>CM057454.1:1107203054-1117203054 GCA_016271365.2 Neoceratodus forsteri
GGGAAAGCCTGGGCAAACAGGAGGGCCTTGAGGTGAGCCTTAAATATCTCCAAAGATGGGGCCTCTCTGACCCCCAAGGGTAGCGAATTCCACAGGACGGTACCGGCGACACTAAAAGCCCTGTCGCTGGCCGTTTTTAACCTTGTCCTGGGAATTGCCAGGAGACCCCCTACCAGAGGAGCGGAGGGGATGGACCGAGACAGCAGGCATGAGAAGGTCCATCAGATAACCAGGGCCCTGACCATCTAGAGCTTTATAGGTGAGAAGACCCATCTTTAACAGGATTCTCCACATGACTGGCAGCCAGTGCAGCTCACGCAGTACCGGTGTAATATGACAATATTTAGAGTGCCCCATAAGTAACCTGGTAGCTGCATTCTGCACCAGCTGCAGTTTGCAGAGAGATCCTCCTGCTACCCCCAGGTAATGTGCATTACAGTAGTCAAGCCTTGATGTCACCAAGGCAAGTATCAAAGTGGGGAGGTCCAGAGGCGGCACAAGGGGCTTTATCCTAGTGACATTCCTGAGATGGAAAAAACAGGAGCGGACATTGGAAGACACTTGTGCCTCCATCATCACACCCCTGTCAAGGATGACACCAAGATTCCGCACCTCAGAGGAGGCCTTCAATGGGACAGATCCCAAAACAGGTCAGGTCTCTGCACCAGAGGCCATCCCATCCTGCACTCTGTTCCACTCCACCACCAATACCTCCATCTTATCGGGGTTCAGCTGAAACCAGCTGGAGGCCATCCAGTCATTGATCTCGGCAAGGCAGCTGTTTAGCACGTCTGCCACATTGGATGTTCCTGGAGCAAAGGACAGGCATAGCTAGGTATCATCAGCATAGCAATTAAACCCCAACCCACACTTCCTAATGATCCACCCCAGGGACAGCATCTACACTGCAAACAACACTGGGGACAAAACTGAGCCCTGGGGAACTCAGCACAACTGGAGACTAGAGGTGGAGAAGAAATTCCACATCATCATAACTCTTTGCCTCTTGTTGGTTAAAAATGGCTCAAACCAGCAGATGACAGTGCCGGTAAGTCTGCAGAATTCCCTAAGGTGGTCCAACAACACACAATGGTCCACAGTGTCAAATGCTGAGGAGAGATCGAGGAGAACAAGAATTGCCCTTTCCCCTTGATCTCTTGCCCTGAGGATATCATTCTGCACCCGAACAAGCACAGTTTCTGTGTTATGCCTTGCCCAAAATCCTGACTGGAGGTGTTTGTATAACTCATGGGTCACAAGGTGCTCCTCCAACTAAAGTGCCTCTACCTTCTCCACAACCTTCACCAAAAATTGGAGGTTGGAGATAGGACGGTAATTTGCCCGGAGGTCTAGGTCCAAAGATGGTTTCTTTAGGAGTGGTCTCACCAACACCTCCTTCAAGGCATTGAGGAAGACCCCACTCTGGCAGTAGAGGCAATGTGAGGATCAGTGGGGAGCATAATGTCAAAGTAGAGAAAAGGACAGTACATGGGTTCTTCACATGGCTGCAATATTTAAAAGTGCATAAGAATATGGACCACATAGATTAGAGAGCAGACAGAGGGCCTGAAATTCAGGTGGCACAGTTGTGGGAAGACATAGGTTGGGGAGGGGAAGATGGAGAGACAAGCAGGGGGGTAGGAGGTTCAAGAGAGGGAATAACAAGTACAGAGATGAACAGGAGTAGGCTTTTAGCAGACATCTTAACACAAGGAGAGAGGAGGCTGAGCCGAATGGAAGAGTGGAGTAGATTCCAGAGGGAGGGGAAATGATAGGAGAAGGCAGTCTGCCCAGCACAAGAGTGAAGACGGGGAATAGAAAAGGTATGGGAATCCCTGGAATGGAGTGAGTAAGAGGAGGAGAAGGCAGGGTAAGGAGTGAGGAGAGATATGAAGGAGGGAGCCAAACATTATTTAGCAATGAAAGAGGTACAGTGGTACTGGTTACATAAGGGTAGAGGGAGGCTAGAAAGGGAGGAATAGAGAGAGTAATGATGAGTGCAGAGTGGAGAATCGGTGGCGAAGCAACAGAAGGGATTGTGGAGGGTGTCCAGTCTGGCAAGGGAAGAGGAGGAAGCAGTATAATAGACCACATCTGCATGGTCAAAAACCAGAAGAATCATTTTGGTTGTGCGCTCCCAGTGAACTTGGGGAGAGGCAGTCCTCATTATGATGTAAGACAATAAATTTGGGGGAAAGTTTGGTGTGGATGGCATCAGTATGGACAGTAAAGTAAAGCTTTCTATCAAGCCAGACCCCAGCTCCTTGAAGGCGGAGACACACTCGAGCAGGATGTCATCCAAGGTGGAGAAAACAGGGGAAGGGGAAAATCTTGCCAGTTTCTGGCTGGAGCCAAAGGTCATGGACACAGTCTTTTTGGTATTAACCCTGAGCTGGTTGGTATGGAACCAGAGCAGCGTATTATGGAAGTCATGCTTGAGAGGGACCTCAGCAGCTGGGGTTGTTGGGCCATGTTATCTGCATACATGTGGATGTGTGAAGAGACACAGGCAGAGGGGAGGTCATTTAGGAAAATAGAGAATAGGAGGGGGAGACAGAACACCACCCACTTGAACTGACTGTTGATGGTTTGTAAGGTGTGAGCGGAATAAGCCCACAGCAGGTACTGACAGGCCAGCAAAGTTCAGCATATCCAGTAGGAGTGAGTGAGACACTGAGTCAAAAGCTTTGGCTAGATTGCTGAAAATGGCTGCAGTGGTGTGTCCTTGATCCATCCTAGAGAGGACGGAATCAGTTACACATAGCAGGGGTGAGACGGTGGAGTGGTTCTTCCTAAAGCTGGACTGGCTTGGTGACAGGAAGTTTGAAAAGGAAAGAAAATTTGCAAGTCTAGAGTAGACTATGGATTCTTGAAGCTTAGCAAGAGAGGAGAGGAGAGGAGAGGAGGGAAATTGGCCGGTAGTTACCTGGGGAGGAGTGGTAACCCCCCTTTGTGCAGGGGCAGAACCTTGGTGACTTTCCAGGCCTGCTGGACAGCTCTGAGGGAGAAGGAGAGGTTCAGAAGGTGAGATATTGGGAGGACAATGGCTGGTGCAGAGATCAGGAGTTTGGGGTCCAAACCATCAAGGTTAGATTTGAACAGGTTAAGTGACACTAGGGCAAGATTCCAGAGGGAGAGCCAGCTTATGTTGAAGTCCCCGAAGAGGATGAGTTCACTAGAAGCAGCAGGGGAGACAATCAAAGAGATGGAGTTGACAAGAGAGGAGGGAGAGATCTTTGGAGAGACATAGGCAAGACAGATGAGGGGAGACAGGAGGAAAGTGGAAGCCTTCTGAAGATTGGGGTGAGGGTGATACCATGGAATCCAGATGTGAGTGACAGGGTAGAGCACAGGTTGTGAATAATTTGTTTAAGTGTGCAGCAACAGTGGTGGTCATAGATCAGTGAGCCATCCACCAGGAGGATAGGGGAGGTGGACTGGGCAGGGGGATCAAATAGGGGATGAATAACCTTCCAGAATTTAGAGGGGGACTTTAGATTGGATTGGAGGTTAGCCTTGAAATAGTGTGCCTTTGCAGTGTAGACCACCTTTGTACAGGTGTTCAGGAGTGCCCTGTAGTGCTGGAGGTCAGACAGGGATTGGGAAGACTTGAAGTGTAACCACACAAGGTTCCAGGACTTGCACAAATCAGTAAGGTTAGGTGTACTCCATGGATAGTGGAAGTATTTTGCCCTGGCCTTTTTAAGGATGGGGGTGGGCATGAGTATTCCAGGACTTGTTAAAAAAGGCAGTGAAGAGGGGGAGTGCTAAATCAATGTCTGTAGCTGAGTTGACTAGATAGGAGAACAGTCAGAGGCACCAAGGTCTCTTAGCAGGGCATCAGTGTCAAGGGACCTGAGATGTCTATACCAAAGGTGAGGGGGACACACTTTCATAACACAGTAGATTAGGCAGTGGTCACTGAAAATGTCTGGGAGAATGCCTGCAGTAATGATGTGGTAGGGGTGGGAGGAGAGCGCCTAGTCCAGGAGGGAGCGATTATGGGTGTGTGGATTGAGTCAGGTGGGTTCATTAGTTAACTGCATAAGGTTAAGGGACTCAGTCTTGTGGAGAGTGGGCTTGAGGCAGGGGAGAGCCAGCTTATGTTGAAGTTCCCGAAGATGATAAGTTCACTAGAAGCAGCAGGGGAGACAATCAAAGAGATGGAGTTGACAAGAGAGGAGGGAGAGATCTTTGGAGAGACATAGGCAAACATAGGAAGGGTGGAAGGAAGTGATAACTTTGTTAGCAGGAGTTCATGAGAGGAAGTGAGTGACTCACTGAGGGGAAGAGCTGAGCATGACAGGGTTTGATGGACATAGAAGGCTAATCTGCCTCAGTTCATGCCTCAGAGCTGATGGTAGAGATTGTAGTCAGGGAGAGCTAAACTGGAGTCAGGTACCCTAGAGGACAACCAGGTTTCAATGATGCACAAGAGGTTGGGAGAGTGCAGGGAAATCCAAACTTTAAGGGAGTTGAGCTTGGGCAGGAGACTCCTTGCACTGAGGTGGAAGAAACTAAGGTCTTTGGGTAGAGTAGGAGGGGAGGAAGAAGAGTAGAGGACAGGGTTAGGTTCTATGTCACCAACTAGAAGGAGAATAAAGAAAATAAGGAGAATGATGAGAGACCTTCACCATTTAGAATGGGAGAGGGATGGGAGAGGTGGGAGGATAGAGAAGAGAGGCGAGCGTGGTGAAGAAATTTGAGGGAGTATGTAGAAATCCAGGGTGGATATCGAGGATAGGGAAGAGGGGGAGTGGAGCGAGGAGGGGGATGGATGTAGGAAGGAGTGGAGAGGTGAGCAAGGTCAGGGAGGAGGAGGAGGAGGAGGAGGAGGACAGGTGAAAGAGGGAGCAGAGGGGAAGAGAGGTAAGTGAGTAGGCAGGGGGGACAAGGATAGAAGGGAGAGAATGGCAAAATAAAAGGGAAAAGTGTAGAGCATGGTGAGATGGAATGTATGTGACTAGATTGACGAGAAGTAGGTGCGAAAAGTAGACTGCGTAGATGTGGCAGATGAACAATTTAGACCCCAATGAACAGGGCTAGGAACATAAAAACATACTTTGACTAAGCAGAGAATCAGGGGACTAGAACTAGTACAGTTGGCTGAATACAAAGGCTGATGGGTTTAAGCACAGCGAGCTTAGAAGTGGTTTGATTAGGCTATGGATATGTAGGCACAATTGACTAGTACTGGCACTGTAGGCTGAAACAGTGGCTAGTGAGCTTAATTACAGCTTGCTACACAGTTGTTTGTTAAAGAGCAACTCTGTACTTCAGCAAGCGCTTTCATAAATCCCTGTCATTTAGGTAGTTCCTGCAACAGTGGAAGGCCGTAGTTGTCACACCAGTACATAAAAATGGTGACAGAAGATTCCAAAGTCCTGAAGCAAATTGTCGCTGACCAGCTGACTGAATTCCTAGCAAAATACAATATACAATGTCCTCAACAGCATGGTTTTAGGAAGACACATAGTACTACTAGAGCCCTTCTGGAATACACAGATTACATACATAAAGCCCTAGACTGTGGACACTTGGTAGGGTCAATCTACATCGACCATACCAAGGCACTCGATACTGTTAATCACTTTCTCCTTCTGCACTCCCTCTGTACTCTTGGCCTATCTTCTACTGTTACCAGTTGGTTCAGTAGCTACCTTGAAAACAGGTTGCAGCAGGTCAAGATAAATGGTTCCCTCTCGTGCAGTCTTCCTTTCCGATCAGGAGTCCCACAAGGCTCCATCCTTGGACCTTTGCTTTTCAGCCTATTCCTTAATAACCTACTCAAAGCATGCACCAGTAACATGGTACTCTGTGGATGATGCTGTACTTTTCACCAGCTACACTGACCCCCACTCCCTTTCTAATGAACTCCAACTTAGCTTCACAAAGGTAGAATCCTGGTTTGTCTGCCACAAACTCTTATGAATTACAAAACAACAAAGTTGATACTCTTCGCCAGCCACCATAATAAATTTAAATTGGCTTGCCTTACCATCTATTATAACCAGAACCAGCCTTTGGAGACGGTTTTCAATTTTAAATATCTGGGCATTACACTAGACAGCTCACTCTTGTACACTCTACATATACATCATATCTCCAAGATGATGAACTGCAGACTAGGTGTCCTGTCAGGTACTGTCTCGCCTTCAGCGCTGAGACTTGCAGTTACCAGTGTGATCCTGTCCATAATTGATTCTGGGTTCATTATTTACAGTGCAGCAACTGATACCGCCCTCAAATGACTGTCAATCACACTTAACAAGGCATGCAGGCTTGTATCTGGGGCCGACAAACCCACCCATACTTGTGACCTTTATGTAAAATCTGAATGGCTTGACTTAAAGAGTAGGATATCCTACCAGTCCTGCTGATCTGCCAAAAAAATATGCCTCTCCCTAACTCTGTCAGCCACTCAGTCCCTGCTACTGCCATCAACCAACTACCACCATACACGTAGTGCGTCCGAACAATCTTTCCTCATCCCTCTCTGTAGGACTTTGCAAGCTCAGTGAACTTTCAGCCACAGGGTGCCAACCCTGCTGAATGGTCTGCCTTATGAAATTATCTCTGAAACTAAGTTAAGCACTTTTAAATTCATGCTCTGTCAACACCTAACCACTCTTGGTAATTGCAACTGTGCACACTACGTCTCAGTGCCACTCCCTTGCCTTGCTGCTTTTACTCGTTGACCTCCACTCATACCTAGTGTTGCCACCTTTGGATGAGGCAAAAACTGGATCCTAAACTCCGCCCCTAGCACCGCCCATTTCATGACTCATCATGCATTGTTCCTCCCAGAACACCATTTGTTATATCAATAAAAGACAACACTTGAAGCAGCAGTTACCTGTTAGTCACTTTCCTAGTTTCTTCCTAGTCATTCATTTATTTATGTATTTATTTATTGACATTGGTTTACCAGACAAACATACAGAGATAAAAGAAATCTCATTTATAGTTATGATCTGGGGGAGACAAGGGACATACTGTAAATAGCATACAACAGTGTACATGGTATATAATAACACATAATAAAGAAATTGTTTCATGTAATGTGTACTTTCATCTTTTTCTGGCTCCATTCCCTATTCATATCCACAGTACTATTTCAAAGCCAAAGAAGTGACCATACTTTTTTCTTGAGGAAAAAAAATAAGTTTAAACATTTAAAAATGCCTAAATTCTGATAGAGATGAAAATGTTTACCAGCAAATGAAAGTGGAAGACAACTGGCTCCGTTACTGTTACAAAAGGTGGGGGCAGCTGTGCTACTACGCCACTTTAAGATGCAATGGAAAAGATTAGGTTAAGTAAGTGCTAATGGTGTTAATGGCCATACTTTCAACCTCCCAGGCTGACTGCTTTCACAAACAAAGGGATATATTGACAACAGAACTTGTTTGTAACCTGGATATGAAGCTGAAAGAATGAATGATATGACAAAATTTGTTTCAAAAGCATGTGAGCACTCAAAATGGCTCAAAAACCTGACCAGCACAGAGCAAAACCGGATTACCTGACAGGGACCCTGCAAACCTGATCACCAGGTAAAAACCTGACAGGTGGCAACCCTACTCATACCTCTGCTCTCCCAGATGCTTGTCTCTTTTCCCTTCTCCCCCCCCCCATTTCCTCTACCAGTTCACCCCTCCCATTGCCTCCCCCACCCCCGCTTTTGACTAACTTCACGTTAACCTTGATACAACCTTTTAGGCCTTGACAATGTTTATTTTCTGAACTGCTTTCTTTTGTTGATCTATGTGTATTTACACCATATATCTAACTGAACACTGTATATCTCAAAGATGTACAGTACTTCACTGGATTCCTTATTGTTGTCATATGTTTACCTGTGAAACCTTGTCTGTCCTTTTGATGTGGAACCTTTGTAAATGAACCCCTGATTGAAAGGCATTTGTGGTCCTAGTTATCAATAAATAAATAAACACATAAATAAATAAATACTAATCTTAGTAGTTCATCTAGAAAGTCTGTATAGAAAACATCTGAAAACATAATGCATATGGGGCACAAAAACCCTGGCACAATATATCAGTTGAGGGGGTGAGGATATAGCATGAACCAAGCAGGAAAGGGATCTTGGGGTTATCATCTCTGATGACCGCAAGGCAGGGAAACAGTATGACAACGCAGCAGGTAAAGCAAATAGGATGCTGGGATGCATAGGCAGGGGCATCACCAGCAGGAAAAGGGAGGTCATAATTCCACTATACAAGACACTAGTGAGGCCCCACCTGGAGTACACTGTACAGTTCTGGAGACCTTACCTACGTAAGGACATAGACAGGGTAGAGAAGGTTCAGAGGAGGGCAACAAAGATGGTGCATGGATTGCATCACAAGTCCTATGAAGACAGGTTGAAGGAACTGAACATGTACTCCCTGGAGGAGAGGAGGGAGAGAGGGGATATGAAAGAGACATACAAGTATCTTACAGGAAGGAACAGGGTGCAGGAATACACTAATTTTAAGTGAAAAAGATGTTCCAGGGCCGAGGCATGGGATGAAGTTGGAGGAGGGCGATTCAGAGGAAGCGTGAGGAAGAATTTCTTCACAGAACGGGTGGTGGACAAGTGGAACACCCTGCCAGAGGAAGTGGTGGGGGCTGAAACAATCACGGGATTTAAGAATGCATGGGATAGACATAAAGGAATTCTGGAAGTCAGGGGTAAGGGGCAACAGACTTCTTGGAAAACATAAACTGAACTTACAAGCTCAAATGGGCAGACTGGGTGGGCCATGGGCCCTTATCTGCTGACACTGTCTATGTATCTATGTATAACATCTGTCTCCTTCCTGTCAACCTCACACTGCCTTTGTTTATAACATCATAGTGTTCACCATGACAAGACAGTGATTTCACCAACACAATTATGCTGTTATCAAGGGAGACTCAGATAGATTTTGAAAGACTGAAATAATTGCTGTATTGTCTACAATATTTAGTAGATAAACACTAGGTAAAGTAAAAAAAAATCCCGAATAATTAGAAAACATTAAAGTTAAACCATAAATGATGTAAATATAGCGGTTTACCTTTTTATTACAATAGAAAGTTGCTCTTTAAGGCTATGAAGAAACAAATACAATGACTAGTGCAGATACCATAGACTAAAACAGTGGCTGCTAACTTCAAACACAATGAGGTAAGCAGTGATTTGGAAAGGTTAGAATGATAAACAAACACAAAAGGTAATGAATATTGAACAATGGCTATTTAACTTAAGCACAGTGAACCACAAATAGTTTAGCCTAAGGATAAGCAAATACATATGCAGCTAGCTTAGACAGACTGAGCTACACAGTTGTATGTAAGGCTATGAGGAAACTGTTTGAATGACTAATGCAGATACTATAGACTGAACAAGTGACTAGTGATTTTAAACACAGTGGCCCAGATTTTCAAACTGCGCCATTCTGAGGCGCAAGCCCTTGCGCTGCTCAAAATAGTTGCGCAGGGGTATGGCCGGGGTGATATTCAAAGGAGTTGCGTATGCGCAACTCAGCTGAATATCACTCCCAACCAACACTGCGCATGGCGCCAGTGGAACTTGCGCCACATGCAAGCTGCCAGAGATGCGCATTAAACTTGCGGTGGCGCAAGTACCATTGCGCCATCGCCAAATTTCCGATATTCAAAGGTGACATGCAAATGGGGCCATAATTTATGCAAGGCACAGGGCTCACCGCCGTGGGGGCGGGGGGAGGGGCCGGGTGGGGGGACACTAGACACCAGAATGTTTGGGGGGTTTGGATGATTCTGCCCAGCGATCGGGCTTTACGGTCCACTGGACCACCAGGGAGATATTTGCTGGGGGCTTACATTCTGCCCGGCCACGATCAGGCACTGGGGGTTCACACGCTATGCCCGACATCAGGCTTCGGGATATGGGGGTGTTACATGTGCCTGTACTGCCCACGCATCGGGCTGTGGGAGATGTGGGCGGGGAGTCATAGCTACACTCATGCCCGCGATCGGGCTGGTGAGGGGCAGAGGGAAAGAGTTGGGGGCCAGCCAGGGGTGGCAGCTGCTGTGTTGTGCCCTGCAATGCAGCAGCTCACCTGTGGGTGGCCCTCAACTAAGCCTTTTTTGGGGCTCAAGGTTGTACGAGGCGCAGGTTGAAGTTCGCATGCACAACTCATAACCCGACTAGACTATCGGGTTGCGCAGGTTATGAGATCCTCCCCGTTGAGCATGCATTCATTTGCATTGCCTCTTGCAAACCTGATGCCAGTGGCGTAACTGCCTCCTGCTGAATATCACAGAATGGCGCATTTTGGACTTGCGCATGCGCAACTCTGTTGCGCATGGTGCAACCCTTTTGAATATCCAGGCCAGTGAGTATTCAGTAATGTGTTAAGGCTATGGATAAGCAAATACAAATGGTACTGGGTATTGAACAGTAGCTAGTAGGCATACGTACAGTGACCCAGAAGTAGCTTGTTCAGCCTAAGGATAAATAGTCACAGATGATGGGAGACCCAGGCAGGGCACATGTAGAGTGCAGTAGGTTTGGCAGAGGCAGTTGGTATAAAGAAAATCATGACAACAGTAGACAAAAGAAAAAAAGGCTAGTGAGATAACTGAACAGCTACCTGTAATGACTAATGGATGAGACTGGAGGTGCACTGAAAATGAGTACTACAGTAGGACTTAGAGTTAACTCATGCTGTACGTTGGGACTGTGGAGTTTTGAAAAACACGATGGCCCAAGGTGACACAGGTCACCCTCATTCAGGGAGGCCCATAAGTCAGGATCTGATGCTAGCAGGCAAAACTTGTTGAGGTAGACACGGGAAATTGCTGTTGCTAGCTGGTTCACTGCACAGTTCTGGAACTTAAAGGGGTGCTTTGCAGTAGTGGCAGGTTTGGAGAACAGGCTTGAGCAAGGGAAATTGCAGCAAAGTGGCTAGCAGATGATAGACACTGGACTGACTCCAGAAAGACTCCAAATTATATCCCTAGCATGTGTTCTTCACACGGAGGCTGCAGCGTGGAGGCTGCTTGAGGTAGGAGTTCTTATGAAGGATGAGACAGAGGCATATAAGGGGTATAAGTTCTACGCACTCCCTGATTGGCTTACAGAAGTAGAAGGGATCATCTGTGCTCCACTGGGTCCCACTGGATGAGGTTGGGGCTCTATTCGATGATCAGTGATGAGGACATAGCCAGAAGCAGCAGGGTCTACCTTCTCAACTTGCAGGGGAGGCCCATCTCCTCTGGTGCTAGCCATGATTTGAGTGGCAGGCGAGAAGGTCTGGAACAAAAGGCAGCAAAGATTGAAGTTTGCAGGCTTTTCCTAGCTCCATCATACAAGTTCAAGACACTCCTCGATTGGCTGGCAGAGGAGGAGAGATCAGTCCATGCTCCGATGAGTCTCTTGAACCTGTAATTTTTGGTTACCATTCTCAAGCATAACTTAGATGCTTCAAGAATGGCTCCCTTAATTGCGCCCATCTTTCTTTCAGTCCCCATGTTGCCCACCCCAAATAACTTTTCCCTGACCAGCTCCCTTAGCTTGTTGAAGTCCACCCTTTTGAAATCCAGGATTTCAGCTCTGGATTGGAATTTTCTGGACCCTGTGGCAAGTTCAAATCAAAGCAAATGGAGTTATGGTCATTATTCCACAGCGGCTTCACTGTTCTCACAGCTGCAATGATCTCTGAGTTGGCGAGCATCACATCGAGAACTGCAGTCTGCCTGGTAGGTTTCTCAACTGGCTGTACCAGCAGACGATCCTGGAAGGTGTCCAGCAATGCCCAACTTCTGATGTTCCAGGCCACTGGTATATCCCAATTGACATCTGGCAGGTTCAGATCACCCGCTGCCAATACTTTCCCCTTTGCCACCCCTTTTTCAGCTTCTTTCCTGAGCCCTGTTTCTCTCTTTTCCTCTTGCTGTAGGGGTCTATAGATCAACCCCAAGTGGAGTTTCTTGCCAGAGGCTGCCATGAGTTGTACCCACAGTGACTCACTCTCCATTTCTAACCCTGATGCATCCATCTTCCACCACTTCAGTGCCCTCCTTGACAAAAAGGGCTACTCCCCCCCCCCGCCTGTTCCTCTATCCAGCTTAAACAATCAGCACCCAGGGACTGTTAAGTCCTAGTCATTATCTTAACAGTCTGTGATGTTTTGCTGCTCACGTTAGGTCTCATATATTTAAATGCAAATCTTGATGGGTTTCCCTTCATGCAACTAAAGTTTATTTTCTGGACTGTGTAACTGAAGATTCATTTAGAAACACTGCACATTTTTCCTCGTCAGAGTTATTAATGCTGAGAAACTGTTCTAAGACTCTTAGATCCATGGACCACTGCCTTGTCAGTTGTCACTCATATTACTGTTGTGGGTCAGAAAGCTTTCTCTCTCTCTCTTTTTCCCCAGTTTATAGTATGACTTCCATGTCCCTGTGTGCTTTGCACATAGTCACTCCCAATGTAAAAATGTTTACCAGATTATTTGATGGACAGGCAAATTTGTCCATTTTTGTGTGTGCATGGAATCGCTGTATTTTGTTGTTATACTACTGATATTATGTATTTGTTGTTATTGCTATTTTGGTCTGGTCATGTGTGAAAAAGGACCTTTAGTCCTGAACACTAACCCAGTTATGAAATAAAATTAATCAGTCAACTTAATTGGTAGGAAATAGGACAAGAGTCATCTGTTCAGAATAAAAGGAGGCAAGCTTAAGAGAGAAATAAGGACAAGTTACTTTATCCATAGAGTGGTGAAACTATAGAACAGCCTGCTTTAGAGGGTGGTAGAGACCAACAGTGTGGAATCCTTCAAAAACAGACTGCACTGGTACCCGGAGGAAACAGTCATGGGTGGAACAACGGGCAAGCAATGTATGAATAGTGAGCAGTAATACAATCACTGAACAGTGGAAGAGTGAATTATATGGACCAAGGTCTCAGTTTGTTCCTACAGTGATTACTATACTAGATAATAAACAGCCAACCTGCTCCACCCTTAAGGTACCATCTCAACTCCCTCCAAGGGTGTAGGCAGGCATACACACAGTATTCATTTGTGCGCATTGTTTTAAATACCGAAACCAAAGCTTATGCTTTTTGTAAGCAGAGTCAGTTTTACACTTTCTTTTGTGGCATTGCTGAAATACCACAAGCAGAATGCCAAAATGCCACAGCAGAAAGAACGTAGACATACTGACTGCTAACGTCTGCTGTCATGAGGTCATCATGTTGGGCATCCAGTGATGGTAATCTCGCTCTCCCCTGGACTACCCCCTGTCCCTTTTAAAAAAAAAAACATTAATACTCAGTACCTGGGTAATTCCCATGTTCCTCTAACCAAGTGGAGTGAGGATCCAAACTTTTTAGAGGACTATGCAAAATGTAAGCTCACTGAGACATGAGGTGAAGTACTTCCTCAGGAGGAGATTGGATGTAACATGGCACAGCTTCAGTATTCAGTGTACAGGTACCATATATGTTCTCTCTTTTCTTTTAATTTCAGATTTTTAATAAGAGTTTCAAGCTGCTTGTGTATATAGCTGTTGTAAAAGCCAAGAGAAAAGCTTGTTTGGTGGCAGCTTTCAATAAAAGCCACCTTTGATTAGAAGCCACAGCTGAAAATGAAAAATTGAAATGGAAGCCGCAGCTTTAAATTGAAGATACATGGTATTATCATTCTAATTTTGAGCACTGTATTTGATTTAGTATAAGCTACAGAGTAGTGCCTATATTGTATCTGCACTGTGTCTGTTTACATGTCATTGAGGCACAGGTCAGGAAGCATAGGAAAAACCAAAAGCAGCTGTAGAATTCATAAAAAGTGTGTATTAGTACTAGTAATAAGATAAAAAAAATAAACTTGCTCAGTATAACTATTTACAAAGGCAGAATAAACAGAGAAGATCCATCTGAGTTTTCCTTCAATCTCTGTGTGTCTCTCAAAACATTGCAGCTGTCTCTCTTATAAGTCTGCAACCCCCCTCCTTAACAAGCATCCTGTTTTTTTTCTAAAATGTTCTTGTATGTTTCAGGCAGGTGTAGCAAGAACACAATGTCCCAGAACTGAGGCCCCTTCTCCATAGCTTCAGAAACGGGGCTTAACAACTGCTCTAAGGTTAACCCCTTGAGTTCCCAATAGCTTTTTTGTAATCATCTCAAACTATACTTGTATACATTTTAACAGTAACACTATATAATTTCTGAACAAAGGGATCCCAATATCAGTTACATTTCCACATAATGATTTGCATATATTTTACATCAGTAGATATGCAAGGGAGGGAAAGACAGAAATAGCAATGGAAGACTGAGAGACAGTGAGAGGCAAAGAATTACGAGACAGTCAGGGTGATCACATCCTAGGTCTCATAAGAAAATATGTTTGCACAACCAGACAGACAAGAGACAGGAAAGGAAAGAACAGATCCCTGCATTCAAACTCTCCTTAACAACTGGGACAGGGTCCTATTCAGCCCTATCACAGACACCCCCTCCTTAAGATGGAACCTGTTTTGTCAAACAGGTTTCCAAAACTTTTTATTAATTCTCTACTAATACTAGCTTCTAACTTTCAGAAATGAAGCACATGTGCAGTATACTTTTTTTATAACAGTACAGCAAACAGTAAAGTTTAAACTCATACATTTGTTTTTTCAGCCTTCAGAATTCTCAATTCCAGATCCATATCTTGACAGAAAATCAGCATTGCTATTCTCTTTACCAGATTTGTGTATCACCTTGAATTTAAATGGCTGTAGTACCAGGTACCACCTTGTGATTCTGGAATTTGTATCTTTCATTTGGGTAAGCCAACAGAGAGGATTGTGATCTGTTATAAGTACAAAGTCAGTTCCTAGCAAATAAAGCTTAAGGGACTTAATGGCCCACTTTGCTGCAAAACATTCCTTTTCAATGGTGGAGTACCTTTTCTCTCTGTCATGCAATTTCCTACTTATATACAGAATAGGATGTTCTGTCCCATATACATTTTGACTCAGGACTGCACCTAGGCCTACCTCTGATGCATCTGCTTGTAACAAAAATGGTTTCTTAAAGTCTGGGCTTCTTAAAACATGGGCTGAACATAATGTAGCCTTAATGGCTTGAAAAGCTTCATCAAACCCAGGGGAACATTACACAGTCGGGGGGGGGAGGGTAGTAACAACAGCAACAATGGAAAGGGACCTGGGGGTAAGCATATCGGATGACCTTAAGGTTGGCAAGCAATGTGAGAAGGCAATAGGGAGGGCTGGGGGGATACTGGGATGTATAGGGAGAGGCATCACCAGCAGAAAACAGAGAGTTGTCATCCCCCTGTTCAGACAGTTGGTGAGACCCCATCTGGAGTATTGCATCCAGTTCTGGAGACCCCATCTCCACAAGGACATAGACAGAATGGAGGCAGTTCAGAGGAGGGCAACTAAAATGGTGCATATTCTGCAAGAGAAGCCATATGAGGAGAGACTAAAGGAGCTTAATATGTATACCCTTGAAGAAAGGAGGGATGGGGGGACATGATAGAAACATTTAAGTACCTCAGTGGAATCAACAAAGTCCAAGAGGGTAGCATCTTTCAGAAAAAGAGATGTGCAAGAACAAGGAGACACAATTTGAAGATAGAGGGGGGACGGCTCACAGGCAATGTGAGAAAGTATTTTTTCACAGAGAGGGTGGTGAGTGCCTGGAACAGCCTTCCTGAGGAGGTTGTGGGGTCTAAAACTGTGGGGGAATTCAAGAATGCATGGGACAGGCATAAGACAATTTTTGTGGGAGGTAGGAAGAAATAGGCTGTTGGTTAAACAGGATCTGCAGCTTATCTTCTAGGTAGGGAAATGGGAAGACTTGGTAGGCCAAGCGGTCTTTATCTGCTGTCAAAGTCTATGTTTCTATGTTTACACTCTGGAGTCCATTTCACATTATTCTGGTCCCGATTTTTCATGAGTTCTGTGGGGGAGTAGCTAACTCTACAAAGTTGGGAACAAATCTTCGATAATAATCAGCCAGCCCTAAAAAAAATGACCTGACATGTTTCTTGGTTTAAGGTACAGGGTTGTTAGCTACAGCTTCTATCTTAGAAATCTCAGGCTTGACTTCTTCATTTCCCAAAACAGCCCAAATATTTGGTTTTCTGCATGCCCAGTGCACACTTGATTGGATTAATTGTCAGACCTGCCTTTTTGATTGATTGGATTACTGCTCGTAGGTGTTCCAGGTGGATTTTCCAGTCTGGACTATACACCATGACATCATCCAGGTATGCAACACAATAACCAGTATGAGGGGACAAAATTACATCCATGTAATGCTGGAATGTAGCAGGATCGCCATGTAAACCAAAGGGCATGGTATATCCCAGTAGGATTTTTTTCTGTCGGGGTCTCAATCTCATAGCTAACGGTGTCAGTACATTTAAGAATCTTATAAGGCCCTTGCCACTTCATTAACAGTTTATTTTCTGTAGTGGGTAACAGTAACAAGGCCTTTTCACCTGGATCAAAAACTTGTTCTTTTATCCCATGGTCATAAAACACTTTCTGCTGGTTTTGGGCCTCTTCCTTATTACCTTGGGCAATTTCAACATATTTTGCCAGCTTCTTTCTTAGGGTACACATATAAGACGTTATAGATTGTTTCTGAGTGGGATTATCTTCCCACGTTTCTTTTGTCACAACCAGTGGCCCTCTTGGCTACCTACTATACAGCATTTCAAATGGTGAAAACCCTGTTGATGCCTGTGGCATTTCTCTGTAAGCAAAAAGTAGGTTAGGCAAGTATTGGTCCCAATCTTTACCTTCCCCTTTTACAAACCTTTTTAACATGCATTTTAGGATTTGGTTAAAACGCTGAACAAGACCGTCTGTCTGAGGGCGATAGAGGGAGGTTCTTATGACAGTGATACCTAGTAGTCTGTACAGCTCCTTAAGTAATGCAGCACCAAAATGAATACCCTGATCAGTAATAATTTCTTTAGGTATGCCTACTCTGCTGAAAATTATTGCAAGCTCTGCTCTCACTTTTGAAGCTGTGACAGTACGCATTGGAACTGCTTCTGGGTATCGAGTAGCATAGTCACATACTACCAGGATACATCTATTACCCTTTTTACTTTTGTCTAAAGGGCCAACCACATCCATTGTAATTCTTTCAAATGGCACATCTATCAAGGGTAGGGGCACCAGGGGCACCTTGTCTATTCTAGTGACTGGGCTACTTTCTGACACTCAGCACAGAAATTACAATAGGTAGCAACATCTTCATGAATTCCAGGCCACTAAAATCTTATACAGCAATCTGGCAAGAGTGCGATCCCTCTCTGAGTGACCAGCCATAGGACTGTCATGTGCTATCTGTAACAACTCTGTTCTATATGTCTGTGGTATAACCAATTGTTCTGTCTGTTCCTGTGTCTGAGGTTTAACCCAAACTCTGTACAGTAACCCATTACATTTTTTCAACATTGATCCACCCTGTTTTGGTTTCACCCCCAGCTGCTTAAAATAACCCTAGAAAGAAACATTGTTAGCTTGTTCTGAACGAAAATCACAATCAGTGATCAGTTTAGTTTCAGCATTTTCATATGTTAATCCCTTATGTCCATTAGTCATTTGTTGTCACGGTTTCTTCAGACATCGTCTTTCTTTCCTTGATTTCCGGATCTTGGAGCTGTGCTCAAACAAGTCCAAATCAAAGTCACTGAAAGGAAAAGTGTCCCCACCATTTGAGATTTTCTTTGCATGAGCTCTTATTACCACTGCTGCTGAAACTGCAGGGTTCAGCTCCTCTGAAATTAACTCAGTAAATCCTGGACAGTCAACTCATTTCCAGTAATCACAGGTACAGGTAACTTAGGAACTACTCTCACTTTCATTTGGTGCGACAGACCCTTAATGGTCAGAGTCACTTAGGTTGTGGGATAGTATTGAGTGTCCCCGTGGATGCTAATGACACCGGTACCTGGTCCTTTTGCACAGTGTTTTCCTATCACTTCAACATGCACTAGAGTCTGTCTGCTTCTTGAATCAATGAGTCCCTTTACAGTCTTATCCCCCACCTTCACATCTGTTAAATACTTGCCCCAATTTGCCAAGGACAAATCTGCTCCAGTGTCACTCTTCTTACGGCAATTTCTTGCACTATGACCTGGCTTATTACAGTTATAGTAAATAATGTATTTGGGCACAGATTTGTTACCCTCAGCAGAGTTCTTATCAGGCTTGGAATTTAAATGGGAAAAAGAGTGTCTTGCCAGTGCTTGGCTATTACCTCGCTGCTGTGACATCTGTCTGACCATTTGGTAGTCCTCGGCCAAAGAAACAGCCTTTTCCCCACTTTCTGGTCAAAGTTCTTTCACCCAAAGCTGCACATCTGTAGGCAGGATGTTGATGAATTGCTCCATTGTAAATGTGTTAATCTGTGGGACTGTTTTACACTCTGGTTGGAGCCATTTTATCAAGAGTTCTCTTAGTCGGGTGAAGGCTTCTCGAGGACTGTCGACTGAGTTGTACTTCAGAGATCGAAATCTCTTCCTGTAGGTCTCTCCTGAGATGTTATACCTTTTCAGGATTTCGCTTTTCACCAGGTCATAGTTTTCTGATTGTGCTGTGTCCATATTGCTGTAGGCAAGTTGGGCTTTCCCTGTCAAGTGGGGTAGCAGTCTGATTGTCCATTGCTGCTTTGGCCATTGGCAGGCTGTGGCAACTCTTTCAAAAGTTGTCAGATATGCCTCGATATCATCCAAGGGACACAACTTTGTAAGTTTAATGGCTTTTAAGTTGCTTGTGTTTTGTTGTTCGTCTGGATCTGTTCCAGATCCTCTGCCTTTGATAGCTTGCAAGGCATCCATCCATCGCTGCTCCTGTTGCTGCATCTCCTCTCTCCTCTGTTTCTCTCTTTTTGTTGTATAGCCCACCATTTGAAAAAGGCAGTCAGGCTTTCAGGTTCTGTCACTGCCTGTTCTTTTTCTATTGGACTTCTGACCCTGCTAGTTTGGCTGCCATTCTCCTGGTAACCACTCCTGAACTTGCTGCTGCAGAATCCATATCTTTCTCTATGCTTCCCTGGTACTAGGTCCAGTACCCATGCACAAAACTCCTGGCTTAGAGTATGCACAGTGTAATCCCACTTAGGCTGACACCATCTGTCATCGAGGCACAGGTCAGGAAGCATAGGAAAAACCAAAAGCAGTTGTAGAATTTGCAAAAAGTGTTTATTAGTACTAGCAGTAACATAGAAAAAATAAACTTGTTCAGAATAACTATTTACAAAGGCAGAATAAACAGAGAAGAGCCATCTGAGTTTTCCTTCCATCTCTGTGTGTCTCTCAAAACATTGTAGCTCTCTAAGTCTTTGCAACCCCCCAACAAGCATCCTGTTTTTTTGTTTTTTTAAATGTTCTTGTATGTTTCAGGCAGGTGCAGCAAGAACACAATGTTCCAGAACTGAGGCCCCTTCTCCACAGCTTCTGAAAAGGGGCTTAAAACTGGTCTCAGGTTAACCCTTTAAGTTCTCAATAGCTTTCTGCAATGATCTCAAACTATAATTATGTACATTTCAACAGTAACACTATATAATTTTTAAACAAAGGGATCCCAATATCAGTTACATTTCCACATAATAATTTGTATATATTTTACTACCAGCAAATGTGCAAGGGAGGGAGGGAAAGACAGAAACAGCAAGGGAAGACAGAGACAGTGAGAGGCAAAGAATTGCGAGATTGTCAGGGTGATCAAATCCTAGGTCTCACAAGGAAATTTGGTTGCACAACCAGACAGACAAGAGACAGGAAAGGAAAGAACAGAACAGATCCCTGCCTTCAAACTCTACATAAAACTAGGGCATGGTCCTATTCAACCCTGTCACATTACACTTCAGTTATTTAGGCTATAGATACAGGTGAACAGATTGCTTAACAATTAAATGAGATGTCTGGACTGGTACCACTCTGAGTGTTTTGTAACATGGGCATGGTGGGGAAGCAGTTACATATGAACATATGAATTTGCCAGCAGATAAAGGTCTTATAATCTATCGAGTCTGCTTGAGTGTGCAACTAGCAACCCTTATACTGCAGCTGCCCCTCCCTCCCTTCCCTGACCCTCCCTCTTACCCTATCCCATCCCCTTTTGAACCAGTCCACTGTTCTACAGGACACCACTTCCACAGGCAATGCGGTCCACCCAGACAACACTCTTTCCATACAAAAGTGTCTTCTCATTTCCCTCCTGAACCTTCCCCCTCCAATCTGAGATCATGACCTCGAGTGTCCCCACTCTCCCTTAACTTGAAAAGTCCCTCCGTGTCTGTCTTGATTATTCCCTTCATGTACTTGAAGATTTCAATCATATCCCCCCCTGTTTCTCCTCCAGTGACTACATATCCAACTCCCTCAGCCTACTCACGTAGGGTATGTCCCCTAGTCCCTGGATCATTTTGCTGCCCTGCGCTGCACCCCCTCCAGTAACTTAATGTCCCTCTTCAGGTATGGGCACCAGTACTGCATGCACTACTCCAGGTGTGGCCTAACCAGTGACCTATACAACGGCAGGATCACCTCCTTTCTCCTTGAAGATATACCCCAGGCAATGCAACCCAGAATTTTATTGACCTTTGCAGCTGCCTTCCTAGATTGTGCTGAGTTGTTCATTGAGCCCATTATAATTACCCCCAGATCCTTCTCCTTTTCTGTCACGGCTAGTTGACCCTCCCCAATTGGTAGTTCCTTTTTGGGATTTTGGCCCCTGAAATGTAGCACCTAGCACTTTGTAGCATAGAACCCCAACTGCCAGGTGTCTGACCAGGTCTCCAATTTTGCCAGATCATCCTGCAAACCATGCCACCCTCCTAAGTCATCCACTACTGCTCCCATCTTGGTGTCATCTGCAAACAAACTGATCTTGCTCTTGATGCCCATTGAGATGTCTGATACGAATAACCCAAACAACACTGGTCCCAGCACTGAGCCCTGTGGTACTCTGCTTGTCACTGCCCTCGGAGATGAGAGCTCCCATCCCACCACCACCCTCTGCTGCCTTCCCTGTAACAAGTTTACTGCCCATCCCACCATTTTCACCCCTGCACCTGTACCTGCCAGCTTACCACCCGGCCTCCCATGCTGCACTGAGTTGAATGACTTACTGAAGTCCAGAAACAGGACATCTACTGCATGGTCCTAGTCCAGCTGTCTAGTTAATGAGTCACAGTAGTCCACCAGGTTGGTCTGACAGGATATGCCCATGACAAACCCATGCTGCCTAATGTCCTGTAACCTATAGAAACATAGAAACATAGACTTTGACAGCAGATAAGGACCGCTTGGCCCACCTAGTCTGCCCATTTCCCTACCTACAGGATAAGCCACAGATCCTAGTTAACCAACAGCCTATTTATTCTTACCCCCCCCCCCACAAGAATTGCCTTATGTCTGTCCCATGTATTCTTGAATTCTCCCACAGTTTTACACCTCACAACCTCCTCAGGAAGGCTGTTCTATGCATCCACCACCCTCTCTGTGAAAAAATACTTCCTCACATTGCCCCTGAACCACCCCTCCATCTTTAAATTGTGTCCCCTTGTTATTGCACATCCCTTTTTCTTAAAGATGCTACTCTCCTGGACTTTGTTGATTCCACTGAGGTACTTAAAAGTTTCTATCATGTCCCCCCTCCCCTCCTTTCCTCAAGGGTATACATATTAAACTCCTTTAGTCTTTCCTCATATGGCTTCTCTTGCAGACCCTGCACCATTTTAGTTGCCCTCCTCTGGACTGCCTCTATCCTGTGTATGTCCTTGCAGAGATGGGGCCTCCAGAACTGGATGCAGTGCTCCAGATGGGGTCTCACCAACTGTCTGTACAGAGGGATAACAACTTCCTGTTTTCTGCTGGTTATTCCTCTTCCTGTACATCCCAGTATACTCCCAGCCCTCCCTACTGCCTTCTCACATTGCTTGCTAACCTTAAGGTCATCTGATATGATTACACCCAGGTTCCTTTCCATTTTTGTTGTTGTTACTAGTCCCCCATTATGTAATCTTCCCCTGTGTTTTTGTTTCTCAGGTGCATTATCTTTTCACTTCTTTGCATTGAATCCTAGCTGCCAAACTGCTGACCATTCCTCCAACACTGCCAAGTCCCTTCTCATCCTTTCCATGCCTCCTTGTGTATCAACCCTGTTGCAGATCTTTGTGCGATCTGCAAAGAGGCATACTTTTCCTTCCAGTCCCTCTGCAATGTCACTTATAAAGACATTAAAAAGGACTGGACCCAGTACTGAACCCTGTGATACCCCACTAGTAACCCCTCTTTCTTCAGAGTGCACTCCATTTACAATTACCTTCTGTGTCCTGTTGTCCAGCCAATGTTTTACCCAGGTTACCACCCTGGGACTGCTGCCAGGCTGTTTAATTTTACAATTAATCTTCTGTGTGGGACTGTGTCAAATGCCTTGCTAAAGTCTAGGTAGGCTATGTCCACAGCCCCTCCCTGGTCTACTACTTTGGGCACCCAATCAAAGAAATCAATTAGATTTGTCTGACATGAGCTTCCTGCTGTGAACCCATGCTACCTTGGGTCCTGGGTCCTATTCAGTCAGATAGTGCCAGTGTGCAATCTAACTACATATATCGCCCTCTGGGTCAGGTGCAAGGATAAGTGCAGTGGAAACATTTGCACTCAGCTTTTGCCAATGTTTCAACAGCGAGCCCCAAGACTAATAGATTCATATATTTGCCATTGGATATTTGGATCTCTGAGCATGAAATGAAGAATGTAACAAATGTTGTGGCACAGCTGTAGCACTTTGTCAGTCTACAATGGGGAAAGCAGCGGGATTTCCACAACAGGAGTTTCAGCTCATGGTGGAACTCAAGGAATGGTACAGAAAAGGGGGGATCAGCTCTCCTGGGTACTGGTGACCCATCTGGAAGGATAAGAGTTTATACAACGGTGATGGCCTGCATTCATCCAGGAGGGGAACCGCAGTGCTCAGTGGATGGTTTAAATGTTACTTTGATGAACATTTAAACTAGTCGACAGGGGTGGTGGAAGTAATTGGGGAGGCAGAAACTGTCCCTGCCATAAGCTGAAGTAAAGAGTAGGGAGAACCTGATGGAAAGGGAACCCCCAAAGTGTAAATTAATAAAAGAAAGCAGGGTGCTAGAGACAATGGAGCAAGGGAATGGGAACATTAAAACAGAGGGGGGAAGAGAGGGGGCAACAAAAAAATTGGGAAATAACAAGCACAGTGGAAACAAAATCTAGAATGCCACAAGTGTGAGAGATAGAAGTCTAGGAAATGAGATTCTGGACCTAGAGGTCATCATGGCAGAGGCCAACCTGGATATTGTGGTCATTACTGAGTCATGGTGCAATGAAAACCATGACTGGGACATAGCCATGGCGGGCTATACTCTCTTTAGAAAGGACAGGGTGGGAAGGAAAAGTGGGGGTGTGGTGCTTTATGTGAGGGAAAGCATAAAAGCAACAGAGATACAGGGAATACATGGGGAGGCAGAAGTACTGTGGGTCACCATGGAGATGGGGAATGGAGCCACTATTCACACTGGAGTGATCTACAGACCTTAGCATAGGGAGAGGAGTTTTTTTTTATTTCAGTCTTTGGTAACTGGGTAAGGCCCACTAGGCACAAGTGCCTGTTTTCAGGGGCGACCTGGGAGCACTGGGTGGTTAAGTGACTTGCTCAGAGACACACAGTATGCAAGTGGAGGTTGTGAGAATCAGACTCAGGTCTGGTCTGCTGGATACTGATTTCTCCTTTTCCAACCAACTTGTAACTAAGGTAATGCACTACGGTACTGTCCTTAGCCTTGACACTAGATGCCTTATGTGTACGGTCAGGGTGAAGAAAGTCCGAAGCATGCACAGGCCTGGAGGTAGGCCGCTCGTAAGATTGTTCCTCCCCTGGCTAGCCCTACTCTCACTTCTCATGGCTAGAGATATTGAGCTCAATCCTGTGCCATCAAAGCTGATCTCTAATATTCCCGCCACCTGGAATGGGAATAAGGGACTAAAAATAGTGCATATGAATATTAGGAGCTTGCTTCCTAACCGAGATGATCTCCTAGCGTGGACTGAGCCATACAAGCCAGACATCCTAGGGATAACTGAGACTTGGCTCAAACCCTCGATTCCTGACTCTGCCTGCTTCCTAACAGGATACGAGTTCATTCGTCTAGACAGAACTGGGGTTAGGAAGGGGGGTGGCACCCTCATCTACTACAGATCCCGTCTGAAAATCTCCCTGGTGGCATAGAGTAAACCTGATCATCCACCTTGTGAGTTTCTTCATGTGCTCCTGCTGCTGGGCGATGCTAAGAAGCTGCACTTGGTGTGCGCCTATAACCCCCTGGAAGTCTGACAGGACTCACTTACCTCTTAGATGCAGTTGGCCCAGTATAGGTGACAATGAACTCATTATTATGGGTGATATCAACATGAACTGGGAGTGTGGCAATATTAGAAATACGGATCACAACTTGCCTGCCTATCCCTTAACCAACTAATCCATGACCCGTGACAGGCAGCCAATGGTTCCTCAAGTTCCCTGCTGGACTGGATCCTGACCAACCAGCCGGAGAGGATTGCCTCATCAGGCACGCTATCAGACTCCATATCTGACCACTCCCCAGTATACTGTGTCTGGAAAATCCCTCCCTAGAATTCCACAAAATCATTCAAGTCAGAAAATACTCCAGTTTTGACCCTGAGGCTTTCCTGGCCGATCTAGGATGTACTGACTGGACCAGGGTGCTTGAAGCCTCTGACCCCTCAGTGGCAGCCTCCTGCTTCATACATTCCTTTGGTGTTCTCCAAGATAGACATGCCCCCAGGGTCACCCGGAGGATGAGGGGAACAGCCACCTTCTGGCTGAATGGTGACTTACTTACCCAGATGCGGGAGAGAGACAAATGCTGGGCAAGTACTAAGGGTTTCAGAGATCCTGCTAATCTCCTGAGATATCGGCAACTCAGGAATCAGTGTAAAAAAGCCATTAGGGCTGCCAAAAGTAACTTCTGTAAATCGGCACTACTTAGCTCTGTCAGAGATCCTAGGAGGTTCTGGAGGAACATTAAATCCTAGATCAGTGGGCCTCTCACTTGGGTGTCGTGGACATGATTATTGATGGAGTCTCATGCAATAATCCCACACTATAACCGACCACCTCTATCTCCACTTCTCCGACCTTTCGGCCCTTATCTCTCGTTTCACGACCGTTGGGGGTTGCTCGCTTAATATCCCTCTGATGCAGAGTGAACATCCTCCTGGGAGAGTATTTAATCTTAAGGCCGTGTCTGTCTTTGATGTTTGGAACTGCTTGGCTGCCCTCTCCTAGCACTCCAGTGCAGGGCCTGACAACCTTGAGCCCAGGCTTCTCAAGCTGGGAGCAGCTTACATTGCCCCTCTGATTGCTCATATCTTTAACCTATCCCTTAGCTCGGGGATAATCCCTGACATCTGGAAGGAGGCAAGGATAGTCCCTGTTTTGAAGCAGGAAAATCCCAAACTCCCTGACAACTATCGCCCTATTGCTATTCTCCCATCCCTTGGTAAACTCCTGGAAAAGGTTGTGGCGGAGCAACTCTGTGAGTACGTGGATACCCATGAGCTGCTTTCTGGGGCCCAACATTGTTTCCGGAAGGGTCATAGTACCACTACTGCCCTGAATACTATAACCTCTAGTATTAGATCTGCCATGGATCAGGGCAAACTGTCAGGTGCTATATTTATTGACTTGTCAAAAGCTTTTGACCTTGTCAACCATGACCTACTGGGGGAGCAGCTCAGGGCTCGCGGGTTCTCTCCGTATGCCATGAGTTGAAAGCATCGCACCTGCTTTAACAAGGTCCTCTCGGAGCCTAGGGCAGTGACCATGGGAGTTCCCCAGGGATTGGTACTTGGACCTCTCCTATTCTCACTTTTTATTAAACAACTCCCACGGGTGACCTCTCATTGCCAAGTCACGCTTTATGCAGATGACCTTGTGCTAGTGGCCCCATGCTCGTAATGCTGCTGACCCTTAACCAGTGCCTATCTAGAAGACTTCAGCAGAGTCTCGGCCTGGATTACCAACCATAGACTGGTATTGAATCCTAACAAAACTCAGGCCATGCTCTTTGGTTCCACGGCCAAGTTAAAAAGCCCCATCAGCTATGCTCAAAATAGCTTGTGATGGAGAGCCCCTGTTGCCAACAGCGAGCTCAATTAAATATCTTGGGGTCACCCTCGACCCACAACTTGACATGGGAAGCCATATCCAAAACATCTGCAGAACCACCAGGTGTAAGCTTGGCCTTGACTACAGGGCCAATACAGCCTGACTCGGGCGGGCTGGCACTTGCCGGGGAGTGCTTCTCCCCTCCTTAGTTATGGATACCACCTATTTGCCAGGTCACCTCAAATCCATCTTGTCGGTGGAACATGGCATATAATGATATCTATCGGTTTGCAACTTGCTCCCAAACTCACCACCGATGTGAGGCTCTATGACAAACTCAGCTGTCTCCCCCCTGCGGAATTCCTGATCCTTGGTGTAGGAAACTTCACCAGGAAAGTGCTTGCCACGGGCATACCGTCGGGACTGGCGCATCTCCTCCCAAAACTGGACACCATCCCCTACCAGCTCAGGTCACAGACCACTGAGTTGCTCAAAGTTCCCCCTACTCGGACCCTTATGGGGGATTGTGACTTTGTGCCTAAGCTCTGGAACTCCATTCCGGTCTCTGTTCACTCTGCCCCTTCTCATGGGACCTTTCGCTCCTCCCTGTGGTCCCACCTAAAACAAATGACAAGATGTGACTGCTCCTAGTCTCTGTAATGTAATACTCTGCAGTCCACTATTGTCCACTCTGAGTCCATGATGGTCTATAAAATATGTATTCAGTGATTCTAATGTCTATCTATGTCCTGTAACAATTTGTACTATGTGTGGCAGTATCTCTGCCATTATACAAGCGTTGTTATAGCTGTTTTTTACTGTATCATGCTGTTTCTCCAATGTTGCCATGTATGTATACTGTATGTTTTGTGCTCTCCCGGGTCGTTCCTGAAAATAGGCATACTACTTGTCTAGTGTACTTACCCGGTAAACAAAAGCTAAATAAATAAATAAATAAATGTACCAAGCTCATTCACACTTCATTCCTCTAACCTCTAGGCATACCTCTCAACCTTTTGTCACTGAAATGAGGGACATGGACATTTTTGGACACTCAAAATGAGGGGCAGTGAGGGACACAGACCCTCAGAATGAGGGACACATCCTCAAACATGGAGATACAAGCTCAGAACACTGTGAAAACCATAGTGTTTACTTCTACAAAGTTTATTTTGGATTTAGTATTTTAGAATATTAAGAGTTTCTGCTTTAAAGTTTGAATTTACAGCACATTCTGTGTGGGCAGCACCTTTTCCTTGAGGGACAGAGCAATTTTAAGGGGCAAAATGAGGGATGCCCCTCATAATGAGGGACACTTGAGAGGTATGCCTCTAGGCTATACTGCCAGCTGAAGTTAAATAAGGTACTGGTGGAAGCCACTAGCAAAACTGCAGAAAGGGGGGAGGTGCTGCTGGTGGGGGATTTCTACCTGCTGGATATAGATTGGAACCTCCCAGCAGTGGCTTTAGCTAGAAGCAGGGACATCCTGGACTCCCTGCAGGGGACATTCCTCAGGCAGCTAGTCAATGAACCTACTCATGATGAGGGAATATTGGACCTGGTACTCACTAACGGGGACAGTGTCGCAGATGTCAAAGTGGGAGGCCACTTGGGGGCTAGTGATCACTGCATGGTGTGATTCAATATAAGGATGACTGTAGAACTGAACTGCACAAGGGTGAGGGTCCTGGACTTCAGGAGGGCAGATTTTAAAAAGATGGGCGAATGCCTCAGGAATGGCCTGGCAGCAGGGATCAATCAATCAATCAGTCAAAATGATATTCATATAGCGCCTTTTCCTGGGGGGGGGGTGCTCGCAGCACTTTACATAACAATACAGCATATTACACACAGACATAAAACTGTTCATAAAAACAATTTCCACAAACACATTTTTCAGAGCATATCACCACCCCACCACCCCAACAAATCATCAATTGAAATCAATAATCATACTATTAGCAGTAGCATCTAAAATTATATAAGGCTATATGCCTGTTCAAACAGTTGTGTCTTGAGCCTCCTCTTAAAGGTTTCCACTGAGGGGGCCTCTCTGAGATGGAATGGTAATGAATTCCATGCAGCTACCAAAAAAGCCCGGTCACCTGACAGCTGCAACCATGTCATGGGAACCGTCAGGAAGTCACCCTTGAAGGAATGAAGGTTGTGAGACAGACAGAGAGAAACCAGGAGATCTTGCAGGTAGCCAGGTCCTTGACTGTGCAGGGCTTTATAGATCAGCAAACCAACCTTGAAGGCAATCCTCCACTTTACTGGCAGCCAATGCAGCCCACATAGGACTGGCATGATATGTTCAGATCTAGGAACACCTGTTAAGGGCCTGCCCAATGCGTTCTGCATTAGCTGAAGACAGAAGAGGTTGCCTCCAGAAAGCCCCAGGTATAAGGCATTGCAATAGTAAAGCCTTGATGTAACAAAGTCATGTATTAGGGTGGTCAGGTCATCAGATGGTATCAGGGCCCAGATCCGGGCAATGTTTCTCACATGGTAAAACCTTTTTGGATGATAGCCAACACCTGAGAATCAAGTGTTAAGCCATCATCAAGAACAACACCCAGATCCCTGACCTGAGCAGAGGGGATCAAAGATAAGCCATCCAGTTTTAAACCAAGGTCACTACCCCATACCCTTCCACCTAGTTGATGGCCCAGATCCACCACCAATACTTCCATCTTGTCTGGATTGAGTCATAAGCAGTTTCGAGTTATCCAGTCCTGAATTATGTCCAGGCAGGTGTTAAACACAGAAATCATAATCTGGTTTCCAGGTGCACATCTCAGGTAAAGCTGGGTGTCATCAGCAAAGTAATGAAAACCTAAACCATACCACCTGATAACATCTCCCAAAGGTAGCGAATACACCATGAATAAAAGAAGTGAGAGCACCAAACCCTGCTGAACTCTACAGAGCATGGGGCATTGGGTTGGATGAGGATAAACCCTTCACGACCCTCTTCACTCTGTCCATGAGGTATGACTTAAACCAGCTGATGACATTGTCAGACAGTTCACACCAGTTCCAAAGGCAGTCCCACAACACCTCATGATCCAAGGCATCAAACGCTGCAGAGAGATTGAGGAGAACCTTTGAGATAGCAATCTGCTGCGAAACACATCAGGTGACTATGGGCAGTCAATCAGAGGGAGAAGGGTGCAACCACGAACAAGGAACCAGGAAGTAATGTTTTCTGTACTGTACTTTATTGCATTTTGTTCCACAGCATTTTGCACTAAATTACTTGAATAAAACAAGATTTTGCACAATGCTGAGTGAGACATCCCTTGGATGAGTCCTTTCCAATTGGTTTCTGATATGTACTTTGTAAACAGTATCACAGATACGTTTCACTAGCCTAGGTAGGTGATGGTCCCCACTGTGCTTTACAGACTGTAACTGCATTGACTGTTTTGGACCTGGCACTGCCGATCCTAGGTGTGGTTGCTCCATTTACTGACTCAGTGCTAGATCAAGAACAAGAATAGATTGTTCCCCTTTATCCCTTGCTCTCAGGAGATCATTAGACACCCTCACCAGGGCAGTCTCCATGCTGTGTCCTGGCCTAAACCCAGTCTGGAATGACTTGAAAATGGCCAAGGAAGTGAGACAGGTCTGAATCTGCACAGCCACCACTTTTCTAAAACCTTCCCTAAAGTGTGAAGCTTGAGACTGATCTGTAATTGGTGAGGCAGTCCAGGTCCAATGAGGACTTCTTCAAAAAGAGTCTCACCAGGGCCTCTTTCAAGGTCACAGAAAGACCCCACCCCTCATGGAACACCGGACGAGCTCAGCAACCACAGGACCGACCAGATCCATACATCTGACTAAGTTGGGTTGGGCTTGGGTCTATATCACAATAAGTGGATCACAGCTTTGAGATTATCTTGCTCACTTCCTCCACTTCAACTGGGTCAAACTCAGTCCATACAGGAGGGGTGCCCCCCCATACCGCTATCCCGCAAGTCAGTTGAGCATCCCTGGAGGAGATGTCAGACCTGACAGAGGACACTTTGTCAGCAAAGAACAGAGTGAGCTCATCACACCTAGTGTTTGAAATAGCTCCCCAGTATGGAGACAGGCCTGGTGTAAAAGTCCATCCTCCATCCAGAAGAGCTGAGGCGGTCTGTCTCTTGCTGCAGCAATCTCCCCAGACAAAAAATCTGCCTTCTTGCAGGAGATTGCCCACTGATAGTCACTATAATGTGGCCTCAAGGCCAATTTGTCCTCCATCAGTCCGGACCTCCTCCATCTACTCTCTAACCTCCGGCCCCTACTCTTTAACTCTCTGAGCTCCCCATGGAACCAGAGGGGTCTCCAGCGAGTAGATAAGGGCTGAACATGGACGGTCATGATAGCGTTGAAGGTGGTGGTGGCCTGGATGGGATGGAGGAACAGTGGGTGAAGCTAAAAGAGAGCAGAGTAAAGGCAATAAACCTTTGTGTCAAAGTGAGCAAAAGCAAGAGGAAAAAGAAACTGTTACAATTCTCGCAAGAGGTGGCTAAAAAGGTAGAGGCTAAAAGGGCAGCATGCAGAAGGTATAAGGATATGCAGAGGGAGGAGGATAGGAAGGTGTATCAGGGAAAACACAGGGAGAGCAGTAAGGAGCAAAAAAGGTGCAAACTGAAGACAGAATAGTCCAGGAGGTAACAAAAGGGGATAAGTCATGTTTTAGATATGCAATTGAAAAGAGGAAGACCAGGGGTGGGTTTGAAAGGTTAACAGGGGAAGGGGAGGGAACTATGTAGAGGATGACCAGGAAAAAGCAGACATCATGAACAAGGACTTTTGTTCAGTGTTCACAGAGTAAGGAGAAGGGAGGGGCCACAAAAAAGTAACAGAAGCTTTGGAGGGAGGGAAGGAGGTAGACACTAGTCCTATTTCAGAAGAGAGTCCTGAAGGGACTCACTAATCTGAAGGTGGACAAAGCAATGGGGCCAGATGGGGTGCATCCAAGGGTATTGATGGCGCTCAAGGAGGTTCTGGTTACATCTCTGACAATCCTGTTTAACAGATTACTGGAAACAGTAGTGGTTCAGGCAGACTGAAGGAAGGCAGATGAAATTCCACTTCACAAAAGTAGTAGCAGGGAAGAGGCTGGAAATTATAGGCCAGTTAGCCTGACGTTGGTGGTGGGAAAGTTAATGGAATCACTGTTGAAGGAAAGGATTGTAGAATGTCTTGAATCCAGTGAGTTACAAGACTCGAGGCAGCAAGAGTTGACACAAAACACAAAAGGTTGATCTGGAAGTTGGTGGATCTTGGGGTTGGGGAACAGAGTGCCAGATGGGTGGAAAACTGGCTGAGGGACAGAACCCAATGGGTGGTTGTGGGTGGAGGAGTTATCTGGTACCAGAGAGGTAACCAGTGGGGTCCCACAGGGCTCTGTACTGGGGCTGGTGTTGTTCAATGTCTTCATCAATGACATGGGGATGGTATTAAGGGCAAAATGTGCCTATTTGAAGATGGCACCAAGCTCTGTGGGAGAGCGGACACAGCTGAAGGGATATAGGACATACAGGAAGATCTGGAAAAGCTGAGGAGGTGGTCCAGACTCTGGCAGCTTGGCTTCAATGCCAAAAAAATGCAAAGTTATGCATATTGGAGCCAAGAATCCCAGGGCAGAGTACTACCTGGATGGAGTCCGAGTATCTGCATCAGAGGAGAAGGACCTGGGAGTGATGATCACTAGTGACCTGAAGCACTCCACACAGTGCAAGAAAGCAGCAGCAAAGGCAAACAAGCTGCTGGGATGCATACCTACGGGGATCAGTAATAGGAGAGAGGAGGTTATACTGCCCTTGTACAGGTCACTGGTAAGGCTGCATCTAGAGTATGGAGTTCAGTACTGGTGCCCACACCTCAAAAGGACTTTAAATTGCTGGAGAAGGTCCAGAGGAGGGCTACAAAGATGATAGTGGGTCAGCAGGGTAGGGCATATGAGGAGAGGTTGTGGGCACTGAACATGTACTCCCTGGAAGACAGGAGAGAGAGAGGGGGGACATGATTGGGATCTTCAAGTACTTGAAAGGGATGAATAAGGTTGATAAGGAGTGTCTCTTTAAGCTGAGTGGCAACCATAACACTAGGGGGTACAGTCTTAAGCTGGAGGGTGAGAAGTTTAGGAGCGAGGTCAAGAAGCACTTCTTCACTGGTAGGGTGGTGGACATTTGGAATGCACTGCCAGAAGAGGTCATCTCGTTGAAGACAGTGGGCAGCTTTAAGAGAGGCTGGGATAGGCATGGGGGAAAGTAAGGATCATAGGTAGGGAGGATGGGAGGAATGAGGAGGAGGGAGGGCAGGGACATTAGCTCAAGCTGTGTACCCTACAATATGAGCAGACTTGATAGACCAAATAGCCTTCTTCTGCTGGCTTCTTCATATGTATGTTCATATGTAAGAGTTCACAAAAGGGGAGGTCATGTCAAATGAATCTAATAGATTTCTTTGACTGGGTGACAAAGGAATTAAATCAGAGTGGAGTGGTGGATGTTGCCTACCTAGATTTCAGTAAGGTGAGCTGGGTAGCTTAAGAGTGGCTTCAAAGATGGTAAACTGGATACAGCATTGCAAAGATTCTAAATCTCTCACAGAGACTGGCACAATTCCCTCAAATGTGGAAGTCAGCCCTTGTTACCCCTGTTCACAAAAGTGGAGACCGCACTATACACACAAACTATAGACCTATCTCTATACTTCCAGCTCTGTCTAAGGCACTTGAGCGCATAGTTGTGCAATAGCTAGCGGAGTATATGCAAGCAATAATACCCAACAGGGTGGGCGGGATTGCCCATACCACCCACCCTGGAGGGTATTATTGCGCTTAGAAAATGGGCACTGTAAAAAAAAGGTCAATAAAAAACTGTTAATAAAATAGTAGTTTAATGTAAGTTTTGAAATAAAATAGTTCCTCCACCTGGATCAGAATAACTAGAATGCACCCTTCCCCCAACCTGTTATGATGAGGCACCTTTGCTTTTCTATTCCATTTTTTTGTTCATGCCCCCCCCCCCCATCGCCACTGGCAACAGAAATTTGTTTTTGTAAGTGGCAGCTGTTGCTGTAGGATAGAGAGAGGGGCTGTCAGCACAAGTGGCAGATCGCTCTTTGTGAGACTTCAGTTTATTTTTTTTTTAAATGCCTTGTGATTTAACAGTACACAGAGAAGTTAATGCCATTCCTTGCTGCGGCAAGAAGTGCAGTGTTAAATGATGTCCACTGGTGGGGAGAGTGAACACTATAAGTCACAGGTGGGACCGGGGAAGTTATTCCGGTTTCAAAAAAAAGCACAGAAGTAATTTCATCTTGTGCAGAGATGTGCGGGGAAATTAGCTTTTTTTTTTTTTTTTTGCTCAGCTGATGGTTTGTGTGGACCAAGGAGGTACCGTAAGCGCTGTACCTTAGTGGCATGAGAGGAGCATGGAGTGAGGAGCGGAGGCAGCACCGATCTATTTGGCTGCCCAGACATGCAGCGTCAATCCCAGGTAGGTGCCACTACTACAGCTGCTGGTTTCTGAGGGGCCAGTAGCAGCGAGGAAATGGGTCTGTCCCCATCGGTTCCTCACACTGTTCTGCTTTTGGAAAATGTTTTGGAAGTGATGTTTGTTATATGGGGTACTGTGATGTTTTTCTGCAGCAGGGACTTGTATAAATAAATGTTACCCGATGGGGAGACAATGAGATAGACACAGACGGAGCATGCCGCCTTCTGTACGGCCAGTGTGTGACAGGGGCAGTAGTGCTCTATAATTCTGGCATGTCTCCTGAAATTAATTTCTGCTCCGGCGGCAACGTTTATTTCATTGACAACTGTGTTGCTTTTTTTTTTTGTTCTGACTACAGACAGAACACTGGTGATCTGTGTGGTGTGGGGAAGTTCGATAGCTGATTTATTTAGAATTAATTTTTTAAATGTTGCGCTGAGTTAATGTTTACTTTCTTTTTTATGGTGGTGGCAGTGGTAGTGAGGGACATAAGTCGCTCACTAAGTGTTAAAAAAAAATGGTGACAGTTTGAGATTGTGTGCCCAGCGCTCCAGCCAATGATGAAGCAGGGAGCTGGGCACAAGGATACTTTTCTGGCTATCAGGAAGGTTTGAGCTGGGGCTTTTTATTTGGTGGGCATCTATTGTCTGATAGATGCCCACCTAAATAAGTGTCTCAGCCAATCAGAAGTGAGAATTTTCTTTGCCCATTTTCTAAGGAAAAATACTCGATCCAGTGCCACCAACAGCATGGATTCAGAAAACGACATAGCACTACCATAGCACTGCTAGAATCCCCCCTCCACTGCAATTGCTTTAAATGACCCTTATAGCATCGTTAATGCCTAGTCTATGTTACTCTGATAGATGTATCTTGTAATCCACTTGCTCTCGTGTTCCTGCTATGTATATATTGTATAATATTATTCAGTTTTTTATGTATGCTTAATGCCTGATCTGTTTTAAGTTTCTTACCTGACTTTACACTGTAATGATTTTTGCAGCATTGTTAAATCTCTCTGTATCCTATATATTGTTATTGTATTTATCTATTGTACTGTGTTTATCATTGTCACCCGGGTCGTCACTGCAAAAGGGACTGCATGGTCTCAGTGAACTTACCCAGTTATTAAAATTCTAATAAATAAATAGAATTCACTGGTTTCATTCACCACTCTCTGGATCAAGGTAGATTGGTGGGTGTGGCCTTCATAGACCCCACAAAGGCCTTTGCTACAGTGAACCATGCTCTACTTCTCAAGCAACTGTCCTCCAATGGCCTCTTGGCAGATACTGTGACCCGGTTCGAAAGCTATCTTGTAGGCCATTCCCAATGGGTGAAGATAGCTAATGTCACTTCTGACCATCAACATGTCCTCTCTGGAGTACCACAGGGCCCCATACTGGGTCCACTTCTCTTTAGCATCTTTCTTAACAATTTCCCTCACTCCTGTCACCAGCAGATCCTCTTCTATGTGGATGATGCCATCATATACACTAGTAACACTGACCCTGAACCACTGGAACACCAACTTCAATTCAGTTTTGAGGAAGTGGAGGACTGGTTCAGGAAACACAAGCCAATTCTGAACTACAAAAAAACAAATGTTGTTCAGCGGTGCTCACAGTAAACACAGATCCAGTGCCCTAACCATCAGGAACTCCTCTGGTGTCCCAGTTGAACAAATTCAACATTTCAAGTATATAGGGGTAACCGTGGATAGCTCACTATCATATGCCCAGCATGTTTAGAATGTTGTCAGGTCTGCCAGTATCAAGATAGGGTTATTCCACAGACATAAACACAATCTAACGCCTGAAGCCCTTAGACTAGCTATCTATAGCTGCATAGTATCCATTGTTGACTATGGTCTTGTTATCTATGTCTCAGCTTCCACCACTGCACTCCGCAGAATATCAGTGGCACTCAATAAAGCATGCTGACTTCATACTGGAACAGCACGCCTTACCCACATGTGTGAACTGTATGCACACAGGTTGGTTTCAGATAAATTTATTTATTTATTTAGTTTTTGTTTACCGGGTAAGTGCACTAGCCGGCAGGTGACTATTTTCAGGCACGACCTGGGAGGCACAGGAACAATGCATAGTACATTTGCAAAGACAAAGAGGCAGGGTTACAGGTCCAGGATACACTGACATATCACAAATTGCTTTACAGATAGCAGAAGAAAACGAGTACTGGTGCCGGGACAGACCTCAGAGATTATACTGGCAGACATGGTGGGAGGAAGAAAGAAGGGGGGGTGGACATGGGGAAGGAAGGGGCAATGGGAGAATTCACTATCAAACCTGCTTGCTAACTAAAAAGGCACTTCTCGGGCACCTGCCTTCTGGTGTTGCAAATGTACTCAACCCCTCTTGCAGCTCCCAGCACATGCGTAGCTCAGTCAACCACCTCTTCTCTGTCCTAAGATGCCAGACTACACAAGGGCAATGATCGTTTGCATATAGAGCACCACTATGGTTTAATGCGCTGCCCAGTGATATCTCTTCCTTACCAAAATTGGGGCCATTTAAAGGCATTCTTTGTCAGTATCTTACAGCTAACAATTCCTGTGACTGTTTCAATTGACATGGCACTACCTCAGCAGCACTGACACATCCTTGTATACCTACTTCTCCCCGTTTCTCTGCGAATGACCACTTTCACCCTAACTGCTCTACCCTATTTCCTGCCTCCTTCCCTGATCCTTCTTTCACCTCACCCCTCTCACCCTCCACCTTCTTTCCACTGTTTATCTTCCCTTACCTGAACTTTTGTTCACCCAAATATACCTATACCTATTTGACAGAGCACCTTGGGCTGCCTCCTTTTATTAAGTTATTTTTGATTTCCTACCAATTCATAGTTTTAATTTTAGTTGCAATATTAAGATCATTTTGAATACTTTCTTGTCAAAATTTTATGAAATACCATCCGTTTTATGTCTATCACCCTTCCCACTGACGTGGAACCTTTGTAAAAGAGCTGTTATGTGCTCAAAGGTATTGTATCCTGAGAATGAATAAATAAATAAAAAAATAAAAATAAAAATTGGTTAGGGGATAGGCGACCAAAGGTGGTGGTCAATGGAGTTCACTTTGAAGAGGGGTGGGTGACCAGTGGGGTGCCTTAGGGATCAGTGATGGGACTGGTCCTTTTTAATGACTTTATAAATGACATTGCAGAGGAGCTGGAAGGATAGGTCTGCCTCTTTGCAGATGACACTAAAATCTGCAATAAGGTGGACACACCGGTGGGGGGGGGGAGTTGAAAGGATGAGCAGAGAACTGAGAACAATAGAGGAGAGGCCAAGGGTATGGCAGCTATGTTTCAATGTGAAAAAGTACAAAATAATGCACTTAGGCACAGAAACTGAGGGAGGGGTGTTACAAAATGGTGTGGTATTTATGACTACCAAGCAGACAAGAGATCATGGGTAATCATATCTGATGACCAAAAGGTGGCCAGACGGTACAACAAGGCAGTCAAGCCAGGTAGTGGGATGCTGGGATGCCTAGGGAGGGATATCACCAGCAGAAAGAGGAAGGTTGTGTTTCCTCTGTATAGATCACTGTTAAGACCACACCTAGAGTATTGTGTCTAATGCTGGACACCACATGTCCCGAAGGACAAAGACAATGTGGAAGTGGTCCAGAGGGGGCAACTAAAGTGGTGCAGGATCTGCATCAAAAGCCCTATGAGAGACTAAATGACCTCAATATTCAATTCAATCCAACATTTATTTTACCAGGATAACACCATTGAGACAACTCACTTCTGAGGAGGTCCTGGGGGGACATAAGTACAATACAAAATACAGAACAGTTACAGTGGAACAGTACAAATACAGCTGAGATACCATATACAAGAAAAGCAGACAAAAGGAAGTTAACTAGGTACAATACTGAATAGCAAAATGTTACCAAGTCTAATACAGGTGCCTATACAGGTAGAGCTAGTTGAGTACAACAATTATGAACAAGCATTTGTCAATGCCGAATGCTTGTTTTCTGGTATTAGTATTTAAAGTGACGGAGTTAAACAGATGCAGAACAGAAATGGCAGTGAAGTATTGAACTGACGCCAACCCAACCCCCACTCTGCAGAGATGGACAGGCTTTGGGGTGTGCCTTTGGGTCATCGCCCATAACACTCATGCCATTTCACCTCACCCTACACTGAAGACACTGACAAGTGTTGAGGTGTGCCTTGGGGTGTTTGGGCTTTACACTCACCCCATTCCATAAGGAAATACACTAAAATGTGTGTAGTATAGGAGAATAGGGTGAACTTTGGGACCAAAGAGTCCAATGCACACCTTGATGCCTGTCATTGGCTGCAGGGTGGGGGTGGAATGGTGTGAGCATTACTGTCAACAATCCCAAGTCACACCCCTGACGTCTGTCAGTCCCTACAGGGTAGTGCATTATGGTCAGAAACCCTAACGCCCTGGGCAGTTCTTGGTATTTCACTCCTAAGTTTTCAACATGGGCTTTTTGTGACTGCACTGCATGAACAGTGACACTATCAGTTCATGAACCGAAAGGTAATTTTGCACAGTGACTGCGCCATTTGGTGCCACAGGTGCGAAAACAAATTTCGAACAGGATGTGAAAAATGACAGCTGTACTGTTTATGAGGAGGTGTAAAAAATGGTAATGTTGAAAGTCTGGAGTGAAAATATAACAAAAAAATGTGGAAGTCACGAGCATGCATAGAAACTGCACAATGCACACCTGTAATGAATTTGTTTGGGGGATTATTTACACCAGATTTTCAAAATAGGCATTTTGGGGCCTCTGCTCATGAACAGTGACGCTGTGATTTTCTTAATCTGTCCTAAACGTTGATTTTCCAATGCGACCGCGCTATTCTGCGCCAGAAGTGTGAAAACACATTTCAGTCAGGATGTGAAAAATGACAGCTGTACTGTTCATAAGGAGATGTTGAAAAATGCCAATGTTGAAAATCTGGAGTAAAGATATTACAAATTCATGAAGTTATGAGGGTGCATGGAAACTGCACAATGCATACTCATAACATAGTGATTTTATGGACTTTTGTCACCAGATTTTCAACAAAGGCATTTTAGGACCTCTGGTCATGAACAGTGTCACTGTAATTTTCTTAATCTGTCCTGAACACTGATTTCCCACAGCGACCGTGCAATTCTGCGCCCTGAAGCACGAAAACACATTTTGGCCAGGATGTGAAAAATGACAGCTGTACTGTTCATAAGGAAGGAGGTGTGAAAAAATGCCAATGTAGAAAATCTGGAGTGAAAATATTACAAATTTGCGAAGTTATGACGATGCGTGGAAACTGCACAATGCACGCTTGTAACACAGTCATTTCATGGACTTTTGTCACCAAATTTTAAACGTAGTCATTTTAGGACCTCTGCTCATGAACAGTGTCACTGTGATTTTCTTAATCTGTCCCAAACACTGATTTCCCACAATGACCGTGCTATTCAGAGCTAGAAGTACGAAAACACATTTCAGCCAGGATGTGAAAAATGACAGCTGTACTGTTCAAAAGAAGGTGTGAAAAAAATGCCAGTGTTGAAAATCTGGAGTGAAAATATTACAAATTTGCGAAGTTACGAGTGTGAGTGGAAACTGTGCAACGCATGTTTATAACACAGTCATTTTTTTTGGAATTTTTTCCCACCAAATTTGCAATATAGTCTTTTTGAGAGCCCACCTCATGAACAGTGACACTGTCGCTTCGTTAATCGGTCCTGAAAGGTGACTCCACACAGTGACCGCGAAATCACCTTTCAGGACTGAATAACCAGATAACAGTGACTGGATTTATGAGATGGGTCCCAAGAACCCCATGTTAAAAATTCGGTGCAAAAATTCAGAAAAATGACCAAGATATCCACATCACTTGAAAAAAACTATTTATGCCATTATACAGCTTACCGGTATTTCTTCAGTTTGCGGTTGGCTTTGAAGAGTGCAGACGTGTTCCCCGTCCCCCGTAGATCGTTGCACCAGGCTCCAGAGTTAAGTATGGGGTGAGGGGGATGTGGGGAGTTGGGGTGCGCAGAGAGTTACTGCAGGTTGTGGGAGGGGCACCGGACTCAACGAGGGACCATTTTTCTTTTACAGAAAACAAAAAAAAAATAAAAAAAATGCAGGAAGGTTTTCTGCTTTTGCAGGTACTTTGGCACGCTGGGGTGGGCTCCCAGCATGCCACCTTGGTGTTTCTTTGGGGGGGTCTGTAGCCGATGGGGATTGGGAACCCCTGTCAGCAGAATGTTGGGGGGCGGGCACATGAGCCGGGGGGGGACGGCTGTCCGTCGGCTTCCATGGGGACTGAGAGGCCGACTGAGAAGCCGCCACCATGTTTGTTTGAAATGGGACACCAGACAATGCAGCTCTAATTCAATGCTTCAGTCAGGGACCGCCCCGCAAGCAAACACAGCTGATTGTTTCATGATGGGGTGCTCCCTGATTGCAGCAGCGAATTTCTTTGTGCACAGTGGCAAGCTACATTAGTGCTGTCATGGACAGCATGATTCTCTATTTGTGCCACACAGACCAGCCCCAAAATGGGCTGCCTGCATTGGCAACAACACTGCTATGCCTCCACAACCTGCTAGTGAAGAAAACTGATGCAATGTGCTTCTTGCACTTTGTGTACAAGCAAACACAAAAATGATAGGTGCAAAAAAGTAAATTGGAACAACAGAAGAGGACATAAGAGTGCAAGATCGAGGGATTTTATAGCAATAGAAGATGGTCAAAGGTGGAAAAAAATAATACAGGTTAAGGAAATATAACAGAAGGGGAAGGGGAGAGGAGAGCTGGTGTGGGGGAAGGGATGGGATGAAGAATGCAGAAAACGAAGAAGCTTTGAAGGGGGGAGACATGGGGGGGTGGATGATATACAAGTGCTTAGAACTAGTGCTGAATGAGGGGAATAGAGGGGTTGGAAGCAAACTGGGCCAGAGGGGAAGTGGGGGAGTAGAGGGAGAATTAAGTACCAGGAGTCAAAGAGAATATACATGATTACAGTAAGCAGGTTCAAGCATAGCAGTTACATTAGTCCTTCAACATATGCCCAATCAAGGACTTGAATGTACACAAACCAACGGTGAGGTTAAGTGTAAGGGTTTTTTGTAAAGTGTTCCATAAGTTTGTAGGGAATAACTTAGGAATGAAGAAGCAAACCGGGTTCTAATCCATGGAGTATCAAATGTTATATATGAGAACTTCCTGAGAGTGTACACACTGGAGACATGTTTAAACATGGAGTAGATGTACATACCTACAAACATACAAAGAAGTCAGCAGAAGGCCATTTGGTCTATCAAGTCTGCTCGTATTGCAGGGTTCACAGCTTGAGCTAATGTCCCTGCCCTCCCTCCCCACTTCTCACATTATCTTTACCCATGATTCTTACCTTCCCCTTATGCCTATCCCAGCCTCTCTTAAAGCTACCCACTGTCTTCAATGAGATGTAGGAGAGAGTTTCATGGTTAGAGCTCTGTAAACCCAGAGGGATGCATTACAGCACCACCAGACACAAAGGGATGGCCAACCAACCTGCAGATAAAGGGAGCAATGATGGGTGTTGAAAGGACCATTTGTAATTAATCTTAAGGCCCTGTGATAGAGTGTGTCAAGGATAATTAGGGCTGACTTCAGACTACAGCTATAGAGAAAGTCCGCACAGTCAGTTAACGGGACCAGCCTTAGTTTGGCGTCCTGGGTAAGCAACTGCTTTATGTGATAGAAGAGACCAAGCCTTTGGAGAAGGGAGGCAGTAGTGCAGTGGTTTAAGGCTCTGAGTTGCAAATATGGAGACTTGGGTTTGAATCCCACAGCCCCCACTTGCATACTGTGTGACCCTAAGCAAGTCACTTAACTTCCCTGTGCTCCCAGGTCGTACCTGTAAACAGGCTTTCAGCTTAGAGTGTCTCTCCTGGTTAAACAATTGAAAAGGTTTTTTGGCCATTTCCTCTATATGCATTACAAAGGATAGTTTCTGATCCAGCCAGAAGCCGAGATATTTAAATTTCTCAGCTGGCAGTACTTTTCCCAGGATGGTCTTTATCTGAAAATTTGCATTCAAGGAGTCGGCGGGAACATTTTTGGTATTAGGGGACAGGTGCATAATTTTTGTCTTTTTCACATTGAGTAGTAGTTTGAGATTTATTAAGTTATGTCGAAGTAGGTCAAAGTCACATTGTAACTTGAGGCCGATGAGTTGGAGACTAAGCTTGGCAACATATAACACAGTATAATCCACAAATAGGTGTACGTTTGATGTGCTGACATTGTTGTTAATATTATTAATGTAAATGGCAAATAGTAACGGACCTAAGATGGAGATCTGCAGAACTCCTCTCAGGATAGGTTTTAAAGAGGAAAGGGCGCCATTGGCTTTAACCTGTTGCTGCCTGTTGGTAAGATAACAGGAAAACCAATTTAGCGAGGTGTCATCTAGTCTGCAATGATTTAATGTATCCAACAGTAATTGGTGGTCAACTGTGTCCAATGCCTTGCTTAAATCTAAATATGTACATGCTGGAAGGGAGGGGTATGATAGACACCTTTAAATACCTCACGGAGGTAAAGTAAGGCACAGGAGGGAAGTATTTTTCAGACAAAAGGGTGCATAAAAACAAGGGGATAGGCTATGAAGCTGGAGGGGGTAGATTCAGGAGAGATGTGAGAAAGTAAATCTTCACAAAAAGAGTGGTGGATTCCTGGAACAGCCTTCCAGTGGAGGTGGTGGTAGTGAAAACAGTGGTGGGGTTCAAAAATGTATGTGATAGGCACAAGTGAATTATAGTGGAAAGGAAGGGGGGAGGCAGAAAAAGCTTTATGTCAAGTATTGTCTGGGATGATAATGTAAGTAGGGAAAATGGGCAGACTGGACAGGCCAAGCAATCCTTATCTGTCATCCAATTCTATATTTCTATGTTTCTATGACTATGATTATAAAAATAAATGGGAACTAGGAATGTGCAGAACTGGCTGATTCCACTCTGCTGCGCATTGATGGCTTTTCAGAATGTTTGATTCTGAGTCTGGTTCAGATAAGGTCTCAGAAATCGAAATTACAATTCCATATCCAACATCAGCCCCAGTGGACCGGCAGATATGCAAGTTACCCCAGACAATAACATTAATTATCCCCTTGTTCCCATCCTCCAGCCACATGCACTTTATGACATAACACTGTCCCATCTTCCTCCTGCCCTCACTCACTGTCATAAGTCACTTACTGTGCATGTAGTAGCCATGCACAGTAGCCCCACGGGGCCCTGCCTAGCTGCTGGTCTATACCTCCTCCTTCCTCCAGCTGGGCCAAATATCTGTCCCCTATCCCAAACCTCTCTTGCAATTCTAGCACTTCTGCAACTTACCACTTTCTATCACCTCTACTGTTCCACCCTCCCCCCATGTACATTTGACTATACCCTCTTTCAGCCACTCACAAATGTGTCCTGATCTAGAAATGTTATTAGCTATTGTTGGTTGTTAACTGTAGAGTCTGACTGTATGCTGCAAAGATGTATGTATCCTGCTGTACTACTTATTGTTCCCACTCCCCTTCCCCAGGACGTACCATGAGATGAGCATTGTTGCTCAGTGTAATCTTCCTGGTGAAACATTTCAATAAATAAAAATAAATAAATGCAAGTGGCAAACTGGTCACTACACTCTGCAGCCATTTTTGCGCCCATCTTTAGACCCCCCCACACACACACATTTCAATCAGTGAAGCAGCATTAATTTAAATGACATGTAGCCAGTTACTACTTATGAGAACAGCAGGCAGACTGCTTTTAAACTTTCTGTATTCGACATGCAGAGAGAATCCTGGCAACGCAAAGTATATTTTTGAAAAATGAAAACTTTATATTCTGTTTACTATTGAGTAGGTTCCACTCTATAGTAATATGGGCTTTCCAATGTATCTCCTAAATCTCTTTAAAAGCTGTGCAGTAGATTCTGACTCTGTTCTACCTTAATGCTCATAAATAAATTTCTGTGAATAAAGCATGAATCATTCTTGAATATTTCTAGAATATTTAGGATTATAAAAAGACAGGTAGGTTTCATCCCAAAAAAACAACAACATTCTATTCTGAGAAAATGGATATTGTAAATTGCAGACAATGCGGGACGCTATTCAGCAGGGCACACATCCGAGCAATAGGTCACTGCCCCACATGCTGGACCATCGCTGACCTAAAAACCCAGCTCTGGGAAGCCTGGGCTCAAATTTTCCTATTACAAAGAACTGTGCTGGCAGGGAACAGCACCTGTACCCCACTTTCAATCCTTCAGTCCTCAAAAGAGTACATTGCCCCCCAAGGGGTGCCGGACCTGATGATTGGCAGGTGGCAGAGGGAAAAAAACAGAAACAAAACAAACATGACCAAACAGCAAAATATCATGTAAAAAAGTTACATACCAACAAAAAACAGATACTCGCCATTAGTGGAATGTCCTGACATAAAACAATGCAGCGAAACAGGACAAAACAATATTGCTTGCCAACAACTGACACAGGATGTTATGTCACAAAACAAAAATGCCAAAAGAAACAAAACAGTCATCACTGTGGGTGACTCCAATGTACGTGGAGTACAAACACACCTAAATCCAAACAAAAACACTAAAATAGTGGTCCAGTGTCTTCCACAAATTTCTGCAAGAAGAGACACTGATCGCATTGAAAGAAGGATGTGCAGGGAGTGAGAGAAAGCAAACATTATAGTGCACAGTGGTACAAATGACCTGTCAGACCAAAGGGTCAAGGAAACCAAAACGCACATTGCCAAACTGGGTGAAAGGCTGGCCTCTCTTTTACTCAACCTCGCCTTCTCAGAAGTACTGCCAGTATGGAAACAAGCATTTGTCAATGCCGAATGTTGTCTCGCTGGCATTGGCAGTGCAGGAGTTAGAGATGCACAACAGGAATGGTAGTGAAGTATTGAACTGGCACCAACCTCACCCCCACCTTGAAGAGACACATTTTCAGCATAGGCCTTTTGGGACCTCCCCTCATGAACAGTGGCACTGTGATTTTGTTAATCTGTCCCAAAAGTTGATTTCCCACAGCGACCATGCCATTCTACGCCATAGGTGCAAAAACACATTTTGGGCAGGATGTGAAAAGTGACAGCTGTACTGTTCATAAAGAGGTATGAAAAAATGCCAGTGTTGAAAATCTGGCATGAAAATATTGCAAATTTGCGAAGTCACAAAGGTGCGTGGAAACTGCGCAATGCATGCTTGTAACACAGTCATTTTATTGACTTTCATCACCAAATTTTCAACATACACATTTTAGGACCTCTGCTCATGAACAGTGTCACTGTAATTTCTCAAACTGTCCCGATAACTGATTTCTACTGTCGATCATGCTTATTCTAAAATCGGAAGCGCGAAAACACATTTCAGCCAAGATATGTAAAATGACAGCTGTACTGTTCATAAGGAGGTGTGGAAAAATGCCAATATTGAAAATCTGGAGTGAAAATATTACAAATTCATGAAGTTATGAGCATGCATGAAAACTGCGCAATCCACGCTCGTAAAACAGTCATTTTTTTATTTTTTTTCACCAAATTTGCAACATTTGCAACATAGGCTTTTTTTGCGCAGGATCTAGAAGGCAGAATTTCACTGTTCGCTGATGACACAAAGCTCTGTAACAGAGTAGACACACCAGAGGGTGTAGACAGAATGAGAAGCGACCTGCAGAAACTTGAAGAATAGTCAGGGGTTTGGCAGTTGAAATTCAATGCAAAGAAGTGCAAGATAATGCATATGGGGCACAAAACCCTGGCACAATATATCAGTTGGGGGTGAGGATATAGCATGCAACAAGCAGGAAAGGATCTTGGGTTGTCATCTCTGATGACCTCAAGGTAGGGAAACAGTGTGACAAGGCAGCAGGTAAAGCAAATAGGATGCTGGGATGTATAGGCAGGGGCATCACCAGCAGGAAAAGGAGGTCATAATTCCGCTATACAAGACACTGTGAGGCCCCCACCTGGAGTACAGTGTACAATTCTGGAGACCATACCTCACGTAAGGACATAGATAGGGTAGAGAAGGTTCAGAGGAGGGCAACAAAGATGGTGCATGGATTGCATCACAAGTCCCTATGAAGACAGGTTGAAGGAACTGAACATGTACTCCTGGAGGAGAGGAGGAGAGAGGGATATGATGGAGACATACAAGTATCTTACAGGGAGGAACAGGGTGCAGGAAAACACTATTTTTAAGCGAAAAAGATGTTCCAGGACTAGAGGGCATGGGATGAAGTTGGAAGGAGGACGATTCAGAGGAAACATGAGAAGAATTTCTTCACAGAACGGGTGGTGGACAAGTGGAACACCCTGCAGAGGAAGTGGTGGGGGCAGAAACAATCACGGGATTTAAGAATGCATGGGATAGACATAAAGGAATTCTAGAGGTCAGGGGTAAGGGGAAACAGACTTCTAGGAAAACAAACTGAACTTACAAGCTCAAATGGGCAGACTGGGTGGGCCATAGGCCCTTATCTGCCGACACTGTCTATGTATCTATGTATCTATGTAAGAGCCCGCCTCATGAACAGTGGCACTGTCATTTCATTAATCAGCCTGAAAGGTGATTCCATGCAGTGACCTGAAATCACCTTTTGGGATGGAATAATGCCATGACAGTGACTGAATTCATGAGGAGGGGCCCCAATAACCCCATGTTGAAAATTTGGCGTAGAAATTCCTAAAAATGCCTGAGATATGCACCAAAGTTGAAACCCCCCTATTTATGCCATTATACAGCTTACCAGCATTTCTTCAGTTCGTGGTCAGCTTTGAAGAGTGCAAACATGTTCACGATCCACCGAAGATCGTCATGCCGGACTCCGGAGGTAAGTATGGGGTGAGGTGGGCATGGGGAGGCAGGGTGCACAGAGGGTGGGTGCAGGTTAGGGGAGGGAGCAGGACAGATCGCAAGGGACCTTTTTTTTTACAGGGGCATTTGGCACACTGAGGTAGACTCCCAGCATGCCACCTGAGTGTTTGGAGGGCTAGCCGATGAGGGATTGGGCACCCCCTTTGGCACATACCAAAGGAGGGGCTGGAGCCGAGGGGGATTGGGCACCCCCCTCAGCACACAACAGATGGGGGGGCATTATGCCGATGGGGAGTGGGCTCCACTGTCGGCACCTGAACTGGGTCAGGGCATGCCAACTAGGGGATTGGGCATCCCGGAAGTCAGCATTGTGGCAGGCGGTGGCAGCAGTCACTGCTACCATGTTTACAAGAATGCTTCACCAGGAAAGGCACTACAGGAAGTGCCACTGTGTGATAAGCTTGGCTCTCATTGCAGCGGACCTTTCCTTAGATGTGCTCACAACATTACGTGCTGCTGGTGTGATGCCTGCATGCTGCCTTATTGGGGAATGAGGGACGCACCTACTGACGTGTACCCTGCATTCACCCACAGTGACCACGCCTCCAAATCTGCTACTACTGCAATATGTTGGCTAGTGTGCAAGTGCAAGCCAACATAAAAAGGAGGCAGTACAGAGAGAATCAGGGAAGGGAAAATCTCTGAACTAAATGTCTGGCGGCACAGATGGTGCCAAGAAAAAGTATATTTTATATGTGTCTCCCTTGGTTCCCTTATTTATTTCTGTGATGGCGGGAGAGTGCCACTGTTGGATAGTCTTGAAGAAAGTTAAAAAGTGTTGTAGTCCTCTACCCAAAGGAAGGAGAGTGGAGTCCAGGATAAAATGTTATCAATTTCATGAATTTATTTATGTCTCTTTTATATTCTTTGTTCTTTTTGAACGTATATTTCTCCTTTTCAGGCTCTCATTTTTTCCTTTTCAAAATCAAGTTACTTTTCAGGACCCCCTCCGTCCCTTCATCAGACTACTAGAACTGCCTTAGCTGTAATAATACAAACATAAAAAGATCAACCTGTACTCCTTACTCCTCTTTTTACTTTTCAAATATTTTTTATATATTTTAATTTTTTTATTATTTTTTTGTAACAGATCCAACAGGTGGGAACAAACCTTCATATATCAGTAAATTCTTTCATTATTCTTATTTGTGGGCTGCCATTTCTCTCATTGTGGTCTATGACAGCACATTAACAGCTATCAGTATCCATTGCAAATATAACTTGTTTATTTTATTTAAAAGGGTTATTTCTCTATTTGCTATCCGTATTCCAAAGAGCAGTAACTTAGTTGTGTGTCACAGTTCTCATCATTTTCAATAAATAGGTTAGTTTTCCCTGTTTCAGAATTTCCCTGTGAAGATATCACACAATGCTCATGTAAATAGAGATTTCACTGGCTTTTAACTCAAAATAGTTTTGTACCTCATTAAACTTTGATTCTAGAGCCAATGTGCTGTTTTACTCACTTCAAATCGTTCTCACAGACCAAGCTGCATGACTCCCATGGTTACATAATCCAAAAAGACACTACCCGTGCCATTGCTTTGCACGCTAAACGCTTCAGCGTGTACTTGAAATATATATGTGACCTGTTGCACATTAAGGTGACATCCCATGTAAGAAAAGAGACTGAGAAGGATATGAGAACATATGGTCTAGAGTGAAAATTTGCTTAATGCTATCTAGTAAAAATAGTCTTGGAGTTAATAATACTGGTGTATTATATAGTAAGTCTCAACTTTTAGTGTAGTGAATGTGAAGTATATAAGAATATATATTTGGAATTTCCTGAAAAGAAATGTGGGTGGCAATATGCAAATAATTAAGTACAAAGATGTTTGAGTATGAGTAATGATGGCAATTAATGTTGGAAGAAGCCAGAAGGGGAAGGAAGGAAACATATTCAATTCAGTGCTTTAGAGTAACTGGTAATTGCTATTTTTCTTTTAAACTTAGAGTGTGGGCTTTTAATGACACTGTACTTTCTTTGTTGTCTTTATTTAGAATTGTTTTTGGGCTGTTGAAATTTTAAAACGTAGTGGTGGTGTAATTCTGTGCTATCTTTAATTGCTGCAAATTTTATCTTGGCATGTCTGACTGCCCTGTAGTTGGGTGAAGGGTGTTAATTGTCTGGCCTCTGACCTCAGCTACATGATAACTGGAGGTGGGGCTTAGTCAGAGTTGAGGTAGCAAATAGAGTTTTATTTTCTCAGAAGAAGCCAGAAGGGGAAGGAAGGAAACATATTCAATTCAGTGCTTTAGATTAACTGGTAATTGTTATTTTTCTTTTAAACTTAGATTGTGGGCTTTTAGTGACACTGTACTTTCTTTGTTGTCTTTACTTAGAATTGTTTTTGGGCTGTTGAAATTTTAAAACATAGTGGTGGTGTAATTCTGTGCTGTCTTTAATTGCTGCAAATTTTATCTTGGCATGTCTGACTGCCCTGTAGTTGGGTGAAGGGTGTTAATTGTCTGGCCTCTGACCTCAGCTACGCGATAACTGGCGGTGGGGCTCAGTCAGAGTTCAGGTAGCAAGTAGAGTTTTATTTTCTCAGAAGAAGCCAGAAGGGGAAGGAAGGAAACATATTCAATTCAGTGCTTTGGAGTAACTGGTAATTGCTATTTTTCTTTTAAACTTAGATTGTGGGCTTTTAGTGACACTGTACTTTCTTTGTTGTCTTTACTTAGAATTGTTTTTGGGCTTTTGAAATTTTAAAACGTAGTGGTGGTGTAATTCTGTGCTGTCTTTAATTGCTGCAAATTTTATCTTGGCTTGTCTGACTGCCCTGTAGTTGGGTGAAGGGTGTTAATTGTCTGGCCTCTGACCTCAGCTACGTGATAACTGGAGGTGGGGCTTAGTCAGAGCTGAGGTAGCAAGCAGAGTTTTATTTTCTCAGAAGAAGTCAGAAGGGGAAGGAAGGAAACATATTCAATTCAGTGCTTTAGAGTAACTGGTAATTGCTATTTTTCTTTTAAATGTAGATTGTGGGCTTTTAGTGACACTGTACTTTCTTTGTTGTCTTTACTTAGAATTGTTTTTGGGCTGTTGAAAATTTAAAATGTAGTGGTGGTGTAATTCTGTGCCGTCTTTAATTGCTGCAAATTTTATCTTGGCTTGTCTGACTGCCCTGTAGTTGGGTGAAGGGTGTTAATTGTCTGGCCTCTGACCTCAGCTTCCCCCAACTCTTAATTATATGCCCTGTTAAATCTGATTGACAGGAGCTAAACACAGGGTATAGTAAGGGGTGTGAAGTAGGAGGAGCATAAGGGGGAAGAAGCCCACCCTCAGCACAAGTGTTTTGACTCATTTATTTATTTATTGGTTTCTTTTTTTTTTAAAGAGAATTATCTGAGAATCAGTGGCAGGATTTTTAGGACAGTAAATTAATAAATAGGGAACTAGGAGAGCTTCAGTAGCAGACAAGTAGTGGAATAGCAATATAATTGCAGTATAATATGGGGAATGGTGCAATGCAGTGGCTGTGGGGAAGCCGGTGTCAGCGTGGCTCAGTTGGTAGCACATCCGCCTCTGGACCAGAAGGTCGTGGGTTCTCGTCCCACACTGGGATTGGACTTGCACCTAAAAATTGCTGGCATCCAAGTGCAGTATTGGGGGGTGCTGTACTGCTGGGGTGTGCCGTCCTTCGGATGAGATGTTAAACCGAGGTCCCTTCTGCCCATCCTGGTGTCGTCCTGGTGGGTGTCCAGGTGGAAGTAAAAGAACCCAGGGCACTCTTCGCAAAGAGTAGGGAACATTCCTGGTGTCCTGGCCAACATTCCCCTTCCCATAAACCGGTTCATGCAATTATCCAGGCTGTGTGTTGGTGATGATGTGCGATATGGCCGCCACCACACATTCAGTCACTTCACTACCAGTCTAGCATTGCTTGTAAAGTGCTTTGGATGTATGAAAAGCGCTATATAAATGCTGATTCTTCTTCTTCTTCATATTCAGGCAGACCTTCTGGACACTGTGGTGCTGCCCTATCTGCATGCATCTCTCTGGACTGCAGGATGAGGTAGCCAGACTCAGAGCGGAAGTAAACTGGGTCAGGAGTACCATCACCCCTATCCAGAGACCACCCAGTCCAATGCAACTGCCTCAAAGGTTGCCGAGAACAAGGAGCACTTGGATGACAGGGGCTCGAGGAGGGTTAGAAGCGGTCAGGCAGAGGCACATCCCAGATCCTATTCCACTCAAGAACTCATATGCCACCACGGCAAATGAGGACAACCAAATAGAGGTACCCAGAGAAGTGGAAGGAAAGGATGTGGAGGTTAGCCAAGGAGGTGACCTCAGTGGGGAAAGCAGTGGACCCCAGAGGAGGAGGAGGAAGCAAATCCTGGTGAGGGACTCCATCATAAGAGGGATCCAGCTAGGAACACAGGAGGGGGAGGACAGGGAGGTGAGGTTCCTACCAGGTGCCACGGCATGGAGGGAGGGATGGAAGGAAGATCCTGGGGATCACTGGGAAGGCAAGACGGGAGGGTGAGCTGGATGTCATTATCCACCTAGGTACTAATGACCTGGAAAATGGGGAGCCAAAGGAAGTTCAGGAAGAGTTTAGGAAATTGGGAAGGGGTCTCAAGCAAGTAGCTACTTCTGTCACTTTCTCAGAAGTACTACCTGCGAGAGGCAAGGAGCGCATAGGAGTGCATGCACCAGGAACTTTAACTCATGGTTGAAGAACTGGTGCTGTGAGGAAGGGTTTGGATTCATTGGTGACTGGGGACCCACCTGGAGGATGGAGGTTTGTTCAAGCCTGGGCCTGCATCCATCCTGGAGGAATCAAGCACTCAATGATAAGTTTAAATGCTACATTGACAAGCATTTAAACTAGCAAAGGTGGTGTGCAGCCAGCAAGGAGGGTACCTACTTGCTCACCCCCCACAGCTAGCAGTGGAACCAGTGAACCAGAGGAGTGGCTATCTCTGCAAAGCAGTGTGCAAAAGATGTAGATTAGTGCCCAAGAGGTGGATAGGCCAAAAAGGGGCAAAATTCAGCAGAAGAGCAGACAGCAAGGAGTACCAGGGATAAAGGCCAACCAAGGAAGGGGCTGGAGTAGAACAGCGAAACAGTCTAGGGAGGTCAAATCATGGAAAGCCATGTGTGCAAATGCCAGGAGCCTTAGCAACAAGATGGAAGATCTGGAGGCTGCCATGGTGCAGTCAGATCTGGACATTGTGGCCATCACTGAAACCTGGTGTAATGATAACCATGACTGGGAGATGGCCATACCTGGCTACAACATATTCAGAAGAGACAGAGCAGGCAGGAAGGGAGGAGGAGTGGCACAGTATGTGAAAAATGACATAAGGACCACAGAGATCTAGGAGGAACAAAATGGGGGAGAGATACTGTGGGTTAAGCTGGAAAGGAAAATGGGGACAGCCATCCGCACAGGTGTGGTCTATAGACCACCAGCCCAGGAGGAAGAAACAGATAGGGAGCTGATGCTAGCCATCCAAAGGATGGCAGACAAGGGTGAGGTGGTACTGGCTGGAGACTTCAATGTTCCAGACGTGGACTGGAGCATCCTAGCAGCAGCATCAACTAGGAGCAGATTTATCCTGGACTCCCTTCAGGGTGCCTTCCTCAAGCAACTGGTCATGGAACCAACTCGGCAGAAGGCAATACTGGACCTTGTGCTCACAAACAGGGACAGTGTGATGGGAGTAACAGTGGGAGAGCACCTGGGGAACAGTGACCACCAGTCATTGTGGTTTGAAATCACAGAAAGAGCAGAACCAAACCACACAAAAACATGTATTCTGGATTTTAGGGGGGCAAACTTTGGGAAAATGGGGAGATACTTGAAAGAGGCATTAAGGGGAATGGGACAGGAATCAGGGGTTGAGGAACAGTGGACAGTATTTAAAATGAGGATTACAAGAACAACAGGATTATGCATTAAGCAGGTTAGCAAAAGGAAAAGGAAGAGGAGACCATTATGGTTTTCCAAAGAGGTAGCAAAGAAAGTGAAAGCCAAAAAGATTGCATTCAGGCAATACAAAAAGACACAGGCAGAAGGGATAGGGAGAGAACCAGGAGAAGCAAAGGAGGCAGGGAGGTCAGTAAGGAAGCCAAAGCTCAGACAGAAGAACACTTTGCAAAATCAGTGGGTAGAGGGACAAAACCTTTTACAGGTACATAAGTGAAAAAGAAAGACAAAGGGAGGATAGTGAGACTGAAGGGGAGGATGGGGTCACGTGGAGGATGACAACAGTAAAGCTGACATATTGAACAGGTATTTCTTCTCAGTCTTTACTGAGGAAAAGGAGGGTAATGGGTCTGAAGGGAGTACAAGGGGTGAGAATGGTACAGAAATGGACACAAGCCCCTTTACACGAGAAAGGGTCCTGAAGGAACTGGAAGTAATAAGAGCTGATAAAGCAATGGGGCCAGATGGGGTGCACCCCAGGGTCCTTAAAGAACTAAGAGAGGTGGTGGCTGAACCTCTGGCTATCCTGTTTAGCTGATCACTGGAAACAGGGGAGGTACCCAAAGACTGGAGGACAGCAGATGTAGTCCCCTTATACAAAAGTGGGAACAAAGAGAAAGCAGGGAACTACGGACCAGTCAGCCTCACCTCGGTAGTGGGGAAGATCATGGAAGCACTACTGAAGGAGAGATTGGTGGAACATCTGGTTGTCAATGGACTACAGGACCCAAGGCAGCATGGTTTCACCAGGGGGAGGTCATGTCAGACCAACCTTGTTGAATTTTTTGACTGGGTGACTAGGGAGGTGGATCAGGGGAGGGCAGTGGACATGGCCTATCTGGACTTTTCAGCAAGGCCTTTGACACTGTGCTACATAGAAGACTATTACACAAACTGGGGAATATGAGTGTGGGCAGGACAGTAGTGTGGTGGGTAGGTAACTGGCTGGGTGGCAGGACACAGAAGGTGGTGGTAAATGGCTGTCACTCCACAGAAGGAAGAGTGACCAGTGGGTACCACAGGGATCAGTGCTGGGACGGTCCTATTCAACATCTTCATCAGTGACATTGCACAGGACCTAGAAGGCAGAATTTCACTGTTCGCTGATGACACAAAGCTCTGTAACAGAGTAGACACATCAGAGGGTGTAGACAGAATGAGAAGGACCTGCAGAAACCTGAAGAATGGTCAGGGGTTTGGCAGTTGAAATTCAATGCAAAGAAGTGCAAGATAATGCATATGGGGCACAAAAACCTGGCACAATATATCAGTTGGGGTGAGGATATAGCATGCAACAAGCAGGAAAGGGATCTTGGGGTTATCATCTCTGTGACCTCAAGATAGGAAACAGTGTGACAAGACAGCATGTAAAGCAAATAGGATGCTGGGATGTATAGGCAGGGGCATCACCAGCAGGAAAAGGAGGTCATAATTCGCTATACAAGACAGTAGTGAGGCCCCACCTGGAGTACAGTGTACAGTTCTGGAGACCATACCTACGTAAGGACATAGACAGGGTAGAGAAGGTTCAGAGGAGGGCAACAAAGATGGTGCATGGATTGCATCACAAGTCCTATGAAGACAGGTTGAAGGAACTGAACATGTACTCCCTGGAGGAGAGGAGGGAGAGAGGGGATATGATAGAGACATACAAGTATCTCACAGTGAGGAACAGGGTGCAGGAATACACTATTTTTAAGTGAAAAAGATGTTCCAGGACTAGAGGGCATGGGATGAAGTTGGAGGGAGGACGATTCAGAGGAAACATGAGGAAGAATTTCTTCACAGAACGGAGGTGGACAAGTGGAACACCCTGCCAGAGGAAGTGGTGGGGCTGAAACAATCACGGGATTTAAGAATGCATGGGATAGACATAAAGGAATTCTGGAGGTCAGGGGTAAGGGGCAACAGACTTCTAGGAAAACATAAACTGAACTTACAAGCGCAAATGGGCAGACTGGGTGGGCCATAGGCCCTTATCTGCCGACACTGTCTATGTATCTATGTATGTATCTATGGATTAAATAGACTCCCCCATCCCCATCTGTCTTTCATACAGGTTTAGGTCATGACCTATTGTAACACGATCTGACCTCCAACTGAGCTCTATGGTAACTAGATGTTAAAATATAATGTTTTAGTTATTTTGGTGCTTGTAATACTATATCTAAAAATATGGTCTTAAGTCATGACCTTTTGCAGCCCAATTTGACCTCCCACTAAAAAGAAAAAGATTAAGTGCAAGAATATATATTTTGAGGTCACCTGTTGATTATAACTTCTCTACTCAGGAATGTGACCCAAACTGTTGGTTGTAAGATCTAATAGGAGACAGTGCCCAGTAATTGTGTGATATGTGGAAAATAATAGAGAAGCCTATGATAAGTGAAGATCCTATTTACCCTGATAAAAAGAAGAAAAATAAATGAGGGAGGCAATGTGTAAATAGCTCCCCTTGAAGGAAGAAACAGTCAAGACTGAGTGAATTTGGCAAAATTTAGAAGTGGAAGGGGGACCCCTGCACTTAACCTTACAGGTTAAAGGTGGTTTCCTTACAGGACAGGGCTACAAGGGGTGCGTGTCACCTTGTGTGATGTCATCACACCACTGCGCAGTTCTGAGTAGCTCCGGCCCCTTCTACACATCATCTGTGAAGAATAACATGCTGAAGCATTTTGGCATGTAAAGCAATGGCATGGGTAGCGTCTTTTTGGATTATGTAACCATGGGAGTTGTGCAGCTTGGTCTATGAGAATGATTTGAAGTGAGTAAAACAGCACATTTACTCTAGAATCAAAGTTTAATGAGGTACAAAACTATTTCCAGTTAAAAGCCAGTGAAATCTCTATTTACATGAGCATTATGTGATATCTTCACAGGGAAATTCTGAAACAGGGAAAACTAACTCATTTATTGAAAATGAGAACTGTGAAGCACAACTAAGTTACTGCTCTTTGGAATACAGGTAGCAAATAGAGAAATAATCCTTTTAAATAAAATAAACAGGTTATATTTGCAATGGATACTGATAGCTGTTAATGTGTTGTCACAGACCACAATGAGACAAATGATAGTCCACAAATAAGAATAATGAAAGAATGTACTGATATATGAAGATTTGTTCCAACCTTTTGGATTTATTATAAAAAAATATAAAAAATATTTGAAACGTAAAAAGAGGACTAAGAAGTACAGGTTGATCTTTCTATGTTTGCATTATTACAGCTAAGGCAGCTCTAGTAGTCTGATGAAGGGTCGGAGGGGGGTCCTGAAACGTAACTTTATTTTGAAAAGGAAAAAATAAGAGCCTGAAAAGGAAAAACACACATTTAAAAAGACACAAAGAATATAAAACAGATATGAATAAATAAATGAAATTGATGATATTTTATCCTGGATTCCACTCTCCTTCTTTTGGGTAGAGGAACACAACACTTTTTAATTTTCGCCAAGAAAAAGGACACCACTTCATCGGTGACTGGTAGGACTTCTGGGAGAGAGGATTTTTGAAATATGATGGACTCTACCTAACAAATGAAGGGGTGAGGGCACTCAGTTGGAAATCAATGTCTATGTGGGGCAATTAAGAAATGGGGAGATGGTGACAACACTTGTGCATATTAGCGAATATGTCAACACTCCCCCAACACAGAGGAAACAAATACACCCAAATGCATGTGAGACAGGAGGTATCATGCAAAATATTAGAAAAAGCACAAACTTAGGAAAAGCATGTTCAAGAACAAATGAAGGGAAACACCAAAAGGGAAAAACATGCACCATAAAAGGTGAAAATAGATCCAGAGGGCAATGGTTACAAATGCAAGTAGCTTAGCAAACAAGATACCGGGTCTCACATCCACAACAGAAAAAAATAGGTTGGACTGGGTGGCAGTGAGTGAAACATGGTACACAGAAAACCATACTTGGGACATAGCCATCCCAGGTTTCAACCTCTTTAGGAGAACAGAAGGGGGAAAAAGGGGGTGGGGTAACTTTCTACATCAGAGAGGGCTTACATGCAAGAGTTACAGGTAACAAGATGAATCACAGGTCCTATGGATAACAACTGAAACTGAGACAGAGACTGCAATTCAGGTAGGTGTTGTCTACAGACCCCCAACATGGGGGAAAAAAGGTATATCGAGTTAATGGAAAAAAATGTCAGACAAAGGTGAAACAGTACTGGTGGGGAATTTCAACTTGCCAGCTACAGAATGGGGCCCATATACAGCTGCATCAACTAGGAGTAGGGGTTTCCTAGCAGCACTGAGGAAAGCAGGCCTGAAGCAGCTAGTAAATTCACCAATGAAGTGGGGGGCTGTCCTAGACCTGATACTTACCAACAGCGAAAAAGTACATGACATACAAGTGGGACATCATCTTGGTTTAAGTGACCACCAGTCGATATAGTTCAGGGTCAAGGCATTTGAGGACATCAGCCACTCAAAAACAAGTTTTAAGAACATAGGAACATAAGAATATCGCCAGCAGAAGGAGACCTCTTGGTCTATTGTGTCTGCTTGAAATAACAAGGATTGTTTCTGGCCTTAAGTTTGCATCTTTGCAGAAAGGCAGATTTGGAAAAAATGAAGGTCTGCCTGGAAAGGAACCTAGCCAGGCATAGACTGGGGAGGTGTTGAAGAAATGTGGGCTAACCGGAAGGAATCCATTCAAACAGCCATGGAGGAATGCACCAGGAGGGTAAGTAAAGCTAAAAAGAGAAGAAAACCACTCTGATTCACAAGTGAGGTGGCAACCAAGGTGAGGGAGAAAAGGCAGCTTTTAAAAAATTCAGAGAGTCTGCAAAGGAGGAGGACAAAGAGAGGTATAAGGACAAACCGAAGGAAGCAGGTAAAGAAATCAGGAAGGCAAAAGCTGAAACAGAACTAAGCATAGCACAGGGAGTAAAAAGTGAGGACAAAACCTTTTTTAGATATACTAGGGAGAAGAGAAAAATTAGGGGCGGTATTGTAAGACTCAAAAATGAGGGGGGAGGAGGACAAACAAAAGGCAGAGGTCCTAAATAAGTACTTTTGCTCAGTTTTCTCAAAGGAGCAAGAGGAAAGTGGACCTACAGTAAGGGAGAAATATTTCACAAAAGCAGAGATAGATACAAGCCCCTTCACAGTAGATCAAGTACAAAAGGCATTACACGAGTTAAAAGTAGATAAGGCCATAGACCCAGATGAGATGTACCTGAGAATACTACAGGGACTAGCAGACCCTCTGGCAGAACTATTCACCAAGTCCCTGAGGAGTGGAGTCATCCCAGAGTACTGGAAAAAGGCAACAGTGGTCCCTCTCCATAAATCAGGAAGCAAAGAGGAAGCGGGAACTACCATCCAGTCAGCCTCACATCAGTGGTGGGCATACTGATGGAGTTGCTGCTCAAGGAACAGATAATAGAGTTCTTGGAAAAAATGAGCTGTAGTACACAATGCAGCATGGTTTCATGGCAGGCAGATCGTATCAAGCTAACATGATTGATTTCTTCAACTGGGTCACCAGGACAGTGGACCGAGGAGGGTAGATATAGTCTGTCTGGACTTCAATAAAAGTACTAATCTCTGTTCTGCACAGGTGACTGATAAATAAGCTGGGAAACATGGGAGTAGGGCAGGAAGTGGTAAACTGGGTAGGAAACTGGCCGAGTGGGAGGACATACAGGGTGCAGGTAAATGGCGCCTTGTCTGAGGAGAGAGATGTGGCTAGTGGAGTGTCCCAGGGGTCAGTGCTGGGACCTCTCCTCTTCAATATTTTCATTAGTGATATTGCAGAAGGATTGGAAGGGAAGGTGTGTCTATTCGCAGATTACACAAAGATTTGCAACAAGGTAGATACCCCAGAAGGGGTGAAAAAAATGGAAACAGACCTAGAAAAGTTGAAGGCATGGTCTAAAACATGGTAGCTAAAATTCAATGCAAAAAAGTGCAAAGTCATGCACATAGGTAAGGGCAACCCAACAAGGAAATACTACCTGGGGGGGGGGGGACTGGCAGCAACCAAACAAGAAAGAGACCGGGGTGTTATTATTTCAGAAGACTTGGTAGTGGCGAAACTCTGTGAAAAGACAACACTGAAGGCTAGCGGTATGCTGGGCTGCATCGGGAGGGCCTTTACTAGCAGAAGGAGGGAGGTGGTTCTACCACTGTATAGATCTCTGGTGAGGCCCCACCTGGAGTATTGTGTCCAATTCTGGAGGCCACACCTCAGAAAGGATATACACAGACTGGAGACAGTGTAGAGGAGGGCTACTTAGATGATTCAGGGACTGCACCACAAACCATATGAGGAGAGGCTGAGCACATTAAACCTATACACACTCAAGTAAAGAAGGGGGGGGGTATGAAAGAAATGGTCAAGTGCCTCAAAGGAATAAATAGGGTACAGGTGCAGAACCTCTTTCAGACCAGGGACTGCACAAGAACCAGGGGACACGGCATGAGGCTGAAGGGAGGGAAATTCAGGGGGAATGTGAGAAAGTTCCTTTTTACAGAAAGAGTGGTAGAACCCTGGAACAGTTTGCCCCATGAAGTGGTGGAATCTAAAACAGTAGGAGGATTCAAGACTGTGTGGGACAGGCACAAGGCGGTCATCAGGACATAGGTCCTTTTGGGGAAGGGGGGTAGGAAACTAGGCAAACTAGATGGATCCAAAGGTCCCCATCTGCCATCACATTCTATGTTTCTAGGTTGACAGAAGTATATTCATAAAGGCTATTGTTTTCTTGGTGCCCTGGGCTGAGATGTTGCATAGCTTTTCCTCCTCTGGGCCTAGGCAATTCTGCCCCCCCCCCACCTCCAACTTTTTGGTATGCTTCTCCAAAAGTGCAGCAGACACTTGCTAAGTGAAACCCCACCCCCACCTAAATTTTTGACACCATAGTGTTTAAAACACTGAAGAGGAAAAGGAAAAACAAGAACTCCAAGCAAGGCACTGGTACGAGTTCCAGGACCAGTGAAGAAAGTATTATGAATGATGCTGTGGGGTTATTAACCAAGATGAGGGAGAATGTGGAAAAACATTGCATCTGAAGAATCCATTGAATAGATGGGTTGTAACAATGGTTTTTAGGGGCCAATCTACGTTCTATGCAACGGAAACATAGCTATCGTATATTATCAGAGAGATACTGAACTGCTTTGCTGTGCTGTCATCAGACATTTGCTCTGGCTTGTACTAACTTGATCCCAAGGTGCTCCAGGCAGATGTTAGCCAGCACACTGTGTACTTGTGTGGGGGAGGTGGTCAAGAACTAAGAAATTATTTGTGGAAATGCAACAGGCTGGGGGCACTTTGCATCATTTTTATGTTGGCGTGCTTGCATAGCCAGCATTTTGTGGTAGTGCAGATTTGGAGGCATGGTCACTGTTTGGCGAATGCAAGGCATGCATCAGTAGGTGCGTCCCTCATTTCCCCATCAGCCTGCATGCTGGCACCACACCATGCATACATAATGTGGCGAGTACATCTAAGGAAAGGTCCGCTGCAATGCGAGCAAAGCTCGTCACATGCAGCGGACCTCCCGACGTGCTTCCCTGGCAACAGAAATAAGGCAGCAGACTGCCCGCCAAACTGCCGACTTTGAGGGTGCCCAATCCCTCTGTCGGCTCACCCTGCCCCCAATGTATTTGCCAATATGGGAGCCCACTCACCATCAGCATAAAGAACCCCCTCATTTGTTATATGCCATGGGGGGACCCAATCCCCCTCGGCACTTGCTCCCCCCCTGCTTTCCTTGTGTGCTGACAGGGGTGCCCAGTCCCCGTCAGCATAAAGTAACCCCCCCTTTTATTGTGTGCTGATGGGGGTGCCCAATCCCCTGTTGGCTACAGCTGCCCCCACCCACAAAAAGACTCCATTGGCACACTGGGAGCCCACCAGCGTGCCCCTGTGAAAACAAAAATGGTCCCGTGATGTTTTTTGTTTTGTTTTTGTTCCTGTAAAAAAGGAAACAGTCACTCGGTGGTCTCCCTGCCCCTCCCACAGCCCTCGCCCATCCACTGCACCATGCCTCCCCACCCCACCCCATACTTACGCTTGAGATCTGGCATAGCGATCTTTGGTGGACTACGAACATCTGCACTCTTCAAAGCCGACCGCAATCTGAGGAAATGCTGATAAGCTGTATAATGGAATAAATAGGGTTTTTCCAACTTTGATGCATATCTCAGGCATTTTTTGGAATTTTGGCACCAAATTTTCAACATGGGGATTTTGAGACCCCTCCTCATGATTTCTGGCACTGACATGGCGTTATTCGGTCCCTAAAGGTGATTTCGCAGTCACTGCATGGAATCACCTTTTGGGACCTAGTAATGACAAGACAGTGCCACTGTTCATGAGGGGGGCTCTCAAAAAGCCTATGTTGTAAATTTGGTGACAAAACTCCCAAAAATGGCTGTTTTACGAGTGTGCAATGTGCTGTTTCTACGCATGCTCATAACGTCATGAATTTGTAATATTTTCACTCCAGATTTTCAAAATTGGTATTTTTCCACACCTCCTGATGAACAGTACAGCTGTCATTTTAAATATCCTGCCCAAAATGTGTTTTCGCACATCCGGCGCAGAATAGCACGGTTGCTGTGCGAAATCATACTTTGGGACAATTTGAGGAATGACGGTGACACTGTTTATGAGCAGAGGTTCTAAAATTCCTATGTTGAAAATTTGGTGCAGACAGTCTATAAAATGACTGTGTTGCAAGCGTGCATTCCTCAGTTTCTATGCACCCTTGTAACCTCGCAAATTTGCAATATTTCCATGCTAGATTTTCAACACTGGCATTTTGGCACACCTCCTTATGAACAGTATAGCTGTCATTTTTCATATCCTGCTCAAAATGTGTTTCCGCACATGTGGCACACAATGGCGAGGTCGCTGTGGGAAATCAACTTTTGGGACAGATTAACAAAATCACAGTGCCACTATTCATAAGGGGAGGTCCCAAAATGCCTATGTTACAAATGTGGCTACCAAACTGCAAAAATAATTGCTACGGATGTGTAGCGAAATAGGTTGTACACATTGCTTCACCAATATTTCATATTGTCACTCCAGATTTGCAACGTTGCCATTTTTTTATGACTCCTCATGAACAATACAGTTGTCATTCTCCACATCCTACCCAAAAATGAGTTTTCATCCCTCTGTCGCCAAATGCCACAGCCACTGTGCAAGACCACCTTTCAGCTAACAAAGTGATTGTGCCACTTTTCATGAGGTGGCTTGACAAGAAGTCCATCTTGAAAATGTTCAAGTTCAGGTTCAAGTTTATTGCAGGAAAGCTCCGTTGAACAAGCTCATTCACAAGGAGGTCCTAAATCATGTACACAGACGGGAGACTTAGCATAAAAGAAGTGACATATAAACAGCAGAAGTGAAACAATATACACATAAGATTAAAATGCATCAATTCATGTAAGTACATCATACCAAAAGGAGGTATAGTAAGGTTCATATATTACCAGGTGCTCAGTTACGACAGTGCATGGTGGGAATTATTAGCATAAGATAGAGGTTGGTAGAAAATGTGGGGACTGTACCGAGACAGGAGAGCTTAGTTAGATAAGAGTAGTTAAGTAGATAATGTGGGGACTGTACCGAGGCAGGAAAGAGTAGTTAAGTAAAAGGGAGGGGTTAAAACTAACAGGAGGAAGTAGTGGAAAAAAGATGGAAGGGTAGCTAATGAGTGGTAAGAGGCAGGCGAATGTGGAGTGAAACTCCCACCACACACCTACAGTGTTAGGGTTTCCAACTGTAGCACCCAACCCGGTACAGACTGACAGGCATCAGGGGTGTAACTTGGGATCATCGGATGTAATGCTAATGCCATTCCACTCCCGGCCCCCACCCTACAGCCACTGACAGGCATCGTGAGTGTGCTGCCTTGCACATATTTAAATACAAAGTTCACCCCACTCCTATACTGCACCCATGTCCACATATTTCCTTATGAAATGGTGTAAGTATAATGCCCAAAGACCCTAAAGCACACCACAACACTTGTCAGTGTCTACAGAGTAGGGTGAGGTACAATGGCATGAGCATTATTGCTGATGACCCAAAGGCACACCTCAATGCCTCTCGCTCTCTACAGGGTGGGAGTGGGGTTGGCGTGACTTCAATACTTCACTGCCATTCCTATTATGTGTCTCTATCTCTGGCTCTGCCAATGCCAGCGCGACAACATTCGGCATTGACAAATGCTTGTTAGTTTAGGTACTGCTATAGATTGTGTGGGAGTCTACTAAAAGCACACCACTGCCTGTGCTTGATGTAATTTTTCAGAATAGGATTATATAACATCTTTGGGTGATCATATGAGTCACTGCTGCCTAAAGTGAAAATAGTGAAAGACAAGGTTGTTTAGTAACATCCATGGTAACATAATAATTTAATGTCAGAAGGACGTCCGTCAGGTCCATGAGGTATGCCCCTTCCCCATTCATCAAGTGTGTCCCTTCTCTGTCCCCCACATAATTAGAGGGAATGAAGTATATCATGCAAACATACCAATTTATAAGGTAGGTAGGTAGGTGAAACTTTATTTTTGTACAGGATAATATGTCATTAGGATTTTGCAATCCAATTCTCAAGACAGTCCTGTGAACAAAGTAGATGGTAAGTACAATTATAAAATGCAAATATCGAAATTGTAAATATGTAAACATTAAAAAATAGGAAGGGTGGAAGGATGTTCCTACCTACTCTACTACCCAGAGATTCTCTTGGTAAGCAAAAATATGCAAAGATTAGCTTCAAGTCCTGTACTGTCTTCATTCATTGTAGTTACTTGAAGTTTTGGATCAGTTCAGTTAATTTTTATATTGAGTTAAAATGTAAATAACCAAAAGTCTGGACACACCACATAAAAACAATATTATAAAAAGACAAACATACATTAAAACGTTTTGTCACCTGTAATTGCTATTCCTACATCGGTAACTCTCCCAGGTTGTGCCTGAAAATAGACAATGTTTTCTCAAGTGCACTTGGCTGGTTAACAGAAAAAAAACAACTAAAAATGATGCATTTAATGTAAAATTTACAAAGCTTTTGTTGTGAAGTTTGCAAGGCTGTACAGAATTGTTACATTTCTGCTATTTAAAACAGGCTTAAACTCCATGGCCCAGATATTCAAAAGGGTTACGCCATGCGCAACAGGGTTGCGCGTGCGCAACTCCAAAAATGCACCATTCTGCGATATTCAGAAGGGGCCAGTTGCGTCACCGAAAACATGCTGAGCAACAGCGCAATGGAAATGAAGGCATGTGCAACCGAAGGGGCCGGGTCCATGCATAAAGTGCGCAATGCAATATTCGAACACTTGCGTAATGCGCAAGAGTGGCTCAGCCGGAAGTTGCGCAGTAGCGGAATTGAGCCAAAATAAAAAGGCTCAAGGAAGCAGTGCAAGAACCCTAGCAGGCCGCAAACTGGGGAGAGAGAGAGACAGAGAGAGAGAGACAGAAGCTGGAAGGGCAGACAGGGACAGTGGGTCCAGGAGGACAGAGAGGCCAGCGGGGGGTGCCTGGTGCAGTGGAAGCAGCAGTGGGGGCAGCGGGGGTAACACAGGAACAGCAGCCGGGGGCAGAAGCCAGGGAGATGGACAGTGCCAGCTTCCACATGGAAGCTGTAATGAGGGGGGTGAGACACCATGCTGCAGGGGGACGTGGCCGCGGAGGGGCCCGTCGGCGGTATGCCCCCGACAGGTGGTATCGTGCCCGCCTCAGCTTCGAGCTGTACACAGACGTCGAGATCGTGGGCCGGTACCACCTGAACAGGGCAATACTGAGACGGCTCTGTGAGCTGTGCAGTGATGTGATGCAGGCACCCTCACGACGGAGTCACGCGCTGTCTGTGGAGACCAAGGTGACAGCCTGCATGTGCCTGCTCACCACGGGCACCTTCCAGAGGCCGACAGGGGACACCACAGGCATTACACAGTCAGCCACGTCATGCATCCTCACCCAATTCCTCAGCGCACTGCTGCCTCATGCTCCGGAGTACATCCATTTCCCCAGCACCGCGGCAGAGCATACAGCAAACATGCAGGAGTTCCACAGGGTAGAACGTATGCCTGGCGTGCTAGGGGCCATAGACTGCACCCATGTGGCCATTCGCATGCCACCTGGCCCCGACGGCCAGGCATATCGGAACCGAAGGGTTTTCCAGTGTCAACTGCCAGGTGGTGTGTGGCGCCACTGGGCGCATTATCAATGTCTGTGCCACACACCCTGGCGGAGCACATGATGCCTTCATATGGCACCAGTCTGCACTGTGCCATCGATTCGAGAGTGGGGACATCCCCACGGGTCATCTAGTGGGTGAGTATACATGTATGGAATGCAAACTGTGGGCAAGGGTGGGAATGACACAGGTGCCATGGTAGTGGCACACAAGGATATGGGCAATATGGACCTGACTTGACACTGCTCTCCACTATCTCCACACAGGTGACTGCGGATACCCACTCTGTCCCTGGCTGCTCACACCGTACCGGCACCCCACGACCCCAGCGCAGCTATGCTTCAATGAGGCACATGCCGCAACATGTAACATCATAGGCGGGTGTTTGGGATGCTCAAGGCACGCTTCTGATGCCTAGACACCTCCGGCGGTGCCCTACAGTACAACCCCCAAAAGGCCTGTGGGATATTCCTGGCCTGTTGCATCCTGCACAACATGGCCAAATACCATGGGATAGCCGTACAGGTCGAAGAGGGGGACAGCGATGGGGACGCCAGTGGCGCCGGTGATGTTGGTGATGAGCAGCCCCCCCTAGGATGGAGGGACCCCCGACTGACCCGGCAGGCCCAGCTGCACCGGGACACCATTGCAGAAGAGCACTACGCCCAACACAGGTAAGTCAAGGGGACATGTGCAGGCAACACTGTCCATGTGCAAACCACAGGCACACAGGGGAACACACCGTGCATGAAGGTTAGGGAGTTGAAGGTTCCAGGCATACCAACACACCATCAGGGAGGGGTGAGCACCCATATGGACACACACACACACCAGGCAGCATAATGGGCAGAAGCATAGCACTGCGGAAAGCGACATTGCCAACACACAGCACCACCGACCACCCCCACCACCTGTACTGTCCAAGTACGTGTGTCAGGACCTGGGTACCCTTGCACCTTGGTGTACAGTGCAATGCAGGCATCATCATGCACACGCACCTGTGGACAGCAGTTGGGAGAGTGTTCAGGTGGACCGTGTGTCAGCGTGGTGAGCAGAGCACCCAGCAGTGCACTGCCCACCATGACACACATTGCACACAGGGCAGCACCAGACAGGGCCCGCACTGGGAGACAGCTCAGTCATGTAGCACTGTCCCACAGCCACCACGGATGCGTGGGTGGCCCCGCCGTGGCCCAGCAGCACTGGCAGGCTGAGCAGGGGCCACATGGGGTGGCGCTGTTGCACCACCAGGGGTCCCACTGCGCGAACGCGACCTTGCCCACACAGGGGTCTGCATTATGCCGAACAAACGTGCACCAGGGGTGCTCGGGATGCCCACAGCAGAACCGGGCGTTGACAGGCCTGGTGTCGCACGATGCTGGGAACGGGGAGTGGAGAGCACACTGTGTGGGGTGTGTGGTACAGGGGCACCTGACAGTGTGCGCAATGCGTCAGCGACAGAGACCACTGCCTGGGTCAGCCTGTCAATGGCGGCGGTCACATCCGTACGCATAAGGACCAGCTCGGCTCGGTCCTGAGCATACTCCCTGCTGTGCCGCTCCACGGACACAGACAGTGCCTCCATGGACCTTGCAACCCACCCCTGCAGCTGTACTGATTCCTGCAGCAGGCGGGTGTGCATCCAATGGGTACTGTGCCCCAATGGCATCGTGACCCCCAGGGTGTGGACGGTCCCAGTGCACAGCACCCCTTGAGGGTGGGCGCTGTTCGCCAGGACCAGGTATGGGCGGATCAAAGGGTGGTGGACATGTGCCACTGCTTGACACTGTACCCCCAGACCTGGTGTTCGACTGCTGCTGCCGCCCCTCCAACTGCTGAGCCCCCAGGTCCACCTGTTCCACCTCCGTGCTGGCAACAGTGCCGGACACCTGCACAGCCACCAGTGCTGCCCCACCGGTGCTGACAGGCTCAGCCTGGGACTGTGCCAGCATGCTGGTACACAGGTGTGAACCAGGAAGGCCCAGGGCACGTGCTGCCTGCCATGTGTCCGTCATGGGACACACCTATCACTGCCCATTGCAGGCCTGCTGTCATCAATGGTGCAGGTACGTGCCACTGCCATAGGCACAGCATGCTGGCATACCTGCATGCCGGACTGCTGAGACACAGGCTGTGCACCCCCACCCGTATCACTGACAGCAGAGTTGTTGGCCCAGCGTGCATGCTGCTGCAGTGCCTGCTGGCTGGTGGCGGAGGTGGATGGTCCCTCCTCCACGTCCAGCAGGTCTGCATCACTGTCTGGACCCACCACCACCACCGTCTCCTGAAGACGAACAGGATCTGTAACAGAAAGAGAGTACATGTGAGTGCATGTGAACAACAGCCCCCCCCAACACCACCACCATGGCATACTGTGCAGTGATGGGCTTCCACCTGTCTGGAATCCTCCACCTGGTACGCCCACAATGGCACTCGGCTGCATGGCCGCGACCAGTGTCTCCTCCATTGGGGTCAGCTGCAACACCACTGGCGGGCCCCCACCAGTGCCAGCACGTGCCGCCCTGAAGGCTGCCACCTTCTCCTTCAGCCTCCTGCAGTCAGTCCCCATCTTCTTCTTGCATTCCTGCACGGGCGCTGGTGGCTTCGTGCAGGTTGGCCCTGAGCTACCCTCCCATGCAGCTGCATGTTCCTGAGGGGTGCCCCTCTGTCCACTCAATAGTGGCTCATCCTCCAGGTAGGCCTGGAAGAGGGCCTCCGTCTCTGCCGCTGTGAAGTTCAGCCTCCTCCTATGCCCGCCGTCCTCACCCTCAGCTTGGCTCTGGTCAGTCATGGTGATCTGTATGGGTGGAAGTGGACACCTGTCACTGTGCAGTCGACAGCATTTCCCCAAGAGCATAGGTGCCGGCCGGGGGGGGGCGGAAGCCCCCCACGTTTCTTCTCCATATGGCAGATACTGATAGAAAGGGTGCCCTTTGTCCCTTTCTAAGTGCCCTTTTCATTCTCAGCCCCCTCAGCCTTTATCATCCTCCGGCACCCTTGCCCATGAGCATTGTCCTGAGCATCACACAGCATGTAACTCACCTCTCACCTGCAGTAACCGAATCTGGCCAGCACAACCCACTGTCGCATTTTATAGCGCAACACATGCAAAAGAGGGTGGCGCAACTTTAATGACATGCTAATCGCGCCACTGCGCCTTTGAATGGCTGATCGAATGATTTGCATGTGTCAGCTGAATATCGCGGATTTGCGCTTTGCGCAATACAGAAGGGCCGGCTGAGCCAATGGCGCAGATTTGTGCCTGCATGCTACACTGCAGTGCGCATGCCCAGACAGCTTACGCATGCGTCTATCGTGCTGCAGACCTGCTGAGCGCGATAGGCAATTCAGGCCATGGCCACCATTGTGCCAGTGGCACTACAGCACTGGGCACTATATGGCGCTGTGGCACTACTGCGCAATGGGCCACTGTGGCACTGGTACGCAGCTTGGCAGTCACGCAGGATGCCTATACGTCCGATGGTGCTGTGCATAGCCTTGCGTCATTGCCGTGACCTTGTGTATGCCCTTTGCCCCCTGGCGCGGTTCGCATGCCATGTGTACGTCCCTATTGCGCTGTCTGGTGACAGCGCTATGTGAAGTGACGGCGCTTGTTCGAACAGCGCGATTGGAGCCTGTGGTGGTCTATTGCGCAACATCCCCACGTGTGGTTACAGTGCAGCGGACGCCTATTGCCTGCTGTAAACTGGCTGAGATGGCTAGGAGGAGGGCAGTGAGTTGGAGCCCACTGAGGTGGCCAACCTGGTGCCCTGGTGGAGCCCCACTCTGAGGCACTCTATGGTGAGGCCCTCTCACCACGCCTAGGACCCACTGTGGCAGCAAGTGGCCACTGACCTGGTGGAGGTCACTGGATGGGGCCGGTCTGCTGAGCAGTGCCGGCACCGGTACGGTGACCTCCGCCGGAGGGAGCCGGACATGTTGGCCAGACTGCGGGCACGTGCCAGGCGGGGCGTGGTTCCTAGGCCAGGTGAGTGTACCATCTATGCACCTATGTTCTCTGTAGGGTTGTGTGTGTGCTTGGGTGGCTGTGCATAGGTGCCAGCTCGGACACGGTTGGCCGTGTCAGTGTGTGCAGCTGTGCGATGGATGGTTATGGCTGTGTGGGCAGGCACTCTCACTGGGGCAGGGGGCACTCTGCTTTTGAGTCACACTGATGTTTGTCTCAACATATGTCTCCCACAGGCCGGGATGTGAGGATGCAGGGCCGGGATGAGGAGGGCCGTGCAAGGGACCCGGTGCCAGCAGTTGTTCCACCCCAACAACAGCAGCAGCAGCGGCAGCAACAGCAACAGCAGCAGACAGAGCTGCTTGAGCAGTGTGAGTATCATGACTTCATGGATGCTTTTGCATGCTGGGGGGGAGACCAGTAGCCCTGCACAATACAACCATGCAGGAAAGGGGAGGTCATGATTCCACTATACAAGACACTAGTGAGGCCCCACCTGGAGTACAGTGTACATTTCTAGAGACAATACCTACGTAAGGACGTAGAGTGGGCAGAGAAGGTTCAGAGGAGGGCAACAAAGATGGTGCATGGCTTGCATCACGGGTCCTATGATGACAGGTTACAGGAACTGAACATGTACTAGCTGGAGGGGAGGGTGGAGAGAGGGGATATGATGGAGACATACAGGTATCTTACAGGGGGGTTCAGGGTGTGGGCCACATGTTTTGAAGTGAAAGAGATGTTCCAGGACTAGGGGGCATGGGATGACGATGGAGGGAGGACGATTCAGAGGACACATGGAGAAGGACTGTCTTCACAGAGTGGGTGGTGGACAGGTGGAACCCCTGCCAGTGGAAGTGGTGGGGCTGACACAATCACAGGATTTCAGACTGCAGGGACAGACGTGAAGGAGATCTGGAGATCAGGGGTAGGGCAACAGACCTCCAGGAAACAAAGTGAACTGACAAGCTCATATGGACAGACTGGGTTTGCCATAGGCCCTTGTTTGATGACATGTCTATGTATCTATGTATGTAGGCACGACACAGGTGACATGCATCACTGTGCAGTATCACAGCACGTCTGTGTATGCATCACTGGTGGTCCAGGCATGCACTGGGCACATAGCTGTGTAACTGGCATCGCACCACGTTGCCACGTCACTTGCCAGCCTTGTTTGTACTGTGATGGACGTGGGCAGTGTGTGTGGGCAGTGGTGCGCATAGCTGGAGCCGCCTGTTTGTGATGGCCATGTGCATGTTCACTGTGGGTGGGTGTACGCCATCACAGGTGTGGGACATTGGGCTATATGGCTTGCAGGTTGGGTGGTGTTCAGGGTTGTGGTCAGTCACAGCCATTGACTGTGTTCCTTTCCTAGGCCTCATTGTGCTCCATGAAATGGAGCAGTCACTGCATCGGTGACCGGGTGTCCCAGGAGAACCAGAACATCCTCCAGGACATACAGCGCCATGGGCTAAGCAGGACGCAGCAAGAAGACGGCACCAGGCAGCAGTGGACCAGTCTGCTAGGCCTTAGCCAGATCCCCTTCTCTCACCATCCCTCCCACTCTGCCTTCCCTCTCCCAGTTGTTCATCCCTACCCCTTGCCCACCCCTACCTTGTACCCCTACCCCCCTCTTGTAAATAGTTGTTTGATGTTGATTTTAGAATTTACACATTTTTATAATACACATTTATATTCTGTTATGAATACTGTGTTGGTCTCTGATTTGCAGCTGGCTATGGTTGCTCAGTTGCAGTGGTGTGCATGCCATCTGGGGTGGTCCTAGGTGTGTGTGTGTGTGTGTGTGTGTGTGTGTGTGTGTGTGTGTGTGTGTGTGTGTGCATGGGGAGGTATCACCGGCATGGCATTGACTTTCTGTTGGTCTTGCAAGTCTGCTGCCACCCACTGCTGGGTGCACAGGGTGGGTCTAGCTTGTATGCTTCTCTGAAGCACGGGGTTGGCGATGTGCCAGGGGGATGCATGGTGTTTCCTGCAGTGCCAGTCACTGCACATGGTCGTGTCTTGGGGTCACGGTGCAGGGTGCTGTGTGTATGGGGGCTGATGTGCACTGTGGTTGTCAACCCCTGTGTGTGGCACTCTCCGCCTGCCAGTGGTTGTGCTGGGGTGTCATGGCTCTGCTATGCTTTGTTGGCTTGTCCCCATGGGCACGTGGATCATCCGTCCCACCCCCAGTGATGCTGTGCTTGGGGTGTGCAGGTGTGGTGTGGGTTCTGTAGTGTGTTCCTGTGCCCACGTGTGGCATGGCTGGTGGTGAGCCCCAGCCTGCCTCCCTGGATGTGCAGTTCCATTGCTCTGGGGGGGCTGTGCTTGCGCTATGGCAGCTCTGGAATGCTCAGCTGAGCTTCCCTGGTTGCTCCATAGCGCAACATTTTAGCTCAGCTTCTCCTTCCTGGTTGCACGATGGCGCAGTATGTGCGATATTCAGATGTTGGTTGCTTGCGCAATTTGCTCTGCTCCATGTTTGAATATCGCACCTGTTGCACATTTGCGCAACTGGTTTGTGCTTGCTCCTGCTGTTGAGCTAGTTTTGAGCGCAGTTTGAATATCTGGGCCCATGAGTATACAAGTCCTCTCACAGACAATACTAGCTAGTTCAACAGTATGTGCTTTGTGCACCACTTTCATTTTATTTCAATTGCAGTAACATTTTTTTCACTGTAATTAATTTAAAAAAACTATTGTGAGACATTTAATACTAATAAGGCTAGGCAGAAATGTCAGGGCCAAAAATATAATTTTTGTTACATTTGGTCATTTTTACACAAATGGTGAACTAAAGAAAGACAGCAAAAAACACTTTTTGCACAGAAAAGCTGTTTCATATAAAAATACAAAATCACACATGCACCCACAATGCAAAGCATCATAGGCTGCATATGCAAATCACCACAGAATGTTATGCTGGTCCAACTTTAAGCAGAATTGCATGGTGCGGAAAGGCCTCTCACACAGTTTGCAAAGGGTGCTAACAGAAGACAGAGACATGTGTTTCGTCCTACCAGGACTCATCAGTATGCCTCGTCTGCTTGACACCCCCAGTGGAATGGACCAGCTACCCTTAAGGCAGTGTGCCTTGGATATATTATAGTGAACCCATTAAAATAAAAACTATTTAAAAGACAAAAGAACCTCTGTGCGCAAACACTGAGGCAAGGGTTACCCCAAAGGGCATTTGGCTGGGAAGCCAAGTTTCAAGAAAATACAAAATCACACATGCCCCCACAATGCAAAGCATCATAGGCTGCATATGAAAATCACCACAGAATGTTATGCTGGTCCAACTTTAAGCAGAATTGCATGGTGCCGAAAGGCCTCTCACACAGTTTGCAAAGGGTGCTAACAGAAGACAGAGACATGTGTTTCGTCCTACCAGGACTCATCACCACAATATATCCAAGGCACACTGCCTTAAGGGTAGCTGGCCCATTCCACTGGGGTGTCAAGCAGATGAGGCATACTGATGAGTCCTGGTAGGATGAAACATGTGTCTATGTGTTCTGTTAGCACCCTTTGCAAACTATGTGAGAGGCCTTTCGGCACCATGCAATTCTGCTTAAAGTTGGACCAGCATAACATTCTGTGGTGATTTGCATATGCAGCCTATGATGCTTTGCATTGTGGGGGCATGTGTAATTTTGTATTTTTTTGAAACTTGGCTTCCCAGCCAAATGCCCTTTGTGGTAACCCTTGCCTCAGTGTTTGCGCACAGAGGTTCTTTGTCTTTCATATAAAAATGTCAGCTTGTTGTTTGAAAATTGTGATTGCACACAATCCTTTTTCTGCAGAAATATTCGATCTTCACAATATTTCAGATTTCGATGGAAGTAATTCTGTGAAAATGCATGAGCTGTTTGCACCAAGCACCAAATACTGCTAATGTCCTCCGTGGCAGTTCTTTTTCTGTCTGACTAGCTACCTTTGATTTTATATCAGAACCCTAACTACCTAGCTAATCCTTAAATATAGAATAATATATGGTGCAGTAAGGGGCAATCCTAGACTTAGCACTGACCAGTGGAGACAGAATCACGGAAATCTGAGGTCCAGTGACCACCACACAGTGTTGTTTAACATAGATACAGGGTTACAGTCAACCCTCACAAAGGTGAGGATCTTGGATTTCAGGAGGGTGGACTTTGCTAAGATGGCAATGGAGATCAAGGAAGCCCTAGCAAGGAGGTAGGCAGGAGGGGTGAGGGGTTGAGGAGCAGTGGCACGCCTAAAAGGAGCCACAGTGGCAGTGACAAACCAGTACATTAGACTGAGAAGCAAAGGCAAGAGAAGGATGAAACCACTATGGTTCTCAAAAGATGTAGCAGAGAAGGAAAGGACAAAGAGGTTGGCATTCAGAAAATATAAGGGGACTCAGAAGGAGGAGAATGGGGTGGTGTACCTAAATTGTCTGAAGGGAGCAGAAAGAGCTGTTAGGAGTGCAAAGGCGCAAACAGAGGAAAGATTAGCACAGACGATGAAGCGAGTGGATAAGACATTCTATAGGTACATCAGTGAAAGAAGGAAGTCTGGTGGGGGGGGGGATTGTAAGGCTCCAAGGGGAGTGTGTAGAGGGAGACCTGAAAAATGCATCTATACCAAACAAATACTTCTGTTCATTATTCACTGAGGTGGGGGATAGAAAAGCATCATGGCTGGGAATAAGAAGCAAAGGGGAGAGGGAGGTGAACACCAGTCCATTTATAGAAGAGAGGGTCCTTGAGGAGATCACAAAAGTAAAGGTGGACAAGGCAATGGGACCAAATGACATACGTCCCAGGATATCAAGGGATTAATAGGTGTACCCTCGAGGAAAGGAGGGAGAGGGGAGACATGATAGAAACTTTCAAGTACCTAAAGCGAATCAGCAAAGTCCAAGAGGGTAGCATCTTTCAGAAAAAGAGATGTGCAAGAACAAGGGGGCACAATTTAAAGATAAAGGGGGGACGGCTCAGAGGTAATGTGAGGAAGTATGTTTTCACGGAGAGGGTTGTGGATGCGTGGAATGGCCTTCCTGAGCAGGTAGTGGAGTCAAAAACAGAGGGGGAATACAAGAATGCATGGGACGGACATAAGGCAATTCTAGCAAGGGGTAGGAGGAAGTAGGCTGTTGGTTAACTAGGATCTGCAGCTTATCCATTAGGTAGGGAAATGGACAGATTAGGTGGGCCAAGCGGTCCTTGTATGCCATCAAATTCCATATTTCTATGTAACTAAGGATGGAACTAGCAGCACCACTGGCAGCCATGTTCAGTGAGTCACTCAACTCAGGAGTGGTTCCAGAGGACTGGAGGAGGGCACACGTTGTCCCTCTTCACAAAAATGGTAGCAGGAATGAGGTAGCAAACTACAGGCCAGTCAGCCTCACTTCAGTAGTGGGTAAGATTATGGAGGCACTGCTGAAGGAAAGGATTGTGGAACACTTAGAATCCAGTGGTGCACAGGATCCGAGACAGCATGGATTCATGGCAGGAAGATCATGTCAAACAAATCTGATGGATGTTTTTGACTGGGTGATGAAGGAGATGGACTGGGGGGGAAGGTAGATGTCACCTACCTTGATTTCAGCAAGGCCTTCGACTCCGTTTCACATAGAGGGATGTTAAACAACTTGGGAAGCATGGATATGGGCCACAAGGTGGTGAACTTGGTTAGAAACTAACTAGGGGGCAGGAAGCAAAGGGTGGTGGTAAATGGGATCCAATCCAAGGAAAGGGGGGTGACCAGTGGGGTACCACAGGGATCAGTTCAGGGGCCAGTCCTGTTTAATGTCTTTATAAGTGATACTACAGAGGGCCTAGAATGGAAGGTTTGCCTGTTTGCAGATGACACCAAGATCTACAAGAGTGTAGACACTCCAGATGGGGTGGAGAAAATGAGGAGGGACCTAAGAAAACTGGAAAAATGGTCTGAAGTGTGGCAACCGAGGTTCAATGGGAAGAAGTGCAAAATCATGCACCTGGATGACAGAAACTCTGGGGAGAGCCACAGGATGGGGGTGGGGCTGCTGATGGTCACCAGGGAAGATAGAGATTTGGGGATTATTATTTCAGATGACCAAAACATGTCCATGCAGAGTACAAAGGCTGTAGGGAAGGCCAGTGGCATGTTGGGGGTGCATATGGAGGGGTATCACTAGCAGAAGAAGGGAGGTGGTGATACCACATAAAAAACACCAGTGAGGCTTCTTCTGGAATATTGTGTACAGTTCTGGAGGCTGCATCTTATTAAGGGCATAGACAGGGAGGAGGCAGTACAGAGAAGGGTGACAAAGATGGTGAAGAGCTTACACCAAAAGACATATGAGGAAAGACTGAAGACCTCAATATGTATACATTGGAAGATAGGACGGAATGAGGGGATATGATAGAAACCTTTAAGTATCTAAAGGACATAAACAAGGTGCAAGGGAAGACAGTTTTCAATAGAGGAGAGGTACAAGAATGAGGGGGCACGATATGAGATTGGAAGGGGGCATGGGGTGGAGTAAAGGGAAATAAGAAGAAGTATTTTTTCACAGAAAGGGTGGTGGATGCATGGAATACCCTACCCCAGGAGGTAGTGGGGACGACCACATCAGGGGGATATAAACATGCATGGGATAGGCATAAGGGAACCCTAGAGGGGGGAAGGAGAGGCGTACGCTGATGACCAGATAGGGACATCTACTGCCAATAAAGGTATGGTATATGAGCAGATTAGATGGGCCTGTTGGCCCTAATCTGCCAACAATTTCTACATTTCTGTGTGTGTATGATGAGAATTTTTTACACCTGAAGTGTTGGATGTTACTTAAACTCCAAGATCGAAACTTGAGGTGTTTTTTACAAGCACTCAACATAAAGGGCATGTGTAAAATTTGAGTTTTTACACACTACCCCATGTGTTGTTTTATCTAATTGCTGTGGAGCATTTTTTTGTCACAGCAATTATATAAATAGAAATTGATCTCTGCCTGTAGCCATGGTTGGGTTAAAGGAGCTGATGAAGTGTGTGCACGAGGAAGGCAAGAATGCAAGGTGTGCATGGGTGGAGTGAGGGAAATCCTGTGCGTGTTCACCATTACAACCATATTGGAAAAAATGCTGCTCAGTTATTATTGGCTAGTACAGGACATAAAAATATAGAATTTGACAGCAGATAAGGACCGCTTGGCCAAGCCAGTCTGCCCAATTTACATACCTACTTACTGTAATACTGTAGACCCTACTTGGTCACTAGCTTTACCCTCCCTTCTCAAACCACTAAGATTCCCTTATGTCTATCAAATGCATTCCTGAATCCTGTTACAGTTTTTGCCACGACCACCTCCACTGGGAAGCAGCTGTCCCAGGCATCCACCACTTTTACTGTGAAGAAGTACTTCCTCATGTTTCCCCTGGATCCATCTCCCTCCAGCTTCATAGCATGACTCCTTGTTCTTGAGCATCACTTTTTTCTGAAAAATGCTTCCCTCTTGTACCCTGCTCATACTTCTGAGGTAGACCCTCTATCATATCACCCCTCTCCTTCCTTTCCTCCAGGGTGTACATACACTGAGGTCCTTAAACCTCTCCTCATAGGGCTTTAGATGTAGGCCCTGCAACATTTTAGTAGTTCTCCTCTGGACCATCTCTACACTGTCTATATCCTTCTGGAGATATGGTCTCCAGATCTGGACACAATACTCTAGGTGAGGTCTCACCAATGTTTTCTACAGTAGTGCCACTACCTCCCTCTTTCTGCTGGTGATATCCCTCCCTATGCACCCTAGCATCCCATTAGTTCTCCCCACTGCCTTGTCACACTGTTTGGCCACCTTTAGGTCATCAGATATAATTAACAGCAGATCTCTTTTCTGCTTGGTGTTTGTCAGTACCACTCCCCCCCTTCTTGCACTCCAACCCTGGATATTTGGTCCTGTCATACTAATCTCATAGATTTCTTTGATTGGGTAACCAGAGTGGTGGACCAAGGGGGAACAGCTGATGTCACCTACCTTGACTTCAGCAAGCTTTTGACACTGTTCCACATAGAAGATTGATAAATAAGCTGGGTAGGCTCGGGGTGGGTCTGAAGTTGGTCAACTGGGTGGCAAACTGGTTGACGGGCAGAAAACAGAGTGGTGGTAAATGGTATACAGAGTCAGAAGAGATGCAAGTCACAAGTGGGGTACCTCAGGATCAGTCCTGAGGCCAGTCCTCTTCAACATCTTCATTAGTGACCTTGCAGATGGACTAGAGGGTAAGGCTTGTCTGTTTGCAGATGACACCAAGATCTGCAACAGAGTAGATGATCCAGATGGGATGGGCAGAATGAGAAGAGTTCTGGATAAACTAGCAAAATGGTCAGAAGAGTGGCAACTGGGATTTAATGCAAAGAAGTGCAAATCATGCACATAGGAGAGAAACCCTGAAGCCACCTATAGGTTGGGAGGAGTTGCTAGCAGTCACAAAGGAAGAAAGAGACTTGGGCATCATCATCACTGATGACCTGAAATCATCCAAGCAGACCTCTAAAGCAGTAGGTGAGCTAGGGGTGTTAGGGTGCATTAGTAGGGGTATCAAAGTTGTAAGGAGGTAATAATCCCTCTTTACAAGACACTGTTAGGCCCCATCTGGAGAACTGCGTGCAGTACTGGAGGCCACACCTTCACAAGGACATAAAACAAATTGAGGCAGTCCAGAGAAGGGCAACCAAAAGGTGCAGGGACTGCATCAGAAGACATATGAGGACAGATTAACAGAGCTCAATATGTATACCCTTGAGCAAAGGAGGGAGAGAGTGATATGATCGAGGCATTCAAACACCTTAAGGGCATTAACAAGGTGAAAGAGTCTAACATGTTTAAATATAAGAAAAATAGCAGGACAAGAGGACACAGCATGAGATTAGAGGGGGGCCGATTAAGAGGGAATGTGAGGAAATTCTTTTTCACAGAAAGGGTGGTGGATGCATGGAATGGCTTGCCACAAGAATTGGTGGCTATGAATACAGTGCAGGGCTTCAAACAGGCATGGGATAGGCATGGGGAGCAATACAAATGACTATGAATAGATAGGCCACTGACAGAGCAAAGACCGATAGCACATTTACAAGGTAGAAAAAGAAATGGGCAGACTGGATAGGCCTTGCGGTCCTTATCTGCCATCAACTTCTATGTTTCTATGTTTCTATGTTAACTTCATGATTTTGCATTTCTTCACATTGAAACTTTAGTTGCCACACTTTTGACTACACCTCAAGCTTACCTAGATATCTATTCATTATTTCCACCACACTGGCAGTGTGGGGAGGGGTACCAGGCTCCTAGGTGATTGGTTTAAATGCTTCATTGGCAAGCTTTTAAACTAGCCAAGGGGGAGGCACTGATAAGAAGCAGGGAATTCCCAGCCTCCCTCCACAAAACAGGGTAATTAGCGAGGTAAACACCAAGGTAGAGAGGTTGATAGGAAGCAGGACAGGGGTAAATGGAGAAAAAGGCAAAGGTAATAAGTGCAGGGATGGGGCTGAAAGGGGTAAGGCCACCAAAAAACAGAGGGTGAGGAGTACCAATGCCCATAGTCTAGGTAACAAGCCTCCTGAACTAGTGGCCTTGATGAAAATGGGACACATGGTTATCGTGGCAGTCACAGAAACATGGTACATGGAAAACCATGACTGGGATGTCAACATACCAGGGTATACAATCTACAGGAGGAACAGGGTCAGTAAAAGAGAAGAAGGAGGAGGAGGCGGAGTAGCTCTCTATATAAGGGAAGGGACCAAAGCAATGGAACTAAAGGGTAAACAGTGACAAGAGGAGGCACTGTGAGTTTCCTTGGAGAAAGGCAATGGCACCACAATACACATGGGGGTTGTGTCAAACAATACAAAAGCGAATGTACTAGTCTTTAGGAGAGCTGATTTTGGCAAAATGGTAGTGTGTCTCAGAACTAGCAAATGAGCAGAAAGGAGAGGTGGAAGAACTATGGGGAAAAATCTAAACTGTCATCACAGAGGCAACAAGCCTTTGGTGAAGAAAAGTAAAGAAAACAAAATGAAGTAAAAAAACACTATGGTTCTCAAAAGAGGTGGCAGGGAAGGTTAGGGAGAAAAAGATAGCATTTAGGAAGTATAAGGAATCACAGAAGGAGCAGGATAGAGAACTGTATCAGTTAAAGCAGGAGGAAGCTGGAAAGCCAGTCAGAATAGCGAAGGCCCAAACCAAGGAAAAGATAGCCAATTCAGTTAAGAAGGGGGATAAAAACATTTATAGGTACATCAGAGAGCGAAGGAAGACCAAGAGAGGGATAATGAGGCTTAATAAAGAGAAGGGAAAGTGGGTAGAGGGTGACAGTGAAAAGGCAGAGATACTGAACGAATACTTTTGCTCAGTATTCACAAAAGAAGGGGAAGGTACCTAAACCAAGCAATTTAAGCACTCTGGACAGGGGGGTTAATATCTGTCCACTCACAGAAGAAAGGGTCCTGAGAGAACGCCTAAAATTCAAGGTGGACAAAGAAATGGGGCCTAATGGAATTCACCCCAGAATTCTAAAATAACTAAGGGGAGACCTAGTGACACTATTGACTACCCTGTTTAACAAATCATGGGAGGATTGTGTGGTACCTGAGGGCTGGAGGAGGGTAGATGTGATTCCCCTTCACAAAAGTGGGAGCAAGGCAGAGGCAGGAAACTACAGACCTGTCAATTTGACCTCAGTGGTAGGGAAAATGATGGAATGACTTCTGAAAGAAATAATTATTGAGTACCTAGAAGCCAGCAGGATACAGAACTCAAGGCGGCGTGGATTCACAGTGGGACAGTCATGTCAGGTGAATCTAATAGATTTCTTTGACTGGGTGACCAAAGTAGTAGACCAGGGAGGGGCTGGGGATATGGCCTACCTAGTCTTTAGCAAGGCATTTGACACAGTCCCACACAAAAGGTTCTCAAACGAAGTGGCAGTGAAGGTTCAAGAGAAAAAGAAAGCATTCAGGAAGTACAAGGAATCACAGAAGGAACAGGACAGAGAACTATATCAGTTAAAGCAAAAGGAAGCTGGGAAGGCAGTCAGATCAGCAAAGGCCCAAACTGAGGAAAAGATAGCCAACTCAGTTAAGAAGGGGGATAAAACCTTTTATAGGTACATCAGGGAGCGAAGGAAGACCAAGGGAGGGATAGTGAGGCTTAATAAAGGGAGGAGGGTGGGCAGAGGGTGACTGTGAAAAGGCAGAGATACTAAACAAATATTTTGCTCAGTATTTACAAAGGAAGAGGGAGGTACCTAAAACAAACAGTAGAAACACTCTGGATACAGAAGTTGATACCAACCCATTTACAGAAGAAAGGGTTCTGAAAGAACTCTTAAAACTGAAGTGGACAAAGCAATGGGGCCTGATGGGATTCATCCCAAATTCTAAAGAACTAAGAGGTAGAACTAGTGACACACTGCTACCCTCTTTAACAAATCATGGGAGGATGGGGTGGTACCCGAGGACTGGAGGAGGGCAGATGTGATTCCCCTTCACAAAAGTGGGAGCAAGGCAGAAAGAGGAAACTACAGACCTGTTAGTTTAACCTCAGAGGTAGGGAAAATAATGGAATCACTTCTGAAGGAAAGAATTGTTAAATATCTAGAGGCCAGAGGGGCACAGGACCCAAGGCAGCATGGATTCACAGCGAAGGGTCATGCTAGACAAATCTGATAGATTTCTTTGACTGGGTGACCAAAGTAGTTGATCAGGGAGGGGCTGTGAACATGGCCTACCTAGACTTTAGCAAGGCATTTGACACAGTCCCACACAAAAGATTAATATACAAGTTAGCCAGCCTGGGAGTGGGTCCCAAGATGACAGCCTGGGTAAAGAATTGGCTGGAGAATAGGACACAGAGTAATATTAAATGGAGTCCACTCTGAAAAAAGGGGTTAGTAGTGGGTTACACAGAGTTCAGTATAGGACCAGTCCTCTTCAATGTCTTTATAAGTGACATTGTAGAGGGACTGGAAGAAAAGTATGTCTCTTGCAGATGACACAAAGATCTGCAACAGAGTTGATGCACAGGTGGGGTGGAAAGGATGAGAGGGACTTGGCAAGGTTAGAGGAATGGTCAAATGTATGGCAGCTTAGATTCAATGCTAAGAAGTGCAAGGTAATGCACCTGGGAAACAAAAACCCAGGGGAAGAGTACACAATGGGGGGTGAGATACTAACAACAACAAAAATGGAAAGGGACCTGGGGGTAGTCATATCAGATGACCTAAAGGTGGGCAAGCAATGTGAGAGGGCAGCAAGGAGGGCTGGGGGGATACTGGGATGCATAGGGAGAGGCATCACCAGTAGAAAACAGGAAGTTATTATCCCTCTGTACAGACAGCTGGTGAGACCCCATCTGGAGTACTGCGCGCAGTTCTGGAGACCAATCTCTGCAAAGACATAGACAGGATGGAAGCTGTCCAGAGGAGGGCAACTAAAATGGTGCAGGGTCTGCACCGGAAGACATATGAAGAGAGACTTAAGGAGCTTAATATGTATAGCCTCGAGGAAAGGAGGAGAGGGGGACATGATAGAAACTTTCAAGTACCTCAATGGAATCAACAAAGTCCAAGAGGGTAGCATCTTTCAAAAAAAGGTGTGCAAGAACAAGGGAGCACAATTTGAAGATAGAAGGGGGGTGGCTCAGAGGTAATTTAAGGAAGTATTTTTTCACAGAGAGGGTGGTGGATGTATGGAACGGCCTTCCAGAGGAGGTTGTGGAGTCACAAACAGTGGTGGAATTCAAGCATTCATGTGTATAGTCATAAGGCAATTCTAGGGGGTGGGGGTAGGAAGAAGTAGGCTGCTGGTTAACTAGGATCTGCAGCTTATCCATCAGGTAGGGAAATGGGCAGACTGGGTGGGCCAAGCGGTCCTTATCTGCAGTCAAATTCTATGTTTCTATGTTTCTATGTTTCTATTAAACAAATTAGCCTGCCTGGGTGACAAATTGGATGGACAACAGGATGCAGAGGGTAATAGTATACAGAGCACATTCTGAACAAAGGGGTGTTACTAGTGTGGTACCGCAAGGTTCAGTGCAGGGACTGGTCCTCTTTAATGTCTGTATAGGAGACACTGCAGAAGGGCTGGAAGGAAAAGTATGCCATTTTGCAGACGATACAAAGATCTGCAACAGGGTTGATACACAAGGGGGGTGGAAAGGGTGAAAAGGGACTTACAAGGTTGGAGGTATGGTCAAAGTATGGCAGCTTAAATTCAATGCAGAGAAGTGCAAAGTAATGCACCTGGGAAACAAAAACACAGGGGAAGAGAACACAGTACACGGGGGGGGGTGACTAACAAGAACAAAAATTGAAAGCGACATTGAGGTAGTCATATCAGATGACCTTAAGGTAGGTATGCAATGTGAGAAGGCAGTAAGGAGGGCTGAGGGATACTGGGATGCATAGGGAGAGGCATCACCAGTGGAAAACAGGAAGTTGTTATCCCTCTGTACAGACAGTTGGTAAGACCTCATCTGGAGTACTATGTGCAGTTCTGGAGACCCCATCTCTGCAAGGACATAGAAAGGATGGCGTCAGTCCAGAGGAGAGCAACTAAAACAGTGCAGAGTCTGCAACAGAAGACATACGAAGAGAGACTAAAAGAGCTTAATATGTCTACCCTTGAGGAAAGGAGGGAGAGAGGGGGCAGGATAGAAACTGTCAAGTGCCTCAAGGGAATCAACAAAGTCCAAGAGGGAAGCATCTTTCAGAAAAAGAGATGCGCAAGAAGAAGTGGGCACAATTTGAAGATGGGGGGCGGGAATGTTCAGGGGCAACATGAGGAAGTATTTTTTTACAGAGAGGGTGGTGGGTGCATGTAACCACCTTCCTGAGGAGGTCGTGGGATCAAAAACAGTGGGGGAATTCAAGAATGCATGGGACAGACATAAGGCAATTACAGTGGGGGTTAGGAGGAAGTAGGTTGTTGGTTAACTAGAATCTGCAGCTTATCCAATAGGTAGAGAAATGGGCAGACTAGGTGGGCCAAGCGGTCCCTATCTGCCATCAAAGTCTATGTTTCTAGAGTGCCCTCTCTATTGCAGAGCTTTGTGTCATCTGCAAAAAGTCATACATTCCCTTCTAGCCCCTCTGCGATGTTGCTAATAAAGACATTAAGGAATGCTACAAGCTTCTCATTACAGTGGGCAAAGAATCCATATTTCCCTGGGTCTCTTTGTTTCACTCACTCCTGGATAGGGCTCTACAGCCTGGTGTTTCAGTTGAAGACATGATATTGCATGATCAGCTGGGATTTTTTGCAAATGCTGGCCAGCATGAGCCCTCCCTACTAGGCGCTGGAGCGTCTCACCCTTGTCATGTGAAATATGACTGGCAGTCTGCCAGTCCCAGGCACTGGTGATTCTTATTGCACAATCAGAGAGTTTTCACATGAATTACTTTGCTACACTGTATTGTGAAAGGACAAAATAGACACTTTCCTGTACAATCACATTTTTCTTCAACTTTCTGTGTTAGATACCTCTGAATCATGTACAACCAGTTCTTGGATGCAAAACAATGTTTTACAGTCTTGAGTATAATAGAGCATCTGATGTACTGATAGTGAGGTATGCACAGGCCAGTGACTGAAGTGAAACTGTGGTACACTGTAGAGTGCTGTAATTGTAAAGGAAAATACAATGGCAAGAAAGAATCTTGGGCTTTGATTGGTTAGTGCCTGCCTTCAGCAGTGATGCTATCTCAGTATAACATTACTGTAGGAAGGTCCAGCACATATGACTGCAGAAAACATAAAAATAAAAATCACTGCACCCCTCTCCCTCTGTCTGCAGCACTGACCCGGGCACTGAACACAGCCTACGGTGACAAACCTCACAAGTCTCTGACAAAAAGCAGCTCATACCAGAAATGCCATAAGACAGATCCATCCCACAATTTTCTAAACTCCCACTTCGTTGGAACAAAGAGGAAGCAGGGAACTACAGACCAGTCAGCCTCACCTCGGTAGTGGGGAAGATCATGGAAGCACTACTGAAGGAGAGATTGGTGGAACATCTGGTTGTCAATGGACTACAGGACCCAAGGCAGCATAGTTTCACCAGGGGGAGGTCATGTCAGACCAACCTCATTGAATTTTTTGACTGGGTGACTAGGGAGGTGGATCAGGGGAGGGCAGTGGACATGGCCTATCTGGACTTCAGCAAGGCCTTTGACACTGTGCCACATAGAAGACTATTACACAAACTGGGGAATATGGGTGTGGGCAGGACAGTAGTGTGGTGGGTAGGTAACTGGCTGGGTGGCAGGACACAGAGTGGTGGTAAATGGCTGTCACTCCACAGAGGGAAGAGTGACCAGTGGGGTACCACAGGGATCAGTGCTGGGACCGGTCCTATTCAACATCTTCATCAGTGACATTGCACAGGACCTAGAAGGCAGAATTTCACTGTTACTGATGACACAAAGCTCTGTAACAGAGTAGACACACCAGCAGGTGTAGACAGAATGAGAAGCGACCTGCAGAAACTTGAAGAATGGTCAGGGTTTGGCAGTTGAAATTCAATGCAAAGAAGTGCAAGATAATGCATATGGGGCACAAAACCCTGGCACAATATATCAGTTGGGGGTGAGGATATAGCATGCACCAAGCAGGAAAGGGATCTTGGGGTTATCATCCTGATGACCTCAAGGTAGGGAAACAGTGTGACAAGGCAGCAGGTAAAGCAAATAGGATGCTGGGATGTATAGGCAGGGCATTACCAGCAGGAAAAGGAGGTCATAATTCCACTATACAAGACACTAGTGAGGCCCCACCTGGAGTACAGTGTACAGTTCTGGAGACCATACCCACGTAAGGACATAGACAGGGTAGAGAAGGTTCAGAGGAGGGCAACAAAGATGGTGCATGGATTGCATCACAAGTCCTATGAAGACAGGTTGAAGGAACTGAACATGTACTCCCTGGAGGAGAGGAGGAGAGAGGGATATGATAGAGACATACAAGTATCTTACAGGGAGGAACAGGTGCAGGAAAACACTATTTTTAAGCGAAAAAGATGTTCCAGGACTAGAGGGCATGGGCTGAAGTTGGAGGGAGGACAATTCAGAGGAAACATGAGAAAGAATTTCTTCACAGAACGGGTGGTGGACAAGTGGAACACCCTGCCAGAGGAAGTGGTGGGGGCTGAAACAATCACGGGATTTAAGAATGCATGGGATAGACATAAAGGAATTCTGGAGGTCAGGGGTAAGGTGCAACAGACTTCTAGGAAAACAAACTGAACTTACAAGCTGAAATGGGCAGACTGGGTGGGCCATAGGCCCTTATCTGCCGACACTGTCTATGTATCTATGTTGCTAGCTTTTTGTCAGTTTGAGACTGTCCCAGTCATAAATTACTGCCACTGCGGGCCACCGCTGTAAGGACTAAAACCCACCCCCCAACCCACCAATGCTGAGGATGTACGTTTAGAACATAAAACCTCCCACCCACCACACCAGAACGTCTCCCTGAAATGGAAAATCTGTGTGTATTTTTTTTACAGTGTAGCCAAGTACCCCACTATACTGGAACAGTGGAGGTTGCAGTGCATGCACACAACAGCAGCACGCTCGTTCCACCAGCCAGTCACTGTACATCAGAGCTTTCTTTTTTATTATTCAATAAACTTTATTTAGCTTTTTTTTTTCTTTTTTTTTTTTTCCAAAAGTTACTTAATATGACATACATATACAGTAGGTAGCAGTTGGGTAATCAGGAGGATCACCCCCAATAACATGTTCACATCCTTTATCCAATACAGGAATACAGTGACTTACATACTGGACAAAGACCCCCTTCCCCTTCCCCAAACTCCCTTTCATACCGTCTATAAAAAATAGAAAATAAAAAAACTCCCTATCCCACCCCATATCAAGTGTGTTTATATTCTTTCTGGTAGTATTAAACATGTAGAACAATGTATACATCAATTACCTTAGATTGATGGAACATTGTCAACTCTATCATTCCACAATCTCCCATAAGAAGGCAGAGTTCCTGTCCGGGGAGATTGCGGCTGCTCAGAACCGACCAGCTCAGCTTTTTCGAACTGTTGACAGACTGTGCAACCCAGCCTGTCTGCAGGTTTGGAAAGCTTTTTCACAAGTGGAGTGTGATGAACTTGCTCACTTCTTTGCGGCTAAGGTGGCCGACATCAGGGCAGTACTCCAGCCTACACCCTGTAAGGGAGAAGCTGTAGATCAATATCTGGCTGCAGCCTCTAGTCTCTCCTGGAATTCCTTTGACCGGCCTGAGCTCTTTGATGTCATGAGGATTGTCCAGAGTATGCGCTGTACATGCTGTAGTTTGGACCTGGCCCCGACTTCCCTGATAAAGGGTTGTCATTATGTTATTGGCCCAGTCCTGGCACAGATAGTCTGGTGCTCCTTGGATATGGGTGAGTTTCCTAGCTCCCTGAAGTTGGCAGTGGTGACGCTCCTCCTGAAGAAAGCTTCCTTGGACCCCGACTGCCATGCTAGCTACAGGCCGATCTCTAACCTTCCCTTTGTAGGGAAGATTATTGAGAAAGTAGTGGCCGTACAGTTGGAGAACCATTTAACCATCCATGACATCTATGAACCACTCCAGTCTGGTTTTCAAAAAAGGCATAGTACCGAGACAGCATTGGTTCGGGTGCTCAATGATCTCCTGATGGCTAGAGATCAGAAGAGCCATTCCATCTTGGTTCTTCTTGATCTCTCCTCAGCTTTTGACACTGTGGACCATGGGGTACTTCTCGAGCACCTGGAGTTCATCTGTGGCCTGTCAGGTACAGTCCTCAGTTGGTTTAGATCTTTCCTCACAGGCAGAACTCAGTGGGTGGTGTCAGGGATTAATTCTTCCCACCCAGTCTCTCTGTCATGTGTTGTCCCCCATGTTGTTCACAGTGTATATGCTGCCCCTCAAAGACATTGTAAGAAGGTATGGGCTAAGGTTTCATTGCTATGCAGATGATACCCAGCTCTACCTATCTTTTGCACCTGACCAGGCTAGAGCTCTCTTGGTATTTAATTGCTGCCTTGCTGAAATCCAGTGCTGGATGAATTCAAGCTGGCTGAAGTTGAATTCAGAGAAGACAGAGGTAATGGTTGTGGACCCGGGTCACAGGGTAGAGAGGACAGGAGCTGGTTTACCCTCAGGTTTATTTCTGGGGGGCGTCCAGCTCCCTACCTCTGAAGAGGTGTGGAACCCGGGGGTGATTTTTGACAATGAGCTGACACTGCATTTGCAGGTGTTGGCAGTTGTCAAATTATCCTTTTATCATCTTAGGAACATTGTTAGAATTAAGCACCTTGTTCCGCCCAGCAATCTGCTTACATTGATCCATGCTTTTGTGACCTCACATCTTGATTATTGCAACTCCCTTTATCTAGGGCTTCCTGGGGTTGATATCTACTGCCTGCAGCTGGTGCAAAATGCTACAGCCCAGTTATTGACAGGTGCGTCTCATGTCTGTCACATTTCTCTGGTTCTGCGTGATCAGCGCTGGCTGCTCATACAGTGGCAGAACACCTTTAAAGTTGGTCTGTTGACTTACAAAGCTCTACACGTACAGGGCCTGGACTACTTGAAAGAGCTTCTGGTCCCCTACTGCCCTAAGTGATCTCTTCACTTGGCAGACGAGGGGTTGGTAGAGATTCTGAGGGTTTCTTTAAAATTTTCAGGGGCACATGCTTTTATGTATGCTGCCCCTACCCTCTGGAATTCTCTACCCCGTCCACTTCGTCAGTGTGCATCCATAGAGGAATTTAAAAAGGCCTTAAATACCTATTTATGGTCTAAGATCTATCTTAATTGAATATTGGGATGTTATGTGCTCAGATTGATGTTTTATTTGTTTTATCTGTAATTATTGTAAGGCGCCTTGAGTTTGAGAAAGGCGTGATATAAATAAAGTTTTATTATTATTATTATTAATCACTTATGGTTTCCATGCACTAAGCAAGGCATCCAGTGGTCCCCATTTAAGGAGGTAAACCTGAGACCTGTTTGCCATAGAATGGATATGCTTTTCTAATTGGAGAGCAAATAACAATTCCTTATGCCATTCCAAAACTGACAAAGGTATATTATCCTTCCAGTGCCTCATAATATTAACTTGGCTGTGGCCGAGATCAGGGCCAGATGTGCCTTTCTAAGATTAGGAGTGCCTGTCGGGAAAACATAAACTAAACAAACTTCTGGAGTGAAAAGTGAGTCTAGATCTAATAAAGGATCTAGTGTTTGTCTAATAGATTGCCAAAAGGTCTGGACCATCGAGCATTCTCATAACATATGATATAGTGTTCCTGAGGAATTACCACATTGAGAACAATCAGGGGAAGGTAGTTGGCCTAATCTGTGAAGTTTGAAGGGGTTAAAATATAGATTGTGCATGACATTAAACTGTATCAAACGCAATCTATCTTGTTTAACAAATTTATATATTGTTTGCCACACACTCCTCCACAAGCTAGTTTCGGTACTAAGAGATACTACTTGAGACCAGTAGTAACAAACTCCTTGAGGCAAATTTGAAACAAGTGTTTGGATTTCCTTATATACTACAGATACTGCATGCGGTTGTCCAGCTCGTTGTAGAAGGTTATTTAATATTATCTGTAGACCCTGCTTGTGTCTCTTTATGTCCCAAATGGGCAGTAATCGCCTCCTTGAGCTATTTCTATTTAAAGAAGCTTATTGTTGGCATACTAAATCGAGTTTTAAAAAGAGGGAACAAGATTATTTTCCTTTCAGCATAGAGATCTGATATCTTTTTGTTGAGCAAAGGAGGACAGAATGTCAAAAAAATGGGTTTATGGCCAGTTTTGAAATGGGGGTTGCCCATAATAGGTTGGTCAAGGGAAATATGCCAATTATATGACAAATACATTTGCAGCTGGTGCAATGCCCTGACTGACCATCTGATTGGGGTATTCTGGAGCAATTTAGGAAGTGTTCTAGGTGTGGCGTATATAAGCGAAAGGAGAGCACAATGGTATTGAGCAGCTAAAGATTTCTCAGTGTCCAGCCGTAAGGAGGAATATATCTGTGATTCATTGTCCAGCACTTCCTTTGCCCAATATGCCAGCCTACTGAGATAGAGGGCACAGTAGTAGGCAAAAAAGAAGGGTGTAGCTAAACCTCCCTGAAATTTTGGTGCAGTGAGCTTTAAATAAGAACGTCTGATGCCCTTACCTTTCCACAAAAAAACAGTTAGCATGGATTGTAATTTAATGAACCAGTTCTTGGGCAGAAAAACTCCCAGCATTCCAAGAAGGTATAACACCTGGGGTAAGATATTCATTTTAACTGTATTTATTCTGCCCCATAATGAAAGTAGGAGATTATCCCATCTATCTATATCACTTTAATTGTATTTAGTAACTCCGAGAGATTAAGTTTAATCATAGTGGGAATCTCTCTAGCAAATTGAATTCCAAGATAGGTGAACAAGAGGGATTCCCATGAAAGAGTAATATTATTTAAGACTGAATGGTGGGTTTTATTATTCAGGGGAAAAACTTTTGTTTTGCAGGGGTTAAGTCTGTAGCGGGAGACAGCAGAAAAACAATCTCCTCCATGTGAGATGGTATACTTGTTATGGGGTTCTCAAGGTGTAAAAGGAGATCATCTGCATAAGCTGATACAGTATAATATTTATCTCCCATTTTAATTCCTTGAAGTTTTGGGGAAGCTATTAATTTCCTAGTCAGAGGTTCTAAATAAAGATTAAACAATAGTGGGGAAAGGGGGCATCCTTGTCTGGTTTCTCTTTGAAGCTAAAAGGGATTAGACAACAGACCATTGCACCAGATCTGAGCAGATGGTGAAGAATACAATAATCTGACCCACCTAAGAAAGCCTGAAGGAAGTCCAAAGTGGGTCAAAGTTGCAAATAAGAAATCCCTTGAAACCATGTCAAAAGCTTTCTTGGTGTCCAGGGACACAAACACAGTGGGAAGGTATGAGTCCCTGGAAGCAGAGATAATGTGCATCAACTTATGTATGTGATCTACTGACAATCGACCGGTCATGAAACTAATTTGTTGCCTGCCAATGAGATTAGGCAGTACAGATCCCAACCTAGTTGCCGACATTTTTGCCAATATATTGATATCAGTATTAATCAATGAAATTGGTCTGTAGCTTTCAGGATAAAGGGGGTCCTTACCCAATTTGGGTATGAGAGTAATTAATGCATTAAGGAAATTTGGTTCTGACATACCTTCAGCAAACCAGAGGTTATACACCTCTGCTACGAGGGGGGCAATTTCTGACAAACAGGTCTTATATAAATTGTTAGAGAGACCATATGGTCCAGGGGATTTGTCTGCTGAAAGCTGTTCAACCGCCACATTGACTTCCTGGATACTAATTGGGTTACCAAGGGAAGTTACTTGAAAGGGGAGTAATTTGGGGAGATCAATAGAATTGAGATACCTAGAGATGGCTATATTTGTGGGTCGATCAGATGGGTCTGCAGTATAGAGCCTCTGATAGTAGGATCTGAGAACATCCACTATACCTCTGGGTGTAGCGATAAGTTGAATCTCTTTGTCATATTTAATACTTGGGATAATTCGAGAGGCTACTGCTTGCCTAAGCCTAATTGCAAGTAACTTGCCTACTTTTTCACCTGTATCTAGATATTTAATTTTAGTGTGTTTTAAGGAGAGCTCTGCTTTTTGGAACATAAGGGCCGAATATTGGGCCTGCAGACCATGTAGTTTGGCCCACCCAGCCTCAGGAGAGTGACGGTTAAGGGTATGTTCTAGCTGATGGATGGCTCCAAGCAAGGTATCTTGCTGAGATCTAAATTGCCGGTATTTTGTAGCCACCAACCAAAGACACTCACCTTTAAGGGAGCATTTCAAGGCTGCCCAAACCATATCTATTCTGATTACTGAGCCCCAATTGTTGGTCATGAAACTAGTAAGAAAAGTTTTAATCTGCTGTAAAGAAACTGGCTTTTGGAGCAGCTGATTGTTTAGTCGCCAAAAAGCATCCATTCTAACCCCAGGCCCTAGGAGGTAAGTAAGGGATATAGAAGAATGATCAGAAATGACCCTTGTATGTATATCTGCATTATTTACCCCCGGAAGGGAAAAGGAGCTCAAAAGTAGAAAAATCAATTCTTGAAAAAGTTTAATGTGGGGGTGAAAAAAAGGTATATTGATGTTCCCCCGGATTCAACACCCTCCACACGTCAACAAGGTGGGGAAGCAGTATAGTGCAGTGGTTTAAGGTTCTGAGCTGCAAATCTGGAGAGATTCAGCAGACCAGACCTGGGTTTGAATCCCACAGCTTCCACTTGCATACTGTGTGACCCTGAGCAAGTCACTTAACTTCCCTGTGCTCCCAGGTTGCACCTGTAAAAAAGCTTTCAGCTTAGTGTGCTACTCCTGGTTAAACAACTAAATAAATAAAAAAAGAAAAATAAACAGGAGCAGCTCCTCTCATCAGATCCTTTAAAGCCCTTTATGAGGGTGATAGTCCTATTTTTCATGAGTCAGACCTATCAATGTGTGAATATGGAACAATCTTCCGGTCATCTCCCAGAATGGTCAATACAGGTGGAGTAGTGACCACAAGACAGTTGCATAAAAAAATGAGGAGATTCAATGTTTGGCCCATATACAGCTCCCAGGATCATTTGCTGAGCAGCCAGAGTTCCATAAAGTATAACATATCTACCACCAGCATCCCAGATTTCTTTTTCTAGTTTAAAGGGGATTTTCTTTCCTATTAATATTGCCACTCCCCCACTGCACGTGGATTTCCCCGCTCCATATACCTGCCCTACCCAGTTTTTAGATAACAGATTAACCTCTTGTGGCCGAAGATGTGTCTCTTGGAGACAAGCAATTCCAGCCTTTAATTGAAAAAACGTGTAGAAGGCTGACTTGCTTCTTGCACCTGTCTTGTGCCCCCTTAACATTCTGTCTTATCACCTTATAGGGTTCACTCATTCTAACTATTTAAGGAGAAATGTTAGGCATCTTTAACCTATCTAGGTTGATATAAATCCCTAATGTTTATCTGTCTGAAAACCAAAGGAGTTCTGCAAAAGTAGGTTAAACCAACACACATGATACTATTATACCCACAAACCATATAGATTATTAAAGGAAACGTATCCTCACTTATTTTTTAAACCCTACCCTTATACTAAACAAAACAAACCCTTGTCCTTTTCAAAGTTCCCTAAACTCCAGTTCCAATAAACCGTACCACTATATCAACTCTGGTGAGTGATGTCTGCACAAGAATGAGTTGCACCAGAGAGCACCCCCCCTCGCCTCCCACCCCTCCCAACTGCATCAATAGCGGTCAGTAGATTCAAATGATCTAATCTTATACAAGCATTGCAATAATTTGTTGAATGCTGCAAATTGATTAAGAGAAGCATTCTACAGAACAAAACATTTGTATTTGTGATCTCATGGTAGTTTCCCTATTATGCGAAAAAAGGAAAAGAAAAATTCCCCTTTTCCTTCCTTAACTAACCCTTAGGCCATGAGGATTGCTGAGGGGCCTGTAAATAGGTTAAAGAACAACGCCCTCTAGTGTCGAGCTGGCATACCAAATAATATCCTTGAAAAAAGGTAAATGAGTTGAGACATTCAGGAGAGGACATTCCATGATGCTATATAAATTCTATGTCAGATTCAGCACCTCATCTTTCAACTACTACTGCTGAGAATTTACCAGACTAAAGTCTCATATACTGTATTAACTAGTTAAATAAAAAGTCCAGCTTTGGACAAAGTAAATCTCTTCTTCTGTATCCATATCAGGACCATCCGGAAAGTACATTGCGAATAAAGTTCCCATGTTTCAAATAAATCAGGAATGTCCAGTAACAAGGTAAATAATATAGCCCTTGATTTTCACTACAGACTGGGTGTTTCTCACAGAAGTCACTGCCCGATTACCAGCAAACAGTGGGTCCACGCCAGGCTCTAAATATCAGCCAACCTGAGGAACCAAACAAACAATGACAAAAGGACAGAACAGTCCAAGACGTTAACTAAAATCACGCTCAGTCATTGTTCATTACGTGCATTTTAAATTGCTGGAGAGTGATTTGCCATACAAAAAGGAAGGCAGTTTCTAACTGGTGTTGCACGTGTTATGTTAACTTGGAGCCCCAGAACTCTGCTGTGTAAACACAGTGTTCAGCCCTGGCAGATACCAATCACTTTCTCAAAACTTTCAATAGTGCTATCAAAGGTGTCCCTTTTACACATCATTTAGTAACACAAGATAGTACCACATATCCTCAGGGATCTCTTCATTTAAAAAGATCAGGAAAAAGACATTTGAGCTCCTGCAGATCCTGGTCATGAGAATCGAACAAGATCCATTGATCACTGGTTTTCACCTGAAGAACTGCCAGGTATTTCAGTTGAAAGGGTGTCCTCGCAGCAATGAACTTCGACACAGTCGGATGCATTTCTTGTCTTTTTGCTCTGACTGATTGTGGTAGATCCTGGGTGATCCTGATTCTGCGTCCCTCCCATAAGATATCCTGTAACTCCCTGATCTTTGCCGGGATATGTTGTTTATCCAAGAAGTTTAACAGCTTGAATGTGAGGGGTCTGGGTGGAGAATTAGGTGGTGGAGGAGGGCGGAGGGCATGATAAGTCCACTCAGTTATGTAGGTTGTTCCATTTGGCGACTGCCCCGTGATCTTCTCACACAGTTTCTGAAGAAATAGTATGGGGGTTTACGCCTTCTTCTTTTTCCGGTATACCAATAACAAGGAGACTAGTTCTCCTACTTCTACCCTCCAAGTTCTTGATTTTTTCCTCAAGCTTCTTAAGCCTCCAGCCAAGCTGAGTCCCTGATATCTCACTCCTGTCTTGTTTTTTTCTACAAGGAAGTCAATCTGGCCTCTGCATCTCCCACACGGGTAATTAGGGATTGAACTGAGGTCTTGATTTGCTGTAGGTCATCTGAGATTTCAGTTATTTTCTCTTGTAGAGATTGCATGATTTCTAGAGATCTCTCTTCGGAGAGTGCACCCGTTATGGCAGCTGATTTACCCGAGCCTGCGGGTTGGTGTTTGGGGCGCTCTGTGGCCTTGTCCTTCTCCGAGGTTGGTGGAAGAGAATGTCACAGCAGGACTTTCTTCATGTAGATCTCCATCTCTGGACAGGTTTACCAGGCTCCAGGGACTTTGAGAGTTTAAGTCCTGCAAGTTTTGTGTCACTATTGAATATAGGAACTGAGCGAAAAAGCTTAAATGGGAGGAAAAGATACAGAGCAATGGAGGGCTGCTGCTGCTGCTTCTCAAGCTGCCCTCAAGTGACCCCACATCAGAGCTTTCTTTTAAACAAGCATTTGTCAGTGCTGAATGTTGTCCTGCTGGCACTGGCATTGGTAGTGCGGAAGTTAGAAAGATGCATAATAGGAATGGCAGTGGAGCATTGAACTGACGTCAACCCATCCCCTACCCTGCAGAGACTGACAGGCACGGGGGTGTGCCTTCGGGTCGTCAACCATAACGCTTGTCACAGGCTGTGGGAAATAATGGACCAAGGAGGCAGTAGATGTTGAAGTAAATCCCCCCAAAAAACTTGTTTATTTTAATAAGGAGTGAACTGAATACGACAAAGTAACAGAAGCAAAATAAAAAAAAATTAACAGCTTTAAGAACTAGCAGACACTAGTTCCATAGGAGGCTTACAACAGCACTTCCAGGTCTGACTTCTCAGAACCAACTGACTGACTTGAGTTGGGAGCACAGCATTTTTATACAATCCAGAAGTCATGTGCTTGCCCAACTCCTCCCCTTGAGCCTCCTCTGGCTCCAAAATCTTTAGATACAACATATTTTATTTTATTTTATTTACATTACTACAATCTTTCTATTAGTGTGCAAAAACATTTTCTAAAGTTATTCAATAATAAACAGTTCCTTTAAATGACTTTAGTGCATAAGCAGCAGAAACAGGTACCGCCCCTTTAAGCCAGCCCATAAAACTAGCTACAGAAAGGCCGGCCAGCTCCTGAGGAGCTCACTGTATTCACAGAAAGGCGGAGGAACACAGCAGGAAACCAGCATTTCCCTACAGAAGTCATCGACTCTTCAAAATGTCCCTAAGAGGGTTTGTAGCTCCTGAATTTCATCCTTCAGGTATGCAGGGGCATTTTTAGCCTAAATTACAGCCAGACTTCTTATTTTAATGTGAAAGACGAATAAAAACATCTTCACAAAAGTGCGCACGTTCGCACGGTAAATTTACCGCGATCGTGACGCTGAGAAGGATTTAACTACAAATTCTAATGAAAAACAGAGATTATTACAAGCGCTCCAAGGGAAAACAACTCCAGGAGGATACAGATACTAAATGTACTGCCTAAATCTCACTTTTAACCTGGCATAGAATTCGAAAGAATAGCTGTATAGGGCTTAAAGCAGAGGTTCTTTAACAGGGTTAAAACCCTGTTATTAAAGCCAAACTGGACTTCATTAAACTTGTTTAGCCCTATCTCCTGTTTGCATTTACTAAGGTTTCAAACCTATCTACAACTGGTACCATAGAAGGGAAGGGAAAAAAGGAGGGGATTTTGAAGCCCAGTACTATAAGTATACGGGAAAAACAAAACGTTTCTGCAGAAACTAATCTTTTAAAAAGGTTTTTAATTCACAAGGTGTTATAATATATTTAATCCTGATGTTAGTAGCTTACAGCTATCTTTCCTTTATTACAGGGATGACAATGGAATCTTAATGTACAGAAGGGAAAGATTCACAGTAACAGACAGTAGACAAACATATAGTTGTAACAAAATGGGTGGCCAGCCCAACGAACACACATTTACTTCACAAGACAAGGACACAAAAGCAGACGTACATTGTAGGTCCATTATCATTCCTATAAGGGAATGCACGAACAAGGGGGGGGGGTTCTTCCTCTTTCACAACGCTCACGCCATTTAACCTCACCCTACCCTGCAGACACAAAGTGTTGCGGTGTGCCTTGGGGTCTTCTGCTCAGTATTTACTGAGGAGAAGATAGGGCAGGGCCCACAGCTCAGCACCATGGACATGGGGGGGGAGGGGGAGGCATGCACAAGTCCCTTTCCAAAAGAAAGGGTTCTACAAGAGCTCACTAAACTCAAGGTGGACAAGGCAATAGGACCTGATGACATGCATCCCAGGGTACTAAAGGAGCTAACAGTGGAACTAGCAGAGCCATTATCAGAACTGTTTAGTGAGTCTTTGAGCACAGGAGAGGTCCCAGAAGACTGGAGAAGGACTCATGTGATCCCACTCCACAAGAGTGGTAGCAGGGAGTCGGCAGGGAACCTCAGACCAATCAGTCTTACCTCAGTAGTGGGCAAGATTATGGAGGCACTCCTTAAGGAAAGGATGGTGCAACACCTGGAATCCATAGGAGCACAGGATCCAAGACAGCATGGGTTTACAACAGGAAGGTTCTGTCAAACTAATCTCATAGATTTCTTTCACTGAGTAACTAGAGTGGTGGACCAAGGGGGTGCAGTTGACATTGCCTACCTTGACTTCAGCAAAGCTTTTGATACTGTTCCATATAGAAGACTGATTAAAAAGGTGGGAAGGCTTGGGGTGGGTCAGAAGTTGGTCAACTGGGTGGCATCTGGTTGGTGGGCAGAAAACAGAGAATGGTGGTAAATGGTATACAGTCAGAAGATATGCAAGTCACTAGTGGGGTACCTCAGGGATCAGTCCTGGGGCCAGTCCTCTTCAATATCTTCATCAGTGACATTGCAGATGGACTGGAGGGTAAGGTGTGTCTGTCTGCAGATGACACCAAGATCTGCAACAGAGTAGATGATCCAGATGGGGTGGGCAGAATGAGAAGAGATCTGGATAAACTGGCAAAATGGTCAGAAGAGCAGCAACTGGGGTTTAATGCAAAGAAGTGCAAGATCACGCACATAGGGAAGAGAAACCCTGAAGCCACCTATAGGTTGGGAGGGGAGTTGTTGCCAATCACAAGGGAAGAAAGAGACTTGGGCATCATCATCACAGATGACCTGAAATCATCCAAGCAGACCATTAAAGCAGTAGGTAAGGCTAGAGGGCTGTTGGGGTGTATTAGTAGGGTATAAGGTTGTAAGAGGGAGGTAATTCTCTTTACAAGACACTGGTTAGGCCCCATCTGGAGTTCTATGTGCAGTACTGGAAGCCGCACCTGCACAAGTACATTAACCAAATTGAGGCAGTCCAGAGAAGGGCAACCAAAATGGTGCAGGGACTGCAATAGAAAACATATGAGGACAGATTAACGGAGCTCAATATGTATACCCTAGAGCAAAGGAGGGAGAGAGGTGATATGATGGAAACATTCAAACATCTTAAGGGTATTAACAAGGTAAAAGAGTCTAACATGCTTCAATATAAGAAAAATAGCAGGACAAGAGGACCCAGCATGAGATTAGAGGGAAGCCGATTAAGGGGTGATGTGAGGAAGTTCTTTTTCACAGAAAGGGTGATGTATGCAAGGAATGGCCTACCTCAGGAAGTGATGGATATGAATACAATGCAGGGCTTCAAACAGGCATGGGATAGGCATAAGGAAGCAATACAGATGAGTATGAATAGATAGACCATTGACAGAGTAAAGACCTATGGCACATTCATAAGGTAGAAAAATGGGCAGACTGGATGGGCCTTGCAGTCCTTACCTGCCGTCAGCTTCTGTGTTGCAATGTTTCTTATGCTCAACCCATTCCATAAGGAAATATGCTGAGATGGGTGCACTATAGGAGAATTGGGTGAACTTTGGGGTTGAGCAGTCCAAGGCACACCTTGATGCCTGTCAGTGGCTGCAGGCTGGGGCTGGAATGGTATGAGCATTACAGCCGAAAATCCCAAGTCACACCCCTGACGCCTGTCAGTCTCTACAGGGTGGGGCATTACAGCTGATACCCTAATGCCCCAGGCATTTGTTGGTTATTTTCACTCCAAATTTTCAACATGGGCTTTTTTCGACCCCACCTCATGAACAGTGGCACTGTCAGTTCGTTAGCCGAGAGGTGATTTTGCACAGTGACTGTGCCATTTGACGCCACAGAAGTGACAACACATTTTGGGCAGGATGTGAAAAATTACAGCTGTACTGTTCACAAGGAGGTGTAAGAAAATGGTAATGGTGAATATCTGGAGTGAAAATATGGAAAATTGGTAAAGTCATGAGCATGCGTAGCAACTGGGCAACAGATGCCCGTAATGCAATTATTTTTGGGATTTTTTAAATCACATTTTCAACATCGGCATTTTGGGACCTCTGCTGATGAACAGTGGCACTGTGATTTTGTTAATGTGTTCTGAACTTTGATTTCCCACAGCGGCTGCACCATTCTGTGCCAGATACGTGAAAACACATTTCAGACAGGATGTGAAAAATGACAGCTGTACTGTTCATAAGGAGGTGTGAAAAAATGATAACAAATTCTTGAAGTTATGAGCATGCATGGAAACTGCACAATGTACTCGTAACACTCATTTTTGAATTATTTATTAAATTTTCAACATAGGTATTTTGGGACCTCTGCTGATGAACAGTGATACTGTAATTTTCTTAATCAGTCCCGAACATTGATTTACCACAATGACTGCGCCATTGTGAGCCAGATGTGTGAAAACACATTTCAGACAGGATGTGAAAAATGACAGCTATACTGTTCATAAGGAGGTGTGAAAATATGGCAATGTTGAAAATCTGGAGTGAAAATATTAAAAATACTTGAAGTTATGAATGTATGTAGAAACTGTGCAATGCACGCTCATAACACAGTCATTTTGGGGAATTTTTTCACCAAATTTGCAGCATAGGTTTTTTGGAAGCCCACCTCATGAACAGTAGCACTGTCATTTCATTAATCAGTCCCAAAAGGTGATTCTGCACAGTGACTGCAAAATTACCTTTTGGGGTCAAATAATGAAATAACAGTGACTGATTTCATGAGGTGGTGTCCCAAGAACCCCATGTTGAAAATTTGGAGTCAAAAGTAAAAAAAAATGGTTGAGATAGCCACCGAAGTTGAATCTTCCCCGACTGATGCCATTATACAGCTTACCGGGATTTCTTCAGTTTGCGGTCGACTTTGAAGGGTGCAGACGTGTTCCAGCTCCACCAAAGATCCTGGTGCTGGACCTCTGGAGGTAAGTATGGGATGAGGGTGTGTGTGTGGAGAGGTGAGTTGCACAGAGGGTGGGTGTAGGTTGGGGAAGGGGGGCCCGCTGACAGTGAAGGACTGTTTTCTTTGTTTCAGGTTCCAAAAAAAAAACAAAAAACGAACAGCACGGACCATTTTCTTTCTTTATAGGTGTATGAAACAATGTTGGGGACACTGGGGTGGGCTCCCAGTGTGCCCCATAACTTTGAGGGCATGATGTTTGCCACACTGGGGTGGGCTCCTAGTGTGGCTCACAATGGGGGTGGGCGGGCACAGGAAATCCTGATGTGGTCGACTTCCGAACAGAGGGATGCACACTGGGGTGGGCTCCCAGTATGCCACAGAGTCTTGGGGGGGGGAGGTTTACACATGCCGACCGGGGAATTGTGCACCCCGGAAGTCAGCTTTCTAGGGATAGCAAGAGGTGGATAGCAGAGCCGCTGCCATGTTTATTGAAATGTTACACCAGGCAAGGCACGTAGTGGAGGCATGTCATCAGTGCCACTGCATGATGAACTTGGCTCTTATTGCAGTGACAAAATTGTTTCAAGTTTGTGGCACTGCAAAACACTTGTATCACTGCTAGCATGCTCGCTATTTGGCAAATGAGGGATGCACCCTCTAAGGTGTGCCCTGCATTCTCCAAAACTGACACACCTCTGCATTTCTCCTACTAATCTCCTACTGCCACAAAATGTTGCTTGCGTATGTGCAAGACAACATAATAAGTAAAATAAAATACACTAAAAGTACAAGAAAGCTGTACCTAAATTGGCTTTCTCCTCCACAACAAAACTGCTGTAACTCCTTTCACCAATCAGCTCCATCAGCTCCCACTCAGTACCTGTCACACTTCTTCAGTCACTGAAGACATGCATGTTAATCTTATCTGTTTGTAACAGAAGAACACCCCTCCCTCAAAAAAATTTCACACTAATTAACAGGAGCCTGCAGGTATGATGTCAGTGTGAGACACAGGAGGAAACACAGACCTGTGTACCGGGACATAAGGAAACCAGTATGGAGCCAAACAAAAGACAGTATACAATCACAGCACCATCTTACTGCGCAAAACAGAAAGTGTGGACTTTTTTTCAAAATGTATACCTACACTCACACCCAAAATTAAGGAAAAAAAAACATTTTAAACATGATTTAAAAAAATGATTTTCTTTATAAATGAGCCATTGTATAACAGCAATAAGGCACTCCAGGGATGTGGGTTATTGCATAATGTCACTTCTTAGGAGTTGAATGCACTCAGCCTGTGGCCTGTGCTTTAACCACCCCAGGCGTGACATTATTACACTTTATACCATGGACCTTAGACAACAATCAATCAAAACGACTGACTGGCACCTTACCACCATTGTAAATCCTCTGATAATCACCGCAAAAGGTGCCAGCCAGCCGCATCTTGTAAAAAAAGCAATCTGACGGCGAAACCACGGAACTCTGGCCGCCATCTTGTTTCCCCGCTAAGCGGAGACTGTAAAACAGCAGCTCCGTACATCAGGGGAAAGTAAACAAAAACACTGACTGCTCTACTACTGAGTCGCTTATTTAAGCATTATAGCAAGTACTGTTTTTTTAAATAATAAAAAGCAGTACTTGGTATAATCTCATATAAACTACTCGAGAGATCTAGGTTATCGGGAGATTTACCACGGCTGGCGTGGATTGGGGATCTAGGTTATCGGAGGTTACACGGCTGGCGGCGGATTTACCCCTCGGCTGCGCCTGCTGGGCAAACCACTCCAGCCGTGGTAAATCCCCCAATAACCCACACCCCCTCGTGGCTTATTGCTTAAGTAACCCACACCCTGTCATGCTGTATTGCTTAAGCAGAGCTTTGGCCTTGTGACAATAATGGGATACAGTTTCTTCTAAAATGGGCAAAGAAAATTCTGTAAACCACATCACATGCCTATTGATTACCCTCTTACAACTTGCACACCTCACCTGAAATATATATTTCTAACAAATAAAATCCCATTGTATAAGTGAGATAACAGATGTGCATCATAAGGGAATGGTGTGCTTCTCAGGTGGTTGTGACATGCCTCATGCCTAAAGATACTAAATCAAAAATAAATGATGTACAAGTAAACATAATGGTTTCCACAGTGTTCTGAGCTTGTATCTCTATGTTTGAAGGTGTGTCCCTCATAATGAGGGCCAGGGTCCCCCATTGTCCATCATTTTGAGTGTCTGTTCTTCATTTTAGCGACAAAAGGTTGAGCGGTATGTCAGTGGACATCAACAATGTTAAATATGTATTGAAATGACCTCTGGGAGAGCATATTGACTACTCGAGGGGGATCTACCCGCACATACATGATGCTGGGCAGAAACAAGCCCACCCTGCAGTAGCCCCAAGCCCTTTGACAAAGCATGCGGGACTGGAAGAAGAGGTGCCACAAGATGTTTGCCGCATTCTAAAATGTTTTTTTCTTGTATGAGGATACGACAGTTCTTGAAGGACTGCTGTATCCCACAATCAGCTGTTTTTGAAGGGCAACATATCTAGTCATAGTGTAACCACTAGGTGGCGCTATTCCATGAGCTACTACCCTTGCCTGTATGGCTATGCACAGGTTGAGGGGTCTGGATTCAGTATAAAGGTGTCTCCGCCCAGAGTAATGATGCTGGTGGTGTCTGTCTATCCTGCTATAGCCCTCTGAGAAGCTATAACTACCCACCAACCCTCCTAGTGGCCCAATACCTGGTACAGTAATAAATTCACAGTCAGTATAACACAGTAATAATATGCACACACCCTTCACACTTACCACCAGGGTTGGACTTGCAGCCATTTCCCTGGAGAGCCCCTGTAAAATAAGGTTAGCAATACAGATGTACACTGTCAACACTATAACCTCACTAATAATATGCACACTAGCCAGGTTAAACATGAAAACAAACAATCAGGTTTATTTAGTGGAAGTGAACAAGGAAGAGGCATGAATCTAGGCAAATGGTTGGCAATCTGATTTGACTCAGGTTTGGCATGCACTTTTCTAGTTCCAAATAACAGTCACACAACACTGGGTACCCAGGATATAGTATTTGGCTAGCCAGTGGCATTGCCCAAGGGTGGCTGGCATTGCAGCTGATGTTGGGGCCCTTGATGGAAAGAAAAGCATTTAACATGCACAGTAAAAAAGAAGGGTGATTGTAATCTGAGCCAGTTGGCTGAGTCCCCTGTAAACCCAGAAAGTTAAAGCAATCAGATGGAACCACAGATGATTTAAACACTTGTTACAGGGAGCTACCCTGATTGCACTCACGCTACCAGATTTCTGCAGACAGGCAGGCGATATGGAGATCTCATGGTTTTCACCGATGAGCATGGGGAAGTAGGGCCAACATGACATACCTACTCTTCACAGCCTTTCCTCCAAGTGGCTGCAACCTGTGAGATGTTTTTGCACAGGGGCTGGATCCCCAAAGCCGGGTTTCTCACCGAAACATTCTCTGGTGCAGGGTGTTCAGTCCGGGCTGGGTTGGCAAAGGCCCAGGCAGGATGAGCAATTTGGCAAAGTTTGTTTGTCTTCTTGCTGGTGAAGCCTCCAGCTGGCATAACAGGTTGGGGTGTAGCAAGCAGGACTCAATCCACGAAACACATTCAGCACATTCAAAATAAGCAGCACTAATTTTGTACAGTTCGGATACAGTCCGGTTGCTAATTCAGCAGTTTCACTGAGCAAACCTTTCAATCCAAAGTTCGTCTCACACACAAGCTGGGCTGATCGCTTCACAGGAGTAAATCTTTGGTCTAAAACACAAATGGCACTAAGTTTCTTTTCTTCTTTCTGCCGCAGTTCCAGGTTGGAATTGGACAAGTCTGATTTCTGCAATCAGGCAGTTCAATGCAGGAGAAAGGTGACAGGGAGGCAATGTAGGCCTCTTCCCACCAATTCCCCCTATGCTTCATTCAGGGAGCAGCTGCTCGAAAGCTCCAGCTGTTCACACTTTACCCTCCAACTCTATCTGATCCACTGTCTCCTGTAACACTGGGGACTTCCCTTGTAATCCAGGATGCTGGTTGGCTGAGGAAGCTGTCAGTCACAGTTAGGGCTCCCCCTGCAGGCTAGTTTTGGCGCCGACCTAAAGACTACTAAAACTAGTTTTCCTTCACACGAGACACCTTGGTCAGGATCCATGTTAGATCCTCTGTTGTACCATTGGTCCAATTACTGGATGTCCCAGATCTAACATGGTGGCTTCCATTCAGAAAGATAAGCTGCAAGGATAGCAGGTCAAACAAACTCCTCTACTTCAACTATAACAACATATAAATGGTAAATAAGCATAGTTTCCATACAAGCTCCCTCTGCACTATTATCGACTGCAGAGTGGAGCGAAACAAAGTGGTGGTTGACCGGTCACAAGCCCTAAATCACTCGGACCTAGCTCAGACCATTTATTACACACAGATTAGCTAGTCTCTTAAAGGGACAGGTGCAGTGGCTCAGCATGGCTCTCTCATGCAAATAAACAGAATCACACTGAGATGGGACACTAGCCTGGCAGTGGGCATTGAGGAGCCCAGGAAGACAATAAGGTAAACCTCAAATTTGTGGGGTGGGTTACAATAGGATGACGCAGGCCTCCCTTTGCAAGCCCAATGTTTGGTCCAGCTCTGCCTGTGGGTTACCCCCTACCTCTGCATGATGCTTCACATGTGCAAACAGGGGTGACTGGGAAATGTGGGTGCCAGCTACTGTGTACTGGCAATAGGATGTGGAACTCTGTCTGAATGCCAGACACATGTCAATCACTCATATCTTAACCTTAATGTCAGTGTCAGTGCCTCAGTAGGTAGCACACTCGCCTCTGATGCTGGGAGATCAGAGGGCTGTGGGTTCAGTTCCCACATCTGGCACTTGGGTTAATATCCCAGTACTGACACTGTAGTGCAGCATGAGAGGGGTGCTGCACTTCTGAGGTGCCGTCTTTCGGATGAGACGTTAAACCAAGGTCCCATCTGCCTGGATTGGTGGTAGTTCAGGTGGATGTTAAAGATCCCATGGCACTTATCGAAAAGAGTAGAGGAATTTCCCTGGTGTCCTGGCCAAATTTCCCTGATTCACTAAGAATACCACCAACACTTTCATATGGTTCAAGGTCAGTTGCCATTCATCTGTATCCCCTTCCCCTGGGTCGTGCCTGAAAATAGGCAGGATTTGTCTAGTGGACTTACCCGGTCAACAAAAGCTAAATAAATAAAAATAAAAAAAAAATTTTTGTGACTTGGACCTTTAAAATAAAAAGCTATGCTGCATATTATCAAGTGATGATGGAAAGGTTACTGAGAACACAGCTGCAGGGTGAGGAGAACGGCACACACAGCATGGACCTGCTCCACAGGAGTCATCTGCCTCTGCCGTGTTTATGTTATAGGGGTCTGTGACTTTAAAGCCTCTTAGAGTTGAGAGTCAGGCAGGGCAACCCTTGGAAACTAAGGTAACTAATCAATGTACTGAAAAGTATAGAAAAATACACTGCATTTATAGGAGGACAGAGCGATTTGAACAAAGACTGCAAGTGGTCGAAGACAGTTAAGATCATTTTTAAATTAAAATGTCCAAACCTAAACAGTAGCACAGCACTACATTTGAATAAGTCAGCTATTTGGAATTTCATTATGGGATGCTGAACACTAAAATGGAACAGTTTAATAATTCTATCACAAGGAAAAATATTAGATTCTTGGGCTTGGTGCTGGCACTAGGGTTCACATTTGTAGATTTTTAGTTATTGTACTTCTGACTAGATTGTTGAATAAAACTGAAGGAAATCAAGTTTGAATCAGACAGAATTGATGCAATTGTTTTGGAAGTCCATCCCTTGAATAATTAATTAAGAGGGGTAGCCAGTCCAATGGCACAGTGACAAGCTGCTTGTGACACCAGTGACCTTGGTTCGAGAACAGGCTCATAAAGCCAGAGGGCTGGTGGGTGGAAGAAGTATGAGAGCCCCATAGGAAGCTTACCTCCCTAGGGAGGGAGTGTCATTGATTCCTGCTGCAGGAGTGTCACCGGGGGGGGCCCATAGGTGGTGCAGGTCAGCTGGAGATGGCCCAGGGAGGAGTGACGCTGTGCTTTGTGCTGTGCAGACCAGCTGCATGCTGTAACATGCATTCACATCCAACATCACAGGGTTGGGCAGAGCAGGCACAAAATGTCCAGCTCAGCAATATGGCACTGAAGCATGCTTAGCATTGGTGCAGCACGTCTGCCCAGCATGGAAGGGTCCTGACCGCCAACTTTGGAGTTTCCCGGGGGGGGGCCCTCGAAAGCCCTACACCAGTAAGTAAACTGTAGGGCAGTTAAGGGTCCCTCTGGGGTTCAGGCAGGTGACTGGGCTCGGCAGTTGATATGTACAGGCTGATGGGGTCCTTGACTAGATGGGGGGCAGAAATAGTAATTCAGTAAAAATAATTGCTTTTGAGGAACAAAAAGCAGAGATTGAAACCAACGTTAACAAAGGGTTAACACTTGACAAGCTTGTGCATCACAAGCAAATTGTGCAGCATTTAGGGATTTAATGCACTCTAGCATGCCCACTGTCCCTTGTTTGTTGTGTTCTGTGGAAACTGATTAATTTTTGGTCCTGACTAATACATGCTGTGGCTCCTGAAAGACTTGCATTAACAGTGTGCTTCAATGGAACATTACTGCCAAATATCACTCTTTCATTCTGAATGCCATGTAGCAGTGGCTACGTAAATACTGTATGCGTGTTTTATTATGTGTCGTAAACCGAAGTTCCAAATGCCAAAGGTGAGACCTAAGTTGATTATATGGTTTCTCGTACTGATTTTCAGTGGATTAGCTGTGACTCGGGATGAGTTTAAGTAATACAAGGGTGTAGTTAGTTAGGCATGCTGGTTGAATACATTTTTCCCCTAAGTGGTCAAGCCAGATAGTCTACTTCTCCCATTCTTAGTGGGTGGGAAATAGAGAAGTCTGGTATTGCTTTCTCAGCTATGTAATACATACAGGAAGTTGGTTGAGTTGCACCCTGTTCCTTGTGGGACATATTATACAATGAACATTGTGTACACATGAAACCATGGTTGCAGTGTTTTGAAACTGGGACAATATTGTTATCGCTGTTGGCATGTAACTGAACTGTTGATCCCACTTTGCAGAAGCAAACGACACTATTTATGACTGCTGTAGTTGCCAAGGGTGTAGGCAGACACACTCACTATGCACTGTTATGTACCTTTTTTTTCAAAGGAACTGTCCAAAACCATATCCTTTTTATGTAAGCATTATAATCCAGAGTATCTGATTTACTGTAGGCCACTGAGAAGTAGTGATGCAGCTAATTTAGAATTCATGAGTGAAGTGAGCCACGAAATTACCCGCCAGCGTTAATTCAGGCCTATGAAGTGGACACTGAGGTTCTCACCGTCTTTTCATAATGAGTTGACTTTGCGTTGTTATTTTGCATTAACGCGAAGTAAGGTGGAATGACAGCAATAGGTACTTTAAGCAGCCCCCCCACACACATCACATGGCTTACAGTACTGTAAGTCACATGCTGCTTTAGCCAGCCAGGCAGGAAGTGAGTCATACCAGCAGATACTTTCTCTTTCTCCTTTGCAGAGATAGAAGGAAGGATAGTGTAGGAAAGGAGTGTGCATTTGTTGTTTAACTTGCTTAATCAACATCATAAAACCCAACAGCTTTTTTAAAAGCTAATTCTTTAGTTTTTGTTGTACTGTTTTGAGTTCTTTTTTTGTGACTAATTTATTTGTTTTATAAGTTTTGTTTTGTGTACGTGTGTGTGTGTCTCTGTGTGTGACTGTGTGTGCGTGCATGTGTGAGTTGGTCTTCATCGCGTGACGTGTCAGAGTGGAGAGGGAAGGAGAGTTATGGACCAGAGACAGTCTGTGGTCCGTGTTGGACAGAGGGGAGTGCGGACATGTGGGGGTCAGCATGGGCGGGTGTCGCTGGACCGCTCCAGAATATTTCACCTTCCCCCTCCGGAAGCAGCAGCACCACCAGTGCCACCGCCACATCCAGCAAGTCCGCCACTGCCACCACCACCACCACCTGTACCAGCTGCAGGAGCCCCAGCAGCACCACCTCCCACTCCACAGCAGCAGGTGGAGCCCCCCAGGGGCATGACACTGCTGCTAGCAATACATCTGCCCCTGTTGTGCCTGGTCCCCCCCCACAGCTTGATAGTCTGGCAGTTTTTCAACTGTGTTAGGGGGGACAGTAGCATTGTGATGTGCCTGCTTTGTGGTGTGCAGGTGCGCCATGGCCCCCGGGGGACACATCTGGAGACTGGGAGCCAGAGGACACACATGCTGAACCACCACAAGGTGGAGTGGCAGGCTGTCACAGAACGGGCCGGACTTCCATCTGCTGGCCCTTCTATGGCAGTGGGTGCTTCTGCTGTGCATCGTCAAAGCAGGAGGAGGGCCACAGCAGCAGCAGCTGCTGATCCACCACTACCCCCACCACTGCCACCAGCATCAACCTCACCACCACCACTACCTGCCTTTCCTCCCACAGCAGGGGAGTCCACCACGCCTGCAACGCAGTCAGAAGTAGCACTGCTGTGGGTTGCGATGGAGGAAAATAATCAGAGGATGGGTGCTGTCCAGCAGCAGATGGAGCGGATCGAGCAAGAGCAGCTACAAATAGTGTTGATGCTTCATCTGCTGCTGGAACATCATGGGATCGAGCATTAGGTTTTGTTTTCTGCCCCCCCCCCCAGTGCTGTACTGTTTTGTGTTTTGTTTGTTTCATACCAGACAGAGGGAAGGCCACAGTATTAGTTTCAAGGGAAGCCATCAGCAACAGGAATGCCTGCATCATGCCCCCTGCAAGGTTTACCGTTCGGTTAAGCCTTTTAACTATGTTGCAGCATTTTTCTCACACTGCAACATACTTTATTATACTAAATAAACGTCAGCGACCCGGTAGTGTGGTTGATGCTATGGGAGCTCCATTATGCGTAAAGGTGCAACGTCGACGCACCATATGCTTCAATACAAAACTATTTGAAGTGCATGGTGCATCTCCACTGCACCTTTCCTTTACACATAATGTGGCCCCCATAGCGTCCAGCATCCTTCTTGGTCGCTGACCTTTCTTTCTTAAAGTATGTTGCGGCACGAGAAAAAGGCTGCAACATACTTAAAAGGCTTAACCGGAGGGTAAGCCTTTACTTGTGCAGGATGCAGGAGCTCCTGTTACGACTGCTCCCTTTAAATATATACATGCACATACAGTCATACATGTTCCTTATATGGATGACTTACCTAGGGTAATCTCTCTTTCTCCACATGTCCTTACATTCCATAGTGCAATACTTTTCTGGACAAAACACTCGTAATTTTGGTAAACCAGGGCCCAGAAGACTTCCCAATTTCCTGTTCTGAAGATCCACCCAAGTTCCGCTAACAAGCTCAGCAATGTTATGACGTGATGCCAGGGAGAGCATGGGGGCGTGCTTTATTATAGTGAAAGGCTGGCAACTTTCCGAAAGTTTATGTTATAATAGTCAGTTTGTGGTGAAACGTGGGCATGTTTCCACTAGCAAGGTTCTTGTTAGTTGAAAGCGTGTCACGTTCTATTATACTGACTGAAGTGTGGCAGACCTTGGCTCTTCAGAATCGGAAGTCCTCTGGGACCCGTTTTACCGAAACTATGAATGTTTTTGCCAGAAAAGCATTGCACTATTTAAGGACATGTGGACCAACAAAGATTCCCTTGGAGGTTAGGCACCAATATATTGTGTGTAATACCATCCATAACTATGTAACTTATTTATTTAGTTAAACATCAGTTTAGAAACCTTTGAGCCAGAGGCTGATTTACAAAGGTACCTCGTCACAAAGAGGACATCAGAACAGTAGTACAAGGGACACAGTACTTACAAACAAAAAAGTTACAGTTCAATTACAATTTTGTTACATTAGAATACAATCTCCAATGAAGCAAAAGATAACAAAAGGTGCAAAACTTATGGTCGGGGGAGAGCTGGTGGGAGTAGAAAGGAGGAGATAGGGAGGAGGAATTAGTAGGGAAAGGAAGGGGGGCAGTCAGTGAGCATTGTCAAACAAGTATATATATATATTTTTTTTTACACTAGGCTAGCAGCAGTTGCATTTTGCAGAGCTGAGCAGGAAGTTTCTGAGCCTGGGCTTAAAAGCAAGCTAAGGTTAGTGAGTTTGAGACACTGGCAGGGAGGGAGTTATACCAGTGGGGGCGCCGCGGTGGGGAATGCCCTCTGACCTTGAGAGGTCCTGGCTCTCGGAAATAACTAGGGTAGCTCTTGACGAGCTGCGGCGTGATCAGAAGTCAGTGCAGTACATGAATGGAGTTGGATAGGCCTATGGGGGATAGGCTAGTGCAGGGTTTTAAAGGTGAGCTGGCATGTCTGATACATGAGTCGCTTCTTCCAGATTGAGTAGGGTAGCCAGGGTGTACAGCTCACATGTGAGTGAGTCTGGGAGCACCAGTGATAAGTCTGCAGGCCTTATTAACTGTGAGGCGAACCTTGTGAGGGCAGTCTGATCTGCTGAGCCATAGACCGGAAGGCCATAGTCAATGAGAGACATGACAGAGGAGGTGACAGCCAGGCAGAGGGCATCAGGAGGAGGCATTTCTTGTGCGGTAAAGAATGCCTAGCCGTGAGTTGCAGCAAATTTAGGGCAGATATATGTCCATGGAATGAAAGTGCAGGGTCAAAGGTTATACCAAGATATTTATAGGACTGCACCTGGTCAATGACGAGATTGGTGTGGAGTGGACAGCTAAGGGAAACTTGCTGTACTTATTTTGGGGGTGGGAGAAGAGCATCGTTTTTGTTTTCTTAAGGTTGATAACAAGTCGGTGCTCAGTGAACCAGGTAGCTGCAGAGTCAAAGACTAGTTGGAGGGAGTTTGCAGCAGCATGGGGTCATTGTGGGAGGCAACGAGAACAGCATCATCAGCATAGAGAAGCATCTTACCCGTACAACTGCTGGGTAGGGAGTTAAGAAAGAGTGAGAATAGTAGGGATCCAAGAGTTGAGCCCTGCGGCACCCCAGAGTGAATGGGGCATGCTTCAGAGAGAGTACCGTTGACTTTCACACATTGGGAGCGGGCGGAGAGATAGCTAGTGCACCAGGAAACAGGTCCTGAGGCAAAGCCTATTAGGTCGAGGGTGGAGAGCAAAAGAGGATGCGAAACAGTATCGAATGCTTTAGACAGGTCAATGAATATAGCACCAGCCAGGGCACCAGAGTCCAAGGAGGCATGGAGGAAGTTGGAAAATTCCAGGAGTGCTGTATTGGTACTAAGACCTGTTCTGAACCCGTGTTGTTCAGGGCAGAGAACATTGTACTTACAGAGGTAGTCAGAGACTTGGGATGCCTCAATTTTTCTAACGCCTTAGGGAGGGGAGAGGATTGAGATGGGTCGGTAGTTACCGAAGAGTCCTGTCACCACCTGTGGACAGGGTAACTGTGGCAATCTTCCAGGCAGAGGGAGTTGTCGAGACAGAGTGATTTGTTGAAAATGCATGTAATAGGTGAGAGGACCTGATCCAGGACCTGGACGTAAAAGGCAGGATCAAGTGAGTCATTACGATGGTGTTACCTTTAGGATTTTAGCAAGTAAGGCCTAGCTTCTTGCATGGTGACCACGACGCTAGGTGGAAAGAGGGGGGCAATGGGTGGTGGTACAGATGGAGGAAGTGGACTGAAAAAGTTACCAGGAAGTACTGAGCTAAGGTCGGTGAAGGAGTTATTGAGGTGGGTGGCAATGAGGGCAGGGTCAGAGGAGACGGTACCATTGATGTTGAGAAGAGAAGGAGAGGGGACTGGGAGTGACCATTCAGTTGCTTGATGTTGTCCAGAAACACCTGGGGTTCCCCAGGAGGAGGTAGAGAGGCTTGGTAGTATTCCGCCTTTGCTTTGCGGATGGCCCAGGTGCATTGTTGCGATGGCGGCAGCATAGGGACTGCCTGTCAGCTGAATGGCCAGTAGCAACAGCAAGGTGCTAAAGATTGTCAGCGTTGCTTCAGCTGCCACAGTAGGGCAGGGTGATCCAAGGGGCATGTTTCACTTTGGACCTCCTAGCAGTTAGTGGGAGCAAAGATATCACAGGCAAAGTTGAAAGTGCTTACAAAGAAGGCCAGGCCCAAGTCAATGTTGGTTGCCCTCGTCAGAGGGACCAATCAGTGTGGGAGGAACGCTTAAGGCCTATGAGTCCCCCAGGCCTAAACGCCTTCGAGAGGTGGTTTGACCGGAGATGAGGGCCGAGGGGTTCCCAGTTGAAAGCACAGGGAGTGGTCACTGAGGCAGTCAGGGAGGATTTGGATGTTGTGGATGCGGATTGGCCTGTTGGTGAGGACCACATCCAGGAGGGTGCTTGTCCCCCAGGGTTTTCTTTAGTGGGCTGTGTGACCAGTTGAGTTAGGTCAATTGATGAAAGCCTCACGGTGGGAGGAGGACGAGGGCAGAGCCTGTATTCAATTCAGCCCACCAAGATTTGGTCCGACAAGTTGGGTAGGGAGGTGAGGTAGTCAATTAGTGGCCCAGGGCCTGGGATTGGTTCTTGGGGGTATGGCTACGGTTAGGAATAATGTGCCTCTAGCTGGGTCAGGGACAGCTTTAGAGTAAGTGCCTGGGCCTTATGGTCGAGGTCAGGTGGGGGGAGTGGTAGCCCCATGAGAGAATCCTTCAAATAGAAGACACAGCCCCCATCTCTCCTGCCGACACGGTCCAACCGGTGGAGAGTGTAGCCGGGGAGAGAGACATGAGAGTTAGGAGTGGAGGGAGACAGCCAGGTTTCAACCAGGGCAACAACATCAGGTGAATCTTGGTGAATCTCTTTAAAGCAGCAGTGCAACAATCTGTTGAAAATTTTGACCTATACTTTTTTATGCTATTTTACATTGCCACTTTACTTACATCCTGACTTGTATGATACTATTCTTTCCAGTATTTGAGTCTGCCTTAGTACTTTTTATGTTTGCTTGCACACATGTGCAAGAAACATAGTACCATCATCCAAGTTTTCCAGAGGTGTGTCAGCCTCTTCCAATTCAGTCAGTGTGTTTGCAGGCGCAGTCGCAATACGCCAATCACTGCTCCAGCTGTTGGTGATGCTGAAAATGCAGTGGCATACAGTTGAAAGGGAGAGCTCCGCTTGAGTAAGCAGAGCTCCCCCCTCCACACACACACACGCACGCGCACGCACACTGCATTCTCATGTGCCTACCCCTTCCCCCCACACTGTACAGCCGATGGGGGTGCCCAATCCCCTGTCGGCCCACGCCCCCAAAGATACCAGGTGCCACACTGGGAACTCACCTCAGTGTGGCAAAATGTTTTATGGCTGACGGGGTGCCCAATCCCATTGGCTGCACGCCCCCAAAGCATCCAGGTGCAATGCTGAGAGCCCACCCCAGCATGGCAAAGACGAATAGCGACAGGGTGCCCAATCCCCGCCGGCTCCTGCCTCCACCAACATCCTTCCAGCTGCCACGCTGGGAGCCCACCCCAGCATGGCAAATGTCCCTCGTCATCTTAGTAAATAAAAAAAAAACTTATAAATGCAAAAAATGTCCCTCGGCGCTTCTCCCTGCTCCCTCCCACAACCTGCACCCACCCACTGTGTACCCTGCCTCCCCATACCCCCCTCACCCCATACTTACCTCCAGAGCTTGGCGCAACGATTTTTGGCGGACCAGGAACACGTCTGCACTCTTCAAAGCCGACCGCGAACTGAGGAAATGCCGATAAGCTGTATAATGGGATAGATAGGGTTTTTTCAACTTTATTGCATATCTCAGGCATTTTTTGGAATTTTTGGACCAAATTTTCAACATGGGGTTTTCGGGACTCCTTCTCATGAATGCTGTCACTGTCATGGCGTTACTCGGGCCCGAAGGGTGATTTCACAGCCACTGTGTGAAATCACCTTTCTGGAATGATTAACGAGACGACACTGCCAGCGTTCATAAGGTGGCTCTCAAAAGCCTATTTTGAAAATTTGTGGAAAAATTCCTAAAATTGACTGTTTTATGAGCCGCACGCTATGCGTTCCTACGCATTATGACGTTAGCGACTTTTCAATATTTTCACTCCAGATTTTCAACATTGCCATTTTACCACACCTTCTTATGAGCAGTATAGCTGCATTTTTCACATCTCACCCAAAATGTGTTTCCGCCCGTGTAATGCACAATGGCACAGTCGGTGTGCAAAATCAATGTATGGGACACATTAAGAAAATAACAGTGACACTGTTCATGAGTAGAGGTCTTAAAATGGCTATGTTGAAAATTTGGTGAAAAATTCTTAAAATGACTGTTTTACGAGCATATGTAGTTCTCACATCAGAAGTTTGTAGGAATTTCATTATTTTCACCCAGATTTTCAACATTGCCATTTTACCATACCTCCTTATGAGCAGTACAGCTGTCATTTTCACATCTCACCCAAAACGCGTTTCCACCCATGTAGTGCACAATGGCGCAGTCGGTGTGCGAAATCAATGTATGGGACACATTATGAAAATCACAGTGACACTGGTCTTGAGCAGAGGTGTTAAAATGTCTATGTTGAAAATTTGGTGAAAAAATTCCTAAAAATGACTGTTTTAGAGCGCACGTTGCGCAGTTCCTACGCACACTGGCAAGTGCGAATTTGTAATATTTGCACACCAGATTTTCAACAGTGCCATTTAATGCACTTCCTTATGAGCAGTACAGCTACCATTTTTCACATCTCGCCCAGAATGTGTTTCCGCACATGTAGCGCATAATGGTACAGTTGGTGTGCGAAAACAAAGTTTGGGACAGATTAAGACAGTCACAGTGACACTGGTCATGAGCAGAGGTCTTAAAATGGCTATGTTGAAAATTTGGTAACAAAACTCCATAAAATGACTGTGTTATTAGTGAGCATTGCGCAGTTTCCTCGCCCCCTCGTAAGTTCATGAATTTGTAATATTCTCAGTCTAGATTTTCACCAGTGGCATTTTTCCACACCTCCTTACGAACAGTACAGCTGTCATTTTCCACAACATGGCTGAAATGTGTTTTCACACTTTCAGCACAGAAATGCGTAGTCGCTGTGGGAAATCATTGTTCAGGACAGATAAAGAAAATCACACTGACACTGTTCATGATCGGAGGTCCCAAAATGCCTGTGTTAACAATCTGCTGTAAAAAAATCCCCAAACTAGTTACATTACAGGTGTGCGTTGCACAGTTTCTATGCACACTCGTGACCAGTTTTTTTAAGATTTTCAACATTGTTATTTTTTACACCTCCCCATGAAGAGTACCGCTGTCATTTTTCACATCCTGTTCAGAATGTGTTTTTGCACCTGTGGTGCCAAATGCCATAGTCGCTGTGCAAAAGCAGTTTTCAGCTAACAACCTGATATTGCCACTGTTCATGAGGTGGGGATCACTAAAAAAACATGTTGAAAATTTGGAGTGAAAATACCAACGAATGCCTGAGTTGTAAGGTTTTCCGACCATAACGCCCCACCCTGTAGAGAATGACAGGCATCAGGGGTGTGACTTGGGATTCTTGCCTGTCATGCTCATACCATTCCACCCCCACCCACACCCTGCAGCCAGTGAGAGGCATCAAGGTGTGCCTCGGACTCTTCAGGCCCAAACTTCACCCCATTCTCCTATACTGCACCCATCTCACCATATTTCCTGATGGAATGGGGTGTGCATAAGGGCCAAAGACCCTAAGGCACACCGTGACACTTGTCAGTGTCTGCAGGGTAGGGTGTGGTGAAATGGCGTGGTCGCTATGCCTGATGACCCAAAGGCACACTCCAGTGCCTGTCACTCTCTGCAGGGTGGTGGTGGGGTTGGCTTCAGTTCAATACTTCACTGCCATTCCTATTATGCAGCTCTGTAACTTCTACACTGCCACTGCCAATGCCAGCAAGCAAACATTCGGCATTGACAAATGCTTGATTTCATGTGTGAGATAATAAAAGGAGCACTCCTTTTAATATGGTGCAGACCAGTTCTTCGTCAGTATTTTGCACTGTTTTTCTCCATCAGTTGTTATATATTATTTCTGTTGTTATTTCTGTTGTCAAATTAACAGTTATGCAGCAGGCAGTGTTTTATGACATCACAGAACAATAGTTGTTCAAAAACAGCTGCAAATAGTGCTAAGAACCTGGTCAGAACAATATTAAATGGCGTGCTCCTTTTTTATTCTCAGACATGAGAAAAAATAGTAAAGCAGACACAAATTGTGAAAAGAAGGGTATCATACAAGTCATGAGGTAACTAGTGGCCTGCACCGGCGGTGGTGCCAGCGGCGATGTAAAATAGCATAAAAATCTATAGGTCAAAATTGTCAGCACATTGTTGCAATGCTGCTTTATTTTATAATTTAAGTATGACATTATGTGCTCACAATCACAACACACAAATGCATCTGTCTTCTGTCCAGAAAATTGACACATGCTAAGGAAGTGAAATGGTATCATCACACCACATACAAAGTCCCCCAGAATTTATTGTGCAGTCACTCCTGCACGCAGTGGTGGCACAGAGTCCCCATATTTTTTTTGCATGCCCAAAATGCATCCTCCATGTGTCCAGAAACTTGACAAGCTGTAACAGAGTGAAATGAGACAGTTTCAGCACATACAAAGTCCCCCAGAATTTATGGCGCACTCAGTCATGGGCACAAAAGTGGCACAGAGTCCCCAGATTTTTTCTGCAGGCCCAGAATGCATCCTCCTTGTGTGCAGAGAAGTGAAAAGTGATAACCTCAACTGGATTGAAAGGTGCCTTTTGGATGTACAGTAATAGAAGCCTTGGTGAGTAGATAGATAGATATATAGATATAGATAGATATATAGATATAGATAGATATACAGATAGATAGATAGATATAAATATATAGATAAATATATATATATATATATATAGTTGTGTATTTTGTAGGTGATGATGAGGGGGGTTGAACATGACATGGACATGTACTCATGCTATTGTTCTGCATCACACACAGGTGACTCCGTCTCCTAACTGTTGCTGTGCACCATCCAGTGCTCAATGAGAATGTTTTGCACTTAAATGGAAATGGATAACTCTCAAGCACATGAAGGTAAGTATTTCTTTTTTTTGGGGGGGGGGATCATATTTTCAGTTTTGTCTGTAATAGTTTCTTATTTTTTTTTTTCTTCACAGATTTCATCAGCATCCTTCTGGAGTCCGGTTCTTAGTCATGGTCATGGTCATCGAATGAAACGACTTCTTCGTGTTGCATGTGTGCCCAAGCTTGGGTCGGGGAGGGGTGTGCCTGATCATGTTGACAAACTTTTTTGGATAAGGCCACTTTGACAGAACAACAAAGTATCACAAATTTTACTAAAAAAAGAAATTAATAACTTCTTAAAAGTTACAACTTCATTGTTATGTATCCCTCCCTGGTTCTCAAATCTCAATCACATTCCCTATTGTCAACTAAGTTACATTTCAGAGACACATCTTGTCAACTACTAAGACAACCTGTTGTTTGCAATATTTGCGGCAGTCTTTACAAAGCAATGAAACGGATGAAATAAAATCTTCATACATACCAGAATGGATTTCACACGGACATTACATTACTTCCTCTCTGTATGGTATAGCTACAGCATCTTTCCCAACGAGTAATATTAGCGATGGAGCCTGTTTTTGTTCTCCTGTAAAAGAAACAAAATCAGTGTACTGTATGTGTTTTAAATATTAAGAAGCTTGTGGTGGTGGTACACTGGTAGACTGGTGGTCCGTGGTGGGCAGACAGCCTCATGGTGGCAGCAGAGTTGGATAACATCAGTCCCGGTGGTGGCGGTCCATGGGGGGCAGACAGACTCATGGTGGCAGCAGACTTGGATAACATCAGTCACGGTGGTGGTGGTGGTGGTCCATGAGGGGCAGACAGACTCACAGTGGCAGCAGACTTGGATAACATCAGTCCCGGTGATGGTGGTGGTCTGGGGTGGGCAGACAGACTCATGGTGGCAGCAGACTTGGATAACATCAGTCCCGCTGGTGGTGGTCCATGGGGGCAGACAGACTCATGGTGGCAGCAGACTTAGATAACATCAGTCCCGGTGGTGGTGGTCCGGGGTGGGGGGGCACACTGCCTTTTAAATACTGCAGTTAAAACCTGCCAACATTAACCACATCATCATCCTCATAAAGAAAACTGCCCTCACAGTCATCACTGTCTGAAGTCTGACCACTGGGAAATTCTTTCTCCATTGTGTTGTCATCTACGTCAGTGGTGGGCTGTTTCAGGCAGCCACTGTCAGTGCCACCAGGATGCTCCATTTCCACATCAGCAAGAGCACCATGACTAGGTCGGGGTATGAATACCGAGGTTGCAGTCTATGCTGGTATGTGCCTCTCATTCATTTTAATGAATGTTAGCAAACTAACATTTGCAGGAGACAGGTTTGTCCGATGATCCCTGACTATTGCACCTGCTGAGCTGAATACCCTCTCAACACTTACACTGGAGGGTGGGCATGTGAGGTACTTCAGTGCCACTGCAGTCAGCTGTGGCCATTCACTGACCTTTCCACTCCAGTACAAAAGAGGATCTTCACTTATTGTCAGATGCCTGTTTTCAGACAAATATGACTCAACCATTCTCTGTGCCGCACTAAGTCCGATTGTTGATGCATCAGCCTGTTCCCCAGAATTATTGATGTCACAAATACCCACTTGGAACAAAGCCTCCCAAAGCGGATTGACGCCAACCACTTTGGATGACAGACCACCAGGAACTATAGTCCCTTTACCCTTGCATGATATGCTTGTTGGTCCTCCAGCTACACCTTCAGCTGGATTATGCTGCTGAGGTTTGCAAACCTTGGCACGTGACTTCTGTGCCCCATGAACCAAGCGAACCAGTTGACCACTGAGAAAGCCTGTTCTGCACCTTGATTTTTTGAAAAGTGCAATAAAAATAAAGATTATTATTATTATTATTGTATTCTTTTTTACCTGTCCAGGCTCTCCCTCCAGTACTGATGCAATTCCATGTTTGTATCGTGTGCCCAGCATTGTTGCCATGGCAATGTTGTCACTACGCCGAATGCTCACAATATGACGATTCTGGTTGAATACTGTCAGCATGTGTTGCAGTAACACACTGCTACCACCGTCTCCGGCAACATTAAGGCTATGCTGTACATTCACCAATGTCTGCCTCAGCACCCACAGCAGTAGAATTGATTGGCTAATGGAGGCAGACTTGCCACTCACTGCCTGTGTGGCATGTTGAAAAGGCTGCAAAATTGTTATTACAGAGTCCATGAGGCATCACTGTTCAGTCATCATAGACATGGAGGCCCCAGAACTGTCACGGCTAGTGTGCATAACAAAATATTCTGAGATGGCTTTGTATTGTTCATACAACCTCTCTGCCATTTATAAAGTGGAGTTCCACTGGGTGACAACTTCCAGCTTCAAGCGGTGCTGAGGCAGGCTGTTTTGTATCTGCAGCTGCCGTAGTTGGTCACGGGCCTTTCCAGATCTTGAAAAGTGAGAGCAGATACGTCGTGCAATGGTCAGCATTTCCTTTATCTCAGGGTGCTACAGAAACTCCTGAACCACAAGATTTAAACAGTGGGCCATGCATGGAACACAAAATAAAACACCGTTCATGATGCATTTCATCACATTTGACCCATTGTCACTTGCTATGAACCCAGCTCTCAGGGACAGAGGGTTTAGCCATATGTCAATTTCAGTCAGTACCATGTCCAACATGTTCTCACCAGTGTGTGAACAGGTCACACTGCGCATAGCAATTGTTGCATGCTGGCAAATTCCAGGAAGATTGCTACCGTGACAATCCATCTTCCTGCAGTGATTCACACTATCAGCATCACAAACAACCCCCGGGACCTGCGCCCAGTGTGCAGTTATGCACAGACATGAACTCCCTGCTGTTTTGCCACTTGTCCACATATCCATACTTAAATGGATGAATGGAGAGGAGGAATGTTGAAGGGCATGTCTTGCTGAGTCTGAGACAGTGCGGAACAACTCGGGAACAGCACGAGTAGAAAAGTATGTCCTGGATGGGACTTTCCATTTTGGACAGGCACAGGCAGCAAACCGCCAGAACCCAGAATTTTCCACAAAGGAGAAGGGCAAAAGATCGATTACCAGCATTTCCGCTACAGCAGCATTAAGTTCACGTGACACTGTATGATTGGGGGGGTACTTCAGCTTATGCCCAAAAACACTCTGTAACGTGGGCTGACAAACGTTTTATACATGGTGTATTGATCACAAATGGTTGTGCTCTGTGATAAATGGCATTGGCAGGGGGTGGAGTGTGGACATTTGATGAATACGGTTGCACAGGTGATGATGACAAACCCAGAAATGATGTTATTTTTCCAGATTTGACAACCGGGGTTGATGCACCACTTGCACTAGACATACTGCATTCACCACCACCACCACCACCACAAAAACTGCTACTCTCACCAGCACTGGACAACATTTCAAAGTCATCATGGTCCTCCACCTCATCATGCCTGTAGTAATCCTCTGCTCTTATTACCGCACTACTGCACACGTTTAATTTCCTACTGGGCTTAACAGTCATGGAAGGGGATAACATGCTGGCTATGGTTGCCGCCGGTGATATGGGTGAATGCCCAAATCTGGTATTAGGTGCCAGCTTGTGCTGGGTCCACATAGCCATGCTGTCCTCCTGTCCCAAGATGGCTCCCCTTTTTACCTCGACTCACACGCACATGGCAAACCTGGCAGATGGCAACTGAATCATCATTTGCATCTTGAACAAAAAAATCCCAAACAAGGGACTGTGATGCTCTGCTTTTAGCATGTCCATGATGATGTGGCTTATTTAAGTCTGTTATTTTAAGCACTGAAGTGGGGGGGGGCACCTGATGTTTCTAGCACTGCAGACCTGGACTGCAACTGACCACCACAACTACCTATCATATTGAGTAGTGGGTCATCATCATCATCATCCAGTAAAACCGGTAAATCACAAGTTTTCATGGGGGATTCCTGCAAAGATTCAGACACAGACACTTTTAATTTCTTTTTCTCCGGTTCCCAACTGGGGTCAATTAAATCATCATCATATTCATCAACGTTACTGTCACGCACATCCACACCTTCTGCTTGGATGCTAACATGTGGACTGCATGTTGCAACAACAGCAACATCAGCAGCAGCAGCAGCATCACATTCATCATCAGCATCTACACCACCATCACCTGACATTTTTTCACCACACTGTGAATCACTGTTGCATGGAAAATGAGTGACGTTAAGTGCCACGGTGGATGGAATATCACACTGTATGCTATCGTTGACATGATCGTCAGAATCAGGTTCAGTTAATGGGATGTTACTGGGAAGTATGACATCATCTACGCTGTCACACACTTGCACTGCTTCACACTCAATATGTTTGGATACGGTACACTGGTCGGAATTAGAACTTGACGCAACAATACTAATACTACCTCCACCACCACTAACACCAGTAACACTAACACCACCGTCTGGGAAAACATCATCTCCTCCAACTATCAGTGAAGCTACTGATTGGGCTGTAAAAAACATTGCAGGAGAAATACCTTTCCTCACATCAGCAATGCACTTCTCCGTCCGCGTACTACTACCACACCCACAGACCCTCTTACTGCCAACATTGCCATGGCCAGAAACAGCTTTGCTTGCACGTCTCTTTGCTGGCATTTTGGGGGATCAACCACAAATATTATTACCAAATTCAGATTTTTATACGTTCACTTTCTGACAGGAGGGTCGCTACTTGCTAGCTGGATGTGAAGCAAAATAAACAACTGTGGCTTCAGCAACAGATAAGGGACTACTGTGTTGTGACACTGTCAAAGAATGAAAACAACTTCAGTAACCAGTGGTGCTGATGGGGTCTCAAAAACAATCCAGTCTGGTAAAAAATATCTTTTCAATGTGGGGGGACACTGAATACAGACAGTGCTGATTTTTACGGCACTACAGGCAGCAACACTAAGAACAGAGAACACGATTGCAGTACAAAATCAGGCAGCTGCAGTGGACAGTAGGTTCACACTGCTGCACTTAGTTACACTTACACTGATCTGTGTCACAAATTTTAAAAGGTGTATTACATTTGATGCACGCAACACTGCACACACAACACAGAACACTTTGGGCCAGATATTCAAAAGAGTTGCGCCATGTGCAACAGGGTTGCGCATGCACAAGTCCTACATTGCGCCATTCTGCGATATTCAGCAGGAGGCAGTTGTGCCACTGAAAACAGGCTGAGCAACAGCGCAATGCAAATGAATGCATGCTCAACAGGAGGAGGAACCATGCATAAACTGCACAGCCCGATATTCAGCGGGCTGTGCAGGTTGTCTGGCGCAACCCCAACCTGAGCCTGCAGGACCGTGAGCCAAAAAAGGCAAGTGGGGCCACCCACAGGTGAGCTGCTGTATTGCGAAGGCGCCGCGGCAGCACCACCTGTGGCTGGCCCCAACTCAGTCCCTGTGCCCCCCAGCCCGATCGCGGGCATAGTGTACTCCCCACCAGCCCGATCGCGGGCATCAATTGGCTCTCCCATTCAAATCCCTGGAGGTCCAGTGGACTGAAATGCCCGATCGCTGCAGAAAGTAAAGTGAACCCCCGCCGAACATGTCCCTAGTGCCCGATCGCGGGCAGAAAGTAAATTGAACCCCCAACATGTCCCTAGTGCCCGATCGTGGGCAGAAAGTAAATTGAACCCCGAACATGTCCCTAGTGCCTGATCGCGGGCGGTAAATAAAAGTGCCCCCACCTCCTCCATTACATCTCCTGGTGGTCAGTGGACCGTAATGCCCGATCGCGGGCAGAATGTAAATTGGCTCCCAGACATGTCCCTAGTGCCCGATCGTGGGCAGTAAGTAAAGTGTCCCCCACCCGAACATCTCCCTGGTGGTCCAGTGGACCGTAATCCCCAATCACGGGCAGAATGTAAATTGACCCCCAAAACATCTCCCTGGTGGCTAGTGTCCCCCACCCACCCACCCGAAGCCCCACCACGCGCTCCCCGGCAGCCGGCGGCGGCAGCATCCACCGCCGCACCCGCTGCCCGCCCGACTGACTGCCCGGTAGGAGCTGCATGCCCATTGGTGCAGAGCAAGAGCCAATGGGCATGCCTCCATACAGTACATGACAGTCCAGATTTGGAATGAATTCCCTACCGGGCAGTCAGTCGGTGGGGCCGCGGCAGGCGGGTGGGATGCTGCCGCCTGCGGAGGTGGGGTGTGGGGCTTCGTGGGTGGGTGGGTGGGGGACACTAGCCACCAGGGAGATGTTTGGGGGTCAATTTACATTCTGCCTGTGATCGGGCATTACGGTCCACTGGACCACCAGGGAGATGTAATGGAGGAGGTGGGGGCACTTTACTTACTGCCCGCGATCGGGCACTAGGGACATGTTCGGGAGTTCACTTTACTTTCTGCCCACGATCGGGCATTTCGTCCACTGGACCACCAGGGAGATGTATGGGAGGAGGTGGGAGCTACATTGCTGCCCGCGATCGGGCTGGCGCGCCGGTCCCCGATGGCTGCTGCCTGGCAGGGCTCCAGGCGCAAGTCCTCGGGGATCGGCGCATCTACATGCTAATGGCATGCAAATGGGGCCATAATCAGATGCAAATGGACCCCCCTGCGCCTTGCATGAATTATGGCCCCATTTGCATGTCACCTTTTGAATATCATGATTTTGAGCATGGCGCAATGGTACTTGGCCACAGCAAGTTGAATGCTCCACTCTGACAACTTGCGGTGGCGCAAGTTCCAATGCGCCATGCACAGTGGCTATGGCTGGGGGGTGATATTCAAAGGAGTTGCTCAATAGCGCAACTCCTTTGAATATCGCCCCGGCCACACCCCTGCGCAACTATTTTGCGCCGCGCAAGGGCTTGCGCCTCAGAATGGCGCAGTTTGAATATCCAGCCCCTTGTGTACAATGCTGAACGACGAATGCGATGCAAATGCAAAAGTTCAGTGTACTCAGTGCCACGTAATATAAATTTGTAATTTAAACAACCTGACCTTATGAAATGCTGCACCACATTCACACAACACACAACACGCAGCAAGAAAATTTGTACTATCACTGACAATTTTACTATGTGTACAGTAACACAGTCAGTTATATAACAAAAATATTGCCAAAACACAAAGAAATCACTAGTTCTCCAACTTAAATCTACCCACACACAGATACGCCCTTCCCCCACGCAGCACACTTCACTGTCTTTCACCACACACACTCAGTGTTGTAAATTTACGTTCAAAATCCACACACAAACAAAAACGCTCTATGATGTGAGCACAGGAGGGTTTCCTACAATCAATGAACTACAGTTGGATCCACAAAAAAAAGGCAAAAATGCTTTTTGAACAGCTTTTAAAAGATTTCTTCAGACAGCTATCAGAGCACACTGTCTCCTACTCCTTCCTACTCATACTACCTCGAACTGAGACTGTGCAGATCAATATAGAGCCCATGTGACCTGAACTCCCATGAATCACTGCAAAATCCTCCTTTGGAGCTCAAAAACAAGGCGAAGTGAGGCAAAGTGAACTGCCACCAATGTACTTCGCCTTAAAAATTGAAAGAGAAGTGACCAGTGCAGAGCGGAGTAATGTGAAGTAGCTGTTTTCAATACTTCGCCTTCCTCATTATAGCATAAAAGTACTCTACTTTGCATTGAGGGTATACTCCGCAAATCTGCCTTTGCTCCATGAATCACTTTTATGGAGCAGATTGAGCCCACTTCACCCACCACTACTGAGAAGTTTCTTTGTTTAAACTTCTGTTATTTAGTACATAGACCTAAGTGTACAATCTCTTTAGAGATCAGATGAGACACCTGGACTGGTGACAACCTGATTTTTTTGCAACAGGTGTGAGGTTGGGGCACAGCAGTTGGAGAGAGTGTGTACAAATCTGAAAGCTCTGACCACACTTCTGATAGTTGCAGGGTTTTGGGGGAGGGACTCCCCAAGTAAGTGTGCACTATAGAATATTGTATAAAAATACCGACTACCTAATATTGGAGTCCAGCTCCCCCCCACATCAAGACGATTAAAAAGTGAGGGCTTTTTACCAGTATGTAGATGCACTGCACCCCTGCAGCCTCATGCCAGTACTGCTTCTAGCTCTGTCTTTGAGATTTCTTGGCTGCTGAGGCAGAGGGGACAGAGGAGAGCCAGCTGCCATGGAATGCAGCTCCACCACACTCTGTCTTTCAGTGGTAACAGGATGATGCACGGGGCATGCAATGTGTAAACCACTGCCACCAGGACTGCCAGAGCTACTGACACACTGTCCATCAGCCCTGTGGCACACAGAAGCCCCTTGCTGACATACAGTATGGGATCTAGGGGAAGCACTTCAAACAGAGGTTGGCTGACAGATCATTTTGTTGTGTGAAAATAATAATTCATTTTCAAATATAGTTTTCTGAGGGGTGGGCCTTAAAGCAGCAGTGCATGTTATGGTGAAAAATTTTTACCTGTACTTTTTAATTGTGTTTTAGACCTTGTTCTCCTGTTTTGTAAGATGGTCATTTTGTCATCTGGATTCTGCTTTTGCAATTGTTTTGACATCTGAAATATTTATAGGCGTGCTCCTTTTAACATGGGTGTCCTGAAGCCCCTGCTTTGTGGTGTACCCCAGAGCTCAATTCTCTCACCTATGCTGTTCATGGTGTACATGCTGCCCCTGGCGATATCATCAGACAGTATGGCTTGACAGACAGAGGAGGAAGTATAGCACAGTGACCCAGGGCTGCGAGCCACAAACCCGGAGACCTGGGTTTGAATTCCACAGCCCCCAACTGCATACCGAGTAAGTCACTTACCTGCTTTGTGCTCCCAGGTTGCACCTGGAAACAGGCTTCGGCTTAGTGTGCCTTTCCTGGTTAAACTATTTCCCCTTTCCCTTCTGCACTTTTTCCCCTCCCCCCTTCACTGCTATGCAGATGATACCCAGCTGTGCATGTCATTTGCATCTGGGACACCAGGTGTGGTTCATCTACTGATGTATTGAATTTATGCCTTGTCAAGATTCAGGATTGGCTGTCCTCCAGCTGGCTAAGACTCAACTTGGACAAGATGGAGGTATTAGTGATTGACCCTGGTCAATAGCGGCATATGAGGGCTACAGCAGAGAGGACTGGCCTAGTGCTTGGTTCCTCCAGTCTTGTAGCCTCCACTAAGGTTAAGAATCCAGGTGTCCTTCTGAAAGAAAGACTGACAGTTGAGGCTCAGGTGTTGTCCATAGTCTGGAATGGCTTTTACCATCTCAGACATATCTCCCGGATTAAAGCCTTGATCCTGCCAGAAGAGCTGCCATCACTTGCACATGCCTTTGTGACCTCCAGAGTTGACTACTGTAATGCTCTGTATCTCAGGGTTAGGGAAGGGGTCCTGTGGCACTTGCAGCTCATGCATAACACAGTAACTAGGTTACTGACAGACCTTCCAAGGTCTTGTCATGTTACCCCAGTCCTGTGTGATCCACACTGGCTGCTGGTGCAGTGTCAAATCACCTTGAGAGTCAGTTTACTGACCTATAAAGCCCTATATAGACTCGTCCCAGGCTATCTGAGTGATCGTCTGTCTCCTTATCATTGCTTCCACCCCTCCACTCCTCAGAGGTGAGCCCCATTATCGTTCCCAGGGCCAGGCTTAAGACATCCGAAGATCATACTTTTGAAGTAACCAGCCCGGCCCTGTGGAACTCGCTTCCCAGATCTCTGAGGGAAGCCTCCTCAGGGGAAGCCTTTAAGAGGGGCCTAAGACCCTCCAGTTTAGACAGGCTTTTGACTTTAGTTAGCTCCCACTAGCTGCTCTTACTTATGGATGTCACTCTCTTTTAATTATCAAATTTAGAAGTATGTGTTTCAATTGCTGCTATATTTATGTTATTAATGATTTTAATCTATGATTTTAACTGTGTACATCAGGGTGGGCAATTGAAATGCTGGGGTGCATAGGGAGGAGTATCACCAGCAGAAAGAGGGTTGGTGTTGCCTCTGTAGAGATCGCAAGTAAGATCCCACCTAGAGTACTGTGTCCAGTTCTGGAGACCACATCTCATGAAGGACACAGAAAGAATAGAGTAGAGGTGGTCCAGAGGGGGCAACAAAATGGTGCAGGGTCTGCATCAAAAGCCTTATGAGGAGAGAATAAAGGATCTTGATATGTACACCCTGGAATAGAGGAGGGAGAGGGAAGATATGACAGAGACCTTTAAATACCTCATGGTGACTGTTGAATAAGATACAGAAGGGGAATATTTTTCAGATGAGAAGGTGATCAAGAACAAGGGTACATGTTATGAAGCTGAAGGGGGTAGATTCAGAAGAGACAAGGAAGTACTTCACAGAAAGAGTGATGGATTCCTGGAACAGCCTTCCAGCAGAGGAGGTGGTGGGAGTGAAAACAGTAGTGGGGTTCATGAATGCATGGGATAAGCACAAGGGAATTACAGTAGAAAGGAAGGAGTGGGGGGAGAAAGAGCTATAGATCAGGCACGGTCTGCAGTAATAGTGTAGGTAGGGAGAATGGACAGACTGGATGGGCCAAGTGCTCCTTATCTGCCATCAAATTTTATGTTTCCATGTTTGTATGCTCAGAGTCCTCGAGATTGGGCACAGTAAAAATAACATTTCCACTATTGCTTAATGCTATCTCCAGTTTCTTTATTTACAGCTCTTGTTGAGCCCTCATTGTTCCATATGGTCAAGGAGCAGTGCCTGTTGCATCCTTGTTCACGGTTGCAAGAAGAAAAGTGACGTTAAACAACAGGCATTCCAAGACAGCTGAGAATAATGCTGAAAACCTAGGAATAGCCATATAAAAAGGTGTGCTCCTTTTTAATTAATTTGAATGTCACAAACACGCTGAAGCAGACTTAAACTGGAGGAAAAGGCTATCATGTGAGGCAGGAGAAAAAGGACACTGTAAATCAGAATAGAAAATGTGTAGGTCAGAATGTTCACTGTAACATGCCCGGCACTCTTAATTGCTCCCTGGGGGACCTATGTGCCTCATAGGGGTATAAGCTGAAAACATCATTTTAGGAGCCAGTTTACAGTGGTTCAATGGTATTTGTAGAGGCCAACTCTGAGCACTGTGAATGTGTAATCCTTCCCGGTTGACTACAGTGACCAGGTTCACACCCTTGCCTGAGGACTGCAGTGTGGTGCACCTGGTTGAGGGGGTTGGGTTCATTTGTTCTCCTGAAGTAGGGGGGTTCATCCCACATTAGTAACTGCATGGTGCCTCCATCATGAGAAAATAAGTGTGACAGATGTTGAGTGTAGTACCACCTTCTGGGATGCAGTACCTACCCAACTCCCTACACTGGGCAAGACCACCCCTGGGGACCACCAGCAGCTGTTACACTTACCAAATAATAATTCAGCCAGAATATACAAATTGAAAACCCAAACAGTGATAAAATTCAACAAATGAAACAGTGCTTTACTTTCTGATACAGCCTGGGGTAGCTCGCTGGAAAAGGAAAAGGTGGGTTAAGTGCTTGAACTTTACCATCAAACATTTCTCCCCTGGTCAGTGCACCATACACAGCATACCAGCCCAAGCAAGGGGCCCATTGGGAAAAATATTTTACACAGGGTGAGAAATACTCTAATACTGGTAGCAGTAGTAGAACTATAAATATAACTGTAAACCCTACTATCAAACAGTTTCTCGGTGCCCAGGAGGTATATCAAAGTCCTGATGCAGGCCTGTACGTTATGTTACCTTGGATCATTCGGTGATGCACATGAGGAAAATTTTAGCAAGCTTGCAAGTTAACCCCCCAACAGGTCATAGCTGCTAGCATATATTTTAAAATGTGAAGCTTCCAGTGGACAAATGAACCATTCAAAGACAGATATTTGTAAGCAAAATGGCAATAATTGTAATCCAAAAGTCATTAATTGTATTCCAACTGGGAATTGGAAAAAAATCAGCCAGCAGTGCTGGCACTCACATGACCCATTGGTAAGATAAACATCTGTAGTGGGGGACCAGCACAGTTAGGTGCATTAACATAGCAGTTTCATAGTTCCTGAGAAGCCCAGACCCCCAGGAGTGACCCCATGGTCCGACTCCCCTCAGGATCAATAGTACCTTCGTACTCTGGGCACTCACTCATGACTCCCCATTCCCTGATCCAGACCACTTGGTAAGGGCTAGCTGGTCCCGTACCTGGCTTCAGAACAGCTCGAGGGAGGTGCAGATCTCAGACTTCAAACAGGCTTTGCACTTCTCAGGTGTCAAAGAAACATACGCTGGATGCACTCAGACTCTTTCCTTACAAGTGCTTTAAAACCCATGAGATGGCTTTTCTGAACTGTGCTTGGATAGGCCAAAAACACTGCCTTCGGACAGCAGGTCCACACCCTTCAGAGTCTTACCAAGACTTCACCCTCTCCTCCAAAACCCACCAAACTCTCCCTCTTTACTTCCTCTTTCATTTGGCAGAGAGGGCTGTTTGTTAGTCCCTTTTCCCTGTCCATACCTCTCAACTGTCCCTGATTTTCAGGGACGTTCCTGATTTTGCCTCAGAATTTTCCTCTGTCCCTCATAAAATTTGTGTTTTTGTGACAGAACAGTGGGGATTAAAAGCACAAAATAATGTCAAACATTAAAGTTACAGACTTGTTCTTCTTCAGAAAATGCATCTTAACACAAATCCTTTCATTCTATCAACTTTCTGAGTGAATAGTACCAATTTTTAAGATGCGTCCCTCATTTAAGGTCTTTGTCCCTGATTTTTTTAAGCCTTGTCCCTGATTCATGAGGCAAGAGGTTGAGAGGTATTCTGCCCTCTCATTGGCTCAGAAAGCCTGCCAGTCCAGTTGGGATGGACCTCTTGCATCATCCTCCTAGGACCCATCACCTTGTTTTGCTTCTCACTGATTGGCTGTTTTTAGGGTTATGGGTCACAAAGATGGTGTCCGTTTTCTTCAATGGAGGCCTCTGCTCCCAAAGTCGTTTTACTTTATTTTAAATTGACCCTTCTCACTGTGTTGCCCAGACTTTGGTTGTAGCCCTTCGGGTAGTTATCTGGTGGAGAACTGGAGTGGATACAGCTTTTGGGCTTCCTGTGGGGACTCCGCTCCCCGCTGCCCCCCCAATGCTTGACCAGCTGACTCTGTGGGGCAGGAGCCGTTTGCTTTCTTAACGGTGCAGTGCACAATTGTCCCATTCTTCCTTCCTCATCCCCCCAGTGCCTCTGGATGCCCTCTGATGCTTACAAGTGTTTCTGGGGCTGTAGTACACTAAAGGAGGTGCTGTGGCAGCCACTGGTGTGGCTCTTGGGGCTCTTTGCTGGTGGGCATCTCCAGAACCAAAACATCTGTGTTGGCTGCGGCTGAAGGTGTGCACCCTGCAGTGCACAAGTGCGGCAGTTGCCTGACTGCTGCTCTGGTCCCTGCTTCAGTTTGAGGATGGGGCCAGAGTGAACAAAGAAATGGGAGTTCGGGACAGCACAATCACTGTCCAGGTAAGTTCCCTCCTGAGAAGGGGGCTACATATGTACCTGAAAGCTAGGAAACGTACTGGAACTTTAGAGATGAGGAGGGTGCGCTGGCAATTTGTGATCCAAGACAAGAGAGAGGCTTAGCACTCACATGCCAAAACCAATTCAAAGTGGGTGTGTTTGGAAACCTTTGATCCACAAAAGCTTCATGAAGTCCCACAACTTCTCGAAATTCTTCACACTTCGCAATGTAAACTTCACAAAGTTGAAACTTTGCTGGTGAAGTTCATTATGGGACTTTGCAAAACAGCAAAGTCATTCAGTGCTGGTCCTGTAGCATGTGACCTGCAGATCACATGGTTACATTGCAGCAGGAAACAGGCCAGAAAAGCTGTGATGTGTGTAGTTCAAGGAAGTGTGTTCAGGAGACAGGATCTGCACAATCTTAGATCTTAGAGTTGAGTTTTGACTTTATTTGTACTGTTCATTAATCATTGCATGCCATAAAAAAACTTAAAAAACATATTCTACTTGGTGTTCTGCATCTGTAAACTTAATTTTGAACGTTTCTGCCTACAGTTTAATTTGCATTTCCCCTTTCTCTTTCTCTGTGGTGCTGCAGTCTAATGGACTAGTGCTGTGTGTGTGGGGAGGAGCAGACTTTTGTCTGAAGTCAGCAACTGCTTTACCTTCAGAAATTTTCAGTGCACTTTCAATCTGTCTCACACAATCCATTTTTCTTAAGTCCTGAAAATCTCATTTCTAATTTTTTCTCAGGTCCAATAATTTCTGTATACTCTCTGTGTTCCAGTGCTGCTAAAATACTAACATATCAGGGTTCGGTGTTGGGTCCTACCTTGTTTGGAGTTTTTATTGGTGACCTACAATTGGGGATTAAAAACCAGATCAGCAAATTCACAGATGATACTAAAATATCAGCTGAGGTGGATTCAGAATTAAATATGAACCTATTAAGAATGGATTTAATGATCATAGAAAAATGGGCAAATGATAACATGTGGTTTAACACTGATAAGTGCATGGTAATGCACTTGGGTAAAAAGAACCCGGGTGCTAATTATGTACTATGCGGGAAACAAATCCCAACTGGAACTCAAGAAAAATATTTAGGTGTTATAGTTAATAATACATTTAACTGGAGTAGCCAATGTATTACAGTAACCCAAACAGGAAATCGCATTATCAATGGTATAAAAAAATAATTAATAACACGTAATAAAGACAGTATAACAAAACTATATAAAGCTTATATTAGACCACATACTGATTTTGCATCTTCATTTTGGGCACCATATTTGGAAAAGGATAAGAAATTGAACGAGAGTTTACAAAGAAGAATGACTAAACTCATCCCTGACATAAAATTCCTACCAAATAAAGACAGAGTGAATTCTTTGGGTTTATACAACCTACAAGCAAGACGAGATAGAGGAGATCTGCTGTTATTTTTTAACATCTTAAATGATAAACATCTGATGAAATTAGGTGTACTAACGTATATGAATAAGGTATATGGATTAAGATGTAACAACAGACAAATTAAAGTACATAAGGCATTTACTAATGAAAGGAAATATTTCTTCACAGTTAGAACTGCAGCTATGTGGAACTCCCTGCCACAGTATATAGTTGATTAAACATCTTGGGAAAAATTTAAGGTCCAACTTGACAGGTTAATATTGGGCAGTTAAAAACTCCCCGATTGTGGGGAAACTGGTCTCGATGGACCTAGTGCCTTCTTCCACTTTAAAAAAAAAGAGTAATACCGAGTAATCTGTCTATGGCTCCAGCAGGTAGCTGTTAATATTGCTGATTATTATTTCTTGTAATACATTAACCCTTTCTTGTCAGTTTTATGTTGATTGCGTGCATGCGTAAGAAACATATTGCGGCAGCTTGCTGCTGAAGCAGGTTGTGGAGGCGCGGCACTGTTGAGGCCAATGTCCCCACAGTCTTTGGAGGCTTGGCCTTCCTTTTCCAATGGGGTGGCACACTGCTGCTGACACTAGTTCAGCCAGCGTGCCACAACCTTGTGAGGTTTCAGCTGCTGCAATCAGGGGCCGCCTCATCATTGCAGCATAACCCGTCACATTGCTGGGCGGAATCTTGATATTGTGATATTGTTTGTGAATATGGTGAGCCCCTAGTGCCGAAGGGGTGCCCAATCCCCCTTGGCAGCATGTGCCCCCCCCAAAACAGTGATTGTTTGATGACGGGGGCCCCAATCCCCGTCAGTTTCAGTCCCCTGCGTGCGTTCAGGGTGCCGACGAGGGAGCCCACTCCCCATCAGCATAATTTCCACCTCCCAGTTTGATTTGCATCATGTCCCCTCACGATGAAACATAGGTGTGTGCTGAGAGGGGGTGTCCAATCCCCCTCGGCTATTGCACCCCCCGTATATGTGGACGGGGTGCCCAATCCCCCATCAGCTACAGTCGCACCCCCCACACAACAGTAGGCTGGCATGCTGGGAGCCCACCCCAGTGTGCCAAATGTCCATAAATGTCCCTATTAAAAAAAAAAGTCCCGCAATGTGTTTTTTTTTACCTGTAAAGCAAAAAACGGTCCCTTGTTGGGTCAAGCGGCCCCTCCCCAACCTGCGCCCACCATCCACGCACCCCGCCTCCCCACCCCCCTCACCCCATACTTGCCTCCAGAACCCAGCGCGATGATCTTCAGTGAGGAGGGTAAAAGAGGAGAAGGAGTAGCTCTTTACATAAGGGAAGGAATCAAAGCAACAGAACAAAATGGAAAACAGGGAGGAGGAGAAGAAGCACTGTGGGTAAATTTGAAGACCGGCAATGGCACCACAATCCGCACAGGGGTTGTATACAGACCCCCTTCTCAGGGGAAGGAAATGGACAAGGAAATGATAGAAAGAATACTTAGAATGGCAGAAAAAGGGGAGATATTGCTGATGGGTGATCTGAATATGCTAGATGGTAACTGGAGTGCAGTTGCAGCAGCCACTTCAAAGAGTGGGGTTATTCTAGATGCCCTACAAAGGGCATGCCTTAGACAACTAGTATTGGAGCCCACTCAAGAGGGAGCAATCTTAGACCTGGTTCTCTCAAATGGAGATGAAGAGAGGATCACAGATGTAGAAGTGAGTAGCCATCTGGGAACTAGCGACCATCGAACAGTATGGTTCATAATAAACACAGCAATAGAGTCAAGCCATACAAAGGAAAAAGTACTGGACTTTAGGAGGGCTAACTTTGCCAAAATGGGTGAGTGCCTAAGGAATGCAGTAGCAAATGGGCAGGAAGGAGGGGTGGAAGAACAATGGGGAATAATAAAAACTGCCATCACAGAGGTAACAAGCCTTTGTGTGAGCAAATTAATGAAATGAAACAATGTGAAAAAACACTATGGTTCTCAAAGGAAGTGTCAGTGAAGGTTCAAGAGAAAAAGAAAGCATTCAGGAAGTACAAGGAATCACAGAAGGAGCAGAACAGGGAACTGTATCAGTTAAAGCAAAAGGAAGCTGGGAAGGCAGTCAGAATAGCAAAGGCCCAAACCAGGAAAAGATAGCCAACTCAGTTAAGAAGGGGGATAAAACCTTTTATAGGTACATCAGGGAGTGAAGGAAGACCAAGGGAGGGATAGTGAGGCTTAATAAAGGGGAAGGAGGGTAGGTAGAGGGTGACTGTGAAAAGGCAGAGATGCTAAACAAATATTTTTGCTCAGTATTTACAAAGGAAGAGGGGGAGGTACCTAAAACAAACAGAAACACTCTGGATACAGAAGTTGATACCAGCCCATTTACAGAAGAAAGGGTTCTGAAAGAACTCTTAAAACTGAAGGTGGACAAAGCAATGGGGCCTGATGGGATTCATCTCAGAATTCTAAAAGAACTAAGGGTAGAACTAGTGACACCACTGACTACCCTCTTTAACAACTCATGGGAGGATGGGTGGTACCTAGGACTGAAGAAGGGCAGATGTGATTCCCCTTCACAAAAGTGGGAGCAAGGCAGAAGCAGAAAACTACAGACCTGTTAGTTTAACCTCAGTGGTAGGGAAAATGATGGAATTACTTCTGAAGGAAAGAATTGTTAGTATCTAGAGGCCAGGCGGCTCAGGACCCAAGGCAGCATGGATTCACAACGGGAAGGTCATGCCAGACAAATCTGATAGATTTCTTTGATTGGGTGTCCAAAGTAGTAGATCAGGGAGGGGCTGTGGACATGGTAACCTAGACTTTAGCAAGGCATTTGACACAGTCCCACACAAAAGATTAATATACAAGTTAGCCAGCCTAGGAGTGGGTCCCAAGATGACAGCCTGGGTAAAGAATTTGCTGGAGAATAGGACACAGAGAGTAATAGTAAATGGAGTCCACTCTGAAGAAAGGGGGGTTACTAGTGGGGTACCACAGGGTTCAGTATTAGGACGGTCCTCTTCAATGTCTTTATAAGCGACATTGCAGAGGACTGGAAGGAAAAATATGTCTCTTTGCAGATGACACAAAGATCTGCAATAGAGTTGATGCACAAGGTGGGTGGAAAGGATGAGAAGGGACTTGGCAAGGTTAGAGGAATGGTCAAATGTATGGCAGCTTAGATTCAATGCTAGAAGTGCAAGGTAATGCACATGGGAAACAAAACCCAGGGAAGAGTACACAATGGGGGTGAGATACTAACAACAACAAAAATGGAAAGGGACCTGGGAGTAGTACTATCAGATGACCTAAAGGTGGGCAAGTAATGTGAGAGGGCAGCAAGGAGGGCTGGGGGATACTGGGATGCATAGGAGAGGCATCACCAGTAGAAAACAGGAAGTTATTATCCCTCTGTACAGACGGTTGGTGAGACCCCATCTGGAGTACTGTATGCAGTTCTGGAGAGCCAATCTCCGCAAGGACATAGACAGGATGGAGCCTGTCCAGAGGAAGGCAACTAAAATGGTGCAGGGTCTGCACCGGAAGACATATGAAGAGAGACTTAAGGAGCTGAATATATATAGCCTCGAGGAAAGGAGGGAGAGGGGGGACATGATAGAAACTTTCAAGTATCTCAAGGGAATCAACAAAGTCCAAGAGGGTAGCATCTTTCAAAAAAAGAGGTGTGCAAGAACAAGGGGGCACAATCTGTAGATAGAAGGGGGGTGGTTCAGAGACAATTTAAGGAAGTATTTTTTCACAGAGAAGGTTGTGGATGCATGGAATGGCCTTCCGGAGGAGGTTGTGGAGTCAAAAACGGTGGAATTCAAGCATGCATGGGACAGTCATAAGGCAATTCTAGGGGGTGGGGGTAGGAAGAAGTAGGCTGCTGGTTAACTAGGATCTGCAGCTTATCCAATAGGTAGGGAAATGGGTAGACTGGGTGGGTCAAGCGGTCCTTATCTGCTGTCAAAATCTATGTTTCTATGACCGGGAACACGTCTGCACTCTTCAAAGCTGACCGTGAACTGAGGACAACCTAAATTGTCAGGGGAGTCCCAAAAGAAAGGGGCATGGGGAGGTTGGGGAGGGTAAGGCTGAGGCAAGTCAAGACAGGTCAGATCAGGGGGTGGGGGAGGCAGGAGGAAAGAAAGGGAGAGAGGAGGAGGGCTCAAGTAAGGAGGGCAGGGGGCGTGATGTCATACCTTGATGTGACCAATATGACTAGGCAGGTAGGCCTGGTGAGGAAAAGGGGAGGGGGTCTTGAGGGTATTTAGGAGCCAGCAGAGGAAGGGATCTCCCTCTTTTGCTGGGTTCTCAAGATTAACAGAGCTCAGCACTTCAACTGGCAGGAGATTATAGACGGTAAGGTTGGTGTGGGAGTAGGAGGCCAGCCACACAGCAGGGGCTTCGTTTTGGTCAGAGGCCTAGCAGGGCCTGCATGGGGGCTGGCAGCAGTTTGGTGGTTAGGGATAGGGGTACTACATAGTATGTTGCAATGGGTATAATTGCTGATGGTGAAAATGTATGGATGGCATGGGCGGTGGGGGAGCTTAGTGCGTCCTGAGCTTCTCCTAGGGACCAGAGATTGGCTAAGTTAAAAAAAAAGTGTGTGTGTGTGTATATATATATATAAATGCATGAAAATTAGTTTGGGTAAGAGAATAGAAGGCACTTACTGGTTCGGTGGTCGGGCTCGGTGCTGCTTCCACTGCTGGTTGATGTTTTTTTTTTTCTCTGCAGAGTTGGTGCATCCAGCAGGTCAGCAATTCCTTGTGGGGGTGGGGGCTGGGGACAGTCTGTCCTGGCCCGGGCATTCATTGGGGGTTCCTGGGAGGCTAGGGGCCGTCTGCGGATGTATGGCGCTGCGGTAGGAAGAAGACATGGGGGGATTTCTGTGTGGAGCCGGTGGGTGGCTGGGGAAGCGGACCGGAGGATGGGGAGGAGGCCCACGCCAGCAGAAAAAGGGAAGGGAAGCTGTGTGGCCACGTCCAGGCTAGGCGACAGAGGATTGCTGGGAGTCATGCTGTCTTGCAGTCCCTGGTGAATCCGGGTAGGGACTGCTGAGTTAGGAGGTCCCTTACGGGTTGGGGAGGCATACATAAAAGAAGTAGGCCTTGGAGCCATGCGCTCCACCCGGGAGAGTGGGCAGGGATCTACGTTTTTGGTCTTTGCTGGTCGCCACAGGATGCATGGTGGGAGAAAGGACTGCTGGTCAGGAGGTCCTTTATGGGTCGGGAAGGTGCCACACATAAAATAGGCGTGAACCAAGGCGGGTCTACCGAGAACAGGCAGGGGTCTCGCTTCACTTCACTGGTCACCGAGGATTTGTGGTTCCCAAAGGGAGCTGAAGAGGCCCGCAATTGGGGAGGCACTCCTGTAGGCTGGAGGAGCCAATGCCATGGGGGGCAGCAGTAAAGGATCTAGGCTCTGAGCAGTAGGCTCTGAGCAACATGAGGAATTCCGGGAATTGTGTGGGCCGCGCATGGGCATAAGACAGAAGACATTTGCGCATGCGCGTCAAGGGGGGAGGGCAAGCACTGAAGAGCCAGATATAACAGCCGACAGTCACAGCCTCCCCTCACACACACAGAGGGGGTAGAGTCAAAATAATTTTATGTAGGCATGGCAGGGGAATTTACAGAAAGGCAGCAAGGATATGGCATTTTAAGCGCTATTGCAACAATATAGAGCTTATTTCTCTCTCTCTCTCTCGCTCAATAAATGAAGCTCCCTACTTACATGTATATTTACGTTTGGAATGGCAAGGTAGGAAATTCTTTCTGTATGGGAGACGGGGCTGATTTTATAGTTGCCTGTGCAATTGTCTGTGTCTGATGTAATAGAGAGAATTACAGAACTGCATCAAGGATGTTACAGTTACAGTAATAGGGAGAATGTAAGTGCTGCTGTCCAACATAATGAGTAGGCACTTGTGACTGTGTGGAGTGGGCTAGGAGATAAACGGGGGGCATTTGCCTTGTGCACAGTTGCACAGCAAAATAAATTCCGGTGGTAGTTTCACATGATATATGGTCTTGGCAAATTAAGCTGGATTACAGAAATCAATGATTAATAGACCACCCACAGAAGAGGTTGATCCTGCACATCGTGCTGTACGGTTGTTCTATGGGCAAAAGGGTGTTTTTATTTGCACAGCCATATATAATTTCTCCAAAGGCAATAAAAGGGAGCAGGAAATTACTTATCTCTTTCTCTCTCTCTCTCTCTCTCACCTGTTTCTCTATCTATAATATAGTTAAAATGTACAATTTGAGAATTCTTATTGGGAATGGTTAGTGAGCCGGGCTAAAGGAACAAAAAAAAACAAAAAACTGTAGGAGGCATATTATGGGGTGAATTTCAGCACAGGACAAGGGATAACTTTGTTTGTTGTATACCCCCCTTTTTTAAGTATTTAATTATCCAGGATAGCAGAAGTCTCAAGCACACAGATGATAGAGAAGGTGGCAGAAATAATGAAGAAGGCGACGGAGATGCTGGATATGGCATGAAGGAAGGAAGCAGAAGAGGAGGCAGAGAGGGCAAGGAGCAAAAAAGGTAAAGGAAAAAGCCTGATGGAGAAAATAAACAAGCTGAGAGAGGCAGCAAAGCAGAAAGAGGCCAACGATTCAGTAGGAAAATGGAAGATGTTGGCTGGAGGGTCAGGGAAGAGCCCAGCGGAAAAGAGAGCCCCAAGAGAGGTGCCGGATCTGGAGCGGTTGGTGGACCTGGATGCAGACGAGGGCATGAGTGGTATGTATATGGGTGAACAGACCCCAAAGGGGGATTTGACTGAATATCTAGCAGGTTTGCTGGGGCACATGGGAGAAAAGCACTTAGAGCGAATTAAAAAGGTGTTGCAGGAAATTAAGGCTGCAGGGGTAGAAGGGAATACAAAAACTAGAGTGGGAAATGAGGGGATACCAGGCATGACAAGGGGAGATCATGTCCCCCTAACGATAAAAGAAAAGATATGGAAAGGGGAGTAAGTGGATTTATTTGCACTAGTGGATAAGAAGTCGGCAAAAAGGTACGCACAGAAAGAGACTGTAGGAAAATCTGAGATGGCGGTGGCTTGGCAATCGCTGGAAACAAGGTAGAGAAGACAAGTTACAAGAGGAAGAGTATAGAAGCCTGGCAGGCAGGGTTCTCGATATTCAATGCGATCATGCTGGAGAAAAAACCAGACCTGGCCATCCCACTGCTCACGAATGCCACCACTATAAAAGATGCCTACCAGGCTAGGATGGGGAAGGGTTGGCTAAACTATGATGAGGCCTTCGGCAGAGAATGGCAGCCAGAGGGGATCTGAGGTGGGATTCGACCCATTCTGAACTATGGGTAAGGCGCCTAGCAGGTTTTACAGGAGCAGAAAAAGGGAATAGACAAGGAAGAGGCGGGCTGCAAGAAAAAGCGTGTTGGGGTTTCAGCAAGGCATTGTGCTCCTGGAGTAATTGCAAATTCAGGCACATTTGTTCAAAATGTGCAGGTCAGCACCTGGCAACCCAGTGCAGAGCAATGGGGGATGGAAAGAACGGGCAATGGGGAAATGGGCAGCCATTCCGAGGGGGAAGGGGGGGATACCAAATGGGGAGAGGAAGGGGATTTCAAGGAAGAGGGGAATTTGGGAATGGAGGTATGGGGAACCAATGAGAGGGTAGGGAGGTTGGGGGGAGGTTTTAGTCTGGCCAGAACGCCAGTCAGGATAGGGGTGCTAAAAGAATGGATGAAGGGATACCCAGAGGAGAAGACAGGACAGATGTTAGTGGAAGGCTTTGAAAAGGGATTTAGTTTAGAATATCAAGGGGAGAGGGAAGGGACGAGAGCCAAAAACATGTCATCCATTAAGGGTGAGGGAGGACATAGCTTTCAAAAAAATAGGAAAAGAAATAGAAGCAAGAAGGATGGAGGGCCCATTCCGGACACCCCCATTACCCAATCTGTGGGTTTCCCCATAGGGCCTAGTGCCCAAGAAGCAACATGGGGAATTTAGACTAATTCATCACCTGTCTTACCCAGAAGGGACCTCGGTGAACAACCTTATACCAGATGAGTATAGCACAGTTTTGTATGCAACCCTGGATCAAGCAGTGGAGTTGATCAGAGCAAAGGGGGGAGGGCCTGGCTAGCAAAGACCGATACAGAGTCAGCTTTCTGGCTACTACCAGTCCGGAGGGAGGATTGGGACCTGTTGGGATTCTGCTTCCAAGGGTCCTTCTACTTTGACAAGGCAATGCCCATAGGCTGTTCCACAGCCTGTGCTAAGTTTGAGGCATTCAGCTCCTGGATACAATGGGCGTTTGGGAACAGATACGGGCACAAGGCAATGGTGCACTATTTGGATGATTTCCTCAAGATAGGAGGGTGTGAGGAAGAGGTAAGAACAATGCTTGTGGACTTTGAGGAGATATGCGAGCAGTTAGGGGTGCCTTTGGCGGGAGCTAAAAGAGAAGCTCTAGCCAGGAAGCTGGAATTCCTGGGGATTGAGATTGATGTAGATGAGCAAGTCTTCAGATTACCACAACAGAACGTGACCAGGCTCAGGGCTTTGCTGCAAGAGGAAAATGTGGAGGAGAGTTCCCTGAGGCAGGTTCAGCAGCTGTTGGGGCACTTGAACTTGCATGCGGGCGGTGGCACCGAGGACGGTGTGCACCAAAGAGGATTAGCCAGGACGACAGCGGGCAAAAACATCCACACCATTGGGTAGACATATCATGAGGGATTAGACAAGACTTGGAAGTGTGGGAACAATTCTTAAAGGAATACAACGGGGTTACATTCTGGCAGAAAGAGTGGCTAGGAAATAACGATCTGGATCTATATACGGATGCATCTGGAGCTACTGGGTTGGGGGCTTATTTCTGAGGGAGATGGATAGCAGAGACGTGGCAGGATTCTTGGAAAGAGAAGGGGCTGCTAAAGGACATAACTCTACTAGAGATTTTCCCAATATGAGTGGCAATGTTGACATGGGGAGAACTCCTAAAAAATAGGAGAATAATGTTTTGGTGTGATAACAGAGCCATAGTAGAGGTTATCAACAGGCAGGGGAGGGCATTCGGAGATGGCGAACAGGGTCCTGAGACAGTTAGTGTTGAGGGGATTGCAACTAAACATGTTGTTTAAAGCCAAGCACATAGAGGTGGTAAAGAATGACATAGCTGACAGCCTTTCCCGTTTACAGCTGGAAAAAGTCAGGTCCTTGGCACCACAAGCGGCTGCAAAGAGAACACCATTGGCAGAAAAAAATATGAGAAATTGGCTGGAAGGAGCCCAACTGTTATACAGGAGCTCCTGGTCCACGCTGAAGGCATACAAAGGGATGTGGGGGGCCTTCCAGGAGTTCCAAAAACAGGAAGAGTTCAAGGTAAGTGAGCCAGTTTCACAGGACCAGGTAACAAAGTACATGGTGAAGAAGTGGAAGGCAGGAATGGCTAGCGGCACAATGGGGATGCAGCTGGCGGGGATAGGATGGGCATGCAGCACAAAAGGTTGGGCCGAGCCAAATAAGTTTAAGGTGGTGCGGTGCATGTTGATGGGGTGGCAACAGCTAAAAGGAGGGGAAGGTAGACATAAGAAAACCTATTGCTGGGGACAAACTTGAAGGGCTGGTGGAAACCTTGGTAGAGATTTGTACCACACCCTTCAAAGCTGGTTTATTCAGGGCCATTTTCTCGGTGATGGCAGGAGGTACATTCAGGGTCAGCGAGGTAGTAGCGGCCAACAGAACGGATGCAGTAGGGGGATTGTGGGAGGAAGAAATACACTGGGAATAAAGGAAGATCACAATTTGGCTGAGATGTTCAAAAACAGACCAGATAGGAAGGGGGACAGAGACTGTATTAGACAAGCAGGAGAGTGAGAGAACATGCCCAGTAGCGGCACTATGGAAGTACAAGGCAAAGAGACAGGGAAAAAGCAGGCAGTTCTTTACACATATAGATGGAAAACCAGTGACATGTTTCCAGGTAACGGGGGTGTTGAAGAGGGATGGGCGCACCTGGGAGAACACATGAAATTATTCTTCTCATTCATTTTAGAATAGGAGCCCATCACACACTAGCAGAAAAAGGTGGGTCTGAAGAAAATCAAGAAAGCAGGCAGGTGGAGGTCAAACTGCTATAAGACATGTGAGAAAATAGTCTAATATCCACACTTACTTTTCACAGGTCGGGGAAGATGCAACCGGGTCTGGATATTAGGGCACTCTTACATTTACTGGGCAGAGAGGTGGGTTGCTAATCATCAACGAGGGAGACAGCTAGGACAGGACCCTGACAGAGTGATGGTCCACTGGAACGGGGTAAGGGGAATGAGGTGGGCACAGATTATGCCAACCTTAGGAGATCTGAAACAGAAATGGCTGAAACCAGATCTGTTAATATTGCACTTGGGAGGTAATGATTTGAGGGAATGTCCATAGGGCATGGCAGGATTAACCTGTATGCAAATTATGCCATGGCGTAGGACCCCGTGGTTCAGGAAGGCCCCCACTGTTAACTTATTTGTTACTTTCTTTCCCTAGTACTGGGTGACCGCTGTGGTCACCAACCAGCTGAATTGCCCAGAAAGCACCCCCCCAGTCAGAGTCAGACCCTGACCATTGTCCAGACCAGTGTCTCCCCCCTGACCTCAGAGTCAGCCTGGTCCGCCACCCCCCCGTAGCCACTCTGAGCGAGTGAGCCTCTCAGTCTCTCCAATGGGCAACTCCGGCTCCACCTCTGATCCACCCTGACCCCACCACACAACCAATCATGTTCATCAGAGGTCCTCTGGTGTGGCTTCTGGAAAGGGGGGAATCAGTGCATGCGTGCATGTGTGTGGTGTCAGGGTATGTGGCCAGGCAGTGAGAAATCGAGGAGGAGGATGAGAGAGCTGTCATGGACATCAAAGATCAGTCATCGGTCTCTCTCATCTCAATTGAAGACACAATAGTACAAGTACAGAGAGAGAGAGAGAGAGAGAGAGAGGGCAGCGAGGGGTCACCCGGAGTCGGATTCGGCTTCACCACTGTCCAGCTCCAGCCACCAGGGCTTTAATTTTATTTATTCATCACTGCAGATGCCATGCAGTCAGCAGGTTGATGTGCAGCATCACATGCTGTGCTGCTGGTGTTAGGTGTAGCCAGGGTTAGTCATAGTTAATGCTGCTAAAGTTGGACCTCTGGTCCTGCTGTGAGGAGTCCTGTCATGCCCGGACCGAGTCGTGTTGCTGCTGCCTGAGTGATCTTGAGGATCTCAGACATCACATCTGTCTACCACCAGGCTGGCATTTATCCGCTTCCTCCAGTCCAGTCATCAGGACAGTCATCACCATCACATACATCAGTCAGGCCAACCTAGGCAGGCCACACCAGGTATGTTGATGTTGTTATATTCCCCCATCCCCCTCACTTTCTTCTTTGTTTGCAGCACTAAAGTGAATATCGAAAACATTTAGAGTAAGTGGCAGCATTAAAGTGGAGCTTTTAAGCTAAAAAAAATGGTCAAGCCCCAGTGAAGCTTTCTTTCATGGTCCAAAATGGAGCAACTGCCTGCTACTCATTATTGCAGCCCTAAGATACGCTCCATTTTCAAGAGCCCAGGTCAGATAATATTTAAAATTTTAGCTCCTGAGGCAGTTACTGTTTAGGACTCTAAAGTAAATAATGAAAGAACAAGCCACTGCATAATTTTATTAAGATTATACTTTATTAAGAAAGTTCTGTTACGGAGCCGCTGCTTGCTATACCGCTAAGTTTATTTCAAATCTGCTCCATTTTCAGGAGTCTATTTTTTTTAAGAGAGCTGTCTAGCTCATTTCAGGCAGCACTTCTTACAAATTATAACTTGCACATTTTTTCCACAAGAGGAGGGAAATAAAGATAATGTTTATGCTTAATTCAGAAGCATGGAGGGAGTGGTTTTTCATGTTCCCTGCCAGTGCTTCTAAAACAGGGAAACGTCATAGTTTCAGTGGAAAGTAGCTGCACTTCTGACAATGAGCCACACAAAATACATCCTTATCTCATTAATTTCTGTACACTAATAAGAACATTTAAATGTATTCCAAGACAAACTATCCAATATACCACATCTAAGGGCTGCAGAACAGCATGTTAGGAAAAAAACAAATAGCTCGTACTTAAAAAAGTGCATACAGTTATACTGCTATAACATCCAGGTCTCAGTGTCTATATTTAATAACAGGGTACTTGCTAGCTATCTTTTTCATCAACCCTGGCCCATTTTCAGATTGTATCCCTTTGAGCCATTTCAGGATAAAGCACTGAGGCAAAGTAGAGGGACTGAAAATGAAAAATGGAGATTACAGAGGTAGATAGTAGAGAGAGGGGGGTCCTGTAGGTGGCCATCCTGACAGAACAGACAAGGAATACCATAGGATAGTAAAGGATAGTGACAACAAAATGGTACTGTAGCAGACATTTTTAAAAAGAATACAGAAAAGAGTCCATGTGATGCCTAGGTTGGACATTTAACCCTACCACTAGTCTGCGTGCTGCAGTGCTGCATAACAAACACTGTTTATTTAGTTATTTTGTCTTTCTTTTGTTTTTCAAAAGTTCAATGATTTTGTCCCATGGTGGAGTGGGATATTGGCATTTAGGGGCCCTCAGGTCACAAAATGTGACTTGGAGTAGGCCCCCCACATCCATTAATCTGGCCCAGCCATAGGGTTTGCTGTGCAAGGAGATGATAAGGGATATGGGGACAATACAACAGTGGTGGCTGCAGGCAAGGATAGCCTGGTCAGAGATAGTGCCCAGGATCAGGATGGTTTGGCGGCAGGCCAGGGATATAAAAGGGATGGAACGGGCCAGGAAGAGAATTAACAGGAAGGTGGCAGCTTGGCTAAAGGGGAGGGGGGGGGAGTGTACATAGAATATAAAGGAATATCCTTTTCCAACCCAGGAATGTACAAACAGGATGGGGTGCACCTTTTAATGGTAGGGATGGTGACATACGTATTGCAATTGGAGGATAGCATAGAGAAGTGGGAAGAAGAGGGAAAGGTGGGGGGGAAGGCATCATTCCATCACATAAGCTGGAGATGGGCTAGTGGAGGACATTTCAGAAAAATAAATTAAAATGGGGGGCAAGTAGAAACCATGGGCCGGCTCAGACGCCCGGACATGGAGGCAAGCAAAAAGGATGAGGTAGAAAGGGTTTAATATGAGGCACAGTTGCCATCGGCAGCCGAAAAAGGGAAGGCAGCAAGGGGAATAGGAGAAGGGGTATTGGGCTTCCAAACATCCAGACCCCAAGAAGATTATGGGCAACAAAAAGACGAGGACCACAAGAGGAAAAGGACCAAGGGGTATCGTGCTTTAAAGTGTCTGGTCCCCAAGAAGACAATGGAAAAAGGTACAGTTTGAAACATGTGGTTTGAAATATGTAAATCTTTGAAAGATGGAATGTGAAATGGATAGCTTCGGAAATGAAGGACTGTTGAAAATGTAAGAAAAGTAAAATGCAATCATTGTAAGACATGTTTAATAAATCAAATTGCCAGTCGAGTACTCACAAAAGTTCCTGTGCCTCTCTGTTCTGGGGGATCTCCATCTGACAATGCCGGTAAGCTGTATAATGGCATAAATAGGGTTTTTTCAACTTTGATGCATATCTCAGGCATTTTTTGGAATTTTGGCACCACAATTTCAACATTGGGTTTTTGGGACCCGTCCTCATGAATTCAGCCACTGTCATGGTATTATTCGGCCCCAAAAGGTGATTTTGTGGTCACTGTGCGGAATCACCTTTCGGGACTGATCAACGAAATGACAGTGCCAGTGTTCATGAGGTGGGTTCTCAAAAGGTCTATGTTGCACATTTGGTGGAAAAAATCCAAGAAATGACTGTTTTAAGAGCGTGCCTTGTGCAGTTGCTATGCACGCTCGTAACTTCGCAAATTTGCGATATTTTCACTCCAGATGTTCAACATTGCCATTTTCCCGCACCTCCTTATGAACAGTATAGCTGTCATTTTCCACATCCTGGCTGAAATATGTTTTCTCACTTCTGGCGCAGAATAGCGCGGTTGCTGTGGGACATCACTGTTTGGGACACATAATGAAAATCACAGTGACACTGTTCATTAACAGAGGTCCTAAAATACCTATGTTCAAAATTTGGTGCCGAAAGTCCATAAAATGACTGTGTTACGAGCATATGCTGAGCAGTTTCCACGCACCCTCGTAACTTCACCAATTTGCAGTATTTTCACTCCAGATTTTCAACATTGCCATCTTTCGGGCCCTCCGTATGAAAAGTACAACTGTCATTTTTCATATCCTGACCGAAATGTGTTTTCGCAGTTCCGGCGCAGAATAGCACGGTCGCTGTGGGCAATCAGTGTTCAGGACACATTAAAAAAAATCACAGTGGCACTGCTCATGAGCAGAGGTCCTAAAATGCCTAGGTTGAAAATTTTGTGATTATACTTCATAAAATGACTGTGTTAAGAGCGTGCCTTGTGCAGTCTCCATGCACCCTTGTAACTTCGCAAATTAATATTTTCATGCCAGATTTTCAACATTGCCATTTTTTAACACCTCCTTATGAACAGTACAGCTGCCATTTTTCACATCCTGGCCAAAATGTGTTTTTGCACTTCTGGCGTAGAATAGCACGGGCGCTGTGGGAAATCAGTGTTCAGGGGGCATTACGAAAATCACATTGACACTGTTCAGGAGCAGAGGTCCTAAAATGCCTATGTTTAAAAATTATGTGATGAAACTCCATAAAATGACTGTGTTATGAGCGTGTGTTGTGCAGTTTCAATGCACCCTTGTAACTTCGCAAATTAGTAATATTTTCATGCCAGATTTTCAACATTGGCATTTTTTCAAACCTCCTTATGAACAGTACAGTGGTTAAATTTTTCACATCCTGGCTGAAATGTGTTTTCGCGTTACCGGCACAGAATACTGCAGTCGCTTTTGGAAATCAGTATTTGGGACAGATTAGGATCGAGCGAGTGAGAGAGGGGAGTGACTAAGCTCAACTGAGCTCTGTCGGGACTGCTGCAGATTTCTTTGTGGGCAGAAAAAGGTGCCAATGCAGGCAGGAGTCTAGTACAATAGGGCAGCCTGCAGCACCAGGAGAAACTGAATGAGCAAGTGAGGAAGGTGGAGTGAGTGAGCTCAACGGAGCTCTGTTGGGACTGCGGCGGATTACTTTGTGGGCAGAAAAAGGCAGCAATGCAGGCAAGGGCCCAGTACAAAAGGGCAGCCTGCAGCACTGGCAGAAATGGAATGAGTGAGTGAGAGAGGGGGAGAGAGCGAGCTCGACGGAGCCCTGTCAGGACTGCTGCAGATTTCTTTGTGGGCAGAAAAAGCTGCCAACAGAGGAAGGAGCCCAGTACAAAAGGGCAGCCTGCAGCACCAGGAGGAACAGAATGAGAATGTGAGAGAAGGGGAGTGAGAGACCTCAACGGAGCTCTGTTGAGACAGATACTGATTTATTTGTGGGCAGACAAAAGTGCCAACGCAGGCAGGAGCCCAGTACAAAAGGGCAGCCTGCAGTGCCAGGAGAAACAGAACGAGCGAGTGAGAGAGGGGAGTCTACGAGTTCAACGGAGCAAAGCAATCAACATTTGGCGTTGACAAATGCTTGTTTTGTGTGAAATAACTTTTTATTGAAATTTTTACTGAACAGACACATCAATTCAGTACAAACAGGAGGTATACAAAGTAACACAAAGTCACGTCCATTAAACATATAGAAGAAACACATAAAATGGAGGCTTTTCAGCACTGAACGATAGCATGCACTAAAGGTTCAGTCTAATGCTATATACTTCTAATACTCATCAATCTGAAACCTGTCTAAACTGCAACCTCAATACCGCCTTTATCAAATTCTTTAAAGGAGTAGTACAGTCAAAATTTGCAAAAACATATGTTGTGCAGAGTGTTTTGATTTGTGGGCGTAATCCTGGTGTGTCCTTCCCTTTGTTTGCTATTATAGAGCTAGTGGCACCAAAACAGACAGACAGTAAAATTATACAAATTTTAAGAAGTAGTTAGTTGTAACTTATTATTTCTGAAATATTTTTCTTGTTTGTTTTGCTCATTAGAAACCTTTTTATGTGATAATGTGTGGAATAGCTCTCAGTGTGGCAGCTGACATATCTACCTGTAGTCTCCCCACTACATCATCAGCACTTTGATTTCATTGACAGTGACATCACAGGTAAGTGACTTGGCAGCTACTGAATGGCTATTCCTAAGCAGCAGTGATGTCACAGTCACCAAGGTCACAATATCGATGATTTAATGGATGCACAACAGAGCTCGATATATCAGCTGCCAGGCAATTTGCTGTTCCACACATCACACCTACTAACACTAGGTACACAATCTTCTAATTAACCAAAGGGGGAAAAAAAGCATCTCAGATATAAAAGGTAATGGGTGACTGCTTTTAAAAATGAATAATAGTTTTAGGCAGTACACTAGCCCTTTAAGATTTTTTTCTAAATTAGCCTGCTAATATTATGGTAATTTTATGACCCTGGGGATCTCCAGCTTAGCAAAGTTTATTGCTCTTCTTTTTCCTACAGTGCCTCCTGTCCCATGTGACAGTGATGCATCCGGGACCACTGATTCAGCAAGTACTAGAGATAGGCGCCTGTTTATGTTCTGGCCTCCACTACATAGCTCTAATTCAATATTTTTGTTTTCTATGTGTGTGTCGGGTCCAGCCAGCAGGAGTAAATGTTTTGCTTATAAGATTTTTCATTTCATAAAACTACACATAGCCAAAAAAAGCACACAAATCACCTCAGATCATCAGTGCTATAATTGGTAAAGACTCCTCAATTCAAGTATTTCCTAAACTAAAAAAGTAGCCATTAGTACTCACTAGATAGGGAAAGTAACTTAGTATCACAGCTCTGCTGTTGTAAGCTGACTCTAAACCAGTGCTTGCTGAATCCATGGTCCCGGATACATCACTGTTACATGAGACAGGAGGCATGGTAGGAAAGAAGAACAATACACCACACTAAGATGAAGATCTCCAGGGGCCACAGAACTGGAGAAAAAGACAAAGGCAGTAAGGACAGGGATGGGGCAAAAGGGGTAAGGCCATCAAAAAATGGAGGGTAATGAGTACCAATGCCCATAGTCTAGGTAGCAAACTCCCTGAACTGGTGGCCTTGATGGAAGAGGGATGCCTGGATATCATGGCAGTCACTGAAACATGGTACACAGAGAACCATGACTGGAATGTCAACATACTAGTGTACACAATCTGCAGGAGGGACAGAGAGGGTAGAAGAGGAGGAGGAGTAGCTCTCTATGTAAGAGAAGGGATCAAAGCAATAAAACTAAAGGGTAAACAGGGAGGAGAGGAGGCACTGTGGATCACCCTGGAGACTGGAAATAGCACCACAATCCACACAGGGGGAGGAAATGGACAAGGAAATGATAGAGGGCATCCTTAGGATGGCAGAGAAAGGGGAGATATTGTTGACGGGGGATGTGAACATGCCAGATGTTAACTAAAGCACCTTTGCTGCAGCCACATCCAAGAGCAGGGCCATTCTCGATGTCCTACAGGGGGCATGCCTCAGAGAGCTAGTATTGGAGCCCACTCAGGAGGGAGCAATCTTAGACCTCGTACTCTAAAATGGGGATGGAGAGAGGATCTCAGATCTAGAAGTGGGTAGCCGTCTGGGAACAAGTGACCACCAAACATTGTTGTTCATGATAAACTCAGCCATAGAGTCAAGCCACACAAAAGTGAAGGTACTGGGCTTCAGGGGGGTTGATTTTGTCAAAATGGGAGAGTGCCTCAGAAAAGCACTAGCAAACAGGCAAGAAGGAGGGGTGGAGCAACAATGGGGAAACATCAAAACTGCCATCACTGAGGCAACAAGCCATTGTGTGAAGCAAATAAACAAATCAAAATGAAAGAAAAAACACTATGATTCTCAAAAGAGATCCCGGGGAAGGTTAGGGAGAAAATGCTAGCATTCAGGAAGTAGAAGGAAACACAGAAGGAGCAGGACAGGGAACTATACCAGTTAAAGCAGAAGGAAATGGGGAAGGCAATCAGAATAGCAAAGGCCCAAACTGAGGAAAAGATAGCCAACTCGGTTAAGAAGGGAGATAAAACCTTTTATAGGTACATAGGGGAGCGAAGAAAGACAAAGGGAGGGATACTGAGCCTGAATAAAGAGGAGGGTGGGTGGGCAGAGAGGGACAGTTAAAAATCAGGGATACTGAATGAATACTTCTGCTCAGTATTCACAAAGGAAGAGAAGGGGGAGATACCTAATCCAGTCAATAGAAGCACTCTGGATTGGAGGGTCGATATCTGTCTTTTCACAGAAGAAAGGGTTTTGAAAGAATTTCTGAAACTGAAGTTAGACGAAGCAATGGGGCCTGATGGGATTCACCTCAGAATTCTAAAAGAACTAAGAGGAGAACTAGTAACACCACTGACTACCCTTTTTAACAAATCATAGGAGGATGGTGCGGTATCTGAGGACTGGAGAAGGCTGGATGTGATTCCCCTTCACAAAAGTGGGAGTGAGACAGAGGCAGGAAACTACAGACCTGCCAGTTTGACCTCAGTGGTAGGAAAAATGATGGAATCACTTCTGAAAGAAAGAATTGTTGAGTACCTAGAAGCCAGTGGGGCAGAGGACCCAAGGAGGCATGGGTTCACAGCGGAAAGGTCATGTCAGACTAATCTAATTGATTTCTTTGACTGGGTGACCAAAGTAGTAGACCAGGGAGGGGCTGTGGACATGGCCTACCTAGACTTAAACAAGGCATTTGACACTGTCCTACACAAAAGATTAATAGTCAAATTAACCAGCCTGGGAGTGGGTCCCAGGGTGGTAGCCTGGGTAAAACATTGGCTGGACAACAGGACACAGAAGGTAATTGTAAATGGAGTCCACTCTGAAGAAAGAGGGGTTACTAGTGGGTTACCGCTGGGTTCAGTACTGGGTCCAGTCCTTTTTAATGTCTTTATAAGTGACTTTGCAGAGGGACTGGAAGAAAAAGTATGTCTCTTTGCAGATGACGCAAAGATCTGCAACAGGGTTGATACACAAGGAGGTGCGGAAAGGATGAGAAGGGACTTGGCAAGGTTGGAGGAATGGTCAGAAGTATGGCAGCTTGGATTCAATGCAAAGGAGTGCAAAATAATGCACCTGGGAAACATAAACCCAGGGGAAGATTACACAATGGGGGGGAGGTAGTAAAAACAACAACAATGGAAAGGGACCTGGGGTAATCATATCAGATGACCTTAAGGTTAGCAAGCAATGTGAAAAGGCAGTAGGGAGCGCTTGGGGGATACTAGGATGTATAGGGAGAGGCATCACCAGCAGAAAACAGAAGGTTGTTATCCCTCTGTACAGACAGTTGGTAAGACCGCATCTGAGTACTGCATCCAGTTCTGGAGACCCTATCTCTGCAAGGACATAGACAGGATAGAGGCAGTCCAGAGGAGGGCAACTAAAATGGTGCAGGGTCTGCAAGAGAAGCCATACGAGAAGACACTAAAGGAGCTTAATATGTATACCCTTGAGGAAAGGGGGGCATGCTAGAAACTTTTAAGTACCTCAGTGGAATCAACAAAGTCTAAGAGGGTAGCAACCTTCAGAAAAAGAGATGTGAAAGAACAAGAGGACACAATTTGAAAATGGAGTGGGGGCTCGGGGCAATGTGAGGAAGTATTTTTTCACAGAGAGGGTGGTGAACGCATGGAACAGCCTTCCTGAGGAGGCTGTGGGGTCTAAAACTGTGGGAGAATTCAAGAATGCATGGGACAGACATAAGGCAATTTTTGTGAGGGGTAGGAAGAAATAGGCTGTTGGTTAACAGGACCCAGGTCTTTGTTTTTGTATTCAATGTGTATCTTGTATTTGTGTAAACTTGTACCTTTATATTGTTATGACCAATCAGGTCCATCTTGTAAATGAGCTATGCTTAATGATGCTCGCCTGAATAAATAAAGATTTTGATTGATTTGATTGATTGATTGATTAACTAGGATCTGCAGCATATCCTGTGGGTAGGGAAATGGGCAGACTAGGTGGGCCAAGCGGTCCTTATCTGCCATCAAAGTCTACGTTTCTATGTTAAAACATTGGCTGGACAACAGGATGCAGAGGGTAATAGTAAACGGAATCCACAGTGAAGAAAGGAAGGGTTACTAGTTGGGTACCGCAGGGTTCAGTACTGGGACAGGTCCTTTTTAATGTCTTTATAAGTGACATTACAGAGGAATTGGAAGCAAAAGTATGTCTCTTTGCAGATGACCCAAAGTTCTGCAACATGGTTGGTACACAAGGTGGGGTGGAAAGGATGAGAAGGGACTTGGCAAGGTTAGAGGAATGGTCAAATGTATGGCAGCTTAGATTCAACGCAAAGAAGCGCAAAGTAATGCATCTGGGAAACAAAACCCAGGGGAAGAGTACACAATGGGGGTGAGATACTGACAACAACAAAAATGGAAAGGGGTCTGGTGGTTAGTTACATCAGAAGACCTAAAGGTGGGCAAGCAATGTGAGAAGGCAGTAAGGAGGGCTGGGGGAATACTGGGATGCACAGGGAGAGACATCACCGGTAGAAAACAGAAAGTTGTTATCCCTCTGTACAAACAGTTGGTGAGACCCCATCTGGAGTACTGCGGGCAGTCCTGGAGACTCCATCTCTGCAAAGACATACACAGGGTGGAGGCTGTCCAGAGGAGGGCAACCAAAATGGTCCAGGGTCTGCACCAGAAGACCTACAAAGAGAGACTAAAGGAGCTTAATATGTATACCCTCAAGGAAAGGAGGGAGAGGGGGGACATGATAGAAACTTTCAAGTACCTCAAGGGAATCAACAAAGTCCAAGAGGGTAGCATCTTTCAGAAAAAGAGATGTGCAAGAACAAGGGGGCACAATTTGAAGATAGAAAGGGGATGGCTCAGAGGTAATGTGAGGAAGTATTTTTTACGGAGAGGGTTGTGGATGCATGGAACAGCCTTCCTGAGGAGGTTGTGGAGTCAAAAACAGTGGGGGAATATAAGAATGCATGGGACAGACATGAGGCAATTCTAGTGGGGGGGTAGGAGGAAGTAGTCTGTTGGTTAACTAGGATCTGCAGTTTATCCATTAGGTAGGGAAATGGGCAGACTAGGTGGGCCAAGCAGTCCTTATCTGCCATCAAAGTCTATGTTTCTATGTTTCTACCATAAAACCAGCAGGCTAATTTAGAAAAAACTCTTGATGGCAAACAAAGGGAAGTACACACCAGGATTCCACAAACAAATCATATCAGGACATCATATGGTTTTGTAAATTTTGACGGTACTACTCCTCTAATTGGTTCCATTACCTAGCTTCACCTATTGTGTGTGTGTGTGGGGGGACTACTGCCACTGAGAGTAACAAAATCTGGTTAGATCCACCATGGCTGCATAATGAAGTTAGTGAAGTTGTGTGGAATTGTTTAGGAGGTATGGAGACACAACACAATGATTTGTAAGTAGTAAGATTTGTTTTAGTTTCTGTTCTAAGGAAGGCATATACATTATTAAAAAAATATATGGAGGTATACATTTTAAAGGAAAGAATGGGAAGCAATATAGGTTTACAAAAGAACACCAGAACAAATGATAGTGAGGTATGTGTTATCCTGGATGATATTTGCCGGATAGCTAAATTTTAAAGAAAACACAATTGCACATACCCCAATAATGCAAAGCATCATGGGAAACATATGCAAATCCCCATGATGGTACAGAAGGTGGCAGTACATGAAAAAGTAATGGCTGGCATATGATCAGCCTTGGGATTATTTACACAGTTTTGCTTTTTTAGAGACAGGGGGTTTGTCCATGAGGTGATGTAAGTTATATTCAAGCAATGTGTTGATGTCAGGAAGTCAGGTGTAATGATGGACCTGTTAGTAGAGAAAATGTGATAGTGACTTTCAGAGGGGGGGCACTTTTGATAAGGGTAAGGTAGTTATGCTTGTGATAATGGGAACATTAGGAAAGTATGAGGTCTATGCAGAAGTGGAGTACAAATATGCGCAGTTTCATAAGTATGTGCTCAGAGTGCAGGCAAATGTGATATGCAGGTTTGTTTTAGAAATAGGTGAAAATAGCGATTCATGCAATTGCTAGAAAGATAGCTAATTACATAGAAATGTAGATAGATAGACAGACAGACAGACAGATAGATAGAGAGAGACACAGACAGACAGGCAGAATAGGAATGACAGTGAAGTATTAAAGTGACACCAACCCCACCCCCACCATTCAGAGATGGGCAGGCATTGGGGTGTGCCTTTGGGTCATTGCCCATAACGCTCACGCCATTTCACCTCACCCTACCCTGCAGACACAGACAAGTGTTGAGGTGTGCCTTGGGGTGTGCAAGCTTTACACTCACCTCATTCCATAAGGAAATACACTGAAATGGGTACAGTACTGTATAAGAAAATGGAGCGAACTTTGGGGCTGAAGAGTCAAAGGCACACCTCGATACCTGTCACTGGCTGCAGGGTGGGGATGGGGGTGGAATGGCATGAGTATTACTGTTAACGATCCCAAGTCACACCCCCTGATGCCTACCAGTCCCTACAGGGCAGGGTGTTATGGTCAGAAACCCTAATTCCCTGGGCATTGTTATGTGACTTCTTAACCTAGCAACAACATTTAATGCATAACATTATAAGGACAAGTACATGTTTTTAATACATTTACAGACAGTTACATAAACTTAATTTTCTTCATAGAATAATTTAAATTTAGTGACAGTGGTAGTACAAAGCAATTACCCAGACAACTTGAAAACTGTAACTACTTTATATTGCACATTGACACCCCATAAGGACCTCCTTGAAACTGAGATGCAAATGTCACACATTTATCAGTTTTCTAACAGGAATATTTTACTATCCTAAATACATTTCTTGCTTCAGTAACTGCTCAGCACATCTATTGCATGACCTACTCATTAACATTTTACACCTGCTATGCAATGTACTGCTGCTTACTACACCAACATCATGAACCATAAAACAGATGACTGCCATAACTAGGGAGGCAGTATAGCACCGTGGTTTAAGGCTCTGAGCTGCAAATCTGGAGATCTGGGTTTGAATCCCACAGCCCCCACTTGCATACTGGGTGACCCTGAGCAAGTCACTTAACTTCCATGTGCTCCCAGGTTGCCCCTGTAGACAATCTTTCTGCTTAGTGTGCCATTCCTGGTTAAACAATTGAAAGAAAAAAAAAACAATATATTATTTTTCTTGCTTTATTTTGCTACTACAAGCTTTGACTAATACAGCCATCCTTAAATGTACTTTTTATAGCTTATCTGTCTGTGACCTAGGCAGAACTACACTGCAGCTGTAAAAAGAAGGAGAGAAGGGGGAGTGACTTTCTTGCCCAGGGGCTTGATGTTTTGTGTAAATAGATAAGAAAGGGCCCCAGACTTGGTTGTATCTGGAGAACTCTGCCCAGCAGCGGGAGACTGAACTCGGGGATTGCCAGAGCCTGTATGAGGTAAAGTGTCCTGCACTACAGCCTGACTGTTGTGAGGCAGTTCCCGCCTGCCCCCACCCACCCACCCACCCACCCAGGGTTGGCACTTCATTTATTGCTGCTGGCAGGTCACGTGTCACATCACGTGACCTACCCTTCTTTTTACTAAGTGTCCACTTTCCCATTTGCAGCTTATAGACACCAACGACTAGGGGTTGCTGCACTCTCCACTCTAGCTCCTCTTTCAACTCTCTACCCCTTCCTAGCAACTATTTGCAAACCTACCCTCTAGAGGTCACTGCAGTTCCCTTTGAATCCTTTCTGCCACCTACTTTCCTCACTCCTCCCATCAGCCTACCACTGAGCATCTGGCAGCCTCAAACCTGGTACCCTTTTTTCCAAAAGTCTACTTACTAACCTCTAAGCCAATAAACCAGTCCAACATCTTCCTCTACTTTCAAACTCTTAACCCTTCCTCCCTCCTTTTCTGAATTAAAAAAAAACTTTCTACACTCTGTTCCTAAGCTGTGCTCAAACCCAATACTCTTGCAGTCAGAGTCAGCAGCTCTACCTCTTAACCACATTGTCTACCTATTTTATTCCTACTTTCTATGCCTTTTAGTCTCTTATCCCCCCCACCTGCCAAAATATAAGTTTACCACTTCTCTCTTGCTGCCTTTGCACCCTGCACCCTCACTGTCAAAGTCAGCAGTTCCACCACTCAGCTAGCACACCTGTCTATTATTTCTGCAGGATTTCAAAACTCTAAAAAACACTCTAACCCTCAGACACTGCTAAAGTGTTATCTGATTGTTTCTGCAGACCTTGAACCCAACTCCCTGCTGCTACAGCCACTGGCTGGGCTCCTTCCTGCTACCCTGGGCAAGACTTGAACCTAGTGCCCTGTGCACCTCAGGCACCAGCTCTGCCACATAGAAACATAGAAACATAGAATTTGACAGCAGATAAGGACCGCTTGGCCCACCCAGTCTGCCCATTTCCCTACCTGATGGATAAGCTGCAGATCCTAGTTAACCAGCAGCCTACTTCTTCCTACCCCCACCCCCTAGAATTGCCTTATGACTGTCCCATGCATGCTTGAATTCCACCACTGTTTTTGACTCCACAACCTCCTCTGGAAGGCTGTTCCATACATCCACAACCCTCTCTGTGAAAAAATACTTCCTTAAATTACCTCTGAGCCGCCCCCTTCTATCTTCAAATTGTGCCCCCTTGTTCTTGCACACCTCTTTTTTTGAAAGATGCTACCCTCTTGGACTTTGTTGATTCCCTTGAGGTACTTGAAAGTTTCTATCATGTCCCCCCCTCCCTCCTTTCCTCGAGGCTATACATATTAAGCTCCTTAAGTCTCTCTTCATATGTCTTCCGGTGCAGACCCTGCACCATTTTAGTTGCCCTCCTCTGGACAGCTTCCATTCTGTCTATGTCTTTGCGGAGATTGGGTTTCCAGAACTGCACGCAGTACTCCAGATGTGGTCTCACTAGCTGTCTGTACAGAGGGATAATAACTTCTGGTTTTCTGCTGGTGATGCCTCTCCCTATGCATCCCAGTATCCCCCCAGCCCTCCTTGCTGCCCTCTCACATTGCTTGCCCACCTTTAGGTCATCTGATATGACTACCCCCAGGTCCCTTTCCATTTTTGTTGTTGTTAGTATCTCACCCCCCATTGTGTACTCTTCCCCTGGGTTTTGTTTCCCAGGTGCATTACCTCACTTCTTAGCATTGAATCTAAGCTGCCATACATTTGACCATTCCTCCTAACCTTGCCAAGTCCTTCTCATCCTTTCCACCCCACCTTGTGCATCAACTCTGTTGCAGATCTTTGTGTCATCTGCAAAGAGACATACTTTCCTTCCAGTCCCTCTGCAATAAGCTTATAAAGACATTGAAGAGGACCGATCTAATACTGAACCCTGTGGTACCCACTGTTAACCCCACTTTTTTCAGAGTGGACTCCATTTACTATTACTCTCTGTGTCCTATTCTCCAGCCAATTCTTTACCCAGGCTGTCATCTTGGGACCCACTCCCAGGCTGGCTAACTTGTATATTAATCTTTTGTGTGGGACATTGAATTTTTTGACTGGGTGACTAGGGAGGTGGATCAGGGGAGGGCAGTGGACATGGCCTATCTGGACTTCAGCAAGGCCTTTGACACTGTGCCACATAGAAAACTATTGCACAAACTGGGGAATATGGGTGTGGGCAGGACAGTAGTGCAGTGGGTAGGTAACTGGCTGGGCAGCAGGACACAGAGGGTGGTGGTAAATGGCTGTCACTCACATACACAGAAGGAAGAGTGACCAGTGGGGTACCACAGGGATCAGTGCTGGGACCGGTACTATTCAATATCTTCATCAGTGACATTGCGCAGGACCTGGAAGGCAGAATTTCACTGTTCGCTGATGACACAAAGCTCTGTAACAGAGTAGACACACCAGAGGGTGTAGACAGAATGAGAAGGACCTGCAGAAACTTGAAGAATGGTCAGGGTTTGGCAGTTGAAATTCAATGCAAGGAAGTGCAAGATAATGCATTTGGGCACAAAACCTGGCACAATATATCAGTTGGGGGTGAGGATATAGCATGCACCAAGCAGGAAAGGGATCTTGGGTTATCATCTCTGATGACCTCAAGGCAGAAACAGTGTGAGAAGGCAGCAGGTAAAGCAAATAGGATGCTGGGTTGCATAGGCAGGGGCATCACCAGCAGGAAAAGGAGGTCATAATTCCACTATAAGACACTAGTGAGGCGCACCTGGAGTACACTGTGCAGTTCTGGAGACCTACATAAGGACATGAACAGGGTAGAAGGTTCGAGGAGGGCAACAAAGATGGTGCATGGATTGCATCACAAGTCCTATGAGGACAGGTTGAAGGCACTGAACATGTACTCCCTGGAGGAAGAGGAGAGGGATATGATGAGACATACAAGTATCTTACAGGGAGGAACAGGGTGCAGGAATGCACTATTTAAGCGAAAAAGATGTTCCAGGACTAGAGGGCATGGGATGAAGTTGGAGGGAGGACGATTCAGAGGAAGCGTGAGGAAGAATTTCTTCACAGAGCGGGTGGTGGACAAGTGGAACACCCTGCCAGAGGAAGTGGTGGGGCTGAAACAATCACGGGATTTAAGAATGCATGGGATAGACATAAAGGAATTCTGGAGGTCAGGGGTAAGGGGCAACAGACTTCCTGGAAAACATAAACTGAACTTACAAACTTAAATGGGCAGACTGGGTGGGCCATAGGCCCTTATCTGCCGACACTGTCTATGTATCTATGTATCTATGACTGTGTCAAATACCTAGCTAAAGTCTAGGTAGGCCATGTCCACAGCCCCTCCCAGATCTACTACTTTGGTTACCCAGTCAAAGAAATCCATCAGATTTGTCTGGCATGACCTTCCCGCTGTGAATCCATGCTGCCTTGGGTCCTGTGCCCCTCTGACCTCTAGATGCGCAACAATTCTTTCCTTCAGAAGTGATTCCATCATTTTCCCTACCACTGAGGTTAAACTAACAGGTCTGTAGTTTCCTGCTTCTGCCTTGCTCCCACTTTTGTGAAGGGAATCACATCTGCCCTCCTCCAGTCCTCAGGTACCACCCCATCCTCCCATGATTTATTAAAGAGGGTAGTCAGTGGTGTCACTAGTTCTATCCTTAGTTCTTTTAGAATTCTGGGATGAATCCCATCAGGCCCCATTGCTTTGTCCACCTTCAGTTTTAAGAGCTCTTTCAGAACTCTTTCTTCTGTAAATGGGCTGGTATCAACTTCTGTATCCAGAGTGTTTCTACTGTTTGTTTTAGGTACGTCCCCCTCTTCCTTTGTAAATACTGAGCAAAAATATTTGTTTAGTATCTCTGCCTTTTCACAGTCACCCTCTGCCCACCCTCCCTCCCTTTATTAAGCCTCACTATCCCTCCCTTGGTCTTCCTTTGCTCCTGATGTTTATCTATAAAGGTTTTATCCCCTTCTTAACTGAGTTGGCTATCTTTCCTCGGTTTGGGCCTTTGCTGTTCTGACTGCCTTTCCAGCTTCCTTTGCTTTAACTGATACAGTTCTCTGTCCTGTTCCTTCTGTGATTCCTTGTACTTCCTGAATGCTTTCTTTTCTCTTGAACCTTCACTGCCACTTCCTTTGAGAACCATAGTGGTTTCTTACCTCGTTTCGTTTTGTTTATTTGCTTTACACAAGGCTTGTTACCTCTGTGATGGCAGTTTTATTATTCCCATTGTTCTTCCACCCCTCCTTCCTGCCCATTTGCTAGTGCATTCCTAGGCACTCACCCATTTTGGCAAAGTCAGCCCTCCTAAAATCCAGTACCTTTGTCTTTGTATGGCTTGACTCTATTGCTGTGTTTATTGTGAACCATACTGTTCGATGGTCGCTAGTTCCCAGATGGCTACCCACTTCTACATCTGTGATCCTCTCTTCATCTCCGTTTGAGAGAACCAGGTCTAAGATTGCTCCCTCTCGAGTGGGCTCCAATACTAGTTGTCTAAGCTATACCAAACTATACCAAAGCAGCAACTACGCTTAGAGGTGACCTCTCACTACTATCTCCCCTCTATCATCCTAGTTCCCCATTCTTTCTTCACCTCAGCTCCCCCACCCTTACCAACTATGCATGTGCACCCCCTGCTCACCAGCCTCTCTCTTCTCCTCCTCCTTCTTTTACCTTCCACCAACCCTATTGTCCCTATTAACCCTCGGACTCACTACTCCAGTGTTCCTACCTACCCGCCTGTCTTCCCTCCTCCTTTACCACTGCTCCTCCCCCTCCCTCCTCCTCCACACACCCCATATGCTTCTCTCCACCTCACCCCCCATCCAGACATTACCTTTCCTCCCCCCCAGCTCCCTTGCGCCTCTGATCACGCAAGCCTTCTCTGCCTGTGCTGCCCTACCCACCCCTGTGCTACAAAACCCCCTTCCTCATCCTATCGCTCCCGGCATAAACTCACCATCTGCCACCCTCTGACCAGAGCAGTTCTCCTCCTTCTACTCCTGACAGGAACATACATCCCAACCCAGGCCCTGCCCCTTCCACCCACCACCCAGCCCACTGGTCTTAAGTAGCCTCCATGAACATATGCAGCCTGCTGAAAAATTTGGCCCTACAGTGCTGGGCCTTGGCTCATCAACCAGACATCATAGCCCTGGTTGAAACCTGGCTGTCCAAATCCACCCCTGACTCATTTGTCTCCCTCCCAGGCTATACCTTATACTGGGAGGACCGAGTAGGCAAACGAGGGGGAGGCTGTGCAATCTACACTAGGGACAATACTTGGACACGCACTCCCACCCTTGCCCTTGCAAATGGGGCCCAGGCTCTTACTCTCAAACTCACCCTGGACCCCTCTATGAGCCCTCCCTATCTCGCCACAGCCTACGTTCCCCCAAAATACCAGCATCCGGCCCTGGTATCTTTAACTGACTACCTGGCCACCCTCCACCATAAGGCAGAACAAATCCTAGTTGGGGATCTTAATGTAAATTGGCTCAGCACCTCCTCATCCGCGATCAGAGACTCATTTGCCACCCAAGACCTGACGCAACTCGTCACCCAGCCCACGAGAATAAACCCTAAGAGAGGCACCAGCACCCTTCTGGATGTTATTATAACTAACCGACCCCATAAAATCCAAAACATCCAGGTCCTACCAGACTCCCTAAGTGACCACTTCCCTATCCTATTTCATATGGCAGTCCCCAATCCCAAACCCAAAGCCCAGACCACCCTCCTCAGGTGCCTCCGCCCTGGTGGGCTGAAAAAACTTAAAGTATTCCTCACCCAGATAAACTGGTCCCCCATTCATCGTGCAACCGACATTGACACTGCCCTCGCCTTCTTCACTCACACCTTCAACATGGCCTGTGATCTCTTTGCACCGGTCACCAAAATCCAGTCCAAAAAGCGGAATGCACCCTGGGTTAGCCCTGCCCTTCTACAATTACTAAGAAATCGGGATAATCTCTGGCACCTTGCCACTGATACGGGTCATCTGTCTGATAGCCAGGCTTACAATGCAGCCCGGAATAAGTGCTCTTGGGCCATCCGGAAAGCCAAGGCCGACCATTACCAGGCCACCCTTACCTCCTCCTGGGGCTCAGCCTGGACTTTCTGGGATAATATTAAACAACTTAACGGAAAAGCTCACTCCCCTGCACCATCCTAGCTCACTAGGAATGGCACTACCACCACCGAGCCTGCCACCATAGCTAACTGGCTCAACACCACTTTCACTGACTTTAGCTCTCAGTCCTCCCTAGTAATTTCTTTGACCTTCCCCCAACCAACCTCCCCCTGTCCTCCAGCACCTCAGCTTCCACCTGCGCAAGATTTCCACCCGGGAAGCCAGACCCATCCTTATCAAAGCTTTGAATAGCAACAGTCCTGGCAGTGACTTTCTGGACCCCAGTATCCTCAGGCTGGTGCTAGATGAAGTCCTTGCCCCACTCACCAGCCTAATTAACCAATCACTCTGCCTGGGACAATTTCCCATGGCTTGGAAAACAGCCATAATCACACCAATTCATAAAGGGGGCGACAGGTGGTCGGCCAACAACTACCGGCCAATCTCCATCCCCCATCTCTAAAGCCCTGGAGAAAGTGGTGGCCATTCAAATCACTGATTATCTGGCTAAGCATAATATCTTATGCCCAGAGCAACATGGCTTCCGTGCTGGTCACAGTACCAGCACTGCCCTAATTGAATTCTCCAACTTCCTACACTCCTCCTTGGATACCAGCTCCCTAGCTGGTGCACTGTTCATCGACCTCTCAAAGACTTTCGACATTGTCTCCCATCCACTTCTGCTGAATGCCCTCTGCCACACTGGTCTCTCAGCTGGCCCCCTAGCATGGTGCACAAGCTATATTGCTGCTCGATCACAGTGTGTAAAAATCAATGGGACACTCTCTGATACCCATCCCATTCACTCTGGGGTCCCCCAAGGCTCCATCCTGGGCCCCCTTCTCTTCTCGCTCTATCTGAACACCCTGCCCAGTGCATGCCCTGGCAAAATTCTCCTGTATGCAGATGACGCTGTCCTTTTTGCCACCCACCGCAATCCCATCTCCCTTCAGGACACCCTACAGCAGTCTTTCAACAGTGCCGAAGCCTGGTTTAAGGAGCGCAGACTCGTCATCAATCTTAAAAAGACCAAAGCTATGCTCTTTTCACACCCCCAAAACAAAGCTAGCAACCACCCACTCTATATCCTTCCTAGTACCAATCAGCCACTGGAACAAGTCTGCTCCTACAAATACCTTGGGGTTACCTTCGACTCAGCCCTCACATTTCACAACCACATCGATGCCCTAACATCCGCCACTAACACGGCTTGGCATCCTCTTCCTTACGTAGAACCTGCCTTCCCCAAATGCACTCCGGCTAGCTGTTACGTCATCCGTTTTGTCCCTTGTAGACTATGGTCTACCAGTCTATGGTGCTGCCGACACCACTGCACTCAAAAAAATTCACTTAACCCTGAATAAAGCCTGCAGATTGGTTACTGGTGCCCCCAGGCTCACACACACCTGTCAGCTGTATGTCGAGGCTAAACTTCTTACCCTGGATGAACAGCTCCGATATCAAACCTGTCTCCTCACAAAAAAAAACCTACTTGGGCTCTCCCCCCCTGGGGTAACGGCATCCATCCACCAGAGCCCTCCCACTATTGCAACACGGTCATCCAACAAGACCACTCTAATGGTCCCCAGATCAAGAACCAGCCGTGGCCCGAGGTCCTTCTACTATAGAGCACCATCCTGGTTTAACTCTCTCCCTGCCCCCATCACCAATGCCACCACCATCTCCAAGTTCAAAACCACCCTTGGAAACCAAATCATCAACACTCGTAACTGCTCCTGTCTCTGAAAGTAGCCTCCACCTCTACTTCTCATGACAATGCCCTCCGGGCGACTCTTCACCTAGCCATCCCGACCACCGCTTCCCGGTACACCGTGCCTATGTCTAACCTGGCCGGTGCCAGCTGTTTCAGTGTTTACCTACTAGATTGCTCAATTTTGATACCAACTTTGTAACACCTGTTCTCAATTACATGTACCCTGTAAACTAAATGTATTTGTCTGACCTCATTGTGACGTGGCGCCTCTGCTGAACACCTTTTGTTTTGCAAACTTATGCAATGTAACCAAAAACACTATGTATGTCTTTAATGTGATGAAGTACCTTTGGAAACGAGCCTCTGGCTCAAAGGTTGTAAACTGATTTTACAAATAAATAAAATAAAAATATCTGTGCATATTGTTCTGAGAGGCACGTGTCATTATGATTTCTTTCATGTCCAACTAGTTTAAATTGAGCCAAGAGCCAGGCCTCTTGGGTAGGAGTGTCCATTCTCCATTTAAGCAACAACTAACTCTTAGCTTCTAGGGCAGCTAGCAGTATACAACTTTGTCTGGCTTTACTTGCATCAGTTAAGACAGAATTGTTGCCCAAGAGCCAGAGGCAGGGATCTGTCAGTAGGGGGTAGCACAATGCCTTCCACAGAGTTGAGTCACTTAAGTCTAATAATTGTGGATTGCTGGGAAGGCCCATAAAATATGTAATAGAGTACCCAGGGCAGCATGGCACCACCAGCATAGTCCTGTGTGCATGTCCTCCATCCTCTTAGGCATAACTGGGGTCCTATACCATCTGTGAAAGATCTTTTTTGTATCAGTTGGTATCAAATGTCTTGGATATGGCTGTATGAATTACGCACAGTCTGCTGCCAACACTCTTTTGTTATGATTGTCTGCAGTTCCTCTTTCTAAAGATTTTTCTGTTTTAGCAAAGGGATACTCTTCTGTACAAAGAGGTAAGAATACATGGCTCCTCCCCTCCCTTGGGCATTTTGCATCCAGCATGTAATGGTGTCTGGTAAGTCCCCTGCAGGTGGCATATTATTTATCCACAGTCTGCGATGCAGGACCTGCTAGAGCTGGAAGTATCTCCAAAAATCAAGCTGTGGCATGTTGAACTTACCTCTAAGATTTTGTAAGGTGTCTAAAGTGTTGGAGGAAGAAGAGAACAGATGGCCCACCAGGAAAAGTCTGTGGTCAGCCTGGCTGGGCCACTATAGTAGGCATCTATCTATGGCTATGTGTGAATTTTCACACAGAGGTTCCCAAAGCCCTAGTGAGTTAACCCCAACATATATGTTTACAGACCAGGGTTTTCCATTGTGTGGTGGTAAATTGGGATGTAGGGGAGGATTCTGTCCAGTACATTAGTGGCTGTTGGGGCCCATGGTGGAGGGGACTAGCTGGAGCATTCCAGGTACAACCAAAGTGGGACTAACTCCCAGTTGGCATCACTGATGGAAAGCTCCACAGGTTAGAAAAACTATTCATTTCTATTCCTTTGGCTTTCTTATAGATGGTATGTCAGATTGAAAAAACAAAACAATCTGTAGCCTCCTTGCTGCATCCTCAATCCTCTTCCTATGGGCTTAGATCTATTGACCAAACTCCCCTCCACATCCGTAGATGCAAAACCTCAATGGGCACTCATGCTTTCTCCTATGCTGCCCCGCTCTACTGGAGCTCCCTTCCCCTAGTCATCCGATGTGCTTCTAATCATGTTAGTTTTAAAAGGCAACACTATAACCATCTACTTGTTTCAGCCCCTGCTACTGTTTTCACCCACCTTAAAGCCTCCTTCCTCTACCTCCTGGTCACCATGCCGCCTACCCCTACTGCACTCTCTCTGCTCAATAGCAACTTTCCTTGCCCAGGCCTCCAGGTTTCCTCTCTGGCTTCCCTGTCTCATGACTTTTCTTTGTCCACTTTTAGGTGCCACCTCCTTTTCCTCCCCTATGCTTTAGACTCAAAACCTGACACTTATCTGGTTTTATTTCATGTCTCCCTCCTAACTGGCATCAACCACTGTATTCTCTTTAATCTGCTACTCAGCTACTGTATTCTCACCCTCTGGCTTTTCCCTGTTTGAATGACTGTATTTCCTTTTATTCAATTTAATATAACTTTTTATCAATTTATTTATTTGAAATACTAATCTCTCAAACTGACTGTATATTTGACCTTAGTGAATTTTGTACTTGCTTGCTATGTCCTCTTACCTCACCGGCATTTCTGTCCACTGATGAATTGTATTTGACCTGTATCCTCTGTTCATGGTACTGTATACACTATTATTTTTTTGAATTGTATTTGGCCTGTACCCTCTGTTCATGGTACTGTATACACTATTATTTTTTTGAATTGTATTTGACTTGTGCCCTCTGTTCATTGTACTGAATTCACTGTGATGTTTTGTATTCCAACCTGTGTCTTCCCGGGTCATGCCTGAAAATAGGCATTTCTACATCTAGTGCACCTACCTGGTTCACAAAAAACAAAATAAAATAAATAAATAAATACATTATTGGCAGGTAGGAACAAGGGGAGGTTCTGCTTGATGCCTGCCACCTGGTGATAAGCCCAGAGCCAGGGAAGGCTCCTGCTGCCTCTGATGTCTGGAGCGTGCAGTTTGAAAAGAGAAAAATTGGGTCTGGCACCATCACAGAGGTAGGAAATTAATTGCTTTTCTAACCTGTGGAGCATTCCTTTAGGGATGCTAACTGGGAGACTATTTAGAAAAAAAAGTATCTTGGGAAGGCTATCATTTTATAGGCTACAATTTTGCTGCCGAATGTGGGATTAAGTTTTCTCCATCACAAGAAATCTAAATTTTGTTTCTTCAGCAGGGGATCTATATTAAGGCCCACCATACAAGGTGCACATCCGGTATAAAGGTCATGCCCAACTATATGATTTGTTTAGGGGACCACCTGAGGTGCTACCTACTGGTCCTGTCTCAACGGCAGGAGGAGTTTAAAGGTAAAACTTCCATTTTGTTCCAATTAACCTTCAGTCCTGAAAGTTTGGTGAATGAATTCAGTTAGTTCATGATGTGAAGAAAAGAAGCCTCTGGGTTAGAAAGAGTGAGGAGAAAGTTGCCAGCATACGCCAATGTTTTGAGAATGGCCTTACCCATGGTAATTTTCTCAATGGAGTCAGTTTGCCTAATTTTCTGGAGCAGGGTTCCTTGGCCAGGAGAAAGAGGATGAGTGAAAGGGGGCACCCCTCTTAGTCCCTCTGGCCAGAGTAAAGGGGGAGAAATTAGGCCATTATTGAGAATATGAGCAAAATGGTTAGTGTACAGTGTTACAACCCCACTCAGCAGGTCAGGCCCTCTGTGACCCACAGTGCCAACCTCTGAGCACAGTATTGTGAACAAGTAACAGAACAGGGTATCATTCCTGTCTGCTTCTAGGTCTGAATCACCTTTGGTCTCAAGTTCTGGGGGGATTCAAACTGTGAATCTTATGCTAGTGTATCCAAAAGTACAGGCTCAGATACTTCTGCTCTTCAGGGAATGCCAGATATATTTCATCTAAGACCACCTAACCAGGTATCCAAAATGAACCCTTAAAACTCTATAAAAGACCTTGGGTATTTCTTACCTTTTTCCAGTTCAGTAACACCATTAAGCTTAGGAACAGTTGTCAACTTTAACCATCTATACTTCACATGCAAAATAAAGAATTTTGAAGGCACACCAGGCAGTCTCTTTAAAATAAGAGGTTTACTTAAAAATGGATAGAAATATGTAAAATGTAAACACAGAACAATATATCACGAAGCATACAATCTCTTAAAAGAACAAGGTTAAAGTACATAAATAAACTCCTACCACAATACAATAAGACTTTCCTGTCTAATGTATACCTTCTTACAGTGATTAAAGATAGATGTTGCTTCTAAGAGCCCACAAAGAAATGAGTCACTAAAGCTCAGACACAGAATAGTTTAACTGTCTCTATACCCACCTCTTCCATGATGTCACTTAGCTCCTCCTTGTTAAATATAATAAAAAATAATACACACAGGATGTCCTATCAGGAGGTATATTAAATAAGGTGACATCAGCAAAAACTCATTTTGCAAATTATAAGCCTATGATTTCCCAGTTCCTTCTCTGTGATCTTTGAGCAGTTCCTGTTCCCAGCCCATAGAAACATAGAATTTGATGCCAGCTAAGGACCGTTTGGCCCACCCAGTCTGCCCATTTCCCTACCTAATGGATAAGCTGCAGATCCTAGTTAACCAGCAGCCTACTTCTTCCTACCCCAACCCCCTAGAATTGCCTTATGACTGTCCCATGCATGCTTGAATTCCACCACTGTTTTTGACTCCACAACCTCCTCCGGAAGGCCGTTCCATGCATCCACAATCCTCTCTGTGAAAAAATACTTCCTTAAATTACCTCTGAGCTGCCCCCCATCTTCAAATTGTGCCTGCTGTTCTTGCACACCTTCTTTTTGAAAGCTGCTACTGTCTTGACTTTGTTGATTCCTTGAGGTACTTGAAAGTTTCTATCATGCCCCCCCCTTTCCTCGAGGCTATACATATTAAGCTCCTTAAATCTCTCTTCATATGTCTTACGGTGCAGACCCTGCACCATTTTAGTTGCCTTCCTCTGGACAGCTTCCATCCTGTGTATGTCTTTGTGGAGATTGGGTCTCCAGAACTGCACGCAGTACTCCAGATGGGGTCTCACCAGCTGTCTGTACAGAGGGATAATAACTTCCTGTTTTCTACTGGTGATGCCTCTCCCTATGCATCCCAGTATCCCCCAGCCCTCCTTGCTGCCCTCTCACATTGCTTGCCCACCTTTAGGTCATCTGATATGACTACCCCCAGGTCCCTTTCCATTTTTGTTGTTGTTAGTATCTCACCCCCCACTGAGTACTCTTCCCTTGGGTTTTTTGTTTCCCAGGTGCATTACCTTGCACTTCTTAGCATTGAATCTAAGCTGCCATACATTTGACTATTCCTCTAACCTTGCCAAGTCCCTTCTCATCCTTTCCACCTCACCTTGTGCATCAACTCGTTGCAGATCTTTGTGTCATCTGCAAAGAAATACTTTTCCTTCAGTCCCTCTGCAATGTAAGCTATAAAGACATTGAAGAGGACCGGTCCTAATACTGAACCCTGCAGTACCCCACTAGTAACCCCCCTTTCTTCAGAGTGGACTCCATTTACTATTACTTTCTGTGTCCTATTCTCCAGCGAATTCTTTACCCAGGCTATCATCTTGGGACCCACTCCCAGGCTGGCTAGCTTGTATATTAATCTTTTGTGTGGGACTGTGTCAAATGCCTTGCTAAAGTCTAGGTAGGCCATGTCTATAGCCCCTCCCAGATCTACTACTTTGGTCACCCAGTCAAAGAAATCTATCAGATTCTTCAGGCATGACCTTCCTACTGTGAATCCATGCTGCCTTGGGTCCTTTGCCCCTCTGGCCTCTAGATACTCGACAGTTCTTTCCTTCAGAAGTGATTCCATCATTTTCCCTATCACTGAGGTTAAACTAACAGGTCTGTAGTTTCCTGCTTCTGCCTTGCTCCCACTTTTGTGAAGGGGAATCACATCTGCCCTCCTCCAGTCCTCGGTACCACCCCATCCTCCCATGATTTATTAAAGAGGGTAGTCAGTGGTGTCACTAGTTCTACCCTTAGTTCTTTTAGAATTCTGGGATGAATCATCAGCCCCATTGCTTTGTCCACCTTCAGTTTTAAGAGTTCTTTCAGAACCCTTTCTTCTGTAAATGGGCTGGTATCAACTTCTGTATCCAGAGTGTTTCTACTGTTTGTTTTAGGTACCTCCCCCTCTTCATTTGTAAATACTGAGCAAAGATATTTGTTTAGTATCTCTGCCTTTTCATAGTCACCCTCTTCCCACCCTTCCTCCCCTTTATTAAGCCTCACTATCCCTCCCTTTCTCTTCCTTCACTCCCTGATGTACCTATAAAAGGTTTTATCCCCCTTCTTAACTGAGTTGGCTATCTTTTCCTTGGTTTGGGCCTTTGCTGTTCTGACTGCCTTCCCAGCTTCCTTTTGCTTTAACTGATACAGTTCTCTGTCCTGCTCCTTCTGTGATTTCTTGTACTTCCTGAATGCTTTCTTTTTCTCTTGAACCTTCACTGCCACTTCCTTTGAGAACCATTGTGGTTTCTTACATCATTTTGTTTTATTTGTTTCACTTAAAGGCTTGTTACCTCTGTGATGGCAGTTTTATTATTCCCCATTGTTCTTCCACCCCTCCTTCCTGCCCATTTGCTAGTGCATTCCTTAGGCCCTCACCCATTTTGGCAAAGTCAGCTCTCCTAAAGTCCAGTACTTTTGCCTTTGTATGGCTTGACTCTATTGCTGTGTTTATTGTGAACCATACTGTTCGTCGGTCGCTAGTTCCCAGATGGCTACCCACTTCTACATCTGTGATCCTCTCTCCATCTCCATTTGAGAGAACCAGGTCTAAGATTGCTCCCTCTCGAGTGGACTCCAATACTAGTTGTCTAAGGCATACCCCCTTTAGGGCATCTAGAATAACCCCACTCTTTGAAGTGGCTGCTGCAACTGCACTCCAGTTAACATCTGGCGTGTTCAGATCACCCATCAGCAATATCTCCCCTTTTTCTACCATTCTAAGTATATTTTCTATCATTTCCTTGTCCATTTCCTCCCCCTGAGAAGGGGGTCTGTATACAAACCCTGTGCGGATTGTGGTGCCATTGCCTGTCTCCAAATTTACCAACAGTGCTTCTTCTCCTCCCTGTTTACCCTTTTGTTCTGTTGCTTTGATTCCTTCCCTTATGTAAAGAGCTACTTCTCCTCCTCTTTTACCCTCCCTGTCCCTCCTGTAGATAGTGTATCCCAGTATGTTTACGTCCCAGTCATGGTTCTGTGTGTTCCACATTTCTGTGACTGCCATGATATCCAGATGTTCCTCCTCCATCAAGGCCACTAATTCAGGAAGCTTGTTACTCAGACTATGGGCATTGGTACTCATTGCTCTCCATTTTTTGATGGCTTTACCTTCTTTTGCAGCATCCCCCTCTGACCTTTCTGCCTCGGTCTTTTTCTCATTTAGTACCCTGTTTTGTAGGGAAAGGCTGGGATTTTCCTGCTGCTTATCAGTGCCTCCCCCCTTGACTAGTTTAAAAGCTTGCCAATGAAGCATTTAAACTGATTGCTCAAAAGACTTGTTCTCTTCCTGGACAGATGCAGACCATCCTGCCAGTACAGGCTGGTGTCCCTCTAGGTGGAACCCCAGTCCCGAATGAAGCCAAACCCCTGTGCTCCACACCATTTCAAAAGACCTTTTACAACTCTGCAGTTTTCTCACCTAGATGCCATATAGCTTCTTAACACCAGTTGAAATTAACTGTTCTTCCTTTGAAGAAGTTATAAAATGTATATTTTAGTTTCCCAGCTTCAAAGAAACACAGATCATCAACAAGGCCATAAAATGCAACTTCTTGGAAGTTAAGCACAGTACAAAGTTCTGCTGTTTAACATATATCCTGTCATTTTAACTGAAACCTGGGGCGGGGGTCATCCCACAGGCTGTCTCATGAGAGACACTCAGTAACACAATCTATATTCAAATATAATAGAGCAATCATAACCAGTTGGCCAAGTATCACATAAAGTAGTCTAACCCAGCGAATAAATAAAGGGCTGATTCCCCATGGCTGTCATAGCCTGGTATAGGTAACATAGAAATTTGATGGCAGAAAAGGACCTCCAGGCCCATCCAGTCTGCCCATTATACTCTGCCGCATAGGGGACACTAGATCCTACTTGGCCACCCCCCTTTGGCTCTCTTCTCCTAGCCCCCCCTCCGATGGAGACTACAGTCACTACTCTCTTTCCAGGTTCCTCCACCCTCCCACTTTTGGTTATTCCCATGTGTTTATTCCATGCCCTCTTGAATTCACTAACAATTTTGGCCCCCCACCTCCACTGGCAGTCTGTTCCATAGGGCCACCACCCTCTCCATGAAGTAGGACCCTATCCTGTTCCCTCTGAACTTTCCTCCCCTCTGGCTTCAAATTGTGCCCTCTAGTTTTCATGCTTGTTTTTCTTCTAAATATGCTCCCTTCTCTCACCTTGTTAATCCCTTTCGAGTATTTCAATGTCTCTGTCTCAACAGAATCAAATGCCCTCCCACTGTCAATACTGAGAAGACATGCTGGGTTAGACTGACATCGGCCTATCCAGATAGCATAGAGCTCTGATATTGTCTGATGCCAAGCTGCCCTTTACAAAGCCAGACTGTTGATGGTCCACAAGGTGGGGTATCACAGCTTGTAGATTAATGGCGAGCATCTTTGCTAGTATTTTTGTGTCTACACTGAGCAAGGATATTGGGTGATAACTAGTCAGTTGTTGACGGACCTTGCCAGGATTTGGAAGGATATTTATCAAGGCCTCTGATAGGGATGAGGGGAGATGACTCTGTTCCTTAGCTGCATCAAAGACTGTTAGCAGCCTGCTGTTCAGTTGCCCCTCATAGAACTGGTAAAACTACACTAGGAATCCATGAAGGCCAAGGGTTTTGCATTTGGGAAGGATCCTAATAGGTGCCCTAAGTTCTAGCAGAGTAAATGGTTCATCCAGGGACTTTGCCTGCACTTGGAAAAGTGTAGGGAGATTGAAAACAAATGTGTCATATATAAATGGGGAAGGGGTGAGATGTGAGAAATAAAGTTTGGGATAAAAATCTTTGAATAGCTCATTCCTGCTCAGTCTGTAACTAAAGTGCCTTGGGGGAAGGGTTGTTTACAGCTGCTATATTTTTTGCTGCTTGCTGCACCCTGGTATTTTAGGCTACTAGGTTACCTGGTTTCTCATCAGATTCCCAGTATTGATGAGCTGTGTTCTGGACCACTTTTTGGGCCATAGAATAGGTAGGGGAAATAAAAACCTTTTTTTTTTGTATTTCCCAATGAAGCTGTGAGGTGGGGTTAACTGAATGATATAACTTTCCTTCTTCTTAAGCTGCTTTTCTCTGTCAGTTGTGCTTGTCGCTATTTTGTGGCATGAGCAGAATAGCTGCTGATCCACCCTCTGAGATATGCTTTAACAACATCCCAGGGGGTAGCTCTTGGAACATCAGGAGAGTCATTAGCGTCAAAATAAAGTCAGATTTCTTGTTCAAGCCATAGTTAGAATTCTGGAAGAGAAAGGTGTGAAGACACCATCTGGGTGTGGAAGTGGGAACACTGCCTATCTCTATCAGAAGGGAGACCACTGTGTGATCAGAGATAATGATAGTGCCAATGGTTGTTTCATGAACCTCAGAGAGTCTAGCCTTCTCTACCAGGAAGTCATCTACTACTAGTGTCCTGCCTGGCAGAGTAAAAGGTGACATCCCTACCAGTGGGGATATGGACCCTCCAAGGGTCTAGTAGTGCAAATTCATTTGCCATATAGTGAATGGCCTCTCTGGAATGGGTAGCAGCTAATGTAGTCTGTCTAAGTTTATCCGACATAGGGTCCCATGGCTCACTGAAGTCTCCAACCAGAATGGGCTGATCTCCTGGTTGGCGCAGGTCCACTAGGGTTTGTGCAAGTTCTGGGAAAAAGGAAGTAGTATGCACACTAGGTGCATATACTGTACATTACCCAAAAGGAGCAAATGTGAATTGATGAGTAGTCTAACCAGTAACCATCTGCCATCCATGCTTGTCTTAGTTTCCAAAGCTTTAACCAGGTGGCGTTTGTGAATACAGATAGCCACCCCCCTGGGACTTGGTGGTGCCTGAGCTGCCTAACACCTCCCCACCCATTCCCTTTGTAGTTTAAGTGTTTCCCCTGGAAACAGGTGGATTTCTTGCAAGAAGGCAATATCGCAGTGCAGCTTCTTGAGGTGGAACAAAACCTATTTTTTTGTAATGGGGGAATTAAGACCTTGCACATTCCAGTAGATCAACTTTACATCTTAAGGAGTAGTCATCATTTTAAGACAATGAAAGACTGGTCATAGTAATATAAGGTACAGTATATAGTATGTGTAGTAGCCTTGGGGCAAGTAAATCTACAAGTAGGCCTGTGTCCTAAATGGAACAGATTGTTTATAGGGGTTTTGAACAATCCATAGAAGAGTGAGTTAATCTCTCATTTAATGACATAAGAATGCTATTAAGTTCAGTAGTCTGGTAAGAAGAGTGAGTCATAACACAGAGGATAATATATGGGCAGCCATACACAGTAAGGCTGTGTCTGCATCGAGAGGTTTTTATGGCAACCAGGAACCTCGACAGCAAAGCTCAAGAGGTTCCATGGTTGACACAGAAAACTTGAGATGAAGACACAAGCTTGTATGTGTTTGGATGCTCATACATTATCTTTTATAGTGTATGGGCATCCATACCTATTTCAGACACTCTGCTACCTTTCAGTGAACTGGGGTTTGTGGTGGAGTCACTTTAGGGTTGGTGGTGGGCTCAAATACTGAATTTATTTATTTATTTCAAAGTTTCACCAGGAAGGCATATTGAGCAGAGTACCACTCGATTCCAGATGCGTCCTGGGGTTGGGGAAGTTGGGAAATACACAATAATAACATTGGACACGAAATACAAAAGCAGGAGTGGTTACAAAGAATGTGCAACACACATGGTCTGTTGCAGCTTTTTCTGTAAGTTCAAGTTTATAAAATATAAAGCTTCCAGCTTGACTGGATAGAGGAAACCAGCTGTGTTGTAACATTCTATGTTGTTGTGCTGCAGTAGTGACATCACTACTGCAGCACAAGAACATAATGATGTCACTACTGCAGCATAGCAAGCATATTCCAGTCATGGAATTCCATGCATAACGGGGTTCCACCATAAACTATAGCATACATTCAGGGAATGGTGCAGGTATTAACTGTCTGAAGATATCTCTAACTTTAGGAACTATAAAAGTTAAAAAACATAAGGCATACAGTTAGAGCCACTGTAACCACATTTTTGATTTTCTAAAATGATATTTCATACCACACCTCAGTAACTGCATAGTAGTGAAAACTTGGGGGGGGGAGTACAATACATGGATGGATACTGATGGGGCAAACAAGGTCTGCAGAAGGCTACTGGTCTCTTTTTAAATTTTTATTTTGTTCTTTGATAACCAGGTAAGGCCTACTAGGCACAGGTGCCTCTTTTCAGGGGCAACCCAGAAGCACTGGGGAGATTAACTGACTTGCTCCAAGTCACACAGTATGCAATTAGAGGTTGTGGGAATCAAACCCAGGCCTGTCTGCTGGATGTATCAAGCTCATTGACAGCTCATTACTCTAACCTCTAGGCTATAATGCCAGCCCCTCCAAGGGCATACTACCAGCACCTAAACGTCTCTGTAGAAGTAAGCAAACACTCCTATCAGGTTAAGGAGTACCGGCTTTAATCCAATAGGTAGTATTAATATGGTCTGCTGCATGTGGAAGCCTTGCAGAAATTCAGGGGTCAGAGGCCTGACACACCAGGCCCCATTTAATGAGATCTGTTTAAAGAGATCCAGTGAGAGAGAAAAAAAGGAGGGGATGCAGCATATAATTCCACTCATCCACTCCCCGGCTGTGCCACTATGACATGAAAGGGTTACTGGTAGTAAACAATATGAGGATCTAGGTTATAACATAAAACAGGAAAGAGAAGTAAACTACTTCTGTAAATATAAATATATATATATATATGAAGACAAAGAACCTCTGTGCGCAAACACTGAGGCAAGGGTTAACCCAAAGGGCATTTGGCTGGGAAGCCAAGTTTCAAGAAAATACAAAATCACACATGCCCACACAATGCAAAGCATCATGGGCTGCATATGCAAATCACCACAGAATGTTATGCTGGTTCAACTTTAAGCAGAATTGCATGGTGCTGAAAGGCCTCTCACAAAGTTTGCAAAGGGTGCTAACAAATGACATAGAGACGTGTTTCGTCCTACCAGGACTCATCAGTATGCCTCATCTGTTTGACACCCCAGTGGAATGGACAAGCTACCCTAAGACAGTGTGTCTTGCATAAGTTGTGGTGAACCCATTAAAATAAAAAACTATTTAGAAGTCAAAGAACCTCTTTGCGGAAACACTGAGACAAGGGTTACCCCAAAGGGCATTTGGCTGGGAAGCCAAGTTTCAAGAAAATACAAAACCACACATGCCCACACAATGCAAATCATCATGGGCTGCATACTGATGAGTCCTGGTAGGACGAAACACGTGTCTATGTCATCTGTTAGCACCCTTTGTAAACTGTGTGAGAGGCCTTTCGGCACCATGCAATTCTGCTTAAAGTTGAACTAGCATAACATTCTGTGGTGATTTGCATATGCAGCCCATGATGCTTTGCATTGTGTGGGCATGTGTGATTTTATGTTTCTTGAAACTTGGTTCCAGCCAAATATCCTTAGTAACTGCCTCAGTGTTTGTGCACAGAGGTTCTTGTTTCTAAATAGTTTTTTATTTTAACGGGTTCACCAACATATCCAAGACACACTGTCTTAGGGTAGCAAGTTCATTCCACTAGGGTGTCAAACAGATGAGGCATACTGATGAGTCCTGGTAGGATGAAACACGTGTCTTATGTCATCTATTAGCGCACTTTGTAAACTGTGTGAGAGGCTCGCACCATGCAATTCTGCTTAAAAGTTGAACCAGCATAAAATATTCTGTGCTTTTGATATGCAGCCCATGATGCTTGCATTGTAGGGCATGAATATGTTTATATTTTCTTATATATATATATATATATATATATGTGTATATATATATATGTGTATATATATATATATATATATATATATGTATATATATATATATATATATATCTATATATATACACACACACACCCACTAGGAGTCTCCTTCAGAGAGGAGGTTATGAGGAATTTATACAGGGGTACAGATGACTCAGGGTTTACCTCTGAAGGTTCCTCCATGTCACAGAGGCAAAGAGAGTTTTAGTTCAAGGTGGAGGCTCAGATTCCACATCATCTGAGCCTGGCCATCCTGTGAGCCCCATGGTTTTAGGCAGCATCCCTCCCAGCTTTCTGTGTTTACCACCAATCTATGCTGCCGCCCACCGTGGTGGGCCAATTGAGACTGTTCAGGTTCCACTATGTGGCAGTGTACATTCTGTATTTGCATTTATTTCACCAGGAAAAGGCTTTGTTGAGCAAGCTCATTTACAAAGAGGTCCTGGGTATGACATCATACAATGTTAAAAGGTAGTGATACAGCATTTGAAGGTATACAGGGCACAGGGAATTATACATAGTTGAAGTACGGTTACAGAAAAGAAAACTGAGTGTAGCCCAGGCACCATGTGCCAGTGGGCTACTACCCCTGCTTGTTGCCTTATGTACAGGTTAAGGGGCCTGAGTCCTGCTATGGTGACAATTGGGGGTTCTTTCCCAAAGTTATAGACAATAGCACAGTGCCTCCACCCAGAGTAAGATGCCAGTGGATCAGGTGACTGATTGGTACAGCCCCCTGGGATACTGCACCTACCCACTTCCCCAACCAGCCACCCTGGACACGGAATTCCCTACAACCATTCCCCACCAGATACCATAAGACAGTCAAAAAGCAAATTGCAATAAACCTCTTCTGACACAGCAATTTCAACAAGTTAACTCACAGCTTTATCTTGGGGGTGAGGGTTAGGATAGGGGATACCTGGAAAAGGAAGGGCTGTGGAATGAAAGGATGGTTAGTAACAGAGTGATAAGCAACAATGTAAGTGCCCAAGGGCCAGTCTAACCCCCGACTGCCCACCCCCACTGGTACCAGTGTTACCCTTAGAAGTTCCTGGGGTACTCATTTGGTGCAGGCCTGGACATTGCCATGGGTTGGCTGGCTGTTGGGGACATAGAAGGTTGAGAACATGCTTCATTTAGAATCACACACCCCTGTTTCAGAATCCAGGAACCTGGTCCTAGGTAGTCACGGTTTGCAGACCTCAACAACAGTTGGCATAATAATTTCCAGATGTCCAGAAGTGTGGAGCTCCCTCGATTCATGCAGCAATGGGCAGAAGGCAGGATGGTCTCGATTCCCCTGGCAAGTTGGATCTTGCTTGAAGGTCTTTCAGCTGTTCCCCTTGATTGAAGGTCTAGCCACTTGTCACCTTCAGCTGCATCTGGCCCCTTTGCAAAGCTTGATGGCAGGTTCACACCAGCCCCAGAAGGCCCAGACCCGGGCTGGGAGTGGCTTCACAGCCTGGCTCCCCACATTGGGTTGTAGGTGCCCTAGCACCCCAGCAAGCGCCAGTGACCTCCTGAGACAGTGAGTCCCACTTGGAAGGGGTTAACTAGTTCCCTTCCTGGCTCTGAGTGAGCACTCCCAAGCAATAGGAGCTCTCTGCAGTCCTTGCACTGAGGTGGTAACTAGGCAGTGCTTCCAATTGAACAGCAATACCGGTGTGCCAAATGGGTGCTAGCCTTCTGATTTGCACTCAGACTATAGAACTCTGCGAGAGGGGTCCAAAACTAGTCAAACCCTGTTCCCTTCAGTGCTTGCAGCTCAGCTGTCCATAAAAGGTTCCTTTCAGCTTCAGCTGGGACACAGCTCTCAGTCACTCAGTTCAGTCTACACAGCAAAGTCACAGAACCTGGCTAGCACCCTGACCAGAGATGATCTGCCTCTTCAGAATTACTTTCAAAGTCCCAATTTGCAAGTCAAGTCCTTTGCAGCAACTAATTAACCTCCAAAATGAGACAACACAGATCTAGCAGCACAGTTCAGTTTACTAGTGCAGTGTCTCTGCAACCAATATTTTCTCCAATTAAAGCAGCACAATTCACAGTACCCGAAACGTTTTAAAATCCAGTCCAGAATCTCACTCTCCATCTTCTTTAACTCACTTTACACAGCACAATCCACAGCTGAGACCTGAGCAAGGCCTCTGACAGTCCAATTCATCTCACATAGAATCCTCCTAGCTTGAGAAGATCCCGGGAACACACGGACTCGAACCCAGAAAGTCTTTGTTTTTTTTCTCAGGAATCCAGCCTCCTGACTGACTGTTCAAGTCAATCAATCACCAATAACCATAGTGATCAATATTTCCTAATTGTTTACTGGAGCATGATTGAGGCACCTGAATTAGTGACACTCCCTCTCCCAAAAGTCCTTTGGCTCAGTTTTGGGCACCTAGAAAGGAAATTGGCTGCTGGATGGGGTTAAAGTGTCGCCAGTATGTTAGCCCCCATTCAGTTCTATGCAGTCCAATATAGTTCCCCATTTTCCAAGGTCTGGTGCAGCTAAGAGAAGTCTGCTTTACCAGCAGAGACCCCACATGCACATAGCCCCAACTGTGCCCTGCTAAGTCAGCTCACTCTTAATTAATAATTACCCATAGTTTCCCTGTTGCTGCCACCACAATACAACCACCCCAAGCAATGGGCAGCACCTCATTAATATTCATGAGGGCTCATGAATCATTCATGGACCTCGCTATGGGCCCAAGTTTAACTTAACATTTTTAACATTAAGGCAACTTCTTATGCACCTCCTCAAGGTCACCTATCCCTAAAATGATGCTGAGGGGCACCAGGACCACAAAAACACTCCCCATCTCAACCGCAAGAACGGCAGTCGGCAAGATGAAAGTGCTCCTTCATGCATGAGTGAGCGCTGGTGGCATGGGAAAGAATGCCGGCAGCTCATGAGTTAGACTCCAAGCCTAGCGGGGCTGGAATAACACACGGGATACTCAGGGAACCTGGGGCACACACAAAAAACTCGGGCTATGGCGATGGCACTCAAAGGGGGTCAGGGACACCAGAAGCAAACAGGAGAACCGGGCAACTGAGGTAAATCCCAGAAGTGGGGTTACACCCCCCCCCCGAATGCTTGGCTTCCACGCCAAGCCTAAAGGTATAAAGTACCATAACTTTTTAACATTAACACAACAACATTTCTAACTATACAACTGAATCACATCTATTATAGTGTAACCATTTCTGAAAGAGTAAAGCATTCAAACAAGAAAAATTATGTTCACTTCAGTAATACCTGTCCCATTATGAGCCCCTAGCCACATGAAAAGTGGCAGCCATATGTTTAGTCTATCAGCCAAAGGATACTTAAAACCCTACATAGTACACTTTTCCCTCAAACCTCCTAGGTACCCATTCACCTTCCTTTCCTTCTCCTGGTCACTTTTCCCTCAGGCCTAGAGGGTTTTGCATCAGCAGGACATGTAAGTACTTTATGGAGGGACCTAGGGGTAATATATACTCCCTTGTGTACTACAAATAATGGCAAATTAGATGGAACTCCTGGAGCATCATAGGTTAACTTGAGGATGGGCCATACCATCCTCCCTGACCTCCTTGGGGTTTTCTGAACCTCCGGGACTACTTAGTAACCACCTCTTGCTCAGAGGCAGAGTCTGCATCACTGTCACAGTCATCCTGCCCCATTTCTCCCTCAGCTGTTGGAGCAGAGCCTTCCAGTTTCTCCACATCCTCATCCACTTGTCTAATGGGACTATCCTGTGGCTCTACAGAAGACATGGTCAGACCAGTGTTCAGTTCCAATGTGGGCCCTCCAAAAAGCACTTCTTCTTCCTCTCCTTCCTGTTCCCCATGGCTATCCAGTGGCCATTTAGAGGATCCAGACTGACAAGTATTCAAGTCCAAAGTGGATCCTCTAAAAGTCATCTCTGCTGGGGAGCTACTCTGGTACTACTCACAGGGCTCAGGCAGACTAGTATTCAAGTCCGTAGTGGTCCTCCCGAGAGGTGTAGCGGGAGCAGCCTCCCCATCTCCACCCTGTTTCCTAGGTACAGCCATGTCCACCAACATCAGGGGCGGTCTGTGAAATAATCTGTCTAGCTCTGGGGTAGGGTAAAAACTCCAGGGGATGCTATTCTCTTCTCCTTCAGTCTTTTGTTTGTACTTTCCCCATCTGAGACCCCCCACCCTGGGCAGGCCCAGCCCCATGGTATCACTACGTTCATACCTCCATCTCCAGTGTGCATCAGCTCGAGTGGTAGGGGCTGAAGGATGATCTTCCATTGGGCTCTCTGTGTCCACTCTTCGGTCACCAATGGGCAGCAGATGGTTATGATGTATGACTTTATGCCCTCGAGTATCTCCCTCAGGCTGAATCTTATACATCAGAAGGCCTTCCAACTTTTCCAGAATGACATACGGTGTGCTTCCCCATCTATTGACGATCTTGAGCTTTCCTGGTATGCCCAGACATTGTAACAACACTTTATCACCAACCTCCAGATCCTGAACCACACCTTTCTGTCGTAACTGTCTGTCACAGGGAGCTCCTGCCACTCTTGAGGACTGACCTTTCTTAAATCTGTTGCAACAGTTCTTCTGTTTTCTTAGCCTAATCTATAATTTACCATTTCTAGTCCACAAGGTTGACCACCTATGGACAACCCCTTCCCTTTCTTGACTATGCTATAGTGTCCTCTTTAATTGTTCTTTTCCCTCTCAGGTCGTCATACAGGGAGATTATTGTGGTGACCTCCAAACATATGTAAAACAGGTTGTGTTTATCGTTGTTGGATTTAGTATGTAATAGCACTATGTCATAAAATACCTTGATCTTATGTTTATGAAACCTATAAATGTTGAAAATATCATGGCACTAGGTGTTTTTGATAATGGTAAAAAGTACTAGGTAACTATTATAGAAATTAAATTAGTTGTGCTATTTAAAATGCATGTAAATTGCTGTAAACTGAACAAGTCTGAAATTTCACGGTGATCTGCATATATCCCAAGATGCTTTGCATTATTGAAGTATGTATGATGTTGTATTTGTATGAAACTTGTTTTGTTGCCAATGCCCTTTGGGATAATCCATGTTTCAGTGTTTCTGCACTGAGGTTCTTTGTTTTTGGCTTGTTTTTTTTGGGGGGCGGGGTTTGAGCCCCCCTACCCAAGCAAATGGGATCCACATAGGGATGAAGGGTTTTCACTGAAAAGTGGTTACATTAGAGATCAGTGACAGTAGATGCTGGCTAAGTGCAGAGAAAGGATATACATAGTCTGTTGCTGCAAACTGATGTACTGAAAAAGGAATATGGCATTACAGACGCTTATTGCCTGTACTTTGAATAAACATCACACAGAGATTGTGTGTTCAACCTGACGTTTGGTGTATGGTCCATCTGTTATCATACAACCCCTCCACAGACTTGGTCTCAGAAGTAGGATCACTTGCTGGAAGCATCTGGACTGGCCAAAGAGGGACGTTGTCTGGTGGATATCACCCAGATATCCTAGGTGGACCGTTGCAACAGGAGTTGCCAGAGAAGAACCTGGAGAAGAGATTCCATGGGGTTCTGACCAGAACCATGGCTGACAGATGGAGAGAAGCTGCTGCCTAGACTGGACCCGGGAGCTTGGAGGAAGGCCAAGCCTGAAGACAGTGAAGAGAAGCCGGTCAAGACAGACTGGAGGTATGCAAGACAACATTCCCGGAGGTGGAGATCCTGATGAAGATGACCCACTGGATGAGTGGGCAATTGCTGGAGGCAGACCAACTACACAGAGAGGTGGAACACTGGTGCCAGGTGCTCGAACAGTTCCTGCCAGAAAGTTTGGATGAAGAGTCAGAGGAGGATTTTTTGTGGTCTCAGTTTGAGGAGGACCCCCTGACACAGCAGGATATTCCTTTGTTTCCTGTGTTCCCAGGATGTTACCTGTTGGAGGTCTGAGATGCAAGTATGGAACTTGAATGTGAGACCCCAGGTAAGATTGTGCCAAGTGATATTGTGCTGGGGCTGAAAACTCCAAGCAAGCAAGAAGAAGCCTATCTGGCTGAAGGGACTTTTTCTTGTAGTGATGCAGCTAAATCTATTAACAGTATTGACTGGTGGTATACTGCAGGCTAAAGATGCTAATATTGCCAAAATGTTATAATAAGTTAAGATTAAGGAGGTGGTACATGTGTTTTATTTTGTTGATGAAAAACCTACAAAGGAGGAGGTGGGTGGAAAATGAATTGTAACCTGTGTTGGGGTAACACCAAAAGAGTGTCTACCCTCAGGTTTCAGTATCTGTAGCAAGTGAAATGAATGAAGAGACATAATGGGTTTATGTAGAGTGGTTGAACCTAGGACTGCACCCCTGCTTAAAACTGACATGTGTGGTAGGGTTGGAGCAGGTAATTACTCACCCCAGAGAAAGTCTTTCTATGGTACTGGACTTTACAACTGTCTAGATTTTTGGTTATGAAATATGACAGACTTTCCTTAAAAGGAGATGGAAATGTACCGTTAGTCTCTTTTGAGAAATGTGTTAATGCCTCAGGGTAAAGAATGATGATATGCACTATGTTTATGATAGAATGTTTATCATTAATAGGGATCATGAGACAGAGCTTCTGAAGATGGATGGTTGGAAGCTCCATCCCTTCCTGGGACAGGAAGGTGGCAAGCAGTCTGCAATAGCTGCTTCCTCTTAAGGTGGGGGATATGTGATAGAGAGCTCCTGCCACTCTTGAGGACCAACCTTTCTTAAATCTGTTACAACAGTTCTTCTATTTTCTAAGCCTAATCTATTCTTTATAATTTCTAGTCCATAAAGTTGGCCACCTATGGGCATTCCCTTCCCGTTCTTGACTCTGCTATAACATCCTCTTTAATTTTCCTTTTCCCTCTCAGGTCCACATACAGGGAGGTTATTGTGGTGACCTCTAAATGTATTTAAAGCAGGTTGTATTTATTGTTGTTGGATTTACCATGTAATAGCACTAGGTCATTATAATACCTTGCTCTATATACCTTGTGTTTATGAAGCCTGTAAAAGTTGAAAATACCATGGCACTAGGTGTTTTTGATAATGGTAAAATGTACTAGGTGACTATTATAGAAATTAAGTTAGTTGTGCTATTTAAAATGCATGTAAATTGCTGTAAACTGAACAAGTCTGAAAATGTTATGGTGATTTGCATAAATCCCATGATGCTTTGCACTATGAAAGCATGTATGATGTTATATTTCTTTGAAACTTGATTTGTTGCCAATGCCCTTTGGGGTAACCCATGTTTCAGTGTTTCTGCACTGAGGTTCTTTGTTTTTAGCTTGTTTTTTTTTTTCGTTTTAAGCCCCCACTACCCAAGTAAATGGAGTCCACATAGGGATGAAGGGTTTTCACTAAAAAGTGGTTAGATCAGAGATCAGTGTCAGTAGCTTGGCAGAAGACTCCAGGAGAAAGGACTGCTGTGTGACTGAACTTCTCTGCTGGGACTAAAGTAGAAGAACTTTTGTATTTAGACCTTTAATTTAGGGTAAAAAAACTAACATACAAAACAAAACAAAAAAAGTGTGTGTTTGGGTTAACTGAACTGAATGGGTAACTGAAAAGTCATCTAGTGTAAATCTCAGGTGACTGAAAGGACTTAACTGTTGTGAGGTTTAAATTACTTGTAGAAAGATCTGGTAAGTAGGGGGAGTGGCTTAGCTAGAAGGAAGCTACATTTAAAGACTGCCTTAGAAAGATTCTGCTAATAGCTTGGCAGAAGACTCCAGGAAAAGGACTGCTGTGTGACTGAACTTCTCTGCTGGGACTAAAGTAGAAGAACTTTGTATTTAGACCTTTAATTTAGGGTAAAAACTAACATACAAAACAAAACAAAAAAGTGTGTGTTTGGGTTAACTGAACTGAATGGGTAACTGAAAGTCATCTAGGTGTAAATCTCAGGTGACTGAAAGGACTTAACTGTTGTGAGGTTTAAATTACTTGTAGAAAGATCTGGTAAGTAGGGGGGTTAGCTAGAAGGACTACATTTAAAGACTGCCTTAGAAAGATTCTGCTAATAGCTTGGCAGAAGACTCCAGGAGAAAGGACTGCTGTGTGACTGAACTTCTACTGGGACTATATTGCCCTCCTTCCCTCCGCTCCACCCCCCCACCCAAACCTAGTTCTATTTTTATAGGCACAGGATTTGACTGACAACAGGAACTTCCTGTTTAGGGGCAGGAAGTGAGTGATCACAGAACCACCAAGGACCCACCATCCTAGAAGGGCAAGAGTAGCTCTCCAGCCCCCTCTAGCTGCTGGAGGTCTGCCTCTGAACAAGTAAGCGGTCTACTGAGAAATATACGATATTCTTGTCTCAGAACAGGACAATCAGGAGCTTAAAGGGCACACAGGCAGAAAGTAAGGAGAGAGAGAAAAAAACAGAGGAAAGAGTAAGGATTGAAAACAGTTAAGGGGCCAGAAATAAGACATGATTGGAGTGGTGCAGTGCAGTGGCTGTGGAGCAGCAGTCTTCTGGGAGATGTTCTGAAGGGTGCGGTGTTGTCCCATCTGCAGGCACCTCTCTGGGCTGAGGGAGGAGGTTGCTCATCTCCAGGCTGAGTTGGCCAGGATTTGTGGGACCTCCTCTTCCATCCAGGGACCACCAGTGCCACTGCCGTTGCCTCAGAGGTTGCCAAGAAAGAGGAGCGGTTGGACCACAGTGGCTCAGGAGGGTGAGGGTGGTGGAACAGAGGCACATCCCTCCAGCTGTACCTCTCCACAATTCCTATGCCATTCTGGCAAAGTGTGGTTCCTCTGGAGGCACCTACAGTGGAGACCAAGGAGGATGCTGGGAACCTCCACAAAGGAGACCCACAGGAGGGTGGCAGGGGACCCTGCAGGGGAAGGAAACAACTCCTGGTGGGGGACTCCAATGTTAGGAAGGTAGAACTGGGCAAGGAAGGGGAGAGGGAGGTAAGGTGCCTGCCTGGTGCCATGGCTTGGAGGGACAGGGAGCGAATCCTCAGGATTGAAGGAGCAGCTGCACAGGGAAGGGAGCTGGATGTCATTGTCCACTTAGGAACAAATGACCTGGCTAAGAAAGGGATTAGAGAAGTGCAGGAAGAGTTTGTGGAATTGGGAAGGGGCCTTAGTCAAATGCATGTGGTAACCTTCTCGAGGTGCTACCCATCTATGGCATAGGAGAGGCTAGGGTGTTCCATACCATGGGATTCAATCAGTGGTTGAAAAACTGGTGTGGAGCTCAGGGATTGGCTTCATTGGGGACTGGGGGTCCACCTGGAGTGATGCAGCCTATACTGGCATGATGGGCTGCATCTGTCCAGGAGGGGAACCAGGATCCTAGGTGATAGGTTTAATGCTTCATTGGCAAGCTTTAAACTAGCCAAGGGGGAGGCACTGAAAGGAGCAGGAAAACCTAGCCCCCAAACAATCACAGTAGTAAGTGTGGCAAACACCAAAATGGAAGTGTCGATAGGGAGAAGGGCAGGGGTAAATGGAGAAAGTGACAAAGGCAAGAAGGACAGGGATGGGGCAAAAGAGGGTAAGGCCATCAGGAAATGGAGGGTAATGAGTACCACTGCCTGTAGTCTGGGCAACAAGCTCCCTGAGCTGGTGGCCTTAATGGAAGAGGGATGCCTGGATATCATAGCAGTCACAGAAACATGGTACACAGAGAACCATGACTGGGATGTTAACATATCAGGGTACATAACCTACAGGAGAGACAGGCAGGGGAGAAGAGGGGGGAGTAGCTCTCTATGTAAAGGAAGGGATAAAAGCAACTGAACAAAAGAGTAAACAGGGAGGAGAGGAGGCACTGTGGGTCACCTTGGAGACTGGAAAGGGCACCACAATCCGCACAGGGGTTGTGTACAGACCCCCATGTCAGGGGGAAGGAATGGACAAGGATATGATGGAAGACATTCTTAGAATGGCAGAGAAAGGGGAGATACTGTTGATGTGAGACCTGAATATGCCAGATGTTAACTGGAGCACATTTGCTGCAGCAACATCCAAAAGCAGGGCCATTCTTGATGCCCTACAGGTGGCAGGCATTAGACAGCTAGTTTTGGAACCCACTGTGAGGGAGCAATCTTAGACCTCAGATTCTCAAAGCGGGGCAGTGAGAGATCTCAGATCTAGAAGTGGTTGCCATCTGGGGACAAGTGACCATCAAACAGTGTGGTTCACGTTAAACTCAGCTACAGAGCCAAGCCATACAAAAGTGAGGGTACTGGACTTTAGGAGGGCTGACTTTGGCAAGATGGAGAGTGCCTCAGAAAAGCACTAGCAAACAGGCTAGAAGGAGGTGTGGAGCAACAATGGGGAATTATCAAACTGCCATCACAGAGGCAACAAGCCTTTGTGTGAAGCAAATAAACAAATCAAAATGAAAGAAAAGCCACTATGGTTCTCAAGAGAGGTGGCTGTGAAAGTCAGGAAGAAAAGATAGCATTCCAGAAGTATAAGGAACACAGAAGGAGCAGGACAGAGAGCTGTACCAGTTAAGCAGAAAGAAGCAGGAGGGAAGTCAGAATAGCAAGAGCCCAAACTGAGGAAAAGATAGCTAACTCAGTTAAGAAGGGGATAAAACCTTTATAGGTACATCAGCGGCGTAGAAAGACAAAGGAGGGATAGTGAGGCTGAATAGAATAAGCGGTGGGTGGGCAGAGGGGACAGTGAAAAGCAGGAATACTGAACGAATATTTCTGCTCAGTATTCACAAAGAGGAGGGAAGTGCCTAATCCAATTAACAGAAGCTCTCTTGATAGGGGTCGATCCCAGTCCTTTCACAGAAGAAAGGGTTCTGCAAGAACTCCTAAAACTGAAGGTGGACAAAGCAATGGGTCCTGATGGAATTCACCCAGAATTCTAAAAATTAAGGAAGGAACTAGTGAAACCACTGGCTACTCTTTTAATAAATCATGGGAGGATGGTGTGGTACCCAAGGACTGGAGGAAAGGCGGATGTGATTCCTCTTCACAAAAGTGGGACCAAGACAGAGGCAGGAAACTACAGACCTGTCAGTCTGACCTCTGTGGTAGGGAAAGTGATGGAGTCACTTCTGAAGGAAAGAATAGTTGAGTACCTAGGGTCAGTGGAGCATAGGATCCAAGGCAGCATGGGTTCACAGCGGGAAGGTCATGTCAGGCAGATCTAATAGATTTCTTTGACTGGGTGACCAAAGTAGTAGACCAGGGAGGGCTGTGGACATGGCCTACCTAGACTTTAGCAAGGCATTTGACACAGTCCCACACAAAAGATTATTAGTCAAATTAACCAGCCTGGAGTGGGTCCCAGGGTGGTAGCCTAGTAAAACATTGGCTGGACAACAGGACACTGAAGGTAATGTAAATGGAGTCCACTCTGAAGAAAGAGGCGTTACTAGTGGGGTCACATGAGGTTCAGTATTGGGTCCAGTCCTTTTAATGTCTTCATCAGTGGCATTGCAGAGGACTGGAAGGAAAAGTATGCCTTTTTGCAGATGACACAAAGATCTGCAACAGGGTTGATACACAAGGAGGCGTGGAAAGGATGAAAAGGGACTTGGCAAGGTTGGAGGAATGGTCTGACGTATGGCAGCTAGGATTCAATGCAAAAAAGTGCAAAATAATGCACCTGGGAAACAAGAACCCAGGGGAAGAATACACAATGGGTGGGGAGGTAGTAACAACAACAAAACAGGAAAGGGACCTGGGGGTAATCATATCAGATGACCTTAAGGTTAGCAAGCAATGTGAGAAGGCAGTAGGGAGGCCGGGGTATACTGGGATGTATAGGGAGAGGCATCAGCAGCAGAAAACAGGAAGTTGTTATCCCTCTGTACAGACAGTTGGTGAGACCCCATCTGGAATACTGTGTCCAGTTCTGGAGACCCCATCTCCAAGGACATAGACAGGATAGAGGCAGTCCAGAGGAGGGCAACTAAAATGGTGCAGGGTCTGCAAGAGAAGCCGTGGAGGAGAGACTAAAGGAGCTTAATATGTATACCCTTGAGGAAAGAAGGAGAGGGGGACATGATAGAAACTTTCAAGTACCTCAAGGAATCAACAAAGTCCAAGAGGGTAGCATCTTTCAGAAAAAGACTTGCAAGAACAAGGGGACACAATTTAAAGATAGAAGGAGGGCGGTCTAGGGGCAATGTGAGGAAGTATTATTTCACAGAGAGGTAGTGGATGCATGGAACAGCCTTCCTGAGGAAGTTGTGGAGTCTAAAACTGTGGGAGAATTCAAGAATGCATGGGACAGACATAAGGCAATTCTTGTGGGGGGCAGAAAGATATAGGCTGTTGGTTAAATAGGATCTGCGGCCTATCCTGTAGGTAGGGAAATGGGCAGACTAGATGGGCCTAGCGGTCCTTATCTGCCGTCAAAGTCTATGTTTCTATGTTTCTAGGTGCTGGTTAAGTGCAGAGAAAGGACACACATAGTCTGTTGTTGCAAACTGATGTACTGAAAAGAAATATGGCATTGCAGAAGCTTATTTCCTGTAGTTAGAACAAACATCACCCAGAGATTGTGTGTTGTACCTGAAGTAAGTGTCTGGTCCATCTGTTATCCCACAACCCCTCCACATTGTCTTTATTAGCCTGATTTCTCTTGGTGGCCATCTCTGAAGCAAGGCGATAGGCATCATCCAATTGCTGTTTTAATTGACTCACATACTGCAGATAGTCACCTGTCCCAAGCCCATCAGTGGACACTCTGAAGCACAGATCCACAGGCAAATGGGCTTCCCTCCTGAACATAAGCTGGTATGAGAGAACCCCGTAGCATCATTTCGAGTGCAATTGTAGGCATGGTCCAGGGCTCTCACTCGCTGACTCCAAATGTGCTTGTCTTGGGGATCCAAGGTGCCCAGCATGTCTAACAAAGTCCAATTAAATCTCTCAGGTCGGGGCTCACCTTGGGGATGAGACGTTGTGGTCTTAGACTTTCTGATTCCCCACAATGACAAGAGTTCCTTCATAAGGTGATTCTCTAAGTCACAGCCCCGGTCTGAATGGCTCATTTGAGGGGCTCCTTAGTATACGAAGAATTTCTCCACCAATATTTTGGCCACCATGGAAGCTCACTGGTGCTTGGTGCTGTAAGCTCGGGCGTATTGTGTAAAATGATCAGTGACCATCAGTATGTTTGAGATGTTGCGTGTGTCTGAGTCTGACGTGAGGAAGTCAATGCATACCAATTCCATGGGATCGCTGATTTGGATGTTAACTAAGGGTGCTGCCTTTTGGGGAAATGTTTTCCTCTGTATACATGTCCTGCAGTTCTTACAATGGTTCTCCACATCTGCTCCCATCTTTGGCCAGTAGAACCTGCTCTTGACTAATTCCAGTGTATGCTCAGCACCTAGATGGCCCATATCGTCATTTAATACCTTTAACATGGTCTTTATATGCTGCTCCAGTAACACCAATTGCTCCTGGTGGGTCCCCTGCTGATCTCGCATCTTCCAATAGAGCAGTCCCTTCTTTAATCACAGCTTAGGCCATTCTCATAACAGAAGCTTAGCAAGGGGATAAATGGTGTCCACCTGAGTCTGATCCCCCTTGTGTTGAAGCACTCTAGTTATCTCTCCTGTGACAGGACTGGCCCTTTGTTCTCTTCTCAAGTCCTGGGTGGTAAGTTGTGGGGTGGATCTCATATTCAAGGTGGCCAGGCAACATTAGGCAACTGGGAGACAACTTCTTGAAGCCCCCAAGCATTCCACAATGCGGGGAGTTTCTTCCAAAGGGTAGGTTTCTTTGCCATAATGCATCTTACATAGAGCCTTCACTGCTTGTTCAGATAACTTTTCCCAGCTAAAGTGCTCAGAGGTGTAAGCCAGGGGGTGTCTTGACAGGGCATCGGCATCCACATGATTTAGACCAGGACGATGCTCCACGCCGTAATCATAGATAAACAAAGCTGACAGCAACTTATGACCAGATGCATCCAATTTAGCTGTGGTCTGCATATAGGTATGGGATTGTTGTCCATTTTCATAGTGATTTTGGCCCCAAACAGGTAGTTGTGGAACTGATCCACAATAGCCCACTTTAATGCCAGGAACTCCAATTTGTGGACTGGGTACCTCCTCTTTAACGGGTTCAGACTCTGGCTTGCAAAAGGTACTGGGTGCAAGCACTCCAGATACTCTTGATATAATACTGCTCCCAGGCCACTAAAGCTGGCATCAGTAGGGAGGACGTTGTATTTCTGTGGATCTGCAAATGCAAGCACCGGGGCATGTGCTAAGCAGTAGAGGATATCGTCGAAGGCCTAGTCACACTCCTCATCCCACTAGGAGCTGAAAGGTTCTGATGGTCAGAAGTAGCTGGTTTGATTAGCTTGGGCCCCAGATGAAGTAGCTTTCTTGCTTTTGTTGGAGGGAGGATACCCCTGTAGTAGATTCAATAGGGGCCGAACTACCTGGGTGTAGTCCTTCACAAATCTCCAATAGTATCCACAGAAACTGAGCAGATGCTGGAGCTCTTTCCAAGTCCGGGGCTTAGGCCAAGTGGTGAGGGCTTCAATCTTACTAGGATCGGTCTGGATGCCCTTTGCAGAAACTATGTGCCCAACGTATTTAACTGGTCTGAAAGAATTGTCATTTATCAATTGACAGTTTCAGTCCAAACCCCTCCAGATGATCCCACACCTGGAGCACCCAGGCCTTGTGTTCTTCCAGGGCCTTCCTGAATACAGTAATGTCATCTAAGTAGACCAAACACTCCAGTAAGTTCATATCACCCACAGCTTTCTCCATTAGGTGCTGGAAGGTGGCTGGGGTGCCTGAGACACCCTGTGGCATCCTGAGGAATTAATGGAATCTGAGGGGACATATAAAGGCCATCTTCTCCCGGTCCTGGTGAGCCATTGGGATCTGATAATTGCCAATCTGCAGATCCAGGACCGAGAACCACTGCCTACCAGTTAGACAATCCAGGACATCCTGTACTTGGTGCATAGTGTACTGATATGGCAGAGTCCGTTTGTTTAATGTGCAGTAATCAACACACATTCGTATGACCCCAGTCTTTTTCCTTACAATGACAATAGGGGATGCATATGGACTCCTTGATTTTCAAATGATTCCAGCAGCCACCAACTCCTGGAGGTGCTGTAGGACATCGTTGGTGTCAGCCAGGGTGAGCCACCTGGATCTTTCTCGGAAGGGCCTTTCATCAGTAAGACATGTGTGATGCTGTTCTCTGCTCACACACCCCACATCCCATTTGTGTAAAGAGAACATCTTCATTCGAGCAGCCAATTTCTATTGCACTGTCTCTTTCCAGTCCTCTGGGATGGGGGGGTCACTCAAGTCAAATAATCCAGGATCCATCCCAAGGGGGTACCCTTGTTCAATGCAGTGGATTGCACAGCCGTACCGGTGCAGTAAACTCTTACCAAAGTCCAACCTCTTCTTACTATCACTTCCCGGTCTGTGGCATTCTTCACTTGTACAAATACCCTTCAGACATAAGCATGTGCTCTGACTGGCAGAACAGTGGGCTTCACCAACAGTTCCACCAGCAACCCATGCTCCTCCAGGGCATTCAACATCAACAACTGATATGTCACATCTTTCTTCAACCTCACTACTCTGGCAATGATACACTCCGTATCTGGCGGTAGCAAAATTTCATCCCCATCTCTTCTCCACACTGTTCCTATAGAATCGTCAGGCTCTTTGGCAGAGGGTGTCTCCTTCCTCCTGTAGGCTTCTCTAACCAGGGGGTAAAGTAGCCACTTTTTAACATCCCTCTCGGCCTCTTGAGCTTGGCACAGTCGGGCCAGATGTCCCAATGTATGTGTATTCGTGCCTACCAGCAAAGGCACTCCATCGTAGATTCTGGACTCAGGGCAGATCAAAGATAGGGTTTCTACAGCTTCCCATATACCAGCAACCTTAGTTGGGAAGGCCATCCATACCTTGATGTAACTGAGGTAAGGGTATGACTTTTCACTAAGCCCCCACACATGCAATCCATCGAGCAGTTGTAGTTCAACGTCTGGCAAGTGCTGGTTGTACCACAAGTTAAAAATAATAGCAACTTGGGAACCGCAATTGAGAACTGCCAGTGTGCGGACATCATTGATGGCAATGGTGGTCTCAGTCGATGGTACCACTAGCTTATGCATGTCAATAACAGCCAATGTGGTGGTTCTAGCTATGGAGGCTCTTGCGTGAACCATGGAGCAGGGGTCCCAGTGCACTCCTTTACCGGGCTCCTCCGTAGTTTCCCTGGTTCTGGCTTGAATTCTCGGGCTGCCTACTGTATCTCTAGTGGGGCTACAGTTCAACAGCATCCTACACCCGTTACTTATATGGCCCTTGCCCCCACACCAATGACATATAATGGGCTCCTGAGGCTGCTGCCTATCTGACGCTGCAAGACATTACCTCATACTCCCACCAGAGCACTTTGTGCCACAGGGCTCCATTCTACAACCCATTCATTCCCTGGGACCATAATCAGCACCACTGCCCTCTCTAGTTCAGCTACTCTCTGAGCTAACTCATCCACTTGCACCCAAATCCCAACCTCAGCAGGGGCACTTGCATGGGGAGCTCAGAGCCATAAAGTGAGGGGCCTGCACTAGGGATTGCCCCACTCACGCCTTGAGGCTCGGCTAATCCCTGGTTCAGTTTGGCCAAAGTGACCACATTCTTACACTACATCAGTAGGGTCCTCAACTTCTGAAGCTCCATGGAGGGCACTTCTCTCCCCACCTGAGTAGAAGCCACAATAGCCCTCTGTGTGCCCCATTGCCCTTGCTCTTCCTCTGCTTCGCTGACCTCTCACACTAATAACCAGTAAGGGGGAATCACTCTTTCTATCAGCTAGATACAGTTGTAATACTAGCAGATGGGAATGGCAGGCAGCTTTTACCACATGCTCTAGTCTCACGCAGTTTAGATCCAGAGCTGCCACTTCCCCTTTCCTAAACACCCTTTGCAGAGCTTTCTCCATCCAAATTAAGAATGCAGACAACGGTTCCCCCACCCACTGGCAAGTGGTTTTGAATTTCTACATGAGGTCTTCGCTGGACTGTGGGCTACCAAATACACTCTCCAAAGCAGTCAATATACCTGGGTAGGAGCATCAGGTTTTGTGGCTCACAAAGAACGAATGACCTCTAAGGCGGGACCACGGAGGCTGTCTACTAGATACCGCTATTTCTCAACCTCAAAACACTGCCAATCCTGCACTAAAGGAGTGGCGCAATCCATTCAGGCCTCCAAATCGTCTTCACAATTTGGAGTAGGCTTAACTCCCAAGAACATTCTTAGCTTATGGTAGGAATCGAAAGCTACAGGCACCTGACCCGACTGAGGTTTCTCAGTCTTGGGGAGCTTTAGCGTGGGCCCGGATCCCCGTCCTCCCTCCTCTGGGGAAGTAACACTGAAAAAGGTCATGATAGGCAGAGCCTCAGACAGCCCCTCTGCCACCAGAGCTGCAGGTATCCAGCCAACTTTCATCACATTAAAACTTTCCATTAACACAGTCAATGTACTTTTAGTTGAGTCCAGCATTTTCCCTTGTACCTTCACTACTCCCAGTCTAGAGATGGTGGACACATATTTCTCTAGGTCCCCCTCATCCATTTCTTGCAGTACTCCCAGCACAAGAAAAGACTTCTGAGGGTCTATCGTCATGCTCATACTCCATTCCACCAACCTCACTTTGTCTGCCTCTGTACGCCTAAACCGGGGCCATGGTGGAATGGACTTGGGTGCCAGGAACCCCACAGGGGTCTCACCATACATATTCTTCATGGCAGGCATGACTGGTGAACAGAAGATCCTAGCAGTGCCTCCAAAGATGTAACCCAGGCACCATGTGCCAATGGGCTACTACCCTGCTTGTTGTCCTATGTTCAGGTTAAGGGGACTGGGTCCTGCTATGGTGACAATTGGGGTTCTTTCCATAAGTTATAGACAATAGCGTAAGTGCCTCCACCCAGAGTAAACTGTAAGTGAGTCAGGTGACTGATTGGTACAGCCCCCGGGACACTGCACCTACTTACCTCCCTGTAAAGTCACTCTGCACACAGAATTCCCCACAACCTTTCCCCACCAGATACCATATGACAGTCAAAAAGCAAATTTGCAATAAACCTCTTCTGATGCAGCAATTTCAACAAGTTCACTCACAGATTTATTTTGGGGGTGAGAGTTAGGATAGGGGATACCTGGAGAGGAACAGCTGCAGAATGAAAAGATAATTAATAACAGAGTGATAAGCAACAACATAAGGGCCCAAGGGCCAGTCTAAACCCTGGCTGCCCACCCTCACTGGTACCAATGTTACCCTAAGAAGTTCCTGGGGTACACACTTGATGCAGGCCTGGATGTTGCTGTGGGTTGGCCAGCTGTTGAGGCCCTGGAAGGTTGAGAAAATGTTTAAATTTAGAATCACACACCCCTGTTTCAGAATCCAGGAACCAGGTCCTGGGTACTCACGGAAAGCAGACCTCAACAACGGTTGGTGTAATAATTTCCAGATGTCCTAGAGTGTGGATACATAGATACATAGATACATAGACAGTGTCGGCAGATAAGGGCCTATGGCCCACCCAGTCTGCCCATTTGAGCTTGTAAGTTCAGTTTGTTTTCCTAGAAGTCTGTTGCACCTTACCCCTGACCTCCAGAATTCCTTTATGTCTATCCCATGCATTCTTAAATCTCGTGATTGTTTCAGCCCCCACCACTTCCTCTGGCAGGGTGTTCCACTTGTCCACCACCCGTTCTGTGAAGAAATTCTTTCTCATGTTTCCTCTGAATCGTCCTCCTCCAATTTCATCCCATGCCTCTAGTCCTGGAACATCTTTTCACTTAAAATAGTGTTTCCTGCACCCTGTTCCTCCCTGTAAGATACTTGTATGTCTCTATCATATCTCCTCTCTCCTCCTCTCCTCCAGGGAGTACATGTTCAGTTCCTTCAACCTGTCTTCATAGGATTTGTGTTGCAATCCATGCACCATCTTTGTTGCCCTCCTCGAACCTTCTCTATCTGTCTATGTCCTTACATTAGGTATGGTCTCCAGAACTGTACACTGTACTCCAAGTGGGGCCTCACTAATGTCTTGTATAGCGGAATTATGACCTCCCTTTTCCTGCTGGTAATGCCCCTGCCTATACATCCTAGCATCCTATTTGCTTTACCTGCTGCCTTGTCACACTGTTTCCCTACCTTGAGGTCATCAGTGATGATAACCCCAAGATCCCTTTCCTGCTTGGTGGAACTCCCTCTATTCATGCAGCAATGGGCAGAAAGGAGGATGGTCTCGAGTCCCCTGGCAGGTTGGGTCTTGCTTGAAAGTCCTGCAGCTTGTCACCTTTATTGAAGGTCTGGCCACTTGTTACCTTCAGCAACTTCTGGCCTGTTGCAGAGCTCGATGGCAGGTCCACACCAGCCACAGATGACCCAGACCTGGGAGTGACTCCACAGCCCGGCTTCCCACATGGATCGCAGGTGCCCTAGCACCCCAGCAAGTGCCGGTGACCTCCTGAGACAGTGGATCCCACTTGGAAGAGATTAACCATTTCCCTCCCTGGCTCTGGGTGAGGACTTCCAAGCAGTAGGAGCCCTCTGCAGTCCCTGCACTGAGGTGGCAACTAGGCAGTGCTTCCAATTAAACAGCAGTGCCAGTGTGCCAAATGGGTGCCAGCCTTCCGATTTGCACTCAGACTATAGAATTCTGAAGAGGAGATCCTAGACTAGTCAAACCCCTGTTCCCTTCAGCGATTGCAGCTCAACTCTCCATGAAAGGTTCCTTTCAGCTTCAGCTGGGACACTGTTCTCAGCCACTCAGTTTAGTCTATACAGCAAAGTCACAGAACCTGGCTAGCACCCTGACCAGAAATGATTTGCCTCTTCACAGTTACTTTCAAAGTCCCAATCTGCAAGTCAAGTCCTTTGCAACAACTGATTAACCTCCAAATGAGACAACGCAAATCTAGCAGCACCATTCTGTTTACTAGTGCAGTGTATCTGCAACCAATGTTTTCTCCAGTTAAAGCAGCACAATTCACAGTACCTGGAGTATTTTAAAATCTAGTCCAGTCTCTCACTGTTCGTCTTCTTTAACTCACTTCACACAGCACAATCCACAACTGAGACCTGAGCAAGGCCTCTGACAGTCCAGTTCCTCTCATATAGAATCCTCCTAGCTTGAGATGAGCCCATGAACAGACTGACTCGAACCCAGAAAGTCTTTGGGTTTTCTCTCAGGAATCCAGCCTCCTGATTGGCTGTTCAAGCCAACCAATCACCGATAACCATAGTGATCAAATTTTCCTAATTGTTCATAGGATCATGATCTAGGCACCTACATCAGTGAAACTCCCTCTCCCAGAAGTCCCTTGGCTCAGTTTTGGGTGCCTAGAAAGGGGACTGGCTGCAGGATGGGGTTAAAGTGTCGCCAATATATCAGTCCCTTTCAGTTCTATGCAGTCCAATACAGTTCCCCATTTTTCAAGGCCTGGTGCAGCCAAGGGATGTCTGCCTTACCAGCAGAGACCCCGCAGTCACATAGCCCCAGTTATGCCCTGGTAAATCAGCTCACTCTTAATTAATAATTCGCCAGGGTTTCTCTGTTGCTGCCGTCACAATACAACCTCCCCAAGCGTCGGGCAGCACCTCATTAATATTCATGAGGGCTCATGAATCACTCATGAGCCCTTGCTATGGGCCCAAGTTTAAGTTTAATTTTTAAGATTAAGGCAGCTTCTTATGTGCTTCCCTGAAGTCACTGTTTCCCAAAATGATACTGAGGGGCACCAGGACTATGCAATACTCACCGGCTTGACCACAAGAATGGCAGTTGGCAAGATGAAAGTGCACCTTCTGCATGCCCAAGTGCCGATGGCACAGGAAAGAATGCTGGCAGCTTGTGGATTAGACTCCAAGCCTAACGGGGCTGGAATAACACATAGAATCCTCATGGAACCTGGGGCACACACCAAAAACTTGGGCTAAGGCAGTGACTCCCTAAGGGGGCTGGGGACACCAGAAGCAAATGGGAGAACCAGGCAATTGAGGTAAACTCCAGAGGGGGGTTACATGAGAGTTATATGTAGGTATAAAATATACAGAATATAGCTAGGTATACAAAATAGTAATAGGTTCAACAGTTGTCAGGATCACAATGAGGATTATCCCATGTAACTGAGCTAAGCAATAAGCCATGACAAGTCGATACTTTTTTTTTTTTTTTTAGTTTTTGTTGACCGGGTAAGTGCACTAGACAAACCCTGCCTATTTTCAGGCACAACCCGGGGAGGGGGATACAGATGAATGCCGACTGAGCTTAAACCAGATTTAAGCTGTTGGAGGTATTTTTTGTGAATGATGGAAATTTAGCCAGGACACCGGGGAAATTCCCCTACTCTGCCTGCAGGGAGATTGTTTGGCCATCTCGCTGAGATGGCCACTTCACCTTGCACTCTGGAGGGTGAGGACGCTGTTCAGATGGGAGCTCTGGCCTCGGCTTCTACCCTATCTACTCAGGAGGCTGTGGATCTCGCTATGGCAGCTTCTGGCTTTTCCTCTGACAGCGCTGCTGAAGAATGTATGGAACTCGGGTCCGTGTCTCAGGACCTACCTGTCTCTCTATTGGCAACCATTTTTTCTGCTGCTTCTGGTCTCTTGGAGTCCCCCAGTTCGCTGGCTCATCTTCTAGCACAGCAGGAGTGGCTGCATGTTCGTACGGGAATGGAAACGGACCTTCTGTTGGTGTCTCCAGTTTCCGAGGGGACCAGTATTGCGACAGACCGGGTAGAGCAAGTAATCCGGTCGGACACATGTTCTGGGAAGCTGATTCTTCCCTCTGTATACTCTCTGTTGCTTACTCCAGCTGGCAGTTCTGGCGGTGCTGTTCCCGCGTGCCTAAAGCATTTGGACCTTCCTACTGCACCTCCGACATTGCAGCCTGGTGCTGCTAGAAAACCTAGACTGGGTATGTCTCACGCAGCCCTGACCATTCCTGCTCCACTGCCTGCTCCTCCTCCACCTTCAGAGAAAACGTTTTCCTTTTTGGATTGCAGTACATCCACCAAGTGGGGTGATTTGGCTCCTGCACCACCTCCAGTAGCCTTTAGAGATACTCCTTGGTCTCCTGAAAGGGCCCTCTCGGCAGCTTGCTGGGTCCCAGCGGCTTCGGAACACTGGACTCCGGACCCCTCTGATCCCTCCTATAGAAGGATGTGTTCTTCCACTGTGGCCACCAATGTCGACCCTGCAATGAGCTCCATCACACCCCGGGGTAATTTACAGACCTTATTGCCTATTGTCTCTAATGCTAGTGCTTCTGGTGTCAGTACCACACCTGAAGCTGTATCTACCTTGCCTGCTGAACATAGGATGGGGCCTAGCCCTGAGGCTCTGTCTGACCACCAGGAGAAGTCTTCCTGTCCCCTTTGTTCAAACTTGCTGATTTGTTTCACTCCACTGGGGAACCTGCTCCCCGGAGGAACGTAGTTCGGCTTTTGTACAAAGGGAGCTTGGGGCACACGCTCTGACAGGTTGCTTACAGCTAGGTCTCTGTTGAAGAAACTTGAAATTCTTTTCCTCTGAGATTTTTGCTTTGATTTCGCTAGAATGGTAATTATGATATTAGCTTCAAAAATGTGTCAAATTTGGATATGTTCTGGACTCAATACAATACTCTTAAGAATGACCCCTTATGGGTACCTTTCCAGGCCATACCCCTCACTAAGCCTCTGATTAAGACCATTACAGTTCTGTTTAAAAATGAAGGGGTTAATATTGAAGATATCCGGTTTTGGTTGTGGCAACATTGTAAACATTTTGGAACGACCTACCCCTACTATGGATAGTGAGCAGATTTGGGATGGGTTGGAAGGTGAAGGTTAAACTTTTTTCCACTAATTCTGGTCCTGTACACCTTCCCAGTGTATTTTGTTTGGGTCGAGATAGGGGATCTATTTTCTATATAGGGCAGCCCAGATCCTATTTTAAATGTGGCTCTCATTCCCACCTGAGTTCGGCCTGTGACGTAACCAGATGTAGTCATTGTTTGGAGCACGGCCATCTGGCCTCAGCCTGCTTGAATCTTTTTAAATGCAACTTATGTGAACAAACCAGTAATGCTTATGGCTGCTGTCCTTGGGCCTCTCATAATCGTGAGGACTGCCCCTCACATGAAGGTCTTATCAATGAGGCCCAGCATGCTTTAGCTACGCAGGTTGCTGTTGCTCAGTCTGTACCTGCCGATATTGTACCGGCCTCTGCGTCAGATACTACTCCTCCAATCCCTCCCCTGTGCCTCTGGTTACTGCACCTCCTCCCTCATGTTTGGCCACAGATTTGGTTTCAGCTGATAAAGTTGTCCCTGTTGGGGCCCTTGTACTTAGTCCTACGGACAATAAGCCCCCCCTCCGTCCCCCCGAAGTCCCCTTTTTCGGTAGTCCCCCCTTGGAAACGAAATAGATGAGGTAAAACCATGTCTGAGCCCAAACCTCTACAGAAACCCATACCCCTACAGAAGCCAGCACCTCCAAAGGATCCTGTGCCAGTTGGGAATATTTTTGCCCCTTTAGAGGAGGATATTGGTAGGGATTCAGGTGACGAGACTGATACCTCGCCCATTGTCTCCACTACTGACACTGACAGCCGCTCTAAGGACTCTATAGCTAAGAGGACTAGACACAGACAAGCAGGGAAACCCCCTTGAGTATTTTTCCAGATTAGGATTTCCTGACTTTCTCCTTTTTTTTTCACCTCTTATGTCTTCCTTAACATTTTCTACTTTAAATGTTAATACTATTAAGGGTGAGAAGAAACTAGTTTTTTTTCCCCCTTCTTAAATCCTTCTCCTCTGACATAATTTGCCTGCAGGAGAATCATCTGAAATCTCACCGGGATCTTCAGCATGCCTCTCATTGTTGGTCCCTGGGGCCTTCCTTTTGGTCAGTGGGGGAAGATATCTGTGATGGCTTGGGCATTTTGTTTTCTAACCTTCATCTCTCGGTTTCCAGATTAGTAGATATACACCCGTGGAGGGCTCTGTGTTTTGATATTTCCTTTTCTTCAGAACGTTTTAGAGTCATCATGGTGTATGCCCCCCAAACCAAGGCACAACGTGTATCACTTTTTAAAGAAGTGCAACCTTTTTTGCATACTTCTCGGTTGGCTGTTTGGTTGGGCGATTTTAATTGCGGATTATCTATTACTGATAGGGGTTTAGTTACGGATACATTTTTTTGTGATTCTGTAGCCTTAAAAAATATTTATACTGCACACATGTTAGATTCCTATAGGGTGTTATATCCTACAGGGGGTTACACATATTTTCGGGGACCTCTTTGAACCCGTATTGATTTCATTTTCTTGTCCTCGGTCCTCCGGGTTGTGCAGGCTTCTACCCGGCCTATTGAATTCTCTGATCATTCTACTCTTACAGTTACTATTTCTTGGGAGGGAGCTCCCAGGTGTTAAAAAAATGGGTTGCAGTTAAATGAATCACTGTTAGAAAACTCTCGTCTTTGTCAGCTTTGGGAAAGGGACTGGGTGGCTCGATTTTCGATATTGGAATGTTATGATTCCATTTTAGACTGGTGGGAAGATTCTAAACAAGGTTGGAAAACTTTTTTTCAACATCAGGCACAAATTAAATCTACTGCTGAATACATGGGATACTTGCAACTGAGACACCAATTGCAGCATTTTATTTCTCTCTCTGAAACTACTAAACTGGATTATAGTGGGTCTATAGCTAATATAAAGAAACAAATGGTGGGCCTACAACATGATAGGGGTAAATTTTTAGAGCAAGAATTACACTTTGGCACAACTATGATGCAACACTCTTTGGACCCTTTTATAGAGAATAAAAACTGGATTGATTCTCGATTAATCTGTTTTGACTGATACGCATGGCCATGCTGTCAGTGACCCACACAGGCTTTTAGATGTGGTTGAGACCCATATGGCATCCTCCTTAGCTCCGGACCCTGTTATGGCAGCCAAGGTGGTTACTCCAATCTTGGATAGGCTGCAGCTACCTACTCTGTCTGAGGCCCAACAGCAGTCTTTGATAGCTGATGTTACCTTGGCCGAGGTTACTGCAACTGTTCAGGGGTTGCCTTCCAAATCTGCCCCAGGTACGGATGGTCTCAGTGCAGGCTTTTCCAAAACCTTCTTACGGTCCCTTGGCCCTTTATTGGTAATCCTCCTGAATTTTATCTTACGTTCTGGGGAATATGCTCCCTCTACGTCTGAGGCTAGTCTGCTCCTTCTATACAAGAAAGGAGATAGGACTGATTTAAGTAATTGGTGCCCCCTTAGTCTGCTAAATTCTGATTTGAAAATTCTAAGTAAAATTCTTTTGGCTCGACTTTCTACACTTACCCCCCTGCTTCTGCATCCAGCACAGACTTGTGCTGTTCTGGGGCACAAACAGCAGGACAATTTATTTAAGAGAGGTGTTTGCCAAGGGGGATGTGGGTACCCTACAAGGGTTCGCTTTTGGTTTGGACCAAGAAAAAGCTTTTGATCAGGTGGCCCATTCCTTTTTATTTCTGGTATTGAAAGCTTTTGGGTTCCCAGATCAGTTTATTTTTTGGCTCTTAGCAATGTACAAGGGTGCTGTTTTTATCCCTAATGTCAATGGCTGGCTCGGGCACATGTTGGCTATTACTAAAGGGGTACGACAAGGCTGCCCACTCAGTCCTGTTCTTTATGCTTTCACCATCAACATTTTTATTAGGTTGATACATGCAAACACTGCTTTTCAGGGCCTTGATGTGCTTCCTTCTCTACCACAACACAAGGTGGTGGCTTATGGTGATGACCTAGTGTTGCTTTTGCCCCTTCACTTTTCTGTCCCTGTTCTAAAAGACTCTATTAATTTTTTTTCCGCCTCTCAGGTTCCAAGATTAATTATAGTAAGAGTAAGGGGGTTGTTATTGGTTCTACCCCTGTCCCGCCTAGTGGAGTTATTGCTGGGATCCCTGTTTCTAGGGAACCTATCAAGATTTTAGGGCTATTGTTTGGCCCTGGTGATATGGCCAAGACAAATTGGGATATAGTCTTGGCCAGGGGGTCTAGGATGGTAAGAGACTGGAAAGGGCAGCAACTGTTGAAGAAAAAGAGGGTACTGTTAATTAAAACTGTTCTTACCCCTATTTTTTATATATTTGTTATATTTTTCTTCCCCCGTTAAGTATTTGGATACAACTTTTTAGTGTTTTTTTCAAGCTTTTTGGGGGTCTCGTTTGAACCCACTTAAGCGGGAGGTTACCTATCGACCAATTGCTGAAGGTGGTGTCTCAATGTTCCATCCTATTGCTTTCTTTTATAGCCTTTTTGTAGTGTATAACTTTGGTAAGGTGTTGAAACCAGGGGATCTCATTTGAAGACCTTTTTTAGAACACTGGCTCACTTTACGTAAGCCTAGTTGGCAGTCTTGTAGTCCTAGGCTGTTGTCCAAACTTTCTGCTGTACCAAGTGGTATAAAAGACTGCATAAAACAGCTTATTAAATGGCATATTACCCCTAATTACATTTTGACTGCTGATAGGAAAATGGTCTATAGGTCTATCTTATTAGCCGAACGTCCTACTGATGTTGTTTTCCCAGAGTGCCCACAGGACAGGTAGGTAGTTGTTCTCCAGCGCTTACTGAACAAACATATCCCTCCTTACGCATGGGATTGTTTGTGGCTTAGTAATTTTGGGAAGTTAGGGTTTAAGGGGAACAGTAAGCATAAACAACTGTCTGAAAGATTTTGTCCTCGTCCTACTTGTCTCCAATTGCTGGAAACTCAATGTCATCTCTTTGTTGAATGTGCTTACATACAACCTTTCTGGTCTTTCTTGGCTGACCGGTGGCAGGAACCAGAGTTTAGGACTATTACTTATCCCACTCTTTTGTTTGGTCCTTTTCCAAATACCTTTGTTAAATATCATAGTGATAACCTTTGCTATTTTTTGTATTCTACGTTATTTTGTATGGCAATCTAGATGTCTCTGGATTTTACAGCAGAAGTATGTTACACATGAGGATTTGTTTATCAATGTTGGTAAAGCACTGAAACACCTGATGGACTATGACTTCCCTTGCACTCCTTTGGAACATTTTAAAAGTTATTGAATCAATTGTATGACATGGGCAACCTGATTGTTTCAATATTGTATGTTTATGTTTCTTTTTGCTCTTTTCTTTGGTTTTGTTATGTATTGAAGTCCATTTCTCAATAAAATTTCCCTACTCTTTTTTCGAGAAGTTCCATGGGATCTTTAACATCCACCTGAACTACCATCAATCCAGGCAGATGGGACCTCGGTTTAACGTCACATCTGAAAGACGGCACCTCAGAAGTGCAGTACTCTTCTCATGCTGTACTACAGTGTCAGTACTGGGATTTTTGATCCATTTTGGCACCCATGTTGTTTGCAGTGTATATACTGCCGTTAGGAGTGATTATTAGGTGGTATAGCTTGAGTTTTCACTGCAATGTAGATGATACTCAGCTATACATGTCTTTTGTCCCCAAACAAGATGATGCCATCTCGATGCTCAACAGCTGTCTGACTGAAATTCAGGCCTGGATGAATGTGAGCCAGCTGAGGTTGAACCCTGATAAAACTGAGGTGTTGGTTGTGAACCCAGGTCGTCGTGAGGCAGGTGTGCTGGCAGGTTCACCTTCAGGCTTGTGGCTTGGAGGTGTCCAGCTAGCCATCTCAGACCGGGTACGGAACCTGGGCGTTCTGTTTAATGACTGTCTGACCTTGAAATTACAGGTGTCAGCAGTTGTTAAAACTTATTTTTACCATCTGAGAAATATCACCTGGGTGAAACATCTGGTTCCTCCTGATGATCTTCCAATGTTGGTTCACGCCTTTGTTACCTCCCGCCTTGACTACTGCAGAGCCCTTTACCTAGGGCTATCGGGGGTTGATATCCATCGCTTGCAGCTGGTGCAGAACGTAGCTGCCAGGCTATTGACTGGTGTTTCAAGAGCCAGTCATATAACTCATGTGCTCCGCGGTCTGCACTGGCTGCCGATTAAGTGGCGAATCACCTTTAAGGTTGCTTTGTTAACCTATAAGGCCCTACATGACCTGGGACCAAGTGACCTGAAAGATCTCCTTTGTCCCTACTGTCCCTCCCGTCCTCTCCGATCCACCGATGAGGGATTGCTAGAGGTTCCCAGGGTACGTTTGCAGACATCGGGAGCAAGGGCATTTAGCTTTTTTGCTCCATCCCTGTGGAACTCTCTACTTCATCTGGTACGAGATTGCCTAACCATTCAGAGTTTTAAAATTGCTTTAAAAACATATCTTTTTAATCTGCCTTTTATTGCTTGATGTGGTTATTTGTTATATGGTTTTTATATTGTTTTCGTTGGAATTTATATGTTGTTTATAATAATTTATTTTATGTATTTTGTTGTACAGGCACCTTGGTTTTTGAAAGGTGCCTTTTTATAAATAGAATTGATTGATTTTACCCAAGTGCCAGATGTGGGAACTGAACTCTGAGTCCTCTGATCTCCCAGTCTCAGAGGCAAGTGTGCTACCTACTGAGCCACTGACACTGTTGATTAACCCAAACCAGCATAACTCAAACCCTGGAGTGGTTTATTGCGATTTTACAATGGGTAGGAATGAAATACTTTTTTTAAATATTAAGATTATTTTATTTCAAAAGAAAGTGCTTTTTAGTTGATTTTTTGTGTGATATCCTTCCTCTATAAGTTAAATAGTTTCCTGTAACTAGGAGATATGGTGCCAACCAGTGCACACCCCACACACACACATATATACATATGAGTATATATATTGTGTATATATATATATATATATATATATATGTGTGTGTGTGTGTGTATATATATATATATATATATATATATATATATATATGTGTTTGTGTGACTCTGAGCAAGTCACTTAACCGCCCAGTGGTCCAGGTCACCCCTGGAAACAGGCACTTGTGTCTAGTGGGCATTATCCAATTACCAAAAGACTAAAATAAATATATACATACACACACACACACACACACACACACACACACACACACACACGCAATGTCTGTTTGCAAGAACTGCATATGTTTTGGTTTTTGTCCCCCCAACATAAAAAGAGTGGTAGACAACATGCATGGCAGCTCAGATGAGCAGCTGGCAGACTGAGAGACAACACTGTATGGTGAGGGAGAGCAATTGAGCACCACTGTTACTGTAGTTCAACTGAGAGTGGAGGTTTTTTTTTCTTTTTTGATTTTCAAGTTTGTTAAGAGACTGGCAAATTGGACAGAAAGTATGGGAGTCTTGTACTGGGATGGTTGGGGGTGCTAGCAGCATCATAGCAGAGATGGGAAGGAGCGAGCATGATGAGACCCAGCCATCAATGCAACTGAGGTGGGAGGAAGCAACCGTCAGAGTACAGAGAGGTATGTCAGGTTACAGCAGTCTTAGAGGTGTTAGTGTCACACAAAATGCTTTGATACCTTTTTTTGCACTTGTTTTGTGGTTGCCAGTGTAGTTTTAGCAAGGCAGGGTTTCCTAATTTGGCTGTTCTGGAGGTTAGCAAGGAAAGAATATGTTGGTGGTTTATGTTTTTGCCAACATGGAAGGATTTCTCTTTGATTCTCTTGTGAAGGGACTACTGGATCTTTATCCATGGGTTATTGTAGGATTTAGCCATGGGAAAGACCCTCAGTAGCCAATGAGATTTGTGGAAAATAGAGCCCATTTTATAAAGACCAATAGCTAACACCAAAAGAAGGCTAACTGTAGTTTAACCACATGAACAAGCCTCAGTGTATAATTTTTCAATGTGGGTTTTAAAGGTGCTATATCAGACCAGTGTGGTAAGTTTTAGTGAGGCTTGTACTGAATTCCACAGTAGGAGATCTGGATACAGTGGCAATTACAGAGACCTGGTGCAATGAAAACCAGGAGTGGGAGGTAGCCATACCAGGGCATGCGCAATTCAGGAGGGACAGGGTAGAAAAAAAGGGACAAGGGGTGGTTCTTTAAGTGAGAGAGAACATAAAGACCACAGAAATACAAGGGGGACAGAGTAAAGCGCAGGTACTGTGGGTCACCCTGGAGACAGGGAGAGGGCCACTATCAGGATAGGGGTGTTCTAGAGCGCTCCAGCACAGGGAGAGGAAGGAGATAAGGATATGACAGATGAAATACAAGGGGTGGCTAACAAGGGTGAAAAACTGGAGGTACTAATAGTGGGGGACTTCAGTCTACCAGATGTGGACTGAAGCCTCCCTGCTGCAGCATCAGTCAGAAGTAGGGAAATCCTAGACTCCCTGCAAGGGGCATTCCTCAGGCAACTAGTTAAAGAACCCACATGTGAGGGGGTGTCACTGGACCTGGTACTGCCAAACAGAAACAGTGTCGCTATCATCATAGTGGGAAGCCACCAGAGGACCAGTGATCATTATATGTGGTGGTTCAGCGTGAGTACAGGGCCAGAACTGAACCATACTAAAACGAGTGTCCTGAACTTCAGGAGGGCCGATTTGAAGAAAACGGATAAGTGCCTCAGGAAAGCCCTAGCAGGAATAGGGAATAAGGGTGTGATAGAGAAAAACTGGGCAAGAATAAAGCAGGCCACTGAGAAGGCAAAAAACCTTTGTGTCAAGCAAGTTACTAAGAGCAAGAGAAGGAAGAGACTGCCAGATCCTCCAACATTTGACAAATGAAAATAGGTACACATGTGTTGCAGTGAGCTGGGGGGGAGCACCCACACTTTTGCCCATGAGTAATACCGCCCATGCCAGTGTGAAAGATATGTGTGTGAGCACAGCTACCCACCATTTCTGCAGTGTTTCTTATAACAAAACATAACTTTTGTAATTGTGTACTATGTGACATCTGTGTGTTAGTCCGAATACCTGGTGAACAAATTATTTTAACCATTCACACAAGGTAGGTGGGTGCAATAAAAGGGTGGAGGTGGTGGTGCAGACACTGTCACCTTTTTCTTTGTTTTACCCATCACATGAACTTAGAGGAACTAAGTTAAGTCATCAGTTGTGTAGTTTGCCCCTGACTGTTTTTCAAATTTCTTGAAGTTAAGTTCTGCATACCTCTTGCTAAGTTATTCGTTGAAGCTGTAAGTCCACTGCATGTGGGCAGTTAAACATAAGTGAGACCATAACGAAAGGAGCCTGCCTCTGCTATAGTGCAAGAATTTTGACCTTGGGCTGCACAGGGTACCTTGAACACTCTCTTCCAGACCCTCACTTCCGGTGGTGAGGTCCTGACCCCAATTGGTATTCACTTCTAGCCTGGTTCTTAAGTGAGGAAAAGAGGAAACTGGAGATAACATTAACAAGAGACACTAAGGAGAACAGATTAAAAAGCAGCAAGGTAAGCATAGAGAATTGTTACTGCCCTGATTTATAAGGGTTAACAAGATAATAATAGTAATAATAATAATAATAATAATAATAATAAAACTTTATATCGCGCCTTTCTTAAAGTCAAGGCGCCTTACAATAGTTACAGATAAGAATAAGATAAAAACTAAGATTACTGAGCTCATAAAATCACAGTAGCATATCAATCAATATAAATCTTAGACCATAAATAGGTCTTTAAGGCCTTTTTAAATTCCTCAGATATAGTCTGTTACAGTGATGCCGGCATTGAGGAACAGTTAAGGTTGCCCCTATATTGGTCCTGCATGTAATGGGGGGGGTCAGGAGAACCCTTCCCCAGTGTACATCTTTATTAGCCCCCCCCACATTTACAGACCCTCATCTGGAGTCGGGGATAGGATTTGGCATCCGTAAGTGAGCGAATGCCAAGGTAGGAAGCCACTAATGGGAAATCTCCTCTTGAACATGTGCACATCTAAGGAGTCATATTCCTGATGCCTCAGAGAAATGGCTTTCAAAATTGTAGCCTGTGGGGGGAGACTCCACATTTTCTTCTGTTGCCCACCTACCAATGGACTGCAGGTGGAGGTGGACAGGTGCCTTTTACTGGCTAACTAGGGGGCTAGTTAAGTAGAGCATCTATGGGCAAATATTCCTGGGCAGTGACAGTGGGATCCTCTCAAACGTGCGCACGTTCAAGAGGGCAAGTCACTAGCTCCATGTAAAATAGGTCCATTGGGCTGCAATTGTGAGCATTAGGTGTGGGGGGGGCACAATCAGCAAGAATGCATTGATAACTTGAAGCTTAGAGGTCCCACAGGCCCACCATGGATGTCCACGGACCACAAATATAGAGACAAGAGGTAATTGTGGGGGTCAGGTTCTGTGCTGTTGAAAACTGTAAAACATGCAACCAAAGTGAGAGGAGGGTGAACCGGTACTGCAGGCATTGCATAATGTAGAGGGTGTCCTCAAACCTTTCAGAATACAGCAACTGGGCATTCATTTGTCCTGCATACAAAGTAGATATTTCCTACTTACACAGCCCAGGTCAAGAAGGTTGTTTTGGTGAATTCTCATGACTATATATGAGGCAGTATGGACATGCTCGTGCTGGGGGGAGGGGACATCAAAGCACGCTCACGGGAAACAGTGACAGTACAACTGTGGCAAATTGTGATTTGGTAGGACAAGAGAAGACAAACTGTCAAATGAACACAGCTGCACTAGTCAACTGCACTCCCAAAAATATGCCAGTGAAGGAGTTCTCCCCCTCCCCACCCCAACTGTCAAGACATCAGTTTGAGATCCCCTCTGTCTATTGAATGAACAATAGTAGTAGACCATAAATCCAGTCTGTGAGTGAAGGTTTGGTTAACCACAAGGGGGTTGGGGGGGGCAGGAACCAAAGATTATAAAATTGATCTCAGAACACCTGTGAGGAAAGCTAGACCATAAACCCAGTTTATGAGTGAAGGTTTGGTTAACCACAAGGGGGGGGGGGGGCAGGAAACAAAAGATAATAAAATTTACCTCAGAACACAGGTGAGGAAAGCTAGACCATAAACCCAGTCTGTGAGTGAAGGTTTGGTTAACCACAGTGGGGGTGGAGTCTTGAAACAAAATTAGATTACAATAATTTACCTCAGAACACAGGTGAGGAAGGTAGTGAATAAACAGCAAGAGGGTTCAAAGCCTATCTGAAAATTGTCCAGCTGTTCTACCAGCCCTCACTATGTGCATGTAAACCCTGGCGAGCATCTGGCCAGCAGTTCCTGATAAAACACCCAATTCAGGGAAGGAACATGAAGTCCATCTGTTCAGCACTGAGGCAGGGGAGCTTTCTGCAGATGCTGTGCAGCTTGGAATCCTACAGGTTGAGCCACTTTTGACCATTCTTACTGGGCCTCAGAGATTAGTGCCAAGGCTTTTTCAGAAGAGGGTGGTCACATCTGTGTGGCATTGCTATTGTCCTTTAACATAAGGAGGATTGTCTGGTCCGGTGGTGACACATCTGAGGAGCACCCCTCTGACACCCTTGATCCCCGGCTTTTGCTTCCATGGAACTGGCTTGTATTTTGGTGCTGTTGTGAAGAAGCCATATTCCAATTCCACTTGATATTCTGCATCTCCAAACTTAATTTTGAATGGTTTTTCCTACAGTTTAGTTATCTTGTTTCCATTCTCTTTCTGTGTGGTGCTGCTGTGCTAGACTAGTGCTATGTGCGGAGGGAGGGGCAGGATTTTGTCTGTATCAGCAATAGCTTTAATTTCTGAAATTTTCAGAGCATTTTCAGGTTTTCACTGCCACTCCCAGACAATTCATTTTTCTCAAGACCTGAAACTCTCATTTCCCATTTTTTCTCAAGTCAAATTAATTTCTGTATACTTTCAGTGTTCTAGTTCTGCTAAAATGCTAACATCTGTCCAGTGCTCCGACAGGTAGTTGTTAATATTTTTTATTATTATTTTTCATAATACTTTAACTCTTTCTTGTCATTTTGAATTTTTTTTTTAATTTGACCATAATTATTTTACTACTTGCAGTATTTTTATAATTAATAAATCCACTTGTACTGCTACACATTACCATGTTAGAATGAGTGGTAGAGGGAAAGAAAAGGGTAGACAGGGAAGGCAGCAGTGGTGACCCCCAGTGGAAGTGGACACAGGTGTGGTATAGATATTGGAGGTAGTAGTGTAGCTGCAATGTGTGATTCGGCACTGTTCAAAAACTGCTTACAGCACTTGATGTGGCTGCTCTCTTAGTTGAGGGAGGTGGCAGCCAGAGCCAAGATCTGTTATCTGAAATTTCTGCAACCCCTTCCACACCAGTGAGTAAACATGGTGGTGCTGAAAAATATCAAAAGGAGTCCCCAGTAGTTAGCAATACCAGACCCGAGTCTGAGGATGATGCAGTGGCAGAGTTGTGTGTGCCACTGCCATCACAGGACAATGAGGAAGAGGAGGGCCTGCGAAAGGAGAAGGAGGAAATGGAGGGTGAAGGTGAGGATGACATTGTCATCGATCCTTCGTGGGAACATGAAAAGAAAAAAACAAAGGGTGATAGCAAAGTGTAAGAATTTTTCAAATTGAAGGGTAGGCAACCTGTATCATAAAATATATAATGACACATATCCCCCAACAGAAAGAAGTGTGGGTGTGGTGGCCACCATTACTGGTACACCACATGAATTCATGTATTCTTCAAAATCCCTTGTGGGGGACCTTTTTTAATTACTGAGCCAAAAGATGACACTGTGGCAATATACGAACTTTATCAGGCCCAACTAAGACGTGGCAAGAAAGGGTCCCGTGTTGGCACAGGTGGACAGCATACCCATCTTAAACTCAAACATATGGCTAGGTGGCAAACACATCCGTGGAAAGTGTCTGTAGATGGTTTGATTTCCACAGTGAGAAATTCCTGAATGGAGGGATGTTATTTTTTTTTTTCAAAATATTTTATTGAAAGGATGTTGCATCATGAAATAGATATTTGCTTAATCACATGCTGTTACACAATGTTCAGGTTATCACTTTATTCCCTTAATACATGGAAATCATCAAATGAGACCAAGTTTGGTAGATTCTTCCAGAATATCTGTCTTACATTTTTCTAGTCTAAGAAATAGCACATTCAGGGCTAGTTCATGGTAAAAGATGGTGTTCTTGCAACATCGAAAGTAAAACGGGACTTATTGGCTACCCTAGACATTGATGTTCACTGAGTGGGGAACAGACCTCTCTCAATGGCATTTAGGAGGGGGTTCCAAGTATCCAGGAAGATCTGTCTCTTTCCAAGTGTTGTGAGTTGAGCATCTCCAGTGCCATACATTGTTTAAGATTCTAGTAACATACTCCAGCCATAGAGTTTAGTGCATAAAAAATGCTTTCTTCGGCATTTATCATTTTATTTTCAAAAATTATATAAAAACAAACAGAAAATGTCCAGATATTTACAGAAAAGAAATAGAACACTGTTAAATCTTGCACACCAAAAGAAAATACGAAATCAAATAATCAGGCAAGTCCTCTTCTAAACTTCCTGCTCTTCTCTATACATACAATATCTTCCAAAATACTTCTTTGATGTGTAACTGCTCACAACTCCTCACTCCTTGCTAGTCAGAAGATACTGACCAACCTCCAAAGTCTTCTAACAAATAGCCCCTTTGTGGGAAGGTTTTATAGTGTTTTCCTGATGACCTCATTATCATGTGACCTTCCATTTAAGACTAAAAACCTCATTCTGCCACTAGGAGAAGGTTCACCATGATATGGGCTTTGTTAATAAAATGTCACATTTATCCCCGCTACCTACATAATGTAACCCCTAAGTGGCACTATTCCAAGGGCTACCACCCCTGCTTTCGTGGCTAGTTGCAGGTTAAGGGGCCTGGGTACTGAAACGGGTGCCTCCACCCAAATGTCAGGGTTGTTAGTGGTGAAGCTAACCTGGGCACAACCCTCTGGGACACTGTAACCTTCCTCTTTCCCTTCTAGTGGCCTGAATAATATACAATAATCACTTTCACAAAGACCCTTATTCATCATGCAATTACCCACATTGTTTGCACTTACCACCAGGGCTGGTTCCTCTAGCTTAACGCTGGGGACCCCCTGTAAAACAAGCTTATGCACAGCAAATAGCAACAGTACAGTAGTCCTGGCACAAACTGGAACCACAGTCAGGTTAAATGCAAAAAAGAGTTAGATCTGATTTATTCAGGGGACTTGAACAAGGGAGGGGTGTAATCAGATTGAGTGGCTTAAAAGCTAAATCAGTCAGACAGTATGCATGCACTTCAGAGTCCCTACACAGTCACACACTCTGGGTACCCAGGTAGGAAGACGGTGGGCTAGCCAGGAACATTGCCCAGGGTAGGGCTGCATCACAACTGGTTGGGGCCCTGTGATGGAAGAAAGCAACATGCACAACACACACTATTTGTAACCTGGAGCTGGAGGGCTCAGTTCGTGACAGAAAAGACAACAAAGCAATTAGATGACAACACTTTAGATTTAGCTGTTGTTGCAGGGAGCTACCGTGATGTTTACTCATGATTCCCAATACAGGACACAGACAGGACGAAACTGAGACAGCAGGTTGTTGAACTAGAGTGCCAGGAGAAGCAGGACCCACACGAATCACAGAGGCATCGTTCCTGTTTAAGCATTGAGCAGGGGGCTGATTCCCAGACAGGTCTCTCGTTGATGGATTTCTTTGTGCAGCAGGTAGTCTGGCTGGGCCAGTGTGGCAAGGGCCAGGCCAAATGGAGATAAATTCGGATTCAGTCCATTGGAGCTGGATGCAGCTTCCAACAAGCAGAACACAATTCAACACACAGTGGAGAACTAAATCACAACCCACTAGCAGCATACAGCATATTTACACGTAAGGAAATTCTACTGTACCAGATAGATTACTATCTGGTCGCAATTACAGAGTCTCTGCACAAACTGGGAATTCAGAGGTGGCTGGAAGTCCTGACAGGTCGATCGCATTCAGCAAATCTTCGGTCTTCTTCAGGTTTCAAGCCTGGTCACAGTTCGGTTTCTTAAATCATTCTCACAACTAGGATTCAGTCTGACTCAACTCTGTTTTCCCTCTCAGGGATAGCAGGCAGACAGGGAGGCCAAAACTCAGCACTTTCACAGTTCTCCAGCACAAATTCATGCAGGATTGCTGCTCAACTATCTCGAGCTGTTACTCCTTTACTTCCCAACCCAGATCTGAACTGAAATTGCAATCAGTCTGGGACTTTCCCCAGGATCCAAAAGATTTGGTTGGCTGACTCCTCTGTCAGTCATGACAAGGACTCCCCCTCCAGGTTCATTTAGGTGCCATAAGCCCAAAACTACAATTCCTACAGAATTTTGCTCCCACAAAGCCCTTGGGGACAGGCTGCATTTTAGGGTCCCCAAAGGCACTGACTGGCCCATTTCAGCAGTCCAGGACCAAGATGGTGGAGATAAACATCAAATGCCCATGCTGCAAAGAAGGCAGGTTAGACAAACTGCAATATTATTACTATTCTAATAAATGATCCGGTCCGACCATGTTGGGAGACGGGGCGGCGGCTACGCTATTTATCTCAAGGAATCTCTCCCTGTACTAGCCCTGCCTGCTCCCATCCTTGACTCCAGGGCCCAGGCGCTTACGCTGAAACTAACCCCTGACCCTTTAAAGGGACCCTTTTATCTGACTACTGCATACGTGCCCCCCAGGGACCAAACTCAGGCCATTCCCTCTCTTACAGAATACCTTTCCTCACTACCTCCTTCCACTGATCAAATTCTGGTGGGTGACTTAAATGTCAACTGGCTCAGCCCCTCCTCCTCCTCTACCCATGACTCCTTTTCTGCAATAGACCTAGCTAACTAGTTATCCACCCTACCAGGACTAACCCCAAGAGAGGCTCCAGTACCCTGCTTGATGTGGTACTCACCAACCACCCTAATCGGATCCCCAATGTACAAGTCCTCCCAGACTCTCTCAGCGATCACTCCCCCATTCTATTCCACTGGTCATCCTCAGTCCCCAAACCCATAGCACAGTCCACATGCTGGTGGCGTCTAATACCTGGTGGACTGATAAAACTTAAGGAACTTCTGTCCCAAATTGACTGGTCTCCTATACAGGCAACTCCTGACATCGACACAGCTCTCTCCTTCTTTACCCGAACTTTTAATAATGCCTGTGATATCTTTTCCCCAATGTCAACCCGCCGTTCTAAAAGGCAGAATGCCCCTTGGGTAACCCCAGCTTTGATCCACCAACTCAAACATAGGGATAACCTATGGCACCATGCCATTGAGACTGGCCGGCCCAGTGACAGGCAGTTGTATGCTGCCACCCGAAACAAGTGCACTTGGGCCATCAGAAAGGCCAAGTCTGAGCACTATCAGTCCTCACTCACTGCCTCATGGGGGAACCCCAGAACCTTCTGGGATAACATTAAACAGTTAAATGGGAATGCACACTTCCCCCCCCATCCAGATCAACATTAATGGCGTGATCTCCTCAGACCCAGCCCTCATAGCCAACCACCTCAACACCTCATTCACTGACCTTAGCCCTATCCTCCCTACAAATTTTTTTGACCCTCCTCCCCCAGCATCTGCCGTAAATCTTTCTCGCCCTTATTTTCTCCTCCGCCATGTTTCTGCCCAAGAACTTAGGCCGCACCTTGTCACTGCCCTCAAGAGTAATAGTACGGGCAGTGACACCCTGGATCCGTGTATCCTACGGCTGGTCTTAGACACAGTCCTTACCCCGATCACGTGCCTCATCAACCGCTCTCTTTGCCTGGGGAAGGTTCCAACTGCCTGGAAAGTCGCCACTGTCACCCCTATCTTTAAAGGTGGTGATAGGACTGTGGCTGGAGACTATCAGCCAATCTCCATTCTCTCTCCTCTCTCCAAGGCCTTGGAAAAAGTGGTGGCCTCTCAAATCTCTGACTACCTCTCCACCTACAATGTCCTATGTTCTGAGCAGCATGGCTTCCGAGCGGGCCACAGTACCAACACAGCCCTCCTAGAGTTCTCCAACTTTCTCCACTCCTCCTTAGACACTGGTTCTCTGGCTGGTGCGGTCTTCATTGACCTCTCTAAAGCTTTCGACACTGTCTCCCACCCCCTCCTTCTTGATGCCCTTAGTCTCTCTGGTTTTGCTGCTGGGCCTATCTCCTGGTGCACCAGTTATCTGTCTGACCACTCACAGCGTGTAAAAATTAATGGGACCTACTCAAACATCTGTCCCATCTTTTCTGGGGTTCCCCAGGGCTCCATTCTGGGCCCTTACTATTCTCCTTTACCTTAACACCCTTTCACGCTCTTGCTCGGGGAACATTCTATTATGCAGCTGATGATGCAGTCATCTTTGCCTTGAGTTGTAACCCTATTGCCCTCCAGGACTCGCTGCAGAAGTCCTTCGCTGATGCCGAGGGCTGGTTCAAGGAACATAGATTGGTGATAAATCTTAAAAAAACAACAAAAACCATGTTCTTCACTCATCCTCAAAACAAGTCCTGCAACTTCAAACTCCTCATTCACTCTGGGTGGGTCCTCTTTCCCACTCGAACAAGTTTGCTCCTATAAATACCTAGTGATCCATTTTGACCCCTCCCTCTCCTTCCATGGACACATCGCTGCCCTAGCCACTGCCACTAATATCCGATTGGGCATCTTACATCGGTATAAACACTGCCTCCCCCTGAAGGCTCTTTGACTCGCAGTCACCTCCTCTATCCTGTCCCTAGTGGACTATGGACTGCCGGTGTATGGTGCTGCTGATCAGACCGCACTCCATAAAATTTACACTACTCTGAATAAGGCCTGCAGGTTAATTACTGGGGCACCTAGGCTAACACACACCTGTCTACTGTACGCTAAAGTGCTGGTACTTGATCTTGATGAGTGCCTCAAATATCTGACCTGTACCCTTACAAAAAAAGACCCTCCTTGGGCTATCCCCACCAGGATTGACCACCACCATCCACCGCTCTGTCCCACTAGTTCATACTCGGACCTCTGGGAAAACTTCTCTTGTTATCCCTAGAGCTAGGACCTCTCACGGCCAAAGAGCCTTCAGCTTTAGGGCTCCCTCCTGGTTCAACACACTGCCGCCCTCCATCTCCGAAGCTCCAACTATATCGTGCTTCAAAACTTCCTTATGGAACCACCTTGTTAACACCCGAAGCTGTAATTGCCACTAGTCAAAGCCGTACTCAGTACTTATGACAAAGCTTACTACTAAGCTGCTAAGGACAACATAACTCTGGTATTGTTTGCATCAATCCTACCTGTACCAGCTTGTTTGTAGCTATGTCTTAAGTTACTGTTATACTGTGTTATTCTGTTATACTGTGTATTTTCGTTTGTCTTACTGTGACAAGGTACCTTTGTAAATGAGCCTATGGCTCAAAGGTTTTCCAAACTGCTGTTTAAATAAAATAAATAAATACATCTTCTAACAGCTCCCGCTGCGCTAATAGCGATGGCAGAACGGAGCAATTATTTGGCAGCCCAGGCGGGACTAGAGTATAGAAACACTCAGCCCCTTCCCAGATTAATTATGACTGCAATCCAGGCAGCTGTTAAAGAGACAGTACACAGAGGCTATACAGGCACTCTCTGGCAATACATTTAAACTGCTAAAATGCAGGACACCAGTCTGGCAGTGAGCATTTAGGCAAGCTCAAGGAAGGCTTTTTGGGAACCCTCATTTGTAGGGGGGTTATAATAATAAGATTAAACACAAAATAATTTTCTTTCATCAAAAATAACCTTAATTAGGTGCATGGGCATCATCAGGGGCTTTTCTAAGCTCCTCCCTTATCCATGACATCACCATATCCCTCCTATATAAACAGCCATTTGCGGGGCTGCCATGCCTATAGAAGGACCTTCCAAAATTAACCAGGGCTACTTCAGGTAAAGAACAGAATTATATATAATTTCTTTCAAATTAGGAAATCTCCAGCCTTCCCAGATACAAACAGACTAGGTGTGCGCTCCCTGTTTCCTTGCTAAGTAGGAGAATTCCATTAGTATTCACAACTGCTATAACATTTCATTTTGAGAAACTTCATTTTGTTGTTTCTTTGAATACAAAACCTCATATTGCACTTTAAATATGTGGCTATTTTTCATTAAATAGACCTTCACAGCCCAGTAAACCTTTTTTATTCTGTTAGCACTGTTTTCATGAGATTCACACTTTTGCAAGGCAACCCGTTGGCTTTCCTTTCAGCCGTCAGCAAATATTCCATTTAAGCTCAAACAAAGTCTCTTCATTGTAACTGCTACTGTGCGTACAAATATAATTCTTCTGCGAGCCTCACCACAGGGCTTTACTTCTAGAGTCTGCATAACTATTTTACAGTCAGGCATTTTCTAAAACATTAAACATTTAGTTCACTCTCATTTCTGCAAGAGCGAGCGAGCGGCTGCAGGGAGTGTGTACTGCTCCCATGGCAACAGCCCACTCGCTCCGCTCAGCAACTTCAGGACTGCGCTTGCTTTTAACCTTTCTAGCATGCAGTTAATTTATCCAGAGCTCTATGGCTCTCCTGCATTTCTACTACATGAATGTGCGCGCAGCTCCTACATGAGTGTGCGACCGTGCGTACATTCTACCGCATTAGCGAGCTGCTCAATTCTCAATTAGCGAGCGGTTCAATTCTCAATAGTGCTACTACATACAAGCTGCACTTAAAAGAAGGAGGGCAAAACATTAATTTTGCACTTTTAAACATATGGAAAATCCTTACCGGAGAGTTTACTTAATAGGCAAATATACTTAAATATCAGATAAGAATCTTTAAAGGGATAGCACAGGGCAAGTAAATATCAGATTGGCCACCCTGACATGAAAAGTAAAGATACATAGAAACAGAGTTTAGGGAGAGAGAATAGAGTGAAAACAAAATATTAATTTGAGTTCCATAATGATTTCATGTCTCATCCTGCCACACTGCACTAAAGTGATTGACCACCTCTGGGATACTTCCAGGCCATAGGGCCACTGCTAGTATCTCTCCTCTCATGGATCCATTCAGGGTTTCCTCCTCTAGTTCCATCCATCCTACCCCCCCCCCCCGGCTCCTTCCCAGTTGGTAAGTAAGCAAGCTGAGCAACCCAGTAGTGCCACTGAAAACTGGGGAGTTCTACCCCACCCAGTCTCTGCCACATTTGCAGAATAGCTCTTCCAATTCTAGTCACCTTACCCCTCCACAGAAACTTATGTATGATCGCATTCAGACACCCAAAATGGGCCTTAGGGACCTTTATGGGGAGTGATTGATACAGGTACAGATATTTTGGCAGTATCATCATCTTAAGCACCCCCACTCACCCCAGCAAGGAGAGAGGGAGATCTTGCCATCTGTCACAGTCTTCAGAGATTTTTAGTAGCACAGGTTTAAAATTTAGGGCGTATAAGGAGTTAGTTCTAACTGAGATTGAGATCCCCAGATATTTTATTTTATGACCAGCTGGAGACCCCCGGGCTTGCTATTAGGGTCGATCTCTGTAGTTTCCCTATGGGTAGAAGCTCACTTTTAGTCCAATTAACTTTGTGCCCCAATAACTTCCCATATTCTCTCATCAGTTGGTGGACTGCTGGTAGGTCCCTTGTGGATTGCTGCAGGTACAATAATAGATCATCAGTGTATAACATTACTTTGTGCTCCTGATTTCCCCCCATCAGTCCCCTAATACCCTTATGTGCTCTGAAAGCGAAGGCCAGGGGTGCGAGCGAGATCACATATAAAAGGGGTAATAATGGGCATCCTTATCTGGTTCCCTGCCCAGATCAATGGGAGGAGTAATCTGGCCATTCACTGCTATCTGGGCCTTTGGGTCAGTGTTTAGTGTTTTCACCAATGACCAAAAGGATGGGCCTCTGCCTACTTTCCTCAGGGTTTCAAATAGGTATCCCCACTCCATGCAGTCGAATGCTTTTTCTGCATCTAATGCCAGAACCGCTGCCCCATGTAAGTGTGCACATTTCCCCATCGATGAAGGACATTTAGGATTCTGCGAATGTTATGTTTGCCCTGACATCCCTTTACAAAGCCAGTCTGGATGAATGATGTCAAGGAGCACTGAGTCTAGCTGGGAGGCCAAGGTCTTCTCCAAGATCTTATAATCATCCGTAAGCAATGAGATTGGTCTATAAGGTGCCCACTAAATGGGATCCTTGCCCGGTTTAGGCAGCACTGCGATGGTGGCAGACCACATGGAGGGGGTAGCTCACTCTCAGCAAGGCTTTCCTCTATCTTGTCACACAGGGGGGCCAAAATTAAACTATGACAAGTTTTAAAGAACTCTATAGGCAGGCCATCCGGACTGGGGGCTTTACCACTTTTCAGCGTCTTAATGGCAGTGCTTATCTCAGTCCTGGAAATAGGTGCATCCAGTTCATCTGCCCTTTCTCCACTTAGCACCAATAGTGGGGCCTTTGCAAAGAATTGGTCCAATTCCAAGGTGGTGGGAGCCACTTCTGAAGTGTATAGGGCACCATGGAAGGCCCCAAATGCCTCACCAATTGCCACTTGGTATTGTACCATTTGTCCAGAAGTGTTGTGTTGCTGGCCAATCAATCTTTCCCCTTCTTGTTGGCAGAGTTGCCAGGCTAAGCACTTGCCCCCCCATCCCCATCAAAATAGGCTCTGGCTTGCACCATCAAAATGGCCCATTCCACTTTAGCACTGCTCAATGTGTCAAAGCACCATTTTAATTTCTGAATCACCCTGTAAAGGGGCAGGGTGGGCTTTAACTTGTGGCCATCCTCACATGCCTCTATTTTAATGTGGAGTTTATTTATCTCTTGCTTGTTAACTTTTTTTGTGTAGGCTGAAAAAGCTATAGTCTGTCTGCTAATGTAGGCTTTTAGGGCTTCCCATCTGGTGTGGTGTGAAGTGTCCCCCCTTTTATTGAAGAGTAGAAACTCATGTATGTTGCTGGTCATCGCTCCTATATATTTCTGATCTTTTAAAAGTAGAGGGTCCAATCTCCACTGTCTGATCACAGGGGGTTAGTCTGAGAGAAATAAATCCATCAACAGGGAGACATGGTCTGACAGTAGTATCAGGGAATAATGAGTGAAGTTGACCACTGGAAAAGCGAAGAGCTTAGTAGCAGTCTGTTCAGTCTGGCATATGATTGGTGGGCGTGGGAATAAAAGCTGTAGTCTCTACCTGTTGGGTTCAGGTGTTTACATACGTCTACCAACCCAAATTATGTTTCTAGTTCCTCTAGGACACGGGCATTCTTTGAAAGAGGGATGGGGCAGTGTTGGAGTGATCTAAAACAGTGTCTCTGACACAATTAAAGTCTTCCCACAAGAACCAAGGGCAGGCCATCCTGCCATATCTAGGGCCAATTTCTGAAAAAAGCTAGGCTCCTCCACATTGAGTGCATAAATCGATCCCAGCGAGAAAATTCCTGCCCCTATCACCTCAGCCCTAACCAAGGCATACCTCCCAGGAGAATCAGTGATCCGACCCAGAATATTTACTTGAGTTCCACCTGTAAACCAAATGGAGACTCCTCTGGCCTTAAAAGAGAAGGTGGATGAAATTCAGGTACCCCCAGTGAAGTACTGTTTTTATAGCCTCTCCACCTGACGTGTGTTTCTTGTAGGAGTATCACCTGCTGTTTGATCTCCTGACTGCCATTCGGACATGCTTCCTCTTAACCACTGACTTTAACCCATTTATATTCCATGTTGCTACTTTAAATGAGTTAGCCATAATCAAGACTTATAGGTAAGCAGAGAATGATTCGCAAAGTTATTGTAGACAAGACCAACATTTTAGTCTTAAATTTTCCCATCAAAAGCAGCCACTGATTCCACTTGACAATTAAATGCTTGAGAGATTTGATTTCATATCACAACGTCCAACTTTTATCCCTTTTTGACCCCAACCACACAGAGTAGCAGGAAATGCATGCCCCCTGTAACATCCATGTTATCTCCCATTGTTCTGCCAGTGTCTACTACACTCTCTTGTGTTTAACATTCATGTTTTATTTTGTTTCTGTCAGGAGACAGGTTATTTTTTGTGCAGTTTGCATCAATGTGGCAGCTGCATTCAGTATATTAAACATTTATTCAATAAATATGTCCCATATCCATGTTATTATTCCAGTCAGTAGGTGCATGCCACTGGCCACAATTGACATGCTTCTGGAAGTTGTGGTGTATTGGGGGAGCCACTTGCCATCTTGCTATGGGTCATGATCTGGCACAGGTGGCTGTGCGGGGGGGTGAACTGTGGTATGCTATGTGCATGATGCACCTGTACCATGCCGGGGGTGGCAGGTCCACCTGTGTAAGGGGGAGGCTGTTCCCTTGTCCCTTAGTGATCTACTGTATGTATGTATTGGTGTTGCATTTCAGGGCTATGTAGTACTGACTCCTGGAAACCCTGCAGGTTGTGGTCATCTGTGACACTACAGGTCTTCAGCAGTGGTGGTCCATTATGACCCTGTCCATGCCCCTTACAGTCCCTGTGGTTCATCCTGCACACTGCATGCCCTGCATGCTGCATGCACTGCATGCCAGCCCTGTATGCATGCAGTTTATGGCAGCCCTCCACCTAGTGTAGTGCTGTGCCCACAGCCCCAAGCACCTGGGTAACGCACTGCACATTATGCATGCACGTATGTGTGGTGTGTGCATGTCATTACACGGCCATGCCCTCAGCCTGTCCATAGTGCTGCCATGGCTGTATGCATTCACAAACCTCTGCACACCTTACATGAATGCTGTGTGGCCATGGCATGCAAGTGTGTGTGACATATGCCCTGACATTGTTAGTCCAGGCAATAAAAATAAAGAAAGCATAAATCAATTGATTCATGAAGGGAAGGTAGTAAAGGAACCAATAGAAATGGCAAACTTGTTTAACAACTTTTCCGTAAATCTTCCAGGTCTGGATGTAAAAGATCCACTAGATGAGACCCAAGAGACTTAGAGTTCAAAGGGTTATAGCCAGCATTCTGCTTTAGAATATTAAACATAAAGGAAGTAAAAATATGCCTAAAGCATATAAAAATTCATAAATCTCCTGGCATGGATGGGCTGGAAGAAAGGTTCTTGCAAATGGCTGCTGATTATGTAGCACCAGTAATAGTATATATGTTTAACTGGAGTTTAAGCTTCGGGCTTTTCGCCATTACATGGAAACAAAGTAAAACTATTCCAATATACAAAGGGTGAGATCAAAGTGACCCAGGTAATTATCGGCCCATAGCCCTGCTTTCAGTACTATCTAAATGCCTACAGAAATAAGTACATACACAATTAATGGACTATCTAGAAATAAAGAATATCCTTATACCATATCAGGCAGACTTCAGATGAGGACCTTCTACAAACTCGGCCTTGATTGAATTTAATGATCTAGTGGCTACTTCCTTGAATGTAGGAAAGGAGACAGCAGTCTTGTTTGCAGACTTGTCCAAGGCCTTCGACCTGTTGGACCACTCCCTGCTGCTGAGGAAACTCTAGGTTATGGGCATTACTGAGGGGCCATGGGCTTGGATTAAATCATACCTAACAGGAAGATCTCAAAGAGTATGTGTGTCCCAGGTCCTGTCAGCAACTAAACCTGTGGAAAGAGGGTTCCCCCAAGGATCTATATTAGAGCCACTGTTATTCTTGGTTTTCTGCAATGACCTTTCCCAGACAGTTCAAACATCTAATATTCCTCTGTATGCCGATGATACGGCTCTTGTTACTACTGGGGTGGGCTTTGCAGATCTGAGGGTTAAATTGCAGATGGACTTCAGCAGCTTGGGGGAGTGGTTCACCAGGTCGGGATTGGTGATGAACATAGAGAAGACAAAAGTTCTTTATTTTGGGAAAAGTAATAAACCAGCTCTGGGCCTAACATATTTATCAGATGTACTAATAGATCAGGTAACAGAATATCGTTACTTGGGCGTAATATTTGACGCAGAGTTAAATTTTCAAGAACACATTAAGGAGTTGTTGAACAAAGTTAGTAAGAAATTAGGAGCACTTAGGCAAATTTCAAGATGCCTAGATCTAAAGGCTAGTAAAACTATAGTGGAACAGATGGTGATGCCCACCATTGATTATGGAAGTGTTATATACAGGGCTGCACCTAAGTTGATGAGGGACAAACTGGACAAAATTCATTATAGACTTGTGAGGTTCATAATTGGGTTGCCATTATAGAACACATTATTGTACATTATTAACTACTTTGGGATGGACCACTTTAGAGCAAAGAAATGGACAGATATGGCTGAAATTATTGCACCGCTTTTTCACAAAGCAACCTACTCATTATATATCAGTTAATGCACTTACGAATATGACTGTGCCCATTTGGATCTTGACTACAACTGTATACGTCAACAAAATAAAGAGTAATTATAGTAGAACAAAATTCGGGGGTTAAAACCTTAAAACACCAAGTGGCAAAATGGTGGAATATACTTTCTTACTCAATGAGGGTAGCATCTTCAAATTCATTTAGAACAAGTTTGAAATCAATGTTTCAGGTTGTATGTAACTGTTAAACTTCTGGTCTATTGCTATGCTTAATAGCTTCGATCTTCCAGTGTAATGAATTTCACATTAATTTGTCCATTTCTATAGAAAATTCTGTAGCCAATTACATTTGGGTCTGTTGGTACATTAGCGACTTTTTATTGGTCGTTTATTGTACCTGATTGTATGATCTTTTGTATGCTGTATAGTCTGTGTGTGTGTGTGTGTGTGCTGACGTGTTAAAATAATTTTGTAATATTTTTGTACTTGTAAAACTACGTGAACTTTTATTCTTGTGACACCTAACAGGACTTGTTTTGTAAACAGGGATGTCATCTCTAATGACAGTGTTTATCCTGCATAAAAATAAAAGTAAAATACAAAACATGTTTCTTGTTGAATTATGTTTTCATATGTATTAAAGTTAGGTGTAATTACTCTGTGGAGTTATGCACTGAGCCATTACACTGACTCCATTTTCTCTTAAGTGATTACAGCCCAGTTGGACTATCAATTGATGAATTAAATTAATATCATAATTTAAATTTTAAACAAATGTTGCAACAGTATTTACTGCAAACATGAGGGATTTGTAGTCCGTTACCTCTGTTAGATGCAACAGAGCATTGTGAAGCACCAGAGCATTTATTCAAGGTTTCATGAGGTCAACGCTGACCTGGACCTTTTTTGCCAAGGTGTGGTAACAAAAATGAAATTATTTTTATATGCACTTTATTTCAGTTTTTTTTTTGGGGGGGGTGCTTGTTGTGGATTGGTGGCATATCACTGTGTTGACACAGCACCTCTCTGTCTCTCTGTGACCCATGGCACAATCCCGTTACTTTAAAATTGATTTAGATCTGCAGAGCCAGTCAATACTCCTGTCAAACTCCAGTCTCGCCATCTTATTTGCTGTACACTATAGTGATGACTCAGACAGAACAATATCAAAGGAACAGTCATTTTTATGTTTGCTTGTGCTGCTGCAAGAAACATTTTGTTACAATCGGCATTTCAGAGGTGTGTCGTGCTGAGCCCATTGTAGCTCAAGCTGGGTCTCGACAGTGCAAACCAATGACCATGCACTCCGGTCATGACACTGATACAGGTTGCTGGGCATAAACTTCATGTAGCTGAAGGGACCGGAGTGCTCCTATGAGACAGTATTTTAGTCCTTTTATTTGTATGAAGTCAGTCAGCAAGCATTGGAACGGCTTCACAACATTGTGTGTAATGCTTTCAAGACCCTCCTTCCCACTGTCAGCATGCCATGTGCCTGCTTAGGTTTGGTATACCCTTGAGTAACTGATGAAGGGAGGAGGGACTGCTGCTGAGTCTGGCAAACAAGTACATTAGATCCCCACCCCAACCCCCACTGATCCCCGTGTTTTTGTTTTTTTTAATTAAATTTATTACTGTAGTTCCTGTTGCTGTTCCTTACTTCCAGCTTCCCTGGCAGTGCCTACATCACAGGCATGTGCCACGCCACTACATTTTCAGTTTGTTAATGTTAAGTGTAGTAATGGATGTGTGGCATGGGGCCAGCATAGCCAGACTGCAGTGATGTCAGCGTGTTGTTCATAATGCCCTGAACATAAACAGCAACATCATCCCTCTGCCCTAATGCCCAGTATTTGAAGCCAGCTGGGAGGAATTGGCTGACCTGTTTGCCTTCATCAGCAAGCTCTGGGACATCATGGAGTAAATGGGCATCTATAAGGTCTACCTGCTGCCGATGAGTGGACCCCCCTATGCTGGTGGGGATGGGTGGGATGAATGGGCAGGGTCATAGAGAGGGGGTTGGCTGTTTGTGAGGATTGGGGGCCAGGGGCCACACAGAGAGTTTGGTTCTGGGGACATGTTGAGTGCTCAGAGGGTTTAGTCTCTGGGACTTGGGGCACAGGGGGGAGGAAGTTCCAGAGCTGAATTCAGCTAATTAAAATATTCAATATGGCATCTAGAGGACACTTTCTGTGCATGACAGTGAGAGCAGAGTTGCTTTTAACTTGGAATATCATGGAGGCGGAGGCTAGGGGAGAGGAAAAAAGCAAAATTTCACCCAAATCACAGCTCACCACTCATTTCCTTATTTACTTATTGTTTTAAATTAATAAACTTATTGTTGTGTCCTTTCACAACCTTACCTAACAGTTGTGCTGTTGGCAGGACAGCACCTCAAACTTTGGCCAAATAATAAATGAACTGGTATGACTGTATTGGTTTGGAAAATATTTTTCCCTCAGATTTTGTTTATCTCTCCACCCTCCCTTACCCAAATGAAGGGGTAGAGTTGGGAGTCAAAGATGAAGAAAGGGATAGGGGGAGGTGCATTTAGAAAGGAAAAGTGTGCTTCAGCTTTTATTTGTAACCAGGTGATATCAGGGATGGATGTTGGTGACTCTCAATGACAGTATCTGAGAAAAGGAGATGAACTGAGCCTACTGAAGCCACTAGCAAGCTGTTCAGCACCAGATCTCTGGTGGTAGCCAGACTAGACCATCGTGCTGTCCTGGATGGCAGTCATTGAGTCAATCTAAAACTTGATCCAACCAACCAAGCATCTAAAACACTAAGCAGATTGAGCCGATTTGTTTTATGTTGAAATGGCTTATGGATGTCACATCTCAAATGCGCATTTAAATGCAGACATATGACTTTGTCACTAATATGGCAACTGTAGGTTCCCAATACCAGACAAATATGCACATACCCTGTTGTCTAGTGCCTCCCCAAACAATAGCCACACACACCTCCAGGCTCCCTCTCACATGTCCCTGCACACCCGTCTATACTTACTGACAGTGACCAGCAGCACAGCCCTCCACACAGCTTCTCAGCTGGCCACCATCTGACTGTCATTGAGTGATTGCGAGTGCTGTTTCCAGTACTCAGATCATTCACTGGTAGTCAGACAGATGCTGACCAAGGAGGTTAGTGGAGGGATGTGCCAGTCATTGTCTGTGACGGGGTGGGTATTCAGGAAAAGGTATGGAGCAGGGTCACACAAGCCTTGGGGGTGTGGTTGCTGTTTGGGAGGGGGGCATTAGACACCAAGTTGTCTGCATATTACTAAAGGAACTTGGCGATTAGTGGGAAGGGGGAATCTTGACTAGCACAGATGTTTGTATGATGGGGACCCAGATTACCTTTTCTGAAATATTCAGAGCCTTCTCTCTTTGAGACTCATTTTGTACTTCCATGGGGTGAACACAGTGTAGGAGGGGAGCCTCTCTCAAATCACTTCTTGCTGGGACACACACACACACACACACATCCGTTCCTGAACATCAGACACTTGCTGGAGAGCTATTGCTTTGTTCTGTTTCTTGCCTCTCTACATAGCCATCCCTTAGCTTTTCATTTTTGTCTGTCTTCCCAATACTTCTATGCCTTCATTTCAAATAAATTACTCATCTGGCAATGCTCACTGAAACATATACCACGCAAGCAAACAGTCAGCATTGACAAATATTTGTTTAACCATAGCAATCAGACATAATTCACAGAGGAATTCCTTCCTACTGCTTGCAGCTGCGGTTGGCACTGCTGTGAAACTCATTAAGGATAATTTGCTGTCCTTCACGAAGCAGCATGCCTGTGGCTGTGAGTAACCCTAGAGATGAACAACGTGTTACTGAGTCATGCCTGGAATAGTAAGCATTTTGATGGCTTAAACTTTCTCACCTAGACAAAGCTTATTCTGTTTTGAGCCTGATTGACTTCTTCAACTGGTAGACCAGGGCGACTGATAGGGAACAGGCAGTCAATATAGTATACTTGGATTTTAGCAAGGCCTCAACTCAGTCCCCGACAGGAGGCTGGTGAAGAAGCTAAGGGACTTAGGAGTGGAGGCAAAAATTGTTGACTTGGGTAGAAAACTGGCTAAGGGGTAGAACACAAAGGGTAACCATTAATGCAGTTTTCAGAAATAAGGAATGTAACAAGGGGAGAACTGCAGGGGTCAGTGCTGGGCCAGATACCTTTTAATTTGTTATTTTGCAACATTGTGGAAGTCGTTAAGGGCAAGATCAGCCTCTTCGCATATGACACAAAGATATGCTCAAGAGTGGACACAGATGAAGGGATAAGAGAACTCGGGAAAGATCTGGGTAGACTGAATAACTGGTCAAAGATCCGGCAGTTGGGCTTCAATGCTATACTGTACTGTAATGTGATGCACATTGGGAAAATGAATGCAAGAGTGTATAGTATGAAACAGGGATGGTGGTGCTGGAAGAAAATGACCTAGGGGACATGATACTGAAGAGCCTAAAAGAAACAGCACACTGTTATACAGCTGCAGTTGTGATAAACAAAGTGCTGGGATGCAAAGGAAGGGGGATTAGAAGAGCCTGAAGGTGATCCTCCCATGGTACAGGTCACTAGAACAACTGCGTCTGGAATACTGCACAAGGTATAGGAGTCCATACCTGAGCAAAGACTGCAGCAAGGTCAAAGCAGTTAGCACAGGGTATCCAAGATGGTCCACAGACTAGAAGGCAAGACATATGAGAAGAGGCTGCAGGACCTGAACATGTAAACCCTCGAGAAAAGAAGGGTGAGGGGTGATATGATTGAAACATAAAAGTACCTGCACAAGATAAGGGTGGATGCCAAAGAATCTTTCTCTTGATCTCAAATGCACAGACAAGGGGAAAATCACTTAAACTTATGGGGGTGGGGGCATACAGGAAGAACATCTGCATGGATCCCTTACAGGTCAGTCCTTGGTCCAGCTCTCTTCAACATGTACACTAGCGACATATGAGTGGGATACAATTTAAAGTGTGTTTATTTACGGATGTCACCAACTTTGTAGGAAGGTGAAGACTGTAGAGGTGATAAATAACATGAAAAAGCAAAGCAAACAAACCAGACTTTATTTATATAAGGCACTCTTCCAAAACTCAGGGCGCCTTTACAAAAATACCATGCAAATTTTAAAACTCAATACATTAAACAACATCTTTAGAATTAAAATTAAAATTTGTTAAAAACAATTCACACCCACAGTGCAGCAACAATAGTATAATCAAATTTCCAGTAACTCAGCAATGACCCTCAAAAGCCTGTGCAAAAAGATGGTCTTTCAGGGATTTCATAAATTCTTCTATGGTCAGACTATCTCGTATCCGACAAGGCAGAGAATTCCACAGGGTGGGAGCCAAAAAGGCAAGGGATCTATCTTCAGATGTTTTCAACCATACCCTGGGAATCTCCAGCAATCCCTCGCTGGAGGATTGGAGCAAACAGGAGGGACAGTAGGGTAACAGCAGATCTTGCAGGTACTGTGGTCCCTGGTCACGTAGGGCTTTATAAGTCAACAATGTGACCTTGAAGGTGATCTGCCATTTCACTGGCAGCCAGTGCAGTTCATGCAGCACAGGTGTTATGTGGCTGGACCTGGATGCTTCAGTTAACAGCCTTGATGTTGCATTCTGCACCATCTGCAATTGGTGGATATCCACCCACGGTAGCCCTAGGTAGAGGGCGTTGCAATAATCAAGATGAGTGGTGACAAAGGCATTGACCAAAGTAGGTAGATCTTCAGAATGAACCAGGTGCTTCACCCTGGAGATGTTCCTTAGATGGTAAAAGGAAGACTTCACTACAGCCGACACCTGATCCTTCAGGATCAAACCTTCATCAAATATCACCCCCCCAGGTTCTGCATCTGGCCCAAGGCATTGAGCAGGGCCCCCCCAAGATAAAAACCCGAGGCCCCCCCCATGTCCCGGCCATCCTCAGATCAGGATCCACAACCAGCACCTCTGTTTTTCCTAGATTCAACCTCAGTCAGCTCGTACTCATCCAGTCCTGTATCGCCTGGAGGCAGTTATTAAACACCGAGAGAATATCACACTCCTGGCCTGACACAAAAGACATGTAGAGCTGAGAATCATCTGCATAGCAGTGAAAACTCAGCCTATATGTCTTAAAATGTCTCATAATGGCAGCATATACACTGCAAGCAACATGCGGGACAGCACTGAGCTCTGCGGAACCCCACAGGGCAGGCCTTTAGGGGTCAAGGAGTACACCCCAGACTCCACCCTCTGGGACCTGCCCTTGAGGAACGATTGAAACCAACTGAGGACCGCCCCCCACAGCCCACAGAAAAAAACGCAGATGCTCAAGCAACACCCCATGCCCCATAGTGTCAAAAACTACTGAGAGATCTACAAGAACCAAGATGGAATGAGCTCTCCAATCTCTGGCCATCAGGAGATCATTAAGCACCTGTACCAGTGCTGTCTCGGTGCTATGCCTTTTCCTGAAGCTTGACTGGAGAGGGTCATAGATATTGTGGCTTGTCAAATGATCTTCCAGCTGCGGTGCGACCACCTTCTCAATAACGTTACCTACAAAAGGCAAGTTAGAGACTGGTCTGTAGTTAGCTGGACAGTCGGGGTCAAGGGAGTTTTTTTTCAGGAGGGGACGCACCACCGCCTCCTTTAAAGAATCTGGAAAGATCCCTCTCTCCAATGATACCCTTACTATCCCAGCAAGGACCAGACCGATGATCTCAACACACCCTACAAGAAGGTGAGTTGGGCCTGGATCCAAACTACAGCAGGTAGGCTGCAGAGTCTGGATGATCCTCGCTATATCCATGACTGCCAGCTAGCCAAAGTTAGACCAGGTTGCCTGGGCACTTTTACCACCCAGTTGATCACTGCAAGATCCAATGGGGAAGCATTGGCTGATCTCTATCCTAATGGAGGATACGTTATCAGCAAAGAACTGCACAAACTCCTCACATTTTTCTTGTGATAATGTTCGACCGGACTGCAGACAGGCTGGATTGCACAATCTGTCCACAGTCCAGAAGAGCTGAGCTGGCCTATTCTTTGCTGCAGCAATTTCTCTGGACAGGAACTCTGACTTCTAATGAGAAATTGCTGATTGATAGACTTCATAATGGTCTAATAGTCTAAGCCTATCCTCCTCCAGGCGAGTTTTCCACCAGTGTCTCTTCAACCTTCCCCCCTGTCTCTTCAACTCCCTAAGTGCACCATCAAACCAAGAAACATCCGGGTGAAGAGTAAGGGGGTGAACGCAAACCAGAGCAATGACATCCAGGGCCCCAGTAACCACCCTATAATAGGCAAGTACCAGGGCTTTTGGGTCAGAGCTATCAGTCGGAATACCCGAAAGGTCGAGCACCATCATTAGGCTTTCAGAGGTAACACCTCATAAAGGATGGTACTGTACCATTTCCTTTGGGGCAGGCCTACCTCAGGGAGTCACGAAATTGAACCTCAGGGTGTGATGGTTAGACCAGAGAATAGGATCCACCTCCATATCGAAGATTTCCATCCCCAAGTGGAACACCAAGTCCAATGAGTGTGCCCCCCAAATGGGTAGCGCCGGTAATAACCTGTGTCAGACCCAATGAGTCCATCAATTGGAGGAGGTCTCAATCAAACAGCGATAGTTCATTGCCAACCCAGGCATTAAAGTCCCCCAGAATCAACCATCTGGGAGCCTACAGCACCAGGCCAGAGACAAAGTCCTCTACCTCCTTCAGGAAAGCCCTCCCATCACCTGGTGGATGGTAAATGAGAAGGATCCTGAAACCTGCACCCACTTCTACTATGCACTCAAAGGAGTTGGTCGGCCCCACTGGCAACTCCCTGACATCCAGTTCCTGTCTAAAGCAGACAGAAACTCCCCCGCTCCTGTGGTCAATTCTCAGGTGGTGTATTACCAAGAACCCATCTGGAACCGCAGAAGCCAAAATATGTCCCGCATTTTCATCCAGCCAGGTCTCAGTGATGCAAGCCAGGTCTATGGAGGCAACAAGATATGCTACCACCATGGTCTTATTTTTAATAGACCTGGCATTACATAACATCACCCGGGAAGGACGAGACTCTGAGGATGACCACTTGAAAAAGAATGTGGCAAGACTGGAATAATGGTTTGGCATCTGACGATTGTAGTTCAGTTCCAAGAAATGCAGTGTCATGCATAACCGCCACAGGAATCCTAGAAAATCATAACAGACTGATGGAGTACAAGTAGGGTAAATAAGTATAACCCCCTAAAAGTGCAGACCTTGCCCTGTGGTTCCATGGCCCAGTCCATACTTCTGCCAACTTGTTCTTGCTCCCTCCAGCCCCAAGGACTCCAACCTGGTTATGGAGGGAATAGCAAGATAGCTTCAGGGATGCTGTCTCTTCAGCACTTCCTGTGCCAAAACACAGTGTGGCTCCAGCCACACATCTAATCCTCCCAGTTTCTTTTGATTAACAAGACTACAACTGATGGCAAGACACACCAGAAGTCTCAGTGCACCCATGCCACATGAATCAGGGGTAGATCCACTTGCTCAAAGGCAGGAGCCCTCTAGAAAGGAAACTTTGGGGGCCGAGCCCCTGAACTGAATAGCTGCAGTCATCTTGGTGACCCTTGACTTTGGCTGCTAGACAGTTGGGGGACTGGAAGCAGAAGGAAGACCTCTGTAATTCAGGAGGACTGATTAATTTAGGCACCCCTTTATGGGCCATTGCACTGTCCTGGGCGAGACCTCCAGAACTATCTGGATTAGACTGACAAACACATGGAAAGGGTCAGTGTACAAAACCAAGCCATGCCAGCCCCAGAGAGATCAGAACCTTCCATCTATGTCAAACACTAAATAAGGACTGCACAATTAGGAGACACACATATACTTACAAAATAAAAGGCTTTAATAAAGCATCAACTTGCAAGCTGCAGAAAAGAAAATTAACTTGAAAATCCCGTGTGTGTTCCTTTTTGCAGCTTGTAAGTTTAATGCTTTTTAAAATCCTACTTGTGAGTATATCTTGCATGTATGTATTTGTGCAGCCATTACTTGGCTTTTGAACTTCATTAACAGCTCACTAAGCCAATGGGAGCTGGGTATTCTCAAGCATACAAGCAGGGGCTATGCTGTCATTAGTCAGATATGGTTGAGATCTCAGAAAAGGAGGACAGTTTGAGTTCAAGATGTGCCACCACAGACTGTGGACCCAATTTTAAAACAGACTTAGATCACCGCAAGGGACTTGCAGCAGGGAGTTTAATGCAAGTGGTGACTTGCATCAAGCAATGCGGCAAGTCCGATTTTGTAAAAACCTGAACCACAGCTCTCTGGCACAAGTCCCTTTTGCCAAACACAGGACTCAGACCAGCTTCCCCCAGTCTACATTTGTGTCATGGGGGAACCATTTTACAGGACTGGCACCAAACCTTTGGTGTAAGCTACCGTAAAGCGAGTAAACTGTCGCAACTGTGTCAGCCCTTGTAAAATCAGGCTGCATTGCGTCCAAGGGCATCAGCACAGTTTCATCAAACTTTGCGGTGGCCTCAGGGCCATCCACCTTTGAAAACTGGTGTGTGAGTGTGAGAGTGTGTGAGAGAGTGTGTGTGTGTGTGTGTGTGTGTGTGAAAATGAACTGTGAGAAAAGGCTTTCATCTTCTTGAGGAAAATAGAAGAATAGAAGAGGAATTTGTATGCTAACCAGCAAGAGCCACAGCAAGATTCTAGTTAGGGGACATAGCCTCCAATATAAGTGACTTTTTCCAAAAGAGGGTTCAGGGCAGATTTGGTCCCTGGAAGAAATTTTAAGAATCTGGTGCAAATGGTGCATTTTAGAAGCTTATTCTATGAAATCTCTAAGCAAGACAAGCATACTCTGTCAGTTGTTTTTGTCACTGATACAATGAGTTTGGGCCATCTCCTCTTTGACTGTTTCATTAGTCAGCTTCCCTATGTCTGTCAGTCAGCTTATGTCCTTCTAAATGCAGATGGGTCCGTTATATACTCCAGAAACCCCAAACTTGGTAACCTGACTACTAACCAGCAGTGCAACTCTGAGGACTTAGAAAACTGGTTCTCCAATAACAAATGGTCCTCAACTACCATAAAATAAAAACCATGCTTGTCAGTAGCCTTCACCTGATGAGGAAGGTCCCCCACCTCAACATCTCTAACAGCAACAGTCTCTTTTTTTTTTTTTTTTTGCGATTCTGTTTCTCGACTTCCCGACCGGAACTCTCGGACTACCACACTCACCATGACCGCTCTACTGCCCGTTGTGTTCCCCACCATTTTCAAAGATGTTACAGCCCCCCAGAGGTACTGGAGGGGGCTATGGCCCCCAGGGAGGTAGAAGGGGCAGTGGCAGGGAATCAACATTGGGCGTGTGGTGGCACGGCACTAGAGGAGCCGTCACCTATCCGGCCAGAGGGGTATTTTTTCCCCTTACATGGTGCACATCCTGATTGGTGCATGGCAACCCTGCCAACATTGGGCCACGGAGATTGTGTGCTGCCCAGTGCACAGCAATGTCCCTGATCTCCACCAGGGGCCGCTGGTGCACCAGACACCCCAGAGCCCTCAACCCAGGATAGGAGAGCAGCCTATCAGGTGCTCAATCTGATGCCGCCCCTGCCGATCCCCGGCACCCGAGCTAACTCCTGAACCTGGGTCACCAGCGTGGTGCAAGGTGTGGCATCCAGTGGCTCAACCCTCAGAGCCACCAGGCCAGCCAACAGCAACAGTCTTAAGCTAGAGCAGGTGGAAAGCTTCAAATATCTCAGGGCAGTTTTGGACAATACTCCATCTTTGCCCCTCCTGTAGATAATTTGGTGTCCTCAGTAAACAGTAGATTGGGTGCCCTGTGTAGAAATCGAAACAACCTTACTGCTGATGACAGGTATCTGATAGTGACCACCTCTTTGTTGTCCCTAACTGACTACGGTTTACCTGTATATGCAGCTGCCTGTGACATGGTACTAAACAAAGTTAAGGTGATATGCAAAAAGGCATGTCACTTTGTGTTAGGGCTGACAAGTGGACCCATAGTTGCACCTTTTCCTCTTCCTCCTCTGGTAACTATCAGCACATTTCCTTCCTCCTCGTTCTTTCCAAGTTGCAAGAGAAGCTTGCCTATCATAGACTCTCTAATTTCCTCTCCTCCTCCTCTGATTTCCTCTCTCCATTCCAGTCCGGTTTCAGTAAAGATCACTCCACCATCTTCTCCCTTCTGCGTGTAACCCTGGCACCATTATACCAAGGGCTACTACCCCTGCCTGTATCCCTAATAACAGGTTAAGGGGCCTGGGTTCATGACTGCCTAGTATGGGGGAGATCCCTACCAGCAGTAGTGCTATACTTATGGTGCCTCCATCCAGAGTAATTACGTGGGTAACTATCACAGTAGGTACAGCCATCTGGGAAGCTAATACTACCCACAATTCTGCCTTGTGACCCTTTACGAAAACCTGGATAGTTGCAGCGTTACACAAATATAATATCAAACAGTTTGACCATTAATGATATAATCATGGTCAGCCCACTTACCAACAGGGTCTGGATCTCTGGCTCGTGCCCTGTAACCCCCTGTAAAAGACAGTTTCAACAACGCCAACATGCACTTTCAATATCCTTTGCAGTACTTTAGGCCAGGTAATAAATATGCTCACAAGCCAGTTTAACAACAAAACAGAAATCTGATTTATTAAGGGGGATGTGAACAAGGGAGGGGTGAAAATTTAGGTGAACGATTGCGTTACTGTATTTAAAAACAGACTATGATTACTTTTTATTACTTTAGTCCCTGAGTTTATCAACCTAGCAGCTACTGGGTACCTAGAGTGGAAAGTCTGACTAGCCAAAGGCATTGCTCGGGGGTGGCCAGCATTGCAGCTGATGCTGGAGCTCTTGATGCAAAAAAAGGCAGTTAATATTCAAAACAACCAGATTATTTGTAATCCGAGCCAGTTGGCTCAGTCCCTTGAAACCCAGTAAAATGAAACAATTAGATGGTACCACAGATGATTTAACACTTCTTGCAGGGAGCTATCCTGATTGTACTCATGCTACCAGATTTCTGCAGACAAGCAGGTGCTATGGAGACCTTGTGGTGTTCACCGATGAGCATGGGGAAGCAGGGCCGACATGACGCACCTCTTCTTCACGACCTTTCCTCCAGGTGGCCGCAACCTGTGAGTTATTGTTGCACAGGGGCTGGATCCCGGAAGCTAATCTCTTGCCGAAATAGTCTCTGGTGCAGGAGTTGTGGTCTGGGCCAAATTGGCAAGGTCCAGGCAAGATGAACAGTCTGGCAAAGTTTGTAATCTTCTAGTGACGCCTCCAGCAGGCGTAACAGGTTTGGCCGTGGGCAAGCAGGCCTCGACCCACATAACACATTCAGCACATTTAAAATAAACAGCTATTTTTCTGAGCAGTTCCGATATAGTCCAGTTGTAATTCAGCAGCTTTAATGAGCAAACCTTTCAATTTAAACTTGTCTCCCACACAAGCTGGGCCAATCGCTTCACAGGAGCAAATCTTCGGTCCAAATTACAAGTAGCACTGGTAACATTTCCTTCTGGTCTGCTGTTGGCAGTTCTAGTTTCCGATCCCCTTTTGAACCAGAGGATTACTCACAGAGCCTTCCCTGTGAAAAGGCAACACACAGCCACACAGGCCCCCCCCCCCCCTCGATGTCTCGAGCTGAAGCACAACTTACTCAATTTAAACAGTCCTACTTAGAAAAAAGGGCAGAGTTCCAGAAATCCAGTTGGCCACACAACCTGTCAATCACAGTCTTAGCCTTTTAATTGGTTGGATCTTTGGTGTCAGGAATAAACCCCTGTTTCTCTCCCACAGGTCACTTGTCTTGTCCCATGAGCCCCTGTCCGAAATCATGGCTTGTGACTGGTTAAAGCACTCTCAAAATGGTGGCTGCTGGAGAAATATACTGTCCCATTATGCAGTCCCACACATTTCTCAGTCTGGTGCGGCCAGGATAAACATTATTTTAGTACACTTTCTCCACACACTTGTAGCCCTGACTGTGCCCCCTTGAATAAGCCCACATTCATACATACAGCTCCTGTAGAACCTCAGTTGCAGCTGCCGTAACATAGACCCCCCCCCCAGGTGGCAGCAGCAGCTTATGAATATTTATGAGGGCTTATAAATTATTGAGCCTCGACTTTTGCCCTTGCTCAAATTTTTTTATGTTTTCCCTCTAGGTGGCTTCTTCACCACAGCTTTCTGGTCACCGGCCCTCATTTATCTGAGGAGAGGTGCTGGGAACGCAAGATCGCTTTTCTGCTGATGGCAAAATTGTCGGTTAAGTTTGTTTTCCTAGAAGTCTGTTGCACCTTACCCCTGACCTCCAGAATTCCTTTATGTCTATCCCATGCATTCTTAAATCCCGTGATTGTTTCAGCCTCCACCACTTCCTCTGGCAGGGTGTTCCACTTGTCCACCACCCGTTCCGTGAAGAAATTCTTTCTCATGTTTCCTCTGAATCGTCCTCCCTCCAACTTCATCCCATGCCCTCTAGTCCTGGAACATCTTTTCGCTTAAAAATAGTGTTTTCCTGCACCTGTTCCTCCCTGTAAGATACTTGTATGTCTCTATCATATCCCTCTCCCTCCTCTCCTCCAGGGTACATGTTCAGTTCCTTCAACCTGTCTTCATAGGACTTGTGATGCAATCCATGCACCATCTTTGTTGCCCTCCTCTGAACCTTCTCTACCCTGTCTATGTCCTTGCGTGGGTATGGTCTCCAGAACTGTACACTGTACTCCAGGTGGGGCCTCACTAGTGTCTTGTATAGCGGAATTATGACCTCCTTTTCCTGCTGGTAATGCCCCTGCCTATACATCCCAGCATCCTATTTGCTTTACCTGCTGCCTTGTCACACTGTTTCCTACCTTGAGGTCATCAGAGATTAACCTCAAGATCCCTTTCCTGCTTGGTGCATGCTATATCCTCACCCGCCAACTGATATATTGTGCCAGGGTTTTTGTGCCCCATATGCATTATCTTGCACTTCTTTGCATTGAATTTCAACTGCCAAACCCCTGACCATTCTTCAAGTTTCTGCAGGTCGCTTCTCATTCTGTCTACACCCTCTGGTGTGTCTACTCTGTTACAGAGCTTTGTGTCATCAGCGAACAGTGAAATTCTGCCTTCTAGGTCCTGCGCCATGTCACTGATGAAGATGTTGAATAGGACCGGTCCCAGCACTGATCCCTGTGGTACCCCCACTGGTCACTCTTCCCTCTGTGGAGTGACAGCCATTTACCACCACCCTCTGTGTCCTGCCACCCATATTCCCCAGTTTGTGTAATAGTCTTCTATGTGGCACAGTGTCAAAGGCCTTGCTGAAGTCCAGATAGGCCATGTCCACTGCCCTCCCCTGATCCACCTCCCTAGTCACCTAGTCAAAAAATTCAATGAGGTTGGTCTGACATGACCTCCCCCTGGTGAAACCATGCTGCCTTGGGTCCTGTAGTCCATTGACAACCAGATGTTCCACCAATCTCTCCTTCAGTAGTGTTTCCATGATCTTCCCCACTACCGAGGTGAGGCTGACTGGTCTGTAGTTCCCTGCTTCCTCTTTGTTCCCACTTTTGTATAAGGGGACTACATCTGCTGTCCTCCAGTCTTCTTCCCCACCTTTGAGCTTCCCATATGTCTGGCTTGTTCTAATTTATACCCTGCATCACCCAGGTCAATTACCCCGATTCATCCATAACCAGTTCAAGTAACATCTCCCAATCCTGGCTGATCACCTTCCCTTCTCAGCGATAGGATCTCAACCACTTTCTTCCATTTAAAATACTAACATACTTCTAGCCAGCAGAAAAGGCCTCATGGTCTATTGTGTCTGCTCAGTAGCCAGACCCCTACCGTGTGTTCGCTTCGCGCCACCCCACCACCCCCAGAGAGGGTATTCCCTGGCCTTAGTTTCCCCCTGTACCTGTCCCACCCCTTCTTGAATCTCTCCACAGTGTTCTCTGCCACCAGACTCCAGGGCAGTGCATTCCATGTCCCCTCCACCCACTCACTGAAGCAGTGTCACCTACACCCCCCCCCAGCCTTTACTCATGCCCCCTGGTCATTCCCCCCTTCTTTATCCTGAACACCTCCTTGGCTCCATCTTGATGGATCCCCTTTACATATTTGAATACCTGTATAATCTTCCCCCCCTCCAGGTCTCTCCTCCAGTGTGTAAAGCATGAGTTCCTCCAGTCTCTCCCCATGGTGTCTCCCCCATGCCCTTAATCATCCTGGTAGCCTTTCCCTGGAATCTCTCCAGCAGTGCTGCATCTTTAAGGTGAGGTCTCCAAAGCTGCACACAGTACTCGAGATGCGGCCTGACCAGGGCATTATACAGAGGAAAGATCACCTCCCTCCTGCTGGAGGTAATCAACCTGGCTATTCAGCCAGTATCGTGTTAGCTTTTTGCTGTGGTTTGTTGACAATTCTCAGTGTTATTCATTTTGACATCTACCACCACCACCCCTCTGTTCCTCTCACACAATATAGCTGGCATTGTGACCCCCTCCACCACCCCGGGTGTATGCTTGGCTCAGGTTTCTGACCCACAGATGCATCCACTTATAGTTCCTTGTGTTAAACTTTAATCCCCACCTCCTTGATCACCCCTCCATGGTATCCAGGTTCCAATGGAGTGCCTCACTCTCTTCCTCCACATTGTCAGTGGTCCCTGTTGAGTCATCCACAAAGAGACTCAGCCTACTCTTAACAACCCCCCATGTCCATGACATAGGAGTTGCCCCAGGACTGAACCTGTGGAGACCCCACTGGTTGATACTTCTGGTGGATGAGACTATCTCACCGACCACAACGAAGAGCTAAATAAGTACACATTCGAGGAGAGAAGGCCCTGGGTGGTGATGATAGAGGTCTTCAAGTACATGTAGGGGGGTAAATTAGTGAGGCACAGTCAGGGTACTCCAAAGGAAGGGAAGTGGCAACTAGAGTACATGGGTGGAAGCTGGAGGATGTTGTAGAATCATGGGAGAAAAGAAGAGGTGCTTCTTCATTGAAAGGGTGGTAGAATCATGCAATGCGCTGGCTGGGGGGGGAGGGGGAGGCAGAGACTGTGGAGGTGTTGAAGAGGCCCAAGAGGGCCAGGGTAGGGCAGCAAGGTCATTTTTTATTTGTTTATTTTTTTGAAAGTCGGATTTACAACCTTTGAGTCAGAGACTCATTTGCAAAGGCATCTTGTTGCAGGGAGGGTAGACATGGTTACAGTGTGAGATACAAAAGTTGTAACATACAGGTGCAATACAGATAACAAAATAACACAATATTACAGTGGTTTATGGAATAAAGTTACATGCAGAAAATAACAATCGTATAAAGTATAACAATAGTAGAAGTCACAACCCTGGTCGTACCGGGGAAATACCTATGTGGAAAGGTGTGTGGGGGGGGGACAGGGGTAAGAAAAAAAAAAGGAGGGGGGAAGCAGTCCAATGGCCACTATCAAGGATATGGTTCAGAAACAGGGAGGGACCACAACATTAGGCTGATTAAGGTCAACTACAGCTTCAGGTGCCAAAGAGCTGGTTACGGAGAGCGACTTTAAAAGGACCAATTTTGGTAGACTGAGTGACCGAGGTCAGGAGGGAATAGAGCCATGTGGGGGCATGGGAGTTGAAGGACCTTTGGGTTAGGGAAGTCTTGTTAGGGGCACCAGAAAGGTGGCCTTAACAGAGCTATGGGTGGCAACGGATGGGGATGCAAGCCACAGAGACGCAGGGATCACTGAAGGGGAGAGTACTAACAGGGATTTTTTGGCAAGTAAGCTGGTTTGGTAGTGCAGGCATGCCTCCAAGGTGAGCAGGTTGGCAGTGGAATAGAACAGGCAAGTATGGGTGTGAAAGAGTCCCAGGCCTTGCTGAAACCACTGAAGAAATAGGCTAGGGCAGAGTCAATATCCATTGCGAGTAGGATTGGGACCAGTCAAGCTGTGCTAGGTGCATTTTTAGCTCTCTGAGACCCAATGGACAAAAATGCCAGCATGAAGTGACCTGGGACACTAGTTTTGGTGTGGGGGATGACCAGTGACAGAGGACAGGAGAGTGATCACTAGGAGTCTGGTAATACATTAATATCCCTGATTTTATGGGGGTGGTTCAACAGAATTTCATCTAGGAGGGGTGCTGGAGCCGCCTGAGTGGTTAAGTCTAGTGGGTGAGGTAACTAGTTGGGTCATATCTAGGGCAGCAAAGGAGTCCCTGATATGGGAGGCAGTGATACTCTGCCAATTGACGTTAAGGTCACCTTGGATGACCAGCTCCGCCTTGTGTGGGAGTGTGGTGAGATAATCAATGAGGAAGTGGACAGCTGGTCCCGGGTCCCTTGGGGGTATGTATGTAAGAGACTGTGAGAAAAAAAGGGCACTTGGCTGGGGCAGGGATAACCTTAAGGGTGAGGGCTTGGGCACTAAAACCAAGCTTGGGGGCAGGGAGAGCATGGCCTAAAAGGGTGTCACACATAAAGCCTGCACACCCGCTGCCACGTTTGCCTATACAGTCTTCCCTGAACAGAGTGTAGCCAGGGAGGGAGATAACCGAGTCGGAAGTTTTTCTCGAGAGCCACATCTTGACTAGTATTATAACATCAGGACGGTGTTGTACAGCCCAGCACTGGAGAGCGGTGGATTTTTTTAGGAGCCGGCAAATATTCATGGATGCAATGCTGAGGCCAGTACCAGAGTAGGGTGTGGGGTGGCTACCTGACAATGGCCCGGGCTTGGGGTGTATGTGCCCAGAGGGCAAAAGGAGTAGAGCAATTAATCTGATGAGTGGTCTGTGGTGACCAGGACCCTTAGCCAGGTACCAATGTGAGGTCCTTCTAGTGGGGGTACAAGAGATGGGTAATGAGCAAAGGGAAGGAATGGCAAGGAAGTGGTGGGCCCAGGGTGTCCCAGGGGAGGACGGGGTATTGGTTGGAGGTAGGTGCCATGGAGAAAATGGGGTGTCCAGGGTGGAGGGGGGCAGTTGGATGCAGTGGGGTGGTAGAAGGGAGGGTTCAAGGTGGAGGGTAGAGGGGCAAGTTGAGACATGGAAGAGCAAGAAATGTAACCATGAATATGCAGAGTGTGATAGTCGTGGTGCCCATTACGATTTCTTATTGGGGGTAAGGGGAATAACTGACCTTCAGTGAGGGTGACTGCTGCTGTGGAGCATTTTTTTTCTTTGGAGTACAATACGCTGAAAGTGAGAACAAGGCAGGGGATAACAGTGATTAGAACAGGAAAAGGCAGAGGCAAGGTCAGCTCCCAGGGTGAGGGGGGGTGACCAAACAAGCAGACATAAAAGAGCACTAGGCCTATTCTGCTGGCATTTCAGTATTTTAGTATTCGCCACATAAGCACATTTTATTCGGCCACCTACTTCGAATTTTATGTGACTGGGCTAATGATATAATTGTTCCATGTTTCACTTCACCTGTTTTACCATGTTTAGTAAACTACCTTTTCCTTATCATGCTGCATGTGTTTTCGGTCCATTCTGCATGCGATTGCTGAACCTGTGGTCAAGGCTGACACAAACAGCTTGATTGTGTTACTAAGCTTACAAAACGGTAAGAATATGCCGCGGTCTGATACAGAGTTGTCGGGGTACATTTTGGGAAGCAGACTGGACGCCACCATGAGAAAGATTATATTGCATTTCACCAAAGAGAATGTTATCAGAGGCTGTTAACTGGGCATGGTATGCTAATATAAGGTTCACATTTGGAATCCCTCTGCAACTAGAGGCTAGCAAGTGATTCAGACCCAAAACAGGCAGGCAGTTTTGTCAGATGTTTCCGTGATTGCATTTCAAGGTTGGCACTTGGGTAGCAGAGAGCCTGTACAAAGTAGTGCCTGTGTGATAGATTTGACAATTTCACTGTGTCGTGGCTAATCCAAGTCCACATGATCGATTACATCATTGTGTCTTTTATGGTTTAAGCATCCTTTTTGCCCACGTTTGTGTTCTGCTTGCTTAAAGGATTTGTCACATAGCTTCTGGTTACCTTTGAATACCATTGTTACTACAGTTATTATTCTATAACTAATTTGAGTGACAGACAATCCATTCACCTTAGCAGTTATCCAGCCAGAAACAAAATAGAATTGTACCAGTGTAGGGACAAGATAGAGGCAGCAGTTACTAGCCTAGTGTTTCAAAAACTGTGAGCAGCAAGTCAGCAAGACAGGTAGCGACAAGATTCACAAAGCAGGATAGTGACTTCACCTCAATGTATGTTGAGGAGAGGGAGAAAGGCAAGGCAACACCCAGACAAAGAGAGAGAACCACACTGAGGGCGAGAGATAGTCCAAGATACATACCAAGACAGATAGAGCGTGCGACAGAGTTGAGAAAGAACACAACACACTCCACCCAGAGAAAGAGAGCACCGAAATGAAGGAAGAACCAGACTGAGATCAAGCGATTGACCCAGAGAGAGGGACAGAGTGTACAGAGAGAGAGAGAGAGAGAGCATGTTTTACATGATTTGACACATGGCTTGTACTAAGACATGGCAGTGATGAAGATACAATGTACACCATGGTGTTGTGGACACAGACATGTATATGACTTATGTGCATACTGCATTGGCCCAGCAGTAATTCTCAGCCAACTATGGTCCCTTCAACTGATGCGAGTTTCTGTATGCCAAACATAACAAACGTGTCTTCTGTTTGTTGCAGGTTGGTGAGAGTGTGTTTGATGAGAACTACTATTGCTGGAATCATTTTCCAATTCAGACTTTGTACCTCCAGCAGTGCAGGAGATGTTAACACAGACAGATTTGGATCTCCATAAACCAACTGATACTACTATTGCTGCCCAGACACAGCCATTACATTTGTGCGATGCAAGTACTCAAACTATGTGGTGTGAGAGTAATGTGGCAACTCAGTTTCCAGAAGAGGAGATTCCAGCGTATATAGCGCACACAGACCACAAATACTACAGGCAAGCACCGTGCTCTCCCATCGCCACTACGATTGTCAGTGAAGCACATAACCCATGTTCCTCAACACCAACTCAAACTACATTACCATACAATTTTGAACCACTGATGCCACTGGACCCTACCATATCTGCTTTGCCAGTGGAAACTGTAGGCTGTAGTTTGCACACAGAACACACAATTTCTGAATGCACCTTGGTGACTCAGGTGATCTTTATGTGCCTGACCAGGAGACTGTGTCAGATAGTGATGAAAGCATTGACGAAATTGACTCAGAGGACACCATTGTACATGACGTGCAATATATAGTGTTTGAGAGCTGTCTCAATGCATTATTTGCTATATTGATATGCCCAGAATGCCACTCGCATGCAGAAGGGGTGGAGAAGAGCAGTGCGATTGGCACAATGTTGTCAGTAAAAATTTGCTGCATCAACGGACATGTAATAGTACAATGGCATTCACAGCCACTTATTGCAGGATGCCTGCAGGCAACCTTTTGGCTGCTGCAGCTATTCTATTCAGTGGCAATTTGTTTGCCCGTATTACCAAATTCACCAACTACCTTGGAATACAGTTTATTTCACCAAGAACCTTCTTTTCATTTCAACTCAAATATCTTTTCTCGGTCATTCAGAGAACATGGAGAACTGAAGAACAAAAAATGTTACAAGATATAAGGACACACCCCATAAGGCTTGTGGAGATGGGCGCTGCGATAGTCCTGGTTTCTCAGCAAAATACTGCAGCTATACAATGATGGATCTTGACACAAACCGCATTGTTGCCTTCTCACTAGAGCAGCTACAACAGGGCATAACATCTGTTGCTTTGGAAAAAAAAAAGCTTGTGAAAATTGTGTTCAGCACCTGCTATGTAATGACGTGAATATAGCTGTGCTTGCAACAGACAGGCACCGTGGCATTGGTTGCCTAATGCGCAATAAATGCCCTGGAATTTCCCACCAGTTTGACTTGTGACACCTGTCAACATGTATAAGGAAAAAGATATTGGAACAGGCAAAGATAAAGGGGAATGAGAAGCTCATGGTGTGGTGCCACAGTATATCCAATCACCTTTGGTGGTCGTCTGAAACCTGTGGAGGAGATGAGACAGCGTTGCGTGAAAAATGGCTCTCTCTGTCTTATATCACATCACAAACACACACCACTGGCCTTGGGCTGAAAAATTTCACTGCTGCAAATAGCCAGTACCAGTGGAAGATGGCAACAGAAAGAAATGGTTAGTTGACGGTGAAGCAGCACATAGCGCACTTCGAAAAATTGTGAACAATCGTATGCTTATCAATGACTTGAAGCACATCATCCAGTTCTGCCACACTGGAAGCATTGAGGTTTTTCATGCCTTACTATGTACATACAGCCCCAAACTTGAATGTTTTAGTCATGCTGGAATGAAAGCATGCATTATGTTGCTAATATTTGATCATAATGAGAATGTTAATCGCCAGCAGGCTGTTATGCACTGTCCTACTGCCGCGTCTGGTCCAAAGGGAGAGAAGCATTGTAAGGTTGTGTATCCTAAGGCAACTAAAGAATGGGTTGCAAAGGCATTGTTTGAGCCGAAAACCCACAACTATATTTTCACTATGCTGGTTGATGTTCTCAAAAGTAAGAAAGTGGACCAGGAACTATCACCAATGCATGTTCCCAACCTGCCTGCAAACATTGCAGACAAATCATGCCCTCCAAAGGCTGCCGTTGTAAAAAACCTGTTGAGTCGATTTGAAAAGGAATGAATGGTCAATGACATTAGCAAGCACAATAGATGTTTATTGCACTGCCTATGAAGTTCTCATCAACACTGCTGTTAGTTGCGCTGCGGTTAAACTACTGACATTTGTATTTAAACTAATACTTTTCAGTGCACATGACACTTGCAACATTGCATTAATAATGAAATATTGAGGCTAAAAATCTAGAACTGTGAATGATTGAAATATAACAGTCTTTACTACTGTGACCATGGCGTGAGAGACATATTGGAAGCACATGTATGACCCGGCAATTTTTTCAGTGGGTGTGCACGAATGTTTCTTTATGTGGCACGTTTTACTATTGAATATAAAGCATTTCCAAACTACATTACTGTCTGGGTTTTCATTACTTCAAGATTTATAAGATCCATTCTATTGCATTGCATGCGAGGAGTAAGTCACTCTAAAGGATGGGTGCAATATGTAATTTGATCATGTGCTGGCCAATGCATTAATCCACTTGTCCAAAACCCAACACCACCAAGTATTAATTCACTGGCAGAGCTATCCTTTCGCATGACTTACTCCTAATGTGTTTATAACATGGTTTCCTGAAAATTATGCACTGTATGTCATTGTGTCATCCGCTCTGCACTGTGTATTATCTCCTGACATGTATTACTATTGCCCAAGCTCATTTTGCAGAACAGTTTGTTGTCACAGTCACTTACCAGTGTGCAGCGACAGTCTACAGAACAATATACACTGGCCATTCAAAAAGAAAATTACTATTTTTATTTCTTCATTATGGACACAACTGAGATGGACACAAGAATGGCTCAAACTAAAATCAGATGTGTGACTAGACACACTCAGATGTGTGCATGGTCTGCCTTGACAAGAACCAGCATGAAAATGAAATGATTCATGCCGCACCATGCAACAGTAACAGTTTTGCACGCAGCCTGAGCAGCAAAATGTAGGAACTCAGTTCAAAAGTGACTTAGTCATTCAACTTTATGTCCGAATTCTGCAAATTTTTTTTTTTATATATGAGAGAAACATGAATCATGGTACATCCAATCTGTTAGAATAATGTGTTTACCAATGTGCCTCACAGGATGGCTGCAATGAATGAATTAAGTTTGCTCTAGGGAAGGCTCCAGAAGCCATCGTAAGTTAGAAAGCCAATGTAATCCTCAGATTCAGTGGGGAAATGTGCATGTATGGCGTTCACAACACTTGATGGTAGAATTACTCTGTTACCAAAGCCCAGCCGCTGTCCATCATAACTCCAAATGATGTACTGTCTGTAAGCCATGTGGCGGTACAACCTACTAGGAGAAGATGAAGTAAGTGTTAGCTCAATCTTGCACACTCCCTATGCACCCCAGCATCCCATTGGCTCTCCCCACTGCCTTGGCACATTGTTTGGCCACCTTTAGGTCATCAGATATGATTACCCCCAAATCTCTTTCCTGTTTGGTTACCATCTGTTTCTCCCTTCCCCCATCATGTAATCCTCCCCTGGGTTTGTGTGCCCTAAATGCATGATTTTGGACTCTTTTTGCATTAAATCTCAGCTACCACACTCTGGACCTTTTCTCCAGTTTACCTAGATCCCTCCTCACTTTTTCCATTCCTCCCAGAGTGTCCACCCTGTTGCAGATCTTAAAAAAGAGCTAACCAGGGTCTGATCGGGCAATATTTGGGCATTTTGTTCAATATGTGATCACTTATTGGGACGTATGCTTAGACTATGGCTTGTTTTTATTTCTTTTATTTCTTTTATTGTTTTATCTCTCCCTCATACACCCCCTCCTGTCTCCTTCCTGTACCTGTACCTGTTCTCTTTTCAATTTCTCTTTCCTCTTTTCTTTTCTGTTTTAAATGTGACTGTGAATCCTTAAGCTAGTGATTATTATACAATAATTATGAATTATTCTTGCTTTTAATATTTATAAAATGCATATTTAAACATTGTTAAGCTACCATTCTAGCACAATTAAATGTCTGTGTGTCTGTATTTATTACATTCTCTATCAATCAATCAATCAATCAAGTCTTTATTTAACCAGGCGTTCATCGTTGAGCAGAAGCTCATTTGCGAGATGGACCTGGGTGGAGCATGAACAATTGTATATACAGGTCAACACAGGTATTTACAAGGCAATACAGATAATACTCTTTACAGAGAGGAAGAAAAAGAAGTTCATATGTACATAGAATTATACAGATATTGTACAGATTACACGGTATTTACGTACATAGAAGTGTCTATAGGAAGATAAAGCAGGTTATCTAAGGTTGCAGGAGGAAATGTGGAAGAAAAAAATAAAATAAAAATATACACCAGGTAGAGGTGAAGGTAGGGGGGAAGAGAGGGAGGGAAGTAGGGGGAGAAAGGCTAGGAGGGCACGGTGCACAGAAAGGAGTTGGTGAAGCTGGATGTAGAGAAGGTGGATGGAGAAAAGGAGTATGTGTGAGCCCCGGGATTGAATGCTATAAAGTACGGGGCATGGTAGGATGTCACAACCCAGGGTAGTGAGCTCCTGTCCGAGGTTGGGAAAGGAAGAATAAGGGGATGGATGGGCCTAGTGTTGATAAGACAGGGGGATAAGAGAGAGAACAATTAGGCTGGTGAGGAGCAAGCTGGGGGTCAGTACTTTAAATTGGGTCTAGGCATGGCTATATACCAGTGCAGACACCGGTACTGGGTCTGAGTGGGTGAAGCAGTTACATACTTCTCTGATTGTACGGAAATAAAGCATCTTGAAAGCATTTATACCGATTAGAGTGCTTAATTTGAGGGTTTTTTGTAGATCGTTCCATAAGGTAGGTAGTATGAAGCTTATGGCTGCCCTGCCGAAGCGGGATTTTGCTTTGGGTACTTTAAGTGTAATAGCTGAGTAACTTCTTAACGCGTATTTCCCAATTATACTCAGGGGAAGACAGCAGGAGATATAGTAAGGCAGCTTATTAGAGATGGCTCTATAGGTCCAGAGAGCGGCGTTTCTGTGGCGCATGAACTTTAGTGATGTCCATCCCACTGCCGCATATAGGGTGCAGTGATGTGTGTCGAAGGGGAGTCCCGTTATAAACCTCAGTGCTCGATGGTAGAGTGTGTCCAGTTTAGCCATGTAAGAGTTGGGGCATTGGCTGTAGAGGAAGTCAGCGTAATCAACCAATGATAGGAAAACTCTTAGTCATTTAGTTTGTTCAGTTGACTGCTAGTGTTGCTCACCAGTTAATTGTCATTATTAAATGAACGCCTAGTAGCCCTTTAAAAAATAATCTGTAGTGGTTTATTGAAAGGAAATGAAACCTACCAGTTATAATTCAAATTTTAAATCAATGGGGAGAGTTGATCATGTTGTTTTCTAAGTAAGTCTGTGTAAAATGTTTTTGTAATAGAGTCTGTGATATGTATGTATTTCACTGCTGTTAGCACTTTAAGACACAGTAATATGTTAGCCAATCACCGTGCAGTTGGGGAGATTTAAATGCTGTTTGTACCCATTGGCTTCAGCCCCTAATGAAGCCTTATTGCAAGGTGATACATAGGGCCAGCGTGGCCTGGCACTTCTGTTCTGATTGGGACCACTATGTTTAATAAATAACTTTCTGGTAATTTAGCCTTGGTGTGTTGTGCTGTTTCTTTTTTTTTTATCCAGGAAGGGGATGTGGTTGGGCCCCATTGGCGGGGGGCCAGCTGGGGCAGGAACCCCTCCTAGTTGGAGGTGGACCCCTCTCTCCCTACTCCTCCATGAACGTTTTGTCAACATCTTCTTCAACATCCTCCTCTCCTTCCTCCTTACTGGAGTCTGAGTCCTTCCCAGCATGGATGGGCAGCAGGGGCAGCAACTGCCTTAATGGACCCAGGACATCAGGGACAGTGTCCACTACAATAGACTGAGCTGTCAAGAGAAGAAAAGAGAGAAATATTTAGCAAAATATTGTACATACCTGTGTGCTGACCATGGCAGCATGCATGCCCAGTCTATTGTGTCTCGACATCCATGCTGCTTTTGCAGTGCAGTGCTCATACACCCCCCGGACCATACACATCCCACACCCCATCATCAGTAATGACACTAGCGATGACACACATCTGACACAGTAAAGAACTATTCCACAGATGGCCAGCACACCAGGATACCTGGGTACCAGGTCACAGCCCACAATCAAGGCGTCACACATCCAACAGTCAAGGGTTTTCAGGAGTACCAGTGGCCTGACAGCCAAGCCAATGCAGTGTACAACATGAGCTATCAGTGGGGGAGACCATGGAGACACATGTGTGTGAATATTACATGTAACTATGATACACCAGCTCTGTGTGTTCCTCATAATGGTTCTATGTGATAATGGCAATCGCCAAATGGTGACTGCCATTAGGGCAAATGTACATTGCCGAAAATAAAAATGGGGACGTACATTCACAGCAAGGAAACTCCCCTCTAGTATTTATGAGTGGGTTTCACCCCCCTTACTAAAAATAAACTCGGGGGGGGGGGTACATGTCAGGGAAGGGGAGAACCAGGAAAAAAAAATACAAACACCAGCTGAATAGAGCACAAAATATTGTGCTCCTCCCCAGCACTGAACCCTGCACCCTCTCCCAGCAGAGCCAGTCACCCTAACCACCATGCCACACAGCCAACTTGGTGGCTTCCCACTTCACCACCCCTCACATACCTTCCATCCTCTTCCAGTATCCTGTCGCTCTTCCCTTCACTCTGCCCTTCCTGGTTGCTACCCTTTTAGGGTCACTGACCTTACAGGCACTGAGACTGAGTCACTCAATCTCAGTCACCCTTTTCACTGGATACCCCCCATAGCTGTTTCATGGAATAACCACAGCTTCCTGGTGGGTCTGTCCAGCTTTGCAAACAGGTACACCATTACAGACAGGGCAGGCAGCAGTAGTGACCAATGTGTGTTGTGTCCTGTGGACCATGCAGGATACATGACTATACCTACAGCTGGACGGGTACACATACCACAGATCTGTGCATTGCAACCTGTGCCTCCACCTTGTCTATGTTCATCCAGGACCAATAGAATTTCCCCACCTTGCACTCAACACCACCACCAGTGCAAACATGCTCACACACACACGCACACACACACACACATACATACACGCAAACATATACACAAACGTACACAAGCTCAATGTGATGATTCAGATGCAGTCACTCAAATGGCTGTGCTGGTCCTAGCTGACTCCCGTAGCCACCTTCTGGCATACCCATCACCTCCACAGTCCTGAGGGTTAATATTATTGCTTCATCTGCAGGTGCTGGGGGGGCAGCTGCTCATGTCCACATGCCTGTGGCCTGAAAGTTCTGGCATGCCTTGGCCAGGACCTACTTGGAATGGTGTTTCATGCCTGCCACCCTCTTCTTCATGCCCTGTACTGTGTGGTTTCACCCCCCCCCCCCACAGCATTCACTACCTCAGTTATTTCCTCCCAGGCTTTCTTTGTTTCAGCCATGGTTTACCCTTGGAATGTAAAATTAGTTCATTTGCATACTCTATTTAAATATTGCATTTTTTTCTTTCCCTTGGTCATCCCTCCTTCTAAGGAGCACTCCTGCCCCATCACCCCAAAGTCTGCCGAACCTTACCTGCCATCCGTCTTCCCCCAGGGCCTGCCCTCCCCTAGGTGCGGTTGGCAGAGTTGCCCAAGTCACACCACAGAATGGACCCAGTTCTGATTGGCATGCCCAGATGGTCTGCTGTGGGGCCTATGGGTGCTCCCTAGTCATACTGCTGTCATCATGTTCCTCTGGTATTCGTCTCCCTGGAGACATGACGTGCAATGATGTCTTGGTGCATGCTACATGCTCCTGCACAGTTTGCATCATATTCTGCTATGCATCCTGAGCTCCTTGGCCCAAGCTGCCTTTCCCCTAGCTTCCGCTAAGCAAATTTCAGGCTGTGCCCCCCCCTCCCCCTCTGAGGAGAGCAGTCCTATGAGTGCTCAGACCTTCTGCTGACATTCTGACAGCTTGAGAATATTAAATATTGAAGTTTCGCAGTGAGCACTATTATTACTGTGCTAGCACTGATATTGCACCAGCAGAATGTCCATATGCAGCACTGACATGACTTCACATGTCATAGATGATGTCAGCATATAGCGCAGGCATGCATGCTATGACACTGAACAATGGCATTTCACATGTGCAGAGCTTATTTGCACATGTGCATCTAGTGCATTTACCACCCCATTACTGCCACGTGTGGATGTGCTCAGCCGCCCCCCCGGAAGCATGCGTAGCACCATGCTAATCAGTGTTAGTGCAGGGCTAGCGCAGAAATGTGTTATGCAAATGGAATGCCACACCCATACAGCCCTGAAATTTTCATTAATTTCATGTGAGGGCTAAAACTAGGCAGGATAGCAAAATGTCTAGATGATGGAGCAGGGCTGTACTGCAGCAGGACCATAGGTAGTCTGCAGCAGAGCTGGCCAACCTGGTGGACTGGGTGGTGGCCTGGGAGGACCAGTTACTGGGTGAGGGGGCTGAGGCTGGCAGGCCAAGGTGTGAGGTGAGGACATCTGTGGGGAGAGGTCTCACATGAAGGAGATGGGTCACAAACATCAGCAAGCTATGTCGCCACAGGTACATGACCTGAGACAGAGGGAGGCATGCTGCCTCCAACAACTGAAGACGACTGTGAAGAGTGGCACTGTGCCAAGGCCAGATGAGTACAGATGGCTCTGTGTATGGCACAGGTGCTGTCCTGTGGGCAGTACTTTTTCCATGATAATATACCTCCAATACTGTCCCTGGGGGAATTTGCACTGTACCTTTGTGTCCCTGTTGTATCAACTCTGTCCTATGGGACCTGCTCTACTGTATAGCCTGATCTTACCAAGGCAGTGTATGGGATCACTGTCCCAATAGATATCCCTGGTGCTCTGTACATTACAGGACCAGCTGTGGATCTCTGAGGCAAGAGTGTGTGCTAGCACAGTGATATGGTTGCAGTATCAGACTAGGTAAAGTAACATGTGGTGTACATGTAGCTATGGTGGCAGAAGTACCCAATAGCACTTTGCAGAGGCCACCGTCTGTTCCATGTGCACTGTCTGTGTTATGCAGCATGAGTGTTGGTATGCATATGCCATGAAATGCATGGTGTACTATTATACTGCATAAGGTGTGCCACTCTTGGCCTGGCCACTGTGTTGGGCTACACCTACGGTACCATGTCCTCTACCTCTGTTGCACAGATATGCTTCTTGTGCCACATTGTATTATACTAGGTGCTACAAGCATCCTACTGCATGCTGTGAGGTGTACATGGACTGTAGCTGACATACATGGGTATGTTGGACGGGGTGGTGAATATTTTATTTCTTTTTTCATTTATTTATTGAATTTTGTTAACTGGGTATGCCCACTGAGACATAGTGTCCCTTTTTCAGGGGTGACCCAGAGTTAATTACATACAATAGGAGGCACCAGTTTACATTCAGAGACGGATACAACAATCAACAGTAGAGTTAACACATTTGTATGTGGGTTTACAAGACTTAGAGCCATAACAATTCAACACATAGAGACTGGTCATAAGCAATTACTGACATGTTTGTGATATTTTTTACTTGAGTACATCACCAGCTTGGGAGAGAGATTATAGAGGACAGGTTAGGGTAGGATAATGTAGAGCTCAAATACTTTACCTGGATCACATGAGCGCTACCCCACTACTAGGTTGGTATTACAGGAAATGGATGATGTAAGCTGATATTTCTAATAGGAGTATTTTTGACAGGGTTACGTGCCCTTGGGTAAGTGGCCCAGTCATTGGAGTAGGTGGCTGTATATGGGCACTACATGGGCTGGTGTACCCTGTGCTAGGCCATAGCTACAACAGTGGGATATAGCATTCTGACTTTGCATGGCTATGCCATACCTGTCTCTGTGAAGTGCCATGGCTTTTCACAAAAGTAAGACATCCACACCATGCACATGTGGCTGTTGGTGCATGGTTACAGTATATGGGCATGTATACTGCTTAGGGTTTGTGGTACTGTGTCGTATGCTTTGCTGCATGGTATTGATCATATTTCCTTTGTCTGGGCCCAGCAGGGCCAAGCCAGGGAGCAGCAGCAGCACTGCCATGACCAGCAGCAGTGGGAGGAGACACAAGGCTGTGACTGGGCTCAACTTGGCCAGTCCATGGAGGGGCAGTCCATGGACACATGCCCATGTAAGTGCCCCACATTGTGTACACTATGCTGCATGCTTCTGTGGTTAGAGACAGATGCCTGTGTGCCTTGCAATGCTGTACGCATGGACACTCACCTGGCCCTTGGGGCATTGTCCCACCACTGATACTGTGGTATGTTAGGGTCTGTGAAGTCTACTGTTGTGTACATTCCTTGTGGCAGCCATGCTGCCCTGTGTGTGTACTGTGCCTTGGCATGCATGCCATCATGCAGTGGTGTGTCCCCTGTGCCACTGACCTTGTGTACCGGGGAGTTAGTGGTGATGCTTACAGCCCTGGTTGGTACACCTATCATTATTGGTCAGGTCTGTTGTACCACATGGTTGGATCTGTACAAGTGCATTCATCTGGTAGAGGTAGTCATGGGCCAATGTTGTACCAGCAGACCATTATGTCATGCCGTGTGCATCATACAACACCTGTGGCAGTCTGCCTGCAGCAGTGCCATCTCCAGTGCTATATGCACTGGATGTCATGTCATTGCATCTCAAAACACCTGGGCTTATGTGGTCAGCAGCAGATGGGGCATTGGTGGGTGTTGCATGTGTTTTACCATCTGTGATCAACAATGCTGTACATAGTCAGTAGTGTGTAACCAGCACAGTGATGACCAGAGTATGACTATTACACTGTACATGTGCAGGGCCATGAAACATTTGGACACAACTAGGTCTTCACAGGGCCACTGTCCGGAACTGGCTCTGTATGAATGGTAACCTTGTAGCTAGGGTGGAGCCAACAACTGCTGGGAGCAGGGGTGCCTCCTGGTGACTTTACATCCTACACTGGCATAGCTTGCTGACTGCAATAAGGTGTGTAAAGTGCCCACCTGCAAACAACACCATTGCACATGCGTGGTATCCTAGCTGCTACATGCAGTGCTTCATGATAGTCCCATGTATACAGCTGTGATGTGTGTGCCTATGTGTGTTGCTTGGGCATGCCCCTGCAGCTGACCAGGGTGGCTTATGGATATGTGCTGTCCTGCACACCTCTGTTGACCTGTGTACTGGATGGCTGGTCTGCAGGGTACTGGATGTATGTGTGTGGCTCCAAGCCACTTGGGCCATTACACGGCCTATCAGGCTCTGGCTTGGTGCTGTGTTACTTATGCGGAGTTCTCACATCTGACATGCCTGCCTGTGTCATGTGTCCCTTGTGCATCTTGATCACACTCCATTGCAGCATGGCACAGTCATTGTATGTGCAGTCCTCTACTGTTTGGGTCAAAAGTAGTGTCTCTGGTATGCCATGTACCTTCCATTGTGGCTGTTTGACTCCTTCCATCTATGTGTGGCATGGTGGCCACTGTGTTGGCTGGTTGTCCTTCTGTTCCGTAAGTTGTGCCACATTGTGTCCCTCACCCTGTGTGAACAGCTGGCTGAGTCCAGCGTATTTCTTCCCTTATATGTCCAGAGGTATGCAGGAGCATACAGGGGTCAGAGGGATGCAACACTGTTTGAGGGCCAGGATGACCTCCTGCAAGGGCAAGTCTGCCTGCTATGCTTGATATTGAGGTGGGTGTGGCACTGTACCTGCACAGTTGAAGACTGCATAAGGACAATACAGGGACTGCCAGCAGTATGGTGCATGAACTGCACCAGCAGCCACCACCACCTCCACTACCTGCAACCCCCTGATATGGCATTGATCATTGTCTTCAAATTTTGTAATGGACAGGTGTCCTTTTTTAGTTAATGTTGATGGGCTGGTGCCCTTAATGTTTTGTTGACCCCCCTCTCCTTTTGTACAGACAGTTGCTCTTATTGTTGGGTTTACTTCTCTCTCCACTTTTTATGAGCAGTTGCCCTTTTTGTTTTGTTACTATTGTTGGTATTGTTCTTATTACAATTATCAAGATGTATTGTCATTGTCGTTTTGTTTTAAGGCCTGTTGCCCTTTTAACACAGCACCCTTTATTTTTGATACCTATGCTGCTGTGCTGTGTATGTCTGTCATTGGTGCCTTCCTCACACCCATCGCTGCGCCCTGAGTTCAGCGCTATATTCAGTGCAGCACAATTGCATTGCATTGTGCTACTACAATTTGTGCTACACCTGTGCAATGTCTATGTGTGATGCCTGTATAGCCCTTTATTCAAAAGTATTAGTGCTGGGACAATTCCTTTGAATATACCAGTGATAGGGTACTGGCACTAATGCAGCACAAGTGCAGATGGCTGAAAATGGGGGCCCTTGTCCCTTCTAAGTTGTTTAACCTCTACATTTTATATGGGGAATGAATGTGTACATATTGCTGGGTAATTCAATCACAAGCAAGTAGATAAAAGTTAGAAAAAACTGCACTATAAGACATACAATGGGAGGGCTTTAAGCCTGAGGTTCGATGGGCAGAGCAACAACGTCACTCCCCCATCGGGCTTAAAGATCACTCATCCTGGACCCCTCCAGGATTCATTTTTAGTTGCAGCCAGAGGCACTTCTCTACATCACATCAATCTGGATTTCTACTGTGTTCTTTCCTCGCCTTCTCCTGCCTGCTTTTCCCCTCTGTTTGGGCAGCTGCCTCTGGCTGCCAGTGCATGTCTCTCACTCTCCATCTCTATTTCCAAGTCTTGTCTCATCTCATTCCTCAACTCACTTGCTGTCGCTTGAAATCTTTATGTACTGCACTAGAGACTGCTATAGAAGAGTTAGACGGTGAGTAGGAGAGAGTGAGAGTGCCTCCAATTTACATCTGCTACTGCTCTCTCTTCTCGCTCGCTAACCGGGAGTATTTTGTCTGGGCTGCAAATGACATGCTGCACAGTTCAGGTACTGGCTGTCAATGTTACAAATTCTTATTTTACAATGTTTCCTTCCACCCTCCATTTCTGTCGGGGCACGGCAAACTTTGGTGGCCAGCACTAATTCGGATCGGAGCTGTTTCTCTTTTAACCTGCCTATTACTGTGCAGCTCTGTTCTGTGGCTTGACAAACTTATTTGTTTTACATGACTGTTTCCTTTTCTGTTCCCCTCCTATGCCTGCTACAGAGAAAGTTATTTCGCAATACTGTTTAAGAGGGATGCTTTTCATACGGCGGCTGCTTTTCAGCAGCAGCACTGCTTCTGGGCAGCGTCATTGGCTTTTTCTCATTATCATTATCATTCAACTAACACTGTTCTGTTTCTAACCAAAATTAAAAAAAAAAAATAATTCCCTAATCAATTCATCCATTTAGTGAGGTATCCTCAGATGTCCCCTTTATCCAGAAGTCTCTTCTCTTGTATTTCTGAACATTGAGGCGAACTGCCCTCGTGGTCCATGTTCGGGACTACTCAACACCACATCTAGCTCTGATGCTAATTTTAACCCTTTCCTCACTGGTTATGGTGGCCAGCCTTCTGTTTCCTTTCATCATTTACCCCGTGATCCACGTGTTACTCCGTTTGGTTGGGGGTTACTGCCCTACCACTGCCAGCCTCCTAGGCTTCCTTTACTATTCGTCCTGTCATGTCTCATCTTCAATACTTCCAGTGTTCCAGTCTACTCCTCCAGCATTGGATCTGGCTCCTGTCATCTCCCCCCCTTTCCATCCTCTCCTTCTCTGATCCGTGCTTTCCATACTGGATCATGCATTCATGCTGATACATGACTCCATATCTTATGGGCACTGTTCTGCTTTCTGGCCTTTTGCTGTTCATGGGACGTGCTCTCATTTCATTGTCCTCTTGTTCCATCCTCCCTTCCTTGCTCTGTATTTGCTGCTGTTGCCCGCTTGATCTGCCATCCACTTCATTGGCTAGGTCTAACTGACTCCATCTAGCCCTGCAGTTTTCATCCCATGGAAGCCTTCGAGGATTCCCTCCAATCAAGGCCTCTCTGTCTGCCTCTGTTTCCTATTTTCTTTACTCATACCGGTCATCAAGGATTCACTCCTATCACGGCTTTGTTCCATCACCATAACTTGTCCAGTTCATGTCTCACCTTCCCCGAACCGGCCTTCCTGACCGTATCTCTTTATCTTACATCGTCCTTTTCGTTCCTCACTTTGACTCATTAGGGCCTTCTAGGCTTCTCTCCAACATTGTCTATCATCCATTTCACTCCATTATCGTGCTCCAGTACTGGCCATCCAGAATTTGCTCCAATCTGGGCCTATGATCATTATTTTCCCTCTTGTGGCTGCTCTCCTTCCTTTCTTGTCCAGTACTTTCTTTTGGGGTTTCCCCTATCATGTATCTGGCCCTATCCTGCCATCACCTTCCTATTAGTATTCTCCTCCTCCTCCCCCTTCGGAGTCTACCTCCTTTTGAGGAGCCTACTTACTCCATGTCATCCTTCATCGATCCTTCCATCTATGATCCTTTGACTCCATAGCCCTCTCAGATCCACGATACCTCACCTCGACCTGCTGATCTAATTCAATCGCTCCCACAGTGTGCCTCGGCTGACTCATATGCCTCAGCTGCCTCCATCTGGCCTGCAATCAATGTTTCTTTGGGCATACTTATCATTACTCATATGCCACCTCATCAACCCATGGCCCTCCTGTCACATGTATCAGGTTCATGATTCTGGTCATCACTCACCACTTCTTATCTCATACCAGCCATCAAGGATTCACTCCAATCATGGCTTCACTCCACCATCATCGACCCATGGCCCTCCTCCCACATGTATCGAGTTCATTACTCCAGTCATCATTCACTTCTTCTTGCCTCAGGGTTGACCTATTTACATCACTTACTTGAGCATTCCTATCAGTGATTCCTATGCTACCTCATCAACCACAACATCAGGGTCTAATCATTCACATCACATAATCATGCCTTATTGGCCTCAGTGTCTACTTACTTGCCTTGCTCAAACAAGCATACCTCACACTGGATCTTATGCTACCTCACCAACCTGCCACCCTCCTGTGGTGATCACCATCAGTATTCATCGTTGCCTCATGTTCCTTCTTCGATCCGTGCACAACATCATGTTCCCTCTTCGATATATGCTTTCTTTTGGGGGATCGTCCCTATTCTATTATCATCCTCCCTACTCCTATCCCTCTCATTACTGAACCCTTCTCTTTAACAACATACATCCTCAAAATCAAATGTCATCAGCCTGGAGGGAAGACGACCTAGGCCTTGGAGCCCCAGAGGTTTCCTCCTCAAAGGGGTCTTTCCTCTCCTCTGTGCCAGTGGTCATAATATTAGTTAGAGTTGGTGCTATCTTCGGTTAATTAGTTAGGTTCTGCTGTTGGATGGAGGTGAATGGTGGCTCCGGCTTTCCCCTCTCTCATTAGGAAGTCAGCCCTTATACTCTGAGAATTCATTCATTCATCATCCTCACCTCTTCGATGCTCAACATCTTTAGGTATTCTTTTTGGGCTTCTTCCTAACCTACCTTTAGCCCACGCAATCATTTCCACGGCACCTGTAAGGGGGGGGGGATGCTCCTCTAGGGTTCCTTGCATTGTACCCCATAGGGTGGTATATCCCATGGATAGAGAGGCAGAAAGCCACAAAGCAAATCAAGTTACACAAGCATTATCTCATCTCATCTCATCCAGTTGCATAAGCACATTGAATGGGAGGGCTTTAAGCCCGAGGTTCGATTGGCGGAGTAACAACGTCACTCCCCCATCAGGCTTAAAGGTCACTCATCCTGGGCCCCTCCAGGATTCATTTTTTGTTGCCCACTGTCCACCCCTCCTCCTCCAGTGGCTTGTCTCTCTTAAAAGTGGGCTTCTTCCTAACCTACCTTTAGCCGACACAATCATTCCCGTGGAACCTGTGGAAGGGGGGAATCCTGCTCTAGGGTTCCTTGTGTTGTACCCCTACAGGGTGGTATATCCCACAGATAGAGAGATGGAACGCCACAAAGCAAATCAAGCTACACAAGCATTATCTCATCTCATCTCATCCAGTTGCGTAAGCACACTGAACTGATTGGGGAACCGGTTTCTCTAAGAGCTTTTGATCTAATCTGTTTACAAAATCAGCTGGAAAAGCTTGAGGTAAGTTATACAACTTGAAACCCATTTTCAAAATAGTGAAATGTACCTTTGTTGTAGCTTGTCAACCACAGACATATTTGCAATCATGTAGAGACTTGACTGCATTTTAAAATGTTCTATGGGCAGTCACAATGTTCTCTTTGGTTTCTGTCAGTCCCTTGTTCTTTCTAAAAATTGGTTCTTATGAGAATGTTTTTTGAGAGAGCATAGTGTGGACATGAATGTTTATATACAAAAACGCTAAATATTATTTCAGGAAAGTTTATATAAACATAGGAACTAAATGTGTGCCCCACTGCATCAGTGTTTCAGCTCCTAATAGAACAAAAGGGTGTATTTGATAATTAACATACATAGAAACATAGGCCCAAATATTAAAACTGCACCCAAAAAGTGTTCAATAGTAGGAGCAAGTGCAAGTCCATTGCACCAATACGCAAGAGGCGCGATATTCAAAAACTGAGCCGGCCAACCTGCGCCTACAGCCGATGACTGAATATCACACCACCTGTGCCATAGCACAACTAGGGAGGGGAAGCTGAGCAGATCTAATGCACCATAGCGCAACAAGGGATGGTCAGCTGAGCAGTCCAGAGGCGCCATAGTGCAACCAGGGATGCCTCCCAGCAGCAGGGTTGCAATGCAACTGCAGAACCAGGGAGGTAGGGGACCACCACCCATGCCACAGATGGGCAGAGGAACACACAGCAGAACAGACATCGTCCCCCCACACTCCATGCACAGCACAACTGGGAGAGGGCTGGAATAACAACTGGCCCATGGAGACAAGCAACCAACTCACAGCCGGGCCATGGTGCCCCATCATACCCCCGGCAAGCTGTGACTGGCACACAAGGAGGGCTGACCACCCCGTGCCACACCATCCCCCCAATGCAGATCACACCCTGCACTGTGACCCCCAGACACCCTTCCCAGGAGCAGTGTCCACCACTGCAGGAAACCCCATGCATGCCACCACCCCAACTGTGACAATGCAACCCTGTGCACCACAGAACCATGCAAGGCAGCCCCCACCACGAGCACCCATCAGCGGGTGGCAGCACACAGCGATGCAACGACGGCATACACAGTGACACCATGCACAGCCCCCCCCCCAAGGTACAGCTGAGAGACCAACCATACGTCAACACATGAGGTACCTCATACAGGACATGGCATGCCCTGGACACCACCACCAGTGGTACAGCACCCTGCACACTCTCCCAAGGACACACACCGACCCAGCACTGGCCACAACAGCCAGCGCAGACACCCACAGTGGTGCGCGGAAGCATGCACCACACCAGATGCCACACAGTGCATGGACAGACACCCACCCATACCCAAGGGCACAACAACACAGGGATGCAGTAGCGGGGCAACCAAGCCCCCAGTGTGGGCCCATGTAAACTGTGTACACACAACCTGCAGTCCTCCATAGCACAGGAGTGGCAGCCACCCTGCGCAGGCACTGTGGACCTGTACGCCACCATCATTTGCCCGGAGCACAAGTCACAGACAGTGGTGCACATCCCCTACAACACACACAAGCCACAGCATGGAGGTGGGTCAACAACTGTGGATGCCACAGTGTCACCCAAGGCAGACATGCACCACACCAGTGACAGGAGGCAACCCAGCATTGTGATGGGTACAGTGGCTGCCCTGCATGGACAGCCACCACTGACATGCCAGCAGACCGTGCAGGTCACAGACATGCATGGGTGTCAGCTGCACAGGCCATGGACGGGCTGACAGGGGCACCATGGACACAGAGCATGCACCATGGACCACTGCACACAGTCATCCAGTGCACAGGGCACAACACACATGCCACAGACACTGACTGATAGCTACCCCCATACCATAGTCACCTCCCCATGGACACACACATACCCTGACTGCACCACCTGACGCAATGACACCACCTGCAGCTGAGCACCTATAGCCCGCTGCAAATCAGAGACCACCACAGTATTCATATCAAAAGATCTGTATTTCAAAACAATATCAAAATGAACTATATACAATACTATATACAAAGTTGGGGGAGAGGGCCACAAACAAGGTGGGGGTGGGTAAGGGGCAGGGGTGAACAAATGGGACAGGAAAGGAGGGGTGTGAGGGTGGGTCCAGGGGAGTAGGGGATATCAGGGGCAGAGGGATTGTTAACAGAAGCCCCACTCTGGCTGCTCCACCTCTGGTGCCTCCTGCGGACCCCAAGCTGGTTGATCCGTTGTAGGATCTCCAAGGACGCCCTTGCCACATTCAAGATCTCCCTCAATGCCTCCTGGATCTTCATCAGCTGGCGGACACCTAGGACAAGGGAGCACAGTCAATAGGTGCGAATGCACAGCCCCATACAGCCCACCCAATGTGCATGGCATACGACCGTGGGACATGCCTCTGTGATGGTGTGTGACCACCCACAGTGATCACGTCCACAAGACCTGCCCACCCAGATGCATACAGCCATGCAGAACGCTGCACACACCCACCGGCCAAGTTATGCACAGCATCACCGTGGCCGTTTAGTGACATGGCTATGTGGTGCGAAGGCAGTGGCACAGCCATGTACCCAGTGCACGCATGGACCACCATCGATGCACTCCCAGACATGCAGTGCCACTGGACAGTGCTGACTGTAACAAGTTGCGTGCATGGCAGTGGTGTCAATGGATGGTGGCCATGCCCTGTTGCCCACCCTGTTACACAGCATATAATAGTAATCAGGGAGGTATGGCACTCACCATCATCAGGCCAGTCCCTCGGGCGCTGTGGACCATCGCCCCTCCTCGTGTCCCTGTCCTCCTGGTGGCGCCGCATTTCACGGGCTAGACGCCACTCCTCCAGCCCTGTGGTGCAAACATGGAGAGAGGAACATCAGTACAATCCTGTAGCAAAGTCCCCCTGCCCCCAGGTGTGTGCTCTCCCACCCAGCCAGACCCACCCACCCCACCCCACACCCTGATACACACCACAGCCAACACCGGATGGTCCCTCCCCATGTGCTGGACACAATCAACCATGATACCCATATGGAAGATAAAAGTGTGTGAATGTAACACCTACCTGGCCATGGCACCATGCCCCTCCTGGCACGTGCCCGCAGGTGGGCAAGCAGGTCTGGCTCCCTCCGCCGCAGGTCGCCATACCTGTGGCGGCACTTCTCTGCTGTCCGCCCCCTTTCTGTGGCCTCCTCTAGTGCAGTGGCCACCTCCTCCCACACCTGGCTCCTGGACCTGTCCAGGGGTGCCTCCCCAAACAGTGGTCCATGGAGTGGCTCTACTATGGCCACTATGTTGGCCAGATTTACTTGGCTTCACTGTGCAGCCCTCCTCTGCGCCATTCTCCTAGCTCAGTCATCCAAAATGGCGGTCTGCAGCATGACTCCACCACGTGCAGATGCTGCACGATACAGTGCTGCCAATCCCTATCATGCTGTCACCGAACAGCGCGATAGTGGTGCACCCATGCCTGACGCATGGCACCTAGGGGGCAAAGGTCGGGCACAGGGTCAAGGGGCTCTGGTGCATGGATAGGCACAGCGCCATTGGAACCCAATGCGTGTAGCATGATTGGATGCCTGTGTGCTACCTCCAGTAGCGGCCTACCATGCTGTTGCCCCAGTGTGCCTATGATGGCCCAGTGCCACAGCGCCATATAGGTGAACATCACTGTAGCGCCACTGGCACAATGGTAGCCATGCCCTGCATTGCTTCCCATGCACAGCACATCAGCAGCACGGCAGATGCCTGCGTCAGCAACCCGGACGTGCGCAGTGAGGTGTGTACTGCACATGTCACAGAACTGTGCCCATGGCTCAGCATGTTCAACACAATTGCACAAAGTGCAACAGCGTGATATTCAGCCGTCATATGCAAAACAGCTAATCAGCCATTCAATGGCACAGCACTCAATTTGCATCTACTTAAAGTTGTGCCTCGCCTCATTTGCATGGGTTGCGCTACAAAAGTGTGACATTGGGCTGCACTGGCCATAGTTGGTTACTGCAGTCTATTGGTGAGTTGTATGCTGTTTGGGAGTGTGGACTGTGGATTTTGGGACATGCATGGGACTGCACAGTCACAGATAACAACTGTCATTCTTACAGGCTAAATAATGACTGAGCAAGTTGTGGGAGAGGAGGAACACAGTGATGGGAGGAGGAGGAGGCCTAATTTCACCAAGGCCAAGACTGATGCCCTGTTTGAGGCCTACCTGGATCAGGAGACACTTCTCAGCGGACGGCAGGGAACACCTCAAGTCTGTGCTGCTGCATGGGAGGAGGTGGCACGTGCAGTGAACCTGCATGGCAGCCACCAGCGCTCCATGCAGGAGTGCAAGAAGAAGATGGGCACAGACAGGAGGAGGATAAAGGAGAAGGTGGCTGCCATCAGGGCAGCATGAGCTGCGACAGGTGGGGGACAGCCGGAGGTGGTACACCTGACCCCAGAGGAGGAGAGGGTTGCTGGAAGCATGCAGCGTTGTGCCATTGAGGGTGTTCTGGGTGGTGGCTTCCAGACGGGTGGTAGCCCAAGACTGCATGGTAGGTCATGGTCTGTCTATGGGGGTGCAGGGTAGGTCACATGCAGTAACACGACTTTGTTTTCCCTTACAGATCCTGAGCATCTGCATGGGTCAGCGGTGGTGGGCCTGTCCACTGAGGACAGTCAGATGGAGATGGAGGAGGGCCCATCCACCACCACAGGTATACGTGGCTCAGTGTGACAGTGGGCCCACCTTGCTGTCCACACTGATGTTATTGAAACAGGTGCGGAGGAGGCCCTGCCCGTGTCCCAGCGTGCCAGTGTCCACGGATGCCAGCATGCTGTGACTCGGGCTGCTGCCGGGTCCGTCACAGATGATGATGTTGCTAACGGCATGGGCAGTGACACGTGTGTGCAACGGGATGGCCACACAGCAGGTAACATCGCGGCCATGGCTGTGGGTGGTGAAGCCGTGGAGGCCTGCGTGTCATCACAGTCCCATCCTGTGCCTGTCAGCACCAGTGGGGCAGCACTGGTGTGTGTACAGGACAGTGGGACTGTTGCGGCCACTTCGGCGGCACCAGTGAGCCCTGGGGAGTGGCAGCGGAGGGGCAGCATCAGCAGTCGGCCAATGGGCTTGGGGGTACAGGGTCAAGGGGCGGTGTCTGTGCACCACCTGTGGACATGCCCTGACCTGGTCCTGGTGTGCAGCGCCCACCCTCAAGAGGTGCTGAGCATCAAGGCTGTGCACACCCTGAGGGACAGGATGCCGAGGAGGCAGATGACCTCTTGGACGAGCACACCCGCCTACTGCAAGCATCAGTCCACCAGCAGATGCAGCTTGTGACATCGGGGGATGCACTGCGTGCGGCTCTGGAGTGGGCAGAGGAGTGTCCGCAGCAGAGACAAAGCTCTGATCCTGGCAGGGATGGACTGGTTGTGGGAGGATGTGACCGCTGCCATTGACAGGCAGACACAGGCATTCACTGCTGTCATGGCCACAATGGGCACACAGTCATGTGCCCATGAATCGCAGACACCACGCAGTACACTGTCCACCCCCCATTCCCGGCGTCATACAACACCCTTCCTGTCGACACCGGGTTCAGCTGTGGGCATCCTGAGCACACCTGGTGCAGGCATATTTGGTGTGCTGCAGACCCCTGCGTGAGCACGGTCGCGTTCACACAGTGGAACCCCTGGGGGACCGTCGGTGCCACCCCCATGAGGCCAGTGGTTGGCCTGTCAGTGCTGGTGGGTCTTGGCAGGGCTGCTCATGCATCTGTGGTGGCCGGGGCACTGTGTCGCATGACTGACCTGTCTCCCAATGCAACTACTGTCTGGTGCTGCCCTGTGTGCATTGTGTCTTTCAGCGGGCATTGCACGGGTGGGTACCCAGCCCTGCACGCGGACACACAGTCCATCTGCACACCCTTCCAGCTGCTGTCCGCAGTTGTGTATGCATGATGATGCCTGCATTGTGCTGTACACCAATGTGCAATGGTGCTCAGCATCTGATTCACACACATGGACAGGCAGTGGGCGTGGTGGTCTGTGGACATGTCTGTGGCTAGGGGTGGCATTCTGGGTCAGTGTGCCTCCTACCCTTTGTGCATGTCTGGTGCATTGTGTGTGTGTGAATATGTGTGTGTCCATCCGTGTGGCATGTTAGACCTCACCCATCCCTGGCTGTGTGTGTTGTTCCATGCCCGGCCACTTCCCTTGACGGAATGCACCCCTGGTGTGTAACAAAACTGCAAGACAGCTCAAACAGTGAATAGAGTGTGCGAGTGTATACAAGAATACATAATGTCACAACAATAAACCACACCACTCGGAGATCCGCAAAAGGCAATATTTAATGATAAAAAAACGCAAAAAACAAATACACGCAGGTGAATGAGCAGCACAACCTCTACCAGTTTCGCACAATTTGCGTCATCAGGAGGATGACCATTCATCTACACAGACCCCTTTTATAGCAGCATCCTAAATTTAAAGTGCCAGTGAAACAATTCAATGAAAACATATAACAAAAATATGTAAAACATAGGGTCCATGTATGTAATAGTTCTTTCTTTATGTATACGAATAGTTTAAAAATTATATGTAATAATAATAATAATCAGTATTACTTAAGGGAGAGAAAAACTAGAAGGCTATATAGAGTTTCCATTAGGCAGCACATATAGTGTATTCACCTCTATTATTATAGCATTCATATATAACATAGAAACACATGCTTATGTATCAGTAAAAAAGACATAAAATATGTCAAGGTATTATATATGGAGCAGAAAACAACAATATTATGATATTAAGTGCATTTAACATTACCACCAAAGGATCACCATGAATTTTATATCCATAATATTATTTAGAAATGAGGGATGCAGAAGCAAAGGAACGCATATATTCACAAAAATATGTCAACAAATATCAAAAGTATATATCTAAGGGACTATTAACAAAATAATTCACAATTCAGTGTATGAAAATGGACAATATATCAATATGTAAGTTATACAGGTTCTAATCCCACCAGGGGGACATCAGTACATTTCTACCATACAAAACACAATTATGTCTTTCTCTTAATACATCATAATAAATCAATCCTGTCATTAAGGCCAGGAGGTTTCAAGGCTCCCAAAGTGAAAATCCAAAAGGATTCACAGTAAAGCAGTCTTTCATCCAGGTTCCCACCACGTGGCCCCAATGTTACCCTTTCAAAAGCGCAAAACTTGAAACAATGCTTGCCATCTCTTGTAGTATTGACATGAACTGCTAATGCATTCTTTACATCATTATTTGCAATAGATCAAAGATGTTCACCTACCCTTATTTTAAATTGTCTGCTGGTCTTGCCAACATAAAAAGACCCACATTCACATATTGCCAAATATATAACATTGTACAAAATCACACATGCCCACACAATGCAAAGCATCATGGGCTGCATATGCAAATCACCACAGAATGTTATGCTGGTCCAACTTTAAGCAGAATTGCATGGTGCCAAAAAGGCCTCTCACACAGTTTGCAAAGGGTGCTAACAGAAGACATAGACACGTGTTTTGCCCTACCAGGACTCATCGGTATGCCTCGTCTGTTTGACACCCCAGTGGAATGGACCAGCTACCCTAAGACAGTGTGCCTTGGATATATTGTGGTGAACCCATTAAAATAAAAAATTATTTAAAAGACAAAGAACCTCTGTGCTCAAACACTGAGGCAAGGGTTACCCCAAAGGGCATCTGGCTGGAAAGCCAAGAAACAATGAAACAATGCTTGCCATCTCTTGTAGTATTGACATGAACTGCTAATGCATTCTTTACATCATTATTTGCAATAGATCAAAGATGTTCACCTACCCTTATTTTAAATTGTCTGCTGGTCTTGCCAACATAAAAAGACCCACATTGTGTGGGCATGTGTGATTTTGTATTTTCTTGAAACTTGGCTTCCCAGCCAAATGCCTTTTGGGGTAACCCTTGCCTCAGTGTTTGCGCACAGAGGTTCTTTGTCTTTTAAATAGTTTTTTATTTTAATGGGTTCACCACAACATATCCAAGACACACTGTCTTAGGATAGCTAGTCCATTCCACTGGGGTGTCAAACAGACGAGGCATACTGATGAGTCCTGGTAGGACGAAACACGTGTCTATGTCTTCTGTTAGCACCCTTTGCAAACTGTGTGAGAGGCCTTTCGGCACCATGCAATTCTGCTTAAAGTTGGACCAGTATAACATTCTGTGGTGATTTGCATATGCAGCCCATGATGCTTTGCATTGTGTGGGCATGTGTGATTTTGTATTTTCTCGAATCTTGGCTTCCCAGCCAAATGCCCTTTGGGGTAACCCTTGCCTCAGTGTTTGCGCACAGAGGTTCTTTGTCTATATAACATTGTTACTATTACAATTAAAAAATTCCCTAATCCGGAATTCTTTTGAATTATTATGTGTAGTAAATATGTCAGTTCTCAAAATATAAGGGCAACACTTACAATTCCCACAACTAAAGTTTCCAGCAGGTAAGGGTGGCAACCAGGTTTTAAATGCAGGTTCTGTTTTATCAATAAGATGACTATGTACTAGTCTATCTTTAATATTTCTACCTCTGCGAAAAACAAAACAAGGTTTTTCCTTCACATCTTCATACAAGAGAGGCTCATGTTCCAAAATATGCCAATTATTAGAAACAATATTCTGTATTTCATGGGTGTGTCTAGTGAAATTGGTAACAAAGTTCATCTTAGAAGACTCCCCCTGGTTTCGATTTCCCCAACAATAATGTTTCCCTTTTAATATCCAAAGTGTCTTCAAAGGTTTGACCTACATGCTTGGATGAATAACCTCTTGCAATAAATCTATTGCACATTTCACTTCCTTGGGCAAAAAAATCACTGTCTTCAGAACAGTTTCTCCATGCCCGATAGAGTTGGGCTTTGGGAATATTGTTGATCATATGGTATGGATGGCAGCTAGATGCTAATAAAAGTGAATTCCGATCAGTATCTTTACAGAACAGATCAGTTTTCAAAGTGCCATCTAAATTTTTGAAATCTTTAAATCCAAAAAGGAAACACTATCAATGTCACTCTGCACAGTGAATTTTAAATTAGAATCAGTTGTTTCAAGGAATTCAACAAAATTACCTAATTCTGCCTGTGTGCCAGTCCATACCATAAAGATGTCGCCAATAAAAGGACGCCAGATATCAATCTTGTCAAGAAAAGGATTATTCTGTACATCGTAGACATACATCTTTTCCCATCTGCCCAGATAAAGGTTGGCATAATTAGGGGCAAATGTTGCTCCCATAGCCGTACCTTAATTTGTCTATACATATCTCTTCCAAAAAGAAATACATTCTTAGTCAATACATGTTCACTACAGGTTAATAGGAACTGTCTTTTGGAATCTGTGACATTTAAATCCAAGGATAACCAGTAGTCAAGTGCCTCTATACCACCCGAATGGGGAATATTAGTATAAAGGGAGGTAATGTCCATCGAAACAAGAAACCATTCTTTTTCAGTCTGCATTTCTCACAGTATACCTAACATCTAAGTAGTGTCTCTAATAAACGAGGATAAGGTCACAACATAAGGTTTGATATGTGCATCAACATATCTAGACAATGGTTCAGTAAGTGAACCTATCCCCGCTACTATTGGCCTTCCTGGCGGATTGTAGTAGTTCTTATGGATCTTAGGCAAGATGTAAATACTAGCTCTAACTGGTTTGGGTACAGTGAGAAAATTGGCTTCAATCGTGGAAATAACCCCAGTAAATAAAGCATCATTAATGAACATATCTATTTCTTGTTTGAATTTATATGTGGGGTCACTTTTAAGAAGGATATAAAAATCCATATCATTAAGCTGTCTAGTGATTTCCCTAACATACTTATCTCTAGACAGAATCACTATTGGGCCCCCTTTATCAGCTGGCTTGATAATTATATCATAGTTCTGTTCAAGTTCTTTTAAAGCAGCAGCTTCTGTCCCAGAAATGTTTATGTATCTAGCTGCTGTATCAGAGGCAAGCATGGATTCAAATTCTCTTTCACAGGCTCTCTCAAAAACGCGCACAGTTTCATTATATGGTGGCATAAAGTTAGATGGAATCTGAAAAGGACTCACCTTTTTCTGAGGAGTACTCCCCCCTACTGATGTAGATGAACAGTTGCCACGACACATTTCTGTTTTATGAAAGAATGCTCTCAGGTTCAATAATCTTGTGAACTGATGTAAATCCACATATAAATCAAAAGGATGAGAATCCTGAGTTGGAACAAAAGATAGTCCTTCTGCAAGATCTTAAGTTGGTCCAGTGAAAGTTGAAAGTTCTTGTCCGGAGATATTAATAACAATATTTTCCTCTGGCTGTAATTCTACAGGTGTTATACCAAACGTCTCCCTCTGACGCGACTGCCAATGTTTTCTCCCACCACGTCGTGTTTTCCTCCTTGGTCCCTGAGATTCCTGATGTCCCAATAATATCCACGGCCTCTGGATCTGTTGCTCTTGTTGGTTTTGGGTAGTTGAAACTGAACCGTCCGCTGTGGATCGAACTCCTCTGTCTGATCCAGTTCTAAAAAAGTATCCTCTACTTCTGAGCCACTGTTGTCTGTAGTATAAGTAGGGGAGTTGTTCCTATTTCTGAGGATAGACTTAGGGTTTGGTGTAGTAAATTGCTTAAAATTACCACCTTTCTTAGTATTACCATCTTTTCTGATATTAAATGAGTGGTTTCTATTTCGGCTCCAATCAAAGACATGATCATAAAGATAGTCTGCTCTATCACGTTCAAACTTATGAAGTTTTGTTTGTTTCAGTTTATTATCTTCCCTTTTTACTTTTTCTTTAAATTTTTCTTGAAATAGAGCAAAATCAACATGGTCTTTGAATTCTAGAACCAAATTCTCTTTAATGGAAATATCAGCTGTTACCTCAGGTTGTTGAGCCTCATAATCACGTATGAGCACATGCATAAACTCATCAGTGGCTGATTGTTGAGCTTTTTTCCAGTCTAGCATAAGTGGCTCTCTCTCCAAACCATAGCCCGGATACTTAATTACCCTCAGTCCCCTTGGCGAATGTCCCACCTTCAAATATGCTTCCAGAGTGATCTTGCCCCAATAGTGGCGTCTCCCTCTAATAATCGCTCTTTCTAGTGAAATAAATGCTGCCTTAATATCCACAGTCTCTGTGATAGTAGCAGAGTTAATTGGATTTGGCTCCATTCAAATATTCACATTATCATCCAAATCACAAAATAATTCCTCCTCTCCCGTAGGTAAAAAGACACTATCAGCACACGTACCTGCAGTAGCCCCAAGGAATGTGTCTGTGAAATGCACATCAGACATTCCTTCATCGGGAGACAAAATTAATGGTGGGCAGAACTCAATACTCCAACCAAAAGGATGATTAAGGCTTGTGAACGAACCTACAAGCTGGAGCCAGCAACACCACACTAGCCGCCCGAATTTAGTATGCGGTAATTGAAACAACTTGATAACCAGCCAAAAAGGAAACTCCCACTGTGAGCAAGTCAAAAACACATAGTAACAAAACTGCAAGACAGCTCAAACAGTGAATAGAGTGTGCAAGTGTATACAAGAATACATAACGTCACAACAATAAACCGCACCACTCGGAGATCCACAAAAGGCAATATTTAATGATAAAAAAACCACAAAAAACAAATACACACAGGTGAATGAGCAACACAACCTCTACTGGTTTCACACAATTTGCGTCATCAGGTGTGGTGTGTGTCCATGCGTGTTTGTGGGTTGTGCCTTAGCTACTGTTGGTTGCACATGGCCCCATGACTTACCTGGGTTGGCTGAAGTGCTCCTCCGTGATGGTGCCCCAGTGCAGCTGTGCCAGCCAGAGCAGTCGGGCGTCCCGTGGCCCAAGGGGGGGCTGCCCATCACCATTGTCACCAGCGACCTTATCGTCCCCATTGCTGCCTCCCTCTTCGACCGGTATGGCTATCCCACATTCATTGGCCATGTTGTGCAGGATGCAACAGGCCAGGAATAGCCCGCAGGCCTTTGAGAGGCTGTACTGTAGGGCACCGCCGGAGGTGTCCAGGCAATGGAAACATGCCTTCAGCATCCTGAACACCCACTCAATGACATTACGTGTGGTGGCATGTGCCTCATTGTAGCTTTGCTGCGATGGGGTTGCGGGCCGCCGGTAGGGTGTGAGCAGCCAGGGACGGAGTGGGTATCCACTGTCACCTGTGTGTAGAGGGTGGAGGTTAGTTTGGTGATCAGCGTCACTCTGCCCCGGGCCATGTAGGCCACTACCTATGTCACCTCTGACCATGCCCCCCCAGGCCCTATGATTGTCCATGTGGTTTGCATACTCACCCACTAGGTGGCCAGTGGGGATATCCCCGCTCTCGAATCTGTGGCACAGTGCCGACTGGTGCCAGATGAAGGCATCATGTGCTCCCACAGGGAGCGTGGCACAGACATTGATTATGCGCCCCCTGGCATGACACACCACCTGGCAGTTGATGCTGGCATAGCCCTTGCGATTTATATATGTGGCCCCCTCAGGGCCAGGTGGTGTGCGGATGGCCACATGGGTGCAGTCTATTGCCCCTAGCATGCCAGGCATATGTGCTACCCTGTGGAACTCCTGTATGTTTGCTGTGCACTCTGCCGGTGTGCTGGGGAAATGGATGTACTCCGCAGCATGTAGCAGCAGTGTGCTCAGGAATTGGGTGAGGTGGCGTGATGTGGCCGATTGGGTTATGCCTGTGGTGTCCCCAGTTGGTCTCTGGAATGTACCCATGGTGAGCAAGCACATGCAAGCTGTCACTTTTGTCTCCACTGACAGGGCATGGCTCCGTCATGTGGGTGCCTGCATCACATCACTGCACAGCTGACAGAGCCGCCTCAGAATTGCCCGATTCAGGCAGTACCAGCCCACAATCTTGGTATCACTGTACAGCTCGAAGCTGGTGTGAGCAAGGTACTGCCTGTTGGGGGCATACCACCGACGGGCCCTTCCACAACCACGCCCCCCTGCTGCCTGCCTTCTCATCCCCCTCATTACAGCCTCCATCTGGAAGGTGGCATTGGCCATGTCCCTGGCTTGTGTTCACCCCGCAGCTGTTTCTGTATTCCCCCTGCTGTCCTGGCTGCTACTTCGCCTGCACCGGGAACAACTGCCTGTGCTGGCCTCACTGCTGTGTGGTGTACTTCCCCTTTCTGCACTGTCTCCCCACACCTTCCCCTGTGCCTGTTGCTTCCAGGTGCCCTTTCCTGCCTGGCCCTGTGTGTCCTTGCTGCCCAGTTTTCCCTGCTATCTTTGGCTCTCATGTGGCTTCCCTGTAGCGTTCTTGCACCGCTCCCTTTTATTTTGGCTCATTTCTGCTATGGCCAGTTTCTGCTTGCTCCCCTATTGCGCATGGCACATGTTGTTGAATATCGTACTGCGCCATTTATGCATGGTTCCTCCCCCTTCAGTTGCGCATGCATTCATTATCATTGCGCTGTTGCTCAGCATGATTTGGGGGGGCGCAACTGCCTCCTGCTGAATATCGCAGAATGGCGCATTTTCAGACTTGTGTAGGTGCAACCCTATTGCACATGGCTCAACTCTTTTGAATATCTGGGCCATAGACTTTGATGGCAGATCAGGATCGCTTGGCCCACCCTGTCTATCCATTTCCTTACCTATTGGATAAGGTGCAAATCCTAGTTAACCAACAGCCTACCTCTTCCTACCCCCACCAGAACTGCCTTGTGTGCCATTTATTCTTGAATTCCCCCACTGTTTTTGACCCAACAACCTCCTCAGGAAAGCTGTTTCATGTGTCCACCACCCTCTCTGTGAAAAAATAAAACAATTTACAGTCGCTTCTTATTGTCACATAACTGAGATATGTGACACCTGATTGCCAGTTTCAGTCCAGGTTTACAACGGGAAGCAGCATGTAAGAGCCCTTTGGCTCCTCACCTTTGGTTGTTCTGCAGCCCTCGAGGTCCTTACAGTATTCGTCTCAGAGGGTCTGGCCTGGGTTAGGATAGGTGAATGTAGAATGCCACAGTTCCTCCATCTGAGGATGTGGCAGGGAATACCTGTGAGCAAATCACAGGTTACCAACCCCCAGAAAAATCAGCAGCCCCCAAATAGCTCCTCACACACACTGACAATCCCTCCCTTCTTTGCAGAAACACTCTGTGGCAGCAATTAACAGGAACAACAACAGTATTTTATTGGAAGGGAAGGGAAAAAAGGGAAATAAAGCAACAACCACAGTAACAACTGGCTAACAACTCTGTCCCAAACTATCCCCACCTTCCACCGCCGCCGGGGAGCGGGGTGGTGGGGCTTCGTGGTGGGTGGGGTGGGGGACACTAGCCACCAGGACTATGTTGGGGGGTTTGTTCAACATATACATCCTGTGATCGGGATGTGCCACTGGACCACCAGGGATGAATTCGGGGGGGTTATTAAACAACCACCGCCCGTAATCGGGCTTTTCGTCCACTGGACCACCTGGGATGAATGCGGAGGAGGGGGTTCTAAACAACTACTGTCCGCGATCGCTTTTTCGTCCACTGACCACCAGGGATACGCTCGGGAGGTACATTGCTGCCCACGATCGGGCTGGTGGGGATTAAACTATGCCTCGATCGGGCCAGTGGGGGGTGGTGGTGGGGATTTACAGTCGGCTGCCTGCGATCGGGCTGCAGGGGGGCACAGGGACTGGGTTGGGGGCCAGCCACAGGTGACAGCTGCTGTGTTGTGCCCTGCAATGCAGCAGCTCACCTGTGGGTGGCCCTCAACTTAAGCCTTTTTTTTGGCTCAAAGTTGTGCAGGCGCAGGTTGGGGGTTGCGCCTGCACAACTCTGCACAGCCCTGCTGAATATCGGGCTATGCAGTTTATGCATGGTTCCTCCCCCTCCAGTTCAGCATGCATTCATTTGCATTGCGCTGTTGCTCAGCATGTTTTCTGTGGCGCAACTGCCTCCTGCTGAATATGGCAGAATGGAGCAAGTTCGGACTTGTGCAGGCGCAACCCTATTGCGCATGGCGCAACCCTTTTGAATATCTGGGCCCATGTATTCATGCAAATTTCACCAGTAATGGATAATGGGGAGGACAAACCTATAGAATTTATATGGAAAGCAAGCTGAATTGTACCTAAAATTATGTCTTTCAAAGTGTTTCTTTAGGCATCAGCAGCTCTTTAAGTGCATGAACTACCAAACTAAGTGGTATTCAAATGACTATCTTAAATGGGACAAGAAATGATTTTTCCATAGTTAACTACTCCTCCATTATCCTTTCCATACTAGTTATGTATTTTGATGTGCTTTGACCGATTTTTGAAAAATAATCTAGCTTTGGGGTACTATCAGATCTGCACAGAATTCTCACCTCAGCAGCTACTGCTGTTTCTTTTAACATTTCTAAGATATTGTGGATCTTGTGGTGGTCACAGAAACATGAGCTGTGCTGAGCCATGACTTGGATTTCACCACACCAGGGTATGCACTCTATAGACAGGATGAGGAGAAGAGGAAGGGGGTGTGGCACTTTAAATCAGGAAGGGAATTGCTATCACTAGGGAGGAGCTAGGGGTAGGGAAGGTAGAAGTGCTGTGGGTACAAATGCAAACAGTAACAGGAAGGAAAGTAAGGTTTGTGATAGTCTATAGGCCAGCAAATCAATATAAGGACAGGGAGTTGGGTACTATTATAAGGATAACACCTGACAGGGATGAAGAGATGGTAATGGGAAACTTTAATTTACCTAAGGTAGATTGGCGTGACCTGCCCACCTCCTGTGCCAAGAGCCAGCTGAATCTGGATGCAGAGTCGGATGGGTTCTTGGTCAAGGGAGTGACTGAACCTGCCAGAGAGGGAGCCATCCTGGATCTGGTTCTAACAAATGGTGACCATGAAAAGGGCATCAAGGTACAGAAGCCCTTGGGGGAGCAGTGACCACCTCATGGTGTGGTACCACATAGATACATAGATACATAGACAGTGTTGGCAGATAAGGGCCTATGGCCCACCCAGTCTGCCCATTTGAGCTTGTAAGTTCGGTTTATGTTTTCCTAGAAGTCTGTTGCCCCTTACCCCTGACCTCCAGAATTCCTTTATGTCTGTCCCATGCATTCTTAAATCCCGTGATTATTTCAGCCCCCACCACTTCTTCTGGCAGGGTGTTCCACTTGTCCACCACCCGTTCTGTGAAGAAATTCTTCCTTACATTTCCTCTGAATCATCCTCCCTCCAACTTCATCCCATGCCCTCTAGTCCTGGAACATCTTTTTTGCTTAAAAATAGTGTATTCCTGCACCCTGTTCCTCCCTGTAAGATACTTGTATGTCTCTAGCATATCCCCTCTCTCCCTCCTCTCCTCCAGGGAGTACATGTTCAGTTCCTTCAACCTGTCCTCATAGGACTTGTGATGCAATCCATGCACCATCTTTGTTGCTCTCCTCTGAACCTTCTCTACCCTGTCTATGTCCTTACGTAGGTAAGGTCTCCAGAACTGTACACTGTACTCCAGGTGGGGCCTCACTAGTGCCTTTTATAGTTGAATTATGACCTCCTTTTCCTGCTGGTGATGCCCCTGCCTATGCAGTCCAGCATCCTAGTTGCTTTATCTGCTGCCTTGTCACACTGTTTCCCTATCTTGAGGTCATCAGAGATGATAACCCCAAGATCCCTTTCCTGCTTGGTGCATGCTATATCCTCACTCCCCAACTGATATATTGTGCCAGGGTTTTGTGCCCCATATGCATTATCTTGCACTTCTTTGCATTGAATTTCAACTGCCAAAACCCTGACCATTCTTCAAGTTTCTGCAGGTCCCTTCTCATTCTGTCTACACCCTCTGGTGTGTCTACTCTGTCACAGAGCTTTGTGTCATCAGCGAACAGTGAAATTCTGCCTTCTAGGTCCTGCGCAATGTCACTGATGAAGATGTTGAATAGGACCGATCCCAGCACTGATTCCTGTGGTACCCCACTGGTCACTCTTCCCTCTGTGGAGTGACAGCCATTTCCACCACCTCTGTGTCCTGCCCAGCCAGTTACCTACCCACCACACTACTGTCCTGCCCACACCCATATTCCCAGTTTGTGTAATAGCTTCACGTGGCACAGTGTCAAAGGCCTTGCTGAAGTCCAGATAAGCCATGTCCACTGCCCTCCCCTGATCAACCTCCCTAGTCACACAGTCAAAAAATTCAATGAGGTTGGTCTGACATGACCTCCCCCTGGTGAAACCATGCTGCCTTGGGTCCTGTAGTCCACTGACAACCAGACGTTCCACCAATCTCTCCTTCAGTAGTGCTTCCATGATCTTCCCCACTACCGAGGTGAGGCTGACTGGTCTGCAGTTCACCGCTTCCTCTTTGTTCCCACTTTTGTATAAGGGGACTACATCTGCTGTCCTCCAGTCTTTGGGTACCTCCCCTGTTTCCAGTGATCGGCTAAACAGGATAGCCAAAGGTTCAGCCACCACCTCTCTTAGTTCTTTAAGGACCCTGGGGTGCACCCCATCTGGCCCCATTGCTTTATCAACTCTTATTACTTCCAGTTCCTTCAGGACCCTTTCTTGTGTATAGGGACTTGTGACCATTTCTGCACCATTCTCACCCCTTGTACTCCTTTCAGACCCATTACCCTCCTCTTCCTCAGTAAAGACTGAGCAGAAATACCTGTTCAGTATGTCAGCTTTACTGTTGTCATCCTCCACACAGCCCCCATCCTCCCCCTTCAGTCTCACTATCCCTCCCTTTGCCTTTCTTTTTTCACTTATGTACCTGTAAAAGGTTTTGTCCCCTCTACCCAGTGATTTTGCAATGTGTTCTTCTGTCTGAGCTTTGGCTTCCCTTACTGACCTCCCTGACTCCCTTTTCCTTTTCCTAGTACTTCTCCCTATCCCATTCTGCCTGTGTCTTCTTGTATTGCCTGAATGCAATCTTTTTGGCTTTCACGTTCTTTGCTACCTCTTTGGAAAACCATAATGGTCTCCTCTTCCTTTTCCCCTTGCTAACCTGCTTAATGCATAATTCTGTTGCTCTTGGACATGGGGAGGGAAACTGCAATCACTAAAATGAAAGTGCTGAACATCAGGAAGGTCTGCCATGGGAAGATGAGAGAGCTACATTAAAGCGACACCTAGTCAGTCTAAAAAGTAGCATGGGGTGGATCAAAAGTGGACAGTGACTAAGGAGGGGATAATGGCTGCCACTAATATCTGTCTTAGGTGAAAGGGGAAAGATTCCAAAGCCAGGAGACCAATCTGGTTCAATAGAGAGGTGCCAGGCTATGAGGGAAAAGAGGGCTGCATACGGAAAGTTTAGGAAGTACAGACTGAATGAGGATGAGTAGGACTACCTAGAAAAAGATAGGGAGGCTAGTCAAGTGATCAGGCAGTCCAAGGCTAGGAAGGAACTGCAAATTGCAAAGTGGATCAAGGAGGGAAAGAAAGCCTTCTTCAGGTATATCAGTGACAGGAGTGACATGAAGGCAAGCAAAATAAAGTTAAAAAGGTGGGAAGGATGGGCAGAGGGCAGCAAAGTGAAACCAGAGGAGTTGAATGAATACTTTTGCTCTTTCTCTACTAAGGAAAAAGATGGACCTGTACTGCAAAGGAGCATGAGGGGAGGGAAAGGGGGAGGAGGTGGCATGGTTCAGGAAGGGCATCATAAGAAACAGACAACATAAACACCTAACTAAAGATAAACTAAATGATAGAAAGCAAGGATGGAACTGTTTGTTAGCAAATGCCAGGAGTGTGAAAAATAAACTTAATGAATTAAAATACATTTTAGAAGTACAACACATTCAAATTTGCGCTTTAGCAGAAACATGGTGAGACTCTAAAAACTCATGGGATCAACAAACAAGTGGGTTTCAATTCTTCATAAGATCGAGGGACTATGAAAAAGGAGGAGGGGTGGCATTATATATAGCCAAAGATATTCCGGTGGAGGAAGTGTCAATCAAAAAGGACACTATAGAACATCTCTGGGTCAAAATAAAACCCTGTAAGGCCCCTAAAATGCACTTGGGTATAGTTTACAGGCCTACATCTATCAAAAAAGAAGATGACAGTACATTACAAAACTTTATTCAGCACTTAAACCCTGCAGACAGGATTGTTATGTTAGGGGATTTTAACTTGCCAGGCACTGAGTGGGATACCCTAAAAGGTTAATCTAAGGTGGATAATACATTTTTGGATATTTTTGACCAGGTAGGATTGGATCAGATGGTTCATCAGAAGACTAGGGGGAAAAATATTCTCGACTTAATCCTTACAAATATAAAGTCACACACACATACAGGAATGTGTGGTAACTGTACCCTTAGGGGACAGTGACCATAATATGGTGTCTTTCAAAATCAAGGAGCTAGTTTCAGGTGTACTAGGGAAAACAAATATACTGAACTTTAAAAAAGCAAATTCACGATCATTAAACAGGAACTAAAAAAATGGAACTGGGCTACAGAATTTTCAAAAAAAACTAGAGAGGATAAATGGCAACTCTTGGAATCTAAATTAAAAACTTGCATACAAGAAAATATTCCTAACAAAAGTAAATACCAAGGAGGGTCCAGAGCACCTAACTGGATGAATGGCAACATAAAAAAATTGATCAGAAAAAAAGCATAGGTGATCTAAATCACTAAGAGGAAACAAGGAAGGGGAAAGATGGTTGGAATTTAGAGACCTCCAGAGGAAGATTAAAAAGGAAATCAAAAAGCTAAAGCTGATTATGAAAAAATATTAGCAGTTAGAGCAAAGGACAATTATAAGTCCTTTTATGCATATGTAAGAGAGAAAATGAACCCTGGAAACACCATGGGTCCATTTACAAGAACAGAAGGGTCCTTAGCAACAACAAATAAAGAAATGGCAGATGTTCACAATGAATATTTTGCTACCATTTTTAATAAAACTAACACTTTGGGGGCCATAGAGCAGTATCTCAATGTCCCATTAAAACAGAGATGAAAACTATCAGGGAGAAATTAAGGGCACTAAATCCAGTTGAATTCCTGGGTACAGATGGTCTACACCCAAGACTGTTGAAGGATCTGGTTGATGAATTAGCAGGCCCAGTCATTCAAATTTTTCAATGTTCCCTAGATATAGGGGAGGTGGTGGATCCCTGGAGAGAGGCAGTTGTAATCCCCCTGGTCAAAAAAGGAGACAAAAAAATCCATCATATTACAGACCTGTTAGTCTAACTAGCATTCTATGGAAAATATTGGAAGGAATAATAAAAGACCATATTGTAACTTTTATACAGGAAGAAAAGTTACAAGATGATACTCAGCATGGTTTCAGAAAGGGAAGATCTTGTCAGACAAACATGTTAGATTTTTACGATAAGGCAAGCAAAAGTTTGGATGAGGGTAGGGCTGTGGATGTGGTCTTCTTAGATTTTACCAAGGCGTTTGATAATGTACCCCACCACAAGCTTATACAACAGTTAAAAAAATATAGGCCTGCATGGACATACTGTGGCATGGATCAGCTCTAGACTTAGAAATAGGAATCAGAGGGTAAACATAAGAGGAGCATTGTCAGAGGTGGCGAGCATAATGAGTGGGGTGCCGCAGGGATCTGTTTTGGGGCCATGCCTTTTTAATATCTATGTGGCAACACTTGTGTATGAAGATAAAAGGGTATGGATGGCAAAGTTTGCAGATGACTGCCGGCTGGGGGTTAAACTAGATTGTTGGGACGAGTACACCTCAATGCAGGATGCCCTAAATTACATCAATAGTTGGTGCACCAATTTCAAACTTCACTTAAACCCTGAGAAGTGTACAGTTATGCACCTGGGTAGAAGAAATCTAAATCAGCAATATTATTTAGGTAAAACTGCACTTAAAACTGTGACGGAAGAGAAAGATCTAGGTATTACAATCACAAATGATCTCCAGTTTAAAACATATTGTACAAATGTATGTAAAAGGGTGAATAAGGTGTTAAATTGCATTTTAAAACACATAGCAAGCAGAGATAAAGAGGTCATTACTCCCCTGTATGGATCCCTGGTGAGGCCCTTGAAGGAATATGAGGCACAGATCTGGTCACCATACCACATGCATGGGACAGGCATAAGGCAGTCCTAGGGGCGGGTAAGAGGAAGTAAGCTGTTCGTTAACTAGGATCTGCAGCTTATCTGTTAGGTAGGAAAATGGGCAGACTAGGTGGGCCAAGCGGTCCTTATCTGCCGTCAAATTCTATGTTTCTATGTTTCTATCTACAGAGGGGATATAGATAGGCTGGAGAAAATACAAAGATGAACTACACATTCTATAAAGGGATTACAAGGGAAGAGTTATGACACCAGGTTGGTGGATCTAAATTTGTTTACACTGGAATATAGATGTTTGAAGGGGATATGTGCCTACTCTTCAAAGCACTGACTGACCATGACCTACGGGATAAACTGGGGTTGGAATTTAGTGAGCAGATCCATTATACCAGAACTCATTCCCTACGGTTAAAGCGTAAAAATGTTAACACCCTGTGAAGGAATATGTAGTTCAATCAAAGAGTGATTCCAGTCTGGAACTCATTACTAGCTGAAGTGGTGGGTAGTATGTCTGTAGAGAGTTTTAAACTCCAGTTAGATAAATTGCATAAATCAAATTCTCTTTAGATAGTGGGCAAGCACCATGGACGGATGTCTGCTAGCTCAGTACATACCTATGATACCTATGATGGATGATGACTGGATAACAGAAGACAGAGTTAGGAAATAGCTCCAGTCTCTGAAGATAAACAAATTCCTGGGACCTAATGGCATGCACGGAAAGGTGTTGAGGGAGATGGCAGTGTAACTGGCAGAGGCAGATCGGTTCAATAGATCATCAGACACGTGAATGTTACTGCAGGAGTAGAGAACCACACTTACGGGTACTGCACAAGAGTGGGCCTAGGCATGACTCTGGGAACTACGGGCCAGTCAATCCAACCTCCGTTGTCTGTAAGCTGGTAGAGGTCATTCTGAAGGAAGAGTGAATTAGGTTTCTTGAAGCAAATGCTTTCAGGACCAGAGACAGCACGGGTGCATATCCAGGAGATCCTGTCAAATAAATCTGTTTCAATTGGTAATGAAGGCAGCAGACAAGGCGATTGATACACTATACTTGGATTTCAGCAAGGCTTTCCACTCAGTATCCCACAAGAGGTTGAGCAGGAAATTGGAGGACCTAGGGGCGGGAAGCAAATTAAGGGGGAATTCTCACTTGGTTCCCACTTATGTAGACCATGTCTGACACTCTAACAATACGTGATGTTTAAACAGTACTTGCCTTTTTATTTCTGTTATTTATGTGTCACCTCCATTAATGTCTTAGCAGCAGCTGTAGCTCTTCATTTCTGCACAGTCGTGCTAGTGATCCAACTCAGAGGGATGTCGGCGATGGACATTTAGTAGAAGCCATGAATTCTGCATTTCTACTATGAACATAATTGCGATCGCATTACGGGGTTATTCAAACTAAGCATTTAAAAAAACAGCACCGTTGAGTGAAAATGGTCCTGTGCTGTACTGTAGGCTGCAGCAACTGATCTAGTAATCTCAGCAGCCGTGGTATATCCTTCTACCACGTTCCAAAGAAGTCTAATGTGATGGTACAGTAGGTGGCAGCTATAAAATGAAAAAATCTCCCTGATGTACACAGTAAGAACATGGTTGTATGTTCTATTCATTTTACCCCTAACAGCTTTCATCATGACCTTCAGGTACATATTATTTCTTTTTATATATCACAGTGTCTACATTTCACACTGCAGTCTTTTGACATCCCCCCAAAAACATTATGTTACTAAAGTCTGTTTGTCTCCTTGCCAGTCCTGGCACTAATAAATTCTGTATTTACCTATGAGACTGTGTGTCGTTTTTTTAACACCCCCAACCACTATATTTACGTATGAGACTGTGTGTGGTTTCTTGAACCTCCCCAATTAAAAAAACAAACAAAGTACACTAGCTCCTTATTTAGTGCCTGTTGTGTAACCTGTTTTGTTTGCAGTGGTAACTGTGAGACAGTGGTTTCACTATGGAATAGTCTCTGTGATGCTACAGGTGCATGATGGGGTGGTTTAGGTGATGGTGGAGTTGCATGAGGATGTGGCAGGTGTGATGGTATGGCTGCTTGACTGTGTGGAATGTTTGCCAGTTGGTCCATATAAGGGATGTATATGTTTGATTGCATGGGTTGTGTCATGACAGCATGACTAGTCTGTACTTGTACTGGTATGGCTGCATGACTGAGTGTACGTGCAATGTCATGGCCATATCAGAGAGTGGTACATGTGATGCTAAGGATGATTGATGATGGTGTACATTGAGTGGCAGGGCCACATGGGGCACGTGTGATGATGTGCCACATAATGGAGTGGTTTGTGTGGTGGTAGGGACGCATAAGGGAATGTATGTGTGATGGTGGTGCTACATGCTGTGAGGGTATGTGCGGTGTTAGGGGCACCTAATGGTTGGTTATGTGTGGTGGCAGGGAGGCATGAGAAATGGGTGTGTGTGATGGTATGGATGAAGACGATGGTGTCTGGTGGTTGCAGGGCCATGGGGGGGTTGGGGGGTGTATGTTGTCAGGGCTGCCACAGGTATATGTGTGAGTGTGTTGCATGATGCAGTGGTATGTGTGGTGGTAGGGCTGTATGAAGGAGGGGTAGGTGGTCATGAGAGTGGTGTATGTCGCTGTGTTGTGGTAGTGCAGCATGAGTGAGGGGTATGTGTGATAGTAGGCCACATCAGGGTGAGAATGTGTGTTACTGTGAGCAGATGAGGGTGGGGATGTGTGGTGGCTGTGCCACATGATAGAGTGGTTTGTATGGTGTACACAATAACACCAACAGGTGCTCTTCTCTCTAGCAGAAAGCAGGGTGCAGGTTCAGACCTGCTGACCCCAAAAAGTACTAAGACCTCTAGGCAGTTGAATCGCACACCAGTACAGAAACAGTGTATACCTGAGGGAATTATGGTAGTACACTCAGATTACTGAACTAAACACCCCGGCGCTTCGCTCCTTTGAGGTTCCTCAGGAACTCCCTGAGGAAGCTCAAAGAAACAAAGCACTGCAGTGTTTATTTCACACTCAACCAGCCTGTTGGTCCTGCTTGTGAAACAGTGTTTGGGATTTTGGTTTATTTCTTGATAATTAAAGCACTTGGAACAGCAATTTGAGTGTACTATCATCATTCCCTCACGTATACACTGTTTCTCACTGTTCTGGAGTGTGGTTTAGCTGCCCAGTGGTCTTGGTTTGTATGTTGGTAGTGCTGCATGAGTGAGAACGTGTGATGGTAATGCTGCATTCTGTAGGGGTATGTGTGGTGTTAGGGACACATAAGGGCGGGGTAAATATGGTGGCAGAGCTGTACGAGGAATGGGGATATGTGATAGTATGGCTGAAGAAGATGGTGCATTTGTAGTTGTAGGGCCATGGGAGGGTGTACATGTATTGTCAGGGCTGTCAAAGGAAGGGTATGTGTGATGGTAGGTCCCCACGAGAGATGTGTATGTGTGATGGTGTTACTTAACAGAAAAGTACATGTGGTGGTAGTGACATATGTGGAAGGGGTAGGTGGTCATGAGAGAGGTGTATTGTCGTGGTTGTACAGCATGATTGAGGAGTATGTGTGATGATAGACCACATGAGGGTAGTGTATGTGTGGTGCTGTGGCCAGATGGAGGGGGTTGTGATGGGTGTGCCTCCACAGTGAGGAGTATGTGTGAAGGTGGGTCCGCAGGAGGGGATGGGCCTAGCACAGCCGCATGAGGGTGGTGGATGAGTGGTGGTAGGGCCACCTCTGGGGTTGTATGTGTGATAGCAGGTCCGCATGAGGGTGGGGCATGTGTGAACAAGGTCCGCATGAGGGTGGAGCATGTGTGTTGTTAGGTACACATGAGGGTGAGGCATGTGTGGTGGTAGTGCCACCTGAGGGTTAGTTATGTGTGATAGTAGCTCTGAATGAGGGATGTATGGTTTGTGTGGTGGTAGGGCTGCAGGAAGGAGTGTATGTGTTATTGTGGTGCTGAATGTTGTGGGGTATGTGCCATGTTAGGGGCGCATAAGGGGGGATATGTGTGGTCACAGGTCTGCATTAGGGATGGGTATGTGCAATGGTGTGGATGAATGAAGATAGTACATGTGTGAAGGTAGTGTCACTGGGGGTGTATGTGTGTTGTCAGATCTGTCAAGGAGAGGGGTATATGTGAGGGTAGGTCCACACGAGGGATGTGTATGTGTGATGGTGTTGCATGACAGAGTAGTATGTGCCGTTGTAGTGATGTATGTGGAAGAGGTTGGTGACCATGAGGGTGGTTTACATGTCATGGTAGTACAGTGTGAGTAAAGATTAGGTGTGACAGTAGGCTGCATGAGGGTAGTGTACAGTATCTGTGGTGCTATGTCCAGATGAGGGGGTAGATGTGTGATGGCTGTGCTGCATGGTGGAGTGGTTTGTGTGGTGCTAGGTCCATATGAGGGAGGGATATGTGTGTGTCTGAAGGTGGACATGAAGGTGGTGCGTGTGTCATAGTACTGCATAAGCAATGGTTACATGCGTGATGGTAGGCAGCCTGTGGATGATGTATGTGTTGTGGTCTCTCCATATGGGGGTGGGTATGTGTGACGGTGGTGCCACATGATGGACTGGTATTTGTTTTGTTAGTTCCACATGAGGGTGAGGGAGTGGTATGTGTGGTGGTAGGGCTGTAGGAGGCTGGGTACGTGTGATGGTGGTGTTGCATGACATACTGCTATGTGTTCTCCAATTCACAATAAATTTGTGCAGCATTGTGCTTCCTTCCTGTTATATAGAGAAGAGGTAAAAGGTGTTTCCAAAAAATGGCAAGGGAATACTTATAAACTACATAACTGTCTCAAAAGACAACGACCATCCGCACTCTTTGTTTTATTCTTCCTTTTTATTAATTACTATAATCACGCCATTAATTTAAACCACAGTGTAATGGTCACCCACAATTAAATCACTTCTTTAAAACCAACTAGCATATTGAGTCCCATTCCTTTATCTGTACAAAACACTCTCTTTTCCATACTTAAGGGCTGTTATTAAGTGGTTGCTACTTGTCAGGTTCACAGCCCTCCTCTGGCCACTTATAAGCCGTTATTTTAGTTAGCTGTATTTTTTCCTTTTTTGCTTCTATTCTAGCTAGCAATACAGTTTCATTTTCTACATATGCAACAGAACCAATTTGCACACATACTGTTGAGCTGTTGCTACTTTAAACAAATCTCTGTACTTTACTGCTTAACCACTGCAACTGCTTTTTCCGGTTTTTCCGATTTTAAATCTTCCCGGCTCAATTGCCTACATCCCAACTGCATTGATGTCCACAAGGTTCAGCGCTTCCATTGAATAGTCACAGTAGAAAATTGCAGTTTGAAATATGAAATCACAGGCTCCACGCTCCAAATTTCCTCTCCCAAGCTGGATATGCTTCATGCAACTTCTCACTGCTCCTACTTCCATTCATTCTTGCACCCAAAATGTACTGACGTTTTGGAGTCATGTGACCCCATCCTCAGAGCTAGCTTTTCCAGGGAATCCAGTCTCCTTATATCGTTACCTAGTTGCCATAGTAACCTCCATTCTTGTTTCTTTTTTCAAAGTTATTTAGTTTCCTTTTTTATTTAGAATATGTGTTTGTGTTTTGTTACCTCCTCATACATCAGAATTCTTTTATAACACTCATTTCAAGTCCTACAATTGTATTTCTATTTCTTTTTCATATACAGACCTTCTTAAACACACTCCTTTCATACATCTTATTTCATGCAGCATTTCTGTAATGTATAATTTTACAGATAGCTTCCATATCCATGATCTTCATTTAGCCCTTTTGGGGTTAAGGTTTGCAGTTCAAAGATCCAAAAAGCTTCTCGTTGTAACAGTAAATTATGTCCATCTCCTCCTCTTGGTGGGATTTGAACCTGCTGCAGCCCAATAAACCTTAATGTGGCTGCAGACCCATGATTTGCCTCATGGTAATGTTTGGCCATTTGCATTTTTAAGATTTTTTGTTCTTACTGCTGTTTTGTGCTCACTAATTCTTTGTTTTAACACTCTCTTCGTTTGTCCCACATATGCTTGTCCACATGGGCAAGTGAGCAGATACACCACACTTTCCATTGTGCAACTAATAAAATCCTCTATTTTATACTTTTTCCCTGCAGGTAGATGGTTAAACGTTTTTGTATTCGTTGTGTTCCCACACTGTGCACAATTACCGCAACGAAAGTTTCCTTTCAGTGCTGATGGCATCCATTCAGGACAGTCATTTTGTTTCTCTTCTTTAAACAGGGTATCAACTAATATATCTTTAAAATTCCGACTTTTTCTATAACTACACCTTAACCCATTTTTATGAATTTCTTTCAAAGTATCTTCTGCTTTTAATATCTCACAATGTTTACGTAAAACATTACTCACTTCTCCAAAGGCTGGCATATATGTGGTACTAAATGTCACCATTTCTTTCTTTTCTTCTCCCTTTTTGACTCATGCATAACAAATCTTCTCTTTTTACTTGGCCCACTTTTCTTAATGCATTAACCAAACATCTCGGTTCACATCCTGTATTCAAAAATATTTGGCACATCTCTGCACTCACATTTTTTCTTTCATGTTCCTCACTGCAATTTAATTTCACCCTTAAGAACTGCCCCTATGGAATATTTTTCACTGTTTGTTTAAGATGGTTGCTCCTGTAATCTAATATTGTATTATGATCAGTCTATTTCTTAAACAATTTTGTCTCTAATTTCCTTCTATTTTTATAAACAGTGATATCCAAAAAATATTCACTTTTTTCTGTCACTTGTCATCGTGAAATGAAAATTCTCATCGCAGTTATTAATATATTCTTTAAACTCCCTCAATTCTTGGCTACTACCATTCCACACGAACAGTACATCATCCACAAAATGAACCCAATACACTATTTTATTTAGCCATTGATGTTTACTTCCATCCCAAATAAATATATCTTCCCAATTTCCCACAAACAGATTTGCTAGGGAAGGAGCAAACATTGTGCCCATTGCAGTTCCATGTTGTTGTTGATAGAACGAATTCCCAAATCCAAAATAATTTGACTTAAGTACAAATTCTGCCAGTTCAATTATAAATTTTGTCAGTGGTACCACATTCTGTGGTCTGGTACCTAATAAATGCCTCTGCATCTCTTCCAAATAATCATATTGTTTCCAAACCAAGGTCCCATCTGCCTGGGTTGGTGGTAGTTCAGGTGGATGTTAAAGATCCCATGGCACTTATTGAAAAGTGTAGGGGAAGTTCCCTGGTGTCCTGGCCAAATTTCCCTTATTCACAAAAATTACCACCAACAGCTTAATCTGGTTCAAATTCAATTGCTTACCATCTGTATCCCCCCCCCCCAGTCGCCCCTGAAAAAGGGACTTCTTGGCCCAGTGGGCTTACCAGGTCAACAATTCAACAAACAAACAAACAAAGTACAACACCCCCACCTTTACAAACCATAGTTTAAGTACAGTTCAAGAAAATGTATTAAACAAGCATTTGTCAATGCCGAATGTTGCTTGCTTGTATGTGCTGAGTAGGTATTTGGAAGTCAGTGGAGTGCAAATATTGAAAATTTGCAAACTTACGAGCGTGCGTAGGAACTGCGCAACATACGCCCGTGAAACAGTCATTTTTAGGAAGTTTGTGACCAAATTTTCAACATAGTCATTTTAAGACCTCTGCTCATGAACAGTGTCACTGTGATTTTCTTAATTTGCCCCATACATTGATTTCGCACACCGACTGCGCCATGGTGCACTAGATGGGCGGAAACACGTTGTGGACGAGATGTGAAAAATGACAGCTGTACTGCTCATAAGGAGGTGTGGTAAAATGGCAATGTTGGAAATCTGGAGTGAAAATATTGAAAATTTTCGAACTTACGAGCATGCATAGGAAGTGCGCAACACAGGCTCGTAAAACAGTCATTTTTAGAAATTTTGTCACCAAATTTTCAACATAGCCATTTTAAGACCTCTGCTCATGAACAGTGTCACTGTGATTTTCTTAATGTGTCCTATACATTGATTTCGCATACCGACTACACCATTGTGCGCTACATGGGCGGAAACACGTTTTGGGCAAGATGTGAAAAATGACAGCTATACTGCTCATAAGGAGGTGTGGTAAAATGACAATGTTGAAAATCTGGAGTGAAAATATTGAAAATTCACAAACTTACGAGTGTGCGAAGGAAGTGCACAACGCAGGCTCGTGAAACAGTCATTTTAGGAATTTTCCACAAATTTTCAACATAGCCATTTTAAGACCTCTGCTCATGAACAGTGTCACTGTGATTTCTTAATGTGTCCCATACAGTAATTTACGCTGCTTGACTGTGCCATTGTAGCTACCTGTAAAGCGGGCTCACGTTTTAGGCGAGATGTGAAAATTACAGCTGTACTGCTCATAAGGAGGTGTGGTAAAAGACAATGTTGAAAATCTGGAGTGAAAATACTGAAAATTCGCAAACTTACAAGCGTGCATAGGAACTGTCAGCAGCGACTTGTCAAGCCAGTCTTTAGGAATTTTTCCACTAAATTTTCAACGTAGGCTTTTTGAGAGCCCACCTTATGAACACTGGCAGTGTCGTTTCATTAATCAGTGCAGAAAGATGATTTTGCGCAGTGACTGCAAAATCACCCTTCGGGCCTGATTAACACCACGACAGTGCAAGAATTCATGAGGAGGGTCCCAAAAACCCCATGTTGAAAATTTGGCGCAAAAATTCCCAAAAATGCCTGAGATATGCAGCAAAGTTGAAAAAACCCTATCTATCCCATTATACAGCTTACTAGCATTTCCTCAGTTCACGGTCGGCTTTGAAGAGTGCAGACCTGTTCCCGGTCCACCGAAGATCGTCGCGCTGAGGTACAGAGGTAAGTATGGGGTGAGGGAGGTGTGGGGAGGCAGGGTGCACAGTGGGTGGGTGCAGGTTGTGGGAAGGGGGCAGGAAGAAATGCAGAGAGGCAGTTTTTTATTTGCAGGTTTGTTTTTTTTAAATGACGACGCGGGACATTTGCCACACTGGGGTGGGCTCCCAGCGTGACACAAGGATGGCTGGTTGTGGGGGGCATGGAGCCGACAGGAGATTGGGCACCCCTGTCAGTGATAGCATCTGTTGCCACGCTGGGGTGGGCTCCCAGTGTGGCACCCTGTACTCTCGGGGGGGGGAGGACACTGGAGCCGATGGGGTTGGGCACCCCGTCGGCTATCACGATGAGTTGCCATGCTGGGGTGGGCACCCAATGGCATGTCTAACTCTGTTTGGGGGTGCAGCACAGCCGGCGGTGGATTGGGCACCCGTCGGCTACTCTGATGTGGGGGGCCGAGCACGCAGTATGCGTCGCGTGTGTGTGTGTGTGGGGGAAGCGTGCATAGGCAGGCGATATCTTATCGCTGCTCACTGAAGCGTAGTCGCCTCTTTTCAACTGTAATCTATCTGGTATTTTGGAGCTGCTTAAGACAGCCCAGCAGCGATTGGAGAACTGCGGCCGCGCCTGCAAACACACTGACTGAATTGAAGAGGGCTGCCACACCTCCGAAAACTCGGATGATGGCACTATGTTTCTTGCACATGCGTGCAAGCAACATAAAAAGGACTGTTCTTTGCCCCAGTGAAAAAAGTAAATGCCTTTAATTTAAAGATAGATCTGTTTAAGTTTTGTCGACAGTTACATCTCAAAGTAAACTCTGGAAGACAAATACAGCAGAACCCAGGGGAAGTGGTTACAAAATATGAGGAGTATGGTGGAAAAAGATGGGGTAAAAATCAATGGCTAAATAAAATAGTGCATTGGGTTTGTTTTGTGGATGATGTACTGTTCATGTGGAATGGTAGCAGGCAAGAATTAAGGGAGTTTAAGGAATATATTAATAACTGCAATGAGAATTTGCATTTCACGATGACAAGTGACAGAAAAAAGTGGATTTTTTTGATATCATTGTTTATAAAAATGGAAGGAAATTAGAGAAAAAATTGTTTAAGAAACAGACTGATCGTAATACAAAATTAGATTACAGGAGCAACCATCCTAAACAAACAGTGAAAAATATTCCATATGGGCAGCTCTTAAGGGTGAAATGAAATTGCAGCGAGGAACATAAAAGAAAAAATGTGAGTGCAGAGATGTGCCAAAGGTTTTTGAATAGAGGATGTGAACCAAGATGTTTGGTTAATAGATTAAGAAAAGTGGACCAAATAAAAAGGGAAGATTTGTTATGCATGAGTAAAAAGGGAGAAGAAAATAAAGAAATGGTGGCATTCAGTGCCACATATATGCCAGCCTTTGGAGAAGTGAGTAATGTTTTACGTTAACATTGGGAGATATTAAAAGCAGAAGATACTTTGAAAGAAATACATAAAAATGGCTTAAGGTGTAGTTATAGAAAATGTCGGAATTTTAAAGATATATTAGTCGATACCCTGTTTAAAGAAGATAAACAAAATAACCATCCTGAATGGATGCCATCAGCACTGAAAGGAAACTTTCAATGCGGTAATTGTGCACAATGTGGGAACACAACGAATACAAAAACGTTTAACCATCTACCTGCAGGGAAAAAGTATAAAATAGAGGATTGTATTAGTTGCACAATGGAAAGTGTGGTGTATCTGCTCACTTGCCCATGTGGGACAAATGAAGAAAGCATTAAAACAAAAAGAATCAGTGAGCACAAAAAAGCAATAAGAACAAAAAATATTAAAAATGCACTGGCCAAACATTACCATGAGGCAAATCATGGGTCTGCAGCCACATTAAGGTTTACTGGGCTGCAGCAGGTTCGAATCCCACCAAGAGGAGGAGATGGACATAATTTACTGTTACAACAAGAAGCTTTTTGGATCTTTGAACTGCAAACCTTAACCTCAAAAGAGCTAAATGAAGATCATGGATATGGAAGCTATCTGTAAAATTATACATTACAGAAATGCTGCATGAAATAAGATGTATGAAAGGAGTGTGTTTAAGAAGTTCTGTATATGAAAAAGAAATAGAAATACAATTGTAGGACTTGAAATGAGTGTTATAAAAGAATTCTGGTGTATGAGGAGGTAAAACACAAACACATATTCTAAATAAAAAGGGAAACTAATTTTGAAAAAAGAAACAAAAATGGAGGTTACTATGGCAACTAGATAAAGATATAAGGAGACTGGATTCCCTGGAAAAGCTAGCTCTGAGGATAGGGTCACATGACTCCAAAATGTCAGCAAGTTATGGGCGCAAGGATGAATGGAAGTAGGAGCAGTGAGAACTTGCACAAAGCATATCCAGCTCCGGAGAGGAAATTTGGAGCGTGGAGCCTGTGACTTCATATTTCAAACTGCAATTTTCTACTGTGAATATTCAAAGTAAGCACTGAACCCTGTGGACATTAATGTGGCTGGGATGCAGGCAATTGAGCCGGGAAGATTTAAAATCAGAAAAGCTGAAAAAAGCAGTTGTAGCGGTTAAGCAGTAACCAGTAAAGTACAGAGATTTGTTCAAAGTAGCAACAGCTCAACAGTATTTGTGCAGATTGGTTCTGTTGAACATGTAGAAAAAGAGACTGTGTATTGCTAGCTAGAACAGAAGCAAAAAAGGAAAAAAATACATTTAACTAAAATAGTGGCTTATAAGTGGCCGGAGGAGGGTTGTGAACCTGACAAGTAGCAACTGCTTAATAACAGCTGTTAAGCCAATAATAATTTTAAGTATGTAAAAAAGAATGTTTTGCACAGATAAAGGAACAGGACTTCAATATGCTAGTTGGTTTTAAAGAAGTGATTTAATTGTGGGTGACCATTACACTGTGGTTAAAATTAATGGCGTGATTATAGTAATTAATAAAAAGGAAGAATAAAACAAAGAGTGCAGATGGTCGTTGTCTTTTGAGACAGTTATGTAGTTTATACTGCTATGTGTGCTGGTAGGGCTGCATGAAGGTGGAGTATGTGAGGTGATAGGTCTGCATGAGGGCAGGTTTGTGTGGGTCTTAGGGCCACATAATGGTGGAATATCATTCAAAGGCAAAGAGGCAGCTTTTCAACAACACTAGACTAGAGCCAAAGCAAAAAGGCAGGTACTCACAAATGGCTAGGAGCTCGGCTCCAGACTGTGAAGTTCTCCACTCCAGTGAAAAACAATCACTGTGTCAGGGTAAAACAATTCTTTGTTCCAGAAAAAACAACCAGCGGTGAGATTAACATGGACCCTCCCTCAGAAAACCCTGCAACCAAGCTTTGAGGAGCTGCTGCCTTTCCCCTCCTACAACTTCATGGCTGGGCAGACAGCTCCCATGCCCCAGTAAGGTGCCACAGGTCCCCTGTGGTGCTCCCTTGTTTCTTCTGCCCCGTCTAGGGTTCACAGAGCAAAACTGCAGGCTACCAGTATTCCAGACCTGGTTGGTGAGCTCACACTTGTGCAAAAAGGCAAGCTCCATTTGGACCACAACAGCAATTTTGGCTTCTCCAGTGTCCTGGCCGCTGAAAAGGCTGACATAGGGGGCCGGGGATGCAGGCAAACTGGAGGGAGTTGGAGAACTAAAAGAAATAAAGAGCACCACGGTGCTGCCTAAAGACTGGCCCAACTTCATGAATATTAATGAGCAGGGCATTAATATTCATAAGTGAGTCAGCTTGGTGTACTGGGGTTATCAGTTTTAAGGGGCTGCTGCTGTTGGTAAATTATAAATAAAGACGTGCACTGGCAACACCTCCATGGATTCTACAGGAGCAGGAAGAAAGGGGGAAATAATTTAAATAAACAAATATTCTGGCTGATCCAGAAGTTAACGTTAGGACTCAGATAAAAGCCTGTCTGCTGCCTGGGGTACTTAATTACAGCAGCAGTGACAGGCTCTGGAGTGAAGCAAAATGTTTAATCTGGGCAGCAATCTAAAGGGCACAACAGCAGCTATTGAACTATGGAGCAAGTGGACAAATAAAGTAAATACTCTGGCTGCATCGGGACTTTCATTTTTGGACTGATTTAAATCTGCAGAGGGACTGTGTATTCAGCAGCTATTTTAGTGCAGCTAGAGCCAATCGGAAAGCCAGAATTTTAGCCAGGATTTGTGGGACTTTTGCCAAGGGCTTTTGGGACATTGCAAAGAACTTGTGTGGAAGATGCAGGAACCTAATTTAAGGCACAAAAACAGAGAGCCTATTGTGCATCTAGTAAGGCTAATAAATATTCATTTTATGGACAGTTTGTCAGCAAATTACTGTGGAAACAGCAAATAGCTTCAGCCAATTGGGAGCCTCATAGGAGCTCCATAAAAGACAGTGCTTAAGGCTGAAAATCAGAGTTTCAGAAGAGGAAGCTCCCAACAGGGGTAGGGGCTTAGGCCCTTTGCTCCAAAATGGGACTAGTGATCCAGTGCAAGCCCCTCCACAGGGAAGGGGGCTTTTTTCTGCCAGGGAGAAAAGTGGCTGCAGGCAACAGAAGTCGCTAGCCTGGGGGTTGCCAAAGATTATCCTCCAGGGCTGGCCAGCACCTTTCCATGTTTTTGAAAAAATGTGGGCAACCTGAATCTTCAGCTGTGAGAGAGCTGCATGAATGTCCGACCTCAGCAGTGAGAGTGCTGAAGCAAGCCTGAAACCTCAGAGAAAGAAAGTCATTTATATAAAGTAACCTGAGTGAGTAAATCTGTGTCTAACAAGTACAATTATGAGAAAATCTGCAAGAGGAAGAGAAGCCCAGCGAGTTTAGGATGTGACTGTCTAGCTGCACCCTAGTTTAACCAAAGCATAGAAAGGGTGAACATCTGCTTAGTGACCAGTGAAGGGCCTAGTTTCAAGTATATAAATGTGTCTGATTTAAGTAGTATCACAGGACTGGGATGGGAGTTCCCTGACCACGCAGATTTCTCCGGACCGTGCCTGGTGGGCCAGTGATCATTTATGTGTCCAGTTGGGAGCTGCAAATGCCAGTGAGAGCCATAAGGGACAGTGTTAAAGTGTTTTTGAGATTAAGAGCGCTGCTAAGAACTGTCTTACTTCAATCAATCATTAATCAATCATTCTTTATTTATAAAAAGGTGCTTTTCTAAAACTAAGGCTCCTGTACAACAACAATTAAAACACATCAATAAATAAACAATACAAAAGATTAAAATGCTAAATACAGCAGCGACATTAAAAATCAGAAAATGCGAGGTTAAAAATATATGTTTTCAGGGCAACTTTAAACCTTTGGATGGTCAGGCAATCTTCCACCCGACGAGGTAGAGAATTCCACAGAGTCAGGGCCATAAAAATGAATGACTTTGCCCCAGAAGTCTGTAAACAAACCCTGGGGATCCCTAGCAATCCCTCATTGGTGGATCAGAGAGAGCAGAGGGGACAGTAGGGATAATAATAAAAATAAGCTTTATTTAAATTAAGCGCCTTTCAAATATCAAGGCGCTGTACAATAGGGTTAAAACAACAGTAATAAAATCAGCAATCACAGCAATAAAATAATCTGTAAGGGTCCCTTAAGTTCATTCCATTAAAGACCTGATGCCATAAAAAAGTTTTCAAAGCCTGTTTAAATCTCCCCACAGTCGCACACTCCTGCAGCTGACAAGGTAGAGAACTGCAGAGGCTAGGGGCCACGTACATAAATGCATGGGCCCCATAAGATTTTGAAGACACCCTTGGAATCTCCAGCAACCCCTCGTCAACCGAACGGAGCTGTCGCTTGGGGCAGTAAGGTACAAGAATCTCTTTCAAGGAGTTGGGGCCAAGTCCGTGTAGGGCTTTATAAGTCAATAATCTGACTTTAAAGGTGATCCAACACTGAATCGACAGCCAGTGCAGATCGTGCAGCACAGGGGTAATATGAGAAGATCGAGAAGTCCCTGTCAATAAATGCACTGCAGCATTCTGCATGAGCTGCAGGTGGCGGATAGCAACCCCAGGTAGCCCTAAGTACAGGCAGTTGCAATAATCAAGGCACGAGATCACAAAGATGTGGACCAATGTAGGCAAGTCACCGGATGGAACAAGGGATGAAGGAGATCTTGCAGGTAACTAGGTCCCTGATCATGTAGGGCCTTATAGGTCAGCAAACCAAACTTGAAGGTGATCCGCCACCGTACTGGCAGACAGTGCAGTCCACGGAGGACAGGCATTATATGACTAGTCTTAGGGATACCAGTCAAAAGCCTGGCTGCTGCATTCTGCACTAGCTGCAAGCAGCAGATATCAACCCCCGGTAGCCCAAGGTTAAGGGCATTGCAGTAGTCAAGGCGGGAGGTAACGAAGGCGTGGACCAAAGTTGGAAGATCGTCGGGGGGAACCAGGTGCTTTACCCGGGCGATATTCCTCAGATGGTAAAAAGAGGTTTTGACAACTGCCAACACCTATAATTTAAGTGTCAAGCAGTCATCAGACATAATTCCCAGGTTCTGCACCCGGTCTGAGGTAGTTAGTTGAACACCTCTAAGCCATAGACCTGAAGGTGACTCCGCCAACAAACCTGCCCCCCGATGACCTGGGTCCACAACCAACATCTCAGCTTTTTCTGGGTTTAACCACAGCCAGCTCACATTCATCCAGTCCTGGATCTTGGCTAGACAGCTGTTAAAGTCTGAAACAGTGTCATTCTAGCCAGACACAAAGGACATTTACAGCTGAGTATCATCTGCATAGCAATGAAAACTCAAGCCGTACTGCCTAATAATTGCTCCTAACAGCAACATATACACCTCAAACAACATGGGCGCCAAGATGGAGCTCTGTGGCACCCCACAGGATAGGGAGAATGAAGCCGAGTAAAAAATCCCAGACACTACCCTCTGTGTCCTACCCTCAAGAAATGATTGAAACCATCTGAGAACTGTCCCTGAAAGTCCACAGATGAACCGCAGGCACTCCAACAGCACACCATGGTCTACGATGTCAAATGCCACAGAGAGATCTAGAAGGCCCAAGATGGAACAGGTCTTATGATTTCTTGCTATTAGGAGGTCATTTAGTACCCGGACAAGAGCTGTTTCGGTACTATGTCTCTTCCTAAATCCAGACTGGAGAGAATCATAGACATTGTGGCTGGTCAGATGGTCATCCAGCTGCGACGCAACCGCCTTCTCAATAACCTTACCCACAAAGGGTAGATTAGAGACAGGCCTGTAGTTGGCCAGACAGTCCGTTTCCAAGGAGGGCTTTTTAAGAAGGGCCGAAACCACAGCCTCCTTCAGGGGATCCAGAAACATCCCTCTCTCCAAAGACATCCAGACTATCTTGGCAAGGACTGGGCCGATTTTATCCAAACAGCCTACTAAGAGGCTTGTAGGACCTGGATCCAAACTACAGTTGGTTGGACGCAACGACTGGATGATCATTACAATGTAATTAATTATGGGCCAGCTGAAGTCACACCACGCAAACAGGGCATCAGACATCTCCTGCCGACCATCGCAAATCCCATTAGAGAGGGTCAGGCGGACATCAGACCTGACTGTGGCAACCTTATCTGCAAAGAATTGAGCAATCTCCTCACACCGTTTTTGTGAAAAGGCATTTCCAGGCTGGAGACAGAGTGGACTGCACAGTCTGTCCACAGTCCAGAAAAGCTGGGCGGGTTGATTCTGTGCAGCTGCAATTTCCCTGGACAGGAATTCTGCCTTCTTATGGGTAATTGCTGATTGACAGACCATACAGTGGTCCATCAAACTAAGTCTGTCACATTCCAGGCCCAACTTTTGCCAGCACCTCTCTAGCCTTCATCCCACTCTCCTCAACTCCCTCAAGGCCTCATCAAACCACGGAGACCTGGGGTGAAGAGTGAGGGGATGAACATGAACAGGAGCAATGGAATCCAGGGCCCCAGTTACCGCCTTATTATACGCAAGTACCAGGTCCCCTTGATCCATGCATTCACTCGGTAAACCCGATAGGTTCAGCACCGCCATCAGGCGATCAGAGAAGACACCCCTCAAAGGGCGGTACAGGACCATGTCCATAGGGGCAGACCTACTAGGGGGGCCAGGAAACCGAACTCAATGGTATGATGGTCAGACCACCTGACTGGTTCCACCACCAAGTTGGATATCTCCATCCCCAGGAGAAACACCAAGTCCAATGAATGACCACCTGAATGGGTCGAGGAGGAAATAACCTGTGTGAAGCTCAGTGAATTCATTAACTGGAGGAAGTCCTATCCAAACTGCGAGAGTTCATCGTTGACCCAGGCATTGAAATCCCCCAGGATCAACCAACTGGGGGATCCCAATGTCTCATCAACAATGAAGTCTGCAATTTCCCACAGGAAAACATTCCCGTCTCCTGGTGGATGGTAGACGAGAAGAATCCTGCACCCCACACCCTCGCCCAGGATACATTCAAAGGAGTTGGTGATCCCCACTGGTACCTCCATCAGGTTCAGTTCCGATCTAAAACAAATGACAACACACCTGCCCCTATGATCCATCCTCGGGCAGTGTATCACTGAGTACCCGGACAGAATTGCTGATGCCAAAATGGGATCAGCATTCTCATCCAGCCAAGTCTCAGTGATGTGTACCAGATCAGATGATCCAACAAGATCCGCTATTATAGTGGTCTTGTTTTTAATAGACCTGGCATTGCATAACACTGCCCAAGTAGGATGAGTATCCAAGGAAGACCGTGTTACCTGCCTGCTGTAAGCAGAGCCCTTGGGCATGGGAACCAGACAGCGAGGACCCCTTTCCTGGACCCATTTTGCCCCAGGGCATCTCCTTGTCCCCACTATCCCAAACCACCCACCCCTTTCCATTCCCCCACCAGGCCAAGCCCCTGCCCTCGACTTCCTAACAATCCCCAGAGCCCAGCACCGTCTATATACCTCTGGGGACAGTGAGGGACAAGAAAAAGGGCAGAGGTCCCTAAGCCTGGAGGGGGAATAATGCCTGACTGTCATTGTGCCTTCCCAACACATCTTTACCACACTCCACAGACACCCAATCAAACACTCAAATCAAACTCTCAAACCTCCACCCCACTACCACACCTACAGATACTCACACAAATTCACAAACACACACTCTCACTCAAAGAAATTCCACACTCTAAAATCCCCCCAAACAACAACTCAACCACCCCCCTCAATTCCCAACCCCAAACCACAAAACAGCAGAAATAATGTTAAAATAAACCAAAATTAGTGTAGCAGCATAGAAGTTGGCAGATCAAGAGAGCAGTCACCAAAGTTTCTCAATTTCAAAGAAGTCTTTTTTTTTGAAGTCCAAAGAGCTCTCATCTTCCTTGAACATTAAACTAAAGCAAAACAAGATCAACTCTCACTTGATCATGTAGAGCCAGCCAGAGACTAATGTATATAAATCTTTACTGTCAAGACCATATACAAGCATTTAGGAAAAATCAAATAGTCTGACCTGATTGCAAATTCCGGAGAGACAGGTCCTTCGCATTTGTCCAAAATCCAAAAATGATAGTCCTCCTCTGATATTCAAATTCTGATGCAACTCTTCAGGTGCCAGTAAAGGTCAAGCATACGGAGGACCCTCAGACACACACCCAGGAAGAAGCCACCCCTCACATGCCAAGAAAAAGCTACTGCTCTCAGGCTAAGTCAGCCCACTGGCTGACCCCCGCCCCGGTAGCTTCGGAGACACGGTTAGAGTTTGCCCACCATTCGGTAGGCCACTCACCAGTGTCTCCCACTCATCTCCACACAATTCAGGCACCCACTACCCAGGGCCTGCTGAGTGAGATGACTGTCCACACAGTTCTTCCAAAGGCCAAGAGATCAGCAAGGCCCAAACTCAATACCCTGCTCCCAACAGTCTGTCATGGATAGGGAACAATGTTGCTCCAGGGTTACGTTCAAACACCAGATGTTTCCAGCTGTGTTTTCACTCCAGAGAACACACTCCTATGGTTCCTTCTCCTTTTCCTCCAGCAAGGCACTGGCTAATTTCTTCGGACCTCCTGCCAGTCTCCTCCAGTCACAGACCTCAGCTCCAACTCACTGAACAGGTACCAAGACTAATAAGATCTTCCTAATTTATATAAATGTTATAAACATGTCTCCAGCATTATCTGTTTACAGTGCTGGAAATATGGAGAACTTTTATGGGGTGATCATTTTTGTGACTCCTTACAAAGCTCTGTGACTGACTCAAATCCCTCTCTAAACACGCAAACACCCTATATCTTACTAACTCACTTAATCTCCCTAACTCAGTGCGACTACAATTAAACTAATTAAAAGAAAAAAAAAAATTAACCAAGCTCTAAAACAATCAAAAAACTAAAACTAATGCTGCTGCCTGCAGATAGTCATCCCAGCATAGTCACCTTCGGGGAAGTACTTACTTACTACTTGCCAGCAGAAACAGGCCACACGGTTTATGAAGTCTGCAGCTAGCACCCCACTTTCTGAAGCTACTCCTCCCTCCTCCCTAATTACACCCCCACACACTGATGAATGCTGACTGACCTTGAACCAGATTAAGCTATTGATGGTATTTTTAGTGAAAGGGGGAAATTTGGCCAGGACACCAGGGAAATTCCCCTGCTCACCTGTAGGGGAACCTCTGGTTGGCAAGATGGCTAACAGTCCTATGGAAGGTGAAGATGGAAGTAGTGGAGTTGTGAGAGACATGCCTATTATCTCTGATAAAGTGCTATTCACTAGTTCTATGGACATTCCTATGTTTTTTTCTGATGCTACTGAAAATATGGACACTGCTTCTGCTGAAAGCAGTTGTCTGGACACTGCAGTCCCTGTTTCTACTCATCCGGTATGAGCAGCTGCTGGAATTGCTGCTCTAGATATCTCGAAGGTACATTTATCTACCGAGGAAGCAGTCCGACAGGTGAGGTTGCACCTTGGATATTCCTCGGAGTTTGTCAAAGGACCCTACAGACTTCAGGACGACAATTGCTCTGGAGGACGTTTCAGGCCAACAAGAAAATCTGCTGTTGAATGCACCTTGGTTGCCTGACAGAGCACTTTGTACTGCTGGTTGGACCCTAGCTCCAGATGGGGTGCACTGGTTGCCTGGAGACGCCCCAGGAGGATGGGGTGGGGTGGTACCTGAGGACTGGAGGAGGGCAGATGTTACTCCACTCCATAAAAGTGGGAGCAAGGCAGAGGCAGAAAGCTACAGACCTGTTAGTTTGACTTCGGTGATAGGGAAAATGATGGAATCACTTCCAAAGAAAAGAATTGTTGAGTACCTAGAGGACAGAGGGCCACAGGATCCAAGACAGCATGGCTTCACAGTGGGAAGGTCATGTCAGATGAATCTAAAAGATTTCTTTGACTGGGTGACCAAAGTAGTAGATCAGGGAGGGGCTGTGAACATGGCCTACCTAGACTTTAGCAAGGCATTTGACACAGTCCCACACAAAAGATTAATATACAAGTTAGCCAGCCTGGGAGCGGGGCCTAAGATGGTAGCCTGGGTAAAAAATTGGCTGGAGAACAGGACACAGAGGGTAATAGTAAACAGAGTCCACTCTGAAGAAAGGGTGGTTACTAGTGAGGTACCACAGGGTTCAGTTCTAGGACTGGTCCTCTTCAATGTCTTTATAAGTGACATTGCAGAGGGACTGGAAGGAAAAGTATGTCTCTTTGCAGATGACACAAAGATCTGCAACAGGGTTGATACACAAGGTGGGATGGAAAGGATGAGAAGGGACTTGGCAAGGTTGGAGGAATGGTCAAATGTATGGCAGCTTAGATTTTTTTTTAATTGTTTAACCAGGAGTGGCACACTAAGCTGAAAGCTTTTTTACAGGTGTGGCCTGGGAGCACAGGGAAGTTAAGTGACTTGCTCAGGGTCACACAGTATGCAAGTGGGGATTGTGGGATTCAAACCCAGGTCTCCAGATTTGCAGCTCAGAGCCTTAAACCACTGTGCTATACTGCCTCCCTGTGATTCAGTGCTAAAAAGTGCAAAGTAATGCACCTGGGAAATAAAAACCCAGGGGAAAAGTACACAATGAGGGGTGAGATACTAACAACAACAAAAATGGAAAGGGACCTGGTGGTAGTCATATCAGATGACCTAAAGGTGGGCAAGCAATGTGAAAGGGCAGTAAGGAGGGCTGGGGGGATAATGGAATGTATAGGGAGAGGCATCACCAGTAGAAAACAGGAAGTTGTTATCCCTATGTACAGACAGCTGGTGAGACCCCATCTGGAGTACTGCATGCAATTTTGGAGACCTAATCTCTGCAAGGACATAGACAGGATGGAGGCCGTCCTGAGGAGGGCAACTCAAATGGTGCAGGGTCTGCACCAGAAGACATATGAAGAGAGACTTAAGGAGCTTAAAATGTATACTCTTGAGGAAAGGAGGGACAGGGGGGACATGATAGAAACTTTCAAGAACCTCAAGGGAATCAACAAAGTCCAAGAGGGTAGCATCTTTCGGAAAAAGAGGTGTGCAAGAACAAGGGGGCACAATTTGAAGATAGAAGGGGGACAGCTCAGAGGTAATGTGAGGAAGTATTTTTTCACAGAGAGCTTTGTGGATGCATGGAATGGCCTTCCTTAGGATGTTGTGGAGTCAAAAACAGTGGGGGAATTCAAGAATGCATGGGACAGACATAAGACAATTCTAGGGGATGCATCAGTAACTGATAGAGAACCATCATCTATACACCAAGGAACTTTGCATTGCCGCAGTAGAACTGGTTCATCTAACTGCAGTTCCTCAGCTCTTCCTTCCACTGTACTCCAGAAGTCATCAAACTGCCCTCTGTATTGTTGTATAGTATCAAGAAGAGTTTGAATCATACCATTAGCTTTTAGAGATTGAAGAAGGGTTGTTTGAAGGGCTGTGTTTACACTGTCACAGTGGGATAAAATGTTTAAGAGAAGACACAAGAAAAAAAATCCTTTAAATGATCGTAGCTGTGCCAAGAACCCTCCTGCTTTTGCCCCATACTCCCAAGTATTCTCTGAGGACACACTGTCCAGAAATTACAATGACACTAAATAGTTTTCTAGAATCAAATGTAAACTATTTGCCCTGACTGTCCACCTTGTTGCAGCAAATGGTTGTAAAGAGCCAGGCCTAGAGTCTTCCATACCGCTTTGTATGTTTTCAAAAAAAGTTAGCCATTTTGGAGAGACTCTAATGAATGTTATGAGTTCCCTCAACTGATTTAGCCTGTCTCAACATTCTTGTAATTTGTTGATGCAGTCCTGTACTACAAGGTTCAAAGAGTGTGCCAAACAATGTACGAAAAGGGCCCTAGGCTCAACAGCATTTAGCCTAACCTGCACTTCAGAATGAATCCCAGCCATAGTAGCAGCCCAATCATAACATTGACCCCGGCATTTATGTATATCTAAGTCAAAACGTAACAGAACATCTTTCAGGATACTGAATAATGTTACAGCATATACAGCTGGTGTTTCATGAAATCCTAAAAATGCTTCTTCAATTCTGAAATCCTCGCTGACAAATCGAAACCATATTGAGATGTGCTCATTTATTTATTTAGCTTTTATTGACCAGGTAAGTGCACTAGACAAATCCTGCCTATTTTCAGGCACGACCCGGGGGAGGGGGATACAGATGAATGCCAACTGACCTTGAACCAGATTAAGCTGTTGATGATATTTTTAGTGAATGAGGGAAATTTGGCCAGGACACTGGGGACATTCCCCTACTCTTTTCAATAAGTGCCATGGGATCTTTAACATCCACCTGAACTACCACCAATCCAGGCAGATGGGACCTTGGTTTAACATCTCATCCGAAAGACGGCACCTCAGAAGTGCAGCACCCCTCTCATGCTGCACTACAGTGTCAGTACTGGGATATTAACCCAAGTGCCAGATGTGGGAACTGAACCCATAGCCCTCTGATCTCCCGGCCTCAGAGGCGAGTGTGCTACCTACTGAGCCACTGACACTGCAACAGTCATGAACAGTAATGTCCGTTGTCTCATCCATCATTACAGCAAAATACTGAGCTGCTTTGATTTTAGAAACAATTGTGTTTTGCACATCTTGTCCCATAATGTCCAGCACTTCATTCATTATGTCATGAGACAACTACCTGTAGCTATCCCTTAAAGGAAAACTACACCCATAACTTGGAAAAAATATATGCTGTGCAGAGTGTTTTAATTTGTATGTGAAGTTCTAGTGTTTCCTTCACTCTGACTGGTATTAGGAGTTTTTCCTAAATTAACCTGCTAGCTTTAGGGTAGTTTTACAACCCCTGGAGATCTCCATATCAAATAGCTTTATTGCATTTCTTTGTCCTACAATGCACCTTGTTTCATGTGATGGTGATGTAGATGAGCCCATAAATCCAGCAGAAAGCACTGCATTACAATCAGTTTACAACAACAGAGATGGCTAAATTTTAAAATCTGTAGAATTCAGCTTGGTGACCACCCTCATCCTAAAGGTTTTACTGTCCTGAAAAACTTTGCTGCTGGTAATTTTTGCACAGCTTGTAAAGCTTCCAAGATATTTAGTTTGTTTGGCATGTGTGTGCTGAATGTTGGGTCTCTCTTACATCACAGTCACATGAGACAAGATGCACTGTGGGAACAAGAAATACAATTACGCTATCAGGTAAGAAGATCCCCAGGGGTCGTAAAACTAGTATAAAGCTAGCAGGCTAATTTGGGAAAAACTCCTAATAGCAGTCAGAGGGAAGGAAACACTTGACTAGAACTTCACATACAAATCAAAACACTCTGCACAACATATATTTTTTCAAGTTTTGGGTGTAGTTTTCCTTTAACAACCACTGCTGCAACTGTGAACAATCAGTGGCTTGCACTTTTAGCACTTGCATGTAATTTGAACTGTCATCTGTATGGCCCCTGATAGCAAGCCCCTGTCAGGCCAACAATCTTAAAGTTGTCATCATTTTCAAAAGTGCAATCCTTGTATCTACTGCTTGCTGCCTACTGATATCAGATATAATGCTGTACATATTTTGCTTGACCTGCATTTTCATTATAATTTCACTGTGACAGCCACTTTTCTCATGGGATTCAAATCTTTCTATTGCCTTATGACATGCACTATAACCAGTAACTGTGAATGCTTCATCAGTTTTTGTTGAAAATGTGAGCAGTTTTTCTCTCTTGCCTCTTTACACACTGAACAGAATGCCTTGTTTTGATTTGAATCATATAGTAACCATTTGAACTGGTCAATCCACCTTTCCTGAAAGGTTCTGCCTCTTTTCTTGGAGACCACTGATGATTCCTGTCTTGGTTTTTCTTTTACAGACAGAGTGCTGCTGCTGCTCCATGGCTCCTCAACATTGACCACGTCCACATCCCTAGCAACGTGAACTTGTGCAGCTGCTGTTTCCTCAGCTTCAGAAATTGCTACGTCACTTGTTGGTGCTGCTGTACTGCTGCTTGCTTCACTCTGCTTAGCCCATTCTTTTAATAAACTTGTCCATTTTAACTTACAATGTGTGTTTTTCTTGTGTTGACAGGTTACACTGTTAGTTGCTGGTCTCAGAATGTGAATAAAATATTACAGAGAGTCACTGGAGGTCAGAATAGCACTAGGCAACCAGTTCACAGTATTTTGTTTTTGACACAATGACCCCTCTTAAATCCTAACAGTCTGACTTTATTTTTTTCTTGGTTTTTGGACAGTCAGACACTGGTAAGGACCGTACTGGTAGGATAAGAGGAGGACTGTGACAGACTAGCTAAGTCTCAGCTGCTCACCCTCACACAGAATTCACAGGCACGCACAGACAGAGCATTGCCTATTCACTTTTATGGCACAACAGACACTTTGACCACAATCAACACTCTGGCCCCAATTCTAGTACAGTTACACCTGGCGTAACAGCACTGGTGCCAAGTAGAATAGCACATGCAGCAACTTACGCCAGCAGTTGCGACATGCGTGATTCTGCAATGTGGCCTGCGACATGGCACAGGCCACTTGTGCCGAACAGCTGTTACACCAACAGTTGCACCATAAACCCCCTGCAACATGGTGCTAGGGGATTTACGGCAGCAGTTGCACTCCATTCCAGAAGGGCAGCAACAAAGTCCCCAATGTCAGGATTCTACAAGAACCCCCTGGAGAACTGGCAATGTAAGTTACATGGTCATAACTTATGGATGCCCCTTGGGGGTCCTGTAGACCTGCCAACAGACCAGCAGTCATTCCCCAGTTTCCCTTCCCCCCATGCCCAGCATACCCCAGTGGGTGCCCCGCAGGGCTGCCCACACCCCCGCCCCCAGAATCGTACATTAACTGCCCTGCAGGACTGCCCACACCAACAGCCCCTGATGCTTCCATTATGTGCCCCACAGAACTTCTTACACCTCTTGTCCCCTGACACTTCCATTTGTACCGCATGAGAACTGTCCCACACCTCCTGTCCCCTAGATCCACCATTGTGATATGCCCTGCAGGGCAGCGCAGTCACCTCCCCACCTGTGCCCCGACCCCGAGTCACTGCCGCAAATGTGGCATGCACCCAGCCAAGCCCTGATAGTCTAGTGGCCCCCCACCCAGCTGTGCCAGTCCACCCAGCACCCCCCATTCATCCCCAGCTGGCGACTGGCACAGCCCACCTGTCACTTCCACGGCCAGCTGCCAACTGAGTTCAGTAGGAGCAGTGTTGTAAAGACATGCTCCAACTGAACTCAGTCAATCAGCCATGGAGGTGGAGGTGGGCTGTGCCAGTCGCCGGCTGAGACGGAGGCGGTGCCTGGGTGGACTAGCTGAAGTAGTGGTGGTGAGGCAACTAGACTACCAGGGCTGGGCTGGGTGTATGCTGCATTTGTGGTGGCTACTCAGAGTGGGGTATGGGCGGGGGTGACTGCCCTGCCTGTGGGGCATTTTGCAATGGGGTTCAGAGGACAAGAGGTGTGGGCAGCCCTGCAGGGCACATACTGGAAGAATTGGGGGCAGTTGGTGTGGGCAGCTCTTCGGGGCTCATACTGTACACATTGGGGGGCTGGGGGTGTGGGCAGCCCTGCAGGACACCTACTGTGGCTTGCTGGGCATGGGGGGGTACTTGTGACCTGCATTGGACCTGTTGCAGCTTGTGACACGCTCGCTAGGTGGGCCCTCTGTTTGGTGTACCTGGCCGCATGTCCGCAGGTCACTGGACTTAGACGCGGAGACTCTGCCCCTTCTAGAATAGGGCACAGGGTCAATGTCACAGTTGCGATTGGTGCAAGTTGTGTTTGGTAGCAACTTGCGCCAACCTTCTAGAATTGGGCCCTCTGACTTTAATATTTTATTTGTATTTTGTTGACTTTTGGATTGTCAGACACTGGTGGTGGACTGCACGGACAGGACAAGAGGACTGTGACAGGCTAGGTAAGTCTCAGCTGCTCACACAGTTCACAGGCACACACAGAAAGAGCTGACTAATATTTTATTTGTATTTTGTTGGCTTTTGGATGATCAGACACTGGTGATACGGACTGCACAGACAGGACAAGAGGACTGTGACAGGCTACGTAAGTCTCAGCTGCTCACCCTCACACAGAATTCACAGGCACACACAGACAGAGCACTGCCTATTCACTTTTATGGCACAGCAGGCACTCCAACTGCAATCAACACTCTGACTAATATTTTATTTGTATTTTGTTGACTTTTAGATGGTCAGACACTGGTGGTACGGACTGCACGGACAGGACAAGAGGAATGTGACAGGTAAGTCTCAGCTGCTCACACAGTTCACAGACACACACAGACAGAGCTGACTTTACTACTTTATTTGTATTTTGTTGGCTTTCAGACAGTCAGACAGTGGTGGTACGGACTGTACAGGCAGGACAGGAGGACTGTGGTAAGGTAAGTGCAGTACTAAATGGGTATAGGTCACACTGACTTACAGACTTGGAGTCACAGCTAAGAACTTTAGAAAACAATGAGTTTTTCTCACAAATTTGCACAGCACAGTTAAGTACTGGTAGTCTATCTAGGACTGGGGGGGTCAAACCGTCAACCTCACAGGGCCACTGCAGTTTTTTCTTTGGTTTTTTGGTAACAATTAAATTTTTTATTAAGTAGTGACAACACCAGTCAAGAACTTTGTAGATTTTTCAAGTAAATATGAAAACAAAATGTTTTGCACAGCACTGGCAGAAGAACTTAGACCACACTTAGTCTAGTATGTCGTTGGTCTGACTCTAAGTGTTAACACCACACTCTTAGTCTCTCAGATTGAGATTGAGATTTTAAATTATTTTAGTAAATATAAAAAAAAGTGATATGCTGGCCTACAGTGCCAGGCTGCCACTGGCAGAAGAACATAGATCAAGCTGAGTCTAGTATGTCGACTGACTCTGAGTGTTAACCCCACGCTCTAGTCTCTCAAATTGAGATTTTAAATTACCTTAGTTAGTAAATATTAAAAAATGATATGCTGACCTGCCACAAGAAAAGAACTTATACCAAGCTGAGTCTGGTATGCGATGTCGACTGACTTTGAGTGTTAACACCACACTCTAGTAGTCTCTCAAACTGAGATTTTAAATTATCTTAGTAAATATAAAAAAAAATATATACTGGCCAGGCTAGACCACCGTACCACCCATGACGAGTAGCAAGTATATAGTATGCTCAGCTGTCTGTCTGTCTGTCTGAGACTGAGTGGTATGTGTATCAAACAAAAACAAGGCGGGCGTCAGCATGCAGTCTAAAAGCAAAACAAAATGGTTATATTAAAAGCACACTGAAAATAGAAAATAGAGTTAAAAATCTACGTTTTGACCTTAGATCTTCTTCAGGAAATATCTAAAAGAGAAAAAAAACAAAGTTAGTGTATTACTCCACAACCACACACACTTTAGTAGTCAATCACTGACACTGTATGACTGTTCTGAGATTTTACTTAACTTTTTTAGTAAATATAAAAAAATTCTGTTTAGTTTGAGTTTGAGTTTTTTATTAAGTCCAGATCCCACAAATCACAAAAAATGAAGAAGAAAGAACTGAACATAGTTTAAATGGTATGTGGAATGGGGTGGGAATGGGATGCTCAGTCAGGAGGAGGAGGAGGAGGAGTTTTCACAATCACAAAGTTAACAGGACAGGACTGGAGGATGAGAGGAGAAGACACTCAGGCTAAAGCTAAACACTGTCTGTTATGTTCTTTAATTTTTTTTTTTCTCAACTCACACTGACTCAAGTCACTTCTCCAGTCTCCTGGACCTGGTCCTCCCTCCTGAGTCCTCATCAGACAGCAAGTTCATTTTTTTTAAGGGGGAGGAGATTAGTATAAATATATATATTTTTAAATTGTACAAAAAAACAAACAGCTGTGTCTCCCCGCTTCTCAAATATATATTTGCTGCTCTATTTGCTCTCCCAGTCTTCAACAAAACCCTCCTGGTCCTGCATCCTTGACCTACCCCTCACTCAGACAGTCACAAGTTACAGTGACTTCTTGTCCCGAGTTCTGCTCCTTTCTGTCCCTCTCACTCTCAGAGTCTAAGAAGAGAATTTCTGCTGACTGCCCAACTCGCTCGCTGCTCGACTCACACCAGCACTGCTGGCTCCTCCAATCCACTGCTCCCAGACCCAACTGTCACTAACGCTACTTCTTTTCTACCACAGTACTGAGTCAAGTGTGAACTGTAGTAAAATATAAATATTTTCAGCTGCTGGCTGCCCACCAGCTACTGCGGCTACTACATACAAGCTCCCAGACATCTTCTATGCTACGCAGCAATCTGAGCTAGCCTAAGCACGAACAAAGAGATCACATGACCATCTGACTTACAGCCTTGCAGGTCATGTGTCTCTTTTTGCTCTCAGCTCAGCTCTGTCTTCTTTGAGCCCGGGCATTGGGCAATCATTGGAGGATCACTCGGCGGCAGTCGGGAGGGACTTGGAAGTGTTTGGGTTTGAGATGTCAATGCTTGTTGTTCAGTGGGGGATTTAAAGTGCTGGCCACCAGTTACTGAACATTGCCAGCAAGTTCTTAAGCAGTCTGCAGACTGCAAGTGTAGGGACTAGGCAGGAACAGGTGGGTGGGTGGCAGGGGCCCGGAGTTTTGGGGAACAAAAGGACAAAAAGCTTAGGACTGGCATCAGATTTTTTGAGGGTGCCTATTTAAACTTTGTGGGTGCTCAAGCACCCGTGCTGTTGGTGCCCCTGGGGCTGGAAGTTCAAGGTAAAGCTATACAGGACAGAAGATTGTCCTAATTACCTTCCTAGCTTTTTCCATTTTGGTTTGAACAGGGGCTTCTGTTTCTTCCCTAGAAAACCTAAAACCTGTCACAGTTGTGGTACTTTTTCCCACCTGAGCAACACCTGTGAGGCCCTTATTTGCAACGTTTGTTTACAGATTGGCCATCCAAGTAACCAGTGCACAAATCCACCTAAATGCAATCTGTGTGATGAACATGGCTACCTTTTTCTACAGTGTCCCTGGGCAGTGCATAACCATGGCACTTTCTGGAAGCAGGATGATATTGTTCATGGTGCCCAAGAAAAGCAAACTTCTCTTGCTACTGAACAGTCACAATCCTTGGCTTCACTACCAGTGCAGAACCCCCTACAACGGCACTGACAGACTCCCCTGAGGACATGGAAGAAACTCTCACTGACCATTCACTGTCTACTCAGGAGCAGCACTCTGACATGCAGGATCAGTCTTCTGTGGTTGCAGAGGATGAGGTACAAGCTGGACCTTCTTTGGATATTCAACCTGAATCTTCTATGCAATGTCCCCCCCAGTAGATGGTTACCAGGTGGTATGGGGAAAGCATAGCTCTGCCAGAAATATTCCGAAGTCTAAGCTACCAAAGACGGACTCCCAGCCTGACCTTAATAAATATACAGTCCTCCAAGTTCACTCAGCAGAGGACGACGATGAGCATTCAGAAAATTCCTCAGTTGCTTCCTCCCAAAAAGAGACCTCAGACATGGAAGGGAATGGCACTATCAGACATAAAGTGTGGAAGAAAAGAAAGAAAAAATCATAAGGTCTTAGCTACCACCTGTTGATTTTGTATGGCTCTGCCTCCTGGGGACACAATTACTGTGCCATCCTTAAACGTGAACAGTATAAAGAACTTAAACAGAGATGTATCACTTTCCAAGCTCTGCATGATTCTGCTTCCCATATATATGGGTCTGTTCATGAAAAGGGGTTACCAATGCCCACCATACAGTGCATACCACATTTTAAAAAATCAAGAACTGTCAGGCACATGCTTTTGACTAAATCTGAATGCTAGCTAGATGGGCAGATAAATAACATAACTATAGAATTCTAGGGTATCCATATTTTTTTTGATGGGGTATCCCACTTCATTTTGCTGCTTTTTTTAGCTGAAAAAGTGTGACATGCAAAAACACGTTTTACTAATTGTTTTTGCAAGCTTTATTTACTGTTTTCCATTATTAAAGTAAGTCCATTTACTAATATGGAGTTGTGTTTTTTATTATCTGTACTCTTTAGCCCATTGTAATGCTCCATTTTTAATTTATGCAGCTTTGTATTTAGTGTGGTGAAGGTAACAGTTGGTGTCACAGCACTTTACATTCACCCACATGGCCCCAAAATCTGTAATTGTGCTATTAGCACTTTAAAAGAATTTCTGGCTTCTCTCCTAGTTTGCCTCCTTGTGATAACTGACTGTGTTACTACCTGATCTGTCTTTCCCACAGAAGGGACAGCAACTGTTGACCTTCACTCTACTTGGGGTCACATCAGGCCCACTGTTTACCCGTCAGTCTGTGACAGTTGTAAAGTCATAACCTGCCCATCAGAATCAAGGAGCAACCATAGAGAGAGGAGCGGAGTTGTGGTTTAAAACCCATTGTTTGCACATGGCTCCTCCATTTGTAGGGCTGCATTCCATGAAGATAAGCACTGCATGCAACAATGAGGGTTGCAGTTACATTCACCACAGGTAGCCTTTGGTTACCACCATTCACTGATTGTTGGGCAAATTTTCAGAGAGCATATTTCAGTTACAAAGTTACAACTGCATGTCTAAGGAAAGTGCTGGGCATACATTGTAATAGGGATTATTCAGTGCATATGGGGTGGAGAGTTAAAATGGATTTTCTTTGTGGTGTCACTCGTTACATTCACCACGATATGTGGCATCAACCATCAAACCTGCCAGTACTGTTATTATTGCAAATTGCTCCAGGTTTTGTAACACTATGTCAGTTATTAGTAGTGGTGTGATAGCCATGAGGCATGTTCAGTAAATTTTTTATAACATGAAACAAATGTGTGATGTCACTTGTTACATTCACCACGTTTTATGGTGTTAGGCATTACACTTGCCAGTAATATAATTGGTTTTTTTTTTCATGTTTTATAACAGTATGCCAGTCAGTAATAGTAGTATGTTAGTTATTAGGCAAGTTTAGTACAGTTTTAGTAAGTCAAACATAAGTGTCATGTCACTTGTTACATTCACCATGGTATGTGGTATCAAACATCACACCTGTCACTACTGTTATTATTGTCAGATTTCTCCAGGTTTTGTAGCACTGTGTCAGTTATTATTAGTAGCATGTTAGCCATTAGGCATGTTCACTAAACTTTGTAAAACTGAAACAAATGTGTGGTGTCACTCGTTACATTCACTACGGTATGTGGTGTTAAGCATCACACTTGCCAGTGATGTAATTGTCAAATTTTTTCATGTGCTATAGTAGTATGTCAGTCAGTAGCAGTAGTATGTTAGTTGTTGGGCATGCTTAGTATAGTTTTAGTAAGGGAAACATAAGTGTGGTGTCACTTGTTACATTCACCACGGTACGTAGTGCAAAACATCACATTTGCAATTAATGTAATATAATTCTTATAAATATTTGTTTCTCATGTTTTAATACAACTCATTACATGTTTATTAAAGTTTTTACTACTAAAACAAATGTTTTGCTTCAGGTGCTACATTCACCACTGTGTGTGGTGTCTCATGTTACACTCACCACAATACAGTTATTTTATCTCAGGAACCTGTGGGGCTTTTATCTCCCAATATGTTTATTTTTTCATACTTGGATCATAATATCTTGAAATGCATCACAAATGTAATCTAGAAATAATTTGAAAATGTTACCCTCACGTCACACTTTGGTAACCCCTTTTCATGAACAGACCCATATCTATTACAAGACACTAGACTACGCTTCAAAGCAGATATTTATCAGGCACAGAAAACTTGGCCTTGGGGTACATCTGTTTAGTCCCTTGGGGAAGAAATATGTTCTGGGGTGGGGATTTTATGTTCAGGAACAGTTAAAATAAATAAGCTGATGTACGTGGTTCCAGGGAGGGCATTATTCCTGGATGTCCAATACAACAGCAAGACATCAGGATTGGAGTAATTTATGGCCCCCCAGACTAAGACAGCTAGGATAGACATATTTAAACTCCTGCAACCCTATCTGCATACCCATTGTAAATTAATCTGTGGTGGGGACTTCAACTGCCCCCAGATCATAAAGATAAAACTGGCTTGACTACCAAACTTTACTGTGAAACCAATACCTTGAAACAAATCGTGGCCACTGCACAATTATTGGACACTTACAGAGTACTACACACCGTAGGCAGCCGTATGTGTCATAAGAGTACATTGTCTTCCAGGATTGATTACATATTTATTTCTAGTCAACGGAGGATTCTTTTTGCAAACACAGTCCCCTCAGCCATGTCAAAACACTTTTCACTTCAAGTGACGCTGGGTGACCTCCAGCATAACACCATGGGCCCAGGTTATTGGCATATCAACAGTAGACTACTCACTGACCAAACCATTATTAATAAGACTATAGACATGCTTTTAGCTAGGGCTACATTAGTAGTCTTGTACAACTCTTTGGAGGATTGGTGGATGGAAACCAAAACCATTGTTAAGAATCTGTTCCAGAAATGGGGCACACAAAAGGGAAGAACCACTTACTTTCAGTTTTTAAAATTACGGAAGCAACTTTATTTGATTTTTCATTTTCATTTTCATTTTATTTTTCACCAGAAGAATGACTGGGCACATCCCTTTTTCAGTCATGCCTGACACAAAAGTACAAGACAATAACATGTTAAATACAGAAACAAGACATACTTATACAGATTAAATAATACAATAAAGGACACAATAAAAAAGTTCACAGTTCAAATATTATCACAAGAGCAATGAGTTATTTGACTAAAGTGGGATACAAGTATTTTTTTAGTATCCTGTTATAAGTGCAAATCAAAAACCACAACTACATAATAGTGATTCAAGTATAGCAAAACCGCGATTGGTGACTATCATAATAATGCCAATACAAAATAGCGAATAATGCTGTCTGAAAAAAGCAAATGTTACAATCATGATCAGAATCAGAGCAGGAGGGGCAGGGGGAAGAGGGAGGAAAGCGCAAGGAGAAGGACCAGTTGGGAGGAAAGGTAAAGGAGAAGGACCAGAAGTACAAGGAGGATTCAGTAAAGGGAGCTGAGGGTTTAGGCCAGGGGAGCACGACGAGCAAGGAGGAACTAAATGGAGACAGGAAGGAAGGGAGGATGAGCCAGGCTAGTTTAGCAGATGGGGGAGAAGGACCAGTTATGAGCAGTGAGGGGAGAATTAGCAAGGTACAGAAGGATACTCAGGAGGAAGAGAGGCATAGGATTGGAGGGAAGGGGAGAGGGTGGCCATGGTAAATGAGGAGGGGGTGGCATGTGGCACCCAGATAGGGGGAGGAACAAGGAGCCAGCTGGGTGGAGGGGCCTGTAGAAAGGATGAGGGACATGGAAGGGGGGAATGGAGGAAAAGGAGTGGTCAGAGTGCTCCTGCTGGGGGATTCTATGATCAGGGGTATCAAATGGGATAGGGAGGGAGAAGCCTGGCCAGTTAGAACAAGATGCTTCCCTGGACTAATGGTGCACAGGGCTAAGCACGAGGTATATCAGCGGCAAAGGATTGTGGGGGTTCCCCAGACATACTGAATCACCTGGGTACAATGACATTGAAATAGCAAGCTAGAGATACAGGCAAGATTCAGGGAGCTCGCCAGGTCTGTCATGACATAGGATGCACAGTTTCCTTCTCAGAAATCTTGCCAGTGCCAAGAGCTAGTGGGGAACACAAAAGGAAAATTAGGAGATAAACCAGTGGCTCAGGGAGTGGTGTGAGGCCAGAGGGTATGGGTTGATGGGGATTGGGGGAAGACCTGGGAGGATAAGGAGCTGTATGCTGAGATAGACTACATCTCAATTTGGAGGAGAAATCCTTAAGTTAAAAATAGAGGTTCATTGGTGAAAGTGGGGTTTAAACTTGTGAAGGGGGTGGGATGGGATAAAAGGCTGTCAAGGGGTGCCGATAAAGAAGGACTCTGTCCACCCCCTGGGGACCAGGAGGATTGCAGGAAAGGCCGACTGGCAAAGTGCAGACCAGGGAAAACAGAATCCCCATGGGAACATGAGCAGGAAATGGAACTATAGGGAAAGGGTGGAAGGTAGTCCTGCTAAATGCCAGGAGCTTGGGCAATAAAATGCCTGAGCTCCAGGCGATGCTAACTGAGGAGCAGTGGATGTGGCAGCGGTCACTGAAACTTGGGCCACTGCAGGACATGACTGGGACCTGAACCTGGAGGGTTACACTATGTTCAGGAAGGACAGGGGTGAGGGAAGGGGAGGAGGGCTAGCAATGATAGTCAAAAACCGCATTGGCATAGGGGGAGTAGAGGAGGCGGAGGGAACCGTGGAGGCGATTTGGGTCACCTTGATAACAAGGGGGGGCAAGAGAGTAAAAATAGGAGTGGTGTATAGACCCCCTGCCCTGGTGGAGGAGCAGGAGGACAGTCTGGTGGCAGATGTTAGGAGACACTGCAGACTGGGCAGAGGAATGGTGGTGTGTTGGGGACTTAAACATGCAGGAACAGACTGGGAGACTATGACATCCTCTGTGACCAGGGAACAGAGGTTGTTGGATGTCTTTCAAGACGCATTCCTAACTCAGCAGGTGAGGGAACTGACCAGGGAGGCACGGGTACTCGATGTGGTCCTGGCAGACAGTGACCAGATTGGGGGCCTGGAGGTAAGGGACCCATTGGCGGGGAGTGACCATGCCACGGTCTGGTTCTGCCTGGACCTAGGAGGGGTAGAAGGCTGCACAAAGACGGAAGTAACCGACTTCAGGGGCGGATTTTAAGGAAATGGGAAGGATCCTCAAGGAGCATTTGGATGGGATTGGGTCAGACATGGACGCTGATAGTAGGTGGGAAATCATCAGGAGAGGGGTGCAGGATGCTACCAGCACCTGTGCAAGAGTAAGATGAAAATGCGGTAGGGCCCAAAAACCCTGTTGGTGGACCAGGGAGGTCCAGGAGGTGGTGCGGGGAAAGAAAGCAGCCTATAAAAATTCAAGTGCTCAAGGAGTGAAAGGGATCAAGGGGAGTACGAGATGATGGCTAGAAGGGCCACTAGAGTGGTGAGGGCGGTTAAGGCAAGGAAGGAGCAGAACCTGGCCAGGGAAATTAGGAGAGGGAACAAGGGGTTCTTCAGATACATTGGGGAAAAACGAAGGGTGAAGGGGCAGATTAGCAGGATTAAATCAGGGGAGAGATGGGCACAAGACCCGGGGGAGCAGGCTGAGGTACTAAATGAGTACTTCACCTCAGTTTTCACCAGGGAAAATGGGGGTGCTGCATCATACATGGGAGGAGACAGAGATACTGAGGAGGGGGGGACCCTTACCGATCAGCAGGTCTGGGGAGAGGGGGAGGCATCACTGGCAGGTGGAGGGAGGACTAAGCAGTGAGAAGAGGTACCGGAAGTGGAAATCACAGCAGAGAGAGTGAGGGAAGCCCTCAACTCCCTTAAGACGGAGAAAGCACCGGGGCCGGATAAATTACATCCCAGAGTGCTGAAGGAACTTGCAGATGTCCTGGCAAAACCCCTGGCAGAGCTTTTCACCATCTCTCTGAGGACAGGGTGGGTGCCCCAAGACTGGAAGGTGGCGCATATAGTACCTATCCACAAGGGGGATCAAGGGAGGTGGCAGGGAACTACAGGCCTGTCAGCCTGACATCGGTGGTGGGCAAGGTGATGGAGGACATTGTCAAGGAGAGGCTAGGGGGACCTGGATAAGTCAGGGTGCCTGGACGATAGACAGCATGGATTCATCCGGGAAATCGTGTCAGACAAACCTGGTGGAGTTCTATGACTGGGTGACGAGTGCCTTGGACCTGGGTAGACCAGTGGATGTCCTCTTTCTAGACTTCAGCAAGGCATTTGACTCTGTTCCTCATGTGGGCCTGTTGGATAGCTGGGAGAAATGGGGGTGGGGAACCAGATGATCAGATGGATAGGCAATTGGCTCCAGGACCGGACCCAGAGGGTCGTAGTTGGTGGGATAGTCTCATCCCCAAGGAGGGTCATTAGTGGGGTCCCACAGGGATCAGTCCTGGGCCCTTCTGTTCAATGCCTATGTATCTGACATAAGGACAGGAATCAGGAGTGAGATGAGTCTCTTTGCAGATGACTAAACTGGGAGCGGTGGTGGATGGGGAGGAGGGAGGGTGGCCCTACAGGGGACCTGGAGGCTCTGGAAAGATGGTCTAGAAAGTGGAAGCTGAGGTTCAATGCAGGGAAATGCAAGGTACTCCACCTGGGGGCCAGAAACCCAGGCCAAGTGTACACCCTGGGGGGGGGAATGCTACAAGTCTCGATGGCTGAGAGGGGTCTGGGGGTGGTGGTGGATGTCAAGATGAACAACTCTGAGACTTGTAGGAGGGCAGCAGCCAAGGCCAACAGGATGCTGGGATGCATCGCTAGGGGATCACCTCCAGAAGGAGGGAAGTGATACTCGCCTGTATAACTGCTTGGTGAGGCCACACCTTGAGTACTGCGTGCAGTTTTGAGGCCACACTTAAAGAGGGACATTAACCTCCTGGAGAGGGTCCAGAGGAGGGCAACCAAAATGATTTGGGGCTTGGGGGACAGGACCTATGAGGAGAGGCTCAAAGAGCTAAATATGTACACATTGGAAGAGAGAAGGGACCGGGGGGACATGATAGAGGTCTTCAGGTACATGAAGAGGGTAAATAGGGGAGGAACAGTCAGGGTGCTTCGAAGGAAGGAGGAAGTGGCCACTAGAGGGCATGGGTGGAAGCTGGAGGGGGGAAGATTCAGGGGAGAAAGGAGGAGGTGCTACTTCACTGAGAGGGTGGTGGAGCCATGGAATGCACTGCCTAGGGGGCTGGTGGAGGCAGAGACAATGGAGGGGTTCAAGACGGGGTGGGACAGGTACAGGGGAAGGGTTCTGGAAGCAAAATCCAATGCAGCAAGAATATCCGGAATTGGGAAGGGAGAAGCCAGAGAAGGCGAGGGGGACAGCAAGGTCAGCACCCAGGGTGGGGGCTGACCAAACGAGCAGACATGAAAGACCGTTAGGCCTATTCTGCTGGAATTTTAGTATGTTAGTATACCAAAAGTACCAAAATAAATTATTGGGTGCTGGTTAGAGGCCAGTTAAATGAGTAAAACAATTGACTGAGACAGTAAAGTAAGTGTTAGCTCCTGCATCATGTGTAGAGGTGTATGAGGATGCCATGTGAAAGTGTACAGTAAAAAACATGCTCCTTCCAGCAAGTTACTATGCATCCCCCCTCATTATCACAGTTATTATGGTAACAATCACCAGTCAGCCACATTCACTGCACCTGGGCTTGCAGTACACTTGGCTACAGAGTGATGTGCTTTGTGCCATACGCGGAGGTAGACGCACTGTAGCAGCAGGAGGAGAGCAGAGAAATGACGAGGCCAGTTTTTTGAACTTTATTATTTTCTCTATAATCATACAGAGTATAACTACAATGCTCATACAGGATACAGCAATAATAGGTTGCCCACTGGCCGGCAGACAGATACATGGAGAACAACTTGTTTTATCCATGTAATCTTATAGAATAGGACATGGCGTAAAGTCCATGATATCAGGGTTTATAAGACCCAGAGTCCAGTATTCTTTAGAAAATGCTAGCCTCTCCAAGGGCAAAAGGTTTATCCTTCAGGCAGAACTTATAGTGAGAAAGACACAATCAAAAGATTGCAATTTAACCTGGTCTACATTTAGGAAGAACAAGAACAATAGTCCCATCACATCCCCCTTTACACCCCCCTTGCCCCTTATACACATTAAACAATCACAAGGAAGTTTATATACTTGGAGACTCCATAACGAAATACATTGACCATACCGTTTGTAACCCTGATAAGGAACATCTCAACAGTTCAAGTTACCGGGGAGCTAGGATCTCTGATATCACAGCAATGCTTAAACCTATCTTAAAATCTGCATGAGAAAACCCATTGGTCATTGTCCATGTGGGAACAAATGACATTACTAAGCAACCCCTGCAAGGCATAAAACAGGACTTTGTTTCCCTTTGCAACCTATTGGTTGACAGGGGCTGTGACATCTGTCTCTCGGAAATATTACCCATCCCTAGAGCAAGTGACACTATTAACTCTAAAGTTAAAACCATAAATGATTGGATGAGGAAATGGTGTCTTAGACAAAGTATCCCTTGTCTAACCCATTGGGAGGATTTCTATTTTAACCCTTCCCTCTTCTGTTGGGACGGCCTGCCCCTCAGTAGAAGAGGTAATGCCATACTTGGGAAAAAGATTGTCACCTACATTAATTCCCATTTAAACTGACTAAAAAGAGGGAGTCTGGAACATTGTCCAAAACTCTTGATAATGGGCCTCAACCCGTAAACTCACATTTAAACATTTTATCCCTTAATGCATGATCCTTAAACATTGCTAAAAAAGCTGAATTGGAACTCAAAGCCCAACTTCTAGACCTGTCAATGATTGCTGTCACTGAAACTTGGGGTAACTCCTATAGAAATTGGTCATCTGAGATTTCGGGTTATAAACACTACTTTAAAAATAGGCCAGACACAAAATCAGGGGGCGGAGTCAGTCTCTATGTTAAGGATAGCATCCCCTCATACCAATCTCCTATCGAACAAAATTCAGAGAGTGTATGGGTGTACATCCAACCCAATGGCGCCCCCCAAATCCTGGTTGGCACTTGTTACCGCTCCCCCTCAATTGACAGTATTCAAAATCTAAAATTAACAGAAGATATTTCCCAGTTTTCTAGTAAGGGTTCTATTCTCCTTTTAGGAGATTTCAACTTCCCAACTATTAATTGGGATACTTTAATGGGTTCCAACAATAACGAAAACAACTTTCTCACTACTATTATTGATTTGGGTCTGTACCAACTAGTTAAAGAACCTACTCGGGGCAACAATATTTTAGATCTTGTCATAGCTAGCCTAGATATTCCTGTAAACAATCTGCATACATCTGATCCCCTTAGTAATAGCGATCATAAATCAATATTCCTTTCCATAACCGTCCCCCGTTGCTTGGTACCTATCAAAAAAACAATTAAACACTATGAAAGGGCAGATTTTCATAAAATAAATGAACACTTAAGTAATATTGATTGGATAAACACCTTATCTCCCCTTAATACCATCGAGGCATGGGACTTTTTAAAATTACAAATATCCCTAGTCGAACATAAATGTGTTCCTAACAAATGTACCCACAATTGCAAAGGAAAAATACCTCCATGGTTTAATGCATCCATTAAAAAGCAAATACAATGTAAATGCAAATATTCATACGTCTAAAAAACAAACCACCTACAAGTAATAACAATAAGTTAATAATACAGTACAGAGAATCAGTAAGATTACTTAAAAAATCAATACTAGCAGCAAAAAGAAATCTTGAATTCCGCATAGCACATACAAAAGATACACACAAATCACTATATGCTTACCTAAACAGCAAAAAAGGGAAAAACAAAACAATCGGCCCCCTTATGCTCAACAACAAAATAATAAACTCTGATCTTGTTGTAGCCTCTACACTAAACAACTACTTTATATCAGTATTTACTCAAGACCCCTTATAACCCATAATAGCCATACCACCCATAAATATCAATGAGCAATTAGTCCAACAGAAAGACATCTATAACCTACTACTAGCTTTAAAGAAATCCACTAGCCCTGGTCCGGATGGTATATGCTCAAAATTCCTCCTGGGCACCAAAGAAACAATCACTCTGCCGTTAACTATCATCTTTAATAAATCTCTTCATGAATCTATAGTCCCTCCTGATTGGCAAACAGCAATAGTTACCCCTATACACAAGCAAGGTTCTCACTCACTAGTTAATAACTATCGCTCCATTAGTTTAACTTCTATTCCATGTAAACTACTTGAAAAAATTATCAAATCTCAATTGGATAAGGAAATATTATCCCTAAATCTTACAGATATCACTCAACATGGATTCATAACTGGTCTGTCATGCACCACTAACTTATTGACTTCCTATAACCCCATTAGTTCCAACCCAGACTTAAACATTCCTTCCAATGTTATTTTACTGGGACTACAGCAAGGCCTTCGATAAAGTGTCTCATAACATCCTTATTTCCAAACTTACTCAACTAGGATTTTCTGCAATTCTTGTGTTAAGGATAAAAAGTTGGTTGTCAAACAGATCTCAAAGGGTACGGGTTAACGGCACTCTATCAGATATGTGCTGGGTGACAAGCGGAGTTCCCCCCAGGGCTCTGTCCTCAGACCTACTCTGTTTAATATCTTCATTAGCGACATGAAAATTCATTCTTCTAACATCCTCACAAAATTTGCCAATGATACCAAACTGGGTGGTGCTGTTAACAATGCTGCAAATAGACAAGCTTTACCCCAACGACCTCTCATCTATTGAGCACTGGGCCCTCATCAACAAAATGGAGTTTAAGACAGCCAAATGTGCCGTCCTGCACTTTGGGAAAAACAACCCCCAACAAATATATACACTGAACAACTCCATCATTAAGATCTCTTGTTTAGAAAAAGACTTAGGGATTCTAGTCAATAACAAGCTGACACAAGTTTCACACTGCAATAAAATTGCAAACCAAACAAATTCACTTCTTCGCACAATCAATCGTACTTTTGTTTCTAGAACCGAGCAGTGTATTATTCCACTATACAGTTCACATATCAGACCCTATCTTGATTATGGTTCTCCGTTTTGGAGTCCTTACCTCTGTGGGGACACGGATAGACTAGAGAAGATTCAGAGAAGAGTTACCAAAACTATTCCCCATTTGGCACAGGTAGACTACGAAACTAGACTACATAAAACAGGGTTGCATTCACTCAAATTGAGAAGATCACGAGCTGACTTACTTCAACTCTTCAAGATTATTCAAAACCCAACCATAATGAGGCAATGTGGTATTTCCTTTGCGACTAGGAAAATCGGACCCAGACTAAATAACAAACAGCTAGATATAGCCAAATGTAAAACCAATAAAAGACAAAATTTATTTTCAATAAGAACCCTGAGATTATGGAACACACTTCCCCAGGATATTGTAGATGCCCCTTCCTTTATGACCTTTAAATCTAAATTGGACAAATGGTTAACCAGATAGTAACCATTAACAATGATCCACATATGTGGAGGACAATATCTATGGGCTTCCGCCTTCTTTTGTCCCTCAAACCAAGTAACCAAGTAATAAACATTTGAACTTTTGAATTGCTCATACATCCCCAGTGCTATCTCTAGAACAGAATTCACTTCTTAATTAATCTTCATCAACTGGGGCATTAACACACAAGCACTTTTGCCCATTTGGCATAGTCAAAGGATCAGAAAGCCTTTAAACTGCAGGCTGTTTTATTTAAAACTACAGGTGCAATTACAGGAGCCCTAACTAATCAAAATGGCGGTTCTACTGCTCCTACTCAGGCAAGTGAGTACCGAAAGTGTCTTTTCTTTCTATAGACAAAAATAAAAGCTCCCATTAGCCCCTCCAATCCCCCAAAGTTCTTTTTACGATAGAACATGTAAGGCTATCAGCAAGTAGAACAAGATTACACTTCCACTCGGCTATCCATATTAGCAATCTGTGTTTGCTAGTTAATTAAACTCACTACTCAGTCCTCTGAGTCTGACAAAGAACAGTCTGGTTCCTGTGGATCTCTGTGTGCCTCAGATTCCCCCTTGACCTTTTCTACCCATCTGCCCTCATCGTGGGGACTGTTAAACTGCCAATTCTTGCCTCCGTATATGACCCACAAACGTGCGGGGAACAGAAAGGAATGAATAATACCTAGTCCTCTCAGTATCTGCTGCACTCCATCAAAGGCCTTCCTTCTCACTCTGGTCTGGAAGAAAAGATCAGGGTATAGCTTTACATCCTCTCCATTCACTAGTAGCAGGTTTGCAAATCATGATGCCTGGATAATCTAATCTCTGATCTCTGAGCCTGAGGACTTGAGCAACACCGTATGCAATTGATTGGGGGCAGATGAATGAACCCTTGTGATCACATAGTAGGCTTTTAACAAAGAGTCCCACTTAAAACTTTCTGATAGTGTCAGAGTTTCACGTAACCAATTAATTAAATATTGTAAGAGTGCTATACCTTCTGATCCTTCAGGTAGACCAACAATTTGAATGTTTCTTGATCGGATCTCATTTTCAATGTGTTCCAGGTGGCCCTGGAGTTGGCCATTCTCTTCAGTAAGCGTGGCCATGGTCATCAGAGTAGAGGCAGACCGTTTCTCATTTTCTGCAACTGTCCCAGTAAGATTTTGTATGGCTTGGTCGTGAACCTCAAGTTTTAGCAATGTTTTTTTCTATTTTGGCATCCATTGCCAACATGGACTCCAGCATTGCAGCCCATGGCAGTTTTGAGGTTCCCTGGGCTCCATTGTTACTGTTATTTGATGGTCCCAAGGCCTTATTCAAGGTTGCATGCTGTTCCTTTGCCTGGTCCGAGGGCTGCGTTTTCTGTCTTCCCATCTCACAAAATGTATATCAATTGACTCCTTCTGGAAAGCTGTGTACAGTTCTACTATTTATTTACTATTTTTTAGCAGCTGATGCCAATATAATATGATGATAGGGAGAAGGGCAGGGGTAAATGGAGAAAGTGACAAAGGCAATAAGGACAGGGATGCGGCAAAAAGGAGGCAGTATAGAGCATTGGTCTAAGGCTCTGAGCTGCAAATTTGGTGACATCCAGCAGACCAGACCTGGGTTTGAATCCCACAGCTTCCACTTGCATACTGTGTGACCCTGAGCAAGTCACTTAACCTCCTTGTGCTCCCAGGTCGCTCCTGTAAAAAAGCTTTCAGCTTAGTGTGCTATACCTGGTTAAACAACTAAAAAAAAAAAAAGGAGTGAGGCCATCAGGAAATGGAGGGTAATGAGTACCAATGCCCGTAGTCTGGGCAACAAGCTCCCTGAACTGGTGGCCTTGATGGAAGAGGGATGCCTGGATATCGTGGCAGTCACAGAAACATGGTACACAGAGAATCATGACTGAGATGTTAACATATCAGGGAATATAACCTACAGGAGAGATGGGGAGGGGAGAAGTAGCTCTGTATGTAAAGGAAGGGATAAAAGCAACTAAACAAAAGAGTAAACAGGGAGGAGAGGAGGCACTGTGGGTCATCTTAGAGACTGGGAATGGCACCTCAATCCACACAGGGGTTGTATACAGAGCAGACCCCAATATTGGGGAGGGAATGGACAAGGATATGATGGAAGGCATTCTTAGGATGGCAGAGAAAGGGGAGATACTGTTGATGGGAGACCTGAACATGCCAGATGTTAACTGGAGCACATTTGCTGCAGCCACATCCAAGAGCAGGGCCATTCTCAATGCCCTACAGGTGGCATGCCTCAGACAGTTAGTTTCGGAACCCACTCATGATGGAGCAAACTTAGACCTCGTACTCTCAAATGGGGACAGTGAGAGGATCTCAGATCTAGAAGTGGGTTGCCATCTGGGAACAAGTGACCATCAAACAGTGTGGTTCACGATAAACTCAGCTACAGAGTCAAGCCATACAAAAGTGAGGGTACTGGACTTCAAGAGGGCTGACTTTGGCAAGATGGGAGAGTGTCTTAGAAAAGCACTAGCAAACAGGCTAGAAGAAGGGGTGGAGCAACAATGGGGAAACATCAAAACTGCTATTACAGAGGCAACAAGCCTTTATGTGAAGTAAATAAACAAATCAAAACAAAAGTAAAAGCCACTATGGTTCTCAAAAGAGGTGTCTGGGAAAGTCAGGGAGAAAAAGATGGCATTCAGGAAGTATAAGGAAACACAGAAGGAGCGTGACAGAGAGCTGTACCAGTTAAGGCAGAAGGAAGCAGGAAGGGAAGTCAGAATAGCAAAGGCCCAAACTGAGGAAAAGATAGCCAACTCGGTTAAGAAGGGGGGATAAAACCTTTTATAGGTACATCAGGGAGCGTAGAAAGACAAAGGGAGGGATAGTGAGGCTGAATAGAATGGACGGTGGGGGGGCCGAGAGGGACAGTGAAAAAGCAGGGATACTAAATGAATATTTCTGTTCAGTATTCACAAAAGAGGAGGAGGGGAAGGTTCCTAATCCAATTAACAGAAGCACTCTTGATATGGGGGTTGATCCCAGTCCTTTCACAGAAGAAAGGGTTCTGAAAGAACTCCTAAAACTGAAGGTGGACAAAGCAATGGGGCCTGATGGAATTCACCCCAGAATTCTAAAAGAATTGAGGGGAGCTTCACTATCCCTCCCTTTGTTTTTCTACGCTCCCTGATGTACCTATAAAAGGTTTTATCCCCCTTCTTAACTGAGTTGGCTATCTTTTCCTCAGTTTGGGCCTTTGCTATTCTGACTTCCAACTAAAATGGTGCAGGGTCTGCACCGGAAGACATATGAAGAGAGACTTAAGGAGCTTAATATGTATAGCCTCGAGGAAAGGAGGGAGAGGGGGGACATGATAGAAACCTTCAAGTACCTCAAGGGAATCAACAAAGTCCAAGAGGGTAGCATCTTTCAAAAAAAGAGATGTGCAAGAACAAGAGGGCACAATTTGAAGATAGAGGGGTGGCTCAGAGGTAATTTAAGGAAGTATTTTTCACAGAGAGGTTGTGGATGCATGGAACAGCCTTCGGAGGAGGTTGTGGAGTCAAAATCAGTGGTGGAATTCAAGCATGCATGGGACAGTCATAAGGCAATTCTAGGGTGTGGGGGTAAGAAGAAGTAGGCTGCTGGTTAACTAGGATCTGCAGCTTATCCAGTAGGTAGGGAAATGGGCAGACTGGGTGGGCCAAGCGGTCCTTATCTGCCGTCAAATTCTATGTTTCTATGTTTCTATGAGAACTAGTGAAACCTCTGACTACCCTTTTTAACAAATCATGGGAGGATGGTGTGGTACCTGAGGACTAGAGGAAGGCGGATGTGATTCCCCTTCATAAAAGTGGGACCAAGACAGAGACAGGAAACTACAGATCTGTCAGTTTGAACTCTGTGGTAAGGAAAGTGATGGAATCACTTCTGAAGGAAGGAATTGTTGAGTACCTAGAGGCCAGTGTGGCACAGGACCCAAGGCAGCATGGGTTCACAGCAGAAAGGTCATGTCAGATGAATCTAATTGATTTCTTTGAATGGGTGACCAAAGTAGTAGACCAGGGACCTACCTAGACTTTAGCAAGGCATTTGACACAGTCCCACACAAAAGATTAATAGTCAAATTAGCCAGCCTGGGAGTGGGTCCCAGGGTGGTAGCCTGGGTAAAACATTGGCTGGACAACAGGACACAGAAGTTAATTGTAAATGGAGTCCACTCTGAAGAAAGAAGGGTTACTAGTGGGGTACCACAAGGTTCAGTACTGGGTCCAGTCCTTTTTAATATCTTTATAAGTAACATTGCAGAGGGACTGGAAGGAAAAGTATGCCTCTTTGCAGATGACACAAAGATCTGCAACAGAGTTGATACACAAGGAGCCGTGGACAGGATGAGAAGGGACTTGGCAAGGTTGGAAGAATGGTCAGAAGTATGGCAGCTTGGATTCAATGCAAAGAAGTGCAAAATAATGCACCTGGGAAACAAAAACCCAGGGGAAGATTATACACTGGGGGGGGGGAGGTAGTAACAACAACAAAAATAGAAAGGGACCTGGGGGTAATAATATCAGATGCCCTTAAGGTTAGCAAGTAATGTGAGAAGGCAGTAGGGAGGGCTGGGGGTATACTGGGATGTATAGGGAGAGGCATCACCAGCAGAAAACAGCAAGTTGTTATCCCTCTGTACAGACAGTTGGTGAGACTCCATCTGGAGTACTGCATCCAGTTCTGGAGACCCCATCGCTGCAATGACATAGACAGGATAGAGGCAGTCCAGAGGAGAGCAACTAAAATGGTGCAGGGTCTGCAAGAGAAGCCATACGAGGAGAGACTAAAAGAGCTTAATGTGTATACCCTTGAGGAAAGGAGGGATGGGGGTGCATGATAGAAATGTTTAAGTACCTCAGCTGCCTTGCAGAGATCAATGACTGGATGACTTCCAGCTGGTTGCAACTGAACCCCGATAAGACAGAGGAATTGGTGGTGGAGTTGAACAGAGTGCATGATAGGACAGCCTCTGAATCAGTGACTGGACTTGTTCTGGGATCTGTTTCATTAAAGACCTCCTCTTGGGTGCAAAATCTTGGTGTCATCTTGGATAGGAATTTGACTATGGAAGCACAAATATCCTTCACAGTCCACTCCTGTTTCTTCCATCTCAGAAACTTTGCCAGGATAAAGCCCCTCAATCTGCCTCCGGACCTCCCCACCTTGATACATGCCTTAGTTACATCAAGGCTTGACTACTGTAATGCGCTCTACCTCAGGGTCACAACAGGAGGATCTCTTCATAGACTGCTGCTAGTGCAAAACGCAGCTGCCCGGTTGCTTAATGGTCAGCAAACATTTTGCCATATTACACCGGTGTTGCGTGAATTACAGTGGCTGCCGGTTAGGTGGAGGATCCTTTTTAAGGTGGTTCTTCTCACCTACAAGGCCCTACACAGGCAGGGTCCTGGTTATCTGTCAGACCTTCTTGTACCTGCTCTCTCTCTCTCTGTCTGCCCCCTCCGTTCTTCCTGTAGGGGCCCCCTGGTGATTTCTAGGATGAGGTTGAGATCTGCTGGTGACAGAGCTTTTAGTGTTTCCACCCCCATCCTTTGGAATTCACTGCCCCCCTGGAGGGGCCCCTTCCTTGGAGATTTTCAAGGCCCGCCTTAAGGCCCTCCTATTTTGCCAAGCATGTCATGACTGAATTATTAATTTTGGTTGAATATGATGATTACAGGATGTGTTATTAATCTTTTAATTTTTTTTTTGTATTTAAATGTGTTATGCATCTGTTCTGTTATTTTGAAGATGTATTTGTTTGTTTTGTACAGCGCCCAGAGCTTCTGGGACTGGGCATTTTAAATAAACATTGCCTTGCCTTGCCTTTTCACTTTTGATGCACAGTTCTACTCCAGTTCTAGCCAACCTCTGTGACATTCCAAACACCATTACCTTTGTTTTGGTCTCATTTAGTTTTAATTTGCTTGTAGAAAGCCAATTTGTTAATTTAGAATAATCTTCTTGTAAAGCTGTTTGAATTTCAGCCACAGAGGTGCCAGAAGTGAAGAGAACTGTCATCTGCATATACAATGCATTTAGTACTATTTAAAACATTGGGTATGTCATTAACAAAGATAGAAAACATATAACATTATATATAGATATAAATTAATATCAGTACAAAATACTGAAAGACAGGATCATTTCAGTACAGATTCAGCAAATTAAAAATGAAATGAAGCCCTTTCTTTATGATAGGGTGAAGTCCTTGAGAATGGAGCAAATAACAGGGACTCAGGGTATGAAGTCCTCACTGGATATCTTTAAGGATTGTCAGTCCCGCATACTACATAAGATATGGGATACAATTAAAGATTACTTGGGGGTGTTATACACTGATTTTTTCAAAATTTTGGAAATTATTACAAACTATTTTTGCTACACATTTGGGTCCCTTATAGAGATTGATGATTCCTTAGATGCCTTCCTCTCAGATATCCGAGTTATCACGCTTACTCAGGAAGACATTTCTACATTGACGGAACCTATACAATCAATGGAAAATAAAGAAGCTATTAACAAATTACACCCAAATACAGCTCCAGGGCCAGATGGCCTAAGCCCTAATTTTTATTAAATTTTTCAGGAGACATTGACACCTTTATTACTAGAAACATTTAATGATATGCTTTATAATCTGGATATGCCCGATCAGATGGCTAAGGCCCTGCTTATTCTATTATATAAGAAAGGGGATAAAATTTATATCACTAATTAGAGACCGATATCTTTATTAAATATTGATTTTAAACTTCTTTCTATTATTTTATTTACCAGACTAAACACTGTTTTCCCAAACAATAATTTCCCCTTTCAAACCTGTACTATTACAGGACAGAATATAAAGGGTAATCTGTTTTGCTTAACAGTGATCTTTTCCAAGGGACACTGTGGGACTGCATGAGGTTATGTAGTGACCCTTGACCAGGAAAAGGCCTTCCACTGGATATCCCATCTAGTCTTATTTTTTATTTTGTCCTTTTATGGGGTTCCATGACAGTTTGTGGCATGAGTTCAACTTCTATACACCCCTGCACATGTTCACCCTTTAATAAATGGGAATATTGGAGACAAGGCTGAGATTGGAAGAGGGGTATGACAGTGGTGCCCCCTCAGCCTCTTGTTGTATGCCTGTTGTATAGTCATTCTTCTCTACAAATTAAATAACATTGCACATATACAAGGCATACCCCTCACTTTAACTACGTCTTCCTTGGAAGTGTTAGTGTATGCAGATGACCTGTGCTTATTTTTAGGTACACATTCAGAAGATATGCTAGCTTCGAGTATATTAACTGCCTACTCCAGAGCAACCAGTGCCAGAATTAACTTTACTAAGAGTAAAGCATTGGCGGTCTGGTACTTGAGGCTGAGATCCATAGGATAAAGTGTGGCCCTCAGAAAATGGATCAAAATAATTGGGAACTAAAATTGGCTGCATATGAAAGATGTATTAGATCTTGGCAAAGCTTACACATTTCCAAACTTAAAAGGGTTTATCTTATTAAGATTTTTATTATTCCCTTATTAGTATTTGTAGGATTGATGTCCCCCCCCAACAAGCCTTACACTCAAGAATTTATAATGTTTTATTTCATATAATGTGGGGCAGTAGGCTAAACCCCATTAAACAGATTAAACAGATTAGATCAGTCTTTCAGGGAGGGATTGCATGATCCAGCCCCTAGTTTTCTTCTCACATTTTATTTTGGACCCTCAATCTAGTGTCCATACTACAGAGTTCTCCATTTTTTTGGGTCAATTGGGGAAAAGACTGGTTCCAGAGATTCTTTCCTACATGGTCCCAGAATAAATGGACTTTTAAATTACAGAAGACAAATATATCACCTTATGTTGTGCATACTATGTAGAAATTCAGAGCTTGGAAAGTCACTATGGAGGATATTACACATCTGTCCAGACATTTATTATATGATCAGATCATCTTTAACTGTTTTACAGAGGACTTTACCTTTTCAAGAGGCACTATCCAAACTATTTTAACAACAACTAAACACTTAGACTCCAGAATTCCTAGATTTCTTTGGGACACTACATGGCTGGCTTGCCGTGGCAGATTGAACATGAAAAATAATCTAAAGCATAAGAAAGTGGAGGAAAGATATTGCCCCAGAGACTTGTGCAACATTGTCTTAGAGACCCAGGAACATTTGTTTATTGAGTGCCTCTTTATACTCACCTTCTGGAGAATACTTGCTGCACAAGTTCAAGATCAAAATGCCAAGAATATAACTTATGAGGTGTTGATCCTGGGTATTTACACTGATATATGGCAGAAATACACCTTCATACTTTAAGAATAATTTGTGTCGTGTTGAAGTATCATATTTGGCAAGCAACATGCCACTGGAATTTACAGAAAATGTATCTTTCCCAACAAGAACTTGTCCGAATTGTTTTAGGACAGATTAAGCAAACATATGACTATGATACCAAAACCTGAGCATATTCTTATTTATTTATTTATATATTTATTGAAATCTTGGATTAATACCTTTGAATAGGAGTAGCTCTTTACATAGTTTCCTTGTCAAAAGAAAAACATCATCATGATAACAATTACAATAACAGGTACATTGCAAGTGTCACCAGGCCTGAATACATCTAGGTAGAATACAACAAAAGCCATAGGTTCGCTGAAAAAATACAGATTAAAATTGAGGTGGAACTAGACACATTGGGATAGGTAAAGGGCAGAGACAAGGGGTTTTAAATGAATACACTCCAAACAGATGGTACAATTCATTTAAACAATGGAGGCAGTGTACAAGGTATGCCTGAGTCAGGTAATAGCTAACTTACTAAGGGCCGGAAGGTATAGCAGGTCAAAAGTGGAGAGGGGAGGTGGATGAGGAAAGCGGAAGGAGGTGGGTGAGAGGGAAGGACATGAGAGGAAAGGGATAGGTGGGGATTAGTTGGGGAGGTGTAGCAGAGAGTAAGTGCTGAAAGGATGAAGGTACAGCAACACTGTGGAACCACGGTGCAGGAAAGATAAAAAAAGGGGGAACATAATGAGGAAAAAAAAGCCACAAAAACCTAGAAAAAAAAGGAAGGATGTATATCTGTATAAAGGTGTGGGATTTATTACTTCTTATGGATTTTATGCTTTTGTGTAAGTTACTGTACTGGGACTTTCTTTGCAGTATTTTTTGCTTTATACTGATCTTTTCTATACCCTGTGAGGTACGTCCTGTTAGTCCTCTGAAGTATACTGCCCTTAGTATTGTTCAATCTTTCACAATACCAAACTTCCCCTACTCTTTTTGATACGTGCCATGGGATCTTTACCATCCACCTGAACTACCACCAGAACAGGTGGATGGGACCTTGGTTTAACATCTCATCTGAAAGATGGCACCACAGAGGTGCAGCATCCAGCTCGTGCTGCACTACAGTGTAAGTACTGGGATATTAACCCCAGTGCCAGGTGGGGGAATTTAACCCACAGCCCTCTGACAACCCTCTGATCTCCCAGCCTCAGAGGTGAGTGTACTACCTGCTGAGCCACTGACACTGCTCACTGCCAAGTAACGTGTCCTGAGCCTAAAGAGCTACAGACATCATGGCAAAGAAAGAGCCGCACTAAGGTGACCTGGGGTGCTCTGTGACAACTCTGAGAAACATGAAAGCACCTGTCATGGCACTTACCCAGGGCATATATGTCCAGAAAATGAAGAATACAATCATCTGTATTTCAAACAATTTTCTGCATTTAATTGTGTATATGTACACTATCTTAATATCAAAAAGACAGACAGAAAACACAATCGGAAAAACATAGTGAAGACATATTTAAAAGCTCTCTTCTCTAAATCCCAACCCTTTGTTACTTATAAAATAGATAACAAAACTCTTGTTTATCTATCCTACAGTTAATTTCAAACTCTCATAATGGATGGGAGAGCGTGAGAGAATATACAGAAAGTTTACAACTAAAAAGCACTCTAAATGATTTTATTCAATGAACAAACTGTAAAACCAGCAGGGGACTGTCTGGGTGGGATTGGTTCTACTGAAACATCCACAATTTTCCAATGAATGGCCTAGGGACAGAGAAGGAGATGGCAAAGTAGCACAAAGTGCGTATATAACAGGCCAAGAGGGATAGGGAGGAAGGTATGGTGAGTTAACAAGCTGTACATGACCCAGAGGGCTGGTTATAAAGCTACTATACATGTTAAGATAATCATTAGACTAGGCTCCACTTTTTAGTTGTAAACTTTCTATATACTCTCTCACTCTCACCCATCCTTCATAAAAGTAACAAAAGGTTGAGATTTAGAATGTCTTCACTGTGTTTTCCCGATTGTGTTTTTTGTCTGTCTTTTTGCTATTAAGATTGTGTGTATATATAATATATACACAATTAAATGTTATTATGTGGCTAGCACTTTTTTTTAAGGTAACTGGTAGCACTGTATATGGGTATATACCTTTAAATATGTGCACTTAATATGACTGTCATGTGACTGGTTGAAGCCTATTTAAATGTTGGGAACACAGGGAGCAGTAGCTCTGATAAAGACTCGGAAGGGTTGAAATGTCAGAGCTTGGTGTGGTTTCTCTAGCTCTGGTGGGCTGTTTCTGTTGTGAGAAGCAAATAAATGCAGAAAATTGTTTGAAATACAGAGGATTGGAGTCTTCATTTTGTGGATATATATGTACTGGGTAAGTGCCATGACTGGCTGCTTTCATATTTCTCAGAGTTTTCACAAAGCACCCCAGGTCACCTTAGTGTGTCTCTTTCTTTGCCACGTTTATCAGGATTTGAGCTATGTACAGGTGAGGGCATAACACGAAAAAAGCTGTTACACAACATTCCCATTGAACTGCCTATCTTAGTGTGCACCTATATCTAGAAAGAGGCTGATACTTTCCTAAATAGATGACTATGTATGAACATGATATAGCAGATGTCAGAAACAGGAACAGCTAATGGTGCAGACACCTCTATGGAAACTGGTGAAAAGGAAACCGCTGGGTTTACAGAAAGCTTGTTTCATACAATAGCGTGCACCTCCTCTTGATGGTGTTAACTAAAGTGAGATTAGGGTACTGTAAAGAGAAATCCAGTTAGTGATCGGAAATGTGTACCTCTGGATAAGGTTTTTTTTTTTTTTATGGATAGGTGGGCAAGGCTGGACCCTCACTGGGAGGGGGATTTAAGGGGAGGTATGAGGGGGAGAGTCTGGGGACTACGTAATACAACAAGTATTGCTGATATTAAGATGTTCTGATGTAACCTCAGGCTCTGTTAATTGTGTGAAAAAGTTAATAAACTTGAATTTCAAAAAAAAGAAAGCTTGTTTCAACATTTACTGAGTGGGGATCCATTCGGAACTAGACAGACCGCAACTGCAGGAGGAAATGAGAGGTTGGGAGACAATGCTCGGGACACAGAAAACAGTAATAACATTAGAAGTGCATTCTTTGCATACAAGTGCATAGCAGTAAAGGCCAGGAAGAATTACTGGCAAACAGTTTCTACAGAAGCTGATCGGGATGCAAAAAGAGCACCCAGGAGTTTGCCCATCATGAAAGACGCAATGTTTGCTTTTGAAGACAAGGAGTTTATCAGAGACTGGCAGGCCATCTCAGAAGAAGCAACGAATAAGTGGATGAAACTAAAAAAAGACAGACAGAGATTGAAAAACAACTGAAACTGAAAGAGGGTATTCTAAAAACATTTGAGGACCATAGCAGTTTTGGAAATTTTAAAAAACATCTGGAGAAAGAATTAAAATTCCAGGACAATAGGATAGCAGCCACAAAAACAAAAAATGCAAATTTAAGAGAGAAGAGAATGACTACCGTATTGGACACATTTTTTCATGGCCTACAAATGACAAAAGGAAACAGGAAGGTAGGAACAACAAGAAACGAACTAAGGTACATTTTGAAATGCCACCCTCCATTTTAAAACGACTCAGTAGTATTGAACAGGCCACAACCAGCACAAGCGATACATCATGCATGAGTGACTCGGATGACCAGAGGGACCAGAGGGACAGGGAGTTGAACTACCAGAGCAAGAGGGGGAAATGCAAGGGTCGGTATCAGATCAAATCAGGAGGACATGAAGAGGAAGAAGGAGAACAAGGCCATCATGGAGGACAACAGAAGAGGAGGTATCAAGCACCACAATAGAAGGATCCAAAACCTAAGGAACTGTTGTAAATTTATCAGATTATGAACTGCGTGACACAGAGACAGATATTCTGAGTAAGGGATTATCATTTGTACCCAAAGCAGATATAAATTTATTTGAGACAACAGTGGACATCTTTAAACTCTGCAGAGCGTTGAACTTGAGGTGCTATTATTGTAAACCTGACGACATGGGAGGAACACCTCAAAGCCTGATTGTAAGTAATGGAGCTTTGTCTCTACATATTGACTTTACAGAAATTATACCAACACAAGAGGTTCTTGAGGCACTTGATGTATTCTCTGAGGCTAGTGAGACTGAAAGCATGGTTAGGAGGAAACCCAGCACCTTTTGCCTCCCCCACCACAGCAGTTAGCACATTTCAGAGACTGTGTTTAAGAGATTTAGAAAATCTAAAAGTAGAGGAATATATGCATAGGTTTTGTAATGTTACTGCATCTGAGAGGAAATCATTTGAAATTTGAAGAAATAATAAAAGCATTGTAGTAAAACCTGCAGATAAAGGGGGAAGTGTGGTGGTCTTCAACACTAGTGACTATGTGGCCGAGGTTGAGAGACAACTTGCAAATGAAGAATTATATACACTAGCGAAGACTGGGGATTCTAGCAGTGTTAAAAAGTGTGTAGATGATTTTCTGATGTGGGCAGAGTGTGAAGCTTTGTTCACTGAATAAAATCATTTAGAGTGCTTTTTAGTTGTAAACTTTCTGTATATTCTCTCACTCTTTCCAATCCATTAAGAGATTCTGAAATTAACTGTAGGATAGATAAACAAGAGTTTTGTTATCCATTATATAAGTAACAAAAGGTTGGGATTTAGAGGAGAGAGCTTTTAAATATGTCTTCATTATGTTTTCCTGATTGTGTTTTTGTCTGTCTTTTTGCTATTAAGATAGTGTGTGTATATATATATATATATATATATATATATATATATATATATATGTGTATATAAAATCAACTCAGAAAAACATATGTGAGCACCTGGAAAAACAGTGTGGTGCTATTCTGCATTCATATCCAAGAATTAAAGTAAAATAGATCAGCACCCACAGAGACTTTGAAGAAACCTGACAGCACGCCAGGAGAAACGTTAGTCTATGTGCTAGCCACTTTGGCCAGTGTTTTATTTGCACTTATTTGCACTTTTTTACATAAAGGAATGATTAAATTAATCCATGGAGTCCTAGTTCTCTGTATGGAGTGTGGGTGCTGATCTATTTTACTTTAATTCATATATATATATATATATATATATATATATATATATATATATATATATAACATATATACACAATTAAATGTTATTATGTGGCTAGTACTTTTTTGTTTTAAGGTAACTGGTAGCACTGTATATGAGTATATACCTTTAAATATGTGCACTTAATATGACTGTCATATGACTGGTTGAAGCCTATTTAAATGTTGGGAATATAGGGGGCAGTATCTCTGATAAAGACTCGGAAGGGTTGAAATGCTAGATCTTGGTGTGGTTTCCCTAGCCCTGGTGGGCTGTTTTTGTTGTGAAAAGCAAATAAAGGAAGAAAATTGTTTGAAATACAGAGGATTGGAGTCTTCATTTTGTGGACATATATGCCCTGGGTAAGTGCCGTGACTGGCTGCTTTCATCCAGCTACAGGAATCAGTTGTGTGTAAGCAAAGTGTTTGAGTCTGAAAGGGTCTACAGCTTCAGCTTTGCCAACATGTAAAGTCTGCTAAAGTAGCAAGCCATGCTTCAAACTCAGTCGATGTTTAAAGTTAGTCCAAAATGGTAGTGAACCGTGCCTCAAGCTCACTTCTAGAAAGTGTCTCAAGGGGTAAAAAGCAAGATTCAAAGTGCCTGGTGTTGTGCAAGGGAGGCAACCAACTTCCTAGTGTCTGCAAGGACTGCAAGCATTTGGGTCAGCCCTAGCCTTAGGGGAACCCACCCATGTTGAAGAGACTGTATCCTGTGATCCACTTTGGGAGCCATTGCCTGGGCCCTGGTTGCACACCCCGTGTAGGAATGTGTGTGTTCATCCCTAAAATGCTTGGGAGTGCGCCATGGTTTTAAAGTTCTAGCCAACCAGAAAAAAAGGTCTATTTCTGCCACGTGGGGCACATGAGAAAGGAACTGTGACTACTGATGCAGTTACTACATGCTATAAATGTGCTAAATATGATGAATGTGCAGAATGCTATGCAACCATCAGATTGGGTTTTGGGACACAGCCTGGTAGTGTGCCACCTTGGCACTGCCATATGAGTTTCCACCCAAGGGTCACAGCCTAGACATGGGGTTTGAAACATGCTGGCCCGGGTCCCAACCTGGTATATCCATTGAAGTGATCCCAGCTCAGAAAGGGGATACTCTTTTAAAGGTTCAAAGAGTGTTGTCTCCATCTGCAGATGCTGCACCATCTGGCAGTTGGTTTGGGGTATCCCAGCTGCAGGCTTTTACCAACCTCCTTGTGTCTCCAAGGTCAGAATTCTGCCTGCTGTGATCACCTTAATTCTATGCTACAACATAATGGTGACTTACCAGATGTGACTTTTGATCTGTGAGTATGCAGGGCCAATGCCCTGCCACAAAGCAAAAGGGGATGTATATAGTTTAAAGTGTTTAAATGGACTAGGCCATCCGGTCATGTTTACAGTTGCTTAGGCAAAATAAGTGAGTTGCATATGTTTAATCTGATTGCTTTCTCCAAGGGCCCCAACTAGCCGGCTAACGTACAGCTGCACCGAACATTAGGCCTGCACCTTAACAACTATAATTACTGGGTATCCAGGTACTGCATTGCATATGGGATTGCAGGGTTCTGAATGTGTCTGGGAATTGGTACCAGTGTGGACCATTGTAAATATGTTTTTCCATAAAGGTAGCTAGCTAGATAGCCAGGGCTCTGACTATCTCAGAAGGTTGGGGGCGCTGCTGTGGTTTAAGATGTACATCTAACTGCAAAGTGATTACTGTAATTGGTTTTAAGCCAAATCAGTCAAACTAATTGTCAAATGTGAATATTGTAAATAGCATAACCTCTGCTTCCAGCTTTAACCTTCCTAGTCCTCCACATTTAAATAAACTTATTTGTTCTTGCAGATACCTGTCTTGTGAGCATATTATTAGTAGTTAGTCAATAATTGTTAAAATGTCTTTATTGTGAAAAAATGGTTATTGGGTCATGTTTGGGGTGGCATTACAGTAGTATGGGTAGGTACAGCATCCCAAAGGGTTATACCAGGTTAAAGTTAGCCCACTTAAAGTATACTCTGGCTAGAGGCACTACATAATTTGTTATCCTGGAATGAACCATTTTACAATTAATTTTAGGAACCCAGGCCCCTCAACCTTGGTCTGGTTAAGCAAGGCAGGGTTAGAAGCCCTTGGTATAATGGTGCCAGCTTTACACAAATAGAGGCACTGCTGGGATCTCCTGTTAGCCATGTTGTGCCAAGCCTGGACACCCCCCAAGCTCCTAAGCTTTGGGACACTTAAAATGCTTGCCACCTGGGTAAGCTAATGAAAATGTTTTGGCACCAAAATCTGCTCTAAGCCGTTGTTCACTGCTGGCCAGTGACAGAATGTAAGGGGGAGCCCCAGTGGCCAAAAGTGGAATTGCACCGGGGCATTAATATTCAGAAGCAGTCAGCTTGGTGTACTGGGGCTATCTGTTTTCAGCGGTTGCTGACATTGGTAAATTATAAATAAATATGTGTACTGGCAGCACCCCCATGGATACTTAAAGGGCAAGAATAAAGGGGGAAATAAGTTAAATAAACAAATATTATGGCTGATCCAGAAGTTAATGTTGGGACTCAGATAAAGCCTGTCTGCTGCCTGGAGGTACTTAATTATGGCAGCAGTGACAGGGTCTGGACTAAAGTGAAATGTTTGATCTGGGCAGCAATCTAAAGGGCACAACAGCAGCTATTAAATTGTGAGGCAAGTGGACAAATAAAGTAAATACTCTGGCTGCACCAGGACTTTCATTTTAGGACTGTGTTAAATCTGCAGGGGACTGTGTATTCAGCAGCCATTTTAGTGCAGCAACTGCCAATCAGAAAGCCAAGTTTTCGGCCAGCATTTGTGGAACTTTTGCCAAGGGCTTCTGGAATATTGCAAAGGACTTGTGTGGAAGTTGCAGGGACCTAATTTCTGGTGCCAAAACAGGGAGCCTACTGTGCATCGAGTGAGGCTAATGAATATTCACTTTGTGAACTGACAAGCAGTTTCAGCAAATTAGTGTGGAAACAGCAGATAGCTTTAGCCTCAGAGTAGCTCTATAAAAGACAGTGCTTAAGGCTGAAAATCAGAGTTTCAGCACAGGCTCCCCACAGGGGTGGGGGCTCAGGCCCTTTGCTCCAAAATGGGCCTAGTGATCCAGTGTAAGCCCCTCCACAGGGAAGGGGACTTTCTTCTGCTGGGCAGACAAAGTGACTGCAGGCAATAGAAGTTGCTAGCCTGGGGGTTGCCAAAGATTGTCCTCCAGGGCTGGCCAGCACCGTTCCACGTTTTTGGTAAAACATGGGCAACCTGAATCTTCAGCTGTGAGAGAGCTGCACGAATGTCCATCCTCAGTGTTGAGAGTGCTGAAGCAAGCCTGAAACATCAGAGATAGAAAGCCATTTCTGTAGAGCAATCTGAGTGAGTAAATCTGTGTCTAACAAGTACAATTATGAGAAAGTCTGCAAGGGGCAGAGAGGGCCAGTGAGTTTAGAATGTGACTGTCTATCTGCACCTTAGTTTAACCAAAGCATAGAAAGGGAGAACATCTGATTAGTGACCAGCGAAGGGTCTAGTTTCAAGTATATACCCATGTCTGATTTAACTAGTGCCACAACACTGGATGGGAGTTCCCTGACTATGCAGAATTTTTCTGGACAGTGCCTGGTGGGCCAGTAACCATCTATGTGTCCAGTTGGGAGCTGCAAATGCAAGCAAGAGCCACAAGGGACTGTGTTGGAATGTTTTGGGGCCTGAGAGAGCTGCTAAGAACTATCTTACTGCCAAGTAACGTGTTGTGAGCCTAGAGAGCTATAGGAATCAATTATGTCTAAGTAATGTGTTTGAGTCTAAAAGGGTCTACAGCTTCAGCTTTGCCAACATGTAAAGTCTGCTAAAGTAGCAAGCCATACTTCAAGCTCAGTTGATGTTTAAAGTTAGTCCAAAATGGCAGTGAACCGCGCCTCAATCTCAGTTCTAGAAAGTGTCTCAAGTGGTAAAAAAGCAAGATTCAAAGTGCCTGGTGTTGTGCAAGGGAGGCATCCTTGCTCCTAGTGTTTGCAAGGACTGCAAGCATTTGGGTCAGCCCAAGCCTTAGAGGAACTCACCCATGTAGAAAAGTCTGGATCCTATGATCTGCTTAGGAAGCCATTGCCTGGCTCTGGTTGCACACCCCGTGTAGAAGTGTGGATGTTCATCCTTAAAATGCTTGGGAGTGCACCATGGTTTTAAAGTTCTAGCTGACTGGAAAAAAGAGTCTATGTCTGCCATGTGGGGCACATGAGAAAGGAACTGTGACTACTGACGTGTTTACTACAGGCTATAAATGTGCTAAATCTGGTAAATGTGCTGAATGTTTTGCAACCATCAGACTGGGTTTTGGGACACAGCCTGGTAGAGTGCCACCTTGGCACTGCCATATGAGTTTCCTCCAAGAGGCACGGCCTAGATGTGGGGTTTGAAATTTGCCAGCCCGAGTCCCAATCTGGTATATCCAGTGAAGTGATCCCAGCTCAGAAAGGAGGCACTGTTCAAAATTCAAAGAGTGATTCAATTTGAAAAAAACAAAATTCAAAGAGTGTTGTCTCCTTTTGCAGATGCTGCCCCATCTGGCAATCAGTTTGGTGGCATCCCGGCTGCAGGTCTTTACCAACCTCCTTGCCTCCTAAGTCACAGTTCCACCTGCTGTGATAACCTTAATTCTATGCTACAACATAATGGTGACTTACTGGATGTGACTTTTGATCTGTGACTATGCAGTCCAATGCCCTGCCACAATGCAAAAGGGGATGTATATAGTTTAAAGTGTTTAAATGGACTAGGCCATCCAGGTGTGGATACAGTTGCTTAGGCAAGGTAAGTGAGTTGCATATGTTTAATCTGATTGCTTTCTCCAAGAGTCCCAACTAGTTGGCCAATGTACAACTGCACCAAACATCAGGTCTGCACCTTAAGAACTCTAATTACTGGGTATCCAGGTATTGCATATGAGATTGTTGGGTTCTGAATGTGTCTGGGAACTAGTACTAATGCAGGCAATTGTAAATATGTTTTTCCATAAAGGTAGCTAGCAAGATAGCCAGGGCTCTGTCTATCTCAGAAGGTTGGGGGTGCCACTGTGATTTAAGATGCAAATCTAAATGCAAAGTGATTACTGTAATTGGCTTTAAACCAAACCAATCAAACTAATTATCAAATGTGAATATTGTAAATAGCATAACCTCTGCTTCTAGCTTTAACCTTCCTAGTCCTCCCCATGTAAATAAACTTCTTGTTTGTTCTCACAGATACTTGTCTCATGACCATATTGGGCACTATGCACCGATGGTTGGGTAATACATGCCAGAGGCACGTTACCTGCCCATGGAGCTCTGCACCTATGGAGAGGTGCACACCGCGGCATTCACGACTGCTGGCTTCCTGTCCATGACCCTCCCCCCCCAGCGCAGGACTTTGCAGTGCAGCCGGGCAGGCATTGCTGGTCCGACTGGGCATCCAATCAGGTGCCTGGACGGGTCCCTGCACAGGATGCCTTGCGCAGCAGGGCATGTGTTGCCAGCGTGCCCCACAGATGTCTGATGGCTGCGGGGGGGGTGAGGTGGGTATGCCGCCGGCTCGTCGGCAATGGGGCATCAAAGTGGTGTGCCTGGAGGGGGGCTGTACCCTTCCAAATGCCCCGAGGGGCTGGTGTCAGAGTGGGATGGTGGTGGTGCAGTTGGGGGGCACCTTATGTGTGCCGATGCCCCTGCACACCTGAGCCGCACCAGCCAGGGGGTGCCTTGTAGGTGCTGCACACCTGTGCTGGCCAGGTGGTGCAAGGCTGCCATGGTCCCGGGGTGGGTGACCATTCAACCAATGGGTGCAGGGGTGTGTATCAGGTTTACAGTAGACTTCTCCCTGGTGTAGTCTGTGCACATATCTGCCCCCAGCCAGCACTACATGCCGCTGGTGCATGGGCGTGCTGCTGGCATGACCGCCCTTGGTCAGCGTTGCTCTTTATGTGGCAGGGGATCAGGTGCATATGTGCTACACACCCCTCTTAGTGCATCCCATGCAGGTGGCATGTAGGGTGTGGAGTGGTTGCACACCCCAGATACATATGCGTACCACTCTGCCCAATTAGTGCATAGGGCCCATTATTAGTAGAAAGTCAATAATTGTTCATATTTCTTTATTGTGAAAAAGTGGTTATTGGGTCATGCTTGGAGTGGCATTAAAATAGTGTGGGTAGGTAAGCATCACAGAGGGTTGTACCAGGTTAAAGTTAGCCCACTTAAAGGTATACTCTGGGTGGAGGCCCTATGCAATATGTTATCTTGCGAAAAATCATTTTAAAATTAATTTTAGGAACCCAGGCCCCTCAGCCTTGGTCTGGCCAGGCAAGGTAAAGGTAGCAGCCCTCAGTATAATGGTGCCAGGTTTACAATAGTCTCACCTGAAATCCCCTGTACATGTTTACTCACCAATTCATTCAGACAACTCCTGTTTGGTTTTAGGTTTTAATTGTTTTCCCTCTGGCAAGACAGGCATTTATGGCCGGCCAGGTAGCACTGAGGGTTGAGGCTCTGGATGCCACACCTCATGCCACACTGGCAACCCGGGTTTGGGAGTGAGCTCAGGTCATCAGGGGTTGGCAGGGTAGAAGAGGATTGAGCATTCAGAGGAGTGCTCTCCTCTTCTGAGGAGGGTGGGCAGATGTCTCCCTGGCATGAGCGGCTCCCAGCAGAGGCTGAGAGTGCCACAGTCTGGGGATCATGCTGACTCAGGGGAGAAGCCTTGGCAGACATCCACGGACTTGGTGCAGGAGTGCACCCAGCTGCACTGGATGCCATTGCATGTCTCGGCTCCTTGGGGGGTGCTCACCAGAATAGGGGAAAACACCTGCTGGCTGGGGGGTAGACATTGCCTGCCCCCACTTTCAGAACTGGATCCTATCCACCGTGACCTGGTCTCGGTGTCACCTCCACCCTTAGAAGCACCAGAAGAAAGCACCGAGGAGCAGAAGGTGGCCCCACTCCAGGTGGTGTATTCTGGAGGGATTGCTCCATGCAGCATGTCGCGGGTGTGCCAAGAACCAAGGTGCAGATGGGAGGATCTCAGGTAGGAGGGGATAAGATAGGATGACTGAAGGGGCCTCAGCCAGTGGCGATGGGAGGGAAATACATACTAACATACTATTTGCCAGCAGATTAGGCCTTACGGTCTATCGAGTCTGCTCGAACCTAGATCCTTAGTTGGGTGCCGAGACCCTCCCATCCCTTGTGCTCCAGAAACCCCTATCATCCATCCCCACCCCCCCGGGACAGGCCATCATCTGATACATCCACTGTCTGTGTCTGTCCCACCCTCTCTTGAAGCCCTCCACTGTGGATCTCTGAACCAGCTCACCAGGCAGTGCATTCCAAGGGTCCATCACCCTCTCAGTGAAAAACCTCCTCCTCCCCCTCACCCTTCCACCTTCCAACTTCAAACCATGCCCTCTGGTGATACCTCCCTGCTTTAGTCTAAAGATCCCCTCCATGTTTACCCTATTTATTCCCTTGAGGTACTTGAAGACCTCAATCATGTCCCCCCTGTCTTTCCTCTCCTCCAATGAAAACAGGCAGAGCTCCTCAAGTCTGTCCTCATAAGTCAAATCCCCTAGCCCTCATATCATCTTTGTTGCCCTCCTCTGTACCCTCTCCAGGAGCTGTATGTCCCTCTTCAAGTGTGGTCTCCAGTACTGTACACAGTACTCAAGGTGTGGTCTAACCAGTCCATTGTACAGCGGCAGAATCACTTCCTTGCTCCTAGAGGTGAATCCCCTTACAATGCATCCCAACATCCTTTTTGCCTTGCTAGCTGCTCTCCTGCACTGCTCAGAGTTATTCATACATGTATCCACCATGACCCCTAGGTCTTTTTCCCATTGAGGCCTCAGCGCCTCCCCTCCCAGGTGTACCTGTGTTTAGGTTTCCTGACCAAGATGCAACACCTTGCACTTGGTGATATTGAAATTTAATTTCCATGTGTGAGCCCAGCTTTCCAGGGTGTCCCGGTCCCCTTGCAGGGCCAGCCTCCCCTCTTCTCCCTCAACTACTGCTCCCATCTTGGAGTCATCTGCGAAGAGACTCATTTCACACCCTATACCCTCCCTGATGTCCGATATGTATGCATTAAACAGGATCGGACCCAGAACCGAGCCCTGTGGTACCCCACTACCAACCTCTCTAAGGTTCGAGAGCTCCCCACAGACCACTACTCTCTGAGTGCGTCCAGCTAGCCAGTTTTCAATCCATCTGACCATCAAAGGGCCTACTCCTAACCCCATCAGTTTCTCCACCAGCCCATTGTGGGGGACAGAGTCAAACGCCTTGCTGAAGTCCAAGAATAATACATCCACAGGCTTTACACCTGTCCAGTTCTGATGTTACCCATTCATAGAACTCCACAAGGTTGGTTTGACATGATCCCTGGCACAAACCCATGTTGCCACTATCCAGACCTCCCACCTCCTCCAAGTACACCCCAATTGTTCCTTTAGTATACTCTCCATTAATTTTCCCACCACGAGGTCAAACTGATGGGTCTATAGTTACCTGGTCTTCCTCGACCCCTTTATGGATTGGTACCACATGTGCCTCTCGCCAATCCCTAGAGTACCCTCCCTGTCTCAAGTGACCTGCTGAAAGCTCCGCCAGAAATGCAGCCAGTATGTCCGCCAATTCCCATAGTACTCGGATGAATGCCATCCGCCCCAGGAGATTTGTTTTCGTTAGGGCCTTGAGGGCTAACCACACCTTTGGTGGAGATAGCATCATCCGTCCCATCCACCTTACTGGTCTTTTTATCCTTATCCAGATGTGACACCCTGGGTACCTTTCCCTCCCTCTTGCTCCATTTCTGTTGCTCCGATCCCTCCCTGCCACTTCTATCCCTTCATGCCTTGCTTTGTAGATATCCCATCCCTCCCTAGTGAACACAGAGGCAAAGTACTTGTTAAATACCTCTGCCTGGTCCTCGCCTCTTCCACCCACCCTCCTTCTGATCTCAATCTGCTGAGATGGCCCTTAGTTTTTCTCTGCTCCCCAATGTACCAGAAGAACCCTTTTCCCTCATGTATCCCTGTGCCAGCCGCTGCTCTTTTACTGGACTTTGCTCCCTCACCATACGGGTGACTTTTCTAGATGCAAGCTGGTACATTTCCTTATCCCTATCCCCTCTTGTTGTTTTATATTTTTTGTAGGCCGCCTTCTTTTCTCTGACTGCTACCTGTACCTTACTGGACCACCAGCATGGTTTATGTGACCTTGCTCCTTCACGTTTCAACTTAGCGCAGATCCTGACTGCCTCATGAAGTCCCCGTTTTATGACCTCCCATCTCCTTTCCACACTTGTCGTTGAGGTAATCCCCTTCAAGTGATCCTTGAGAATATTTCCCATGCCCATAAAGTCTGCCCCCCTGAAGTCCACTGCCAGTGTCCTAGATCTCACCCCCACTCCCCCATGCTTATTTGAAACCAGACACTATTGTGGTCACTCCCAGTCAGGGGGTCCTATACAACCATGTCCCTTACCAGATCCCCATCTGCCAGAACCACATCCAGGACATGCCCCTCCCTTGTGGGCTCCATCACATGCTGTGTTAAGAACACATCCTGGAAGCCATCCAGCAGCCTCTGCTCCTTGGCCACCTTAGAGGACATGGTTCCCCAATTTGTACCTGGCATATTAAGGTCCCCCATCAACACCACTCCTTCCCCTTTTGGACCACACTGGGCAATGATGTTGTCCAGCAAACCATCCTCTAGAACATCACTCATCCCGGGGGGCCTATATGCTACTCCCAGCTTGACCTTATCTCCTGCTGGGGATCGTAAGGTGACCCATAAGGCCTCCAAGTTTCCCTCTGCCTCTTCTACCATAGCAATTTCTATATCATCTCTAATGAACATAGCCACTCCACCCCCTCTGCTGTCCTTTCTATCCTTCCTAAGCATAGTGTACCCCCGTACATTTAGGTCCCAGTCATGGTTTTTGTTGGCCCACGTCTCTGTGACCGCCTCCACATCCACCCCCGAACAGCATGGCCTGGAACTCTGGTAACTTGTTTCCCAAGCTCCTGGCATTTACTAACACCAACCCCCACCCCTTATCCCTGATCCTCTTTGTCGAACCCCACCCAGATTCCTTATACTTCCATCCTCCCCTGCTCCTCCTGAAACCTCCACCTCCAGTCTGTTTCCCCTCCCCCTTGGGCTTGAAGGCTACTCCCCTCATCTGGAGGAGGGCTTCTGGTCAGCCCCTCCTCATCCCTTCCCCTATACAAGTTTAAACCCCACCTTTCTTGTATGTAGTCAGCCATCCCCTGTTTAAGGACTTCCTTCCCTAATGGGGCAAGATGAAACCTGTCCTTGGCATATAGTCCCTTATCCTCCCAAACTCCATTCCAGTTTCCTAACACCCCCAACCCATTCTCTTCACCCCACTTCCTGAGCCAGTCATTAACCTCTGTAAGCTTCAATTTTTTCTCCACTGATGCCTTTGGTACTGGCAATATCTCCAAAAAGGAAATGTTGCATCCATTATCCCGACAGACTCTGGCACGTTCTTGGAACCTTGCTTGGATTTCCAAAACACTATTTCCCTCTAGATCATTAGTTCCCAAATGCACCAGGAAATCCGGTTTCCCTCCACAATCCCTAACCATTTCATACACCATGAACTTTGCTTTGTGCACTGTCAGCCCAGAGATGCTCACTACCTTCACCTGGCTATGGCATCCACCCCCTGTCCCTCCCAATGGATACCCCTAATCATCAGTCTCCCAGTAACAGAACCTTAACACCGCCATCATCCTTATGGTTACCTCACTATGCCCTCTCAGCCCCCTTCCCCCTTTATTCATGATCTCAATTTCATGGAGTCTTCCTGCCTTATTAGAGACCCCTTGTCACCCTCCCCTTTCTGCCTCCCTTGCTATTTTGCCCACTTAACTCAAACCCCCTCTGAATAGGTGTCCCCTTTAACCCTCTCTTATCTGAACAATTTATCCTGGCCCTGACGGTTTCCCCTTCCCTCACATCACCATCCTCCCCCCTTATAATAGTATCCTGCCTCCAGAGGCTCTCTGTGGGTCCCCTTTAGCTAGGGCCCCATCCTTGGTACTGACCTCCCTGCTGAAGGGGGGCTCCTCTCCCACCTCCTTGTCTCCAGTTTCTCCAATCATGCTCTCCTCCTCATGTCTGGAATATGTTGCATCTCCCCATTTGCTTAACATATATGTTTCCTTCTCCCTCTGGGACTATGTCTATCCTTTCCATAGCTGGTCTGTGATGCCCTATGGGTATCCGACTCCCTCCCCCGGCCTCTGTATAAGTTTCCTCATTTCCACCAACCCCTTCCTCCCCCTCTAGGTTGCTTAGTACCTCAAATTTATTGTGACACTCTATGTCAGCCTCCATCAAGTAACCCGAGTTTCCCCTGACTGCATCTCTAAACTGACCCTCTTCTTCCTCTCTTGCACTGTTCACCTTAGGAGCTCCCTTCCCATAGTCTGCTGTTTTAGGCTTCTGCACAACAGCCCCTCCTGACTCTTCCCCCTCCAGTCTCTTTGTTTTCAGATTGTTCACCCTGTATGCTTTCCCCTTAGCATCAACTTCCCTGTCTAAGGGTCCTCTGTCCCTAATATCCCTATCTCCTGCTTGCTGTAACATAGCGTCCTGTAATTTCAGGCGTTGCCCAGCCTCCCTCAGCCCTACATTCTGCTATATCCACACCCTTATCCGTGGACACCCCCAGCTCCACAGCTTACTCCTTAACCAATATACCTCACTCCTGATACAAGATAGCTGTCCACAGAGTGGGCAGCCTCCCTCTCCAGGCCCAATTTAGAATTGTTGCATCCCACAGCCTGTGCAGCCTACAACCCTTCCGAAGATGCCTGCCATGGTGGAATATGGCCACCCTGATTATCCCCCTCTGTTTATAATAGCACACCCCCTTTTCTCAGTCCCTTTCCCCTGGAGTACAGTTTCTCTCTATACTGACTGTAGTTATTTACAAACCCAATTTCAACCCCACCAATAAAGTTCCCAAGTCTCACAAACACATACAGTCCAGTGTGTGTTCGGTCCCACTAACAGTGTGTGCAAGCAGACATCAGGTACCGTATGATGTCACAAGCCCACCAGCTCCTGTTGCTTCGAATTTCAGTCCCAAACAGAAATACTCAGCCCTTCAATCCCAACCCCCAGTGGCTTTTCAGTATTTAAGAAAGCATACAAAACAGGGTGGGGGAGGCTCTTACCAAAACACCAGGCAAACAACACATTTAAATTTCCCTCTAATTATCCCTGCCAAACAACTATCCCCAAGCCTCCAAAGTTACAATATCACAGCCCAAGTAACAGTTCTAATTCAAGGTAATAATTTTTAACACATAGAACTAATTTCAATTACAAACTATTCAAATATTTCAGTTAAAACAGAATATAACTCCAACCTCTTTCCTACCTGCCTGCTGCTTAAGCTCCCGAGTGAACAATGAAAGCCAAGGTAATTCCTGTTTAAAGACAAGGTAATTGCAGCTAATGTCCCCTCCCCCTAACACCAGGCAAACAACACATTTAAATTTCCCTCTAATTATCCCTGCCAAACAACTATCCCCAAGCCTCCAAAGTTACAATATCACAGCCCAAGTAACAGTTCTAATTCAAGGTAATAATTTTTAACACATAGAACTAATTTCACTTACAAACTATTCAAATATTTCAGTTAAAACAGAATATAACTCCAACCTCTTTCCTACCTGCCTGCTGCTTAAGCTCCCAAGTGAAGTTGAAAAAAAAAAAAGACAGACATTTACCTTAGCCCTATCAATGTTAGCTGCAGCCATCTCCAGCTTCCTCTGTTGTTGAGGGTTGTATCTCCCTTGACTTGCCCCCCTGAACTGGGGCTAAGTAGGGAAGGTCGCTATCCACACACCCCCAGAAAAAAATTCAGAATGCCCTTGAGCCTGCCCAGCTGAGTGGGCTTCAGCATGCCAGACAGTGCTTTATGATGCCCATGCTCCAAATTCCCTCTGCTTGTTATCCCCTGATCTCCACTGCCATATATTAAGCACGTGGTGCAAGTTCCTCCTCCACAGATACACACCCAGAGCTCTGAACATGTGGTCCTTCAACACAGACCGACTCGCATGTGTTGCCAGTGGGATTCCTTCAGGTGAGTCAAACGGCAAGCCACAGTTTCATGCCTGCATAAGGAAGGGGAGCTGTCCTATGCATGCTCTATCTTCCTTCCACTGGCCAACCCCCAGGTAACCAGCATCTGCTCCAGAACTGGGGTTGTCGTCATGGCAGCAGGTAAGGCACTGTAGCCCCTCAGCCCTCCATGCCACTGGTCCTTTTTTGGGGTTTAGATACACATTTAGTATGACTTTCTCTATTTGCAACTTCTTTCATGCTGTTGCATTCAAGTGCACTGCTGGTTAGTTTTGTATATGATGATCTTTTGTGTACTTTGCAGGTATGGCAGTAACATGCAAAGTAACATACTGCACAACAGTACACAATCACCACCTCATCCTGCCTCCAGAAAGGCAGAAGCAATGGTCACATGTAGGTGTCAGCATTGCAGTACATACAGTAAATGAAGATAGACGGAGGACGATAATGGCCTCTTGGACAATATGTCCCCATTTTGAACTGCTGACCACCAAAGTGCACTTACGATCCCTGGTCATCATTGTCAGAATATGTGCTTCCTTTCTGACATAAGGGGAACTGTTGGTGGAAAGCAGTGTCATTGCGGCACAGCCCTTCCCTGGTGACACTGGACACACGTACACCGCAATAACACATATTTACATATTTCCACACAACAATTACACTTGCATACACAATTATGATTACACATTGATGAAAACAACAACACAGCCATTGTTGAATTTCCCAGCAAAACGATCCCTAGAAACACATACCGAACACTGCATTACTTGGTGAGTATACACAGCATGCCACATTGTTAATGTTGAATTGAACTGTTTATCAGTCATAACATAATCACAAACCAATTAATGTAACAGTTTCAACTTTATGTATCTTACAGAAACAAAGAAACATAGATATAGACGGCAGATAAGGACTGCTAAGCCCACCCAGTCTGACCATTTTTTCCACCTGCTACAGAAGCCACAGACCCTACTTGATCTCCGGCTTTGATCTCTTTCCTGTCACTAGGGTTCCCCTATGCCTATCCCATGCATTTTTGAATTCCCTTACATAATTTTCCCCCACCACCTCAACTTGGAAGCTGTTCCATGCATCCACCACCCTTTCTGCAAAGAAATGCGTCCTCATTTTATTCCTTAGTCTACCTCCTTCCAGCCTCATGCCATAACCCCTTGTTCTACAACATTGCTTTTTCTGAAAGATGCTACCCTCCTGTACCTTATTTATGCCCTTGAAATACTTGAAGGTTTCTATCATATCCCTCTTTCCTTCTTCTCCTCCATGGTACACATATTGAAGTCCTCCAGTCTCTCCTCATATGTCGTATGCTGCAGGCAGAACTAATGCACTTAGTTAGACTACTGAGGCTGAAGAATGATGCTGTACCCACTATTTTTCCACACAATGAAAATGTGCAAACAAAAAAGGTGATTAGTAAGAGGCGTGAACACATAAAAAGGCATTGTCAGGCTCATTTCCAGGTGCAGTCCGGGGGTACAAACATAACAGGTGATAAAAGGCTAAAACATATAATAATAACACAATACAGGATTAGGAGATTAGCTAGGCTGTACATGGTGAATGGAATAAATGAAGTAAGTAAAGCATTCAGTAACTATAAAACTAGGCATACGCATAGAAGAGTTAGCAGACAGAAATGAACAGAGCTTGAATTAAGTAAATAATATGTACATGGGGCACCCATGGCACTTGTCTGGTAACTGGAAATATAGGTCAAAATAATGCTGGAGTGAGGATAAATGAGTTGAATGGGCATGAAATAACCCACAGGTAGTAGGGCAAGATTATGTTGCCTTGTGTTAGACAGATTATTGCATGTTGGGTATCTTGCACTCCCGTAACAATCACCGACTGCATTATCTGTATTTGATCTTGGAACATATTGTCTCAAATTCCTGACCACATAGCGTAGTGTTGCTCTTTCATGTATTCAGAAGTATTTCTAAAGCTGTCCCATCTGAACTATAGTATATCTTACCTATGTTATGTGTTTTGTTTTGTTGACACTTGTTACCACTCTGTAGTCTGGGTCATGGCTGAAAATAGTCCATTGGATCAGTTCACTTACCTGGTTATCAAAATTATAAATAAAATAAATAAATAAATAAATAAATTATGAGAAAATGGCTGGAAACAGTGTGGTAGGGAGGTGAGGGGATAGAAGAGATGGGATGTAGGGGAAGCAGGGCATTAGCAAAGAGGGATGAAGGTGGTGGGATGTACTGCTTGAAAGAAGGGAAGGAGGAGGAGTTACAGAGTTACAGAGGGAGATGATTATAGAAGGCGGATAGTCTATAGGAGAAAGCAGACTGGCCTGTAGAGGTGTGTGGATGTGGGAGGGAGAACGAGTGAGGGTCCCTGGTGCAGAGATCATAAGAGGAGAAGGGTGGCCGGATACAACTTGGAGGAGAGGTAAGGAGGAAGTAGTCTGAGACAGAATTTAGCGATGAAAGTCAGGGAATGGATAGTACACCTGGGGGGGGTGGGAGAGGGAGGAAGGATAGAGAGGCATAGAAACTGCAGTGGTGAGTGTGAGGGGGGAGCTTTTGTTGCGAAGTGACAAAATGAGTTCAGGCATGTGTCGAGCTTAGACAGGGAGGAGATTGGAGCGGTACCATAAACTACATTAGCACAGTCGAAAATCGGTCTAAGCATTTTAGAGACCAATTCTCGGTGAATAGGCAGAGGGAGGGAGGCAGTTCTTGTACCGGTATAGTAGCCCCAGTTTCCAAAGGAGTTTGGAGCAAATGGAGTCAATGTGGATGGAGAAATCTAGATGGCTGGTCAAGTAGGTCCCAAGGTATTTGAATTTGTCCACATAATCAAGTGGGGTCCCATCCAGGGTATTAAACCTGGAGAGGGGGGGGGAGATTTTCTTCATTTTTTGACCTTGGTAGCCTAATGAGCAAACTGCCCATTTTCACAGGTGACAAGCATTACAAAAAACAGATGTGATACAAAAAGCAATAAATAACATTGACAATAAATTACAATGCATCTTATACAATACAGCACAATAAACAGATATGAATACAATTAACAAATACATTTCTAAGAACTATGAAAAAATTAAAATAATTTGTGTTTAACATTACCAATGGACTTAAAATGAAAAAAACTGGGGGGGGGGGCTGAAAACTTTAGGGACCCTATACAAAACTGATCTCTGGCCAATTGCCCTGCAAAAAAGAGGTATCTAAAAAGAAAATTTATGCTGACAGCGAGTACCACAACCATTAGTAAACCTGGGAAACAATTTGGAGATGGGGGCAGAAGACCCAAAATAATTTTAAACAGCATTGTACAATTTTTAAACTGTATCTGGTAGTCAAAAGATAAACAATTGGACTCCAGAAAAAGAAGACAATGGTGAGTGTGATATGGAAACTGCAACATAAACCTGAGAATGGAATTGTACATGACCCTGAGTGACTCCAGCGTATTTTTACAAGCAGATGAATAAACAAATCATAATTTAGTTTGCTAACCAAAAAACTGTGAGCTAACAAAATCCGGAATTCATTGGTGAGGCTTGCATTGAGATGGTATAACGTGCAAAGACACTGGTGGATAGCCTTCTTAACGGAAACAAAGACAATTTTGAATCGAGGATTAGCCCCAAATATTTAAAATAGTCAACAAGCTCAATTGGGGAACCATTTAAATCACAAGGGGAAGAGGATCCTCAACACTGGGTTTGTTTAGCTTTTGAGTGGTGCCGAAAAGCATTGCAACAGTCTTCTGTGTATTTTAATGTCACTTTACTTATTATCTCAGACCATTACTTCAAATAATGAGCTTGCATGCTTATAGTGCTAGATATACAGCATCACAAAGTACTGCCACCATCAGAAAAAGGGGCGCCACCACCACAAAATGGAAACAATATGGGCACTGATTATATCTGTCAAGGCGTAGTGATAGTAAATGACATCTGGGACCCAGTATTACAACCAGGAGCACAACAGGAGTGAAACTAATGGCACAACCAGGGAGATGACTGATGGACTTGGGACAGGTGATGGGAGGGGGAAGATCTCAATATACACTACAGTGAATGTCAATGTACCAGGCCAGGTGATTGGGGTGTTGGGAGGTGACACTAGACTTCATGGAGACTGTCACTAAACATGTACAGGTGATGGGGGCTGGGTCACAATGTTGTTATTGTTCATTACATGTTACGTGTGTCGGGGGGGTAGTGGCACTGCACACCAGGGACTGCAAAATGTGTAGTGTGACAGGCAGTCAGGCTAGGGTGACCTCCTTACAGCTGAATATAGTATGACAGTCACAGGGAAACCGTGTCAGCAAGATTAGAAGATATATATTACATTACATAGCTTTAACATATTACAAAATCACACATGCCCCCACAATGCAAAGCATCATGGGCTACATATGCAAATCACCACAGAATGTTATGCTAGTCCAACTTTAAGCAGAATTGCATGGTGCCGAAAGGCCTCTCACACAGTTTGCAAAGGGTGCTAACAGAAGACATAGACACGTGTTTCATCCTACCAGGACTCATCAGTATGCCTCGTCTGTTTGACACCCCAGTGGAATGGACCAGCTACCCTTAAGGCAGTGTGCCTTGGATATATTGTGGTGATGAGTCCTGGTAGGACGAAACACATGTCTCTGTCTTCTGTTAGCACCCTTGCAAACTGTGTGAGGCCTTCGGCACCATGCAATTCTGCTTAAAGTTGGACCAGCATAACATTCTGTGGGATTTTCATATGCAGCCTATGATGCTTTGCATTGTGGGGCATGTGTGATTTTGTATTTTCTTGAAACTTGGCTTCCCAGCCAAATGCCCTTTGGGGTAACCCTTGCCTCAGTGTTTGCGCACAGAGGTTCTTTGTCTTTTAAATAGTTTTTTATTTTAATGGGTTCACCACAATATATCCAAGGCACACTGCCTCTAGGGTAGCTGGTCCATTCCACTGGGGTGTCAAACAGACGAGGCATACTGATGAGTCCTGGTAGGATGAAACACGCGCACAGAGGTTCTTTGTCTTTTAACATATTACTTCTTTATGTGGTTTGCCATATTGTGAGCTCTGTGAGGCACTGTATTAAGTATGCAGTGTTAGAGCTAGGGTTAGCTAGGCAGGGAAGCTGAAGGTTTCCCTAAATGTACCAGTGTGGTTATTATCTGCAGTAAACTGGTACTGTCAGGATTACTGGTCATTATTCTGAAACACACTTTAATAATAATAATAATAACTTTATTTTTAGAGAGCCTTACAAAATATCAAGGTGCTTTACATCAAAGCCACGCTATACAATGCCAATTTTAAACATATAAAAATAATTTCATTAAAACAACAGATAATTAAAACAAACCATACAATCATCCATATGATCAACAAAATAATTACAAATAACTTCCATTAATCATCCAGATAAGCCAGATGCCATAAATACGTTTTTAAATCTTTCTTAAATACCTCCCCGGAGGTGCACTCCCTTAACCAGCGTGGTAGAGAATTCCAAAGAGTGGGTGCAGCATAAGAAAATGCTCTACTACCCAAAGATTTTAAATTCAGTTTTGGAATCTCTAACAACCCCTCGTCAGCCGAGTGGCGCGATCGGCCAGGGCAGTAAGGCAGCTGAAGTTCTTTCAGATAGGTCGGACCCTGATCATGAAGGCTTTGAAAGTCAATAAAATGACTTTAAAGGTGATCTGCCACTGTATAGGAAGCCAGTGCAGTTCGCGCAGCACCGGGGTAATGTGATTGGATCTCCTTGTCCCAGTCAAAACCCATGCTGCAGCGTTCTGCACCAGCTGTAGACGACAGATTTCGACCCCAGAAAGCCCAAAGTAAAGGGTGTTGCAGTAGTCCAAGCGCAAGGACACAAGTGTGGACCAATGTTGGTAGAGAGTCAGACAGAACGAGGTGACACACCCAGGCAATATTCTTAAGATGGTAAAAGGAAGTTCTGACAATGGCCGACACTTGAGATTGAAGGGTCAGCCTATCGTCTAGGACAATCCCAAGGTTGCGCATCTGTTCAGAGGTCAGAAGAGAGACGCCGCCAAGAAAAATTCCAGAGGGCGTGCCATCATGCGACCTCGCTATCTGACCACCCAGGTCCACCACTAACACCTCTATCTTCTCTGAGTTCAACTTTAACCAACTAGAATCCATCCACCCTTGGATTTCTTCCAGACAGTTATTAAACACCGAGAGTGCTCCATCCTGGGCAGGTGCAAAAGACAAGTATAGCTGGGTATCATCTGCATAGCAGTGAAACCTCAGCCCATACCGTCTTATAATGTCTCCGAGGGGCAGCATATGCACTGCGAATAACATGGGTGACAGCACTGAACCCTGAGGCACCCCTCACAACAAAGGAGTTGAGCCGGAGGAATGAACCCCCGACACAACTCTTTGTGATCTCCCAGTGAGGAATGAAGTGAACCATTTTAAAACAGTTCCTGACATTCCACAGATTAACCTCAGGCGTGCTAGCAACACCAGGTGATCCATAGTGTCAAAAGATGATGAGAGATCAAGAAGAACTAGAATGGAACATCTCTTCTGATCTCTCGCCCTCAGAAGATCTATAAGCACCCAAACCAGCGCAGTCTCAGTGCTGTGTCTTTTACGAAAACCGGACTGGAAGGATTCGTAGACATTATGGATGGTTAAATGGTCTTCCAATTGGGCTGCCACTACCTTCTCAATAACCTTCCCAATAAAGGGAAGGTTAGAGATAGGTCTGTAGTTTGAAAAACAGTCTGGGTCCAGAATAGCTTTCTTCAAGAGGGGTGTCACCACTGCCTCTTTCAGAGAGTTAGGAAACTCACCTGACTCTTAAGGAGCACTGGACTATTTGCACCGTAACTGGACCGATGGCCTCAAAACAAACGAAAATTAGGGGAGTTGGTCCAGGGTCCAAACTACAGCTCGTAGGCTGCACACTATTGATGATCCTCATAATATCCATGATTTCCAGTCAGCAAAAGGAACTCCAAGAGAACTGAGGTATTGTGAACTCGCACTGTTCCACAACATCACCCTTAGAGACTGCCGGGCGCAAGCCCGCCCTGATGTCAGCCACCTTAGTTGCAAAGAACTGAGCGATCTCCTCGCACTCTACTTGTGAAAAAGCTTTTCAGACTTGCAGGCAGGCTGGGTTGCACAGTCTGTCTACAGTCCGAAACAGCTGAGCCGGTCGATTCTGTGAACTGCAATCTCCCTGGACAGGAATTCTGCCTTCTTATGGGTGACTGCAGATTGATAGATAGAATAATGTTCCATCAATCTAAGGTGGTCGGCATCAAAGGCGGATTTGCGCCAACAACACCCTGACCTTCGCCCCCTGTCTCCGCAACTCCCTTAGTGTCCCATCAAACCAAGGGGACCTGGGGTGAAGGGATAGGGGGTACTGATGAACAGGAGCAATAAGATCCAGAGCCACCGTAACGGCCGTATTATAGGCCGACACCAATGCCTCTGTGTTACTGCTAGTCAACACTAGAGATGAGAGGTCAAGGACCACTGCAAGGCCCTGGGAAGTAATATTCCGTAATGGGTGGTACCTGACCATCTCCACAGGGGAAGGTCTTCTCAGGGGGGGTGTAAAAATTGAACCTCACGGTGTGGTGGTCAGACCAGGCGACTGGTTCCACCCCCACGTAGGATGAATCAATACCTAAGAGGAAGACTAAATCCAAAGAGTGCCCAGATTTATGTGTAGCAGTGGAAACTACCTGTGTGAGGCCCAAAGAAGACATAGGTTAGAGGAAGTAATTACCAAATTGTAAGAGTTCATCGTCAACCCAGGTGTTAAAGTCACCCAGAACCATCAATCTGGGTGAGTCAAATGACATAACAATGAGGAAGTCTGCTACTTCCTGTAAGAAGCATTTCCCATCTCTGGGTGGACAGTAAACGAGAACGATTCAAATGCCTACACCTGCTACAACTGTGCACTCAAAGGATTCAGTCTCACCTACTGCCACATTCATGAGGCCCAATTTAGTCTTAAAACAGACTGCCACCCCCCGACCCCTGCGTTCCAATCTCGGGCGGTGTATCACCGAGTACCCGGCGGGAATTATGGCCTCCAATATGGGGCCTGAATTTTCATCCAGCCAGGTCTCGGTGATGCAAGCCAGATCAGCCAAACTAATAAGATCAGCTATAATAGCGGTCTTATTCCTAACAGACCTGCCATTGCATAACACTGCCTGAGTTGGACAAACCTCAAAAGCTGTCCATCCTATCTGCCCAACAAATTCAGTAGTGCCCTTGGGTATGGGCACCAGACACGGGAAACCCCGGTCTGGATTCCATTTCGCCCAAGGGTGCCTTCTGGTCTTAGTAACCCCGATACGGTGGCCCTGCTGTTTCATCCTCTCCTGTTCACCCACCCCCACCCTCCTCACTCCCCTATGAACAATCCCCAGTGCTCTGCAGCGCTGGTAAGTCTCGAACTGTAGGGGAGGAGTATAAAAAGGGCGGAGGGCACGAAGAGAGGAGGATGAATAGTGCACCACCGTGGAACCTGTCGGCCAGCACATGATTTAGCTCCAACTAAACAATATATACCAGATATCTAATGAACTAATCTAAAAACTCTAAATACCTAAAACAAAATTACTAATACTTAAAATCTTGAAATCCTCCAAAGCAATAATAACTTAAACAAAAACCCAACCCAACAAGACCTACGAAACCACCCTCCTCCCCAACTGGATAGAATTCAAACCCGGAAAAACAAAATACAATATAATAAAATAAATTAAATCCTCTCTCACAGGATAGAATACATATAAGAATACAAATTCACCCTCCCCCACCCTCTCACAGCCGAGGGAAAGGGAGAATTCTGGGCACTCCCACTACCCAGAATACACACAATAATCAAACAAAAATAAAAACAAACAAACAGTTCAATAAAAACAAAAAGGAAAAAATAAATACAGGTGTCCTGGTCCTCTCACCAACCAGAAGACTGAAAAAATATAAAGTCTGGGAAAGAAGTCAGACAACGGTAGGAGAAGTCATAGCAAATCCAATAGCAGTTTCAAATAAACCAATATAAATGCAAAAATCTTGAAGGATCAAGGACCAGCAGACTACCGTTCAAATTACCAGTACATTTCTGTTCACAGCAAAAATTCCTGGTATCAGTAATCAGTTAACAAGTGGAGATAAAGCTCTCTCGGTTCAGATAAAGCCAGCACCAAGCCAACCCAGGGCAGGTCACGGTATATACAACCGCCCATCCCCACTTGGAATGCAGAAAAAAGCCCAACCTCTGCCAGGCAATTCCAGCAAGTCCTGGAGGCCCCGAGAACACCAACCCTCCAGTAGGCACACCCGACTCTCCCAGGGACAAATGGCCGTACCCCGCACCCACCTCAGGTCAGCTGGACTGGCTGAACCTCTCCTCCTTCTCCAAAACTCCACAGCACGATAAATCCAACAGGGCTCAAGCACAAGCCAAATCCAGGCAGATGGTCGCTCAGTTTTCCAAAATTCGCTATTGCAGCCAAATAACTCCCATGAATACACAGGAGTCTTCCACACAGCAGCGACCAGACTGACAAATCCGCTGTTGGCACCCAAAAAAGCCCATCAAACATACCTTGGAGACTCCAACAGTTCCAATGACCGAGTAACAAGAGGTAGTAAGCAGCTGCACTCCAAACAACCCCCTGACTGCTGACCTTTGAGAAGCTGAGGCAGGTACCTGTAACACCTTTGCTGTGAACACATCGATTTCAAGGTACTCGCAGTGTTTACCCGACAACGGCAAACATTAAAAACTTCAAATAAATCTTTCAGAATTATACTGGGTCCTCCAAATCGCCGGGTCCATAAACCACAGGCTCCCGGCTCCCGACTCCCGAAGCTAACACAGGTAACACCTTTACTGTGAGCACACTGACTTCAAGGCACTCACAGTGTTTCAACCAATGGTGGCAAGCTTCAAAAAACTTTTAAGAGGTCTTTCAGGATTTCACTGGGTCCTCCAAAATGCCGAGTCCATAAACCGCCATCTCCCAGCTCTCGACTCCTGACTCCAAAAAGGACTCCAAATGTAAATAAAAGTAAGAATATATTAAAAGCGGAAGAAATATCAACGTAAAAAGAAATAAAACTATAAAATACAAAAATCTGCACAGCTATAGACTTTACACTCTCACCTCCCCTGCAGTAATGCTGTAGGATCTTTTGGTTCTGATTAAGGAACACATATTTATAGGAAACGTTGTCTTGTACTGACTATTTTGGAATTTCATCTTTTATCTTGTGGATCCTTCAACCCTCCATGTGCAATGGGTACCAACTACAAGACCATGTGTCCCCCACAGGCAGCACTCTAATGACGTGACTGATGTACTGAGCCACAGGTGACCTCTATGCATTGGCAAATCTGTTAAGTAGGATTAATCAGAAGGAGTGCATTATCATGATTATTCTACTGGTAATGATCACGCTAAGGTTAGTGCAATTGGTACTGGCAGAATACGAATGATAATGCACTGCTTCTTATTGATACCATCTAACTGATTTACCAGCACAGAGGTCTCCCATGTCTCAGTACGTCAATCACCTTATCTGATGGCTGGTGGGAGGCACTGGGACATGTAGTGGGTAAACATTGCAGGCAGAGGGTCATGGGATCCACCAGATTACAAATCAAGTCACATTTCATAAAGTACATTAAAACATTTCCTTTCACTACATTTTTCTTAGTTGTGACCTAAAGGTAACACATCATTACTGCAGGGGAGGTGGGGATTCCTCTGTTATTATGGGTAGATGTGCTGTCTGTTATGGTACAGCTGTGCGACCAAACACCGCATAGAAGAAAACTGCATTGAGGCAAAATAATAGTAACATTAACATTATATAAAACATTTTCATATTAAACACCTTTATTTATAAAGTTTCACTTTGATTTAGCTTAATGAACAATTACTTTGTTGTACAAAAATTAATTTTTTTAAATGAAAATTGTATCAAAATGGACGTGCATTTTCATCAGCCTTTGTGAATGCAGTGTAGTTTCCAGGCTTCTCTGGATACTTGTACCTGATGGTCCACACAACGCACAACAGTATAACATGGCAAACTTTGTGGCCCACTGTCTTATATATCCAGTGAGTGAACAGGGAGTACACTGCCCAACAACATGTTCTGAAAAACAAAGATCAGTGCATTTTGCCCATCCACTGGCATTTTAATAAGTGTTTTCATCTACAAATATAATAATTTTCCACGTAATACGGACAAACACCAACACAGTTTACCCTCTGGAATTCTTTGGAGCTATCCTATGCATGCTTCAATAGCAAAATTATTTACACTAAAACCTCCACGAGTACACCTGTCTGTTGTGACAATGGCTCTATGCGCACACTGATGATAGTGCATCTTCACCATCAACATTTCCCTGCCTGGACATCCGAGCATGCAACTAGACCCAATTAGAAGTTTAAGCAACTTGACCCTCACCTTGTGTACTTGTGTGGGATATGTCATGACTCCACAGGGGGAAGCACCTTGTCTTGGATCAGTGTTGTTGCACCACAGGGACTTCGCCTCACCACATTGTGTAGTCCCGCTTGCTCCGTTTGTTCTGCAGGCAACGCTCTCCCAAAGTGTAGGTCCTGAGTCAATGTAACTCTCAAACTGAATAGCAGACACAGAATTTTTTCCTTTTTTATAACAAAGGGTAATGAACTGGTACATTTCAGTAACTACAGTACATCTGTCCTTGCGTGAACTGGTGGTGAACTTGCATGGACACATGCTTGCTAAATGGTGCAGTCATTTTCTTCTGAATGTATTCTTGAAAGTGTCATGTTTAACTAATCTGATGGCACATTACAGCTGAAAATTTGTTATGGTATTATTGTCACAATGGTACCATAACCACTTTTACTGACCTTTGACTCACACAGTTAAAAACAATGTGTGGAAAACCATACACAACAGGGGCTAACCATACACTATATTAATATTTTGCATCACACTGCAAGTGAGCTGCTATGTAATTACCATAACAGAAACAGATTGTCATACTTTGTTATTGTATTTCATACCTCTTCATGCAAATCACTGATAACATACTTTTGACCAGTAAAAGGACAAACATGGTGAAAACCACATGGCAAAATGGATCAAAAAACAGCTGTTCACACAAGCAAAATCAATGCCTTGTGCAACTCTGACAGAATAGATCCTGTCCATTTCAAATCATTTGTGGTGGTCTTCACATGCTTGTAAAGGTGATGAAATGGCACTAAGGGAGATGGTAACATTCATTGCCCACCATGTGGCAAATAAACACCAATGGGGTTTGGGCAGTAAAGTGTGCAAATGCGTGCATGATCCACAGAAACATAGAAACATAGACTTTGACGGCAGATAAGGACCACTTGACCCACCTAGTCTGCCCATGATCCTATGAGAAAAGAAGAATGAGTGAAAAAAAATGTGGAAGAAGGACAATTCTGCCCCTCACCAAGCACTGAAAAAGGTAATTTATAATAAAAAGTTTCTGAAGGATCTGGAAAAATGTGCAAAATTCTTCCACATGAGTGGACTTAAAGTGTTCCACGCCTTGCTCCTGAAATATGTCCCAAAGAGATAGCAGTACAGATATGCAGGCATGACTGCACACCATCGACTTGCCCTGAATGACCACAGCCAGAATGTGGCATGATTAGATGCTGTAACAGCTGCAGGAAACAAACGATTTAGAATTGTTTAACCCAAACACATAACAGAATGGGTAGTCAAGCATATCAAAACAGTAAGACCTACAACCTTCAGGAAGGAGTAATGCAGAATGTGTTGGAATGCCATATAAATAATCATCATCTGAGTCTGGTCCAGCACAAACAGATGACCAGGAACATTGCCGACAAGCCAAGACAGACCACCACATGAGGATGTGTTAAAAATGCACCAATCTCGGTTTGCAAAATGGCGGGATACTAAGTAAAAATATTTCTGGGAAATAGGTTACTGAGTTATGTAACTGATAATGAGGTAGTTGACAATAGCACTGTTTCGCCCAACACACAACATGCACCAATTTCCTACAAATAAACACCGATCTGTTGTGTACCATTTTTACATGAGGAAACCTGTAACTGCCATTCTGTTATATATGTTTTGTCTTGTAAATAGCTCAGTTTGTTAAAAAGAGTAATCTATGACAAATAGGATAGTATGCTGTCAGCTTTTCGATTTTTGGTTTGAACTGCCAAGGCATTCTCTATTAACATTAGGGTTCGCTACTGTGATGCACACGTATCTTGCACTGAGGACACATGCTGATTCAGGTGAACAACTCAGTGATGTGGACAGCAACTGAAATTGCTAAACTACAATTAATTTATTCACAATTAAAAGTTAAACATGCAGTATTATAATTATTTGCTGCATGAGAGTAAAGTTGCGTGAGGAACCCCATTGCTGGTGTGATACTGCAGTGTGCAGCTTCCAGTATCCACTGCAATCCATGGTTCATGGTGTTTGTAAATAAAAAGTATTCTTACTGCTACCAGCTATACATCACAATTTCTGTTTTTCACCAGAACAAAACAAGCATTTGTCAATGCCGAATGTTGATTGTGCTGGTGTGTTGAGCTCGCTCACTGGCCCTCTGTCACTCGCTCAGTCTGTTTCTCCCGGTGCTGCAGGATGCTGTGTTGTACTGGGCTCCTGCCTGCATTGGCACCTTGTTTTGCCCACTAAGAAATCTGCAGCTGTCCTGACAGAGCTGCGTTGAGGTGGCTCACTCCCCCTCTCTCACTCACTCATTCTGTTTCTCCTGGCACTGCAGACTGCCCTTTTGTACTGGGCTCCTGCCTCTTTTGGTGGCTTTTTCTGCCCACAAAGAAATTGGCAGCAGTCCCAACACAGGTCTGATGAGCCTGCTGAGTCCCCCTTTCTCACTCACTTGTTCCGTTTCTGCTGGCGCTGCAGGCTGCCCTTTTGTACTGGGCACCTGCCTGTGTTGGCACCTTTTTCTGCCCACAAAGAAATCTACAGCTGTCCCAACAGAGCTCCGTTGAGGGCGCTCATCCCCCCTGTGTCACTCACTCATTCTGTTTCTCTTGGCCCTGCAGCCTGCCCTTTTGTACTGGGCTCCTGGCTCTGTTGGCACCTTTTTCTGCCCACAAAGAAATCTGCAGCAGTCCTGACAATGCTCCGTTGAGCTCGCTCATTCCATTTCTGGTGGCGTTGCAGGCTGTCCTTTTCTATTGGGCTCCAGCCTGCATTGCCGCCATTTGCAGCAGTTACAATACAGCTCCATTGAGCTCGCTTTCTCCTCCTCTCTCACGCGCTCATTCTGGTTTTCCTGCCACTGCAGGCTACCACTTTGTACTGGGCCCCTGCATGCATTGCTGCCTTTTTCTGCCCACAAACAAATCTGCAGCAGTCCCAACAGAGCTCCGTTGAGCTCACTCACTCCCCCTCCCTCACTCACTCATTCTGTGTCTCCTGCCACTGCAGGCTGCCCTTTTGTACTGGGTTCCTGCCTGCATTGGTGGCTTGTTCTGGCCAGAAAGAAATCTAAAGCAGTCACAATAGAGCTCCACTGAGCTTGCTCACTACCGCTCTGTCACTCATTGATTCTGTTTCTCTTGGAGCTGCAGGCTGCGCTTGCATATAGGGCTGCTGGCTGCAGTGGCACCTTTGTCTGTCCACAAATAAACCCACAGCAGTACTGAAAAAGCTCCATTGAGGTCCCTCAGTCTTCCTCTGTCATGTGCTCATTCTGTTTGTCCTGGCGCTGCAAGTGGTCCTTTTGTACGGAGCTCCTGCCTGCATTGACGTCTTTTTCTGCCAACAAAGAAATCCACAGCAGTCCTGATAGAGCTCCGTTGAGCTCACTCAGTCCCCCTGTCTCACTCACTCGTACTGCTTCTCCCACCGCTGCAGGCTGGCCTTTTCTACTGGGCCCCTGCCTGCATTGATGCCTTTTTCTGCCCACAAAGAAATCCACAGCAGTCCTGACATCACTCCGGTGAGTCCGCTCACTCCCCCACCCTCACTCACTCTCTCGTTCTGTTTCTCCCACTGCTGCAGGCTGCCCTTTTGTACTGGCCTCTTGTGTTGGTGTCTTTTTCTGCCCACAAACAAATCCAGATTAGTCCCAACAGAGCTCAGTTGAGCTCGGTCACTCCCCCCCCTCACTCGTTCCATCTTAATCTATCCCAAACTCTGATGTCCCACAGTGACTGTGTTATTTCTGTCAGGAGTGCAAAAACATATTTTAGCCAGGATGTGAAAAATGACAGCTGTACTGTTCATAAGGAGGAGTGAAAGAATGCCACTGTTGAAAATGTGGCGTGAAAATATTACAAATTTGCGAAGTTACAAGGGTGCGTGGAAACAGTCGAACGTACGCTTGCAACACAGTCATGTTATGGAGTTTTGTCACCAAATTTCCAACACAGGGATTTTACGACCTCTGCTCATGACAGTGCCACTGTCATTTTCTTTATCTGTCCTGCACACTGATTTCCCAAAGCGACCGCGCTATTCTGTGCCGCAATTGTGAAACCACATTTAACTCAGGATGTGAAAAATGACAGCTGTACTGCTCATAAGTAGGTGGGAAAAATTGCTATTGTTGAAAATGTGGCATGACAATATTACGAATCTACAAAGTTACAAGGGTGTATGGAAAGTCTGCAACGCAACTCATTTGATGGGCTAGCATCGCCAAATTTTCAACATAGGCATTTTAGGACCTCTGCTCATGAACAGTATCACTGTCATTTTATTACTTTGTCCCAGACAGTGATTTCCTACAGCGACCGCTCTATTCTGCACCGGAACTGCGAAAACACATTTCGGCCAGGATGGGAAAAATGGCAGCTGCACTGTTCATAAGCATATGTGGGAAAATGGCAATGTTGAAAATCTGGAGTGAAAATATTATACATTCACGAAGTTATGAGCATGCATGCAAACTGTGCAACGCACACTTGTAACACAGTCATTTTATGGAGTATCATTACCAAATTTTTAACATAGCCATTTTAGGACCTCAACTCATGAACAGTGTCACTGTCATTTTACTAATCTGTCCCAGACACTGATTTCCAACAGCGACTGCGCTATTCTGTGCCTGAAGTGCGAAAACACATTTCCACCAGGATGAGAACAATGACAGCTGTACTGTTCACAAGGAGGTGTGACAAAATGCCAATTTTGAAAATCTGGCATCAAAATATTGTAAATTCATGAACTTATGCACGTGCGTATCAACTGCGCAGCGCACGCTCGTAAAACAGTCATTTTTGCGATTTTTTCCACCAAATTTGCTACATAGGCTTTTTGAGGGCCCACCTCATGAATACTGGCACTGTCATTTAACTAATTGGTCCCCAAAGGTGATTCTGTGCGGTGACTGCAAAATCACCATTCAGGGCCGATTAACGCCATGACAGTTCAAGCATTCATGAGGAGGGGTCCCAAAAATCCCAAGTTGAAAATTTGGTGAAAAAAATTCCCAAAAATGCCCCAGATATGCATTACAGTTGGAAAAAACCCTATTCATTACATTATACAGCTTACTGGCATTTCCTCAGTTCACAGTCGGCTTTGAAGAGTGCAGACATGTTCCTGGTCCACCGAAGATCGTCGCGCCAGACTCCGGAGGTAAGTATGGGGTCAGGGGGGGATGTGGGGAGGCAGGGTGTGCAGTGGGTGGGTGCAGGTGGTGGGTGGGCAGCACGGTGACTACGAGGGACCGTTTTCTGCTTTTTAGGGGGAAAAAAGCAAAAGACTTCATGGGACAGTTTCTTCTTTTACAGGGGCATGTGGCATGCTGGGGTGGGCTTCAAGACGTCCAGACTTCCAAAACTTGCTTAAATGCAATTGAACCAAACAATTATTATTGTTTCAGTGCATTACAGCCCATTTCCTACAAATTCCTATGCTTGTTCAGCTCAGCTACTGCTGGAAGCTATATAACTCATTATTGCTGGAAACTATTCACTATTTGTACAATGCTTCATTATAGTCTGGAGTTCAGCTCAGCTACAGCTGTCACTGTAAACTAGTTTTACTATTCGCTTGTGGGTCACAGCACTTTACCTTGGCTTCTTTGTTTTTCCTACGGCAGAGGATGGGGTGGGGGTTATAGTGGAGAGTTGTGGCCCCCTGTGGTTCAAATACCTCATGTTCATATGCTGTCTTTGCCAGTAAAATCCTCCGGGTATTTATGTCACCTTTAATTGCCATTCATTGATGAACTGGTTGGCTAGCCTCACGCTGACTGAAGGACCAGGTTACTCTGAGCAGTTTATGCAATTCATATTGCTATCATGCTTCTGCTTACTATCTGTTTACCATGCTGCACATTGCCTGTTACTTACTGCATTACCATGTCTGGTCTGTACCTTTACTAAAGGTATTTATCATGCTGCATATTACCTTGTACTCTGTGCATTACCATGTATGGCCTACTCCACTGCTAGAAGAGACTAGCCAACCATGCTCATCAATTTATTGGCTCTGATCTCACTCTCTGCTGATGGTCTCACTCTACATCCTAGTCCGCATTCTGAGCATATGATACTTGAGTGGGGTCCTTCCTTTTTGACCCATAGTGGGAATGTCTTTACTCCAGGTGGAGCTTTAGCCATTCATGCATGATGGCACCTCTTGATGTAAAATTTATGATGATCTGCAAAGAGTGGTTATGGGCATTCCTTCTTTGGCTGTAGTATTAATTTACACCAATTGCATCTTAAGTGTTTCTCTCTATGATTGCATCTGGTTCACCTGGTTTGTATTTTAGATTGGTAAGCCAGCAGAGTGCCTCAGTGGTCATTGTTCTCCTCCTTCTGCCTGAAAACTAGGTTCAATTCTAGGTTATTTAGACAGGAGAAGGCATTGTAGCCCATTAGACCTGTCTCCCACCTGGTGGGTGGGGCTGCGTTACCCTTTACCTATTAGATGTTGATCTAGTCTTTGTTTGAATATATTTAGTGATGGGAAGTGCTTGTTGCAGAGAACCTTCGCAACCGTTCACTGTGTTCCTGTTAGAGGGATAGAGTGAGATCCCTCCACCAAATCAGAATATTTTCCACCCCCTTGAATTGAATTTCAAATGTAGCAGCCGAGTTGTCACTAAATAAAATAGCCCACGCCTGGAGGGCAGGTGATCCCAGCCTTGGGATCCCCAGAGATTTCTTCCTCAAAGGGTTTTTTCTCTCCTCCATGCTGCAGATAACAATACTTAATTTTAGCAATACACTTAGCTTACTTAGGTAGGTTCTGCTGCTTGATGAAGATGGATGATTACCCTACTAGCCGTTCCCTCTCTCCTTAGAAAGCCCCTTGCAGTCATCAGTGCAAACTATATTACTGGAGCTATCCTGCTAACGTGTGTCACATTTATGTTTCATTAAGCTGTCTGTCACTGTCAGTCTGCTTCTCTACCTCCTAGTCATCGATCGCTGCTACAATTCTTTTTTTGGTTCCTCCCTAAGGTACCTTTAGCCAAGTGACCCTTCCCACAGCACCTCTAGGGGTGGAACCCTCTTACAGGGTTCCTTGCCTTCGGTACCCCTATAGGGTGATAATTCCTAATGGAATAGAGTGCATGAATGGCCACAACATTGTGATACAGTTGCATAAACATAACATTAATCTGGTTGTGTGGGCTACTGAATCAGTTTCCTTCTGACAGGGCTCATTACTCTGTTCAATGCAAAAGTACTGTTTTCTAAGCAGACTGCAGTCAACTGTTATGTAAACAGACTGAGTAATGCTATTCTGTTATAATAAGACCATCAGTGTGCAATAAATTACACTTACAAGTACTGACACAGAGTGAGACACTCTGGAATGTAACACTCTCACTACTCCTTGCCTACATGCATGAAGGGAAAACAGTCCCACAGAAGTAGCTTCACATTGTGGGTACAGACAAGGAAAAAGAAAAAGAAATAAATAATTCAGTTAACCTGAATGCTATTGTGCTGCTGCAAGAAGGTTTGTCTCTCATTATGTATGTGTTTAAATTACCTTCCGTGAAAGTCTTCCTGTTTCAGTGAGGGAATATAAGCAGTACACAGCAAGCAAATTAGCCCAGAGATGCTATAGGAGTGTAGCAAGTGTGTCCTTGCTCATATCACTTCCTGTGCAGGTCACAGAGCTTGGGGTCACAGACAGCAGAACATGGAGGACGATCAGGCTGACATACATAAATTAACATTTTAAAGTAAATAATATATTAATTATATTTCTCTGATGTGGAGCCTTTGTAAAGGAGTCTCTGACTCAAAGGTTTTTAATGCAATTACTTTCAATAAATAAATAAAAAAAATTAAAATAAATTATAGGGGTGCTGTTGCACCCCTGTAGTTAGGGTTGTACTGGCAGTTCTATGTTAAACCACAATTTTTGCACTTTAATAACTTTGCAACCGTTCAATGGATTTGCACAGAATGTTGCATGGATGGTCTCAATGGGTAGATCTCTGGATGTGCCAAGTTTTGTTCTGGTTTAATTTGTGGTTTCCAAGTTCTGGATAGTGCAAAAAGTAAAGTTTTGTATGTGTTTTCCTACTGGTTTTAATGGGTTTTCATCTAACACCTGCAGCGCCCAGACGGTTTAGAATTTTAGCTTGAAATTCAGGACAGAAAGGGGTTGGCCCACTGATGTACCTTTTTTCTAATCTGGTGAAAATATATTAATCCGTTCCAAAGTTATTTAGTTTTAAAATTGTCAAAAATTTGTTTTGAGCGTGCTCAGTAAGCAGTTCAAAATAGCTGTATGAAACAAAAAAATAATCTTGTTTCATTTTGATGTCATCCTTTTTCTTGAGGGAAAATCCTTTTTCATTTGCTCCATCTTGTTTTCCATTTTTCCCTAAAAATTCTAATTTGGAACCCCCCAAAAATGACATTCCAGGGAGCGACCAACACATGTGGCTTGCTTATTGGGACACCCTTAGCAAGATTCTACACTTAACTGTTAAACAAATGCCCTTGAAACATGTTTTTTTTTAATTTATAATTCTTTTTTCATATCATGTGATACAAAAAATTGATTCTTTTTCATAACATAAGAGACAAAAAAAGATCCTTTTTCATGCTGGCATCTTTTCCCTGGAGGCTAGTGGCATTCCCCACCTTCTGACCATTATAACACTATTTTTCCCTGGTGGCTAGTGGCACCCCTCACCCTCTGATTGCCATCCCCATATTTTTCTTAAATAATATAAGATTTGTATTTTTCCCTGGTGTCTAATTTCTCCCCCTCCATCCGATTGCCACCCCTGTAATTATTTGTCATTTCCGTGGTGTCTAGTGGCACTCCCCACCCTCCGATTGTCACCCCCTCCTTTATTTATTATTTCCCTGGTATCTAGTGGCACCTCCCACCCTCACATTGTGGTCCCCACAATATTTTTTTTCTTTTGCTCCCTGTTGTCCAGTAGCACCCCCACACTCTCATGTCTGTCATAGCAATATTCTTTGTTTGCTCTCTGGTGTTCAGTAACACCCCCACCCACCCTCTGATCCCTCCCATAGTACTGTAAGCTGTAATAAAGAAAACGATCGCATTACTTTTTTTTTACAGCTGTTACAAAAAAGGTCCCCACCCCATCTAATTCCCACCTCCACCCTGACCTCCCCACTGAGCACCCACCACCCTGCACCCTCCCCACACACACACCCTCACTCATCTGAACAAGTCCCAGTTTAAAGATCCATTCTCCCACTGAAGACACGTCTTGCTGCTGGAACTGCTGACTGCTATAAGAGAAACTAAGGCAAGTAAGTACAGTTCAATGTATTTCAATGGGGTTTTCAACTTTGATGCATAATTTAGTCATTTTTGTCTATTTTGACACCACATTTTCAACATGGCATTTTAAGACCCCACCTCATAAAAACTATGACTGAAATTACATAAATCTGGCCAGAAAGGTGAATTTGCAGTTTCTTGGTGAAATCACCTTTCAGTCACAGTTGTAAAATTTTTACCAGCCTTATTCATGAGGTGGGGTCATAAGAAGAGTATGTTGAAAATTTGGACTCAAAATATACAGAAATGGCAATGTTATGCGCGTATGTTGAAATTTTGCTACCAACGCTCTTAACTTTGACAATTTTAAATATTTTAACCCCAAACTTTCAACATAGCCTTTTTATTACGCCACCTCATGAACATGACAACTGTCATTCTTCAAAACCTGACAAACCTGTCTTCTTGTAGATGTGGCATGGAGTGACATTGCAGTGGTGTGGGAGCTGAGACATTTCCCACAGGATAACACTGTGGTGAACACGGCACCTTTCAGTTCCTATATCTCAAAAATGGTTCAAGATACAGATTTTTTGCTAAGCTCAGCTTAGTACACCTTTAGAAACATAGAAAAATTAGCATCTGTTGGCAGATAAGGACCATACAGCTCACCTAGTCTACCCATTTCCCTACTTGGTTTGGCAATCCCTACTCTTATCTGGACTGCCTTTCCCCTGCTCTGCTGTACAGCAGGGTGCCTTTATGCTTATCCCATGCACTTTTGAATCCCTGTACTGTTTTTGCTTCCACCACCTCCGCTGGTAGGCTGTTCCAAGGATCCACCACCTTCTCTGTGAAAAAATACTTCCTAGCATTCCCCCTAAGCCTCACTCCCTCCAGCCTTATGTTATGTTATGTCCCCTTGTCCTTGTGCACTTTTGTCTCTGAAATACGTTCCCTCCTGTACCCTGTTTATTCCTCTAAGGTATTTGAAAGTCTCTGTCACATCCCCTCTCTCCCTTCTCTCTTCCAGTGAACAGATGTTTAGTTCCTTGAGTCTTTCCTCATAAGGCTTGTGGTGTAGTCCATGTATCATTTTTGTTGCTGTTCTCTGGACTGCTTCCATTCTGTCTATGTCCTTCCAGAGATGTGGTCTCCAGAACTGGACACAGTATTCCAGATGAGGCCTCACCAGAGATATATATATATATACACAGTGGCATCACCGCTTCACTCCTCTTACTGGTTATACCCCTTTCTATGCACCCCAGCATTCTGTTTGCCTTCCCCACTGCTTTTTCACATTGTTTGACTGACTTCAGGTCATTGGATATGATAACCCCCAGGTCTCTCTCCTGACTTGTGGTGGCTAGAACCTTCCCCCCCATCCTGTATTCCTCTCTTGGGTTTCTGTGTCCCAGGTGCATTATCTTGCACTTCTTATACATAGATACATAGACAGTGTCAGCAGATAAGGGCCTATGGCCCACCCAGTCTGCCCATTTGAGCTTGTAAGTTCAGTTTGTTTTCCTAGAAGTCTGTTGCCCCTTACCCCTGACCTCCAGAATTCCTTTATGTCTATCCCATGCATTCTTAAATCCGTGATTGTTTCAGCCCCCACCATTTCCTCTGGCAGGGTGTTCCACGGTCCACCACCCGTTCTGTGAAGAAATTCTTTCTCATGTTTCCTCTGAATCATCCTCCCTCCAACTTCATCCCATGCCCTCTAGTCCTGGAACATCTTTTTCGCTTAAAAATAGTGTTTTCCTGCACCCTGTTCCTCCCTGTAAGATACTTGTATGTCTCTATCATATCCCCTCTCTCTCCCTCCTCCAGGGAGTACATGTTCAGTTCCTTCAACCTGTCTTCATAGGACTTGTGATGCAATCCATGCACCATCTTTGTTGCCCTCCTCTGAACCTTCTCTACCCTGTCTATGTCCTTACGTAGGTATGGTCTCCAGAACTGTACACTGTACTCCAGGTGGGGCCTCACTAGTGTCTTGTATAGCGGAATTATGACCTCCCTTTTCCTGCTGGTGATGCCCCTGCCTATACATCCCAGTATCCTATTTGCTTTACCTGCTGCCTTGTCACACTGTTTCCTACCTTGAGGTCATCAGAGATGATAACCCCAAGATCCCTTTCCTGCTTGGTGCATGCTATATCCTCACCCCCCAACTGATATATTGTGCCAGGGTTTTTGTGCCCCATATGCATTATCTTGCACTTCTTTGCATTAATTTCAACTGTCAGGCCCCTGACCATTCTTCAAGTTTCTGCAGGTCACTTCTCATTCTGTCTACACCCTCTGGTGTGTCTACTCTGTTACAGAGCTTTGTGTCATCAGTGAACAGTGAAATTCTGCCTTCTAGGTCCCTGTAATGTCTGATGAAGATGTTGAACAGGACCGGTCCCAGTACTGATCCCTGTGGTACCCCACTGGTCACTCTTCCCTCTCTGGAGTGACAGCCATTTACCACCACCCTCTGTGTCCTGCCACCCAGCCAGTTACCTACCCACCATACTACTGTCCTGCCCACCCATATTCCCCAGTTTGTGTAATAGTCTTCTATGGCACAGTGTCAAAGGCCTTGCTGAAGTCCAGATAGGCCATGTCCACTGCCCTCTCCGATCCACCTCCCTAGTTACCCAGTCAAAAAATTCAACGAGGTTGGTCTGACATGACCTCTCCCTGGTGAAACCATGCTGCCTTGGGTCCTGTAGCCCATTGACAACCAGATGTTCCACCAATCTCTCCTTCAGTAGTGCTTCCATGATCTTCCCCACTACCGAGGTGAGGCTGACTGGTCTGTAGTTCCCTGCTTCCTCTTTGTTCCCACTTTTGTATAAGGGGACTACATCTGCTGTCCTCCAGTCTTTGGGTACCTTCCCTGTATCCAGTGATCGGCTAAACAGGATAGCCAGAGGTTCAGCCACCACCTCTCTTAGTTCTTTAAGGACCCTGGGGTGCACCCCATCTGACCCATTGCTTTATCAACTCTTATTACTTCCAGTTCCTTCAGGACCCTTTCTCGTGTAAAGGGACTTGTGTCCATTTCTGCACCATTCTCACCCCTTGTACTCCCTTCAGACCCATTACCCTCCTCTTCCTCAGTAAAGACTGAGCAGAAATACCTGTTCAATAGTCAGCTTTACTGTTGTCATCCTCCACGCAGCCCCATCCTCCCCCTTCAGTCTCACTATCCCTCCCTTTGTCTTTCTTTTTCACTTATGTACCTGTAAAGGTTTTGTCCCTCTACCCACTGATTTTGCAATGTGTTCTTCTGTCTGAGCGCTGGCTTCCCTACTGACCTCCCTGCCTCCCTTTGCTTCTCCTGGTACTTCTCCCTATCCTCTGCCTGTGTCTTTTTGTATTGCCTGAATGCAATCTTTTGGCTTTCACTTTCTTTGCTACCTCTTTGGAAAACCATAATGGTTTCCTCTTCCTTTCCTCTTGCTAACCTGCTTAATGCATAATTCTGTTGTTCTTGTAATCCCCATTTTAAATACTGCCCACTGTTCCTCAACCCTGATTCCTGTCCCATTCCCTTAATGCCTCTTTCAAGTATCTCCCCATTTTCCCAAAGTCTGCCCCCTAAAATCCAGGATACGTGTTTTTGTGTGGTTTGGTTCTGCTCTTTCTGTGATTTCAAACCACAATGACTGGTGGTCACTGTTTCCCAGGTGCTCCCCACTGTTACCCCCATCACACTGTCCCTGTTTGTGAGCACAAGGTCCAGTATTGCCTTCTGCCGAGTTGGTTCCATGACCAGTTGCTTGAGGAAGGCACCTGAAGGAGTCCAGGATAAATCTGCTCCTAGTTGATGCTGCTGCTGGGATGCTCCAGTCCACGTCTGGAATACTGAAGTCTCCAACCAGTACTACCTCACCTTGTCTGCCATCCTTTGGATGGCTAGCATCAGCTCCCTATCTGTTTCTTCCTCCTGGGCTGGTGGTCTATAGACCACACCTGTGCAGATGGCTGTCCCCATTTTCCTTTCCAGCTTAACCCACAGTATCTCTGCCCCATTTTGTTCCTCCTGGATCTCTGTGGCCCTTATGTCATTTTCTTAGCATTGAAATCCAACTGCCACACCCTTGACCATTCCGCAAGTAGTCTTAGATCATTTCTTATTTTATCTAGCCCCTCCTATGTGTCGACTCTGTTGCAGATCTTGGTGTCATCTGCAAACAGGCATACTTTCCCCTCCAGTCCCTCTGTAATGTCGCTTATGAAGACATTGAATAGAACTGGACCCAGCACCGATCCCTGTGGAACCCCACTGGTCACCTCCCACTCTTCTGATTTTATGCCATTTACTTCCACCCTCTGGATCCTATCTTGTAGCCAGTTACCAACTTGTTTTACCACTTTAGAGCCCACACCCAGATTCCACAATTTGTTAAGCAACCTTCTATGAGGAATGGTGTCGATGGCCTTACTGAAATCCAGGTAGGCCACATCCACTGCCCCTCTGTGATCCACCACTCTGGTCACCCAGTCAAAGAAATCAATAAGATTAGTCTGACAGGACCTACCCTCAGTGAATCCATGCTGCCTTGGATCTTTTGCACCACTTGACTCCAGGAACATCACTACCCTTTCCTTAAGCTGGGACTCCATCAGCTTCTCCACCACTAAGGTCAGGCTTACAGGTCTGTAATTGCATGCCTCCTCCCTACTTCCAGTCTTGTGCAGTGGACCACCTTTGCCCTCCTCCAGTCCCCAGGTACCTCCCCCATCTCTAGTGATTGGTTGAAGAGGGTTGTCAATGGACCTGCTAGGACTTGCATACTAACATACTAAAACACCAGCAGAATAGGTCTAATGGTCTTTCGTGTCTGCTCGTTTGGTCAACCCCCACCATGGGAGCTGACCTTGCTGCCCCCCTTGCCCTCTCTGGTTTCTCCCTTCCCAGTCCCAGATATTCTCACTGCACAGGACTTTGCTTCCCGAATCCTTCCCCTGTACCTATCCCACCCCCTCTTGGACTTGCCTGAGTTCCTTCAACACTCTAGGGTGAATCCCATCTGGTCCCATTGTCTGTGGTCACTGGTACCAAGGGGACTGCCCACCTCAACATCCATGATTCTGTCCCCATTTGTCAGCACTAAGTCCAGTACAGCCCCTTCCCTGGTGGTCTCAACCACCAGCTGCCTTAGGTTTGCCCCATACATGGCAGACATGAGGTCCCTGCTCCTTGATGTACTTGCAGTCTGGGTATTCCAATCTACATCTGGCATGTTGAAGTCACCCATTAGTAGTACTTCCCCTTTGGCTGCCATATTATGGATGGCATCCACTAATACCAGATCTATATCCTCCACCTGTATGGGAGGCCTATAAACTACGCCAGCACGGATGGTTGTTTTGTTCCCCAACTTCAGAGTGACCCACAATGCCTCTGCTCCTTCCCTGGATCCCTGAGCCTCTGTAGCTTTAATCCCTTCCTTTATGTTCATAGCAACCCCTCCTCCCCTCTTCCTCTCCCTATCCTTTCCAAAAAGTGTATACCCTGATATGGCTACATCCCAGTCATGGTTCTCTGTGTACCATGTCTCTACAACAGCCACAATGTCCAGGTTTGTGTCTGCCATCAATGCCGTTAAGTCTGGGATTATGTTTCGCAGTCTGCAGGCACTTGTGTACATGACCTTCCACTCTGTGTACCCCCTTAATGTTTTTTGTTTATTGATCTTTGCCCTGCATCACATTAGTGATGTACCATCTGTTCTCTCCCCCATTGTAACCATGGTAGTTTTGTGGTTAGATATTATGCTAGTTATTAGGGCCTCACTGCTTTCAGTTATGTCCTGTAGGGAGGACTATTATAATCCCCTTGATTGTCTATGCCTCCCCCTTAGCAAGTTAAAATGATCACTAAGGATGCACTTAAACTTCTCAGAGAGGACATCTTTGCCTCCCCTGGATAGATGCAGGCCATCTGGAGAATCTAGTCCTTCATCCCTCCAGGTGAGGTTCCAGTCCCCAATGAAGCCATACCCCACCTCTCTGCACCATTTCTTAAACCATTTGTTGAATTCAGTGATGTGGATGTCCTTCCCTTCCCCCTTGCCGTAGACAAGTTGCAACTCTGAGAAGGTGACAGAGTGTGCTACTTGCCCAAGACTCCTCCCCAGGTCACTGAACTCTTCCTACATCTACCCCCTCTCTAGCCAGGTCATTAGTCCCAAGTGAATAATGATGACTAGCTCCCCCCTCCTTGCTACTGCCCTTGCAGTCCTAAGGATTTGCTTGCCCTCCTTCCGAACTGTGCCTCCAGGTAGACACATTACCTCCCTCTCACCATTGCTACCTGATCCAAGCTCAATCCCCCAGACAATGGAGTCCCCAAACAGGATTTGCTTCCTCCTCCTGTGTGTTCTCCTTGCATCTGCCCTTGGGGTTCCATCCTGGATGACCCCCTCAATCCCCATGGTGTTCACTTACAGAGATACTGCACAATCTCTATGCTCTGCTAGGATGGCATAAGAGTTGTAAAGTGCCACTGGCTGGGGGATGTGCCTCCGTGCTGCCTTCTGCACCCTCCCTGAGCCCACCATAGTCCATCCTTCCCTCCTTCTTGGCAACCTCTGAAGGAGCGGTGGGGGACATGGTGGTCTCTGTATGGGGGGAAGGTCACCTGTATCCTCACCAGCTCTGCTCAGAGTCCAGCTACCTCCTCCCTCAATACAGAGAGGTGTTTGCAGATAGGGCAGCACCACAGTGTCCAGAAGGTCTTTCTGAACACTGCTGCCCCACATCCACTGCAAAGCACCACACAGTTCTACTAAGCATGTGTAGAAGTTTCCAGCCCATGATTACAACTGCAGTGGATTTTTTCCCAAGGTTGCTACGGTTACTGAGATATTGTGCCATTTGCAGCACAAGGGTTACTTGGACTGTGTCTAGGCCTGCATTGTGTCTCTACAATTATAGGCAGGGCCCTTTATGGATAGATGGCATGTGCTTCAAAAAAACTGGGACCATGGGAGCACAGGGCCCGGGCTCCCAAAAACATATAAGGATAAGATTACAGTTTCTCAAAAAATAAAGAAATTCATTTCAAAAAACCTTGTTAATGCATCAGTTAGGGTTGAAGTGACAAAAGTAGGGAAATGAGACATTAGAATTGAGACCCTAACACCACCCCATCCCACCCCCACCCTCCACAGACCAACGGGCAACGGAATGTGCCTTGGGTTCGCTGGGCCTAACTCTTACCCCATTCTCCTATACTGTACCATGTCACCTTTCTTACACATGAAATGGGGTGAGAGTTAGGCCCAATGACCCCAAGGTACACCACATCACTTGTTGGTCTGTGGAGGGTGGGGTGGTAGGTTGGGAGTGTGTTAGGGTCTCAACCGTAACACCTAATTTCCCTACTTTTGTCGCTTCAGCCCTAATGGATGCATTAACAACGTTTTTTGCAATTAAATATATATATATATATATACACACACATATAATAGGGGTGAGTGATTAATGAGTGAGAAAAAACAGTGCATTATCCACTGCAGTGTGATATTTTAACCCTCTGCTCTACTGTGATGATATCAGCCATTTACACACACGGGTCACACAAAGATCACTGATATCATCAGTCTAGGCAGCTTTCCCCTCAGCATGCAAGAAACACCTGTGCTGTTACCATAGATACAAATGCGGAACTACATGAGAGGTCTCACTGCTGCCTGCAGCTAACTCAGTTAGCATTACAAAACACACCTATTCCCCACTCTAACTTCCAGCTCATTACTGTGATACTCTCAGCTTGACTGCAGCCAGAATTCTAAAGAGCACAGCTTCACAGAAGCCTGCAGCTAACTCAGTTACCACTGAAAACACCCACCTGTTCTGACACTCTGCATCTCAGCCCATTACAATTACTGTGATACTCTCAGCTTGACTGCAGCTAGACTTCTAAAGGATACAGCTTCACAAAATAGTCTGTTTCTCACTCCTACCTAAAACTAACTCATTTAGCATTGCAAAACACACTCATCTGTCTCCCAGAGTTTGTAACACTGCCAGCCCATTCAGAAAAACTCACACACAGAATGAGCAAACACATAAATGGGAACAGAACACAAGACAGCATAACAATACTTCTGAAACCCCTGGTCCTATTGTATAAATCGAATACATGATATGCAGATCATGTAATATGGCAAATATTGTCACTCCTGCATTGTGAGCTCTAGATATCTCACTCGTGCCTTTGGCATTCGTGAGATATCAGAGCTCACTCTGCAGGAGTGACAATATTTGCCATATCACACTCATGCCATCATATTATATATATATATATATATATATATATATATATACACATATCTATATATATCTATATATATCTATATATCTATATATATATATATATATATAGATATATAGATATATATATATAGTAGCATCCCCAGGATGAAACCCAATTCTGCAGCATTTTACAGCACACTGTAGAATGCTGCAGCAGACCTACTGAATAAGCAATGTAATTTTAATGGCAATTAGTCTCTTTTGTCATTCAGGAACATGTGACACTGCCAGAATGAAGTGAATGCCACAGTTTCCTGCATAACAAAAGGAACTAATTGCCATTGAAATTGCATTGCTTTATTCAGTAGGTCTGCTGCAGCATAGTGCAGAGTCCTTTAAAAGTGGGTTTCATCCTGGGGATGCCACTGTATCTATATATGTATTAGAGGCAAAAACCTCCATTTAATGCATTAGTTAGGGTTGTTCTACTGCAACAAAAGTGAGGAAATTCAGTGTTAGGTTGAAAGCCCCGCTTAGACCCCCGCCCACACCCCAACCAGCATCGGGTACGATTGGAGTTGTTGGCTCTAACTCTCACCCATCAGACATGTGAAGGAAGAAGAGGTATAGGAAAATGGGGTGAGAGTTAGACCACAACCCCTGTAACGCGGTGGATGCCGTAATGTTATCCTATGGGAAAAAGCGTCAACTTTGGAGTGACGTAACTTTGCCGCCCTGTAATATTTTTTCACTGAAATACTGAAAGACACATCTGTGAGATGTTGGCTGCATTCCCTCCAAATTTCAGCCCAAAAGACCAAACTGTTCTTTTGCAGCAGGGTGCCAAATAATTGCTGTCATTTTCACACAGCCTGGAAAAGTACTGTTGAACTTTGCGAAAGCTTTCGCAAATTCATTCGACACTGTCACAAGGGCGAAAGTACTTTGTGAAAGTACTTTTTCCAGAAATCTGAAAAACATGTTTCTGGGGTGTTTTACCCCAAAATAAAGACATGCTGAGCATCCTCAGGGTCCGACTAGGTGAATTCAAAAAGAATGAGGCTGCTAGAGGGTCCCAAATTTAAATGCCAAGCATTTGTCTCATGACCATCTGAAAATAAAATGGTGGATTTGCGACAGTAAAAGGGCCATTTGCAAAAGTAAAAACTCCATTTGCGACACTGTCGAACTTTTTGTTAACTTTTCCCATTGACTTATAATGAGGACTTGTTTTTTTGAATAACTTTTGAACTGTTTAATATTTTTTCATGATATCTTCAAAAGGCACATCAGGGATGCCGGCCGCACGTTCCCTGAAGATTTCGGACCGGTCGCACAAACCGTGTGACCTCTACAGATGACCAAAGAACTCAAAAAAAGTGTAAATGCATGCGTAGATCACGCTTAATAACTCCACAGCTGTATATCCGAACAGTACGAAATTTGGCAGATCACAAGATCTATGGTTCTTGATCGTGTATTCCAAATTTCAGGTAAATCCCTTGAATGGTTGCAAAGTTATTAAGGTGCAAAATTTTAGGTTTAACATGTAAATGGCTCCTCAACCCTAACTATGGTAGCACTACAGTGCTACCATAATACAATATAATATAATATAATGTGTGCATGTGTATGTGTGTGTGTGTGTGTGTGTGTGTGTGTGTGTATATATGCATGTGTGGCATTCTGTAGATGTGTGAATAAGGAATCAACAGTTTTTACTATGGCTGTGTGAGAATTCCCCTGGAAGACATTTTTTAGGTGCTTCTGTAATATGATTCACTTCTGATAAACTATTGCATTGTTTTGCACACAGATGTTTTAAATCTTATCATGTGACAAGGCTGAGGCATTTAAACAGCAGAGAGTGATTGGTTCCTCTAGCATAGCTTCCAGGGGTAGAGTACCCTGAAGCACTAAGGCATTTTTGATTTCCAGTCATTGGATATTTTTATGAGTAGCTACATGATAATAAGTTAATAAACTGTTTACCCTTTTATGACTCAGTGCTCAGTGTTTTTTTTCCTAACTCTTAACTTAGCCTGTGGGATAATAAAGAATTTTATGTTGTTAGCAAAGGAGTTCTGTAGATCTTGAGAAAGATTTGCACTTTTCTATCACCTATGATGGAATGTCCAGATAAACATGGCTATTCAAACTCCCGACATGTATCCCTTTATCCATTCTAGCCTTCTGAAAAATAACTTCTCTATGACAATAATGATACAGTTCACTGAAATACAAATGGGAAATATGCCTTGGTCATTTGGGTGGCATGGCCCTCTATGAGCTCTGTATTTTATCTTAGTTGCATTGTCTACCCAAAGCTTTGGTGAGTAGTCCTCAAAAAATGTTAAAGTGTTTGCACCTTCAGCTCTCTCAGGGATGCTGGTTCCTTTCAGGTTGCACATCTAGCCCTTACTTCTATTTCTTCTACTCTGGCTTGTAGGATTTCCAATTCTTTTTGAGCATCTTGCAATGTTTTTTCCAAAGGCTGCATTTTATCTTCTATTGCTGGTACTATGTTCTGTATTTTAGCATTTGCTTATGCACTTTTTCTATCATGTCTTCTACTTTTTTCCCTTTTTATTGTTTCATAATACAAATATATGCAAGATACAGAGCATATGATAGACAAATGAAGAGAAAATAAAAAAGAGATAATAGGATATCAAAAATGAATGGTTAACACAGAATGACGATGGGTACATGAAGATTCCTGCTCACATTCAATGTACAGGGATGCATTTGATACATCTGATAAATCTGTGGTGTAGAGTAAACAACAGATAATAAGCTTGGAATGTGAAGTTTTCCTGTTTACTTGCTGAGATTTTATGCTAAAAAAGTATTTAATTCAAGGGATTTCAAAAGTAGAGCAAATGGGAGCCATATATGTTCATACTGTATATGTTCATCAGCATACATGTATAATAATGCACCTTTTCTAGTCAATGGATGGTTACCTTAGCATTGATCCAGACAAAATAGTGAGGTGGTTCTTTATATTTCCATATTTGCAAGATTTGTTTGAATGTTGTGATAACCCCAGTGCATACAAGGCTCCATGTTCGAAATGGCATGTTATGGAGGGGCCCCCTGTCCCAATATTATCCATGCCGTAGACAATGGTAGAGGTCTGGCAATTGCCTCTGAGAGAGTATTTAAAACTTTCAGCCACCAATCCACCAAAGTGTGCCAGTGGAGTTTGTACATCTATGACAGGCATTTAAGTTGAAAGGATTCATCAAACTTAAACGATGTGTGGTGTAGTATAGGCGAAGAATAATATTAAACTGTATTTGCTGGAGTCTCATGGATTTTAAACCAAGCTTACCCACATTAATTATTTTACCCCATAATGAGTTAGGTATTGTCTGATTTAATTTTTCTTGCCATTTATCCTTCAGCTGGTTTAGATTATAGCCCAAGGATTTAGACAATGTTTTTTATGAGAATGAGATCTTTTTGATGGAAGATTGGTAGGACAGGATCTTCTCCACTTCTCCCAGTAAGTAATTGTTACATTTATGCACATTTTTAGTGATAACATCTCTTATTTTAAGATACCCATACAATTGGGCATTTGGCAAACCATACCATTGTTTCAAGGTATTAAAATCTAGCATTCAATTTTGTTAAAAAAATGTATAAATTTCCCTGTTGCCTTTTCATGCCACGCTTTGAATGTAGGGTCTGCTAAGGAAGGAATACAGTTGGCATTGAGAAAAATAGGTGCATGAGAAGACCATAGGCCTTTGACTGAGGATTTATTCAGATATGGGCTAGTGTTCTAGTACAGAAAGCTAGATTATTATTTTTTCCTATATGCTTCCACATATAACAGATGTTTTGTTTTATTTTATGGTAAGGGCTTCAATGTGTTTCCTTTATGGTAGATATATCGGTACTGTCTTTTTGGAACCAATTATGTGCAATAGTGATATTTGTGGCATAATAATATAGTTTGAAGTGTGATAACGCTAGACCACTTTCTTCCTGTGACAGATATAATTTTTGCATTTTTAAGTTGTTTTTTTTTCACCCTGCCATAAGAATTGTTTAATAATCATATCATGCTGTTTAAAAAAATTATCTTTCAGGAATACAGAAATGTTTTGGAATAAGAATAGATGTTTGAGTGGGACATTCATTTTGACTATGCTAACTCTCCCTATTAATGTTAATGGAAGAGTTTCCCAATGATGTAAATGAGATTTAGTTTCTTGAACTAGAGGACCAAAATTCAATGATTGGAGATGGGTAAGGTCATGATCTATGGTGATGCCCAAATACTTAATCTTAGTTACAGCATGGGTAAGGGATTGACTAGGTGGAAGAAATGGATCCATATGGTTTTTGGTTTCCATTATTTCAGTTTTGTTCCAACTGACTTTATATCCAGAAGCAAGGCCAAAGCAATTTAATATGTCTAAAAGGGCAGGGTAGCTATGGTTCAGATTAAGCACATAAATCAATGCATCATCTGCACACAAGCTGAAGTGATGTTCTATTCCTGCAATGTTGAGGCTTTGGATCAGCCGTGATTCCTGGAATGCAATGGTGCAGGGTTCAATGGCCAGTGTGAAAGGACATAGTGGGCAACCCTGCCTGGTGCCTCTTTGAAGCTTTATTATGGATAAAATGTTACGATTGGTTTTGACCCTTGCCACCAGAGTCATATCTTCCTCTTTAATGGGGAACAGTCAGCACTAAGAGTCCCACATCCAAATGTGGGGCTGGTCCCAATTTGCAGTTTGTGTGCAAAAACTTTTTTTGTAACTTACTGTTTACTGCAGTTTTACTGAAGTATAGTAGATTGCATCATGCTAATTCTACTGACCCTCAAGCTGACATTTGTTGTAGCCAGAAATCACAGAATCCCCTGCAGCTGGTATTAGAGCAGGGCTGCAGCAGTGAGAGATTCAATAGGCTGCAGTGTATGTTAGAGCTTTTATATGCTCAACTCAGATGTTTGGTGGTCCTGCTGTTCTCCTGAGGCTATGTACAGCCCTCTGTGCCTGTATTTAACCCCAAGAGAACAGCAGGACCAGCAAACAAATGAGAAGAGTTCATGAAAACTCCTAACTTTCCATTTCCTTCTGGGCTTACTCTAAGTCCATATCCTGCTTCAGGGCTGCAGTTGCAGCAAGCACACATTGCTCTCTCATCATCAGATATGCTGGATGGCCAGAAGAGCTGCTTGGACTGGCAGTGGAACCTGTGAAATTCTGTCCTATTAAAGCAGGGTTTCTTTGGCTGTGCTATGATGCACCCACCCAGCCCTAGTCCTTAATAACCGAATGACATCTAGTTCCACTATCACCACCGCTACAAGCACCAGTGCAGACGTTACTGGCACGATGGAATCTATATCTGCATCTTGCCTCCCAGTTGCATTGTTCTCCTTTGTTTCTTCACATTTTCTGCAAAACATGACCGAGGACACTATAACAGCAGTAGGATGCAGCAAGCACACACAAACTACGATGGGTATGTCACTGTTGAAGATTAGATGACTGCATGGTATGCAAGATGGGAGGATAATGATGAGAGAGTGAGACTACCTAGCCTGACCACACTGATGGACCCTCATCCCACTGAGAAATACTCAGAGACCTTACACATTTCTCAACTCAAGTCTGACACAGCCTGAGCCTACTTTATCTTTTCACTCACTGTTCAAATTATTGACTGACTGGCCTACAAACAGGGGAAAACATACCAAGATGGATTCTCCACCCTTCACTACCAGCAGTTAATAACATATAAACTAACTGTACAAAAATGTTATGCCACATTTGTTTCTATAAACCGCCATGTAGGAGGCAGACATTATAGAAGGGCTATCGCTTACTTTTGTCTGAAATAGCTATGAATCTATAAAACTTTCAGAAATCCTGCTTGCTTCTCCAGGTTTTCTTCTGGGCTTTTCCTGAGTCCTTACACTGCTTCAGAGCTGCAGCTGAAGCTAGCACATGGTGCTCTCTATACCTTTCACTCTCTGCATCAGCACACAGATTACTGGCCTGCCCTGCACAAAAACAACAGTAAAGTGCTGTGAAATAGCTGAATGTAATAATAATGAATGATTCTCTTACATTTTTCTAATTGTTTTATCATAAATCATTCTTTCTAAAAGAACTTGAGCTCTCTATTAAACCATGTCTTTCTTTGCCAAGAGAGAGCAGGAAATGGTACTAAGAGATGTGCAGTGCAAGGAAATCATTTTCAGCATCACTGATTGATTGGTGAAGGTCACATGACTTGTGCAAGCTCCGTGAATGATCCCTTAAAAAACACTATGTTATGCTATCAAAGTGCTGAAGGGAAGCCATGAAGTCTTATATCCCTAAAGTGCCAGTTCTCAGTGTGTCCAATAAACTCAGCCTTGGCACCAGTTAATCCTTATTCCAGAGTTCCCAGTTGTCAGTCCAGAGACTGATGATCAAGAGGGTCTAGTAATTTGTTCCTCAGATATAAGGTGGTTATGGAGTCCTGAAGTTCACCCAGGTGTCCCTGCTCAGTGTATGTAAGTCCAGGATATCAGGCTTCTTTACAAATTCAGAGTAAGTTACTGCATTGCGCAGACTTTAGCACAGTTACAATAGAAGAGAGAACAACAGAGACTGGTTAATGTAGACAAAAAGATTATGTTAGCTATTAAGCTGTCTTCCCAATATGTTATTTGTTGCTAGCAGCACGATACTTACTTACATTGTAATAGATATGCAGAGTATAATTCTTTTACAGTTCAAGAAGTTACACAGTAACTTCTCCAGCACTTACATTTACATGTTTTATCCCATTTCCAAGTGCCTTGCTTAGTGAAACAATGTATGTAAGTTGTTTCTGTTAAAGTCATTCCTCCTTTACAGTATCTTGTTCTTTTTTGCTGTTGCATGTAATAACAAACCGCTTTTCCTTCAAGACTTCCTCATGCTTCTTCTTGCAGTGGTTGAAGCTCACTTGCTTCAGCTCCATGTACCTCAATACCCTGATTCAGCTACCCATCCAACACAGAGGTAAAAGGTTTGGTGCTTCATGGCACATGGTTGAGTTGAGTTGCTTGACTATCTGTATCCTATTGCAAAGTCCATGCTTCAAACACCCTGTGGTCCTGTGGAAACTTCAAAATGCAACAGCAACACTAATGAAGCTGTTGGAGAAGGAGACAGAAAGATATAATTACTAAACCAGCAGGGAGTTATTATTCTAGATTTCTCAGACATGCCAATGCCAATTTTATTTATATGGCATCCAATCCCAAAGACTATGAGAGCCTTACAACAAAACAATAAACCAAGAACAATTATTAAAATACAATACAATCAAAATTATGAAGCCAGGCAAAAACATAAATTAAATACATTTTCAGCGCTGTTTTAAAAGCCACCAGTGAGGGAGCTCCTCTCACTTCATGGGGAAGGGTGTTCCAAAAGATAGGAGCTGCAAAACTGAATGTTCTATCCCCCAATGATTGTAAACATGACTGAGGAATGGAAAGGAGGTCTGCTTCCACTGACCGGAGGGTATGAACTGGAGTGTAGGAATCAGGAGGTATTTTAGATCAGCCATATCCAGCCCATGCAGGGCCTTGTATGTATAACAAGCAAACCTTGAAATTGATATGCCATCTGACTGGAAGCCAGTGAAGAGCGTGGAGAACAAGTGTGATATGCTCAGAATGAGATGTCCTGGTGAATAACCAGGCTTCTGAATTCTGAACCAGCTGCAGGCAGTGCATCAGTCTCACGGATAGCTTCAGGCAGAAAGCATTGCAATAGTCTAGCTTGAATAAGACATGCCTAGAATTAGGTACATTTATCTGTTGCATTGTATTTCAGTTGATCCCCAGTCCACATAACTGAATGATGAAAATGTGTTTGACATTGTGGGATGCTTAATGTGCTGCTGGTGTTACTATGTTAATGTCTCTTGATTTTGCAGCAACTAGCCGGCACTTATTTCTTGTTAAGACTATTATCTGTTGTCAGACAAGCTGGTGAACTGGACACAAATAGAGCCCTGAATGAGGGAAGGGAAGAAAAATGCAGAAGCTGCAGGGGGTTTGAAGGAGTCGAAGGGGGGACAGATGGGATCACAGGTTAAAAAGCAAAAAGTGGAATAAAGAGTAAACTAAAAAAGTGCAGCTCATTCTTGTTTGTTTCTAGATAACCTGATTCAATCAGAAAGATTAGATCTTTTCTCATCAGCTTATGTATTTTTTATACAAAAGTACTAGTGGTTACACATGGCGGATTCTTAAAAGATTGGTGTTATTTTTTAACTTGAAACTCATTATATGATTTATTTCTCCTCTACAGCCAATAGTTTCACCATTTTCTCTGCTTTGCTCCTTTCAACTAGATGGGCTTTCCTTTTGGCTTGGAGCCAGATGAAGGGGAGCTATCCTTCTAGTTGTCTCCTGCTTTTAGTCCACCGTTGCAGGGGTATCAACATCAGGACACCTGGACCAGAAAAAGCTTGCTCATGCATGTGCCCCACCACATGCTCCCAGCATCCCCTCATGCCCATGCCTCCTGCAATGCCATCTGTACTCACACAGGAAGTGAAGACAGAGTGGATGATGCAGCCCTCCCTCAGAGAAGGACAGCATCTACTGGAATGCTCAGTCTTCCTTCCCAGGCCAGCTATTGCCATCCCAGGCTCATTCCCAAACCGGGGTCACCAGTGTTGTGAGTAGCAGCCCTGCTGCAACACTGACAGGCCAGACCAGTTTCACAAATTTTAGGGCAAGGAGCAGGAATCCTAAATTATGCTGATGCTGTATTATTAACTGGGTACTGATTGTGCTGGCTGGGGTATTACGAATGTAATTTGCCTTGGCAATTTATTCAGTGTTTTCTTTCTGAAAGACAAATGCACATGTAACCAGCCTCTCACTTCCTTGCGCAAGGCAGGCTACTAAAATCACTATAAAAGGTTAACTTATTCCCTTACAGCTTTTTTCTGCTTTGCACTGGCTGGAGATGGAGTGGCTGGGAGTTTGTCATACTTCCTGGTTTGCAGTGTGTGGGCTAGACATGAATATTCATGGCTGTGCCCTTCTTCCCTTACCTATATAGGCAGGATACTAGCATGGAGTGGTAGCAGAGGGCACGGAGTGTGACACTGCTCTGTGAGGTAGACGTATGCCCTGAGTGAGACACCACTTCTCCTCTTCCCCAAGGAGCAGGAAGAAACCTCCCAAGCCAGCAGGGAGGGAGACCACTGTAACCTTGCTACTATAGGACACTTATCAGCTAAGAGAGCTCCACCGACAAGGCACCTAAAGAAGTAGCAGGGACAGTGGTGGAGCCAGGTTTGGGAGCAATTGGGCACGGGGGGGGCATTCAGTCAATCATGGGCTCCACAATGGGCACTAAACAGTGAATAAAGATGGTGGTGGGGCACCACTACTCACACTGGGACAGCCAGGAGGGGCGACTGCCACCCCAGCCCCCCATCTAGCTCCGCCTCTGAGAGGGAGTAGTGGCAGGCCTCCTCTTAAAAGAGGTCAACTGGGGCTCTTGCAGATCCACTGCCAGGTCAGAAGCAGAATGAAGCACAGGAGTCCACTTCCAGGAAAACACAGGTAACCTAACTAAAGAACGATTGAAGAATGCTATGTAAGAATATGTACCTCTGCTGAATGATTAATAAACACTAAGTTTAAAAATTAAAAAAAAAGGACCTAGAGTACAGCTCTAGAGGGGGTCAAGTAAGTTCACTGGTTAGTGTTGAGGTAACATAGAGAAGGAATGGGGGGGGATAAGATAGAGACATTTAAATACCTGAAGGGGATCAATAAGGTACAGGCACAGGATCTCCTGCAGGTAAACAACTGCACCCAGACCAGGGGGCACGACATGTGCTTAAAGGGGGGCAGGTTCAAGATCAACATAAGGAAGTTCTTCTTTATAGAAAGGGTGGTGGAACCTTGGAATGTCCTCCCCACACAGGTGGTGGAGTCAGAGATGATCAGGGAGTTTAAACTGGCATGGGACAGGCACTGGGGAGAACTTAACATAGTGGCCCTGAACGGAGGGAGGGGGTTAGTATACATGGGTAGACTAGATGGTCCACATGGAACCCATCTGCCAACACATTCTATGGGTAATTGCCATGGCACCAGTGTGCATGGTAAAACTTAGCTGATTAGTCACCTTGTACATTTTTGCAGGATTTGTTGAACTCAGCAGTGAACGGAGGAATCGATTGGGGAACAGGAATTTCAGGAACCAATCAGAGGAAGGAGCCGGTTTGAATATTAGTAGCATTTACTATTGGGGATTTGAACAGAAGGCTGGACATGCTTCTAAACAGACTGCCTTCTGGACAGAGCTAAGAAAGGGGGCTCCACTGTAGACTCACACTAGTTTTTTTTTTCTCTTCTCACAGGCAGCCATAGGGTCAGAGATACTGGAGAATTAAGCGACCAGCCACCTTGTACATTTCTGCAGGGTTTGTTGAGCTCAGTAGTGAACAAAGGGGTCTGAGGACTTGGTGGGGCTGCTTGGGACAGCAGTTGCTTGGTTTTGTTTATTTTCTCACTGCCAGGAGGTAGTTGATTGATTTTAGAAAGGTACTGCTGAATTGACTATTGTTTTCTAATACAGAAACAAGCACAGAACTGATTGTTTTTAGTGGAGCAGAGAACAGGGAGTGGAGGCCAGATTTACCCACTCATCCTCTCCCGCCCACCCCGGGTCGTCCATTTATATACTGTAGCACACATGGGCGGTTGCACACTTCCTATATCGTAACAGAAAGTGTGGAACGTACTAACGAGGCACTGCACTCAGAGTGAGAATAGTTTTAAAAACACTACAAGGGATAGCTACACTAGGGTTTACACAAAGGCAGCCAGAAACACTAGTACAGTAGAGCCCACTTATAAGAACATCGGATATAAGAACATCCCATTTATAAGAATATTGTTTGGATGTCCCAATTTTTGTCCATTGTTTTCAATGGCAGCAAAGCCCGTTTATAAGAACAATTTTTTCCTCCAGAGGTAGTGGTAGATGGTCATTATCACCTCTGAGTGTGCTAAGCCTGGGCTGACTCATCACCTAGTCTCCTCATTAACAGTCACTTAACTAGTAAATGGATGTGTAAAAGATGCCACATAAGGAAGACAGTGCATATTCCTTCACAGTTAAGTGAGATACTGAATGTATTTTAGAACATTACACTAATTGTTTGAGCAAGAACTCTTTGAAAAAGTTATGTTCTACTACTTTTAATAATGAGTTATCTAAAAACTAGTTTGAACCGAGTTTAATCATGTTAAGCATAGATTTTACATGGATTTTCACTGTTTTCAATGAAGCCCTCTTATAAGAACATCCTGGTTATAAGAACATTTTTGCTTGGCATTGAGGGAGTGTTTATAACAGGGCTCCACTGTAGTTTATATATACTTGTATGGTATAGCACAATCGAGGGCTAACAACCAGTACTAAGGTTTTGGAGTATTTATATTCATGGGGTGGAAATACTTGTAGATTGTTAATAGAGCCACTAGCTCAAAAGCTAAAAAGGAGGGTGCAAATAAATATATAGCTGGCAGAGGGAAGGGCTAAGCAACTTAAAGGGGACACCAACAGAACACAGAGGGGGACCAAGAATTTGAGGTGAAGTTACTGGCTAGCTGAAGTAAGTGAGAGCAGTGGTAGCACCCTATATAGGACAAGGAAAAAAGAGGAACAAGGGGTTTCTTAGAACACAGCAAGGCTATATTATACAGCATAGAAGGGAATGATGATGAGAGTGGTGCAGTGCAATGGCTGTGGGGCGGCAGTTTTCGGGAGGACCTTCTGGATGCTGCAGTGCTGCCCCATCTTCAGGCACTCTCTGGGATGAGGGTGGAGGTTTCTAGTCTCTGGGCTGAGCTGGCTAGGATATAGAGTATCTTCTTCCCCACCCAGGGGCCACCAAGTCAAACTCCACTAATTCAAAGGCTGCCTAGAAGAGGGAGTGGATGGATTACGGTAGGCTCAGGGAGGGTGAGGACAGTGGTACAGAGGCACAACCCTCATCCAGTGACACTAACAAATTCCTACATAGTATTGGAGGAGTGGGATGGTCCCATGGGAACACCTGAGGTAGTGTCCAGGGGAGATGAGAGGGTGATTCGAGATGGAGCCCTGAGGGTGGGAGGTGGAGGTCCCCAGAGAAGGAGGAAGTAACTCCTGGTGGGGGACTTCATTGTCAGGGGAATAGACTTGGGAACAGGCAGCAAGGGGGAGACGGAGGTAAAGTGCCTACCTGGAGGCACAGCTCGGAGAGATGGGAAGCAGATCCTGAGGATCACAAGAGTGATAGCTAGGAGAGGGGATCTAGATGTCATTGTCCACCAGGGGACAAATGACCTGGTTGGAGATGAGGAGGGGATAAGTAAAATACAGGAGGAATTTAGGGAATTGGGGAGGGGACTTAAGCATATAGCAGTCTCCATGACCTTTTTGGAGGTGCTGCCTGTCCACAACAAGAGGGAAGCTAGGACACTCTGTATCAAAGAATTCAACACATGGTTAAAGGGATGGTGTGGAGAGGAGGGGTTTGGCTTCATGATGGACTGGGGCTCCACCTGGGGGGATGGGGGCCTCCACAAGTGCGATGGCCTGCATCCATCCAGGAAGGGGACTGTGGTCCTTAGTGAACAGTTTAAATGTTTTATTGACAAGCATTTAAACTAAAGGCAGGGGGAGGTGGAGGGCCAAAGGGTGACAGAATCTGCCCCTCTCCCCAGGATCACAGGAACATTAAGGGGGGAACTGAGGGAGGAAGACCAGCAAAGGGCAAAAGGAAAAATGAAGACATGGGGCTGGAAGAAACAATTAATACCAAAAAGGATAGTGAACACAGTAGGGATGGGCAAAACAGAAAGAGGAGGGAGGGTGTGAAAACATCCTGGAGAACAATGTGTACAAATGCTCGAAGTCTAAGCAACAAGATAGGTGACCTTGAGGCTACCATGACAGCAGCAGACTGGGACATGGTAGCCATCACAGAGACCTGGGAAGTGCTAATACTGGGTTGCACACTGTTCAGGAGGGACAGGGTAGGCAGGAACGGGGGTGGTATGGCTCTTTATGTAACAGACAGCATAAAGGCCACCGAAATTCAAGGGGAATGGGAAGGGGAGGAGATATTGTGGGTTACACTGAAAAGAAGAAAGGAGACAGCTATTCACACAGGAGTAGTCTACAGCCCTCCACCACGGGGTGGGGGGGTAGATGAGGAAATGTTACTAGCAATGCAAAGGATGACACACAAGGGAGCGGTGTTGCTGATAGGTGACTTCAATATGCCAGATGTGATTTGGAGTCTCCCTGTAGCAGCAACAGCCAAGAGCAGGAACATCTTGAAAACCTTAAAGGTGGCATTCCTGAAACAGCTGGTTAGGGATCTCACCCATGAAGGGGCACTACTAAACCTGGTACTCACAAACAGGGACAGTGTGGAAGAAGTTACAGTAGGGGAGCACCTGGGGAACAGTGATCACCATACAGTGTGGTTTGATATAATAGAGGGGTCAGAACAAACCACACGAGGACCTGGGTAATGTCACAATGATTAACAAAAGAAGCATAAAAATTGAAAAGTTCACAATGATTAAAAAAAGTAACAAGGAATACATAGGTAGTACAAGGTATGCTAAAGGTACATAAAAATATAGCAAGGTCGGACATAACATGTACAGCGTATAGTATACAAGGTACAGTATGCAAGGTATATACAGTATATTTATTGAATTTTGTTGACCCGGTAAGCCCACTGGGACTAAAAGTCTCTTTTTCAGGGGCGACCGTGGGGGGGGGGGGAGAGGGATACAGATGGTAACCAACTGAAATTGAACCAGATTAAGCTGTTGGTGGTATTTTTAGTGAATGGGGGAAATTTAACCAGGACACCAGGGAAATTCCCCTACTCTGCTGTGCGTTGCTGCCAGCAGAGGGCGCTGTTCGCAGTCAGTTGGGCTGCTCAGTGTGCTTTCTGTTTCTGATGGAGAAGGAGGTTGTGGGTTTCGGCTCCTCTGAGCCTGCTACGGAGCCCTTGGCAGTATCGGACGCAGTTCTGCAGGATAATGCTGCTTGCTTACTGAAGTCTTCTCCGACTGTTCCTAAGTCTGTTTTGGTGGATGTTCTGGATTCTTCTGTTACGCTAGCGGGCGGCTTGTTGGCTCCCTCAAGTTTGTCTGCGGAACCATTGTTGCAGCAGTCGGCTGCTCTCGGAGGACGGACGTTGTTCTGTGCAGGAACAGTCTCGGATCTTCATACTGTGGGACTTCCGATTCTGATTCTGCGCCTCACAGGATGTTGGTTTTCTGGATCACCCTGAGTCTTCGAGTACTCGCAGGCTGTTAGGGCGACAGTTTGACCACCAAAGAAAATTGTCTTACCTCACTATGGACTGGTCGGTTGATACGGTTTTGAGCAACTCAGGTTGGACCCAGACTGCTACTGGACAATGGATTCCTGACCCTGATTGGACAGACCCTGATGGCTTCTTCTGCTTCCTGCTGCATGCCACTGCTACTACTACCCTGAGCTCAGGTATGGACTACAGTGAAAATTCTGGGGTTCTCATTGAGCTGGCGCAGTCAGAAAAACGTTTTTGGCCCTTCGAGGCCCAAGGCTTGGCATCCCCACTAACACTGTCTCTGCTTTACAGAAGGGGTCTGCTTCTACTTCTTTAACTATTGTGTCAGGCCCCTCTACTTCTAGAGTTCCAATGTCTGAATTGTTTAAAAATAAATTAGAGCAGGCCCCAAGAAGAAATGCAGTTAGACTGAGATACCAGGGTGGGTTGCAGGTCCACCCTGATAGATATTATGTTGCCAACACTTTATTGAAGGGGTCCATGAATTTTTTTCCTGCTGATATTTTTGCCTTAATACATGTTTCTGGAGAGTATTCTTTTGATGTCAGCTTTAAAACTTCTCGTAATTTGGAGAAATTTTGGGATAAATACTCCACACTTAAGTCCACCCCTCTTTGGGTCCCCTTTTATGCCCTCCTCTTACGTAAACCCCAAATTAGACACATTACTATTATGTTTCGGAATGAAGGGTTAATGTTGGTAATATATATAACTGGCTTCAAAAGAGGTGCGATATTTTAGGCCCTCCTGAGGCTATCTTGGATTTAGAAGGATCTGGACGGTAGTTGAAGTTTAAAGTTAAACTGTTTCAAGTTAATGGGAGGTTGTGCATTTACCAAACAGTTTCTTTTGGGAAGGATAGAGGGTTTGTTTTATGGTGTCAGCCTCGTATGTAATAAATGTGGTGCTAAAACCCATATTAGCAGTTCATGTGATCTGTTGAAATGTGCCTCTGTGGGTGGTATGGACATTCGTGGATAGATGTGTCAATATTTTTCAATGTAACTTGTATGGCGAAAAGGGCCATGCCCTTCACCAATGCCCTTGGCTACACAATAAGCCGGGAGGTTGGGATCAGGAAGATTTAGTCCACAAAGCTCAGGCCAGTAGATCTGATGGTGCCCCCCCCCAACCCCTCTACAGTAGCTGAGGATATTCCAGGGGAGAATATATCAAAACCTCAACCTGCTACTGAGGAGTGTTCCCATGGTTTCTGATTCTATGAACTCAGTGTCTGTACCTTCAGTCTCAGCTAGTGTTACGGATCCCATCTCTGCTCCCCAGCAGGCATCTCCTTCTATGCCTCCGCCCTTTGAAATTGTTAAACCTAGATGGTTCACCAGAGCCTCTCTAAACTTTCTACCGTTTCTCCTGTTCCTATAGAGAATTTTTTTTCCCCTTTGCAGGGTGAAGGAAGGGAATCTGATTTTGAATCTGATACCTCTCATCACTCTGAAATGTTTTCTGAGGATGAGGATAGCAGGTCTACTGAACTGGCCAAGGAAAAAAGGGTAAGAAAGGTAGAAAACGGAAGGTAAGTTTTAGTCAGAAGACTGGGCCTTGACTCTAACCTTTTTCATCATGGCTACACTTAAAATAGTTTCCTTTAATGTCTGCAGTATTAAAAATTTTAAAAAGAGGCTTTCTCTTTTTTTAGTACTTTGCAGGTGGATGTTATTCTTCTTCAGGAAACCAGATTGTCTTCTCTGGCTGAAATCGAACAAGCCAAGAAGAGATGGGTTTGGGGGCCGTTTTGGACCTTTGAGCCTGATGTGACTGATGGAATAGGATATTTTTCACTTCCACCCTATTTCAGATATCGAAATTAGTGGATATTTTTCCTGGTCGGGCTTTGCTTCTTGATTTTGTTTGCAAGATTATGATTTTGCTTGATTAATATCTCTTGCAAAATCAAGTCAGCCGGATAGCGTTTCGATGACATTAAACCTTTCTCTATACCAGATGACATGTGATTTGGGGGACTTTAACTGTGATATTGACCTTGAATTTAAGGGTGATTCTCAAAAAAAATTGTATTGCGACTCTATTGCTTTGAAACAGACGGTTCAGGATGCGGGACTTATTGACGTATTTAGAACCCTGCATGCTACTGGAGGCGCTTCTTATCATAGGCATATTTTTTCCTCCCATATTGATCTTCTTTTTGTTTATAAATATTTGACTCCTTTTTTTTCTAAGGTTCGGCCGACTGAGTTTTCGGATCATCATATTTTAATGGGTTTTGTTAATTTAGCAGGGTACCTCTAAAGTATTTTCGGCTGGTCCTTGATGGCGCTTTGAACATATCCTCTTGGAGGCTGATGATTGTGTGGATGGTTTAGAACTACTGTTTGCTGCACGGTTTTCCACTATATGTTTATATGATAACCTTTTTTATGGTGGATGGATACTAAATCGAGCTCAGGTTCTTTTCCTTTCCAAAGGAAATCTAAAGCTAATTTCGATCTCTCACTTATTTAAACTATCGGAATCAGCTGTATAGACTAATGTCCATTCCCCCGTGATAGGATTGCCTTTCAATCACAGCTCACTGAAATAAAGAAGCAAATGTCTCTTTATCAGTATGATAGGGATAAATCTTTGGAGATGGAATTCAGATATGGGTTGCACTCACAGCCTGCCTCTGATCCTTATAAGGCTTGTAAGCAACGCCTTGATAAAACATTGGTGACGGGGTTGTTATCCCCTCTGGGTACTGTGGTGACCTCACATTTAGAAATGCTGAATGTGGTACAAGACTTTGTCTCCAGCTCTTTTGGTGAGGACTCTAGTCCCTCTGATACTTTACCCCTGAATTTTAACCTCTTCCTGTTATGGATGTTAAGTTTAGGACTACTTTGTTAAGGCCTATCTCATCCCTTGAAGTGGAAGGTGTTATAAAATCTCTGAATTCTAAAACGCCCCTGGATTAGATGGTATCCCTAATGAATTCTATAAGAAATTCCTTCCAGTTATGTGTTTTTTTTACCTAGTATTTAACTTTATGTTGACATCTGAATTGGGCTTTCCGGAGTTTAGTGTTTCTTTATTGAAATTTATTTATAAGAAAGGTGATTCTACCTTATTGACCAATTGGAGGCCTATTAGCCTCCTTAATAGTGATTATAAGATTTTTGCCAAAATTCTCACTAATAGGTTAGCACTAATCTCGGATTCCCTTATCCATCCAGCTCAAACTTGTGCTATTTCTCAACGCAAGATTCAGCACAATTTATATTTATTACGGGAATTATTTGAGAGTAGTAATAGGGGGAAGGGGTATGGTTTTATGTGGCACTGGATCAGGTTAAAGCTTTTGACAGGGTGAGTCACCATTATTTGTTTAATCTGTTACTCTCCTATAATATACCACGTCCCTTTGTACAGTGGATTCCCATGCTGTATTCAATGCTAAGTACTTCCACTAGTGAATGGACTGATGGGGCCTGACATCCCGTAGTTAGGGAGGCGCAGGGTTGTCCCTTAAGCCCTCTCCTGTATACTTATGCTTTGGATCCCATTATTAGATATGTACATGGACATGATGGTATTTTTGGGATTGCCCCAGATATTTCTCTACCTATGGAGAAAATTACTGCGTACACAGATGATGTGACTCTGTTAATGCGTGATGAGGCCTCCCTTCGGCTTGCCTTACAGTGTTTTCAGCTGTGGGGACGTTATTCTGGGGCTGAAATCAACACAGCTAAGAGTTTTTGTTTTCTCTTTACACTCCACTCCAGTGCATCTTTCTGACACATGTGGCATTCCTCTTGTTTCCACACCTCAAAATTTTGGGGTTTGGTTTGGACCTGGTGATTTGGCTACCTTTAACTGGGAGAATCTAGTTGAGAATAGGTGATGCTAAAGTCAACTTATGGAAGCATTGAAGTTTGGGAAGAAGAAACGTGTTTTTATAGTCAAAAAGTTTTTGATTCCTGTCTTTTTGTATTTAAGCTATCTATACCCACCTCCGGTTCATTTGGAAACCCGACTGTATAGTGTTTTTTTTCAAATGGTTTGGGGCAATAGACTGAACCCTATGCGCAGAGAAGTTACCTATCTACCAGTTAGAAAGGGTGGATTGGCCATGATTAACCCAATTGTTTTTTATCATTCTATTTTTTTGTTTAATTCCTTTTGTTTTTTATGGAATCAGATAACCTTCTCGTGGCAGGTGTGGTCGCACTTTGTTTGGGCTAAATTATTTCAAAAATTGACTACTTTGCCCCCCAAAATCTTACCACGGGATCAGTTACCAGTTGATGGGATCCCTACCTTAAAGAAGTGCCATCACTGGAAGTTATCATTCTCTACTTTATTATCCCATTCTCGGAACACTTTTTATAATTATATTGTTTTTGAAATACACAGTGTCCTTCTACTTTTTCCTGAGTGTGCTCCAATGAGGATGATGTTTGCTCTCAATAAATTAACTGATTTTCGGCTTCCTGCCTTTGTATGGGATGTGGTTTGGATGTCTGCTCAAGGTAGACTTGGGATGCGTGGGAACCTTAAATATAAACCAGTGACGGATAGATTTTGTCCGAGACCGCTATGCATTACTGTGGAAGAAAGTCTTTCTAATTTTTTTATTTCTTGTTCCTATGTTACCAGTTTTTGGTCAGATGCTGCTGTCCATTGGGGCATGCCTATGTTGTCAAATGTTACCTATACTGTTTTACTTTTAGGGAATTATGTAGGGGCCTGGAAACGATATCACCCCAGTACTTTGAATGTTTTTTTTGGTATACTTCAATTTTATCTATGGCAAGCCAGATGCCAATTTATATTTCAGCAACAAACTGTTTTATCTTCTACTATACTGTCTCAAGTTGAGGAAGGTTTACTGATTCTTAAATCTAAAGATAGACAGAGATTTACAGATGTTAAGTTTCGTTCATTATGGAATAGTTTCTTTTTTTGATTATGTTATTCTCAATTTTTGTCCTCCTGTAATTCCCTATTACTGCTGTTTTTGTCTGTTTCCATTGTTTACTTGATTTCTGGTGATGTTGTGTTTTTTTTTTCTCAATAAACTTCCCCTACTCTTTTTGATACGTGCCATGGGATCTTTTTAACATCCACCTGAACTACCACCAATCCAGGCAGATGGGACCTCGGTTTAATGTCTCATCCGAAAGCCGGCACCTCAAAAGTGCAGCATCCAGCTCATGCTGCACTACAGTGTCAGTATTGGGATATTAACCCAAGTGCCAGATATACTTAATATATACACAATAGTACAGGATAACTCAGTGCTAAGAGGGGGAGATGAGGCAGAAGAGTAATTTCAGCAATGGAAGAGAAGAGGGCTGATTTCAAGAAAATGGGAGAATGCAGTTCTCCAACCCTGGGACATGATTCCTGGCTCCAGAGAGGTGTTAAACAGGTCCACCAGGGGATCCACCAGAGCCTCCATCGGTTCACTTAGGACCCTTGGGTGCATGCTATCTGGCCCTGGGAATTTATCCTACAGCTTTTGCCACCTTTTTGCCAAATCAACTCCTTATTGAGTTCCAGTAGCTGACAGTACAAGAGATAGGCAGCACAGGATGAGTGGGGGTGGAGGTTTGGCACACCAGGTGGGGGCTGAGGGCAGAACACAGCACTGGCTGAAGACACAAAAGGCCCAGTCCCCTGCCTGTCAACCAGGACCTCCCCTGCCCTATGAAAGGGGCTGGGGAGTGGCTGTCAGAGGGTAGTTGTGGCTTGGCTGGCAGGGTGGACGACATGCTGAGCACAGATGCCTCAGCTTACCTTCAGCAGGGCCGTGGCTCCTCCAGCGTCGCTCCCCTCCAGTGTGAGTCAAGCGGCAGCAGGTGGGAGCAACAGCTCCCTGTGCAAACTGTTTCCCTCTGCAAACCTCCCAAATCCCAAGAGCCAGCATTGGTAGTGGGGAAGGGTTTTAGGGGTGGATGGAGGTGTGCAGCATTGATTTTGGTCCGGGTGGAAACATGCACCCTGGACCTTTTGGTTCCATCTTGCCAGCAGCAGAAGCAGCCCCGAGAAGCCCAGAGCTCTGCCTGGCCCAATTTACTCACAACGTCCTTCTGGACTGCCTTCTCCCCAAGCAACCACCCCTTCCCCCCCAGATATCACTCCCTAGAACCCCTAGAGCTACCTTATTATTTATATACTGGAATAATTGTAACTAATTGAAGCCTTTGTACACCTTTGTATTACTGGAATTGCTTTGTGTGTTCTTTTATTGTATCTCACCTGTAATGTTCTCCACTGTTGTACTCCACCACCAACTGTTGTCTACCCTCCATGTGACAAGGTGCCTTTGTAAATGAGTCTTTGACTCAAAGGTTGTAAATCCGAATTATGAAATAAATAAATAAATAAAATAAATGAAAACCAGGTCTGAATTATGTGCAGAGTGGTTGGTTGGGGAGGTGGATAGGTACAGTATCCCAGGGGGCTGTACCAAGCAGATACCTGGCCCACTAATACTTCACTCCCTCCATGCGACGAGGTGCATTTGTAAATGGGTCTTTGACTCAAAGGTTGCAAATCCAAATTATGAAAGTTCACAGTTTTATGCCTGCCACCCCTCTGGACCCCTCAGCAGTAGGAGCAGCCCAGGCTGTGGTAGTGAGTGGGCCATGTGCCCAATTTGTTTATCTCGTGCCACAGGTACTGGAGGGGGGACAAAGGCATCAGTGGGCTGAGTTCCCAAAGGAAAAGGAGGAAAACAAGAAAGGGTGGACCAAGGGCCCGGGGAAGGAAAGGAAAAAAATGCCTGTGCCACCAGTGCAAGGCAGGGGATGGGGCACAGCAGGCTTTTAAGCCCCTTTGTCTACAATTTTGTGCCACTCGGTATTAGAGAGGCAAGTCGAAACACTGAGATCCTTGTTAATATACATATGAGATGGGAGTAGGCAAAGAGTCCCAAAGGAACAAGTACCAAAGCCCTTATTAATATTAAGGAAGGGGCAGCTCCTGGGGGGCTCTGCAGAAGCAGCCAGAGGAGGGAAAGGTACTTCCTTAAAGGCACAGCATCCTCTAGGAGAGGGGAATTGTCTACTGGCCTAGGTTGTCCACTGGGCTACGTTGGTGTGTCCTGAGCCTCACATGAATGGAATTGTGCTGTAACATGTTTAGTGCCCATAGAAACTGAACCTTTTTCAAGAACTGAATTGTGTTGCTTACAAACCGAACTGTAAGATTGGACTGTGTCCCCAGTATACCATGTGTCCTACACTCCAATGATGTGCAAGCAGAGGCAGTAACTACACCAGGTGGGATAGTTGTTTACTGCTCAGCTGTGATTCCTGCAACATGTTCCTGTGATGTCTTTCTTGTAACTCCATCTGGAGTGAGCTTTACCACTCGACTCTGACCTAGGGAGGTCCCTGGCCAGCCCTCCATCTTCAGCATACCTGCCTCCGGCAACTTCAACCTGCTTCGAATTTCCACCACAGTGTTCCAGCATCAATCCCACAGTGGTAAGCTGTAGAGAACCGTTAGCCATGTATCCAGAAGTGAGTCAGCTTAGGAGCAGCCCCAGCTCAAGAGTGAGGCACCACAGTAGACATCATGCCTGACTATTTTCTTATTTTGACACCAGTCCACAAGTTGTATGCATACCAGTGTCGCTCTCCAGAGGATGTGCCGAGATTCATATTACCAGTATTCCTCTTTTTGGGAAGTGGCCTGGGAGCCAGGGACCTCCCACTGATCATTGCTGTGGATTGTCCAGAGAACCATCTCCTCGACCAGGAGACACCAGCTCCTCACCAAGAGTCACAGAGGAATGCCAAGTTCATCATCCGGCTAGCAGCATTCTTCTTTGGTCTCTGTTTGTGCGGGGGATGCCCTGTTATGGCCTGTGTAAAAGAAGTGCTTTGTGGGGACAGTTCTCAATTGCTGATCAGCCAGTGGATCGCAAAGTCCAAGCTTGGATCATCTGCTGTCTTGTCTCAGTAAAGTGCATGCAGGACGAGGACTGAAAGCTGTTAACCCCTGTTATTGGTTCAGCCAGTTGCTGGTCCTAATTGCATTGTTTTGTTGCTCATTCTATTGTTCTGTAGTGTAGCCCTGATGCCATATACCAGTGGGCTACCCCCTTGCCAGCTGTCTCTGATACCAGGCAAGGGTCCTGGGTCCTGCTACAATGCCAATTGGGGGTTCATTCACAGAAATATTGATAATAGCATGGTGCCTCCACCCAGAGTAAAGTATCAGTGGGCCAGGTATCTGCTTGGTACAACCCCCCTGGGATACTGTACCTATCCACCTCCCCAACCAACCACTCTGCACACTGAGTCCCCAAATACTTTGTTCCACCATAAACCATATGTCTCAGCAGTAAGTGCAAGCAATGAATTTCACTAACTCAGCAGTTTCAACAAACAAGTTCACAGTTTTATTCAGGGGGTAAGGACTAGGGGATAGGATACTAGGACATAAGGTAGCAGTGAAGAAAGAGGAAGATTAGTGAGATATGCAACAGCAAAACAGGTGGGCCTGCAGGCCAAGTCCTCCCTCACTGGTACCAGTGTCCCTGAACTGTCCCAAGGGGTACCCACTAGGTGCATGCCTGATCGGTGCTGCAGGTTGGCCGGCTGTTGGGGCCCTGAAATTGTAGAAACCTAGGTTTTGAACAACAGTCAAATTCCCTTTTCTCCTCCCAGGAACCAGGTCCTGTGTACTCACAGTTTGTCAGTCTCGGCACCGGGGAAATTGGAGCTTACTGGGTTAGTGCAGCAAATGCAAATACAGGCCAGCCAGGATTCTTCATACTGGATGGAACTTGCTTGAGGATCTTGCAGCTGGTCATCTTGATTGTAGTTCTGGCCACTTGTCACATTTAGCCATTTCTGGCTCATTGCAGAGCACTGTGGCAGGACACCACCAGCCCCAGGAGGCCCAGACCAGGAAGTGGCTCCACAGCCCAGCTCCCCAGATGGGTCACAGGTGCCCTAGCACCCCAGCAAGCACCAGTGACCTCCTGAGACAGTAAGTCCCACTTAGGAGGGGTTAGCAAGTTCCCTCCCTGGCTCTGAGTGAGGACTCCCAAATGCTGGGGGTCCTCCTGCAGTCCCTGCACTGAGTTCTCAGCAAGAAAAGGTTTCAGGCAGTCACTCCAATAAAGTCCAGTGCCAATTTGTGTGGGTGCTAGCCTCTATTTCAATAAGCACAAGTGCAAGTCAGAAGGAAGGGGGCTCAGAAACAACAACCCCCTGCCCACCAGTCCACACTTTCCAGTTCAGCAGTGTCCACTACCTTTTCTTTGGCTGCAGCTAGGCCTCAGCTCTCAGTCACTTTAAACAGTTCATATAGAACACACACAGCTCTCGGCTAGCATCTTAATCACCAGAGATGCTCTGCTTCTTCATAATTTCTATTACAGTCCCACACAAACAAATGACTTATCAGCAATGACTGTAGAACTCCTGACCATCCGCACAGTCTTTTCAGCTAGTCCAGCTTCCCAGAGCAGGGTTTCTGCAGCATTTGGTTTCTCCCCCCAATAGCAAGCAGCTGTTCCATACATGAGGAATCACAGTTCAGTCTCTTTCTCTCTCTCTCCTTCTTAATTCAGTGCAGCAGCAAGTACCTGGGGAATCAGAATCTCAGCTCAGTCTCCCTTCTTTCCCCTTTCCAATCCACTTCTGCTGACAGGCACATGTCCAAATGGGCCTGGGGAAGCCCCTGAATCTTAAAGTCCACCCTTGCAGCACAGTCCTGACTCATACAGACCCTGGGAACAGACTGAAGAAATCCCAGAAAGTCCACGCTGTTTCAGCCAAAAACCCAGCATTTTGATTGGTTGAAGCCTTTCAATAATCAATCACCATTGTGATCAATATTTCCTGCTCATTTATTGGGGCATGATCTAGGCACCCGAATTACACAGAAACATAGAATTTGATGGCAGATAAGGACTGCTTGGCCTACCTCGTTTGCCCATTTCCCTACCTAATGGATAAGCTGCAGATCCTAGTTAACCAACAGCCTACTTCTTCCTATCCCCCCAGAATTGCCTTATGTCTGTCCCAAGCATTTCTGAATTCCCCCACTGTTTTTGACTCCATGACCTCCTCAGGAAGGCCATTACATGCATCCACAACCCTCTCCATGAAAAAAAACTTTCTCATATTACCTCTGAGCCATCCCCTCATCTTCAAATTGTGCGCCCTTGTTCTTGCACATCTCCTTTTCTAAAAGATGTAACTCTCTTCAACTTTGTTGATTCCCTTGAGGTACTTGAAAGTTTCTATCATGCCCCCCCCTTCTTTGATGGTATACATATTAAACTCCTTTAGTCTCTCTTCATATGTCTTCTGGTGCAGACCCTGCACCATTTTAGTTGCCCTCCTCTGGACAGCTTCCATCCTGTCTATGTCCTTGAGGAGACGGGGTCTCCAGAACTGCACACAGTACTCCAGATGGGGTCTCACCAACTGTCTGTACAGAGAGATAACAATTTCTTGTTTTCTACTGGTGATGCCTCTCCCTATGCATCACAGTATCCCCCAGCCTTCCTTACTGCCTTCTCACATTGCTTGCCCACCTTTAGGTCGTCTGATATGACTACCCCCAGGTTCTTTTCATTTTTGTTGTTGTTAGTATCTCACCCCCCACTGTGTACTCTTCCTCTAGGTTTTTGTTTCCCAGGTGCATTACTTTGCACTTCTTTGCATTGAATCTAAGCTGCCATACATGTGTCCATTCCTCCAACCTTGCCAAGTCCCTTCTCATCCTTTTCACCCCACCTTGGGTATCAACCCTGTTGCAGATCTATGTGTTGTCTGTGAAGAGACATATTTTTCTTTCCAGTCCCTCCGCAATGTCACTTATGAATTCTGTGGTACCCTGCTAGTAACCCCCCTTTCTTCAGAGTGGACCCCATTTACAATTACCCTCTGTGTCAGGCTACCACCTTGGGACCCACTCCAAGGCTGGCTAACTTGTATATTAATCTTTTGTGTGGGACTGTGTCAAATGCCTTGCTAAAGTCTAGGTAGGCCATGTCCACAGCACCTACCTGGTCTACTACTTTGGTCACTCAGTCAAAGAAATATATTAGACTTGTCTGACACAACCTTCCCACTGTGAATCCATGCTGCCTTGGGTCCTGTGCTCCACTGGCCTAGGTACTCAATAATTCTTTCCTTCAGAAGTGATTCCATCATTTTTCCTACCACTGAGGTCAAACTAACAGGTCTGTAGTTTCCTGCTTCTGCCTTGCTCCCACTTTTGTGAAGTGGAATCACATCCACCCTCCTCCAGTCCTCAGGCACCATACCCTCCTCCCATGATTTGTTAAAGAAGGGAGTCAGTGATGTCACTAGTTCTATCCTTAGTTCTTTTAGAATTCTTGCGTAAATCCCGTTAGGCCCCATTGCTTTGTCCACCTTCAGTTTTAAGAGTTCTTTCAGAACCCCTTCTTCTGTGAATGGACTGGTATTGACCCCCTATCCACAGAGTTTCTATTGTTTGGTTTAGGTACCTCCACCTCCTCTTCTTTTGTGAATACTGAGCAGAAGTATTCATTCAGTATCCCTGCTTTTTCACTGTCACCCTCTGCCCACATTCCTTCCCCTTTACTAAGCCTCAGTATCCCTCCCTTGGTCTTTCTTCCCTCCCTAATGTACCTATAAAAGGTTTTATCCCCCTTCTTTTTTTTATTCCTTGTTTATCCCTCCTGCAGCCACAGCCCTGCTTACCTCCAGCCACAGCTCCTCCTTCACCACTGACCCTGATGTGGACATGCCCAGCTGGCATGTGCAGCTGTACTGTTGAGAGGGACTCCCCCTTTGTCCTCATGCCCAGCCAGGAACCAGTACCGGCATGCACCCCTAATCCAGGTATTTGCCAGCCAGTGAAGCTGTGATCATCAAGCTGCCACAGACTTGTGCTGCCATTTTCCTCCTTTTGATTTTTAGCCCCTGGGGTGCGAGCGTGCAATGACATCAGGCACTATGTGCTGACATCTGCCGCACTCCACCCCTTGCTGGTACCACTCTAGTAGTGCCCCTGGTCATTACCAGGGGCTGCTGCAGAGTGGTGGTACCCTGTATCCCTCCCCTGGATAGGAGAGCAGTCCTCTGGATGCTCAGTCCTATCCCTCCCCTGCCAACCCCTGGTGGCCCGGGCTAGCATCCAAACCTGGGTTGCCAGCGTGGTGCAAGGTGTGGCATCCAGCGCCTCAACCCTCAGCACAACCAGGCTGGACTATTATCCCCCTTCTTAACAGAGCTGGCTATCTTTGCCTCAGTTTATACCTTTGCTATTCTGACTGCCTTCCCTGTCTCCTTCGCTTTAACTGATACAGTTCTCTGTCCTGCACCTTCTGTGTTTCCTTATATTTCCTGAATGCTATCCTTTTCTCCTTAACCTTTCCCTGCTACCTCTTTTGAGAACCATAGTGGCTTTTTCCTTCATTTTGTTTTGTTGATTTGCTTTACACAAAGGCTTGTTGCCTCTGTGATGGCAGTTTTGATTTTTCCCCATTGTTCTTCCACATCTCCTTCTTGTCTATTTGCAAGTGCTTTTCTGAGGCATTCTCCCATTTTGCCAAGGTCAGCCCTCCTAAAGTCCAACACCCTTGCTTTTGTATGGGTTGACTCTACAGCTGTGTTTATTGTGAACCACACTGTTTGGTGGTCGCTTGTTCCCAGATGACTACCCACTTCTAAATCTGAGATCCTCTCTCCATCCCCAGACAAAGAGGTCAACATTCCCAACTACCTGTTATTCAGAGCTGATAGACATACTAGAGGTGGTGGAGTAGCCATTTATTTTAAGGATAAGTTCACAGTCGCTACCATCGATTCTACCTCAATCGCCAATGGTTTTAAATGTCTGTCTATTAAAATTGAAATAGCTCCATCATTGGCTCTCTGCGTCATAGCATGCTACTGACCCCCATCTTCAAGGTCGCAGCTCCTGTCACACCTTTTCTCTATTATGGTAACTGACACCTTGGAAACTATTATAATATGAAACCTTAACTATGGCTGGCTGTCCAATGCCTCACTTCCACTCAAATCCTTCTGTGACGCCCATGGGCTTACCTTACTTATTAGTGAGCCAACACGCATCAATAAGAAAAACCCTATGAAAAGCACGCTACTAGACGTTCTTCTAGTAAGTAAACCTCATTCCTTCTTCCATGCTGGAATTTTCTCACCCGATGTTAGTGACCATTGTATTATTGCTGCCATAAGGGCAGCCCCTAAACTGCCATCTTCAGCCAGGTTCTCCACCAAAAGATCAAAACGGAACTTCGATCCGCTTGCATACATCAGTGAACTGAAAGCCTCCCTGCTTTGGCAGGGCTTCTATTTAGCCAAACCAGTAGAATCAGCGTATGCCATTTTCCACGAAATTGTATCCACTGCCCTCAACACCCATGCACCCCTGGTCAAAACCCACCTCAAGTCCAGGAAGTGCCATTGGTTCACTGCTGAGCTCAAGATGGCACTATTAAAAAGGCACAAGCTCTGGAAATAGCTCGCAAATCCAATAAAATAGAAGCTGGTGTCTCTTCAGTTCAACCAGAAACTCCTGCACTAAGCTGATCAGAAAGACCAAGACAAATTTCTTTCGTTCTGAACTTGACTCTGCCTCTAATTGCCCTACCAAGTTTTGGTCCACGATAAAAGAATTATCTGGCCATACTACAGGTAACACGCTCCCCACAAAAATTATCTTGGACAATGTAACTATCAACAAAAAAGAGATATTACAAGTCTTCAACAATCATTTAGCCACTGCTGGTCTAGCATTTTATAATTTGCCTGCATGTAGTCTGCATTCTCAGCCTACTATGCAACCTCCGGTATCTAATTCCACTAAAGCAATCTTTTCCTTCTCCCCTGCCTCCCTAAAAGAGGTTGAAGATCTTTTACTCCAGCTGGATTCCAGAAAAAGTGCAGGCGCTGACACCTTTGATCCATAATACCTAAAGACAGCCTACCATGTCTTGGCTGTACCTATTACGTATCTTTTCAATCTGTCTCTTTCACAAGGGACCATCCCTCACATGTGGAAAACCGCACATGTTATTCCATTATTCAAATCTGGGGACCCCTCTGATCTAAATAATTATAGACCGATCTCCCTCCTCCCCATTTTATCAAAACTATTGGAAAAGACTATGAATGCCCAATTGAGATCTTTCATAGATAATACAGATCTGCTAAACCCCATGCAGTCTGGCTTCAGATCTAAACATACTACGATCATGGTCCTGGCCAAGGTGATAAATGATTGGTAACATGATCTAGAGAACAAAAAAATTTGTCTGTGCAGTTTTTTTTAGACCTAAACAAGGCATTTGACACTGTCGATCACAGCCTACTCCTATCCTCACTAAAAGAAATTGGCCTCAACCCTACCTCCCTGCATTGGTTTGACAACTACCTCATGAACAGATACCAGCAGGTCAAGGCTGAAGGTGAACTTTCTATTTCCAATCCGTTAAAACGAGGTATCCCACAGGTCTCTATTCTGGGGCCACTTCTATTTACTATCTGCATAAACAATATAGACTCTACCACCAAAGAGGCAAAAATCCATCTGTTTGCAGATGACACAGTGATTTACCTGAGCCGCACAATTCCTGAAACTGCCTGCAGAGACCTACATGCCGACTTCAACCTACTGCAACATCAGCTAATAGAAAAAAAGCTATTGCTTTATGCCAAAAAAATGAAAGCGATGCTTTTTTCTCCTGTTAATAATGTGTCATACCCTGCTGTTGTTGGTACCATCCCTCCCATCTCCACTCTTTTAGGGGAAAATTTGGAATTTGTACCAAAATTCAAATATCTGGGGGTCTGGCTAGATCACAAACTTTCCTTTGTGGATCATCTGGAGGATCTGTTAAAGAAACTGAGGCAGAGACTTGGTCTTTTTTTCAGGACTAACTGCCTACTAACTACAGAGGCTAAGAAGCAGCTTGTCCAGTCCACGTTCCTCTCCTTAATTGACTATGCTGACTTTATCTACAGTCAATGTGCTTCCTCTTACCTTGGTAAACTGGACATACTATATCACAGAGCCCTGCGCTTCATTACTGGTCTCCCTTCTCCACCTACCACTGCCTCTTATATGCAGCAGTGGGATGGACCTCCTTACAGTATAGACGCAACAGGAATATGACCTATTGGACATACAGTGCTATTATTGGTAAACTTCCACAGTATATTGCTGATTGTCTGCCTCCCAGTGTGCCTGGAACTTATGCTCTTAGAAGTTGTTCCCTGCTCTCTCTAAAAGTACCCAGGGCTGCAACGCGCTTTGGGAGAACCGCCATAGGGTGTGCACTGCCATCGTTATGGAATGAGCTTCAGAAATCTCTGAAATTAAAGTCTCCTGTCAGTCTTGCTGTATTCAAGACTTTGTACGCAAAATATATCACAGAAGCCTGTAACTGCTTTAAACGACCATAGTTCACTCACGCCTACTCCACTCATACCCCCATTCCACTCTTCAATTCACGCCACTTGTTCCTGCTTCTCTTACCAACCTAACATCCTCAGACCTCCCTTAAACACCTACACACCTGCTTATTCCCCAGCCTGTCAACCTAAAACCCCTTCCCCTCATCAGCCACCTCCTTACACCACCCACCTTTATCGTAATATATATGTTTTGGAAACTGTCACTGTATTACCTTTCTTCTGCAACACTCCCCCTAGCCTCTTCTACTTTTGTCTAAAACATGCCTTTTCCTCTTCATGCATACTACCCATGTATATATCAACTGAATTCAATATTATTCATTATGTGATAGATATGTGAGTCAGGTTCTCCTGCACTGTTGTATACTTTCATTTTCTGTTATATTAATTGTATATCATTTGTATTGTTATTTGACCTTGTGTAATGCAGGTCCACCTAGCAAATGAGCTTGCTCAATGGTGTCCACCTGGATAAATAAAGATTTTGATTGATTGATTTGATTGATTGATTGAGAGTACCAGGGCTAAGATTGCTCCCTCCAGAGTGGGTTCCATCACTAGCTGTCTGAGGCATGCCCCCTGTAGGGCATCGAGAATGACCCTGCTCTTGGATGTGGCTGCAGTAAAGGTGCTCCAGTTAACATCTGGCATATTCAGGTCCCTATCAACAATATCTCCCCTTTTTCTGCATTCTAAGGATTCCTTCTATCATTTCCTTGTCCATTGCCTCCCCTTGAGATGGGAGTCTGTAAAGAACCCCTGTACGGATTGTGGTGACATTTCCTGTCCCCAGGGTGACCCACAGTGCCTCCTCCCCTCCGTGTTTACCCTTTAGTTCTGTTGCTTTGATTCCTTCTCTTATGTATAGAGCTACTCCTCCTCCTCCTCTTTTACCCTCCCTGTCCCTCCTGTAGATTGTGTACCCTGGTATGTTGACATCCTAGTCACGATTCTCTGTGTACCATGTTTCTGTGACTGCCATGATATCTGGTCCCTTCCTTTTCCCAGGAGTCCCTTTCAGTCCAGTTTGGGTGCCTAGATCACTGACTGGCTGCAATACTGGGGTTAAGTGTCACAAACATGTCACCTCCCATTGGTTTACATGGAGTCCCATTCAGTTTCATGCAGTTTCTCCCCTTCCAGAGTCTGGTGCAGCCCAACACAATCCCTTACTTACACAATCACCCCACTGGATTGTAGCTGTATCTGCCCCCTGTCAAATGAGCCCACTCTTATTACATTGCTCCCACTAGTTTAACTGTTACTGCCGCCAAAACTCTATCTCTCCAGGCGCAGGCACTCATTACCATGAGCCACCATTAATATTCATAAGCCCCCCTCCCCGAAAGTGGCCCCACTGTTTAAACTGCCACTTTGGCCAGCTATGGGATTCTGCCTGATCCCTCAGGTCTCCAGTCCCTAAGGGCATAAGGAGGGGCACCAGGAGCATGGTGAAACTCCCCATGGTTGGACCACAACGGTGGTCAGCACATCAAAGTGCTAGGAGTGCATACGTGAGTGCTGGCTGAAAAGAACATGCTGGCAGCTCACAGGCCAGGACTTACGCCAAAAGCTGGAGCTGGGAGGAATGTGGGGGGACCAGGGGCCCCAGCAACACAGGGACAAACGGGACAACTACAGGTAGGCCCCCAGAGGGGGGTTACAGTAGCATTGTAATAATCATCCTGTTGTTCCAACTGTACCTTTTGCATCTTGATCCCTGAGTAAGCATCCTGCCTTTCCTTCCAGATCTGTCTAGCTCACCCTGAATTTTTAGGAAGACACAAACCCCATTCCACCAAAGCTTTGGCCTCTCCAACATTACGTTTTTTATAATGAGTTCTTTGTTGAATAAAGACACTTCCTGGTGTTCCCAGTGCACATCACTGATGACCAGCTGGACTTCCACTGCTTTCATTATACCAAACTTGCACACATTGCTAATCCTGTTTTCACATCTGCTATTCAACCTACCTTTCCCACTTTTACTTCGAATCCATGCAGCAAGCAGCATTAAAGGTAGATGACCCTTCAGATACAAGGTTTTTGGTATTGTTTAATAAAAGGGACTGTGTCATTGTTGTTTAATGGAATCTGAGAATGAACATGGTTACAGGGTGCATTACTACATGGCAACAATGCCAGTCTAAAGCACCCTATGTCACTTCAAAGTTCTGTATGCCTGCAGGTGCACCTGTCTGTCTAAGGGGTGTGTGTTCAAATAACTCTGTGTATCTGTACAGTCATCTGTGTATGTCTATGGGTCAGTCTGTGTGTGTACTCCAGGGGTCCTTGTGTGTCCATTCCAGGGTTCATGTGTTTCATTTTGTTGTGTTAGCCTGGGGGCCATGTTTGTCTGTGCAGGACTGTGTGTGTGTGTGTGTGTGTGTGTGTCCAAATGTACATGTTTGTCTGTTACCAGCATTCATATTTGTCTTTGGCTTTGTTTGTGTTAATCTGATGCTTCATGTTTGTCTGAGTGTCCGTGTGTGTCAGTACATGGGCCTATGTGCATGTCAGGCAAGGTGTCCATGTTTTTCTGTCCCAGGGTCCATATGTGTAATACTGTTGTGTCAGTCTGAGGGTCAGTGTGGCCTGTCTGAGGCTGTGTGTGTTTGTCTGGACAAAGCTCTGTTTATGTCAGTCTGCAGCTCTGTGTGTTTCTGGCTGAGTGTCCATGTTTATTAACCCAGCAGGCTGTGTGTGCCTTCCTAAGACTGTTTGCCACTCTAATACAGGCTGTCAAGTATTGCAGCAGGGCCTCTCCCTCCCTCCCTGGTCCTGGTCAGTAACAGAAGGAGCTGTCTCCTGGGGGTGGACAATAGGCCTCAGCAGTGCCCCATTAGGAGGTACCACCAGGCTACCCTCAGAAAGGTAACATCTGTTCTGGGGAAGGAGACAAAGGCCCAGATATTCAAACTGTGCCCAAAAAGTGCACAATAGCAGGAGCAAGTGCATGTCTATCATGCCCAAGCGCAAGAGACTCGATATTCAAAAACGGAGCAGGCCAAATTGCACCTACAGCCGATGACTGAATATCGCACCACCTGCGCCATAGCACAACTAGGGAGGGGAAGCTGAGCAGATCTGATGCACCATAGCACAACAAGGGATGTTCAGCTGAGCAGTCCAGAGGCGCCATAGCGCAACCAGGGAGCCCCCGCAGCAGAGCAATGTAACTGCACAACCAGGGAGGTAGGGGCCCACCACCCATGCCACAGATGGGCACAGGAACACACAGCAGAACAGACATCGTCCCCCCACACTCTAAGCACAGCACAACTGGGGGAGGGCTGGAATAATCACTGGCCCATGGAGACAAGCAAACAACCCACAGCCGGGCCATGGTGCCCCATCACACCTACCAGCAAGCTGTGACTGGCAGACAAGGAGGGCAGACCACCCCGTGCCACACCATCCCCCCAATGCAGAGCACACCCTGCACCGTGACCCCCAGACAACCCCCATGAGCAGTGACCACCACTGCAGGAAACCCCATGCAAGCCACCACCCCCACTGTGACAATGCAACCCTGTGCACCACAGAACCATGCAAGCCAGCCCCACCATGAGCACCATCGCGGTGGCAGCACGGTAATGAAACAATGGCAGACACGTTGTTACTCATGCACAGTCCCCCGAGGTACTGCTGAGAGACCGACCATGCATCGGCACAAGAGGTACCCCACACGGGACAGGGCGTGCCCTTGACACCACCACCAGTGGTACAGCACCCTGCACAGTATTCCAGTGACACACCCCAACCCACCACTGGCCACAACAGCCAGCACAGACACCCACAGTGGTGCGTGGAAGCATGCACCACACCGGATACCACACAGTGTATGGACAGACACCCACCCACACCCAAGGGCACACCAACACAGGGATGCAGTGATGGGGCAACCAAGCCCCCAGTGTGGGCCCATGTAAGCTGTGTACACACAATCCACAGTCCTCCATGGCACTGGAGTGCTAGCCACCCTGCGCAGGCACTGTGGACCCGTACACCACCAGCAGTTGCCCGGAGCACAAGTCACAGACAGTGGGGCACATCCCCTGCAACACACACAAGGCACAGCATGGAGGTGGGACAATGACTGTGGTGCCCACAGTGCCACCCGAGCCAGGCATGCACCACACCAGTGACAGGGGCAACCCAGCAAAGTGATGGGTACAGTGGCCGCCCTGCACGGACTGCCACCACTGACATGCCAGCAGACCGTGCAGGTCACAGACATGCATGTGTGTCAGCTGCACAGGCCATGGATGGGCCGATGGGTGTGCCATGGACACAGAGCACGCACCATGGACCACTGCACACAGTCATCCAGTGCACAGGGCACAACAAACACACCACAGACACTGACCAATAGCTACCCCCACACCATAGTCACCTCCACACGGACAAACACACATACTCATGACTGCACCACCCCTGGCGCCATGCACACCACTGCAGCTGAGCCCCTATAGCCCGCTGCAAATCAGAGACCACCACAGTATTCATATCAAAATCAAATGTATTGCAAAAATATAATATTCAACTATTTACAAGAATACAAAAACTATATACAAGATTGGGGGGGCCACAAACAAGGTGGGGGTGGGTAGGGGGCAGGGGTGCACATACCATACCACCCAGTGGTTCTCTAGCTACCTAACTGGAAGATTCCAAAAAGTAAAGGTGGAAGGCTTTTTTTCTGCTGCTTTGCCAGTTGCAAGAGGAGTCCCCCAAGGATCCATCTTAGGCCCTGTCTTGTTTTTTCTGTACATCAATGACTTAGATGCTAACATATCTACGTCCAATCTGCACTTTTTTGCAGATGACACTGTGTTGCATACTTCTGGCTCATCATTATCTGAAGTCAAGGGAGTGCTTCAAGCGGACTTCACACAACTTGAGCATAATCTAATAAAGGCAAAGCTTCTGCTCAATGCTAAGAAGACTAAAGCGATGATATTCTCCTGCAGTGCTGTCTCAGGCCCCCAATACTCTTGCCCAAGACTTCATTGTCACCACGCTAAACGAGCTCTGGAAGTTGGAACCAAATTTAAATATCTAGGTATCTGGATCGACAATAAATTATCTTTCAGTGACCACATCAAGATGTCTCTAGAAGGTTAAAAGCAAGGTTAGGTTTCTTCTACAGAAATAGGCCCCTTTTCCCTTTGAAACCTCGAAACAAGCTTGTACAGGCCACTTTCTCCTCCTACTGACTATGGCGATGTAATCTATTCCTCCACCACTCTTGCAAATCTAAGTAAACTGACATCCTTTATCACCGTATGCGTTACGTTCATTACCAACTCCCTACGCTCACACCACTGTGACTTATATGCAGCTGTTGGTTGGACATCCCTTACTACTAGACGCCTGCTCCATGCTGGGCTATGGACTCTAAACTGCTCCTGCAGAAATTGCCAAGCTATCTCTTCCCTTATTAGTATCTCACATAGTGCATACTGCTAAGAAAATCTGACTTTATTATGGTTGACATACCAAGGACGCTGACTTCCTTTGGTAAACGTGTTATTGCATATGCCCTTCCCTCCATTTGGAACCAATTACAAACCGATTGAAACTAACTAGCACAGTTTCAATAAACTTCTACAAATTGCTAAGTTCAGCCAAAATAAAAGACACCTGTAACTGTCATTAAGTCTCTTCCTTCCCATGTGTGCCATATTTATCCACTGGTAAGGTATAATTGATTTGTCATATTAACTGATTTCCCTTCCCCTTCTACTCCTGGCTTTATCTTTGCTTACGCTCCACTGCTGCTCTATCAAATATCTCCTCCCCCCATATCAGTTGTAGACTGTTGTTTGTTCTAGCTGCCAAAATACTGTATATGTATTACACACACCAGTCATCATGTTTCATTTATCAGTATGCGACCTGTAAGTCGCTTCCCTGTCTCATATCAATGTTTACCACCTGCGGTCACCCTATGTGGTACCCTTGTATGTATATCCAGCCTGTATCATGTAACATGTATTTCATGTATATACTGTTATTACCTATCTGTGTTTGTACTTTAAGTGTTTATGTCACAGGACCTCCTTGTGAATGAGCTTGCTCAATGGAGTTTTCCTGCAATAAACTTGAACTTGAACTTGAAATGGGATGGGATAGGAGGGGTGTGGGTGGGTCCAGGGGGGTAGGGGAATTCAGAGACTGAGGGATCCCTAGCGGGAGCGCCGTTCTGTGCTGTGCGACCTCCAGCCTCTGTGCCTCCTCAGTACCCCGGTTGAATCCAATCTCTGGAGGATTTCCAGGGATTCCCGGCCAGCAGTAGAATTTCCCACGCAGCCTCCCTGATTTCCCATAGATCGCGGGTATCTAGGACAAGGGAGCACAGTCAATAGGTGTGAATGCACAACCCCATACAGCCCGCCCACTGTGCATGGCATACAGCCATGGGACATACCACTGTGATGGTGTGTGACCACCCACAGTGATCACGTCCACAGGACCTGCCCACCCAGGCACATACAGCCATGTGGAATGCTGCACACACCCACCGGCCAAGTCACGCACAGCACCACCGTGGCCATTTAGTGACATGGCTATGTGGTGCAAAGGCAGTGGCACAACCATGCACCTGGTGCATGCATGGACCACCATTGATGCACTCCCAGACATGCATTGCCACTGGACAGTGTTGACTGTAACAAGTTGCGTGCATGGCAGTGGTGTCGATGAATGGTGGCCATGCCCCACTGCCCACCCTGTCACACAGCATGCAATAGTAATCATGGATGTATGGCACTCACCCTCATCCGGCCGGTCAGGTGGGCGGTGATGGCCCTCGCCCCACCTGGCTGCCCTGTCCTCCTCCCTCCGCTGCTCCTCCCTTAACCTGCGTCGTTTGGCCGGGCCTGTGGGGAAAACAAGGAGAGAAGAACATCAGTACAATCCCGAAGCAAAGTCCCCCTGCCCCAAGGTGTGTGCCCTCCCACCCAGCCAGACCCACCCACCCCACACCCTGTGAACACCACCACAGCCAACCCCAGATGGTCCCTCCCCTATGTGCTGGACACATACAACACTGTGACCCACATGGACGACAAAAGTGTATTGATGGAACCCCTGCCTGGACGTGGCACTGTGCCCCTCCTGGCACGGGCCCGCAGTCGTGCCAGTAGCTCCGGCTCCCTCCTCCACAGGTCCCCATAGCGGTGCCTGCACTGCTCCGTGCTCCTCCCCTGTCTGGTGGCCTCCTCCAGGGCAGTGGCCACCTCCTGCCACACCTGGGTCCTGGCCCTGTCCAGGGGCACCTCCCCGAAGAGAGGCCCATGGTGTGGCTCAACAATTGCCACCAGATTGGCTAGCTCAATGGCTGTCCACTGCACTGCTCGTCTGCGTGCCATCCTTACAGCTTTAGTAGGCAATATGGCGCTTCAGCTGCTCCCCATGCAGATGCTGCATGGTACAGCGCTAATTTATCGCGCTGTTACCAACAGCGCATAGAGGTGCACCCATGCCTGACGCACGGTGCCTAGGGGGCAAAGGTCGGGCACAGGGTCAAGGGTCTCTGGCACATGGCCACGCACAGCGCCATTGGAAGACAATGCGTGTAGCGCGATGAGCTGCCTGTGTGCCAGCACCATAGCGGATTACCGAGCAGTTGGGCCATTTCACCTATGATGGCCCAGTGCCACAGCGCCATATAGTGACCATCGCTATAGCGCCACTGGCACAATGGTGGCCGTACCCTGCATTGCCTACCATGCACAGCACATCATCAGCGTGGCAGACGCCTGTGTCAGCAACCCTGGCATGCACAGTGAGGTGTGCTACGCATGTCACAGAACTGCACCATTGGCTCAGCATGTTCAACACAATTACGCAAAGCGCAACAGCGCAATATTCAGCCGTCACATGCAAATCATCTAATCAGCCATTCACTGGTGCAGCACTGCAATTTGCATCTACTTAAAGTTGCTCCTCTCCTCATTTGCATGGATTGCGCTATAAAGTGTAACAATGTGCTGCAGTGGCCATAGTCGGTTACTGCAGTCTATTGGTGAGTTGCATGCTGTTTGGGAGTGTGGACTGTGGATTCAGGGACATGCATGGGACTGCACAGTCACAGGTAACAACTGCCATTCTTACAGGCTACATAATGACCAAGCAGGTTGTTGGAAAGGAGGAACATAGTGGTGGGAGGAGGAGGAGGAGGTCTAACTTCACAAAAGCCGAAACTGAGGCCCTGTTCGAGGCCTACCTGGATCAGGAGCCACTTCTCAGTGGACGGCGGGGAACACCTCAAGCCCATGCTGCTGCATGGGAGGAGGTGGCACGTGCTGTGAACCCGCATGGCAGCCACCAGCGCTCCGTGCAGGAGTGTAAGAAAAAGATGGGCACGGACAGGAGGAGGGTAAAGGAGAAGGTGGCTGCCATCAGGGCAGCACATGCTGCAACAGGTGGGGGACAGCCGGAGGTGGTACAGCTGACCCCACAGGAGGAGAGGCTTGCTGGAAGCATGCAGCGCAGTGCCATTGAGGGTGTTCCGGGTGGTGGCTTCCAGACGGGTGGTGGCCCATCACTGCATGGTAAGTCATGGTCTGTCTATGGGGGGGGGCAGGGTAGGTCACACGCACTAACGTGGCTTTGCTTTCCCTTACAGATCCTGAGCGTCTGCATAGGTCAGAGGTGGTGGGCCTGTCCACTGCGGACAGTCAGCTGGAGTTGGAGGAGGGATCATCCACCTCCACAGGTATACATGGTGCACTGTGACAGTGGGGCCACCTGGCTGTTCACACTGATGTCATTGTACCAGGTGTGGAGGAAGCCCTGCCTGTGTTCCAGCATGCTGGCATCCACGGATGCCAGCATGCTGTGACTGTGGCCAGTGCAGAGTCCGTCACCAGTGATAATGACACGACCGTCATGGGCAGTGACACGTGTGTGCCACAGGATGGCCACACAGCAGGGCAATTCGTGTCAATGGCTCTGGGTGGTGCCATGGAGGCTCGCATGTCAGCACAGTCCCAGGCTGTGCCTGTCAGCACCAGTGGGCAGCACTGGTGTCTGTTCAGGACAGTGGGACTGTTGCAGCCACTGCACCACTGAGCCCTGGGGAGCGGCAGCCGGAGGGGCAGCATCAGCAGTCGCCCAATGGGCTCGGGGGTACAGTGTTCAGCGGCGGCGTCTGTGCACCACCTGTGGACATGCCCAGACCTGGTTCTGGTGCGCAGCACCCACCCTCAAGGGGTGCTGATCATTGGGGATGTGCACACCCTGAGGGACAGGATGCTGAGGAGGCTGATGACCTCTTGGATGAGCACACCCGCCTACTGCAAGCATCGGTCCAGCAGCAGATGCGGCTTGCGACGTCTGTGGATGCACTGCGTGTGGCTCTGGAGCGGGCAGAGGAGCATCGCAGCAGGGACACCGCACTGATCCTGGCAGGGATGGACCATTTGCGGGAGGATGTGACCGCTGCCATTGACAGACATGCACAGGCATTCATTGCTGTCATGGCCACAATGGGCACACAGTCAGGTGCCCATGCATCGCGGATACCACGCAGTGCACTATCCAGCCCCCGTTCCCAGGCATTGTATGACTCCCACTTCTGTCGATGCTGGGTTCAGCTGTGGGCATCCCGAGCACTCCTGGTGCAGGCATGTTCGGTGTGCTGCAGACCCCTGCATGAGTAAGGTCGTGTTCACGCAGTGGAACCCCTGGGGGACCATTGGTGCCACCCCATGAGGCCAGTGGTCAGTTTGTCAGTGCTGGCGGGTCTCGGCGGGGCCGCCCACACATCCGTGGTGGCCGTGGCACTGTGTCGTGTGACTGACCTGTTTTCCAGCACGGCTACTGTCTGGTGCTGCCCTGTGTGCATTGTGTGTTTCAGTGGGCAGTGCACGGGTGGGTACCCGGTCCTGCACTCAGACACACAGTCCACCTGCACACCCTCCTGGCTGCTGTCCGCAGTTGCGTGTGCATGATGATGCCTGCATTGCACTGTACACCAATGTGCAATGGTGCTCAGCATCTGACACATGCACATGGACAGGCAGTGGGCGTGGTGGCCTGTGGACATGTGTGTTGTTAGGGTGTGCATTCTGGGTCGGTGTGCCTCCTGCCCTCTGTGCATGTTTGTTGCGTTGTGTGTGAGCATGTGTGTGTGTCCGTCCATGTGGTATGTTAATCCTCACACATCCCTGGTTGTGTGTGTGCTTCTGTGCCCTGCACTTCCCTTGACGGCATGCACCCCTGGTGTGTGTCCATGTGTGTTTGTGGGTTGTGCCTTAGCCACTGGTGGTTGCGCATGGCCCCATGACTTACCTGGGTTGGCTGAAGTGCTCCTCGGTGATGGTGTCCCGGTGCAGCTGTGCCAGCCGGAGCAGCCGAGGGTCCCGTCGGCCAAGGGGGGGCTGCCCATCACCATCGTCACCGGCGTCCCCATCGTCCCCATCGCTGTCCCCCTCTTCGACCTGTATGGCTATCCCACATTCGTTGGCCATGTTGTGCAGGATGCAACAGGCCAGGAAAATCCCACAGGCCTTTGAGGGGCTGTACTGTAGGGTACCGCCAGAGGTGTCCAGGCAATGGAAACATGCCTTTAGTATCCCGAACACTCGCTCGATGACATTACGTGTGGTGGCGTGTGCTTCATTGTAGCGTTGCTGCGATGGGGTCACGGGCCACCGGTAGGGTGTAAACAGCCAGGGACGGAGTGGGTATCCACTGTCACCTGTGTGTAGAGGGTGGAGGTTAGTTTTGTGATCAGCATCGCCCTGCCCCAGGCCATGTAGGCCACTACCATGCCACCTCTGGCCATGCCCCCCCAGGCCCTATGATTGTCCATGTGGTTTGCATACTCACCCACTAGGTGACCAGTGGGGATGTCCCCACTTCCGAATCTGTGCACAGTGCCGACTGGTGCCAGATGAAAGAATTGTGTGGCACAGTCATTGATTATGTGCCCCCTGGCATCGCACACCACCTGGCAGTTGATGCTGGCATAGCCCTTGTGATTTATGTATGCGGCCCCCTTGGGGCCAGGTGGTGTGCGTATGGCCACATGGGTGCAGTCTATTGCCCCTAGCATGCCAGGCATACATGCTACCCTGTGGAACTCCTGTATGTTTGCTGTGCGCTCCACCGCTGTGCTGGGGAAATGGATGTACTCCGCAGCATGTGGCAGCAGTGCACTGAGAAGTTGGGTGAGGTGGCGTGACGTGGCCGACTGGGTTATGCCTGTGGTGTCCCCAGTTGGTCTCTGGAAGGTACCCGTGGTGAGCAAGCACATGCGGGCTGTTACTTTAGTCTCCACTGACAGGGCATGGCTCCGTCGTGTGGGTGCCTGCATCACATCACTGCACAGCTCACAGAGCTGCCTCAGAATTGCCCTATTCAGGCAGTACTGGCCCACAATCTCAGTATCAGTGTACAGCTCAAAGCTGGTGTGGGCTTGGTACTGCCTGTTGGGGGCATACCACCGACGGGCCCTTCCACGGCCGCACCCCCCTGCCGTCCGCCTTCTCACTCCCCCATAACGGCCTCCATTTGGAAGGTGGCATTGGCCATGTCCCTGGCTTGTGTTCACCCCCCACCGGCAGCTGTTGCTGTATTCCCCCCACTGTTCTGGCTGCTACTTCCTCTGCACCGGGTACACCTGCCTGTGCTGGCCTCTGTGCTGTGTGGCTCCCCACACCTTCCCTGTGCCTGGCTGTTCAGACTGCCCTTTTCCTGGCCTGCCCTGTTTGTGCTTCCTGCCCTGTGTGTCTGGCTAGAGTTCTGCCTCATGTGGCTTCCCTGTAGCGTTCTTGTGCCTCTCCCTTGCTCCTTTTTATTTTGGCTCATTTCTGCTATGGCGCAACTTCTGCTTGCTCCCTTATTGCGCATGGCGCAAGTTGTTGAATATCGCACTGCGCCATTTATGCATGGTTCCTCCCCCTTTGGTTGCGCATGCCTTCATTATCATTGCACTGTTGCTCAGCATGGTTTCGGGCGCAACTGACTCCTGCTAAATATCGCAGAATGGCGCAATTTCGGACTTGCGCAGGCTCAACCCTATTGCGCATGACTCAACTCTTTTGAATATCTGGGCCAAAGGGTTTAAATAGAACCATAGGCCATTGGTTGCCCCTCTTTCTCCTCCTTCCATCAGATTGTGGACATCAGCCATTGCCAGCTATTGATGACCATCAGGCCTTAGGTAAGCAGCTCCTTGAGGCATACTTCTAGTAGGGTAGAGGAAGTGGAGTGGGCTGAATAGTTATTTGAGTGATCTCCATTGAGCACAATCAAATGTGTTAAGGATTTCCCCCAGATTACTCTGCGAGGAGGCAAAAAGCAGCCGCCAGTCCGAGGTTAGGGATCCTCCCGGCAGGTGGGTTTGAACTGCTGCCCAGGGTCTGAGTCCTTCCCCTATACTTGAGCTCACCGCTGCTCCAACCCTACCACAGATTTTGCAGTTAGCCACACTGGTTGGTCACTCACCTCCATTGGTGGAGTTGCTGTTCTGTGGTCCTGGCTTGGACTGGAGCAGTCTGGGGTGGCACAGCTGCTGTGGTGGAGACAGGCCAGATAGTGGCTGATGGGAAGGAGGCTGGGTTCCTGTGCCTTGGTGGGAATTGGTTCACCTCCCACATGTTTTGTGGTGGTCTGGTTCAGAGATGCGATGGACAGTGGGGGATTGGCGGCTGGGTTCCAGGGGGAGGCCATCGTTCAACTTTTGCATGCCAGGGATCTCACAGATTGTGAGATTTCAGCTGCCATCTTGTTTTCCCATTGGTAACTGGGGATCTCATGTGGTGTGAGATCTCATCGGCCATCTTGGTCATGGCAGGTGGAGACACTGCTGTGGGCCTACAGTAACTATAAAATAAAAAAGGTTGTTTGGCCTCCATAGCTTCTAGAAATTAGGGCACTTACTGCCCAGCAAGCATTAAGGCACCTCCTGGAGGTGCAGGGTTGCTGTAGGCTGGATGGGGGGTTACCCAATGTGGCGGCAGCAGGATGGAGCCACCATTTAGTATGTGGCACAGTGGCCACATGTCTCCCTGTTCAAAAAGAAAAGGGGGGGAATGTGGAACATACTAAGTAGGCTGGCAATATGGACGAGAGACTGGAATAATGATGTTAGGCTTGTTATATCCAGCACAGTAGGTATGATTCCACAGCCACTACATGCATAATGAGTGACCATGTGCAAGTCACTTAACCTCCCCAGCACTCCTAGGTTGCCTCGGGAAGCAGGCATTTTGCCTAGTGGGCCTTACCAAGTTACCAATGAATCAGTGCAAATTTTCTCACAAGGGTACATAAGTGGTTAAGTGGTCAGGGAGTAGCCGGTTCTATGGGGTCGAACAGGCCAGGGGCCCCATTACTCTAGGGGTGCTGGGAAAGTAGAATCATGGGTCTTGGGTCATCACAAGCAAAGAGACCCAGCACCCTTGGTTAAATCCCACGCTCTCACTGTGACTCTAGTCCCCAACCCCCCACCTAAAAAAAAGGAAATTTGATTATTGCTTAATAAAGGAAATAACTTATTAGGCATAACAGGCAAAAGAAACAACCAAAGCATATTCATGGGGTGGGCAGAGCCAGGCCTATGAGGCTGAGTCCACACCATACATATGATAATAGAACTAACAAATTAATTATGCTTTGGGGGGTCTTAGTTGTCATTGCAGGAAAGATGCTCAACCATCAGAAGGAAGCAGCCATGGAGGAGTAGCTGCCGACAGATACATCAGAGCAAAGGAGTGGTGTGGCTGGAGGCATGCCTGGAAGAAGTGGAGGGTCCATCCACCTCAGGAGATATGTCTACGAAGAAGAGACTGGCTAAGGAGAAGGTGATGCATCCCACAAAGGTACCTCATGCCACAGGTAAGACACAGCCAGAGGGGCCACAAGTAGGGACCCAGGTTGTAAGTGACGTGATCGGGGAGGTCAGGGACAATGAACCCGGTAGGGAGGCAGAGGTCCTAGAGGAGGGTGAGGCTGCAATGGCTGCAGAGGGCCTGATGCCAGCAACCCAAGACCCCTGGGTGGGGCAGGTCCTAGGGCAGAAAGGTGGGGGGCCTCATCATCGCAGCCAGGTGCCCACATCTGGGCTGCTGCGGACAAGAGAACAGCCAAGCTCATTGAGGTGGTGGTGGCGCTGGCCACAGGGCTCAAGGGCCATACACAAGTGGGTGCAATAATGGGGGGTGGCACTTATGGTGAGCATGGGGACCCCTGCAAGGCAGGCATCCATGCATCCTGCATCTAACCCTTATGCTGTGGGGATGCACTTGACAGAAAAGGTTCGCCAGCAGATTCAGAATTGAAAGTATGTGGATATGTTCTCCTTCCTGAGTCAGCCAGCAAAGCCAGACAAGGGTAAGAAAGAAATTAGAGGAACTTATGAAAATTGAATTGTGGCATTCACGGTGTATGCCACAGCCATTCTCCAGGCAGATGAGAAGCAGGGCATGGAATTATTCAGTTACATGCACCAAATTTCATTAATGCATAGGCACAAAGGGGGGAGGACACCACTAGAATATGATGAGGAGTTCAGGTGGGGGAGGCAGGTGGACGCCACCCTGAGCTGAGGCGAAGATAAACATGCCCCTCTTAGTGGATGTAATGCAGGAAGGGGAGTGGCACACACAGATAGTGGTCTGCCCATCAAGGTGCCAACACCACAGAGTCAGGAATGTTAAAACAGTTGTGTTATGCCTTCAGTCAAGGAACTTGCACCAGGACCAATTGCAGGTTTTGTCATGCCTGCATGGCATCCCACAGACAGCACTCCTTTGTGCAGTGCACATCCCCGCATCAGGCAATGGGTGGCTTTCAAGGCACTCAAGGGAAGTTGCTGAAACCACAGGGCAGGGAAACTACCCATACTAGTGTGGGTGGCAAAGATTAAGCCTTGGCTGGACAAGTACCTGGACAAAACAGCCACCCACCTGTTGGAGGACAGGTTCACTGTGGGCTTTAGGATACTGTGTTAGGGTCTCAAGTGGAGATACGAGGCGAAGAACTTGAAGTCCACATGAGACCATCTGCTGGTGGTCAGGGAAAAACTGGAGAAGAAATGGCAACTGTGGCAGGTAACTGGACCTTTTACCATGCCTTCTTGGTCCAATCTGAAAGTGTCTCCTATTGGATTAATGCCCAAGAAGGTGCCAGGGGAGTTCAGGATGATTAAATCACCTGTCTTACCCAGAAGGGGACTTGGTCAATGACTATACTGACCCAGCTTACACCTCAGTGCAAAACAAATTTTTTGACAGGGCCATTGATGTAGTTTGAGTGGCCAGCCTGGGGGTTCAGATGGCTAAGTCAGACATAGTCAGCTTTTAAGCTGTTGTCATGCACCCCGATGACAGAGTCCTGCTGGGCATGAAGTGGAATGGGGATTACTACATAGACAACTACATGCCTATGGGGTGCAGGGTGGCATGTGCCATCTTCGAACAGTTCAGCACCTTCTAGCACTGGGTGATGGTGCAGGTGGCCAAAAACACAGTCATTGTCAACTACCTTGATGATTTTCTGTTCATGGGGCCAGCTGAGTCCCAGACTTGTGTGCTAACCTTGGCTACATTCAAGGGCATCAGCCAGGATACTGACATGCCCCTAGCCCCCGGTAAGGTGGAACTCCCTGTTACAGTAATGGCCTTCTTGGGCATTGAGACTGACACCGAGGGATAGCAGTGTCAGCTGCCAGCTGACAAGCTGGAGTCCCTGTGGGCACTCTTAGATAGGGCAGAGATGGCCAAGGAACACACTGTGGGAGGTGCAGCGGTTGGTAGGGCACTTCAACTTCACCTGCAGGGTCATCCCCATTGGGAGGATGTTCATGAGGTGCCTGGCAAAGCGGGGAAAGGGTTGTAAGAAGACGTACCACCAGATTCGAGTCACCGAGGAGTTCTGTGAGGACCTCCAGGTCTAGCGGATGTTCGTGACTCACTTTAATGGGGTGGCAATGTGGCAGGACCCCAGGGATGATCAACCCCTGGAACTGTTCACAAACACGGCTGGAGGGCTTGGGTTCACAGCATACTTCCAGGGAGAGTGGTGTCCAGAGCAGTGGCCACCTGAGTGGGCAGCAGTGGGGATGAGTAGGCAGATCATGCTGTGCTGGAATTCTTTCCAGTCATGGTGGTGCTCTGCTTCTAGGGCCCGAGGCTGGGGGATAAGAGTTCACTTCTGGTCTGATAACACGGGTGTAGCGCACACCATCAACTGCCAGTTGGGACAGAAGGCCCCCCCGGGGGATCTGATGTGGGTCTTTGTTTTAAAATGTATGCTTCTGAACATTGACTTGAAAGTGGTTCATGTACCGGGTGTTGACAATGGAATTGCAGATGCTTTATCTCGTTCACAGTGGCAGAGATTCAGGGAATTGGCACCAGCAGCAGAACAGCAGCCACAGACGACAGTCCCACCATTCCTGTGGAAGGTGGTGACTATGACACTTGGAGATGCATAGTTAATTCCATTGCACCATGGACAAGGGAGGCCTACTGCCATGGAGAGGAGCACTACCTTGAGGTTTAGGAAGTGGCCGGATGGTTGGACACTTGATCTCAGTTGTGTGCTTACATTATGAGAGCAAGAGGGGAAGGCCTGTCACGGAGAATGTGGGATTCCATCTTTCGGGACTGTCGTGGCTGGCTAAGGTGATGGGGTTCACTGACAACACCAGGGCCTTCAAGGTTTGGAAGGTTTTGGAGGGCTAGAGTAGGTCAGTGAGTGTTCAGCCGGATAACAGGCATCCCATTACACCCATGTTCTTGGCTCCCATTTGGGTGTTGAGCTGAGACTCTTTGAGATGATGTTCTTGACGGCTTTTTGTGGGGCATTCCGAATGTTGGAACTGACCCAGCTAGAGGGACATCAGGCCTGTTAGCAGAGGAAGTGGTGTCCTTTGTGAATGACATCTATGTCCGGCTAAGAAAAACCAAAACAGAACAGTGGGGGTGGGACACTGGTACTTCCTAAAGACCCTTCCCAGGTCCTCTTGGCAGGCTGTAAACAAGGTGAATGCCTAAACAGCTGCCTGCCCGCAATGGGGAGGCATTTTTCCATTACAAAAATAGCAAGCCAGTATCGGCTTATCAGTTTTGGTACATCCTGAAAAGGGCCATGCAATAGGCTTGCTTGGACACCTAAGAGTTTGGCAGCCATTCCTTTCAGATAGGAGCAGCAATTAATGCACAGAGCCTGGGATAGTTAGATTAAAGAAATCCAGGCCTTGGGGCATTGGAGGTCCCAGACATTCTTGTACGATGTCCGACCTCACTTGCAGTAATGTTCTTTTTGTTCTCTTGCAGGTCCCCCAGGTGGTCCCAGGAGTATATGGATCTGTGGGCATTCTTTCATCTACTGGGCAGTGAGGAGAATGGCCAGCCAACTGGGAGAGAGCAACCTACTGATTCCACTACAAGCAGCGTGGATTTGGTGGTTGGGCAGGAAAGGTATGCGTTGGGAGGGGTCACTCCCATTGCTGCAGGAGGAGGTTGGCAGGCAGAAGAGTCCAGATATCTTGTTGATCCACCTAGGAAAGGAGGATTTGGGACATAGGAAGATGGTGAACCTGCTGCTGGCGATGAAGGGGGATCTACGTTCCATCAGTCTGGTGGCCCCATATGGTTCTCATCTGGCTGCACTTGATTCAGACAGAATACTGGATGCATGCCAGGGATGTTGTAGCATTAAATGTCACATGCATTCGAGTCAGTCGGGAGATGAGAGCCTTTATGGAATATGTGGGGGGGTGCAATAGTGAGTCATAAGGAAATGTACACCTTCTGCTGGGGCCTTTTGGTGGGGGAGGAAGGACAAGTGCAGGCAGAGGGATTGGATAAAATGTTATAGGATTTTAGAAAGGTTTTGGAGGGGCAGCTTGAATGAGTGACTTGGGGGGGGGGGTCAGACAGGGTCCGGCCTGTGGTGGCTTGGGAGGACACAGACCAAGCTAATAGGAGAAGACAGGATGAGGCTATTTCTCCCGAAGGACTTGTCGCCTCTGGTCAGCATGAGGACGGGGGACCGCAAGACTCGGATCAGAATGGGGAGGAGGTTCAGAGTCTAACCTCATCAGTTTATACTGCAAGTACAGCAGCACAGGATGGGAGGGTGGCCACAGGATCCTTGGCCTTATGACTTCCCCAGGAGCTATGGGAGATATTCCAGTACACACCAGGAGTGGCCCAGGATTGAGGGCAGGTGTGGGATGCAGGACAAACTGCACATCCTCCCAGCAGTGCATACTGCTCAATTGATGGTGAAGAAGACAATAAACACATGGCTGCAGACATTTTCTCCAAGATCTGTGTATGTGTCTTGATTCAGGAAAAGGGTCTTGAAGGGCACTACCAGGCAACAAAGAGGCTGCCAGGTATTGCAGCAGCTGGCCTTTTGCCTGGGGCCCCTCCCTTCCTGGACCTGGTCAATAACAGAAGGTGCCACCTCCTGGGGTGGGCAACAGGCCTCAGCAATGCCCCAGGAGGAGATGCCACCAGGCTACCCTCAAGGAGGTGGCATCTGTTTGGGGGGAGGAGACAGTGAGGGTTAAACAGAACCATAGGCCAGCGGTTCCCCCTCTTTCTCCTCCTTCTATCAGATTCCCACCCACCCACCCGCCCTTGTAAAGGCAGGGTAGGGGCACAGCACGTAGGGTCCTCTTTGACCCATTAGGGGTGACTGCATTAAGGATTGGGGAGTGACGTTTCCCAGTTTTCTCTCTTAAAAAAGTTTTTTTCTGTTTTTTTTACCTGCTCCAAAGGGATGTAAATGTAGGAAGTGAAATATGGAGTGTAGTAAATGATCAAAGAAAGTAAAGAGTATTGAGTAAGTAAAAGTCATGAGAAGTTGCAAACTGTTACAGCCTTGTGTGGAGGCTCAGGAGGAGTGCAGACTGAAGGTAATGGGGGAAGAAGGGGGGACAAAGTCAATCCTCCCAAAAGACTTGTCACCTCAAGTCAGCATGAGGACAGGGGACTGCAAGACTCGGACCCAAATGAGGGGGTCACAATCTAACCTCATTTGGTTATTTTGCAAGGAACAGCGGTGCAGAATGGGGGGTGGCTGCAGGAGCCTTGGCCATATGACCTCCCCAGGAGCTAAGGGAGATACTCCAGCACACACCAGGGGTGGCCCAGGATTGAGGGCAGGTGTGGGATGCTGGACGAACTGTGCATTCTCCCAGCAATGCACACTGCTCAACTGGTGATGAAGAAAACAATTAACACATGGCTGCAGCCATTTCCTCTAAGATCTGTGTATGTGTCTTGATTCAGGGAAAGGAGCTTGTCGGGGGCTACCAGGCAATGTTTTATGAGGCACTGTTTGAGGGTTTATGTGTGTCCAAGAATTTCATTTGTGTCTATACGGAGATCTGTGTGTGTCACCTCACGGGTCCATGTGTGTGTCTGCAATCCAGTAGTGATGCATGTGGAGGAGCTCAACAACTTTTTCAGAATAGCTTAAACTAAAGACCTTAAGTCTATGATTCTGTGTTCAAATGGTTTATTCATTCTGCCAGAATAAATAAATAATTTGAATACAGAACCATAGACTGAAGGCCTTTCCTTTTAAGCTTTTTTGAAAAGTGGTTGAGCTCCCCAACCCCCATCACTACTGGATTGCATAAAGAAGCTGACATGGGCAGCATACCAGAACAAGAATTAGCAGGTAAGGAAGAGTGCAGTTGCCTACGGCACCTTTGGACACATTTTCTCCATGCACATCTGCCCTAATGTTACAGAAAAAGACGGTAAAGTAAGGAGAGCAGATGGAGACGGGGTCAGATAGATTCAGGGCATGAAGTGACCTAAAGAGTTACAGTAGTCATACTAAGTCAAGATAAAGATACATATATGGGTTTTGGCAGAAGTGGAGTTGAGGTACTGCCTGATGAGGGTGATGTGGGGGTGGTGACAGAGGATGACCTCATATGGCAGCATATCCTGTCCCAGAAAAACTACTAATGTATGTTGTGATACATGTAAATCTAACCACTGGGGAGGATGAAAGAAGAGCACTGTACACATTAGCTTCCGTGGGACCTTTACAAAGAGATTCTTTTTCAAAGAGAGACCCATTTTGTAGAAAGTGCATAAACATTTTGACCATGGACTGTAGAGTATGCACTAGACTGTGTAAATCATCTTTTGCTGATCAGGCTACAGAGAAATAATGCCTTGCAATTCCAGATGGGGAAGATCATAGCAAACACGAGATTAACCAACTCCCTAGTTGTCCCATGTTTATTCATTATACCCTATTGTGTTTACCAGACACAATCTTTATTCTACCTGAGGGTATTAATTACTCAAAGCAAAAGGAGGAAAGCAGACTCAACAGCTGCAGTCTCAGTTTTCTGTTCCTCTTTAGCAATCTTTTATTTAAAAAGGAAATTCCTTCAACAGGAACCATGTGCCTTTGATAACCCAGAGGAGTCTCTTTAAAATGAGGTATCGATTACAATTGTAGCTGATATACAGGAAATGGAGTTCCACTTCCCTTTGAAGCTATATGGTACTCTGTTTTCTAAATCTCTCACATAGAAGTACAGGAGAAAGTGATATTGTTGGAGAATAAAGAGCTACAGTACAGTGCTACCAGTGCTTATCCAAGGACACAGAGATTCCATCCGGTTGAAGATATTTGGATGCAGTTGGGGGTGGGGGGTGTTAGACAATACCTCCTCAACTGTTCATGCCCAAAGGTGAATGGCTTATGCAGCCTGTACAGCTCAATGCACTGGAATCACACAGAAAGACAAGCAGTCATAATTCAGTTATACTTAAGTTGTGTCTGTTAAGCACAGTTGCTGTTCTGTTGTTTACCACTGGTGACTCTCAAAGAAAGGTCAACAGGAGTGGGTCCAGCATTACCTTGAAGATGACAAACAACTGTTGATTCCCATGAACTGGGCATGAAGAGTCCTGGGTAAAACAAGGATGGGAGGTGATGGTATAGACATGAAACTGATCTCTATCGCCCTCACTGAGGTCATCATACCTATAACCAAGCTGTTCAACTTGTCACTCTGCCTGCCCACTTTGCCTTCCATCTGGAAAACTGCTCTGGTTACACCTGTGCACAAAGGGAGAGACTGGTCACTAGTATCCAATTATAGACCCATCTCAATTTTATCACTGCTCTCTAAAGCACTGGAAAGAATCATAGCCGATCAAAGCACGGAACATCTGCATAAATACGACCTCCTCTGCCCCAACAGCAAAGCTTCCACAAGCTGCATAGCACTAATACCGCCCTAATTGACTTCACTGGCTACATGCATGAGGCACTCGACCTAACCAAGACCTAACCAAGGCGTTTGACCTTGTGAACCACCAACTGCTGCTCCACAGGTCACGTGGCCTAAGGCTGTCCCCATCACAGTCAGATGGTTCTCCAAGTATCTGTCCGGGTGGTCTGAGAAAGTAAAAATTAATGGTGCCATCTCCAATACCTGCAAAGTCACAGTAGGGGTCTCCCAGGGGTCTATACTGGGCCTGCTCTTGTTCAACCTCTTTGTGAACAACCGCCGTGATGCATGCCCCACGTCTAAAATCCTGCTCTTCGCAGACAGCATGGTAGTATACTCTCGAAACTCCTGCCAAGAAGCACTCACAAGGAATTTGCAGTACAACTTTAACCTCCTACAGGACTGATTCAAAGACAGCATGCTGGTGCTCAACAACAAAAAAAAAAAACAAGACAATGCTCTTTGCCAGACATCAAAAGAGGAGATCTATCGTACACCTCTCAATGACCTGCAACTCTCACTCCACCATGGAGCAGATATCTTCATTCCAGTATCTAGAAATCACAATAGATGAGTTCCTGTCATTCAACGAACACATACACAACATTACCACTGCCATCAGCAGGAAACTAAGGGCCCTCTATAGGCTTCGGTTCTGCCTTACACCTGAGGCTAGGGTTCGGGCGGTCAGAGGTACAATCCTACCTATCCTGGACTATGGGAATGTAGTTTATGGTGCAGCCTCTGATACAAGCCTGCTCAGAGTCCACACTACTCTCAATAAATCCTACAGTCCAAAAAGGTTTCAGCATTCACAAACCTCAAACATGGGGACGCCACTGTTTAAAGCTCATTTGTTGGCAGAAGACATCATCATCCTGCCTGACGTGTTTCAGACACTCAGATCCTTTATCTGAAATGCGTCAGGCTGGATGATGATGTCTTTATCTGCAATAAAATGAAGTTTAAATATATCTTGACAGTGGCGTCCCATGTTTGAGGTTTATGAGTGCCAAAACCTTTTTGAACTGTAACTCTAGTGTGGTTTCTGAGCACCACTACCCAGTGCACACTCATTATTTGTTTCTCAATAAATCCTGTAGATTTGTTTGAGGCGTTGATCACCTAACACATACGTACGACCTATATATTAGGCCAAAATGGCTTCCTCTTATGGATCACATTAAGCTCCACTCCTGCCTTCTGGGGAAGAAGGCCTTCCTAGGACTTGCACCTCCCTCCCTACAAGCTTTATTCTGCCCTGCCCCAACCGAACATGCCACAAGAATTGTCACTAAGCAAGCACTAGCAGTGCCTTTCAGAAGAACTGCCCTGGGGAGGCGAACCTTTGCAGTAAGGGCTCCCACCTGGATAAATGGGCTTCCACATGCCACTACAAGCCTTACATGCCTCAGTCCCTTCAAGTCTGAGCTTATAAATTCTCTTCCCTCCTGTATGCTGCTACTGCCACTCTTAGCCCAGCTGTAACTAGCTTCCTTGTACCTTGGGCCACACTCAGGTTCATGTTGTACTCTCCATATGGTTCCTGAAGTTCACTACTCTCCACCTGCCCCTGCCTACCTATGTTGTACCCCTCCACCACTCCCTACAACCCCCCCGATGAGCCCTCACCTACTTACCATATAGCTTCCCCCTTCTCACTCCACCTAACCCTGATGAGCCCACCCCTTATTCCACTTCTGTCACCTAATCTGAGTCTTCCCCCTCACCCCCTTATCTTGTTGCCTACTTCCCACTATGGTAGTACTTACTCTCCTGGATGTTGCTACCTTTGTATCCCTTAGGTATTGACAATGCTATATAGCTACTACTTTGTTCATCCTAGCTAGTACATACTTGGACTAGCGCACTTTTAATTATCTAGGCTGCTAAGTGAACTGTATCCCCATGTATCCTATACCCATGCCTTGGGTTATATGATGCTTTTGCCTATGTTATCCTATACTATCGATTACTCTATGTTTTTATTAGATGATTATTGACAATGCCTATTAGTTGGTACTGTCTCCCCTACTCATGTATTTGTTTCCCCTCCCTTGTATGACAAGGATCCTTTGTAAAAGAGCTTTCAGCTCAAAGGTTGCAATTCCGATTATTCAATAAATAAAATAAATAAAAATAACTGCAAAACAAAAGACTTTGATTAAAACATGATGAATGTTTACCATGTCAGCTAATAATGTAATGAACCCAACTAATTTCGCCTGTACTGTAGAAACTTGGACTTAACCAATAAATTTGAAGTAAAAAAAAGGGGTATACCAAGCTGCAACAAACAGTCTTTACAGTTGTTTTCTGGAAAATGCTGCCACCAGATTTACAAAGGGCAAGCACTGGAACACAATTCCACCCACTAAATGAGTGTCAATTTTCCAAAACTGTTGCAATACGTTTCAGCTCTCCATCTTGATTTGCAGTCCTTTGTAGGAAACATTTTCTCACTAGCAGTCAACAAGCATTTGTCAATGCCGAATGTTGTCTTGCTGGCATTGGTATTGGTACTGCAGGAGTTAGAGTGATGCATGATAGGAATGGCAGTGGAGTACTGAACTGACACCAACCCCACCCCCCACCAACGGAGATGGACAGGAATTGGGGTGTGCTTTTGAATCGTTGACCATAATGCTCATGCCATTTCACGTCATCCTAACCTGCAGACACCGACAAGTGTTGCGGTGTGCCTTGGGGTCTTTGGGTCTTACGCTCATCCCATTGCATAAGAAAGTACGCTGAGATGGGTACAGTATAGGAGAATGGAGTGAACTTTGGTGCTGAAGAGTGCAAGGCACACCTCAATGGCTGTCAGTAGCTACAGGCTGGGAGTGGGGTGGAATGGCATGAGCATTACAACTAAAAATCCCAAGTCAGATCCCTAATGCCTGTCAGTCTGTACAGGGTGGGGCATTACAGTTGGAAACCCCTAACACCACAGGCGTTTCTTGGTATTTTCACTCCAAATTTTCAAAATGGTCTTTTTGTGACCCCAGCTTATGAACATTGGCATTATCAGGTCGTTAGTCAAAAGGTGATTTTGCACAGTTACTGCACCATTTGGCACCACAGGTGCAAAAACACATTTCAGGCAGGATGTGGAAAAAATGACAGCTGTGCCATTCATAAGGAGGAGTGAAGAAATGGCGATGTTGACAATCTGGAGTAAAAATATAAAAAATTCTTGAAGTTATGAGCATGTTACGAGCATGCATGGAAACTGCACAACACGTGCTCATAACACAGTAATGTTTTGGACATTTTTCACCAAATTTTCAACATAGGCCTTTTGAGACTTCTGCTCATGAACAGTGTTTGTGATTTTCTTAATCTGTTCCGAACATTGATTTCCAACAACAACCTCGCCATTGTGCGCCAGATGTACAAAAACACAGTTTGGACAGCATCTGAAAATGGCAGCTGTACTCTGACAAGGAGGTATGGAAAAAAATGGCAATGTTGAAAATCTGGAGTGAAAATATTACAAATTCTGGAAGTTATGATCGTGCATGGCAACTGTGTAATGCATGCTTGTAACACAGTCATTGTTTGGAATTTTTTCACCAAATTGTCACAATAGACATTTTGGGACCTTCACTCATTAACAGTGTCACTGTGATTTTCTTAATCTGTCCAGAATGTTGTTTCCCTCAGCGACCACACCACTGTGTGCCAGATGGTGCGAAAACACATCTCAGGCAGGATGTAAAAAGTGACAGCTGAACTGTTCATAAGGAGGAGGGAAAAAATGGCAGTGTTGAAAATCTGGAGTGAAAATATTAAAAATTCTCGAAGTCACAAGCATGCATGGAAACTGCGAAATACACGTTCGTAACACAGTCACCTTTTTGGAACTGTTTCACCAAATTTGCAACATAGGCTTTTTGGGAGCCCACCTCACGAACAGTGGCACTATCGTTTCATTAATCAGTCCCAAAACGTGATTCCACACAGTGACTGTGAAATCATCTTTCGAGACCAAATAACAAAATGATAGTGACTGATTTCATGAGGTGGGGTTCCAAGAATGCCATGCTGAAAATTAGGAGTCAAAAGTCAGAAAAATGGTCGAGATATTCATCTAAGTTGAAACCTCCCCCATTGATGGCATTATACACCTTACTGGCATTTCTTCAGCTTGCAGTCAGCTTTGAAGAGTGCAGATGTGTTCCTGCTCCACCAAACATTGTGGCACCAACTTCTGGAGGTAATCATGGGGTGAGTAAGGTTTGTGGAGGTCGGGTACGCAGAGGGTGGGTGCGGGTTGGGAAGGGGTGCCACCAACAGCGAGGGAACATTTTATTTGTTTCAGGTACTTAAAAAAAAAAAAGGAACACTGTGTATGGTTTTCTGTCTTCACAGGTGTAAGAAAACAAATGCCCAGTGTGCCCCATGACTTTGGGGGGAGTGATGTTGGCCACATTGGGGTAGGCTCCCATTGTGGCACATAATGGGGTGGGAAAGGGGCAGAAACATGCCCATGTGTTCCACTTCCGAACACCACAGAGGCACACTGGGGTGAGTTGCCAATGTGCCACACAATACAGGGGGACTGGGCACCCCCAAAGTCAGATTTCTATGGATTGTAAGAGGCAGATGGCATGAGCCACTGTCATGTTTATTGAAATGTTTCACCAGGCAAGGCACTTGGGGAGGCATGTCATCTGTGCCTCTCCATGATGAGCTTGTCTCTAATTGCAGCGGCAAGTTTGTTTCAAGTTGATGGCACTGCATAAAACTTGTGTCACCGCTATCATGCTCGCTAATTGGCGAATGAGGGATGCACCTTCTAAAGCGTGTCTGCATTTGCCAAAACTGACACACCTCTGCATTTCTCCTACTACCATCTACTACTGCCACAAAATGTTGCTTGCACATGTGCAAGACAACATAAAAAGAAGTGAGATAAGTTTTATAGTCTCCAGAAATTTCATAGTGTCAGTGGCTCAGCAGATTGCACGCTTACCTCTAAGACCAGAAGACTGAATGCCTGTGAGTTTTAGCCCCACACCAGGAACTTGGAGTAAATCCCAATACTGACACTAATGCAGAATGGGAGGAAGGGGGGGTGAAAGGCCAATGATTTTCCATTTTTAGTGGAATACATTAGTAAAAACCAGAATTTCATCAATTTAAACCAGCATATGGGAGATAATTTTTCCTGAAAAAAACAAACACTTTGCATCAGTTTTTTGGGGCAACGCCCACAATTTCAGCCAAATTTGTATACAAAACATACAGATTTGCCCTCATCCGGGTGAAAACATTGGAAAAAGTGGAGTTTAAGATTTTGCCAAACAGAAATGGACATTTTTGAAAATGTGAAACCATAAGCTGTAGGGGTGCTGCATTCCTGAGGCACCACCTTTCACATGAAAGCAAAGTCCCATCTGCTTTTTCTAGTGGTTCAGGCTGATGTTAAAGATCATATAGCTGGGTGGCCTGGTGGTGGTGAGAGTCGAGGTGCTGGATGCCACACCTTGTGCTACACCGGCAACCCAGGTTCTGGAATGGACTCGGGCTGCCGGGGGTTGGTTGGGGGAAGGAGAATCAAGCATCCCAACAGATGCCCTCCTCCTGGGGTGCCTAATGGTACCTGACACACCGATGCCGGTGGAAGCACGGGCATCCAGTGCACTGGTGTCTCTTCGGAGTCGGGGTGGGGAGGATGCTGAGGGCATTTGATGATGGCGTGCATCAGCACGTCGTCTGTCTGGATGAAAGTCCTGCGTGCGAGCATCCTCGGGTTCAGGGACAGGGAGAAAAACCCAAGGTAAAAAATCTCCCAGTCCCATGCGGAATGATGCTGGGGCCCACGCTACGTCAGGACCCCATTCAAAAAGACCCTAGGAATTAATTTCTCAGAGCAGGGGCCAGGAGAAAGGAAAAAAAAAGATCATATAGCCCACAGCTGATCTGGTGGCACAGAGGGCTGAGATATTGCCAGTGCCTTACCTCTTGCTATGCCAATGGCCCGAGTTCGGGAATGTGTTCTGATCGCCAGGTGTCATGGGGAGGTGGGTCAAGAGAGAATGGAACAGCCACCTGGCAACTCTCCTCTCTCAGACTGGGGTGGCAGGCCTACCAAGCTTTTAGCTGCCACAAGGCGGAAATCTGGTGGCAGTGCCAATGCACGGGAGGAAGATGTAGGTCAAGGGATGGAAGGAACTGAGGTTCCAGAATGTATGTGTATCTCCATGCTCGAGCATCCTCTGAGCATGCAGTGGCATCAGGAGGGTTAGTGAGAGAAAATGGAGGAAAAAGACTGAGCAGATAGGGCTCTGTGAAGCCTTGCTTGGACACCTGGACCGACCCTTCCACTTCAGCTGGTAAGGCCCTTTTGGATTATGTGCTTGGGGGGATGGCCCTCCCCCCGACCATGCTGTGGGGGGTCCACAATTGGCCTCCAGTGTGTGGAGAGAGGATTGGGGCAATCCAAGGTGCCTGGGGACGTAGCTGAGAGGGGTTAGGGTCTAAAGCCTGACCGTTAAAATCACGATTATTGAATGCCCATTTTTTTTCCCCGTTATTCAAAATACCAACGAACAGTGAATACCAAACAACAGAATCCTGAGATGAACTGTTCTGTTATGTTGGTGTTTGTTACGCGTTTGTAACCCCTAGATGGCGCTATCCCAGGGGCTACTACCCCTGCCTGATTTGCCACTAACAGGTTGAGGGGCCTGGATCCAATGGCGGGTGCCTCCACCCAGAGGTCAGGGTTTGCAATAGTTAAACTAACTTGGTCACAGCCCCCTGGGACACTGCAACCCCCTTTCTTCCCACTAGTGGCCCACACAATATATCAGAATTACCTTCACAGTATACACTTACCCCCAGGATTGGTTCCGCACTGGGACCTCCTGTGAAATGAGATACAGTGCAACAATCACAGTACAGTACTTTAACATAGACAAATACCTCAGGCAGTATAACTTTGCTGAAACAAGCAGCTCTGATTTATTTAGGGGATATAACAAGGACAGGGGAAATCAGGTTAATTAGCTTATCACTCTAATAATCTATTTATGGCTCTGTGCACAGGCCTATCCCTATCAGTTACTGTCCCTGGGTACCCAAGCCCTAGTGGCTAGTCCAAACCGTGGCAGCTGGTAGGGGCCCTTTCACACAGAGAAAAGGAAAATTAAACAGTCAGCAGTACAGTAATTCCATTTGGATTTAATGTGGCAATTCAACAGGGAGCGACCCTGAATTAGTACTCACGACCTCCAAATAAGATAGGGTCCTTCAATATCAGCAGGGCTACTCTTGAGCTCAAAGAGACTCTTCACACATTTATATGGTAAAAAAAAGAGAGTACTATACCAGGCAGGCTGCTTCTCTATCCCGATCGCAATTACTGCACAATACCCGGGAGAACACACAGCAGATTCAGTTCCTGACAGACCGAGTGCAATCTATAATTTCTCCAGTCTTCTACAGGGTGAGCCTGGTTTCTACTCTTCAGAGATCCTTTGATTCTTTTCACAGGACGGATTCAGTCCTAACAAGCAGTTACACAAGCTGCAGACCGGAACTCTGGGCCTCATACACGCTTTTTGACTAAAACTGCACACTGAAAAAGCACAGGGCTCTTCCTTCTTCACTGCCAAAGCTCAACTGAAACTCCAACCGACAAAACCGGCACTTCCTTTGAGTTCCTCCCAGTTCTTGACTGGATTGGCTGTCACCACAATAGACTGCTGCTGTTGGTCCAAAAAGGCACTGAAGTCTAAACTACATCTCCCAGAGTCACTGCCCATACAATCCTCTTGTGGCTGGCTCAGATTATGAGTCCAAGTTCTGATTCGCCCAAGGCACCATTTTAGAGCTAGCTTACCCCACACTGATTGGTCCAGTTCAGCAGTTCAAAACCAGAATGGGGAACTAGGCAGACACTGTTCTGACTGCAAAAGAAAGCAGGTTAGACAAACTGTAATTTCATTATCACTCTAAATGGTTTCTGGCAAACAGTTACAACTTTCAGATAGGTTCCTTTGCACTCCTAGTGACTGCAAAATGGAGTGAATTGGCAGCAGCTTGAGTGGTACTCAATCAAAGAAACACACAGTCCCCCATACAAACTAATTATGTCTGCAAGCAGACAGCTCTTAAAGAGACAGTACCAGAGGTTCTAAAAACACTCATTGATAAATGGCTTAAACGCCAAACACCATTCAGGCTTGGAGCATTCAAGCAAACTCCTGGAAGTCTTTTGGGAACCCCCATTTGCAGGGGGGTTACACGTTAAATAAACGGATACATTTAGAGCTGCTGCATTGCTAGTTACACCCTTTCACCTTTACCCCTTGACTTCACAGTCCTACTGAAGTGGAAATGTTTCTTCTATGAAAGCTTTCATAATGGTGATCAAAAGCCCTGTCATGTCTCTTCACACCATCTGAGGCATCTGATAGGGCCATTTCCATAGCAACTGCCTTCCTTTCTAGCACTCTCTTGTCTCTCCGCATATCAGAGATTGTTGTCTATGAGGTCACGTATTCTGGTTAGATGCCAAAGTTCCATCAAAAGCTGGTGGTTGGAGACCTCCTCCTCATCCAGGTCACAATCATACTGAGTGGCCATTGAAGAGCTAGCAGTGTGAGTCGGGAAAGTGCTTGCATTATGCCGTTCTGATTATGAGGGCAACTGTTGAGCTGTAGAACCAAAGCAGTCTGTTAATGCAGTATTGGAGTGCGTTTCACCTGGGGGAGTGAGAAAATGAGAGCTAGGTGGTCATGCTAGTGGGTGACATCGCTGAAAGTCTTAAGTTTATATTTTATATAACAAAAAATATGAAATAAATTTGTGAAACATAATATTTACAACACCTCACTTATTTCCTGTATACATCTTTTTTGTTACCAAGGATATTTATATGAACACAAGGTATCTGTAACTTGGCCTGTACCTATTCAAATTTTCTATGTACTCTTAGTTTTAAACAGCATAATGCAAGCATTGAGGAGGAGGTCTCCAACCACCAGCTTTTGACTTACTAATTAAATGATTAACTGATGCATACTGATGTATGCTTACAGTCATACATCAGTATGCATCAGTTAATCATTTAATTAGTAAGTCAGTAAGTGACAGTCAGCTGAGCAAAGTCAGGAAATGATTTGTCAGCATTTCAGCTTACAGCCAGCTGTAATCTTTAAGCGCAAAGTCAGGACATTGTCGGCTTTTCGGCAGGCATTTTCTTTTTAAATCGGGCATTCAATCTAGTCGGGATTTTAGTTTCGGGAACATTAATGACAGGCATTAGGATGTCGGGATTTAGTACACATCCCACTGAGAGTCTGCACAGTCTTACTCCAGAGATTAAAGAGCATATAGACCTAACCAAGGCCTTCGACCTTGTAGATCACCAGTTGCTACTCCACAGATTAAACTGTGTAGGCCTATCCCCTGATACTGTCAGACAGTTTTCCAGCTACCTGAACGGGCTCTCTCAGCAGCTGAAAATCAATGGAGCCATATCCAGGACTAGTGAGGCCACTGTAGGGGTCCCACAGGGGCCTATACCGGGTCCACTCTTGTTCAGCCTCTTCATGAACAGTCTACCAGAAGCATGCCCTACCTCTAAGATCCTGCTCTATGCTGATGACACAGTGGTGTTCGCTTGAGACTTTAGCCAAGATTCACTCATCAGGAACCTACAGCACAACTTTGACCTACTGCAGGACTGCTTTAAAGATAGCCTGTTAGTGCTCAACAGCAAAAAAAAACAAAAAAAAACAAGACAACGCTCTTCAATGGTCATCAAAAGAGAAAAGCTACTTCCCCCTTCACCATTGCCTACTATTGGCACTCCACCTTCAAGCAGGTATCCTTGCTCTGGTACTCAGGGATCACAACTGATGAATCCCTTTCCTTCGAGACACATATTCAAACTATTACCACTGCCACCAATAGGAAATTGGGGTCCCTCTACAGGCTCTGGTTCTGCCTCACTCAGGAGGCCAGAGTACAGCTGGTAAAAGGGACATTATACAGTGGTGTGTGAAAATCCTGCAGTCTCATTGGTCAAAACATGTCACATGACCGTGGGTAAATCCTGCATAACCCATGGCTGAGGAATGGCATTTATTAAAAACATAATTAAACTCATTTTAAATTTATTTTATACATCGGTCCATTGTATAATCGGAATAAGGCACTCAAGGGTGTGAGTTATTGGATGATTTACCCACTTCTTGTGTGGTTAAGTCACTCAGCTGCACCTCATGACTCACCACACAAGGCCTGGGTAAATCCCCAATAACCCACACCCTGTTGTGTCTTATTGTTTAAGTCCTACCCATCTTGGACTCTGGGAATATGGTATATGGTGTTGCCTCTGAAACCAGCCTGCACAGAGTCCATACAACCATCAATAAAGCCTGCCGCTTTGTACTAGGTGCAAATCGCCTCACGCATATGTGCGACCTCTACATTGGAACAAAATGGCTTCCCCTCATGGACCAACTCAAGCTCCACTCCTGCATGTTGGGGAAGAAGGCCCTTCATGGACTTTCACCTCCTTCTCTTCAAACTTTATTCTGGCCGGCCTCTGCAGAGCATGTTACAAGGAGTTTTACAAAACATGCTGTAGCTGTGCCTTTCAGAAGAACAGCCATGGGGAGGCAAGCCTTCACAGTAAGGGCCCCTGCCTGCCTAAACAGGCTCGCTCATACCACTACAAGCCTTACCTGTTTTAGGCAATTAAAATCTGAAATTTGGAACTCCATCTCTGCCCCTGAAAATTGCTTCTGTCACACTCACCCTGGCGGAACCTAGCCTTCCATGTGCACCTTGTCACTCCCTGACTTTCTTGCACTTTCTAGGAGGTCCCTATAAGCGAATTACCCCCTCTCTCCCCCCTGCTGTCCTAACACACAACCTATCTATACATTTATTCAACCCACTAATCTCGGGGTCACTTTTATCACAGAACACAATTCTGTGCTTTTCACTTTATTGATCTAGGCTACTTTTGTATCTCATTCTCAGTGTTGTCCTGCTTCTAACCAGTTTTACAACTGGAAGTACAGAAGCAAAGGGAGATTGTGTGACTTGGCCACACACTGAACCTTGTACTGTGGTGAGATCTGAACATTGGATCTCCTAGTTCACAGCTGTGTGCTCTAGCCATCAGACTATATCAACATACTCATGCACATTTGATTTGCATACTTTATTTGCAGTCTAAAGGTTAAATTACCTAGTGAGGAATGAACTCACGTTCTTCCTGAAGGGGTGGATCATTAGAATGGACTTTATCCTTTTGCATATTTCCTCCAGGTGTTACTAGTAGTGCTAACGTTCATGATTGCTGAGTCTGAGTCAGGAGATAATGGCAAAACCACAGTGCACTAATTATTGCTTTCAGTTCACTGGAGGACTTTTTTTGAAACTCTGTAACCACAACATTCTTTACGCTCTGTTTCTACTTCTAATGTATTTCTACAGTATAACATATTTATGTTTAATTCCAGAGAAGGCCTTTTATTTAGAAAGAAGTACATTTTGCTACACATACACACCTATAAACATAAACACAACTTTAAACACAACAACCATCTTGCCAACCTATTCAATACATGGTATGAATATTTCTCCATGTGGAAAATCCTAAAAATGATTTTAATAAGTCTAAGTCCTTTTTCTGATACCACTAATAGAAATGGACAAAGTCAGTACCCTAGCCACTTTGTTTTTGCCATGATACACAATGGAAAGCAGACGGGCACTGCAAGAGGGGAAAGAATTCTGTCTTTGAAATGTGGCAGCACACAAGCTACGCTGTTAATGGGTTTTGCAATTTCCTGCAATTAGATTGGTGTTTGAGTAGTAATACCTCCCAGAATGTTCAGTGGTATTAAATTCCATGGAACAAAAATAAACCCATTATGATGTTATTGTGTTGCATAGCTAATGACCATATAAATAGTTCTGAGCAGATAATACTTGTGTGCCAGCAGACACTCTCCTCCTCTAGGGAGGGAGGGAGGGACCCCGTCTTTGCTGCAATGCTGCCTCATGGATGACCACAGGTGGCAGTTCTGCAAGGTGCCACGAGGGAAGGGAAAGATGCTAGCAGGAATCCACACTGAGCACACACTGCATGCGCATTTGGCCCCCCCCCCCCGCATACCAGCATCCAATACAAAAAAACAGCCCTAGTACCAGCCGGAAAGGACTGCAGTACAGCTGGTGCTGTTCCCCACCTCCTCACTGCACCTTCTGGCATTCAGGGGACAGATGATATCCCCTCCACCCCGTACCCTACTCAGAGGGTAAGCTGCAGGTCTGTGAAGGATGGTGAGTGAAGTAGGTAGGAGGCTCGTGGGGATGGTAGCATAGGGCTCCAGAGGAGCCACGGCGATGGAGACAGACATAAAATGTAAATTAACAAATCTAAAGCTGCCTAATAATGCTCCTCCTAGTCACCTGCTCGGGCCCTATCTGGTATCCTCTCTGCTGACCACCCCACCCTCTCAGGTCTATCTTAGCTACTCCCCCAAGAAGAGGAGATATACCCCCTTGCTACTTCCAAGTGTCATGGGAAACACGGCGGAAAGCTGTGAGTGGGCCGGAGCCTCCATCCTGCTGCTGTGCCAGGGGTGTTTTCTCTTGTTTCACATCCAGCCCCAGGAAATGCGTGCCCTACTGGCAACACCAGGTGACATTCCCTCTCCCAACACATGCCTCTGACTGATGTGCCACCTCTGGCCACCCAGGTGGGGTGCTGCAGCACTGCAAACAGCTCTCCCTCCCAGGAGGAGGAGGAGGACATCCTCTGGAACTGCAAAGAATGGTGAACTTCTGCAGGAAGTGAACAGGTGTATTTTAGTCTCTAGCTGAACCATAAGAAAGAAAGTGTGCAAGCAAATATACATGAGAGGGTGGGTGGTGTTGATATATTCCTGCTCAGCCAGAGGTGTAGTGAGGCTCAGCACAGCAGGCAGAGGGCCTTAAAGCCACTGAAAGTGTGGTTACAGCCAACACCACTCACCCTTGAGTGTATTTTTGCACTTTGAAAATGGGATGCCTATAATATATATTTTTTACACTTTTTAAAAACTTTGTAAACATTTAAAACAATAAACTGTTTAGGTTCAGAATAGTCCTTCTGTAGGTAGGTTGCCACTAGAAGGCACTAAGCTGAGCTCACAATGCTTCAGTACGCTCCTGGATGTGTGGTCTGTAGAAAACAGTGGCTAGTACTGCTTTGTGAGGCTTTGCTGGAATTTATTTTTTAATGGTTGCCTAGCTGCAGCTTTCTGTGTAACTATGTTCAGATGGGGAGTGGTTTCTGGCAGGTGTGGGAGCAGTTTGGGACACCGGTTGTATGTAAGTAAGACAACAACTACTTACTTCTGTTTTGTGAGTGTGTGGAAGGTAGTAACTGTTGGAAGTTTTTTAGCAAACAAACCAGGTAGGAGTGGAGCAGACCTGCTGCTGCAGGTAAAACAATGGCATCTACTTTTCAAATACTGTTCCTGAATTGAAGTGTACGTATATACTGTATATATATATATACATATATATATATATATATATATAAATATATAAATATATAGCAAAGTGGCAAGGCTGGAACAGGACTTTTTTTTTGCACAGGGTGGTGTTCACACACAAATATATGACATTGGAGAGCTATCAGCCAATATGCTTTTAGGATTTTCCTAGCCTACTATCTAAAGCGTAACTTAATAATGCCAATCTTTTTACTGTCAAGATTTGTAACAAAAATGATACAAAACCTCTCACAAAAATTATGATTTTCGCGAGTGGAATAATCAGCTCTGTAACGACTAACCACTCTTGGATTTATAGATAGTAACATATTAAAGGGAACCAGTTTGAACACCCCAGCTATAGTTATATCCCCTTCATAACTATCCCTTTATATTGCAGGTGACCTAAATACTGTAAGTAGGCTAGCTAGGAGTCCAGGAAGCTCTCATATGACAAGCAAATTATTTTGTGACGTACGTTCTCCCACATTTGTAAAGCAAATTTGCCATATTTAAAGAAAGGTTTCTATTCTTAAACTGAGTTGATAACAGTAGTCTGTGTTCTTTTTGAATACCTGGCTATTTGCACTACTTTGTTTTTTTCAGACAGCACACAGAGATGTGTTTTGCTGGTAACAGTTGAAGATTGCAGAGAAGGCTGCAGAGAAGTCTGATAATTTCTTCACATATTGTTTTGCTGTATTTTATTTCAGTGGACCAGCCAAACTTTGGCACACAAAGAACAAATATATTAATTACAGCAGCAGTTCATGTTTAGGGGCAAAATGATGCCTATACAGTACCTTTTGATGTAACTTTAGACTGTATTTATTCTCCTGTTTTGTACGACTCTCTGTTTTCCCTATCTTAAGTCAGCTTTATTTTTTATTAATTTTATAATTAAGACTTACCATGTGGAAAGCACTTAAAGCAACAGTTAGAGGGAAAATTATAAGCTATGCAGCACACAAGAAACAAGCATTTGTCAATGCCGAATGTTTGTTTGCTTGCATTGGCAGTGGTAGTGTAGAAGTTACAGAGCTGCGTAATAGGAATGGCAGTGAAGTATTGAACTGAAGCCAACCCCACCACCACCCTGCAAAGAGTGACAGGCATTGGGGTGTGCATTTGGGTCGTCAGGCAGAACGGCCACGCCATTTCACCACACCCTACCCTGCAGACACTGACAAGTGTTACGGTGTTCCTTGGGGTCTTTGGCCCTTATGCGCACCCCATTTCATTAGGAAATACGGTGAGATGGGTGCGATATAGGAGAATGGGGTGAACTTTGGGGCCGAAGAGTCCAAGGCATACCTCGATGCCTCTCACTGGCTGCAGGGTGTGGAATGGTATGAGCATTACAGGCAAGAATCCCAAGTCACACCCCTGATGCCTGTCATTCTTTACAGGGTTGGGCATTATGGTTGGAAACCCTAATACCTCAGGCATTCGTTGGTATTTTCACTCCAAATTTTCAACATGTTTTTTTTGTGACCCCACCTCATGAACAGGGGGAATATCAGTTTGTTAGCCAAAAGCTGCTTATGCACAGCGACTACGGCATTTAGCATCACAGGTGCAAAAACATTCCGAACAGGATGTAAAAAATGACAGCTGTACTGTTCATGGGGAGGTGTAAAAAATGGCAATGTTGCAAATCTGCAGTAAAAATATTTAAAAAAATGGTGAAGTCACGTGTACATAGAAACTGTGCAACGCACACCCGTAATATAATTAGGTTGGGGATTTTTTACAGCAGATTGTCAACTCAGGCAATTTGGTGCCTCTGATCATGAACAGTGTCACTGTGATTTTCTTTATCTGTGCCGAACAATGATTTCCCACAGTGACCACGCATCTCTGCGCTGAAAGTGTGAAAACACACTTCAGCCATGTTGTGAAAAATGACAGCTGTACTGTTCATAAGGAAGTGTGGAAAAATGCCACTGGTGAAAATCTGGACTGAAAATATTACAAAGTCATGAACTTACGAGGGTGCGTGGAAACTGCGCAATGCTCACTCATAACACAGTCATTTTATGGACTTTTGTCACCAAATTTTCAACATAGCCATTTTAAGACCTCTGCTCATGAACAGTGTAACTGTGATTTTCTTAATCTGTCCTAAACGTTGCTTTCGCACACCAACAGCACCATTGTGCGCTACATGTGCGAAAACACATTTTGGGCGACATATGAAAAATGGCAGCTGTACTATTCATATGAAAGTGTAATAAAATGGCAATGCTGAAAATCTGGAGTGAAAATATTAATTAAGAACTTACAGCATGCACAGGAACTGCGCAACGCACGCTCGTAAAACAGTCATTTTTAGGAATTTTTTCACCAAATTTTCAACATAGCCATTTTAAGACCTCTGCTCATGAACAGTGTCACTGTGATTTTCTTAATGTGTCCCATACATTGATTTCGCATCGACTGCGCCATTGTGCGCTACATGGGCGGAAGCACATTTTGGGCAAGATGTGAAAAATGACAGCTGTACTGCTCATAAGGAGGTGTGGTAAAATGGCAATGTTGAAAATCTGGAGTGAAAATATTGAAAATTCGCGAACTTACGAGCGTGCGTAGGAACTGCGCAATGTACCCTCAGAAGCAGTCATTTTAGGAATTTTTCACCAAATTTTCAGCATAGCCATTTCAAGACCTCTGCTCATGAACAGTGTCACTGTGATTTTCTTAATTTGTCCCATACATTGATTTCACACACTGACTGCGCCATTGTGTGCTGCATATGAGCTGAAACACATTTTGGGTGAGATGTGAAAAATGACAGCTGTACTGCTCATAAGAAGGTGTGGTAAAATGGCAATGTTGAAAATCTGGAGTGAAAATATTGAAAATTCGCGAACTTATGAGCCTGCATAGGAACTGCAGAACGACGCCAGAACAGTTTTTTAATATTTTTGCACCTTTCGACCAGTTTGGGACCCTTTCATGATGATGTCACTTTCATGGCATTAGCTGGGGTCCGACGGGTGATTTCATGCAGTGACTGCAAAATCACCCTTCGGGCCAATAATGCCATGACAGTGACATCATTCACGAGAAGGGGTCCCAAAAACCCCATGTTGAAATTTTGGCGCAAAAATTCCAAAAAATGCCTGAGATATGCAATAAAGTTGAAAACCCCTATCTAGCCCATTATACGGCTTACCAGCATTTCCTCAGTTCACGGTTGGCTTTGAAGAGTGCAGACGTGTTCCCGGTCCACCGAAGATCGTCGCACCGAGCTCCAGAGGTAAGTATGGGGTGAGGGGGGGTGGGGAGGCAGGGTGCGCAGTAGGTGGGTGCGGGTTGTGGGGGGGCAGGGAGAAGCGCCGTGGGACCATTTTTATTTTGCAGGTTAAAACAAAAAAAGGCGACGTGAGTCGTTTGCCACGCTGGGGTGGGCTCCCAGCGTGGCACAAGGATGGCTGGGGGCCTGGAGCCGACGGGAGATTGGGCACCCCGCCGGTCATATGATCAGCTGCCACGCTGGGGTGGGCTCAGCATGGCACCTCTACTCGGGAGGGTGAGGACAGTGGAGCCGACGGGGTTGGGCACCCCGTCAGCTATTCTATGAGTTGCCACGCTGGGGTGGGCACCCAGCGTGGCATGTCGAAGGATTTTGGCGCAGCAGCAAGCCGACGGGGATTGGGCACCCCATCGGCTATACGTGTGTGGGGAGGGAGGGCAGCATGCAGTGCATGCGTATGCTTGTGTGTGTGTGTGTGTGTGTGTAGGGGAGCTGCGCTGAGCAGGCAATATCTTATCACTGCTCTCTGAAGTGTAGCTCCCCCTTTCAACTGTATGCCACTTCATTTTGGAGCTTGTCATAGACAGCTCCAGCATGCATTGACTTACAGGGGCCGCGCCTGCCAACACACTGACTGAATTGGAGGAGGAGGTGACACACCTTCGAAATCTCGGATGATGGCACTATGTTTCTTGCACATGCGTGCAAGCAAACATAAAAACTAAGGGAACAGCAACTGGCCGATTTAGAGAAATTTCTTAAAGAAAAAGAAATCCAATATTATAAAACAAAAAGTCCAGATAATAACTCACAACTTCACCTTGAAATTCTTCAGCTTAGAACTAAAATCAATGAATTAATGTCCAGGAAAGCTGAACTCACCCTCCTTAGACTTAAACACCGTTATTGGGAACAAGGGGATAAATGCGGGAAGCTGCTTGCTTATCAGCTCAAGAATCAACAGATGGAGAGACATATTGCCAGTTTGAAAGATCCTTCAGGCAAAATCCATACAGATAATCCCTCAATTAACCATATTATGCAATCCTTCTACCAACAATTATACTCTCACCCCACTCCCCCACAACCTGAATATATACAACAATTTCTGGACAATTTAGTTACCACACCTCTCCCAACAAGATATGGCTTTGCTAGATAGAAACATAGAATTTGATGGCAGATAAGGACCACTTGGCCCACCCAGTCTGCCCATTTCCCTACCTAATGGATAAGCTGCAGATCCTAGTTAACCAGCAGCCTACTTCTTTCTACCCACCCCCCAGAATTGCCTTATGACTGTCCCATGCATGCTTGAATTCAACCACTGTTTTTGACTCCACAACCTCCTCCGGAGGGCGTTCCATGCATCCACAGCCCTCTCTGAAAAAAATACTTTACGCTACCTCTGAGCTGCCCCCATCTTCAAATTGTGCCCTCTTGTTCTTGCACACCTCTTTTTGAAAGATGCTACCTTCTGGACTTTGTTGATTCCCTTGAGGTACTTGAAAGTTTCTATCATGTCTCCCCTCTCCCTCCTTTCCTTGAGGCTATACATATTAAGCTCCTTTAGTCTCTCTTCATATGTCTTCCAATGCAGACCCTGCACTATTTTAGTTGCCCTTCTCTGGACAGCTTCCATCCTGTCTATGTCCTTGAGGAGATTGGATCTACAGAACTGCACGCAGTACTCCAGATGGGGTCTGACCAGCTGTCTGTACAGAGGGATAACAACTTCCTGTTTTCTACTGGTGATGCCTCTCCCTATGCATCCCAGTATCCCCCCAACCCTCCTTACTGCCCTCTCACATTGCTTGCCCACCTTTAAGTCATCTGATATGACTACCCCCAGGTCCCTTTCCATTTTTGTTGTTGTTAGTATCTCACCCCTCATTGAGTACTCTTCCCCTGGGTTTATATTTCCCAGGTGCATTACCTTGCACTTATTATTGAATCTAAGCTGCCATACATTTGACCATTCATCTAACCTTGCCAAGTCCCTTCTCATCTTTTCCACCTCACCTTGTGCATCAACTCTGTTGCAGATCTTTGTGTCTTCTGCAAAGAGACACACTTTTCCTTCCAGTCCCTCTGCAATGTCACTTATAAAGACATTGAAGAGGACCGGTCCTAATAATGAACCCTGCTGTACCCCACTAGTAACCCCCCTTTCTTCAGAGTGGACTCCATTTACTATTACCCTCTGTGTCCTATTCTCCAGCCAATTCTTTACCCAGGCTATCATCTTGGGACCCACTCCCAGGCTGGCTAACTTGTATATTAATCTTTTGTGTGGGACTGTGTCAAATGCCTTGCTAAAGTCTAGGTAGGCCATGTCCACAGCCCTCCCTGATCTACTACTTTGGTCACCCAGTCAAAGAAATCTATTAGATTCATCTGGCATGACCTTCCCGGCCAGAATCCATGCTGCCTTGATCCTGTGCCCTCTGGCCTCTAGGTACTCAACAATTCTTTCCTTCAGAAGTGATTCCATCATTTTCCCTATCACTGAGGTTAAACTAACAGGTTTATAGTTTCCTGCTTCTGCCCTGCTCCCACTTTTGTGAAGGGGAATCACATCCGCCCTCCTCCAGTCCTCAGGTACCACCCCATCCTCCCATGATTTGTTAAAGAGAGTAGTCAGTGGTGTCACTAGTTCTACCCTTAGTTCTTTTAGAATTCTGGGATGAATCCCATCAGGCCCCATTGCTTTGTCCACCTTCAGTTTTAAGAGTTTTTTCAGGACCCTTTCTTCTGTAAATGGGCTGGTATCAACTTCTGTATCCAGAGTGTTTCTATTGCTTGTTTTAGGTACCTCCCCCTCTTCATTTGTAAATACTGAGCAAAAATATCTGCCTTTTCACCGTCACCCTCTGCCACCCCCCTCCCCTTTATTAAGCCTCACTATCCCTTCCTTGGTCTTCCTTCGCTCCCTGATGTACCTAAAAAAGGTTTTATCCCTCTTCTTAACTGAGTTGGCTATCTTTTCCTCGGTTCAGGCCTTTGCTGTTCTGACTGTCTTCCCAGCTTCCTTTTGCTTTAACTGATACAATTATCTGTCCTTTTCCTTCTGTGATTCCTAGTACTTTCTGAATGCTTTCTTTTTCTCTTGAACCTTCACTGCCACTTCCTTTGAGAACCATAGTGGTTTCTTACATTATTTTGTTTTGTTTATTTGCTTCACACAAAGGCTTGCTACCTCCGTGATGGTAGTTTTTATTATTCCCCATTGTTCTTCCACACCTCCTTCCTGCCCATTTGCTAGTGCATTCTTTAGGCATTCACCCATTTTGGCAAAGTCACTCTGCCTGAAGTCCAGTACTTTTGCCTTTGTATGGTTTGACTCTATTGCTGTGTTTATTGTGAACCATACTGTTTGATGGTCGCTAGTTCCCAGATGGCTACCCACTTCTACATCTGTGATCCTCTCTCCATCTCCATTTGAGAGAACCAGGTCTAAGATTGCTCCCTCTCGAGTGGGTTCCAATACTAGTTGTCTAAGGCATGCCCCCTGTAGGGCATCTAGAATAACCCCACTCTTAGAAGTGTCTGCTGCAACTGCACTCCAGTTAACATCTGGCATATTCAGATCACCCATCAGCAATATCTCCCCTTTTTCTGCCATTCTAAGTATACTTTCTATCATTTCCTTGTCCATTTCCTCCCCCTGGTGGGGGTCTGTATACAACCCCTGTGCGGATTGTGGTGCCATTGCCTGTCTCCAAATTGACACACAGTGCTTCTTCTCCTCTCTGTTTACCCTTTTGTTCTGTTGCTTTGATTCCTTCCCTTATGTAGAGAGCTACTCCTCCTCTTTTACCCTCCCTGTCCCTCCTGTAGATAGTGTATCCTGGTATGTTTACATCCCAGTCATGGTTCTGTGTATACCATGTCTCTGTGACTGCCATGATATCCAGATGTTCCTCCTCCATCAAGGCCACTAATTCAGGAAGCTTGTTACCCAGACTACAGGCGTTGGTACTCATTGCTTTCCATTTTTTGATGGCTTTACCTTCTGTTGCAATATCCCCCACTGACCTTTCTACCTTGGTCTTTTTCTCATTTAGTATCCTGTTTTGTAGGGAGAGGCTGGGATTTTCGTGCTGCTTATCAGTGCCTCCCCCTTGACTAGTTTAAAAGCTTGCCAATGAAGCATTTAAACCGATTGCCAAAAAGACTTGTTCCCTTCTTGGACAGATGCAGACCACCCTGCCAGTATAGACTGGTGTCCCTCCAGGTGGAATCCCAGTCCCCAATGAAGCCAAACCCCTGTGCTCCACACCATTTTTTCAACCATTTGTTAAACTGCATGGTGCGAAGTACCCTTGCCTCACCCATGCCCCTGACAGGCAGCACCTCTGAGAAGGATACTGTGTGTGCTACTTGTCTTAGGCCCCTCCCCAACTCTACAAAGTCTTTCTGCACTGCTCTAATCTCATGATGAGCCAAGTCATTTGTCCCTAGGTGGACAATGACATCCAGCTCAGACTCCCGTGCAACTGTTCTCGTGATCCTAAGGATGCACTTCCTGTCCCTCCAAGCCATGGCACCAGGCAGGAACCTTACTTCAGTTTTCCCTGCAACCCCCAGTTCTATCCCCCTAATAATTGAGTCCCCCACCAGGAACTGCTTCCTTTCCCTGTGGTGTCCTCTGCCTCCTTCCTGAGGGCCTCCCTTGTGACAGTTGTCTGCAACCTCCTTAGTCTCCTCTGTGTGTGCATCCATAGGGGAACTATGCTCTCCCAGAATGGTGTATGGATTGTGGAGTGGAACAACTGACTGGGTGTGTGCATCTGTTCCACCACCTTACCCTCCCTGAGCCCACTGTGGTCCAACTGCTGTGCTTTCTTCACAAACCTCTGAGGTAGTGGTGGTGGCTTTGGTGCTCCCTGGATGGGGCAGGTTCCCTTACTACTGTTCAGTGTGGCCTGGGGGAAGATTCCCTTACTACTGTCCAGTGTGGCCTCAAGACGGGCAACTTCCTTCCTCAGGGCAGAGAGTTGTCTGCAAATAGGGCAGCATCTCAGCCTCAAGAAAGACTTCCGGAAGACTGCTGCCCCACAGCCATTACATTGCACTACTCCCCACATGTCTGTCTACCTTCTTTTTTTTTTTTTTTTTTTGTTTTGTTTTGTGTGTGTGTGTGTGTGTGTGTGTGTGTGTGTGTGTGTGTGATTGGTTTGTTATATAGAAATATATATATTATATAATGTGTATGCTTATATTGTCAGTGCAGTGTGCTAGAGAGGATATGACAGTGATATGCACCTTGCACTCTTGAGGAAATGATGTCAGAACCCCAGGTATAAAGGACCTATTTCCAGGGGTGGGTGGGGTGAGGGGTGGGAAGGGTTTGGACCTAAATTGTGCCCTCATGAAACAATCAGCTAAAAGCTCTGACCTACCGCTGCAATGAGTGCCTTCCTGTCAGCAAGATGCCCTACATGACAATTTGACAGAAAAAATACCCTGCTAATCAAACAGAGAAAAATCCAAACATCCAAGTCAGACACAGGTAAACCTCCCCAGCCCCAAAACAGCCTGGTGACTTGTGCTCTGAAAGCAGTCAGCCCCAAACGTCAGCTGTGCACAAGGACAGACACAGTTAACAGTATTCAGTCCCTCTGGGTTTAAACTCTTCCTGCACTGAAAATCTTAACAATTGTAACAAAAGTAAAGCAAGGTCCACCTCCCTCCGTTGATTGAAAGACTGCGGTTTCTGATAATTCTAAGTTCCTTATTTCACCTTTCAGTTAGAAGTAGCCTCCACCTGAAGAATATTAACTTTCCTAAGGAATCTGCTACAAACTAAAGACAATTGTAAATTGTAAGGTTCACCTCCCTCTGTTGTGAGCACAACTCGCTTTCTTGCAAATCCTAAGTCCAGTGTTGCAGCTTCCAGCCAGAGGTAGCTTTACTTGAAGAATATTAGGTTTTCTGATAAGCCTGCTAAAAATCCACTTGCTTATAGTACTGTTGTTATCAGGTCTGTAATACTCTTCCAAAACTATTGGCTGATAAATAGCTGTGATGTAAGCACTTCCTGACACAGTCTGGCCTGGCCTTTTAAGGCACACAGAGATAAACAAAAAAAAAACAAAAACAGTTTCCACCCCCTAGGGCACTGTCTCAGTCAAACACACAGCCTGTAACCTGCACTCAATTCAGGATTTATGACAAATTCTTAGCCCAGTGAATAACTCACAGTATTACAAATATTGCAATGCTAACAGTCAATCACTAACTCCAGTCAAGTCAGCTTGCACAAGGACAGACACAGTAAACAGTATTCAGTGCCTCTGGGTTTAAACTCTTCCTGCACTGAAAATCTTAACAATTGTAACCCTTTTCCTTAAAAGAGATACAAGCAGCGCTAGATTCCCTTAAATCTGGTAAAGCTCCTGGAAGTGATGGCTTTTCCGTAGACTTTTATAAACCCCTAGCCGACATTTTATGCCCCTTACTGTTTAAGGTCTTCAAAGAGGCATCTTCACTAGGTAAACTTTCTTATTCTATGACAGAAGCCATTATAACCATCCCACCAAAGAAAAATAAAGACCCTTCTCTCCCATCCAGTTACAGACCAATATCATTATTTAATATGGACAGGAACATTTTTGACAAAATATTAAATACTCATTTAGAATCAATAATTTTGAAACTTGTCCACTCCTCCCAAGCTGGATTTATCAAAAATAGAACTGGTTCTGATCATCTCCACTCATTATTTAATTTAATCTACAAAGCTAAATCTCCTGCCACAGCTATAGCCATCGGTTTTGAAAAGGCATTCGATTCTCTCAACTGGACTTATTTGTATCGTGTTCTATCCCACTTTGGTGTCACTAATAAATTTTGTACATAGATTCAATTACTATACACCCTCCCCTCTGCATGGGTTCTTACTAACTCTACTCTGTCCTCATCCTTTCATCTGGCAAAAGGTACCAGGCAAGGGTGCCCCTTATCCCCCACTCTTTTTATTCTAGCTATGGAAACCCTATCAGCTGCTATTTGTCAGTCCTCCATGATCCAAGGTATCCCTATTGGTAATTCCCGCTACACTTCACTATCCTACGCTGAAGACCTTCTCATTCTATTCGAAAATCTTGAAATTTCGGGACCACCCTTAATTAAGTTACTTAGCAACTTTACTTTACTTTCTGGGTTCGCTCTAAATCTAAACAAATCAGAAACAATGCCATTGAACCCTTCCATGAATACAATATTAGGTTTTCGTTGGGCCCCTCAAGGTATCTCTTACCTTGGAATACAGATCACCTCTAAATTAGACAAGATATGGGACGCCAATCTTTCCCTGTTATTAGCAAATATTAAAAACACTCTCAACAGATGAAAACTGCTTAACCTCTCTTTTAATGGGAAAATCTCCGCTATCAAGATGTCAATAGCTCCCAAAATACTGTATCTATTTTCTGATACCTCTTTAATCCTCCCTACTTTTTTTTTTTTGTCAGAATTGATATAATTTGCAATTTTTATGGGAAGGCAAAATTCCCAGATTTAGTCATAACAAACTGCGCTCCCACTGGTCCAAAGGGGGCTTCAGGCTCCCCTGGTTCCAAGCATATTTTTGGGCCTTCCGCACTGCCTAAACTGCAAAATGGTTTAATAAACCCAGCAATAAATCACCGTTGTGTGTCAATAGGGAAACATCTCTATGTCCGGGCAATGTCACCACTTCCTTCATTTATAACCCTCAACCCCCAATTTAAAATCTCACTTTACTATAGCATCATCCATATACTACTGGAAAATAATTCATAAATGCCTTAAATCCAACCTAGCCCCTCTCATATATGCCCCCCATTTGGGGGAACCACAACATCACTCTTGATAATCGCCCAATTATTTGTTGTAATTGGAAAAACAGGGGCATTTTTTTCTTGGAGGATATACTTATACCTCAGACTCTCAAATTAAAATCCTTTTCTGACCTGCACAAACAATGGAATCTTCCCCAGCACGATTTCTGGAAATATTTACAGTTACGCACAGCATGGAACCTTTATCTTCCTACTGTTACTCATCAAACTATATATGATACTTTTATTTCTAAATGGATCAAAACAAACTCTAAATTCAATAATATCATTTACAAACATATCAGAAATACAATTCCAGATCAATCTATCATTGCAAAAAAATAAATTGAGTACTCTTAAATTATAACATAACCAATTCACAATGGCATAACTGCTGGCTATCCTGCCATAAATCTTTCAAGGATAATCGCAGTTCACTCATACAAACCAAAATTCTGCATCTATGGTATAGAACTCCTGAGATTTTGCAAAGAATGGGCTTAATGAACAACAAGAAATGTTGATGCTGTAACTCCCCCAATGGCAATTTGCTACATATTTTATGGCATTGTCCTCCCATACACAGTCTTTGGCATCATATTCATTTATTTGCAATGAAAGTGATTGGTTTATCCTTTGCATTAGATCCAAAACATTGCACACTTCGTATTTTCAATGCTCATGCATACAAAATATCCCATTCTCAGAATAGGTGGTTATCCCTATTATTCCTTCAAGTTAAACGCCTTATACTAATGCATTGGAGATCCAACATCATTCCCACCCTCCCGGATATTCTCAAACAACTATCTCAATATGCCATCCTTGATTGTATGTCACACTTAGCCTCTGACCGACTTAATTTATATAATAAATGCTGGCAGGATTATTTTAAATATTTAACCATGTCTACACATATCGTCACTTAATCCATGGTTTGTGATATGTTCACATTGGAATCTCGCTTCTAGCTCTTTCGTTCCTTTTCATCTCCTCTCTTTCTATCTTTTTATCTCATTTTCTTCTTCCATTTCCCTCTTCATTCTTGTTCACTTTCTTAGATATTTTTCTCTTTTTTTATGTTCTTCCTTTATACAATCTTACACATACTTGTATTAAATTATAGCATAACAGAAGTACAATCATGACAGCTCATATTTCTTGTTTGTATCTACTCCTTTTACCCCCTTGAAGTATAAATTGCCATATTTTCTCTCTATCATACAGATTGTACTGCTACATATTGTTTTCTCAACATTTGCTTTTTCCTTTAATATGATTGTATAATACTTCAAACATCATGTTTTTTCCTTCTCTTATTAAGAATTTATGTAAGTGTATATTGGCGAATGTAGTGTATTTATATGTATAATTACAGTAAAAAGATTAACTGTATAATTAAGACTTTGCCCCACTAAATATACTGTAGCCTCCACCAGGCTTGCATCAATATTCTCAGTTATAATTGAACACCCATTGACTGATATAATTCTTCTTGTGTCTGAGGTGAACTATGGTAGCAGAAACTGATCCTTGAACTTATGAGGCGATACTGATATAGGCCTAACTACAGGCCACACAACACAAAGGAAATGTTAACCCAGTTATCACCTCTGTGTATTGTTGTAAGTGCGTTTTAAAACTACAAGTTTTAAAATAATAATCCTATGTTTTCCTTATTTGGGGCCCATATTAATGCAGCCTTCTTTCTGGTCAATATTCATGTTTTTAATTACTTTACAGTTCTGGAACCAGTGTCATCAGTTGAGCTAAAGACTACAGTGCAGCAGAACTCAGTAACATCAACTCGCCTGATGTCACCAGGTCCCGCTCCATTGTAGTCTTGAGCTCAACTGATGTTTATTTATTTATTTATTTGGAAAATGTTTCACCAGGAAAGACAACATGAGTTGTAAACTGCTCTTTTCCAGAAGCATCCTGAGATGGGGGGTGCTGTTACAAAGTTGTGAAAACAAGCACATATCAATACAGGACAAATACAAGCACAATTATCAAAACATAACAGCATGGTAACAGTACAGAGCTGAAAGACCCAGACCAACCAGCCAGGGAACCAAGCCATATTTGGATATATAACAGACATTGCAGCAGCCGAATATCAGGTAAACCTGTGGGGTATTGCTTAGAAGAGGCAGGCACAGTTGAAGTGCTATGGAAGTAGGCTAAGCATATGATGGGAAGTGCTTAAGTAGGTCCATGGGAGGGCAGCTTTTAGGCAAAGTGGGGAAATAGGTAGGGCAATGGTTAGAGGGTGGAGGGAGGGAAGGGGACAGCCTAGAACAATTCCCCTTCAGGATGCTGAGAACCCTGCAAGGGGGTCAGGACTAGGCAGAAGGGAAGGGAGAGGAGGGGGTAGAGAAGTAGGGGCAGGAGGACAAGAGGGTGAGAAGGGGATGAGGAAGTAGGCAGGCAAGGATTAGAAAGTGGGGGAGATAAGAAGGGTAAAAGAGAGAGCCAATCTAAGCTAATGTAAACCCCTTCAGGATGCAATGAACCCTGCAAGGGGATCGGGATTAGGGAGTTGAAGGAAAGGATGAGGGGAGATGAGAGAGGGGCCAGAACCTGCACCCCTTAAGGATGCAGAGAACCCTGCAAAGGGGCCAGGACACAGACAGAAAAAACAGGGAGGGGGGCAGGAAGAGGAGAGAGGAAGGGTTCAAATTGGGAGCCCAGAAAGAGTGCCCAGGATAGAGGAGTGGAGAGAAACAGAGTAGTAGGGGATAGGCACAAGGGTGGGTGTCAAGAAGGGGGGCTAGTAACAGGTATAGTTAGGGGAAAGAAGTTAGGTAGGGCTAAAGGAAAGTGAGGCTTGGAGGGAGGAGGGAGGGAGGTACAGGAGGGCTAAGGACAAGTGCAGTCAGAGAAATAAAGAGATAGAGGATGAGGATGAAGAGATCAGGTAGGAGGTGGCAGGGGTTCCAAAGCCTTGGGAAATGGTAGGTGAAGGCTACCTGTCCAGTGGAAGTGGAGTGATGAGGAATAGGTAGAGCATGAGCGTCAGTGGATCTGAGGGGGGGGGAGGAGAACAGAGAGAGGTGGAGAGGTAGGAGAAGAGAGTCCCAAACATGCATTTAGATGTGAACTTGGCGCAGTGGGAGAGACGCCTGTATTCCAGGGAGGGGAAAGTGAGAGAATGGTACAAGGAGCAGTGATGAGTGTGGGAGGGGGCATGAAGAGCAAATTGACAGAAAGCATTGAAAAGAGTATCTACTCTGGTGAGTGAAGACTTAGGAGCAGCATTGCAGACTATGTCGCTGGGTTCCACATCATTGTAATCTCCAACTCAACCAACATCATTATCTCCAGAACTGGTAAGTAATTAAAAACTAAAATGGGTGAGAAAAAGGCTACAATATTATGGAGATTTAAATGGGAGAAAAATGACTATTTCAAAACAATGCACAGGGGTAATTAATTAGACATCATACATACCGTTGTTTACAATTATTTAAAAAAAAAGGTAAGCAACAGGGTTTACGTTCACCTTAAGGTGCTTTCCCAGCATCCAGGAAAACCTTTTAAAATATTATGCTCAGTAAAAATGTGGTCAGTTTTCATTTTTTATCTCCCGGCATCCCTTTTATGTAGGGCAGTTGCATGAAAACACAATCTTTGTACCTCAGACTTCACCTTATCTACCTGCTCTGCCTCCCTTACACCAGCACTAGTGATGTTATAACACTCTGTTTGTGACATCACAATCAGTTTCTGTTACAATGACTATGATGTCACAGGCAGAGAATTAGACTTCGGTGAGGGGCAAAGCAGGAGGAGGAGGAGGAGAGGAAGTCTAAGACACAGAGAGAGCCTGTTTTCAGCAAATGTCTCCAGTAAGAAAGAATGAGGAGAGATAAATGCAGAAAATTAATAAAAGAAAGCTGAATTGTGTAGGAATATGCTATTTTAAAATGTCTTCCTGGATCTCGGCAAATTGATCTACGTTGAAACATCTTGAACATAAAATGGAATGTGTCACATTATGAATGGATCTGGAAATAAAAATGAACAGTGGGAGCAGCACTGTGCACTGACATGGAGTAAATTAGCATAAGGTGCTGTTTTAAATGTATCTAATATTCAGACTTTTTATACTTAGATTCATACTAAAAGGATTAGATGCACAGAAGACCGATGCCCATAAATGTGCATCTCCAGCCAAGCTCATTCATTATCTATCCCTTGGTCAATAAATATTGATCCAGATTATATTTAAAGTCTATGTGGTCGGTACAAACTAGTACCAAATTAGGTAGGGTGTTCCATAGGGGGATTATTCGCTGAGTGAAAAAGGAGCGCCTCTTATTATTTCTTGGATATGTAAGAGACAATTGATACTTGTGACTTCGAAGGTTACAGTCCCATTGGTTAAAGGTCAGTCCTAGTTGTGACAATAGTTCTGTATCATTTACCAATTTATGCATTAAAAGAAGATCTCTTATTCTTCTTTGTTCCAGGGTGTATAAATTTAATTTGTCTAATCTTTCTTTATACTCTTTATTATGCATATTTTTAACTATTTTGGTCACTCTTCTCTGGACACCCTCCAGTCTAACTACATCCCTCCTGACGTGTGGACTCCACAGGGGGGAGTAGTAATCCAGCAATGGTCTCACATAGGCCCTGTTCAGGGGCAATATACAATCCATGTCTCTTGAGCTAAAGCTCCTTTTTATGCAACCCAACACTCAGTTAGCTTTATTAATGACATACTTACAATGATTATGGAAAGATAGATCTTGTGAAATATGTGTGCCTAAGTCACTATAAAGCTCAACTGATGAAAACACTTTGGCTATTTAGGGTGACCTGGGACTGTTTGTTTGTTGTGCCAAAATGCATAATCACACATTTACTAATGTTGAAGGTCATTTTATTATTATGTGCCCAATTTTCCAGTTTTTTTTTAAATCATCAGTGAGCATACCTCTTTCCTCTTCAGTTCTTACTTGGGCTGCTAGTTTGGTATAGTCAGCAAATTTAACTACTGTACTATGTAGATTATCTGTCAAGTCTGAGATATAAATAGAAAACAGTATTGGTCCCAGTACTGACCCCTGAGGTACACCACTACTTACAGGACATAAGTCAAACAAGTGTCCCCAAATACATACTCTCTAGGTGTGGTTATGTAACCATTCTTCTACCTAGTTTGTCATTATATTATGTATTTTTAGTTTTCTCATTTTTTCTATTAGAATATCATGAGGCACCTTATCAAAAGCTTTGCAAAAGTCCAGAAAAATAGCATCTACTGGAATATCACTTTCTACTAATTTACTGATGTGTTCATAAAAAAACAAATTCCTGGTTAAACATGATCTGTTTTTTTTTTAAACCGTGCTAATTCTGAACCCTTAATCCTTTTGTTTCGATGTCCATTTCAAATTTATCTTTAAGTAATCCTTCAAAGATTTTACCTAAGACACTAGTCAGGCTAGTAGGCCTATAGTTGGAGATCTCTACATGGTTTCCTTTTTTATAAATGGGTGTTACTACAGCTGTTTTCCAGTCATTTGGTATAGTATGATAACGTAAGGACATATTAAAGATCTTAAAAAGTGGTTCCACTTACCAATCTTTTATTTCTTTTAATAGTCTTGGATGTAGCCTATCCAGTCCTGGGGATTTATTTGTATTTAAGTTATTTAGTTTAACCAAAATGTCAGTTTTAGAAAATATCAATTGCTCAACTATATCAATTCTGGGTATAGATCTATTTGTAGTTATTTTTGAATTAAACACTGAACCAAAGTATTTATTAAATTCTTCAGCCATGTCCTTAGGTGCAGTTACTTCCACATTGTTAACTTTTAGGGGCCCAATTGTTCTCAGAGCTTGCTTTTTGTTGTTGACATAGGCATAAATGCTCTTGCCTCCATCTTTCCTGTATGCCAGACTTCTTTCGTATTTGTTTTTTGCTGCTTTAATTTTATTTTTACAGTCTTTTTGAATTTTATTATATTTCCAATTGTTGCACTCATTATTGTGTCTTTTCAGTAGTTTATATGCTCTTTTCTTCTGTTTAACCCATGGTGGGATCATTCTCCTTTTGTTATAGATTATCTTATCTGAGACAAATCTTTCTTCCAGTTCTAGGATCTTTTCCTTAATTCTTGTCCAGAGGTCTAAAGGGGAAGATGACTCGTTATCCCATTTCCAGTTGTGTAATTCCTGTTTGTAGGAGGTGAAGTTTGCATTACTATAATTTTTAAAAACTGTTTTACTATGTTGTAGCTTGATATTTAAATTTATATCAAATGTAATTACCCTATGGTCACTATTATGAATTGGTGCCTTGATATTGATGTTACAAATTTTTTCTGGGATATATGTTAACAATAAGTCTAATACATTGTTTTCTCATGTAGGTTTGTTGATTAGTTGCTGTAATCCAGTTAAAGAACAGAAGTCCAAAAAATAATTTTCCTGACTAATAGTTCCTAAAGCATCAGCCCAGTTTATACCTGGGAAGTTAAAGTCACCAAGCAATACAGTTTCTTTGTAGTTGGATTTATTTATGATATTGTTTAATATCTCCTGATGTTCAATTAAGTTAGAATCTGGAGGTCTATAACATAACTCTAACAGTAGTTTGGGTTGAATATCTGTGAACAGTTCAATCCAGATGATCTCGGTAGATGTTTTTTCTCCTGGATCACATATCAATTTAAACTTTATATTATTTTTTATGAATAATGCTGCCCCCTCCCCTTCTTCCTGTTCTGTTTTTATGACAGGTTATATATCCAGGTATATTTATAGTCCAATCTGAGGAATCCCCCCACCAAATTTCTGTTTTAGCAGCTACAGTATGTCTATATTATCTTTAAATAGAGCTATTTTTAATTCCTCTATTTTTGTGCCATATAGGCTCCTGGTGTTAGTCAGAAGGAAGGACAATCCTCTGTTTCTATTCTGGATAAGTTCTTATGTATTTTTGATTTTTTTGCATTGTTTACTTTATTTCCCCTATTACCCACAGTATTGAATAGTTTCCTTATGCCCCATATTCACACATTTTTTTGTTTCTTTGTAATGAAGTGTATTGTAAAAAATACAGCCAAGGCATCTGGATCCTTGACTACTCAGTTGAAGTCTGTCTTGCCCATAAAGTGAATGACTGAATTCAGACAGTTCCCAGGTCTTGACACATTTTATATTATTTGTCAGTGACCATCTATGCAGCCAGTTGTTAAAATCTTTTATTTTCCTGTTCCTTTTGAAGCTTGCCCTTGGTATGGGTAAAATTTCAGAAATTTTTGGTATTGCTCCCAACCCTTGTATTCTCTTTATTGCTTCCTCCATATCTTTCATTATGTCTCCTAGATCTTGTTTACTGATATCATTTGTTCCTGCATGTAGTAGTACTGTTTTGGGTTCAGGGAAATTTTGCAATATACATGGGATAAGTTGGGTAATGTCTTTAATTGTTGCCCCACTATAGCAACAGCTTGTTGTGTTTTCTTTATTTTCCCTTGTTGTGTATCTGTCTGTAAACCTTGTCATGGAATCTCCTAATATAAAAATCTGTTCCTGTTCTGTATCTGAATTATTTGGGACAATGTTACTATGAGCTGATTCATTTAAGTTTGATTCATTGGATAAAACCTGCTGAATTGGTGTTTCCCCAGTTTGTTTTTGGGTATTTAAGGGAGTACAATTAGAGGCATCCTGGTTTATATCCAGTTTGTTAGTTATTAACGAGTCTAAAGCTATATCATTTCCCTTACGTATTTTTATACACATCATAAGTGCAACACCATACTCCAAGGTGTGTGTTGTACTGTAATAACTGCACTTCCCAAGTGGCCAAAGCGAACAGCTACTTCTTGTGTCTCACAACCCATCCAGGGCCCATGAGGTTATTACCAAATTGCCATGCACCCTGGCATGGGTTACTGCTTACTTACTGAAGCATGAAAATAGACATGCTTTTTGTTATTTAAAAGAGACAGGGCAGGTAGAAAGGGAGGAGAAGGAGTGGCACTGTATGTGAAAAATGACATAAAGGCTACAGAGATCCAGGAGGAACAAAATGGGGGAGAGATACTGTGGGTTAAGCTGGAAAGGAAAATGGGGCCAGCCATCTGCACAGATGTGGTCTATAGACCACCAGCCCAGGAGGAAGAAACATATAGGGAGCTGATGCTAGCCATCCAAAGGATGGCAGACAAGAGTGAGGTAATGCTGGTTGGAGACCTCAATGTTCCAGATGTGGACTGGAACATCCCAGCAGCAGCAGCAACTAAGAGCAGATTTATCCTGGACTCCCTTCAGGGTGCCTTCCTCAAGCAACTGGTCATGGATCCAACTCGGCAGAAGGCAATATTGGACCTTGGGCTCACAAACAGGGATAGTATGATGGGGGTAACAGTGGGGGAGCACCTGGGGAATAGTGACTACCAGTCATTGTGGTCTGAAATCACAGAAGGAGCAGAACCAAATCACACAAAAAATTATCCTGGATTTTAGGGGGACTGATTTTGGGAAAATGGGGAGATGCTTGAAAGAGGCATTAAGGGGAATAGGGCAGGAATCAGGGGTTAAGGAACAGTGGGCAGTATTTAAAATGGGGATTACAAGAACAACAGAATTATGCATTAAGCAGGTTTGCAAGGAGAAAAGGAAGAGGAGGCCATTATGGTTTTCCAAGGAGGTAGCGGAGAGAGTGAAGGCCAAAAAGATTGCATTCAGGCAATACAAAAAGTCTCAGGCAGAAGTGGATAGGAAGAAGTACCAGGAGAAGCAAAGGGAGGCAGGGAGGTCAGTAAGGGAAGCCAAAGCTCAGACAGAAGAGCACATTGCAAAATCAGTGGGTAGAGGGGAAAAAAACTTTTACAGGTACATAAGTGAAAAAAGAAAGGCAAAGGGAGGGATAGAGAGACTGAAGGGGGAGGATGGGGGCCGCGTGGAGGATGACAACAGTAAAGCTGACATATTGAACTGGTATTTTTGCTCAGTCTTTACTGAGGAAGAGAAGGGTAATAGGTCTGAAGGATGTACAAGGGGTGGGAATGGTGTAGAAATAGACACAAGTCCCTTTACACGAGAAAGGGTCCTGAAGGAACTGGAAGTAATAAGAGTTGATAAAGCAATGGGGCCAGATGGGGTACACCCGAGGGTCCTTAAAGAACTAAGAGAGGTGGTGGCTGAACCTCTGGCAATCCTGCTTAGCCAATCACTGGAAACAGGGAAGGTACCCAAAGACTGGAGGACAGCAGATGTAGTCCCCTTATACAAAAGCAGTAACAAACAGGAAGCGGGGAACTACAGACCAGTCAGCCTCACTTCGGTAGTGGGGAAGATCATGGAAGCACTACTGAAGGAGAGATTGGTGGAACATCTGGTTGTCAATGGACTACAGGACCCAAGGCAACATGGCTTCACCAAGGGGAGGTCATGTCAGACCAACCTCATTGAATTTTTTGACTGGGTGACTAGGGAGGTGGATCAGGGCAGGGCAGTGGACATGGCCTATCTGGACTTCAGCAAGGTCTTTGACACTGTGCCACATAGAAGACTATTACACAAACTGGGGAATATGGGTGCAGGCAGGACAGTAGTGCATTGGGTAGGTAACTGGCTGGGTGGCAGGACACAGAGGGTGGTGGTTAATGGCTGTCACTCCACAGAGGAAAGAGTGACCAGTGGGGTACCACAGGGATCAGTGCTGGGATCGGTCCTATTCAACATCTTCATCAGTGACATTGCACAGGACCTAGAAGGCAGAATTTCTCTGTTTGCTGATGACACAAAGCTCTGTAACAGAGTAGACACACCAGAGGGTGTAGACAGAATGAGAAGGGACCTTCAGAAACCTGAAGAATGGTCAGGGGTTTGGCAGTTGAAATTCAATGCAAAGAAGTGCAAAACAATGCATATGGGGCACAAAAAACCCTGGCACGATATATCAGTTGGGGGGTGAGGATATAGCATGCACCAAGCAGGAAAGAGATCTTGGGATTATCATCTCTGATGACCTCAAGGTAGGGAAACAGTGTGACAAGGCAGCAGGTAAAGCAAATAGGATGCTGGGATGCATAGGCAGGGGCATCACCAGTAGGAAAAGAGAGGTCATAAAATTCCGCTATACAAGACACTAGCGAGTCCCCACCTGGAGTACAACGTACAGTTCTGGAGACCTTACTTACATAAGGACATAGACAGGGTAGAGAAGGTTTAGAGGAGGGCAACAAAGGTGGTACATGGATTGCATCACAAGTCCTGTGAGGATAGGTTGAAGAAATTGAATATGTACTCCCTGGATGAGAGGAGGGAGAGAGGGGATATGATAGAGACATACAAGTATCTTACAGGGAGGAACACAGTGCGGGAATACACTATTTTTAAGTGAAAAAGATGTTCCAGGACTAGAGGGCATGGGATGAAGTTGGAGGGAGGACGATTCAGAGTAAATGTGAGGAAGAATTTCTTCACAGAACGGGTGGTAGACAAGCGGAATACCCTGCCAGAGGAAGTGGTGGGGGCTGAAACAATCATGGGATTTAAGAATGCATGGGATATATATAAAGGAATTCTGGAGGTCAGGGTTAAGTGGTGACAGACTTCTAGGAAAACATAAAGTAAACTTACAAGCTCAAATGGGCAGACTGGGTGGGCCGTAGGCCCTTATCTGCCGACACTGTCTATGTATCTATGTATCTAAGCTTTCCATTGCTTCACTTTTCTGTTACACATTTTCAAAACTCTACTTCCTTTGCAGACATGTCCATTTTATATTTAGGTACAAGCAAGTGTGAGAAATGTTGGTGGAGATTTACCCCGGTTCAGTTTTGCTACATGGTCAAAATAAACTGTCATATCTAAGTACTGTACTAAGGTTAGTGCCATGTCAGACTATCTACAGGAACTAGGTCACTTCTCACAAAACTCTCCAGCGAAAATGTAGCACGGCACTAGGCACTTACAGGCATCACACTCACCCTCACCCTCACTGTTCCCTACTGTGGGGTTCCTTACTGTACCTGTATCCTGCTCTCAGCAATTTTACAAGCCAGCACAGTACAGCACCTCTGTAGTGCCGCATTTCTCCTCAGACTGAGCTGACAGCAGACATTAAAGGGTAGTTGACGTAGCACTTTATGGGATATCTAATATATTATGTAATTATAAAGCAGATTCTGAGAATGTCAGCAAGCAATTTAATTAAAAAAAATATATCAGTATACCACTGATGGGTTGAAGACCGTCACGTGTTGGTAAGGTACTGGAAAAACAAAACACAGCAATGGATGGAACCAACCTGTTCAGTATTTAATTTTAAATATTTGGATTTCAGACACTCCTTAAACCCAGTGCTGAAAACAAACAAGTGTAACCTGCTCAGTGCCAGGCAGATACACAAACCTGTCTATGGGTAGTGTTACAGTAACTGAATATTACTAGCATCACTGAAAGAGGTAAGGAAGGGGCCTAACCAATCATAATGCCACAAGCCCGAAGGGTACTTGAAATCTAGTGCCACCAAATTCTGAGTTAGTAAGCTAATTTTTATAAACAACTCCCTTTAGCATTCATCCATATTGCGACACTATTTATCTACCCCAAAATACATACTCATGGACTAATTTCATACTCATGGAATATTTGCAAGTTTTTTATTCAGTCCTATCCAATATCCGCGGGCAATATATATCCATAATAGTTCATCACTATAGGCTTGTGTCTGTCTGAAAGCTGTTATTTTACTATTCCTTACCCACACCAGCAGTTACTAAAATATAAAAAGTACCTGTTTTATCTCCAATGATCAGACGTTGCACTCCACCTGCTTTATCCTGTAATACTAAGGAACACAGGCACAGTGCAGCAACATGAAAACTGGGCACAGTGCCTACTACCCTAGCAGTGGCACCACTGCCACAGTTGATATACAAAGCAGAAGGAATTACTATGAAGAATGTTGTGGCAGCAATAATATTGAGGTTAACAAAGCAACTGAGAGAGAGCCATACATTAGGCGCATAATTGTTGGGAAGGGGGGATTAAAAACAGCAACCATTATGCAATGTGTCTATCACCTGTTAACATGTGCTAATAGGTCATCATGAGGACTGACTCCCCTGCTGATGCACCAGTAAGTAATTCCTGTGTGTACAGTGCCAGTGCACAGGCAGACATCGTGCACGCTTGAAGTCACCTTTGCCACCACTATCACTATCCAGGCTCCCTCCAACTCCACAGCTGTGGCAGCACAGTGGCAAGCCGACACAGGGTTCAGGACATGCCCCTCCACCTGCCACCGCCTGTGTTCTCCTCGTGCGCTTGATGTCACCAACCTGTGCCACCCTGTAGCAAAGTGGAGAGCAGTGGCCTTCACACATACCCGTTTTATGAGGTAACATTTAGACTTACCAGTATTTAATGAAGAGTGGCGTAGTCAGCCTTCCAACCAATGGGACAACAGTGATCAAGAACGTGTTAAAAAAGCATGATAAAACTGTGATACATCTATTGTAGAATGCGACACCTGCTACGGCTCCACAGTCATGGATAAATACTGGACACAATAATGTATGCTGTAAAAGTTCAAAACCAGAGACTCCTTTGGAGCTCTAATGAGAAGTTTCAGGACTACAGTATGCTGGTACATACAGAAGATAAATGTATGTACCTGGCAGTATGTGTAAGGGTACAGCTTACAAGGGCTCTTTGCAGGTCTGTCAGGGTCAGATGCCTCATTTAAAAGAGAGTGATTTTCCTAACATGGGGCCAGATATTCAAAACTTTGCGCTGGGCAAAAACCATTTGCGCAGGTTTAGCGCGGGATTAGCACGGGTCTGCCATATTCAAAAGGCCAAATAGCGCGGGCAAACTGCATTAGCGCTGGGCAAAATTATAATAATGTATGCAAAGGCAAACTGACATGAATACAGTGGCGCACGTTATATTCAGCTTACCAGCGCCAGCGCTGGGTGGTTTTGGCGCGACTTAGCGCCGACACTTGCAAGCGGTGCACATTACCGCCCAGGAAAAGCTGGTCTTAATCCTGGCAATCAGCTTTATGCGACATTATGGCTTTTGCGCGCTTATGCGGGTTTAGCGCGGGTTTGCGCGACCCTACAAATAAATATGACACATAGATAAAGCCAAACATAGAGGAAGCATGTTGCTAACTGATGGCATCACAATGATGCCATAATCTGTCACCAGTCCCAGCCATGCCAGGCAGTAGTGGTGACCCTGCCACCAGTGGACAGCACGCAGTGTAGCCATACAGCACACACCTGTGGACCACACTTCCGTGGACACCAACAGATGCACACACATGCAGCACTGCGGCATGGAGGATGTTGAGGGAGCATGTATGGGTGGCGAGGCTGTGCTACAGACCAGGTGTGGCCACAAGGCTGGGACACATCATGCAGTGTACATGGGTCAGTATTGGGAATACCCCAACACCAGTGTGCCTTTCGGATAATATATGCCCCCCCCCCGGTCACATACCTCACAGCTGTACAACTGCCATAGCACACAAAGCCAGAAATGTACATGTCACTGTGAGCATCTGTGGGTCACACAACAGCGTAACAGTAATGTCCAGTGTCAGAAAACATCCGCAGGTTGGGCCGCTCACTGTGTATAGTGCAGTCATCATCACTGCCCTACACACCATAGGCATTGCTGTGTCCACGCACTACTGGCCCCCTTGCTACTGTAGTTTCTGCTGTGCACTGTAGCATGCCCTACAATGTGACAGTTGCATGCAGCACCACCACCACCTGTGCCTATGGTGTCCTGTCCCCTGGGGTATAATATGCTATGCTATGCTGTACTGTTTACATGTAGCCTGCAGCTATCATCGTGCACTGCCAGACTGACCTACAGGTGGAGCTGCGGTTGGACCTGGTCAACCCCTGTACTTCCAGACTGACCTACAGGTGGCTCTGTGGGACTCTGCAGTAACGCTGGGCAAACTGCATGCAAATCAGGGTATAATGAGATACTAATCCAGTTGTTTGCCCAGAGACTACGTAAGTAGGCTCATTGCATTCTTTTTGAATATGGCACATTTTAGCCCGAACAAGCGTGTTTGCTCGGGCTAACTGCTTAACTCGGCGCTAATGCCGCGTGCTAATGTGTTAGCACGCGCTAACGGTACGGGAATATTATACAGTTTTGATCACTGTTCTTTCACATCTGCTGCTTCCTGCAGCTGTACTAGTCCATGCATTTGCTGGCACACACATTGGCCATGAGTTCGTCTGTACTTGCCCTCATGTTGCTGTGTACTGTGTTGTTGTTGTGGGTTGCACTTCCTGGTTGCTTTATTCAGTGCTGTCTTATTCCAGGGCTATTTTTGCCCTGCACTCCCAGCCCAGTTTGCATGGCCTCATTACCATGCCATATTCGGAAGCTGTTTGCCCTGGGCTATTCCTTTTGAATATAGTGTGCTCTGTGCTCCGGGCTAAGTTTGCCCGCTGGGCAGTGCTAATTTTGCCCCGGGGCAAAGTTTTGAATATCTGGCCCATAATATCTTGAGATGCATCATCTTGCAGAACTGAGATAGCTTGGCATTGACTTTATAGAGGCACTGCATAAAGTGTGCAGAAAAAAATGCCGATCTCTAAGGATCATATTTTATAAAAATGCCTGCACGATCAGCTTTTTTTTTTTTAACACGGAGTCACACTAGGGTGGGCCCCAGTGTGCCACACAATCTTGGGGTTACCCATGCTGGCAGGAGGATTGTGCACCCCTGACGCTGGCTTTGAGAGGCAGACAGCAACAGCAGGCCACCATGTTTATTGAAATGTTACACCAGGCAAGGCACGCCCTGCAATGATGGGTCTCTCCCTCATTGCAGTGGCTAAAATCTTTCCAGTTGGTGGCCCATTTTTGCACAGCTGTCATGGACAGTGTGCTATTTCATTTGTCCTACAAAGCCTAGCCTGCAAAAGCAATGGCGCCACTGGCCACAATGTGACCACACCTCCAAAACCTGCTATTCCAAGCTATCGCAATATGTTTCTTGCGCACGTGCAAGCCAACATAAAAATATTGTAGACAGTGTAAGGAATGTGACATGACAGATGGGGCATTATGATATGTTAATGCATGAACTGGGTGGGTCACTGAGGGCTTAAATCACCAGAAGGTACACAATGACCCCTCTGAAATGTCTTTATGTATGTATGTCTGTAGGTATGAATGTATTTATTTATTGGTAGCCAGATTGGCCCACTGGGACAAAAATTCCCATTCCAGGAATTAATCACTTATTTTTAACAACAGCATCATTCTCCTGGAATGGACAGCCCCAGAGCTTTAGCTTTTTATGTAAATTATTGACTTTAGAATGAAATTTATACTCTGCTGCGTGGTCCTGTACACTAATATAAGATTTATTTCTCTGCCTGAAGAGAGCAGTCACCTCAAAACCTTCTCTGCACCTCTGGCTGGTTTACTGTTTATTGTTTTACATTCTTTACAGTATTTAAAGAGCTGTTGACACCACAAAGACATTTTGGAAAAACAATAATATTTAGTTACAATTCAACTTGCATGTCATATATTATATATAGATTTCTCCTCATCATGATTTACTACTGAGGAAATATGCAAGAATACATGATCTTTACCCCCTAGAGTTCATCTGCCTCTATAGCCGACTCCCTACTTCATGACATAATCCTCTGTTGTGACATCACAATCTGTTACCATGGGAGTAACTGTGATGTCACAAGCAGTGCATTATGACCTCAGGAAGGCAGAAGGCAACAGGACTAGATGAACTCTTCTGCAGCAAAGATCCTGTTTTCATGCAAAAAACCTCAGTAGACAGTTCAACTTCCAGTGACGTCAGCAGCTGAATGGCAGCATAGCTCAGAGCTCCACTTTGCCCTGCAAACAATCCTTCAGCATCCACAGTATCAAATAATGAAATCTCCGGCAAAAGTAACTCGCTCCAGAGGGCTACTAACAAAGAACTCACGGACCCCAGTACAAAAGCTGTACTGTATGATGCAGCAAGAAAAATGGGGTCCAAAGCCGGAGATTGAGGGAGAGGAACCAGGCATAGAAATATCGGGTTCGGAAGAAGATGAATGCTCCCAACTTGTTGCATACATTCTACAAACGGCCAAAACATTCAACAAATTTACAGCACTCTGGATGAGCTAAGGGAGGATATAAATAAGATAGAACACCGTGCAGACCAGATAGAAATAGACCTGACCAACATCACCGAGCAGGTCGACCGCCATGACCGCCTCCTCTTATTTCTACTAACTAGAGAATGAGAACTAATGACCAAACTGGATGATCTTGAGGGAAGGAGCTGCAGGCATAATATACACATTTACAGTGTTCCGGAGGGCACTGAGGATGGAGCTAAAGATATGGTCACTTTTCTACAAGGAGTCCTCCGAGAAGCCCTGTACCTCCCACCAGGCTATGACTTGGCAATGGACAGGGCACACCATTCACTGGTGCATAGGCCCACGAACCCCAGTGCCCGACCTCATTCCTTTGTGGCTAATCTCACCTCATACAATACTAAAGAGGACATTCTAAGGCAAGCCTGGAGGAAGACAGTGGTCACATACAGAAAGCATCATATACAAATTGACAATGACTATACCACACTAGTACAGGATAACTGAAAAGCCTTGTGGACAATTTTGAAGCAACTATGTGTTAAAAATATCAAAGCCCAGATCCTCTACCCAGCACGACTCAAAATTGAGACAGAGGGGGACAGAAAATCTTTGAGGACCTGGTGGCAGCAACCCAATACCTTGAGAACATTGGAATCATCGTCCCCCACTTGACTAAGGAGCGGTTGGAAAAGAAGTTGTTTCGCTTGGCCTGGTTGGTGGCCAGAAGATCCCCAGCCATTGGTCTGACTGCAGAGACTGCCTCCTCGACCCTACGAGTGGACGTCTGCACCATGCTTAAACAATATGGCTCATCAGTTCAGATTGACACTATCATGTCGCGGGAAAGAAGGGGACAGTTGAACAACTTGCCAGAAGCCCAGGCCTCCATGTCAGAATCAAAGTCCTGAATAAAGAGTGAAAATTTAAGGAGATAACAGTTTTGAAGGTCCCCCGAGACCTACCAGACTCGGCCAGAAACAACTCTCAGGTACTATACCAGGCGGGAGTGAAAATAGGGGGTGAGTGGTGGGAAGGAGGTGGGGGGCTGTCATGAAAAGTTTTAATAAGAACAAGCATTTGTCAAAGTCGAATGTTGATTGTGTTGGTCCGTTGAGCTCGCTCACTGCCCCTGTATCACTCGCTCATTCTGTTTCTTCCGGTGCTGCTGGCTGCTCTATTATACTGGGCTCCTGCTTGCATTGGCATGTTTTTTCTACCCATAAAGAAAGATGCAGCTGTCTTGACAGAGCTTCGTTGAGGTGGGTCACTCCCCCTCTCTCACTTGCTCTTTCTGTTTCTGCTGGTGCTGCAGGCTGCCATTTTGTACTGGGCTGCTGCCCCTGTTGGCACCTTTTTCTGCCCACAAAGAAATCCGCAGCAGTCACGATAGAGCTGTGTTGAGCTCGCTTACTCACCCTGTCTCACTCGCTCATTGTGTTTCTCCCACTGCTGCAGGCTGCCCTTTTGTACTGGGCTTCTGCCTGAGTTGGCACATTATTCTGTCCACAAAGAAATCTGCAGCTGTCCCGACAGAGCTCCGCTGAGGTCGCTCACTCCACCTGTCTCACTCGCTTATTCTGTTTCTCCTGTCGCTGCAGGCTGCCATTTTGCAGTGGGCTCCTGCCTCTGTTGGTGCCTTTTTCTGCCCACAAAGAAATCTGCAGCAGTTCCAACAGAGCTCCATTGAGCTCGCTCACTCCCTTCCCCATTCGCTCATTCTGTGTCTCTCACTGCTGCAGGCTGCCCTTTTGTACTAGGTTCCTGCCTGCATTGGCAGCTTTTTCTGCCCACAAAGACATCTGCAGCAGTCCCGACACAGCTCCGTTGAGGTTGCTCACTCCCTCTCTCCCACTCGCTTGTTCCATTTCTGCTGGCGCTGCAGGCTGACCTTTTGTACTGGGCTCCTGCCTGCACTGCCACCTTTTCCTGCCCACAAAGAAATCTGCTGCAGTCACGACAGACCTCCATTGAGCTCGCTCACTCCCCCCTCTCTCTCTCTCGCTTGTTCTGTTTCTCCCGGCACTACAGGCTGCCCTTTTGTACTGGGCTCCTGCCTGCATTGGCACCTTTTCCTGCCCACAAAGAAATCTGCAGCAGTCCCAACAGAGCTCCATTGAGGTTGCTCACTCCCCCTGTCTCACTCGCTCATTCTGTTTCTCCTGGTACTGCAGGCTGCCCTTTTGTACTGGGCTCCTGCCTCTGTTGGCATCTTTTTTTGCCCACAAAGAAATCTGCAGCAGTCCCGATAGAGCTCTTTTGGCCTCACTCACTCCCCTGTCTCACTCACTCATTCTGTTTCTGCCGGTGCTGCAGGCTGCCCTTCTGTACTGGGCTCCTGCCTCCGTTGCCACCCTTTTCTGCCCACAAAGAAATCCACAGCAGTCACAATAGAGCTCCGTTGAGCTCACTCACTCCCCCTCCCTCACTCACTCTTTCCATGTCTCCCAGCGCTGCAGGCTGCCCTTTTGTACTGGGCTCCTGCCTGCATTGGCGCCTTTTCCTGCCCACAAAGATCCCCAGCAGTCCCGACAGAGCTCAGTTGAGCTCAGTCACTCCCCCCCCCAGTCGCTCAATCCTAATCTGTCCTAAACACTGATTTCCGACGGCGACTGCGGTATTCTGCTTTGGAAGCATGGAAACACATTTTGGCCAGGATGGGAAAAATGATAGCTGTACTGTTCATAAGGAGGTGTGAACAAATGCCAGTGTTGAAAATCTGGTGTGAAAATATTACTAATTTGTGAACTTACAAGGGTGCGTGGAAACTGCACAACACATGCTTGTAACACAGTCATTTTATGGAGTTTCACCACAACATTTTCAACATAGGCATTTTAGGACCTCTGCTCATAAACAGTGTCACTGTAATTTTCTTAATGTGTCCCAAACACTGATTTCCCACAGCGACCGCACTATTGTGCACCGGAAAAGCAAAAACACATTTCGGCCAGGATGTGAAAAATGACAGCTACACTGTTCATAAGGAGGTGTGGAAAAATGGCAATGTTAAAAGCTGGAGTGAAAATATTGCAAAACTGCGTAGGTGTGAGTGTGCGTGGAAACTGCGCAATACACATTTGTAACATACTCATTTTACGGACTTTCATCACCAAATTTTCAACATAGGCATTTTAGGACCTCTGCTAATGAACAGTCACTGTCATTTCATGATGTGTCCCGAACATGGATTTCCCACAGCGACTGCGCTATTACGCGCCAGAACTGCGAAAACACATTTCGGCCAGGATGTGACAAATGACAGTTGCACTGTTCATAAGGAGGTGCAAGAGAATGGCAATGTTGAAAATCTAGAGTGAAAATATTAATTCGCAAAGTTAAGAGCGTACGTGCAAACTACGCAATGCACGCTTGTAATGCAGTCATTTTATGGAGTATCGTCACTAAATTTTCCACATAGGCATTTTAGGACCTCTGCCCATGAACAGTGTCACTGTCATTTTCTTAATCTGCCCTGAACACTGATTTCCCACAGCGACCACGCTATTCTGCACCGGAAATGTGAAAACACATTTTGGCCAGGATGTGGAAAATGACAGCTGTACTGTTCATAAGGAGTGGAAATATTGCAAATTCACAAAGTTACAAGCATGCATAGCAACTGCACAATGCACGCTCGTAAAACAGTCATTTTTTTGGATTTTTCCAACCAAATTTGCAACATAGGCTTTTTGAGAGCCCACCTCACGAACACTGGCACTGTCGTTTTGTTAATCAGTCCCGAAAGGGGATTCCGCTCAGTGATCACGAAATCACCTTTTGGGGCCAAATAATGCAATGACAGTGCCAGAATTCATGAGGAGGGGTCCCAAAAATCCCATGTTGAAAATTTGGTGCCAAAATTCCCAAAAATGGCTGAGATATGCACCAAAGTTGAAAACACCCTATTTATTCCGTTATACAGCTTACCGACATTTCCTCAGTTCGTGGTTGGCTTTGAAAAGTACAGACGTGTTCCCAGTCCACCGAAGATGGTCGCACGAGACTTCAGAGGTAAGTATGGGGTGAGGGGAGTGTGGGGAGGCAGGGTGCGCAGTGGGTGGGAGCGGGTTATGGGAGGGGGGCAGGGAGACTGCCGAGGGACCATTTGGGGGCCTCCCAGTCCTCCCGACTCTCTATCAGCTGGCAGTTTCTCTCTCTTGACCTTTTGACAATGTTTTCTAATGCTCCCAATTATAACTAGTTTCCCTGTTTTAGTACCATGAGAAATGAAGTCCTGTTGCATTCCTTCAAAGTTATGCCTTTCCTGTTTCTTAAACAAATATACTTCCAAAACTTTGAAATATTAGAACAATTTCAACTTTCTCCACCAGATGGGAGTATCACCTGTAGGAATTTATTTATCTATTCTCCAGCTTTTTATGTCTCTCCTGGAAGTTTAAACTGCAGTAAACAATTTTGGGTATGGGTGGGAAATGCCAATTGGGCTTCTCTTCCCATGACAAATATAACTTTGTGGTCACTGCGCGGAATCACCTTTCAGGACCAATTAATGAAATGACAGTGCCAGTGTTCCAGAAGTGGGGTCTCAAAAAGTGTATGCTGCAAATTTGGTGGGAAAAATCAAAGAAAATGACTGTTTCACGAGTGTGTGTTGTGCAGTTGCTACGCAGGCTCATAACTTCGCCAATTTGCAATATTTTCATTACAGATTTTCAACATTGCCATTTTTACACACTTCCTTATGAACAGTATAGCTGTCATTTTTCACATCCTGGCCAAAATGTGTTTTCGCAGTTCCGGTGCAGAATAGCACGGTCGCTGTGGGAAATCAGAGTTCAGGACACATTAAGAAAATCACAGCGACACTGTTCATGAGCAGAGGTCCTAAAATGCTTATGCTGAAAATTTTGTGATGAAAGTCCACAAAATGAGTGTGTTAGAAGCATGCATTGCACAAGTTCCATGCACACTCGTAACTTCGCAACTTTGCAATATTTTCGCTCCAGATTTTCAACATTGCTATTTTTCTGCACCTCCTTATGAACAGTGCAGCTGTCATTTTTCACATCCTGGCCGAAATGTGTTTTCGCTCTTCTGGCACAGAAAAGCGTGGTCACTGTGGGAAATCAGTGTTCGGGACACATAAAGAAAATCACAGTGACACTGTTCATGGGCAGAGGTCCTAAAATGCCTATATTGAAAACCTTGTGATGAAACTCCATAAAATGACTGTGTTATGAGCATGCATTGTGCAGTTTCCACACACCCTTGTAACTTCGCAAATTAGTAATATTTTCAAGCCAGATTTTCAACACTGGCATTTTTTGACACCTCCTTATTAACAGTGCAGCTGTTATTTTTCACATCCTGGCTGAATTGTATTTTCGCGCTTCCGGCATGGAATACCACAGTCACTGTCAGAAATCAGTGTTTGGGACAGATTAGAATCGAGCAAGTGAGAGAGGGAGAGTGACTGAGCTCAACTTAGCTCTGTTGGGACTGCTGTGGATTTATTTGTGGGCAGAAAAAAGGCAGGAATGCATGCAGGAGCCCAGTACAAAAGAGCAGCCTGCAGCGCCAGCAGAAAAAGAACTAGCGAGTGAGAGAGGAGGAGTGAGTGAGCTCAATGGAGCTCTGTCAGAACTGCTGCAGATTTCTTTGTGTGCAGAAAAAGGTGCCAACAGAGGCAGGAGCCCAGTACAAAAGGGCAGCCTGCAGCACCAGGAGAAACAGAATGAGTGAGTGAGATGGGGGAGTGAGCGACCTCAACGGAGATCTGTCGGGACCACTGCAGATTTCTTTGTGGGCAGAAAAAGGTGCCAATGCAGGCAGGAGCCCAGTACAAAAGGGCAGCCTGCAGTGCTGGGAGAAACACAACGAGCGAGTGAGAGAGGGGGAGTGAGCAAGCTCAACGGAGCTCTATCATGACTGCTGCAGATTTCTTTGTGGGCAGAAAAAAGGTGGCAATGCAAGCAGGAGCCCAGTACTAAAGGCCAGCCTGCTGCACTGGCAGAAATGGAATGAGTGAGTGAGAGAGTGAGAGAGGGGGAGTGACCGAGCTCAATGGAGCTGTGTCAGGGCGGCTGCAGATTTCTTTGTGGGCAGAAAAAGCCACCAATGTAGGCAGGAGCCCAATACAAAAGGGCAGCCTACAGCACCAGGAGACACAGAATGAGTGAGTGTGGGAGGGGGAGTGAGTGAGCTCAACAGAGCTCTGTTGGGACTGCTGCAGATTTCTTTGTGGGAAGAAAAAGGCAGTAATGCATGCAGGGGCCCAGTACAAATGGGCAGCCTGCAGCAGTGGGAGAAACAGAACAAGCAAGTGAGAGAGGGGGAGTGAGCGAGCTCAACGGAGATCTATGGTGACTGCTGCAGATTTCTTTGTGGGCAGAAAAAGGTGGCAACACAGGCAGAAGTCCAGTACAAAAGGGTAACTTGCAGTGCTGGCAGAAACGGAATGAGCAAGTGAGAGAGGAGGAGTGAGCAAGCTCAATGGAGCTCTGTTGGGACTGCTGCAGATTTCTTTGTGGCCAGAAAAAGGTGTCAACAGAGGCAGGAGCCCAGTACAAAAGGGCAGCCTGCAGAGCCAGGAGAAACAGAATCAGTGAGTGAGACAAGGGGAGTGAGCGACCTCAACGGAGCTCTGTCGAGACAGCTGCAGATTTCTTTGTGGGCAGAAAAAGGTGCCAACGCAGGCAGGAGCCCAGTACAAAAGGCCAGCCTGCAGCGCCAGCAGAAACGGAACGAGCGAGTGAGAGAGGGGGAGTGAGCTAACTCAATGGAGCTGTGTCAGGACTGCTGCAGATTTCTTTGTGGGCAGAAAGAGCCTCCAACAGAGGCAGGAGCCCAGTACAAAAGGGCAGCCTGCAGCACCAGAAGAAACAGAATGATTGAGTAAGAGAGGGGGAGTGAGACACCTCAACGGAGCTCTGTCAGGACAGCTGCGGATTTCTTTGTGGGCAGAAAAAGGTGCCAATGCAGGCAGGAGCCCAGTACAAAAGGGCAGCCTGCAGCACTGGGAGAAACAGAACGAGCAAGTGACAGAGGGGGCAGTGAGCGAGCTCAATGGACCAAAGCAATCAACATTTGGCATTGACAAAAGCTTGTTTTACAAGAGACACACTTAACCACTAAAGAAGCCTTAAAGCCTAAAACCAAGGGTTTCCCGGCCATCTACCAGGCCTCACTAGAAAAAGGTAGTAAGGGAGGAGTTGCTATAATATTGTCTGAGAACCTCCCATTTGAAGAGATGGAGGTGGTGACTGACATAGGGGCCTGCTACTTAATACTGGTGGGGAAGGTACAAGAGATGTGGGTGACACTTGTTTATGTGTATGTCCCCCCCAGGGTCCCCAATTACCTTTTACTCAGACCTACTACAACTTGTGGCACAGAAAGCAAGGGGAATCGTGATAGCTGGGGGAGACTGGAATTTAATCTGAAATAGCAGATGGGATTCTACTTCTGATATCCCCACCCTTGAGAGACAGGTTGCTACCCAGGTCTCCTGATTCATGAAGGACCCTGAACTAGTAGACTTCCGGAGAGAAAAATACCCCACTGCTAAAGATTTCACCTACTATTCGCTCAGGCATAGGATATACTCCAGACTGGAAATGTTTTTTATTTATGATAAGGACATTTGCCTTTGCCGGGAAATGTGGGTAGGTACAGCCAAACGTTCAGATCACCAGCCCATGTTTCTCGAGCTAGACCTGCAGCTCCCTAAAAAACCCACGCTTTGGAGATTAAATATAACTTTACTAAGAGACGAAGACATTAAAAAAAAGAGATATGTGAGGTAATTACTCAGACAGTTGAAATCAATGATAAACCAGGCACTACATCTCAAATACTTGGGGATACAATTAAGACCATCGTTAGAGGGAAGTTACTCTCCCTTGCCACCTTCAAGAAAAAAGAAAGGCTCCAGCAAATGTAGAGTCTTACTGCACAGCTACGGTCCTTAGAAACACAACAAAAACAACCCTGGACTAGTGAGGAGACTGAAATTAAAGTAACTAAAAATAAACTCCAAGGATTAAACAAGTTAGAAACGGAAAGGGTGCTACATTATTTAAAGCAGACATATTATGGGGGGGGGGGGCAAGGCAGCATAACAACTAGCCTACCGCCTACGTCAGAGGGTAGCTAAAGCCACCATAACTGGAATTAGGGACCAAATCTCAGTAACTCTAAGGCACAAATGGGAGCAGATAACAGATTCCTTTGTATCATATTATAAGACCCTGTATAGGGCAGAAAGGGTGACACAGGTAGAAGATACAACTAAATTCCTAAAAGGCCTAGGGTTACCTAAACTTAATGATGCCCAGGCACATACTTTAATGGCCCCAATATCTACAGCCAAAATTATTGCCACAATCAAAAAACTGTAAAACCAGGCAAATGTCCAGGCCTGGATGGCTACAGTGGTGAGTTTTACAAAATCTTTGCCCCAGAGATAACATCCTTTTTAAGAGGGGTCTATAATTTGATCTGGCTGGAGGGAGAACCGGTTCCACCCTCTTGGAACTATACCACATCACAGTGATACCCAAGGAAGGAATGGATCTTAAAGAATGCAGTTCCTATAGGCCAATCTCCCTCCTAAATGTAGACCATAACATTTTTACAGCCCTTTTGGCAACCAGAATAAACCCACTTTTGACACAAATCATAAATTCTGATCAGACTGGATTTATTGAAGGGAGACAGGCCCAAGAGGGGGGTCAGAAGAACGATCAATATTATAGATCTAATAACCAGACACTGCACCCCTGCTTGCCTCCTCAGACTAGATGCTGAGAAGGCATTCGACCAGGTGGATTGGAATTTTTTGTTTGCAGTTCTGGAGAGGCTGGGTTTTCCTGGGCCCTTCCTGGTTGTGGTTAAACCCCTTTATGCTGCCCCACAGGCCTGTGTAAGAGTCATTGGGGACATCTCGCAAAGGTTCACACTGGGGAGAGGCACCCAACAAGGCTGCCCGATATCCCCATTATTGTTCACCAACTATATTGAACCCCAAGCACAGGCAATTAGGGAAGATCCGACCATAAGGGGATTACTCGTGGGGGGCAAAGAGTACAAAATCTCACTATATGTGGAAGAGTCCCTGCCTAGGGTATGGGATGTACTGAATACGTTTGGTGAACTCTTGGGTTATGCCCTAAATTAAAAATAAAACTGAAATCCTTAAATTCTTCTACACCCCCTCCTCTGAAATAAACCATCTCCTCCCACTTCGATGGAACACCTCCAAAATTAAATACTTGGGTGCCCATATCCCTAAGAACTTAACCCAACTTTTTCTAAGTAATTTTGACCCCCTCTTCACACAAATTAAACAAGATATCAAAAAATGGGAACTTTTAAACCTACTCTTATACTCCCAAATTGAAACAATATCTATGAACATCCTGCCTAGGTTCCTGTACCTTTTTCAGTGTCTCCCTGTCAGGATCTCCCCAGCACAATTTAAGAATTGGCAAAGAACAATTATGGCATTCATCTGAGCTAATAAAAAAACAAGAATTAAAACCCAACTACTCTAATCCAACAAGAAAGATGGGGGAAGGGCAATCCCCAACCTAGAAGATTACTATTTAGCCTCCCACCTCCGGTGCACCCTCCTTTGGTCGACACTGGGCTACTAGGTACTTTGGAAAATTATGGAAAAGGAAGTCACAGAGGGTACCCCCTTGGAGGTAAGAATACTTATCCCAAAACTACTGATATAGGACATATGTCCCTCATTATACTCAGTTAGGAACACCTTGGCAGCAGTGCACAGATTTTGGGTAAAACACAAATGCCTTGGGGAACTGTGGCCACTGAGAAGGTTTGCGTGAGATGGAGACTTTGAACTGGTGAGACAGGACCTTACCTTTAGGAGATGGAATAGGTTGGGCCTGAACTCCCAGGGACAATTACTGGATGGTAACATAATCAGGGAATTTAAAGATATTAAAATGCAGTTCCAGTTGAAGAATTCAGACCATTTCAGATACCTCCAACTTAGGACCCACATCCAGAACCTTCAAAAGAAATATGGTACCATAGTTGAACAATCGAGACTGTAGGTCATTATGACTGAAATAATGGACTCACAAAAAAGTAAAGGTCATATCTCTGCTCTTTATGAGGCCCCTAGAAATAAAGAAAAGGGAAACTCAGCCCTTCTCAAGAGCAGGTGGGAGAGGGAACTAGGGGAGCAACTACTGGAGAGAAATTGGGAAATCATTTTTACTCAGGCCCACCATACTGCCTATTCTCAGAGATGGAAAGAGTTTGAGTGGAAAATAAGATCACATTTTTTCATCACTCTGGTGGTGGCAAATAAATGGGATAAGAGGCAAGACCCAGCCTGCTGGAGAGACTGTGGGGAGGAGAAGGCGGACCATCTACACATTCTGGGACTCTGCCCACGGCTGACCCAATTCTGGCAGGGGGTGGTTGAGGCCCTAGAAAATACATTCTCTATAGAAGAGCCTCTTAATACCAAACATCTGGTTTTAGGGCTCGTCCCCAGAGGGGTGAAGGGTAAAGATCAAACATATTTGTGGTATATCCTGGTGACCGCCACCCTCAAAGCTATCGCAAGGAAGTGGCTACAACCAGCTCCACCTCTATTAGAGCACTAGAGTGATGCAGTCGGTTAGATCCAAGATATGGAGGAACTGACCCACAAAATAAATTTTAGATCCCCACTCTTTATAAACAGATGGAAAAGATGGCTAATGTGGCAGGAGACCATGGGAAGGAGGGAACCCACTAAGAGAGGAGGGGACAGAGACATCCTGACATAGGGGAATCTCTTAGTATAGTTATAAGAACTTAAATTACTGCTCTGTACCCACATGAAGTTGGAAAGGTAGAAAAAAGATTGTGCCCAAGGACTCCCAATACCTTATGGAAGACCTGTAGTTTGATAGATTAAAATGAAGATCAATGAAACTGCTATGTATTAATTGGAACAAGGCTATCACTTGAAGGAAATGAATGTAAAAGCACATGAGAAAATTTAATTTGTATGTATGCCTGTAACCTTAACAAACTTGAATTTAAATAAATAATGGTGAGAAGTAAAGAACTAATGGGAAATATAAGCAGAATTGTCTCTAAATATTATGCTTTGTTAAAGTACTCTTGAAAGTGTCAGCTGCTCTGTAAGTGTTAGTTTATTTTTCAATACGCTGCCGTAGTCAGGGTGTTATTTGTTTAATATTGTGTGTTTTACTTGATCTCTGGTTCCTGATTGGTTCCCAGGAACTGGAGAAGGCCATTTTTGGCATGGTTCCTGTTTCAGGGAATCGCTAGTATACCTCTCTAAAACTAATGAAAGTACTGGTTTTAATTAACTGCTTTGTGGTTTTACTTTTGCTTGTTCTCTGTTCTGTTTTTTGGGGAACTGAACTGATATTTTGATTTCTAGTTCAACTAATCTCTTTTGAGCTAAATTTTAATTGAAGTTTTCTTTTTTGAGGAACTGAACCACATTTACTATTTTATGTCCCTTTTAAAACTATTTGGTCTTATTTTGAATTCAGGTATTTTTTCTGTCGAGAACTAAAAAACCTTTTAAGGGTTGTCAGTGCTTAGCATGACTGAGAAACACAAAAAGAAGACAAGTAACCACTCCGTCTCCTGGGATTACTAGAATCTAATCAGGTTAGCCCTAGGAAAGTAGTGGGCAGCTGTGTAAAGAGCTTATTAGGAGTTCTATACATATGACATTGTTTACTCAGCTACGCTGGGCAGAGAATGGATTATGTCATTTAGAATTCTCGCAGCAGCATAAGCCACTTTGGAATCAGTAGCTCTGGAGAGGTTTAAAATGTTCAAACAGGCTGGCCATATGACGCTGAGGGTTGAGGCGCTGGACACCACACCTCGCACCACGCCAGCGTCCCAGGTTCAGGAATGAGCCCGGGGCACCGGGGATCAGCCAGGGATGAGAAAAATGAAGTCCTCGATGGCAGCTCTTCTTCTCCGGGGGGGGGGGGGTGTCGCTGCATGCTCCTGTTGCAATACCGCCATCTAGGGAAGCCTGGATGGTAGGTGCGGTAGTCGTAGCAGCAGCATGGGCATTGGGCAGACGTCGGCAGGGGGCGCAGCCTTCCAGCTCATTGTCTGCCATTGCACGCCAACGTCTAGTGAGAACAAGGGAAAAACTCCTCGGTCTCTCCTAGGTGACGACACCTCCCTGCTCATCTCATGCCTGCAGCAGCAGACCCTGCTGTACAGGATCTGCACCTCAGCATGTTGGACTTGGGGAGGTGAGTACAGGGGGAGAGCCTCCTCACCCTGCCCGGGGGGGTCATCCAGGTGCCTTGATTACTGTGCAGATCCGTGGTACTCTAGGGGCAGATTGTGGCGAGAGATGGGGAAGAGCAGTTCAGAGGATGTCTGAGAGATTGGAGAGACGAGGTATTTAGGAGCATAAATACTAGGTTAAAAAAAAATGTTCAAACAGGAGTCAGTAGAGAGTAGTCTGTAGTCAGCAGTAGAGTGAAGAGGAGCTCTGAGCAGCAGCAGGTAGGAGACTGGGTGAAGGATCCTGGTAGTTTCTCATCCTAGTGTGTGAGACCAGCAGGAAACAGAAGAGGTGGTGGAGACCATTTATCTGCAGGACCCCAGTGGGTCATTTTCCACAGAATTGTGGTTTGGACTGTGTTTCAGTGGGATCCAAGGGGCAGTACCCTGAAGATCCTAAAGAGTTTCAGCTCCCAGAAGGAAGGGTGTCTGTGTTGAAGCTATGACAAAGCTACCTGTGAAGGGAAGAGTATGTCTTCCTTCAAGTTTTCCATGTCTGTATTAAAAGGACAAGCAAAGCTTTGAGTACAGATTCATGGGACTGTTCTTTGGGGTTGGTCTAAGGTGTAGTGCACAGAGATAAGGCTAGAGTGCACCTGTCAGGGCTCCTGTTTCACCACAAAAATGTCGCCTCTGTAAAAAGTTTTTTCCCTAAAACACAAAAGAAAAGGGCTAAAAAATTAGAAGATTTCATGGCTTCTCAGTCTAACTCCATATCATCAAAAGGCTCAGAGAGGATTCAGTCCCTCAGATTAAGCAGCAGACCCTGTCAAATGGGATAGAAAAAAAAGATACATCTGGTAAAGATGGATCAGAACTCAGGGTGTCTGAAAGGGAGAACCCTGAATTCAGTAAAAATAAAAAATCCTCTGAGCAGGCACAGGAAACGGTACTTACCAAGAAAAAAGAAAAACAAAAACATGTTGCTATCCCTTCTCCTCAAGAAGGAAAGGAGCTGCCAATGGACTTAAAACAAATGCCCTCGATAGAGGACATGACAAAGGCATGACAATTCCTCCTGGCATTCCATGCAATAGAGAATTTCATGAATATGCCTGCCTTCCCTAGCCTCTGGTTCCATTTCCAATGCCTGTGGGGAAGGAGGCTGACGTTTTTTTATGAAGATGAGGAGGAAAGAGAACCCACACACCCAGGTGGTTCTGCTTAGCTAGAATTTGGCTCTTTTCCTAGGTCTTCGGAGGATTACACTTCTCACTATAGCATTATAGGCATATGGTAAATACCCTCAACATCTCCTCCCACGAGACTGAGGAGGGTGAAGATGAGGTAGAATTCCTAGATATGATGAGCACAGCACCCACAAGAAGGTGGATGCTGCCCATCCATAAATCCCTTAGGAAAGACACATGCAAATTCATGTCAGCACCTACCTCAGCTGCTGACATAAACAAGAAACCTGAGAACAAATATCAGGTGACAAACAGGGAGATGAGCACCTGTACTCCTACCCTGATCATGTGGGAGTAGTCCAGACTGCCACCTGGGATAAGGCCAAAGTGCTCTATTCTTCCCAGCCACCTGAGAAAGATTCCAGGAAACTGGATAGTATGGGCAAAAGAGCTTACATGTCAGCTTCCCTGCTCCTAATGCAAACAACTTACTTGGCTTACACAGCCCAGTATCAGAAATCTTTATGGAATTCCATACTGGCGCAGAGTGAAAAGGCTACTGAAGAGGTGTCACAGGATATAGCTGACACAGCGAGATCAGCCATAGATGTTACAAAGTACCAGTTCCCTATGGCAATGGACACAAATGACACTGCATCTAGGGTCATGGCCCATGCAATGTTCTTAGGAAGGAGTGCCAGGCTTAGAACTACCAATCTATCCCAGGACACTCAAACAAAATGGATGAATTTCCCCTTTGAGGGGAATTACCTGTTTGGTGACAAGATAGAGGCTTACATGAAAAAGGTGAAGGAGTACAAATCCACCTACAAGAGCAATACCAAGAAAAAAAAAAGCATCCACTTTCTACAGGCTTTATGGAAGAGGAAGTAGGTTACTACACTCCAGATCAAGTTGGCAAGGATTTGGGGGACCTCCTCCCCCACCTAGGGGCCACTAATACTGCCACCACTGCCTCAGAGGATGCCAGGGAGGAGAAACTGCTGGACTATACGCAGTTCCTATGTTGCTCTGGTGAGGCAGGACTACCAGGAAGAGACACCCATGGTAGAAACCAAAGAGAATGTGGGGGTCTTCGTAGTGGAGACCCCAAGAAGGGTGGAAGAGGACCCCAGAGGATGCAGAAGGAACTTCCGGTGGGGGACTCAGTTGTGAAGGAGATAGATTTGAGAACAGGAAAAGGGGGAGGTTAGGTGACTACTTGGTGCCACAGACTGGAGGGATGGAAAGTGGCTCCTGAGGATCACCAGGGCAGCAGGACGAGAGGTAGAGCTGGATGTCATTGTCCACCTGGGGACTAATGACCTGGCTAGGGATAGGTCTAGCATAGTGCAATGGGAGTTTATAGAGCTAGGGAAGGGGTCTTAGATAGGCAGCACGTTCAGTGGCTTTTGCTTGGGGGTACTGCCTGTCTGCAATGGGTAAAGGTGATGGATCTCCACACCAGGACCTTCAACTCATGGTTGAGGGAATAGTGTAGAGGGAAGGGGAGGGAAGGGGAGTGACTACATTGGGGACTGTGGGTCCACCTGGAGGGATAGAGGCCTTTGTAGGGATAATGGCCTGCATCCATCTGGGAGGGGAACTGCAGTCCTCAGTGGATGGTTTAGATGTTACTTTGATGAACATTTAAAGTAGCCAAGAGGGGTGGCAGAAGAGATTGGGGAGGTAGAAACTGCCCCCATTGGCTGAAGTAGACAGTAGAAAGCACCCAAGAGGAGTGGAATCCCCCGAGGTGCAAATTAACTCAGAAAGCAGGCTGGAAGAAATGAAGCGGGTGGGAGTGAGAACATTAAAAAGAGAGGGGGTGGTAAAAAATGGAGTGGTAACAAAACCTTGGAAGCCATGTGTGTGAATGCTAGAAGTCTAGGAAATAAGATTCTTGACCTAGAGACCAACCTGGCAGAAGCCAGTCTGGATATTGTGGCCATTACCGAGTCATGGTGCACTGAAAACCATGACTGAGACATGGCCATACCAGGCTATACTCTGTTCAGGAAGGAAGGAGATGTGGTACTTTATGTGTGTGACGGCATAAAAGGGAATACATGGAGGGAAAGAGGTACTGTGAGTCACCCTAGAGATAGGGAATGGAACATCTAGTCACACTGGGGTGATCTACAGACCTCCTGCACAGGTGGAGGAGTTCATACCCAGGTCCATCTTGTAAATGAGCTCTGCTCAGCGATCTCTCGCCTGGATAAATAAAGCTTTTGATTGATTGACTTGATTGGCCATTCAGGTTATTACAATTCTGATAAAAAGACAAAAGACATCTACTATGTACATTAAAATAAACACTGCTGTAAAAACAGTACTAAATACCAAAAGAAGTAATAAATATCCAGTAACAGTTAAAACTAAACATCCTTAATTGTTCTGTGTGAATAAAATCAAGCAGTAATCAAATTAATATGGGCTAAATATAAATATTAGTTATTTTTCCCTTACAATATAATTTGCCTATTTATGCTCCATTAATTGTATATCCATCCGGTCCTGTTCATACCATAGACCAATTCAATTTCCCAGCAAGCAAGCTAAATTAAGACACCTTAATTATTTATCCTAAACCTACTAGCATGCATATAAAGCCAAGGGGTCCTTTTCTGTCAGCAAGTTTCTATGTTTCCGTGTTTCTAATTTCCATTAGCAATTGCTTATTTGTACATTATTATTATAATTTTCCTATATTCTACAAATTTTATAGTATCTTCTGTTAATGCAAAACCTCCACAGTTTTTATACAGTTATCACAGTCATATGCTTGCCATGGTCAGCCCCAAAGTCCGCAAATAAAGTTCAGCCCTAATTCAAAATCAAAAATGGGCTTAACACCCAGAAAGTACAAAGTTTAGGCTTCCCAGCAAAAGCCTAGAGAGTTGTCCTTTTGCAAGGTGCATAGTAGTCCTTTCTCAAAGACACATTCTGAAAAATAATTTGGCTCTAATTTCAAACAGTTTCAAATAAAATTCAGAATTTGGACTCATGGAACACAGAATATGTTGGTAGATGGGGTCCATGTGGACCATCTAGTCTGCCTATGTATACAGCACCCCCCCCAATCAGGCTGCTGTATTGAGTTTTCCACACATAGAAACATAGATACATAGACTTTGATGGCAGATAAGGACCGCTAGGCCCATCTAGTCTGCCCATTTACCTACCTACAGGATAGGCCGCAGATCCTATTTAACCAACAGCCTATATCTTCCTGCCCCCCACAAGAATTGCCTTATGTCTCTCCCATGCATTCTTGAATTCTCCCACAGTTTTAGACCCCACAACTTCCTCAGGAAGGCTGTTCCATGCATCCACTACCCTCTGTGAAATAATACTTCTCACATTGCCCCTGAACCGCCTCCTTCTATCTTTAAATTGTGTCCCCTTGTTCTTGCAAGTCTCTTTTTCTGAAAGATGCTACCCTCTTGGACTTTGTTGATTCCTTGAGGTACTTGAAAGTTTCTATCATGTCCCCTCTCCTTCTTTCCTCAAGCGATACATATTAAGCTCCTTTAGTCTCTCCTCATACGGGCTTCTTCGCAGACCCTGCACCATTTTAGTTGCCTCCTCTGGACTGCCTCTATCCTGTCTATGTCCTTTCGGAGATGGGGTCTCCAGAACTGAACACAGTATTCCAGATGGGGTCTCACCAACTGTCTGTACAGAGGGATAACAACTTCCTGTTTTCTGCTGCTGATGCCTCTCCTATACATCCCAGTATACCCCGGCCCTCCCTACTGCCTTCTCACATTGCTTGCTAACCTTAAGGTTATCTGATATGATTACCCCAGGTCCCTTTCCTGTTTTGTTGTTGTCACTACCTCCCACCCATTGTGTATTCTTCCCCTGGGTTCTTGTTTCCCAGGTGCATTATTTTGCACTTTTGCATTGAATCCTAGCTGCCATACGTCTGACCATTCCTCCAACCTTGCCAAGTCCTTTTCATCCTTTCCATGCCTCCTTGTGTATCAACCTGTTGCAGATCTTGTGTCATCTGCAAAAGGCATACTTTTCCTTCCAGTCCCTCTGCAATGTCACTGATGAAGACATTAAAAGGACTGACCCACTACTGAACCCTGCGGTCACCTCACTAGTAACTGCCTTTCTTCAGAGTGGACTCCATTTACAATTACCTTCTGTGTCCTGTTGTCCAGCCAATGTTTTATCTAGGCTACCACCCTGGGACCCACTCCCAGGCTGGTTAATTTGACTAATAATCTTTGTGTGGGACTGTGTCAAATGCCTTGCTAAAGTCTAGGTAGGCCATGTCCACAGCCCCTCCCTGGTCTACTACTTTGGTCACCCAGTCAAAGAAATCTATTAGATTCTGTCTGACATAACCTTCCCGCTGTGAACCCATGCTGCCTTGGATCCTGTGCTCCACTGACCTCTAGGTACTCAACTATTCTTTCCTTCAGAAGTGACTCCATCACTTTCCCTACCACAGAGGTCAGACTGACAGGTCTGTAGTTTCCTGCCTCTGTCTTGGTCCCACTTTTGTGAAGGGGAATCACATCCGCCTTCCTCCAGTCCTCGGGTACCACACCATCCTCCCATGATTTATTAAAAAGAGTAGCCAGTGGTTTCACTAGTTCCTTCCTTAATTCTTTTAGAATTCTGGGTGAATTCCATCAGGACCCATTGCTTTGTCCACCTTCAGTTTTAGGAGTTCTTGCAGAACCCTTTCTTCTGTGAAAGGACTGGGATCGACCTCTATCAAGAGTGCTTCTGTTAATTGGATTAGGCACTTCCCCTCCTCTTTGTGAATACTGAGCAGAAATATTCGTTCAGTATTCCTGCTTTTCACTGTCCCCTCTGCCCACCCACCGTTCATTCTATTCAGCCTCACTATCCTCCCTTTGTCTTTCTACGCCGCTGATGTACCTATAAAAGGTTTTATCCCTTCTTAACTGAGTTGGCTATCTTTTCCTCAGTTTGGGCCTTTGCTATTCTGACTTCCTCCCTGCTTCTTTTCTGCCTTAACTGGTACAGCTCTCTGTCCTGCTCCTTCTGTGTTTCCTTATACTCCGGAATGCTATCTTTTCTTCCTGACTTTCAAAGCCACCTCTCTTGAGAACCATAGTGGCTTTTCTTTCGCTTTGATTTGTTTATTTGCTTCACACAAAGGCTTGTTGCCTCTGTGATGGCAGTTTTGATAATTCCCCATTGTTGCTCCACACCTCCTCCTAGCCTGTTTGCTAGTGCTTTTCTGAGGCACTCTGCCATCTTGCCAAAGTCAACCCTCCTAAAGTCCAGTAGCCTCACTTTTGTATGGCTTGACTCTGTAGCTGAGTTTAACGTGAACCACACTGTTTGATGGTCACTTGTCCCCAGATGGCAACCCACTTCTAGATCTGAGATCCTCTCACTGCCCCGTTTGAGAGTACGAGGTCTAAGATTGTTCCCTCACGAGTGGGTTCCAAAACTAGCTGTCTAATGCCTGCCACCTGTAGGGCATCAAGAATGGCCCTGCTCTTGGATGTGGCTGCAGCAAATGTGCTCCAGTTAACATCTGGCATATTCAGGTCTCCCATCAACAGTATCTCCCCTTTCTCTGCCATTCTAAGAATGCCTTCCATCATATCCTTGTCCATTCCTTCCCCCTGACATGGGGGTCTGTACTCAACCCCTGTGCGGATTGTGGTGCCCTTTCCAGTCTCCAAGGTGACCCACAGTGCCTCCTCTCCTGTCTACTCTTTTGTTCAGTTGCTTTTATCCCTTCCTTTACATAGAGAGCTACTTCTCCCCTTCTCCCTGCCTGTCTCTCCTGTAGGTTATGTACCCTGGTATGTTAACATCCCAGTCATGGTTTTCTGTGTACCATGTTTCTGTGACTGCTATGATATCCAGGCATCCCTCTTCCATTAAGGCCACCAGCTCAGGGAGCTTGTTGCCCAGACTACAGGCAGTGGTACTCATTACCCTCCATTTCCTGATGGCCTTACCACCTTTTGCCCCATCCCTGTCCTTCTTGCCTTTGTCACTTTTTCCATTTACCCCTGCCCTTCTCCCTATCGACACCTTCATGTTGGTGTTTGCCACACTTACTACCGTGATTGTTTGGGGGCTAGGATTTTCCTGCTCTTTCTAGTGCCTCCCTTGGCTAGTTTAAAGCTTGCCAATGAAGCATTTAAACCTATCACCTAGGATCCTGGTTCCCTCCCAGACAGATGCAGCCCATCATGCCAGTATAGGCTTGCATCACTCCAGGTGGACCCCCAGTCCCCAATGAAGCCAAACCCTGGAGCTCCACACCAGTTTTCAACCACTGATTGAATCCCATGGTACGGAACACCCTAGCCTCTCTATGCCATAGATGGGTAGCACCTCCGAGAAGGTTACGTGCGTGCTACTTGACTAAGCCCTCCCCAATTCCACAAACTCTTCCTGCACTTCTCTAATCCCTTTCTTAGCCAGGTCATTTGTCCCTAGGAGGACAATGACATCCAGCTCCCTCCCCTGTGCAGCTGCTCCGGCAATCCTGAGGATTCGCTCCCTGTCCCTCCAAGCCATGGCGCCAGGCAGGCACCTTACCTCCCTCTCCCCTTCCTTGCCCAGTTCTACCTTCCTAACAATAGAGTCCCCCACCAGGAGTTGTTTCCTTCCCCTGCAGGGTCCCCTGCCACCGTCCTGTGGGTCTCCTTTGTGGAGGTTCCCAGCATTCACACTGTCTGTCCCATGCCAGCTTGAATTCTCTAACCATCTTTGACCCCCCATCACCTGTGGGGGGAAGCCATTCCAGGGCTCCACCACTCTTTCTGAAAAGAATAACTTCCTTGTGTTGCTTCTGAAACTGACCCCCCCCCCCTTTAGGCACATGTCATATCCTCTGGTCCGGGTGCAGTTGTTTACCTGAAGGAGATCCTGTGCCTGTACCATGTTGGTACCCTTCAGGTATTTAAACATCTCTATCATGTCACCCTATCCTTTCTTTGTTCTAGTAAGTACATAGATACATAGACAGTGTCAGCAGATAAGGGCCTATGGCCCACCCAGTCTGCCCATTTGAGCTTGTAAGTTCACTTTATGTTTTTCTAGAAATCTGTTGCACCTTACTCCTGACCTCCAGAATTCCCTTATGTCTATCCCATGCATTCTTAAATCCCATGATTGTTTCAGTCCCCATCACTTCCTCTAGCAGGGCATTCCACTTGTCCATCACCCTTTCTGTGAAGAAATTCTTCCTCACTTTTCCTCTGTTATCACCCTCCCTCCAACTTCATCTCATGCCCTATAGTCCTGGAACATCTTTTCACTGGAAAATAGTGTATTTCTGCACCCTGTTCCTCCCTGTAAGGTACCCATATGTCTCTACCATATCCCCTCTCTCCCTCCTCTCTTCCAGGGAGTACATATTCAAGTCCTTCAGCTTGTCCTCATAGGACCTGTGATGCAATCCTGTACCATCTTTGTTAGCTTCTTCTGAACCTTCTCTACCCTGTCTATGTCCTTATGTAGGTAAGATCTCCAGAACTGTACACTATACTCCAGGTGAGACCTCACTAGTGTCTTGTATAGCAGAATTATGACCTCCATTTCCTGCTGGCGATGTCCCTGCTTACGCATCCCAGCATCCTATTTGCTTTACCTGCTGCCTTGTTGCACTTTTTCCCTACCTTGAGGTCATCAGAGATGATAACCCCAAGGTCCCTTTCCTACTTGGTGCATGCTATATCCTCACCCCCCAACTGATATGTTGTTCCAGGGTTTTGTGCCCCATATGCATTATCTTGCACTTCTTTGCACTGAATTTCAACTGCCAAACCCTTGACCATTCTTCAAGCTTGTGCAGGTCCCTCCTCATTCTGTCTACACCCTCTGGCATGTCCATTCTGTTACAGAGCGTCGTGTCATCAGCAAACAGGGTAATTCTGCCTTCTTGGCCCTGTGTAATGTCACTGATGAAGACGTTAAATAGAACTGGTCCCAGCACTGATCCGTGTGGTACCTCATTGGTCACACTTTCCTCTGTGGAGTGACAGCCATTTACCACCACCCTCTGTGTCCTGCCACCTAGCCAATTAGCTACCCACCACACTAGTGTCCTGCCCACTCTCATATTCCCCAGTTTGCTTAATAGCCTTCTATGTGGCACAGTGTCAAAGGCCTTGCTGAAGTCCAGATAGGCCACGTCCACTGCCCTCCCCTGACCCACCTCCCTTGTCACCCAGTCAAAAAATTCAGTGAGGTTGGTCCGGCATGACCTTCCCTGCTGTAAAACTATGCTGCCTTGGGTCCTGTAGTCCGTTGACAACCAGATGTTTCACCGATCTCTCCTTCAGTAGTGCTTCCATGATCTTCCCCACTACCGAGGTCAGGGTGACTGGTCTGTAGTTCCCGGCTTCCTCTTTGTTCCTACTTTTGTATAAGGGGACTACATCTGCTGTCCTCCAGTCTTTGGGTACCTCCCCTGTTTCCAGTAATTGGCTAAACAGGATTGCCAGAGGTTCAGCCAGCACCTCTCTTAGTTCCTTTGGGACCCTGGGGTGTACCCCATCTGGCCCCATTGCTTTATCAACTCTTATTCTTTCCAGTTCCTTTAGGACCCTATCCATGTAAAGGAACTTGTGTCCATTTCTGCACCATTCCCACCACTTGTACTACCTTCAGGCCCATTACCCTCCTCTTCCTCAGTAATGGCTGAGCAGAAATATCTGTTCAATATGTCAGCTTTATTGTTGTCATCCTCCACGTGGTCCCCATCCTCCCCCTTCAGTCTCATTATCCCTTCCTTTGCCATTCTTTTTTTACTTATGTATCTGTAAAAGGTTTTGTCCCCTCTACCCACTGCTTTTGTGATGTGCTCTTCTATCTGAGCTTTGGCTTCCCTAACTGACCTCCCTGCCTCCCTTTGCTTCTCCTGGTACTTCTCCCTATCCCCTTCTGCCTGCGTCTTTTTGTACTGCTTGAATGCAATCTTTTTGGCTTTCACTTTCTCCACTGCCTCCTTGGAAAACCATAATGAGCTTCTCTTTCTTTTCCCCTTGCTAACCTGCTTAATGCATAATTCTGTTGCTCATGTTGAGCTGTTTTAGTCTTGCATTATATGGCTTGTGATGTGACCTTGTGCCATCTTTATTGCCCTTCTTTGTATAGTCTCTAGTCTTTCTATGTCTTTCCTAAGGTGAGGCCTCCAGAACTGGACACAGTACTCCAGGTGAGGCCTCACCAGGGACCTGTACAGTGGCATAATCACCTCCCTTTTTCTGTTGGTTATGCCCCTCCCTATGCAAACCAAGATGTTGCTGGCCTTTTGTGCCACTTTTTCACATTGCTTGCCAACCTTCAGGCTCAGACTCAGAGTTCTTTAGGACTAAGACTCGTCCAAAGCTCAATACAGAGTAATTTGTTTGCTTAAAATCCAACATATTTTCTTCAAGAGACTGACATCAAATGCTTACAACACCAGTCTTCCTAGTAGCTCCATTACTTATCAGCATAGTATTAGTATAATTCCTATGCAGCCAGAAATGGAGACTTTCACAGTCATTAATTTCTCTTCTAGGAAGAGTCTTGGTTGTAGACTTGTGTTTAAACTGCTAACTGACACAAACAGGGCACAATAAGCAGAAAACAGATATCGCTTGCTTACATGGGGAAACATAGAATCTGATGGCAGATAAGGACCGCTTGGCCCACCTAGTCTGCCCATTTCCCTACCTAATGGATAAGCTGCAGATCCTAGTTAACCAACAGTCTACTTCCTCCTACCCCTCACTAGAATTGCGTTATGTCTGTCCCATGCATTCTTAAATTCCCCCACTGTTTTTGACTATACAGCCTCCTCAGGAAGGCGGTTCCATGAATCTACAACCCTCTCTGTGAAGAAATACTTCCTTACATTACCTCTGAGCCGTCCCCCCTCTATCTTCAAATTGTGCCCCCTTGTTCTTGCACATCTTTTTTTCTGAAAGATGCTACCCTCTTGGACTTTGTTGATTCCCTTGAGGTATTTAAAAGTTTCTATCATGTCCCCACTCTCCCTCCTTTCCTTGAGGCTATACATCTTAAGCTCCTCTAGACTTTCTTCATATGTCTTCTGGTGCAGACCCTGCACCATTTTGGTTGCCCTCCTCTGGACAGCCTCCACCCTGTCTATGTCTTTGCAGAGATGGGGTCTCCAGAACTGTACACAGTACTCCAGATGTGGTCTTACCATCTGTCTGTACAGAGGGCCAACAACTTCCTGTTTTCTACTGATGATGCCTCTCCCTATGCATTCCAGAATCCCCCCAGCCCTCCTTACTGCCTTCTCACATTGTTGGCCCACCTTTAGGTCATCTGATAGGACTACCTCCAGGTCCCTTTCCATTTCAGTTGTTGTCAGTATCTCACCCCCCATTGTGTACTCTTCCCCTGGGTTTTTGTTTCCCAGGTGACATGAGGACTCACTGTCTGCTGCGTACTGTGCTCTTTAAAATACATAATTACCTCAGAGTGACGCTTCATTAAGCATAATGACATCCTTATTAGACATTTTAACAGCTCAAATCCATAAAGGTTATGCTCAAAGCTGAAATAAGTTCTTATGGACTTTTAATAGGTGTTCAGGCTATGCAATTTAATGAGTTTGCCATATGAGACTCAAATGATCATCTTAGTTTCCAGAAGTTAAATGGTACTGAGGGAATAAAAACAAGATCCAAATTATGTCATTTGTATCACATAATTTATACCTCAGGGCAAATAATATCTTGTGTCATATTCCCAGTTTTGGGGTGTCATCCTTAAAGGTGGAGACCAGCAGCCTCAGTTTCAGTGAAATCAGTTTCCTTTATCCTCATTTTAGGAGTTCATTAAATACTTTATTGTGGCCACAAACCACCTTTCCTCTGCTGCAGTTGGGAGTCCCCCATCATTTAGCAGACCACAGTTCTCCTGTATCTCAGCTGTTGAGGCCATCTGCAAAATAAAAATAGAACACTCCACTGAGCTTAGTATTTTTTTTAAATAGTACAGAGACCCCCTCGTCCCACTAGGCAACATTAGTGTGCCTATTAAAATGTTGCTAAGTGCCTTCATGTGCTTATAGTGTGGTGAAACTCTCAGTCTCTCATTGGGGTGTCTGATCCTGTACAGGTGCTTCTCATACTCCAACTCTCCTTTTCACCGAATTTCCTTCCTATCGCCAGGCACCAGTCTCAGCCTTCCATCACCAAGACTTCTCAGAGGTCACCAGAAATAAGGTAAAATGCTCAATTTAATGAGCTATTTATACATTGCTCAGGAGCTCTCTATGGCGCAGTTCTCAAACAGTCAAGGAACAGTGCCCCATAAAAAAAAACTGCGGTCTCCTGGTGTTTTAGTGTGCTAGCTATGTTCTAGTTTTCCCAAAAGGCAAGTGACTTATTCAGCCAAAAAAGAAAAATAAACAGCAGCCTTGGTAGCCAAAAAACATCTGAAGCTAAAGGAGAGTCTGTAGGCATAAAACAATCTTTACTATAGACTCTAACATAAAAAAAGGGGGAGAGCCCTCTGGAGTAGAGCAGCAGTTTGGACATCTTGCTGCTCCACCCCCCTCATAAAGGCAGCTAGAATGTGCATGGTGGGACTTGCCCCACCATGCACAGGTGGAGGAGTTAGATAAAGTACTGATGGATACCACTGACATGAAAAGAGGGAGATGCTGATGATGAGAGACTTCAATCTGCCAGATATACATTGGAGCCTCCCAGCTGCAGTTTTAGCTAGAAGCAGGGAAATCCTGGACTCCCTGCAGGGGGCTTTCCTCAGGCAAGTAGTCTGTGAATCCACTCATGATGGGGCCATACTGGGCCTGGTCCTCACTAACAGGGGCAGTGTTGCAGATGTCAAAGTGGGATGCCACCTGGGGACCAGCAACCACCCTACAATGTGGTTCAACATAGGGATGGCTGTGGAATCAAATCACACAAAGGTGAGGGTCCTGGCTCAGGGATGACCTGGGAGGGGGTTGACCCGAGTGGAGTGGAGAAACAAAGGGGGAAACTAAAAAGGGCCATAGTGAAGGCAACAAACCTCTGCATCAAGCAAGTGAGCAAAAGAAAGGGAAAGTAGAGACCACTGTGCTTCTCGAAAGAGGTGGCGGAAAAGGTAAATGCTAAGAAGGTAGTATTCAGAAGGTACAAGGAGATGCAGAGGGAGAAGAATAGGGAGGCATATTAGAGGAAACAGAAGGTAGCGTGGAGAGCAGTAAGGAGTGAAAAGGTGCAAACAGAAGAGAGAGGAGCCAAGGCAGTAACAAAAGTGGCAAGACATTTTTTTAGGTATGTAAGCAAAAAGAGGAAGACCAGGGGTGGGATTGTAAGTTAAAAATGGAAGGGACTGTGCAGAGGGGGAACAGGAAAAGGAAGACATTCTGAATGAATACTGTTGTTCAGTGATCACAGATGAAAGAGACAGGGAGAGGCCACAAAAAATGTAACAGGAGCATAGGAGAGAGGGGAGGTGGACATTATTCCATTTTCAGAGGAGAGAATCCTGAAGGGAATTGCAAATCGAAAGTGGACAAAGCCATGGGACTAGATGGGGTCCACCCAAGGATACTGAGAGAGCTCAGGCAGGTCAGGTACTGACTGCATCTCCAAAAGTCCTATTTAACAACTCATTGGAAACAGGAGTGCTCCATGAGGACTGGAGGAAGGCAGATGTAGTTCAAGTTCACAAAAGTGGTAGCAGGGAAGAGGTTGGCGATCATAGACCAATAAGCCTGACTTTGGTGGTGGGAAAGTTAATGGATTCACTCCTGAAAGAAAGGATTGTGGAATATTTTGAATCCGGTGGGTTATAAGACCCGAGGCAGCATGGATTCATGGTGGCAGAGGGGGTCATATCAAATGAATTTGATAGATTTCTTTGATTGGGTGACCAAGGAACTAGATCAGGGTGGAGCAGTGGACATAACCTACCTTGATTTCAGTAAAGTGTCCAACACCATTCCACACTGGAGACTAGTAAGCAAGCTGAGTAGCTCAGGAGAGGGTCCAAAGGTGGTAAACTGAGTAAGAAATTGGTTAAGGGATAGGTGACAGAGCATGGTGGTAAACAGAGTTCACTCTGAGCAAGGGAGGGTGACCAGCAGGGTGCCTCAGAGATCAATGTGTGGACCAGTCCTTATAAGTGACATTGTAAAGGAGCTGGAAGGGAAGGTCTGCCTCTTTGTGGATGACACCAAACTCTGCAATGGAGTGGACATTCCGGAGGGTGGTGGAAAGGATGAGTAATGACCTAAGAATAGCTGAGGATTGTTCAAGGGTATGCAAGCTGAGTTTCAATGCAAAACAGTGTAAAATAATGCACTTAGGGCTCAGAAACCGAGAGGCAAAGTGCAAAATAGGGGGATGGTCCTGACAACCACTAAGTAGGATCAGGAAAAATATAGCAGGAAGCAGTGTTTTCCATACTGCTGATACAGGACACATTGGAGTGCCTGGGCTTCCTCACAAACCTTCAAACGTTGCATACAGGACCAGTGCAAGTCCTGGACTTTATCAGTACAGAGCTAGATACCCTGCAGTAAGAGACACTTTGCTTAAACTGAAGTTGCCTCCGAGGCAGTAAGTCTTTCTCTGATGCAGACATTACAGATGGGGCTGCCTGCCAGGAAGGCCTTTAACCTCTAGAGCAAAACAGCTGTCTCTTGCATGTCCTGCAGGGGAAGGTATTCTTTCCTCAACAAGGGTAGCAAATCTGATTTCAACTGCAGAATCCTTCAAGGCAGCTCAGCCAAGACCTGCAAAATACTTTCTACAGTTACTGGGTCACATGGCTTCAGCCACTGCAGTGGTGTCAGGGGCCAGGTTCCAAATGAGGGACATTCACGATCACCTAGGTGATGACCACTGGTCCCAGATGTGGGGTTCTTTGTTTAAGTTGGTGCCTGTCACAAAAACTTTGTTAAAGGTACTGGAATTCTGGAAGGAGGGAGACAACCACAGAGAAGGAATTCCCTTCTTTCAGAACCCCCCCCCCCAGTCATACTTACAACAGACATCTCCCTCCTAGGATAGGGCGCCCACCTAAAGAACCTTACTATAAGTGACACTTGGACTACACAGGCATCTTTAGAGTACATAAATCTCCTAGAATTCAGGGAAATATACCTGGCAACACAGGGTTTCTCCTCCCATATTCAGGGTTAGTTTATTCAAGTCAAAACAGACAACACCACTGTATCTTACATAAACAAGCAGAGAGGAACAAGATCTTCAAAGTTGTGCACAGAGGCCATGAAGATGTGGATCTAGACTTCTCTCTGGAAGTTCAGCTGTCCACAGTACACCTGCTAGGGAAAGACAATGTGCTGGCAGACTCCCTGAGCAGGATCAGCCAGGAAAATCATGAATAGACCTTGAACCAGTAGGTGCTGGAAGCAGTGTTCAGACAATGGGGCACACCAAAAATAGATCTGTTTACTTCCTGGGAGAATAATCAGCTTCCACTGTTTTGTTGCAGACCCCCAGTGGTGGGTTCAGTTCCAGAGGATGCTTTAGTCCTCAACTGGTCAGGTAAGTCTCTATATGCCTTCCCACCATTCTCACATTTACTGAGAGTACTAATACAACAGAGACGGGAGTCAGTAACAGTTATCCTCATAGCTCCAGACTCAGCCAGCCAGACATGATACTCCATGCTCCTCCTCCTGTCCCATCTCCAACAGGCTTTCTATAAACCTGCCACTGGGATGCTGACACTGTCCCAGGGCAGGATAACATTCGCAGACTTGAGAACTCTGTGGTTCAGAGCATGCATCTTGAAGAGCTAGAGTTTTCTGGGCTAAATCTCTGAGAAAGTATGGAGGTGCTGAAGTTTGTAGGAAACCAGCAACAAGGAAAACTTATGCTTCAAAATGGAAAAGATTTTCCTTATGGTATACTCCTAGACAGATCAACCCCATCTGGGCAGGTATTTCTACAATCCTGTACTACCTAGTCCACCTACAGTCTCTAAGTCTAAGGTCCACAGCCCTGAAGGTTCATTTAGCAGCAGTGTCAGCTTACACATCAGCTGGCAAAGAAAGAGCAGTACCGTAATAGCCCACTTTCAAAACATTTTTTCCAAGGCTCCAGTGAAGGACCCAGCCCCTCCCGGGGACCTGAATGTGTGCATTGCTCAGCTGATGAAGGCTCCTTTTGAGCCCATGACCACTGCTGCACTGAAGTATATCACCTAGAAAAGGCAGTTACATCTGCCAGAAGGGAGAGCGAGGGACAAACCCTTTGCACAGATCCTAACTACACAGTCTTCCACAGGGACCAGGTAGTCCAAAGGACAAACAGGAAATTCCTCCCCAGTGTGGAGTCTGAATTTTACTTGAATCAATTAATTGCACTTCTGGTTTTCTTTGGAGAAAAATCCAGCTCAGTCAGGGTGTAAAAAGGACAATGAGTTACTATTTGGACCACTCAAAGAATGTCAGGCCTACCACCACTCAACTGTTTGTCACTCATAGTGAACTGTGAAAAGGCAAGCCAGCTTCCATGAGAACCATTTCTCACTGGATAGTTATAGAAACATAGACTTTGACGGCAGATAAGGACCGCTTGGCCCACCCAGTCTGCCCATTTCCCTACCTATTGGATAAGCTGTCCATTCTAAAGCTCTGGGGTTGCCCATTTCAGGGGAATGATGCGGTTGTTAAACATAGTGAGGGATCCCTTTGGAAGAAACAACATTACTATGGTAATGTTTTCTTCTGGGCTGACCTTGAGTGAATTACAGGATTCAAGCATAAAAAAAAAAAAAGTTCATTGTACAAAAAAAAAAAAAGAAGAGTTATACAGATGGGTACATACTAGACATATACATTGAGGGACTTTGAACAAAGAACACATCTTGCTAATACAGTGCAGTGCAAATTACTACAACCAGAGAACCACAGTTTGAGCAGATCAACAGTAATAGACAAATTGGCTCTAAACACATGGTACAGAATACCAGTACAATGGCAGGGTTTCAGCAGTTGCAGTTGGCTGGGGCCGGGAGGGGCTCATTGAGGGTTTTTTTAAAGATGCCTGGGGCTTGTCAGTCCTTGATGGTGGGAAAGAGAAAGTTTCACAGTGATTGTGCTAAGTATTACTCAGCTTATAAAATGGTTGAACTGTTTTTGTAATCAGAAATGAATCAAGATTTCTAAGTGTAATTGTAAAGTCATTGCCCCTTTAAGTGTAATTGGAAAGTCATTGCCCATTTAAGTGGGTCTCTTTACAATTAAGCTGTGGGTTACAGTGTTGTTAGAGGTGTTGCCCTTTTAAAGAGACATTGTCAGCTTTTTTAACTTTTTTTTTTTTACATTGGCATCCTGTTCCAGCTTGCCTCCAGTAGTCTCACAGATAACACATCTGGTCAGCCCACTGTACCAAAATGTAAAAAATGCAGTTTTTGGAGCCAAATGAAATTTTAGCCATCCAGAAAAAAATTCCCCGCCACCTATGGAGCAGGTGCATTCACATGTGTATATGGTGCTGGAGTGCTAGTACATTCGTGCATGAGCGAATTTTTTTTTTTTTTAAAGACGGGAGTTTAAAGACAAATCTACTTCTATGGTCTGGACTGTGTTCAGCAACATTATTTTTTACTGTGAAATGAGCGCAGTATCTACATTTATACTATAGGGGTGAGCTGGTGTCTCGTTACATAAAATCACATACCAGCACTACCATGTTATAAATTAGAAGTGACATGTACACTGTGAAATTATTTACATAGAAACATAGACTTTGATGGCAGATAAGGACTGCTTGGCCCACCCAGTCTGCCCATTTCTTTACCTATTGGATAAGCTGCAGATTCTAGTTACTCAACAGCCTACTTTCTCCTACCCCCCCCCCACTGCAGGGTTTTATTTAACTCCAAAAATTGATTAACGTTTTGCTCATAAAAGTGCTAAATCTTTGTGAAAATGCATAGCTCTTGCCTCACTGTGTTTAACAAACACAGCACTTCTAGAAAATCTGTATAAATACTTTCTGTACAGTTACTATTATCCCAAGAAAAAAACTGCTAATCGATTATTTAAAACCCTGCACTGTAATTGCCTTATTGCTGTCCCATGCATTCTTGAATTCCCCCACTGTTTTGACCACACAACCTCCTCAGGAAGGTGGTTCCGTGTGTCCACCACTCTCTCCAGACAAAATATTACCTCATGTTGCCCCTGAGCCGTCCCCCCTCTATCTTCAAATTGTGTCCCCTTGTTCTTGCACATCTCTTTTTCTGAAAGATGCTACCCCCTTGGACTTTCTTGATTTACTTGAGGTACTTGAAAGTTTCTATCATGCCCCCCCCCTTTCCTCAAGGGTATATATGTTAAGCTCTTTTTGTCTCTCTTTGTATGGCTTCTGTTGCAGACCCTGCACCATTTTAGTCGCCCTCCTCTGGACTGCCTCCATCCTGTCTATGTCTGTGCAGTGATGGGGTCTCCAGAACTACATGCAGTACTCCAGATGGGGTCTCACCAATTGTCTGAATAGAGGGATAACAACATCTTGTTTTCTACTAGCGATGCCTTTCCCTATGCATCCCAGTATCCCCAGCTCTCCATACTGCCTTTTTACATTGCTTGCCTACCTTAAAGTCGTCTGATATGACTATCCCCAGGTCCCTTTCCATTTTTGTTGTTGTTAGTACCCCCCCCCCCCACTGTATACTCTTCATCTGGCTTTTTGTTCCCCAGGTGCATTACTTTGCACTTCTTTGCACTGAATTTAAGCTGCCATACTTTTGGCCATTCCTCCAACCTTGCCAAGTCCCTTATCATCCTTTCTACCCCAACTTGTGTATCAACCCTATTGCAGATCTTTGTGTTGTCTGCAAAGAGGCATACTTTTCCTTCCAACCCCTCTGCAATGTCTCCTATAAAGACATTAAAGAGGACCGGTCCCAGTACCATACCCTGCAGTACCCCACTAGTAACCCCCCCTTTCTTCAGAGTGTACTCTGTTTATTATTACCCTCTGTGTCCTGTTGTGCAGCCAATTTGTTACCCAGGTTACCACCCTAGGACCCACTCCCAGGCTGGTTAACTTGTTTATTAATCTTTTGTGTGGGACTGTGTCAAATGCCTTGCTAAAGTCTAGGTAGGCCATATCCACAGCCCCTCCCATGTCTACTTCTTCGGTCACCCAGTCAAAGGAATCAATTAGATTCAACTGACATGACCTTCCCGCTGTGAGTTCATGCTGCCTTGGGTCCTGTGCCCCGCTGGCATCTAAGTACTCAACAATTTTTTCTTTCAGAAGTGATTCCATCATTTTCCCTACTACTGAGGTCAAACTAACAGGTCTGTAGTTTCCTGCCCCTGCCTTGCTCCCATTTTGTGAAGGGGAATCACATCCACCTTCATCCAGTCCTCGGGTACCTCCCTATCCTCCCATGATTTGTTAAAAAGGGTAGTTAGTAGTGTCACTAGGTCTCTCATTAGTTCTTTCAGAATTCTGGGGGAATACCATCAGGCTCCATTGCTTTGTCCACCTTGAGTTTTAGGAGTTCTTTCAGGACCCTTTGTTCTGTGAATGGTCTGGTGTCAACCCCCCCCCCCCCGAGTGCTTCTATTGTTTGGTTTAGGTATCTCCCCCTCTTCTTCTTTTGTGAATACTGAGCATCTCTGCCTCTCCACTGTCACCCTCTGTCCAACTCCCTTCCCTTTATTAAGCTTCAGTATCCCTCCCTTGGTCTTCCTTCTCTCCCTGATGTACCTATAAAAGGTTTTGTCCCCCTTCTTAACTGAGTTGGCTATCTTTTCCTCCGTTTGGGCCTTCGCTATTCTGACTGTCTTCCCCGCTTCCTTCTGCTTTAACATACAGTTCTCTGTCCTCCTCATTCTGTGATTCCTTATACTTCCTGAATGTTGTCTTTTTCTCCCTAACCTTCCCTGCCACCTCCTTTGAGAGCCATAGTGTTTTTTTAACTTTGTTTTAGCATTTAGCATTTATTTTTAATTTTTTTTATAATTCCTTTTTCTCCCCTGGCTCGGGTCTGCCTAAGTCACTCACGCATCCTAATCATCCGCCACCATCCGTAGCCCCCAGCTCCTTGAGGACCCTCCTACTCCTGCGGATTACCCCCCATGGCAGGGTGGCGGAGAGATCCTCTAAATCTCCACCTGAACCAGGATTCAGTGTTTGGCGATGTCCCCCTGAGCTGGGCACCCCATAGGAGGGCCATCAACCCACCATGACCGATCGCCAGATATTTCCTTTTTCTACCCTATGTGAATGAGGCATGCAAGGGAGCCATGGGAAGGAGTGTGCACATGTCCACACACACTCTCTCCCGGCTCCGTGCCTCAACTCTGCCTAATACGTGATGCCAGTGCACCACCCACGGCCTCCGCCAGGGGCCGAAAGTGCACCAACAGTTGGGAACCCCCCACCCCAGAGAGGGACAGTAGTCACATGGACACTCTATCCCTCTCCACCCCTGCCAACCCACGGTGGCCCGAGTCTGCTCCCGAACCCAGGTCGCTGGCGTGGAGCGAGGTGTGGCATCCAGTGACTCAACCCTCATCGCCACCGGGCCGGCTAGCATTTGGCATTTATACACACAGTGTGCATGTCAGTAACAGATATCACCACAGTGTACATGTCACAGAATCCACAGCCCGAAAACTCAAAAAACCCCACCAAAACCAAGAAAAAACAGGGAACCTTATTGTATAAATCACACATGTGATGGTTGGGTGTGCATACACCATGTATCTGACTCGTGGCAAGTGAACTCGGTGAACCATCACTTGTGGCTATGCTATGCTCCACCACTCATGGGGTTACCCGAGATCACTTACCACTCAATCAAGCAATAGTTTTATTGCTCGGCTATTTGCCATTATAAATAATAGAACATACAGTACATTAAAATACATCAAGTATATACATTAAACATTATACTGTAGAATCAAACAAACTTTTCCATTGTCCATGGCAGTTAAAACTTGTTGCAGGTGACAGAACATAACATTAAAATACATCAAGTATATGCTTTATACATTCTTGAATCAAGCAGACTTTTGCCTCGTCCAGGCTAAAATTTGTGTTGTAATACAGTTTTATCACGCTAATTTCTATTACAAATAGCAATTTGTTTACTATGTTTGTGACCCTTTCTTTGTATTATTCACATTCCATTCTATTAAGATTATGCTCCCTCATGAAAGAGTGGCCTAAGATCCATAGTAAAATTACACATTGTCCTACATTTAGTCCATTTCCAGAATTAAAAATATACAGACAGACAGTTCCACAACTTACTGGATAAGAGAAAAGAACCTTTTAGTCATGTACAGCATCAGATGTCCGTGTAAGGTTTTAACATGATAACATTTTTTTCCCCAAATTTTGCTTATTTCTGTTAGGTACAATGCCAAATTCTTTAATATTTCTTCATTTTTGGCATTAAACAGTAAATCCAACATGTACTGTATCTTGGAGGAATGTTCATGTATCCAATGTAATTTCCTAGATACTTCACCCTCAGGGGGTTATACAGTACCATGGGTATTTTAGCACCACATGCTCAAGGTCCTCCTTTTCCTGTAGGGTAAAGTAACATAGATTTAAAATATTTTCATTTTTATTGAATCTTGTCTCTAAGACATTACTTGGAAAGGTTTCAGATCTGAATTTGGTTAGCATAGCTCTGTGTTCCATTGTTTTCATAATGTTTACACATGGTTTAAACGTATGTTCTTTTGTATTTGCCACTAACCATTTTGATGTTTTTTTGTTTCCTAAGATCAATTTGTTTGGATTTTTCATATAGTTTCTTTGTTGTGAACCCAATGCATGCTGTATTTATATGAATACTATGTTCTGCCCAATTTCTTATACAGTATACTGTATGTTAAATTGTTTCCCCCCATTCATTTTTTGATTATGTTTAACCAGTTTTGTCCATTATATTCCAAACGTTTTTCCTTCTCCTGCATGCATAACCTTATCAAAGGGTCCATATTTTCAGCTATTACCTTAATCCAAAAGTTAATCATCCTTGCCACAGCCATATACTTGAAACTAGGCTGACCCAACTTTGATCTAACCAGGTTTTTGGTGTACTAAGTGGTACTCTAAGAAACTTTTTATAGGCAATATTTAAAATTGTTTGAACCTTTTTATGTTCACTCTTGCCTGTGCCACTCATTCAGATACATGGTGTATTACTCACCTAACCATCACATATCCTCTATAAATCAGCCCTTTGAAAAGTCAAGTCGTGAGTCCGGGACATGCTCATCAGCGATGATGCTGATACATGTGCCTGGGGTCATGGCTTGACTTTTCAAAGATTCATGTAGATATTCTGCTCATTTCACAGTAAAAATCATATTAGACTTGCCTTTAACCTCCCATGTCTTATAAAAAACCGAACTCGCTGATGAATGAGTGTACTGGTGCTGCAGGGCAATACATGCATGTGAATGCTCCAGCTCCACGGGTGGTGGGGAATTTGGACAGGATAACTAAAATTCCATTTGGCTCCAAAAACAGCATTATTGTAAATTTTGGTACAATGCAGTGACCGGATGTATTATCTGTGAGACTACTGGAGGCAAGAGGGAGCAGGATGCCAAGGTAAAAAAAATGTTACAAAAGCTGATGATGCCCCTTTAAGGAAAGGTGTCTTAATAGTTAACTGCTAATTAGAGCTCCTGGAGACTGGGATCCTGATTTTCAATGCTGCAGAAATTGTGCATGCCCAGAAAGTGTTGCATGGGGTGTTCGTCACTTGCACAATCTCCCCTACCAATGGCTAGGTAACTGGTGAAGAGCTAGCTAATGAGAGAGCAATACTTCTCTCAAGCATTAAAAAAACCCCACAAAATTAGCAGCTCAACCCTTGCTCATTCACAAACTTTCAATGGCTTTTTTTATTAGAGGTGCTACTGCTTCATAGCATAAATCAGTTAAAACAGAGAATACAGTGCACATACACACCCTCCCCTCCTCACCAGTTACAGACCCACTGGTTGTGGATTGCACCTTAATTAAAGGAAGCCAGCTACAGGGCACAAAGGTAACTAAACAAGAGTTTCTCTACTGAAGGACAGTAGAGAAGGGAGGACAGAAAGAGGATGAGAGAGAAAAAAAATACCCTAAAGTAGGAATGACACTCATAGACATTATGGGAGTGGTACAGTGCAGCGGATGTGGGGCGGCCATCTTCAGGGAGAACTTCTGGAGGCTGCTGTGCTGTCCTGTCTGCAGGCACCTCTCTGGGCTGAGGATGGAGGTTGCTCTCCTCCAGGCTGAGTTGGCTGGGATTCAGCGGACCTCCTCCCCCACCCAGGGGCCACCAAGTCTGCCCCACTGACTCAACGGTTGCCAAGGAAGAGGAGCTGCTGGACAACGGTGGGCTTGGGAAGGGTGAGGGTGGTGGGGAAGACACACATCCCTTCTACGGTTCCACTCCATAACTCCTATGCTGTTCCAGCAGGGCAGAACTCCCCCAGAGAGGCACCCACAGTGGTAACCAAGGATGATGTGGGGGTCCTCCATGCCAGGGATCCCAGGGGGGAGGAAGAGGACCCCAGAGGAGAAGGAAGCAACTCCAAGTTGAGGAGAGGAGGGAGTGAGAGAGGTCAAGTACCTACTGTGGCACGTGGACAGCTGGTTCTGATTGCAATATGATATTTTTCTGCAATATAAAATATGTAGGGGAGTGTCTGTCAGCAGAAACTGCTGTCTTGCTGAAACTGACGCATCAAAAAACCCCAGGTATAAGTTCAAAGGACAGGACGTAGGTTCAACTACAGATATCTGAGATGCAATTACTTTGTCAATTTGCTTTGAAGCCAGGAACTAAAATATTCATTTTATAATGCCCTCAGGGAAATCCTCTGATTTGCACTAGGTGTCATGATGAAAAGGGGCATATGCATGTGTTTTGGGTGTCTTCCAAGGAAGCCAGCTAATTACATCAAAGAGACGTTGATGTCTCTGTGAAGCAGGTCCCAGACTAAAGTGGGAAGTCCAATATGCATTTGCTTGGGGTATCCAGTGAATTACATCAAAGAGACTTTGATATCTGTGTGAAGCACATCACAGACTGGTTTAGGGGAAGTCACATGAAGAGAGGAGATTCATTGACGTCACCTTTTTTTGTAAAATATCTTATTAGGACATCCTGTGTTATAAAATATAAATTTTAATACACCAAGGCGGAGTTAGGTGACCTCAGAGAGAAGACCAGCTCAAGACTGCTTTTAAGTATACTGAGCAGACCTAACAGAGACACGTTCATTTTCTGACTGAGAAAAGAGGAACATCAAAGCACTGAAAGATTAAGAAAGTAAGGATACATTAGCTAAGACCAGTCTGAGTATATGGGTTGTAAGAATTTGCACTTTTAAACCTGTTTTTTTTTTTTTAAGACTGTATGTGTTGGGATATCTTGTTCTGTATTTACTGTTTTCCTATTTTGTATCTATTTTAAAGTAAAGATATATATTTTAAAAACAGAAACTGCCTGGTGTGCCTTGAAACTTCTTTTTATATAAGTGAAGCTTAGATGGTTATAGCTGACACTGTGCATGGGCTTATTGTGGTACCAAACTGGGAAACAGGTCAGAGTTCTCTAGGTCTTGCATAGAGTTCTAAGGGTTCATTTTGTAATACCTGGTTAGGTGTCCGTAGGCAAAGATATCTGGCCCCCCGAAGACAGAATTATCTGAGCCTGACAATTGGGTACACCAACAAGAGGTTATCGGATTGAATCCCTCCAGAACTTGGGACAAAGGTGACTTGAACCCACAAAACAGACAAGAGGGTTACCTTGTTCTGTTACTGTAACTGTTTACAATTCTACACTCAGAGGTTGGCACTTTGGGAGTAGAGGGCTGACCTGCTGAGTGGGGTTGTGACAGATTGGTTGGCAGCGGTGCGAAAAAGTTTGGTGGTATAAGCTTTATTGTTCAGTGTATCAGCCTGAGACTGTGCAGCTCACTTGGAAAAAAAAAGAAAGGCAGTGTTTTATTTCCAAAGGAAACAGAACTATTTCCCTTGGCTTACAGTCAAGTTCCTACCCATTTTATTTTTTTTCTAAAGTGCCAGTCAGAGTAGCAGTAGTCAGGGAAAGATGGCTTCCAACTACAGCCGGTGCACCGTAGAATACTTAAAGCAGTTGTGCAGGGACAGAGGAGTCCCGTTCAAGGTGACAGCCAAAAAGCAGAACCTCATAGATGCCCTGATGGTAGCAGATACCCAGAGCAGTGAGTCACCAACCATGAATGAAAAGGACCAAACCTGGAGTGTGGCAGGGCTAGCGGCCAGTGCTGTGTCCAGGTCCAGTGAGGAGGACAACAGGGCCACTGTCAGTGAAGGGCCACAGCAGCAGGGGAAGGTCACCAGTATCCTGAATCCAGAGGTATTCAGACTGAAAAACTGAGTTGCGCAGGATGGAGCTGGAGTTCCAGGAGAAGAGGAAGCAAGAGAAGCGAGAGGCAGACCGTGAGGCAGAGCGGGAACAGTGAGAGGCAGAGAGGGAACAGCAGGAGGCAGACCGTGAGGAGCGTGAGCACCAGCGAGCTGCAGAAGAGAAGGCAGAGTGAGAACGCTGTGAGGCAGAGGAGGAGAAGAGAAAGGAGCACCAGAGGCAACATGAACTGGAGAAGCTACGACTCTGACCAGCAGCACTAGAGCAGGTAAGTGACTTGGGTTTAACTGGGACTGCAGGACTGGGTTATAAATTGAATTCTGAATTAATAGCCGAATTTAAAGAGAGGGAGGACATGGATGCCTTTTAGATTCTTTTTTTTTTTTTGCCATTAACTTTTTATTGAAAAAAGAAAATACAAACAGAGGCGATACTCCAAATAAACAGCAAGTCACAAGGCTCATGATACAATACAAGTTTGATAAATATAAGTATAATTAAATAAGTGATCACTCCCAAATTTGGTCGCCTCCCCGCCCCCCTACCCCCTCCTCCCCACCCTATGGGACCCTCGACACCCACCCCTCCCCTGGACACGAAACTCCAAAAACAGTAGCAGACAGCACATATATAAATAAGAAAGCTAATGAAATACTAATCATAAATAAGCACAGACAAGAGGAGACCAGATTTTCTCAAACCTAGGAAGCTGATCTTTAAAATTGCAATCTGTCTCTCAGTCCTAAGTAGAGCTAATAAATCAGTTAGCCATTCAGAGTAATGAATTCTAATGTTGTCTTTCCAGTGTCTAAGGCAAGTTTTTAACTGTAATAGAAATCAGAGATATGTGAAACTTTCTCTCATGGCACACAAATCTCAGGCATATACCCTAGTATACAAATCTCTGGTTTAAACAGATCATAAAGGCCCAAAAGTGGATTCACCCTTTCCTTAATGTCCTCACAATGGGGATATCTTAATGCAATGCCAAATATATGCAGCAAATCTGCTCCTTCCGACCCACATCTAAAACAGCGAGAGTCCGCAACAATCTAAGTTGGACCAGCTTCTAGGAGAGTAATAGATATTATGTAATATCTTGAACTGAGTTAATCTAAGCGGATCCTGTTTCAAATACCTATGACAATTAGCCCATATTTGGCCCAATCAAGTTTTAAATTGGGAAAAACACCGCTCCATACTGATGGAGGAGTATAACCGTCTGAAAAGTCCAGTTTAGAAGAACTGCATATTTTGGATATTGCATGCGGGCACCCACTAGTGGCCTAATAGTATCCCAAAAGTTCATCCCAGAGGGTTTAAAACCCTTCGCTCCAAGTTCTGAAGTATGAGATGACGATCTGATACACCTTAAAACACTCGCTATCGGTAAACTCAACCTAGTGAGAATTTGGGAGTCGGTAAAGTTTACCATCTACCTCAAATAGATCGCCCAGTGTAATCTCCTCCAAACTAGGTAACCATCTACCCCAATCGGCTTCCTCCAATCAGCCAAGAGGAGCTGCCTATAAGCGTTGAAGCCCATCTAGTTTATACTCATATTTTAAAAATTGGAAAGTTGGTCATGAATCTTGAGGGAAACCCAGATGGGGGAGTTCTGTGAGAGAGATTAATCTGGGGACAGAACAACAGAGCCCTATGGTTAAACCTCAGTCTCTTAATAATAGAACGTTCAATGTCTAACCAGAGAGGTGTATATTCCGCACGTCCTTCTAAAGTAGAGGATTTCATCCACCTGCCATATTTGTTAATCTGGGCAGCCCAATAGTATAGAGCGAAATGAGGAAGCCTCAGACCCCCTTGGTTTTTAGGTGCCGCAAGTTTATTATAAAACATCCTAGCCTTCTTAAAGTTCCAGATGAAATTAGCTATTAATTTATGAATCTTGCTAAACCAGCCCAATGGAAGCTGGATATTTAACATAGTTAATGGATAGAGAAGCCTGGGAAAGACATTCATTTTAACTATGCTAATTCTACCCCAGAGTGATAACAGGAATTGAGCCCATCTTTTCAAATCTAGATCAATTTTGCGAATTAGAGGGTCTAAATTGAGATATCGAAGGCGATCGGGTCTTAAGGCTAAAGAGAGCCCCAAATAGTTGAGTGATTTAGCACTCCAACCCAGACCCATCTCAGTAATATCCTTCTTAAAGAATCCTTTAGAGAGAGGAAACACAACTGTTTTATCTGAGTTTAATCTATAGTTAGATACTCGACTGTAATCCTTGATGACCTTCAACAAAGCAGGAATAGAGGAGACCGGATCCGACAAGTAAATCAGAAGGTCGTCTGCAAAAGCAGTAACCTTGATGGATTGGTCACATATCCTAATCCCTTGTATCATGTCATCAAGAATAATACATCTAATAAGGGTTCTAAATAAAGATTAAAAGCAAGGGAGATAGGGGAGCCTTGTCTTGTTCCAGCCTTAAGCACAAAGGGATCAGAAATAACACCATTGCAGGTCACTCTTGCCGTCGGTTTGAATATAGAGCCTTAATCCAACCCACAAATTGAGCCGAACCCGACCGCAACATCACCTAATAAAGAAAAGGCCAGTAAACCCCAATCAAACGCCTTCGGCATCCAAGGAGACCAAGGCTCAGGTTAGCGGCTCGGAGGTCGAAAACGTGAGACAGTGTCCGAAATGGTCCAAGAGGATCTGCCCTTCATAAATCCCACTTGTTCCTGTCCTATTAATTGAGGCAGATATTTACCGATCCGCAGAGCCAGAATTTTTGCCAAGATTTTAACGTCATAGTTAAGTAAGGAAATGGGATGGTAACTACCAGGATTTTCAAGCGGCTTATTAGGCTTAGGAATTAAAACTATTAATGCTTCAAAAAGATACTTATCCACTTCTTCTCCCGATAGTATATGCCGGAATAGGTTAGCCAGTAGTGGGATCAGCTGGGGAGAAAAGGTTTTGTAAAACTTCGTGAAAACCGGTTGGGCCAGGAGTTTTATGGGCGGCAGGGTGTTAATTGCATCCTGTATCTCCTTATATGTAATATCTGCAGTCAGTTCATTACTATCATCCTCCCCAAATTAGAGAATGGTATTTTATCTAGGAATTTCTGGATATTGCTCGCTGGTGGATCGCACATATCTCCATACAATGTCTCGTAATAACTCTCGAAAACTAGGTTAATATCCTCTGGGGTGGTTTTAATAAGTCCATCTTTACTGATTTAGCACTCTCAATAATTCGAGATGCTTCCAACTGCGCTTAAACGCTTTGCCAGTAACCTACCCGGCTTTTCCCTGATCCATGTACAATGCTTGAGTTTTAATGATGGCAAGTTCAGCTTGATCCCCTAATATTTTAAGATATTCATCTCTAACCTTGGTTAGCTTTAATTCCGTTCCTCATGTGGGTTAATAACCAAAGAGCCTGGAGTTCTTGATCTCTCTCAGTTTATCAGTCAATAGATTAGTCTCTTTTTTCTTAATAGTAGCCTGTTTAATAAAGAGGCCTCTCAAGAAAACTTTTAGAGTCGCCCAAAGAATATCGGGTCTAGTTTCCAGAGTAGAGTTTAATGTTAAGAACTCCTCGATATGAGAAGATATAGACTTTACAAGTTTGGGCAGGCGGTGAAGTGGTCGTTAATTTTCCACCTGTTACCCCTGCCCAAAGTCAGCTGGGAATGAGATTACAACTTCAACAGCCGAGTGATCTGACATGGGGGCAGGCAAAATTTCTGCGGAAACAACCCCTTTAAGCAAAACCTTGGAAAGGAAAATATAATCTATTCTTGAGCCTGTTTTATGTACCGGTGAGAAAAAAGAGAATTCTTTAACTTGCGGATGCAGAACCCTCCATATATCCGACAGCCCCAATCGCATCATTAGATCGGTTAGTGCTAAGGAGGCCGGGGCACAACCCAAGTGTTGTCTTGAGGATTTATCTAGTGTAGGATCTAGAACCATATTAAAATCTCCTCCTAAAATTATAGGTATGTGGGTTAAGGCAGTAATTTATGCAATAAATTAACGAGAAAATCATGGTTATCCGAGTTCGCCCAGACTGAGCCCAACAATACTTCTCTCGATATAATTTCCCAACAGTAAGGATAAACCTCCCATCCTTATCGGCAATAATCTTACTAGATACAAATGGTACCATCTTGTGGATTAAATTGAGACCTCTACTCTGTGTAGATCCTTGAGCAGAGAAAATTTCACCAAACTGCTCTCCTTCTTAAACATTTACTTTCCTCCATTAGCAAATGAGTTTCTTGCAGAAAACTATCTTAACCTTTGCTATTTCCAAATACTTTAACAGTTTGAATTGTTTAGTACGGTGTCTGGCACCCTTGACATTTAATGTACAAATCTTAATACAGGTATCCGCTCCCATAATTTCCAAACCCAATAAAACCATAGTCTGCTTTGTGTATCCTACATAGCCCAAGTTTGCGCCCAATACTCAACACCCCAAAGGTCAAGAGGCCCCCAACCCACCTCCGCTTCTCAAAAGAGACAAGCCCACCCACTCACCCCCTACCCACCCCAGCCCACCCGGTATATCGTGGCCCATGACAACAGCGCCCATGAACCTGCTTCGTCCATCGCCTTTCCCCCGCCAGTAATATTAACATGAGTAGATAACTACATGAAAAATATAACTATTTTAACCACCACCAATCTGGATTGCATTAAACAGCTAAAATAAAATTGCACATCAGGGCTCATATTATGTTTATATAATAGCCCAATTGGTCATATATCCAACTCACTATTACCGGAGACCATTAATTCTTCCTATGCACATCTTGTCTGTACATATATAAAAAAAAAAGGGGAAGGAAAGGGGAAGGTAAATCAAATAGTCCAAGATGTCCTGGCATTATGTGGAAACTTCTTGTTACAGTTATATAGTCCAACAGTGATTCTTCATCTTAACACATGTAAAGCAGTTGTCTGAGAAGAACAAAATCGACCCCATGCCAAGCCTTCGATACTTCATGTATCTTTAAAGAGATTTGGAAAGGCTTTATGCAGTGAAGCAGTCGCTGTATCCACCTCCTCGAAGCACTCCAACCTTCCCGCTCGAACCTGCAATTTGGCAGGATAGCCCATTCTGAACTGGATGCCTCGCCACAAGTTTGCTGGACCAGGGGTGAAAAGCCTTCCTCTTTGGTGGACCGATAACGGCAAATCCTGGTAATCCTAATCTTTACTCCAGCCCACAAGACTTCCTTAGATTCTTTTACCTTCAGGATAAACAGCTGTCGCCCTGGTAATTAAGAAAGCGGAATATAAAGGGAGCGCATGGCGCAGCTGGTGGTGGGGTTGGTCGAGAGCGATGGGCCCTCTCAATCATATAGGCAGGACCAAAGGGAGAAGGGCCTGCAATCTTCTACCAGTTTTTGCACGAATTTAATAGGAGTCGAGCCTTCTTCCCTCTGGCAAACCAATAATAACGGCGATTCTCACCGACTTCTGCCCTCTAGATCCTCCACCTTAGTTTCTAGTTTGGCCATCCGTTGTCTCATAAGCACCAGTGCTGGTTCAACTTTATTGTAATGCCCTTCCAAAGAGTGAATCTCGCTCATTATCGGAGGTCTTTCTAGTTAAATCTTCAAGTGCCCCCGAGATTATTTTAATCTCTCCGCTATCTCCTGCATTTGATTCTTTGAATGGGCTAAACTCTTCAAGGAATTTAGCTAGTGTGAGCGTGCTCCTCTCTTAGGACTAGCATCCGAGGCAACCTGGTGTGTGAGAACTCCGAGGCCCTGGCTTTCTTTGGGGGCTTTACTGGAGAAGCTAGCGGTGTGTGTTTAGGTGGATTCTTGCGCATCTCTTCATCCATCTGCTGTCGACTGTAGCAAAACTGCTGATCGGATGTTAAGGATGTTGTTTCCAACAGTGATCGGCGGTGAGAACTGTAAATAATAGCGTAAATTAAGGCAGGAGGGATCGGAGCGTTTAGAGAGAGCAGCTATCTTACGCCCTGCATCACGTGACTCCCAGATTCTTTTTTTTTTTAATTTTGTATTCAGGCTTAAACTCCTAGAGAGTCCTGGAGCTTCCAGCTATCCCCGCTACTTACCGGGAAAGCTCAGGATGCATTGGATCAAATGGACAATGAGGACAGTGATGATTACAGCAAACTTAAAGCTGCACTGTTAAAAATGTTTGAATTGACTGCTGAATCATACAGAGCTAAATTCCGTAAGCTCAAGAGAAGCCTTGATATGAGTTATGAGGAGCTAACCATGAAACAACATCAGTTTTTAAAACGTTGGTGGGAAGGAATTGAGGCAAACTCTGTTGATAAAATTGAAAATGTGATTTTATTAGAACAGTTTTATTGGGCATGCCCAGCTGAACTAAAAACCTGGCTAGGGGACCAAGATCCCAAAACAGTGCAAGAGGCTGCTGAACTCTCGGACTGCTATGCCAAGAGCAGACCTGCTCTGAGAGCAAATGGGGCAGGCATGGCAGTGCAGAAAGGGAAAAGCGCACCTTCAGGGCAGCTAAAACCTTCACTGCCTCCACCGAAACCAGTTCGCCCCAAGTTTCAGAGAAAAGATTTCTCTGAGAGAAGAAATGAATGCTGGTTGTGTAAAGAAACTGGGAATACTGCCAGACAGTGTCCCAAAAAGGTGAGCAATAATACACAACTGGGTGCTAGAAAAGAAGTGGGTTGTTTGTGTGTCCCTGGAAGCATGCCAGTGAACATGAGGGAACACGTGCACCCAGTCATGGTAAATGGTGTACGGACGCAAGGGTTAAGGGACATGGGGCATCCTGACCTTGGTAAAGGGGGATCTGGTACAGCCTGGTCAGCTTATACCCAATAAATATGTCACTGTACAGGACTTTGCAGGCAGGGAGAAAACATTGCCCCTCGCTAGTGTTCTCCTAGAATGGGGTGAAACAGGGGGAACTGTGCAACAGGTGGCTGTAGCCAAAACATTAACAGTGGATGTGATCCTGGGTAACAATCTCCAACAGGGGATGGTATGTGCAGTTACCCATAGCCAAGCACCAAGGGAAAATTGTAGTCCCCTGAATCCCACAGAAACCAGTGTGGAAACCACTAAGAGGCCGGTTCCCCAGCCTGTGTCTCCAGATGGGGAGACTGATAAAAAGGGAGTAGAAATTTCCCCAGTAGCAAGTAACCACACAGCTACAGAGGGTTACTCTGAAGAAGGAGGGGTAACCCCTTGTCAGAGGGTTGGGATTGACAGTGATCCTGAGGGCCCTGACGCTAGTGCTAGGGACCCTAGTTTAGCGACTGAAGGGGACCTGTCCCATGCCTTGGGACTGTGTGAGGGGTTTGCAGCTGCTCAGAGAAGTGACCCTAGTTTAGAGAAGCTGTGGGCTTGGGCAGACTCGGATGGTGCACAGAGAGGTGACGGCAGATATAAGGTTTATTGGAAAAATGGACTTATGTATATTCAGACAGTACAGACAGAGGGAGGGATGCTAGACAGGCAGCTTGTCATTCCCCAAGGGTATCGTGAGCAGTTGCTCAAAATTGCACATGATATTCCCTTGTCTGGTCATCTGGGAGTCATGTGCACTACACAGCAGTTAGCCCAGAATTTCTACTGGGCTAACTTCATCCAGCAGGTGAAGGAGTATTGCAGGTCATGTCACCAGTGCCAAGAAATAGGGAAGGCAGGCAAGAAAACCCAAGCTGCCCTGATTCCATTGCCCATAGTGGAGGAGCCATTCCAGAGGGTGGGAATGGATATTATGGGGCCTTTAAATACCCCCAGCTCCTCAGGGAAGAGATTCATCCTGACTGTGGTGGATTATGCCACCCGGTACCCAGAGGAAGTTGCCCTATCCCCTCTGAGGACAGACAAAGTGGCAGATGCCTTACTTGCTATTTTCTCCCATGTTAGATTTCCGCAGGAGGTAATCACCAATCAAGGGGGTTCCTTCATGTCAGACCTGATGAAATGTTTATGGGAGAAGTGTGGGTTGGTGCAGAGATGCACAACACCGTATCACCCACAAGCCAATGGGCTTGTGGAAAGATTCAATGGTACCCTAAAGTCAATGCGCTAGGCGTTTGCTGAACAGCATGGGAGGGACTGAGAGAAATACCTTCCCCACCTGTTGTTTGCATACAGGGAGGTGCCCCAAGAGTCAAGAGGATTTTCCCTTTTCGAACTCTTATATGGACGCTGGGTAGGTGGGCCCCTAGACTTGATCTGGGAGGACTGGGAAGGAAGCACGCCACCCAGGGAACTCCCATTGTGGAGTATGTCCTTAGGTTTAGGGAAAGGCTGAAGGAGCTTATGGGGACAGCCCAGAGCAACCTGGCAGCTGTCCAACAGAATAGTATGGTACAACCGCAAAGCCAGAGCTCACTCACACATGGTGGGTCAGGAAGTCATGGTCCTTATTCCGGTCTGGAAAGACAAGCTGCAGACTGAGTGGGCAGGACCATGCAAAGTGGTTAGGAAGGTAAATGACATGAACTACATTGTGGAGTTACCTGACCAAAGACAGACAGAAAGGATGTACCATGTCAACGTGATGAAGCCATATGCAAATAGTGCTGACATGGTGTTTGTAGTGTGTAGTCATGGGGAGGGGATGGACGAAGGAGACCCCCTTCTGGACTTGCTGGAAGAGAGTAAATTGGAGTCCTCTGTGGAGGCAGTAAAATTGTCTCCTGAGCTAACCCCGGGCCAGATCCAGGAAGTAAGGGAGGTTTTAGCAGACTTTGCCCCTTTGTTTAGCGCCAAGCCTGGACTAACCCCCTTAGCAACACACGATGTGGAGACAGGGACACAGACGCCCATACGGCGGACAGCATATCGGGTCCAAAAGGACATTAGGAGGGAAGTAGAGGAGATGCTGGATTTAGGGGTAATCCAGAGATCCCCCAGTCCCTGGGCCACACCCGTAGTCCTTGTACCCAAGCCAGATGGTTTGACTTGTTTCTGTGTGGACTGTCATGGACTGAATGCAGCCATGAAGTCAGATGCCCACCCGATGCCCTGGATGGATGAACTCCTGGACAAGTTGGGAGGGGCGACCTACCTTACAACCACTGACCTGACAAAGGGGTATTGGCAGGTAGAGTTGATGGACAGAGCTAGGGAGAGGTCAGCCTTCATCACTCCAATAGGCTTATTTGAGTTTAAAGTAATGCCTTTCAGAATGAAGAGTGCCCCGGCCACTTTCCAAAGGTTGGTGAACCAGGTGTTAAATGGTGCTGAGGAGTACGCCATGGCGTACCTGGATGACATTGCCATCTTCAGTACTAGCTGGGAGGAACACGTATCCCACCTTAGGGAAGTGCTGGGCAGGATACAGAGGGCCGGGCTCACTGTCAAAGCCGGGAAGTGCCAGGTGGCCATGGGAGAGATGGCATACTTCGGGCATGTGGTAGGCCAGGGACAGCTCCGTCCTAACCAAATAAAAATAGAGGTAATCCAGGCATGGCCCAGATCAGAAACTCAGAAGCAGGTCAAGATTTTTCTCGGGACAGCAGGGTACTATAGAAAATTTGTACCCAATTACAGTGCCATGGCTGCTCCCCTATCTGACCTGACAAAGAAAAGGATGCCCAAGAAAATTACCTGGGGCCCAGTCTGTGTGGAAGCCTTTTTCAAACTAAAGGAGGCACTGTGAAGTGCTCCTGTTTTGACAAGCCCTGACTATAGCAAACCTTTTTATAGTTCAGACTGACGCCTCAGACATGGGTATTGGGGCAGTACTGAGTCAGACATCCAGCCAAGGGAGGGATCACCCAATAGCCTACCTGAGTAAAAAAAAGTTACTTCCCAGGGAGCAGGCATACTCCACGGTGGAAAAGGAGTGTCTTGCCATAGTGTGGGCCCTAAAGAATTTGTAGCCATACTTGTATGGGCAGCATTTTGTGGTGCAAACTAACCACAACCCCCTGATTTGGCTGACGCAGATGGGGAAGAACAATAGTAGATTGCAAAGATGGAGTCTTGCTTTGCAAGGATATGACATCACCATTCTACATAGGGCTGGAGTGACCAATCAGAACTCAGATTGGTTGTCTTGTGTCTACGAGGAGTGAACTGATTTGGGAAACTCATCCCATGCATGGGATAGAGCCCCCAAATTCAGTCTAGGTGGGGAGGATTGTGGCACGTGGACAACTGGTTCTGATTACAATATGATATTTTTTCTGCAATATAAAATATGTAGGGGAGTGTCTGTCAGCAGAAACTGCTGTCTTGCTGAAACTGACGCATCAAAAACCCCCAGGTATAAGTTCAAAGGACAGGACGTAAGTTAAACTACAGATATCTGAGATGCAATTACTTTGTCAATTTGCTTTGAAGCCAGGAACTAAAATATCCATTTTATAATGTCCTCAGGGAAATCCTCTGATTTGCACTAGGTGTCATGATGAAAAGGGGCATATGCATGTGTTTTGGGTGTCTTCCAAGGAAGCCAGCTAATTACATCAAAGAGACTTTGATGTCTCTGTGAAGCAGGTCCCAGACTAAAGTGGGAAGTCCAATATGCATTTGCTTGGGGTATCCAGTGAATTATATTAAAGAGACTTTGATGTCTGTGTGAAGCACATCACAGACTGGTTTAGGGGAAGTCACATGAAGAGAGGAGATTCATTGACGTCACCTTTTTTTGTAAAATATCTTATTAGGACATCCTGTGTTATAAAATATACATTTTAATACACCAAGGCGGAGTTAGGTGACCTCAGAGAGAAGGCCGGCTCAAGACTGCTTTTAAGTATACTGAGCAGACCTAACAGAGACACATTCATTTTCTGACTGAGAAAAGAGGAACATCAAAGCACTGAAAGATTAAGAAAGTAAGGATACATTAGCTAAGACCAGTCTGAGTATATGGGTTGTAGGAATTTGCACTTTTAAACCTGTTTTTTTTTTAAGTCTGTATGTGTTGGGATATCTTGTTCTGTATTTACTGTTTTCCTATTTTGTATCTATTTTAAAGTAAAGATATATATTTTAAAAACAGAAACTGCCTGGTGTGCCTTGAAACTTCTTTTTATATAAGTGAAGCTTAGATGGTTATAGTTGACACTGTGCATGAGCTCATTGTGGTACCAAACTGGGAAACAGGTCGGAGTTCTCTAGGTCTTGCATAGAGTTCTAAGGGTTCATTTTGTAATATCTGGTTAGGTGTCCATAGGCAAAGATATCTGGTCCCCCGAAGACAGAATTATCTGAGCCTGACAATTGGGTACACTAACAAGAGGTTATCAGTTTGAATCCCTCCAGAACTTGGGACAAAGGTGACCCGAACCCACAAAACAGACAATAGGGTTACCTTGTTCTGTTAAATGTTCACAATTCTATGCTCAGAGGTTAGCACTTTGGGAGTAGAGGGCTGACCTGCTGAGTGGGGTTGTAACACCTACCAGGTGCCATGGCTTGGAGGGATGGACAGTGCAGCCTAAGGATCACTGGGGCAGCAGGACAGAAGCGTGAGCTAGACATCATCATCCACCTGGGAATGAATGACCTGGAAAGTGGTAGTGCATGAGCAGTTCAGGGAATTGGGGAGGAGTCTTAGACAGGTGGCATGCTCTGTAACCTTTTCAGAGGTGTTATCCATTGAGGTTAAGGGGGAGAACAGTGTACTCTGCACCAAGAGATTCAACACATGGCTGAAGGACTGGTGTGGAGGGAAGGGATTTGGCTTCATTGGGTGCTGGGAATCCACCTGGAGGGATTCAGGCCTCTACAGAGATGATGGCCTGCATCTATCCAGAGGGGAAACCAGGATCCTCAGTAAACTAGCCAAGGGGGTTAGTGGAAATAATCTGGGTGAAGCAAACAACCTCCCCCAAAAAAATGATGCAGATGACAGAGAGGACCCTAAGGTTGAGAAATCACCAAAGATAACTAAAACCAAAATAGGGAAAAATACAGAGAAAAGGCAGAATGGGAGTTAGGACAATAGGGGTGTGGAGGAAAGACATGGGGATAGAAGTTTAGTTATTAGGAGAGGAGGCAGCAAAAACTGGTAGGCCATGTGCACAAATGCCCACAGTATGGGAAGCAAAATCACGGACCTATTGGCACTGATGGCAGATGCGGACCTGGAGATTGTCACTGTTACCGAGACATGGTTCACGGGGAACCATGAGTGGGATATGACAATACCAGGTTACACTCTATTCAGGAGGGAGAGGGTTGGTAAAAAGGGAGAAGGAGTGGCTATCTATTTCAGAGAAGGAATTAAGGCAACTGAGGTACAGGGAATGCAGGGAGAGGTGGAGGCACTATGGATCACCCTGAAAATGGGAAATGACACTGCCATTTGCACTGGTGTAATCTACAGACCTCCTGCACAAGGAGAAGAGCTGGACAGGGTACTTGTAGAAGCCATCCACAGAATGACAGATAAAGGGGAGGTGCTGCAGGTAGGAGACTTCAATCTGCTGGAAGTGGATTGGAGCAGCCAGGCTGCAGCCTCAGCCAGGAACCGAGACATCCTGGAAGCTCTGCAAGACATGCCTAAGACAGCTAGTGACGGAACCCACCTGAAAGGGAATGAGATTGTAGGGGCAAAAATAGTAGGGGAATTCAAAAACGCATGGGGCAGAGATAAAGGAAGTCTAGCAATAGGAAAGAGAGGGTAAGCCATAGATCATTTAGTATCTTGGGTATATGGCACAGGAAGGGAAATGGGAAAACTAGGTGTGCCAAGCGTCCCTTATCTCCCGACAAATCCTATGTTTTTTTGTTCCAATTTGGGATGTGTACCTTATATAAAAGAAGCTACAGTATTTCGGAAATGTACATTTTAGAATAGGGGCCCAGATGATGGGTGGTCTACCTTGACATTTGGTAGCTGGGAAACGACACAGTGGGGCCCTGATGTAAACACCAAGAGACCCCCACTCCTATTGCAGATAAAATAAGTGGCCAATTCAGGCAAAAAGAACATTCTATTTGTAAGATTTGCCATGGTGGTGCAATGAACTCTGTTTTAACTGATGCGTGTCATAAAGCAGTAGGAAGGGTTGAGCTGTTAATTTTGTGTTTGTTTAATGCTTAGGAGATGTATGACTATCTCTTATTAGCTAGCTCTTCACCAGTTACATTTGTGTTTGTTTAATGCTTAGGAGATGTATGGCTATCTCTTATTGGCTAGCGCTTCACCAGTTACCTATCTATTGTTTGAGAAAGCCAGTTTAGGCAGTGCACCTTACGTGAAAGAAATCAGTTCAGGCAGTTACGTTTTAGAACAGGGACGCAGTTGATGGGTGGTCTACCTTGATGTTTAATAGCTGGACAACTTCACAGCAGAGCCCTGATGTGAACACCAACAGACCCCCTCTTGTATTGGAGATAAAATAAGTGGCCAATTCAGGCAGAACGAATATCGTAGCTGTAAGATTTGCTGGGGGGGGAGGGAGCTGGTGCACTGAATTCTCTATTTTAACTGATGTATGTCATAAAACAGTAGCATCCCCTAATGAAAAACCAGTTGACATCTGAGAATGAGTAAAGTCTGAGCTGCTTATGTTGTATTTGTTTAATGCTTGGGAGATGTATGTCTCTCTTATTTACTAGCTCTTTACCAGTTACACACCATTGGTGGAGGACTGAACCTTAATAAAAGGAAGTCAGTTTAGGCACTGCACCTTATATGAAGGAAGCCAATTCAGCAAGTTGCATTTTAGAATAGGTGCCCATCTGATGGGTGGTCTACCTTGATGTTTAGTAGCTAGGCTATTTCACAGCAGGGCTCTGATGTGAACACTAAGACATCCCTTCCCCTATTGGAGATCTTCAGGCAGAAGGAATATTGTAAGATTTGCTGTGGGGACAGGCTGTCACTGAATTCTCTGTTTTAAATGATGTATGCCTTAATGCAGTACCACCCTTAATGAAAAGACCATTTAAAGTCTGAGAATGAACAAAGGTTCAGCTGCTGATTTTGTGTTTGTTTACCACTTACCTCCCACTGCTACTGCCCCCACCCTAACCTTCCCTTCCCCATGTGACATACATTCCTTTTTATATTACATTTATTTATACTCCTCCCTGAATGGCCCCCATCTGACCGCCAGCTCCTGTCTGGCCCCTCCAGAATTACCGGGCCACTCTTACGCCTGTCCAGGGGCAGTGCTCATGGAGAGTCGTGTCACCATCCTGCCACCAGTTTGTTTCCTCCATTTTCCCCTATTTTACCTGAAGGCCCCAGGAGAAGGTTGCATGTGTGTGGAGGCACGATGTGCTTTACAGCCCGGTAATGACCCCTCCTGCCCGCCCCATTGGCCTATCGCCGGCACTCGCAGAGCAAGCAGCCCCTGGCTCTCACCAGGGGCAGCCGTAAGTGAGGGATGCCATTCCACTTCCCCGGAGAGGACAGCTGCTTGTCGGCTGCTCCATCCAGCCCTCCACCCTCACCGCCTGCCCGACCTGACAACCCAGGCTCGCCTCCCAAACCCGCGCCATGCGCAAGTGAGACATCCAGTGCCTGAGCCCTCTGTGCCACCAGGCCAGCTGTGACATACATTTCTAATACAGCTACCCTGCTCTCCATGGCCCACTCATTGCATTAAATTAATCCACTTCAGTTCATCCTGTACCTCATTGGACCCTGCCTGGCACTTAACAGTTACTATGTGAGCTCCTGTACTCCACTTTAGTTCAGCCTGCATCTCAATTCAATTCAAGTTTATTTGCAGGAAAACTCCATTGAGCAAGCTCATTCACAAAGAGATCCTGATTACATAATTACATAAAAGGCAGTAGACAAACAGGTTTACCTAAAGAAGGGTACATACATAGTAGAAAAAAAACAACAGAATTCATACAAATGGATACATACAGTCATAACAGAGCTTAGCATTAACATAATGCAGTAATGTGACAATTTATGGCAAAAAATACAGAGAAGTCATGGGATGCAGTAGGGAAATGAGCAGAAATGCATAAGGGGTGTGAGAACAAGGCAATGGGACTGGATGGCATACATCCCAGGGTACTAAGGGAGCTAAGGGCGGAACTAGCAGAGCCATTATCAGAACTGTTTAGTGAGTCTCTGAGCACAGGAGAGGTCCCAGAAGACTGGAGAAGGGCTCATGTAATCCCGCTCCACAAGAGCGGTAGCAGGGAGGAGGCAGGGAACTACAGATCAGTCAGTCTTACCTCAGTAGTGGGCACGATTATGGAGGCACTCCTTAAGGAAAGGATAGTGCAACACCTGGAATCCATAGGAGCACAGGATCCAAGACAGCACGGGTTTACAAAAGGAAGGTCTTGTCAAACTAATCTCATAGATTTCTTTGACTGGGTAACCAGAGTGATGGACCAAGGGGGTGCAGCTGATGTCGCCTACCTTGACTTCAGCAAAGTGTTTGATACTGTTCCACATAAAAGATTGATTAATAAAATGGGTAGGCTTGGGGTGGGTCAGAAGTTGGTCAACTGAGTGGCAAACAGGTTGGCGTGCAGAAAAAAAACAGAAAGCGGTGGTAAACGGTATACAGTCAGAAGAGATGCAAGTCACAAGTGGGGTATCTCAGGGATCAGTCCTGGGGTCAGTTCTCTTCAATATCTTCATCAGTGACATTGCAGATGGACTGGAGGGTAAGGTTTGTCTGTTTGCAGGTGACACCAAGATCTGCAACAGAGTAGATGATCCAGATGGGGTGGGCAGAATGAGAAGAGATCTGGATAAATTGGCAAAATGGTCGGAAGAGTGGCATCTGGATTTTAACGCAAAGAAGTGCAAGATCATGCACACACGCAAGAGAAATCCTGAAGCCATCTATAGGTTGGGAGGGGAGTTGTTGGCAATTACAAGGGAAGAAAGAGACTTGGGCATCATCATCACAGATGACCTGAAATCATCCAAGCAGACCACTAAAGCAGTAGGTAAGGACAGGGGGATGTTGGGGTGCATTAGTAGGGGTATTACAAGTCATAAGAGTGGGGTAATAATCCCTCTTTACAAGACACTGGTTAGGCCCCATCCGGAGTACTGCGTGCAGCACTGGAGGCCGCACCCTCACAAGGACATTAACAAAATGGAGGCAGTCCAGAGAGGGGCAATCAGAATGGTGCAGGGACTGCATCAGAAAACATATGAGGACAGATTAATGGAGCTCAATATGTATACCCTAGAGCAAAGGAGGGAGAGAGGTGATATGATCAAAATATTCAAACACCTTAAGGGCAGTAACAAGGTGAAAGAGCCTAACATGTTTCAATATAAGAAAAATAGCAGGACAAGAGGACACAGCATGAGATTAGAGGGAGAACGATTAAGGGGTAATGTAAGGAAGTTGTTTTTCACAGAAAGGCTGGTGGATGCATGGAACAGCCTACCTCAGGGAGTGGTGGATATGAATACAGTGCAGGGTTTCAAACAGTAATGGGATAGGCATAAGGAAGCAATACAGATGAGTATGAATAGATAGGCCATTGACAGAGTAAAGGCCTATGGCACATTCATAAGGCAGAAAAAGAAATGGGCAGACTGGATGGGTCTTGCAGTCCTTATCTGCTGTCAGTTTCTATGTTTCTATATCATACATTGCAGAAAGGTGTGCTTCAGAGGAAAGTGACTGAGAAAGCTAATAGGTCAACACCTGCAGTGGGGGAGGTATGGGGAGAGATGGTGGAGAAGCAAACACGAGGGAACTGAATAGGGAAGTAGATTAGGCAGAATATATGAGAGCTAAGGGACTGAGAAAGCTAATAGGTCAACACTTACAGTGGTTAGGACAGAGAGAGCTGAGAGGACAAATAAGGGATGAGCCAGAGAGAGAAAAAATGAGGGGGGCAGTAGGGGGAAAGATGGAGAGGGAATAGAAGCAGAGATAGAAAGGTTAAGGGGTTGATATTGGCCTGGGAGGAAGGAGTAGGTAGAGCGAAGGGGGGAGGGGGAAGAGAAGGAGGAGGGAAGAGCAGAGTGGGAGTAGAAGAAGGGGAGGGATGGTAAGGATGCTAACATAAGAAAGTAGAAGAGGGTAAGAGGGAATACAGCAAGACAAAAAATAAGGAGGGAGGTAGGGGAAGGAGGAAGAGGATGGAGAGAGAATAAAAGCAGAAAAAGAGTGATTCGGGGGTAAGTGATGGCCTGAGGAGAAGATGGAGGGGAGAGAAGGTGGAGAAGTAGACATGAGGGGACAGAAGAGGGAAACAATTATGGAGTTTGGAGCCCAGGTTTGGACACCATATAAAAAAACAGGATGTTATATTGTTGGAGAGAGTTCAGAGGAGAGCAACAAAAGCTATACACAATATGGCAGGGAAAAACCATGAAACCCGTTTGAGAGAGCTGAATATGTATTCGTTGGAGGACAGAAGGAAAAGAGGCGATATGTGTTTAGTGCATAAGGCTTGGCAAAACGATGACCTCTGGAATATCACTGGTCTTGAATTAAACAATAGTGTGTACAATACTAGGTCTCCTCCGATGCAGTTAACAGCATTAAAAAGGAAGAAAGTACGTAGTACATGGTGGTTTAATCAAAGAGTTGTGTATGATTGGAATAGATTACCATTGGAAGTTGTGGCCAGCCAAACAACTGCTGAGTTTAAATCTAGATGGGATAATTACATGAACAAAATTAGAAATTAGAACTAAATGGGAAGCATATAGGACGAAAGTCCATTTGGCTCAGTATCATTCCTATGATTCCTATGAACAGGGCAAATGGACTTTATGAGAGCTAAGCTCTCTGGCAGTTACAGGCAACCGTGAAATGCTTAAAGGCTAGTGACTTAAAAAAGTTAATCGTGACCAGCCTGGTGAGCTTGAGCACCGCCTGAACACTGTTCCAAGCCACAGGGAGGGAATGCAATACAGTATAGCTCCCTTATCAAGGGAGATTCAAGTTCTAGGGATGTCCAGGAGGAGGAAGGCTGACTTCCTGTGGGAATAAGTGCAGTGCGAGATATGGACGATAGAGGATATATAGTCCAGGAGTTGATTATGTAATGCTTTGAGCGCCCACATGCCAAGGTGGAGCAGTCTCTTGGTACCTAGGGGCATCAACCCAACAGCAGAATACAGATCACAATGGTGGGTCCTGGAGGATGCATTGGCAATAAAATGAAGGGCTTGGTGAAAGAGGACATCAAGCCTATTAAGGCTGGCTGCTGAGGTGCAGTTGTATATGATATCACCATAGTCTAGAGCGGAAGGAATGTTGCCTGGATGAGTCTGAATCTGACCTTGGTTGGGAAGAGCACTCGGTGTTTAAAAAAGAAACCTAGTATGGCTTTGAGCTTGTCGGAGAGGCGATCAGTTTGGGCACTGAAGGAAAGTTTATTGTCGATCCATACTCCTAGGTATTTGAACTTATCAACCACTTCAAGTGGTTCCCCTAAGGATGTCAAGACAGTTGCAGTGCCAGTCTTGGTCCTGACGGGGGGTGCTGTTGGGGCTGAAGATCATTAACTTAGATTTTTTCGCATTGAGCAAAAGCTTGGCACAAATAAGGCTGTGTTCGAGCTGAAGGAAGTCAGTTTGAAGCACATCGCAGATTTTGACAAGCGTAGGCTTGGAAGTGTGAAGTACTGTGTCGTCCGCAAAGAAATGCAGTTTAGAGTTGATGATACTGGAATCAAGGGTGTTGATATAGACAGGAAAAAGGATAGATCCTAATATGGAGCCTTGGGGGATGCCTCTAGTGATGGGGAGGGGGTTTGATAGAAGACCATCTGCTTTTACTCACTGAACTCGCCCTGTAAGGTAGCTGGAGAACCAGTGAACTGAAGAGGTGGTGGCACTTAAGTTTTAGAGGCTAAGCAGAATAAGGCTGTGGTCGATGGTGTCAAACACTTTATTCAGGTCAAGGAACACTGCACCTGTACTTGCTTAGAGTCATAGACAGAGCACCAGTCATTGATGACTTTAAATAGGGCAGAGACAGTACTGTGGTTTTACCTGAAAGCCGATTGTGCTGGGTTAAGGAGAGAGTGTTCTTCGATGTGTTCTTTCAGCTGGCTATATATGAGCTTTTTGAATATTTTGGAGAGCACAGGGAGGATGGAAATAGGCCTATAGTTGTTCAGATCAGAGGGGTCACCTGATTTAAAGAGGGGCAATACGTGGGCTGATTTCCAGCAAGAGGGGACAGTGGCGGTTGAGATAGAGAGGTTGAATATGTGGAGGATGGAGGCAGTGAGATAGTAGTATCCAAGTTTGAAAAAGAAGGGTTCAATCCCATCGGAACCACCACCCTTTCTGGCGTCAAGTCTACAAAGATGGTCTTCAACATTCTTGTATGAGAAGTAGTTGGAGAGGGTGCAGCGATGGGGTGCGGGGAGTGCAGTGGAGACCAATGGGGGGGGCAAAACAGCCCTGTGTAGGGGGAGGAGTCAAATGCTAGCCCAGTGGGGGCAAAGTGGGAATTGATTTTCTCTATAATAAGATTGCGGTCCTCGAGCACAACTCCTTTGTCACTGATCTTGGTAGGCACAGAGGGGGCCACTTTGTGCACTTTGATGGTTTTTATAGTCCAGCAAGTCTTGACTGAGCTCCCTTTGGCCTGCCCGAGAGCACTGACATAATAGTTCATTTTTGTTGAGTGGATAAGCTTGATGCAGGAGTTTCTAGCAGTTCTAAAAGCCTGCCAGTTGGCTTGTCACTTAGTATGCCTGGCTTGTGCCCGGAGCTTATTCCGTGTGGTGAGTGCAGCTTTCAGAGCTGTCGTGAACCAGGGATGGGAAAATTTATAAGCTCTGATTTTGATGAGGGGGCATGCTTGTCAACTAGGTGTAGGAGATGGTTACTGAAGATCATGATGGCCTCGTCCACAGTTTCGGCGAGGTAGAGGCTTTCCCAATTAGACACCCTGAGTTTGTTAAGGTAGTTGCATGCGTTGAATTTGCAGAAACTGCATTTGAAGGTGTATTTGGTTGAGGAGGTGCCTTTCACCTGGGCTGTGGTAGAAACTACAATACCGTGATCGCTCAGGTCATTGTGAAACACTGCAGTATTCAGAATTTTGTGAGGTTGTTTGGAAAGGATGCCATCAAGGATAGAGCTATTACTGTAGTTCTGGTATTTTCCCTTGTCGGTTCTGTAAAAAGTTGGGAGAATCCGAGTTCATCGCAGAGTCCTTTTAAAGCATTTGATTTTGTTGTTAACCAGGTGAGGTTTAGATCATCAAGAATGATGGTCCCCCCACTGCTGAGGGCTATCAGGGATTTCAGGGTGTTGATAATTGCATTGCCCCAGAGGGGGGCCTGTAGCAACTGATGATATGAAGGATTTCGGAATATGGCAGGTGGAATTTTAGTGACACATATTCAAATTATTTTGGCTCTGAGAGGGTCTGGATATTTGATACTTTAAATCTGTCTTTATAATAGATGACCACTCCACCCTCCGCCCCCCAAGGGCCTATGTGCTCGGTGGAGGTTGTAGGCAGGTAAAGCTATGGCTTGGTCTGGGATGGAGTGCTCAAGCCAGGATTCAGCTATGATGATGAGGTCTGGTTTTGTATGAGCTGCCCAAACTTGTAGTTGGTCAATTTTGTTGATCAGACTTAATGCATTAATTAGCATTAGTTTAAGGCCAGGGGCAGAGGTGATGTCTAAGGGGGAGATAAGGGGCTGGGAGGTCTGGTATTTACTTCAACGTTTCCTGAGTGTATAAGGAGTAGCAGTATGAGCTTAGTTAAGTGGTGTCAGGCCATGGCAAGAGCCTTTCGCTTCTGGGAGTGTCCCCTGTACAGCGGCCATGTGGACATCCTGGAGGGGGAAAAACGGAGGGGACAGGTCATGATAATGAGTGAAAGGGCTGTAATGGATGTAGGGTCAGGGATGGTGCAGAGATTCACAGGAGAGTAATGGGCATGGAGGTATGGAGGATGGTGGGGGTTGAGGTGGCACCACACGATAGCAAGAGGCTGTAGCTCTCCTCACTAAGGGGAGGTGCTGGCTAGGGCCACTATCTGTGGCTGGGCAGGAACACAGAAATCAGTGGGTAGACAGTCCCAGCATAAGTAAGGCAGCAAGGCAAGGGCAAGAAGTAGCTGGGGTAGCATGCTTGAGAATGGTAGCCCAGAATTATAATGGCTGGGAGTAAAATTATGCCTGTCCACATTAGAGATAGGATATGGTTAGGAATAGGATGAAGCTCTTTAAGAAGAGCAGGTTACTGTTTTGGTAATTAATTTCCAGATGGTTAGGTTGTTATAGTGGGGAGGATCTTAGTGGAAGGGAGACCATTTAATAGAAGGGGGGTGGGGTGGCCGGGCCACAAAACTGCTGTGAGAAGAAGCTGAGTGAGACTCCTGAGCTGTAGAAAATAAATTAATTTAGGCTCCATATCTCCTGGTTCTGCAAAGCAGCCAAATCCCAGTTAAATGACTTTAGGTAGCAGAAAAAAAGTCTCTGTTTTAAAGTCTGTGGGTCCGTGGGGGGACCCTGTGTAACACTCAACAATTAAAACTATGTTAAGTCCTGTACTCCATTTCAGTTTGGCCTGCACCTCGCTGGACCACGTCTGACACTCAACAGTTACCACAGTATGTTAGTTCCTGTACTGTATTTCAGGCTGCACCTCACTGGACCCTGTGGGTTCACTCAACAATAAAACTATATGTTAACTCATGTACTCCACTTCAGTTTGGCCTGCACCTCATTGGACCCTGTCTGACACTCAACAGTTATTACAGTATATTAGCTCCTATACACCACTTTAGCTCAGCCTGCACTTCACAGGACCCTGCATGACACTCAACAATTAATACTGTACTTTATCTCCTGTACACCACTTCAGTTCAGCCTGTACCTCACTGGACCCTGCCCTACTGGGGCATACTGCCTGCCTCACATCTGGTCTCTATCCTACCAAGCTGCTAGGCTTATTCTTGATAAACCTTCTGCTCCACTGGACTGTTTGCCAGGACCTTCCTACAGCATGTTTTCACTTCTCCAGTATTTTATTATTTTACATTATTACCTCATATGAACCAGACTTGCTGCTCAATTAGTCCATAATACCAGACTTCCATGTGTGCACTATATGCTCATTCTGATGTTTCCACAAGAAGACTGGTTGTCGAGGGCTGGCAGCTCTGTGGGAGCAACAACTTGAATCTTCTACATTGGGCAGTCATGCCCAGAAAAAGTTCCTGGTCTTTGAGTATTAAAACGTATCTGTGTGACTATTCATTTTAAGTATTTTGCACCTCTTTGCCACTGTGTAGCCTCTCTCAGCTATTATGCAGCTGAATGCCAGGACTGCCCGTAGGTTATGGAACATTTGAATGAAAAAAAAAAATAACTGCAGTTGTGTTCAAAGCATAGACTGTTTGTCTGATTCTTTGACTGTTTGCCACCACTGAGGCTTCAGTACTTGACCAAGATTACTAGGAAATACTCATCGATTTATAATTACTTAATGTTAACTGCACTTCAGAGTCACATGCCACACCATATCCTCTGGCTCATCCACCGTATTGTTTGATCCACAGAGCCTGTTTATCACCTGCTGGGCCCAGGAGTTACATCAGGGAAGAGTGGCAGGGAAGTGTGGTTGATAGTTTGAGATGCATATCTTTGCATTTGTATCAGAACTTTGTTGTTTCTGCCTTGGTGGCTTTGCAACATTAATCACTGGTGAGTGGCACTTCTAGATTTTGCTAGAGCAAGATTCAAATCCTTTTAATGAGCACCAGTAACATCTGTGAGTTTGTGTATGTAGTTCGTTGTATGCAGTCATGAGTGCACAACTGTCCATTGTGGGTGTGTTGGCATAAATTAATGGGACGATGGTGTGTTGTGTGTATGTGTCTGTGAAGGTGATAATGCATTGTTTGTGGTTCTGTGTTCACAGTACAGTGGAGCCCGCCAGAATGCACTGCAGTGTCACAGGTTTGTGCATGACAATAAGGATTAACTGCCATTGCGATTGCAATGTTTCCATAGTAACTCTGCAGAATTCTGCAGTACTCTGAATTGCATCCCGGCTTCACTGTATTAGGTTTGCTTGTGTGGCTACAGTATGGATGCATATGGCAGTGTCAGTTTCTGTAGGTGTTTGTGTGATAACGTGAGTTGGAGGCAAACCTAGATCTACATTGTTAGGAACAAACAACGAATGTATTTGTATTTGCCAATACCACTTCATTGCCTTATTCTGTTGTGTTCATCCAGGATCAACTTGTAAATGAGCCTGCTCAATGGTGCTATTCCTGGTAAAATAAAAACTGATTGATTGATTGATTGATTGATTGAGTTCCAGCCCAAGGGTGAATCCTCTGCCCTTCAGGGTTGCTATTCCAACCCTGAGCTGGTAATTTACACACTATGGTGGGTATTTATTTCTTTAGTTTTTGTTGACTGGGTAAGTGCACTAGATAAATCCTACCTATTTTCAGGCACGATCCGGGAAGGGGGGATACAGATGAATGCCAACTAACCTTGAACCAGATTAAGCTGTTGGTGGTATTTTTAGTGAATGAGGGAAATTTGGCCAGGACACCGGGGAAATTCCCCTATTCATGCACCAGGGGGCTCTTCTTCCTGTAAGCAGGAATGGAGGAGCCCAATTTGGAGCCAGACAGAGGAGGAAGTGCTGATGTGGCAGGGAAGAAGGAGGTGGAGAGAGCAGGAGTGATGGCTTCCCCTACTGACTCTATGCTGCTTGAGGTTGAAGAAACTGAGCTGAGAAAATCAACCAAACATGTGGACATGGCAGGTACAGAAGATAAAGGAAAAAAGCTGAAGGCCACTGATAAAGGTGTAAATATGGGTGCAGGAAGTCAAACGACAGAACAAGAAACAGAAGAAGTATTATGCCTATCTGCTTTGCAAGAGAAAAAAGAGCAACTACTTTTGCTATTATTTGAAACGGAGAGTGCAATTACCTTGCAGCAATCATCGAAATCTGAAGCACCATAAAGCGAGTCATCACAGCTGAAAGGCCAGACAGCTGCTCAGCTGATTCTGCCAATGGATGATGTGGCGGGAGACTCCAACGCTGCAAAGAAAAACAAACAGAAACAGCACCCAACAGTGAGACAAACAGCTGCACAAAGCCCGAAACAGAAAGTGCAACAGACTGCCATGCTGAATGCCACACAAGGACATGTAAGTGAACACCTTAATGTTGCTGGAGATGTTCTAAAATCAAGTGATGCTGCTCCATTAATGAGGCCAGTTGTCTTTTCAGACTTTAATTTAGAATCAGAAATTGAATCTAAAGAGACTAATGTGGGGAAAAAAACACTGGGCCTTAGGAGAAAAACAGCACCAGAGAACAAGGCATGTGGTAAACAAAACAAAAAATAGCTGGTCACCAGAGAAAGCTTTACTGTCAGCTGGATGGCTGGCAAAAGAAACAGTGGGGTGGAGATCTGATAATTCAGATCCAGTGGTTCAGAGATACAATGAGGATGTAGCACACAAACAAACAAATGTGTGTGGTACAGAAAAAGCTAGTACCGATGGTGAACAACCAAGTACTTCAGCAGGGGCACCTACAAACATTCCAGGAGAGAATAAGGATATTGGGAAAAAAAAAAGAAAAAGATCAAAAAGTTCCAGTAAAGAAATTCACGGACTTATTCCAGGCAAGGGGGAAACCAGCACCATGACGAAACGCAGTGAGACTCATATATAAAGGGGGACTAGAACAACCTCCTGATAGAGTATACATAGCAAGAACCTTACTGAAAGACTCCATGAGGTTCTTTGCCTCAGAAATTTTATGCTTTAATAATTACTGGAGATGCTAACTTTAATATTAGTTTTAAGAACATTGCAGGCCTAGATAGATTCTGGGCAAAGTATAATGCTATGTATAAATCACAATTATGGTCCCCATGTTTAGCAGTGCCTTTAACAAAAACCCATGGTATGAACAGCTACAGTCTTATTTAAAAACAAGCATTTGTCAATGCCGAACGTTCACTTGCAGGTATTTGCAGTGGTGTTTGGCACGTATGGTGCTTTACCCTAATGCCCTGTGCGATTGCTGGTATTTGCACAATAAATTTTCAGCATGACCTTTTTGTTACCCCCATTGTGCGCTACATAGGCGGAAACACATTTTGGGCAGGATGTGAAAAATGACAGCTGTACTGCTCATAAGGAAGTGTGGTAAAATGGCAATGTTGAAAATCTGGAGTGGAAATATTGAAATTAAGTAAACCTACGAGCGTAGGTGAACTGTGCAACGACGCCTGTAAAACTGTCATTGTTAGAATTTTTTCACCAAATTTTCAACATTGGCATTTTAAAACTCTGCTAATGAACAGTGTCACTGTGATTTTCTTACTGTGTCCCATACATTGATTTCGCGACACCGACTGCGTCACTGTGCACTACATGGCGAAACATGTTTTGGGCAGGATGTGAAAATGACAGCTGTACTGCTCATAAGGAGGTGTGGTAAAATGGCAATGTTGAAAATCTGGAGTGAAAATATTGAAAATTGCAAACTTACGAAAGCGCATGAGGAACTGCAATAACGCACACTCGTAAAACAGTTACTTTTAGGAATTTGTTCACCAAATTTTCAACATAGCCATTTTAAGATCTCTGCTCATGAACAGTGACACTGTGATTTTCTTAATGTGTCCCATACACTGAGTTCGCACAGCGACTGTGCCACTGTGCGCTACATGGGTGGAAACATGTTTTGGGCAAGATGTGAAAAATGACAGCTGCACTGCTCATAAGGAGGTGTGGTAAAATGGCAATGTTGAAAATCTGGAGTGAAAATATTGAAAAATTCGCAAACTTACGAGCGTGCATAGGAACTGCGCAATGAACATTCGTAAAACAGTCATTTTTAGGAATTTTGTCACCAAATTTTCAACACAGCCATTTTAAGACCGCTGCTCATGAACAGAGTCACTGTGATTTTCTTAATGTGTCCCATACATTGAGTTCGCACATCGACTGAGCCATTGTGCACTACATGGGCGGAAACACGTTTTGGGCAGGATGTGAAAAATGACAGCTGTACTGCTCATGAGGAGGTGTAGTAAAATGGCAATGTTGAAAATCTGGAGTGCAAATATTGAAAATTCGCAAACGTATGAGCGTGCGTAGGAACTGCAGCAATCATCGCTCGTAAAACAGTCATTTTTAGGAATTTTTTCACCAAATTTTCAACATAGCCATTTTAAGACCTCTGCTCATGAACAGTGTCACTGTGATTTTCTTAATGTGTCCCATACATTGATTTCGCACACCAACTGCGCCATTGTGCGCTACATGGGCGGAAACACGTTTTGGGTGAGATGTGAAAAATGACAGCTATACTACTCATAAGAAGGTGTGGTAAAATGGCAATTTTGAAAATCTGGAGTGCAACTATTGAAAATTCGCAAACCTACGAGCGTGCGTAGGAACTGCGCAACGCACGCTCGTAAAACAGTCATTTTTAGGAATTTTTTCACCAAATTTTCAACATAGCCATTTTAAGACCTCTGCTAATGAACAATGCCACCATGATTTTCTTAATGCATCCCATACATTGATTTCGCATACCGACTGCTCCATTGTGCGCTACATGGGCGGAAACACGTTTTGGGCAGGATGTGAAAAATGACAGCTGTACTGCTCATAAGGAGGTGTGGTAAAATGACAATGTTGAAAATCTGTAGTGAAAATATTGAAAATTTGCAAACTTACGGCCTGCCTGAGGAACCGCGCAACGACGCCAGAACAAACATTAATTTTTGCACCAAATAACATGGTTTTGGGACTTTTCAGACGATAAACATAGTCATATAAAGAGCCCAGGGCCTGAAGGGTGATTTTGGGCGAGTGACCGCGAAATCACCTTCAGGCCCGACTAACGCCATGACAGTGACATCATTCATGAGAAGGGTCCCAAAACCCCGTGTTGAAATTTGGTGCAAAATTCCAAAAATGCCTGAGATATGCAATAAAGTTGAAAACCCCCTATCTAGCCCATTATACAGCTTACCAGCATTTCCTCAGTTCGCGGTCGGCTTTGAAGAGTGCAGACGTGTTCCCGGTCCACCGAAGATCGTCGCACCAAGTTCCGGAGGTAAGTATGGGGGTGGGGGGTGGAGGAGGCTGGGTGCGAGTGAGTGGGTGCGGGTTGTGGGAGGGGACTGGGAGAAGCCATGGGACCGTTTTGCTTTACAGGTGAAAAACAAAAAGGCTACGTGGGGACGCTTGCCATGTTGGGGTGGCCCCAGCTGGCAGAAGGATGGCTGGGAGGGGCCGAGCCGACAGGGATTGGCACCCTGTTGGCAAACAATGCGGGACGTTTACTCACGCTGGGGTGAGCTCCCAGCGTGGCAGCAAGATTTTGGGGCGGGCGTGGCGGGAGGGAGCAGCGTGACACGGGCGGTGAGCGGTGCTCTGTATGACAGCAGTGGTTTTCTTTGAAGTGAAGACCACCGCTGTCATACACAGCTCCCGCACCCATTGGTGCAGGACCGCCACGCCTGCTCAACGAAGCAGAGGATTGAAAGGGAGAGGCACACCTCCAAAGTGTGCTACTCTCCCAAAATGTTCCTTGTGCATGCGCACAAGCAAACGTAATGAGGGAGTAAATACATCAGACATTATGTTTTGGTTAAAACAAAAATGTGAAATAGTTCAGACCCCAGCACCAATCATGGACTCACAGCAAATCTGGACAGGGGGATGGAAAATCAAAATAAAACTAAAACAAACAGATTATGGGATCATGCACCTGCCAGGGAGTTGTTTTTCTAAGGGAGGGATAGAGGATCCTTGTTTTACATGGGGCAGCCAAAATCATGTTTCAAATATGGATCTTATGGGCACCTAGGGAATGCATGTGATAGTATGAAATGCAGCCATTGTTTTGAATACGGGCACTTGGCCAAGGACTGTTTAAATACATTTAAATGTAATCTGTGTGAGTATGGGGTCACTCTTACGCAAAGTGTCCTTGGGCCTCTCATAAGAAAGGGGAAAGCCTTTCTCCAGATAACTTGTTTTTTCACGCCCAACAAAAAGGATCCATACTAGTGTCAGAAAAAAGGCTAGAAGAAAAAATAAGAAATGAAAAAGAGAAAGAAGAACAGCAAGAGGCAAAACTGCAGGAACCTGTGGTAGAAGAAGGAGAAGCAGGTAAAGAAGTAGAAATGGAAACAGGAGAAAAAAAACAGGGTGAGGAGGAGAAAAAGGAACAGATCAGGGCGACAGGAGGAGGAAACATGCAGGCTGAGGTGCAGATGCCCCCTCCCCCCCCCCCGCCAAGAAGGATGACTCTAAGTAAGTGATAAGAAGGAAAGAAGTCAAGAAAAGACCTAGAGAAGAAGCTGGAATAGAAAAAAAGGACAGAAAGAATCCTGGAAGTGTTTTATACAAAAACAGGTACCAGTTATTATTCAAAAAAGAAAATTGGGGAGACACTGATTCAGAAGGAGCGGAATCAGCTGACTCTTCCAGTGCACCTTCCAGGGGAATGTTAACTGAAACTGAGGACCAGAAAGATCCTGTTTCAAACAGGCAGTCAGCAGCAGAACAAAATACCAGAATAGGAACTCCCAAGGGATGAGTTAGGTATGAAACCCTCTTTCCCTGCCCCCTTTTTTATGTTTGCTTGCGCGCATGCGCAAGAAACATCTTGCGACAGTGCGACTCTTGGAGGTGTGTGCGTGAGCTGGCCAATGTAGTGCTTGCTTGAGCAGGCATGTCTCAGTTGCACCAATGGATGGGTGAGCTCTGGATGACAGCATCTTGGCTGCAGTGGCTTTCACTTGAAAGGAAAGAGCCGCTGCAGTCTGGTTTTACTCTAGTGTGCTGCAAGTGCATGGCAGGTAACAGCGCCATCTAGCGATGGTTTTCTGCAGCACATCACTAATGCGGGAACCTACGTCACAGCAGGAGCGTGTCAGTAGAGTGGACCAGAAGGAGATCCCTTTGCAGCAGCAGTAGCCGCCGCCTCAGCGTGTCCCACCATCTGCCCGCCAGACTTGAGAGAGCTGCAGCTGTCACTGCGGGAACAGAGGGGAGTTCACGCCAGCTTCAGAAACAATCTGCGCGCCCCTGACCCACTGCAGAGCAGCCCTGGCGGCGATGGTGGAGAGCGGTCCTGTTTTCATGGTAAGCTAAACGACTGGCTTTCGCGATTTCCGACCAAACTGAGTACAGGGGTAAGACAGCGAGATCATAACAAGAGGGAGGGGGAGGAAAGGGTGGACAGGGCCGCTTTTGTCATGCTGTCACACATGAGTAGCAGCGTGCTTTGTGTGTGAGGTGAAGGCTGCCGGGCGGTACATGCCACTTCATTGTTTTTCAGCCTTTTCCACACTACACGTGGCCCTCCTTGCTCTACCTCGGAGTTGTGACGCGTGAATGCTGCAGAAATACAGTACCTACCAGTCAGTCAGTCAGCGTCATTCCGGCTAGGTTAAGTAGCTAGACAGACAGATAGACAGAAGGGGCATAACAGTTCGAAGTTTTAAATGGGGAGGGGGATATACTGTATATTTGTAGTGTGAAAGGGGTGTCCACTTCCTAAGTGCTGCAGTGGTGTGTCTAATGAAGCTTTTGGAACCGAGGTGTTATTTGCATTTTATATATGTATTTGCAGTTTACATCATCCAGTTGGTGGGATTACTCCATGGTAAAGATCAGTATTCATTTTAAGTGGGGATCTTTTATACAAAATAGTACCGCAGCAAAATCAAATACATCGTGAAAGAACACATTTACACACGGAATCCACTGTAGAAAAGCAAGACATCAGTATCCTTTACTGTCTGAACAAAACTGGAGTTGAACTGTCAGAGCAGTGCAGTCACCTCTGGGGTGGACCTGGCAGTCATTCTGGGCCAGCACATTACGCAACACTTTTCCAGTTGTTTAGGTGAGACCTGATTGATAATGTACCAAGTTAGTGTATTGGCGGTTCATATGGGAAATATGGCCAGGGCACAGAGGAAACTCCCAACATTCATTCTCTTTTTATGAGGGAAAACATCTTTGAAGACTTCATCCAAGACATGATCAAATTGGGTGTATGTTTTCCTGTGAGGCAGAGTGGGCATCCTTGATTTCATATCCTGGAAGGCTCTTAGTAGATTGGTAACTTCCAGTGGCATATTACTGAATCCTTATTGTGCCATGTTGGTACACTGAGCCAAAGCTTATTTCCAGGTGCAGTCTAGGAATACAGGGAGGATAAGTTACATGTCTAGGGTCACACAGCATGCAAGTAGTGTTTGTGGGAATGAAACCCAGTTCTGTCTGTTTCCCAGGTTTACAACTCTGAATGGTATTCTTTAGGCATGGGTGCAACCATGGCTAAAAATGTGAGCCAGATGGGAGATCTTCCGAGTTTTCACACTGCTGCCATTGTCATTGGCCATTTTTTGGGCTGGTAGTATAGCCTAGAGGTTAGAATGATGAGCCGTGAATGAGCTTGGTACATCTAGCAGACCTGGGTTTGATTCCCACAACCTCAGCTTGCTTACTGTGTGACTGAGCAAGTCATTTAACCTCCCTAGTGCTCTCACGTCGCCCCTGAAAACAGGCACTTGTGCCTAGTGGGCCATACCCGGTTATCAAAGACTAAAATAAAAAAAAATGTCTCTACATATTAGTGGTTGCTTGACAGATTTGTAAAAATTTCCCCTATCAGTTTGGAAGGGGAACTAGACAGTATATCTACTAGAGATTTAAAGTCCCATCTTCTGGGATCCACTATCATGATTTTCTTCAAATCTCACTTCTTAAAACATTTCCATGCCTGGGCCTGTTTCTTCACTCAGGCATTCTATTGTATCATCATCACAATGAAGTGGAAGTCTGATGTAAGGAAAGGGTGCTGCACACATATGCCTACCAGCTTTAGTGAAGTGGAATTTTAAATCTTTGTTTTTTTTTTGCGTTTGTTTTAACCAAGCAAGATTATACCAAGGTTTATACTAAGCATATTATGGAGCGTGATAGGTGTTAGTCCATACTGTTCCTTTATTTGTAACACCGTATTTGAGCACCATTTAATAGGTATTTGTCCAATTAGTTTTTAAACTCCTTTTTGCATTTACTGATGAAAATTTCCAGTGGGAGGGAATTCCCAAGGGTTTATTTGTCATTTAGGGAAGTAAAACTTTCTCTTAGTTGTACTGAATAAACTACTGGAAATTTGGAGAGGGTGCCCCCTTACATTTTTTTGAGACTCTCTAAAGTCAAAGTTTAGTTCTGTGAATAGACAGGGGTTGTTAATGATGTCATACAGCATCATAAGTTCTCTCCTCTCCTTAGCTGGTGCATTTCAAGTGGCATTAAGTTTACTTGGGATGGTCTGTGTTTGGGGGTATTCTGCAGGCCTGAGATGCGGTTAATTTTTTTTTTTTTTTTTGGACTTTCTCTAGATTTCCAATAACTTTTTTCTTGTGTGGAGTCCAAAACCGGGTGGCATTGTCCAGGTGTGATCTGACCTAGGCCCAGAAGAGTGGGAGTATGACCTGTTTGTTTCTGGAATAAATTTTTCTTTTAATACACCATATCATGTTTGCTTTCGAAGTGGCATTATTACACTGATTCGAGTTTTCTAAGTTGTTTTGTGACAGGGTATACCGCATAACTTATTAGAGTAGTTTTGGGTTGTGACCTCCCATATACATCACTTTACATTTTCCTGGTTGAATCTCATTTGCCACTTTTCTCCCCATTTTGATATTTATCTGGGTTGGATTGGATACTATGACATTCTGGAAATGCACAGCTGCCCCAAGTTTGGAGTTATCTGTGTACCACCTTGCTCAGTTTATTATACCTTCTGTAAATCTTCAGTGAAGATCTGGAATATTAGCGGACCTAAAATGAAGCCCTGCAGCACTCCACTAGTAACTCTGCTGGGGTTTAATTTGTGTCTGTTTGTTTATAACTACTCTTTTAAGGTTCTATCAGATAATCAGTTAGCAGTCCATCTTGTTAGCATTTTGTCTACATTGACCTTTTCCAGTTTACCGACTATTACGCACGCAGTGTGGCACTGGATCGAAGGCCTTACTAAGAGCTAAGAAAATGATGTCACATGGTATATGGTTATCAAGTTTAATGCTAATTTTCTTGTAAAAGCCTAGAAGATTGGTTGAATAAGAGCTTGCTGAGAACCCATGTTGCTCTTGATCTTTATTAGTAAGTTGGGTGTTGAGTAGTTCCTTAATTATTGATTTTAACATGTTACCTGGCACTGATAACTGACAATTAAAGCAGCAGTACTAGTTAATCAGGAAATGTTCTTCAGTTCCCAGAGTTTCATACTGCCTGGTAGTTTAACAGATTTACATTTTGCTGTGTACTGTTTTCTGATAATTGGTTCCCTTGATTTTAATACATTTATAATGCTTTGTGGCTTCACAGGAAATATGGCATCCCAATACCATTTCCTGTTTTTTTCCCCCCTTTGTTTACATTGCTTGTCCTGTAATCACTCAGCAGGCAAAGGAAGGGATGGTGCATTCAAGGTGCATTCCTGTTACATCAGACAAAATGACCAGTGAGAGAATGGCAGCATCTAATTTCCCTTAAAATCCAGCATGGCACTCCTGGCAAGGGTCTGTGCTAAACTATCAGAAAAAATAAAGAGTATAAAGAAAACAAACAAAAGAAAAGCAAATGATTTCAAGTTTTCTTGGATGTGGGGCTTGTTTGAAGTAACTGTTGTAAAAAGAACATTTTTCTTAACTGGTACTGCTGCTTTAAATTGTCAAAGCTTAGAACGGTGACATTTGTTGTCACAGGATTAAAGTCCGTAATAGCCAAGGCTCACTCTGTGGCTTTGACTAAGTCACATGACTTCCCTGTTTTTTCTGCCCCCCCACCCAGCCACAAATTGGGTGCAAAATGGACCACAGTGAAAACAAGGTGTTACTTGGTTAAGCAGTTCAGTACAAAAAGAGACATTTTTTCTTTACTTTATACACTAAAAGTGGGAAGGCAGCAAAAGACAGCACTGGATACCATTGCTAGATTTTATAATCATACTTTTATTATTGTGTACCAAAAAAAAGAGATACGACCATCATCACAGAATGGAGAGGACATAAACTCTGATCGGTTTTGCACCACATACTTTGTCTGTAGACTACACAGTAGTCTGAAATATCCAAAATAGTTTTAAAATCAGTTACTAGGCATGTAAGGCCATACTCAGTTGACTTTTTGGTTTTTCTAAAGTTTAAGTAGGGATTAAACAGAAAAAGATAATAGATCCCGTTGATTAGCCGTGATCCCAAAGTCCCAAAGCAGCAGTGCAAAACCAATAAATAGTGAGTTAGACTGTCACCAAGAGGGGTAAAAGGTGGGTCCAGATTGAAGCCTGTGACATTTTGTCACGATCTTCAGGGCTTGCTTTAACACTTGTAAATAAAGTAAGGGTAAGTTTGATGCTGTGCTTGAAATATTTTTGTATTTTTTGGGGGGGTTCAGTCCACATAATCTAGAAGTCAGAAATTTGCTGGAGTGTTTGTATTATATTAACTGACACTTTTCTGTTAATGATACAGGTACCGATCTTTCGAGATACAGGGTCAGTGCTTTTATTTTTGTGCTTCAGATCCTCAAAATTCCATATGGGGACTTCAGTAGGTGGTTGATGCAAGCCGTGCAACCTCTTACTCTGAAATTAACATGGTTCTGCTGATATTGGAGGAAGACTGCAGAGTTCATTCCCTGTGTCCCACTGGAAAAATTCAGTGGCCCCACAGACATGTCACAAGTTGGAACATTGAGCAGCTGAGTTCTGCTAATAACAGCCGTGAATTTGTTGTTGGTGACCCCCCCTCTTAAACAGCAGCTGATGCCCTCAGGGCAAGCAACATGGCAAGGAGTGCCCTGCCCGGGGACCTCAGTCAGCCAGAATTTGGCATTTTTTGCAGTTTGGTTTTAAAGTTCTGAGGATCACTGAGTACCTTCGCAGCCCTGCCTAGGGGTACCAGATTTTAGAATGCCAAAAAGAGGACACTTATTCCCTCCCCCGATGAATCCTTGTGCCAGACCCCGAGTAAATAGGTTTAAAGTGTCAACCGCCTTCACAGCTCATTTACAAGGAGATCCTGGGTAGGAGAGAGTAAAAATATAATATAAATAATAATAATACAACAGGATCAAGAAGGTACGTGAAGGATATCTGGCAGCTGGAAAAGAGGACATGTCCTCGTAAAAAAGGACATCTGGTAACCCTAGCCCTGCTCCTAAAAATGTATTCTGTAACGCAAAGTAGTGGAAGGGGCTGCAGTGCTATATGTATCCATAAAATGCAATCATGGATAGTGCCAGACTTTACATGCTTTTATTTTACTTTAGCAGCAAATTGTACATATTAAGGGGGTAGGATTACATGCACAGTGTACGACCGCCTTAACATATACAGTTGCCGGTAAAGTGAAATAAAGGTATTGAGTTTACAGAGAAAACCAGGAGAAAATAAGATATCATAAACTCCAACTACAAGGGGATTTATTCAAGGCATATAGGGTGAAACATAGAATAATTTGTGTGTGTGTGTGTGTGTGTGATCAGAAATTTATACATACCTGAGGTCTGGGATGCTACGCCCTTGGGATTCATAAAAGCATCCCATACTGAGGGTGTGTGTAAAATTCTGGTTTTACACAGTCACCCATGTATTATTTAATTTAACTACTGATCCTCATTTTTTATTATAGTGCCACCATACAAGTTTTCGTAGGTGTGCCTCCCCCACTTCCAATGCCCTGCTCCATTTTGCAGGCATGGCTGCACCATGGCAATGAATGTCCAAGCTGTCTTTGACAGCCGTTCTGATGCAGTGGCATACAGTTCTGAGGAAAACACTGCCACAATCAGCGGTGGTAACGCGTAGGCAGCTTGCATACTGCCATCGGCAGTATGCAAATTGCCTGCACATCAGCACTGCATTTGAACTGTCATAGACAGTTCATCACCCCCAAGCGAACACCTACATTGTGCTTACGCTGAGGCCCACCCAGCGTGGTAAAAGTCGTATGGCTGGGGTGCCCAATCCTTTCAACTCCACTGCCCCCCCAAAATAAACTTCCAGCTGCCACGCTGGGAGCCCACCCCAGTGTGGCAAAAGTCCCACGCCGTCTTCCTAAATAAGAAACAAACACACTTGTAAAAAAAAACAAAAAAACAGTCCCCCGTAGACTGTCTTGCCACCTCCCCCAACCCGTGCCCACCCTCTGTTCACCCACCTCCCACACCCACCCGACCCATACTTACCTCCAGAGTCCAGCACAACGATCTTGGTGGACGGGAACACGTCTGCACTCTTCAAAGCTGACCGCAAACTGAAGAAATGCTGGTAAACTGTATAATGGCATAAAGTGTTTTTTTTCAACTTTGGTGCATATCTCGGCCATTTTGGGGATTTTTTTCACCAAATTTTCAACATGGGGTTCTTGGGCCCCACCTCATGAACTCAGTCACTGCCATTTTGTTATTCGGGCCTGAAAGGTGATTTCGCGGTCACTCATGCGAACTACCTTCGGGACCGAGTAATGAACAACAGTGTCACAGTTCATGAGGTGTAGACCTCCAGAACTCCGGAAGATTTGGTGAAAAATTTCCCAAAAATGACTTTTACGAGCATGCGTTGCGCAGTTCCTATTCACACTCGTAACTTCGCAAATTTTTAATATTTTCACTCCAGATTTTCAACATTGCCCTTTTACCATACCTCTTTAAGAGCAGTACAGCTGCCATTTTTCACATCTCGCCCAAAATGTGTGTTTGCGTATGTAGCGCACAATTGCGCAGTTGGTATGTGAAGTCAATGTTCGGGACAGATTAAGAAAATCACAGTGACTGTTCATGAGCAGAGGTCTTAAAATGGTTATGTTGAAAATTTGGTGACAAAAGTCCATAAAATGACTGTGTTACAAGTGTGCATTGCACAGTTTCCACGCACTCTCATAAGTTCACAAATTTGTAATATTTTCAGTCCAGATTTTCTGCACTGGCATTTTTCTACATCTCCTTATGAACAATACAGCTGTCATTTTTCACAACCTGGCCGAAATGTGTTTTCGCACTTCCGACGCAGAAATACGTGTTCGCTGTGGGAAATCAGTGTTCGGGACAGATTAAGTAAATTACGACACTGTTCATGAGCGGAGGTCCGAAAATGCCTATGTTGACAATCTGCTGTAAAAAATCCTCAAACTAATTACATTATGGGTGTGCATTGTGTAGTTTCTACACACGCTCGTGACTTCACCAGGTTTTTTTTTATATTTTCACTCCAGATTTTCAACATTGCCATTTTTTATACCTCCCCATGAACAGTACAGCTGTCATTTTTCACATCCTGTTCGAAATGTGTTTTCGCACCCGTGGTGCCAGATAGCATAGTCGCTGTGCAAAATCAGCTTTCGGCTAGCGAACTGATATTGCCACTGTTCATGAGGTGGGGGTCATAAAAAACCCATGTTGAAAATTTGGAGTGAAAATACCAACGAACGCCTGGGGCGTTCGGGTTTCTGGCCATAATGCCTCACCCTGTAGAGACTGACAGGCATCAGGGGTGTGACTTGGGATTGTCGCCTGTAATGCTCATGCCATGCCATTCCACCCCCACCCACACCCTGCAGCCAGTGGCTGGCATCGAGGTGTGCCTTGAACTCTTCGGCCCCAACGTTCACCCCATTCTCCTAAACTGCACCCATCTCACCATATTTTCTTATGGAATGGGGTGAGCATAAGGCCCAAAGACCCCAGGGCACACCGTGACACTCGATGGTGTCTGCGGGGTAGGGTGTGGTGAAATGGCATGGCCGTTATGCCTGATGACCCAAAAGCACACCCCAATGCCTTTCAGTCTCTGCAGGGTGATGGTGGGGTTAGCTTCAGTTCAAAACTTCACTGCCATTCCTATTATGCAGCTCTGTAACTTCTGCACTGCCAGTGCCAGCAAGCAAACATTCGGCATTGACAAATGCTTGTTATACTTATGACTACACTACAAATAGCTACTGTGAATGTTAACAGGATTAAAAGTCATAAAAAATTTTTATCTGTCATGCAGACCCTCTCTGATTTACACAGTCAGTTGGTCTTACTGCAAGATATAAGACTGGGAACTACTTTGGAATTAAACAAGGCATCGAGACTATAGACAAAGGGCCCCTCTTTCTGGTCTATCAGACCAGAAAAATGTGATGGGGTCGGTGTTTCGTTTAATGATAAAAAGTTAATGCTGTCTAAGCTGGTAGAAATAGAGCCTGTTAGGGCCCTAGCTCTAGACATTAATTTTGAAGGTCACAGACTATGGGTCTTAACGGTATATGCCCCCCAAACTAAGGCAGGCAGAGATAATTTATTTTCTGAAATTAAACCTTTCTTGTTCACTGCTAGGGCAGTGGTGTGAGCAGGGGACTTCAACTGTGGGACATCTCTAGAGGATAGAGGACAAAAAAAACAAAACTGTTTTCAGACTCAAATAGTTTGAGAGATATAAAGACAGCAAAACTGATTGATGTATATAGGCATATTTTTCCACAGGGGGGAATACATATTTTTGTATCTGAACATATGCATATTGTAGACACTTCTGTGCAGAGTTATGAGTATTCAGACCACCGAATGTTAAAATGTACCCTACAGTGCAGGAAAGCACTGACCCATAGAAAAGAGATTTGGCGTATGAATAAATGGCCGCTTTCACCAACTCTACCAGACGCTTCCCTCCCGCCCTCCTGGTCCTGTTTCCCGGTTTCAACTCGAAGGAGCCTACCGCGCCCTGAGCGGCACCCACAGAGGCCGGCGGTATCAGCGCCGCCTTCACCGACTCTACCAGATGCTTCCCTCCCACCCTCCTGGTCCTGCCTCCCGGTTTCAACTCGAAGGAGCCTACCGTGCCCCGAGTGGCACCCACCGAGTCCGGCGGCATCAGCGCCACCTTCACTGACTCTATCAGACACTTCCCTCCCACCCTCCTGGTCCTCCGGTTTCAACTCGAAGGAGCCTACTGCACCCCGAGTGGTGCCCATGGAGCCCGGCGGCAACAGTGCCACCTTCACCAACTCTACCAGACGCTTCCTTCCTGCCCTCCTGGTCCTGCCTCCCGGTTTCAACTCGAAGGTAATCACTGCTAACTCTCTCAGCACTTCTACTTCGCACCTCCTCCCGTGGTCGCCTACCACCCGTCACGGGGCCTGATTGGACTGGAGATTCAGCCCTCTCATCAGACTGGAGCGCCTGCTCAGCCGAACCAGCCAAGCTGCTACCCGCCTGAGAAGCACTCCTGCCGGATTACTGGTGCAGCCGCTCACCTGGGGATTCATTCTCCATTCTCCTTCCCGCTCCCACCACCCCCTACCAGGCCACCTATTAAATACGCTACTTACCCCGCCCCTTTCTACCTACTCCAATCCCTCTCCTACAAGCTCTACTCCTCCCCTTTTCCCCCGCCCAGCTACTCTGCACTCTAACGCCCGCCCCTTCAACTTCTCCCTCTATCTACATAACCCCTCACTAGCCTGGACCTCTCCTCACTCCATATCAGTGACTCCTGTCCCTGGTAAAATGTCTCAATCAATAACCCTTGTACTTTTGATCTCCTCCATTCTACTGTCCCTTCCCATTTGAACTCCCCCTCTAAGTTGCTACCCAGCACCCCCCCCCACCACCGGCTGTTCTGACTCACCCTACAAATGCCCCCTATAAGTCCACAGCATCCCTCCCAGCAATCTCCTGGTCCCATTTCTCTACATCCCCTCCTCCTCCTCGGTCTATTCCTTTGGCTGCCTTCTGGCCTCTCTCTCCCATTCCAGTACCCACTCCCTCCGCACTGCCCGCCCTACTGCCGCCTCCAACCAGCGCATGGCAAAATCCCGGTCTCTCCGTGTTCTATGCTGCCACCTAACCATTGCCCTATTACTACTGGCTGCAGGGGATATACACCCTAATCCCGGCCCAACCCCAACTTCTGGCCCCAGCCACCCCATGCTTAACCCCTCAGCCAAGGCCACCACCGACACTCATTCTGGCTCCCTTCCCTGAGGCTTACGCCTCCTCCATCTAAATATTCATAGCCTAGCCCCTAAGCTCGATCAGCTCCAGGTCCTAGCTGCCCACCATGCCCCCCACATAATCATCCTATCTGAGACCTGACTAAACCCCAGCCTCCCAGATAATACCATCGCTATTCCAGGGTTCACCATCACTCGGCAAGACCATCCCTCCAGAGGTGGAGGGGTGGCTATCTACATCAGATCAGCCCTACACTTCTCTGTCTCTCTTACAAAAGCTGAACCCAAAGCTTACGAGCTTCTTATGGTAAAACTTTTCCTTCCCACCTCATTACCCATCTTTGTTGCTGGTATTTATTGCTGCCCAGGCATGCCAACCACAACAGTCACCGACCTTCTGTGATAGATCTTCTCTCTTGTCCAGTCGGGTGAACTATTTGTTATGGGTGACTTTAACCACAACTGGCTAGCACCCACTTTTAACAAAACCTGAACAGAGATAACTGCTCTCAATCTTAGCCAAACCATTGCGGAACCCACACTCTCAAACCATAAGTCTGGAAACCACTCCCTCCTAGACTGGGCGCTTACATCCCACTCACACCACATCGTCAGTTCGGGCCTCCTCCCTGATTCCATTAGTGACCACCACCTAATCTACTTGGTCCGCAAAATCCACAGAGTTAAATCCCCTCCCAAATTTATATTCCAATGGTCATATAAATCCCTAAACCTCTCCCCCCTCCTGGAAGATCTAGCTCACTCTAATTGGGACCCAAGCACAAGCTGCTCTAACATGGACTCTGCCCTTACACACTTTCGGAACACCTTCCTTACCGGCTGGGACAAACATGCCCCCTTGCGCCGGGCTAGAGTCCGTGGGTCTCACTTACCCTGGATATCCCCTGAGCTCATAGCTTGCCAACAAGCCCGTGACAAGGCCTGGCAAAATTACAAATCCACACTCCTCCCAGGCGACAATATCACCTACCACATGCTCCGCAACAAGTGCACAAAGGCCATCGGCTTAGCTAAGGGTGAATATTTTAACAACACCCTAAATGCAAATCTTGGGAGATCTTCTAAATTCTGGAAAGTCATTAACTCCCTTTTCTTCCCCCAAACAGCAAATCCCCCACCTCTCCTCCTCGCCCAAGGGACTCTACTCTCCAACCCCCTGAAGGTAGCCTCCGAGTTTAATTCCTATTTCACTACTTGCGCCACGGCCCTCCTAGATTCCCTACCTCCTGTAACCACACCCACTCCCCAGACAGCTATCCCCCTACCACCTGGTCAGAACCCCTTTTCCTTCAGACACATCTCTCCCATCGAAACCCTAGATGCCCTTCGCTCCCTGAACCCCTCCAAAGGCAATTCCCCCGATGGTCTCGATAATAAACTCCTCTTCCTATCTGTCCCCACCATCACTATTCCCCTCATGACCCTACTAAATCTTTCATTCATCACCGAGTCACTCCCCTCTGAATGGAAGCATGCCACCGTCATACCCCTACCAAAAGGTGGTGATCCTACCTCCATAACTAACTACCATCCCATCTCTCTTCTCCCCACCCTCGCCAAACTCCAAGAACACCTAGTACTATCCCAACTCTCCCACTTTCTCTCAGAAACTAACTTCTTCACTCCATTTCAGTCTGGTTTCAGAAAAAAACACTCTACCATCACCTCCCTACTAAGACTCATGGACTCCATTCTCACTGGGATGGACAAAGAGCTAATCACTGCCGCTATTTTCATTGACCTAGCAAAAGCTTTCGACATGGTATCCCACTCTCTCCTACTATCCTGCCTATCAGGGGCTGGGTTAGCAGCGTCCGCCACAAACTGGTTCAGTGCCTACCTACAAAATAGAACCCAATCCACTAAAATAGCTGACTACACCTCCCTCCCTCCCTCTCCCTATTACCACTGGCATTCCCCAGGGCTCAGTTCTTGGCCCCGTCCTCTTCTCCATCCTTCTAAATGATCTGCCCAACTCTTGCTCCATTACTGCAATCCACATGTATACTGATGACATGGTCCTCTTTACCTCTGGCCATAACCACAAAGAAGTCACCTCTAAACTTCAGACCAATTTCAACAAAATACAACACTGGGTTCAACTCCAACCAACTCTCCCTAAACGCCAAGAAAACTGTCTCTATGTCTTTCAGCACTAGACAGCGTCTATCCAGACTCACATCCCCTCTGATCTTCCGTACCCTAAATAACATCATCCTTGATGAAGTGCCCTCCTTCCGGTATCTTGGGGTTTGGCTTGATCGCCACCTCTCCTTTTCCACACACATGGATGCCGTCATATCAAAACTGTGCCCAAAACTTGGTGCCCTCTATAGAAACTGCACTAGTCTCCCGCTACCTGTCAGATGCGAATTAGTCCAGAAAATGATTCTACACTCCTTCGACTACTGTGATGTCATTTACAGCTCTGCCTCTACGTCCACCTTTGCCAGACTGGACCCCCTCTTTAACGCTTTCTGCCATTTGCCCTCGATGCTCCCCCCCGCTCCCATTACTGCGTGCTCTACCATTCCATGGCCCTGCCACCCCTGAGTAACCGGTGCCTACTTCACAGTGTTAAATTCACTTCCAACTTCTGGCTTGGTTCCCTCCCTTCCTACCTTGTATCCTCCCTATCTTCCCCATCTACCCCTACCCTCACCCTCAGGTCTACTGACTCTAGACTATTAGTCATCCCTCACCGAAGGACCACCGCAGGCCAATCAGCTTTCTCTTACCTCTTCCCTAAACTCTGGAACAGCCTGTCAGCCCAGATCCATCATTCTTCATCCAAACACTCCCTATCCTCTGCCCTCACTAACTTCCTTGCACCAAATTGTAACTGCCCCTGACCTCCCTCCCACTGATGGATTTTCTTCCCCCATCCTCCCTTTGCACCTGACCAGCGGCTCAGCCTTCGCCTAATTGTCTGGCTTATACACTGCCCAAAACCATACGCACTTACACTCTTATTCACTTCTAATATCTCTCTTCCCTTCCCCCTCCTTCCTAAATAACTTATGCTCTTCAGTCTTACTCACTGCTACTATCTCCCTTCTCCTTTCCCCACCATCTCACCTAAAGCACCCCCCCACACACCTAGTGTTTACTAGTCCACCCCTCCTTTACCCCCTATCTTCGCTCTCCAATTCCCATTGCCAACTTGGTGCATCTCGCTTCAGCTCAAGTTCTGTTACTGGCACTTATGTAATCATGTATTGCCCTCAATGTGTACCCATGTTATGTATACCACTGTCCTTGATGATCATGTTTTGTACTGTTCTCCTGTAACAAGTTCAAATGTAATCCCCCCCAACTATGTTCATTATCTGTATTGCTCTACTTCTAAATGCAACTTTAGTATGTATACCTTCCTCTACTGTAACCCCTCCCCCCAGGTCGCACCGTGAGACGAGCATCTTTTTGCTCAGTGTGCCTTTCCTGGTGAAACGTTTTCAATAAATAAATAATAGCAGTTTGTCAGATGAAAATCTAGTGCACAAATGGAATAAACTATGGGAAGCCAGATTATCAGTAAGGGTTTTGTATGATAGATTAAGTTATTGGTAGGAAGACACAAAAAAAGATATATGTCAGTTATTCAGTAGATATACAGGAAATAAAGCAGGGAAAGAATACATACATTATTTACAGTTAAGAAATCAATTGCAAAAATTAATATCAAGAGCAGAGACAGAGAAATTAGATTATAGTACACAGATAACAAATATACAAAAACAAATGAAAGATTTACAGTACAACAGAGCACAATCATTACAACAAGAAATGAGGTTTGGCACACAGTGCTAAAAACAGATCTTTGACCCTTTTAAGGATTACAGCACTAGAACTGAAAAAAGAGGCATTAAAAATGTGTATAAAAGTGATGGAAAGACAGGGAACACAAAAGCAGAAATAATGATGGAAATAAATGGGTATGTCAAAAAGCAGCTTGAGGAAGCACCACAAATAGAGCAAGATGCGAAGTTTTGGGAAAACTTGGAAGTGCCCAAACTTACCAGCAGGGAAAAATCTAAATTAGAAATAAAAATAGAGGAAGAAGAGGTATTACAAGCCATAAGTAAGTTAAAAGATAACATTGTGCCTGGCAAAGACAGTTTAAGCACTGAATTTTATAAAAGGTTTAAAGAACAAACAGCTCCTGTACTGACAGAAGTTTTAAATAGTTGCTTAGATGAAGAAAAAGTCACTACATCACAGAAAGAGGCTTTATTAATACTGATACACAATAAGAGAGACAAGGCAGATTTAAGAAACTGGAGGCCTTTGTGTCTATTAAATACACACTATAAAATTTTAGCTAAAATATTACAAGCTAGGTTAGCAGCAGTGTCTGATAAATTGATTTGTCCCAACCAATCTTGCTCCATTAAAAACAGGACTGTGCAAGATAATCTACAGTGTTTAAGAGAATTAGTAACTAAGGGGAGCTAGGGGAAAGTGAGTGGTTATTTACTAAGTGTTGACCATGAAAAGGCATTTGACAGAGTATCACATGATTATTTGTTTCAGGCCTTAGAAATGTATGGGATACCAGCAAAATTTGTAGGATGGGTTAAAAGTTTATATTGCAAAGCTACCTTAATTCCATATGTAAATGGATGGTTAGGGCAGGAAATTAAAGTAAAAAGAGGCATAAGGCAGGGATGCCCATTCAGCCCTTTGCTGTACGTATTTGGGTTAGACTCGATCCTGAGACGCATTCAAAACAATGAGAACATAAAGGGTATTATACTGAATAATCAAAGTTCTAATATGAAGATATTGGCATACGCAGACAATATGGCAATCATTCTAAAGAAGGAAAGAGAAGGGACCGAAGTTATTAGAGAATTAGATGGATTCTCCAAGAAATCATGATCCAAAATAAATTATGATAAGAGTGTGGGGTGTTATATAGGGGAACCAGTTTCCCCTCCAGAAAATATAGGGGTATACCCTTGTTACACAGGACATAAAGATCATGGGGATTCAATACAGTACCCAGGGAATGATGGAAAAAAATTGGGATTTGTACTTAGCAAAAGCCTTGAGCACAGTGAATCTATGGAAAGGGAAGAGAATCTCTAAATCAAAGAGAATTATGTTAATAAAGACCTTATTGATACCTATTTTCTTATACACTAGTTATGTTTTTCCCATTCCAGAGGGGTATGAAACTAGGTTACTTAGCATTTTCTTTCATGGTCTGTGGGGCAGCAGGTTAAACCCTGTAAAGAGGAACATAACATATAGGTTAAAGAAAGAGGGCGGGGTGGGAATGGTGAATCCCATTCTGCTCTTCTACAGTGTAATATTATCACATAGTATTAGTATGATGTTTAAACCAAATGACACACTATGGGCGCAGGGTGAAAAGGAGTGGACTGAGCCATAAAGAATACACTGGGAAAGAGGGAATATGGGTAAAATGAAAAAAACAAGAAAACAATCCTGACTACATTGCTACAACAATGAAAAAAGTAAAACAGTGGGGAATCACAGTACAAATGTTAACTACAATGTCAAGGAAAAAACTGTATGAGACCATAAGGCAAGACAAATTTACAGATAAGCTAGAATTACCACAATGCCCAGATGAGAAAACGGAGGAAATGATAGAAAGTATAAATTGCAAAAGGATCCCTCGATACCCATGGGATGTTTTGTGGTTAAGCATGCACGAGAAGCTAGGGGTAAGAAGTACTCATAAGCACAAACAGTTAATAGAAAGATATTGTTTACAAACTGGCTGCATCCAGCAATTAGAAACACAAAAACACTTATTCTTTGAATGCCCAGTAGCTCAAACCTTTTGGGAATTTCTAGCCACAAAATGGGAAGAACCCCTATATAGGGCCTTATCATACAGGGAACTGGTACTAGGATAATACGGGGATAACTGGAAGAAGTATAATAAAAACACTCTGGGGGTGAGTGGAGCTATTCTGAAATATTATATCTGGCAAGCCAGGTGTACATGGATATTTCAACAAAAAGTAACCACAAATGAGGAACTAGAACTAATTGTTAGGCAGGAAGTTCTGAAGATATATGTGCAAGAAGCACAAAACATGCCTTCATAGCTCCATAGACAATTATGGAAAAATTACAAGTTCTTAGATAATGGGTAGATAACAGACCTTGGGGGAAGGGGGGAAGGAGGAGACCCCTACCCCCAGGGCTAAAACATAAATATGCTGATTGGTATTGAATTAAGTAGTCTGGAAGTAGTAAAATGTATGTCAAAGCTAGTTTACTACGAGGAACATAGAACACAGAACACAGAATTTGTCGGCAGATAAGGACCGCTTGGCCCACCCAGTCTGCCCATTTCCCTACCTAATGGATAAGCTGCAGATCCTAGTTAACCAGCAGCCTACTTTCTACCCCCACCCCCTAGAATTGCCTTATGGCTGTCCCATGCATGCTTGAATTCAACCACTGTTTTTGACTCCACAACCTCTTCCGAAGGCGGTTCCATGCATCCACAACCCTCTCTGTGAAAAATACTCCTTACATTACCTCTGGGCGCCCCTCTATCTTCAAATTGTCCCCCTTGTTCTTGCACACCTCTTCTTTTGAAAGATGCTACCCTCTTGGACTTTGTTGATTCCTTGAGGTACTTGAAAGTTTCTATCATGTCCCCCTCCCTCCTTTCCTCGAGGCTATACATATTAAGCTCCTTTAGTCTCTCTTCATATGTCTTCTGGTGCAGACCTTGCACCATTTTAGTTACCCTCCTCTGGACAGCTTCTATCTTGTCTATGTCCTTGTGGAGATTGGGTCTCAGAACTGCACACAGTACTCAGATGGGGCCTCACCAGCTGTCTGTACAGAGGGATAACAACTTCCTGTTTTCTACTGGTGATGCCACTCCCTATGCATCCCAGTATAGCCCCAACCCTCCTTTCTCCCTCTCACATTGCTTGCCCACCTTTAAGTCACCTGATATGACTACCCCAGGACCCTTTCCATTTTGTTGTTGTTAGTATTTCATCCCCCATTGTGTACTCTTCCCCTGGGTTTTGTTTCCCAGGTGCATTGCCTTGCACTTCTTAGCATTAAATCTAAGCTGCCGTACATTTGACCATTCCTCTAAGCTTGCCAAGTCCCTTCTCATCCTTTCCACCCCACCTTGTGCATCAACTCTGTTGCAGATCTTGTGTCAGCTGCAAAGAGACATACTTTTCCTTCCAGTCCCTCTGCAATGTCGCCTACAAAGATATTGAAGAGGACCAGTCCTAATACTGAACCCTACGGCACCCCACTAGTAACCCCCCTTTCTTCAGAGTGGACTCCATTTACTGTTACTCTCTGTGTCCTATTCTCCAGCCAATTCTTTACCCAGGCTATCATCTTGGGACCCTCCAGGCTGGCTAACTTGTATATTAATCTTTTGTGTGGGACTGAGTCAAATGCCTTGCTAAAGTCTAGGTAGGCCATGTCCACAGCCCCTCCCTGATCTACTACTTTGGTCACCCAGTCAAAGAAATCTATTAGATTCATCTGGCATGACCTTCCCGCTGTGAATCCATGCTGCCTTGGGTCCTGTGCCCCTCTGGCCTCTAGGTATTCGACAATTCTTTCCTTCAGAAGTGATTCCATCATTTTCCCTATCACTGAGGTTAAACTAACAGGTCTGTAGTTTCCTGCTTCTGCCCTGCTCCTACTTTTGTGAAGGGGAATCACATCGGCCGTCCTCCAGTCCTCAGGTACCACCCCATCCTCCCATGATTTGTTAAAGAGGGTAGTCAGTGGTGTCACTAGTTCTACCCTTAGTTCTTTTAGAATTCTGGGATGAATCCCATCAGGCCCCATTGCTTTGTCCACCTTTAGTTTTAAGAGTTCTTTCAGAACCCTTTCTTCTGTAAATCGGCTGGTATCAACTTCTGTATCCAGAGTGTTTCTATTGTTTGTTTTAGGTACCTCCCCCTCTTCATTTGTAAATACTGAGCAAAAATATTTGTTTAGTATCTCCACCTTTTCACAGTCACCCTCTGCTCACCCCTTCCCCTTTATTAAGCCTCACTATCCCTCCCTTAATCTTCCTTCATTCCCTGATGTACCTAAAAAAGGTTTTATCCCCCTTCTTAACTGAGTTGGCGATCTTTTCCTCAGTTCGGGCCTTTGCTGTTCTGACTGCCTTCCCAGCTTCCTTTTGTTTTAGCTGATACAATTCTCTGTCCTGCTTCTTCTGTGGTTCCTTGTACTTTCTGAATGCTTTCTTTTTCTCTTGAACCTTCACTGCCACCTCCTTTGAGAACCATAGTGGTTTCTTACATCGTTTTGTTTTTGTTTATTTGCTTCACACAAAGGCTTGTTACCTCTGTAATGGCAGTTTTTATTATTCCCCATTGTTCTTCCACCCCTTCTTCCTGCCCATTTGCTAGTGCATTCCTTAGGCACTCACCCATTTTGGCAAAGGCAGCCCTCCTCAAGTCCAGTACTTTTGCCTTTGTATGGCTTGACGCTATTGCTGTGTTTATTGTAAACCATACTGTTCGACGGTCACTAGTTCCCAGATGGTTACCCACTTCTACATCTGTGATCCTCTCTCCATCTCCATTTGAGAAGACCAGGTCTAAGATTGCTCCCTCTCAAGTGGGTTCCAATACTAGTTGTCTAAGGCATGCCCCCATAGGGCATCTAGAATAACCCCACTCTTAGAAGTGGCTGCTGCAGCTGCACTCCAGTTAACATCTGGCATATTCAAAAAAAAATCTTTATTTATTCAGGCGAACATCATTGAGCATAGCTCATTTACAAGATGGACCTGATTGGTCATAAGCAACAAAAGGGTATAAACTCACATATATACAAATATAGAATGAGTATAATAACAAAGACTTTTTTAAGAATAAACAAGAAAGAATGAGCAAATAAAATAATATGCACATATATACAAGGCAATTAAACAGTGGTAATGGGCACCAGAGCAAATATAGAAAAAAAGTAAGGAGTAGGGGTTTAGGAGGTAGATAGTACAAGTTAATGGATGAATGCCTGAACAGATAAGGAGGGGAATCTAATGGGGCAGGGGTGAAAAGGGTCTGAAGGGGCTAGGAATTGTGGAAGCAGTTGCATATCTCTGGGAAAGATTTAGGTACAGCTTTTTGAAGGAGACTGCAGGAATGAAAGTGCTCAGCTTCAGGGTCTTTTGTAGAGAGTTCCAGATGTGCTAGAAAGTAGTTGATTGCAGCCCTTCCATGTCGGGTACATGCCTTTGGTAAATTCAGTATGATGAGGTTATTGCTTCTTAGGGCATATGGCCTTGGGTAACAAGAGAAGCAATCTGAAATGTAGGATGGTAGTTTATTTGTCAGAGCTTTGTATATCCAAAGAGCAGCATTTTGTTCCTTCCGTGATGTAGGGATGTCCAGCCAACTGCAGCATAGAGAACAGTGGTGGGTGCTGAAAGGAAGGTTAGTGATGAACCTTAGAGCTCTATGGTACAGTGTATCCAGTTTGTTAGGTAGGACGGGAGCAGTGGCCATATAAGTCTGACGTAATCAAGGAGGGATATAAATGAAGCCTGGATTAATCTCTGCTTAGATTCTCTGTTTAGAAAATGTTTGATCCTGAAGAATAGACCAAGCCTTTGCCTGAGTTTTTCAGGAGCTCTTCAATGTGCTGGGTGAAAACAAGCCTGTTGTCAATCCAAACCCCCAGATATTTGAATTTATCTACATATTCAAGGATCTCACCAAGGACGGTAGAAAGTTGGGGAAGAATGTTCGGTGAGTAAGTATTGGTGGAGAGGAACACAGCTTTAGTCTTCTTGGCATTTAATAGAAGCTTCTTTTCAAGTAATTTGTGTTGCAGTAAGGAGAATTCAGATTGTAGTAGATATTCCGATCACCCATCAGCAATATCTCCCCTTTATCTGCTATTCTAAGTATACTTTCTATCATTTCCTTGTCCATTTCCTCCCCCTGAGAGGGGGGGTCTGTATACAACCCCTGTGCAGATTGTGGTGCCATTGCCTGCCTCCAAATTGACCCACAGTGCTTCTTCTCTTCCCTGTTTACCCTTTTGTTCTGTTGCTTTGATTCCTTCTCTTATGTAGAGAGCTACTCCTCCTCCTCTTTTATCCTCCCTGTCCCTCCTGTAGAAAGTGTATCCTGGTATGTTTATGTCCCAGTCATGGTCCTATGTGTACCATGTTTCTGTGACTACCACGATATCCAGATGTTCCTCCTCCATCAAGGCCACTAATTCAGGAAGCTTGTTACCCAGACTATGGGCACTGGTACTCATTGCTCTCCATTTTTTGATGGCTTTACCTTCTGTAGCAGCATCCCCCACTGACCTTTCTACCTTGGTCTTTTTCTCATTTAATACCCTGTTTTGTAGGGGGAGGCTGGGATTTTCCTGCTGCTTATCATAGGAACAGTATGATGGATTATGATTTCTTTATCCGTTTGTGTGTTCTTTTTGTTTAATCCTTGTATATAAATTGATGATAATGTTTTGATTTTCAGTTTGATGTCCTGTAACCTTAAATTGTTTTGATGTATTATGATTATTGTTTTTATGATAAATAAAAATTCCCCTACTGTTTTCGAGAAGTGCAATGGGATCTTTAACATCTACCTGAACTACCACCAATCCAGGCAGATGGGACCTCGGTTTAACGTCTCATCCAAAAAGACGGCACCTCAGCAGTGCGGCACCCCTCTCATGCTGCACTACAGTGTCAGTACTGGGATATTAACCCAAGTGCCAGATGTGGGAACTGAACCCACAGCCCTCTGATCTCCCTGCCTTAGAGGCGAGTGTGCTACCTACTATACCGCTGTATTCCAGACATCAGGTGGTCCATTCGGCCTTAGAATGGCCATTCCTGCCCTCAAGGAATGCAGTGATGGCAGACCTATGCACCAATTGGATCAAGCAAAAACAGCCTTTACTGCCTTGCACACAGCTTTATATGAGACCAGACAGCCCTCTAGTGGCTCGCTGTATCACTGCACCTATTATTTTACTAGTGGTGCAAAGCCCTCCTTCTACAGATAACTAACTGAGCCTTGCTTTCCTGTTACATTTACTAATAGTGTGCTCTAATGCTAGAGTAACACAATGAATTTAAATGCTTAACACATGCAACATATACATCTCAAGGATATCGTGCTGTTATGTTCCAGTATTCTTCAATCAGTCTTATAGGTCTTTTAATAACTCTTCCTGTACTTAAGCTGCGACTGTTTTGCACTGCTGGCTCTGATAGATACACATTTGGTATTATTGACCTCTGGTTCTGCTTCCTTTGGCATTAGGACACTATTACTTCCCAGCATGGATTGTACTACAAGGGGTTCCTCTCTGATTAGTGGCTCCGTATTAGGTACATGGCGTAAAGCTACTGGGGCCTTAAGCTGATGCCTGCCATTTTATCTCAGCTCCTGACTGTGTTTCTTAATGCCTTTGTATGACCTCCTCAAGCATCTTTTCTCTTGGTCCTCCTACCCCATTGCCCCCAATTCTCACCACACTGTACTCAGTCTGCAAGCGCAAGTTTTCTGTTCCTGTAAAGACTGCTCTTTGCTGTCTCTCTCACCCATTTCCTCTGGCATGACTGACTGGAAACATGCAACAGGCATTCTTGTCTTCAGCTTGTGGTACATTAAAAGTTTCACTGGTGAATAACCACTTTCAAGTGGTGCTGCCTTGTAGGCCAGAAAGACTGACTAAGGATCTTTCTTGCTGTCTGCGGTCTTCATGTAAAGTATTTACATGATCTGCTCCCCTTTGTCAGCATGTTCATTGAACTGTGGACAGTGAGGCTCAAGGTTCTATGCTGCAATCTGTCTTGTTTTGCATACAGTACTGTTCAAATTCCCAGTTAATAAACTTGTGTCATTATCTGTAATCAGAATCGCTGGTATGCTATGTTTTGCAAAAACGTCTTTAAGGCTCACTATCACTTGCTTTGCAGATGTCACTGGCAGTAAGACTACCTCTGAGTAGCTAGAATAATAATAAGCAGGCCATCATATTTTCCTTGCAACTGGAACAAATCTGCCCCTACCGTCTGCCATAGCCCCACAAGTTTTTCATGAGGTTTCATTGTCTCCCCTGGGTGTATCTATACTTTGGGCATGTCTTACAGTTTAGTTTTACTTAATCCTCAATGTGTTTGCTCATTTTAGGCCAGTACATCCCATCCCTGGCATGCCATGTAACTTTTCTCTGTATCAAAATGTCCCTAGCATACCAACTGAGTCATCTCCGATCTCAGGCAGGCATTACAATGTTCTGCCCCTTTAACAACACTCCCTTTACTACCATGAGTTCACCAAGAAAATGTGAATAAAGTGCACATATGGCTCTAGATTTACCCACTTGAATGGTGCCGATAACTTGTTGCATGACATTGTCCTTTCCCATTTTACTGGCAATTAGTTCCCGTTTCTTTACAGAAACAGAGGTTTGCTACAGTACAATCTTAGTGGATTTCTACATCATTTTCCACAGTGCTGCTAGTTGGCATTAGCAGAAAAGCAATGGAAAGGTTATCCACAAGTACTAAGTGCTTCCCAGCTGTATACAAAAGTTAAGTAACATATTTTTAGAATTTTAGCATGCGTCTCTGAATTCATGCTGGCACATCACTCAAACTCTTTCTTAAAATGGAAATCAGCAGTTTATGATCTCTCTCTAGCAAAGTTGGCATTTTGAAAATGTTTTTGTGAAATTTCTCCCATCCAAACACCGTTCTGAAGGTCTCTTTCTCTAGGTAAGCGTAGCTATTTTCTGCCGTTGTCACAGACTATGATGCGTATGCCACAGGTATCCATCTCCCATGGTGCTCTGCAGTAACACTGCCTCTAGCCCATTTTTAGAGGCATCTGTTGAGAACTGTATCCTCTTAGTTGGATCTTAACAACACAGTACTGTTTCCTTAGTCAGACTATTTTTTAAGGTGTTTGGGCTGTGTGGTCAGAGGTTTACTGTCTTTCTGCTTTTGTTTCGAAGACTTCTCAGAGCTGCTGTTTTAGCTGTTACATTTGACACAAACTTTCCCAGATAGTTCATAAATCCCAAGCATCTCTGCAGTTTTGCTGTTTGGATTAGGAATTTGTTTAATTGATCCAGCACTCTCTGGATCTGGATACCTACACTCAGGTGAGAGGTTATCTCCCAAGTTATCTCCCAAGTAGGTCAGTTCTTTTACTCCAGTTTGGCATTTACCATAATTCAGTTTAACCCAGTTTTCCATATCTGCTACAGGATCCTGCTCAGTCTCTGACCGTGCTCTAGATTTCTTCTTCCTAACCATATGATATCATATAGAAATATGCCCTCTCCAGCTATATGCTCAAATAGCTGTTCCACTGTATGGTGGAATCCTTCTGGGGCACGACATATTCCAAAGGGCATGCAGAGGAAATGTTCACCAAGTGGTGTATTTAATGTGCACAGCCTTGCATTGACGTCATCCTGTCTAGTGCTGCTGGAGTGCCAAGAGCTCAAGAGCTCCCCCTATCTTTATTCAGTCAAGAAATCTCCCAGAAATCTCCACTCCTGATGTCTGTCTTTTAGGGATATCCTAGCCAAGCAAGATTGGACTTTCCAGGACCATATGGTAAATATTAATGAGGTCTTTTCAACTTTTTTTTAATAATATCTGCAATACCCTTCTATAGTTGAGAAAGATTAGAATAAAAGGTGATAAAAAAAAAGAGTGTATTACCCCTGAATTATTGCAGTCTGTGAAAGAAAGATAAATGCTGGCATGCAGTTAGGAAAAGGGGAAATCTCTCACCCTTCTTTCCTACAAACAATAACACAACACTCGTAAGTCCTTTATCAGATGAGCGATATGCAACTTTTTCCTAAACAAACCGTGTCAATTCATTGGTAGGGATGTTGCTTCCACATGGGATCTCCTCAATGACATGTTGGTGAAAAACAAAAATCAGGTATATGTACAATTTACACTGCACTGCCTCCAGCAGTATTACTGAGCCAATGGATATTGCTAGTACCTTTAATACCTTTTTCACTAGTTTGTTCAAATACCTTCCCAGAGGTGATTTCTCTGTCCAAAACTCTGATCAGACCCTTAATCCAAATGTTTCTGCTTCCACTCCAAATTTTATTTTAAATTGCTTACCCCTTCTGATTTGTTAGGCTAGCAATCTAGGATGAATCCCATGCCACTCACTGTCCTAGATGTGGCTGATTTTAGATGAGCAAAAACTGCAACCAATATTATTGTTTTTCCACTCAATACCTTGTCAATTGTTCCTTGTGCCATGGCCGTTTCCCTACTGCCTGGAAACAAATTGTTGTCTCCATCTTTAAATGTGTTGACCCTGCAAAAATGAACAATTCCAAACCCGTATACCTATTTACTAGCTCCGTCTGTCAAGGTTTTGGAGTGCATTGTTTTCAGTCAGCTGTTACATCCTCCTCCTCCATTGTGAGGGGGATATATCTGGGAATAAGAAAAGGGGAGAGAGGCAGGTTAGGTGCCTACTTGGTGCCATGGTCCGGAGGGATGGGAAGTGGATCCTGAGCATTGCTAGGGCAGCACGACAGGAGGGAGAGCTGGATGTCATTGCCCACCTGGGTACTAATGACCTGGCTAGAGATGGGGCTGGGATAGTGCAGGGGGAGTTTAGGAAGCTGGGGAAGGGTCTTAGACAGTTAGTTCACTCAGTGGCTTTTGCTGAGGTGCTGCCTGTCTACATCTGGGGACAGAAGAGGGATCTGCATACCAGCAGCTTCAACTCATGGCTGAAGGAATGGTGCAGAGAGGAAAGGTTCAGCTACATTGGGGACTGGAGACCCTCCTAGAATGCCTATATAGGGGTGATGGCCTGCATCCATCTGAGAGAGGAACTGCAGTCCTCAGTGGACAGTTTTAATGTTACTTTAATGCACATTTAAACTAACCACTTAGACAAATGGGTGGCAGCTGGAATGAGGGAGTTGCAAACTTCCACCTCCCCACAGGCTGAAGCAGAAAGTAAGGAGAACCTAAGGGAAGTGGAATCCCCCAGGGTGCAAATTAATAAAGAAAGAAGGGAGGTAGAGATTAAGGGGGAAAGGAACAGGAGCATTAAAAAGAGAAGCAGGAAGGAGGGAGGGCAAAAAGGGGATCAACAAACAGAGTGGAAACATCTAGATGGCCACGTGTGCAAATGCTAGAAGTCTAGGAAATAAGATACTGGACCCAGAGGCCATTATGGCAGAGGACGACCTGGATACTGTGGCCATTAGAGAGTCATGGTGCACTGAAACCATGACTGGGACATGGCCACACCGGACTATACTCTGTTCATGAAGGACTGGGTTGGAAAGAAAGAAGGGGTGTGGTGCTTTATGTGAGTGAAAGCATAAAGGTTACAGAGTTACAGGGAATACAAGGGAGGCAGAGGTACTGTGGGTCACCCTGAAAATGGGGAATAGAGCCACTATTCACACTGGAGTGATCTACAGACCTCCAGCACAAGGAGAGGAATTAGATAAGGTACTGGTGGAAGCCATTGGCAAGATGGCAGAAAAGGGGAAGGTGCTTCTGGTAGAGGATTTCAATCTGCCAGATGTGGATTGGAGCCTCCTAGTAGTGGCTTCAAGCTAGAAGCAGGGACATCCTGGACTCTCTGCAGGTAGCATTCCTCAGGCAACTAGTCAATGAACCCACTTGTGATGGGGCAATACTGGACCCGGTACTCACTAACTGGGACACTGTTGCAGATGTCAAGGTGGGAGGCCACCAGGGGAACAGACAAGGGGTGTAAAGGAGTATTTTACTGCCAGTTTTGCATGATTTACTCCCACTTTCTGGTTTTAAGAATTTGTTTCCCACCTTGCACATCTACAATATTTGGTACACATGCACGGCACTGACAGTACCATAAGGACTAGCAGCTGTGGCACCACAAACTGAGTTTAACTAGTAGGGGCAGGGACAGAAAACAGCATCCACATCAGTTGTGTATAACGGAGGAGATTGTTTCGGGAGTTGCCCACTGGCTGTTCAGAAGGGCTGATGCAACATGGGAAAGTGTTAAAAAGGTCACAGTAAGACTTCACAGCAGACTCAAAGAGAGTTTGTGGGCTGCAGATGCCCAGTGGGATTGAGACTTCGTTTAGAGCTGGACCTACATAACTGGTCGACAGTGATCACTACCATTTGAATGAAAATGTTTCCAAGTGAAAGAAGCTAACAGTAAATACTTCCCTGTCCTAAAATTGTCTGGACCTCTGGGGCCACTAGGGGATCAGCGATCACCGTACAGAGTAGTTTGATATAAGGATGGCAGTGGAATCGAGTCCCACAAGAATGAGGGTCCTGGACTTCAAGAGGGCAGATTCTGAAAAGATTGTTGAATGCCTCAGGGATGATCTAGCTTGGGGGGGGGGTGACCTGGGTGGGGTGGAGGAACAGTGGACAAAGATAAAAGGGAGCACATTAAGGCAACAAACCTTTGTGTCAAACAAGTGAGCAAAAGCAAAAGGAAAAAGAGACTGCTGTGGTTCTCGAATCAGGTGGCTGAAAAGGTAAAAGCTAAAAGGGTAGCATTCAGAAGGTATAAGGAGATGCAGAGGGAGGAGGATAGGGAGGTGTATTGGAGAAAACAGAGGAAGCAGTGAAAGCAGTATGGAGCACAAAGGTTTTTCAGTTTCAAGTTTATTCGATCGACAAACAAGTCATTACGAAACAAACACTTGAAAACAGAAATGTGCAATATACATACACATTTAAATCGATCTCCTAAAACAGTACCAAATGCTGTATAAAACAAGAGAAACATTTCTCCAATTGTGCCATTTTACAAATAACTTATTAATCCAGAACTTGTATATTATAACTTATAAAACTAGTTAGCCTACATAGTTTCCATTCCAATAAATGAAAATTCATGATCAGCTAGCAGTGTGTCCAAACCCTGAGAAAGAGGATACATAGGACCCACTGTTTGTTACCAAAACATTTAAATTGTTTCAGGTATTCCTGGGGTGAATCCATCCATAGAACATAAGAATTTGCCAGCAGAAGGGGACATCTTGATCCATCTAGTCTGCCCAGAATACCTACACCCCCCCTCTCAGACTATTTCCTTTTTTTTTTGCACGTAGTGTTTATCCCACGCAAGTTTGAATTTCCTTACATTTTTTGAGTCTACTATCTCTTGCGGTAGGCTATTCCAAGGGTCGACCACCCTCTCAGAAAAAAAGTACCTCCTTATGTTTCCCCTGAATTTACCTCCTGCCAGTTGTAGGTTGTGGCCTCTTGTATGACTCTCTGATTTCATCTGAAACAGGTTTTCCTTCCATGCCATGTTAATTTCCTTCATATACTTAAATGTTTCAATCATGTCCCCCATCTCTTCTCTGTTCCAGAGAGTACAACTGTAAGTCAGCCAGTCTGGTTTCATATGACCCCTGGTGCAAACCCTGCACCATCTTTGTAGCCCTTCTCTTCACCGCCTCCAGTCTGTTCATATCCTTCTTCAGGTGCAGCCTCCAAAACTGGTTGCAATATTCCATGTGCGGCCAGATCAGTGATCTGTACAGTGGCATTATTACCTCTCTTTTTCTGCTAGTTATACCACTTCCAATGCATCTGAGGATGCCATTTGCTTTCTGCGCTGCCCTTTCACATTGCTTGCTCACCCTAGGGTTATCTGTAATGATTATGCTAAGATCCCTTTCCACCTGTGTTACTTCAAGCTGGTATCCTAGCAGCATGTATTCCTTCCAGGGGTTTCTTTTACCCAGATGCATGACCTTGCATTTTTTGGCACTGAATTTCAATTGCTAATTTTTGGACCATCCTTCCAGCCTATTCAGATAATTTTCCATCTTCAAGACTCCCTCTTGGGTGTCCACCCAGTTGCAGAGTTTTGTATCATTCGCAAACAGGCATATTTTCCTCTCCAGCTCATCAGCGATGTTGCTGATGAAAATGTTGAAGAGGATGTGGCCTAATACTGACCCCTCTGGTATTCCACTGGTCACCTTGCCCTCCCCTGACTGAGCTCCATTGACTAAGACCCTCTGTGTCCTATCCTTGAGCCAGTCTGTAATCCAGTTGACTGTCTTCTAACTAAGTTCTGTATTCTCTAGCTTATTCATAAGCCTTCTATGGAGTATGGTGTCAATGGCCTTGCTTAAGTCTAGGTACACCACGTCCACCGTTCCTCCCTGATACACTGTTCCGGTCACCCAGTCAAAGAGTTCTATCATGTTTTTTAGGAATGATTTTCCTGCCGTAAATACGTGTTGCCTGGGGTCAGGCTTTCCGGATTCTTTTAGGTGAACCACTATTTTATTTTTCAGCAGGGTTTCCATAAGTTTGCCTACCACTGAGGTCAGACCGACTGGGCAGTAGTTCCCAGGCTCTTCCCTGCTTCCACTTTTATATAAGCGTACCACCACAGCCTTTTTCCAGTCTAGTGGTATTGTGCCACTTTCCAGTGACTTATTAAAAAGGTCAGTGAGCTGGGTTGAAATTTTTTCTCGTAACTCCTTTAGAATCCTAGTGTGTATTCCATCGGGTCCAATTGCTTTGTCTACTTTTAGTTTGCTAAGCTTTTCTAGGACTCTTTCTCTTGAGCAGTGGAAGTCATCTGCTGTTCTACTGTTGCACACTGCCTTTCCCATAGTAGGGCCGCTGCCTTGGTCTTCAGTGGTGAAGACTGAGCAGAAGAATTTGTTTAACACTTCTGCATTGTCTTCATCCTTTTCAACTATCTGTCCTTCAGTTGATTTTAGCCTGATTATCCCTCCCTTACTCTTTTTTCTTTTGTTTATGTACCTAAAAATTGTTTTGTCCCCCTTTGTTACTCCCTGTGCTATTTTCTCCTCTGTCTGGGCTTTGGCTATCCTAATAGACTTTCCTGCTTCTCTCAGCTTTGATATGTAATGCTTGCTGCCTGTCTGCTTCTTTCTTTGTCTGCTTATACTGCTTGAAGGCCCTTTTTTTGTGTTTTACTGTTGTAGCCACAGCGGCTTTTTACTTCTTTTTGACTTGCTGATAGAAACATAGAAACATAGAAGTTGACGGTAGATAAAGACTGCAAGGCCCATCCAGTCTGCCCATTTTGTCTACCTTATGAATGTGCCATAGGCCTTTACTCAGTCAATGGCCTATCTATTTATACTCATCTGTATTGCTCCTTTATGCCTATCTCATGCCTGTGTGAAGCCCTGCACTGTATTCATATCCACCACTTCTGAGGTAAGCCGTTCCATGCATCCACCACCCTTTCTCACATTACCTCTTAATTGACCTCCCTCTAATCTAATGCTGTGTCCTCTTGTCCTGCTATTTTTCTTATATTGAAACATGTTAGACTCTTTCACCTTGTTAATGCCCTTAAGATGTTTGAATGTTTCGATCACATCACCTCCCTCCCTCCATTGCTCTAGGGTATACACATTGAGCTCTGTTAATCTGTCCTCATATGTTTTCTGATACAGTCCCTGTACCATTTTGGTTGCCCGTCTCTGGACTGTGTCCATTTTGTTAATGTCCTTGTGCAGGTACGGCCTCCAGTACTACATGCAGTACTCCAGATGGGGCCTTACCAGTGTCTTGTAAAGAGGGATTATTACCTCCCTCTTACAACTTGTGATACCCCTGCTAATACACTCCAACATCCCTCATGTGCTTTGTGCACCGTTCCATAACTTGAAGCAAAGCTGTCTTCAAGGCTTCCTAGCTTCTCTCCATGTCCCATGGATTGTTGATTTCCAGCAAGTTTCTTAACTGGGTTTTCATGGAGTTGAAATTTGCCTTGTGAAAATCAAGTATTTTGAGCTTTGTGTGACTTAATTCTGCTACCATTTCCACTGTTAACCAGACTGACCTGTGGTCACTGGTTCCCAGATTTACTCCTAAGTTTACATCTGAGATTCTGGTGCTGTTTGTTAGCACCAAGTCCAGGATAATCTGTTCTCTGATGGGGGACTGCACCAGTTGATTTAGTTCTGCCCCCTTCAGGGCAAGTAGGAACTCTTTGCTGCGTTCAGATGATGCCACGAATGAGGACCAATCTACATCAGGTAGATTTAAATCCCCCACTAATAACAGGTCTCCCTTGTTCGCCATCAAGAAGATGTTTTTTAGGAGCTCCTTGTTTATGTCAGAGTCTTGAGAGGGAAATCTATATATGACTCCCATTCAGATGGGGGCTTTGTCCCCTGCTCCTAGGGTGACCCATACAGCTTCTGGTCTTCCCTGTTTTGCTTGGACTTCTCTTGCCGAGATTTCTTCTCTTGCATATGATGTCACCCCCTCCCCTTTTTCCAACACAGTCTTTCCTAAAAAGTGTGTAACCTGGTATAGCGACATCCCAGGAATGGTTCTCTGTAGACCAGGTTTCCATGACTGCTATTCAGTCTAATTTGGCTTCTGTCATTAAAGTGGAGAGGTCAGAGATTTTATTTGAAAGACTACGTGCATTGACACACATAGCCCTACATCCTTGTTTTGTGTGGCGTGGTGAAGTAGCAGAATCGTTATGCTGTATATCAGTGTTGCTTCTCTTGTGCCTATTATGCTTATCCCTTTTCCTGTTATGGGAAGTATCTTGATAATTACCGGTTCCGAGATCGCTAAAAGAGACCTGTGTCGAACTAGCTGTTGTTGGGGGAGGGGCTCCTGACACCCTTCTTGCCACGAGGTGTCCTTGCTGCTCCTCCCCACTCACTAGTTTAAATGGTCTATGTGCACATCGAGTTTTTGTCCGAGCACCTGAGTTCTTTGTCTGTTTAGGTGCAGACCATCGAATCTGTAGAAGTCCCACTCCCAGAAGTTGTGCCAATTGCCAATAAAGCCATGTCCATTTTCCTGGCCACATTGTTTAAGCCAGGCATTGAGTTTGGAAATGTCTCTCTCTCTCTCTCTCTCTGATCCTGTGCCTGATTCTGCCCTTTTCCCATACAGGCAGGATCTCTAAGAAAGAGAGACTGGACAAAAGAGAATTCATTTTGCTGGCCAGATTTGTTATGTTTTGTTTAGTCTCTTCTGCCGTGTGAGAGGCTATGTCATTTACGCCTATGTGGAGGATGACATGCTGAAGGTGACTCCACATCTCAAATAATGGAGTCTCCGACTATCAAATCAAATCAAAATTTATTTATAATGCGCTTTTCGAATATCAAAGCGCAGAACATAACAAAAATTAACATCTACCATAATGAATACAAAACATAAAACCAATTAAAAGACAACTGCATTTTTTTAAAATGCTTGATCAAATAGATAACTCTTCAGAAAGACCTTAAACGGATCTGCAGATGGGCACTCCCTTATCCGATGAGGTAGAGAATTCCACAGGGTTGGGGCCATAAAAGAAAAAGCTCTGGCCCCCAATGACTGCAAATGAACCCTGGGAATCTCTAGCAATCCCTCGTCGGCAAAATGGAGTGGGCAGAGAGGTCGATAAGGCTGAAGGAGATCTTGCAGGTAGCCTGGTCCCTGTCCATGTAGGGTTTTATAGGTCAGCAATGCAAACTTGAAGGTGATTCTTCACCGCACCGGCAACCAGTGCAAGTTCACGCAGCACAGGTGTGACATGGCTCATTCTTGATAACCCAGTCAACAACCTTGCTGCAGCGTTCTGCACCAGCTGCAGGCATCGGAGATCCACCCACGGTAACCCTAGATATAGAGTGTTGCAATAATTAAGACATGAGGAAACAAAGACATGAACCAACACAGGAAGGTCATCATGTGGAACAAGGTGTTTTATCCGGGCTATGTTCCTCAGATGGTAAAAGGAAGACTTAACAACGGCTGACACCTGCGTCTTCAACATCAGATGGTCAGATGGGGTGCACCCCAGGGTCCTTAAAGAACTAAGAGAGGTGGTGGCTGAACCTTTGGCTATCCAGTTTAGCCAATCACTGGAAACAGGGGAGGTACCCAAAGACTGAAGGACAGCAGATGTAGTTCCCTTATACAAAAGTGGGAAGAAAGAGGAAGCGGGGAACTACAGACCAGTCAGCCTCACCTCAGCAGTGGGGAAGATCATGGAAACACTACTGAAGGAGAGACTGGTGGAACATCTGGTTGTCAATGGACTACAGGACCCAAGGCAGCATGGTTTCACCAGGGGAGGTCATGTCAGACCAACCTCATTGAATTTTTGACTGGGTGACTAGGGAGGTGAATCAGGGAGGGCAGTGGACATGGCCTATCTGGACTTCAGCAAGGCCTTTGACACTGTGCCACATAGAAGACTATTACACAAACTGGGGAATATGGGAGTGGGCAGGACAGTAGTGTGGTGGGTAGGTAACTGGCTGGGCGGCAGGATACAGAGGGTGGTGGTAAATGGTGTCACTCCACAGAGGGAAGAGTGACCAGTGGGGTACCACAGGGATCAGTGCTGGGACCGGTCCTATTCAACATCTTCATCAGTGACATTGCGCAGGGCCTAGAAGGCAGAATTTCACTCTTCGCTGATGACACAAAGCTCTGTAACAGAGTAGACATACCAGAGGGTGTAGACAGAATGAGAAGGGACCTGCAGAAACTTGAAGAATGGTCAGGGGTTTGGAAGTTGAAATTCAATGCAAAGAAGTGCAAGATATGCATATGGGGCACAAAAACCCTGGCACAATATATCAGTTGGGGGTGAGGATATAGCATGCACCAAGCAGGAAAGGGATCTTGGGGTTATCATCTCTGATGACCTCAAGGTAGGGAAACAGTGTGACAAGGCAGCAGGTAAAGCAAATAGGATGCTGGGATGTATAGGCAGGGGCATCACCAGCAGGAAAAGGGAGGTCATAATTCCACTATACAAGACACTAGTGAGGCCCCACCTGGAGTACAGTGTACAGTTCTAGAGACCTTAACTATGTAAGGACATAGACAGGGTAGAGAAGGTTCAGAGGAGGGCAACAAAGATGGTACATGGATTGCATCACAAGCCCTATGAGGACAGGTTGAAGGAACTGAATATGTACTCCCTGGAGGAAAGGAGGGAGAGAGGGGATCTGATAGAGACATACAAGTATCTTACAGGGAGGAACAGGGTGCAGGAATACACTATTTTTAAGCAAAAAGATGTTCCAGGGCTAGAGGCATGGGATGAAGTTGGGAGGAGGGACGATTCAGAGAGCGTGAGGAAGGAATTTCTTCACAGAACGGGTGGTGGACAAGTGGAACACCCTGCCAGAGGAAGTGGTGGGGGCTGAAACAATCATGGGATTTAAGAATGCATGGGATAGACATAAAGGAATTCTGGAGCTCAGGGGTAAGGGGCAACAGACTTCTAGGAAAACATAAACGGAACTTACAAGCTCAAATGGGCAGACTGGGTGGGCCATAGGCCCTTATCTGCCAACACTGTCTATGTATCTACAGTATGTATCTATGTATCTATGTCAACTCGTTGTCAAGAATTATGGCCAGAATCCACACCTGATCAGAAAGTCTCAACTTGTTGCCCCCTAACACGAGGCCAGAGGGAAACCCAGAATTCAACTTCTCTACACGGTGACCCGGGTCCACTACCAGCACTATTAGTACTTGTTTTTTGGTGGTTGGTTTGTTTGCTCTTTTGGGGGACTTTTCAATGTTTTGTTGTATTGGATCCACCTGTTCCTTACTCTGCAACGTCTCTGTGCTAGCTGACAGTGGAGAGTATCTATTTGTTGTGTGCACAAGTATGATTGTTCCAGTAGTTGTAGGCTTTGGAGCATTGTGGTTTTTGACCAGTTTCCAACCTCCTGGTCTGTTTGTCCCTTGGGGCAACATGACCTGTTTGGTAAAGGACTGTTTGTTGGTGCTGTTTTGTTGTGTATAATGGAAAATTGTTCTTAGATAGTTTATCTCGGCCCTTGCTGCATGGAGCTGAGTTCTTTTTTTTTTTTTTACCAGAAGAGACGCACTAAGCTGAAAGCTTGTTTACAGGTGCAACCTGGGAGCACAAGGAAGTTAAGCAACTTGTTCAGGGTCACACAGTATGCAAGTGGGGGCTGTGAGATTCAAACCCAGATCTCCAGGTTTACAGCTCAGAGCCTTAAACCACTGGGCTATACTGCCTCCTATATCTCACTCTCAGGATGTATGCTCTTGCGAAGAGTGAGCTGCAGGTGTTGCACTTTATGAGCTCCATTAGCTTCTTTATGTCTTACTAGAACTCTACCACCATTATATTCCACTTAGTGCCTTTGAGTAATTATACTTTGGTTCATTTTACCACTATGTGCCCAATCTCATTAAAAATTCTATGACACTTATTTGAGCATTAAGAACCCCACAAAAACTCACTTGCAGGCACAATACAGGAAAGCAGTTGGTCCTGTCCCATCTTGCACAATTTAACCATTAATAGTTTTTCCCCCCTGTACACCTTACTGGAAAAATGCAGTGGACCCCAACTCACAGTATTTTGCAATGAATTCCTCTTCCAAACTTCAGACAAAGTTTTCAAGACCCCCACAACAAGGCAAATTACACCTATTTAATGCTTAGGTAAATAATTACATCAAGAACTACTGTTCAGAGTATAATTAACTATGGGCTTAGTAAAGATGTTAAGTAATAAATTAACTAATAGGGCAAGTTCTTAGGGTGATTTAAATATACCATCTATTAAGAAATAAATAAATACAAAATCCAGAATACAGCAGCACTCTGGTACTCCAGTGCTAAAACAAGCATTTGCCAATGCCGAATGTTTGCTTGCTGGCATTGGCATTGGTAGTGTAGGAGTTAGAGAGATGCATAATTGGAATGGCAATGAAGTATTGAACAGAAGCCAAGCCAACCCATCAGCACCCTGCAGTGTCCCTAGCAGATGGCTCCTGGGGGCTCTCCAGGCCCTCACCTCCACTGTGGGTAGCCAGATAGGAAGAGGAAGTAGCCAAGGAGCTGAGGGCAACCCTTCCTGTGGGTATGCTGGAGGGGGGGCGGCACAGCATTGTGCTGTCTTTGGGCCTAGGAGTGCCAGGAGTTCGGGCTACAGGATCTCAGGGTACAGCAACAGGACACTGGTGGTTGGTGGAAGAATGTCCTGGCCAGGACCCTTGGGGAGCAAAACAAAAAAAAATCTGAAGTCGTAAAGGGAATCTTTGACCCTACCATGAGCCTCTGCTCCTACCTCCCCATTACATGCAAATATCAACACAACCTTACCACTTCGAAAATGGTTAGGCACTTTAATGTTCGTACCTTGGACAGAGAACCTAAATCAAAATATTCCCTTCCCCGAGGCTGTAACTGTTAGGATCTTCTGTTGACTGCAAATATCCTGTTAGCAACTGGAACCAGTGATAGTGGAGAATACCGGACCCACCCTGGACCTACGCTATTAGCGTAGAGTTCAAGTTATGCTACTATCTGAGAACTACATTTTGGTTATTTTTTGTATTAGTTTATTTGAGTTGGGAGGCTTCTCCCCACCCCTTTAAAACAAAAGAAAGAAAGTGGAGTGTGGGTGGCAAAGCCCCCCCAACTCAAATAAACTAATATATCTTATGTGACGTAAGCACGTCTAGTTACGAATGTTTCATTGCAATCTGTTATTCTTGATCCAGTTATGTTTTAGGTCCAGGGTAGGTCCAGTGTTTTCCACTATCGCCCTGGAACCATGGTAGAAGGCATATGTAACCCCATTATGGTGCTTGGCCATGTGGTCAGTGCTATTGTAAGAAAAGTAAATACTGTATACCCATCCTCCATACATAGATACATCCACATTGCCATAAATGTCCCATCAAAAACATTAATAACTCCAACATAAACTGTTTCATAAGATCAAGTAGGCAGGATGAATAGGGTTCTGTTCCCAAAAGAAAATCAGTCAGTTTTGAAGTCCCACAAATTCAGTGAGATAAATTCTAAACCTCAACTGTTCAGCACCTGAATTGTCCTACAAGTTCTCTTCTGAAAGCTTCTCTCGAGTGGCAAATTTACTAGCAAACTAGGCTTCCATTTTCTCCATCCACCTACTCATATCTAGCCTGCCCCTGGCCCCACACACTGACTAGTCCCCAAAGTGGGGACATTGTGACTATGCCAGTAGGACACCTTAAGTTGCAACAAAGCTTCTTCCACTATGAAAAACAAAGACCAGAGGGCAGCAGCATGAAGAAACACTAGAGCCCAGACCCATAATTTATTTAAGGACCACATATGCAGAAGGAAATGCTAGACTATGCTATTGTTCCCCATGGCCAGCTGTTACCACCTCCTCTGCAAGGGTTTTTTTCTGTAACATCAGCAGATCCATTATTTAGTTCCGCCTGCTCTGCCTCATTAAAGCTGATATCCATTTTTCATTTAACCAGATCTCAAAGTACATTACATCTTGTGGCAACAGCTTACAAGAGGCTAGATCCAAGTCTCCAAACTGTAAATGATCTCAGATTATGCTCCCGCCCTTTGTGGTCAAGCTCCTTCTATCCATCTCATGATAAAGCATCCTCTTACAAAACAAAAGAGGCCCAATCGATTCATGTGCCACACACACTAAGTCACTGACACAGGTTATGCTTGCTGCTGGTAACAGTTTATTCAAAATCTTGCCAGTGTCCAAGTCAAATTACTTTTGCTGCTTTAGCAACTAACTCTCCACAAAGTGGGGAGATTGTGGCTATGCCACTACAGTCTGTCAGTGTGGATTCTAGCAGTATGATTTTTAATGTGCTTCAATCAATACAGCGCAGTATAGAAAGTAACAAGTCTTGTGCAAATAGTGCTGGAATCCATGCTGACACTCTGTAGTGGCACAATAGATGCCAGCCACGATGGACCAGAGGCTTGTCTGACACTTTGTACACTTGGGGGCAGCCTGTGACAACTATTCAATGTATTTATTTTTTTTATCATCCCTGAAGTTCCTGACCAAACTTCCTTGCTCCTCCTTCAGCCAACCACTCCTTATACCCATCCTCCGAGATCCTGTTTGTTGACCTACCTACCTGCAACTCTGGCCACACCAATGCCACCACCTCGCCTCTCGTCTTCTGCTGGCTGCTGCTGCTCTTCTCTCCCAGAGACCAGGACTCCTTCCCCACCATCACCAACACACCGTGAGCCACCCATGTGACCAGACTCCTCCAAATCTGGCAAGGAAGCCTGCCAAAAGGTTGCTGACTGTACTATTGGTGCTTTGCTGACTGGCACCCAGCCATCGCTCGACCCGCTCCTCATGACTCGTCTACCGACATTGTCTCCCTCCCCGGCTCCCCTTGCCACACGCCACCTCAATTCACCAAGACACACGTGTATGGCACCTAATAAGTGCTTCCTCTGGTCAATCACAGTGCGGCATGCTGGCAAACTGAAAAATGCCACCAGCCACCAACCAACCAGAAGCAGACAGTGTCACATGGTGATTGGGGTGGGTGGTTGACAAGCCAACCAAAAGGAGTGTATTTTAAATAATGTCAGTGCTGCGCCCACACCAGCAAATTAACTGGGGGAGGTGGCGAATCATGCCAGCAGCTGGCGCGGGTCACACAGCAGCAAAGGGCATGCGTTGAGCACCTTAAGTGGGAAATAAATCAAGCAGCAGCATTGAAAAATATTGCGGGGGCTCAGCTCAATAAATATTGATGGGGCCAATGCCCCATGGGCCTACACAACCCAGCGCCTATGGATTTCACTGCAGACCCTTATACTGAACTCGTAGGCTTTGGAGCAGCTGAAAGGAAAGGCAACTGGACTCGAACAAAAGGAGCTGTGAAAAAGTTCAATGGGAGGTAGTGGAAGTTTGCAGCTTGGGAGCACTAGGTAGTGCTGGGTGGGTGGATGACAAACTGTCTATTAAAGTTCGGATGCAGTGCTGACGTACATGTAGGCAATTTGCATACTGACGATGGCAGTATGCAAATTGCCTACATGTTACCATGGCTGATTGTGGCGGTGTTTCCTTCAGAACTGTACGCCAATGCATCTACATGGCTGTCACAGACAGCTCGGATTCCACTGGTGCGGTGCGCGCCCGCAAAAGGGAGCAGGTCATTGGGAGTGGGGAAAGCACACCTACGAAAACTCGTATGGTGGCACTATGTTTCTTGCACATGCGTGCAAGCAAACATAATAATGAACTGCTCAGAGTTTACCAGTCCCTGGTCAAGTAAAAAAGTGTCTCCCTGCTTAACGACCCAAAGTGTTAACATGTCACTGAGCTTCCAAACATATAATGGCTCCTTTTACCCTGGAGTCCAAACATATCAATCAAATAAGTAAGTAAGTAAAATAAAATAAAACAAAATGAATAGCACCTTTGCTCTCAGGAGTCCATATCATGCATCAGTTATCTGCCCACACAATTCAAATTACTGACACTCTAGTTAAACTTCTTAGGAGTGTTCAAAGTTTAAATATCTCAAAATGCTCATGAGTGTCGTCTGACCAGATTAAAAAAAAAAAAAACTTTGCCAGATCTTGCAATGTTTATGTTTAACTCCGTGAGAATGGGGAAATGCGACGGCATTCCCCATTCAGTATGCTCATATCATGAAGGCCAGATTTATTCACTGAAAATAATTTCATTTAGCATTTCGGCTCCTTGAGCAGGAGTCCCGACTCCAATGTGTGCTTTAGGCCCTGTCCAGACTAGAGCTTTGGTAATGTTACTGGTGCCCTGTAACGTTACCGCTTGCTCTAAAAACGGTTGCGTCCAGACCTGTAACGGTTTAAAAAGCGTTCTTTAAACCGTTTTTAAAACCACCAAAGAGCAGGTCTTTAGCATGGTTGCTGAAACGTTACCTGTTTTTTCTTCATTTTGAGGAGTAGTGCGGATGGGTAAACGAAGTGTTTTCTGTAAAATGTGTCCTCCAGCGGACTGTAATGCTTTTCAAAACGTTACCAGAAAATGGAGAAAGAACACCGATGTGGATGCAGAGTAACAGTTTAAAAGACGATTCAGCTGTTCAATGTGGATGCACAGAAATGGGTTGAATGGTAACATTTTAAAAAACATTTTTATAGCTCATTGCTAGTCTGGACAGGGCCTTAATAGTGACATACACAGCAAGTTTGAAAAGGAGAACATATACCCAAATTACCAACATAGCTTCATGCTCACAACCAAGGAGTCCATAAATTCTGTTGGAGTCAATTGGTTGTTTGGGTAAAAATCAGCCACCACATTATAGACCAGGGAAAAATAAAAACAATACCTCTTAGGGGATTTTACCCCCTTGGCCAAACTCTACCTGTCGCCACCAACAGCAACAAGCCTTACCTGCAGAAGTTTTTTTTCTGGTGACGCAAGCTAACCTTAGCAGTTAGCGTCAGGTTTTACTTCAGTGGTAGAGTAATTTCACTTATCCATGAAGAATAATTCAACTCCCCACTCTGAGTCCATGCACCATTCCAACGTTCCTCTTCACTATGCTGAGTATTCCTCTTGCACTCCCGTCTCTCTTCTTTAACTCATAGTATTGAGGACACCTGTTAAACAGCAAAAGGACAGCACTCCTCTAAGCACAGTAAATTTGAGATGATAAAATAGACATTATGACCCCAGCCACTGGGCAATGCTGGCATACCTTTTACAAGGTCAGTCAAGCATCTTGGCACAAAAGTGCCTCTGTATTTCCAAAAAATCCAGCGTTCAAGTCAAAAGCGTTCTGTAGTCCAGACCCCGTTGGAAAGCTCTTTATTAGGCTCTGTTTCATATTGTCAATTATTACTTCAGTAATTCCAACATGCCAGCATAAAATTATATTGTTTCCAGTCCACTGGACCTCATTTGTTAAAAACGAGTCAGGATGCTGAAAATCAATGGTCGTCCAGCACACCCATTCAGGGACACAACTCTGATTATGACTATTCACAGCTTTCAAAGCTATAAAAAATACTTATTTGAAAACTATAGATAAAAATAATATGAATCCCATTCATGAATTCATAGTTGGAGTTCTACCTTGACGCTAAGCCAGCTGAGTTCTCTCTCTACCAGCGTCTCTAGTTTTCAAACTGCCACACCTTGCAATACACAGTCTACCCCGAGTATTGGGCTCTCCACAAAATTAGAAAATGGGCAAGATGGTAGGAGTTCTGTCATTGGCTGAAAACTCTAGCAGAGGGGCACATTAACTTTCGATAGATGCCCGGCTTAGAAAAAGTGCCATTGCCAGCATGCCGCATAACCAATATCAAAAGGCACCACCAAATTCAAACTGAAAGCCTCCATATTTTTCTATCGCTTAGCGAGACACTGGCCCCCAAGTGCTCATCTGCTGATGACAACTCCCACAGTAGTGTCTACTAACCTGTCAACAACCAAAAGTACTCATGCAATGGCATACTCGCTGTCTTGTGCTAAAAAAAAAGTTCCATTTAACTTAGATGTGCTCAACGGTACTTACAGCAGCGTTTCCACAGCTGCGGGTATTTCAAACAGCAGCACTGATTTCATGCCCCATTCTCCACACAACACCTGCTGCAGCCTTCTTAGCAATCAGTTCCCACTTCTTCAACCACTCATTTTTTGCAAATGTAAACAGTCGAGGAGTTTAGCACCGTGCACATGCACATCTCACCTCGCTTACACATTCAACCCACTGATGCTCTGCTTTGTCCTCCCTCCCCCCACATTCCTAAATGAACCCTTTAATTCCAATATATATTTTGCCTTTTTTTTTTTTTTAAATATCTTACACTGCTCCTCAATGCCATGCCACTAAAACGATCCAGTGTGGCTCTTCTCAGCTCCTGATAACTGCCTCACTGTGAACTGCCTCATCATAAGAAACATGCTATGTCTATTTACAGACCACGGCAGCTCGTCACTACTATCCTTGCTCCCGACTGCAAACTGCAACGGTTTCTTTTGGCGCCATCACTCATTTCTTCACCCACAGCCCCTCTTAAGATAAAAAAAAAAAAAAAACAAGGACAGAGTGATGCAAAGACAAAATGATAGAACCAGACAGAAAAACAAATGGGGTACACAAGGAAAGGGCCTAGCAAGCACATCAAGGCACACAAAGTGTATTTAAAAACAAAAGCGCCTTCTACTGGAAGCTATACAAGCATTTACAACAAAATCATTTCTATTAATATATTCTACTGTTTTAAGTAAATTTGTGACATTTTTGAATTATATAAAAAAAATGACACAAATAGCCCATTTTCTAAGTGCAATAATACCATCCAGGATGGGCAGTATGGGCAATACCGGACCTCCCAGGGGCTGTAAGGCCCCCCGCCTGTGGTGTCGGCTTCATTACACCCCTGGGTGGTCTGGTATTGCCCAATACTGCCCAACCTGTCACGTATTATTGCTTGCCTAGACTGTCAGTATCGGTCAAAGCACAAAGGTGAAAACAGAGGAGAGAATAGTCCAGGACATAATGAAAGGGGACATTTTTTAGGTATATAAGTGAAAAAAGGAAGACTAGGGGTAGGATTGCTAGATGAACAAGCATTTGTCAATGTTAAATGTTGTCGTGCTGGAATTGGCTTTGGTAGTGCAGTGCGGAAACACATCTTGGGCAGGATGTGAAAAATGACAGCTGTACTGTTCATAAGGAGGTGTAAAAAAATGGCAGTGTTGAAAATGTGGCAAGTAAATATTGCAAATTTGTGAAGCTACAAGGGTGCGTGGGAAATGCACAACGCATGCTTGTAACACAGTCATTTTATGGACGTTCGGCACAAAATGTTCAACATGGGCATTTTAGCACCTCTGCTCATGTACAGTATGACTGTCATTGCCTCAAACTGTCCCAAAATGTGATTTCGCACAGCGACCGTGCTATTCTGCGCTGGACGTGCAAAAACACATTTCGGGCAGGATATGTAAAATGACAGCTGTACTGTTCATCAAGAGGTGTGGAAAAATGCCAATGGTGAAAATCCAGAGTGAAAATATGTAGCAATAAGACACAAGGGGTGTGCATTAGACATTTCTAATGCGGTCAAGCGTAATAAGGCATGAGGCCGCCCAGGCTGAGTGCGTTTAGCCTGACCGTGCATTAGAAATGTCTAATGCACACCCCCGGAGTGTCTTATTGCGCTTATAAAATGTGGATCTGCATTTTATATATATGTAAAAATTAATATTTGTTGCTTTAAATACTGAAACAGGTAACTCTTGTATGTATTTTGACCTAATATAGTTCCGCCGCCTGTTTGAGAGTGTCATCTTTTCTTTTGCTCTACTGTGGCAACCATACCTGTAGTTTTTTAATAGCATCCCCCCTTCCACATAGTTTGGAGTGCCTCCATCCACAAAAATCCATTGTTACTTAAAATTAGATCGCGCTTTCCTCTTGTTTAAATTCATATTGTTTTTTTTTTAAACTACATGAGCATTAGTAGAGCAAGTGGCGGCGAGTGCAGACTGCAGTACATACCGGGTGAAATTACGAGGAACTACTAACAGCTTCACATTTGATTTTGTATGCAGATTGCGATCGTTAAAGGAGCGTAGAATACATTGTATGTTGGCATATATCTGGCTTGGCTTTTCTGATCGTCTGCAAACAAATCGATCAGATGCAGTTTGGATGGCATGTGAGAACCACGGGGGAGGCACAAGTTCATGATGACTGTCTACTGGCCACCATCGGCAGCACTGTTAAAATCAAACAAATAAAATTTCTGCCTGCTTTTTATTATTTTACATCTCTTCTCTGTTCTCTGCGAGCAGGTAGTGGAACGGGCATCTGAGAGAGAGTGTGCTAGTGAAAACATGAAGCGTGAGTTAAAGCAGCATGGGCAGCGGGAGAGGCTGAAGTCAGAGCGAGCTAGTCAGACAACTATGGCTGGTAAGAATATGAACTGTGTCCTGGCTGGGTGTTTGGTTAGAAGATGACACTGAAAAATGAGAAGGGGGTGGTATATATTGATAGTCTGAGTGACTTGGAAGACGTTTAATTGGATGCCGATGTGAGCAGCCGTGCGTGAATGCGAGGAAGTGGTCAGCTGAGCAGGTGGACCGAAGACCCGGAATGTAGCGGCGAGAAAGCAAAGCTTAAAAATCTCAACATGTGGCACAAAAGTATGATTACATTTAGCCTGACCCACTGAATTCCTGTTTTCTTTTTTATTTGTTTACTAATTGCCAGCAAGGGATAGGGAGCTGTGATGTGGTGTGGCTCAGGTTTTTATATGAAAATGTTCTCGTTAAGTAATGCGAAAAAATGGTGGCATTTTCAAAACCAACGTTCTAACGGCACATTGATTTTTATGTACTATGTCCAGTTCCAAAGCACTTGTTTTTACCTGTGCATTAGACAGATCTAATGCACAGGTAACAACCAATCAGTTTGTGGGATTTTCCCTTCCTATTTTATAATACAAATGTACGTTACGAGCCTGCATGCAAACTGCGCAATGCACGCTTGTAACACAGTCATTTTATGGAGTATCATCACCAAATTTTGAACATAGGCATTTTAGGACCTCTGCTCATGAACAGCATCACTGCCATTTTCATAATGTGCCCCAAACACTGATTTTCCACAGCGACCACACTATTGTGCGCCGGAAGTGCGGAAACACATTTCGGCCAGGATGTGAAAAATGACAGCTGTACTGTTCACAAGGAGGTGTAGAAAAATGACAATGTTGAAAATCTGGCATGAAAATATTACAAATTTGCGAAGTTACGAGCATGCGTAGCAACTGCACAATGCACACTAGTAAAACAGCCACTTTTTGGATTTCTTCCAGCAGATTTGCAATACAGGCTTTTTGAGAGCCCACCTAATGAACACTGCCACTGTCCTTGCATTAATCAGTCCTGAAAGGTGATTCCGTGCAGTGACTGTGAAATCACCTTTCGGAACAGATTAATGTCATAACAGTGACCGAATTCATGAGGAGGGGGTCCCAAAAAACCCATGTTAAAAATTTGGTGCAAAAATTCCAAAAAATGCCCGAGATATGCATCAAAGTTGAAAAAAACCCTATTTATTACATTATACAGCTTACCGGCATTTCCTCAGTTCGCGGTCGGCTTTGAAGAGTGAAGACATGTTCCTGGTCCACCGAAGATCATCGTGCTGAGCTCCTGAGGTAAGTATGGGGTGAAGGGGGTGTGGGGAGGCAGGGTGCACAGTGGGTAGGTGTCAGGTGGTGGGCCAGAGAGACTACAAGGGCCATTTCTGAATCACAGGTACTGTAGTGAAAAAAAAAACATACGAACAGTTTCTTTTTACAGGAGGTTTCTTTTGGGGGTGTACAGTAGGTGAAGAAGTTAGGCACCCCGTCGGCACAGAAGAAGGGGTACATCATGCCAATGGGGAATGGGCTCCCCTGTCCAGCACATTACAGCGGGAAGTGGGGGATGCCAACAGGGTTGGGCACCCTGGTCGACAAACAACGAAATTTGGTGGGGACACATTCTGCCGACGGGGTGGGCTCCCCCATCGGCTTTATGCCAGGGCCGGGTAAGCAACTGGGGATTAGGCACCCCAAAGTCAGCAGTTTAGCGCCACTGTGTCGCCATCTTTGATGCTGGCAGCACGTAGGAAGGTCTGCTGCATGTGACAAGCTTTGCTCGCATTGCAGCGAACCTTTCCTTAGATGTGCTCACCCAGGTGGTGTGGCACCAGCATGCAGGCTGATTGGGGAATGAGGTATGCACCTACTGGTGCATGCCTTGCATTCACCCAACAGCGACCGTGCCTCCAAATCTCCACTACCGCAAGATGTTGACTGCGCAAGTGTGCCAACATAAAAATAGAATGGGGGACTGTGCAGAGTGGGATCAGGGAAAGACAGACATTCTGAACAAAAACTTTGGTTGAGTACTCACAGAGAAAGGAGATGGGGAGGGGACAAAAAATGTAACAAAAGCTTTGAAGGGAGGGAGGGAGGTGGACACGAGTCCTTTCCTGGAGGCAAGAGTCCTGAAGGGACTTGCTAATCTGAAGGTGGACAAAGCAATGGGGCCAGATGGGGTGCATCCAAGGGTACTGAGGGAACTCAGGGAAATACTGGTTGTACCATTGTCAGTTCTATTTAACAGCACATTGTAAATAGGAGTGGTTCTAGAGGACTGGAGGAGGGTGTATGTAGTTCCATTACACAAAAGTGGTAGCAGGCTGGCAATTTTAAGCCAGTCAGCCTGACATCGGTGGTGGGAAAGTTAATGGAATCACTGCTGAAGGAAAAGATTGTGGAATATCTTGAATCCAGTGTGTTACAGGACCTGAGACAGCATGGTTTCACAGGCGGTAGGTCATGTCAAATGTATCTGATAGATTTCTTTGACTGGGTGACCAAGGATTTAGATCATGGTGGAGCGGTGGATGTGGCCTACCAAGATTTCAGCAAGGCTTTTGACACCATTCCACATAGGAGACTAGTAAGTAAGCTGGGTAGCTTAGGAGTGGATCCAAAGGTGGTAAACTAGATAAGAAAATGGTTAGGGGATAGGTTACAGAGGGTGGTGGTAAACCAAATTCACTCCATGAAAGGGAAATTGACCCAGGGAGGTGCTTCAGGGATCAGTGCTGGGACCAGTCCTCTTTAATGTCTTTATAAGTGACACTAAAGAGCAGCTGGAAGGGAAGGTCTGACTGTTTGCAGATGACAACAAAATCTGCAATAGGGTGGACACTCCAGGAAGGGGGTGAGGTATGAAAAGGATGAACAGAGACTTGAGAAAACTAGAAGTGGTCAAGAGCATGGCATGGCAGCACTGCCAATCTCCTCTACCAAGTCCTGCTCTGCCGTATGTTGCAAACGCAGCGGGCTTTCATGTATAGAGCTCCTAAATAGTTGAATGGCCTTCCCTCGGATGTACTGGATGAGCCCAAGCTAGGTCTTTTCAAACACAAACTCTGGTAGCACCTTATTACACTTAGCAGCTGCACCTAAATGATGCCCTCATAGCCCTAGCCTAACCTCCCCTGTTCCTCACACTCCCACCTCGCTCCCTGCTACCTCCTGTCCACCCACCTGGTATCTGCTTAGTAGAGGTGACGGCCCCACCTAACTGATGCCCTTGTAGTCCTAGCCTAACCTCCCTTGTCCCTCCTACTTCCATCTGTGGCCCTGCTACCTCCTGCCCACCCTTCCTGGTAGCTACTCTTTCACTCCCCCCTTTCTTTTATTCTACTCCTCATCCTGCCTACCAAGTTCTCAGTCTCTCCCCTACTTACCAACCATCTAGCTTTTCGTCAATCCTAACCTTGGTTTGCCTGGTTTTCGTATCCCTCCCCTTTTTTCCACTCCAATACAGCCTACATCATTTTCTGATGACTTTGTTACTGAATTATTCCTGTTACCTACTTCTAACCCTATGCAATTTCTCTCAGTTTTGTTAATGAAAATGTCACCCTGCTGCCGGCACCTCTGTATATTTCTTTTTTACCTTTTTGATTGTACCAAAAGTCACCATTTCTAACTCTTAAGATCAATGTGTGTAACTACTGTATTTCAGCACCAGAGTCACGGTATTTTATATATCCTGTTGCTGTAAGAAGCTTGCTCACTTCTGATGTGGAACCTTTGCAAAAGAGTCTCTAGCTCAAAGGTATTGTAATTCTAAGAAATAAATAAATGAAATACATAAAACCCAGGGGCTGAGTACAAAATGCGTGGAGTGGTATTGATGAAGACTAAACAGAAAAGAGACCTGGGAGTAATTATATCAGATGAGCTAAAGGTAGCCAGGCAGTACAACAAAGCAGTAGGAAAGGTGTGGGATGCTGGGTGCATAGGGAGGGGAATCACCAGCAGAAAGAGAGGGGGGTGGTGTTGCCTCACTATAAATTGCTGGTAAGACCCCACCTAGAGTACTGCATCGTGTTCTGGAGATCCCATCTTTGGAACTGGACACAGACAGAGTAGAGGTAGTCCAGAGGAGGGCAACTAAAATGGTGCAGGGTCTGCATCAAAAGCCCTATGAGGAGACTAAAGAACCTCAATATGTACACCCTGGAACAGAGAGGGGTATGATAAAGACCTTTAAATACCTCATGGGGGTAAATAAGGTACAGGAGGGTAGTATTTTTCAGAAGAAAGGTACCCAAGAACAAGAGGGCATGATAAGAAGCTGGAGGGGGTAGAGTCAGGAGAGATGTGAGGAAGTACTTCTTCATAGAAAGAGTGGTGGATTCCTAGAACAGCCTTCCAGCAGACATGGTGGTGGTGGAAACTGTGGTGGGCTTCAAGAATGCATGGGATAAGCACAAGGAAATCATAATGCAAAGGAAGGGAGAGGGCAGGGAGAAAGAGCTGTAGATTGGGCAAGTTCTGCGGTAATAGTGCAGGCAAGAGAAATGGGCAGACTGGATGGGCCAAGCGGTCCTTATCTGCCATCAAATTCTATGCTTCTAAGAAGTATTAAATCTTGACCCCAGCAAAGCATGGATTGCATCCTACAAAACTGAATGAGTAGTTATCTGGTGTGGGATCTTTGTCACGTGTAAGAGCCTTGATAGCCTCCAGTACTTTGCCCTGCAGAACAGGTCCAGCAACCATCTGCTGGTGCTCCTGGTTAAAAGCTGGCAGGGGGATGAAATCTAGGCAGGTGTAGAGCTTTTGTGGTGTGTCCAGGGCATAATCTCTACTGTATAAGCCTTGGCAGAAGGTACCAAATTCATTAACTACAGTACATCTCAAGGTTTCATCAGAAAGGCTCCACTACCTTCTTGCCTAATCCATTTAATTAGCCTGGCTGACTGCTTTTGTCAGCTGGAGTACCATTAGCTTGCCCACTTTTTTGCCCTGATTTATGTACCTGGTGGGTTTTAAAAATGACATGTTCCCTATAAACGTTCTTGTACTGAGCCTGCAGAGTGGAATCAGTACCGAACCTCTTCGCAGTTGTCCCACTCAGTTGTGCCTCTATATTCCTAATCTTCTTTAGGACCTCCCTCACTTTACCTTCACACTTTCTTTTCCTAGTGGAGGCATGTCTAATTAATTCCCCCACTTAGGAACATTTCAGGGCTAGCCATATGGTATCCCATTTCTTGATCGATTCTGTGTTCACTTCAGTAACTACATATAGTAAGATATTAATAAATATTTCTTCTCTCTCCCCAGCTCCAGAAGCAAATGGTTTGATACCTTTTATTGGACCAACTTAGATGTTAGAAAAAGCTTTCGGACCAACAAGTCCTTCCTCAGAAGCTTATCTCCAGCATACATACCGAGCATTGCTGTTGTCTCTAGGAGGGTCCTGAGGGCACAGTGACTACTGGAGATCTCCCCTTCCCCCCTCTACCTCGAACTGCAAGGACAAGCTGCACCTCTCCCCCACCTCAGCACTCAGACCGAGCACTGCCGTCTCCTCTAGGGGGGTCCCAAGGGTACGGTGACAACTAGAGCTCTCCCTCTCCCCCCTCCCTCTACCTTGGACTGCAAGGACAAGCTGCATCTCTCCCACAGCTCCAGTACACATACCGAGTGCTTCCGTCACCTCTAGGAGGGTCCGAGGGCACGGTGACTGAGCTCTTCCCCTCCCCCTCCCTGTACCTCGGACTGCAAGGACAAGCTGCACCTCTCTCCCAGGTATATCTGAGCTGTGTCTTCTTGGTTATTGGCTTTTAGGCACTTCGATACACTTCATAGCCAAAAGAGTTGGCGTACCTCTACTGATAGTTTTTCATGGATTAACCGTGCTGTATTGTTGCTATGTTTACTGATTTAACATCTGGCATTTTAGCTGTTTTACTCAGACTTTTGCAGTTTGTTGTTTTCACCTTACATCAGTTACGGTCTGCCTCTTAAAGGTGCTCTGTTGCTTAATATCTAGTAGTTTAGAATGACTGTAGACTGTATATGAATGGTCTCCTGTTAAAGGTGCTTATTGTAGATACGGGCAAACAACTCAGTGGGTCAGATTGATTCAGTCTGTACTGAAAGCAACCAGCTGTGATTTTACCTTGGGTAACAGTCCTGTTTAGCATTTGATTACTGTTTCAATTCACAGGAATGCGTGCTCTGCCAGTACAATTGCTCTGCAGCATTAATGCTCTCATCTGCATTGCTGTGTGTAATTCAGGTGTCTGGTTTCTCTCCCTACCTCCCCGCTCTACTCTTGCCTCTTCCTCCCTCCAGCTAGCCCTGCTATTTCTTCTCACTCCCCAGCTTCAGCACTCATACTGAATGCTGCCTCTAGGAGGGTCCCAAGGGCACTGTGACTACCAGAGCTCTCCCCTTCCCCCCTTCCTCAGACTGCAAGGACAAGCTGCACCTCTCCCCCAGGTATAACTAAGCTGTGCAATCTTGGTTATTGGCACTGCCCACCCAACTCAACCACCCTCTCACCTAGGGGTGGTCTCCTTTTTTATTTTGCCAGAACCTATCAACCCATTTCTGCACCCCCATCTAGAACACCCACTTGGACTGGTCCACCCTCGCCTCAAAGTAACATAGAAGACTTGCCTCCCAGCTCCTTCCCTGCAGCTGAGCTGCTCTCTAAACAACTGCTATGGCTGCATTTCCTGTTTCAACACTGGCTCCATATCCTATTCCCACCTGCCCCCTAGCCCTTATACCTTAGACAGTGCTAGTGTAAACTCCTACGGGGTCTCAGGGATTTGAACCTGGGCAGCCTTAGCTGCTGCTGCAAACCTAGCCCTTTGTCCAACACTGCCAACAGGTGATCTAGTGGCTAATAATTTTATAACACGCACAAATTAAGTTGGTTTTGTTCCTCCTGCTGGATGCCTTCCCCGCTAGGCTTGTTGGTAGGGACTAACTTCTGTGCTACAGTGCTTGCCTTCGACCAAGAAAACCTTTCTTCCTTCTCTCACCTTCATAGGCCTGTTGGTCCCCCCGCCCCCCCATCAAGGATAGATGGGAACTAACTCCCCTAGATCCCATCCTCTTTGTTCCACCATCCAGTCAGGAACACCACCTTCTTGGGCTCTTCCTGTACTTCTTCTCTCTATCACACCCCCTAGCACCCCATTCTTACTACCCCTATTTTCCCTGCTCCTATTGGCAGGATTTGTAGAGAGTAACCCAGGCCCCACAAACATCCCTATCACCCATTCCAACCATACATGGGTCAAGCCTGTTTTGGAGAGCTACAATACTGGTTCACTAATCACCAATTAATACTAAACTATAACAAGACAAAGGTCTATGATATTTGCACACCCACCCCCAAAACCCTCTCAGTAATGCACAGCTCTCAATCTCAAGCCTGCATGGTATCCGCATTGAACAGGTCCCACATTTTAAATATCTAGGTATCACACTGGACACATCCCTCACCTACCATACCCATATTAAACACCTCTCCTCCTCTGTTAACACCCATCTTGGGATTCTCTTCAGACATAAATACTGCCTTACCCCCCCAGTCCCTACAGCTGGCTGTTACCTGCTCAGTCCTTTCGTTGGTCGATTACGGTGTATTTATTTATGGCACTGCTGACCAAACAACCCTTGACTGCATCAATCTAGCCCTCAACAAAGCCTGCCATCTGGTCACAAGCAGTGAAAGGCTTACCCATACATGTGTTCTATATAAACTAGCTGACTGGCTGACCTTTGAAGGGAGGCTAAAATACCACACCTGCCTTCAAGCCAAAAAAATACTTTTGAAGCTCACACCTATCAGTTTACACCCCCTCATCCAACCAGCCCCCATTAGGGGTACCCCCAGATACCAGGCAGGCACCTCCCTCATAGTTCCCCACTGCAGAACCTCCCTAGGGCAAAGAGCCTTCGCTAACGTGCTCCCTCTGGCCAACAACCTACCACCCTCCATCTCACTTGCCCTAGTCTTGACCAATTCAAAGCAGGAATCAAGAGTCCTCTTTTGACTCTGAGACCTCATGGCTTGCTTCAACAGCCCTTCTAGGCTGAAGCTGTTAAAATGGCTTTCAACATAAAGGGTTTGCCCAAATAAAGGACTAGGTAAATTATGCCTGGATAGATAATCCTTGCCACCATAACTTGTTTGACCCAGGATCCTCTTTCAACCCTTGAGATAATAACCAAGCATTGCAAATATACCATGTACTGTGATTTTCTACACAACTTGTCAATCTGTAATGCTGTGTATTGTAAACTGTGTACATTCTGTCTTGATGTATTGTTCTGTTGCGACTGACGTGGAGCCTTTGCAAAGGAGTCTTCGACTCAAAGGATTGTAATTCCAAAAATTTCAATAAATAAAATAAATAAATAAAACTCCCGTGGGTTAAAAGTAGTGCACTTAAACATCTGCAGCCTCCCAGCCAAATTCTTCAAACTAGAAGCATGGTGTCCCTCTACAGGCCTAATATCCTTGGCCTAACAGAAACATGGCTTAAACCACATATCCCCGATGCCACACACCACCTGATGGGCTACTCCATGCTGCATCTTGACTGACCTGGTAAAAAGAAAGGTGGTGGAGTGGCATTGTACTTCCTGGAACCGCTCTCAGCTACCACTGTCCTCTGCTCAGACTCCTCATTCCCCTTCAAGTGGCTCATTGCAGAAATGACATTTGGCTCTACAAAAAAGATCTACATGGTGTGCTGCTACAACCCTCCCTTAGGAGGCATTCCCAGCCTTATGAATTACAAGACTGGGATGGAACAACTATTCCCTACCAGGGATACTATCCTACTCAGAGACTTTAATCTTAATAGGTTAAGTACCCTGGAGTCCAGATTACTCCAGCCTACTAAAACAGTTCAACCTCGTGCAGACCATCACCATCCCTACTAGACACAACCCCCACATGCATAACCACTCCTTACTGGACTGGGTGGCAACAAATAGAGAAGATAGGGCACTTCAAGCAGGGCCCTTATCAGTCTCTATCAGCGATCACTCCTCCACTTACATAATTTGGTCCACCCAAAAGAAGCCTCCCCCCAAATACCTGTCCTTCAGGAACTTCAACTGCACCGACACCTTCAGACTGCTCAATGACATTCGGGTGATAAATTAGCATTCTCTCTATTCCCTCACGGATTTGGCATCAGTAGTTTTTTTCACGGATGCCCTTCTTCAAATCCAGGATCAGCACTTCCCACTTTCTACCGGCAGAGTGAGAGGAGGCTGCACTCATTGGGTCTCCAAGGAGCTACTTGCTCTCATGAAAGAAAGGGACTGCAAGTGGGCCACTTCCAAAGCTCTCCCCCCCGGAATGATTATAGGCACCTGTGTAATAAATGCAAACAATACACAAAATCCCTTAAACGGAACTACTACCACACCTTTCAAAGAGAAAACCTCCGTCACCCCCATCGCTTTTGGGCCACCATCAGGTCCATGCTAAACCCGTGGACTTACAGCACTGTCATACACTGTAGCTCCTCCTCTGACCTATTAACTGATACCTCTGAGATTGCCAATGCCTTCAATCACAAATTCATGGAACCTCTCTTCCCATCTAGCAAGCAACCAACCCACCACCCACCCAGCCCTAGTGAACAGCCTAAGCACCCTTCTCCAGACAATAATCCCCTTCCCCCTTCTAATTCGGAGCCATCTCCCTCAGGGACATGCTTAACCTTCTCAGGAGCCTCCCTAATAGAGGGAGCCCTGGGAGTGATGGACTCTACCCCTCATTTCTTAAGCTTATTGCCCCCTCCATTCCCAAATCCCTCACCTTTATCTTTAACTCAGCATTGATAACATCAGCTATGCCTGCCTCCTGGAAGCACATCAAGACTGTGCCTATCTTTGAGGCTGGGAACCCCCTAGCCCCAGACAGATACAGACACATCTCCATCCTCCTCCACCTGAGCAAACTCCTGGAAAAGATAGTCCACCACCAGCTCTCTGAACTTATTGTGAATTACAACCTGCTGTGCCCACAACAGCATGGATTCCGAAAGCATCATAGCACCACATCAGCCTTGGCCCTCTTTACTAATCACGTCCTCAAGAACATGGATGTGGGAAGGGCCACTGGTGCAGTACTGGTGAATCTGGCGAAGGCCTTTGACCTAGTCAACCACACTCTTCTCCATGAAAAACTCCAACACCTTGGTTGCTTAGAGGAGATCTCATTGTGGTTCCTGGGGCTATCTCTCGGGCAGATCCCAATTTGTGAACATCGGCACAGCCGACTCCACGGCCAGGTCAGTGTCCACTGGAGTCCCCCAGGGCTCCATTCTGAGCGCCCTACTGTTCTCCCTTTTCATAAATTTTCTTCTCACTGAAAGCCTTTCCTGTGAGTCCCTACTGCAAGCTGATGATCTGGTCCTCTATCACAGTGACAAGTCCCTCACAAATATATCCACCACTTTAACACAAAACTGCGGGGCAGCCCAAAACTGGTCTCTGTCTAACAGGCTCTTAGTTAAAGGAAACAAAAACCAAAGCAATGCTACTTGGGTCCAAACCTTACCTCGCTAATATTTCTAAATCCAAATTCTCCCTCACAGTGCTCACATCTAAAGGCCCCTTCAGAATGTTCCCTGCTTTAAATACTTGGACGTAACCCTGGATGCCTCCTTTTCTTTCTCAGAACATGTCAACAGCACAGTGAACAGGACCAACCAGAAGCTTGGAGCTGACTTTAGACTCAAGCAATACCTATCCAACGAGGCGCACCTTGCCATTGCCCAAGGCAACCTTCTCCCCCTGCTTAATTATTGTTCCCCTATTTACTCCCATGTTTCCTCCTCCTTGCACTCCAGACATACCACTGCCTATAACAGTATCTGCAGTTTTGCACTCCTGGCCCCACACTCCACACAACACTGCACCCTATAGCGGTCCCTAGGATGGCTCCCACTACAGGGATGATATGATTTTGCCCTTGGCTGCATTATAGATAATGCCATAAGAAGCAGCGAACTCTCTCCATACTCATCCCTACTCAAAAGCAGAGATGCACTCAGGTGTCTTCATGACACCTCAGTCCCCCTGCAGGAAGTCCCAAGGATCTCTGCCATTCTGGGAAGTAAAGCCTTGCCCTTCGTGGCCCCCACTCTGTGGAACAAACACCCTGCCTCACTTTGCTCACTTGATTTGCATCATACCTATAAAACTCATCTCAAAGCATGGCTACAATCTGAAGCCAAATGTTCCTGTTTCTCCGGGTAACTTATTGGTGTGACCTCTCCATTTCTACTGAATGTCAACCGTCCTGTCCCTAGGCAGAGTGAGTCACTAGTCAGCTCCCACCCTCCTCTCGCTCTTGTCGTACTAACCCCCTACTTGTTATGGCACTGTACTTGTTTTATTGCACCATACTGACTGTTAGATATTGTATCTCATTTGTATTCCTGTAGTTCCCATGTATCATGTACCTTCCTGTTTTGTGTATTGATCAATGCATCTCATTATATTTTCTTTTTTCTGTATAGTTGCTATGTATTGACACCTACCTTCTTTATATAATGCAAATCGTATTGTACTCTCATGTGCCATCTCCATGGCAGGGGTTGTGCCTGAAAATGGTCCTCTGGATCAGTGCACTCACCCGCTTAACAAACAAGCTTTTGTCAATGTCGAATGTTTGCTTCCTGGCATTGGCATTGGTAGTGTAGGAGTTACAGAGCTGCATAATAGGAATGGAAGTGAAGTATTGAACTAAAGCCAACCCCACCACCACCCTGCAGAGACTGACAGGCATTAGGGTGTGCCTTTGGGTCATCAGGCATAATGGCCATGCCATTTCACCACACCCCACCCTGTAGACACCAAGTGTCACAGTGTGCCTTGGGGTCTTTGGCCCTTATGCACATCCCATTCCATCAGGAAATACGGTGAGATGGGTGCAATATAGGAGAATGGGATGATCTTCGGGGCCAAAGAGTCCAAGGCACACCTCGATGCCTCTCACTGGCTGCAGGGTGTGGAATGGTATGAGCATTATAGGCGAGAATCCCAAGTCACACCCCTAGTGCCTGTCATTCTCCACAGGGTGGGGCGTTATGGTCAGAGACCCTAATGCCTCAGGCATTCGTTGATATTTTCACTCCAAATTTTCAACATGTTTTTTTTGTGACCCCCACTTCATGAACAGTGGCAATATCAGTTTGTTAGCCAAAAGCTGCTTTTACACAGCGACTATGGCATTTAACACCACAAGTGCAAAAACACATTCCAAACAGGATGTGAAAAATGACAGCTGTACTGTTCATGGGGAGGTGTAAAAATGGCAATGTTACAAATCTGCAGTGAAAATAGAAAAAAAAAACTGATGAAGTCATGAGCGTGCATAGAAACTGTGCAACGCACACCCGTAATGTAATTAGTTTGGGGATTTTTTACAGCAGATTGTCAATACAGGCATTTTGGGACCTCCGATCATGAACAGTGTCACTGTGATTTTCTTTATCTGTCCCAAACAATGATTTCCCACAGTGACCACGCATTTCTGCACTGAAAGTGTGAAAACACATTTCGGCCATGTTCTGAAAAATGACGGCTGTACTGTTCATAAGGAAGTGTGGAAAAATGCCACTGGTGAAAATCTGGACTAAAATATTACAAATTCATGAACTTACAAGGGTGCGTGGAAACTGTGCAATGCTCACTCGTAACACAGTCATTTTATGGACTTTTGTCACCAGATTTTCAACATAGCTGTTTTAAGACCTCTGCTCATGAACAGTGTCACTGTGATTTTCTTAATCTGCCCCAAACATTGCTTTCACACACCGACTGCACTATTGTGCGCTACATATTCGGAAACACATTTTGAGCGAGATGTGAAAATGGCAGCTGTACTGCTCATAAGGAAGTGTAATAAAATGGCAATGTTGAAAATCGATGCAAATATTAAAATTGGCGAACTACGGCGCGGTAGGAACTGACAGCGCTGCGCCAGAAACGTCATTTTAGAGTTTTTTCATCGAATTAAATACAGGCTTTTTGAGAGCCCACTTCATGAACACTGGCACTGTCATTTCATTAATCAGTCTCGAAAGGTGTTTCTTTGCAGTGACCAGGAAATCACCTTCGAGGCGGTCTGCTCATGACAGTGACAAAATCGAGGAGGTCTAAAAAACCATGTTGAAAATTTGGTGCCAAAATCCAAAAATGCCGAGATATGCATAAAAGTTGAAAAAAAAACTATTCATTGCATTATACAGCTTACGGCATTTCCTTAGTTAGCGATTGGCTTTGAAGGTGTAGAGCGTGTTCGGTCCACGAAAGATCGTCGCGCTGGGCTCCAGAAATAAGTATGGGGTGAGGGGTTGTGGGGAGGCAGGATGCGCAGAGGGTAGGCGGGGGCCTGGAGCTGATGGGATAGGACACCCCCATCGGTCATAACAATTTTTGCCATGCTGGGGTGGGCTCCCAGCGTGGCACCTGGAAAGTTTTTTTGGGGGGGGCGTGGAACCGACGGGTGATTGGGCACCCCCGTCGGCCATACAGTGTGTGCATGGGAGGGGCGCATGAGGACACAATGTGCATGCAGCATGTGTGTGGAGGGGGAAGAGCACTGCTCAATGAAGTGGAGCTCTCCCTTTCAACTGTACGGCACTGCATTTTCAACTGCTGTCATAGACAGCTGCAGCGTTCATTGGAGAACTGCAGCCGTGCCTGCAGACACACTGACTGAATTGGAAGACGGGTGCCACACCTCCGAAAACTCGGATGATGGCACTATGTTTCTTGCACATGCGTGCAAGCAAACATAATAAATAAATAAATATGTCTTTGTGCAGCTGTAAATTTCAGTGGAATAATACACCCATTAACTTCCAAAGCAGTAAACAATTCACCTGTACCAGGTCCCACTTCCTTCCCCCTCTCACGCCATCACACCCTTTTACACTGTTCTCCTTGATTTTTTGTCTGTACTCTATCCCACCTCCCTCCACTTTCTCATTCACCCCTCCCTTCCCCTTCTATCTCCCCCTCCCTCCCTCTCATCCCACCTCTAGTCCGCCCCATCCTGTCTTATCTGGACCTTCTCACTATCCCGGTCTCCCTCTTATCTCCCCCTTGTTACTCCACCTTCCACTCCCTCCCCAAACACCCCCTTTCTTCTTCCATGCCCCTCCCCATATACCTTGCTGACAAGGCCCCCTGAGCTGATTCTCCCTGCCCTTTTTGTGTCCTTCACCAAGACTAGGTACTCCTAGCCGATGTTTAAACCTAACTCTTTTTCTCAACTGGACCCTTGGACTTAACCTTCCCCCCCCACCCCATGTCATCTTGTTTCTAAGTGCTCTTTAAACCTCTCCCCAGTTTTCCCATTTTCTGCAACTGGTTGTTTACTGTAATGATGTTCTATTGCTGATGCCATTGTTTAACTTTATTACCATGTCACTTTAATTCATTGTAAATGCTGCTAGCTGCCAGCTGGCTGCATAATCTCTCCCTTTCTGTAACTTGCATGACATGGTCTCTCCCTTTCTGTAACTTGCATGATGTGGAACATATGGAATGAGCTTTTAGCTCAATAGTGTCTCCCAAGATTTCAATAAATAAATAAATAAAATTTAAATTAATTCTCAGCACCACGTGCTCCAGTGAACAGATCTTCTGAGTCACTGAAGTCATCCGCTGCTGTATCCTGCTAATGAACTACTGAATTCTTCCATTTGAAAAAAACATTGTTTTGCAAAATGGTTCTTGCTGCCACATTTTGGGCAGCATTTTCCAAAAGTTGGACAGTTTCTTGGTTTGTGTATAGCTTCACATTTCCCACAGTTTAACCCACTATCTTCTAACTGTGAAGCTGTCCTTTTGTTTGGTAATGTCCTCTTTGCCTTGCCAGGGGCCTTGTGCCCAACTACTATTGGTGCCCATCCCCTACTGCAGCCTTGCCCCACTTACCAAAGGTTTCAGTGTGCAGTAATGTTGTTTCTGAGGCTTTACAAATCTAAACAGCTTTTGCTAAAGCTAAATCAGTTTATCCTAGGAGATGAGCTCAAACACTGTTACTGTATGTTCTGAACACAATCTGGTCTCTTACCATAGAGTTGCAGAAAGGCCCAAAGTTGTGTGGATTGGAGAACCACTGGGGTCCAGAGATCATAACACTTTATGGTTTGAACTGTCCATGCGTAAGGTATACCCTTATCAAAGGTGGTGGTTCCAAATTTCAGATGAGCAGATTTGGACCAGATGAAGAAAAGCTGGTAGGAAAGGACAAGTTCAGGGGTAGGGATATTCGAGTAATGAATAGCATTTCCCAAATACCATAAATAATGCGCCATTCATCCCCTATTAATCTAAAAAAAAAAAAGAAAAGAAAGGAACCCCTACCCTATTCCCTAGCCCCAGTCCTTTAAGCATACCAGCCCTCACCTCCTCACATTGAGTTAGAACCCTGTCCCACCCTCCTTCCCCATCACCCACATTTTAATAATAAAATATGAAGAGTGTAAGAAAAACTCAGACAGGTGACCAGCACGACCCACCCACCTCCATGACTGGTTGCCAACTTTCAGCACTTTGCAGCACACTAACAGATTACCCCCACACACAGCAACTCCCCTGGAGTGAGGACTGTGTTGGTTGCCTTCTTTCCTGGTCTTCTCATGACCTGAGTATAGAACTGCATACTGGTAGTGCAGGGGGTGAGGATCAAACTGTTAGTGCACTGCAAAGCACTGGAAGTCAGCAGCCAGCCGAGGAAGCATGCAGGTTGTGCCGGTCACCTATCATTGGAGGTTTTCATACACGACGTATATTTTATTATCAAAATGTGGGTGCTGGGGTGAGGAGGGGGGATGGGGGTTCTAACTGAGGGTTGGGGAGGGGAAGCTGGTATAGTTTAAAGGATCTGGGCTAAGCAGGAGGGTGGGTGGCTGTTTCTTTTCCTTTTTATTTTACCCCAAATTATGAATATGAATACCCATATTTTTGGGGGCCCCAAATAGAATATGTGGCCGAATATTCGGGATAAGGTATTTGTACACCACTGGTCAGGGGAGAGGAGGAGATGTAGGGAGAAACTAAAGGGGCGATTCTCGAAGCAAGTAAATCATGCTTGAGAAGAGTAAATAAGAGTAGCAAACTACAAAGACCAATCTGGTACTCCAAGAAGGTTAGGGAGGCAGTGAAGGCTAAAAAAAGGCCTTTGTTAGCTACATGCCATACCAGGGGAATGAGCAGTAAAGTGAGTAACATGTAAAGGTGAAGATGGCCAAGAGGGCAACCAGGGACACAAAGGCAGAAACAGAGCTGCAAATTGCAGAGGGGTCAAGGGAGAGGAAGAAAGTTCTTCCATAATATTGGGGGAAAAAAAGATGGCAGGGGGAATTGTAAGACTGATGAGGGGCACAATTGACAGCATTAGAAGTGGAAGGCAGTCATTTTGAATGACTTCTTCTGCTCAGTATTCAAGGAGGAAGATAATGGGCCTCTGCCATAAAATGGCATAAGCACAGCAGCAAGGGGGGGTTCAAGGAATGGGGCAGATGGAGATAACTACAGAAAGAGCAAGAAAAGGCCTTGCAGCCATGAAAGTAGATAAGGCACTGAGGCCAGAGGAGATGCACCACAGAGTGCTTGGAGAATGGACACCGGAGCTGGCTAAGCCCCTGGTAGAGCTATTTAATAGTACACTGCAGTAAGGTGTGATTCCAAGAGACTGGTTCCTTTTCACAAGGGATCGGATAGAGAGGACCTGGGAAATGACAGACTCATCAGTCTTAGCTGCTTTGTTGGTAAACCAATAGAGACACTAGTCAAAGAGGACCAGGTGCCCTACCTGGAAACCAGTGGGCTCCAGGATACTAAACAACATGGGTTCATGGCAAAGAGGTCTAGTCAGACCAACCTAATAGTATTTTTTGACTGGGTTGCAAGCGGAGTGGATAGGGGACAAGTAGTAGATATATTCTACTCCGACTTCAGCAAGGCAAGCAACTTAGAGCTACACAAAAGGCTGACAAAGAAGTTAGAGGATCTGGCAACACCAAAAGATCTGGTTAAATGCATGGGACAGTGAATCGGAGGGAGACAGCAGAGCATGGTAGTGAATGGGGTCAAATCAGGGGAAAGGGAGATCATGAGTGGGGTGCCACAAGGGTCATTGCTGGGACCTGTCTTTTTCAATATGTTCATCAGTGACATAGAACAAAGTGTGCAGGAAAAGATGAGTTCTGCAAGTGGCGGAGCTGGTCTTGGTGGAACAGGGACTTGGAGACATCATTGTGGGACTGTGAGGGCAAGGGCTGGGCACATGATTGTACAAACGAAGAAACCATGATTGAATAGTCCTCAGAAATGGTTACACTCCCACTGCAGTGCAGCCTTTCCTGCTGGTCATCCAGTATATCAGGTGATGAAACCATCCTGAGCAATCCAGAAGCACACATGTTTCCCATCTTCCTGCTTCAAGTACTTTCAGTTTCCTTGCTTGGAATAGAGGCAATCCCTCCAGAAATGTAAAGTCCGGTTCTTGAGAAAAAAATCATCTAGCATTCACTGTCCAATTCTTCAAAGTCCACCTGCCCCTTACTAGAGGCTGCCGAAAATGGCATGAGGAAGGGGAGTGAAGTGACAAGCACAGATCATGTTTCACAACTTCAATTTTCATGATCTGCGTTTTCATGGAAGATAAAAATAATAATAAAGAAATAATAAAAATAATCATATAATAAATTATATAATATCTTGTTATATCAGATAATATTATTTTCTCATATATTACATCATATTATCTTCTTATATATCACATCAGATTAAATTTAATTTCATTTATTTGTTAACTGGATAAGAGCACTGGGTAAATTAAAATCCTTTTTCAGGCTCGACCCAAATACATACAACTGAATCACAACATATACAACACATCATACATAAAAACAATTGATACTGACAGATAAAGTCTACCCAATAGCATCAGATATTGCATTTGCATTCATCCAAACAAGACAAGTATTCTTGTAATCTAGATTTAAACACTGCTAATGACATAGGAGTACATAAATTGCTAGGAAGATTATTCCAAAAAGCTGGAGCAGCATTAGAGAACCCTTTTCAGATTTGCACAGAGAGAATGTGAGTAAAGTACCAGTAGAGGATCTAAGTCCCAGTCTTGTACTATGAATTCTAACAAGGTCCTGCAGTGGATAGTAATGGCAACTATTGATTGCCTTAAAAATTTGACAGCCAAAAAAGAAAGCAAATTTACTGTTTGGAGATAACTACCCCAAACTAGAATATAACAAGCATTTGCCAATGCCGAATGTTGTCGCGCTGGCATTAGCAGTGGGAGTGGGGTAGCTAGAGATGCATAGTGCTGTGATTTTGTGAATGTGTCTCAAAAGGTGGTTTCGCACAGTGAGCACGCCATTGTGCGCCACAGCTGTGGAAACACATTTTGGGCAGGCTGTGAAAAATGGCAGCTGGACTGTTGATAAGGAGTCATGCACAAATGCCAGTGGTGAAAATGTGGCATGAAAATATTGCAGATTGACGAAGTTACAAGGGTGCATGGAAACTACACAATGCACACTTGCAACACAGTCATTGTATGGAGGTTTGGCACCAAATGTTCAACATAGGCATTTTAGAACCTTGGCTCATGAATAGTGTCACTGTCATTTCCTCAAACTGTCTCAAAAACTGATTTTGCACAGCGGCCGTTCAATTCTGTGCCGGATGTGCAAATACACATTTCAGGCAGCTGGAGTGTTCATAAGGAGGTATGGAAAAATACCAATGATGAACAGCTGGAGTGAAAGTGTTACAAATTCAGAAAGTCATGAACGTGCGTGCAAACTGTGCAACGCACGCTCATAAAACACTCATTTTATTGACTTTTGTTCCCAAATGTTCAACACAGGCATTTTAGGGCATCTGCTAATGAACAGTGTCACTGTCATTTTCATCATGTGTGTTGAACACGGACTTTCCACAGCGACCACGCTATTCTGCGCTGGAACTGCGAAAACAGATTTTGGTCAGGATATGAAAAATGACAGCTATACTGTTCATTAGGAGGTGCAGAACAGTGGCACTGTAGAAAATCAGGAGTGAGAATATTAGAAGTTTGCGAACGTACGAGCGTGCGTGCAAACTGCACAACACACACTTGTGACATAGTCATTTTATGGAGCATTGTCACCAAATTTTCAACACAGGTATTTTAGGACCTCTGCTCATGAACAGTTTCACTGTCATTTTCGTAATGTGTCCCGAACACGGATTTCGGTATTTGCTTAACATGGGGTATTGTGGTGCCGAAGCGCGAAACACATTTCGCAAGGATGTGAAAAAGGACAGCTGCACAGTTCACAAGAAGGTGTAGTAAAATGCCAAATCTGAGAATCTGGCAAGAAAAATATTGTGAATGCGCTTGCTACGAGCATGCGCGCTATGCAGTTGCCATGCACTCATAAACAGTCATTTTATGGAGTATTGTCACCAAATTTTCAACACAGGCATTTTAGGACCTCTGCTCATGAACAGTGTCACTGTCATTTTCGTAATGTGTCGAACACTGATTTCGCACAGCGAACATGCTATTGTGTGCCGAAAGTGCGAAAACACATTTCGGCAAGGATGTGAAAAAGGACAGCTGCACAGTTCACAAGAAGGTGTAGTAAAATGCCAAATCTGAGAATCTAGCATGAAAATATTGTGAATGCGCTAAGTTACGAGCATGCGTTGCGCAGTTGCCATGCACCTCATAAAACAGTCATTTTATGGAGTATTGTCACCAAATTTCCAACACAGGCATTTTAGGACCTCTGCTCATGAAGAGTATCACTGTCATTTTTGTAATGTGCCCCAAACACTGATTTCGCACAGTGACCATGCTATTCTGTGTCGGAAGTGCGAAAACACATTTCAGCAAGGATGTGAAAAATGACAGCTGTATGGTTCACAAGAAGGTGTGTTAAAATGCCAATGTTGAGAATGTGGCTTGAAAATATTGTATATACGTTAACTTACGAGAGTGTGTTGCGCAGTTGCTATGCACACTCGTAAAACAGGCATTTTATGGAGCATTGTCACCAAATTTTCAACACAGGCATTTTAGGACCTCTGCTCATGAACAGAGTCACTGTCATTTTCATACTGTGTTCTGAACACTGATTTTGCACAGCAACCGCACTATTTTGCGCTGGAAGTGCGAAAACACATTTCGGGCAGGATGTGAAAAATGACAGCTGCACAGTTCACAAGAAGGTGCAGTAAAATGCCAATGTTGAGAATCTGGCATGAAAATAGTGCGAACACGCTTAACTTATGAGCGCACGGCTTGAGTTGTTACGCGCGTCAGAACAGTAATTGTTTGATTTTCTCCTCACCAAACTTACAACATAGGCTTTTTGAGAGCCCCTCTCATGAACAGTTGCACTGTCATTTCATTACTCGGTCCCAAAAGGTGATTCCACACAGTGACTGCGAAAGCACCTTTCAGGACCGAATAATGCCATGGCAGTACAAGAATTCATGAGAAGGGGTCCCAAAAACCCCATGTTGAAAATTTGGGGCCAAAATTCCCAAAAATGCCCGAGATATGCATTAAAGTTGAAAAAACCCTATTCATTCCATTATACAGCCTACCGGCATTTCCTCAGTCTGCAGTCGGCTTTGAAGAGTGCAGTCGTGTTCCCGGTCCCCAGAAGATCGTTGCGCCGGACTCCGGAGGTAAGCATGGGGTGAGGGGGGGTGAGGGGAGGCAGGGCGTACAGTAGGTGGGTGCGGGTGGGGGGAGGGGGGCATCGAGACTACGAGGGACCGTTTTCATTTTACAGGGGAAAAAAACCCCGTAAAAAAACATTGCAGGACAGTTTTCCTTTTGCAGGGCATTTGGCACGCTGGGGTGGGCTCCCAGCATGCCACCTAACTGGTTTGGGGGTGTGTCAGTAGCCGACAGGGGATTGGGCACCCTCGTTGGCACACATCACGGAGGTGAGAGGAGGAAGTTAATGCCGACGGGGATTGGGCACCCCCGTCAGCACAGAAAAAAAGCAGGGCGTGAGCCGAGGGGGATTGGGCACCCCATTCGGCATTCAACAGTTGGGGGGGTTTATGCCGACGGGGAGTAGGCTCCCCTGTCGGTACACAAAAATGGGGGCGCGAGCCGACAGGGATTGGGCACCCCCTTTGGCATTCAACAATTGGGGGGGATTATGCTGACGGGGAGTGGGCTCCCCCGTTGGCACACAAAGACAGTGGGGGGAGGTTAACCGACACCGAAGTCGGCAGAGGTTAGGCAGCCGCCCATTCATTGACCATGCACATAATGGCGGTGAGCACGGCAAGAAAAGGACCGCTGCATCTGACGAGCTTTGCTCGGATTGCAGTGGACCTTTTCTTTGATGTGCTCACCCCATTATGTATGCATGGTGTGGCACTGGCATGCAGGCTGATTGGGCAATGCGGGACGCACCTACTGGTGCATGTCCTGCATTCGCTGAACAGCGACCGCGCCTGCAACTCCCCACACTGTTGGAAGATGTTGGCTGCGCAAGCGCGCCAACATAATAAACAATGGTGCAAACAACAAGAAGGGGCCAGGACAAATCAACAAATATTATAGCATACTACTTTCAAAATATTACCTTCCTTAACCCCAAGATTACAGTAAAGACATGCAGTGTAATCTAAATGTGGCAATAAAGAACCATTCACAATAGCTTGCTGAGTTAATAATGAAAAGAACTTTCTCAACTTGTGTAATATACCAAGTTTGCTACTGACTGTATGACTTACTTGAGGCAACAGAGTCAGACTCGAATCCAATAAAAAAAACAGATATCTAAATTCAGAAACCCATTCAGTATTGTTACCAGACAGATCATGTATCTGAAAATGAGGGGAGTGCCTAAGCATGGAAGGTGTACCACAAAGCACTGTTTTGGTTTTTCTTATGTTCAAGACCATGGCATTTTGAGCAAACCACTGACAAATATTTTGAAATTCCGTTTCCATTTGAGCAGCGAGTTGATCCCCATCATTAGATTGACAATCAACAATCAGATCATTGGCATATAGGAGCGTATCACACACAGTGCATAAAGATGGAAGTTGGTTAACAAGCAAAGAAAATAACAAGGGCCCCAGCATGGACCCCTAAGGTACTCCACACTTAAGCCGATGTGCTTCAGATTGAACTGAATTAATGGAGACCACCTGCGTACAGTCCAAAAGATAGTATGCAAACCAATTAATAATACCTGAGGAAAATCCCAAATCAAAAAGGTTGGCCTTTAATATGGGATGATCAATCAGGTCAAACGCCCTGGTCAGATCCACAAACACCACCCCTGTCATAACTCCCTGATCAAATCCTCCAGGGACGGTGTTGGTGAATCTGACCAGGGCAGTGCCTGTTCCATGGTACTCTCTGAAGCCGTGCTGCTGTGGACGCATTAGTTCATAAATCTCTAAATAGTGGATAGTCTTATTAGAGACCAATTTCTCCATAATTTTACTCAATGGATTTAAAATAGAAATGGGCCTAAAGTTCTCAGCAAGCATGGCTCCAGATTTCTTTGGAACAGGCACTACACGTGCATATTTCCAAATCTTAGGGAAAATTCCAGTAGTCAGACACAAATTAAAAACTCTTGCCAGCGGACCTGCCACATGAGAAGAAACCAATTTAACAAAATGGGCATCCAGCCCCCCCCCCAATCTCCAAACTTATTAGGCATAGTACAGAGCAGTCTGAGAACATCCATCCTCATCACTCAACAAAAGTAAAAGGGTGGATGATACAGAGAGCCCATTGTCATATTATGAGTGGTACCTGTCCCTGAAGAAAAAGATGTATAACAAGATTCATTAATAAATTTAGTATTTAACAGATTCGCTATCATACATGGATCAGTAACCTCCTATTCATGTACTTTCAAAAGCCTAACTGTTGCCAATTCCCTTGTAGTTAAAAGTGAATTAACAGTATGCCAAAAGATTTTGGAATCAGTTAAACCAGAATCATATTTGTGCCTATAATAATTTTTTTTTTGCATCCATGACCATCTTATGCATTTGATTTCTAAGTGAGCTATAAACATTCAACAGAGGGCCTGATGGAGAGCACTTATAAGTTCACCAGGCCTGGTCTCTTAATCTAATGCATTTTTTCATTTCCAAAGAAAACCAGCAGTTCTCAATGCCCCTAACACGTACTTTGAGTAATGGGAACAACCAATTTTGAATTTCCAACAATCGAGTTCTAAAGAAATCCACAGCACGATCTGGATCAGGTATTAAACTCAGTAAAGACAAATCAGTCTTACTAAGCTCTGTTTCAAGCCTCAAGGAATCAACTTTCGTAAAGGAACAAGTAGAAATAACACAAGATAGAATATTATGCCTTTTAAAGTTCAGAACACAGTAAGTGGCCATATGATCACTAACAGAGACTTAAAATGTCAGCTTGTGAGAAAATGTTTGACTTGTTAGTAACAACCCTATCCAATAATGAACGAGTCTCGGAGAATGAATTCAGTCTTGTAGGTTCTATGATCAACTGAGCCAAGACATATGGACTCAAGCACATTTCAATACCTGCATTCTTACAACTTAGCCAGTTTACATTCATGTCCCCCAACAAGACAAAATCATGATCATGAACTAGTTCATTGGCTATACCCAAAAACTGTCTTAGTCCTTCAATTCCATATCTAGGGGGCTTGTATAGGCCATCTACTGTGACCTTCCTACAGCCACCCAAAATCCATTGTAGAATTAACTAATCAGAATCAGACTGAACATTAGCACTAGTAGCCAGTACTGAAACCTTCAGATGTTCCAAATAATAAATTACAATACCCCCACCCTTCTTTTTACCTGGACGGTCTGCTCATACCATATTGTAACCTGGGACCTGACATATAGCATCACAGATTCTGGGCTTCCATCACAACTCAGTAATAATTAACAGCTCCAGCCTGTAAGTCACAGTTGCCACTTCCAAATTGGCCATTTTTGGCACCAAGCTTCTCACATTTAGATGCAGAATTTTTAGACCATGAGTGGCTGACCAGGAACCAACACAACCTTTAGCTACATTGAAAGTCCCTTTTACTTCAAGTCCTGGGTTCATTTCAGCAACTCCAGTTAACATCATCAGTTCAACCATCACTACAAACTTTGGATAAAACATCATAACTCCTGCCCCTTTATAACACATAAGCAAAGAAAACATCACTAAAAGGCAGCCACAAATACGTAACACTCTCTTCATTAAATAAATGAAACAATAACAACAGTCACACTTACTATGACCCATCAAAAGATTGGACATATCAAATTCATGTTCAGAATCTAGGGGATTAGCCACTCAACGTCATTTTGCCCTCCAACACCATCAGACAGCAGTATAAGCACCATAAGGGTATCTACCCAACCTAGCAGGTTTATAACCAAAGCCATTGTGTATTCTAATAAATATTCACCCTCATTAAATCCCACTACTACTAGTATCACACAATATTACAATATAATGCAATGCAAACACAGCTACTACTGTACCAGCCTACTCTCTCACAGCCTCTCATGGACCCCACTGACTCCCTTTGTACAGCACTTTGCCGCTAACTAGCCGCTGCTGTAGATGCCGCTGAGTCTAGTGGGCCTCTAGATTTAAATCCCACACCCTCACCCAATTGGACTCCCACCACCAATCGAAGGGAGGAGGGGTGCAGCTACCAAACAAGCAGCTGGAGCATTTCGTAGCGGGACAGTGGCCTGTGTACTGGTGCACAGAATAATGTATTTATTAATGTAGCAGCACACGCATGGTATTAAAGTGTATGTCTCAGAATAATTTCAAACAGTTACTGTAGCAGCAGTCAAGCAGGACAGTAAAACAAGTGTCCCTCAAATTAAAACACAGCAGCACAATCACAAGTTAATATCGCACTTGTAAAAAAGACAGCATCAGTACATCCATCAGCAGCTCATTTCAATACGGCGGTCGTCAGCAATAACAGTCACAAATCACATGCAGTATAAATCCTGGGCTATCCACACCTCTCACAGGGAACATGTAAGGCAAACCTCAAAAATGATTGCAGCTCCTTCAGATGGAAATGACATTCTGCCAGTCAGGCTGATTTTAAGGCCTCCTGTTGTTCAGACCTTCTGAGCGATGTTACTGCAAATAGTGCTGTGTAGCCTAAGGGGTCAGAGGGGTCTGCCACCCACCCATTGACTCCCTTTGTACAGCAGTTAGCTGCAATTCACCACTAACTAGCCACTGCTGTCACAAATCATATCTGATGCCCTGTTCATTTCCATCTGAAGTCATGCCAATCCATGGTGGCCTAAAAAAAGAAATCACCTTGCAATTGCTGCTTCAGCACTTAATTCTTCTCCAGAAGAACCACCCAGCCTTTTAACCTTCAGTCAAATACACCTTAAAAAAGAAATGGATCAGCTGGCCAATTTCTGCAGCCATAGTGCTACTGCTCACAACACTGGTGACCCCAGTTTTGGAACTAGCCTGAATTGTTGGAGGGCTAGCTGGGGGGAAGAGGATTAAGCATCTCAGAGGACTCTCTCCTCGTCAGGGCCAGTGGAGCGACAGCCTCCACTGCACTACTGCCACCTGGGTAACCCCAGGTGTCAGCGAAAGCTGCAGACTATGGAAGGAGGACAATGACATGCATGGATGTGTGCAGTCACGCCTATGAGTGCACGCATGTCATTGGGCTCATAGTTGATGTCCTAGCAGAGGGGAAAAGAAAAACAGACCCCCAGACAAGTGGGATGATGCTGCATCTATATCACAGGCCATGCCCCGCAGACTGTGGCACCCACTGCCGACCAGCTATAACACCGTTGGGGGAACTGTTGCTCCCTGATGGCCCACCTTGAGAGGCAAGCCACAGAGGACCAGGCAGGTGAAAGGTAAGTCCCAGAGAAGGCGAATGACAGCACTGAGTGTGGAGGGTCTTGCTGAAATTATTGTGCCCTCTTGGGCAACTCCTCTCAAGCAAACAACATTTGCGGTTTGAAAACCTGCCTAAGGTGAAACCGCCCAAAATTCCCCCTGCAAGCAAGGAGATTGCTGTGCCCTCTCGGGCAACTCCTCTCAAGCAAACCATGTCTGCAGTTGGAAAACCTGTCTAAGGCAAAGCTGCCTGAAGCTCCCCCTTCAAGCAAGGTATGGGTTGGAACTTTTTGAATTTTGGCACCTACCACAGGAGAAATCTCACTTGCTCCAGTCTGCCAGCAGAGTTTTCCCTTTGCACTAAGTGCAGCAAGCCAGAGATCATCTAGGAACTGACGCAAGAAACTGATGCCAGGACTACTCTCTCTGCTTGAATTTTATGGATTTCTCACTTTAAGCTATTTTAAGTCTGATGTAGAGATTTGTTAGAGTTGGTTTAAGTTTGATAGTTGTTTTAGGCTAGTGCAATGCAATCTGCCCAGAGCTATGCACCCCTACTTTCAGAGCTGTTATAAGTTTCTGGCCTGCATTTTGAACTCTGTGCCCTTGCTTAATCAGAGCTGCTTCCACAACTCCTGTAGAGGCTACTGCTCTGCAGTGCCCCCCCACACAACTAGCCTCAGGACCTCCCTGCTTGTTCTCCCTTTGTTTAATTTTCAACCCCTCCCATCCTGTTCATTCTCCCTTTAGTTTTACTGATTCCCCTCTGTTCCAAGCCCATTATTTAATTTCACCCTCTCCCCTTCTTTCCTCAGAGGATTGCTGTGCCCTCTCGGGCAACTCCTCTCAAGCAAACCGCATCTGCGGTTTGAAAACCTGCCTAAGGCAAAACCGCCCAAAACTCCCCCTTCAAGCAAGGTACAGGTTGGAACTTTTTGAATTTTGGTGCCTACAGTAGGAGAAATCTCACTTACTCCTGTCTGCCAGCAGTGTTTTCCCTTTGCACTAAGTGCAGCAAGCCAGAGATCATCTAGGAACTGCTGCAAAGAAATTGATGCCAGGACTGCTCTCTCTGCTTGAATTATTATTATTATTTTTTTTCCCCATTAGCAGATTATACAGATCCGCCACTAGAGGGACCGTATTCTTTCATTTAAAGGAAGTCTGCCCTCTTAAAGTCACAGCAACTTTACTAGCTATATGCCTTCTAAAGTTACAGCAACAATACTGGGTGTCTGCCTTCTAAAGTGTCCCTTCTTTTAGAGCTGTTGTAAGTTTGTGGGCAGGGATCTTGTGGCGGCTAACCTGCTGATCACCTAAGGGCTCCTCCACTAAGGCTCCTTGCAATTTTGACATGTATTTTACGGGCCCAGGTTGCATCTAAGGAGCATTGCTTGATTTTAACTCGTGGCTAATATACAGTTTTAGTCTTGCATTTCACTTTTCCCTGTGTCTCTTGGCCCACTTTTCTTTGGTGCCCTTCTCTGCTGTTTCTCTATACTGCTCCTCGGTGTAGTTATGATGACCCGGGCTACTTATATTTCATGCACATTTGCGATTGTCCTCATCCAGCTAGTGGGCCAGAACTTGCTACTGGGTGAGCCAGTGAAACTTGGACATAGTGCCTCTTTCCTCTTCCCAGATCAGCCGCATCATGGCACCAGCGCCCACATACACTGGGCTGTACAGCCGACCTCCCATCCACCTCATGAGGTTTTGTTCTCAGTCAGCAGCAGCACCCTTGTACTGCCACAGCTGGATACTCCTCTTAGCAGGTGTAGGATGAACCCTTCTAAGTATAAGCTGGACAGCAAAAGGCATAAGGCGAAACTGTTACTATGCTCAGCAACTAGGATTTCCCTCCTCCTCCTACTGCTGATACTCTCTGGGGACTTCCATCCTAACCCTGGTCCTCCTGCTGCCAACCCCCCTAACGGTAAGATCGGCTGTGGCATAAAAATAGTTGCTATGAATATCTTCAGCTTACTCACAAAGATGGCACAGTTTCAAGCCTGGACCCAGTTACACAACCCCGATGTCATCTGCTTGACTGAGTCCTGGCTCAAACCATCAGTTAAGGATAACTCTATTGCACTACAGGGGTTCGAAACTTTTAGGCTTGATAGACCTGGGAAATAAGGCAGGGTTGCCTTATTTATGCTAAGGAAGGACTGAACAAGAGTGTGTTGCCAACCTCTGAGACTACTAGTGAGTATGAAATACTTGCTGTGAAACTACTCATAGGAAGGTAGAACAAGGCACTTACCATTGCCTCTGTGTATCTGCCACCAATCAAGGCTAAGCTGGGTTTTCATTCTGTCCTGGAGGCTATCTCCAATTTAGAAAAGAACTCTGAGCTCATTATCACAGGGGACTTCAACCTAAACTGGACCTGTAATGAAACTGAGCCCCATAAGAACCTGGTGGCTGATCTGTATCTCACGCAGATGGTCACTGAGCTTACCAGACTCAATCACAGCACTGGCAGGGGCTCTCTGATAGATTGGATACTTACCAACTGCCCCTTTAGGGTAAAAAATGTCTCTGTGCTACCTGACTGCCTCAGCGATCACTCACCTGTTGCCTACACTTGGGTTAATATGGGAAAAAAAAGACCCCCCCATCTCCATACTTAAGCAGGTCCTCAAACGAGGCACTACATGAGCCTTTAAAACTGCCTTGGCCAGTGTTGACTGGTCCCTCCTTGATAGCTTCCCTGATGTTGATCAGACGCTGCAATTTTTCTTAAATTCATTTAATGGTATTTGCGATATCTTTGCCCCTCTGAGGAAAAGAAAGATCAGGGCTGCCAAAAATGGTTGGATCACCCATGACCTTCTGAACCAGTTGAGAGAGTTTGGCCAGAAAGTCTGGTAACCCTGCAGACCTTCAAAATTACCGGGCTGCTAGGAACAAATGCACCAAACTCACAAGGTTAGCCACAGCGAAATTTTATAAAGAGCAACCTGAGAATAACTGGGGCAGTGGGAAACGCTTCTGGGATAATATTAGGGACCTGCTTGGCAAGGACTGAAGGCACCCAACTATGCATAGTGTCAATGGTTCCCCTACCCTTGATCCTCTCTCAATTGCCGAATCCTTTGACCTAGCATTTTCTGACCTCAGCTCCATACTCCCTCCTGACTATCTTAACTCTGAGACCTCCCCAGCTAAGACCTTGTGTCAACCCCTCCCACCCAAACTTCTATTTTAAGCGTGTCATGACCAAGGAAGCCAGAACCTATACAAATAAGGTACTCAGTAAAACTAGGCTTGGTAGTGACACCATCGATATGAAGTTGGTGGCAGTTGCAGTGGATGAACTCATGGTTCCTATCACTAAACTCTTTAATAAATCACTCGCTCTTGCAAAGTTCCCAGCTGTTTGGAAGTTGGCACTTGTCACTCCTGTGCTAGAAAGTGGGGACCGATTCATCACATCCAACTACAGGCTGATCTCAATCCTCTCCCCCCTTTCTAAGGCACTTGAGAGGATTGTGGCCGACCAGCTATCTAAGTGCCTCCTGAAGTATGGTCTCCAGTGCCCACAACAGCATGGTTTCTGTAAGTGCCACAGCACTATGACAGCCCTAGCTGAATTCATGGACTTCATCCACAAGGCTTTGAATGGTGGTAATTTAATGAGATCTTACTTACTTACTTACTACTTGCCAGTAGAAACAGGCCTCACGGTCTATCAAGTTTGCTCAAGTGTGCAGCTAGCACCCCACTTTGCAGCTGCCTCTCCCCCTTCACAATTACTCCCCACACAGATGAATGCCAAGTGAGACTGAACCAGATTAAGCTGTTTGTGGTATTTCCAGTGAACGGGAAATTTGGCCTGGACACTGGGGAAATTCCCCTACTCTGTCGGCAGGGGGCGCTGTCCTTCTGTCCTCAGAGATGGAGGATCCCAGCCTGAAGTGAACGCTGGAAGGAGAAGGGAGCATGGATTCTGTAGCTCCTCAACAAGCACTCGAAGTGGCTGGAATGCACCGATCTGGTGGTCAGCAAACAGCCTCACCAACTGCAGAAACTCCAGAGGGAACTGGAGTGGAAACAATGAGTACAGGAGCAGCTTGTGTGGAGGAAACTGCGTTGGAGAAGGATCTCACCATAGAAGCTACACAAATCTGTCTATGTGTAACCCCTAGATGGCGCTATCCCAGGGGCTACTACCTCTGCCTGATTTGCCACTAACAGGTTGAGGGGCCTGGATCCAATGGCGGGTGCCTCCACCCAGAGGTCAGGGTTTGCAATAGTTAAACTAACTTGGTCACATCCCTCTGGGACACTGCAACCCCCCTTTCTTCCCACTAGTGGCCCACACAATATATCAGAATTACCTTCACAGTATACACTTACCCCAGGACTGATTCCGGCACTGGGACCTCCTGTGAAATAAGATACAGTGCAACAATCACAGTACAGTACTTTAACATAGACAATTACCTCAGGCAGTATAACTTTGCTGAAACAAGCAGCTCTGATTTATTTAGGGGATATAACAAGGACAGGGGAAATCAGGTTAATTAGCTTATCACTCTACTCATCTACCTATGGCTCTGTGCACAGGCCTATCCCTATCAGTTACTGTCCCTAGGTACCCAAGCCTAGTGGCTAGTCCAAACCGTGGCAGCTGGTAGGGGCCCTTTCACACAGAGAAAGAAAAATTAGTTAAACAGTCAGCAGTACAGTAATTCCATTTGGATTTAATGTGGCAATTCAACAGGGAAGCGACTCTGAATTAGTACTCACGACCTCCAAACAAGATAGGGTCCTTCAATGTCAGCAGGGCTACTCTTGAGCTCAAGAGACTCCTCACACATTTATATGGTAAACAGTCACAGGCAAAAGTCACTTAATGGCAGCAGGATTCACTTGAGGTACACAAACCTCTTCACACATTTATATTGTAAAAGAAAGCACTATACCAGGCAGGCTGCATCTGTATCCCAATCGCAATTACTGCACAATACCCAGGAGAACACACAGCAGATTCAGTTCTGACAGACAGAGTGCAAATCAGCAATTTCTCCAGTCTTCTACAGGGTGAGCCTGGTTTCTACTCTTCAGATATCCTTTGATTCTCTTCACAGGCCAGTTCAGTCCTAACAAGCAGTTACACAAGCTGCAGACCGGAACTCTGGACCTTACACATGTTTTGACTAAAACTGTGCACTGAAGGAGCACAGGTTCCTTTCCCTTCACTGCCAGAGCTAAACTGAAACTCCAACAGACAAAACGGGCACTTCCTTTGAGTTCCTCCCAGTTCTTGACTGGATTGGCTGTCACTCACAATAGACTGCTGCTGTTGGTCCAAAAGGCGAAGTCTAAACTACATCTCCCAGAGTCACTGCCCATACAATCCTCTTGTGGCTGGCTCAGATTATGAGTCCAAGTTCTGATTCATCCAAGGCACCATTTTAGAGCTAGCTTACCCCACACTGATTGGTCCAGTTCAGCAGTTCAAAACCAGAATGGGGAACTAGGCAGACACAGTTCTGACTGCAAAGAAAGCAAGTTAGACAAACTGTAATTTCATTATTACTCTAAATGATTTCTGGCAAACAGTTACATCTTTCAGATAGGTTCCCTTTGCACTCCTAGTGACTGCAAAAATGGAGTGAATTGGCAGCAGCTCGAGTGGTACTCAAACAGGAGCACACAGTCCCCCATACAAACTAATTATGTCTGCAAGCAGACAGCTCTTAAAGAGACAGTACCAGAGGCTCTAAAACACTCACTGATAAATGGCTTAAATGCAAACACCATTCAGGCTTGGAGCATTCAAGCAAGCTCCTGGAAGTCTTTTGGGAACCCCATTTGCAGGGTTTACACCCTTCCTAGCCTGGGAAAGCTTGACATCCGCGTCAAGCAAGTACCTCATAAGTTTCAACTGCAACCATATACATTTGCATTAGGCTCACACATGTAATCATCAGTCAATACATCATTTTACCAAGAACACATTTCTGAAACATTGCAGTACGTCACTCTTTTCACAGTATTACAGACACATTGTACCATAACTCAAGTTATTACCTCTTGTACATGAAACCTGAAGAGAGGGGGCCCTTCCCTATCAGTTACCTTGGGGCTGGACGGGGCAAGGGCACCATACTTAGAGGGCAACACAAGTAACTTGGAGTTAGCACTGACGCTCAGTTGGGCAATGAGCTCTGGGACACATACACTCCTTTATGGACAACATTGAGAGGCAGGTCCACTGGCCGGCCCAGGGAATCATAACTGAGGTGCACCACAGGCTTTACAGCTCGACCAGTCTGTCTAGGGGGAACTGTTACAGTCTCTGCACTCTGAGCCTCATTTTCAGCATTGTCCTCACTTGTCAGGGGAGTCTCCATGGGGTAGAGAGGCTAGAACTTGGGGCACTTTCAGCTCCAGGAGTTACAGTTTCTGAGTCCACAACATTTGGCTCACATGGAGAGCTTTCGGACACTGGCAGTGGACTGTCAGGGCACTCAAAATACTCTTCTTGTTCTGGTGTATCACCAGTCTGACCCAATCCATCATTTTCCTCCTCTGAAAGCTCAAACAGTTCAACCACGCACAATGATTCCATTTCATCTGATCTGATGCTTTGCACTTCACTTTCTGGGAGCATTGGCTCCAGGGACGAAGCTGGGGGCTTGGACAGTCCAGAAGGCCCAGCTTCGTCTCCAGTATTGACTAAGGGATTGCCCCGAAACAATTGACTCAGTTCGTAAGAAGGATAGTATTCAAAGTCACTCTCACTTTCTTCTGATATGGACTGACAGTCATGCTCAACTGGGACTTGTGAAGGGGAAGACTTTAACTCTGCTTCTGTAGGTACAGACTTTCTTGATCTTTTCTTAGCAGCAGCTCTAGTCACTGGTCCAGAGGGGCATCTTCTGGGGCTCTGACTCAATCAAGATTTGTCCAATGGGTAGTAAATGATTTCTATGCATTGTTTTACATCTTTGAATTATTCTCAGGCCTTACTTTGTACACTGGCAGATCATCTAGTTTGCCCACTACAATGTGAGGGAGATGGTGCCATCTGTCAGCAATCTTGTGTTTGCCATGCAGTCCCAGATTTCTTAGCAATACCCGATCTCCCTCCTGGAGTTCCTGTGCTTTCACCTTTTTATCATACCTTTCTTTGTTGGCCAGATTTCTTTTGGCAGCCAAGGTTTGAGCCAGTTGGTACGCATGAGTTAGCTAGGCCTTTAACTTTTGCACATACTGTAAATAGTTGTCAGCTTGAACCCCATCAGGAGAGACCCCAAAACACACATCTACCGGTAGTCGAGCTTCTCTTCCAAACATCAGGCGGTAGGGGGAGAACCCAGTGGCATCACTTTTGGTGCAGTTATAAGCATGTACCAGGGTGCTAATTTGTTGGCTCCATCTAGGCTTGCCCTTTGGGTGCAGGGTGCCTAGCATATCTAGCAAAGTGCGGTTCAAACGTTCAGGCTGTGGGTCCCCCTGGGGGTGGTAAGGAGTGGTTCTGGACTTTTGCACTCCCCACAGAAAGCATCTCTTTGATCAGACGACTCCAAAATCTCTCCTTGATCAGAATGGATTCTTTGTGAGCCCCATAGTGAACAAAAAGTTTTCTACAAGTACTTTGGCCACAGTGGATGCTTTCTGGTCTTTGGTGGGGAAAGCTTGGGCATATCTCGTGAAATGGTCAGTGACCACCAGCACATTACTGATATTTCTTTGATCTGACTCCAAACTCAGAAAATCAATACAGACCAGCTCCATGGGTGCACTGGTGGTGATGTTAACAAGGGGCAGCCCTCTGGATAAGCTTTCCTCTGTAATAGCGACTACAAGTTCGAATGTGTTGCTCCACATCAGCCCCATCTTAGGCCAATAGAATCTGGATCTCACCAAGTCAAGTGTTCTGTCTATACCAAGGTGCCCCATGTGGTTTGTGCAAGGACATCAGTACTGAGTCTCGAAGGCAGTGGGCAGCACTAGTTGTTGTTTGTCTACTTGTCCCCTCTGTCTACTGTTTCTCTGTATAACAGTTTATTGATCACTTTCAACTTAGGACCTTCTTTGTATAACAGTGCAGTTCTCAAATCAGTGGAGCGTAATTTGGACACATCTTTTCCTGCATAGAGGGCTTCTAAAGCTGCTTTGATCATGGGATCGGGGATTGAGCCGCCGAATACTGCCATTGTCCAGCTGAGGCAGTGCACCAAATGTCTATTGCAGAAAAGTGGCAATAAGCAGCAGGTATGCAATTCTCAGAGGGTCCCAAGCAATCCACCATGCGGTCCACTGCGTCCGTGGACATTTGTTCCTCCTGTCAAACTTCGGCAGAGTGCCCGAATGTCAGGTTCTGCCAATCGGACCCAATCATTCTGGGAAACAGGCCTCCGGGAGAGAGCATCAGCATCTATGTGGTTCAGACCTGCTCGGTATTCGAGAGCATAGTCATATGTAGATGATGCAGAAAGCCACCTATGGCCAGTGGCATCCAACTTAGCTGAGGTCTGCACATAGGTCAAAGGATTATTGTCAGTTTTTACTAGTATTTTAGCCCCATACAAGTACTCATGGAATTGGTCAACAATAGCCCACTTCAAAGCTAGGAACTCTAACTTATGTACAGGATAGTTCTTTTCGGATGGGGTCAGGCTTCTACTGGCAAAGGCCACTGGTCTCAGGCCATTCTCGTGCTCTTGGTACAACACAGCCCCCAACCCTTGCAAGCTAGCATCAGTGTGCAGGACGTAAGGTTTTCTTGGATCAGCATAGGCCAGCACTGGAGCATGGGTAAGTCGATATATGATCTCATGAAAAGCAGTCTCACAATCAGGAGTCCAACGAACCCCAAATACTTCACTCGGATGAAAATACACTCTTTCAGTCTTGAGGGACGCTGACTTTTGGTATTTTTTGTGGGTTGGGGGATACCCTTGAGTAAGGTTAAGTAAAGGGCGGATCACTCTTGAATAGTCCTTGATGAAACACCGATAATAACCACAGAATCCCAGGAATCTTTGCAGTTCTTTTTAGATTTTTGGGCTGTGGCCAGGTGATCAAGGCCTCAACTTTACTTGGGCCGGTCTCTATTCCTCGGTGGATACTATGTGTCCCACATACTTTACTGATGTTTGAAAGAATTGACACTTATCAATGGACAGTTTAAGGCCAAAGTCCTCCAGTCGGTCCAATACCTTAAATAATCTGCTCTCATGTTCCTCCAGTGAGCTGCCAAACACAATAACATCATCTAGGTATACCAGGCACTCTAGTAAGTTCATGTCTCCCACTGCATGCTCCATCAATCGTTGAAAAGTGGTTGGGGCACCTGAAATCCCTTGAGGCATCCTCATGAATTCATAGAATCCAAGCGGACAGATAAAGGCTGTCTTCTCACAGTCCTCTGGGGCCATCGGGATCTGGTAGTACCCACTACGGAGATCCAGCACAGAGAACCACTTGCTCCCGTTTAGGCAGTCAAAGCATCCTGAATGCGGGCATTGTGTACTGATCAGGGATAGTCCACGGTTTAAGTGCGATAATCCACACACATCCTTACTGTCCCATTCTTTTCCTTACTACCACAATGGGGAAGCATAAGGGCTTCTGGATTCTTGTATTACACCAGCAGCTAACATCTCTTGCAGATGCCGTCTCACATCATCTATATCAGTAGGTGCCAGGCGTCGGACCTCTCACGAAATGGTCTTTCATCATGCAGCCGGATATTGTGCTCAGCTCCTTGCACGCATCCTACGTCCCATTCCTTTAAAGAAAACACCTGGTCTCTCTGGGCAAGCTTCTCACTGTTCCTCACTTTCCATTCAGCTGGCAACGGGGAGTTGCCGAAATCAAACAAGTCAGGCGTTACTCTGTCATTCTTCCTCGAACTCTTGCTGCTGGGTAGCACTGCAGTATCTGCACAATGCACATTAGCCAGGATGCAACCTCTATTTACTCGAATGTCTCTTTCAGACACATTATGAACTTGGACCATTACCCTTCTGGCATAAGCATGGGCTCTAGCAGGCAAAATACTAGGCTTGACCAGCAGTCCCTCTGGCAATTTTCCATCACCTGGTGCATCCAACATTAATATTTTATTCTTAACATCCTTTCTGATATGGACCTCTCCCTGTAAGGTACACTGGGCATTTGGCGCCAGGATCAGAGACTCAGGATCCTTCTTCCATACAATTCCAACTGGTTCCTCTGGTTCTATTTTTTCAGCATCTCTCTGTGCCTCATAGGCCTTCTTAATTAAAGCTGGAACTCTTAAAGCTCTACCAGTCTTTGACCCCTGTTTTTCATAACACAACTGTGCCAGCCTTCCAAACATATGAGCATTTGTTCCAATCAACAAAGGGACACCATCATACAGTCCAGTGGGGGGACACACTAAGGCTAGGGTCTCTACTTGTTCGGCCACTCCAGCCACGGAGGTGGGGAAAGACAGCCAAATTCGGATATACCCAGAATAGGGGTAGGCCTTCTCACTTAACCCCCATACATGCAGTCCTTCTAATAGTTGTAAGGGTACATCTGACAAATGCTTCTGATACGAATCCTGGAACATAATTGTCACTTGGGAACTACTGTCTAATACAGCTCTTGTAGACACTCCATTCACCTTTACAGTGGTCTCCATTGAGGGACTCACTATTCTGGACCAGTCTGGAGAGGCGGTAGTGGGGGCCTGGGCAACTGACCTTGCCACAAAAGGATGTGAATTAGCATTTTTGGTGCCCTCACTGGGATCATTTCGTGCACCTCTTAACCACTGATTTGTTCTCCGAAGCTCTCCTTGTAGCCTATATGCAACTTTGTCAGTGTCTTTTGGGGACCGGCATTCTCTTTTCATGTGCCCATCCTTCCCACAATTATAGCAAAACATATTTTCTGGAGTTTGAGCTGGCCGAGGCGCCACACTGGGAGCCAGGGCGGGGGTATTACTAACTGGAAACCTTGGTGCCATCTCTGTCTGCGGCGTGATAAGCATTTGGAGACATCTCGTCAGTTTCTCCACTTCCATGGTCAAGGAATTGAGTTTGGAGCTGTTATCAGCAGGAGATACATGGGTGGGTACCCCAACCCCCATAGCAGATGCAGTCGGATATAGGTTGGGGCCCGTACTTGCAGGCGTGGCCTTCATAAAGGGACTGTTTTTGAATTCCCGGATCTCTCTCAACAGTTCGCCCCATTGTGGCATATCTTTTTCCTTGTCAGAGCACTCATTGACTGCCAACCTCTGCCCTGAACTTCACTGATGGGCCACCCTCAGTCACTCGGGTCGTAGCCGCAGCTATTGGTGCAGGTCCCTCCAGGTCGCCTTTTTCTCAACTCCTCGAATTTCTCTCATTAACTCATCATAGGAGGGTGGGATTCCAGTCGATTTGCCAGGCGTAACTGAAGCAACAGCAGTTCTGAGAAGGGGGCAGACTTAAGGATCCTGTCCAGCCTGGTTCGGTCCAGTTCAATCGCTGGCAAACTACCCTTTCTGAGGCATTCTTGCAACAATTTTTCCAGCCGAGATACATACACAGACAACAACTCCCCTTGGTACTGTTGTGCATTTCTTACTCTCCACCATAGATCCTCATCAGAATCTGGGCTCCCATACACATTCTCCAAGGCCTCAAGATAGGCCTGTGCAGTCACTTCAGGGTTACTGGCCCGTTTAGCATGGATGGTAGCCAGGGCAGGACCTCGGAGGCTCTCACTAACCCTCTTTCGCTTTTCGGCTTCCGAGCATTGCCATTCTAGCACTTGGGGGGCAACATAGTCTATCCAGGTCTCCCAGTCATCCTCCCTTGGGGGTGGGGAGGTGCCAGAGAAGATCCTCAACCTTCGGTAGAGTCGTGACTAATGGAAGGTGCAGAAAAGAGGTCTGCATTGGTTCAGCCACCATCATGGGTACTGGAGGCGGGAGAGGGTGTTGGGGGAGGAACACCCCCAGGTGGCAAGAATAGTTTCTTCAAGTCCTCCACAGTTTTCCCTTCCCCCAGCACCCATTTAGCAAATTTCTCCTCAAAAGTTTCAGACAGTGGTGGGGACTCATTCCCCCCCGGGTCTTTACTGTACTTAGTTATCACTCTCCAGGCAGTGAGGGCTCCCTCTGGGGTAATGGTCTGTGGCACTTTGGAGCTATCTATGGGATCCTTAAACTGTACTAGGGCCAGGAAAGTGTGGGTGAGCAGATTAGCATGCCGACCCACCACCACAGGGTTTTGTAAACCTTCCACCTTGGAAAGTACTCCTGTACAGTGTCGTATTGATACCCAGGGGATGTCCAGGATAAGCATAGCATTTTGGGGTCAATCTCCTTCCCAGTACACCACTCCACCAGCGGTGCACAGCCACTTCTGTGGGTACCCATTTTTTTTTTTTTTTTTTTTAACAGTGGTTCTAAATATGGCCACTAGAGGACACACAATCCCAGCGGTGAGCCTCCAAGATGTAACCCCTAGATGGCGCTATCCCAGGGGCTACTACCCCTGCCTGATTTGCCACTAACAGGTTGAGGGGCCTGGATCCAATGGCGGGTGCCTCCACCCAGAGGTCAGGGTTTGCAATAGTTAAACTAACTTGGTCACAGCCCTCTGGGACACTGCAACCCCCCTTTCTTCCCACTAGTGGCCCACACAATATATCAGAATTACCTTCACAGTATACACTTACCCCCAGGACTGATTCCGGCACTGGGACCTCCTGTGAAATAAGATACAGTGCAACAATCACAGTACAGTACTTTAACATAGACAATTACCTCAGGCAGTATAACTTTGCTGAAACAAGCAGCTCTGATTTATTTAGGGGGATATAACAAGGACAGGGGGAAATCAGGTTAATTAGCTTATCACTCTACTCATCTACCTATGGCTCTGTGCAGAGCCTATCCCTATCAGTTACTGTCCCTGGGTACCCAAGCCCTAGTGGCTAGTCCAAACCGTGGCAGCTGGTAGGGGCCCTTTCACACAGAGAGAAAGAAAATTAGTTAAACAGTCAGCAGTACAGTAATTCCATTTGGATTTAATGTGGCAATTCAACAGGGAGGCGACTCTGAATTAGTACTCATGACCTCCAAACAAGATAGGGTCCTTCAATGTCAGCAGGGCTACTCTTGAGCTCCAAGAGACTCCTCACACATTTATATGGTAAACAGTCACAGGCAAAAGTCACTTAATGGCAGCAGGATTCACTTGAGGTACACAAACCTCTTCACACATTTATATTGTAAAAAAAGCACTATACCAGGCAGGCTGCATCTGTATCCCGATCGCAATTACTGCACAATACCGGGAGAACACACAGCAGATTCAGTTCCTGACAGACAGAGTGCAAATCAGCAATTTCTCCAGTCTTCTACAGGGTGAGCCTGGTTTCTACTCTTCAGATATCCTTTGATTCTCTTCACAGGCCAGTTCAGTCCTAACAAGCAGTTACACAAGCTGCAGACCGAACTCTGGACCTTACACATGTTTTGACTAAAACTGTGCACTGAAGGAACACAGGTTCCTTTCCCCTTCACTGCCAGAGCTAAACTGAAACTCCAACAGACAAAACGGGCACTTCCTTTGAGTTCCTCCCAGTTCTTGACTGGATTGGCTGTCACTCACAATAGACTGCTGCTGTTGGTCCAAAAAGGCGCAAGTCTAAACTACATCTCCCAGAGTCACTGCCCATATAATCCTCTTTGGCTGGCTCAGATTATGAGTCCAAGTTCTGATTCGTCCAAGGCACCATTTTAGAGCTAGCTTACCCCACACTGATTGGTCCAGTTCAGCAGTTCAAAACCAGAATGGGGAACTAGGCAGACACAGTTCTGACTGCAAAGAAAGCAGGTTAGACAAACTGTAATTTCATTATTACTCTAAATGATTTCTGGCAAACAGTTACATCTTTCAGATAGGTTCCTTTGCACTCCTAGTGACTGCAAAATGGAGTGAATTGGCAGCAGCTCGAGTGGTACTCAAACAGAGAAGCACACAGTCCCCATACAACTAATTATGTCTGCAAGCAGACAGCTCTTAAAGAGACAGTACCAGAGGCTCTAAAAACACTCACTGATAAATGGCTTAAACGCCAAACACCATTCAGGCTTGGAGCATTCAAGCAAGCTCCTGGAAGTCTTTTGGGAACCCCCATTTGCAGGGGGGTTACATATGCATGGAGGAAAAGAAACAATTATTGCAAGCTCAACTAATGGAATTAGATGCAGAATACTCACAGGGGCAGTAAAGGACTGAGGAGGAAAAGAAATGGAAGCGTAGTCCGGAACAAACGTCCCAAAACAATACGAAGATCTTTATTTTTGGTTCCAGCACCGAGACAGGAAAGGAGTCGAACCAGTCACAGTTACCAGCTGACCAGGTTCCAGGAGGCCCAGGATGGTCGCCGGAGTGAGCTCTAAAAGAAGCAGGCTGGAAGCAACAGCCAGATGGCCAATGGAAGGTGGATCTTATTTCGGCAGCTATACCGGGTATATCTACCATGGGGAACATAGTTGGGACAGAAGTACCTAATCCAGAAGTCACCACTATACAACTGGAGACAGAGGACCAGATGACTATTGAGGATCCTCAGGAAGAGACAGCAGGTAGCGTTTCCTTTTCACCTAGACATTCACAGCCTGACATTTTTTTTATACTGATCCAAGGGATACTGAGCCTCCACAACAGAGTAACCTGGAGCCTGGTGGACATGAGGGGGAACAACAACAAAATAGGCCACAAGTGCACAGTGCCCCTCTTATGCAGATCTGTTTAGAAAGCCTTTGGAACTGGCTAAGCGAAGAAATGCCATATGTTTAAGGTATTTGGTGGGAATGGAACAAATACAAGACAGGTACTTTGTAGATCGTATGTTATTAAAACAGTCCTTGAGCTTTATGTCCTCTGAAGTGTATGCCCTTATCCACGCCCCTGGGGAGCATACCTTTGATATCAGTTTTAGGATCCCAGAGATTTTAGAGCATTTCTGGGTGAAACACATGACTGTCAAGATGAACCTGCTGTGGACCCCATTTCAAGTCATTCCCCTCACAAAGCAGCCTTTTAGAGTCATGACCATATTATTTTGAAATGAAGGGGTAAACATCTCAAATATACTGTTTTGGTTAGACAAACATTGCGAGGTACAGGACAGTCCAGATCACATTTTAGATACAGATGGATTCTGGATTGGGGGCTGGAAAATAAAAATTAAACTTTTTCAGAATGAGGAGGGCCCTGAACGTTTGCTCAACTGCTTCTACATTGGTCGAGATAAAGGTTTTATATTTTATCCAGGACAAATTAAAAAATGTTTCAAATGTGGTTCTGTTAGGCATCTTAGTTCTGCCTGTACCATGGTGCAATGTACATCGTGTGGAGACTCTGGTCATTCCAGCTTTACTTGTGTGAATTCATCAAAATGTAATTTATGTGGCGAAGGGGGACACAACTTTATGGAATGTCCCTAGGCTGCACACAACACAGAAGAAGTGGACTATGGTATTCAGGATTTTTACATACACAGAGCTGCCAGAATGGTGTATGAAATGACTAGAAATAGATTTCATCCTGACCCACAACCTCAGAGGAGGCAGATGACACAGTCCACACCTCGTGGGCCTAGAGAACCAACATCAGCCTCTGCTGCCTCCTCAGACTCAGAGGCTCCAGCTTCCTGAGCACTAAGCCCCCTCACCCCCGATCGGAAGAAGAGCACAGTGAACAGGTGTCCTAGGGATAAGGGGGATGATAATTCTATGCCACCTCCACCACCCCACTCCCTACAACCTCAGCTTCCACAGAAGCCCAAGGGAGGACAGAAGCGCAGGCTGAAATCCCTACACAGAATGAATCTCAGATTTTATCGGGGGTGCTTTTCACTGAGAATAGATACTCAGCACTGTCATTCAAGAAAGATATGGAGGAACAGGACTCAGATGCTGCCTCCATTACTTCCTCACAAATGGAAATTCCTACGGAAAATGACTTATCTACTCCTACGAATACAGTTAAGAAAAAACGTAGGATGAGCCCCAGAGTGGGATTATGAAAAAGTACCAGGAAAACTACCATGGCTACCTAAACTGCTATCCCCTGTGAACCTGCCAGCTATGAGCTGAAAATAGCTAGTCTGAATACCAACAGTATATGCTCATAAATCAAAATGTTGGCAACGTTTGATTTATTTACATCCAATAACTTTGATATTGTGTTTTTTCAGGACACAAGGTTGTATTCATTGCATGATTTTCAAAAAGCCAGTGAAGCTTGGGTATGGGGCCCTAGTTTCTGGTCGGGGGGGGGGGATCTTTTCTGTGGTCTAGGAATTTGTTTTACCGACTCCAAAACAAAGATAACACACATGGTAGATATCTTCCCAGAAAGAGCATATCTTTTGGATGCTACCATACAGAACACGGATTTTAGACTCATTAACATATATGCCCCACAAACTAAGTCAGATAGGATTTCATTGCTGAAACTGATTCAACTATACTTATTAACAAGTAAAAATGTATTGTGTAGAGCATCTGGCCCGGTGGCACTGAGGGTTGAGGTGCTGGACGCCACACCTCACGCCACGCCGGCGACCCGGGTTCAGGAATGGACTCGGTCACTCGGGGCCAGCCGGGGGAGGCAAGGATTGAGTGTCACAGCTCTTCTTCCTTGGGTTGGGCTGGTCTGTGCTGTGAATGGCACAGCTAGGGGGGCTCACCTGCACCCAGGGTGCTTGGTTGCCTCCACAGAGGTGGAGACTGCTGCAGCACCCATTGCACGGTGCACAGGCGCAAAGGGGTGAAAAGGAGAAAAATCTCAGTGGCAGGATGACACCGGACTCCCCGAGGGCACTGCTTCCAGGCCAGGCATAAGGTAAGCCCCAGTAATTCTGGGGGACAGAGCTGGGGGGGGGGTCAGGCAGAAGGGGGCTGTCGGGGGGAGGCATAGAAACAGCAGCCGTGATTAAAAAAAAAATTGTTTGGCGGGGATTTTAATATAAATCGCTCTATTCAAGATAGACATTTTCAAACCACAAAACTATATTGTGACACCATGTTTCTAAATTCCATGATAACTCAGTCAGGCCTCTATGATATTTTTTCCTAATCTTCTTCTCCTCCAGTGCCTCATACTTTTTATCAAGGGAGGAAATCTTCCAGAATAGACTAATGGTTTGTATCCCCATCTTTGCAGTTTGGAGATCTAGCAGTTCAGCTGGTGGCCACCTCAGATCATGCTCTACTCAGTGTTAGTTTATCAAACTTCAGACACACTTCCAGAAGGTTGGGGTACTGGAGGTTGAACTTATCCCTGATAGAGATCCCAGAAGTAGAAAAAGGTTTCCAGGACACCACTGAGATCAGAAAATCAGTGTGGTTTATGTATGAGGAAAAAACAGGACTGGTGGGAAGATATGAAACTTGAACTCCAGTCATATTTTCAAACAATAGGATGTTTATTGAGAAGACATAAAAATCAGACATACATGAAGCTTAGAAACAAATTGCAATATTTTCAAGATCGTATATTACAGGGTCCAGAAGTAGACTTGGGAGAATTTTGAGATTTAAAGATGGATCTTACAAAATTACAGTACGACAGAATGTCTTATGCAAGAACAACGGTTTGGTATGCAATGGTCACAGGCTTACACAAATCCATTTGATTACTGTATGGCTTCTAGGACACATAAAGATATTTACAAACTCAGGACTGAAACACGGGAACTGTTATACAAGAAAAAGTATATCCTAAGGGAAACAGAATGACATATATCAGAACCTTTTACTATGGCCCCCCAGTTACAAGATATACATGTTACTAACTAGTTGGATGCATTTGATCTGGCAAAGGTCCCAGAATATGTTTTCCCATCTCTTATAGCACCCATTGCACCAAAAGAAGTACTGGAAGCCATAATTCACTTACCAATGGGAAGAGCTCCGGGAAGAGATGGACTCTCTGTGGAGTTATATAAGAGACTTGCCCTCTTTCTAGTACAAGAAATCGCAGTCTATTTACGGATAGCCTACAAGACAAAGAATTGCCAGGTAGTATGTATATGGGTCTGGTGATACTTTTATACAAACAGGGGGAAAAGGAATCTCTTCAAAGCTGGCGACCAATCACTCTTTTTAAACTGTGATTACAAATTGCTCACCTAAATTTTAAGTAAAAGACTAGTTGCCTATTTGGCTGATATTATATACACTACCCAATTTTGTTCTGTCTCAAGCAGAACTATAACAGATGGTTTGATTTTATTGAGGGACATTTTTTCCAGAGGAACTTCAGGGGAATTTATGGGAATTTTTTTTTTAGTTTGGACCAAAAAAAAACATTCAACAGAATGGCACATTGTTACATGTGGGCATGCCTCGCCAAAATGGGGTTTCCACCCCTCCTTCTAAACTGGATCAGAACATGTTACAAAAAAAGCTGTAGCAGTGCCATATGTGAATGGTTGGATTGGGAATCAAGTAATGGTTACTAGAGGGGTCCGGCAAGGGTGTCCTCTTAGTCCCTTCTTATACATTTTATCCCTAGAGCCACTGTTGGTAAGAATAAATACTACAGATGATATAAGAGGTCTTTCTCTGCATAGCACATGTTTAGAAATTAAAACTATCACATATGCTGATGACATGTGTCTTGTTTTAGCAGATCTCTTATCGTGCCATAAAGCTAAAGCCTTGATGGTGGCATATACGACAGGTTCTGGCTCTGAATTTAACTTCAACAAAAGCAAATGTCTCCTCATTGGTGAGGTGCCCACAGAGGAGATGCATATTCTAGGGATTCCCATCACCAATGAGGTATGTAAAATACTAGAAGTCTATTTTGGAACAGACAATATGGATCTTTACAATTGGAAACAGGTATTGACTGAAGCATAGCAGAAATTTCACTGATGGAATCGTTGGAGAATGTCCAAAAAAAAAAAAAAAGAGGATTTACATGGTTAAAACCTTTTTGCTGAGCATGTTCTTACACCTGGGAGCAATCTATCCCCCTTCCTACACTAGACACTACTATATATAATGTATTTTTCCAGGCCATATGGGGCAGCAGACTAAACCCCATTAAAGGGGGAATTCTTTATCTAGATTTTAAGTATAGTGGAAAACATATGGTGAACCTCATTGTTTTCTTCTTTTGTCTGTCTGCCACAAAAAATATTAGACCAATTTTAAAAAACAGTAACATGGTATGGACCCAGTGGGTTCTGGATGCCATTTCTCCATAGATACAGTCATGGGCTCCCACAGATACCATCCCAAAACAAAAATCCATTGCTATGTTACCAAGTCATTTTAAATCTTGGTTTAGCAAAATAAAGTCATGAGGTATACAAAGACAACAAGTAGAAGATTTTTCTAGGAAGAAAGTATACAGTGCCATTATGGCAAAACATTTTTTGTCCCCCAGAATTTACTTTTCATTCAGAGCATCAGTGTAGACAAATAGGGGATATGCTGGCATCTAAGAGAATCCCAGCTTTTATGTGGGATTCTTATGTGGCTCAGTGTGCACAGAAGGTTTAATGTAAAGGGCAACCTCAAACACAAGGGTTTAAATGAAAGAGGTTGCCCAAGGCTTAATTTGTGCACAGTAAGAGAGGAAACTATGCACCATTTATTCTTCGAATGCCCATATTTTGCCCAATTTTGGGCTTACACTTTTTTCTAAATGGAAAGATACACCATTGGTACAGCTTACAGATTATATTTTATTTTTAGGTATTTTACCACAGACATGGTCTCAGTACCATATGAGCACAGTACACCTAATACTGGCATGTATAAAATATTAAATTTGGCAGTCAAGATGTGTCTGGTCCTTGCAACAACAGTTTCTAACACTTTAGCAGTTATTCTGGAAAATACAGGCAGCTATCCAAAATATGAAAGATAAGGCAAAAGTATTAGTCCCAGGTAAGGTATTTCTCACTTATTCGAAACATATGAACTGGTTAGATACAGGACAGACACCTTTTGAGAAAAAAAGGAATGAGGGTGCACATTACGGGAAGTAAGCTTACAATGGGAATAGTAAGATTTTTTCCTTTTGTTGTACAGTATTTATCTTTTGTAAAATAACAACACTGTTGAAAATCACTTGGTTTTGCAGCTCTCAACAAAGTATTTCCCCAAGCCTTAATGGGGGTGGGGGCTGTTGGGTATTCTCAACATTTTCTCATGAGTAATATCTCCCAGGATACTGGTATATCAGAGGGATGTCTTAAACACGTCTTTTAACTTCTAATCTATGGATAAGGTCAAAGCCTGGATATGAATGTTAAAGTTTAGTTGTTATAAATGTTACTAGTATTTTGTTTTTAAGTTTGATGATAAGACTGCAGTGATTTAGTTCTCGATTCCTTTCTAGTATTATATGGCAGTGGATTAAATACTTTGTTTAAGGTTTGAAAGGAAACTTCCCTTATTCATCGGGGGTGGGTACTGGATCTTTTCAATAACTTTATCTTAACATATTATATAAGTATCTTGGAAGTAACCTGTTAAGAGTAGGATTACAATAGGTACTTAGTTTTTTTAAGTTACAAATATGAAGAGAGATACGTATGGGTTGATAATATTAGTTAGCACTTCCTTTTTGTCAAAACTCTTAAGCTTGTGTTATTTAGCTCAGTAAGAACATAACAATTTTAATTTATTTTGATTTAGGCATTGTCTAATGTGTAGTAACATAGTTTGTTGAAGTTTTTTTAAGGAGGAATTCTCATACTCATTTAGGAGGAAGGGGGTTACTGGGTATCATCACAATTTTTTGATCATGTTAATATTTAGTTGGAAATACCCAATAGGACTATGAATATAGTACTTATTTGGTTTATTCAGTTAGGATTTTGGAAGGGGACAAGTAGGGATGAATATTTGTTTATCTTTTATTTTTTTTTTATATTTTGGGAAATGGGTTTTAGTTTGAATAGCATGATTATAACATGCTTTGATTTATTCTTTCTTTCAAGAATGCATGGGACAGACATAAGGCAATTCTAGTGGAGGGGTAGGAGGAAGTAGGCTGTTGGATAACTAGGATCTGCAGCTTATCCGTTAGGTAGGGAAATGGGCAGACTAGGTGGGCCAAGTGGTCCTTATCTGCCATCAAATTCTATGTTTCTATGTTTCTATTTTATGTTTCTTTATGTATTAATTGATGTGAATTATCTTTGATTATTATTTTTTGAAGTCATGAATAAAAAATTCCCCTACTCCTTTTGATAAGTACCATGGGATCTTAATATCCACCTGAACTACCACCAATCCAGGCAGATGGGACCTCGGTTTAACGTCTCATCCAAGAGACAGCACCTCAAGTACAGCAACCCCCCCCCCCAACAATGCTGCACTACAATGTCAGTATTGAGATATTAACCCAAGTGCCAGGTGTGGGAATTTAACCCACAGCCCTATGATCTCCCAGCGTCAGAGGAGAGTGTGCTACCTACTGAGTCACTGACACTGAAAGTATTTTCATAGATTTCACTAAAGCCTTTGACAATGCCAACCACCCCATCTTGCTGGATCAGCTTCTTGATATGGGTCTTGCCCCCAAAGCTATCCTCTGGTTTAAGGACTATCTATCCAGCAGAGACCAGAGCATAAAAATCAGGACAGCAATTTCCTTCTCTAAGGAAATTAAGCTCATGGTCCCACAAGGGTCCATATTGGGTTCTCTCCTTTTCAGTCTGTTTATTAACTGTCTTCCTGAAACTTGCAATAGCAAAGTCATCCTTTACGCCAATGATGCAATTATCCTTAGTAATAGCACCCAGTTGCATCTTCTGCAGGATGAGCTACATGCTCCTTCATCGCCTGGAGGACTGGTTCAGCTCCCAGAAACTGTTACTTAATTATAAAAAAGTTTAAAGGCAATGCTGTTATCCAGTCATCAGGTAAAGAAATCCATCCCTGCCTTGATTATCACCCATAAAATGGGTGACATGCTAGAGCAGGTTCGATCATTCAAGTACCTTGGGGTCATCATTTATGGCACCCTTTCCTTTGTGCAGCATACTGACCTGGTCAAAAAGGCTGTTCACACTAAGTCTTGTATAGGCACAGACATTATCTCACACCTTGTGGCCTGTTTCTTTCTCCATCCTGTCAGTTATAGACTATGGCCTTGTAGTGCATGGAGCTGCCTCAGACATGGCACTCAAACGTGTAGTCACAGCCCTCAATAAGGCCAGTAGGCTGACTCTTGAAGCTGACCAACTCACCCACTCCTGTTCCACTTATGAGCAAACCAACTGGCTCATACTCACCAATAGGAGTAATTTCCAGGCATGCCTGTTAGGCAAGAAATCACTAATAGGCAAAGCTCCTCCGTGACTCAGTGAATTGCTCCATACCTGTTCTTCAGGATACCAGACCAGGGGCCAGACTCGGGGCTTGTTGGTGGTCCCATTTAGGAAAATATCTCTTGGACAGCGGTCCTTTGCCTACAGGGCTCCCTTGTGGCTAAACAAGATCCCTGCTCACTTATTATTTACTGACAGGCTTCCCACATTTACATCAGAGGTGAAACTGCACCTTAATGCATCCAGGGCCTGTTGTTGCAGATAGATGATGGACTACCAGTCCCTCTCTACCCTTCTCCTAATATGTGTGAGTGTTGATACCCCAGACCCCTCCCTCACCTGCCCCACATCACAACTGTCATAGCTGGCCTTAGCAGTGGGCACAGTTTCCTCACCTGCCCTTCACACTAACTGCCCCTGCAATTAGGTGGGCCTGGCTTGGATCTGTCCTCTACAGGCATGCAATCTGCTCTGTTTTAGCACTTACTGTCCTACTGGAGGACATGCCTGGTACTAGCTGTCTCTCCCCCCCTTATAGCCACCCCCCCCAAGTCAGCTATTTCCGGTCCCCTTCTTGTTGCCAGGACAAAGCCTATACCATGGGCTGCTAAGGTCCTAGTCTCTGTGTTCCCCAGTAAGCTCATAGTCATACTCTGGGTTAAGGTTTTTTGCAGTAACTTCAGTAGCTGGTTAACTGTTATTCTGTACTTGTATTCCGCATTCTGTCTCTCTGTTTGCATTACCAGTGTACTGTTTGCTTAAATGTTCTGAGTTGTTCTTATTGTGTACACCCCTTCCCATGAAGTGTGAACCACAGAGGGGGCAATTTCCCTTCTGATGTACTGCATATGCTATGTACTTGACGTGGAACCTTTGCAAAAGAACTTTCACTCGAAGGTTTTGTCTGAACAATGAAATAAATAAATAAATAGTGTCACCTGGGTGAAAACGGGAGTAAAGTACAATGAAACAGAGAGGGACTGGTAGTACATCACCTATTTGCAACAACAGGCCCCGGAAGCATTAAGGTGCCATTTCACCTCTGACTTAAATGTGGGGAGGGGCTGTGGACATGGCCTACCTAGACTTTAGCAAGGCATTTGACTCAGTCCCCCACAAAAGATTAATATACAAGTTAGCCAGCCTAGGAGTGGGTCCCAAGATGATAGCCTGGTAAAGAATTGGCTGGAGAATAGGACACAGAGGGTAATAGTAAATGGAGTCCACTCTGAAGAAAGGGGGATTACTAGTAGGGTGCCCATGAGGTTCAGTATTAGGACCGGTCCTCTTCAATGTCTTTGTAAGCAACATTGCAGAGGGACTGGAAGAAAAGTATGTCTCTTTGCAGATGACACAAAGATCTGCAACAGAGTTGATGCATAAGGTGGGGTGGAAAGGATGAGAAGGGACTTGGCAAGGTTAGAGAAATGGTCAAATGTATGGCAGCTTAGATTCAATGCTAAGAAGTGCAAGGTAATGCACCTGGGAAACAAAAACCCAGGGGAAGAGTACACAATGGGGGGTGAGATACTAACAACAATAAAAATGGAAAGGGACCTGGGGGTAGTCATATCAGATGACTTAAAGATGGGCAGGCAATGTGAGAGGACAATAAGGAGTGCTGGGGGGATAATGGGAAGCATAGGGACAGGCATCACCAGTAGAAAACGGGAAGTTGTTATCCCTCTGTACAGACAGCTGGTGAGACCCCATATGGAGTACTGTGTGCAGTTCTGGAGACCCAATCTCTGCAAGGACATAGACAAGATGGAAGCTGTTCAGAAGAGGGCAACTAAAATGGTGCAGGGTCTGCACTGGAAGACATATGAAGAGAGAATAAAGGAGCTTAACATGTATAGCCTCGATGAAAGGAGGGAGGGGGGACATGATAGAAACATTCAAGTACCTCAAGGGAATCAACAAAGTCCAAGAGGGTAGCATCTTTCAAAAAAAGAGGTGTGCAAGAACAAGGGGGCACAATTTGAAGATGGGGGGGCTCAGAGGTAATGTAAGGAAGTATTTTTTCACAGAGAGGGTTGCAGATGCATGGAATGGCCTTCTGGAAGAGGTTGTGGAGTCAAAAACAGTGACTGAATTCAAGCATGCATGGGACAGCCATAAGGCAATTCTAGGGGGTGGGGATAAAAGAATTAGGCTGCTGGTTAACTAGGATCTGCAGTTTATCCATTAGGTAGGGAAATGGGCAGACTGGGTGGGCCAAGCGGTCCTTATCTGCCATCAAATTCCATGTTTCTATGAATTAAAAGACAAAAACAAGTGGACTCTCTGCAGTGGGAGTGTGTTATACAGCTGATACCATGAATCCACTGAAGTCCTGTTTTCTTGGCATATAAATAAAGTCATATTTAAGAGTAACAATAATAATAATTTTTTTAAATGTTTTATTGAAGTTTTGAGAATACAGACAAGCCATTATAGGATACAGACATAAGAGCGTAAACAACCTGGAACTATAAGGCAACAATCACTTAAAAAAATACTTTGTACTACCCTTGCAGAAGGAACACATTTTTTTCTATATAATTTACAAGAAATGGGAAAAATAGAATCAGTAAAAATGTACAAGAAACAGTATTATAATTAAAGCACAACAGTCCCCAACCTCAGAGGCATCCACATGTTACTAACTGATCACAATGCCTTACAGAGCACAGTTCTGTGCTGGCAGGGAGCAAAGTGCAACCCTTGGTGGGGGATGGAGAGGACCATTACCTGAGAGTAATGCCTGGACCCTGGAGTTGGCATTCAAAAAGGGGTCCCATACCTTGTGAAATCTCTGGATATTATTCTGGGAAATATGTAACGTGTGCATATATCTCACTAGCTTGAATAAGGCATCTAATCATTCCATTAGTGAAAGTGAGAATACTGTTCTCCATTTCAGTAGCAATTGACGTTTTGTCTCTGGGCCACAGGGAGCATCCAGTCTCATGCCACTTGCCAAGAAGAGGGTAAGGAGGAATGGTTACCCAGGAGCCAAGCACTGGGGTCTGCTAGAATGGGCTCATCCAAGGCTTCTCTACAGAATGCCACCACTTGAGTCCAGTACCTCTGAATGATCAAACAGGACCAGTGTGTGCAAAAGAGTACCCTAAGCTCCAAGACATCTCCAACAGATGCCTGTGTGCATTAGACCCATGTGTTTAACCACCATTGGCATTCTATATCATCTATGCAGATTTTGTTTTGTATTAGTTGGTATCTGACATCTCTAAAGCCTTTATGGGCAAGATGCAACAGACAAGTGGTGGACAAGGAGAGTCTCTTTAAGCTGAGTGGCAACCATAACACGAGGGGCACTGTCTTAAGCTGGAAAGTGAGAAGTTTAGGAGGGTGGTCAGGAAGCACTTCTTCACAGAGAGGGTGGTGAACACTTGGAATGTGCTGCCAGAAGAGGTGATCTCATTGAAGATAGTGGGGCAGCTTTAAGGGAGGCTGGGATAGGCATGGGGGAGGGTAAGGAGCATGGGTAGGGAGGATGGGAGGTGTAGGGAGGTAAGGCAGGGACAGTAGCTCAAGGTGCGAACCCTGCAATACTGTGACAAGGTTGAATATGGCCCTGTCCCATTTGTTTGGAGAAAGAGTTTAAATGCAAGGATCTGTTCTATTCTCTCCTTTTCTGTCACTTCTCTGTCTGGTTGCGCAATCAAATTTTCTTGTGAGACCTAGGACTTGATCACCCTGACGGTCTTGCAATTCTCTGCCTCTCACTATTTCTCTACCTTCACTTGCTGTTCTGTCTTTTCTGCCCCCTTGCATATCTGCAGGTATAGAAATATATGTGAATCACTATGTGGAAATGTAACTGATATTGGGATCCCTTTGTTTAAATATGTATATAGTTTTACTGTTGAAATGTATATAGTTATACTGTTGAAATGATTGCAAAAAGCTGTTTGGAACCAATGAGTTAACCTGTTTGCAAACTGTCTGAGCAGCTGTAAGCAAGAGGTCTGTTCTGGATCACAATGTTCTTTTTGCTGCACTTGTTGAAACTTACAAGAACACTATGTGAGAGGCATGCTGTTTTTCTTAACAAGCTCCAGCACAGACTTATAAAAATACAGCTGCAATTTCCTGCAAGAGAGAAACACAGAGACTGAGACTGGAAATTGGAAAGAAACCCAGATGGATTTTCTCTGTTTATACTGCCTTTGTAAATAGTTATACTGGACAATTTTTTATTTTTATTTTACTGTTAATAATAAATCACTTGTTTGATTTTTACAACTGCTCCTGGTTTTCCTATACTTCCTCACCTGTGCCTCGACAACAGATGGTGAGAAAAGTGGGATTTACGCAATGCATACTCAAAGCCAGGAGTTTTGTGCATGGGTACTAGACCTGGTACCATGGAAGCATAGAAGAAAGGTACGGATTCTGCAGCAGCAAGCCCAGGAGTGGTTACCAGGAGAATGGCAGCTAAATTAGCAGAGACAGAAGTCCAAGCTGAGACTGTACAGCTAGCACCAGTTATAGAAAAAGAACAGGCAGTGACAGAACCTGTATGCCTGACTGCCTTTTTCAAATGGTGGACTATACAACAAAAAGAGATGGAGCAGCAGAGAAAAAAAGAGATTCAACATTTAGAAGCACAGAGAAAAGAAGAGATGCAGCGACAGGGCAGCAAAGAAGAGAAGAGATACAGCGGTGGATAGATACCTTGCAAGTTATCAAAGCTGAAAGATCTGGCACTGGTCCAGCAGAGCAACAAGGCACAAACAACTTAAAATACATTAAACTTACAAAGTTGTGTCCCTCAGATGATATCGAAGCATACCTGATAACTTTTGAAAAAGGGCGTCCACAGCCTGCCAGTGGCCAAAGCAACATTGGGCAATCAGACTGGTACCTTACCTGACAGGGAAAGCCCAACTTGCCTACAGCATTATGGACACTGCACAGTCATAAAACTATGACCTGGAGAAAAGTGAAATCCTGAAAAGGTATGACATCTCAGGAGAGACCTACAGGCAGAGATTTCGGTCTCTGAAGTATAATTCAGTCAACAATCTTCGAGAAGCCTTCACCCAACTCAGAGAACTCCTGATAAAATGGATCCAACCAGAGAGCAAAACAGTCCCACAGATCATCGACACATTTGCAATGAAGCAATTCATCAACATCCTGCCTACAGATGTGCAGCTGTGGGTAAAGAAACACCAACCAGAAAGTATCGAAAAGGCTGTTACTTTGGCTGAAGAGTACCAAATGACCAGACAAATGCCACAGCAGCAAGATAACAGCCATGCACTGGTAAGACACTCTTTTTCCCAATTAAAATCCAAGTCTGACAAGAACTCTGGTGGGGGTAACAAATCTGTGCCCAAAGACTTCATTTGCTATATAACTGTAATAAGCCAGGTCATATTGCAAGAAATTGCTTTAGTAAGAAGAGTGACACTGGAGCAAATTTGTCCTTGGCAAATTGAGGCAATTACTTAACAGATGTAAAGGTGGGAGATGAGACTGTGAAGCGACTCATAGATTTGGTAAGTAGACAGACTCTAGTAAATGCTGAAGTGCTAGAAAAACTGTGTTTAAAAGGCCCAGGTACTGGTGTCATCTGCATCCATGGGGACACTTGATACTATCCCATCAGCCAAGTGACCCTTGCTATTAATGGGGTGTCATACCAAATAAAACTAGGAAGAGCACCTAGGTTACTGTACCTGTGATTACTGGAAATAACTTTACAGGATTTATTGAGTTAATCAAAGAGGGAGTAAATCCTGATGTTTCAGCAGCTGTGGTCACAAGAGCTCAGGCAAAGAAATTATTGAATGGTGGGGACTCTTTTCCTTTCACTGAATTTGATTTTAACTTGTTTGAGCCCAGCTCCAAGATCTGAAGGTCTAGGAAAGAAAGACACCTGAAGAAACAGTGGAAACAAACGACTGATGTACATAAAGGATTAACATATGAAAATGCTGAAACTAAACTGATCACTGATTGTGATTTTCTTTCAGAACAAGCTAACATTGTTTCTCTCCAGGCTTATTTTAAGCAGCTGGGGGCATACTTCTCAACCTCCTGCCTCATAAATCAGGGACAACGCTTAAAAAAATCAGGGACAAAGGCCCAAAATCAGGGACATATTTTTAAAATTGGTGCTATCCACTCGGGAAGCTGACAGACTAAGGGACTCAGTGTATAATACATTTTCTGAAGAATAAGAAGTCTGCAACTGTATTGTTTGACATAATTTTATTCTTACAATCAATCGCTGTTTAGTCAGGGAAACACAGATTTTAGGAGGAACAGTGTAAAATTTTGAGGTGAAATCAGGGACATCCCTGAAAATCAGGGACACTTGAGAGGTATGGCTGGGGGTGAAATCAAAACAAGGTGAACCTATGTTTAAAACATGCAGTGGGTCACTGTACAGAGTTTGGGTTACACCTCAGACACAGGACCTGATGGAACAATTGGTTATACCACAAAAGTACAGATCTGAATTGTTACAGATAGCACATGATAGTCCTGTGGCTGATCACTTGGGGAGGGATCACACCCTTGCCAGATTTCTGTAGAGATTTTACTGGCCTGGAATTCATGAAGACATTGCTACCTATTATAGTTATTGTGCTGAGTGTCAGAAAGTAGCCCAAGTGACTAAAAAAGACAAGATGCCCCTGGTGCCCCCACCCTTAAGAGATGTGCCTTTGGAAAAAATTGCAATGGATGTGGTTGGCCCCTTAGACAAAAGTAACAAGCATTTGTCAATGCCAAATGTTTGCTTGCTGCCATTGGCAGTGGTAGTGTAGAAGTTACAGAGCTGCGTAATAGGAATGGCAGTGAAGTATTGAACTGAAGCCAATCCCACCACCACCCTGCAGAGACTAACAGGCATTGGGGTGTGCCTTTGGGTCATCAGGCATAACGGCCATGCCATTTCACCACACCCCACCCTGCAGACACTGACAAGTGTCACGTGTTCCTTGGGGTCTTTGGCCCTTATGCACACCCCATTTCATTAGGAAGTACGGTGAGATGGGTACAATATAGGAGAATGGGGTGAACTTTGGGGCCGAAGAGTCCAAGGCATACCTCGATGCCTCTCACTGGCAGCAGGGTGCGGAATGGTATAAGCATTACAGGCAAGAATCCCAAGTCACATCCCTGATGCCTGTCATTCTCTACAGGGTTGGGCGTTATGGTTAGAAACCCTAACACCTCAGGCATTTGTTGGTATTTTCACTCCAAATTTTCAACATGGTTTTTTTGTGACCCCACCTCATGAAAAGAGGCAATATCAGTTTGTTAGCTGAAAGCTGCTTATGCACAGCGACTGCAGCACATTCTGAATAGGATATAAAAAATGACATCTGTACTGTTCATGGGGAGGTGTAAAAAAAGGCAATGTTGCAAATCTGCAGTAAAAATATTAAAAAAACTGGTGAAGTCATGAGCGTGCATAGAAACTGTGCAACGCACACCCGTAATGTAATTAGTTTAGAAATTTTTTACAGCAGATTGTCAACACAGGCATTTTAGGACCTCTGATCATGAACAGTGTCACTGTGATTTTCTTAATGTGTCTCATACATTGATTTTGCACACCGACTGCGCCACTGTGCGCTACATGGGCGGAAACATGTTTTGGGTGAGATGTGAAAAATGACAGCTGTACTGCTCATAAGGAAGTGCAATAAAATGGAAATGTTGAAAATCTGGAGTGAAAATATTGAAAATTCGCGAACTTACGAGCGTGCGTAGGAACTGCGCAACGCACGCTTCTAAAACAGTCAATTTTACGAATTTTTTCACCAAATTTTCAACATAGCCATTTTAAGACCTCTGCTCATGAACAGTGTCACTGTGATTTTCTTAATTTGTCCCATGCATTGATTTCAAGATAATCGACCGCGCCATTGTGCCATACGGAAACACGCTTTGGGTGAGATGTGAAAAATGACAGCTGTACTACTCATAAGAAGGTGTGGTAAAATTGCAATGTTGAAAATCTGGAGTGAAAATATTGAAAATTCTTGAACTTACGAGCCTGCGTAGGAACTGCGCAACGCACGCTCGTAAAACAGTCATTTTTTGGAATTTTTCCACCAAATTTTCAAAATAGGCTTCTTGAGAGCCCACCTTATGAACACTGGCAGTGACGTTTCATTAATCATTCCAGAAAGGTGATTTCACACAGTGGCTGCGAAATCACCCTTCGGGCCCGAGTAGCGCCATGACAGTGACAGCAATCATGAGAAAGGGTCCCAAAAATCCCATGTTGAAAATTTGGTGCAAAAATTCCAAAAAATGCCTGAGATATGCAATAAAGTTGAGAAAACCCTATGTATCCCATTATACAGCTTACTGGCATTTCCTTAGTTCGCGGTCGGCTTTGAAGAGTGCAGACGTGTTCCCTGTCCACCAAAGATCATCATGCCGAGGGTCTGGAGGTAAGTATGGGCTGGGGGGGTGTGGGGAGGCAGGGTGTGCAGTGGGTGGGTGTTGGTTGTGGGAGGGGGCCAGGGAGAAGCACCGAGGGACAGTTTTTTATTTACAGGTTTTTTTTTTTTACTGATGACATGGGATGTCTGCCACGCTGGGATGGGCTCCCAGCGTGGCACAAGGATGGCTGGTTGGGGGGGCGTGGAGCTGACAGGGGATTGGGCACCCTGTTGGCCATGTCATCAGTTGCCACACTGGGGTGGGCTCCCAGCGTGGCATGTGGAGAGCTTTTGAGGTAGCGCCAGCACAGCCGACGGGGATTGGGCAGCCCGTCGACTGTACAGTAATGTGCGTGGGGGGCAGCATGCAGTGCGTGGGTGTGTTTGTGTTTGTGTGTGTGTGTGTTAGGGAGGCTGCGATGAGCAGGCGATATCTTATCACTGCTCACTGAAGCATAGTTCCCCCTTTCAACTGTACGCCACTGCATTTTGGAGCTGTCATAGACAGCTCCAGCATGCATTGGAGGACTGGGACCACGCCTGCCAACACACTGACTGAACTGGAAGGAGGGGGTGACACACCTCCGAAAACTCGGATGATGGCACTATGTTTCTTGCACATGCGTGCAAGCAAACATAAAAAGGGAAATATATTCATTTTGGTAGTATATGACTATGCTACTCGATACCTAGAGGATGTTCCTATGCGTACTGTCACAGCCCCAAATGTTGCAACAGAGCTTGCCAAAATTTTCAGCAGAGTCCAAAAGAGGTTATTACTGCTCGGGGTAATACTTTTGGTGCTGCATTACTGAAGGAGCTTTACCAGCTACTAGGTATCATTGCCATAAGAACCTCCCCTTATCACCCTCAGGCAGACAGTGTTGTTGAGTGTTCTAATCAAATCCTAAAATGCATGTTAAAAAGGTTTGAAAAAGAGGGAAGGGAAAGACTATGGCCAATACTTGCCTTACCTGCTTTTTGCTTACACAGAAGTGCCACAGGAATCAACAGGTTTTTCACCATTTGAAATGCTGTATGGTAGACAACATAGAAACATAGAGGGCCACTAGATGTAATAAAAGAAACATGGTAAGATAACCCCAATCAGAAACAATCTATTACATCTTATATGTGTGCCCTGAAAAAGAAGCAGACAAAATATGTTGAAATCGACCATAATAATCAGGAAGAGGCCCCAAACCAGCAGAAGGATGCATTATTACCATGGGGTAAAAGAATATGATTTTGAGCCAGGTGAGAAGGTCTTGCTACTGTTACCCACTACACAAAATAAACTGTTAATGAAGTGGCAAGGGCCTTATAAAGTGCTTAGATGTACTGACACATTTAACTATGAGATTGAGACCCCTGACAGGAAAAATCCTACTACGATATACCATGTTAACCTTCTTAAGAAATGGGTTGAGAAAACATCAAAAGCTGTTTTGCTAGTTTTACCAGAAACTGATAAAGAAGATACTAGTGCAGCTTATGATAGACTGGAACAAACTGTAAATGCTGATGCTGTGAAGGTGAATATTTCCTTAACCTCTGAACAAACACAGAAATTCGTAACTTGCTAAATACATTTAACAGTACTTTTACCACAGTGCCAGGCCAAGCTAAAGGTGTTGAGCACATAATAGCCACGAAGAATGCTCGACCCATTAGGAAAAGACATACAGATTACCAGAGAGGTTAAGCGCAGACATCGTTAAGGAAATGCAAACAAGCATTTGTCAATGCCAAATGTTTGCTTGCTGGCATTTGCATTGGTAGTGTAGGAGTTACAGAGCTACATAGTAGGAATGGCAGTGAAGCACTGAACTGAAGCCAACCCCACCACCACCCTGCAGAGACTGACAGGCATTGGGGTGTGTGCCTTTGGGTAGTCAGGCATAACGGCCATTCCATTTCACCACACCCTACCCTGCAGACACCGACAAGTGTCACGGTGGTCCTTGGGGTCTTTGGCCCTTATGTGCACCCCATTCCATTAGGAACTACGGTGAGATGGGTGCGGTATAGGAGAATGGGATGAACTTTGGGGCCGAAGAGTCCAAGGCACACCTCGATGCCACTCACTGGCTGCAGGGTGTGGAATGGTATGAGCATTACAGACGAGAATCCCAAGTCACACCCCTGATGCCTGTCATTCTCTACAGGGTGGGGTGTTATGGTCGGAAACCCTAACACCTCAGGTATTCATTGGTATTTTCACTCTGAATTTTCAACATGGTTTTTTTGTGACCCCCACCTCATGAACAGTGGCAATATCAGTTTGTTAGCCAAAAGCTGCTTTTGCTCAGTGACTAAAGCATTTAGCACCATAGGTGCAAAAACATATTCTGAACAGGATGTGAAAAATTACAGCTGTACTGTTCATGGAGAGGTGTAAAAAATGGCAATGTTGAAAATCTACAGTGAAAATGTTAAAAAACTGGTGAAGTCACGAGCGTGCATAGAAACTGTGCAATGCACACCCGTAATGTAATTAGTTTGGGGATTTTTACAGCAGATTGTCAACACATGCATTTTGGACTGCTGATCAAGAATAGTGTCACTGTGATTTTCTTTATCTGTCCCAAACATTGCTTTCGCTCACCGACTGTACCATTTTGCGCTACATGTGTGAAAACGCATTTTGGGTGAGATGTGAAAAATGGCAGCTGTACTGCTCATAAGGAAGTGTAATAAAATGGCAATATTGAAAATCTGGCGTCCAAATATAAAAAATTTGCAAACTTGTGAGCATGCGTAGGAACTGTGCAACGTGCGCTCCTAAAACAGTGATTTTTGGGAATTTTTTCACCGCATTTTCAACACAGCCATTTTAAGACCTTTGCTCTTGAACAGTGCCACTGTGATTTACTTAATCTGTCCCAAACATTGATTGTGCACACTGACTGCACCATTGTGCGCTACGTACAGGGAAACACATTTCGGGCAACATGTGAAAAATGACAGCTGTACTGCTCATAAGGAGGTGTGGTAAAATGGCAATGTTGAAAATCCGGAGTGCAAATATAAAAAATTTGTGAACTTACGAGCATGCGTAGGAACTGCACAATGCACGCTCGTAAAATAGTCATTTTTAGGCATTCTTTCACCAAATTTGCAACATAGACTTTTTGAGAGCCCACCTTATGAACACTGGCACTGTCATTTCATTAATCCATTCTGAAAGGTGATTTCACCTTTCGGGCCCAATTAACGCCATAACAGTTCCAGAATTCATGAGGATGGGTCCTAAAACCCCATGTTGAAAATTTGGTGCCAAAATTACAAAGAATGCCTGAGATATGCATTAAAGTTGGAAAAACCCTATTTATTGGGTTATACACCTTACCGACATTTCCTCAGTTCACGGTCGGCTTTGAAGAGTGCAGATGTGTTCCCGGTCCACCGAAGATCATCTCGCCGGCTTCCGGAGGTAAGTATGTGGTGGGTGTGTGTGTGGGAGGTAGGCTGCACAGAGGGTGGGTGCAGGTGGGCAGGGAGACCCCGAGGAACATTTTTTGTTTAAAGGTTTTTTTTTTTTAGGAATATGAGGCGGGGCGTTTGCCATGCTGGGGTGGGCTCCCAGTGTGGCAGCTGGAGGAAAACTGTTTGGGGGCCTGAAGCCAACAGGGAGTTATGCACCCCGTCAGCCCTAACAACTTTTTGCCGCCACGCTGGTGGGGCTCCAGTGTGGCACCGCAAACTTTTTTAGAGGGCATGGAGCTGATAGGAGTTGGGCACCCCCATCGGCCATACAGTTTGTGCATGGGTGGAGCGCAGGAGCACGCAATATGCGTGCATGCGTGCATGTGGAGGAGGGAGCGCTGCTCACTGAAGCGAAGCTCTCCCTTTCAACTGTACGGCACTGAATTTTCAACTGCTGTCATAGACAGCTGCAGCATTCGTTGGAGAACTGCGGCCACGCCTGCAAACACACTGACAGAATTGGAAGACGGGTGCCACACCTGCGAAAACTCATATGATGGCACTATGTTTCTTGCACATGTGTACAAGCAAGCATAAAAATGAAAGAACTGGGTATCACAGAAGAGTTGAGAAGTGTTTGGTCATCACCAATGGTGACTGTAAACAAAAAAGAGTGGGGTGTAAGAATCTGCCTTGATTTTAGGAAACTTCATCGTGTCAGAATTTGACAGTTATCCTATGCCCAGAATAGATGATTTGGTGGACAGACTGGGAAGTGTTAAGTGTATCAGTACCCTTGAGCTCACAAAGGGTTACTAGCAAATCCCCCTAGCTAAAGAATCCAGAGACAAAACTGCATTTGCCTCTCCTATAGGATTCTATTGGTTCACCACCATGCCATTTGGTTTGCATGGCACACCCGCTACATTCCAGCGGTACATGGATAAAATTTTATCCCCTCGCACTGGTTATTGTGCTGCATACCTGGATGATGTCATGGTGTATAGTCCAGACTGGAAAAGCCACCTGGAACACCTAAGAGCAGTTATCCAATTGATCAAAAAGGCAGGTCTGACAATTAATCCTACCAAGTGTGCATCAGGCATGCAGGAAACCAGATATTTGGGCTATGTTTTGGGAAATGGAGAAGTCAAACCAGAGTTTTCCAAGATAGAAGCTGTAGCTAACAGCCCTGTCCCCAAAACCAAGAAACATGTCTAGTCATTTTTAGGGCTGGCTGGTTATTATCGAAGATTTGTTCCCAGCTTTGCATAGTTAGCTACTACCCTCACTGAACTTACAAAGAAATGGTACCCAAATAATGTGAAATTGTCCCCAGAGCATGATGAAGCTTTTCGGGCCATTAAGGCTGCATTATGTTCAGCCCCTGGCTGTTTTAAGAAGCCCAGACTTTGAGAAACCATTTCTGTTGCAAACAGACGCATCAGATGTAGGCCTAGGTGCAGGCTTGAGTCAGCATAAAGATGGGAAAGAGCATCCTATTCCTTGCAGCAAAGTGGGCTATGGAGTTCCTCAAGTTTTACTTCCTAGGAGCTGACTTTGTACTTGTAACAGATCCCAACCCTCTCTGCTGGCTTAACCAAATGAAGGATACAAATTCTAGAATCCCACAGTGGTACCTGGCACTGCAGCCATTTAAATTTAAAGTGATGCACACATCTGGGAAAGAGGATAGCAAGGTTAATCTTCTGTCTGGATATGGATCTGGCATTGAGAATTCTGAAAGCTGAAAAAAATAAATGTGTGAGTTTAAACTTCACTATTTGCTGTACTGTTATCGAAAAAAGGATACTGCATATGCACAGAACTGTAAAGGTTATATGTTTATATTAGAGGAGAATTACTAGAAAGTTTTGGAAACCTACTTTTGTAAAACAGGTTCCCTCTTAATGAGGGGGGCATGTGACAGGGTTGAATAAGGCCCTGTCCCATTTGTTATGGAGAAAGAGTTTAAACATAAGGATCTGTTCTGTTCTCTCCTCTTCTGTCTCTTCTCTGTCTGGTAGTGCACCACATTTTCTTGTGAGACCTAGGACTTGATCACCCCGACAGTCTTGCAATTCTCTGCCTCTCGCTATCCCTCTACATTCACTTGCTGTTCTGTCTTTTCTCCCCCCTTGCATATCTGTAGGTATAGAAATATATGTGAATCATTATGTGAAATGTAACTGACATTGGGATCCCTTTGTTTAAAAATGTATATAGTTTTACTGTTGAGACGTATATAGTTATACTGTTGAAATGATTGCAAAAAACTGTTTGGAACTCATGGGGTTAATTTATTTGCAAACTCTCTGAGAAGCTGTAAGCAAGAGGTCAGTTCTAGTTCACAATGTTCTTTTTGCTCTACTTGTTGAAACTTACAAGAATACTATGTGAGAATCATGTTGTTTTTCTTAATGAGCTCCTGCAGACATAAAAAAACAGCTGGAATTTCTTGCAAGAGAGACACACGGAGATAGAGATTGGAAATTGAAAAGAAACCCAGATGGACTTTCTCTGTTTATACTGCCTTTGTAAACAGTTATACTGAACAATTTTTTTTTAATTTAATTTTACTGTTAATAATAAATCCCTTGTTCGAATTTTACAACTGCTCCTGGTTTTCCAATGCTTCCTGACCTGTGCCTCGATGACAAATACGAGCAGACTAGACACACCAAATGGCCTTCTTCTACTACTGGCTTCTTTGTATGTATATATGTTCGTAAGTCCAGTGGTCAACCAGAATGTTTGTGCACAGCTCCTTTTAAAAGTCCTGCTTTTGCTTCAACAGCAGAACTTCTTGAGAGACCAACAGGTGAGTGTAAATTGCTCCTGTCAGCCTTTGTGGTATTTTGACACAATGGGAAATTTCATCTTGGAGACCCCGTACTGGTCAAAGCCTAGTGGTCTGCAGCCTCTGGGACAGTATTTGATGGAGCTGCAGATACCTCCAGAAGTCAGGCTTTGGTAGATAAGACCTGTTCAGAAGAATCTGAAAAGTATTAATAGTCTGAGTAGAAGGAGAGAGTAAGTGGCACACTAAGAAGATCCCACAAACTGCCCAACTATTACAGCATAAGGGAGATCTATCAGCTGTGATATGGGGATCATCCCAAAGGTGCTCCCACACAATTAGGGAGTTTGTTCCTCACTGATGTCCCTTGGTGAGGGTTTTTCCAGGCAACTGATGCAAACCTAGCCATTAATGGTGACTCTTGTTGCTGCCATATCTCCTTATCAGAGCTCAGGGTCTGGGGGGGGGTGGCTAATTAGCCCTCTCCAAAAGCAGCCAGAGAGGGCCCAGAGAGGTCTGAGGCAGCAGCCAGGAAAGTATCTGTTTTACCTCTGCTGCTTGATGATAGGCCCAGAGCCATGGGAGATTCCAGCCACCTTTTAGTGATGAGGCTCTTAGTTTCATGAGGGGCAGGTGAGGTTTTCCTTCCCAGAGAAAGGAGAGGAAGAGTTTTTCCATCCTACACAACTTGCTTTGGGGAATAATGACTGGGAGACTTATTCAAGTGAAAAAGGAGTTTGGAGAAGGCCATCATTTTACCCCCAAAGGTAAGGTTGACTTCTGCCGATCAATGAAAATCTGACTCCAGTTCTTTCAAATGGGGGTCCAGATTCAGCTCTACCAGTTGCTTTAAGTAAGGTGTAATAGACATACCCATATGGGATGTGTTTAGGAGACCACCTGAGACAGCATTTGCTAAACATACCCAAATGGCAGGAAACATTCAGCGGCATGACTTCCTACAATTAACCCTTAAGCCAGAGATAGATGTAAAAGCATTCAAAAGGTGCATCACACATGGCAAGGAAGTCTCTGGACTATAGAGGATTAGGAGGAGGTTATCTGCATAAGCTAAAGTCTTCAGTGTGATATCCACAATCCTAAAATCCTCTATGTCCTCTGATTGCCTAAGATGCTAGAGTAGGAATTTTCATTGCAAGAAGGAAGAGAAGCAGGGATAGAGGACATCCATGCCATGTCCCTGTCACCAGCAGAAAGGGCTGTGATGCCAAGCCATTTGTGAGGATATGAGCCGATGGATTACTGTATAAGAAACTGCACCAATTGTATATACGTTGGGCCTATGCCCACAGCTGCCATAACTTGATATAAATAAAACCACCCTATGGAATCAAAGGCCTTTTCACTATCTATACTCAGCAGGCAGACTGGAGCCACTTGAGGTCTACCAACTCACACTGCAGTAAGAAGGGCTGTCAAGTTGTCTGTGGTCATACAGCCCTTTACAAAGCCAGTCTGATAGTGATCTACCAGGTGCAGATTTAGGGTTTGTAGCCTGACAGCAAGGATTTTCACCAGGATTTGTGCATCAACACTGAGCAAAGAAATGAGGCGATGGTTGCACAGTTGTTGACTATCTTAGTCTGGTTTGGGCACTGGCATTATCATGGCTTCAGACAGGGATTGGGGTAGGTGACCCTGTTCCCTGGCAACCTCAAAAACTGCAAGTAGAGTGCCGCTCAGTTGCTCCCCAGATTGCTGGCAAAACTACTGGAAACCCATCCAGGCCCAGAGTTTTCTGCTTAGGTAAGGATTTAATTGCATCTCTGAGCTCTTGTATAGTAAGTGGCTTATTCAAAGAGTCAGCTTGGGTCTCAGTGAGGGTAAACTGGATAGCAGGATCCATAAATGACTCCAAAGCAGGATGAGAAGAGTCTAGTTGCTTTAAGTACAGCATGATAGACATACCCATATGGGATGTGTTTAGGAGACCACTTGAGACAGCATTTGCTAAACATATGACATCGCATCGCATCTGCTTTACTGTTTACTGTATCTGTTGCCTGACCTATGTAACCCCCAGGTCGCATCTGGAAACGAGCGGTCCCCGCTCAGAATGCTTATCTGGTAAATCTCTTAAATAAATAAATTAATAAATAAAATATCCTAATGGCATAGAAGATTGATTAATAAGCTGGATAGGCTCGGGTGGGTCAGAAGTTGGTCAACTGGGTGGCAAACTGGTTGACGGGCAGAAAACAGACAGTGGTGGTAAACGGTATACAGTCAGAAGAGATGCAAGTCACAAGTGGAGTACCTCAGGGATCAATCCTCGGGCCAGTCCTCATCAATATCTTCATCAGTGACATTGCAGATGGACTGGAGGGTAAGGTTTGTCTGTTTGCAGATGCAACAGAGTAGATGAACCAGATGGGGTGGGCAGAATGAAAAGAGATCTGAATAAACTAGGTAAATGGTTGGAAGAGTGACAACTGGAGTTTAACACAAAGTGCAAGATCATGCACATAGAGAAGAGAAACCCTGAAGCCATGTATAGGCTGGGAGGGGAGTTGCTGGCAGTCACAAGGAAAGAAAGAGACTTGGGCGTCATCATCACTGATGACCTGAAATCATCCAAATAGACCACTAAAGCAGTAGGTAAGACTAGAGGCATGTTGGGGTGTATTAGTAGGGGTATCACAAGCTGGAACAGGGAGGTAATAATCCTTCTTTACAAGACACTGGCTAGGACCCATCTGGAGTACTGCATGCAGTACTGGAGGCCACACCTTCACAAGGACATTAACCAAATTGAGGCAGTCCAGAGAAGGGCAACCAAAATGGTGCAGGGACTGCATCAGAAAACATATGAGGATAGATTAACGGAGCTCAATATGTATACCCTAGAGCAAAGGAGGGAGAGAAGTGATATGATTGAAACATTCAAACACCTTAAGGCATTAACAAGGTGAAAGAGTCTAACAAATAGTATGACAAGAGGACCATCAGCCATCAGCCTTTGCTCTGTCAATGGCCTATCTATTCATACTCATCTGTATTGCATGGCAATCACTGTTACAGCGAGTGTACATCGCCGAAAAGGAAAATGCAGATGTACTGTACACTCCCAGTAAGAACTGGGCAAAAACTGTAAACAGTATTTATGTGGGGGGCTTCACCTCCCACACACACACCTTCATGGGGCGCTTTGACCCCCCCCCCCCCCCCGCACACCCCTAGCTATAGATTAACTCCAGGGGGGTGCATGAGTGAAGGTGAAAGAGTCTAACATGTTTCAATATAAGAAAAATAGCACGACAAGAGGACACAGCATGAGATTAGAAGGAGGCCAATTAACGGGTAATGCGAGGAAGTTCTTTTTCACAGAAAGGGCGGTAGATGCATGGAACGGCCTACCTCAGGAAGTGGTGGATATGAATACAGTGCAGGGCTTCAAACAGGTATGGGATAGGCATAAGGGAGCAATACAGATGAGTATGAATAGATAGGCCATTGACAGAGCAAAGGCTGATGGCACATTCATAAGGCAGAAAAAGAAATGGGCAGACTGGATGGGCCTTGCGGTCCTTATCTGCCATCAACATCTATGTTTCTATGTTTCTATGAGTACAGTCTGGCACAAAAGCCTCTGAATGCAGCATTAATTGCAGCATGATCTGTAAGCAAGGCACTGTCTTGAGACAAGAGAGAGGAAATATTTTTGGCTGATTGCTCGACTTTGATGCAACAGGATGGCAACTTGCCATATTTTTCTTCAGATTCCCTGTATTTATGGGTGGTATGGTTCCATGTCATATCAGCGACTGTCAAACCGCAATCACTGCTACAGCGAGTGTACATCGCGGAAAAGAAAAATGCAGATGTACTATACACTCCCAGTAAGAACTGGGCAAAAACTATAAACAGTATTTATGTGGGGGGCTTCACTTCCCCCACACACACCCTCATGGGGGGCTTTGACCCCCCCCGCACACCCCTAACTATAGATTAACTCCAGGGGGGTGCATGTTGGGAAGGGTGAGACAGTCACAAAAAACACACGCACAAAAAGCTTTTCCCTGTCCAGCCCCAAACCTTGCACCTAGCTCCCCACAGCCAGTCACCCTCACCACCACACCGCAGGGGCAGCTCAGCAACACTGCACTGTACTACTTCCCACATACTCTCTTTCTCATCCATCCCCTTCCGTTGGCTGTCCCACCTTGTTGTTGTTCTTCCCTTGCTAACCTGCATCTTCACTCGTCTTCTGCCGCTACCCTTTCAGGGTAGCTCACATTACAGCCGCTGAGACTGAGTCACTCATATGTGAGTCACTCAATCTCAGTCGCCCATATTACAGGTTACCGGTGGTACACTGGACTGCTTTTTGTGCCACTGTATAAGTGAAAGAATTAATTTCGTCTTTGAGCCATAAGATCTCCCAGCACAACTGGGGAGAAGGGGAGTTAGAATTATTATTGCTATTTTCTTTTTCCTTGGCGACCTTCTCTATCTGACTTCATTAAGCCTGCTTTTGTTTGCAAAGATGGGGAAGAACAGCTGGTAATTCTCCCATGCAGCTAAGCCATTATGGCATCCCAAAGAATAGGTTTGGAGATTTCTTGAGTGTCATCTAGGGCGAAATATTCCTGAATTTCATGCTGGAGCCAAGTTTTGAACCTGGGGTCCTGCAAGAAAAAGGTACTGAGATGCCAGAGAGGTGTTGAGGGAGCTATGGGTCCAATACCCATAGAGAGACAGTGGCATGGTCGGAGATCATAATGGATCCCATGGCAGTGTCATGGACTGCGCTGAGCAGTTGTGTCCCCACCAGGAAGTAGTCAAGTTGGCTATTAGTGTCATGTCCGGTGGTGGTGAAATCTCTACCTGAGGATTTCAGAGCCCTCCACAGATCCACCAAGAACTCCAATGCTGACTGGATTATGGCTTTTCTAGAGTTGGTGCTAGCCAATGAAGCCTGGCAAAGTTTATTTATAAATGGATCCCACACCTCATTAAAATCCTCTCCCAAGATGAGCTGATCTCTTTGTTGTCGCATGTCAGAAAAGGCTTGGGAAATCTCTGGAAAAAAGGAAACAGAGTCTTAGTTAGGGCCATAGATATTCCTGAGGACAAGAGTTTGAATGCTGAGGACTTGCCCAACCAGTACCCATCAACCGGTTGAGCTAGATCTGGTATCCAGAATTTGGTCTGGGAGTCTTTTATGAATGAGAATTGCTACACCTCTAGATTTTGAGGTGCCTGAACTCCCTAGCATGTGTCAACCCACTCCCTTTTCAGCTTTAGTGTCTCTGCAGGAGGAAGGCGAGTCTCCTGTTGGAAGGCTATATCTCTGTGCATCTTCTTTAGATGGGAGAGCTCCTGATTCCTTTTTATGGGTGAATTCAGACCCTGCACATTCCAGGAGACTAGAATAATCTCATATGCATCAGTTACCATTGAGACACCTTCAGTTTGGTATAGTTTTTTACATGGGCACTCAGTGGATACAACACTAAACTTTGCTAAGATACGTTTAAGAATAAAATGAACAAATCAGATAGAACCTTTTCTTGTGGGATTACCCATTTTTGGGTAGACATATCTGTCCCCCTGATGCTTCTGGGGGGTGAAGTTACACCTATGCACCTATAGCAGATAGCTTAATCTACCTATTTGGAATGTAAACAAGGAACAGCAACTGATGAACATACAAATAACACAAACTCAAATAACCAAACAGCATTATAGGAGTAAATACTTACAAACCATCAATAAACGAAGAACAAAAACCAATAGTCCAGTACTCCCTTAGCAAGATCGAGGATTCCAGGAAGTAGCTGCGTGGATGGGGCAGGGGGTAATTACCTGACCCAGGTAGATACCAATAGGATATAACTTGCCCATAGAAGCCCTCATAGCTCCAAGTACTAGTTATCAGCTCCTAAAACTTCTCAGCGGACAGTTCCTGCAGACCCTCCCTCCGTCCTAACATAGGAACAACTGTCCAGTCCTATTATGAAAACCTGGCAGACTTATATGGATGCCTAAAGAAAAATGGGAGGGGGGGGTCATATCCGTGTTTGCCACAACAGACAGATTTTTGCTGGGTTATCACTTTCCAGAACCATGCTGACCCATGGGGCAGTGCAAGCCCTATTGCACCACTAATATACTAGAGGGGCTACCTTACAGCCTGAGAAGAAAAGTAAAGAATAGCCAGGAAGAGAACTAAAGGGGAAATAAGCAGGCAGAGGGGTTACCAGAGACAAAAGAGTCTGAGGCCTGTAAATGAGTTTAGATGTGGTACCCTGCAGCCCTTAAGCAGAGGTGTCACCTCCGATTAGCAGTACCCTGAAAGGAGGAGGGAGGAGGCTGACTGAGAATTCTGATATTTTCACACTATGCTGCTTGACCAAGCTCTCTTGAACTCCCCAAAGGTAAGGGCAGTGATAATCAGATGTTCTCCCCTTAGAAATTAATTATTTGACCACTGTGCCTGGTAATCATCTTGGCTAGTGCAAACAGCACTAGACATCGCTATGCAACCCCACTCCTTGCCAGAGAGGAACTACATGAAGGCCAGCTTTGAAGAGTAGGAACTATTGTGCTGCCCCACATGTTTCCAGAGGTTGCTACAGGCACTGTTCCGTATTGTTGACAAAATCTCCCCCTCAATAAATTTCACTGGTATTGCTGACAAAATCACCCCCACAATAAATTCCAAAGTTGAAAGGGAGGCTGGTAGTAAAGAAAAAGAGAGAAAAGATGACGCAACGAAGGTCAATTCTTACATGTGGAAGGGCAGTCAGGTAAGAAACAGTCTTGCTTGTGGTGGCCGTTGCAAGGCAGAACATCCCTCCTGTGTCATTTTCCCAGCTGCAGCCAATTAGATGGGGGTCTATGTAACTGTAGGAGCTTACCATTGCTGCAATTATCTCCTATTGAAGGAGTGGGAATGGGGGGGGGAAATCAGGATACTGCAGAAGCAGAGGCCGATACTTGCTAGCGGCCATGCCACTGTTGTCAGAGGGAGCTGCGGAGCATTATGCCTGGAAGCAGCGCATCGCTGCAGCATAGATGATTGTGGTTAAGAGGAGGGAAGCTGCAATATAAATATTTCAGCTGAAGGCTGGCTGCTTTGCCAAGCCACTGATTAGACACCACAGATCAAATCAGTCATAACGGCTATGTTATAGCTTCGCTAAAATGTATTGGAATATTAGTGCATAGAAGGCGAGGGGAGTCACAGTCCCTATTCAACAGAGTTATGAGGAAGGGGAGCTGCCAAACACAGGGGGCTGAGAAGTCTAAGGGTGTGTGGCTGATTGTTTTGATAGAGTGACCTGCCTTGGTCTGTGTGGCAAATCCCCCCTCAGCCAGCACTGAAGGGAGAAAGTAAAATTAAAAAAGACAAAAAAAGGATATACCAGCATTGCTATCTTTCACTGTTAGAGTTCAACTAGGATACAGTCACTGACTGACAGTTCTGCAGGTGTCAGTAGGTCCCAGTGTTGCTGCCGAATGTCCCCAGAGCACTCTGAAGACACGTGGAGTAGCTCAGCCCAGGATCGCTGCTGCTGCTGCTGTGGGGCACCATTTAGTTCTGAGTTGGCTCACAAAGTAAGCTTGTAGCCCTCATTCACAAGCAGCAGGGTGTTTCTGCCTAGGGACAGTCACTGGTAGTGCTCCCCACTGAAGCCCTGGAACCTCTGCTGCAGCTCCTATGGGCCTGCTTCAGGGGTAGTGTTTGTAGAGCTGAGGACCCCCCATCACACACACACACCTTTTTGCTCTTCGTTCTGCTTCTCTGACACTGTTCCGGTGGGGCAGCACTGGCGGATGGAGCTGGAGTATAGGGGATGGCATCCACTGGGGATGTCCAAGGAGAGTTTTTGCATAAGTCCACATTTTGATGGATGGGCAGGGCCATACAGAGTTGAAAGAGTTGCACATCTATCCCCAGAAGCAGTTTACAAAAACAGCTTCTTCCCAAGCATCTGTAAAACCATGGATGACCCCATTTCCTTAAATTCTGAAAGTAGCAGGGCATGGCATCCTATACTTTATTCCCACTGTTTGGAGCACTTTGTGCACTCCTATAAAGACAGCCCTTCTTTGATTCAGTTTGGTGGAGCAGTCCTGGAAAAGGGAAATATAGTGCCCATGCCTCCATAACGGTCCTCTCTCCCTGGCTAGCCTAAAAACTGTTTCTTTAACTAAATATTTTAAAAACATTGCCAATATGGGTTGGGATCATTCACCCAGCTCAGGATGGGGGCCATAGTCCAGCGAGCTCACTGCACATCTATTTGCCCAGGGGGAATGTTTAATAGTCCAGCCAACAAGTGATGTATAAAACTGACCATATTCCGACCTTCAGTCCCTTCAGGCACTCCCATTATTTTAATACTGTTTCTATGCCCCCGGTAGTCCAAATTATCTATTTTATCCCAGAGCTGGTTCAGACAATACACATGTGGAAAAATTTATTGTGCAGCTGGGGAAAAGGGTTAGTCTACTGCATCAGTGAGGAAACTGTTTTGACTCAGAAACAATAAAAAAATAGTACAGTCTCAAGTCTTTCCATTTTTATGTTTGCTTGCACGCATGTGCAAGAAACATAGTGCCATCATCGGAGTTTTCGGAGGTGTGTCAGCCCTCTTCCAATTCAGTCAGTGTGTTGGCAGGCGTGGCCCCAGTCCTCTAATGCATGCCAGAGCTGTCTATGACAGCTCCAAAATGCAGTCGTGTACAGTTGAAAGGGGGAGCTATGCTTCAGTGAGCAGCGATCAGATATCGCCTGCTCATGCGCAGCTCCCCCTACACACACACACACATGCACACGCACGCATACTGCGTGCTACCCCCCCAGCACAGTTACATAGGCCATGCTGGGTGCCCACCCCAGCGTGGCCGCACATTGTATAGCCAACGGGGGTGCCCAATCCCCCGTCGGCTCCACTGTTTCTCCCCCCCCCCGTACAGGGTGCCACATTTGGAGCCCACCCCAGCATGGCAATGAATGCTACTGCTGACGGGGTGCCCAATACCCATCGGCTCCAGCCTGCCCCCAAGAGCCATCCTTGTGCCATGCTGAAGCCCATCCTAGAGTGGCAAACATCCTGCGTCGTCACCTAAACAAAAAAACACCTGTAACAAAAAGCGGTCCTCGCAGCCTCTGCCCACCGCACCACCCACGGCACACCTGCCTCCCACCCCCTCACCCCATACTTACCTCCGGACTCCGGCACGACGATCTTCGGTGGACCGGGAACACGTCTGCACTCTTCAAAGCCGACCACGAACAGAGGAAATGCCAGTAAGCCGTATAATGGGATAGATAGGGTTTTTCAACTTTGTTGCATATCTCAGGCATTTTTTGGAATTTTTGCACCAAATTTTCAACATGGGGTTTTTAGGACCCGTTCTCATGAATGCTGTCACTGACATGTCGTTATTCTGGCCCGAAGGGTGAGTTGCATGATCACTGCGCGGAAGTCACCTTTGGGACCGATTAACGAAATGACACTGCTAAGTGTTCATAAGGTGGGCTGTCAAGAAGCTCGATTTTGAAAATTTGGTGGAAAATTCCGAAAATGATTGTACTACAAGCGTGCGTTGCGCAGTTCCAACGCAGACTCATAAGTTCACAAATTTTCAATATTTTCACTCCAGATTTTCAACATTGCCATTTTACCACACCTTCTTATGAGTAGTACAGTCGTCATTTTTCATATCTCACCCAAAATATGTTTCCACCCATGTAGCGCACAATGGCGCAGTCGTCTGCGAAATCAATGTACGGTACAAATTAAGAAAATCACAGTGACACTGTTCATGAACAGAGGTCTTAAAATGGCTATGTTGAAACTTTGGTGAAAAAATTCCTAAAAATGACTGTTTGACGAGCATGCGTTGTGCAGTTCCTACGCACACTCGTAAGTTCGCAAATTTTCAATATTTTCACCCCAGATTTTCAACATTGCCATTTTATTACACTTCCTTATGAGCAGTACCATTGTCATTTGTCACATCTTGCCCAAAACATGTTTCCACCCATGTAGCGCACAATGGCGCAGTCGGTGTGCAAAATCAATGTATGGGACACATTAAGAAAATCACAGTGACACTGTTTATGAGCAGAGGTCTTAAAATGGCTATGTTGAAAATTTGGTGAAAAAATTCATAAAAAGGACTGTTTTATGAGTGTGCGTTGCACAGTTCCTACACACGCTCGTAAGTTTGGGAATTTTCAATATTTTCACTCCAGATTTTCAACATTGCCATTTTATTACACTTCCTTATGAACAATACAGCTGCCATTTTCATATAGCCAAAAATGTGTTTTCGCATATGCAGCGCACAATGGTGCAGTCGGTGTGTGAAAGCAATGTTTGGGACAGATTAAGAAAATCACAGTTATTCTGTTCATGAGCAGAGGTCATAAAATGGCTATGTTGAAAATTTGGTGACAAAAGTCCATAAACTGACTGTGTTACGAGTGAGCATTGTACAGTTTCCACACACCCTCGTAAGTTCATGACTTTGTAATATTTTCAATCCAGATTTTCACCAGTGGTATTTTTCCACACTTCCTTACGAACAGTACAGCTGTCATTTTTCACAACATGGCCAAAAGGTGATTTCACACTTTCAGCGCAGAGATGCGTGGTCGCTGTAGGAAATCATTGTTTGGGACAGATAAAGAAAATCACAGTGACACTGTTCGTGACCAGAGGTCCCAAAATGCCTGTGTTGACAATCTGCTGTAAAAAAAATCCCCAAACTAATTACATTACAGGGTGCGTTGCACAGTTTCTATGCAGGCTCATGACTTCACCATTTTTTAAAATATTTTTACTGCAGAGTTGCAACATTGCCATTTTTTACACCTCCCCATGAACAGTACAGCTGTCATTTTTTACATCCTGTTCATAATGTTTTTGCACCTGTGGTGCTAAATGCCATAGTCACTGTGCATAAGCAGCTTTCGGTTAACAAACTGATATTGCCACTGTTCATGAGGTGGGGTCACAAAAAAATGTTAAAAATTTGGAGTGAAAATACCAATGAATGCCTGAAGTATTATGGTTTCCAACCATAATGCCCAACCCTATAGAGAATGACAGGCATCAGGGATGTGACTTGGGATTCTTGTCTGTAATGCTCATACCATTCCACACCCTGCAGCCAGTGAGAGGCATCGAGGTATGCCTTGGACTCTTAGGCCCCAAAGTTCACCCCATTCTCCTATATCGCACCCATCTCACCGTAGTTCCTAATGGAATGGGGTGCGCATAAGGGCCAAAAACCCCAAGGAACACCATGACACTTGTCAGTGTCTGCAGGGTGGGGTGTGGTGAAATGGCATGGCCGTTATGCCTGACGACCCAATGCCTGTCATTCTCTGCAGGGTGCTGGTGGGGTTGGCTTCAGTTCAATACTTCGCTGCCATTCCTATTATGCAGCTTTGTAACTTCTACACTACCAATGCCAATGCCAGCAAGCAAACATTTGGCATTGACAAATGCTTGTTTGATTTCACAGATGTCTTGTATGACTCTGCCTCAAGTGAGAGGTTACACAAGCTCCAGGTTTTGTATAATTGCCTTGCTAGATTAATTGTTGGGTGTTCAAGTGGCACTCACCATTGCAGCCTCTATGCTAGGTTAGGGTAGATCTCCCTGTCTAACAGAAAGAAGCTGCATAAACGTCTGTTAGCCTACAGAAGTGTCTTAGGCCTAGTACCAGATATCTGAGTGGTAGACTATCTGAGAGAAAAGTTGATCCCTCTTTGAGGAATTCAGGTTTATGGGAAGTGGTGGTCCCTAGAAAAAAAACTAAAAGATACATTTTTTTTGTCAGTCTGTACCCTACCCACCATGTGGAATCACTGCCCCCCTGAATTTAGATTACTGGGTTCAACCGTCCCCCTCATTTGTTGCCTTGAAACATTGGTTTGAGGCTATGGCTGTTCTGTATAAGTGATGACATAAATGTTTATGTGTAACACTTTAATAATATTGTACTATTTGTAAAATATTGTTTGTATATACCTTGACAGAATCTTTACACAGGTCACCACTATAAATGAGCTATGCTCAATGGTTATAACCTTTAAAGGGGAACTCCCATTTTCAGGATTTCTTGTCTGAAAGCCCATAAAAAGATAATTTGAGCAAGCTGCTGTGCTTACCTGTAAATCTTAGGAGTCCAGAGTTATTCTTATGTAACTCAGCCTGTTATTAAGGGCTGAGGGCAGCCATGTGTTTTAAGCTTCTGACAGGCAATGAATTCATTGCAGTCCTGGCCCTGCTTTGACTGCAGATAATCCAACAGGTTAAATAGGAAGTTATCTGTTTTATTAAGTGTGTTTTAAGGTGTTATTACAACACTTTCTACATTTATAATAATTGTTGGATGCCAGGAAGTTGATTTATTGGATTAAGCTTACTAGAACCCCCAAAGATAAGTTGACAAGACATTGTTATGACAAAAGGTTTTTGTGGTACAATTTGGGAAACAAGGGAGTCTTCTGGTTTTCTAAAATTGATTTGCTTCTTGAAAAATCTGTTAACAAATCTGAAGAAGGCAGTAGACAGTGGTATCACCCTGAGCCTTAAATACAGTAAAAACATCACGAAAAAGGTTACAAATTATTGCAATAGCGAAGATTTGAAGTCTATTGCTGAGTCACGATACTCAAAATGGTTCAGTAAAAACAACTTTTGTTTTGGTTACAAACTTTACCGAGACATACTGACCAATAACCTATTAAGATCTATATTCTTAAAGTATAAATTTGAGCAATTTTCTAGTAATGTATTATTATACAGATATAATAAAGAAAAAAATATCTCTGATATGTGAGATTGCTCAGTTGGTGGTAGAGAGGATTTAACCCACGTCATGTGGTACTGTACTTATGTTAAAGACAGGCTGTATTGGCTTAGAGAGTTTAACACAACAATGAATCAAGTTGATAAATCTACGCTAACTATAATATTGCTGCACACAGCACATCAGCCGACTACTGAGAAATTAGCAAATTATTTTTATGCAATAGGAAAGGTGAAACAAAAAATGGAAGTTTTGGTGTAATTTCTCCCTTAGTATTGTTCTTGTACTAGAATTAAATTTTTATCATGTACGATAAGATACCTGAAGTCGTACAACAGTTATCAGAATTATTAAAGTGCCTTTTATATCTAGGTTTTGTAAAATTTAATAAATTTAATACAATAATAAGCTGTTTTTGATGTGATGGATGTACATGTCTATATGTTGTATTTATTTATGCTTGTAATATGTGTGTTAAACCTATTTTGTTGATGACTTAAGTCAAACAATAAACTTTTACTTTCTTATAATAATTGTTCTGTATGTGTAGTGAAACTAGTGAGTTATCATCTTTACATTTCAAACTTAGTAAAAATGATCCAATAGAATTATTGTAGTGTTATGTTAGATAATGCCATTCAGCAAGAAACTGTTATCTTTTAACTTTATTAAAATAAGTCAAATACTCTTTTAATAACACAATTCAAGTTATGCATGTTTTAACACTGTTGTCCATATGTGTGTCATAAACAAGTAATGGTATCTTATTTTTCCTTTTTGACTCAAATCTGGATAGAAAGAGAATAATATTTGCAGAATCATAACAAATGTTCAGATTGTTTCTACTGTCTTTGTCCAGGAAAGGCGCGCTGAGCTACAACTTATTCCCAGATGTGTTTTGGGAGCACAGGGAAGTTGAGCGACTTGTTCTGGGTCTCACAATATGCAAGTAGAGCACACTGTAATTGAAACCCATTCTGCTGGATGAACTAAGCTTGTCTGCAGTTTTTTCTTTGACCTCTATGTCTAGGATATACTGCCAACTGAGCATTAAAAACTACACATTTCATGGCTGGCCCCACGGTGCCAGGCCAGTAGGTACAGGACCATATTTATATCTTATTGACCTGAGTTTACACCTGAAATCCATGATTGTAGGAGAACAGGTTGTAAAAGAGGGGATGAAAACGAAAGCTAGAAAGTGGTGTTGTGGCAGCCCCAAAAATGTGTACTGACTTGAACACAGCCAGGGTCTAGAAATCCTGATATGGGGCCCTATACACATTGGAACCCTAGAGCTAGTCTTGAAATGTATAGATTCTGATGATCAGCTGGTAGTATTGCCTACAGTTTAGAGCAGTGAGCGATGAACAAGGTTGGTTCATCCAGCAGAACTGGTTTTGATTCCAACATGCTCCACTTCCATATTGTGTGACCCTGAGCAAATCACTTAATCTCTCTGTGCTCCTAAAACATACCTGGAAACAAGTTTCAGCTCAGTGTTCCTTTTCTGGACAAAGGTTATGTCCACCTCTACTTTATAGAGGCAGTATAGTATTGTGGTTTAGGGCACTAAACTACAAACCTGGAGACCTAGGTTTGAATCCCACAGCCCCCACTTGCATACTGTGTGACCTTGAGCAAGTCACTTAACTTCCTTGTGCTCCCAGGTCACACCCAGAAACAAGCTTTGGCTTGGTGAGCCTTTCCTGGTTAAACAATTTCCCCTTTCCCCTACTGTGACACCTACTGTTTCTCCGCCTGTATCCTTTACTGTAAAATGTGTCAGTGCAGGTGAGGAGGAAACGCACTCATCTGGTCTGAGTAGTTTCCAACAGGAGATAACATAGAAACATAGATTCTGATGGCAGATAAGGACCGCTTGGCCCACTCAGTCTGCCCATTTCCCTACCTAATGGATAAGCTGCAGATCCTAGTTAACCAGCAGCCTACTTCTTCCTACCCCCACCCTCTAGAATTGCCTTATGACTGTCCCATGCATGCTTGAATTACAGAAACATAGATTTGCCTACTGATGCATCATCTGAGGAGGCTAACCTAAGCAGCTTTGATGATGAGGCAGCATATGGGGAGTACCTTGAGAACCATAAGGCAAGAAAGTCAGGTGGGGAAAAAAACTCAACTTCTCAAGGTTACAGTGACAGGAGAAAGAAGGACATAGTCCTTCCCCTTAAAAAAAAACTCAGCAAGCTACCCTTCAGCACTTTGTTCAGCAGGTACCATCCCAGCCTGAACAGTCAGGTAAAGCAAGTACAGGGGCACCTGTGATGCCAGGGGAAAAGCTGCAGATGCAGGTCCAAACAAGGAAAGCTAGTTGAGGCCAAAAGAATGGTGATGATGCTTTTGACACCAGTCGCAAAAGTGGTATCAGGAGCAATAAGAGCACTGCATGGTTGCATTTCATGTTATTAGAGGACGATAACAGAAAGGCAGTGTGCGCAATAAGCAGTATGACTATCAGGAGGAGAATGCTAGCAAAGTTAATAAACACCTCCTTAATGAACCACCTAAAGCTAAAACATCCCCAGGTTTTTAAAGCATCAGGGTCTGTGCCTGTGGTATCATTAGATGCATCTCATGGTGATAATGCAGGCAGTTACTGCTAGTGGCGCTGGAAATGCCACAGAATGCTCTGCCTCTGGAAAACATTCTGTTGTGCCTGCTGCTGCTACCACTCCATTTCCCTCAACATCAAAGAATACACCATGCAACTCAAGCACTCTTGCCAGGCATGAGTCCCCTGCTATATGTACACCCTCTGGCAAGCATGGCACATACCCCCATCCACAGTCAGTGCCAACAGTGGAAGCATTCCAGGCCAGAACTAAGTACAAGTCATCCCATCCAACAGCTCAACACATCACGTCATCCCATCCAACAGCTCAACACACCACAAAGCTTCTAGGTGAAATTATGGCATTGGATCTTTTTACTTGTGGAAGACACTGGCTTTCGCAGACTTCTGCAGCATGTACCAGCTCCCATCACATTCCATATTTTCACATACTGTGGTGCAAAAGATACATGAGGGTTTCTGAATGGCAACTGCATATTCCCCCAGTGCTTCCCTGCAGTGTTTAATGCACACACCTTCATTATAATATAAATACATGAACTTTTTCTAAACCAGATATAATGAACAGTTACGTATGTACCGTGACACTAGATCTTCAAGAGAATCTCTTCCCTTAGGCCACAGTTTTGAAACTATACCTGTGTCAGCAACTGGACCACACAGAAACTTTTGCTAGCTGGAAGTCGCCCACAATGACATCATGCATCAGCATCTACATAAATGTGAGCAGCCCCATCTCTCTTCAGTTCACCGCTGGAGACTGCACACAGAGGACCTCTCTTCTTGGGGAAGCAGGAGATCACACCAGCACCTCTTATAGTAGGCAAATGAAGATGCTGAATATAGCAGCCATACAAAGGCATGGGGTCATAATGCCTAAAAGAAAAACAGCACAGTAATTAATGCCACAAGCAAAATATCATGGTCTGACATAATATCGGGCAAAACAGTGACCACACAACAAACGTGCACACCCCGTTGAAATCAGTGGTACCTTTTCTTTTGTGAGGACTTGGTGACAGCCTACCCACCCCATCCCTGGACTTTAAACAATCAGCTCCGAGGGGTGTGTGGACTTCAGGGTTGGAGAGACACTCGGGAGGGGGGAAAATTTGTTTTTTATTAAAAAAAGAGTTGCAACACCAGATGACCTGGAGGGAACTGAACCATGGCCCCAGGTCTCCATTGCTGCTGTGTGTTGGTGCCTTAGCCACTCTACCATGGGAGCAGCTTAATCGGGCATAGCAGCACAGGCTTGTTCATCCCTTCCTCCACTTTGTGGTCATTGACAGGGGTAGTGGTAATTCCCTACTGCTCTTATACCCCGTCACTCTAAATGCTTTAGTGCTTCACACAGCACAATTCTTGTCACGCTGTTTTTGAAGTGACATATTGACCAAGCACCCCATGGAAATTCCTAAGGCAGCATTGGATGCTACATTCCCCCTATAGCTGATAAAAGGGGGAAGGAGAAAGGGTCAGTATGGCTTAAGGAAAGAGATTTCCTCGAAGATCTATGTTACGGTAAGTATGTAACTGTTCTGTCTTCTTCAAGGCTAACTCTTCCCTTAGGATTCACCTTTGGAACGAGTGTCAAGCAGTCCCAAAAGCTAATTGGGAGATTGGTATAGTCTGGTTCAGGACAGCAGGCCCTATAGAATAGCAAAGGCCAAAACTTGCTCGTCTATGAGAAACAATGTCCAGACTGCAATGTTTAGGAAAGGTGTGGACAGTGCTCCATGTGGCTGCAATGCAAATTTCAGCTGCAGAGACATTTCTAAAACAAGCAACAGAGATGACCATACCCCTGGTGGAATGACCATGAACTGCACCAGGAAGTTACTTACCGTGCTTCCTATAACAGAACATAATACAATGTGCTAGCCATTTTGACAAGCACCATTTCAATACTGGGGCATCCTCTTTCCCTGGGTGATTGAAACAAATAGCTGAGAGGACTTTCTGCAGTCCTTGGTAAGAGCAATATAGTATCTTAGGATTCTCTGTACATCCAAAGTACAGGGCAATGCTCACACTGACTGGCATGCTCAGAATAATAAACAGGGAGGTGGATGGTTTGATTTAATGTAAACTCAGATACCACCTTTGGCAAAATTTAGTACACAAAGTCACTCTGCCATTGTGGAAAATCAAATAAGGAGGCACACACACATTATAGCCTGTAGCTCTGAAATCCTTCAAGCTGAAGTGATCTCAATTAAAAATAATACTTTCCACAAAACAAAGTATAAGCCACAACTTAGGGCTGGCTCAAAAAGAGCCAAAGTAAGTTTTGCAAGAATGTAATTCAGGTCCCAAGGTGGGACCAGATTACAAATGGGAGGCTTCATGTGCAGAATACCTCTCAAAAATGTACAGTAGACCTCCAGTTGGGCAACCGTATACCCATCAACAGGTCCATGGAACGTTGATATAACTGCCAGATGCACCTTCAGTGAGGAATATTGCAGACCAGACTCTGACAGTGACAATAAGTATTCCAGTACCGCATTTACTGGACATGTGAATTGGCCCATATGTCTGGAAGTGGCCCACAAAGTGAAATGCTTCCACTTCAAAGAATATGCATGTCTGGTGGAAGGCTTTTCTGGCAACAACCAGCACATCATACTTTAGGTGACACCCCAAACCATGCAAAGGCTATGTCTTTAGAAGCCAGGCATGCAGATCCAGGGACTCCAAGTCTGGATGGACCAGAGACCCCTTGTCCAGTGACAATAGGCCTCTGCACAGAGGCAGAGGTACTGAAGGCTCCACTACTAGTTACTGGAGCAGCAGATACCATATTTGTTGAGCCCACAGAGGTGCAATGAGGATGACGATGAGGGTTGCATCCTCCATCTGCAGTTTCAGAAAAGCTCTCTGTATTAATGAAATGGGAGGGAATGCATGCAGAAATCTCCCTTTCCATAAGAGGGACAACTTGGCTTGCCAAAAAATTCTAAGCACCGGCGCGAGCGACCAAAAATGCGGCAGTTTTGCATTGTGTGGGGATGCAAAAAGGTCCAACTCAGGATGACCACACCTTGCGAAGAGTTAGTCTGCCACTGAGGTCAGCAGTTCTCATTCATGCATCTTAGATTGTGACCTGCTTAGCTTGTCTGCTAAGATGTTTTGGACACCTGAGAGATGCATGGCTGACAGCTCTAGCCCGTGCTCCAACACCCTGTACCACACTCTCATTGCTCCCCAACACGGGACAGGAATGAGCCCCCCCCCCTTGTTTGTTTATATAGTGCATGACACTGACGTTGTCCATCTGTATTAGCAGGGGGCATCTAGAATTAGAAGCTCCTGGAAACACTGGATACTGCAAGATAGCTCTCATTTCCAGGACATTTATGTGGAACTTGGTTTCCACCTGGGTCCAAGAATCTTGAGTTTGATAAGAGCCCAGGTGTGCTCCCACCCAGATCCAGATGGATCTGAGGTGAGAATTTGGGGAGAAACTGATATTAGAAATGGAACATCCCTCGTTGGTCACGTGATGCAGCGCACCGAGTGAGTCGTTCCTCCGATTGCTCCAACCTTCAGCTCTCCAAATCGTGGTCTAAATTACGGTTTTGTGTTTCGTTCGCCATTGAACTAGTATCCGGTATCCCACTGGCAGCGGGTGTTCCATCTATAGATACGTGGATGGACGAAGACCTGAAAAAAGCTCCGGCTAAACATACCCCGCCCGACAACGCTGGAGAAGGCCTCTAAGAAAGCCAGGGTCTCCCCCTTGCAGCAATCGCAGATCATAAGTGCGGGCAATACAGACTCGGATCCCCTAACCCTCTCCCGATTTCTCAAGGAGTTCCAGCCTTTTAAAGCTGATATGCAGAACATGGCTGGGGAGATTAAAAATACCTCAAATGCACTAGAAGATCTCTCTCAGAGGAAAGCTGATAATGAAGTGCGTTTACACTCTGTTGAAAAGAAGCAGAGTAAAGTCGAGGTGGAGTAGGTGGTGATCAAGCAATGCCTGGCGAAGTTGGAAAGCAAGGTCGAGGACCTCGAGGGGAACAGTCGGCGAAATAATGCTGTGATAATAGGTTTACCGGAAAAAGAGGAGGGCTCCGATCCGGTTAAGTTTACCCAAAAGTTCACTGAGAAGGTAGCAGGCCCCTCTCCCTATGGGGTAGGGTATACTATTGAGAGAGCCCATCGTGCGCTGCGACCCCTCCCACCTGACGAAGCTGCTCCCCGGTCTTTTATATTTAGGTTTTTGAACTTTCAAGACCGTCAACATTTCTTGTGTAAAGCTAGAGATGCTCGTGAGTTGGAGTGGGAAGGTAAAAAGCTTAGGGTGGCGCAAGATCTGCCGCTTTTGGTGCACCAGAAATGAGCCATGTTTCATAAGTTGGTAACCAAGCTGATTGCTGCAGGCATTAAATTTAGAATGGGTTTCCCAGCCAGACTTCAAGTGCTTATTGGCGGTACCTGGATGAGCTATGAAGATGCGGAGGTAGCAGCAGCTGGGCTCAAGGAGATGCTTCCTGAACTATTTAAGACTGTGTGAAAACCGGGTCTAAATTGTTTAATACCCTGAACTGTCTACCCTAATGTACATCTTTGTCTAATATGTGGTTATAGATCCTTGTAGTCATTGTTATGGACTGGTGCGAACTGTATGCTGTTTTGGCATTTACTGTTTTTATTCGGTCCCTGAAAAAGACATTGCCTTTCCTTATATGGATGGTCAGATCATTTGCGTGGATTGCCCCTCTAGTTTGGCTCTTATTACAGCTTCTAAGTTGCAATGGATCCCAGCTAACTAAGAGTCCCTTGTTCTTCTGTGGCGGGGGAGGGGGACAAACGGTTGACCTCAAAGTTGTGCATGATGTTAGTTTTGACATGCACTATATGAGGTAGGGAGTCACATTAAAAATGGGTCATTTGAAGTTTTGGAAAATAGATAGGGGGTTCAAATTTCTTTGTACTCATTGATTGTATGGAGGTTACTGGCCGGTTTCTAATTTCCTGGTTTTCTAGTTGATTGATTGGGGTGATTGGGAATACCAATCTCGATACCGGGAGAGTAAACGGCAATTCATGTTGTTATCATATGCCTTATTAGGCAAGGATTTTATTTTCTCAGAGGTAGCCGGATAAGGAGTAGTTCTCACTTTTCATAGCCAGGCTACTGCTTATGCGATTGCTACGTGGTTTTTGTAAGGGGGTCTTCTTTTTCCTCCTTCTTTCTACCCTCATCCCAGCTAGTAAATGCTCTCGCATAACAGTATTGGCATAGGTATCTTACTAGCGTGGGAGGGGGCTTAATAAATTCTTTAATTCAACAAAGAGGGGTCATTGTCAAAAACTTCCACCCATTTGTTGAGTCTGCAGGTTTCAGTAGTGTCGCTAGAGGGCATCAGAAGTTCGTTCTATTTAGTCTAGTGTTAATATTAACAGGCTTAGTATGACTAGGCTTTTGCCATTTCTTTATTGATGCTGGATAAGAGATAGTTAATTCAATAATAGTGTTTATTTTGGGCATCTTCTCTAAGGTATTAAGGGAAGCATAAGGCAGATGAAGTTTATAGAAAGCTTTATTTAGACAGAGGATGCTGTCTGTAAAGGGGAGTTCCAATGTTTAATGAGTAAGGGGGTGGCGGTGAATTGGTTGCTTCAATTAGGGGGTCGGGTGGAGGATGATTATTCAGATTTGCTGGACGTCATGTACCATATTAGTAGGGGATGGGACTGGGTGCAGGGGTGGTTTAGGGTGTATATGGGGTTGGTAAGGGGGATCTCATGGTGGGATAGTAATGGCTTAAGAAGGGATGGTGGTAGGGAAGGGGGAGGGTAAAAAGACACAGCACGTTCTGTAGAGGACATGGTATCAAGGGTATATATATGTACAGATGGCATCTAATTATAATACAAAAAGGGGGACAAAAAGGAGGTAATCTGATTATGGCTAAAGGTGATGGCTAGAACTTTGTGATTTGTTACCTGGAATGTGAAAGGGGCGAGGCACGAGACCAAGCAATATAAGATATTAAAGTATTTAAGTCATTTGAAGGCAGAAATCGTGTTCTTGCAGGAAACGCATTTGCTTAAGTAAGAGGCGGATAAAATGAAGCATCAATAAGTGGGGCAAGTCTTTGCGGCGGAAGGCTCAACCTAGAGCAGAGGAGTCATGATTCTCTTGCATAGGTCGGTCCCTTTTAAATCTCTTCAGGTTGTTTGTAACCCCTCGGGGAGGTTCCTAGTAGTGCAAGGTAGACTGCATACCCTTGATATTGTCCTGGGCAGTGTTTACGGTCCCAATATAGACACGCCTGAATTGTTTGCTCAGGTATTGGAAGCCCTAATCACGTTTCTAGGTATCCCTATAGTTATGTGGGGGGGGGATCTCAATCTTGCTTTTGACCACTTCGTGGACAAGTCAGGTATAGCCCGTAAAGGTCTCTCCCCTGCCCAAAGGGCTCTAAGAGATTTGCTTGACTCTGCAGGCCTCTGTGATGTATGGCATGTGCTCCATCCCAATGTGAGGGAATACACCTTTATTTCTCAAGTGCATGGAACCTCCTCACGAACTGATTACATGTTAATTTCCCAAACTTTGCTACCAGGGGTTTTGGACTCTAGTATAAAGGCCGGACCACCTTTGGATCATTCGGTGGTCACTTGTTTATTAACACTGACATCCTTTCCAAAAAAGGGTGGTAGGTGGAAGCTGAATAATCAAATATTGAAGGACAAAAAAATGGTCCAATATATAGCATCTCAAATAGAGCAGTTTATGGCCATAAATAATAACTCTACGGGGTGGCCGGATGTGGAATGGGGAGCACTTAAGGCATATTTGAGGGGGGTTATTATCGGCCTAACATCAAGAAGGAAAAAGGAAAGAGAAAACAGGATCTCCTCTCTGTTAACACAAATTCGTAACATGGAGTCCAATCTTTCCTCGACCTCCTTGGATATCTTTAAACAAGATCTTGTTAGGCATAGAGATGCTTACCTAAGCTTGTTAGGGGGAACAAGCAGAAGAAAAAATTACTCACCTTAGTAATGTTGTTTCTTCTAATGGAGTCTTGCTATATTATGACAATTGCAGTGAGTCCCAATTTTCGAACTGCTTCGGAGGTGAAATAGTTAACTTACCATGCAGGCATGGAACTCTGAGCGCGAGCTCGGTTGGAAACTCTGTCTGTTGTTCTTCAAACACAAACTGTCAGATCTTTACGAGCTAAAACTCACTAAGGCTCTGTGTGGAAGCTGTAAACCCACACTAGCCAACTGGTTACTAGCATAAACACACATTTTTTGGCCTCAAACAAAGACTCAAGTCAGGAGACCCCAAAAAATGAAAAACACAACACCAATTCACCCAAAAAGGAAGGGTGAAAAAACAACAAGGTGGGCATCAATGAAGTGCCAACACTGTACTGCCCACCCACATCCCAAAACAGAGGTTCTGAGAGGGGCAGGCAGGGAGGGAGGTCATAATATAGCAAGACTCCATTAGAAAAAACAACATTACTAAGGTGAGTAATTTTTTCTTCAAACAACATGAAGTCTTGCTATATTATGACAATTGCAGACTACACAGCAGTACCTCCATGGAGGAGGGACAGAACCTACTTAGGGAATAGGCTCTGAAGCACAGCTGTGCCAAACCGAGCATCACTCCAAGCCTGGATGTCCAGGGAGTAATGCTTAGTAAAAGTGTGAACTGTTTTCCATGTAGCTGCTTGACATATTTCTAGAATCGGGATGTCTCTGGCAGCAGCCAGAGAAGCAGCTGTACCTCTGGTAAAGTGAGCCCTCAGGCCTGAGGGAGGAACTTTTCCCAGCTTCTCATAACAGAATTGGATACAAGAGACAATCCACCTGGCAATGGATCTTTTAGTGGCTGGCTTCCCTTTACCAACCTCGCCATAAGTGAGGAACAGTTGGAGGGAGTCAAACCTGTGACCCTTGGTACCTTGGTACGTTCTATGTAGTAACTAAGGGCTCTCTTCACATCTAGGCTGTGCAGCCTCCTCTCACCAGAGGAAGAATGGTCAGTGAAGTACACTGGAAGAGATATAGATTGATTAAGGTGGAAATCTGAAACCACCTTAGGTAGGAACTTCCTGTTAGTCCGGAGGACCACCTTATCTCTGTGAAAGGAGAAAAATCCGTTCCACTGACAACGCTTGTAATTCGTTATGCATCTGGCAGAGGTGATGGCTACCAGAAACACAGTCTTCAAGTCAAGTACTTAAGCTCAGCTGAGGACAGGGCTCAAGGGGGTTGCATAAGCTGAGCAATGCAAACATTAAGATCCCAGGCAGGGGCAGGATCCCTGAATGGAGGATTGGTGTGAAGCAACCCCTTAAAAAACCTGGAAAATACAGGATGAGCTGAAAGGGAAGAGGATTTACCTGCTGAAATAAAAGCAGACACAGCTGCCAAATGCACCTTCAGGGTAGCTGGTCTCAGCCCCAAAGTGTTCAGATGGACCATATAATCCAGGACTGTGGGTAAATCAGCAGAATCTGGGGAAATATGCTTTTCCGAGCACCAAATGGAAAACCTTTTCCATTTGGAATTGTAAGTAGCCCTGGTGGAAGGCTTTCTAGAAGCCTTCAATATATCCATTACACCTTGGGAAAGGTGTAGATCAGCAAACTCTAACTCTTCAAGAACCAGGCCTTGAGATTGAGAGATTTCAGATTCGGATACCAAACCCTTCCCTGGGCACAGGTTAACAGATTGTGATTCCTGGGAAGGCACAGGGGAGGATGGACTGCTAAGGACAGTAGGAGTGGATACCAGGGTTGTCTGGCCCAATCTGGAGCAATCAGAATGACTTTTCAGGATTGGGATCTGATTTTGACTAGCACTTTGAACAGGACAGGGAAGGGCGGGAAGGCATAGAGAAACTTCCCTTCCCAACTGAGGACTAAGGCATCCAGAGGGACTAAGCCCAACACTGGGGGCCTGCAGCAAAAAAGAGGAAGTTGGTGATTGTCTGGGGCTGCAAAAAGATCTATCTGCGGGGTGCCCCATCTGGCAAATACCACTCCCAGGACCAGGGGATCCAGTGACCACTCGTGATGGCCCTGAGAAATCCTGCTGAGAGCATCTGCCAGGACATTGTCCTTGCCTAGGAGGTGAACTGCCATAAGGGAGGTGTTCAGGGAGTAAGCCAGAGACCACAACTTCATGGCTTCAGTGCACAAGGCCGTAGACCGAGTGCCCCCTTGCTTGTTGATGTACCACATTGTAGTGGTGTTGTCTGTTCTGACCTGTACAATTTTATTCTGAACAGATTTGGAAAAAGCTTGAAGTGCTAGAAAAACTGCTCTGAGCTCCAACAGGTTGATGTGGAGCAGAGATTCCTGGGGAGACCACAGTCCCTGGGTGGTGAGGTCACCCATGTGAGCTCCCCACCCCAGTAGGGATGCATCTGTAGTAAGGATTAAGGAGTGAGACTGAGTGACAAAACGAACCCCTTGTTTCAGGTTGCTCGGATCCTGCCACCACTGTAGGGCTTGGATCAGGGTTCGAGTTACTGGGATCAACTTAGTAAGAGGATCCTTTCTTTGAGACCAAAAAGCTCTCAAATGGAACTGGATGTCCCTCATCTGAAATCTTGCTCCTTGCACAACTGCTGTGGAAGCAGCCATGTGTCCTAGGAGCTGCAGAAAATTCCTTGCTGGTCGAGAGACCTGCAGGGTGAATGAGGAGGCCAGGGAGACTAGGGTCTTTGCCCTGTCCAGAGGAAGGAAGGCCCTGGCTTCCTGAGTGTTCAGTTCTGCGCCTATGAAGGTAAGAAGCTGGACAGGCTCTAGAACTGACTTTGAGAGATTCAGAAGGAAACCTAGGGAGGTAAGCAGTTGCTGCGTTATCTGAAGATGTAAGTTGACCTGGTCTGGGGACTGGCCTACTATGAGCCAATCGTCCAGGTAAGGAAAGATGGCAATTTTTTGCCTTCTTAGGTAGGCAACTGCTACTGCCAGGCATTTGGTGAATACCCTTGGAGCAGAGGTGAGGCCCGAAGGGCATTGCTCTGAACTGGTAATGGCCTGAGGGCAGCTCGAACCTGAGGTACTTTCGATGGGAGCTTCTGATGAGAATATAGAAGTAGACATCCTTGAGGTCCAGGGAAGCTAGCCAGTCCCCTAGCCTTAGAGAGGGTATAATAATTCCCAGAGTCACCATTTTGAATTTTGGTTTTAAAAGGTGCTTGTTTAAGTACCTGAGATCCAGGATGGGCCGCCATTCTCCTGTCTTTTTTGGGGTAAGGAAGTACCTGGAGTACAAACCTTTGCCCTGGTGAAGGGGTGTTTGGAGTTATTTATTTGCAGCACTGGAGTCGTTTGGTTTTCCCTTAAAAATTCGGAATTGGATTAGTTCCTTATATATGTCTCCTTCAGCCAGAATCTCCTGCAATGGAGTAATTTCAGTCCCCTTTAGATTACATGTGGGAACTAGACAATGATGTCCCCTCTCCCCCTTACTTTTTAATATATATTTAAAACCCCTTATTAGGAGGTTAATCAAAGCTCAGGATATTTTCGGTATCTCTTTGGACGGGCAGGTTGTTAAAGTGGCAGAGTATGCAGACGACCTCCTGCTGCAAATTACGCATCCAGTTTCATCTATACCCTCAATTCTTAAGATCATAGATGGTTTTAGTAAGGTTTCTAATTATAAACTTAACATAGGTAAAACGGTGGTTTTCCCCCTTAATTATAGAGTCCATAAACAGGATATCTCTGATTTTGGCCTCACTTGGAAACCTGATTCCATTACATATCTAGGACACGTCCTAACACGCAATGTAGCTCGTATAAAACAATTAAATTTAGACTCCCTGGATTCTAATATAGATCAAGATCTTCGTTGGTGGACTTTGCTTCCCCTCTTCCTTTGGGGTAGGTTTCATTTAATTAAAATGAATATTTTTCCCCGACTTTTTTATCCCCTTAATCTGTTGAACGTTGGGCTTCCCCTGTCCTGGTTTAAGAGGGTGCATGCTGTGATTTCTACCTTTATTTGGGTGAATAAAAAATCTAGAATGGCCTTCCATAAATTAGCTGCCCCCAAAGTAAAAGGTGGTTTGAGGCTTCTGCACATTGGGATGTATTACTGGGCCAGTCAGGCCAATAAATACCTCAGGTGGCTGGTTCCCGAACAAACATTGGCCCAGACCCCATATATTCCGATTTGGTTAAAAGTGGAGTTAGCTTCTATTAAAAGATACAGTTACTCCCCAAACGCTATGTTATACACCAAATTAGGATCCCTTCCTCAGTTTTTGCGTAATTCCCCTATAGCAGTCTCAATCAAGGCCCACTCTCAACTGTGTGCTTTCTTAAAATACGATAATATTAAAGATCTAGCTCAACCTATAAAAGGAAATCCTAACTTCCAACTAGAGGGCAAGCCCCTATCTTTTAGTTGGCTTCCCCAACTAGGAGAGTCCCAGCTTGAGCATTTCATCACAGTCACTAGGCATTATTCACAAGTTTTCAATACCTCGCACTGATATTTTTAAAGTTTTCCAGCTCCGTCACCTTTTACTGAAGGTTATGGGAATGGTTCCTCCACCGGTGCCCATATTCCTTTTCAAACTACCTTAACGGACATGTCTGGATCATCTCATGCGGTATCCAAGATATATCAGGTTTTATTTAACTGGGTTTAGCCCGATAATCTAGCTCCGGTCTCCTTTTGGTCCTCCCTTTTTCCCCCGATAAGGATTTTGACTGGTCTCTTCTGTGGCAAAATTGCCACAGATCCTTGTTACAGGATAGACTAAGGTTAATGCAATTCAAGATTTTACATAACATTTATTACTCTCCTCAAAAACTGGCTAGGCTAGGTATCGTGTCCTCTCACCTTTGTACGAGATGCCAATTGTTTCGCAGGGACCTCTTTCATATTTTCAGGAGCTGTTCTACAGTTGTTCCTCTTTGGACTGCTATTAAACAAAAAGCAGACCCTCTTTTAGGTCTGGCTGATCTGTTCACATCTGAAATATGTCTCCTAGGAGACTTTTCCAGTATCTCAGTGGTGAACAGAAAATACTATATGGCATTAATATCATTATCTGTTAAAAAGGTAGTCCTCAGGCATTGGAAATATTCTGAAGATTTAACATACGTTGATGGCTCCAGGAATTTCTTGCTAACCTTAGAACAGAGAGGATTATAGCAAGCCTCCATAATAAAGTAAAGAAATGCAACAGAGTATGGGGTCCCATATAAACCCTGTACTCTCTAAATGTATAGAATTGAGGATTCCATGCCAGGAGGTATAGATCTGTTTGTACAATGCTGTGTCGGGGTTTAAGGGAGGGTTTTAAGGGAGGGTTGGGGTGGGGCGTGGGTTTGGGGAGGAGGGAGGGAGTTTGGATGGGGTGAGATCCAATCATTTGTATATTATTATTTGATATGTTTGTATTAAAATATGTATGTTATGATTGGTTCTCTGTATTGAAACTACTAATAAAGATTAAAAGGAAAAAAAAAAAAAATGGAACATCCCTCAAGAGGTTGCTGCAGTCCAGCCACCATGCAAGTGTTTTGCGTAATGAGGACATGATGAGCACCTTCTAGTCCATGTTGTCTGTCAGTTGATCCTACTGCACTCTCAATGCCCACTGTGGTATCCACATGTGTAAATGGGCCAGTGACACAGTACCAATGGCTGCTGCATGAGTTCCAGGAGACACAGAAATGTTCTAGCTGGAACATGATCACTGTTTTACACCAATTCTGCTTGAGCAATGAGCTGTTCTGCTCTATCCAGGGGCAGTAATGCCTGGCCCTGCTCTGTGTCCAGCTCAGCACCTATGTACTACAGCGCCAAGTAAACAGTTAGTACTGACTTTGGCACATTCACTGTAACCCTCAGGTCTTTGAAGAACTGCCTTGCTTATGACAGTTTGTGCAAGAGTGGGTTCTTTGAGGTGGCTTTCAAGAGCCAGTCATCCAGATATGGGAAGACATGCAGACCTTCCCACTGAAGGGCTGCTGCCACCACTGCCAAGCATTCAGTGAAGACCCATGTTACAGAAGACAAGCCAAAGGGTAATACTCTTAACTGATAGTGCTCCCTTTCCAGTACACATCTCAGATATTGTCTGTGATGATATCTGACCTTGTTATGAAGGTATGCTTCCTTCATATCCAGGGGAGTGAATCCGATCCCATTTGCAACCAGGGAATCACAGCTTGCAGGGAGACCATGTGAAACTTCTTGTATTCTATGTAGAAGTTTAGGTCTCTCAGATCTAACACAGGCCTGAGATCTCCTGTTCATATGGGGACCAGGAAGTATCTGAAGTAGAACTCTTTGTTCTTCTGGTGAGAAGGCACAGGTTCTATTGCATGTTTGTTTGGCAAAGCTTATACCTCTTCTTTCAATAGGGACAAATGTCCCAGAGGATAAGTTGAAAGAGCTGGATGATGCTCGGGGGGGAGGGGGTCCTCTAACAGCTCTGAGCATGTCCCTTTCCAGTTATCTCCAGGACTCATACATCTGTGGTAATCTCCCTCCACTGTGTCCCTCTGGAGGCATCAGTAGTGTGGGAGGAGTCCAGTTTGGGTCATGCTCAGCTGGTGGGGGCAGAGCCACTGGCTTTTGATGCTTTGGAATGGGCTCCTGAGGGGGAACTGGCCAGGCGCCACCACACTTACTCTAGCCTTTCTGATGGTAGACTTGATGGCCGCCTCTGGCAGCAGGATGATGAAAGGATTCCATGCCATGACTCCTGCCAGGAGTTGGATACAGGGGATCTGACTGACCTTAAAGTCACTTCAGAGATTTGAAGGCCTCTTAATGCCTCTTCAACACGACAGATAACAGTTTGGTGCACTTAGAGCTATCTTCTGCACATCAGTTGCAAACCCAGCAATCCTGAGCCAAGAAAACCTTCTCATGCAAATACCAGTGGCAGCTGCCCTGACAGATACATCAGAATCACCATATGCTGAGTGTAGCTGTAAATGTGTGGGATAAATGACACAGCAGCCAAGGATAAAGTGCATAAAAAATGCACAAGTGCATTTATCAATTTATTGCAAAATAAATATAAAATAACAAAAATACAGAAAGAAAAAATAAATGGTTAGTCTTAACCAAAATAAGTCAGACCTCTGCTTCCGTCAGCAGAGTCTGTGGCTTTGCTGCAGCCAAGGAAAGTGTGAAAAGCAACACACTAACTCCTTCTCTGAACTGTGTGAAAACAACACGCTAACTACAGAGGCCAGATTTCCAAAGGCCAGAGAAAGATGCACAGTGCTTGCATCAAAAACGACTGACGCAAGGAGCAGGATGCATCAAACCTTGCACCAATTCTGATTTCCAAAAGGTGCTTGTGTCAAAAACAGGTCTGCATGCGCCAGAGTGGTTTGCGCCATGCTTGCTCCCAAAAAATGCCTGCGCCATGTCGGAAGGGATGCCAGCAACACTGAAATCATGCACCATCCTCTTATTTGGGATTTTCAAGGAATGCAAGTCCCGTCCTTGTGCCTAAGATGCATGTTGCTGTTAGACCAGCCAGAGCTGGTCTAAGGGACACTACAGCATATAAAGAAGCCCACAGCAGGCAGTCAGACCTGACTATACTACTTTTAAGGGCCAATATTCTCCTGCAGGACTAGTTTAGAACATTACGGAGGCTTAGTCTTGGTGATTTCATCTGCTGTATTTTTTGACTTAGCTTGCGTCGTTCTTGCCCTTTGCCTCATTTGTTACTCAGCTTTCACTATTTTTGACTCAACGTGCATTATTCATTTTGGAGCAGCTTGTGTCATTCTAATTCCTTGCATCATTTTGTTGATGCAGTGGACCTCTTGCATCACAGAGAACGCTTTTTTTTACAAAATATGGCACACAGTATTTGGCACAACTAGATCTGACACAAGCTCATTGTTTGACGTAGCTTGTGTGGATTTAAGGGCCCTTTGAAAATTATTCCCCCAGTTTTTCGCCTCTTACCGTTATCATTCAACTGATTCAACTGCCCTGACTATCTGATGTACCTCTAGTGGTGAGTCCTTTTATATCATCCAGGTCTAAAATCACCACTAGTGCTCCGCCCACATTTCCTTTCTCCCAGGAAAACAGACCTTAAATGTGGTACATCACTTTATTTGCATATTTTGGGGGAAGGCATAATATCTACACATCACTTTAACCTCATATAGCTGAAATCCATAATTATATAGGCATTCTAGTCCTTTGGAATGCCTAATGAGCTTATAATGAGGCTAAGCCCCTCCCTTTAGTTGTGACATCACTCCCTCAGGATGCCATAAGTAGTGCCATTCTATGGGCAGCCAGCTCTACTGGAGCAGCACAAATGCAGACAGCCCTCACAGGTAATACACATTTTTCCATATATTTTTGTGTGCATTCTCTGTTTCAGGCATCTCTGAGTTGTCAGCGGGAATGGGGGATTGAGGGCACGCTCCACATCTCCCTTCTCTTGCCAGCTCATGAGACCTGCAATTTGTCAGTCATATAACAATATACCATGCTGTTTATTTCTTAATCAAGTTACTTTTTCTCCCAGCACCCTGTTTCATTTGTACTGTACTGCTGGCACCATTACTAGCTAAATAATAGCCCTTCTTGGGCTTTCCTCTACATACAAAAAGGGTATTTCCCATGTGTTCAGATAGCTGAAATATCAGCTGTCAGGTTACATTTTATGTGGGCCTTTTTTGATAATCAGCCCTTTCTTTTCATTTTAAGGCTGCTTCAGCCTAACTAGGGCCATTCAATTCTATGGCAGACACTACAGGTCTTACTGGCATTACTGCCCAAAGCGTCCACCTTATTTTCTAGCCCTCGCTGCAGGTCCGGCATCACTTTCATTTTCAGAGAACCCTCCTGCTCCGTTCTGTATTTTATTTTGGAAAAAAAAAAGCTGGAACTTGTGACTGATTGTAGTACTTCGGAGCATTATTCTGCTCCGAAGCTCATATGGAGTGCAACCCACTCCTAGATATAATCTATTTTCAAAGCCGCACTTTGCAGCTGGCGCTTATTCTTTGGAGCATTATCCTGCTCCAAACATTCAAGCATCCAGTCCCATGCTAAACCACATCTTGCGGCAGAGGCTGTGTGCTGTTCAGGCTCCATAAGCCATTATTGAGATAGCAGGGAGGTTTTTTCAGTTAGAGGTCCATTATACAACATGCCCCCAGCTCTGCTCATTCTGAACTTGACCCATCGGGGTTGCCACACAACCAAAACATTTTGACAGCACCATTTTGTTTTCCTAGTGGGTTGGGGATCCCTGCAAGGAGGCCAACATGGCATTTTAGAAAAAATGGTAAGGCCTTGCCCTTGGGCTCGCATTGGAAATGAAATGAAAGGATGTAACAATAAAAAAGCCATAAAAGCAGGTAGCTTTTTTGTGGGCTATGTAAATTATTACACATAAGAAAAAGGCAGCAAAAGGATGACACAACAGTAACAACACTCCCCTAAATGAGCCCCATTGGTGAAACATTGGAGTTAATAAGGGGGGTTTTAAGAAAGAAAAATTTAACAACTTGATATCGGAAATGCTGTGCTATATTTTTGACTTTATGCAAATTACAACTGCTGACTGACTGGGCTCTATGCTTCTACACCTAATGAGATATTTATCTATTATGCCAAAATAAGGAGGATCTGCACCAGGGCGGTGACAGATTCATGTCTGCAGAACAGAAACAGGTCTAGTATTTGGGGGGGGGGGACACTTCTAGTGGTTCTGAGAAACACTAAAAGTTAATGAGCTGGTGACACATTCAAGTAATATTTAGACACAGTCCAGCTTGCATTTCCCATTAGTTCTTTAATTTTCCTACCCCTTTTTATGTTTGATTGTATGTATGTGCAAAGAAACATAGTGCCACCATACAAATTTTCATAGGTGTGCCACCCCGCTTCCAATGCCCTGTTCCTTCTTGCAGGCGCAGCTTCACCGCACCAATAAATGTCCGAGCTGTCTATGACAGCAGTTTAGATGCAGTGGTGTACAGTTCAAAGCAAAATATCACTACAATCAGCAGTGGTAACGTGTAGGCAATTTGCATACTGCTGTTGGCAGGCAATTTACATACTGCCGTTGGCATTATGCAAAGTGCCTACACGTCAGCACTGCATCTGAACAGCTGTCATTGACAGCTCCATTGTTTTGCTTGTTCCCCCCCAACAAACACCTAAGTAGCACGCTGGGAGCCCACTCCAGCATGCTCATGTGCTCCTCTCCACACTGTATGGCCGAAGGGGGTGCCCAATCCCCCATCAGCTCCACTGTACCCCCCCCAAAAGCAGACTTCCAGGTGCCATGCTGGGAGCCCACCCCAGCGTGACAAAAGTCCATATGGCTGACGGGTGCCCAATCCTGTTGGCTCCACTGCCCCCAAGCAAACTTCCAGCTGCCATGCTGAGGCCATAGCGTAGCAAGCGTTCTGTGTCATCTTCGTAAAAAGAAAAAGACACCTGTAAGAAAAAGCATTCCCTTGTTGACTGTCTTGCTCTCCTCCCCAACCCGGCACCCCCACCCCCAAAACCATACTTACCTCTGGAGCCCAGTGCGCGATCTTGATGGTCCGGGAACACGTCTGCACACTTCAAAGCCAACCGCAAGCTTAAGAAATGCTGTGTAGTGGCATAAATGTTTTGTTTTTTTTCTACTTTGGTGCATATCTCAGCTATTTTTGGGAATTTGTTCACCAAATTTTCAACATGGGGTTCTTTGAACCCCACCTCATGAAATCAGTCACTGTCATTTTGTTATTCGGACCCGAAAGATGATTTTGCGGTCACTGTGCAGAACCACTTTTTGGGACTGAGGAACGAAACAACAATATCACAGTTCATGAGGTAGGACCCCAAAAACCCTATGTTAAAAATCTGGTGAAAAAATTCCCAGAAATGACGGTTTTACAGCGTGCGTTGTGCAGTTCCTACACACATGCGTAGCTTTGAGAATTTTTAATATTTTCACTCCACATTTTCAACATTGCCATTTTACCACACCTCCTTATGAACAGTACAGCTGTCATCTTTTCACATCTCGCCCAAAATGTGTTTTAGCACATGTAGTGCACATTGGTGCGGTCGGTGAGCAAAATCAATGTTCAGGACACATTAAGAAAATCACAGTGACACTGTGTTAAAATGGCTATGTTGAAAATTTAGTGACAAAAGTCCATAAAATGACTCTGTTACAAGCGTACATTGCGCAATTTCCAAGCACCCTTGTAAGTTCACGAAACTGTAATATTTTCAGACCAGATTTTCAACACTGACATTTTTCCACACTTCCTTATGAACAGTACAGCTGTCATTTTTCATACCCTGGCCGAAATGTGTTGTCGCACTTCCGGCACAGAATAGCGCAGTTGCTGTGGGAAATTAGTGTTTGGGACAGATTAAGAAAATCACAGTGACACTGTTCATGAGTGGGGATCCCAAAATGCCTATGTTGAAAATCTGCTGTAAAAAATCCCCAAACTAATTGCATTACGGGTGTACATTGTGCAGTTTTCTAAGCATGTTCGTGACTACACCAGTTTTTCTATATTTTCACTCCAGATTTTCAACAATGCCATTTTCACACCTCCTCATGAACAGTACACCTGTCACTTTTCACATCCTGTTCGAAATGTGTTTTCAAACCTGTGGTGCCAAATGGCACAGTCACTGTGCAAAATCACCTTTTGCCTACCGAACTGATAGTGTCACTGTTCATGCGGTGGGGTCACAAAGAGCCCATGAGGAAAACTTGGAGTCAAAATACCAAGAAACGCCCAGGACATTAGGGTTTTCGACCATAACACCCTACCCTGTAGGGAGTGACAGGCGTCAGGGGTGTGACTTGGGATTGTCAACAGTAATGCTCATGCCATTCCACCCCCACCCTGCAGCCAGTGACAGGTATCGAGCTGCGCCTTGGACCCTTGGCCCCCAGCGTTCACCCCCATTCTCCTATACTGCACCCATTTCAGCATATTTCCTTATGGAATGAGGTGAATGTAAAGTCAAACACCCCAAGGCACACCTTGACACTTGTCAGAGAAAAGTATTTTTCAGAAAAAAAGGTGCATAAAAACAAGGGGTCATGCTATGAAGCTAGAGGTGGGTAGATTCAGCATAGATGTGAGGAAGTATTTATTTTCAGAAAGATTAGTGGATTCCTGGAACGGTCTACCAGCTGATATGGGGGGGGAGCAAAAACAGTGGTGGGGTTCAAGAATGCACGGGATAGGAATAAGGCAACCTTAGTGGAAAGGAACGGGGCAGGGAGAATGAAAGAACAGGTATGTAAGAACTTACCATAACAGTAGATCTTCAAGGGGAACGCAGTCATCAGGTCAAACTGTAGGAACTGCACTGTCGGTGAAGCAGGATCCACATGGAAGATTTTCCAGCAGTACAACCAGCTGCACACCAACATCATCAACCCTATAAAGGCATGAGCAGCCCCACTCCCTCCTCAGTTCTTTCCCCCGGAGACTAAGGGACCATACCTATGCCATGGGGGATAAGGAGAGAGGTGCCTGAGCCAGAATAAAAGGCCATATAGCCATATCTGAGAAGAGAACCCCATGGGGGGGGGTGGTGGGAGGGAAGGCAGACCTGATGAATGAGATCCCCTCAAAGATTTACTGTTACGGTAAGTTCTTACGCAACTGTTCTATCTTCTTCAGGGGCATCACAGTCATCACATTACACCATAGGAATGAGTCCCAAGCAGTTACAGGTGCAACAGAACAGTCTGGGTGGAAGGCCAAACAAAGCTTAGGACAAGAGGCCCTGCAGAACAGCCCTGGAAAAACCTGCAGGGCTCTAGAAGGAATGTCCAGACTGTGGTGCTTGGTGAAAGTATGGACAGTACTCCAGGTGGCAGCAGCGCAAACGTCAGTGGCTAAGACCCCTTGGAAACAGGCCACAGACATAGACATGCCTCTTGTGGAGTGGGCTTTCACTGCCCCTGGCAACTCTTTGCCATGCTTGTAACAGAACACAATACAATGTGCCAACCATTTGGACAAACATTGTTTGGAAACCTGAACACCCTCTCTTCCTGGGGTGAAAGAAACAAAAAGCTGCTTAGAATTTCTGCAGTCCTTGGTACAGAGCAGATAATATTCCAAAATTCTGTGCATGTCTAAAGTATGGAGCAGTACTTCCCCTGGATTGGCATGCTCTGGAAAATAAACTGGTAGGTGGATGGAATGGTTCGGGGTAAACTCAGACACCACCTTGGGGAGATATTTAGGATTCATGCTCAAAGACACCCTGTCTTTGTGAAAAATCAAATAAGGCTCTGCACACCAGGGAGCCTGAAGCTCAGAAATCCTTCGAGCAGAAGTAGTAGCAACCAAAAATAATGCTTTCCAAGAAAGAAAGTGTAGCTCACAAGTCGCAGCTGGCTTGAACTGAGGCAGGGTCAATTTCTCCAAAACAAAATTTAAATTCCAAGCCGAAATGGGGGGAAGAGATTGGAGGATTCAGGTGCCAGATGCCCTTAAGAAAGGTATGGGACACATTTACAATAGCTGAGCCACAGTATGGCTGCCCACAGGCTCGTGAAAGGCAGAAATAGCCGAAAGGTGCACCTTGACGAAGGAGTACTGGAGCCCTGAGTCCAACAGTGAGATCAGGTAGTCAAGAATCTGGTTCACCAGACAAGTGAAAGGGTCCATATGATGCTCGGCAGCCCAGATGGCAAACCTCTTCCACTTCATGGCATACACAGCTCTAGTGAAGGGCTTCCGAGCTGCCATGTAGACACCAGCCACCAGCTGAGATACTTTGAACTAGGTAATGGCTATGTCCTCAGGAGCCAGGCATGCAGCCAAAGGGACCTGAGGTTTGGATGGACAAGGGTCCCCTGAGCCTGGATTAGGAGATCCTTGCAAAGGGGCAGGGGAACTGGAGGTTCCTCTGCTAACTGTTGCAGTAATGGAAAACATATCTGCCATGGCCTGTGGGCCCCTTCCATCTACAATTTGATTAGCACCCTCTGAATGAGAGGAAATGGAGGGAAGGCATAAAGAAAGCTCCCGCTACAGGAGAGGGACAATGCGTCTCACCAGAAAACTGTAGGCCCTGGATCTAGCAAGCAGAGATTGGGCAATTTTGTGTTGAGTGGGTAAGCAGAAAGGTCCATCTGCAGAGGTTGAAACTAACTTGTTCAGCGACTAGCCAGCAGGGTTAGTGACCGGAAAAATCCACCAGCCAGACAGGATTTTCAGTAGCCCAGCACAAAAACACATTCGTATTAAAAAAATTAGCACGGTAATCCATTTAATTTTGTACGTAAAAGTTGAAGCTGTGACTCCGAGCATGAGCATTAGTGTCACATCTCTAATGCGCATGCTTGGAGTTATGACTTCAACTTTTACATTCAAAGTTCCTGGTTGGAGAATAGACAACAAATGGTTGCAGTAAAAGATAATTATTCATCCTGGGGTTGTGTAACTAGTGGTGTGCCCCAGGGCTCAGTATTGGGCCCCACCCTATTTAATGTTTTAGTACCATCAATGCCTATTAGAGACAAAGTTTGGCTTGCAAAGTATGCTGATGATTGCAAGCTGGGGAGTCATATAACATTTTTAAGTGATAAAATTAATATACAGGAACAATTAGATCAATTATCGAAGTGGGGGCATAAGATGCAGATGCAATTTAACCTTGAAAAATGCAAAGTAATGCACATTGGAAGGAACAATCTGAGTTATAGAAACATAGAAACATAGAAGTTGATGGCAGATATGAACCGCAAGGCCCATCCAGTCTGCCCATTTCTTTTTCTACCTTATAAATGTGCCATCGGCCTTTGCTCTGTCAGTGGCCTATCTATTCATACTCATTTGTATTGCTCCCTTATGCCTATCCCATGCCTGTTTGAAGCCCTGCACTGTATTCATAGCCACCACTTCTTGAGGTAAGCCATTCCATGCATCCACCACCCTTTCTGTGAAACAGAATTTCCTCACATTCCCCCTTAATTGGCCCCCTCTAATCTCATGCTGTGTCCTCTTGTCCTGCTATTTTTCTTTTATTTAAACATGTTAGACTCTTTCACCTTGTTAATGCCCTTAAGGTGTTTGAATGCCTCGATCATATCACCTCTCTCCCTCCTTTGCTCAAGGGTATACATATTGAGCTCTGTTAATCTGTCCTCATATGTCTTCTGATGCAGTCCTTGCACCATTTTGGTTGCCCTTCTCTGGACTGCCTCAATTTGGTTAATGTCCTTGTGAAGGTGTGGCCTCCAATACTGCATGCAGTACTCCAGATGGGGCCTAACCAGTGTCTTGTAAAGAGGGATTATTACCTCCCTCTTATGACTTGTGATACCCCTACTAATACATCCTAACACCCCCTAGCCTTACCTACTGCTTTAGAGGTCTGCTTGGATGATTTCAGGTCATCAGTGATGATGATGCCCAAGTCTCTTTCTTCCTTTGTGACTGCTAGCAACTCCCCTCCCAGCCTATAGGTGGCTTCAGGGTTTCTCTTCCCTATGTGCATGATCTTGCACTTCTTTGCATTAAATCCCAGTTGCCACTCTTCTGACCATTTTGTTAGTTTATCCAGATCTCTTCTCATTCTGCCCACCCCATCTGGATAATCTACTCTGTTGCAGATCTTGGTGTCATCTGCAAACAGACAAGCCTTACCCTCTAGTCCATCTGCAAGGTCACTAATGAAGATGTTGAAGAGGACCGGCCCCAGGACTGATCCCTGAGGTACCCCACTTGTGACTTGCATCTCTTCTGACTGTATACCATTTACCACCACTCTCTGTTTTCTGCCCGTCAACCAGTTTGCCACCCAGTTGACCAACTTCTGACCACCGAGCCTACCCAGCTTATTTATCAATCTTCTATGTGGAACAGTGTCAAAAGCTTTGCTGAAGTCAAGGTAGGCGACATCAACTGCTCCCCCTTGGTCCACCACTCTGGTTACCCAGTCAAAGAAATCTATGAGATTAGTTTGACAGGACCTTCCTTTGTAAACCCATGCTGTCTTGGATCCTGTGCCCCTATGGATTCCAGGTGTTGCACTATCCTTTCCTTAAGGACTGCCTCCATAATCTTGCCCACTACTGAGGTAAGACTGACTGGTCTGTAGTTCCTGCCTCCTCCCTGCTACCACTCTTGTGGAGCAGGATCACATAGCCCTTCTCCAGTCTTCTGAGACCTCTCCTGTGCTCAGAGACTCACTAAACAGTTCTGCTAATGGCTCTGCTAGTTCCACCTTTAGCTCCTTAAGTACCCTGGGATGTATGCCATCAGGTCCCATTGCCTTATCCACCCTGAGCTTAGCAAGCTCTTGTAGGACCCTTTCTTTTGTGAAGGGAGTAGTGCTCACCTCCCTCCCCCCTGTGTCCATGATGCTGAGCTGTGGGCCCTGCCCTACCTTCTCTTCAGTAAATACTGAGCAAAAGTATCTATTTAGGATAGATGCTTTACGGTCCTCTCCTCACATGCTCCCTTTTTCTCCATTAGCTTAGCAATACCCCCTCTGGACTTTCTCCTTTCACGAATGTATCCATAGAAAGTCTTGTCACCTTCTTTTATTAGTTCGTGCTAGTGTTTCCTCAGTTTGGGACTTTGCCTGCCTTACTGCCTTCCCTGCTTCCCTTAGGGCAGTTTGGTATGCCTCCTATCTTTATCCCGCTGTGTTCCTTATATTTCCTGAAGGCCAGCCTTTTGGCTCTGACCTTTTCTGCTACTGTATTTGAGAACCAGAGTGGTTTCCTTCTTCTTTGCACTTCCTTTTCTGTCTAACACAATGGGATGTTGCTTCAAGTATTGCATCCTTAATGCTTGCCCACTTTGCCTGTACCCCCTCACCTGTGTTTCTTTTTGCCAGGGCTAGCTTAACTCTGTTGGCCATCTTATCAAAGTCAGCTCCTCTGAAGTCCCATATTTTTGCCTTGGAATGGGATGATTTAGATGTAGTAGCCAAATTGAACCATACCATGTGATGGTCACTGGCCCCCAGGTGACCTTCTACCTGGAGATCTGTGATCCCTTACCTGTTAGTCAGTACTAGATCTAGGATAGCCCTGCCTCTTGTGGGTTGCTGTTACAGTTGCTTGAGGCTCTCCCGCTGCAGGGAATCCACTATGTGTCTAGTTCTGGCAGATGTACCTGCTGGTATTGACCAATCTGTATCCGGCATGTTGAAGTCTCCCATTATCAGAACCTCCCCTTTAGCTGTCATGTTTTGTATATCTTCTAACAGTAATGTATCTATGTCCTCCCCTGGTCTGAGGCCTGTAGACAACCCCAGTTCTTATGGCTGTCCCATTTCCTGTTTCCAGGGTGACCCACAGTTTTCTGGCTCCTTATGTGTATTCTGAATTTCTGTAGCTTTAGTATTTTCATTGACATACAGGGACACTCCTCCCCCCCTTTTGCCCTTGGTCTCTTCTAATTAATACATAGCCAAGTACCAAAGTCTCCCAAGTGTGTGGTTACTGGTAAACCACGTCTCACTAATTGCTACTATGTCAGTTTAGCCTCTGATATTATTGCCTGCAGGTCTGGGTTCTTATTTCCCAGGATGCGAGCATTTGTGTACATGATGTTCCATTGGCCAGATTTCGGTGTGTTAGTTGTTGGGTGAGGTTTGGCATTACCCCTGTGCGTCGTATGGGGAGACAAACCTTTTTATTTTACAGTTACAATTACAAATTGGGATATACATTTTTAATGGTTGTTACAGAAGAAAAAGATCTTGGAACCATAATGACAAACAATTTTAAATTTGATAGAAATACTATTCTAAAGGTTAAAAAATGTCACAAAATAACAAACTGCATATTGGCAAATATTTAGCAATTTATTTGCTTTTGTTTACTGGGTAAGCACACTAGACAACCAAGTGCCTATTTTCAGGTGCGACCTGGGAAGATTACAAGGTACATACAATTAGCAGCAACAGGAAGAGTCAAAGTAACATACAAGAACTTTAGGCATAACAAAGAATGATGAGTAGCAAACAGGAAAGTGGGCTTCAGAATTAATGTTTAGATATCAACATACGATTATTAATAGATTAGATTAGGTGGATAACAGCATAATACAGAATAGTACAGACATTTTCAACAGGGCAGTCAATATAAGGTAAGCCATTATCCTTGGTGGGGGGGGGGTGCTAGGTGGTTAACAGGAGAGGTACATAAGTGCAGGAGAGAGACCTGGAGAAGGACAGGGATAGATTAGGCAGGGTACCACTCTGAGACAGGTGGGCAGGGAGTCCCAGAGCAAAACTGACACTATTTTTATATCAAGCTGGTAGAAGTGCACTTTTAACGCTGGAGCCACGCTTCCTTCAGTAACACACAGGGGAAAAATATGAGCCTCAGCAGGTGTAGTAAGAGGCACAGAGACAGGTGGAGGCAGATTTCAGGAAGCCCCACAGGGAGGCTTTAAAGCAGAGATGGGAGGAGGAGGAGTGGATTAAGGCAGGAAGGGAGTTCCACACTCTTGGCGCATGTGCGGTAAAAGGCAGATCGCCAGCAAGGGTGTGGGTTTTTGGCACCAGGCGGTCCTGTGTCTCCCCTGATCTTAAGCAGTAGGTTGGGGTTCCATGTTTAGGGGGTAGGGTGAGGGCAGAGGGGGTAGCCATTCTGACGATGTTGTTAATGAAGCTGCCAAGGACAAAGGTGCGGTGTTTTTTGGGAGGGAGCCACTTCAGGCGCGTACAGAGATCACAGCGGTGCATGAGACAAGGGGCCGAGAGCGCAAAGCAGCAGATATTGTTATAAGCGGAGTCCCATTTTGTGAGACTAGATTTAGGGACAGGGGCAATATAAAATAAAAAGTAGGGATCAGAGAGTATTAATGCCATTATATTCCAGTCTTGTACGCCCCCATCTGAAATATAATTCACAATTTAGCACACCGTATTCTATAAGAAGTTGTAAACTTATTGAAGGTGTCCAAAGAAAATACAATAAAAGGTTAAAATCTTGTGAGGCCCAGGATTACTGTACATGATTAAAACAATTACAGATATTCAGTACGGGGTTTAGGCAAATACGAGGAGACTTGTATTTAACGTACAAGGCACTAAAGGATGGATATTTGGGTGCTACTATAGGCATTACCTTGAATAATAATATTATCAACACTAGGAATAATGGTATTAGACTTATTGGGGATTCCATAAAAACTACTAAGAGAAGCAAATACTTCACTCAAAGGATTATTGAATTATGGAATAGTCTACCAAAATATGTTGTTACTAGTCCAACATTGGACACTTTTAAAAAGCGTTTAGATGCTTTTATGGGGAATAAGAGATATATTTACCACCATTAAATCAGGTGGCGAGTTCTTAAGAGGGCCTTTGGCCTACTGAACTTGTATCTTTTCTATGAACCTATGAAAGTAAAATGGATTACAGCACTAAGTTTTTAATGGGAATGCTTTTGTACAATTCTGCAGTATGAACTGTAAGACTGCATTTGGAGACATCCTTTTCACCATGTAACAGAATTAAAATTGAGACGAAAACTGCAGCGCATCTTACTGACAGGCATGGTTTCACCATGAATGCATGCAGGGCTTCACTGTGACTATGTGATGCAATTTATTTTCCATGGTTCAATTTGGTCCTGAACTCGGTCTCCCTTAATGGCAGCATGTCATGCAAGGTATTCCCTGCTCTTGACGATGGACGTGATGCTCTGGGAAGCAAACCATGCTCGCTGCTAAATGAGGATACTCGGACTCTCTTCTGGCTAGCCATCTTCATTACCCATGTCTTCTAAGCATTCTGGAGCTTTCCTCAGGAATTTCTGTCAGTGGCATCTAGCAGCCATGCCCATAACTGCATTGCCTGTACATAAAAAAAAAAAAAAAAAAACGGAAAACAGTCCTGCCCAGATAAGGCTCCTGATGGGCACTCTACAACACTAGTTTCACCCGCCTGAGGAGAAATCTACCCACATTTGGTAGGCAGATGGGTGCCATTTTGAACCCTGCATCTGTCAAACAGGCCTTCTGTGACAGATGAGAGAAGTTCTCATTCATGCATGCTAGACTGAGTCTGGCTGAGACTGTCCTCTAGTGTGTTGAGCATGCCCAGGATGTGGACTGCCAAAAGGATGAGGCTGTGGTCCAGTGCCCAGTACCAGACTCTCATTGCCTCTCTGCACAGGGAGTATGAGGTTGTTTAATTAAATCAACAACTGGCCTGGAAGAAGATGATTCTTAAAGGCCTGCATGGCACACAGGACCACCCACATCTCAAGGAGGTTGATATGCAAGGATGTCTCGATCTGGGACCATGACCCCATAGTCTGAAAAGGACCCAGGTGTTCCTCCCAGCCCTAATCAGAGACATCCATAGTGAGAATCTGTTGGGGGAGGAGATAAGGAATGGGACTCCTTGTAACAAATTCTGAAAGTCCACCCACCACAGCAGCACCTTGCGGACTGCACAGGAGACCAGAACTGACTGTTCCAAGTCATCTGTGCATTGGTCTTACTGCACCCGGAGGGTCCACTGGAGCACCGGCATGTACAGTCTGGCCAAGGGAACCATGGCAATATCTGCAGCCATGAGTCCTAACAGCCTCTAGTATACCCTCACGGGGATGTAACAGCTCTGCTCAACCTCCTGAGCATGGGAAATGAGGCACTCCTTGTTTTGGTGCAAGATGGTCCTGCCCTGCACTGAGTCCAGCACCGCCCCATATACTGCAATCTCTGGGATGGGATCAAGACAGACTTGGGAAGGTTGACAGTGATGCCCAGGGAAAGGAACAACTGGAGTCTCCTCTCCAGGATCTGGAGGAGCAAATCCCTGGACAGGGCTTTGAGAAGTCAACCATTCAGGTATAGGAAGATGTACAGACCTTCTCTCCAGAGAGCCACAGCCACCACTGCTAAGCATTCTGTAAAGACCCAAGGGGCAGAGGATAAGCCAAAGGGCAATATTTTGAATTGATAGTGTTTGCCCTGAAAAATAAACTGGAGAAACTGTGTGGGTGGAGGTCAAACAGAGATGTGCAAGTAAGCATCTTACTTATCCAGATAACACAGCCAATCAGCCTGCATGCATAGTGCCAGTAGGCCTGGCAGAGTAACCATGCAAAACCTTTTGTACTGGCTATAAAGACTGAGGTTCTTGAGATCTAGAATGGGCTGCAAATCTCTGGTCTTTCTGGGGACTAGGAAGAACCTGGAGTAAAAACCCCTGTTTCTCTACCATCTGGAGACTGGCTCTACTTCCTTTTTCTGCAGAAGTTACTGTACCTCTTTCTGAAGGACTATTACAGGGGCCTGAAGATAAGTGCAGCACACTGCGGTTGGGGGGTTCTCTGAAAGCTGCTCTATAAGCTCCAGAGCGTGACCCCATTTAACGATCAGAAGAATCCAGGCATCTGAAGTTATGGTCCTCCACTGCTTGAGATGGAGGGAGAACTAACCTCTGACCACCGCCTCTTGGTTGGAGACTGGAAGAGGGGCAGTCTGGCAAGGAGTCAAGCAGAGGCAGATCTGGCTGTTGGGGCTGATCCATCACCTCTGGGGTGCTTGGTAACTGGGTCTGAGGAGGAGGGGGGAGTAGGCAAGGCCAAGGAGACTTTCCTCTTCCCTGGAGATGGGAGCCTGCTCAGGACTTGTGGGACACCTTGTGAAAGGACGGGCACTGTCTGCTCCTATGTTGGGTATGATAAAGCAAATGGACAGACTTAATAGCCCTGCCAGATGCCTGCAGATCATTAATGATGTTCTGGATATCTGGCCCAAATAATCTTTAGCCGTTGAAGGGGGCATTGAGTACCTTCTGCTGGACATCTACTGCAAAGCCTGAGACCCTGAGCCAGGCATGCCTACGAAGGCAAATGCCTGTGGAAGTAGCCATAGCACCAGTATCAGAAATGGCATACAAGGCCCTGAGGCCTGCAAAGATCTGAGGACCTCCTGTTTGCGGAACAATCTGGGAGGGCTTGGGCAGCCCTTGCCCTAGTTCCAGACAGAGCTTTGGTACTTAATCATAATCATGAGAAAGATAATTAGCAAGTTGAAGTCCCAAGGTGGAGGATGCATAAACCCTCTTACCCCAAAGGTCTATCCTTCTGGATTCCCTGCTAGGAGGTAGGGAGCCAAGGTGCTTGGGCCTCTAGGACCTGTCATGGGCTGCGTTGATGACCAAAGAGTCAGTCTCAGGATGGGCCGCATAATAAGGCAGGCCCTGAGGGGCATGACAGAGTTTATCTGCCCTATGAGGCATGGCAGGAACTATGTCTGGGCGGTGCCAAGCAACAGTGGTGGCATTTCTCAGAGCGGCAGAGGAGGAGGAATAACCTTAGGAGAAGATTCTTGGATCTCCAAGAGGTCCACCATATCTCTCCTGGTGGCATCCTCTTCCTCTGTATGGAAGCCCATAGCTGTAGACAGCTGCTTCGTAACATTGAAAAAGGTAGGATCATCAGGAGGGAACAAGGGAGTGGAGTCCTCGTTCACCAAAGAGGCTGTAGATCTATCAGAGGAAAGAGGTTCCTATTCCTCTTCCTCAGAGAGTATGAGGTCAGGGTGGTAACAGAAACATAGATGTTGACAGCAGAAGGAGACCTCTAGCTCCATCTAGTCTGCCTATTTGTTTTAGACCTATTTTGACACTCTAGTTGCCCTTTGTAGTTAGGGCTCCCTTGTGTCTATCCCATGCATTCTTGAATCTCTCCCCCCCCCCCAGTGTTAACCCCTCACAACCTCCTGGGGCAGGCTGTTCCAGGCGTCCATCACTTTTTCTGTGAAGGAAAAACTTCCTGGTGTCGATAGAGAATCTCTCTCCTTGTAGCCTGAGGTCATGTCCTCTGGTCCTGGAGCCCTTCTTAAAGTGACTCCTCTTCGACACCAACCTGTTCTAGCTCAAGGTGCAACGATCAAGGAGCCACCAAGGCACAGCCCGCCTAAGTGGCAGTGACAAAGGGGACCCCCATTTCTCTCATCTCTCACTTCTTTTCTGCCTTGGCATGAGCCAAGATAATATCAGTTACTACATGGGGCTGAAAGGCATGCCACCCACCTGCCAGAATGGCTATCTGCTGCCATAACCTTGTTTATTTACTTATTCTATTGTTAACTAGGTTGGTGTACTGGTCTGAAGACCTTCTTCAGGCATGGCCCAGGCCACAGACTGGCACATACAATGTTAAGATGCAGTATGAAAAATGTCAGAAAAAATCATAGAAGGATCATAACAAAGGATCATAATAAATAAAGATTAAGGTCAAAGGTAGGGCAAACCCATGGAAAACCGCTGAGCTTGTGGCATGGTTAAAACACAGGGACCACCTCTGGTACTGTGCTCAAGCAACACCTATGCAAGGGAACGTACAAAAATATCAAGCTGCCAGAAACTACTGCACTCGAGTGATTCGGAATGCTGAAAGCAAATATTTCAAGGAATCACTAACCAACTCTTGGGGTAATGGTAAAAACTTATGGAATAACCTGAAAGAACTCACAGGCAAGGATCCAAAGGCACCACCCACTATGCTGAACATCGATGGAATACCAGCATTTGACAATGGCACTATTTCCAACACTTTCAACAATGCATTCTTCAACTTGGACAGTGTCCTTCCACCAAACTTCTTTGATGCCCCTTCATCCTCTACACCCCATAACACCACACCGCAGTTGCACACAACTCCAGTTCTTCTTTAAAGAGATACCAACTCATGTAGCCAAAACCTATATCAGCAAGGCCATCCAAAATACTGGGTACAGTGGTGACTCCCTGGACCTGAAGCTGATCTCACTTGTTCTAGAAGAAATTCTTGAACCCCTGACAAAGATCTTCAACCTCTCCCTGAGACTTGGGCAATTCCTTTCACTTTGGAAAACTGGCCACTATCACACCTGTACATAAAGGCGGAGATAGGGCCCTACACACCAACTACAGGCCCATTTCACTCCCCCCCCCCTTATCTAAAGCCCTGGAATGAATTGTCTCGGACCAACTAGTTGAATTCCTAGATAAGTATGAAGTTCAATGCCCAGAGCAGCATGACTTCAGAAAAGGGCATAGTACAACCACGGCTCTGCTGGAATTTACAAGTTTCATCCATGCCATGCTTGACCAAGGGAACTGTGTGGGGGGCAGTATTTATGGACCTAACGAAGGCATCTGACACTGTAAATCATCCACTCCTACTCAGGCAACTGTCTACTATCAGGCTCTCCAATGATGCACTGCAATGGTTTGCTAGCTACCTCAGGGGCAGGGTCCAATGCGTTAGGATTGCCGGTGTCACCTCAGATGAAAAGCCAGTCCTCTCTGGAGTCCCGCAGGGGTCAATACTGGGACCCCTACTCTTCTCCCTTTTTCTGAACAGCCTCCCTAGCATCTGCCAAAAAAAAAAATACTACTATACTGTACATGGATGATGCAGTCCTGTTCACTAGCCACCATGACGCCAAACTCCTGGAATACCAGCTGCAGCTAGACTTTAAGCATGTTGAAGATTGGCTGAGCACACATAAACTCGTCCTGAACCACAGCAAATCTAAAATCATGACATTCTGTCATGCACGGAGCAAGTTCAGAACTTTGCCCCTTTCCATCAAGAACCACTCGGGGACTTCACTCGAACATGTCTCTGAGTTCAAGTACCTTGGCATCACCCTGGACAGTATCCTCTCCTATGCTTAGCACATAGACAATGTAGCTAAGGCCGCCAACATACAAACTGGTATGCTCCACAAGCACTGTATGACTACAGATGCCCTTAGATTGGCTATCTACAGCTCTGTCACTTCCGTCATAGACTACGGTCTTGACATCTGTGGGTCTGCCTCTACAGCTGCCCTCTGCAGGATCTCAGTGTAGCTCAACAAAGCCTGCAGGCTACTAACAGGCGCTGCCCATCTAACACACACCTGTGACCTGTATGCCCAGGCGGGTTGGCTTCCTGTACATAGTCAAATACAACACCAGACCTGCCTGTTATCCAAAAAGTACTCCTCGGGCTCATGCCTCCAGGGATTGAAAAGCTCCTTACTACCCATAACAGCACCCAGCATACACGTAGTACCCAACAGATAACCTTACAGATTCCCAGGTCCAGGACTACAATGAGCCAGCGGGCATTTACGCACGAGGCTCCTCAGTAGTACAACACCCTCAACAAAGAAGCACTTTCTTCTGCTTTGCTTGGACCCTTCAAAAGGAATCTCCGACTCTACCTCACCTCAACCACACAATGTGACCGCTTCTCCTAAGTAACTGGCTCTAAATCCACTTGGTTATTTCTGACCTGCGACCTGTAACCATTAATAGCTAACCACCCCATGGCACCTGCTTTCCTACCCTACCCATGCCCTCCCCCTCACCACATCACTCCTGCCCTTCCCCCATCTTTCATATCACCTCCCTCCACTACTGCACCTTACAGACATCTGCCTCTTCTTCTCTAAATCTGCTTACACTACTTCTAACCACCCATTACTCTGACAGAGGCCCCTCAGCCAGCCTACCTGTTCCATTTCCCCTCCTACCCTGCTCTCCCCAACTGTCCTTCCTATATCTTTTTTTTTTTTGTTATGTTACTCTGAGACTTCATTTAAGCTGCCCTCTGAATTCTAGCTACACTTACGACTGTAACTGTAAAACATGTCAAGAATGTAAATCATTGTCTACCTTTGCATGTATGTTACCCTCCATCCTCTGATGTGGAACCTTTGTAATGAGCAGTTCTTGCTCAAATGTATTTGTAATCCTAGAGTTTAATAAAATAAAATTAAAAAAAAAAAAAACAGGAAATCCAGCACAGATCAGTCAGTCATACAGAGGTGGTAAGGATAAATACAGGTAACAGCACCAAATACAGCTAACAAGGTGAGCAAATAATATATATATATATATATATATATATATATATATATATATATATATATTGCAATAGGGCTATACAATATTTATGTAGTAGTAGTAGTAGAAGAAATCAGAAACAGGATAAAACCCAATTTAGCATCAGCTAATCTACAATGGGGAACTACTGTACAGATTATCAGTTTCATTCTGAGTTTTGGTAACCAGCTAAGTCCACTGAGACAATTACAATCCTTTTATCAGGGTCGACTCGGGAGTGCAGCAACAAACAATACAGTACAGTGCAAAAACAACAAGGGAATTCTGTTATAGTAATAACACAATTAACATAGAGCAGGTGGGGGATAAATAATCATAAATCATACAGAAATATAAAAGCCAACAGTTTACGACAGTGAACAAAATAGATATATACACTTTGGTAATGACATATTGAAGGTCAGTTTTGGAAGGAACACGAGCAGCGAAAAGTGAATATAACAGCTAACAAAATAGATATTTACACTTTGGTAATTACATATCGCAAGTCAGTTTCAGGATGACCAGAAGCAGCGAAATCTGGAGGCAGATAAGTAGTACTGGTACACGAGGGGCGAAGAGATGACAAGAATACAATGAGATAAGGATGGGAGGTTAGGAGAGGGTCTGGACAAGGGGTCAGGTCAGATGAGGAAAAGGATATAGAGCAGTATAAGAGAAGATCAGTCATCAAAGAAGGCAGGATAAATAACATCAGCATCATGCCCTTTTGCACAGGAAGTTGTGATACCCCCCTCCCCATCCTATAGGATTGCAAAACCTGGAGCTTCCGAATTGCAAAACCTGGAGCTTCCGAATTGGCACTGAACCATGCACCCTACTACCTGGGGATTCCCTGCCCTGCAAGATGCTGCAGCTGGTCTGGCCCACAAATCAACATAGAAAACTTCATAATTTCCCACATCAGCTCTTTACCTTTACCCAAACAGTTCAGACACTGCTACCATGCTCCCATTCATCACCATCTCTCTGAATGGACACCAGCTTTTTGTTGGCACGCCCATCCCCAAAACCCATAAACATCCCATCTTCAGGGAATCCATTCCAGGCCCTAAAGCCATCATAGAGCACTGCAGGAGTGAATGTTATTCAACAAGGACACTACAGCCCTACCCACCTAACTCAGAGTATTAGAGTGCTGCTTCTGCTTTACTTCTTAAACTCTACCTTAGACATCATGGCCATGGGCCCCACTTGCTTATATGGTCAAAAGATTAGTTGAATGTAAGTGGGCATGCTGTGAGTTAAGGAGGGGAGCCGGCCAAGTTAGCAAATGATTAGTTAAATGGGAGTGAGCGTTCTATAGGTCAGAAGAGGGACGGCGGAGTTGAAGACAATCAGTTGAATGTAAGTGGATGTTCTGTGGGTTGGGAGGGGGAAGCCAAGTTAAAATACAATTTGTTGAATGTAAGTGGGTGTGCTGTGGGTTGGGGTGAGGACAACTGATCTGCCAGATGACCAGTTGAGTGGCAATGGCTGTTCTGTGGGTTAAGGGGAGGACGGCTGAGTTAGAAAATGATTAGCTGAATGGGAGTGGGCTTGTTATGGGTTGAGGGCAGCTGAGTTGGCAGATGATTATTTGAATGGGAGAGGGATGCTGTGGGTTAGGGAGGTGGGATGGCTAGGTTAGCAGATGATCAGCTGAATGGGAGCAGGCATGTTATGAGTTAGGGACGTGGAACGGCTAAGTTGGCCAATGATTGGTTGAATGGGAGCAGGCGTGCTGTAGGCTAAGGAGTGGGGACAGCTAAGTTAGCAGATGATTACTTGAATGGGAGTAGGCATGCTGTGGGTTAAGGAGAGGGGACGGGTACATTACCAGATGATAAGCTGAATAGAAGTAGGCGTGCTGTGGATTTGGTACTGTAGGTGGAACAGCTAAGTTATCATATGATTAGTTGAATGGAAGTGGGTGTGCTGTGGGTTAAGGAGGGGAGATTACTTAATTAGCAGATGATTAGTTTTATGGGAGCAAGCATGCTGTGAGTCAAGGAGTGGGGATGGCTGAATTGGCAGAAGATTAGCTGAATGGAAACGGGCGTGCTGAAGGAGGTGGGACAACTACCTGAACAGATGATTAGATGAATGGATGCAGGCATGCTGTGGGTTAAGAAGGAGGGACAACCAAATTAGCAGATGATTTATTAAATGATTAGTTGAATGGAAGCAGGTGTGCTGAAGGAGGTGGGATGAATAAATTAGCAGATGATTAGTTGAATGGGAGCAGTAGTGCTATTGGTTAAGAAGGAGGTACGACCAAGTTAGCAGATGATTAGATGAATGGGAGCAGGTGGGCTGTGGGTTGGGGGGCATGACTCTGCAGATAATTAATTGAACCAGAGGGGGTGTACTGTGCGCTGTGGGAGGCCGAGTTAGCAGGTGATTAGTTGAATGGATGCAGGCATGCTGTGGCTTAAGGAGGGGGCTGAGTTAGCAGATGATTCGCTCATGGGAAGCATGCTTGCTCTGAGTTAAGGGGGAGGCAACTGAGTTAGCTGATGATTAGTTGAATGGAAGCAGGCTTGCTGTGGGTTAAGGAAGCGGGGGGTCACTGTGTTAGCCGATGATTAGTTGAATAGGAGCAGGCTTGCTGTTGGTTGGGGGGGTGCTGAGTTAGCAGATGATTAGCTGACTAGGAAGGGGCATGCTGTGGGTTAGGGAAGGGGGTGACCGCATTAGCAGATGATTAGTTGAATGGGAGAGGGCATGCTGTGGATTAAGAATGAGGGAAGACCGAGTTAGCAGATTTATTAAACGAGAATGGGGTGCTGTAGGTTAGAGAGGTGGGATGGCTAAGTTAGCAGATTCATTGTTGGGGGAAGGCTTGCTGCAGATTATGGAGGGGGACAACTGAGTCAGTAGATGATTAGTTGAATAAGAGGGGACATTCTGTGGGTTAGGGAGGGGAACGGTTGAGATAGAAGATGATTAGTTGAATGGGAGGGGGCGTGCTGTGCGTTAGGAAAGGGGATAGCTGAGTTAGTAGGTGATTAGTTGAAAGGGTGTGGGCATGCCGTGAGTTGGGGGGATGACTTTGCAGATGATTAGCTGAACGGGAGAGGGTGTGCTGTGGGCTGGGGGAGGCTGATATAGCGGATGATTCGCTGGATGGGAGCAGGCATGCTGTAGGTTGTGGGGGGACAGCTAAGTTAGTAGATGATTTTTGAGTGTAAGTGGGCATGCTGTGGGTTAGGGAGGGGGACAGCTGAGTTAGTAAATAATTAGCTGACTGGGACTGGGAGTGCTGTGGGTTGGGGGGTGACTTAAAGACACCTTTTTAACTTAGCATTCCCTGACAATGCCTCTTAACTTGACTGCTGAAATTTTAATTATTTTAAGGTATGTTTTTTGTGTATGTGATTTTACTGTGTTATTTTTGTTGTATGGCGCCCAGAGCTTCCAGGATTGGGTGCCTAACAAATAATAAATTGATTGATTAATTGACTTTGCAGATGATTAGTTGAGCAGGAGAGGCTTGCTGTGGGTTAAGGAGTGGGGACGATTGAGTTAGCAGATGATTTGTTGAACGGGAGGCGTGTGCTGTGGGTTAGGGAAGGGGATGACAGTGTTAGCAGATGATTAGTTTAATGGGAGGGACATGCTTCTGGTTGGGGGATGACTTTGCAGATGATTACTTGAATTGGAGGGGGTGTGCTGTGGATTAGGTAGAGGGACAGCTGAGTTAGCAGGTGATTAGTTCAAGGGTGTGGGCATGCTGTGGGTTTGGGGAGATGACTTTGCAGATGATTAGTTGAATAGAAGAGGGCATGTCATGGGTTGTGGGTGGAGGTCAAATTAGCAGATGATTAGTTGAATGCGAGCAGAGGGGGACAGCTGAGTTACAGGTGATTAGTTGAGTGTAAGTGTGCATGCTGTGGATTAAGGAATGGGGTCCACTGAGTTAACACACGATTACTTGAATGGGAGGGGGTGTGCTGTGGTTTAGAAAGGGGGATGGCTGAGTTAACAGATGATTAGTTAGTTTAACAGGAGGGACATGCTGAGGGTTAAGCAGTGGGAACAACCGAGTTAACAGATGATTATCTGAATGGGAGGGGGTATGCTGTGGGTTAGGCAGTGAGGCTGACTGAGTTACGAACATACAAAATTGCCAGCAGATACAGGCCTATCGGTCTATCTAGTCTGCTCGAGTGTGCAGCACTTCAGTATTTCAGACTGCAGCTGCCCCCCTCCTTTTGTCTCCCCCCCCAATTGATTTTGCCCATGCATCCTTCACTCACCTCCTGCCCCCCCCCATGGTTTGAACCCTCCCTCTGAACCTGTCCCACCCACTTTTAAAGCTGCCTACTGTCTGCAGTGATATCACCTTCTCCGGCAGCACATTCCACCTGCCACCACCCTTTTGGTGAAATAGTACCCCTCCCCCCATTTCCCTCCTGAATCTGCCTCCTTCCAACTTCAAACTGTGCCCCCTGGTTTCCCTTCCACCTTTTAATTTGAAAATATTTCCGGTGCTTACTCTGTTCATACTCTTCAGGTACTTGAAGGTCTCAATCATATCCCCTCTCTCCCTTCTATACGCCAGGGAATACATATTGAACTCTCTCAGTCTCTATTCATAAGGTTTATCTCCCAATCCCATGATCATTTTCATTGCCCGGGGCTGCACCCCTTCCAATAGTTTGATGTCCTTTTTCAAACAGGGTCACCAGTACTGCGGGCAGTACTCCAAGTGTGGCCTCACCAGGGACCTATACAGGGACATGATGACTTCCCCTTTCCTAGAGGTAATTCCCCTTGCAATGCACCTCAGCATTCTGTTGACCTTTGCTGCTGCCTTCCTGCACTGGGCTGAGTGGTTCATTTCCCCTGTCACCAGTACACCCAGATCCTTCTCCTCCTTTGACTTAGATAACTGCACTCCCCCTATCCAGTAACTATTACCGGGTTTCCTGGCTCCCAAGTGCATGACGTTGCACTTCTTGGAATTTAACCCAAGCTGCCATGTGTTAGACCATTCCTCCAGTTTTGTGAAATCCTCCTGGAGTACTGTACCACCTTCCCCTTTACCAACCATTGCACAGATCCCAAGATGGACAACCTGAAGGTGTGGGTTACTCGTCATATCCCCGACATCCTTTCTGAAGTAGAATCATGGCTATCGCCCAAGATACCGGATGCTGCCATCACACTACCTGGGTACATTTTATTCAGGCAGGACCACCTCACAAAAAGAGGTGGTGGTTGTGTTGTGTATCTTAAGGATTCTCTTCAGGGGCATGTCCTACCCCTCTCCAGTCATGACAACTGCAAATTATGTCCATCAAACTACTGCTGGGAGCACACAAAAGGGCACTTTCAGTCTACATCCCGGCCAAGACAACCTCGGCTGGCACCAGTGACCTTATGGACTGTATTAGTACCCTGAACCTAAATACTGAATCATGTTGCTATGAGATTTCAACACTAACTGGCTCTCCCCTGCTGCTGCCTCTGTCAAGGATGCCCTGTCAGCCATCCACATCTCTCAAATGGTAGAGACACCAACAAGAGTTAATTACAAAACAGGCACCAGCACTCTCCTGGACAGGGTACTCTCCAACCGACCTGCACATATCATCAACACCATTGTCCTCCTTGATTTCTTGAGTGATGATCACGCCCCAGTTAAGTGCTCTTGGATCAATAATTTCTGCAAACCCCTTCCAGAAATATAATTAACTGTGTGCTCCTAAAAGGGCACCTGGCTCAACTAAAAGCGGACCTGCAATGCCTTGACTGGACTGACCTCTATGGAACCAAGGACGTGGATGTAGCCCTTGACATCTTCATAACAAAATTCAATGCTGTCTGTGATAAACACGCCCCCATGAAAACAAGAAAAATAAATGGACTCTGCAACCTATGGATTACTCCAGACCTACTAAATGCAAGAGACCACCTATGGCAAAAGGGGTGAACACATGGTACACCCACCAACATCCAACAATATAAAAGAGCCAGAAATGAGTGCACGAAAGCTACTCGGCGCACTAAAAGCTCATACTATAAAGAAGCCCTTTCCAACTCCTGGAACAGCAGCAAGTCATTCTGGGCCAACCTCAATGACATAGCTGGTAAGGACCTCAAAACTGCCCCAACAATGCTCATGGCTGATGACGTACCTTCCATGGACCCTCTTCACATAGCTAACTTACTGAACAACGCTTTCACAGATCTAAGTAATGTGTTCCCGGCTGACTATTTCAATCCTCCCACCCTGAAAGATCTCAAAGAGAAGCAAGCTCTAACCAACAACCACCCGTTGTTCTACTTCAAAGATGTTTCTATAACTGCAGTCAGAAAATATCTGGAAAAGGCGTTGGGGAAATCAAGACACAGCAGGGACACCCTGGACCTCAAATTTGTTGCCCTAATCCTGGAGGAAGTCCTAAGCCCTTTGACTAAATTAATCTGTCCCTCCACCACTCACAATTCCCCCAATGATGGAAATCTGCAACAGTAACCCCAGTGCACAAAAGTAGGGACTGGTTTTGCTCAATAACTACAGATCGATCTCCATACTCCCGCCTCTCTCCAAAGCGCTTGAGTGGATTGTGGCAGATCAGCTTGTTGATTATCTGAACCTACACAAACTCCTGTGCCCTGAACAACTCAGGATCTGGTCTGGGCATAGCATCTTCACGGCATTACTGGAATTCACAGGCTTCATCCACCACACTTTAGATCAAGGCCAGCCAGTTGGGGCAATATTTATCAACCTATCAAAAGCATTTGATACGGTACATCATACGTTCCTCCTTGAGCAGCTAACTCATAATGGGCTCTCTCCAAATACTGTGCAATGGTTTAGCAGCTATCTGTACAACTGCTCTCAGCAGGTCAGGATTGGGGACGTCATCTCCAAAAGCAGACCAGTCTGTCCAGGAGTCCTTCAAGGGTCAATCCTGGGGCCTCTACTGTTCAGTCTATTCCTAAACAAACTCCCAGACTCCTGCCCTAGTTGTATGCTCCTGTATGCCGACGATGCGGTCATATTTACCAGCAATCCTCACCCTGAACACCTACAGATGGACCTCCAAGGAGGATTCTCATCTGCCGAAACATGGTTTAAGGAGCACAGACTAGTGCTGAACTATAAAAAAACAAAGACCATGATCTACTCCAGCTCCCTAAGCAAACACAAGGCCTTCCCCCGTCTATCATGAATGACAGCAGTGACACACTAGAACTCGTTCAGCACCTTAAGTATCTGGGCATCACAATTAACTCCACCATGTCCTATGCCCAACATATGGACAATACAGCAAGGGTGATCAACACCAGAATCAGGATACTCTACTGTCACAGGCACAGCCTAACAAACAAAGCCCTGAACCTGGCCATCAATAGTTCAATTGTCTCCCTCATTGATTATGGCCTGACCATCTATGGCATCTCTCTGGCATTAAATAAGGCATGCCACCTCCTCACAGGTGCTGCAAGACTCACGCACACCTGTGATCTCTATGCCCGGGCAAATGGCTCCAACTGAAGGGCAGAATTAAATACCAAGCCTGCCTCCTCGCCAAAAAAGTCTTACTAAATCTACTGCCAACAGGAGCTCAGAACCTACTAACCCTTCACATGAGTACTAGACAAACCAGAAGCTCCATCAGTCAAATCTTCAGTGAACCTAGATGCCACACTGTCTTGGCCCAATGTTCATTGTCCTACCATGCTCCCCACTGAACCAATGCTCTTCCTCCTGACATCACCGGAACAGCAACTACTGGTGCCTTCAAATGCAAACTTTGCCAGCACCGCATCACTGATGATAGCTGTGGCTGCTTCCTCTAGCTTCCCCTCTTACTGTAGTCTCCTGCTTGCACTTAGACACACCACCTGTCCTGATTGGTACCAGCCAACCGCAACACTTTTCTGACCCCTACCCTGCTCCTACCTAGTGCACCACCTCTATACCTCTCCATCACAGGGCTCACCCCTCCCACTTCCCTCTCCTTCCCTCTGTCCTCACCTGTCAACTCTGTCGGCTACCCACTTTGTGTCCATCTTTTGCAGGGTGATTTAACTCTCGGATGCAGGCAGGCATACATTGTACAATGCATCAGCAGTGTCAATTTGTGTGAATCTTACTGTAACTTTCTGTAAAAACTATGTAAATGCTTTATCTGTTGTACACTACTGTTTTCTGTTTAACTGATGTGGAACCTACAAAAGAGCATCCACTCACAGGTGTAATCCAAGATCTTAATAAATACAAAAAAATAAAAAGATTGTGGTGTCATCAGCGAAGAGGCTGATTTTACTCTTTATCCCTTCTGTGAGGTCGGCAATGAAAACGTTAAACAGCATTGGTCCCAGCACTGAGCCTGTGGGACCCCACTTACCACCACCCTGGACTCGGATACCTCATCCCCCACTACTACCTTCTGCTGTCTATCCTGCAACCAGCTCCTGATCCATCTAACCAGTTTCCTCCCCACTCCCAGGTTGCTCAGTTTGCTGGTCAGCCTACCATGCAGCACTAAATCAAAGGTTTTGCTGAAGACAAGGTATAGGACGTCCACCACATGACCCTTTTCCGGTGCCTGTGTCACCCAATTGAAAAAGTCCACCAGGTTTGTCTGGCAGGAGCTGCCAGAGACAAAACCATGCTGTCTGCCATATAGGAGATCATTATCCTCCAGACATTATTCCAGCCTTTCCTTGAGGATAGTCTCCATTAGCTTTCCCACAACTGAGGTTAGGCTGATTGGTCTGTAGTTCCCTGGTTCAACCTTGGGCCCAACTCTTATGGAGGGACACCACACGTGCCACCCTCCAATCCCTGGATAAGCATCCCATTTCCAGGGAGGTGTTGAACAGGTCTGCTAATGGCCCCACCAGGACTACTGCCAAATCTCTCAGTACTCTAGGATGAATATAGGAGAGACATGCTGTGGGTTAGGGAGGGGGATAGCTAAATTAGAAGATGATTAGTTGAATCGGAGTGGGCGTGCTGTGGGTTGGGGGGTGGCTGAGTTAGCAGATAATTAGTTGAACAGGAGTGGGTGTGTGTGTTAAGGAGGAGGGATGACTGAGTTAGCAGATAATTCATTGAATCAGAGTGGATCTGCTACGGGTTAAGGAGGGGTGGATGGCGGAGTTCGAAGATTAGTTGAATGGAAGCTGATGTGCTGTTGGTTGACGGGGGGGTGACTAAGTTATAAGATTAGTTGAATGGCAGTGGGCATGCTGTGGGGTGGGGGGATGACTGAGTTGCACATGTTTAGTTGACCAGGAGGAGGCATGCTGTGTGCTAATGGGGGGCGGCAGAGTTGGTATATGATTAGTTGAATGTAAGTGGGCATTCTGTGAGTTAAGGAGGGGAGTGAATTAGCAGATAATTAGCTGAAAAGGCGCAGGCGTGCTGTCGGTTTAAGAAAGAGGGACGGCCAAGTTAGAAGATGATTAGCTGAATGGTAATGGGCGTGTTGTAGGTTAGGGAGAAGGACAGCCGAGTTAGCAGATGATTAGTTAAAGGAGAGTGAGTGTGCTGTGGGTTAGGGGGGAGGATGGCTGGGTAAACAGATAAATAGTTGAACAGCAGAGGGCATGCTGTGGGTTAAAAAGGAGGGATGGCAGAGTTAAATGATTCGCTGAATCGGAGTGGACACACTGTGGGTTAAGGGGAGGATGGTTGAGTTAGATGATTAGTTAAAGGAGGGGGGATGGCTGAGTTGGCAGATAATTACCTGAACAGAAGTGGGCATGTTGTGGTTTTAAGAAGGAGGGACGACTGAGTTAGCAGATGATTAGCTGAATGGTGGTGGCTGTGTTGTGGGTTAGGAAGGACAGCTGAGTTGGCAGATAATTAGTTGAAGGAGAGTGGGTGTGCTGTGGGTTAGGGAGGGGGATGGCTGGGTAAACAGATAATTAGTTGAACAGCAGAGGGCATGCTGTGGGTTAAAAAGGAGGGATGGCAGAGTTAGATGATTCGCTGAATAGGAGTGGACACACTGTGGGTTAAGGGGGGATGGCTGAGTTAGATGATTAGTTGAAGGAGAGTGGGTGTGCTGGGGGATAGGAAGGGGGGATGGCTGAGTTAGCAGATAATTACCTGAACAGAAGTGGGCATGTTGTGGGTTTAAGAAGGAGGGACGACTGAGTTAGCAGATGATTAGCTGAATGGTGGTGGCCGTGTTGTGGGTTAGGAAGGACAGTTGAGTTGGCAGATAATTAGCTGAAGGAGAGTGGGTGTGCTGTGGGATAGGGAGGGGGATGGTTGGGTAAGCAGATAAATAGCTGAACAGCAGAGGACATGCTGTGGGTTAAAAAGGAGGGATGGTTGAGTTAGATGATTCGCTGAGTAGGAGCGGACACACTGTGGGTTAAGGAGGGGGGATGGTTGAGTTAGATGATCAGTTGAATGGAAGCAGGTGTGCTATGGGTTAGGAAGGGGAGGTAGCTGAGTTAGCTGGGTATATAACTGCCTTCTCTCCCCCAAATCCTTGATCTGGGGACAGGAGGGGAGGTCCACTACTAACTACTGGCATCTTGGGGGATTATTAGGCTGTGATGGGGGTGCGACTGAAAAAATACAATGTTGGCTCCTGGCACAGTGCCAGGAGCTGGATTTTTTGTTTTGCTTTCATATGTGGGATCATGAGGTGGGGGGGGTGCCAGTAAATAATTGGGGTGCAGGTGGGTGGCCAGGATATTAGCCCTGGTAACCTGGGGAGGGATACATTTTTTATGTAACCCAACCCAGTCTCTCAGTGTAGCTGAATCACACAAATTATGTGCCCTTTGAAGGGGGTAGGCATGACCCTGGGTACTCCCATGTCTAGGGGTAGTTGGTGTTTTCCTCACCGGGAGCCCCTTGCATAACCACACAATTCTGGGTCAATGACTCTCTCTCTCTCTCTCTCTCTCTCGGGGTACAGGGACAGTAATCTAGGCTGAAAAACACACGACTCAGGCTACAGAATCCAGATTAGAGAAGGAAAGGATGCACTCGTAGACCTGGTGATGCTGCGAAAGAATCTATTTTCTCAGTTAACACACTGTGTATACCATCGCCAGTTAGATGACCCACTTCAGCCAGGTTTGGGGATTTAACCTGGCTGCAGTGTGTTTTCTAACTGATGATGGTGTATACAATGCGTGGACTGAGAAAATAAAGATTCTTTTGCAGCATCACCAGGTCTACGAGTGTACCCTTTCCTTCTCTAACATGTTCAGTTTTTGAGTGCACCGGGATTAGCTGAGAGCACTGATATCAAGTCCACAGTACAGAATCCAGATACTTGAATCTCTCTACTTAAACAGGATGGCTCAAACTCATGTGATATATATATGATTCATACAATGGGTCCAGGGACCCCGATAAATTCATCTTCCGTATCGGAACATACAACAGTCTCCTGTACTTTTTTGGAGACCAAGGCATACAGTCATCACTGTAGCTGGGATCAGCCAGTACCTCTTGCCTCAGTCCCTCTCTTTCTGTCCTGGCCATGTGCGAGCTTCAAAACTCATTGACTACTCTTACCCGACACTCACTCTCTTCTACACTGTCTCTACCACCCTGTTTTCCTGGGCCTTATATAAAGCACAGCATGGCATGCCAGCAAGGTGCACTAAACATGTTAAGAGAAATTCCTTCTGGGAGTCCACTGGAATGGGTTATGTAGAACTTCATACCAAATGCCCAGAATCTTGCAACGCCCCACCAGCACGTGCTGCATCTGCTCGAGCTCTGAATTCATCTAGTAGTACCATGTAGTCCATCCCCAAGGCACATCCTAGACTAGACAGCTACTGCTACTTACAACAGCATACTTTCTCAGAGATCGCCTACCTTACCAGCAGATCTCTAAACACATCCTCTTGAGCCACTCCTATAATGTCTGGAAGCCTTTACCATCTCACTCTCTATACTGGACACACAACACACTCTTCTGTAAAGTTCACCACGGGCCTGAGGACCACCAGGAATCATTCCTGGAGGAAGTACTTCCTGGGTCTTACTCTGCTCCCCAGTAAAACCCCTATACTCCCCACTCTACTGGGGACACCAGGTTTAATTCCCACCACCTCCAGGTTGAAGGCACATCCTGAGCAGAGGTCAGACACTGCTAGGAACCAGAACCTCCCTTGCAAACAAGGTGGTTTAATCTCATGCCACCTCTTGTTGTGGGGTGACACTGCATTCCTGTCATCCAGTGGTGGCCTACAATGGGAACCTTACACCCTGACCCAAGTGTTGAGCCAGCTACTGACGAACATGTAATGTGCCGGCCCCACTGAATCTTACTGGTGTCTTGGCATTCTGCTGTGCCCACAGAAACCACTTAACCATGCTTTGAGAGCACTGCATAGACATCTTCCTCACATCCAAGGGCACTCGATGAAACTGAGGTCCCTGGGCAACAGGATGGCTGGAGGAACTATGCACTTCTCATACTCTAGTGACCCCCAAGGGAAACTCCAGTGAACTCCCTTGCCAATCCTATGGGGTTCTCCTCTGTGGGGAATTTCCAGTTTTCCTACCTGATGTCCCCTACATCTCCATAACCTAAGCTCCCTCACAAACTAAGACATGTGAGAGGGATGCCATTATACCACATCCCTCCAGTGGGCACTATGGGAAAACCCTTGCCCCCCCCCCCCATCATAAGAGAGAGGGTAGTTACATTATTTATTTTTTTTTACTTCCTTTTGTACCCCCCAGTACCAAATAATAAACAGATGAGTATGATTTTACTTGCAGAGTATTCGAAAAAGGTACACACAACGCTATTGACTGGCGAGTTCTGGCTTTATACTTTGACTGCAGTTTAGTTTGCCAGGTTTGCTGCTTCATTGTTGTGCTTTTCTAAGTTATTCTGCTGCATATCATATCTGCCTGTACTTGAATATTCTTATAGCTGCACATACCTGTCCCTTCCACCCCCACCCCACCCCTCGTAGGACACAGAAATGAAAATGAGATGATCACTATTGTTAACTTACATTTTAAATAAATTTAATTGAAATGGAGTCTGTAATGATTCTGTGCCAGCCATTGATGTTTAATTTTGACAGTGAAACCTCTACTGTTTTCTTCTGTACGAACATTTAGAAATCTTTAAGAATACTGATCCTGCGTATCTGTCTCATTTCAACTGTTTGTAAACGTAGCTCAGCAACTCCTTAACTCCAACTTCATGATCCTCAGTTTCTTTCTCCAACACCACCTCCTTACAGTTCAAAGAGGCACCCTTTAGACATACAGCTGCTGTACTTTGGGAAAGAATTTGATACCAATTAAGAAAGAGGAAACAAGTTCACTGCAACCCCTGTGCCAGCTAAACCCTGTATTTCTGTTTCTAGCTGCACTAGGAACCTATAGTGCACTTCCTGTCCTCCTCTAAAATGTGCCCCTACAAATACCATTCAAATTACCTCATTAATATTAATAGCATATAGGAAGCATACTCTTAAACATTAGAAATCGCTTAAAGGGTCAATGTCAGCTTTTATGCTTTTTTTCTAAGTGCATGCAGGCCAGGCATTTACTTTTGCCTGTTCCATGTCTGCAGACTGCTACTGTAACTTGGTTGCTGCACGCAAGTAAAAAAAAAATGTATGTTCTTCACTAATCCTGTTTAAGTAGGGTAAGTCAATGAAATCCTATTTACTGTTCCTCTGCCAATTAGAGATGTCAGTCTGACAATACAGTTCTTTTATACTGTTTTGTTTTCTCGTTTTTCATAGGCCTATTTTTCTTTAATATATGTAGAAATATGCAAAGTGAGCTGCTCAAGATGTACATTATGATATTATGTTTGTAAAAGTTTGAAACTACTCAATAAAAAGATGTAACCCCCCTGCAAATGGGGGTTCCCAAAAGACTTCCAGGAGCTTGCTTGAATGCTCCAAGCCTGAATGGTGTTTGGCATTTAAGCCATTTATCAGTGAGTGTTTTTAGAACCTCTGGTACTGTCTCTTTAAGAGCTGTCTGCTTGCAGACATAATTAGTTGTATGGGGGACTGTGTTTCTTTGATTGAGTACCCTCAAGCTGCTGCCAATTCACTTCATTTTTGCAGTCACTAGGAGTGCAAAGGAACCTATCTGAAAGATGTAACTGTTTGCCAGAAATTATTTAGAGTAATAATGAAATTACAGTTTGTCTAACCTGCTTTCTTTGCAGTCAGAACTGTGTCTGCTAGTTCCCATTCTAGTTTTGAACTGCTGAACTGGACCAATCAGTGTGGGGTAAGCTAGCTCTAAAATGGTGCCTTGGACGAATCAGAACTTGGACTCATAATCTGAGCCAGCCACAAGAAGATTGTATGGGCAGTGACTGGGAGATGTAGTTTAGACTTCGTGCCTTTTTGGACCAACAGCAGCAGTCTATTGTGAGTGACAGCCAATCCAGTCAAGAACTGGGAGGAACTCAAAGGAAGTGCCGGTTTTGTCGGTTGGAGTTTCAGTTGAGCTTTGGCAGTGAAGAAGGAAGGAGCCCTGTGCTTTTTCAGTGTGCAGTTTTAGTCAAAAAAGCGTGTGTAAGGCCCAGAGTTCGGTCTGCAGCTTGTGTAACAGCTTGTTAGGACTGAATCCAGTCCTGTGAAAAGAATCAAAGGATCTCTGAAGAGTAGAAACCAGGCTCACCCTGTAGAAGACTGGAGGAATTGCTGAAAATTGCACTCGGTCTGTCAGGAACTGAATCTGCTGTGTGTTCTCCGGGTGTTGTGCAGTAATTGCGATCGGGATACAGATGCAGCTTGCCTGGTATAGTGCTTTCTTTATATGGATGTGTGAAGAGGTTTGTGTACCTCAAGTGAGCCCTACTGACATTGAAGGACCCTATCTTATTTGGAGTCGTGAGTACTAATTCAGGTCGCTCCCTGTTGAATTGCCACATTAAATCCAAATGGAATTACTGTACTGCTGACTGTTTAATTCTCCTTTTCTCTGTGAAAGGGCCCCTACCAACTGCACGGTTTGGACTAGCCACTAGGGCTTGGGTACCCAGGGACAGTAACTGATAGGGATAGGCCTGTGCACAGAGCCATAAATGAATTATTAGGTGATAAGCTAATTAACCTGATTTCCCCTGTCCTTGTTATATCCCCTAAATAAATCAGAGCTGCTTGTTTCAGCAAAGTTATACTGCCTGAGGTATTTGTCTATGTTAAAGTACTGTACTGTGATTGTTGCACTGTATCTCATTTCACAGGAGGTCCCAGTGCGGAACCAGACCTGGGGGTAAGTGTATACTGTGAAGGTAATTCTGATATATTGTGTGGGCCACTAGTGGGAAGAAAGGGGGGTTGCAGTGTCCCAGAGGGCTGTGACCAAGTTAGTTTAACTATTGCAAACCCTGACCTCTGGGTGGAGGCACCCGCCATTGGATCCAGGCCCCTCAACCTGTTAGTGGCAAATCAGGCAGGGGTAGTAGCCCCTGGGATAGCGCCATCTAGGGGTTACAAAGATTTAGTCTTTGCCGTATTGGTCCTTGTAACAGATGCAGAAGCAAATGATTTGATACCTTTTATTGGACCAATGTAGATGTAATAAAAAGAACAAAGTGCTTTAGCTTTCGGAACAACCCAGTCCTTCCTTGGAAGCTTAATGTAACCCCCCAGTGGCGCTATCCCAAGGGCTACTATCCCTGCCTGACTGACTACCAGCAGGTTGAGGGGCCTAGATCCAATGGCGGGTGCCTCCACCCAGAGGTCAGGGTTAATACTGTCTGGTATGACTTGGTCACAGTCCTCTGGGACACTGCAACATCCCCTTTCTTCCCACTAGTGACTCCACACAATATCTCAGAAGTACCTTCACAGTATACACTACCCCAGGACTAGTCTAGTCAGCATGACTCTGGGGACCCCCTGTAAAGCAAGATGATGTAATGCAATAGCCACTGTACAATATTTCAACACAAACACATATCTCAGTCAGTGTAACTTTGCTGAAACAACCAGATCTGATTTATTTAGGGGATGGCAACAAAGGCAGGGGGAAATCAGGTTAATTAGATCAATCACACTAATATTCACAGCACTGTGCACAATGTCAGAGTCCCTGATTGTCACTTTCACTGGGTACCCAGGATGGGTAGGGGGGGCTAGCCAGGATCGGTGCAGCTGGTTGGGGCCCTGAGATGGAAAACACTTGCACAATACCCAATTTGTAATCCAGAGCTGACAGGCTCAGTTCATGTATCAAGAAATAAAATCAGATGAAACACTTGCAATTCAACGGTACAGCTGTCAGGGAGCTGCCCTTATTTTCACTCACTACTTTTGGCTGGATGATAACCCTGAGAGTGGCGTGGATTTCTGGATGCCTTTCACACAGCAGGGGAACAGGTTTTTGTGAATAGGACACACCCCACACATTTATATGTGAAAGAAAGTTACCATACCAGGCAGCTGCTCTCATATCCCATTGGCACTTACTGCCAACCCGGGAGTTCGCGATGCAGCTTCACTCTCCTCACAGACCGAGCGTGATTAAGCAGTTTCTCCAGTCCTCTACAGGGTAAGCCTGGTTCATGGCTACAGAGCCGCTCCTTTCCTCCAAACACAGCAGATTCAGTCCGAATCACCCTGGCAGGCGGTCGCCCCATCTCTCGGACTCCATGCGCTCACAAGAAAACCGCAGCTGAGAAGCCCAGAGCTCCTTACCCAGTCACAGCCACAACAGATCTGCCTTCTCAGCCACTAGGCAGGAAATTACAGTCGGGTGCCACCCAGCCCAATTGGTGGGCTTCAGTTGCCAGTCACTCAAAGCTTCCCTCATTGGTGCAAAAAGGCGCCACAGTCCAGAACTTCACTTCCCAGAATTGCTAGCTATATCCTCCATTGCTAGCCAGCTCCTGAGAGAGTCCTGATTCTGGTTGGTCGCTCAATACCCCATTTTAGGTGCCCCTCCCTCCTGGTTGGATCTAATCTGCAGTCCAGATCCAAAATGGAGGGGCAAAGCACTCAAAGTCCCAGATGCAAGAAAGACAGGTTAGATAATTTACATTTTCATCACCACTTTTACAGATCGCTAGTAAACAGTTACCTTCCTGGGTAGTGCTTACTCTGCCCACTTAGCGACGGCAGAAATGGAGCAATTTGTCAGCAGCTTGAGTGGGACTCGAGCAAGGAACCACCAGCCCCCCTAGGTTCCAGCCCTGTCTGTAAGCAGACAGCTCTTAAAGAGACAGTACCAGAGGCTCTAAAAGCACTCACAAATAGGTGGCTTAAGTGCCGAACACCATCCAGGCTGGGGCCTTTAGGCAAGCTATTAGGAGACTTTTGGGAACCTCCACTTGCAGGGGTGTTACACCCTTCTTAGCCTGAAAAGCTTGACGTCTGCATCAAGTAGATACCCCTAAGTCAGTTTTAGGTAGAACATTTGAACTGTCCTGCTTTTTTCAATCAGCATTTAGCATATTAACCACTGATAGATACATGTGCTCTATATTATGCATTCTACTACCGATTATTCAAGAGTACATACATATATATATATACTGTATATACATATATATATATATATATATATATATATATATATATATATATATACACATATATACACACACAAATATTTTAACTCAGGACATTACTTCCGGCATCTGAAACCTGGATAAAGGGGCCCCATCCCTATCATCTACCTTGGGGTTGGAAATGGCAGGGGCACCATACTCAGAGGGCAAAACCAGTAATCTGGAGTTATCTCCCATGCTTAGTTTGGGCAGCAAGCTCGGGGTCACATACACTCCCTTATGGACCACATTAAGGGGCAGGTCCACAGGTCTGCCCAGGGACTCATAACCTAGCCTTACTACTGGCCTCACTTCTTGACCAGTCCTTCTTGGGGGGGGACGGGCACAGTTTCTGAACGGTTAGACTCACTTTCAGCACTGCCTGTACTGGCTAAGGGGGTCTCTATTGAGGCAGGAAGGCCAGAATTCGAGGCATTTTCAGCTCCATAGTCTAAAATTTCTGAGTCCACAACACATGGATCAACTGTGGAGACTCCTGGCACTGGCAGGGAACACACTGTCCTGGTTCTGGTGTGTCACCAGCATGCTCCAATATATCACTGCCTTCTTCTGAAATGTCAAGCAGTTCACCTAGGCACAATGATTCCACATCCTCTGATTTGATGCTTTGTATTTCACTTTCTGAGAGCATTGGCTCCAGTGACAAAGCTGAGGGCTTAGACAGTCCAGAAGACCCAGCTTCATCCCCTGGGTTAACTAGGGGATTGCCCCAGAACAGTTGACTCAATTCATAAGAAAGGTAATATTCAAGATTACACTCACTATCCTCGGACACAGACTGACAATATGATTCAATTGAAACTGGTGGAGAGGGACACTTTAACCTAACTTCTGTGGGTGCAGTCTTTCTTGACCTTTCCTTGGCAGCGGCTCTAGTCACTGGTCCAGAGGGGGCATCGTCTGGGGGTTCAGCCTCTATCAAGATATGTCCAATGGGCAACAAATGATTTCTATGCATAGTTTTCACATCTTTCAAATTATTCTCAGGCCGTACCTTGTACACAGGCAGATCATCTAGTTTGCACACTACAATGTGAGGGAGGTGATGCCATCTGTCAGCAATCTTATGCTTGCCATGTAGCCCTAGGTTCCTCAGCAACACTTGATCTCCTTCCCTGAGTTCCAGGGCCTTCACTTTTTTGTCATACCTTTCTTTATTGGCTAGATTTCTTGGCAGCCATGACCAGAGCCAGCTGGCACTTATGGTTTAATTGGCCTTAATTTTTAACATACTGTAAATGAGCAGCTGCTTGAACCCATCGAAGAAACTCCAAAGCAAACATCTACTGCAATATCTGGCTTCTTCCAAACATTAGTCGATAAGGGAAAACCCAGTGGCATCACTTTTAGTGCAGTTGTATGCATGTACCAGTGTGCTAATCTATTGGCTCCTGGGCTCTTGTCTTTTAGTTGAAGGATTGCCTAACATGTCCAGTAAGATTGTGATTGAACCATTCGGGCTGGGGGTCTCCCTGGGGATGATAGGGGGTGGTCCTTGACTTTCGCACTCCCCACAATGAAAGCATCTCTTTAATCAGATGACTCTCAAAATCCCGCCCTTGATCAGAATGTATTCTTTGAGGGGCCCCATAGTGAACAAAGACATTTTCTATAAGTACTTTTGCCACAGTGGATGCCTTCTGATCCTTGGTGGGGAATGCTTGAGCATATCAAGTGAAATGGTCAGTGATAACCAATACATTATTAATATTTCTTTGATCTGGCTCTAGACTCAGGAAATCAATACAGACCAACTCTCTGGGTGTGCTAGTGGTGATGTTAACTGGGGGACAGCCTCTGAGGCAAGGCTTTCCGCTGTAGACAACGACTATAAGTGCTAATGTGTTGTTCCACATCAGCCCCCATTTTAGGCCAATAGAATCTAGATCTCACTAAATCAAGGGTTCTGTCTATGCAGAGATGTCCCATGTGATTGTGTAGAGACCTCAGCACCAGCTCTCGAAAGGCAGCAGGCAAAACTAACTGTTGTTTGTCCAGTTGGCCCCCTTTGTCCATTGTCTTTCTGTATAACAATCCATTCCTCATTCTCAATTTAGGGCCTTCTTTGTATAGCAATGCAGTCCTCAAATCAGGGGAGTGTAATTTTGACACATCCTTCTTTGCTTGAATGGCTTCTAGAGCTGTTTTATCATAGGATCTCGGGATTGAGCCCGCTGAATACTGTCATTATTGAACTGAGGCAAAGCACCAGTGTCCAGTGCAGAAAAATGGCAATAAGCATCCGGTATGCAAGTTTCAGAGGGCTCCAAGCAATCCACCATGCAGTCCACTGCATCCGTGGACACCTTTTCCTCCCTGTCAAACTTTTGGCAGAGTGCTCGAATATCCGGTTCTGACAATCGACCCAGTTATTGGAAGGAACTGGTCTCCTGGAGAGAGCATCAGCATCTATATGGTTCAGGCCTGCTATGTACTCAACGGCATAATCGTATGTGGACAAGGCAGAGAGCCACCTATGGCCCGTGGCATCCAACTTGGCTGAAGTCTGCACATAGGTCAAAGGATTATTGTCAGTTTTTACCATTATCTAAGCTCCATACAAGTACTCATGAAATTGATCAACAATGGCCCACTTCAAAGCTAGGAACTCTAATTTGTGCACTGGATAGTTCTTTTCTGACGTGGTCAGACTCCTGCTGGCAAAGGCCACTGGTCTCAGCCCATTTGTGTGCTCCTGATACAACAAAGCCCCCAACCCTTGCAGACTAGCATCAGTATGAAGGACATACGGTCTGGTAGGATCAGCATAGGCCAACACTGGGGCATGGGTAAGTTGATGTATGATTTCATGGAAAGCAGTCTCACAATCAGAAGTCCAGCGGGCCCCAAATACTTAATTCGGATGGAAATACCTCTTTTCAGTCTCAATGGGCACTGTTTTCTTGTACTTTTTGTGGGTTGGGGGATACTCTTGAGTAAGGTTGAGTAAAGGGTGGATCACTCAGGAATAGTCCTTGATAAAATGCCTATAATAACCACAGAAACCCAGGAATCTCTGCAGCTCCTTCAGATTTTTTGTCTGGGGCCAGGTGGTCAATGCCTCAACTTTACTGGGGTCAGTCTCTATGCCCTCGGTGGACACTATATGTCCCACATATTTTGCTGATGTTTGAAAGAATTGACACTTATCAATGGACAATTTGAGGCCAATATCTTCCAGTCGGTCCAACACCTTGAATAACCTGCTTTCATGTTCCTCCAGAGAGCTGCTAAACACAATGACATCATCCAGGTATACTAAGCACTCTAGCAAGTTCATATCCCCCACTGCACACTCCATTAAGCACTGGAAAGTGGCTGGAGCACCCGAAATCCCTTGAGGCATCCTCATAAACTCATAGAAACTAAGTGGGCAAATAAAGGCAGTCTTTTCACGGTCTTCGGGGGCCATGGAATCTGATAGTACCCACTGCGAAGGTCCAGCACTGAGAACCACTTACTACCGTTCAGGCAGTCCAACGCATCCTGAATGCATGGCATGGTGTACTGATCTGGAATGGTCCACCGGTTCAAAGTACGATAATCCACACACATCCTGACTGTCCCATTCTTTTTCCTCACTACCACGATAGGTGAAGCATATGGGTTTCTGGATTCTTGTATTACTCCAGCCGCAAGCATCTCTTGCAGGTGTCATCTCACATCATCTATGTCAGCAGGTGCCAGGCGTCGAGGCCTCTCACGAAATGGCCTCTCATCACGTAGCCGGATGCGGTGTTCAACTCCTTGCACACATCCTACATCCCATTCCTTCAAGGAAAACACCTGGTCTCTCTGGGCAAGCTTCTCACTGATCCTTTCCCTCCATTCTGCTGGCAACAGGGAGTCACTGAAATCAAACAAGTCAGGTGTCACTCTGTCACTCTTCCCTGAACTCTTGTTACTGGGCAGGATGGCAGTATCTGCACAGTGCACAGTGGCCAGGGTGCAGCCTCGATTTACTCGGCTCTCCCTATCAGACACACTGTGAACCTGAACCATTACCCTTTTAGCAAAAGCATGAGCTCTAGCAGGCAGGATACTGGTTTGACTAGCAGCCCCTCGGGCAGTTTCCCATCCCCCGGTGCATCCAGCATTAATATTTTGTTCTTTACATCCTTCTTGATATGGACTTCTCCTTGTAGAACACACTGCGCATTTGGTGCTAGCAGCAAAGATTCTGGGTCCTTCCTCCAGACGACCCCCACCAGGTCCTCGGGTTCCATTCTACCAGCACTTCTCTGTGCCTCATAAGCCCTTTTAATTAAAGCCGAAATTCTGAGGGCTCTGCCAGTCTTGGACTTTTGTTTTTCAAGAACATAACTGCGCTAATCACCCAAACATATAAGCATTGGTTCCAATCAACAAAGGGACCCCATCATACAGTCCAGTGGGGGACACACTAAGGCTAGGGTCTCTACTTGCTCTGCCACTCCAGCCACAGAAGTAGGAAAAGACAACCAAATTCAGATATAGCCAGGGTAGGGGTAGGCCTTCTCACTCAGACCCCACACATGTAGCCCCTCTAGAGGTTGCAGGGGCACATCAGACAAATGCTTCTGATACCAGTCCTGAAACATGATTGTCAGTTGGGAGCCACTGTCCAATACAGCCCTGGTGGACACCCCGTTCACTTTCACTGTAGTCTCCATGGAGGGACCCACTACTTCAGACCATTCAGGGGGCATTACTTGAGAGGTCGCTCGGGCATTGGCCCTGGTGGCAAAACTTTTCCGGTTGGCCTCCCCTGGTGACCGGGCACAGGTCTTGCGATGCCAGGCCACTAACCTGCTGGTGACTTTCGTCAAGTTCTCTGGTAACCGACACTCAGTCTGAAAGTGTCCATCTTCCCCACAATGGTAACAGAACTTAATGTCTCGGTTGTCTTTGGAGGGAGGGGGATCTCTTATCTGGTGGGGCACTTCAGGGGCTCTACATGGCTCTTCTTGAATGGGATGTTTACCCCGGGATATCTCTGGTTCACCAACTCTATTTGGGGTGACAGCAGTCTGTTATAGCTCCCTCACAATTTCCCGTAAGTCTCTAATTTCCACTCTCAAGTTACTCTCAACCAGGGGGTCAGAGGAAACAGCATGCACTCCCCTCCAGTTTTGGGCTCAGGGGGAGTTTGGTACAGATCTGGCTCCCGATAAGTCTCTGTCATCCCCTTGATCAACCCTCTCAATTTATGAGTCTCGTCTGGCTCACTTTGCTCAGGAGTCTGGCACAGATTCACGGCCCCAGCATAGGGCACCCACCTCTCTTCATCAGTTTCGATTTCATGAATCTCTCTCATCAATTGACAATATTCAGGAGAGTCGGCCTTCTGGTCTTGCAACTTGAGTTTCAGCAGTATTACACTTGAAAATCTGACTGACTTCAATATATGGTCTAATCGGACCTGGTTTAGTGTTTGGGCAGTCACTCCCCCTTTTCGGTGGGCCTTTTGCAGGGCCCTTTCCATTCTAGTAACAAATGCAGACACTTTCTCATTTCTCCACTGCTTTGCTGACTTGAATTTCCATAACAGATCCTCCCCTGTTTCAGTGCTGCCAAACACCCCCTCTAAAGTGGAACGATATTCTGCTGCAGTGGTCTCGGGGATAGTGGCCCATAGGAACCGAATGTCTTCCAATGCAGGACCCCTCAAACTTTCCATCAGCCGTTTCCTCTTCTCCCCCTCAGAACACTGCCACTCTTGCACTAGAGGCGTAGCATAGTCCATCCAGGTCTCCAAACCATCTTCCCCTGAAGGCACGGGCACAGTACCAGAGAAGAGTCTCAATCTCCGATAGAAGTTTAATTGTATTGAGGGACAACCATAGGGGTGGGGCTAGAATGGAGCTCTTAGATGACCCGGAGATGTACCTGGAGCGGCAGGGGAGTGTGGTCACCGAGATGTTAATACCTGTATTAATTCCTGGGCAGTTCTCCCCTCTGCAGCCAACAGTTTGAGTAGCTTGTCCTTGAAACTATTGGTCTTAGGGGACCCAACCGGGGAGACCGAACCACTCCGTGCATGAATAACCCTCCATCCCTTCTGGGCACCTTCGGGGAAAATCACTGGGGGCACCCTCTCAGGGTCTATCATAATACTGCATGAAAGCAGTACTTGCAGGATCTGTTCAAGCAAGTAAGCACATCGCCCTTTTACTTCCACCTTGCCCAGACATTTAACATGCTCGACAGTTGAGACAATGTCAGCGCTTTTAATCCCCAAGAGGACATCCAACAGTAATACAGTCTTTTGGGAGTCTAACTCCTCAGCTTCACCCCACCCCATTAATTTATGCACCATCAACTTAATGGGATAGAGTTTTAACTTGGGCGTAGCATCCCCCTCCAATTTTTCCTTTAATTTGGACATAATGTGGTACTTCCTTCACTCGGCCACTATAGGATGCTAATCCCAGCAGTGCCTCCAAGATGTAACCCCCCGGTGGCGTTATCCCAAGGGCTACTACCCCTGCCTGACTGACTACCGACAGATTGAGGGGCCTAGATCCAATGGCGGGTGCCTCCATATAGAGGTCAGGGTTAATACTGTCTGGTATGACTTGGTCACAGCCCTCTGGGACACTGCAACATCCCCTTTCTTCCCACTAGTGGCCCACACAATATCTCAGAAGTACCTTCACAGTATACACTTACCCTCAGGACTGGTTCAGTCAGCTTGACTCTGGGGACCCCCTGTAAAGCAAGATGATGTAATACAATAGCCACTGTACGATATTTCAACACAAACACATATCTCAGTCAGTGTAACTTTGCTGAAACAACCAGATCCGATTTATTTAGGGGATGGCAACAAGGGCAGGGGGAAATCAAGTTAATTAGATCAATCACACTAATATTCACAGCACTGTGCACAATGTCAGAGTCCCTAATTGTCACTTTCACTGGGTACCCAGGATGGGTAGGGGGGGCTAGCCAGGATCGGTGCAGCTGGTTGGGGCCCTGAGATGGAAAACATTGCACAATACCCAGTTTTGTAATCCGGAGCCGGTGGGCTCAGTTCATGTATCAAGAAAGAAAATCAGATGAAACACTTGCAATTCAATGGTACAGCTGGCAGGGAGCTACCCTTATTTTCACTCACTACTTTTGGCTGGACGCTATCCCCGAGAGTGGTGTGGATTTCTGGACGCCTTTCACACAGCAGGGGAGCAGATTTCTGTGAACAGGACACACCCCACACATTTATATGTAAAAGAAGGTTACCATACCAGGCATATCCCGTTCGCACTTACTGCCAACCCGGGAGTTCACAATGCAGCTTTACTCTCCTGACAGACCGAACGCGATGAAGCAGTTTCTCCAGTCCTCTACAGGGTAAGCCTGGTTCACGGCTACACAGCCTCTCCTTTCCTCCAAACACAGCAGATTCAGTCCGAATCGCCATGGCAGATGTGCCGCCTGACTTTCAGCCTCCACACACGCTTCCTGTGCGAAAACTTGGCAGTGCAGAAGCCCGTAGCTCCTTCCCCAGTCACGGCCACAACAGATCTGCCTTCTCAGCCACTAGGCAGGGAATTACAGTCGGGCGCCACCCAGCCCAATTGGTGGGCTTCAGTTGCCAGTCACTCAAAGCTTCCTCCATTGGTGCAAAAAGGTGCCACAGTCCAAAACTTCACTTCCCAGAATTACTGGCTATATCCCCCATTGCTAGCCGGCTCCCGAGAGAGTCCTGATTCTGGTTGGTCGCTCAATACTCCATTTTAGGTGCCCCTCCCTCTTGGTTGGATCTAATCTGCAGTCCAGATCCAAAATGGAGGGGCAAAGCACACAAAGTCCCAGCTGCAAGAAGGACAGATTAGACAATTTACATTTTCATTACCACTCTAACAGATTGCTAGCAAACAGTTACCTTCCTGGGTAGTGCTCACTCTGCCCACTTAGTGACAGCAGAAATGGAGCAATTTTTCAGCAGCTGGAGCTGGACTCGAGCAAGTAACCACCAGCCCCTCCCCCCAGGTTCCAGCCCTGCCTGTAAGCAGACAGCTCTTAAAGAGAGTTCCAGAGGCTCTAAAAGCACTCACAAATAGGCGGCTTAAATGCCGCACACCATCCAGGCTGGGGCCTTTAGGCAAGCTATTAGGAGACTTTTGGGAACCCCCATTTGCAGGGGGGTTACATTATTGACAGTTATTTAGAAAATCCCATACTTTTAACACTCAGATAATATCTTAAAATTATGGGATTTTCTAAATAACTGTCATTAAGCTCCCGAGGAAGGACTGGATTGATCCAAAAGCTAAAGCACTTTGGTTTTTGTTACATCTATGTTGGTCCAATAAAAGGTATCAAATCATTTGCTTCTGGATCTGTTCAATAAAAAGAGTAACTGAAAAAAATTACATTTTCAGCATCCTGACCTACATGCCAGCCGGCCGCTGCTCCTGCATGTCCATGTTAGTAAAATGGCACCGATCCACAGGAACACTTGTTCATGATCTAGCTGGGCATCTTTGTAGCTAAAAGAAACAGTGTGCCAGTAGAGATGCAGCGAATTTAAATTCTGCCAGCGAAGTGAATGCGAAGTAGGCACATCGCGTTGCCACTCCACTACTCAGAGTGGGCAATGCAAAGTGTTAAGGCAGAATGGCAATGCGAAGTAAGGCTAAGTCATTGTTTTTAATGGACTTTGCGTTCCTCATTATGATTCTAAGTGATTCACTTGGTGTTTCAGATTTGGCAGCCCCCCCCCCACACACACACACATCACATGGCTTACAGTACTGCAAGCCACATGCTCTTTAGCTAGGCAGGAAGAAAATGAGTCATACAAGCAGACACTTTTACTTTCTTCTGTGCAGACGGAGAGAGAGTAGTGTGTTTTGTGACTGCTGATAATTTGAGATCAGAGCGAGGAGGAGGAGATTTAAACTTTGATTTAGACCCAACAGCTTTTTTAAATGCTACAGTTTTTTGTCTTTTCTGTACTCTTTTTTACTTAATTTGTTCTTTCTGTAAATGTTATTTTATTTTTCTTACCTTTATAAGTAGTTAGTTGTTTGTCTGTATGACTGTGTGTGTGTGTTGTGTGACAGTGTGAGTAGTGATTGCTCAGACTGAGGGAGCTCAATAGGAGAGACGGACCAGGGTGAGGGAATGTCTGGAGTGGGGCAGCTCTGGGAGAGCGTGGTAGTGGTAAGCGTCATACCATGAGCATGTGTGGAGGACATGGGCACCCATTCCTGTTGGACTGCTCAAAACTTGCGAGTGTCTCCCCTCGCAGAAGTAGGACCAGCACCGCCTCCTGTCCTGACTCTGAGGCAGTTGAACCACCACCACCAAGCCCAGCACCAGGTCCTCTGGAGCAGGATGTGCCTGTTCCCCCGGGCCCGGGTGTGGATCCCATCCCTGTTCAGCACTGTGACCAGCTGGCTGCCAGTTCATCTGGCCATCCCCTGCCTGTGCCCGGTCCTCCCCACACCTCCGTTGTTTGGCAGTTTTTTGACTGTGTCGGGGGGACAGCAGTGTAGTCACATGCCACCTATGTGAGGTGGAGGTGAGCCGTGGCCCCCAGGGGACTCAACTGGGGACTGGGGGACAGCACACCCATATGGTCAATCACCAACAGTTGGAGTGGCAGGCTGCCACAGAACAGACCATGCTTGCACCTGCTGGCCATTCTGCAGCAGAGGGTGCAGCTGTGCATTGTTGCATCCCTAAGAAGAGGAGGGCCACAACAGCACCTGCTGCTCCACCAGCACCCCAACCCCCACCACCACCACCAGTAGGTCAGCCTGTAGAACGTGTGGACCCCAGAGAACTGCGTGTAACACAGGCTGACTTGGCAGTGCTCTGGAGTGCTGTCGAGGAGAACAACGAGAGGGTGAGTGCTGTGGAGCAGTAGCTGGATCACATAGAGGGACATCAGTTGCAAATTATGTCTGTGCTGGAAGTGCTGCTGGATCACCATGGGATCCCACATTATTTTTTTTCCCCTCACACCATGTGCCCCCCCCCACACCTTCCTTGCTTTGTTATAAAATTTATTCCTCCACCATCCCCGACCCTTGTATGTAATTATGTCCTTTTTTTGTTGTCTTCTATATGCGTGACACTTTGTATTCTGAGCAGTGCAAGTATACTGTGCTAAACTCCATGCGTGCAGTCAGTCTTTTTTCCAGTCTGTGTATGTACTGCAGACACTGTCCAACTCCCTGACTTAAAAACAAACATTAATGAGTGAAATAGTGGGGTGGTGAAGCATGGAGAGATACTACAAAACAGGCTTACAATACATCCAAGTAACTTTAAAAAAAAATTAATGTGATTTGTGACGTGATCGTAAATCGTGATTTGTGACCGTGATGATGAAGAAATGTGAATGCCTATGGCTGTACTTCCCCGGGCCCCAATGAGGTGTGGCACAAAACTCCCAGACTTAAAAACAAACATTAATGAGTACAATGGTGGGGTGGTGAAGCAGGGAGAGATACTACAAAACAGGCTTACAATACATCCAAGTAACTAGAAAAAAATTAATGTTGTGATTCGTAACGTGAATGATTGTGAATCGTGATTTGTGACTGCATTTGTGACTGTGATAATGAAGAATGTGATTCGGTGTCGATGGTGTGAGATAACCAGTATCAAACTGTATTGGCAACGCGAATGCCTACGGCTGTACTTCCCCGATGAGCTGTAGCTTAAAACTCCCAGACTTAAAAACACGTATCAATGAGTACAATGGTGGGGTGGTGAAGCCTGGAGAGATACTACAAAACAGGCTTACAATACATCCAAGTAACTAGAAAAAAAATGAATGTTGTGATTCGTTATGTGAATGATCGTGAATCGTGATTTGTGACTGCGCTTGTGATCGTAATGATGAAGAACGTGATTTGTATCATGACTGACTCGTGATGATGGTCCTGACTTAAAAATGCATATTAATGAGTACAATGTTCATGCAGAATTAAGCACCACACCTGTCCAGTACTCTGAAGGAAAGCCAAAGAAACAACTGTAACTTAAGTTACAGACGGAGATTAGGCCCTAAAGAGATGCAAGATTAAGACTGTGCGTGCACTGAAGAGATGCAGACACAAAGGCACACCACCTAACCAGTACTCACCATCAGAAATTCAAATCTGGAAAAGAATACCTTTGCCGGTTGGGGCAAGCCACAGGGGGAGGCAGTGTACTGCACTGCTGCAGTAACAGTCATTAGTACTAGTACCAGTAAAGATACCACAAAAAGTACAAAAATCGCACAGCTGCAGTGGATAGCAGCTTCACATTGCTGAAATTATTATGTGGCACAATAAAAGGTGTCTGATTTGATGATACACATCACACACATGCTCACACACACACTAAGTAATGCATAGCAAATTGAAAACTTCAGTAATATAACCACATATTTTAAACAAACTAAAATTCTGCACTGCGGCAGTAACAGTCACTAGCACTAGTACCAGTAAAGATACCACAAAGAAGTACAAAAATCACACAGCTGCAGTGGATAGCAGCTTCACATTGCTGAAATTATTATGTGGCACAATAAAAGGTGTCTGATTTGATGACACGCGTCACACTCATACTCACACACACACTAAGTAATGCATAGCAAATTGAAAACTTCACTAATATAACCACATATTTTAAACAAACTAAAATTATGCACTGCTGCACCACAACAATCAGCAAAAAAATGGCAAGAAATATTGAAAATATTACTGTGTACATTAACACAGTTATACAAGAAAAATAACACCAAAACAGCAAGCCTGTCTTCTTCTCCAAGTTAATCTACCTACACCACAGATATGCCCCTCCCCAGAAGCATACTTCCACTGTCTCTCAGTACACAGACTGAATGTTGTACATTAACATTCAAAATCCATACACAAACAATAAACGTTCGATGATATGAGTACAGGAGGGTTTACTATAATCGATGAACTAAAGTTTCAGCAAAAAAAAAAATGACTCAAAAAGGCTTTTTTAACAGCTTTTTGAAGGTTTGAATCGCAGAGAGCTCTCAGAGCAGATTGTCTCCTACAGATACCCCAAACTGAGGCTGTACAGAACAATCTAGAGCCCATGTGACCTGAAATCCCATGAATCACTGCAAAATTCACCTTTGGAGCTTAAAAACAAGGCAAAGTGAAGCGAAGTAACACAAAGTTATTGTTTTCAATGGACTTATCGTTAGCCATTATAACGCGAAGTACTCCGCTTCGCGTTGTGGAGCACTCTGCGGATTCGCCTTCACTCCTCAAATCACTTCACGGAGCAAATTGGGGCTACTTCGCCCATCACTATGTGCCAGGTAGTATTCTCGTCTTTGTACTTTACAAAATTAGCCCCAGTTAAAATGGAGTACTCTAACCTATTTAATTTCTTTATTGAAAATTGAAGCCATGACGCTAGGCAAAATGCACATGCTCAGAATCAACATTCCAACTTTCAGTAAAGAAACTGAATAGGTTCGAACACTCTGTTTTAACTGTAGCTAGCTTTGTAAACTATAGAGACGAGACTACTGCCAGGCACACTTTTTTTTAACTATATGCTCAACTCATTCATGAATGAGTGTTCCCGTGGATCAGCACTGTTTTACTTACGTGGACAAGCAGGAGTGGCTGCCCAGCCTGCATTTAGGTCGGGACATTGAAAATGTAACTTTAATGAAAAACACATACATATTTTACTTTTGTGCAACAAACAAGCTATAGTAGCAATTTGCAGACAAGGTGCAGGCAACAGGGTAAATGCATGTATGCACTTAGAATAAAAGAGTATAAAAGCTGACAGTGTGTCTTGTTAAAGTGCTAGTTCAGCAATTCGCTGCCTGTTTCCACAGGTGGCCTTGTAGTGCAATACTGCCAGCAGAGCTGAGAAAATGAGTGAAGAGTCCTGTGTAATCACATGAGCTTGATCACAGGAAAATGTTTTTTTATTATGTTTTTGAATCATTTTAAAAAAAGCAAAGTTGGTATGATGATGAGGAACTTAAGATACTTCGCAAAGTGTGACTTTCCATCACTTCACAACATCTCTTCTAAAAGAGCAGTCTTCTGATGGAATCAAAGCCTTAATGCTTGCATTCATGGTAGAGTGAGGGGCTGATAAATTGATGATGAGACTTTTCTTGCAGAATATTTTTGGACAGCATTCTTGACAGGGCTGATAAGGAATGTAACTGGAGACTAACAAGAAAGCGGTTCAAAAGTTAACATTTTCTAGTAATTGCTCAATTATATCAGGTTCTAGTGCTGTGGCTGATCTGAGACTTGGACAAGTGACTGAAGTCATGGACACTAAATGGGAGACCAGTATGGATGCCATCAGTGAGGCCTGGGGTAAGAAACTGCATGAGAGTCTTCAATGGATAAGTAGATAACGACTACTGGAGATGAGAAATATCAACAGGAACAGCCAGACAAACTAAATGTCATTTATGGCTTTGGTTAGGACCAGAGGTTGTTTTTTAGTGGCAGTCTAGTTTTGAGTGAGGTTCTTCACAATGGCTACAAAAGTGTAACAATGTACATGATGGTGTGAAGCATGAAACTTAGAAATCTGTAAGCAGAAAAGGACCCCTTGGCCCATCCAGTCTTCCTCTTTAACCCATCCCCATAGGTAACCCTAGACCCCACACTTTGCACCCATCCCCTGGTCCGCCCCAGATGGAGACTTCAGTCCACTTTCTTTTACCTTGATCATCACCTCCCTGTTCTGGATATCCATGTATTTGTAATCCCCTTGTAAATGAGGGGCTTATACTCCCACTTTTAGGCATCCCTTTCCCACTCCTACCCCCCCCCCTCCAAGCTAGGAAATGAGTGTAGTGCTCTGGGGGCTATTGCTCTGGATGCATTAAGGTGGCAGCAGAAAGTAGTTTCAGAGGGTATATAAGGGGACTGACAGGAAGTAGCAGGGCCTTTTTCAGCCTGGGCACTAGGCCTGGGGCTGTAGGGGGGGAGGCTGGAAGAGTAGATTCAGGAGCAGATAAGGTGGGCAAGTGAGGGAGCTCGGTGGTCCAGGAAGGCCAGTGGGGAACCCACTCCCTCAAAAAATGTACAGTCAGGACGGCTTTTCCATATGCCATGGTTCGACAAGAAGTGGGGGTATGGAGTTCTGTGGGAGAACAGGTAGTCAGGTCCTGCATCATGGGGGCTAGGGCAGTAGGAGGCTTTATCAAGCACAGAGAGACTAGAATCCCATACAAATCCTCTGTGTGTGTTTTTCCCAGGTCACCAGGGCTGGGGGAGCAGTGGCAGGGCTCTCTCAAGAGGGGAACTGGTAGCAGTACTTCCCCTCAGACCCAGTATAGCAGGGTGGCCTGGGGAAGGGGGTCAAGGGAGCTGAGGAGCCTTTCACCCACAATAGGGGGGCCTGTTTGGAGGGACAGATCCTGGGCTGCCGGTACATTAAGGTCTGGGCGGGTCACAGGCCAAGAATGGCGCACCTTGGAGGGTAATCCCCATGCTGGAGCTTAGTTCAAGCCCAGAGTGTGAAGCAGGGATGTGAGTCTGGCTGAGACCCTGAGAAAGTAAGACCAGGGAGTCCACCAGATTGAATTGGGGCTATGGTGTGGTAAGGCCGGTGTGGAGGTAGAGCTGAGTGATAGTGGCAGATTTGCATGAACCAGCATCTGAAGGAAGGTCTGGGCCTGGATCGTCAGAAAAATTCCTGGATGCCCCTGTGGCTTGGGCCAGGTGGAGAAGGTCACTTGCTTTCCCGCACCAGAGTGAAAAGGAGGGATGACCAGCGCCAGTTTAAAGGTGACTCACAGGAAAGAAAAGAGAAGGTCGGCTTACCAGAGCCAGTAGAAGCCAGGAGATTGCAGGGATCTATGTTCAAGTAAGTCCTCGGGTAGAGCACCTGAGTGGGGTGGTAGGCAGAGGAGAATCCTTGCTTGTGTCTGCCTGAATCCATCGGTATCTGCTGCCTTATATCGTCCAGCCAGTACTGTAAAAAGTTAATAGCCCCCTGGAGCTGCCTTTATTTATTCTTTGATGAAGTATATGACCCCTGTATTGCTGGAATCATTGGCAGTACAGGTGTAAAATAAAAGTCAGTTTGGGGAGGAAATAGTGGTTTGCACCTTATTTGATTGCAGTGGAAGGAAAATTAAATGAAATTCAACTTTTCACTTGGATTTGCAGTCTAATTACTTTTTCCATGAATTTTATTCCAGTGGCCAAATTTAATTCAAGCTTAGTTGGGGCCGCAAGGAGCTTCTGAGATTTCAGAGGTGCAGGAGGAGGTTTTGGTCCAGTGGACAGATTCAGGGAGGAGATCAACTGCAGAGAGGTAGAGGAGGCAAAATGCACACCTTGAGGATGCTGAGCAGGTAAGGGACCAACTGTTTCCCTACTGTTTTGGAAGTGCACCAGTCTCATATGTAGTGCTTAGGAGTTCCCTCCCTTTTCTGCCCAGAACACCTGTGAATGTAAAAGTATGTCCCTAGATGGGGCGAGAAGGGGGAGGTTACACTGTGGGGGCTCATCCAGGATGTCCCCCAAACCCTAAAATCGCTGCCAGACCCCGAGCCTTGCGGTCTGTGGCAGTGCCAGGCTTCCCGGTCTGGTTGGGCCCTGTGGTGCAGTACAAAATTGCTGTCCTGCTGGTATGATATGCACACGTGACTTGCTGGTCACTTGGCTCTCAGGCAGGGTCCTGATTGGAGAATGGGCAAGAGGAAGCTATAGCAGCTGCAAGCAGAGGCCCCACTTTAGAGCAATCAGAGCAAGTGGAGCTGAGAGAGAGAGACCAGCAGTGACAGAAAGAATAAGGATAGCGAGAGGAAAGCAAAGAGAGACTATTTTCCTGAGCACATTTTCAAACCAGGCACATGAACTGGGCTGCACGTATCTGGAGTGCAAGACATTGAAGCTCCTTGTGAGTGTAAGAACTGGGAGGGGAGAAATCAGGCACAGGCATCCACCATGGATTATCAGCAAGTGGTAGCAGGTCGAGATGCAGGGAGATCTGAAGCAACCTCTCAGGAGGAATCCCTGGCTACAGTTCCTGCCTCACTGCTCTCCTGGCTCTGGAAAGGTGGTGGAAAATGCAAAGGACATGAATGTTGTGTGAGGTGTGGATTCGTGGGGGAGGCAGATACCAGGCTGCCTATATGCCCCTACTGTATAGGCAGTCGACCAGTCCTGTGTAGGGGGATGTATGCTCAGAGTTCCACCACCAGTTTGTTTATTCCATGGTCACCAGCCAGTGGGGATTCGGACGGGTTAGAGAGCCTGTCCCTGGGAAAGAGCACCTGTGTCCAGGTGGAAAAAACCCAAAGTGAAGCCCCAGATGTAATAGTGAAGGCTGTAGAGGAAGATAGTGCAGGTGCACCAGAGAGGGACAAAGGTGACGGTGAGCACAGTCATCAGCCCAACTCTCTGCCACCAGCTACCAGATATCCCACTGGCAGAGTGAGGGGCAGTGGCCTCAGACAGCCAACTGGGGATCCTCCAGGGCCCGCGGGGGACCCTCAACATGGTCCCTGTCTGGCGGTAGCCCACAGGCCGTATCCAGCAAATCAGAGCCTGTCTCGGGAGCCAAATTCAGAATTAAACCCATTAAGAGCGGCACTGAGCCTGTGCCTGCACCAGTGTCAGTTGGAGGAAGAGCTGGTGACTGAAAAGACTTAAGGGAGCTGGATGAGGAAAAATATGTTGGCAGCCAGTTCCAGGACCATATGGTGATCAGAGCAATCCCTAGGTCTTACCACTGCCCAGTTGCTTGGAGATAGATACCAGGCCACAGCTCACGGCCTGGGCTAAGACCATCTGAATCCAGATGGATGGGTTGAACCCAGATGACCTGTTAAATTTAAAGTATCGACTGGGGATATGGCTACCAAGGGGACAGGCCAGGAGAACCAGCGTGAGGGACCTGCCCGAATCGAGCCAGGCTGTGAGGTGGGTCCTTAGGAGGCTACAGGTAGAATATCCCAATTTGAATTACCCATACATGCCAGAACGGATTTGGGACATTATCGAGGAGATGCGGGAAGACTGGATTTTCAAGGAGCAAGTGAACCATCCCAGAGGAGAAGGTGCCCCATCTCAACAGTTGTTCCAGCAGGCTCGGTCAATGTGTCGCACAGGGTTCTGATCTGGATTAACTCAAACATTTTGCTGTGGTCCAGGACTTGATGGGGACTCAGACCAAGTACTAACTTTTGGACTGGGATTCCTTTGGAGAAGTGACCACTAAACCAGATCCAGCATTTTATTTCCCTCCAGGTGGGGGGCCTGCAACCTAGGCATCTTGGTCCGAGACTTATGGACTGTGCCAGGACCATTGCTCTACGGAGCTGATGTGACTGTATTCAGTTTTCTAAAATCAAGCTCTTAACTTTTTTTTCAAAGTTTTATACTAATAAAGTTTATGATCACGACAAAATATGTTTTGAGAGACTAGAGAGAATGTGGGTGTGAGTGTATGCATGTCTGTGATCTGGGGTTGTACACAATGAAACTTATTTTAACATTTGGTGGGAGGCATGTTTTGGGGATAACTAAAGAGTTTCTATCTCATTATTGCTGTTAGCGAATGCAAAATGTTTTTGAAATGTCTAATCATTATGAAAAGTGATTGCAATTACTGTTTAAAAAGAAATAATGAAGGTTGTGACTAGCACTTTAGATTATCTTCTGGTGCAGGTAGGGATTAGTTTTGGATGTACTTTGGGCTAGGTAGGTAGGTTGGGTGGTGCCTGGTGAGCAGGTATGGTATGTCTAGTCCCAGAAGGCTGGGGAGTGCGCATACTCAATCTGATGGGAGAGGACCATCACTGGGCCCTTGCCGTCATTCCCAGGAGGGAATAATTTCCTGGGTGGGGAAGAGTATAAGCCCCTTGTAAATGAGAGGCTTATATTTCCACTTTTAGGCATCCTTTCCCCTCCTACCACCCCTGCCCCCGAGCTAGGAAATGGGTTTAATGCTCTGGATATTGTTCTGGATGCCTCAAGGTGGCAGCAGGAGTAGTTTCAGAGGGCATATAAAGGGACAGACAGGAAGTAGCAGGGCCTTTTCCAGTCCGAGCACTAGGCCTGGGACTGGGGGCGGGGGAAGCTGGAAAAGTAGGTTCAGGAGCAGATAAGGTGGGCAAGTGAGGGAGCTTGGTGGTCCAGGAGGGCCAGTGGGGAACCCCCCCCCAAAAAATAATGTACAATCAGGATGGCTTTTCCATGCGCCATGGAGCTCCGTGGGGGAACAGGTAGCTAGATCCTGCGTCATGGGGGCTAGGGCAGTAGGAGGCTTTAGCAAGCCCAGAAAGAGTAGGATCCCATAGGAAGCCCATGTGTGTGTTTTTCCCAGGTTGCCAGGGCTGGGAGGGCAGTGGCAGGGCCCTCTCAGGACGGGAACTGGTGGCAGTAATTCCCCTTGGACCCAGTGTGGCACGGTGACCTGGGGAAGGGGGTTGAAGGAGCCTTTCACCCACAACTGGGGGCCTGTTTGGAGGGACAGGTCCTGGGGTGCCTGTACATAAAGGCTAATGGTGGGTCACAGGCCGAGAATGGCAGACCTTGGAGGGTAGTCCCTGTGCTGGAGCTTAGTTCAAGCCCAGGGTGTGAAGCAGGAAAGTGGGCCTGGCTGAGACCCGAGAAAGACAGACCAGGGAGTCTGCTGGACTAAATTGGGGCCATGGTGTGGTAAGGTCGATGTGGAGGTAGAGTCAAGTGATAGTGGCAGATTTACCTGTGCCAGCATCTGAGAGAGGGTCGGGGCCTGGGTCATCAGGAAAAATTCCTGGATGCCCCTGTGGTTTGGGCCAGCACCCAGGGGTCCAGGTGGGGAGGCAGCTCACTTTCTCACACCAGATTGAAAAGGGGAGGATGACCAGTGCCAGTTTAAAGGAGACCTGCAGGAAAGAAAAGTGAAGAAAAGTGAAGGTTGGCTTACCAGATCCAGCAAAAGCTAGGAGATTGCAGGGATCTGTGTTCAAGTAAGTCCTCAGGTGAGTGGGGGAGTAGGCAGAGGAGAATCCTAGCTTGTGTCTGCCTGAATCCATCGGTGTCTGCTCTTTATATTGTCCAGCCAGTAATGTAAAACGTTAATAGCTCCCTGGAGCTGCCTTTATTTATTATTTGATGAAGTACATGATCCCTGTATCGCTGGAATCACTGGCAGTACAGGTGTACAATAAAAGTCAGTTTGGGGAGGAAATAGTGGTTTGTGCCTTATTTGAATGCAGGGAGAAGGAAAATGAAATGAAATTCTACTTTCACTCAGATTTGCAGTCTAATGAAATTTTCCATGAGTTCCATTCCATTGGCCAAACTTAAATCCAGCTTGGTTGGGGCCTCAAGAGGCCTCTGAGATTTCGGAGATGCAGAAGGAGGTTTCGGTCCAGTGGACAGATTCAGGAAGGAGATCAACTGCAGAGAGGTAGAGGCAGTAAAATGCACAGCTTGAAGAGTCTGAGCAGGTAGGAGACCAACTGTTTCCCTACTGTTTTGGAAGTGCATCAGTCTCGTACGTAGTGCTTAGGAGTGCTATCCTTTTTCTGCCTGGAACACCTGAGAATGTAAAAGTATGCCCCTAGACACAGCGGGGGTGAGGGTGACACATTTATCCCATGACCTCTTAAATTCTCCATTTTGACCCCCACCACCTCTTCTGGGAGTCTTCCGGGGGCCACCACCCTCTCCGTGAAGTAGTACCCTCTCCTATTACCTCAACATTCCTCCTTCCAACTTCAAACTGTGCCCTCTAGTTTTCAGACCTTTCCTCCGGTATAAGATCCTTTCCCTCACCTTGGTAATCCCCTTCAAATATTTAAATCTCTCAGTCATGTCCTCCTCTCCTTCCTAATTTCCAGGGGATACAGATCTAGCGCTTCCATCCTCTCCTCATAGGGCTTCCGCTGCATGCCATGCACCATCTTGGTCACCCTCCTCTGGACTCTCTCCATCCCATCTAAATCCTTGCATAGGTGAGGTCTCCAGAACTGGACCCCATATTCCAGGTGGGGTCTCACCATGGACCTGTAGAGGGGCATTAACACCTCCCTCCTTCTGCTTGTTATACCCCTCCCTATGCACACCATAACTCTAGTTGCTTTTCCTACCACTTTATTGGACTGGTTTGCAACCTTTAGGTTGTCTGAAATGATACTCTCCAGATACCACTCCTGCTCCATAACCCTAACTTCTCCTCCAAGTGTGTATGTGGCCTGTGGGTTTTTGTGCCCTATGTGCATTATTCTGCACTGTTTTGCATTAAATCTTAATTGCTAACTTTCTGACCACCCCTCCAGTTTTCTCAGGTCCTCCTCCATTGTTTCCACCCCCCCCCCGTGTGTCCACCTTATTGCAAATCTTTGTATCATCTGCAAATAGGCATGCCTTCCCACTCAGTCCTTCTGCAATATAACCGATGTAGATGTTAAAGAGGATGGGCTCCAATACTGGACCCCTGGGGCACCTCACTTGTCACCCTTTCCTCCCCAGAGTGCATCCTATTTACCACCGCCCTCTGGCCTCTGTCGCTAAGCCAGCTCTCCACCCATGTAGTTATTTTTGGCCCCACCCCTACACTGCCCAGTTTGTTCACCAGCCTCCTATGAGGGACAGTGTCAAGGGCCTTGCTGATGTCCAGACAGATCACGTCCATCGCCCCTCCCTGATCAACTACCCTCATCATCCAGTCAAAAAACTCAATCAGGTTCATCTGGCATGACCACCGCCCCCCGACCCGTACCCGTGCTGCCTGTCATCTTGGAGACCACTGACTGCAAAGCAGTCTACAATTCTCTCCTTCAGGAGTGCTACCATAATCTTACCCACCACTGAGGTAAGACTGACCAGATGATAATTGCCTGCCTCCTCCCTGCTGCCGCTCTTGTGTAGCAGTACCACATCTGCCCATTTCCCGTCACCTGGAACCCTCCCCTTGGCTAGCAACAGATTAAACAGTTTAGTCAAAGGTGCTGCCAGTTCCTCCCTAAGCACCAGTAGCACTCTAGGATGTAGGGCATCCGGACACACTGCCTTATCCACCTTCAACTTTCCCAACTCCTCCAAATCAAATCAAATCAAATTCTTTATTTCTAAAAAACGCTTTTCCAAAACCAAAGCACTTGCACATAAAAACCATATAAATGACATATTAAAATAATCAATATTCAGCTAGCACAAGTATAAGTAAATAATAGACTAAAATTAATCTAAAAACACCTGGCTAAACAAATGTAATTTTAGAGCCGTTTTAAAACTCTGGATGGTTAGGCTCTCTCGAACCCGATGAGGTAGAGAATTCCACAGGGTAGGGGCTACAAAGGAAAAAGACAGAGCCCCAGATGTCTTTAAGCACACTCTGGGAATCTCTTGCAATCCCTCGTTGACGGAGCAAAGTGAGTGGAGGGGGCAGTAAGGGTGAAGGAGATCTTGCAGGTAGCAGGGTCTCTGTTTGTGCAGGGCTTTATAGGTCAGTAAACTGACCTTAAAGGTGACACACCACTGTACTGGCAGCTAGTGCAGTCCACGCAGCACAGGTGTAATATGACTGGTCCTAGAAGTACCAGTCAAAAGCCTGACCGCAGCATTTTGCACCAGCTGCAAGCGGTGGATATCAACTGCTGGTAGCCCTAGGTAAAGGGCATTGCAGTAGTCCAGGCGGGAGGTCACGGAAACATGGACCAACACTGGAAGATCATCAGGAAGCACCAGATGCTTCACCCAGGTGATATTCTTCAGATGAAAAAAATGAGGTCTTAACAGCCGACACCTGAGATTTAAGGGTCAGGCCGCCATCAAAAATAACACTCAGGTTCCACACCTGGTCTGAGGTAGTCAGCTGAACACCCCCGAGCCACAGTCCAGAGGGCTGCCCCACTGACAAACCCGCCTCTTGACAATCTGGGTCCACCACCAACACCTCAGTCTTAGCCGGGTTCAACTGCAGCCAGCTGGCACTCATCCAGTCCTGGATCTTGGACAGACAGTTGTTAAAGACCGAGTGGAAGCCATCTTGCCTGGGAGCAAAGGACATGTACAGCTGAGTATCATTGGCATAGCAGTGAAAACTCAGCCTGTACTGCCCTAAAGATATCTCCCAATGGCAGCATGCACACTGCGAACAACATGGGTGACGAAATGGAGCCCTGCGGTACCCCACAGTATAGGGGGAGAGGGGCTGAGGAATAAATCCCAGACACCACTCTCTGAGACCTACCCTCGAGAAAAGATCAAACCCATCTAAGGACTGTACCAGACAGTCCACAAATAAACCGCAGGCACTCCAGTAGCATACGATGGTCCACAGTGTCAAACGCTGCAGAGAGATCAAGGAGGACCAAGATGGAATGAGTCTTCCGATCTCTTGCTATCAGGAGATCATTAAGCACCCAGACAAGGGCCATCTTGGTACTATGTCTTTTCCTAAAGCCCGACTGGAGAGAATCATAGACATCGGTTGGGTGGATAAATGATCATCCAGCTGTAGCGCAACCACCTTCTCAATAACCTTACCCACAAAGGGCAGGTTAGAGATAGGTCTATAGTTAGCCAGACAGTCTGGGTCAAGGGAGGGTTTCTCAAGGAGAGGTGGTACATTAGACTCCTTTAGAGGGTCTGGAAAGACCCCCCCTCTCCAGTACCTTGCCTTCCTTGAATGGGCTAGATTCCACCCCCATCCTACATGCCCCTTTCCTACAGCTCGGGTCCCTTACCCTCCTTTTCCACCAAGAAAACTGAGCAGCTGTATCTATTCAGTAGGTCTGTCTTCTGGAAGTCACCCTCTACTGGAGCTCCCGCCTCCTCTTTAAGCCTCGCTATCCCATTTGGATTTGCTCCTCTCACTGACATACCTGTAGAAAATGTTATTCCCCTTTCTGACTTTCCTAGCTATCCTCTCCTCTGTATCTGCCTTCGCCTCCAAATTGTCTGCCCTGCCACCCTCAGTTTTGCCCTGTATACCTCTCTGCCCTCCTTCCCCCACGTTCTTTTATATGTCCCAAATGTTCGTTTCCTTTCACGTATTGCCCTTACCACCTCTATGGTGAACCACAGCGGCCTTCTTCTTCTTTTGTTTTTGCTTACCTCCCTTATGCAATGATTAGTGACTCTAAAAATGTCTCCCTTTATTGCACCCCACCATTCCTCCACATCCCCCAGATCCTCCTTGTCCCCCATAGCCTCCCTGCTGTTTCATTATAATTGCTGCAGCCAGCTTTAACAGAAGAAAAGACAATCTGATACCCTCGTTTATCAGCAGGAGCAGTACTGGTGGATGAGTGAGGGTTGTGCACTGTGAGAGGAGATAAAGCAGCACAAGTGGAGAAGGATCCTCACTGGAGCACATTAAGGCTCGTTGTTCAGCAAAGATCTGACAGAATAACTCACTGTCTAGTGATATCACAAAAAGATATGTTACTTTAATAAGTACGCAGCAGCTTTAGCAGAAAAATATCTGTGCTAGTCACAGAAACAAGTACCGCCAAATCTGATGGCAAGATCGACTACAAGACAGAGGTAGCAATCTGCCAACTTCTCACATCTAGATGGTTTCACATACTATGTAGTATCCATGTACAGAAGACTTTTAGTCAGCTATATGTGTGGACTGCTTCCAGCTACAGGTAATCCAAATACTTCATTTAAAATAGTATTTTTTTTAATATTTGTTCATTAAATTTTCATAATATACAGCACATTAATACACAACACAAAAAATATTGTATTTCTCTAATACACAGATACTGTCTATACAAACAGAAGTAAATCACAAGTCTGTAAATTACTAAATTAAGAACTTTTCCATGGATTTTCAGACTACGTGTGCCATTGAACAGAAATGTTCTTCTTTTAACATGTTCATCACATGAGTAGAAATAGATTTTGTGCAGCTCGGTGACGCATTCCATGTGTGCTCTGTTAGCAGGTAAATAATCCATAGTTTGAATCCAGATAGGAACACAATACCCTGTACTTTCAGCAACAGACAATGACTTGAATCCTAACAGGGACTTAGACATTTGTATCATTTTGTTTCACTGGGAATTTCACTTGAGTGGCGATACATGGCAGAATGGAGTTGTTATAGTAAATTATGTGAGAAGTAACTTTAGCTAAGAACAACAATTTGTTCAGGTAGAAAGCTGTCCTGTCAGGACAGAAGGTTTTGTAATGTCTGGGAAGTTTCTGTCAGAAGAACTTCGTAGAACCTTTGTCGAGAGAGTGTGTGTGTGTGTTGGGGGGGGGAGCTGCATTACTCATAGACCCTCACTGAAGCCTGAATACTACTTATTGTCTTCATTACTAGTATTGAAATACTTATTTTCTTGTCATTTTGACATAGAATTCGTTAGTATCAAAGCAGCCTGCCTAAAAACTAAATATTTAAATGAGCTTAAATATCTTCAGACTAACTTAGCAATAAGGCAGCATTCATTCTGTATTCAGCTAGTCTTCGACTTATGAATAAGCAAATTAAGGCAGTACTTTCTGAAGATCAAATAATTACTTCGGAATTGTACAAATGAATACTAGTACTTTCAATAATATTAAATTAGAATAAATTTAGTATTCATGTGGGGCCTATGTACTGTGCTACATGCTAAATATATGCAACATGTCCGTGACACTGTGTTGCAAAAATGTGCTCAATTCCCTACCTGTGGGTTGTGTTGCAGGTCCACTAGCGAGGGGGAGTGCCCAACACTGGGGCTTGACTATGCACCATAGATGACAGCGTATAGTGTCAGTTGAGTGGGGGTACAGGATATGCCTGCAGGTACCCTGCCATAGCCACTATGTGCACCGTCCAATATGGCGATGGTGGTCCAACAGGGAATGCTGCCACTCCTATCTTGCAAACTCCAGCCCTTCTGATGTGCAACAAGGGTTAGGGCTACTGGATGGCACCTTCCTGTAGTGCACTGACTTCTTAAGGTAGTGCAGTATAATGTTACCCACAATCCTCTCCTATATATACAGAGCAGAGGATTCAGTCACTGGCAGGACGGGCCTCTGACTGCAGCCCAACGGTGTCCTCTACACTACCCATATCCGGCCCCCTGTCCCCACTGTGCTCCTAAGCACATGGACCATGGACAGGCTGACAGCGATAATGAACAGCACATGCTACATACCTGTTTGGAGGTGTGGGCTGACAAATACCGGGTAGGTGCTTTTATGGTGCACTAGTCATTACCCACAACAAAGGAATCATGTGTGATAAATCAGTTGAGTACAAGAACACTAAACATAAATTCAACACACTGGCCCTCATATTCAGGGCTGGCTGTGTACACCACACAGACAGTAGTGCTGCATGACAAATAGTACCCAAGCAGCCCTGTGCCATATTTAGAAAGTTAACGTTCTCTGACGAAGCGCACAAACTGTCTGCATACAGGGTTGCACCAGTGTAGTGCTTAATGACTAAGCACTGCACTGGCGCAGCCTATGGATGAATATGGCCCACAGGGAAGCTCACTGGAGATAGTGCTGCCCAAAAGGGACAGTGCCAGTGCTCTTGTGAGTCATATTCAGCCATGTCATGCTAATGAACCCATTGGGCATGCAAGATGCTAAAGGGCCATTACCCTGCCCTATATGAACTCATTAACATACCAGGCAGCCCCACAGCACCCACAGCACCCACATGGGGCTTGTGAAACATGTATTCTTCTGTGCCTATTGGTGTCCCCCTGACTGCCCATGCTGGGATATTGAAACATTTATTCGGTCCCCCCACCTTCTGACTGCTCACTCCCAGTTGAAAAGTGCAACTCCTCTGGCTGTCTAGTGAACCCCCAGCTGACCCATCCACTCAGAACCTGCTCCGCACCCCACTCAACCCAGACACCAGTCAGTACCACACTAATGGTGACTGGCACAGTCCTCCACTCATTTCCTTGGCTAGCTGCCATCTGACTGACAGTCAGCAACAGCGAGACTGTACCATCAATTGCTCACTGACAGTCAAACAGCATCTGGCCAAGGAGGTGAATGGAAGACTGTGCGAGCTGTCATCACTTCAGACCAGTGTCCTGGGTGACCGGGTGTAAGGTGGTGGGCCTGTGTGGGAAGGTAGGTTGGGTGGTGTTTCAGCAACCATTTGGGGGGTTGGGCAGTGGAGGTCTACGAGACTACTAAGAGGGTTGCATTTTTCAATCAGGAATGGGTGACACAGGGATGGGGGGGCCCACCAGATACCACTTAATAAATGTTGCACAAGTCCAGCAAGGGCAATCAGGGGGACTACTGCACACCAGGGCAAATATGTATCAAAAGCCCAGCATGGGTTATCGGGCAGGGTAGACCCACAAGATACCACAGCATACATATTTTAAATGCCCAGCACTGGTGATCATAGGGGCCACTAAACACCAAGGCATACATGTTTCTCAAGCTCAGCATGGGTGGGGGAGATCATTAGACCCCCCCAGCATACACGTTTCAAAAGCCCAGAATGGGTGACTGGGGACCACAAGCCACCAGGCTTACATTTCAAAGCCCAGAATGGGTGAGGGGGGCACTATATACTAGGCCAAACATGTTTTAAAAGAACAGCAAGTGGGGGAGAACCACTAAACATTGGGACATGCATGTCTCAAAAGTCCAGGATGAATGATTGGGGGTGGGGGAGGCACTAGACACCAGGGTATACATGTTTTCTAAGTCCAGCATAGGTGATGGTGGAGTGCAGTCACTGTACCACGTTATGGGCAGGGCTTTGGCAGCGTTAAACAGCACTGTAATTTTCAATGGCGCACCATGGGTCTTTAAATATGGCTCTTGCCCTGACCATCGTTGCTATTCATAATTAGTAGCGCACTAACCATTTGAGTATGGGGCCCAAAGAAGCCTAAATAACATTCATTTACACACATTATCTGGCTATTTCATATGTAACCCCCCTTTTTTACACATTATTTAAACAGGATAATTGTCAAACTGACAGTGCTGCGACATCTTCACTGTATAACACTCATGGGGCTAGACATTCAAATATGGGCAAAAATGGAGCACAAAGGTTGTGCTGCTCTTGCCCTTGTGCCTGGCCCTGAGGATGCTGTATTCAGTCTGTCAACGCACCAGTACTATTGGACTGAGTATAGGGCCATGTCAACACAGCATTACACCAAGTAGTGCTGCTCCAACATGGATCTGGGCTGTATGCAGCCAATAGAGAAGTGCAGGGAACAGCTCCACCAGACCGGACAATGCTGGGAGACACAGCATACTATTCAGTCAACATCATGCAAATGAGTCCATTGGGTATACAAGACACTAAAGGGCAATATGCATGCCCAATATTGGCTCATTTGCAAGGGTAGCAGTGGCATGTTTTCACCCCCCTTCCATGGCCAGCCACCACATCAGGTATGGTGGTGACAACTCCCCCAACTCCAATCACCTGTCCCTGGAATATTCATGATTGTTTGCTGTCCGTTGGCACCCCCTAACCTCTGGTCATCTGATCACCCAGCCCAGTAAATTATGAAGTTACCCTGGTGTCTAGTGGCACCCCCCACACACACACACTGTGATCAGCTATTCTTGTACATAGCTTGATATTCCCTAGTGTCTAGTGGCAGCCCCACCCTCCGATCACCCATTGCCATCAATGGCAAGATAGTCTCTGGTGTCTAGTGGTACCCCAACCCTTTGATCACCTGCTGCTGCATTAAGGAGAATGTCCATTGTGTCCAGTGGCACTCTTCATCCCTGAGCACCCACCTCTGTGGACATCCCATAGTCCCTGGTGTCTAGTGACCACTCCCTGCACTGAGCATAACACCCTGCCACCCCTGGTACCTCAGGCGCCAGTGCTGCGGAGGGGATCCGCTACGACTGGCACATCCCTACTCTCACCACCTTGGTTGGCCACTGTATGAAATGACAGGAACTGTGCATACAGGCTACAGTGTATGCTGTAGACTGTACGCATGGTCCCTGTCATTTGATATAGTAGCTAGCCCAGGAGGTGAGAGGAGGGCTGTGCTGGATGCTGTACTGAATCTTCCGTGTGGCACCAGCGAGTGAGGTATAGTGGGTGATGGTGCATGGTGGTGTGCTTAGTGCGGGTGGCCACTAGGCACCAGGGACTACAGGATGTCTACAGGGACGGGTGTTCGGGGACAGGGGGGTGCCACTGACATCCTTTGTGATGTGGCGGCAGGCAATCAGTGGACAAGAGTTCCACTGGACATTAGGGACATCCTTATTGCAGCAGCAGGTGATTGGAGGGTGTCAATAGATAGCAGGGACTATCTCACCACTAATGGGGATGGGTGTTCAGAGGGCAGGGGTTTCACCTGACACCAGGGTAAATTCATCATTTACCAGGTTGGTTGAGTGGAGAGCTGAGACTAGGGAAAATTGAGTCACATAAGGGGACAGGTGAGTGCAGAGCAGGGGGTGCCACTAGACACTAGAGCAGTGAGTATTTACATGGCCTGGGGTTTGAGGGGGATGGGTGGCTGCAGTACCACTGCCTGCCACCAGGGCTTTGTGTCCCGTTACATTGGTGTTTGCAAAGGCAGTAACATACACTAGTTTGGGTGGCATTTATCACCTGTGCAAACCTCTCAATTTCCCACTGCACCTGCGTGGAGGGAAGGACCCTCTGATTTGCTTGGGCCCCGCGATAGCTTAATGCTTGGGTGCTAACAGGTTTTGTTTGCACTGTAAGGGGGTCTGAACACAGACCCTACCCACAAATCGGGTGCAGAACCTGGTTGGCGTGGACAAACACCCCTTAGCACCCCAGCTACATTTTGAACATCTGGTCCATGTTTTTGACAGCCTCAAACGTTATGAAATCTTTTTTTTTTTTTAGTGACTCGATAAATGCAGCTATGAGACTGTGCAACATACAAATGACTGTGGCTTTTCTCACGGAACAGCCAATATCATATTCATATACTATAAAAAGACATCTGTCCAGCACCTTTAACCCCCTAAATGAAAGACTTTATAAATAAAAAATTAATTTATCTTTGTTGACATTCAGCCAATTTGAAGATTACAAGCAGTGTGCAGCAACTGAAAGAGGGCTGGCAAAAAAAAAAAAAAAATTGTGTGTCATAACGGGGGTGGGGGAGTCACCAGTAAGGAAAGTAATCCGCCATTTCACAAAACCCTGGCTTGGCCCTACCTGGAGTGTATATAGCTAGGGCCTTTAATACAAAAAATATGACACAGATGCAGTCAAGCAGGTGTAATCCCAGGTTCGGGAATCAACGCAGGTCACTCAGGGGACAGACCAGGGGAGGGAGGCTTCAGCATCCCTTGACAGCTCTCCTCCCTTGAGGAGGGGAGATCGCACATCCCACTTGTCAGCTGCCACCTGGAGGAATCTTACTGGCAGGGCAGTGGGACAGTAGGGAAAGGGGTCCCCATGCCTAGAGCCAGGGGCATCTCAATGGAGGTGGTGTATGCACATCATGTCATTGCATGTGCATGGGTCCCAGAGGAGAAGATGGACAAGAAAAATCTTCTGGCCACTGGTTACTGACAACTTAGTCCCTCGCAGTCCCTGCACCAATAAGTGGGCCCTTCGGAACAGGTCCAGTAAGAGAGGAAGCATCAGAATGACTAAGTCCCAGGGGAGTCAGGTGATGGACTGGGGGAACCAGTCCCCATAATAGATGGCTGGGGGGAGCGGCGAGATAAGGGGGATTAATTCAGGATTGGAAAAATGAAATTGCCTTTGATGTTCAGTGGCACCCACACTCCCCAAGGTACACCACTCTGGTCCCATGAAGGCAGTCATCACAAACTTTCCACTCACCTCCTTCACTAGTGGTCGAGGAGTCCATCTGAGATATGCAGCCACCCCGGAAAGTAGCAATGGCTTGCCAGGGCACTGTCATGAGGAATGTTGCTTGTGGGGTAGTCAGTAGAATGCAAGCCTGAAGGAGCATTCCGGAAAGCATGCAGAGCAGATGGGCAGTGGCCAGAAAGGGGAGACAGAAGAGTGCAGGAGTAGTAGTAATTGTAACAGTGGGTCGATGTGGTCCTCTTGCAAAAGAGTGGGGGCAGGGAGGCCACAGAAAACTACAGACCAGTTAGTTTAACATCTATAGTTAGAAACCCCATGCAGATAAACATCAAGGAGCAACTGGTAGGGCTTTTGAGGTGAAATGTGCTCCATGACAGGAGGCAGCGCACTTTGTGATGGGAAAGTCATGCCAGACTGATCTGATTGAGTTCTTTGACTCTCTAACATGAGCCTTGGACAAGGGCCAGGCAGTCGATGTAGTATATTTAGATTTCGTAAGGCCTTTGACTCAGTACCCCATATTTGGCTTATCAAGGAACTTGGGGATCTTGGGGTTGGGGCTAAGTTAACAAGGTGGCTAGCAAATTAGCTAGGTTGAAGGACACAGAGGTAACTGTTAATAAGGAACATTCTACGGTCAGGGAGGCCACAAGTCGAATGCACAAGGATCCGTGCAGGGACTAGTACTGTTTAATGTGTTTATCTGCTGACTCCTTTCTGTGTTATGTCTCTATGAAGGGCTGAGGGTGTGAGATAATTAGGAGGAGCTGAATCTCTAACCAATTGTCTCCATGGATTGCACACATGCCCAGCAGTGAACTACATTACAGTAATGTAACTACCATTATGTGGAAGGAAGCCAGGTAATTATAAATAAATATTCCTCCCTTTAACATTCGGTGCCCTTCTTCTCAGGCTCAGTTTCAACACTAGCACCCTATTTGCCCCCCTCAGTGGTAATGTTTCCAATAGTGATTGCTTCTAAATACCATGAGAAGAATGAAGCCCGTTCTTAAGCTAGGGTATGCTCAAAGTCAGCTTCACTGAGGGTAATGTCTTCAACGTTTGGGATTTTGTAATGCTGCAACAAGAATCCAATTCTTGAGCCAGGACATGTTCAAGAATCAGGAAGTCAGTAGGGTTTGGTTCTATAATATTTGCTGAATGTGCTCTTCTTAATACATGCAATGTTCAACAAACTGTTCATTCTGTAGTTCATAAGGTGTCACAGATGCTAGAATATTCAGTTATGCCCAAAAGTTATTTATTTCTGCTTCCCCCAAGGTCTTGGCCAGGACTTACTTCCACTAACCATCAATGCCCTTCTGCCCAATCTCAAGACCCTGCAGCCCACACTCCTCAGCCCACCAACAGCTCACAGCTGTGCTTCCCTCACCTGGGGCTGCTGTCATCTCCTTCGCTACTCCCCCATTTCACCTGGACAACCATAGTGGAGGTGAAGGTCAGGAGCACCCACTGGACCTGGCTGCTAGGGACTGGTATTAATGTAGGTGACAGGTGGAGGCTTCACCTGTCTGTGCCAGCCCCATTTTTTCCCCATTTACTTCCCACCCATCCCCCAGGAGAATGGTAGTGTCATTGGATGCCAGCACACATGACATGTTAGATGGCATCCACGCTCCAGCTCCCTTTCCACCACCGCTACCTAGAACCTTTCCCTTGTGGTGAACCAGGTGGCAATATAGCAGCAGGATGTGGATACCCCCCATACAGGACAGCATCAACTGGGACACACAATCCTTCTCCTTCTGGCCAGCCCTCAGACTGCATAGGCTCGGTCCCAAACCCAGGTTGTCAACATCATAAGAGATAGTGCTACCGCTGTGCTAGCTCTGAAAGTTAATTTTAATTAATCCATTGGCTACAAAGACAAACAGAACTAATTCTGTCTTTCACATTTGTCTTGTTTCTGTCTGCATAACTTGATACCTGATGATCTTAAGTCTATCTACATGCAAAACACTAGTCACCCCGGGGCAAACATTTCAATTAGCAGAGTTAATTTTGTTCACACAGTATTTCTTGTACTACAATATCTGAATTTGTGGCATCAACTGGATTGGCAGTTGCTATCAGGTAGCCCAATATGATCCTTGCTTCTTTATTCTGTTATTGTTCTGGGATCATTATACAAGCGTTTTTCTGCTACCTGCATGTTATATTTGCTTATTTTCCAGTGGATCAGTCTCACTATATTACTGTGTATTTTTGCATACAGGACCCCCCCTGCCATGAGTACATGTCCAGCTGCTAGATGGGAAACTCCACTGGTTGGTGTCTTCAATGTTTAGGGTTTTATAATACCATGACAAGAATGTATCCCCATCTTAAGCCAGGGCATGTTCAAAGAAATTAGGAAATCAGTGCTGTATTAATTGTTATACTTTCTTAGCTCACATTGTTCCTCAGATGGCTTCCTTCTGTAGTTAGTATGGTGTCACAGATATTGGTAGCTTGTTAGGGTATGTCTGGCAGTTCTTTTTTTATTAGTCCTGTAGCTTCTAGGACAATGGGTCTATTTCTGTGTTTTTCCTCAGTGACTGTACTTAGCCCAAGGAGGAGAGCAGGACCAGCAAACACATCATCAGAGCTTAAAAATACTCTAACATGTATTGCAGACCACTGCGTCTCCCACTGCTGCAGCTCTCCTCTTATGTCAGCTGCAGGGGATTCTGGAATTTCTGATTACAGAAAATGTCAGCTTGGCAGTCAGCAGATACAGCCCAATACAATCTACCATACTGCAGTAAACAGTAAGCAAAAAAAAAAAAAAAAAAGTTTTTGCACACAAACTGCAAATTGGGACCAACCCCACAGTAGGGGTGTGAGGCTCTTAGCACTCATTGTTCCACTTTAAAATAATGTTTAGTTATGAAACTTATTTGTACTCAGAATGTTTCAAGTTTCTCCCCAGTAGCAATCCTCTGATGTTAGGAGTTTTTCCTTCTTGTAAAAACGAATCCCTCATTTATGATAAAATATTTAATCCCATGTGAATATTCTGATGACGTGAGAGTTGGCCACTCCATCTAAAACTTTGCCCACACTCAGTACATTTAAAGGGTTTCTCCCCTGTGTGTACCCTCTGATGGCTTGTGAGAAGTCCTTTCCATTTAAAATTCTTCCCACACTCAGTACATTTAAAAGGCTTCTCCCCTGTGTGATCCATCTGGTGTTTAATTAAAGACTGTTTAGTTGTGAAATGCTTTCCACACTCAGTGCATTTAAATGGTTTCTCACCCATATGTACCCTCTGATGGCTTCTGAGGTGCTCCTTCCCTTTAAAATTCTTTCCACACTCAGTACATCTGAAAGGTTTTTCCCCAGTGTGATTCATCTGGTGATTAGAAAAACAGTGTTTAGTTATAAAACTCTTCCCACACTCCAAGCATTTATAAGGCTTCTCCCCCGTGTGAATCATCTGGTGTTTAGTAAATGATTGTTTAGTTGTGAAACATCTTCCGTACTCGGTGCATTTAAACAGTTTCTCCCCTGTGTGAATCTTCTGATGGCTTGAGAGTAAGCTACTCCATCGATAACTCTTCCCACAGTCAGTACATTTAAAAGGTTTCTCCCCTGTGTGAATTACCTGGTGTTTAGTAACAGACTGCTTACTTGTGAAACACTTCCCACACACATTGCATTTGAAAGGTTTCTCTGCCCTATGAATTGCCTGGTGTCTCACTAAATATAGTTTGGTTGTGAAATTCTTCCCACACACAGTACAATTGAAAAGGTTCTCTCCTGTGTGAAACCTCTGATGGTGCAAGAGGTATTCCTTCTGTTTAAAACTCTTCCCACACTCTGTACAAATGAAAGTCTCCCCTGTGTGCATCCTCTGATGGCGTGACAGTTGGTTATACCATCTAAAACTCTTTCCACACTCAGTACATTTAAAAGTTGTCCCCCCTGTGTGAATTTGCTGATGGTGTGAGAGTTGATTATTCCATCTAAAACTCTTTCCACACTCAGTACATTTATATGGTTTATCCTTTGTGTGAGTTGTCTGGTGTACAGTTAAATAATCCTTAGTTGCGAAACACTTCCCACATGTAGCACATTTAAAAGGTTTCTCACCTGTGTGAATCCTCTGATGTTTAGTAAAATGTACTTTAGTTATGAAACTTTTCCCACAAGCAGTACATTTAAAAGGCCGCTCCCCTGTGTGACTCCTCTGATGCAGTAAGAGTTGGTTATTCCATATAAAAGTCTTTCCACATTCTGCACATTTAAAGGGTTTCTCCCCCCTGTGAATTATCTTGTGTAGAGTTAAATAATATTTAGTTGTGAAACTCTTCTCACACTCAGTGCATTTAAAAGGTTTCTCCCACGTATGACTTGTCTGATGTTGAGTAAGATACTGTTTGGTTGTGAAACTTTTCCCACACAAAATACATTTATAAATTTTCTCCCCAGTGTGAATTCTCTGATGAACTGAGAGGTATTCCTTGTGTTTAAAAATCTTTCCACACACTGTACAACTGAAAGTTTTTCTCTCTGTGTGAAACTTTAGATGGCATGAAAGTTGGTTATTCCATCTAAAACTCTGCCCACACTCAGAACATTTAAAAGGTTTCTCCCCTGTGTGAATCATCTGGTGTTGAGTAAAATAGTGTTTATTTGAGAAACTTTTCCCACACTCAGTACATTTAAATGGTTTCTCCACTGTGTGAAACCTTACATGGAGTGAGAAGTTTTTCATCTCTTTAAAACTCTTCCCGCACTTAGTACATGTAAAAGGTTTCTTCATCATGTGTACCCTCCGATGGCTTGTGAGATGTTCCTTTGATCTAAAATTCTTTTCACAAACTGTACAATTGAACGGGCTCTCCTCTGTATGAATTATCTGATGGCGTGAGAGTCTACTCTTACATTTAAAACTTTTATCGCATTCAGTACATTCAAAAGGATTCTTCATATTTTGGATTTGACTGTGTACTGAGAGATTCTCCCTTAGTGTCAAACTCTTCACTCCATTGGTAGACTGAAAATGTTTCTGCATTACATGTGGCCTGTGTAGTGTCTTCCCTCTGTGATCCCACTTATGTTCTGTATGCTTGTGCTTCATCAGCATCACGTTATCTGGGAAACTCTTCTCAGACAGCATACATTTAAAGCTCTTCTCTTCCATGATGCTCCCCTGGTGTGCAGGTAGTTCTGACTGATGATCATTCTCAGACTCAGAATATCTGAGGACTACAATTAGAAGAATAAAAGAAAACCTAATGATTTGGTTTTTAGAGAGCTTAGACAAAACAAACAATTCAAAACGACAGGTTTTAAGAATTCATCTACAGGACCGTCCAATAAATCTAAAACTAAGAGTTGAATTGAGGGCAAAACAGTACTGTTTTAGCACCCACACTGATGCACCACCCTGTTTTTTTTTTCTTACAAAACAGCACTATGCAATGTAAATGTAAACAGGGAGACATGCCATATGACTGTGGTATTTACAATGTGAGGGGGGTGGTATTCCCAAATAATTTCCCCCATACCTGCTTTTCTCCAGTTTCTGCTAGTACTGTAGTCACGTCCATGCACTTAATAAAAACATCATCTGAGGCTGGAGAAGTTACCACACTTCTAGCTTTCAAAGTACTGTAGGACTACTCAGACTGGCTAGGGCGAATGGCACTGGGAGTTGCACCTCATGAGTAAAGGTAGCATATCATCGGGTAAGCATGAATATGTGCCAATACTAACATTGTTATGGGAACTGTATTGATAGCACTTTTCTACATTAACCAGATGCCAGGCTTTCATTTAAAGAAAAAGTGCAGTTACTTAAGAACTTACCATAACAGTAGATTTTTGAGAGGCACTCTTGCAGCATGTTACACCATAAGAACTGAAGCAGGCAGATGCCAGAACACCATGGAAAACTTCTAGCTAGCAGTTTATAGCGGAGGACTGCCTCCTAATGTCTGACCGCCCCCACCATTCCTTGAGGTATCAAAAGGGCAATTCCCCAGCACCAACTCAGTTCTCCTGCCAGAGACCCCGGCAAGCAGAAAAAATGGAGAACCGAGGTGTTCCTCTGAAACAGAGGGGGGAAAAGATGGAGAAGCAGTAGATCAGGGGGATGAAGGGAGGGAAAGCAACACCTGTTGCAAGAGCTCTTCTCAAAGATCTACTGTTATGGTAAGTTCTTACGTAACTGTACTATCTCCCTTCGAGGGGGCTCTTGCAGCAGGTTATACCATAAGGACGGTGTCCCAAGCAGTGAGATGGCTGATCCTGGTCGGCTGGGAGGAGGTAAAAGGTCAGAATAAAAAACTCAAGAGTGCAGGCCCTGAAGGATAGCCAGTCCAAAACCTGCCCTATGCCTAGAGGCAATGTCCAGACTGTAATGCCGGATGAAGGTGTGGCCAGAATTCCAAGTGGCCACTGCACAGATGTCAGCAATGGGCACATTTCTAAAAGATGCAAATGAGGTAGCTACCCCCTTGGTAGAATGGCCTTTAACTGAGCCAGTAAAGGATTGTCATATTTGCGGTAGCAGTAAACAATGCAATTAACTAACCATTTGGAAAAACACCATTTAGAAACTGAAGCCCCTTCTTTTCTTGGGGCGAAGGAAACAAACAACTGGTCAGTTTTTCTGATGGCTCGGGTGCAGTCCAAATAATAACAAAGCACCTGGTGAACATCCAGAGTATGTAGTAAGGCTTCCCCCGAGTTAGAATACTCTGGGTAATACACAGGAAGATGGATGCCCCGATTCCGAGTAAACTCACACACCACCTTAGGAAGGAACTTAGGACTGGTCCTCAAGGACACGCTATCCTTGGGAAAAACTAAATAAAGCTCTTTACACATCAGAGCCTGGAGCTTTGAAATCCTTTGAGCAGAAGTAATAGCAACTAAAAATAGCACTTTCCATGACAAAAAGCGAAGCTCACAACTTGCGGCAGGCTCAAAGGAAGGCAACATAATTTTCTCTAAGATGAATAACAGATCGCAAGGAGGGAAAGGGTCCCTAAAGAGAGGCTTTAGATGCAGGATACCCCTCAAAAACATGTGGGATACATCAAGCTGGAAAAGAGTCTTGCCATCTATAGGTGCATGATACGCAGAGATGGCTGAAAGATGCACCTTAATGGATGAGTGACTCAGGCCTGAGTTAGATAAGGAAAGGAGATACTCTAGAACGAGATTCTCTGGACCGGTAAAGGGATCCAGATAACGAGCGGTGGCCCATATGTAGGACAGCTTCCACTTCATGACATAAGTAGATCTAGTGGAGGGTTTTCTGGCAACCACTAGAACCTCTGCCACCTGGGGGGGCACCCCAAAACGGGCAATTGCCAGGTCTGCAGGAGCCATGCATGAAGGTGAAGAGACTTTATATCTGGATGGACCACAATGCCCTGTTCCTGTGAGAGCAGGTTGGAACACAGCGACAGGGGGATCAGTGGTCTGCAAGCTGCTGTAGAAGTGTACACCAAATCTGCCATGGTCACAAGGGGGCATCAGAAATCATCTCTGCTCCTTCTGACTGCAATTTGAGCAGGACTCTGCAGCAATGGAAAGGGAGGGAAGGCATACAAAAACATCCCTATCCAAGAGAGGGACAATGCAACTCACCAGAAAACACCAGGCCCTGGATATAGCAAGCAGAAACTGGGCATTTTTGCGTTGGATAGGGAAATGAATAGATCCAGCCCTGGGTGGCCCCATCTGTTGAAGAGTCGTTTGGCCACTAAAGGGAGAAGTTCCCATACATGAACCTTGGATTGAGAACGACTTAGACTATCAGCCAAGGTGTTTTGAATGCCTGGAACATGCACAGCATTCAGTCTCAGGTGATGCTCTATGGCCCAATATCAAACTCTCATGACTTCTCTGCAAAGGGGGTAAAAATGCATTCCCCCCTACTTGTTTATATAAAAGACCACTGACATGTTGCCAGACCTGACATGTTGTCTGTCTGGATCAAGAGGAGACCCTGGAGCAGATGCATTTAAAAGGCTTGGAGAGCATACGGTACTACTCATATCTCCACAACATTAATGTGGAGATGCTGCTCCAATGGGGACCAGATCCCCTGAGCCTGATAATCTGCCAGATGGGCACCCCAGCCCTGGCCTGATGTGTCTGTGGTCAGAATTTGCCGAGGTCACTCTGACCGGAAAGTATCTCCATTGGAAAGGCTGGAGGGATTCAGCCACCACTTCATGGTCTGGCGGACTAAGCTGGATACTAACACAGAGGTCCAGGTCATCTGAAAGCTGGTCCCATTGAACCCAAAGATTCCACTGTGCCATTCTCATGTGCAGGTGGGCCAAGGGTACTGTTGCAGTGGCTGCTGCCATATGTCCCAGCAGTCGGAGAACCATTCTGGCTAGGACTAGCCGAGACGAAAAGACCAGCTGAGCCCGAGTCTGAAGGCGTTCTGCTCTGTCTGTCGGAAGAAAGGCCTTGGCTTGCTCAGTGTCTAAGATTGCCTCTATGTACTGGTCTTTGACTTGGCCAAGGGGATGATTTTGGAACACTGAGGGTTATCCCCAGATCCCAAAACAGGGAAAAGGTAGCCTCCATGGTTCTGAGCAACTTCTCCTTTGCAGGAGCTGTCAGAAGCCAGTTGTCTAGGTACAGGAAGATGTAGTGGCCTTCCTTCCTTAAGGCCACTGCCACAACTGCTAAGCATTTTGTAAAGACTCATGGGGCAAAGACAGGTCAAAGGGCAGTGCCTGAAACTGGTAATAGTTTTCTTGGAAGCGGAAGTGCAGGAACCTCCTGTGGGGTGGAAACACCAAAATGTGGAGGTATGTGTCCTGCATATTCAGGGAGCAGTGTCAATCCCCTTGATGAAGTAAGGGGGAGAAGGCCAGGAAGAGTGACTAGCCTGAACTTTTTGTTCTCTATGTATTTGTTCAGATGGCTGAGGTCCAGAATGGGACGCAGGTCTCCTGTTTTCTTGGGTACCAGGAAGAAATGTGAGTAGAATCCCTTCCTGTGTTATGCCGGAGGAACGGGATCAAAGGCCTGCTTCTGCAGGAGTCCTTGTACCTTGTCTTGAATTAAATTGAGATGGGCCTGGGGGAAATTGGAGGGAGCTGTGGGATTGTCCAGAGGAATCTCCAACAATTCTAGGGTATATCACTGTTCCACTAACTGTAAGACCCACCGGTCAGAAGTTGTTTTGCCCCAAACTTCTCTGTAAAGAGAGAAACGATCCTCCACTGCCTCCCCCAGGGATTCTGCTGGAGGAGGAGGGTTGGACAAAGAGTCAGGCAGAGGAGCCGGGGACAGGCAACATGGTCAGCGAGGTTCTGGGAGCTCTGTGTGCTGGACTTCCTGTGGCTTGGGAAGTAGCCTTTCTCTTAAAGTCACCCCTGGGCTGCTGACCTCTAGGTTGCTGCTTGGAGTTGTGATGAAAAGGCTGCCGCGGGGAAGAGTTAGGCTCAGATCGATACAGAGTATGAACAGATCAGATAACCTTACCTGACTCTTGGAGGTGAGTGATTATATTTTGGGAACCCTCATCGAACAAGATGAGGCCTCTGAAGGGGGTATCCAGGATCTCTGACTCAATGTCTGGGTGGACCCTAAGCTAGGAGTAGCGATGCAGGCAAATTCCCGTAGCCACGGCTCTTCCAACAGAGTTTGCAGAATTATAGGAAGCTCGCAGGATGCGAGTCCCCACGTCAGAGCCCTACTTGAGAAGGTGCAGCAGCTCAGTCTTCCTGGGGAGATCCGGCTGAGCTTGAGCCACCTCCAAGACCTTCTCCCACACGGCATTCTGATATTGAACCATGTGGGCCAAGAAGTTTAAGGAACGGATGGCAGAAGTGGCAGAGGAGTAGATCTTTTTGCAGAAATAGTCTATCTGCCTACAAAGACAAGAACTCCTTTTTACAAAGGAAAGTGGCTAACCAACATTGCTTGGGGTCCACTTCTTCAGTATTCCAGCCCATGAGGGCCTGGATGTGCCTCATCACATCCATGAACATTGGGTCCTCTGGGGGAGAAGCATAGTGTCCTTGGGCTCTTCTAGCTCTGAAGAAACATCTGAATCTCTAGAATCATCGTATGAGGAGGAGGAAGAATATCCTCCTGATTCACCTGAGTCCGGTGAGGGAGATGTTGAGTGCCGAGGCTTAGGCTTATGAGGCCTAGAATGGTCAGTGTCTGGCTGCACTGTAGGCTCCCTAGGAGTAGGCATCAGAGCGTTCCCAGGAAGAGCCTTGGGGGGGGGGTTGGGGGCTCCACCAGGGCCTCTTTGTCCTTAAAAGATGCCCACCAGGCCACAAAAAAGTGCATTGATCTCTGTGAGAGCGAACTGGGGCAAAGTCAGGTAATTGGCGCTGAGGGGTAGGCTTGGAAGGCCCCGGCATTGGTTCGTTGGGCTGTGGTAACCCTGGCATCAGTTCCACTGGTGTCAGGTTGACTGGCATATGGTTCCAAGGTAAAGAACCCCCTGGCATTGGTGTGAATGGGGTCGAAAGGTCAGGCGTCAGTCCCACTGGTGCCTGCAGTGTAAGGTATGGGGATGACTGTTGTGGCTTTGTCGGGGTCAGCGTCATTGAAGCTGGCATCATCAGAACAGGTGTCTGCTGATGCCGGTCTGGTGAAGAAGCTGGAGGGAGTAGGTCGAACAGAGGAGCTGATTCCCGAGAGGGGCAGAGGCATCACCCTCCTGGGGGAGGTGACTGCATGCCCCGGGCATTGCAAGGTGACATTGGTCGCTGACTTAGGAACCAATTTCACAGACACCTTGACTGGGAGGCCGACGAGCTAGGACCCGCTACCTGAAGCAGAAGTCCCAGTCGAGCCACCTGACTGAGGACAGTGTTCAGGATGGGCCTGAGCTTCAAGGGCTGAGAGACTGAGGTCAAAGATCTGAGTCCCAAAGAACTACCGCCCATGACAAAAACCAATGTGGGTGGTTTAACCACTGGCAGCCCAGAGGGAGAGAGAGCTGATGGAATGAAGGGGGCCGACCTCCCATGGGAGGAAGAACCATGATTGGTGCCCCACTTGCGCGGGGACCTGGAGTGGGATGTGGACCGGGGTTTCTCTCTGTGCTTCTCCCGGTGTTTGTGCTTTCCCAAAAATTACTTCAACTCCATCACCGAAGAAGTGGAGGCCCCAGAGGCCGGGGAAGAGAAGGTACTCTGGTGAAGCTCCTTCTCCATCAAAAAAAGATTCTGTTGCAGCAGGAAGGATTCCAAGTTCTTCTGGCAGCGAAGCCAGGTGCGTTGATTGAAGACTTGGCAGTGCTGGCAGGCCACAATGTCATGATTTGGGCATAGGCAAAATAAACACACAGAATGGCCATCCTTGTGGGGCTGCTGCTTGCCACAAGGGCACGTTGTTCACTGCCATTCAACAGACAAGGAAGGAGAAGACATGCACAAAATACTGAAAAATGGCAAAAAAAGAATGTGCGGGTAATGCGATAAAATGGCGGTCGACTTGAGCAGAAGACATCCATGGAGGTCTGACTTGCGTAGGTCGACGGTGGAAAAAAGAACTGAGGTGGTGCTGAAGGACCACACTTTTTATACCTCAAGGGATGTTGGGGGTGGGCGGAGATTAAGGAGCAGTCCCCCACTATAAACTGCTATCTAGAAGTTTTCAGTGGGGTCCTGGTGCCTGCTAGCTTCAGTCCTTATGGTGTACCCTGCTGCAAGGGCCCCATCGAAGTGAGATCATTAAGTACCTAGCCCTAATGCCTCAAAAGATAGTAATTTCTTAAAGATAATTAGACACATTATGATGGCAGAAAAAGACCTACTTCCTATATGGAGTTTTGCGCAAGAGCCCCCATTTCCTGCTGTACTAGCACTACCCTCCTGAGTACCTATTAAGCCCTTAACTCTGTCCCAGAAGTGCTTGAAACCATTAATGGTTTTGACTCCCACCACCTCAGCCAGCAGGCAGTTACATGGCTGAACCACTCTCTCGGTACAATAAAATTCCCTCATGGCCCCCCCCCCCAAGCTTCTACTTGTGTCCCTTTGTTCCTGATTAGTTATTCCTGTTGAACATTTCCTCACCATTTACCTTGTTTATTCATTTAAGGAACCTGAAGGTCATTATCATATTGCTCCTCTGTCTTCTGGTCTCCAGCGGACACATTTACAGACAATTACCACACACTTTCCTTTTTACCCATAGTTCAGAAATATATGTGTATATGTGTGTGTTAACACATATTAATGATTATATGGAAATGTCTCAGATATTATCAATTCATCAATAAGGTTTTCAGTCCAAATTTTGTACTCAAACTGCTCCAGCAGATTTTTACAATTCTGTTTCAGTTGCTTTGGATTCTGGTTGTTTTGTGGGTTCCGTTTTTATAGAGCTTTCTTAAGCTTTTGATTTAATTAACCATTCTTTACTTCTCTACCGTCTTTCTTTTTATGGATTTTTGTCTAATGCTATTGACTGGTTTTCTTCTTACTTGCACATGAGATTTCAGTCTGTTATTTGGAAAGGTTCTTTCCTCTCCTCTTCCTGTGTCCACTGTGCCTCAAGATTCTAGCCTTGGTCCAATTTCGATTATTCTGTTTGCCATAGAAACATAGAAGTTGTTGGCAGATAAGGACATTTTGGTCCACCTAGTCTGCCCAGTTTTCCCTGCGAACTGTATGACCAGAGACCCTACTTGATCTCCGGTCGTCTCCTTCCCTTGCCTTACTACCAAGGTCCCCTTGTATTTGTCCCATGCATGCTTGAATCCCATCACCATTATGGCACCCACCACCTCAGCTGGAGACTGTTCCAGGAGTTCACCACCCTCTCCGTGAAGAAGTATTTCCTCACATTCCCTCCGAGTCTCCCCCCTCCAATATCATAACATGTCCTTTTGTCCTCGAGCTTCCTCCTGTACCTGATTAATAACTTCAGTATTTGCTTGTTTCTGTCATATCCTCCCTTTTCCTCCTCTCCTCCACATAATACATATTCAGTTCCCCGAATCTCTCCTTGTAGGGCTTTTGATGCAGGCCCTGCACCATTTTGGTACCCCTCTTTTGTAAGGCCTCCACCTTATCAATGTCCTTCAAGAAGTAGGGCCTCCAGAACTGGACACAATACTCGAGGTGGGGTCTTACCAGTGATCTGTACGGGGTAATATTACTCCCTACCCCTCCCTATGCCCCAGAGTATCTTGCTAGCCTTCTCCACTGCCTTATCACACTGCTTGCTAACTTTAGGTCATCAGAAAATTATTACTCCCAGGTCCCCTTCCTGTTTGGCAGTTGCCAGTACTTCCCCTCCCTATTGGCATGTAGCCCCCGGGTTTCTGTGCCTCAAGTGCATGATTTTGCTCTTTTTTGCATTGGCAAATGGCAAGGCAAGGCAAATCTTATTTTTATGGTGCCCAATCCCGGAGGCTCTGGGCATCATACGAGTCAAAAATACTAAAAATAAAACAGTAAAATTACAGTAATAATTTAAATAAGCAGTATAAGAAAATAAATAAAGCCTAAAATAAGGACTAGAGCTAGGAGGGGCCAACCCAAGGAAAGATCTAATACAGAGTGTCTGGGAAGGTCAGGCTAAACAAGTGGGTCTTTAGGTAGGCTTTAAACACTTCAACCGAAGGGGTCTCCCATACAGATGGCGGAAGTGAATTCCACAGGATGGGGCCGGCAACACTAAATTCTCTGTCGCCAGCAGCTGTCAACCTTGTCCTGGGAATCACAAGCAGACCCCTATCGGAGGAGTGGACCGAGGTAGTGGGGGTCAGAAAGTTCAGCCCATGTAGGGTCTTAACGGTGAGCAAACCAACCTTGAAGAGGACCCTCCACCTGACTGGCAGCCAGTGCGGTTCACACAGTACTGGGGTGCTATGACAGTATTTTGACTGTCCCTCAATAACCTGGCAGCCGCATTTTGCACTAGCTGCAGTCTGCGGAGGGTACCTTTCAAGACCCCGAGGTAGAGCGCATTAGTCAAGCCTTGACACCACAAAGCTGTGTACCAAGGTGGGGAGGTCCAGGATGGAACTAGGGGCTTGATCCTGGCGATATTCCTCAGATGGTAAAAGCTGGTCTGGACAACAGATGACACCGAAGCCTCAAATGTCAGTCCACTGTTAAAGGTCCCACCAAGATCGCGCACCCTAGATGAGGCCTTCAATGGCACAGACCCCAGGAACAAACCTGTCTCTGCACCATCGGCCATCCTATCATGCCCTCTGTTCGACTCCACAACCAATACCTCCATCTTATTGGGATTCAGTTGCAATCAGCTGGAGGTCATCCAGTCACTGATCTCGGCAAGGCATTTATTTAGCACTTCCACTGCATTGGATGTCCCAGGCACAAAGGAAAAATACAGCTGGGTATCATCTGCATAGAAATGAAAACCCAAGCTGTAGTTCCCAATGAGCTCTCCCAGGGGCAGCATGTACATGGCAAACAACATTGGTGACAGGATCAAACCCTGAGGTACTCCACATGACAGGAGGCTAGGGAAGGAAGAGGAATTCCCCATCACAACCCGTTGCCTCCTATTTGTGAGATAGGACTCAAACCAGCAGATGACAGTGCCGGTGAGTCCACAAAATTCCCTCAGGCAGTCGAGCAACACGCAATGGTCTACCATGTCAAAGGCTGAGGAGAGATCGCGAAGCACAAGAATTGTCCCCTTCCCCTTGATCTTTAGCCCTGAGGAGGTCATTATGCAGCCGACCTATGCCTCGCACAAAGCCCCGACTGGAGAGGTTCATAGAAATCAAAGGCCATGAGGTGCTCCTCAAGCTGAAGCACCACAACCTTCTCAGCAACCTTCCCTAAAAATGGGAGATTGGAGATTGGACAGTAATTCGACTTGATGTCAGGGTCTAAGGATGGTTTCTTCAGACGAGGCTTCACCAGTGCCTTCTTCAAGGCATCTGGGAAGACTCCCTCTGAGAGAGAGCACCAGACAATCAAGGCGAACACCGGCGGTGTCAACACATCTCATTAAGAAATGCGTCTGCACTGGGTCCAGTTCACAATATATGTGCTTCAGTTCATGAGCAACCCGAATGACCTACACTGCCTCCACCGGTTTAAACTCCCCCAACCAGGTGGAGTGAAACCCAGCTGCCAAACCCTTGACCATTCTTTCAACTTTTTCAAATCTTCCCTCATTTTTTCCACACATCCCCAGTGTGTCTACTTTGTTGCAGATATTTGTGTCATCCATAAACAGGCATACTTTCCTTTCTAGCCCTTCTGCAATGTCACTAATAAAGACATTGAAAAGGACCGGGCCTGGTACTGAGCCCGGAGGCACCCCGGTGATCACCTTGCCTTCTCCAGAAGGGACACCATTTACCGCCACCCTCTGACTCCTGTAGCTTAAACAACTTCATACCCAGCTTATAACTTTCTGACCCACTCCCAAGCAGGCCAGCTTGTTCACTAGTCTTCTACATGGAACGGTGTTGAAGGCCTTATTGAAATCCAGGTAGGCCACATCTACCACTCCTCCCTTATCCACTACCCTGGTCATCCAGTCAAAGAACTTGATCAGGTTTCTCTAGCAAGGCCCCCACCCCCACCCCACTGTGAAACCATGCTGCCTGGCATTCTTTAATCCACTAGTTACAATATATTTCACTATCCTTTCCTTCAGTAGTGTTTCCATTACTTTGTCCATTACCAAAGTCAGGCTGACAGGTCTGTGATTTCCTGTCTCCTCTGTGTTCCCACTTTTACTTAGTGGGAACACATTTGCCCTCCACTAGTCCCTTGGAACTTCCGGTTTCTAATGAGAAGTTGAGCAGAGTTGTCAGAGGTGCAGCCAGCACCTCCTTGAGCTCCCTCAGTATCTTGGGGTTTACCCCATCAGGTCCCATTGCCTTGTCTACATTTAATTAATTTCACTAATTCATGTTTATTTAAAATGAGAGCCTGTGAACAATAAATGCCCGTTTTCATGGGCAACCATAGTCATGGTACAAATAACAAAGAGTATAAAATACAAGACTACATATACAGACAATAACATATATAGTACAAAAATCACGCTTCCATACATAAAGCAGATCACCATTAGTGTCCATTGCAAATGTCCATAACACCAGTAACATTTCTTAAAGCTGTAACAAAAGATTTGTAATTAGCTAATGTTTTATGGATAATGGTAAAGAATTCCAAAAAGTGACAGCTCGATAATAGAAAGCTGTTTGCCCAACCTTCTTTGAACACTTAGGAAATTTTAAATGTAAGCGATCTAGAGATTTGGTTTAAACATTTGACAATGCTGGTCTTTCTAACAGTAATCTTAATTTAGCTGGTACTTGTGCAAATTGGCAATAATTAGTTTTACGTATATACATCTAATTAAATAATGTAGAATATATGTGTTTGATATATGAAATCTATACACAATATATAGTAGTGCTATCTAAATATATAGAGAGATGCACTATTGAGTGGATGTGATTTTTATTTACAAGCCAATTAAAAAGATTGGGAACTAGGCGCTTCATTTATTTTAATTGAAAACTTGCTTGAATATTTAATTATTAAATTAATTGAGAGTGCAATGCGGTTAGACGTGGGTTTGAAGTAATGCAGAGATTTTACTGTGTGTGATTATACAATTCATATTTCAATTACCACTTCTGTACAATTGCACAAGGTTTTTTGTGGTTTCTATAAAGTTGATGGTTGTACTGTGGCATTATCTCTGATGAAGCCAAGCGTTTAGCTAGGCGAAACATAAGATGTGTTTTTTCCCAGCCCATTTACCACTATGGTAACCAGTCAACATTTTGCACTATGTATTTAATAAAATAAAACATTTTATATGTTTGCTACAGCTTTGGACTGGGTGCTTACTTTTGTTTAATTTGGATACTCGTATTCAGTTTAGCACCGGTCCATACTTGGTGCAGCTTTCTTTTTTTAAAAACATACTTATGCATTTACCATCTTCCAGGGCCAACATCCCAGTTGTTGATTTATTCTTTATTGTAAAGTATACCACTTCGATATGTTGTATAACCAACAAACAAAAGGTGGCTAAATGCAAACTTGCAGGCTTAATTGAGTAACAGTACTATATTCTGATTTGATTTATTTATTCTGGTTAGTCCGTGGGCCAAATGGCCCATTTACATGGTCAACCAGTGTGCAAAACAGCAAAATACAAATAACATCACAGTATTAAAATGCAAACAATGTACAGTACACAAATATATAAAAAGGCAACAGCACAGTACACACATAAATAATGTAACAGGGGTTTAACTGAAACATGAAATAATGTTAAGTAATCTACCTAAAGCAGTCACATACTTCATTCATATTCAACAGTTTCCTTAAACTATTTTTAAACCCTTTAAGCCCAAGGATGGACGTTCCCAGGCAGTCAAACTGACTCATAATGGAATTAAAACATTTTGGTAACTGATTCTCTGCAACAAAGATTTACTGATAGATGAGTAAATGACTAGACCATAGTCAATAACGGACAGAATATGAATTTCAACAGTAAGTATTTTCGCCTCCTGGATAAAGTTAAATCTATTCCTGTATAGCATGCTAAATTGTTGGTTTACAGACTTCACACCATTGTCAATGTGCTGATGATAACCAAGACAGCTATCTAGAGCCAGTCCTAAATATTTATATTGTGTGACTTGATCCAAAATAATACTATCAGATTTTTTTTTATAGAAATAGACGGTTGGCAACCAGTATGTTGCCTAGAATGGAATAACATAACTTTTGTCTTTCTGAATTCAAGCATAGCTTATTACTAATGAATCAATCACGCATAGTACAAAATCAGATTGTAGTATGGTAGTCAAGTTACTTATGTCTTTGTTTTCAAAAAAGATTACGGTGTCATTGGCATATAAAATAATCAAATATTCTATTGTAACACTGAACAAGTTATTAAAAAAAAAAAAAAAGACTAAAAAGCAGGGGTCTATGGATAGATCCTTGCAGAACACCCAAAGTCACGGGTAATGGTTTGAAACAACATTTTTAATTCTAATCTGTTGCACATTGTTGGTTAACTAATCTTTAAATCCAGATGTAACTGAATTGGACATGGAGTACTGTGTGCAGTACTGGTACCCATTCCTGAAGAAGGACATCAAATAGTTGGAGAGGGTGCAACATAGGGCAACCAGGATGTTCCAGGGATTGAAGGGAATGTCTTATGGGGATAGACTGGGTGAGCAGAACATGTACTCCCTGGAGGAGAGGAGGGATGGGGGGATATGACTGAAACATTGAAATACGTTAAGGGGATAAATAAGGCTAATACAGAAGTGATTTTCCTGCTTAGAAGATGAATGGATACAAGAGGGTATCAGCTGAGATTGGGGAAATTCAAGAGAGAAATCAAGAGACATTTTTTAACTGAATGGCTGGTGAACAGGTGGAATGCTCTGCCTGAGGTGGTATTCTGTAGAATGGTGGGTGGCTTTAAGAGGGGTTGTGAAGAAGAGGGTGGGAGGGTGGGGCAGCTGCAAGTTGAGGGCTAGCTGCACAATCAAGCAGATTCGATAGAGCGCAAGGCCTGATTCTACTGGCATTTTCAAATGTTCCTATGTAACTGGAAAAACCAAACTGTTTCAAACTCTCAATCAGTTTTGTATGATGTACCAAGTTGAAAGCCTTCAATAAATCTATGTATATAGTACCAATTAGATCACCACTGTCCAGGGCCTCATGTATGCTATTAGTAAATTCTGCCAAAGTTGTTATACTACTATGTTTTTTTCTAAAACCATGCTGTTCGCCAGTCTGCAGATTATATTTTTCAAGATGTTCCATAATCTGACTGTATTAGTCTTTTGCGTGCCTTAGACAGTGGAGATAAAACAGAAACTAGTCTGTAATTAAAAGTTAATAACCTATCACCACTTTTGAATATTAGAGTAACAAATGCATGTTTTCAGTATGAGGGAATTACTCCATGCATCAAAGAAAAATTAAATAACTTCGTAATAGGAACAACCAATTCATCTAGGACTGTTTTAAAGAGATTTAAATCGAAGCCATCTGGACATATATGAGTTTTCATATTTAATTTCTGCAAATATTTCAAACGTGTTTTTTGTAATAATTTAAAAATAAACTGAGGGAACAGCAGAATTATTATCCAAAATGGCTGAATTATAATGTACAGAGTCAGCTGATGGCAATGTAGATGCTACCTGTTCAATTTCACTTGTGAAATATTGGTTATTGGCTATAGGATCATTGCAGAAGGCTCCCTCTGAATTCACTGCGGTTGGGGTGGTTTTAGAATTTATGTTAAGATGTTTATTTATAATATCCCAAAAAGAACAGGCGTCATCCACTAAGGAAGATTGTCTATCACAAATATATTTAGAGTTCAGCTGTCTGACATTTTTTACATTGGATTTCTCAGTTCTCTAAATCTCACTAGAAATGTAGTATTTCCTGTCTCTCTATTTGTACCACTGGCTATCTCTATCCCTCATTAATTGTAATAATTGTGGGGTTTTCCATTTATGAGAGTTGCCACTTTTTATTATATTTTTATAGGAAGCAAAAATGTCACAGACTATTAAATACTGTCAAAAAGAAATCAAATGCTAGATCAACATCTGGAATATAATTAAAGTCCAATCTATCAGGCTCAAACAATTTTTAAAATCATCAATTTTGTCCTTTGGTAAAACCCTTACTCTGATTTAATAGAGGGGACTTTTTGTTTTTTAGTGGACCAAGTGCATTCTATTGGTGAGTGATCACTCGGCGCAGCAGGCAAAATTTGAACCTATTTTATCCTTTCTTCACTGGAAACCAGCAACCAATCAATAACTGTACCAAAGCCTGTGGAACAGTTAATATGAGTTGGTTCATTTATAATCTGCATTAGGGATATCTCACGAATAGAATCACAATAATATTTATTATTTTAAGCATTCCAATCAATGTTAAAATCCCCCAAAAAAACTTTTTTCTAAATTTCTGTTAAGTTGTTTGTAACATTTTAAAAATATCCAAAACCAATCTTAGTAAGAATCAGGGGGAAGATAAGTTGTAGCAACAACCATATTTTTTTTTTGTTTCCTAATTGTTAAGTTTAAGGCAAAGAATTAACAACTAGGAGCTTCAGATGTTATCTGTAAAGCAGTGACACTTAAATCATTTTTTTAAATATAAAAAACACATGAAAATTGCCAGCAGCAAAAGGCCATCATGGTCTATCTAGGCTGCTCGTGAATGCAGCTAGCTCTCTGTTCAAATACTCCACCTCGTTTAACAGTCTTATCACACTTAAAAAAATGACAACCAGAGATGTGTCAATCTCTATCTTCAATTCAAGAAGTTAACCATGTTTTTGACAAAGTAATAATATCATTTTTTTTTTTTTTTTTAACTATTGTTTTTCACTCTGGTCACAGCCTGCAGAACCTCTCTCTGGCACCCTGCCTGTTCCTGCCCTGTCTGAGGTCCTGTTGACCCTAAGCCTCCTCTCCCCCCCTTCCCACAGCCAGTACCCCCAGCTTAACCCCTCTGGGGTGGGGCCGCCCCTCCTCTTTTGGCGCTCTTCATAGTCAGACCTTGGCTGTGGGTGAGGACCAGGGTGGAAGAACTGAGAGGCCAGGCGAGACGGATCTGGTAGTAGGCATGGGGGTCAGGTGCCGTCGCCTACCCCTCAGAGCTGGGTTTTTCCATTTTCTGGTGTCTTTCCCTTGCTCCCCCCCTTGCGTGGGCACCTGATGCTATGCACACAGCAACCCTGCCAGCGTCAGCCATGCTACCTGTGCTAAATGCATACTGCAGCACCCCTGATCTCCACCGGGAGCCACTGGTATGTCGGACAATCCTGGCCCTCCCCCCGGGAGAGGAGAGCTGTCCGTTGGATGCTCAATCTTCTCCCTCCCCTGCCGACCCCCATCAGCCCAGGCTCATTCCTGAACCCGGGTCACCGGTGTGGTGCAAGGTGTGGCATCCAGCGCCTCAACCCTCAGCGCCACCAGGCAGACCATAATATATTTATTGGTAGCAGGGAGGGGGCAGGGAACTACAGACCAGTCTGTCTTACCTCAGTAGTGGGCAAGATTATGGAGGCACTCCTTAAGGAAAGGATAGTGCAACACCTGGAATCCATAGGAGCACAGGATCCAAGACAGCATGGGTTTACAACAGGAAGGTCCTGTCAAACTAATCTCATAGATTTCTTTGACTGGGTAACCAGAGTGGCGGACCAAGGGGGAGCAATTGATGTCGCCTACCTTGACTTCAGCAAAGCTTTCGATACTGTTCCACACAGAAGATTGATTGATAAGCTGGGTAGGCTGGGGGTGGGTTAGAAGTTGGTCAACTGGGTGGAAAACTGGTTGACAGGCAGAAAACAGAGAATGGTGGTAAACGGTATACAGTCAGAAGAGATGCAAGTCACAAATGGGGTACCTCAGGGATCAGTCCTGGGGCCAGTCCTCTTCAATATATCTTCATCAGTGACACTGCAGATGGACTGGAGGGTAAGGTTTGTCTGTTTGCAGATAACACCAAGATCTGCAACAGAGTAGATGATCCAGATGGGGTGGGCAGAATGAGAAGAGATCTGGATAAACCTGAAAATGGTCAGAAGAGTGGCAACTGGGGTTTAATGCAAAGAAGTGCAAGATCATGCACAAAGGGAAGAGAAACCCTGAAGCCACCTATAGGCCAGGAGGGGAGTTGCTGGCAGTCACAAGGGAAGAAAGAGATTTTGGCATCATCATCATCATCAGATGACCTGAAATCAACCAAGCAGACCACTAAAGCAGTAGGTAAGGCTAGAGAGATGTTGGGGTGTATTAGTAGGGGTATCGCAAGTCATAAGAGGGAGGTAATTATCCCTCTTTACAACACACTGGTTAGGCCCCATCTGGAGTACTGCATGCAGTACTGGAGGCCTCACCTTCACAAGGACATTAACCAAATTGAGGCAGTCCAGAGAAGGGCAATCAAAATGGTGCAGGGACTGCATCAGAAAATGTATGAGGACAGATTAACAGAGCTCAGTATGTATACCCTAGAGCAAAGGAGAGAGAGATGATATGATCGAAACATTCAAACACCTTAAGGGCATTAACAAGATGAAAGAGTCCAACATGTTTCAATGTAAGAAAAATAGCAGGACAAGAGGGCACAGCATGAGATTAGAGGGAGGCCGATTAAGGGGTAATGTGAGGAAGTTCTTTTTCACAGAAAGGGTGGTGGATGCATAGAATGGCCTACCTCAGGAAGTGGTGGATATAAATACAGTGCAGGGCTTCAAACAGGCATGGGATAGGCATAAGGAAGCAATAAAGATGAGTATGAACAGATAGGCCATTGACAGAGCAAAGACCGATGGCACATTCATAAGGTAGAAAAAGAAATGGGCAGACTGGATGGGCCTTGCGGTCCTTATCTGCCATCAACTTCTATGTTTCTATGTTTACGTTGTAAGACCCAAGCAACAAACTGGTTATGCTTTGAGACAAGGCTTCTTACATTTATATGTGCCATCTGAATTCCACTCTGTCTGGTAATCTGTGTGATACAGAGTCAACAGTAAATGGGCCAGGATGAGGATGCACATTTCCAGAAATCAGCATCAGGTAAAGTATGTCAACAACAGGAAAACTAATTGAGCTAGTGCGTTGAGGGCTTTCTCCTCTGTAAAAGGACTGGAGTCCACCTCCCTAGCATTTACGCCCTTGCCCTTTATCTCCTGCCCATCACCTACCCCTTCTTCTGCAAATACTGAGCACAAGTATTTGTTCAACAGATCTGCCTTCTTTTTGTCCTCCTCCACCTCACAAACCCCTTCTTCCCCTTTTATCAGTACTATTCCCCCTGTGGTCTTCTGCTTCTCGCCTATGTATTTAAAGAAAGTTTTATCCCCTTCTACTGACTGGGCAATATTCTCCTCTGTTTGTCCCTTTGCTCATCTATCTGTCTTATTTGCCTCTGTTTGTTTCTCCTGGTAGTTTTCCCTATCCTCCTCCTTCTGTGTCTTTTTGTACTTTCTAAATACTAGTTTTTTTGCTCCTACTTTTTGTGCTAAGTCTTTTGAGAACCATAGAGGTCTGTTTTTTTCTCTTGCCCTTGTTAACCTGCCTGACACTGAGATTTGTTGCTTTTTCAATGCCCCCTTTATTTTTGCCCATAGTTCCTCGATTCCCCCAGATCCTCTATCCCTACCAGGGCATTCCTGAGGCATGCTCCCATTTTCCTGAAATCAGCACTCCTGAAGTCCAGGACCCTTGTCTTAATGTGGCTCGGTTCTGGCCCAGTCCTTATATTGAACCAAATCCTCCAGACAGTGCAGTGCTTCAATGGATAGGATGGGTGCAGAAGAGAGGCTGCTACAGTACCTCTCGATAAACATAGTCAAACAGAAAACTACTGCACACCACAGGAACCCATAAATAGTGGTATCCCTTAGGAAATAAGGAGTCCTAAGGAACCTTGCTGGAGCAAAGTGCAGGAGTGAATAGTGTGTGATCACAGGTGGTACTAAGGAAGTGTTAAACTGATCTGGAAAAAGGGTATTAAAACTGAATTGAACTTGGAACAACGTGTAAGACTTTAGTTCCTAAGGGATAACATGATTTATGGGTTCCTGTGGAGTGCAGTAGTTTTCTGTTTGACTCTACTTATACTGAACCACACTGTATGGTGACCACTAGATCCCAGGTCGTCACCCACCGTGATGTCAGCAACACTGTCCTTGTTTGCCAGGACCAGGTCCAGTACCGTCCCCCCCCCCAGGTGGACTTCTTAACCAGTTGCTTGAGGAATGCCCCTTGCAGGTAGTACTTCTGACTGCTGCTGCAGCTGGTAGGCTCCACTCCACATCTGGTAGATTGATGCCCCACCCCCCACAATGCCTCCCACTTGCATGCCATCCTTTGGATGGCTTCTCTCATGTCTTTATCCACCCCTCCCCTCCATGCTGAAGGTCTGTGGATCACTTCTATGCGAATAGTGGGCCCCTTATATGTTTCCAGGGTGACCCACAGTACCTCAGTTCCTCCCTGCTCTCCCTGTATTTCCGTGGCTTTTATTTTGTCTCTAACATAAAGAGCCACTCCACCCCCTTTTTACCTACCCTGTCTTTTCTAAACAGAGTATACCCTGGTATGGCCACATCACAGTCCTGGTTTTCATTGCACCAGGACTCGATAACTGCAACCACAACCAGCTCTGCTTCTGCCATGGTGGCTTCTAGGCCTGCAATCTTGTTACCTAGACATCGAGCATTTGCACACATGGCTCTCCAGCCACCCCACGTTTCCCATTTGCTCCCCTTTGTTTCCACCACTATCTATCTCAATATCACTCTTGGATTCTATCCCCTGGATTTCTTTGTTATATGGTTCTTTTTGTGGTCTCATCCCCTCAGGATTACTCTTGCTGACCTCATTTGCCTGTTTGGGGGGTGGTAGCTTATGTCTCCCTTTGTCTTTTTGCCTTCCCCCCTCCCTCTCAACAGGCTAGTTTAAATATTGGCCAATGTAATTTAAACTGTTCCATGAGGACCATGGTTCCCCTCCTGAATGGATATAGGCCAATCCTTTACCTGTTATTTCTTGAGAATTATTTTGCTCATCTATATGCCGACTACACTGTTACTTTTTTTGCACACAAGTCTGTATCTACCCTCACCCTAAACTTGCAAAAATATATTGATAACATAGTTAAAGCAGTAATATTTGTTAGTTGGCAGAACAATTCCATCATCTAGTTTTTTAGTGAAAATGTATTTCTAACATCCTTAGATTTATCATCAGTATATTAGAGCTAATTTTGTAATTAATAACTCATGTTATTAAAGAAGGCCACCACTCACAGTTCTTAAAAATACTGTATCTTCTATTGTGGTTACCTTTAGAATGTACCTACTAGATTCCTGCTGTGGATGTATTAGGATGGTGCTTCCACATGTTCCTAATTGTAAACAAAGCATCACTTTACCAAGATATTTTTTTTTTTTCATGGTGGGCATGCCACAGGGGCGGGGACATTTAAAAATGTCAAAATCCTGTATCTTAGTACAAGAATGACAGAACATGAAAACAAAAATGTTTTTTTGTCAGACAAACATTACTACTAACAAAAAAATAAACTGCATGGTGATTAACCAATACTGCTGCTTTAATTAATTTCTTAAAATCTTTTGATCCTGAAATGGAAAAGACTCCAGTTATGTTATTTGGGTCACAACACACTATTTAATTTGGATTTTCCTTTTTCCCCATTACCTTAAATACCCAGCCATTGGAAAGTTTAACATGTAGGTCTTGTTTTTGACTCTGTTAAGACTCATATTGACAAAACGTTTTCATGAATTCATTCATACTTGGGTCATTTGAAAGGTGCTCAGCACTGTGTGTTGGAAGGAGACAGGAAGAATATAGTGGTCCAAACAATCCCCCCAAATTTGGACTATGAGGATGCTAACTACCGCCATGCTGCAGAGACAGACTTCTTGCTCCCTTAAATGCTGTTTACTGCCAACTGTTACAGTTCATTTTGAAACTTACTATCTACGCAGTAGTAGTAGGTTTATGATCTGAGTTACATAAACACTCTGAAGTTTTGAGAATTTATTTTAAAAATCTCATCTACAGAATATGAAGTGGCTACTTGTTGATGTCAAGTATGTTACAACACTATACATGTACTGTAATATATTAACCTTTAAAACATTTTTTAATGGTAAAAAAATATTAATTTTGAAAGCGAACTAGGATGAGCACCATTGTTACTTATAAAATTAAACTGGTTATCACCCATCTCTTCGGAGAGATTTAAACTGGCTTTCTCAGGTTTACACAGCTATTAACCAAACTGCGCCTTATCTATCTGGGTGTCTGGTAACCCCCAGTTTATACGTATGGCTTACGTAATGTTCAGCATGGCTATTATCTACCAAAATATGCTTTACACTACAGTAGGGCAACTTCTTCCTTTGAAACCACTTTTTTTTCATGGAAGTGGCTTGTACTACAGTATAGAAACTGTACTTGATTGGCAATTTTTAAGAATGTTGCAAAAGCAAATATCTTAGATGCTCAGTCCTGTTGCAATTGTTTTGTTACTAGAATTTTTACTTAGTGTGCGTCTGTTCTGTATTTTGCTTGGGACTTCTGCTTACAAGAACTTATCCTGTAAATCTGCAACTTTTAATAACTAATTAAATAAATAAAACATGGTCAGCATCCTAAGTCAGTCCTCACAGGATCTGCTCTTTTTTTTTTTCTTTTTTACAGAAAGGGTGGTGGATGCATGGAATAGCCTGCCCCAGGAGGTGGTGGCAGCCCATACAGTGGCAGACTTCAAATATGCATGGGACAGAAACAAAGGAATAATACAGATAGGAAGAAAAAGCTAAAGCCAATGACCAGATAGGGTCACTGGATGCTTCGTTAGGCAGCTTAAACAGGCAGACTGGATGGGCCTAGCGGTCCTTATCTGCCGACAGCATCTACAGTATGTATCTATAGTGCATCTTTGCCCTGCTGGCCCTGAGTCATTTTGGTTACCCTATGTTGCACTGCCCCTAGCTTGACCTCATCTTTTATTAGGTTCAACCCCAGAACTGGGCACAGTACTTCAAATGGAGCATCATAAGTGATCTGTAGAGAAGCAGTAATACAGGACTTCTTTCCTCCTGCTATTATAATCCTTCCCAATTGTACTCAAACATCCTGGATGCCATGCTGTAGGCCTTGTAACATTGTCTAAATTAACAAATTTAACTTTTACCTGCCTCTTGTTTTGTCTAATATTGTAGTTACTGTGCAGGTTACAGCCGTATAGTGTATTTCAACAAACTTTTATTCATACTCTTAGCTACTGTACGGCATAATTGATGGCTATCACATCTCACTTCCTGACTACAATATACCTTGTCCTCTTCTGTCTAATCCTTTTCCATCTCCTGCTCCTAGCTCCTCCTCTTCCTCTCTCTCCCCCCCATCCTTCATACTGATCTTTCCTCCATTCCACCCCTCCCCACCTCACCCATACAGCCTTCACTCCTCCCCTTTTACCCTCTTCCCTTCTTATCCACCCTGGTTTCCTCTCTTGTACCATCCCTTAACCTGAAGTTTCTCCATCATGCCCTCCTCTCTTTCCCCTGTTCTCCCCTCCACTCAAAGAGGTGTAAATCCCACTCTGTCCTTTTGCTCCTTCTCCTGTCTGGTGATGTGGTGTCCAACCCTGGTCCCTCCCCTCCCTCCTTCTCAGTCTCCCCAGCGTCCAAAGGCATGAGCATTTATCACTTTAATGCTTGAAGCCTTCTTCCCAAACTCAACCTCCTCTCTGTCTGAATTTCACAATATTCTCTTGACATCCTCTGTATCTCAGAATCCTGGCTCTCCTCCAGGAATCCAGACTTTAGCCTAATCCTACCGGACTATCATCTCTTCAGGAAGGACAGAGGAAAACAAGGTGGCGGTGTTCTCATTTATGTCCGTCTGAGTATATATTACACCATGGCCACCAGAGAGGCTGCACCCTCCTCCCACGAGTTTCTTCTTTTAAGGTTGCCATTCCCCTCCTCCGTGCCTATATTCATTGGGGTTTTCTATGCTTCACTCTGAATCTCCACCTCCAATCTGGTTGATTCTCTTTTCCATTACTTCTCACTCCTCTGATGATGAACTCATCTTACTAAGGGATTTCAATATTAATTGTCTCTCCTTGGCCTCCAGGCCGACCACCGTTACTCTCTCACAGAAGAACCCACTTACACAGAAACACAGAAGTTGATGGCAGAAGGAGACCGTAAAGGTCCATCTAGTCTGCCCACTTGTTTTAGACCTATTTTGACACTCTAGTTGCCCTTTGTAGTCAGGGTTCCCTTGTGTCTATCCCATGCATTCTTGAATCCCCCCCTCAGTGTTGACCCCCCACAACCTCTTGGGGCAGGCTGTTCCAGGCATCTACCAATCTTTCTGTAAAGAAAAACTTCCCGGTGTTGGTAGAGAACATTCCTCCTTGCAGCCTGGGGTCATGTCCACTTGTATCTACCCTCAATCCCACAACGCTTTCCTGTTGGATTTGGTACTCTCCTTCCACTCCCTCCCCCACACTGTAGCAGCAGATATCTTGCCAGATGCCTTCAGTGACCATTGCATGACCTTCTGTGCCATAAAAATTCAGCATCACCTTGCACCCAAAATATGTCTCAACCTGGTCCCTCTGGTCACAACACCAACTGTCTCCTAAGTGATCTTGCTGCAACAGGTTACACAGCCATTTCCCCTGCCACTGATATTGATGTTGCCCTCTCTCCGTTTCACTCTAAATTCTCCTCAGTGTGGGACAGGCACACCCCACTTAGACAATCCAGGGTCAAAACTCACCACCAGCCCGGAATTTCCACCAAAGGGTAGACTGGTTGGGCCTTGCAGTCTTTATCTGTCATCAACTTCTATGTTTCTATGTCTCAAATCATTGACCAGTGCAAGTCCCATGATCTTGCCTGGACACGCTTCAAATTATCATGCTCCTTTTCTGACCTCCTTTAATATGAGTAATAGAAACTTCTACATAAAGAACGTAAAGGCAGTGAAACTGCACTATTTCAAGGCCAATCTTCAGAACAACCTTAATGCCCCATGTAAGTTCTGGAAGGTACTGTACAGTAAGTCACTCCCTTTTTGACCCTCCCACTTAATACATCCCTCCCAGGTCTTCTGGTAAATGGTTCAGCTGTGCCTGATCCCTCTTCCACTGCTTACTTCAATGAGTTCTTCAACATTTGTGCTTTCCCTCCCATGCCCGCTGCAGCCTCCTCCTCTCCATCGTAAGTCCCCTCTCCTCCCCTCCCCGACTCTCCCAGGATTTCCTTTCCTCCATTACCACCCAAGAAACTCTGACTACCCTTTCCTTCCTCAACCTGTCCAAGTGCAGCCTCAACAGGCTGGATCCTAAACTCCTCCACATTTCTGCTCCTACCATAGCATCTCCTCGGACTCACCTACTCAGCCCCTTCTTCTTCTTCCTCAGTTCTGTTCCTCAGTCTTGGAAGCTGGCCAGAGTTCTTCCAGTTCACAATGAGGAAGACCCTTCCTCCCCAGGTAACTTCTGGCCAGTCTCCCTCCTCCCCTCTCCAGCAAACTACAAGAGAAACTTGTATTCACCAGACTTTCTGGTTTCCTCTCCTACACCAGTTTCCTTTCCCCATTTCAGTCTGGCTTCCAGAAGCATCACTCCACCATCTCTTCTCTTCTGTGTGTAACTGATTTATCTTCTCAGGGACAGGTCAGGGGCACATCACGGTTGCCATCTTCATCCATCTGGCCAAAGCCTTTCATTCAGTGTCCCACCTCTTCTGAATAAGCAGAGTTCTGCTGGCCTCTCATCTCCCACTGCTGACTGGTTGTGCTCTTACCCAACGGGCCATATACCATTGATACAGGTAGGTAGCGTCCTGTCACCCCCACTTCCCATCCAGCATGAGGATCCACATTCTTCCCCATTTTTCTTAACAACCTCACCTCTGCCTGTGTCAACTCGCACATTCACATGTATGCACATGATATAGTCATCTACACCTCTGATCCCTCTACTACAGCCATGGAAGTTCTTCTCCTGCAAGACTTCCACAGTGTCTTGCACTGGTTCCAATCTAACCAGCTCCAGATCAACACAAAAAAAAACTGTGTCCACGACCTTTGGAACCAGCCAAAAACTGGCCAGACTTCCTACTCTGCCTGTCTTCTCCACCTTGGATTGCTCCCCTCTAGAAGTGGTTCAAACTTTCAAGTACCCTGGTTTAGACACCAGGTTTGACTGCTCTGCCCACACTGACACCATCCATGCCATGCTTCACCCTAACCTTGGTGCCTTCTACAGCAATAAAGATTGTTTGTCTCTGCAGGTCCACTGAGAGCTTGCTTCCAAAATGGTGCTCCTGGTCTTCAACTAAATAGACATGGTCTGTGGTACTGCCCCCTCCACCACCATGGCCAGACTGGACACCCTCTGCAACTCCTTTTGCCGCTTTGCTACCAATTCGCCCTATTGTACTCATCACAGCTCACTTTGCTCCTCAGTAACTATTCTCTCCTTTACCTCATGTTACCAGATCTACTGTACCTTCTTCATAGCCAAACACAAACTTGGGTTATTTCCTTCTTACCTTTCATCACTCCTTTCCTTCATCTTCTCCATTTCCTGCTGCCTCCACTCCAGGAATCCTTGCAGTGCCCCATTCCTCTTCCCTGTTCCTCTGCTGGGCAATAAGCCCCATCCTATCATCTTCCCACACTTTGGAACCAACTCCCCACATTCCTTTGCTTCACTGCCTACTCTGGCTCCCTTGGGTATCAGCTGAAACTCATTCCCTCCCCCCACTTCTGTTTTCTCGCTCCCTGACATTTCCCTTGCAATTGCTATCATAACTGTTGCTTTTTGCCTACCTTATTTATGCTGCACTTGTACTCATCAAGGTGTTCTGATTGTACTTTACTGTAACTGCAAACTGTCTGTGCATGTGTTTTGTATCCCTGTACCCTTCCCCTGGGTTGCACCTAGAAACAAGCCTCTGCTCAATGTGCCTTTTCTGGTCACTGATTTTCAAATAAATAAATAGTTTTAGGGAGTCACTTATAATGACTCCTGGGTCCCTTTCCACAGAAGTAGTGCCCAGCTTAACCACACTATCCAATGGTCCATCTTGGGGTTCTTGTTCCCTATGTGCATCACCATGCACTTTTTGTGTTGAATTTCAACAGCAAAACTTTAGACCAGCTTTCCAACCTTTGCAGATTCCTCTATATCTTCCTTACCCCCTCCTCTCTGTCTACCCTATCACAGAGTTTAGTGTCATCTGCAAAGGGAAACATCTTGCCATATATTCCTTCTCCTATGCCGCTGGTGAACAAATCGAAAAGGACTGGACCCAAATAAAATCAAATGAACCAAACCAGGACTGATCTCTTTGGCATCCCATTTGTGACCTCCAACTCCCCTGATTTGACTCCGTTAACAACTACCCTTTGCTGTCTCCCCCCAACCAACCATCCCCATCTAACTTGGTCCTCTGTTGCACCTAGATTCTCAGTCTTTCGTGTGGTACAGAGTTGACTGCCTTGCTATATTCAAAGTAGAGTAGATGAACTGCATTTCCCATATCCACTGCCCTTGTCAAACAATTCCATAAAGTTGGTCTGACAAGACCTGACAGCCACAGTCCTGTGCTGTTTATTATCCTGGAGCCAATGTCTCTCTGGGTAGTCAATTAGGTCCTCTATGACTGGTGTCTCCATGAGTTTACCCATAAGGGAGGTAAAAGTGACAGGGCTGTAGTTACCATCAGCTTATTATCCCTTCCCCCTCTGGAGTGGAACTACATCTGCTACCCTCAAATCTTTTAGAATCACCCCTGACTGAATTAAGTCATTCAGTAGCCCTGCCAAGGTTTCAGCCAGTTCCAATTCCAGTTCCCTGACCACTGGAATCCCATCTGGCCTTGGAGCCTTATCTATCTTTTGCAGCAACCAGCGAAACGCCAGAGGGGGACTGCGGTCAGAAAGCACAAGACTGGCAGAGCTTGAAAGCTCCAGGAAGGTTCCAAGTGGCAGTCAGTCAAAGGAAAGGCTGTGCCTTCTGCCCTCAAAGGCACCAATTAAAGGTGAGGACCAGTGGGGACAGGCTGCTTCCTGATACTACAAAAAGACAAAGCCTCCAAGTGGCCCCCATGCTGTGCCCCCGTGCAATGGACCAACAAGCACATGATGTCAGAGTCTGCTCACTGGAGTCAGACCAGTGAGGCAGCAAGCAGCCAGCTACTCTTCTCCCCTGCTTACCCAAGTGGACCCCTACCCACTGGATCCCAGGTATGCCTGTTACAGGTTGCAATGTAGGGTGGTTGTACTTTGGAGGCCAGCTGGGCATTTGTGGGTAAGTGTGTTAGTGGGCTAAGGGGCATGCTTTTTACACTGCTACTGGACATTAGCGTGCCAGTGACCTGTTGATAGGTACTAGTGTGTTTCAGGGATCAGGGGCTTACTGTTAAACAGCTGTTGAGCATTTTAGGGTGTAGGGACTTGCTGTAAAACAGCTGATGTGCATTAGTGAGCTTCAGAGCTAAGGGGCTTGTAGTTACTGGGTTGTTGTAGGCTATCCCTATTGAAGTCTAGGACAAGAGGACAAGAAGAACAGAAAGCAGGAAATGTGGGGAGTGATGTAATGCAGTGGCTGTGGGGTGGTAGTTTACAGGGAGACCTTCTGGAGACTATGGTGCTGTCTCATCTGCATGCACCTCTTTGGGTGGAGAAAACAGGTCTCAAAGCTCCATACAGTGCTGGCTTAGAGTCAAGAAAACGTCACTAGACTCAGTCACATTGGCAAGGAGTTGGGAACCATATCTCCAATGCAGTGGCCACCTAGCCAGACACCGCTACCTCAAAGAAGGGAGGAGCGGTTGGACTACGGTGGGCTCAAGGAGGGCAGGGGTGGTAGGATCTGGCAGGTTGGGGGGAACAGGTAACAGGCATACTCCTTGTCCAGTGCCACTACGAAATTCCTACTCCATTCTGGTGGAGTGGGACTGAGAAAAAGAGGCATGTGGGATGGTGGACAGGGAGGATGTGGGGGTCCACCCAAAGGGTGTCCCCAGGAGAAAGGACGTCCCCAGAGAAGGAGAAAGCAACTTCTGGTTGGGGACTCTATTGCCAGGAGGAAGAGGTGGGGGAAGTAAAGAGGGTGGGGGGTAAAGTGCCTACCTGGCACATCGGCTTGGAGAGATGGGAAGCATATCGAGTGGACTGCAAGGACAATAGGTAGGAAGTGGGTGCTGGCTGTCATTGTCCACCTGGGAATGCATGACCTAGCTGTGGATGGTACAGGGGCACTACATGAGCAGTTTGGGGAGCTGTGAAAAGGTCTTAGGCAGGTAGCATACGCTGTAGCCTTTATGGAAGTACTGCCTGTCTACAACATGGGAAAGGAGAGGGGCGCTCCATGCTAAGGCATTCAACTCATGGTTGAAGGAATGGTGCAGAGAGGAGGGGTATTGCTACATTGGGGACTTGGGCTCCACCTGGAAGGATCAGAGCTTATACCGGAGGGGGGGGGGCCTGCATCCATCCAGGAAAGAAGCAGCAGTCTTCAGTGGATGGTTTAACTGTTACTTCGATGGACAGTTAAACTAGTCAAGGGGGTAGCAGTAGACAAAGGGGAGGCAGCAACTGCCTCCCCCCCCAAACAATCTGTGGTGGATGGTAGAGAAATCCTGAGATAAAAGATTCACACCGAAATGAAAAGCAATCAAGACAGCAGGGGATTAGAGCAAGGGGGGAAGAGGAGCAGGCAATACAAAAAGGAGAAGAAGGGGAAACAGCTAGAAAAAGTGGGAAAGGACAACAGAAGGACAAACACACTCTAGACAGCCATGTGTGCCAGTGCTAGAAGTCTGGGTAATAAGATACCAGACCTGGAGGCAACCATGGCTGAGGCAGACCTGGATACTGTGGCCATCACCAAAACATGGCGCATGGACAGCAATGACTGGGAAATGGTCATACCTGGCTACCCAATGTTTAGAAGAGACAGGGTAGGAAGAATAAGTGGGGGGAGTAGTAGTTTATGTTAAGGAAAACATAAACGAGATGGTGGCACAAGGAACATGGAGGGGGTCGAGGTGTTGTGGCTCAACCTTGAATCAAGAGATGGAGTCACCATTCGTGTAGGAGTGGTATACGGGCCTCTGACACAGGGGGGAGGATATAGGCAAATAAATGTTAGAAGACATATGCAAAATGGCTAAGAAGGGGGAGGTGGTGTTGGTGGAGGGCTTTAATCTGCCAGATGTAGAGTGAAGCCTCCCTGTTGCAGCATCAGCTATAAGTAGAGACATCCTGGACTCCCTGCAGGGGGCATTCCTCAGGCAGCTAGTCAGTGAATCAACTCCAGGTGGGGCAATACTGGACTTGGTGCTTATAAATTGGGACAGTGTTGCAGACATTAGGGTGGGAAGTCATCTGGGGACCAGTGACCACTGCACAATGTGGCTTAATATAAGAACAGCAGTGGAATCCAACTGTAGAAGGGTGAGAGTCCTGGATTTCAGAAGGGCTGACTTTACTAAGATGGGGGAATGCCTCCGAGAGGACCTGGCAAGGAGAGGTGTCCTGGGTGGGGTGGAAGGCAAATGGGCCAGATTAAAAGAGGCACAGAAAAGGCAACAAACCTGTATGTCATAGAAACATAGAAGTTGATGGCAGATAAGGACCGCAAGGCCCATCCAGTCTGCCCATTTCTTTTTCTACCTTATGAATGTGCCATCAGCCTTTGCTCTGTCAATGGCCTATCTATTCATACTCATCTGTATTGCTCCCTTATGCCTATCCCATGCCTGTTTGAAGCCCTGCACTGTATTCATATCCATCACTTCCTGAGGTAGAGCAGTTCATGCATCCACCACCCTTCCTGTGAAAAGAACTTCCTCACATTACCCCTTAATTGGCCTCCCTCTAATCTCATACTGTGTCCTCTTGTCCTGCTATTTTTCTTATATTGAAACATGTTAGACTCTTTCACCTTGTTAATGCCCTTAAGGTGTTTGAATGTTTCAATCATATCACCTCTCTCTCCCTCCTTTGCTCTAGGGTATACATATTGAGTTCTGTTAATCTGTCCTCATATGTTTTCTGATGCAGTCCCTGCACCATTTTGGTTGCTCTTCTCTGGATGCCTCAATTTGGTTAATGTCCTTGTGAAAGTGTGGCCTCCAGTACTGCACGCAGTACTCCAGATGGGGCCTAACCAGTGTCCAGTAAAGAGGGATTATTACTTCCCTCTTCTGACTTTTGATACCCCTACTAATACACCCTAACATCCCTCTAGCCTTACCTACTGCTTTAGAGGTCTGCTTGGATGATTTCAGGTCATCGGTGATGATGACGCCCAAGTCTCTTTCTTCTTTTGTGACTGCCAGCAACTCCCCTCCCAGCCTATAGGTGGCTTCAGGGTTTCTCTTCCCTATGTGCATGAGCTTGGACTTCTTTGCATTAAACCCCAGTTGCCACTCTTCCGACCATTTTGCTAGTTTATCCAGATCTCTTCTCATTCTGCCCACCCCATCTGGATCATCTACTCTGTTGCAGATCTTGGTGTCATCTGCAAACAGACAAACCTTACCCTCCAGTCCATCTGCAATGTCACCGATGAAGATACTGAAGAGACTGATCCCTGAGGTACCCCACTTGTGACTTGCATCTCTTCTGACTGTATACCATTTATCACCACTCTCTGTTTTCTGCCCATCAACCAGTTTGCCACCCAGTTGACCAATGTCTGACCCACCCCAAGCCTACCCAGCTTATTAATGAATCTTCTATGTGGAACAGTATCAAAAGCTTTGCTGAAGTCAAGGTAGGCAACATCAACTGCTCCCCCTTGGTCCACCATACTGGTTACCCAGTGAAGGAAATCTATGAGATCAGTTTGACAAGACCTTCCTTTTGTAAACCCATGCTGTCTTGGATCCTGTGCTCCTATGGATTCCAGGTGTTGCACTATCCTTTCCTTAAGGAGTGTCTCCATAATCTTGCCCACTACTGAGGTAAGACTGACTGGTCTGTAGTTCCTTGCCTCCTCCCTGCTACCACTCTTGTGGAGCGGGATCACTTGAACCCTTCTCCAGTCTTCTGGGACCTCTCCTGTGCTTAGGGACTCACTAAACAGTTCTAATAATGGCTCTGCTAGTTCCACCCTTAGCTCCTTTAGTACCCTGGGATGTATGCCATCAGGTCCCATTGCCTTGTCCACCCTGAGCTTATCGAGCTCTTATAGGACTCTTTCTTCTGTGAAGGGACTAGTGTACACCTCCCTCCCCCCTGTGTCCATGGTGCAGAGCAGTGGGCCCTGCCCTACCTTCTCTTCAGTAAATACTGAGCAGAAGTATCTATCTGAGCAAGCAAGCAAATAAGCAAAAGGAGAAAAGAGGAGACTGTTATGGTTCTTGAGGGAAGTGGCAGAAAGGTAAGGGCAAGAAACAGTGGCATTCAGGAGGTATAAGGAGACCAAGAGACCCGAGGACAAGGAAGTGTAACTGGGGAAATGGAGGGAGTCCATCAAGGCAGTGAGGAACACAAAGGCGTAAGCTGAGGAAAGGATAGGAGAGACAGTATCAAGGGGAAAAAGACATGTTTCAGGAATGTTAGCAAGAGAAGGAAGACAAAAGCAGGGATTGTATGGTTAAAAAAGGAGGAGGGGGCTGCACAGAGGAGGACCAGAAAAAGGCTAGCATCTTTAACAAATACTTCTGCTTGGTTCTCAGTAGAAGGAAAAGGGGAGGGACCACAAATAAGCACCAAGAGCTTGGAGGAGACAGAAGTGGACACTGGTCCCTTTTCTGAGGTGAGGGTCAGGAAGGCATTTGCTAATCTCAGGGAGGACAAAGCCAAAGGGTAAGATAGGGTGCATCCAAGTGTGCTGAAGGAACTTAGGGAAGTGCTAGCTGTACCCCTGACAGACTTGTTTAACAGTTCACTGCAGACCAGCATGGTCCCAGAAGACTGGAGAAGAGCGGATGTAGTCCAATTTCACAAAGGTGGCAGCAGCCGGTCCAGTGGCACTGAGGGTTGAGGTGCTGGATGCCAACCCTCACGCCACACCGGCAAACTGGGTTTGAGAATGGACTCGGGTTGCTCGTGGTCAGCTGGGTTGAGGAAGGATTGAGTGTCCACAGACAGCTCTCCTTCTTCAGGGAGGCGGGACTAGTACTGTGTTGTAGACTGACACCTAGCGGTGGCTGGGTGTCAGCACAGGTTCACAGCCATACATGGGGAGGGCACACGTACAGGGTGCTAAGCTGCCTCCATGGAGGTGGAGACAGCCACTCTGCCCATTACACATACGTGAGCTCGGGGCAAAAAACAGGAGGAAAATGGCCGGGAGATGACAGGACCAATGATGTCATAGTGCGTTCCTCCGTGATGCCGCTCCAACTTCTGGATTTGTGTTCCTGGGAGGGGGAGTAAGCCAGCACTGCTCACCCTGGCCCCACCGTGGGGGAATTGCGGGGGTCGGCAGAGTGGAGGACGTCTGGAACTGGAGGAAGGAGTTCTCTGAGGGAGGGCAGCAGCCACCTGTCGGCTCTGTGGAGGAATGGAAAGATTTCAAATTATAAAGCAGCAAATAGGAGGCAGGAAATTACAGGCCTGTCAGTATGACATCGGTAGCAGGGACAGTGATGGAAACACTACTAAAGGAAAAGATCATGAAACACCTGGAATCCAAGAGACTGCAAGAAAAAAGGTAGCATGACTTCACAGAGGGGAGGTCATGCTAAACAAATCAAATAGATTTTTTTAACTGGATAACAAATGTATTGAATTAGGGAGGGGTGGTGGACATGGCCTAGCTGGACTTAAGCAATGCCTCTGACACCATTCCATATAGGAGGCTGGTAAACAAGTTGGGAGACAGTGGGGTGAGCAATAAGGTGGTAACCAGGGTAAGAAACTGGTTAGGGGATTGGAGGCAAAGGTTGGTGGCAAATGGAATTCGCTCAGAAGAGGGGAAAGTGACCACTGGGGTGCCTCAGCGGTCAGTACTTGGGCCAGTCCTGTTTAATGTCATCATTAGTGACATAGCAGAGGAACTGGAGGGGAAGGTCTACTTCTTTTCGGATGACACCAAGATCTGCAACAGGGTGGACACTCCAGGGAGGGGGGGGTCATGTGTATGCAAAGGATGGATAGATTTAAAATGGCTGGAGGAGTGGTCAAAGGTTTAGCAGCTAAGGTTTAATGCAAAAAAGTGTAAGATAATGCACTTGGGTCACAGAAACCCGAGGGTGGAGTACAAAATGGAGGAAGAGATGCTTGCAACGATCAAGCAGGAAAGAGACCTTGGGGTAATCATACACGATGACATGAAGGTGGCCACACAATGTGACAAGCGATCAGGAGAGCTAGTTGGATGCTGGGGTGTACAGGTAGGTGTAGACCCTACCTGGAGTACTGTGTCCAGTTTTGGAGACCACATCTCAGGAAAGACATAGACAGAGTGATGGCAGTCCAGAAGAGGGCTACCAAGATAGTACAGGGTCTGTATCAAAAGCCATATGAGGTGAGGCAAAAGGAACTAAACATGTACACCGTGGAGGAGAAGAGGGAGAGGGGGATATGATTGAGACCTTTAAATACTTCATGGAGGGGAATATGGTAGATGTGTGAGGTATTTTTTGGAGGAAAGGGTGCTTCAGAACAAGGGGTCATGATATAAAGCTGGGGGGTGGTAGGTTCAGGAGAGATGTGAGGAAATATTGATTCACAGAAAGGGTGGTGGATGCCTGGAACAGTCTTCCAGTTGAGGCAGTGGGGGCAAAAAACACAATGGGATTCAAGAAAGCTTGGGGGCCCGGTGGTGTAGAGGGCTGAGGCACTGATGCCTTACCTCAACCCATGCCGGCGACCTGGGTTTGGGAACGGACTTGGGATGCCGGAGGCTGGCAGGGGAAGGAGAGGATTGAGCATCTGTAGGACTGCTCTCCTCTTCTGGGGTGGGTAGTGGGTTGATGTCGCGCTGTGGCGGCCCCAAGTGGAGACCGGGAGAACAACAGACGCACGTCGGGAATGCACCAGAAAAGCGGAAATACCACCCCACTCTAAGCCAGATGAAGGCTACCCGGCTCTCTGGTGCCATTCATGTCCCTGCCGAGTCTTCCGTCCCAGCAGCACCCCGGGGCCAAGTGTAGTGCTGGTTTGCCCCTGGCTGGTGCATACCCCCTCGGATGAGAGGGACCCATCCACAGAAGGGTTACTCCGGGTTACTCTGAAGGTCAGCTGCTATATGGGACTGGAGGATCAGAAGGCAGATGGACCAGAGCAAGCACTGGTAAGTCCGAAGGAGAGGCTGGAGTGGAGGATGTAGGGAGGAGGTAAAAAGATGATACAAAAAGTGACTGTTTTCAGGGGCGACCTGGGAGCACTGGGGTAGTTAAGTGACTTGCTCAGAGTCACACAGTATGCAAGTGGAGGTTGTGGAAATCACACCCAGGTTTGCTGGACCTGCTCATTCACAGCTGATTACTCTGACCCCTGGGCTATACAGCTGATTACTCTAACCCCTGGGCTATACTGCAAAAATCATAAGGAACAGGGGAAAGGGAGGAAGACAAAGTGTCATAGACCTAGAAGGGTCTGCTGCGAAAGCAATCACAATGAAAAAGGGCAGACCGGATAGCCCAAGCAGCCCTTATCTGCTGTTAGTTTCTAGGTTTCTGGGCTGCTAGCCCTTTCCTGATGCTTTCACTTATACAGACCTGTCTCATTCTATGATCCCCTTTCAGCAGACTTTATCCTCCGCTGTGAATACTGATCAGAATTAGTCATCAAGAATGTTGCCTTTCACTTGTCCTCCTCCATTACCCTGACGACCTCCATCAGCTTCACAAGTCCTCTACCCATCTCTCTTTTTTCCATAATATATCTGAAAAACTGTTTTCCCCACCCTTCACCCCCTCCACAGTATGCAACTCTGCATCTGTTTTTGTGTCCCTGACTACCCTCTTGACTGCCCTCACTTTTACTTGGTATTCCCTCCATTCTTCGCCCCCTGCTTTGCCTTGTATCAGATGAAGGCCTTTTTCTTTGCTTCACTGCCTCCCTGACCTTCTTGACCCAGATTGGTCTCTTGTGTCTGTTACCTTTGGTACCCATACCCTAGAATGACTCTGTTGCCTTCAGAATGGCCTCTAATTTCACCCTACCTATCCTCCACCCCCAAATCTGTCCACTCCAACCAACTTATCCCAGATTAATTCCCTCATCTGATGAATGCCTGGTCTTCTGAAATTCAGAGTTTCAGTCTTTTATAAGGATAGATTAATTGCTGTATTGGTCCTTGTAAGAACAGATCCAGAAGCAAATGGTTTGATGCCTTTTACTGGACCAACATAGATCTTTTCTTTTTGTAACATCTATGTTGGTCCAATAAAAGGTATAAAACCATTTGCTTCTGGATCCAGTCTTTTATAAGGGTATGCTAAGGGTCAGTTTGAACCATATGGTGTTATGGTCGCAGGACCCCAGTGGCATACCCACTCTGCCTGCCATTTCAAAGTTGGTGATGAGCACCATATTAAGACTGGCAGTCTGCCTTGTGGGTTCCCTAATCAGCTGTACTAGTAGGCAGTTCTGCAACATATCTAGCACGGTGTGACCTTTGCTGCAGTTAGCTGCTGGAATGTCCTAAGCTATGTCTGCAGGTTGTGATTCCACAGCTATCTCCCCTTTTGTGGCCCTCTTCTCTATTTCTGCCCTTCTGCTCCTAGATCGCTATCACCCCTGTTCCAGTGGTCAAAGACTGTCGAACTGAACCCTCAGTGATTCTGTTTCTCTATTCCCTCCCCTCATGTACCGATCCTCCACCTCCTCAGTGCCTTCCCTGATGCAGAGGGCTACCCCTTCTGTGTTACCTTTTCCCCTATCTCACCAATACAGTACATGGTGCAGCCTGGGACCGCCAAGTCTCTGTCATTATTCCCTGTGGATCAAGTTCTCGTAATGACTACAGGGCCTATTGAATACTGAATTGTGTTACAAAGGTAGATCCCACTGAGACAATGGAGTCTCTTTTTCAGGGGCAACCTGGATTAGTTTGTTTGTTTATTTATTTGTTTAACGGGTAAGCACAACTGGACATTACATCCTTTTACAGGTGTGACCCACACAGACAAAAACATAATAAATACATTCAATACAAGTAACAAATAGACAACATAGGAATAAAATTCCTTGTCAAGAATTCATGTCACATGTACAATTAGTTAAAACAATTACACTTATGTAATAATTTGTAATACAAAAATAGAGATTGTGAAAAGCAGCATAAGTAAACAGACCCCTAATAACAATTGGAATATGGTTCCAAATATAGGTGCTATATAAGAAAAAGCCCTCTGACCACTAACATTTTTCTTAAAGGGAAACATCAGAGTAGACCCACCCTCCCTAGCCCTAGTTAATCTACCCAGATCTGGACAGTGCAAACATTTGTGAAGACTAAGTGGCTCTCCTAACTGTAATATTCTATACATAAACCTAGCCATAAGATAATTATGGTTAGTGTGAACTGGAAGCCACCCCATTCTGTCCAAGACTATACAATGATGGGCGACACAAGGGAGAGACTATGCAAATTTACCCATTGTTTGCAATAGGACAGACTTTTTGGACACAAAATTCGCAGAGGCGTTATCAGTGATCAGAGAGGCATAAGCAACAATGGGTAGTATGCACTGTTTGACAGTGGCCATTTTAGCTTCATCTGTCATGAAAGACCTTAACCTATACAACATACCTAACTTGCTATGAATTTTTAAATGAACACTGCTTACACTAGTTACATCTGGTAGCGACAACACACTGCTTAGGCATTTTGGTACAAAAATTACAGTTTGTTCAGACAATAACAGGAACCAAAAATTACACAATAGGCAGGACAGAGGACAGGGCCCGTTAAGAAAAACCACCACAGTAAAAACTAGTTACAGACATTAAAGGACAAAGAACCTCTGTGCGCAACCACTGAGGCAAGGGTTACCCCAAATGGCATTTGGCTGGGAAGCCAAGTTTCAAGAAAATACAAAATCACACATGCCCACACAATGCAAAGAATCATGGGCTGCATATGCAAATCACCACAGAATGTTATGCTGGTTCAACTTTAAGCAGAATTGCATGGTGCCGAAAGGCTTCTCACACAATTTGCAAAGGGTGCTAGCAGATGACATAGACACGTGTTTCGTCCTACCAAGACTCATCAGTATGCTTCGTCTGTTTGACACCCCAGTGGAATGAACCAGCTACCCTAAGACAGTCTGTCTGGGTTATATTGTGGTGAACCCATTAAAATAAAAAAATATTTAAAAGACAAAGAACCTCTGTGCACAAACACTGAGGCAAGGGTTACCCCAAAGGGTATTTGGCTGGGAAGCCAAGTTTCAAGAAAATACAAAATCACATATGCCCACACAATGCAAAGCATCATGGGCTGCATATGCAAATCACCACAGAATGTTATGCTGCTTCAACTTTAAGCAGAATTGCATGGTGCTGAAAGGCCTTGACATTTAAGGACTTCAACTATGGAGATACAAAAGTGTATATATTTTAGTTGAGCTTTGCCACTAAGAATAGAGAGATTCCTAGTCAGACCAAACCAACTAAGTGCAAGGGAAACATTCAGGGTTAAAGTTACCATTGACAAAGTGCCAGAGCCCAGAGGAGTGTTTTTAGCCTCCTTTTGAATGCATGATGGTTGAGCTTGTGTGAATTTCCAGTGGTATGGATTTCCAGAGTGGTGGTGCAGTTGCAGAGGAGGAGCTACTTCTAGGGGTATCGAGCAGCAGATTAGTGAGTGAGCGAGTGCAGCAACTTGGAAAGCCGTCTATATATTGAAGTAGGGTGGAGAGGCTACAGTAGATGGGGCAGTAAGTTGTAATAATTTATAGGTCAGGCAATGCAAAGGGAAATGTAGCCTTACCTCCCAGGAGGGCCACCCTAGTGAGGTAAGGACATTGCGGTGATGTTCTCTTGGATGGGCACCAGTGACAAAGCATACTGTTCTGTAGAAGTGTCCTACATTTAGCCAGGACAGTGCCACAAGCATACTGTATGGCAGAGGCTATGTAAATGACAGTAGGTAGTAATGTACTATTGGTTATAGCAAGTCGTGCAGGGGCAGAGAGGTATGGAGAGAGTCAGCATAATAGGTCGAGCTTTTGGTTTAGAGTTTTGGAGAGGATGTCTACATGGGGTTCAAAGGACATTCTTGGTCAAGTACCAAGCCTAGGTATTTAAATGACTGCACTACTTCCAGGTTAAAGCCTGAGCTGGTTGAGAATTTGAGGAGATGGTCCCTATACGGTCTTAGTTTCTTGCTTTCAAAAAGCATGATCTCTTTTTTTTTTGGCATCGAGTACTAATTTATTGTGTGAAAACCAGTTTTCTAGGAGTTTAAAGTCTTTTCATAATTGGTGGTTGATCCAATTTATGTCAGTGCTGGACCTGTAAAGAATGGGATAGTTGGCATAAAGCTGTATGGAGGCATTACCACAGCTGAGGGGTAAGTCATTAATAAAGAGGGAGAACAGAAGAGGTCATAGAATGGAGCCTTGGGGTACTCCTGCAGTGATCTGTTTGAGGACAGAGATTGTGCCTAGCCATTTCACGCACTGTTTCCTCATTGATAAATAGCTTGTAAACCACTGGCAGGAGAGGTTATCTAGGCTGAAATTGTCCAGTTTTACTAGAAGAAGGTTGTAACTGATTAGGTCAAATGCTTTAGACAGGTCTACAAAGACTGCCTCTGCTGCCATTCTGGCATCCATGGCATTGAGGATGTCCATGGAGACCCATAACAGGGGAGTGTCAGTACCACGGTTTTTCCTAAAGCTGTGCTGAGCAAGTCTTAGGGAGTTGTTACAATTTAGGTAATCTTGAAATTGGTCGAAGACCAGTCTCTCCTGAAGTTTGCCAAGCATACTTAGAAGAGAGACTGGCCAGTAATTATCAAGTAGATCATTATGCCCTCCTTTGTGGATTGGGAAAATTGCTACCTTCCATTTTTTGGGGGACAGTCACTTGGATGAATGACTTGTTGATGAGGTGTGCAAGGTGGGTAGCTATAACCAAGGTGGCTAGTGTAAAGAACTTAGGTTCCAAAACATCAAAGCCTGGGGTGCCGTCAGCTCTTACATTCCAGAGTTGTATTTGGACTTCTCTCCTGGTAACTAGTTTAAGGTGGAAACTGGGTTGAGGCGGGGGACAAGATGGAGGCTGGGAGCAATCTGAGGTATCCATGTGAGAGGCTTTAAATTTGTTCAACTCTGTGAATAAGTCACTGAAACTTTGGGCAATAGTTGTAGGATCAGAGGTGACCCTTCCGATGACCGATAGATCACCCATTGAGACTTTTGGACATCATTTTAGTAGCCTATTTATCTGGGCCCAGAAGGTCTTAGGATTTGACATGTTAGAAGTTTATAGTGCTTTCAGATATTTTCTTTTGGCACTCCTCAGGCTATTTTTACTGCTATTCCTTAGACTCCTATACTTGTGCCAATCCGCTACCTGTCCAGATTTTTTTAAATTTTTCCCAGGCATTATCCCGAAGCCTCATTTGTTTCCTGAGGTCGCTTGTGATCCATTTGGCACATAGGCCTTTTGCCCTACATTTTCTTAGGAGAGTGTATCTGTTGAGCACACTAGTGAAGTTATGGATTAGGTAATTTGGAGCTTGGTCAACACTGGGGAGGTCTTTTACTGGTGCCCAGCTGACTACTTTTAGACCTCAATGAAACTGCTTTCTTTGAAGCCTGTTAGGTCTCTTAGAGGGAAGATCCTGGGGGGAGGATTGGGGTAGTTGTTTTTCCGATGCAGAAAATGGGAGAAAGATCTCTTAGGGAATCTGGGAGTATCCCTGCTCCCCTAATTCTATCGCTCCTGGAGGCAACAGCCCAATCAAGAAGGGTATGAGAGCCAGATTTTATGTTCAGCCTAGTAGGATCCTTTATTTGCTGCACCAGATTGGCATTTGCGAGGAGGGATTTGGGTTCTTTCAGCCGGGCGCTAAGCCAGTTTAAGCTGAAGTCTCCACAGATAATGAGTTCCTTATGGGACAAGTCTGACAGGGTATTGATAAGGGCTGCTAGGGCTTGGGCAGATGTGTTCAGGGGTGATAAACACATCCAACCTATAGGGTTTTTACCTTCCCAAGAGTTAAGGAGACAAAGAGTGATTCACCTGGGTAGTCGGTCAGGTTTGGCAGGACAATCTCTGACTGATAGGGTAGATCGAATGCATAGGAGGTCTTAGACCCCTTTCTTTTTGGGGCGAGCTTTTCTGAAGACAGTATACCCAGGGATGTCTATCTCCACTGGTAGAATATGGGGTTTCAGTCATGATTCTGAAATGCCTAAAATGTCAGGGGTGTAGTGCTGAACCAAGGCTTCCAATTCTGATAGTTTGGGACGAAGATTGTTTATGTTCATATGGGCTATTTTTATACCCTTGATGTTATCACAGTGTGCTACTTGGGGGGAGAAGACCCTGGTATTTTTACTGGTTGGGCCAGTATTCAGTTCAATGTCGCCTGATAGCAGTAGGTAGATAAATGAAAGGTATTTATCATGGGGAATGCTTTTGGGTCCTCCTGGATTGCTTTATCCGTACCATTAGTAAATAGTAAGTGCCACTTTTGTATAGGGAATAATGTAAGAAAATAGATGGGCAATCGGTATGGCGTTCAATAATGTTCCTGGAATCAGTCAGGGGACTTCCAGGAGTGTGGGGAACAGTCAGTAACCCCTGCAACCAGGAGGTCACAGACAAGAAATAGGGCAATGTACAGGCAAGCTAACAGCACTCCTTAGGAAGTCATAATTTCATGTATTACTTATATAGGAGAGACTCAATGTTAATGGAATTTGAGGGCCCCTGGTAAGAAACTTGCCTTTTTGTGAGTACTTCATGTTTGGTGGGGGATTATATAGATGGGCAACAGTGAAGACGGTATGTCACAGTTCCATACCAAGCTAGCATCTCCTATTCTTGCTCAGGTAGGTGTGGTTATATGTTGTAGGACTGGGAGCAACCAAGTAATCTAAAAGAGGGGAGAAGGTAGGGCAAAACAATATTAGGTTCCAGTGGGGATGCAGAACTCCACTGATTGGTTGACACAGCAGTCCGTGTGTCCCTATAAAAGGAACACTAGCTTAGGGTGAGAGGGTGGAGAGGGAGAGCTTACTGGTGCCACATGAAGCACAGCGTCACACCTGCACACTGGTGCTGTACTTGTGCAAGTCCTCGCACCTGCCACCATCGCCTGGAGTTCACTGATTCTGTTTACTAGAATCCGGGCATTAAAGCAGTCTGCTTTCCATCTTGTGCCTAAATCCCACCCTCTTTTTACAGATCCTCTCCCTTCATCCTTTACTACCCTCCTTAATTTCTTACATTTCTTGTTTTTTTTGCCAGCTTAGTAAGCCCTCCCTCCTTGGTATGTTTTCTTAACCAATTATTAACACCCGCAGTGCTGCTTCCCTCTCCAGTGCTCCTAGCCCCCACTTCTGGGGGAGTCCTAGCTAGGTTCCCCATTGCCCTCCATCCAGTGATTCTCCCAGCCTAAGCCTCCCCCACAGTCAGTTTAACTGTCCACAAATGTAGACATCAAACTTCTGTCTCAGAGCATTAGTTCCCTCTCTTTTTAGGTAAAGGCTGTCACCACTAAAGATGCTCCTCTCCCAAAAATATCCCCAATCCACCACAAAACAGCACCATCCCTTCAACCATCTTTTAAACTCATCAGTCTCCTCCTCCCTCACTCTATCCTTCCCATTCTCCTTACCCTACAAAGGACCATGGAAATGCCAGGGAAACCAAGTGCACCTTCAATCTGTCCCCCAGGCTTTGAAGTTTTACTTCACTGCTTTGACAGGCTGGTTTGCCAAGATCACCCCATTTGAAATTGAATAGTTTTGGAACCAAGAGGGCTAGGGACTTTGAGCAGGATTTTTCAAATCATCCAGGACCACTTGTCTGTGTTTTTGTAGAGCTGCATTTGTACCTTTTGAAACAGTTAGACCCTCTGCTAAATGATCTAACAGCTCCACATGTCTATCTCAGTTCTGATTGTTTGCATAAAAACATGATGCACATTCAACTGACCCTGCAGATCCCTGCCTCCTACTTCTGTGGCTTTCCTATGAGCAGGAGACACCATTTCCTCCTTGTCAGCATCCTGTATTGAGAGGCACTTCATGAAGACAGAACACACCTCCTGATTGGGTCAACAGTCACCCCATGTAACCGCTGTTCCTCCCGGCAAGTCCTCTGTGAAGGACTCCGATAACTGATCTCATAATGTATACAATCACTCTGGACCAAATTTGGGCCTCTTCACAACAGAGGTTCCACTGGTCCACCAGAGAAAAATGTTTCAGGATAATTTTTATGCCAGGCTCATTCACACCTTTGTAGACACACACACACACACCTTAGTTTTTTAAATACATTTATTTAACTTCCTCATTTTTGATTGGTTTTCTTTGTGAAAAAATAATGAATTTTTGTGACGAGACTGTGATACTCTGAAAATGGACTATGATTACAGAGAATATTGGACATGGGAACTTGCTTATCTGGTCAGAATGTGAACCAAAAATCTGAAATGTTAGGGCTAGAAAAAAATATGTGTGTATGTGTGTGTACAGAATATGCTAATGCACAAGTCAGGGTTTATTTTTAAAGTGACAAAAGTAAGGAAATACAGTGTTAGGCTCAGGCCCCGACTGAAACAACTTACGACTCTATTTTAGGGGGTGATGGTATTCTGCTGAATCCATTCTGTTGGCACTTGTCCCATTACTGGAAAATCTGACTCTGGCTCTTATTCCACTTAAGGCATTGTAATCCATCGACAGAGATAGAATAATTTTTTTCCACTTTCACATCTGACACTTAAACTTCCCCCACCTGGTTTAAACCACAGCAATGTAAGGGAAAAAATGAACAACACCCCCTTTGTGGCCCCTGTCTCTCTATTTCTGCCCTTCTACCCCTAGTTTGCCATCACCCCGATCCCCATCCCAGTGTTCTGTAGTCTGTCTTGAACGGAACCCACAGCGATTCTGTTTCTCTACTCCCTCCTCTGATGTACCAATCTTCCGCCTTCTCAATGTCTTCCCTGATATAGGGGGCTACCCCTTCTCTTTGACCTTTTCCCTTATTTTGCCTATTCCTGGTTAAACAAAGCAATGTAAATGAAAAAAATGAATGACTTCTCTCATTCCTCTACCTGTGTTCACCACGACCTTCCCTTGACAACAGGGCTCTGCATGTGCCCTCCATCCTACTCTCCTTCTAGGTCCAAGACTCCATGTCTGTTCCTAGCCAGCCTGGTACTGTAATGGCTGTTAAAGAAGATTTAGGCTCCAGAGGTCTAGTCCCCTCCCCGGCAACTGATCCCTGAGATTCTGATTCCTCCTGCCCCCCCAATCAGCAACTGTCATCATCACCCCACTCTTACTGCAGAACTTAGCCAACCAGCGCCATTCCAGTAGCCTCGCCCAGACAGCCTGATCCCCCCTCCCTCTTGAGGCATCAGCAGTGCTAAAGTAAACTGATTCGCCATTCTGAGCTGACCCGATTCTGTCACCCGACCAAAACAACAAGCTCATTCCATGGCATCAAGCATTATCTAACTTGCCTGGCCATCACTGTCCCTATGGGAGCTGCATAAGGTTGCCAACTAAACAAAACCCCAGGATAAACAGTCAGACATCTTACCCAAATCAGCACTTTACTTAATTGTTTACCCAGAGTTTTAGAGGAATCGCCCATTTACCATTTAGTTTATAACCATTTCCCACAGGGACAGTAATGACCAGGTGAGTTAAAGAATGCTTGATGCCACCCAAAGTCAATGTTGTGTAGGCAGAAGGATGGAACTGGGTCAGTGCAGGACAGGGATCTGCTTCTGCTCTGCCGATGCCTCAACAGAGAGTGGGACCAAACTGGCTGGGGTGGGGTGGGGGTTGGGGCAATGAGAGTATCTGAGTGGCTGATTGTCAGTCACTAGCTAATATGGTTACTGGACCACTAGTGATAGGGCTGCCATGGTAAAGATGTGTTCAAGGCATAAATCAGGAAGCACTGACAGGCCAGGAGACATTATAAAATTCACAAGTAGTGTTTTATTATCATAAATAATAAAATAAATTAAATTGTACAGGATAGCTCTTCTTAAAGGTAGTACAAACAAAAACCGAAGTCTATTGTCTGAGTCTCTTTAACATCTCTGTCTGTCTCTGTCTGTAAATAAAACATTGCACACTCTCTTTTTATAAGATGTCTTTCCTGGCAGTTAAATTCTGCATCCTGATCTTGTAAACTACATTTCTAGTTTTTCACAAAATATGTCTCAGAACTTTGTCAATTACCTTCCTGAGGCCATCCTGAAGAGCACATCTAGTATTTAAAAGGTGCAGCCAATTAATACATTTTTTTCCCAGAGCTAGTTTCCTGTTGACAGTTCTGAAACAAGCTTGTGGAGGTCAAACTACAGCTCAAAGTTAGCCCCTCATATTACAGATTGCAATTTTGTAAAAAAGAAATCCAAATACCTTTCTGCAATCACTTCCACAAATAGAATAACAGATAGGTTCAAGTGAATTACAAGGCAGTAATTCCATCAAGAGGTTCTGGGGGCATAGGTAACCTCGAGAGCGAAGCTCGGGAGGTTCCTATCCCAGAACTCGAGATGGAATTACAGCCGAGTGATTCACTGGAACTCAACTGTTATTTTTTTGTAATATATGGATGAAGATGCTGGACGAGGTCTTATCTCTGGAGTCCTTGTGGGACGGTTCCGTGCTGCTTGTTCTTGCTCCTCACTCACATCCCCCCCTTCCCGCGTGTAGTCCTGCTTCTCTCTCTCAAGAATAAAAAGAAAAGAAAGAAAAAAAAACTATGCTTTGGACACTAGAAAAGTTGGTGATCGCAACGATAGTATTACGAGGACCGGAAGTATAGTATTACGGGGACCGGAAGTATAGTATTACGGCACTGACTAAGGTATTACCGGGATTTTTTTGTATGGGTTAGTATAGTATTATTTAAGCATCTCCATATATTACAATATAATTATATACATTTACAAACCAAGGGACCCCAGTTTCACATAATGATTCCTATATTTTTTTTAACCACAGAAAAGCAAGAGGAGAAAGGAAGATGAATCAGCAAGTGAAGGAAGGGAGAAATGGTGAAATTGTGGGACCATAAGGATGGCTAATTCCAGGTGCCACAAGGAAAATCTGACTTCACAGTCAGACACACTAGATAGATAAGTGACAGAATAGGAAAGGATATAATACATCTTTGCTTTTAACTCTCTCTGCATAACAAATGGAACAGGGTCTTACCCAACCCCATCACAGAATACCATCAATTTCCTGAAAGGAATAAACAAGGTAGGCTGCGAAGAAATATTCAGCAGGAATGGCAAATCAAAAACATGAGGATGTGAATGGAAGCTGGCGGGGGGGGCGGGATTTGGGAAGGACAAGAGAGAATTTTATTTTACAGAAAGAGTGCCTGAACCATGGACCAGCCTTCTGGCAAAGGTGGTTGGAGCTAGAACCATTAACTGTTTCAAACATGGCTAGGACTGAGTAAAAGCTGAATAGTTACTCAAGAGGATAGCAGTAGGGCAGGGGGCAAGGGGGAAGGCGAGGGCAAAACCATAACTGGACAATAGGTCCTGGTGTAGGATAGAGTAGAACAGGGCAGACTGGAGGGACAAATGGTCTTTTTCTGCTAGCATTTTCTATGTTCCTATGTTATACTACATAAAAGACCTGTTCCTCTCATGTACTACGTTTGGCCACTCCATTTGACAGGAGAGAATCAGCTGGTGGTTCCACATGCTCATTTGAAATCTTCTGGAAAAAGAACATGTCTGTAGTTGCCTCTTGCATGTGGAAGCCTTATCAAATAAGTTTCATCAGATCTCCTTTGCTGAAGTTTTTAAAAGAGCTCTAAAGATTTATCTTTTTTTCCCCTGACATTTGAGGGATCATTTTAAATATTGTATATATGAGAGGGATACTCCCGTGCTTATTACTTGGTTTTAAATAGTTTAGATGAAATTTCGTGTGCAACACTTAAAGCCCTTGGAATAAGGTGCTATATCAAATAAAATTTGCTTTGCTTTGCTACCTCACTTGTCTCAAATAAGCATCCAAACAGCTCAGCCCAGTCTGATACTAATTTTCTGAGCATCCCCGGGTGTCTTAAGTGCTGCAAGCCCATTCTTTACACTATCTACCATGGCTACTACCCACCCCATTTTTTTAAATCACCTCTCCCTTTTGGAGGACTTAATGTCACTTTCTGATAATGACCCCTTATCCATCTATGTGAGTACCAAGCAGAAGTAACTGTTCAAGACATTTTGCTTTCTGCCCATCATCCACCACTACCCATCCTGCCTCCAATAGTTGAACAAAGTCCCCCCCTGACTTTTTACTCTAACATACCTAAAAAAGATCCCCCCTTAACATCTTCACCTATGCACAATTCCATGTCTGCTTTTGCCCCCTAACCATCCCCATCGCTTCTTTTAATTTTCCCTGATATTCCCCTCAGTCCTCTTCCCACTGCCTTCCTTTATATCTTTTGAAGCCTTCCTTTTTCACCGCCTCCCCCTACCTTCCCTGGAAAACTAACTAACCTTCTGTATTTATTCCTCTTAGTGACTTTCCTCACACATGAGTCAGTCAATTCCAATATGGCCCTTTTTGTTACATCCCATTTTCCTCTACTCTTTTGACATCTTATGTGCCCTCTAGCTTTTCCCCTGACCATTTCTCTCACTTTGCAGAAGTCTGCCCTTCTAAGGTCCAGGACCACAGCCTTCACAAGAGGTCTGCTATTTCCTAAGACCAACTAGAACCACACAAAACTGTGGCCACTAGACTCTCAGTATTACTCTGTCCTCCATTTCAGAGCTGGAAGGCTGTAAATCAAGGATGGTTTCCTGTCTTGTGAGTTTAGTGACCCACTGCATCAAGAAGCCATACTGCATTACATCTGACAGTGCCTGGCTCCTGGCTTTCTTTACTGCTAGAGTGGCCCAGTCAATATTAAGTAAATTCAGGTCATCCAGAACTACCACCTCCCCTTTTGCCAACCCCTTCCTAATTTTCTCCCCTAAGTCTCTACCCCCTTCTACCCTGGTGTTGTGCAGACCACATCCATCCTTATCTTTTTTCCTCCTGTAGTTGTTTTCAGCTGTACCAAAATCAATTCCACCACCTCTCCCTCAACAACACCATCCTCAGAGGCTTCTATGCTATTCCTAATGTACAGGGCTACACTTCCTCACATGCACTTACCCTATCCCTCCTGAACAGAAGGAACTGTGAATAACCAGTTCCAGTCATTCTTTCCTGCATCCCAGGTTTCTGTTATGGCTACTTTAACCATCATTTGGAGTTTGCTTGATTTTGTTTCCTAAGTTTCTGGTGTTCAGGCGGATCACTTTCCATCCACCCTTCTTGATCCTCCTTCTGGGTCCTGTACCCCATCCCTTGCCCGCACTTCTCTTCCCTCCCTTCTTGTTGCCCATGTCCTCGTCTGCTTTCCCCTGAACCTTCACTCCTTCTGACCTTTACCTCCTGCACCAGTCTTCTTCATGCTGATGCTGTCCTTTGCTCCTCATGCCTCCTACCCATTTCTGGGGGAGTACTTGCTAGACCCCTTTCTCCACCCTCTCCAATGACTCCTCTAGTTCCAGTCTCCCTATTCAGTTTAAAAGTTTTGCTACGTAGACTTCAAACTTCTGTCCGAGTGCACTTGCATCACTCTTTTGTGAGGCTAAGACCTCTCCATCAAAGACCTTCTATTCCCTAGTCCCCCACAAACCCAAACCCTTCCTCATGACACAACCCCTTCAACCATTCACTGAAGACCTCTTTTTTCTGCCTCACCCTGTCCTCATTCCATTCCACAATTCTGCACTAGAAGGACCACAGAGAAGGCCTGCGATGTTGCCGTCCTATTCAATCTACTCCCCAGCTTTCAGAAGTTTTCCTTGACTACCTCCACCTCCTCACTGGCCAGATCATTAGTTCCTAAATGTACTAACACCTTCGACTCTCCCCATTCAGGTTACTTTTCTCTCAATTCTATCTAATTTTGGGGAGGGACTTCAACTTATAGACAGATTGGTTTTGTTTCTGGACTCTCCATGGGGATTTTCTTCACCCTAGCACCAACAAAATACTATATACATAACAGTAGCCACAAAATTATTCACGAAGAACTGACTTACCCACTCTGACCCTAGTATAATTCTGTGGCAAGAGGTTATGTTACTGGTATACGAAATGGAAAAATTAACTGCCAAACTGAATCGAGCAGTGCTGGAGTTTGAAGCTATCTGGGGTAGACAGGTACAAAATATGTTACAAAACAGAATGGACTTTGTACCATAACCCTACGGACATTCTTGACATTACTGCACTCACATTATGAATAAGTATTAACTAAGTAGTGGATTCTGCCTATATTTTATCCTGCAGTTGTCTTGTTTGTTTGCACTGTCTGTTCTGACTATGGAAAAAAAACTTTCTACAATAAAAATAAACTGGAAAAAAAAAAAACTTTTCTCTCAAGTCTATTTGTGTCCTTTTGGGTTAAGGGCCCTGACAGGCATCTGACACATTCCTCCCTTTTGTTCCCCTCCCCCAACACCCTTCTCTACTACCCATATCAATGAATCTCATACTGCCAGTAACTTGCTTGCTATTGCATCTGCCTTCTACCCATCCCCTCTCCAAGGTGCTGCATTTTCAGCAATTTTCTGCCTACTGACCAGCACACAACCTCCTCTGGGAGAGCCAAGTACCTATGCCTCCTTCAGGGGTGCAAATCAATTTGCAGTCACAATTATAAGACATCTTTCAAAACCCTGCATGTCTTGATTTAGCCCCCCATCCACCTGGTTCTGTGGGCCTTGGAGAGACAGAAGGGATAGGATAAGGTTGCAGACTCCAATCCAACTGTCTGTACAGCAGGCATATTTCCTCCTGTGCTAAAAAGCAACCCACTTGGATGGACAGAGTATAAAGGGCCAGAAGGTCTTTCAGATTGCTGGAGTATATACTGTGCACAGCCTTGTAAACCATGAACCCTATCTTGGAAGTTGATACATCACCCCGATAGTCAGCCAGAGCAGTTTGGACAGCATGATATGCTGCGATTGGGAGGTCCTAGTTATTACCCAATTAGCCGCCTTCTGGACCAGCTGCAGGCAGTGTAGCAAATCCTTAGATAACCCTATATACAGCAATGGCCATCTCAATCTTTCACTTTACCACAGAAAAATTGACCACATTAAGGCAATACAATATAGCACTTTCTCTCTTACGGTAGTAAGCTGAAGTGTTACCATGTTGTGCTTAGTCAGCACAATGAGATAACAATTCATCTAATGTGTTACTTTGACTAATACTGCACAAGGGGGAAATGCTGTATTGCAGTACCTTAAAGAGAGACTCCCAAGGACATAATGTACCTGTATACAGGTAAGTGCCAGCGATAGATGAAACCCACAATCAGTGGCAGAGCTAAAGGGGGGGCTGGAGGGCAGTCACCCCTCTTGGCTGCCCCAGTGTGAGCAGTGGTGCCCCTCCACCATTTTTATTCACTGTTTAGTGCCCATTGTGGAGATCATGACTGACTGAATGCCCCCCCGCTCCTCCACTGCCCACAATAGCCAAAAAAATGCATAGGTTGTGACGTTTCTAAATCCATGGTTAATTAAGTTAAAGAGTTGGCAAACCAGAAGGTAACCATGTTGTGCATCAATCATGTCAGTGACTGCACAGCTGCAGGATGTGACGTATGCTCTTGATCCTGTATTGTGAGTCCATTCAGCTTTTCTGCCTGTGATGTCTGCACACAGTATTTCCTGGTGTACAGTGGCACCCCCACCCTCTGATCATTTGCAGGTGTGAAAGTCCCTAATGTCTAGTGCCCCCCATCCTTCGATCACCATCCCCATCATAAAGAAATTCGTTTCTGGTGTCTAGTGGCACCTCCCATCCCCCACCCTGACCACCGTCGTTGTAATAAAGTCATTCTTCCCTGGTGTCTAGTAGCCCCCTTCCCCATCCTGTGATCACCATCCCCATAATAATGGAATTCTTCCCTGGTGTCTAGTGGCACCTCCGATCACCATCCCCATGATAAATACTTCCCTGGTGTCTAGTGGCACCCTCACCCTCTGATCACTAACCGCTATAGTGTAAGAAGTCCCTGGTGTCTAGTGGATCCCTCCCCGGGCGCCCGACCCACAAGTGAGCAGGTATTTCCTGGCATCTAACGGCTTTCTGAGCGCTGGACATACCACCTTGCTACTCCCCATACCTTAGTCACTGGTGCTAGGAGGCACAGTACGGTGCGGCTTTGACCCTCCTCGCCATACCTTGGCCAGCTGCGTATACAAGGACAGGGACCACATATACTGTCAAGTAAGCACGCTCCATGTCCTTGCATACAGTAGCCAGCTGAGGTGGTGATATTAGGGTTGTGCCGGTTACTGTACTATCTTGCCCTGGCACCAGTGGCCAAGGTATAATGGGGTGGCAAGGTGGTATATCCAGTGCTGAGGGGGCCACTAGACACCAGGGAATGCCAGCTCACTTGTGGGCTTGGTGCTTTGCAGGGGGCTCTACACACCAGGGAATCATTAGTTTATTATGGGGATGGTGATCGGGGGAGGGGGTGTACTGGACACCAGGGAAGAATTCCATTATTATGGGGACAGTGATCACAGAATGGGGGGGCACTAGACACCAGGGACTCCTTATGCTGCAGTGGTGAGTGATGAGAGGGTGGGGGTGCCACTAGACACCAGGGGGTAGTCTGGGCAGCAAGCTCCCTGAGCTGATGGCCTTAATGGAAGAGGGATGCCTGGATATTGTAGCAGTCACAGAAACATGGTATACAGAGAACCATGACTGGGATGTTAACATACCAGGGTACATAACCTACAGGAGAGACAGGCAGGGGAGAAGAGGGAGAGGAGTAGCTCTCTATGTAAAGGAAGGGATAAAAGCAACTGAACAAAAGAGTAAACAGGGAGGAGAGGAGGCACTGTGGGTCACCTTGGAGACTGGAAAGAGCACCACAATCCGCACAGGGGTTGTGTACAGACCCCCATGTCAGGGGGAAGAAATGGACAAGGATATGATAGAAGGCATTCTTAGAATGGCAGAGTAAGGGGAGATACTGTTGATGGGAGACCTGAATATGCCAGATGTTAACTGGAGCACATTTGCTGCAGCCACATCCAAGAGCAGGGCCATTCTTGATGCCCTACAGGTGACAGGCATTAGACAGCTAGTTTGGAACCCACTCATGGGGGAGCAATCTTAGACCTCGTACTCTCAAGCGGGGGCAGTGAGAGGATCTCAGATCTAGAAGTGGGTTGCCATCTGGGGACAAGTGACCATCAAACAGTGTGGTTCACGTTAAACTCAGCTACAGAGTCAAGCCATACAAAAGTGAGGTACTGGACTTTAGGAGGGCTGACTTTGGCAAGATGGAGAGTGCCTCAGAAAAGCACTAGCAAACAGGCAAGAAGGAGGTGTGGAGCAACAATGAGGAATTATCAAAACTGCCATCACAGAGGCAACAAGCCTTTGTGTGAAGCAAATAAACAAATCAAAGCGAAAGAAAAAGCCACTATGGTTCTCAAAAGAAGTGGCTGTGAAAGTCAGGAAGAAAAGATAGTATTCCGAAATATAAGGAAACACAGAAGGAGCAGGACAGAGAGCTGTACCAGTTAAGGCAGAAGGAAGCAGGGAGGAAGTCAGAATAGCAAAGGCCCAAACTGAGGAAAAGATAGCCAACTCAGTTAAGAAGGATAAAACCTTTTATAAGTACATCAGCGGGTAGAAAGACAAAGGGAGGGATAGTGAGGCTGAATAGAATGAGCGGTGGGTGGGCAGAGGGGACAGTGAAAAAGCAGGAATACTGAACGAATATTTCTGCTCAGTATTCACAAAAGAGGAGGGGGAAGTGCCTAATCCAATTAACAGAAGCACTCTTGATAGGGGGGTCAATCCCAGTCCTTTCCCAGAAGAAAGGGTTCTGCAAGAACTCCTAAAACTGAAGGTGGATAAAGCAATGGGTCCTGATGGAATTCACCCATAATTCTAAAAATTAAAGGGGGAACTAGTGAAACCACTGGCTACTCTTTTTAATAAATCATGGGAGGATGGTGTGGTACCCGAGGACTGGAGGAAGGCGGATGTGATTCCCCTTCACAAAAGTGGGACCAAGACAGAGGCAGGAAACTACAGACCTGTCAGTCTGACCTTTGTGGTAGGGAAAGTGATGGAGTCACTTCTGAAGGAAAGAATATTTGAGTACCTAGAGGCCAGTGGAGCACAGGACCCAAGGGAGCATGGGTTCACAGCAGGAAGGTCATGTCAGACAAATCTAATAGATTTCTTTGACTGGGTGACCAAAGTAGTAGACCAGGCAGGGGCTGTGGACATGGCCTACCTAGACTTTAGCAAGGCATTTGACACAGTCCACACAAAGATTAATAGTCAAATTAACCAGCCTGGGAGTGGGACCCAGGGTGGTAGCCTGGGTAAAACATTGGCTGGACAACAGGACACAGAAGGTAATGTGTAAATGGAGTCCACTCTGAAGAAAGGGGTTACTAGTGGGGTACCCATGAGGTTCAGTATTGGGTCCAGTCCTTTTTAATGTCTTCATCAGTGACATTGCAGAGGACTGGAAGGAAAAGTATGCCTTTTGCAGATGACACAAGATCTGCAACAGGGTTGATACAAGGAGGCGTGGAAAGGATGAAAAGGGACTTGGAGGTTGGAGGAATGGTCAGAAGTATGGCAGCTAGGATTCAATGCAAAGAAGTGCAAAATAATGCACCTGGGAAACAAGAACCCAAGGAATAATACACAATGGGTGGGGAGGTAGTAACAACAACAAACAAGCATTTGTCAATGCTGAATGTTGCTTGCTTCTATGTGCTGTTTAGGTATTTGGAAGTCATTGGGTGCAAATATTGAAAATTTGTGAACTTCTGACGTCGTAGGAACTGCATAGCCTTCGTACGTAAAACTCAGTCATTTTGGGAATTTTCACTGCAAATTTTCAACATAGCCATTTTAAGACCTCTGCTCATGAACAGTATCACTGTGATTTTGTTAATGTGTCCCATACATTGAGTTTGCACACCGACTGCGCCATTATTGCGCTACATGGGCAGAAACACGTTTTGGGCAGGATGTGAAAAATGACAGCTATACTGCTCATAAGGAGGTGTGGTAAAATGGCAATGTTGAAAATCTGGGTGAAAATATTGAAAATTCTTGAAACTTACAAGCCTGCATAGGAACTGCATAGCATGGCTAAGTAAAACAGTCATTTTAGGAATTTTCACCAAATTTTCAACATAGCCATTTAAGACCTCTGCTCATGAACAGTGTCACTGTGATTTTCTTAATTTGTCCCGTACATTGATTTCGCACACCGACTGCGCCATTCTGCGCTACATGGGCGGAAACACATTTTGGGTGAGATGTGAAAAATGAGAGCTGTACTACTCATAAGAAGGTGTGGTAAAATGGCAATGTTGAAAATCTGGAGTGAAAATATTGAAATTTCGTGAACTACGAGCCTCGCGTGGGAACTGCATAGCATGCCGCCTAAATAAAACAGTCATTTTGAGAATTTTTGACCAAATTTTCAACATGGGGTTTTGGGACCTTCTCATGAATGATGTCACTGTCATGGCGGTATTCAGGCCAGAAGGGTGATTTCGCGGTCACTGCGCGAAATCACCCTTCGAACCTGAACTCTGCCATGACAGTGACATCATTCAGAAAAAGTCCCAAACTCATGTTAATTGGTGCAAAATCACAAAATCTGAACTATGCAACAAAGTTGAAACCCCCTATCTAGGCCATTATACAGCTTACCGGCATTTCCTCAGTTTGCGGTCGGCTTTGAAAAGTGCAATCGTGTGCCGGTCCACGAAGACATCGCACCAGAGTCCGGAGGTAAGTATGGGGTGAGGGGCATGGGGAGGCTGAGTGCGCAGTGGGTGGAGTGCGGGTTGTGGGGGTGAGGCGGCTCCGCGGGACCGTTTCATTTTCAGGTAAAAAAAGCGTTGTGGGACCGTTTGCCACGCTGGGGTGGGCTCCCAGTGTGGCACAAAGGTTGATGGGGAGCATTCAGCCCGGAGGGGGATTGGGCACCCGTCGCCCAAAGGACTCATTGCCACGCTGGGGTGGGCTCCCAGCGTGGCACCTCCTGCTGAGGGAGGCGCAGCTCAGCTGGCGGGGATTGGGCACCCGTCAGCTATGCAGTAGAGTGTGGGCGCACGCCTGCGTGTGGGGGGAGCTACGCTTCAGTGGGCTTCTTATCTCTGCTCCTGAGCATAGCTCCCCTTTCCTTCATGCACTTGCATTTTGGAGGCGTGTCATAGACAGCTCCAAAATACATTGGCTTACAGGGGCCGCGCCTGCCAGCTCACTGACTGAACTGGAGGAGGTGAAACACCTCCGAAATCTCCGATGATGGCACTATGTTTCTTGCACATGTGTGCAAGCAACATAAAAAGGAAAGAGACCTGGGGGTAATCATATCAAATGACCTTAAGGTTAGCAAGCAATGTGAGAAAGGCAGTAGGGAGGGCTGGGGGTATACTGGGATGTATAGGGAGGCATCATCAGCAGAAAACAGGAAGTTGTTATCCCTCTGTACAGACAGTTGGTGAGACCCCCATCTGAAGTACTGTGTCCAGTTCTGGAGACCACATCTCCATAAGGACACAGACAGGATAGAGGCTGTCAGAGGAGGGCAACTAAAATGATGCAGGGTCTGCAAGAGAAGCCGTATGAGGGAGAGACTAAAGGAGCTTAATATGTATACCCTTGGGGAAAGAAGGAGAGGGGGACATGATAGAAACTTTTAAGTACCTCAGTGGAATCAACAAAGTCCAAGAGGGTAGCATCTTTCAGAAAAAGAGACTTGCAAGAACAAGGGACACAATTTAAAGATAGAAGGAGGCGGTTCAGGGGCAATGAGAGTATTATTTCACAGAGAGGTAGTGGATGCATGGAACAGCCTTCCTGAGGAGGTTAATGAGGGTCTAAAACTGTGGAAGAATTCAAGAATGCATGGGACAGACATAAGGCAATTCTTGTGGGGGGGGGTAGGAAGAAATAGGCTGTTGGTTAACTAGGATCTACGGTCTATCCTGTAGGTAGGGAAATGGGCAGACTGGATGGGCCTAGCGGTCCTTATCTGCCGTCAAAGTCTATGTTTCTATGTTTCTATGGGAGCATTCTATTATTATGGGGATGGTGATCACAAAGTAGTAAAGTAGTAAGTAAAATGTATTTTTGAAGCGTCTTTCAAATGCCAAGGCGCTGTATGAGAAGGTAAACATTCAGTATACAAATAACAATAAAATCTAAAAACAATCAGAAGATGCCTGATAAAGGGGACTACACACCAGAGACTCCATACGCTAATAGTGGTGAGTGATCGGAGGGTGCGGGATGCCACTAGATACGAGGGAAGAATTCCATTATTCCGGGGATGGCTCCTGCAAGATGGGAGGGGCACTAATCACCAGGGAAGAATTTCTTTATTATGGGGATGGAGAACAGAGGATTGGTAGGGCCACTAGACACCAGGGAATAAAGACATAATCATTGGGGCGTGATCAGAGAATGGGCAGGCCACTAGTCACCAGGAAATTACACTAATTCATTACTACTGTGACAGCTGAATTTCTCACTGACACTAATGAACTGCGGAGAGCTGTCAGTGGAAGATTCAGGGACCTACGTCACTTCTGGTTTGGCAGCTGAATCAGAGTGGTTACAGCACAGAAATGAAGCAGGGTGAATAACAACCTAAAATAACAGAAAAGGGCAACATGTAAGATCACATTTTCATTGTGATTCTTCTAATTTGGACCTGAGGATTGAACAGATGAGGTCCTTTTTACGATACTTCACCACCGGAGCCCCTCTTTAATATGGTAACCTTTTCTGTGTTAAACCACAAGATTAGAATGGTGAACATTGTATATAGCATTGCAGTAGTCCATTCAGGTTTCAGGCCAACAGGGCAGGTCCTATGAGGAGCATCTCAAGGCACTGATTATTTACTCACCGGAGACCAAAACGGAAAGGGGAGATATGATACAGACCATTTAAGTTCCTAAAAGGAATTAACAAGGTGAACGAAAGGGGGCTATTGAGCATGAATACTAGTTTGCAGTCACATGGGCAGGAGTGGAAACTGACAGGGAGGAGGCTCAGGAAGGACATGAGGAAGTACTATTTTACAGAAAGGGTGGTGGAGCTGTGGAACAGTCTTCTAGCTGAAGTGGTGGGTGCTAATAAAGCTGACAGTTTCAGGCATGGTATGGACAGAATGAAGGGTATAGTGGTTGCTCAGGGTGGCAGAAACTGGGAGTAGAATTGGGGGGATGGGGCAGGCTAGGATCCTGAAGAACCAGTATGTCCCAGGGCTAAATAGGGAACTCAGGCAGAGACTGGATGGACCATTGGTCTTTTTCTGTCAACACTGTCTATGTTTTTTTGTAGTCCAGCCTGGATGTCACAAAAGTATGCATGACTGTAATCAGGTCCCCATGCGCTAGGTATGGTTTATCTGGGTAATGTATCGCAGATGAAAACAAGTCACTGCAGAGTACAGTTGATATATGATGTTCAAGGGCCAACTTGCAGTCCACATCAACTCCCAGATTACGCACCCTATCCACATCTTTAATCATACTACTGCACAGAGATGGAATTGCAGTACAAACAGAACTAGACACATGGTGGGTTCCCTGCAGGGGAAGGGCCTCAAACAACTGGTACAACAACCCACAAGAGACAGGGCTATCCTAGATCTAGTACTGACTAACGGGGAAAGTGTCACAGATCACCAGGCAGAAGGTCACCTGGGGGGGTGCAGTGACAATCACATGGTATGGTTCAGTTTGGCCACTAGAAATAAATCATCCCATTCCAAGGCAAAATATGGGACTTCTGAGGAACAGACTTTGATAAGATGGCCAACAGAGTTAAGCTAGCCCTGCCAAGAAGAAATACAGGTGAGGGGGTACAAGCAAAGTGGGCAAGCATTAAGGATGCAATACTTGGAGCAACACCCCACTGTGTTAGACAGAAAAACAAGAGCAAAAGGAGGCGGAAACCACGTTGGTTCTCAAAAACAGTAGCAGAAAAGGTCAGAGCCAAAAGGCTGGCCTTCAGGAAATAAAAGGGAACACAGTGGGATGAAGATAGGGAGGCATACCAAACTTCCCTAAGGGAAGCAGGGAAGGCAGTAAGGCAGACAAAGGCCCAAACCGAGGAACACTAGCACGAACAGTAAAAGAAGGGTACAAGGCTTTCTATAGATAGATTAGTGAAAGGAGAAAGTCCAGAGGGCATACTGCTAAGATCAAAGGAGATAAGGGGGAGTGTGTGAAGGAGGACCAAGGAAAAGCATCTATCCTAAATTGATACTTCTGCTCAGTATTTACTGAGGAGAAGGTAGGGCAGGGCCCACAGCTCAGCACCATGGTCACGGGGGAAAGAGGTGTGCACTAGTCCCTTCACAAAAGAAAGGGTACTATAAGAGCTTGCTTAGCTCAGAGTGGACAAGGCAATGGGACCTGATGGCATACATCCCAGGGTACTAAAGGAGCTAAGGGTGGAACTAGCAGAAGTATTCAGTGAGTCTCTGAGCACAGGAGAGGTCCAAAAAGACTTGGGAAGGGTTCATGTGATACTGCTCCACAACAGTGGTAACAGGGAGCAGGCAGGGAACTACAGACCAGTCAATCTTACCTCAGTAGTGGGCAAGATTACGGAGGCACTCCTTAAGGAAATGATAGTGCAACACCTGGAATCCATAGGAGCATAGAAACATAGAATTTGATGGCAGATAAGGACTGCTTGGCCCACCCAGTCTGCCCATTTCCCTACCTAACGGATAAGCTGCAGATCCTAGTTAACCAACAGCTTACTTCCTCCTACCCCCCACAAGAATTGCCTTATGCCTGTCCCATGCATTCTTGAATTCCCCCACTCTATTTGACTCTATGACCTCTTCAGGAAGGGTGCTCCATGCATCTACAACCCTCTCTGTGAAGAAATACTTCCTCACATTACCTCTGAGCCGTCCCCCTCTATCTTCAAATTGTGTCCCCTTGTTCTTACACATCTCTTTTTCTGAAATATGCAACCCTCTTGGACTTTGTTGATTTCCTTGAGGTATTTGAAAGTTTCTATCATGACCCCCCTCTCCCTCGAGGCTATACATCTTAAGCTCCTTTAGTCTTTCTTCATATGTCTTCTCGTGCAGACCCTGCACCATTTTGGTTGACCTCCTCTGGACAGCCTCCACCCTGTCTATGTTTTTGCGAAGATGGGGTCTCCAGAGCTGTACACAGTACTCCAGATGTGATCTTACCAACTGTCTGTACAGAGTGTCAACAACTTCCTGTTTTCTACTGTTGATGCCTCTCCCTATGCATCCCACTATCCTTACAGCCCTCCTTACTGCCTTCTCACATTGCTGGCCCACCTTTATGTCATCTGATATGACTGCCCCCAGGTCCCTTTCCATTTTTGTTGTTGTCAGTATCTCACCCCCCACCGTGTACTCTTGCTCTGGGATTTTGTTTCCCAGGTGCATTACTTTGCACTTCTTTGCGTTGAATCTAAGCTGCCATACATTTGACCACTCCTCCAACTTTGCCAAGTTCCTTTTCATCCTTTCCACCCCACCTTGTGTATCAACCCTGTTACAGATCTTTGTGTCATCTGCAAAGAGACATACAGTACTTTCCCTTCCAGTCCCTCTGCAATGTCACTTATAAAGACATTAAAAAGGACTGACCCCAGTACTGAACCCTGTGATACCCCACTACTAAACCTCGTTTCTTCACTGTGGACTCCATTTACTACTACCTGCTGTGTCCTGTTGTCCAGCCAGTGTTTTACCCAGGCTACCACCCTGGGACCCACTCCCAGGCTGGCTAATTTGTTTATTAATCTTTTGTGTGGGACTGTGTCAAATGCCTTGCTAAAGTCTAGGTAGGCCATGTCCACAGCCCCTCCCTGGTCTACTACTTTGGTCACCCAGTCAAAGAAATCAATAAGATTTGTTTGACATGACCTTCCTGCTGTGAAATGATGCTGCCTTGGGTCCTGTGCCCCACTGGCCTCTAGGAACTCAACAATTATTTCCTTCAGAAGTGATTCCATAATTTTCCCTACCACTGAAGTCAAACTGACAGGTCTGTAGTTTCCTGACTATGTCTTGCTCCCACTTTCGTGAAGGGGAATCACATCCACCCTTCTCCAGTCCTCAGGTACCACACCATCCTCCCATGATTTATTAAAAAGGGTAGTCAGTGGTGTTACTAGTTCTTCCCTTAGTTCTTTTAGAATTCTGGGGTGAATTCCATCAGGCTCCATTGCTTTATCCACCTTCAGTTTTAAGAGTTTTTTCAGAACACTTTCTTCTGTGAAAGGACTAATATCAAACCCCCTATCCAGAGTGCTTCTATTGACTGGATTCGGTATCTCCCCCTGCTTTTCCACTGTGACTACTGAACAGAAATATTCTTTCAGTATCCCTGCTTTTTCACTGTCGCTCTCTGCCCAACCACCTTCCTGTTTATTCAGCCTCAGTATCCTTGCCTTCGTCTTTCTTTGCTCCCTAATATACCTATAAAAGGTTTCATCCCCCTTCTTAACTGAGTTGGCTACCTTTCTCTCGGTTTGGGCCTTTGCTATTCTGACTGCCTTCCCCGCTTCCTTCTGGTTTAACTGGTACAGTTCTCTGTCCTGCTCCTTCTGTGTTTCCTTATACTCCCTGAATGCTATCTTTTTCCTCCCTTACCTTCCCCGCCACTTCTGTTGAGAACCATAGTGTTTTTTTCTTTTGCTTTGATTTATTTGCTTCACACAAAGGCTTGTTGTCTCTGTGATGGCAGTTTTGACGTTTCCCCATTGTTGCTCCACCCTGCCTTCTTGCCTGTTTGCTACTGCTTTTCTGAGGCACTCTCCCATTTTGACAAAATCAGCCCTCCTGAAGTCCAGTACCTTCACTTTTGTGGGGCTTGGCTCTACAGCTAAGTTTATTGTGAACCACACTGTTTGGTGGTCGCTTGTTCCCAGATGGCTACCCACTTCAAGATCAGAGATCCTCTCTCCATCCCCATTTGAGAGTGCCAGGTCTAAGACTGCTCCCTCCCGAGTGGGTTCCAAAACTAGCTGTCTGAGGCATGCTCCCTGTAGGGCATTGATAATGGCCCTGCTCTTGAATGTGGCTGCAGCAAGGTGCTCCAGTTAACATCTGGCATATTCAGGTCCCCCATCAGCAATATCTCCCCTTTCTCTGCCATTCCAAGGATGCCTTCTACCATTTCCTTGTCCATTGCCTCCCGCGAGAGTCTGTATACAACCCCTGTGCAGATTGTGGAGCCATTTCCAGTCTCCAGTGTGACCCACAGTGCCTCCTCTCCTCCCTGTTTACCCTTTAGTTCTATTGCTTTGATTCCTTCCCTTATATAGGCGCTCCTCCTCCTCTTCTTCTTCCTCCCTGTCCCTTCTGTAGATTCTGTACCCTGGTATGTTGACATCCCAGTCATCGTTCTCTGTGTACCATGTTTCTGTGACTGTCACGATATCCAGGCATCCCTCTTCCATCAAGGCCACCATTTCTGGGAGCTTTTTACCTAGACTACGGGCATTGGTACTCATTATCCTCCATTTTTTTATAGCTTTATTTCTTTTTGCCTCATCCCTGTCCTTACTACCCTTGTCTTTTTCTCCATTTACCCCTGCCCTTATCCCTACTGACTGTTCCGTCTTGGTGTTTACCTCACTAACTTCCCAAGACAGCATGGATTTACAACAGGAAGGTCCTGTCAAACTAATCTCATAGATTTCTTTGACTGGGTAACCAGAGTGGTGAACCAAGAGGGTACAGTTGATGTTGCCTACTTTGCCTTCAGCAAAGCTTTCGATACTGTTCCACATACAAAACTGATTAATAAGCTGGGTAGGCTCAGGGTGGGTCAGAAGTTGATCAACTGGGTGGCAAACTGCTTGGCAGGCAGAAAACAGACAGTGGTGGTGTACAGTCAGAAGAGATGCAAATCACAAGTGGGGTACCTCAGGGATCAGTTCTGGGGCCAGTCCTCTTCAATATCTTCATCTGTGGCATTGCAGATGGACTGGAGGGTAAGGTTTGTCTGTTTGCAGATGACACCAAGATCTGCAACAGAACAGATGATCCAGATGGGGTGGGCAGAATGAGAAGAGATCTGGATAAACTAGCAAAATGGTTGGAAGAGTGGCAACTGGGGTTTAATACAAAGAAGTGCAAGATCATGCACATAGGGAAGAGAAACCCTGACAGCACCTATGGGTTGGGAGGTGAGTTGCTGGCAATCACAAGGGAAGAAAGAGACTTCGGCATCATCATCATCATCACAGATTACCTGAAATCATCCAAGCAGACCACTAAAGTAGTAGGTAAGGCTAGAGGGATGTTGGGGTGTATTAGTAGGGGTATTGCAAGTCGTAAGAGGGAGGTAATAATCCCTCTTTACAAGACACTGGTTAGGCCCCATCTGGAGTACTGCGTGCAGTACTGCGCGCCACCTGCACAATGACATTAACAAAATGGAGGCAGTCAGAGAAGGGCCACCAAAATGGTGCAGGGACTGCATCAGAAAACATCTGAGGACAGATTAATGGAGCTCAATATGTATACCCTGGAGCAAAGGAGGGAGAGCGGTGATATGATTGAAACATTCAAACATCTTAAGGGCATTAGCAAGGTGAAAGAGTCTAACATGTTTCAATACAAGAAAAACAGCAGGACAAGAGGACACAGCATGAGATTAGAGAAGGCAGATTATGGGGTAATGTGAGGAAGTTCTTTTTCACAGAAAGGGTGGTGGATGCATGGCACAGCCTACCTCAGGAAGTGGTGGATATGAATACAGTGCAGGGCTTCAAACAGACATGGCATAGGCATAAGGGAGCAATACAGATGAGTATTGATAGATAGAGGAAGGGGGGAGTGCAGCTAGCAGAGAGAGGAGGAGAAGGATCTGGGGGTGCTCATTACAGGGTCAATGAACAACTCAGCACAATGTAGGATGGCAGCTGCAAAGGCCAACAAAATGCTGGGTTGTATTGCAAGGGGTATATCCTCGAGGAGGGAGGAGGTGATTCTGTCACTGTATAGGTCATTAGTTAGACCGCACCTGGAGTACAGCGTGCAGTACTGGCGCCCGTATCTGAAGAGGGACATTAAGTTACTGAAGGGGTGCAGCACAGGGTGACAAAGATAATCAAGGGCTGGGGACTTATCATACAAGAGGAGGTTGAGGGAGTTGAACATGTACTCACTGGAGGAGAGGAGGGACGGGGGACATGACTGAAACCTTTAAGTACATGAAAGGAATAAATAAGACAGGTACAGAGGGGCTGTTCAAAGTAAGGGGGGAGGACACCAGGGGCCATGATATGAGACTGGAGGGAGGAAGGTTCAGGAGGGAGATGAGGAAACAGTTTCTTACAGGGAGGGTGGTGGCTGGGTGGAATGTGTTACCTGCATAAGTGGTATCCAGTAGAACAGTGGACTGCTTCAAAAGGGGATGGGACAGGACAAGGGGGAGGGTCAATGAAGGGAAAGGGTGGAAGGGAGGGGCAGCTGCAGAATAAGGGGTGCTAGCTGCACATTCAAGCAGACTTGATAGACCACTAGGCCTTTATCTGCTGGCAAATTTCGTATGATAAGCCATTGACAGAGTAAAGGCCTATGGCACATTCATAACGTGGAAAAAAATGGGCAGACTGGATGGGCCATGCAGTCCTTATTTACCATCAACTTCTATGTTTCTCATCTGTAACAGTACTAGGAGTGGTATATGATGTACATCCACACTTCTGTCAGTGTTCCTTTTCCCTTTAAATCTTGTCAGAGCGTCTTCAAGCTGGTTCCTCCCACCCACCCAGGTGGTAACTCCCTCGGCACCACCCTATATGTCAGATCTTACCCGCTGGAACAGTGTGGATGTACATCATATACCACTCTTAGAACTACTGTTTTTCTAGAGACATGGATATGATGTACTATCCACATTTGTGGCAGACTGCTAGCAGTTCTCCAGGAGGAGAGGGCAAGGTGCACACCAGCTAGTTAGGGAATAGAGATTGGAGAAATGTGGGCCCAAAACCAGTATCTCAGTGTGACTCAAGGTTGATGTGGTAGTGGAAAATGAAGTTATGTGCTGACTTCCAGGTAGCAACCCTGCAGATTTCCTGGATAGGGACATCCCTGGAAGCAGCCACTGAGGCAGCAGTATGATGGGTGGAATGAGCCCCTAGCCCTATGGGAGGCTCCCTACCCACCAATCTGTAGAAGAGGTTGATGCAGGATACTATCCACCTACCAATCATCTGCTTAGCTGTTGGTCTGCGAGGTGTGGCTTCAACGTAGGTGACAGCTGGTGAACCTCTCCCCGAACTCCAACGTGATCTCCTTACAGTAGGCAAGTGCTCTCTGTAGGTCCAAGGTATGGAGCCTGTGCTCAGCCTCTAAGGTGTGGTTGGTGAAGTACACTGGGAGACTGATCACCTGGTTAAGGTGAAACTCAGACACAACCTTGTCCCCGTGGAAGACCAGGTAAGGAGACTCAACCGAGAGTGCCTGGAGCTCACTGATCCTTCTGGCTGATGTGATAGCCACCAGGAAGGCAGTCTTCCATGACAGGTGAGACAGGTCACACCTGTGCATCAGTTCAAATGGCTTGCCCATGAGCTCTGCCAATACCAGCACCAAGTCCCAAGGTGGTGATGGTTCATACACCAAAGGGGAAATGTGGTCAAGGCCTTTGAAAAGAATCAGACCACCTTCTCCTGCGCCACCAACGGCATACCAGCCCACGCCTGGTATGCAGAGATGTGCACCATAAGGGTGTCAACTGAAGGCCTGACAGAGAGGGACCAAAGGTAGTCGAGAATGCTAGCTATTTGGCAAGATAAGGAATCAAGCCCCTTGCCCAGGCACCGAATGAAGAACCTCTTCCATTTGAAGGCATATCATTTTTGGGTTGACTCCTTCGGAGAAGCCTCAACCATGGTGAGCACATCTTTGGAGAGACCCAAAGCCTGGAACTCTAGCCACTCTGAAACCAGGCTGTTAGGTGGAGGGACTAAAGGTCCATATGGAGTACCTTCCCCGACTGCAAGACAGCAGGTCCAGGTGGCGAGGAAGATGCCATGGGAGCCTGCTGCTAAGGCTGAGGAAATAGGGATACCAGAACTGGCAGGGCCAGTCCAGAGCCAGAAGGATCCTCTGTGCCTTGTCTTCCTGGCTTTGATCAGCACTTTGTGGCTCAGAGGAAATGGAGGGAAGGCATAGAGGAGACCCGGGGTCCAGGGCCTTGAAAAGGCATCCCCCTGCAGTGTTCCCTGCTGAGAGGGGTGGGCACAATACAGCCTCAGCTTTGCATTCTCCCTGGAGGCAAACAGAGCCAGGGAGGGGTGCCCCATCGGTAGATTAGGCTGTGTACTACCTCTGGATAGAGAGACCACTCATGAGATACCTTGCCCACACGGCTGAGGGCATCCGCCAGCTGGTTGGAGATGCTGGACACATTGATGGCCAGGAGACTAGCATCCAGGCTGAGAGTCAAGATCCAGATGAGGAGAGCTTCCCTGCACAGGAGGAGGGAGTGCGTCCTGCCCTGTTTATTGAGGTAGTACATTGTTGTGGTGTTGCCCATCTGGACCTGAACAACCTGATCCCAAAGGTGTGGAGCAAAGTCTGTTAGCGCCAGCTCTACCACCCAAAGCTCCAGTAGGTTCATATGGCATTGGGACTCCATGTGAGTCCAGAGTCCATGGACTCCGTGCTTCCCCAAGTGGGCACACCAGCCCATCAGGGAGGCATCGGTTATGATGGAGATCATCCACTTTGGGTGGACAAATGGGGTTCTTTCCTGCAGATGTTCTGGGACTATCCACCACTGGGGGGCATCCAACATCAGCTGGGTCACACTGACCAGCTGGTCAGAAGTGGCCTTGGCACGGAGATCATTAACGGGAAGTGCATTCTCCACAGGGCCCAATGGATCACGCTGGTGCATGCCGCCATGTATCCCAGCAGGCACAGGACTTCCTGAGCAGGACACAACTGCCCAACCTGAAATGATCGGGAAAAGGAGGAGGGAGCCACCTCCGCTCAGTCTGCCATAAGCAGAGTCCTGGTTTTGCAAAAATTAAGCTTTACGCCGATAATTTGTATCACCTGCGAAAGTATGAGCTCCAACTTGGCCTCGTTCACCAGGAAGTCAAGGGACAAGCACGTCTGGAGGGCCAGATCCCTGGATCGCTCCACCTTCCACCTGGAGGGACTAGTTATAAGCCAGTTGTACAGATAGCGGTACACCCAGACCCCTCGGCACCTCAGGTAGGCTGCCACCACTGCAGTGCACTTGGTGAAGACCCTGGGAGCCGAGGAAAGGCCAAAGGGCATGGCTTGAAACTATAGAGAACCCCTTCTGCACAGAACCACAGGAACCTGTGGTGGCATGGATGGATGGGAATGTGGAAGAATGCATCCTGAAGATCCAGGGAGCAGAACCATATGTGATCCTCCAGACATGGAATGATCTGAGACAGAGTGAACATCCTTAAGGTGCACAATCAAAGGAATTTGTTCAGGTCATGCAGATCTAAGATGGGGTGCCAGTCCCCCCTACCCCATCAGCTTTGGCACCAGGAAGTATCTGAAGACAAAAACTGGGTTTACTGGAGGGTCTGGGACTTGAAACACTACCACCTTCTTTTTTTTTGTCCTCTATTTATGCGCTTCACTCCTCCACTGATCCCATTCTGGCTACCCCCTTCCTGGTGACCCAGGACTTACCTGTCACCGTCTTATTTCTGCGGCAGGTGCCCAGTCACCAGTAGGAGCCTTCGAGGGGCTGGCTGTCATCCCATTGGGGGAGGTATTTATCCATTTTTCTTTCCCCTTACACTCAGGGCCCCAGATGCAGAGGTGCATGCACATGGAGGCGCACTTGCACCTTGCTGCCCCAGTAACAGACTCTTCCCTCCCTCCCGACCTAATGCCTGGCTCCTTCTTGTCCTGCTCTGCCCCCTAGCCTTGACCGCGAGGCAGCCAAGAGCCGAAGGAAACCCACATCCCTCCTCGGAAGAAGAGCTGCCTCTTGGCAGCTGAATCAGATCCGCACCCCCCACTGACCGTTAGTGGCCAGCTCACTCCTAAACACAAGTTGCCAGCGTGGTATGAGGTAAGGCATCCAGCACCTCAGCCCTTTGCGGCACTGGGCCAGTCACTACCTCCTTCTGGAGGAGCTGGGCAATGTCTTTCCTAAAGGGCTGACAGTATGTGGGCAGACGCATGTCCTTCCATGGGGCATGGGCTCAGCAAGGTGGATAGGCCTTGAAGTGTAGAGGAAGAACCTGTCTGACCACCTCGAGGAGCCACCTGTCTATGGTGACAGCAGACCAGGTGGAAAGGAAGTGGTGGAGCCGGCTTCCACTGGAAGACCTAGGGGAGGCAGGACAGGCAAGAGGGAGGAAGCCCGCATCACTGCGGAGGATTGGAGGTGGAGGAGGGGCTGGCTGAGGAAGCAGTGGGACCTCCTTGATCATCTGGCTTCCATATGACTGATACAACTGACTTTGGTCGAGTATACCAAGCCTGGGACTGCTTCTCAGCTGTGAGCTGGGACGGATTGGTCTCGGGGCAGAGAGGGGCTGAAAGAGCTTCTTCCTTTGTTGATTAGAGTCCTTGGCATCCCTCTGGGTGGAGGTAACAGAGTCCAGTATGGCACTGGACTACTCAATACAAGTAAGATGTCCTTCCACCTCTGGTCTGAACAGGTCGATGCCCAAGAAGGGGACATCTGCCAACTTCTGCTGAGTATCTGCCATAAAGGTAGAGATCCTCAGCAAAGCCCTGCAGTGCATGCCCACCACAGCAACCACAGACTGGGCACAGGAGTTGCCGATGTCCATGGCTGTCTGGAGCTGCTGCTTAGCCACTGCTTGGCTCTGGTCCCAGATTTGCTTGACCATGGTTTGTAAGTCAGCCGGGATTTGGGGAAGCACCTCACAGCAGAGTGAAATGGGCCATCAAAAGAGTGGAACTTGCCTGTTAAAGGCCGAGCGAAGAGGCTGCACAGACCTTCTTGGCCATGTGATTCAACATTCTGGATTCCAGTATGCCAGCAAACCAAATCAGCCACCAGACCCTTGGCTGAGGGATGCTTTGTGAAACCAGACAGGGAACCCATGGGGATTGCATACTTGCGGGCTATATGGGCCGATGGCACAGGGTAAGAGGCTGGGTGCTGCCAAAGTTCCAGAGCGGGGCAAGAATGGCCTCGGTGACCAGGAAGACAACCACCGAGGTGTCCTCCCCCCAGTCAAAAATTTGGTCAGGATACTTTGTCCGGTTCTGTACAGACTCCACTGGATCCCAGTGGACAGAATAAGTGGAGCAAGCCCCCAAAAGAGGTGTGACCATGCTCCATGGACAAATCATATCCCGACTTGGTGTCCAATGGGCGAGTGTGAGGACAAGCCCTCAGACTCTGAGATTCATTGAAAAGTGGTTGACCGCCCAGAATCCTGCTAACCCCACAGGGTCTGGCAGAAGTCACAGTGACAGACAGCACGAGGAAGCCCGGAAGTGGAATGGACATCCTTGGGAGGGAGGCCTTCCTTTGTCTGCTTAAGCAGCGGCTCCACCTGGATGGATGGAGAGGATGGAATAGGCTGAGCCAAAACAGGCCAAGCCAGAGTAGGCTGAGGCCTCAGTGGCGGGAGCCACGGAAGAGCTGGGGTGGGGGCTGGGATTGGCTTAACCCTGGTAAACATGAGTTGATGCCACAGGAGTTGTTCATAGCAGCGGTGCATTTTGAGTTGGGAGCCTCTCCTTGTATGAGGAGGAAGACTAAGAAGAACAGTGACGGTGCTGCTTACCCAAATGCTGAGAGCGGGAACGCCGATGGCGACGTGGGCTGCTCGACTCTGGGCTTTGGGATTGCGAACTCAACCACTGGGGAAGCCGACAGTGAGAAATGGAGGGAACCGGCGACAGCCGAGTATCCTCTGGGGTAATGGGATCCCAAGGGTTAGTGATCATATCAACGTGCTGGTCCAGCCCACCCTGAGATGTGAGAGATAGGACAAGGGTCCTAGAAAAAGAGGTATCCAACTCGACCTGCTGCAGTGTGTTGACCAGCTCAAGAAAAATCTCGACAGGTTGGTTGACAGGTGTCGCGACTGACTGGCTCGATGGAGAGACCAGTGAGCCAGTGGTCTGGACTGGAGGATCAACCATAGTCAAAACCTCCAGAGAAGCGTGGGAGTCCTGAATCTGAGAGGGCTTGCAATCCCACGACAAGACTTCTTTTTAGTCTCCTCTTTCGAAGATTTAGAAGACTTCATGCCCTCAGAGGGGCCCTGTCCAAGGGTAGGAAAGGACTGGCACACATCTCTAAACAGCCATGAGAAGGTGGCGCCAAAGGAAAGCACCATGAAGGCCAAAGTGGCATGCTCTGTGGCCTGAGCCACCACCTGTTCAAATGCCACAAGCTGCTCTGCTGGCCCCGCAGCCTAGGAAACAGCCCGATGGGTGTCTTTTGACCAAACGAAAGGGTCCTGCTCATCTGGGCACCCTAAAATTAGCCTAGCATGCCAGTCTTCCAGAGTACCAGGGTGCAAGGTGCAACACACGCCACATGCCTGGGGGTCATGATCGTGGCCTAGGCAGTAGACGCATGAGATGTGCAGGTCCGTCTGGGGCATCCTCTGCCCACACTTGCACCATTTGAAACCTGGTGCTGACTTGGAGTTGTCCATGTTGAGAATTTGAAAGATTCAAAGTCACCTGAAGACGAAATAATTTTTCAAGAGTTTTGAAGCAAAGGGCCTACTCACTGTAGAGAACGGTAAGGAGGGAACCTTCTTCTTCCAGCAGAAAGGAAGATCTGGTGTCAAGGGGCAGTGCCGAGGGAGTTACCAACTGGATGGGTGTGAGGAGCCACCTTGATGACATTCTGGCAGGATTTAAAGGGGAAAAGAACACTGCCAGAAGTGTGGATCATACATCATATCCACGTCCCTAGAATAGCACCCATTACTGCTGATCGATGCACATCTGATTCAACCAGCAACACCTCAGTCTTGCCTGGGTTCAGACTAAGCCAGCTGGAACCATCCAAAGTTGATTTCTCTCAGACAACTGCTCAACACGGGGGCGGCAGCTGGCACGTCAGATGTACAGGGCAGCTACAGATAGCTATAATCTGCATGGTAGGGAAATTCCATGCCATAACTCCAAATGATTTCACCCAACATAAATATACTCATGGCAAACAACATAGGAGGCGGGATCGAGCCCTGTGGCACTCCACAGGTAAGAGCAGCAACCTTGCAGATAGAAATACCCAAGGCAACCTGCTGCATCCTGCCCATGAGGTAGGACTCAAACCATTGTAATACCATGCCAGTAAATCCTACACATTGCATTATGTGATGCAGAAGGACTTCATGGTCTACCATGCTGTATACTGACTAGAGATCCAAAGCAACAAAGACAGGTCTGCCCTCTGTCCCTTGGCATGAGGAGATGATTGAACTCCTTCAGGGCCATCTCCGTACTGTGCGGAGACCTGAATCCTGACTGAAGCGGCTCACAGATGTCATATTTTTGCCACATGCCTCTACAACTCAGAGTTAACTACACCACTGCCAATTTCAACGCAGATAGAAAAACACTCTCCTTCTGGAAGCACCTCATGATCTCAGTGACAACCAGCCCAAAAGCCTCCCAACAGCCCAAAAGCAGCCAGATTTACATTGGATCCAGTAAACAGTAAGTGGGGCACAGTCACAAGATGACCCAGATAACCTCATCCACCAATACTAGTTCAAGTTCTTCCCAAGGCTGGAGGTTGTCCTTGTGTATCCCAACTGGGTACCACTAACCCATGACAGGCTTGGACTTGTAGAAACAAACTTGATACACTATGGGAAGATAAATGTTTGTTACATTAACTCCTCAAATGTTAACTTCAAACCTAGGTTTATCAATCTCAAATTTTATTTTCTCCAAATATATACATTGTGGCATAGCAATTTTAGGTTGGAAGGGATTCTAGGTCCAACGTGTTGAACCCAGCTTCATAAGCAAGTATAAATAAGTGTGCTATGTAAATATGTGCCAACTCTTATAGGGGTCTTCTTCCCCACTCTACTACCACAGGTATTTACTGAGCCCCTTGGTAAGCAGAAATTTGTCCAGGCTTACTTTTAAGGCCTGTACTGTCTTCATGCCCACTGTCTACAACAGCAGGCAGATCCTGAGGTTCACCACCTACTGGGATAAAAAAGTACTTCTGAATTTACCACCTCTGAGATTCCGAACATGTCCCTGTATCCTGGTGGATACAGATCAAGCATCTCTGCATGCCTGGTCTTTTTGGTACCCTGGGGGATGCTGAAAACTGAGATCATATCCCCTCCCATACTCCTTTTCTTTGATCTGAACATGCTAAGGGCCACCAGCCTCTCTTCCTAGAGTCTGTCTTCTATACCCCTGATAATTTTGGTGGCTCTGCATTGCATCTTCTTGACTGTCTTAATCTCCTTTTGTACTGGGTAGCCTCATGAACACAGTACTAGAGGACGAGGTGGACCCTGGCAAGATACAGCAACAAAGGTGCATGCAAGCAATAAATCCAGGTGCTGACCAAACTGAAGATGAACAACAACATGAAAAGGTCACAACAACATAAGCATAAGGGCCCCCTGAGGAAGAGGCATGTTGCCTCAAAGTACTGAGGTGCTCACTTGTTGTAGCTGCTGCTCTCTACACCAGATAAATAAATGACCTTATTTTTAGCTTATATCGTTGCAACCTTTACTGGTAGTTGTTGGAGCTTATCAGGGCCTTGTTAACAAAAAAGATAATTTCCCCTGCTCTGCTGGTTAGAAACACAGAAACATAGAATTTGATGGCAGATAAGGACCGCTTGGCCCACCCAGTCTGCCCATTTCCCTACCTACTGGATAAGCTGCAGATCCTAGTTAACCGGCAGCCTACTTCTTCTTACCCCAACCCCCCAGAATTGCCTTATGACTGTCCCATGCATGCTTGAATTCCACCACTGATTTTGACTCCACAACCTCCTCCGGAAGCGTTCCATGCATCCACAACCTCTCTGTGAAAAATACTTCCTTAAATTACCTCTGAGCTGCCTCCCCTCTATCTTCAAATTGTGCCCTCTTGTTCTTGCACACCTCTTTTTTTGAAAGATGCTACCCTCTTGGACTTTGTTGATTCCCTTGAGGTACTTGAAAGTTTCTATCATGTCCCCCCTCTCCCTCCTTTCCTCGAGGCTATACATATTAAGCTCCTTAAGTCTCTCTTCATATGTCTTCCGGTGCAGACCCTGCACCATTTTAACTCCCGCATTCTGCAGGCCTCCTTAACGGCAGTCACACACTGCTTCCAATGCTTTATCCAGTGGTCTGTCATGACCCCCAGCTCCTTTTCCTCCAAAATAAAAGACACTTGTAGCTGTTTCTAAACCTTATCACCACTATTACTCCTGTCCACGCCTCGCAACTATCTGGAAATAGTTCCAGCTCAGAAGTATTCTTCTAGCACTTGCCCATGACCACTAGTCCAAAATGTCCTCCATGGGTATACTAAAAGAAGTCTATAACCGCTCCCTCTACTGTCCTTTGCCCTTTAGTCTTCCATTTCCTAGTCTCTCTCTTACTCCCACCTACCCCATTCCTGCTATCCCCTACCCTAACTTTGTCCTGTTACCCCATACCCCTAACTCCATTTCTACTTTTCCTTTTCCTCCTCAATTACACCCAATTCTCCCTCTACCCTCTAGCTCCCTCCTGCTCTGCCATACTTTATTTTTCCTACTTTATGGCTGTTAACTCCTCATACACATTCCACTCTTCATTCTCATTCCTTTTTTCTTCACTCCAGGCTTATTACCTATCGGGTTATTTCCTAATTAAGCATTATGTACCACATTTTCGAAACTGTACTTAATTACCGTGATGTTGTTAACTGAAGTTATTATACAATGTGTACTTGTCTGCTTATATGTCTCAGGACCTCCTTGGGAATGAGCTTGCTCAACTGAGTTATTTCCTGCAATAAACTTGAACTTTCCTCCTCTACTGCTGCAGGAGGAGCCCCATGCAGTGTGTTGATCCTGCTTCTGTTTTTCCTCCCAAATGTAGCCCCCTGCCTTTGACTACACTGAATCTGAGACTCCATGAGTCCTAGTAATCTTGCAGCTTGTTCAGGTCCACCAGGAGTTTGTCCCCAATTGCAAGGGAGTCCACCATCCTATCCAGCTTAATCTCATCAGCCAGCATAAGCAGCATGCTGGAGACTCCGGCTTCAGATCACTGGTGAAAATGTGGAACTGTAAGGGGCACTGCATAGTACACCGCTCCCCTAGTTGTGCACATCCACCACAACCCTCTGCATCCTGCCCACAAGCCAGTTTCCAATCCACCTTGTGCACACCTTACTTCTAGGCTGACATCTTCTGTAGCAACCAATCCCAGAATCCCCTGCAGCTGGGAGCACACTACTGCAGTAGTTGGAACTGAATAGCTGCAGTGCATGTTAGAGTCAATTTGAGCTATGATCTTATGTTTGCTGGTCCCGCTGTCCTCCTGGGGTAAAGTGCAGCTGCAGAGGACTATACTTAGCCCCTGGAGATCAACAGAACTGGAAAACATTTGAACAGAAATGTTAAAAGCTCTTAACATGCACTGCAGGATGCCGAATCTCCCACCACTGCAGTACTGGATTGATGTCAGCTGCAGGGGATTCTGGGATTTGCAGTTTCAGAAGATGTTAGCTGAGAAGTCAGCAAAACTAGTCTGACACAATGTACTATACTACAGTAAACAGTAAGTAAACCAAAATATTTCTGCACACAAAGTGGGTGTTGGGACCAGACCCTCACTTGAATGTGGGACACTTTGTGCTGACTGTTCCCATTTAATCTTTTTCAAAGGGTTATCTTGTCCCAAGTGTAAACAAAGAAAAATAAATAAATTAACAATGCCATTACATTTAATTTTAGAATTTTCAAAAACACAAATGGAGTTTCAATTAGTGTCCATTCTTTCCAAGATCCATATCAGTTGGGTGAGGAGTCAGAATCTGAGGTTGATTGGTTTGTTTTTAATTCTCTGTGTGCTGATTTTTAAGAAATTGAGCTACTTGGTCACTCATGATCAAAGAAAATATATCTCTGTCCCAGGTACTGAACGTCACATTTGTCAAGATATAAAAACATGTAGGCAGCGTTTAGTTACGAAACATCTTCCCTGTACAGAAGAAATTTCTTCTTTCGGTCCAGAGTTATAGGAGAAATCAGGCCAATCAGGTGTTACTGCTAAATGAGGACATCATTTTGTTCGTCTTACTGGAATGACCAAGAACACAAGTTGCTCTGCTACAGAACCCACTCATTCTTATACTTTGGGTGCTAAGGGGGAAGGGAAAGAGGGAGGTGGGGGCTAGTGGGTGTGTTAGGATTGGGTTCTTTACTGAATCATACCCAGGGTACAAGAACTGTGTCTTGTGTGTGTGTGGGGGGGGGGTGTTAGTTGATTTAGCGGGGGGAGTGGGAGTCACAACTCACGCTTTATTGCCAGTATGTTTATTATAAGGAAAGAGCAATATAATAAAACAGCAACAGAGAGAAATACAGGTTACTCACCTGTAACAGGAGTTCTAGGAATGGTATATGTTGTTCATCCACACTGTCTGGCAGGTATCCTTGCCGCTTTAAATCTTGCCGGAAGGTCTTCAAGCTGGCTCCTCCCACCCACCCGGGTGGTAAAACTCTCGGCTCCACTTCATGGCCCATCTGGCCCGCTGGAAGCTCAGGTACAGCGTCAGTTGAGCCAGGGTCGTGGATGAACAACATATACCATTCCTAGAACCCTGTTACAGGTGAGTAACCTGTATTTCTAGGGACATGGATATGTTGTTCATCCACACTGTCTGGCAGACTCCTAGCAGTTCTCCGGGAGGAGGAGGCAAGCGCACACCCCTACTTAGGGAATAGAGACTGGAGAACCGAGGCCCCAAAACCAGCATCCAGCGTGACTCAAGGTCGATGTGGTAATGGGTGATGAAGGTGTGTGCTGACTTCAGGTAGCAGCCTGCAGATTTCCTGGATAGGGCGTCCCTGGAAGCAGCCACCCGATGCAGCAGATATGGCGGGTAGAATGAGCTCTCATCCCTCTGGGAGGCTCCATGCCCGCCAACCTTAACAGAGATCTATGCAGGAGGTGACCACCTGCCTATCGTCCGCTTGGCTGCAGGTCTGCCAGGTGCGGCTTAAGCGTAGGTGACAAACAGCTGGCGAACCTCTCCCGAATTTCAGCGGTGCGCTCCTTATAGTAACAAGCGCCCTTCTAGGGTCGAGTATGGAGCCTATATTACAAACCTCAATGTGTGATTGAGGGTAGAATTGCGGCAGAGTCAACACCTAGTTAAGGTGAAACTCCGACACCACCTTGGAAGGAATTTCGGGTGGGAAGCGCAGGACAACCTTGTCCCTGTGGAAGACCAGGTAGGAGACTCGATGCAGAGCGCCTGGAGCTCTCCCATCCTTCTGGCTGACGTGACAGCCACCAGAAAGCGGTCTTCCACGACAGGTGAGAGAGTTCACACCTGTGCATTGGTTCGTAATGCGCCCATGAGCTTTGCCAGTACCAGCAGTAGATCCCACAGAGGTGGAGGTTCTCGCATCGGAGGAAATGTGATCAAGGCCTTTAAAAAGCGCCAGACCACCTTCTCCCTGCGCCACCGACTGCTTCCGGCCAGCGCCGGTAAGCAGAGATGGCTGCCAGGTGCACCTGTAAGGTGCCGACCTAAGCCCTTGTTGAGAAAGGGACCAAAGGTAGTCCAATATGCTCGCCAAGGAACAGGAGGAAGGGTCCAGGCCCTTGCCCTGACACCAAATGGAAAATCTTTTCCAATTGAAGGCGTAGCATTTTCTGGTCGACTCCTTACGGGACGCCTCAACCATGTTGAGGACCTCGTCGGAAAGACCCAAGGCCTGGAACTCTAGCCGCTCAGGAACCAGGCCGTCAGGTGCAGGGATTGAAGGTCCGGATGGAATACCTTCCCCTGATTGACTGAGAGCAGGTCCGGGCGAGCTGGAAGCTGCCTCAGGAGCCTGGAGCTGAGGCTGAGGAGATATGGGTACCAGTACTGGCGGGGCCAGTCTGGGGCTATCAGAATCACCTGCGCCTTGTCCCTCCTTGCTTTGAGCAGCACCTTGTGCATCAAGGGAGCGGGAAAGGAGAAGAGGCCGGGGTCCACGGCTCGAGAAGGCATCCCCTGCAGCGATCCCTGCTAGGGGGCGGGCATGGAACAGCCTCAGCTCGCATTCTCCTGGAGGCAAACAGGTCCACCTGAGGTGTGCCCCCAGGGAGAACAGATCTTGTACTACCTCCGGCAGGAGAGACCACTCGTGGGGCGCAGCCCCTATCTGGCTTAGGGCATCGGCCAGGGTGTTGGAGGCTCCTGCCACATGAATGGCTAGGAGATCCGCCTCCAGGCTGCGCAACAGTGACCAGATGTGGAGAGCTTCCTTTGCGTAGAAGCATGGGCGCGTCCCACCCTGGCGGTTTAGATAGTACATGGTGGTGGTGTTGTCCGTCTGGACCGGACCACTTGACCCTGAAGAACGGGCAAAAGGCGGTGAGAGCTAGGCGGACCACGGAGCTCCAGCAGGTTGATGTGGCATCGAGGCCCTCGGGGACCAGAGGCTGTGTGCTCGGTGTTCCCCAGATGGGCACCCCAACCCATCAGAGAGGCATCGGTCGATAGAGAGACCGCGGCTCGGGCGGACAAGCGGGATGCCCTCCTGCAGATGAACTGGAATGGTCCACCACTGGAGAGCGTTCCACATCCCCTGGGTCACCGTCACTAGTTGGTCCAATGGATCGCAGCGTTGGGACCACTGGCTGGCCAGCCCCACTAAGAGGCGCGATGTTCCAACGGCCCAACGGACCACGCTGGTACAGGCCGCCATGAGACCCAGGAGGTGCAGGAAGTCCCGGGCAGGGTGCAATTGCCCAACCAGAAATGATTGGGCAAAGGAGGAAAGAACCTCGACCCTGTCCGCCGGGAGCCATGCCCTGGCTCGAAGAGAGTCGAGCTCTGCCCCGATGAAAAGAATCACCTGCTTCGGCTCGAGTTCCGACTTGGCCTCATTGATGAGGAGGCTGACCCGAGAGCAAACCTAGAGGGCCAGATCTCTGGACCACTCCACCTCCTGTCTGGAGGGGGCTGCAATCAGCCAATCGTCCAGGTAAGGGTAAACCCGGACCCCTCGGCACCGCAGGAATGCTGTCACCACTGCCATGCATTTGGTGAAGACCCTGGGAGCTGGAGATAAGCCGAAGGGCATGGCTTGGAACTCGAAAAGGGATCCCTCCACTCGAAAGTGAAGGAACCTTTGATGGGATGGACGGATAGGGACGTGAAAGAACATCCTGTAGGTCCAGAGAGCAGAACCACCGCCGTGTTCAAGGGATGGTATTATCTGAGCCAGAGTGACCATCCTGAAGGTTCGAGACCTCAGGAACTTGTTTAGGTCGTGTAGGTGAGAGAATGGGCGCCAACCCCGTCTGTTCGGAACCAGGAAGTACCTGGACATGAACCCGGGTTTGAGGGAGGGTCCGCCACCTCTCTTATCACCTCCTTCTGGGAGACCTTGATGTCGGCTCGCCGAGCTGACAGCGAGCTTGGACACCGAGCCCCCGGGGCGGCCGCTCTGAAGGGTGGGGCCTGCTCGAACTCGAGAGGCAGCCCTTTCCTACCACTTCCAACACCCACCGGTCTGTGGTAATAGCAGACCAGGCGGAAAGGAAGAACTGGAGCCGTCCCCACGGGGGAACCTGGGGTGAGGTGACGAGGTTGGGGGCGACACCCCTCAACCCGTCACTGTGCAGGCTTGGAGGAGGGACTGGCCAGGGACCACCTGGGCCTTTACCCCCTGCTTCCTGGAGGAGGAAGCCGCGGGCTTGGGTTTGGGACGCCAAGAGTGAGCCTGCTGGCCCTGGTGTTGCTGGGCCGGACGTGCCGGGGGCGCAGACGGACGAAAGGGCTTGAGTTGTGGTCTGCGGCCCTTGTCCCTCTGAGCGGATGAGAATGAGTCCAAGGTGGCATTGGACTTTTTGATCCTCTGGAGGTGGCCTTCCACTCCAGGGCCGAAGAGGTCGGTTCCCAGGAAGGGAACATCCGCCAATTTGTGCTGGGTATCCGCAGTGAAGGTGGATATCCTCAGCCATGCCCGACGGCGCATAGCCACTGCGGCCGCAACTGACCTGGCGCATGAGTCTCCAATGTCCAGAGCAGTCTGAAGTTGCTGCTTGGCCACTGCCCTGCCCTGGTCCGCACCTGCCTAACCGTGGTCTGCAGGTCAGCCGGAGATGAGGGACTACCTCGTCCAGGGAGCCCAACAGGGCATGGGAGAAATGTGCCATCAGCACGGCCGAGCTTGCCTGGCCAGAGGCCAAGGGAGGGCAGCAGTGTAGACTTTTAAGCCCGGCATAGTCAATTTCTTGGACTCCTTGTCGGGAGGTTTGTCCACGTCCTAAGCGTTTCCGGCACGCCGGAAAACGTTGTCGGTAACGAACCCCTCGGCTGAGGGATGTTCCGAGAAACCGGACAGGGAACCGGTAGGGACCGCATACTTCCTGGCCATCCTGGCCGAAGGCGCAGGGCAGGAAGCGGGCGCTGCCAGAGCTCCAAGGCCAGGCCCACAATGGCCTCAGCCACAGGAAAGACCTCCGTAGGGGAATCCCCTCGGTCCAATATCTCTGTGAGGGGATACTTGGCCCGCTTGGACACAGGCTCGAGCTGCATCCCGGTGGACTCCGAGATGAGCCTGAGTAATCCCAAGAAGGACGAAGGACTGTCATCCAGTGACTGACCTCCAGAGGACTCCAAGTCCACTCGCTTGGAGAAAAGGGAGGAATTGTCGTCGGACTCAGAAGAGTCCACAAAGAGCTGCCTCGGGCCTGAGCCACCCTCCACCTGCCGAGGGCGATCAGGAGTGAGGGTGACCGACAGCCTATGGGGCAGACCCTGAGCCGACCGAGAGTTCTTGGTCGGAGCCCCAAACAGCGGCTGTGGAGGCGGAGGTTCCACTGGAATCGGTGGGGCAGCTGGTTTTGGCCGAACAACTGGCCTGGGAACAGGCTCCTCGGGTAAAACGAGGGGTTGTTTCGGCCGCTCCGGTGACAGCCACTTAATGGCCGGGGAAGGCGACGGCGTCGGCTTGTTCCCGGTCAGAAGGAGCTGTTGCCACATGAGGTCCTCGTATCATCGACGTAACTTACGTCGAAGCCTCCCCTCATCTGAGGAGGAGGACGAGGACGAGCGGCGGCGCCGCTTACCGCGGTGCCGAGACCGAGACCGCCTATGACGGCGGGATCGGCTGGACCACGAAGAAGTCCGAGACCGAGAACCTCGGCCTTTCCGAGGACGGTGCGGGGAGGGGACGGGTGGAACCAGCTCCTCCCTCGGCTCGGAGGTACACCTGAGGGCTCCGGAACCGGAGGCACTGGCAAGCCCGCGGGATCCTCAACTCCCACCGGGGGAACCGGGGAGAGGGGATTTTCAGCTTCACCGGTCGACAACCCGCCCAACGGGTCAGAAAGATCTCGATCATGCCGACGGGAGTCTCGGTCAACTGACCTGACGGGGACACCGTGAGACCAGTGGCCGAAGCCGAACGATCGACCAAAGTCAATGGCCGACAACTCGGGGAGAGGGACCTTTCCTGCTCCCAAGAGCGTCAACGGAGGGACTTACCCTTGTCTTTCTTCTTGGACCGAGAAGAAGGTCCAGCAGACGTTGGTCCCTCTCCTCTAGTGGAGAGGGACAGACAAAGCTCCTTAAAGGAAGCTGTGTAAGAGGAACCCAGGGAGAGTGGGATAAATGCAGCGATCGAGAAGATCTGACGCGCGCCGCCTCCTCTTCGAGGCGATCATCTGCTCTAGCTGATCCGCCGAGCCATACCCCCTGAAACCGTCGACCGAGCCTCTTTAGACTTTACCGGAGGAAAAGCGTTTCTCGGGGCGCCCCAGTTGTAAACGGGCAGCACGGTCTTCGAGGACGTAGGCTGAGAAGGAAGAGCACAGGTTGCAAGCCTGCGGGCCATGCTCAAGGCCTAAACAGTAGACACACGTGGAGTGTGGATCCATCTGAGACATCTTCTGCCCGCAAGGAACACCACATACAGATCGTTGTCCATACATAGCCCATGAGGATAGAAGACCGAAGTCTATAATGCAAAAAACTTTTAAATTCGGAAAACCGAAGAATTAGGAACCAGTCTTATACGCAGAGCGTTAAGGAGGGAACCTGAGCTTCCAAGCGGTAAGGAAGATCTGGCGTCATGGGGCGAAGCCGAGAGTTTTACCACCTGGGTGGGTGGGAGGAGCCAGCTTGAAGACCTTCCGGCAAGATTTAAAGCGGCAAGGATACCTGCCAGACAGTGTGGATGAACAACATATCCATGTCCCTAGAATTCTATTTTTATTTAATAATAACACTACAGTATTGGTGGGCTTGGGGGAGAAGGGAGGTTGTGTGTCACAGGGTGGTTTGGGCTCGAGGGGGTTATTTACTGCAGGGCTGGCAGAGTCAATTGGATGGTCAGATTTTAGAATATCTGAGTCCTAATCCATAGAGATCTGATGATCAAATCAGAAATGGATTCAGATACAGAAAATTCCAATATCTGACTGTTCTAACTCAGATCAGATTACATGGTATCTAAGCAGGCTTACAACCTGTTCACTCTCTGTACATATCTCCCTGGTCTTTAAAATTAGCTTCAATGCCAGCCCAATGGCGCTGAGGGTTGAGATGCTGGACGCCACACCTTGCGCTGCACCAGTGATCTGGGTTCGGGAACGATCCTGGGTTGTCAGGGGTCGGCCGGGGGGAAGGGCAAGGAGTGAGACTGAGTCGCTGCAAGGCAGCTCTCTCTTCCTGGGAGGGACTTGGGGCTCCCCAGCCATTGGCTGCCACTTGGTGGAGGACAGATGGCAGCGTTGACTGGAGGAAGCTCAGGCGCTAGCCACATGGAGGGGTAGCAGGGGCTGAGCTGATGTCATGGGGTGTGAGTACACCTCCACGCACGCACGACACCTGTGCGCTGGGATCCCAGGAATAGGAGAGAAAAACCTGATAAAGTACTAATTAAAAAAAACAAGCTTCATATACAGACCTTTTATTGTACCATTATACAGTATGTGCTTCAAATTGCAACCAGTGACTGCATCAGTATATCAGTTTGTGGCTTCTGACAATGGTAATACTAATTGTATGGACTGCTTCTGTGATAGAGCACCTTATCAATGCATTCTACTTTCATCAAGTCAGTAACCATAGCTGAATCAGAGCCAGAAGTGCCACTTGACAGATTGCAACCGATTATGAAATGGGTACAAAAAATCCAGAAACCCGATTGGCAGGGGATCCCAGAGCTGATATCCCAACACAATAGCACTGGAAAGATTTGTGTCCTCCCTGTCCTGCTTACATCAAAAAGGCACAGCTATAGTAATATACCTCAATTAACATACGTATTTCACTGAATTGAAGCTGCCCCATTTATCAGACACCCCCAAGCTGAAGCCACACGGGATTTCAGTGATGTCAATAGAAGCCACCCCCATTTTGTAGCTGTGACTTCAATTAAAAGAAATACACTACACACGCCACATGATTTTGGTGTTCTTTGTGCTACTGGTACTTTACTCCATAATGGCAGGGAGAGCTGACTCATGTTGTTTCTGTGCAAGCATTTACTTGGGCATGGGCTGTAAAGTGAGGGAATGGTAAAGTTTTAAATATTTTTTTATGAAGTAGTTTTTTTTTAGATTTTTTTTTAATTGAGCTCATCCTCGCTGTCTGGGTCGCCATCCAGATCCAATCCGCTGTCTGTGTCAGGAATGAAATCAGTGGCATCACTTTTGTCTGGCGCATCAGGAGCATCTGAAGCAGCACCTGAAAAGAAAAGTTACGTTACTAAACTGAGCTTGTGTTTTCAGTTGTATGTAGGTGAAGTTAAAGCGTATTGTGTCCAGGTCATTACCATCTTTTAGTGTCTCCAGCCATGATGTTATCTGATCTCTTGCCTCAAAAGCTGCGCCATCAGGTCTGGTGTAGTGTATTGTGTCCAGGTCAGTGCTCGTGATGCCACAGACTTGAAAGGAGTGTATGATCTTCTCCTCTGTTACTGCTGCCCAAGCTTCTTTCACCCATTCTACCACCTTCAGCTTTGAGGGGGCTCGTGGGTTTCCAGCAGCTGTTCGATCATGCTCCTCTGTGGCCATCCACAAATCGTAGCATTCTTGGTATCGTGCCTTGAATGGAGTATTCCAGCTCATGTCAGCAGGCTGTAGCAGTTTGGTGCATCCAGCAGGAATGGCAGCCATCACAGTGTTTTTCTTTTTAAGCAGTGATCTAATAGTGGGGAAAATCTGGCATCTGAATGTATCACATACTAGCATACGTTTTGTGAATGAGAGGCCACCCCAGACAGTGCTGACCCACAGTTTGGTCAAGTCCTCATTCATCCAGCCATTCTCTGCCATTACGATTACCACTCCTGTGACTCCAGAAACCTCCTCTGGCATATGTTTGCCCTTAAGCACTATGAAGGGAGGGAGTTTACGCCCATCAGCCATGGCAGCCAAGCACACTGTATTACGTTGCTTCTCTTGACCAGCTGTCATTAGCGGCACCGAATTAGCACCCACAAAATTAACCGTCTTCTCCCCTGGCATGTCTGCCCAAACTTCAGTTTCGGCCATGTTCCCTATGGCGGCCAGTTTAATGTTGTGGTTGGCAACTTGTTTGGCACAAAAGTAAACAAACTCTGTGACTTTGGGGAGGAAATCCTTGGGCAGTCTTTGTCCAACTGTGGTGCGCTGTCTATTCGTAAACCCCCAGCGGGACAAGAACCTGTCCACCCACCCACGGCTTGCTTGAAATTCAGGATTATGAATGAGAGAAATGGCCTTCATGGAAATGGACTTACGAGTAACTCTTAAATGTTGTTTTTTCTGCGCAGCAATCCAGACTGCCAGGTTAGCCTCTTCAGTAGGGTAGGATGCTTTTCTGCCAGCCCCAGTGAGTCGACGTCTTTTTTTATTTTGCTGCGATGTACCAGCTTCTGAAAGCAAAGCCTGCAGTTTATCTTTATTTTTTCTCCACTCCCTTACTTGTTTTTCATCAATGTGGAGTGCAAAGGCAACAGGGCGATTACCCTCAATTTCAGCTCGTTTGACCACGGACAGTTTAAAATCAACATCATAGCATTTACGTTTTGGCATTTTCGGCACAGTGGCTGTTTTTTTGGCAGAATGGCTCTGTAGCAGTGTAGCAGTGTTTGCTGGAGGGAATGACAGGTAGAAATGACATTTTGAAAGGGCAACTCTAATCAGCAGATGAAATGACAGCAAATAACAGTCTGTCAGAGTCGGCAGCTGTAATCTTTCTAACAGAAGCCAGCCTTATATTGAAGCTGTACCGGAATGGAAGCCATAGCAATAAACAATTATTTCTACTAGAAGCTGTCGCTTTAATTTGGTGAAATATGATACTTGTAAAACAGCAACATTAACATGGCTCAACAGGCCTACTTTTTTCTTTTACTCCGTTTTTCTAATTTTCACTTATCCCATTTTATCTTTATCTAATTGTTACTTAGTTAAATGAAAACTTTTTGAATGTATTTCTTTACTAATCCTAATGGACCCACTTAATAATTGCAATTAGGCACTCCAGGGGGCATTTTGTGCTGGGCTGTGCTTTGGCCCCGTGCTGCAAACCACCTAAGGTATGATGATATTCCACAGCAAAGCACACCCTGTCATGCCTTACTGCTTAATTATATAACAGGTTGTAGCACCTACAATGGTGCGGGGGGGCTACATACAGAGATGGTTTAAAAGAGCAGGGAGGCAGAGCACTACAAAAGTACACATACAGAAAGAAAGCAGGGTGTAAGTAGCTGTGATACTGGGAATACTACAATGATTCAATTCCCCTTTAAGGTTGAAAAGGATTCTAGGTCCACTCCCCACACTTCATGAACAGGGATTACTAAGTATATTGTGTAAACACATACTAATTCAGAACATAAAACTGCCTGCCATAGGGAACATGGCCGAAACTGAAGTGTAAACACATACTAATTACTGGGAATATAAACTCACTGTACAGTACTCCCCAGCATACCCTGTGATTCCCTTGGTAATCAAATCCAAAAGCAAATGGTCTGATACCTTTTAATGGACCAACATAGATGTTACAAAAAGAAAACAGTGTCTATGTTTTCGGACCAACCAAGTCCTTCCTCAGAGTCTCTGAGGAAGGACTTGAATTGATCTAAAAGCATGGTGCTGTTTTTCTTTTAACCAACTGTCTATCAGTCCGATAAAAATCAAACCATTTGCTTCTGGATCTGTTCTTACAAGGACCAATACACCAACTAATCTACCTTGGTAATCAGGAATTTGTCATACAGCCTGTTTTCAGCTTGTTGCATTTTTCATGTTAAATGTTGACAAATCAGACAGACACCACCAAGGAAGTCATCTACTTACTGCTGGGGGTGCCTTCAAGACAATCCTGTTGCTGTTCCATCTCTTCTTCCTTTACATCAACAAGGAGTTTCTCATCCTCCTCTAGCAGGGACAATAAGTGTACCGCTGGGATTTTGTATCCTGCACATTGATAAAAGAACAGTAACAAGATACTAGAAATATTAATTTGTATATAGAGCAAACTATAGGTAACAAAACAGCCCCCCTTCCTTGGAATGCCTGGACTGTGTCAGTTGTTGCTCATAAGAAGAAACAAAATGCAGGCAGTCCGATTGGCCCCTGAAAGTCCCTTATCATGATGTTATCCCAGTTCAAGGTTACAGATACAGATGCAGCCACCACTGGAGCATAATTATTAATATCCAGACATGCATACTGCTTACACCCTCCTCTCTTCAGATAATATCTAGGTTGTCCCTCTCCAACCTTAGATTGGAAATCCACTTCAGCCAGCTCTAGAAGTGCAGTGCCAGGAGTTCTGCTTGCCAGCCCAGTAACTCAGCTGTGTGTCTGGAGCCTAGAATACTGGGAACTGACCTGGCAGAGGCAAGCATCCAATTCAGATACTTCTTACCTCGGTGAAGGAGGAGTATTTCTTTCCCTACACAGCTGCCCCCTGGAATTCCAGGGGGAGGGAGCCATGTGGTCTCTTGGGGGGGGGGTTACAGTGGCACAATCTGCTCAATGGCATCCGATAGGACGGTGACTAGCATCAACAGAGGGTCTGTAGGCCCTCACCATCAGTCAACAAAGGTTTTTTTAAAGACTGGGGGAAAATCCAAAGAAAGTTCCTAGTGGCCCAAGAGTGAGTCTAGACAAAGTATACTCTCCACAGTCATCGGCAGCTGTAACCCACAATGTGTATTTGTTCTGCCATGGGGTCGACCAGCAGATCACATCATAGGAGATGCAACAGATAATTAAATGAACAAAGGGAAACAAAGGGTCCTTTTGTTCTTTTACTCATATCACACCTCACTGTTCTGTGATCTGCCAAAGCAGCCACATAGCTGAAACCAAAATGCCACTGGCCAGAACTGTATCTATTGGCAACATCTCTGCTCCCAGCCACAGGTAACTTACTACTGGTTCTATACGGGTGAATGAAGAACAGCTGGCTTGGGTCAGAAAAAAAACAGAACATAGTGAAACAATGGCCCCTAGAAAGTGCTATCTTTATGTATAAACAACAAAGCAGAGGGACTATCTATCACCATTTGCAAAGTTCTCCATCAAAATCTGGAAAATATCCCATAAATTAATAGGATATTTGAATAGGATTTCTCATTTTACACTTTTTAAAGACAATTCAGCATTTTCAGCTCCCATGAATATTTTACATATATGTTAATCACCACATTAGGTCATCTCTTTGGAAAGAATTTAAAAGATTTTCTGGTTTATCAAATGGTGATTTTTTGCTTTTTTCACAAATTAAAATGCATATCAGCAAGTATTAAGGTAACAAAACATTACCAGTACCTTTCCCTTTAGAATCTTTACAGTCACTAGAAGGACTGAAACCTCAAAAAATGCTAAGCAAAATATATAAAACAATCCTGGACAGCAAACTCCCAATTTGCCCAAAACTGCAAAAAATTTTGATCACAAATGCGGGATAGCAGTTTGAAGAGGAAACTTGGAAACACATCTTACAAACTTCAATGCAGATATCCAAAAATGTGACATTAATGCAAATTCAATTCAGTGTTACGCACAGAACATACCTGATGCCAGCTAAGTTTAATAAATTTAATCAGACCATCCTAGAGTGTGTACTAGACGTAAAATGGAGAAAGGGTCTCTACCTCATATATTTGTCATGTGTAATAAGTTAAAACAATTTTGGAATGCCATACACAGACTGTTTTCCAACATCGTAGGGCATACATTTCTGTCTGAGCCAGGCATCTTAATGCTGGGATGTGAATTTAAAAATCTGGACCAGATTCCCTTACACTTACTGATATTTTACGTACGAATGCAAAAAAATTAATATTAGCTAACTGCAAAAATAATTCTCCACGTAGTTTTTCACACTGGCTAAATTTAGTAGTGAACTGTTCTGGGGTAGAAAGAATACTCTATATTTCTGGAGATAAGCTGAATGTATTTCTGGAGTTGTGGTCTCCTTCACTCTGAGCCTCCTCTGCAGCATTAAAATTCCAGTATTACATTCCTATTTTTATTTATTTATTTATTTGAAAATTGGTAACTGGGAGAGGCACACTGAGCCGAGGTTCATTTCCAGGAGCAACCCACGGAAAATGGTACAGAAGAATACAATAAAACAGCATACAGTCAACAAAACACAGTACAATTAAAGTGCATTCAATGTACAGGTAATAAACAAGTTAACAGTTTGAAGGCATGGCTAGAATCTGAGCAAAGAGAGGCTCTGCAGTTAACAGAGGTGAAACTACTCGAAAATCACTTCCAGAGTGCTCAAATTTACAAAATACTAGCAAGAACAGAAAGAAGACATCGTGGAATCCAGTAATACCAAATTTGTGTAATTTGTCTTCATGGGGCGTCAGCATGGTGAGACCTAATCAACAGGCAAGGAGGAGGAGGAGGAGGAGGCCCAACTAAAAGAACAGCAGCAGGACAGCAGCAAGGACACACAGCCACCTGGAACTGATGGAGATTCCACGCAGTCTACCAATACCACCCTGCTTAAAGTCATTCAATCTATTAACAAACAGATGGATTTAGTAGTGAACTAAGGATGGATTTTGTAGTAAACTAAACATAGTTAACTGCATTAAGGTTCATATTGCCATGTGTAACTTTGTATTGTCTGTATACTGCACTTGACTATTGTCATTATGTAATTTCCCTTTGTATGCTTTTGTTTCCCCTTTCCCTGGGTCGCACCTGGAAACGAGCCTCGGCTCAGTGTGCACTTCACGGTGACCAAAATAAATAAATAAATAGAGGAATTTCAAGTACAGCTGAAATTTATGGACAATAAAACTGGTACCCTTATCGCCAACATCCAGAAAGCCACCCAGATGGCTGACAGAGCACCCACTGTCTCCACAGAACTTACAAAATAAAATATGCTGCTGAGGAAAAGGTTAGAAAACCTGGAAAATTCAGTTTGGGGGACGCATGTTCACATCTTTGGGCTACTAGAGTGAGCCGATGAGAACACTCTTACAACATTCTTAAAAACATGGATCTGTGACCGCTACCAGCATTTCTCAGCTCCCATCATACTTAAAAAAATTAACTGAAGATCTCTCTGGGGTTCTCACATTCATCTTCAAATGAATGTACCGCAACCTCAGATAGTGCTGGTAATACAGGGCTTAGTATTGGAGCGGGAACGACCTCCTGCTTAAAGTCAAGCAGAAAGGTCCTCCAGATTGGAAAGAAAGCAAGATCCATCTCTTCCCCAGCCTCAGCTGTGAAACACAGCAGCAGAGAAAGGGATTTGACAGAGTACACAACAGGCTGAGACAACCTCAAGTTCACCATACATTGCTAATGACAGTGAGTTTGAAGGTTGCACATGAGGAGAAAACCAATCAAATTTCCGACCCCAAGGAAGTAACCAAACTGATAGATACGACTGAGAAAGAGTTTCAGGGAAGGGGTAGTGAAATAGACAGAAAGAGAGAAGGAGGAGACTTAACTATGTGGTGTCTACAGCATGGCATTAAGAGCAACCTGAGGAGGTATGAGCAGTCTGGCTATTATTAGCTTACAAAAGTGCTGGGACTTGGTGGACAGGAGGTCTTGTGGTGTGACAGCTTGAGGGCACTGCTTTTAAATATCTGTTTGTAGTGCATAATGTGGGACTGAGTCCATTACACCACAGGCAAGATGGTGGCGCTGCGTGGTGCCAACAAGCTCCTACAGTCTGCTCAGCCTTCTTCTCACCCCAAGAGCTTCAGTTTCGCACCAAACCAGAATTCTCCATCAAGGTGCAGATGTGAGGCGGGACTGACTGTTCATGTCTGAATGTCCGCTGCTTGCTGAACTGAACTTTTTGGGATCCCTCGAGGAGACAGTAAGCCACATTTACTAATGGACAAAATAAACTGTTAGTGTTATGTATTTGTTAAACTTCTACATCATAGAATTATCATCTTAATACAGTGCTAGTAAATCACAGAGTGTTTTTTTTATAGGGAGAAGGATGTTTTAAGTAACAATAGTAAATCGAGTTGCAAAACCTTTTGCATTTTTCTTCGTATGCTGCAGATCCTTGTTAATTCTAGCAACAGTCTTAGCACAGTAGGAGAATCTGAACTGAATACCTGTCACTCTGATATATTAATAGAGTAGTTACATGAACATGTTCAAATTCAGGAGTCACGTGATGCGCCTGAAGGAATAGCAGCAGCTTTGGGTCTCTCCCCGCTCCGGTGTCAGAAATCTGCTTTATTTTACACATTCCAGTGCAATTTTTGCAACTAAAGTTATTCAGGAACAGAGCCCAACTTTTAAAAATCTCCCTACGACTGTCGGGTGTGAGATGGCGAAACAAGCCAGGAGCTGGAGCGAGCAGCCTCGAGCATGGCCGCCAGCAGAGCACAGGAAGAGATAACTCCTACCGGGTATACACTGAATTATCAACCATTAAAGAAGCTTTATTCAAACTAAGAGGAGGTAGCTGAATTTAAGCCTGCACTAACTCAACTCACCAGGCGAGTTACTGGCCTTGAGCATGCATTTCATCCTGGAGAAATACCGACAAACTTGGCCCAGCTACGGTCGAGTGTAGAGAGCGGTGGCCAAGCTGGAGGATCATCTTGACGACTTGGAAGGAAGGAACCGGCGCAACAACCTGGTTCTGTTAGGGGCTAGAGGAGAAGAGGGCCCCAACACAATTCTCTTTCTGCAAAATTCTTAAAGAAAACAGTAGGCCCCTCGCCTAATGGGCCGAATACATCATCGAAAAGAGGCCATCGGACGCTTAAAGGCAAAACCACCTTCACAGACCCTCCCAGGCCTCTAATATTTAAGCTCCTTAATTTTTTGGACATGAGCATATATTTAAGGAGGCGAGGCTACTCAGCGGTCCTATGGGAAGGCAAGAAGCTTGGTGGTTCCAGTTAACCCATAAAATTCGCCAGGCAAGATCCAGTTTCACCCATTACGTGAGGTTGTGGGCGCAGGAGTCAAACACTGCATGTTATACCCAGCTAGGCTGGAGATTTCACTCAAGGACAGCACCAAACGCTTCGATACTCCGGAGGAGGCTACAAAATACCTAAACAAGATAATGCCTGATTTATTCCCTAAAGGGTGATAAGATCAAGATCTGGTCACTACTGTGCTATTCTTAGCATAATGACTTTCATGATTTCTTTTTATTTTAGCTGGTCAAGATGTACTCGAAGATGCTATGTTTGGTCTCTTGATGAACACTTATTTCTCATCATTATAAGGAAAGCGCTTATATGTTGGGGGGCTGTCATTAAGGGAAAATAAGTTACACCTGTTAATTCGTCTGGTAACCGCCAGAGGGCTGCTAACATAAGGGATATGTTGGATTTGCTTTATGCCCCTGTATTAATTATTAATTTTTTTCTTTACATAACAGACAGGAGTCTCGAAGGACAATTATTTAAAGGCAAGCTCTGCGAGATAATTTTGGTTCGGGATAAGCCGTAGTGGCATGACTCATTTGGATAGGAATCCGGTTAATATTGAACTGATCATCTGGAAGGGACTTTTGGTGTCTTTATTTTAGGAAATGTTGTACAATATTCGAGTCTCTCATGTTTTCTCTTATAGATATTATCTTGGCACCTTTGGTATACTCGGATTGGTTGCCAGACAGTTTTCAATTCAAGGGGTCTTATTCCGTCATATACTTTGTCTAATTAAACCCCTGATATGAAGGGAATATTCCTCTGTAAGATTACTGTTTAACAATACTCAGGGGTACATTCTATTCAGGGGTTTGGTATAATTTGCGATAGAACTTTCTGGAATGGGATGTATATATTCCTTTTCTTTTTTTGACTGAGGGGGGGGCCCGTGCTTCAGTGCACGTCATGGTCCGGTGGTATTGGAGTCGGCTGTGGGCCGGGTGGTTGGTGCTTTGGGGTTTGGTTGGGGTATTATTTATATGGTTGTTTTTTTTAATGTTTGGGTATTTGGGGGATATTAGGGTGGGTGCAGGCAGCTTCCTAGTGGTACTATATTTCTTTGTTGATTTTCCTCATGGTTAGTAACCTGAATATCATCTCTTGGAACATAAAAGGGGGGAAAGACAATAAGAAAAAATATGTTATTTTAAATCATCTGGCACATTTTAATCCGTCAATAGTTTTTCTTCAAGAAACACATTTGCTTCAGGAACAGCTTTACCATTTTAAGAAAAGGTGGGTAGGTCAGGTTTTCGGGGCAGGGATCTCTTCTAGTAAAGGGGGTGGCCATTTTAGTGGCCAAAGGTACTCCTTTTTCCTTCTGAATTTCCTCTGATCCCAATGGTAGGTATGTCATAGTTTCAGGAAAACTGGCTGGAGTTAATTTGGTATTGGGGTCTATATATGGCCCAAACCAGGAATCACCCTCTTTCTTTACTCAGTTGGCTGTATTGATTGCCCCCCTAGCAGATAGTCCAGTTATTTTAGGAGGAGACTGGAACCAAGTACAGTCCAACCATATTGATCATTCGTGGTCTAGAGCCGCATGTCTATCCCCGTCCCAGAGAGCGTTGGCTGAGTTTACTTCTTCCTTGGGCCTAATTGACCCTTGGAGAATGTTTAATCCCACTGTCAAAGATTTTACTTTCTATTCCCCTGCTCATAGAAGCTATTCTCGGATTGATTTTTTCCTGATAAGCCACCAAATTCTTTCTTTTATTTATGAAGCCTCTATAGAGAGTCGGGTAATCTCGGATCACTCACCCATTGTTTTTCGATGCCGACCACTGTCTGCTCCACCTAGGTCTTATTCATGGTCCTTAAATAATGCTCTGTTAAAGGACCCCAAAGCGCTAAGCCATTTTGGCTCCTTTATGTCTTTGCTATCACATCCAATTGGGGTTCTATTAGTGCAGTGGACTGGCGTGGTCGGCCTTGAAGGCCATATGGAGAGGTGAACTAATTAGATTAGCATCAGTTCGCAAAAGAAGTCATGCCTCTTGTCTAATTGTTTAGAAAGGATTAAAGCTTTGGAGCTTATGGGAGGCGAAGGAGATCTATGGGACATGACCAGAACTAGCTACTCTCAGGGCCTGAGTGCGTGGGTACCTTACGGAAGTGTGAAAATCGAGCCTCCAGGCTGAAGGCTTCTTATATAGGACAGGGTGCAAAGCTGGCAAAATTTTGGCATAGCAGTTGAAACAACGTGCTTGACCAAGAGTGTGGCAGGGTTGAGACATCCTGAGACTAATAATATGGTTTCTGATCCAGAGGGCATATTAGCTATTTTTCTTGATTTTTATAAAAGTTTGTATTCTAAAATGTCATCCTTTTGGATCTGAACTCCAGGATAAGGAATTTCTAGAAAATGTCCCCTCCTCACTTTGGAAGAGAGTGGCCAGAGGCTAGCGGCTCCCTTTTCTTCAAAGAGATAACTGAAGCTATTGATGCATTAAAATTAGACAAGGCCCGGGACGGATGGGTTTACTGCCCTTTTTTTCAAATCATTTAAAGAACTTTTGGTACCGCTGTTGCGACAACTCTATACCTTTTGGCAGGAACACGGGATTACAGACCCATCTCTTTTTGAGGCGAGAATTATTTTACTACCTAAACCTGGCAAACCAGTAGATGTGGTTGGTAATTACAGACCAATCTCACTATTGAATGTAGATATTAAAATTTATGCTAAAATCTTGGCCACTCGAATCAAAGCTCTGTGGTTAAACCTAGTGAGTCCGGAACAGGTTGGTTTCGTGGCCGGTCGCTTGCCAGGGGACCATTTCAGGAAATTATTTTATTTAATCTCTCGTCTTCATGCCCAGATATGGAAGCATCTCTGGTGTCCTAGGACTGAGAAAGCCTTCGATAGGGTGGAGTGGGGTTTCATGTTTCAGGTATTGTCTAAATTTGGTTCCCAGGAAAATTCTTGGATTATATTCGGGTTCTCTATCATTGCCCCAGCGAGGATTCAATGTAATAATTTGATTTCAGTGGTGTTTCGTCTACTGCGGGGCACGCGTCAGGGATGTCCTCTGTCCCCCTACCTATTTAATTTGTACTTAGAACCCTTAATCAGGACAATTAATAAAGATAAACAGGTCCAAGGGATTTGCATAGGGAAGTTTGAGTATAAGCTATCAGCCTTTGCTGATGATATACTCTTGCATCTTCGTAATACCCGGAAATCACTTCCCGTTTATTTCAAATTATTGCAGATTTTGGTATAATTTCCGGTTATAATCTAAATAAAAACAAAACTGTGGTTTACCCGCTTTCCCCTCTCCTGCAGCAAAGCTGGTGCATATCCCTGGGTTTACAGTGGCACCCTAAGTCTTTGCAATACTTGGGACTGCAAATTTCAAAGGAGGTAACTGAACTGGTAGATTGAAATTATAAACCCCTATTTAAATCTATTAAGGAAAGCCTGGAAAGGTGGTCTAAGCTTCCATTATCTTTCTGGGGAAGAATTAACACAGTCAAGATGACGATCCTACCAAAAATTTTTTACCCCCTTCATAACCTGAATTTATACCTTCCCAGGTCTTTTTTTAACCCGATTTATAAATACTGCTCAGACTTTATATGGAAGGGCAAACCCCTCGTAGAGCTTATAAAGCTTACACGCTCTAGGGATGATAGGGGCCTTCAACTCCGATTTTATATATATTATCTGGCCTGCCATGTTGCCAGGGCGGCTCTATGGATGTCAGGTGAGGATTCAGCTGTGGAGGGGCTTGAGCTCGACTGGTTGGTAGCCCACAGTGTTAACTTAGACCTTGAGGCATGCCTCTATATTCCATGGTCCAAGGTTCCTACTAAAATGAGAGAATCCCCAGTGGGATGGGATATAAAAGCTCTCCACCAACTTTACTCATTTTTAAATATCCCCTATGCAAAAGATTTAATGCAGCCCCTTTTGAAAAATCCTAATCTTTTAGTTGGAAAACAACCAATAAGAACAGGTGGAAGCAGCGCCCTCCAAGCCTAAAATAAATGATTTCACTTCAAGAGGTTCAGTTGCCTCGGTCTCTGTCTTGGCGGAGAAGTTTAAAGTAAAACCCAGTGACCGATTACATTGTACCAGATAAAAGGTGCATCAGTTCTTTCTAGGGGTAGTAAAGGATCGGAGGCTGCTGGAGAGTTTCTAAGAAACCTGAGGGATTTGACATTATCCGGTAAAGCAGTATCTAAATTATACAAAGTAATTATAACTAAAAGGGATAGCAATATCTCTTCAATACCTTATTACTGGGAGGCTAACTTATTGTTGGGGTGGTCTAAGGAGGACTGGCGTAAGGTCTGGTCAGATTTATATGTATATGTTAAACAAGATAGATTAAGGGCCTTGATTTAATCTTTTGATAATCTTTACCTCTCCCGGCTAAACTTGCTCGAATATAGCCTTAGCTCCCCTGAGTGTAAAGTGTGTGGTTCCTTATTGACACTACTTATCATAAGCTATGGAATGTCCTAAGGCAGTTAAATTTTGGGAGTTAGTGAAGAAGTGGGCGGCCCATACTCCAACATTTCTGGTTATTTCAATGCTGATACATGCATTTTCGGCAGGTTGTCTCATATTCCCACAGTAGTTCAGAAGTTCCACGTAACCCTGGTGGCTTTGGTGACGAAGCTTCTTCTCCTCCGCTACTGGCATAGTGTCAGACCTCCATCCCACAAAGAATGGTGGGATGAGTTTCTAACGGCCTTAAATGCGGAGAGGGCGACAGCAAATTTTTTCAATTCACATAAGAAATTTATCAGGCACTGGGGTAATTTTCTCAAGTGTCTCAAAGCCAAATATGGCTACTAAGGGAGTAGGATTCCCCCCTCTTGTTCGTTACATAATATATTTTGGTACCAGTCTTTAATCCCTTTTCTCCCCTTGTCCATATTTCGACTTTTCTGGAACAATTTGGAAAGAGGCCCTCCCCTTCCTTGCATTATACATTAAGTGTGAACAATTTTTTCAGGTATCTTATTACAGACTTATCTTGGGCTCATTTGTTTTATTCAGGTTACTAAAATATTCTGGTTTTATGTTATCTGGGTTCTTATGTCTTTTTCTACATGGAATGCTGCCTGAGGGTTGGGGGGTGGAGTTGGGATGGGTGGGGAGGGGTGAAGAGGGTACCCCTTCTTGATATGTTGTGACCTATGATATCCTACTGTATGGAAAATTTTCGGGGGGGTATTTCTCTTTGGGTGGGGGGTTTATATGTTATTGTTGTATATCATAAAATAAAGTTATTTTAAAAAAAAAAACGTTCAAATTCATGCTTGATAATACATAGCTAGCTGTACAACAGTGTGCATTCTTATAAGTTTGCCTTCAATGACTTGGGGCATACAAGTTTAGTAACTGCAATTATGATGCACTCTCTGCCCAATAAGTGAGTATAATAATTGTTAAAGAGAAGGTCCCCTCAGTCTTTTATTCTATTTACCTGTGTCGTTTGTAGGCACGAACAGTGATTGCCTCCATTATACCCATCTCATTTTATCAGGTTGTAAATGCAAATGAAAGTACCTAAGTTTGGTATGAAAACCTGATTGATTTCATTGCACAGGTCATGACCCAACTCATGTAAGGCATCCTGGAATTTTATGATATTTTAGTGCTAAAGCCTGCAGTAGCTATGCTGTATCAGTCAGTGCTGTTGCTGTCCACTGCAGTCCCTATGTTCTTGTCTTACGCTGATCGTGACATTTTTCAAGGTACAGTAATTGCCCTGCTATTTTCTGTAGTTTAAAGTGTATCAGAGTTAGAAGAAAGTGCTTTTAGAGACTACATGGTCTTCACAAGACATGTAACAGAACTGACTGTGACTGAGATGATAACTTTTGCTGGCTTATGTAGGTCCGCATCATCAACTCCCATGATGCTTTGCACAAGTGGGGTCATGACGTTTGCAATGGAGTACAACAGGTATTCACACCAGGGCAGAACACAGTGAAGTAACCTTATTTATATTTAAATAAAGATGAAATTAGAGGGATGCAAGAAAGGGAATTATTTGTGTATGCACACAAACTACAAAGGTATACGGAAAATAGTTTGAGGGGACTTTCCCTTTAAGTTGCCCACCTCTATATCACTCAGCTGTATTGGCTGACAGTAAAGCTTAAAAATAAAATTAAATATATATTATAGTAGCGCAGTAGCACCACTATAGTTAGGGTTTATTTAGTTAGTTATTGAATTTTGTTGACTGAGTTAGCCCACTGAGACTAAATGTCTCAGGTTTAATTACGGAGGGGGGCATAAACAGTACAGATTCTTTGCATTCAGAAATGGCTGAGGATTACATTAGGTTAACTACACACAGGATATAAGAGCAGGGAGACATACATCACTGAAACAGTATTACACATCTGGAACCAAATACATAAGGAAAACAACAATAAACTAGCTACTTTTACAATTCAAAGGAGGCCTGGTAGATCATGCCAGCCACTGCATGAGTTGTTCAATTACTGGTTCTAAGACAAGTCAAGTGCTGAATAGAGGCAAGGGTACACTTTTGAGAGAGAGACCATATCAACAAAGACAGCTGCATATACTATGCTCTAGAAGAGAGGTCTTCAGCCCTGTCTTGAATCCCCCAAGGGATGTGCAGTCTTGGAGGGAAGATGAGAGATTATTCCATAGTGATGAGGCAATAGTGCCAAAGAACCTTTGAGCTTGGGCAGGTTCTTACCCTAGGAACTTCCAGTAGTGTGTTGGCTGAGGACTGCAGAGTTCTTCACTGTGGCTCGATAGTCAAAATATCCCCCAGATTGCACGCTGACGTCCTTGGGGAGAGGGAGTAACAACAAAAAAAAAAAAAAAAAGGAAAATGGCCTTGCTTCCTTGCCCAGCACTTGGCTTCAGAGAGCCTGACATGTTGGGAAGATTGGCCCCCCTTCCCCACCCGGGAGGGCCAAACCGTGGCAGGATGGGGGTAACTCCATCCAAGCTGCCAGTGTGTCCAGGCAGGCAGTGCAGAGCAGGGGCACCAAAACATAAATAATTATTATATATCTATGTGTCTCTCCTCTCTCTCTCTCTCTATATATATATATATATATATATATATATATATATATATCTATATCTATATATATATATATATCTATATATATATATACATACATACACATACACACACACACACATATCCTCCACACTAGGTAAAGCAGGACCTTAATTTCAGTGCTAGGCTCAGTACAGGCTAGGTAAAGCAGGACCTTAATTTCAGTGCTAGGCTCAGGAGGGGAAAATCTAGTCGGCACTCAATTGCTGTACGCTATTAAGCGGGTGACATTATGACCTGGTACGTGGTTAATTGCTCCATGTGATGTCTTTGCAACAGTTCTTGGTCTAGGTAGTATCTTAAGTGTTTAATGGACTTCACTACCTCAGTGGGAGTACTGTACTGTGAAGAGTGTTAATGGTTAGCAAGTTCTGCTGGGATGCCGCTAGGTGCCTGGGGCCAAACAAGATAGTCTTATTTTTCTGTTGTATTTAGGATTAATTTGTTGCTTGTGAACCAAGCTTTCAGCTCACTAAAGTCTTTAGAGAGCTGGGGATTAACACTGTTAGGATCTCTGGAGCTGCTGTAGAGAACAGCGTTATCTGGGTAAAGCAAAATGTTTGCCCCACCACAGTTTTCCAGCATATCATTATTTATTTATTTATTTTTATTTTATTCAGAGGGAGAATAGTAAGGTGCTAAGAACTGAGCCTGGTGGGGCACAACAGCTTGAGGATGACCTTGTGTCCTTTGACATCTACGAGCCATTCTAGTTGGGTTTTAGGGCCAGAAACAATACTGAAACAGCATTAGTTACAGGGTATTAAATAAGCCAAAAAAATTGATTAGCAGTTTTACACATGAAAGTGCTAATTGGCTGTAAAAATGCATAGCACTTGGCACAGAATGACTGGCAAAATTTAAAATAAATATAATTGTATTAATGTTGTCTACTGTGCCATAGATTCACTGAGAAAAAATGGTTAGCAGTCTACTGCTACTCATTTTTGAAAATGGTTAGCATTACCCGGTTTTGCATACCAGCTATGTAAAACCCTCAGTTAGGGTGCATAATGACTTGTTTAGGGTTAGAGATAGAGAAGACAAGTCAATTCTTGTTCTCCTCGATCTCTCATCAGCTTCTGAGACTGTGGATCACTTTGTGCTTCTCGATCCACTAAGTGAGTACTGTGGACTTGCCAGTGTTGTCTTCAAATGGTTTGAGTCCTATCTATCTGACAGGGTGCAGCGGGTGGTGATGGGGAATTTCTCCTCCTCCTCCTCCTCCCTAATGCCCTTGTCATGTGGAGTACCCCAGGGCTCAATCCTGTTGCCGATGTTTTTCGCAGTGTATATGCTGCCCTTGGGCGAGATCTTTCAGCAATTCAATGTGGAGTTTCACTACTATGCAGATAACACCCACCTGTATTTGTCATTTGCTTCCAGAACATCCAATGCTGTGGATGTGCTTAACTCCTGCCTGGCTAAAATCAATGACCAGATGTCCTCCGGCTGGTTGCAACTGAATCCAGACAAGACGGAGGTGCCGGTGATCGAGCCGGGTAGTGGGCATGGGGGGGGGGTACCTGGAGCTGACACAGGACTTTTTCTGGGGTCAGCTCCATTGGTGGCCTCTCCGAGGGTGCGCGATCTTAGCATAATCCTGGACAGCAGACTGACACTTGAAGATCAGGTGTCTTCTGTTGTCAAAAATGGGTTTTACCACTTAAGGAACATTACCAGGATCAAGGCCCTCATTCTGTCCAAAGACCCACCGCTGCTAGTGCATGCCTTTGTTACCTCAAGGCTCGACTACTGTAACTCTATTTACTTTGGGTCATGGGAGGGACCCTCTGCAGGTTGCAGCTGGTGCAGAATGCAGCTGCTCGGTTACTGATGGGCCATTCTATGTCCAGTCATGTGAACCCAGTCCTGCGTGCTCTGCACAGGCTGCCTATCGGGTCGAGGGTCCTTGTCAAGGTAGGCTTGCTCACCTTTAAGGCCCTGTATGGACTGGGTCAGGGCTAACTGACTGAGCTCCTGACATCTGCTACCTTGGTCCGCTCCTTGTCTATGGGCCTCCTGGATGTTCCCAGGGTTCAGCTCAAGACATCAGGCGACTGTGCCTTTAGTGTCGCTGGGCCAGCCCTGTGGAACTCACTTCCACCTGCAGTCCAGGAGGCTTCTTATACTGAGGTATTCAAGCAGAGACTAAAGGCCTACCTCTTTTGCCTGGCCTTCCCGGAGTAGTCCCACCCCCCACGACTGTTTGAGCTATAACTTCTCTAACCTCTGCTTTGATTATGAATTTTAGGATTTTATAATTATGTGTTAATTCTCTGCATTTTATTATTTTATTTAAATATATTTCCTGCTTTGTTTTTATTGTGAGGCACACAGAGCCTCCGGGATTGGGCACCATAAAAACTAGATTTGCCGTGCCTTGCCATCAGTAATTTGGTGCAGCCCCAATGGGGCACCCTTCCATTTTACTAGCTGTGACCCCCGACCCGTTGGCCAGGCAGTTGGTTACCCACTGGAGAGGCAGTTTCCCATAGCCTAGCTTTTTCAGTTTGCTCAGGAGAAGGCTGAGGGTTGAGCAGGCTGTTTAATGTTAAATTCCTAACTTTGCACTTAATAGGTTCGCCCTTCTACAATGGATTTGCATGAAATTTTGCATGAGCAGTCTGGGGGCAAGGTCTCTTGATGTGCCAAGTCTTGTTCTGCTCGAATGTGCAGATTCTGAGATCCGGATAGTGAAAAGAGTGAAAGAAAAAAACAAAATTGGGGGTTTTGGCTGTGTTTTGGTTATTGCCTAGCACCCAGGCAGCTTGGAATTTTGTTCTGAAATTTTCAGGATAGAAAGGGCATACCTCAGAATACTGCTGTTCAGTGATTTGATGAAAACATATTAATCTATTCCAGAGTTATAATGATTTGAAGTTTCAGTTCTGCACATGCTCAGTATGTTCTTTTGGATAGCTGTTTCACACAAAAGAAGAATTTTGCCATACGAAACAGGACTCTCTTTCATTAAGAGGGTCACCCTTTTTCATGAGAAAAAATTCTTCTCTCGTATCGCAGAAATCTTGTTTCAGTTTCTTAAAAAAAATGTTTTTAAAACCCGTAAAAATGAAATCCTGCACAGACACCAATGCAGCATCTTGCTAAACGGGAACACGTTAGCTGGATTTTGTAGTTAGTTTTTAGAAAAAGGACTCAGAAATGTGATGACATTTTAACAATCCTCTTTCGTGAGATGATTTCTTCTTTCATATGACCTCACGAAAGAGGAACAAGGCCATATGAAAGAAGACGTTTGTCAGTTTTTTTTCACATTCTTCTTTCGTGTGAACCAATTCTCTTTCATGAAATGATCAAATTCTCACAAAAGAGGATTGCGTCATACAAAAGAAAACAAATTTCTTCAATATCTTCTTTCATTAGATCATCAAAATCTCATTACACATAACTGGCTCATAGGAAAGAAGTTGGATGTAGTTTTTTTTTCACATTCTTTTTCCATATGAACCAATACTCTTTTGTGAGATCATGAAAGAAGATTGGTTCACACGAAAGAAGAAGCTGGACTTAGTTTTTTCCACATTTGAACTTTAACAAACTATAACTCTTCCAATAACTGGGATATACATTAAGGGACAATCTATATATCAAAAGTAAGGTCTCAATGAGTACAAGATCAACACATAATACCCTCCTAAAAAAAAAAAAACAATTCAGGTGCTCAGTCAATATTTTTAGTTAAGGGACTGTGTGTGTGTGTGTGTGTGTGTGTACCCTGTTAGATTAGTGCTACAAGAACAGCACCAGTCAAGAGAGCACTCGTCCCTGTAGCGCTAACTCAGACAGCGAGAGGGGATTTACAGTGCTTTCAGTAAGTGCTCCCCTGGTCGCTGTCTGTGGTGCTTACAGCACACAAGGGCACCAGGAGGCTGGCCAAGCTGCTCCCATGGCGTGGAAGGCTGCAGCATTGGAGACCAGGGTTCTAATCCTGGTCTCCAACTTTTTTGTCCACTCAGGACTTAGAATTTTTTATGTGGGGTAATGGAAAAGTATTCCATAGCCCCACAAATTTTTACTTTCCCCGTTATCCGCTCCTCTCCCTGCCGGAGTAAAATATTTCAGTCCGGGGGAGTGTGGGGATCAGAGCCCCCCTGTAAAAACAAAATCAATGGCATTTTTTGCCACGCTTATGATGTCAACGGCATTCTTGTCAGTGCTATTCTGACCCAGTGCCACGTGTGTGTATTATATACTGTATATTTATAACATGGGTTCCGAAAATACTGTCTTCTGATTCATCCAAACAGGTCACCTGACCATTGATTAATCCCCGATATACTCACAGTTACATGTTCACAGGGCTTTATTTTACTATTTATTTAGGTAAACCTCTAATATAACATTGCCCATGTTATAAGAAGATTAACCCACTCCAGGGTATGGGTTTGCTGAGCATTAATCCACACCTGGGTGAAGTCACTCGGCTTTGCCTCATGACTCCAACCCCCCCAGGCATGGACTAATTCTCAGTAAACCCATACCCTGTCGTGGGTGTGTGTGTGTATATACACACACACATCCATCTACTGTATCTCTGCAAAAAAAATATGTTAATGCAACATTTAGGGTTCAGACTACAGTGAAAAAAGTAGGGAAATGTGGCTTTATAGTTTCCAAAACTAAAACTCCACCCCATGACTATATCAAATCAGGGCTGCTGTTTTCCTTGGGGTTGGAAGGATGGGAATGCCAGTCCCAGAGGGCCCTGTGCTCCCACAGGCAAACAAGGACATTATTATACTATCTCAAAAAGTAAGAAATTATTTGCAAAAAACTGTGTTAATGCAACACTTCGGGTTCAGGCTAAAGCAAAAACATAGTGAAATGTGGCTTTAGGGTTTCCAACCCTAAAACCCCATCCCACAACAAATCAGGGGTGCCGCCTTCCGTGGGGTTGTCAGCCCAGCCCTAAAGCTCACCCCATTAGATGTGTATGTTTCTGCTGTGTATAGAATGGGGTGACCTTCAGGGCTAACAACCCCAAGGAAGACAGCACCCTGATCTGCTGTAGGAGTGGAAGTGGGGTTTTAGGGTTGGAAACCCTAAGGCCACATTTCACTACTTTTTGTGCTTTAGCCTGAACCCCAAATGTTGCATGAATGCAGTTTTTTGCAAACATTTTCCTTACTTTTTGAGATAGTATAATCATATCCTTAAACGCCTGTGGGAGTGCACGGCCCCCATGCATGCATAGTTTTTCAGATAGTGTAAACGTATCCTTATTTGTATGACAGAGCACATGGACCTCTGGGACCAGCATCCCTTCCCTCCATAGATGCGAATATGTATGTTTATGTGGAAGTGCAGGGCCCAGAGGGCCCTGTGCTTCAATTTTTAGGACAATTCCAACCAAACTGTCAAAACAGCCTTCTTATTACCCCACCTCATAAATCCCTTATTAAAATGATCAATTTCCAACCAAAATGTCATTCCATACCATAGGTGTAAAAAGACAGTTTGGCCAAGATTTGAAAAAAATTACAGCTGTCACATTCATGAGGTGGTGTAAAGAAATGGCTATGTTACAAATCTGTGGTGGAAATATTGAAAATAACGAAAGTCACGAGGGAGCGTATGTAAATTTAAAAGTATGCACATAATTTTGCCATTTTTGAGTATTTTGATGCCAAACTTTCAACATACCCTTCATATGACCCCACCTCAAGAGCAAGTGTGATGAGAATTTTCAAATCCTGTTCGAACTATGTTTTTGCCAAGCGACTGCAAAATCACCTTTTGGGCAGGATTTGTGAAATTCCACAAACATTTGTTCAGGAAGTGGGGTCTCAAAAAGGGTATGTTGAAAATTTGGTGTGAAAATATGCCAAGGTTAGGTACCAAAGTAGAAAATTCCATTAAAATACATTGAACCACACTTACATTACTTTGTCATATTGCAGACGGCAGTTCCAGCAGCAAGATGTGTCTCCCATAGCAGACTGGATCTTCACACTAGGACCTGTTCAGGTGACTGGGGGCAGGTGGGTGCCGAGTGGATGTCTGGGTGGTGGTGGAAGGGTGCAATTGGCAATGGACTATTTTTTATTTACACAAAAAAAATAGACGGATTGTTTTCTTTATTTCAGCAAGCAAACAGGATTGGAGGGGGGCACTAGACACCAGGGAAACTAAAGGAAACAACTGGGACCACTATGGGACACTGGGGACACCACTAGACACCAGTGCCAAATAAAAAATAATGGGAAAGGGAACCGAGGGTGGGGGGTTCCACCAGACATCAGGAAAAAGGAAACAACATTATGGGAATGCGGTCGGAGGAAGGGGGTTACACTAGACATCAGGGATGAACAAAATTTATGGGATGACAATCAGAAGCTGGAGGCACCACCAGACACCAGGGAAAAGTGAAGAAAATTAGAAGAACACGATTGAAGGGTAGGAGTTTCCACTAGACTCTAGGGAAAATAAAATAATTATAGGGACGGCAGTCAGAAGGGGGGGGTCACTAGACACCAGGGAATGGTTAGAATAAGCAACAAAGATGGCATAGTAGAGGGAGACCAACAGATGTATGCTGGTCTTTGGGACCCAGTTAGCCAGATTCAGCACTTAAAGAGAAACTGACACCATCTGGCCAAAAGAGCTACATTGCAGAATTAGAATAAGCATACCTCCAGTAAATCTCATACCAAAAACTAGATTTCTACATTATTTCATTTTAAAGTTATGAGCTATTTTGTAACCCTGGTTTCACTATGTGTTACCAACAGCCTGTACCAGTGAAGAGCTGCTGCTGTCATCTCAGCACCCCCCAGTCTAGTACTCCCTGTCAGCAAGCTTATAGGACTTGTTTCTCCGAAGTTGTAAAGATCATGTGCAATGGTTTTTATAAGTAAAACAAGCAGCACCAGTCAGTAAACATTGCTTTAAAAAACTGTGTGTGTTTCAGGTTTTGTAACAAAGCTGACAATATGTTGTTTACGTGCCTTTTTGTTGTGGACTGGTCCTTTTTTCCAGGGTTGCTGAGTGTTGGTCATAGCACACTGTTGTGAGGTTTTCACACTGAATAAGTTGCTGATATGGTGAAAGACTGAGATCATTTACACCTATCATTCAATTGAAGCGATTTCTAAGAATGGTACTTTAAAACAATTATTCCATCTCCTTGTCAATGGGGGTGGGAGAGAGGTAATGCTGTTTTGAAAACTTACTAGGAGTTTCTAATTTACAGCACAATGTGTTTTCTCCGTTAGGCTATTCTGACGTACATTCAGGCTCATCTATATTCATACCTTTCAACCTCCCTCATCACAAATCAGGGACAAGGCTTAAAATTATCAGGGACACATCTGAAAAAAATAGTAATATTAGTTACAGAAGCTGTGTACAACATGTTCCTTAGTGTGAATAGCATTTGCTTAATGAGAACTAGAGTGTAACACCAATGGCTGGCACTATTTTATGATTCAAATCCCTACTATTCAGTGACAGAAATGCCAAATTTAGGAGGGACAGAAGAAATTTCTGAGGCAAAAATCAGGAACAGTTGAGAGGTATGTCTGTGTTCTACTCTAAATTAAAAAGATCACTTTACCAGAGTCAATGTTTCCACCCCTAGTAGGAATTAACACATATAAGGCCCCTATTAAAATATATTGTAAAGCAGACACTGACAAACAGTAGTGAAGTCATACTTCTCAAACTCTTGCCTCCTGAATCAGGGACAAGGCTTAAAAAAATCAGGGACAAAGACCCAAAATCAGGGACGCATCTTAAGAATTGATACTATTCATTCAGAATGCTCCTAGAATAAGAGGATGTGTGTTAAGATGCATTTTCTGAAGAAGAACAAGTCTGAATCTTTAATGTCTGACATTATTTTGTGATTTTAATCCCTACTCTTCTGTCACAAAACCACAAATTTTATGAGGGACAGAAGAAAACTTTGAGGCAAAATCAGGGACATCCCTGAAAATCAGGGACAGTTGAGAGGTATGAGTGAAGTTACCAACATTACAATACTAGCAGTACAACTTCCTAACAGGCACAGTAGGGTATCACTCCAAATAGTTTCAGCAGCCTGGAGGCATGCTGACTCAGCATCTAGCAACCCTTGAGAAATGGACCACACCAAAAGGCATTATAAAATACAATTTTGTCAACCTTGTTACAAAACCTGAAACACATATCGTTTTTATTGCAATGTTTTTTGAATGGTGCTGCCTGTTTTACTTTAGACAACTACTGCACATGATCTTCAGTTCAGTTTATCGATTGACAAGACAGAATTGTCATTACAAAATATTGCACAATACATTTTAGCATACATATATATAACATTCTACATTGTTAAAATCCATAGAGGGGCAATTACCAATAAATATACAGGGCAATTGAGCAGTGCAATTAAATTGGTATTTCTACCAGTAAACTCATTCAGATGTTTATAATTAAACTATTATACATGTCTCTACATCTAAGATTTAGCAACAAATATAAGCGTCACCCTTATAGTAACCTATTCCTCATTTATAATGTGCAGTTTCTTATGTTCTACATTTTACAGAACAATGCAACACTTTCTAATATCTCAGTATTTTTGGATTTCAGTAATGCATTCACTTGATAGTTCACCGTCTAAAGTTGATAATACACACTCAAGTACAGACTTCTTTCTGTAATAATTGTTTTAAAGTGCCATTCTTAGGAACCTTTCTTGAATATAAAGAGGACATAAAATCAACAGATGTAATAGGTTGTCTTCCCCAAGTTGGCACTTGCAAATTTGTGTAATATTTTTATCATAGAACCCTCTCACATGATCTTTACAATTTGTGAGAAGCAGGTCCTATAAACTTGCTGACAGGGAATACTAGACTGTGAAGTCCTGAGATGACATCAGCAGCAGCTCTTCACTAATATAGGCTGTTTCAAACAGTTAGTGAAATCAGGGTAAATAAATAGCTCATAACTTTAACATCAAGTAACCTAGAAATGTAGTTTTTGGTATTAGATTTACTGGGGGGGGTATGCTTATTCAGATTCTCCAATGCTACATTTTACGCATCAGCGGCTCTTTAAAGGACCTGTACAACATTATGTACTGTCCAAATGAAATTCATGACTTCCCTGTAGTATCCTATGTCACCATGGTGTTTAACATTCCCAGTGAATGAAAACCTAAGTAAAATGGGAATAAATACCTTGTTTAAAGGTTTTAATGAAGCCACATTATTGTCTCCCTGCTGTAAGCCTGCACCAGACATCTCCCCTTGCCTGACGCATACTATGACATCCAAGCAGGAAGACAGTGAATGCAAAAGTGTAGTTTCGGTATGGCTGAAGACACAGTGTCCAATACTGAAAGCTCCACAGATGGGGACTCTGTGGAAACGGAAAGTATCTTAAGTTCTGAAAGTGAAAGTTTGCAGGTTGCAATAGATTCTATGGATCCACATAGTGACGATCCATATGATTTATCATCATCATCATCTTCTGATGATCCAAGGGGTGCAGTAAGCTTCACTGATGAAGGAGGAGACGGCTATGGGAGTGAAAGAAGGCTTGGGCACACAGATTGGTTAGTATTTGCATAGCATCTTTGTCCAAGTCACTGACTTACAGAGGACTTTCAATTTCCTGTATATAAGGTATAGTTCATGGCTGTATTATAGCTGAAATTAAATAAAATGCATCTGAAAAAAATGTTACTCTATACAGTGTTTTATTTGTCCACCATTGTAGTGACTGAATTAGATAGCTACTTACGGTGTTCATTTAGTCATAAACACTTTTTTTGGCTGATCAGTGTTAAACATGCTATGCTCAATGAAACATTAATGATCCTGCAGACTGTCCTGACATCAGCTCTTTGCTTGATTTAATCTCTGTGAAAGTGCACACAAGTCACAGCCTCTCAGCTGAGCTATCATCTGTCAGTCGAGAGAGCAGTATGGTGTGAAGTATGGATAGGAATTCCTCAGTGCAGTTCCAGAATAATACTGTTAAAATCATTTGTTTTGCAAATACAAGAATCCCCTAAGCAAAAACCGGATAGATAATTCCATGCTGTTTTTCATTTGCATTTTTTTGTCGTTACCTCACTAAATCACAGTTTTCACATTTCTCTGCTAGCTGCCCTGTCTCTAAGTGCAAGCTTTTAATTAAATGTCAAATATATGTGCAGTGCAAATTCCTCACCAATGCAGAAGTATCGTTACACTGATACATCTTTCACTGGTCTGGGACATTTTGAAGCAGCTACACTGTGAGGGACATGTTCCTGAGCACCATGTGATGGAGAGGGTCATATCCCTAGGTCCCTTTCATTCATAGCCATATAATAATGTTGCATTCCGTAGGCTGCCAACTGAGAATGCATTCATTGAAGTACTATTATTTGTTATGGACCAGTATTTTATAATGAGATGCTCAATTAAAAACCCTCCGCCTCAGGACTGGAGGATGGCCCATGTGGTGCCGATACCCAACAGTGGCCCAAGGGACGAACCAGGCAATTATCAGCTGGTCAGTCTCACTTCCAAAGTGGGCAAGCTTATGGAGACGATACTGAAGGAGAGGCTGGTGTCATTTCTAGAGGACAGTTACCTCCAGGATTTGAAGCAGCATGTGTTCATATCGGGGAAGTCCTGTCAAACTAACCTAATACAATATTACTACTGGGTAACAGGAGAGGTGGATAGGGGCCATGCGGTAGATGTCCTCTACTTGGATTTCAGCAAGGCATTTGATTCAGTACCTCATGAGTGGCTTGGGGGGAAGCTAACTGGTGTGGGAGTGGGGGTGAAGATGGCAAACTGGATTACAAACTGGCTGTGTGGGAGGCTACAACGAGTGGTGGTGAAATTCTCAACATCTAGACCAGTGACGAGCAGGGTGCCGCAGGGCTTGGTGCTGGGCCTAGTGCTATTTGGGCTCTTTATCTCCAACATCACACATGGAGTGGTGAGCAGGGCGAGTCTGTTCGCAGATCATACCAAAATGGGTGCAGTAGTGGACGAGGAGGAGGGATGGAAGGAACTGCAGGGGGACCCAACCAAACTGGAGGAGTGGTCAGAGAAGTGGCAGCTGGGGTTCAATGTGAAGAAGTGTAAGGCTATGCACTCTGGGGCAAAGAATCCAAGGAGAGAATGCTGGTTTGGGGGGCGTGAAGCTGGAGATCACTGAGGAGGAGAAGGACCTAGGGGTGGTGGTAACAGGGAGCATGAACAATTCTGCCCAATGCAGGAAGGCGGCAGTGAAGGTGAACAAAATGCTGGGGCGTATAGCAAGGGGGTTCTCATCCAGGCGGAGGGAGGTAATCTTGCCCCACTGTAGGTCACTGGTTAGGCCGCACTTGGAGTACTGTGTGCAGTTCTGGAGGCCATAACTGAGGCGAGATATCAAGCTACTGGAGGGAGTGCAGCAGAGGGCAACAAGGATGATACAGGGAATGGAGGGGAGAGACTACGAGAACAGGCTGGGGGAACTGAATATGTACACCCTGGAGGAGAGGAGGGATGGGGGACATGATCAGAACTTTTAAGTATCTGAAGGGAATCAACAAGGATGGAGCCAACAGGGTTTTTAAACTGAGGAAGGGAAGGGACACTAGAGGGCATGGGCTAAGAATAGAGGGGGAAGATTTAGGAGGTAGATGAGGAGGCATTACTTCACAGAGAGAGTAGTGTCGAAGTAGAACACCCTACCAGAGAGGGTGATATCATGCAAACCTGTGGGTAGCTTTAGAAGGGCATGGGGCAGAGAACAGGGGAGAGTATGTGTGGGTGAGGCAGAGAATGATTGAGGGCAGACAAAAGGGGAGTGGGGTGGGGCAGCTGCAACTTAGGGGAGCTAGCTGCACACTCGAGCAGAGGTTGATAGACCAGGAGGTGAGTTTCTGCTGGCACATTCATATGTTCTGCAGACTGTCCTGTCAGCAGCACCTCGCTTGATTTCCGCTTTGTGAGAGTGCATGCACATTGCAGCCTTTCAGCTGAGATGTCATATTTACAAAGCTCTTAAGATGGGAGAGCAGCGTGGTGTGAAGCATGGTTAGGAATCCTAAGAGCAGTTCCAGAACAATACTGCTAAACTCTTTTATAATGTATGGACAGTGTCCATTAACCTCTGTTTTCAGTTTATAAACTGATACTGCCATCGTTATGACATCAGCATGCTGTAAACCTTTCTTAACTATGTCATAATGATGGCATTGCAGGACAGAATGTCTTGGGAAGGAAAGGTAATCTGCTGCTCGGACATTCATTCAAAACACACACATTCCATTCAGGCAATTACAGACCCACTGCAATACAGATCACAATGACTAATTTCAGCACTTCAGTTGCTCAACAGTCAAACCAGGAGGCATTTATAGCCGAGCAAGACAAGAAATGCACATTAAAAAAACAAAACAAAAAAAAAACAACTATTTTTCCCCCCACAGTTACTAGTTTTTTCATACACTATAAAATGTAAGGCCTGAGTAAAGGGTGGTCAATCACGGACATAATCACCTCTTGCAATTGCCATGACAACTATAAACCTCTCAAGCTGCGCTCTCAAGGTTTACTTGGTTGTCCTGGCAACTGCTTGAGGTGAATACATTGTGGTTAACCACTGTAACTCAGGCATTATCCTCTACGTTTTAAATACTCCCTAAGCAAAAAAAAGAGGTAACTAATTCCATTCCATTTCACTTCTGCACTGATTTTGTTCACTTCGCTAAATAAATTTGGGTATAGTCATTTTAATTTGTAAATCACAGTTTGTACATTTCTCTGCTATCTGCTCGAAGTCTAAGCCTGTAATTACATGTCAGATGTACTTCCAGTATGTGCTGTACAAATGCAAACTACAGTTACTTTGAGGGACATGTTCCTGAGCCCACTGTGACAGAAAGGGTCATGCCTCTAGGTCCCTTTCATTTACAGCCACACAATAATAACGTTGCACTCTGTAGGCTGGTACTGTTATTTTATGACCAATATTTTATAATGACATGCTCAGTTAAAAACCCTCTACTTATGTGGACTGTCCTGTCAGCAGCTCCTCATTTGATTTGCTCTCTGTGAGAGTGCACGTATGTCACAGCCTCTCAGCTGAGAAGTCATATTTACTCAGCTGTTAGACGAGAGAGCAGCGTGGTGTGAAGCATGGTTACAGGTCCTCAGTGTAGTTTCAGTATAATTCTATTAAACTCGTTTGTTTTACTACTATAAATGTTCCCTAAACAAAAAAACTAGGTATAAAATTCAGTGCTGTTCCTCATTTGGAACTATTTTTTTTGCACTTCACTAAACAAATCTGAGAAAAGTGGTTTTAATCTGTAAATCAACATTTTCAAAGTTCTGTGCTTTCATCCCTGTCTAACTGTAAGCTTGTGATTAAATGTCAAATGTATGTGCTGTGTACTTGCTCCACCAATGCAGAACTACCATATATATATATATATATATATATATATATATATATATATATATATATATGTGTGTTGACATGAATATTTTGAGTCTGCTGCACTTTGAGTGACATGCCCCAGGGCCCCATGTGTCGTAGACTGTCATGTCCCCAGGTCCCTTTAATTTAAAGCCATAGTGTAATGTAGCTCTCTGGAAGCTGCCAGCAGGGACTGTATGTCTTGATTTTTTTTATTTGTACAAGTTCACCAGTCCGTTTGGTATTACTGTTCTAACACTTCACGAACTGTACATGCGTATCCCATGTACTTACATGCTTAGACAAGGCAAATAGCATGAACAATGCAAACTGTAATTTATAAAAGGAAACAGCTACTTCATGATTTTTTTAGTAAGGCGGACATCCACAATGAAGCGGACTGCAATATATTTGTTTAGCTCACTAATACTAAGACACCTGCTATCCTTGTTTGATTGATTTCAATTAATGTTTATTACAAATGACAGTCCATTTTGACACTGCAGCAGGTCGAGGACAATGCAAAATAAGTACGCCAGTCGTATACAGTACCTTCACACTGATGCATGCTGCATACAACCTCGTAGACTGAGCACACAACTGCAGTACTTCTGCTTTCCTTATTTATTAAAATTACTGAATATCACAGATGATGCTGTAAAAGTACAAACCAGACAGAACAAGCATTATGACACCTTCTTTAATTAATAACACATAGACTCAATAAGTCAATCTGAAGAGAATCGTGACCAAAAAAATTTAAATGTAATTTCTAAATATCATACAGTGTCACATTCAAATTTTACAAGAAATACTAGATCGAAGCACGCAGAAAAAACAAGAGAGCCATATGACAGCTGTCAAACTTAATCAGCCAGCTGTCTCCTATACCTTCAAACTGGTACGGGCTGCAAACGACCGCTTAGACAAAGCACAGCTTTGAGTACTGTTATTTTCCAAATTTGATTTACTAATATTAAAAATTTATCACAAATGACACTGTAATTTACTTTACTTAGAACTCTTTTTTAAGGTTCTAAATGTTTTTTTCCATGACTTGTGATACAAAATGGAAAAAAGATTAATAATCTTAAAAAATAAACATTTCAAGGGCTTTCCTCCAACAGTTAAGTGCTGAATCAAGCTAACGGAGTCCTGATGACCAACATACATGTGTTGGTCTTCCTGTCTATGCCATTTTTGTGGCTTTTCAGTGCTGTGTTTCTTGGGGGAATGAAAACAAGAAGCGGCATACAAAAACTCACAAAAAAAATTCCCCATATGAAAACTTCATACAGCTATTTTTTTAGGTGAACTGAGCAGACTCCAAACCTGAAATTTTAAAATGTAATAACTTCAGAATGGATTCATATTTTTTTCACCAAACCACCACATGAAACCCTTCTGAGGCAAGTCCTTTCTACTCTGAAAATTTCAGGCCAAAATTCTGAACCATTTAGGCACTACACAATGGCAAACGAACCTAGAAAAAAAGTGATTTTTTTTTTGCCTTTTTTTTCGCTATCTGTAGCTTGGAATCTGCACATCTGACTGGAAGGAAACTTGGCACATCAAGAAATCTACCTCACGAGACTGTGCATGCAAAATGTCATGCAAATCCATTAAACAGTTGCAAAGTTATTAAAGTTCAACATTTGGGGTTTAACACAGAAAGCCCTACTCAAACCTAAATACAGTGGTGCTACCACGCCACTATAATATATATTCATTGCAAGAAAAGGACGTTAATGCAGACATTAGGGTAGTAGAACATAAAGGGCACAAAGAAGGAAAATGAAAAACATTAGAGATTTGGGTCTCTGGAGTATTGACTAATCAGTGGTGGGGTCTTACTTGGGGTTGTCAACGCTAATGCCCACTCCCTCCCCCCAGTCCATAGCCTCCTTTCCAGAGCCCAAGATACAGCTCCAACCCAGTGCCTCAAAGTCATAACATAATTTGTTGGAGCTTTCTTCATGCAGGACCCTATGGACCCTGCACGAAGACATCACATTTGACCTCATCTGATCAGAGGAGGGGGGTGGGCATTAGGGTACAAGATGCCATCATGAAACTTTCCACATCTTGAGACTGACAGCTTGACCACACATGCAAAATTTTGTACTAATTCATTAAATAATGGCAAAGTTATTAAGGGCCAAAAAATTGGGTTTAACATTGAACTGCAAAAGTACAGTTATGTAAGAACTTACCATAACAGTAGATCTTCAAGGGGATTTCGTTCATCAGGTCACACCATAGGAACTTCACTGTCAATGAAGCAGGATCCACATGGAAGATTTTCAGCAGTACCACTGGGGCCGCCCATGCTGATGTCACCTCCCGACATCACCAACCCTATAAAGGCATAAGTGGCCCTGCTCCTTCCTCAGTTCTTTCCCCAGGAGACAAGGGGAGCAAAACCCAGATGTGGGACCAAGGAGATAGAGAGGTGCCCAGGCCAAAATAAGAGGCTGGATACACCAGTTAGCCAGTCTGATCAGAGAAGCCCTAAAAGGAGGATGGTGGGAGGGAAGGCATTCCTGATGACTGAGATACCATCAAAGATCTACTGTTATGATAAGTTCTTACATAACTGTACTATCTTCTTCAGGGGTATCTCAGTCATCAGGTCACACCGTAGGAATGAGTCCCAAGCTGTGACAGGTGCAGCGAGATAGTCTGGAAGGAAGCCCAACCAAAGCCTAGGAGAGGAGGCCTTGCAAGACAGCTCGGCCAAGACTGCTCAGGCTCTAGAGGCACTGTCCAGACTGTAATGCTTGGTGAAAGTATGGACAGTACTCCAGATGGTGGCAGTGCAAATGTCAGTGGCTGAGACCCCCTTGAAACAGGCCACAGAAGCAGCCATGCCCCCTGTGGAATGGGCTTTCAGCACCCCTGGCAACTCTTTGCCACACTTGTTGTAGCAAGTCATGTCATGTTTATTTATAAAAAAGCACTTTTCACAAAACCAAAGCACTTTTACAAGAATACAAAAAAATATTAACTTATCAAAAAATGCTAAGCTAAACAAATATGTTTTCAATGCAGATTTAAAGGACTCAGCGGCCAGGCACTCTCTAACCCAACGAGGTAGAGAATTCCACAGGGTCGGGGCCTAAAAAGCAAATGATCTGGCCCTCAAGGTCTTCAAATGGACCCTGGGAACCTCTAGCAATCCCTCATCAGAGGAGCGGAGAGGATGGAGGGGGCCATTGGGGCAGAGGAGATCTTGCAAATAACGCAGTGCCTGTCCGTGTAGGGCCTTATAGGTCAGCAAATCGAGATGATCCTCCACTGCACTGCCTGCAAATCTGCAGAGCACAGGAGTGACATGACAAGATCTAGATAAGCCTGTCAACAACCTGGCCACCACTTTCTGCACCAACTGCAGGTGGCAGATGTCCAATGCCGGCAACCCTAGGTACACAGCATTGCAGTAATCTAGACCGGAGGTCACAAAAGTGTTGACCAACATTGGACGATCATCAGGTGGAACAAGGTGTTTTATCCGGGCGATATTCCTCAGATGGTAACATGAGGTCCTGGCAACAGCTGACACCAGAGATTTATGCAGCAACCTGCCATCGAGCATAACATCCAGATTCCGCACCTCATTGGAGGTCATCAATTGGCTGCCTCCCAGCATAAGTCCGGATGGCTGGCCAGCAGACCCCTCTACCTGATGACCTGGGTCCACAAGCAACACCTCAGTCTTGTCTGGGTTCAACTTGAACCAACTGGCACTCATCCAGTCTTGAATCTGAGAGAGACAGCATCTCCCTGTTCTGGTACAAATTACATGCATAGTGGAGTATCATCTGCATAGCAGTGAAAACTTGGCCCACACCGCCTTATAATGTCCCCCAATGGCAACATATACACCACAAACAACAGCGGTGAAAGAATGGAACCATGTGGCACCCCAAAGGACAGGGGAAGGGGGTGGAGGAAAAAATTCCCGACACCAGTCTCTGAGTCCTGCCTGCGAGGAAAGAATGGAACCTAGCAGAACAAGATACAATTGGCTAGCCATTTTAGAAACATAGAATTTGACAGCATATGAGGACCACTTGGCCCACCCAGTCTGCCCATTTCCCCTACCTAATGGATAAGCTGCAGATCCTAGTTAACCAGCAGCCTACTTCTTCCTACCCCAACCCCCTAGAATTGCCTTATGACTGTCCCATGCATGCTTGAATTCCACCACTGTTTTTGACTCCACAACCTCCTCCGGAAGGCCGTTCCATGCATCCACAACCCTCTCTGTGAAAAAATACTTCCTTAAATTACCTCTGAGCCGCCTCCCCCATCTTCAAATTGTGCCCCTTGTTCTTGCACACCTCTTTTTTTGAAAGATGCTACCCTCTTGGACTTTGTTGATTCCCTTGAGGTACTTGAAAGTTTCTATCATGTCCCCCCTCTCCCTCCTTTCCTCGAGGCTATACATATTAAGCTCCTTAAGTCTCTCTTCATATGTCTTCTGGTGCAGACCCTGCACCATTTTAGTTGCCCTCCTCTGGACAGCTTCCATCCTATGTCTTTGCGGAGACTGGGTCTCCAGAACTGCACACATTACTCCACATGGGGTCTCACCAGCTGTCTGTACAGCGGGATAATAACTTCCTGTTTTCTACTGGTGATGCCTCTCCCTATACATTCCAGTATCCCCCCAGCCCTCCTTGCTGCCCTCTCACATTGCTTGCCCACCTTTAGGTCATCTGATATGACTACCCCCAGGTCCCTTTCCATTTGTGTTGTTGTTAGTATCTCACCCCCATTGTGTACTCTTTCCTGGTTTTTGTTTCCAGGTGCATTACCATGCACTTCTTAGCACTGAATCTAAGCTGCCATACATTTGACCATTCCTCTAACCTTGCCAAGTCCCTTCTCATCCTTTCCACCCCACCTTGTGCATCAACTCTGTTGCAGATCTTTGTGTCATCTGCAAGAGACATACTTTCCTTCCAGTCCCTCTGCAATGTCGCTTATAAAGACATTGAAGAGGACCGTCCAATACTGAACCTTCAGGTACCCCACTAGCAACCCCCTTTCTTCAGAGTGGACTCCATTTACTATTACTCTCTGTGTCCTATTCTCCAGCCAATTCTTTACCCAGGCTGTCATCTTGGGACCCACTCCCAGGCTGGCTAACTTGTATATTAATCTTTTGTGTGGGACTGTATCAAATGCCTGCTAAAGTCTAGGTAGGCCATGTCCACAGCCCTCCTGATTTACTACTTTGGTCACCCAGTCAAAGAAATCTATCAGATTTGTCTGGCATGACCTTCCCGCCAGAATCCATGCTGCCTTGGGTCCTGTGCCCTCTGGCCTCTAGATACCGACAATTCTTTCCTTCAGAAGTGATTCCATCATTTTCCCTACCACTGAGGTTAAACTAACAGGTCTGTAGTTTCCTGCTTCTGCCTTGCTCCCACTTTTGTGAAGGGGAATCACATCTGCCCTCCTCCAGTCCTCGGTACCACCCCACCCTCCCATGATTTGTTAAAGAGGGTAGTCAGAGGTGTCACTAGTTCTACCCTTAGTTCTTTTAGAATTCTGGGATGAATCCCATCAGGCCCCATTGCTTTGTCCACCTTCAGTTTTAAGAGTTCTTTCAAAACCCTTTCTTCTGTAAATGGGCTGGTATCAACTTCTGTATTCAGAGTGTTTCTACTGTTTGTTTTAGGTACCTCCCCCTCTTCATTTGTAAATACTGAGCAAAAATATTTGTTTAGTATCTCTGCCTTTTCACAGTCACCCTCTGCCCACCCTCCCTCTCCTTTATTAAGCCGCATTATCCCTCCCTTGGTCTTCCTTCGCTCCCTGACGTACCTATAAAAGGTTTTATCCTCCTTCTTAACTGAGTTGGCTATCTTTTCCTCGGTTTGGGCCTTTGCTGTTCTGACTGCTTTCCCAGCTTCCTTCTGCTTTAACTGATACAGTTCTCTGTCCTGCTCCTTCTGTGATTACTTGTACTTCCTGAATGCTTTCTTTTTCTCTTGAACCTTCACTGCCACTTCCTTTGAGAACCATAGTGGTTTCTTACATCGTTTCATTTTGTTTATTTGCTTCACACAAAGGCTTGTTACCTCTGTGATGGCAGTTTTATTATTCCCATTGTTCTTCCACCCTCCTTCCTGCCCATTTGCTAGTGCATTCCTTAGGCACTCACCCATTTGAAAAGTCAACCTCCTAAAGTCTAGTACTTTTGCCTTTGTATGGTTTGACTCTATTGCTGTGTTTATTGTGAACCATACTGTTCGATGGTCGCTAGTTCCCAGATGGCTACCCACTTCTATATCTGTGATCCTCTCTTCATCTCCATTTGAGAGAACCAGGTCTAAGATTGCTCCCTCTAGGTGGGCTCCAATACTAGTTGTCTAAGGCATGCCCCTGTAGGGCATCTAGAATAACCCACTCTTGAAGTGGCTGCTGCAACTGCACTCCAGTTAACATCTGGCATATTCAGATCACCCATCAGCAATATCTCCCTTTTTCTGCCATTCTAAGTATACTTTCTATCATTTCCTTGTCCATTTCCTCCCCTGAGAAGAAGTCTGTACTAACTCCTGTGCAGATTGTGGTGCCATTGCCGGTCTCCAAATTTACCCACAGTGCTTCTTCTCCTCCCTGTTTACCCTTTTGTTCTGTTGCTTTGATTCCTTCCCTTATGTAAAGAGCTACTCCTCCTCCTCTTTAACCCTCCCTGTCCCTCCTGTAGATAGTGTATCCTGGTATGTTTATGTCTCAGTCATGGTTTTGTATGCACCATGTTTCTGTGACTGCCACGATATCCAGATGTTTCTCCTCCATCAAGGCCACTAATTCAGAGAGCTTGTTACTCAGAATTCGGGCACTGGAACTCATTGCTCTCCATTTTTTGATGACTTTACCTTCTGTTGCAGCATCCCCCTCTGACCTTTCTACCTCTGTCTTTTTCTCATTTAATACCCTGTTTTGTAGGGAGAGGCTAGGATTTTCCTGCTGCTTATCAGTGCCTCCCCCCTTGACTAGTTTAAAAGCTTGCCAATGAAGCATTTAAACCGATTGCTCAAAAGAGCTGTTCCCTTCCTGGACAGATGCAGACCATCCTGCCAGTATAGGCTGGTGTTCCTCCAGGTGGAACCCCAGTCCCCAATGAGGCCAAACCCCTGTGCTCCACACCATTTTTTCAACCATTCATTAAACTGCATGGTGCAAAGTATCCTTGCCTCACTCATGCCATTGACAGGCAGCACCTCTGAGAAGGATACTGTGTGTGCTACTTGTCTTAGGCCCTTCCCCAGTTCTACAAAGTCCTTCTGCACTGCTCTAATCTCATGATAAGCCAAATCATTTGTCCCTAGGTGGACAATGACGTCCAGCTCAGACTCCCGTGCAGCTGTTCTCATGATCCTGAGGATGCGTTTCCTGTCCCTCAAGCCATGGCACCAGGCAGGCACCTTACTTCAGATTTCCCCACTCCCCCCACTTCTATCCCCCTAATAATTGAGTCCCCCCACCAGGAGCTGCTTCCTTTCTTGTGGTGTCCTCTGCCTCCTTCCTGTGGGCCTCCCTTGTGACAGTTGTCCTCAGCCACCTTAGTCTCCTCTGCGGGTGCATCCATAGGGGAGCTATGCTCCCCCAGAATGGTGTATGGATTGTGGAGTGGAACAACTGACTGGGTGTGTCTCTGTTCCACCATCCTCACCTTCCCTGAGCCCACTGTGGTCCAACGTGCTGTGCTTTCTTTGCAACCTCTGAAGTAGTGGTGGTGGCTCTGGTGCTCCCTGGATGGGGGAGATTCCCTTCCTACCGTCCAGTGTGGCCTGGGGGAAGGCTCCCTTACTACTGTCCAGTGTGGCCTGAAGATGGGCAACTTCCTCCCTCAGGGCAGAGAGTTGTCTGCAAATAGGGCAGCATCTCAGCCTCCAGAAAGACTCCCGGAAGACTGCTGGCCCACAGCCATTACATTGCACTACTCTCCACATGTTTATCTACTTTTTTGTGTGTGTGTGTGTGTGTGTGTGTGTTTGTGTGTGATTGGTTTGTTATATAGAAATATATATATATATTATACAATGTGTATGCTTATATTGTCAGTGCAGTGTGCTAGAGAGGATATGGCAGTGATATGCACCTTGTACTCTTGAGGAAATGATGTCAGAACCCCAGGTATAAAGGAACTATTTCCAGGAGTGGGTGGGGTAAGGGTGGGCAGGGGTTGGGCCTAAACTGTGCCCTCTACAAACAATCAGCTAAAAGCTCTGACCCACCACTGTGATGAGTGCCTTCCTGTCAGCAAGATGCCCCACGTGACAATTTGACAGAGAAAATACCCTGCTAATCAAACAGAGAAAATCCAGACATCCAAGTCAGACACAGGTAAACCTCCCCAGCCCCAAAAACAGCCTGGTGGTTTGTGCTCTGAAAGCAGTCAGCCCCAAATAAGTCAGCTGTGCTTTAAACTCTTCCTGCACTGAAAATCTTAAGAATTGTAACAAAAATAAAGCTAGATCCACCTCCCTCTGTTGCTTGAAAGACTGTCTTTTCCTGATAATTCTAAGTTCCTTATTTCACCTTTCAGTTAGAAGTAGCCTCCACCTGCAGAATATCTGCTACAAACCAAAGACAATTGTAAGGTTCACCTCCCTCTGTTGTTAGCACAACTCGCTTTCTTGCAAGTCCTATGTTCAGTATTTCAGCTTCCAGCCAGAGGTAGTTTCACTTGAAGAATATTAGCTGTTCTGATGAGCTTGCTATAAAACACTTGCTTATAACACTATTGTTCTCAGGTCTGTTACCAAAGCTATTGGCTGATAATTAGCTATGATGTAAGCACTTCCTGACAAAGTCTGGTCTTACCTTTTAAGGCACACACAAATAAACACAAAAAACAGTTTTCACCCCGTAGGGCACTGTCTAGGTCAAATACACAACCCGTACCTGCACTTATTTCAGCACTTATGACAAATTCTTAACCCAGGGTTTAAACTCTTCCTGCACTGAAATCTTAAGAATTGCAACAAAAGTAAAGCTAGATCCACCTCCCTCTGTTGCTTGAAAGACTGTCTTTTCCTGATAATTCTAAGTTCCTTATTTCACCTTTCAGTTAGAAGTAGCCTCCACCTGCAGAATATCTGCTACAAACCAAAGACAATTGTAAGGTTCACCTCCCTCTGTTGTGAGCACAACTCGCTTTCTTGCAAATCCTATGATCAGTATTGCAGCTTCCAGCCAGAGGTAGTTTCACTTGAGGAATATTAGCTGTTCGACAAACATTGTTTAGAAGCTTTGGTGCCCTCTCTTCCCTGGGTGAAAGAAACAAAAACCTGCTATGACTTTCTGCAGTCATTAGTTCGCATCAGATAATAGTTCAAAATTCTGTGCATGACTAAAGTATGGAGCAGTGCTTCCCCTGAACTGACATGCTTCAGGAAATAAACTGGAAGGTAGATAGACTAGTTCAGGGTAAACTAAGATACCACCTTGGGAGAAACTCAGGATTCTAACCACAGGAATCAATCATTAGGATTACACTGATGCAGTCAGCCTCCTGTGTTGGACTGCCCAGAGAGATGGAATTATATGCAAATGATGGAACTCTCAATTGGCTCATGCCAATTTCAAACTGCTGCCCTAGCAACTGCTGCACTCTGAGTGCTTTGGATTCTTTACTTGGCCTGTCTAGTGAAGACGTCCCGGACAACTCTCCTTCAACTTCTTCAAAATTTGCTTATCTGGTTGATAAGTAGTGTTTTAAGTTTACTTTTCAAATTGCTTTCTTAGCATTAGTTAGTTTTTTTTAATTTGTGTGAGAATTTTAGGTAATTAGCAGTTCCCTCACGGTTCCATGGAACTGAGGGCTCTGCTATTTTAAGTGAGGTTTTCACCTCATCTTTGGTTATACTTGGTGTTTTCATGGTCGGTTCCTTGACCGTTTGTGCCTTATCTATTTCATTTAAATTGATATTATTCTCGGTTCCCCTTTTTATGTCAGGAACCGAGTAGCGCTCGGTTCCCCGAACCGTTTAGCGGTTGTTTATTTTTGAAATCTTTGGTTCCAAGGAACCGATAATTCTGTTTAAGTCTATTTAGTGATTCCTGCTCAGTGTCAGAGGTCCCTGTTGTCAAACCTAAGTAATGTACAGGACCCACTGGTTTTAGATATTGCAAGTCTTGTGGTCAGATTATAGCAAAAGCAGACAGACATTCTCTTTGTGTTTTTTGTCTGGGTACTAGCTACATTTTTTGCCAGTTGTGAGATTTATGAGACATTCTTTCTTAAAACTCTGAGGAAAAGGTCCAAAATATTGGAAGAAATGGCCTCTGCTTCTGCTACTACTACTACTGGTGAAAGCAGTTCCTCTACCTCTGTTACAAAAAAGGATGGCGGTAAAGCGAAGGATCCTGACAAAGGATCAGAAAAAATTGAACAGGGTAAGTCAAAAAGGGCTGTGGAGACATGGTCTGAGCCTGTTCCACTTAAGAAAAAATGCAAGGCGTGTCGCTGCGCCTCTGGCCAAGAAGCCTAAGGAGCTCCCAGCAGACAAACACAGTATGCCCACAGCTGAGGATACTGACAAAGCTTTACAGGTCTTGCAAGCACTGCAGGCTGCAGTCCCGGTTCCCACACCGACTGCTCCGGTTCCTGTGCCTGTACCAGCTCCTCAGGAACTGCAAGCCACCTTTGGTGAGGATGATGATGATTTTCTTGAGGAACCGATAGATCCAGAGGTTTCTCCAGAACAAGATTTTGGATCTTCACCCAGGGATCCAGAGGATTATACCTCCCACTATGCTTCTGTGAAAAACATGGTAGAAACCATCAACCTCCTTCTGCACGAGACAGAGGAGGATGTGGAGGAGGCAGAATTTTTGGACATGATGGGACTAGCCCTCACAAAATGCTTATTACTGCCTATACTTAAGTCATTGAAAAAGGCAATACTGCAAATATTTCAAACTCCTACTTCAGTTCCAGGAGTGTATAGAAAGGTTGATAAGAAATCATAGGTGTATCAGAGCAATTTATTAGATCAAAGATCCATATACTCGCAAATATGTTAATATGCCAGGATTTTGTTGTCCATCAAGTATCTGTCTAACTTGTTCTTGAATTCGTCGATGGTTTTACTGGTCACTATTTCAATTGGAAGTTCATTCCAAATCTTTGAAACTATAACAGTTAACCAGTGCTCTCTCCTAACTGTATTAACCCTTTCCCTACAGATTTGCAATGAGTGGGCTCTAGTATTATATACCTGGTCCTTGAAAACCAGACCAAGTTGTTCCCATAGATCACTATCGTTTAAAGCTTTAAATACAAAGCACATGTTGCCTCTCATTCTTCTGTATTCCAGGGAATACAATCCCAAAGTCATCAGTCGTTCTTCATAACTCTGGCCCTGTACCTCTTTTATCCTACGCGTAGCCCTTGTTTGTACCCTTTCAAGACTTTTTATGTCTCCCTACACCAGGAAGCCCACAATTGGGCACCATATTCTAGATGAGGGTGCACCAAGAAATTATACAAGGGAAGTATCAGCTAGATAGGACCACAGCTGATTTTCTTTTCAGTCACCCCGATCCTGAGGGGGTGGTTCAGGCTGCTGACTGCAACAAAGCCAGAACACCTTTGGCTACCCATCCACCTGACAAAGATTCTCGAAAGATGGATGCCATGGGAAAAAAAGGGCACATGGCTGCCTCTTTGATTGTCAGGCAAGCCAATTACATGGCTTATGCAGTGCAATACCAGAAGGCACTCTGGAATACAGTTTTAGCCCTGGCTAACAGGATGCCATGTGAGGTGGCAGCTGATTTACAAGATACAACAAAAGCTGCACTAGATGCCACAAAATACCAGTTCCACATGGCTGTGGATGCTAATGATTCCCTTAAGAGATCTGCATGGCTCAGGTCCACCAACCTGACCTTGGATACCCAGGCCAAGGTGATGGATTTTCAATTCGAGAAAAACATGTTATTTGGTGACAAAACAGAGGCCTACATGAAAAAGGTAGAGGAATACAAAGCTACCTATAGAAGTAATTCTAAGGATAGGCCTTCCACATCCTGTAGGGCCCAAACTAGGGGAGGCAGGGTTAGGGGATCCTATCCCAGACCATTTTTCCAGGCTCAGACCTCTCAGCCGCAACAGCAGTCTAAAGGCTATTTTTGAGGAAGGGGTAGGAGAGCCATGAGAAGAGCCTCTCCTTCCCCTCAGACTCAGGCACAGCCCACACAGAACCTGACGGGCTCTTACAGGTCGCATCCCCTGTCATAGATCCACCACTGGGTGGCAGAATGTCTCACTACCTCCAGGATTGGCATACCATCACCACAGACAAGTGGGTCCTGGAGGTAGTGAGCCAAGTTCTGAAGTTCAGCTTCAAATCATTCCCCAAGCTGAGAACAAGAACATTTGCACCAGTTACATCTGCAGACAGAATTTTACTAGAAGCAGAGGTGAAGCATCTGCTGGCAATCAAAGCAGTGGAGCCAGTGCCCCTAAACCAGAGGGGCAAAGACTTCTACTCCAAATATTTCATCACAAGAAAGAAAACTGGGGATTGGTGACCTATCCTCGATCTAAGACTTCTAAACAGGCACACTATGAAGCCAAAATTCAAAATGGTGGTCACTCTTGCAATAATCATTCCAACTTTACAAAAGAGAGACTGGCTAGCCTCCCTAGACTTAAGGGATGCTTACTGTCACATTCCCATCAGACCATCTAACAGAAAGTACTTGAGATTCAGGCTGGCCTCAGGCCATTATCAGTTTGCAGCATTTCCATTCTGCCTAACTTCTGCCCCAAGGGCTTTCACAAAGTGTTTAGCCATGGTAGTAGAGTTTCTGAGAAAACAAGGGGTGACAGTCTTTCCCTGCCTGGACGACTGGTTAGTAGTGGATCCACCTCTGCATCATACAGAGCAAGCCCTAGCACTAACAAAATCTGCTCTGGAGTGCCTGGGTTTTATCATAAATGAACAGAAGTTTCAGCAAATACCAATTCAAGTACTAGAATTCATTGGTGCAGAACTACACACCAGTCTGGGCAGAGCTTTTCTGCCTCAGGACATGGTAAACAACATTCTACAGATTGCAAACTCATTTGTGCCAGGAAAACCCAAACCAGCCAGAGTATTCCTCAGGCTTCTGGGTCACATGGCAGCTACCACCACAGTGGTGCCAGGTTCCAGATTTCAAATGAGAGACATCCAGTTTCACCTGAGACAATACTGGTCACAGAGGACAGACCCACTGTCCAAACTGGTTCCAGTCACTCACAGCCTGCTACAGGCAGTGCAGTGGTGGCTAGATGAGTACAACCTTTGGGTAGGTGTGCCTTTCATAAAGGAACAGCCTTCCTTAATTCTTACAATAGATGCCTCCCTTTTGGGTTGGGGAGAACACATGTTGGATTACACAGTAAGTGGCAAATGGTCTTCTCAAAAGTCCCGGTTTCATATAAACCTGCTGGAGCTCAGGGCGGTGTACTTAGCCCTGGCATTTGCCCCACATCTCCAAAACAAAGTGGTGCAGGTCAGAACAGACAACACCACAACTATGTAGTACTACACCAACAAACAGGGAGGACCCAGGTCAGCCCCACTGTGCACAGAAGCGATGAGGCTGTGGTCCCTGGCATACTCCATGGAGGTATCCCTATCAGCCATATATCTTCCAGGAAAGGACAATGTACTGGCAGACTCCCTCAGCAGGATAAGTCAGGACCACCACGAGTGGTGTCCGAATCCTCAGATACTCAGTAGAATTTTCAGGAGGTGGTGCACTCCAGAGGTGGATCTCTTTGCCTCTGCAGCACACCTCCTCTCAGGGGCACACTTCCCCTGGATGTGATGATCCTGGACTGGACTGGGAAGTTTCTGTATGCCTTCCCTCCTTTTCCAATGATATTCAGGACCCTACTGAAACTGAGGTTCCAACCAGCAACAATGATACTGGTGGCACCAGATTGGGTGGGGCAACTCTGGTATTCACTTCTTTTGACTCTGTCAGTAGTTCCCCATAGTCATCTGCCCAGGAGGCACAACCTGCTGGCTTCCTCTCAGGGCAGGATACTGAACCCCAGCCTCAAATCACTGAGGCTCAAGGCCTGGCTCTTGAGGTCTTAGAATTTGCCAACCTCAAACTGTCAGAACAGGTGCTGACAGAACTTAGAGGTTTCAGGAAACCTTTCACTAAGAAAACATATTCTTCTAAGTGGAAGAGGTTTTCCATATGGTGTGCAGGTAAGGGTACTGACCCATCCAGGGCTGACTTGGCCGTTCTCCTGGATTACCTAACACACTTACATGCTCTAGGCCTGAAGCCTTCAACCCTCAGAGTCCACTTGGCTTCAGTCTCAGCTTACCTGTCAGCTGGTAAAGAGAGATCCATGGCCTCTCATCCAGTATTCAGGAAATACTTTAAAGGCCTCAACCTTCTGCACCCTCCTGAGGGAACCGGCTCCAGCCTGGAATCTGAATATCTGCATTGCCAAGCTCATGGATGCACCATTCGAGCCCATGGCAACTGCAGGTTTGAAGTATATCACTTGGAAAACTGTTTCTGGTTGCTATTACTTCAGCCAGAAGGATCAGTGAGTTACAAGCCCTGTGCACAGATGTGAACTACATCTCATTCCACAGGGAACAATAAAAAATTCCTTCCCAAAGTGGCATCTGAGTTTCACTTAAATCAGTCCATCACTTTTTTTTTTGACAGAGAACTCCAGTTCTCCAGAAAGGAGGCTTCACTCCCTTGATGTCAAAAAGGCACTTAGCCACTATATTGAAGAACCAAGGCTTATAGACCAAGTCAAACACAGCTCTTTCTTACCTATGGTAAGGTAGGTAAGGGCAGAACTGCCACAAAATGTACAATTGCTCACTGGATACTGGCATGTATACAGTTTTGTTATAGTAAAGTGGGTAAACAGGTGCCCCTGGGCCTGAGGGCACATTCCACCAGGGGTGCAGCTGCTTCAGTGGCAGCTTCAAGAGAAATTCCACTACTGGAAATCTGCAAAGCAGCTAGATGGAAAACAGTACACACCTTCACAAAGCATTACAGTCTGGATCTATAATCCAGAAGTGATGCCAGATTTGGTACAATAGTGCTGCAGAACCTGTTTCCTAAATAGGTTCTCTGTCCAACCTCCAAAGGTATTGCTTGGTAGTCTGCATCAGTTTAATCATAATGAGTGATTCATGGGGTTAGAAGAAAAAAATTACTCATCATAGTAATCTTGTTTCTTCAAAGGGATCACTCATTGTGATTAAAGCACCCATCCTGCCTCCCCTACTAGGACCTATGAATGTTGTTCTGCATCCCGGTTTTAGGGTGTTTTCCATATAGGTCAGGTTAGAGACTCACTTCTTGTTAACCAGTTGGTTCCCTTGTCATCTTGAGTTTTTTAGGTTTGCTTCTTGGGATGTTTTTTTGACCTGAGAAGACATTCTTTTATAAAAACATTATTTTTAGCTAGTGGGTCTTATACACAGTTAGGCTACATAAGAGTCTGAAGCACTCAGAGTGCAGCAGTTGCTAGGGCAGTAGTTTGAAATTGGCATGAGCCAACTAAGAGTTCCATCATTTGCACATAATTCCATTTCTCTAGGCAGTCCAACACAGGAGGCTGACTGCTTCAGTTTAATCATAATGAGTGATCCCTTTGAAGAAACAAGATTACTATGGTGAGTAATTTTTTCTTTTTGTGTAAAGACACCCTGTCTTTGTGGAAAATCAAATAAGGCTCCTCACATCAGAGGGCCTGCAGCTCAAAAATCCTTCAAACAGAAGTAATAGCAACTAAAAATAATGCTTTCCAGGAAAGAAAGCAAAGCTTGCAAGTCACGACTGGCTCAAACGGAGACAGGATCAATTTTTACAGAACAAAATTTAAATTCCAAGCTGGGACAGTGGACTGGATTGGAGGTTTCAGATGCAAGATGCCCCTGAGACAAGCATGGGCCACTTCTAACTGGGCCACGTTATGGCTGTCAACGGGCTTGTGAAAGGCCGAAATAGCTGAAACATGCACTTTAATGGAGGAGCACTGGAGACCTGAATCTGACAAGGAAATCAGGTAGTCCAAAATCTGACTCACCAGTCAGGTGAAAGGGTCCAAGTGATGTTTGGTAGCCCAGATGGCAAACCTCTTCCACTTCATGGCATATGTGACCCTAGTAGAGGGCTTTCAAGTTGTGATGAGGACACATGCTACCCACTGGGATTCTCCGACTCGAGCAATGGCCATGTCCTCGGGAGCCAAGCATGCACACGAAGGGACTTAGAGATTCAGATGGACCAGGGTCCCCTGAGCTTGCGTCAACAGATCCCTGCAAAGGGGTAAGGGGACTGGAGGCCTCTCCACTAGCTGTTGCAGTAACGGAAATCATATCTGCCATAGCCAGTAGGGTGCGACCAGAATCATGTTGGCCCCCCTCCATCTGCAGCGTGATTGGCACTCTCTGAATCAGAGAAAAAGGAGTGAAGATGTACAGGAACCTCCATCTCCAGGAGTGGGACAACATGTCTTGCCAGAAAACTCCAGACCCTGGATGCAGCGAGCAGAAATTGGGCAGTTTTGCTTTGAGTGGGAATGCAAAAAGATCCAGCTCTGGATGACCATTTCTGGTGAACAGATCTTCTGCGATGGATGCGAAAAGCTCCCATTCATGCATGCTAGACTGAGTCCAGCTGAGACTATCTGCCAGGGTGTTTTGCATGCCTGGGACATGGACTGCAGAGAGAATCAGACTGTGGTACAGTCCCCAGTGCCAAACTCTCATGGCCTCCCTGCACAGGGGGTATGAGTGTGTTCCCCCTCATTTGTTGATATAGTAGACAACACTCATATTGTCCGACTGGAGTAACAGATGGCCTTGAAGGAGATGGTTCTGGAAGTCCTGCATGGCGTACAGGACCACCCGCATCTCCAGAACGTTGACATACAGGGATACCTCGATCTGAGACCACATCCTTTGAGTCTGAAAGGGACCCAGGTGCACTCCCCAGCCTGAGCTGGAGGCATCTGTGGTGAGGATGTGCTGGGGGGTAGAAATCAGGAATGGAACCCCTGTAACAGATTCTTTAGGTCCATCCACCTTGCGGACAGGGGAGGAGACCAACACCAGCTGTTCTAGGTCATCCGTGTGTTGGTCCCGCTGCACCCTGAGCATCCACTGGAGCACCCACATGTGCAGCCTGGCCAAGGGGACTGTGGCAATCTCTGCGTCCATAAAGTCTAATAGCCTCAGATACACCCCCATGGGAACATAACAGCTCTGAGTGACTTCCTGAGCCTGGGCAATGAGGCACTCGGCCTTATCGAGGGGCAGGAAGGCCTTGCCCTGCACAAAGTCAAAGACTACCCGTATATATACTGCAGTCTCTGGGATGGAGTCAAGATGGACTTGGGCAGACTAACCATGATGCCCAGGGAGAGGAACAGTTGGAGAGTCCTCTCCAGGGTCTGGAGGAGCTGCTCCCTGGATGTAGCTTTGAGAAGCCAGTCGTTCAGGTAGGGAAAATGTACAGACCTTCCTTCCAGAGAGCTGCAATTATTTTGTAAAGACCAGTGGCGCAGAAGGCAAGCCACAGGGCAATACCTTGAATTGGTAATCCTCTCACTGAAAAAGGAACCGGAAAAAACTCCTGTGCGGAGGAAACACAGAGGTATGCAGGTAAGTGTTTTACATATCCAGGGAGCACAGCCAGTCGCTTGAGAAGGGGCAGCAGGCCTGGCAGGGTAACCATGCAAAATGTCTTGTACTGAATGTAAAGAATGAGGTCTCTGAGATCTAAAATTGACCTCAGATCTCTGGTTCTTTTCAGGACCAGGAACAACCTGGAATAAAATCTCCTGTTCCTCTGACACCTGGGCACAGGCTCTATGGCCCTTTTCCACAGAAGGGCCTGTACCTCCTCCCGCAGAACTACTAGATGGGCCGGGGGGGTCTATGGGGTCTTCCTTGGGGGTTGTCAACCCTGATGCTCACCCCTGCCCCCTGTGGGCCCTGCCCAAAGAAAGGATATGTTTGATGCTGTTTGCTTATGGAATGGGGTGGTTATTAGGGTTGACAACACCCAAGGACTACTGATTCACCAAGACTCTGGTGACACAAAACCCAAATTTTATTTCCTTTTTCAGTTTGGGAGTTTTGGGGGTATTAGGGTTGGAAACCCTAACACCACATTTCCCTACTTTTGTGCCATTAAGTTACCCTAACTGGCACATTAACATAGCGTCTTGCAAAGAGGATTGATAGATAGATAGATAGATAGATAGATAGATAGATAGATAGATAGACAGACAGACAGATAGATAGATAGACAGACAGACAGACAGACAGATAGATAGGATATATGTTTCTTGAAAAAAAACTTTGTTAGTGCACTAGTCAGGGTTAAAGTGACAAAAGTATGAAAATGTAGTGCCAGGGTTCCCAAACCTAACACCCCACCACCACCATGCAGTAAGCAACAGGAAAAACATTACGGTTTCACCTCTCCTGAGTCTTCACAAATTAGGCATGGGGTGTACCATGGGGCTTTTCAACCCTAACACTTACCCCATTCCATCAGTAAATAAGCTGACATATGTAGAGTATATGCGAATGGAGTGAGCATTAGGGCTGACAACCCCAAGGTACACCCTGTGACACTTGGCCAGCTGGTTAGGATTGTTCTTTGATATTTGTAATATAAAAATGTAGTGTGTGATTTGTCTCCATAAGGCAGCTGGGCCATGGATCAGGTTTTAGTGAGAATACAGGATGCAGTAATCTAAAATCAGGAGGTAATTAAAAAGACAAGAGTGCCTTAATTAAGGGTCTCCTGTTTATCTGACTCAATTGGAGCTGGCCAGCTGCCAGGATATAGGGTTTGTAAACTTTTATGACATCTTGAAATGAAATTAAACTTTATTTGTATGGTGCCATTCTAAAATCAAGGCGCCTAGAGTCTTAGAGGAAGAAAACATGTTATATCACTATGGTGTTAAAAAGTCATAAATATCCTTTGATCCTTGGAAGCAGGAAACCACACAAGATCAAAAGAAAGGCTTGATTAAAGAGAGTCATATTGGGAAATGAGTTTTTGCTGATGTCACCTTTTTTAATATACCTCCTGATAGGACATCCTGTATGTATATTTTTTATATTCTAAAAGGAGGAGCTAGATGGCATCATAGAAGAGGTGGAGACACAGGGTTTATACTGTATTATGTATTTCCACTGAGTCACATTTCTTTGTGGGCTCTTAGAAACAAGAACTAACTATAAGCACCATGAGAAGGTAATACATTAGACAGAACAGTCTAATTGTATTGTGGTTGTAGTTTATGTTCGTACTGTTCCTTGTTTTCTTTCAAGTGACTGCATGTTTTGTGATACAGTGTTCCGTGTTTACATTTTACATATCTTTATCCATTTTTAAGTAAACCTCTTATTTTAAAGAGACTGCCTGGTGTGTCCTCGAAGTTCTTTCTTTTGCATGTGAAGTACAGATGGTTAAGACTGACTAAAACTGTTCAAAGCTTGATGGTGTACTAAACTGTGAAAAGGTAAGAATATACCTAAGGTCTTTTATAGAGTTTTAATGGTTCATTTTGGAAACCTGGTTAGGTGCCCTTAGGCGAAAGATATCTGGCATTCCCCAAAGAGCAGATTATCTGAGCCTGTACATTTGGGTACGCTAGCATAAGGTTCACAGTTTGAATTCCCCCAGAACATGAGACCAAGTGATTTGGACCCACAAGCAGACAGGAGGATACCCTGTTCTGTTACCTGTTCACAATACTGCGATCAGAGGTTGGCACTGTGGGAACAGAGGGCCTGACCTGCTGAGTGGGTTTGTGACAGACTGGTTGGCAGTGGTATAAATACATTTGGTAACACAAGCTTTAATTGTTCAGTGTGTCAGCTTGATACTGTGCAGCTCACTTGCAAAATAAGGCAGTGATTTATTTTTAAAAAAGAAAACAGAACTATATCATTTGGCTTACAGTCAAGTTCCTACCTGTTTTATTTTATTTTTTTCTAAAGTGCAAGTAAGAGTAGCACCAGTTAGGGAAGAAGATGGCTTCCAACTACAGCAGGCACACTGTAGACTATTTGAGGCAGTTGTGCCAGGACAGAGGAGTCCTGTATGAGGTGAGAGCCCCCAAGCAGATCCTCGTGGATGCCCTGATGGCAGCAGATGCCCAGAGCATCGAGTCACAGACTGTGACTGTAAAAGACCAAACCTTGAGCATGGAGGGGCCAGTGCAGTGTCCAGATCCGGTGAGGATGACATCAGGGCCAGTGCCAGCGAAGAACCACAGCAGCAGGGGAAGGTCACCAGCATTCTGGTGCCAGAAGTACTCAGGCTGCAGACTGAGTTGTGCAGAATGGAGCTGGAGTTCCAGTGAGAACAGCGAGAGGCTGACCGAGAACAGCAGAAGGCTGACTGTGAAGAGTGTGAGCGCCAGCAAGCTGCAGAGGAGAAGAGGGAGCGAGAACAGTGAGAAGCTGAACGTGAGGAGTGTGAACTCCAGACGCGACATGAACTGGAGAAGTTACGACTCCAACCACCCGCACCACAGCAGGTAAGTGGCTTAGGTTTTACTGGAACTACAGGACTGGGTTGCAAACTGAATTCCAAATTGATAGCTGAATTTAAATAGGGGGAGGATATGGATGCCTTTTTAAATTCCTTTGAAAAAGTTTATATTCAGGCTAAAATTTCTAGAAGGTCCTGGACCTTCCAACTATCCCCGCTACTTACCAGGAAAGGTCGTGATGCATTGGGTCAAATGGACAATGATGACAGTAATGAATACAGCAAACTTAAAGCTGCACTTTTAAAAAAGTTTGATTTAACTGCTGAAGCATACAGAGCTAAATTCCGTAAGCTCAGAAGAAGCCCTGATATGAGCTGCGAGGAGCTAGCCACGAAACAATGTCAGTTTTTAAAACAGTGGTGGAAGGGAATTGAAGCAAACTCTGTAGATAAAACTGAAAATGTTATTTTGTTAGAACAGTTTTTTGGGGCATGCCCAAGAGCTGAAAACCTGGCTGGAGGACCGATATCCCAAAACAGTGCAAGAGGCTGCTGAACTCTTGGACCGCTATGCCAAGAACAGACCTGCTCTGAGAGCGAATGGGGCGGGTGTGGCAGTGCAGAAAGGGAAAAGCGTGCCTTCAGGGCAGCTAAAACCCTCACTGCCTCCACCGAAACCAGTTATCCCCAGGTTTCAGAGAAAAGATTTCTCTAAGAAAAGAAATTAATGTTGGGTTTGTAAAGAAACTGGGCATATTGCCAGACAGTATCCCAAAGGGCAAGCAATACGCACAGGGGGCTAGGAAAGAAGTGGGTTGTTTGTGTGTCCCTGGAAGCATGCATGTGAACATGAGGGAAAGCATGCACCCAATCACGGTGAATGGTGTACAGACTCAAGGGTTAAGGGACACGGGGCATCCCTGACATTGGTAAAAGGGGATCTGGTAGAGCCTGGTCAGCTTATACCCAATAAATATGTCACTGTACAAGACTTTACTGGTGAAGAGAGAAGATTGCCCTTTGCTAGTGTTCTCCTAGACTGGGGTAAAACAGGGGGAACTGTGCAACAGGTGGCTGTAGCCAAAACTTTAGCAGTTGACGTCATCCTTGGCAACAATCTCAAACAGAGGATGGTGTGTCCAGTTACCCGTAGCCAAGCGGCAAGGGAAAACTATAGTTCCCTGGACCCCACAAAAGCCACTGTGGAAACGACTGGGAGGCTGGTTCCCCAGCCTGTGTCTCCTGAAGGGGAGACTAATTGAAAAGGGGATAGAAATTTCCCCAGTAGCAGTTAACTACACAGCTACAGAGGGTTACTCCAAAGAAGGAGGGGTGACCCATTGTCAGAGGGTTAGGGATGACAGTGATCCTGAGTGCCCTGATGTTAGTGCTAGGGACCCTAGTTTAGAGACTGAAGGGGACCTGTCTCATGCCTTGGGAATGTGTAAGGAGTTTGCAGCTGCTCAGAAAAGTGACCCTATTCTAGAGAAGCTGAGGGCTTGGGCAGACTGATGGTGCACAGGCAGGTGACGGTAAACATAAGGTTTATTGGGGATATGAACTGATGTATACTCAGGCTGCACAGACAGAGGGAGGGGTGATAGGCAGGCAGCTTGTCGTTCCCCAGGGGTATTGTGAGCAGTTGCTCAAGACTGCACATGATATTCCCTTGTCTGGTCATCTGGGAATCGCATGCACTATGCAGCGACTGGCCCAGAATTTCTATTGGCCCAACTTCACCCAGCAGGTGAAGGAGTATTGCAGGTCTTGTCACCAGTGCCAAGAAATAGGGAAGGCAGGTAAGAAAACCTAAGCTGCCCTAATTCCATTGCCCATAGTGGAGGAGCCATTCCAGAGGGTGGGAATGGATACTGTGGGGCATTTAAATACCCCAGCTCCTCCGGGAAGAGGTTCATCCTGACTGTGGTGGATTATGCCACCCAGTACCCAGAGGCAGTCACCCTATCCTCACTTAGGACAGACAAAGTAGCAGATGCCTTACTTGGGATTTTCTCCTGTGTTGGGTTTCTGCAAGAGGTTATCACCGATTGAGGGGGTTCCTTCATGTTGGACCTGATGAAATGTTTGAGGGAGAAATGTGGGGTGTTGCAGAGATGCACATCACCTTGTCACCCAAAAGCCAATGGGCTTGTGGAAAGATTTAATGGTACCCTGAAGTCAATGCTCCAAACATTTGCTGAACAGCATGGGAGGGACTGGGAGAAATACCTTCCCCACCTGTTTTTTGCATACAGGGAGGTGCCCTAAGAGTCGACAGGATTTTCTCCCTTCGAGCTCTTATATGGACGCCAGGTACGTGGGCCCCTAGACTTGATCTGGGAGGACTGGGAAGGCAAGCACACCACCCAGGGAACTCTCATAGTGGAGTACATCCTTAGATTTAGGGATAGGCAGAAGGAGCTTATGGGGATAGTCCAGAGCAACCTGGCAGCTGCCCAACAGAAACAAAATGTGTGGTATGACCACAGAGCCAGAGCTCGCTCGTACACAGTGGGTCAGGAAGTCATGGTCCTTATTCCGGTCCAGAAAGACAAGCTGCAGGCTGAGTAGGCAAGACCGTACAAAGTGGTTAGAAAGGTAGACGACATGAACTGTCTATATCATAGAGTTACCTGACAGAAGACAGAGAGAAAGGATGTATCATGTCAACATGATGAAGCCATATGCTAATAGGGCTGACATGGTGCTTGCAGTATGTAGTCCTGGGGAGGGGACGGACAAAGGAGACCCCCTTCTGGACTTGCTGGAAGAAAGCAAGCAGGAGTCCTCTGTGGAGGCAGTGAAATTGTCTCCCCAGCTGGCCCCAGACAAGATCCAGGAAGTAAGGGAGGTTTTAGCAGACTTTGCCCCACTGTTTAGCTCCAAGCCTGGACTAACCCCCTCAGCGACGCACGATGTGGAGACAGGGACACAGACGCCCATATAGCATACAGCATATTGGTGTCAGAGGCTGTCCAAAAGGACATTAGGAGGGAGGTGGAGGAAATGCTGGATTTAGGGGTAATCCAGAGATCCCACAGCCCCTGGGCCTCACCCGTAGTCCTTGTACCCAAGCCAGATGGCGTTACTCGTTTCTGTGTGGACTATCATGGACTGAATGCAGTCACAAAGTCAGGCGCCCACCCGATGCCCCAGACAGACTAACTCCTGGCCAAGTTGGGAGGGGTGACCTACCTTACGACTACTGTCCTGGCCAAGGGGTATTGGCAGGTAGAGTTAATGGACAGAGCTAGGGAAAGGTTGGCCTTTATCACTCCGATAGGCTTATTTGAATTTAAGGTAATGCCTTTCAGAATGAAGAACACCCCGGCCACTTTTTAAAGGTTGGCGAACCAGGTGTTAAATGGTGCTGAGGAGTGGGAGTACGCCGTGGTGTACCTGGATGACACTGCTATCTTTAGTGCCAGCTGGGAGGAACACCTGTCCCACCTTAGGGAAGTGCTGGGCAGGAAACAGAGGGCCAGGCCCACTGTCAAAGCTGAGAAGTGCCAGGTGGCCATGGGGGAAGTGGCATACCTCGGGCATGTTGTAGGCCAGGGACAGCTTTGTCCTAACCAAGCAAAAATAGAGGTGATCAAGGTGTAGCCCAGACCAGAAACGCAGAAGCAGGTCAGGAGTTTCCTCAGGACAGCAGAGTACTATAGGAAATTTGTACCCAATTACAGTGCCATGGCTGCTCCCCTATCTGACTGGTAAAGAAAAGGATGCCTAAGAAAATTACCTGGGAACCAGCCTGTGAAAAAGTCTTTACCAGACTGTAGGAGGCACTGCACAGTGCTCCTGTATTGACAAGTCCTGACAATAGCAGACACTTTATAGTTCAGACTGCCGCCTCATATGTGCATATTGGGGCTGTACTGAGTCAGACATCCAACCAAGGGGAAGATCATCTGGTAGTGTATCTGAGTAAAAAGTTACTTCCCAGGAAGCAGGCATACTCTACTGTGGAAAAAGTGTGTCTTGCCCTAAAGAAGTTAGAGCCATATTTATATGGGCAGCATTTTGTGGAACAAACTGACCACAACCCCCTGATTTGGCTAACCCAAATGGGAAAAACTAATGGTAGACTGTTAAGATGGAGTCTTGCCTTACAAGGGTATGACATGACAATCTTACATAGGGCTGGAGCAACCAATCAGAACAGCAATGGCCTTGCGTGTCTTTATGAGGAGTGAACTGATTTGGGAAGCTCATCCCATGCAGGGGACAGAGCCCCCAAATTCAGTCTAGGTGGGGAGGATTTGTGACGCTTGGCCAGCTGGTTATGATTGTTCTTTGATATTTGTAATATAAAAATGTAGTGTGTGATTTGTCTCCATAAGGCAGCTGTGCCGTGGGTCAGGTTTTAGTGAGAATACAGGATGTAGTAACCTGAAACCAGGAGGTAATTAAAAAGACTAGAGAGCCTTAATTATGGGTCTCCTATTTATCTGACTTAATTGGGGCTGACCACCTGCCAGGATATAGGGATCGGTAACTTTTATGACATCTTAGAGGGAGAAAACATGTTATATCACTATGGTGCTAAAAAGTCATAAATGTCCTTTGATCCTTGGAAGCAGGAAACCACACAAGATCAAAAGAAAGGCTTGAATAAACAGAGTTATACTGGGAAATTAATTTTTGCTGATGTCACCTTATTTAATATGCCTCCTGCTAGGACACCCTGTTTGTATACTTTTTATATTCTAAAAGGAGGAGCTAGTTGGAATCATAGAAGGGGTAGAGACACAGGGTTTCAACTGTATTTTGTATTTCCACTGAATCACATTTCTTTGTGGGCTCTTAGAAACAAGAACTCTCGGTCGCTCCTGTAAAAAAGCTTTCAGCTTAGTGTGCTATACCTGGTTAAACAACTAAATAAAAAAAAAAAGAACTAACTATAAGCACTGTAAGAAGATAATACATTACATAGAAAAGTCTAATTATATTGTGGTAGGAGTTTACGTTTGTACTTTTCCTTGTTTTCTTTTAAATGATGGTATGCTGGGACTTCCGGCGTAATGGCAGCCCTGTGAGTAGCTCTTTTAAATTGCTCTCCTAACCTCCTCCTAAATTGAGCATTTTTTCATATTTTAGAGCCTGAGTTCAGTATTAACGAGTGGGAAGACTACCAGAATAATGTGAAACTCGATCCAGTGCTTACCGGAGCGCGGTTTTCGAATGGAAGCTGAGATTAAAGTGTCGGCTCTCTGACACACTCCCCTGCCGACTCCAGGTAAAGATAAGAACCCGAAGTGATCCAAAGCGAACGGAACAGAAATGACTTCTTCTCTTAAGCAACAAAGCATGTTAACAGAAGAGCGGTTCCTAGAGGAAATGGGCCCCATGAAAGAAATGTTGCTTGCCCTAACCTCTGATTTAAAGGGCCTGAAGCTATCACTGGAACAACTAAATACATGGACGAAGGATAATGAGACTAGAATCTCATCGTTAGATGATTGGAGGGCAAGAATGGATCCAGAAATGGTTGCCCTGCAGCACAGGATTAAGAAAGCGGAGGACCAGTTAGAAGATCTCGAGGGCCGCTCCAGGAGGAACAACTTGGTGGTGTTGGGGATCCCGGAGGGAGAAGAGGGGCGTCAAGTGGTTTTATTCGCTCAAAAATTATTCGAGAAACTGGTAGGGCCTTCTCCTAATGGGCCGACATTTATAATTAAAAGAGTCCACAGATCGCTGCGGCCAATGCCCCCATTGAGATCTCCCCCTCGCCCTTTTCTCTTTAGACTTTTACATTTTTTGGATAAGCAGTTTATTTTGTCCAAGATAAAAGAAGTTGCTGAGCTGCAATGGGAAGGGAAGCGTATTCGACTGGTCCAGGATCTCCCTTACTCTGTACGCCAGAAACGCTCAGCCTATCATGCTTTAGTTTTGAAATTAATACCAGCTGGCATTCATTTCAGGGTGCTCTACCCAGCTACTCTTCAGATTAACAGAGATGGACAATGGCACTCTTTTGATTCTTTGGAGCCAGCCTTTAAATCATGAAAAAGAATGGCATCCAGATTTAGTTAAGTGACTGGTGTTTAAGACTGATGAACGAAGCCTGCCATCTTGTGGCCACTAAGCTGAAATGCGATCGTCCGGCTTTCTCCCTCGTGCATTTTATGTTCGATTTAAGCTATAGAGGGAGCACTTGAATTTGGTGAAAGGATGTGGAACTCTATGTTAATTACTTACCAGTGGACTGAGTTTAGGCTGGTTTTAGATCTAAAGATTGAACAGGCGGGGATAGGCAGCAAATGGACAAGTTATAAAATAGACTGGAAATGGTGAAGCGTTCCAAAGACTCCAGCTGTATGGTTAGTTATTTGGGGCTAATTTTATAAATAGTAGGTAGTCTCGTGTTTAAGAAGTAAGGAGGGTCATTGACTATTACATATGGCAGTGATTTATAACTGATGCTTAAATGTCAAAGAATTTGGGGATTATCATGCTGCCTGACGGGGTGGGGTATGTTGGAATTATAAAGGCAATTATACTGCCTGATTTATTTCCTGCCCTTTCGTATGTGGTCCTGTTTCTAAGCTGTTAATACTATTCATCAGGGATTTTTGTTTGTGTTGGAGAGAGAATTGTTGAACTTTATTTACTAGGGAAGATGTTGCAGATATAGTTAGAGAATATGTTTTTTTTTTTTAGATAGATTGGGAGGAGGATGGGAGGGATGGGATGTGTAATCCAGGGTTGCATGAGAAGCATTGCACCGAACGCTTATATGGTGGCACGGTCTTCGGGACTGGGGGTAGTTTGATTCAAATTTACCTACAAGGGCATGTTGTATCACACTTTGAGCGTGCGCAGGGGGGTAGTTTTTGGAGTTAAAGATCAGATTTTGGGATTGGGTTATGTAGTTGGGATCTTGGGGTGTATATGGGTGGGGAGGATCCATAGTCAGTCTCTGTAAAAATTATTTTTATTTAAGAACAACCCTGCAGGCCACTTCTCAAATGAGTGATTTTGAAAGGTTCCCCTCCTTTATGCAGACAAGTGGGTATGAGAATTGCATCATGGAATGTCAAAGGGGCAAGGGTTAGATTAAAACGACATCAAATCCTTAAATATTTAGCTTTATTGTATTTAGATTTGGCTCTCCTTCAAGAGACACACCTTGTTAGCTGGGAAAGTCATTTGTTACGTAGAGAACACATTGGGCAGGCTTTTGCGGTGGGGAACTCCACCTCCCAAAGAGGAGTCGCAATATTAGTTACTAAAAGGGTACAGTTTCAACCTTTACAAGAAATAGGTGACCCGCAGGGGCGATTTTTGGTAATTAGAGGGTTGCTGAATCATGGAGAGCTTATTATAGGGACAATCTATGGGCCGAATTGTGCTTCTCCTGAATTTTTTTCCCAAATAGCTGTTATATTAGCTCCCTTCAAACATCTCCCAATAATACTAGCTGGGGATTGGAATCTTACCTACGAGGATAAGATGGACAGAACTACTAGGAGTAGTCAGACATTATCCCCAGCACAGAAATCTTTGCATGAAATGATGGAGGGTTCGGGCCTGTTGGACCCATGGCGCTTCCTTTACTAACATACTAACATACTAAAATGCCAGCAGAATAGGCCTAATGGTCTTTCGTGTCTGCTCGTTTGGTCAGCCCCCACCCTGGGTGCTGACCTTGCTGTCCCCGCCTTCTCTGGCTTCTCCCTTCCCAGTTCCGGATATTCTTGCTGCATTGGATTTTGCTTCCTGAACCCTTCCCTGTACCTGTCCCACCCCTCTTGAACCCCTCCACTGTCTCTGCCTCCACCAGCCCCTAGGTAGTGCATTCCATGGCTCTACCACCCTCTCAGTGAAGTAGCACTCCTCCTTTCTCCCCTGAATCTTCCCCTCCAGCTTCCACCCATGCCCTCTAGTGGCCCCTCCTCCTTCTGAAGCACCCTCACTGTTCCTCCCCTATTTACCCTTTTCATGTACCTGAAGACCTCTATCATGTCCCCCAGTCCCTTCTCTTCCAAAGTGTACATATTTAGCTCTTGAGCCTCTCCTCATAGGTCCTGTCCCCAAGCCCCAATTCATTTTGGTTGCCTCCTCTGGACCCTCTCCAGGAGGTTAATGTCCCCTCATTGCGGCCTCCAAAACTGCACGCAGTACTCCAGGTGCGGTCTCACCAAGCAGTTATACAGAGGAGTATCACTCTCCTTCTGGAGGCGATCCCCAGCGATGCATCCCAGCATCCTGTTGGCCTTGGCTGCTGCCCTCCTACAAGTCTCAGAGTTGTTCATCTTGACATCCACCACCACCCCCAGGTCCCTCTCAGCCATTGAGACTTGTAGTATTCCCCCAGGGTGTACACTTGGCCTGGGTTTCCTGGCCCCAGGTGGAGTACCTTGCATTTCCCTGCATTAAACCTCAGCTTCCACTTTCTAGACCATCTTCCAGAGCCTCCAGGTCCCCCTGCAGGGCCACCCTCCCCTCCTCTCCATCCACCACCGCCCCCAGTTTCGAGTCATCTGCAAAGAGACTCATCTCACTTCTGATTCCTGTCCTTATGTCAGATATGTAGGCTGTTGAACAGAAGGGCCCAAGGACTGATCCCTGTGGGACCCCACTGATGACCCTCCTTGGGAAGAGACTATCCACCAACTACGACCCTCTGGTCCGGTCCTGGAGCCAATTGCCTATCCATCGGATCATCTGGTTTCCACCCATTTCTCCTAGTTATCCAACAGGCCCACGTGAGGAACAGAGTCAAATGCCTTGCTGAAGTCTAGAAAGAGGACATCCACTGGTCTACCCAGGTCCAAGGCACTTGTCACCCAGTCATAGAACTCCACCAGGTTTGTCTGACACGATTTCCCCGGATGAATCCATGCTGTCTATCGTCCCAGGCACCCTGACTTATCCAGGTCCCCTAGCCTCTCTCCTTGACAATGCCCTCCATCACCTTGCCCACCACTGATGTCAGGCTGACAGGCCTGTAGTTCCCTGCCACCTCCTTGATCCACCCTTGTGGATAGGCACTACATGCGCCACCTTCCAGTCTTGGGGCACCCACCCTGTCCTCAGATAGATGGTGAAAGCTCTGCCAGGGGTTTCGCCAGGACATCTGCAAGTTCCTTCAGCACTCTAGGATGTAATTTATCCGACCGTGTTTTCTCCGTTTTAAGGGAGCTGAGGGCTTCCCCGCCTCTGCTGTGATTTCCACCTCCAGTACCTCTTCTCCCTGCTTAGCCCTCCCCCACCTGCCAGTGATGCCCCCCCCCAGACCTGCCGATTGGTGAGGGGCCCCTCTCATTATCTCTGTCTCCTCCCATGTATGATGCAGCATCCCCATTTTCCTGGTGAAAACTGAGGAAGTACTCATTTAGTACCTCAGCCTGCTCCTCTGGGTCTTGTGCCCATCTCTTCCCTGATTTAATCCTGCTAATCTGCCCCTTCACCCTCTGCCTTTCCCCAATGTATCTAAAGAACCCTTTTTCCTCTCCTAATTTCCCTGGCCAGGTTCTGCTCCTTCCTTGCCTTAGCTACCCTCACCACTCTAGTGGCCCTTCTAGCCATCAGCCCATACTCCCCGATCCCTTTCACTCCTTGAGCACTTGAATTTCTTATAGGCTGCTTTCTTTCCAGACCACCTCCTGGACCTCCCTGGTCCACCAACAGGGTTTTGGGCCCTACCCATATTCGCCTTACTCTTGCACAGGTGCTGGTAGCATCCTGCACCCTCTCCTGATGATTTCCACCTACTATCAACGGCCCATGTCTGACCCAATCCCATCCAAATGCACCTTAAGGATCCTTCCCATTTCCTTAAAATCCACCCCTGAAGTCGGTTACTTCCGTCTTTGTGCAGCCTTCTACCCTCCTAGGTCCAGGCAGAACCAGACCGTGGCATGGTCACTCCCGCCAATGGGTCCCTTACCTCCAGGCTCCCCAATCTGGTCACTGTCTGCCAGGACCACATCCAGTACCTGTGCTCCCTGGTCGGTTCCCTCACCTGCTGAGTTAGGAACGCCTTGAAAGAATCCAACAACCCTGTTCCCTGGTCACAGAGGATGTCATAGTCTCCCAGTCTGTTCCTGGCATGTTTAAGTCCCCAACACCACCACCTTTCCTCTGCCCAGTCTGCAGTGTCTCCTAACATCTGCCACCAGACTGTCCTCCAGCTCCTCCACCAGGGCAGGGGTCTATACACCACTCCTATTTTTACCTCTTGTCCCCCTTGTTATCAAGGTGACCCAAATCGCTCCACGGTTCCCTCCGCCTCCTACTCCCCCATGCCAATGCAGTTTTACCATCATTGCTACCCTCCTCCCTCCTCCCCCTGTCCTTCCTGAACATAGTGTAACCTCCAGGTTCAGGTCCCAGTCATGTCTTGCAGTGGCTCAAGTCTCAGTGACCTGCCACATCCACTGCCCCTCAGTTAACATCGCCTGGAGCTCAGGCATTTTATTGCCAAGCTCCTGGCATTTAGCAGGACTACCTTCCACCCTTTCCCTATAGTTCCATTTCCCCTGCTCATGTTCCCTTGGGGATTCTCTTTTCTCCTGGTCTGCACTTTGCCAGTTGGTCTTTTCCTGCTATCCTCCTGGTCCCAAGGGGGGTGGAGACAGAGTCCCTCCTTTATCGGCATCCCCTTGACTGCCTTTTCTCCCATCCCACCCCCCTTCACAAGTTTAAACCCCACTTTTCACCAATGAACTCCTCTTTTCAACTTAAGGATTCCCTTCCCCTCCAAATTGAGATGTAGTCTATCTCTAGCATACAGCTCCTTATCCTCCCAGGTCTCCCCCCAATCCCCCATCAACCCATACCCTCTGGCCTCACACCACTCCCTGAGCCACTGGTTTATCTCTAATTTTCTTTTGTGTTCCCCACTAGCCCTTGGCACTGGCAGGATTTCTAAGAAGGAAACTGTGCATCCTATGTCATGACAGACCTAAGTAGCCCTGAATCTTGCCTGTATCTCTAGTCAGCTATTTCCCTCAATGTCATTTGTGCCCAGGTGGACCAGTATGTCTGGGGAACCCCACAGTCCTTGCCAGCTGATATACCTCATGCTTAGCCCTGTGCACTGTTAGTCCAGGAAGCATCTTGTTCTAACTGGCCAGGCTTCTCCCTCCTTATCCCATTTGATACCCCTGATCATAGAATCCCCAGCAGGAGCACTCTGACCACCCTTTCCTCCATTCCCCCTTCCATGTCCCTCATCCTTTCTACTGGCCCTTCCACCCAGCTGGCTCCTTGTTCCTCCCCATCTGTGTGCCACATGCCACCCGCCTCCTTATTTACCATGGCCACCCTCCTCCAATCCTATGCCCCTCCTCCTGAGTATCCTTCTGTACCTTGTTAATTCCCCTCACTGCTCACAACTGGTCCTTCTCCCCATCTGCTAAACTAGCCTGGCTCATCCTCCCTTCCTTCTTGTCTCCATTTAGTTCCTCCTTGCTCGTCGTGCTCCCCTGGTCTACCCCCTCAGCTCTCTTTACTGAATCCTCCTTGTACTTCTGGTCCTTCTTTACCTTTCCTCCCAACTGGTCCTTCTCCTTGCGCTTTCCTCCCTCTTCCCCCTGCCCCTCCTGCTCCGATTCACTGCTCCCCCCATTCTCCTGCACTCCAGGTCCCCCCCTGTTCTTCCTGCTATCTGGCCCCTGCCTCCTGCCCCCCACACCCTTTCCGTCTCTAACCACCTCTGTCGTGGCTACATCCCCCCATCCTTGAGCAGAAGAAGAGAATTGAAGCGGTTACTAAGTATAAGGTCTGATCCACCTCCCTGCCTTGCTTCCTTCTGTCCAGCACTGGCTATCCGCCTACTTCCCTGAGAATGTTGTCCCTCCGTCCCCCCTTTGTGAGGGTCCCCTGTTACCTGCCTGCTTCCTTGGTAGTGTCCTTTTGGGCCCCCTCTGCCAGGGTCCCTATGTGACCCCTGAGTATTCTCCTGCACTCCTTTACCCACATAGGAAGGAGTATACATTTTACTCGGCTAGCTACAAATCATATTCTCGTCTGGATTTTTTTCTGGTTAGTCGAGCTATTCTGATGGGCTCCGTAGCCTCCGGTATTTCCCCTAGGGTGCTATCAGACCACGATTTGGTGTGGTTTGAAGGGAGCTTACCTCAAGGCATTCCTAAACAAACTCAATGGAAGCTTAATATCCAATTATTATCGCAAGAGAAAATAGTGGACAGGATACATACACTAATTAACCAATATTTAGAGCATAATAGGGGCTCGGTAATGGTATATGATCAGTTATAGTGTTCTCTGAAGTGTTATTTGAGAGGTGAGTTTATAAGATTGGCGGCTACCCTCAAAAGGGTGAGGGATAAGGCTGCTAAATCTTTGTTAGACTCTATTCAGAATCTGAAGAGCAGGACTAACCTTTGCCCAACTGATGATGATATGCATCAGCTTACGGTCCTCAAAGACCAATATGCGAATCTGTTAAGGGAAAAGGCTGAATACGTGCTGTTTAAAACACACATTAGATACTTGGATCAGGGAGATAAGACGGGACACCTTTTGGCTCTGAAATTGAGACAGCAAGAGGAGTCTAGGCTGATCACATGTCTAACCACGGGGCTGGGGGGAATACTGTAGTCATGCCTAAAGCTATAGTGGACGAATTTGAAAACTTTTATCAAAAGTTATATGGCTATTCAGATAATAGTATTACTTCCACAGAGATTCAACAATATTTGTCTAAATTTTCCCTTCCGACCCTTAGTCAAGATCAAAAGGCCCAGCTGAATTCCCCTATATCGGCAGCTGAGATAACAAGGGCTATTCAGTCCTTATCGCCTAATAAGGCTCCGGGACCAGATGGGTTCCCATCAAATTTTTATCATACATTTGAGAAGGAGCTTACCCCTATTCTTCAGGAGTTATATGGACATATTTGTGCTCATGGTATTGTTGATCCGACGTTACTAGAAGCAACTATTATTGTTTTGCCTAAACCAGGGAAGCCTAAAGATAAAGTTTCTAATTACAGGCCGATTTCCTTGATGAACTATGATGTTAAGATCTTAGCTAAGATCTTGGCATCTAGAATTACTAAGGTTTGGGATAACTTAATTAGTCCTGAACAAATAGGATTCATTGGTGGCAGAAATCCCCTAGATAATTTTGGGAAACTGGCCCACATTTTCTCCGTATCCAGGGACGCACATTGTCCGATGGCTCTTGTTTCCCTGGATGCGTCGAAAGCTTTTGACAGGGTAAGTTGGAATTTTTTGTTTAACACTACGGACCAATTTGGTTTCCCCTCAGAATTTACTGGGTGGATTAAACATTTATATTCTAACCCTAGAGCCAGAATTTATTGCAACGGGATTTTTTCTAACAGTTTTCCACTACTTTCTGGAACGAGGCAAGGGTGTCCACTCTCACCTTTGTTGTTTAATTTATATCTGGAACCCTTGATTCGCAGTTTGAAATTATCCCCAGAGATAGTCGGAATCCCAATTGGTCCATTTGATCTGAAATTATCAGCTTATGCGGACAATCTCCTACTTTATATATCAGACCCAGTCAAGGTTATACCGAAAATGTTGGATATAATTGGAGAATTTAGTAGGTTTTCTAATTATAGGTTGAATATTAGTAAGACTGAAATTATGCCACTTAATGTACACTTACAAAAAGGTGATATAAGTGGGTTCCAGATGACCTGGACTAATAGGCTTAAATATTTGGGTATTACTTTAGCGACGTCAGGCTCTCTTCTGAAGAAATATAACCTAGAGATAATCTCCTACTAACTATTCAGCAGGACTTAACCAGATGGTCCCCTCTATACATGTCACTTCAAGGGAGAGTTAATGTTATCAAAATGAATGTGTTACCTAGAGTGTTTTATCCTTTGAATATGCTGAACATATATCTTCCTTATACATGGTTTCGGAGGCTTCATAGCATGATCACGAGATTTTTGTGGCAAACTAAACCCCCGTGAAAATCCTATAATCATCTGAGTGCCCCGAAAGATCTGGGTGGCTTGAAGCTTCCAAATTTTTATTACTATTATCTGGCGAGCCATATGGCAAAATATATGAGGTGGACAAATACGTCCTTGGAGTCTGATTCCGGGTACATTCCCATATGGTTGCAAACAGAGCAAAATATGATTAAAAAGTCTAAAGTGACACCTGATAGTCTATGGCATGTACTTCCCAAGACAGTTTCTAAATTGATAGGGTCCATGGTGATCCTTACGTCGATTAAGGTTCACAATCAAATGTGTAGGTCTTTGGGGATTAAACATACTAGAAATGTTTCACAACCACTGTTTGGTAATCCTAATTTTAGGGTTGGAGCAGAACTCCTTTCACCACATAAATGAGGACTGCCTCCAAATATGAAGGTCTGTGACCTAACTGAGATGGGGAAGTTGAAATCACTACATCAAATATTAGAGAGTTTTTATCTTTCATCTAAATGTGTCTTTCACATTTACCAAATCAGGCATCTACTTATTGCCTGGTTTGGGACTAATCGGTGGGATAATAATGAAGGGGAGGCCTTTCGATTATTTCAGTCCCTGGCTTGGAGACCACATGCGGTTTCCAGTCTAGTGGCTGTCTTGCAGGAAAGATTGTATCAAAATAAAGCTGCCTATTCTCAATAGTGGATGGATATATTCCTTAATAATCATTTTACCTGGGAGCATATATGGAAAGGTGTATATCTATATAGTAAAATGATAGACTTAGGTTGATACAATTTTATATTCTCCATACTATACATCTGACTCCTGTAAAGTTATGTAAAATGGGGAAACTCTCACATGATGACTGTTTTAGATGTGGTCAGGCACAAGGCTCCCCACTTCATATTTTTTGGGAGTGCCCTTCGGTGGCTCCCTTATGGTCTGAGATTAGGACTAAAGCGGATCCCTTGTTAGGGCTGCAAGACTTATTCACTCCACAAATTTGTTTACTGGGAGATTACACAACAGTCACAGTGTAGGAAAGGAGATATTATATTAATTTAATATCACTCACGGTTAAGGCCTTAGTTCTTAAGCATTGGAAAGATCAGATCATTATTTCCTATCAGGAATGGCTTGCCGGACTATTGTATAACTTAAGGATAGAGAAAATTATAGCTAGCTATAGAAATGCCTTGCCTAAATTTAATGCTAAATGGGAGAAGTTTCACGATTTATGGATAATTGCCTCGTCACACTAACCTGATGCATATCGCTCTTCCCTCAGTAAGGCACTGGTGCAGTCTACTATAGACGGAGACCAAATAATATGCCCTTGGTATACTTTCCCTTTTCCCCTTATCTCTTTCCTTTTTATGTGGGAGGATGTTGCTTTTTCCTTTTAATCCCCTTATCATATAGGGATAGGGATGTGGCATGCAGGATCATATTCAGTGGACTGGCTTTGGGAAGAGGGGATAGGAGGGGGTGAGAGGGATAAGGGGGGTGAAGGAAAGTAGGAGGAGGGGGAAGGGTATGGGTTAGTTATCTACTGCAATTTGTATTTAGTAGGTCTAAGGTTCACCTGCTGTGTTATTTAATGCAGTATTTGTATGTTGGAATTGTATATGGAAATTGAATAAAACATATTCAATTTAAAAAAAAAAATGATGGTATGCTTTGTGATACAGTGTTCTGTGTTTACATTTTACATATCTTTATCCATTTTTAAGTAAACATCTTATTTTAAAGTGACTGCCCGGTGTGTCCTCTAAGTTCTTTCTTTTGCATGTGAAGTATAGACAGTTAAGGCTGACTAAAACTGTTCAAAGCTTGATGGTGTACTAAACTCGGAAAAGGTAAGAACATGCCTAAGGTCTTTTATAGAGTTTTAAGGGTTCATTTTGGATACCTGGTTAGGTGCCCTTAGGCGAAAGATATCTGGCATACCCCGATGAGCAGATTATCTGAGCCTGTACATTTGTGTACGCTAGCATAAGGTTCACAGTTTAAATCCCCCCAGAACTTGAGAAGAAAGGTGATTCGGACCAACAAGCAGACAGTAGGGTTACCCTGTTCTGTTACCTGTTCACAATACTGTGCTCGGAGGCTGGCACTGTGGGAGCAGAGGGCCTGACCTGCTGAGTGGGTTTGTGACACACCCCACATATGATCTGTGAAGACTCAGGAGAGGTAACACCGTAATGGTCTTTCCTATTGCTGCCTGCTGGGTGGGGGTGGATTGTTAGGGTTGGGAACCCTAACACCACATTTCCTTACTTTAATCACTTTAACATTAACTGGTGCATTAACAACGTTTTTTTTGCAATGAAGTTCCTTAATTTCAGGACTGCATGAAGAAATACATTTGCCTGTGGAAGCACAGGGCCCACAGGCCTTGCACTTCCGTCCATCCATAGATGCATAAACAGTATACATGGTGGTGTGGAAAAGCAGGTCCCTCTGGGCTCTGTGCTTCCATTTCTGCCAAAATGTAATTTATTTGCTTGGTTGTACAACCTGTTAAACTGCTAAAGTTATCCTATGGGAATTTTGATATTTAAAATTTTGTGTTTTTTTACACATCCCCTGAATTGTTGTTGGGGTGGTATTATGTGTTATTCGTGTAGTACTCATTAAGACCTTTGCTTTGATATACAGATTATCCCTTAACTGCAAATATTGAGGGAGTTATGGCTTGTTGAAGTTGAAATGTGGAGTAAGTCCAATGTCTTTTTTTTGTATGAAGGTTTACCTAACTGTTAGCATTAGGGTTGACAACGTCAAGGAAGACTCCACCCATCACTTGCTTCAGAGGTTGGGCAGGGGTGTTAGGATTTGAAACCCTAACATCACAATTCCCTACTTCTGTTGGTTTAATCTGAACTCTAGCTGTTGTATTAATGCAGTTTTTTCAAAGAATTTACTTTCTGAGACAGTATTATCATATCGTTATTTGCCTGTGGGACAGCGGGGCCCTCCAGGCCCTGTACTCCCATCCATCCATCCATAGATGCATACATGTATGTTGCTGTGGAAGTAAAGGATCCTCCGTGCCCTGCACTTCCAGTTGTGTCAATACAGCAAACAAACTGTCAGCATAGCCTTCTTAGTACCCCATCACTGAATCCGGTACTGAAAGTTTTCAGATTCCCAGGCAAAATGTTATTCTGCATCAACGCAATGTCATTCTGCTCCATGGGTAAGAAAGCAGAGTTTGGCCAGGATTTGAAAAATTACAGCTGTTTTATTCATGAGGTTGTGTAAAAAATGGCAATGTTGAAAGTTTGGGCTCAAGATATTTTAAATGACCAAAGTTACGAACAAGCGTAGTAAAATTTAAAGGTATGCATAACACTGCCATTATGGTATATTTTGACTCCAAATTTTCCACATAACCTTCTTATAACCCCACCTCTTGAACAAGGGTGGTGAAAATGTTCAAATCCTGCCCAAAACTTGATTTCGCCAAGCGACCACAAAATCGCCTTTTGGGCCAAATTTACATGACTGCACTGTCATTGTTCATTAGGTGGGTCCCAAGAAGACCATGTCGAAAATCTGGGCTCAAGATATTCAAAAATGGCAAAGTTATGCATCATACTTGAAAACCCCATTGAAATACATTGAACTGCACACATCTTAGTTTCTGATATTGCAGACAGCGGTTCCAGCAGCACGATATGTCTTAGATCAGAGAGTGGAACTTTGCCCTCGGACCTGTTCAGGTGAGTGGTGTGTGGCGGATCGCGGGAGTGAGGGGTGGTGAGTGTTCAGTGGGAGGTCATGGTGGGAGGGGTCGGATTGGTGAAGGACTATTTTCTTTTTTACAGATTTGAAAAAAAGATATCAGTTAACTATGGGGATGGTTAGAGGGTGGGGGAATACCACTAGACACCAGGGAAACACTACAGATTATTGGTATGACGATCAGAGGGTGGTGGGTGCCACTAGACACCATGGAAAGATTTAAAACAATACGGGAATGGCGATCAGAGGCTGTGTGTGTGTGTGTGTGTGTGTGTGTGTGTGTGTGTGTGTCTGTGCCACTAGATACCAGAGAAACATTACAAAATACAGGTACAGTGATCAGGGGTTGGGGGTTATGCTAGAAACCAGGAAAGCTTGAAACAATACGGGTAGGACAATTGGAGAGTGCAGGGATGCCAGCAAACACCAGGGAAACATTACAAAATATGGGTACGGCAATTAGAGGGGAGGGGGTGCCACTAGACATCAGGGCAACATTAATTTTGGGGATGGCAATCAGAGAGTGGAGGGTGCCACTAGACACCAATGAAACAGTTTAATAAAAAATAAAGTTTTGCATATTAAGGGATCCTTTTTTGTTTGGCTAAATTCTTTTTCCTTATGGCTGTACGAAAAAAGTGAAAGCAAGTCATGAAAAAGGATGCAAAAATGTGGAAAAATGTGGGGGTCATTTTAAGAACAGAAAAGTTCAAAATCCAGCTAACAGAGTCCTGATGGCCAAGATACATGTGCTGGTTTCTGTGCAGCATGTCATTTTTGTGGATTTTGAAATTTTTTTTAAGGGGGGGGATTGGAAAACAAGATGGCAGTATACTATAAGGATTTTTTCTCACGAAAAAGGATTTACCCATATGAAAAAGGATCCTTTTTTGTATGGCCAAATTCTTTTTTCATTCCCTGCAGCTATCCTGAAAGTACCTACTGAGCATGCTCAGAACTGAAATGTTAAAATTTAATAACTTTGGAATGGAATAATATGTTTTTCACCAAACCAGCAAAAGGCACATCTACAGTCCAATCCCTTTTTACCCTGAAATGTTCAGACCAAAATTCCAAACTGTCTGGGCACTAGGGGTGGACAAAGAAACAGGTAAAATTCCTGAATAATTCACTTTTTTCACTATCTGGATCACAGAATCTGCACATCTGATCAGGAAAAAAGTTTGCAAGTTAAGAAATCTACCCAACAAGACTGTGCTTGCAAAACTTCATGCAAATCTGTTGAATGGTTATAAAGTTATTAAAGTGCAAAATTTGGTGTTTAACATTAAACAGCCTAGTTAACCCTAACTATAGTGGCACAGCTGCACCACTATAACACACACACACCACACACACACACACACACACACACACATCATCCCCAAAAAAAAAATTCAGGGGCCATATAAAAGCTTAAAAAAGTTAAATTCTCATAGGATAATATTCCTACTTTAAGAAGCTGTAACTTAGTGAGTATTTTGAGTTTAGGGACAATCTATATATCAAAATAAAGATCCCTGTGAGTACTACCACACTATGTTCCTATGAAATACCAACTGAAAAAATGTAAAAAAAAAAATTAAAAAAATAAAAAAGTAAAATTCCCATAGGATAACATTGCACATTTAGTAAGCCATAACTCTGTCAATAACTGGAGTTAAGGGACACTCTATATATCAAAACAAAAGAAAAAAAAATTCTCAACGAGTACTAAAACACTAACACATAACCCTCCCAAAAACAAAACACATTAATGGGATATGCTCTGCACCTCATAATTACCTCTAAACCTCACCATGGTGCCAAATCCACAATAAAAATCTGATTACCTTAAAAAATGCACCAGATGTGTATCTCATCTTGACTAGAATCATAGCAGCTTTCAGACCAAACTGACAAACATTTAATGACTTATGGGTAAAAAAAAACAACAAAACAATGAAAAACACATGTTTGCCCATATACAATCAACTGTTGGCAGTTAAGAGGCACACTTAATATATTTTATTTATTTTAAGTGAGCCCCACAAAAAAAAAAATTACAAAGAAGTAGATAAATTGCTTTTCTGGAGGCATGGTCTTCCTCTAGACTGCATTCTCTTTTCTCCTTGTGTTTTATTTACTTTGTTATAATTTTGGGCATGGGGACGTAATGTTGCAAGACATTATGCCGCAGCAATATACCATGCTGCCAATACAGTGTAATATACTGCATGCAGCATAATATATTGCATGCAGCACAAGTCTTGTTTTTTGTGGGGGGCTTTGCCCCCCCCCGCACCCTCTGACCCCCCCAACTAAGATAACTAACTCCGGGAGGGGGGGGAGTTAACAATAAATGTCGCACAAAGTGCGAAAAAAAAAATTCATGCATCTGGGACTGGGAATCTAACCCGGTCCCAAACGCACTGCTGCTTTCCTTCCTACCAGTGCTCATCCCATCAAGCCACGGCAGCTGCTTGGCAGAACCCCATCCCGGCAGAGGACTTATCCTCTGTCTGGGACAGTGAGAGGGTGCAGTATCATGCACAGACCCATTTGCAGTGTTGCACCCATCTCGCTGTGCTATACCCGCGCTGTAGCAGTTTCAGGGTTTTGTCGTACACTATTAAGTGTAGGATATACTGACTCAGTACCATGATTTTGTACCTCCTACTACTGTCCTTAAATTGCTGCCTCATGTTTATACCAATGTTACCGTTTTTTGTTGCTTTGTTTTATTCTGTCTTGTACCTCATTTGTGTTTTCTGTTATGTTTGACACTGAGCCTTTGTAAAAGAACCTCTGGTTCAAAGGTATTATAATCCTAGTAATCAGTAAATAAATAAAATAAAAATACTACTTCAAAAGAAAAAAGTACTAGATATGGGAACTGCAGAAGTTAGCAATACATCTTTGGGGCTGACGTTTTTGTATTTCTTATTGTTTATGCCTGTACTACAGCTGAGGTTGCTTGAAAGCCTTGGGACCTCCGATCCCGCTGATATTTAAGGACTACTGCTCTGTGCAAGAATGTATTAAAGGGCAGGGTTTTAAATAATTGATTAGCAGTTTTTTCTTGGGACAATACTAACGGTACAGAAAGTATTTATATAGGTTTTCTAGGAGTGTTATATTTGTTAAACACAGTGAGGCAGGTGCTATGCATTTTCACAATATTTTAGCACTTATGAGCAAAACGCTAATCAATTTTTAGAGTTAAATAAAACCCTTAAGGGAGTTTTTCCTCCTCTTAAAGAGGAACTTCCCCGAGTCCTTTTGACTTTCATGCATAAATTATCCCTTCCTGCACCGATTCTGGAATTGTATTCCATTACTGTCCATTGCAGTTAGTTTTTGCACTCTGAGCTGCTGGGTGCAGGGTGTACCGGAGCTTCTACAGCAAACATGGTGTTGCTGTGGGCCCAGGATTGTACTGCTGACATCACTACAGGGCAGAGTCAATTTCACATAAAATAAAAACACACTGCCAAGGCATTTGCATTTTGGCATATTGCATTGCTAACAGGGTGTCTTACGGAAGAGGAAACACAGTATGTACATTGAATACTGGTAGGTTTCCCTTGCAACATTGTTGCAACTGCATGGTACTGCACAGTACAGTGTGAGTCACTCCTCTACCACAGCAGCTGAACAGCAAAGGTAAGTGCTGTAGGGCTCACAAACAAATCCAAATTATGGAAGGCAGAGTAAACCTTGGCCAAGAATAACAAATGTGCACACCTTTTCAGGTCTAATACTGCATATAATGACTATAAGCTGTAACTTGTTGGACCATCATGAAAGTTCCTCTTTAAGGGCCTTATTAGTCTCTTTTGAAATAGGCATATGACCATTGTTCACTGACAACAGGGTTATTTTATTTATATTTTACATACGCTGTGCCCAAAAGCTGAGCTTTGGTAATGTCACTCTTCTACCACCACCTCAGCCTTCCATAAGGAAACTGCAAAACTCTTGATCTGAAGTGATTAATTATTTGCCAACTTATTTGCAATGCCCTTCCTATTTCTCCCCTCCTCCCTTTCTCTCTCTCTCTCTCTCTCTCTCTCTCCCCCAAACCACTCCCTCACCACCACTCTTCTTTCTCTTTTCCCACTAACCCACTCCTAACAAAGCTTCACTGAGTCGCCTATGACTTGTACTGTATAATTAACTTGCAACACAATTCCTTGACAATGCCTTTGGCTGCTATTATTGTAACCTTACTTGTTTTTTTTTTTTTTTTGTAAGTTCCATTGTAATGATCATATTAGGTTTTGTACCCTATTATCTTTATTGCCTTGATGTGGAACCTTTGCAAAAGAGCCCTTGGCTCAAAGGTGTCATCCGAAATACAAATAAATAAATAAATAAATATTTCCACCGAGCACTACCTGCTTTTGGGACATGGACTTAAGCATTGTGTGACTTTTGCAAATAGGGAAATGGGGGTTAAATGTTCTCAGTGTGGCATGTTCAGCACTAAACCCGATTCGCTTTTTGATGTATATATTTGCAAACATTATACTGAATTAGAATTAATTAAAAAAACACTGTTGGTAAAGGAGAGGGAAATAGTGGAGCTAAAACATCAGGTAGAAGTATAGCAAATGGGACTAGGGAACATGGAAATACAAAAGGAAGGGAACAGTATAAAAAGACTAAGGGAACCAGAAGAGCAGGAAGTCGAAGACTGGAGTTTGATGGAAAACAGTAAAAAAAGGAAAAAGGGAAGGAAGACTGTGAATATCCAAGTAGAAGTTGAGAATCGATATACTCCACTAATAATCTCATAGAACACTTAGAAGAACAATCACAGGAACTGTTTCTCCTAGTAGGAAGAAGTGAGATACCAGCAAAAGTTCAGAATGAAAATATGGACCAAGCAATAGAAGTAGAATATCAAGACAGCAAGTGGGACTGCCCAAAACAAATTTTTATATTAGATGATTCAATTATGAAATAACTATTAGGTGGTTCAATTATGAAATACACAGACAGATATTCAACAAGAGGAAATAAGGAGAATTTTGCATCGTGTAGCTATCGAGGGACAAAAATAAGGACTATAAAAGAAATGCTGCCAAACATTATTGTCCCATCAAAGACCATACAGACAGCGTTAATACCTACAGGCACGAATAACGTGAGAAGCCAACAAAATGAGGAAATAGATAATTAGTTTAAAGATAGGTGGCCATGTCATAGGTGACATGGCTGCCAGGCTGGGCATGCTGGAAAGACTGCTGGAAATATTGACTTAGGACTGGCTGCTTCGTTTAGACTTCGTTAGACTTTTTATTGCTTTTTTTGTGATTTTACCAACCTGACCTCATTTTGTTCTATGCTTTTTTTCACTTTTTTTTTGTTTCTCGGTCTTACCTGCCACTTTTTGTTGTCCATGGAGTTCGTGGGGCTGTGGCTGTTGGCATTGCTTGTTTGCTCACCTGGATTGCTCGACTGTTGGGATTTACGTCTCTGTGCGGGGACGTTAGGGACCTCTGGAGAAGTTTTCGGTCCTGCAATTGTGTTTGGCTTGGGATTGTCTGGATGCTATCCCTATTTTGAAGATTTTGCTATTTCCGTGGCCTGACTTTTATCGGGCACTGTCTTGGACTGTTGTGGGAAAGATGTCCTGTAAACGTCCCGAATGAAAGGAGTGGATCTGTGGAGCGGCGTCAGTTATTGGAAACATTTGGGTGTACTCTCTTAAGCGAATAGTAAGAATTAGGACTACTACAGCTACAGCGAGGAGAAGAGTTGTTGAACCCTGAAATATTCTTTTCTGTGGTGTTTCAATAATCGGGCCCTTCTGAGGGCATAGGAGTTGCCATTTTTGGTGAAGTGGAGCTGATTATCAACAGGGCGATTCTCCACCCAGACTCTGGAGTCACTCGGGGAGTGGAGCCGTAGTTTTGCCGGATAACTGGCAGAACGGGCAATCAATTCCCTTAGGTTCCTCGGGGGACCGGCTGGTGCTGCTGGGGAATCGAGGCAGTGGCTGTGGATATCTTCCGGCAGTGGCCCTCTGAAATGGACTTTGTTAAAGCTGACTGGATGAAGACCTGAGGTTCCTGGACTTAATGCTTGCTGTCTACCGGGATATGGTTTGATTTAAAACTTTTTTCACTTTTCAAAACTTGTATTGTTCATACAAGCAATGAGAGTGCCTATATTTCATCTAGTTCCTGGTCGTGACAGGGTCTGGATCTGGAACCTTTCCTGGACTTTTTCTTCACTGACAGTGAGAGCGTCTATATTCACTTATATCTCTAAGGCAGTGAGAGGGCCTGGAGAGCTGTAATTCTGAAGAACTTTGACATTTGCTGGTATTATTTTTTGCAATGTTTTAAAATGTTTGTATTTTTTATTTTTGAACTTTATATGGGAGGGTATAGGAAAGATTCTATGTTATGATAAGGGATAAGTGTGTCTGTTATTTAATTTATTAGTGTTGTAGATTATATATTTTTTTTATTTTTCGGTTTATTATTTTGTTTGGGTTATTAGTTGAGCGTGGGTCATTTGTTAAAGTGATTATTAGAATGTGTTAAAGGCCTGCCCCCCCCATGGTCGTGCGCTATTCGCCCTCCACTCCTGTACTCCTCCCACCCTTCTTCTCCTCCATTGCAGTTTACAACTTACACCAGCACTGTAGGGCACTGGGTATCGCTCATAGGGGAGGAGGGGTGGGGGTGAGAACAGTGGAGGGTGAATGAGCTGAGCCATCGATCGGGGTTGTGAGGTCCAGAAGACACCCTGGGGTGAAATGGAACCAGGAATGTGGTTTACCATGCCTGGTTTCCATACCCAAGGGCACTATCAATTTTGATGGGCAGATGGTTCGGCCGGCTCTGGAGGTTCATCCAACTCAGGCGGTGTTATGCAATGCCAGGTCCATTAAAAACAAGACTGCAATTATTGCAGATCTTGTGGGATCGGTGGACCTGGCTTGTATCACTGAGACCTGGCTGGATGAGAACTCTGGCCCCATCTTGGAGGCTTTAATTCCAGCTGGGTACTCGGTGATTCACCTCCCGAGATTGGATCGTGGAGGGGGTTGCAGTCTCTTTCAAGACCGAACTGAACCTTCTGAGTGTACCAGTTGAGGAGGCCGAGTCAGGTGTAGGTTGTAGGATCGCTCTTGTTTACCATCTACCTGGTGACGAGAAGCATTTCCTTCAGGAAGTGGCGGACTTTGTCACTGAAATGGCATTTGAATCACCCAGATTGATAGTTCTGGACGATTTTAACGCCTGGGTCGATGACAAACTCTCACCATTTGGACAACACTTCCTCCAGTTAATGTCTTCTCTAGGCCTTACACAGACAGTTACTACTGCTACTCACAAGCACGGTCACTCTCTCAACTTAGTCTTCCTCCTGGGGATCGAGGCCTCAAACTTGGGGGTGGAACCAGTTGGATGGTCTGATCACTACACCGTGGGGTTTAGTGTTAGCACCCCCCTTCGCAGTCCTACCCCTACGGAGATGGTCAGGTATCGCCCTTTACGAGGGATTAGCTCTGAAGGCCTGGCAGCAGTACTTGACCTATCGTCTCTTCCAGTAGCAAACAGCGACCCAGAGGCTCTCATTGTAGCCTATAATAATGCTATATTGGTGGTCCTGGATCTCGTTGCTCCTGTCTGTATTAGTTCTCTCCCTTCACCCTTGGTCCCCATGGTTTGATGGGACATTGAGGGAGATGCAGTGACTGGGACGAAGGTTAGAGCGCTGCTGGCAGAAATCCTCTCTTGATGCCGACTGCCTTAAACTGATGGAGCATTATGAAGCCTATCAATCGGCAATCTCCCGTAAGAAGGCAGAATTCCTGTCCAGGGAGATTGCTGTTGCTCAGAATCGACCAGCTCAGCTTTTTCACACTGTAGACAGACTGTGCAACCCAGCCTGCCTGCAAGTGCGAAAAGCTTTTTCACAGGTAGAGTGTGATGAGCTTGCTTGGTTCTTTGCAAATAGGGTGGCTGACATCAGGGAGGCGCTTCATCCAGCACACTCTGATGTTGTGGTAGACCAGCATGTGGCTGCTTCTCCTCGATTTGCTTGGAGCACCTTCGACCGACCGGAGTTCATGGATGTCATGCGGACTGTCCAGGGTATGCACCCTACATGCTGTAATTTGGATCCCGGACCGATTGGGCGCATGATTGGGGGATGTGAGGCCTCGACATGCCCCCTGCATGCCCCCACCCAAGGACGCCACCCACACAAGGCCGAGAACTTGATGAGGCAGGGCAGATAAAAAACATGAAAATGGCATCTTGGCCAACAGGATGGCTGCTGCCCTGACCCTCGCTGCCACGGAGCCCCTGAACAGCCGGGACCGTCCTCAGCAGCACCCAGGGCCAAGCAGGTAAGCCACAAGGCTCATTCTCTCTGGAAGGAAAGGCCTGCCCGACAAAGGGATATGCCAGGTTACCCTGGGGGGAAGGGGCTGCACTATGGGGCAGCAGCTGACACAGAGGGTTGTCACGGAGGGCAAAACAAGACCTTTACAGATGAAAGGAAAGGCTGGCCGAGATGCGGGGCATAAACAAATAATACAAAAAAAAAAAAACGAACTTGAGATACTCTTTGTGAAAACAAAATTGATATTGCAGAAATAACAGAAATATGGTGGTCTCAGCAAAACTGCTGGAATAGAAATATTGTCGGTTACAAGTTGTTCTGTTCCATAAAGACAGAACAAACACATGGGGAGGTGGTGTAGACATCTATGTAAGGGAAAATATTGAATGTAACATTAGTGAACAACACACATAATGATAAAAACGAGGCATTATGAGTTGAAATCCTGAGGGGAAAAAAACAACTAGCTTGGGGAATTTGTTAAAGACCACCTGATACCAGCATAAACAAACATTTTGATTTGCTGAACAATACTAAGTATATAGCACAATATAGAGAATGGTTACTCTTGGGTGATTTTAATCTAGTCAAAAAGATAAGCATCCATCTGTGAGGACAAAAATCAGACACTCAATTATTTGTGTATTTATTGTGCACTGTGGCAAACACCAAAACGATCAAACATGAAGCCGAAATGACCCGCGGACAGAACTTACATTTCGCCCAGTCAATTGGTATAACAATATGGTAACAAATGCCCAGGAACAACTGTTTCTTGATATGACTATACAAAATGGATTACACCAGATGGTAGACAAGTCTACCAAAACAATCAATATTTTAGACCTGGTTTTCTCCACTAAGATAGATGCCATACAAAGTGCAGAAATCCGTGAACCCCTTGGCAACAGTGACCATAATATGGTCCTAGTCACCATGATAAAGCAAACAAAAATAATATCAGGAAATACAATTACAAAAAAAAGTATTATAAGGCAAATTTTGAAGCCATTAGGGAGGAACTTGAGGCTAGGTATTGGGATTAAAGTTTAAACAACCTCAGCACTGAACTATTCTGGACAACAATCAAAAACAAAATAGTGAATCTAGAAAAAAAGATATGTGCCTGACAAACCACTGTATAGCAAGAGGGACAAGGTACCACAATGGTACACGCACACGTCCAAAATATAGAGACAACAGAGCACAAAAAGATCAGCCTACCTAGCAATGAGAAAGGACAACAATAAATATAATGCTGAGAAATATAAGAAAGAATTTAGATTAAGTAAAAGTGGCCAGCCCGGTGGCTCTGAGGCACCCACCTTATCTCATGCCACACTGGCAACCCGAGTTCAGGAATGAGCCCAGGGAGCTATGGGTCGGCAGGGAAGGAGAGGATTGAGTGTCTGATGGACTGCTCTCCTCTCCTGGGGGGGGGGGGTCTAGGTCCCGTGACGCTAGCAGCGTCCAGTGGAGACAGAGTGCACTGCAGTTAGGGAACCAGGAAGGGGACATCAGGTGTCCATCCTGTGGGCGTGTGCGTGACACTGTGCGCCGGACAGCACTGCATGTCCTGCATTGGAAGGGAGCAACAGAAAGTGCAGAAAACACCAGCGACCGGGGAGGCGACGGTGGTTCCAGTGGCCAAAGCCTACATGCCCAGTGCCAGCTCCAACCTCGACTAGACTCTCTGTCGTCCCCGCCTCCTCTCGATTGGCATCAGTGGGAGAGTGGGATCCAGCAAAGCACCCAGTTCCTCAGTCGAAGGAGGAGTTCAGGCGGGTTGTGGGGGCAGAAGTCTTGTGGGCCACATGGGAGATGCTTTGGGGAGCTGGCGACAGAGGATGAATAGAATTGATTAAAAAAAAAAAGATTAAGTAAAGGCATTATCAGGAGGGAGAGAGAAAAAAGCTTGAATTTGAGATAGCACATATGAAAGACAACAGAAAAGCTTTTTATTCTTAAGTAAACAAATCAGTAGATAGATCGGTGGGACCATTTAGATGGAAGAAAGAAAATCAAGAATGCCACAACAAATGCTGAAGTATTTATCGATCATTTCTGCTCAGTTTATACCAAAGCATGTGACTTACCTTTGTATATAAATACAATCAACCCTATGATGCCTGAGACACCACAGATGCAAGCAAGTCTCTGCAGTGGTAGGGTAAGTACCTGCTGTGAAGCGACCTGTGAGGGCTAGGAGCAAGAGGGTTCGAGCTCTGGCTGGAAGGGGGAACCAAAGGCAAAAATAAAAACAGCTAAGGAGGTAAACAACACACACACACACACACACACACACACACACACACACACACAGACACAGACACTCTCTGTCCCTGGTACGGAACTGCTCATTTGTCAAGATACAGAAACATGCAGCTAGTACTTGGTTCCAAAACATCTTCCCTGTATAGAAGTATTTTTTTCTTGTGGACCGGAGTGATAGGAGAAATCAGGTGTCACTGCTATATGAGGACATCATTTCATTCATCTTACTGTAATGAACAAGAACACAAGCCACTATGCCATGGAACCCATTTATACTTTGGGGTGCTATGGGGGTAGGGGAGGAGGGAGGCGTGGGCTAGTAAGTGTGTTGGGATGAGGCTTTTTACTGAATCATGCCCATGCCACGGACTGTGTCTTGTGCTAGGGTGGGTGAGAGTAAGCTGATTGGGGGGTCACAAATGAAAATTACATACCTACCATAATTGTTGATCTTTCTGTGTCTCTTCACCATTCATCACCGATGGGTTATGGCCAGAGGACCAGGACCCCGTGGGAGCAATTTTTTTTTTCTCTCAGGGGGAGGAGCCGGCACGGAATGGCACTGCCCTCGAGGTGAACGCACAGTGTGGCACTTGAGAGTTGGTCAGTAAATGACGCCGACTCCTCCCTTACCTCAGTTCTGCGTATGCCGGACAGTAAAGAAATTAGAGACAGAGAAAAGAAGAGGGCGGAGCAAGGGAACCCAAGAGACAGACAAAGGAAAGGATATAAACAGAAAAAGAGATAATGCCCAGTGAGAGGACAGGTAGTAACTTAGGGTTCTGGAACAGGGGGCTCCATCCTCTGGGCTAGTAAGAGAGGAATAAGATAGAAAAGACAGAAGAGAAAGAGGGAGAAAGAAATGGGAAGGAGATGGGGGACCCTCACAACTCCCCAAAGAAAGACTCACTAAGAGACCAAGAGGAGGGGGACCTCGTCTAAGCCAGTTCCACGGAAGGATCTGTTCCCTTAATTTTTTTTTGGGGGGGGGTGACCGCAGAGGAGTGGAGAGCAACAATTCATGAAGACAGCAAGAGTCAATGGAGTGTTGGACCAAGGGACAGACGAGGCAGGGACCTGGCTCAAAGACCCCTCCCCTGGCACAAGATGGGGAGGAGCTGCAGATCTCACACTCCTGCATTTGAAAATGCTGCTAGGATGGGGACAGAACCCACCCTGGGGCACAGCCCCTCCTCCTATCCTAAAGATACATTCCTCAAGAGGCCAAGGAAAAACCCTACTCCCTCCCACATAAGTGGGAGGGGAGGGACCTGGAGGGAGGAGGGACGTTGCCCAGAGAAACAACCCCCGCTGGATATGCAGCAGGGAAGGAGACACAGCTCTTGAAGTTGAAAAGGAAGGGGAGAGGAGATTTCCAGAGTCCTCAGATTCCCTCACAACCCAGAAGAGCCCCCCCCCCCCACCACCAGGGAGGCGGAGGAGATCTGGGTTCTGAGATGACCCTGGTCTTCTGAGGGAAGACCCCTACCAGGGTCCAGAGGACAGGACCCTGGGATCTCCTTCCTAAGAGGGTAAGCACCCCTGTTTGCCCCTTCCCCCCAAAAATGGCCCGCTTCCTCTAAGAAAAATCAGAGGGCCCGGAGGTACCAGTAAGACTCAGCCTACAATTGGCCTCAGTTGGGGGAAGGCAAGCAAGGAGAAGGCATCGCCCAGAGTCTGAGGCCCAAGAGGGGATAGAGGGTGGGAAGCAGTGTTGAATGGTGAAGATACACGGGAAGATCAACAATTATGGTAGGTACATAATGTTCATATCTTATCTTTGTCAATCTTCACCATTCATCACTGGTGGGTGATTACCAAGCCCCCCCGAAAGGGACCTGGTACCTCCCTGAGGGAGAAACTTCCCTCAGCCTCCTGTGGAGGAGACACAGGAGGAGGAGGAACCCTCACAGGCCAAGTTAGGCCTTTGACTGTTCAGGGTAAGGTGGGTTTTCCCTATGCCTGGGAGATGGAAGTCACCACTGAAGTTCCCATCTCACTCTGCGGGAGAAAAGGAGGGTCCTCCAGAAAGAGAAGGCAATCACCCTATGCTAGGCCATGGGTGTCAACTAGGAAAGGCAAAGCCACGCCATCTGCCTAATGCAGATCGCTGTCCCCGCTAGCCTGGATGCCAACTCTCTGGCATCATACGATGCCCTTGTTGGTGCCTTGCAAGCTGCAGGCGACATGCAGAGAGGGTGATGGCTGTTGGTTTGGAGGTCAAAAAGGTCATAAATGGCATGGGCATGTCATTAATAAAATCCTATGAGCTCAGCACATGGTATAAGTGCTGAGACAGTCAGCATTAGTAGTTAAACTGCACGAGTCCAGTATACATATGTAAGCATATAAATACTGGAACATTAAGCTTTAGACAAAACTATTAATTAGATTTTGAACAAGTTAGGTTCTCTTTTATAAGCTCCATGTGTAAACACATCGAGATAGAGTAGCATTTTATATTTTAATGTTAGATTAGCCATAAAAGGCTCATACATAATATACATCATTAGTTCATAGGCACATTTTAACCACAGAGGGGTCATTGAAAGGGGTTAAGACTTAAGAGTAAAAACAAGGCCTTTGTGATCTTCGTGGTGGAAAAACAGGAAAAGACTGCTACTCAGACCACTGGTATAGAACCCAGATGTATATTTTACCTCCTACTCCTCATATAATAACATGGGACCAGGGCTACTCTCAAGCGATCCCTAGAATTTAAGTTGACATGGTTATAGGTTATTTCCTCAAAAGTTAGCAAACAAAGCTATTTTGGGGCAGATGGCAGGCATCTCACTTTAAGAGGTATTTTCTAAACCAAACAGGAAAGTTACCACATGAGCTAATTATCAGGTCATGTATTCTGCAGAGATGGTCTGTTTGTCCAAAACCATATATACAGGCTAAGTTGTTATCACAGTGGTCATGCAGTTGGCACAGTGATGCCTTGACGTTCCTTCTGCACTGACCCTACCACCAATGTAAGTATCATTCATATACTATGTGATAGTAGCTAAGGTGGCAAAATATTTCAAAGTACAGGCATGAAATGTATTGATATTTTGAATTTGAGTGCTTAACTATATAGTGGTTTAGGAAGAATCTAAGAATGATATATAGATGCCTGTGTTTGCTTTGTACAACCCTGTGAAATAAGCTGGATTTTGTCATAACTTTATGACTGTCTACAAGAACTTTTATTGCTAATTTTATAATTGTAAGAAAACCCTCAAGTACAAATTTTAATAAATCACAAATCCAATAATGGCATTCCTGGTTGCCTCAGTATCAGGCACTGATGCAAGAACCAGTCCTAGTATTGACCATAGGTGCCTGTTGTAGGCAGCATGATGGGCCTGATGTGCTGCAATGGAAAGTGAAAAGCACGCAGAGGAGAGGACTTTCCTCCCACATCGGTCGAACTCCGCAGAGTCCACCTCTGGGGGCCAGTCGTGCCTTGGGCTTCTATGCCAGGTAGGAGTAGCCAGGAGACTCACTCCTGAATAGGAGTGATGAAGGGCTCCTGGGGACCACTAGGGTGTGCAATACATGCACCTGCAGTCCATCAGGACTGAGGAAGGGACTGCCGGGTGCTGCCAGGTATGGTACGATGCTTCCCAGAAAGAGGTAGGCCAGGCGGGCACCACTTAAGAAAGCACGCATCGCCCATTCAGAATTGCGTCTTGCCACTCTGGAGATGTGGAGTTCATTGACCAACCTCAAGAGGAAACTCTGATAAGAGGACTGATCAGCATCTGAGGACAGGTGGACAGAAGGATACTCTTCCTCAAGTGAGGAAGACAAGGAGACTGACGAGTCCCATTCTGGCTGCTACTGGGGTGACAGGTGAAAAATCTGCTCGTCCATGGCTCTGATGTAAAGGGGAAAATCAGCAGCCGAGAACCAAAACTGTTCCTAGGTCAGAGGCCCTGCAGGACCCAAGTGGCCAAGGAAGGGGAGAGGAGAAAGCAGAGGTAAAGCACCTCTGCGGAAGACGGCACTTTCTGGCAGGGCTAGGAGACTGTGTAGACGATCCAGCACCCCAGAAGGATCCACCGGTCTAAACAGTAACAGGCCCCTCAACCAGCCCAAAGCAGTCAGGACTGAGCCCTGAAGGGGAATCACCCCTGTGAGGCGACCAGGGCTGCACAGATCCAGAAGGGCGCCCCCTTGCCCCATGCGACAAGTTTTAACCCGGGGACCACGAGTGAGAGAAGAAAGGCTTAGCACTGTGGCTCCTTCCCAAGCCCCAGAAAAATGCCAAGGAAGACCGCTGCTCCTTGCCCTGCCCCATCACCTCCCCAGACTCCAAGAGAGACCTCGTCCTCAGTCCCAACCACAAGGGTTCTATCTCACCAGCTAGCCCCAAGGGGGCAGGTGTGGGAACCCTCTTCCCAGCCCTGGGCGACCGAGCAGCGCCGGAAACTGTGCCAGCCTGGTCGCCGGGGCCTGAAGACTCAATCCCCCCGGCTGGGAGTCCACACCAATGCCAGTAATCCCTCCAGTGCTGCCATCAGTCCTGGAAAGACAACTGGCTCCGAAGGGAGAGGAGTCTGGGAGGGAGCTGTAGTGCTGGGCGGAGGAGAGCCCTGGGACTCTGAGGAGTCGGGCACCCAGTCTGGATCTGCCTCTAAATCATCCTCCTCTGAAGAGGGACAGATCCAGAGGACCTCCAGAGGGACCACCCCCTGAGGCCCTCCTATCCCAGGTACCACAGAATGGCCCAGAACTGCCTGCAATGCCACCGCAAATGGTTCCAGGATCCAGAGTGGCTCCGATTAGCAGCGCCAAGGAGACCACCAAGTGGGGCCTGGCAGGTGCCGGCAACGACACCTGGGGAGTATGCACCTCTGAGGAGGTGACTGCTAAGATGGTGCTCCCAGCCTGGCCCGGGGGGGCGGGTTGGACCGTGTCTCTGGCACCATAGAAGGGACCTCTGCCATGGTAAGGCTTGAAAAGGCAGAGGCCCCCTCCTATGTGGCCTGTATAGAACTGGAAGGGGACCCAGAGGAAGAGTTGAGGGACCCGCGTTTGGCATCTTATGTACATGGCTGTCTTCCAAAAGTCTGATCTTCAGCGCGTGGTTTTTGAGTACTCTTCGGTCCATGGAGAAACAGCCATCGCATCAGTCCATGTCATGGTCAGGACCCAGGCAGGTCAAACAGTGGTCATGTCAGTCCGTTACAGAATATTGCCGGCCACAGGGACACCAATGCATAGAGGGGTCTGCTACTTTAGAAGATTTCTTCTTGTCCCTAGGATCAGACATGACTGAATGCAGAAATAAACTCAAAACTAAAGAAACAGACTCAGCGCTGAGAAAAAGGGAAAGTTCTTACCGCTTCCGAAGGATCCAGAGTCGAACAGTACTGAGAAATCATTTAATGGCACGGCAGAACTAAGGCTTTGGTGTACACGAAACAGTACTAGGCCGCCGTGTCACAGATGAAATTCTTGCTTGCTCACGAGGTCACTCTTCACTCGATAGTGGGAGAAGCAGAACTGAGGTGAGGGAGGAGTTGGCATAGTTTACTGGCCAATCCTCGAGCACCACACTGTGATTTCGCCTCAAGGGTGACACTGTTCCGGCACCGGCTCCTCCCCCTAAGAGGAAAAAAAAAAAATTGCTTCTCCAGGGTCCTGGTCCTCTCTGGCCATAACCCACCAGTGATGAATGGTGAAGACTGGCACAACTAAGATCGTGCACTTTTACTGCCAGTAACTTTAATATAAGGAAACAGCACTATAATAAAACAGCAGCAGACAGAATTATATTTTTATTTAATAATAACACTATCAGCGGGCTTGGGTGAGGAGAGAGGTTGTGGGTCATAGGGTGGTTTGGGGGACACTTGGGGCATGAGGGGGTTATTTATTGCAGGGTTGGCTGATTCACAGTCAGATTTTAGAACATCCGAATCCTGATCCACGGAGATCCGATGCTCGAATAAGAAACTAATTCAGATACGGATTATTCTGATATCAAACTATCCTAACTCAGATCAGATTATAAGGTATCCAAGCTGCCTTGCTTACAATCTGTTCTCTCACTGTACATATCACCCTGGGCTTTAAAACTAGTTTCATATACAGGCCATTTATTGCACAGTTATACAGTACGTGCTGCAAGTTACAACCAGTGACCTCCTCAGCTGCAATCAGTCAGTGGCTTGTGACACTGATACTGCTACTGTAACAGACGCCTTACCAATGCATTCCATTTTCATCAAAGTAGTAATGATAGCTGAATCTGGGTCAGAAGTGCCACTGACTGCAGCAGATTATGAAATGGGTATGAAAAGTCCAGAAACCTGATTGGCAGTGGAATCCAGAGCTGATATCCAAACACAACAGCACTGGAAAGATCCACGTCCTCACTGTCCTTGCATTAAAAAGGCACAGCTATATCAATATACCTCAACTAATGTGTATTTCACCCAACTGAAGCCGAACCCATCAAGCAGCCGCCCTCGAATCGAAGCCGCACTAGATTTCATTGATGTCAATAGAAGCAACCCCCATTTTGTAGGTGCAACTTCAATTAGAAGAAATACACTACACGTGCCATGTGGTTTTGGTGTTCTTTGTGCTTCCGGAAGTTTTCCCGGTAATAGCAGGGAGAGCCGACACATTTTGTTTTTGTGCAAGCCTTTATTAGAAAGTGGGCTGTAAAGTGATGGAAGGTAAAGTTTAAAATCTTTTTTTTTTTTTTTTTTTGTCAACTGAGCTCATCCTCACTGTCTAGGTCAACATCGAGATCTGATCTGCTGTCGGTGTCAGGAATGAAATCAGTAGTATCACTTTTGTCTGGCACATCAGGAGCATCTGAAGCAGCACCTGAAAAGAAAAGGTACGTTACTAAACTGAGCTTGTGTTTTCAGTTGAATGTAGGTGAAGTTAAATCATTACCATCTTTTAGTGTCTCCAGCCATGATGTTATCTGATCCCTTGCCTCAAAAGCTGCGCCGTCAGGTCTGGTGTAGTGTATTGTGTCCAGGTCAGTGCTCGTGATGCCACAGACTTGAAAGGAGTGTATGATCTTCTCTGCTGCTACTGCTGCCCAAGCTTCTTTCACCCATTCTACTATCTTTAGCTTTGAGGGGGCTTGTGGGTTTCCAGCATCTGTTCGGTCACGTTCCTCTGTGGCCAGCCACAAATCATAGCATTCTTGGTATCGTGCCTTGAATGGAGCATTCCAGCTCATGTCAGCAGGCTGTAGCAGTTTGGTGCATCCAGCAGGAATGGCAGCCATCACAGTGTTTTCCTTTTTAAGCAGTGATCTAATAGTGGGGGAAATCTGGCATCTGAATGCATCCAATACTAGCATACGTTTTGTGAATGAGAGGCCACCCCAGACAGTGCTGACCCACATTTTGGTCAAGTCCTCATTCATACAGCTGTTGTCTGCCATTGCAATTATCACCCCTGTGACTCCAGAAACCTCCTCTGGCATATGTTTGCCCTTAAGCACTATGAAGGGAGGGAGTTTACGCCCATCAGCCATGGCAGCCAAGCACACTGTGTCGTTGCTTCTCTTGGCCAACAGTCATTAGCGGCACCAAATTAGCACCCACAAAATTAACCGTCTTCTCCCCTGGCATGTCTGCCCAAACTTCAGTTTCGGCCATGTTCCCTATGGCGGCCAATTTTATGTTGTGGTTGGCAACTTGTTTGGCACAAAAGTAAACAAACTCAGTGACTTTGGGGAGGAAATCCTTGGGAAGTCTTTGTCCAACTGTGGTGTGCTGCCTATTCGTAAACCCCCAACGGGACAAGAACCTTTCCACCCACCCATGGCTTGCTTGAAATTCAGGATTATGAATTAGGGAAATAGCCTTCATGGAAATGGACTTACGAGTGACTCTTAAATGTTGTTCTCTCTGTGCAGCAATCCAGACAGCCAGGTTAGCCTCTTCAGTAAGGTAGGATGCTTTTCTGCCAGCCCCAGTGAGTCTGTGTCTTTTTTTATTTTGCTGCGATGTACCAGCTTCCGAGATCAGAGCCCGCAGTTTATCTTTATTTTTTCTCCACTCCCTTACTTGTTTTTCATCAATATGGAGTGCAAAGGCAACAGGGCGATTACCCTCAACTTCGGCTCGTTTGACCACGTACAGTTTAAAATCAACATCGTAGCATTTACGTTTTGGCATTTTCGTCAGAGTGGCTGTTTTTTTGGCAGAATAGCTCTGTAGCAGTGTAGCAGTGTTTGCTGGAGGGAATGACAGGTAGAAATGACATTTTGAAAGGGCAACTCTAATCAGCAGATGAAATGACAGTAAACAACAGTCTGCCAGTGTTGGCAGCCATAGTCTTTCTAACACAAGCCACCCTCATACTGAAGCTGCCCCCAAATTGAAGCTACAGCAATGAACAAGTCATTCTAATAGAAGCCGTGGCTTAAATTCAGTGAAATATGGTACTTGTAAAACAGCAACATTACAATGGTTCAACAGGACTACTTTTTTCTTGTACTCCTTTTTTCTAAATTCTTACTTATTTAAAATGAAAACTTTTTAAAAATAATTTCTTTACTAATTCTAATGGGCCCATTTCATAATCACAATAAGGCACTCTAGGGGGTGATTTGTGCTGGGATAATGGCACTTTTCTGTTGGTAGAAGCCCTCAGCCTTTGGCCTCTTGCTTCAACCCACCTGAGGCATGGCGATATCACAGAGCAAAGCACACCATTTCATGCCTTATTGCTTAGTTATATAATGGGCAGGCGCACCTATAATGGTGCAATGGAGGGGGGCTACATATAAAGCTGGTTTAAAAGGGCAGGGAGACAACACCATAAAATCACACATACAGAAAGAAAAAAAGCAAGAAAGGTGAAAGTAGCTGTGAACTGAGAAAGCTACAATGATTCAATTCCTCTTTAAAGTTGGAAAGGACTCAAGGTTCATCAGGTCAACCCCCCCCCCCCCAAACACCTCATGAACAGGGATTAATGAGTATACTGTGTAAACATGTGCTAATTATTATGGATACCCAACACACTGTACAGTACTCCTCAGTGTACCCTGTGATTCCCTTGGTACTCTGGAATTTGTCATACAGCAGGTTTTCAACTTGTTACATTTTTCATGCTAAATGCTGAACAATCACACCAAGCAAGCCATCTACTTACTGCTGGGGGTGCCTTCAAGACAATCCTGTTGCTGTTCCATCTCTTCTTCCTTTACATCAACAAGGAGTTTCTCACCCCCCTCTATCAGGGATAACAAGTGTACCGCTGGGATTTTGTAGCCTACACATTGAGAAGAAAAAAAAGCAAAAAGATATTAGAAACAGTAATTTGCAAACAGAGCAAACTAGAGTTATGTCTGGACTGTCAGTTGTTCGTAATTAGAAACGAAATTCAGGCAGTCCGATTGACCCCTGAAATTCCCTAATCATGACCTTATCCCAGTACAAAATTACAGATATAGAGGCAGCCACCACTGAATAGCAAAACGTGCATACTCCTACACCCCTCCTCTCGTCACAGAATATCTGTAGTTGTCTCTGACTAATCTCAGATTGGAAATACTTGTCAGCCAGCTCTGGAAGTGAAGTGTCAGGAGTTATGCTTGTCACTTACTTATTATTGATGTGCATGGAGGTACAGGATATTCAGAACGACCCAGCACAAGCAAGTATCCAATTCAGATACTTTCCACCTCCGTGAAGGATGAGTATTTCTTTCCCTACACAGCTGTCCCCTGGCATTCCACAGTGAGGGAGCCATGAGGTCTCTTGGGCGGATCAGTTACACTTACACAACATGCTCATTGGCCCCTGACAGGATGGTGTCTAACATCAACAGTGGGGTCAGCAAGCCCTCCCCTTCAGAGTCAAAGACTATTTTAAAGAATGGGAAAAATCTTGAGAAAGCTCCTGTGGTGTAATGATAGCCCAAACGTGAGTCTTGACAAGCTGTACTCTCCAGTCAGGGGCAGGACTTCAAGTTCCCAACATCTTTTACTATTTATTTATTTATTTATTTGCTTTTGTTAACCGGGTAAGCATACTAGACAGCCAAGTGCCTATTTTCAGGTGCGACCGGGAGATTACAAGGTACATACATGAACATCGGGCAAATACAAGTGGAGGATTACATTACATAGAATTAGCACAACAGGGACTTTACAAGCATCAGATTTCATCAGGCAAATATATATTTGCTCCCAGTTACAGGCAACTTACTATTGCTTTAGCACAGGTAAGGAACAGATGGCTTAGGCAAGAAATTATTTATTTATTTATTGAAGATATCGGATTTACAACCTTTGGGTCAGACTCATTTACAAAGGCTCCACATCTGAGAACAATACAGAACAATAAGCAGAAAGCAGTAAACAATAAGACAAAAAATACAGGTTACTCACCTGTAACAGGAGTTCTAGGAATGGTATATGTTGTTCATCCACACTGTCTGGCAGGTTCCTTGCTGCTTTAAATCTTGCCGGAAGGTCTTCGAGCTGGCTCCTCCCACCCATCCAGGTGGTAAAACTCTTGGCTCTGCCTCATGACGCCAGATCTAGCCCGCTGGAAGCCAGGTTGTGCGTCGAGCCGGGAGGTCGGAGGATGTAGGATGAACAACATTACCATTCTAGAACTCCTGTTACAGGTGAGTAACCTGTATTTCTAGGGACATGGATATGTTGTTCATCCACACTGTCTGGCAGACTCCTAGCAGTTCTCCGGGAGAAGGGAGGCAAGGCGCAACCCCTACTTAGAGAATAATGACTGGAGAACGAGGCCCCAAAACCAGCATCCAGTGACTCAAGGTGGTGTGGTAGTGGGTAATGAAGGTGTGTGCTGACTTCCAGGTAGCAGCCCTGCAGATTTCCTGGATAGGGACGCCCTGGAAGCAGCCACCAATGCAGCGGTATGGCGGGTAGAATGAGCTCTTATCCCTCTGGGAGGTTCCATGCCCGCAACCTACAGCAGAGATCTATGCAGGAGATGACCCACCTGCCTATCGTCTGCTTGGCTGCAGGTCTGCCAGGTGCAGCTTCAGCGTAGGTGACAAACAGCTGGCGAACCTCTCCCAGAACTTCAGCCATCCACTCCTTATAATAAGCGAGCACACTTCTAGGGTCCAAAGTATGGAGCCTATATTCGGCCTCCGAGGTGTGATTGGGGTAGAACACCGGCAGAGTCAACACCTGGTTAAGGTGAAACTCCGACACCACCTTCGGAAGGAATTTTGGGTGGGGGCGCAGGACAACCTTGTCCCTGTGGAAGACCAGATAAGGAGACTCGATGGAAAGTGCCTGGAGCTCTCCTATCCTTCTGGCTGACGTGATAGCCACCAAGAAGGCGGTCTTCCACGACAGGTGAGAGAATGTCACACCTGTGCATCAGTTCAAATAACGCCCATGAGCTTAGCCAATACCAGCAGTAGATCCCACGGGTGGAGGTTCTGCTTGCAGGAGGATATGGGATCAAGGCCTTTGAAAAGCACCGACCACCTTCTCCTGCACCACCGACTGCTTCCCAGCCCACACCCATAAGCAGAGATGGCTGCCAGGTGCACTATAAAGGTCGCGTCGACCCAGAGCTTGCTGAAAGGGACCACAGGTAGTCAGAATGCTTGCCAAGGAACAGGAGGAAGGGTCCAGACCCTTGCCCCGACACCAAATGGAGAATCTCTTCCATTTGAAGGCACAGCATTTTCTGGTCGACTCCTTACGGGATGCCTCAATGACGTTGAGGACCTCGTCGGAAAGACCCAAGGCCTGGAACTCTAGCCACTCAGGAACCAGGCTGTCAGGTGCAGGGATTGAAGGTCCAGATGGAATACCTTTCCCTGATCGACTGAGATCAGGTCCGGGTGGGCTGGAAGCCGCCTCGGAGCCCTGGAGCTGAGACTGAGGAGATCTGGATACCAGAACTGGCGGGGCCAGTCTGGGGCTACCAGAATCACCTGCGCCTTGTCCCTCCTCACCTTGAGAAGCACCTTGTGGATCAAGGGAAATGGGGGAAAGGCGTAGAAGAGGCCCAGGGTCCACGGCCTCGATAAGGCATCCCCCTGCAGCAGGCCCTGCTGAAGGGGGTGGGCATGAAACAGTCTCAGCTTCGCATTCTCCCTGGAGGCAAACAGGTCCGTCTGAGGCTTGCTCCAGTGGGAGAAGAGATCTTGTACTACCTCCGGCAGGAGAGACCACTCGTGAGACGCAGCCCCTATCCGGCTTAGGGCATCGGCACATGAATGGCGAGGAGATCCGCCTCCAGGCTGCGTCCGAGTGACCAAATGCAGAGAGCTTCCCTGCACAGAGGAATGGAGCGTGTCCCGCCCTGGCAGTTTAGGTAGTACATGGTCGTGGTATTGTCCATCTGGACCTGAACCACTTGACCCCATAGAAATGGAGCGAAGGCGGTGAGGGCTAGGACGAACCGTCAAGCTCCAGCAGGTTGATATGGCATCGGGACTCCGAGGGGACCAGAGGCCGTGCACTCTGTGCTCCCCAGATGGGCACCCCAACCCATCAGAGAGGCATCGGTCGATAGCGAGACTGTCGGCTCGGGGCGGACAAATGGGACGCCCTCCTGCAGATGTGCTGGAACGGTCCACCACTGGAGAGCGTTCCACATCCCCTGGGTCACTGTCACTAGCTGATCCAGCGGATTGAAGTGTTGTGACCATTGGCTGGCCAGCCCACACTGGAGGGGAAGCATGTACCAGCGGGCCCAACGGACCATGCTGATGCAGGCCGCCATGAGGTCCAGGAGGCGCAGGAAGTCCCGGGCAGGGTGTGATTACCCAACCTGAAATGATTGGGCAAAGGAGGAAAGAACCTCGGCCCTGTCTGCCGGGAGCCGTGCTCTGGCTCGTAGAGAGTCGAGCTCTGCCCCGATGAATTGTATCACCTGCTCTGGCACGAGTTCTGACTTGGCCTTGTTGATAAGGAGGCCAATCTGAGAGCAAACCTGGAGGGCCAGATCTCTGGACCGCTCCACCTCCACTCTGGAGGGGGCTGCAATCAGCCAGTCATCCAGGTAGGGGTACACCCAGACCCTTCGGCGCTGCAGGAATGCTGTCACCACTGCCATGCATTTGGTGAAGACCCTGGGAGCTAGGGAAAGGCCGAAGGGCATGGCCTGGAACTCGTAAAGGGATCCCTTTGCTCTGAAGTGGAGGAATCTCTGGTGGGATGGACAGATTGGGACGTGAAAGAACGCGTCCTGAAGGTCCAGAGAACAGAACCACACGCCTCGTTCCAAGGATTGGATTATCTGAGCTAGAGTGACCATCCTGAAGGTCCGAGACCTTAGGAACCTGTTCAGGTTGTGCAGGTCGAGAATGGGGCGCCAGCCCCCCGTCCGTTTTGGGACCAGGAAGTACCTGGACACAAACCCCGGGTCTGGAGGAGGATCCGCCACCTTTCTGATCACCTCTTTTTCGAGGAGCAGGGCAATATCGGCTTGGCGAGCCAACAGAGAGGCTGCAGACCCCGTAGCCCCCCGAAGGGCGACGGCTCGGAAGGGTGGGGCCTGCTCGAACTCCAGAGGCAGGCCCTTCCTACCAACTCCAACACCCACCGGTCCGTGGTGATAGCGGACCAGGCGGAAAGGAAGTGGTGGAGCCGTCCCACCATGGGGGGAACCCAGGGGGGAGTGACGAGGCTGGGGCGACACCCCTCAACCCATCACTGGGCAGGCCTGGAGGAGAGACCGGCTGAGGGACCTCCTGGGCCTTTACCTCCCTGCTTCCTGTTGGAGGAAGCCGCGGGCTTAGGTTTGGGATGCCAAGCGTGAGCCTGCTGGCCCTGGTGCTGGTGCTGTTGGGCCGGACGTGCCGCAGGCGCAGAAGGATGAAAGGGCTTGTGCTGCTGCTGTCGGCAGCCTTTGTCCCTCTGGGTGGAGGTGACCGAGTCCAGAGTGGCACTGGACTTTTTGATCCGCTGGAGGTGACCTTCCACTCCAGGGCTGAAGAGGTCGGTCCCCAAGAAGGGGACATCCGCCAATTTGTGCTGGGTATCCGCCATGAAGCTGGATATCCTCAGCCATGCTCTGCAGCGCATGGCCACCGCAGCCGCAACCAATCTGGCACAGGAGTCTCCTATGTCCAGAGCCGTCTGGAGCTGCTGCTTAGCCACTACCCTACCCTGGTCCTGCACCTGCCGGACCGTGGTCTGCAGGTCGGCCAGGAGATGAGGGATCACCTCATCCAGGGAGCCCATGAGGGCGTGGGAGAAGTGTGCCATCAGCACGGCTGAGCTGGCCTGGCGGAGGCCAAGGGAGGATGCAGCGTACACCTTGTGCCCGGCGTAGTCCACCTTTTTGGACTCCTTGTCGGGGGGCTTGTCCACGTCCCTAGCGTTCCCGGAACACCAGAAAACGCTGTCGGTGACCAACCCCTCGGCAGAGGGGTGTTCCGAAAAACCGGGCAAAGAGCCGGTAGGGACCGCATACTTCCTGGCCGAAGGCGCAGGACAGGAAGCAGGCCACTGCCAGAGCTCCAAGGCTGGGCCAACAATGGAAAGGCCTCCATGGGTGAATCCCCTCGGTCCAGTATCTCCGTCAGGGAATACTTGGCCTGCTTGGATACGGGCTCAAGCTGCATCCCGGTGGACTCCGAGATGAGCCGAAGCAAACCCATGAAGGATGATGGGCTTTCGTCCATCGACTGGCCCCCGGAGGACTCCAGGTCAATGGGCCTGGAGAACAGGGAGGAGTCCACAAAGAGCTGCCTGGGGCCTGAGCCACCCTTCACCTGCCGAGGATGGTCGGGAGTGAGGGTGACCGACAACCTGTGGGGCAGGCCTTGACCCGACAGAGAGTCCTTGGTCGGTGCCCCAGATTTCGGTTGTGCAGGCGGAGGTTCCACCACAATCGGTGGGGCAGCTGGTTTTGGCCGAACAACCGGCTCAGGCTTGGGCACCTCGACTACAGCGAGGGGTTGTTTCGGCCGCCCGGGTGACAGCCACTTGATGGCCGGGGAAGGCGATGGTGTCGGCTTGTTCCCAGACAGAAGTAACTGCTGCCACATCAGGTCCTCGTAGCGTCGACGCAATTTGCTCCGAAGCCTCTCCTTTTCTGAGGAGGAAGACAAGGATGAGCGGCAGTGCCACTTACCTCGGTGCCGAGACCACCGATGTCGGCGGGATCAGCTGGACCGAGACGATGTCCGAGACCAAGACCGAGATCCTCGGTGTTTCCGAGGACGGGTCTGGGAAGGAGTGGGGGACACAAGCTCTTCCCTTGGCTCGGAAGCCTTAACCGGGGACTGCGGCACCGGGGGTGCAGGCAGGTCCTTGGCCTCCACCGGGGGAACCGGTGAAGAAGGGTTGTCGGCCTCACCAGTCAACAGCCTGTCCGACGGGTCGAGAAAAATCTCGACCGTGTCGACGGGTGTCTCGGCCGGCTGGCCTGACGGGGACGCCGTGAAGCCAGCGGCCTTAGCCGCAACCTCAACTGAAGTCGACAGTCGGCTGTCCGGGGAAGGAGACCTCTCCTGCTCCCACGAACGCCAACGATGGGACTTTCCCTTTGAGTCCTTCTTTTTGGACCGAGAGGAATGTCCTGATGGCCCCTCTTCTTTCGTGGAAAGGGATTGGCAAAGCTCCTTGAAAGAAGCTGAATACGAGGTACCCAATGAGAGCGGGATAAATGCCGCGACCGAGGATGAGGATGATGCGGCCTGGGCCGCCTCCTCCTAGAGGGCGATCATCTGCTCGAGTTGCTCAGCCGAGCCAGCTGCCGCGGTAACCACCCAACGGGCCTCCTTTGACTTAACCGGCGGGTAGCGCTTCTCGGGGCGCCCAAGCTGTAACCGGGCAGCGCGGTCCTCCAGGATGTTGGCTGAAAATGAACGGCATGACTCGCAGGCCTGCGGGTCGTGTTCTAGGCCGAGGCAGTAGACGCACATGGAGTGCGGGTCCGTCCTGGACATCTTCTGCCCACAAGGACACCGCCAAAATCCGGGAGTCGATTTGTCCATCACAGCCACAAGGGAGAAAGATGACCGAAGTCTTGAAAATTTTAAAATGAGTTTCGGGCAAACCGAAGAATTAGGATCCAGTCTATCACACAGAGCGTTAAGGAGGGAACCTGAGCTTCCAAGCAGTAAGGAAGATCTGGCGTCATGGTGCGGAGTCGAGAGTTTTACCACCCGGGTGGGTGGGAGGAGCCAGCTTGAAGACCTTCCGGCAAGATTTAAAGTGGCAAGGAACCTGCCAGACAGTGTGGATGAACAACATATCCATGTCCCTAGAAACAGGGCATGAACAGTACAATCAATAGGGAGGATGAGGCCTATACAATTAGGTAGCTATTCAAGTCCAACTAAGGAGCTTCTAGTTGTCAAGGTGCAGCAGTTGGGAACCCAGCATTGTCATTAACACAGTCAATAGTGTGCAAGAGAGAAGTATACATATTGTAACATATTGTCATAAACACAGTTAATAATGTGCAATGAGCAGTACACAATAACAGCAGGGAATAAAACTTTAACTCACACTCTCTCAATGTAGTACTGGTTGTACTAAATGTCTATATGCACCAGCTGGCATCTCCACCTATGCTCCACCACCAGGGCAAGGACCAGGCAGGCCTGTCCAGGGCTCGGTAGCCGTGTTTTGGTGGGGCTAAACCATAGACAGCAATGGGTGGAGAGTATATGGTCTTTTAGGGCTATTTTGAAGCGGCCTAGTATGGAGACAGAGGTACTGGCAATGGGGAGGTCATTGTACCATAACAACGACGCCCTGTAGGTAAACGACCTTTGGGTTAGGACGGTCCTGACCCTGGGAACAGGCCACACCAGTTTATTTGCTGAGTGGGTGTTTGCTGAGGCATGAGAAGTATGGAGGGAGGCAGAAGCTCTAAGTGGGGTACGTCCTAGTTGAATTGTTTTGGTGAAACACACGTTTGATAACGTACTCTTTTATCTAGAGTGAGAATATCTGTTACGGCATACAGGGTGCAGCTGTGAGTATGCCTATCTACCACAGAGAGAAGTCTACATGCCTTGTTGATGGCCAAGTATATTTTGCTGAGAGCAGTGAGGTCAGTGGCTGAGGAGACGGTGAGCCCATAATCTACTAGGGAGAGGACGGAGGAGGTAGCAGCAAGGTTAAGGGCCTCTGTCGGTAGGCAGTCTCTATGCCGATACAGTAATCCTATGCAGATATTTATGGCTGAGGAAAAATTACTGATATGATTACTTATAAGAATAAAACAGAACATGTTTTAAAAATGACCCCTAAAAGGTTCCCGGTCAAAATAGCTAACTAAAAATAGTGCAGTCCAAAACCACGCACGGTTACACAGCTAAAAATCTATCATCACAAGGGTCTGAGGGCTTGATCTGGATAGCCCTCCCCAGCCCCTCGCTGCAAGCCACCGAAATCTATTATCGCAAGGGTCTGAGGGCTTGATCTAGATAGCCCTTCCCAGCCCCTCGCTGCAAGCTACCGAAATCTATCATTGCAATGGTCTGAGGGCTTGATCTAGATAGCCCTTCTCAGCCCTTCGCTGCAAGCCACCGAAATCTATCATTGCAAGGGTCTGAGAGCTTGATCTGGGTAGCCCTCCCCAGTCCCTTGCTGCAAGCCACCAAATCTATCATCGCAATGGTCTGAGGGCTTGATCTGGATAGCCCTCCCCAGCCCCTCGCTGCAAGCCACCAAAATCTATCACTGCAAGGGTCTGAGGGCTTGATCTAGATAGCCCTTCCCAGCCCCTCGCTGCAAGCCACCAAAATCTATCATTGCAATGGTCTGAGGGCTTGATCTATATAGCCCTTCTCAGCCCCTCGCTGCAAGCCATCGAAATCTATCATTGCAAGGATCTGAGAGCTTGATCTGGGTAGCCCTCCTCAGTCCCTTGCTGCAAGCCACCAAATCTATCATCGCAATGGTCTGAGGGCTTGACCTGGATAGCCCCTCGCTGCAAGCCACCAAATCTATCATCGCAAGGGTCTGAGGGCTTGATCTGGATAGCCCTCCCCAACTCCTCACTGCAAGCCACCGAAATCTATCATCGCAAGGGTCCGAGGGCTTGATCTGGATAGCCCTCCCCAGCCCACCGCTGCAAGCCACTGAAATCTATCACCGCAAGGGCCTGAGGGCTTGATCTGGATAGCCCTCCCTAGCCCCTCGCTGCAAGCCACCAAAATCTATCATCGCAAGACATGGGACTCGGAGATTCACACTGCACACTAGTTATTTCAGATTTTAAATCCTGGCACCTTTTTCTGGCACAGCTTTGCATAAATCAGGGAGCTCCTTGTTTAAGCTCCTGCCTGCTTGATTTTTTATGCCTGCCCATCCCCCACCTCCTGCCTTTCTTAAATGCACCTAGGCTCCGCTCCTGCTCTTCTCTGATTGGCTTATTGGGCAATTAGGGGTGGGTCTTACAACTAGTGGTGAATTTGGTGTTCATTGTTAGTTACATTCCACTACGATAGCACGTTTGCTACACTACCCTATACAATTTCTGTAAGAAGGAGCTTGAAACTATGGATTCACTGAGGAGCTGCTTGGGTGCTTTCAGGTCTGCTGTTGGACTGTGCCTATTTTTGCTTTCTCTGTATGCTCTGGTGGATATGATTCCTCATGGCACCCAAATACACAATGTATATAATGATTCCTTTCATTACTCCAATCTCTTGGCCTATGACATACCTCACAGTACTGCTAATTGGGCCCTTAAATACATCTGCCCTGCCAGACTTGGGTACTACATTAGCTGTGTCACCCTTCCCAATCTAAATAAGTGCAGGTATCCTATTCAGTTGTTCCTTGTTTCTTGGATTAACAAAATTCGCATATCAGTCTCTGGTAATGTTGAGCCCAATCTGGGCCCTATTCATGCGGCAAATCCTATTACTTTCCCGCAGTGGTTTCTATCGAGGGGCCTAAAAATCGCCCATATGAATATTAGAAGTATTTCCTCTAATTTCACTGAACTTGAAGCATGGGTTAAACTGTATTCCCCAGATATCCCTGGACTCTCTGAAACTTGGCTTAAGCCAGATAATCCTGATTCTGTGCTTAAGTTAACAGGATATAACCTAGTTAGATTTGATCGTCCCTCCTTGCGAAGGGGGGATGGGGTTGCTTTCTACTCCAGAGATCACCTCAAGGTCTCAGTACTATTTCGCGGAATGCACAGCTCCTGCGAAATACTTCATGTGGAACTGACTCTTGGTGGGGAAAAGAAATGAAACCTAGTCTGTGTCTATAATTCTCCAAAGGGGGCGCTAACTGGCCTGGATGGAATCATCGACTACCTGTCTTCTCTAATCACAGTGGGTCGCGAGGGTAGGGGACTGCTGCCCTCCCCCTGAAACCACCATGAGGTCGCGGGGGAGCTTTGCTGATACTCCTGAGCCGCAGACTCAGGACCCCGAAGCCATAAGGTGGGTCGCGAGGGTAGGGGACTGCTGCCTCCCCTGAAACCACCACAAGGTCATGAGGGCTTGCTAGCTGCCTGGGACGCAGACTTGGAACCCCCCAAAGCCATAAGTGGGTCGCGAGGGTAGGGGGACTGCTGCCCTCCCCCTGAAACCACCACGAGGTCGCGAGGGTTTTGCTAGAGCTCTCCTGGGACGCAGACTTGAACCCTCAAGCCATCAAGGTACGAGGCAATCTATCGCTTGGAGCCAGGACAGGGCTCCTTTGTTTGGATTTGGTGCCATTTCTGCATTTTGAATCTTCGGCTGAGCTAAGCTCAGTACATCACGCTGGTACTGCTCTGCCGTGATTCTTAAAGGCACTGCAGTCGGCGTACATCCACAGACTGTTTTTAATTTACCTTTAAACTGTTTTTCCCCTGAAATACTAAAAAAAAAAAAAAAAATGCAAATAGGCACTGTGCTTTAAGAGTGACTGTGTACTTAATTCCAAGCATAGTATTGAATTGCATAGGCTTTAGACTGCGATTGTGAAAAAAACAAAAACAAAACAAAAAAAAAAAAAAAACATTCTACCTTCCCTGTATTTATGTAAGGAGTTTTAACCGAGCACTGTTGTGCAAGGAGTTTAACCGAGCACTGTTCTCATTTCCTTGCACAGCATAGAATTCAAAAGGCTATAGTCTGCGCTTTCAAATCTTTAATCAAGGTGCCTTCCCTGCTGCTGCTCAAAGATTTTAAAGTAAGCACTGTACGTAAGGGGCTACAGCCTGAGCGCTAAAGTATTGTGTACCTGCTCCCTGCACATTTGAACTGTAATAGCCTCTCAGTTTAGGAACTGCAAACTGCATGTCTGTTAAAAGCACATACCAAGGGCTGCGGTGGCAATTTGGGGGCTGATTGGAGTGCACTGCTGAGACTGCACACAAGGTATTCAGGCTACGCTCTGATTTACGAACGGGGCCGTTTTCAGCGCACTGCCTGCCTTTTTGTAAACTTTGTTCTGCGCTCTGAAAAACGAGCCGAATCTGACTAACTATAGCTCCAAACAGTAGTAATGCTTAAGGACAAACCTGATCGCAACTCCGCCCCTCCTGCTGCTGTTATAAATTAATCCTCTCCTCTTCTCTTCTCCTTCACAGTGGGTCGCGAGGGTAGGGACTGCTGCCTTCCCCCTGAAACCACCACAAGGTCGTGAGGGCTTTGATAGAGCTCTCCCTGGGACGCAGACTTGGACCCCCCCCCCCCGAAGCCATAAGGTACGAGGCAACGATCGTTTGGAGCCAGGACAGGGCTCCTTTGTTTGAGTTGGCGCCATTTCTGCATTTTGAATCTTCGGCTGAGCTGAGCTCAGTACATCACGCTGGTACTGCTTGCTGTGATTCTCAGTCCCGCGGCGCTGTGCGCCGGCTCCCCACCACCACCCTTGGTCGGCACTCAAATTTATAGGCAGCTGTGAGGTCAGGTGACTCTGCCAAAACCTATCAGCCCACTTTCAGGTTTGCAGGTTATCAGATCCCCCCAGTAGAGGCCACTATACCAAATTTCAGCTTGTTTACTAATTTCATCACATACACAAACATGATCCTCTTCCTAATTGCAATGCTAACCATTGCTATGCCTCTCATATCTCTGCCTCCATCAAATAAGCCCATACACAACCCAGACCTCCTCCACTTTATCTCGATCTCACCTCCCCCTCCACCCCTACCTACTCCCACAGCGAGCCAATTTCACACGACCTCCCATACTTGGCTCATAAGCTCCTCAGTCATCCACACCTCTTTTTCCGTGCGCCTATCTGCCCTACGTAACCTAGGGGCTTTTGTCTCTCTCCACACCTCACAATTCTCCCGTCCCAGACCTAAGTCCAGAAATACATGGCACACTGCCCTACGCTATATCACCTTGATGCTTCTCCTGGCAGGCGATATTGAAACAAACCCTGGCCCATCGCCAAACCCCACCCCCCACTCCCTTCCAAAGGGACTAAGCCTAATCCACCTTAACATCCGCAGCTTACTAAATAAAATCCCAGAGCTGCAAATCGCTGCCCAAACCCTCCAACCTGACATTTGTATCATATCCGAAACCTGGCTGAAACCTCACCATGTAGACACAGAAATAGCCATCCCCGGGTACACTGTAATTAGGCAGGACCGCCAAGGAACCAAGAAAGGCGGCGGTATAGCTATGTATATATATCAAATAGGCTTCACTTCACCCCTGTCCAAATCACTGGACAGATTCCCCAAATAGAAACTAAGATGATTAAACTAGTTCTGCTACACACCTCCCCAGTATATGTGGCCGGGATATACTGCACCCCTGGTACACCTGGGAACTCCATCATTGACCATCTAGCCTCTCTTAAAGCTACGGCTGCCGCCGGTGAGTTATACATCCTCGGCGACCTAAACTATAACTGGCTAGCATCAGATTGCTCCAAATTACGTGGCAGGGTTCGATCCCTAAACCTCTCCCAACTAATAGAACAACCCACACGTCTAAACCCTACAACACAAAACCACTCCCTCCTGGACTGGGCTCTCACTACACACCCACATAGGATAATTAAAGCTGGCCTCCTACCTGATTCCTTGAGCGATCACCATATGGTCTACATGATCAGGAAGGTGCACAGACCCACAAACCACCACCCACCAAAGACAATCCTTACGCGAGCATACAAATCCCTCTGCCTCCACTCCCTATTAAATGACCTCTCCCTCGTCAACTGGTCATTTATTAATTTGGCGCCCACTATAGACCATGCTTTCGAAATATTTAAAAAACAACTTCTTGCCGTATGGGACTATCACGCCCCCCTAAGAAACAAAAGGGTCAGGGAATCCCATCTCCCTTGGGTCTCTGCCGACATTATCTGCAGATGTCGGGCTAGGGACCAAGCCTGGAAAAAACACAGGCTAACTGACTCCCCTGAATCTCTGCAGCATTACCAAACCCTCCGAAATAACTGCACTAAAGCCATAAGACAGGCAAAAAAAAACTACTTCCGGGAGGCTCTCTCCACAAATCTAAGCCACTCTTCCAAATTCTGGAAAACCGTTAAAACCCTGCTCTCTCCTCCTGTCCAACCACCCACCCCTATCCTAAACATACAGGGCAACAATATATCAGCCTCCAGTGAAGTTGCCTCAGCTTTCAACTCCTTCTTTACCAACTGTGCCAAATCTCTCCTAGATAGCCAACAATTCTCCACACCCACAAACAGCCCTCTCGCAATACCCCAGCCTACCCCCCACGCAACCACATTCTCTTTTTGTCCTGTCTCCTCAGCTGAAGTTCTGGCCGCCCTATGCTCCCTTGACCCCAACAAAGGCAAGTGCCCTCTAGGACTGGATGCCAAACTCCTTTTCTTATCAGCCCCTGCAATAGCCACCCCCCTAGCCGCCCTCTTGAACCGCTCTTTCGCCACGGCAAAAATTCCTGCAGCCTGGAAGGAAGCAGTAATCATCCCGCTACCTAAGGGTGGTGATCCATCTGCACCCGGCAACTACTGCCCAATCTCCCTCCTACCGGTTCTGGCCAAGCTACAAGAACAGCTAGCCCTCTCCCAACTCACACATTTCCTCGACTCCACCTCCTTCTTTACCCCATTTCAGTCAGGCTTTCGTAAAACACACTCCACCATCACAGCACTACTAAGGCTCACAAACAATATTTCCTCGGGAATGGACAAGGGCCATATCACCTCGGCCATATTCATTGATTTGGCCAAAGCTTTTGATACAGTATCCCACCCAAAGCTAATCACAAAATTGCAAGATGCAGGCCTTTCTTATCTTGCCACCAGCTGGTTCCAAGCCTATCTGACAGGCAGGAAGCAGGCAGTAAAAATTGGCCCCCATGTATCCACCTCACTCCCAGTCAACATGGGGGTCCCCAAGGGATCAGTCCTGGGCCCCTTGCTATTCTCCATATTTTTAAATGATCTACCTCTGGTCTGCTCCAACTCAGCCATACAAATGTACGCAGATGATACTGTACTGTACGCCTCGGGACCCTCCATTGGGGACACAAACTCAACTCTTCAACGGGATTTTGATGCCGTTCAAGCGTGGCTCAGGTCCAACCAACTTGTCCTAAACGCAAAGAAAACCGTCTCCCTAACCTTCGGCATGCAGCCGAGACTCTCCCGTCTAGATGCCCCCCCATCTTCCAAACTCTGGAAGTGATCCACCCTGGAATACTGCACCTCCTTTAGGTACCTGGGGGTATGGCTTGATCAACACCTAGACTTCTATGCCCACATGGACTCACTACAGAAAAAAATGACACCCTAAATTAGGCGCACTGTGCCTCAATAAAGGCAACCTTCCAACCACGGTCAAGAGAGAATTAGTGCTCAAAATGATCCTCCCCATTTTTGACTATGGTGACGTGGTCTACAGCGCAGCCTCTCCATCCACCTTGGCCAATTTGGACCCCCTCTTTCATTCTTTCTGCCGGTTCATCCTAGACTGCCCACCCTCCACCCATCACTGCGACCTGTACAGCGCCCTAGCCCTCCCATCACTGCAGTCTCGGCGTCAACAATATTGCACTAATCTCATAGCCAAATACTGGACCAATGCCTTCCCCCCCATCTCAGCTCCGTACTGTCAACTCAACCCCCACCCGCATACTCCCTCAGAGGCTCGGACTCAAAACAACTCCAAGTCCCTTTCATGCGCACTTCGAAGGGCCAATTGGCCTTCAAACATCTGCTGCCCAAACTATGGAATGACTTACCGGCAGACATTAGGCTCTCCACCTCCCCTAGGCTTCTGAAACCGTTCCTACATGCCCACTTCTCAGATGTATGCAACTGCAATCTACAGCCTAGACCTGCCACCAGGGGCATCTAAACGGGTCTTAAAGTATAATTAAAGTAACAAGCCTAGAATTCCTACTGCTTTACTGTTTCACCTGGAAGTCTAGGCCTAACCATGTCACAGCAAACTATGCACTCTGATCGGAGGACCTTTGTAATTGACAAATATTGGTCCACCCAGCCTGCACTTATTCTGTACCTGTTGTAATCTCTCCCTGCATGTACCCACTCTCATTCTGTTGACATACCACTGTATTGTGCTGTATACTGAACCCGTATTCAAACCACCGTAGTGTTTTGTCTTCTGTACCTATATGGACCTATGTAACCCCCAGGTCGCATCTGGAAACGAGCGGTCCCCACTCAGTATGCTTATCTGGTACATCTCTTAAATAAATAAATAAATAAGGATTAAAGAAATTATATTACTTTGTGATTTTAACCTTGACTGGTCTAGTAGTAACTCTGGTGTATATAATAATATTCTTGCAAAGCTTCACCTCTCCCAGCTGGTTACTGAACCTACCCGTATTTCTTCCAGCAGTTCACACCAATCCACATTGGACTGGATTGTCACTATTTGTGTCAGTAGAATTCTTGACGTTGGTACCTTGCCTGACTCAATCAGTGACCACTCACCCACTTTCGGTGTCTGAAATGCCAGCTGTCCTAAGTTACTTCCTAAGATTATCCAGTTCTGGGATTTCTCAAAATTAAATATTGCAGTACTTCTGTCAGAAGTAAGATGCGTTGATTGGTCCCTGTTATACCAGACAACTAATGTTGATAGAGCTCTCAATTACTTACTATCAAATCTCCTCCCCCTCCAAAACAAGTATGTACCTCTCAAAAGAAGGAGAATTAGGGATGTTAAAACTAGATGGTTGCATAAGAATCTCCTCTCAGCAATGAGGAGTACAGATAAAGCATTGGTTGCTGCCAAAAAGTCTAACCAACCTGATGACTGGTCCAAGTACTGATCCATGAGAAAAACATGTAAGAAAGATACCCGAGCAGCAAAAATAGCACACTGTGGTATGCTTCTTCAAAAATCTTGTGGCGATGCTAGGGGTTTCTGGAACCATGTTAAACGTTTTTTAGGGAAAGGTCCATCCCTGCCTCTGACTGAAATGACTATAAATGATGCTAACTGCAATAACCAAAGCACGATTGCTACTTTGCTTAACGTTCACTTCTCTGATCTCTCGGATTTCCTGGTTAACTCTGTTTTACCCTCAGAGGAAATCATAAACCCTGCTGAATCTTTATCGACCCAGTTTAGCATTAAACCAGTCTCGACTACTGCTATATTAATTATGAGAGCCATTCCTGAACATGGCTCTCCTGGGTCCGATGGATTCTTACCTAAGTTCCTTAAAGTTATTGCTGCTGACATTGCAGCCCCTGTTGCAAGAATACTCAACTTATCTATTACGGCCAGGACGATGCCATCCATCTGGAAAATTGCACGTTCTGTGCCAGTGCATAAGAAAGGAGACTCTAGAGCGATGAGTAATTACCGACCAATTGCCATCTTATTTGTCTTGGATAAAATCCTAGAGAAGGCTGTGTCTTCCCAGGTCACTGAGTAGCTGCATAAAAACAATCTATTATCTCCAGCCCAGCATGGATTTAGGTCCGGCCACAACACAACTACAGCACTATTACAATTTACTAATGATGTGGTGCTTAACTGGGACAAGGGTAAACTCACTGGGGTCATTTTTATTGACCTCACAATGGCCTTTGACTTGGTTGATCACTCTCTTCTGCTCTCCAAACTATCATCTCTTGGTTTTTCAAATTCTGTCATGGCCTGGTTTGGCAGTTTCCTTCTGGGTAGGCAACAATTTGTTGAAATAGGGAACGTTGCATCCGATCTTGTCTCTACCTCAGTTGGTGTTTCGCAGGGTTCCATTCTTGGTCCTCTCCTTTTCTGTCTCTTTATAAATAATCCTCCCCCCGTCCGGATCAACTTTGTCTCTTTTGTATACAGACGATATGGTTATCTACTCTGCCGCTAATGACATTTTGGCAATTCGCACCTCCCTTCAATCTGATTTTGACTGCTTCTTGGCTTGGCTAAAACAAAATAAGCTCCTACTTAACACTAGCAAAATGGTGTGAATGCTCTTTGGGACTTCCCCTAGGCTAAAAACTTGTCATATGGGACTTTCCCTTTGTGGACTGATGGCATAACCCTGGATACAGTCACATCCTTCAGACACCTTGGGATAACTCTTGACCCCTCACTGGACTTTAATCTTCACGTTGCAGCCACTTGTAAGTCAGTGAACAGTAAACTTGGCCTGGCTTACAAGGTAAGATACTCCCTAAATTCGACAGCCAGGCTGGCCATTGTTCAGGGAATTCTTCAACCTTGCCTCAACTATTGCTCTATAGTCTACCTTAATGCTAGCAAGCAAGTAATCCAGAAATGGAGCACTTGTTATAATAGTATCTGCCACTTAACCCTTACAGCTCCTAAACGAACACATCGCTGTCAGCTCTATTCTTCTCTCAACTGGCTCACCCCGTCTTCCTGCCAACTGTACAAAGCTGGTTGTCTGGTCGATAAATTAACCTGGACTAGTACTCCAAGATCCCTTGTAACTCTGCTAAAACAACCTGACTTGCTCTATACGCAGAGATCTACTGAAAATGCTTCCTTTGTTATGCCTAGATGTCTCACCAAGAAGGGTGAACTTGCATTTGCCGTATCTGCTCCCAGAATGTGGAACACCTTTCCACTCTATGTTAAACAATCGGTGTGGAACACCCTTCCACTCTATGTTAAACAATTGGCTACTCACAGAGCCTTTCAAAGAAGTTTAAGAACTCACCTTATGAGCTCAGGTCTCTGCTCTTGCTCTACCTCTTGCTTGTCTCCACTCGCTTGCACTACTACCACTGATCTTCCACCTTGAGAGTGGTACTTCCTCTCAGCACTTATGTACCCCCAGTGTTTGCTATATATGTATTTCTTCAATCAATTATACTGTTTTCAAAATTCTATAAAAGTTTATGTAACTGTGATTACTGTTTATGCTCGTGCTATGTATATTCTACTTGTTGTTCTTGAATGGGCCATGTATTCAAAATCGTCATGTATTACTGTATTTTCCTTCCAACTAGATGTTTTGTATTCTGTTGTGGGCACTATGTATCTGCTGTTTCTGATGTGTAACCCTCCCGGGTCGTGCCTGAAAAATAGGCAAAATCTCCTGTCTAGTGCACCTACCTGGTTAACAAAAACAAAATAAAAATAAAGCAAGGCTAGCCCTCCATAATATCAGCAAGTGCTACTTTGTCAAAAAGAACAAAACACACAAAATGTACAGTATGTTAGCGGGGCCCTATGCCCCCCACCCTCCTGCAACCCTGACTTAAATATAATCAGCTCCATGGGGGTAAAACTTGGGGAAAGGGAAGAAGTTGGGGAGAACAAGAAAAAAAACAAACAAAAAAAAAACAATACCAGTGGGAGGGGTGAACACAAAATTCACCACTGTTGGGAGACTGGGAACAGAACCCTGGTCTGCCGGACACTCTGTCACCGTAGCTGCTCCTTCTGTCAGCACTCTACACCTCCGGAGCAGCTCAGTGAGACACCACTCACCTTACTCCTTTCTTCTCTCCTCAGATGTAATAACAGCTACAGGGGTAGCGGTAAATAACTTTCGCTATGTTAACCCTGTAGCTGTAATCACATTCGCTGTTCTGAACTCGCTGTTCTAACAGTGCTATATTAACTGGACACTGCTTTAAAAGTGCTATCTTTATATACACAATTAAAACAGTGGAGGGGCTATATATGGCCATTGGTGTACTGCCACCCTGCCTCCTCAAGTAATGCCCCTACAGTGTCATACATGGTTAATGGGGAGTGCTCAAGAGGAGAAAATAAAATTAATCTGGGATGGATCAGTTCCCCATCCAGTACATCCTGCTAACCACTGCCTGCAAAATTCTACACCCAGAAGCCACATTGGCAGAAATCTGGACCCCCGATCTGCAGTGCTTAGTGAATGTGTGAACAGATAACTATACTGCCGCATTGCAGAGTACTAACACAGAGGCCACTACTCTCTCCAATCAGAATGCAGTGAACACCCTGGTAGGTTTAGGAGAGATGTGAGGAAATACTCCTTCACAGAAAGAGTGATGGATGCCTGGAACAGTCTTTCAGTGGAGGCAGTGGGGCCAAAAACAATGGTGGGATTCAACAAGCACTGCCGAACATTCGTTTGTAGGTATTTGCAGTGGTGTTTGTCACTTGGACATGGCTTAAAAATCAGTGACAAAGAAATAAAATGAGGGACACAGTTTAGCAATTGGTTCTATCCCCAGAAGCAGGCAGTGTTAGAGTATTGGTGTAAAATACTTTGTCTGCAGAACAGCAAGTCTGTAACTCTGTTAGACAATATCGTGAGCATACACTATAGCCACTGTTCAGTCACAGAAACACAGATTATAGAAGGGACAAGAACACTGTGAGGCAAAATCAGAGACATCTCTGAAAATCAGGGAAAGTGGAGAGGTATGATCCCTCTTTCCCCTCTCTCTCTCCCCCACCCCCACTGTCTCTCTCCCTCCCCACTTCCTATTCTCTCTTTCTCTCCTCTGCCTCACTCTCTCTCTGTATTTCTCCCCGCTGTCTCTCTCTCTCTCTCAACCACCCTGTCTCTCTTTTCTCCCTCTTTTCCCCATCTTCTCCCCCTCTTTTCCCCATCTTCTCCCCCTCTGTCTCTCTTAGCAAACAAGCATTTGTCAATGCCAAATACTGGCTTGCTAGCATTGGCACTGGCAGTGCAGGAGTTAGAGAGATGCATAATAGGACTGGCAGTGAAGTACTGAACGGACGCTGAGTCCGGCCCCACCCTGCAGAGAGTGACAGGCATTGGGGTATGCCTTTTGTTCGTTGGCCATAATGCTCACACCATTTCACCTCACCCTACCCCGCAGACACTGAGAAGTGTCGTGGTGTGCCTTGGGGTCTTTGGGCTTTATGCTCACCCCATTCCATAAGGCAATATGCTGAGATGGGTGCAGTATAGGAGAATGGGGTGAACTTTGGGGCCAAAGAGTCCAAGGCACACCTCGATGCCTGTCAGTGGCTGCAGGGTGTGGGTGGGGTGGGGTGGAATGGCGTCAGCATTACAGCCGACAATGCCAAGTCATACCCCTGACGCCTGTCAATTCTCTACAGGGTGGGGTGTTACGGTTGGAAACAGTAACGCCCCAGGTGTGTGTTAGCATTTTCACTCCAAATTTTCAACATGGGCTGTTTCTGACCCACCTCATGAACAGTGGCACTATGAGTTCATTAGGCGAAAGGTGATTTTGCACAGCGACTGTGCCATTTGGCGCCACAGGTAAGAAAACACATTTTGGGCAGGATGTGAAAAATGACAGCTGCACTGTTAATGAGGAGGTGTACAAAAATGGCAATGTTGAAAATCTGGAGTGAAAATATGAAAAATTGGTGAAGTCACGAGCATGTGTATAAACTGCGCAATGCACGTCCGTAATGCAATTATTTGGGGAATTTTTTTAACCAAATTTTCAGCATAGGCATTTTGGGAACTTCAGTCATGAATACTGTCACTGTAATTTTGTTACTCTGTTCTGAACATTGATTTCGCACAGCGACCGCGCCATTGTGTGCCACGTACGCAAAAAACACATTTCGGGCAGGATGCAAAACATGACAGCTGTACTGTTCATAACAAGGTGTGAAAAATTGGCAATGTTGAAAATCTGGAGTGAAAATATTAAAAACTGTCGAAGTTATGGGCATACGTTGAAACTGCGCAGCACACACTCATAACACAGTCATTTTTGGGAATTTGTCCGCCAAATTTGCAAGATAGGCTTTTTGGGACCCCGCCTCATGAACAGTGGCACTGTCATTTTCTTAATCGGTCCCGAAAGGTGATTCCACACAGTGACCGCGAAGTAATCTTTCAGGACAGAGAAACAAGAGAACAGTGCATGTTAAAAATTTGGAGGCAAAATTCAAAAAAATGGCTGAGATAGCCACCAGTTGACCCCCCCCCCCCATTTATGCCACTATACAGCTTACCTGCATTTCTTCAGTTCGCGATCGGCTTTGAAGAGTGCAGACGTGCTCCTGCTCCACCAAAGATGGTCGCACCGACCTCCAAAGGAAAGTATGGGGTGAGTGGGGGTTTGGGGAGGTGGAGTGCGCAGAGGGTGGGTGCGGATTAGGGGAGAGGAGGCACCGTGGCTAATGGGCTGTTTTGTTTGTTTCAGGAAAATAAAAAAACACTGGACCTCACGGGACCGTTTTCTTTATTACAGGTGAATTATAACAAATGTTGGGCACACTTGGTTGGGCGCCCAGTGTGCCCCACATGACTTTAAGGGGGGTCCTGAGACTGATGTTGGCAACACTGGGGTGGGCTCCCAGTGTGCCACACAACAGGGTTTGGGGCAGGAACATGCTGATGCGGTCGGCTTACTGTCAGCAGCAGCACACTAGGGTGGGCTCCCAGTATGCCGCACAATGTGGTGGTGGGGGGGGGGCTGGACATGCCGACATGGGGATTGCAGCCCTGATGTTGGCTTCCTTTGGGATTTTGTGGTGGTGTCTTCACCGCCATGTTTATTGAAATGTTTTACCAGGAAAAGTACATAATGGAAGCATGTCATCTGTGCCGCTGCATGATGAGCTTGTCTCTGATTGCAGCGGCACTTTTCTTACAAATTGTGTCCACTTTACATAATGCGTATGTCAGCACTAGCATGTTGGCTAACTGGTGAATGAGGGACGCACCTACTAAAGTGCACCCTGCATTCGCCAGCATAGACACATCTCTGAAATGTGCTACTAGCACAAGACGTTACTTGCGCAAGTACGCAAGCGAATGCAAAAGGGTCTGTGATAAGCACAAGGGAATCATGAAGAATATGTAATGGGGTGGCAAAGAAAGTGGCGTAGACCTGGATGGGTCTCAAGTGTAAGCAATGCAACAAAAAAGGGCAGACTAGGTGGGCCATGCAGCCCTTATCTGCCGTCGGCTTCTATGTTTCTACATTTGTTATCTCCAACCAGTGAGTATTGACTAGGGAGTTGCTATCTGAGGTGATGGTTTCTACTTGGGTCTTCAGGGAAGAATTAGCTGAAGACTGAGCAGAGAAGCTGGTGTTGAGGCTTTTGTCTTCCCTTGTTTGCTGGATTTCCATTTGCCAGTGGTAGTGACTGGTAGCTAGTATATCACTGGCAACTCCTTTTTACATTTAAATCAGTATGTGGGAAACTGGCTAGAGCATACACACTGGCTGTATCAGATGTGCTATGGCACTGTGAGAGAGGCAAGCTTTGGGATTTCCAAAGATCACTGCTGCACCTGACTTTTACACTGTATTCATCTTCAGACTCTGTTCCTTGGTGGCAGCAGACTGACAGTGGGACATTACTTGTTCATGGTTATATGGGATATAGTATAAGGATTTTTGGAGAATAAAGCTGGAGATACATTTAAAGACTCACTGCATATATTTTACTGCATGTATTGTGTTTTATTTAATTCTGTGTGTATCAGGGTTTTGTGACAGTGTATAAACAGCATGTATTGACTCTCAGAGAAAAGGCAGTGTGAAAGGAGAGTTAGGGTGGGTTTGAGTAGTTATTTTATAATTTGTAGTGTTTTTTTTTTTTTATTATTAAATTTTACTCTTCTGAGGAGCTTAGGAGATTATGTCCCTTTTAGGACTGGCTTCCTGGGTCCTTTGAGGATGTAATTAGGAAATGTCAATCCTTTGAAATGTACACAAATGGTAGACAGAGGAGAAGGGTGAAAGGTGGGGTGGCTAGGAGGGGAAACAGAACCAGAAGACCTGTGGAGAGACCCTCGGTCCTTGTTTCTATACCTCTTCAGAGGCCACTTGGTGCTAGGACTTGTAGCAACAACACCACTCAGACCAAGGTGTTGTTAATAAATACCAGGTCGGTAGTAAACAAACTGCCATATTGTAGGATTTGATTTTATCCTCCAGCTCTGACCTGGTCTGTGTGACCAGTACCTGGATGGGGGACAATGCTAGTATTTATATTTCTGAGCTAGTCCCCCCCCCCCCCAGATTACTCGGTCATACGCTGCCGTCATGTGCCCAAACTGTAAGAGTCTCCTTGTATATCCCCCCCCCAAGCTTTAGGAGGAGTTCTCAGATTTTGTGTCTGCTCAGTTCAATCAATCAATCAATCAATCAATCAATTTTTTTATTTATAAAAAGCTTTTCTTCAATCCAAAGCGCCTGTACAATAACATAAAACAATAAATAAACAGAGTTTAAAACTATTATAAATCATTAAAAGCTAGACTAAAAAGGTGGGTTTTCAAGGATCCTTTAAAGATCAGGACAGTCGGACTATTTCGCACCTGACGAGGTAGAGAATTCCACAGGGTCGGGGCCATAAAACTAAATGACCTAGCCCCAAGATTTCAGACAGACCCTGGGAATCTCCAGCAATCCTCATCAGTGGATCGGAGAGGGCAGGAGGGACAGTAGGGCTAAGGAGCCTTTCAGGTAAGTTGGTCCCTGGTCATGTAGAGCTTTATAGGTCAGAAGACCAACCTTGAAGGTGATTCGCCAGTACTGGCAGCCAGTGCAGTCCACGGAGCACAGGCATTATATGACTGGATCTAGAAGAACCAGTTTATCAACCTGGTTACCAGATTCTGCCTAGCTGCAGATTTGCCAAGTTCAACCCCGGCAGCCCTAGGTACAGGGGAGTTGCAATAGTCAAGGCAGGAGGTAACAAAGGCGTGGATCAATGTTGGAAGATCTTCTGGAGGAACCATGCTTTACCCTGGCGATATTCCTCAGATGGAAAAAGGAAGTTTTGACCACTGCTGACACCTGAGCTTTAAGCGTCAAGTGGTCATCAATTATTACGCCAAGATTCCGCACCTGATCTGAGGTTGTCAGTGGAGCGCCTGCAAGCCATAAGCCAGAATGCGATCCAGCTGGCAAACCCACCTCACAGCGACCTTTATCCACAACCAACACCTCAGTTGTTGGGAGTTCCAAAGACTACTGGTGTTGGGGGATTTCAAATGCTGGGTACATGCCGAGGATGATAAGATCACCATTGAACTCCTCTAACTGATTGAACTGTTAGATTTTGCTCAGCATATTTTGGGCTACCATGTATGTGGGGGGCCACAGATTGGACCACGTGTTCGCAACTCCGATAATGGCTAACAATCCCACAACTAATCCTGTGGTTTGTTTGGACCATTTTACCACATATTTTGAGTCAACGGCCCCTGCTATTTGTCCACCCCTTCGGACATGGTCCACAGTAGAGCCTGGAGAAGACTCAATCCTTATGTTTTTTTGGGAAACTGTGGACATTTCTGGTGTTTTTGCTGCTTCTACTAGAAGCATCACTGAGGCAGTACAGTTTTTTTTTTTAATAAAAACATCCTGTCTACTACTGATGCCCTGGTGCCAGTCCATTGCCACCCTTCCAAGTTAGTCCTACCATTTTACTCAGACATGCACTGCCCTCATCTGGAGCATGGTATAGCCCTAGGAAGAGGAGTGTACTGCGGTTTAATGATGCGCTCCATTCTCTAAGAGTGAATGGTCAGAGGTTAGAGTGCAAGTGGAGGAAATCTAGCCTAGAGTCTGATAGTCTTGCCTGGTTGCTCATTATTGAGAGTACCAGGAGGCAATGACTGCCACTAGAAGAGTTTTCTTCTCGGGCATAATTGCAGACAAGAGAAACAGACCTGTTGCCCTATTTAGGGTTAATGGATGGAATTCTCCACCCTGCATGTATCTCCCAAGATTTGGGGACAGCTTTCTCAGTAGAGGTGTGACGGGTTAATTAATTTTTTCTCAGCCAAGACTGTAGACATACGGGACAAGATTTCCTCCATAGTGATGTCTCACAATTGCGATGGTCGAGAGTGGGAGCTGGTGGAAACCTGGGTCATCTGGGAGGAGTTTTGCTCGACTGACTTGTGATGGGTGCTCTCAGAGCTGAACCCTAGACACTGTGTGCTGGAACTTGTTCCTGTGTCTCTAATGAAGACAGGAGAGGCGGCGAGTGGTCCAGCACTTGCTGAAGTTGTCAACGCCTCTCTGAGGGAAGATGTGTTTCCTACTGTCTTGAAATAGGCGGTATTTGCTCACACCTAAAGAAGGCTACTTTAAATCCTAAGACTTCACCAGTTTTAGACCTCTCTCTAACTTACCCTTTTTGGGTAAAGCTATTGTCTAATTGTGAAAGAGGTGGTGGCACCGCTTAGCAAACACCTGGAGGAATTCTCCATCTACAAGCCATTCCAATCTGGTTTCCGTTTTCAGCATAGTACTGAGACAGCCTTGGTAAGGGTTTTAAATTATCTGCTCCTTGTGAAGGACTGTGGAGAGGTTTCTTTCATGGTCCTACTGGATTTGTAATCTGCTTTTGACACCGTTGAGCATGAGGAGCTGGTGCAGAGCATGAGGAGATTCACTGAGGCAGTAGGAACATTCTTGGACCGGTTCTGATCCTTTCTCAGCGACCGCCAACAGTCACTGGTTTTGGGGAAACTTCGATCTTGTTCCTCTGTCACTGACTGTGGCATCCCTCAGGGTTCTATCTTTTTTTCTCTTTTGTTCGCAGTGTTCATGCTTCTGCTTGGAGATTTGATCCAGAAGCATAGCTTGAATTTTCATTGATATGCTAATGATACTCAGCTGTATCTTTCATTTAAACCCAGAGAGGACTCCTCTGTGTATATGCTTGAGAATGCTTTAATGCAGATCAGTGAGCGGATGGCTCACAGTGGGCTGAAGCTAAATCCAGAAAGACAGAGTTGCTACTGGTGGGATCAGATCGACTTACGTCTTCCATTTTGGACAGCCTGGATGTTCCCAGCTTTGGAGGAGAGAAATACAGGCTAGGCCGGTTGTTCGCAATCTAGAGGACACCCTTGACCAAGAGCTGACTCTTGTACCTCAGGCGTTGGCTGTGGTCAGGACAGGCTTCTATCATTTAAAGAATATAGCAGGTTTGTGACTCTACCTCGCCCGGGATAATCTGCTAACACTAGTGCATTCCTTCACTGTCTCCTGCCTCAGCTATTTATTTACTTAAAAACTGGCAAAACTGGGAAAGGCAGACCGACCCAAAGCTCTATTCCAGGTGCAACTGGAAGTGTGTGGGGGGGGGGGGGAGTACAGGCAGAATACAAATTGCAAACCATCAGATTGCGTATACACTAGGCAAACATCACAGATGTAGGAATATATGAGGTGAGTCAAGTAAAATTGACAACAGCATGGATCAATGCAAAGATATGTGGAGAAGTGCTGGAATACAATAAAGTGTGAAGTGCCTGTTGGGGAAAGTGACAGTACTATTGGGGTACAAATCAGATCGTGGGCAAGGGGCACAACTAGCCTAGATTTAGGGGATTCCTAAACAGGAGGGCGGGGTTGGGTAAGAGAGGAAGAAAGGTCAAGAAAAATCAGAAGGGGAAATTGACAGGTAAAGGGGGATCAGGAAGATGTCTTTGCAGGTATCTAAAGACATGGAGAGATGCAGGGAAGAGGGGAGCAGGTTCCAGAGGAATGGGAGGCAGCAGGAGAAAGCAGATTGCACAGCACATGAGTGATAGTGGGGAATGGAGGATGTGTGGAAATCCCAGGAGTGGAGATAGAGGAGAGAATGGGGGACAGAATTGAGGAAAGGAAGGAGGGGAGGGACCTACACCAGTATTTAGCAATGAAGGAGGCATGGTGGGACTGGTGACATGAAGATAGTGGGAGGATGGAGAGGGAGGAATAGAGGAAGCAATGGTGTTTATGGAGGAGACAGTTGGTAGCAAAACAACAGAAGGCATTGCAGAGCATATCCAATCTGGCAAGGAAGGAGGAAGGGGTGGTACTATAGACAGCATCTGCATAGTCGAGGACCAGGAGAATCATTTTGGTTACCAACTCTCAGTGGACCTGGAGGGAGAGGCAGTCCTTATTGCTGTACAGGGCACTGAGTTTAGGGCAAAATTTTGTATGGATGGTGTTGATATTGGGCAGAGAAGTCAAGCCTACTGTCAAGCCACACTTCAAGGTACTTGAAGGCAGGGACTACCTGCAGGAGGTTCTTCCAGTGGGGAGAAGCCAGGGAAGGGTGAGAGTCTAGCCAGTTTCTGGCTAGTGCTGAAGGTCACAAACAGTTTTCTTGGTGCAGACCCCAAGTTGGTTGGCACAGAACCAGCACATTACATTGTGGAAGTCATGGAGTAGATGTTCCACAGCTAAGGTCGATGGGCCAGAGGTGTAGATGACTGTGTCATCTGCATACTTGTGAATATGTGAAGAAAGGGGAGGTAATTTAGGAAAGCTGAGAACAAGATCAGTCCCGGGACAGAACCCTGTGGGACCCTTGCTAGTATGGGGGGGCTGGACCCTCCCACCTGTACCAACTGTTGACAGCCTGGAACGAAACCAGTCAACAGTGGATGTGGAGAGGACAGCAGAGCTCAGCTTGTCTAGGAGGAGTGGGTGGAATACCAAGGCAAAGACTTTGGCCAGATCAATGAATACAGCTGCAGTGATATGTCCCTGATCCATCCCCGTGTGGACAGTCAGTTACACACAGCAGGAGGAAGGTAGAGTTGTGTTTCCTAAAATCAGACTGGAAAGGGGAGATGAAACTAGAGGAGTAAAGGAAATCAGCAAGCCAAGAGTACACAATGATCTCCTGAAGCTTTGCAAGAGAGGGGAGGAGAGAGATTGGCCACAAGTTGCCAGGGGAAGAGGGGTCACCCCGTTTATGTAGAGGCAGAACTGTTGCAATTTTCCAGGCCTGAGGAACAGCACTGAGGGAGAAGGGGAGGTTCAAAAGGTGATCCGCAGCCGAGGTACATAGACGTTTACGGACCAACCCATTACTGCTGGAGTTGGAAGGGTTAAGTGAAGTAAGAACGAAGAAGACTTCCTGGAAAGAAACAGGAGGAAATTGGAAGCCTTCAGATGAGTGAGGTGAGAGAGAAGACTTTTGCACTGTGCCCTACAAGGGCTTTCCTGTAGGTCAGATCCACCATATTCAGCTGGTGAAGAATGCTACAGCCAGACTTGTTATATCTGTAAAGAGAAGTGAACATATCACTGCAGCACTGTGCTCTTTGCACTAGCTTCCTGTGAGATGGTGGATCAACTTCAAGATTCTCTCACTTATAAGGCCCTAAATGGGCTGGGATACCAGTACCTTAGTGAGCTTTTTGCAACCTGCCCCAAAGTCCGAGGGTTATGTTCTACTGGCACTGGTTTACTGACTATACCAACATTGAGGTTAAAGTTAACTATAGATAGAGCATGTTCGGTAGCAGTCCCTTTGCTATGGAATGGTTTACTAGCTGAAATTGCTGTTGCCCCCTTTGCCACCATTTTCAAGAATACACTTAAAATCTGGCTGTTCAGTCAAGCTTCTGTAGGAGACTGAACTAGTTATTTTATTGCTATTGACATACACTGTAATGTTTTTTCATGACTGGTTTATAATTACTGGCCAGCAATTTTCTCAACAGGAGAAGCCAGTCATTATTTCCCGTAATAACCATCTGGTTATTGTGACTTTAACACGCTGACTCTGTGACAACCTGCAGCGCGAGACACTGTCTCTGCAACACACAGTTTCTTTCATTTTAAAAACGTTGCGCTGAGAGAAGTGTCTCCACTAAGAATCCTTTAATTGACACATAAATGTTGATACAGCTGAAAATCAAACCTCCCTCGACAGAAACTACTGCTTAAATAGTTTTGCTTGGCAGTCGCTACAAAAAAAGAAACCGAAGGAAAAACCGGCCAGCTGTTTCTCCTTCTCGGCAGTACCAGACCGACAATCCTTTGTAGTAGAGCAGGACAACGAAAACACTAGGCAGAAAACTGAAAGTGTGTCAAGTAAGTTAGTGCTCAATCAAATAAACTTTACTGTTACACAATTCTTTGCGAAACTGAGCATTAAACTTATGTTACTTATTACAATAACTATAGAGTTTCTTCTAACTACAGAACATATGTTACAATTACAGACCCAGTGCAGACAAAATAGCTGGCCAGTAATTACATAAAATAAAGCATGGGGTAGTGCATTACTCAAATTTAATGTACACCCTTAGTGTGGGATGCTTTTATAAACCCCTTGAGCTTCACTCTTGGGGTATATGTAGCATCCCACACCTTGGGTATACATTAAATTATTGTAAGGCACACTACCCCATGCATTATTCTCTACGTAAATCGCCTTGGTTTTCAGAAAGGCATTTTTAAAATAAATAATCTGTCAGCTATCTTGCCTCCATCTGTGTCGTGTGATCGAAAGGTCTGACTCACAGCTTGCCTCTTGCCTCTTCACTGGATTCTGGGGTACCAGAGACTGTAGAAAACAACCTCTTGTGGGGACCAGAGAAAACTCTATGGTATAGCCCATAGTTAGAATTTCTAACATCTATGCATTTAATGTTAACTGGGCCCATCGCTGTCAACATTTTTGCAATCTTCCATCAAGCGAACGGGGTCAGGGGTGAGCCCCTTGAACCTTTGTTGAGAGGAATATACTCTCCCTCCAGCACATCCATTACATCTGCAGCTGAAGGCTTGTCTGTTGTTGTTACCATTGAAGCTGGAATACATTCCTCTAATCCACTGGCTTCCAAAATTTCAAAAGGACCGAAAACCACTTCTTGCCTGTCGCTGTCAGCAAAAACCCTGTCCTCTCAAGGCTGGATTTGCCTTCTGATGCAGTCTGGACGTTGGTAACTGCTCTTTCTTATCTTGAATGTCCTTTAAATTATTTGTCCAGTTCCGGCCAGAATAACAATTCTCCTGCAAAGGACATATTTTACAGTTTTGTCTTAGACATCTGGTCCGTGGCCCAGTGGCAATGCTACACCTCTGCACAGCTGCCACCACATGATAAGCAAAGCAGAACAACATCAACAAGCTGGCCACCCCTGCATTCCTAGGAAGGCAGAAGCCACGGACACTAGCTGCAAAATAGGTGTCCCCTCTGAATCCTCAGGGACGAAACTGCCTAAGGCAGTCACCCAGGACTTAAAGCCCTAAAAATAATTAAATATGTATACATAGTCCAACGATTGACAGCATTCGAGACAAAGGTTTGCCTACATAAGGCCTCTACCCTCTTGTCATTAGTATCCAACAGGGTCGCCAAACCTTTTAGAGGTACAGTTGTGTGTTTGACTACATTGCACACAGCCTCATCTGCCACTAGAGGGACTTCTCACTTCCTGAAACACCATCACAGGAATGGGTAACATCTCAGCTTTGATTTAGGGGTGTTGTTTCTGCTTATCTAGCCCAACCCATTCCTGCTCAATAATCTGGTCACGAGTTCGGAACACACATTGGACTGACAGAAGCAGACAGGATATCCAAAGTCTCCATGTCCTGAACCTCCTTCTGCTACAACACCCTACATGCTTCTGTTATAAGACTGGACAGTGACTTGGTTGTCAAACAAGGGTAGGGATAGGAATATTTTTCTTGGGTTCCATCCACTTCCCCTCTTCCTCAGAGATACACTCCTCATCTGACGGGTCCAAATGCATCTGGTCAGGATTCTCCACAGACCCCCCACATCCTCTTCATGACTTTCCATGTTGTCAAGGTCAGGGGTCACCTGAAGATCTGGGTGAGCAACATCTCTCTACTCTGGCACACCTTGACGAGTCTGTATGGTCCTCCCGTGACCTTAGGGGCCACCATGGATTCTTATGTGTCAGTGGGGCCTGATTTCTCCTATCACTCTGGACTGAAAGAAGAAATTTCTTCTATACAGGGAAGATGTTAAGTAACTAAGCGCTGCCTAAATGTTTTTATATCTTGACAAATGTGGTGTTCAGTACCTGGGACAGAGATATATTTTTTTTGATCATGAGTGACCAAGTAGCTCAATTTCTTAAAAATCAGCGCACAGAGAATTAAAAACAAAACAATCAACCTCAGATTCTGACTCCTCACCCAACTGATACGGATCTTGGAAAGAATGGACACTAAATGAAACTCCATCTGTGTTCTTGAAAATTCTAAAATTAAATGTAATGGCATTGTTAATTATTTATTTTTCCTTGTTTACACTTGGGACAAGATAACTCTTTGAAAATGATTAAACGGGAACAGTCAGCACAAAGTGTCCTACATTCAAGTGCTAGTCTGGTCCCAACACCCACTTTGTGTGCAGAAATATTTTGGTTTACTTACTGTTTACTGTAGTATAGTACATTGTGTCAGACTAGTTTTGCTGACTTCTCAGCTAACATCTTCTGAAACTACAAATCCCAGAATCCCCTGCAGCTGACATCAATCCAGTACTGCAGTGGTGGGAGATTCGGGGGCCTGCAGTGCATGTTAAGAGCTTTTAACATTTCTGTTCAAATGTTTTCCAGTTCTGTTGATGTCCAGGGGCTAAGTACAGTCCTCTGCGACTGCACTTTACCCCAGGAGGACAGCAGGACCAGCAAACATAAGATCATAGCTCAAATTGACTCTAACATGCACTGCAGGCTATTCAGTCCCCACTACTGCAGTACTACGCTCCCAGCTGCAGGAGAATCTGGGATTGGTTGCTACAGAAGATGTCAGCCTAGAAGTAAGGTGTGTACAAGGTGAACTGGAAACTGGCTTGTGGGCAGGATGCAGAGGGTTGTGGTGGATGTGCACAACTAGGGGAGAGGTGTACTATGCAGTGCCCCTTACAGTTCCACATTTTCGTCAGTGATCTGAAGCCGGAGTCTCCAGCATGGTGCTTATGCTGGCTGATGAGATTAAGCTGGCTAGGATGGTGGACTCCCTTGTAATTGGGGACAAACTCCTGGTGGACCTGAACAAGCTGCAAGATTACTAGGACTCATGGAGTCTCAGATTCAATGTAGGCAAAGGCAGGGAGCTACAATTGGGAGGAAAAACAGAAGCAGGATCAACACATTGCGTGGGGCTCCTCTTGCAGCAGTAGAGGAGGAAAGTTCAAGTTTATTGCAGGAAATAACTCAGCTGAGCAAACTCATTCACAAGAAAGTCCTGAGACATATAAGTAGACAAGTACACATTGCATAACAACAACTTCAGTTAACAACATCACGGTATTTAAGTACAGTTTCGGAAATGTGGTACATAATGCTAAATTAGGAAATAACCCGATAGGTAATAAGCCTGGAGTGAAGAAAAAAGGAATGAGAATGAAGAGTGGAATGTGTATGAGAAGTTAACAGCCATAAAGTAGGAAAATGAAAGTATGGCAGAGCAGGAGGGAGCTAGAGGGTAGAGGGAGAACTGGGTGTAATTGAGGAAGGAAAGGAAAAGTAGAAATGGAGTTAGGGGTATGGGGTAACAGGATAAAGTTAGGGTAGGGGTAGCAAGAGGGGGGTAGGTGGGAGTAAAAGAGACTAGGAAATGGAAGACTAAAGGGCAAAGGACAGTAGAGGGAGCGGCTATAGACTTCTTTTAGTATACCCAAGGAGGACATTTTGGACTAGTTGTCAAGGGCAAGTGCTAGAAGAATACTTCTGAGCTGGAACTATTTCCAGATAGTTGTGAGGCGTGGACAGGAGTAATAGTGGTGTTAAGGTTTAGAAACAGCTACAAGTGTCTTTTATTTTGGAGGAAAAGGAGCTGGGGGTCATGACAGACCACGGGATGAAGCATTGGAAGCAGTGTGCGACTGCCATGAAGGGGGCCTGCAGAATGCGGGAGTAACCAGCAGAGCAGGGGAAATTATCTTTTTTGTTAACAAGGCCCTGATAAGGTCCAACAACGACCAGTAAAGGTTGCAACGATATAAGCTAAAAAGAAGGTCATTTATTTATCTGGTGTAGAGAGCAGCAGCTACAACAAGTGAACACCTCAGTACTTTGAGGCAACATGCCTCTTCCTCAGGGGGCCCTTATGCTTATGTTGTTGTGACCTTTTCATGTTGTTGTTCATCTTCAGTTTGGTCAGCACCTGGATTAACTGCTTGCATGCACTTTTGTTGCTGTATCTTGCCAGGGTCCACCTCGAGTACTTACATAGAAACAACATAGAAACATAGAAGTTGACGGCAGATAAGGACCGCAAGGCCCATCCAGTCTGCCCATTTCTTTTTCTACCTTATAAATGTGCCATCGGCCTTTGCGATGTCAGTGACCTATCTATTCATAGTCATTTGTATTGCTCCCTTATGCCTATCCCATGCCTGTTTGAAGCCCTGCACTGTATTCATAGCCACTACTTCTTGTGGTAAGTCATTCCATGCATCTACCACCCTTTCTGTGAAAAGAATTTCCTCCCATTCCCCTTAATCGGCCTCCCTCTAATCTCATGCTGTGTCCTCTTGTCCTGCTATTTTTCTTATATTTAAACATGTTAGACTCTTTCACCTTGTTTATGCCCTTAAGGTGTTTAAATGTCTCAATCATATCACCTCTCTCCTCCTTTGCTCAAGGGTATACATATTGAGCTCGTTAATCTGTCCTCATATGTCTTCTGATGCAGTCCCTGCACCATTTTGGTTGCCCTTTCTGGACTGCCTCAATTTGGTTAATGTCCTTGTGAAGGTGTGGCCTCCAATACTGCACGCAGTACTCCAGATGGGGCCTAACCAATGTCTGTACAGAGGATTATTACCTCCTCTCACGACTTGAGATACCCCTACTAATACACCCTAACACCCCCCTAGCCTTACCTACTGCTTTAGAGGTCTGCTTGGATGATTTCAGGTCATCAGTGATGATGATGCCCAAGTCTCTTTCTTCCTTTGTGACTGCTAGCAACTCCTCTCCCAGCCTATAAGTGGCTTCAGGGTTTCTCTTCCCTGTGTTCATGAGGCTACCCAGTACAAAAGGAGATTAAGACAATCAAGAAGATGCAATGCAGAGCCACCAAAATCATCAGGGGTATAGAAGACAGAGTGTAGGAAGAGAGGCTGGTGGCCCTTAGCATGTTCACATCAGAGAAAAGGAGTATGGGAGGGGATATGATCTCAGTTTTCAGCATCCTCCAGGGTACCAAAAAGATCAGGCATGCAGAGATGCCTGATCTGTGTCCACCAGGATACGGAGACATGTTCGGAATCTAAGAGGTGGTAAATTCAGAAGTACTTTTTTATCCCAGTAGGTGGTAAACCTCAGGATCTGCCTGCTGTTGTAGACAGTGGGCATGAAGACAGTACAAGCCTTAAAAGTAAGCGTGGACAAATTTCTGCTTACCAAGGGGCTCAGTAAATACCTTTGGTAGTACAGTGGGGAAGAAGACCCCTATAAGAGTTGGCACATATTTACATAGCACACTTATTTATACTTGCTTATGAAGCTGGGTTCAACACGTTGGACCAAGAATCCCTTCCAACCTAAAATTGCTATGCCACTTTGTATATATTCAGGGAAAATATAATTTGGGATTGATAAGCCTAGGTTTGAAGTTAACATTTTAGGAGTTAATGTAACGAACACTGACCTTCTCATAGTGTGTCAAGTTTGTTTCTACAAGTCAAAGTCAGTCATGGGTTAGTGGTACCCAGCTGGGGTAGACAAGGGCAACCTCCAGCCTTGGGAAGAGCCTGAACTAGTATTGGTGGATGAGGTTATCTGGGTCATTTTGTGACTGTGTCCCACTTACTGTTTACTGGATCCGATGTAAATCTGGCTGCTTTTGGGCTGTTGGGAGGCTTTTGGGCTGGTTGTCACTGAGATCATGAGGTGCTTCCAGAAGGATGGTGTTTTTCCATCTGCGTTGAAATTGGCAGTGGTGTAGCCAACTCTGTACCCTTTTTAGGGATGGTACTCAAGAAGGAGGTGGCTATGCAGTTGGAGAGGCATCTGGCAAAAATATGACATCTGTGAGCCGCTCCAGTCAGGATTCAGGTCTCCGCACAGTACGGAGATGGCCCTTTAAAGGAGTTCAATCATCTCCTCATGCCAAGGAACAGAGGGAAGAGCTGTCTTTGTTGCTTTGGATCTCTTGTCAGTATTCAGCACAGTAGACCATGAAGTCCTTCTGCATTCACCTAATGCAATGTGTAGGATTTACTGGCATGGTATTACAATGGTTTGAGTCCTACCTCATGAGCAGGATGCAGCAGGTTGCCTTGGGTATTTCTATCTGCAAGGTTGCTGCTCTTACCTGTGGAGTGCCACAGGGCTTGATCCTGCCTCCTATGTTGTTCGCCATGAGTATATTGATGTTGGGTGAAATCATTTGGAAGTATAGCATGGAATTTCCCTACTGTGCAGATTATAGCTACTGTATCTGTAGCTACCCTGTATATCTTATGTGCCAGCTGTTGCCTCCGTGTTGAGCAGTTGTCTGAGAGAAATCAACTTTGGATGGCTCCAGCTGGCTTAGTCTGAACTCAGGCAAGACTGAGGTGTTGCTGGTTGAATCAGATTTGCATCAATCAGCAGTAACGGGTGCTATTCTAGGGACATGGATATGATGTACTATCCACACTTCTGGCAGTGTTCTTTTCCCCTTTAAATCCTGCCAGAATGTCGTCAAGGTGGCTCCTCACACCCATCCAGTTGGTAACTCCCTCGGCACTGCCCCTTGACACCAGATCTTCCTTTCCACTGGAAGAAGGTTCCCTCCTTACCGTTCTCTACAGTGAGTAGGCCCTTTGCTTCAAAACTCCTGAAAAATTATTTCGTCTTCAGGTGACTTAGAATCTTTCAAATTCTCGATATGGACAGCTTCAAGTCAGCACCAGGTTTCAAATGGTGCAAGTGTGGGCAAAGGATGTCCCAGACGGACCCCCACACATAGAAACATAGACTTTGACGGCAGATAAGGACCGCTAGGCCCATCTAGTCTGCCCATTTCCCTACCTACAGGATAGGCCGCAGATCCTAGTTAACCAACAGCCTATTTCTTCCTACCTCCCACAAGAATTGCCTTATGTCTGTCCCATGCATTCTTGAATTCTCCCACAGTTTTAGACCCCACAACCTCCTCAGGAAGGCTGTTCCATGCATCCACTACCCTCTCTGTGAAATAATACTTCCTCACATTGCCCCTGAACCGCCTCTCCTTCTGTCTTTAAATTGTGTCCCCTTGTTCTTGCAAGTCTCTTTTTCTGAAAAATGCTACCCTTGGACTTTGTTGATTCCACTGAGGTACTTAAAAGTTTCTATCATGTCCCCCTCTCCTTCTTTCCTCAAGGGTATACATATTAAGCTCCTTTAGTCTCTCCTCATACGGCTTCTCTTGCAGACCCTGCACCATTTTAGTTGCCCTCCTCTGGACTGCCTCTATCCTGTCTATGTCTTTGCGGAGATGGGGTCTCCAGAACTGGACACTGTACTCCAGATGGGGTCTCACCAACTGTCTGTACAGAGGGATAACAACTTCCTGTTTTCTGCTGCTGATGCCTCTCCTATACATCCCAGTATACCCCAGCCCTCCCTACTGCCTTCTCACATTGCTTGCTAACCTTAAGGTCATCTGATATGATTACCCCAGGTCCCTTTTCCTTTTGTTGTTGTTACTACCTCCACCCATTGTGTTATTCTTCCCTGGGTTCTTATTTCCAGGTGCATTATTTTGCACTTCTTGCATTGAATCCTAGCTGCCATACTTCTGACCATTCCTCCAACCTTGCCAAGTCCCTTTTCATCCTTTCCACGCCTCCTGTGTATCAACCCTGTTGCAGATTTTTGTGTCATCTGCAAAAGGCATACTTTCCTTCCAGTCCCTCTGCAATGTCACTGATGAAAGACTATTAAAAAGGACTGGACCCAATACTGAACCCTGTGGTACCCCACTAGTAACCCCTTTCTTCAGAATGGACTCCATTTACAGTTACCTTCTGTGTCCTGTTGTCCAGCCAATGTTTCCACTAGGCTACCACCCTGGGTCCCACTCCCAGGCTGGTTAATTTGACTATTAATCTTTTGTGTGGGACTGTGTCAACTGCCTTGCTAAAGTCTAGGTAGGCCATGTCCACAGCCCCTCCCTGGTCTACTATTTTGGTCACCCAGTCAAAGAAATCTATTAGATTCGTCTGACATGACCTTCCCGCTGTGAACCCATGCTGCCTTGGGTCCTGTGCTCCACTGGCCTCTAGGTACTCGACTATTCTTTCCTTCAGAAGTGACTCCATCACTTTCCCTACTACAGAGGTCAGACTGACAGGTCTGTAGTTTCCTGCCTCTGTCTTGGACCCACTTTTGTGAAGGGGAATCACATCCGTCTTCCTCCAGTCCTCGGGTACCACACCATCCTCCCATGATTTATTAAAAAAGAGTAGCCAGTGGTTTCACTAGTTCCTCCCTTAATTCTTTTAGTATTCTGGGGTGAATTCCATCACACCTCATGCATCTACTGCCTAGACCACGATCATGACCCCCAGGCATATGGCGTGTGTTGCACCTTGCACCCTAGTACTCTGGAAGACTGGCATGCTAGACTACTTTTAGGGTGCCCAGATGAACAGGACCCTCTCGTTTGGTCAAAAGATGCCCATCGGCTGTTTCCTCGGCTGCGGAGCCAGCACAGCAACTAGTGGCATTTGAAGAGGTGGTGGCTCAGGCCACGGAGCATGCCACTTCGGCCTTCATGCCGCTTTCCTTTGGCGCCACCTTCACATGGCTGTTTAGAGACTTGTGCAAGTCCCTTCCTACCCTTGGGCAGGCCCCTCTGAGGGCATGAAAGCTTCTAAATCTTCAGAAGAGGAGACTAAAAAGAAGTCTTGTCATGGGATTGCAAGCCCTCAGACTCGGGACTCCCACGCTTCTCTGGAGGTTTTGACTATGGTTGATCCTCCAGTCCAGACCACTGGCTCACTGGTCTCTCCATCGAGCCAGTCAGTCACGACACCTGTCAACCAACCTGTCGAGATTTTTCTTGAGCTGGTTGACACACTGTTGCAGGATGAGTTGGATACCTCTCTTTCTAGGACCCCTATCCTATCTCTCACATCTCAGGGTGGATTGGACCAGCACATTGATATGATCACTAACCCTTGGGATCCCATTACCCCAGAGGATACTTTGCTGTCACCGGTTCCCTCCATTTCTCACTGTCAGTTTCCCCAATGGTTGAGATCGCAATCCCAAAGTCCAGAGTCGAGCAGCCCACGTCAACATCAGCGTTCCTGCTCTCAGCATTTGGGTAAGCAGTGCCATCACTATTCTTCTTAGTCTTCCTCCTCAGACAAGGAGAGGCTCCCAACTCAAAATGCACTGGTGCTACGAACAACTCCTGAGGCATCAGCTCATGTTTACCAGGGTTAAGCCAATCCCAGCCCTCACCCCAGCTCTTCTGTGGCTCCCGCCACTGAGGCCTCAGCCTACTCTGGCTTGGCTTGTTTTGGCTCAGCCTATTCCATCCTCTCCATCCATCCAGGTGGAGCCGCTGCCTAAGCAGACAAAGGAAGGCCTCCCTCCCAAGGATGTCCATTCCACTTCCGGGCTTCCTCGTCGGCTGTCTGTCACTGTGACTTCTGCCAGACCCTGTGGGGTTAGCAGGGACTCTGGTGGTCAACCACTTTTCAATGAATCCTCAGAGTCTGAGGGCTTGTTCCTACACTCCCGTCCATTGGACACCAAGTCGGGATATGATTTGTCCATGGAGCATGGTCACACCTCTTTTGGGGGCTTGCTCCACTTAATTCGAGAGTCCACTGGGATCCAGTGGAGTCTGTACAGAACCGGACAAAGTATCCCCTGACCGAAATTTTTGACTGGGGGGAGGACACCTCGGTGGTTGTCTTCCTGGTCACCGAGGCCATTCTTGCCCCGCTCTGGAACTTTGGCAGCACCCAGCCTCTTACCCTGTGCCATCGGCCCATATAGCCCGCAAGTATGCAATCCCCATGGGTTCCCTGTCTGGTTTCTCAAGCATCCCTCAGCCAAGGGTCTGGTGGCTGATTTGGTTTTCTGGCATACTGGAATGTCAGAATGTTGAATCACATGGCCAGAATGTTGAATCACATGGCCAAGAAGGTCTGTGCGGCCTCTTCACTTGGCCTTTAACAGGCAAGTTCCACTCTTTTGATGGCCCATTTCACTCTGCTGTGAGGTGCTTCCCCAAATCCCGGCTGACTTACAAACCATGGTCAAGCAAATCTGGGACCAGGGCAAAGCGGTGGCTAAGCAGCAGCTCCAGACAGCCACGGACATCGGTAACTCCTGTGCCCAGTCTGTGGTTGCTGTGGTGGGCATGCGCTGCAGGGCTTGGCTGAGGATCTCTACCTTTATGGTAGATACCCACAAGTTGGCAGATGTCCCCTTCTTGGACACCAACCTGTTCAGGCCACGGGTGGAAGGACATCTTACGTGTATTGAGAAGTCCAGTGCCATACTGAACTTTGTTACCTCCACCCAGAGGGATCCCAAGGACTCTAATCAACAAAGGAAGAAGCTCTTTCAGCCCCTCTCTGCCCCTGTGACCAATCCGTTCCAGCTCACAGCTGAGAAGCAGTACCAGGCTTGGTATACTCGACAAAGTCGGTTGCTTCAGTCATCTGGAAGCCAGATGATCAAGGAGGTCCCACTGCTTCCTCAGCCAGCCCCTCCACCACCTCCAGTCCTACACAGTGATGGGGGCTGCCTCCCCCTTGCCCGTCCTGCCTCCCCTGGGTCCTCCAGTGGAAGCCGGCTCCACCACTTCCTTTCCACCTGGTCTGCTGTCACCACAGACAGGTGGCTCCTCGAGGTGGTCAGACAGGTTCTTCCTCTACACTTCAAGGCCTATCCACCTTGCTGAGCCCATGCCCCATGGAAGGACATGCGTCTGCCCACATACTGTCAGCCCTTTAGGAAAGACATTGCCCAGCTCCTCCAGAAGGAGGTAGTGGTGCACTGGCCCAGTGCCGCAAAGGGCTGAGGTGCTGGATGCCTTACCTCATACCACGCTGGCAACTTGTGTTTAGGAGTGATCGCGGGCCACTAACGGTCAGTGGGGGGGGGGTGCGGATCTGGATTCAGCTGCCAAGAGGCAGCTCTTCTTTCCGAGGAGGGATGTGGGTTTCCTTCGGCTCTTGGCTGCCTCGCGGTCAAGGCTAGGGGGCAGAGCAGGACAAGAAGGAGCCAGGCATTAGGTCGGGAGGGAGGGAAGAGTCTGTTACTGGGGCAGCAAGGCGCAAGTGCACCTCCATGTGCATGCACCTCTGCATCTGGGGCCCTGAGTGTTAGGGGAAAGAAAATGGATAAATACCTCTCCAATGGGATGACAGCCAGCCCTCTAAGGCCCTACTGGTGACTGGGCACCCATGCAGAAATAAGACGGTGACAGGTAAGTCCTGGGTCGAGGGTGCCAGAATGGGATCAGTGGAGGAGTGAAGCACATAAATAGAGGACAAAAAAAAAGAGAAGATGGTGTCTCAAGTCCTGGACCCTCTAGTAAGCCCAGTGTTTGTCTTCAGGTACTTCCTGATGCCAAAGCAGACGAGGTGGGGGGGGAGGGGCTGGCACCCCATCTTAGATCTGCATGACCTGAATAAATTCCTTTGATTGTGCACCTTAAGGATGTTCACTCTGTCTCAGATCATTCCATGTCTGGAGGATAACATATGATTCTGCTCCCTGGATCTTCAGGATGCATTCTTCCACATTCCCATCCATCCATGCCACCACAGGTTCCTGTGGTTCTGTGCAGAAGGCGTTCTCTATAGTTTCAAGCCATGCCCTTTGGCCTTTCCTCGGCTCCCAGGGTCTTCACCAAGTGCACTGCAGTGGTGGCAGCCTACCTGAGGTGCCGAGGGGTCTGGGTGTACCGCTATCTGTACAACTGGCTTATAACTAGTCCCTCCAGGTGGAAGGTGGAGCGATCCAGGGATCTGGCCCTCCAGACGTGCTTGTCCCTTGACTTCCTGGTGAACGAGGCCAAGTTGGAGCTCATACTTACGCAGGTGATACAAATTATCGGCGCAAAGCTTAATTTTTGCAAAACCAGGACTCTGCTTATGGCAGACTGAGCGGAGGTGGCTCCCTCCTCCTTTTCCCGATCATTTCAGGTTGGGCAGTTGTGTCCTGCTCAGGAAGTCCTGTGCCTGATGGGATACATGGCGGCATGCACCAGCGTGATCCATTGGGCCCTGTTGAGAATGCGCTCCCTGCAACTGGAGCTCGCCCGTTAATGGTCTCCACGCCAAGGCCACTTCTGACCAGCTGGTCAGTGTGACCCAGCCCCAGTGGTGGATAGTCCCAGAACATCTGCAGGAAAGAATCCCATTTGTCCACCCAAAGTGGATGGTCACCGTCACAGCCGATGCCTCCCTGATGGGCTGGTGTGCCGACTTGGGGAAGCACGGAGTCCACGGACTCTGGACTCCCATGGAGTCCCAATGCCATATGAACCTGCTGGAGCTTTGGGTGGAAGGGCTGGCGCTGACAGTCTTTGATCCACACCTTTGGGATCAGGTTGTTCAAGTCCAGATGCGCAAAACCACAACAATGTACTACCTCAAACAGGGCAGGATGCACTCCCTCCTCCTGTGCAGGGAAGCTCTCCTCATCTGGACCCTCATGCTCAGCCTGGACGCTGGTCTCCTGGCCATCTATGTGTCCAGCATCTCCAACCAGCTGGTGGATGCCCTCAGCCATGTGGGCAAGGTGTCTCATGAGCGGTCTCTCCATCCGGAGGTAGTACACAGCTTAATCTACCAATGGGGCACCCCTCTCCAGGCTCTGTTTGCCTCCAGGGAGAACACAAAGCTGAGGCTGTGTTGTGACCACCCCTCTCAGCAGGGAACGCTGCAGGGGGATGCCTTCTCAAGGCCCTGGACCCCGGGCCTTCTCTATGCCTTCCCTCCATTTCCTCTGAGCCACAAAGTGCTGATCAAAGCCAGGAAGGACAAGGCACCGAGGATCCTTGTGGCTCTGGACTGGCCCTGCCAGTTCTGGTACCCCTATTTCCTCAGCCTTAGCAACAGGCTTCCATGGCGTCTTCCTCGCCACCTGGACCTGCTGTCTTGCAGTCAGGGAAGGTACACCATATGGACCTTTAGTACCTCCACCTAACAGCCTGGTTTCAGAGTGGCTAGAGTTCCAGGATTTGGGTTTCTCTGAAGATGTGCTCACCATGGTCGAGGCTTCTCTGAAGGAGTCAACCCAAAAATGATATGCCTTCAAATGGAAGAGGTTCTTCATTCAGTGCCTGGGTAAGGGGCTTAATTTCTTTATCTTGCCCAATAGCTAGCATTCTCGACTACCTTTGGTCCCTCTCTGTCTGGCCTTCAGTTGATACTCTTATGGTGCACATGGCAGCCATCTCTGCATACCAGGCATGGGCTGGTATGCCATTGGTGGCGCAGGAGAAGGTGGTCTGATGCTTTTCAAAGGCCTTGACCACATTTCCCCTTTGGTGCATAAACCATCACCACCTTGGGACTTGTTGCTGGCGTTGGCAGAGTTCATGGGCAAGCCATTTGAACTGATGCACAGGTGTGACATGTCTCGCCTGACATTGAAGACTGCCTTCCTGGTGGCTATCACATCAGCCAGAAGGATCAGTGAGCTCCAGGCACTCTTGGTGGAGTCTCCTTACCTGGTCTTCCACAAGGACAAGGTTGTGTCTGAGTTTCATCTTAACCAGGTGATCAGTCTCCCAGTGTACTTCACCAACCACACCTTAGAGGCTGAGCACAGGCTCCATACCTTGGACCTACAGAGAGCACTTGCCTACTGTAAGGAGATCACGGTTGGAGTTCGGGGAGAGGTTCACCAGCTGTCACCTACGTTGAAGCCACACCTCGCAGACCAACAGCTAAGCAGATGATTGGTAGGTGGATAGTATCCTGCATCAACCTCTTCTACAGATTGGTGGGTAGGGAGCCTCCCGTAGGGCTAGGGGCTCATTCCACCCATCATACTGCTGCCTCAGTGGCTGCTTCCAGGGATGTCCCTATCCAGGAAATCTGTAGGGCTGCTACCTGGAAGTCAGCACATTCCTTCATTTCCCACTACCACATCAACCTTGAGTCATGCTGAGATGCTGGTTTTGAGCCCTCAGTTCTCCAATCTCTATTCCCTAACTAGCAGGTGTGCACCTTGCCCTCTCCTCCTGGAGAACTGCTAGCAGTCTGCCAGAAGTGTGGATAGTACATAGATACATACATAGATACATAGACAGTGTCGGCAGATAAGGGCCTATGGCCCACCCAGTCTGCCCATTTGAGCTTGTAAGTTCAGTTTGTTTTCCTAGAAGTCTGTTGCACCTTACCCCTGACCTCCAGAATTCCTTTATGTCTATCCCATGCATTCTTAAATCCCGTGATTGTTTCAGCCCCCACCACTTCCTCTGGCAGGGTGTTCCACTTGTCCACCACCCGCTCTGTGAAGAAATTCTTCTCATGTTTCCTCTGAATCGTCCCTCCCTCCAACTTCATCCCATGCCCTCTAGTCCTGGAACATCTTTTTCGCTTAAAAATAGTGTTTTCCTGCACCCTGTTCCTCCCTGTAAGATACTTGTATGTCTCTATCATATCCCCTCTCTCCCTCCTCTCCTCCAGGGAGTACATGTTCAGTTCCTTCAACCTGACTTCATAGGACTTGTGATGCAATCCATGCACCATCTTTGTTGCCCTCCTCTGAACCTTCTCTACCCTGTCTATGTCCTTACGTAGGTATGGTCTCCAGAACTGTACACTGTACTCAGGTGGGGCCTCACTAGTGTCTTGTATAGCGGAATTATGACCTCCCTTTTCCTGCTGGTAATGCCCTGCCTATACATCCCAGCATCCTATTTGCTTTACCTGCTGCCTTGTCGACTGTTTCCCTACCTTGAGGTCATCAGAGATGATAACCCCAAGATCCCTTTCCTGCCTGGTGCATGCTATATCCTCACCCCCAACTGATATATTGTGCCAGGGTTTTTAAGGCCCCATATGCATTATCTTGCACTTCTTTGCATTGAATTTCAACTGCCAAACCCCTGACCATTCTTCAAGTTTCTGCAGGTCGCTTCTCATTCTGTCTACACCCTCTGGTGTGTCTACTCTGTTACAGAGCTTTGTGTCATCAGCGAACAGTGAAATTCTGCCTTCTAGGTCCTGCGCCATGTCACTGATGAAGATGTTGAATAGGACCGGTCCCAGCACTGATCCCTGTGGTACCCCACTGGTCACTTTTTCCTCTGTGGAGTGACAGCCATTTACCACCACCCTCTGTGTCCTGCCACCCAGCCAGTTACCTACCCACCACACTACTGTCCTGCCCACACCCATATTCCCCAGTTTGTGTAATAGTCTTCTATGTGGCACAGTGTCAAAGGCCTTGCTGAAGTCCAGATAGGCCATGTCCACTGCCCTCCCCTGATCCACCTCCCTAGGTCACCCAGTCAAAAAATTCAATGAGGTTGGTCTGACATGACCTCCCCCTGGTGAAACCATGCTGCCTTGGGTCCTGTAGTCCATTGACAACCAGATGTTCCACCAATCTCTCCTTCAGTAGTGCTTCCATGATCTTCCCCACTACCGAGGTGAGGCTGACTGGTCTGTAGTTCCCTGCTTCCTCTTTGTTCCCACTTTTGAAATTCAAAATTTTATTGTGACAGAATCTCATATCAAATGTAGTACACATAATAATAAAACAAAACAAATCCATTATGTTCTATCCAAACAGATGACAGAAATAGATTCAGGTCACAAATTGTCTCTCCCCAACCATCAACACTAACAAAACCACCCCCTCTCCACCCTAACCCATCCCTCCCACTACAGCAACCCCTTAAGGAAGATCTGCTCACCCACCATCATCCCTCCTCCTGCTTTACTCGGTTTGGCTACACCTGGGGAAGGTATAGCGCATGAAAGCGACTCCAAATCTTTTCAAATATATGAAACCTATTGTCCCTTCCTGCTCCCCATTTTTCCATATTTAAATTAGACAACATCTCCTCCAACCATTCCGTATACGTAATTGGGGAGTCAGTCATCCAATGTCGCAAAACTACCTTTTTAAGCTAGCCTGAGATCAGAGCCATGTAGAACCTACGCTCCCTATACATGATGCCAGAATAATCCCCTATCAAACATATATCAGGGGTAAAATACTGTTCAATACCCAACAGTGGATCTGTCCTCTGCTTAATCTGCATCCACAATTGCTTTATCGGTGGGCACTCCCAAAAAATATGATGCAAGTCTCCCACCGCCTGACGGCACCGGAAACAATTTTGGTCCGGCCTGCTACCCACCTTAAACAACTTGGAGGGAGTCCAGAATAAGTTATTCAAGAAGTGAACCTGCATCACCCTCAACCTGTCCTGTCTAACATATTTGTACGTATGCCTCCAGACGGCCTCCCAGTCCCGCTCTTGCTCCCCCAAACAGTTAGTACAATATCTCGGTATGTGATCCGAATCCTTAAGCATTTGGTCGAGAAGTTTCTTATATACTCTAGAGCCGCATGTGGTTCTCCCCACAACTTGCGCTAATGACTCAAAACCAGATCCCGTCCTACGCCCCTCTCGTAGGTTGATCCACTTGCGTCAATAAGTGAGTAAGTTGGTATAATTTAAAGACTTGCTTAACATCTATATTGTACCTGCCAGGAACTCCCTAATTGGGACTGTGCGATTCTCTTCCATTAAGTCCTCGATTAGCAATCCTTCGAGTTGGGGAATCCACCTACCGAAATCATTTTCCCCAATCCTCAAATTTGAATTTTGACATATGGTTGGTGCTTGTCCCTATCCGGGCATAACCGAAGCTTTCACAAATCTGCCTATGAATAGCTAAAATTTTACTACAGGATTATTAACCAGCCTAGGGGTAATCTCCTGGGGTGGAATAGAGCAATGCAATCGGATCCAATCCTACTCGCTAATCACCTCAATCTCTAATCTAACCCATGAGGGAACATAGGCAGAGAGTCGAGTTTGCTAACGGAACCATCCATTTCAAGTATTTGAACAGACTACTTGCCCAATAATATAACCCGAAATGTGGAAGTCTCAAACCCGCTTTCTCCCTGGGAGCCGCCAAGCTTATTATAAGCCCTATGGACCTTTTCCCTCTCAGATGAAGTCAGAGATCAATACTGCAAATCTCTAAACCATCCTTGGGGTAGAAAAACATTGAGCATATTAAGTGGATAAAAATCCTAGGCAGGATATTCATTTTAACTATGCTAATCCGCCCCAGAGATAGCGGCAATCCGCTCCACCTTTGCAAATCCTGCTTAATAATATTTCTAATGGCATTCAGATTAAGATTGACTAATTTCTGATCCGATCTGGCCAAGTAAATGCCCAGGTATTTCAGCATATGCGGAGTCCATTGCATACCCATTTCCAACACCTCCGACCTGCACACTCTCATATTCAACGGAAAAATTTGGGTTTCCCACATTAATCCTGTAGTTAGACAATCTACTATATTCTCCAATAATTTCCAGCACTGCTCGGATTGAGCTATTGGCTGAACAACATGCAACAAAATGTCATCCATATGCTGAAACTTTGAGCTCCTGTGATCCGATTCTAATACCCATAATCCTAGAGTCTAATCTCATTCTAGTGAGGAGAGGCTCTAGATATAAGATTGAATAAAAGGCGATGGGGACAACTTTGCCTGGTACCAGAATTAAGTAGAAACTTGCGAAATACACCATTACAGTATATTTTTGCTTTTGGATCCCTATATAAGGCAAACACAAACTTGATGAACTGGGCGGAAAACCAAATCTTTCCATAGTAATAGCTAAAAACTTCCAACCCACTCTGTCAAATGCCTTCTCCGCATCCATTGACATCCAATACACATGGAGATTTAAAATCCTTGGAGACGAGAAGACATGAGACAATTACGAGGTGGTCCGACGCCAACCTGCCTCTTCATAAACCCAACCTGATCATGGTGAACTAGCCTGGGCATGACCCTGGACAACCTTGAAGCTAAACTCTTCGCCAAAATCTTGATGTCGAGTTACTCAGGAGATGGGTCTATAACTTGTAACTTTATCTAACTCCTTCCCTTCTTTCGAATAAGCACTATCAGGGCTTCAAGTAAATAATCATCTACTTTGTCCTGGGTCAAAATACTCTGAAATAATCTTTTAAACCGGACATAGCAGGGTCACAAAACATTTGTAAAAATTAGGTGTAAAACCATCCGGACGGGGCCCTATCGTTGGCAAGAGTTTTAATTGCCTCCAAAATCTCTTCTTCGAGATAGGAGTGAAGCTCTCTCCTTTGACCTTCTGATACCGGGAGACTACAGGCAGATAAGAATCCTCTACTTCTAGCTGACTAGGCCTAGGGTCATTGGCTGTATAGAGCCTTAGTAGTCTTCAAATTCCTTAACAATTTCCATAGGTGATGTTTTAACGTCCCATCAACACTAGACGTGATACTCTGGATTATCCTAGATGCCTCCACCGCCCTTAACCTCATCGCTAAAAGCCTACCTGATTTCTCTCCCTGGTTCAGATACAGGGCCTTGGTTTTCAGAATCACGTATTCCGCCCTCTCCCCAAGAATCCCTTCATATTCATGAAGTAGTTTAATTAATAGCTCCCTAGTCTCCTCTGGCGTATTCTTTGACAGATCTTTCTCTATGTCCCTAATTCGTGCCAACAAAGATCTATCCCTTTCCTCCCTCTTCTTCCTTCTTACCACCGCCAACTTAATGAACTCCCCTCTTAACACACACTTTAGAGCACACCACCATAAATCTCCCCTACTAGTTAAATGACTATTCTCCATTTCGTTCAATCAGACGTCCGATATATTCCCTTATTTCTGCGGAGCGTAGTATTTGATTGTTCAACTTCCAAGTAGTCTGTCTGGGAATATTAGAAGTCAAATTGAGGGAGCAGTGAACCATGGAATGATCAGAGAAAATTCCAGGAGTAATATTACAGTTCACCAGTCCTGTCAACAACCCTCTACTCACCAAAAAGTAATCTATCCTCGATCTGGACTTATGGACCTCTGATAAAAATGTATATTCCCTACATGAAGGGTTCAAGACCCTCCATGGGTCACATAGTCCTAAGTTATCTACCAGTTCCTAATAGCTCTCTGAGCTGGCGATAGACCATAATTCGCTTCATCCTTATCAAATCTGGAGTAAATGGCAAGTTCCAATCCCCACCCAACACCATCGGATGCTGAATAAGCGGACTTAAGGTATTTAGTAAATTCACAAAAACCAGGGAATCTGCATTGGGCCCTAAATACTTCCCAACACAATTCTGGTTTGGTTAAAGCCCTACCACAATAATATAGCGGCCTGCGGATCTACTAATTGCTTCTCACACACAAACGCCACATTCCTATGTAATAAAAGCGCTCCTCTACCTGCTGTACTGAATCCAGCCCCAAATATCTGACCAACAAACTGACATCTAAGTGTGCTTAGCTCTTTATCAAGCAGATGTGTCCCTTGTAAACATATTATCTGTCCCTTTAATAATTGTAAATGCTTTAATATTTTATACTCTTTATTTTTGCCTGACTCCTTAATGTTCCACGTACAAAACTCAAAGGACTACCCATTCACCAGGTAATCCACGCCATCTTCTAATTACCTTCGGTTACACAAACTCCATCTCGGCCAACCTTCTGGGTGAGCAGATCTTCCCAAACCTATCTCATCTAACCCCTTACTATAACCCACCCCTCCTCCCTGCCTAACCCTTGAATAATCCCCATAAAAGACCAGATACCTACAACCATAATTAGTACAACCAAAGACTTCCCTCTCAATCGCTCACCTTCCCAACACCCTCACCCTCCCCTCCCTAAAACACTTTGGTCCATGATATCCATGGCTCCGCTAACTAAGCCTTCCCCAACCCCCAGCACATCATTAACTACTTAGCCCATTCTAACAGAGCCTATATAAAGCCTATATTTACATTCAGTCCTCTACACACGCATAAGCCAATTATTTTTTCCCAAAACTCTTTTCATAATTGAGTCTCCTATCCCCAACCCCCAATACACACAATATTTCCCCAAAATCAACACGATCAATTATGCATTAAGCACTTTAAACAACCTCCGCAGGTCATGCAGTAACTTCTTCGCACTTTCTATGAGAGCGGAGAAAGAAAAAAAAAAAAAAAAAGGAGGGGGAGGGAAAAATGGAAAAATATTCTTTTCCACAGAGATTTCAACAGAAATAGTCCATTGCTCCAAAAAGCGTATGTATTCCGCATGGGACGTTACTGGCATCCATTTCCAATAGCTATTTCCCAAAAGTTTATAACCTGGACCAGAACCCAGCTGTAACTCCTCAGTCCATTTTGAAAACAGCAACGGAGGTATGAATTGCCCAAAACCCAGATGGACACTCCAGCTCCTCCTCCAACGAGATGCATCTCATCACAGCCGACTGTCCGACGAAACCAGAAAACAACCAGCATCAAGGGTAATAATAAGATGCCCTCGCTCCTCACATGAAGGCCCCCACAACAGTAAAAGCAGATTGCAGCAAGAAACCTGTGCGCTCTTCCCCATAGCCAATTCCAGTCTGGATTCGCTAACCTCCGTTACACAGGGGGCCCTTCCCACACGAGAGAGGTGCTTCATACTGTTCACCGGAGGCCCTTAGTGCGCTCAGCCAGATTGCCTTCCGGAGTTCAAAACCCCATCCCCAACTCATGCGAGGAGGAGTTGCTCATCTTTAAGTCCAGATCCCATATAGCACTCACTTTTCATCCTCCTCAGATAAAAATAAAGAAGTAACCAGGGCAGAATCACTGATCCCTATCAGGCGAGAGATCACATATCATTCAAACAAACCCAGAGAACAGGAACCAAATACGGTCAGGCACTCACCCTTCCGAGTCCCAGGGCTATTTGAAAAGATCCGGAGGGTAGTAGCTAAGCCTTTACTCGCTGCAGGTGCATCTTCAAACGTAAACCACTGACCATTCAGCAGTACCTGTAGTCTCGCGGATAAAGAACTTTAAACCTGATGCCTGCCGGAATCAATTTTGAAACGATCGGGTGGTATTCCGCCTCCTTTGTCTCACTGCTACTGGTAGATCTTGGAGTGATCCTGATGGGAGTCCCTTCCACTTCAGCTCCTGATCTCTTTGGCCTTCATGAGCACAAATTGACGTTCCTGGTAGTTCAACAAACGAACTATAAATACACGCGGGGGCACCCGATGCTGGAGCTGCACAGCGCCCGATGAGCCCGCTTGATTATGAACTTATCGCCGAAGGGCGTCGGGCCTACCAGCTCCTTGAAGAAACTCTGGGCAAGAGGATCGGATCGGGTCCTTGCCGTCACGCTCGGAGGCCAATAACTACCAAATTGTTCCTCCGACTCCGACCCTCTAAATCTGATCTCGCCTCCATCCTGGATATCTTCTGTCTTAGTTAATTAATTCCGGCTCCTGCTTCAAGACCCTTTCTCCAAAGAGGAGACCTTCACTTCTGTGTCCCCTGTGCGCCGTCTAATCTTCCAGAGCCAGAGTGACGCTTTCAGCTCTTCTGTTACCGTGCATAACTCCATGCGGAAGGCTTAAATTCCGCAGGAATTGCGCTAGGGTCAGAGGCTCATTTTCTGGAATGGAGCTGTTATTTTCGGGGCTTTCACTCCGCTATGACCTTCGTTTTTTTGACTGGGCCTTGCCGGTGACACTGGGTGTGTGTCGGGGCATACTCCTTCTCATTTCCACCTCCATATACGCCCAATTCGCCACTAGAACAATTCGAATAACTTATAGACTCTGCTGAATTCAATATAAAGTCACAAATACCTCCAAAATCAATAAAATATAACTTTTATGCCGACAGGAGGCTGGAGGTGAAGGATCAGACTGCACTCACAGAGCTGGCATCACGTGACTCCGTTTGTTCCCACTTTTGTATAAGGGGACTACATCTGCTGTCCTCCAGTCTTTGGGTACCTCCTGTTTCCAGTGATCGGCTAAACAGGATAGCCAGAGGTTCAGCCACCACCTCTCTTAGTTCTTTAAGGACCCTGGGGTGCACCCCATCTGGCCCCATTGCTTTATCAACTCTTATTACTCCAGCTCCTTCAGGACCCTTTTCGTGTAAAGGGACTGATGTCCATTCTGCACCATTCTCACCCCTTGTACTCCTTCAGACCCATTACCCTCCTCTTCCTCAGTAAAGACTGAGCAGAAATACCTGTTCAGTATGTCAGCTTTACTGTTGTCATCCTCCACGCTGCCCCCATCCTCCCCTTCAGTCTCACTATCCCTCCCTTTGTCTTTCTTTTTCACTTATGTACCTGTAAAAGGTTTTGTCCTCTACCCACTGATTTTGCAATGTGTTCTTCTGTCTGAGCTTTGGCTTCCCTTACTGACCTCCCTGCCTCCCTTTGCTTCTCCTGGTACTTCTCCTATCCCCTTCTGCCTGTGACTTTTTGTATTGCCTGAATGCAATCTTTTTGGCCTTCACTTTCTTTGCTGCCTCTTTGGAAAACCATAATGGTCTCCTCTTCCTTTTCCTCTTGCTAACCTGCTTAATACATAATTCTGTTGTTCTTGTAATCCCCATTTTAAATACTGCCCGCTGTTCCTCAACCCCTGATTCCTGTCCCATTCCCCTTAATGCCTCATCATATCCATGTCTCTAGAAAAACAGTAGTTCTAAGAGTGGTACATTATGTACATCCACACTGCTTCCAGCGGGTAAGATCTGACATCATAGGGTGGTGCAGAGGGAGTTACCACCTGGGTGGGTGGGAGAAGCCAGCTTGAAGACGCTCTGGCAAGATTTAAAGGGAAAAGGAACACTGACAGAAGTGTGGATGTACATCATATACCACTCCTAGTACTGTTACAGTTGAGAAACATAGAAGTTGACGGCAGATAAGGACCACAAGGCCCATCCAGTCTGCCCATTTTTTCCTACCTTATGAATGTGCCATAGGCCTTTACTCTGTCAATGGCTTGTCATACGAAATTTACCAGCAGATAAAGGCCTAGAGGCTGCTCGAATGTGCAGCTAGCACCCCTTATTCTGCAGCTGCCCCTCCCTTCTACGCTTCCCCTTCATTGACCCCCCCCTTGTCCTGTCCCATCCCCTTCTGAAGCAGTCCACTGTTCTACTGGATACCACTTATGCAGGTAACGCATTCCACCCAGCCACCACCCTCTCTGTAAAAAAGTGTCTCCTCATCTCCCTCCTGAACCTTCCTCCCTCCAGTCTGATATCGTGGCCCCTGGCATCACTCCCTTCCCCTCCCTTACTTTGAACAGCCCCTCTGTACCTGTCTTGTTTATTCCTTTCATGTACTTAAAGGTTTCAATCATGTCCCCCCATCCCTCCTCTCCTCCAGTGAGTACATGTACAACTCTCTCAGCCTCCTCTCATATGATAAGTCCCCCAGCCCCTTGATCATCTTTGTCACCCTGCGCTGCACCCCCTCCAGTAACTTAATGTCCCTCTTCAGATACGGGCACCAGTACTGCATGCGGTACTCCAGGTGTGATCTAACTATTGACCTATACAGTGGCAGAATCACTTCCTCCCTCCTCGAGGATATACCCCTTGCAATGCAACCCAGCATTTTGTTGGCCTTTGCAGCTGCCTTCCTACATTGTGCCAAGTTGTTCATTGACCCTGTAATGAGCACCCCCAGATCCTTCTCCTCCTCTGTCTGGGCTAGCTGCACTCCCCCCTCCCTCTATCTATTCATACTCATCTGTATTGCTCCCTTATGCCTGTGCTGTGTCTGTTTGAAGCCCTGCACTGTATTCCTATCCACCACTTCCTGAGGTAGGCTGTGCCCTGCATCCACCACCCCTTCTGTGAAAAAGAACTTCCTCACATTACCCCATAATCTGCCTCCCTCTAATCTCATGCTGCGTCCTCTTGTCCTGCTATTTTTCTTGTATTGAAACAGGTTAGACTCATATCACCGCTCTCCCTCCTTTGCTCTAAGGCATACATATTGAGCTCCATTTATCTGTCCTCGTATGTCTCCTGATGCAGTATCTGCACCATTTTGGTTGCCCTTCTCTGGACTGCCTCCATTTTGTTAATGTCCTTGTGAGGGTGCGGCCTCGAGTACTGCACACAGTACTCCAGATGGGGCCTAACTAGTGTCTTGTAAAGAGGGATTATTACCTCGCTCTTACGACTTGTGATACCCCTACTAATACACCCCACCATCCCGCTAGCCTTACCTACTACTTTAGTGGTCTGCTTGGATGATTTCAGATCATCTGTGTTGATGATGATGCCCAAGTCTCTTTCTTCCCTTGTGATTGCCAGCAACTCCCCTCCCAACCTATAGGTGGTATCAGGGTTTCTCTTCCCTATGTGCATGATCTTGCACTTCTTTGTATTAAACCCCAGTTGCCACTCTTCCGACCATTTTGCCAGTTTATCCAGATCTCTTCTATTCTGCCCACCCCATCTGGATCATCTATTCAGTTGCAGATCTTGGTGTCATCTGCAAACAGACAAACCTTACCCTCCAGTCCATCTGCAATGTCACAGATGAAGATACTGAAGAGGACTGGCCCCAGAACTGATCCCTGAGGTACCCCACTTGTGATTTGCATCTCTTCTGACTGTACACCACCACTCTCTGTTTTCAGCCCACCAAGCAGTTTGCCACCGAGCTGATCAGCTTCTGACCCACCCCAAGCCTACTCAGCTTATTAATCAGTTTTCTATGTGGAACAGTATCGAAAGCTTTGCTGAAGGCAAAGTAGGCAACATCAGCTGCACCCTCTTGGTTCACCACTCTGGTTACCCAGTCAAAGAAATCTATGAGATTAGTTTGACAGGACCTTCCTGTTGTAAACCCATGCTGTCTTGGGTAGTTAGTGAGGTAAACACCAAGACAGAGCAGTTGATAGGGATAAGGGCAGGGGTAAATGGAGAAAAAGACAAAGGTAGTAAGGACAGGGATGGGGCAAAAAAAAAGAAATAAAGCCTTAAAAAAATGGAGGATAATGAGTACCAATGCCCGTAGTCTAGGTAAAAAGCTCCCAGAAATGGTGGCCTTGATGGAAGAGGGATGCCTGGATATCGTGGCAGTCACAGAAACATGGTACACAGAGAACTATGACTGGGATGTCAACATACCAGGGTACAAAATCTACAGAAGGGACAGGGAGGGAAGAAGAAGAGGAGGAGGAGGAGAGCGCTATATAAGGGAAGGAATCAAAGCAATAGAACTAAAGGGTAAACAGGGAGGAGAGGAGGCACTGTGGGTCACCCTGGAGACTGGAAATGGCTCCACAATCTGCACAGGGTTGTATACAGACTCCGCCTTGGGGAGGCAATGGACAAGGAAATGATAGAAGGCATCCTTGGGATGGCAGAGAAAGGGGAGATATTGCTGATGGGGGACCTGAATATGCCAGATGTTAACTGGAGCACCTTTGCTGCAGCCAAATCCAAGAGCAGAGCCATTCTCGATGCCCTACAGGGAGCATGCCTCAGACAGCTAGTTTTGGAACCCACTCGGGAGGGAGCAATCTTAGACCTGGTACTCTCAAATGGGGATGGAGTGAGGATCTCTGATCTTGAAGTGGGTATCCATCTGGGAACAAGCGACCACCAAACAGTGTGGTTCACAATAAACTTAGCTGTAGTCAAGCCACACAAAAGTGAAGGTACTGGACTTCAGGAGGGCTGATTTTGTCAAAATGGGAGAGTGCCTCAGAAAAGCACTAGCAAACAGGCAAGAAGGTGGGGTGGAGCAACAATGGGGAAACATCAAAACTGCCATCACAGAGGCAACAAGCCTTTGTGTGAAGCAAATAAAATCAAAACAAAAGAAAAAAAAAACACTATGGTTCTCAAAAGAAGTGGCAGGGAAGATAAGGGAGAAAAAGATAGCATTCAGGAAGTATAAGGAAACACAGAAGGAACAGGACAGAGAACTGTACCAGTTAAAGCAGAAGGAAGTGGGCAAGGCAGTCAGAACAGCAAAGGTCCAAACCAAGATAAAGGTAGCCAACTCAGTTAAGAAGGGGGATGAAACCTTTTATAGGTACATTAGGGAGCAATGAAAGACGAAGGCAGGGATACTGAGGCAGAATAAAGAGGAAGGTGGTTGGGCAGACAGTGACAGTGAGAAAGCAGGGATACTGAAAGAATATTTCTGCTTAGTATTCACACTGGAAAAGCATGGGGAGATACCTAATCCAGTCAATACAAGCACTATGGACAGGGGGGTTGATATTAGTCCTTTCACAAAAGAAAGTGTTCTGAAAGAATTCTTAAAACTGAAGGTGGATAAAGCAATGGGGTCTGATGGAATTCACCCCAGAATTCTAAAAGAACTAAGGGAAGAACTAGTAACTCCACTGACTACCCTTTTTAATAAATCTTGGGAGGATGGTGTGGTACCTAAGGACTGGAGAAGGCCGGATGTGATTCCCCTTCATGAAAGTGGGAGCAAGACAGAGGCAGGAAACTACAGACCTGTCAGTTTGACCTCAGTGGTAGGGAAAATTATGGAATCACTTCTGAAGGAAAGAACTGTCGAGTACCTAGAGGCCAGTGGAACACAGGACCCAAGGCAGCATGGATTCACAGCAGGAAGGTCATGTCAAACAAATCTTATTGATTTCTTTGACTGGGTGACCGAAGTAGTAGACCAGGGAGGGGCTGTGGACATGGCCTACCTAGACTTTAGCAAGGCATTTGACACAGTCCTGCACAAAAGATTAATAAACAAATTAGCCAGCCTGGGAGTTGGTCCCAGGGTGGTAGCCTGGGTAAAACACTGACTGGACAACAGGACACTGCGGGTAGTAGTAAATGGACTCCACAGTGAAGAAAGGAGGGTTACTAGTGGAGTATCGCAGGGTTCAGTACTAGGGCCAGTCCTTTTTAATGTCTTTATAAGTGTCATTGCAGAGAGGCTGTAAGGGAAAGTATGACTCTTTGCAGATGACACAAAGATCTGCAACAAGGTTGATACACAAGGTGGGGTGGAAAGGATGAAAAGGAACTTGGCAAAGTTGGAGGAATGGTCAAATGTATGGCAGCTTAGATTCAATGCAAAGAAGTGCAAAGTAATGCACATAGGAAACAAAAACCCAGGGCAAGAGTACACAATGGGGGGTGAGATACTGACAACAACAAAAATGGAAAGAGACCTGGGGGCAGTCATATCAGATGACATAAAGGTGGGCCAGCAATGTGAGAAGGCAGTAAGGAGGGCTGGGGGGATACTGGGATGCATAGGGAGAGGCATCAACAGTAGAAAATAGGAAGTTGTTGGCCCTCTGTACAGACAGTTGGTAAGACCACATCTGGAGTACTGTGTACAGTTCTGGAGACCCCACCTCCGCAAAGACATAGACAGGGTGGAGGCTGTCCCGAGGAGGACAACCAAAATGGTGCAGGGTCTGCACCAGAAGACATATGAAGAAAGACTAGAGGAGCTTAAGATGTATAGCCTCGAGGGAGAGGGAGGACATGATAAAAACTTTCAAATACCTCAAGGGAATCAACAAAGTCCAAGAGGGTAGCATATTTCAGAAAAAGAAATGTTCAAGAACAAGAGGGCACAATTTGAAGATAGAGGGGGACAGCTCAGAGATAATGTGAGGATGTATTTCTTCACAGAGAAGGTTGTAGATGCATGGAACAGCCTTCCTGAGGAGGTCAGAGAGTCAAAAACAGTGGGGAAATTCAAGAATGCATGGGACAGGCATAAGGCAATTCTTCTGGGGGGTAGGAGGAAGTAGGCTGTTGGTTAACTTGGGTCTGCAGCTTATCAGTTAGGTAGGGAAATGGGCAGACTGGGTGGGCCAAGCAGTCCTTATCTGCCGTCAAATTCTATGTTTCTATGTAACATCCGATTCAAAAGCAGCAAATAGGACTTGCACAACTCAGCCTTACCACTGCCAGTCGGTACCAGAGGTGCATCACCCCCAGCTCGAGGATTTGGCTGGGGGACAGATATAGACAACTTCAATTGTGAAACTTATTCAGGACAGTACAACCCCAAAGGTAATGGTCCCATCATCCTCCTGCAGGTCTTACATCTTTTGAATATTACTGATCTCCTATAAGCCATGGTGTCATCAAGCTAGATATGGCCACTACAACAGTAACACCTCCTGTGGGGGCTATCCTCGATCACTCAAAAAAAAACAAAACCTGTCTGTCTGATCAGCCTCAGAACATACAGCAGCCCCACTTAACTGTGCCCGATCCGCCTGACCCACCTCCCTGGCAGACCAAAGCAGAGATCACTAATCTGCTTCACTGATGAAAGAGCATCAAGAGGAGCCACACCGCCAGCCCTGATCTGCTTCACTGACACAGGGCAGTGCTAGGGCAGACTGTGCTCAGAGCTCCCTGCTTGGAAGAACACTGATGGAGCCAGGTGTGTGTAGCGCTGCTGCCGCAAGCACGAGCATGATAATGTCATGCTGTCGAGCATGACTTCAGCAGACTCGGCATCAATGCTAAGCACATGTGCACTAAGAAAGCTCACTAGCAGGACAGTGCAAAGAAAAGGCTTACCGTAGAAGAGGCACAAAAAAGAGCCGGCAGCCGACCAACTTGCATAAAGCCATCATGAGAAACAGAGGGAAATTTAACCAAACAGTCCTGATCAGTGCAAACCAGAAACAATTACTGTCCCAGCCAAACAGTCCTGAAATGTACAAAAAAACACAACAAGGGAAGCAGTTTAATTTAACTAGGACTGCTCAACACAGGGAGTCGAGGGGGCCTGAGACTTAGGCTAATCTAACACCCCACCTGCACTAGACTACCACAAATGTCTATAATAAAAAGGCACACAAGCTCTCAGAAGGAGAGTAGAACTACACACCTATAGGGACAGGAGGGACCCATGCGAGAGAACACTAGAGGAAAAAGGAAAAAAAAAATACAGCAGCTTTCTAACAGTCCCTCCCCAGCCTAACTGACTAAGTGCCTCCCAGAGGTACTAGGCTATGACTAATAAGAGAGACCTCCTGTTAAAAAGCACCCTAGAAAAGGCAAGTGGTCCTCATTCAGGCACTAAAATAAAATTTAACAGGTTACTCAATTTGAAAGCCACAGCTTAACAGATACAATTTCTACATTTGAGGGTGCTCCGTGACACCAGGTCACCCCAACCTGTCTCGAAGTTGTTCAGTTCTACTTAAAAAAAAAAAAAATCACATAACTGCTGTTTTTGGAATCCTTTATATCCCCAGGGTTCTATGCTTGATTGACAGCTTTTAGGCTGTACCCACTACCCCAGATAGGAAGCTCATAGTTCATTACCCACATGTATAAATTCCCCATTGACAATGTGCAGCAATAAAGGCATTACTCAGTTTTAAAGTCATAAGTGTGCTGCAGTTTACCAGTATCCCAGGAAGCCCCCTCCCAGCAGTGGCATATAGCATCAAAAATTAGAGATGCGAGACAAGGTGATTGTATGGTACATACTGCTCATGTTTGTTTGAAATGACCGCACCTAGGATACGGTGGTGCCATGCTAAAAATATTTAGACAAGTTTTTTGGTAGCCAGCACTCACCAAAAGGCACACTTTATGTGTAGGCTCAATAAATCAGAAATGGACACTTAACTGGATTTCACCATGTGTACAACTTTAATACTTTAATAATCCACCACATCATATTTTAAAACAGGAATCACAAATTACTCACTGCATGCAAAAAAGTCCTTTGTTGGAAAATGTGAACAAAAGTTCATGAGTCCATTTCAAGTCCAAAATAAAAAGCAGGCCCAGTTCAATTCAGTACAACATCGAGCTTGCAGCCTGTAAATTGCAGCTTGCAACTGCAAACTAGAGGGGGTCTGCCTCCCAAGGTCACCTGACGCGTTTCATACTATGATCAGTACTTTCTCAAAGGATGACCATTAACTCTCCACTGCCTTCTTATCTACTAGTCTGTTAAAGAGACATTACCTATTACTATTACATGTAATGAGCAAACAGTTCTCAACAGTATAAAAATGTACACATATACAAAAAAACTAAATTTATTTCAATCACTACTACTAAAACATGACTAATCTATACAAAAGATAGAATAATACTGTGCCAACTATACTTTATAGAGCACCAGTAAAAGACTGCACACGTCCCTCAATGATAAATTCAAAAGAACTTTTCTCTAACATCTTAGATGTATGTTAGGTACTTTAGTCTCCACCCTGGTAGGTGAACACCAACCATGCAAATGCTGTAAAAGGTAGAAATAAAGCTAGTTAAAAACATAAGGAAAACATACAAACACAAAAAGATACCAATTACACATTAAGACAACTTAATTTCGACGCCAAGGGAGATTTCAGTAAATGTGGTTAATATCTCGAGTCATCAGTTGAATGAAAGGGAGCTTAACGTTCTGAATAGAGGACTTTCATTTACTCCTACCAGGAAGTTTGATTTATTTGAGACCGTACTAGATGTCAACAAACTGGTACATAATTTAAGCCTGAAGGCTTTTTTTTCTAAATGAAAATGATGTGAGACTGGAGGGGGAATGCAATGAAAATTAGCAAACTAGTTTGCAAGTGCAAGGAGCTAATGTTGTTACAAGATTTAGACCGCAGTCGTTTTTTTGCCCACCTTCGTCAGCAGCTCTACAGATGTTTTGTTAAATGCTGTGAAGAGGATTTGAGTGTGCTAAGTGAAACGACTGATTGGTATTTTTTCCACAACATGAATAAGAAAGAACAGGAGGCACTTTGTGATTTGGGTAAAAACACAGCTATCACTGTTAAGGCTGCCGACAAGGGTGGAGCGATAGTGGTTATGGATAGTGAAAAATATGAAATGGAAATATTGAAACAGTTAACTGATGAAAGATATTATCAGAAGCTGAAAAATGATCCGACTGATGTTTTTAAAGAACGGATTGATGAATATTTGTGTAATATGAGATGAGGGGTTTATAACAAACCAAGTTTTGAAGTTTCTTATGGTACAATACCCCACAAGGGCTACTTTATGAATTTTGGGCAAACAATAGAAAGATTTGGTGAACCATCCGGGGAGACCTATTGTTTCGGGCAACAATAGTCTGACGGAGCCCTTAGCAAAATATGTAGACTCTTTTTTGACTGAACTGGTGAAGGAAGTACTTTCCTTTATAAAAGACACAGGGGACATGTTAAGAATCTTATAGGACACAGAAATTGAGAGAGAAAGTATACTGGTGACATTGGATGTAGCCTCGTTATATTCTAATATACCTCATGTGGAAGGTTTACAGGCGCTTACACACTACTTAGAGAAACGGTTAGTACAGGAACCCCCCACTGAAATTCTAATACAATTGAGTGGATTTGTGTTGGAATATAATACATTTTTTTACAAACAGGACTTCTTCTTGCAGAAAAAAGGGACAGCAATGGGTGCCAGTTTGGCACCTAATTATGCAAACTTGTTTATGGCCAAATGGGAGACAGAAACAGTTTGAAGTACCAGCAATCCCTATTTACAGAAAATTGATCTGTATAAGCATTTTATAGAAGGTATTTTTATTATCTGGAAGGGTAGTGAAGAAGAACAGTTGTGAAGTACTTGAAGGGGAGTAACGAGAACTTATGTTTCAGTATAAGTTTTAGTAGGCAAGAAATCAGTTTTTTAGACCTTATAATATAGAAAGAAGAGGGTGGTGGATTAGGCACTGACTTGTTTAGAAAAAGTACTGATAAAAACACCCTGCTTATGGCTAGTAGTAACCATCCACCACAGGTGATGGAGGGCATTGTCAAGGAGAGACTGGAGGGACCTGGAAAAGTTGGGGTGCCTGGACGATAGACAGCATGGATTTGTCCTGGGGAAATCATGTCAGACAAACCTTGTGGAGTTCTATGACTGGGTGACGAGTGCCTTGGACCTGAGTAGACCAGTGGACGTCCTCTTTCTTGACTTCAGCAAGGCGTTTGACTCTGTTCCTCACGGGGGCCTGTTGGATAATCTGGGAGAAATGGGAGTGGGGAACCAGATGATCAGATGGATAGGAAATTGGCTCCAGAACAGGACCCAGAGGGTCGTGGTTGGCGGGATAGTCTCATCCCCAAGGAGGGTCATTAGTGGAGTCCCTCAGGGATCGGTCCTTGGGCCCCTCCTGTTCAACGCCTACATCTCTGACATAAGGAAGGGTATCAGGAGTGAGATGAGTCACCGTGGATGACTCAAAACTGGGGGCAGTGGTGGATGGGGAGGAGGGGAGGGTGGCCCTACAGGGGGACCTGGAGGCTCTGGAAAGGTGGTCTAGAAAGTGGAAGCTGAGGTTCAATGCAGGAAAATGCAAGGTACTGCACCTGGGAGCCAGAAACCAGGACCAAGTGTACACCCTGGGGGGGAATGCTACAAGTCTCGAAGGCTGAGAGAGACCTGGGGGTAGTGGTGGATGTCAAGATGAACAACTTGGAGACTTGTAGGAGGGCAGCGGCAAAGGCCAACAGGATGCTAGGATGCATCGCTAGGTGGATCACCTCCAGAAGGAGGGAAGTGATACTCCCACAGCATAACTGCTTGGTGAGACCACACTTCAAGTACTGCGTGCAGTTTTGAAGGCCACATTTAAAGAGGGACATTGAACTCCTGGAGATGGTCCAGAGGAGGGCAACCAAAATGATTTGGGGCTTGGGGGATAGGACCTATAGGGAGAGGCTCAAAGAGCTAAATATGTACACATTGGAAGACAGAAGGGACTGGGGGCAGACATTACAGAGGTCTTCAGGTACATGAAGTGGGTAAATAGGGGAGGAGCAGTCAGGGTGCTCCGAAGGAAGGGGGGGGCAACTAGAGGGCATGGGTGGAAGCTGGAGGGGGGAGATTCAGGGAAGAAAGGAGGAGGTGCTACTTCACTGAGAGGGTGATGGATCCATGGAATGCACTGCCCAGGGGGCTGGTGGAGGCAGAAACAGTGGAGGGGTTCGAGAGGGGATGGAACAGGTACAGGGGAAGAGTTCTGGAAACAAAAACCAGTACAGCGTGAATATTTAGAACTGGGAAGGGAGAATCCAGAAAGGGAGAGGGGGGTAGCAAGGTCAGCTCCCAGGATGGGGGCTGACCAAACGAGCAGACACGAAAGACCATTAAGCCTATTCTGCTAGCATTTTGGTATGTTGGTATGTTATGAGGGCGATTCCGAAGGGCCAGTATATTCGAACAAAAAGGAACTGTAGCAGTCAGTTGAACTTTGAAGAGAGAGAGAGAGCAGCTGAGTTGACAGAGAGGCTAGAAGAAAGGGGATATCATAAGGAGAAGTTAATGAGAACAATGGAAGAGGTCCAAGGAATTCCTAGGGAGGAACTGGTCAAGGAGAAATGTGATCCCTAACTTACCTTTGTTTCAACATGCAGTCCACAGTCCAACCAGATCACATCCATCATTAGGAAACATTGGCATTTGGTTACTATGGACCGACAATTGAAACATGTTAGTATACAAGGTCCCAGAATGGTGTATCGGAGGGGGAAAAGTATTAAAAACATGATTGTGCATTCGGTCCAGCCTGTGCCAGAGAAACTTAGAAACTGGTTAACAAGGATGGGTAGGAGTAATAAATGTGGAAACTGTAAATTTTGCCCAATGGTAAGAACTACGAAAATTTTTAAAAATCCAGCTACTAATAGAGATGTACGGGTGAGGGGATCCATGACCTGTAGTACAGTAGGATTCATTTACATGGCAGAATATAAATGTGGAAGGTACTATATTGGTAAAACAAGAAGTTAATTTAAGACCCAGATAGGGGAACATGCAAGAGCAATTATTAATTTGGACCTTAAAAATGCATTGGCCTTACATATGTCAAAAGTGAAAAACAAACATGAGCGTGAATTTATGTTCACGGTTATAGAAAAACCCTTTCTCACTAAACGTGGAGAAGATTATGACAATTTGTTGCTTAGAAGGGAACAGTATTGGATTTTTTCCATGAAAGCTATGTACATACCAGGACTAAATGACAGAATTGAAATCAAGCCTTTTTTAAAGGGAAATTAAGTTGTCTTAATGTGTAATTGGTATCTTTTTGTGTTTGTATGTTTTCCTTATGTTTTTAACTAGCTTTATTTCTACCTTTTACAGCATTTGCATGGTTGGTGTTCACCTACCAGGGTGGAGACTAAAGTACCTAACATGCATCTAAGATGTTAGAGAAAAGTTCTTTTGAATTTATCATTAAGGGACTTGTGCAATCTTTTACTGGTGCTCTATAAAGTATAGTTGGCACAGTATTATTCTTTATTTTGTATAGATTAGTCATGTTTTAGTAGTAGTGCTTGAAATACATGTAGTTCTTTGTATATGTGCATTTTTATACTGTTGAGAACTGTTTGTTCATTACATGTAATAGTAATACGTAATGCCTCTTTAAGAGACTAGTGGATAAGGAGGCATTGGTGAGTTAATGGTCATCCTTTGAGAAAGTACTGATCATAGTATAAAACGCATCAGATGACCTTGGGAGGCGGACCTCCTTCAGTTTGCTGTTGCAAGCTGCGAGCTACAAGCTACAAGCTCGATGTTGGCCTGAATTGAACTGGGCCTGCTTTTTATTTTGGACTTGAAATTGACTCATGAACATTTGCTCACATTTTCCAACACTGGACTTTTTTGCATGCAGTGAGTAATTTGTGATTCCTGTTTTAAAATATGATGTTGTGGATTATTAAAGTTGTACACATGGTGGAATCCAGTTAAGTGTCCATTTCTGATTTATTGAGCCTACACATAAAGTGTGCCTTTAGGTGAGTGTTGGCTACCAAAAAACTTTTGTCTACATACTGCTCATCCAGTTTTCAAACGTTACAGGGAGTATGTTAACTGAACAGTCATCGAGAAAGTCAGTGCACTCCCAGATGGCTCAAAATAAAGGGGACCACCAACTATTTAAACAGTAAAGAAATATGAAGCAATTTATTTCCAAACTGTGCAATTAGCAACTTTTAAACTGGCATCAGCAAAATATCATGGCAACCAAGATGGTGCATGGTATGCAGGGGAAACCATATGAGCAGAGGCGGAGGGAACTGGATCTGTACCCATTGGAGATTAGAAGGAAGGGGGGGGGACATGATCGAAACTTTTAGTATGTGAAGAGGATCAACAAGGTGAAGGGGGGGAGCTTATTTAGAATGAAGGAGCGTACTAGAACTAGAGGGCATAGTCTAAGACTAGAAGGAGGAAGATATAAAGGAAATGTGAGGGGGCATTTCTTCACAGAGAGGGTGGTGGAGGCCTGGAATAAACTACCAGAGGAAGTGGTGGGGGCTGAAACGGTGGATGGATTCAAGACAGCATGGGACAGACACATAGGGTTGGTAAGTGGGGGGAAGGGGAGGGCCCGTGGTATAGGCAATGAGTAAGGAGCAGGAAACAGGGCAGACTCAATGGGCCAGTGGGTCCTTTTCTGCTGTCAGATTTCTATGATCATGCATATCTCATAGTTTAAATGCCAGCCAATTTGTACCCAGTAAACTGTGCCTCAAAGTACTGATATTGCTGAATGTATACTATGCAGAAGTTATAAAACAGCCATAAGGAAAGTTATGTAACTTACTGCATGGACACAGATGCCCCAGCACTTTGCCCTCTACCAGAGTTTCATCAGGGAGCCTAACTAAAGCCTGGGTACAGCAGGGCACCTCTGCCCTCCTTTCAACTCCTTTCCTGTCCACTTTATCCAAAGCACCTTTCTTTTGTAAAACTATCACAGGGACTTAAAATTAAAATAAGCCCATCCCTCTGGAACATAGCTCCCCAATCGGAGATATGCAAAGTTCTTCGCTTTTCGGAGTTTTTGTAAATGTTCCACACTTTGCCGAGTTTTTGCTTTTGCAAAGTGCATAATTTATGAGTGAAAAGATGCCAAGTGCAGATTTTCATGAACATTACTCAAAACCACCATGAGCTGACTCTTCACAGTTTTCTCACACGATTTTCATGAAGTGACTACTTCACGAAAATGCCACAGAACTCAAAGGACCTCACATTGCACAAAATGAAAACTTTACTGCAAAATCCTATAGCTTCTACAATTATTTCTATCCTTACCCAATGATGTCATGTTTTCATAATTCTGTACCATCACTTCTCTGTGTAGCTCCTTCTCCTGCTCGCTTAACAGCTTCCATTCCTCTTCCGAAAAAGTGACAGCAACATCTTCGAAGGTTTCTGGTGCCTGAAAGGTCATGAGGTGCATTAATTCCTGGTTATACTACAGATGCACACACCACTAAATCTGCAATCTTTCAACATGAAAGGGGCACACGGGGTTCAGACTGGCAACCAGCAATGAACAAAGTCGTACAACCAGTGGAAACTAGAGGTTTCGGTAAAACTTATCTATTTATTTCAAGTTGTGGCAACAGTGCACACTGAAGATACTGTACAGTAAAAGCTAATGTCCAGGTGCAACCCGGGGGAGAAAGGATACAGGGATGCAAAGGTAACTAGAGCTAGGTGAAGCACAACAGTAAAAAGAATATTTAAGGGCAAGGGATCAAAATACACTACAAGATCATTAAATACAACAGATTCATATGAATAAATGCAGGTGTGACCCTTCTTCCTGTGACCCCCCTCTTCCCTAGCTGTCCTGGCTAGAGCAGAACCATAGGCAGATGGGCATCTCATTAGTCCTTGGGTAATGCCCGGGACCCTCCCTGTTCAGGGTCTGCGCACAACAGGCAGAATCCCTCACAGTGAAACATTTCTTTTTTTTGCATGATATGTTTACCGCCTAGCCCATGCTACACTGGCTCCCACTCCTTCGGGTTCCACAAGCTCCTCCTCAGACCCCACTGACCTTTATCCAGCCCTCCTCAGGTCCTCATATCGCAGCCGATCCCCCGGGATATCCCGGTATATCCCTATGACCGGCCGGGTCCCTCTCCTCCAAGGGGAAAGAGCACCGGGCCGGAAGGGAAGACCCCGGCACACGCTACATTAGGGCCGGGAGGATGCTGCTGAGGAGCAGGAGACCCTGGATAGGCACTGGAGGTGTTCGAGGGAGCTGTCATCTAGGCGGCCAGCGAGCGGATTTTCCGTTTTTCTGCGAGGGGGCAGCGTGGTGATGTCAAGGCATTCGCTGACGCCCGCTCCTCCCCCAGGTAACTCGGGCCATACAACCTGCGATGCTCCCAGCCTCCACTAGGAGCCAGCAGGCACCAGACCTATCCCCTGCCCTCCCCCCAGAGAAGGAGAGCTGTCGCGGGACGCTCAATCCTTCTCTTCCCCTCCAGTGATCCGGGTCTGTTCCTGAACCCGGGTCGCTGGCGTTGCAAGCGGAAATCCAACCGCTGCGCCGGTGGGCCAGCCTGAAACATTTCTATTTGTTCCTGGATCCTAGCTTTAATGTAGGGGCTACAATGCCTGCATCTCAGGACCCAACAACTCTTCTATACATTAGATTTTACTTAAACTGTGAAAGATTATCCTTATTCATAGCAAGGTCTGGGCACCACCAGAATGCCATTGGGCATGGGGAATAGTGCATATGGACTGGAGTCAGCCTGCAAATGAGCAGCTGGAGAAACCAAATGAGGTGGTGAGAGAGACACACAGTACTGCTTTGTGACTTTTTTTTTTTTTTTTTTTTTAAGTGTACACGTCAATATTGAGAAATTTAACTGATGCAGGGGCAGTAAATAAACAAGCAGACAAAAGGGATGACCACTTTCTGAAAAACAGAGTCTACAGTCAGATAAAAAGAAAGGGCAAAGCAGGCTCTTTCTTCAGAGCCCAAAACAGAAGAACTAAGGAGGCTATTTTTGTATCTGGAGAGAGACTGTGTATACTGGAGCATAACCATTTCTATAATAAAATTACTCTGGAAAAAGTATATAGAGCAGGGCTACTCACCTTGAGGTCTCAGGATAGACAGACTCACTTTGTGTGGTTTAAATGATAGTAATCCAGAGTTTAAACAAGAATGTAAGTGAGCCATAAGTGAATATACAGAGAAACTGATGAAAGCCCTTGTCAAAAAGCACAGTAAGGAACAAACAGAAATAAGGAGATTAAAGAAGTACACAAACAAATTCAGCTACACCAAGGGGAATCTGAATTTGAAACCTTGAACAGGGCATACATAGCAGCAGCCACTTTAAAACACAAGGTTGGCCCTGGATGCTTAAGACTTCTAAAAAGGAGGCCTTTAATCGGGAAAGGGGACACAGTTCCAAAAACAGATGCAGGCCCAGTTCTGTTCAAGAACCGATAATCATAATAAAAAAAGTCATTCGAAACCACGAGCAGAAATACAGTTTGAAACAGATACTTCTCAGATGTCAGCACCTGAATCCGATTCATCAATTAGCCCTCCCCCAAACAATCAAACAGATGTTTTTTTTTTTAAATACTACACAAAAAAAAAATTTTTTTAAAGAAGTGTCCAAAGACACAAAAGAAAAAAAAAAAAAGTGAAAAGCAGGGTAACAAAAACAAAAAGAGGTTGCAGGGGCAAAAACAAATTAAGGACAAAGGAAGTACCATCTTTGAGGTGGACTGCAAAAAATCTACCTCACAAACCACCCATTAACTCCAGAACAGGAGGGGTCCTAATAAGTGGACTGTCTTTCATCCCAATACCACCAGTGGGTTATCTTAAAACCAAAGTGGACGTGTTGTCGTGTTCAGGATTTCATGAAAGCTAAAACAGCACTTTCTTACAAATTGAGGGAGAATATCCGAACTTATAAATATGGGCCTCTTTGAACCACAACTGAGGAAATGAGACAAATGGAGGGGGGTAACAGCAAACACTGGTGAGAACAGAATAAGTTAACAGAACACAAAACTGATCTCGAGGACTATTTGCTATTGGATAAGCATAATGGTCTGAGGAGTTCGACAGGGAATTAGCGGGATGAATCAGAAAGGTATGTAGAAAAGGGAAGGTGGTCATCGTGGGGGATTTCAACTTGCCGGGGGTTGACTGGAGCATTCTGGTCACCTCCAGTACTAGGGAGCAAGTGCTCCTGGATGTGATCGAGGAGGATCTCCTGACACAGTTGGTTAGTGTACCTACTAAGCTAAAGAACACTTTAGATCTGGTACTGTTAAATGGGGAGGCAGTGAGAGAAATTAAGGTGGAGGACCCACTAGCCGACAGCGACCACCAAACAGTGTGGTTTAATATCACGATGTGCGGGAAGCCAGAGAAATCAGTTACTCGGGTGGTAAACTTCAGGGGAGGTGGACTTTGGGAGGATGCAGGAAGTACTGAAAGGGAAACTGGAGATGGATGCGGAACAGAAACTGGATATTATTAAACAGGGGATTACAGAGGCAACAGTAAGAGGAGCAGAGCAAGAAAACCATGCTGGTTGAACAGCGAGGTTGCCGAGGTGGTGAGGGCAAAACAAGTGGCATACCAAAGGTATAGGAGGACGGGGAAGGAAGTGAATGGGGGGGAATATGCAAGATGGTCCAGGGAGGTGACCAGAAAAGTGAGAGAAGCCAAGGTCCAGACAGAGCGGAGATCAGCACAAGGAATTAACGGGGTGGGGGGACTTTTTCAGATACATCAGGGAGAAAAAAGGAAGTGCAAGGAGACAATAGTGAGGATAAAAAGGGGTGGAGAGTGGCCAGAAAAGGGGGAGGAGTAGGCAGAAGCACCGAATGAATACTTCTGCTCAGTGTTCACAGAAGAAAAGGGGACCGCTACCACCATGGGCTGGGAGGTGGGGACAGCAGGAGAGGAAGCAACAGATGGAAGAACTGAGACAAGTAGAGTCCTAGAGGGACTGAGGGCACTGAAGGTAGACAAGGCACCAGGACCAGATGGTATCCATCTCAGGGTGCTGAGGGAGATGGCGGAGGTGTTGGCGGAGCCGCTGGTGGATCTGTACAGCACCTCACTGGAGTCAGGATGTGTGCCAAAGGACTGGAGGATGGCACATGCAGTACCATTACACAAGAGCAGATCAAGGGATGAACCGGGTAATTATCGTTCCGTAAGTCTCACCTCCATAGTGTGTAAACTCATGGAAACAATACTAAAGGAAAGACTGGTGTCATACCTGGAGGACAATGGCCTCCAGGATGTGAGGCAGCATGGGTTCGTTTCAGGGAAGTCTTGTTAAACCAGCTTGATACAATATTATGACTGGGTGACCGGTGAGCTGGATAAGGGTCATACAGTGGATGCTCTTTACTTGGTCTTCAGCAAGGCCTTCGATTTGGTGCCTCATGGGCAGCTTGGGGGAAAGATAACTGGTGTACGGGTAGGGTCAAAAATGATGAACTGGATTACAAGCTGGCTTAGTGGGAGGCTGCAACAGGCGGTGGTGAGAGGAGAGCTCTCAACTCCAAGGCTGGTAACAAGTGGGGTGCCACAGGGCTCTGTGCTGCGGCCAGTATTATTTGGGCTCTTCATGTCAGACATTGCACATGGGGTGGTGAGCAACGTAAGTCTGTTCGCTGATGACACAAAAATCGGAGCTGTGGTGGATGGAGGGGAGGGATGGAAGCAGCAGCAGGGGGACCTAAGCAAGCCAGAGGAGTGGTCAGAGAGGTGGCAGCTGGGGTTCAGTGCAAAGAAGTGTAAGGTTATGCACTTTGATGCGAAGAGCCCAAGGAGAGAATACTGGCTGGTGGGGGTTAAGCTGAGGATCACTGAGGCGAAGGTCCTAGGGGTAATGATAACAGGGACCATGAACAACACTGCCCAGGGCAAGACAGCGGCTGTAAAAGTGAACAAAATGCTGGAGTGCATAGCGGGGTGGGGGGGGAGGTTCGTCTAGGTGAAGAGAGGTGATCTTGCCCCTCTACAGGTCGCTGGTAAGGCCACACTTAAGAGTATTGTGGGCAGTTTTGGAAGCCATACCTAAAGCGTGATAGGCTACTGGAGAGGGTGCAGAGGAGGGTAACAAAGATGATGGACAGACTATGAGAGTAGGCTGGGAGACCTGAATATGTACACTCTGGAGGATAGAAGGGACAGGGGTGACATGATAGAGACATTCAAGTATCTGAGGGGGAATCAATAAGGATGGGGCAGATGGGGTCTTTAAGCTAAGGAGGGGAGGGACACCAGGGGCCATGGGCTAAGAATAGAGGGGGAAGATTTAGGAGGGAAATGAGGAGACACTATTTCACAGAGAGGGTGGTAGCAAAATGGAACGCACTACCAGAATGGGTGCTATCATGGAAATCTGTGAACAGCTTCAAAAGGGCATGGGACACGGGAGAGTGAGGGTGGGGAAGGTGGGGGTGGCAGTGGGATGACAAAGGGGAGGAGGTGGGGCAGCTGCAAACTAGGGGTGCTAGCTGCACACTTGAGCAGACTTAGATAGACCGGATGGTCTGTTTCTACAGGCACATTCATATGTTCATATGTATATTCGTATGACTAAAACTGGAGAAAAACTGATGTTTTTTTCTGTGGAGTTACTATCAATGGTAATGGAAGAATATGAAACTACTGTATAAATGAGGAACTCAAGCTAATTGATCGTATCAACCTGGATGAATATCTCTGCCATAACAGTAAGCAGCTTCAACTGGCACTCAGAAACTGCTGAAAACTACCGGATTCAAACGCAAATCCATCTTCTACACTTCAACAATACATTAATATGACACTAGAAACTGTAAAATGAGAACATGTTTGTCATTCAAAGAAGAAATGGCAAAAACAAAGTTCGGAGAAAAATCATTTGAATATGCTGGAGTGAAACTACCAAATAAACTACTGAACAGAGCACAATTGGGCATGTAAAAAATGGGATTTAAGAGGGTCATGTGGAAAAGCTTATACAACTCCCATATATGTGCCTGTTTTAATAATCACTGAAGAATTATCTCAGGAGGTTTTCAGTTTATGATCAACAGAACTTAATGTTTACAGTATAGTTATTTATATGCTGTTTGTAATTTTTTTTTTTATTCTCTGTTTATGCCCCCTCTGACGTCATAGCTGTGCCACTCCCTCTGGGTCCTCCAAGATACCCGTGGCTAGGTCTACTACTGAATCAACCCTGATGCCCTGCCTCCATGTGTCCCTCAGTTTGCCCCCCAGGTGGGAAAGGAGAGAGCAGCCCCTCTTCCACTCTCTCCTACCTGCTAGCAGTCGTCATCAGGTGGCAGCCAGGATGTCTGGATTCGGGTCCTTAGAGCACAGTACTGGGCCGCTGGAGCCAACCTGAGGCTTCTTCCTCCATGTTTCTCCGGCCCGAGCGTCAGCACAAAGCGTCCAAGGAGCATGTGTGCTGAGTGTGCTGCCGCCTCGGATCCCGGCCAGCGTCCTCCCCTTCCACAGCACCCCCGAAGCTGCACCACCACCTGTGGTCACCCAGGTGGCAGTATTGCAGCAGGGATGGTAACCCACCCTCCCAGGAGGAGATGACTGTTCCCTGGGATGCTCAATCCACCTCCCCCGAGCCAGCCCCCGGCAACCCGAATCCGCTCCCAGATGCTGTATGTAACTGTTGCACTGTCTAATTGTCTTGTATTTGTTGAGTGTCAGGCAAAACTAAAAAGAGGAAATTTGCTCAGTCATCTCCTGGTAAAGCAAATAAAAAATACAGCTAAACAAGTGTTAATCCAACAATAAGTGTATATGAAAAATTAAATCAGTCAGGAGGCGAATAAACTCTTGCTGGGTAAAAAAGCATAACAATAACTGTAATTTCACCCTTTCAGAGACACAGGCCCTGATGAAAGTATGTCCTGAATTTGAGAAACAAGCAAATGAACTATCAGAATGTGTCAAAGAAAGGGGTTATATGGGGTATTACTTCCAGTAGTGTTGTATAAAGTCCAAACGATCCATTATTTGCCAGATACAAAATGGCCACCCAGGTAAAGTACTTGAAAAGATGCACAAAACAGAGAGAGAGGGACTCTGTTTGTATGAAATCCCGGCCAAAGAATTAATCTCAGCCAGTAACCTTTGTAACAGATTTCATTCCAGTAGCAGGACAAATGGGGAGCCTCATACGTAAGTATTGGACAATTTTACAGACAGCTGAAGTGCTTGGTAAAAGTGTGGACCCTAAACCTTGAGTAATATTTAGAAAGGACAACAGTATTGTGGACATGGTAACAGCTAGCCACTTTGTGGCTACCAGTAAAACCTGGTGTGGCCCCACATGGCTTCCCCAAATGCTCCATTCTCTTCCACAAATCTGGGTTTTGCAGTATGTGCAAACTGGTTAAAGAAGGTAATTTTCATCTCCACCCATTGGGAAATGGTGAAAAGGTGGACATCAAACATTTCATATCTTGCAGAACATGATTTGTGGCGTACATAGCCTGGTGCCCATGTGAGTTAGAATATGCAGGGAGAACGATAAGAGAACTCAAGAAACAAATCCAGGAACATGTTTGCTATCTACGTCGAAAAGGAAAATAATGCCCAGGGTACACATTTCCAACAAGCCCATAACACAGACCCTTCGTTGCTCTGATTTATGGAACTGGAACATGTTCCACTGCCACTATGGGTTAGGAACAGAATAAATCTTCTGTTGAAAGGAAAACAGATGGAAAGTTACATTGAACACGACGGGCTGAATGAGGATGTAGATTTTTAATCCTTCCTTAAATAATACAGATCTCGAACTTAAAAAGGATGTGAAATTGAATTCCGTTGACCACTGTTTCCCCTTTTGTTTTTCATTTTCATCAGATGTTTTTATAGTTGAAGATAAGATAGTCTCTGGAGTTCCAATGAGGCCTGAATGGATTGCTAGGACTGAAAACTGTAAAATAATTCTCCTTTTCCATCTTGCCTAAGGAATCTATGTTGGTGTTTTTGTCTCACTAATAAGCTACTTGATTGCTGAATTTTGGTTTTCATTTACTAATTTAAATTTACTGTGTAGTAGTTTTAAACTTTCTGGTGCAGACATTTGCAATTACAATATGATCCCTAACATTTTCTATTATCCAGATAAAAACTGAGTATGCTTATCGTCAGGGTAGCCTTTAATCCCCAGGTAATGTTGCAGAAGACTGTAACAGAGTTGTGTTAACTCCCTGTGCCATTTGTTATGCAGAGAGAGTTAAAAGCAAGACTCTGTTTTTCTCCTATCCTATTCTGCCACTGGACTGTCTCTTGCCTGCCCGACTGCACAATCTAATTTTCCTTGTGGCATCTAGGAATTGGCCACTCTGATGGTCCCACAGTTTTCCTCTGTTATCTCCCGTCCTTCACTTGCTGTTTCTATTCTTTCATTCTCTCCTTGCTTCTCTGTGGTTAAAAAATATATGTGAATCTTTGGTTTGCAAATGTATATAGTTATATTGATGAAATGAGTGCTAAAACTTTTTTGGGTATATTAGAGGAGATGTTAAGGGAGTTAACCTTGATATGTATTTTGACCTCCATAAGCTTGTTAACAGAATGTCAACAGTGAGCCAGCTCTGAACAGAATTTATTAATTGGTGGCACCTAAGAAGTCTAGATGTACTCTTCAGGCAGGTCAAAGGAACGGCAATAGCAAAGTTTTGTTACACTGGGTGAAAACAGGAGATACTTCTTAACGAGAATAGGATGCAGAATTTAATTGCCAGTGAAAAACATCTTATGAAAAGAGAGTAAATACAGGTTACTCACCTGTAACAGGAGTTCTAGGAATGGTATATGTTGTTCATCCACACTTATTGGCAGGTATCCTTGCCGCTTTAAATCTTGCCGGAAGGTCTTCAAGCTTGCTCCTCCCACCCACCCGGGTGGTATAACTCTCGGCTCTGCCCCATGACGCCAGATCTGGCCCGCTGGAAGCTCAGGTTGTGCGTCGAAGCCGGGGAGGTCGGGTGGGTCGTATGGATGAACAACATATACCATTCCTAGAACTCCTGTTACAGGTGAGTAACCTGTATTTCTAGGGACATGGATATGTTGTTCATCCACACTATTGGCAGACTCCTAGCAGTTCTCCGGGAGGAGGGAGGCAAGACGCACACCCCCAATACTTACTTGGGAAAGAGAGACTGGAGAACCGAGGCCCCAAAACCAGCATCCCGGCGTGACTCAAGGTCGATGTGGTAATGGGTAATGAAGGTGTTTGCTGACTTCCAGGTAGCAGCCCTGCAGATTTCCTGGATAGGGACGTCCCTGGAAGCAGCCACCGTTGCAGCAGTATGGCGGGTAGAATGAGCTCTTATCCCTCTGGGAGGCTCCATGCCCGCCAACTTATAGCAGAGATCTATGCAGGAGGTTACCCACCTGCTTATCGTCCGCTTGGCTGCAGGTCTGCCAGATGCGGCTTCAGCGAGGTGACAAACAGCTGGCGAACCTCTCCCAATTTCAGCCATCGCTCCTTATAATAAGCGAAGCGCCCTTCCTAGGAGTCCAGAGTATGGAGCCTATATTGACCCTCCGAGTGTGATTGGGGTAGAACACCGGCAGAGTCAACACCTGGTTAAGGTGAAACTCCGACACCACCTTGGAAGGAATTTCGGTGGGAGCAGGACAACCTTGTCCCTGTGGAAGACCAGGTAAGGAGAACTCGATGGAAAGCGCCTGGAGCTCTCCCATCCTTCTGGCTGACGTGATAGCCACCAAGAAGGCGGTCTTCCACGACAGGTGAGAGAGAGCACACCTGTGCATAGGTTCGAATGGCTTGCCCATGAGCTTTGCCAGTACCAGCAGTAGATCCCACGGAGGGGTGGGGTTCCCGCACTGGAGGAAATGTGATCAAGGCCTTTGAAAAGCGCCAGACCACCTTCTCCTGCGCCACCGACTGCTTCCGGCCCGCCCGTGGCAGAGATGGCTGCCAGGTGCACCTTAGGTCGTCGACCTAAGCCCTTGACTAGAAAGGGACCATAAATAGTCCAAGATGCTTGCCAAGGAACAGGAGGAAGGGTCCAAGCCTTGTCTCTGACACCAAATGGAAAACCTTTCCATTTGAAGGCATAGCATTTTCTGGTCGACTCTTATGGGGCGCCTCAACTACATTGAGGACCTCGTCGGAAGACCCAAGGCCTGGAACTCTAGCCGCTCAGGAACCAGGCCGTCAGGTGCAGGGATTGAAGGTCCGGATGGAACACCTTCCCCTGATTGACTGAGAGCAGGTCCGGGTGAGCTGGAAGCTGCCGCGGAGTCCTGGAGCTGAGACTGAGGAGATCTGGGTACCAGAACTGGCGAGGCCAGTCTGGGGCTATCAGAATCACCTGCGCCTTGTCCCTCCTCGCCTTGAGAAGCACCTTGTGGATCAAGGGAAATGGGGGAAAGGCGTAAAGAGGCCCGGGGTCCACTGCCTCGAGAAGGCATCCCCCTGCAGCGAGCCCTGCTGAGGGGGGCGGGCATGGAACAGACTCAGCTTGGTTCTCCCTGGAGGCAAACAGGTCCACCTGAGGTGTGCCCCAATGGGAGAACAGATGCTGTACTACCTCCGGCAGGAGAGACCACTCGTGGGATGCAGCCGCTATCCGGCTCAGGGCATCGGCCAGGGTGTTGGAGGCTCCTGCCACGTGAATGGCTAGGAGATCCACCTCCAGGCTGCGCACGAGTGACCAAATGCGGAGAGCTTCCTTGCATAGAAGCATGGAGCGCGTCCCGCCCTGGCGGTTTAGATAGTACATGGTCGTGGTATTGTCCGTCTGGACTCGGACCACTTGGACCCCGGAGGAACGGAGCAAAGGCGTGAGAGCTAGGCGGACCGCCGGAGCTCCAGCAGGTTGATGTGGCATCGGGACTCCGCGGGACCAGAGGCCATGACCCGTGTTCCCCAGATGGGCACCCCAACCCATCAGAGAGGCATCGGTCGATAGAGACCGTCGGCTCGGGCGGACCGAACAGGATGCCCTCCTGCAAATGATCTGGAGCGGTCCACCACTGGAGCGTTCCACATCCCTTGTCACCGACTAAGGCTGGTCCAAGGATGCAGCGTTGTGACCACTGGCTGGCCAGTCCCACTGAAGGGGCGATGTTCCAGCAGGCCCAACGGACCACGCTGGTGCAGGCCGCCATGAGACCCAGGAGGCGCAGGAAGTCCCGGCAGGGCGCAATTGCCCAACCAGAAATGATCGGGCAAAGGAGGAAAGAACCCGGCCCTGTCCGCCGGGAGCCGCGCTCTGGCTCGAAGAGAGTCGAGCTGCGCCCCGATGAATAGAATCACCTGCTTCGGCTCGAGTTCCGACTTGGCCTCGTTGATGAGGCCCAGTTGAGAGCAGACCTGGAGGGCCAGATCTCTGGACCACTCCGCCTCCTTCCTGGAGGGAGCTGCTATCAGCCAGTCGTCCAGGTAAGGGTACACCCGGACCCCTCGGCGCCACAGGAATGCTGTCACCACTGCCATGCATTTGGTGAAGACCCTGGGAGCTGGAGACAAGCCGAAGGGCATGGCTTGGAACTCGAAGAGGGATCCTTCCGCCCGGAAGCGAAGGAATCTCTGGTGAGACGGACGGATAGGGACGTGAAAACGCTGGCCCCTGCAAGTCCAGAGAGCAGAACCACACGCTGCCCAAGGATGGTATTATCTGAGCCAGAGTGACCATCCTGAAGGTTCGAGACCTTAGGAACTTGTTTAGGTCGTAGGTCGAGAATGGGCGCCAGCCCCGTCCGCTTCGAACCAGGAAGTACCTGGACACAAACCCTGGGTCTGAAGGAGGGTCCACCACCTCTTATCACCTCCTTCTGGAGGAGGAGCGATGTCGGCTCGGCGAGCCGCCAGTGAGGCTGGGGATCCCGAAGCCCCCCGAGGGGCGACGGCTCTGAAGGGTGGTGCCTGCTCGAATTCCAGAGGCAGGCCTCTTCCCACCACCTCCAAGACCCACCTGTCCGTGGAAACAGCGGACCAAGCGGAACGGAAGTGCCGGAGCCGCTCTCACGGGGACCCAGGGAAAGGTGACGGAATGGGGCGACACCCCTCAGCCCGTCACTGGGCAGGCTTGGAGGAGGGACCGCCGAGGGACCTCCTGGGCCTTTTCCTCCCTGCCTCCTGTTAGAGGAAGCCCGGCTTGGGTTTGGGATGCCAAGGCCGAGCCTGCTGGCCCTGGTCTGGGCTGTGGGCCGGGGCACAGAAGGACCTAAAGGGCTTAGGCTGTGGTTTGCGCCCTTTGTCCTTCTGAGCGAAGAGACCGAGTCCAAGGTAGCATTGGACTTCTCGATCCTCTGCAGGTGACCTTCCACCCCAGGGCCAAGAGGTCAGTCCCCAAAGGAACATCCACCAACTTGTGCTGGGTATCCGAGTAAAGGTGGATATCCTCAGCCAAGCCCGCGACGATAGCCACTGCGGCCGCACCGATCTGGCACATGAGTCCCCTATATCCAAAGCAGTCTGGAGCTGCTGTTTGGCCACTGCCCTGCCCTGGTCCCGCACCTGCTTAACCGTAGTCTGCAGATCGGAGGGAAGATGAGGGATGACCTCATCCAGGGAGCCCAACAGGGCATGAGAAAAATGTGCCATGAGGACGGCCGAACTGGCCTGACGAAGGCCGAGAGAGGACGCAGCGTAGACTTTTCGCCCGACATAGTCCAATTTCTTGGATTCCTTGTCAGGAGGTTTGTCCACATCCCTGGCGTTGCCGGCGCGCCGGAAAACGCTGTCGGTAACCAACCCCTCCGCAGAGGGGTGTTCCGAAAAACCGGACGAGGAACCGGTAGGGACCGCATACTTCCTGGCCATCCTGGCCGAAGGCGCAGGGCAGGAAGCAGGGCGCTGCCAAAGCTCCAGTGCCGGACCCACTATGGCCTCGGCCACCGGAAAGGCCTCCGTCAGAGAATCCTCTCGGTCCAGAATCTCCGTGAGGGGATACCTGGCCCGTTTTGAAACGGGTTCGAGCTCCATCCCGGTGGACTCCGAGATGAGCCGAAGCAGTCCTAGGAAGGACGACGGGCTATCGTCCATTGACTGACCTCCTGAAGACTCCAAGTCCAGTCGCTGGAGAAAAGGAGGAATCATCTTCGGACTCGGAAGAGTCCTCAAGCTCCCTCTGCCTGAGCCACCCTTCACCTGCCGAGGTCGGTCGGGAGTGAGGGTAACTGACAGCCGATGGGGTAGACCCTTAGCCGACCGAGAATCCTTGGTCGGAGCCCCAATTGGTGGCTGTGGAGGTGGAGGTTCCACCGGAATCGGTGGAGCAGCTGGTTTTGGCCGAACAACCGGCCTGGGTATAGGCTCCTCGGATAAGTCGAGGGGTTGTGTCGGCCGCTCCGGTGACAGCCACTTAATGGCCGGGGAAGGCGACGGGGTCGGCTTACTCCCGGTCAGGAGGAGCTGTTGCAACATAAGGTCCTCGTACCGTCGACGTAATTTACGCCGAAGCCTCCCCTCATCCGAGGAGGAGGACGAGGACGAGCGGCGACGCCGCTTACCGCGGTGCCGAGACCGAGACCGCCTTATGATGGGATCGGCTGGACCGACGAAGAGGTCCGAGACCGAGACCGAGAATCCCGGAATTTCCGAGGTCGGTGCGGGGAGGTGTCGGCCGGAACCGGCACTCCCTTCGGCTCGGATGGTCCATCCGAGGGCTCCGGAACCGGAGGCACAGGCGAGCCCACGGGATCCTCAACTCCTCCCGGGGGAACCGGGGAGAGGGGAATCTCGGCTGCTAAAGGCGACAGCCCGTCCAACGGGTCGAGAAAAATCTCGACTTCGTCGGTGGGAGTCTCGGTCAACTGACCTGACGGGGACACCGTGAGGCCAGTGGCGAGCGGTCGATCGGGCCGACGGTCGCGACGTCCGGAGAGGGACCTTCCGCCTCCCAAGAGCGTGACGGAGGGACTTACCCTCGTCCCTCTTTTGGACCGAGAATAAGGTCCAGCAGACGCAGATCCCTTCTCCCTTAGTGGAGAGGGACAGACAAAGCTCTTAAACGAGCCGTGTAGGAAGAACCCAGAGAGAGCGGGATAAATGCCGGCGGCCGAGGAAGATACTGCCCGCGCCTCCTCTGAGGGCGACCATCCGCCGAGCTGATCCGCCGGTGCCCGCCGCAGACACCGCCAACCGGGCCTCCTTGACTTCACCGAGGGAAACGCTTCGGGACGCCCAGTTGCATCGGGCAGCACGGCTTCAGGACGAGGCCGAGAAAGATATGAGCACAGGTCGCAAGCCTGCGGGTCGCTCATGGGCTAAGCAATAGACACACGCGGGAGTGTGGATCCGTCCGAGACATCTTCTGCCTGCATGGGCATCTCCAAATCTGGGAGTCGATTGTCCATCGCAGCCGCGAGGATAGAAGACTGAAGTCTTTTGCAAAATTTATTTTAAACCGCAAACGGAGAAATAGGAACCAGTCTCAAACGCGGAACGTTAAGGAGGGAACCTGAGCTTCCAAGCGGTAAGGAAGATCTGGCGTCATGGGGCGGAGCCGAGAGTTATACCACCCGGGTGGGTGGGAGGAGCAAGCTTGAAGACCTTCCGGCAAGATTTAAAGCGGCAAGGATACCTGCCAATAAGTGTGGATGAACAACATATCCATGTCCCTAGAAAGCTTTGTTTAGTGAGTTAGAGAGAGACACTGACATTTAAACTAAAAAGAGATTGTCTCAGATGAAAGACTTTTTTTTTTGTTTGTATTGCCTTTGTGAAGCACTATCCTGCATAACTTTCTTTTTTATTTTATTGTTAATAATAAAACGCTACTTGCAAATGTTACAACTTCTCCTATTTTGCCTATGCTTCCTGACCTATGCCTCTAAGACAAGGATCAAATGCCTGTGTTTTGTATTTCCTTTCTTTAATATTAATACTGTACATACTAAACATAGTTACTTAACCCTTGCTGTTCGCTGGAGTGATATAGTATAGCAGTCCTTAATTACTATGCGTTCTAATTTTGTTGGCAGCCTAAGGGTTAATTGATGTCATTTTCCTAATAATTTGTCTAGAAGTTATTTACACACACATTCAGTGATCCACAATATAAGCCTTGCCAAAGGGATGAATGAAAAACTGAATTCTCATCCATATTCTTTTATTGGTTAACACATCTGTAAGATAGTGACTTGCATAAATTTGTGATCCCTAGTATTTCATATTGGATGGGGTCTTTCTAATGGATTATGCCTCCACTGTTGCAATTATGAAGCAACATGTTTGCTGGCTATTAATGTTGATCTGTTGCTCTATATGAAATTGCCTAGACTGTTGAAAACCTATGAATTCTTAATATGTTCACTAAATAAGCTGAATAATTGATGACTGGTAAGCATGTTCTGACACAGCCCTGACAAATTGCTTGACTTCATCAAATGATTTAAAAGTTTAACCAGCTTCAGTTTATTATTTTTCCGGCCCTCCGAGTGTCTCTTTCCTATTTTCTACTTATGTGTTGTTGGCAGCCCTTAGTGGCACTGGCTAATCTCCTCCAGGAGGCACTGATTTTGTGGTTTTAGATGTGAGAGCTAGACTGTCTGCATCTCAGGACCCAAAAAAACAACTCAAGACAGTAGCCATGTACACATTAAACTTTACTTAAACTGTGAACGTTCATCCTTATTTACAGCAAGGCTCAGGAACCCAATTCAGATAAGGCAATTCATCAGTGTAGTCACATCTGGTCTACTTCAGTGATGGCGGCTCCATTGGCTCGGCACCTCATAAACAGCACAGGCACCACCGGCCTGGGAATAACTGACTTCCAGGCATCTCACATGAGACCCAGGTAAGAGAATGCAAGACCTTAAACCCTCACACCTCACTCTCTGCTACCTCCTAGCAGGCAATTAACATTAATCTCACAGTGGCTTTCAGGCTGATTCTCTATTCTTTCGGTCTGTAAGTGAGATCTTGGAGACTTGCTAAGTGTCTAATTTGGCACTGAGCAGAAGCAGTATAGCATAGTGGTTAAGGGCACTGAGCTGTAAACCTGGAGACTTGGGTATGAATCCCATCAGCCACCACTTGAATACTGTGTGGCCCTGAGCAAGCCGCTTAACGTCCTTGTGCTCCCAGGTTGCAACAGGAAACAAGCTCTGGCTTACTGTGCCTTTCCTGGTTAAACAATTTCCTCTTTCCCTAATGTGTCCCCTTAAGGCTATGAAAGCAAGACACACTGTAATCATTTGACACAAAGGTGCAAAGCATTGGAAAACACATGCTCCACCAGCAATGGCCTCCCTTCCAGTTTTCCATGGGCATTCTTTATAAAATTAAAGCATTGTTGTCAGCATAAAGATCAGGTATCAGATAAACTCTAACTTAAACTTCTGCTTAACTTTAGTTTCATTGGGACGAATTATCCCCGGTGTCCTGGCCAAATTTCCCTCATTCACTATAAATACCACCAACAGCTTAATCTGGTTCAAAGTCAGTTGGCATTCATCTGTATCCCCTTCCCCTGGGTCGTGCCTGAAAATAGGCAAGATTTGTCTAGTGCACTTACCCCGTCAACAAAAACGAAATAATAAAAAATAATAATAAAAAATAGCCATGCAGCTTTTCCAGAGCATATTTCTTTTATCAAATTTACATGGCCAATTTTGTACTGGAGGAACTTGAGCTCTCTGGTTTCCTGCAGTGCAAATGTGGCTATGTGGACACTTACCTGATTGCGGGAAGTCATTCATTGATCCTCTCCCCGAGTCGCACAAATCCTGAGAATGTGCTGCAGCATGCCCCAGGGCCTCCCATTATCCTCCTCTGCCTGACAGGTGTGCTCATTTAGGAGTGAGGACTTCAAATAAAAGGCAATTATTAAAAGAACTTTGGAAATCCAATTTGAGGTCAGTGCATGTTTATTTTAGCTCTATTCCTCCACTGTTGACAACTTCTTTCCCTCAAGCTGTGCCGCTGATCCACCAACCTGGTCATCACACTGCTCATCACCACACCAGGCAGTCGACACCCTCAGACTCACAGACCATCTCCAGCATGTCTTGCATTAGGACCAAAAGGTGCCATGTAAATGCACAAGGCAATCACCTCAGGAGGTTGGGGTAGCACTGACACGGACCACCACAGGAGTGAATGAAGTCCTGTGAACACAACTACAGACAGGTCAGGCCAGCTTGCCTGTGTACCCTGCCATATCCCAAACCTCAATGCACCTTCTCGGACCAGAAGTCCCTTTGCCTTTGGGACTCCTCTGGTCTGAAGATTGGACATCTGCTCTTATAGGAAAGGACACTTTTTAAGGAAGTATAGGGAAGTGTATCAGGCAAACCAAAGGGAGGCAGGAAAAGCAGAAAGGAGCACAAAGGTGCAAACTAAGGAAAGAAGAGCTCAGGGAGCATCAAAAGGAGACAACATTTTTTTAGGTACGTTGGCAAAAAAAGGAAGACATCCTGAACAAATACTTCTGCTCAGTGTTCACAGTTGAAGTGGAAGGGGAGTGATCACGAAAAGGTGCCAGGAGCTTTGTAGGGAGGGAAATGGACACTAGTCCTTTTTCTGTGGAGAGTGTCCAGAAAGCATGCGTTAACCTGAAGGTGGACAAAGCTAAGGAATCAGACGGGGTGCATTCAAGGATGCTGAGGGAGCTCAGGGCGGTACTAGCTGCACCTCTGACAAACCTATTTAACAGATCATTGGAGGCCAGGAGAGTCCTGGAGGACTGGTAAAGGGCAGGTGTAGTCCCACTTCACAAAAGTGGTAGCAAGGAAGAGGCGGGCAATTATAGGCCTGTCAGCCCGATATCAGTAGTAAGTTAATGGAAACACTATTAAAGGAGAAAATTATGGAATATCTTCTATCCAACGGATTACAGGATTTAAGGCAGCAATGTTTCACAGGCTTTCAACACCGTTCCACATAGGAGACTGGTAAGCAAGTTGGGTAACTTGGGGGTGGGTAATAAAGTGGTAACCTGAGTAGGAAACAGAAGTTTGCTTCGAGGAACGGAGGGCGATCAGCGGGGTACCACATGGATCAGTGCTGGGAATGGTCCTCTTCAATGTTTTTATAAGTGTCATGGTGGAGGAACTGAAAGGGAAGGTCTGCCTCCTTGCGGATGTCATCATGATCTGCAACACAGTGGACACTCGGAGGGGGCTGGAAAGGATGAGCAGGGATCTGAAAATATTGGAAAAGTGGTCAAGGGTATGGCAGCTGTGTTTTAATGCAAAAAAGTGCAAAATAATCACTTGGAATATAGAAACCCGGAAGCGGAGTACAGAATGGGTGGAGTGATACTTACAAAGACCAAGCAGGAAGGAGACCTGGGGGTAATCGTATCAGATGACCTAAAGGTGGCCAGGCAGTGTGACAAGGCAGCCAGAAGTGCTAGCGGGATGCTGGGGTGCATAGGAAGAGGAATCGCCAGCAGGAAAAGGGAGATGTTGCTGCCCCTCTATAGATCGCTGATAAGACCCCATCTTGAATACTGTGTCCAATTCTGGAGACCACATTTCAGGAAGGACATAGACAAAGTGGAGGTGGTCCAGAGGAGGGCTACCAAAATGGTGCAGGGTCTGCATCAGCAGCCCTAAGAGGAGAAGCTAAAGGAGCAAAATATGTACACCCTGGAGGAAAGGAGAAGACAGAGAGGAGAGGAGAGTGATAGAGTCCTTTAAATACCTCACGGGGGTTAATAAGGTACAGGAGGGAGGAACTCTTCAGGGAAAAAGGTGCTCTGGAAAAAAAGGGCATGCTATGAAACTGGAAGGGAGTATATTTAGGAGGGATGTGAGGAAGTATTTCTTCACAGAAAGGGTGGTGGACACCCTGAAAAACCTTCCGGCAGAGGTAGTGGGGGAAAAACAGAGGTGGGTCTCGAAAATACTTGGGACAGGCAACAGCAGAATCGTAGGTGTAAAGAATTGTGGGGGTGGTGGGAGAGAGATTGCGCCATGGATCAAGTAGGGTCTCTAGCAAAAAAAATTAAGGTTAAAAATAAATAAATAAAATGGGCAGACTGAGTGAGCCCAGCAACCCTTATCTGCCGTCACATTCTATGTTTCTATGAAAGGCTAGTGGACCCACAGGGAAGTGGAGTGTACACTTCCATCTTCAGTCTTATTTCAGGGTTATTTCAGTCCAGACTGACAAAGCACTGCTTTTCATCAGTGCACTGTTAATACACTGCACTGACTTTCTGCTACACTGTTGTACCACTGTTCAATCTTTCTTATGTTTTGATGCACACTGTAAGAGCACTGCAAATAATTATTAGATTTTCATGCACACTTCTTTAGCACTGTATTTCCTTCACAAATTTTTGCTGCACACTGCAGTAGTACTGGCAACACTTTACAGTTTTTATCACACTTCTTTAGCACTGCATTGTCTCAGCAGTCTGGTTACCCTTACTGAATTTGTCACAATGGCATTACAGTGGTATAGCAATGACAATACTGTGGTCAGCTGAAAAAACCACAATAGTACTACCTAGTGGTACTCTGGTATCACAGTGGTAGGTGATATATAGGATTTTCCTCTGTGCATTGGTAGTGCACTGGCAGAATGGTATCCCTATGGCATTTTTTACCATTTTCTCTGTCTCTCACACATACACTGGTAATACAATAGTATCACGAAATTTTTAGATTTTTGTCAGCTCCCACAAATACCGGTACACACTGGTAGCACAATGGTAGTGCGTTATTTTGACATTTCAGTATTTGGTACCTCTCACAGCAACCCTAGACTCATGTGGTAGCACAGTGGTACCAGTATTAATCTCATCATACTCTGCACTCTAACGCATTGTTAAGATAAATTACATTATCAACCTCATGGAGAACAGCTCTCAATTCCATATTTGTATTTGTTCACTTGTCTTTATCTTACTGGTAATGGACTGTTATTGTTCACATAGACCAGAACATTCAAGAGCATTTGCGATACGCTAAATGGGTAAGTGACTCTCAAACAACACTTTGCACCCCAAAAACAGGGTAGGATCACAACATGATATCTTGAATAACATAATTAGTGAGTCTCTGACCAGTTGGCAAATGGTTCTAAAAGATGTTGCCTCCCTAAACCAGGTAGTATCACCTCTGCCTCATGGAAAGCCATGTGTGCAAATGCCAGGAGCCTTAGCAACAAGATGGAAGATCTGGAGGCTGTCATGGTGCAGTCAGACCTGGACGTTGTGGCCATCACTGAAACCTGGTGTAATGATAACCACAACTGGGAGATGGCTATACCTGGCTACAACATATTTAGAAGAGACAGAGCAGGCAGGAAGGGAGGAGGAGTGGCACTCTATGTGAAAAATGACATAAGGGCCACAGAGATCTAGGAGGAACAAAATGGGGGAGAGATACTGTGGGTTAAGCTGGAAAGGAAAATGGGGACAGCCATCCGCGCAGGTGTGGTCTATAGACCACCAGCCCAGGAGGAAGAAACAGATAGGGAGCTGATGCTAGCCATCAAAGGATGGCAGACAAAAGTGAGGTAGTACTGGTTGGAGACTTCAATATTCCAGATGTGGACTGGAGCATCCCAGCAGCAGCACACTGAGGAGCAGGTTATCCTGGACTCCCTTCAGCGTGCCTTCCTCAAGCAACTGGTCATGGAACCAACCGGCGAAGGCAATACTAGACCTTGTGCTCACAAACAGGGACAGTGTGATGGGGGTAACAGTGGGGAGCACCTGGAAAACAGTGACCACCAGTCATTGTGGTTTGAAATCACAGAAAGAGCAGAACCAAACCACACAGGGGGGCAGACTTTGGGAAAATGGGGAGATACTTGAAAGAGGCATTAAGGGGAATGGGACAGGAATCAGGGGTTGAGGAACAGTGGGCAGTATTTGAAATGGGGATTACAAGAACAACAGAATTATGTATTAAGCAGGTTAGCAAAGGAAAAGGAAGAGGAGACCATTATGGTTTCCAAAGAGGTAGCAAAAGAAAGTGAAAGCCAAAAGATTGCATTCAGGCAATACAAAGAGACACAGGCAGAAGGGATAGGGAGAAGTACCAGGAGAAGCAAGGGAGGCAGGAGGTCAGTAAGGAAGCCAAAGCTCAGACAGAAGAACACATTGCAAAATCAGTGAGTGAGAGGACAAAACCTTTACAGGTACATAAGTGAAAAAAGAAAGACAAAGGGAGGATAGTGAGACTAAGAGGGAGGATGAGGGGCGTGGAGGATGACAACAGTAAAGCTGACATACTGAACAGGTATTTCTGCTCAGTCTTTACTGAGGAAGAGGAGGGTAATGGGTCTGAAGGAGTACAAGGGTGAGAATGGTGCAGAAATGGAACAGAAGTCCCTTTACGAGAAAAGGGTCCTGAAGGAACTGGAAGTAATAAGAGTTGATAAAACAATGGGGCCAGATGGGGTGCACCCCAGGGTCCTTAAAGAACTAAGAGAGGTGGTGGCTGAACCTCTGGCTATCCTGTTTAGCCGATCACTGGAAACAGGGAGGTACTCAAAGACTGGAGGACAGCAGATGTAGTCCCTTATACAAAGTGGGAACAAGAGGAAGCAGGGAACTACAGACCAGTCAGCCTCACCTCAGTAGTGGGGAAGATCATGGAAGCACTACTGAAGGAGAGATTGGTGGAACATCTGGTTGTCAATGGACTACAGGACCCAAGGCAGCATGGTTTCACCAGGGGGAGGTCATGTCAGACCAGCCTTATTGAATTTTTTGACTGGGTGACTAGGGAGGTGGATCAGGGGAGGGCAGTGGACACGGCCTATCTGGACTTCAGCAAGGCCTTTGACACTGTGCCACATAGAAGATTATTACACAAACTGCGAAATAAGGTGTGGGCAGGACAGTAGTGTGGTGGGTAGGTAACTGGCTGGGTGGCAGGACACAGAGGGTGGTGGTAAATGGCTGTCACTCCACAGAGGGAAGAGTGACCAGTGGGTACCACAGGGATCAGTGCTGGGACGGTCCTATTCAACATCTTCATCAGTGACATGGCGAGGACCTAGAAGGCAGAATTTCACTGTTCACTGATGACAAAAGCTCTGTAACAGAGTAGACACACCAGAGGTTGTAGACAGAATGAGAGCGACCTGCAGAAACTTGAAGAATGGTCAGGGGTTTGGCAGTTGAAATTCAATGCAAAGAAGTGCAAGATAATGCATATAGAGGCACAAAAACCTGGCACAATATATCAGTTGGAGGGTGAGGATATAGCATGCACCAAGCAGGAAAGGGATCTTGGGGTTATCATCTCTGATGACCTCAAGGTAAGGAAACTGTGACAAGGCAGCAGGTAAAGCAAATAGGATGCTGGGATGTATAGGCAGGGGCATTACCAGCAGGAAAGGAAGTCATAATTCCGCTATACAAGACACTAGTGAGGGCCCACGTGGAGTACAGTGTACAGTTCTGGAGACCATACCTCACATAAGGACATAGACAGGGTAGAGAAGGTTCAGAGGAGGGCAACAAAGATGGTGCATGGATTGCATCACAAGTCCTATGAAGACAGGTTGAAGGAACTGAACATGTACTCCCTGGAGGAGAGGAGGAGAGGGATATGATAGAGACATACAAGTATCATACAGGGAGGAACAAGGTGCAGGAAAACACTATTTTAACGAAAAAGATGTTCCAGGACTAGAGGCATGGGATGAAGTTGGAGGAGGAGCGATTCAGAGGAAACATGAAAAGAATTTCTTCACAGAGCGGGTGGTGGACAAGTGGAACACCCTGCCAGAGGAAGTGGTGGGGCTGAAACAATCACGGGATTTAAGAATGCATGGGATAGACATAAAGGAATTCTGGAGGTCAGGGGTAAGGTGCAACAGACTTCTAGGAAAACAAACTGAACTTACAAGCTCAAATGGGCAGACTGGGTGGGCCATAGGCCCTTATCTGCCGACACTGTCTATGTATCTATGTATCTATGTACCACTGCCCTTTTGAGCTCCCACCATCAGTAATATCACACTTCCCTTGGTGTTCAATGGTGCTGCTGTCCATTCCATACATTGGAAACTGCCAATAACTACCTGCCCACCCAGTCCCACCACTCGCACCATTCATGGCCGCCACCATATGTTTACGCACTCTCCTCACAGTGGCAATTGGCACAGACACTCTGCTAACCTCTGTGACCAACTGAGGACAGAATGCCAGTTTTGCTCTCATGTGCCTATTGTATAAACAGCTGTGTACAGTTAGCACATGATTGTGAACTATCATCCATTTTGTGCCTGATTAAGGAGCTGAGAGGATGGTCTGTGCCAAATGTGGAAGGGTGTCAAATATATAGAAAGGCTGGGGACCAAGGGGTAATATTTGCTGTAAGAACTAACTGGGTCATGGTGGGGACTTTGGATATACAGAGGGCAAGGACTCTCACTCAACACACCACTGCTCACTCTATCAGACCTTGGGCTGGCTTCCCCCATCAGCCCAACAGACCTAATCTTCTGGCCAGCACAGTCAATAAGGCCATCCAAAACCGAGCTACCTCTCCGCAATCCCACCTTCTTTGGCCAAAGTGTTTGTTCTAGAGCTCTGCCTCACTGCTGGCCCTGTGCTTGAGTGCCCTAGTCTCCACCGTATGGGTAAATGTGCATTCTCATCTGCAGCCCTTTCTTTGGAACAACCTGCCCACTCCACTTAGCACCACTGACTCTCCAGGACTCTTCCACTCTCTCCTTGGATCTCACCTTCTGTCCTCCACTACTTGCTCCTGCCCTCCCAACTTATTATCATGCCTCTACTTCCTTCCCTCCTTTTCCTTCTTGGTCCATACCTACACTGCCAGTGCACTTTTCCTTCTCATCTCAAATCATGCCTAATTTGTATTACAACTTGGCTACTACTGTGCCTGCTATTGTCATAAATGTTATTTATCCATTGCGCTGCAAATTTATATATATCTTCATATAAATATCCTGTATATTTTTATTACTGTCTATTGTATGCCTTGTCCCAGCCTCCCTTGTACTTGCTTTTATTCCTGTGCCATCCTCAATGGCCCAGGTCATGCCTGAAAATGGTTCTCGGACCAGTGCACCTACTCGGTAAAGAAATGAATGAATAAATAAATAAATGGGAACCACTGAACATCAGGGATAGTAACAATCTACTGTATACCTGCAGGGTGATTGTAGGATGGGGTAGGACTGGAGAACAGGTAAATTAAGAACCTGGACCTGTGGGATAATTAGGGAAGGGGGCCCAATGGAGACTGTTTCCCAGGAGGGCTCTTTGGTGGTGTAACTCCCAGGATACATTTTGCCTGGTACTGTAATGTGGCCTGTGCTATAATGGGCATCAGCAACATGGCTGTCACACCAGCATGGGTGAACCCTTTCTCCACACCCTCCTGAGTGTCAACCCTATAACAGGTTTTGGTGGCTTCTGCAAAAAGACATACCTTCCCATTCAGTTCTTCTGCAATTTCACTTATGAAGACACTGAAGAGGCCCACTCCTAGTACTGAGCCCCACCCTGCACCATGCCTTTAACCAACTGTTGAAAGCCATGTGGAGAGTCCTATCTTCTCCCAAGATGTATATAGAGGCAACCTTTTGGCAAAAGCCACCGTGCATGTTTGAGGACCTCCCCTATCCTGAAATTTCCTGACTACCCCTACCCGTCCTTGCTGGGTCATCTGTCCCCGCTAGACATGACCTCTAGCTCCCTCTCATCTCCTGCTGCCTAATGATCCACTGTATCTGCTCTCATCCTCCAAGCCAAAGTACCTCTCAGGTATTTCCCTCCCTTTCCTTTACCCCACCCGGCTACATAAGTCCTCCCCCTAATTAAGTCCCCCACACCAGCAGTTGCTTCCTACTCAGCTGGGGCCTCTTCCTCCCTCCTTGTAACTGTGAAATGGTCCATGGACAGTGCTTTCCTTGGGAAGGGTTTCTCCAGGGGCCAAAGGTTGGTTCAGCTGCAGGAAGAGTGGTTGGCTGGGTAGGGCCATTTCCAGATGCAGGGAGAGTGGTTATTAAACAAAGCAGGTGAACTGAAACTCTGACAAACAAACTGGCAGAGGGGCAGAAAATGCAAGCCTCATAGGAAAGAGCACAGTGAGGGCTACAATAGATCATTTACTGGAGAAGCCTCAGGTCAGGGAACTACAGCTGAAGAAAACATAGAGAACAGATAGGCATCAGAAAATGATGCATGGGGCAGCGGACATACATGGACTCATGAAGGCATGCATGGGAACTACGGATGCTAATGCTGGGGGTGCAAAGGCCAGCTTAGGTAGAGGTGGACACTGACCTGTAGGCAGAGTGCACAAACACAGGGGACCCTGCATCCCTGCATGCTGGACAGCAGGGAAGTGTACCATGGAGCATAGCCCACTGCAGCACAGTAGCTGATAGGGGCACAGGACACTGTGGACACAGAACTGAATATGACCATGGTGCACAGCACAGCCTTGGGCACTGGGACTTATGGGCAGACAGTGGCACTACAGTACTGGTACAAACCACCCACGGACAAGTAGCAACTGCACAGGCGTGGTCCATGGAGTGTGATGTGCAAACAAAGTGCAATCACACCCAGGCCTGAGCTGGAACCAAAGCAGTCATGTTGCGATCCTCTAGCACAATGGAGGACAGCGTGGAAGCCATGGAGGGCTAGGGTGCTCAACTGCAACCTCAACAACATGGACAATCTGTGAGGTGGTACCATCCAGGAAGGGAAAGTCCAAGCTAAATGTGAATGGTTTCCTCCTGGTCCATGAATGGACCTGCAATGAGACAGTGTACTGTTTTTTAACATATCATATTTTTCACCTGCTGCAACACACACTCCGGCTTGGGGCATCCAGCAACCATCTCCACCCACCTGGAGAGCTGGTAGCTCAAACTGCACCCAAGAGGATCAGGGATGGCCATTATGCCATCTTGCTGGAAAGCTCCTCCTCTGCCTCTACCAGCCTGGACAGCCCCAGACGCTCCTCAACAGGACTCCACCAAAGTCCTCCGGGTGGCTCGGAGCACAGCCATCAAGCTAAAAGGTCATGCCCAGCCATTTTCCTTCGATTGGCCCCAGTAGCACGGACGTGCAATGACATCCGGAACAACATACCAACATCTGCCGTACTCCCCATCTAGTGTCACTGACACTAGTAGTGCCTGACCATCCCCAGGGGCTGCTACTAGCACAGTGAAATTCAGCCCACCCAGGACTGAGAAAGCCGGTCTGTGGATGTTCGATCCCAGTCCTCCCTGCCGACCCCTAGCGCGGGTTCAATCCTGAACCCGGGTCACTGGGCGTGACACAGGTATGGCATCCAGCGCCTCAACCCTCAGCACCACCGGGATGGCATGAGACAGCATAATGGTGCTGCCAGCACCATAAGTCCAAGTCCTGCCTCGGCCAGGCCATCACACGCTCAGGATGGCCAGCACCACCTAAAGAAAAGAATGAGCACAGTCATGCTCTGGGTGACAGATGCTCTACCAGCACAGGCATTGGCGGGCATCAAGTAGAGGCACACAGCACCGTGGCTGGCCCGCATAGCTGCAGCGTAAGCAACTGCAATGACCACTGACTGTGGCAACAGTTGCCGAGCAAGAGGGCCCTGCTGCAGATTGTGAACAGGACCACCGCAAGGACCTCTAACCAGAACCAGTGACACTGGCTGACCTCACTATCCCCAAGCAGCTACAGGCGGTGACTGGATGGCCATGGTACAGCAGGATCGCGGCAGCACCACCAGAGTCCTTCTACTTACCACAGAGGACAACATCAGGGACCTAGCACAGGCACCCTTCTGGATGATGGATGGTACGTTCAAGACTGTGCCACACCTGTTCACTCACTGTACACCATCCATGCACCCATGGGGATGGGCCCTAACAACCTCATTATGTCATTGGTGTATACACTGATGAGGACAAAGAGCCTGCAATGTTACTGCACCTTGTTCCAGGAGCTGAATAAACATGCCAGTATACAGTCCTGCACCCTCAAACCACCTACAATCATCACTGACTTTGAGCAGGCTGTGATCAATGCCTGTAAGATGGAATTTCCACAAACCATAAACAAGGGACACCTGTTCCACTTTGGGCAGATTGTGTGGCGGAAGGTCCAGAGCTTTGGCCTTGCACTACAATACAGAAATGACCCAGACTTCAGCCTGAAGATCCATGAACTCATGGCCCTCGCCCATCTCCTGGCACAAGACATTCCAGCAGCATTCAGCCTTCTGAAGTCAACCATTCCACCCAATGCCACCACACTCTTCTATTGTTTCGAGCAGACACATGTGCTGGGCAGGATAAGGCTGTACAGTAGGGTGACCAAGGTGCCCACGAGATATGACCCCATGTTCCCACTCAGCTGTGGTTGGTTGCGGATCTCAATGAGCGAGGAATACCGTGGACCCAAAGCAATGTGGAGACCTGGCACTGCCATCTCCATGCCCTGCTCGGGAAGGTGCATGTAGGGGTCATGACAATGCTAGCAGAACTCTACAGGGAACAGCAATGGACCTATGTCACCAGGGAAGGCATTTGTTGTGGACTGCCATTGACACCACCCAAAAAGAGCTATGAGGAGTGGATAAGGATGGTACTAGCATCCAAGGACAAGGGCAAGCTGCTGAAGTTCCTCTGTGGCATGGCACCCAACACCAACCTGTAGGGTTTCCATGGTGACTTGGCACCTGACAGTTGTACACTCACAGTACACATCATGCACAGCCACCAGGTTTCCACTGTGGCCCTCTACTGTTGAATAAAGTTTAACCCCCACATTTCACATGCACCCCAACCTGGTGGTGATGTCTCATCACAACACTGCTGGGTATCGCCAAGCAGCCCACTGTACACTGCCACATCTGCACTGTGTGTTGCATGTCGCACAGGTCTGAAGCTGTGTGAGTGCCCACCAATCCTTTCAGCTGTGCAACTGTGTGGTAACAGCATTCCCACAATGGGCCTTATGGAACCCCCACAACACACCTGGCAGCCTTCATGCCACAGTGGGCTCCTGTGGCACAAGCCCCCCCAACACCTCCAGACTTTTTTCTGTGTGGTTACTGCAGGCCCATAGTGAGCTAGCATGACACGGCCACATGCGCACATTGCACGGTTGGTGCGATGGCATGCTGCTCTGTGTCCTGGCATCCACATGTGGTGTTGCTGTGGACCATTTCCTGGTGCAGCTATCCATGTTCTCGCTGTGCTGCTCTGCTGTGTGCCTGCAGTGTCTGGCATGCACCGACCAAACAGGCACGGTATTCCAATTCCTTCATGCATGCCCAGCTGGCTGGCTGTCAGCTGACATAATCATGCACGCAGGGATGCAAGGACAATCCACCATGCTGCCTGGGATGGCTGGTCAACACACTGGGGCATGCACGGCTATTTGTTTCATCCCTGTCTCACGGATGGTGAGACAGTCATCCTTACCAGGGGGTCCGTGATCAGGTCAGTGTGTCCTCTGAGGGTGCACCACATAGGGGGTGGGTGTTTTCACATTGTCCTTGCTGTTCGGTAGTGTCTCAGGTCCTGGGATGGGTGGCATAGGTCGGGATCGAGTGCTTCATGTGTTTCTGGAAAATCCACTCAACAGCCACACAGCATCCCAACCTCCTCTGGCCTGACAGTGTGTCAGGCGCTGTCCTAGATCAGTCCACTGTGTGTTGGGCTGTTGGGTTGTTGTGTGTAGGATGCAGCATGTCAGACTAATAAGCGTTGGGATTATAAAAGGGTACCTAGCAGGGGCAGGGTTTTCTATGTGCAAACAGAGTGGTCAGTGGTGGGATGGGCAACTGGTATCTGGGCAAGATGGGTAGTGTGGGTGGGTCCAGCTGCAGAAAGAGTTGTTATCTAGAGGGTGCTGGTCCAGCTCTAAGGAGGGTGCTTTGTTTGGTGAGACTGGGAGGTTGGTCCAGGTGCAGGGAGGTGGTCTACTGAGGTGGGGAGGCAGGTCTGGAGGGTTCCATCTGCAGGGGGATCGTGTCTGAGGGTAGGAAGGATGGCCTGGAGCAACCAGCTACAGGGTGGGTGATAGGTGATGGGGAGAGGCTGGTTTGGGGCTTGTAGGGTGGACTAGCTGCAGGCAAGGTACACAACTTGGGAGGGGTCTATTGGGATGTTGATATGGTAGTCCAGCTGGGTGGTCATCTGGGCAGGGGGTGTTCAAGATGTGAGTGGTCATGGGAGGTGCAGGCCCAAAGGGCTGTTCTTGGGAACCCTCACTGAAGTCAAATACTAAATTTAGTATTAAAGCATTCATTAATTTGCCTTCAAAGACTAATTTTAGTCATTTTTAATAATCTTTAATCATCACTCAAAAATACAACCGCTAAGAATACTAAATTCTAAGAAGTATTTCAGCAGACTAGTTGTTCAAGAGTAAGTTATTGCTAAATGAGGATTAGAAATAGATCTGCAATGCTCTTAAATGTACAATTTGTTTTAATACAACTGAATCATAAATGAAAATTACAGTCAGCAGAGTGGTTTTAGGTTTTAAATTAGCCAATCAAGGCTGGGTACATTACCGTGCATTTCAGTTCTACTAAGCAAGGAGACAGCTAAAACAACCAGCAACAATAATGAATTTTAGAGAAGGTAAGCAATCATAAACTGTGGGTTTTTCCTGGAAATAATATGGTGCAAAACAAGTTGTCAGTGTCCCTTTATTAAAAGTCTATTCTAAACTTCATTTCCCATAAATCTACTCAGTCAGAGGCCTACATTTCCCAGCTGTCTTCCTGTTTGTGTTCAGTCTGATGAAACTGCACGAGTGCTCTGTGGTCTCCATTTTTGAACATCCGAGGTTTCCTACAACCAAGATTTACAAAGGTAAGAGCTTATGTTTAAAAAGTACATCTTTTTAACTCCCTGAAATGTTAAATACAGTAAAGGAATTATCACTCAGGTGTTTATTTTTTTTTTTCAAAATGAAATGCTGTGCAAGTTTCACTATCAATGTTTTGTCTTGAAAACATTTTCTCTTCTCTGAATTCTTGGCTAAACTTTGAAATACACATTTTATTTTCAATCAACCTCCCCCCAAAGTGTTTAGGATGCACTGTGCCTCTAGATTACTTGTTATTTGTGGAATTTTTGCTGATTTAGTTACTTTAAAGTAGTGTTGGTGGGGGCAGGAGAATGAACTGCAGGAAGATTGTATAACTGAGCAAATTCAGAATGCATAGAGAAAAGATTACAACATTTTTAATGTGGGAAAATCTGGAGTTACCCTAAAGGAAGAATTATTTACTGCAGATATCTGAGTGTGTTTGTGGGGGAACTTTTTTTTGCATTTAATATTTGTCTTTAACAGTTGCATGTGTTAATCCATTTTGTAATCTGGGGATCAGTGTATTTTTTTCTTCTTTTGCCGAAGACTGCATTCATTTATATTTTATATTTATTTTATTTCGTTTTTGTTTACGGCTAAGTGCACTAGAAGATTCTTGCCTATTTTCAAGGCACGACCGGAGGGAGGAATACAGATTGAAAGCCAACTGACCTTGAACCAGATTCAGCTGTTGGTGGTATTTTTAGTGAATTTGGGGGATATGGGCAGGGCACTGGAAAATTTCCCTGCTTTTTTCGAGAAGTGTCATGGGATCTCTTTAACATCCACCTGAACTACCACCAGAACAGGCAGGTGGGACCTTCGGTTTAACGTCTCATCTGAAATACAGTGCCTCAGGAGTGCAGCCATCCCCCTCATGCTGCACTACAGCATCAGTATTGGGATATAACATAAGTGCCTGGTATGGGAATAGAACCCACTGCCTTCTGATCTCCCAGCCTCGGAGGCGAGTGTGCTACCTGCTGAGCCACTGACACTGCAAATGCAATATGTTAGTGTCACATAATTTTTTATTTATTTATTTATTATTTTAAATACTACGTTGAGAAGTATGGGGTCTACGGTTGAGGAAGGGTGATTGGGGGGTCTAGGTGTAGGGAGGGTTCTGCTCTGGGCGGTGGATGTCCAGCTTTTGGAAAAGGTGTCCAGCTCTGGGAGGCTACTCAGCCTGCAGAGGGGAGGGAGGCTGGTCTGTGGGTGGGAATGAACCCAGGGGTCCAGCTGCAGGGAGGATTGTCTGCTGGGGGAGGCTAGTCCAGGGCATGAAAGAGTGAGCCAGCAGCAGGAAGGGTGGCTGGTGGTGGTAGTGGGGCTAGTTCAAGGTTGGAAGTGAGGTCCAGCTGCAGGGAGGGTGGTTCGATGGTGAGGCTGGTATGGGCTTCTGGTGGGTCTAGCTGTAGGTTGAGTGGTTAGGTGGGGTACTGCTGGTCCATGGGCTTGGAGAGACAGCTTCAGATATGTGGTCTGTCAGAGTGGAGGTTTGGAGTGGTGCTCCAGCTACATGGAGGTTGTATAGAATGTAGTTGGAGGCTGGTCCAGATGTAGGGAGGGTGGCTGGCTGGGTAAGCGGCTGGTCCAGAGCCTATGTGGTGCTCTAGCTCATGTGCTCATTATGTGAAAGTCTGGGACTAGAAGGGTTGTCCAGCTGCATGGAGGATAGTCTGGTGCCTGGAAGGGTGATCTAGCAGAGAGGAGGGTGGTTGACTATTTTGGGGGGGGGGAGAGGCTAAAGAGAGTGATCAGCCTAGGAGGGATCCAAAGTGGTAAAATTAATTAGAAGCTGGTTAACATGTGTGCCCTTCAGCTTAACAGTAGCCCTGTGACCTGCGGCGGAGATGACTTTAGTTCAGGAATGAGCTCACGTCAGGGGCTCTCTGGGGAGAGGAGGAGGATCAACTGTTATACAAGAGGCTCTCTTCTGGGGAAGGAGGACAGCCAGCTCAGCTGTAGTACTGCCAACTGAGTGACCACAAGTGGCAGTGCAGGTGGGAGCAGCCCATGGGTGGGAAGACCTTGACTGGTGCTGTGCCACATGTCTGTGCATGTGTTTGTGCACCCTTGCCACTTATGTCCTAGGGAATGGAAGAACATGTAAACGTATCCTGACTACCTAGGCAGCTGGTCCACATATTGGATTCATTCTGTGATGGAACAAGTCCTGGCAGATGCCAAAGTGATGGTGTTGTGGTAGCTGAACAGAAGGGGCGACCAGAAATGCAGGTTGGAAAGCGGAATAGTAGTTGGGGTGGGGGTTAAGGTGTCAGAGGGTGATGGTTAATGGCACTTATTACAGTGGCGGGACAGTGAGCAGCTCAGCTCAGTACTGGTATGAATCCTCTTCAGTGTCTTCATAAGTGACACTGCAGAAAAACTGGCAAAGAACGGAATGTCTTTTTGCAGACAGTACCAACATTTGTAGGGTGGGCATTAAGAAGGGAGCAGAGAGCATGCACATGCCTCTTGGAGAGACTCAAAAAGTGGTCAAGATTGGGGCAGTTGGGGTTCAATGACAAAGTGCAGAATTGTACACCTAGGGCATAGGAAACCAGAAGCTGCTTTATAGGGTTGGTACTGATTATCACTAAGCGGGGAGGGGGGGACCTTGGAGTTATTATGATCTTAAAGAGACTTGCCAAGGTACCGCCCTGCACCATACTCATCGGTGCCTTGCTGCCAGAAGACCCCAAGGAAGTTAATATGTCCCTAAATTTATAAGCCATTAAAAAGTTCTGTCCCTCATAAAAATATACAAACTGGGTCCCAAGGACTTCCTGTTTTTTTGTTTTTCTGCTGCACAAGCTCCACCCCCATGCTCACTAGCAGGATGACGAGATGCCAGTAAGGCGTGGGGCGCACTCCATTATATGTAATGGGTGGCAGCATTTCTACTGATTTTTAAACTATATAGTGGCTACCTGGCAATAAAATGTGGGCACTGTTCAACTAACAGAGACTTGTTACTTGACTGATGCCCACGTTTCATTGCCAGTGGTCCTCGTCATTTAAAATCAATAGAAAAGCTGCATGTGCATTACAGAATAAACGAGCACCCTGCACTCTCATGGCATCTCATCATCCTGCTGAAAATATTGGGCGAGCTGAGGCGTGGCACAAGCAACTGAAGGAAGTTCTTGGGACCTGGTTTGTATATTTTTATGAGAAGGGCAGAACTTTATAGCGGCTTAAAACTTTGGGACATAATACTTCATTGGAGTCCTCTGGCAACAAAGGCTGATGAATATGATACGAGGCCGACTCAGTTACCTTACCTTGGTAAGTCTCTTTAAAGTTGCTGGGCTGCGTGACAAAGCAGTGGGTAGGGCTAGAAGGATGCTGGGGCTGCATAGGGAGGGGTATCTTCAGCAGGAGGAGGGAGGTGGTGGTGTTGCAAGTAATCCCTTATTAGTGAGATCCAACTAAGGCCCCATCCACACTGCACCTCTCAGACCCCGTAACAGATAGAAACCGTTACAACCGTGGAGTGGTACAGTGTGTCCACACTGCCGCGGTGTCCATTTCGGGACCGGCACCACCGCTCCACACTTTGGAAGCTGGGTGACCGTTACCATGGCACCCGATCCCACAATGCAGCTCGTGCTGCACTAGGGACCAGTGCCGCAGCTTCCACACTCGCCCAGTAACGTTACGAGGCATAACCGTTTCATATCCATTGTTGAACCCCCACCCCCAGTCCCAAATACCACTTTATTCTCTGTTCTTAGCTGTCTGCATTTTTATTCCATCTCTAGTTTCCTTACTTTGACCTAGTTTGTCTTTTCCTCTGAAACTTCTCTTCCTTTCCTCCTGTGCTATATACCATTTTTGTATCTCTCTACTCTTGCTACTATAACTTCCCCATACTGATCTATTTTATTTCTACAGGTCTGGCCAAACATACCAATCAGATAAGTATCTTTGTTTAATTCTAACACTCTAATCTCTCCTCTAGCACCTCCGACCCTTTGTGTCCCTTCAACCTTCTCTGTTCTTCCCTTTCAGGTCCTACCAGAATACCCCAAACCAAGGACACCCCAACTCTGGACTCCCTACTCTGATGGAACAGGTAAGTCCTAATTACTTAACTGCCTTAGAATCCATAGAAATCTGGTGACAGAAAAGGACCATTTTGTGGTCGAGTCGCCTGCACCCCCACCCCCAATCATCATCTTTGTCCAAGAGACACCCCACTCTGCCCACTGGTCAGCTCCTGGTGTCTGTCCCATGCCCCCTTGAATCCTTTCACCATTTTTGCACACACCACCTCTTCTGGTAGTCAGTTCCTGGACTCCACCACCTTCTCAGTGATGTAATGCCCCCTCACATTGCCCCTAAACCTTCCTTCTTCTAATCTTACTTTATGATCCCTAGTTCTAGCACTTATTTTCCTTGCAAATAAGCTTACTAGTCTCCAGTGGGTACAGATCAGATTCCCTCCACCTCTCCTCATAGGGCTCCCTATGCATAGCGTGCACCATCTTGGTTGCCCTTGTCTGAACCCTTTCAAACCTGTCTTATATCCTTGTGTAGGTAAGGGCCTCCAGAACTAAACCCCATACTCCAGGTGAGGCCTCACCGTGGATTTATAAAGGCGCATCAGCACCTCTCTTTTTCTGTTTATACCCCTCTGTATGCACACCAACAGTCTATTCACTTTGCCCACCACTGTGCTGCACCTGGTTCTCATGTAAGGTTATCTGAAATTATAATCCCCAGATCTGTGTCCTGCTGAGTTTCTTACCCGGTGTGTAATTGGTTTTGCGGGTTATTACACCCATGTGCAGTACTGTACTTTTGGCATTAAATTTCAGCTGCCAAGTTTCCGACCACCTCTCCAGAATCTTTAGGCCCTCCCTCACTGCCTCCACCTCCCCAACCAGGGTGTCTACCCTATTGCAGATCTTCGTATCGTCTACAAATAGGCACACCTTCCCCTGCAGTTCCTCCACTATATCTAACGTACTAAAAGCCAGCAGAATAGGCAGGATGGTCTGCTGTGTCTGCTCGTTAGCCAGCCTCCTAATGGGTTCTTTCTTTCCCACCCAGCCCCAGAGAGGGTCATCCTCTTCTTCAGTTTACCCTTGAACCTGTCCCACTCCCTCTTCAAGCCCTCCACTGTGCCCTCCTCCACCAGACTCCTGGACAGTGCATTCCAGGGCTCCACCACCGTCTCAATGAAGTAAGGTCTCCTGCATTCCCCTCCTCTAGCTTTCACTCATGTCACTTGGTTGTTTCCCACCTTCTTTAGTCTGAACATCTCTTTGGCACCGCCCCTGTTTATTCCTTTTACATATTTGAAGACCCCTATCATGTCCCCCCGTCTCTCCTCTCCTCCAGCGAGTACAGCCCAAGCTCTTCCAGCCTTTCCTCATAGGGCCTTCCTCCCATGCTCTGAAGCATCCTGGTTGCCCTCCTCTGGACACTGTCTAGCAGTGTTGCGTCATCCTTGAGGTGAGGTCTCCAAAACTGCATGCAGTACTCGAGATGTGGTCTGACCAAGGCATTATACAGAGGGAGGATCACTTCCCTCTTCCTGGACGTAATCCCCCTGGCTATGCAGTATCCGGTTTGCTTTGGCCACAGTTCTTCTGCAGTTTTTAGTGTTGTTCATTTTGACATCTACCACCACCCCTAGATCCCGCTCACTCGTTGTGGCTTGCAGTATGACACCCCAGGTGTATACATGGCCTGGGTTTCTGACCCTCGGATGCAGCACCCAACATTTCCCTGCATTAAACCTCAGTCCCCACCTCCTTGACTACCCCTCCAGGGTATCCAGGTCCCTCTGGACTGTCTCTCTCGCTTCGTCTCTGTCCGCCAATGCTTCCAGTTTTAAGTAATCCGCAAAGAGACTCATCCTACTCTTAACCGCCCTCCCCATATCGAAGACATAGGTATTGAACAGGAGTGGCCCCAGTACAGAACATTGGGGGACCCCACTGGTAACCTTCGTGGAGGAGGAGGAGACTACCCACCACTACCCTCTGTATTTGCCCTGTTAGTCAATTTTCTACCCATCTGAGCAACTGTCCTCTCACCCCCACCCCCCCAATCTGAGCAACTATCCTCCCACCCCCAGCTTTAATCAAATGTCTTACTGAAATCCAGGTATAGGACGTCCTCCGATCTATGCCGGTCCAGGGTCCCAGTCATAAGAATCTATGGGGTTGGTCTAACACGATCTCCCCGGGATGAAGCCATAATGTTTGTCATCCAGTTGCCCCAACCTTTCCAGCTGCCTCCTGAGCCTATCCTTGATAATGCCCTCCATTACTTTGCCCACCACAGACGTTAGGCTGACAGGCCTATAATTCCCCATCTCCTCTCTAGACCCCCCATTTGTGGATAGGCACCACATGAGGCACCCTCCAGTCTTGAAGCACCCATCCTGTCAGCAGAGAGGTGTTAGAGTGCTGCTAGCTCATCGGCCAGTTCCTTCATAACCCTCGGATGCAACCAATCTGGCCCCGGTGCCTTATCAGTTTTTAGTGTCCGAAGGGCCTACTTCACCCTTTCCACTGTGATTTCTCCCTCCCAGCCCACCCCTCATTTAACCACCCATCCCCTTCTAGACTTGGCCCAGCCTGTCCTCCAATTTCTTTCAGTCCTCTAGACTCCATCAGACCTCTCGACTCTGCTGGCTCCCCTTCCCTCCCATTGGCTGGAGGGATCCCCTGCCTCTCCCATAAATATCAAGGCAAAGTACTCATTTAGCACCTCTGCCTGATTTCCTCTGCCTCCTGAGTCCATCCCTCCTCAGTCCTAATCATGCTGATCTGTGCCCTCCCTTTTCTCTTCTCCATTGTGTATCTATAGAATCCCCCCCCTTTCGGATATCCCTAGCCAGGTTTTGCTCCCTCCTCACCTTGGCTCCCCTCACCACAATGGTGACCCTTCCAGCCATCAACTCATACCCCTCTCCCTATCCCCCCCAGAGCACTTAAAACATGCATAGGCAGCCTTTTTATCCCTCACTGCCTCCTGCACCTCCCTGGTCCACCAACACAGCTTGTTGGCTCTACCATGCTTATGCCTTTCCTTTGTATAGGAGTTAGTAGTCTCCTGCACCCCCCTTCTTAATGGCCTCCCACAAGCTGCCAGCATCCATGTCCGGCCTAATCTTGTCCAAGCTCCCCTGCAGAATCTTGTCCATGCCCACGAAGTCTGTTCCCCTGAAGTCCACTACTACTGTATTAGAATCGTTATCCTCCCCGATACAGCAGAAACCAGACTGTAGTGTGATCACCACCTGCCAGGGGCCCTTTATCTGGTCACTGTCTGCTAGGACACAATCCAGTATCCGCTCCTCCCTAGTAGGTTACCCCACCTGCTGGACCAGGAAGACACATTGGAACATATCCATCAGTCTCTGTTCCCTGGCCACAGAGGATGCCATAGTGTCCCAGTCTGTCCCCAGCATATTAAGGTCACTCATGATCACCATCATTCCCTTTCCACGGTCAAAGTGCCCCTTGATGTTCTCAACTAGTTTGTCCTCCAGGGCCTCTTCCATCATTGGGGTTCTGTACACCACCCCTATTTTCAATCTTTTACCTCCCCTCTTTTGTAGGGTTACCCAGATCTCCTCCACCTCCCCCTACAGCCTCCTCCACTCCACTAACCGCTATGTCATTTTTGACTATCAGCGCTACACCCCCTCCTCTTCCCTCTCCTCTATCCTTCCTGAATATTTTGTAGCCCACTAACTTTAGGTCCCAATCATTTTTCTGAGTGGCCCATGTCTCAGTAATTGCTGCCGCATCCACTGATCCCTCAACCAGCATCACCTGGAGCTTGGGTATTTTGTTGCCCATGCTCCTAGCATTGATCAGGGCTGTCCTCCATTCTGACCCCTCTCCCTTCTCCAGTCATCTCGACCCTGAGCAGTCCCTAGATGCCCTTTCTTGCACAGCTCTGGATGGATTTGGATCACAGTTACCTGCCTTCTTTTCATGCCCTGGATCTGGACTCTCGAGCAGCCCTCCTGGAGCCACTCTTTTACTTAACCTCCCCCTTTACAAGTTTAAACTCCACCTCTCGACTATGAATCCAGCAAGATTTAATTTCAAGATCTCCCTCCCTTCCAAGCTGAGGTGTAGCCTATCCCTGGCATATAACCCCTTGTCCTCCCATGTATCCCCCAGTCCCTCACCAGCCCATACCCTTCTGCCCTGCTCCAGTCCCTGAGCCACTGGTTCACACCTCTAAGTTTATGTTTGGTCTCCCTGGACACCCTAGGTACTGACAGAATCTCAAAGAAGGCGATTGTGCTTCTACAGAGTGGTAAACCCTGGCCAGTTCTCGGAATCTTGCCTGGATTTCTAGTTCACTGTTCCCCTCTAAGTCATTTGTTCCCAGATGTTTCGTCTGGGGATTACCCGCATTCAATGCTATTGAGTATAGCTGGAATTTGGCCTTGTGTACAGGCCTGGGATACATTGTATGACTGAGCTGCTTTTCCTCCCCCCCTCCCACTGGGCCCCAGGTCATGGAGTCACCAGCAGGATCACCTCCCCCACTTTACTGGCCCATTAGATTCCATCCAGGCTCTTCCTTCTGTCATCAACCCCCAGCTTACTTCTCTTGTCCCCCTCAGCCTGGGGATCACAAGCCTGTGCCTGCCCTACCATGCTCATTCTTCTACCTGTAGCTCCCAGCTTTCTCCTCCCCCCCCAACCTCCTGGGTGGCACAGATTGCCCCCCACCCAGATCTCCGTGTACTCTTTCTGGGCTGGTATCCTCAGATCCCCCACCCAGGCTCCCTTCTACTGCTTCCCTCCTTGTCTCCTCCCCTCCAAGTGTTGCATCCTTCACCCCATCTGCTGTGTTTCTCCCTATTCCCCTCCCCCCACTTCATTTGATTTCTCCCGCCCTGAAGCTGGCCTATCTAGAGTATTCCTTATCCTTGGTTGACTTCCCTAACCTGGATACTTGCCCAACCCTAGTCCTCCCTCCTCCCACGCTGGCTTCACTCTGCACTTCCCCTTCCTCCCCACCTTCCTCCCACCTAGGCTAATGTCTCTTCCCTCCCCTCCCCCCCCCCCTTCTGTGGATCTGGCTCTCTCTCCTGCCCCATCTCCCCCAGCTTACTGACCAAACCCTCTCTGTCTGCCTGCTCCCCTCCTCCCGCCAGCCTCTCCACCTCATCTCCCGTATACAGCAAGGCGAATAGATTAGTAAGTGTGATGCTTGCCCCCGACCTGCTCTCTGCTGTCCCCCCTCCTTCTGGTCAGCCACCTCCCTACGAAGTGATTTCCGTACATTGCTTGTTTCGTGCCCCACCCCTCATCAGTAGCGGCTCTAGCCACAAATGGTTACCAGGGCACAGCTGGGGCACAACCCATGGCAGCCAGGGCACTGATATATTGTTACTATGGGGGAAGCTTTACACCATGTGGGGCACCAACTGGGGCACAGCATTTTTTTTTTACCAGGGCACGTGCCCTGGCGGGCCCTGGTGTAGAGACACCACTGCCCCTCATGAGTAACCATATGATCCTGGTCTACCTGTTCCCTGGGTTATGCCATATTGGCCTCGTGTACTCTCATGAGGTCCTTTCCACACCTTTCCTCTCCACCCCTCCCGCCTTCCAGCTGCCTTCTGATCCCCTCTACTTCCTCCCTAAGACCTGCCAACTGAAAACACATTGGGCACCCTCTGAACCTCCTTGCCCAATTTAATATTATTGCCCCCCGCACCCTGTACACCCAATCAGTCTACCGAAGGTGCCCGCTTTGGCCACCCCCAAGTCTACCCTCATTTTAGGTGAGCAATGCGGCCCTCTAACAGAAATAATTCAGTCAGTGTTGCACTAATACCCAAGCAGTTTGCCCCCTCAGCAATTTTCCCTCTTTCTTGACAGTAGCCAGTTTTCTAGCCCTAGCAGTAGACGGTTCTCAAGCAAAATTAGCCCATCACAACACTAGCCAGCTCAGAGACCCTAGCAGTAATCGATTCACACACAGTTTGCCTACTCCCTCAGATGTAGTTGGCATACACAGTCATTTATACAGTCTGCTTCATTATGCCCCTTCCTGGTAGTAGTCAGTGTTGCCCAAGCAGCACAGTGTATAGGACCCTTTTCCCCCAATCAATAACAATCCAGCTTCCTAGTGTTCCAGTTTGCCCAATCTAGACTTGTCCTCCTCCAAGGCTCCGCCCTCACCAACCATTTAATAGAGGTCGGGGCCAGGGTAGGTGGTGTGGAACAAAGAACAGCTCTCCTCCTCTGATTGCAACTGGACTATTTGCCTTTTATGGCCCAGTCACACAGTCAAAGGTTTGCACCCTATTCACTGATTGGCCGCTCTTTCCTGAGTCGCCAGCTTGCAAAGTTGTGGCTGATGTGGACCCGGTATGCATTGCCTGTCCCCCGCCAGCAAGAGCTTCCTCGTCGATCACCAATGTGATCCCATCTTCTCCCACTACCGATGTAGCCACAGAATGCCTGCCCAGACCACTTCCAGCGACAAGCCCCGGTCTGGAAAGAACAGCTTTCCTCCCCTGATTGGAACTGGGCTAATCGTTGCTATAGATATTAAAAAAGGATGGGTCCCAGCACCAATCCCTGGGGCACACCACTGCCACCCTGGAATGCACCCCATTTGCCTTACCACCACCCTCTGGTTTCAGTCTTTGAACCAGTTCTCCACCCACCTTGTTATTTTCTGTTCCACCCCTAAGCCTTCCAGCTCATTTACGAGCCTTCTATGTGGCAAAGTGTCAAAGGCATTTCTAAAACCTGGGTAGGCCACATCCTCCTCCATCCACCTTCCTTGTTACCCAGTCAAAAAAGTCAGTTAAGTTTGTCGGGCACAACCTGTGTCCCATAAAACCAAACTGCCTTGGGTCCTGGAGGCACTATAGCACATTGGGTAAAGGCTCTGAGCTACAGATCTGGAAACCTTGGTTTGAATCCAACAGCCGTCTAAGTGCATACTGTGTGATTCTGAGCAAGAACTTCTTTGTGCTCCAGGCTGCATCTGGAAACAAGCTTCAGATTAGTATGCTACTCCTGGTTAAACAATGTTCCCTTCCCTCCCCCCACTTCCCCTATAGACCATTGACAACCAGGTGCTCCACTATTCTTTCCTTCAGCAGTATTTCCATTACTTTTCCACTGTTGTGGTCAGGCTGACCAGTATGTAGTTCCTGCATCCTCCCTATTAACACTTTTGTATAGTGGGACCACATCAGCCCTTCTCCAATCCCTGGGCATGTCACTAGTTTACAAAGACAGGGTGAACAGGGTAGTCAGAGGCCCTACTAACACCTCCCTTAGCTCCCTCAGTGTCCAGGGATGCATCTATCTGGCCCATAGCCTTATTGCTGCCAGTTCCACGAAGATCCTTTCTTTTGCAAAGGGAGCTGTGTCCTTTTCTATGATCTCTCCATCCTTATTAATGCTGGCCCATTTCCTGCCCCTTCCTTTATAAAAATCGAACAGAAGTATTTGTTCAGTATTCCTGCTTTTTGGCGGTCATCTTTTACCCTCCCTCCATCCACCCTTTTCAGACACTCAATATCATCCCTTGCCTTCCTTTTCTCCCTGATGTACCTGCATGTAAAAGGTTTTGTCCTTCCTTACCACAATATCCACTGGCTGGCTTGTGTCATGGTCCCATACAAGTGTGGGTCTGGTGCCAATGTGCACTTTGCATGTGGAAACATTTTGGTTTGCCTGCTGTGTGCTGTAGTGTAGTGGATTATGATGACTGGTTTTGCTGGATTCTGCACTGACAGCTTCATTTACAGCAGATCCTGGAGTTCTTTGTGGTGGGAGATTGTCCTACAGTGCATGTTAAGAGTTTATATAGGCTCTCAGCTTTGGTTTACTGGCCCCACTGAACTCCCTGAGCTAAGTTCTGTCACAACTGACTTGTCCTCTGGAGAAAGAGCAGAAGTGGAAAACATCTGATAAGAGATTGTGTAGGCTCAAATGTGACTGCAGGCTATTGGAACTTCTATTGCCTGTTGCCAGCTGCAGGAGTTCTGGGACTGGTTGTGTCTGCGTATATCTGCCTAAAGATGGTCACAGTTGGCCTGCTGCGGTGTGCTATACTGCAATGGATGGTAGTTGGAAATTCCAAATCGGTTGGGGGGCTTAGAGGAAGGATTAGGAAGTACTTCTTCACTGAGAGGGTGGTGGACAACTGGAATGGGCTGCTGAGGGAAATGGTGAGAGGGTTCACGAGGGCATGGGATAAGCACAGAGGGCAACTGGCACGGGGGGACTACAGAAAAGGCCTAGTGGATATCTAGGCGAACTGGGCAGACTAGGTGGGCTTGTGGTCCCTTTCTGCTATCACATACCTGTGTTCCTGTGTATTCTACAGGCAAATTGGGAAAAGGGAGGGGGGATCCACTACACCACCAGGGAAGCATTCACTGTGCCTTGGATATCTGTTCCTTGGTGTCCGAGTATCTTGAATCCAGCGGGTTACAAGACCTGAGGCAACATGTATTCATCGGGGAAGGTCATGTCAGATGAACCTGATCAATTTCTTTGACTGGGTGACCTGGGAAATAGATCAAGGTAGGGTGATGGATGTGGCCTTCTTAGACTTCAAGCAAGGCCTCCGACATCATACTACACAGGAGGCTCATAAGAAAACTGGGCAGTTTGGGGGTGGGCCCCAAGGTGGTAAACTGGGTATGAAATTGGTTGATGGATTGGTGACAGAGGTGGTGGTAAATGGCACGCACTCTGGGGAGGGGAGAGTGACAAGCGGGGTACCTCCGGGCTCAGTATTAGGACAAGTCCTCTTTAATGTCCTCACAAGTGATGCTGCAGAAGAGCTGGAAGTGAAGGTATGTCATTTTGCAGATCATACCAAAATCTGCATAGCATAGGTAGTCCGGAGAGGGTGGAGAGAATGTGTCGGGACGTGAGAAAACTTGAGGAGTGGTCACAGGTATGGCAGCTGGGTTTCAATGCGAAAAATGCAAAATCGTGAGCCTAGGGCACAGAAAACCAGAGGTTGAGTATAAAATGGGGGGAGATGTAATGATGGTCACAAAACAGGAAAGGGACCTTGGGAATGTGTTACCGGCAGAAGTAGTATCCAGTAGAACAGCGGACTACCTCAAAAGGGGCTGGGAGAGGACAAGGGGGAGGGTCAAGGGAGGGGAAGGGTGGAAGGGAAGGGCAGCTGCAGAATAAGGGGTGTTAGCTGCATATTCGACCAGACTTGATAGACCACTAGGCCTTTATCAGCTGGAAAATTTTGTTTGTTCGTATGTTTGCATATTCATATCAGATGACCTCAAGGGTGCTAGGCAATGCAACAAGGCAGTAGGTAGGGCCAGCCAGATGCTGTGGTGCATAGGGAGGGGTATCACCAGCAGAAGGAGTGAAGTGGTGTTACCATTGTATAGATTGTTGGTTATGTGTGGCTGAGAACATCAAGGTTGAACCTATAATAGACCAGGGAGCTGACATACTAGAAACTATATGGTTAAGAGTTAAGCCAGATATTGAAAAGCAGGTATTAGTGGGACTGGTATACAGACCACCGTAACATACACATGACATGGATATAAAGCTATTAGAATGTTTGTCTAGTTTAGACGTGGACAAGGCAATCTTGATCTTTGGAGATTTTAATTTCCCCACAACAGACTGGCTTAATGGCTCTGGAAAAACATCAATTGAAGGTGAATTTATTAATGTCCTTGAGGAGATGGGCCTGGAGCAACATGTCAGAACACCTACAAGAGGGGAACATACTTTAAATCTTGTAATAAGTAATTTAGGAGAACAAATCATTAACCGCCAAGCCACACATCCTCTTGCAAATAGTGACCATGATATGGTTAAATTTGGGATTAAAAGTGCAAATATATCAATCAAGGGGAATGCTACTTATAAATGTTTCAAAGAAGCCAATTATAACTCTATGAGGGAAGAACTTAGCAAATGGAATTGGCAGGAATCACTGATTAACAAAACATTAAATGAGATGTGGGACACACTCTCAGACAAATTGAACAATGTAGTTGATATGTATGTTCCAATCAGAAACAAATATAATTCAAGGGGTCGGATCCCACCTTGGTATACTAAGAAAGTTATCAAGATCAGAAATAAAGGAAGAAATTATATAAAAAGGCTAAAAGGTCCAACTCAAACAGGAATTGGAAAGTTTATACTGAGGTAGCCAGACAATGCAAGAAAATACTACTAAAAGAAAAAAGGTAATATGAAGACACTCTAGTGATTAAGGTAAAGGACAGTTACAAATCGTTTTACTCTTATGTAAATTCCACAAGAGGCAGGGACCTGAGAGTAGGTACATTAATAAACAGCAGTGGTGAGTCTGAAATGGAAGCTACGGAGATAGCAGTAATGCCTAATAAATATTTTGTTTCTGTATTTAATGAGAGTTCACCCTTTGACCTAGTAACAGACACGTTGTTATGAACCGATTAGAGATCTAAATGCACTGGATATATGGGATAGGTTAAAAAAATTAAATAAAAGCTGGCCCAGTGGCGCTGAGGGCTGAGGCACTGGACGCCTTACCTCGCGTCGCCCGGTGACCTGGGTTCAGAAACAACCTTGGGTTGCCAGGGTGCCGGCATGAGAGGGGGTGGGAGCAGGATTGAGTGAAGGCTCTCCTCTCCCAGGAAGGGAGGGGTCACCGCCCGTAGTCCGCCATCACTGGATGGCGGTCGGTGACAAGCGCAGGCGGCAGCGTTGTGACCGGCAGGGTGGGGAGCATTCCATAAGGCATGCGTTCGTGTGCCTCCACATGCGTGTGTCATGTCGGAGACACGTGGGAGTGGGACGAAAAGGGGAGAAAAAGCCAAAAGTATGTATGGAGAAAAAAAAAAATTCAATGAAAACAAAACGCCAGGCCCAGATGGAATGCTCCAAAGATCTTACACTAATTGACTGACGTATTGGCTGACCCTATAACCAGTATTTTTAGTGAGTCACTGAGGACAAGCAAAGTGGTTGAGGCATGGAAGGTAGCCACAGTGGTGGTCCCAGTTTTTAAAAAGGGCAGAGGGGAACTCTGCAGTAATTACAGGCCGGTAAGTCTTACATCTGTCTTATGCAAAATATTCGAATGCATCAACAAGCATATGATAGAGACCCATCTGAAAAACATCAATAGCTGGGATCCATCACAGCATGGATTTGTGCCTGGCAGATCCTGTCAAACTAATTTAATACAATTCTGTGAGCTGGTCAGCAAGGAACTGGATAGGGGTCTGTCAGTCAATGTGATCTTTTCTGGACCTGAGTAAGGCTTTTGACAAGGTCCCGCATAGGGAGCTTGTTGCAGATCTGACCAGATTGGGGGTGAAGAGTGCATTGACCAAATGGATTGGAGCTTTTCTCTCAGAAAGAAAGCAAAGGGTTGTAATTAGAAGTTGTGCATCAAGCTGGGAGAGGGTCACCAGTGAAGTACCACAGGGGTCGGTGTTGGGGCCAACTCTATTTAACATGTACATATTTTCAATGAAGCGTGGGCAGAAGGTTTGGATAATAAAGTTTGCTGATGATACTAAACTTGGCTGCACAATTCTAAATGTTTTTGGCACACAAACTCTTCAGCAGGAACTACTGAACTAGCAGTGGTGGATGGGGAGGAGGGAAGGGTGGCCCTACAGGGGTACCTGGAGGCTCTGGAAAGATGGTCTAGAAAGTGGAAGCTGAGGTTCAATGCAGGGTACTCCACCTAGGGGCCAGAAACCCGGGCCAAGTGTACACCCTGGGGGGGGGGGGTGGAATGCTACAAGTCTCGATGGCTGAGAGGGACCTGGGGATGGTGGTGGATGTAAAGGTGAACAACTCGGAGACTTGTAGGAGGGCAGCAGCTAAGGCCAACAGGATGCTGGGATGCATCGCTAGGGGGATCACCTCCAGAAGGAGGGAAGTGATACTCCCTCTGTATAACTACTTAGTGAGGCCGCACCTTGAGTACTGTGTGCAGTTTTGGAGGCCACACTTAAAGAGGGACATCAAACTCCTGGAGAGGGTCCAAAGGAGGGCAACCAAAATGATTTGGGGCTTGGGGGACAGGACCTATGAGGAGAGGCTCAAGAGCTAAATATGCACACTGGAAGAGAGAAGGACTGGGAGGACATGATAAGGTCTTCAGGTACATGAAGAGGGTAAATGGGGAGGAACAGTCAGGGTGCTTGAAGGAAGGAGGAGGGGCCACTAGGCGGCATGGGTGGAAGCTGGAGGGAAAGTTCAGGAGAAAAGGAGGAGGTGCTACTTCACTGGGAGGGTGGTGGAGCCATGGAATCGCTGCCTACAGGGCTGGTGGAAGCAGAGACAGTGGAGGGTTCAAGAGGGGTGGGACAGGTACAGGAAGGTTCTGGAAGCAAAATCCAATGCAGCAAGAATATCCGGAACTGGGAAGGGAGAAGCCAGAGAAGGCGAGGGGGGCAGCAAGGTCAGCACCCAGGGTGGGGGCTGACCAAACGAGCAGACACGAAAGACCGTTAGGCCTATTCTGCTGGCATTTTAGTATGTTAGTACGTTAGTATTGAGATTGGAAACGCGGGCTAATGAACACAAATTGGCATTTAATTTAGATAAATGTGCTGTTATTCATTTGGGCCACTCAAATCCCACAGCACCACACTATTTGGGAGGGAGGGTACTTAAGATAACCACAGAGGAAAGGGACTTGGGAATAGTTATCACCAATGACCTCAAAAGCAGCAGAAACTGCTAACTCAAAGTTAATAAAGCAGGGAGCATACTATCCTGTATAGCTAGACATATATCCATTCGGGACCATAGGGTGATTATTCCACTGTATAAAAGTCACTAGTGAGAACCTACATGGAATATTGCTCACATCATCACCATTTAATAAAAAAAAAAAAACACATCAACTTGAGGAAGTGTCCAAAGGAGAGCAACCAGAATGATTAGCTCTGTTAAGGATCTGCACTATGATGACAGATTAAGGGTTCTTGATTTATACTCATTAGAATACAGATGACTTGGGGGATACAGTATGTGTTTAGTGTTTAGTGCATACACCAATGATGACATATGGGAACCCTTGGGGCTCCAATGTAAGGATACTGAATATGCCATTAAATCACATGATCTACAATTAAGGACACATACAAGTAAGACCAACAAAAGGGCAGGTTTTGTTTTACTCAAAGGGTTGTGGGTCTATGAAACAGACTTCCACGTGAAATTGTAGGAAGTGATACAATGCACAACTTTAAGAATCAATTAGAAAAGTACTGTTTTTTGCACTGTATAAAAGGTTACTTTCCTTGAGATGAGGGTGAGTTGTACATGGGCTTATGCCTGACCTGGCTCATATAAAATCTATGATCCCTATAATCTATGGTGAGGCTACCTGAAGTGCTGCATCCAGTTCTGAAGACCACATCACAGAACGGAGGCAGACGGGGTAGAGGCTGTCCAAAGGAGGACAACTAAAATTGTGCAGGGATTGCATCAAAAGCCCTATGAGAAGAGACTGAGGGATCTCAATATGTACACCCTGGAAGACAGAAGGGTGAGGGGGGACATGACTGAGACCTATAAATACATCAAGGGAGTGAATAAGGTAAAGGAGGGCAGTATCTTTCACAGAAGGTGCACAAGAACAAGGAAGCATGCAGTGAAGTTGGAAGGAGGGATGTTAGGAAGTACTTCTTCATTGAAAGAGTGGTGGATGCCTGGAACAGTCTTCTAGCGGAGGAGGTGGTGGGGGCAAAAACAGTAGTGGGCTTGAAGCATGCATGGGATAGGCACAAAGGAATCTGGGTAGGAAAGCAGAAGAATGGAAGTAGCCAGAGGTGTGGTAGGGTCTTCAGTGACAGTACAGGCATAGAAAAGTGGGCAGACTGGGTGGGCCAAACGTTCCTTATCTGCTGATAAATTATATTATTTCTATGTGTTTGGGTCCTCCACATGCTCTTTGTGCACCATTTTCTTTTGCACTGACAGACACCAACCAACACCCACACACACACACAGAGTCTCCCTCCAAGCTTTGGGGGAATTGTTATGAGGCCAACCATCATCATGGTGCTCCCCCTGAGGGGGAACCCCCCAAGGTCCCAGCACCCTCCTGGTGGTCCCACTACATGAAGGCTATAAGATATTCCCGTCTGAGGGCCTGAAAAAGGAGGAGGAAGCATGGAGGGAGGAAGAATGTTATTCCACAAGGGAGTTTAGTAGAAAAAAGGCAGACTGCTCCACTGAGTTCTGGATGGCGGGGATAGGAAAGAGCAGTTATTAGAGCTTCTGACAAAGTAAGAGGAGGGGGAGGGTGAAAGGAGGGAACTAAGATAGCAGGGGAGAGACTCAAACCGCTACTTGGAGAAGGAGGAAGTGCAGTGAAGGAAAGAGCTACCCTCAAGGGAGGGGAGAGGCAGGTTAGAGTCTATGGAGCATTGCTGAGTATGGGGAAGACATTTTATGGCAAAGTGACAGAATGACTAGAAGAACTTGAGGTCCACTCTGACTAGGGCAGGCTTGGAGGCAGGACTGTGGAGCAGATTCCCGTAGTCAACTGCCAGATGGAGACAGACATACATACATACAAAATGATGCCCTGGATCACATTGCCTCAAGTTATTACTGCTAGGGCTGTAAATATAAATAAAATTAATTCTTGAGAACAACGAGTAATGGACCGTTTGCTACTTCAGACTGAATAACGGACAGTATCCACTAGTTAGGGCATTGCATTTTGGAATCAAGAAAAATGTTCTATAAGGTAAAAAAAAAAAAAAAAATCCACCTATTGTTTTCTAGGTAGCCTGGGCTAGTTCCATGGTTACTCTATAGCCCCATCACCTCCCGCCCTTCACCCTCTAAAAATAAGAAGAATCTGACCTGCCGGGCAGTGCTGGCAACTGCCAATCCCCAACAGCATCTTTGTCTCTTCCGTCCATGACTACCCTAACAACCCCAAAGATACATAATGTACAGAATGTTCACTGATCCTCTGGTCTACTGGCAAGGCTAGGAGCATCTTCCCTGCTACTCGGAGGCCCCCCTTTTCCCATACAAACAATGGTAATAGTGCCCCCACTACCCCAACACCATCTATCCTCCATACATTGCCTGACTACCCCCAGCCCCAAAAGGTTACATAGTAAAGAATTCCCTCCCACCGAATCAAAACACAGCATGGGAGGAGCAAACAAGCTGCTCATTTTTCCCCGTCAGCCAGGCAAACCAATCCTGTTAAAGTTTTCAGTGCTCTGAGGGGGGTGGGAGTGTCATCTGCCTAACATGATTGAGTAACACTAGCCAGACTATGATAAGGACAAGTTTCAAGCTCATCGATGTAAAATATCAGTGAGTACCAATATGGTGCCATAGTCCAGTAGCAACATTCAATGACATACAGATCCTGCCCTCGGTGGCTACCGACGGTCAGTAAACAGTATTAGGATAATATTAGTGCACTGCAGCATAGGAAGGAAGAAGTGATGATGAACCAGTATATATGCTTACTAGACCTCCACCATTTCTTACCATTTTTGGGCATAAAGTGGGGTGGGGTGACAAGAGCTTGGTTAGTAACAGAGAGTGGTTAACCATGTCAGATGCTCTGGTCAGGTCAATGTAAATGGAACCCACAAAAAAGGCCATTGTCAAGGTACTCATGCAGGAAGCTAGTGTATTCTTTTAGTGTGATGCTGGTACTGTGTAGTTTCCTAAATCTATGTTGTTGTTGGCACTCAAGGTTATATTTACCAAGGTAGTCGACCAGCTGATCCGAGATGATTCTTTCAAGTGCCTTGGACAAGGTGGTGAGGATCGATATAGGCCTGTAATTGGAAACAATAGGGCAATCCCCACATTTGTGTACTGGAGTGAACAGTGCGAGTTCCCAAATGCACGAGGATTGGGAGTATTTCAATGAGAAACTGAAAAGTTTAGTTGGGGGTAGAGCAAACTCATTTAGGGACAAGGCAATGAGCTTCATGTCCAAAGCTTCACTACCCATTCTAGTTTTACCCAGAAGTCTTTAACATATCTGATCGTGTCTGCAACCGAACCAGATCTGAACTAGAGCTTAGGGTAGCCACAGCTGCAGAAGGAGGGGGAGGTTTGTTCCTGACATGATAAAAGAGATGGGTCCGTGTCATTAGTAACAAGAAGGACAGCACTAAGATCAGTGAAGGCAATGCTGAAAGTGTTTGCCATCTCTTCATAATCAGAGTAACTGCTCCATTCATGCTCAGCTAGCTGGTTGCGATTTATCTGCCTTTCCTAGGAGAGCCAGTGAAGTACTTCAGAAAATAGCTGTATATTCTCTAGATACAACATCAAATACAGCACTTTATCAGATGGGGAACTCATGGAAAACAAACCTGAATAATCCTGGAAAGGGGAAGCAGGCAAGCTGTCAGAGGGTACAGAGGAAAGACTGGAAGTCTGGTGTTAAAGACACTGACAAGAAAGTAACTGACCTAGATTCAAGGTCGATGTTTTAACCAAAAAGTCACCCTAACGAAAACCAAATTGGAAATGTTCTCTATGGAAATGAAGGAAACAAAAAACTCATCTAATAAGGCAGCCACATCTTTGTTGGGTGTGCTGAGAGAGAACAAAATTCTCTGGTTTCATCTTGAACATTAGGAAAATGGGTCCCAAGTTTCCAATGTGCAGCTTTTAGGCATGCCCAAAGGACTGGAGGGTCCAAAGCACATGTGATATGTCATGGACCTAATAAAAAAAACATTCTGGACTTAACATTTTAAAGTGCTTACGGTACAGTGTACAACATTCACCCCAGGAAAAGGGCTTTCAACACCAAACTGCCACAGACTCTCCTCACTGTTACAGGGTGCCCACATATGAAGGATACTACACAGCCTGGTCGAAAGGTCAGCTTACCCTGTCTGACGAAATGAGACTTTTCCTTTTTCCTAAGCTGAGCTATGAAACTCAACAGAGACAAAACGCGTTTGACACTGGAAGAGCTGGCCTTGGGAACTGCAACTGACACACAGTCTTCGAGTACTGTGGAACTCTGTTCTAGGCAGAAATCCATCCTTAGAACAACACTGTTGTGCTGCAGTAGCTACACCATTTAGCTGTTGTGCTGCATTAGCTACGTAGCTACTGCAACACAACAACACAGAACGTCTTCTTGTGCCGCCTATATGGAAACCACTGCAGCTGATGAAGCAGCTGTGGTGGGGAGAGAGCTGAACCCAAAAGTGAGCACTGACCAACATAACCGCCACGGTCCCAAGCCCTGCAAAGGTAAAGGAATTGGTGAAGCATTGGGGATCTTTTTCATATGTGCTGGGCATAGGCTTGAAGTAATGACTGCTCATACACTATGAAAGATTGTGTATGAGCAATCATACACATACAAGGCTATGTTTGAATCTTGAGGTTTCCATGGTAACACAAGACCACTTGAGCTGCACTCTCAAGATCTTCTGTTACAATGTAAAGCTCTCGATTGAAACACAGCCTTATTATATAGGATTGCTCATAGACAATCCTCTATATGCTAGTAAGATATACATGTACAACGATCTCACAGAAGCAGGTAAAATAAATAAATAAATAAAAACTGACTTTGCCAGTCAACCAGCTGATTCACATGTGGAAGATGACTCCTGAACTTTTAGACAGACTTTCTTCATGGGATTTCAGTAATGAAAGGGTTCCTTTTGAAAGATTACGTATATGGTTTTCTGTCATGTTCGATCTGGTGGGCTACGATGCGTCTAACTTGACAGCAGGATAATCTGATGTGGTACACCAAGGATAGCAATTCAAATGCTTTAAAAATGTGTCACCATTTCTTCTTAATGCACTGTATGACTAGGCTGGCAGAGGCCAGTAGATTTAAAATGGTGCAGCCACAGGGCCAAGGGGATGGGAAGGCACTCTGCGGGTTTGCGTTAGGATACTGTACGCTGCACCAGATCTGAGCTCAACCGATAGCTATCTGCTGCATATCTGAAATTACAGTTACTACTGAATAGTATTTTTACACGTTTCTTCCGTCGTCGTTACAGCTGCTAATACTCGCATCACTTAAACATATGTATGTTAACTATGCTCCAGCTTTGGGAGTCAGATGGCGAGGGATAGACTCGTAGAGAAAGTGACTTTCTTTTACTGTACTGTATTTTTGTTTTCTCACGTTACATGGACCAGCATTAGTCACGGATTGTCTCACATCGTGTATTAATATAATACTCCGGGTCATTAATGATACTGACATTTCAGAGTGTTTCCATGGTCATGCCACATTTGCCCAATCTGTTCTGATTTTATCACAACTGTCTAGGATGTTGTTTTAGACTCGGGATTATCTACCCAAAAATGCTAAAGTCAGAAGTTAAGAATGTGTATCCTACAGTATGTATAATATTACAATAGGGCTGTGCAAGAGACCAATTTTTGATATTTGCATTTGTCAATGTAAGCCCTCCATCTCAGGGTGGGCTTAATACCTTGCCTCCCATTGCTTTAGTTAGCATAAGGGGCAATTCCTATACTGCCCAGTAGGTGGCAGAGTTTGCCTATATTTAAGTCCAGCGTTTTGGAGGGAGCTGGGAGAGTTGGAGATTCGGCAGGCTGGTAGAGTCAGTGTGGCCAGGGGGACCTAAAAGTCCCTGGCCCAGAAGGTGTCTGCTGGCAGTGTCGGTGTGACTGGTGGGAGGTTTCCGAGGGAAGGTGACAGGAGTTGGCGGCCGTTTGGGGCCAGGGATAATGCTTTTGTTTTTTTTCCAGGAGGAACGAAGGAGATGGAGAGTCATCAGAACCATCTGGAGGCTAGGGGTCATGGTTACCCAAACAACTGGAGCGGAATCAAGGTAGCGGGGCTGCAGGACTACGGCAGGGCTTCCTGAAGGTGGCAGATTCAGGGAGCCATTCCCCACATGGCACGCTGCTGAAGGCAAGAGAGCTGGACCGCATCCTGGGATTCGAATTTAGGGCCTGCCATGCCCGGGGCAGGACTTGTTAGACCCATTAAGGGATGCGGTTTCAGAAAACAGTTGTTTGGAAGGAAGGGACCATCATAATGCTCTGTGGCAGACCTTTTTCTTAGCTCGGAATGTAAGGAGGGATTTGGCACCTGATTTGCCTCTTTTGGGAAGTAAGGTTTGTAGTAGCCACAGGAGGCATTTAGGCTGCATCATGCCTCTGTACATTTTAACGTTCAGTGGCAGCGAGGAGTAAGGCACTTCCCCAAAGGAAACGGAACAAAGACAAGCAGTACGGAGGAGAGAGTGTGAACTAAATTTCGGCTCATTTGGGAAAACGTGGAGCCAGTTTGGTCCATGCTCTAGATCGGAAAATCTAATAGCTGTGGTCAGTGCAAGTGCCCTTTGCCTGTCATTTCTTACAATCTCTCAGCCCTATGGAGCTGCTCCACTAATTTATTTAAAGTTTCTGATCATTCCTGAACAAAATTAAATGTTTCTATTTTTCTGCTTTTATATAGTGGTGCTAAGTTTTTGATGCATTAATTTGCACATTCCTCCTAAGAAGGTCTCATCTTCTCGCGCCCCCCCCTTACTGAAGCTAGTAGAAGCCGTGGTGTCTGGGATTGCTCCACCCTGGTAAGAGGAAGCCTTTACAAGAATAATTCCTCAGCCAGGCAAGGCCTGTGTTTATTTCATTTCTGCGGAGATGTGCCAGGAGGTGTTCGGGCCCTGTACCCCACCCCTTATAACACTGGGACCGCTAAACAGAAATAGAGGCAAAAGGGGGGTTACATCAAGTTTCTGTATTAAACAGTTTCAGGCCATTTTGGACTAGTGTAATTGTTAATAACAGCACAGTATCAAGGGGTTTTCTCCATTCATGACATGTAAAGGGACTTACTACATTAACAGGTAACTTAATAGGTTATCAAGTTACAAAAAACATAACATACAAGGTTAGTGGCAGGCAGGTTGTTTATACCTTGTGCATCTTGCCCAGTTTCGCACATTGTACTATTTTGTTAGTTGAAAAACAAATATAATTACTGGTGACCCCCTTTATCACACTGTTAACAAGGCTTGCTCAAATGCCATATTATGGCATTCTCAAAACTTTCTTCCACCAGTAGTGTCCTCAGTGTGTCACTCTGTTATAGCGCACCACTCCATTGGCTCATACTGTGTGTGTGGGTGGGCGGGAAAAGTATGAAATATGCCAGCTCCAGTTTTCGCTTACAGAGGATCCGAGCCACTAGTGTTCATGCACGTCCCAATCTTTATTTGACCTTTTTTTTCTTTTTATTCTTAATATGATTGATTCTGTCTTTTTTTATTTTGTTTTGTAAATTATGTTTATTCATTTTGCATGAACAAGTCATAAACATTACAATTAATGGAGACCAGGAAAATCACATTTTTTACACAAACATTGTGATACATATATGTTAGCGTCGGTATACTTTTAGTCCATTAATTTGTGATACCTCAGGTGGGGTACCAGTGTACTGTCCATGAACCCCACCCCTGAGAGTAGGTTTCAATGCATTATTCAGAATGCTAGCCACACAGCGACTTGTAGAAAGGAAACAGGAAAAACTGTGGTAAAAAAAAAAAAAAACACTCGTTATTTAACATGGCTCTATAAGCCACTGTTTCTATAGCCTATCATTAACTTTATAATTAGAAATTAACTTGGGTTAGATCTAGAACACCGTACCACATTAGTAATCTTCGGTTACTATTAACCAACTGATATTTGTAACTCTAGTACTTTACACTAGCGATCTAGATAGCTTACGCCACTAACGAAATTGATTGCAGATTTAACATTTAACATTTATGGGAGGTCAGGGCTACTACCACATCAACTAACAGGAGGTATTTTCTTACCACCCTTAAAACAAGAGTTCTCGCCTCTAGTAACCACTGCAGTTAAGACTGCGAGTCTGAGTGCACTTAGGAAACAAGAGCTTCATGGCAGTGCCATTTTAAAGAGTGCATTTCATCCGCTCCACCCGACCCCCAAAACCTTTAGCTATCGAATGCTAATTAAGGCAAGATTCTGAATTAAACCAAACAACTTATTCATTTAACTAAACCTTTGTTACTAAGGCCTTTATACACCATAACAAGAAAAGGATATAGAAACATAGAATTTGACGACAGATAAGGACCGCTTGGCCCACCCAGTCTGCCCATTTCCCTACCTACTGGATAAGCTGCAGATCCTAGTTAGATATGTTACTAATCACTCAGTCTGTCCACATAACAGACAGTTCTATTATCAGCTTCATTCCCCTTCAGAGGCTTCATCCTCCAGATGCATTTCACAGGTGAGCAAGTCTGGAATTCAGCGATGATTTTGTCACCCGCTTCTTTGCCTCCTCCGGGTCAGTAAATTGGCAGTTCTTTCCACTGTAGGTAATACATAACCTTGCTAGAGCAAGGAGTGAGTGAGCCACTCCAAGCCCCCGCAACCGCAGCCTTATAGGATTGAACAGCTTTCGGTGGCTCCGAGTAGCGAAGGACCAATCTGGGAACACCTTGACTTAGCTGTCTATTACTACGGGGTAGTTAGCTCTTACCCATGCCAAAATTGTGTCCTGTACCTCAGAGCCGACTGTAACCAGCAGGATGGTGTGACTTGTCTCCGAGTCAGCTGTGCCCTACTGAAGTTCACTCTGTATGCCCTTTTTAGAGCATCTGGGTCAGGACATTGATCTTCCGGCACTGCTGATATTATCCATTGTTTCAGAAATGCAAGCAGATTTTCTCCTTCCATGCCTTCCGCGTGCCCCACCAGTCTAACATTCATTGCTGTGTTTGCATTTTCCGTAGTTTCTAGTCGAGCTTGGAGGTAGTTTACCTCATAAGTCATTTTTGCGAAGGCCGCCTGGGTTCTTTGCGATCTTTCCTCTGCTTCATTCACCGTTTTCTTTGCACCCTCTATCTTCATATCCTGGGCTGTCAGACGATCTAGTATTTTTTCTACTTTCTGATCCATGTCTCTTACAGCCTTCAGGACCATGTCTAGAGCTCGGGACTCTCCTCCACCAGTCGGGTCCCCGGACCATGATGCAACGACTGCTGTTGGGACGTTTGTGAGGGTTTTGAGCCAGCCCTCCAGTCTGATTTTTTCAGATGGCCCATTGCTAATTTTGGTATCTGCTGACTCCTGAAAAGGTAATCTATCCATTTCTGTAGATCAGAGTTCAAGTTGTCTAGTTTCTCAGTGTTAAAACTTCAGTTTAGTTCAGGTTCAGTGCTAAGCTGATCAAACCCACTTCCAGTCTCCAGCATGGCTCTCTAGCACCCCCCCCAATTCTGCCTTTTAAATATAACACAAATATCTGGGTGATCCGGCTCTGCGTTCAGATCTGGAGATACCAAATGCGATCTGGGATGCAGCCACAGCTGGCAGTTAAAAAAAAAAAAGGTGTGCGGGGGGGAGAGAGTGTGTGTGTGTGTGTGACTGAGGAGAAGAGACAATGACTCAGGGACATCAGGAATGATACTGGCTATCTCATGGAAACTGTCTCGGGGATGAACTCCTTGCATCAGTAATTGTAAAAAATAATAACTATGCAACTCTGTACTTATGGTTTTTTTTTTTTTTTTTTTACACACCCTCAGTGTGAGATGACCTCTCAAACTTCTCAAGCTTCGCTGTCGGGGTTTATGGGTCATCATGCACCTCGGTGTGTAAAAAAATCCATAACACACAGTTGCATATCCATTATAATCTATTTGACACACTTGATGAAAGGGCTGACTTGCATATGGGACCCTCCCACCTCCCCCATCCATTGCAGATGTTACTACTGGAACAGTTTTGGAAAAGTCAGATCAAAGCATGAACCATGGTAACCTTGCCTCTGAGGTTAGTTGCCTTACCTAAAGTTATTAACGACTGTGCCCTAAGCATACTTCACCACTGTCATATTTATTTTGAGTTACACTAGCCTCAGCCAAGGTGTAACATGGCTAACGTGTCAGGTGGGTAGACCGATGCATCATCTGAGATGACAAATGATGCAGAAAGCAGCCCATGGGCCCTGTCCTGCAGAGTTGGCCTTCAGTGAGTGACCACATTATGCCGCAGTTAATTACATTAAATGATGATATGATATATGGGACCGCGCTATCTTTCACAAGGAAATCAAACCTTGATTGTTGTGTTTCATTAAGTGCGAGACATAGGTTCTATCCAGACCAGTGGTTGGCAGGCACGTTGTTACCTTGTGCATTTTGCTCCATGTTACACATCAAAGTACTTTAAAACCAGATTTAAATATACACTTTCTTTCTGAAAGAGCAAAGTCTGAAACTCAGGGCCATCTAACCCACTCGTATCAGCAGGATAAGACAAGATGCACCCAAGGTTACCTATGGTACCACTAGCCCAAAAAACAATAGTGGAGAAGAAACAGATAAAATGGTTGGTTAAACATAAAAAGAAGATCACATGAGCTATGTTGCATTAAGTCTGACACAATAATTTTACTATTATTTCACTCAGAGTCATAAACCAGAACTAGGAGCTTTACTTTCAGGAAAACAAGTTCTTCTACCTGTTCAGGCTTGAGACCAGGCCTGTGTGGTGCTCCAACGTCACCTGCAGTACTGACTATTATTTCAGAGGGCACACTTGCAGGAGGAGAGCCCACATACTTTACAGCTACTCGAGTGAGTGAAGGCCACACCATTGTTTCCGACATCCAGTATTTTAAAGGATCTGATCTGTAGTGTTGCTTTTGTTCCCCCCAAGTAACTAGCCACACATTCTCTGCACTAATAGTATGCCTAAAGATGGAATCTTCATCTGAGCCTATATCTTCTAAAAGACTGATGTGAGCCCAACAATCAAACCCAAGCTGTGGTGTTGCTGAAGCTGTAGTGGTATCACCTCCTGCCTGTTCACTGCCAAATCCAGTGCCATCAGTTTCATCACTTTCCTGAGAGTATCACTCATTTCCATGAACAAGCTGAACGACCGTGTTATTGAATCAGGCACGGTATCTTTAATGTAGCCTCCCTTACTAAGTCATTTTAAAAGATCTTGCAACCTCACTTGGAAGAACAGACACTTTCAAAGGATGATCAAGAACTGCTGCAGGAGCATACTTCATGTCTTTAAAGACTGTGAAGTTCCTGGACGAAAATATTTGCAAGAAAAGCAACCTCTTGAGGGTCACCCTTTTTCAGTGGAATGCTTCGATCCTGCGCAACAAGGTGCAAACCATGAATCTAACCAGACTTAAGAAGACAACTCAGCACTCAGGTCTTTTGTTGCTTCTTCAAATGGTCTTTTTTTTTTTTTTTGTAGGGGTCCTCCATCCTCCTTCAGCCTGGTCACGGCCCCCGGAGCTTCCACCGCCTGCCCATTTACCGCCCCTCCCGGTCACCCCCGGCTTTCCCCCCGGAGGGCGGGGCCCGACACACCAGACCCCTCAACCCAGTGCCGTGGAACCAATATCTGGCTGGGAGGCGGCGTAGGTGCATTGAAGCCTCAGAGAGTGCTTCACCTAGACGGAGGACCTCCTCCTTCTTTTCCTCCTCGGTTTTCCTCCTCCCGGAGGCGGGATGTGCAATGATGCCAGCGTCCGCCCGCCTCCTCCCTGACGTAGCGCGAGCAGCGTGAGTGCCCCAGCCTCCGCCAGGGGTCCCATCGCTCCGGATGCTGCTCGACCCTCCCGGAGGAAGGAGAGCAGTCCATGGGACGCCAATCCTTCTCCCCGCCAGCCCTCCGCACGGCTCGGGTCCGTCAAACTCGGTCGCCGCGCCGCAAGCGAAATCCCATCGCTGCTTCTCGACGGGCCGGCTCTTCAAATGGTCTTAACACATCAACAAGAGCTTCTGTTATACCCCAGTGCATGCAAGTATACTGCCAATATCATGCTCAATTGCCGACCCAGTCTCGACATCTTCGATCAAGTGGTGCTGTGGAGTATTAGTTTCCATTTGAAACTTGTTCGAGTACTCAATTCATTTTACAGAATGATGAAAATGACCACAGATTTTTTGTGCAACGCTAAACAAATTAGAGACGCTCTATTATCATCTAGCGTTTTGTGCACTACAAAATTTATAGTGTGTGCAAAACAGGGAACATGTTCAAAACTCCAGTCACTGGTAGCTTTCAACATGTTTCTAGTAATACTAGTGCCAAACATGCCAGGATTTAATCTGTTTGCATGGATGCAGTTATTTGCCATGGCGTTTACATTCAGCAAGATACTGGCTGTAGTACGTTCTCCCTGAAAAACAGCAACATGCATAAGAGCAATTCTTCAAAGTGCACTAGCACCGCCAGTGTCCAAATCTGATCCAGCACCATTCTGTACTTGATTTTTATTTCTAGCAAACTGCACTCAGTGAGCTGTTCAAGACAAGGGGCTGGATTCACAAAACATTTTGTGACTAAGTCCCACACCGCAACTCCAGTTGCAGACGGAAACCTCCGCAACTGCGGAGATTGGTACTCACAGCCGCAGTAGTTGCGGAAGATGTTATGGTTGCGGTCCCACTGACTGTAACAGTATTCCGCAGCTGAGGGAGATTTCCCTGGCAACACCACCAGCAAGCTGCTGTAAATTGTGGAGCCGATCGTAATCCGGCTCCACTTTTGTATATCCTCGCAGCTACGGAGAAACTGCGGATCCACAAGTGGCAGCCCACTTGTGCCAAGTTTTTCCCCGCAGTTGCTGGACTTTTTCTAGAGTTTTGTAAATTTAGATCACATGTACATTACAAGTGCTAGTGCTTGTCCAGATGTCAGAAGTGAAGTGAAGTGAAGAAGACCACTTTCATCACATTTTACTCTTTCGCAAATTTTGTTTTTCACTGCAGTATAAACGGAAGGTAGGATAGCACGACTAAATGTAGCACAAGACGGAAGACTATAACGGGGTTCAGGTAACTTCACAAGCCTTCTGAAACCAATGTCTTCATTAAAACAAAGGCTGGAGGTCAAGAGCTATCATCTCACCTGTGCATGTTATTTTGGATGAGAGAGGGTGATTAGAAGAAAAAAACCTGCCTTGATTTAAAGGCTTGCATTATAGTGGTTTGCTTCTGCTTTATCCCTGGGCTGTCTGAACTAATGCTACAGATTTCATGGTGACATATTTTAATATGGTTCCACAAGCAGTGGTGGTTAGATGGCTTGTGACCCTACCTCACCTAATATAAGCTTTGTAGTGCACACAGACAGCTGTTGTGACATCTTCTGCATGCACAGTAAAATGCTGCCATACACTAGACATGACCCAGGAAGACACTGACTTGTGTGAAGATGATGAAAAATCTTTGTTTGCTGAAGATTTTTTGGTCACATAAGACAGGAACAAAGCAGAAGATGACGTTGGTACTGGTGGTGGAATACTAACACTAGTGTCAGTCATTTATTTCATCTAGAAAGGAGATGTCTAAGAAATCTGTGTCACTTTCAATATCATCATTTGAAATGCAAGTGTTAGGAAAGGTTGATGGACTACAATCTGAATTAGCTGGTGTTGCTGGGGTGGGGGCACTGCATTTAGCATGCTGTTCCCTAGGAGTACACTGCATATCACCCTGTTCTAAGACGATGGAGTTAGTGGCAGTATTGGTCGTAGTAGCATCAGTATTAGCATTAGCAATCAAATCATTATATTTCTCTATTAGCACCTGTGCTAACAGCAGTTGTTTTGCTGGGAATGTTTGAACTGACAAGAGGAGTGCTGTTGCTGCCGCCATTGGTGTCTTTATTCTTATTTTTTGTGGAACATGCACTTATACCGCATTCCTCAAAAAAGTACAAAGCAAGCTTTTTTGCAGCAGATAACTGTCCATTACTACTGCTACTAGTAGTTGGTGTAGAACAGGTTAGTTGACGGGCAGATGAACTGGAAGAAGGTTTTTTTTTTTTTGATTCACTGCAATATTAATATTTGGTGTTCTAGAAAATGGACCTCAATTTTTGGGTTTAACAATATGGCCAGATCTCGTCTGCATCACTCCAAACGGCACTTTTACTGCTGCCAAAACACAAGGGCGATCAGTGTTGTCCTCGTCACTGCTGCTGACTGAACCATCATTTGTTCTTCTGCTCATGGCAAAGTGAAAAGTATTTAAATCATGACACTGAGTGAAACACAGCACTACAGTGCCTAGTATTGACAAGGTCTGATTTTTTTTTTTTTCCAGTGATTACACTGGGCAAGACGCACATGGTAACTCTGATCCTCTGGCACCTCTACGATGCCACAAACTGAATTTTTTAAATAGTCACAGTGGGAAAGGCGTACAAGGTAACTCTGCCCCTCTGCACTATGATGCCCGAAACTTCATTTTTTAAATGACCGCACTGGGCAGTATACACAAGGTAACTCTAACCATCTGCACTAGTATGGTGCCTGTGAAAGAGCAGTTTATTTAAATGGTGATACAAGGAGAAAAAAAAAACAAAAACAAGGGGCCCTTAACAGAGCAGAGCTACAGTGCCTAATATTTCAAGAACTGATATTTTTTAAATGGTTACAATGGGCAAGATGCACAAGGTAGGTTACAGTCACCACCAATATTCACAGTCTTGCACAAAAAAAATCATACTCAGTATAAATCTAAATCTAAAAATGTGATTTTTTATTTATTTATTTATTTATTTTTCTGGATCTTCTTCTGTTTTCTCTGCCACCTTCCCCCTCCCCCATCTCCTTCAGCAAAACTTGTTGTCGTTTTGTCCCTGAACATACAGGATTGTGTATGGTAGCCCATACACAACAACGCTAATCTTATACCAAGTGGATACCATGATGTCAAGGACCTTGAGAGCGAAGCTCACGACGCTCCTTTGTTGTCATGGTGTCCACAGGGTGTAAGAACAGCGTTGTTGTGTACTGGAGCTAACACAGACTATTCTATGTAGCGTATGCTAAAAAGCAGCCAAATTCGTTTACTTTTTCTGTTAACACAAGCAGTCCTTACATTCCCCTGACTGCAATTCACTGCCATCTGCCCACCAGCCAGCGTGCGCGCATGATGCTTCAGCTGCCTGCTGTCCTATGAACAGTGCTACAGTGTTGATGGGGGCAGTTGCATTGTAAGGTAGCTACTAATGCAGAATGAAAAGTCATTCTACCTTAGTAGCTACGTCACTAGTGCAGCAGAACTTTTTTTTTTTTTTTAAGTGTATGGATCTCCATACACAACAGCATTCCACCATACACTATAAGATTTTTTAAGAACAATCAAATGTTCTCCAACTTAAAACATTTTTTGCCTTTTTCTTTTTTACAAAGAAAGCACAAGCACTGAAGCACTCTGCTGATGATGTACACAATACAACTCTCAGACACAGTCCTTGATGCTGCACTGTCCCAAGACTATCCCAGAATGAGCAGCAGCAGCAATATGTTGCCCTGCCTTACAGCCCCTGGGTCACATAATTCACTCACCAGAGTCACCACCACTGACTGCCAGTCAGCAGCGAATCACAGCAATCTGGGGATAGGCATTGGCTGTGTGATGCTGTTCCTGCAGCAAGGACCTTGAGAGCTCAGACCACTCCAGCACACCCCCACTACTTGTGCTGATGCCCACTGAATCAATACAATCTGGAGACAGACTGTGATGCTGTCTATCACAGATGTTGTTCCTCCAGCTGTGCTCCATTCAGATCACTGCAGCTCGCCTCCTCCACTGCATAGCTCTGCGCAGGAAGTAAATGCCTAGACTGATGCTCGGATGCACACCGGATGCCTTTCTACCCACGTCGAGCAGTTGCATTGCACAGACTGCATGCACCAGCTCCTAAAATAACAAAACACCATCTACAAGGCAAGTGCACAAAAACAAGTCGAATATAGCCAGTATTTGGGTTTCGGCTCCGCAACCCAAATATAGACATATTCGACTGTATTTATGCGGACTAGTATTCGGCTTGCCTTGCACGATCCTATATTACAATGTTAATTTCTATGCCTTGCTAGCTTGGGAAACTAGTTTTATGATGTATTTTGTCATAATGAATAAAAATAAAGTATTAAAAAGAAAAGTAAGCCATGGCATACAATTTTGAGGGGAGGCATTCTAGACCTCGACCACTGATTTTGGTTAATCCTACTGTCTGACAGGTAGGTGTGTGCGAGTATTGAATATTAAATCCCAAATACCATGAATAATGCGCAATTCGGTGGAGGTGAAGGAGTATTGTGTTTCTTAGTACCTGCCAGGTTCTGGTGGCAGGAGTTTATTCCCCAGAGAAATTGTCTGATCTAGTGATTTATTTGCCAGGAGGAGCTGCAGAGAGACTTGCAGTTTTACTACCTTGATTTCACAGGCCTCTGTGCTTGGCGGTGAATGAGAAGAAGACAGTGTTACTGAAACTATTTTATATCTATTAATTACAGTATTTCTAACTTCTAGCTTGACTGCTGTACTTATTTTTTTTTTAAAGTCTGTCTAACTTGGTGGTGTAATTAAGTATTCTGGGGGGTCAGGTTTCACGAAGGCGAGTAGCAGCCAGAAATCTCAGAGGACAGTCAGCTGACTACACTCCCACCGCCCACAGTTTAGGGCCACGTAGCAATGCCACTAAGTTGCACTGAGTGCACAACCTTGCCTGCCCTGTGTGTATGCTGCAAGAATTTCTTTGTGCTAAAATAAATCAAACTTCTGCTCCCAAAGTCATGGCACTCCGGCACACTCACAAAAATAGACTTAAAGAAATTGTCTTTTATTTCTCTCACCAGGAGGTTCCGAGAACAAAATCACAGTGCAGCTTCTAACATTTCACATAATCAAATGCTTTTATGAAGATGATGCCATCTAGTGCTGCTTCGCTTAAATAGCCTAAAGTGGTAACGTCACATAATAGCACTTAAAGTGCCAGTAGTGCAATAAATAGAAGCAGTGTTAAATATATCATACACCTGCTTCTAAAATAGAAAATTTGTTTTAGAATATGTGTGCTACCCTCAAAAAGACTACATAATACTGAATAACACATAGTGGTGAAAGTTCACTTTCCTCTGAATTTTGTACGTGATCCTATTTGTGGTTAACTTGTTTTAGCAATGCTGTACATCTTGGTGTGGAACATAGCACCTGGAAAATAACTGTTTCCTTACAGTCTATTGTTTTGGGCAAGAACTCACAAAGGGCAATTAGTAGGATACAAGACGGAGGAAAAGTGAGCATGAAAGTAAAAAAAAAAAAAAAAACATTGCAAAAGCAGTTTAAAGTGCTAAAATGCAAAGTGCTTAAAAACATTTTCTGTATTCAAAACCGAAGGAGCCTAGTACTTATACAATTTGATTTGCACAGTTTCAAAGTTCTTAAGCCAAGTGACTGTGGGTACAGCCAGGAATGTAAATGTTAAAAGGGGGGACCCAGAGACAAAAACAGGTCCACTTGAAATCAGAAGATTGGGGGATTGGGGGTGGAAGGGAAAGAAAGGGAAAAAGGGGAAGCACACTCAACTAAGACCTACTGTTGAAGGGGCTTGTAAAGTCTAGAAGGACATATAAAGATTATATACAAGAGGCCCAAGTTAGGCTTGTGAAAGCAACCAATGACTGTCAGGGAAATCCATAATAGATGGCTGCCTTACATCCTTGTAAAGGTAAAGACACACAGACGGAGGGTGAAAATGAGATGCCACTTCATGTACATTCTACAGTTTTTCTTCTCACTAGTGATGCATCCTGTAAAAAGACAGAGAAACACCTTTATCTTCTGTTTTTAAGGAAAGGTTTCAATTCCACATGTTCATTTAGACCTTTTCCTTTATATGCTCCCATCTCATAAATCCAAAAATTCTCCCTCTGGCTGAGTGGATCATCTCTGTTACCACCTCTAGGTCTTAACTTCACTTGTTCTAGTCCAACAAGCATAAGGCGATGTTCCTGTTTGTTTACAGCATTTTTCATATGGACTGCCCAGGCGCAGTCCAAATATTCATTTATGATGGCTCTAAGGTGTCCCCTATCCTTTCTTTCCACTTCCATTTTGTTTTCCCTATGTAGTAGCAGCTGCATGTACAGAAAGACAGATACACAACATACTTAGTGTTACAGTTGATTAGTTGTTCTATCTCATGTAACCTTCCATCATAAGGACTCCTACTCATATTGCATTCATAAATGTTTTTGCAGATATAACAATTTCCACATTTTTTTTTTATATACATACTTTTGGTGGTGGAGGGAGACAATTTCTGGGTGCCTCCACTCTCTGAGAGGAACTCACAATCATATCTCTCAGATTTGGAGCTCTCCTATATGACATTCTGGGAAACTTTTTGGAGGTGCTTAATAGTCTGGGGTCAGCTGATAGAACATGCCAGTCAGTGTTTGTTGATAATCTCTTACTTTCCACAAACAGACATTAAAGGTGGTGACAAAGTTGACAGTATCCTCATCTTCCTTTTCGTTAGGTGTTTTCATGCACTGCCATTAGCTGTTCCCTGGTTTTACTGTCACACAATCTCTTGGTAGTCTCTAAAGTCTCTGATGAATATTCCCTTTTCATGAATCTGGTTCTTTGATTTTTCCATTCTTTTGTTAAAATCTGCCTCATCACTGCAGTTTCTCTTTATCCTATACAATTGACTAGTGGGGATATTTTCTACTGTGTTGTGGGGATGACAACCACTAGCTATAAGGATGGTATTCCTAACAGTGGGCGTTCTATACAAAGTAGTCTCAAGATTACCTTTACCATCTGTTTTTATTTTTAGTTCCAAGAAAGGAATATCATCTCTGTTAGCATTTATAAGTAAATTTCAAGTTGGGGTTAATGCAATGGTGGTATCTTACAAAATCCTCTAATTCATTTCTGTTACCCCGCCACATAAGCAGAATAGCATTAATAAAGCAACTCCATAGCACAATTTTATGCTTGAATGGGTTTGCCTGGTTGTCCCAAATGACTCCCTCCTCCCAGAAACCTAAGTACAGGTTCGCATAGTTTTGGACGAAACTAGCCCCGTTGCGGTACCCTTTGTCTGTCTGTAGGTCTCATTCTGGAATGTAAACAGGTTGCCTTCTAGAACAATTCATGTCAGTTCAGCCAAAAAGTCAGTTTCACGTCTAGCCCCTTCCCTTCTTTTGTTTAAAAAGTATCTAATCACCCTTTAGCCATCATTGTACTGAATGTTTGTATACAATGATTCTATATCCATTTTAACAAGCATGTCACTTTCTTCCATGTGGACATTTTTAAGTACCTTCAAAATATCTCGTGTCTTGCACATAGAAGGGTGATGTACTTACAAAAGTTCTGATGTTGTCGTTCACCATATGTGCCAGAGGTTCTGTAACAGTGCCCACACTTGAAATTATAGGCCTGCCTGGGGGATTTGTGAGGGTCTTGTGTATCTTAGGCAATATATAGAATTGTGTGTTCAAAGGGGAATCCACAGCAAGGTATTTTTTCTCTTTCTCATTAACCAGCCCTTGATTCAATGCCCACACCAGAAACTCATCTATTTGATTTTTAAGATGCTCCCGCTATCCTGATTGGTTGCTTCATAATAATCTGTGTTGCCCAATTGTCTTGTTACCTCCCTGATGTAGTTAGTGGTGTTTAACACAACACTACCCCTTTGTCCACAGGCTTAACCACAATGACATTGTTTTTTAGTGATTTTATAGCCTCCTTCTATGCAGAGGTGGTGGTGTTGTAGTTGGGCAAAAAAATCTTCCTTTCTCAGGATTTCTAAGTTTCTTTCACAGAGTTTCTGAAAGGTGGTAACTACAAAAGGCGGTGGGGGACAAAAAGTGCTGGGTCTCTCTCTACTTGTGCCCACATTCTGCATCTATCTCTAGAGCTTGTTGACTCTCTCTTTCTATATTACATTCTAATGCCTCAAGCAATTTTTGGGTGGGGATGTAAATCATGTATGGGCCCTCACTAGACTTTGCTGTGCCTGCTCTACACATATTTAAATCTTTGAAGTTAAAGCACCTTAAACTTAAAGTTCTGCACAGTCTGTGCAAATCAATATGGGTCTCAAAAGAATTCCAAGTCTGTTGTGGGTATAAAAGACAGCCACACTTACTTCACCCTCCTTAAGGATGCAGTCTGAAACATTTATAATGTTCTCCTCTTGAGCCTCTGATACCTTTGGTGCTTCTGATATTCCTGGTTGAGCAGTATTTAATCCTGATACCACCTCTTCTGTGCTTGGCCCCCTAGACCATCCTGCTAATCTTCTTCCTCATCACGTCCATTTTCGGCCTGCTGGTATCTTCCCTTACGCTTGCCACGTCTGGGTAGTCCTTCCATGTGTCTGTCTAAATGAACTTCAGACAGCTCTGAATCGCTGGTTTCTGAGGCACAACTTCCAATCATGCCGCTTGTAGCACTCTATCCTCTAGAAGTACTATTATTCCTTAAAATGGATGCGGGCTCAAAATGTACCTTTTGCTGTCTGCCCCCTCATTTCCTTTTATTGCTGTTACTTCTCTTTGGCCAGAGCTGTCTGAAGTTTTTTAGATATATGCATGGAAGGACTGTCCAGACGTGGCAAGCACAAGGGGAGATACTAGCAGGCCGAAAATAGATGCAATGAGGAAGATCAGCAGGAAGGTCTAGGGGGCCAAGCACAGAAGAGGCAGTATCAGGATTAAATACTGCTCAACCAGGAATATCAGAAGCATCAGAGGCTCAAAAGGAGAACATTATGTAAGAAATAAGACATGACAGGGTGTGCATCCATGCACACACCTGGAGTGTCTTACTGCACTTATGAAATGGGCTAATTTTTAAAAAAACCTTTTACAGTTAGAATAATCATTTTTATATGTAGCAGAACAGATGTCCTTATGTGAATTTATGATAAAATAGTCCTTCCGCCTACTACAAATTACATCAAAAAATTTCTCACATCCACAGCCGTATCTAATCCCAGACAGAGGCTACCAGATTAAATCCCCTCCTATTTAGAACAGGTAAACTTAAAAGGAGAAGTTTTTTGGCTTTGCAGCAGCACTTGCCCAACCAGCTTAACACAACCCTTTGACCTCCTTAGCTGCCCAGTTGAGGTTTCTCAGTTTACGGATAACAATCCCCCACCCCCGTAACGGAACAAAAATTCCTGAGAAGATGGCCTCCCCCTCCACTCCAGCCGCCATAGTGATTCTGAAACACACCGGGAAGCGCAACCAAAACAAAAATATCCCCTCCTATTTAGAACACGTAAACTTAAAAGGAGACGCTTTTCGGCTTTGCAGCAGCACTTGCCCAACAAGTTTAACACAACTGTTTTGACCTCCCTCGCTGCCCACGTTAGACAAAAAATTCCAGAGAAGATGCACTCCCCCGTCACTCCAGCCGCCATAGTGAGTCAAACACACCGAGAAGCGCAAGGCTCGGAAAGCACTCCAAACCGCTTCGGAGCATGAGGAAAGGGGGCTCCTTCACAAACTGGATGAGCAGAAAATGTAATTCAATTAAGTGACGCTGCGCTGTTCTACCAGGTTTCACGCTTCGTACTGAAAGGCAGTGTTTGAAAAGGTGCAGGTTCTTCGATGTTGTGCTTTGGGGACACAATGGAAAATAAATGTAAACTACTGCTTTTCATTATTATAGAATGGGTAGGCTCAAGGCTCAATGCTCTCGCAGTGGGTAAACAAAAGATGGCTGCTACTGAAATGCCAACATTCTATGGCACCAGAATCTTGGCCTTTTCACTGCCAGTTCTTTTTTTTACCCATGCGTGGAACATATTTCATGCATGGACAGGTTCGCTTCTGATTGGCTGGTTTAGCCTACCCATTTTATAAAAATCTTTCGGTCTGCACTCTTAAGGGTGAAGTAAGTGTGTTAAAGGGCTATCTTTTACACCCACAACAGACCTGGAATTTTTTTGAGACCCATATTGATTTGTACAGACTGTGCAGAACTTTAAGTTTAAGGTGCTTCAACTTCAAGGATTTAAATATGTGTAGAGCAGGCACAGCAAAGTCTAGTGAGGGCCCATACATGATTTACATCCCCACCCAAAAATTGTTTGAGGCATTAGAATGTAATATAGAAAGAGAGAGTCAACAAGCTCTAGAGGCAGATGCAGAATGTAAGAACAAGTAGACAGAGACTCAGTACTTTTTTGTCCCCCACCGCCTTTTGTAGTTACCACTTTTCAGAAACTCTGTGAAACAGACTTAGAAATCCTGAGAAAGGAAGATTTTGTGCCCAACTACAACACCACCACCTCTGTATAGAAGGAGGCTATAAAATCACTAAAAAACAAAAACGTCATTGTGATTAAGCCTGTGGACAAAGGGGGTAGTGTTGTATTAAACACCACTAACTACATCAGGGAGGTAACAAGACAATTGAGCAACATAGATTATTATGAAGCAACCAGTCAGGATAGAGGGAACATCTTAAAAATCAAATAGATGAGTTTCTGGTGTGGGCATTGAATGAAGGGCTGGTTAATGAGAAAGAGAAAAAATACCTTGCTGTGGATTCCCCTTTGAACGCACAACTCTATATATTGCCTAAGATACACAAGACCCTCACAAATCCCCCAGGCAGGCCTATAATTTCAAGTGTGGGCACTGTTACAGAACCTCTGGCACGAATGTTGGACAACAACATCAAAACTTTTTTAAGTACACTGCCCTCCTATGTGCAAGACACTGGAGATATTTTGAGGGTGCTTAAATATGTCCAAGTGGAAGAAAATTACATGCTTGTTACAATGGACATAGAATCATTGTATACAAACATCCCGAACAATGATGGCCTAAGGGCAATTAGATACTTTTTAAAGAAAAGAGGGGAAGGGGCTAGACCTGAAATGGATTTTTTGGTCAAACTGACACAAATTCTTTTAGAGGGCAACCTGTTTACATTCCAGAATGAGACCTATAGACAGAAAAAGGGTACCACAATGGGGGCTAGTTTCACCCCAAATTATGCAAAACTGTACTTAGGTTTCTGGGAGGAGGGAGTCATTTGGGACAACCAGGCAAACCTGTTCAAGCATAACATTGTGCTATGGAAGCACTTAAGTGATGATATTCTGCTTGTGTGGTGGGGTATCAGAAGTGAATTAGAGGATTTTATAAGATACCTCCATTGTACTAATCCCAACTTGAAATTTACTTACCCTGCTAACAGAGGTGCAATTCCTTTCTTGGATCTAAAAATAAAAGCAGATGGTAAAGGTAATATTGAGACTACTTTATATAGAAAGCCCACGGATAGGAATGCTATCCTTATGACAAGTGGCTGTCATCCCCGTCACACAGTAGGAAATATCCCCACTAGTCAATATTATAGGATAGAGAGAAACTGCAGTGATGAGGCAGATTTATCAAAAGAATTGGGAAATCAAAGAACCAGATTCATGAAAAGGGGGCATTTGTCAGAGACTTTAGAGATTACCAAGAGTCTGTGTGACAGTAAAACCAGGGAATAGCTAATGGCAGTGAAAACACCTAACGAAAAGGAAGATGACGACACTACCAACTTTGTCACCACCTTTACTGTCTGGTCATGGAAAGTAAAAGATATTATCAACAAACACTGGCATGTTCTATCAGCTGACCCCAGACTATTAAGCACCTCCAAAAAGTTTCCCAGAATGTCATATAGGAGAGCTCCAAATCTGAGAGATATGATTGTGAGTTCCTCTCAGAGAGTGGAGACACCCAGAAACTGGATCCCCCTACCACCAAAAGGATATAAAAAATGTGGAAATTGTTATATCTGCAAAAACATTTATGAATGCAATATGATTAGTAATCCTTGTGATGGAAGGTTACATGAGATAGAACTAATCAACTGTAACACTAAGTATGTTGTGTATCTGTCTTTCTGTACATGCAATGTTACTACATAGGGAAAACAAAACGGAAGTGGAAAGAAGGGATAGGGGAACACTTTAGAGCCATCAGAAATTTAAATTTGGACTGCGCCTGGGCAGTCCATATGAAAAATGCTGTAAACAAACAGGAACATCGCCTTACGCTTGTTGGACTAGAACAAGTGAAGTTAAGACCTAGAGGTGGTAACAGAGATGATCCACTCAGCCAGAGGGAGAATTTTTGGATTTATGAGATGGGGGCATATAAAGGAAAAGGTCTAAATGAACATGTGGAATTGAAACCTTTCCTTAAAAACAGAAGATAAAGGTGTTTCTCTATCTTTTTACAGGATGCATCACTAGTGAGAAGAAAAACTGTAGAATGTACATGAAGTGGCATCTCATTTTCACCCTCTGTCTGTGTGTCTTTACCTTTACAAGGATGTAAGCCAGCCATCTATTATGGATTTCCCTGACAGTCCTTGGTTGGTTTCTCAAGCCTCACTTGGGCCTCTTGTATATAATCTGTATATGTCCCTTCTAGACTTTACAAGCCCCTCCAACAGTAGGTCTTAGTTGAGTGTGCTCCCCCCCCTCCACCCCCCCAAACCTCTTCTGATTTCAAGTGGACCTGTTTTCGTCTCTAGGTCCCCCCCTTTTAATATTTACATTCCTGGCTGTACCCACAGTCACTTGGCTTAAGCACTTTGAAACTGCAAATCAAGCTGTATAAGTACTAGGCTCCTTTAATTTTGAATACAGGAAATACTGGTAAGCACTTTGCATTTTAGCGATTTGCACTTCTGTTCCAATTATTTTTTGCTCTCATGCTCACTTTTCCATCGTCTTATATCCTACTAATTGCCCTTTGTGAGTTCTTGTCCAAAACAATAGACAGTAAGGAAACAGTTATTTTCCAGGTGTTGTGTTCCACACCAAGATGTACAGCATTGCTAAGACAAGTTAACCACAAATAGGATCATGCACAAAATTCAGAGGAAAGTGAACTTTCACCACTGTGTGTTATTTAGTATTATGTAGTCTTTTTGAGGGTAGTATACATGTTTTAAAACAAATATTTTTAGAAGCAGGTGTATGATATATTTAACACTGCTTTTATTTATTGCAAAACTGGTACCACTTTAGGCTTTTTAAGCAAAGCAACACTAGATGGCACCATTTTCATAAAAGCATTTGATAATGTGAATCGTTAGAAGCTGCACTGTGATTTTGTCCTGTGAACATCCTGGTGAGAAATAAAAGACTTTTTTTTTTTTTGCAACATTTTGCTTAAAGTCTATTTTTGTGAGTGTGCTAGAGTGCCATGACTTTGGGACTGGTACCTTTATTGTCATATAGCACCCAGGTCTTGTGCGGCTGTTTGCCTTGCTTAAATCAAACATATACATTTACAAATAGAAAAGTATTACAGTAGTTCTGCTGTAGAAATCTGTCTTTAAAAATAATTGTAGTGTAATCTGAGGTTGGGCTCAGGTTTCACAAAAGTCTGTAGCTGCCAGCAGTCTCAGAGTTCAGTCGGCTGACTGCACTCCCACCGCCCACAGTTTAGGGCCAGGTAGTGACACCACAGTTGCACTATGCACACTCCCTTGCCTGCCCTGCGTGCATACTACTTGTAAGAATTGTTTTGTGCTAAAATAAATCAGTACTGCTGTGCATTTATAAAGTATTACAGTGCTTGAGTGTGTTTAGGAATTGTGTCACAGATAACAGCAGGCAGAGGTGGTAAAAAATGTACTTGGTCCAGCCCATGCAAATAACAATGGAGGAACAGGTTAGCGATGCTGAACCTGAATGTGAGCAACGATCAGGCCAAATTCAACACCCAAAATTATTATTTACCCCTTCCAAGTATATTTCTTCCAGCAACAGTCAATCAATCAAATCAATCAATCAATCAGTCAACCAACCAACCAAAATCTTTATTTTGCCAGGCAGAACATCATTGAGACAAACTAATTTACAAGATGGACCTGGGGCAAAACAACTGCCAACAGGGTTAAGACATAACAGGTTAAGTGAGCGTACATAACAATTACACAGTAATAATAACAAAACAACCTATAACTATCACATGTAACAAGATACTTCTGCCAGAATATAGCAATAGGTTCAACAGGAGGTAGTGCCATTTAAATACAATTGCATAGATACAGATATATGGACGTAAGGTAATAAGCTAAAGTTTATACAGTAAACATCATTGGAGGAGTCATAGTGAGCAGGAGTGGCCGTTTCTCTAGCATCAAAGTGTGAAGAAGATTGAGATATAAGAGTCCTTTGTTAAGTACTGTAGGCATGACCTGGTAAATGGGGTCGGAAGGGGAGGGGGTACAGGGAGTGGGTACAGGGAGTGGGGAGGGAAGGTCAGATGAGATAGGAGAGGGTTGGACATGATGGCCTAGGGAGGAAGGACTGTTGTAAGGGAGAAACACGACAGATGCCACAGGCAATGGTTGGGGTTTAAGTCCAATATCTGAAGCAAAGACAGATTGTGATGTTGGGACCTTGATTTGAACAATGACAGAAGGGAGGACTCAAATGACGCCTCAGGCAGTGGTTGAGGTTTAAGTCCAGATTTTAAAGCAGTAATAAATCATGATGTTAAGACCTTGACTTGAAGCAATGACAGACCTCAGAGAAGGTCCTCAGGAACAAGGATTTGAAGAGGAAGAATGTGACAGGGAAAGCGAGCCTTGGCTGACACAGGAGAAAGTGTTACAAAGAGCACAAGCAGAAGGACACTGTTCTAGACTCCCACAACTACCAATGTGTTCCCATCTCTCACCAGTACCATCACATCTGTCGTCCCCACCACCACCACCACTAATATAGAGACCCTGTCTTCCACAACTGGCAGCATGACTACTACAGTCAGTCTTGCAACTGTGACCGTCACTCCAGCCACTACTGACACTATGAACCTTGCCACTACTGTAACACTATTACCACTTTCTGGTATCTCTGCCACAGTAAATGTTAGCAGTATGACCACTACAGTCGAGTCAGTTATGCCTCCTGCTTCTCACTACTCCTGAAAAAGTTGTAGAGGAGGACCAGTCATCTGGTTCTGAGTATTTCCCTCCGCATGAATTGCCCAGTGACACGTCATCTTCTTCATCAGAGGCAAACATGAGTGACTTTGAGGATGAGGCGGAGTATGTACCTTGACAATAGAAAAAAAAGCGTGGCTGGCAAAACAGCCTCTAGGAGTAGCACTTGTACCAAGGGTAGTAGAAGTAGCAGTAAACACAAGAGTCCCCCCTCCTAAGAAGGCCAAACAAGCAACACTGACATTTCTTTGGCAAGTTCTATTACAGCCTAAAGGACAGCTAAGTGATGGCAGCAATGTCATGGCACCATCAGGAGCAGTGACCACAGGGCAAGAAAATAAGGACAAGACAGGCACATCTGTTGAAAAAAAGAACTAGGGGATGTGGTGCTGCCAGAATCACTGGTAACCAATGTTAAAAGTGCTGTGTGGCTGCATTTCACAGTGTTAAAGGACGACACAGTTAATAGGAAGGCAGTCTGTTCTTTTTGCAACAGCACTATAAGCAGAGGGAACTCACTCTCTAACTTAATCACAACAGCACTGCAGAACCACTCGAAGCTTAAGCATCCTCAACTGTATCAAAGCTCACCTGGATCTGGATCTTTGGCTTCACCAAGACCAAACCTCTCCGGTGGGCAGGCATGCACGGTTGGCAGTGGTGGTGGTAATGACAAATCTGATTTCGAGCAACCCTGTGGTCACAGCACTCCTTCCACCTCACCAACAGAATCCCTCAACTCTGGTCACTTCTGACTCCACTGACACTACAAGGCAGAGATAGTCATCAGCACTTTGCACATCACTGGTGAAATAGTCCACATCGATGTCTCCCATGGAAGTTCCAATGATGGATGTTCTGCAAGCACGAGCAAAGTATGATGCCTCACATCCAACAGCACAGCAAATCACACAGCTGATTGCCAAGATGATGGAGTTGGATTTCCAGCCCAGGTCAGCTGTGGAAGATACTGGCTTCCGATGGCTTCTCAACTATTTAAACCCACGTTATCAGCTACCAACTCATACTACATTTTCACGGAGTGTATTGGCATGACTGTATGATGGCGTGCGATCTGCTGCTGCTGCTCTGCTTGAAGAGACTGTTGGTGGTGTTTTTCACTGCACTTCAGATATTTGGACTAGCGATAACTGCCTGCATGCCTATCTCTTCTTAGCTGCACAATGGTGTGTGCAATAGCCTGCTGCTGCTGTTTCTGATGCATCACCTTGTGGCTCACCCTCAGCCCCCCACAATATGGTAGTCTCATTTGGTCAGCTTTGCTGAACATCAGACTGATAGAGGAGGACCACAGAGCACATAATATTTTTACATTCCTGCAAGACATGTTGCGGTCTTGAACTGGTGTACATCAATTTAAAAGTTGGTTTTTTTTGTTACCAACAATGGCACAGACATGGTGAAAGCCATCAATGATGGACATTTTGTGAGTATTCATAGCTTTGCACACACACTGAATTTAGTGGCGACTCATGCACTGTGTAACAGTACTAGGACCAGCAACATACTATCCACATCCCGTTCAATCTGCAGTTATTTCCATGAGTCTGTTAAAGCCACTAACAAATTAGGAGAAATTCAGGAACACCTTGGTCTGCCCCAACATTGTGTAATACAAGATGTTAGCACTCAGTGGAATTCTTCATACCTGATGCTTTCAAGATTGCTGGAGCAAAAGTGGGCACTACATGACATGTCTGTGGAGGCAGACATTGGAGGGGTCCTAGGACATCATGATTGGTTAGTTCTTGAAGGTATGGCAAAGGTTCTTGTGCTATTTGAGAGGAGTACACGTGACCTCAGTGCTACCACAGCCTTACTTAGTCAGGTTATCCCAGCTTTGCATATTCTCAAAAGATCATTACGATGGTTTTTGACTGACAATACAGTGAGTACACAAGAGATCACTGAGCTTGTTATTCCTCTCTATGCAGAACTCGATGCAAGGTTTGCCACAGTCATGGATAATTGCCATCACGTATTTGCTACCACGTTGGTCCCTAGGTTCAAATATGAGATTGTTCATATAGCCATGGAAAGTACCACAAAGTGACTCATTACAGGCAACAGCTGAGTGAAGAGTTAAATAGTCCCATGCAGGCAGTGAGACACTTGGAAGGGGAAGACGATGCTCCAGTTCAGGTTCCTAAGGGAGAGAAATAGGCACATGGTGGTTTAGAATCAGATGGTACTGGTGAAGACGGGGAAAGACGGCATAGTGGCAGTGCAGAGGAGAGTTACTGGGCATTACTCAGCACATCACTGCATCACCAGCAACACAAATGCTCACAGTCTCAGCCTGCCTCTGCAGAAAATGTACTTAATGGCTACACTGCAGAATCAACTGAGCCATCTGAAGTTGATCCACTGGGCTACTGGATTCAGAAAATTAACTCCTTTTCTCAGCTGGCACAACTTGCTTTAAAATACCTCTGCTGCCCTCCTACAGGTGTGCCGTCTGAGAGGATGTTTCGCACTGCTGGTGACATTGTTGAGCCACACCATTCCAAGTTGGACCCGCAACACGTTGAATAGCTAGTGTTAATTACGCTAAACTTATCAGTAGTTGGCTACAAATATAATCTGCCCACATAAAACTGGTGGTACAGTACAGCTTTCAATCTGTCTAATGTTACAACAGTGTAATGTTACTTTTTTTGGCTCATCCTTTTTTTCTATCTTGTTTCTTTTTTCTATCACATTAAATGTTTAATGTAAAGGTTAACTCTCCACTTTCTGGCATATAACTGCATGACCATCATGATGCCCCTCTTACACTAGAAACATTTAAATACTGGATCATGTTTTAGTGCACTTATTATTGTGTACTTTAGGTTACCAATTATCTGTTGGAAAAGGACTGGTTGGCCCACACAATCTGCCAGACTGTCCACCCCAGCCTTATCGGTCTCTTCTGTAGACCCTAAAGGAACCCTGCTGTCTCCCTGCCTGTTTTCAAATACACCCCATGCCTGAAGCACCACACTGTTTTTGCCACCGTCACTTATGCTGCCAGTCTCTGTCAGGTATCTACCATGTCTTCCGTAAATAAATATTTCTTCACATCTGTTTTGAACTCCCCCTTCAGCAGCAGCAGCAGCATCAGCATCATCATCATCATCATCATCATCATATACTCCCCATTTCCCTGGTACTTGTGCTCTTTCTAATTTGAAAGAGACTCCCCTTATGTGCCCTGTCTTCACCCCTGTGAGGTACTTGTATAGGTCTCGATCATGGTACATCTCGCTCTCCTCTCTTCCAGGGTGTTCATACAATGCACTTACACCAGTGCCATTTTACTTGCCCTAGACAAGACACAAGATGTCACCTCATCTGCAGCCTTTGGTCAATCTATGATGACCATCTGTCACCTAATCAGTGCAGTAGTTTGCCGCCTTTCTGGGCAGCTGAAAGGCTGTTGGGGAGTGTTCATGGCAGAATTAACTGTTGTACTTCAAAAGGGAAGGAAGTGGTGTACTTCAACACTGTTGCAATGTCTTACTTAAAAAAAAAAAAAAAAAAAGGCACTTATTTGGGGACGAATAACGCATATCTGGGACCCTGAATATGAATATTCATCCAAATATTCAAATTAAGGTATTCGCACACACCTACTGATAGCCACTCCTACCGGTGTTATAACATGAATGTTGTACTTTAATTAAACAGAATGTTAATAATGATGCATACAACTAATAATGTTCTATTTCTTGCTCTTATGCAGTTCCTGAAGTACAACGAGGGGGCTGGGTACAAATATGTGCATGTCTGCAATGAAGGGAGGCCTCAAACAGGCATCAAATGGTTCTGGTTTACAAATTTTATTTTCCTAACTAAACTACTGCATATTTTACAATGTAACTATTACTAATCAGCTCAGATGGTGGCGGACTGGGAAGATGAATGGAGATTTTTTCTGGATGCTATCTGGGATAGTGGGGGTACCACTAGACACGAGGTTCTACCTAGGTTTACGCAGACTGTGTGGTGGTGCTTCTGGACACTAGTGAATACACAGACCAAAAAAAGGTGGCTACTATGGGACTAGTTTAGAGCCCAGACAAAAAAACAAACAAAAAAAAAAAAATCCAAAAGTACTTAAAAAATCCAGCTTCCCAAGCAAATGGACAATTGAACTTCTGAGTTAAGTTCCGTTCACTCAAAATTGATTTATAAATCTTTAAAAATCACTAGCAAGTTGCTCCCATACCACCACCAATGTTTCACATCCTGTCCAATGGACACCTTGATAAAGCATCGGACAAGATGTGAAACGTTGGTGGTGATATGGGAACAATTTGCTACTGCTTTTTAAATATTTATAAACAAATTTTGAATGAACGGAACTTAACTCAGAAGTTCAATTGTCCATTTGCTTGGGAAGCTGGATTTTTTAAGTACTTTTGGACACTAGTGAATAACTTGGGCTAAGGCAGTGTGAGGAAGGGGGTGGCACTGGATGCCAGGGACTACTTTGATTAGGGCAGAGTTGTCGGGAGAAGTGCCCCTGGATGCCAATATCTGCATGTACTGGGGCAGGATGAGGGAAGTGGATGCCACTAGACACCAGAGACTGCTTAGATTGGGCCAGGGTGAGGGTAGGGGGTTGCCGCTGGATGCCATGACAGGCATGGAACCAGGGTGAACCAACGGAACCAGGGACCGCTTTGCATGAGACAGAATGAAGGAATCTCACAGGACACCAGGGACTGCATGCCATTAAGAGCAGTGTGGTTGGGTCTGGCTCCGTGGTGCTGAGGGATGAGGCACCCACTTGGTATGCTGGTAACCTAAGTTCCTGCCCCTCAACTGGGATGAATGGAGCAGAGACCAGTGGGAAGGATAAAGAGCATCCGCACAGATGCACTCCTCCCGGGGGTGGGGGTGGCTTACACAACTACTTCAGCAGCTTCTGGCAGCTGGCCTTCACAGATGCACCTGAGAGCATGGGTGACCACATATTGCCATACTTCTCTCCAGGATGCCACATTGTGCAACTATTATGTGTGTGGGGGCGGTGCGGAGGAAAAGGCCCATCTCTGGAGCACTGAATGATGGCCCTCAGTGTGTTACCTCCTTGCAACTGACCACCCAGCATGTTGTCCTTGCCCCCCAAATCGTATCCCCGAGGTCTGTGGTGCTTCCTCCTAGGTGAGAGCAGGGAGGCCCCCGGCAGGGATAAGCTGAAACTAAGGGGATGTTAGACCACTCAAGAAGCCTGGAGGTAAGGACCAATAGTGAGGGGTGAGTCCAGCGGTGGTGTGGGGGGGCATGTGGGGCCTGAAGGAGATGGGCACCGATGGGGCAGGGGAAGGAGGGAAAAAAGAGGCAGTGTCATTAAGTGACTAGATGACTGGCACTAGGAACTAGAAGATAAAAGGGTTCAAACCCCACCACAGCCAAAACTCATTGGGTGTCCTTGGGCAAGTCATTTAACCTCTCAGTGATACTGTCTACCCAGCTGCAGAAACAGGTAGAAACAGGTAGAAGCAGGAGGTCACTAACAAGATTTAGCATCTCAGCTGGGCTATCATGGATAGATTTCAAAAACAAAATAAAAAAAACAGTACTACCAATAAAAATTAGTGTGCTCTATCCATTCTTAAACATACCTTTAAAACGGCTGGAAATCAGTTGCAAAAACTACATTCAGGCATCAGTTAGAGACTGAAACATAAAATTTGTCTGCAGAAAAGGACCAACTGTCCCAGCTAGTCTGCCCAGATGTTTCCTGCCTGTTCTGCCTCCATAGACCACATCTGGTCTCTGGCAATCCTCCCTCCCCCCATGCTTATTTACTAGTATTCAGGGAAGGGGGAACTAGAGCTAGAGATCAGTTAGGCGCACCAATTATAGTCAAAGTCCTTTTACTTATGAAGCAATTTTCCAGAGTATCAAAAGATTTTTTTTTATTGTGTTATTCATGAAACAGGTTCTCTATTTTTTTTTTTCATTGCTGTTTTTGCCCAAAGGCACACCTAGCTCCACGAACGGGCTCGCCCTGGGCTCCGTGACCCATACCCTCACCCGGGGATGCCCCCACCGAGTGGCGCCACTGAGGCGGAACTGAAGGTGGCTGGAGAGTCAGGCCACTGGAGCCCCGGCTCATACATGGGGGCCAGCGGATTTTTTGTAGGATTAACCCTGGAGCTGGGTACGTGCCACGATGGTAATGCTGAAGCAAGCATCATCTCAGCTCCACCGACGATGCAGCACAATGCTGTGCCTCCCAGCCTTTGCCAGGGGGCGAGCGACACCAGACCCAACTCCACTACCTTCCCCAGAGATGGAGAGCAGTCCTCCGGATGCTCAATCCTTCCCTTCCCCTGCCAACCCCTGGTGGCCCGTGCCTCTTCCCGAACACGGATCACCAGCGTGGCGCAAAGTGTGGCGTCCAGCGCCTCAACCCTCAGTGCCACTGGGCTAGCCAGAAACAGGTTCTCTATTTTATGTCTGCTTTTTCTGCCCTCTTCTTACAGTTCATTCATACTACTACTACTACTACTACTACTACTACTACTACTACTACTACTACTACTACTACTACTGCAACTACAGCTACATCAGCTGCCTCACAAACTTCCTTCACCCTGGCAGGATTCTGCTCTGTCTCCTCCCTCCCTCTAAGCCCCAACAAACCCTACCCTCTTCAGTACCCATGCAATGCCCCTGCTGCAGTTTCACCTCCCACCCACCTAAAAACTAGCATTTCTTCCCTTCCCCCAATTCCCTCCCTTCAGACCTCCCATTGTTCTCTTACTGTGATTTCTCAGTCATTGAAAAAAGTAGTTGTACCAATGGCCTGTCCCTACCCTATCCTTACACCATTAATCCAACTCTTCCCGTCACTTCTCCACATCCTGAAGGGCTGGGATTCGGCCTCTCTTCTCTCTCACCTTCACCCTCTCTTCTGTCCTTCTGAAGCCTATTCCCCCTTGCTGCCTACAGCCTGCTTCCCTCCTATTGTACTCTACCTCTCGTTGCCACAACCTGCTCCATTCCTGTCGTGCTTGATCCCTGCCTTGTGCAGGCAGGGTCCTCAGCATACTGGAGGGGTCAGGCCCCAACAGACCTTTCTCCTCCTACCTCTTCCTTCGCCTCCTCCTTCCATCCCCTTCCACCCCGCTTCTCTGCCTACTGACATACCTACCTCTCATCTTCACTTCTCCCCCTTACGTTAGCCCTAGCTATGGCTGAGCCCTAATCTAATACACTTGTAGTTAACTTGCACTTCTGTTATGGCTGACCCCTAATCTCTACTGCACTTGTAGTTAACTTGCACATCTGTTATACCTTAGCTAATCTGTACTGCCTGTGTTTACTCCTCACTAAGTTCCCTAGATCAAACTACAACAATTCTATTCAGCCATTTTCTAGCTACACAGTTATGAGTCATTTAGTGTATGCCTAAATATTATTTTGTGTTGTTGTATCTATCTAGTCCAAAAGTGTTGGCATAGTATCTATCTAGTTCAAAACGGTTAGCATCCTGCTATTTCATTACTCCTGTACAGTCTGCTCAAATTATTTGAATGTAATCTACTGTAAATTTATATTGTGTATCAAATCTCTGTAAACTATCCTCATGTTCCCGTGCTCCACAGGTCGCACCGAGAGACTAGCAACTAGTTGCTCAGCATGCCTGCCTAGTGAAACATTTCAATAAATAAATGAATGTTTACACCACTCCTGATTCAGTTCAGTCTTAGTGGAGTAGAACAACAAAAAAGAAAAACAAAGGGAACTAAAGAAAAAGTAACACTATGAAAATGCTTTATGAAGAGCAAATAAGTAAGCATTAAGCCTCAACGAAGGTGGCATCTAATGGGGAATTAATACATGGTTGGGATTGTTGTGGCACAAGGCCGAAGGCAGAGTGCCTGCAATGGCCAACCCTGCATTAATTCCCCATTAGATGCCACCTTCAGAGTGACTTAATGCGCTTGTAACATGGCAAGTGCAAACTACGTTATGTTACAAGTGAGTGGTATGTGGGATATTACTGAACAGGAACTTACAATATTGTTTTCTACAATTTCAACTGCTGTTCTACTGTGTACTTTTCAATATATCTCAATCTCCACCAGGCGTGGCCACACTCTAACTTCACTACCTGTTAATATTGTGCCAGCTACTTTCTGTTGTTTTCCTACTAATGATTAAAAAGTACTTTGTGACGCATCTCGGCAGACAACATAACTTTCATTCATATCTACACGGCTGTTTAGACTCGTTTCACTGTTTTGTATTTCTGCTTAACTACTGCATTCTGGGGAGATAATGAATATTTGTATACCTGAGATTTTACTTCATTGCCGATCTGAAGGTATGCAAATCTTCATTCTATCCCCACAATGCAGTGCTTACTAGGAAGTGATACCCGATAGCCCTACTCGCCATTCACGGAGACATACATCACTCACAGTATGCTTCTTCGAGTCCGTCTACATGACACACTGTGTGACTTGCCTCAGTTTTCCTCACACACTGAAAAATGCTGCTCATCGCCATGACAGCTCCCTGTACAGTGCAGTACCCATGGCTTTCTTCAGGTCGGTAGGCGAGCATGCTCAGGATTTTGGCAGCATGTCCTCAACGCAAACAGTGGTCTACTTTTTTCCTGTTGCTCACTCTTGTTCTCGCTGCAAACACTGCTACATTCTGAGGCGGGCATTACTAGTGTATTAATCCCTGCTTCATAATGTACCATGTGTTGTGTTTGCGCCAATGCAGTTGCTGGAATCATGTCTATTTTTATGTTTGCTTGCACGCATGTGCAAGAAACATAGTGCCATCATCCGAGTTTTCGGAGGTGTGGCAGCCCTCTTCCAATTCAAGCAGTGTGCTTGCAGGCGCGGCCGCAGTTCTCCAATGCCTGCTGGAGCTGTCTATGACAGCTCCAAAATGCAGTGGCGTACAGTTGAAAGGGGGAGCCATGCCTCAGTGAGCAGCGATAAGATATCGCCTGCTCATCGCGTGCTCCCCTACACACACACACGGCACACATACTGCGTGCTCCCCCCCACGCACACACTGTGTAGCCGACAGGTTGCCCAATCCCCGTCGGCTGTGCTGCGCCCACCAAAGCAGTTCCTTATGCCCAGCTGGGTGCCACCCCAAGCGTGGCTATCGCTCGAGCCCAGCGGCCGGGTGCCCAATCCCCCATCGGCTCCACTGGTTCCCCAGAGCACGGGGTGCCACGCTCAGGAGCCCACCCCAGCATGGCAACATGCTATCGCCAGACGGGGTGCCCAATCCTCTGTCGGCTCCACGCCCCCATCAGCCATCCTTGTGCCATGCTGGGAGCCCACACCCAGCGTGGCAAACGTCCAGCGTCGTCCTCATTTAAAAAAAACAAAACCTGAAACACCAAAGCGGTCCCTAGCTGTGTCTGCCCCACCACTGCGCACCTTACTCTACCCCCACCCATACTTACCTCGGGACTCCAGCCTGGCGATCTTCGGTGGACCGGGAACACGTCTGCACTCTTCAAAGCCGACCGCGAACTGAGGAAATGCCGGTAAGCTGTATAATGGGATAGATAGGGTTTTACAACTTTGCAGCATATCTCAGGCATTTTTTGGAATTTTTGCACCAAATTTTCAACATGGGGTTTTTGGGACCCCTTCTCACGAATGCTCTCACTGTCATGGCGTTAATCGGCCCTGAAGGGTGATTTCGCAGTCACTACGCAAAATCACCTTTCGGGACCGAATGTAACTGTTTCTGCCACTGTTCATAAGGTGGGCTCTCAAAAAGCCTATTTTGAAATTTGGTGGAAAAATTCTAAAATGACTGTTTCTGAGCATGCGTTGCGCAGTTCCTACACACCCTCGTAGGTTCTCCGATTTTCAACATTTTCACTCCAGATTTTTCAACATTGCCATTTTACACACCTCATATGAGCAGTACAGCTGTCATTTTTCATCTTGCCCAGAACATGTTTCCGGCGAGTGGCGCACAATGGGCGTGGTCGGTGTCTTGAAATCAATGTATGGGACACATTAAGAAAATCACAGTGACACTGCTGTGAGCAGGAGTCTTAAAATAGCTATGTTGAAAATTTGGTGAAAAAAATTCTAAAATGACTGTTTCTACGAGCATACGTTATGCAGTTCCTGCATTTCTGTAAGTCTGCGAATTTTGCAAATATTTTCACTCCAGATTTTCCACATTGCCATTTTATTACACTTCCTTATGAACAGTACAGCTGCCATTTTTCACATTGCCCAAAATGTGTTTCCGCCCATGCAGTGCACAATAGGTACCGCGGTCGGTGTATGCAAAGCAATGTTTGGGACAGATTAAGAAAATCACAGTTGCACTGTTCATGAGCAGAGGTCTTAAAATGGCTATGTTGAAAATTTGGTGACAAGAAGTCCACAAAATGACTGTGTTACTGAGTGAGCATTGCGCGGTTTCCACGCACCTCGTAAGTTCATGACTTTGTAATATTTTCAGTCCACATTTTCACCAGTGGCATTTTTCCACACTTCCTTATGAACAGTACAGCTGTCATTTTTCACAACATGGCCGAAATGTGTTTTCACACTTTCAGTGCAGAGATGTGTGGTCGCTGTGGGAAATCATTGTTTGGGACAGATAAAGAAAATCACAGTGACACTGTTCATGATTGGAGGTCCCAAAATGCCTGTGTCGACAATCTGCTGTAAAAAAATCCCCAAACTAATTACATTACGGGTGTGCGTTGCACAGTTTCTATACTTCATTGACCACAGTTTTTTTTTTTTTTTATATTTTACTGCAGATTTGCAACATTGCCATTTTTACACCTCCCCATGAACAGTACAGCTGTCATTTTTCACATCCTGTTCGGAATGTGTTTTTGCATCTGTGGTGCTAAATGCTGTAGTCACTGTGCATAAGCAGCTTTCGGCTAACAAACTGATATTGCCACTGTTCATGAGGTGGGAGTCACAAAAAAAACATGTTGAGAATTTGAAGTAAAAATACCAACGAATGCCTGAGGTGTTAGGGTTTCCAACCATAATGCCCCACCCTGTAGAGAATAACAGGCATCAGGGGTGTGACTTGGGATTCTTGCCTGTAATGCTCATACCAATCCACACCCTGCAGCCAGTGAGAGGCATCGAGGTATGCCTTGGACTCTTCGGCCCCAAAGCTCACCCCATTCTCCTATACCACACCCATCTCACCATATTTCCTGATGGAATGGGGTGCGCATAAGGGTCAAAGACCCCAAGGCATACCGTGACACTTGTCAGTGTCTGCAGGGTAGGGTGTGGTGAAATGGCGTGGGCATTATGCCTGACGACCCAAAGGCACACCCCAATGCCTGTCACTCTCTGCAGGGTGGTGGTGGGGTTGGCTTCAGTTCAGTACTTCACTGCCATTTCTATTATGCAGCTCTGTAACTTCTACACTACCAATGCCAATAAGCAAACATTCGGCATTGACAAATGCTTGTTTTTTTTTTAGCCATGTTACAAGGCGAAAATAATGACTGCTTCATGAATATACAGTAGGCCACAGCTAGGGTTACCACCTTTTATAAAGCCCAAAGTGGGACATTTCTCACTGAAATATGATTTTTCGCAGGACAATATGTATCTCGACCAATGCAACAGACTTGTTTTCTCTAAATAATCATAATTAAGACTAAGTGTTGTAGTTTTTTAGCGGTTTTTAGTGTTTTATATCATTTTAAGGTGTTTTAATCAAGGTAGTATGTTGTTTTGCAGCATTTAGAGGCAAGTCAGAAAATATTTTTTCTGCTATAATGTCAGGACGTAGTATTTTTCATGTTTTTTTTGCAGGACACAGCTGCCCAAATCAGGACTGTCCTGCGAAAATAAGGACAGGTGGTAACCCTAGCCACAGACTCAATCCAAAGTTGGTGTAAGAAAGTCCTCTGAATCCAAGGAAATGTATAGCTTGGGTGTTATTCATACATTGCACAGCTGCTCAAAGCAGCCCACACATCACTTCTGCACCCTCTCAGCAGCATTGATATGTGAGTCAATGTCCCTGCCTTGGATGACAGTGCCTAAGTTAGATAACACCAAGACTGCTTCATGCAGTCATGCAAAGCCCAGGGAGCACCATGCCACACATTCACAAAGATTCAGGTTTTTTTTTTTTTTTTTACACCAACTTCAGATCTGTGTACTTTTAAGGCTAGTGTTTTAACAGTAATTGATGCCTAATAAGTATTCAGGTGTCTGGGGGTACAGAGTATAGCAACAGAAACATACAAGTTGATGGCAGATAAGGACTGCTAGGTCCATCCCAGTCTGCCCCTATACCCTACCTGTATCAGCGGCCGCTGACCCTACCTGGTCATAGGCTTTAGCTTCTCCTTTCCACCTCTAGAAAATATACAAGAAAAGGTACGTGCACATGCATACCCATTATTACTAATTCCACCTCCACCTCCCAATGATGTTTCTGGGCCCTCTGGGCTTGGAGATCACTTGGGAGCACCTTGCTGGGTAGGTAGGCAGCCGAAGCAAGGACCACGTGTTGGCCATTTTTGGCCTGCTTCATGTTTCATGGGAGCCACTGGGTGGAATTGACCATTGCACAGTGTGTTTCCAGTTGGATATGGGAAGGGAAAGCATCCTGACTAAGACCAAAATCTTGGATTTCAGGAGGGGAGGGCTTCAGGAAAATAGCGAAGTGCTAAGGAACCATCTGGTGGGTATCAGAGCAGATATGGGGTGGACCATTAAGGAAGGAATACTAGTTGCCACAGATAAGTGCGTTAGGCTCAGGGGGAAGTACACAAGGACCAAAGCGCCCAGCTGGTTCAGTTCTGGGGTTGCCCAGGCAGTAAGGGTAGGCCTACAGAAAATTCAGGAAGACCAAAAGACAGGTGGATAGGGAAAATTACCTAAGGTTGGCTAGTGAGGCAAGTAAGAAAGTCCAACGAGCAAAGACACAGAAGGAGCTGAAGATAGCTGAAGGAATTAAGAAGGGGAGAAGGCTTTCTTTCGTTATATATAAGTGAGAAAAGGGACAAGAAAGAAGGGATTGTTAGGCTTAAGAAAGGGGTGAAGTGGGTGGAGGATAATGGGGGAAAAGCAGAGACACTAAATGAATACTTCTGTTCCGTCTTCACCAGGGAGAAGGACGGACCAGTGCCTTCAGAAGTGGAAAGAGGAGCGGGGGGCAGGGGAACACAGATGTAGTGATAGAGGAGGATAGAGTGAGGGAGGGGGCTGCTGGCATTGAAGGTGGACAAATCACCAGGCCCAGACAGAGTACATCCAAGAGTACTAAAAGAACTGGCTAAGGACCTGGCATGGCCACTGGCAGACCTATTTAATTGTTCACTAGAGTCAGGCATGGTACCGCAGGACTGGAGAACAGCACATGCAGTGCCACTCCACAAAAGCGGTCCCAGGGAATTACAGACCAGTCAGTCTTACCTCCATTGTGGGCAAGCTCATGGAGACCATACCAAAGGAAATGTTGGTGGAATATCTAGAAAACATGGTCCCAGAAAGTGGGGCAGCATGGGCTTGGGGGGTCGTGTCAAATGAATCTGATTGACTTTTTTGACTGTGTCACTAAGACATCAGACAGGACCAAGCGGAAGACATCCTCTATCTTGATTTCAGCAAGGCCTTTGACTCTGTGCCCCACAAATGGTTGATCAGGAAGTTGCTGGATCTCGGGGGAAGGGGAAAAGATGGGTGCAAAACTGGCTAATGGATAGAACCCAGAGGGTGGTTGTTGTGGGAAGAGTTATCTGGCACCAAAGAGGAAACCAGTGAGGTCCCATAGGGCTCAGTGCTGGGGCCGGTGTTGTTCATGAATGACATTGATGGTGGCATTAAGGCCAAAATGTGCCTATTCGCAGATGACACCAAGCTCTGCAGGAGAGTGGACACAGCTAAAGGGATACAGGACCTACAGAAAGATTTGGAAAAGCTCAGGAGGTGGTCTTTGATCTGGCAGCTTGACTTCAATGCCAAGGAAATGTGAAGTTATGCATATTGGAGCCAAGAATCCCAGGACAGAGTGCTACCTGGGTGGAGTCCAAGTATCTGCATCAGAGGAGAAGGACCTGTAAGTGATGATCACTAATGACTTGAAGCACTACACGTAGTGCCAGAAAGAAGCAGCAAAGGCAAGCAAGATGCTGGGATGCATATGTAACCCCCCTACAAATGGGGGTTCCCGAAAAGTCTTCCTCAAGCTTGCCCAAATGCCCACTGCCAGGCTGGTGTCCTGCGTTTTAGCAGTTTAAATGTGATTGTCAGAGAATGCCTGTATAACCTCTGTGTACTGTCTCTTTAAGAGCTTCCTGGATTGCAGTCATAAGTAATCTGAGAGGGAGCTCTGTTGAAAGATGTAATTATTTGCTGAAAATCTTTTAGAGTGATATTGATAATGTAGTTTGTCTAACCTGCCTTCTTTGCAGCAAGGACTGTTTTGTTTATCTCCACTATCTTGGCCCTGGACTGCGAATTGGACCAATCAGTACTGGTGGGACCTAAAATGGAGCCGGAATACAGGAGCTGTCTGGAGTCAAAATCTGTAGGAATTGTAGTTTGGGGCTTTTGATGCCTTTTTGCACCTAAATGGGGAGCCTTTGTTGTGACTGACAGAAGGATCAGCCAACCGAACCTTTTGGATCTTGGGGAATTTCCCAGGCTGCTGCAACTAGTTTTGGCTTTTGAGCTGAGAAGTGAAGAAGTAACAGCTCAAGTGATTTTGTGCAGCAGTTCCGTGTAGTTTTGCCTGGGAGAACTGTGAAAGGGCTGAGCTTTGGCCTGCCTGTTTACCTGCTGTCCCTTAGAGGGAAAACAGAGTTTATTCAGACTGAATCAGAGTTGTGAGGACTATTTAAGCCACTGGACTGTGACCAGGCTTTAACCTGACAAGGACCGAAGATTTGTTGAATACGATTGGCCTGTCAGGATTTCCAGCTGCTTTTGAATCCCCAGATTGTGCAGAGACTTTGCGATCGTGACTGGAGAGCGGTTTGCCTGGTACAGTAGCATTTCCTTACATGTAAATGTGCTGTGTATTGAAAGTGGGTCATGATTTGGTTTTCCACTGTGTGAACTGTGTTCTGCTTGCTGGTACCGTAGAATCCTTTACCTGTAAATGTGCTGTGTATTGAAAGTGGTTCGTGATTTGGTTCCCCACTGTGTGAACTGTGTTCTGCTTGCTGGAAGCTTTATCTAGCCTAATCGGACCAAATCCGCATTCATCTCCATTCGGCCTGGGCCATGCCACGCTGGCCCTGCCAGACTACCCCACTGCACAGAGAAAGCCACCGACGAGATACCTGTCTGGGATCAGCCCCCTGCTCCACACTTGAACAGTAACAACGCCTTGGCGAATCGTATGGGCCCTGCTTCTCCTGGCACTCCAAATTAACCACCCGCTGTCTCAATTTTCGTCCAGCCTGTGTCCAGTCTTGAGTATCATGAGTAATCATCAGGGTAGCTCCCTGCAACAACAGCCTAATCTAAAAGTGTGTCATCTGATTGTCTTGTTGTTTTCTTTTCACGAACTGAGCCCTCCGGCTCCAGATTACAAACAGTGTGTTTTGTACATGTTGTTTTCTTCCATCACAGGGCCCCAACCAGCTGCAACGTTCCTGGCTAACCCACCATTCTCCATCTGGGTACCCAGAGTGTGTGACTGTTTATAGACCCTGAAGTGCATGTATAACTGTTTGATCGATAGAGTCTTTAAGCAAATTAACCTGGTTACGCCCTTCCCTTGTTCAAGCCCCTTAAATAAATCAGATCTAACTCTTTTTTGCATTTACCCTGACTGTGGTTCCAGTTTGTGCAAGAGTACTGTACTGCTGTTATTTGCTGTGTATAACCTTGTTTTACACGGAGTTCCCAGGGCCGGGCCAGAGGAAAGCCCTGGTGGTAAGTGCAAACAGTGTGGGTACTTGTGTGGTGTATCAGGGGTATTGTGAAAGTGATTTTTGTGTATTGTTCCGGCCACTAGTATGGAAAGAGGGGGGGTTACAGTGTCCCGGAGGGCTATGCCCAGGTTAGCTTGACCACTTCCAACCCTGACCTCCGGGTGGAGGCACTCGTTTCAGAACTCTGGCCCCTTAACCTGCTACTAGCCAAGCAGGCAGGGGTAGTAGCCCTTGGGATAGCATCACCTAGGGGTTACACATATCTAGGGGGATCAGTAGTATGAGACAGGAGGTTATACTGCCCTTGTACAGATCACTGGTAAGGCCGCATCTAGAGTGTGGAGTTCAGTACTGGTGCCCACACCTCAAAAAGGACATTAACCTGCTGGAGAAGGTCCAGCGGAGAGCTACAAAGATGATGGGTCAGCAGGGCAAGGCATATGAGGAGAGGTTGAGGGCACTGAACTTGTACTCCCTGGAAGACAGGAGAGAGAGAAAGGACATGATTGGGACTTTCAAGTACTTGAAAGGGATAAATAAGGTTGATAAGGAGAATTTAAACTGAGTGGCAACCATAACACGAGGGGGCACAGTCTTATGCTGGAGGGTGGGAGGTTTAGGAGGGAGATCAGGAAGCACTTCTTCACAGAGAGGGTAGGGTGGTGGACACTTGGACTGTGCTGCCAGAAGAGGTCACCTCATTGAAGACAGTGGGCAGCTTTAAGAGAGGCTGGGATAGGCATAGGGAGAAGGTAAGGATCATGGGTAGGGAGGATGAGAGGAGTGGAGAGGGAGGGCAGGGACATTAGCTCAAGCTGTGGACCCTGCAATACGAGTAAACTTGATAGATCAAATGACCTTTTTCTGCTGGCTTCTTCGTATGTTCATATGCTGGGGCTCCTCTCTCAGCCACAGGATGCAGCAACATGTAAAGCAGCTTCAGGTGCACTCAGGAGAACCCTCAGTGCAGGAATGTAAGGCTGCCAGCACCAAAATACAAAGAACAGAAGAACTGCTGCATTCCAATGAAAAACAAGGAGAAAATCCAATTCAGTAGTCAAAGATTTATTGTGGCAAGGGGATGAAGGGCACTATCCAGTGTACCTTGCCACAATAAATCTACTGATTTGGATTTTCTCCTTGTTTTTTGTTGGAGTGCAGCAGTTCATCTGTTCTTCACAGGATGCAGCAAGCCTGAAGCTCCACGAACGCTCACATGCCACCACAGAGCCAGTCACTCTATCCTCCCTCCCAGCCATGCTTTACACCAGACTGGTCAAGTAGTGGCTCGGGCAAACCTCACTCCTTGGAAAGCATCTACCAGGACATTTTCATCACACACCTCTGGCTCCTGAATAATCTGTACTCATTTTCGAACCCAGGGCAGCAATATGTAGCTCCCTTTAAAGTGGCACAATCAGCACAAAGGGCCCCCACATTCATGTGGGGCTGGACTCAAAGTGCGCTTCATCTGCAAAAACCTTTTGGTTACTTACTGCCGTATAGTAGACTGTCTCAGACTAATTTTGTTTGGTTGTAAGCTGACATCTTCTGTTACTACAAATCCCAGAATCCCATGCAGCTTCTGACATCAAAGCAGTAGGCAGCAGTGGGAGATTCAATAGCCCGCAGTGCATGTTAGAGCTTACATATCTCTGATAAGATGTTTTCCAGCTCTTTTCCAGGGGTAAAGTACAGTCCTTTGTGACTGTAACTTAGCCCAGGGAGGACAGCGGGAGGATCATACAAAAGATCAGAACTTATGTAAAGTGTGACATGCACTGCAGGCTACTGAATCTCCCATTGCTGCATACAGCTGCAGGGGATTCTGAGGTTTGTAGCAACAGAAGATGTTCGCCTATAACTAAGTACAGGTGGTGTGAGACAACCTACTATACTACAGTAAATAGCAAGTAAACCAAAATGTTTTTGCACCCAACGTGCACACAGGGATAGCCCCACATGTGAATGGCGGGAAGGGGGGCCCTTTGTGCTGACTGTTCCTCTTTAAATGGTGATCCAACGTATGGGCCCCTCCGGACTCATCCCAAGACCCACAGGGTTTTTCTTCACCTTGGTCCCCAAGACTGCAGCTTCAGGACCAAGCGAGAAGCCAGGAACTGCAGTGGCAAGAGAATTTGTGGGTCAGGAGGTACAGCCCTCTTCACAGCTGGTGAGCCACACATCCAATATGATCCCCAGCACTTGGGACTGTTCGTAGGCCAGGAGCCAATAGGAGGTTCTGGTGCACCAGAAGTTAAATGAGTGCACAGGAATGGAGGACTGCAATGTAAGCAAACATGACAGACATCAGGCTGCCAGAAGCCTTCTGACCCAACAAGACTGCTGAGACGAGGGATCAGAGGTGTAGACTATTTGCCTGTGATGTTCAGCCAATCCTGAGCTCAGGTTTGCATGAGATGGCATCAAACGTAGCTTACAGAAGAGATATGTGTAGTTTCCCCATGACTTTGAAGCCAATTAGGGTTCAGTAATAGAAAAAAGCAGGGGAACCAGCAATCTGGGCTTAGTCAGTTCTGCTCAGTCACTCAGCATAGCTTCTGAGGAACTGTAAGCAACTGAGAGACAGATAGCAGGACTTAGAGGAGGAGCCCGGTGGCCATAAAAGGTGCACTTTTTGACTGAACCGTCCAGAAAGAGGGGGTGTTTCAGATGAGACATGGAAGGAGAAAGGCAGTTGTATGAAAACAGAAATTTGCCCCACAATCCTTCCCTGCCAGAAATCCAGCAATCACCATGATCGTGTCTGAGGGAAGATCCATGCCTATGCACTGGTTCTAGCAGAAGCCCCTGAGGAGGAGCTGAGGGACAGAGAGTGCCTAAATGAACTCCTGCCCAGAAGAAAGGAGCTGTGAAGGGCCAGTGTCGACCAGCAAGCATGTCGGGTGTTGGTTTCTGTCTCTTTGGGGGACCTTGAACAGCCTAGGTGAGATGGATTGGCAAGTGCCACCATGGTGCAGCATCTGAATCCTGAGTCCAGTGACAGACCCTTCTTCAGGCATTAGCTTGCATTTCAGGGAAGACAACCACAAGTAAGAACCACATCTCTGGAAGTCCTGGGCAGGACTCTACTAAATCTAACAGTGCCCAGGCTGAAGACCGCAGCCCACCTCACCGTCTAGCACCTTTACTGGAGCACAAAGGGAGGTCCCTTAAAGACAACTTTTTTTTTCTCTCTCAAATAGTCGATTAACAAAGAGGAAGCTCCCAATAGGAGTTTCTCTGTATCTCTTTTTTGAAACAGACTCCCAAGGAAAGGAAGGGATTGCAATTTGCCACCATGCGGCTTGTCAAACAATCCCTTTTTCACTTCCTACTAGCCTGCTCTGCCCCATTTTATGACATCAGTATAGGGTAGTTGTAGGGGCATGCTCCATTCACTTCTATGATATTCAAAACCTGGCACGGGTGCAAGTGGGTGTTTGTCCGCGCAAACCAGGCTCAGCGACACATCACAATATTCTAAAGGGGCGTGCATGCCAACAGGGTTAGCGTCCCCATAAAAAATAACGCATGCGGGTGGGCAAAGAGAGGGTCTGGGACTGGAATACCCATGCAACCCAATATTCAGTGCATTTGTGCTGTGCAAAAGGGGTTAGTCTGGTTAATTTGCACAGCACAAATACTAATAAACAAAACTATGTCTTGCAGGCAACCCTAGCAGCCGCCAGAGTTACTGCAGCCAACAACCAAGCTGTCTGGTGGGGGAGCACACACCTGCCTCCTGGTGGTCTGTGGTCCTCCCCCCCGATCGCCATCCCCCTACTAACCGTGGTTATCCCTGGTGCCTCATGGTCCCCCCTCCCTCTGATGGCTGCCGCGGTATTACATTAAATTATCCCTAGTGCACTCCCTCCCTCTGATCATTGTCCCAGTATTGCAGTGAAGTATCCCTGGTGCCTAGGGGTCCCCCCGACCCTCCAATCTTCGGCCAGACACAAAATGCATAAATCCCCAGTACCCAGTGGTCTTCCCTCTTTCTGTTCTCCAGCTCAACACCAACTACATACATCCTGGTGGTCCCTGGTCCCCTGGATGTCCGATTGCCATCCCATATGTGACATACCATCCCCTGGTGGTCCATGGGCCCCCCATTGTCCGATCCCCATCCAGTATGTGACCTACAGTCCCACTGGTTGTCCGTGGGCACCCCCCCCCCCCATGTCTGATCTCTGGCCCCGTAATAAACTGCATATTCCCTGGTGGCCAGTGGTTCCCCCGTTCCCAATCCCTGGACCCGTAAAAAAACCTATAGGCTGTGGTGGCCACTGTTTCACCCTACCCTCCCATTGCCAGCCCTGTATGAGAGCATTACGGATAACAGAAAGTTATGCCCGAAGTCTGCACTAAATAAACAAACTTTAGAAAACCACACATTCTCCCTAGCATCAAGTGTACCTCCCACAGTGTACCTCCCACTCACCGATCCCCATCTCTTAGCATCCTTCCCTGGTGTCTAGTAGCCCCTCCCTGCATCACAAACACTGGCTACCCACCCTGCCAACCCCCATCTTACTAGATGAGCCGGTGGTGGGGAAGCATATATGCTGACCGGCACAGCCCACTTTTCACCTCCCCAGCTGGCTACCATATAGATACTCATGGAGTGTGCTGCCAATGTTTTGTATAGGGGGCACGCCTCTGTATTGTACAGGCAGCATGTGGCCATATACAGCACACAGGTCGCGTGTTCCCTGTACAGTACGGAGGTGCATGCCCTATACAAATAATTGGCAGTATGCTCCCTGAGTATCCATATGGTGGCCGGACGAAGAGGTGAGAGGTGGGTTGTGCCGGTCGGCATATATGCTCCCCCACCACTGGCTCATCTGGTAAGAGGGAGGTTGGCAGGGTGGGTAGCCAGTGTTTGTGATGCAGGGAGGGGCTACTACTGTATGTGCTCCCACGACACTGGCACACCTAGTAAGGTGGGGCTGGCAGGGTGCATAGCCAGTGCCAGCTGTTTGGGGGAGGAGCGCTAGACACTGGGAAGGGTGCAATGGGGATGGGCATTGGGGGTGGGAGGGTACACTAGACACCATGGAATATGTGTAGTTTTCTAAAGTTTGTTGATTTAGTGCAGACATCAGGGATAACCTTCTGTTATTCATAGGGCTCACATACAGGGCTGGCGATGGGAGGAAGGGGGAAACAGTGGCCATTACAGCCTACAGGTTTTTTTGTGGGGCCGGGGATGGGGGGGCCACTGGCCACCAAGGGTGTAGTATATTATGGGGCCAGGTAAGGGACACTGGGGGGGCCCAAAGACCACCGGGTGATGATATTTTACATATGGGACAGTGATTGGACAACGGGGGACCCACGGACCAACGGGGATTTATATAGTTGGTGTTGGGGTGGTGAACGGAAGGAGGGAGTGCCACTGGGCACAAGGGATGTATGCATCTCATGTCAGGCCAGCGATTGGAGGGTGGGTGGGACCACTAGGTACCAGGGATACTTTACTGCAATATTGGGATGATGATCACACAAAGGGAAGTACACCAGGCACCAGCGATAATTTCATGCAATGCTGGGATGGCAGTTAGAGGGGGGAACCACTGGGTACCCGGGATCATTTCTGTCAATACAGGGACAAATTTTGGAGTTGGGTGGGCAGATCACCGGGCACCAAGTATATTTTTTGGTTGGGGAGGACACTGTGCACCAGGACTATTTTATTAAAAAACAGGATGGCAATCAGAGGGCAGGAGGCTACCACTAGGCACCAGGGAGTTTTCTGTCTTGTACGAGATCAGGCACTCATGGTGGGGGCAGCACCATGCAAACGTGCTTCTGCTTCCCATGCACATGAGCATGAAAATGGCTTCTTAGCACCTTGCATACCAATGGGCTCATTTGCATAGGTTCCTCTGAATATCGCACCTAGCAGTCTGGCACTACTGGGTATGGTGGTGCCATTCCCTGGACAGCAGGGATCCATGTCAGGGCAGCACTACTTGACTTAGCGCTGTGCCAACGTGCCCCTATGTTCAGTCGGATAGCGCTGATGTGCTGACTGACTGAATATAGCATCCTCAGGCTCCTGAGCAATGGCAAAAGCGTAGCGCAAAACTTTGCACAGTACCTTGCCCATTTTTGAATATCTGGCTGAAGTCCACCCAAAAAAAAAAAAAAAAAAAAAAATATATATAATAATTAGTTTGGCAACCAGAGTATGAAAGTTAGTGGTCAACTGGCCAAAAGCCCACAAAGTAATTTTTCACGGCGATGGTGCTGTATGGAACTCCTTAAAAAAGTACATGAATAGTTTGGTTAGAATACCAGATTCTGAAATGTAGTCTCAGACTGAGCACCAACCCACAAAATAGGTTGTCCCATCCTGCCCCAAGGGCCCCGGCATACATCACAAGTGCCACTGCTGTGCTAACAGGCTGCCCTTACCTTCACTTAAACAGCAGCTGACACCTTCAGAAGAATTTTAGCAAAACATAATAAGCTACAGTTCAGCTTATTTTTGACATTAGTTCTGTATGTCTGCTCTCCATTATTTATTACTGAGGTAATTTGCATGAAAACAGGATACTTGCTCCTGAACAGTGCATCTATTCCTGTTCCTTTCTCCCCACCTGAAGTCATAATGCACTGCTTGTGACATCAGTTACTCGCATGGCAACAGACTGTGATGTCACAATACAGGATAACGGCGAAGTAGGGGGTAAGACACAGAGGCGCAGATGGACTCGAAGGGATAAATATCATGTATTCAAGTAAATTTCCTCAGTAATTCATAATGGCAAGAAGAGAGCGACAGAATATACTGTATATGGGATGTAAGCTGAATTGTACATAGGTATTATGTTTTCCAAAGCTTTCTTGAGGTGTCAACAGTTCTTTAAACAAAGAAAAATTCTAAATTACCAATAAAGCACACAGACACTGTAAATTCCCTTCTGCAAGGTTAATTTTTTTTACATAATTTTCTTAAATGTCAAGTAACAAAATAGGAAAAGGTGTGTATATATAAAAATGGCCTACTTATTCTTGTTTCAGACTGCATGTAGTTTGCTAACAAAGCAGTCGTGCAACCTCCCTTACCTCCAGCTTCATGATCCTGTTTCAGTGTCCAACACCAAACAATTCAGCAGTGCACTGCTTAGAAACAAGCAGCTACTGTTCTTCAGGGTTTGAAACTAGAAAAGCAATTGCTATCCACAGAAAACAAGTTCCCTCTGTGTGTGCTCCGCTTTTTTCTTATTTCACCAGCAAGACAAAGAACACTTCCTGTCCGTCCCTGAAATGTGCAGTAACACCATTCAAATTAGCTCAGTAATATTCATAAGATAATGCAATTGGGAGGAGCTGGGGGGGGGGCGTCATAAACAAGGTAATCCCTTAAAGTGGCGGGATAGCACCTCTAGATTTGACCACACTGAGACAAACCCAGATATACCTGTCAAGACACACAGTATTGAGGAGATTAAGGTTAATTTCCTTTTCTGTAGCTGCCCCAGTGTTATGGAATACATTTCCTGGTATATTACGAATTGAAATGTCGTTATGGCTGTTTAAGATAAGATTGAAAGAATACTTGATATCATTGGATAGATGCAAATGGAATTGATGTACTGACCTTTTTTGTTTATTTTATTTCTATTGTTGTTGTTTTATTGTATGTATTGTATGTTTTTATGTTTTGTCAGGTCAGGCCTGATACCTGGTTAACAAATTTAAAATAACAAAAATGAAAAAGCCTGTGGTTTAAATTCAGTCTTCGAAACGGATACTTTCAACACTTCAGGACCTGAAAGTAGTTTAATGTAGCCCTGGCATTGTATGCCAATGGGCCCCCACCTGCTGTCCCTGATACCAGGCAAGGGGTCTGGGGCCTGCTACGGTGACAATTGGGGGTTTGTTCCCAGAAATATTGATAATAGCACAGTGCCTCCACTCAGAATAAGATATTAGTGGGCTAGGTAGCCTCCTGGTACAGCCCCCTGGGATACTGTACCTACCCACCTCCCCAACCAACCACGCTGCACACTGTGTCCCCAATAACCTTTACCATAAACCATATATCTTTGAAACTGGCAATTGCAATGAACTTGACTAACACAGCAGTTTCAACAAACAAATTCACAGCTTTATTCGAGGGGTGAGGACTAGGGAAGGGATACTGGGACAAAGGGATTGCTGTGAAAGGAAGGAAGAAAGTTAGTGAAATAAGCAACACTAATAAGTATTTGGTCCCACAGGCAGAACCTACCACCACTGATACCAGTGTCCCCAGTCAGTCCCTCTGGGTACCCACTAGGTGCAGGCCTGATCGGTGCCACAGGTTGGCCAGCTGTTGGGTCCTTGAAACATGTTAAAGAAAATGACTTTTAGAAAACCACTCCAATTCTCTTTTCCCTTCCAGGAGTCAGGTTCTGGGTACTCACTGTTTGATGACCTCAACACCTGGGATATGGAGCTACTCATGTAGTGCAGTAAAGCAGACACAGGCCAGCCCGGATCCCTCTGTCAGGATGGAACTTGCTCAGGGATCTTGCAGCTGGTCACCTTGATTGTAGTTCTGGCCACTTGTCACCTTCAGCCACTTCTGGCCCATTGCAGAGCACTGTGGCAGGACAACACCAGCCCCAGAAGGCCCAGACCTAAGAGTGGCTTCACAGCCTGGCTCCCCTGATGGGTCACAGGTGCCCTAGCACCCCACCAAGCACTGGTGACCTCCTGAGACAGTGAGTCCCACTTGGGAGGGGTTAGCAAGTTCCTTCCCTGGCTCTGGGTAAAGATTCCCAAATGGTGGGGGTCCTCCTGCAGTCCCTGCACTGAGTTCTAAGCAGGAACGGTTCACAGCCAGTCACTCCAATAAAGTCCAGTGCCAATTTGAGTGGGTGATAGACTTAATTCCCGGAAGTGCAGGTGCACTCCAACAGGAGGATCCAAGAACCACAAACCCCCTGCACACCAATTCACACTTTCCAGTTAAGCAGTGTCCACAACCTTTTCTTTGGCTGCAGCTGGGCCTCAGCTCTCAACCACTTTACCCAGTTCACTCAGCACTACACAGCACCTGGCTAGCACCCCGATGACCAGAGATGTTTTGCCTCTTCAGAATTTCAATTTCAGTCCCACACAAGCAAACAACCCCTCTGCAGCCACTGTAGCACTCAGATAATCCACTCAGTCCTCTCCGTCAGTTCAGCTTCTAGTTCAGGGTTTCTGTAGCATTTAGTTTCTCCCCACAGTAAGTAAGCAATTTCTCAGTACCTGGAGAATCAGGATCATAGTTCAGTCTCTTTCTCTCTTTCCCCGTCTCAGTCCAATTCTGCCAACAGCAAATCTTCAAATATTTATTTATTTATTTTTTATTTATTAGGAAAGCCCGAAGTACATCCTTTAGTTTTTGTTTACTGGGTGGGTGAGCTAGCCAGAAAATGACTATTTTCAGGCACAACCTGAGAGGTTACATGAGCAATAAATACAAAAAACAATGGAGCATGAGAATACAAAGAGAGAACATTTCACAGTGAATGAAAGAGCCAAGCAACATACAGCAATGACCAGGAACACACATTACAATGATAGGTATCAAGTGAACTAAAATAATGATTATAATAATAATAATAAATTTATTTCACATAAGCGTCTTTCAGGCCATCAAGGTGCTTTACAAAAATATAAAAGCAACCATGTAAAAACAATACACAATAATAATAAATAAATAACATAAAAATATAATAAATAACAAAGAATCAAGATTAGATGGAGCTATCATAAGCAAGACTCCATAAGAAGGTTTTCAGTGCCTGTTTGAATCCCTCCACAGTCGTACACTCCTGAAGCTGATGCGGTAGAGAATTCCAAAGGATTGGGGCCGTGTGCATAAATGAACGGGCCCCAGAAGATTTCAAAGTCACCCTCGGAATCTCTAGCAACCCCTCGTCAGCTGACTGCAACTGTCACACCAGATGGTAAGGAACAAGAAGCTCTTTCAAGAAGTTGGGGCCCAGTCCATGTAGGGCTTTATAAGTCAGTAAACCAACTTTAAAGGTGATCCACCACCTAATCGGCAGCCAGTGCAGATCACGCAGCACTGGGGTAATATGAGATACTTGAGAAGCCCCAGTTAACAATCGTGCTGCTGCGTTCTGCACGAGCTGCAGGCAGCGGATTTCAACCCCAGAAAGCCCTAAGTATAGGGAGTTACAATAATCAAGGCGTGAAGCCACAAAGGCATGGACTAATTTTGGCAGGTCCCCGGACGGAACCAGCTGCTTAATCCTGGAGATATACCTAAGATGATAAAAAGAAGACTTGACAACGGCTGACACCTGAGATCGTTAAGTCAGCCCGTTATCAAGCACTACCCCCAGGTTTCGCACCCATTCAGAGTATAGGAGCTGAGAGCCCCCGAGAAAAATTCCTGAGGGCTGGTCAGCCCTAAACCCCCCTATCCAGTGACCCGGGTCCACTACCATCACCTCCATCTTTCTGGCGTTCAACTTTAGCCAACTCGAATTCATCCAGTCCTGGATTTCAGTGAGGCAGGAATTAAATACCAAGACAGCGCTATCCTGGTCGGGGACAAAACACAGGTAGTGCTGGGTATCATCTGCATAGCAGTGAAACTTCAGCCCATACCATCTTACAATGTCTCCTAGAGGCAGCATATACACTGCAAACAACATGAGGGACAGCACTGAGCCCTGAGGAACCCTACATGGCAGGGAGAAAGGGTCCGAGGAAAAAATCCCAGACACCACTCTCTGACTCTGGCCAGTGAGGAAAGATGTAAACCACCTAAGGACCATGCCTGACTGTCCACAGATGGACCTCAGACATCAAAGCAGTATCCCATGGTCTACAGTGTCAAAAGCTTAAGAGAGATCAAGGAGCACCAAGATAGAATGGTTCCTCCAATCCCTCGCCATCAGGAGATCACTGAGCACCCGAACCAGCGCTGTCTCAGTACTATGCCTCTTACAAAAACCAGACTGGAGAGGTTCGTAGATGTTATGGATGGTCAAATGGTCGTCCAGCTGTATCACCACTACTTTCTCAATCACCTTCCCTATAAAGGGAAGGTTTGAGATCGGTCTATAGTTTGCCAGAGAGTCCAGGTCCAAAGAAGCTTTCTTCAGTAGGGGAATTACCACCGCCTCCTTCGGGGAGCTTGGAAACTCACCGGATTCCAAGGAGCACCAGACTATCTGAGCCAGAACCGGGCCGATCGTATCCCAACAACCCATAATCAAGGAAGTTGGGCCCGGATCCAAACTACAGCACGTAGGGCACATACCCTGGACAATCCGCATGACATCTGCGAGCTCAGGCAAGGCAAAGGTAATCCAGGAAGCTCGGGGTGAGGTGACCAAGCACCGATCATCAGTAACGCCCATAGAATGAGCTGAGCGAACTTCTGACCTGATATCAGCCACCTTATCCACAAAGAACCGTGCAAGCTCATCACACTGTACTTGCGAAAAAGGTCTTCAGAGCTGCAGACAGATTGGGTTGTACAACTTGTTAACAGTTCAGGAGAGCTGGGCTGGTCAGTTCTGAGCAGCAGCAATCTCCCTGGACAGGAATTCTGCCTTCTTACAGGAGATCATTGATTGGTAAATCATATAATGTTCAACCAATCTAAGATAGTTGGCAGCCAGGGCGGACTTCAGCCAATGCCACTCCAACCTATGTCCAACTCGCTGCAACTCCCTCAAAGGCCCATTAAACCAAAGAGCCTGAGGGCGAAGTGGGAGAGGATGAACACAGACAGGAGCAATCAAGTTCAGGGCTGATGAGGTGGCCCTATTATAGGCCACCACTAAAGTCTCTGGACTCGACCTGGTCACAGGAACCTCCGAGAGGCCTTCAGGACTCACTTCCCATAAACGGCGGTAACTGACCATCTCCACAGGGTCAGGCCTTCGAAGGTGAGCACAAAAGTTAAACCGCATGGTGTAGTGATCAGACCAGCTGACTGGTTCCACCTCCAAGTCGGAGGCCTCGATCCCCAGGAGGAAGACCAGATCAAGAGAGTGACCAAATTTATGGGTGGCAGAGATAACAATCTGTGTAAAGCCCAGAGATGTCATAAGCTGGAGGAAGTGTTGTCCAAACTGCAAGAGATCGTCGTCAACCCAGGCATTGAAGTCTCCAAATACCATCAGCCTGGGGGGCTCCAATGCCATGTCAGCGATGAAGTCCACTACTTCCTGCAGGAATTCGCATCTCGTCCCCGGGTGGGTGGTAGACGAGGGCTAACCTGCAACATACACCAGCCACCACGGTACACTCAAATGATCCGGCCTTCTCAACTGGTACATTCATGAGGCCCAACTTGGTCTTAAACAGACCACTACCCCCGTGTCCAATCTCGAGCAGTCTATCACCAGTACCAGTTGGAATTGCAGCATCCAAAATGGGGCCCACACTTTCATCCAACCAGGTTTCGGTGATGCAAGCCAGATCAGTTGTTTTAATAAGATCTGCAATAATTGAGGTCTTATTTTTAATAGATCTGGTATTGCATAACACCGCTCGAGTAGGATGGGCTTCAAGGACTGCCCCAGCTACTTGCCTGCCACATAAGGCAGTGCCCTTGGGTATGGGGACTAGACAAGGCGCACCCCGTTCCAGACTCCATTTCACCCCAGGGCATCTTCTAGGCCTAACCAAACTGATGCGAGAGGTACAATCATTCGACCCTCCAGTGTCCACACCCACCACCCCACCCCCCTCTTATGGTCAATACCCAGCGCACGACAGCACTGGTAAGTTGACATCAACAAAGGGGGAGGGTGAGGGGTGGAGGGCATGGAGAATGGAGAACGAATAGCACAAGACCGGGGGGGGGACAACCTACACATTTTACAATAAAAATTAAAACTAATGTACACAACGTTCAGGCACTCAACCACAAAATCCCCAGAGAAAAAAATAAAAATTAAAAGCAAAACCCACCCACTAAAAATATACATAAAATACCACCCTACTCCCCACTCTTTGGGCGATTTCAGTCCCAAAAACTATTACAATCCCCTCTCACAGGATACAAAACATATATAAATCCCCCCCCCAAGCCCTCTCACAGCCAAGGAGAAGGGGAGTTCCAGGCACTCTCACTGCCCAGAATAAAATTAATCAATCAAAAAGTAAAAATAAACATAACATTCAAGGAAAAAAAACAAATAAAATGTGGATGCCCAGGTCATCTCACCACTGGGGAGACTACAAAACAATTAAACAAAAATATAACAGATCCAGGAGAGAAATCATCCAAAGATGCTGGTAGATCCATTGGTAAATCCAGTCAAACTAAATCCAGCCAATAAAGTCAGGAACATCTGAAAAGTGCAATACGAAAAGCAAATAAATCAAAATCAGGATCGGGTTCAGCCAAAAGAAGCCAGCCAACAATCAATAGCAGCACAGGCCTACCAACTCTGTACCTTAAGGACCCCGACCAGAAATATTCCATTGTACCACCATAACACCTGGATCAAAGCCACAAAGTAGCCATTCCCAGGGGTCTGGGGCACTCTAGGATCACCAGCTAACTCCCTGACTAAAGATCCCTGGAGCCCCCATGAAGCAACAGAATCTAGTCAGTGATCCCCAGCAGAGTCAGGCCAGTTTCATAAAGTACAGACTTCAGGCCCACCAGAATACAGTCTGGGGCCCACCACTCAATTCTCCAACCCAGGACACAACTGGCAACTTCATAAAATCCACAATGCTCTCGAAATTCCTAAACGGATGCTCGCACACAATTTTTAGGACTCCCACAGCTCCTTTTCAGAACAAGTTCCTCAATAGGGCGGCAGCCTGTGTGTCCTTCGGCACAATCCCCACTATCCTTCTACACCTAGCAGGGATTAGCAGTTCTTTCTTGCTGACCACACACAGTTTTTAGGGCTCCCACAACTCCACCTCCGAACAGATTATAATAAGAATAACTGTAAATAATTAGTGTAGAATAAACAGGGAGAGCGTCAAACAACACAAAACATTACTTTTATATTGACAAAGCTGCAAATAACCTTAAACAATTCAAGACTATCAAAAAATACAGGTTGAGACTCAGATGCAGGAGTCATGAGGATGGTAAGGGAGGATAAGGAAACCATAGGAGGTTATAAAGAGGGAGAGAGTAGGTGAGGGTAGGTGAAAGATAGCTGAGTAGTAGGTAGGTCAGGGGGGTCAAAGCAAGAGCAGTGGTCAGATGAGGACAGGAAGTGGCGATAATTCTTCTTCAAAATAGCATGCGAAGGAGATAGGTGGACATTCAGAGGAAGGGAGCTCCAGAACTGTGGGGCATAGTGATAGAAGTCACAGGCTCCTTTAGTGGTGGGTAAGCCCCTGAAGTCCAGGGTCCACTCTCACGAGATAGTCCTAACTCATATAGAGCCTGCTGATAGACTGACTTAGTCCCAGAAAGTCCACACAGTTTCAGCAGAAAAAACAGTGTTCTGATGGGCTGATGGAGCCTATCAATATTCAATATCCATATAGATCAATATTTTCTGCTCATCTATTGGGGAATGATCTAGGCACCTGAATTAGTCCCCTCCTTTTCCCAGGAGTCCCTCTGTCCACGTTTTGGGTGCCTAGATGACTGATTGGCTGAAATAATGGGGTCAAGTGTCACAAACATGTCAGCTCCCATTCAGTTCTATGTAGTCCATACCATTCCTTCAGTTTTATTGGGAGGCATGCAGTCCAACAGTAGGCTATCCATTTAGTCCACAGACAAAAAAGGGGCCACAAAGGTATGATTCCTCTTCCATTGTTTCATGTGAGCTAGTATAGTGCAGTGGTTAACAGCCCTAAGCTGCAAGTCTGCAGGCCTGAGTTTGAATCCCACAGCCCCACTTGCATATTGTGTGACTATGAGCAAATAAAAAACCTTACACCGCACTTTTTAAATCCTGGGTTCAACATTTCTAGTCGTATAACAGTAATAACATTCTGTTAGCTGGAATTTACTCTGAATAACTGGCTTCATTGGTTGTTTAAATGCTTCAGACTCAGCATTTAATCATCCGCTTTAGCTGTTTATTCCTTTGTATACTCTGACTAACTAAGGTCTCCTCCAAGTTGCCATGCAGGGACAGTAAAATGTAAAGTGTGATGCAAGTTAAATCTATTTTTCTGACCAGAAAAGTTGACTGTTTGTCCCCCAGAGGTAAGGGACCATAAAGAAGACAAAGACAGAAGTTGCAGTGGAGATGGAGAAGGAAAGTGGTTCACTCTCAGGGGCTTTAATAGATAGCGCCTTGGTGGGCCACCCATGATGCAAGGGGCATGGAGCAAGCAGGAGTGTTTCTAGCATTTGAATACATTAGAGGTTTGTAAGCCCAGTTCCAAAATCCCTACTCACAGAAGATTCCAGGGTTACTATACTCTCTGATGTATTCTGAGGCTTATTTTATACCCTTTACATTACAAATCTGTTGGGCCCTCCCCGACTTGGATTCCCCCTACTTTCTGCAACTGCAGGCCAGTCAGCCTAATTTCACTGGTGGAGAAACTAATGGAAACCCTATTGAAAGAGATGCTAATTGAGTATTTGGAATCAAATGGGCTGCAGGACCAAAGGCAGCATGGATTCACCAGGGCAAGGTCATGTCAAACGAATTAAATGAATTTTTTGACTGGGTGATCAGGAAATAGATCAGGAGAGGGCAGTGGACATAGTATATCTGGACTTCAGTAAGACCTTTGACCCTGTGCCACACAGAAAGCTGATTAATTTGTAATTTTTTGACCCGGAAAGGCACACTAATCTAATATAGCTTGTTTACAGGTGTGCTCTGGGGGGTAGGTTGCATGGACCTGTTTTAAATACAGTAGGAATGTTGGCCATACAAATGAAGAAACTCCCCTGCTCTTCGTCAATAAGTGCAATAGGATCTTTATCTTCATTCTGCACAGTGACCAGAGATGGTTTGAAGCGACCTCGGTTTAACCTCAGTTTAACATCTCATCTGAAAGACAGCACCTTGCCAGTGCAGCACCCCCTTCATACTGCACTACAGTGTCAGTTATGGGTATTGTTCCAACAGCCTGATGTGGGGCTAGAACCAATAACAGTTTGATCTTCTGACCCCAGAGGCAAGTGTGCTACCTAGTGAGCCCCTGACACTGATTAGGAAAATGACCTGTTTAGGAGTAGGGTCCAAATTGGTAGATTGGGCTTGAAACTGGTTAATGCATAAGAGACAGAGGGTGGTGGTTAACGGTACATACTGTACGAAAGGGAGAGTGACCAGCAGGGCACCACAAGGTTTGGTGCTAGGATCAGTCCTCTTCAATATTTTCATTAGTGACATTGCAGAGGAACTAGAGAGAAATGCATGCCTTTTTACAGATGGCACCAAAATCTGTAACAAGGTGGAGGAGGTGGTGCAAAAAATGAGCAGGGATCTAAGTAAACTTGAGAAGTGGTCAAGGAAATGGCATTTGGGGTCAGTGCCAAAAGGAGCAAAATCATGCACCTAGGACAATGGAACCCCGGTGCTGAGTAGAGGATGGTAGTGGGTATCGGCAATCACTAGAGAGGAAAAAGACATTGGGGTTATAATATCAGAGGACTTCAAGGTGGCAGCGCATTGTGACAAGGCTGTAAGCAGGGTGTGGAGAGGTTGTGGGATGACAGATGGACCAGGCCCCGAACTTCAGGTTCAATGCACGATCTCTGTATGATGCTTATTTTAAACACAGCAGATAATCTTCAGCAATGGCATATCCCTTCTTCAATAGATCAGTTTGCAGCAACAGACTATGCATGTCCTTCCTCTGCATTTAGCCAGCACCTACTGACTCTGTGATCTAACATTTCAGTTGAGATTCAGCCTCCCTTGTGCAGGCCTTGTTGCATGGGTGGTGGGGGCTCAAATAAAAAAAAAAAGTTAAAGACAAAGAACCTCAGTGCAGAAGCACTGAAACAAGGGTTACCCCAAAGATCACTGGCAAGAAAGTCAGGTTTCAAAGAAACACAACATCACACATATTCCCAAAATGCAAAGTATCAGGGAATATATGCAAATCACCATGACATTTCAGACTTGTTCAGTTTACAGCAGGAATGCATGGTAGCAATTTACATGCATTTAACAACACAGCAGGGGGCTTTCTGATATCTACCCTTGTAACTTAATTTCTATAATACAGTCACCTAGTACTTTTTACCTTTATCAAAAAGACCTAGTGCCATGGTATTTTCAACATTTACAAGTTTCACACGCATAAGTTATACACATCAAGGTATTTTATGACACAGTGCTATTGCATACTAAATCCAACAACAAGGAACACAGCCTGTTACTTTACATCAGCTCGGAGGTCACATCAACAACCTCCTGTACAAGGACCTGAGAGGGAAAAGGAAAATTAAAGAGGACACTGTTTGTTTCATAGTCAAGAAAGGGAAAGCAGTGCCCATAGGTGACCAACCTTATGGACTAGAAATTGTAAAGAATAGATTAGGCTACGAAACAGAAAAACTATTGCAACAGATTTAAGAAAAGGTCAGTCGTCAAGAGTGGCAGAAGCTTCCTGTCACGTATCCCCCACCTTAAGAGGCAAGCAGTTATTGCAGACTGCTTACCACTTTCCTGTCCCAGGAAGGATGGAGATTCCCCCTATCCATCTTCAGAAGCTCTGTCTCAGGGTCCCTATTAACGATAAACATTCTGTCATAAACATAGTGAATATCATCATACTTTACCCCGAGGCATTAACACAGTTCTCAACAGAGACTAACAGTACCTTCCCTTCTCCTTTTAGAGAAAGTCCGTCATATTTTACTGATCGAAAACCTGGACAGCTGTAAAGTCCAGTGCAATAGAAAGAATTTCTCTGGGGTGAGTAATTACCTGCTCCAACCCCACCAGACATGTTGGTTTTAAGCAGGAGCCCAATCCTAGGTTCTGACCCTATACATAAACCCACTATGTCTCTTGATTCATTCATTTCACCTGCCTATTGATACAGACACCAGAGGGTAGAAACTCTTGTTTTTACCACAACACAGGTTCCAATCCTTATTAAATATTTGTGCTTATTTCAACTGTTACCCTCTGGTACCTTGTGACCTGTTTGGGAGTTTTTCCCTTTTTCCAAGGGTGTCATTTTTTCTCTTTAATGACCTCTACCATTTGGGAGACTCTTTCCACACCTCGGGTACTAGTTCATCTGCTGTCCCCAGCAGGTACCTCTAACTGGTTGCACATAAGACAGGTCTTAAGATAGGCTGTTACCTGTCTGTACATTCCTGACCAGTAATAATACGGGGTTAATCGAACTAATACCCCACCATGGTGCAGATACCCACAGGGACTAAAGTAAGCAGCCTCCATCACTTGCTGTCTGTAGGCCTCAGGCACCATTACCTGGGCGTCCACAATTTTTGTACGGGTGTTGGGCCTCGTGGTACAGAACACCCTTTTTTTAGTTCATACCACCAGAATTGTTTTGCCCCCATATCACCATTGATCTTGACCTTAACATACTGTAACAGTTTGGCAACATTAGCATCTTTAGCCTACAGTATACCACAGTCAATACAGTTCATAGATTTAGCTGTATCGGTACAAAAAAAAAAGTCCCTTCAGCCTCATAGGCTTCTTCTTGCTTGCTTGGAGTCTTCAACCCCAGCACAATATCACTAGGCACAGTCTTACCTGGGGTCTCACATTCAAGTGCCATACCTGCATCTCTGACCTCCAACAGGTCACATCATGGGAACACAGGAAACAAAGGACTATTCTGCTCAGTCAGGGGGTCTTCTTCCAGCTGAGCCCATGAAAAATCCTCCTCCGACTCTTTATCCAAACTCTCTGGCAGGGACCTCTTGAGCATCTGGCATCGGTGTTCTGACTCTTTGCCTAGTCATTCTGCCTTCGGCCATTACCCACTCATCCAGTGGATCATCCTCTGCAGGGTCTCTACCTCCTGGGTGTTGTCTCTACACCTCCGGTCTGTCTCGACCCCATGGTAGTTCCTCATCCCTTTGCATCTATTTGTTGTCTTCAGGCTTGACCTTCCTCCAAGCTCCCAGGTCCAGCCCAGGCAGCAGCTTCTCTCTGTCTGTCAGCCATGGTTCTGGTCAGAATTCCATGGACTTTCTTCTCCAAATTCTCGTCTGGCAACTCCTAGTGCATCAGTCCACCTGGGATATTTGGGTGATATCCACCAGAAAAATGTTCCTCTTTGGCCAATCCAGACATCCCCAGCAAGTTATCCCACTTCTGGCACCAAGTCTGTGGAGGGGTTGTGGGATAACAGATTGACTAGACACTGAACTTCAGGTTCAACACACAATCTCTGTGTAATATTTATATAATTACCGGCTCTGCCTTTTTCCCATAGGGAAACCATGGCATAATTTGCCGTTATAAAGGAGCGTTTATAACGACAAACACACGCATGATTTCTCTTCCTCTGCGCATGCTCACACAGCAGCTCTACCAGCCATCAGCACTCTTGCTCCGTGTTACCAAACCGCCAGAACAACTCGCGGTAAGTCCTCTTCTTTTCTCTCCCTTATACCCTGCACAGAAAGACGTGAAGAAATCGGGGAACAATTAAAATATAAAATCTCTGCACCGCAGTAAAAGGACCGACTGTGGCATACACTGGCAGGAGACACAGACCTCTTTATTTTATATAATTGCTGAGGCAAAAAGGCAAACCAGCAATTATATAAAATAAAAATAGAATGGGGTGTCAAACTCATTTTTACACACACCCTCGTTATGGGATGCTTTTCACAAACCCCTCGGGCTTCGCCCTCGGGGTTTATGTAGCATCCCACAACTCGGGTGTGTGTAAAATCTCGTTACACACCCCGACCCATACTTTATTTTATATTTAAAACACAGCAGATAACCTTCAGCAATGGCATATGCCTTCTTCAATACATCAGTTTATAGCAACAGACTATTAATGTCCTTCCTCTGCACTTAGCCAACACCTACCAACTCACTGATCTCTGATCTAACTTTTCAGTTGAAATTCAGCCTTCCCTATGATTGCCTTGTTTGCTTGGGTGGTGAGAGCACAAACAAAATAAAATAAAAAGCTAAAGACAAAGAACCTTAGAGCAGAAGCACTGAAACAAGGGTTACCTCAAAGGGCATTAACAAGAAAGCCAAGTTTCAAGGAAACACAGCATCATACGTAATCCCAAAATGCAAAGCATCATGGGATATATGCAAATCATCACAACATTTCAGACTCATTCAGTTTATGGTGTAATATTATTCTGCATGATTTGTATGTATGTATGTACATTTGATGTATTGTTTGCACAGTATGTTTGCATATTTGTATTATGTTGAACTTTGTATCTACTCTTTATTATATATGTGGAATTGTAACTAATGTATGTGAAATTTTAAAATGGATCTCACTGGCAATGAGTTTCGACTCAGTCAAGTAACCAATTCATTATTTAGAATGAATAAAAATGTTACTAGTACTACTACTACTACTACTACTACAGCAAGAATGCATGGTAGCAATTTACATGCATTTAACAACACAACGGGGGGGGGGGGTCTGATATCTACCCTGGTAATTTAATTTCTATAATACAGTCACCTGGTACTTTTTACCTGTATCAAAAACATTTAGTGCCATGGTATTTTCAATGTTTACAGGTTTCATACACTTAAGGTATATACATCAAGGTATTTTATGACATAGTGTTATTGCATACTAAATCCAACAATGAGGAACACAGCCTGTTGTTTTACATCAGTTCAGACGTCACAACTAGGGTTGTCAGAACTAGTTCGGTAAAGATTCGAACCCTCCTCGAACTCTGGTGTTCGAGTTCTAATTTAGAACTTCCGAACACTAGAGATATAAAAGAATTCAGATCACAGTGCTCATTTTTGCTGCCCAAGTTGTTTGAAAATAATTATTACTTTACTTTACTGTCGGAGTGTCGGTCCTCCTCCCTCCGGTTGGCGCTTGATGTTTCCAAGTCATTTCCTCAGCTCCTCCCTATTGTGCAGCTCAAGATAGTTGGGGGGCAGCAGGTCGCACTCAGGTCCCCATCACATGACCAGCTGCTGTACAGTCAGGTGGTAGAAAGATGATCGGAGGGGTAAGCCTCGCAGGATCCACAATTCAGGATAAGTGAAGTGCGACTGCGCAGCTCCAGTCCTGTGTCTGATTCCGATTGAGGAAGGCATGCTGCGGAGTGCTGTGCTTCAGGTCCAATCCCAGACCCACCCAACTGCATTTTATCAGGAAGCATTCAGTTTTGAAAAATTTTAAAAAGGTGTATTGCCTTACTGAAAACAAAAAAGGTTGCATAAAGGGGGGGGTGAGTGGGGCCGGGGTTACGGCGGGAAAGAATGGTCAGACTCAGGAGCACTCAAGAGGGAGATCACCCTGGCTGGGGGATGGATAAAGAGATTAATGGAACCGGAGAAAGTTGGAAACAAACAGGAAAAAATGTCTCCCAGGTCGCACCATGAGACAAGCAACATGTTGTGTTGTTCAGTGTGCTTTACTAGTAAAACATTTCAATAAATAAATTCAACAAAGTGAAAAATCGTACTATGATGACTGTGCTGAAGGGGTTTTTTCACCCCAAACTTCCTGATACATACAACAAGGCAGTTTGTTTTTGACACGGTATTCACTGTGTTGTTTCCTGCTGTGGGGTTCTGTGGCCACTGCCAGCCCATCAACTGCTGTGTGTGTGCTTTTGACTGCACTGTACCCCAGTGTATGTTGTGTGTGACTGTGTCTAGCCAGAAGCCAGTTCTGTGGTATCACTACATACACCCAGCATAATATCCCAGCACTACCACCACTAGCCACACAATTCAATAGGTAAGATACAAGAGCGTGCATCAAAATCACAATTATTAAAGCCAACTGTGTGTAAAATACCCTTACCATGAGACAAGGAGCAACTCACCACCTCCTACTGGTTTCACCTGCAAAGGTTTCCTCAGGAGTATTTTACACGATTGTCTTTAATAAATGTGACTTTGAGTAATATCTTGTGTTTTACTATTGAATTGTGTGTGGCTAGTGGTGGTAGTGCCAGGGATTTGTGTGCTTTAATTTAATATTTTTATCCTGAGCACACCATAGCACTGGGCAGTATTCATTCTGCCATCTTTAAATACATGTCAGAATATTTCCCAGTTGGGAGAAGAGACAGAAAATCCATTTTCACTGTAGTAGACCTGTCTCCTGTGGCCAGTCCATCACCCTGCTGTGTGCCCTTTGATCAGCCCAGTAGACAAGTTGTAGTGGTATCCTTAAACATATACCAAAAATATATTTCCCTGTTGGGAGGAGAGACAGAAAAATCCCTTTCAGTGTGTGTGTGTGTGTGTGTGTGTGTGTGTATATGTGTGTGTGACTCTTTCTTGTCTACTGCCGGCCTATCACCCTGCTGCTGTGTGCCCTTTGACTGCACTTTACCCTACCCAGTGTGTGTGACCGTATACAGCCCAGTAACCAGTTGTGTGGTGGTATCCTTAAACACATGCCAAAAATATATTTCCCTGTTGGAAGGAGATTCAGAAAAATCCCTTTCACTGTGTTGTGTGACTCCGTCTCCTTTGGTGTACTGTGGCCAGCCCATCATCCTGCTGTGCCGTTTGACCACACTATCCTACCCAATGTGTGTGACTGTGTGTAGCTCAGCAGCTGTTTGTGTGGTATCTTTAAATACATGACAGAAATATATCTCCCGGTTTTTAGGAGAGACAGGAAAATCCCTTCAGTATGTTGTGTGACTTTATCTCATTTGTTGCATACTGGCCAGCTCATCATCCTGCTGTGTGCCCTTGGACTACTGCACTGTACCCAGTATACCAAATTCACACAGAATCATTTCTCTCTCCCCTTATACTGAACAGGTTTTATTTCTTTTTGTCCTCAATTTCATATGTATTTCACTATTGTCTTGTAATTGAGAGCATGTGCTCAATTTCATGTGTATTTCACTATTTCCTTCATTATTGGCAGCAAAATGAAAAAAATTGGGTTCGAGTTCTAAAAAAGATTAGAACCCTAGAACATTTTCAAAAGTTCTAGACTAGAACTAGAACCCAGAACTTCTAAGGGTTCTGACAACCCTAGTCACAACAATAAACTCCCTGTACAAGGACCTGAGAGGGAAAAGGAAAATTAAAGAGGACACTATAGCATAATCAAGAAAGGGAAAGCGGTGCCCATAGGTGGCTAACCTTATGGACTAGAAATTGTAAAGAATAGATTAGGGTAAGAAATAGAAAAACTGTTGCAACAGATTTAAGAAAAGGTTAGTCCTCAAGAGTGGCAGGAGCTCCCTGTCACACAGGGCTAGTGGGAACTGGGCTACATAGGGAGGGGCATCACCAGCAAGAGGAGGGAGGGTGGGAGGTGGTGCTACCGCTGCATCACTCTCTGGTACACCCTTGCCTGAAGTACTGTGTTCAGTTCTGGAGACTGTAGCTCAAAAATGACATAGACAGGGTGGAGACAGTCCAGAGGATGACAACTAACTTGGTACAGGTGCTGCAAGGGAAGCCCTTTGAAGAGAGATTGGGGGATCTCAATATGTACACCCTGGAGAAAAGCGAGAGCTGAGATGATCGAGGCCTAAAAATACCTCACAGGGCTGACCAGCCTTAAGAGGGGAGCTTTTTCCAAGTCAGTACAAACTACAGGACTAGGGGGCATATGGTGAAGATGGGAGGGGAATTCAGGAGGGATGTAAGAAAATATTCTTCACTGAAAGAGTGGTGGATGCATGGAACTGACTGCTGGCTGAAGTGATGGAGGCTAAAATGGTGGAAGGCATCAAGCATGCATTTGATAAATGTAACCCAGTTGCCATGCAGATGTTGGTGTTACTTCTCAGTTACTATACGTCATACACCCGTGAGGGCCAAGCAAGGTTGAGGGGCTTGGACTCATTCAAATCCTAATGTTGGTGGTGTGGTTCAGAAGGGAAACAAAGGAAATGGTGCAGTGCCTCCACACAGAGAAGGAAATAGTGGGCCTGATACCAAGTAGAATGCTCCACAGCAGAACCCTTATTCCACCCTCCTCCCCCACCAGCATCTGATTTAATATCTGGAAGATGACTGGCACAACCCACCCTCCTCCACAGCCAGCTGCCTTCTAATGAATGATCATGTTCACTTGATCTGTAATAGTAAAATCCCCTGATCACATAATAAGCTGATCTTACTATTACAGAGCGGGCAAGTGCGTTCCTTCATTAGTAGACAGACGGTCATGGAGGAGGGCATGTTGTGACAGTTACCTTTTCCAGCTAAAATTGGGTGTTGAGTGGGAGGGTAGGATAATGATAGTACTACCAAGGTAGGGGGATAGGAGGAGACATAAGGATCCTTGGTGTTTAGCACAAACAAGCATTTTCACTTAAAGAAGACGGTGGCCGGCTACGGAGGCAAGCAGATTGTGTTGGTTGTCCACCATGGGACTAAACAGTTGTGCTATTACAAATATTGTGGGTGTTGGGGGAGGAGGCCAGAATCAGGGTGCAGACAGCAGGATTTGGGGTACTGGGGTAACAATATTTATTGTGTTTGGTCAGAGTGGGGAGGGTGGAACTTTTAAAAATAATCAGGTGTGTGGGGGAAGGTTTTTAAAAAAATAGTACTTCCCAAATACGAATAGCCCCCTATTCGAGAAGGGCTTCTGAATATTTGGGAGCCCTAATATTTGTGATATTTGGGAAATACTATTCAACCCTTGCACAGCCCTAATTATTACCCTAGGCCAGTGGCCAGATTGTGGGTAACTGAGTGACAGCAGAGGCAGTCCATCAGTACATTAAAGTGCACCTCTCTCAGTGCTGCACAGAAATACGAGGAAGCTCTCTTACCTGCATAGGAGCTCCTCTGTGGTAAAAGCAGCTTTTTTTATATCCCGAAAGGAAGTGAAGAGATTGTAAATTGCTCCTGAGGGGCTAGCGGTATGATCTCTTTCCACTTTCCTGTTACTGGCCATGCCGCTGCACTCTGATGTTTTATGACAAAGGTATAGAGAGAGCACAGGAGCACACTCCATTCAAGTCAATGGAGAATGATTTGAAACCTCAGTTTTTAGCCAGTTACATGGCCATTTGGTAAAGCCAGAGCCAGGGTTCAACTAACAGGGCTCTTTTTAGTTGGAACGTGGCTCTGATTTTAGCAAATGGCCACAAATTGTGTTTTCAAATCACACATCTCCACACTCTCGCTACACCTACAGTATATCATGAAATGGGGCCTGACCATCACAAAGGAAGTGGAAGAGTGTCACGGCACAAGCCCCTTGGGGGCAATTTACGATCCCTTGTCTTCCACTAGTCTCTTGGGGGCAATTTACGATCCCTTCCCTTCCTTTGGAGAACAACAAAAAAGCTGCTTTTACCACAGAGGATCTCCCATGGAGGTGAGAGAGCTTCCTCTCATTTGTTTTTGATTTAGAAAATGGCAGGAAAGGTTATCTTTAAGGACACACTCACACTCTTCATTTTGAATATCCAAATACTGACCCCATATTTAGCATACAAAACCATTTTCAGCCTGAACGGGATGTGTACTTACTTGTTTTTAACTTTGAACTGTCTCTTTAAATAATGAAAGCATGCAATGACTCATTTCACATAAATCAGTTTAACTATACAAACCTGGAGAAGTAAAACCGGTTGAACAAAGCACTGGGTGTCTTACAAAATACAGTCTCTTCTTGTGTCCCACTACAGCTCAGGTTGATTCAACATCCAGTTGTGTTGCTCCAGCTCCGACCTTAATCAACATGAACAAAATTGTTGTTTATGATCTCTCTGATTTACAGGGCCTCCGCAGGGAGTTCACCACCGACATTCCAGATCTACTAAAAGTGGATTTTAATGACTGCATTTCATCTCTGGAAGTGACTGGGCAGCCGTGGGTGACCTATGAATATCCCAATTATGAAGGGAGATTCTGGGTGTATGAGGAAGGGAAATACGAAACCATTGAATTCTATGATGGGATTTCTTCACTACGGCTGATCAGAGAAGACCTCAGTGATCCCCAGATTACTCTGTATGAAGACCAAAACTACAGAGGGAGAAGCAAGGTGATAAAAGAAGAAACTGACCTTAGCTTGGGTGATTTCAACAACACAACTTCCTCACATAAAGTACAGAGAGGCACCTGGGTCCTTTATCAGTATGCTGACCGGAAAGGCCGGTCTTTGTTGGCCAGAAGTGGGGAGCAGGTGCCAGATTATGGAGCCCTTGGGTTTGAGGATAGGCTGTCCCATATCCGACCTTTGAAGCCTGGCAAGGTCATGGTCAAATCTAAGGTCCAGTGGGAGAAGATGAAAACAGAACCAGAAAAAAACATTCAGCTGGATGAGTTTGTCTATGTGAACAAATCTGATTGTGAGCAGCATGTGACTGTTACATCCAGCAAGGAGTATGTATCCACAATATCTCAGAGCTTTTCATTCCGCAACCAAACATCTATTGCTTTGGGAACCACCTTCTCTTTAGAGTTGTCAGGTGGGCCTGTCACAGCAAAGGCTGAGTCCAAATCAGAACTCTCTGACTGCTTCACCATTGGAAGTACAAATGACAAAAGCTGTACAGAAACAGTCAACTATGAAGTGTCTTTGCCATCCAGGGTCCCTCCTCACACTGAGCTGACAGTGCGAGTAATGAAAAAAGAGACTATAATAAAGGTACCAGTGGAGTTCACACTTTCAAATGGATTGCAAAACAAAATAGAATATGGAGAGTACACATGTGAATCAGGTCGCACAATTTATGTGGAGTATGAATCCAAAAAAGTATAATGTGGCGCGGAAGACAGTCTGCCAAAAGCTTCTGAAAAAATGTATTACTGTCAGCAAGCAGACTGAAAGCTTGAGACCTCTGCAGAGGTTAATACCATCATTTGGCTAAATATTGCCTGAACTTTTATAGAGATTCACCAGATAAAGGCCCAGACTGTCACAGAGAGTGGGCAAAGGGTCTCATATATTAACCTTTTTCTTTGGGTAAGTTCATTTAGTAGGCACTGCAGTATAGTGAAGCACTCTTAACAGCCTTAGTGCACCATAAATATATTTATAAAATGGCAAGAAATATATCTAGTAATTTCATTGGCTAAGAAATGTCAACTGACTATGCATTAAATCTCTATAAATGCTTGGTCAGGTACCAAATCTCATTTTCCTCCCAAAACAAACTACTTAGAGCCATTTTATAAGTTTAATAAGCCCCTCCAGGGTGTGCATCATAGGATTTTAATACACTTCCCAGGTCTGTAAGGACACTCGGCCTTCGGCCTTGAGCCATGCTATACCCCTGGGATATGCATTAAAATCCTATAATGCACACCCTGTTATGGCTTATTACTTATTTATTTCACTTATTACAGTATATTGACCAACCAGAGCGTACAGCTGTTTGTCCAGCAATTTGTACTCTGGACCTGATAACTGCACAGTATATAAATCACTGCACTCTGACTGGCTCATGAGTCACTTAGAACCTTCCTCAGGTTTTTTAAATTTTAAAATTTAAAAATTGTTAGTATTTCAGTACAAGACCAAATATAACCAGTAGGATATATGCTGCTATGCTGTAGCAGCCATTCACTCACTGATTTTGGTGACAGAAAAAAGCACAAGATTGAAGTCAAACAACTTTATTTTTGTCACCAGAACCCCAATATAAAATGACTGTTCTGTTTATGAATGGTTATGGCTGTAGTTTATTTGCTGTAATTAGTTATTAAAGTTTTCAGAGTGGTGTGTTAGATGCGGAACCAATTTTAGTTACTGTAACATGTTTGAGATCAGTGGGGCTGAAGGTTGTTGACATAGTTTTTTATTACAAAATAGGTAAGAAACACCAAGACTTGTGATTGGTCAAATGTGATCCCATGACTGTGCCTTATTTCAACACAACAGCGCAGTTAAGAAATACTTCACTTTCCGAACCTCTTTACTCAGATTTAAAAATAAAAATAAGTGGAACCCTTTTATAACTGCAATAAGGCACTTCAGGGTGTGTGTAATTGTGGGACAGTAGTACTCCTCGGCTGCTTAGGGCACTCAGCATTGTCTCATGCCTCACTTCTAGAAGCATGCCATCCTGTACAATAACACACTTCTCGGAGTGCCATATTGCTTAACTTGAGCCCTACATAGCTTTGCATTGCTGTGTAGGGTTTTGGATACAGTACTTGTGAGAAAGTATATGGGGTGGGGGGGGCTGTAGTGACAGTGTAACTACAGGAAGCATGTGTTGGCTAATCCTGTTAATACCAACCTTCAATTTCAAGCAGTAGTTTGCAACAGCTCCTGATGTTGATCTCTGTGGTGCATTTGTGTTTCCAAATATGTTTCAATGATATCCCATTTTATTTTATTTTCCCCATGTTATACAGCTTAGGTTTTACGGCCTAGGGTACGCTATATTATAGATATATAGAAGTTGTCAGCAGATAAGGATCTCTTGGTCCACCCAGTCTGCCCTATCATTCCTTACCTACAATGAGGCCTGATGCCCAGACTGAGCTCTAATATCATCAGTATCCCCAAAGGTGAGGAAACTCTGTTTGTTGTATCTTTCAGTCACACAAGAAACGTGGTGTTTAACAACTGGTGTTCAGAAACTAGCTGAGGACGCTGCTGAAAACCTTATAACAGCCCTTTTCTGATGGTGCTCATTATACTGTGGGAGGGTTCAAACAGGGTCTGGAAACCTACCTATGGCGTCAAGCATTCATAGACACTGAATTAACTTGATCCTCAGACTGCTTTTATATTGTTGGTTATTGATTTTATTATTGTTGTTTTATCTTGTTGTAAAGTACCTTGATGATTCGAAAGGCGCTTATATGAAATAAAGTTATTATTATTCAAATGATGGCCATTTGCTGCTCTATCAGCACCCCTCTCTCCACTGTGAGTGAATTTAAGCACCTGGGTGTCACCCTAGACCTTGCTCTGGATTTCTACTCCCGCATATCTGCCATCTCCAAGTTCACAAATTCCAAACTAGGCATGGCCTTTCATCTCCATCACTTTCTAAATCTTGATGCACACAGGACCCTATCCCTAGGCATATTCCTCCCGTCCCTACAATACAGCTCACTCATCCTCACACATATCTGCCCAAACCACGCTGCACTAATGGGATGTTCCTTACAATTACATCTGTTGCTTTGCCCTTGCCTTCCCCGCCTGACCCACCATTGCTCACTGTACTCCACTCTGGGCTGGCTCTCCCCTCCTGCTCCTGTGCACTAGGATGTTTTATCTTTAAACTTCTCAGGTTTGCCCCCCTCCAGCCTCTCCTGTCTCACTAACACATAGAGTTTGCCCCACCTACTCACTTCACTTGACAGATTTCACCTCCCTGATTGTTCCAAAATGAGCAAAACAATTGGGTGACCAGGCCTTTTCCCCATTTTCCCCAAAGTTGTTGACCTCCCTCCCTACCAACATTCACAATTCCCCAACCCTGTCTGTCTTCAAAGCAGCCTTGAAGGCTCATCTCCTCTATCAACAGCTTGTACCTGCCCTTGACATTACCCCACTCTGTTTATTAAACACTCCATATGCTGTGCAGTCTAACTGCTTAGTACAAAGCAAATCTATGCTACTGTTACTTTCCATGACTGAACCATTGTACTGTTTTATCTTTGGCTGTCATAATTATGTTTCTCACCACCTTTACTTCCACATGGCTAAATTAATGTGCTGACACTTGGTGTCTTAATAATAGTCTTCTTAATGTTTTATCACTTTCTGTCTAAACATAGTGCTCATTACTATATGCCACTCATATTCATGTATCTGACTTGCTCCGATATTTGTCAATTGCTGTTTTACCTGCCTTGTACTCTTCCGGGTTGTACCTGAAAATAGGCATTCAGTTGCCTAGTATATTTACCTGGTTAAAAAAAAAAAAGAAATAAATATTTATTTTATTTATTTATGTGTTTGGTAATCAGGTGAGTACACTGGTTCCAGGGACTGTTTTACGGGCATGACACGGGCCTTATAGATGGCACATGCAAAATAGGTTACATCATAATACAGAGACAAGAAAAATATGGTTTACAGTAGTGTCAAAATAAATAAAAGAAAAAGCTCAAGAAGATTCAAAAGATGAAAAAGAACACCTCATAGGAGTAGAGATAAAGGGTACTCTGAAATGATATAAAAAGGTATATATACAAGTTTTACCATAACATGAACTTCTATTTAAATGCACTTATGTAATGCCTCAGAGCTAGGGCCCTACAGAAATAAAACTACACACACACACACACACACACACACACAAAACACAACACAACACCACACATGCATACACAACACCACACCACACACACACTCCACCACACATGACACGGGGTCATAATGTCGCAAGACATTATGCCGCATGGCATAATCACGCTGCCAGTACAGCACGATTTATGCCATGAGGCATAAGTCTTTTTTCTGTGGGGGGCTCTGCCCCCCCACACCTCCATTATGGGGGAGTTGTGTCTCCCTGGACCCCCCACTAAAGATTCTCAACTCTGGGTGGTCCAACCCGGGAAGCGCACAAGTCGTAAAAAAATAAAATGTTTCTGGGACCGGGAATCAAACCTGATCCCAGACACAGTGCCTGGGTTCCTACTGCTGTGGCTCAGTCCTGTGAGCCACAGCAGCTGCTTAACAGAATCTGCTCCCAGCAGAGGTCTTATCCTCTGCCTGTGAAAGCGCTTCTGGTGCAATACCATGTACAGCAGTATACGCAGTATTGCACCAGTAGTGTTATGCATTATGCTGTACCAGGTTAGCCATAATGTCATACGCTATTAAGCGTGTGACATTGTGACCCAGTAGGTACCACACACACACACCACACTCCACACTCTGGGTACATATGAACAGTTAGAGAGCCCAGAGTTTAAGAGAGGGCTGTAGTAGTGTAGGAATGGTTGCGTGGTTCAGCCCAAGGGCACATACTTGGGGAAACCTCCAGGAAGCATTAGGACTCTCTGCTTACTTTCAGCTCTTTGTCCTGTCCACTTTGTACATGCACCTTATTCACCCCCTCTTCACTCGGCCATAAGCAGTAGCATCTGGATCTGCTTGACCCCTGCAGCAGCAAGAAAGCCCCTGCAAGCCCTTGGCAGGGCCTCATATAGATAAAAAGTGTTTTATTACTTTGTGGGGCTCATGCTGCAAGCCACTGCTAAGAGGTACTTTGAGCAGACAGCACGAGGGGAACACAAAGGCTACATGCTGGGACTTCAGCCCCAGCCCAGTGCCTGGGAGATTTTCAAAAAAGAGTCATATAGTTGGGTACACAAACTCACAGTGCATATGGAACCCCAAGCCTTCAAAATTAGAAGTGATTGGCAGTTGGAGGTTCTTCAAGTCTTAGCTGATAAGGGGAATGGACAGTAGTTCATCAGGTACCCAAGTAGATTACCTGATTAGGTTGAAGCAGATCCACTGCCTCTGGTCTTCCCCTTCAACTTGCAGTGCAGGCCAGCTCCGGTGAAGGGTGACTTCAGTCATGGTACTGAACAGTCCGATGGGTAGTGGCAGGATCCTCATGGGTCTCACACCCCACCCCACCCACACAGTTTTGGCTCTCCATCTCCCGCTAAATGGGCCTCCCACTTCCTCCCCCTCCAGAAAAGCAGCAGTTAGGGAGTAGCATCTACCCTCTGATCTCCTTCATGCATGTTGCAGTGGTGTGTGGGTGGCAGCACACCAGGCAGTGCCAGCCACTGTTGTAGGCACAAGAACATATTCATTTATTTTTATTTTCTGTATGAAAGCTTGCGGTTGGTGTATGGAACTCCAAGCCTTCAAAATTAGAAGGGATTGGGAGCTGGATGTTCTTCAAGGCTGGGCTAGTGAGAGGAACAAATGGTAGTGCAATGGGTACCCAAGTGACTTACCTGGTTAGGATGAAGCAGATTCACTGGTGCTTTTCATAGTGACTGTGGCCACATGGGTGGGCAGGTTCTCCTTCAGTCCCTTTGGACCGCCCAGAGAGGCAACATATGAGGCAGGTCCTCCTGAGCTAAAAAGGACCTAGCCAAGCCCCACAGTTAAGCTATGTCCAGAGGGTGAGATTTCCTCACCAGTTGCCCCTTGGAGCCAGTAAAGGGGTGGGATAGATTGGGCATTAACACTGCCTTCAAGACATAGTAGTCACAAGCTCAGAGGTCTCAGCAAGCAGCACTCTACAGAAGCAGTAGAGAGGGATTGCCTTAAAGGACCCTGCATCACAGTCAGAACATACAGAACTGAACATTTATGTGCCAGTTTGCTGTGTAACTGTCTGAACATTTACATAGCCACTTGCTATAGAACTTCCTGAACTTTTATCTATTTGCTAAACTAACTGCTTCCACAGCTGTGTGCCCACTATCCAAAGATGAATATTCCTGTGCCCGTTTGTTTATGGTGCTACCTAGATTAGTGTGCATCTCAGGACTTCTGCTTATGGTACCATATCTTCTTAACTACTTAAACCTCCCTGGTACCTTACTTAAACTTTGCAACCACCTAGTAAGCACTACTTATCTTGGCAACCCAGATTCAGCTGTTGTCTTGTTGTGCACCTTCTGCCAGTACTTAAAGACTGCCTGAGTGTGGCCATAAGTAATATTGACTTTGCATTTCCCTGGTGACACCTAACTCCTTGTGGATTACAGTTTGGGGTAAGTGACCTAGTTTAGCATTAGGACAATAGTCAGAACAGGCCCCTGCCATCCTACGTACCTACCAGCCAGGCTTTATTCCTATCCTGTTAGGAAGTAAAGGAAGTGTAGAAACCACACTGGGTCACTAGTGAGGTCCTCCATTGTGCAGTGGAGTGGAGTTTTCTCTTTCAGGATCAGCATACAGCTTCATCATCCAGAGACCTGCCTCTTAAGGCATCATCCGAAGGTCAGCACCCTGGATCGTCTGGTGTTCTGAATTCCTTTTCTGCATTGTGTCTTCTATTCCTCTTGACCCAGCAGCCCAGGAAAGGGCTTGTGCTGATGAATCTGCCACAAGTTATAAGTCTGTTCATCTTGTCCCAACAGTCCAGGGGAGGGTTTTTGCAGACAAATCTTCTACAAGTTGTGAGTCTGTTCCTATTGTCACAGCAGCCCAGGGAAGAGTTTGTGCTGAACAATCTTCTACAAATTGCAATTCTGTTCTCATTTGTCTTGGCAGCCCCAAAGACTATTTTGCTGATAAACCTATGGTATGTTTGCAAAATCATTTCTGTTTTCCAGCAGCACAGCTGAGGCCCCTTGCCAAAGTATCAGTCCCTTTGTTATACCCATCGTCCCTTGGATCCAGATGCCCCACTCAGGTCTCAGTTCTTCACCTCATTTTCCATGCCGTGGTCCAGACTTTAAAAGTAATTTGAATGATTGTTCTGATTTCATGCATTTACAGTAACTAGATTTTATGCATAGGATATAATCATAATACAGGTAGACCAGGTGCAAGTGGTACCAAACGATAGTTGCAGCTGCAATAGAGTATAGCAGAGGTGCACCTCAGCTCAGTTATACAGTTACTGGTCTTTTGAATGGTTCCAGTTCCTTATTGCTTCCTGTTCTGCTGTGCTGCTAGCCAAACCTCTGCATCTGTGGCCTTTGCTAGTCCCCTTGCTGAATAAATTCCTGTTGCATTTTGACTCTGAGTATGATTTCTGCCTCTCCTAGCCAGGTGCCTCCATCCACCCACCCACCTGGGAACCTACAGTGTCCCCTCATCACAACACCTGCTTGAGGTGGCATAAACAAAAGAAAAATACAACCACTGAAGAGGGAGAAGCAAAAGAAAAGGACACCACCCATGGAGAGGAGACAAAAAAAGGGTAACAGTCCATGGGGGAGAAACAAATGAAAAAGGGCAACCATCCATAGTGGGCCAAGCAGAAGATAAGGCACCCCCATGGAGTAGAGAAACAAAAGAAACAGGGCAAATTCCCATGGGGAACAGAAAAAGGGGAACAACAAGAGGCAGAGGGAAATGTGGAGGCCTTATGGGTCACCTTACGAACCTCAGCAGGAGGTAAGGTCAAGCTGAGTGTAGTATATAGGCCCCCCAGGATGCGTGATGTTCTGGAGAATGGTTTGCTGGACAACATCATTGCCCAGTGTGGCCCAAAAGGGGAAGGAGTGCTGTTGATGGGGGACCTTAATATGCTAGGTACAAACTGGGGAACCATGTCCTCTAAGGTGGCCAAGGAGCAGAGGCTGCTGGACGGCTTCCAGGATATGTTCTTAACACAGCATGTGATGGAGCACGCAAGGGAGGGGCATGTCCTGGACGTGGTTCTGGCAGATGGGGATCTGGTAAGGGACCTGGTTGTGAGGATCCCCTGACTGGGAGCAACCACAATACTGTCTGGTTTTAAATAAGCATTGGGGGTGAGATCTAGGACACTGGCAGTGGACTCAGGGGGCAGACTCTGTGGGCATGGGAAATATTCTCAAGCATCACTTGAAGGGATTGCATCAATGACAAATGTGGAAAAGAGATGGGAAGTCATAAAATAGGGACTTCATGAGGCAGTCAGGACCTGCGCTAAGATGAAACGTAAGGGAGCAAGGTCACATAAACCATGCTGGTGGTCCAGTGAGGTTCAGGTAGCGGTCAGAGAAAAGAAGGCAGCCTACAAAAAATGTAAAACAATAAGAGGGGATAGGGATAAGGAAATGTACCATCTTGCATCTAGAAAAGTCACCCGGATGGTGAGGGGGGCAAAGTCCAGTAAAGAGCAGAGATTGGCACAGGGGATACATGGAGGGGAAAAGTGGTTCTTCTGGTACATTGGGGAGCAGAGAGAAACTAAGGGCCATCTCAGCAGACTGAGATCAGAAGGAGGGTGGGTGGAAGAGGCGAGGGACCAGGCAGAGGTATTAAATGAGTACTTCGCCTCTGTGCTCACTAGGGAGGGGGATGGGATATCTACAAAGCAAGGCACGATGGGGATAAAAGCAGCAGTGAGTGGGATCAGGGGAGCAACAGAAATGGAGCAAGAGGAAGGGAGAGGTACCCCAGGGGTGTCACATCAGGATAAGGATAAAAAGGCCAGTAAGGTGGAGGGGAAGGATGATGCTATCTCCACCAACAGGGTTTGGTTAGCCCTCAAGGCCCTAAAGAAAGACAAATCTCCTGGGCCGGATGGCATTCATCTGAGTCCTATGGGGATTGGCCGACATACTGGCTGCACCCCTGGTGGAGCTCTTCAACAGGTCGCTTGAGACAGGGAGGGTACCTAGGGATTGGCAAGAAACATATGTGGTGCCAATCCATAAAGGGTGGTCAAGGGAAGTACCAGGTAACTATAGACCCATCAGTTTGACCTCGGTGGTGGAAAATTAATGGAGAGTATACTAAAGGAACGATTGGGGGTGTACTTGGAGGAGGTAGGAGGTCTGGATAGTCGGCAACATGGGTTTGTGCCAGGTAGATCATGTCAAACCAATCTTGTGGAGTTCTACGAATGGGTAACATCACAACTGGATAGGGGAAAGCCTGTGAATGTATTATTCTTGGACTTCAGCAAGACGTTTGACTCTGTTCCCCCCAGTGGTCTGGTGGAGAAACTGATGGGGTTGGGAGTAGGCCTTTGATGGACAGATGGATTGAAAACTGGCTAGCTGGATGCACCCAGAGAGTAGTGGTCGGGTGGGGAGCTCTCCAACCTAGAGGTCGGTGGTGGGGGTACGCAGGGGCTCAGTTCTGGGTCCAATCCTGTTTAATGCATACATACATCGGACATCAGGGAGGGTATAGAGTGTGAAATGAGTCTCTTTGCTGATGACTCCAAGATGGGAGCAGTAGTTGAGGGGAAAAGGGGAGGTTGGCCTGCAAGGGGACCTGGACACCCTGGAAAGCTGGGCTCACACATGAAAATTAAATTTCAATATCACCAAGTGCAAGGTGTTACATCTTGGGTGGGGAAACCCTAAACACAGGTACACCCTGGGAGGGGAGGTGCTGGAGGCCTCAATAGGGGAAAAAGACCTAGGGGTCATGGTGGATATATGTATGAATAACTCTGAGCTGTGCAGGAGAGTGGCTAGCAAGACAAACAGGATGTTGGGATGCATCATAAGGAGGATCACCTCTAGGAGCAGGGAAGTGATTCTGCCGCTGTACAATGGACTGGTTAGACCACACCTTGAGTACTGTGTACAGTACTGGAGACCACACTTGAAGAGGGACATACAGCTCCTGGAGAGGGTACAGAGGAGGGCAACTAAGATGATATGAGGACTAGGGGATTTGACGTATGAGGACAGACTTAAGGAGCTCTGCCTGTTTTCATTGGAGGAGAGGAGAGACAGGGGGAACATGATTGAGGTCTTCAAGTACCACAAGGGAATAAATAGGGTAAACGTGGAGGGGATCTTTAGACTAAAGCAGGGAGGTATCATCAGAGGGCATGGTTTGAAGTTGGAAGGTGGAAGGGTGAGGGGTGAAAAGCGGAGGAGGTTTTTCACTGAGAGGGTGGTGGACCCTTGGAATGCACTGCCTGGCAAGCTGGTTCAGAGATCCACAGTGGAGGGCTTCAAGAGAGGGTGGGACAGATACAGAAAGTGGATGTATTAGATGATGGCCTGGCCTAGGGGGGTGGGGATGGATGATAGGGGTTTCTGGAACACAAGGGGAGGAGGGCCTCGGCACCCAACTAGGGATCTGAGGTTCGAGCAGACTCGATAGACCGTAAGGCCTAATCTGCTGGCAATTGGTATGTTAGTATGTAACAAATGGGGGAGAGAAACAAAAGAAAAATGGCAATCATCCATTTGGGGAAAACAAAAGAAAAAGGAAACGCAGCAATGGGAAGGAAAAAAAAGAAAAAGGGCAACCGCCTATGACAGGGAACAAAAGAAAAAGGGCTACTGCTAATTGTGGGGGAGAAACAAAAGAAAGCGGGCAGCCACCCAGGGATGAGAAGCAGAAGAAAAGGGCACCCCTCCCCATGGAGGAGAGAAACAAAAGAAACAGGACAATGACCTATGGGGGGGGGGAAGAAAAAGGAAAAAACACAGAACCACCAGTGGAGAACAGAAACAAAAGAAAAAGGGCAACAACCCATACGAGGAAAGACAAAAGAAAAGGGGCACCCAATACAGAAGGCAGACAACTAAAAGAAAAAGGGCAACCACCCATGGGAGTGGATACAAAAAAAGGGGCAACTGCTAATGTGGGGAGAAACAAAAGAAAAAGGACAACTGCCCATGGGTAGAGGGACAAACATCAGAAAAAGGGACTCCACCCATGGGGGGCAGAAACAATAGGTAAAGAGTAGTAGCCTATGGAGGAGAAACAAAACTAAAAAAGCAACTGTCCATTGATGGGAGAAACAAAAAAAAGTAATAACCCCCAATGAGGGAGAAATGAAAGAGAAAGAGCAACTGCCTCTGGGGGGAGAAAGAAAAGAAAAAGGGCAACCACCCATGGGGGGAACTAAACAAAACATAATGGGCAACTGCCAATGGGGGGGAGAAACAAAAGAAAAAAGGCAACAGCTCAATGGGGTGAACATAAAAGGTAAAGGGCAGCCAACTAAGGGGGGAAAAGAAAAAGGGCAAGTGGCAAAGGGGTGAAGAAACAAAGGAAAAAGGGCAACCTCCCATGAGAGGAGAAATGAAAGAGGAAGAAGGGCAACTGCCCATGTGGAGGAGAAACAAAAGAAAAAGGGCAGCTGTCCATGGGGGTGGACAGACGAAAAAGGGCAAATGCCTATGGGGGGAACAAAAAAAAAGGGCAACCACCAAAGTAAGGGGAGAAACAAAAGAAATGGGCAACCACCCATGATGAGGAGAAACAAAAGAAGAAGGGCAACTAGCCATGGGGGGGGGAATAGAAAAAGGGCAACTGATAATAGGGAGGAGAAACAAAATACAAAGGGCAGCCACCTATGGGGGGGCAAAACAGAAAGAGCAACAGCCCATGGGGGGGACAAAAGAAAAAGGACAACTGCCCATGGGGGGCAGAGACAAAAGAAAAAGGGTACCTAATCATAAAGCAGAGAACCAAAAGAAACAGAATAACAGTTCATGACGGTGGGGTGGACAAAAGAAGAAAGTGACCTGCCAGTGGGGGAGAAAAAGAAAAGAAAAAGGGCAATCGCCCATGTGATGTGGAATATGTGTCTAGGATGAACAGGGGATGTAACACGGAGAGTGGGTTGGACAGAAAAGACACTAAGTGGATTTATAAATTAAGTACTTTATCTCTAGGCAGTCTTAATGAGATACTTGATTTAAAACATTTTCTGTAGATATGATTAATATCTTCCAAGAGGAATAATTGGAGGTCTATATTGGGGTGTTTTTTTGGAGGTATTTTTCTACTCTGTTTTCTCTATTTTGGGTAATTTTTCCTATCATTATTTATAATATTTTTTCTTTGAGTGGCTTTTACTGTTTTTCTGATATACAACTTATTTCACATTCCAGGTGCCCGGAGTATGGCAAGAGTTTGCACTAGGTGTCTACTGGTGTCTATATTTCTCTGGTTTCATCTGTTTATAAAAATATACAGTAGATACAATCCTGTTAATATAAAATCTTGAGGTTAATTATACCATTCAGCAATTTCACCTTTAATAGCACCTGACAGCAAGTTGTACCCCCCCCCTCCATTTTCAGATCTTAGCTATGGTTGTTTAAATTCACTAAAAACACCATCAACTGCTTAATCTGGTTCAAGTTCAGTTGGCATTCATCTGTATTCCCCTCCCCTAGGTCGTGATTGAAAATATGCAGAATTTGTCTAGTATACTTATCTGGTCAACAAAAACTAAATAAAATAAATGAAGAGTGATAGGAATGGAAAAGGGGATACTTTGTATTAAGGTTATTTGATTGTTGATAATTATCAGAATGCTTATTGTATCTATATTGCCCAGTGTTTCGATTTAATTGTTTGAGTTTAACTTCTAATTATCATAGAATGTTTGTGTGGTTCCATGTGAAGTATAGTAATTGCTGCATTCTTATCGCTTGAGCAATGGTATAAAAAAGGTAAATCGTGTGCTATGCACCGGCCTGACAAAACCTGTTTTGAAGGTGAATGTGCATGGGGTTTGTTTGCAATGGGGTGATTTTTAATAAATAAGTTGAGTCCTTAAAAGCCCCAGTATGTGCATCCATTTCTATTTGTTTGGGGAGAAACAAAACAAAAACAGCAACTTCCCGGGGCAAAAGAAGAATGCAATTGCACATAGTGGAAGAAACAAATGAAAAAGAGGGCAGAAAGGCTACCACCCATAGGGGTGAACAGAAGAAAAGGACACCCCCTCATGGAGGGGAAAAACAAAAGAAACAGGACAGTCTCCTGTGGAGGGGGAAGAAGAACTGCAAATGGGAGAGAGAAACAAAAGAAAAGGGTACCCAGCAATTAGAGTGGCGACCTTGGCCACCATATCCAGAACACATGCAAAACTGTCAACTGTAAACTGGGTATGGCCTATAGAGCAAAAAATAACCTCACTCTGGCTGCACATATTGCACTTGCCAGAGGTATGCTTCTCCCCTCACTAGGCTATGGGCTCCTGTTGTTTGCCAGCACCACTAAGGTCCATCTCTCTAGGTTGTACCCCCCCATTTTCAGATCTTAGCTCAGAAAGAACTGGAAGGGGACAGGATCAGTTGTGTTCCGGGACAGTAGCTGCTGCTGTTGTTTTCACAGGGTTCTTGTGGATTTTACTTTGTAGGTTAGTTCTTTTCTTTCTTACTTCTAAGGGGCTAGCAGGGTATTGTTTTGGGTACTGCTGGATGTTTGTAAACTGATTTGGTGGCTGTAAGTGGGGATCATTTTGTGGATGTTTCACTGTGTAACAGGCTGCGCTGGTAGAGGCCTATTTCTTCTGATTTAAAACCTATTTGGTGGGATTTGCTTGGAGATGGTTATTTAAATTGGAGACCTATATCTGTTAATTTCAAGCCTATTTTGATGTGTTGTAGTGAAGCTGATTAAATTGGAGACCTGTTTCCTTTGGCAGCAAACATATTTTGGGGGCTTTGACTTGAATTTTGATTCCTTGTGCTGACTCCATTAGCTGTAAAGGTTAGTACATAGTGGGAGAGGGGTGTTAATGGTCTGGCCAGGTCTCACTCAGCCAATTGACTGGAGGCAGAGGCTGAATCAGGTTGAGGTGTTAGCTGCTTTGTCTTCTCAGAAAGAACTGGAAGGGGACAGGATCAGTTGAGTTCTAGGACAGTAGCTGCTGCTGTTGTTTTCACAGGGTTCTTGTGGATTTTACTTGGTAGATTAGTTCTTTTCTTTCTTACTTCTAAGGGGCTAGCAGGGTATCGTTTTGGGGGCTGCTGGATGTTTGTAAACTGATTTGGTGGCTGTAAGTGGGGCTCATTTTGTGGATGTTTCACTGTGTAACAGGCTGCGCTGGTAGAGGCCTATTTCTTCTGATTTAAAACCTATTTGGTGGGATTTGCTTGGGCCTGGTTCTTTGGCTGCTGGGCTTGAAGGGGAGACACAGGGCTGATACACTCTCTCTCGAGTCAGGTGTCTGCCCAGGACCCACCCTCCCCAGAAGTCTGCGAATTTATAGGGGAACACCTGCCCTGCAATTGGAGGAAAAGGCTGCAGGTGCAGCTCATGTAGTTCTAGCCACTGGGGGTTGGATTTAAAGGCTGGGAGAGAGGAGCTTAGGGAGTTGTTCATTTCCCTTATAAGTTTAATATGTTGTACTGCACCTAGTAACAGGGTTACTGGTGTACAGTGGGACTGTCTCTAAGATTAGTGGGTGACCTGATTAGGCAGGAGGGGTATCTTGGACTAGGGGAACCTGGTGGCTCACCCAAGGAAACCTATTTGGAAGGGATGGAACCACACATCATGGGGCTGGCATCTTTGGGAGGTGGTGGGGTGCTGCACAGGGTGTGGAGCAGCCATGATACTGGACTGGGCTTGGAAGTTGAGTGGTTGCCCAGTGTGCTACCAGCTAGCACAGCTTAGGGAGGAGGTTGGGGATTAGGAGAAAGCTGGGGGAAGGGGGGTGGTATGGTTGGGGAAGGGGGCTGGGAATCTCCCACAGGGTTGCACCAAGCACTGGGGGTGGGGGCATAGGGAAAGGAGTGCAGGAGAATGCTCAGGGGTCACATAGGGACCCTGGCAGAGGGGGTCCAAAAGGACACTACCAAGGAAGCAGGCAGGTAAGTGGGGACCCTCACAAAGGTGGGACGGAGGGACAACATTCTCAGGGAAGTAGGCAGATGGCCAGGGCTGTACAGAAGGAAGCAAGGCGGGGAGGTGGATCAGACCTTACACTCAGTAACCGCTTCAATTCTCTTCTTCTGCTCAAGGATGAGAGGGGTGATGTAGCCATGACAGGGATGGTTAGAGATGGAAAGGGAGTGGGAGTGGGAGGCAGGAGGCAGGGGCCAGATAGCAGGAAGAACGGGGGACCTGGAATGCAGGAGAATGGGGGGAGCAGTGAATCAGAGCAGGAGGGGCAGGGGGAAGAGGGAGGAAAGCGCAAGGAGAAGGACCAGTTGGGAGTAAAGGTAAAGGAGAAGGACCAGAAGTACAAGGAGGATTCAGCAAAGGGAGCTGAGGGTTTAGGCCAGGGGAGCACGACGAGCAAGGAGGAACTAAATGGAGACAGGAAGGAAGGGAGGATGAGCCAGGCTAGTTTAGCAGATGGGGGAGAAGGACCAGTTATGAGCAGTGAGGGGGCAATTAGCAAGGTACAGAAGGATACCCAGGAGGTGGAGAGGCATAGGATTGGAGGGGAGGGGGTGGCCATGGTAAATAAGGGGGGGGTGGCATGTGGCACCCAGATAGGGGGAGGAACAAGGAGCCAGCTGGGTGGAGGGGCCTGTAGAAAGGATGAGGGACATGGAAGGGGGGGAATGGAGGAAAAGGAGTGGTCACAGTGCTCCTGCTGGGGATTCTATAATCAGGGGTATCAAATGGGATAGGGAGGGAGAAGCCTGGCCAGTTAGAACAAGATGCTTCCCTGGACTAACGGTGCACAGGCCTAAGCACGAGGTATATCAGCTGGCAAAGGATTGTGGAGGTTTCCCCAGACATACTGGTCCACCTGGGTACAAATGACATTGAGGGAAATAGCGAGCTAGAGATACAGGCAAGATTCAGGGAGCTCGCCAAGGTCTGTCATGACATAGGATGCACAGTTTCCTTCTCAGAAATCCTGCCAGTGCCAAGGGCTAGTGGGGAACACAAAAGTAAAATTAGGGAGATAAACCAGTGGCTCAGGGAGTGGTGTGAGGCCAGAGGGTATGGGTTGATGGGAGATTGGGGGGAGACCTGGGAGGATAAGGAGCTGTATGCTAGAGATAGACTACATCTCAATTTGGAGGGGAGGGAAATCCTTAAGTTGAAAATAGAGGGGTTCATTGATGAAAAGTGGGGTTTAAACTTGTGAAGGGGGGTGGGATGGGAGAAAAGGCTGTCAAGGGGTGCTGATAAAGGAGGACTCTGTCTCCACCCCTGGGGACCAGGAGGATTACAGGAAAAAGCCGACTGGCAAAGTGCAGACCAGGGAAAACAGAATCCCCATGGGAACATGAGCAGGGAAATGGAACTATAGGGAAAGGGTGGAAGGTAGTCCTGCTAAATGCCAGGAGCTTGGGCAATAAAATGCCTGAGCTCCAGGCAATGCTAACTGAGGGAGCAGTGGATGTGGCAGCGGTCACTGAGACTTGGGCCACTGCAAGACATGACTGGGACCTGAACCTGGAGGGTTACACTATGTTCAGGAAGGACAGGGGGGAGGGAAGGGGAGGAGGGGTAGCAATGATAGTCAAAAACCGCATTGGCATAGGGGGAGTAGAGTAGGCGGAGGGAACCGTGGAAGCGATTTGGTCACCTTGATAACAAGGGGGGGCAAGAGAGTAAAAATAGGAGTGGTGTATAGACCCCCTGCCCTGGTGGAGGAGCTGGAGGACAGTCTGGTGGCAGATGTTAGAGACACTGCAGACTGGAGAGGAGCAGTGGTGGTGTTGGGGGACTTAAACATGCCAGGAACAGAGTGGAGACTATGACATCCTCTGTGACCAGAGAACAGGGTTGTTGGATGTCTTTCAAGGCGGTTCCTAACTCAGCAGGTGGGGGAACCGACCAGGGAGGCATGGGTACTGGATGTGGTCCTGGCAGACAGTGACCAGATTGGGAGCCTGGAGGTAAGGGACCCAGTGGTGGGGAGTGACCATGCCACGGTCTGGTTCTACCTGGACCTAGGAGGGGTAGAAGGCTGCACAAAGACGGAGTAACCGACTTCAGGGGCGGATTTTAGGAAATGTAAAGGATCCTTAGGAGCATTTGGATGGGATTGGTCAGACATGGACGCTGATAGTAGGTGGAAATCATCAGGAGAGGGGTGCAGGATGCTACCAGCACCTGTGCAAGAGTGAAACAAAATGCGGTGAGGCCCAAAAACCCTGTTGGTGGACCAGGGAGGTCCAGGAGGTGGTGCGGGGAAAGAAAGCAGCCTATAAGCAATTCAGGTGCTCGAGAAGTGAAAGGGATCGAGGGGAGTACGAGCTGATGGCTAGAAGGGCCATTAGAGTGGTGAGGGCGGCTAAGGCAAGGAAGGAGCAGAACCTGGCCAGGGAAATTAGGAGAGGGAACAAGGGGTTCTTTAGATACATTGGGGAAAAATGAAGGGTGAAGGGGCAGATTAGCAGGATTAAATCAGGGGAGAGATGGGCACAAGACCCGGGGGGAGCAGGCTGAGGTACTAAATGAGTACTTCACCTCAGTTTCACCAGGGAAAATGGGGTGCTGCATCATACATGGGAGGAGACAGAGATACTGAGGAGGGGACCCTTATCGATCGGCAGGTCTGGGGAGAGGGGAGGCATCACTGGCAGGTGGGAGGAGGGCTAAGCAGGGAGAAGAGGTACGGAGAGTGGAAATCCACAGCAGAGAGAGAGTGAAGCCCTCAGCTCCTTGAAGACAGAGAAAGCACGGGCGGATAAATTACATCCCAGAGTGCTGAAGGAACTTGCAGATGTCCTGGCAAAACCCTGGCAGAGCTTTTCACCATCTCTCTGAGGACAGGGTGGGTGCCCCAAGACTGGAAGGTGGCGCATATAGTGCCTATCCACAAGGGGAGATCAAGGGAGGTGGCAGGGAACTACAGGCCTGTCAGCCTGACATCGGTGGTGGGCAAGGTGATGGAGGGCATTGTCAAGGAGAGGCTCAGGGGGACCTGGATAAGTCAGGGTGCTTGGACGATAGACAGCATGGATTCATCCTGGGGAAATCGTGTCAGACAAACCTGGTGGAGTTCTATGACTGGGTGATGAGTGCCTTGGACCTGGGTAGACCAGTGGATGTCCTCTTTCTAGACTTCAGCAAGGCATTTGACTCTGTTTCTCATGTGGGCCTGTTGGATAAGCTGGGAGAAATGGGGGTGGGGAACAGATGATCAGATGGATAGCAATTGGCTCCAGGCCGGACCCAGAGGTTAGTAGTTGATGGGATAGTCTCATCCCAAGGAGGGTCATTAGTGGGGTCCCACAGGGATCAGTCCTTGGGCCCTTCTGTTTCAACACCCTCATTATCTGACATAAGGACAGGAATCAGGGAGTGAGGTGAGTCTTTGCAGATGACTCAAACTGGGGCGGTGGTGGATGGGGAGGAGGGGAGGGTGGCCCTACAGGGGACCTGAGGCTCTGGAAAGATGGTCTAGAAAGTGGAAGCTGAGGTTCAATGCAGAGAATGAAGGTACTCCACCTGGGGCCAGAAACCCAGGTCAAGTGTACACCCTGGGGAATGCTACAAGACTCGATGGCTGAGAGGGACCTGGGGTGGTGGTGGATGTCAAGATGACAACTCTGAGACTTGTGGGAGGGCAGCAGCAAGGCCAACAGGATGCTGGGATGCATCGCTGAGGATCACCTCCAGAAGGAGAAGTGACCTCCCTCTGTATAACTGCCTTGGTGAGGCCGACCTTGAGTACTAGCGTGCAGTTTTGAGGCCACATTTAAAGAGGGACATTAACCTCCTGGAGAGGGTCCAGAGAGGAAAACCAAATGATTTGGGGCTTGGGGACAGGACCTATGAGGAGAGGCTCAGAGAGCTAAATATGTACACATTGGAAGAGAGAAGGGACCGGGGGACATGATGGGAGTCTTCAGGTACATGAAGAGAGGTAAATGGGGAGGAAACAGTCAGGGTGCTTCAAGGAAGGAGGAAGGGCCACTAGAGGGCATGGGTGGAAGCTGGTGGTGGGAAGATTCAGGGGAGAAAGGAGGAGGTGCTACTTCACTGAGAGGGTGGTGGAGCCATGGAATGCACTGCCTAGGGGACTGGTGGAGGCAGAGACAGTGGAGGGGTTCAAGAAGAGGTGGGACAGGTACAGGGGAAGGGTTCTGGAAGCAAAATCCAATGCAGCAAGAATATCCGGAATTGGGAAGGGAGAAGCCAGAGAAGGCAAGGGGGACAGCAAGGTCAGCACCCAGGGTGGCGGCTGACCAAACGAGCAGACACGAAAGACCGTTAGGCCTATTCTGCTGGCATTTTAGTATGTTAGTATGTTAGGTGGTTGACTGTCTACAATTATGTCTGTTGCTTCACCCTAGCAGCCCCTTGGCTCACTCACCACTGTGATCTCTATAGCAAACTAAACTGGATCTCTCCCTCAAAGCACATTGACTTTGTCCTTGGTTGCTTCACAGGGAGGTCCTTAGCACAGGCACCCCCCTAGGAGTGGCAAACTTGCTTGTCCAAACTGTTTCCTCTTCCTACCACCTTAGGTCTTGAGTCGGCTACACTCAAGGTACCTGTGACTAGGACTCAAATGGGTGAAAGGGATTTTGTAGCGTGTGCCCCCAAACTATGGAACACCTTCCCCGACCAGATCCGTGTTTCCCCTTCCCAGAGCTGCCTGCATTCCTCCCTATGGAACCATCTCATACTCACATTGACCTGTGGGTGCAAAAAACCCCTGTGATAAATTGTCTGGACTTAGCCCTTACATAAAATTGTTGGCCCTTATGTTGCTGCCACTAATCCCTGCCTTGTACTGCACCAATCTGGCACATACCGCTTTACCTCTGTTGTACTTACTCTAACTAAAAAAGTTGCCTAAGGACCGTACTTGTGTATTCTAAATTAAGATGTTTGAGTGTGATATATGAGTAGTTCTAAACTTGCTGTTGTCCTATGACTTGTAATATTTCCATTATTATGTACTATGTTGTCCAAAGTGTGTTTTGTATGTAATTTCCTGTACTCTCCTGGGTCGTACCTGAAAATAGGCAAAGTTTTGTCTAGTGTACTTACCTGGTTAACAAAAGCTAAATAAATAAATAAACACAAGAAAAATGTCAACTGCCTATGGGAGATGGGCAAAGGAAAAAGGGCATTTGCTTATGGGGGCAGAAACAAAATAGAAAGGGTAACCACCCATGGTGGTAGAAACAAAATAAAAAGGGCAACTTCCAGTTGGGGGAACAAATGGTAAAGGGCAGTCACCTAAACAAAACAAAAACAGCAACTGTCCATGGTGGGGGACAAAAAAGGGCAGCTGCTCAACTGCTCATGGTGGAAGAAACAAATAAAAAAGGCAACCACCCATGGGGGCTGGAAGAGCAACAACCCATTGCAGGAGAAGCAGAAGAAAAGGGCACCCCCATGGAGGGGGAAAACAAAAACACAGGGCAACCACACATGGGGGGAAGGGAACCACCACTGGGGGAGAGAAACAAAAGGAAAAGGGCAACTGCCCATGGGGAGAAACAAAAGAACTGGGCATCCAGCAATGGAGGCAGAGAAACAAAAGAAAAAGGGCAACTGCCAGTAGGAGGGAAAACAAGAAAAAAGGCAACTGCTAATGGAGGAGAAACAAAAGAAAAAGGGCAGATGCCCATGGGGGTAAAATAAAACAGGCAACTGCCCAGTGGGGGAGAGGGAGAAACAACAGAAAAATGGAAAATAACCCATGGAATGAGAAACAAAAGAAAAAGGGCAACTGCTAGTGGGGAAAGGAGAAACAAAAAAAGGGCAATAGTGCACTGAGTTACAAACAAAAGAGAAAGCCTCAAATGCCTATAGGTGGAGAAAAAAGAGAAAGGGCAATTGCCCAAGGAGAGAGAGAGAGAGAAATGAAAGAAAAAGGGCAACCATCCATGGGGGGAGAAACAAATGACAAAGGACAACCACCCATGGGGGTCAGAAACAAAAAAAAGGCAACTGCCCATAAGGGGAGAACCAGAAGAAAAGGGCAACCCCCATGGAGGGGGGAAACAAAGAAAACAGGGAGCCACCCATGGTGGCGGGACAAACAAATGGGAAATCACCAGTGAGGGAGAGAAAAAGTGCACCTGCAAATGGAAGGGAGAAAAAAGAAATGGGGAATCCAGCAATGGAAGGGAGAAACACAAGAATAAAGACAACTGCTTATGGGGGGGGGGAATAAACCAAAAAGGACAACCACCTATGGGGGTAGAAACAAGAGAAAAGAAAAACTTCCAATGGGGGGAACAAATGGAAAAGGGCAGCCACCCATGGGGGAAAACAAAAGGTAAAGGGCAATCATCCATGGGGGGGCAAAAGAAAAAGGGAAAAAAGAGGGAACCACCAATGGGAGAGAGAAACTAAAGAAAAGGGGCAATCACACATGTGGGGAGAAATAAAAGAAAAAGAACAAGTGCCCATGAGGGAAGAAACAAAAAAACAAGACATCCAGCAATGGAGGGGAAGAAACAAAAGAAAAAGGGCACCCACCTATGGGGCAGGGCACAAGAAAAATGGCAATTGCTAATGGAGGAGAAACAAAACAAAAAGGGAAACTGCCCACTGGGAGAGAAATAAAAGAAAAACAGCAACTGCTCATGGGGGGCCAACAGTGGAGAGGCAGAACAAAAGAAAAAGGGGGCAACTGCCCATTTGGGGGACAAAGAAATGAAAAAGGGTAACTGCCCATTGGGGGAGAAACAAAAGAAAAATGGCAACTGCTCTTGGGGGAGGGAAAAACAACAGGTAAATGGCAGCTGTCAATGGGGGGAAACAACAAAAAGGGCAATTGCCCACATGGAGGAGAAACAAAAGAAAAAGGGCAACTTCCCTGGGGAGAAAACAACCAAAAAGGGGCAATCACCCATGGGTTGAGAAACAAAAGAAAATAGGCAACTGCCAATGAGGAAAGGAGAAACAAAGGAAAAAGGGCATCTGCCCATTGCATTAGAAACAAAAGAGAAAGGGCAAATTCCCTTGGGGGAAGAAACAAAAGAAAAAGGGCAAACACCCACTGGGCTAGAAACAAAAGAGAAAGAAAAAATGCCCATGGGGGAGAAACAAAGGAGAAAGGGCAAATATCCAAGGGGGGAGGAGAAACAAAAGAACCAGGGCAACCACCCATGGGGGAGAAGCAAATGAAAAAGGGCAACCACCCATGGGGGTACAAGGAAAAGGGCAACCCCCATGGGGGAACAAATGAAAAAGGGCAACTGCCCTTTGGAGAGGAAAAATTAAAAGGAGAAACCTCCCATGAGGGGAGAAAACAAGAGAAAGGGCAACAGCCCGGGGGAGAACACAAAATGGGCAACTGCCCAAGAGGGAAATGAAAGAAAAGAGCAATCACCAATGGGGAAGTAAAAGAAAACTCGGAACTGATTACGGGGAGGAGAAACAAAAGGTAATGGGATGCCACCTATGGGGTGGGGAGAATAAGGGTAACTGCCCTGTGAGGGTAGAAACAAAAGAGAAAGGGCAATCACTCATGGGATGGAGAAACAAAAGAAAAAGGGCAACTGCCAATGGAAGGGAGAAACAAAAGAAAAAGGGCAGCCTCTTAAAGGGGGAATGAAAGAGAAAGGGCAACTGCCCATGGGGAGGAGAAACAAAAAAAGGGGGGCAGCTGCCCATTGTAGGGAGAAACAAATGAAAAAGGGCAACCACCCATAGGGAGGAATGAAAGAAAAAGGGCAACCAACAATAGGGGGAGGAACAAAAGAAAAAGGGCAACTGCTAATTTTGGAGAAACAGAAGAAAAATGGCAGATGCCCATTGAGGGAAACCAAAGAAAATGTGCAACTCCCTATAGGAAGGTGAAACAAAAGAAAAAGGGCATCGGCTCATGGTGGGAATAACTACAGGCAAAGGTCAGCCACCCATGGAAGAGAAACAAAACAAAAAGGGCAATAGCCCAATGGATTGAGGAGAAACAAAAGAATTAGGGCAACTGCCAGTGGGAGGGAGAAACAAAAGAAAAATGGCAACCTCTCATGGAGGGGGAAATGAAAGAAGAAAAAAAGGGAAACTGCCATAAGGGATGAGACATAAACAAAAAAGGAGCAACTGCCCATGGAAGGAAGAAACAAAAGAAAAAGGGCAACTGCTAATTGGGGAGAAACAAAAGAAAAAGGGCAGATTCCCATTGGGAAACAAAGAAAAATGTGCAACTGCCTATGGGTGGAGAAAGAAAAGAAAAAGGGCTTCAGCTGATGGGGGAATAAACTGCAGGCAAAGGGCAGCCGTCCATGGGGGAGAAACAAAACAAAAATGACAATTGCCCATGGGGGGGAAACAAAAGAATAAGGGCAACTTCCAATGGGAGGGAGAAACAAAATAAAAAGGGTAACCTCTCAAGGGGGGAATGGAAAAGAAAGGGAAACAGCCCTAAGGAAGGGGAAACAAATGAAAAAGGAGCAACTGCCCATGGGAGGGAAAAAAAGAAAAAGGGCAATCACCCATAGGTGGGAATAAAAGCAAATGGGCAACTGCCAATGGGGGGGGGCAAAAGAAAAAGGGCAACCACCAATGTAGGGTACAGCAGAAAAAGGGTAACTGCCCATGGAGGGATCAAAAATAAAAGGGCTAATAGAGAGGGAAATACAAAAGAAAAGTGCAACTGCCCATGGAGGAGAAAAACGAAAGAGGGCAGACCCCCCCCCGCCATGGGCTGTTACAATGGACAGAAAAGGGAATCACTAAGGGGAGGAGAGAAACTAAAGAAATTATATCCTGAAATGGAGGGAGAAAAAAACAAACATGGAATCTGGTAATGGAAGGGAGAAACACAAAAAAATGCAAGTGCTAATGGGGGGAGAAACAAATGAAAAAGGGCAACCACCCATGGGGGGTAGAAACAAAAGGAAAAATGGCAACTTCTAGTGGGGGGGAACAAATGGCAGAGGGCAATCACCAATGGAGGGGGCAAAAGATAAAGAGCAGCCACCCATGGGGTGAGAAACAAAAGAAAAGGGCAACCACCAACTGGAAGAGAAGTAGAAGAAAAGAGCATCCCCACCCCATGGAGGGGAGAAACAAAAGAGACAGCGCAGCCACTCATTAGGGGGGACAAAAGAAAATAGGGAACCACCAATGGGGGAGAGAAACCAAAAAAAGGGCAATTGCCCATGTGGGGGAGAAACAAAAGAAAAAGGGCAACTGGCCATGGGGCCAGAAATGACAGGAAAAGGGCAATCACCCATGGAGTGAGAAACAAAAGAAAAACAGCTACCACCAAATAGGCTAAATTAAAAAAGTCAACTGCCCATGGGGGGGCAACAAATGTAAAAAGGCAACAACCCATTGAGTTAGAAACAAGAGAAACAGGACTACTGCCAAAGGGGAAGGGAGAAACAAAAGAAAAAGGGGCAATTGCCCATTTGGGTTAAAAACAAAAGAGAAAGGAAAAATGCCCATGGGGGAGAAACAAAAAGAAAGGACAACCACCCAAGGGTGGAGAACCAGAAGAAAAGGGCCCCCCCATGGAGGGGCAACACAAAAGAAACAAGGCAGCTACCTGTGGGGTTGGGGTATAAACGAAAAAGAGGATGTCCCAATGTGGGAGCGAAACAAAAGAAAAAGGGTACCCCACAAACCAAGTCTTACTAAAAGTGTGCCAGAAGCTGCTAAAAGTGGAAATCAAGAGTTCAGATCGGACAGCACTCTGTAATGCCATTAATGTGAACACAGCCCTGGGCCACTTCATGAAAACCTTCAACACCATCTGTGACAAGCATGCCCCAATCAGAACCAGACAGATAAGAGGACACAGTAATCCCTGGATAACCCCTGACCTCCCAGAGTAACTACAAGCCAGAGATCACATATAGCAGATAGCGAGAGCACATGGTACCATCGCTAACATACAGAGGTATAAAAAAGCTTGGAATGAGTGCACTATAGCCATCCAACTTGCCAAAAGCAAAAACAACAAAGAAGTCCTCTCCAGCACCTGGAATGACAGCAAGTCATTCTGGGATAACTTCAAAGACATAACTAACAACGACTCCAGATCTGCACCAGCCCTGCTCTTCATCGACAGCGTGTCGTCCTTGGATTACATACACATTGCCAACGCACTTATCATCGCATTCACCGACCTAAGTAGTGTGCTACCAGCAGACTACTTCAACTCCCCCACCGCCAACTGATCCTAATACGGTAAACAACCATCACTTCACCGCCCGCTCTCCTACTTTAAAGAAGTCTCTCAAGCCAAAGCTAAAAACTACCTGGAGAAGGCACTGGGGGAAATCTAGACATAGCAGGGACACTCTGGACCTAAAATTCATCAAGCTAGCCCTAACTGAAGTCCTTGGCCCACTCACCAAAAAAGTAATCAACCTCTCCCTCTGCCTCTCACAGTTCACCCAGAAATGGAAATCAGACACAGTAACTCCAGTGCGCAAAGGTGGTGACAGGACCCCAGATAACAACTACAGACCTATCTCCATACTCTCTCCTCTCCCCAGAGCTCTTGAACAGATAGTGGGGGACCAGTTAGTTGAACACCTGAACCAATACCAACTTCTCTGTCCTGAACAGCACGGCTTCCGATCAGGTCACAGTACTATCACGGCCTTGCTCGAATTCACCGGACACATTCACCATTCAGTTGATCAAGGTCTCCTAGTTGGGGCAGCTCTCATTGACCTATCAAAAATATTTGATTTGGTGCATCTTGAGCTCCTGCTGGACCAACTATCAGCTACTGGACTCTCCTCAGAATCAGTAAGCTGGTTCAGCAGCTAACTCTACAATCTCACAGGAGGTCAAAATGGGGGATCACCTCTGATAACAGACCAGTCCACTCAGGGGTCCCACAGGGATAACTTCTGGGACCCTACTGTTCAGTTCATTCCTAAGCAAACTGCCATCCGCATGCCCAGACCAAATGCTCCTATAAGCAGACGACATGGTCATATTCAACAACAATCCTAATCCCAATCAACTGGTGGTAGATCTCCAAAAGGGGTTCTCAACTGCTAAAAAATGGTTTACAGATCATAGACTAGTCTTGAACTGCAAAAAGACTAAGACTATGATGTTCAGCAGCACACAGACCAAGCATAAGGCCTCCCCCATGCAATCAGGAATGCCAATAGGGACCCACTGGAACACATCCAGCAGTTCTGGTACCTGGGCATCACACTTGACTCTACACTTTCATACACCCAACATACTGACAGTATAGTAAAGGTGATTAATACAAGAATAGGGATCCTAGACAGGCATAAACACTGCCTAACACCTAAGGCATTGAACCTGGCCATCAACAGCTCAATAGTCTCCCTTATCAGCTATGGCATGGCAATCTATGGATCAGCAACAGACACAGCCCTAAACCATATCACCACTGCACTAAACAATGTGGGCCAACTGCTCACAGGTGCAGAAAGACTAACGCACACCAGTGTGCGCTACACTCGGGCAGGTTGGCTACAACTGAAGGACAGAATAAACTACCAAATCTGCCTCATCACCAAGAAATGGTCCCTCAACCAACTACCCACAGGGGTCCAGAACCTCATAACTCCACACTCAAGCTCCCAACCCACAAGGAACTCCTCCACTCAGATCTACAAAGTTCCCAGATGCCACACAGCCCTGGCACACTGTACCTTTAACTATTGTGCTCCACTATGGTCCAATGCCTTACCTCCCAACGTTATCAATAACACATCTAGTGGATCATTCAAATGCAGAATCCGGCAGCACCTAGTAAAATCTAATAAATGTGACTGCTACCATTAGCACCTTCCCAGAGCATCAACCAACTACCTTCACTTACCTCCTGACAACTCATTGGGTTGAGGGACCCCAATACTTACACTTTAGGTTACATCTACCCCCCAAATCATGACATTGCTCCCACTTCCCTTTCCTTCCCCCTCAGATGCTTCCAACTACCTCACTCTTTCCACCTATTTTTGCAACCCCTCTTTCTTCTTACCTCTGAGACCTTCTAAGTTGGGTGTTAACCTCTGATGCCGGCTAGCTGCCATACTGCCTAAGCTGCTTAATGCTGTTGTACTCTGTAACTTACCTGTACAGTATTAACCCTGTCATCTGTATTTCATTGTCTACGTAACTGACATGGAACCTATAAATAAGCACCTGCTCACTGGTGCAATCCAAGATCTCAATAAACAAAAATAAATAAAATAAATACAATGTGAGGGAGAAAAAAAAGAAAAAAGGGAACCCAGCAATGGGATTGAGAAACCCAACAAAATGGGCAAATGCCCATGGTGGCTAACAAAAGAAAAAGGTCAACCTCCTATGCAGGCAAAACAAAAGATAAAGGGCAACTGCCAATGTGGGTGGGGGTGGCAAAAGGTAAAGGGCAGCTGCTAACTGGGGTGAGAAACTAAAAAATGCAACCACCAATTGGGGGAGGAGCAGAAGGACCCCCTCAAATGAAGCAGAGAAGCAAAAGAGATGCAGCAATCACCCATGGGGGAGGATGAACAAAAGAAAAAGGGCATCTGCCAATGGGGAATGGAGAAACAAAAGAAAAAGGGAAACAGACCACTGAGTTAGAAAAAAAGAAAAAGGGCAAATGCCCATAGTTGGAGAAACAAAAGAGAAAGGCCAATTGCCCAAGGAGGTGAAACAAAAGAAAAAGGGCAACTGCCCATGAGGGAAGAAACAAATGGAAAAGGGCAAATGCCCATGGGGGTCAGAAACAAAAGGAAAAGGACAAATGCCCATAAGGGGAGAACCAGAAGAAAATGGCAACCCCATGGAGGAGAGAAACAAAGGAAACAGGGTAGCCACCCATGGCAGAAGGACAAAAGGAAATGTGGAATAACCTATGGGGGAGAGAAAAACAAAAAGAGTACCCTGCAATCAGAGGCAGAAAGAAAATAAGCAGGGAACTCAGCAATGGGAGGGAGAAACACAAAAAAGGACAACTGCTTAGGGGGATCAAAAAAGGGCAACCACCCATGAGGGGGTAGAAACAAGAGAAAAAGGACAACTTCCAATGGGAGGAACAACTTGTAAAGGGCAACCACCCATGGGGGGACAAAAGGTAAAGGGCAACCACACATGGGGGGAAAAACAAAAGAAAAGGGGGAAAAAAGGGAACCAGCAAGGGGAGGGAGAGAGAGAAACTAAGGAAAAGGGGCAATCACGTGTAGGGGAGAAACAAAACAAAAAAGGCAACTGCCCATGAGGGGAGAAACAAAAGAAACAAGACACCCAGCAATGGAGGGGGAGAAACAAAAGAAGAAGGGCACCTGCTTATGGGGTTGGGGGCACAAGAAAAAGGGCAATTACTAATGGAGGAGAAACAAAAGAAAAAGGGCAACTGCCCATTGGGAGTAAAACAAAAGAAAAACAGAAACTGCTCATGGGGGGCAACAATGGAGTGTGAGAACAAAAGAAAAAAGGCATCCACCTATGGAGGGCACATAAGAAAAAGGGCATACGAACATACGAAATTTGCCAGCAGATAAAGGCCTAGAGGTCTATCAAGTCTGCTCGAATGTGCAGCTAGCACCCCTTATTTTGCAGCTGCCCCTCCCTTCCACCCTTCCCCTTCATTAATCCTCCCCCTTGTCCTGTCCCATCCTCATTTGAAGCAGTCCACTATTCTACTCCATACCACTTCTGCAGGTAATGCATTCCACCCAGCCACCACCCTCTCTGTAAAAAAGTGTCTCCTCATCTCCCTCCTGAACCTTCCTCACTCCAGTCTCATATCATGGCCCTTGGTGGCCCTCCCCTCCCTTACTTTGAACAGCCCCTCTGTACCCATCTTGTTTATTCCTTTCATGTATTTAAAGGTTTCAATCATGTCACCCCTGTCTCTCCTCTCCTCTCCTCCAGTGAGTACATGTTCAGCTCCTTCAACCTCCTCTCGTATGATAAGTCCCCCAGCCCCTTGATCATCTTTGTCGCTCTGTGCTGCACCCCCTCCAGTAACTTAATGTCCCTCTTCAGATACAGACGCCAGTACTGCACACAGTACTCCAGGTGTGGTCTAACTAATGACCTATACAGTGGCAGAATCACCTCCTCCCTCCTCGAGGATATACCCCTTGCAATACAACCCAGCATTTTGTTGGCCTTTGCAGCTGCCTTCCTACATTGTGCCGAGTTGTTCATTGACCCTGTAATGAGCACACCCAGATCCTTCTCCTCCTCTGTCTGGGCTAGCTGCACTCCTCCTAGCTGGTAACTCCTCCTTGGGTTCTTCATCCCAAAATGCAGCACCTTGCACTTTTGGCATTAAACCCCAGTTGCCAGGTGTCTGACCGGGTTCAAGCTTTGCCAGATCATCCTGCACCCCTGCCATCCCCTAGGTCATCCACCACTGCACTAACCTTGGTATCAGCAAACAGACTGATCTTGCTCTTGATGTCCCATGATATGTCTGCAATGAATATCCCAAACAACACTGGTCCCAACACCGAGCCCTGTGGGACACCGCTCGTCACTGCCCTTGGGTGTGAGAGCTCCCCTCCTACCACCACCCTCTGTTGCCTTCCCTGCAGCCAATTTCCTACCCATCTCACCAGCTTTGCACCCGCCCCTGTGCCCACTAACTTCCTTCCCAGCCTTCCATGTGGCACTGAGTCGAATGCCTTACTGAAGTCCAGATACAGGACATCCACTGCATGGCCCCTGTCCAGTTGCCTAGTTACCCAGTCATAGAACTTGACCAGGTTGGTTTGGCAGGATCTGCCACATGAAGCCATGCTGTCTGCTGTCCTGTAGTCCTTTGGCCTCTAGGAGGGCCACCAGCCTCTCCTTCAGGATAGTCTCCATTAGCTTACCCATGATGGATGTGAGGCTCACTGGTCTGTAGTTTCCCAGTTCATCCTTGGGGCCACTCTTGTGGAGGGGCACCACATGAGCCATCCTCCAGTCCTGAGGTACACACCCCGAACGTAGTGAGGCATTAAATATGTCTGCCAAAGGTCCTGCAAGGACCTCTGCCAGCTCCTTCAGTACCCTGGGGTGGATGCCATCTGGGCCTGGTGCCTTGTCCACCCTCAGTGCCTTCAAACCCTCTCGAACTCTGCCCTCCATGATTTCCCCATCTGTCACCACTTCCCCCCCTGCTTCTGCCATTTCTCCCACCTTGGGTGTCACCCCCTCTTCTCTTTAGTAAATACTGAGCAGAAGTCCATTGGGGGAGAAACAAAAGAAAAATAGCAACTGCTCATAGGGGAGGCAAAAACAGCAGGTAAAGGGCAGATGCGCATGGAGGGAAAACATAGCAAAAAGGGCAATTGTCCATGTGGAGGAGAAACAAAAGAAAAAGGGAAACTTCTCTGGGGGGGAGGGGACAACAGAAAAAGGGCCATGAGTTGAGAAACAAAAGAAAAAGGTCAAGTTCCAATGGGGAAAAGGATAAACAAACGAAACAGGGCATCTGCCCATTGCATTAGACACAAAAGAGAAAGAGCAAATGTCCATGGGGGAGAAACAAAAGAAAAAGGACAACTTCATATGGGGCCAGAAATGACAGAAAAAGGGCAACCACCCATGGGATGAGAAACAAAAGAAAGAGCGGCATCCACCCATAGAAACATAGAAACATAGAAGTTGACGGCAGATAAGGACCGCAAGGCCCATCCAGTCTGCCCATTTCTTTTTCTATCTTATAAATGTGCTATTGGCCTTTGCTCTGTCAGTGGCCTATCTGTTCATACTCATTTGTATTGCTCCCTTATGCCTATCCCATGTCTGTTTGAAGCCCTGCACTGTATTCATAGCCACCACTTCTTGAGGTAGGCCATTCCATGCATCCACCACCCTTTCTGTGAAAAAGAATTTCCTCACATTCCCCCTTAATCAGCCCCCCTCTAATCTCATGCTGTGTCCTCTTGTCCTGCTATTTTTCTTATATATAAACATGTTAGACTCTTTCACCTTGTTAATGCCCTTAAGGTGTTTGAATGCCTCGATCATATCCCTCTCTCCTTCTTTGCTCAAGAGTATACATATTGAGCTCTGTTAATCTGTCCTCATATGTCTTCTGATGCAGTCCCTGCACCATTTTGGTTGCCCTTCTCTGGACTGCCTCAATTTGGTTAATGTCCTTGTGAAGGTGTGGCCTCCAATACTGCACACAGTATTCTAGATGGGGCCTAACCAGTGTCTTATAAAGAGGGATTATTACCTCCCTCTTATGACTTGTGATACCCCTACTAATACACCCTAACACCCCCCTAGCCTTACCTACTGCTTTAGAGGTCTGCTTGGATGATTTCAGGTCATCAGTGATGATGATGCCCAAGTCTCTTTCTTCCTTTGTGACTGCTGGCAACTCCCCTCCCAGACTATAGGTGGCTTCAGGGTTTCTCTTCCCTATGTGCATGATCTTGCACTTCTTTGCATTAAATCCCAGTCGCCACTCTTTTGAGCATTTTGCTAGTTTATCCAGATCTCTTCTCATTCTGCCCACCCCATCTGGATCATCTACTCTGTTGCAGATCTTGGTGTCATCTGCAAACAGACAAGCCTTACCCTCTAGTCCATCTGCAAGGTCACTAATGAAGATGTTGAAGAGGACTGGCTGCAGGACTGATCCCTGAGGTACCCCACTTGTGATTTGCATCTCTTCTGACTGTATACCGTTTACCACCACTCTCTGTTTTCTGCCCGTCAACCAGTTTTCCACCCAGTTGACCAATTTCTGACCCATCCCAAGCCTACCCAGCTTATTTATCAATCTTCTATGTGGAACAGTGTCAAACGCTTTGCTGAAGTCAAGGCAGGCGACATCAACTGCTCTCCCTTGGTCCACCACTCTGGTTACCCAGTCAAAGAAATCTATGAGATTAGTTTGACAGAACCTTCCTTTTGTAAACTCATGCTGTCTTGGATCCTGTGCCCCTATGGATTCCAGGTGTTGCACTATCCTTTCCTTAAGGAGTGCCTTGATAATCTTGCCCACTACTGAGGTAAGACTGACTGGTCTGTAGTTCCCTGCCTCCTCCCTGCTACCACTCTTGTGGAGCGGGATCACATGAGCCCTTCTCCAGTCTTGTGGGACCTCTCCTGTGCTCAGAGACTCACTAAACAGTTCTGCTAATGGCTCTGCTAGTTCCACCTTTAGCTCCTTAAGTACCTTGGGATGTATGCCATCAGGTCCCATTGCCTTGTCCACCCTGAGCTTAGCAAGCTCTTGTAGGACCCTTTCTTTTTATGAGGGAGTAGTGCTCACCTCCCTCCCCCCTGTGTCCATGGTGCTGAGCTGTGGGCCCTGCCCTGCCTTCTCTTCAGTAAATACTGAGCAAAAGTATCTATTTAGGATAGATGCTTTTACATGGTCCTCCTCCTCACATGCTCCCTTTTCTCCATTAAGCTTAGCAATACCCCCTCTGGACTTTCTCCCATTGGGATAAAAACAAAACAGAAAAGGCAAATTCCCATGGGGAAGAAACAAATGTAAAAAGGCAACCACCCATGGAGTTAGAAACAAATGAAACAGGGTTACTGCCAATGGAGAAGAAAGAAACAAAAGAAAAAGGGAAATTGCCCATTTGGGTTAGAAACAAAAGAGAAAGAAAAACTATCCATGGGGGAGAAACAAAAGAGAAAGTGCGAACATCCAAGGAGAGGAACAAGAAGGAAAGGGCAACCCCCATGGAGGGGAGAAACAAATGAAACAGGGCAGCTACCCATGAGAGGAAGTACAAAGGAAAAAGAGGAACTCCCAATGGGGGAGAGAAACAAAAGAAAAAGAGTACCCTACAATGGGAGAGATAAATAAAAGAAAAAGGGAACCTAGCAATGGGATGGAAAAACCCAACAAAAAGGGCAAATGCCTATGGTGGGAAACAAAAGAAAAAGAGCAACCACCCATGGGGGGTAGAAACAAGCGAAAAAGGGCAACTTCTAATGGTGGGAACAAATGGAAAAGGGCAGCCACCCATGGGGGAACAAAAGGTAAAGGGCAACCACCCATGGGAGAAATAAAGAAAAAGGGAAACCACCCATTGAGTGGGAAGCAGAAGAAAAGGGCACCACCCCTTTTATTTAGTTGTTTAACCAGGTATAGCACACTAAGCTGAAAGCTTTTTTATAGGAGCACAAGGAGGTTAAGTGACTTGCTCTGGGTCACACAGTATGCAAGTGGAAGCTGTGGGATTCAAACCCAGGTCTGGTCTGCTGGATGTCATTAGATTTACAGCTCAGAGCCTTAGACCAATGTGCTGTACTGCCTTCTGAGAGTGAAACCCCTTGGACAGGAGAAACAAACGAAACAGGGCAGCCACCAATGGGGGTGGAGGGAGAGACAAAAGAAAAGAGGGAACCAACAGTGGGAGAGAGAAACTAAAGAAAAGGGGTGATCACACAAGTGGGGAGAAACAAAAGAAAAAGGACAACTGCCCATGAGGGGAGAAACAAAAGAAACAATGCAACCAGTAGTGGAGGAGGAAAACCAAAAGAAAAAGGGCACCCACCTATGGGGAGCACAAGAAAAGGGGCAACTGCTAATAGAGGAGAAACAAAAGAAAAAGAACAACTATCCATTGGGGGAGACATGAAAGAAAAATGGCAACTTCTCTTGGAGGAAGGACAACAGTGGAGCGGGGAACAAAATAAAAAGGGCACCTACTTATGGGGGGACAAAAGAAAAAGGGCAGCCACTAATGGGGTGAGAATCTAAAAAATGCAACCACCGATTGGGGGAGAAGCAGAAGAATAGCCTCCCCCCATGGAGGGGAGAAGCAAAAGAAATTAGGCAATCGCCCAAAGGGGGATGAACAAAAGAAAAAGAGCAACTGCCAATGGGGAAGGAAGAAACAAAGGAAAAAGGGCAACAGCCCACTTGGTTAGAAACAAAAGAGAAAGGGCTAATGCCCATAGGTGGAGAAGCAAAAGAGAAAGGACAATCACCCAAGGAGAGTGAAACATAAGAAAAAGCACAACTGCCCATGGGGGGAGAAACAAATGAAAAAGGGTAAATGCCCATGGGGGTCAGAAACAAAAGAAAAGGTACAACTGCACATAAGGGGAGAACCAGACAAAAAGGGCAACCCCCATGGAGGGGATAAGTAAAGGAAACAGGGCAGTCACCCATGGTAGAGGGACAAAAGAAAATGGGGAATCACCTATGGGGGAGAAGGAAAAAAAAAAAAAAAACGGGTACCCTGCAATTGGAGGCAGAAAGAAAAGAAAGGAAAAAGGAACCCAGTAATGGGAGGGAGAAACATGCAAAAAAGGACAACTGCTTATGTGAAAGGGGGAAAGAAACAAACAAGAAAGGGTAACCACCCATTGGGGGTAGAAACAAGAGAAAAAGAACAACTTCCATTTGGGGGAAATGGTAAAGGGCAGCCACCCATGGGGGGGCAAAAGGTAAAGGCAACCACACATCAGGAGGAGAAACAAAAGAAAATGGGAAAAAGAGGGAACCACCAATGGGAGAGAGAAACTAAAGAAAAGGGGCAATCATACATGTAGGGAGAAACAAAAGAAAAAGGACAACTGCCAATGGAAAATTGCACCAGCAATTTTTTTGCAGAATCCGCAATTTTCACCATTCTCCTCAAAAACTGACATGTTCCGCAATTTCTTGCAATTTTTGAGTTTTTATATTGAACTGTGTAAAAAAGTATTAATGTTTTTAATAAAATACTCTCAAATATATTGACAGTTTTGCATACAGACTTGGGTTTGGCTGAAACAATGCAGTGCAAGGTGGGGCAAGGGTTTATGTGACAGAGATTTATTTTTAATCCTTGTCTTGTTTGGTTTCAAAATCCACTGGCCAAGCATAAGTACTCTTAAACACTTAAAATTTGTTTTGTTTTGAAGCAGTCTATCAGAAAACTTTTTGTTGCCACACAGACTGTAACAAAAGATGGGAGAAAAGGTGCAGATTATCCCATTCTCTTAAATGGGGTGCTAACTACTGTATGAAGATTTTTTGTAAGTGGCAGGGAAAGTTTTTCCTTGTGAGCATATTTTCATTCAGACTAGTTTTGATTCAAACAGCTGAGGATTTTTGGATGGCCTGCCGATTTTAAACTTAAATAAGCTAGCTGTTAACAGTGATCTCACTATTAGCAACTACTCCCTAGATGCTTACATTCAAAGACCACAATAAAAACCTGACTAAAGTCTAAAAACAAGCCTGTAAAACACAAAATGTATCTGAACATTTATCTTTAACTAAACAAAAGAATTGCAGCCAGAGTAAAACAAAGGTAAATTACAGGGTACCTGGACTACTATATGATGCAGTAAAACTATATTGGTATTTTTTTACATTTTTTGGTAACCGCGTAAGGCCCACTAGGCACAAATTCCTGTTTTCAGGTACAACCCATAAGCACTGAGGAAGTTAAGTGACTTGCTCAGAATCACACAGTATGCAACTGGAGGTTGTGGGAATCAAACCCTGGTCTGCTAGATGTAGTCAGCTCATTCACAGTTTGTTACTCTAACCTCTAGATTATACTGCCAGCACCAATAACCCCCAGATTTAATGTTCAAATATGTGATTTCAAAAACAGTGTACATTACAAATTATGACTATTAAATACTTTAACAACATGTTATTGAAACTCAATTATGTTCCACTCTATCTGCTTATTTTTTCTTGTACCAAAGTGGGTGAATAGCTGGCAGAACACGGTAAACAGCTGTTGATTACGCTTCATTATTCTACAGCCAGAAACAAAAAAATATTTCTTCTGGCTTTATTTAATATTCAATCAATCAATCAGTCAATCAAAGTCTTTATTTATACAGGTGAACATCGTTGAGCAAGCTCATTTACAAGATGTACCTGTTACACAAGGTGACAAAAAAGCAGATACAATCCAAACAATGTAATGATGCACAGTTATGAACATAGAACGAACGAAAGTTCAATACAACTTTAACAATAAAAAGTGCTCAAGTGCAAGTCAACATGGACATGGTTCCGTTTGGAGATGGTCAATACATGTATATCATAGACAAACTGGTGACACATACACGATCAAAAGATATATAGGAGACCTACTTGTTCTTGTGGGCCCAGGAGGGCAGGTGATGGGGGGGATAAGAAAAAAATAGGGGCAGGATGGCAGAGGGGGGATAGGGAATGTGGCCGGGACAGCACTGATATGGAGAAGAGGGATATACCAGGACAAAGGGCCACTGACAAGGCCCATGGCAATGAGCGTGTAGCGCAAAGGTGAGCTAGGGGAAGAACATGGATGGCCGTATGAGCTAGGCTGAATTGCAGGGCCCAAGTGGGCATAGGTGGCCATGATGCAGGTTTTTTTTTTTAATGATGGGGGAAATAGTTGCAGAATTCTTTCATTAAGTGGTCGTATAGGGTCTTAAAGGAGAATAGGCTGATCGGGGAATTGAGCTTCAAAGTTTTTTGTACAGTATTCCACAAAGAGGGCAGCGCAAAACTTATGGCCGATCTCCCAAGATGGGTTTTTAGATTAGGTACCTTCAGGTAGATGAGGGAGTAGCTTCTCAGGGCATAGGCACCAGGTTCGCATAGTGGTAGACAAGCGGAGATATACGGGGGGAAGTTTCTTAATAATAGCTTTGAAGGTCCAGAATATAGCATTTCTGTGTCTCCTGGAGTGAAGGGAGGACCACCCCACGGCTGTGTAAAGAAAACAGTGGTGAGTGGCGAGAGGTAGTCCAGTGATGAATCTCAGTGCCCTGTGATACAAAGTATCAAGTTTAGCAAGATGCGAGGCAGGGCAGTGACTATAGAGAAAGCATAGTCAATCAAGGAGAGAAATGTGGTTTGTACCAACCTCCTCTTGGCATTACAGGTTAAGTAGTTATTTATACTAAAGAAGAGGCCAAACCTCTGTCTTAATTTCTTTAGGAGGTCTTCGATATGCTCCGTGAAAGAAAGTTTGTGATTGAGCCACACCCCCAAGTACTAGAATTTGATTACTTATTCCAAGTTTTCTCCCAAGATTGTGGTAATCTGAGGAATGGAACTAGACATGGCTGGGTTAGCATCTGAGAGTAAAAGTATGACCAGCATAGCCTTGTTTTTTTTTTTTTGTGTGTTTAATAACAATTTTTTGTTAAGCAGATGGCTCTGAAGGATGTTAAATTCTGACCGTGTCATCTGCGAATAGATGAATGTTGGCCTTAGTTATATTATTGTCTAAGTTGTTCACGTAAATTGCGAACAATAGTGGGCCCAGGATCGATCCTTGAGGGACCCCTCTTTTCAGGAGCTTAAGAGGAGAAAGTTCACCACTGGATTTTACTTGTTGCCAATGGTTAGAGAGGTAATCAGCAAACCAATGAAGGGACAGAGCATCCAGTTCTATAGCCTTAAGAGAGGAGAGGAGCAGGTCATGGTCGACAGTGTCGAAGGCCTTGCTTAAGTCTAAGAACACTGCGCAGACAAATTTCTTATTTTCCAGGTCCTGTTGCCAATTATTGGTCACTTCAGCAAAGGCTGTGATAGTGCTGTGATGTGCTCTGAAGTCAGATTGCATAGGATTTAGAAGATTCATAGTTTCAACTTAAGCTGTCGGTTGCTTACTTACTATTTTTTCCAATAGTTTAGACAAGATAGGTAATAATGAAATTGGTCTGTAATTATTTAAGTTGTAAGGGTCCCCAGATTTGAATAAAGGTATAACGTGTGCTATTTTCCATAAAGGTAAAGGGATCTTGGGGTTGTCATCTCTGATGACCTCAAGGTAGGGAAACAGTGTGACAAGGCAGCAGGTAAAGCAAATAGGATGCTGGGATGTATAGGCAGGGGCATCACCAGCAGGAAAAGGGAGGTCATAATTCCGCTATACAAGACACTAGTGAGGCCCCACCTGGAGTACAGTGTACAGTTCTGGAGACCACACCTACGTAAGGACATAGACAGGGTAGAGAAGGTTCAGAGGAGGGCAACAAAGATGGTGCATGGATTGCATCACAAGTCCTATGAAGACAGGTTGAAGGAACTGAACATGTTCCCTGGAGGAGAGGAGGAGAGAGGGATATGATAGAGACATACAAGTATCTTACAGGGAGGAACAGGGTGCAGGAAAGCACTATTTTTAAGTGAAAAAGATGTTCCAGGACTAGAGGGCATGGGATGAAGTTGGAGGGAGGACGATTCAGAGGAAACATGAGAAAGAATTTCTTCACAGAATGGATGGTGGACAAGTGGAACACCCTGCCAGAGGAAGTGGTGGGGGCTGAAACAATCACAGGATTTAAGAATGCATGGGATAGACATAAAGGAATTCTAGAGGTCAGGGGTAAGGGGCAACAGACTTCTAGGAAAACAAACTGAACTTACAAGCTCAAATGGGCAGACTGAGTGGGCCATAGGCCCTTATCTGCCGACACTGTCTATGTATCTATGTATCTATGTATGTGGGAGGATACCATGGGATGAGAGAGAGAGAGAGAGGGATTGAATAAGTGGGTAATTGGTACAGATAGGATATGGAAGGCGACCTTTAGGAAGAAAGGATCTAGAGAGTTAGTGCTTTTCTTCTTGTCCAACTTTAGTAGGAGATCTTCGACCTCCCTCATTGAAGTACGCTGAAAGGAAAATACTGAACTGGTTAAGAGAGGTTCCGAGTCATGCACTGAGAATATAAGGAACATGCAGGTGAGTTATCAAAGGCAAGACCTGCAGTAGCGAAGTGGTTGTTGAAAGCATCCAGAAATTCCAGTTTGTCACAGATGGTGCCATTGCCAGAGAAGATTTTTGCAGGCAAGGAGGTTCCAGAGGTCTGTCCAGACATGTCCTTGATGGAATTCCAAAATTTGGTAGAGCTCCTAGAGGCAGACTCAAGTTCTGAACGATAGAAGGATGTCTTAGCATCTCTTATCATTTTGGTGCAGGCATTCCTGGCATTCCTAAAATTACACCAATCCGTTAGGGCCTTCGTAGACTGTGCTTTCTTCCAAAGCTTGTCCTTATTTAGTAAAGCTGCTTCAAGTTCAGATGTGAAACAGTAACAGGTTCTTCTCCTTACCCTGGTTTTTACGAGGGGGGCATGCTTGTTTAGGGCCGCAGTCATAATTTCGGAAAAGATCTCATACACAAGCAGGACTGAGTTGGCTAAGTAAAGGTCCTGCCAGCGCATTGAAGATTTTAAATCATCAAGGTAGGCGGACAGATCAAAGTTGTGTCTGGACCACTTGATAGAGAACCTCAACATGGACGGTGGGCAAAGGGCTGACCTTATGCTAGCAATAATGCTATGGTCACTAACATCAGAGAAGAATACACCTGTGTGGGAGTAGAGGTGCAGTTTGCTTACTAAGATGACATCCAGCAGAGTACTATTAGCAGGGCATTTTCTGTTGAGATGAGTAGGCTCACCGATAAGTTGTGTTAGCCCATGGGTGTCACAAATCTCTTTGAGAGGTGCCGCAGCTTGGGACAGCCAATCATAGTTTAAGTCCCCAAGGATGACCGTTTCAAATGAGCCATGTTCCATAACATTAGTTAGGTGGGTAAGAATTTGGGGTCCAGCAGAGGGTGGTCTATAGCAACCTATAACGCGTAGCGCTGAGGATGAGGGTATCTCCAGCTTTAGAACCAAGCATTCGAATTGGTTAGTAACGGATGTCATTTCTAGACATGTTACCATGTATTTATCCTTTGCATATATGATTTGCTGTGGCTCACTTTATAGAATCTATTTAGCACTGTATGAGGCAGGTGGTTTTAAATTTTGGAAGACAGGCAACGCCTACAATAGCTTATCAGTTTAGTATTCTTTTTGGGAAAATATACTTTTTTTATGTTTTAAACATATTCAGGTGTCAGTGTATTCATTTAGCAATTTATACTGACTAATATATGCTGCAGAACACATTAAAAGATTTATTGTGAAGCACTCTGGGTCTATAGTAGAACCCCAGCAATTTCGTGCAATTTTTGCAAAACGCTCCGCAATTTTTGGTAACCTTTTCTGCAATTTTCCAGTGGCCCTGCCCATGAGTGGAGAAACAAAAGAAACAAGGCACCCATCAATGGAGGGAGAGAACCAAAAGAAAATGAGCACCCCCCGATGGGGAAGGGCACAAGAAAAAGGGCAACTGCTAATAGAGGAGAAACAAAAGAAAAAGGGCAAATGCTCATGGGAGGAGGGGCAACAATGGAAGGGGAGAACAAAAGCAAAAGGGCAACTGCCCATGGGGGGAGAAACAAAAGAAAAAGGACAACTGCTCATTGGGGAGGCAAAAACGACAGGTAAAGGGCAGCTGCCCATGGAAGGGAACACAATAAAAAGGGCAACTGACCATGTGGAGGAGAAACAAAAGAAAAGAGGCAACTTCCCGGGGGGGGGGCAACAGAAAAAGAGCAATCACCAATAAGTTGAGAAAGCAACTGCCAATGAGAAAAGGAGAAATAAAAGAAACAGGGCATCTGCCCATTGAGTTAGAAACAAAAGAGAAAGAGCAAATGCCCATAGGGGAAGAAACAAAAGAAAAAGGGCAACTGCCCATCAGGCCAGATATGACTAAAAGAGCAACCACCCATGGGGTAAGAAACAAAAGAAAAAGGGCAACCACCCATTGAGATAAAAACAAAAGAGAAAAGGCAAATACCCTTGGGGAGGAGAAACAAATGCAACAAGCATGTGTCAATGCTGAACATCTGCTTGCTGGTATTCGCATTGGTACTGTAGGAGTTAGAGAGATGAATAATAGAAATGGCAGTGAAGTATTAAACTAATGCCAATCTCCACCCCGCAGAGACTGACAAGCATTTGGGGGTGTGCCTTTGGGTCGTTGGCCATAACCTCACACTATTCCACCTCACTCCACCCTGCAGACACCGACAGGTGTTGTAGTGGGCCTTGGGGTCTTCAGCCCTTACGCTCACCCCATTCCATAAGAAAATAAGCTGAGATGGGTGCAGTAGAGGAGAACTGGGTGAACGTTAGAGCCAAAGACCCCGAGGCACACCTCAATGCCTGTCACTGGCTGCAGGGAGGGGGTGGAATGGCATGAGCATTATTGTCGACAATCCCAAGTCACACCCCTGACGCCTGTCAGTCTCTACAGGGTGCGGCATTATGGTTGCAAACCCTATTGCTCTAGGTGTTGGTATTTTCATTCTAAATTTTCAACACGGGATTTTTTTGGATCCCACCTCATGAACAGTGGCACTATCATTTCGTTACTCAATCCCAAAAGGTGATTTCGCTCAGCGACTGTGCCATTCAGCACCATTGATGTGAAAACACATTTTGGGCAGGATGTGAAAAACATCAGCTGTACTGTTCATGAGGAAGTGTGAAAAAAAGGCAATGTTGAAAAACTGGTGAAGTTATGAGAGTACATAGAAACTGCGCAATGCAAGCCTGTAACTCAATCAGTTTTTGGAATATTGTCACCAAATTTTCAATTTGGGCATTTTGGGACCTCCCCTCATGAACAGTGCCACCGTGATTTTGTTAATCTGTCCTGAAAGTTGATTTCCCACAGCAAGAGGCCATTCTGCTCCTCAGGTGTGAAAACACATTTTAGGCAGGATGTGAAAAATGACAGCTGTACTGTTCATAAGGATGTGTGAAAAAATGGAAATGTTGAAAATCTGGAGCGAAAATATTAAAAATTGGCACAGTTACGAGAGTGCAAAGAAACTGTGCAACACACGCTCATAATGCAATCATTTTTATGTTGATTGTGCGCATGCGCAAGAAACATGTTGCGACAGGTTTGTACAGAAGCAGGCTGTGGAGGCACGGCACTGTCGTGGCCAATGCCCCCACAGCCTGCAGAGGCTTGCCCCGATTCCCCCAATGCCGTGGTATGCTGCTGCTGACACTAGTTCAGCCAGCGTGCCACAACTTTAAAAAAAACCAGCCGCTGCAGTCAAGGGCCGCCTCATCATTGCAGCGTCAGTCATCCGCTGCAATGAGGGAGTGACCCGTCATTGCAGGACGGGATGTAAAGCCCTGAGATTGTTTGTGAACATGACAGTAGCTTGCCGCCGTGTTCACAAACAATATACCTGTCCACCCCCACCATGTTTAGTTGCCGACGAGGGCCCCAATCCCCGCTGGCATTCTGTGCCCCCCCCGGTTTTGTTCCTGCCTAACGGGTGGCCAATCCCCATCGGCTGTAGTGGCCCTGCTGTTTGTTTTGTTCTGTGCCCCGACCGGTTTTGTTCCTGCCGACGGGGTGCCCAATCCCCATCGGCTGTAGTGGCCCCGCTTTTTGTCTTGTTGCCGACAGGGGAGCCCACTCCCTGTCAGCATTCTGTCACCCCCATCCCCATTTTGTTCCTGCCGATGGGGGTGCCCAATCCCCGTCAACATAATGATAACCCGCCCCTTCGCCGACGAGGGTGCCCAATCCCCCGTCAGCTACTGCTGCCCCCAAATGAGTTTCACACTGGGAGCCCACCCCAGTGTGCAAGTGACCCCTGCAAACTTGAAAACGGTCCCACAACGCCTTTTTTTTGTTTGTACCTGTAATGCAGGAAACCGCCCTCGGTGCTCACCCTGCCTCCCACCCGCACTCCACCCACTGCACGCCCTGCCTCCCCACACACCCCACCCGATACTTACCTGATGAGCTGGCGCAATGATCTTGATGGACCTGGAACACGTCTGCACTCTTCAAAGCCGACCGCGAACTGACGAAATGCCGGTAAGCTGTATAATGTAATAGATAGGGTTTTTTCAACTTTACTGCATATCTTGGGCATTTTGGGAAATTTTTTCACCAAATTTTCAACATGGGGTTTTTGGGGCCCCTCCTCATGAATTCTTGAACTGTCATGGCGTCAATCGGGCGGGAAAGGTGATTTTGCGGTCACTGCGTGGAATCACCTTTTGGGACCGGTTAATGAAACGACAGTGCCAGTGTTCATGAGGTGGGCTCACAAAAAGCCTATGTTGCAAATTTGGTGGAAAAAATCTAAAAATGACTGTTTTACAAGTGTGCGCTGCGCAGTTGCTACGCACGCTCATAACTTCGAGAATTTGCAATATTTTCACGCCAGATTTGCAACATTGGCATTTTGTCACACCTCCTTGTGAACAGTATAGCTGTCATTGTTCACATCCTGGTGGAACTGTGTTTTCGCACTTCCGGCACAGAATTGCGCGGTCACTGCGGGAAATCAGTGTTTGGGACAGATTAAAAAAATGACAGTGACACTGTTCATGAGTAGAGGTCCTGAAATGGCTATGTTGAAAATTTGATAATGATACTTCATAAAATGACTGTGGTACGAGCTTGTGTTGCGCAGTTTGCATGCAGCTCGTAAGTTCATAAATTATAATATTTTCACTCCAGATTGCCAACATTGCCATTTCCACACCTACTTATGAACAGTAAAGCTGTAATTTTTCCCATTGTGACCGAAATGTGTTTTCGCCCTTCGGCGCAGAATAGAGCGGCCACTGTGGGAAATCACTGTCCGGGACAGATTAAGAAAATGAGAGTGATACTGTTCATGAGCAGAGGTCCTAAAATGCCTGTGATGAAAATTTGGTGATAAAACCCCATCGAATGACTGTGTTACAAGTGTGCATTACATACTTGCCACGCACCCTTGTAACTTCGCAGATTTGTCATAACTTGTAACCACATTTTCACCAGTGGACTTTTCCACACCTCCTTATGAGCAGCACAGCTGTCATTTTCCACATCCTGACCGAAATGTGTTTTCACAGTTCCGTGCAGAATACTTGAAGTCGCCGTGGAAATCACTGATCGGGACAGATTAAGAAAATGACAGTGGCACTGTTCATTAGAGAGTCCTAAAATGCCTATGCTGAAAATCGGGTGGCGAAAATCCATGACATGACTGTGTTACAAGCGTGCGTTAACCTGTTTCCACACACCCTTGTAACTTCGCAATATTGTGATAGTTTCACCCCACATTTTCAACAGTGGCATTTTTCCACACCTCCTTATGAACAGTACAGCTGCCATGTTTCACATCATGGCTGCAATGTCTTTTTGCACTCCTGCCACAGAATAGCATGGTCGCTGTGGGAAATCACTGTGTGGGACACATTAAGATCGAATGAGTGAGAGGGGGGAGTGACCACGCTCAACTGAGCTCTGTCGGGACTGCTACGGATTTGTTTGTGGGCAGAGAAAGGGCCCAACGCAAGAGCCCAGTACAAAAGGGCAGCCTGCAGCACTGGGAGAAACAGAACGAGAGAGCGAGTGAGGGAGGGGCAGTGAACAAACTCACCGGAGCTCTTTCAGGACTGCTGTGGATTTCTTTATGGGCAGAAAAAAGGCATCAATGCAGGCAGGGGCCCAGCACAAAAGGCCAGCCTGCAGTGGTGGGAGAAACAGTACAAGCGAGTGAGACACGGGGGCTGAGTGAGCTCACCGGAGCTCCATCAGGACTGCTGCAGATTTCTTTGTGTGCAGGAAAAGGTGCCAATGCAGGCAGGAGTCCCATACAAAAGGGCCACTTGCAGCACCAGGACAAACAGAATGAGCGTGTGTGTGAGAGAGGGAGACTGAGCAACCTCAACACAGCTCTGTCGGGACAGCTGTGGATTTGTTTGTGGGCAGAGAAAGGGCGCAACATAAGAGCCCAGTACAAAAGGGCAGCCTGCAGCACTGGGAGAAACAGAATGAGACAGCGAGTGACAGAGGGGGAGTCAGCGAATTCACCAGAGCTGTTTCAGGACTGCTGTGGATTTCCTTGTGGGCAGAAGAAGGCATCAATGCAGGCAGGGGCCCAGTACAAAAGGCCAGCCTGCAGCAGTGGGAGAAACAGTACGAGCAACTGAGACAGGGGGACTGAGTGAGCTCAACGGAGCTCTGTCAGGACTGCTGCGGATTTCTTTGTGGGCAGAAAAAGGCGCCAATGCAGGCAGGAGTCCTGTACAAAAGGGCCGCTTGCAGAGCCAGGACAAACAGAATGAGCGTGTGAGACAGGGAGACTGAGCGACCTCAACAGAGCTCTGTCAGGACAGCTGCGGATTTGTTTGTGGGCAGACAAAGGTGCCAGTGCATGCAGGAGCCCAGTACAAATGGGCAGCCTGCACTGGCAGGGAAACCAGAATGAGTGAGTGACAGAGGGGCAGTGAGCAAGCTCAACAGAGCTATATTGTAAGTGCTGCAAATTTCTTTGTGGGCAGAAGAAGGCAGTAACACAGGCAGGAGTCCAATGAAAAAGGGCAGCCTGCAGTGCCGGCAGAAATGGAATGAGTGAGTGAGAGAAGGGGACTGCTGGAGTGAGTTAAATGGAGCTTTGTCAGGACTGCTGCAGATGTCTTTGTGGGCAGACAAAGGCGCCAACAGAGGCAGGAGCCCTGTACAAAAGGGCAACCTACTGCGCCAGGACAGACAGAAAGAGTGAGTGACACAGGGGGAGTGCACAACCTTAACGGAGCTCTGTCATTACTGCTGCGGATTTCTTTGTTGGCACTAAAAGGTGGCAATGCAGGCAGGAGCCCAGTACAAAAGGCCACCCTGCAGCGCTGGCAGAAATGGAACGAGTGAGTGTGAGAGGGGGAGTCAGCAGGCTCAACAGACCTGTGTCGGGACTGCTGCAGATTTCTTTGTGGGCAGAAAAAGCCCCCAACAGAGGCAGGAGCCCAGTACAAATGGGCAGCCTGCAGCACCAAGAGAAACAGAATGCACAACTGAGAGAGGGTGAGTGACCCACCTCAATGGACTTCTGTCGGGACAACTGCAGAACTGTTAGTGGCCAGAACAAGGTGCCAACACACGCAGGAGCCCAGTACAAAACAGCAGCCTGCAGCACCGGACAAAACAGAATGAGCGACTGACAGAGGGCCAGTCAGCATGGTCAACACTCCAATGTAATCAACATTCAGCATTGACAAATGCTTGTTTGGAATGTTTTCACCAAATCTGCAAGATTGTTTTTTTGGGACCCCACCTCATGAACAGTGACACTGTTGTTTCATTAATCAGTTCCAAAAGGTGATTTTGCACAGCAACCGCAAAATCACCTTTCGGGACACAGTAACCAAATGACAGTGACTTCACGAGGTGGGATCCCAAGAACCCCATGTTGTAAATTTGGGTTCAAAATTCCTAAAAATGGCTGAGATTTTAATCTAAGTTGAAACCCCCCCATTGATTCCCATTATACAGCTTACCATCATTTCTTCAGTTTGCCGCTCGGCTTTGAAGATTACAGACGTGACTCGGCCTATAGAAGATCACTGCTCCTAACCTCCAGAGGTAAGTATGGGGTGAGGGGGGGTGTGGGGAGATGGGTCCGCAGAGGGAAGTTGGGAATGGGGAAGGGGAAATTAGGAGATGATGAGGGATGGTGTTCTTTTTAAGGGGGACAAAAATACTTTGTGGATGGTTTTCTCTATTTAACAGGTTACCAAACATATTTAGGTACACTGGGGTGGGCTCCCAGTGTGCCACAATAGTGTGTGTGTGTGTGTGTGTGTGTGTGTGTGTGTGTGGGTGGCATGCCAACACAGGGATTGGGCTCCCTGATGTTGGCACTTGAAATATTCGGGCAGGTGGAGGGGGTCATCTGACACCGGGAGTGGGCATCCCGGTGTCGGAAACATAAACAAAAAATTATTTTGGCACACTGGGGTGGGCTCCCAGCGTGTCACATTAATGGGGGGGATACATGCCGACACGGGTATTGGGCACCCCAATGTCAGCTTTCTGGGGAGTGTGTGGCAGATGGCAGGAGCTGCCAATGTGGAAAGCCACACTGTGGCTCATTTATTTATTTATTGAAATGGTTCACCAGGAAAGGCACACAACAAACAAGGTGCTCAGTGGCAGGAGCCGACAACCATAACTCCGGCCATGCACATTACTGTGCGCTGTAATGTGTATGGCCAGAGTCTTGCCAGCTGCTGCCAACAGAGAGAAGGAGCACGCTGATTCATTGGTGCCCGAGGGATGAGTCCCATAAAGTGTCAACTCGTAACCATCCCTGATTGTAGTGGCAATTTTCTTTCAAGTGAAGATTGTTTCTCTCAAACTGCTGTCATAGACAGCTCATCGATTCATTGGTGCCTGAGGGATGAGTCCCATAAAGCATCAACTGTATTGGGCAGAAACTCACACACCTCTAAAATGTTGTACTGTCCCAAGATGTTTCTTGCGCATGCGCGGCATGCATATGTGCGCAAACATAAAAAGACAACTAACCATAGAGTTAGAAACAAAAGAAACAGGGCTACTGCCAATGGGGAAGGGAGAAACAAAAGAAAAAGGGCAATTGCCCATTTGAGTTAGAAACAAAAGAAACATAACATAGAAACATACTGTAGACTTTGACAGCAGATAAGGACCGCTTGGCCCACCATTCTGCCCATTTCCCTACCTATTTGCTAAGCTGTAGATACTAGTTAACCAACAGCCTACTTCTTCCTACCCCTCATCAGAATGGCCTTATGTCTGTCCCATGCATTCTTGAATTCCCCCACTGTTTTTGACCCCATGACCGCCTCAGGAAGGTGGTTCCATGCGTCCTCCACCACCCTCTCCATGAAAAATTCTTCCTCATTTTGCCCTTGAGCTATCCTCCCTCTCTCTACAAATTGTGCCCCCTTGTTCTTGCACATCTCATTTTCTGAAAGATGTGACCCTCTTGGACTTTGTTAATTCCCTTGAGGTAGTTGAAAGTTTCTATCATATCCCCCCTCTCCCTCCTTTCCTCGAGGGTATACATATTAAGCTCATTTAGTTTCTCCTCGTATGGGTTCTGGTTCAGATCCTACACCATTTTAGTTGCCCTCTTCTGGACTGCCTCCATCCTGTCTATGTCCTTGTGGAGACATGATCTGCAGAACTGCATGCAGTACTCCAGATGGGGTCTCATCAACTGTCTGTAAAGAGGGATAACTACTTCCTATTTTCTACTGGCAATGCCTCTTCCTATACATCCCAGTATCCCCTCAGCCCTCCTTACTGCCTTCTCACATTGCATGCTTACTTTTAGGTCATCTGATATGACTACCCCCAGGTCTCTTTCCATTTTTGTTGTTGTTAGTACCTCCTCCCATTGTGTACTCTTCCCCTGGGTTTTTGTTTCCCAGGTGCATTTCTTTGCACTTTTTTGCACCGAATCTGAGCTGCCATACTTTTGACCATTCCTCCAACCTTGCCAAGTCCCTTATCATCCTTTCCACACCAACTTGTGTATCAACCCTATTGCAGATCTTTGTGTCGTCTGCAAAGAGGAATATTTTTCCTTCCAGTCCCTTCGCAATGTCACTTATAAAGACATTAAAAAGGACCAGAGCCAGTACTGAACCCTGTAGTACCCTGCTAGTAACCCCACTCTCTTCGGAGTGGACTCCGTTTGCTATTACGCTCTGTGTCCTGTTGTCCAGCTGATTTTTTTACCGAGGCTACCACCCTGGGACCAACTCCCAGGCTGGCTAATTTGTTCATTAATCTTTTGTGTTGGACTGTGTCAAATGCCATGCTAAAGTCTAGGTAAGCTATGTCTGTTATGTATTTGAAATGGTAATGCATTGCGTTACTTCTGCCACTTGGGGGCAGCATCCCGATATGTATAAGCTGGAAAGAGAGCAGAGAGAGAGTGTCGTGGCTGAGACCAGAGAGGTACCTAAATAAAAATGAAAGCTGCTCTACTCCTGTTGCGGTGTGAGTTTGTTGACAAGACCAGAATAAATGTTAAAACATAAAAATGTCCACAGCCCCTTTTTGGTCTACTACTTTGGTCACCCAGTCAAAGAAATCTATTAGATTCCTCTGACATGACCTTTGAACTGTGAATCCATGCTGTCTTGGGTCCTATGCCCGTTGGCCTCTAGGTACTCGACAATTCTTTCCTTCAGAAGTGATTCCATCATTTCCCCTACCACTGAGGTCAAACTAACACATCTGTGGTTTCTTGCCTCTGCTTTGCTCCCACTTTTGTGAAGGGGAATCACATCTGCCCTCATCCAGTCCTTAGGTACCACACCATCCTCCCATGATTTGTTAAAAAAGAGTAGTCAGTGGTGTCACTAGTTCTCCCTTGTTCTTTTAGAATTCTGGGGTGAATCTCATTAGGGTCCATTGCTTTGTCCACCTTCAGTTTTAGGAGTTCTTTCAGAACCCTTTCTTCTGTGAATGGACTGGTATCGACCCCCTCCATCCAGAGTGCTTCTATTGATTGGATTAGGTACCTCCCCCTCCTCTTCTTTTGTGAATACTGAGCAGAGGTATTCATTCAGTATCCCTGATTTTGCACTGTCACCCTCTGCCCACCCATCCTCCTTCCCCTTTATTAAGCCTCTCTATCCCTCCCTTGGTCTTTCTTCGCTCCCTAATGTACCTATAAAAGGTTTTATCCCCCTTCTTAACCAAGTTGGCTATCTTTTCCTCTGTTTGGGCCTTTGCTATTCTAGTGCCTTCCACGCTTCCTTCTGCTTTAACTGGTACAGTTCTCTGTGTTTTCTTACATTTCCTGAATGCTATCTTTTTCTCCCTAACCTTCCCCACCACCTCTTTTGAGAACCATAGTGTTCTTTTCTTCATTTTGATTTGTTTATTTGCTTCACACAAAGGCTTGTTGCCTCTGTGATAGCAGTTTTGATGTCTCCCCATTGTTCCTCCACCCCTCCTTCTTGCTCATTTGCTACTGCTTTTCTGAAGCACTCTCCCATTTTAACAAAGTTAGTCCTTCTAAAGTCCAGTACCCTCTCTTTTGTATGGCTTGACTCTATGGCTGTTTTTCTCATGAATCACACTGGTGGTCACTTGTTCCCAGATGCCTACCCACTTCTAAATGTAAGATCCTCTTTCTGTCCCCATTTGAGAGTACCAGGTCTATGATTGCTCCCTCCTGAGTGGGTTCCAACACTAGTTGCCTGATGCAAGCCACTTGTAGGGCATTGAGAATTACCCTGCTCTTGGATGTGGCTGCAGCAAAGATGCTCCAGTTAACATCTGGCATATTCAGGTCCCCCATCAACAGTATGCCCCCTTTTTCTGCCATCCTAAGGATGCCTTCTATAATTTCCTTGTCCATTTCCTCACCCTGAGATGAGTGTCTGTATAAAACACCCGTGCGGATTGTGGTGCCATTTCCTGTCTCCAGGGTGACCCACAATGCCTCATCTCCTTCCTGTATACCCTTTAGGTCCATTGCTTTGATCCCTTCCCTTATGTAGAAAGCTACTCCTCCTCTTCTACCCTCCCTGTCCCTCCAGTAGACTGTGTAACCTGGCATGTTGGTATTCCAGTCATGGTTCTCTGCATACCATGTTTCTGTGACTGCCGCAAAATCCAGGTGTCCCTCTTCCATCAAGGCCACTAGTTCAGAAAGCTTGTTACCCAGACTACAGGCATTGGTACTCATTGCCCTTCATTTTTTTATGGCCTTGCCCCCTTTTAGCCCCGTCCCTGTGCTTACTGCCTTTGCTTATTTCTCCATTTACCCCTGCCATTCACCCTATCAACTTCCTTTATCTTGGTGTTTACCTCACTAACTACCTGTTTTTTGGAGGGGGGCTGGGAATTCCCTTCTTCTTTTCAGTGCCCCCCTTGGCTAGTTTAAATGCTTGCCAATAAAGCATTTAAACCTATCACCTAAGATCCTTTTTCCCCTCCTGGACAGATGAGACCATCATGCCAGTATAGGCCTGTATCCCTCCAGGTGGATTCCCAGTCCTCAATTAAGCCAAAACCCTGATCTCTGCACTAGTTTTTCAACCATTGCTTGAATCCCATGGTGCAGAGCACCCTAGCCTAACCAATGCCATAGACAGGCAGCACCTCCGGGAAGGTTACCGTGTGTGCTACTTGTCTAATACCCCTCTCCAACTCCACAAACTCCTCCTGCACTGCTCTGATCCCATTCCTAGCCAGGTCATTTGTCCCTAGGTGGACAATGACATCCAGCTCCCTCCCCCATGCAGCCGCTCCCGCAATCCGGTTGCTCCCTGTCCCTCAGGCCATGGCACTGGGCAGGCACCTTACCTCCCTCTCCTCCCTCCCCAGTTCTACCCCTGACAATTGAGTCCCCCACCAGGAGTTGTTTCCTTCCCCATGGGGTCCCTTGCCACCCTTCTGTGGGTCTCCTTTGTGAAGGTTCCCAGAATCCTCCTTGGTTTCCACTGTAGGTGCATCCATAGTAGAACCACGCTCTGACAGAATGGCGTATGATTTGTGGAGAAGTACAGCTGGAGGGATGTGCCTCTGTTCCTCTACTCTCACCCTCTCTGAACCCACTGTGGTCCAACTGCTCCTCTTTCTTGGCAACCTCTGAGGCAGCGGCATCAGCCTGGTCATCCCTGGGTGGGCGAGGATGTCCCCCAAATCCTGGTAGACTCTGTCTGGAGATGAGCAACCTCCTCCCTCAGCCCAGAGAGGTGCCTGCAGATGGGACAACACTGCATCCTCCAGAACATCTCCCAGAAGACTGCCCTCCACAGCCACTGCACTCCACCACTCCCATCATGCCTTATTTGTGGCCCTCGACTGTTGTTTTGTATACTGACTCCTTCCTCTCTCCTTTTGCTTTTTTCTTCCTACTTTCCTACTGCCTCCATGCCTTTACAGCTCCTGCCATTCCTGTTCTAGGACAGGAAGTTCCTGTATTCCTTAGTAGTCTCCTTCTTACTTGCTCAGAGAAAACCTCCAGCAGCTAGGGGGAGAGGGAGAGCATTTTGATTCCTTCTTGGATGGTGACTCTTTTGTGCCTCTGTGATCACTCCCTTCCTTCTCCCAAATAGGAAGTTCCTGTTGTCAGTCAAATCCAATGTCTGCAAAAGTGGAACTGGCTAAGGGTGGGAGGAAGGGGAGGGACGGAGGGCTATATAGTCCCAGTAGAGGACTTCTAGCAGCTACCGTCTTCCTCTTGCTGCTCTCTGTCAAAAGCTAGGTATCCCATGATAAGGATGTCTGCTAATTAGCATATACAAAAAGGGTGACTATTCACAGGGCTACTGGGGGGGGCGAATACGACTATAGCGACATGATGTCACTATATGTATACATGTGTGCGGGGGGAGAGAGCACACCATGCGATGGGCAGAAGGGGAGGTAGGGTATGTGAAGAGTAGCATGGTGGTGGGTTGCTGAGCTGGTTGTGTGGCATGGTAGGTTCATGGCAGGCTAGGGTTTGAAGGGTGCCAGGTTCGAAGCTGGGCACGTTAGTATTTTGCGCAGGTCCGTTAATTTTCTTTCCCACCCCCCAACAAGCACTCCCCTGGAGTTGAGAATTATTTAGTGGGGGGGTACCGTGGGTGCAGCCCCCGACAAAACCAAAAAAAAAACTATGTTTCTGGTGCCCTTTTGGTCTGTGCCACAAGTGTACATCGTCAAAATTGATTTTCACTGATGTATACTCACTCTAACTGCAATCACCTTTCTGCGATAGCCATTATCACATAGAACCCAAAAGCTAACTTGGGAAGTTTTAAATATAGACACCTGTCTTGCTGTTTCCTAAGCCACACCCCCTAATTTAAAGCTCTTCTGTTCACCTAGCTAACAGCACAGATAACAGTTCCCTTCCCCCAACTCAGACAAGCCCACCAACTCTTGTTTTTTTTTGTTTATTTGTTTTTGGCCCTACTTGAAGGTCCCAGTAGTAGAGTTCTAGTTCTTTAGTCCCAGTAGAGGAGTTCTAGCAGTTGCCTCCTTCCTCCCCCCAGATGGGGGAGAAACAAATGAGAAAGGGCAACTACCCAAGGGGGAGAACCAGAAGAAAAGGGAACCTCCCCCGTGGAGAGGGGAGAGAAAAAAAAGAAAAAGGGCAACTGCCCATGTGGGGAGAAACAAAAGAAACAAGGCACCCAGCAATGAAGGGGAGAAACAAAGGAAAAAGAGCACCTGCCTATGGGGGGGGGGCACAAGAAAAAGGGAAACTACTAATGGAGGAGAAACAAAAGAAAAAGGACAACTGCCCACTGGGGTGAAACAAAAGAAAAATGGCAACTGCTTATGGGGGTGGACAACAATGGAGGGGTGAACAAAAGAAAAACAGCACCCACCTATGGGGGGAACAAAGGAAAAAGTGCAACTGCTCATGGGATGGGGAGAAACAAAAGAAATAGGGCAACTGCCAACTGGGAGGAGAAACAAAAGAAAAATGGCAAGTGCTCATGGGGGAGGCAAAAACAACAGGTAAATGGCAGCTGCCCATGGGGGGACACAACAAATAGGGCAACTGCCCATGTGGAGGAGGAAAAAAAAGAAAAAGGGGCACTTCCCTTGGGGAGAACAACAGAAAAAGGGTAATCACCGATGAGTTGAGAAAAGAAAGAGGGCATCTGCCAATGGGAAAATGAGAAACTAAAGAAACAGGGCATCTGTCCATTGCATTAGAAACAAAAGAGAAAGAGCAAATACCCAGTGGGAGAAACAAAAGAAAAAAGACAACTGCCCATGGGACCAGAAATGACAGAAAAAGGGCAACCACTCATGGGGTGAGAAACAAAAAAAGGGTAACCACCCATTAGGATAAAAACAACAGAGAAAAAGCAAATGCCCATGGGGGAGAAACAAAAGAAAAACAGGGCTACTGCCAATGGGAAAGGGTGAAATGATAAAAAAAGGTCAACTGCCCATTTGGGTTAGAAATAAAAGAGAAAGGAAAGTGCCCATGTGGGAGAAACAAAAGAGAAAGGGCAACCAGAAGAAAAGAGGACCCCACCGTCGAGGGGAGAAACAAAAGAAACAGGGCAGCTACCCATGTGGGTGTACAAAAGAAAAAGAGGAACTGCCAATGGAGGCAAGAAACAAAAGAAAAAGAGTACCCTACAATGGGACGGAGAAAGAAAAGAAAATGAGACGCAGCAATGGGAGGGAGAAACCCAACAAAAAGGGCAAATGCCTATGTTGGGGAACAAAACAAATAGGACAACCACCAATGGCAGCAGAAACAAAAGATAAAAAGCAACTTCCAACCCGGGGGTGCAAAAGGTAAAGGGCAGCCACTAACAGGGGTGAGAAACTAAAGAATGCAACCACCGATTGATGGAGAAGCAGAAGAAACCCCCCCTCCCCCCACGGAGGGGAAAAGCAAAAGAAATGACGCTATCAACCAATGGTGGATGAACAAAAGAAAAATGGCAACTGCCATTGGGGAGGGAGAAACACAAGAGAAAGGGCAACAGACCACTGGGTTAGAAAGAAAAGAGAAAGGGCAAATGCCCATAGGTAAAAAAAAAAAAGAGAAAGGGCAATCACCCAAAAAGAGAGAAACACAAGAAAAAGAACAACTGCCCATAAGGGGAGAACCAGAATAAAAGGGCAACCCTCATAGAGGTGAGAAACAAAGGAAACAGGGCAGCCACCTGTGCCAGGGGAACAAAAGAAAATGAGGAATCACCAATGGGGAAGAGAAAAAACAAAAAACAAAAAGGGTACCCTGCAATCGCAGGCAGAAAGAAATGAAACAGGGAACCCAGCAATGGGAGGGAGAACCACAAAAAATGGACAAATGCTTATGGGGGGAGTAACAAACATAAAAGGGCAACCACCCATGGGGGGATGAAACAAGAGAAAAAGGGCAACTTCCAGTTGGGCTGGGGCAAATGGTAAAGAGCAGCCACTAATGGGGGGGGACAAAAGGTAAAGGACAACCACCCATGGGGGGAGAAACAAAAGAAAATGGGAAAAAAGAGGGAACCACCAATAGGAGGGGCAACAATGGAGGGGGAGAACAAAAGAAAAATGGCAACTGCCCATTGGGTGAAGAAACAAAAGAAAAGGGGCAACTACCCATTGGGGGAGAAACAAAAGAAAACCGGTAACTGCTATTGGGGAAGGGAAAAACAACAGGTAAAGGGAAGTTGCCCATGGGGGTAAAACACAACAAAAAGGGCAACTGTCCATGTGTGAGGAGAAACAAAGGAAAAAGGGCAACTTCCCTTGGGAGGGGGGGCAACAGAAAAAAGGCAATCACTCATGGGTTAAGAAACAAAAGAAAAAGGACAACTGCCAATGGGAAAAGGAGAAACAAAAGAAACAGGGCATCTGCCCATTGCGTTAGAAACAAAAGAAAAAAGGCAAATGCCTATGGGGGGAGAAACAAATGAAAAAGGGCAACCACCCATGGGGGGCAGAAACAAAGGAAAAAGAGCAACCACCTGTAACCCCCTCTGGGGGGCTTAGCTGGAGTTGCTCCCTGTAGTCCCTGTTTTTCCCCATTTTACTGGTGCTCCTGTTTCCCCTATGCTCCTCCGATGGCCAGCATGTTGTTTTCTGCCATCTTGGGCATGGAATCTTGTTCATGAGCTGCCAGCACTCTTGCTGTGGGACGGCACTTGTGCATATGCAAGTAGTGCTTTTGATGTGCCGCCCTGTGATTTGCGGGCAAAATGCAGAGTGACACAGCAGTCCTGACTCCTCTCCCTTGCTAACAGAACTACAGGGTCTTACCCAGGCCCTAATTTGGAAATTGCTGTTGCAGAATAATGTTGCGGTGGTACTGACAGTAAAACAGCTGGGGCTAGTGGAATGAGAGTGGGCTTGCTTGACGGGACAGTTGGTGCTACAATCTGGTGGGGTTTTTGTGAAACTAATGGATTGCGTGGGGCTGCAATAGATGAACTACAGGGTCTTACCCAGGCCCTAATTTGGAAATTGCTGTTGCAGAATTGGATTGAGGAGGGGAAACAGAGAAAGAGACTGAACTATGATCCTGTTTCTCCAGGTACTGAGAAGTTGCTTAACTATTGTTGCGAGAAAGTAAATGTACGGATTATTTGAGTGCTACAGTTGCTGTGAGAGGATGTTTGCTTGTGTGGGACTGCAATTGAAATTCTGAAGAGGCAAATCGTCTCTGGTCATCGGGGTGCTAGCCAGGTGCTGTGTGTGTCCTGAGCAAACTGGTTAAAGTGGCCGAGAGCTGAGGTCCAACTGCAGAGGAAGAAAAGGTTGTTGACACTGCTCAACTAGAAAGTGTGAACTGGTGTGCAGGGGTTGGTTGATCTGGGATCCCTCTGTTGGATTGCACCTGCGCTTTATGGACTAAGGCTAGCATCCACTCCAGTTGGCACTAGATGTTGCTCTAAATAATTGCTGTAGATTTTTCTTGTTTTCAAACTCAGTGGAGGGACTGCCGGAGGACCCCCACCATTTGGGAGTTCTCATCCAGAGCCTGGGAGGGAAACTGCTAACCCCTTCCAAGTGGGACTTGTCACAATCTCGTTCAGACAGTCAACCCTCTACTCCCAAATGCCAACCTCTGAGCGTATGATTTGTGTACAGTGAACAGACAAGGTAACCCTCTTGTCTGTTTTGTGGGTTCAAGTCACCTTAGTCTCAAGCTCCGAAGGGATTCAAACTGATAACCTCTTATTAGCATACCCAATTATCAGGCTCAGATAATTCTGTCTTTGGGGGGCCAGATATCTTTGCCTACGGGCACCCAACCAGGTCTTTCAAATGAACCCTTAGAACTCTATGAAAGACTTTAGAGAACTCTATCCATTTCCCAGTTTGGTATACAATAAGTCCATACACAGTGTTACTATAACCTTTAAAAGCTCTTTAAGATCTCCCTCCTTTCAGTCAGAAATATTTTCTTGTGTCTCTGTCAGGTTCACTTCAGTAATTAAACACACTTCTGAGCCGGCCTTCTCATGAGGTCACTAACTCTGCCTTGGAGTATCAAACTCTATATTTTACAATACAGGGTATCCAAATAAAATATTTCAAAAAACATATGAGATGACCTCACTGACTTTCCTCTCCACAGGTTAACTGGTCAGAACTGGTTTGTGCTCTGCTACACATACATCTCAAAAGTTTATTTGGTCTAAGTCACTGTATTCAAAGCAAAAGTGTATTGGCCTCTTTAATCCTGTCTGGACCTTGGAATCTACACCTCAGGTCTTTCTGAAGTAAATCAAGGGTTCCCTGGGAAATGTATTTTGGACCTTCCAAATCCGTCTGGGTCCTCCCTGGCTCAGACATCAAACCTTTTCAATGTCCATTCTGGCTTCTCTCCGACGCCCCTCCCCACAAGTCCTCCCTGGTAACCATGCAAGTCAAAGGATCTCCCTGAGGGCATTATGAATGGCTAATCTTATTTTCTGGGATGAAAGCAAATTGACAAGGTAATTGCACCCCAGATCTCTGCAGTTTAAAATACCTCCTGTCCTTTGAACATATCCCTGGAGGGTCTTGATGTGTCAGTTCCAGTAAGACAGCCTTTTCCTTGAACTGACCTTCCCTTCACATATTTTATATGTAATAACAAAAATTAATACAGCACTCGAGCACTCAGAGCTGGCTGTCTATGTCACAGGGCTCACTGTCTTAGGAGGTCTCCAGCGCTTGCTAGGGTGCTAGCCCACCCAGCAGTGGAGCAGGGCTGCAGAGCCACTCCCGGGTCTGGGACTGCTGGGCTGTTTTTTTCCTGCCAGTGTTCTGCAGTGGGCCAGAAGCGGCTGAAGGTGACAAGTGGCCAGAACTCGAATCAAGGAAAGGTGACCAGCTGCAAGATCCTTGAGCAAGTTCCATCCTGACAGAGGGATCCTGGCTGGCCATTGTCTGATTTGCTGCACTAAACAAGGAGCCCCATACCCCAGGTGTTGAGATGAACAAACAGTAAGTACCCAGCACCTGGCTCCTGGAAAGGAAAAGGGGAATTGGTGTTTTTTCATTCTGAGTTTTCTAAAATATTTTAGGCCCCCAACAGCTGGCCATCCCATGGCACCGATCAGGTCTGCACCTAGCGGGTACCCCTAGAGACAGTTTGGGGACACTGGTACCAGTGGGGGAGGGCTTGGCCTGTGGGTTTGAATATTTATTATTGTTGCCTATTTCACTAACTTTTTCTCTTTTCATAGCCATTCTTTGTCCTAGTATCCTTTCTCTAGTCCTTATCCCCTGATATAAAGCTGTGAGTTTGTTGAAACTGCTGTGTTAGTGAAATTCATTGCATGTGTCTATTGCTGAAATATATGGTTTATGGTAGAACAAGGTTACTGGGGATACAGTGTGCAGAGTGGTTGGTTGGGGAGGTGGGGAGGTACAGTATCCCGGGGGCTGTACCTAGCAAATACCTGGCCCACTAATACTTTACTCTGGGTGGAGGCACCATGCTATTATCAATATTTCTGGGAATGAACCCCCAATTGTCACCGTAGAAGGACCCAGGCCCCTTACCTGGCACCAGGGACAGCAAGCAAGGGGGGTAGCCTACTGGCATAGGGCATTGGGACTACATCTTGGAGGTACCACTGGGATCTCCTGTTTGCCAGCCATGTCTGCACAAGAAAATCTGAGTGCTGGGACCCCTGATGGGTCTCCGGGCTCCAAGCTCACTCTGCCTCAGCCCAAGTTTAAGCGTACTGAGGAAGATAAGGTGAGGCTGGTGGAATGGAGTAGGACAATGAAAATGGATCCCCAGAAGTCTTTCATTTTGATGGGGGTACCTCCAGACATGGAAGAGGGGGATGTTGAAAAGTGTGTGTCCACCATAAAGAGACTGGGAAAAGTAAAAGTACAAGGGAAAATGTTTGACTCAGCTAGGGGTACAATGACTATGCTGATCAAGAGTACTCATCTAACAGAAGTCAACTGGATGCCTGAGGCCTTGGTGGTGGAGGGATTAACTGAGGCTGTACTGGTGGTAACTTAATTTAGTGTGACCTCCCTGGGGTAAAGGGGTCAAGTGGCTGGATCTGTTCCTAGGGTGCCAAAGCCCCAACCTAGTTCCAAGCCTGTGGCCTTCGAGTAATACCATAAACTGAGGATGTTCTCAGAGGCAAAACCTACCCTGAATAGTGAGGACGACTTGGATGCCTGAATGGATGGTGCCACCCTGCTAGTCCAAGATTGGCAGTGTTCTGAAGCTGAGCAGCAGAAACGATTAGTGGAGAGTTTACGGGGTCCTGCTTTGGAGGTTATACGTTCTTTTCGAGCCACAGATCCTGAAGCCCCAGCCCAGGTATACCTTACGGTCCTGGAAAGTGTATTTGGGAGCTCTGAATCTTGTGAGGATCTCATGTAAAAGTTTAAAACCACTAGTCTGTGGGAGAGGGAACCGTTCTCTGCTTTCTTGACCAGGGTAGAACGGGCATTGCAGATGGTGTTCTGGAAAGGGGGGGTAGTGGCCCAATATCTAAATTGGATCAGGTTGGAGCATGTAGTGAAGGCTGCTTGCTATTCCTCTTTGCTGGTGTTTCAGTTGAACTTGGCAGATATGAAAAATAACCCCACTCCATACTGGGTTTTGGTATGGGAGGTTCAGGAGGCTGAAGAAGAGCGGGGTCACTGGGGGATGCATAGGGTTTCCATAGCCGTAATGCAGATGGGACGAGAAGTGCCCCTAGTGAGGTGCAGAAACTAAGGACTCTGTTAAGGGAGTATAAGGATGTAGTCACCCCAGCTAAACTAGCTGTGGGTTCAGGTTCGACTGAGGCCCCCAGGATGAGTGGTATGGTCACTAATGAAGGCTCAACAATGTTTGGCACTTGGTCGCTTGCCCTGGGAGCCCCCTCCGATGTAGAGGTCAAGGCTCAGGTAGAGGAATTAGTCCAGAGGGTAGCTGAGTTAGAGAGAGTGGGGGTGCCAGTTGCCACCCAGGGAAATGAGCAGGTTGTAGAATGGAATCATGCAGCTCAGAGTGCCTAGTTGGAATGCCTGGGGCTTGACTGGCAGTGACAGACTGCCTGCAGACCCAGGAACCCATAATTTGCTATAGGTGTGGGGCAAGGGCTTATACAGAGGGGGTGTAGGGCACCTTTAGACCGTTTGTCTAACAGAGTTGAAGCACCCGCCAACCCAGCCCACAAACATTAAAACTACTGAGGGATCCAGTAGAGGAACACACTGGGGTCCTTGGAAGGTCCAGCTCCATGGCTCACACAAGGGTTTCATCTGGCAGAACCACCACGTCAGCACCAGTGGACATGCATAAACTAGTGGGACTGACAACTGAGACCAACATCACCATTAATGGAGTTCCCACCTGGGCTGTTATGGATAACGGCTCCCAGGATACCATTATCTATAAGTCCTGGTATGATCAACATATACCAGATGTGGAGATACAGCCGCTTGAAGGACTGCATGTGTGGGGTTTCAGGGAGAAGTCACATTCTTATCTCGGCTATGTCAAAGTATGGATGGCATTCCCTACCAAAGTGGCTAGAGTGAGTACAGCTGTAGAGACCCCAGCTTTGATTTTACCTGAAACTAAAATCTTCAATGGGGTGCCTGTGTTGGTGGACACAAATGCCCATATGTTTGGACATCTGGCCCAGTTGTGTTGTGATTAAGTGGCTGAAAGAAATGGTGAGAAATGCCTGTTACACACCTGGTCCAGGAGGCCTACTAAAGGAAGGGGCAATCCTTGGTTGAGGAGCCTGATGACCTCATGGGGATAGTGTGGAGAAGAGACGGAGATGAAATTGTGCTCCCGCCAAACGCAGAATGCAACATTGCTGGTGTGGTGCAGTTAAAGAAGGATGTTAAGAATCAGATACTGATGCTGGATGCCCCAGATGAACATGTGTTGCCAGTGGGAATGTTAATCAAGCCCAGTGTTTTGCCAGCCAAAGCAATGCATATGTTTGGAGGGTGATGGTATAAGTGAAGAATGTCACAGACAAGGAAGTGGTGGTGAGGAAAGGGTGGACTTGGCTCAGATATATTGAACCTACATAGCAGTGCGCACTGCTGCAGCGACCAGAGGCACCCCATCGAGAATCGACCTGGGATTGCTTGACCTGAGTGACTCCCCCATTCCCAAGGAATGGAAAGAGAGAGTGAGGAAAAAGCTGGCTGCTCAGATTAATGTTTTCTACCTGCATGAATGGAATGTGGGGTGTGTGAGTGGCGATCAGCATTGAATACAACTCATGGATGAAAAGCCTCTTCGAGAGAGGTCAAGGCGGCTGGCCCCAGCTGATGTTGATGATGTCCAATGGCACCTGCAAGAGATGATGGCCACAGGAATTATTTAGGAATCAAGGAGCCCATATGTATCATTGATTGTAGTGGTGAGTGTGATGGTGTGGGATAAAAGACACAGCAAACAATGGTAAAGAGAATAAAAAACACATAAGTGCATTTATCAATTTATTGTCCAAAATTCCAAAATACCAGAATAATTACAAAAAGTAAAGAAAAAAAGTTCATTAGTCTAGCACAAATAATTTAGACCTCTGCTTCTGTCAATAGAGTCTGTGGCTTTGCTTCAGCCAAAATCGCCTAAGTGTAATACCCTTTTACACTTCTCAATTTCCGGTGTGAAAACAGTACACTCCAAAAGTAGGTCTTATCCTGCTCACTGTCAGCACTAAACTGACTTGACTATCTGAGATCACTGTCCCCTAAAGGTGAACCCTTTTTATAGTACTTTGGGCTGACATCATTCCCTAGGGTTCCTCCCACTGGTCATGGCATCATCAGCTCTAGCTGTCATATAAGGTGCCAGAATGAGGGCAGCCAGCCCTATAGGAACATCTTTGGCGACAGAATCCCCACAGGTAATTACATTTTCTAAGCATTTCTTTTTTACCAGGCGTCTCTGAGTTGGCAAAGGGAAGGGGAGATTGAGGGCACACTCCTCATCTCCCTTCTTCTGCCGGCTCATGAGATCTGTGTTTAGGCTGTGAAATCCAAGAAAGGAAAAATATCGTTTTGGTTTATATATATTCAGGATGCCCTATTACAGCACATTTCCTATTTAGAGCACTACTTATGTGCCCACATTATTTATTTATACACAATGGCCCTTCGATGGGCATTTTTCAAATAAACAAGCTTTCCCATGTGTTCCGACAGCTGAAATTGTTAGCCGTCGGGTTCAGTTTCAATCGGGCACTTTTATTTTCTCAGGACCCTCTTTTCTATGCTGGTGGCCACAATATTACCAGGTTATTACAGCTTCACTAGGGCTACTTGTCTTTTGGCAGACACTATGGGCTTAATAATATCTTTGCCCATAGTGTCCACTTCATTTGTCACTTTTCGACACTTGATGCGGCATTACTTTCTTATATGGGGCCCCCTCTTGCTCCGTTCGGTATTTATTATAACTGCTGCAACTTGCAGCTAGCCGAAATGCTTTGGAGCACTATCCGGCTCCAATACAGGATTTATTTAAAAGCCAAATCTTGCGACTGCCTGTGGTGCTACGGAGCATCATTCTGCTCCGAATATTGTATGGAGCATCTCCCACTCTGTGAAGGGATCATTTTTTTTGGCCACATTTAATCCTGAGCCATATTTTGTGGCATGCGTCAGAGTAGGGTTCAGCACCACAGGAGTGGTGCATCGCACAGGGAGCATTCTTTTCCTGGGGCATACAGTACTCTTAAATACTCCCTCTTCTATATCATTCTGGGGCACAGTATTTCTATTTATTTAAGTACAGCACATCTCGCGCTTACATTAATAATCTCCATCTCGGGGTTCCATTTTAGGTGCAACACACACCAACAATGCACGGCATTTCTTTATCTTGAGCCATGTACACTCAACACATTGGGGTGACAGAAACAAAAGAAAATAAAAGGGATAGAACAGCTATCAGAAGTACTGTCAGGTTGGCCACCCTGACAGCAAAGGAAGAAATGAAAAAGGAAAAAGAAAGAGGACAGCACAGGGTGAAAAGAATTATAATGGGGGCAGGGGTTACACACCAATAGTTTCAATCAAGAGGAACCCAAACTCACAACAGGCCTGTTACACACATCCCTAACTAAGAAAGCAACAGTAACACTGTTGGCAAACACCCTCCCTGAACCCTAGGAGGGTTGGAGCTTCTGTCCGCCCACTCTCAGAAGCTCCGCCTCAGGGACCCACAAAAATGTTAAATGGTATCAACATCCAGATAAATCAATATCTCCAATACCATTTTATTCCTTGAGGCGTGCTAACATGGGTAGTAAACAAACCCATATCACTCTAAATGAAAAACATTTCAACAGTTCAACAGCAACCCATATACATCACAACCACACATTTCTTCACGTTATATCAGCATGAGCCCCATAGCAGGACAAGAAATCAGCATTTTGGTGTTTAGACCCTGCCCTGTGCTGAACCGTAAAGCAGTAAGGCTGCAATGCCAGGTACCACCTCATGATCCTGCCATTCTTGTCTTTCATTTGCTGCAGCCAGCACAAAGGGTTGTGGTCAGTGAGTATCTCAAATTCCCCACCCTAACACCCAGGACTCCTTCTTAACCCTCCAGCCCCGATCCCTGCCAACTCTCTCCTTTGCTCTTTCATCCTCTCGCAACTTCTTGCACCTATCCCTTACCCCCTCAGTCGGACTCCTTCTTTGTCAGAAGTAGTTATGTATTTCTCCCAACCCCCTTCCTTCCTGCACTCTCAACCATCTTGGGAAACAGACAGCAGTCGTATGAGTTCTTACTAATACTACTTTTTGTTTCTCCCTTTCAACATGAATTGGTTCCTGTATGCTTCACTGTTGTTTTTCTTTTCATCGACCCTGTATGTATTTCTTACCCATTATTGTTACCTTATTATGCACTTTTTTTTAACAATTATTGTACCTGTATGCTATGCCATCAATTTTATTGTACACTGTTGTTTAACGTTGTCCTTACAGGACAACTTTGAAAATGAGTGTGCACAATGGAGTCTTCCTGCCAATAAAACGTAACTTAAATTCTGTTCCCCACAAATAATATTTCAAGGCCTCAATAGCCCTCTTCAGCACTAAACACTCTCCACAGTCAAATACTTTCTCTTCCTTTCATGTAGCTTTCGACTAATAAAGATAGCAGGATGCTTCACACCTTTCTTCATTTGGGAGAGGACTGCACCGATGCCTGTATCAGAAGCATCAGTGTGCACTTCAAAAGGGAGAGAAAAGTCTTGGCTAAGCAATACAGGGGAGGAGCACAACATAGCCTTTATGCTACGGAAAGCTTCGTCACAGTCCTGGGACCATTGAACCTTGTTAGGACATTTATTTTTAGTCAGGTCTGTCAGTGGCATTGCTATAGTGGCAAAGTTTGGAATGAACTGATGGTAGTAACTGGCCAGACCCAAAAAGGAATGTATGTGTTTCTTTATTGGGGGGTGGGACTGTCAGCTACTACCCTGACTTTACTTACTTCAGGTTTAACTGTATCTTCCCCAATAACAAACTCTAAGTATTTAGTTTCTGTCCTGGCAATGGCGCATTTAGCTGGATTGATTGTCAGTCCAAAGTCTTGAATGGACTGAATGACAGCACTAAGATGTCAGGGCTAAAGATGACAACATCATCAAGGTATGTGGCACTATACTGGGTATGGGCATGTAATACCTGGTCCATGTACCTTAGAAAAGTAGCGAGGGTGCCATGCAGGTCAAATGGCATGGTCATAAACTGGTAAAGGCCTACAAGGGTACTAAAAGCAGTCAGTTCCTGTGCATGCAAAGCTAGAGGGATTTGCCAGTAACCTTTAGTCAGGTCAAGGGTGCTGACACATCTGGGATTCCCAATTTTATCCAGCAAATCATCTATGTGAGGCATAGGGTACCCGTCAAAGGTGGAGATGTTATATCTTTCTGAAATCCAAACAGAGATGGAGTACCCCCTTCTTTCTAGTTGAACCATCACTATAGGTGGCAACCAAACACTATGGGATGGTTTGATCACCCCCAACTGTTCCATTCTTACTATCTTCTGTACAACATCATCCTGTCGCACTCTTTCAGGGAGCTGGTAGGGCTTCTGATGGGTTTAGACTGGGTTACCTTAATAGTGTGTACTACACCTTTTGCTCTCCTTGGGGTGCTAGTAGACATGTTCCTGTAATATTCCAGTAACTGGTCTACCTCATGTCTTTGGGCAGCATCCAAGTCTGGGTTAATGTGTACCCCCACCAGTTCTGTTTCTCTCTCAAGCCTCCGATAGGCCTCCTCCAACTCAGTCATGTCCTGTTCAGGATGGATAAAAAAATGATACGGGAACCTGCCTGTCAAACCATTTCCTCAAAAGATTGGCATGTTAGATTTTCTTCTGGTATTGTCAGCCCTGCATTTCAATTTCATAGTTAACTTTCTCATTCTGCCTGCTAATTACAAAAGGGCCTTGCCATTTCATCAAGAGCTTGTTCTCTGATGAGGGCAATAATAACAAGACTTTATCCTCTGGCTGGTAAGTTTTATCTTTCAACCCATCATCATACAATTCTTTTTGTACTCCCTGTCTGTGAACAACATTTTGGTGGGCAATGGTATCAAATTTCACCAGTTTCTTTCTTAAGTTGGACATATAGTCCACAATATTCGTATGACACACATCCTTCCCTTCTTCCCAATGTTCCCTTACCACATCCAAAGGGCCTCTGGGATTTCTCCCATACAAGAGGGTGAAGGGTGACAACACTGTGGTGGCTTGTGGCACCTCCCGATATGCAAACAAGAGATAGGGTAAATACTTGTCCCAATCCCACCACTTTTCCTGCACATATTTCTGGAGCATGTGTTTTAGTGTTTTATTAAAACGGTCCACCGAACCATAAGTCTGGGGGTGGTAGGGAGATGTTCCAACAGCTGAGACCCCTAACAATCATTACAAAGGAGAACTGAGGTAAAGTTTTTACCTCTGTCAATAAGAATGACTTAAGGGATACCCAATCGACTATAAATTTTGGCCAGTTTCTCATCAATCTGAGTTGCTGTTACAGTCCAAAGGGGTATCACCTCTGGATACCTTGTGGCATAATCACAGACCACTAAAATAAACTGATTACTTTTTAGCTTTTAGTAAGGGGGCCTACCACATCAATTGAAAGGCTATGCCTGTAGTTCAGTGGACAAGCAGCCAGCCACTCCCCCTTCCTGTGCTACAGTATATAAGCAGTTCCTCTGAGCCTCTCTCTAAAGCACTTTTTCTTTGCAGCTGGAGGCTCTGTCAGTCTGTCCTTTGTAAAATTGTTTGCCTCTGGCTGTGTACTTTCTTGTGTTGCTGTTCCCTGTTTTTCTGTGTTTGTGTGTCTTTTATTTTGCTTTCTTTAGGGGGGCTTCTGTTTTTAAATTCCTTATATTTTGCTAAACCAGAGCTCATGTTACTTGCTCCCATTTACTCACAAGGCAGCTGCAATCATTAGCTGTGTGTTTCAGCTCAAGCTGCTTCCCTGATGCTTCTCTCTATGCTATGCATCTTAATTGTTTTCACCTGGTTCAGGCTCACTCTGAACCCTAGCCCATGCAGCTCAGTCCTGCTCCTGAACTCATACCACATACCTCATTGCTGCTATTTTCACTGCACTGCCTAGCCAATTGCTGCTTTCAGAGCGTTGCCTCCTCCAACGTATGTCCAGTTGACTTGCTACCCCTACAACTCATAGTTACTCAATACTGATGCTGCTCGCTATGTTTGTACACTGCTATTATACTCTGGTGGTCAGCTAAGCTACCGCTCATGCTGTAAACTAATTTTAATATCTGCATGTGGGTCACGGCGCCTTCCAGCACTTTCCTGTTTTTCCTACAGCGGGGGACTTGAAGGTGTTAGGGGAATCATGGCCCTGTGTGGCATACTTGCTTTTGTTCTAATCCTGCCTCTGCCACCATTTGTCACCTTTTATTGACTTCCTTGAATGCCTGGCTGGCTTGCCCCGCTATTCATATTTACTGCTCCTTCGACCTCTGTGCAGGTCCAACCATTTGCTTACTGTGCTTACTGACCTACATGCAGGTCCACTCATTGCTTACTCAATTCATTTGTTCGACACTCGCTACTACCATGTGTAACCTACATGAGGGTCCCAGCACTCAACTCTTCATTTAACTTGTCTTCAGTTGTTTTCTGGGACATGCCAGCCATAATCATTCCATGGTGCAGGGCCTCCCTACAGCCTATGGTCTTGCTCTGTACCTATAAAATCCACATCTTGAGCGTGCCTGACTTGGGGCGGGGTCCTTCTCACCTGGCTTTTGGTAGCTGGGAATGTCCTCACTCTGGGCCTGGCTTTAGCCATTTGAGACTTGACGGCAGCTCCTGGTGTAGAATTTAAGACTAGCCATGAAGGATGGTTACAGTGATCTCCTTTGGCTCTAGTATTCTACTAGCAAGGCACCTTCACTGCATTCTCCCTATGACTGCTTCTGGTTCAGCTGGTTTGTTTTTAGGGCAGATAGGCCAGGTGAGTGCCTCAGCAGTTGTTGCTCTCCTCCTCTTGCCTTGGTTGCCCCCAATGTTACAGAGCACTTTCACAACCTTCCATGGCATTCCCATTAGAGGGATCGAGTGAGAGCTTTTTACTCCAAACTGGAATATTTCCACCCCCTTTAACTGGTTTTCTAAATTGCAGCAGCAGAGCCATTACTAAACAAACATCCCAAGCCTGGAGGAAAGTCGACCTAGGCCTTGGATCCTCAGAGGTTTCCTCCTCAAGGTTTTTTTCTGTCCTCCATGCCTCAGGTCATAACTGTCAGTTAGCTATAGTTAGTGTTCCCTAGTTCCTTTAGGTAGGTTCCACTGTTGGATGGAGGCGGATGGTGGCCCTACTTGCTGTTCCTTCTTTCCTTAGGGGGGCCCCCTCAATCTCCAGCACAACTACCGTACTCATGCCATTGCTAACCTGCATATCTCATTACATTATCAAGCTGCCTGGTGCCTAATCTACAACTATGCCTCACAGCTACAGATTGCTAATGTGCTTTTGTACTACTACTTTTTTGGGGAGGATGCTTCCTAAGGTACCTTTAGCCAAGGGAATCATCCCACAGCACCTCTAGGGGTAGAACCATCTTCAAGGGTTCCTTGCCTTTGGTACCCATAGAGGATGGTAATTCCTCTGGAATAAAGAGTGCAAATGGCCAAAACCAAATAACACAGTTGCACAAGCATAACATCTTACTGGCTGCATAGGCCATTGATTTGGAAGGCTATGCCTGTAGTTCAGTGGACAAGCAGCCCTCAACTCTACCTTCATGTGCTATATAAGCAGTTCCTCTGAGCCTCTCTCTCTCAAGCACTTTTTCTTTGCCTCACCATCCTCCCCTCCTCCTCTAGCAGCATCACTTGTCTCCTTGGGATGCTTCCTAAGGTAACTTTAGCCAAGGGAATCTTTCCAAGGCACCTCTAGGGGTGGAACCCTCTTTGAGGGTTCCTTGCCTTTGATACCCCTACAGGGTGGGAATTCCTCTAGAATAGAGAGCATGAATGGCAAAAACCAAGTAACACAGTTGCACAAGCATAACATAATACTGGCTGTGTAGGCCATTGAATGACTATTCTTTCAAAGGGGGACTTTACTGCAGGGATTGGCTGTAGGAGTACTTTATCCTTTTTCCCACCTTTCACCACCAACTGGCATTCAGGGCAAGTGCGGCAGTACTCAGCCACACTCTCATGCATACCAGGCTAGAAAAACCAGTTAGGCAATCTGCCTAAGGTCCGATCTCAGCCTTCATGGCCAGCCATGGGTATATCATGTGCCAAGTACATCAACCCATCCATCTATTTCTGGGCACCAACATTTGTTCTACGCATTCTCCCATAGCAGGGCTAGTACATTTACAATATGAAACATCTTTTGACAGTACATACTGTGACTGCCCTTCTGCAACCACCTGGTCCTCCCGTAAAAAAAAAATGTTTTAAAGTCTCATCCAATTTTTGTTTCATTTTTATATCAGTTCCAGCAAAGTCAGACCCAATATCAGTGTTCCTTCTGATGGGTGTCCCTCTATATATATACCCTCATCAAAATGAAAAAATGTTCTGGGACTGTTCTTGTTTTGCCTGGGCCATGGTGGTAACTGACACAAGCTGGTCACAGGTCTGTTGAACTTTCATTAAGTGATCAAAGTTGGGAAAGTCTTGACCAATAATAATGGGGACTGGCAGTCTAGGTACTATACCAACTGTAGTTAGTTGTTTTTCTTGCTCCACAGTCATTTCTACTGTGGTCATTGGGTGCTGGTGGACAATTCCATGTACACAGATCACTTCAGCATTTGGCCCTGTATTGTTTGTTAATTTAAAATGCTTGCCCTTATCAGAGTCTGCTTACTTTCTGAGTCCAGTAACCCCACCATTTGATTTTGTCCAATCCCAACTGTCGTGACATACCCCCAATTTGTCAACGCTAGGTGGGCAGGTTCATTTCTTCTATTTGGGCAGTTACATGCTATGTGACCCTTCCCCAACAACTATGGTAAATAATGTCCGCTGAGTAGGGCCTTCCCCTTCGATCCCTTCTCCAACTGGTTCCCTCAGCAGGTGACTGTTTCTGATAAGTAAATTCAAAGGGTCTTACTGGTGTTATAGGTTGAGGTGAAGAGCCTTGGTATCCACGGGGTTTTGATAGTCTGGCCACCAGGTATTCCTCCACCAGAGTGATGATCTTCTCGGCAGTGTCTGGCTTATGTTCTTTCACCCATACCTGGACATCTGGAGGCAACACCTAAATGAATTGTTCAATTATTACAAGTTCCAAAATCTGGTCAAGTGTTTTGACCATTAGTTGTTGTGACCAAGTTGAATACAGCCCTGTCCCAGTTGTTATGGAGAAAGAGTTTAAATGCAAGGATCTATTCTCTTCTATCCTTTTCTGTCTCTTCTTTATCTGGTTGTGCAACCAGATTTTCTCGTGAGACCTACGACTTGATCACCCTGATGGTCTTGCAATTCTCTGCCTCTCGCTATCCCTCTACCCTCATTTGCTGTTCTGTCTTTTCTTCCCCCTTGCATATCTGCTGGTATAAAAATATATGTGAATCATTTTGTGGAAATGTAATTGATAATGGGATTCCTTTGTTTAAAAATGTATATAGGTATACTGTTGAACTGATTGCAAAGCTATTTGGAACTCAAGGAGTTTACCTGAGATGCAATTTTTAAATCTTTTGCAGAAGATGTAAACAAGAGGTCAGTTCTGGGTGACAATGTTCTTTTTGCCACACCTGCTGAAACTGACAAGAATATTGGAAACTAACAAGAATACTGTGTGAGAAGCATGCTGTTTTTCTTAATGAGCGCCTGTACAGACTTATAAAAAGGAGCTGCAATGTTTTGCAAAAGAGAGAGCGATAGAGACTGAGAGATTGAGATTGGAAATTGAGAAGAAAAACTCAGAAGGACTCTGTTTTCTATGTTTCTACTACCATTGTAAATAGTTATTCTGAACAACTTTATTTTTTTATTTTACTGTTATTAATAATAAAACTATTGTTCTGAATTTTTACAATTGCTCCTAGTTTTCCTATGCTTCCTTACTTGTGCCTCAAGAAGGCTCTAGAAGTGGGATTTATGCCGTGCATACTCTAAGCCAGGAGTTTTGTATGTGGGTACTAGGCCTGGTACTAGGGAAGCATAGAAGAAAGGTATGGATTCTGCAGCAGCAAGCCAAGGAATGGTTACCAGGAGAATGGCAGCCAAACTAGGAGAGACAGAAGTCCAAGCTGAGACTGTACAGCTAGCACCAGTTATGGAAAAAGGACAGACAGTGACAGAACCTGAAAGCCTGACTGCCTTTTTCAAATAGTGGACTATACAACAAAAAGAGGCGGAGAAAGAGAGGAGAGAAGAGATGCAGCGACAGGAGCAGTGGTGGCTGGATGCCTTGCAGGCTATCAAAGGCAGAGAATCTGGCACAGATCCAGATGAGCAACAGGACACAGGCAACCTGAAATACATTAAACTTACAAAGTTGTGTCCCTCCAATGATATCAAAGCATACGTGACAACTTTTGAAAGGGTTGCCACAGCCTGCCAGTGGCCAAAGCAGAAATGGGCAATAAGACTGGTACCTTATCTGACAAGTAACGCTCAACTTGCTTACAACAATATAGACACTGCACAGTCAGAAAACTATGACCTGGTGAAAAGCAAAATCCTGAAAAGGTATGACATCTCAGGAGAGACCTACAGTCAGAGATTTCGGTCTCTGAAGTACAACTCAGTCGACAGTCCTTGAGAAGCCTTCACCTGACTCAGAGAACTCCTGATAAAATGGTTCCAGCCAGATGGCAGAACATTCCCACAGATCATCGACACATTTGCAATGGAGCAATTCATCAACATCCTGCCTACAGATGTGCAGCTTTGGAAAAGAAGAACACTGACCAGAAAGAGGGGGGAAAAGGCTGTTTCTTTGGCTGAAGACTACCAAGTGGCCAGACAGACACCACAGCAGCGAGGTAAGAGCCAAGCACCAGTAAGACATTCTTTTTCCCCATTTAAACTCCCAAGTCTGACAAGAAATCTGCACTCAAAGACTTTATTTGGTATAACTGTAATAAGCCAGGTCACAGTGCAAGAAATTGCCATATTAAGAAGAGTGACACTGGAGCAGATTTGTTTTTAGCAAATTGGAGCAAGTACTTAATAGATGTGAAGGTGGGAGATAAGACTGTGAAGGGACTGATAGATTCGGGAAACAGGCTCTAGTACATATGGAAGTGCTAGGAAAACAATGTCCAAAAGTACCAGGTATTCATGTCATCTGCATCCACGGGGACACTCAATACTATTCCATCAGCCAAGTGACTCTGACTATTAATGGGGTGTCACACCAAATGAAAGTGGGAGCACTGCCTAAGTTACTTGTACCTGTGATTATTAGAAATGACTTTCCAAGATTTACTGAGTTAATCAAAGTGGGAGTAAATCCTGATGTTTCAGCAGCTGTGGTGACAAGAGCTCAGGCAAAGAAAATCTCAGATGGTGGGGACTGTTTTCCTTTTGCTGATTTTGATTTGGACTTGTTTGAGCACAGCTCCAAGATCTGGAAGTCCAGGAAAGAAGGACAACACCTGAAGAAACAGTGGCAACAAGAGACTGCTGGACATACTGTATGTGGTTAACATATGAAAATGCTGAAACTAAACTGATCATTGATTGTGATTTTCTTTCAGAACAAGCTAATGATATTTTTCTCCAGGGTTGTTTCAAGCAGCTGGGGGTGAAACCAGAATAGGGTGAACCTATATTTAAAAAAATGTAATGAGCTACTGTACAGAATTTAGGTTAAACCTCAGACACAGGGCCAGATAGAACAATTGGTTATACCACAGAAGCATAGATATGAGTTGTTACAGATAGCACATGATAGTCCTATGGCTGTCATTCAGGGAGGGATCACACCCTTGCCAGATTGCTGTACAGATTTTACTGGCCTGGAATTCATAAAGATGTTGCTACCTATTATAGTTATTGTGCTGAGTGTCAGAAAGTAGCCCCAGCTACCGAAAAAGACAAGGTGCCCCTTGTGCCCCTACCCTTGATAGATATGCCTTTTGAGAGAATTGCAGTGGATGTGGTTGGCCCCTTAGACAAAAGTAAAAAGGGAAATCAATTCATTTTGGTAGTATGTGACTATGCTACTCCATACCCAGAGGCATTTTCAGTGTGTACTGTCACAGCCCCAAAAGTGGCAACAGAGCTTGCCAAAATTTTCAGCAGGGTGGGCATACCAAAAGAGATTATTACTGATCAGGGTAGTCATTTTGGTGCTGCATTACTGAAGGAGCTGTACCAACTACTGGGCATCACTGACATAAGAGCCTCCCCTTATCACCCTCAGACAGATGGTCTTGTTGAGTGTTTTAATCAAACCCTAAAATGCATGTTACAAAGGTTTGTAAAAGAGGAAGGGAAAGACTGGGACCAATCAATCAATCAAAATTTATTTATAAAAAGCGCCTTTCTGCAGCCAACATGCATGTACATAAAATAAGCAACATAAAAACATCATAAAACACAACAGCACCATAATTAAAAAATCCAGCAATTGAAACTATATCAATTGCATAAGTGGTTTAAGGACTAGAGAAGGCAAGGCTGAATAAATGTGCCTTCAATGCAGTTTTAAAACTCTGGACAGTCAAGCAGTCTCACACCCGACGAGGTAGAGAATTCCACAGGATCAGGGCTACAAAACTAAAAGAGCAGGCCCCAGATGTCTTTAAACGGACCCTTGGAATCTCTAGCAATCCCTCATTAGTGGATCAGAGGGGACAGTAAGGGTGAAGGAGATCTTCCAAGTAACTAGGACCCTGATTGTGTAGGGTCTTATAGGTCAGCAAGCCAACCTTGAGGGTGATCCACCACTGTATTGACAGCCAGTGCAGTCCGTAGAGCACAGGTGTTATATGACTGGTCCTAGATGTACCAGTTGATAGACTGGCTGCTGCATTCTGCACCAGCTGCAGGCAGCGGGTATCAACCCCCAGTAGCCCAAGGTATAAGGCATTGCAGTAGTCAATGTGGGGGGTAATGAAGCCATGGAACAAAGTTGGAAGATCCTTGGGATGAACCAGATGTTTCACCCGGGTGATATTCCTTAGATGGTAAAAAGAGATTTTGACTACTGCCACCACCTGAGATTTCAGAGTAAGGCCATCATCAAAAATAACACCCAGGTTCTGCACCCGGTCTGAGGCAGTCAGCTGAACACCCCCAAGCCATAGCTCAGAGGGTAATCCCACCAACAAACCCGCCTCTCGATGGTCGGTGTCCACAACCAGCACCTCAGTTTTAGCTGGGTTCAACTTCAGCCAGCTCACACTCATCCAGTCTTGGATCTCAGCTAGACAGTTGTTAAACACTGAGAGGAACACATCCTGAATGGGTACAAAGGACATGTACAGTTGAGTATCGTCTGCATAGCAGTGAAAACTCAAACTGTACCACCTTACCTGCTTTTTGTTTACAGAGAAGTGCCACAGGCATCAACAGTTTTTTCACCATTTGAAATGCTGTATGGGAGACAACCTAGAGGGCCACTAGATGAAATAAAAGAAACATGGGAAGATAACCCTCATCAGAAGCAATCTGTTACATCTTATATGTGTGCCCTGAGAAAGAAGCTTGCAAAATATGTTGAATTGCCCATAGTAATCAGGAAAAGCCCCCAAACCAGCAGAAGGTGTATTATAACCATGGGGTAAAGGAAAAAGTTTTTGAGCCAAGTGAAAAGGTCTTGCTACCGTAACCCTCTACAGAAAATAAACTGTTAATGAAGTGGCAAGGGCCTTATAAAGTGCTTAGATGTACTAGCACAGTTAACTATGAGATTGCAACCCCTGCTAGGAAAAATCCTACTAAGATATACCATGCTAACCTCCTCAAGAAATGGGTTGAAAAAACACCAAAAGCTGTTTTCTGGTTTTACCAGAAACTGATGAAGAAGATATTGATGTAGCTTACGACAGACTGGAACAAACTGTTACTGCTGATTCTGTAAAGGTGAATGTTTCCTTAACATCTGAACAAACTACAGAACTTTGTTACTTGCTAAAGACATGTAACAGTACTTTTACCACAGTGCCAGGCCAAGCAAAAGGGGTCGAGCACGTAATAGTGACAAGGAATTCTCGCCCTGTTAGACAAAAGACATACAGATTACCAGAGTGGTTAAGAGCAGACGTGGTTAAGGAAATACAAAAAATGAATTTGGGTGTCATAGCAGAGTTGAGAAGTGCTTGGTCATCATCAGTGGTGACTGTAAACAAAAAAGAAGGGGACGTAAGAATCTGCCTTGATTTTAGGAAACATAATCAAGTGTCAGAATTTGACAGTTATCCTATGCCCAGAATAGATGATTTCGTGGGCAGACTGGGAAGTGTTAAGTATATCAGTACCCTTAATCTCACCAAGGGTTATTGGCAAATCCCTCTAGCTAAAGAATTTAGAGACAAAACTGCTTTTGCCACTCCTATAGGATTCTATCAATTCACCACTATGTTGTTCGGTTTACATGGCACTCCCACTACACTCCAGTGGTATGTGGATGTAATTTTATCCCCTCACACTGGTTATTATGCTGCATACCTGGATAATGTTGTGATGTACAGACCAGACTGGAAAAGCCACCTGGAGAATCTATGAGCAGTTATCCAATTGATCCAAAAGGCAGGTCTGACAACTAATCCTACCAAGTGTGTATTGGGCATGCAAGAAACCAGATATTTGGGCTATGTTGTGGGAAATGGAGAAGTCAACCCGGAGGTTTCCAAGATAGAAGCTATAGCTAACAGCCCTGTCCCTAAAACAAAGAAGCATGTCAGTCAATTTTTAGGGCTAGCTGGTTATGATTGGAGATTTGTTCCCAGCTTTGCTGAGTTAGCTACTCCCCTCACTGAATTCACAAAGGAACGGTACCCAAATACTGTGATGAGGCTTTTCGAGCCATTAAGGCTGCATTATGTTCAGCTCCTGCTTGAAGAAGCCCATATTCTGAGAAACAATTTCTGTTATAGATGGATGCATCAGAGGTAGGCCTAGGTGTAGTTTTGAGTCAGCATACAGATGGGAAAGAACATTCAATTCTTTACATAAGCAGGTAATTGCATGACAGGGAGAAAAGGTACTTCACTACTGAAAAGGAATGCCTTGTGGCAAAGTGAGCCATGTTGTCCCTTAATTTTTACTTACTAAGAGCTGACTTTGTACTTGTAACAGATCACAGTCCTCTCTGTTGGCTTAACCAAATGAAGGATACAAATTCCAGCATCACATGGTGGTACCTGGTACTGCAGCCATTTAAATTTAAAGTGATGCACAAATTTGGGAAAGAGAATGTCAATGCTGATTTTCTGTCTAGATATGGATCTGGAATTGAAAATTCTAAAAGCCGAAAAAAGAAATGTGTGAGTTTAAACTTCACTATTTGCTGTACTTTTGTTATGGAAAAAAGGATACTGCATATGCACAGAACTGTAAAGGTGATATGCTTATGTTACTGTAGATGAGAATTACTAGAACGTTTTGGAAACCTTTTTTTTTGTAAAACAGGTTCCCTCTTAAGAAGGGGGATATGTGACAGAATTGACTATGGTCCTGTCCCAGTTGTTATGGAGAAAGAGTTTAAATGCAAGAATCTGTTCTATTCTATCCTTTTCTGTCTCTTCTCTGTCTGGTTGCGCAACCAGATTTACTAGTGAAACCTAGGACTTTATCACCCCGACGGACCTGCAATTCTCTACCTCTCGCTATCGCTATACCTTCACTTGCTGTTCTGTCTTTTCTTTCCCCTTGAAAATCTGCTGGTATGATAATATATGTGAATCATTTTGTGGAAATGTAATTGATACTGGGATTCCTTTGTTTAAAACTGTATATAGTTATGCTGTTGAAATGATTGCAAAGCTATTTCGAACTCTAGGGGTTAACCTGAAATGCAATTTATAAGCCTTTTGCAGAAGATGTAATTAAGAAGTCAGTTCTGGGTCACAATGATCTTTTTGCCACACCTGCTGAAACTGACAAGAACATTGGAAACTTACAAGAACACTGTGTGAGAAGCATGCTGTTTTTCTTAAAGGGAAACTGTAGATATTACCCGATTGATGCAATACAGGGTTTTCAGTATTACATTATTACCACTAAATAGCCCATATGTAACTTTCTAAGCAGTGAATGACCTTTTTTGAGTGGTTTCAGTTTCCTCCTGGACAGCGCCGTTCTCTGTCTGAGCGCCACTCACTGCTTGCTGCTTGCTCCTAGTACGTTAATTTTCTTCAACCTGTGAGAGACGTTCTCACTCCACCATTGTACAGTCAAGCCTGGACAAAAAATGAAAACGTCACTCACAGCACACTAGATCATTCTTTACTGCTCCAGCAAACGTGACAGTGATCCCTCGAGAGTCCTTTTGCTAGTCGCTAAAATAAACTGTTAAATAATTGTTTACTTTTTGTGTCGCCTTCTTTATTTGCTTCTGTGTCTGGTCCTCAATCCTTGCTGTGCATGACGCCATTACTGTTGATCTTCTTGACCTGTTGTGCATGTGGGAGCGCGCTTCAGAAGAGATCCTTGCTGTGTGTGCCCTAGCAACCCTGTATTGCTATGTGAACTCTTAAAGAAACAGCACTCCCACTAAAACCAGGTTACAGATCATTATTCAGAGTTACAGTTAGCCTGAAGCATTTTAGGGCATCTAAATTAGGCACCAGCATCTATAAACGATCACCATGAAAAATCACAAAGCAATTGCAGGCTATTAATAATAAACAAAGTTCACTAAGGGCCCAAGGAAGGACAGTTTCAAATATAATAATAATAATAATAATTTTTATTTAATATAGCACCTTTCACATATCAAGGCACTGAACAAACAAATAAAACCAGTAAATACAATGACCCAGATTTTGGGGGAGTTCTACTTTGTTTAAATGGGGATTTTAGGGTAAGAGCAAACACTAATGGTGAAATGTTATAAGGTGTATTATGGAAAGTTTTTTTTAGTTTTTCAAGGAATTTGTTTCTTATTTTATTTACCCTTCTCAAGGTATGACTTGTTATATTTTTTTCTTTCTGTATTATAATTGTTTAATTATGTTTCCTTGTTCTGTTTCAAAAGTTGTTTATTTGGATGTATTTATGATGTTTTTCTTCTTAATAAAACTACCCCTGCTCTTTTTGATAAGTGCCATGGGATCTTTAACATCCACCTGAACTACCACCAATCCAGGCAGATGGGACTTCGGTTTAACATCTCATCCAAAAGACGGCACCTCAGAAGTGCAGCGCCCCTCTCATGTTGCACTACAGTATCAGTACTGGGATATTAAGTGCCAGATGTGGGAACTGAACCTACAGCCCTCTGATCTCCCAGCCTCAGAGGTGAGTGTGTTACCTACTGAGCCACTGACACTGCCAGTATCATGGAATTAAAGTAGTGGGAGAAGAGATTGCACTGTTGATCAAGTAGGGTCTGAAATAATGAAATATAGATAGAAAAGCAACACACAAATGGATACACATGGAGCCAGAGAGCGATAGAGAGAGGGGGAGAGAGAGAGAGAGAGAGAGAGAAGAACACAGGCCCACATGACACATTTCAGTGGTTGCTCTTTGTGCTGGACTGTGTGTGTGCTGAATGTGTGTCTGTGCCAAGGGGCGTGCGTGCGTGCGCGTGCGTGTGTGTGTGTGTGTCTGTGTGACAGAGAAAGACTGGGGTGGGGTTGTGACATGTCACATTCCCCTTAATCTCAGATAAATGTGTATTTTCTTGCTACAGTGCACCTCTGTATTCAGGTCAAGGGCAGCAGGATAGCAAAATAAATCAGACTTGTTTGGGTGAAAGAGAGGGGGGCCAGTGAGATGGAGATAAAGAGAGTGTTTGAGTGCGTGCATGCATCAGTGTGAGTGTGTGCGTGCTTGAGTACAAGTGTGTGCATGCTTGAGTGTGAGTGTGTGTGTGCTTCAGTGCAAGTGTGTGCATGTCTGCGAGTGTGTGAGATGGGAGGGATGCAATGTATCATTCCCAGAAATCCAAATTAAATTATTTTCTGGTTTCAGGGCAGTATTATGGCAATATAAATCTTTGCTGTCCACAGAGGTTGATGAGACAGATGGGCCCAGATGCATTGAGAAGGAGTCCAAGGGAGTGAAAGACTGCACAGGCCCACATGACACAATTCAGTGTTTGCCATGTGTGTGTAGGGGTGGGTCGGTGTCCAGAGGTGTGTGTGTGTGTGTGTGTGTGTGTGTGTGTGAGAGAGAAAGTGAGAGAGTGTAAGCTTTTTCTGGGCTCAGTGTGTCTCTGTGAAGTGCAAGGTCAGTGGTATGGCAAAATACATCTTCCTTCTGTGCTGTCCATGGGGGTGGGGGGAGACAGAAAGAGTGTTGTGGGAGAGAGAGAGAGAGAGAGAGAGAGACACTGAGACTGCAGTGCAGCCCACATGACATGTAATGTTCCCAGAGTCACAAACAAAAATTTATTTTCTGGTTTCAGTGTCATTGTGTATGCACAGTGGATGGGCATCCGGGGGGTTGGAGGTGAAATGTCAGAGTTCGTAACTCCTAAATAAATGTCCTTTTCTGGCCTCAGTGTGTCTTAGCACACAGGGCAAGGAAGAAGGAAGGCAAAATAAATCTCTGACTTGTGCTGTGCATGGGTGAAGAGTGTGGGATAGGGGGAGACAGTGTCAGTGAGTAAGTGTGTGTGTGATGGGAGGGATGCAATGTCTCATAGAAACATAGACTTTGACGGCAGATAAGGACCGCTTGGCCCACCTAGTCTGCCCATTTCCCTACCTACAGGATAAGCTGCTGATCCTAGATAAACAACAGCCTATTTCTTCCTAACCTCCACAAGAATTGCCCTATGTCTGTCCCATGCATTTTTGCATTCTCCCAAGGTTTTAGACCCCACAACCTCCTCAGGAAAGCTGTTCCATGCATCCTCCACCCTCTCTGAGATAAAATACTTCATCACATTGCCCCTGAGCCGTCCCCCCTCTATCGTAAAATTATGTCCTGTTGTTCTTGCACATCTCTTTTTCTGAAAGATGCTACCCTCTTATACTTTGTTGATTCCACTGAGGTACTTAAATGTTTCTATCATGTCCCCCCTCTCCCTCCTTTCCTCAAGGGTATACATATTAAGCTAGTCTCTCCTCGTATGGCTTCTTTTGCAGACCCTGTACCATTTTAGTTGCCCTCCTCTGGACTGCCTCCATCCTGTCTATGTCCTTGCAGAGACTGGGTCTCCAGAACTGGATGCAGTACTCCAGATGGGGTCTCACCAACTGTCTGTACAGAGGGATAACAACTTCCTGTTTTCTGCTGGTGATACCTCTCCCTATACATCCCAGTACCCCTCAGCCCTCCATACTGCCTTCTCATGCTGCTTGCCAACATTAAGGTCATCTGATATGATTACCCCCAGGTCCCTTTCCATTTTTGTTGTTGCTACCCCCAATTGTGTACTTCCCCCAGGGTTTTGTTTCCCAGGTGCATTATTTTGGACTTCTTTGCATTGAATCCAAGATGCTATACTTATGACCATTCCTCCAACCTTGCCAAATCCCTTCTCGTCCTTTCCATGCCTCCTTGTGTATCAACCCTGTTGCAGATCTTTGTATCATCTGCAAAGAGGCATACTTTTCCTTCCAGTCCCTCTGCACTGTCACTTATAAAGACATTAAAAAGGACTGGACCCAGTACTGAACCTTGTGGTACCTCACTAGTAACCTCCCTTTCTTCAGAGTGGACTCCATTTACAACTACCTTCTGTGTCCTTTTGTCAAGCCAATGTTTTACCCAGGCTGGTTAATTTGTTTATTAATCTTTTGTGTGGGACTGTGTCAAATGCCTTGCTAAAGTCTAGGTAGGCCATGTCCACAGCCCCTCCCTGGTCTACTACTTTATTCACCCAGTCAAAGAAATTGATTAGATTCATCTGACATGACCTTTCCGCTGTGATCCCATGCTGGCTTGGGCCCTGTGCCCCTCTGGCCTCTAGGTACTCAACAATTCTTTCCTTCAGAAATGATTCCATCACTTTCCCTACCACTGAGGTCAAACTGACAGGTCTGTAGTTTCCTGCCTCTGTCTTGCTCCCACTTTTGTGAAGTGGAATCACATCTGCCTTCCTCCAGTCATCAGGTACCACACCATACTCCCATGATTTGTTAAAAAGGGTAGTCAATGGTGCCACTAGTTCTCCCCTTAATTCTTTTAGAACTCTTGGGTGAATCTCATCAGGCCCCATTGCTTTGTCCACCTTCATTTTTAGGAGTTATTTCAGAACTCTTTCTTCTGTGAAAGGACTGTGATCGACCCCCCCCCCATCCAGAGTGCTTTTGATAACTGGATTAGGTACCTCCCCCTCCTCCTCTTTTGTGACTACTGAGCAGAAGTATTCATTCAGTATCCTTGCTTTTTCACTGTCTCTCTCTGACCACCCACCGTCCATTCTATTCAGCCTCACTACCCCTCCCTTTGTCTTTCTACGCTCCCTGATGTACCTATAAAAGGTTTTATCCCCCTTCTTAACCTAATTGGCTATCTTTTCCTCAGTTTGGGCCTTTGCTATTCTGACTTCCCTCCCTGCTTTCTTCTGCCTTAACTGGTACAGTTCTCTGTCCTGCTCCATTTATGTTTCCTTATACTTCCTAAAAGCTGTCTTTTTCTCCCTAACCTTCCCCACCACCTCTTTTGAGAAGAATAGTGGCTTTTTCTTTTGTTTTGATTTGTTTATTTGCTTCACACAAAGGCTTGTTGCCTCTGTGATGGCAGTTTTGATGCTTCCCTATTGTTGCTCCACCCCTCCTTCTTGCCTGTTTGCTAGTGCTTTTCTAAGGCACTCTTCCATCTTGCCAAAATCAGCCCTCCTGAAGTCCAATACCCTCACTTTTGTATGGCCTGACTCTGTAGCTGAGTTTATCGTGAACCACACTGTTTGGTGGTCACTTGTTCACACATGGCTACCCACTTCTAGATCTGAGATCCTCTCACTGTCCCCATTTGAGAGTATGAGATCTAAAATTGCTCCCTCACAAGTGGGTTCTAGAACTAGCTGTCTGAGGCATGCCGCCTGTAGGACATCGAGAATGGCCCTGCTCTTGGATGTGGCTGCAGCAAAGGTGCTCCAGTTAACATCTGGCATATTCATGCCCCCCATCAACAGTATCTCCCGGACCTCAAAAATAAAATATTTTTTATGGTTTCAGTGTGTGTCTGTGTACAGGGCAGGGGCAGTCTCATGGAAAAATACAACTTTGCCATCCAGAGGGTGGAGAGAGAGGGAGAGAGGTGTACAAAGAAGGATAGACATGGAGCCAGAGGGAGAGAGACACTGCACAGGACCACATGACACATTTCATCAGCCACCATTTGTGCTGGTGTGTATGTCGGGTGTGGGTTGGTGCCCCGAGGGGTGTGAGTGTGTGTGACTGAGTGTGTGTGTGTGTGTGTGTGAGAGTGAGAGATAGAGAGAGAGAGAGAGACAGAGAGAGACAGCATGTGCGTGCGCGTGTGCGTACATGTGTGTCTGTGTGTGTATGATGGGATGGATGCAATGTAACATTCCCAGAAATCCAAACTAAGTTATTTTCAGGTTTCCTAAGTGTCAGCTGATTCAACTAAAGATCCTTCTTTGCTGGTACTGTACTCCGGCTATTCTCCGTAAATGAGGGATTCTCTCTCACGCACAATGCTGGAGATGCGGGCGTAGCCCGGCCAACACTCTTCATCTTCTGTGGCAATGCTCAATCTTAGTTCCCTTTTGGTCCACTATAGTCATGGACTGCTCTGGAGTACTGGGACAGCCCATAGACCTCTCTAATCCCATGCTGCTATTGGGGGATCGGGCGCCTCTGGCACATCTTAAATTACAGCATCAAAACTGGATACTGGTGGTCTTGCTGGAGGTCAAATGGCTCCTCTTGATGCACTGGAGACAGTCTCTGCTGCTCTCTATCTCTCTGTGGCACTCGGCAGTAGCCAGGCTAGCTACCCTCGAGAGACTCACTTATGCTAACAGAGGAGGGCTCCCTTCTTATATCAGCAAATGGCAAGCCCATCTTAATTCAGCATTGCAACGAGCTGTATTCCCCCAACCTAGGAACCCCCCTACCTAAACTGTAATATAAAGGACACCCTTTCAATGCCCATTATAGAATGATTGATTGCAGGTGTAGCCCAGTACACATATAACTGCGCCCCCATGGCTTCCGCTATACTGAGGTTCAACTTCTCTCTTCTCCCCTTTTTTATTTTCTCTTTTCTCTTTTTCTACCTGTTACTTTATACTTTAGAGGTAAGTTTCTGCCCCTTGGGGTAGGCAGATGATAGGCTACTGGTATTTGTGGTATAAGGCTATGTAGCATTAGGAAATGGTGATTTCTTTTTGACCTGAATGGTTTACACCAGTTATACAAGTGGATAGAAGAACACTGTTTGGATAATTTTGATACCTCTTAGTACTGAAAGTAGATAGCTGTACCACCTTGGTGCTCATAAGTGACTGAACAGATTGTTAATGTGCCGTAAGGCATTTTTGGACTGTATGATTTTGAAGTTTCTATATTATGTCTTTAAAGTATGGAAGACTGAAAAAATGGAAAATAATAAAAATATTCTATGATAAAAAAAATTATTTTCAGGTTTCAGTATGTCTTGGAGTATGCACCAAGGGGCAGTACGATGGCAATATAAATCTTTGCTGTCCAGAGGTTTTGATGAAAGAGATGGGCCAAGAGGGATAGAGAAGAAGTATGAGGGAGTGAGAAACTGCACAGGCCACATGGCACAATTCAGTAGGTGCACTGTGTGTGTGTTGGGGTGTGTACGTGAGTGAGTGATCGGTGGGGGGTAAACACAGTTCCTGACATCACAACATTTGCTTTTTCTGACTTCAGTGTGTTTCTGTGACATGCAAGGTCAGTTGTATGGCAAAATACATTTTTCCCTTGTGCTGTCCTTTGGGGGGAGGGAAGAGACAGACAGAAAGTGGCAGGAGAGATACAGAGAGAGAAAAACAGAGAGGGAGAGCGAGAGTGAGGGAGAGAGAGAGAGCGAGAGACTGAGACCGAGACTGCAGTGTGGCCTACATGACATGTAATTTGTCCCAGCAATCACAAAGAAAAATTTATTTTCAGGCTTCAGTAGCACTGTGTATGTACAGGGCAATGACATCAATGGGTTGGCGGGTGGGTGGTGGTGGAGGGTTTGGAGATGAAATGTCAGAGTTCCTGAAATCCCAAATAAATTGACCTTTTCTGGTATCAGTGTGCCTCAGTATACAGGGCAAGGGAAGAAGGAAGGCAAAATGAATCTCTGACTTGTGACATGCATGGGTATGTGTATGCAGGGAAGGGGGGTAGAAAGAGAAACAGAGTGAGAGAGTGTGCGAGTGAGTGACAGACAGTCAGAGGATAAAATAGCAAGTCAGAGAACACCCTGTCCTCCCCACCCAAGCAGAGGTAAAGGTAACAATAAACATATTTTTTCAGCATTGATTGACAACGTACTGAACTGATTCCAAAGGGAGTGCCGGTCTCTTGGTATTCACTTTAGGGCACTGCTGTGTAGTTACCTAGCTACCAACATTGAGGTATACCACCCTTCAGCGCTGTCCCTACTCTAAACTGCACCTGCCTCAAATGGCCAGTCTTTATAGTGTGTGTAACCCCCAACCGGCCCCCTTTTGTAACTAGTAGGGCACACCTCTCCACCAAACACTAATCTCTAGGGGTACAAAGAGAGGGGTGGGGTTTACATGGAAAAGTAAAGAACTTAGGTAACTAACCCAGTGTGCCACCATTAAACAAGGTGGACAAGACTGTTATACAAAAACATTCAACCAAGTGTGGCAACTACCTGGCACACATCTGGTGGGACCATTTACCATGGCCAGAAACCCAGCAACCCAGGTCCGTGGTAGAAAATGTTTGCACATGATTATGCTAGGTTTTCACTGCTGTACAGGGGCACCCAAGAAACAGGGAAGCAATAACATTATTGTGCAAACTAGGCTGGGATTCTAGAGAGTGATTTTCATTCAAGTAACAAAGTAGGAATAAACACAAAGTGAAGATGGACCCCCATAGGGCTACACATACTAGTATTGCAGATTCTCCAAGGCACAGAAATTCCTGAATTCCCATTTAGCATAAGATGAAGAAAAACAACTGGTGAACACACTCTGGTTCCTAACTGGTGAATGGCACACATTGCCAGAACTAGTACTTTTCTCATTTCGCACAGAATTAGAAGTGATACCCATGACCACACTGAGCACATCCAGGCTCTAGTCTTACAGAACCCACTATAGTGGGGGTAAACTGAACAGACAAAACCCACATCTTGGGCTAAATACTTCTATCGGGCATTGGCTAATTGCACTGAATAAAAATGAAATGGTTCCCTTCTGAACCCGTAGAAGTTCACTGGTTACTCAAGATGGGGGTTTCCCACCTTTTGCTCCCAAGCTTATACACGGCCGTTCCACCACACATAGAAGAAATTGTAGTTGTTATCTTACATGTTTTCCACACTTAAACTACGGACACACCGCCTGGGTTTCAGAGTTACACGTTCTGTACTTGGACAGTCACATACTGGACTCCAACATAGGCAGATAAATTTTACACAGATCTGGGTGACAGGGTCCCATTTGTCAGAGAAATTCACCACTAGGCATTGCTGTTACTCCTGGGTTTTACACAGAGAAATTGTATTGACAAAATTGAGATGTCCAAGGCAGCTTCACAAGTCCAGGTGGATCAGGGGGTTGCCCCTAAATCCTGGAGTTCACCCACATCCCTCCTGGGATGGGGCAAAGGGAAACCCTCTGGCACAGGTCTCCAACACTTCTGCCAAAAAAAAAGCCTGTTCTTTTTCATGAGTGCGAACAAAGTACCAAAAAAGAAAAAGGTAGCTCTCTGACAGCTAAACTGAGGAGTGGCCCAGCTAGCTGCAGACTCCTCAACACCGAACTCCATGCTACTACTCTAACATTGCATCACACTAATAAACAGTAGACAACTGTGGCTTATTCTGCTGCGAGAGATGTATGATTACATTCTCACGCCAGCTCAGCAGGTACTGATAACAGAGTGAGACATTGTGAAACACATTTAACTGGCATTTCACAAGCTTCCTTTCCTGCCTACCACTGATTCTAACTGGGATTCTAGTAACCCCTGGGAACAAGTGTGTTACATGTGTATTAGCCTAACATTGGCTTAATTATAGAGTTTTTCACAGCTAACCGGTGGTGAGCTCGTAACAAAAGAGAATCACACATTTGCTTTTTCATGCTTCACTGTCTGTGTGTGGTGTGTCAATTAACAATTAATTAGATGTCGACAGTGTAGCTGAGTATGTACAGGTCAAGGACATCATGGGTTTCGTGGTGAAGGGATTGGAATGTCAGATTTCATTGAACAATGAAATTTGCTGTTTCTGGCCACAGAACATTCACTGTGCATGGCAAGAGTAGTCAGACGTCAACATAAATTGTTGTTTTGTGCTCTACATGGCTGTTAGTGTGGCGGTAGAAATGGAGAGAACAACACAGTAAGAGTGAGAGAGTGGGTGAGTGACTGAGTGAGATTAGTGATGGATGGAGTGTGAGTCAGTGGATAACAAGTCTGAGACACGAAGCCCCCCCACCACCCCAACAGAGGCACCTGTAACAATAAACATTGCCACCATCAATTGGCAACTTACTGATTTGATTCCAAGAAGGAATGGGGGTCTCTTGGTATTCACTGCAGGACCCTGCAGTGAACTCACCCAGCTACCAATGTTGAGGTAGACCACCCATCAGCTGGGTCCCTACTCTAAACTGCATCTGCCTAGAATGGCAGACCTCTAAAGGGTGCAACTGCCATAGACGACACCAGCCAATGTGCAGGTGAAAGGTGCTGAGCTAGTTAAAAGTGAAATCCATACTCATACATGTACAAACTGTATCCAGTGAGCACTACTCATACGGTGTGATTTTGAGGGGTGCTACTGTATGTGGCATATATCAGCAAAACAAAACAAAAGAGGAGCTGTGATTAGTTGGAGTAGCACTTTGGTGGCAGAGAAACAATGGCAGCAGCAGGAGCGGGAAAAGGCAGCAGGGGGACCAGACAGGAAGGCTTAACCGGCGGCTGCAATTTCAGTGGCAGGCCAGGGCAGGGCAGGAGCAGGGTCTGCTGGGAGGACACAAGCTGCGGGACAGAGTGGGCCAATCTGCGAGCAGGGCATCAGGTTTAAAAGTGACCCTGCCCCACACCACCACAGAGGAGCTGTGATCGTTTGGAGGAGCTATTGGGACCCACTGCCCCACCCCAGCCCCAACATCGACCTCTATTACACAGCCGGTGGGGGAGGACTCTAGAGATAGGAGGGGCCTTCCTATAAAGGGGACTGTGATTTGGGACAAATAACAGCGGAGGTGGGACTTGAGGCCTGAGACAAATCACAGTGAATGTTGTTCTTGTGGCCTGGGACAAATTACAGTGGATGTTGGATAAGCTGAATGTTTTAAATCCGATATGGCATGCTGAGTGGTGAGTATTTACCAGGGGGGGTGGAGGAGCTATGTCTTGCAGGGGGAGCGGGGGAAAACTGGAGGAAGGGAATGGGACCGGTGGAGATCAGGGGCATTGACAGGTCTGGGGAAAGGGAGTGGTCACCACAGACAGGTGGGGGGGCCAGCAGTACAGGGTGCAAAGGGGGGAGGAGGTGGAGGCTGATATCCTGGCAGAGAGTAAGGGGAGCCCTCAGGTCCCTCTGGATGGAAAAGCACGTGGGCAAAATGAGATACATCCCATGGTGCTGAGGAATTGGCTGATGTCCTGGCAGTCCTCCTGGTGGAGCTCTTCAATATCTCTCAAAGGACTGGATGGCTGCCCCAAGACTGGAGGGTGGCCCATGTCGTGCCAATCCAGAAGGAGGGGAGTCAAGAGAAGAGGTGGGAAATTACAGGCCTGTTAGCCTGACTTCAGTGGTTGGCAAGGTGATGGAGGGTATCATCAAGGATAGGCCTGGGAGGGGTTACTGGCACAAACTGGGTATCTGGACAATAGGCAGCATGGCCTTGTCCCAGGAAGATTGTGTCAGATGAACCTTGTGGAGTTGTATGACAGGGTGACAAGGGCCCTGGACTGGGGTAGGCCATTGGACATCCTATTTCTGGACTTGCAGGTGTTGAAAATTGAGCAGACTCGAAAGACCATTAGGCATATTCTGCTGGCATTATATAGTAGTATGTTAGTATAAAAACAACAAGTCAGAGACCACTCCAACAACCACGCCACCAACCTAACCCAAACACAGGTAAATGTAACAATAAACATTTTTGCAGCATGGATTGGCAAATTGCTGGTTCTATTGCAAAAGGAGAGAACGTGCACATAGTCATGGCCTTGTAAATGGAGATGTGTGTACTTCACCACCATTAAGCTGCTTGGTTGCTCATTGCTTGGGGTCACCCCCAAGTAAGCCTATTTTTTCCTGTGGAACCCTAATAAGCTAAGCCCTTTTATGTGGATGCAGTTTCAGAGAAGGGACCCTGCTGATGGGTGGCCTACATTGACTGTGGTTGGTGGGTGACTTTATAACTTGTCCCAGAAGTCAATCACAGGACAGCTCCATTTGCAATCAAATCAGTAACTGTCCAATCCAGTCTGAAAAAATGTCTATGGTTGAATGAGTTGGTATATCTTACCAGACTAGTGTTAAACTGCTACACTGCTGTATAAGAATTGTCTCATGGCAGCAACAGTATTGTACTGTAATTGATTTAAAAGATGAATAAAACTTAAGTTTCAAAAAACACTTTTATTAATGGTTAAATTGACCTCTTTTAGTTGGGAGTGGGCCAATTGTGGATGAGCGTATGCTCTGACTTGTTATTCATGTATGCCACATATAGTAGCACCCCTCATTTAGAATCACATTTCAAGCAAGGGTGAGCAGTTACCAATGGATAAAGAGACATAGGATAGACAGGCAAGCTAGGGAGTGATACAGATGGACAGAGATAGAGAGCGAGAAGTAAACAGAAAGAGAGAGAGAGAAAGTGAGAGAGAGAATCTGTATGTTCTCGGCAAGGGCCATGTGCTGGCAACAAGCATTTTTGTGCGGGACATAGAGCATTGCTTACTTTGCAAAAAAAGACGACTATCAAGGCTTGAAACGCGTATAATGGTTCTGCAGAAATTCTTTCCTTGGTGGTCACTCAACAGGCGCAATGTTTCATGGTATGCTGGGTGCATAAAGCAAACACCAAAATCTGGCCAATGGAAAATCATGTACAAGCAGTACACAAATGCTCACAGCCTGGGAAATAAGATCTCAGACCTGCAGGCAATAATGTCAGAGACTAAATTGGACATAGTAGCAATTAATGAGACGTGGTTTACCAGTAACCACACTTGGGAGACTTCGGTACCTGGCTATGTATTGTTCAGAAGAGACCGAGGTGCAAAAAGGGGGGGAGGAGTGGCCCTGTATGTCAATGAAAATATCAAAGCTACAGAAATTCAGAATACACATAAGGAGCCAGACGAACTGTGGGTCACCCTGGAAACAGGAAATGGGACAGCCATAAGAACTGGGGTTGTCTACAGGCCCCCAGACCAGGGGGAGGACATAGGCACATTACTGTTAGAAGATATACAAAACATGACAGCTAAAGAGGAGGTTCTGATAATGGGAGACTTCAACATGCCGGATACAGATTGGTCTTTACCAGCAGGAACATCTGCCAGAACTAGACACATAGTGGATTCCCTGCAGGGGGAGGGCCTCAAACAACTGGTACAGCAACCCACAAGAGACAGGGCTATCCTAGATCTAGTACTGACTAACAGGGAAGGGATCACAGATCTCCAGGTAGAAGGTCACCTGGGGCCAGTGACCATCACATGGTATGGTTCAGTTTGGCTACTACATCTAAATCATCCCATTCCAATGCAAAAATATGGGACTTCAGAGGAGCTGACTTTGATAAGATGGCCAACAGAGTTAAGCTAGCCCTGGCAAAAGAAACACAGGAAGGCACAGGCAAAGTGGGCAAGCATTAAGGATGCAATACTTGAAGCAACATCCCATTGTGTTAGACAGAAAATGAAGTGCAAAGAAGAAGGAAACCACTTTGGTTCTCAAACACAGTAGCAGAAAAGGTCAGAGCCAAAAGGCTGGCCTTCAGAAAATATAAGGGAACACAGCGGGATGAAGATAGGGAGGCATACCAAACTGCCCTAAGGGAAGCAGGGAAGGCAGTAAGGTAGGCAAAGTCCCAAACTGAGGAAACACTAGCACGAACAGTAAAAGAAGGTGACAAGACTTTCTATAGATACATTAGTGAAAGGAGAAAGTCCAGAGGGGGTATTGCTAAGCTTAATGGAGAAACAGGGCATGTGAGGAGGAGGACCTGTAAGGCATCTATCCTAAATAGATACTTTGCTCAGTATTTACTGAAGAGAAGGAAGGGCAGGGCCCACAGCTCAGCATCATGGACACAGGGGGGAGGGAGGTGAGCACTACTCCCTTCACAAAAGAAAGGGTCCTACAAGAGCTTGCTAAGCTCAAGGTGGATAAGGCAAAGGGACCTGATGGCATACATCCCAGGGTACTTAAGGAGCTAAAGGTGGAACTAGCAGAGCCATTAGCAGAACTGTTTAGTGAGTCTCTGAGCACAGGAGAGGTCCCAGAAGACTGGAGAAGGGCTCATGTGATCCCGCTCCACAAGAGTGGTAGCAGGGAGGAGGTGGGGAACTACAGACCAGTCAGTCTTACCTCAGTAGTGGGCAAGATTATGGAGGCACTCCTTAAGGAAAGGATAGTGCAACACCTGGAATCCATAGGGCACAGGATCCAAGACAGCACGGGTTTACAAAGGAAGGTCCTGTCAAACTAATCTCATAGATTTCTTTGACTGGGTAACCAGAGTGGTGGACCAAGGGAGCAGTTGATGTTGCCTACCTTGACTTCAGCAAAGCTTTTGACACTGTTCCACATAGAAGATTGATAAATAAGCTGGGTAGGCTCGGGTGGGTCAGAAGTTGGTCAACTGGGTGGCAAACTGGTTGACGGGCAGAAAACAGAGAGTGGTGGTAAATGGTATACAGTCAGAAGAGATGCAAGTCACAAGTGGGGTACCTCAGGGATCAGTCCTGGAGCCAGTCCTTCAACATCTTCATTAGTGACCTTGCAGATGGACTAGAGGGATAGGCTTGTCTGTTTGCAGATGACACCAAGATCTGCAACAGAGTAGATGATCCAGATGGGGTGGGCAGAATGAGAAGAGATCTGGATAAACTAGAAAAATGGTCAGAAGAGTGGCAACTGGGTTTAATGCAAAGAAGTGCAAAATCATGCACATAGGGAGAGAAACCTGAAGCCACCTATAGGCTAGGAGGGAGTTGCTAGCAGTCACAAAGGAAGAAAGAGACTTGGGCATCATCATCACTGATGACCTGAAATCATCAAAGCAGACCTCTAAAGCAGTAGGTGAGCTAGGGGGTGTTAAGGTGTATTAGTAGGAGTATCACAAGTCATAAGAGGGAGGTAATCCTCTTTACAAGACACTAGTTAGGCCCCATCTGGAGTACTGCGTGCAGTATTGAGGCCACACCTTCACAAGGACATTAACCAAATTGAGGCAGTCAGAGAAGGGCAACCAAAATGGTGCAGGGACTGCATCAGAAGACATATGAGGACAGATTAACAGAGCTCAATATGTATACCCTTGAGCAAAGGAGGGAGAAAGGTGATATGATCGAGGCATTCAAACACCTTAAGGGCATTAACAAGGTGAAAAGAGTCTAACATGTTTAAATATAAGAAAAATAGCAGGACACGAGGACACAACATGAGATTAGAGGGCCGATTAAGAGGAATGTGAGGAATTCTTTTTCACAGAAAGAGGTGGTGGATGCATGGAATGGCTTACTACAAGAAGTGGTGGCTATGAATACAGTGCAGGGCTTCAAACAGGCATGGGATAGGCATAAGGGAGTAATACAAATGACTGTGAATAGATAGGCCACTGACAGAGCAAAGGCCGATGGCACATTTATAAGGTAGAAAAAGAAATGGGCAGACTGGATGTGCCTTGCGGTCCTTATCTGCCGTCAACTTCTATGTTTCTATGTTTCTAACAGGCATTGTTAAGCAGCCCCTGCTTAAGATCAGGCAGAGTGCAGCAACGTATCAACAAATTTATAGGTTTTGTCCTCTGCTATGGGTTTGGTGACCCACTTTTTGCTGTTCTTCGAGAATGGAAATTGATAAATCGATACTTAGGTTGTCCCTTGCATTCACCGCTCTTTATCACAGCCTGCTTGACATTACAATTCTCATTGTAGTCCGTTAGTGCTAGTTGTGTGCGACACTGCATGCCCATATAGGAGAAATGCTGCGTCTTGGGGCAGTACTTGATAATTAACGAATGAAACACCTCAAGGTTTCCCGTGTGGCAAAAATTGGTAATCTTCTTAATGTCATTCAGGCGCCTTGTGTCCATCACTATCTTCCTCAGTGCCTCATATGCTGGTTCTCCCTTTTTCAGCCATAATGTGCTTTCAATGTATTCTTGCAACAGTGGTGCATGCGCACATTGACGGAACTCTAGTCCAACTATCCAGGAGTGGTTATTAACAACATGCTCCAAAACAGAAATCCACTTGTCCCTCAGCAGTACTTCGTCTCCCAAACATGTTGTGCCACACCACCACAAATTATTAATCACAGACCGTATCCAAGGTGATAATGCCTCATGGTGCTTCTGTTTTGCCTTCGCACATAGTTTTTTGACAATAGATTTAGTAATGTGCCAGACGTCATACTGATGTTCCATGCTTAGAAACTTTTCCCCTTTTTTCATAAGACATGCAATCTGGAGGTGTCAGTCTGTTGCAATTATCTTTATGTTTAGGCCTCCATTTGTTATGCTACTCATTGCTCATACAAACCCCTCCTTCTCCATAAATTAGAATTTGCAACCTCTGACACCTGAATCAGCATTGATTCCAACACTTTGCGTGAATCAGAATCCATGATAGCGTATGTGCAGTATTTCACTGAATGTCCCGGAGAATCACACCTCCCACCTCCCATGACTGTGAGAGCTTTCCCATACAGTGAAGTCCAATCTGATGTCTTGCATATCTGCCATATGTGATTCACAATGGGAAATAAATATTTCTTCTGTACATCACCATACAGTGTTGTACACATTTGTGGTACATGCAGAAATCGCAGAAGGTCTGAAATGCGATGATAGCTGTTACCGCTAAATAGTATGCATCCGCTCAGCAAAAGATTTCCAGCGCCCATCTTTCCCACCATTGGCTGTGACCACCAAGAGAAACTGTGTGCATTAGCACAACAAAACTCAACCACAAACATTGTTCCACGGGTATAGCTTTTGATGATTAGGAGAGGGAAACAGCATAGTTGACACAGCAAAATCTGGAAAAGTGAGAATAAGGATGACCGAAACACTAAGTATTTTGCTTCTATTACTGGTGTCTTAGCCTGAAGAAATGACTGTTGATCCGATATTCCATCCTTGCTTTCAGTATCCTATTCGCACGAAGATCCTGGTTCAAACATGGACACATTGCTTTCATCGACAGGGGCTTCAGAGGACAAAAAGGAAGATGATTCTGTATTGCAACTTGTGTTTTTCAGCAAAGGCTTGTTTGGTGTGGAAGTGCATCCAGGACGTAGTGCTGAAACACACTTAGTGTGATTACCAGGGTTTGCAGCTTGGGGATGGTCAGTGGAAATTGCAGTATCATTCAAACATTCAACTAGTGAGTAGGACTTGGAGCATCCATGGTCTTTGTACGCAGAATCTGGCATTTCAGGCCACTGACAGGAAAAGTCATGCATCACTGGTTTCTGCTGACAGGCGAAGTCTTGTATTGCTGGTGTGTGCTGTGTTGCAACAGAAATCACATGTACCGCTTGTAAAGAGATTCCTGCGTGCAGTCCTGTGTCATTGTTCTGTGAATTGGTAACAGGCATGTCCATTCTCTGCCACTGAAATACGAATCAGAATGTCAGTAAATGCAAAACCACATGGAAGCAGAACAATCAGCAAAGAGTTGGTGCCTCACACCAAATCACCATACCTTAACATCGCTAAGTGATAAACGGACCTCAGAGGGGTGAGACGCATGCTGGACCGATGGAACAGCTTCCTCATTTAGTCATTTTCTTAGATTCCCCGGATCTAAGAGATTAGGTGCACAATCTTTAATTGGGAATTCAGCACATTGCCAATGCTGGCACTATAAATCAAAACGCAATGGTTTACTGCTTAGTTTGTCTGAAAATCATGAGTTTACACTGTCCCTCGCACAGTGACAAAATGCTTGTGGATTTTGTATTGGTCTAACAAGATTTTTATTTCAGTGGCCTTGAGGGCTTGTACTGTACAAGGCAACACTTCAGTATGTACACCAGTGGTGCCAATGGAAATGGGTCTTGTGCCCGTTGATATTCCCAGTTTCTATACCTGCTCACCAGTGATTGCAAAACGTAATTTCTACCAATTTCACGCCCCTAATTGAAATGTCACAAGATAACATTATATCTTGAGATAGACAATGTCCACCGATAGACAGTTGCAGACCACTTGAATAGTATAATCAAATCACACTATGCAGATGGGTATGTGAAATATATATAAATAAAAAGTAATCAGCAGTACATGCAATGCCCATGAAACAATCAGCAGCAGGCAATCATATGATACACTAACACAGTGTACCTAGGTTCATTTCACCAAAAAATTTTGTTTTTTGTGTTTTCCATCAAGCTTACATTCAGGTATGGGTTTGTGCTGCTGTGAGTTCCGTCCAGTGCCAGGAAGCCTTTACTGTATGGTTCCCCACGAGACGCATCACAAAGAATGATCGAATCACCCTGGGCAATGACTCAGTTGACTGGTGCGAGTTCATTGACTTGGCAGTGTTTGTTGTCAACTACCCTTGCACCTTACCCTACCCACCTCAGCACAAAGTGCATGCCACTGTGTGTGCTGGCAAATTGTTTGACAATGCTGGATGGCATCACACTTCGAATCAAACATTGGAATACCGACAACAGACAAATCAAATAAATATTCAACCCAGACAACTATGCAATATGCAAACTATAACTGCATAGATAAGGTCCTGAAACCTGCACTACACATGTCGGTGGGCTCTGCAAAGGATAAAACCAAACAAAACATCAATGAGAGGGTGATACTCATGGAACAGACTTCCAGCTGAAGAGATTGCACTTTAAACAGTAATAGAACTTCATGTAGCATATGACAGACTGTGTGGACCACTTTGATGGAACAATTAAAAGAGGATGGGAGTAACGACCAAGTGCTGGCTAGACTGAACAAGTAGTCCCCATCTTCAGACACCATTCTTATGTTCTTATGTGAGTAGAATGCATTGCAATGCTGAACACTGTAGATGCGAATATAAAGAGCAGCAACAATTAACATGGCTGAAGTCAGATTGGAATTCACTTACTATTCATAACCTGTGCCCAGGTGGTATGGTAGTCTGCGTCGGTGAAGTGGTCGGAGCACACCACATTATGCCATGTTGGAGAAAATGTGTCTATGTCTATGTTGGACCGATCAAAAATAACAGCCATTGTCTGTGCAGATCATCTCTCATAGGGATGTGGTGATACGATGGCTTGCGACCAGTGTTAATTTTTCCACTGGTGTTGTGACAACCTTGCACCATGCAGGTTTGCATTTCTTCAGAAGCAAATGCTAGTGCTGAGACGGTGCTGGGTCTTGAAACAATGACTGAAGGCAACACTATACAGTGGAAAAGGGAACATTAATTAGACACGTTTCGATTGCATGCACCAACACAGCGCAGGACAAGGAAGAACAAATAATTAAGGTGGTCACTTGATAATGACATAGAGAACTTTATACGGCACAGTTGGTATTGAACTACACTTTCATTGGTAACAGTGACACTCTATTGCCATTTTATTCCTGAGTGTTCCACATTGCAACCATTGCAGTTGCTTCATTGCAGTGCAACATAACAAAAGATTCAAGCACAACATGAAACTGTGGCAGGGCAGTGCCCACACACAGGTCTCCCACAATCAAGAAACTAACATAGACTTGACATGGAATCCACTATTTAAATCTGAGCACCATTGAACCACTATTGTGTGTAGTCTGTCATGAACAAAGGTGCCAACGACAGTCTCCTGCCGAGACTGTTTGTTGCCCCATGCGCATCGCTGTTCTCCATGCTGTTTACTGTTTAATCAGTTAAGGAGACAGATGCATTCAGGAACATGTCACAAGCTACTTTATTAAATGGTACACTGTGCAATGAAGATTCTACATCACTGTGGTTGGAATTAGTCCTTGTTACACAAGTTGAGTTCTTTGATCCCTGAGTAATCACCACTTATAACATACTGCATGTCTCATTGTTTAAATGCTCCATCTGTAACATAAACCATCAGTATTGATCCACTGTTACAATGTATGTGAAATGTCATATGGCAATAATCGCATCATTAAAAGTTAATCTTTATCATACTGGTCCGTTTGGCCATTGCAATCCATGGAATATCAAAAGCTCAATATCTAGATTGTGTTCATGGAGATTGTTAGGTTCCGTATTAGATATTCATTGGGAACTCAAATGAATCTACACACATACAAAGCATCTATGCATGCATTACTAGAAACAACATGCAATGGCAGACAGAGTCCTAATTGTCATCTGAACGGTACCTAGAGCATTGCTTCTTAGAAATCATGGAAGAATGTGTGTGCCAAAGCCTCATCACTGTCCTCATCTGCTTCCATGAAACTCTTGTACACTCGACTAGCCTCGGGCCACTTGGCATGAATGGACATCACAATGCAAGCTGGGATGACATGATGCACCTTCTTCCCCAAAATGAAATGCACCCAGTGTGTATACTGTATATACGCAGCAAGCTGCATGGACCTGTGGGAAGACAGCAAAGCAGACATGACCATGTAGCAGTGCAGAACAGTAGGTTTGTGGCTTGTTAGTTTTTCTCATAAAGCAAGTCAACTGATCTCCACAGTGAGCAAAAGTGGTCGACAGAACTGCACACAGTACTCAAGATGGGGTCTCAACAACTGTCTGAGCATAGGTATGCGAACTTCACGCTGCCTACTTGTGCTGCCTCTCCCCATGCATTCCAGTATCCCCGCCACACTCAGTACTGCCCTCACAGTGCCTGCCTACTTACCTTTAGGTCATCTGATATGACCACCACAAGGCCCCTTTCTATATTAGTTGTTAGTACCACCCCCCCACCCATCACTGTGTACTCTCCCACTTGGTTTTTGTTTCCAAGGTGCATCACGCACATGTTTGGGCATCATGGACACAGAGTACATGGCAGCATAAAAGCAGTAGAAATCAAATAAAAAGTTAACAGCGCTACCTGTTCTGAAGGGGATTAGATGGCTGTGGACACCTGTAACATGAACATATTGACATCAGAGCCAGCTGTACAACCAAAGGGTCAAGACATCCAATAAGGAACTGTGGGTGGAAAGAGATGCACTGTAACCCCTCGAGCTTGTCACCCAACTGATGGGACAGTTCCTGGCAGCATAGACACTCTCTTATTGTTGGCATCACAGAGCAATTTCCACAGTGACAACATGATGTCACATCACGTAATCTCAACCCCATGGAGTCATCATCGGTCTCCTGCAATGTCGTTTTCTGGTGTGCTGCATGACAACTTGTCACTGTGCCGGGGGACTCTGAATATCTTTGGTGTTCGAACATATATGGCTGGATGCCATTGCTGACACTCAATACTAGCATGTCCTCTAGCACATCCGATGTGTCACTGTCTGTGCCACTCTCATCATCAATGTTGTTCACATCTGATGTTGCCAATATGTATTCCTCACAATCCATTCTTCCTCCACTTGACATGTTCTGTCATTGTATGAAACAGTGATGAACAGGCAATCATGTAGGCCAAACAGGAACACACACTATGCCAACCTCAACACTGATGTTATAACAATGTCTTATCTGAAATTCTCCTGCCTAAAAAGTGAGAACAGGTGACACCATCAACACGGTAATCCATGCAAGCCTCGATCTCCAAATGCTGGCACAAGTGCACTTATCTACCTTTTGCTTTTATTTCCTCCTAATTAATCGGACAAGGTTCTAAACTCGACAGCTCAACTGGAATGGATGTTATTAACAGCAGGCACTGTGTGACACTTTTCAAAAGGGCAGTTATACAGGACTAGATTACATGACTCAAGTCACATATTCAGGAGGAAATATAAGAACCAACTTCCATTTCCCCAACATCCAACTGAAGCACCTCGACCGCAGAGGATGGTTTGTCCTGGAGGTTGGCAGGTGGTTAGGAGAGGCAAATCGAGTGCACCATCACTCATTGCTGTCCAACATATCAACTCCACAAACCATATAAAAAATACGAACAATAACAAACAGGTATCTGACTATCTCCAAAATAGAACAAAAGGGTAAAGAACACTGCAGAGCAGGACACAGCTATACAGGAAGTAACACTACAAAACTCACCCAAAACAGGAACAAAAACAGGAAGAAAAACCAAAAAGGCCATCCAAAACACGTCTGCTCATAGGAGACTCCGTGATTAGGAGAGTTTATACCACAATCTCAGATTTCTTTGTCGGGGGTAACTAGAGTGGTGGACCAAGGGGTTTCAGTTGGTGTTGCCTATATTCACTTTCGGTACTGCTCCACATAGAAGATAGATTAAGAAGATGGGTAGGCTCGGGGTGAGTCCGAAGTTAGTCAACTGGGTGGCAAACTGGTTGGCAGGAAAGACACAGAGAGTGGTGGTAAACGGTATACAGTCAAAACAGATGCAAGTCGCAAGTTGACTTCTTCATGGGATCAGTCCTGGGGCCAGTACTCCTCAGTGTCTTCATCAGTGACATTGCAGATGGACTGGAGTATACGGTTTTGTCTGTTTGCAGATGACACTAAGATCTGCAACAGAGCAGCTGATCCAGATGGTGTGGGTGGAATGAGGAGAGATCTGGATAAAGTGGCAAAATGGTCAGCAGAGTGGCAACTGGCGTTTCACACAAAGAAGTGGAAGAGCCTTGGGCATCATCATCACAGATGACCTGAAACCATCCAAGCAGACCACTAAAGCAGTAGTTAAGGCTAGGGGGGTGTTGGGGTGTATTGGCAGCGGTATCACAAGTTGTAAGATTGAGGTAATAATCGTCCTTGACAAGACACTGGTTAGGCCCCATCTGGAGTACTGCGTGCAACACTGGAGGCCGCACATGCAGAAGGACATTAACAAAATGGAGGCAGTCCATAGAAGGACAACCAAAACTGGAATCCTTCTCCAAGACAATGTACTGTAAATGAGTGTGTTCACATCAAAGAATAGCTTGATTACATATAGTTTTTAATGCGTAACTTATCTATTCATGCTTTCCTTGTCACAGTATTTGGCTTATTGCAATGCTTACTCATACTTGAGTTACAGTTACAAGCTGGGTCTCTTTTTGGCTTGATGGGCATAAGTACCACTCCACACAATTGCAAACCACCAAACCCACCAACCGCACACACAACTCGACACCAACTCACCGAAATCCAACCTAGACACTCCCAAGAGTATGGATAGTGAGCACTTGCCCCATCCTGTCTTCACATTGCTCTACCTATTTAATAAGATACAGATCCTGATTAACCAACAGCATACTTTCACCACCAGAATTACATTATGCCGTCCAATGTATTCTCAAAGTTGCCCACAGTTTTGTGGATTCATTGGACACAAGGAGAATTACACATTATGACTATTGAACACATACCTAGAAACGAAACAATTGCAGTACACCCAAAGGAAAAGCCCACTTTAAATATTGCACAGAAACAGCATTCAACAATTAGCACCTCTTTCCAGTCACAGTAATCCCAGACAGTACCACACAAAGAGTGAAAATCTGAAAATGTGCAGATTACCACACCAAAGGCTAAAGTCAGATCACCTGCCATAGTTGTCATCAACAGACAGTTAACTCAACTTGAACACATCCCTCACGGCATCTGGGAAAGCTCATCTTTTCTTATCAGGCACTTCAACAAGAAATTTCATTTTGTCCCTATTTTTCATTCAGTATATCATAGAGCACATTATTGTATTATGAAGTTACCGTGGTTTCTTTTTTTTATGGTTTTTACCATTTTCTGTGATGTTGCTCAGCAACACACTCATCCCTGTGTGGGAAACAGTACCGAACTTCATGCTTTAGATGTGGCCTTACTAGTGACCTGTACTTATTCCCCATGCAGAATTCCTCCATTATGTCTATGTCCTTGCAGGGATGGGGTCAACAGAACTGCACACTGTACTCCAGATAGATGTGGCAGATGTCTGGAGGAGCATGTCACACTGGTCAACCACCACACAGACAGACCGACAGACAGACACACAGACAGACAGATAGACAGACACACACACAGGCAGCCCCCCCCACACACACACAGACAGCCACGCACACAGACAGACAGACAGACAGACACACGACACACACACACAGACAGACAGAAAAACACACACACACACACACACACTGCCACCAGCACACCCAAATCCAGACACCACGAGTCAAGATCGTGAGCGCTCTGCCCACCCATTTCGGCCCATTTCCATAGTTATTGGATAGGCTATAGATCCCCATTAACCAACCGGATACCTTCACCACTAGACCTGTACTATGTCTGTGCCATGCACTCTTGTATTGCCTCAGTTTTGTAAACCACAGCCTCCTCAGGAAGGCAATTTTATGTGTCCACCACCCTTGACATGCTGAAATGCTTCCTCACGTTGCCCTTGAGCTACTCAGCTACTGTAGTCTCTTCAAGGGAGTAACAGTGAAGACCCTGCACCATTGTAGCTGCCCTCCTCAGAAAGGTTGTTCCAGGTATCCTCTCCCCTACCACGCATGATGATTTCCCCCACCATCTTCGCATTGTGACCTCTTGTTGCTGCACATATCTTTTTCGGAAATGTGATACCCTCCTGGAGTAAATAGATTTCCCTTGAGGAGTTTGAAATTGTCTATCCTGCCCCATGCCACCCTCCATTCTGTTCCTCCTTTTCTTGAGGGTATACATATTAAGCTAACCCCCCTGACAAGACACACACACACACACACACACACACACACACAACCACCCCCCGCCACACACACACCCAATACACACCCCACACACTCAACGCATTCACCCCTTCCCCCTCAACACACACAAACAGAGACACACACACACACACACACACACACACACACACACACACACACACACACACACACACACACAAGCAGCACACCCAAATCAACACCCTATGAGTCAAGATCGTGAGCACTTGGCCCACCCATTCTGCACATTTCCATAGTTACTGGATAAGCTGCAGATCCCCATTAACCAACCGGATACGTTCACCACCAGAACTGCATTATGTCTGTCCCATGCATTCTTGTATTTGCTAAGTTTTGGTAAAGCACAGCCCAGGCAGGAAGGGTATTCCGTGTGTTTACCATCCTCGACATGCTGAAACACTGCCTCAGGTTGCCCCAGAGCTACTCAGCTACTGAGCTAAGCTGTATCCACCACCCTCTCCATGATGATGCCCCCTCCATATTTGAATTGTGACCTCTTGTTGCTGCACATATCTTTTTCTGAAATATGAAACCCTCCTTGAGGAGCTTGAAAGTTTTATCATGCCCCAGTCCCCCCACCCATTCTGTCTCTCCTGTCCTTGAGGGTATACATAATAAGCTAACCCCCACAACACACACACACACACACACACACACACGCGCACACACACACACGCACACACACCCCGCACCCCCTGCAGCCAAGCAAAAAACTCAGCTGGAAAGTGCATACTTGCAGATGCCGCAACATGATACAGTTCAGGGCTGAATCACTTCCCTGGCACACAAATGGGCATGGATGGTTTGCTCTGTGATGGCAGGAAGGCAGTCAGGACTTCTGCCCATCACAATAATTGTTTGATAAGATACAGATCCCAATTAACCAACAGCATACTGTCACCTCTAGAATTGCATTATGTCTGGCCAATGCATTCGCAAAGTTGCCCACCATTTTGTGGCTTAACTGGACACAAAGAGAATTACACAGTATTGCTATTGAACACATACGTAGAAACTAAACAATTGCAGGTACACCCAAAGGAAAAGCTCTCAATAAATATTGCAGAGAAACAGCATTCAACAATTAGTGCTTCTTTAGAGGCACAGAAATCACAGATATTATTTATTTATTTGAGTTTTAGAAACCGGGTAAGTCCACTGAGACAATTACAGTCCCTTTTTCTGGGTCGACCTGGGGTCAAGAATCAACAACAAAGGTATAAGTGCAACAAACAATACAGTTCTCATGTTACAGGGATGTCATTAGGCAGAGTACATGTCAATACAAAAATTTTGCAAGTACACAAACAATTGACAACAGATTAGACAAGCGATTCATGAAATTGAGTGCCTGATGGGCTATATACAGAGTGGTTATAGTACAAAACTTCATAGTAAACATACTAATAATATACATGGGAGTGGCTGGGACCAGAGAATCCCACATGCATTAGTCTCCTATTATGATAGGTGCATGAGTAGGCACCCTTTAGCAAAAGCAGGAGCAGGTAGTAGAGGACAGAAAGGCAGACAGATGGGACTGAAATTGTGAGAAGGAGGAGCAGGAGAGAATGGAGGGAGGGAGGGAGTTCCAGTCAGTTACAGCAGCATATGAAAAGGAGTGTCTGGATACAGCAAGACGTATTTTGGGGATAATGAGAAGGGGGAGAGAGGTAGAGCGAAGTGTGCGTGGTGCTGGTTTGAGGCATATAAGTTCCCTGAGGCAGGGAGGGGTGAATTTGTGGACAAGCTTGAACATGAGGCTCAAGGTGGAGTATCTCAGTTTTGCCCCATAGGAGGGCCACTCCAGTGAGGCGAGAGCATCACAATGATGAGAACGGGTAGGTGCCCCCACAGCAAATTGACCAATCCTGTGGTATGCCTGAGAGAGGAGAGACATGGAGGAGGAATTAATAAAGAGGAGGAGGGGTGCAGCATAGGATAGTAGGGGAAGGAGGAATGCAGTAGCAATTTTTTGGCAAGAGGCAGGAGTGAGGTGCGGGCACACTCAATATAGGAGTCCAAGTTTCTGATTGAGATTTTAGATAGTGTTAGAGATATGGGAGTTGAATGATAGTGCAGGATCCAAGGTCACACCCAGGTATTTGAAGGAGTGAACTACCTCTAATGGGTCACCCTTGTTAGTGGCAATACTAAGGGTAGGTTGGGTAGGCTTTTTTCCAGGCCGATGGGTGAAGACCATGCATTTTGTTTTCTTTGAGTTGAGAACAAGATGACTACATTGGAACCAGGCTTCCAGGGAGGCGAAGTCTGAGGCAAGGTTCCGATTGATTTGGTCAATATCTGGTGAGGAGCGGTAGATGGTGGCATCGTCTGTGTATAGGTGGACTGTGGCACCCCCTCAGAAGTTGGGAAGGTCATTGATAAAGAAGGAAAATAACATGGGGCCCAGTATTGAGCCTTGCTGGACACCATGGGAGATTGTTTTTTGTCCAGAAAGGGAGCCATCCCACTTAACTTTTTGGGAACGATCAGACAGATAGCTCTTCATCCAGTGCAGCGCATTGTAGTCCAGGCCAAGTAGATGCAGCTGTCGAAGCAGTAGCCCTTGATTCATGAGTTCAAATGCTTTCATGAGATCCATGAATATGGCTCCAGTAGTCTGACCCTTATCTATTGCGTGGAAGACGTCAGATGTTACTTTTATGAGTGCAGTGAGGGTACTGTGATTCTTTCAAAAACTGTGCTGGCAGGGTGATAGTAAATTGTGGGAGTCAAGGTAGTCTTAGAGATGATTATAAATGATATGCTCTTGGATCTTTGCCAGGTGAGAAAGTAGAGATATAGGGTGAAAGTTTTCTATGATGGAGTTATATCCTCCTTTGTGAACTGAGACTACTGCTGCCACCTTCCATTTATCTGGCACTATGTTAGAGAGGAAGGACCGGTTAAACAAGTTGCGGATGGGGCGAGCTAAGGCAGAGGCACCCAGCTTAAGAAATTTTGGTTCCAGCAAGTTGGGCAGTGGACATGGCCTATCTGGACTTCAGCAAGGCCTTTGACACTGTGCCACATAGAAGACTATTACACAAACTGGGGAATATGGGTGTGGGCAGGACAGTAGTGTGGTGGGTAGGTAACTGGCTGGGTGGCAGGACACAGAGGGTGGTGGTAAATGGCTGTCACTCCACAGAGGGAAGAGTGACCAGTGGGGTACCACAGGGATCAGTGCTGGGACCGGTCCTATTCAACATCTTCATCAGTGACATTGCACAGGATATAGAAGGCAGAATTTCACTGTTCGCTGATGACACAAAGCTCTGTAACAGAGTAGACACACCAGAGGGTGTAGACAGAATGAGAAGGACCAGAAACTTGAAGAATGGTCAAGGGTTTGGCAGTTGAAATTCAATGCAAAAGTGCAAGATAATGCATATGGGGCACAAAACCCTGGCACAATATATCAGTTGGGGGGTGAGGATATAGCATGCACCAAGCAGGAAAGGGATCTTGGGGTTGTCATCTCAGATGGCCTCAAGGTAGGGAAACAGTGTGACAAGGCATCAGGTAAAGCAAATAGGATGCTGGGATGTATAGGCAGAGGCATCACCAGCAGGAAAGGAGGTCATAATTCCGCTTACAAGACACTAGTGAGGCCCCACCTGGAGTACAGTGTACAGTTCTGGAGACCATACCTACGTAAGGACATAGACAGGGGTAGAGAAGGTTCAGAGGAGGGCAACAAAGATGGTGCATGGGTTGCATCACAAATCCTATGAAGACAGGTTGAAGGAACTGAACATGTACTCCGTGGAGGAGAGGAGGAGAGGTTGATGAGAGAGACATACAAGTATCTTACAGGGAGGAACAGGGTGCAGGAAAACACTATTTTTAAGCGAAAAGATGTTTCAGGACTAGAGGGCATGGGATGAAGTTGGAGGGAGGACGATTCAGAGGAAACATGAGAAAGAATTTCTTCACAGAACGGGTGGTGGACAAGTGGAACACCCTGCCAGAGGAAGTGGTGGGGGCTGAAACAATCACGGGATTTAAGAATGCATGGGATAGACATAAAGGAATTCTAGAGGTCAGGGGTAAGGGGAAATAGACTTCTAGGAAAACAAACTGAACTTACAAGCTCAAATGGGCAGACTAGGTGGGCCATAGGCCCTTATCTGCCGACACTGTCTATGTATCTATGTATCTATGTAAGTTGTATCCGGGAGAGCCCTCCGGTTTTAGGTTAGATAGAAGTTGCTTCACCTCTCTGAGTGTGGCTAGTTTCAGATGGAATTCAGGACCGTTGTGGGAAGAGAGGGATCATTGTGGATGCTTGAGGTGTATTTCTAGAGGTCAGTAAAGAAATTGTTGAAACCAGTGGCTATGGAGAGTGGGTCGTCGAGGGTGGTGCCATTGACAGAAAGAGAGCTTGGGTTTTCAACAGGTCTTCCTTTTATTAAAGCGTTAATGTGTCTCCAGAATTCCTTTGGGTTATTTAGATGCTCTGTTTGAAGAGATTTGAGATGGTATCTCTTAGCTTTTTTTACCGCGTTTCTACACTGATTCCTGAGCTGTCTGTAGATAAGCCAGTCTGAAGGGAGTCCACTTTGTTTGTACATTTGCCATGCTTTCTCTTGGAGTGCCATAAGAGATCTGATATCCCCGGAGAGCCATGGGGCTTTAACAGCCTTGGATCTGCATTTCTTCTGAGGGGTGTGTTGGTTAATTATTTTGGTGAGAGTGGAGATTAGGATGTCCAGGGCTAGGTTTATGTCAGGAAGTGTATTAATGGGGCCCCAGTCTGTAGAGTTAATGGATGACAGGAACCTGTTGGTGTCAAACTTAGTCGTGTCCCGGACCAGAGAAATCTTGGGAGGAGGTTTGGTATAGTTGTTTCTCCATACACAGAAGGTGGGAGAGTGATCGCTTATGCAGTCGGAGAGTGTGCCAGCAGATCTGATTTTAAATGGGCAGCTGGTGACTATCCAGCCTAGCAGTGTGTGATTGCCCGATTTTGTATTAACTTGTGTGTGATCATGGATTAACTGGGTAAGGTTGCCATCAGCAAGTGAAGCACGGATAGTACCAATATTGGGATGCAGCCAGTCAATGTTGAAGTCCCCACATAGGATGAGGTCATGCTTTGGGAGGCTGCCTAATGATTCAAGGAGAGGGGGTAGGCCAATGGTGGCATGGTTGGGGGGCATATAAATACACCCTGTGATGATTTTTTTTATGTTTCCAAGCAAAAGGATGACGTAAAGGGACTCAGTGAGAGGAGGTGAGGAGACAGGTGCGGGGAAGATAGTGACGTTGAGGCCTGTCCTATAGTAGATGATTATCCCTCCGCCCCTTCTGCCAATCCTATCATGTCTAAAGAAGCCATAGCCTTGAAGTGACACTTCATGCTCTTTGATAGCAGGTTTTAGCCAGGATTCAGATAATCATAGGATGTCAAGAGACATTCGTATGGTCCAGGCTTCCAATTCAGCCATTTTGGGGTGTAGGCTGCGAATGTTAAGGTGTACTATTTTTAGACCTTTCATAGTGGATAAAGGTGCTGCAGACTGGGTAGGGGGAGAGTGAAGTGCAGGTCCAGGGTTGGTTTCAATGTCCCCAGCCTGGAGCAGCAGGAGGAGAGTAGAGACAGTTACCCAGTGCAAGGTGCCATAAGAGACGATGCCATGGGCAGGGGTAGAATTGGGAGCAAGGAGTTGTTTACGCAGCCAGTGCCCTAGCAGAGCTGTATCTTGTTTAGGCAGGGAGGGGATGTAGAGAAGGATTGTTGGGGATTCTGATTCAATGTGGACTGGAAGGAGAGATAAATTTTCACCCGCAGTGTGTTGGAGGGCCCTAGCTATCACCCAGTCCGTATACTAGCTTAAAGCAATAAGCCAAGCCAGGGAGACTGACCAATATAGCATGCCCGTTATGGCAAGCTGGGCAAACAGGTCAAGAATAGAGAGCAGGTTGTATATTACTATGTTCTGTGATCCAGGCAGGGGATAAATGCTTGTAAGGAACAGCAGTGAGAGAAGCTAGGATTATAGTTTGTGTAGAAGGGTGAATTAACTTGACAGATCCTAGTAGGCTAGGGGAGTTTCTGTAGTTCAGCAGCAATTGTCCCGCCTACTCTTGGGGCCACTGGTCCAGAGGTGTCAGCAGGGAGAGATGAGCCAATAGGGAGGTGATTTTCTGGGAAAGGAGGGTCAGGAAGGGTATTTAAAGGTGGCCTTGGAGGGGAGGGGAGGGTGGGACAAAAGAACAGGTGCAAGAGAGCTACAAGTGCCCAGTTACAAGTTACAAGTATTCCAATGCAGAGAAGCTGGCTAAAAAAAGGTGCACCCATCGGTAGTGATGCTCCTCGCGGCTGGCCCAATCAGGAGTGTTAATGAAATGCAGCGACCAATAAGAGAGCCACCGGAGCAGCCAGGCTCCAAATTCAAACAGCGGTGTACCTGCGGCTTTCTTTCCAGAGTTGGTACCGGCGGCGGTCAAAAAGTGGTGTTGGGTCACAGAGCAGTGGCAGCGTTGAGGCGGCGTAAAGAACCACCTGCTGTTACCGCTTCGGCGCTGTGATCTGCGGCTTTCTTTCCAGGAGTTGGGACCAGACGGCCAGTCCAAAAAGTGGTGTTGGGTCCGGGAACAGCGGCAGATGGCGAGATGGCCATAGGAACTGCCTTGCTGTGCACCGCTTGGGGCACTGCGATCTGCGGCTTTCTTTCCAGGAGTCAGGACCAGGCAGCCAGTCCAAAAAGTGGAGTTGGGTCCAGGAATGGCGGTGGCCAGCGAGATGGCCGTAGGAACCGCCTTGCTGTGCGCCGCTTGGGGCACCGCGATCTGCGGCTTTCTTTCCAAGAGTTGGGACCAGGCGGCTGGTCCAAAAAGTAGTGTTGGGTCCGGGAATGGCGGCGGCCGGCGAGATGGCTATAGGAACCACCTTGCTGTGCACTGCTCGGGGCGCTGTGATCTGCGGCGTTCTTTTCAGGAGTTGGGACCAGGCGGGCAGTCCAAAAAGTGGTGTTGGGTCTGGAAATGGCAGTGGCCGGCCACAAGGCCGGCAGGAACTGCCTTGCTGTACGCCGCTGGGCACTGTGATCTGCAGCTTTCTTTCCAGGAGTCAGGACCAGGTGGCCGGTCCAAAAAGTGGTGTTGGGTCCGGGAATAGCGGCGGCCAGTGAGATGGCCATAGGAACCACCTTGCTGTGCACCGCTCGGGGCGCTGTGATCTGCGGCTGTCTTTCCAGGAGTCGGGACCAGGTGGCTGGTCCAAAAAGTGGTGTTGGGTCCGGAAACAGTGGCGGCCGGCGAGATGGCCACAGGAAAGAGTGAAAATCTGAGAATGTGCAGATTACGTGCCATAGCTGCCATTAACAGACTGTTAACTCAAGTTGGAACACATCCCGCACAGCATCTGGGAATGATCATCTAGTCTTATCAGGCACTTCAACAAGATATTCCATTTTATCCCATTTTCTCCCTATTTTCTATCAGTATATTATGGAGTGTATTATTGTCTTATGATGTCACCTTTTCCTGTGTGGGCAATCGGCCGCCAACACATACCTGGTTATACATACGATTTTATTTCAGTATAATATTAAGTGTATTACTGTGTTATAATGTGACAGACTGCAATTTCTTTTTTTAATGGTTTTTATTACCATTTTCTGTGAGGTTGCTCAGCAACACCCACACACACACACACACACACACACACACACACACACACACACACACACACACACATATCCAGGTCATACATATGCCTTTTACCAGTATAATTTATATAATTTACAGCCCCATATGCATAATACATTTAAAAGCTACAGTGTGGAGTGTGCACATGATGAAGACCTGAGATTTCAGCTGAATAAATTACTTTGCCTAGCGGCGTACACCAAGGACTGGGGACCCTTACTTACTAACATACAAACATACGAAGATGTAAGAAGAAGAAGACCATTTGCTTTGGTGCCCCCCCCCCCCAACCAGGAATGATAGAAAAAAAATCACTTTGGACACTCTGCACCTTTGATGAATGGCTGATGGCTGAACATATCTAACCTGACGGGGGCATGGGGCACAGTTCCACAGATGTTGCATTTTACACTTTATTTCATAGAAACATAAACCATGGTGCATGCAAGGATAAGGAAGGTGCAAATAGCAAAATGTATTCTGTGCAAAAACATACAGCCATAATCAGCATTTCGAGGTGCTCTGCCTGCCACAGCGAAGAGGCACAACACTCTGAAGCACCAGAATTGCGGCGCTGTGCTTTTGCATAGAGTAAATGTTGCTGCTTGCACCATGGATATGTGTTTTTTTTTCATGTGTATCTATGGTGTCGGGCTTTGCTCATCAGCTCAGACTTTGTCATGAGAGTGCCATTTTGCTGCAGAAACTGAGTCAGACTTTTAATTTCACTACTGGAACTGAGTTCACATGGATGGTCCCAAGTTCCCGTACTGCCTATTAGGAGGGTTCATGGTATCAGGAGTAGCCCAACCTGCATGCATCCCTTCCACCCACTGTGGTAAGTGCCTACCTGGCAACACCCAGTATCATAGTGGAACTAAGGGGGCACTTGCTGGGGCTGCATGTACTAATCATAGGAGTCTGCTTGACAAGGTGTGGTGCCAGCGAACTGAAATGTAGTTAGTGTGGTCCTCTTCAAGAGGAAGGCAAGGTCTGAACTGGCCATCTACTGGCCAGACAACCTGACTTCAGTTATGGTGAGATCCTTTAAACCAAGGACAGAATAACAGGGCACCAGGCTGAGGCCAATGTTCTTGTCCTCTTTCGCTGTGGCTTTCTGCCTGGACAGAATTTTACTGTTTGGCTTCATATGTATTTCTCCCTTTTAACCCCCTACAGTCACGCCTGGGCACGAACCTTTAATCAGTGTACCTTCCCAGTCACCACTGGTTGTTTTATTAGTAGCTTTTGCAATCTGGTCATCCCTGGCCACCCCCTCTGACCGGTCCCTTTGGCCATCATCCAGCTTTCCTGGGGCTTACCGTCCCTCTCTTGTCCTCTGCCAGAGAACTGTGGGGGCACCAGTATGGGGCCTGCAAGGGATCCGGCTTTCATCCTTCAGTCTGGAGTTTTACACTTATTTTTCACCTCAGACACACTATACATGCTGTGCAGTGTATGAACCCTGCCTCCATGGAGATGCCCCATGTGCCCTGCTGTACCGTATTAATCCCCATGAGGTATTTAAATGCCTCATTGGTGCTCGAATGATTTGAAAAGTGGTAGGGCCAAGGATCTAAGGGATAAATTCTCCCCTATTAAATACATTAACATGATTGCAAAAAGTGATAGGGCCACTTATGAAAGTGGTAAGGTCATGGCCCTAGTGGCACCCCTGTTCCGGGACCTATGAAATGCCTCTAGCATATCCACCCTCCCTCCTCTACTCAAGGGTGTACATATTGAGCTCCTTTTACCCTATCCTCATAGGACTTTGTGTTGCAGATCCTGCATTATTTTGGTTGCCCTCTATTGGACCGCCCCCACTCCATGTCTTTCTTGGGATGTGGTCTCTAGAATTGGAGGCAGTACACAAGGTCATGTCATTCCAGTGATCTATACAGGGGCAACACCATCTCCCTCTTTCTATTGCTGATACACTTCCTACCCTTACAAAAAGTTCTTCGGAATACCACTGTAATATCACTCATTTGCCATTGCAATACCACTGTGATTACCACTGTACTACCGTTAAGGTTTTCATGGTATCACAGTGGTTTGTTTCAGTTCCATTGTGATACCATTGTACCACTGTCCTACCACATCAACAAAAATAATCAAAATTTAAACTACCATAGTACAACCATGGTACCAGTGGGTAGTACCTTTGCACATTTTGTAGCTCACAACTGTGTTACCATTGTGGTGCCATGGTGTTGCCATTGTGTCACATTTGGTAAGGGTATGCACTGCAGCATCCCACCAGCGCTCCCAACTACCTTGTCACACTGCATGGCCACCTTTAGGTCTTCCAATATGATTACCTCAGGTCTATTTCTTGCTTGGATGTTGTCAGTATCATTACACCCATTATGTACTCTGCTCCTGTGTTTCTATGGCCTAAGTGCATTATTTTGCTCTTTTTTTTATTGAAACAGCTGCCGTACTACCCTTGACCACTCAATTTTTTTCCAGATCTCTGCCCATCCTTTCTCTCCCCTTGTAGCGTCCACCCTGTTGCATATCTTGGTGTCGTCTGCAACAAGGCAGACCTTCTCTTCCGGTTCCTCTACCTTGTCACTAATAAAGACACCGAGCAGCAGTGTTTGTTAAAGAGGTCTGCCTTTTCTTGGTCACCCTCCATATCGTCCCCTCCCCCTCTAACCTTAAAAAACAGTCCCATTGTGTATTTTCACTAACATACCTAATAAATGCATTGTCCCCTTTAGATACTGCCTGAGCTATTCTGTCTTCGGTTTGCACGTTTTACTGGTTTCCGAGCCTCCCTCTGTTTTCCCTGATGCACTTCCCTATCCTCCTCTCTCTGGGTCTCCTTACACCTTCTGAATGCTACTCTTATAACCTTTACATTTTCTGCCACCTCTTTCCAGAACCATAGCTCTCTTCCTTTTGCTTACTTGCTTGCTTGACACAGAGGTTTGTTGCCTTCATGATGCATTCTTTTGGTTTAGCTCACTGTTCCTCCACTCCCCCAGGTAATTTTCTACTGAGAAGTCATTCCAGAGGCATTCACCCATCTGTATAAAATCTGTACTTCTGTAGTTCAGGACTCTCACCATTGTGTGGTTGTATTCTGCAGCTGTTCTCACACTGAACCACACTATACAGTGATCGTTGGTCCCCAGATGACTTCCCACTCTGTTGTCTGCATACTGTCCCTGTTAGTAAACACCAGGTCCAGTATTGCCCTATCTCAAAAGGGTTCACTGACTACTTGCCTGAGGAATGCCCCCTGCTGGGAGTCCATGATGTCCCTGCTTCTAGCTGAAGCCGCAGCTGGGAGGCTCCAACCTACATCGGGCAAATTGAAATTTCCCACCTGCAACAAATCCTCCTTTTCAGCCATTTTGTCAGTTGCTTCTAACATTTCATTATCAAACTCATCCTGTGCAAGAGGCCTGTAGATCACACTTGTCCGAATAGTGCCTCCGTTTCCTGTCTCAAGGGTGACCGATAACACACTGCCCACTCACCAACACAAATGTCCTGTGTCTCCATGGCTTTTAGCCTTTCCTTCACATAAAGCACCACACCCCTTCCAACTCTGTCCTTTCTGAACAGTGTCTACGCCTGGTATGGCCATGTCCCAGTAAGGGTTGTCAATGCACCATGACTTGCTACTGACCACAATATCCAGGTTGGTCTCTGCCATGAAGGTCTCTAGGTCTGAGATCTTATTTTCCAAACTTCTAGAATTCACACACATGATCTTCCACATTTTGCTAACCCTTCGCTTGTTGCTTCCCTCTTCTTCCTTTCATTCCCTCTCCTTCCCCCCTTCCTCTTTTGACTTATAGTTTTCTCTCTCTTTCCTCCTTTGCTATCACCCGGCTTTTTTGATAAACTTGTACCCTGGGGGACTCTCCCCCTTCCAGATCTCCCTACTCTCCCTCTCTCAGTCTGTGATGGTGGTGGCGGATGGGGCAGTTTCTGCCATAGAAACATAGAATTTGACAGCAGATAAGGATGGTCCTTGGAAACAACAGATATGGTGAAATCAGGCCCACTAAACTGTATGCTCCCATCTGTCTGACTGGCAGAGACTGTCTTCAATTGGCAGCCCAGAGCAATGGCCAGTGGTAGCTGGTGGAACTGTCTCTGCTGGACGGGAGTGAAGGACTTCCAAACCCAGGCTCTCTCACCCTCACAGATCAGGTGGTCTCCCACTCACTGAGCTACCGAAAGAATGAAACCTTAAAGCACAGGAGGCTGCTAGAAGCCTACTTTTAAACTTGGCAGGCTTACTCAGCTCCTCCACCTGTATGCTCCCATATGCCTGGTTGATGGAGACTTCATTTACTTGGTAGGCTGGAGCAATGGCAAGCAGTAGCTGGAATGGGAGATTTCGCCAAAGGGGAGAGAAGCAATTCTAAATCCAAGCTCTCTCTCATTCTCACAGCTCTGGTGGCTCTCTAGCTCTCTGTGCTGCTAAAAGAAGAAGGTGGCACAACCAGTGCCTCAGACCTCCCCACCACCTGCCCATCACTGGTCACCAATTTTTAAATAAATATAAAAAGGTTATAAGGATCTGATCATGCCAAACCAGCCTCATCACTTTATTTGAGGAGATGACCAGGGAGGTTGACAGGGGCTGTAGGTATTGTCTATTTCAAGTTCAGCAGGGCCATTGACACAACAAGATTATGAACAAAATACATTAGTGTGGTACACACAGGGGATGTATTTACACACACTTCTTGGGTAGATTTTTTAATTTTGTTTACACATCGACTGGAAGTAGCCACCCACAGCCACCACTTGTTTAACCCCTAGGTAGTGCTATCCCAAGGGCTACTACCCCTGCCTGCTTGGCTAGTAGCAGGTTAAGGGGCCTATGTTCTGAAATGGAAGCCTCCACCCGGAGGTCAGGGTTGGTGGTGGTCAAGCTAACTTTGGCACAGCTCTCCGGGATACTGTATCCCACTCTTTCCTTACTAGTGGTCAGAACAATACACAGTGATCACTTTCACAATACCCCTGATACACCACACAAGTACCCACACTGTTTGCACTTACCACCAGGGCTTTCCTCTGGCTCGGCCCTGGGGACCCCCTGTAAAACAAGGTTATACACAGCAAATAACAGCAGTACAGTACTCTTGCACAAACTGGAACCACAGTCAGGGTAAATGCAAAAAAGAGTTAGATCGGATTTATTTAAGGGACTTGAACAAGGAAGGGGTGTAATCAGGTTAATTTGCTTAAAGACTATCAATCAAACAGTTATGCATGCACTTCAGGGTCCATAAACAGTCACACACTCTAGGTACCCAGATGGAGAATGATGGGCTAGCCAGGAACGTTGCAGCTGGTTGGGGCCCTGTGATGGAAGAAAATAACATGCACAGCACACACTATTCATAATCCAGAGCTGGAGGGCTCAGTTTGTGAAAAGAAAACAAGACAATCAGATGGCACACTTTTAGATTAGGCTGTTGTTGCAGGGAGCTACCCTGATGATTACTGATGATACCCAAGACTGGACACAGGCTGGATGAAAATCGAGACAGCGGGTGGTTAATTTGGAGTGTCAGGAGAAGCAGGGCCCATACGATTCACTGAGGCATCGTTACTGTTCAAGCATGGAGCAGGGGGCTGATCCCCAGGCAGGTCTCTTGTTGGTGGCTTTCTCTGTGCAGTGGGGTAGTCTGGCAGGGCCAGCGTGGCATGGCCCAGGCCGAATGGAGCTGAATGCAGATTCAGTCCGATTAGGCTGGATAAAGCTTCCAGCAAGCAGAACACAGTTCACACAGTGGGGAACCAAATCACGACCCACTTTCAATACACAGCACATTTACATTTAAAGGATTCTACAGTACCAGCAAGCAGAACACAGTTCACACAGTGGGGAACCAAATCATGACCCACTTTAAATACACAGCCCATTTACATGTGAGGAAATTCTACTGTACCAGGCAAACTGCTCTTCAGTCGTGATCGCAAAGTCTCTGCACAAACTGAGGATTCAAAAGCAGCTGGAAATCCTGACAGGCTAATCGCATTCAGCAAAGTCCTTGGTCTTCTTCAGGTATGAGCCTGGTAAAAAATCAGTGGCTTACTTCGTCCTCACAAACTTGGATTCAGTCTGAAATAATTCTCTTCTCTCCCTCTCAGGGGCAGCAGGCAGACTTGCAGGCCACAACTCAGGCCTTTTTTTACAGTTCTCCCACGCAAAACTACTCAGACGGCTGCTTGACTGCCTCCAGCTGTTGCTTCTTCAGCTCCCAACTGAGATCTGATTCAACTGCCAGCGAGCCTGCGACTTTCCCCAGAATCCAAAAGGTTTGGTTGGCTGATCTGTCTGTCAGTCACAGCAAAGGCTCCCCCTTCAGGTGCAAAAAGGTGCCAAAAGCCCAAAACTACAATTCCTACAGATTTTGACTCCAGACAGCTCCTGTAGCCTGGCTGTATTTTAGGTCCCACCAGAAATGATTGGTCCAGTTCAGCAGTCCAAGACCAAGATAGTGCAGATAAACAAAACAGTCCTTGCTACAAAGGAGGCACGTTAGACAAACTACATTATTATTATCACGTTAAATGATTTTCAGCAAATAGTTACATCTTTCAACAGAGCTTCCTCTCAGATTACTTATGACTGCAATCCAGGCAGCTCTTAAAGAGGCAGTGCACAGAGGCTATACTGGCACTCTATGGCAATCACATTTAAACTGCTAAAATGCAGGACACCAGCCTTACAGTGAGCATTTAGGCAAGTTCAAGGAAGACTTTTCAGGAACCCGATTTGTAGGGGGGTTACGCCCTTCCCTGCCTGGAGAAAACGTGGCATCCGCATCAAGTCTGTACCACCATGCATCAGTTAACATAAACTTATTACTTTACTATACATATTCACTACATTTCCCACTACTTTGTCCATTCTGACAATAAATTAGGCCTATTTCACACAAGTCAGTTGAACATTACTATACTAAATCAGGTAATAACTTCTTGTGCCTTGAACAATGCAAGAGGGGGCCCTTCCCTATCAGCTAACTTGGGGCTGGATGGGGCAGGGGCACCAAGGCGAGAGGGCAGAACAAGTAACCTGGAATGGGCCATCAAGCTCAATTTGGGCAGTGAGCTTGGTGAAACATAAACATCTTTGTGAACCACATGGAGAGGCAAGTCCACAGGCTTCCCCAGAGAATCATAGCTGAAACACAATACTGGCTTGACAGCTTGGCCAGTCTTTCTCGGGTGAACAACCACAGTCTCTGTACTTTCTGCAACAGTCTTGGGGCTTTCATCACTTGTGAGGGGTGCATCTGCCTGGATGGGAACGTCCAAACTTGGGGCACTGCCAGCTCCTTGCTCTGCAGGCTCTGTTTCTATAACACTTGACTAATTTTGTGAAGGCTCAGGTACAATCAAACTTTGAGGCACTGAAGGGGGGTTGTCAGCACTCTCATAGTGTTCTTCAAGTTCTGGTATGTCACCAGAAAGACTCAAACCATCAGACCCTCCTTCAGGTAAATCATACAGTTCTGCATACACAGGGAATCAGCATCTTCAGATGTGATACTTTTCACTTCCCTTTCAGGGAGCATTGGCTCCAAGGATGAAGCTGGGGGGTTAGACAGTCCAGAAGGCCCAGCTTCATCCCCACAATTAGTCATAGGATTTCCTCAAAACAACTGACTCAGTTCATAGGAGGGGTAATAGGCATTGTCACACTCACTATCATCAGAATCTGATGGACAATCACTATCAGTCTGGACCTGCTGGTGGGGCACCCTTAAATCTGTACCCACTGGGGTAGATCAACTCTGTCTCTTCCTTGCAGCAGCATGAGTCACCGGCCCAGGGGAATCAATCTCTGATTGTTCAGCCTCAATTATAACTTGGCCAATAGGTAGCAAGTGGTTACAGCGCATGGTCTAGACAGCTTTGGAGTTGTTCTTTGGTTGCACCTTGTACACAGGTAAATCATCTAACTTTCCAACTACTACATGGGGAAGATGGTGCCACCAATCAGAAATTTTGTGTTTACCATGCAGTTCCAAATTGCGTAACAATACACAGTCTCCAGGTTGAAGTTCTTGGGCCTATACTTTTTTATCATGCCTCTCTTTGTTGGCTAGATTTCTCTTGGCGGCCATTGTCTGGGCCAGTTGATAGGCATGGTTCAATTGAGCTTTCAGTTTTTGTACATACTGCAAGTAGTTTGCGTCTCGGACCCCATCTGGAGAGACCCCAAAACAGACATCAACAGGCAGCTGGGCCTCTCTCTCCTGAACATGAGGCGGTAGGGAGAGAACCCAGTAGCATCACTTTTTGTGCAATTGTATGCGTGTACCAAGGTGCTAATCTGCTGGCTCCATTTATGCTTGTCTTTTGGGTGGAGGGTGCCCAACATGTCTAGAAGGGTGCGGTTAAAACATTCTGGTTGAGGGTCTCCCTGCGGGTGATAGGGGGTGGTTCTTGACTTTCACACTGCCCATAGAGAGAGCGTTTCTTTGATTAGTCGACTCTCAAAGTCTCTGCCCTGGTCAGAGTGGATCTGCTGGGGGGCACCATAGTGGACGAAGACATTTTTTATTTTTACTAGCACCTTGGCCATGGTAGATGTCTTTTGATCTTTGGTGGGAAAAGCTTGTGCATACCGTGTGAAATGATCCGTAACCACTAACACATTGCCAATATTCCGCTGATCAGGTTCTAAGCACAGGAAGTCTATACAGACTAGTTCCATGGGGGTGCTGGTAGTAATATTAACAAGGGGGCAGTCCTCTGAGGCAGGGTTTTTCTTTGCAGGCAGCGACTACAAGTCTTTACATGGTGCTCAACATCGGGCCCCATTTTGGGCCAGTAGAAGCGAGATAGTACCAGGTCAAGGGTTCTGTCAATACCGAGGTGCCCCATGTGATTGTGGAGGGACCTTAAAGGCCGTGGGCAGGACCAGTTGTTGCTTGTCTACTTTGCCACTACGATCTGCTGTCTCTCTATACAACAACTGATTAAGCAACATCAATCTGGGGCCTTCTTTAAACAATAAGGAAGTTCACAAGTCAGTGGAACATAACTTAGACACATCTTTCTCCGCACGCAGGGCATCAAGTAGTGGCTGAATCATAGGATCTTGGGATTGAGCCCACTGAATGCTGTCATTGTCAAACTGAGGTAGTGCACTAATATCTAGAGCAGAAAAGTTGCAATAAGCCGCTGGTATGCAGGTGTCAGAAGGGCCCAAGCAATCTACTAAACAGTTCACTGTGTCCGCAGACATCTGTTCATCTCTAGCAAACTTTTGGCACAATGCTTGAATGTCAGGTTCAGACAGCCTGACCCAGTCACTTTTGGAAGTGGGCCTTCGTGATAGGGCATCAGCATCGATATGGTTCAGGCCCGGTCTGTATTCGACAGCAAAATCATAGGTTGATAATGCAGGAAGCCACCAGTGCCCAGTGGTGTCTAACTTAGCTGAAGTCTGTACACAGGTCAATGGGTTATTGTCAGTCTTCACCAATATCTTTGCTCCATAGAGGTATTCATGAAACTGGTCAACAATGGCCCATTTTAGCGCAAGGAACTCCAACTTATTCACAGGGTAGTTTTGTTCGGATGGGGTCAAGCTCCTACTGGCAAAAGCTACTGGTTTCAGGCCATCCTCATGGTCTTGATACAGCACCACTCCAAGACCCTGCAGACTGGCGTCCGTATGCAGCACATAGGGTTTGGTGGGGTCAGCATAGACGAGGATGGGGGCGTGGGTGAGCTGGTATATGAGTTCATGGAAGGCTGCTTCACAGTCAGGCATCCAGCGGGGCCCAACGAGTTCAACTGGGTGGAAGTATACTTTTTCTGGTTCTTTAATGGCCTCTTTTTTGTATTTATGATTGTAGGAGGGTAACCCTGGGTAAGGTTCAAGAGTGGGCAAATCACCTTGGAATAGTCTTTTATGAACATGTGGTAGTAGTCACAGTACCTTAGGAAATGTTGTAGTTCTTTCAGATTATGGGGCTGGGGCCAAGTAATCAGTGCTTTAACCTTACTGGGATCAGTATCTATCTCTCTCTTGAAGATACTATGTGCCCCACATACTTCATGGAGGCTTGAGAAAACTGGCACTTGTCAATGGACAGCTTGAGGCCGAAGCCTTCCAGTTGGTCTAGAACTTTAAACAGTCGGTTCTCATGTTCCGCTAAGGTGCTTCCAAACACAATGACATTGTCCAAGTGCACCAGGCATTCCAACAAATGCATATCTCACGCACTTCCATCCAGTTGCTGGTGGCCAGGGTGCCCAACACTGCCAGCTCAAGAAACTAAACAGAACTAATGGACAAATGAAGGCTACTAAGCGTCCTGGGGCCATGGATCTAACAGTATCACAGATCCATGCAGAACCATTACTCATTCAGCAGTCAGGCTCTTGTGCTCACGGGCATAGTACCAGTCAGGATAGTCCCACGGTTAGTTCAACAATCAACACATCCTCACAGACCCATTCTTCTTATGCACAACCACAATGAGAGAGGCATATGGGCTCCTGGATTCTTATATCACACCAGCAGCGAGCATTTCCTGCAGGTGTCATCTCACATCATCTATGTCTGCTGGGGCTAGGCGTCAGGACCTCTTTCGAAATGGCCGTTCATCTTGCAGGTGTATATGATGCTCCACACCCTGGACACATCCCACATCCCATTCCTTCAATGAAAACACTTAGTCTGTCTGGGCAAGTCTCTAGCTAATTCTAGCCTTTCATTCAGCTGACAACGGGGAGTCACCAAAGTCAGACAAGTCTGGGGTCACTCTCTCCTTCTCAATGGTTGCTGGGTAATATTGCAGTGTCTGTGCAGTGTACCATAGCTAGGGTGCACCCTCTGTTCACCCGGATCTCCCAATCTGACACATTGTGAATCTGGACCATCACTCATCGTGCATAGACATGGGCATGAGCAGGCAAGATGCTGGGCTTGACCAATAATCCTTCTGGCAATTTTCAATCACCTGGTGCATACAATATCAGTATTTTGTTCTTGACATCTTTCTGGAGGCAGACCTCCCCTTCAATGGTGTTAGGGGCCAGTACCATTGAATCGGGATCCTTCTTCCACACAATTCCAACCGGTTCATCCATGTCTACTTCCTCGGGTTTCTGTTGCAAATCATAGGCCCACTTGATCAGAGCAGGAATTCTCAGAGCCCTCCCAGTCCATTGCCCTTGTTTCTTGTGACAGAGTTGCACCAGTCTCCCTAACATATGGGTGTTTATCCCAATTAACAGGGGTGCCCCATCATACAGTCCAGTGGGGAGGACACACTAGAGCTAATGTCTCTACTTGCTCCTCTACACCTGTTACAGTTGCAGGAAAAGACAACCAGAGGTGGACATACCCTAGACATAGATAAGACTCATCGCTCAGGCCCCACACATGTAGGTCTTCCAGGGATTGCAAAGGCACATCAGATAAGTGTTTGTCATACTAGTCCTGGAATACAATGGTCACTTGCGACCCACTGTCACAGCCCGAGTATGAATACCATTCACAGTCACCGTAGTGTCCATTAAAGGGCCCACTAATTTGGACCAGTCTGGAGAGGCAGTAGCAGAGGCCTGGAAAGACGATTTAGCCACAAAGAAATTTGAGTTAGGGTTTCTTGAACCCTCACTGTGGTCATTTCGGGCACCCCTTGGCCACTGATTTGCTTTTCTGAGCTCCCCTTGGAGTCTGTTTACTACTCTTTCTGAGTCCTTTTGAGACCGGCATTCTCTTTTCATATGGCCATCCTTTCCAAAGTTGTGACAAATGATAGACTCCTGGGTCATCCTGGGAGAGAACATTGTATGAGGAACTGAAGCAGTAGTAAGAGATTTGGGTCTAGTACTTGTTTGCGATGGTGAGAGTGGTGCAACATGTCTTAACAGTTCCTTTAGAGTGGCAGTCAATCCGGTGATCTCAGCCTTGGAGCCACCATCGATAGCGGATGCCTGAGGGTGCACCCCAACCCCCATGGCAGTCACATCCTGAAAGGGACCAGAATCGTGTTCCATGGGGGAAACCCTTGCAGAGGCACCTGTCTTTAACTCTCGGACTTCCTTTAGTAGCTCATCTTTCCAGTGCTGGGCCCAGGGCGGGAAGTCCTTTGCATTCTCAGAGTGCTCATTAAGTGCTGATTTTAGCCCCTGAGCCTCACTTGGCTGATCACTCTCAGTTACTTGCGCAGCAGCAGCAGACATGGGTGCAATTCCCCCATGGGGTCACCTTTGCTCAACCCCCTGAATTTCTTTCATTACCTCGTCATAGGAGGGGAGCAATTCCAGTTGGGTGGCAAGGAGCAACTGAAGCAGTAATAATTCTGAAAATGGAGCAGACTTAAGGATCCGGTCCAGCCTAGTTCGATCTAATTCATTTGACAGCAAACAACCCTTTCTGAGGCACTCTTGTAGCAGCTTTTCAAGCCAAGGTACATACACAGAAATGGCTCCCCTGGGTACTGCTGAGCATTTCTTACTCTCTACCACAGATCCTCATCTGAATCTGGGCTCCCATACACATTTTCCAATGCATCAAGATAGTCCTGTGCAGTTGCTTCAGGGTTATTGGCCCACTTGGCATGGATGGTAGCCAGGGCAAGACCTCGGAGGCTCTCACTCAATCTCTTTTGTTTCCCTGCTTTTGAGCATTGCCATTCAAGTACTAGAGAGGCAACATAGTCTATCCAGGTCTCCCAGTCATCCTCCTGCAGGGGTTGGGGAGGTTGCCCAAGAAGATTCTCAGCCTTCGGTAGGAGTCATGACTAATGATGGCAGGTACAGATCTAGAGGCCAGCATTGGCATGGGCACCAAAGGCAGGGCAGTAACAGGTGCTTGAGTAGGAGGGGGTGTTGGGGAAGGAACACCCCCAGGTGGCAGGAATTGTTTCTTAAAGTCCTCTACGACCTTCCCTTACTCCGGCAACAACTTAGCAAATTTCTCCTCAAAAGTCTCAGATAATGGTGGGAGCTCATCCTCCCCAGGATCTTTTCTGTCTTTTGTTAGCACTCTCCAGGTAGCTGGAACCCCTTCTGGGGCAATAGTCTGTGGCACTTTAGAACTGTCCATGAGGTCATTACACTCTACCAAGGCTATGAAATTTTAGGCAATAAAATCAGCCTGCTGACCCACCACCACATAGTTTTTTAAACATTCAGCTTAGGAGAGTGCTCCCTCTACAGTGTCTTTACTGGTACCCAGGGGAATATCCAGCATAAGTAGAGCATTTTGGGGGTCAATCTCCTGCCCAGTACACCACCCCACCAACTGGTGTACAGCCATTTCTACTTGGGTAGCCATTAATCTTTAACAATAATTCATAATTTTTGGCTACTAGAAGGCACAAAATCCCAGAGGTGAGCCTCCAAAATGTAACCCCTAGGTGGCATTATCCCAAGGGCTACTACCTCTGCCTGCTTGGCTAGTAGCAGGTTAAGGGGCCTGAGTTCTGAAACAGGTGATTCCACCCGGAGGTCAGGGTTGGTAGTGGTCAAGCTAACCTGTGCACAGCCCTCCGGTACACTGTAACCCCACTCTTTCCTTACTAATGGCCGGAACAATACACAATAATCACTTTCACAGTATCCCTGATACACCACACAAGTGCCCACACTGTTTGCACTTACCACCAGGGCTTTCCCCTGGCACGGCCCTGGGGACCCCCTGTAAAACAAGGTTATACACAGCAAATAACAGCAGTACCGTACTCTTGCACAAACTGGAACCACAATCAGGGTAAATGCAAAAAAGAGTTAGATCGGATTCATTTAAGGGACTTGAACAAGGGAGGGGCGTAATCAGGTTAATTTGCTCAAAAGCTCTAACAATCAAACAGTTATGCATGCACTTTAGGTTCCATAAACAGTCACACACTCTGGGTACCCAGATGGAGAATGATGGGCTAGCCAGGAACGTTGCAGCTGGTTGGGACCCTGTGATGGAAGAAAACAACATGCACAGCACACACTATTTGTAATCCAGAGCAAGATGGCTCAGTACATGAAAAGAAAACAACAAGACAATCAGATGACGCACTTTTAGGTTAGTCTGTTGTTGTAGGGAGCTACCCTGATGATTACTCACGATACCCAAGACTGGACACAGGCTGGATGAAAATCAAGACAGCAGGTGGTTAATTTGGAGTGCCAGGAGAAGCAGGGCCCATATGATTCACTGAGGCATTATTCCTGTTCAGGCGTGGAACAGGGAACTGATCCCCAGGCAGGTCTCTTGTTGGTGGCTTTCTCTGTGCAGTGGGGTAGTCTGGCAGGGCCAGCATGGCATGTCCCAGGCCGAATATAGATGAATGCAGATTCAGTCTGATTAGGCTGGATAAAGCTTCCAGCAAGCAGAACACAGTTAACACAGTGGGGAACCAAATCACGACCCACATTCAATACACAGCACATTTACATGTAAAGGATTCTACGGTACCAGCAAGCAGAACATAGTTCACACAGTGGGGAACCAAATCACGTCCCACTTTCAATACACAGCACATTTACATGTAAGGAAATTCTATGATACCAGCAAGCAGAACACAGTTCACACAGTGGGGAACCAAATCACAACCCACTTTCAATACACAGCACATTTACATGTAAGGAAATTCTACTGTACCAGGCAAACCGCTCTCCATTCATGACCACAAAGTCTATGCACAAACTGGGGATTCAAAAGCAGCTGGAAATCCTGACAGGCCAATCGCATTCAGCAAAATCTTCGGTCTTCTTCAGGTATGAGCCTGGTAAAAAATCAGTGGCTTACTTTGTTCTCTCAAACTTGGATCTAGTCCAAAATAATTATTTTCTCTCCCTCTTAGGGGCAGCAGGCAGACATGCAGGCCACAACTCAGGCCTTTCCACAGTTCTCCCGCGCTAAACTACTCAGATGGCTGCTTGACTGTCTCAAGATGTTGCTTCTTCAGCTCCCAACTGAGATCTGATTCAACTGCCAGCAAGCCTGGGACTTTCCCCAGACTCCGAAAGGTTTGGTTGGCAGTTCTGTCTGTCAGTCACTACAAAGGCTCCCAAGGCTGCCTACAAGGCACCAAAAGCCCCAAACTACAATTTCTACAGATTTTGACTCCAGACAGCTCCTGTAGTCTGGCTCCATTTTAGGTCCCACCAGAACTGATTGGTCCAATTCGGCAGTCCACGAACAAGATAGTGGAGATAAACAAAACAGTCCTTACTGCAAAGAAGGCAGGTTAGACAAACTACAGTGTCAATATCACTCTAAATGATTTTCAGCAAATAGTTACATCTTTTAACAGAGCTCCCTCTCAGATTACTTATGACTACAATCCAGGCAGCTCTTAAAGAGACAGTGCACAGAGGCTATACAGGCACTCTCTGGCAATCACATTTAAACTGCTAAAATGCAGGACACCAGCCTGGCAGTGAGCATTTAGGCTAGCTCAAGGAAGACTTTTCAGGAACCCCATTTGTAGGGGTGTTACACCCTTCCCTGCCTGGAGAAAACTTGGTATCCGTGTCAAGTCTGTACCATCATGTATCAGTTAACATAAACTTATTACTTTACTATACATATTCACTACATTTCCCACTACTTTGTCCATTCTGACAATACATTAGACATATTTCACACAAGTCAGTTGGACATTACTATACTAAATCAGGTAATAACTTCTTGTGCCTTGAACAATGCAAGAGGGGGGCCCTTCCTTATCAGCTAACTTGGGGCTGGATGGGGCAGGGGCACCATGATGAGTGGACAGAATAAGTAATCTGGAATGGGCAGTCAAGCTCAATTTGGGCAGTGAGCTTGATGAAACATAAACACCTTTGTGAACCACATGGAGAGGCAAGTCCACAGGCCTCCCCAGAGAATCATAGCTAAAACGCAATACGGGCTTGACAGCTTGGCCAGTCTTTCTGGGGGAGAACAACCACAGTCTCTATATTTTCATCAAAAGTCTTGGGGCTTTCAACACTTGTAAAGGGGGTGCCTCTGCCTGGATGGGAATGTCCAAACTTGGGGCACTGTCAGCTCCTTGCTCTGCAGGCTCTGTTTCTATAACACTTGACTCATTTTGAGAAGGCTCAGGCACAATCAAACTTTGAGGCACTGAAGGGGGGTTGTCAGCATTCTCATAGTGTTCTTCAAGTTCTGGTATGTCACCAGAAAGACTCCAACCATCAGCCCCTCCTTCAGGCAAATCTTATAGTTCCACAATACACAGGGAATCAGCATCTTCAGATGTGATACTTTGCACTTCACTTTCAGGGAGCATTGGCTCCAAGGATGAAGCTGGGGGGTTAGACAGTCCAGGAGGCCCAGCTTCATCCCTGCAATTAGTCATAGGATTTCCTCAAAACAACTGACTCAGTTCATAGGTGGGGCAATAGGAATTGTCACACTCACTATCATCAGAATCTGATGGACAATCACTATCAGTCTGGACCTGCTGGTGGGGACCCTTAAATCTGTATCCACTGGGGTAGGTCGACTCTGTCTCTTCCATGCAGCGGCATGAGTCACCAGCCAAGGGGAATCAATCTCTGATTGTTCAGCCTCAATTATGACTTGGCCAATAGGTAGCAAGTGGTTACAGTGCATGGTCTTGACAGCTTTGGAGTTGTTCTCTGGGTGCACCTTGTACACAGGTAAATCATTCAACTTTCCAACTACTACATGGGGAAAATAGTGCCACCAATCAGCAATTTTGTGTTTACGATACAGTTCCAAATTGCATAACAACACACGGTCTCTAGGTTGAAGTTCTTGAGCCTTTACTTTTTTATCATGCCTCTCTTTGTTGGCAAGATTTCTCTTGGCAGCCATTGTCTGGGCCACTTGATAGGCATGGTTCAATTAAGCTTTCAGTTTTTGTACATATTGCAAGTAGTTTTCAGCTTGGACCCCATCTGGAGAGACCCCAAAACAGACAACAATAGGCGGCCAGGCCTCTCTCTCCCAAACATGAGGCGGTAGGGAGAGAACCCGGTAGCATGATTTTTCATGCAATTGTACGTGTGTACCAAGGTGCTAATATGCTGGCTCCATTTATGCTTGTCTTTTGGGTGGAGGGTGCCCAGCAAGTCTAGAAGGGTGAGGTTAAAATGTTCTGGTTGAGGGTCTCCCTGCTGGTGATAGAGGGTTTTCTTGACTTTCGCGGCAACATGATATGCTAACCCCCCACAGCACACACACACACACCCCTCACCCCCTGCAGCCAAACAAAAAACTAATCTGGAAAGTGCATACTTGCAGATGCAGCAACATGATACAGCCCAGGTCTGAATCACTTACCTGGCACACAAATGGGCAAGAGTGGCTCGTTCTGTGATGGCAGGAAGGCAGTCAGGACTTTGGCATGCTGTATTGATTGAAGCAGGCACAGGGAAGGAGAGAAGATGCATAAACTCACTCAGAAAGAAGAATAAGTGATTGCAGTTCTTCCGTGAAAGGTACAATGCTGTTGTGGTGAGTGGCATCTCTGTCAGGACACTGAAGGCACTTTGCAGAAGGTGCCTTTTGTTGATTGCAGGCAGTCCAGGCACTCTCTGTTATGAGGTGGCACTCAGGGGCAATGCGGCAGCAATCAGTGTCATTCTATCAGGAAATGCAAAGTCTCTCGATTTGGCGACTTTTTCTGGCGACAGTATCTCCTTTCTCAATCTGAAGTAGTACTATGCCAAAATCAAGGGAGAATGCCTGCTTATACAGGCTAAGAACAGACCAGAGTGGGAACTAGTGGCTTTAGGTAGGGGTAGGCGGAGGTGCGAAAACATCATCAGACCAGCAGGGGAAATGTGAAAAAGGGGATTGGTCAGGAGGGCAGTTTATGTCAGCATCTGTGACATACACCATAGTCTGTGCACCTAGAATGAGTGAATGAAGAGAAACAGCAGTCAAAAACGGTCGGAGTGGGGCACATGTAATGGCACAACAGCGGGTGATACCGCAGGAGGGAAATATTGGGATGGATTTGAACAAACACTAGCAAACAGATGGAGGTGTGTGGACACTCATGGCTAAGGCAGAACATGAAGAAGGAGGTTAAGTTAATAGTAGGGAGTGTGCATGGATGTGCGTGCCACACAGGATTGCACCATGGGATGTATGAACGTGTGGCAACCACAATGTAACAGTACCATGCTGTGACATAAAACAGAAGGCATGAAGGGACATGGACTGGAGAGGCAAGATGGTGACTCGCATCTCAGATGGCTGGCCATACCACGTGGCAACATAAAGGAAAATTTCACTAAGATGAGTGAAAGGCAAAAAATTAATACACAGAAGGTTCTAATAAGGCTGATTTAGCAATGCTAGACTACTTTTGGACTAAAATATCCATGGTTTCCCTTTAACGAGCTCCTGTGCAGACTTATAAAAAGGAGCTGCAATGTTTTACAAAAGGGAGACAGAGACTGAGAGATGGAGATTAGAAATTGAGAAGAAAAACTCAAAAGCACTCTGTTTTCTGTGTTTCTACTGCCATTGCAAATAGATATTTTTCTGAACAATTTTATTTTTTTTATTTTGCTGTTATTAATAATAAACTTTTGTTGTGAATTTTGTAACTGCGCCTGGTTTTCCTATGCTTCCTGCCTGTGCCTCGATGACAGTTGTAACCACTTGCAACAAAAGTCCTGAAGTCTGGCCTAAGTTTCCCTGGGAGTATCCTTTCCGGTCATCTTCTGGGATCAAAACCTCTGTCTGTACATTTCGGTATTGATATCGTACCTTCGTAAACTTTCTTCTTTCACCCAATCATAGTTATTGGAGTCAGGGACACTGAGATGACTATAGACCAAATGGGCTCTTCCAGACAGATAGGTGACAAGTCTGATGACCCACTGGTCTTAGGGCCAAGCACATGTCTGAGCTATGTGCTTGAATGTAGTTAGATAGGCTTCGATATCATCAGCCTCAGTCAATTTTGTTAATTTAATGTCCTGGGGAATATTTCAGTTGGGCTGCCCAGGGCTAAGGGCCTGGATAGCCTGTAAGGCATCCCACCACCTCTCATCCTGTCTCTTCTGATCCTCCTCCTCCTGTAGTCTCCTGTCCTTGTCTCATTGTCGCCGGTCCTCTGCTCACTCACATTCTATTTCCAGCTGCTTTAAACAGAGCCAGTGCAGCAGGTTACTAGGGTCCTCTGGTGCACTGTCCTCCATTTGCTTCCTCTCCTCTTCTTCCAATGGATCCTCATCTGAGGCTTCATCTTGCTCTTTCTTGGTAATCTTTGACCAGGCACCCAGCTCCAACCCAGGTACTGGTTTCAATCTGAGCTTATCTGCCATAGCTGTAGTCCACTGGATTTTCTCCAGATCAGCACTTTTTCTTTGATTCATGTGTCGGGTACTGGACTATACCCCCTGGCAGTGTCTCCCAAGCAGTCTAGATGAGCCAGGTATCCCACTACTGACACCAGTGTGATGGTGTGGGATAAAAGACACAACAACCAATGGTAAAGTGCATAAAAAAATGCACAAGTGCGTTTATCAATTTATTGTCCAAAAATCTAAAATAACAAAATAATTACAAAAAGTAAACAAAAAAATTTGATTAGTCTATCACATATAGTTCAGGTCTCTGCTTCCGTCAGCAGATTCTGTGGCTTTGCTTCAGCTAAGATAACCAAAGCATAATACCTTCTTACACATCTCAATTTCTGGTGTGAAAACAGCACAGTCCAAAAGTAGGTCTTACCCTACTCATTGTCAACACTAGACTGATTCGACTATCTGAGGTCCCCTAGTGGTGAGCCCTTTTTATAGTACTTTGGTCTGACATCATCCCCTAGGGTTCCTCCCACTGGTCATGACATCATCAGCTCTAGATGCCATATAAGGTGCCAGATTGAGGGCAGCCAGCCCTTTAGGAACATCTTTGGCAGCAGGCTTCCCACAGGTAATTACATTTTCCAAGCATTTCTTTTTTACCAGGCGTCTCTGAGTTGGCAAAGGGAAGGGGAGATTGATGGTGCACTCCTCATCTCCCTTCTCCTACCAGCTCATGAGACCTGTGTTTAGACTGTGAAATCCAAGAAAGGAAAAATATATTTTTGGTTTATATATAGTATTTTCAGGATGCCCTGTACTAGCACATTTCCTTTTTAGAGCAGTACTTATGTGCCCACATTATTTATTTACATACAACAGCCTTTCTGTGGGAATTTTTCAAATAAACATAAACTTTCTCATGTGTTCTGACTGCTGAAATTGTCAGCCATCAGGTTCAATTTCAATTGGGCCCTTTTGTCTTCTCAGCCCCTTGTTTTTTTGCTGGTGGCCACAATATCTTTTATTACCAGGCTATTACAGCCTCACTAGGGCCATTTGTCTTTTGGCAGACACTACAGGGCTTAATTATGTATTTGCCTATAGTGTCCATTTCATTTGTCACCTCTCACCACTTGATGTGGCATTACTTTCTTATATGGAGTCCCCTCTTGCTCCGTTCAGTATTTGTTATAACTGCCGCAATTTGTGGCTAGCTGAAATGTTTCGGAGCACTATCCTGCTCTGATATAAGATTTATTTCAAAGCTGTATCTTACGACTGCCTGTGGTGTTTCAGAGCATCATTCTGCTCTGAATATTGCATGGAGCATCTTCTGCTCCGTGAAGGGATAATTTTTTTGGCCACATTTGATCCTGAGCCGAATCTTGTGGCATGCGTCAGAACAGGCTTCAGCACTGCAGCAGTGGTGCATCGCACAGGGAACATTCCTTTCCTGGGGCATATAGTACACTTAAATCCTTCCTCTCCTGTACCATTCTGGGGCACAGTATTTATATTTATTTAAGTATAGCGTGTCTTGTGCTTACATTAATAACTTCCCTCTCGGGGTTCCATTTTAGGTGTAACTCATGCCAGCAGTTCATGGCATTCTGTATCTTGAGCCATGTACACTCAACACATTGGGGTGACAGGAAAAAAAAGAAAAAAGGGATAGTACAGCTATCAGAAGTACTGTCAGGTTGGTCACCTTGACAGTAAAGGAAGGAAAGAAAAAAGAAAAAGAGGACCACACAGGGTGGAAAGAATTATAATGGGGACAATTGTTTATATATTTAGTTCCACTCAAGAGGAACCCAAACTCACAACAGGGGACAACCTGTTACAGTGAGAAAGAAGAGTAGGGTCATATGAATGTGAGTGGACTACCACACCCTGAATAAGCAGATGATGCCAGATCAATATACTATGCCCAGAGTACAGGATGCACTGGACTGTTTGAATGGAAGTCAATGGTTCTCAGTTCTGGATCTGCATAGAAGATATTACCATATGAACATATGAAAAGCCAGCAGAAACAGGCCTCATGGTTTATCAAGTCTGCTCGATTGTGCATCTAGCCCCTCAGTTTGCAGCTGCCTCACCCTCACCTCCCCTCCTCACAACAAAACCCCTCACTCTGTCCCACCCCCTCTTAAATTTGCCCACCGTTCTATAGGATACCACTTCCTCAGGCAGAGTATGCTACTTGTCTACCACCCTTTCTGTGAAAAAGTGTCCCCTGAGTTCCCTCCTGAATCTCCCCCCCAATCTCAGCCAATGTCCTCTCATGTCCCTCCCCCTTTTGATCTGAAAAATCTCTTGTGTATTAGTCTTGTTTATTTCCTTTAAGTATTTAAAGGTTTTGATCATATCACCCCCCCATCCCTCCTCTCTTCCAGGGAATACATGTTCAGCTCTTACATCCTCTCCTCATAGGATTTTCCTTCCAGTTCTTGGAACATCTCCATTTTCCTACACTGCATCCCCCTCCAACAATCTGACGTCCTTCTTCAGCAATGGACACCAGTACTTTATACAGTATTCCAGGTGCAGCCTGACCAGTGACCTGTACAAGGAAAGGATCACTTCTCTGTTCTGTGAGGAGATTCCCCTCGCTATGCACCCCAGCATCCTGTTTGCCTTTGCAGTCACTTTCCTGTACTGAGCTAAGTGATTCATACTCCTCGTTATAAGCACCCCTAGATCCTTTTCCTTCACAGTGCTTTCCAACGGTGCCTCTCCCAGCAGATATTTCCTTCCAGTGTGCCTAGCTCCGAAGTGTAGGATCTTGAACCATTGAACCCCATCTGCTATGTTTCCAACCACTCCTGTAGCTTGGTCAGGTCCTCCTGCAGTCCTCTCCACCCCTCCATGTCATCTACCACAGCCCCCATCTTGGTATCATCTGCAAACAGACTGATCTTACTTCGAAACCCGTGTGAGGTATCAGCCATGAATATCCCAAACAGTACCGGTCACGGTACTGAATCCTGCAGCCCCCCCAATTGCTATGTCCCTTGGTGATGAGAGTTCCCCCACACCACTTCCTTTTGCTGCCTACCCCTCAGCCAGTTGGTGATCTAATTGACCGTTTTTGTTCCCACCTCTATATATTCCAGCTTTTCCTGAGCATCCCATGTGACACAGAATCAAAGGCCTTGCATGCTGAAGTCCAAATACAGAAAGTCTACTGCATGGCCCTTGTCCAGTTCCCTGGTCACCCAGTCGTAGAACCCAATTAGGCTTGTCTGGCAGGATCTTCCTGAGACATACCCATGTTGAGGTCCGTCTTGGAGACCATTGTCTTCCAAAAAGGTCACCAGCCTTTCTTTTAGGATTGTCTCCATGAGCTTCCCCATGATTGAGGTAAGGCTCACCAGTCTGTAGATGCCTGTTTCATCCTTCAGGCCACTTTATGAATGGGCACCACATGGGCCATCTTCCAGTCCTGTGGCATGCATCCTGTGTCCAGTGATGTACTGAACAGGTCTGCCAGTGGTCCCGCCAGGATCTCCGCTAGCATTCTAAGCACCCTAGGGTGAATGCCATCTGGTCCCAGTGCCTTGTCCACTCTCAGTACCCTTAGTCCTTCCAGAACCCAGTCCTCTGTAATCCTGATATCAATCACGCCCTCCCCTCTGCCCACTCCCCCCTCCCATGAGGTATCTGCACCCCTTTTTTCTCTATAAATACAGAGCAGAAGTAATTATTCAGTGCCTCTGCCTGGTCCTCCCCTTCTCCACCCATCCCCATCCTTCTTAATCCTCACAATCTGGTCTTTGTTTCTCCTTCTCTTGCCATTGTATCTGAAGAAATCCTTTTCCCTGTTCTTGATCCCCTGTGCCAGTCTCAACTCTCTGGATGCCTTGGCCACCCTGACTAACCCGGTAAGCTCCCTGGACTTCTTCAGATCCTGATGCCCCCTCAAGGATTGGGAAAACATGGCTTTTATATGCCCTCTTGGATTTTATGAGTTTCTGAGAATGCCATAGGGGATCACAGGCACACCCACCACCTTCCAGTGCCTGATGGAGAAAGCCATGGGGGATATGAACTATCATCATGTTTGGGAAGACTCTGGAAGAACACGAGGCCCAGTTGATGAAAGTGTTGAACTGCCTGGAAGAATTCGGACTGAAGCTGTTCATTGATAAATGCCAGTTCTTCCAGATTTCAGCCAAGTATGTGGGGCATATAGTTTCAGAAAAGGGTATACAGACTGACCCCAGCAAAGTTGAGGATCTTACCACCAGGCCAAAGCCACAAACTCTGAAGGAATTAAAGTGGCTACTGGGTTTCTTTGGCTACTATAGAAGATTTGTAAAGGATAACACCCGGGTGGTGCGGCACCTCTTGAATCTGTTACAGGGGAACCCGCCCACCAACATAAGTAAGAAAGTTGCCATGCCTGGCGGCTCTGTTATACCAGCCAGTTATTTCCAGCCATCTGAACCTTTCAGCGAGAGGTGGAATGGGAATTGCACCAAAGCTTATGAGGACATCATCCATTGCCTGACCCATGCCACGGTGCTGGCTTATGCGGACCCGCAGAAACCCTATGTACTTCATACTGATGCCAGCTTTAGTGGACTTGGGACCAGGCTATAGCAGGAGCACTCCAAAGATTTGCATCTAGTTGCATTCACCAGTCAGAGTTTAAACCCTTCAGAGTGGAGGTATCCTGTTCATAACTTAGAATTCCTGACATTGAAATGGGCCATAGTTGACCAGTTCCATGACAATCTGTATAGGGCCAAGATCACTGTGAAGACAGATAATAATCCACTCACCTACATGCAAACCACTGCCAAGTTGGACAAAGCTGGTCCTAGGTGGCTGACAGCCTTGTCCACCTATGATTACTGCATGGAGTACCACCCAGACCTGAACCAGGTAGATTCTGATGTCTTGTCAAGGCAGCCCCAAGCCTACAATGATGAGCGCTCCAACTAGATATGAATTTTGGAACAAGTTGTAAAGGCCATGTGCAAGAAACATGACGGTAAAGAGACTCCCCCACCCCCGAGGACACCTACTGTCTGGTAGAATGTCTGGGGGCCTCAGGAGACTGCCTCCCTTTTGCCTATTGCAGGATGGCTACCCTAGATGTAAGATTCCTCCCAAAATTAGCTACTCAAGACCTGCAACTGAAGCAAAGGGCCAGCCCAGTTACAGTGCAGATCATACAAGTGCTGTGACAACAGGGGAGTCAGGAGCAAGTGGACACTGTCTATCCCCCCAGCACAGCTCCTGCTATGTGAATAGCCTAAACCGTGGCTGCAGAAGGGATTGTTGAAAAGAGAGACCCAGGACCAGCAGGGGGCCCCTCGGGAGCAGTTGGTATTACCAGAAAAGCATGTTAACACTGTGTTGAAGGCTCTACGTGATGATATGGGGCATTTGGGCATTGAAGGCACTTTGGACCTGGTTAAGAGTTGATTCTTTTGGATGAAGATGGGGGAAGATGTAGAGACATATTGCAAAAGCTCCATGAGATGTCTAAAAAGGAAGGCGCTTCTCCAGAGGGCTACTCCCTTAGTCAACACCAAAACTAGTGGCACCGTGAAACTGGTATGCACAGACTTCCTCACGTTGGAGCCTGGCTCATGAAATATTTCCAACATATTAGTTGTCACCGACCATTTCACACGATATGCTCAAGCTTACCCCACCAAGGATCAGCGAGCTTCCACTGTGGCCAAGATATTGGTGGAAACATTTTTTGTGCATTGTGGTGCCCCCCCTAGAGGATCCACTTGGATCAGGGACGTGATTTTGAAAGTCGGCTCATCAAGGAACTGTTGTCATTGTGGGGCATCAGGAAGTCCCAGACCATGCCTTACCATCCCCAGGGAGACCCTCAACCAGAGAAATTCAACAGGTCTTTGTTAGACATGTTGAGCACCTTGGATCCCTGGGACAAGCACACATGGAGTCAGCAGGTGAGCACCCTGGTTCACACCTACAATTGCACATGAAATGACACTATGGGGTTCTCTCCCTACCAGCTCATGTTTGGGAGGGAAGCTCGTCTGCCAGTGGACCTGTACTTCGGAGTCTGCTTGGATGGTCTGGGGACAGGAGACTATTTACTGTATGTGAAGAAGCTGAGACAACAGTTAGATGATGCATACTGCCTCACTACAGTAGTGGCCACTAAGAGGAACCAGGCTAACAAGGAGCATTGTGACAAGAAAGTGTGGGCTTAAGATTTGGAAACAGGTGACAGAGTGCTACTGTCATAGCTGGGTATGCCAGGGAAGCATAAGATAGCCAACTGATGGGGAGATATCCCATATATCATTGTGGAGAAGGTTGAAGGCCTACCATTGTACAAGATTCAGCCTGAGGGAGACACTCGAGAGCACAAGGTTATTCATCATAACCATCTGCTGCCTATTGGTGATAAAGTGGTAAATACCTAACATGTTGCAGAAGATCCTTCATCACTCCCCACCACTCGAGCTGCTGCACACAGGAGGAGACAGAGGCAAAGAAGAAGTGATGCCATAGGGGCTGGGCTTGCCCAGGGTGAGGGGCTCCCAGATGAGGGAGGCACTAATGATGAGTCTGAGGCAGAGAACAGTGATACCCTGCATAATCATTATCCTACCCAAAGCTTGCCAGGTTATTTCAGGGACTGCCCCTGATAAGGGATACACCTAAGAGACAGGGTAGGGATGTGGAGTCTATTTCAGCTATGCCTCTCAGGGAGACAACTCCGGACTTGAATAGTGGTCCAGCTGAGCCACTTGAGTGGTACTAGAGCAGCCCTCCTGTAGATACAGCCAGAGAATGGTCACAGGGTGGTTCTGAGGAGCTGGAAAGTGAAGGGGAAGAAGTGTCCTTTGGAGGTCCCACATCGGAACTGAACACTGATCCGACTGTGCCCTTTGAAGAAGCCCAGCTTAGTCCCCCTGGAGCTGTAGATGATGTTAGAGAAGTTTTAGAATCATTCACCCCACTAGCTGAGGAACAGGATGAACAGAAAGAGAGTGAGGATGAAGGGGAACTCCCCACTGACCCAGGGATTGTTAGGGGTTCAGGTATTCAGGAGACCCCTCGAAGGACAGGGAGGACACTACAGTCAGTCCTTAAATTGACGTATGATGCTCCTGGAGTCCCTACAGACTTACCTTAGTTTGTAGTACATGAGGGAGTGTACATTACTTCTAGATCCCTACAGAAGGTGGTTATGTGCCCTGCTGATGCTAAGCCTCCTCGGCCTGAGAAGCAGGAGACCAGAGTAAGGAGAGAGAGGTGAACAGAGTGCCTAGAAGCATTGAGGTAAAGACGTGTACTTTGTGGGGCTTTAGCATCTTATGGCTGATGGGTTAATTCTGTGGATGCCACTCTTATGTAGCCAAAAGGCTCAAAAGGGGAAAAGGAATTTAACAGAATGTACATAATGTTCTGTGTTCGAATGTTCTCATGGTTACAACATATTAGATAGGCACCAGGTGTATAGTTAGAAATGTTATCATTGTTGATGTTTCTTTTGGATACAGTATCTTTCCCATTTGCTTGTTGTGGAAGCCAAACATTTTGGGGGGGGGAGTGTAACCTCCCTCTGAGGGGCTTACCTGGAGTTGCCCCTGTAGTCCCCATTTTTCACCATTTTACTGGTGCTCTTGTTCCCCCCACACTCCTCTGATAGCCAGCATGTTGTTTTCTGCCATCTCAGGCATGGAATCTTGTTCATGAGCTGCCAGCATGTTTGTTCTGGGCCAGCATTCATGCATGCGCAAGCGATGCTTTTGATGTGCCGCCCAGTGATTTGCAGGCAAATGGAGAGTGACACAGCTGTCCGGGTGCCTCTCCCTTGCTAACGGAGGGCCAGTGACCTGGGCAGTGCAACAGGGAAGTCTCTGGGGGTCCCAAAATAAGACTTTGGAGATGGGCACTCAGCGAGTGCTCATGAATTATTCTTGAGCCCTCATGAATATTAATGAGTGCTGCCTGCGACCTAAAGGCATAGTGCTGTAGTGGCAGTGACAGTAAAATGGCTGTGGCAAGTGGAATGAGAGTTGGCTTGTTTGACAGGAGACAGTTTTGGCTACAATCCAGTGGGTTGTTTGTGAAACTAAAGGATTGTCTGGGGCTACACTAGATCTTTGAAGGGGAGAAACTGCACCAAGCTATATGGGACTCCATATAAAACATAGGAGCTGACATGTTTGTGACACTTGAACCCAACACTGCAGCCAATCAGTGATCTAGGTGCCCAAATCTTGGACAGAGGGATGCCTGAGAAAAGGAGGGATTAATTCAGGCACCTAGATCATGCCCCAATAAATGAGCAGGAAATATTGATCTCTATGGATATCGATTATTGATAGGCTCCATCAGCCAATCAGAATGCTGGATTTACAGCTGACACTGTGTGGTCTTTCTGGGATTTCTTCAGTCTGTTCCCTGGCTCTGTACAAATCAAGAGTATACAATGAGAGTGGACATTAGGCTTCATGGGCTTACCCAGGCCCTAATTTGGAGATGGCTGTTGCAGAATTGGATTGAGGAGGGGAAAGAGAGAAAGAAACTGAATTGTGATTCTGATTCCCCAGGTACTTGTTGCAAGATTAAATTGAGAAGGGGAAACAGAGAAAGAGACTGAACTGTGATCCTGTTCCTCCAGGTACTGAGAAGTTGCTTAACTATTGTTGGGAGAAACTAAATGCTGCAGAATCCCTGTACCAGGAAGCTGGATTAGCTGAGAGGACTGTGTGGATTATTTGAGTGCTACAGTTGCTGCAAGAGGACATTTGGTTGTGTGGGGCTTCAACTGAAATTCTGAAGAGGTAAAGCATTTCTGGTCTTGGGGGTGCTAGCCAGGTGCTGTGCATGTCCTGCGTGAACTGGTTAAAGTGCCTGAGAGCTGAGGCTCAGCTGCAGCTGAAGAAAAGGTAGTTGACACTGCTCCACTGGACAGTGTGAACTGGTGTGCAGGGGTTGGTTGATCTGCGATCCCTCTGTTGGATTGCACCTGCGCTTTATGGACTAAGGCTAGCACCCACTCCAATTGGCATTGGACTTTGCTCTAACTGCTGTGGATTTTTTTTTTCGAACTCAGTGCAGGGACTGCAGGAGAACCCCCACCATTCAGGAGTTCTCATCCAGAGCCAGAAAGAGAACCTGGTAACCCCTTCCAAGTGGGACTCACTGTCTCAGGAGGTCAGCAGCACTTGCTGGGGTGCTAGGGCACCTATGACCCATTGGGGGAGCAGGGCTATGGAGCCACTCCTGGGTCTGGGACTTCTGGGGCTGGTGTTGTCCTGCCACAGTGCTCTGCAATGGGCCAGAAGCAGCATAAGGTGACAAGTGGCCAGAACTCCAATAAAGGTGAACAACTGCAAGATCCTTGAGCAAGTTCCATTCTGACAGAGGGATCCTGACTGGCCATTGTCTGTTTTGCTGCACTAAACAAGGAGCTCCATACCCCAGGTGTTGAGATCAATAAACAGTGAGTACCCTGGACCTAGCCCCAGAAAGGAAAAGGGGAATTCATGTGTTTTCTCATTCTAAGTTTTCTAAAATATTTCAGGGCCCCGATAGCCAGCCAACCCATGGCACTGATCAGGCCTGCACTTAGTGGGTACCCCTAGAGACAGTTTGGGGGCACTGGTACCAGTGGGGAGGGGCTTGGCCTATGGGCCCAAATGTCTATTATTGTTGCCTATTTCACTAACTTTTTTCTCTTTTCACAGCCACCCTTTGTCCCAGTATCTCTTCCCAATCCTTACCCCTGAATAAAGCTGTGAGTTTGTTTGTTGAAACTGCTGTGTTAGTGAAATTCATTGCATGTGTCTATTGCTGAAATATATGGTTTATGGTGGAACAAGGTTACTGGGGATACAGTTTGCAGAGTGGTTGGTTGGGGAGGTACAGTATTCCACGGGGCTTTACCAAGCAGGTACCTGGCTCACTAATACCTTACTCTGGGAGGGAGAAAGAAAAGAAACATGGAACCCAGCAATGGGAGGGAGAAACACAAGAAAAGGGGCAACTGCTTATTGGGGGGGGAACAAAATAAAAAGAGCAACCACCCATGGGGGTAGAAACGTAAAGGGCAATTTCCAATGGGGGAGAAACAAATGTAAAGGGCAGTCACTCATAGAAGGGGACAAAAGAAAAAGGCAGTCACCCATTGGAGAGAAGCAGCAGAAAAGGGACCCACCCCTTGGATGGGAGAAAAAAAAGAAAAAGGGCACCTGCCCATGGGGGGTCACAACAGGCAAAGGGCAGATGTCCATGGGGAGAAACAAAACAAAAAATGGCAACAGCCATGGGGGGTAAAAGAAAAAGGGCAACATTCATTGTGGAGGAAAAACAAAAGAAAAAGGGTAACTGCCCATTGGAGGTAGAAACAAAAGAAAATGGGAAACTGCCTGGGGGGACGAAAGAAACAGGGCAACCACCCACTGGGTTAGAAAGAAAAAGGAAAAAGAACAAATGCCCATTGGTGAAACAATAGGAAAAGGGCAACTGCTTATGGGGGGGTCAAATGGTAAAGTGCAGCCACCTATGGGGGAAAAAAAGAAAAAGGACAACCACCAACTGGGGAAGAAGCAAAAGAAAAGGGCACTCCTCCTTGGAGGAGAGAAACAAACAAAAAAAAAAGGACAACCACTCATGTGGGGGAGAAATAAAAGAAAAGGGGCAACCCCCTATAAGGGAACACAAGAAAAAGCACAACCACCTATAAGTGGAACCCAAGAAAAAGGGCAACTGATAACTGGGCAGAAATAAAAGAAAAAGGGCAGATGCCCATAGGGAGGAATAAAAGAAATAGGACAACTGCTCATTGGGGCAGAAGCAAAAGAAAAGGGGCAAATGCACATGGGGGAGACACAAAAGAAAAAGGGCAACTGCCCATGGGATGAGAATTAAAGAAAAATGGCAACCTCTGGGAGAAACAAAAGAAAAAGGGCAACTGCTCATTGGGTTAGACACAAAAAAGAAAGGGCAACTGCCCAAGGGGGGAGAAACAAAAGAAAAAGGACTACTGTCCATGGGGGAGAAACAAACAGAAAAGGGCAACCTCTCATGGGGGCAGAAATCAAAGAAAAAGGACAACCATCCATAGCGGAAGAATCAGAAGAAAAGGGCACCCCTAGGAGGGACGACAGAAAAGAAACAGGGCAACAGTTAATGGGGGGTGGTGTACAGAAGAAAAAGGGGAACTGTAATTGGGGGAGAGAAACAAAAGAAAAACGGTACCCTACAATGGAAAGGAGAAAGAAAAAAAAATGGAACCCAACAATGAGACAGAGAAACACACAGAAAAGGGCAACTGCTCATGGTGGGGAATAAAAGAGAACGGGCAACTCCTTATGGGGGAGAGAAACAAAAGAAAAAGGACAACCACCCATTAGAATAGAAACATGAGATAAAGGGCAACTTCCAATGGGAGAGGGAGAAATAAAAGGTAATGGGCAGCCACTCATGGGGTGAAAAGCTAAAAATTACAACCACCCGTCGGTGGAAAGCAGAAGAAAAGGGCACCCCACATGGAGGGGAGAAACAAAAAAAAGGCAATCACCCATGGAGGGACAAAAGAAAAAAGGGAACCACAAATGGGGGCAAGAAACCAAAGAAAAATGGCAACTGCCGATGAGGGAAGAAACAAAAGAAAAAGGGCAATCATCCATTGGGTTAGAAACAAAAGAGAAAGGACAAATGACCATGGTTGGAGAAACAAAAGAGAAAGGGGAACCACCCAAGGGGGGAGAAACAAAAGAAAAAGGGCAACTGCTCATAGGTGGGAGAAACAAAAGAAAAAGGGCAACCACCCATGGGGGAACACAAGAAAAAGGGCAACTACCCATGGGGGGAACAAAAGAATAAGGGCAACTGCCCCTGGGAGGGGAAAAACAAAATAAAAGGAGCAATATCCCATGGTGGAGGAGAAATGCAAGAGAAAGGGCAACTGCCCATGGGGGGGAAACAAAAGAAAAAGGGCAACCACCCATAAAGCGAAAATGAAAGAAATAGGGCAACCACCAGTGGGGAAGGGGAGCAAAAGAAAATGTGGAATCGCCCATGGGGGAGAAATAAAAGGTAAAGGGCATCCGTCCATAGAGCGGGAAACAAAAGAACAAGGGTAACTGCCCACTGAGGGGAGAAACAAAAGAAAAAGGGCAACTGCCAATGGGAGGGAGAATCAAAAGAAAAAGGGGCAACTGCCCATGGGTGTGAGAAACAAAAGAAAAAGGGCAATTGCCCATGGGGGGATGAAAATGTAACCCCGGTTTCCTGAGGTTACTAGAATCCCATCAGTGTCAGTGTTAGGTAGGGATGGCAGCTGGTGAACATCTAGTTAAGTGGATTTTCACCTAGCCCCTCTCTGCTGCTTGGTCACTGCTGAGCGCAGAGAGATGATGTCATTTAGAACTCTCGCAGCAACATAAGCCACACAGTTTGTGTGAGAGCGCTGAGTTTTAGAATTCTGAGGTCAGTTCAGTGTTACCAGAGTTGTTAGCAGCAGCTCAGAGAGTGAACAGCTCAGTATGTGGAGTGTCTGTATTTCTCATCCTAGTGGAGGACATCTTTTCCTGACTGGTGAAGTAGTGGAAACCATCTCCGGGGGTTCCTGTGCCTTTATCCCATGTGGGATAAGGGGGACTGCAGAGGATTTTAGGTGCAATCCCCTGATCCAACCTTGAACTTTTGCGAAGCTGCCTTTGGTGTACAAACTGAATAGATTCTGTCTGAGTTACCCAGGATATCTACCTGTCTTTTTTCTGTTGGGTGACTCTCTGATAAAGGGACCCTTTCACCTAACTTCTGTGAGGATTTTCTCAAGAAGATTTATGTTCTTAAAGTTTGCTGACAATAGTGGATGTCCCATATGTGACTTGCCCTTTGTTCAGGACTTTAACCTTACACCCTAGTGGTGATCCTGATGTTAAATGTGCTAAACATTTCAAGATAGCATCATTTTCTACAGTTTCAGTATTTGTGAGGTGTAACTCTGAAAGAATGGCTGAGTATAGATATGGAAGCAAAAGGTGGGAGATCCCCCATCTGGAGTGACCAGTTTAGCACTTCAGGTTCTGTAAGGGTGCCTGTTTTCTCTCAGTGCATGTGGCCAATGCCTGAAGAAGTTTACCCCTTGTACGTGGGTTTTTGCTAGTTTAGAGCTTTGTGTGCTCCATCGTGGCCCATGCACCACATTCCTATCCTATGCCATATGGCAAACTGTTCTACATCTGTCCTAGTGCCACTTTCCAGAAGAATTTTGTGTGCTTTCACAGTGGCTAGTTCCACAATCTTCTAGATTTCAAATCCTGTGCTATATGAGAACTGTTCTAAGTACTGCCCTAGTGCCATTTCGAGGAGAGATTTTATGTGTTCACCGTGGCTACTTCCACAATTTCCAGATGTTTAATCCTATGTTATATGGGAGTTCAAGTTTCTGTTTTCTACAGATGTGTTCTACATTGCCTTGTGCTACAAAGTGTAAACCCTTGGGGGTCCATCTTTGCATTTGTGTTTCCCACTTTTTTCGGAATAAAGCAACACTTTAGAATCCCAGCCTGGTATGGACAATCTAGTTACTGCTTCCTGTGTGGATTTACTGGGTACCCCTGTCCAGAAGTGCAAACCTAGCATAGCCCTTAGCAAATGTTCTCTCCTCAGGACCTGGGTTTTGATATAGGTCTGACTGTGTCTATTACACAGTCTTTTGTTTTCTTCTGTATTGCAATTGCTTTGTACCCTGTGATCGCAAATTCTCTCACTGTAAGTATTACCTGAGCAACCACGCCCGTCGTCACGGGGCAAAAACCACACCACTGGGTTTTGTCTTAACGTCGCTTTATTTGATCAAACACACATGCATGTGGGACTTCTACAACAGAGAAGTTCTCCGATTACAATTTACAGCAGCTTTTTATAAGCTAGATTTTGCACTTCTTATCTTGAAAAATACCAACATTTCAGTATAAGCCAATCATAAGACAGCATAACAAGTTTTTAGCAATGTAACAGAAAAACACATTGATATGCATGAGGTATTTTTCCACTGCTTATTTTATTTCTTTCCCATTACTGCTTGATACATATGCCTGGGTCAAGCTGACCTGAAGAGAGATGAGTTTCACTCACCACCATAGCACGTGCAGCTTGCCTTCAATGCCACCACGTGCTGTTATTTTTATATTTTGCCCAGGCATGCTCTTATCTTTATATTTTGTCCAAGCCCGTTATTCAGGCTGGTACAACCAGTTCTGCTCAGTTTTATCTATCTTTCTGTTTTACAAATGTACCTCAAGTAACCTCAGTACAAATTCTATAACCCAAAAAAGAAAACATGAACTCAGAAATTTCTACTACATTCATTATGACTTTGTTGCAGCATGGCTTTCAAGCAAGCATAGCTTCAAGGCATTTAATAGCAAATATAGCTTTAGGATATATACAAATTCCTCACACTCTCCCCTTGCAGTACTATGTATCAACTAACGATCCTTTTTACTTTTTCTCACTTTATATTTGGTCACAATCTGGCTCGTTTTGTAATGGAAAACACCCCTCCAGTTTAATGGGGTCCTTTTGTTGGGTTATAGCAAGGGGCAGGTGGGTGGCGTCCCGTGACACCATTGTGTTGCACAGGCATTATGTAGGAGAAGTTTGATTAGGACAGTCAGTAGCCAGAGTGCCAATATGACCACTTACAAGTACTGTCACCCAATGGAGAAGAGTAGCACCCCAGTCACCAACTAAGCATAGCCATGACCATGGGTCCCATATTTATGTGTAGCAAGCTTAGAAAAAAATGCAAGGCTGGAATTTGTGTGCATATCTCGCCACGGCCTCATTTTATGCTTTCAGCTATTTTTTTTCTTCATTGTATAGAATTTTACAATTAACCCTTTTAAAGTCTTACACGACACATATTAAGTGACATAGTGGTATTTTCCACTTGCAGCCTTTTGCTACTAGATATACTAATTTACATGTTGGCATCATTTAGTCATTTACTAACCATTTTACCTTTACTAGCCCTTTAGCAATTTACACTAGCCATTTTACACCTTTTTATTTCCTCAGTTTTATGGTTAGCCAACTACACATTGTTGATAAAAGTTTGGTCACTGATTACTAAAACCTTGGCCACTGACCACTGTTAATAATTTCCACCCTGAAGATAGGAGGCCCCTGAGGGACTCGAACATTCACAAAAATTGAACATAAATGTAAAGATATTAGTTAATAACTGAAGGTTAAAAAAAAACTAAACATTTCTGCTTTTAGACTGTTAGACTAGGTGAATAGGTATATGATTTAAAACTGGTTGCCAGCATACAGATAGTCAAGGCATTTATAAAAAGCATCCTGTTCTGGAGTTGGTACAGGGGTGCTTACAGACAGAACACAAATCTTGAGTTTGTAAAACATAATACAGAATTGAGGGATGTCAACACCACAATTGAAATATGTGAAAAAATGTTAACATGTGACACCACATATAACACAATATAACATAATTTTGTTGATGAAAAAGAGTTCATGGAATTCACTTTGAGAGTGAATAAGGTAGATGCTACCTTGTGTTGAGGTGTGGCACACCCTTGAAGCTTGATTGAAGAATCTATTGATAATGTCTCTTGACAGATAAGTCCTTATAAAACATAACAGTCCATGAAATGAACAGTTCATAAGTTCATATAAGTATCCATAGGTTGATGTAGTTACAGTACAGATGAAATGTCATTTGCAGAATGGTGGTAACCCCACAAGGCATATGGGGCAATGCAGACAGTAATTTAAAAACAAAACACCAGCATAGTAGAAAAGTCAGTGTTCATTTTGCTGGCTGGCTGCTGGATGGCTGATTAGTAGACACACTGGCCAGGGGTGCATTGAGTCCTTTTAATGGAGTAGCCACACACACACTGGCATGGCATTTGTTTTGTCGTAGTTGATTACACCCCGGCATAAAGATTAACAGTCCATAAAAAGGTAACAATTGACAATAAACCATTAAGAACACAGTCCATAACAGAGCAATAGGGTTGTAGAAAGTACCAGCCATGTTTGGAACAAGCGGCAGTGAAGAAAATGGATGTATTGTTTGAAGGTCAATTGAAGCAGAATCTTCTCGCTGGAGTTAGGGAGTGCCCTTCCCCAGACTTAACTTCATAGTAAGCAGAAACAATAAGCTTGATTGCAGAGTCTGAACTGACTGGACCTTCTTCAGTTGATTTAAAGTTCTACAAATAGGTGTAATTTTGCTGAAAACATTACACTTGCAGAGGTAATAATAACTGGATTCATGCAATAGTCCTTATAAGAGCCAGTCAGGCACAAAGATGGTGATAACATCAAAACTGTGGCAGTTGTTTTTCTTTTTTAAGGAAAAAGATGAAGGTCTTGGCAACTTAGATAAAAGTATTACTGCTGTTGAACGTGGAGATCTTATGTGTGCCACACCGTGGAAACCTGCAAACTTGCAAAGTGTGTTAGACACTGAGTTAAAAACACATAAATAACAATCTTTTAAACCATTTACTTCTTGTTTTGTAAAGAGTGGTGTGACACAGCCTAAATTCTGGCAATTAGAAAAATAAAAAATAAAAATGGGACATTAACCGCACACCTGGGGGTGCAGGCCGAGGTTCAGTTATACCATTTGACCATCTGTAAATCATGACAATGTTATGGTTACCTCCTGCTTTTAAATCACAGAAGCAGTTATGACAGTGATGAACATTATTTCCCTGTCTGTTGCAAGCAGACCTAACTGAGACCTGAGTTATAAAATCTTGTAATGTTACAATACATAGATACATAGACAGTGTCGGCAGATAAGGGCCTATGGTCCACCCAGTCTGCCCATTTGAGCTTGTAAGTTCAGTTTGTTTTCCTAGAAGTCTGTTTCCCCTTACCCCTGACCTCTAGAATTCCTTTATGTCTATCCCATGCATTCTTAAATCCCGTGATTTTTTCAGCCCCCACCACTTCCTCTGGCAGGGTGTTCCACTTGTCCACCACCCGTTCTGTGAAGAAATTCTTTCTCATGTTTCCTCTGACTCATCCTCCCTCCAACTTCATCCCATGCCCTCTAGTCCTGGAACATCTTTTTCGCTTAAAAATAGTGTTTTCCTGCACTCTGTTTCTCCCTGTAAGATACTTGTATGTCTCTTATCATATCCTCTCTCTCCCTCCTCTCCTCCAGGGAGTACATGTTCAGTTCCTTCAACTTGTCTTCATAGGACTTGTGATGCAATCCATTTCTGCACCATTCTCACCCCTTCAGTCTCACTATCCCTCCCTTTGTCTTTCTTTTTTCACTTATGTACCTGTAAAAGGTTTTGTCCCCTTTAACCACTGATTTTGCAATGTGTTCTTCTGTCTGAGCTTTGGCTTCCCTTACTGACTTCCCTGCCTCCCTTTGTTTCTCCTGGTACTTCTCCCTATCCCCTTCTGCCTGTGTCTTTTGTATTGCCTGAATGCTATCTTTTGGCTTTCACTTTCTTTGCTACCTCTTTGGAAAACCATAATGGTCTCTCTTTCTTTTCCTCTTGCTAACCTGCTTAATGCAGTTACGCTTCAAACATATTGTTCATAACAATATGCCTTTTACCTAATGCAATTAGTGGGACAAATACATATGTTGTTGGCCTATGCCAATTTAATAACAGTGCCTATTGCACCTGTGACAAGTGAAAAGGTCTACCTTCTTTACCCTGTATAGTGAAATACTCCAAAGTACTGAGTGGGGTGAGGCTTGAAGCATAGGTTTGGAGTACAATCTAAATTTGCATATTATAATTGTTAAAATTTAAAATGACAAAACCTGCATAGAGTACATCATTCTTCAGGGGTACCTGTGAGCAATAAGACAAATGAAGCATTAATTTTACTTTTGGTTTTGCTTTGGAACATATTGTAGGGTGGGTCAGCAATGCTGGTCCCAGTATTTAGGTTTGTTATGAGCATTAAAACGTTATACATGTGGAGCACTTTTCTGAATACACATGATACAGTGTAGCAGATGTATATCAAAACATTATAACATAAACATGAAACATAAGCATGTTTGTAATAGAACAATTTCAGTATTGAGCATAATGCATAATGCATAAAATACATTTAAACAACACATATAGACTGTAAACTTAGCTTAGAGTCCAGAAATGTTAGAGTACTGTGAATTTACTGGTTGAAAAATGCATTCATTGCTGTAAGGCAATGACAAAAGTGTTTTGCATTTGTTTTAACAGGATAAGAAAGCTGAAAAGACAATCAAAAGAATGAATATGTGTGGACATACATACACAACTTCACCCTCCAGCGTAACTGATTACTTGCTGAGGGCAGAAACCCTTGTACCAATAATAGGTGTGAGATTTAACTGTTTGCACTAGAAAAAACAGAAGGGCTTGAGCTGGGTTATGCTGTTAAAATACCTTGGGTCTTTTTAAAACCTGTAAATAAGAAACAATTATTGGCAAATATACATTTTCTTTATTTACCCCTTTGGGGGAACAGTGATGTACCTTGCAACCTTTGTGGGTACTACACTGGAAGGGATAGAGGTAGGGTAGCTTACCCCCTCCCCCCAAGCTCCTACTGGTGGAAGAGACAGCTCAAAGTGAAAGAGACAGCTCGAATACTGAGGCAATAAAAAGGTTAGCTGTGGATGGTGACATGATCCCCACCTACTACACTTTAAATTATAACAAGATAATATTACAATTAGTTTAGTAAGTTTCATACCTTACTATAAAGATGGGGAACTTCTTTTTCTCTAGAAGAAAGAGAAGAAACACAGACAAACAACAAAAACAAACACACACCAGTTTCAAAATAAAACAGATTATTTCCATAGGATAAAAAGAAACTAGCGTCCCTGGGTTCCTTATCCTAAGCATGACAAAATGTCAGCTAAGTTTATAAAAATCCAGATTGATGGTAATACCCATCGTACGTATCTCTTAGAATGCATTTCAAAAGACAAAAAATGATTACACCATGGTCACACATAAAAACAAAAGCCATTGTTTTAACTGTAGATGGTAACTCAAAAACAGCTGTAATAGTCCTTTTTTCAAAAGCGTACTATATATATATATAATAAAATATGGGGAGATGATGAATAATTCTCCCCTTTCAGCTGGAGTATTGCCTGTGTTGGCTGTAAGTCAGAAGCAGTGAGACGAGAAGAAAAGTTTGTTCCTCTTCACTTAGAATACTAGTTTTGCAATAAAAAGTCAAATTACATGGTTCACTCTTGGTGTGCTTTCATGAAAACATACATTTTGTGTGAAAAGTTGTGCTTTAGGTATGGAATACACATCAAGTTTGAACTGGTAGTAACATAAAATGTTGAAACACAAGAAGGTCAAATAACGTGCAAAAGGTCACAGTGTGCATGCAAGGGTCGTTCAAACCCAGTTATTTTTTTTTTTAGTGTCCTTGAACACTACTGATATTAAATATCTTTAAATAATAATAAAGCATACCATAAAACTACTGGCCAAGACAGTACACACACATACACATACACAAAAAGAAATACTTAACACAAAATAAGACTGACATTGTTTCACACCAATTTGCTGAGGTAATGCCCATAGTTTCATTAGAAAACTGTACGTGTTTTAGATATATGTGCTGCCTCCCCCTGTCTTGTAACACTGACAATTTTTAAATCAACACATTTATACATATCACCATGCCAAATCTTTCCAGAACAAAACACTTTTTAAACAGATTTTAACTCCATTAAAATGCAGCACAACATATCATCTGTAAGTGAACACATCTTGTATAACATGGTTACACCTTTTGGCACAAAGCCAAAATATGGCACCCTGCCATTTTGCAAAAGTTTCTGGTTATAACTAGAAGTATGATAAAGCCATTTATAGCTGTTAACACATTACATTTTCACCTAGCAGTGGCTTGGCACATTGCTTGCAAACTACAAATCTTTCTGCACATTGCGATCTATATGACATCATAACTCTTCACCATCAACACTACCTGCTCCAATCCAACAACTACAAACAAAAGTTCTTCACTGACCCTATCTAGGCAGCACAAATGTTCCATTAAAAATAAAGCCAATTAAAACAGTCAGCTATGAGCAAAGAACTTCTTCTTTCTTTTTTTTACTGTAACATGTTGTGCACTGAAGGCAGTCAATCCTATCTATAACCTTGACAACAGAACATAATTACAGAACACAGATATAAGCTAGAAAATATGCAGAAAAGGCAGGACATTACCTTGTTTAGTATATGTATTACGGAAATAAAACAGACGGACATAAAACAACTTTGAATAAAAAATTCAGACTTACCCGGTGCCAAGGTATTTTTCTTCTTCTTTTCCGATACACTAGTCTGAGTAAGAAAACTGACTGCAGGACCTTCATGATAATTTCCAAACAGTGCAGCTATTAACCCTTTCAAAGGTTTTCTTTTGGCCATTTTAGTAACCTGCTAAACCAAGTCTTTTTCCAGAGCTCTGGTTTGCAGTTTAAAAACAAAACAAAAAAATCTCTAACAGTACTAGGTTGAGATCCATCTGGTAGAGGTCCCCAGTACTTGGGTTTGGGATCAAATGTTTCAGCCTCTATAGGAGGCAAGGGAACTTGAAATTGATACAGAAAAACTTGAAACTACACAGATAGGCAACATGGGAGGGAGGATTTTCAAATCATCCCGTCTGTAGTCACCTACTGTGCGTACATCCACAGTAGTTTATTTTCTTTCTCTAGATGTTGCTTATCTAACTTTACTTAATCAGACGCTGTTTTTCCTCTAAAGCAGCCTGAACTGTGAAAGCCATCATTGGCTCTAACAGTATATACTTGCAGCAACACAAATTACAAGTACAAAGGGCAGTGCAGTTGCCCTTGTAATTTGTTTAGTCAAACTTATCAAACATACATTTGCGGTCCAGATAATACTAACTCTGGACCCAGCTATTTTCCTGTGTTTCCCATATTATCTAGGCCTGTCCTTTATAGTGCACACTCGCTCCAAGGTATTCTTGTACTTACAGTGATGATGAGTGTCGCCAGCCCCTAGGCATCACATCCTGATGGGGTTCCACAAAAATGTCCTTCTTTTTGTCCAAGGGAAACAACCCGATCATGAGGTGACACGGACCGAAGAACTCATCCTGCCGACTATGCCAAAACTGTGATCGCAAATTCTCTCACTGTAAGTATTACCTGAGCAACCACTCCCGTCGTCACGGGGCAAAAACCACACCACTGGGTTTTGTCTTAACGTCGCTTTATTTGATCAAACACACATGCATGTGGGACTTCTACAACGGAGAAGTTCTCCGATTACAATTTACAGCAGCTTTTTATAAGCTAGATTTTGCACTTCTTATCTTGAAAAATACCAACATTTCAGTATAAGCCAATCATAAGACAGCATAACAAGTTTTTAGCAATGTAACAGAAAAAACACATTGATATGCATGAGGTATTTTTCCACTGCTTATTTTATTTCTTTCCCATTACTGCTTGATACATATGCCTGGGTCAAGCTGACCTGAAGAGAGACAATGAGTTTCACTCACATCATAGCAACGTACAGCTTGCCTTCAATGCCACTACGTGCTGTTATTTTTATATTTTGCCCAGGCATGCTCTTATCTTTATATTTTGTCCAAGCCCGTTATTCAGGCTGGTACAACCAGTTCTGCTCAGTTTTATCTATCTTTCTGTTTTTACAAATGTACCTCAAGTAACCTCAGTACAAATTCTATAACTCTTAAAAAAAGAAAACATGAACTCAGAAATTTCTACCACATTCATTATGACTTTGTTACAGCATGGCTTTCAAAGCAAGCATAGCTTCAAGGCATTTAATAGCAAATATAGCTTTAGGATATATAAAAATTCCCTCACAACCCCCATCCCTCTCTTTTCCCCAAAACATGGGAGGTGTGTCTACTAGTTAAATAATGGGCCAGTGAGGGTTACAAAAATGGAAGCTCGTCTGATGATATTGTTTGAATTTGGGGAGAGAACAGTAGATGTTTCCTTAGGGTATAGCTAGTGTTTTGTCTGGCAGTTTGGTAACCCAAATCAGGAAAGGAAGCTTTGCACAAAAGGATCTTGCCCAGGAGAGTGCCATCCTTATGTGCCGCTGTGCTCTTGCTAGTACAGTGCTGCTGTGTGTTTGTACCAACTAACAATGGACTGTAAAGCCAGAAAGTGTATGTCCTTGTCTCTGCATCCAGAACATTTTTCAGAACTTTTAAATCTCAAGTTTTAATTGCCAAAAGTAATGTGGACTTTAGGAAACAAAGAGAGAAATGTGCTGTGAATGTTTCCTGTACTTTGTCTGCAAATTGGGGGAGTTGCTAAAGAAATTGCCAAGTTCTGAGCCTGAAAATGGTCAAAGCAGCACTCTTGCCATTGAAATTGTAGCCAAGAAAAAAGTTCAGTTTGCAATTTAAATTTGCCCTGCTTGACGATCACTGTGAAGGAAGAGAGAGGCTCATTTGCGTGGCGTCGAGTGATTGGTGCAACTGCAATCAGTCCCGCCACCTAGCCAACTTCAGAGTGCAGCCCAGTGTTCAAGAAGGAGAGAGCGAGTGGTGTGCGAGCTGGTCAGACCAGGATCAGCCAGTGAGGGGCTTGTGAATGTTCTAATCTGTAAAAACAAACTTTTGCTGTTAAAATTCAGGCTCAACCCATTATCCAACTGACTGGAAAGTGAGCGTGGTGTTCGTGGTAACAATCGGCGGGATTGCCAGCCCATTTTACCCCAGAGGCCTTCCAGGATCGGCACCAGGCCAAAAATTTCCACCAGAGAAAGCCAGTTACTGATTTCAGTGAGTACAAATGCAAACAACTGTGCATCAAACTGTGCCGTGATTTTCAAGCCAGCTGAATCTTTGTGCAAGCAGTGAGATTGTTTTGCAAAGAGGACTGTGAGTTATAAACAGCAAGTGCAACAAACGAAATTCTGAGCATAGACTGTAAGCATTTATGATGGCTTCAGCAACAGTAAAATGTACTTAAGCAAGCGAGAAACTGTGAGTTGTATTATCCTGCAACAAACAGGCAATCCTGTAAAAGAAATACTGCGGTTTGCAAGTGACTTTAAGCATGTGTAAATAGTCGATTCTTGTGCTAATCATAAAGTCCTGTAAAATCATATGAATGTGCTGAAAGAGATATAAGCAGTGCACACAGAAAACAGTTTGAGCAAAATCAGTAGCAGAAAGGGTCAGATGCACAGTTATTGAGTCAGAAACAGATTTGATGCATCAGGAGAGCTACCTCTTCCATTACAGGGTGGGGTTAGTAATGTAAACACAGCAGCAGGGAACCATTTTGTGAGACTGTACTGAGACTAGTAAACATACAGTAACAACAAACTTTTATGTGTTTTATTTGCAGACATGGCTTTGGGAACATCCCGCTACCCAGATCATGCCCAAACTATGATAGTGGAGGATGTGGCCACAATAAGGGAAACAGAGAGAACTTTCTATGGTGAAGGGTTGTCTCCAGACACTGCGACCCCTAGTTATCCAGTGAGATCATGCATTATGTGCCTCAGGGCTGGAAGGGATGTGTTTCTGATACCACACTATTCAGATTGCCTAGTGAAGTATGGTATGACCAGGGATGTACCACCAGAGAGGGTATCATGAATTCGATCGTCTCCCACTTGGACCAAAGTAGGAAACCCTGCAAGCAGCAGCACACAGTACCAGGTTGAACCTGTTGGGGGAGGCCCCATAGAGTGTGACACAGAAGGAGAGAATATGGATCTACTGCAAGGGCACACACCTAGAGATGTTTCCATGCCTATGTCCCAGATAGGCAGTGTGACGGAAGGATCCATAGACCCATGGATGGAGGGTCCTAGCCTAGTAGGGAAGGATGAACTATGAGAGACATTGAACTGGGAGATGTCTACCTCCATGCCCAGTGAAGAGTGGACTGCCTCGGGAGTGAGGACAACTGCTCACTCCTGGACTCAGATTTTGAGTGAGGAAGAGGAGGTTGAGGATATGTATCTTCATGTTGAGGATCCCAGTTTGTGGCCTCAAGCGCTTGCCTCAGAGGAGCCAGAGAGAGAGAGAAGAAGATGGCTCCACTGCCCTGCCCACAGAAATGGTTGGGGACAAGTTCTTTCATTAGTTAAGTATGAGGCACTGGCTTCACCAGGACTGGCCACTCCCAAGCCGAGCCATGGGCCGTACACTTGTGAAGAGTAGTAAGGAGGAGAGATTGGTACGTAGGAGGGCCAACACCATATATGGGAGGTCCTTTCCTACCTTTCCTCATAGAGTCTGGGAGGAAATTGAACAGAACAGGCAATCCTGGTTATTGGAAGAGGCAAGCAAAAATCTGCATCCTGTTGTAGCAGCATGTGTCAGAGACAGAGTCATAAGTGATAGATTGAAATTTTGGAAATTGGGCAGAACTTTGTTTATGGACAGTGTTTGAATTGTGGACAAAGCAGGGAATGAAACATTCCACAACATCAACTTTGAACGCCCAGATGGTGACATAGTTCTTGCACCTCACACTGAGTGGTATTACCATTAATGGCGCCACTCCCTGTGAATATGCCCAGCATGCCCTGAGAGAAGCAAAGCAGTGGCAGCGCAGTGTCTGCCATCCAGCAGCAGCAGAATCCAAGGAGGAAGATGCAGCTCTACTGGTGTTTCAGGATCTTTAGATGCATCCAGATTCATCAGCCCAGCAGTGTTTTCCCATTTCCATTGTCTGACCTTCCAGATTACCTCACCCAGCTGTTTTCCTGTTCCGTGGTTCGATTTCAAAGATGACATCATCGCAGCTGTTTTCCTGTTTCATTGCCTGTTTTCCCAGATAACATCATCCCAGCTGTAGCCGAAGGTGCTGCCGGGGGTGAGAGTCTTCAGCTTGGAGAAGTAAAATGATCTTGTTTCAGTCTTCAGAGAACTGGTAAGACTCATTTTTCTATGCTTTTACTGACTTTGCAAAGCACGCTCTACATCTGGCAGACCACCACAAACTGTCTGAACTGTCCTCAAAGACTCTCCCCACGGATTGCAGTGCTTTTCAGGCCCTGCCGTGTTCCAGGACTGTACTTCAGTGGGCTCCAGCCCAGGAGGTACTCTTTTATGGACCTTGCCTTTGGGCAACAACATTCTGTCACTAGTATGGGACATTTAGGGCATTCCATCCCCCAAACGTGTTGTATAAATGTCTGTTTTCCTATTTTTATACTTTTGTACCTTTCTAAAAAATATTTTTTGGGATTCTTTAGTGTTCAGATGGAGGTTTAGACAGTGTTTGGTATGCAGAATGTAGTGTTTTTGTTTTTCATCTCTTTAAGGTGTTCCAGACGAAGGAAGAAGAGAAGAAAAGAGGATGTGGGAGCTCATCCGCATTCCTCTTTTTTCACAGAGTTTTAGAATTGTTGTTGTTAACAGGGTGTTATCATGTTTTTTCTTCACAGGTGTAAGGAGGGAAGTGTGGGAAATGTAATGCATTGTAATGTATTGTTTCCTGGTGTTTGGGTTTGCAGGTACCCTGGGTTTGGGGGGAGGTTCCCCTGTGGGCAACTTGGTCAGACAGATTTTCCCTAGAGGGCTAGGGGGATAGACAGGCTGTGGTCATGAGCTTCAGTAGGGGCCTCAGTTCTGGTCTATTAGGGCATGCTTCAGGCAGTTCTTGAAGCCACTGATTTTCCATAGATAGATCGTAGAATAGGGGCTGAAGTTTCAGCCATTGGCCTATGTGCCTTTAGTGTTGCCTGCCTGTGCCTGGCACATGGTAGGGGAGAAGTAGCGCTACCGCCCCATAGGTAACACAGAGGGTGGCCTGGTGCTGGGTGGAGAAATGACTGCGGACAGTCATTTACCTGGCTCAGAGTGAGTGTAACCCCCTGGTTCCCTGGGGTTACTAGAATCCCATCAGTGTGAGTGTTAGGTAGGGAAGGCAGCTGGTGAATGTCTAGTTAAATGGATTTTCATCTAGCCTCTCTCTGCTTGGTCACTTCTAAAAGCAGAGAGGTGATGTCATTTGGAATTCTCACAGCAACATAAGCCACACAGCTTGTGTGAGAGTGGGAAGTTTTAGAATTCTGAAGTCAGTTCAGTACTAGCAGAGTTGTTAGCAGCAGCTCAGAGAGTGAGCAGCTCAGTGTGTGGAGCATCTGTATTTCTCACCCTAGTGGAGGACATCCTTTTCTGACTGGTGAAATGGTAGAAACTGTCTCCAGGGGTTCCTGTGCCTTTATCCCATGTGGGATGAGGGGGACTGCAGAGGATTTTAGGGACAATCCCCTGATCCAACCTTGAACTTTTGTGAAGCTGCCTTTGGTGTATAAACTGTGAGTAGATTCTTTCTGAGTTACCTAGGATATGTACCTGCCTTTTTTTCTGTGGGGGTGACTCTCTGATAAAGGGACTCTTTCACCCAACTTCTGTGAGGATTTTCTCAAGAGAATTTGTATTCTTAAAGTTTGCTGACCATAGTGGATGTCCCATATGTGACTTGCCCTTTGTTCAGGACTTTAACCTTACACCCTAGCGGTGTTCCTGATGTTAAATGTGCTAAACATTTCAAGACAGCATAATTTTCTACAGTTTCAGTATTTGTGAGGTATAACTCTGAAAGAATGGCTGAGTATAGATATGGAAGCAAAAGGTGGGAGATCCCCCATCTGGAGTGACCAGTTCAGCACTTCAGGTTCTGTGAGGGTGCCTGTTTTCTCTCAGTGCATGTGGCCAATGTCTGAAGAAGTTTACCCCTTGTATGTGGATTTTTGCTAGTTTAGAGCCTCGTGTACTCCATCATGGCCCATGCACCACATTCCTATCCTATGCCATATGGCAAACTGCTCTAAGTCTGTCCTAGTGCCAGTTTCCAGAAGATTTTTGCATGTTTTCACAGTGCCTAGATCCACAATTTTCCAGATTTGAAATCCTGTGCTATATGGGAGTTCAAGTTTCTGTTTTCTACAGATGTGTTCTGCATTGCCTTGTGCCACAAGGTGTAAACCCTTGGGGAAGGGGGGTCCATCTCTGCTTTTGTGTTTCCAGCTTTGTTTTTGAATAAAGTCATACTCTAGAACCACAACCTGGTATGGACAATCTAGTTACTGCTTCCTGTGTGGATTTACTGGGTAACCTGTCCAGAAGTGCAAACCTAACATAGCCCTTAGCAAACATTGTCTCCTCAGAACCTGGGTTTTGATATAGGTATGGTTGTGTCTAATACACACAGTCTGTTGGTTTCTTCTGTTTTGCAATTGCTTTGTGCTCCCACCCCTCTCTTTCTCCTAGATATGGGAGGTGTGCCTACTAGTTAAATAAGGGGCTGGTGGGGAGTTACAAAAGAAAAAGGATAACCGTCCATGGCAGGGGGTTGGGGGAGACAGAAGAAAAAGGGTAACTGCCCATGGAAGGAACAAAAGAAAAAGGGCAACTGCCAACAGAGGGGGAGAAACAAAAGAAAAGACCAACTGCCCATGGGATAAGAATAAAAGAAAAATGGCAACCTCTGGGAGAAACAAAAGAAGAAGGGCAACCACTCATTGGATTAGACACAAAAGAGAAAGAGCAACTGCCCAAGGTGGGAGAAACAAATGAAAATGGGCAACCTCTCATGGGGACAGAAATAAAAGGAGAAGGACAACCTGAACAAAAGGGCACCCCCAAAGAGGGAAGACAGAAAAGAAACAGGCCATTTGCTAATATGTGTGTGTGTGTGTGGGGGGGGGTGTACAGAAAAAAAAGGGGAACTGCAATTAGGGGAGAGAAACGAAAGAAAAAGGGTACCCTACAATGGAAGAGAGGAAGAAAAGAAAAAGTGCAATTGCGTGGCGGGGTGATGAAAGAAAAAGAGCAATGGGAGAAACAAAGGAAAAAGGGTAACCGCCCATGGCGGTGTGGACGTGGGGACAGCAGAAAAAGGGTAACTGCCCATGGAGGAAACAAAAGAAAAAGGCCAACCGCCAAAAGAGGGGGAGAAACAAAGGAAAAAGGGCAACCACCTACGAGGGGGGAAACAAAATAAAAAAGGGCAACTGCTAATAGGAAGGAGAAACAAAAGACAAAGGGCAACCACTCATGGGGAAGAAACTAACAGAAAGAACAATTGCCCATGGAGGGAGACACAAAAGAAAAAGAGTAACTGCCCATGGGGGAAGAAACAAAATAAAAGGGCAAACACCCATGGGAGGCAGAAGGAAAAGAAAAGGACATCCCACCCTGGAGGAGAAATCACCCATGTGATATGGAATATCTGCCTAGGATGGATAGAGGAGGTAGGAAGGAGAATAGATTGGACAGGAAAGATGCTAAGTGAATTCATAAATTACATAGAAACATAGAATTTGACGGCAGATAAGGACCACTTGACCCATCTAGTCTGTCCATTTTTCCTACCTACTGTAACACCGTAGACCCTACTTGATCTCCGATTTAGCCTAATTTTCCTAACCACTAAGCTTCCCTTATGCCTATCCCATGCATTCTTGAATCATGTTACAGTTTTCGCCCCCACCACCTCCGCTGGAAGGCTGTTCCATGCATCCACCACTCTTTCTGTGAAGAAGTACTTCCTCACATTTCCCCTGAGCCTACCTCCTCCAACTTCATAGCATGCCTCCTTGTTCTTGAGCACCTTTTTTCTGAAAAATGCTTCTCTTCTGTACCTTATTTATACCCGTGAGGTATTTGAAAGTCTCTGTCATATCCCCCCTTTCCCTCCTTTCATCCAGGGTGTACATATAGAGGTCCTTTAGTCTCTTCCAATAGGGTCTTTGGTGCAGACCCTACACCATTTTAGTTGCCCTTCTCTGGATCACCTCTACTCTTTCTATGTACTTCCAGAGATGTGGTCTCAAGAACTGGACAAAGTATAGTACTCCAGGTGAGATCTCACCAATGATTTATCCAGCAGTATCACCACCTCCCTTTTTCTGTTGGTGATACCCCTCCCTATGCACCCTAGCATCCCACTGGATCTTCCCACAGTCTTGTCACACTATTTGGCCACTTTGAGGTCACCCTACATGATTACCTCCAGGTCTCTTTCCTGTTCGTAGTCCTCTGTACTGCTCCCCCCATCTTGTACTCCACCCCTGGGTTTTTGTGCCCTTAAGTACATGATTTTTCACTTCTTCTCATTTAAACTTAGTTGCAACACTCTTGACCACTCCTCAAGCTTTCTTAGATCCCCATTCATTTTTTCTACACCCCCCCCCCCCGGAGTGCCTACCTTATTATTTATTTTAGTGTCATCTGCAAACAGGCATACCTTCCCTTCTAGCCACTCTGCAATGTCACTAATAAAGTAATAAATTAAGTACTTTATCTGCAAGAGGTCTTTATGAAATACTTGATTTAAAATACTTCCTGTAGATACAATTCATTTCTTCCAAGGGGAAGAATGGGAGGTCTATATTTTGTGTTTGTTTGTTTAGGTGGTATTTTTCTGGTCCAAAAGAACCCCAGAGCAAATGCACTGGGGCAAGAGTTATCCCGGAGGATATTGGCAATACTTTGTATTATTGGGGTATGTGCAATTTGTGATTTTTCTACTCTATTTTCCCTATTTTGGGTAATTCTTTTTATCATCATTTTTTTTTCTATTAAGATGTAAAATATTTTTTCTTTGAGTGGTTTTTACTATGTTCTGATATACAACTTAGATTGGAGTGTGACAAGAGTCTGAACTTGGAGTCTACTGGTCTCTATATTTCTCTGGTTTCATCTGTTAAATACAATCCAGTTTCCCCCCTTTTATGGCTGTGGGCGGAGCCTACAGCCATCTTGCTGTCTGTAGCTAGAAAAATGGAGTGTCGCAGAACACATTTTTGGAGTTTTCAATGTATCCTTCCACATCTACAAATTACTATGCCAATTGAAATAAAATACTTTCCTCTTTCTGTTTAGAATGTTGGAGACATAACTCCAAGCTGCTTATCAGATGGCCATTAGGAAACTGAAACAGCTTGTTAAATATTGGTTGCCTATTAAATTGGAGATTTGTTTACCCACCTTTGAAATGCAACAACTTGCACATTTAAATACTTAGCATTTAAGCGTTTTCTTGCTACCAGCTTCAGTTGAACAGATATAGTCTTTCAAGAAAGATTCATACCTCATAAATGTCACTTTTTCCCAGCAATGAATCTAAAAAGATTTACACTGTTTTTTTTTAACCTCTTAAGACACTAATTGACAAGCCTGGTCTCAGACATATGCCAGGTCTTCTGAGAACTATTCAGGCTAAATATATTGTAATCAGCAGACATTTTGTACTATGCTTTTTGGGAAAAAAATATATTGAGCTACAGCAACACACACACACACACTGTGCACACCATCCTCGCCACAAAATTCAAAATAAATACTGCAATCTAATATGTTATAAAACAATAAAGAAACTATTTATGTCAGTGAACACAGTGAAGTTCAGTTTACAGTAGATTTCCTTTAAATATTTCTTATCCTATATTTTGTATCCTGGATAGCGCAGGGGAGATGCTACATCTCATTGTCACAGGGATCTTCATTTACACATTTTTGCACTGTATTTACTCAGGATGTCCCATATTAGATGTAATATCTTATTTTCAGTGAGGTCATGATTTTACCATTTTTATAATGTATTTATTCAGGGTAGCCTAGTCCAGATGTAAAATATTGTTTTCAGTGTGTTCTGATTTTATGCAATGCAGTATAATATTGTGTAGATGTAGAGCCCCACTGAAAATAAGATGCCATGTGCCATAAGATATGGGGTGGAAGTATAGCCTAGAGGTTAGAGCAATGAGCTGTGAATGAGCTTGGTACAGCCAGCAGACCAGAACTACAGATGCAGTGGATTTAAATTCTGCCAGGCAAAGTGAACACGAAGTGGGCACTTCACGTTGTCATTCCGCTACGCGGAGTGGGCAATGCAAAGTGCTGACTCCATCTTGTCATCATTACCACTTCACGTTAAGGCGGAATAGTAATGCAAAGTAAGGCAAAGTCATTGTTTTTAATGGTCTTCGCGTTCCTCATTATGATTCTAAGTGATCCACTTGGTGTTTCAGATTTGGCAGCCCCTCCACACATCACATGGCTTACAGTACTGTAAGTCACATGCTCTTTAGCTAGGCAGGAAGGAAGTGAGTCATACAAGCAGACACTTTTACTTTCTCCTGTGCAGACGGAGAGAGAGAGGAGTGTGTTTTATGGCTGCTGATACTTTGAGATCAGAGCGAGGAGGAGATTTAAACTTTGATTTAGACCCAACAACTTTTTTAAAAGCTACATTTTTTTTGTCTTTTCTGTACTCTTTTTTTACTTAATTTGTTCGTTCTGTAAATTTTATTTTTCTTACCTTTTAAGTAGCTAGTTGTTTGTCTGTGTCTGTGTGACTGTGTGTGTGTTGTGTGACAGTGTGAGTAGTGATTGCTCAGACTGAGGGAGCTCAGTAGGAGAGATAGACCAGGGTGAGGGAATGTCTGGGTGGGGCAGCTCTAGGAGAGCGTGGTAGTGGTAAGCGTCATACCGTGCGCAGGCATGGGGGGCATGGGTGCCCATTCCTGTTGGACCACTCAAAACTTGTGAGTGTCCCCCCCGAAGCAGGATCAGCACTGCCTCCTGTCCTGACTCTGAGGCAGTTGAACCACCACCACCAAGTCCAGCACCAGGTCCTCAGGAGCAGGATGTACCTGTTCCCCCGGGCCCAAGTGTGGATCCCATCCCTGTTCAGCACTGTGTCCAGCCTGCTGCCAGTTCATCTGGCCCTCCCCTGCCTGTGCCTGGTCCTCCCCGCACCTCCATTGTTTGGCATTTTTTTGACTGTGTCGGGGGGAAAGCAGTGTGGTCAAGTGCCACCTATGTGAGGTGGAGGTGCACCGTGGCCCCTGGGGGACTCACCTGGGGACTGGGGGCCAGCACACCCATATGCTGAATCACCATCAGCTGGAGTGGCAGGCTGCCACAGAACGGACCATGCCTGCACCTGCTGGCCACTCTGTGGCAGAGGGTGCAGCTGTGCATGGTGGCATCCCTAAGAAAAGGAGGGCCACAGCAACACATGCTGCTTCACCAGCACCCCCACCCCCACCATCACCACCAGCAGGTCAGCCTGTAGAATGTGTGGACCCCAGAGAACTGCGTGTAACACAGACTGACTTGGCAGTTCTCTGGAGTGCTGTTGAGGAGAACAACGAGAGTGTGAGTGCTGTGGAGCAGCGGCTGGATTGCATAGAGGGACATCAGCTGCAAATTATGTCCATGCTGGAACTGCTGCTAGATCACCATGGGATCCCACATTATTTTTTTTTTCCTCACACCATGTGCCCCCCAAACCTTCCTTGCTGTGCTATAAAATGTATTCCTCCACCATCCCCGACCCTTGGATGTAATTATGCCCTTTTCTGTTGTTTTCCATATGCGTGACACTTTGTATTCTGAGCAGTGCAAGTATACTGTGCTAAACTGCATGTGTGCAGTCAGTCTTCTTTCCAGTCTGTGCATGTATTGCAGACACTGTCCAACTCCTTGACTTAAAAAACACTTATTAATGAGTACAATGGTGGGATGGTGAAGCCTAGAGACATATTACAAAACAGGCTTACAATACATCCAAGTAACTAGTAAAAAAATTAATGTTGTGATTCGTGATGTAATTGTAAATCGTGATTTGTGACTGCATTTGTGACTGTGATGATGAAGAATGTGATTTGTATCATGAGTGACTCGTGATGATGGTTCTGACTTAAAAATGCATATTAATGAGTACAATGTTCCTGCAGAATTATGCACCACACCTGTCCAGTACTCTGAAGGGAAGCCAAAGAAACAACTGTGACTTAAGTTAGAGATGGAGATTGGGCCCTAAAGAGATGCAAATGCACAGACAGATTAAGATTGCACTGTGCACTGAAGAGACACAGATGCAAAGACACAACACCTAACCAGTGCTCACCATCAGAAATTCAAATCTGAAAAAGAATACCTTTGCTGGTTGGGACGGGCTGTGGGGAGGGCAGTGTACTGCACTGCTGCGGTAACAGTCACTAGTACTAGTACCAGTAAAGATACCACAAAGATGTACCAAAGTTACAAAGCTGCAGTGGATAGCAGTTCACATTGCTGAAATAATGTGGCACAATAAAAGCTGTCTGATTTTATGACACGCGTCACACACATACTCCCACACACACTAAGTAATGCATAGCAAATTGAAAACTTCAGTAATATAACCACATATTTTAAACAAACTAAAATTATGCACTGCTGCACCACAACAATCAGCAAAAAAATGGCAAGAATTATTGAAAATATTACTGTGTGTACATTAACACAGTTATACAAAAAAAATATCACCAAAACAGAAAGCACTGTCTTTTTCTCCAGGTTAATCCACCTACACCACAGATACACCCTTCCCCCAAAGCACACTTCCACTGTCTCTCAGTACACAGACTGAATGTTGTACATTAACATTCAAAATCCACACACAAACAATAAACATTCGATGATATGAGCACAGGAGGGTTTCCTATAATCATTGAACTAAAGTGTCAGCAAAAAGAATTACTCAAAAAGGCTTTTTTAACAGCTTTTAGAAGGTCTGAATCGCAGAGAGCTCTCAGAGCAGATTGTCTCCTACAGCTTCCTACACACACTACCCAAAACTGAGGCTGTGCAGAAGAATCTAGAGCCCATGTGACTTGAAATCCCATGAATCACTGCAAAATTCGCCTTTGGAGCTAAAAAACAAGGTGAAGTGAGGCGAAGTACATTGTTTTCAATGTACTTCGCCTTAAGAATTGGTGGAGTAGTGGTTTGGAAAGGTGGAGTAACGCAAAGTTATTGTTTTCAATGGACTTTGCATTACCCATTATAACGCGAAGTACTCCGCTTTGCGTTGCGGAGCACTCCGCGACTTCGCCTTCACTCCACGAATCACTTCGCGGAGCGAATTGGGGCCACTTCGCCCATCTCTAACCAGAACTTGGTTTGGTTCTCACATCCTCCACTTGCATACTGTGTGACTCTGAGCAAGTCACCTAACCACCCAGTGCTCCCAGGTGGCCCCTGAAAAAAGGCAGTTGTACCTAGTGGGCCTTACCCAGTTACCAGAGACTAAAATTGAACAAAAATTATTTTGTGAACTATCTACTGTATGCTAAATATATAGCAACCAGCAGGCATATTCTAGGAAAACACATTGTAAAAATGTGTAAAAAGAAGATCACATTGAAACTGCCTCTCAGCATATCTGCATTGTGCAAATTCATCAGAAATAATGTGTAAAAGCATCCCAAAAGCTCTCCACAGCCATTTCGGCTCTGACCAGAGTTTGTTAATAAAGTCCACACTCTTGAGCAGTTGTAAGTGTTGTTTATGTTACTCCTACAATCAGCTGTGCTGACCCACTGGTCTGATACAGCGGACCTTGACACTGACAGTAACAACAGCAGCAAGTACAGCCTAGCAGTTTGGACACAGGACTGCAAACCAGAAGATCTGGATTTCCATTAAAAAGTTTATTGATTTTTTTAAACAAAAGAAAAGAAAAAAAACATAGAATAAAATTAAGTGCATAACATGAACACTAGCTAATACATATTTCAATAAAGCAACAATACTGATTTTAACATTTGCATTGAACTAAACAATTAGTTTAACAACTATTTGTTTACATTTCTTTAAATACAGTAAATAATTAGGTTTGGTTGAATCCCCAACTCCATGCCTTCTCCCTGGTAAAATCAAGTAAGCTAATCTATTTCCCTCATCACAAGTCTCATTAAGACTAGAAGTTTGTTCCTCTCAGTAAGTTGCATATCATAGCACATGTAAGGCAGAAGGCAGAATGAATTGTTTTAATCAGTGAAAGAATTATTACCAATAATATAGTCCAGGGTGGAGTGGAGGGGAAGAACACCACTGTGTTAAACGAAGACAACCTCATATGTTTGTGTGTTGATTCTGACTGTGGAAGCAGTCAATCTAGGTATCCTGTCACATTTGTTTTAGCTGCTCTCTCCCTTTCTGTAATCACAGAAAGACAGCATAGAATTTCTATGCAGTCCTAAAAACAAAAACTTGTATGACTTTTTTAAAAACATTTATTCACTACAGCAAAATAGTCCCGGCACATCCCAGCACTGACATACCATGTCATGCTAAAATATTATGTACAGCAAAATACATTTATTGTATTGATGGGCTACCCGTTGGGTAGCTGGAGTGGGTAGGTCGAGTATCAATGGTATTTGGTTGGGTAGGGTAGTTTGGGTAATTCACTACCCTACCCAACCTAACAGTGTACTTTGGGGGATGGGTACTACAGACATGGGTAATGGGGTGAGTAACGGGTAATTTGTTTTTTAAAAAAGGCAGTAGAGTCCATATGTGGGGTCCTGGGACTCGTCTGAGGTTGGAAACAGGCATGAAAGGGCAGCCTGTGGGGTCCTGATAGCAGAAAGGAGCACATGACACCAGTCTGACAATCCTATTGGTCAATGTTTATATCTGTGCTCCGTATCTGCTGAGGGAGTATGCAGATAGCAGCAGACTTTCTCAGGAGAGGCAGAAAACAATGTTTACTCTAACTTAAAAAAGGAAAAACAAAGCACAAGTTTACTGCTCAAAACAGCAAGAGTTGCGGACTAAAGGGGAATTATCAGGGGATCCATATGGTGCTAGGTAGAGAAGGAGAAAATGGGGGGGGGAGGTGCTCCTTGCTGTCTGGCAGTAACTGTTACACAGTTTGGTGCCTGCCCTATCTGTGACATAGTAGCTAGTGTGTTTCATCTCTGCAGTATAGAAAGACAGTCTTAGGCTATATTACACAGTCTGTTAGGTGCCCTGAGCCTTGTCTGTGACATAGCAACTCTGTGTGTCTCTGCAGTATAGTGAAAGCCATTTAGGCTGTATTACACATGGTCTGTTAGATGCCCCATGTCCTTTAGCTACTCCATGGGTATCTGCACTATAGAGAAAGCCATTTGTTACACACCATCTGTTAGGTGTTCTCATGTGCCCTGTCTGTGATTTAGTTACCCTGTGTGTGTCTCTGCAGTATAGAGTAAGCCATTTGGGCTGTATTACACAGTGTGTGTTAGGTGCCCCAAGCCCTGTCTGTGACATGGCTACTCTTTGCCTCTTTGCAGTATAGTGAGGGCCAATTAGGCTGTATTACACACTATCTGTTAGGTGCCCGGAGCCCTGTCTTTGACATATCTACTCTGTGTGTCTTTGCAGTATAGTAAAAGCCATTTAGGCTGTATTACACAGTGTCTGTTAGGTGCCCTGAGCTCTGTCTGTGACATAATTACTCTGTGTCTGTCTGCAGCATAGCAAAAGCCATTTAGGCTGTATTACACAGTATTTATTAGGTGCCTGAGCCTTGTCTGTGACATAGCTACTCTGTGTGCCTTTGCAGTATAGTGAAAGCCATTTAGGCTGTATTACACACTGTTCTGTTAGATGCCCTGAACCCTGTCTGTGGCATAGCTACTCTGTGTGTCTGCAGTATAGAGAAAGTAGAGGCAGGTGAAAGTTGCGAATTCCTCTTTTGTGGAACTTTCGCAAGAATTCAGAAATTTAGCGGAATTTTCTGAACTTCTTCCATTTTCGAGATCGGAATCTTCTGAATATGTTTTGCAGGTTTTTTGTCCGGTTCCATGGACATTTTGTCTGAACTGCAGAATAATACACATGAACTGCGGAATAACAGTTCTGAGGACATTTTTTTCCATAGTTTAATGAATTATTCCTCAGTACATGTAATTAATCTGCAGTTCAGTGATCAGTTCTGTGGACTTTTTTCTCCACAGTGTAATACAGTAATCCGCAGTGTATACATTTATTCCACCATTCTAAGTCAGAATTTCTGCCAAAGTTGCTAATTAGTTTTCTGCAGTTTTATGGAAGCGAAAATTCTACTTTCGCAGAAATTCTGCCAGCGGAAGTTTATTTTTGCACACCTCTAAGTGAAAGCCATTTAGGCTGTATATTTTACACACTGTCTGTTAGGTGCCCCGTGCCCTGTCTGTGACATATAGCTACTCTGTGTGCCTCTGCAGTATAGCAAAAGCCATTTGGCCTGTATTACACACTGTGTGTTAGGTGCCCCGAGCCCTGTCTGTGACATAGCTACTCTGTGTCACTCTGTAGTATAGCAAAAGCCATTTAGGTTGTATTAAACTGTCTTTTAGCCTGTTAGGTGCCCTGAGCCCTGTCATAGCTACACTGTGTGTGACATTTCTCTGTGGCATAGTGAAACTGAAAGCCACAGCTGTGTCAACTATGTCTCGTATTTCCCGACTGGGGGCCAGATATTCAAAACTTTGCCCCGGGGCTAAATTAGCACTGCCCAGTGGGTAAACTTGGCCCAGAGCACAAAGCAAGCTATATTCAAAAGGAATAGCCTGGGGAAAACAGCTTCTGAATATAGCATGGGAATGAGGCCGGGCAAACTGGGCTGGGAGTGCAGGGCAAACTTAGCCCTGAAATAAGACAGCTCTGAATATGGCAACCAGGAAGTGCAAACCACAAGAGCAAAACAGTGCACAGCGATGTGAAGGTAGGTAGAGGTGAACTATGTGGCCAATGTGTGTGCCAGCAAATGCGTGGACCCAGTACAGCTGCAGGCAGCAGCGTATGTGAAAGTACAGTGTTCAAAACTGTAAAATATTCCCTGAACTGTTTGCGCAGCGCTAACATGTTTGTGTGGGTTTAGCGCAGGGCTAAACTGTTAGCCCAGTGTAAACACATTTGCCCGGCGCTAAACTTTACCATATTCAAAAGTGACATGCAAATGAGCCTACTTACATAGTCTCTGGGCAAACATCCAGATTAGCATCTCATTATGCCCTGATTTGCATGCTGTTTGTGCTGGGCTAACGGTTTAGCCCTGCGCTGAACCCGCGCAAATGTGTTAGCGCTGTGCAAACAGCTTGGGGAATATTTTATGGTTTTGAACACTACTTCCACATGTGCTGCTGCCTGCAGCTGTACTGGGAAAACACAGCATAGGCACAGATGATGGTGGTGCTGCATGTAACTGTCACACTGTAGGTCATGCTACAGTGCACAGCAGACACTACAGTAGCAAGGGGGCCAGTAGTGTGTGGACACAGCAATGCCTATGGTGTGTAGGGCAGTGATGATGACTGCACTATACACAGTGAGAGGCCCAACCTGCAGGTGTTTACTGACAGTGGACATTACTGTTACACTGTTGTGTGACCCACAGATGCTGCACCTCTGGCATGGGATGCTCACAGTGATGTATACATGTTCGGCTTTGTGTGCTGTGGAAGTTGTACAGCTGTGCGGTATGTGGCCGGGGGGGCATATATTATCAGAAAGGCACACTGGTGTTGGGGTATGCCCAGTACTGGCTCATGTGCACTGCATGATGTGTCCCAGCCTTGTGGCCACACCTGATCTGTGGCACAGCCTGGCCATCCATAAACTCTCCCCTCAACATCCTCCATGCCCACAGTGCTGCATGTGTGTGCTGGCATCTGTTGGTTTCCACAGAACTGTGGTCCACAGGTGTGTGCTGTATGGCCACACTGCCATGCTGTCTACTGGCGGCAGGGTCACCACTTACTGCCTGGCATGGCTGGGACTGGTGACAGATGATGGCATCATTGTGATGCCATCAGTTAGCAGCATGCTTCCTCTATGTTAGGCTTTGACTGTGTGTCATATTTATTTGTTAGGGTCATGCAAAACCCATGAAAACACCACGCAAAGCCATAGTGTCATGCAAAGCTGATTGCCCAGGGTTAAGACAAGCTTTTCCTGGGTGTTAATGTGCACTGCGCTAAGTGTCGTACTAAGTCACGCAAAACCACTTTGCGCGGCACTAATCGCTGAATATAGCATTGCTCTTGTATTCATGTCAGTTTGCTCCTTGCATACATTATGATTTTGCCCGGCGCTAATGCAGTTTTCACGTGCTATTTGGCCTTTTGAATATAGCAGACCCGCGCTAATCCCATGCTAAACGTGCGCAAATGGTTTTTGCCCAGTGCAAAGTTTTGAATATCTGGCCCTAAGTCTACTAAAATGAAGCACTGTGCTGGTGCATGTGTAATTGAAAATGATGTGGACAATATGAACCCTAGCACTAATGAAGAACATAGCGACAATAATAACAATAACATCACCAGAACTGGCACTGAATGTCATCCTGAACCAAAAAGCATGTTCCCAAAGAAATTATAGTAGAGTTTCGGAAAGAACTGACAGGAGTTATTCATAGAGGCACTGGACGTTTTGCTGCATATGCTAGGAGACTTCCAGCTGCTGAAGGCAGCATGCAAGGAGAGGGAAGCATCCTTCTCAAATATAACCTCAGATGCTGAGGCAGCAAATGCTGACAAACATGGTGGTGATAGTGGAGACTGTGAATGGGATAGCCCAGGCTATGTTCCACCTGATGGTGAAAGCATTTCCATTCCCTCTGAATCTTAAAGCAATGAAATCAGTACTAGATTTGATGAGGGGGTTGGAGAGGATGCCACTGTAGGGCGTGAGAGGCAAGTGCAGAAAAAAATCATATGCTAAACAGTGCTGTGCAGAATTTGGAATTCCGCCGGCAGAATTAGTGCGGAATGACCATTCCACCGGCGAATTTCTGCCAGAATTTCACTTATTTGCTTACAGAACTCTGCCTACTGTGATTTTCTCCTAATATTATTCTGAATATTTGTTCTTGTTGAAAATTATTCCACAACAATTTCCGTGGAAAATATTGAAATCTGCGGAACAGTGATTTTTCTTCAGAAAATCGCAACTATTTTATGCTGCGGAATTCTGCCATTCTATTTCTGGTGGAATTTTGACTATTCCATGGATTTTTGTTCTGCCAGAATTTGAAAATTCTACACAGCACTAGCTAAACATAAGACTAAGAAGATGACCATGAATGAGAAAAATTCACGTGAACAGGGAAATGGCAGTATAGGATTTTCTCCGGGGCCCATGACTGTACAAGAAATAGTGCCAGGTGCCATATTACAAAGTACAAATGGTGAATCTTTAGTGTGGCATTTATTTTATATTGGCCCTGCAGACAACTCTCGTGCTGTATGCAGTCTGTGCAAAAAGCGTGTCCATTGTGGTGGCAAAGTCGGATATTTTAGAGCATCAGTAATGATGCGACATGCAAAGGCAAAGACCCAATTGAGTGGGGCAGGGCAAGGACCAGTGTGGTTGGTGTGGGCAGTAGTGGAAGTGGTGGAGATGGTGACCATAGTGGCAATGAACAGGAAGCAGGAACTTACATTGAATCACTGGATATGTCTTTGCAGTCATTCCAGACAAACATAAATTATTTTCTTCTGACACCATCAAGTACTGCAAAATCCTACAGTAGTACTCCACCTGGCAAGGTTATGAAAAGTACAATCCCTCCAAAATTAAAAATAGATCATCACTTTCATCAACTAACATTAAAAGAAAGTGTTATGAGGACATCAAAATTTACCCACAAGCATTCAGCATGCCAGCTGTTAAATAGAGCCATTGCAGAGCTGTAAGTCGTTTGTCAGATCCTTTTTGCTTTGGTTTCCCAGAAAGGTTTCTTCAAGTTCATGAACCAGATTGAATCACAGTACACTGTTCCCTCTCGAACATATTTCTCAAAAAAGGCTGTTCCACAGTTGTATGACTTGGTGTGTAGTGTGGTCACTAAACAGTTGAAACTTTGAGCTAAAGCAGGTTCACATGACCACGGATATATGGACCAGCAGCCAAACATTTGACTACATGACTGTTACAGTTCATTCAGCAAGTTTTCAGTCAGAAAGTAATAATTCCCACTTTACCATAAGTAGTAGGAAGCAGGCTGTATTATGTGTCACCACTTTTGAAGAAAATCACAGTGCTGTGAATGTTTTGCTGGAGCTGCAAGATCAGTTCCAGAAATGGCTTACTCTGTTTTCCTTATCTCTGGTGTTCATTATCAGATAATCATGTCAGTATAGTCAAGGCTGTTAGAGATGGCAACTACCAACACATATCTTGTTTTGCTCATTGTTTAAATCTTCTCACCCATGGTTTATTAAATGGAAACAGAACTGTTGAGAACTTGTTAGGTCTTGCTAGGAAAATATGTGGGCATTTCAGCCACTCTGTGAAAGCTCAAAAAATCCTGAAATGGCTCCAGAGGTTAAACAACTTATTCTTGCATATATTAAAGCAGGAAGTCCCAAACCACTGGAATTCAACGTTTTACATGTTGGAAAGGCTTCTTGAACAGACAAAAGCTGTACATGAATGCACTATGCAGAATCCAATCAGTAAAGCAGACATCATGTTCAGTTTAACATACTAACATACAACATACTATTTGCCAGCAGATTAGGCCTTATGGTCTATCAAGTCTGCTCGAACCTAGATCCTTAGTTGGGTGCCGAGACCCTCCCATCCCTTGTGCTCCAGAAACCCTATCATCCATCCCCACCCCCGGGACAGGCCATCATCTGATACATCCACTTTCTGTGTCTGTCCCACCTTTCTTAAAGCTCTCCACTGTGGATCTCTGAACCAGCTCACCAGGCAGAGCATTCCAAGGGTCCACCACCCTCTCAGTGAAAACCTCCTCCTCTTTTCCCCTCACCCTTCCACCTTCCAACTTCAAACCATGCCCTCTGGTGATGCCTCCTGCTTTAGTCTAAGATCCCTCCATGTTTACCCTATTTATTCCCTTGAGGTGCTTGAAGACCTCAATCATGTCCCCTGTCTCTCCTCTCCTCCAATGAAAACAGGCAGAGTCCTCAAGTCTGTCCTCGTAAGTCAAAACCCCTAGCCCTCGTATCATCTTTTGTTGCCCTCCCTCTGTACCCTCTCCAGGAGCTTGTACGTCCTCTTCAAGTGTGGTCTCCAGTACTGTACACAGTACTCAAGGTGTGGTCTAACCAGTCCATTGTACAGTGGCAGAATCACTTCCTTGCTCCTAGAGGTGATCCCCCTTGCGATGCATCCCAACATCTGTTTGCCTTGCTAGCTGCTCTCCTGCACTGCTCAGTGTTATTCATACATGTATCCACCATGACCCTAGGTCTTTTTCCCTGTTGAGGCTTCCAGCACCTCCTCCCAGGGTGTACCTGTGTTTAAGGTTTCCCGACCAAGATGCAACACCTTGCACTTGGTGATATTGAAATTTAATTTCCATGTGTGAGCCCAGCTTTCCAGGGTGTCCAGGTCCCTTTGCAGGGCCAACCTCTCCTCTTCTCCCTCAACTACTGCTCCCATCTTGAGTCATCCCGAAGAGACTCATTTCACCCCTATACCATCCCTGATGTCTGATATGTATGCATTAAACAGGATTGGACCCAGGACCGAGCCCTGTGGTACCCCACTACCAACCTCTGTAGGGTTCTAGAGCTCCCCACAGACCACTACCTCTGAGCGCGCCCATATCCAGTTTTCAATCCATCTGACCATCAAAGGCCTACTCCTAACCCCATCAGTTTCTCCACCAGACCATTGTGGGGACAGAGTCAAACGCCTTGCTGAAGTCCAAGAATAATACATCCACAGGCTTACCCCTATCCAGTTCTGATGTTACCCATTCATAGAACTCTACAAGGTTGGTTTGACATGATCTACCTGGCACAAACCCATGCTGCAGACTATCCAGACCTCCACCTCCTCCAAGTAAACCCCCAATCGTTCCTTTAGTATACTCTCCATTAATTTCCCCACCACCGAGGTTAAACTGATGGGTCTATAGTTTCCTGGTACTTCCTTCGACCCCCTTATGGACTGGTACCACATGTGCCTCTCGGCCAATCCCCAGGTACCTCCCTGTCTCAAGTGACCTGTTGAAAAGCTCCGCCAGGGTGCAGCCAGTATGTCCGCCAATCTCATAGTACTCGGATGAATGCCATCCGGCCCAGGAGATTTGTCTTTTAGGGCCTTGAGGGCAACCACACCTTTGGTGGGATGGCATCATCCGTCCCTCCACCTACTGGTCTTTTTATCCTTATCCAGATGCGACACCCTGGGGTACCTTCCTCCTTTTGCTCCATTTCTGCTGCTCCCTGATCCCACTCCCTGCCGCTCTATCCCTTTGTGCCTTGCTTTGTAGATATCCCATCCCCTCCCTAGTGAACACAGAGGCAAAGTACTGTAAATACCTCTGCCTGGTCCCTCGCCTCTTCCACCCACCCTCCTTCTGATCTCAATCTGCTGAGATGGCCCTTAGTTTTCTCCCTCCCCAATGTACCGAAGAACCCTTTTCCCTCCATGTATCCCCTGTGCTAGCGATGTTTTACTGGACTTTGCTCCCTCACCATACGGGTGACTTTTCTAGATGCAAGCTGGTACATTTCCTTATCCCTATCCCCTCTTGTTGTTTTATATTTTTTGTAAGCCGCCTTCTTTTCTCTGACTGCTATCTGGACCTCCCTGGACCACCAGCATGGTTTATGTGACCTCGCTCCCTTACGTTTCAACTTAGCGCAGATCCTGACTGCCTCATGAAGTCCCGTTTATGACCTCCATCTCCTTTTCCACACTTGTTGTTGAGGTAATCCCCTTCAAGTGATCCTTGAGAATATTTCCCATGCCCATAAAGTCTGCCCCCCTGAAGTCCACTGCCAGTGTCCTAGATCTCACCCCCACTCCCCCAATGCTTATTTGAAACCAGACAGTATTGTGGTCACTCCCAGTCAGGGGGTCCTGTACAACCATGTCCCTTACCAGATCCCCATCTGCCAGAACCACATCCAGGACATGCCCCTCCCTTGTGGGCTCCATCACATGCTGTGTTAAGAACACATCCTGGAAGCCATCCAGCAGCCTCTGCTCCTTGGCCACCTTAGAGACATGGTTCCCCAGTTAGATCGTGGCATATTAAGGTCCCCATCAACACCACTCCTTCCCTTTTGGACCACACTGGGCAATGATGTTGTCCAGCAAACCATCCTCTAGAACATCACTCATCCCGGGGCCTATATGCTACACCCAGCTTGACCTTATCTCCTGCTGGGGATCGTAGGTGACCCATAAGGCCTCCACGTTTCCCTCTGCCTCTTCTACCATAGCAATTTCTATGTCATCTCTAATGAACATAGCCACTCCACCCCTCTGCCCTCCTTTCTATCCTTCCTAAGCATAGTGTACCCCATGCATTTAGGTCCCAGTCATGATTTTTGTTGGCCACGTTTCCGTGACTGCCGCCACATCCACCCTCCCTCGAACAGCATGGCCTGGAACTCTGACAACTTGTTTCCCAAACTCCTGGCATTTACTAACACTAACCCCACCCTTATCCCTGATCCTTTTTGTGAACCCCACCCAGATTCCTTATACTTCCATCCTCCCCTGTCCTCCTGAAACCTCCACCTCCAGTCTGTTTCCCTCCCCTTGGGCTTGAAGGCTACTCCCTCATCTGGAGGGAGGGCTTCGGTCAGCCCTCCTTATCCTCCCCTTACAAGTTTAAACCCCACCTTTCTTGTATGTAGTCAGCCATCCCTGTTTAAGGACTTCTTCCCTAATGGGGCAAGATGAAACCTGTCCTGGCATATAGTCCCTTATCCTCCCAAACTCCATTCCAGTTCCCTAACACCCCAACCCATTCTCTTCACCCCACTTCCTGAGCCATTCATTAACCTCTGTGAGCTTCATTTTTTCTCCACTGAGGCCTTTGGTACTGGCAATATCTCTGAAAAGGAAATGTTGCATCCATTATCCGACAGACTCTGGCAAGTTCTTGGAACCTTGCTTGGATTTCCATAATGCTATTTCCTCTAGATCATTAGTTCCCAAATGCACCAGGAAATCGGTTCTCTCCACAATCCCTAACCATTTCATACACCATGAACTTTGCTCTGTGGCACTGTCAGCCCAGAGATACTACTACCTTCACCTGGCTATGGCATCCATCCCCTGTCCCTCCCAATGGATACCCTTAATCATCGAGTCTCCCAGTAACAGAACCTTAACACCACCATCATCCTTATGGTTACCTCCACTATGCCCTCTCAGCCCCCTCTCCCACTTTATTCATGATCACAATTTCATGGAGTCTTCCTGCCTTATTAGAGACCCTTGTCACCCTCCCTTTCTGCCTCCCTTGCTATTTTGCCCACTTAACTCAAACCCCTCTGAATAGGTGTCCCTTTAACCTCTCTTATCTGAACCATTTATCCTGGCCTGATGGTTTCCTTCCCCGCACCTCATCCCCCTTGTAATAGTACCCTGTCTCCAGAGGCTCTCTGTGGGTCCCTTTAGCTAGGGCCCCATCCTTGGTACTGACCTTCCTGCTGAAGGGGGCCCTCTCCACCTCCTTGTCTCCCAGTTCCTCTCCAATCATGCTCTCCTCCCTCATGTCTGGAATATGTTGCATCTCCCATTTGCTTAACATATATGTTTCCTTCTCCTCTGGGACTATGTCTATCCTTTCCATAGCTGTTCTGTGATGCCCTATGGGTATCTGACTCCCTCCCCCCGGCCTCTGTATAAGTTTCCTCATTTCCACCAACCCCTTCCTCCCCCTCTAGGATGCTTAGTATCTCAAATTTATTGTGACACTGTATGTCAGCCTCCATCAAGTAACCCGAGTTTCTCCTGACTGCATCTCTAAACTGACCCTCTTCTTCCTCTCTTGCACTGTTCACCTTAGGAGCTCCCTTCCCACAGTCTGCTGTTTTAGGCTTCCGCACAACAGCCCCTCCTGACTTTCCCCTCCAGTCTCCTTGAATTCAGAATTTTCACCCTGACGCTTCCCCTTAGCATCAACTTCCTATCTAAGGGTCCTCTGTCCCTAATATCCCCCCTTCTGCTTGCTGTAGCATAATGTCCTGTAATTTCAGAGCGTTGCCCCAGCCTCCCCTCAGCCCCACCCTTCTGCTGCCCATATCCACACCCCTTATCCTTGGACACCCCCCAGCTCCCACAGCTTACTCCTTAACCAATATACCTCACTCCTAATACAAGATAGCTGTCTACAGAGTGGGCAGCCTCCCTCTCTCCAGGCCCAATTTAGAATTATTGCCATCCCACAGCCTGTGCAGCCTACAACCCTTCCGAAGATGCCTGCCATGGTGGAATATGGCCACCCAGATTATCCCCCTCTGTTTATAATAGCACACCCCCTTTTCTCAGTCCTTTCCCTGAGTACAGTTTCTCTATACTGACTGTAGTTATTTACAACCCAATTTCAACCTCACCAACAAAGTTCCCAAGTCTCACAAACACATACAGTCCAGTATGTGTTCAGTCCCACTAACAGTGTGTGTAAGCAGACTCCAGGTACCGTATGATGTCACAGGCCCACCAACTCCTGTTGCTTCAAAATTTTAGTCCCAAACAGAAATACTCAGCCCTTCAATCCCAACCCCAGTGGCTTTTCAGTATTTAAGTAAGCCTACAAAACAGGGTGGGTGGAGGGCTCTTACCAAACACCAGGCAAACACATTTAAATTACCTTCTAATTTTCCTGCCAAACATCTATCCCCAAACCTACAATATCACAGCCCAAGTATCAGTTCAAATTCAAGGTAATAATTTTTAACACATAGAACTAATTTCACTAACAAACTATTCAAATATTTCAGTTTAAAACAAAATATAACTCCTGGCCTCTTTTCTACCAACCTGTTGCTTAAGCTCCCAAGTAGCTGGATTCTGCTTGATTCTTTGGTCACCTTATTGGAGCCATTTGAGGCTGCCACATGTGATGTCAGTGCACACAGTGTAACTCTGAGTCAAATTCTTCCTCAGATCAGATTTCTTCACATTTTTCTTGATGATGTAAAGAAAGACTCAGTCAAAAGATGGCACCACTGCTATTATGCTGGCAGACGACTTGAGTCAAAGACTGTTGACTGATCAGAGAATAAATGCCTTCTTTAAGAATGACACCTGTGTGTTGGCTATGTTGCTAGAGCCTCCCTTCAAGTGGAACATTGAAGCCATCCTTCCTACAGGGAACTCCATTGAGTATTGGAGAGATCTTCTGCTAACCAAATGTGAGATTGTCCTACAAACACCGTTAACTGATGTACAGCAGTCAAACTCTGCTGAACCATCACAGTGCACCTCGGGTGCAGACAATATCACCTCTATCAAGTCTTCACAGTTAGCAGTGTCATCAGCAAGGGAAAGGACATATACAACTACTTACCAAGCATCCTTTGTTCAGGGTCAGAGAGGCAAATCACTTCTGATTCACCTGCAACAACATAGACTAGTATTCTGTAAAGAAAGTGCAGCAGGTTCATTTGCCAGCCTGGTAATTGACTCATGCAGCACAATGATCCTGGAGTACTTTGCAGACCATACTGTGATTGTTCTCGAGGAAGACCTATTACTCTATTGGAAACAAAAGAGAACAATATGGCCAGGTCTAGCAAATCTTGCCATAATGTACCTCAATTGTCCACCTTCAAGCATATATTCAGAACACATATTTAGTGCAGCTGGAGGAATAGTCATTGACCACAGAACACTGCTACTATAAGTCCTGCAAATGTGGAAGGGCTTACATTTCTCAGAATGAATGCTGACAATTTCCCAGTTGTCACAAACACTGATTTATGCGAGTCTGACCATGAAAATGAACAACAGCCTGCAAACAGTGGTACTGAATATGATGATTAGGTTCTGCATGAAACAAATGAAACCATCACCACTGCCAGCATGCCAGCCACATATGCCACACTAGTACTACTCTTAGTTTTCTTTTGTCAGTCATCAGTTTGTAAGTTTGATTGATGCCCACTATGGGTATAATTTTTTAAAACAGCAGCAGCCTCACTCAGTGCAGCTGTGCCTCTCGTACCTGCCTCAGCAATGTTGGCCATGGGTATAATTTTTTAAAACAGCAGCTAGCTCAGTAATAGCAGCTGTGCCTCTTGTACCTTTTTATTTATTGATTTTATTTATTTATTAGATCATTGGTTTACAGACCTACCTAGCTTAGCAATGCCTGCTATGGGTATGATTTTTGGTAATAGCAGCAGGCTCACTCACAGCAGCTGTGTCTCTCATACCTGCCTCAGCAATGCCCCCATGGGTATATTGGATTGGGGCACTTATGTAACAGACAGTGTATAGTCCCAAAAAACAGTCTTTCCATGATTTGTGTTTTGGTCCACGTTGGGTAATTGGCTAGTAGAATGGATCAGGTAGTGACTACCTGACCCAACTACTTGGTCTTTATCCAGGTTTTTTCCAGGTACCTTTGGGTGGCCCACAGGTCGTCTTGGTGGTCAGGTATTTTAGTACCCACCCATCCCTAAATTATTTTTACTTAGCCCTTAAACCCTCTATTTCCCCCAAACTACCCTCATTTACTTGTTTCCTGACCTTTCTTTCTTCATTTTATATTCCCTCCCTTTTCCCCACCTTGTTTCTTTGCTGTCTTTCCCACATTCAATAGATGGAATGTTTACTATGAATGAAATAGAAGAAATCAAATCTCTGCTCAGTTCTACTGTCAAAATGTTCACTCCCACAGTCACACAACAGAAGGCATCAGAAGGAACCAGGGCTTTTGTTTATCTGTAACAGGTTGCACAGCAGATATTTCACTGGTAAGCAGGTAAGGATAGGAGGGGGATTTTTCATGGTCAGCAAAGAAACACCAGAAATTAAAATTGTAAGTACTGTAATAGTTCATTTTTTTTATTTACGTATGTGTGTGTAAGAAGAGAACTGTGAGGGCAAATAACATTCATTTATTTTTAAAATGTAAGGCAGTTTTATTTTTAGGGCCTAGTTGAAGGTTTTTAGTGAGTAAAGGTGACAGCCATGCTTGTGATGGCAATCAGAGATTTTTTATTTATTAACTTGAATTTTGCTAACCGGGTATGTCTACTGAGACAATAGCAATCCCTTTTTCAGGGACGACCCAGAAGAGAAACACGAGAAGTACGGTACAGAGCAATTTCAACAGTTTCACAGAAAGATAATTCCAATACAGGGCAATTTCACAGAAACATAATTACAGCAGCAAAAATAGATCATAGTAAACAGGACAGTGGTCAACAAGCACAGCAAAATACAGATTATGTTAGCAACATAAGATAACAAATAACAGGTTAGGTGTATAAAATATTACAGCTATACATAATCATGCTAAAGCCAAATGCAGGGAACAAGTGCAGAAATGGTACAAAAAGGTGGGTCAGGGTAGAGGGCAGGGAGGGAAGCAAAGGTAGGGAGTCAGGCAGAAAAAAGAGTAGGTAAAAACAACAGGGTAGGAGTAGGATAGGCATCACCAGAAGCAGAAGTATGTAGCAGCAGCACAGAGAGTGGTGAACAAATTGGACTGGAACGAGGGAAGAGAGAGGCAAGATAGGATGGAAGGAGGAAGGGAGTTCCAATCAGACATTGCTACTAAAGCAATGGACTTATGGGCAGTAGCAAGTCACAGATTAGACATAGAAAAATAGACTGACAGCAGAAAAGGACTGCTTGGCCCACCTAGTCTGCCCATTTCTCTACCTAGAGGATAAGCTGTAGATCCTATTTAACCAACAGCCTATTTCTTCCTACCACCCACAAAAATTACCTTATGTCTGTCCCATGCATTCTTTAATTCTCCCACAGTTTTAGACCCCACAACCTCCTCAGGAAGGCTGTTCCATGCGTCCACCACCCTCTCTGTGAAAAAATACTTCCTCACATTGCCCCAGAGCCGTCCCCCCTCTATCTTCAAATTGTGTCCCCTTGTTCTTGCACATCTCTTTTTCTGAAAGATGCTACCCTCTTGGACTTTGTTGATTCCACTGAGGTACTTAAATGTTTCTATCATGTCCTCCCTCTCCCTCCTTTCCTCATGGGTATACATATTAAGCTCCTTTAGTCTCTTCTCATATGGCTTCTCTTGCAGACTCTGCACTATTTTAGTTGCCCTCCTCTGAACTGCCTCCATCCTGTCTATGTCCTTGCAGAGATGGGGTCTCCAGAACTGGACACAGTACTCCAGATGGGGTCTCACCAACTGTCTGTACAGGGGTATAACAACTTCCTGTTTTCTACTGGTAATGCCTTTCCCTATACATACCAGTATCCCCCCAGCCCTCCCTACTGCCTTCTCACATTGCTTGCCAACCTTAAGGTTATCTGATATGATTACTCCCAGATCCCTTTCCATTTTTGTTGTTGTTACTACCTCCCCCCGTATGACCGTATGAGAAGGGGGAGGAAGACAGATCTGAGAGCTCGAGGGGCTTGTCTAAGGCGGACAATCTCATTGAGGCAGGGAGGGGTAAATTTATGAACCAGCTTATGCATGAGAAACAGGGTGGTATACCTCAGTTTAGATTCTTATGGTAGCCAACCTAAAGCAGAAAGGACATCACAGTGATGGTGACGGGAGTTGACCCACAGTGCAAACCTGCCTACTCTATGATATGCCTGAGCCAAGAGAGACATGGTAGTGACATTGGTAGATAGTAATAAAGGAGCACCATAGGTTAGGAGAGGGAGAAGGGATGAGGAAGCAATTTTAAAGCAAGAGGCGTGATGAAGGGATGGATTCGGTAGAGGAGACCTAACTTTTGGTTCAGGGATTTAACTATAGTGGAGACATGGATATTAAAGGAAAATGAGGAATCAAGGGTGATGCCCAGGTATTTAAAGGTGTGGACAGCTTCAAGGGCATCCCCATTCAGAGATGTGATTCTAAGCGGGGGAGGGTACTAGGAGAGGAGGAGGATGGGTACAAGAAGAACATATTTTAGTTTTTTGTGTGTTAAGGACTAGATGATTACTCCTGAACCAGCCTTTTAGGTCAGAGAAGTCAGAGGCAAGGTCACTGTTTATTTGATTAATGTCAGGAGATAAGTGGTACATGATAGCATCATCTGCATAGAAGTGCACAGATGCATCACCACAGTTACTGGGCAAGTCATTAATAAACTGGGAGAACAATATTGGCCCAAGAAGAGAGCCCTGTGGCACCCCATGTGTTACAGGCCTAAGGCTAGAAAGGGCACCAGTCCACTTAACCCTTTACGATTGGCAGTACAGATAGCTGTGGACCCAACCCAGGGCACAATTATCAAGACCAAACTTGAGAATCCATTGTAGCAGAAGACCATGATTCACCAGGTCAAATGCTTTTGTCAGGTCAACAAAGATAACAGCAATGGCAGAACCTTGATCCATGGCCTGGGTTATGTCTGTGGTTACTTTAATGAAGGCTGTGAGGGTGCTATGATTCTTTCTGAATCCATGCTGGTAGGGAGAGAGAGTAGATTGTGGTGTTCCAGATGACTCTGCAGATGATTATAAACTATACGTTCCTGTATTTTAGCTAGGGGGCACAGGATGGTTACTGGTCTAAAGTTTTCGTCTACCAAAATGGGTCCCCCCTTATGCACTGTTACAACTACCACTAACTTCCACTTGTCAGGGACTGTGCTTGAAAGGAAGGAGCAATTAAAAAGGTCATGTACAGGGCGAGCAAGGGCAGGATCACCTAGTTTGAGGAATGTAGGAGAACATGATGTGTCAGCACCCTGTAGACGCCACAGTATGCCTGACTGCTTAATTAGACTTCAGAGAGACATGTTGTAGGAAAGCGTGAAATACCACATTTACTTTCAGTTAGTTTTGAAAACTGTCTGAGCTGTAATGCAGGTTTCTCCCTTTAAACTGCTTTCAATTTATGTGTTTCCAGAATGTTTTTGCAGAGTATTTGTTCTTTCAGCATAGAAATACATGGTATAAAAAGCTGATGTGATATCATGTTCTCATATGCTAATGCAGCTCTCATGGACAATGAGATTTCATCAACCATAAAATGGAGACCCTCAGGGTAGTCACAGGAGGCTGTTATGAACAGTGAAAACAATCTAAACCAAACACATATATTCCTAGCAGCTACAGCAAAAGAGTTGTCCGATACGGAAACAAATTTAATTTACATAATATGAGGGTTCAGTTTTCCTTTAGGAGTTTTTTTCTAAATTAGCTTGCTAGTTACATGATAGTTGTATGCCACCAGGGATCTCCATCTTACCAAGGTTTATTATTATTCTTTTTCCTACAATGTCCTGCCTCAAGTGACAGTGATACATTCAGGACCACTGATTCAGCAAGTACTAGAGATAGGAGCCTGTTCATGTTCTGGCCTCCACTACACAGCTCTAATTCAATATTTTTGTTTTCTATGTGTGTGTCAGATCTAGCCAGCAGGAATAAATGTTTTGCTTTTAAAACTTTTTTTCTTTCATCAGACTACACACAGCCATAAAAAGCAAGCAAATCACCCAGATCATCAATGCTATAATTAGCAAAGACTAGCTGTTTTCCTGCAGAATAACCCACTCAATTAGACTTCAAGTATTTCCTAATCTGTAGATGTAGCCATTAGTACTCACTGGATAAGGAAAGTTACTCAATATCACAGCACTGCTGTTGTAAAATTCACTCTAAACTAGTGCTTACTGAATCAATGGTCCCGGATACATCACTGTCACATGAGACAGGAGACATTGGGCCCAATTTTCAAACAGAGCCAACATCAAGCAAGTTGTGACACTCTGGGGTTGCAGCAAACTCTAGGTGCGTCACAAACCCTGTGCCCAATTTTGTAATGGGGAAGGGGCTGCACCAAAAACCCAGGAGTTGTCACAGATACAGGCTAGCACCAAACATGTGGAATACCTGCAGGACGTGTGACAGGGATCCGGCCCCCCACCCAGCGCAACACTAGAGAGGCCAGGATGGATGAGAGGAGGGGTGTGACTGTGCATGTCAGAAGGGGGGGCCAGAGGATGACAGTGCATGGGGGCTGCCCTGGGGGGGCATGAGGGAGATGGAGATAGTGCAGGGCGGTTATTCGGCCCCTGGTTGGGTGCATTGTGCTATGCCAGACAGATGATCAACTGCCTGGCATAGCACATTAAACCCTGGTTGGGTACCAAATCACCACCCTGCACTTTCTCTGCCTCCTTCACATTCCCTAGGGCACTCCTCTGTGCTCAGTCCCCTTCCTAGCATGTTGCCCGCAACTGCCAACATCATTCTGCAATGGTGCAGGATTTCTAGACTACTTCCAGGCTCATCTAACTTGAACCCCATGTTTCATCCATGGCAGATCTTGCAAAATCTAAAAAAAGGGAATGGTGCACCCCTCAATGGAGCAAGCCCCCGAGCACTTTTGCCACAAGGGTGGCACAGGGTGGGTTTGGTGCAAGGCATCCTGATTTTGATGCAGCCTGCATTCGAAAATCGGGATTGCCACAAAGTTTGATGCAGAGCGCTACTAGCATGTTACTCATTTGACATAGGCACCTTGCATAAAACATCAGGGTTTGAAAATTGGGCCCATTGTAGGAACAAGAAGAGCAATAAACTACGCTAAGATGGAGATCCCCAGTGGCCATAAAACTAGGAGGCTAATTTAGAAAAGACTCCTAATAGCAGGCAAAGGGAATGACACACTAGGACCACTCACAAATCAAAACATGCTGCACAACAAATGTTTTTGTAAACTCTGTGATACTCCTAGGTAATCACCCCAGAGGGGAAATATGACACCCAGCTGTGCCTCGTGCCACATTGCACCCCTAGGTGGTAATTTACAGACTGTTACTCTAACCTTAGTCATGCCTAATTGCTTAAATAACACACCTCATGGAATGCTGAGTGCAGAAACCTATAGCTCTAATCAGGTTACTAGCAGTCTTTATCCCACTGGTAAAGGAGCGCTAGTGTAACCAGAACACTGAAATTGCTTCCCTCTATGGGAAGTCATGTTTGATGCACTTTTCTCTGCAATGGTTTTTAAATCAAAATACTGCTTTTTATGTTGTCTTGCGCTTGTGCGAGCAACATCTTGTGGCAGAAGGAGAAATGCAGAGGTGTGTCAGTGTTGGCGAATGCAGGGCATGCTTTTGTAGGTGCATCCCTCATTCCCCAATTAGCCAGCATGCTAGTGCTGACATAAGAATTATGTAAAGTGGACACAACTTGTAAGAAATGTGCCGCTGCAATCAGAGACAATCTCATTATGCAGTGGCACAGATGACATGCGTCCCGTACATGCCTTTTCTGGTGACACATTTCAATAAACATGGCGGCGGCCCCAAAGAAGGCTGACATCGGGGGTGCAATCCCCATGTCAGCATGTCCGCAACCCTCCTCCCCACACTGGGAGCCCACCCCAGTGTGGCCAACATCACCCTACCCGAAAGTCATGGGGCACACTGGGAGCCCACACCCGTGTGCCCAACATTTGCTTTATTTCATCTGTAAAGAAAGAAAACCATCCCATGGCACAGTGTCTGTTTTCTTTTTTGTACCTGAAAAAAACAGAAAATGATCCGTTGTCCACGGTGTCCCCTCCCCAACCCGCACCCACCCCTCGCACCCTACCTCCCCACACCTCCCAACACCATACTTATCTCCAGAGGTCCAGTGCTGCGATCTTCGGTGGAGCGGGAACATGTCTGGACTCTTGGAAGCTGAACTGCAAAATTAAGAAATGCCGGTAAGCTGTATCATGGCATCAATGGAGGAGGGGTAACTTAGGTGGATATCTCAGCCATTTTTTGAATTTTGGCTCCAAATTTTTAACATGGGTTTCTTGTGACCCCACCTCATGAACACATGTACTGTCATCTCGTTATTCAATCCTGAAAGGTGATTTCACTGTCACTGCGTGGAATCACATTTCAGGATCGAGTAATGAAACAACAGTGCCACTGTTCATGAGGTGGGGTTCCAAAAGGCCTATGTTGCAAAGTTGGTGAAAAAATTCCAAAAAATGACTGCATTATGAGCGTGCATTGCAAAGTTTCCACGCACACTCTTAACTTCGACAATTTTTAATATTTTCACTCCAGATTTTCAACACTGCAATTGTTTCACATCTTATGAGTAGTACAGCTGTAATTTTTCACATCCTGCCCAAAATGTGTTTTCAAACATCTGGCGCACAATGGTGTGCTAGCTGTGGAAAATCAAGTTTCAAGACAGATTAACAAAATCACAGCACCACTGTTCATGAGCGAAGGTCCCAAAATGCCTATGTTGAAAATTTGGTTAAAAAAACAAAGTATTTGCATTACGGGTGTGCGTTGCACAGTTTCTACGCACACACGTGACTTCACCAATTTTTCATATTTTCACTCCAGATTTTCAACATTACCACTTTTTTACACCTTCTCATGAACAGTACAGATGTCATTTTTCAAATCCTGCCCAGAATGTGTTTTTGCACTTGTGGTGCCAAATGGCGAGTCGCGAGTGCAAAATCACCTTTCAGCTAAGGAACTGATAGTGCCACTGTTCATGAGGTGGGATTACAAAAAGCGATGTTGAAAATTTGGAGTGAAAATATCAACAAATACCCTGGGCTTTAGGGTTTCAACCGTAATGCTCCACCTGTAGAGACGGCCGGCGTCAGGGGTGTGACTTGGGATTGTTGGCTGTAATGCTCATGGCATTCCACCCCACCCTGTAGCCAGTGACAGGCATAGAGGTGTGCCTTGGACTCTTCAACCCCAAAGTTCACCCCATTCTCCTATACTGCACCCATCTCAGCATATTTCCTTATGGAATGGGGTGAGCGTAAGGCCCGATGACCATGAGGCACACCGCGACACTTGTCGGTGTTTGCAGTGTAGGGTGAGGTGAAATGGCATGAGTGTTATGGCCAATGACCCAAAGGCACACTCCAATGCCTGTCAGTCTCTGCAGGGTGGAGGTGGGGGTTGGCATTAGTTCAATACTTCAATGCCATTCCTATTATGCATCTCTCTAACTCCTGCACTACCAATGCCAGTGCCAGCAAGACAAAATTCGGCATTGAGAAATGCTTGTTTGGTACTATTTTAGTATTATAAAACCATCAGGAGGAGGTGAATAAAAGCAATAAGCCCTCCATGTTTGATCTTATGTGTGAAAATAATGTGTGTGGGAGGGAAAAGTTGTAATCCTCCCACCTGCCCCACTGGCATTATCTCATATGTAAGGTTCTTGCTTAATATAATGACTAGTCTCCCTCTGTAGGACTCCACAGAGATGTATAATAAGCCCAGCATAGGGTAACGAGATAGTGATGACAATTTTTTTGGGGGTCATAGTGTACCCAAGCGAGTAAATCATTTTAATGAGAAAGAGCCAAGAAAAGAGCACTGGGTCACAAGTTAAAAAATGTTCAAATATTCAAGAAAGTTTGAAAAAATACATGTAACCCCCTATGGGGGCTAACCTTATTTTTCCCCAATCTCCCAATTGCCTCCTGAATGCCTGTGTGCTTCCCCAGTCTTCCCTTGTTGATGCACCGCCACAACATTTGTCCTGATGTGGCCCGGTGTGCCTGAAGCCTCCCTCTGGTCCCTGCTTCTTTTGTCCTTCTGGGTGGGGGCCAGTGGAGCTGAATCATGAGTCACCATGTTCCTATCTGCTTACCAGAGCAGTTGACGGTCCACGCATGCGCAGAAGCGCATTTTCATTTTTTTACCACCATAGCAGTAAAAGAAGGGGCTATCTGGTGCTCCCAGTCCCCGACTGGAGCAGGTCGGGGGCCAGTGACCTGAACAAGGCTCAAGAGAAGCCTTTTTACATTTTAAATAAAAAAGAGTCAATCGCGCTGTGTGTTGGGGTCCCACTTATGAATACTTAATGAGAGCTGGCATTAATATTCATAAGGAAACCTGTCTGCTGCCTAGGGACTGCATACTTTGGCAGCAGCGACAGGTTACAGACGGCAGCAACATGTAACATAATGAGAGCGCTTGTTAGGGCACAGTGACTGCTTAAATACAGTGGGGCAAGAAAATAAATAAAATGTCTATCCTGGCTGCACCAGATTTGTAAAGTTGGAACTCCTATGGACTGCAAGGGGACTGTACTGAAATGCAGACATATTTGCAGCCTTTGACCTTTCTGTAGCCAATTGGAGAGTCAGGATATATGCCAGATATTTATGGGACTGTGCCAAAGCTTTATGGATGAAAAAACAGGGGCAAATGTTGGCACCTAAATGAGGAACCTATCAGGCATTGAAAAAGCCTAATAAATATTCATTTTTGAGACAGACAAGTGAATCAGCCAATCAGGAGCTGCCAAAAAGCTCCCAAAACCCAGAGACTTTTCAGGCTAAGTCAGTTCAGCGGGAGCCTCTTAACAGGGAGGGGGGCTCTGGCCCCTTGCTAAGAAACGTGGCCGCAAGACATTGAAGTGGCTGGCATGGGGGTTGCCAGATACATGTTCCTCAGGCTGGCATTTGTCTTTCCACATTTGAAGGAAATGTGGGGAAGAATCCTGATTTGATTTCAGCTGTGAGAGGGCTGCAAGAAACCCTGCTTGCAGTTGTGAGAGGGCTGCAAGAATGCTTTTACCTCAGCCATGAGAGTACTGATGAATTATGTGACTTTAGTTAATAGAAAGCTGCAAGCTGATCCTAAGTGAGTAAACTTTTACTTAATGTACAAGTAAATTAAAAGATCCTTTTGGCGCCAAGAAGCCAAAAGGTGCTCAACGTCTGTCTGTACTCTATGCGCACCCAGTGTCCAGAGATGGGTGGACAATTGTGTAAATGACCACGGATGGTCTTGTGACAGAGAAATGCTTGATGTGATAATTTAGTGTGCCTACAGGGATGGAAGAAAAGTATCCTGATGTCTGAGCTTTGCCAGAAATTGCCTGTAAGGACAGTAAATGCTCTAATGGGAGCTACAAAATCACCAGCTGACCAAAGGGAACTGTGCTATGTGATTTGACCTGCGAGAAGCCAGTGTTTAACCTTGAGAGAAGCTATGGTGAACAGAAGTTGCTAACAAGAGAAATGCCTAACTTGGTTGAGCATCATGCCTTAAGCTCCGTTGTTTAACTTGGTTGGGAGCCATGCCTTAAGTTCAAGGTGTGTTTCTTTGAGAGAGAGAGAGAACTCATCTACTGCAAAGGATTGCACAAAAGTTTTGGGGTTTTGCTAACTCAAGGGGAAGGGAACATTGCTTAACCAGAAGTAGCACACTAAGCTGAAGCTTATTTCCAGATTCGACCTGTGGTCACAAGGAAGTCATGTGATTTGCTCAGGATAACACAGTATGCACCTAGGCAGTTGTGGGATTCAAACCCAGGTCTCCAGATCTGCAGCTCAGAGCCTTAAACCACTGCGCTATACTGCCTCCTATAAATATGCCATTGCACCCATGCTTTTGAGACTGTGCTCTGAATGTAAAGGACCATGTCTGCCACGCCAGTCGAATGGTTGAAATGCCTGTGATAACTTAAAGCTATTGAATGCTAGAGATTTGAACAAGAGTTTGATTTGGATCGGCCTGGGAGTCAACCTGGTAGTGTGCTAGCCCTGGCACTGCCATATGTGTCTCCTTCTGGGGGGCACAACCTAGATGTGGGGGTCTGAGGTGTGCTGGCTCTGGTCCCAGCCTGGTCTGTTTCCAGAATGTTCCAGAAAATGTGACCTCAAGCCCAAGAAAAGGGCACCTGCAAGGAAGCTGAGAAAGTTCCAGCCTGCAAGTTACAAGAGCCTTTCCAGAAAAAGGGTCAATGAAAGCTCCACCTGCATCTCAGCTAAATTCAAGCTACTCGAATTATGATGACTTCATTTGCAGGTAGAGAGGTGGCTACTAGAAAGTTCCTGGTGCCCAGACATAGTAGCGAAGACAATATTTTACTAGAAGTCTGGTTACTCAGAAAGACTGGCACCCACTTTTAAGTTAAGTGATATTGTTCATATTTTATTGTTAAAAACATCATAATTTAGTAAATAGCAGCAAAGAGGATAACCACGGTATATTGGTCAATATCCTCCGGGATAACCCTTGCCCCAGTGCATTTGCTCTGGGGTTCTTTTGTTGTTCTCTTCTCTCTCTACTTTGGGCTGCCCATGACCCAAACCAATAAGATCCCTTATAGGGTGGCTGGCTATCTCTCCCTGGGCTGAGGTACAGATATGGCACACTAATGAGACCAAATGAGGACAAAACATGTGTCTGTGTCTGCTGTTCCCAGCCTTTGCTGATTGTATTGTGAGGTCTTCGGGCATTCTGGCACCATGCAATTCTGCTTAAAGTTGAGCCAGTCCAAATTAATTCATGGGCATTTGCATATGCTTCCCATGATGCTCTGCATTATTGGGGTATGTGCAATTTGTGTTGTCTATCTACAGAGTTTACAGTTAAATGTAATGAAGGGAATATATAAAGGTTAATCTGATTTCCTTTTAAGGGCCCCAATGCTGGTCAATCAGCTGCAACATATCAGCCCTGCAACAAATGTTTAGTACCGGGTACCTGGAGGTACAGAATTGTGGGGTTCTACTATAGACTGGGGACTGGTACCAGTGGGGGCACTTAATATATATTTACCATCTAAAGCAGCTAGATAGCAGCATAGGTAAACTGAATCCCTCAGAAGGTTGGTGGCTGGCCAGAAATGATAAATGATTGAATTTAAAATCCAAACTAATTGTTTACTGCAAATTCTTAATGCCAATCTGAAATGCTTTATAACATCTGCTTCCAATTCACCCTTTCCTAACCCTCACCCCTTGTAAATCAACTGTTGGTTAATTGCTTTTTATAAATCTGGAGTGTGAGCATATTATAAGAGTGAGCATGTAATCCAAAAATATGTGTTTGGGGTTTTGCTAATGTAATCCATGTCTGGGGTGACAATATAGCAATGTGGGTAAGTGCAGCATCTCAGGGGGTTGTACCAGGTAATTATCAGACCCACTTGAAATTATAGTCTGGATAGAGGCATTGCGCAATATTGTTAACTATGGGAAAGAACCAATTTTCATATCAAGATAGGAACCCAGGCCCCTCAACCTTGGTTATGGGCCCACAAGGCAGGTTTAGTAGCCATTTGATACCTGGCACCAAGGTTACATGTAATCAGATATCAGAGAGCCTAAAATCCATAGCACACTGTAACAAAGCAATGGGAAAGGCAAACAGGATATTGGGATGCATAGGGAGGGCTTCAACAACAGAAACTGGAAGCTATTCCTCCCACTGCGCAGGTCGCTGGAGAAAAACCATCCAGAGTGCTGCACAAGGTAGTGGAGTCCACACCAGAAGAAAGACAGAGATGAAGTGGAAAAAGTACAGAGCAAGGCAACCAAGATGGCCCAGGGACTATAGGGCAAGTTATATGAGGAGAGGCTGCAGCCAGCAGGACTTGGACATATAACATCTTGAAAAGAGAAGGGAAAGAGGTGACATGATAGAAATGTACAGGTATCTGCATGGGATAAGCAGGGCAGATGCCAAGGAAATTGTTTCCTTGAGCTCAAAATCAGGGATGAGGGGAAATTCACTCAAACTAATGGGGGGGGGATTCAAGAGAGATGTCCAGAAACACGTTCGTTTTCACAGAAAGAGTGGACAAGTGGAACAAACTACCAGCAGAAGTATTGAGGGCCAAACTGGCAATCAGTTTCAAGGAGGGAAGGGGCAGGCATATGAGCTTAGTCAGAACAGGGATGGGGCACAGACTAAGGATCAGGACAGCCCCTTAAGTTAGGGCAGAGTATTTATGTAGTGTAGGTTGCCTGGACGGGCCAGCAGGCCTTTATCTGCAGACAATGTCTATGTCTGAAAATAGGCATATGTTTACCTAATATATCCTACCCGGTCAACAAAAGACAAATGTCTGTATTTATCTAGATGTAATTTAACTCATATTTCATCAATTGTCAATGCATTTCCCCCCTAATTCTTTTTTTTTTGCCACAAGCTAGAACTTTTTTTTTTTCGAAATTCTCTGTTTATTCATTTTACATAACACCAGGATGAAATACAGAGACCAGAACAGAACATACAAGAAATCCCACAAAAACCGGATATATTCACAGTACATAGGATCCGTATAATCCCCATTCCCCACACCCTCCACCCCCCACCCGGAAGGCATCACCGCTAAAACTACATGCCCCTAAGATGACCTCGACCTGTACCTGGGGTCATTGGATAACAAGCCCTTAGATTACCTGTACTTGGTCCAGAGATGGTAGAGAAATGGGAAGGGAGGCAAATCTTACTGCAGGACAATAAACATCAGAAAGAACCAGAGCTGAATTTCAGTGGAGATACAAAGCATAGAGTTTGCCCCATTTTTTCTGGAAAGCAGGCAGAGCATGCCTGGAACTAGCAATTAACCTTTCCACTTTGAAACACAGAGACATTTCCTCCACCCAGTCTTGGTAGGAAATCTCTAAGTGGTCTAGCCAGTGGCGGAGAACTAAATTTTGACCACTATCGAGATAAAGGCCATATGGTACTTTCTCTCTTTAACCTTGATACTGGAGAAAATACCTAGTATACAAATTTCGGGAGTGAAAAGATCTTCCAATCCTAGAGTTGGGTCCAGGCTGTCTCGGATAGCTTTCCACAATGGGGCAACTTTAAGGCAAAACCAGAACACATGGAGTATACTACCCAATTCTTTGCCACATCTTGTGCAGTTAGGAGAACTAGACTTAACAAATTTGGCCAATTTCAGCGGCGTGTAATACATGTTGTTAACTATGTAAAACTGAATGAGTCTATTTCTATCTAAGGTAATAAATATATATAGGTCTCTCCATACTTGACTCCAAGATATGGAAGGCCCAGGAGTTATGGATGCCTAAACGTTGGAGCCCGTCAACGCATCCGGAACTTTAGTAAGCATGAGTTGCATATATAAGTTAGAGACACTATGGGGTTTTACAACACAATTCCTTAGTTGATCTAAAAAAGGCCTAATACTAGTGGTTGTCAACACCAGTCCAAATTCTTTACCTATGAGGTGTCTCAATTGGTATAATTTGAAAATATTTTGTAAAGGAATATTCAGCATTGTCATCAGGTCTCCTGAGGAGCAAAGGGAACCTCGTATGTACAAATCCTCAACCGAGCAGTCCCTAATCTGAGGTAACCATGACGGTGTCAACCAACGAGACCCAATCCTGATATTAGGGTTGAGAACCAGTGGCTGACCTGGGTCTTTTGTATATTGAATCTTAGCAGAGGTATAATATTGGTTTAAGACTCTCACAGATAGCCCTAGCACTGAATTTTTAACAGACTCAGGTAAAGCGGAGAAACTATAGTAAAAGATGTGTTGGGGATCGATATTGTGTGTTTCCAAGAGGTTAAGGTCTAGGTTGAGCCATATGGGTGTATAGTTGGTATTAGGTGGGCAAAGCCATTTACCCATTTTAGTTAAGTGACTGGCCCAGTAGTAAAATTCAAAGTTAGGCAAGCGGAGGTCTCCTTTTCCTTTGGGCAAACAAAGCTTAAAGAAGGATCGCCTGGGGCGTTTCCCTCTCCAGATAAATTTAGTCAACTTTGAGTGCACCTTCTGAAAGAAGGATTTAGGGAGCCAAATACCTAGCAGATTCAAGGGATAGAATATTCGCGGAAGTACGTTCATTTTAACTATATTGATTCTTCCTCCCAGGGCTAAAGGAAGGTTATCCCATCTATTAAGATTGGTCTGGATTTTGTCCACTAAATCCTCTAAGTTAAGCTTCCTGATCGTCTCTTCCTCTCGGGCCAAATAGATGCCCAGATACTTGAGGTGATTCGGGGCCCATTTCATACCGAACTGAGCCACACTAGAGTGGAACAGGTGTGAATTGAGCGGGAATATTTCAGATTTAGATAGGTTTAACCTGTAATTGGAAACTACACCAAACTGCTCTACTATCTTTAAGACCTCCTGCAAAGAGTTGACCGGGTTGGTGAGGTGTAGGAGAATGTCATCTGCAAACACCGACACCGTCAGCATTTGTTGAGCAATGACACACCCTAAAATGTTGGGTGAGGATTTGATACACACTAGGAGAGGTTCCAAATAGAGGTTAAATAAGTACGGTGACAGTGGGCACCCCTGGCGGGTACCAGAGTACAGGGGGAATCGGGATGAGAATACCCCATTGCAATAGACTCTGGCCGAAGGTGAACTATAGATCGCCATGATCCACCGGATAAATTTATTTGGGAAACCAAACCTACTTAAAGTGGCCCATAGAAAATCCCAATTGACACGGTCAAAGGCTTTTTCCGCATCCAAAGCAACTAAGGCCATGGGTGCTTGAGCGTCTTGGGCAACATGAAAAATATGTGAAAGAGCCCTCATATGATCTGATGCCGATCTTCCTTGGATGAAACCTACCTGTTCCTTGCTCAAGAGTGATTGCCATACCTGCTTAATTCGCAGTGAGAGAATCTTGGTCAAGATTTTAACATCGTAGTTGAGCAGTGAGATAGGTCTATAATTGGCTGGGTCCAAAGAGGATTTGTCTGACTTGGGGATTAAAATTATGGTAGCTTCTAATAAGGAGGGGTCCAGTGGTTCAGAAGTGAGGATGTAATTAAACAGGTTGAGGAGGGCCGGCGCTAACTCTTTGCAGAAGGTCTTATAAAAATTAGGGGGTAGGCCGTCTGGACCCGGAGCTTTATCTAGAGTTAGATTGCGAATGACGTCCTCCACTTCTCCTAAAGTTATGGGAGCTGAAAGTAAGGCACAGTGATCCGGCATAAGTCGGGGAAGGGGGGTATTCTCTAGAAAAGCTGTTATTTCTGAAGCTGAGGTTGAACATATCTTGTCCCCATATAAGTCTTGGTAAAAGGCCTCAAAGACCTCCGCTATATCCCTGGGGGCTGTTTTAATGGATCCATCACTCGCTTTTAAGGCAGGGATTAATCTAGAGCTCTCTACTTCCCTAAGTCTAAGAGCTAGTAGCTTCCCGGGCTTCTCACCCTGGTCGAGATATTTTGTTTTAGATTTTAAAATAGCAAATTCGTTTTTTTCTTTAATTAAATCTTCATATTCGTCTTTGAGTTTATATAAACTCTCAAGAGCCTTCTGAGAATTGGAGAAGGAGAGAGCCTCTTCAGCCAATTTAATTTGGTTGGACAGGGAGATAAGTTTCTCTACCCTCATCCTCTTTCTTCTTGAGGACACTTTTATGAATTCGCCCCTAAGAAAACATTTCAGTGAGCACCACACCAGATCATCCCTGGGTACTGACTCCTGATTAATTTCTAAAAAGGATGAGATCAGTGATAGGAAATGGGAAGTGGTCTGTTCATCCTTCAGAATCCGGGTATTGAGCTTCCAAGAGGTATCTCGTTGCCCTGGGGGGTTAGGTGAAAGTTTAATCCAAGCCAGTGCATGGTCTGAGATAACAATGGGCTCAATACCCGTGAGGGAGATATTAGTAATAAAGTTGGTACTCACTAAATGTAGTCTAGCCTCACCAAGAGTTATGAATTGGGGAAAGAAGGTGTAGCACCAGTAGAAGGATTCAACAGTCTCAAGGATCCTCCAGGCCTAACGTACAACACAGTTCCTTCAGAGCCAATTGGGCCGACGATGGGGTTTCAGGGTCTATAGGTTCTGTCTAACTCTTGTGATGGGGCAATGGTCCAGTCACCCCTAAGATAAATGATGTTGGTAGAAAAGCACTCAGGCTATCTGCTAACTCCATCAAGAAGCTGGAATCGCCTCAGCGGGACCGATATGGCACCAAGGACCACGTCAATATTGTAGACTAGCCCTTCACAAGAACAAAACCTACCTTCTGGGTCTTGAATGCATTTCTCTAGTGTAAAAGATACATTACGCTTAATCATGATGGCTACCCCCTTGGTCCCCGTAGCCCAGCCTGCCACAAAGACCTGAGAGAACCCCTTAGACCACAAAGATTTAGCTTCTGCAACTGTGACATGGGTTTCCTGTAGGAAGAGAATATCCACACCAATGAAGGAGCAATTTAAAAGTATTTGACCTCTTTTGGTTGCCTCCCGCATTCCCCTAACGTTCCAAGTGGCTATTTTAATATGCTCTAAAGCCATTTACAGAGATGAATTGTAAGCATTTGTACAGATTGAGCCACATGATATTATGTACTAAACTTGATAGCGGTGACACCTTCCGCCCACCCCCCCAGGAGCCACCCCCCTCCCCCATTATTGCCATCACATGAGGTAAACCCGCAACCACTAAGGCAAATAAGTAGTACAATAGTAAGGCTGAATAGAACACAGACAAAACTTCCATCCCTGCTACAACCAGTGTGTGATAAGTGGTACCCCTCCCCAACCCCCCAACCTCTGCCCTCCCTTACACAAATAACTATTTACAAATAACCCCAAAACAGATTAGACCAAAGAACCAGAGAGTTGAACAGATTCCCACACTCCCCCCCAGGGTACCGTGGACTCTCCCATGTCCCCTTGAATTAGGGTCGGGCCAGAACTAAAGAGACCTCGCAGATATCCTTAAACTAGTAGAAAGGATTCCGCACCACTTAGCTTGAATCGGCCATGGTACCTCAATATCCCAATCACAGTCGCAAACAGGGCTCAAGCGACTCACCTACCCACTACTCCCACCTCCAACCTCCCAATAAGTGGACCACTGGGCCAATGGAAACTATAATGAAGGCCAATATAGGACATCAAACAGACTACCGACTCAACCGGGAGTCGCGTATTGCCTTTTAGCCTTAGCAGGACTCAGCCAGGGAAAAAAATACAGGAGTAAATACCTGTATGGATTCTTTAGCCAGATGAGAGATGTCCGAGGTAAAGCCTTGAGAGAAATCCAGGCGCCTTCCACTGGAAAACGGACATCGAGGAAGTACAGAACGGAAGCTCAACTGACGGACCAAATGGTCTGCCTGTTAGAGCGTCCCCCCGGAAACACACACTCACACTCGAGTACCCGAGGCAGGAGCCAGGGGATGCACATGGTGCTATGCGGATATCAGGCCACTTAGGCCTCACGGCCTACTCCATCCTTGCCCTCCCTCCTTCCCGCCTGGAACTACCACACAGCCCTCGAGAACCAGGTAGGTCATTAACCAAATCGCCCAGAGATTATCCAAATCGAAGAAGACGTATACCAAAAATGCTTAACTGTTACAGAATAATAACTTAGAGTGCTAAGCAGTTATGAAGTTCCTAAGTGAAATCAGTCTTATTTAAACAAATCCGGAAACCGTTTGGATAACTCAATTGAGGCTTGTTCAGGGTCTTCGTAAGCGTGCCAGGTACCATCTAGCGAGACCAAGAGTTTTGCTGGATAGTTCATTCTAAAGCCCTTGCCTGCTGCGATAAGTTTCTTGATGATCTGGTGGAATGCTGCACGTTTTGTCGAACCTCATAAGGAGATCCTGGGTAATTCTCAACTTGGTATGGTTCCAGTGGACTGCTTCCAGTTCTTTAACTTTAGCTAGGGCGTGTTGTCGTTCTAAGTAGCTGAGAAACTTAATAATGATTGGCCTGGGGAGCACCTGACGGAGGTTTAGGCCTGAGATCTGTGAGCCCTCTCAATATGGTATTGTTGGTTTATAGGAGAGGTGCCGACCACTTTATTGAGAAATTGTTGAACAAAGCGTATGGTGTCTCCGCCTTCCTCCGATTCTGGTAGGCCCAAAATTAGGACGTTGTTCCTCCTGCTCCTGCCCTCTAGGTCTTGGTCTTTGCTTGCAGTTTCTGGATTAATTGTCTTAATTTAACAACTTCTGGGTCCATTTTAAGTCTCCAGTGCTCCAGGGAGGCTGTCTTTGCCTCCGTGTCTCCTACCCTCCTCGAAAGATCTGCAAAGTCGCTCCTTAGCGATTTAATCTCACTCGAGATGTCCTGGAGTGTGTCTCTGAAGTGAGCCAATTCCTGGAGGAAACGATCCTCTGTTAAGGGGTTGCTTGGTGGTCCAGTAGTCGTTTGTTTGGACGATTGTCGGGTTTACATTCTGGCCTTCTTCTGAGCTTTCTCTGGCGATGCAGGAGGGGTATGCTTCACCCCAGCCACTTTCATCTCTGAATCCATCGCCGTTAGTTCTGTTGAACTCTGCAGAGCACCACACTTATCGGCGCAAATGGAGCAGGAGTGCCCAGAAACACTCTCAGATCTCAATTTAGTTGAGAGAGCAGCGTTATTTCAACAAAATAAGCACTTTTAGAGGCGGAGGGTGGGAGCTCAGCAGAAAGCTGCTTTCAGTTCCTCTGCATCACGTGACCTCCCACAAGCTAGAACTTAAAAAGTTGGTCTAACTTCACCCCCCTAATTCTTAATCGCTGACGATATTTGCATGAAAAAGTTAGCCTGTCATTAGACTTCATCCCATCCTCCTGCTTCTCCCCTCTCTCCAAAGCCATAATGCTCTGTTTGTGACATCATTATATGATGCTGTGGAAGTAACCATGGTATCATAATCTGAAGATTAGAACATCAGTGGAGGCAAAAACTGGAGAATGAGATGACGTCTCATGCAGTGGATGCAGTCTACTTGGATTTTAGCAAGGCATTTGACTATTGACTCTGTGCCAGACAGAAGCTTGTTGAACAAGCTAGAGGATCTGGGTGCAGCAAAGGTCATAGCTAGATGGATGACAAGTTAATTTGAAGGGAGGCAGCAGAGGAGACTGACAAAAGGAGTCAGACTGGAGGAAGGAGGATGTGATTTCCCTTCACAAAAGTGGGAGCAAGGAAGAGGCAGGAAACTACTGACCTGTACATTTGACCTCAGTGGTAGGGAAAATGATGGAATCACTTCTGAAAAAATTTTTTTTGTATTCTTTGTTAACCGGGTAAGGATACTGGACCATTGGTCCCTTTTCAGGCCCGACCTGGAATAGTTGAGTACCTAGAGGTCAGCGGGGCATAGGACCTAAGGCAGCATGGATTCACAGTGGGAAGGTCATGTCAGATGAATCTAATAGAGTTCTTTGACTGGTTGACCAAAGTAGTAGACCAGAGAGGGGCTGTGCACATAGCATACCAAGACTTTAGCAAGGCATTTGACAGTCCCACACAAAAGATTAATAAACAAGTTAGCCAGCCTGGGAGTGGGTCCCAGGGTGTTAGCCTGGGTAAACAATTGGCCGGACAACTAGAAACAGAGGGTAATAGTAAACAGAGTCCACTCCCAAGAAAGGGGGGTTACTAGCAGGGTACTGCAGGGTTCAGTACTGGGGCCGGTCCTCTTAAATGTCTTTATAAGTGACACTGCAGAGGGACTGGAAGGAAAAGTATGGTTCTTTGCAGATGACACAAAGATCTGCAACAGGGTTGATACACAAGGGGTGGGGTGGAAAGGATGAGAAGGGACTTGGCAAGGTTGGAGGAATGGTCAGAAGTATGGCAGCTTAGATTCAATGCGAAGAAGTGCAAAGTGCAAAGTAATGCACCTAGGAAACAAAAACCCAAGGGAAGAGTACACAGTGGGCAGGGGGGAGGTACAGTACTAACAACAACAAAAATGGAGAGGGACCTTGGGGTAGTCATGTCAGATAACCTAAAGGTAGACAGGAAATGTGAGAAGGCAATAAAGAGTGCTGGGATGATACTGGGATGCATAGGGAGAGGCATCACCAGTAGAAAACAAGAAGTTATCATCCCTCTGTACAGACAGTTGGTGAGACACAATTGGAGCACTGCGTGGAGTTCTGGAGACCCCATCTCCGCAAGGACATTGACAGGATGGAGGCAGTCCACAGGAGAGCAACTAAAATGGTGCAGAGCACCAGAAACCATATGAAGAGAGACTAAAGAAGCTTAATATGTATTCCCTCGAGGAAAGGGTTGGGGGACATGATAGAAACTAGAAAATATAGAAAATAGAAATATTGGATGAGAGGGGTTAAGCTGGACACCACTTCTGAGGAAAGAGACCTGAGAGTCATCCGAAGTGACTCCCTACAACAGTCTAGCTAGTGTAACAGGCAAACAGGATGTTGAGGTGTATTGGGAGGGTTTTTTACAGCAGGAGGAACGCAGTATTGCTACTAGTGTTGTGCAAACTGCAAAAATGTTGCTACAAGAAATATTTTGTGGAGTTCCACATTCTACAAAGTTTTCCACTAATGCAAAGTTCAGTTTCACCATTGATGACAATTTTGTGGATTTTACGAAAACTGCGGAATGCAGTTTTAAAGTGCAACTTCACCATTGATAGCAATTTTACATTTTTGTGAAAACTTCACGGGGTACATGTATTGAACTTCGCCAACAAAGTTTGGCTCAAAAGGTGAATTTTGCAATGCATTATGAGTAAATGGTCAAATATTGTGTGGGGGCAGTTTCTAGCACAGTCTATCTTCTTGAGAGTCAGAGAGCAGTCCTGTGTTGTGCATCACAACCCACACAAACATTAAAACTCCTTTAAAATATCTTTTTGAGAGCAAATTGCTCCCAAAATAGTCAGTTTGTCCTAGTGCTGCTAAGGAACATTTGTTTTTGTTTAGATATTTGCATAATATTTAAAGTACTGTTTTCAGATTTGTATGTCTCTGTGAAGGAGTTGAGTGGGAGAGGGTAGGTATGTAAAAGCAGGGCAAGCGAGTTCTCAATCTTTTAAAACAAATTTCACAGACATTTTCAGTGAGTTATTGTTATTTGTTTTTAAGTCTTTGTCAGTGGTTTTTCATTTTTATTTCAGTGGTTTTGATGTGATTATTAAGTGACGTGTACATTATGTTACATTATAGTATTTTTTTGCTGTCCTACTTATTTGCATTATTTTTCTTACATATTGACATTTATTTGTCACTTTATCTTAACAGTTACTCCTCCCAAATTCTCCTATTACACTTGTTGGTATATCATTCCTGTACTTCTGTTTAAAAATCCAAAGTTTTGAAGACATAGTGTTGATCCCTGATTTCTTTTGGTTCGTGGTCTGTTCTGTCTGCTGTTCACTTCTGTCAGTTAAAACCTCTTATCCCTGCTGTTCCCTACCAGGGGAGGTGTTCGCTGTCATTGCAGTTCAGTGTAATTTTGCTTAACCCTACTTTCTTATCCAGTTGTTTAATCCCCATTCCAGATAAAGAAAGGGATATTTTTTAACTACTACTGAAGCAGTTGTACAGAGACACTGCTGATCCCTGTTGGGGGAGGTTTTGTCTGTCATTGCTTTCTTTAAATGTGCTTTCCCCTGCCATGTTACCCCATGTTATTTAATTCCTGTTTGGGGAAAGAAATACAATTGTGTTGTTTTAATAGAATAAGCTACTGTAGTAGTTTTACAGAGTGCTGATACCTGTCCTGATTTGTAGTTGGCAGTACTGCAGGCTTTATTTACAGTTAGCAATATCATCTGAGAGCAAGACAAATGTTGGAATAAGCATACAAAAATGCCTGTGAAGAAACGGTCCAGTAAAGTGAGAGGTGCCAGGGGGGACAAGGCAGCAAAGAAGTCTGTGGAGAAAAGTAGTGTAGTTCCACTTCCACAAAGCAAACGTATGTCTGCATTGATGTCTTCTGTGGGCTCCAATCTCATGGCAGGTACCAGCAAAGGAGTAGTTAGCAGCAGTGGCATAAGTGTGACAAATGTTTTCTCTGCCAGATCTGTTGCATCCATAGTGGTGGGGGATGAAAGTGAGAGAAAGGGAGATCCAGTACAGGAACAGTGGTCCAGGAGGAGGAGAAGGTTGTTGGTGTGACTGTCCCCATTTCTGGTAGTGCTGGTGGATCAGAGAGACATGGAAAGTCAGCCCCCTGAGGAGAGGGTTATAGAGCAAGAAAAAGTTGCTGTGGAAGAAGACAGTGCTAGACAGGAAGAGGAGGACATCTTCAGCTGCGGTGCTGATGATGACGAAATGTTGGATCCCCTATGGGAGCAAGAGATGAAAAAGTGTAAGGGTGATGCAGCCCATTCAGATGCTGAGCCTGAGGGTCAGGATATCGGCAAGTCTCCAAGCACTCAAGGCACCCCCGCACCCAAAAGTAATATTATGGAAGTGATGAAGGCAGCACAAAAAGCACAAACTTCCATGCCTTTTGCTCAGCTCTCCCAGTCCCAGCACCATGTGAAGTCCAGAGGCGCAAAATCCCTAGTTTGAGACTTTTACATGCTTGATCCAGCTGATGAGACAATTGCAATATGTCAGCTGTGTCAAGCACGTGTTAGTTGGGTAAAAAATAGGCACCTGTTGTGCTGGCAGCAACACCAGAAGGAAGCCAGAGCCGGAGGTGCCAGTTCCCTTCGTGAAGTTAAATGTTACTGAGAGCAGTGCAATGGAGCAGGAGGAGGGAGGGCTGAGTGGGTGGGAGGAGGAGGAGGAGGAGGAGGAGCAATCCTTTGTTGGCTCTATCAGTGGGCATAGTAGCAGTGGTGGTGGTGGTGCCACTCCTTTGAGTCAGACATGTACGCCATCACAGCAAAAAAAAACAAATAAAAAAAGAACTGATTTCCTGTAAGCTGCACATCCCGAACGTCAACTGGTATCCCAGTAAGAACAACAATGTTGCCACAAGTCCAGCATTTTAATCGACCAGCCCCAAAGATGCAGCTCACACTAAAGAGCATCTTTGAGTGGCACTCAAAGTACCCCCAATCATGCTGCTGCACATGAGTTAAATTTAGCCACTGCTGAAATGCTGGCCATCAATCTATTGCCATTCTCCTTCATGGAGAATGCTGGATTCCGCAGGTCGATGGCCTGTGCCTGTCCTAAATGGTAGGTTCCATTGTGAAACCATTTTTCTAAATGTACCATGCCAGAACTTTATGGAACACTGTCACAGTCCATAATACATGCCCTGAAGCATTCTGCATCAGAATATATCCATCTTGGCATGGATATGTGGACCAGTGGACAAACAGCTTCATGCTCGTATTTATGCATCACAGCACACTGGGCACAGGAACCTGGGGTAGTAGCTGATTTGGGGCTTAGCAAAACCTGAACGAAGCAAAATTGTGGTGGTGGCAATACACCAGGGATTCGGCAGCATGCCACCCTCAGTATGAAAAGTGTAACCAGCTCTCACATGGGTGAGAAAATGCTTCATGTGCTGCTCAGTGAGATTGATTAATGACCACACACACACACACACACACACACACCTTACAGCAGGGTTTATTGTGAGTGATAATGACTCTAATGTTGTTAAGTGCATTAGCGATGGTGTTTTTTTCAGGGTACTCTGCCTGGCACACTGCCTTAATCTGGTTGTGCAGCAGTTTCTCAACCATGCAGAAATTAAGGAAATGGTGACTGTTGCCCATCGCATCTATGTGTACTTTGCCCATTCTGCAAAGGCCCGTGACCAGCTGAGGGAGCTCCAGCTCAAAAACCATCTGCCTCAGCACAGTATGAAGATGGATGTTTTGACAAGGTGGAACTCCACACAGTACATGATAGACAGGCTGTATGAACAGTACAAGTCAGTCTCAGACTACCTGCTGCTGCACACCACCCGGGACAGTGCTGGAGTGTCCATGGCTCTAACAACAGAGCAGTGGCACCAAATGGATGGCCTAATATGCATTCTCCATCCATTTGAGCATGCAACACAGGCAGTGAGTGGGGACACTGCCTATATAAGTCAATCAATACCCCTTGTACATGTGCTGAGGCAGACACTGGTTAATGTCCAGCAACAGATGGAGGTAAGTGGGGATGGTAGAAGCTGTGAACTAATGGATCACATGCTCCACGTGCTGGACAGCAATACCCATATTTCTGGCATTCTAGAGTCAGAAGAATTTGCAATTGCTACCATGCTGGACCCATGCTGCAAATGTGGCCTGCCATCAATAATTGAAGGAGGTCATGAGCGGCTGCAAAAGTTGACTGATTACCTAATTAGACAGGTTTATGGTGCCCAGAGGCAAAAGGCACAGAAGGCACAAACTGCACAGAGATTAGGTGTTAATACCACTAGCAGCTCACAGGGAAAACCATCTGAAAAACCCTGCAAGTTACTGCAGAAAATGGCAGGCAATCCCATTTGGGATGTTCTGTATCATGTGGGAGTGGAAGCCACTATGGAAGAAAAAGAGGAGACTGATGAGGAGCCAGACTCAGGGCAGCACAACGAATGGTAGAGGCCTATATGGGGGACACAAGACACTTTGGCATTACTGAGAGCCAGTGCTGTACTGGAGCAGGAAAGTGCCTGATTGGCCAGCACTGGCATCAGTTGCTGTTAAATACCTGAGCTGCCCACCATCCAGAGTCAGTGTGGAACGAGTGTTTAGTTCAGCTGGGGCTATTGTGCATGATAGGAGAACCAATTTGTCACCCAAGAATGTGTCCATGCTAACATTCATAAAAATGAATGCGGGGCACATTCCAAATAACACGGTGATGTTGATGGTGTTGCCACATGAACTTTGTCTCGGTGATGATGATGACGATCAGGATGTCGGCAATGCCAAGGCTTCTACCAGCAGCAAGGTGGATGAAGCAGCAATGCAGATAGAATCCCCACCTGGAGACAACTCAAGTCTGGAAGACTGTGAGGGCTGCTTTCTGGATGATGTGGCAGTGGAACAAAACTGAAGTAGGATAGCCCCCCCGCCCCTTTTCCACTCTGTATAGTTTTTTAAGTTATTGTTATACAAAGTTTGTTGATCCATGGTTTTGTTTTATTGGGTGTCATCTGTGGGGGAAGGGGGGCTGTTATCTGCTGTTATTTAGTTAAATTTGATTATCCTTGCCCCTGGCTGTTACACCATTGTTTAGTATCTGTTCAATATTAAAAAGTACGTTTTATTGAACACTACTGCAGTAGTTGTCTAAAATCAAAATTTCCAAATGAAGCAACAGCTAACACCTGTGAGTGGTGGGGTGCTCTGCTCGAGCTTGCCAAGCCTGTCAGCAACCAAACTTCTCCAGAAAAAAGCCAGCACTCCACAGAGAGTAGAAATAAGGGACACCATCCACAATGAATGCTTCCTTTTAAATTACTTTATTTTGCAAATTCAAAAATGGTGAATTCCCGAAGAACAGAAGGACGTCCACATAAGGCCCTGGAGCTTCGGGTTAAAAAAAAAACTTTCATCGGGGGCCATGGTCTTTGTCAGTTGAGCGGTAGCTTTCTTTTCTCAAAACTGGCCCATAAAAGTGTTTAAAAACACATTGCAAAACGGACCCCATTATAGCCTATGAGGCACGCCTGCACGCTATTCTAGGACTGACATCACATAATGTACTAGCGTGGAGGTGTGCCTACTAGTAAGAAAGTACGGGCGTTTTGGCCACTGGTCTCCATGCTGGTTTTTACTAGTAATTATATGAGGAATATAATAAATAAACAAATGCTGCACATGTAAAGAACTTTAAACTGGAGAGTAAGCCACAGAATCGGGGAAGGGGGGAGGGATGTCTTTTAAGTGAAAACCAGATCTTTAGGTTGTTACAATTTTTTTCCATTTCAAATGGTAAACATTGTTCCCACCAGCACCATCAATGAAAACATTTTGAGGTCAAGTAATGGAATAATTTTTACTTCCAGGTGTACAGATGTACAGTGGCTGCATACTTGATGGTACGGACATTCCTCACTGCACAGGTGACAGAGGCAAAATGTGGTCAAATTAGTTGCTGGTTTTTTTTTATCTCAGGCCGGATGACACAAGGAGGTGAGAAAAGTATAGTTTATCTTTATTCTTTTTCATCACAGGTGACGCAGCTGAGAAAGGGACAGTTTTTTTCCATTTGGATGCAGATGATGCTGTGTGCAGCAACAGAGAAAATGCCTTTCGCCTCACTTCATCATGATGATATATTACAGTGTTTGTTTTTTCCTTTAGTCTCCCTGCAGGTTTCACTATAAGGTCAACAATCACCATTTCAGACGAGGAGAACTGGCACCGTCGGCGCCAACATGGCAAGCATCACTACTGTACAGGTAAGTATTAATAGGATTTACTGTCTTTCATTGTTATCATTTTTTTCTTATCCATTTTCACAGGTAAGCTTGTTTTCAGCAAAAGCAGTGGTCAGTGGGAAAATTCGGAGGCAAAGGAATTCATCATTTCTATTTACAGGTAACAGCATTGTGCAGTTTAGAAAGCATCAGAGTGTAGTGAATGGTTAGGGTAGAGGTTACAATGTCATCTGTGTGAGCCTGGACCAAAATAATTTATCTTACGTTTTTACAGTGGTTACAGGCACTGCAGTACCTGAACATGAGGTCTTCACCACAGGCACACCCCATGCAGACACAATCCAAGGTCACATTTTGAACGTCAGTAAATACTTTGAATAATCTTTTTATTTTTCTTCACAGGTCTCCTGTGTTGCTGTATCCTTCATGAAACCTGTGGCCATCAGCACAGCTCACGCAACCATACATCACCACTATGATCTGTCATCCACACATCTGCTCCTTCCTGACCTGGAGGTAGTCACGGCACAGACAGCAGGGCCAAAGACACATGAGGAAAATTACCTATTATTACAGGAACAATGACAGAGAACATGTACAATACTCAGCCATCTGCAAAACTTGTAGCAATGAATTGCAGGACAAAAAAAAAAAACAAGAAAAAGAAAAATAATACATACCTTCTATGGTTACTTTAAACTTCTCAAAGTGCCCCCGAAAGGTACAGGCTGGACCCATGAAGCGCAGCAGCAAGCAACATGATTGATATAAAGAATTGCTTACTTGAAAATCAGAGAATATTAAGAAGGAATGGTGAGAATTGTTACATAAAAAGGGAAAAGTACTTACCTCATGGACTCACTCTGAAACTTGAACAATTCCATTCCAAAATAAAGGTCACACATATTGTGTTCACAGCCACAGCAAGAGACAGACATATGGGGAGAAAAGTACCTGAAAGTGGACAAACACAAATAGAAAACAATTACTGTCACAGCCGCACATCTTTACTGACTTAACCCCACCCTGGAAAAAAAAAACACACTTACTTCGTAGCTGGAAAATGTGATGAATTCCAACATCCACATTGTAGCTTTCCAGCATGATGATGTCATAATCACCCATACCTGCAAATTAATGGAAAAGCAGTACGAAGATATTACTTGAGGTGGTAACAGTAACAATCCCCCTTACAAAGCAAAGAAAGAAAAAAAGAAAATACTTACTTTTGCAGTATGTGGGATACATCCACACCAGGCAAGAGCACTTCTCTCAGCAACCACAGCAGCATACGGCAACATCTCCTTCAACTATTCCCGCCACTCCGTACAACAAGACAGGACATCACGCAGGATGGCTAACATCTCTGTCTCGATTCCTCAGAATCCTCGATTACTGGTCACCACAATGTTTTTAACCAACATCATCATCAAGAGCAGATCCAGCAGTGCAGCAACCAGCACCCCTAACAACTGCAGCAGCAGGGCAGGAGGACACCCATTTGTCAAGCTTTCTCATGTATGGACAGCATCACCTCAATTTCTTTACACAATATAGTGAAACTTCACTTCTCCTCATTCGAGTCCATTTCTCAAGCAGTTTTTCACTGCAAACACAGTCACTTGACATTTGTGTCGAATAGTGGGAGGATCAAAGTTCATGACTTCCTCCGCAACAATTATCTTTCACCTCTCTGGAAATTTTCTCATGTTTTTTCTCAAATTCGCCAGCCTGTGTTGTACAGCACAGCAACAAGAGGCAACAAGCAGCAGTAGGAAAGCAGTTTTGAACTGGAGACCCAGTGTAACATTTTTGGCTAGTGGTGGGGTGGCATTAGAAAAGTTCATAAATTTCACAACAATTGTGTTTCACTTCTCTGTAAATTTTGTCATGTATTCTTTCTCAACTTCTCTGGCACTTTCCACACTGCTGCAACAAAAGTACCCAAACAGCAGGAAAGTAGATTTTTGCTGTGGCTACCAGTTGACATTTTTGGCTGCTTCTTAAGTTCCACAACAATTGTGTTTCACTTCTCTGTAAATGTTCTCATGTGGTTTTTCTTGACTTCTGTGGCCTGTGTTGCACAGCACAGCAGCAAGAGGCAACTAGCAGCAGCAGGAAAGCAGTTTTGAACTGGGGGCACAACTTAACATTTTTGGCTAGTGGTGGGGTGGCAATAGAAAAGTTCATCAATTCCACAACAATTATGTTTCACTTCTCTATAAATTTTCTCATGTGTTTTTTCTCGACTTCTCTGGCCTGTTGCACACTGCTACAACAAAAGTATCTAGCGGTAGGTAAGCAGTTTTTTTACTTGCAATTTTTTCCCCACGGAGCTTCAGCTGACCTATCTCCAACCGATCCACAATCTACCAGTCCGACACCCATGTAGCAGTGGTTCTACCCCCCCAGACAGGATGGGGTGTACAGGTTCTCTGGTCTTCCTTGTTCACATCGGGTCCCTGTTGTGGCCTCATAGGTCAGTCGGTGATGGGCGCCTCCTCTGTTGACGGTAGTGCTTGCTGAGCTCTCAATGTTTTCTACCAGTAATGGCCCCTGGAGTTGTGGTTGTGCCGTGATGTCAAGACGCACACTGACATTTTGCTACGCTCCCCCCAACTGTAAGGCTCCAAGCTGCTGTTCCTCTGGTCTCCACCAGAGGCCATGCAAGCACTGGCCATCATCCCCCCTCCCTCACAAGGGAGACACGCTGTCCTTGGACACTCAAGCCTCCTCTTCCCAGCTAGCCCTCCAGCTCCCCGGGTTGCCTCAACCCGGCTCACAGTCATGCCAGTGCAACCTCTGCTCCGGTGGACTGGCAGGAAAGCCATTTTTCACTGTGGCCACCAGTTGACATTTCTGGCTAATTCATAAGTTCCACAACAATTATGTTTCACTTCTCTGGAAATGTTCTCATGTTGTTTTTCTGGACTTCTCTGGCCTGTGTTGCACAGCACAGCAACAAGAGGCAACAAGCAGCAGAAAGACAGTTTTGAACCGGGGACGCAACTTAACATTTGCGGCAAGCGCCAGGGATCTGTTAAGCACTAAAACCAGATTTACGTTTCACTTCTTGGGAAAATTGCTCCTGTTTGTGTGATTCTTGTGGACTTCTTTGAGCAGTTGCACACCACCACTACTGCCGCAACATCACATAGCATCGGGAAACAATTTTTTTTTACTGGGGACAATACTTGACATGTGTGGTTAGTAGGGGGACACATGTTAAGGAGTAACACAAACACTAGTCAGGAAAGTTGTTTATGTGTACAGACTATGATACAGGACGGGGCAGGGTCAAGGGCAAGGGGAGTACTCAGGGAATGAACAAGGGAAAGGACCGAATGAAACAGGGACCCTGAAATATAACATAACACTTTGAGAAAGAAATGTTTTAGAGAAGAGAACTAAACAAGAGGATAGAGAGGAAGAGGATAGAAAATATATATATTTTTTTTTTTTACTTTTTGCATTTTCTTTTGTTTTTTGGGGGATGAACTATTACTAATACAGCGTGGAACTGATAACAAATAAATACAAGAAAACGTACTTTCTGTCATCGCTACCATCACACAACTCTGCCAGGACGTTCAACAGCTTCTCCTGGTCGGCCATCATTTTCCTCATATACCCTCTGACCTCATTAAATTCCTGGTGAAATTGCTCAAAGTCATGACAAAGATGTTGCACTTCTTCCCACAGGACAGCCAGGTCTGCTGGGTGACTGGTGTTGCAGTGTCACTCGGTGGTAGTTGGCCAGGGTGCAGGTGCTGTCACCTACATAGAAACATAGACTTTGACGGCAGATAAGGACCACTTGGCCCACCCAGTCTGCCCATTTCCCTACCTATTGGATAAGCTGCAGATTCTAGTTAACCAACAGCCTACTTCCTGTAACCCCCCACTATAATTGCCTTATGTCTGTCCCATGCATGTTTGAATTCCCCCACTGTTTTAGACTCCACAACCTCTCCAGGAAGGCGGTTCCATGCATCCACCACTCTCTCCGTGAAAAAGAATTTCCTCACATTACCCCTGAGCCGTCCCCTCTAACTTTAAATTGTGCCCCTTGTTCTTACACATCTCTTTTTCTGAAAGATGCTACCCTCCTGGACTTTGTTGATTCCCTTGAGGTACTTAAAAGTTTCTATCATGTCCCCCCGTCCCTCCTTTCATCAAGGGTATACATATTAAGCTCTCTTAGTCTCTCTTTATATGGTTTCTGATGTAGACCCTGCACCATTTTAGTTGCCCTCCTCCAGACTGCTTCCATCCTGTCTATGTCCTTGCATAGATGAGGTCTTCAAAACTGCATGCAGTACTCCAGATGGGGTCTCACTAACTGTCTGTATAGAGGGATAACCACTTCCCTTTTTCTACTTGTGATGCCCCTCCTTATGCATCCCAGTATCCCTCTGGCTCTCCTTACTGACTTCTCACATTGCTTACCCACCTTTAGGTCATCTGACATGACTAAACCCAGATCCCTTTCCATTATTGTTGTCGTTAGTACCTCCCCTGCTATTGTGTACTCCTCTCCTGCATTTTTATTTCCCAGGTGCATTACTTTGCACTTCTTTGCATTGAATCTAAGTTGCCATATGTCTGACCATTCCTCCAACCTTGCCAAGTCCCTTCTCATCCTTTCAACCCCCCCTTGTGTATCAACTCTGTTACAGATCTTTGTGTCATCTGCAAAGGGCATACCTTTCCTTCCAGACCCTCTGCAATGTCACCTATAAAGATGTTAAAGAGGACTGGACCCAGTACTGAGCCCTGAGGTACTCCACTAGTAACCCCCCTTTCTTCAGAATGTGTTCCATTCACTATTACTTTCTGTGTCCTGTTGTGCAGCCAGTTTGCTACCCAGGCTACCACCCTGGGACCCACTCCCAGGCTGGCAAACTTGATTATTAATCTTTTGTGTGGGACTGTGTCTAATGCCTTGCTAAAGTCTAGGTAGGCCATATCCACAGCCCCTGCCTGGTCTATTACTTTGGCCACCCAGTCAAAGAAATTGATTAGATTCATCTGACATGACCTTCCTGCTGTGAATCCATGCTACTTTGGGTCCTGTACCCCACTGGCCTCTAGGTACTCAACAATTCTTTCTTTCAGAAGTGATTCCATCATTTTCCCCACCACTGAGGTCAAACTAACAGGTCTGTAGTTTCCTGCTTCTGTCTTGCTCCCACTTTTATGAAGGGAATCACATCTGCCCTCCTCCAGTCCTCAGGTACCACCCCATCTTCCCATGATTTGTTAAAAGTGTGGTTAGTGGTGTCACTAGGTCCTCCTTAGCTCTTTTAGGATTCTAGGGTGAATCCCGTCAGGCCCCACTGCTTTGTCCACCTTGAGTTTTAGGGTTCTTTCAGGACTCTATCTTCTGTAAATGGACTGGCGTCAACCTCACTACCAGAGTGCTTCTACTGTTTGGTTTAGGTAACTCCTCCTCTTCTTTTGTGAATACCGAGCAAAAGTATTCATTCAGTATCTCTGCCTTTTCACTGTCTCCCTCTGCCCACCTCCTCTCTCCTTTATTAATCTTCACTATCCCTCCCTTAACCTTTCTATGCTCCCTAATGTACCTATAAAAGGTTTTATCCCGCTTCTTAACTGAGTTGGCTATCTTTTCCTCAGTTTGGGCCTTTGCTTTTCTGACTGCCTTCCCCACTTCTTTCTGCTTTAATTGATACAGTTCCCTGTCATGCTCTGTCTGTGATTCCTTATACTTTTTGAATGCAGCCTTTTTCTCCTTAACCTTCCCTGCCACCTCTTTTGAGAACCATAGTGGTTTTTTACTCCGCTTTGTTTTCTTTATTTGTTTCCCACAAAGGCTTGTTGCCTCCATAGTGGCAGTTTTGATTTTTCTCCATTGTTCTTCCACCCCTCCTTTCTGGCCATTTGCTAATGCATTCCTCAGGTATTCACCCATTATGCCAAAGTCAGCCCTTCTAAAGTCCAGTATCTTTGTCTTTGTATGGCTTGTCTCCATGGTTGTGTTTATTGTGAAGCACACTGTGCAGTGGTCGCTTGTTCCCAGATGTCTACTGACTTATACATTTGTGACTCTCTCTCCATTTGAGAGTACCAGGTCTAATATTGCTCCCTCTTGAGTAGGTTCCACCACTAGCTGTCTAAGGCATGCCCCCTGTAGGGCATCGTGAATGACCCTGCTCTTGGATGTGGCTGCAGTACATGTCACCAGAGTTAACATCTGGCATATTCAGGTCCCCCATCAACAGTATCTCCCCTTTTTCAGCCATTTTGAGAATGCCCTCTATCATTTTCTTGTCCATTTACTCCCCTTGAGACGGGGGTCTGTATATAAATAACCCCTGTGCGGATTGTGATGTCATTCCCTGTCTCCAAGGTGACCCAGAGTTCCTTTTGTGCTCTCCCTTTACTTTTTAGTTCTGTAGCTTTGATCCCTTCCCTTATGTAGAGAGCTACTCCACCTCCTCTTTTACCCTCCCTGTCCCTTCTGTAGATTGTGTACCCTGGTATGTTGACATCCCAGTCATGGTTCTCCATGTACCATGTTTCTGTGACTGCCACAATATCCAAGTGTTCCTCTTCCATCAGGGCTACTTGCTCTGGAAGCTTGTTTCCAAGACTACGGGCATTGGTACTCATTGCCCTCCATTTAATGTTGGCTTTATCCTTTTTTACCCCATCCCTGCTCTTATTGCCCTTGTCCATTTTTCCATTTACCCCTATCCTGCCCTCTGTCAAGCTCTGTACCTCAGTGTTTACCCTACTACCTGTCATGTTTTGTGGTGCTGGTGCTGTGGCTGAATACTGCAAGTCTTGCCACACCAACTTGCAGCACAATGGCCTACCTCATCCTGCTCCCCTTCCCCTTCTGTATTGTTCCCCCCCCAATGCTGCTACCACCTCCTGCTGCTTGGCCTGCCACTCTGCCTGGTGGTAAATCTTGAGGTGGTTCCTTTGCCCTCCAGTCCCCAAGTGGCTCCCTTTTTTGCCACGCAATACTCCACGGCTACAGAGCTTTCAGATGACAACACTATCATCTGCATCATTAATGAAAATAAATCCCATACAGCAGAGCGTCTTTGTTGCTGCCGGGCGGGGGGGGGAGTGCCAAAGGATATTGCAGGGTGCTCACCAGTTCCAAGATTGGAGCTGCTTGTAGTGGTAACATCCTGCAGGGGTGTGGGGACCACAGGCTCCTTCTGCTGCTGCTGGGGGGCAGGGACCACAGGCTCCTGCTGCTGCTCGAAGGGAGCAGTGCCACTCCCATCTTCAGCTGGGACTGGTTGGGCTGGGTGCCTCACTCAGAGTCACTGTTTGAAATGTTTGCCGGTTGAGGCAAATAGCTGCCCCCACCCTTTTGGCCACATTCCCCAGTTGGTCCCTCCATTCTATTTATAACAGAAAAAAAAGAAGACAACATAAAACGAGACTAAGGCAGAGAAAGAGAGAGAGAGCTAGACACACACACACACACAACAATCTAAACTTACAAAAAAATATAAACACCCAACAAATCTCCTACTACAGAAAAATAAAGAAAGGAATTATTTGGAAACTAAATACTGTTTGCAGACAAAGTATGAAAGGAATAAATCACAACACTCTGATCTCTCCTGCGCAGATCTGCCAGCTTTAAGTAGCACTACTGACAAAAGGAAACAGAACCAGTGACTTCCTGCCTGACTGGAGTCTCCCATGTGACCTGCAGAAAGTGAATCATGTGACAAAGCCTTTTTCCCCCCTAACTTCACCTTGAGAAATACAAGGCGAAGTTAACGGCAAAGTTAGCCGGTGAAATTCGCCACTGAACAACAAATTTCGTGAAATTTTCCATTGGGCGAAATTGATGACTTTGGTGGACGTCTCCCTTGAAATAAAACTTCTCAACATCTCTAATTACTACCTTTCTATAGGTCACTGGTGAGACCACACCTAGAGTACTGTGCTCAGTTCTGCAGTCCACACCTAAGGAAAGACAAGGAAAGGCTGGAGATGTTGCAGTGTAGGGTAACCAAACTGATTCAGGACCACCAGGACAGATCCTATGAGGATCGGCTTAGGGCACTGAACATGTACTTGCTCAAGGTCAGACAAGAGAGGAGTCATGTGGTAGAGACTTACAAGTTCCTGAAAAGAATGAACAAGGTGAACCATGAGGAACAATTCAACAAGAGTAGTGACTCTAGAACACACTGTCATGAGAGAAAGCTGGTGTTGGGAGGGGAGATTCAGAAACAGTGTGAGAAAGTTTTATTTTACAGAGAGTGGTTGAGCCATGGAACAGTCTGCCAATGGAAATGGTGGGTAAGAGCTTAGTAGTTACATAGGGTGGTAGTACTAAAGTACTAAAACAGGGAATAAGGAGGTGGATAGTGCAGATAAAGACCATGTATGGACAAAAGGTCTTGGTATATAATACATAGAATAATATATGGGGGGAGTGCATAACGAAAATTTAATGCACACCCGGGTGTGGGATGCTAAATAAGCCCAGAGGGCGAAGCACAAGGGGTTTATCAAAGCATCCCACACTGAGGGTGTGCCTTAAATTAGAGTTTTGCACTACCCCCCCCCCCCAATATTGTTTTATGTAATTGCTGGGTGCTGTTTTTTCTCCCACCAGATTAAAAAAAGTGACTATCACACAGGGTGCTGTTTGGTAATTTTACTGTATGCATCTGATCTATATGTAACATGAAACAGCTTTAAACACATATACATTTAGTGTGAAATATAGTTTTATATTTATAAGCAACATCAACAGCATCAGTTTTTTGAAAGATGTGAATTTGTTGCTTTTACAGCTAGCTGGGAGAGCTACGTTGTGGGTTCTACGTGAGAACGGCAGTTCCTAAAATCAGCAAGTAAGAAACGCGGCATCCGTTAAGAGCTGCCGCAAATAAACAGGAATGTGTGTGAAAATTGAGAGGTTTAAGAGAGCAAGGTTTAGTTTGTTTTTTTTCCCCCATTTGACTTTTTTTTAGGTCATTGCCTTGGCGATATTGTAATGAGGTGCTGAGGTCGTAGGTCATTCTCGTTTCTGTGCAGAGTGTGTGAATGTGTGAGCTACAGTATGGACAGTCTGAAACGTGAAGTGGAGGTAAAATGTACTGTTTTGGGTTTGTTTGGACAGATTGATAATGGTTTTCTCTATGGTGGAGTAGTTCCGTGAGGATACTTTTTCAGCGATTGAGGAATGCGTTTTCTGTGCTGTAAGTGAGTGTGAGCTGGGATGAGGGGAAGCTAGTGTGTGTTCGCCGTTATAACCAGTGGGTTATAATGGCAAATTATTACCGGCTTTTACAGGCAGACTAGATGAACCATTGGTCTTTTTCAGCCATCATTGTCTATGTTTCTGTCTAAGACACAAAGACCCTACACTCTCTCATGTAACAGAGAGTGTGTTGGGGTGCTCTAATTTTTTAACATTGTGACTGTATATCTCTGTTTGACTGATTACTGTATTTTATGTAATTTTGTTATTGTATATTTTTGTTATTTGTTCTGGTTGCCAATGTAAATGGGTCCTTGGCCCATGGACTTTTCCAGATTTTAAATAAACAAAACCAAAAACTAAACAAACAGGCCTCCTGCATAAAAATGCAATGAAATTAAGACAGAAAAATAATGAGATGAAAGCTGACCTGTGTCTGAATATTATCTGAAACAGAAGGATAAGCACTGAATGCAAGATGCAGACAAGCAGCAATGTAACAAAATGCTTTTTGTGCAACTTTTGCCTCAGTTCGTTTGTACTAAGTTTCTGTTCCTTAAAATAGTCGTTTTTCTAGTAGATGTTTAACATGCTCCATGATTTATCTGTTAGGGTTTTTAAATTTGGCATTACTCTTAGTTTGCATTATGTATTGTATTCTGCATGCTGTATGTTCAAAACATGAGCTTTGTGTTATTGATTTCTGAACTATTTTATGACTTTTGTTTGCTTTGTGTTTTATTTTTTCTTGCTGCATTTTTAAAACCTGTTTTTATGATTGCATTGTAAGTTTTTTTTAAATGCTTCAGTAACTGGGTAACTCCCACTAGGCACAATGTTTGTTTTCTGGGGTGACCCAAGAACACTGGGAAGGTTAAATGATTTGTTCAGAGTGCCACGGTATGCAAGTGGATGTTGCAGATATCAAACCCAGGTCTGCAGGATCTACCAACCAATTCACAGCTGACTCTAGACTACACTGCCATCCCAAATTATATTCTTTTTATATAATACAACTTTGTATTTATTTATGTTGTCTTCCAAAATGACTTTAGTTTTTATGCTTGTTTTACAATTTACTTATTTATATTTATCTAGGATAGCTCGGCTCAGATACAGCATCTCATTTTCCTTGGAGTCTTTCTTTAAGCTCATTATTGCAGCCAAGTGGACTTAAGAACTAAGAGTTCAAGGGACTTTCTCAGGGTCACTCTGTGAGTAAGTGGCTCTGGTGGGATTTGAACCTTGGTTGCCTGGTTCCCAAGCCTGTACACTAATCACTAGATCACATTACCTGCTGTTGCAATTTATGGCCACTGTAGTTTTAGGTTACTATTGAAACAAATTGGGTGTGTCCTATAAGTCGGTAATCTCAAAGCTTTCTTTAGGCAGGTATTTTCCTGCCCACACATCTCTAGACACCAGTATGTATGCTTTAACAAGTACAACCTCCTATGCCAAAATGACAATGAAATTCTTTTCTAAAGTAGTAATGCACCCACCTTTGTGCCTGAAACAATAGGCAGATACTGTACATGAGGGTGACGGATAGATAAGTTCTACTGCTAAAGCACGCTGATTATTTAAGAAGAATTTGCATTTACTATATAGAGTGCTTTTCATATAGATTTTAGCCCAAAATATTTGGATCTTTTGTATCATGGACATGCAAGTCATACAGCCATCTTAGTGTCTAAAGTCTGGGTTAACAAACTCCCTGCCTATCTCCCTGCCTCCCTGCTCCTGCCAGCCCTCTACCTAACCATCCTCAGTGCTGCCCTACCATCCCAGTGCTCAGCTGCCACCAGGCTCATGACTCTGCATGACTTAGTCTCCTCTCTACAACTTCTGCACTGCTCTTCTACCCACACTTGCACTTCTTTTGCACTTCAGTGCTGCTCATTGTACCACAGGTTGGCTCTTTCCATTTCTGTAATTGTACTGATATCCATATTACAGGAGAACTGTACTGAACCAGCAAGTAATGTTCTCCTGTAGAAGCTGATTTTTCTTTTAAATACTGATTTCAGTTCTATTACTGTGCCAAATCTATAAATTTTCCTAGTGGGTGTCTAAACACACAGATAGTAATACCATTTTAGAACTGTATGATATAATTTATGTTCCTTGCTCAGCTCTTTTATTGTTGCCACAATGTATAGAGGCATAAACCACATCATACAGTTCTAAAATGGCACTTTAATACCAGAGTATAAATCAGAAGTAGCCACAGAGGATGCTTATAGGTAAGGCCATTAGAGATGGAAAAATAACACAGTTTGAACCAATATTTTAAAAACAGCTTCTGTTGTGAAAAATGATTTGAGGTTCAGTGGAGTTCTTTAACTTGTATAACTGAATTATTGTATTCCTCTTCTCCTTTCCACCGGGTCACACCTGGAAATGAGTCTTGGCTCAGTACTGCTCTCCTGGTTACCATTTTTAGCATCATTCAATCAATCAATCTCAACAATTTGTTTTCCTTGGCTACTAAACCTGGCTACTTTTTATACTCAGAGCTGGATAAACACCTGCTTATCCCTGAAAGGAAACATAAATCTGGGCAATCTTCCATTAGTTTCTGGCTCCTCATTTTCTGGAACACTTTGCCCTCCGGTTTAACTTTTTTCCTTCTCTGCATGCATCTAAACTGAAAATTAAGCAGCACATTATGTCCTGTTGTGGTTTTTGCCTTGTAATATAATGCAGTGGTATCCAATACCATCAGTAACAATAGCATTCACTGCAGTGCACTGGGATGCGATTGCAGATGAAATCCTCACTGCAACTCCATACTTAGTGCATACTGTCAGAATTTTGGGGGCAAATGCCATGAAACGTTTGGATGCCACCAACTACCACTCTATATAAATTTATTGGGTACAATTTTTTTTGCTCTAAGTGGTGTGCAAATTCTTGCTACTTCTATTTATTTTTTAGTACAATTTTTTCTGTTCTAAGTGCTGTGAAAATTCTTGCTACTGCTGTTTATTTTTATTTTATACTGTACATGTATTTTTACCTCTTCCATCTACCATCCCCCCCCCAGCCACATTTGTTAAGGAGACAGCTGAGTTTAGATTACTTGCAACAACAATTGTCCACCAAAGCACTTTACAAGAAATGAAAGAGACTGGTAATGACTGTGGGTAGTTTGAGACATTCCACTCGTTATCTCCCACAGAGCCATAGGAAGGTATTTTGGTGCCCTGGGCAAGAGACTAATTTAGTGCCCCCCCCTGCAGAAAAGAGCCAGTGGGATCTGGGGGCCTCAAGGCCCCAGAAGCCCTGAGGGGTTTACATGCTCTATGGTGAGTTTTGGGGCTTTTCATGAGGTAAAAACATAGTTTTTGTATATGTTCCCTACCCCTGATTTCAGGGAAAATTTTGCTCCCATGAAATCTGAAGTGTGTGAGACTCTGTCTGGCTGGCATCAGAGTGTGAGCTATAATATTTGTGGACAACTGGCTGACCAACAGTGCCATCAACCACCTATGGATCCATCCCATCAGCATTCCATCCACCCCCAGCACTTCTGAATGACCGGAATGCTACATTCTGATTTTGAACCAACATTCTTAAACTGTTGATGGAAGAACTATTTTATTAAAAATTCTCCCTCTAAATGAGGAAAACATTCAAAAGTATTCTTTTAACACTCTTCTTTTGAAACAGTTTTTATAAATAATAGCAATAAGGCACTCTCAGGAATAAGATTAAGTCAGTTAATCACCCCTATGGGAAACAGCATCACTCAGCTGTGCCTCGTGCCACATGACACCCCTAGGGTGATTAACAGATTGTTAATCTAACCCTTGGTCTGGTCATGCCTTATTGCTTAATTTGATTATGCATGCTCAGAGCTGCAGTGCTGCAGTGTTCCTAGTCTTATGATTTAATTTATATGCATTATACATATAAATTAAACCACAAGAGAGCAGTGATTATTACATTGTTTGAAAAGTTGTAGCCATGATAAAACTATTTTATTTCTTCTGTTTACTATATCCAAGAAGTTGTGAAGTTGGATCCTATTTTTTCTGAACCCCTTCCCTACCTCTCAAATCTTTCTTTTTGTACCATGGCATCTCAGATATTAGCACCATAAAATCTATATACAATGGCCCAGATATTCAAAAGGGTTGCACATGGCGCAACAGTGTTGCACCATGTGCAACTCACTGATGCACCCCAGTGCGATATTCAAAAGGGAAAAGTGTGCAGTACAAATCCCGATGCGCCAGAGTGCATCAGTAATGTATGCAGGTGCAGGTGGGGGGGCGTGCCCATGCATACCCTTCACAGCCCGATATTCAGCCCAGGATGTGCAGAGCCATGCACGCACAACCCCTACCTGCGCCAGCACAAAGTTGATCCAAAAAAAAAGGAACAACTGATGGCCACCCACAGGTGAGCTGCCGCATTGCAGGGCGCAACATGGAAGCTGCCATCTGTGGGTGGCCACCCAAGCTCCGGCTGCAGCTGGCGGTGCCCACCCCATGCCCGATTGTGGGCATTTGTAATAAAAAGCAGAAGTTTGTCCAATATCCCTGGTGGACCAGTGGACTGCTGACTGCCCGATCGTGGGCATTTGTAATACAAAGAATTAATTCGTCCAATATCCCTGGTGGTCCAGTGGACCGCTGTCTGCCTGATCATGGGCATTTGTAATAAAAAAAATGAATTCCTCCAATATCCCTGGTGGTCCAGTGGACCGCTGGCTGCCCAATTGCGGGCATTTGTAATAAAAAAATGAATTCCTCCAATATCCCTGGTGGTCTAGGGGTACCCCCCATCCCACCCTCCCACTGAGCCCCACAGCCCCGCTCCCCATCAGCCAGCGGGCAGCATCCCACCCACTCTGCCGCCTCTGCCACCTGCTGACTGACACCGCTGTAGGGCTGCACGCCCATTGGTCCACAGCTGAGTTAATAGAGCATGCAGCCCATACTGTACTACACATTCCAGATATGTGAATGGGACGGTATGGGCTGCATGCAAATGGGGCCATAATGACATGCAAATGGCCCCATTTGTGCCTTGCATACATTATGGCCCCATTTGATAAATATTTTTTATTTATTTATTTGTGAAATCAGTTTACAACCTTTGAGCCAGAGGCTCGTTTCCAAAGGTACCTCGTCACATTAAAGACATACATAGAGTTTTAGGTTACATAGCACAGGTTTGCTAAAAATAGGCATTCATCAGAGGCGCCACGTCACACTGAGGTCAGACAAAATACATTTAGGTTACAGGGTACAAGTAACTGAGAACAGGTGTTACACAAGTTGGTATCAAAAATTGAACAATCTAATAGGCAATCTAATATACCTTTTTGATGCTGAGTTTACAAATTGTAGTGCAGTGTGAACTTTTAAAGAAATTAAGCCCTTAGTAGGCTTTATGTTATAATTTTACTGTTTGGAGCCCTGGGACCTAACCAGAAACAGGAAGAGAGCTTGTAGTTCTTTGGACCTGTAACAAGAACTACAAACTGCCTGTTTCTTCTTTATTTTTATTTGATATACTTTTAAAATTAGATGTAGAGATTCATATTGCTGCGAAGGTACTCTGAGGCTGGTTTGATAAGTTTTTAAATAAATTTTGCCATGAGTGACACGGAGACTATTTCCAGTATCTCCCCCCTTAAATCTCACTCCACCAGCGAGCAGAGTGAGCTGAGTGGAGCACGTCTACACGTGCGGAGACATGCTCAGAGACACACGTGTTGCGTGTCTGCTGTGTCCACTGGAAACACTGGGAAGCACTGGGGATTGCCACTTCAAATAATCAAGAGATAGTCTTACTACTAAACATAGTGGCAAATAGGAATATTTGTTGGTGAGTAACTATAACTTAGCCATGGCTCATACCAGACAGAAAAAATTAAAAGGTAGAAAAACATGTCGGGAATGCTCAATGTTTACGGAAGAAGTCTCAAACCTTGAATTCACATGTGACAAATGTATTAAAAACGCTGCCTTATTAAAGGAGGTACAAGAGTTAGAATTAAGACTGCAAACTTGTAAAGATATTTCTCGGTTGGAGGATTACATGAATGAGGCAGTATGAGACATTAGTAATAGACAATCTATGGTAGTAAATAAAACTGAGCACCATGAATATTTAAATGGGACAAATGAAAATAATGATGCTTTCTTTCATGGTATGGATATAGTCACACAGCCTAATCCCCCCTTGGAATTAAACAATAGATTTGAGTGTCTAAATATTGTTACACCCGATGTCTTGGATGTATTAACCAATTGTGAAGTATCTGATCCCCCTCACTTGTTAGTAAATGCATCTGTGACATATAACATACAGGAACAGACACATAACCCCTCTAAAACACCTGACAAGAAAACTGAAATTAAACCAACTAGTCCCACTGGCATTGATAGATCAAAGGAACAAAGGTTACTCAAACCCATAGAAAGGGATATTTTGATTATTGGTGATTCAATAATTAAAGGTATAGACACCCAAGTATGTTTTAATCATAATGAACATACTAAAGTTAGCTCTTTATCTGGAGCTAAATTACATGACATTGTGGGACTTTTGCACAGACTGTTTGAAAATACAGTTACACCCCTGGTTATCTTACATGTGGGGACAAATGATGTGGGGAAAACAAATTGGATTTACATGCAAAGGGATTATAAGTACAGTGTTGATTCAGTTAGAAATTATGGAGGGGAAATAGTCATATCTGGCTTACTTCCTATGCAGGGTCAAAACGCCTATAGAAATAGTCAAATAACTATACTCAACAGCAAACTTAGACAGTTTTGTCTTGATGAAGGGATTGGTTTTATGGATAATGCAAGAACTTTTAACTGAATATCCTTATATAGAAATGACGGTATCCATTTAAATCGTGCAGGTGTAAGGGTTATGGGTAAAACATTTTTGGAGGTAATCAAGTTCCATTTAAACTGGCAAGTGGGGGTGGGACTGTTAATAACAACTTAAATGGATCCTTATTTCCCCAATTCAATGCCTCGGGATGGAATGCAATTCTTAATGCCCGTAGTTTACAGAATAAATATGACGAGCTCAACATTATACTGCACAAAAATCAAATTCATATTGCCTTAATTACGGAAACATGGTGGAATGAAAATGACTCTTGGGAAAAAGAAATCCAGGGGTACAAACTATATTCGCATTGTAGAAAATTTAGAAAGGGAGGAGGAGTGGCAATATATATTCAAGAAGATATTGCTTTGGAAGATATTAAATGGGATATTGGCCCACTAGAACTCCTATGGGTTAAATTGCTTCCCATAAATAGCCCCAAAATTATTCTAGGACTTTTATGTAGGCCACCTTCTATGTCACGGGAAAATGATAAGACCTTATTGGATCTTTTTGGAGATCTTGACCCCACGAATAGGCTGATAATAACTGGGGATTTTTAATCTACCCAATATTGATTGGGGTAAAGGATTAGGCACATCTCCTCTTGAGAGACAGTTTATCGATGTTATGGATCATGGGGGCTTAAAGCAATTGGTTCTTGACACTACTAGGGGTAATAATATTTTAGATTTGATTTTTACCAATATGGGAGACATAATTAATGCAGTTGAAGTTGGGACCCCCTTGAGAAACAGTGATCACTGCTCTGTCCTATTTAATATTAGAGAAACGCAACAGTCCAAACCTATTGGAACAACTACTATGCTAAATTTTCGGAAAGCAGAATTCCACAAAATGAAAACTGAACTAAGTTATTGGGACTGGGAATCAGACCTTATAAATAAGTCTATACAAAACATGTGGGAATCCTTAAAAACTAAACTTCTAAATCTAACCACCGAGTATATTCCTGTTGTCAACAAATATCATAGCACTAGGACAATAAAGCCTGCTTGGCTTTCACCTACAATCAAAAAATTAATAAATAAGAAAAATAGATTATATAAAAAATTAAAGCTATCTAAAACAGTAAAAATATTGACTGAATATAAAGCATGTCTTAAGGAAGTTAAGGTGATTATTAGGAAAGCGAAAGCCCAGTGTGAACTAAACATTGCGGATAAGGTATTGAATAACAAAAAATCTTTCTTTTCGTATATTAATAAACAGAAGAAGTCCCCAAGTAGCATAGGGCCCTTTACCACTGAATTAGGACCTACTTCTACTAACCAACAAATGGCCAATATCCAGAACAATTATTTTTGTTCAGTATACAATATTAATGATGTAGATTCCTACACTATTGGTAGACCTACTGTACCTGGTTCAATCATATTAAATCCTAACACAATATACAAGCAATTAGCTTGTCTTGATGCTAATAAATCCCCTGGTCCGGATGGAATGCACCCTAGGATTTTGAAGGAGATGGCAGATGAGTTAGTACAACCAATTACTTATATTTTTCAAGCATCTATTGATACAGGAATGGTCCCCAATGATTGGAAATTAGCTAATATTGTACCTATCCATAAAAAAGGACCCAGAACTTTGCCTGAAAACTTTAGACCTATTAGCCTGACTTCTACATTAGGAAAAATAATGGAGGGATTTATTAAAGATACTCTATTAGAACATCTGGAGAGATGGGATCTAATTGATCCCATTTAACATGGATTCACAAAAAAAAGATCATGCCAAACTAATTTATTGGCCTTCTACGAGAAAGTGAATAGGGAGATGGATGTGGGAAATTCGGTGGACGTAGTTTTTCTGGATTTCGCTAAAGCATTTGATAAACTTCCTCATAAGGAATTACTGGCAGTTCTGGAAGGTATTAAATTGTCTAGTAATATCTGTAAATGGGTCTCAAATTGGCTCCAAGATAGAAGGCAGAGAGTAGTCATCAACGGGGAATATTCTGCTTGGGCTCCTATTACTAGTGGTGTCCCACAGGGTTCAGTAATGGGTCCTAATTTATTCAGTATATATATCGCTTCACTGAAAATTAGTAATAAGAACATTTGGATGTATAAGTTTGCTGATGATTGTAGACTAGGCTTAGTTGTTAATGATGCTGAACAAAAAGCTACCCTACAACATGCTCTGAATTTAATATATGAATGGACTTACTCAAATAAGTTAGTATTAAATAAAACTAAATGCATGGTTATGCACCTTGGAAAGCACAATCAGGAAGAAGAATATCTTTTGGATAATACAATTTTGGGGGTAGTAAATGAGGAAAGGGATTTGGGAATTACTGTTACAAATTATATGAAATTCAGATCACATTGTAGGATACAACTTGGAAGGCAATTCAAAACCTAAATTATATACTCAAACACATAGCAAGTAGAGATAGGAAAGTATTGATCCCTCTCTACAGTGCATTGATGAGACCACACTTGAAGTACTGTGTCCAGGTTTGGTCTCCTCAAAATAGGGAAGACATCCTATCAATAGAAGGGGTTCAGAAGAAGTTAACAAAGCAGATAAAAGGATTATCGAACAAAAGTTATCATGATAGACTAGTCAGCCTCAATCTTTATTCTTTACATTATCGCAGATTAAGGGGTGATTTATGTTTTCTATATAAGAATATGAATGATGTAAATTTAATGGAGGAACTGGGACTTATGAAAAACATTGGTAGATTAAGTACAAGAAAACATGAGAAACAATTTCTCCAACAAACATGGGAGCATAATTTTGGAAGCAATGGTATAGTTGTTGAAGTAGTTGGAGTCTGGAGCATATACCAACAGAACCATCAATTGCACCACCATGAATGAATTCAAAATGGGATTGACAATCACTTTGGTAGCAAAAATTCTCATATTAAAATTAGGATGGCAAGCCTTATAGGGTAGTATTCTATCCTCTGGCTTGAATGCACTATGATACCTATGATTTGCATGTCAACCTTTGAATATCGTGATTGATGTGCATAGCGCAATGGAACACTGTGCTAGCAGATCTCCATGCTCCACTCTGGCCACTTGCGCTGGTGCAGTGCCACTGCGCCATGCACACTGCGGGTAGCCAGGGTGCAATATTCAATGATGCTGTGCCATGGCACAGCTCTGTTGAATATCGCCCAGTCCACACCCCTGCGCAGCCAAGTTGCGCTGTTCCCAAGCTTGCGCCACAGCTTGGCGCAGTTTGATTATCTGGGCCAGTATATACATTTCTTAGATCTGCTCTTAACTATAATTATGCTTTTCAAAAGATTCAAGCAGCATGTACTGTTTTTCTGATTTCAGTTTATTATGTTATAATGCATCTATAATAGTCTGTTGTGGACGGACTCTGGATAGGCCAGAAGGCAGAAGCAAGATGGTTCAAATGAAATTACAGCACAATATTTATAGTAATCAGTACTGTATATGCTGTCATTTATGTGAGCCATCTCGCTTCTGGCCTTTCCAGACTCCACAACAGATGACTAGTATAAATAGATGCATTATAATTATAAAATATAACATAATAAGCTGGTAAATCAGGAGGGAAATAGTACATTCGCAGTCACACTGCACACTTGCTGTGAAGAGCAGTTCTAAGAAACATTTTACATACATACATACAGCTGAGCTTCCTTTAGGGAAAAATGAAGTTCTCTTTTGCTGATCAACCAACAAATAAAATGTACTAGTCTACACTTGCTTGCTGCCAGTTAAGGTGGCAGAGGAAGGCTAACTGAATAAGAAGAAACACATCTTGATTTATTTAATTGTATTGTATGTATTGGGTATTGTATATCTATGCTCGTCTTAAACACAACTGACTGCAGTACCTATAAGTGCTACTGCCAAGTGCTGGCTGCCTAGCCTGCTGCAGCTGATTCTTCCTTCAGTAGCCACCTAGCAGGTACTGAGTACTAGGGTAGTAGTAGGGGTCCCTGGTTGCACCGTACACCATAATTCATCTCACTGACACACAATATGACACAAGTTCTCATTTAAAAAAAAATCATTTAAGGTCACATACAGGATGGATGTGGATGGAAATGAAAAATGCTTGCTGCTGCAGTCCAGTCAGACTACTACATTTTAGACATCACAGAAGACAGCAGAACATTGCTTACACAAATCCAATATCTCTCTGTCTCTTGGTCTTGTCTCTCCTCTCTACACTCTATAGTTTATCGCTGTTTTTATGTTGGCTCACACTTGCGCAGCCATCTTGCTCTAGTAGCAGATTTGGAGGCGCGATCACTGTTGGGTGAATGCAAGGCATGCATCAGTAGGTCGTCCCTCATTCCCCAAAAGGACAGCAGCAGGAATTGACATCATGCACCCCTAATGTGGCTACCAGATCTAAGAAAAGGTCCACTGCAATGAGAGCGAAGCTCTCATGCAGTGGGACCACAAAACACTTCCTGACATGCAAGCAACATGGCGGCAGTGACTTTCTCCACCGCCTGTCATAATGCCGACTGGGGAGCCCACTCCCTGTCTGCATAATGCCCCCCCTCCCATTTCCACTGTGTGCTGAGGGGGTGCCCAATCCCCTTTGGCATCATGCGCCACCCCCCCAAAAAGTCTTTCTTTGCTGACAGGGGGCCCAATCCCCGTCAACTTCAATACCCCCCTTTCCCAGTTCAATCTGCTGATGGGGGAGCCCCTCCCCATTAGCATAATGTCCCTCCCACTTTGTTGTGTGCCGAGGGTGCCCAATCCCCTCGGCTCTTGTCCCTCGGTATGTGCGACAGGTATGCCCAATCCCCGTCGGCTACAGCATCCCCATCAAACATTTAGGTGGCATGCTGGGAGCCCAGCCCAGCATGCCAAACCCCTTCAAACAAAACCATCCTGCGATGTTCACTTTTTTTCCCCTGTAAAACAGAAACGGTCCTCCGTGGTCTCCTGCCCTCCACAACCTGCGCCCACCCACTGTGCACCCTACCTCCCCACACACCCCACTCCATACTTACTCTCCAGAGTCTGGCGCAATGATCTTCAGTGGACCAGGAACACGTCTGCACTCTTCAAAGCCGACTGCGGACTGAAGAAATGCCAGTAAGTTGTATAATGGCATAAATAGGGTTTTTTCAACTTTGGTGCATATCTCAGGCATTTTGGGGAATTTCTACACCAAATTTTCAACATGGGGTTATTGGGACCCCTCCTCATGAATTCAGGCACTGTCATGGTGTTATTCCATCTTGAAAGGTGATTTCATGGTCACTGTGTGGAATCACCTTTTGGGACTGATTAATGAAACAACAGTGCTGCTGTTCATAAGGGGGGCTCTCAAAAAGCCTATGTTGCAAATTTGATGGAAAAAATCCCCAAAAGGGCTGTTTTGCGAGCGTGCGTTGCGCAGTTTCCATGCACGCTCGTAACTTCATGAATCTGTAATATTTTCACTCCAGATTTTCACAATTGGCATTTTTCCACACCTCCTTATGAACAGTACAGCTATCATTTTACATATCCTGGCTGAAATGTGGTTTCGCACGACCGGCGCAGAATAGCACGGTCGCTGTGCAAAATCAGTTTTCAGGAAAGTTTGAGGAAATAACGGTGACACTGTTCGTGAGCAGAGGTCCTAAAATGCCTATGTTGAAAATTTGGTGATGACATTCCATAAAATGACTGTGTTACAAGTGTGTTACAGTTTCCATCACACCCTTATAACTTCAAGAAAATTTGCAATATTTTCATGCCAGGTTTTCTACACTGGCATTTTTCACACCTCCTTATGAAGCAGTACAGCTGTCATTTTCACATCCTGCCCTAAATGTGTTTTTCACACCTGTGGCGCCTAATGGCGTGGTCACTGGGGAAATCAACGCTTGGGACAAATTAACAAAATCACAGTGTCACTGTTCATGAGGGAGGTCCCAAAATGCCTATGTTAAAAATGTGGTTAAAAAAATCCCCAAAATAATTGGGTTACGGATGTGTGTTGCACAGTTTCTATTCATGCTCATGACTTCAATTTTTCATATTTTCACTCCAGATTTGCAATGTTGCCATTTTTTTGCATCTCCTCATAAACAATACAGTTGTCATTTTCCACATACTGCCCAAAATGTGTTTTCATCCCTGTGTCGCCAAATGGCATAGCCGCTGTGCAAAACCACCTTTCAGCTAAAAAACTGATAGTGCCGTTCTTCATGAGGTGGGCTCACAAACAGCCCATGTTGAAAATTTGGAGTGAAAATACCAACACACGCCTATGGTGTTAGGGTTTCCAACTGTAGCACCCCACCCTGTAGAGACTGACAGGCATCAGGGGTGTGACTTGGGATCATCGGCCGTAATGCTCATGCTATTCCACTCCCACCCCCACCCTTCAGCCAGTGACAGGCATCGTGGTGTGCCTTGCATTGTTCGGACACAAAGTTCACCCCATTCTCCTATACTGCACCCACCTCAGCATATTTCCTTATGGAATGGGGTAAGTATAATGCCTAAAGACACCAAAGCACACCACGACACTTGTCAATGACTACAGGGTAGGGTGAGGTAAAATGGCATGAGCGTTATAGCTGACAACCCAAAGGCACACCCCAATGCCTGTCGGTCTCTGCAGTGTGGGGATGGGGTTAGTGTCACTTCAGTACTTCACTGCCATTCCTATTATGCGTCTCTAACTCCTGCACTACCAATGCCAATGCCAGCGAGACAACATTCGGCATTGACAAATGCTTGTTTGCTGCTAGTGTCTTTCTGTCTCATCTCAACAAACTATCTCCAGCCTCTATTTAACCGCCTCTCAGCACCACGTGCTCATGGCGCTCCACCCATACCTTTTATACTAATGGGTTGAGTGGTGGTGGCCCACCCACAGTTTCTCTTTCTCTGTACCATCACCACATGATTATATTGTATGCAGCAGATGGCACAGCCATGTGACCCCCACCGACTTGCTGGTCTTTGGTCCATAGATGCGCCCCTGCTGACAGCCAGTTGTAATTACAAAACCAAAATATGGAAAAAAAAAACCTTAAAACGACAGCGCAAGTGAATTAAAAAGTGAGCTTTAGACTTGAAAACTGCACCCCTCAGAGGGTTATGCCCGGGCCGGGAGCACCACCTGCCCCACCCTTCCTATGGTACTGATCTCCCACATGCAATTGTCTGAATCAGTTTTATGGGAAATTATACAATGACAAGAAAATTTCCAGGACTCTGATTGGTCAGTGTGTGCCTGAGATAGTGATGATATCTCAGTATAACATCACTGTATTGATTTGCAAATGATTGTTTGCTTTTCTCCTACGAAACAAAGATATACTGCCTCACTAAAAATCTACTAAAAATATTTTTACATTTTTTTTTATATTGTATAACAATGAGTAACTGTATAATTGCAATAAGGCATTCCAAGGTATGTGTTATCATGTAATAACATCACTCCTGGGGTGGTGGAAGCACTCAGCTTTGTCTCGTGCTTCAACCCACCCAGAAGTGAGCAGCATATATCGCATAACACGACACCTTTGTTGTACCTTTTATTGCTTAAGTGAATGTTAGCCAGGACACTGGGAAAATCTCTTCTGAAAAGTGCCATGGCTTCTTTAACTACCACCTGAACACCCACCAGGACAATACCCGAGATGGGCAGAAGGACCCTTGTTTAATGCCTTATCCGAGGGATGGCACATCACAGCAGTACAGCCCCAACCCCCCACCACCATCACAGTACTGCACTAAAGTGCCAGCATTTTTATGGTATGAACCCAAGTCCAGTTGTGGGACTATGATTATGATCTTTTGGCCCAGAGAGAGATGTGCTACCAAAGGAGCCATGCTGACAACTAAACTACCATTACAAATATTACAATGCATTCTTTTCCTTTTTTATGGCTGAGTGGGCAGCACTCCACAGTCATTTTGCCATCATTGTAGGAGAGAAAATGGACTATGAGCGGAAAGAGTCCCTGTGTTCTCCTACAGTGATGCAGTGACTTCTGCACAGTGCCGACTCCATTGCTGTGATGTGCTGGATCTTCTTCCCCAGCCCTCCGTGGATGGAGTTCCCCTCCACAGCAAGATTGCCCACCCCACAGCTGCACTTGTTAATGCGGTGCTTCTGCATTTTAAACAGAACTGCGCACGAGAGAGTCTCATGCATGCACAGTTTTGCCACTGCCATCTTGAGAATGGCATACTATGCCATTCGACAGATTTGAAATTGCATATCTACTACTCCAGTGGTGCTCGTAAATGCATATCTGCTGCACTGCTGATTTCAAAAACAACTCCTGCTGGTGAGTACCCATAGCCTTTAATGTACGTGACACACTGGAGTAAAGCTCTGTTTTGGAAAATCCTCATTAAAGCTGTGCCAGCCATATTGACTCTGACCAGAGTTAATTTAATTGACTGTTCTTTCCTCCCCCAGCCGGTAGTCACAGCCTTGGTTGCTGCCCAGCTATGTCACTTGCATTTGACCCCAGAGAACCCTGCTTATCCGTCCTATGGGGAGACCTTCTCATGGAAGGGCCATCAAGGGTGGCCAGTCCCCTGCATGTGGTGCATGCAGTAGTAATGGGGTCCTTCACACTGGGCAGGTTGTCTGGGGCCCTAGCATGCCGGTGTCATCCTGTTATGAGAATGTTTTTCTCTGTGTTGTTTCTCCTTTACCAAAATGATGGGCAATAAATCCATGGTACAGCACACAATTGGAGTGTGCAGATTCAAGCAGCAGTAGTAGTGTATTTTTATTCATGATAAGGATACAGATAACCCAATCGAGCAGAGATCATTATCAATGGGGTCCTTAATACAAAGTTACAAGTATGAATATTACACCAAATGTGTACAATATTCAAGAAACAGTTACGTATCATTTTCTTGAGATATGAAAATACATATATAATATTTACATTTGCTATACATGTTTCAATATATTAAATACTAAAGTTATTTAAAAAATCCTACAGTTTAAAAAGGCGTGAGAGGCAAGATGGAAACCCTCTAGGATTCTAGCCTACATCAAAAAGAAAGCTGCATTGTTGTGGTTTCTCTTCTGCTTCAGTTAGTCATGCCTTTATTCTGTTCAGGCTAACTTGTTTGTAAATTAATCTTAAACTACAAGGGAACGATTCCAAGTTTTCTGGCCCACATGGTAAAAAAGCCAATCTGCCTATATAGGTTTTCTTAGGAGGGACAAAATATTTTAATCCTTGTGCCTATCTCAGTCCTTTTTATGTTGGCTTGCACGCACATGCAAGCAACATCTTGTCATGGTTTCACAAATGCAGAAGTGTGTCAGTGTTGGCCAATGCAGAGGATGCTTTAGTGGGTGCGTCACTCAGCCCCCAATCAATGAGCATGCTGTTGATGGCAGCAGTTTCAAAGAGAGCCACGGAGATGAAACAAATGTGCCGCTGCAATCAGAGACAAGCTCGTCATTGCAGCAGCAGATGGCATGCCTCCGTTACGTGCCTTTCCTGGTGAAACATTTCAGTAAAAATGGTGACTCCTGCTGTTCACCATACAATCTGCAGAAAGCTGACATCAGGGTGCCCAACCCCCCTGTTGGCATGTCCGTAGCTCCTACCGCCTGCCACACCATGACCTCCCACTGTTGCTGCCCTCCCCGCTCCCTCCATTCCCAGTCCCCCAACAGAAAAAAAACTCCCACAACCTCACACTGTTGCTGCCCTCCCCTCTCCCTCCATTCGCCATTTCCTGACCGACAATAAAACCCTCCAGCAACCTCCCACTTCTGCGGCCCTCCCTGCTCCCTCAGTCCCCCCTCCCAAATTGTAGCACACTGGGACCGCACCCCAGTGTGCCTATTCCTTTTGTTTCTTAACCTGTAAATGAAGAAAACCTTCCCTTGCATTTTTTTCCCCTGCAAACAAGAAAACGGTGCATCGATGTCTCCCCCATTACCGTCCTTCCTCCGCACACCCACCTCCTCGCACCCCCCTCATCCATACTTACCCTCCGTAAGTCAGGAGCTGAGATCTTCTCTGAACCAGAATGCATCTGCACTCTTCAAAGTCAAACTGTGAAATGAAGAAATGATGGTAAGCTTTATAATGGGAAGCAATGGGGGGTTAAAATTAGGTTGATATCTCAGCCATTTTTTGGAATTTTGGCCCCAAATTTTTAACATGGGGTTCTTGGAACCCCACCTCATGAACATGTCACTGTCATTTCGTTTCTCGGTACCGAGCGGTGATTTCATGGTCGCTGCATGGAATCACCTTTTGGGACCAATTAACAAAACAGCAGTGCCACTGTTCATGAGAAGAGGTCCCAAAATTACCATGTTGAAAACTTGGTGAAAACATTCCAAATAATGACCGCATTATAGCCGTGCATTGCGCAGTTTCTAAGCATGCTTCTAAGTCCATGCATTTTTCATATTTTCTCTCCAGATTTTCAACACTGCCATTTTTTCACACCTCCTCATGAACAGCACAGCTGTCATTTTTTACATCTTGCCTGAAATGTGTTTCCACACCTGTGGCTCTGAATGATGCAGTTGCTGTGCGAAATCACCTTTCAGGATTGAGTAACGAAATGATAGTACCACTGTTTATGAGGTGGGGTCCCAAAAAGCCCATTTTGAAAATTTTGAGGAAAATACTAACAAATGCCTGGGGCATTAAAGTTTTCAACTGTAACATCAACCCTGTAGGACTGACAGGCTTTGAGGGTGTGACTTGGGTTCATCGGTCGTGTCTCGGCATTCTACCCCACCCTATAGCCACTGACAGGCATCAAGGTGCCTTGGGGTCTTCAGCCCTGAAGTTCACCCCATTCTCCTCATACTGCACCCATCTCAGCTTATATCCTTATGAAATGGTTGAGCATAAGGGCCGACCCCAGCACACTGCAACACTCTGTCAGTGTCTGCAGGGTGGGGTGAGGTGGAATGGCTAAGCTTTATGGCTGATGACCCAAAGGCACACCCCAGCTTCTTTTTGTCTTCAGCTGACCTGTTCCTATATATCCCCTCCCATTTCTTCTCACACATCTTTTTTAGTTTGCTACTTATATAGTCTTTTATCACAAGTCCCCTTGTATCACTTTCTTACTACACTTCCTGCCATTTTTCTTAAAAATTGCTCCACAGTGGATATAAATACTGCTTATATTGCTCAGTTTTACTATTCACCTGAAGAAGGGACCTGTGAGGCCCCGAAAGCTTGTGTATAATTCCATCTTTGTACAAGACACTTGTTGGTCCAATAAAAGGTATCAAACCTCCCAGCATCTCCTGTCTAATATTTTTACCCCAAATTTCTCAGCTGTAGCTCTTTCAGCTCTGGCCAGAGTTTGTTTTATCACAGATTGACCGAGTGGCAAGAAATCAGTAGTGCTGAATTACTGATGTCAGTGTAAAAACAGTGCTTTTGACTACTGTGTCATGAAAAAGTTGTTACCCACTGTTGTACTATAAACTGCAAAAGTGGAGTATGAGCACTACAAATGCTATAATATCTGGGTATGACCTCATACCCAGTTATTACAGCTTTTGATCACACTGATGGTACATTAAAAGGGGGTCACCAGTTACTATATCCAAATTACAGGTGATCAAGGCAGGATTATGACTTCCACAAAGGATTAAAGGGAAAGTCCCCACAACCTATTTTCTATATATTGGTGTAGTTTGTAGGCACGAACTATTATTCCCTCTCTTTGCACCCCCCCTCCAATTTAAATATAAGTGAGGTTGCTTTGCTCTATTTTGCTTCCATTCCAAAGGTCATGACCCCACTTGTGCACGTCATCTTGGAAGTTGATGATAAGTACGGTCACAAGCCAGGAGAAGTTATACTCTGATTCAGTTTTGTTACTTGTCTTGTGAAGTCCCTGTATGCTCTAAAAACAGCAACTATGCCATTCAGTGCCACAGGTGCGGAAACACATTTTGGGCAAGATGTGAAAAATGACAGCTATATTGTTTATGAGGAGGTGTGAAAAAATGGCAATGTTGAAAATCTGGAGTGAAAATATGAAAAATTTATGAATTTACAAGTGTACGTAGAAACTGCGCAATGCACGTCCATAACGTGGTCATTTTTTGGACTTTTTTCACCAAATTTTTAACATGGCCTTTTTGGGGCCACCCCTCATGAAGAGTGGCACTGTGATTTTGTTAATTCAACCTGACAGATGATTTTGCATAGCTACTGTGCCATTCTGCCCCATAGGTGCGAAAACACATTTTGGGCGGGATGTGAAAAATGAGAGCTGCACTGTTCATGAGGTGTTAAAAATGGCAATGTTGAAAATCTGGAGTGAAAATATTAAAAAATTGGCAAAGTTATGAGCATACGTGAAAATAGGTCATCTTTGGGAATTTTGTCACATCTTTCAACATGGGCTTTTGGATCCCACCTCATGAACAGTGGTACTCATCTTTGTTAATCGTCCCGAAGGTCATTCTGTGCAGTGACCATGAAATCACCTTTCAGGACTGAGAAACAGAACAACAGTGACATGTTCATGAGATGAGGGCCCAAGAACCCCATGTTGAAAATGTGGGGCCAAAATTCCTAAAAATGGCAACGATCTCAACCTAAGTTGAAACACCCCCATTGACTCCCATTATACAGCACTTGCCTGATTCCTCAGTTCATAGTTTGGCTTTGAAGAGTGCAGATGCTTCCCAATCCACAGAAGATCACTGCTCCTGACCTCTGGATGGTAAGTATGGGTGAGGGGTGCAGGAAGATGGGTGCACAGTGGGAGGGGTTGGGGTGGGAGAGGGGACTGGAGACACAACCTGGATGGTTTTTTTTTACAGTTTAACAAACAAATAAACAAAAAAGACTCAGGAGGACAGTTTTCTTTATTTATAGGTTAAAAAATAAAAATAAAAACTTTTTGGCACTGGGGTGGGCTCCCAGTGTGCCACATGAGTTTGTGTGGCATGATGCCAACAGGGATTGGACACCCCTGTTAGCAAGCTTTGTGGGGACATGATGCCAATGGGATTTGGCACCCCCATTGGCAAAAGAAATTGAACTTGGGGTGGGGGGCATATAACATCAGGACTGGGCATCCCGTGTTGGGAAAATTAAAAATGTCTGGGCACACTGGGTGGGTTCCCAGTGTGCCACAATGTGGCTGTGGTGGGGAATACATACCAACATGGGGATTGGGCATCTCCGATGTCAGCTTTGCGGAGTGTGTGGCCAGTGGCAGGAGCCACCATTGTGGAAAGGCACATCGTGGCTATTTTATTTATTGAAATGTTTCACCAGGAACAGCACAACGAGCAACTGCTCATACCACTGGCTGCGCATTACTGTGAACTGTAATGTGCATGACTGGATCTTCTCATCTGCGCTGCAATGAATGAAACTGCACCTGATTGTAGCAGCAGATTTGTTTCAACTCTTTGGTACTCTTTGAAGTTTGCTGTTATCACAGCATGTTTCGATTGATTAAGGCTGAGGGACGACCCACTAACTTGTCCCCTGCACTCGCCACAACACTAACTCCACCTCTGAAATGTGCTACTACTACAGATGTTCCTTGCACATGCATGCAAGGAAACATAAAACAGAGCAGGCAAGAACTCAGAAAAAAAACAATAACAAGAATTACAGTTTACCACAGTGTGTCATAAATCCAATGTCGATTTAGTCCACAAATGTTAGATTTAAATTGATTTTATATTTCAATTCCCATGTCCTTCTGTCCTTTGTGTTTTTGAAGTTGCCTCTTCGTAGCAAGACAGATAAATCTAAGAGAGAGCAATCTGTTTGTGAAAAATGGTTTCCTACTGGTGTGCTGCTAACCTGGTTTACTGTTGTGTGTCGGTGGTGATTCATCCTGGTTTTCAGTGGTTGGCTAGTTTCCCCAATATAGCATCCATTTGTGCACTTCTTGCACTGAATTAGGTAAACCACATTGCTGGATTGACATATGTAGGATCCACTGATTTTTAGACATAAAATAGGACTGGGCACAGGACTGATCTTTGTGGCACTCTGCTGGTCACACTCCTTTCCTTGCATTGAGCACCATTTACCATGACTCTCCATCTTCTATCATTCAACCAGTTCCTAACCCAGTTTACCACCTTGTGACCCACTCCCAGGCTGCCCTGCTTGTTCACAAGTCATATGTAGCATGGTATTGTCAGCCTTACTAAATGCAATTCATGTTTATGTTTAAGCCCATGAAACACCCTTATCAAGTTAATGCATTTGCAGCCATAGTGGCTCTGCCAGAATTTGTTAATGTGTTGTTCTGGCTTGTCTTGATGGTGATCTGTGTGCATATGTGGGAGCAGGTCTTACATCTTGCCATGTTGCACAGTGTTGTCCCTCTTGTTTCTCGGTTATATGAACAGCTGGGAGTCTATTATGAATTATTATGTTCAAGAGGCTGGGGGGCTGTTTATAGGCAATGACAGGTGGTTCAGGAAGATGTTCTTCAGTATTTCATCTTCTGTCAGCATGGGTTGTAGTTCTTTAATAATATGCTAAGGGGTTTTAGCATGGGGCTGTAAGTGACAACTAGGAGTGTGTGGTCAGTTTAATCTTTTTTCCTGTATTCCAGCAGATTGTCTTGTGGTATTTGTATGGCCTTTTCAAATTCTCTGTCAATTTGTCTTGGAGAATGGCTCTGCTGGATTAGGGAATTCCGAAGTGAGGAGAGCTGTCTGTCTCCTGTTCTCTCATCAGAGCAGACTCGGTGGTATCAAATTGCCTGACTGTAGATTACAGATTTTTTGTATACTGAAAGTTTGTTTTGTAATATTTTTACATCAAATTTTCAACATAGCCTTGCTATGATTGAGACTCGTGAAGAAGGGCAGCGATAAATTCAACTCCTGGCCTAAAGGTGATTTTGAGCAGGAACTGCAAAATCAACTTGCTGGACACAGAAACACATTTTGGGCAGGAGATTAAAAATGACAGCTGTCACATTCATGAGGTGCTGTAAAGATATATAGTACATGGTTAGGGCTTATTGTTGATGGAAATCAGTGGCTTTCTAAATCTTATTGTAGGACAGTTCAAAGGCCAAAAAAGTTGTACTATCGTGCTGACATCACATCAATAGCACAACTTTTTAGCTTTGATCTGCCTTCTGATTGTCTCACTCCACCAAGCTCAGTGGAAAAAATTACATGAACATGGCAGCTGCAGTTTAGTGAGCACCGAGTAGTGGACACTGCTTATTTTGACATGAGGAGCTATCACCGCTCTGTGTCATGAAAGTGAACTTTTTTAAAATTTCATTTGAAAAATTATCAATGCCGATGCCGGAGTCAGCAGGAGTGTGAAGAAGTTGAACAAGTGGCAGTGGGAGCAGTGAGAAGCAGGAGCTAGTGGCAGCGGGAGCGGGTCAAATCTGGAGCGAGTGGCAGCGGGAGCGGGGAGAAGCTGGAGTGAGCAGCACGAGGTAAAACAAGCCAATAACAGTAACTAGCAACTGAAAAAAAAAATAACAATAAGCCCTAACCATATACAGTACTATATAAACAGTGGATGGGCGACCATCCACAACTAAGGCAGTTTCCCTCTCGAGAGTTGATGACATCAGCGAGACCTCTCGAGATTCGCTCTCGAGGTCTCTATGATGTCACCAACCCCCTCAAGAGAAACACAGCCTTGTTGTAGATGATCGTCCATCCACTATTCTATATGACTATGCTGTAAACTTGATTAAAAATATTAAACATTTATTTATTTAAAGACTGGCAGCCAGGAAAGGCACACTGAGTCAAGGCTCCTTTCCAGGTGCAACCTAAGGGAGAAAGGGAACAGGAGATTACACTATAATGACACCATTACAAATGAAAATAAAGTACATTATTAGAAAGTGCAATAATACAAACATAGCAGTGCCATACATAATACCTCAGGGTTACATAGGAGGTATAGAACAAAACAAGAACACAATCAAAATATGATTGATGGGCATGGATGTAAATATTTGTGAATGACTAGATTGTGTGGGAAATCTGGTTAAAAGGATTGATTGTGGGTGGAGTAGAAAGAGAGGTAAGGTCCATTAGGCTATAGAGCAGCTGCAGAAAGTTACGGAGGTGGTTTGAGAAGACCCTTAAGGGCAGGGAAGGTGTGGGTGAGATGAATAGTAGAGGTGAGTTTATTCCAGGGGATGGGAGGGAAAATTACCAAAGTTATGAGTCTGCATTCACAAAATTCAATGTAGGCTCACATGTGTATTATTTTGTAGATGTTTGCACCACATTTTTAACATTGCCTTCTAATGGCACGAGCCTCATGAACAAAGGTAGAGAAAATGTTCAACTCCTGTCCAAAAGGTGATTTCATGCAGGGACTGCAAAATTGCCTTTGGGATAAAAAAACAAAAAGCGTTTTGGCCAGGATTTGAAAATGACAGCTGTTACATTCATGAGGTGCTGTAAAGATGTGGCTATGTTGTTATTTTGGGGTTAAAAATATTGAAAATTACCTAAGTTACGAGGCTGCATTTATAAATTCAATGTAGACTCATAACTGTATTGTTTTGTAATATTTTTGCACCAAATTTTCAACAAAGCCAAAAATATGCAAAAATGCCCAAGTTATGCCACAAATTTCAAACCCCATTGAAATACATTGAACTGCATATCTGTTTCTTCCGTTTGCAGTCCAGCTTTGAGGAGTGAAGATGTGTCTGCGGTCCAGAAAGGATAACGGCGTTGGACTCCTGATCAGTAAATATGGGCTTGGGGGTGGTGGGTGCTGAGTGGGAGGGTTGGTGGGGGATCTAAAGGCCACAAAAGACATCAATGGATGGTTTTCATTTTACAGGATTTTACAAAAAGAAACCCAAAGATTCTGGATCTCGATACTGAAGGATTGGGTCCCCCCAGTGTCACAATTTTGTTTCGTGGGTGGGGCAGCACTGAGAAGGAAGGTTGGGTGGGGAATATTATAAAAAGAGAGAATTCCTGATCAGGACACTGGGGATTGGGCACCACTAGTGTCACTCTTATGTTTCTGTGGGTGGGATGGGGTGGGGTGGTGGGTGCTGAGAAGGAGGGTCAGGTGGAGGTATATAATTTAACTAAATAAAATCGGCACCATCCGGATCGTGACACTGGGGGATTGGGCACCCTCAGTGTCACTCTAATTTTTTTTGAGGGGTAGGTGGGTGCTGAGAGGGACGGTCAAGTGGGGGGATATCTCTAATTTTAAAGAAAAAATGAACAGTGTATGACACCGACTCAGAACAGGTCAAAAACAATACTTAGGAAAAGTGGAACAAAAAGAAATAGAGACCAGAGGTAAGATGAGAAAAGGAGAAAAAGCATGAGCAAACTGAAAGAAGTGTTGGGCAGGAAAAAATCAAATAGCAAAATGGTATATTAGCTATAGTACTGGGTACAGTGCCTAAATAACAGCACAATTACAAAATAACAAGAAGCATGATATGGTGACCAAGTAAGTCAGAGAAAGCACACCTGGATACCAATGCATTATATCCAACCTAAAAAACAATTATAATAAGTAATAACGATACATGAAAGGAATCAGATCAGTATCTTAATTCAGAGTATTAGGTTTTAGAGAATATTAAGCGAAAATCCTTTGTGCTTCTTTTTGAATCAACCGTCTAACTCTATGCATTTGTCCCCCCAACTTGGGTTAATCAGGGTGTATTCCAGTCCCATGAAGTTCACGTCAGTGTGGTTCTTCTCATAGCACTGTTTAGAGGGTGTTTGGGGTGGCATAATCGAGAGTGGAGTGGGGCAGCATTAGACTGTTGCTTTAAAATAGAAACACAATTTTTTATTCTCATCTTAACTCTGGTCTCAATTTTTTGTTGTTGTTTCAATTGTTCTATGTATTGCTTTTTGAACTGTTCTCAGCCTCTGTCATAATTTTTATTTACATGCTCTGCCTGACTTCTGGGCTGCTTGAATTATTCTGCCTAGTGCTTAATGAAAAATTGCAGTGCAAGAGAAAAGAGCAACACGTAGACATAGATAGTGGCCAGATGATTAGAAATGGTCAAATTGCATGGCAAGGGTGAAGCAGCAGATGTAAAATACCCACGAGTTGTGCAGAAATTTAAGTAGAAGTTGTCAGACAGGCTGAAAGCATTCAGCAGCTGCTGGAAAAGTATGCCTTGTAAGTGGTGCCACACCCCTTGGCTATGTAACTTCCCTAGTGATGTGTATTGAAAAACAATCACAGGGAGTTGGCTTTGCCCCAGTCAAGTCTAAATCATTGAGGGTGATACACAAGCTCATCTCAAATATTCAACCATGCAGACTCTCAAAGGATTGAAGGAGTTCCATATTTTCTTTCCCAGGAAAAATGTAGGGAAAAGCATGTGGGATGAGTTATTATTTTTGGGTACATTACTCGGTTATCATCTTGTTTAAATTGTAGTGTCCCTGTTCTTATTTGCCACACACCTGAACATTTCTCTCTTAATAAGCTGCTCGCAATACATTTTAAGTTTTCTCAGATATCCTAAAAACTGAGACCCACATCTGTGCAAATGACATAAAAATAAATTAAAATAACATAGTCATGTTCTAAACAAGCTGAGGCAACATATGCCAAATGTATCATGACTGAATAACAGTATCCAGTGATGACAGTGACCATCAATGAGCAACTGTCAAAACAGTGATGCATTTACAGCACTACCCTGTTGGACTATCCAGTAAGAGTAGCGACCTTCTGCAACTGTGACAGTAGGGGTGGGTGACCAGAGGGAATGGATAAGGAAGAGGGCTTGTGTGGGGTAGTGTGCCTGCTCCAGCAGGGCTAGTGGTGTGGTGGTGAGGGTGGCTAGCTCTGGTGCAGCAAGTACTGGGTGCGGAGCTGGGGACTGGGGGAAGATAATTTTGCTGCTGCCATGTTTTTTTTTATTTACTTCAGTGTCGCCCCTTCCCCGACATGCACCCACCTGGAGTTGGTAATCCTTAATTGGGGGGGGGGGCACAGCCACCCATACACACCTTAGTTTACTTGCTGGAAGTCTTTTGCTGGCATGTGTATATCGCCAATTTGCTTTTCAGCTATATACACTCACCATAACAGCAATCACTGTTTTACAACTGTTATGACATGGAACCCTGAATAACTTGAGCTCCTTGCTCGTACCTTCTCTGATCATAGCCATAGGTAACTTGATGTTCCAGCTAGATTATTGGGGGTACTTTAATCTACAAACATGTACAGAGGAAGCCAATCCCTGGTGGCTAAGCAAATGCAGATGTACCATTTCGATCAACAAATTTGTGCAAATTAATTTTCAACTGTAATCAACTATTTAAAGGAAAGCTGTGGTAAATAAACTACTGTAACGTGGGGAGTGAAATGGTTATGGAGCCCGGGAGGATCAAACTTTCTTTTTACTGCTTCTTTCAAAAGGAAATATTGAATTTAAACCGCAACCGAAAATGTCCACAGTGACAAGACGAGCACTTATGATGTGCTGATTAATGGAACTGGCACTTGTTTTACTGTGGGAAAAAAAAAAATTGATTTGTAAATGAAGCTAGTTCATTTGTTTAAAAGGCAGGTTCATTTATAAATAAATGTCCTATTGTTATTACCAAGTTTAAATCTCCCTTCTGTGAATTTGTATTTTTAAGAACTAAATTGGGGTTCTGTCATGGGGAATATTGCTAAAGTTCTGAGAGAAGGTGTACAAGCAGTTCTGCTTGAAACATGAGAGTTCTTTCTGAGTACACCAATCAGTATTTCTTCAACAGAATAGAACAGCCTGGCCTCCATCCTGAATCGGTGTAGTAGCTACAGCAATGAACTCTAAATCAGAAGACCAGGGTTCAAATCCCCAACTGGTAGTATAGCCTAGAAGTCTGAGTAACAAGCTATGAATGAGCTTGGTTCATCCAGCAGACCAGATCTTGGTTTGATTCTCACAACCTTCACTTGCATACTGTGTGACTCTGAGCAAGTCTCTTAACTGTCCAGTGCACCCAGGTTGCCCCTGAAAACAGGTACTTGTGCCAAGTGGGTCTTACCTGGTTACCAACCCCCCCCCCCCACCAAAAAGAACTGCCATTTACTTGCATTTCACATTAAGTTAGGAGATTCTGAACTTTTTTGCTTGGTTGTCAGTTGTTCTCACGTTAACTTACTGTAAATGCTAAAATGTAAATGAATAAATAAATAAATAATTCCTTCATCTTTGGAGTGGATGTTCAGGATGGGAGATGAGTAGGGAAACACTGGTACCATGCCATGCCAAGCTGACATGCTTCCAATCCTTGGAGAGATTAAGGGCATTTACACATTTTAAAGGCATTTTTTAAAAAAGCTGTAGTGTCCCTTTGTAGCACAGGTCTGACAAAGCTGTGCACTGACTGAAGACTGGCTCCAGGTAACTAGGGGCAGAATGTTTGGCATACAGTATACTGCATCTACACATGCCACACCTCTTAGGCATAGTACCAGTATATTTAACAAAATAGGTAACAGCAAACTAAATAAGAAAAAATGATTCACTGTAAATGAATGTGTCCATACACGCCTTCAGCAAAATGGCAGGATTCCTGTTTTAGCATGCTGCAAATAAGAATGAAATAAACTGTTACACCCACAAAGTATGTGTCACACCTCACCCTGTAGTCTACATGTTGAGGTGTGACATATACTTTGTGGGTTAAACAGTTTAATTTCAGTGTTCTTATTAAACTTACTTGAGACAGCATTTGTTTGTAGCACACTAAAGCAGGAATCCTGCCATTTTACTGAAGGCATGAATGTATAAATTTATTTACAGTGAAGCATTTTTTCTTATTTAGTTCACTGTTACCTATTTTGTTAAATACTACTATGCAAAACAGGTGTGGAGTGGTGTATATAGATGCAGACAGTATACTTAAAATCTGTCTCTCGCTACTTGAAGCCACTTTTCACTCAGTGCATAGCTGTGTCTGACTTGCGCTGCAAAGGGACACCACACCTTTTTTTTATAAATGCTTTTAAAATCTATAAATACCCTTAACCTCTCTGAGGATCGGAAGCATGTCAGCTTGTCGTGGCATGGTACAGGCCTCTCCCTACCCATCACTCATCCTGAACATCCACTCCAAAGATAAAGGAATTTTTTATTGTTGTTACGTTTTAGCATTTACCATAAATCGGCTATTTATTTCCATATCCCCATACCCCTTTTCCTTATGTTTAGGGCCCAGAAGGTTGAGCAAGTATCTACTTCATTAATTTTGAACACCATTTTTTTCAGCTACAATAAATCAGTAGAGAATACAGTGTTTTCATATTTCAGTTGTCCCAGTTAATAATAAAGTGTTTCCAGACACCACTAAGTCAATTTTTTAAAGGATTTTCTTAGTTTCCCCCCCCCCAAAGGAGTGTCACTAGGGAGGGAATTCTGGCTGCAACTCTTATAAATCATAAGTGCAGCCCCTGCATTTGAGCTGTGTGTTGAAAGCTGCAGGGCTTTTTGTTGGAGGAATGCGTGGGTGGTAGTGTTAGTTATCAACCTGCACTGCCGTTTCTAGTTTTAACTCAGACGTTAGTTGGCATGGCAGTCCAGCAATATTTTTTTTGGTTGTTACTCTGAATGAAACTTGATGAAGCCAGTCCTCAGTCATCTGGAGTCTCACTTTCCAGTCCACTTGCTTACTCAGCATTAAGGTATTGCTTGTCCTTAGGGTTTTAGCCAATGGCGTTAGTGGCTACAGCTTTTTCCTAATATTTACTGTTTAAAAAATGAACACTAGTAATTGAGTCTTTTCAAAAATATGGAGCAGTTAAATGTGGAAACATTAGCTTTAAATGGGCATGAGCTGAAATGAGGGTTTATTGGGGGTTGCACCAAAACAAACAAACAATGGAATGTCTGGAAAAGAATCAATGTTGTGTGTGACTGAATCCCATACATATGAATCCTAGTGTGCTTTCGTAGACATACAGCATGTCTAAAGCCACTCCATATATGGATTCCAGTCCTCTTGGGTTTTCTAAACATCTGTTTTATGCCAAACTAAGGGCCGTCTCAGTTGCAATCAGCCAGATTTCCTTACCTGAGCTGCTGTGAATATTTTCACCCAGAGTCAGAATAATATAAAGTGCAGTAATGTTAAAATGATTGCTCACCCACATGGCCAATCAATCTGTGCCCCTGCTTCAGGCTCCCACTGCTGATATGTCCATCCCCAGATTCCCACAAACATACCAAAAGTGAATTTTTTATGGGGTCTTACATGAAGCATTTAGTGCTGTGCTTTATTTTATTTTTTTTGTTTAACCAGCTTCTGCTGTTGAAATAGCTCAGGCTGCAATTGGCAAATGAATGCATTGGTTCTGCTGCTGCTCAGCTTTATCAGTGGAACAGCACTCAGGAGAAAGTTAACAGAGCAGAGGCTTTTGATTACTATCAAGATAAGAACAGATCAGAGCAAACAAGCATTTGTCAATGCCGAATGTTTGCTTACTGGCATTGGCAGTGGTAGTGTAGAAGTTACAGAGCTGCGTAATAGGAATGGCAGTGAAGTATTGAACTGAAGCCAATCCACCACCACCCTGCAGAGGTGACAGGGGGGTGTGCATTTTGGGTCGTCAGGCATAACGGCCACGCCATTTCACCACACCCCACTCTGCAGAGATTGACAAGTGTCATGTTCCTTGGGGCTTTGGCTTTATGTGCAACCATTTCATTAGGAAATACAGTGAGATGGGTGCAATATAGGAGAATGGGGTGAAGTTTGGGGTCGAAGAGTCCAAGGCATACCTCGATGCCTCTCAGTGACTGCAGGGTGTGGAATGGTATGAGGCATCACAGGCAAGAATCCCAAGTCACACCCCTGATTCCTGTCATTCTCTATAGGGTTGGGTGATTTAGTTGAAAAGCCTAATACCTCAGGCATTGGTTGGTATTTTAACTCCAAATTTTCAACATGTTTGTTTGACCCCACCTCATGAACAGGAGAATATCAGTTTATTGGCAAGCTGCTTATGCACAGTGACTATGGGATTTAGCACCTCACAGGTGCAAAAATATTCCTAACAGGCTGTAAAATGACGGCTGTATTCTGTCATGGGAAGTGTAAAATGGCTATGTTGCAAATGTGTAGTAAAATATTTAAAAATGGTGAAGTCACGGCGTACATAGAAACTGTGCAACGCACACCGTTATATAAGTAGGTTGGGGATATTTTATAGCAGATTGTCAACTCAGGCATTTTGGTGCCTCCGATCATGAACAGTGTCACTGTGATTTTCTTTATCTATGCCCGAACAATGACTTCCGACAGCGACCGCATCTCTGCACTGAAAGTGTGAAACACACTTCGCCATGTTGTGAAAATGGCAGCTGTACTGTTCATAAGGAAGTGTTGAAAAATGCCACTAGTGAAAATCTGGACTGAAAATATTACAAAGTCATGAACTAACGAGGATGCGTGGAAACTGCACAATGCTCACTCGTAACACAGTCATTTTATGGACTTTTGTCACCAAATTTTCAACATAGCCATTTTAAGACCTCTGCTCATGAACAGTGTAAGTGTGATTTTCTTAATGTGTCCTAAACATTGCTTTCGCACACCAACAGCACCATTGTGCGCTACATGTGCGATAACACATTTTGGGTGACATATGAAAAACTGCAGCTGTACTGTTCGTAAGGAAGTTTAACAAAATGGACATGTTGAAAATCTAGAGTGAAAATATTAAATTTGCAAACTTACGAGCATGCATAGGAACTGTGCAACGCACGCTTGTAAAAGTCATTTCTAGGCATTTTCCACCAATTTTTCAACATAGCCATTTTAAGACCTCTGCTCATGAACAGTGTCACTGTGGTTTTGTTAATGTGTCCCATACATTGAGCTTGCACACCGACTGCGCCATTGTGCGCTACATGGGCGGAAACACGTTTTGGGCAGGATGTGAAAAATGACAGCTGTACTGCTCATAAGGAGGTGTGGAAAAATGGCAATGTTGGAAATCTGGAGTGGAAATATTGAAAATTCGCAAACCTACGAGCGTGCGTGGGAACTGTGCAACGCACACTCGTAAAACAGTCATTTTTTAGGAATTCTGTCACCAAATTTTCAACATTGCCATTTTAAGATCTCTGCTCATGAACAGTGACACTATGATTTCCTTAATGTGTCCCATACACTGAGTTCGCACGACTGTGCCATTGTGTGCTACATGGGCAGAAACACGTTTTGGGTGAGATGTGAAAAATGACAGCTATACTACTCATAAGAAGGTGTGGAAAAATGGCAATGTTGAAAATCTGGAGTGGAAATATTGAAAATTCGCAAACCTATGAGTGTGCGTAGGAACTGCGCAACGCACGCTCGTAAAACAGTCATTTTTAGGATTTTTCACCAAATTTTCAACATAGCCATTTCAAGACCTCTGCTCATGAACAGTGTCACTGTGATTTTCTTAATTTGTCCCGTACATTGATTTCGCACACCGACTGCGCCATTCTGCGCTACAAGGGCGGAAACACATTTTGGGTGAGATGTGAAAAATGACAGCTATACTACTCATAAGACAGTGTCATGAAATGGCAATGTTGAAAATCTGGTGAAAATATTGAAATTTCGCGAACTTACGAGCCTGCGTAGAACTATCAACACACTCGTCAAACAGTCATTTTTGGAATTTTGGCACCAAATTTTTCAACACAGAGGGTTTAGGCCCCTTCTGCATGAATGATGTCACTGTCATGGTAGTATTCAGTCCCGAAGGAGTGATTTACGCAGTCACTGCGGAAATCACCCTTGCCGAACCGCCATGACAGTGATCATCACGAGAGAAAGTCTAAAAACCATGTTAAGGCCCCAGTGCAAAATCCCAAAAATGCCTGAGATATGCAATAAAGTTGAACCCTCCTATCTAGCCCATTATACAGCTTACGGCATTTCCTCAGTTCGCGGTCGGCTTTGAAGTGTGCAGACATGTTCCGGTCCACGAAGATCGTCGCGCGAGTCGGAGGTAAGTATGGGGTGAGGGGTGTGGGAGGCTGGGTGCCCAGTGGGTGGGTGCGGGATGTGGGAGGGGCTGGGAGATGCGCCTGGGACAGTTTTCATTTTACAGGAAAAAAAAAAATGATCGGGACGCTTGCCACGCTGGGTGGGCTCCCAGCGTGGCACAACGACTTTGGGGGTGTTCAGCCCGTGGGGATTGGGCACCCCGTCAGCAAAAAAAACTATTGGCACATTTGCCACGCTGGGTGGGCTCCCAGCGTGGCACAAGGACCTGGGGCGTTTGCTGATGGGGATTAGGCACCCCGTTGGCAACATCATTCATTGCCACGCTGGGGTGGGCTCCCAGCGTGGCACCAAATACTGGGAAGGGGCAGGGAGGCGATGCAGGCGCGGCCGGCGGGATTGGGCACCCGTCGGCTGCTCACGTTGCGTGCAGGGGCGCGCCCGCGTCTGTGGCTGGGGGCTGCGGCGTGAGCAGCTTCTTATCACTGCTCACTCAGCGTAGCTCCCCCTTTCAACTGTATGCCACTGCATTTTGGAGCGTGTCATAGACAGCTCCAAAATGCATTGGCTTCCGGGGGCCGCGCCTACCAGGACACTGCCTGAATTGGAGGAGGAGGTGACACACCTCCGAAATCTCCGATGAAGGCACTATGTTTCTTGCACATGCGTGCAAGCAAACATAAAAATGGACTAAACTAAATGTGTTTAACAAACAAAACAAGTTAAACAGCCTTTTTTTAAAGGTGAACAGATCTATTTAGATATGTTTTCCTGATCCAACCTAGTCTTTAATCTAAAGAACTGCCAGTCACAAATCGCTCACTACTCAATTAAATTAAAGAATTACCATCAGGGACACACCCTAATAGATGATCTAGGCGTTCGGAGAGTTTGTCTTGTGGTTTAGGCAGAGTCGGGAACTGGACTGGGGTCTGGGGCACAAGGTAAAAAAGCAATTCAGCAAAAACAAGACAAATAAAAAACCTTAACACTGCAGCCCCGTCAGATATTTTACTTGGTGGTTGAGTCTCATGGAGGTACAGTAGGGATGAGATCTCTCTCCTTTTTCTATTGATGATGTATGTTGTGAGGAACAAGATGCTGTTGAACCTACCAATCGATCGTCACCCTGTACAGAAACAAATAGAGAACAACCTGCAAGCTGGAGAGCAACTTTTGAAGTGCCCACCCTGACACTACCTAAATAACCTCACACCAATGACAACAAATTATTAAGGCAGTCAATAGCCACCACACACCAGCCCCAAGCTCCACCCTCGATCTCCTGCCAGTGCCAGACTCATCCCTTGCTAAACTAGAGGGCTGTCTGCACAGAGATGAGGGCGATACAGGTTTACGTAATTTACCTGCAGTGCCTGAAAAGTTGTTTGGCTGATTTCTTTGTTTTCAGTCTGTTACTCCTGCCCTTCCTTGATGTTTGCAGAGACTACCGGCCTGACAAAAAAGACAAAGAAGCTCAGACTGCTGCTGCTTGAATGACTAATTAAAAGTTGTACTTCTTTTAATTTATCAAGTCTAGGATTACAAATACCTTTGAGCCATGGCTCATTTACAAAGGTTCCACGTCAGAGAAATACAAATTACGGGGAACATCAAGACAGGCATTACAGCAATGTGGACATTGCAAACAGAGTACAGATTAATACAGTTCAAGGGTAGCATTGTAACAAGGCAGCCAGCGGCATTTGTCAGAGAAAATAGACAACAGATAAGAAGTGCCAGAGTCATAGGGAGAGGGAAGAGGTGGGGGAGAAGAAATGTAGGAAGGGTGGCAAGAGGGTGAAAAGTGCAGTATTGGGTATACCAAGATGTGAGGGTAGAATCCAGTGGGGGACAACTAGAGCAGAAAGGGAAGTGGAAAAACAAGGTTAAATTGGGCAATCACAGGAGCTGTTGGTAGTGAGATAGTCCCGGAGCCTGGTTTTAAACATACCAGTAGTTGGGGCAGAGGAGATGGTTGGGCTGAGGCCATTGAACCAGAGTGGCGCTCGATAAGCAAAAGAGCATTGTCCCTGTGAAGTGTGACAGTGGGGGACTTTCAGTAGCTGTAGCGTGGATCTCCTAAGGTGCCATTTGTTAATTCGGTGTTGTAACAGAGTTGAGACCCCAGAAGGTGCAAGGCCAAGGTAGATTTTTTTCACCATGGAGCAGGTGAGAAACTTTATGCGGTTTGATAGTTGGAGCCAGCCGGTCTGAGTGTACAGGTCACGTGTGGGTGAGACGGTGAGCACCAGTGATGAGCCGACATGCTTTATTTAAGGTAGTTGAGAGGCATCTAAGGGTTGTGGTTGTGGCCGAGCCATAAATGATGAGACCATAGTCTATTACAGAGATCACAGAGCTCAGGACTGCAACCTTCAAAGCTTCTGGCGTGAGGTGTGGTCTGTGTTTGTAGAGGAGACCAAGCCGTGTATTAGCAGCTCTAGCTACACTATCTACATGAAGTCCATAGGAGAGATTAGGGTCAAGCTGTATCCCTAAGTATTTGAAGGACCCCCATCTGATCTAGAGTGGAGATAGCCAAGTGGTGTAGCTTGTGTAGGTTATGAGAGCTGCAGAAGAGCATAGATTTGGTTTTCTTGTCATTGAGGACCAGTTTATGATTGAGAAACCATGTTTCTACAGAACTGAAACCAAGTTGAAGGTTGTGTTGAAGAGTTGCAGGATCTTTGTGAGTGGAGAATACAACAGCATCATTGGCATATAGTATGATCTGCTCAGAGCAGTGGTAAGGGAGGGAGTTTAAGAAAAGGCTAAAAGGAGGGGTCCCAGTATGGATCCCTGTGGGACACCCGAGCGAACAGGCAGGGTGTTAGAAAGAGCATCCACAATTTTTACTCTCTGTGACTGGTTTTCTAGGTAGCTTTTAAACCAGAGAGAAGAGTCAGGTGATAGCCCGGCATTCAGTAGTTGGTGTATTAATAATCCATGGTGTACTGTATCGAAGGCCTTGGAGAGGTCGGCCAGCCAGCCCTGTGAGAAGGCCGTTGTCAAGGGATTTGCAAAGCTCCAGTGAACTTAAGAAGGGCTGTGGTGGTGCTGTGACCTTTCTGGAAGCCGTGTTGTTGTGGACAAGGTGTATTGTATTTATCCAAGTGGTCGGTAAGTTGATCAGCCATGATGCGCTCAAGTGCCTTAGAGTGGGGGCAGTATGGAGATGGGCGATAATTTGAGTGAATCATCTTGTCCCTACTTTTATGGATGGGTCTCACGGTGGCTGTTTTCCATAGGTCCAGGAATTTTCCACAGCTGAGACAGAGGTTTAGGATTTTGTTAATGGATGAATTACCTCATCAAGGGTGAGCAAAAGAAGCTTAAGGTCCAGGGTGTCGCTACTAGATCTAGATTTAGAGATAGCTGCAGTAATATAGCGGTGAGCTTCATTCAGCCTTACCTTTCTGAAGTAGAAGAGGGGATGGTTAGACTGAGGGGCTGAGGTATTTGGGGAGTAGGCCCTGTTTTCGAAAAAGTCATGGGGTAGAACAGCACTAAGGTCTGAAAAAGCCGTGTTAAAGATGTTTGCGATCACCTTGGGGTCAAGGGTTGAGGATCCATCAACCATTAACATGGCCGGAGAGGTTTTTGGCTGCTTCCCTGTGACATCCTTGATATTGTCCCAGAAAGCACGACCATTTCCCCATGTATTGGTGAGAGTATCTTTGTAATAGGTGGATTTCATTAGCCGTATGGCTTTTGTGCAGGCATTTCATGCTTGTTTGTAATTTTGGATGTCCAGTTGTTTGCCAGTGGCCCTGGCAACTGCCCAGAGGTGATCCCTTAGTTTCAGCTGTGAGAGAAGAGCCGCGGTGACCCATGGGTTAGAGAGAGATTTTGTTTTGCGCCTTTTAGCAGGGCAAAGAGGTGCATGAGCTTTGTTGAAAATTGAGATGAAGTGATCAAGAGCCAAGTTAACATCTGTTGCTTCATAGATGGGTAGCCAGTCTTGTAGAAGCAGGTGTTGTTTGAGATGTGGAAGTTTTCCGAGGAAGGACTCTGCTAGCGATAATTTTGGGAGGGGGCTTAAGGAATTTGTTAGACCATGCAGACATGACTGGGGAGTGGTCACTGAGTGAGTCTGGGAGAATGGTTGTACGAGAAATCCTTGTGGGGTGAGTGGTGAGGACCCAATCCAAGACGGTACTGGTGCCAGTCTTGTAGTTAATCCTAGTAGGGGAGTTTACCATTTGCGTGAGGTTAGCAGCTGAGATGGAGTCTTTATAGGCACTGGCACTCAATGCTAACCAGTTTATGTTGAAATCCCCTAGTAGAATAAGTTCAGTTTCGGGAGGATGTGAGTTGATAAAGTTTAGGACATCGTTGAATCCATGTTTAGGGTCCCTGGGTGGGATGTATACGGAGACAATAGTCAGAGCTTTATGGTTGGGACCTAGGATGAATTTTATTGGCAGAATCTGGGCTGAGGTAGAAAGTGATGGAGTTGCTACAGGGTGCCAAGACAGGGAGTCTTTGATATAGATTACGCAACCACCACCTTTTTTGGATATCCAGTCCAGCCTGTGAACATTGTAGCCCTGTATTGTTACTGCTGAGTCAGGAACTTTAGGTGTCAGCCAAGTTTCCACCACTGCAAGGATGTCAGGGTTGTGTTGGCATATGAAGGCTTGGAGTGCATCCAACTTTGGTAGTAGGCTGCAGATATTAATGGTTGCAAGGATAAGGGCACCTGGAGTTTGTGTGTGGCCTGAACTTAGGGCCAGGATTGGGATGGACGCTGCCTGAGATTAGAAGGAGGAGCAGGAGTTTTAAGGAGCAGAGTCGCAGCTCTTTGAGAGATAGTTTTGATTGTTGTTTCCTGGAGTAGAAGTTGCAAGGTTCCAGGCGGTGTCCCATATGGACTGCAAGGTGGTACAGTGTGAGAGGTGGCCACACTTGTTGAGAGTAGTGGTCGTGTTAAGTAACCAGGAATATCCAAACAGTGCACCAAGCACAAGTCTAAAGTGGAAGTGGAGAGTTCCCTTGGAGATGCAGTGGAAACCAGAGTAGAGGGTGGCGGGGTGGGGTGGGGTGGCTAGGACCAGGAGAGAAGAGGGGGCCAGGGCAAGGAGGAGGAGGAGAGTGAGAGAAAGGCAGAGAGAGACCACATGGCTTCGTACTAGATAAAGAGATAGAGATATAGCCCTCTAGTGGTGAGAGGATATAATCTGCTAATGGAAAAGTCAACTGTTCAGAGAATAAATATAAGTGGGCAGGTTCAGAGAGCAAAGCTCAAGAAACAATCCCACCGAAATCAAATCCTTTCACATGCCACTGATGAGTCACTTAGTTGTGTGGCCCCAGTGCCATGCCCATCAGTGCTGCCATGCCTTCTACCTGCAGAGAGAGATGTGAGCTAATAAGTAACATGGTAAATTGTTTCTTTCCAGGATGAAACCTAACCTTGTTTAGTTTTCTCCAGTGATGCCCTCCCTGCCAATATCCACTATATGCCTGGATGGGGGGCATCCTGAACTTTCCTGGTATCTGACCTGGCCACTCCAACACTTGTAGTTTGTCTGCTTTTAAATTAATTGACCTAATAGTGCCAGATAATCAGGTCTTGTATAAGGGAGGAAGACACTGTCTAGGCTGCTTGTGTCACAGGGATCCACTTCAAGGCAGTGTCACAGGGGTCAGATTTACAGCTGTCAGTCCAAGATTTATTTATTGCTATTAGATCTCTACAAACAGTAATGTCATTACTGAAGCCTGTTATAAAATGCCTTCACTTGCTCTAGTTTGCATTTGCTGATAGTTTTACATGCTGCTGCCTGTACACAACTTTAAAACATGCTACATGCTGTTACAAATTACATCTAAATTTCAAATCACTGCTAGTCATTGTAAAATATAGCATAAAAGGAGTGTGAATGTTAGCTAAAACAGCTAATCAGTGACAGTAGATTATTTACAACTGTGAAGCTGTTCAGCTGACCCCTGTGACACCACCGTGAAGTGGATCCCTGTGACACTTACGAGCAGCCTAGACATTGCCAGTAACACCACTACTTGCAACTAATGGCTCAAAAGAATATGTCTCTATTGCAGACCCGAACACAACAATGTAAGACTCCTCAAACTCCTATGAGGAAGACATGATCTACAGACTAGAAGAAGTTAAGTCACACTGATTTAAAAAAATACATAGTTTACGACTGCAGGTATTCACTTCCTGTCTTTCCTATGTCCATAATGTATTTAATACAGCGGGACTATTCATAACTCCTGCTCCAAATCGACCTCACTGCGGATCTGCTGTCTAAGCTGCATGCTTGACAGAAAGAGCATCAATGTGAGCATGTATAAATGTTTAAGTAAGGATTAAGCCACGAGAAAGGATGGGTCTACTGTGGAATTAATCCATGGTTGGGGGGGTTGGACCCATCCTTTCGAGTGGCTTAATCTGCTTGTAACATGGCAAGGACTATAACAACTTCATATGTATTATTATTAAGAACACACATGAATATCACTTGTTAACTGCACTGAAAACATCAGGTTCTTATCTCTCACTAATCTCTCTACAAGGTTCAATTCAGTTACAAACGTGCACGTGCACATTGCACATCTAACATCTATTTATGTACTTATCTGCTCTTTGTGAAATTCAAACAAGGTGGCTAAAATGTGCAGCAATACTATACATCCTGGTGACTGTCGCTACTTTTGTTCCCTATCGCTTCTCTTGTCGTGTATCACATCCACTGTGCGGTGTTTCGGTGGCTGTCTCCTGTTGCACTCTGGGTGTGTCTGGCGATTTGCTTCGTTGCACTGACAACCCGCTACCGCTTCGGCTAACCCAGTCTTTCTGTCCAGATCAACGACTGTTCCGATCACAGGCTGCTTGTGCTCTGCCTCTGTGTATTGCAGGTCTGACACCTACGGCTCAACACACCTTTCTATGCCGCTCTTCTTGTGCATGCCACCCACTTCACGTCTCTTTATTTATACTCCACTACTTCGCTTATGTTGTGGTGACTTTCCCACTGTCCAAGCTCTCCCGGCTATCTCACTGCAATGCTGTTCGGCTACAAAGTAGGTTGACACCTCACACAAGTATGCTATTCCCTCCCTTGTGCAACCTTCTGTCTTTCCCACTGTCCAGGTTGTTTTCAGTACCTGACTGGATCGCACTTTGAGCACTGACTACTCTCACAGCCACGGGTTTCAGTCTGTTGTGCAAACTTCTTCAGCTGGCTCGTCACTGACAGCGCATGGCGCCCGGGGGATCCAGACTATGTTCTAATTATTTTTTCGCGCGGCCGGTGTCTACCATGATCTACCGTGGTATTAAACCATGGTTTGTGCTGTACCACCTGGTGTGTGTGCACCTATCTGAGTGCTTGATTTCATGTTTCTTTTTTATGCCATGTTACAAGCTGAATTGTGTCAGAGGCAGATATGGAGGACACTTTCATACCACTTAGTCGTGCTCGATTGAGGACACAGGACAGTGCAGTACAGAGTGCACCAATGCAAAACTCAATGCTCTGCTGCCTCTCTCTCTCTCTCTCTCCTTCCTCTCACCATCACAGAAATCATTTGGGGCATGCTGAAAGCTACAGCTGTGAACTTTGACCACTAGCACTATTTCATAGTGCAGTGCTGCAGTCGGTAGGGACAAGATGAGAAGACTGTTTCACAGAGGTGGAGGCATCTGTGATGTAATCTGACAGGTTGTTAGTTTGGAAAGAATGAGGTGTCCTTTTTCTCAAGTGATCCTAAAAGGACTGCAGGGCTACACCCACTGCAGCCCTAAAAAGAGAAAATGGAACAGTGATTTAACAAACTGTCCCCAGCAGCTAGACAGTAGCTCATCAGTGAACAGTAGAATCACAATACTGCTCTAAAAACAGGTAGCAATTTATGATTGTTACATGTGGTGACCAGACTTAGGAGGGTGGTTCATCTCTTCTTTCCAGGAGGCAGGTACAACAGTTCCAGGCGCAAACAGACAGCTTTTATTGCAACAACCACTGGTTACACTGGAAAATAATGGGTTACTGTGTTGCAAAGTACAAGGCACTTACAGTGATTGTCATGCACTAACACTTTTATCTACGGAAGGCAAATATATGCATATGAACTACAGTAGGTATACGGCTAGCCAGTGATTGATATATACATATATATATATATATATATTTATATACACACATGTGATATAGCACTCTAAAAAGGATCACCTAGTGCCCTATGACTGCAGACATGATTAGTAGTAGCTCAATCGCTAGCTAACCACTTTGGCCAAGGATAATTGGAAATGCACCAATTTATGGTAAGACAGTCCAGTAAGAGGACTGTCTTTTTAGTGAAGAGCAGGTAGTGGCTGGCTAGCTTGAATAGTTGGTACAGTATCTTGGTGACCTATCTGTCTCGTTGGCTGGCAGGGAAAATGAAAGCAGCAAGATGACGAAGATGAGGGGAATGAAGAAGATGAAGGATGAAGGCTGGTATGGAAACTGAAGATGCAGGTGACAAAAGGATGGAGGATGGTTGAAGTGATGTCCTTCTGCTGCGATGGAAGGGGGGGAAGAGGAAATTATTTAACCAGGAGAGGCACACTAAGGTACTGTGTTTCCTTATGATCGGGGCCTGGGTGGCAGGCAGCACAGCATAGACCTGGCCATCCCTTCAGTCTGCAGGTCACACTCACTGTCAGCAAGCAGTCCAGGGGGAAAAAATGGGATGGCTGATAGGGGTGGTTGTGGCTCCCAGTGAAGAGGCTAAGGCCTCTGGGGCAACTTTTGAAAAGGGCACTGGCCTTTTTAAATCTCTGGGATCTGTCTGGTTTGGCAGGCCTGCAGGGGATTACCTAGGCCGGCACACACTTTTGCATATGTATGAGGGTGTTAGCTAGGCTATGCAGTGGGCCCAGTCTGAGCTCCGCCCTTCATAAAATTAATCCTCAAGGCTGTAGCCTCACCATGCAGGGCCTAGGTCTTAGTTCCACCCCTTCTTCCCTATAACTGCAGTCCCATGTGCAACCTCACCCCTACGCTCTTGGTCAAATTTGGCCTAACCCTCCCTCTTGTACCACTCTGACCCCCTTTTCCTTTTCCCCACGGGGTGCTGATTCACCAAAACTATGCCCCCAGGGGCTAAAATTCATGGTGCCCCTTTATTTATTCCCTTGTGGGTGCTCTACCCACTCTTGCTCCCTCAGGCCCCTAGTTGTCCCTCTCAGGTGCCTCTGGCACTAAATAAAATAAATTCTGGGCTTACAGCCCACTCACCACCTGGCCTAAGTTCATGGAGGTGGAGAGGATCATTGGTGGTGATGCTGGTGGTGTGAGTCAGGGAGCCGTGCTTTCACCCAATACCTGCACTTTTCTTCTTTGGCTGGGGTGGAACTTGAGAGCAGGGGTGGCTGTTTCTGCCCAGATGCAGTTTGCAGTGACACTCTGCAGTCCTAGCTCCAGACTGCTCCCCTTCTTCAATGGGGCACAGATGGCAGAACTGTGGAAACAAGATCCGCAGCCACTGTAGTGCTATGTGCACTGTAAGGGGAGCAGAAGGTGAAGGAAACAAGGGAGAAGGGGAAAAAAGAAACCACCCACCACTACCAATTGCTGGACAGCACTTTTCCTTGGTTGGAGGCGGGAAGGAGACTACACAAACTCATGGGAGACGTCCAGACAAAAAGAAACAACAAAGAAAAAAAGTCCCAAAACGGACCACCAACAAAATGCTGGGAGGGCAAAAAAAAGAGAAAAAAAACAACAACAAAACAAGCTGACTACCCTCAAAGGCTGCTCACTAAATGAAGCAAGGGGCAAGCTGGCCACCGTGCAGCTGGCCTGAAAGCCAGCACTGAGCAACCAGAGTCTGAAGAACTAGTGGGTTGTCAAGGCAGCCTGGGGGGGAAGGTAGTGCATACAAAAGAAACAACTGGACCACCTAATGACCTACCAGACAAGGGGAATCCATGGAGTAGATAGCAGAGGGAAGCCCACACAATGGACTAGCTGCTGCAGGCAGCCTGGAGGACTGCTGGACCCCTCAAAGAGCTGTAGACTGACTGCTGCTGAAAAACCCAGGGGACCACTGGCTACAGAGGATCACAGCCACCAATGAGCTATAGACCCAAGCTTCAGGGTAAGCCTCCAGGCATCTGTACACCTGTGCTCTCTACTCTGTCAGCTACCCAGTCCAGAACTGCCCTCTGGCTAGTAGGGAAGACCCCTAGGGGAAGACCTGGCTTCTAGCAAGATGATTGGGTCCTTGGGGATAGGGGCAGCCCCTTGAGCTGATTATACCCCATCTCAGTTTTCCAAAGCCCTGAAAATGACTTCATGGACACCATTAAAAACAGTTAAAGAAAATCGGCAAAGTAACAGACCATTGAAAGCACAGCCCTTGCTAGAAGAGGATGTAAACCTTCTGTAAAATACAAACATGCAATTCACTAAAATCCTGTGGTCCTCCTGAATTTCCAGTTTTCATACAGGATTGCAGTTTGCCTTGTGTGAAAAGGACAGTATGATTTAAAATGGAAGGACATCACTGAAGGAAGAGGCTAGGAGGGAGACATGATTTTTAATATAGTAAAGGCAAACCAAAACAAGAACAGTGGAAAATCCCAGCCATGTCAAACCTGTTAACCCCAGAATTTATGAAAATCCTATAAATCTTACAAACTCCATTCTAGCTTATGAGATCTTAGAAACACAGACACATAGAATTTGATGGCAGATAAAGACTTCTTGCCCCACCTGGTCTGTCCATTTTCCCTACCTACTGCAATACCACAGACCTAACTAACTGATCTAAAACTACCCTCTCTTCCCTATACTAGGGTACCTTTATGTCTATCCCATGCATTCCTGAATTCTCTACCCTTTTAGCCCCCACCACCTCTGCAGGCATCTTCAAAGCTAATACAACAAATAGCACCTTGAATCCAGACACCATTTAGTCTAGCAACTAATATAAATTTTAACTCTGAACTATCATTATAGTACCACAACACAAAAATTGCCATGCACAAACTGTGTCAAATGATAAGTAAAATGAAGTTCAATGGCCTTCGCAACCAGTATAGTGTTGTGCTTGTGCAACTGTGTTACTTTGCTTTGGCCATTTGCACTCAGTCTATTCTATTAGGAATTACCACCCTGTAGGGGTACCAAAGGCAAGGAAACCTCGAAGAGGACTCCACCCCCAGAGGTGCCACGGGAAGGTTCCCTTGGCTAAAAGTAGCTTAAGAAGAATCCCAGATGAGACAGGAGAGATGCTGGAGGAGCTGGGGAGGATGGTGGGGCAAAGAAAACAGTGCTTGAAAAGAGGCTGGGAGGAACTGTTTACATTGCTCAGGAAGGTGGAGTGGCTGGCTGGCTGCTTGTCCATTGAACTACAGGCATAGTCTTTCAATTCAATGGCCTACGCAACCAGTATAGTGTTATGCTTGTACAACTGTGTTACTTTGCTTTGGCCATTCACACTCTCTATTCTATTAGGAATTATCACCCTGTAGGGGTACCAAAGGCAAGGAACCCTCAAAGAGGGTTCCACCCCTGGAGGTGCTGTGGGAAGGTTCCCTTGGTTAAAGGTACCTTAGGAAGAATCCCCAAAAAGAAACTGTAGCAGCATCAAAGAACATTAGCAATCAGAGGCCAAGAGGCATAGAAGAAGAATGACAGCAACAGCAGCTTGATAAAACATAATGAGATGCACAGATAAGCAAGATAGCATGGGTGCAGTGGAATACATTGGTGATTGAGGAGGCCTCCTAAGGACAGCGGGAACACTGAGTAGGGACAGCATTCACCTCCATCCAACAGCGGCATCTACCTAAGACTAACAAGGGAATACTAACTAAGACTAACTAGATATTATGACCTTCAGCATGGAGGAGAGAAAAAAACCTCTTTGAGGAGGAAATCTCTGGGATCAAGGCCTAGGCTGCCTTTCCTCCAGGCGGGATAATTTAATTAGTGATGCTCTGCTAGTGCAATTTGGATAGCCCAATGAAAGGGGTGGAAAATGTTCCAATTTGGAAGAGCTCTCACTCTATCCTTCTTACAGGAACACCTTGGAAGGTTTGCAAGCCTGTTTGCTCTGCAACAAGCCACCTCCAAGGAAGGAGGAGGAGGAAACAACTGCCAAGATGCTCATCTGGCCTACCGATCTAAGAACAAACCAGGTGAACCAGAGGAGGTTGTAGGAGAATAGCTTGAAAGGGTACCTCCGAACCCACTCGGGCATCTGAAGAGGCCCTCAGTGAGAGCCCCACCCTTCACCACTGAAGTCTTAAATTCTACAACCTGAAGTACAGTGGGTACGGTTGATGACTGAATGTCCACCCGGAGCGAGGACATTGGTGAGAAGGATCCCATCCCAAGCTTCGCATGCTCAACATGCAGACTTCGGGGTGCAGAGCGAGACCATTGGCTGCAGGACAGCCCTGTGCCAAGAACTACTGGATGAGGTGGCATGCCTATTTATAAATGTACGTATTTATTACGTATGCAACCATTCATTGATTCAGTTATTTAGTATACTGAAGTTATTTATTTATTTATTTGCTGAAGTTATTTAGTTTGCAGAAGCTTTATAGCAGCAATACAGGATTAGCAGGGACAAGCCAGCCAAGTCCCAGTAAGGAAGCCAATTAAAAGGTGACATAATACTAGGAGCATTTTAGTTGTGGAGGCAGGATTCGAACATGATGCAACAGGCCACGACTCTTCAACAACACACCCCAGTCCCCCGCCATAGGAAAAACAAGGAAGCAATGGGAAAGGGCCATGACATACATGCAGCATTTAAAACTAGTTTACAGCAACAGCAGTGGCTGAGCTGACCTCCAGAGTATAATAAAGCAGTGTGCAAAAGTAACTGAGAAGCATCCAGTAGCAATAAATTAAAGCTTCACTAGGTTCACTAGGTTTGAAGGAGCAAAATAAAAAAAAAAAGGCTGAGGCCCATGAAATGCTCCTATTTAACTAAAAGAATAGAAATTAATGTTTCCATTTGAAGCTATATATTTGTCCAGGTTAGTTTTGAAGTTTTCTTTGCTTGTACTAGATATTACTGAGAAGGGAAGACTATTCCAGAGACTAGCTGCTCTCATGGTATAAAAATACTTTCTATTATTTGTTCTAAATTTATCAATTTTGATCTGTAAGGGGTGACCCCTAGTGTCAATATGATTACTTTTGTATTCAGTATGTAGTTCTGTCATCAGGACCGGGGCATTTAGAATATCATAGTAGAGCAGCATATAGCCCCTACATCTTCTAAGTTCTAAACTATGTAGTCTTAGTTCCCTCAATCTACCCAAATATGTTAAATGTTTAATTGAATTTATTGATATTGTAAATTTCCTTTGTGCCCTTTCTACTTTATTGATATTGTTCTTTAAATATGGGCTCCATATTTGGCTGCCGTAGTCCAGGATGGGCCTAATGTAAGATATGTATAATGGCATTTATACGTCTATGTCTCTGTGTAACCCCCAGAGGGCGCTACCCTTAGGGCTACTACCCCAGTCTGCCCCCACAGAGGCAGGGTGAAGGGCCCAGATCAGTTGACGGGTGCCTCCACCCAGAGGTCGGGGTTAGTATAATTAAGACTAGCTCGGTTACAGCCCTCTGGGCTACTGCAACCCCTCTTTCGTCCCACTAGTGACTCACACTGGGTGCCAACGATTCTGTTCACCAGTACACTTACCCCTCAGATAATATATTCCAGCTCACTCCGGGGACCCCCTGTAAAGTAAGGTACAGTTATATCACAGTCACCATGTAGCAGCTCATCTGAAGAGTACAAACCAGCCAGGGTGTAGTTATAACACAGCAATCTGATTTATTAGAAGGGCAGACAACAAGGGAAAGGGGAAAAATCAGGTTGATTGGCTTACACTATTCTACATACCTAGGGCTTTGTGCACAGGCCTAAACCTACAATTTTACTGTCCCTGGGTACCCAAGCCCTAACGGCTAGTCCAAACGTGGCAGCTGGTTGGGGTCCTTAACACAGATAAACATTACAGTCTTGAACTGGTCAGAAATAGGAGGAAAGTTTAATTAGGCAGTCAGCAATATAATAATGCACTGAAATCACTGTAAACACTCTGCAGAAAGCTACCCTGAATCAGTACTCACAACCCCAGCAAATAACGATTCCTTCAATGCTACCAGGATGGAGCCTGACTTCACCAGCCTTCTCACACATTTATATGGCAAACAGCAACAGAGGGGTACCACACCAGGCAGCTTCTTCCAAGGCTTCCACAAACTCACAGCCACGGAGATACTGCAACGGCAGCTTCCACTTTTCCTTCGGTCTGCGCGCGATTCAGCAATTCTCTCCAGTCCTCCTACAGGTCGAGCCTGGTGGGTAGCTGTACAGGGCACAGCCTCCTCTCACCGCCCGCTGGCGGATTTTAGAGTGAACTCGCTCGCAGAGAAAACGGCCGCTTTAGACCTTCCCGCGCTTCCCGCGCGAACACTTCCCAGCGCAGAAGCACAGAAGCTCCTCACCACCAGCCACAATGCATCTAACCCCAACAGCAGAGGCTGTCTTTCAGTTCGGCGCGACCCACTCTCATTGGCTGGCTGCACATGCCAGTCATTTCCTCCTGCTCTCAGTGGTGCGAGCGCCATAGCCCATAATGCCTTTCCAATTACAAACAGTTCCTCTATTGGTCAGTCCGGTACTGATTGGTCCAATTCAACAGTTCTGGACCAAAATGGAGGAGACAATTGAAACAGTCTTTGCTGCAAAAGAAGGCAGGTTAGAACAGCTGCATTATCATTATTATTTTACGTTATGTTCAGCAAACAATTACAGCTTCCAGCCGAGCTCCCTCTACACCACAGGCAGTGGCAGAAAAGGAGCTATTCTCCAGTGGCCCTGGCAGGACTCGGGCATACAACCACATAGCCCCCCTCCTATTTCAATTAATTATGACTGCAACAGGCAGTCCTTAAAGAGACAGCATACGGAGGCCACACAGGCACTCACAGGCTACCCACTTGTGACGGCTTAAATGCCGAACTCCAACCAGGCACGGAGCATTTGCCCAAGCTCTGGGGAAGCTTTTAGGAACCCCCATTTGCAAGGGGGTTACACCTGCTTTTGATATTTCTTCTTTTTTCAACTGCAGTTCTGTTTGCCTTTGTGATAACTGAACTGCATTGCTCTTCAATAATAATTTGCTGTCAATTATGATTTCCCAGGTCCTGATCACAGGTTTTTGAAGTCCAGCCGGATACCCTCTATTGTGTACTGGTGTTTCAGGTTGCGTCTGTCCATATGGATAACTAAATCAATCAATCAAAATCTTTATTTAGCCAGATGAACACCATTCAGCAGAGTTCATTTTCGAGGTGGACCTGGGTGAAAACAAGTACAAGATAACAGGGTAATACACAAAAGTAACAATACACAGGCTTGATCAAAAACAAGCATGGACAATACATTGTAAGGAAATACAGGATAAATACCACAATAGTTTGCAGATAAGAAAAGGTGCTAAAAACAATAATGCAGATAAGGTTAGCAACTGTGATATGATGAGGTGACAAGTATCATGGCAAATCAACTGGGATCCTGAAGCACAGGTAGGGGGATGGAATGGGGCAGAGAAGAAGGGAGGAGATGGAGGGCGGGTGGGAGGGAAGCCAGAAATGACAGTGGAGAGGAATGAGACACGGGGTGCAGAAGTAGGTGAGGTACCTGTCGAGGGGACTAGACAGAGGGGGCAGGGTGAGGGGAGAGTGGGTACAATACTAGGAACAGATCAGGGGTGAAAAGATAAAGAAGTGAAGAAAGGAGGGAGGGGCGGAGAGACAGGGCCAGGAGAAGCCAGGATCAGTATCCAGATAAGAGGCCAAGATGAGAGTGGTAAGGGGCTCCTGAGGCGGTCATTTGATCAGGAGTAGCAACCACAGGATTCTTTATTATGCTGAAAATAAAGTGTTTTGAAGGATGTAAGGAACATTTGGATGTATAAGTTTGCTGATGATTGTAGACTAGGCTTAGTTGTTAATGATGCTGAACAAAAAGCTACCCTACAACATGCTCTGAATTTAATATATGAATGGACTTACTCAAATAAGTTAGTATTAAATAAAACTAAATGCATGGTTATGCACCTTGGAAAGCACAATCAGGAAGAAGAATATCTTTTGGATAATACAATTTTGGGGGTAGTAAATGAGGAAAGGGATTTGGGAATTACTGTTACAAATTATATGAAATTCAGATCACATTGTAGGATACAACTTAGGAAGGCAATTCAAAACCTAAATTATATACTCAAACACATAGCAAGTAGAGATAGGAAAGTATTGATCCCTCTCTACAGTGCATTGATGAGACCACACTTGAAGTACTGTGTCCAGGTTTGGTCTCCTCAAAATAGGGAAGACATCCTATCAATAGAAGGGGTTCAGAAGAAGTTAACAAAGCAGATAAAAGGATTATCGAACAAAAGTTATCATGATAGACTAGTCAGCCTCAATCTTTATTCTTTACATTATCGCAGATTAAGGGGTGATTTATGTTTTCTATATAAGAATATGAATGATGTAAATTTAATGGAGGAACTGGGACTTATGAAAAACATTGGTAGATTAAGTACAAGAAAACATGAGAAACAATTTCTCCAACAAACATGGGAGCATAATTTTAGGAAGCAATGGTATAGTTGTAGAGTAGTTGGAGTCTGGAACGTATCACCAACAGAACTCGTCAATTGCACCACCATGAATGAATTCAAAAATGGGATTGACAATCACTTTGGTAGCAAAAAATTCTCATATTAAAATTAGGATGGCAAGCCTTATAGGGTAGTATTCTATCCTCTGGCTTGAATGCACCTATGATACCTATGATTTGCATGTCAACCTTTGAATATCGCGGTTGATGTGCATAGCGCAATGGAACTTGTGCTAGCAGATCCCCATGCTCCACTCTGGCCACTTGCGCTGGTGCAGTGCCACTGCGCCATGCACACTGCTGGTAGCCAGGGTGCAATATTCAATGATGCTGTGCCATGGCACAGCTCTGTTGAATATCGCCCAGTCCACACCCCTGCGCAGCCAAGTTGCGCTGTTCCCAAGCTTGCGCCACAGCTTGCGCAGTTTGATTATCTGGGCCAGTATATACATTTCTTAGATCTGCTCTTAACTATAATTATGCTTTTTCAAAAGATTCAAGCAGCATGTACTGTTTTTCTGATTTCAGTTTATTATGTTATAATGCATCTATAATAGTCTGTTGTGGACGGACTCTGGATAGGCCAGAAGGCAGAAGCAAGATGGTTCAAATGAAATTACAGCACAATATTTATAGTAATCAGTACTGTATATGCTGTCATTTATGTGAGCCATCTCGCTTCTGGCCTTTCCAGACTCCACAACAGATGACTAGTATAAATAGATGCATTATAATTATAAAATATAACATAATAAGCTGGTAAATCAGGAGGGAAATAGTACATTCGCAGTCACACTGCACACTTGCTGTGAAGAGCAGTTCTAAGAAACATTTTCATACATACATACAGCTGAGCTTCCTTTAGGGAAAATGAAGTTCTTTTGCTGATCAACCAAATAAAATGTACTAGTCTACACTTGCTTGCTGCCAGTTAAGGTGGCAGAGGAAGGCTAACTGAATAAGAAGAAACACATCTTGATTTATTTAATTGTATTGTATGTATTGGGTATTGTATATCTATGCTCGTCTTAAACACAACTGACTGCAGTACCTATAAGTGCTACTGCCAAGTGCTGGCTGCCTAGCCTGCTGCAGCTGATTCTTCCTTCAGTAGCCACCTAGCAGGTACTGAGTACTAGGGTAGTAGTAGGGGTCCCTGGTTGCACCGATACACCATAATTCATCTCACTGACACACAATATGACACAAGTTCTCATTTAAAAAAATCATTTAAGGTCACATACAGGATGGATGTGGATGGAAATGAAAAATGCTTGCTGCTGCAGTCCAGTCAGACTACTACATTTTAGACATCACAGAAGACAGCAGAACATTGCTTACACAAATCCAATATCTCTCTGTCTCTTGGTCTTGTCTCTCCTCTCTACACTCTATAGTTTATCGCTGTTTTTATGTTGGCTCACACTTGCGCAGCCATCTTGCTCTAGTAGCAGATTTGGAGGCGCGATCACTGTTGGGTGAATGCAAGGCATGCATCAGTAGGTGCGTCCCTCATTCCCCAAAAAGACAGCAGCAGGAATTGACATCATGCACCCCTAATGTGGCTACCAGATCTAAGAAAAGGTCCACTGCAATGAGAGCGAAGCTCTCATGCAGTGGGACCACAAAACACTTCCTGACATGCAAGCAACATGGCGGCAGTGACTTTCTCCACCGCCTGTCATAATGCCGACTGGGGAGCCCACTCCCTGTCTGCATAATGCCCCTCCCATTTCCATCAGTGTGCTGAGGGGTGCCCTAACCCTTTGGCATCATGCGCCACCCCCAAAAGTCTTTTCTTGCTGACAGGGGGCCCAATCTCTCTGCCAACTTCAATACCCCTCTCCCAGTTCAATCTGCTGATGGGGGAGCCCACCCCATTAGCATAATGTCCCTCCCCCACTTTTGTTAGTGCCGAGGGTGCCCAATCCCCTCGGCTCTTGTCCCCCCCTCGGTATGTGCCGACAGGTATGCCCAATCCCCCGTCGGCTACAGCATCCCCATCAAAACACTTAGGTGGCATGCTGGGAGCCCAGCCCAGCATGCCAAATCCCCTCAAAAACCAAAACCATCCTGCGATGTTCACTTTTTTTTCCCCCTGTAAAACAGAAAACGGTCCCTCGTGGTCTCCCTGCCCCTCCCACAACCCGCGCCCACCCACTGTGCACCCTACCTCCCCACACACCCCCACTCCATACTTACCTCCAGAGTCTGGCGCAATGATCTTCAGTGGACTAGGAACACGTCTGCACTCTTCAAAGCCGACCGTGGACTGAAGAAATGCCAGTAAGTTGTATAATGGCATAAATAGGGTTTTTTCAACTTTGGTGCATATCTCAGGCATTTTGGGGAATTTCTACACCAAATTTTCAACATGGGGTTATTGGGACCCCTCCTCATGAATTCAGGCACTGTCATGGTGTTATTCTCATCTTGAAAGGTGATTTCATGGTCACTGTGTGGAATCACCTTTGGGACTGATTAATGAAACAACAGTGCTGCTGTTCATAAGGGGCGCTCAAAAAGCCTATGTTGCAAATTTGATGGAAAAAATCCCAAAGGGGCTGTTCTGGCGTCACGTTGCGCGTTCCATGCACGCTCGTAACTTCATGAATCTGTAATATTTTACTCCAGATTTTCACAATTGGCATTTTTCCACACCTCCTTATGAACAGTACAGCTATCATTTTACATATCCTGGCTGAAATGTGGAGCTTGCATTTACCGCGCAGAATAGCACGTCGCTGTGCAAAATCAGTTTTCAGGAAAGTTTGAGGAAATAACGGTGACACTGTTCGTGAGCAGAGGTCCTAAAATGCCTATGTTGAAAATTTGGTGATGACATTCCATAAAATGACTGTGTTACAAGTGTGTGTTGCGCAGTTTCCACACACCCTTATAACTTCGCAAAATTTGCAATATTTTCATGCCAGGTTTTCTACACTGGCATTTTTTCACACCTCCTTATGAACGGTACAGCTGTCATTTTCACATCCTGCCCTAAATGTGTTTTCACACCTGTGGCACACAATGGCGTGGTCACTGTGGGAAATCAACGTTTGGGACAAATTAACAAAATCACAGTGTCACTGTTCATGAGGGGAAGTCCCAAAATGCCTATGTTAAAAATGTGGTTAAAAAAATCCCCAAAATAATTGGGTTCTGGATGTGTGTTGCACAGTTTCTATTCATGCTCATGACTTCAATTTTTCATATTTTCACTCCAGATTTGCAATGTTGCCATTTTTGCATCTCCTCATAAACAATACAGTTGTCATTTTCCACATACTGCCCAAAATGTGTTTTCATCCCTGTGTCGCCAAATGGCATAGCCTGTGCAAAACCACCTTTCAGCTAAAAACTGATAGTGCCGTTTTCATGAGGTGGGCTCACAAACAGCCCATGTTGAAAATTTGGAGGAAAATACCAACACACGCCATGGTGTTAGGGTTTCCAACTGTAGCACCCCACCCCTGAGAGACTGACAGGCATCAGGGTGTGACTTGGGATCATCGGCCGTAATGCTCATGCTATTCCACTCCCACCCCACCCTTCAGCCAGTGACAGGCATCGTGGTGTGCCTTGCATTGTTCGGACACAAAGTTCACCCCATTCTCCTATACTGCACCCACCTCAGCATATTTCCTTATGGAATGGGGTAAGTATATGCCTAAAGACACCAAAGCACACCACGACACTTGTCAATGACTACAGGGTAGGGTGAGGTAAATGGCATGAGCGTTATAGCTGACTAACCCAAAGGCACACCCCAATGCCTGTCGGTCTCTGCAGTGGGGATGGGGTAGTGTCATCAGTACTTCACTGCCATTCCTATTATGCTGCCTCTAACTCCTGCACTACCAATGCCAATGCCAGCGAGACAACATTCGGCATTGACAAATGCTTGTTTGCTGCTAGTGTCTTTCTGTCTCATCTCAACAAACTATCTCCAGCCTCTATTTAACCGCCTCTCAGCACCACGTGCTCATGGCGCTCCACCCATACCTTTTATACTAATGGGTTGAGTGGTGGTGGCCCACCCACAGTTTCTCTTTCTCTGTACCATCACCACATGATTATATTGTATGCAGCAGATGGCACAGCCATGTGACCCCCACCGACTTGCTGGTCTTTGGTCCATAGATGCGCCCCTGCTGACAGCCAGTTGTAATTACAAAACCAAAATATAGAAAAAAAAAACCTTAAAACGACAGCGCAAGTGAATTAAAAAGTGAGCTTTAGACTTGAAAACTGCACCCCTCAGAGGCTTGTGCCCGGGGCCGGAGCACCACCTGCCCCACCCTTCCTATGGTACTGATCTCCCACATGCAATTGTCTGAATCAGTTTTATGGGAAATTATACAATGACAAGAAAATTTCAGGACTCTGATTGGTCAGTGGTGCCTGAGATAGTGATGATATCTCAGTATAACATCACTGTATTGATTTGCAAATGATTGTTTGCTTTTCTCCTGAAACAAAGATATACTGCCTCACTAAAAATCTACTAAAAATATTTTTACATTTTTGTTTTTATATTGTATAACAATGAGTAACTGTATAATTGCAATAAGGCATTCCAAGGTATGTGTTATCATGTAATAACATCACTCCTGGGGTGGTGGAAGCACTCAGCTTTGTCTCGTGCTTCAACCCACCCCAGAAGTGATGTTATTACACGATAACACACACCTTGTTGTGCCTTATTGCTTAAGTGAATGTTAGCTAGGACACTGGGAAAAATCTCTTCTGAAAAGTGCCATGGCTTCTTTAACTACCACCTGAACACCCACCAGGACAATACCCGAGATGGGCAGAAGGACCCTTGTTTAATGCCTTATCCGAGGGATGGCACATCACAGCAGTACAGCCCCCACCCCCCACCACCATCACAGTACTGCACTAAAGTGCCAGCATTTTATGGTATGAACCCAAGTCCAGTTGTGGACTATGATTATGATCTTTGGCCCAGAGAGATGTGCTACCAAAGGAGCCATGCTGACAACTAAACTACCATTACAAATATTACAATGCATTCTTTTCCTTTTTTATGGCTGAGTGGGCAGCACTCCACAGTCATTTTGCCATCATTGTAGGAGAAAATGGACTATGAGCGGAAAGAGTCCTGTGTTCCTACAGTGATGCAGTGACTTCTGCACAGTGCCGACTCCATTGCTGTGATGTGCTGGATCTTCTTCCCAGCCCTCCGTGGATGGAGTTCCCTCCACAGCAAGATTGCCCACCCCACAGCTGCACTTGTTAATGCCGGTGCTTCTGCATTTTAAACAGAACTGCGCGCAGAGAGAGTCTCATGCATGCACAGTTTTGCTCACTGTTATCTTGAGAATGGCATACTATGCCATTCGACAGATTTGAAATTGCATATCTACTACTCCAGTGGTGCTCGTAAATGCATATCTGCTGCACTGCTGATTTCAAAACAACTCCTGCTGGTGAGTACCCATAGCCTTTAATGTCACGTGACACACTGGAGTAAAGCTCTGTTTTGAAAATCCTCATTAAAGCTGTGCCAGCCATATTGACTCTGACCAGAGTTAATTTAATTGACTGTTCTTTCCTCCCCCAGCCGGTAGTCACAGCCTTGGTTGCTGCCCAGCTATGTCACTTGCATTTGACCCCAGAGAACCCTGCTTATCCGTCCTATGGGGAGACCTTCTCATGGAAGGGCCATCAAGGGTGGCTAGTCCCCTGCATGTGGTGCATGCAGTAGTAATGGGGTCCTTCACACTGGGCAGGTTGTCTGGGGCCCTAGCATGCCGGTGTCATCCTGTTATGAGAATGTTTTCTCTGTGTTGTTTCTCCTTTACCAAAATGATGGGCAATAACCATGGTACAGCACACAATTGAGTGTGCAGATTCAAGCAGCAGTAGTAGTGTATTTTATTCATGATAAGGATACAGATAACCCAATCGAGCAGAGATCATTATCAATGGGGTCCTTAATACAAAGTTACAAGTATGAATATTACACCAAATGTGTACAATATTCAAGAAACAGTTACGTATCATTTTCTTGAGATATGAAAATACATATATAATATTTACATTTGCTATACATGTTTCAATATATTAAATACTAAAAGTTATTTAAAAAATCCTACAGTTTAAAAGGCGTGAGAGGCAAGATGGAAACCCTCTAGGATTCTAGCCTACATCAAAAAGAAAGCTGCATTGTTGTGGTTTCTCTTCTGCTTCAGTTAGTCATGCCTTTATTCTGTTCAGGCTAACTTGTTTGTAAATTAATCTTAAACTACAAGGGAACGCATTCCAAGTTTTCTGGCCCACATGGTAAAAAAGCCAATCTGCCTATATAGGTTTTCTTAGGAGGGACAAAATATTTTAATCCTTGTGCCTATCTCAGTCCTTTTTATGTTGGCTTGCACGCACATGCAAGCAACATCTTGTCATGGTTTCACAAATGCAGAAGTGTGTCAGTGTTGGCCAATGCAGAGGATGCTTTAGTGGGTGCGTCACTCAGCCCCCAATCAATGAGCATGCTGTTGATGGCAGCAGTTTCAAAGAGAGCCACGGAGATGAACAATGTGCTGCTGCAATCAGAGACAAGCTCGCCATTGCAGCAGCAGATGGCATGCCTCCGTTACGTGCCTTTCCTGGTGAAACATTTCAGTAAAATGGTGACTCCTGCTGTTCACCACACAATCTGCAGAAAGCTGACATCAGGGTGCCCAACACCCCTGTTGGCATGTCCGTAGCTCCTACCGCCTGCCACACCATGACCTCCCACTGTTGCTGCCCTCCCCGCTCCCTCCATTCCCAGTCCCCCAACAGAAAAAAAACTCCCACAACCTCACACTGTTGCTGCCCTCCCCTCTCCCTCCATTCGCCATTTCCTGACCGACAATAAAACCCTCCAGCAACCTCCCACTTCTGCTGCCTCCCTGCTCCCTCAGTCCCCCCCCTAAATTGTGCATAATACCGGGACCGCACCCCAGTGCGTATTGCCTTTGTTTCTTAACCTGTAAATGAAGAAACCTTCCTTGCATTTTTTTCCCCTGCAAACAAGAAAACGGTGCATCGATGTCTCCCATTACCGTCCTTCCTCCGCACACCCACCTCTCGCACCCCCCTCATCCATACTTACCTCCGTAAGTCAGAGCTGAGATCTTCTCTGAACCAGAATGCATCTGCACTCTTCAAAGTCAAACTGTGAAATGAAGAAATGATGGTAAGCTTTATAATGGGAAGCAATGGGGGGTTAAAATTAGGTTGATATCTCAGCCATTTTTTGGAATTTTGGCCCCAAATTTTTAACATGGGGTTCTTGGAACCCCACCTCATGAACATGTCACTGTCATTTCGTTTCTCGGTACCGAGCGGTGATTTCATGGTCGCTGCATGGAATCACCTTTTGGGACCAATTAACAAAACAGCAGTGCCACTGTTCATGAGAAGAGGTCCCAAAATTACCATGTTGAAAACTTGGTGAAAACATTCCAAATAATGACCGCATTATAGCCGTGCATTGCGCAGTTTCTAAGCATGCTTCTAAGTCCATGCATTTTTCATATTTTCTCTCCAGATTTTCAACACTGCCATTTTTTCACACCTCCTCATGAACAGCACAGCTGTCATTTTTTACATCTTGCCTGAAATGTGTTTCCACACCTGTGGCTCTGAATGATGCAGTTGCTGTGCGAAATCACCTTTCAGGATTGAGTAACGAAATGATAGTACCACTGTTTATGAGGTGGGGTCCCAAAAAGCCCATTTTGAAAATTTTGAGTGAAAATACCAACAAATGCCTGGGGCATTAAGGTTTCCAACTGTAACATCAACCCTGTAGAGACTGACAGGCTTTGAGGGTGTGACTTGGGTTCATCGGTCGTAATGCTCATGGCATTCTACCCCCACCCTATAGCCACTGACAGGCATCAAGGTGTGCCTTGGGGTCTTCAGCCCTGAAGTTCACCCCATTCTCCTATACTGCACCCATCTCAGCTTATATCCTTATGAAATGGGTTGAGCATAAGGGCCGAAGACCCCAAAGCACACTGCAACACCTGTCAGTGTCTGCAGGGTGGGGTGAGGTGGAATGGCTAAGCTTTATGGCTGATGACCCAAAGGCACACCCCAGCTTCTTTTTGTCTTCAGCTGACCTGTTCCTATATATCCCCTCCCATTTCTTCTCACACATCTTTTTTAGTTTGCTACTTATATAGTCTTTTATCACAAGTCCCCTTGTATCACTTTCTTACTACACTTCCTGCCATTTTTCTTAAAAATTGCTCCACAGTGGATATAAATACTGCTTATATTGCCTAGTTTTACTATTCATTTGAAGAAGGGACCTGTGAGGCCCCGAAAGCTTGTGTATAATTCCATCTTTGTACAAGACACTTGTTGGTCCAATAAAAGGTATCAAACCTCCCAGCATCTCCTGTCTAATATTTTACCCCAAATTTCTCAGCTGTAGCTCTTTCAGCTCTGGCCAGAGTTTGTTTATCACAGATTGACCGAGTGGCAAGAAATCAGTAGTGCTGAATTACTGATGTCAGTGTAAAACAGTGCTTTTGACTACTGTGTCATGAAAAAGTTGTTACCCACTGTTGTACTTATAAACTGCAAAAGTGGAGTAGAGACACAACAAGAGTAATATCTGCATGACTCATACCCAGTTATTACAGCTTTTGATCTAATTGATGGTACATTAAAAGGGGGTCACCAGTTACTATATCCAAATTACAGGTGATCAAGGCAGGATTATGACTTCCACAAAGGATTAAAGGAAAGTCCCACAACCTATTTTCTATATATTGGTGTAGTTTGTAGGCACGAACTATTATTCCTCTCTTTGCACCCTCCAATTTAAATATAAGTGAGGTTGCTTTGCTCTATTTGCTTCCATTCCAAAGGTCATGACCCCACTTGTGCACGCTATCTTGAAGTTGATGATAAGTACGTCACAAGCCAGGAGAAGTTATACTCTGATTCAGTTTTGTTACTTGTCTTGTGAAGTCCCTGTATGCTCTAAAAACAGCAACTATGCCATTCAGTGCCACAGGTGCGAAACACATTTTGGGCAAGATGTGAAAAATGACAGCTATATTGTTTATGAGGAGGTGTGAAAAATGGCAATGTTGAAAATCTGGATGAAAATATGAAAATTTATGAATTTACAAGTGTAATGAGAAACTGCAGCATGCACGTCCATAACGTGGTCATTTTTGACTTTTTCACCAAATTTTTAACATGGGCCTTTTGGGGCCACCCCTCATGAAGAGTGGCACTGTGATTTTGTTAATTCAACCTGACAGATGATTTTGCATAGCTACTGTGCCATTCTGCCCCATAGGTGCGAAAACACATTTTGGGCGGGATGTGAAAAATGAGAGCTGCACTGTTCATGAGGTGTTAAAAAATGGCAATGTTGAAAATCTGGAGTGAAAATATTAAAAATTGGCAAAGTTATGAGCATACGTAGAAAATGAGGTCATCTTTGGGAATTTTGTCACCAAATTTTCAACATGGGCTTTTTTGGATCCCACCTCATGAACAGTGGTACTGTCATTTTGTTAATCGGTCCCGAAAGGTCATTCTGTGCAGTGACCATGAAATCACCTTTCAGGACTGAGAAACAGAACAACAGTGACATGTTCATGAGATGAGGGCCCAAGAACCCCATGTTGAAAATGTGGGGCCAAAATTCCTAAAAATGGCAACGATCTCAACCTAAGTTGAAACACCCCCATTGACTCCCATTATACAGCACTTGCCTGATTCCTCAGTTCATAGTTTGGCTTTGAAGAGTGCAGATGCTTCCCAATCCACAGAAGATCACTGCTCCTGACCTCTGGATGGTAAGTATGGGTGAGGGGGGTGCAGGAAGATGGTGCACAGTGGAGGGGTTGGGGTGGGAGAGGGGGACTGAGACACAACCTGATGGTTTTCTTTTACAGTTTAACAAACAAATAAACAAAAAGACTCAGGAGGACAGTTTTCTTTATTTATAGGTTAAAAAATAAAAATAAACTTTTTGGCACACTGGGTGGGCTCCCAGTGTGCCACATGAGTTTTGGTGGCATGATGCCAACAGGGATTGGACACCCCTGTTAGCAAGCTTTGGGGGGACATGATGCCAATGGGATTTGGCACCCCCATTGGCAAAAGAAATTGAACTTGGGGTGGGGGGCATATAACATCAGGACTGGGCATCCCGGTGTTGGGAAAATAAAAAAAAATGTCTGGGCACACTGGGGTGGGCTCCCAGTGTGCCACAATGTGGCTGTGGTGGGGGGGAATACATACCAACATGGGGATTGGGCATCTCCGATGTCAGCTTTGCGGGAGTGTGTGGCCAGTGGCAGGAGCCACCATTGTGGAAAGGCACATCGTGGCTATTTTATTTATTGAAATGTTTCACCAGGAACAGCACAACGAGCAACTGCTCATACCACTGGCTATGCGCATTACTGTGAACTGTAATGTGCATGACTGGAGTCTTCTCATCTGCCGCTGCAATGACGAAACTGCACCTGATTGTAGCGGCAGATTTGTTTCAACTCTTTGGTACTCTTTGAAGTTTGCTGTTATCGTCAGCATGCTCACTGATTGGCGGCTGAGGGACGCACCCACTAACTTGTCCCCTGCACTCGCCACAACACTAACTCACCTCTGAAATGTGCTACTACCACAAGATGTTCCTTGCACATGCATGCAAGGAAACATAAAAACAGAGCAGGCAAGAACTCAGAAAAAAAAAACAATAACAAGAGAATTACAGTTTACCACAGTGTGTCATAAATCCAATGTCCCCGATTTAGTCCACAAATGTTAGATTTAAATTGATTTTTATATTTCAATTCCCATGTCCTTCTGTCCTTTGTGTTTTTGAAGTTGCCTCTTCGTAGCAAGACAGATAAATCTAAGAGAGAGCAATCTGTTTGTGAAAAATGGTTTCCTACTGGTGTGCTGCTAACCTGGTTTACTGTTGTGTGTCGGTGGTGATTCATCCTGGTTTTCAGTGGTTGGCTAGTTTCCCAATATAGCATCCATTTGTGCACTTCTTGCACTGAATTAGGTAAACCACATTGCTGGATTGACATATGTAGGATCCACTGATTTTTAGACATAAAATAGGACTGGGCACAGGACTGATCTTTGTGGCACTCTGCTGGTCACACTCCTTTCCTTGCATTGAGCACCATTTACCATGACTCTCCATCTTCTATCATTCAACCAGTTCCTAACCCAGTTTACCACCTTGTGACCCACTCCCAGGCTGCCCTGCTTGTTCTCAAGTCATATGTAGCATGTGATTGTCAGCCTTACTAAATGCAATTCATGTTTATGTTTAAGCCCATGAAACACCCTTATCAAGTTAATGCATTTGCAGCCATAGTGGCTCTGCCAGAATTTGTTAATGTGTTGTTCTGGCTTGTCTTGATGGTGATCTGTGTGCATATGTGGGAGCAGGTCTTACATCTTGCCATGTTGCACAGTGTTGTCCCTCTTGTTTCTCGGTTATTATGAACAGCTGGGAGTCTGTTATGAATTATTATGTTCAAGAGGCTGGGGGGCTGTTTATAGGCAATGACAGGTGGTTCAGGGAAGATGTTCTTCAGTATTTCATCTTCTGTCAGCATGGGTTGTAGTTCTTTAATAATATGCTAAGGGGTTTTAGCATGGGGCTGTAAGTGACAACTAGGAGTGTGTGGTCAGTTTAATCTTTTTTCCTGTATTCCAGCAGATTGTCTTGTGGTATTTGTATGGCCTTTTCAAATTCTCTGTCAATTTGTCTTGGAGAATGGCTCTGCTGGATTAGGGAATTCCGAAGTGAGGAGAGCTGTCTGTCTCCTGTTCTCTCATCAGAGCAGACTCGGTGGTATCAAATTGCCTGACTGTAGATTACAGATTTTTTGTATACTGAAAGTTTGTTTTGTAATATTTTTACATCAAATTTTCAACATAGCCTTGCTATGATTGAGACTCGTGAAGAAGGGCAGCGATAAATTCAACTCCTGGCCTAAAGGTGATTTTGAGCAGGAACTGCAAAATCAACTTGCTGGACACAGAAACACATTTTGGGCAGGAGATTAAAAATGACAGCTGTCACATTCATGAGGTGCTGTAAAGATATATAGTACATGGTTAGGGCTTATTGTTGATGGAAATCAGTGGCTTTCTAAATCTTATTGTAGGACAGTTCAAAGGCCAAAAAAGTTGTACTATCGTGCTGACATCACATCAATAGCACAACTTTTTAGCTTTGATCTGCCTTCTGATTGTCTCACTCCACCAAGCTCAGTGGAAAAAATTACATGAACATGGCAGCTGCAGTTTAGTGAGCACCGAGTAGTGGACACTGCTTATTTTGACATGAGGAGCTATCACCGCTCTGTGTCATGAAAGTGAACTTTTTTAAAATTTCATTTGAAAAATTATCAATGCCGATGCCGGAGTCAGCAGGAGTGTGAAGAAGTTGAACAAGTGGCCGGTGGGAGCAGTGAGAAGCAGGAGCTAGTGGCAGCGGAGCGGTCAAATCTGGAGCGAGTGGCAGCGGAGCGGGGAGAAGCTGGAGTGAGCAGCACGAGGTAAAACAAGCCAATAACAGTAACTAGCAACTGAAAAAAAATAACAATAAGCCCTAACCATATACAGTACTATATAAACAGTGGATGAGGCTTCATCCACAACTAAATCAGTTTCCTCTCAGAGTTGATGACATCTAATGACTCCCAGATTCGGCCTCGAGGTCTCTGTATGATGTCACCAACCCCTCAAGAGAAACACAGCCTTGTTGTAGATGATCGTCCATCCACTATTCTATATGACTATGCTGTAAACTTGATTAAAAATATTAAACATTTATTTATTTAAAGACTGGCAGCCAGGAAAGGCACACTGAGTCAAGGCTCCTTTCCAGGTGCAACCTAAGGGAGAAAGGGAACAGGAGATTACACTATAATGACACCATTACAAATGAAAAATAAAAGTACATTATAGAAAGTAATAATACAAACATAGCAGTGCCATACATAATACCTCAGGGTTACATAGGAGGTATAGAACAAAACAAGAACACAATCAAAATATGATTGATGGGCATGGATGTAAATATTTGTGAATGACTAGATTGTGTGGGAAATCTGGTTAAAAGGATTGATTGTGGGTGGAGTAGAAAGAGAGGTAAGGTCCATTAGGCTATAGGAGCAGCTGCAGAAAGTTACGGGAGGTGGTTTGAGAAGACCCTTAAGGGCAGGGAAGGTGTGGGTGAGATGAATAGTAGAGGTGAGTTTATTCCAGGGGGATGGGAGGGAAAATTACCAAAGTTATGAGTCTGCATTCACAAAATTCAATGTAGGCTCACATGTGTATTATTTTGTAGATGTTTGCACCACATTTTTAACATTGCCTTCTAATGACGCAGCCTCGCGAACAAAGGTAGAGAAAAATGTTCAACTCCTGTCCAAAAGGTGATTTCATGCAGGGACTGCAAAATTGCCTTTGGGATGTAAAAAAACAAAAACGTTTTGGCCAGGATTTGAAAAATGACAGCTGTTACATTCATGAGGTGCTGTAAAGATGTGGCTATGTTGTTATTTTGGGGGTAAAAATATTGAAAATTACCTAAGTTACGAGGCTGCATTTATAAATTCAATGTAGACTCATAACTGTATTGTTTTGTAATATTTTTGCACCAAATTTTCAACAAAGCCAAAAATATGCAAAATGCCCAAGTTATGCCACAAATTTCAAACCCCATTGAAATACATTGAACTGCATATCTGTTTCTTCCGCTTGCAGTCCAGCTTTGAGGAGTGAAGATGTGTCTGCGGTCCAGAAAGGATAACGGCGTTGGACTCCTGATCAGTAAATATGGGCTTGGGGTGGTGGGTGCTGAGTGGGAGGGTTGGGTGGGGGATCTAAAGGCCACAAAAGACATCAATGGATGGTTTTCATTTTACAGGATTTTACAAAAAGAAACCCAAAGATTCTGGATCTCGATACTGAAGGATTGGGTCCCCCCAGTGTCACAATTTTGTTTCGTGGGTGGGGCAGCACTGAGAAGGAAGGTTGGGTGGGGGAATATTATAAAAAAGGAGAATTCCTGATCAGGACACTGGGGGATTGGGCACCACTAGTGTCACTCTTATGTTTCTGTGGGTGGGATGGGGTGGGGTGGTGGGTGCTGAGAAGGAGGGTCAGGTGGAGGTATATAATTTAACTAAATAAAATCGGCACTATCCGGATCGTGACACTGGGGGATTGGGCACCCTCAGTGTCACTCTAATTTTTTTTGAGGGGTAGGTGGGTGCTGAGAGGGACGGTCAAGTGGGGGGATATCTCTAATTTTAAAGAAAAAATGAACAGTGTATGACACCGACTCAGAACAGGTCAAAAAACAATACTTAGGAAAAGTGGAACAAAAAAGAAATAGAGACCAGAGGTAAGATGAGAAAAAGGAGAAAAAAAAGCATGAGCAAACTGAAAGAAGTGTTGGGCAGGAAAAAATCAAATAGCAAAAATGGTATATTAGCTATAGTACTGGGTACAGTGCCTAACATAACAGCACAATTACAAAATAACAAGAAGCATGATATGGTGACCAAGTAAGTCCAGCAGCAAGGAAAGCACACCTGGATACCAATGCATTATATCCAACCTAAAAAACAATTATAATAAGTAATAACGATACATGAAAGGAATCAGATCAGTATCTTAATTCAGAGTATTAGGTTTTAGAGAATATTAAGCGAAAATCCTTTGTGCTTCTTTTTGAATCAACCGTCTAACTCTATGCATTTGTCCCCCCAACTTGGGTTAATCAGGTGTATTCCAGTCCCATGAAGTTCACGCCAGTGTGGTTCTTCTCATAGCACTGTTTAGAGGGTGTTTGGGGTGGCATAATCGAGATGGAGGGGCATTAGACTGTTGCTTTAAAATAGAAACACAATTTTTATTCTCATCTTAACTCTGGTCTCAATTTTTGTTGTTGTTTCAATTGTTCTATGTATTGCTTTTTGAACTGTTCTCAGCCTCTGTCATAATTTTATTTACATGCTCTGCCTGACTTCTGGGCTGCTTGAATTATTCTGCCTAGTGCTTAATGAAAAATTGCAGTGCAAGAGAAAAGAGCAACACGTAGACATAGATAGTGGCCAGATGATTAGAAATGGTCAAATTGCATGGCAAAGGGTGAAGCAGCAGATGTAAAGTGCCCCACGAGTTGTGCAGAAATTGTAAGTAGAAGTTGTCAGACAGGCTGAAAGCATTCAGCAGCTGCTGGAAAAGTATGCTTGTAAGTGGTGCCACACCCCTTGGCTATGTAACTTCCCTAGTGATGTGTATTGAAAAACAATCACAGGGAGTTGGCTTTGCCCCAGTCAAGTCTAAATCATTGAGGGTGATACACAAGCTCATCTCAAATATTCAACCATGCAGACTCGCAAAGGATTGAAGGAGTTCCATATTTTCTTTCCCAGGAAAAATGTAGGGAAAAGCATGTGGGATGAGTTATTATTTTTGGGTACATTACTCGGTTATCATCTTGTTTAAATTGTAGTGTCCCTGTTCTTATTTGCCACACACCTGAACATTTCTCTCTTAATAAGCTGCTCGCAATACATTTTAAGTTTTCTCAGATATCCTAAAAACTGAGACCCACATCTGTGCAAATGACATAAAAATAAATTAAAATAACATAGTCATGTTCTAAACAAGCTGAGGCAACATATGCCAAATGTATCATGACTGAATAACAGTATCCAGTGATGACAGTGACCATCAATGAGCAACTGTCAAAACAGTGATGCATTTACAGCACTACCCTGTTGGACTATCCAGTAAGAGTAGCGACCTTCTGCAACTGTGACAGTAGGGGTGGGTGACCAGAGGGAATGGATAAGGAAGAGGGCTTGTGTGGGGTAGTGTGCCTGCTCCAGCAGGGCTAGTGGTGTGGTGGTGAGGGTGGCTAGCTCTGGTGCAGCAAGTACTGGGTGCGGAGCTGGGGACTGGGGGAAGATAATTTTGCTGCTGCCATGTTTTTTTTTATTTACTTCAGTGTCGCCTCCCCGACATGCACCCACCTGGAGTTGGTAATCTTATCAGTACAGCCCCTCACATACACTTAGTTTACTTGTTGAAGTCTATGGGCATGTGTGTATATCGCCAATTTGCTTTTCAGCTTATATACACTCACCATAACAGCAATCACTGTTTTACAACTGTTATGACATGGAACCCTGAAACTTGAGCTCCTTGCTCGTACCTTCTCTGATCATAGCCATAGGTAACTTGATGTTCCAGCTAGATTATTGGGGGTACTTAATCTACAAACATGTACAGAGGAAGCCAATCCCTGGTGGCTAAGCAAATGCAGATGTACCATTTCGATCAACAAATTTGTGCAAATTAATTTTCAACTGTAATCAACTATTTAAAGGAAAGCTGTGGTAAATAAACTACTGTAACGTGGGGAGGAAATGGTTATGGAGCCCGGGAGGATCAAACTTTCTTTTTACTGCTTCTTTCAAAAGGAAATATTGAATTTAAACCGCAACCGAAAATGTCCACAGTGACAAGACGAGCACTTATGATGTGCTGATTAATGGAACTGGCACTTGTTTTACTGTGGGAAAAAAAAAAATTGATTTGTAAATGAAGCTAGTTCATTTGTTTAAAAAGGCAGGTTCATTTATAAATAAATGTCCTTATTGTTATTACCAAGTTTAAATCTCCCTTCTGTGAATTTGTATTTTTTAAGAACTAAATTGGGGTTCTGTCATGGGGAATATTGCTAAAGTTCTGAGAGAAGGTGTACAAAGCAGTTCTGCTTGAAACATGAGAGTTCTTTCTGAGTACACCAATCAGTATTTCTTCAACAGAATAGAACAGCCTGGCCTCCATCCTGAATCGGTGTAGTAGCTACAGCAATGAACTCTAAATCAGAAGACCAGGGTTCAAATCCCCCAACTGGTAGTATAGCCTAGAAGTCTGAGTAACAAGCTATGAATGAGCTTGGTTCATCCAGCAGACCAGATCTTGGTTTGATTCTCACAACCTTCACTTGCATACTGTGTGACTCTGAGCAAGTCTCTTAACTGTCCAGTGCACCCAGGTTGCCCCTGAAAACAGGTACTTGTGCCAAGTGGGTCTTACCTGGTTACCAACCCCCACCAAAAAGAACTGCCATTTACTTGCATTTCACATTAAGTTAGGAGATTCTGAACTTTTGCTTGGTTGTCAGTTGTTCTCATCGTTAACTTACTGTAAATGCTAAAAATGTAAATGAATAAATAAATAAATAATTCCTTCATCTTTGGAGTGGATGTTCAGGATTAGAATGAGTAGGAAACACACAATTAATGCCATGCCAAGCTGACATGCTTCCAATCCTTGAGAGATTAAGGGCATTTACACATTTTGAAGGCATTTTTTAAAAAAGCTGTAGTGTCCCTTTGTAGCACAGGTCTGACAAAGCTGTGCACTGACTGAAGACTGGCTCCAGGTAACTAGGGGCAGAATGTTTGGCATACAGTATACTGCATCTACACATGCCACACCTCTTAGGCATAGTATCAGTATATTTAACAAAATAGTAACAGCAAACTAAATAAGAGAAAATGATTCACTGTAAATGAATGTGTTCATACTGACGCTTTCAGCAAAATGGCAGGATTCCTGTTTTAGCATGCTGCAAATAAGAATGAAATAAATTGTTATACCCATAGTATGTGTCACACCTCACCCTGTAGTCTACATGTTGAGGTGTGACATATACTTTGTGGGTTAAACAGTTTAATTTCAGTGTTCTTATTAAACTTACTTGAGACAGCATTTGTTTGTAGCACTAAAGCAGGAATCCGCCATTTTACTGAAGGCATGAATGTATAAATTTATTTACAGTGAAGCATTTTTCTTATTTAGTTCACTGTTACCTATTTTGTTAAATACTACTATGCAAAACAGGTGTGGAGGTGTATATAGATGCAGACAGTATACTTAAAATCTGTCTCTCAACATTTGAAGCCACTTTCACTCAGTGCATAGCTGTGTCTGACTTGCGCCCTGCAAAGGACACACTACACCTTTTTATAAATGCTTTTAAAATCTATAAATACCCTTAACCTCTCTGAGGATCGGAAGCATGTCAGCTTGTCGTGGCATGGTACAGGCCTCTCCCTACCCATCACTCATCCTGAACATCCACTCCAAAGATAAAGGAATTTTTTATTGTTGTTACGTTTTAGCATTTACCATAAATCGGCTATTTATTTCCATATCCCCATACCCCCTTTTCCTTATGTTTAGGGCCCAGAAGGTTGAGCAAGTATCTACTTCATTAATTTTGAACACCATTTTTTTCAGCTACAATAAATCAGTAGAGAATACAGTGTTTTCATATTTCAGTTGTCCCAGTTAATAATAAAGTGTTTCCAGACACCACTAAGTCAATTTTTTAAAGGATTTTCTTAGTTTCCCCCCCCCCCAAAGGAGTGTCACTAGGGAGGGAATTCTGGCTGCAACTCTTATAAATCATAAGTGCAGCCCCTGCATTTGAGCTGTGTGTTGAAAGCTGCAGGGCTTTTTGTTGGAGGAATGCGTGGGTGGTAGTGTTAGTTATCAACCTGCACTGCCGTTTCTAGTTTTAACTCAGACGTTAGTTGGCATGGCAGTCCAGCAATATTTTTTTTGGTTGTTACTCTGAATGAAACTTGATGAAGCCAGTCCTCAGTCATCTGGAGTCTCACTTTCCAGTCCACTTGCTTACTCAGCATTAAGGTATTGCTTGTCCTTAGGAGTTTTAGCCAATGGCGTTAGTGGCTACAGCTTTTTCCTAATATTTACTGTTTAAAAAAATGAACACTAGTAATTGAGTCTTTTCAAAAAATATGGAGCAGTTAAATGTGGAAACATTAGCTTTAAATGGGCATGAGCTGAAATGAGGGTTTATTGGGGGGGGTTGCACCAAAACAAACAAACAATGGAATGTCTGGAAAAGAATCAATGTTGTGTGTGACTGAATCCCATACATGTGAATCCTAGTGTGCTTTCGTAGACATACAGCATGTCTAAAGCCACTCCATATATGGATTCCAGTCCTCTTGGGTTTTCTAAACATCTGTTTTATGCCAAACTAAGGGCCGTCTCAGTTGCAATCAGCCAGATTTCCTTACCTGAGCTGCTGTGAATATTTTCACCCAGAGTCAGAATAATATAAAGTGCAGTAATGTTAAAATGATTGCTCACCCACATGGCAATCAATCTGTGCCCTGCTTCAGGCTCCCACTGCTGATATGTCCATCCCCAGATTCCCACAAACATACCAAAAGTGAATTTTTTATGGGGTCTTACATGAAGCATTTAGTGCTGTGCTTTATTTTATTTTTTTTGTTTAACCAGCTTCTGCTGTTGAAATAGCTCAGGCTGCAATTGGCAAATGAATGCATTGGTTCTGCTGCTGCTCAGCTTTATCAGTGGAACAGCACTCAGGAGAAAGTTAACAGAGCAGAGGCTTTTGATTACTATCAAGATAAGAACAGATCAGAGCAAACAAGCATTTGTCAATGCCGAATGTTTGCTTACTGGCATTGGCAGTGGTAGTGTAGAAGTTACAGAGCTGCGTAATAGGAATGGCAGTGAAGTATTGAACTGAAGCCAATCCCACCACCACCCTGCAGAGAGTGACAGGCATAGGGGTGTGCATTTGGGTCGTCAGGCATAACGGCCACGCCATTTCACCACACCCCACTCTGCAGAGATTGACAAGTGTCATGTTCCTTGGGGGCTTTGGCCCTTATGTGCACCCCATTTCATTAGGAAATACAGTGAGATGGGTGCAATATAGGAGAATGGGGTGAAGTTTGGGGTCGAAGAGTCCAAGGCATACCTCGATGCCTCTCAGTGACTGCAGGGTGGAATGGTATGAGCATCACAGGCAAGAATCCCAAGTCACACCCCTGATTCCTGTCATTCTCTATAGGGTTGGGTGATTTAGTTGAAAAGCCTAATACCTCAGGCATTCGTTGGTATTTTAACTCCAAATTTTCAACATGTTTGTTTGTGACCCCACCTCATGAACAGGGAATATCAGGTTGGTAGCCGAAAGCTGCTTATGCACAGTGACTATGGGATTTAGCACCTCACAGGTGCAAAAATATTCCTAACAGGCTGTAAAATGACGGCTGTATTCTGTCATGGAAGTGTAAAATGGCTATGTTGCAAATGTGTAGTAAAATATTTAAAAATGGTGAAGTCACGGCGTACATAGAAACTGTGCAACGCACACCGTTATATAAGTAGGTTGGGGATATTTTATAGCAGATTGTCAACTCAGGCATTTTGGTGCCTCCGATCATGAACAGTGTCACTGTGATTTTCTTTATCTGTGCCGAACAATGACTTCCGACAGCGACCACGCATCTCTGCACTGAAAGTGTGAAACACACTTCGCCATGTTGTGAAAATGGCAGCTGTACTGTTCATAATGAAGTGTTGAAAAATGCCACTAGTGAAAATCTGGACTGAAAATATTACAAAGTCATGAACTAACGAGGATGCGTGGAAACTGCACAATGCTCACTCGTAACACAGTCATTTTATGGACTTTTGTCACCAAATTTTCAACATAGCCATTTTAAGACCTCTGCTCATGAACAGTGTAAGTGTGATTTTCTTAATGTGTCCTAAACATTGCTTTCGCACACCAACAGCACCATTGTGCGCTACATGTGCGATAACACATTTTGGGTGACATATGAAAAACTGCAGCTGTACTGTTCGTAAGGAAGTTTAACAAAATGGACATGTTGAAAATCTAGAGTGAAAATATTAAATTTGCAAACTTACGAGCATGCATAGGAACTGTGCAACGCTCGCTCGTAAAAGTCATTTCTAGGCATTTTTCCACCAATTTTTCAACATAGCCATTTTAAGACCTCTGCTCATGAACAGTGTCACTGTGGTTTTGTTAATGTGTCCCATACATTGAGCTTGCACACCGACTGCGCCATTGTGCGCTACATGGGCGGAAACACGTTTTGGGCAGGATGTGAAAAATGACAGCTGTACTGCTCATAAGGAGGTGTGGAAAAATGGCAATGTTGGAAATCTGGAGTGGAAATATTGAAAATTCGCAAACCTACGAGCCTGCGTGGGAACTGTGCAACGCACACTCGTAAAACAGTCATTTTTAAGAATTCTGTCACCAAATTTTCAGCATTGCCATTTTAAGATCTCTGCTCATGAACAGTGACACTGTGATTTTCTTAATGTGTCCCATACACTGAGTTCGCACAATGACTGCGCCATCGTGCGCTACATGGGTGGAAACACGTTTTGGGTGAGATGTGAAAAATGACAGCTATACTACTCATAAGACAGTGTGGTGAAATGGCAATGTTGAAAATCTGGAGTGAAAATATTGAAAATTCGCAAACCTACGAGCGAGCGTGGGAACTGTGTAACGCACACTCGTAAAACAGTCATTTTTAGGAATTCTGTCACCAAATTTTCAACATTGCCATTTTAAGATCTCTGCTCATGAACAGTGACACTATGATTTCCTTAATGTGTCCCATACACTGAGTTTGCACGACTGTGCCATTGTGTGCTACATGGGCAGAAACACGTTTTGGGTGAGATGTGAAAAATGACAGCTATACTACTCATAAGAAGGTGTGGAAAAATGGCAATGTTGAAAATCTGGAGTGGAAATATTGAAAATTCGCAAACCTATGAGTGTGCGTAGGAACTGCGCAGCATACGCGTCAGAAACAGTCATTTTTAGATTTTTTCACCAAATTTTCAACATAGCCATTTCAAGACCTCTGCTCATGAACAGTGTCACTGTGATTTTCTTAATTTGTCCCAGACATTGATTTCAGACACCGACTGTGCCATTCTGCGCCACAAGGGGAAACACATTTTGGGTGAGATGTGAAAATGACAGCTATACTACTCATAAGACAGTGTCATGAAATGGCAATGTTGAAAATCTGGAGTGAAAATATTGAAATTACAACTTCACGGAATGAGGAACCGCGAACGACACCGTTAAACAGTCATTTTTATGAGACCAACCTTGCGGTCTCTTCATGATCGATGTTACCGTCATGGCAGAGCCTGTTCTCGGCGCTTATCGGCAGCTCACCGGCGCCGAAATCATCCTTCGAGCCCGCTAACGCCATCGACAGTGACATCATCTGGTCGAGAAGGGGTCCCAAAACCCCATGTTGAAAATTTGGTGCAAAATTCCCAAAATGCCTGAGATATGACACAGTTGAACCCTCCTATCTAGCCCATTATACAGCTACCGGCATTTCCTCAGTTCGCGGTCGGCTTTGAAGTGTGCAGACATGTTCCCGTCCACCAAGATCGTCGCGCCGGAGTCCGGAGGTAGCATGGGGTGAGGGGTGTGGGAGGCTGGGTGCCCAGTGGTGGGTGCGGGATGTGGGAGGGGCTGGAGATCGCCGTGGGACAGTTTTCATTTTACAGGAAAAAAAAAAGACGTCGCGGGACCGCTTGCCACGCTGGGGTGGGCTCCCAGCGTGGCACAACGACTTTGGGGGGCGTTCAGCCGACGGGGGATTGGGCACCCCGTCAGCAAAAAAAACTATTGGCACATTTGCCACGCTGGGGTGGGCTCCCAGCGTGGCACAAGGACCTGGGCGTTTGCTGATGGGGATTAGGCACCCCGTTGGCAACATCATTCATTGCCACGCTGGGGTGGGCTCCCAGCGTGGCACCAAATACTGGAAGGGGCAGGGAGGCGATGCAGGCGCGGCCGGCGGGGTTGGGCACTCGTCGGCTGCTCACGTTGCGTGCAGGGGCGCGCCCGCGTCTGTGGCTGGGGGCTGCGCGTGAGCAGCTTCTTATCACTGCTCACTCAGCGTAGCTCCCCTTTCAACTGTGTGCACTGCATTTTGGAGCGTGTCATAGACAGCTCCAAAATGCATTGGCTGCGGGGCCGCGCCTACCAGGACACTGCCTGATTGGAGGAGGAGGTGACACCTCCGAAATCTCCGATGAAGGCACTATGTTTCTTGCACATGCGTGCAAGCAAACATAAAAATGGACTAAACTAAATGTGTTTAACAAACAAAACAAGTTAAACAGCCTTTTTTTAAAGGTGAACAGATCTATTTAGATATGTTTTCCTGATCCAACCTAGTCTTTAATCTAAAGAACTGCCAGTCACAAATCGCTCACTACTCAATTAAATTAAAGAATTACCATCAGGGACACACCCTAATAGATGATCTAGGCGTTGGAGAGTTTGTCTTGTGGTTTAGGCAGAGTCGGAACTGGACTGGGGTCTGGGCACAAGGTAAAAAGCAATTCAGCAAAAACAAGACAAATAAAAACCTTAACACTGCAGCCCGTCAGATATTTTACTTGGTGGTTGAGTCTCATGGAGGTACAGTAGGGATGAGATCTTCTCCTTTTCTATTGATGATGTATGTTGTGAGGAACAAGATGCTGTTGAACCTACCAATCGATCGTCACCCTGTACAGAAACAAATAGAGAACAACCTGCAAGCTGGAGAGCAACTTTTGAAGTGCCCACCCTGACACTACTAAATAACCTCACACCAATGACAACAAATTATTAAGGCAGTCAATAGCCACCACACACCAGCCCCAAGCTCCACCCTCGATCTCCTGTCAGTGCCAGACTCATCCCTTGCTAAACTAGAGGGCTGTCTGCACAGAGATGAGGGATACAGGTTTACGTAATTTACCTGCAGTGCCTGAAAAGTTGTTTGGCTGATTTCTTTGTTTTCAGTCTGTTACTCCTGCCCTTCCTTGATGTTTGCAGAGACTACCGGCCTGACAAAAAAGACAAAGAAGCTCAGACTGCTGCTGCTTGAATGACTAATTAAAAGTTGTACTTCTTTTAATTTATCAAGTCTAGGATTACAAATACCTTTGAGCCATGGCTCATTTACAAAGGTTCCACGTCAGAGAAATACAAATTACGGGGAACATCAAGACAGGCATTACAGCAATGTGGACATTGCAAACAGAGTACAGATTAATACAGTCAAGGGTAGCATTGTAAGCAGCCAGCGGCATTTGTCAGAGAAAATAGACAACAGATAAGAAGTGCCAGAGTCATAGGGAGAGGGAAGAGGGTGGGGAGAAGAAATGTAGGAAGGGTGGCAAGAGGGTGAAAAGTGCAGTATTGGGTATACCAAGATGTGAGGGTAGAATCCAGTGGGGGGACAACTAGAGCAGAAAGGAAGTGGAAAACAAGGTTAAATTGGGCAATCACAGGAGCTGTTGGTAGTGAGATAGTCCCGGAGCCTGGTTTAAACATACCAGTAGTTGGGGCAGAGGAGATGGTTGGGCTGAGGCCATTGAACCAGAGTGGCGCTCGATAAGCAAAAGAGCATTGTCCCTGTGAAGTGTGACAGTGGGGGACTTTCAGTAGCTGTAGCGTGGATCTCCTAAGGTGCCATTTGTTAATTCGGTGTTGTAACAGAGTTGAGACCCCAGAAGGTGCAAGGCCAAGGTAGATTTTTTTCACCATGGAGCAGGTGAGAAACTTTATGCGGTTTGATAGTTGGAGCCAGCCGGTCTGAGTGTACAGGTCACATGTGTGGGTGAGACGGTGAGCACCAGTGATGAGCCGACATGCTTTATTTAAGGTAGTTGAGAGGCATCTAAGGGTTGTGGTTGTGGCCGAGCCATAAATGATGAGACCATAGTCTATTACAGAGATCACAGAGCTCAGGACTGCAACCTTCAAAGCTTCTGGCGTGAGGTGTGGTCTGTGTTTGTAGAGGAGACCAAGCCGTGTATTAGCAGCTCTAGCTACACTATCTACATGAAGTCCATAGGAGAGATTAGGGTCAAGCTGTATCCCTAAGTATTTGAAGGACCCCATCTGATCTAGAGGAGATAGCCAAGTGGTGTAGCTTGTAGGTTATGAGAGCTGCAGAAGAGCATAGATTTGGTTTTCTTGTCATTGAGGACCAGTTTATGATTGAGAAACCATGTTTCTACAGAACTGAAACCAAGTTGAAGGTTGTGTTGAAGAGTTGCAGGATCTTTGTGAGTGGAGAATACAACAGCATCATTGGCATATAGTATGATCTGCTCAGAGCAGTGGTAAGGGAGGGAGTTTAAGAAAAGGCTAAAAAGGAGGGGTCCCAGTATGGATCCCTGTGGGACACCCGAGCGAACAGGCAGGGTGTTAGAAAGAGCATCCACAATTTTTACTCTCTGTGACTGGTTTTCTAGGTAGCTTTTAAACCAGAGAGAAGAGTCAGGTGATAGCCCGGCATTCAGTAGTTGGTGTATTAATAATCCATGGTGTACTGTATCGAAGGCCTTGGAGAGGTCGACGAAAACGGCCCCTGTGAGAAGGCCGTTGTCAAGGGATTTGTGCAAAGCTCCAGTGAACTTAAGAAGGGCTGTGGTGGTGCTGTGACCTTTCTGGAAGCCGTGTTGTTGTGGACAAGGTGTATTGTATTTATCCAAGTGGTCGGTAAGTTGATCAGCCATGATGCGCTCAAGTGCCTTAGAGAGTGGGGGCAGTATGGAGATAGGGCGATAATTTGAGTGAATCATCTTGTCCCTACTTTTATGGATGGGTCTCACGGTGGCTGTTTTCCATAGGTCCAGGAATTTTCCACAGCTGAGACAGAGGTTTAGGATTTTTGTTAATGGATGAATTACCTCATCAAGGGTGAGCAAAAGAAGCTTAAGGTCCAGGGTGTCGCTACTAGATCTAGATTTAGAGATAGCTGCAGTAATATAGCGGTGAGCTTCATTCAGCCTTACCTTCCTGAAGTAGAAGAGGGGATGGTTAGACTGAGGGGCTGAGGTATTTGGGAGTAGGCCCTGTTTTCGAAAAAGTCATGGGGTAGAACAGCACTAAGGTCTGAAAAAGCCGTGTTAAAGATGTTTGCGATCACCTTGGGGTCAAGGGTTGAGGATCCATCAACCATTAACATAGCCGGAGAGGTTTTTGGCTGCTTCCCTGTGACATCCTTGATATTGTCCCAGAAAGCACGACCATTTCCCCATGTATTGGTGAGAGTATCTTTGTAATAGGTGGATTTCATTAGCCGTATGGCTTTTGTGCAGGCATTTCATGCTTGTTTGTAATTTTGGATGTCCAGTTGTTTGCCAGTGGCCCTGGCAACTGCCCAGAGGTGATCCCTTAGTTTCAGCTGTGAGAGAAGAGCCGCGGTGACCCATGGGTTAGAGAGAGATTTTGTTTTGCTTTTAGCAGGGGCAAAGAGTGCATGAGCTTTGTTGAAAATTGAGATGAAGTGATCAAGAGCCAAGTTAACATCTGTTGCTTCATAGATGGGTAGCCAGTCTTGTAGAAGCAGGTGTTGTTTGAGATGTGGAAGTTTTCCGAGGAAGGACTCTGCTAGCGATAATTTTGGGAGGGGCTTAAGGAATTTGTTAGACCATGCAGACATGACTGGGGAGTGGTCACTGAGTGAGTCTGGGAGAATGGTTGTACGAGAAATCCTTGTGGGGTGAGTGGTGAGGACCCAATCCAAGACGGTACTGGTGCCAGTCTTGTAGTTAATCCTAGTAGGGGAGTTTACCATTTGCGTGAGGTTAGCAGCTGAGATGGAGTCTTTATAGGCACTGGCACTCAATGCTAACCAGTTTATGTTGAAATCCCTAGTAGAATAAGTTCAGTTTGGGAGGATGTGAGTTGATAAAGTTTAGGACATCGTTGAATCCATGTTTAGGGTCCCTGGGTGGGATGTATCACGGAGACAATAGTCAGAGCTTTATGGTTGGGACCTAGGATGAATTTTATTGGCAGAATCTGGGCTGAGGTAGAAAGTGATGGAGTTGCTACAGGTGCCAAGACAGGAGTCTTTGATATAGATTGCGCAACCACCACCTTTTTTGGATATCCAGTCCAGCCTGTGAACATTGTAGCCCTGTATTGTTACTGCTGAGTCAGGAACTTTAGGTGTCAGCCAAGTTTCCACCACTGCAAGGATGTCAGGGTTGTGTTGGCATATGAAGGCTTGGAGTGCATCCAACTTTGGTAGTAGGCTGCAGATATTAATGGTTGCAAGGATAAGGGCACCTGGAGTTTGTGTGTGGCCTGAACTTCTAGGGCCAGGATTGGGATGGACGCTGCCTGAGATTAGAAGGAGGAGGAGCAGGAGTTTTAAGGAGCAGAGTCGCAGCTCTTTGAGAGATAGTTTTGATTGTTGTTTCCTGGAGTAGAAGTTGCAAGGTTCCAGGCGGTGTCCCATATGGACTGCAAGGTGGTACAGTGTAGAGAGGTGGCCACACTTGTTGAGAGTAGTGGTCGTGTTAAGTAACCAGGAATATCCAAACAGTGCACCAAGCACAAGTCTCGAATGGAAGTGGAGAGTTCCTTGAGATGCAGTGGAAACCAGAGTAGAGGGTGGCGGGGTGGGGTGGGGTGGCTAGGACCAGGAGAGAAGAGGGGGCCAGGGCAAGGAGGAGGAGGAGAGGTGAGAGAAAGGCAGAGAGAGACCACATGGCTTCGTACTAGATAAAGAGATAGAGATATAGCCCTCTAGTGGTGAGAGGATATAATCTGCTAATGGAAAAGTCAACTGTTCAGAGAATAAATATAAGTGGGCAGGTTCAGAGAGCAAAGCTCAAGAAACAATCCCACCGAAATCAAATCCTTTCACATGCCACTGATGAGTCACTTAGTTGTGTGGCCCCCGAGGTGCCATGCCCATCAGTGCTGCCATGCCTTCTACCTGCAGAGAGAGATGTGAGCTAATAAGTAACATGGTAAATTGTTTCTTTCCAGGATGAAACCTAACCTTGTTTAGTTTTCTCCAGTGATGCCCTCCCTGCCAATATCCACTATATGCCTGGATGGGGGCATCCTGAACTTTCCTGGTATCTGACCTGGCCACTCCAACACTTGTAGTTTGTCTGCTTTTAAATTAATTGACCTAATAGTGCCAGATAATCAGGTCTTGTATAAGGGAGGAAGACACTGTCTAGGCTGCTTGTGTCACAGGGATCCACTTCAAGGCAGTGTCACAGGGGTCAGATTTACAGCTGTCAGTCCAAGATTTATTTATTGCTATTAGATCTCTACAAACAGTAATGTCATTACTGAAGCCTGTTATAAAATGCCTTCACTTGCTCTAGTTTGCATTTGCTGATAGTTTTTACATGCTGCTGCCCTGTACACAACTTTAAAACATGCTACATGCTGTTACAAATTACATCTAAATTTCAAATCACTGCTAGTCATTGTAAAATATAGCATAAAAGGAGTGTGAATGTTAGCTAAAACAGCTAATCAGTGACAGTAGATTATTTACAACTGTGAAGCTGTTCAGCTGACCCCTGTGACACCACCGTGAAGTGGATCCCTGTGACACTTACGAGCAGCCTAGACATTGCCAGTAACACCACTACTTGCAACTAATGGCTCAAAAGAATATGTCTCTATTGCAGACCCGAACACAACAATGTAAGACTCCTCAAACTCCTATGAGGAAGACATGATCTACAGACTAGAAGAAGTTAAGTCACACTGATTTAAAAAATACATAGTTTACGACTGCAGGTATTCACTTCCTGTCTTTCCTATGTCCATAATGTATTTAATACAGCGGACTATTCACTCCTGCTTCCAAATCGACCTCACTGCGGATCTGCTGTCTAAGCTGCATGCTTGACAGAAAGAGCATCAATGTGAAGCATGTATAAATGTTTAAGTGAGATTAAGCCACGAGAAGGATGGGTCTACTGTGGAATTAATCCATGGTTGGGGGGGTTGGACCCATCCTTTCGAGTGGCTTAATCTGCTTGTAACATGGCAAGGACTATAACAACTTCATATGTATTATTATTAAGAACACACATGAATATCACTTGTTAACTGCACTGAAAACATCAGGTTCTTATCTCTCACTAATCTCTCTACAAGGTTCAATTCAGTTACAAACGTGCACGTGCACATTGCACATCTAACATCTATTTATGTACTTATCTGCTCTTTGTGAAATTCAAACAAGGTGGCTAAAATGTGCAGCAATACTATACATCCTGGTGACTGTCGCTACTTTTGTTCCCTATCGCTTCTCTTGTCGTGTATCACATCCACTGTGCGGTGTTTCGGTGGCTGTCTCCTGTTGCACTCTGGGTGTGTCTGGCGATTGTTTCAGTTGCACTGACAACCCGCTACCGCTTCGGGCTAACCCAGTCTTTCTGTCCAGATCAACGACTGTTCGATCACAGGCTGCTTGTGCTCTGCCTCTGTGTATTGCAGGTCTGACACCCACGGCTCAACACACCTTTCTATGCCGCTCTTCTTGTGCATGCCACCCACTTCACGCCTCTTTATTTATACTCCACTACTTATGTTGTGGTGACTTTCCCACTGTCCAAGCTCTCCGGCTATCTCACTGCAATGCTGTTCGGCTACAAAGTAGGTTGACACCTCACACAAGTATGCTATTCCCTCCCTTGTGCAACCTTCTGTCTTTCCCACTGTCCAGGTTGTTTTCAGTACCTGACTGGATCGCACTTTGAGCACTGACTACTCTCACAGCCACGGGTTTCAGTCTGTTGTGCAAACTTCTTCAGCTGGCTCGTCACTGACAGCGCATGGCGCACGGGGGATCCAGACTATGTTCTAATTATTTTTGCGCGCGGCCGGTGTCTACCATGATCTACCGTGGTATTAAACCATGGTTTGTGCTGTACCACCTGGTGTGTGTGCACCTATCTGAGTGCTTGATTTCATGTTTCTTTTTTATGCCATGTTACAAGCTGAATTGTGTCAGAGGCAGATATGGAGGACACTTTCATACCACTTAGTCGTGCTCGATTGAGGACACAGGACAGTGCAGTACAGAGTGCACCAATGCAAAACTCAATGCTCTGCTGCCTCTCTCTCTCTCTCTCTCTCTCCCTTCCCTCTCACCATCACAGAAATCATTTGGGGCATGCTGAAAGCTACAGCTGTGAACTTTGACCACTAGCACTATTTCATAGTGCAGTGCTGCAGTCGGTAGGGACAAGATGAGAAGACTGTTTCACAGAGGTGGAGGCATCTGTGATGTAATCTGACAGGTTGTTAGTTTGGAAAGAATGAGGTGTCCTTTTTCTCAAGTGATCCTAAAAGGACTGCAGGGCTACACCCACTGCAGCCCTAAAAAGAGAAAATGGAACAGTGATTTAACAAACTGTCCCCAGCAGCTAGACAGTAGCTCATCAGTGAACAGTAGAATCACAATACTGCTCTAAAAACAGGTAGCAATTTATGATTGTTACATGTGGTGACCAGACTTAGGAGGGTGGTTCATCTCTTCTTTTCCAGGAGAGGCAGGTACAACAGTTCCAGGCGCAAACAGACAGCTTTTATTGCAACAACCACTGGTTACACTGGAAAATAATGGGTTACTGTGTTGCAAAGTACAAGGCACTTACAGTGATTGTCATGCACTAACACTTTTATCTACGGAAGGCAAATATATGCATATGAACTACAGTAGGTATACGGCTAGCCAGTGATTGATATATACATATATATATATATATATTTATATACACACATGTGATATAGCACTCTAAAAGGATCACTAGTGCCCTATGACTGCAGACATGATTAGTAGTAGCTCAATCGCTAGCTAACCACTTTGGCCAAGGATAATTGGAAATGCACAATTTATGGTAAGACAGTCCAGTAAGAGGACTGTCTTTTTAGTGAAGAGCAGGTAGTGGCTGGCTAGCTTGAATAGTTGGTACAGTATCTTGGTGACCTATCTGTCTCGTCTGGCAGGGAAAATGAAAGCAGCAAGATGGACGAGATGAGGGAATGAAGAAGATGAAGGATGAAGGCTGGTATGGAAACTGAAGATGCAGGTGACAAAAGGATGGAGGATGGTTGAAGTGATGTCCTTCTGCTGCGATGGAAGGGGGGGAAGAGGAAATTATTTAACCAGGAGAGGCACACTAAGGTACTGTGTTTCCTTATGATCGGGGCCTGGGTGGCAGGCAGCACAGCATAGACCTGGCCATCCCTTCAGTCTGCAGGTCACACTCACTGTCAGCAAGCAGTCCAGGGGGAAAAAATGGGATGGCTGATAGGGGGTGGTTGTGGCTCCCAGTGAAGAGGCTAAGGCCTCTGGGGCAACTTTTTTGAAAAGGGGCACTGGCCTTTTAAATCTCTGCGGGATCTGTCTGGTTTGGCAGGCCTGCAGGGGATTGCCTAGGCCGGGCACACACTTTTTGCATATGTATGAGGGGTGTTAGCTAGGCTATGCAGTGGGCCCAGTCTGAGCTCCGCCCTTCATAAAAATTAATCCTCAAGGCTGTAGCCTCACCATGCAGGGCCTAGGTCTTAGTTCCACCCCTTCTTCCCTATAACTGCAGTCCCATGTGCAACCTCACCCCTGCGCTCTTGGTGCAAATTTGGCCCCAACCCTCCCTCTTGTACCACTCTGACCCCCCTTTTCCTTTTGCCCTAATGGGGGGTGCTGATCTGGCACCAAAACTATGCCCCCAAGGGCTAAAATTCATGGTGCCCCTTTATTTATTCCCTTGTGGGTGCTCTACCCACTCTTGCTCCCTCAGGCCCCTAGTTGTCCCTCTCAGGTGCCTCTGGCACTAAATAAAATAAATTCTGGGCTTACAGCCCACTCACCACCTGGCCTAAGTTCATGGAGGTGGAGAGGATCATTCGTGGTGATGCTGGTGGTGTGAGTCAGGGAGCCGTGCTTTCACCCAATACCTGCACTTTTCTTCTTTGGCTGGGGTGGAACTTGAGAGCAGGGGTGGCTGTTTCTGCCCAGATGCAGTTTGCAGTGACACTCTGCAGTCCTAGCTCCAGACTGCTCCCTTCTTCAATGGGGCACAGATGGCAGAACTGTGAAACAAGATCCGCAGCCACTGTAGTGCTATGTGCACTGTAAGGGAAGCAGAAGGGAGAAGGAAAAAAACCACCCACCACTACCAATTGCTGGACAGCACTTTTCCTTGGTTGAGGCGGGAGACTACACAAACTCATGGGAGACGTCCAGACAAAAGAAACAACAAAGAAAAAAGTCCCAAAGCGGACCACCAACAAAATGCTGGAGGGCAAAAAAGAGAAAAAAACAACAACAAAACAAGCTGACTACCCTCAAAGGCTGCTCACTAAATGAAGCAAGGGCAAGCTGGCCACCGTGCAGCTGGCCTGAAAGCCAACACTGAGCAACCAAGTCTGAAGAACTAGTGGGTTGTCAAGGCAGCCTGGGGGAAGGTAGTGCATACAAAAGAAACAACTGGACCACCTAATGACCTACCAGACAAGGGGAATCCATGGAGTAGATAGCAGAGGAAGCCCACACAATGGACTAGCTGCTGCAGGCAGCCTGGAGACTGCTGGACCCCTCAAAGAGCTGTAGACTGACTGCTGCTGAAAACCCAGGGGACCACTGGCTACAGAGGATCACAGCCACCAATGAGCTATAGACCCAAGCTTCAGGGTAAGCCTCCAGGCATCTGTACACCTGTGCTCTCTACTCTGTCAGCTACCCAGTCCAGACTGCCCTCTGGCTAGTAGGGAAGACCCCTAGGGGAAGACCTGGCTTCTAGCAAGATGATTGGGTCCTTGGGGATAGGGGCAGCCCCTTGAGCTGATTATACCCCATCTCAGTTTTCCAAAGCCCTGAAAATGACTTCATGGACACCATTAAAAAACAGTTAAAGAAAATCGGCAAGAGTAACAGACCATTGAAAGCACAGCCCTTGCTAGAAGAGGATGTAAACCTTCTGTAAAATACAAACATGCAATTTCACTAAAAATCCTGTGGTCCTCCTGAATTTCCAGTTTTTCATACAGGATTGCAGTTTGCCTTGTGTGAAAAAGGACAGTATGATTTAAAATGGAAGGACATCACTGAAGGAAGAGGCTAGGAGGGAGACATGATTTTTTAATATAGTAAAAGGCAAACCAAAACAAGAACAGTGGAAAATCCCAGCCATGTCAAACCTGTTAACCCCAGAATTTATGAAAATCCTATAAATCTTTACAAACTCCATTCTAGCTTATGAGATCTTAGAAACACAGACACATAGAATTTGATGGCAGATAAAGACTTCTTGCCCCACCTGGTCTGTCCATTTTCCCTACCTACTGCAATACCACAGACCCTAACTAACTGATCTACCGCTTACCCTCTCTTCCCTATCGCTAGGGTACCTTTATGTCTATCCCATGCATTCCTGAATTCTCTACCCTTTTAGCCCCCACCACCTCTGCAGGCATCTTCAAAGCTAATACAACAAATAGCACCTTGAATCCAGACACACCATTTAGTCTAGCAACTAATATAAATTTTAACTCTGAACTATCATTATAGTACCACAACACAAAAATTGCCATGCACAAACTGTGTCAAATGATAAGTAAAATGAAGTTCAATGGCCTTCGCAACCAGTATAGTGTTGTGCTTGTGCAACTGTGTTACTTTGCTTTGGCCATTTGCACTCAGTCTATTCTATTAGGAATTACCACCCTGTAGGGGTACCAAAGGCAAGGAAACCTCGAAGAGGACTCCACCCCCAGAGGTGCCACGGGAAGGTTCCCTTGGCTAAAAGTAGCTTAAGAAGAATCCCAGATGAGACAGGAGAGATGCTGGAGGAGCTGGGGAGGATGGTGGGGCAAAGAAAACAGTGCTTCAGAAAGAGGCTGGGAGGAACTGTTTACATTGCTCAGGAAGGTGGAGTGGCTGGCTGGCTGCTTGTCCATTGAACTACAGGCATAGTCTTTCAATTCAATGGCCTACGCAACCAGTATAGTGTTATGCTTGTACAACTGTGTTACTTTGCTTTGGCCATTCACACTCTCTATTCTATTAGGAATTATCACCCTGTAGGGGTACTAAAGGCAAAGGAACCCTCAAAGAGGTTCCACCCTGGAGGTGCTGTGGGAAGGTTCCCTTGGTTAAAGGTACCTTAGGAAGAATCCCAAAAAGAAACTGTAGCAGCATCAAAGAACATTAGCAATCAGAGGCCAAGAGGCATAGAAGAAGAATGACAGCAACAGCAGCTTGATAAAACATAATGAGATGCACAGATAAGCAAGATAGCATGGGTGCAGTGGAATACATTGGTGATTGAGGAGGCCTCCTAAGGACAGCGGGAACACTGAGTAGGGACAGCATTCACCTCCATCCAACAGCGGCATCTACCTAAGACTAACAAGGGAATACTAACTAAGACTAACTAGATATTATGACCTTCAGCATGGAGGAGAGAAAAAAACCTCTTTGAGGAGGAAATCTCTGGGGATCCAAGGCCTAGGCTGCCTTTCCTCCAGGCGTGGGATAATTTAATTAGTGATGCTCTGCTAGTGCAATTTGGATAGCCCAATGAAAGGGGGTGGAAAATGTTCCAATTTGGAAGGAAGCTCTCACTCTATCCTTCTTACAGGAACACCTTGGAAGGTTTGCAAGCCTGTTTGCTCTGCAACAAGCCACCTCCAAGGAAGGAGGAGGAGGAGAGTAACAACTGCCAAGATGCTCATCTGGCCTACCGATCTAAGAACAAACCAGGTGAACCAGAGGAGGTTGTAGGGAGAATAGCTTGAAAGGGTACCTCCGAACCCACTCGGGCATCTGAAGAGGCCCTCAGTGAGAGCCCCACCCTTCACCACTGAAGTCTTAAATTCTACAACCTGAAGTACAGTGGGTACGGTTGATGACTGAATGTCCACCCGGAGCGAGGACATTGGTGAGAAGGATCCCATCCCAAGCTTCGCATGCTCAACATGCAGACTTCGGGGTGCAGAGCGAGACCATTGGCTGCAGGGACAGCCCTGTGCCAAGGAACTACTGGATGAGGTGGCATGCCTATTTATAAATGTACGTATTTATTACGTATGCAACCATTCATTGATTCAGTTATTTAGTATACTGAAGTTATTTATTTATTTATTTGCTGAAGTTATTTAGTTTGCAGAAGCTTTATAGCAGCAATACAGGATTAGCAGGGACAAGCCAGCCAAGTCCCAGTAAGGAAGCCAATTAAAAGGTGACATAATACTAGGAGCATTTTAGTTGTGGAGGCAGGATTCGAACATGATGCAACAGGCCACTCACTTTTCAACAACACACCCCAGTCCCCGCCATAGGAAAAACAAGGAAGCAATGGGAAAGGGCCATGACATACATGCAGCATTTAAAACTAGTTTACAGCAACAGCAGTGGCTGAGCTGACCTCCAGAGTATAATAAAGCAGTGTGCAAAAGTAACTGAGAAGCATCCAGTAGCAATAAATTAAAGCTTCACTAGGTTCACTAGGTTTGAAGGAGCAAAATAAAAAAAAAGGCTGAGGCCCATGAAATGCTCCTATTTAACTAAAAGAATAGAAATTAATGTTTCCATTTGAGCATATATATTTGTCCAGGTTAGTTTTGAAGTTTTCTTTGCTTGTACTAGATATTACTGAGAAGGGAAGACTATTCCAGAGACTAGCTGCTCTCATGGTATAAAAATACTTTCTATTATTTGTTCTAAATTTATCAATTTTGATCTGTAAGGGGTGACCCCTAGTGTCAATATGATTACTTTTTGTATTCAGTATGTAGTTCTGTCATCAGGACGGGCATTTAGAATATCATAGTAGAGCAGCATATACCTTACATCTTCTAAGTTCTAAACTATGTAGTCTTAGTTCCCTCAATCTACCCAAATATGTTAAATGTTTAATTGAATTTATTGATATTGTAAATTTCCTTTGTGCCCTTTCTACTTTATTGATATTGTTCTTTAAATATGGGCTCCATATTTGGCTGCCGTAGTCCAGGATGGGCCTAATGTAAGATATGTATAATGGCGTGTCGTCTATGTCTCTGTGTAACCCCCAGAGGCGCTACCTTAGGGCTACTACCCCAGTCTGCCCCCACAGAGGCAGGGTGAAGGGCCCAGATCAGTTGACGGGTGCCTCCACCCAGAGGTCGGGGTTAGTATAATTAAGACTAGCTCGGTTACAGCCCTCTGGGCTACTGCAACCCCTCTTTCGTCCCACTAGTGACTCACACTGGGTGCCAACGATTCTGTTCACCAGTACACTTACCCCTCAGATAATATATTCCAGCTCACTCCGGGGACCCCCTGTAAAGTAAGGTACAGTTATATCACAGTCACCATGTAGCAGCTCATCTGAAGAGTACAAACCAGCCAGGGTGTGAGTTATAACACAGCAATCTGATTTATTAGAAGGGCAGACAACAAGGGAAGGGGAAAAATCAGGTTGATTGACTTACACTATTCTACATACCTAGGGCTTTGTGCACAGCCTAAACCTACAATTTTACTGTCCCTGGGTGCCCAAGCCTAACGGCTAGTCCAAGCGTGGCAGCTGGTTGGGGTCCTTAACACAGATAAACATTACAGTCTTGAACTGGTCAGAAATAGGAGGAAAGTTTAATTAGGCAGTCAGCAATATAATAATGCACTGAAATCACTGTGTAAACACTCTGCAGAAAGCTACCCTGAATCAGTACTCACAACCCCAGCAAATAACGATTCCTTCAATGCTACCAGGATGGAGCCTGACTTCACCAGCCTTCTCACACATTTATATGGCAAACAGCAACAGAGGGGTACCACACCAGGCAGCTTCTTCCAAGGCTTCCACAAACTCACAGCCACGGAGATACTGCAACGGCAGCTTCCACTTTTCCTTCGGTCTGCGCGCGATTCAGCAATTCTCTCCAGTCCTCCTACAGGTCGAGCCTGGTGGGTAGCTGTACAGGGGCACAGCCTCCTCTCACCGCCAGCTAGCTGATTTTAGAGTGAACACAAGCTGCATGAAAAGCAGCCCTTAGACCTTCCGCTTCGCCGCCAGACACTTCCCAGCGCAGAGCTACCAGAAGCTCCTCCCTCACCAGCCACAATGCATCTAACCCCCAACAGCAAGAGGCTGTCTTTCAGTTCGGGCGCGACCCACTCTCATTGGCTGGCTGCACATGCCAGTCATTTCCTCCTGCTCTCAGTGGTGCGAAAAAGCGCCATAGCCCATAATGCCTTTCCCAATTACAAACAGTTCCTCTATTGGTCAGCCGCGGTACTGATTGGTCCAATTCAACAGTTCTGGACCAAAATGGAGGAGACAATTGAAACAGTCTTTGCTGCAAAAGAAGGCAGGTTAGAACAGCTGCATTATCATTATTATTTTACGTTATGTTCAGCAAACAATTACAGCTCCAGCCGAGCTCCCTCTACACCACAGGCAGTGGCAGAAAGGAGCTATTCTCCAGTGGCCCTGGCAGGACTGGCATACAACCACATAGCCCCTCCTATTTCAATTAATTATGACTGCAACAGGCAGTCCTTAAAGAGACATACGGAGGCCACACAGGCACTCACAGGCTACCCACTTGTGACGGCTTAAATGCCGAACTCCAACCAGGCACGGAGCATTTGCCCAAGCTCTGGGGAAGCTTTTAGGAACCCCCATTTGCAAGGGGGTTACACCTGCTTTTGATATTTCTTCTTTTTTCAACTGCAGTTCTGTTTGCCTTTGTGATAACTGAACTGCATTGCTCTTTCAATAATAATTTGCTGTCAATTATGATTCCCAGGTCCTGATCACAGGTTTTTGAAGTCAAGCGGATACCCTCTATTGTGTACTGGTGTTTCAGGTTGCGTCTGTCCATATGGATAACTAAATCAATCAATCAAAATCTTTATTTAGCCAGATGAACACCATTCAGCAGAGTTCATTTTCGAGGTGGACCTGGGTGAAAACAAGTACAAGATAACAGGGTAATACACAAAAGTAACAATACACAGGCTTGATCAAAACAAGCATGGACAATACATTATAGAAATACAGGATAAATACCACAATAGTTTGCAGATAAGAAAAGGTGCTAAAAACAATAATGCAGATAAGGTTAGCAACTGTGATATGATGAGGTGACAAGTATCATGGCAAATCAACTGGGATCCTGAAGCACAGGTAGGGGGATGGAATGGGGCAGAGAAGAAGGGAGGAGATGGAGGCGGGTGGGAGACGGAAGCCAGAAATGACAGTGGAGAGGGAATGAGAACCGGGTGCAGAAGTAGGTGAGGTACCTGTCGGGGGACTAGACAGAGGGGGCAGGGTGAGGGGAGAGTGGGTACAATACTAGGAACAGATCAGGGGTGAAAAGATAAAGAGAAGTGAAGAAAGGAGGGAGGGGGCGGGAGAGACAGGGCCAGGCAGAAGCCAGGATCAGTATCCAGATAAGAGGCCAAGATGAGAGTGGTAAGGGGGCTCCCTGGGGCGGTCATTTGATCAGGAGTAGCAACCACAGGATTCTTTATTATGCTGAAAATAAAGTGTTTTGAAGGATGTAAAGCTGACTTTATGCTTTAATTTAGAGTTTTTTGCAGATTATTCCATAGCTCGGGAAGCACATGACTAGTAGAGGCCCAGCCAAAGCGGGATCTGGCCTTAGTTACTTTTAAAGTAATATAGGAGGCACTTCTCAAAGCATATCTGCTTAGAGTACAAAGTGGTAAGCAGGCAGAGATGTAGTCAGGCAGTTTGTTGATAATAGCTTTGTATGTCCAGATGGCGGCATTTCTTTGTCGTCTGAGGGTAAGAGAGGACCGACCTACTGTGGAGTACAACAAACAGTGGTGGATGAAGTAGGGAAGATCTGGTATAAACCTTAGGACTCTGTGATAGAGTGTATCAAGTTTTGAGAGTGCGCCGGCTGGTCCTTGGCTATAAAAGAAATCAGCATAGTTTAGCAGGGGGAGGAAGGTAGTATGGACTAGTCTTATCTTAGCATTAGAGGGGAGGAGATTTTTTATCCTAAAGAAAAGGCCAAGCCTTTGACGAAGCTTCTTTGTCAATTCTTCTATGTGTACTACAAAGGAAAGTCTATTGTCAGGCCATACACCCAAGTATTTGAATTGATTTACGTACTCCAACTGTTCACTCAGGGCAGTGGATATCGAAGGGAGAGTCCCAGCTGAGGCTAGGTTAGGTAGGTTGGGAAAGGGTGAGAAGAACATAGCTTTTGTCTTCTTAGCGTTCAAAAACAACTTTTGGTTTAGGAGCTGGTGCTGCAGCAAGTTAAAATCATCCTGGAGAGCTGTGCACGCCACATCAGGAGAGGGACCACTAGCATAAAGCACAGTGTTGTCCGAAAAAAGATGTATTTGGGCCTTTGTGATAGTGGCATCTATCCTGTTTATATAGATAGCAAGTAGCAGTGGTCCCAGGATGGAACCTTGAGGTACACCCCTCAGTAGGGGTTTTAGAGGTGAAACTTCACCTTCAGCTTTTACCTGCTGATAGCAGCCTGTGAGATAGTTCTCAAACCGACTAGTAGATAAAGAATCCAATCCGATGTGCCGGAGGGCCATGAGAAGCAGGTCGTGATTGACAGTATCGAAGGCTTTGCTTCATCCAAGAATACTGCAAAGACAAAGTTCTTGTTGTCCAACTCACACTGCCAATCATTTGTAACCTTGGCCAGGGCCGAGACTGTACTATGTTGCGCTCTAAAACCTGATTGTAGAGAACTGAGCAGCTTTGCCGATTCCAGGTAGTTTCTAAGCTGGGCGTTCACAATTTTTTCTAGTTGCTTAGAGTTGGTAGAAAGGAGATTGGCCAATAATTGTTCAGGTCACTGGGATCTCCCGACTTAAACAAGGGGATAAAGTGACGTTTTCCAGATGGTGGGAAGGTCGCCCTGTGAGAGGGATAAGTTGAACAAATGTCTAATGGGCACTGCAAGGACATGCTAGCCTAACCTTAAGAGGTAAGTCTCAATAAGGTCTGCTCCAGAACTTTTCCTAACATCCAGCTGGAGCAGAAGGTCCTCAACTTCCTTCATGGTTGTGTTTTTAAGTGAGAAGGACGGATTTGGGAAGGAAATACCTTGATTTTTGACTCCAAGCTGTGAGCGGAGCATACTGGCTGGGGAAATGTCGAAAGGGAGCCCTGCAGTTAAGTGATTGCTGAAGGCATCAAGGATTGACAGTTTGTCGGTGAGTATATTGGCAACAGTTGAAATTTTTGTCGGCAAGGAGGTTCCAGAGGAATGGCCTTCAATGTCTTTGATTAATTTCCAGAATTTTGAGGAGCATTTAGCTGGTTGATTAAATCGAGTGCGGTAAAACTTAGCCTTTGCTTCTCTAACCATTTTGGTGCAGAGGTTCCTCGCCCTCCTAAAGAGGTGCCAGTCATTCATATGCTTGGATTTAGGGGCCTTTTTCCACAGCATATCTCTGTTGCACATAGCTTCCTTCAGCTCTATGGTGAACCACCGGCAGGACTAATTCCTAACACAAGTTTTCACTAGTGGTGCATGCCTGTTAATAGCGTCTAATACCATGCCTTGCAAAATGTTGTAGGCAGTGGTCACTGAATTTGCTAAGTAAAAGTCAGTCCAATATACAGAGTGAGATAGCTCTGTGACATATGCGCGCAGGGATCAAGATACCAGAGGCACCTTTTGAAAGAGAATTTAGATGCACCTGGGGAAGTGTGATTGGACCTCACGCAGGTGATGAAGCAATGGTCACTAATATCTGAAAAGAAGACACCAGCATGGGTGAATAAGTGAGGTTTGCTGACAAGGATAATATCCAGCAAAGTGCTATTAGAAAAGTTTGACTTATTAGGGCGTGTGGGTTCGCTGATGAGTTGTGTCAGTCCGAGAGAATCACAGAGTGTTTTAAGAGGAGAGGATACACTGGTTCCCTAGTAGTATAGACTCAGAGGACCTATGCCCCAGAATAAGGCTTAAGTGATTCAGCAGCTGCAATCCGGCGGATGGGTGCCTAATAGCAGCCTGACACACAAAAGCGAGACTACAGATGAGATCTCAACCTGCAGTGTAAGACTTTCAAACTCATATGGAACCAAGGCTGAGTTGATGATAGAGACCGCAAATTTGTTTCTAACATAAATTGCCACCCCACCACCTGTAGACTGCCTGTCAGTTCGGAACAGAGAGTAAGAGGGGAGGTTTATTTCATTATTGCTAGTCACTGGGCGGAGCCAGAACTCTGTGACAACCAAAATGTTGGGGGCAGTGTAGCATATCCAAGCCTGGATAGAGGTTATTTATTTATTTTTTCATTTTTTGGAGTACTACAGGGGCCGCAGATTTTAGTGTCATCTGCGTATTTAGTTATAATATTTCCTACCTGTTCGTCAAGATCAGCAATAAATATTTGGAAAGCTTGCAAGGGTAGTAATCTGAATGAACATAAAAACTGTAGGGAGAGGCAATGCACTGAAAACAGCAACAATATTTTCTTGGTACAAGTTCAGGAAGTAGGATTGAGTTCCATGGACTAGGTTGCAGAGTGAGCCTGAACCAGGTGAAAAGAAGGTGTATGGCATAGGAGAGCAGAAGCAGGGAAGCAGCATTTGAGCTGAAACACACAGATAACAATTGCAGTTTAACTTGGGAGCAAAATAGCACAAGCTCAGGATTAGCAAAATATGAGCAAAGACAAAGGATTCTAGAAACAGAAGCCCACCAAAAAGAATGCAAAACAAAAACACACAAACACAGACGAACAGGAAACAAGCAACACAAAGAAGCACACAGCTGGAGGCAAGCAATACAAACCAAATGCAGGAGAACATAAAAACAGAAGTCCAGCATAAACCAAGCAGAAGTCAAAACACTGAGGTGGGAGGTGGGGCAGCAGGCTACAAAGGAGACAACAGACTGACAGAGCCTCTGGCTGCAAAGAAAAAAGTGCTTCAGAAAGAGGCTGGGAGAAACTGCTTATATAGCGCAGGAAGGGGGCGTGGCTGCCTATGGCTGCTTGTTCATTGAACTACAGGCATAGTTTTTCAGTTATGTGACTCCCCAAAGACGTCAATAAGTCAGCAATGACCCACAAAAGGGCTTGATTTTCTAGAGAATTAATGCATGCCTGGGAAGTGCATTAATTTTCAAGAAACCTGTGCCCTGGAGTGGGTTATTGTGCTATAAAATGGAAAAAGTGTTTTTTTAATTTAAAAAGGTTTAATTTCCCATGAATTAGGGTGTTGCTAGGTAGAATATATGGATTTGGTAACAAAGGCTAAGTGCCTTTTAATGAACCTGGTAAGTGAATTTTGTTTTGAAGAAATACATGTTCTGTTATAGGGTGAAAACATTTGTATTTGAATTGAAAAATGTTGGCTTTTGATTTAGTTAGGTTGTTGCAAGGCAGCTATGGATAGCATGTTGGACTTCTAGTGTAGTATGGAAAAGTCATTCAAAGGTTGTGGGTTCAAGTCCCACCAGAGTTGGCCATTTGCTCCACTCTCAGTTGGCAGCAGCAAGGGAAGAGATATCCTAACTGTGACTCCAACTAAGTTAGTGCCCATCCCCTGCACATCCACTAGGCAAGGCAAGGCAAAGTTTATTTTTCAAAGTGCCCAATCCCAGAGGCTCTGGGTGCAGTACAACAATAATAGCTAATCCTAAAACCACAGACATATACATACACTACCGCACAGGCTCACTGGCTCGGGGGGATGGATGGTGATGGAGAATGCGAGGGGGGGCTATTAGGTGGCAAGGGCAGTCACGCATCAGTCAGCCATACCCACGAGATTTCAATGGCAAATCGTTTTACACCCTGCCCTGGAAGAAGCACAAGTGCTTGATTCTAATGGGGGAGGATCTTGAGTCAGTTGGTGGTAACACCAGCAGGCAAGACTGCGTGGAAGTCAGTAAGGAGGATTCTAGATATAGGGGACTCTATGCTTGCAGGTCTGAAGAGGGTTGTTGGTAGTGTGGGAAAGGGGAGAGGGTGGTCAGATGCCTCACTGAATCAGTAGCCCTCCCGGATTAGGAAAGAATAGGAAGGATATTGGAGGAAGGAAGGAAGCAGGATTTGCTGGTACACCTTGGTAGGAATGATCTGGTGAACAAGCTTTTGAAGACAGTGAAGAGGGACTTCCAGAGGCTAGGAGAGAGGCTGAAGAAGCACCCAGCTTCCTTGGCCTTTTCTGAGGTCTTTCCTGTCTGGGGTAGGGAGAAGGTTGAGGTCAGAGTGAGGAAGGAGGAGAGCAATGAGTTCAATGAGTGGTTAGAAGGGTGGTGTCAGGAACAGGGGTATCACTTTGTAGGGGACTGGGGGGCTTCTGGGATTGGAGGCTCTTAAAAAGTGACAGCCTTCCCCTGACAAGGGAAGAGATTAATGCATTAGGGGAGATGCCTGTCACCTACACTGGCAGACAGTTAAACCATCTATAGGGGAGACTGGGGCTAGGGATTTCACAGTTGAGGTAGGTGAAGAGTGGGACCTAGCTAGGACTCCCTAAGGGAAGGGAGCAAGATGTACAAGAAGCAGTAGCAGAGTAGAATAAGTCCAGGGAATCAAGAGTGTAGCCAAATAGACCAGCAGGAAAGAAAAAACGAAAGACACCAAGGACATCAGGAAACTGTGATGGGGAAGTCAGTCAAGAATTAAGAGGGGTGGGAGTGCAAGTTAAAGGGTGGTGTGCCTCAATGCCAGGAGTCTGGGTAATAAAATAAGGAAACATACAGACAAAAGGATTTCACATTTTGCATATGCCCAGGCCACAGTTTATCACTTTTCAGGAATTTTAACACATTATCTGACATTGGATCTCAACAGTTCATCATTCCCTCTGGATGTAATTTACCATCAGCATTTTCTTTTAAATCAACTTTACATGTACTTTGTCTCTAAGGGCCTAAGTTAGCAGGGAATCTACCTCAAAGGAACTGCCATCCTATCCTCCTCTCCTTCCCTGTTACGCCAGTCAAATATGTTTTAACCAACTACTCTCATACCTTGTGGAACCACCATATTGGCCCTGTTAACACTCTCAGGACTCCTAATTGGAGGCATGTGTCTACCTGCTCCCTCGGGAGCAACCAGTGCCATGACTGATACCTATAGTACCAAAACCTCCTCCTTAAATCTGACCTCCTCCACATATAAGCTGCATGGGCTCTCCATGTCTATGCCGATGGTCTCGGCGCTGTCATCCCCACTGGCATGACGCCTTGGCAATCTTCTATCAAATCTCCTTTAAGCAGGGAACCTCCATGTGATGCCACGCTAACCACAGGTTACATGCCCGTTCCAAAAAACTATTTAAGGAATACCTGAAAAGACTAATAGTGCTGTTCTTATTGCTCTTGGGTGATATACATCCTAATCCTGAACCTCCCCACTACTCAAACCACTCACCAAGAAATATTGGTGGTCTAACAGTGGCATCACTAAACATTTGCTGCCTTCTTCCAAAACTTGACAGACTACAAGTATGGACCACCAGACATAATCCAGACGTATTCTCAGTAATAGAAACCTGGTTCACTTCTAATGTCCCTGACACTGCAGTCCTACTGCCTGGCTACACAGTATTTAGGTGTGATCGCCTTTCTCAGCGTGGTGGTGGATGTGTGATCTACATAAAGGACACTTTGCAGGGCCTGGGGATTCCCACTCCTGGTTGTGGTGATTTAATCCAAATGCTGGCCGTTAAGTTGCTTCTTGGTGCACACAACAAAACACTCACCGTGCTTTCTGTTTACATCCCTCCCAAGGCACACTAAACCTGTCTTTGCGTCCTTCATAAGCGCTTTAAGAGGGATGAGCCTTCACTCAGAATTTCTAATGCTTAGAGATTTTAATATAAACTGGCTCTCCCCTAACACCACTGATGCAAAGGATGCCTTCTCTGCTATCCACCTTTCCCAGCTTGTAGAAGCCTCAACCAGGAGGAACTACAAAACTGGGACCAGTACCTTACTGGACTAGGTGCTATCTAACCGGCCAAATAATATCAAGGGCACCTCTGTCCTACTCAACTGTATTAGTGACCACTCCCCTGTAAAGTGTTACTGGTCCAATAACTACCACAAGCCCCCCCTGCCAGAACTATCACTAGCCAGGTCCTCATTCTGGGACACCTCGAGCTACTGAAAGCTGACCTGAGGATCACTGATTGATCTAATGTATATACAGTCTGCATCATCAACATTGCATTGGAACTCTTCATTGACCTCTTTAATGCAACCTGCGATAAGCATGCCCCCTTCAAAACTACAAAAATCAAGGGAATGCATAATCCCTGGATCACCCCTTCTCTTCTTGATCTACTAAAACACAGGGATCAACTGTGGCACATCTCTCGAGTGCTGAGGACACAAGCTAACCTACAGAGGTACAAAGCAGAGAGAAATGAGTGTACCCATGCTATCCATTCTGCTAAAAGCCAGTATTTCAAAGAAGCCCTTTCCACCTCCTGGAACAATAGAAGAACGTTCTGGAAGAACATCCAAGACATCACTGGTGAAGACCCCAAAACTACTTTGAACATGCTGAACATCAATGGGACACCTACCATGGATCCAAAAGCCATTGCAAATGCTTTCAACAAAGCATTTACAGACCTTAATACCGTTCTTCCCCCCAACTACTTCATGGTCACCCCTCAGGTATGAACACCCCGAGACCACCCACCATTTTACTTCAAAGCAGTGTCTATAAATGAAGCTAGATGTTATCTTAAGAAGGTACTGGGGAAAGTTAGATTCAGTGGGGACTCCTTGGACTTAAAGTTTGTTGTCCTTACTCTCAAAGAAATCCTCACACTTCTTACCAAAACAATCAACCTGTCACTCTCTCAGTCACAAATTAAATTCCATATCTTTGGAAATCACTAGTGGTCACCCCGGTGCACAAGAGTGGTGACTGAGCACTGCAGGGAAGTTACCGCCCGAGCTCTATTCTTCCCCTGATCTCTAAGGCCCTGGAGCGCATCGTGGCTGACCAACTTGTCGAGTATCTGGATAACTACCAACTCCAATGTCCCCAACAGCATGACTTCAGGCGTGGTCATACTACCATCACGGAGCTCCTGGAGTTTACAGGCTTTATCAATAACTCCCTGGAACAAGGGCTCTTGGTAGGGGCACCTTTCATAGACCTTACCAAGGCCTTTGACACTGTCAACCACGATCTTCTCATCAGACAACTCTCCTCCATTGGTCTTTCCTCCAACACTACAAGCTGGTTCTCCAGCTACTTAAGCAGCCGAATGCAGCAGGTAAAAATTGGTAACGCCCTGTCCGATAGTAGGCCTGTACGCTCTGGAGTCCCGCAGGGATCTATCTTGGGTCCATTGCTTTTTAGCATCTTCTTCAATTCACTACCAGGAGCTTGCTGTGACCACATACTTCTATACGCTGATGGCGCTGTACTTTTTACCATCAACATGGACCCTCACCTTCTCCAGGACCAATTTCAGCAATTCTTTACATCTGCAGAGAAGAGTTTTTGAGATAATAAGCTCATCCTTAATTATAACAAGACTAAGGCAATATTGTTTTCGACCTCCCAAAGCAGATACAAAACCTTCCGGCTTACCATCATTAATGACACTGGCTCCTCTCTTGAACTGGTTCACCATTTCAAGTACCTGGGTATAACTATTGACTCTACCCTGTCTTTCACCCAGCACCTCGACTTAACAGCCAAAGTTATTAACCAGCGTTTAGGAGTTCTATATAGGAAAAAACATAATCTCACTTCAGAAGCACTGAATACGGCCATCTACAGTTCTGTGGTCTCTCTCGCGGACTATGGTATTGTCTTTACGGTACGGCTACAGACACTGCCCTCCGACGTATCAAAATGGCCTTAAATAAAGCATGCCACCTTCTTACTGGTGCCACATGCTTGACACACACCTGCGATCTTTCTACCCAGGTTAACTGGTTACAATTTGACAGCAGGCTCAAATACCAATTGTACCTGCTTGCAAAAAAAAGTCACCTTGGGACTGCTACCCCTGGCATAATGGCCCTTCTTTCCCCTGCACATAACCCACACAGTACCAAAAGCTCTGGCAACAGGCTTTCGGAATCCCATGGTGCCATACTGCCTTTGGACAATGTGCATTCGCATACAATTCCCTGCCTCCTGACATAACCAATGCTACTTTGCTGGGCTCCTTTAAGAAAAAACTCTGTCAGCATCTAATGTCACTGGCAACCTGTGACTGCTATGGCTAATTTGCTTTTACCTTGCTCCTACCATCTGCAATCTCTGTTATGCTTCATGTCCATTTCTTGGGCCCCTGGTCAAGTTAACACTTTCATGGGCTTTCTACCCCTGCTTAAATAATTTATTTTCCCTCCTACCTCCCTCCACCTCCTCTTCCCTTTTTTGCCCCTTCATCTTTCCATACCTTTCCTCCCTATACCTTAATTACATCTTCATCATCACCTTACTACCTACACAACCTCTTCCTCCCTACTCTTCTCCGCCCTCCTTTCCCCCACTCTCCCCCCTTATTCCACTGTGACTACATAGCTATTCTTCCCTTTCCCTCCTATCTATCCCCATCCTACCCGCCACCTCTGCTTCCCTTCTCCCTCTCTGCACTTTCCTCCTCCCTCCCCTGTCCCTCTCTACTGGTACGAGACCTTCTTTCTTTCTTTGACTCAGGCAAAATCTAATTATCTCTCTGTGTTGTTAGTTGTACAATTCTCCTTTTTAAACAAGCGTCCTCATGTTATGTTACCATTACCTAGTGAAACATTAGCCTTTGTTTTGACTCTGCACCCTGTATAGGCTTAGATTGTGTAACTATTGTTAGAATTTATACCTGGAGACAGTCTTTAATTGTTTCTTGCTGTATCTGTATCTGTGGAACATATCTGTATTCTTGTTTGTGTCATACTAGATGTGGAACCTATGAATGAGCTTTCTGCTCAAGGGCGTTAATCCAAGATCTCAATAAAAAAAATTAAAAAATACATTTTTTGGGCCTGCCCCCGGCTTGCAACATTTTGGGCAGCTCTACAAGAGGCAGTACAAGGGATACTAGGCGTACTTATCCCCCTCAGATTTGAGGAATGGGTTCTGGGAATACCCACAGTGATTCATCTTAAGGGAGATGCATGAAAAGTGGGCTTGATCTTGCTAGTCGTAGGGCTAAAATGTATCACAGCCAGGTTGCTTAGCCCGGATGCACCTATCAGCAGGGATTGGATTGGGAGAGTATGGAAAGTGGTCACAATGGAAGCCATGACAGCAAAGCTATGACTTCAAACAGAAAAGCATGTCCAGAAGTGGCAGGTATTGGAGGCATGGCTTATATCACAGGGGCTTAATACTACTTAATTATTGTTTGGGGCAAGGAGGGGGGGATTATGGAGGAGAATAACAAAATTTTATAAAAAACACATATCGGATTCATGGGGTTGGTAGACTCGGGGAGTACTGTCGATGTGTTAATGGATTTATTTAGTACATCTACTATTTAAGTGCAGAGGAGAGGATGTTAGATGCAGCTACTTAGTTGGGCCTGTTAGCCCTTTTTCAATTAGTTTTATTGGTGACTCATACCAGAAGTGGGACTGAATTCTTTTACAGAGAAGTGAATTGCTCTTATGGAAGAGTTTTAATGGAATGAATACACTAAATTTTAACTTTTAGTTCAATGTTTTCTGGAAATGTATTCCGACAAGCTTTATTAACCATGTTAATGGTTCATCAACTGCCTATGTTCACGCTTATTGTACTGATGATGTGTACTGTGATGATCATACTGTTCCTTGTGATACCAACCCATGCAATAAAGCTGAGTTAAAAAAATAAATAAATAAATAAATGAGTGAGCTTCAGGCACTGGTGGCAGACTTTGGGAAGGATCTAGTGGCCATAACAGAAACTTGGGCCAATGAGTACAACTGGGTCCTAGTAGTCTCTGGGTACACCTTATTCAGGCTAGACACAAAGATGGGTACAGGTGGAGGGGTGGCAATTTACTTCAAGGAAGGAGTAGAGGCAGTATGGGATGCATCCACTGGAGGAAAAGGAGAGGCAGAATCACTGTAGCTACAGTTCATGGAGATGTCAGGTAAAAACATCACATGGGGGGTGGTATACACACCACCAGGGCAGGGAGAGGAAAGAGATAAGGAACTAGGAACAGAAGTAGGAAAAGGGGCAACATAGAAGCTGTTGGCAGAAAGGGACCTCCTTGCCACCTAGTCTGCCCTAAAGTCTCTCCCTATTGTGCTACCATAGACCCTAACTGATGTCAGTCCTTTTTCCTCCCACCCCTGTTACTAAGGTCCCCCTGTGTTTATCCCATGTAAGTTTGAAACCTGTTACCATTTTCGTACCCACCACTTCTGCTGGGAGGCTCTTCCGGACATCCACCACCCTCTCCATGAAGAAATACTTCCTCACATCCACTCTAAGTCTCCTCTCTTCCAACTTCATATCATGCCCCCTTGTCCTTGAACATCTCTTTCTGTGTGTAACCTCCCCCCACTGGCCTCCTTGTTCAATTAGTAGGGCTGCTCCTCTCACACATGGCGCCACTGAGAGGGATGGGGGTTGTCACTGCTACAGTTCTGTTAACTGATACTTCTACTTCGTACTCTGCCATCCTCAGACAGGCAAACCAAGTGTGGCAACTACCTGGCTCACACCTGGGGGGACCATTTAGCATGGCCATCAACCTGGGTCCCTGGGAGAAAACATTTGTTCAGAATTATGCTAGGTTTGTACTTCTGGTCAGGGTCACCCAAGTAAATCCAGACACAGTGGAAGCAATAACTGTACTGTCCAAACAAGGTTGGAATTCTAGAGTGTGGCTTTTATTCACATAAACAGAGAATAATACAAAACGAAGATAGACCCCCACAGGGCTACTCCCACTGGTAATGCAGATTACTGAGGTACAGAGCACACACACAGCGAACCCTCAGGTTCTGAATGGATCTTTGCACACATGGCCAGAACTGGTACACTTCCCTTGACTAGGCATCCTCGGCCAGTACTAGGAGACTTTCCCATATTTCATGAGGAATTATTGGTGGCACCCTCAACCACCACAGAGCACACTCAGGCTCACAGAAAATCCAAAATCCCATGTATGGGTATTTTCTTCAGGCACTGGCCAAGTGCACTGAGAGAAAACAAAGGTGCCCAAACTGAACCCGGAGAGGTAAACATGGTTACTCCAGATGGGGGGGTCTCCCACCTTTTGCTTCCAAATTTATACTCGGCCATTCATCTGGTTAATAACATCCTTCTCAGAAACTCTTGTAGATGCTATCTTGAAATGTCTTTCACATTTAACATACTACTTTCTCACACCTCTGAGGTGTCCTGAAGTTAAAAGTCCAGTACTTGGCAAGTCTTTCTCCGGACCTCATAGTAGGCAGACACTTTTAAACAGAAACAGTCTTGGTGACAGAGTCCCTTTATCAGAGAAAAAACTCACCACGGGAATGCAGGTGGCCCTGGGCTTTTTCCACACAAAAGTCTCAGGTACTCACAGAGCAGATGAATCTCAGGCAGCTTTAACACAATCCAGGCTGGACCATGGAATTGCCCCTGAATCCTTGAAATCCCCCCCATTCCTCTGGGAATGGGGCAGTGGAAACCCCTCTGGGAACGGTCTCTACCACTTCACTCTCTGGTCTTTTATGTTCCTCTTCTAGGGTGAGAACAAACTTCCCAAACTACAAAGGTAGCTCTCTGTCAGAGCTAAAACTGAGGAGCTGCTCAGGTAGCAGCCTCCTCCTCACTCTCCACTCTACAGACTACTCAACTCTAACTGAATATTCCACCCAACTCCCTGCAGCTAGCATTCCATTGTGGCTTATGCTGCTGCGACAATTCTAAAGTGACATCATCACTCCAGCTCAGCTGAGACTGAAAACAGAGTGGGACACTGTGAAATCCATTTAACTGGCATCTCACAAGCCTGCCACTGATTCTAAGTGGGATTCTAGTAAACCCTGAGAACAAGGGGGTTACACCCATCCTCAGCCAGGAAAATCATTGTCCCCAGTCATTAACTACATTGCACCAGGCCATCCTACCCTATGTGTTGACTACGAGGAGGTAGCGCTACCTTCTTCCCTACCATGTGCCAGGTACAAGCAGACAACACCAGAGGCCATTGGCTGATGCATCAGCCCCTACACTATGATCTTACTACGGTAATCGGTGACCCTGGAAGAACTGTCCAGAGCACAGCCCTAATAGACCAGCACTGCAGCCCCTACTGCAGGTCAGGACCACAGCCCATCTATCCCCCTAGCCCTCTAGGGAAAACCTATCTAACCGAAACAAAACTACCCAAAACAGGGGAACCTCTCCATCCCTGGACACCAGCAAACCAAACCCGGAGTTAACACTATACACAAGCATTACAATCCCACACTCCCCTACAACTACACCTGTGGAAGGAAAAGGTTAACACATGTTAACAACTACACAGTACTTTAAAAACAACACTTTAAAGCACTCCGATGAGTCCCTCCAATCCTCTTCTTGTCTTCTCTTCTTTCTTCATCAGGATCCACCTGAAAGAGAAAAGACAGAAACACACCCCAAATTTGCAAACACAGTACACAACTATAACCCTTACCATCAAACACTGGAGAATCCCCCCCCCCCCCAATTTTTTTTTTTTAGAAAAAAGGTAGAAATGTACAAAACAGTAGAAAATATCAACATTATGAACAATACACCTTTTGGGGATGGAATGCCCTAAATGTCCCAACTAGTGACAAACAGTGCCCAAAGGCAAGGTCCATGAAAGAGTCTGTCCTGGGCCGGAGCCCATTGAAGCACAGTTCTTGACATACTGTAGTCCCAAAGGGGGGGAATCTTTGTGGACAGCTCAACAGTCTGTAGTCTGATGGCTGTAGGATGTGTATTGCATTGCATTGTCAATAAAGCAAGAAAATTCTGGACTTACCAGTCCCTTGAAGAACAAAAAATGGAACAACACCTGGATCTCCAGCCGAAGACTCACCCTGACAGCATTTTTTGGATACAGCTGGACATAAATCTTCTGGAAACAACAGGATGGATGTCTGGAAACTACTGGGATGATGTCATCTAGGAGATGGAACCTTGGAACAGGAAAGGAACAGCTGGTCTGAAGTCATCCGAAATCCCAGGCGATGAATCAGAAAACAGCTGGGTTAATGTCATCTTGAGCTGATGTCATCTGGAAGGCCAGGCGATGGAACTGGAAAGGCACACTGCAAAGCTGAAGAATCTGGAAGCACCTTTGGATCCAGAAATACCAGACTGGCGAAACAACATGGGTACGGCAATGGCTGGATGGCAGCACTGGTTACCACTGCTCTGGTTTCCACTTGGTAGGCATGGGAACATTCACAGGAAGCTGGTTACATTGAGGGTAGTACCACAATGGGTCAGGTGCAAGAATTATTACCCCATCTGGGCACTCATAATTCACATTATGGAAAGTCTTCTTTCCCTTTCTATTCACAGTATGTACAGTGTCTATGAACAGTGTCCTGACCACCTTCCAAAACTTGAGTTTGTCTCTGACAACTTTGTCTCTGACATATCAAGCTGCACCTGGATGCAGGTCTTTGGTTGCCTCTTCCACTAGCCAGGCTCTCCTGTTTTCCTCCATCTCCTCCTAGACTCTCCGAGGAAAGGTAGGAAAGGACATTCCATAGATCTCATCTGCCTTCCTATGAACCAGTCTTTCCTCCTTACTATTCTTGGTTAGTTCACGACCCCCAGCCTGGCTTGGCGGCGGCCAGTCCTGGTTCTGCCAGTGTCGCATACTCAAAGCTATGTAGATCTGGTCCCTGAACCCTCCTTCTGGGGGTAGGGCTGTGGAGTCACCAGCTTCTTCCTCTGGTTCCTCCGAGGCAAGAACCCGAGGCTGTGGACTAGAACCTTCATTGTAAAGATACATAGCTCCCGCCTCCTCCTCTTTCTTACTTAGGACCTGGACCCAGGAGTGAGCAGTCGTCCTCACTCCCGAGACTGTCCACTCTTCACTGGGTGTGGAAGTAGACACCTCCCAATCTAGAGTTTCTCAGAAGACCATCTCTCCATGAATCTACTTATTCTACCTCTGCACTGTCCATCTGTGACACAGGCATGAAGACATCACGAGGCTTCTGCCCTGCCAGTACATCTACACCATCTTCCTTTGTGCCACACTCTGCTGGGCCCCCCCCCCAACAGGTTCAATCTGGTGCTGTGTACTGCTACTTGCAGGATCTTGAAGCTTTATCCATGTGGGAGCCAAATGAATCTTGGGTGCACTAGTTAGACCTTGCTTCCCTATACACCCTGAACAGTGAGGAATCTTGAAAACGTCCCTTCCAGCCTTGAGAAACATTATGCATATGTTCACTGGGTATCCGGGAATCCCAACATGAGGAGGCAAACTTCCACCATAAAAACATTTCCCTACTTCTTGCACCTTGGTAACCTCTTCAACTATCATAGCCCGGGCATGATCTGGGTAGCGGGGTGGTCCCGAAGCCATGACTGTAGAAAAACACACAAAAGTTCACTGTTATCACTGAGTTCACTCTACTTGGAACAGTCTCACAAAATGGTTCCCTGCTACTGTGTTTACATTACTACCCCACCCTGTAATTGTGGCGGCAGCACTCCTGGTGCATCAACAATCTGTGTCTGACTCAATCCACTGCGCATCCAATTTACTGCATACTGATAAATTTTACTCAACCTGCACAGACTGCACTGATTTTCTTCCTCAGCACATCTATATGATTTTCTAGGACTTTACATTAGCTTTTAATCACTTTTACTTGCTTAAAGTCACTAAAGTCACAGTATTTCTTGAACAGGATTGCCTGTTTCATTGCAGCGTCTCATGCAACACCCAGTCTCTCTGTTTGCTCAGAGAATTACACTGTTGCTGAATCCATAATGCATGCTCACAGTCTAATGTTCAGAATTCTTGCTTAGGTTTGATTACTTTACACAGTCCTTTGCAAAAACAATCGCACTGTTTACACACAGATCCAGCTGGCTTTAGAAAAATCACACACAGTTTGAGCTCAGTTTTGCTGAATGGTACTCACTGAATCAGTAGCTGGCTTTTCCATGGAAATTATCAGCCTACAGATGATCATGGAAGGCCTCTGGGTTGAAACGGGCTGGTGACCCCGCCGATTGTCCCTACAAACACAACACTTTTTCCTCAGTCGATCGGAATATGGGTTGAGCCTGATGTAGCACAGAAAAGTCTGTTGTTTTAACTTTTAGAATGTTTGCAGTCACCGTGCGATCCTCCTGGCTAGCCAGCTTGCACACCACATGCTCTCTCCCTCTCGAACACTGGGCAGCACTCTGAAGCTGGCTTGGGGGTGGGACTGATTGCAGTCTCACCAATCACTCGACGCCATGCCAGTGAACCTCTCTCTCTTCTCATGCTCTTCTCCTCCATGGCAATCATCGAGCAGGCAAAATTTAAACTGCAAAACAACCTTTTTTCTTTTCAACTGTAACTCCATGGCAGGAGCACCATTTTAAACCATTTCTCATGGCTATTTTTCCTAGCGACTCCCCCAGTTCACACAGCAAGCATTTTAAACTTTCAGGGCACAATTGTCTCTTTGTTTCCTACAGTTCTCAATACTTTTTTCTGTCACAACTTAAAAATTAAAGCAGCCAAAGGTTCTTTTTGATGCAGGACATGGGGCACACACAATCTGGCTTTACTGCTCCTTGGTAAATATAGGCACAATCATAGCAGCACATGAACAGCAGGCACACAGAGGCACAAATGGATTGCACTACTCTGGTCAAATCTCTTATGCGCAAAGCTTCCGATTTTTTGGGCTGCCAACTGCCAGACAGAAAAAATGCTAGCCACAACCTGAGCAAACATCTCTTGTTTTCTCCCAAATTCCAACAACTCCTCAGCGGTGCCTCCATTTTGTAACCTCCACCCACCGACCCCCCTTGTTCAACTAGCAGGGCTGCTCCTCTCACACATGGCACCAACGAGAGGGATAGGGGTTGTCACTACAACAGTTCTGTTTACTGATAATTCTACTGTGTAGCCTGCCATCCTCAGACAGGCAAGCCAAGTGTGGCAACTACCTGGCTCACACCTGGGGGGACCATTTAGCATGGCCATCAACCTGAGTCCCTGGGAGAAAACGTTTGCTCAGAATTATGCTAGGTTTGTACTTCTGATCAGGGGCACCCAAGTAAATCCAGAAAAAGTGGAAGCAATAACTGTACTGTCCAAACAAGGTTGGGATTCTAGAGTGTGGCTTTTATTCACATACACAGAGAATAATACAAAGCAAAGATGGACCTCCGCTGGGCTACTCCCACTGGTAATACAGATTACTGAGGCACAGAGCACACACACAGTGAACCCTCAGGTTCTGAATTTATCTTGGCACACACGGCTAGAACTGGTACACTTCCCTTGACTAGGCACCCTCAGCCAGTACTAGGAGACTTTCCCATATTTCATGAGGAATTACTGGTGACACCCTCAACTACCACAGAGCACACTCAGACTCACAGAAAATCCCAAATCCCATGTCTGGGTATTTTCTTCAGGCACTGGCCAAGTGCACTGAGTGAAAACAAAGGTGCCCAAACTGAACCTGAAGAGGTAAACATGGTTACTCCAGATGGGGGGTCTCCCGGTTTTTGCTTCCTAATTTATATTTGGCCATTCATCTGGTTAATAACACCCTTCTCAGAAACTCTTGTAGATGCCATCTTAAAATGTCTTTCACATTTAACATACTACTTTCTCCCTCCTCTAAGGTGTCCTCAAGTTAAAAGTTCTGTAATTGACAATGTCTCTTCACTAGACCCTCACCTTAGCAGACACTTTTAAATCAGACACAAACTGAAAGTTCTGTACTTGGCAAGTCTCTTTCCAGACCCCATAGTAGGCAGACACTATTAAACAGAAACAGTCTTGGTGACAGAGTCCCTTTATCAGAGAAAAAAACTCACCACAGGAATGCAGGTGCCCCAGGGCTTTTTCCACAGAAAAGTCTCTGGTACTCACAGAGCAGATGAATATCAGGCAGCTTCAACACAGTCCAGGCTGGAACAGGGGATTGCCCCTGAATCCTGGAATTCCCACCATTCCTCCAGGGATGGGGCACTGGAAAACCCTCTAAGAATGGTCTCTACCACTTCACTCTCTGGTCTTCTATGTTCTTCTTCTAGGATGAGAACAAACTACCCAAACTACGAAGGCAGCTCTCTTGTCAGAGCTAAAACTGAGGAGCTGCTCAGGTAGCAGCCTCCTCCTCACTCTCCACTCTACAGACTACTCAACTCTAACTGAATATTCCACCCAACTTCCTGCAGCTAGCATTCCATTGTGGCTTATGCTGCTGTGACAATTCTAAAGTGACGTCATCACTCCAGCTCAGCTGAGACTGAAAACAGAGTGGGACACTGTGAAATCCATTTAACTGGCATCTCACAAGCTGCCTCTCCCTGCCTGTCACTGATTCTAAGTAGGATTCTAGTAACCCCTGGGAACAAGGGGGTTACATGTGCAATATGCCACTCTCCTGTACCTTATTGATTGAGGCATTTGTATATTTCTAGCATGACTTCCCTTTCTCTTCTTTCCTCCAGTGAGTACATGTTTACTTCCCTGAGTCTTTCCTTGTAAAGCTTCTGATGCAGGCCATGTAACATTTTGGTTGCCCTTCTCAGTACCACCTCCACCTGATCTATCTCCTTCCTGAGATGGGGCCTCCAGGACTGGACACAGTACTCTATGTGTGGGCTCACCATTGATCATTACATGGATAAAACTACCTCCCTTTTTCTGCTGATAATACCCTTCCCTATGCACCCCAGCATTCTACTAGCCTTTCCCACTGCCTTATCACACTTCTTTGCTACCTTCAGGTCATCAGATATGATGATCCTCAAGTCTCTTTCCTGTTTTGTGATTGTTAGCACCTCCTCGCCAAACTGATATGTTGCCCTTGGATTTCTATGCCCCATGTGCATAATTTTTCATTTTTTGGCATTGAATCCCAGTTGATAAAAAAAAAAGGGGAGGTTGTAGTAATAGGAGATCTCAACTTGCCAGCTACTGACTGGGACATCCCAGCAGCCAGGAGTGCCAGAAGCCAGCCCTGCTTGATACTTTGCAGGACTGCATGCTGGCACAGCAGGTTAGGGAATCCACTAGACAATCTGCCATTCTCAATGTGGTAGTCACCAATTCAGAAAGAGCAGGCAGAGTAAGGGTTGGGAACAATGGGAGTCCAGTGATTCCAGTATTATATGGTTCAAGTTGGCCCTGGACACCAGTAAGCCCTTATCTAAGGCTCAGGTGCTGGACTTCAGAAGAGGGGATTTCAACCAAATGAGGGAATTAGTCCTGATCAGGTCAGCTGGAGTAGACAGCCTCAGGAGAGTGGAAGAAAGATGGGTTAGTAACAAAAACGGAGATTGGGCCACAGAACCATGTAACTGAGTGGGGCAATAACTCATCAGCGTGTTGATGCTCCCTGATCCATTCATGACTGAAGCCACTTGGTGAAGCTGGCATTTCGGCTAATGGCGCTCATGGTACTGCAGAAGTAATTTAAAATTATACCTCATATGGGATGACATGCCACTTGGGGACTACCTGAAATTCCTAACAGAGGTAAGAATGCCACTTTTGAAGCACTTGATGCCATCACACCAGTCCATACATAACCCAGATCTTTTCACTTTAGATCACCATGGTTTGATGGGGCTCTCAAGCAGATGAAGATAAAGTGTCGGAAGTAGGAGCATTACTGGCAGAGGACCTGTTACAAAAAGGACAAACTGGCCTTTTGAGCTCACTATTGTGAGTACCAAGGGGCAATCGACCATAAGAAGGCAGAGTTCCTGTCCAAGGAGTTTGCTGGAGGGAGGAACAGGCCAGCTCGGCTTTTTTGGACTGTGGATAGACTACTCCATCCGGTCTGTCTGCAGCCAAAAAAAGCTTTTTCAGTTGCAATGTGCGATGAGTTTGCTCAGTTTTTCTCTGACAGGGTGTCCTCTATCCTGTCCTGGATCTCACCAGTGGGGCAAGGTTGTTCCTCCTGTGGCTGGCCAGATGGGAGCATGGGCACTCCTTTTGTCCATGAGGAGTTTAGCCCAGTGGACATGGCTGAGGTTGTTGAGGTGATCTCGAAGCTGTGGTCCACTTTTTGTGAACTGGACCGAGCCCCGACCCGTCTCCTAGTGGGATGCACCGGGACATTTGGTCTAGTGTTTTCCAGACTAATCCAGTGTTTGCTTTCAGAGGGGATCTTCCCTGTTGCCTTGAAGGAGGCACTGGTGAAGTCCCTGCTAAACAATATAGTTAAGATACCAGTGCTCCCCCCACCCCAAGACCCGTTGCTTTAAAGCTTGCAATTTTTTCTAATAACTCCAATATTCTTACTTGTTATAAATTATTGGAGGGGTTCTTAGTCTCATCATCCAGCTGAATTATGATCAAGCCTGACCACCGCAACAAGGTGACCACCTCTATCAGTCAGAAAAAAGCATCACATTTTATCTTGCCATTCTGAGCTGTGGTCCCCCTGCTTTCTCTCTATCTTGTGGAAAAAACACTCTCTGGCTTAATTGCTTATATAGTGTGCTCTGGCCAATAAGATGCTCACCTGTGTTTACTGGGGAGCTCACCAATTAGAAGAAGGCCACAATTCTCCTGCATTCAAATCAGTATAAAGGGTTTGGCAAGCTCAATCCCTGCATTTACAATGCATCTTAGTAAAATTTGTGGGGAGGCACCTGGTGTGTGACCAGACAAAACATATAGTTAAGATACCAGTGCCCCCCACTTCTTTAAAGCCTGCAATTTTTTCAAATAACATAAATATTCATACTTGTTATAAATTATTGGAGGGGTTCTTTATCTCATCATCCAGCTGAATTATGATCAAGCCTGACCACCACAACAAGGTGACAACCTCCATCGGTCAGGAAAAAGCATCATATTTTACTTTGCCATTCTGAGCTGTGGTCCCCCTGCTTTCTCTCTGTCTTGTGGGGAAACCACTCTCTGGCTTAATTGCTTATGTAGTGTGCTCTTGCCAATAACAAGCTCACAGTTGTTTATTGGGGAGCTCACCAATTAGAAGAAGACCACAATTCTCCTGCATTCAAATCAGTATAAAGGGGTTAGCAAGCTTAACCCCTGCATTTACAATGCATCTTAGTAAAATTTGTGGGGAGGCACCTGATGTGTGTGACCAAACAAATAACTCCAATATTCTTACTTGTTATAAATTATTGGAGGGGTTCTTAGTCTCATCATCCAGCTGAATTATGATCAAGCCTGACCACCACAACAAGGTGGCCACATCCTTTGGTCAAGAAAAAGCATTATATTTTATCTCGCCATTCTGAGCTGATGTCCCCCTGCTTTCTCTCTGTCTTGTGAGGAAACCACTCTCTGGCTTTATTGCTTATGTGGTATGCTCTGGCCAATAAAAGGCCCACAGGTGTTTACTGGAGAGTGTACCAGTTAGAAGAAGGCCACAATTCTCCTGCATTCAAATCAGTATAAAGGGTTTGGTAAGCTCAACCCCTGCATTTACAATGCATCTTAGTAAAATTTGTGGAGAGGCAAGGAGATATTTTTCAGATTTGGCAACCGTGATCTTTCTAAAGTAAAATGGGGGGACAGCTGGGGGGGACTTGTTGTTGAAGTGTCCCTAGTGTCAGTCTCTTTGTAAAAGTTAGGGGGGAGCACCTGACTGAAATCAGTGAATTCAGAATTAAATGCATCTGCAATCGATTTGGGATCGTGTATATGCACATCATTAACTGCCAGCATAGTGGGGGATGCTTTACTTGTGCGACCAGTGAGGTCCTTAATCTTTTGCCAGAAAGCCTGGCTATTTCCCCCGGAGTTGGTGAGCTCACTTTGGAAGTGAACAATTTTAGCTCTACGGATTTCCCTAGTGCAGGCATTTCTGGCGGCTCTGTACTGCTGCATGTCAGCTGGTTTCCCTGTGGAGCGAGCCATGTGCCACAGATTGTCCCTAGCTTTCATCATACTAAGTAAGGCCAGGGTGCTCCAGTGGTTGGTGACACCTTCGGACTTCAATTTTTGTACCAGGGCAAAAATGTCATATGCTTTGTTGAAATGTGTGATAAGGTATGGTAAGGCATGGTCAACATTACTGGATGTGCCAAGAGGTGCCCAGTCACATCGTGCTAATTAAGCATGAAACTGGTCAAGTTGCCACATGTTAGGGTGTGCCAGTATGTCACATTGGCTGGGTTTTTTTGGGACTTGTTAGATTAGACCAATGGGTGATGACGGGCAAGTGGTCACTCATGGAGTCAGAGAGAACTTCGGTGCTAATGTGTCTATGTGGGTGTGTGGTTAGTATTAGGTTCAGCAGTGTGCTATTACCCTTGCTAGGATTAAATCTAGTGAGGGGTTGTAATATGTTGGTTAATGTTACGTGCTGCAATGGCATCTTTGAAAGCATCAACATTATCAGCTAAACAATTTAAGTTGAAGTCGCCCATAGCAACTGCCTCAGACTGATGTGTTCAGGTTTCTAGATAGTCTAGTACCAAGTTAATACCCAGGTTATTTTCACATGGGTGGATGTAGACAGAGAGTACGTATAGGGATTTACCATGTGTTTCTAGGAGAATTTTAATTCCCGGGAATTTGATAATAGTTTACTGAGGAGAGTTGGGAAAGTGCCTGGCCCCTCAAGGAGTCCTTCAGACAAATGGCACACCATCCACCTCTTTTATCAACCCTGTCTAATCTGAACAGTGCATACCTGACAATTGTTAATGCAGAGTCCGGGGTTTTGGCAGAGAGCCAGGTTTCTTTTAGGGTAACATCAGGGCTATGTTGTGTCACGCATACCCTCAGATTATCAGTCTTCGGCAGGAGGCTATGAATGTTGTTGGAGGATCACCTTAGAGAATATTGTGGATTTGCAGGTACTGTCATCAACTGGTTTAATTCCTGTCTCTCAGGTAGGAAGCAACAGGTGGTGATGGGGAATTTCTACTCTTCCCCAGAAGCCCCTGCCTTGTGGAGTTCCTCAAGGGTCGATCCTGTCACTGATGCTGTTCGCTATGTACATACTACCCCGGGAGAGCTCATTAGATGGTACAGTCCGAGTTTTCACTGCTATGCAGATGATACCTAGCTGTACATGTCTTTTGCCACTGGAATAAATGACGCCGTGGAAGTGCTAAACAACTGCCTGGCTGAAATTGAGGACTGGATGGCCTCAAACTGGTTGAGGCTAAATCCCAACAAGACAGAGCTCCTGGTGATTGAGCCTGGTCATGGGTGTGATAGGAGTGCCTCTGGAGTGGCAACATAATTTGTCCTGGGAACCACTCCATTGCTGGATTCCTCTATGGTGAGAAGTTTGGGTGTCTTCCTGGATGACAGATTGACACTTGATGCTCAGGTGTCATCTGTTGTTCAAAGTGGTTTCTACCACTTAAGGAATGTCGCCCAGATCAAACACATAGTTCTGTCCGAGGACCTGGCATCATTAGTACACACCTTTGTTACTTCCAGGCTTGACTACTGTAACGCTCTGTACTTTGATGTCTGTGTAGGGACCCTCTACTGGTTGCAGCTGGTGAAGAACCCAGTGCCTGGTTACTGACAGGCCTGTCTAGGTCATGTCATGTGACCTCAGTCCTGTGAGATCTGCACTGGCTGCCTGTCAGGTGAAGGATCATCTTCAAGGTGGGCTCTTTTTTTAATTTTTTTATTGAAAGGCAGAATTACAATAAAAGATATAACATTCATATTTACAATGCAGTTCATACACAGTCAGATTTTTTAACTCAAAGATGTAGCAAATTACTAACATACTTACATATGCATTATGGGAGTATGTGTGATTTTGTATTTCTTTGAAACTTGGCTTCCCAGCCAATGCCCTTTGGGGCAACCCTTGCCTAAGTGCTTCTACACTAAGGTTCTTTGTCTATTTACATATAGATTTACAAATACATTTACTTACAGCTCTAGAGAGCATGTATTACTGAGCGTGAGAAAAGAAGATAGTTGGTAATGGTGAAGTGGTGAGGTTGCAGCAAATTATATGAGCACAGCCTCTGTTTAGTCTGATATAATTCCCTGTTCTATTGCTCTGATACGTGGATCCCAAGTATTCTGAAAAGTTTGTGCTTTCCCAATAGCAGATAGCTGACATCTCTCCAGTCTCATACAAAGTAAGAGATTAAGCCAATGTGCAATGCTGGGGTAGAACTGGCCCAGTGTTGTGCCACTGTTTTTCTAGCATTAATTAATGCTATTCCCCACAATCTGTGAGTTCACCAGACATTGCTGCGAGCACTGGTGCCTACCAGCTTCCCCTCTATTCCCAGCATAAACTCCACCAGAGTTCCAAGTAATTGGATTCTTAGCACTTTTTGCATTATTTCATTCACTTCTACCCCAAAAGGCACCACTATGGCACAGGTTAGAGCAAGGTGCAAAAAATCCCTGTAACCCCCCTGCAAATGGGGGTTCCCAAAAGACTTCCAGGAGCTTGCTTGAATGCTCCAAGCCTGAATGGTGTTTGGCGTTTAAGCCATTTATCAGTGAGTGTTTTTAGAACCTCTGGTACTGTCTCTTTAAGAGCTGTCTGCTTGCAGACATAATTAGTTTATATGGGGGGACTGTGTGTTTCTCTGTTTGAGTACCACTCAAGCTGCTGCCAATTCACTCCATTTTTGCAGTCACTAGGAGTGCAAAGGAACCTATCTGAAAGATGTAACTGTTTGCCAGAAACCATTTAGAGTGATAATGAAATTACAGTTTGTCTAACCTGCTTTCTTTTGCAGTCAGAACAGTGTCTGCCTAGTTCCCCATTCTGGTTTTGAACTGCTGAACTGGACCAATCAGTGTGGGATAAGCTAGCTCTAAATGGTGCCTTGGACGAATCAGAACTTGGACTCATAATCTGAGCCAGCCACAAGAGGATTGTATGGGCAGTGACTCTGGGAGATGTAGTTTAGACTTCAGTGCCTTTTGGACCAACAGCAGCAGTCTATTGTGAGTGACAGCCAATCCAGTCAAGAACTGGGAGGAACTCAAAGGAAGTGCCTGGTTTTGTCGGTTGGAGTTTCAGTTGAGCTTTGGCAGTGAAGAAGGAAGGGCCCTGTGCTTTTTCAGTGTGCAGTTTTAGTCAAAAAGCGTGTATGGCCCAGAGTTCCGGTCTGCAGCTTGTGTAACTGCTTGTTAGGACTGAATCCGTCCTGTGAAAAGAATCAAGGATCTCTGAAGAGTAGAAACCAGGCTCACCCTGTAGAAGACTGGAGAAATTATTGAATTGCACTCGGTCTGTCAGGAACTGAATCTGCTGTGTGTTCTCCCGGTATTGTGCAGTAATTGCGATCGGGATAGAGAAGCAGCCTGCCTGGTATAGTACTCTCTTTTACCATATAAATGTGAAGAGTCTCTTGGAGCTCAGGAGTAGCCCTGCTGATATTGAAGGACCCTATCTTATTTGGAGGTCGTGAGTACTAATTCAGGGTCGCTCCCTGTTGAATTGCCACATTAAATCCAAATGGAATTACTGTACTGCTGACTGTTTAATTTTCCTTTTCTCTGTGTGAAAGGGCCCCTACCAGCTGCCACGGTTTGGACTAGCCACTAGGGCTTGGGTACCCAGGGACTGACCATTTCACGAGATATGCCCAAGCTTTCCCCACCAAAGACCAGAAAGCATCCACTGTGGCCAAAGTACTTGTAGAAAACTTTTTTGTTCACTATGGGGCTCCACAAAGAATCCATTCTGATCAAGGGAGAGACTTTGAGAGTCGTCTGATCAAAGAGATGCTTTCTCTGTGGGGAGAGAAAGTCAGAACCCTCCCTTACCACCCCCAGAGGACCCACAGTCTGCGTTTCAACCGCACTTTGCTAGATATGCTAGGCACCCTGCACCCAAAGGACAAGCCTAGATGGAGCCAACAAATTAGCACCCTGGTACATGCTTATAACTGCACCAAAAGTGATGCCACTGGATTCTCCCTACCGCCTGATGTTTGGAAGAAAACTGACTACCAGTAGATGTGTTTTGGGGTCTCCTGATGGGGTTCAAGCTGACAACTATTTACAGTATGTGCAAAAGTTAAAGGCCCAGCTAACTCATGCGTACCAACTGGCTCAAACCATGGCTGCCAAAAGAAATCTGGCCAACAAAGAAAGGTATGATAAAAGGTGAAAGCACAGGAACTCCAGGAGGGAGATTGGGTATTGCTAAGAAATCTGGGACTGCATGGCAAGCACAAGATTGCTGACAGATGGCACCATCTCCCTCACATTGTAGTGGGCAAACTAGATGATTTGCCAGTGTACAAAGTAAGGCCTGAGAATAATTCAAAGATGTAAAACAATGCATAGAAATCATTTACTGCCCATTGGACAAATCTTAATTGAGTCTAAGCCCCTAGAAGATGCCCCTCTGGACCAGTGACTAGAGCTGCTGCTAGAAAAGATCAAGAAAGTCTGCACCTACAGAAGCAAAGTTAAAGTGTTCCCTCCACAAGTCCCAGTTGAGCATGACTGTCAGTCCATATCGGAAGAAAGTGAGAGTGACTTTGAATACTATCCTTCTTACGAACTGAGTCAATTGTTTCGGGGCAATCCCTAGTCAATACTGGAGACAAAGCTGGGCCTTCTGGACTGTCTAAGCCCCAGCTTCATCCCTGGAGCCAATGCTCCCAGAAAGTGAAGTGCAAAGCATCAGATCAGATGAAATGGAATCATTGTGCATGGTTGAACTGTTTGAGCTTTCAGGGAGAAAATGATAGATTGGGGCAGACTGGTGATACACCGAACAAGAAGAGTATTTTGAGTGCCCTGACAGTCCACTGCCAGTGTCCGAAAGCTCTCCATGCGAGCCAAATGTTGTGGACTCAGAAACTGTAACTCCTGGAGCTGAAATGCCCCATGTTCTAGCCTCTCTACCCCCATGGAGACTCCCCTGACAAGTGAGGACAATGCTGAAAATGAGGCTCAGAGTGCAGAGACTGTAACAGTTCCCCCTAGAAAGACTGGTGGAGCTGTAAAGCCTTGGTGCACCTCAGTTATGATTCCCTTGGGAGGCCTGTGGATTTGCCTCTCAATGTTGTCCGTAAAGGAGTGTATGTGTCCCCGAGCTCATTGCCCAAACTGAGCGTCAGTGCTAACTCAAGTTACTTGTGTTGTCCTCTCATATGGTGCCTTGCCCCGCCAGCCCCAAGGTAACTGATAGGGAAGGGCCCTCTCTTCAGGTTTCATGTACAAGAGGTAATAACTTGAGTTATGGTACAATGTGTATGTAATACTGTGTAAAGAGGACGTACTGCAATGTTTCAGAAATGTGTTCTTGGTAAAATGATATATTGATTGATGATTACATGTGAGCCTAATGCAAATGTATATGGTTGCAGTTGAAACTTATGGTACTTGCTTGACGGACGTCAAGCTTTCCCAAGGCCAGGAAGGGTAACCCCCTGCAAATGGGGGTTCCCAAAAGACTTCCAGGAGCTTGCTTGAATGCTCCAAGCCTGAATGGTGTTTGGCTTTAAGCCATTTATCAGTGAGTGTTTTAGAACCTCTGGTACTGTCTCTTTAAGAGCTGTCTGCTTGCAGACATAATTAGTTTATATGGGGGACTGTGTGTTTCTCTGTTTGAGTACCACTCAAGCTGCTGCCAATTCACTCCATTTTGCAGTCACTAGGAGTGCAAAGGAACCTATCTGAAAGATGTAACTGTTTGCCAGAAACCATTTAGAGTGATAATGAAATTACAGTTTGTCTAACCTGCTTTCTTTGCAGTCAGAACAGTGTCTGCCTAGTTCCCATTCTGGTTTTGAACTGCTGAACTGGACCAATCAGTGTGGGGTAAGCTAGCTCTAAAATGGTGCCTTGGACGAATCAGAACTTGGACTCATAATCTGAGCCAGCCACAAGAGGATTGTATGGGCAGTGACTCTGGGAGATGTAGTTTAGACTTCAGTGCCTTTTGGACCAACAGCAGCAGTCTATTGTGAGTGACAGCCAATCCAGTCAAGAACTGGGAGGAACTCAAAGGAAGTGCCTGGTTTTGTCGGTTGGAGTTTCAGTTGAGCTTTGGCAGTGAAGAAGGAAGGAGCCCTGTGCTTTTCAGTGTGCAGTTTTAGTCAAAACGTGTGTAAGGCCCAGAGTTCCGTCTGCAGCTTGTGTAACTGCTTGTTAGGACTGAATCCGTCCTGTGAAAAGAATCAAAGGATCTCTGAAGAGTAGAAACCAGGCTCACCCTGTAGAAGACTGGAGAAATTATTGAATTGCACTCGGTCTGTCAGAAACTGAATCTGCTGTGTGTTCTCCCGGGTATTGTGCAGTAATTGCGATCGGGATAGAGAAGCAGCCTGCCTGGTATAGTACTCTCTTTTTTTTTACCATATAAATGTGTGAAGAGTCTCTTGGAGCTCAGGAGTAGCCCTGCTGATATTGAAGGACCCTATCTTATTTGGAGGTCGTGAGTACTAATTCAGGGTCGCTCCCTGTTGAATTGCCACATTAAATCCAAATGGAATTACTGTACTGCTGACTGTTTAATTTCCTTTTCTCTGTGTGAAAGGGCCCCTACCAGCTGCCACGGTTTGGACTAGCCACTAGGGCTTGGGTACCCAGGGACAGTAACTGATAGGGATAGGCCTGTGCACAGAGCCATAGGTAGATTATTAGAGTGATAAGCTAATTAACCTGATTTCCCTGTCCTTGTTATATCCCTAAATAAATCAGAGCTGCTTGTTTCAGCAAGTTATACTGCCTGAGGTATTTGTCTATGTTAAAGTACTGTACTGTGATTGTTGCACTGTATCTCATTTCACAGGAGGTCCCAGTGCGGAACCAGTCCTGGGGTAAGTGTATACTGTGAAGGTAATTCTGATATATTGTGTGGGCCACTAGTGGGAAGAAAGGGGGGGTTGCAGTGTCCCAGAGGGCTGTGACCAAGTTAGTTTAACTATTGCAAACCCTGACCTCTGGGTGGAGGCACCCGCCATTGGATCCAGGCCCCTCAACCTGTTAGTGGCAAATCAGGCAGGGGTAGTAGCCCCTGGGATAGCGCCATCTAGGGGTTACATCCCCTATGTGCACTAGGCATTTGGGGCAGTTATTGGATCTAGATGGGCTGAATTTCTGAAGTCTAAGTGGGGTGAAGTACGTTTGATATACAAAATTCATCTGGATTCTTCTAAGCTTGTTAGAAACAGAACATCCATGACTGTTACCCACAATCTCAGACCATAAATAATCACTTACTTCAGTTCCCAGGTTCTCGTCCCCATTTTGTTCTTGCCTTGATCTCTGGTTCTGGCCTAGATCCCATAATCAGTTGGTACAGTGATGAGAAACTGTAATTGAAGAGCCTGGTTGTGGTCTGCATATTATCTCCTCCAAAGGGGAAAGTTTTCAGGTGTAGGCCTAAAACAAAAGATTGTAAATTAGCATAGTGTATATCGTCAGCTATGGGAACCCCATATTGAGTTTGTAGTTGTTGGAAGCTGAGTGTGAATACCCAGGCCCGGATATTCAAACTCGCCCAAAAAGTGCGCAACAGCAGGAGCAAGCGCAAGTCCACTGCGCCCATGTGCAAGAAGCGCGATATTCAAAACTGTGCAGGCCAAGATGCGCCTATGGCACACGACTGAATATCACACCACCTGCGCCATAGCGCAGCTAGGGAGGTGAAGCTGAGCATATCTGATGCGCCATAGCGCAACAAGGGATGTTCAGCTGAGCAGTCCAGATGCGCCATAGCGTAACCAGGGACGTCCCCAGCAGCAGGGCAGCAATGCAACAGTACAACCAGGGATGCAGGGGCCATCATCCATGCCACAGATAGGCAGAGGAACACACAGCAGAACAGACATCGTCCCCCACACCCTATGCACTACACAACCGAGGGAGAGCTGGAATAACCACCAGCCCATGGATACCAGCAGCCAACCCACAGCCGGGCCATGGTGCCCCAGCACACCCCCTGGCAAGCTGTGACCCGGCACACAAGGAGGGCCGACCACCCCGGACCACACCATCCCACCAATGCAGAGCACACCCTGCACCATGATCCCCATACACCCTGACCAGGAGTAGCACCCAACAGTGCAGGACACCCCCATGCATGCCACCACCCCCCACTGTGACAATGCAACCTTGTGCACCATGGAGCCATGCAAGGCAGCCACCATGGGCACCCTGCAGGCGACGGCAGCAGACAGTGATGCAACAGATGCATACACAGTGCTGCCCTGCATGTCCCCCGAGGTACAGCTGAGAGACAGACCATGCGGCAGCAATGAGGTACCACATGCAACAGGGCATGCCCTGACCCCACCTCCAGCGGTACAGCACCCTGCACACCCTCCCAAGGACACATCCCGTCCCAGCACTGGCCACAGCAGCCAGCACAGACACGCACAGTGTAGCATGGAGGCATACACCACACAGGATGCAACACAGTGCATGGACAAACACCCACCCATACCTAAGGGCACACCAACACAGGGACACAGTAGCGGGTCAACCAAGCCACTGGTGTGTGGCCACAGCTGTCGTGTACACACAACCAGCACCCCTACATTGCACAGGTGTGCCAGCCGCCCTGTGCAGGCACCATGAAGCTGTATGCCACCAGCATGCTGCCGGAGCACAAGTGACAGACACTGGAGCACATCCCCTGCAACAGACACAAGCGACAGCATGGATGGTGGACAACAACAGCGGAGGCCACAGTGCCACCACAGGCAGACGTGCACCATACTGGTGATGGTGGTCAACCTGGCATTGTGCCGGGTACAGTTGTTATCCAGCATGGACAGCCACCACTGACACACCAGCAGACTGTGCATATCACAGACATGCAAGGATGTCAGCTGCACAGACCATGGATGGTCTGACAGGGGTGCCATGCAAACAGTGCAGTCCCCGTGGACCACTGCACACAGGCATGCAGTGCACAGAGTACAACACACAAACCACAGACAGTGACTGATCACCCTGACCACACCACAGGTGGTTCACCTCTGCACACACACACACACACACACACACACACACACACACACACCCATGGGAGGCCATCAGGAGGTGAGGGGCATTACCACAGTGTGTCTGGGAGTGCTAGACACAAGGGAACTGTAAGGAGCAGGACCTTGAAGTTTTAGGGGGTGGGGGCACAATGCCTGTCCAGCCAGAGAGCATTTTCCCTGGGTAAGAGATATGCTTTGGGACCCTGGGTAACAACCAAGCCTGTGGAAGTCCCTGCCCTGGCAGGCCATCAGGGAGGTGAGGGCCATTAGCCCTGGGTGTCTGGGAGTGCTAGACCCAAGGGAAGTGCAAAGAGTAGGACCAGGAAGTTTTAGGGGGTTGGGGTACCATGGCTGCCCAGCCAGAGAGCATTTTCCCTGGGTAAGAGGTGTGCTTTGGGACCCTGGGTAACAACCAAGCCTGTGGAAGTCCCTACCCTGGCAGGCCATCAGGAAGATGAGGGCCATTAGCCCTGGGTGTCTGGAAGCGCGAGACCCAAGGGAGGTGTTAACAGCAGGCCCTGAAAGTTTTAGGGGAATGCCAGCAGCTGTCTCCAGGCTAAGAGCATTGAGTTCTGGTGGAATCCTAGTGGGAGCTGAAGTCCCTGGGAGAAAGTGTGACCAGATGTCCCTTGGTCCTGGTGGGAACAGATGTCCCTGAGAGATGTTATGACGAGATGGCCCGAAGGGCTTTTTAGACCAGATGGCCCTGCTGGCTGTTGGCTGGGATTTCTCTAAATAGTGCTGGTCGGGCTTAATAGTTGCTCTAGGGGAGTTTGTTAAAGCCTAGCCAGGCTGTGATGGTGCTTGCTGGGCATGGCTTGATGCTGAGGCTGGCAGGCTGATTCTGGAAGTCTCCAGGGTACATGCCAGCAGTTCTCCCCAGGCAGAGAGCACTTTCCCTGGGTAAGAGATATGCTTTGGGACCCTAGGTAACAACCAAGCCTGTGGAAGTCCCTACCCTGGCAGGCCATCAGGGAGGAGAGGGCCATTAGCCCTGGGTGTCTAGGAGTGCTAGATCCAAGGGAAGTGTAAGGAGCAGGACTGGAAGTTCTAGGGGGTATGGGTACCATGCCTGTCCAGCCAGAGAGCATTTTCCCTGGGTAAGAGATATGCTTTGGGACCCTGGTTAACAACCAAGCCTGTGGAAGTCCCTGCCATGGCAGGCCATCAGGGAGGTGAGGGGCATTACCACAGTGTGTCTGGGAGTGCTAGATCCAAGGGAAGTGTAAGGAGCAGGACCTGGAAGTTTTAGGGAGTGGGGGTACAATGTCTGCCCAGCCAGAGAGCATTTTCCCTGGGTAAGAAATATGCTTTGGGACCCTGGGTAACAACCAAGCCTGTGGAAGTCTGTGCCCTGGCAGGTCATCAGGGAGGTAAGGGCCATTAGCCCTGGGTATCTGGGAGTGCTAGACCCAAGGGAAGTGTTAACAGCAGGACCTTGAAGTTTTAGGGGGTTGGGATACCAGGCCACCCCAGCCAGATAGCACCTTCCCTGGGTAAGACATATGCTTTGGTACCCTGGGTAAAAACCAAGCCTTGTGGAAGTCTCTGCTCTGGCAGGGCATCAGGGAGTGAGGGCCATTACTCTTGGGAGTCTGGGAGTGCTAGGCCCAAGGGAAATGTTAACAGCTGGCCCTGGAAGTTTTAGGGGCACATGCCAGCATGTGTCCCCAGGCTTGGAAGCACATTCCCTGTGGAAGGCATATGCTTTGGGACCCTGGGTAAAAACTAATCCTGTGGAAGTCCCTACCCTGGCAGGGCATCAGGGAGGTGTGGGCCATTACCCCTGGGATTCTGGGAGTGATTGGCCCAAGGGGAGTGTTAACAGCTGGCCTTGGAAGTTTTAGGGGGACATGCCTGCATGTGTCCCCAGGCTTGGAAGCACATTCCCTTGGGAAGGCATATGCTTTGGGACTCTGGGTAAAACCTAATATTTTTGAAGTCCCTATCCTGGGAGGGCATCATGGAGGTCATGGCCCTTAACCTTGTGAGTATTTACTCCTAGCCCTTAGGAAAGTGGCAAAAGCAGGCTCTGGAGGATTGAGGAGTGAGGGTGCCAGGTCTCACCAGACTGAGTGCACTTTCCCTGGGTAAAGTATATGCTTTGGGTCCCAGGGGAATAACCAAGCCTGTAGAAGTATGTACCCTGTGAGAGCATCAGGGAAGTCAGGGCCATCACTCCTGTGAGTTTGGGACTTCTAGCTCTGAGGGAAGTGGCTGAATCTGGGCCTGGAAGCTTTAGGGGGACAAGCTATCAATTCTACCCGGGCTGAGCGTGGAGTTTATTTTATTTATTTATTTAAACAGCAGTTTGGAAAACCTTTGAGCCATAGGCTCATTTACAAAGGTACCTTGTCACAGTAAGACAAACGAAAATACACAGTATAACAGTACAACACAGTATAACAGTAACTTAAGACATAGATACAAACAAGCTGGTACAGGTAGGATTGATGCAAACAATACCAGAGTTATGTTGTCCTTAGCAGCTTAGTAGTAAGCTTTGTCATAAGTATTGAGTACTGGCTTTGACTAGTGGCAACTAAGCTTGGTGTTAATAAGGTGGTTATGTAAGGAAGTTTTGAAGCACGATATAGTTGGAGCTTCGGAGATGGAGGGGGGCAGTGTGTTGAACCAGGAGGGGGCCCTAAAGTTGAAGGCTCTTTGACCGTGACAGGTCCTAGCTCTAGGGATAACAAGAGAGGTTTTCCCAGAGGTCCGAGTATGAACTAGTGGGACAGAGCGTATGGTGGTGGTCAATCCTGGCGGGGATAGCCCAAGGAGGGTCTTTTTTGTAAGGGTACAGGTCAGATATTTGAGGTGCTCGTCAAGATCAAGTACCAGTGCTTTAGCGTACAGTAGACAGGTGTGTGTTAGCCTAGGTGCCCCAGTAATTAACCTGCAGGCCTTATTCAGAGTAGTGCGAATTTTATGGAGGCGGTCTGATCAGCAGCACCATACACCGGCAGTCCATAGTCCACTAGGGACAGGATAGAGGAGGTGATCCGAAGGCAAGAGCCTCCGGGGAGGCAGTGTTTATACTGATGTAAGATGCCCAATCAGATGTTAGTGGCAGTGGCTAGGGCAGCGATGTGTCCATGGAAGGAGAGGGAGGGTCAAAATGGATCCCTAGGTATTTATAGGAGCAAACTTGTTCGAGTGGGAAAGAGGACCCAGAGTGATATGAGGAGTTTGAAGTTGCAGGACTTGTTTTGAGGATGAGTGAAGAACATGGTTTTGTTTTTTAAGATTTATCACCAATCTATGTTCCTTGAACCAGCCCTCGAGCTTCAGCAAAGGACTTCTGCAGCGAGTCCTGGAGGGCAATAGGGTTACTGACTTGAGGCAAAGATGACTGCATCATCAGCGTACAATAGAATGTCCCCAAGTAAGAGTGGCAGGTGTTAAGGTGAAAGGAGAATAGTAGGGGCCCCGAATGGAGCCCTGGGAACCCCAGAAAAGATGGGACAGATGTCTGAGTAGGTCCCATTAATTTTTACACACTGTGAGCAGTCAGACAGATAACTGGTGCACCAGGAGATAGGCCCAGCAGCAAAACCAGGGAGACTAAAGGCATCAAGAAGGAGGGGGTGGGAGACAGTGTCGAAAGCTTTAGAGAGGTCAATGAAGACCGCACCAGCCAGAGAACCAGTGTCTAAGGAGGAGTGGAGAAAGTTGAAGAACTCTAGGAGGGCTGTGTTGGTACTGTGGCCTGCTCGGAAGCCATGCTGCTCAGGACATAGGACATTGTAGGTGGAGAGGTAGTCAGAGATTTGAGAGGCCACCACTTTTTCCAAGGCCTTGGAGAGAGGAGAGAGAATGAAGATTGGCCGATAGTTTCCAGCCACAGTCCTATCACCACCTTTAAAGATAGGGGTGACAGTGGTGACTTTCCAGGCAGTTGGAACCTTCCCAAGGCAAAGAGAGTGATTGATGAGGTGCGTGATCGGGGTAAGGACTGTGTCTAAGACCAGCTGTAGGATACACGGATCCAGGGTGTCACTGCCTGTACTATTACTCTTGAGGGCAGTGACAAGGTGCGACCTAAGTTCTTGGGCAGAAACACGGGAGGAGAAAATAAGCGAGAAAGATTTACTGCAGGTGCTGGGGAGGAGGGTCAAAAAATTTGTAGGAGGATAGGGCTAAGGTCAGTGAATGAGGTGTTGAGGTGGTTGGCTATGAGGGCTGGGTCTGAGGAGATCACGCCATTAATGTTGATCTGGGTGGGTGGGGGGAGTGTGCACTCCCATTTAACTGTTTAATGTTATCCCAGAAAGTTCTGGGGTTCCCCCATGAGGCAGTAAGTGAGGACCGATAGTGCTCAGACTTGGCCTTTCTGATGGCCTGAGTGCACTTGTTTCGGGCGGCAGCATATAACTGCCTGTCACTGGGCCGGCCAGTCTCAATGGCACGGTACCATAGGTTGTCCCTATGTTTGAGCTGGTGGATCAAAGCTGGGGTTACCCAGGGGGCATTCTGCCTTTTAGAACGGCGGGTCAACATTGGGGCAAAGATATCACAGGCATTATTAAAAGTTCGGGTAAAGAAGGAGAGAGCTGTGTCAATGTCAGGAGTTGCCTGTATAGTAGACCAGTCAATTTGGGACAGAAGTTCCTTAAGTTTTATCAGTCCACCAGGTATTAGATGCCGCCAGCATGTGGACTGTGCTATGGGTTTGGGGACTGAGGATGACCAGTGGAATAGAATGGGGGAGTGATCACTGAGAGAGTCTGGGAGGACTTGTACATTGGGGATCCGATTAGGGCGGTTGGTGAGTACCACATCAAGCAGGGTACTGGAGCCTCTCGGGGTTAGTCCGGTAGGGTGGGTAATTAGTTGTGTTAGGTCTATTGCAGAAAAGGAGTCTTGGGTAGAGAGAGGAGGAGGGGCTGAGCCAGTTGACATTTAAGTCACCCACCAGAATTTGATCAGCGGAAGGAGGTAGTGAGGAAGGTATTCTGTAGAGAGGCAATGGACTCGTTTGGTCCCTGGAGACACGTGTGCAGTAGTCAGATAAAGGGTCCCTTTAAAGGGTCAGGGGTTAGTTTCAGTGTAAGCACCTGGGCCCTGGAGTCAAGGATGGGAGCAGGCAGGGCTAGTATGGGGAGAGATTCCTTGACATAAATAGCGCAGCCACGCCCCGTCTCCCAACACGGTCAGACCGGAAGAAGGTGAAACCAGGAAGGGAGACTAGGGAGTCAGGGGAGGATTTCGACAGCCAAGTCTCAACCAGAGGGATGACATTAGGGTTAATCGATGTGACCAGGCATTGTAGTGAGTCAAACTTTTTTAGGAGGCTACAGATATTCATGGAGACCATGCATAGGCCTGTGGTGCTAGTTGGGGAGCTCCTGGGAACCAGGCCAGGGTTTGGATGAATGTTCCCTGACAGGAGTAGTAGCATGACTAACACCCTGGCTGGGAGATGGTGAGAGGTTTTTCTACGATTGACATTGGGGGGGGAGGGGAGGCTAAGGGAGCAAGGGGTGGGCAGGGTGGCACAGGAAGGGAAGGCAAGAATAAGAAGACACCCAGATGTGCCTGAGGTGAGGAGAAAGCTAGGGGGAGGGCAGGGAGGACCGAGACACACAGATGTCCCAAGGGGCAGGAGAGCAGGTTCAGGAGCAAGGGGAGGGAGGGGTGCCAGGGCACAGTGCGGAGTAGCAGATGGGTAAGTGGGCAAGTGCACTGCTAGTGGGGACTGGCACAGGCAGAGCATGAGACAGGGCCAATACATTGTGGTGAGCAAGATCCAAGGGAAGTAGTACTGTACAGGTAGGAATAGGAAGTAGCGAGGGAGCATAGGTCCCTCTAGTGGCCAGCAGGTATAACCTGCAAATGGGAAAGTGGGGAGATAGGTTCTGGGCAACAGGACGTGATGTCACCGGATGTGATGTCATGGGGTGGATCCATAAATTGACAGCCCCCTGGGAGGTGGGTGGTTGGGGCGGGCGGGGCAGGCAGGCGTGAGCGCCGTTGGGCTCTCACCCTCCTGCAGGCGTCCAGATGAAGAAGAGAGCTCTCTTTACCTCGAAAGTTATCAGGCTGGAGATTGGCCGTCAGCTCCTCAGGTGAGTGCTTGTGTTGCTTGTGTTGCTTGTTTGTCCCAAGTGCCTAGCTTGGGGGGGGGGGCTGCCTATGTAGTGGAGAAAACAAAGCCTCTCATTACTATGCAGTGGGAGAATATGTTGTGACTTTCACAAAGGAGCTCCAATCTAAGCAAACAGGGCTATTCCAAAATGAGGTCACACTAGGACCCAGCTATCCTAATACCTTCAGTTACAAGCACAATTAGATCCAATACCACAGTATTCAACAAGTCTGCTCTATATTAGCTGCTTAGTATATCTGGCTTTAAGGTATAATCAGCAATTAGATCCAGTACCACCATATTAAACAAGTCTGCTCTATATTAGCTACTTAGTATATCTGGCTTTAAGGTATAATCAAGCAATTAGATCCAATACCACCATATTAAACAAGTCTGCTCTATATTAGCTGCTTAGTATATCTGGCTTTAAGGTATAATCAGCAATTAGATCCAATACAACCATATTAAACAAGTCTGCTCTATATTAGCTGCTTAGTATATCTGGCTTTAAGGTATAATCAGCAATTAGATCCAATACCACCATATTAAACAAGTCTGCTCTATATTAGCTGCTTGGTATATCTGGCTTTAAGGTATAATCAGCAATTAGATCCAATACCACAATATTAAACAAGTCAGATCTATATTAGCTGCTTGGTATATCTGGCTTTAAGGTATAATCAGCAAGGCAACTCTAGGGCACCCAGTGAGTCCCTAGCTTTACACTTCAGCATTAGTAGCACAAAGAGAAGCAAATAACAAGGAGGCATACTTACATTTGTTACGGTACTCTTCCACCACAGAGTCATGGAGAAGTGTTTGATTCCAAGTATGGCTGCCTGCTTCTTCACTGCTTTTGCAATGGCAGAACATGTCAGGTTTGCTCTGTCTGTCTCGATGAGCACAGGGGCATTAAGTCCAGTAGCTGATGGTCTCAGTTTGGGGAGCAGCCGCCTTGTGTGGTGTGCATAGAGCTGAAGTAACTAGAATAGCTCTCCTTCTAGCACCAGTCTAACTGGTCCATGTGTTGCAATGGTTTTGTGAAGAAAAATGGTTAAGACATAGCTGTCTTCACTATCAATGACCAGTCTCTCTGCATTCTTCAAGTCACCCAGACATATTTCAGATGGCAGCAGAGCGCTGGGCATTGTGGAGGGCCAAGCTGAAGATGAGGTGATTTCTAGCCAGGCAGTGATCTTGGTTTCTAAGTGTCTTGGCTCTGGGTAAACTGTTAATTATCCTGACTGCCTCCTTTGCAGCAGAGGTGTCCTTATACAGGGATGCTATCTCTGGTGATATCCGCATTTGTGACTTCCTTAGCCAGATTTCATGGCGCCTCTTCATGGCAGAGGTACTGAGGCCAGCTCTCCAGAAAGGAATTACCTAGATGAGCATGTCAAGTTCAGCCTGATGGGTCCTGGCAAACCCATTCAAATCTAAGAATTTCAGGAAGTGAAGGAGGCTGTTTATATAACACTTGATAGTGCCTGGCTTAAAACCTGAGACTTCAGCCTCTGGAATTCAAGTATCTCTTACAAATGCCCTGGAACCCAGCAGGGGGTGTGAGCGAAAGGGCTGGGTCAATGGAGTTCCACAAGTGGGTCAGCATCTACTGGTGAGCGGTTGCTGTTTCTTGGTCTTTCTTTCCTCCCTCCAAGGTCTGGAGCCAAGCTCTATAGAGACTCAGCAGTTGAGGACTCTCTATCTCTGACTCTGTAGCCTGGTTAGGCAGCTGAATATGTGGCAAATCCAGAGATGGAGAATATTGAGTCTGGGTGTCTCTGATAGTTGGTTGGGCTTTAAAGCTGGTCAGAGTGCATTTGTGTACCTTCCGAAAGTGCTGACTTAGATCTCTTACAATGGCAAAACAGTCTGGGTGCTGGCATTTGTAAAAGCATTTTCCTGCAGAGACTTGGGTCAGGAGTACTGCCTCCCAAAGTATCGTGCCTTTCCCGTGTCGTGGCGTTGTACTTCCTGGAGGTGCCTTGGTAGATGCTTAATTTTCTTACCACAGATTGTGCAGGTACAGAAGGGGCCTCACTGTCTTGCTTGGTATCCCCAGAGAAGCATCTGTAAAGGGAACACAATTTTAGTAGTGCTGAACATTAACCCTGGGAGTGTGGGACTGTAAGACCCAATGGAAGTGTTAACAGCAGGCCCTGGAAGTTTAAGGGAGCATGCCAGCAGTTCTCCCCAGGCAGAGAGCACTTTCCCTGGGTGAGAGATATGCTTTGGTACCCTGGGTAACAACCAAGCCTGTGGAAGTCTCTGCCCTGGCAGGCCATCAGGGAGGTAAGAGCCATTAGCCCTGGGTGTCTGGGATTGCTAGACCCAAGGGAAGTGCAAAGAGTAGGACCAGGAAGTTTTAGGGGGTGGGGGTACCATGCCTGCCCAGCCAGAGAGCATTTTCCCTGGGTAAGAGATATGCTTTGGGACCATGGGTAACAACCAAGCCTGTGGAAGTCTCTGCCCTGGCAGGCCATCAGGGAGGTGAGGGCCATTAGCCCTGGGTGTCTGGGAGTGCTAGACCCAAGAGAAGTGCCAAGATGAGGACCTGGAAGTTTTAGGGGGTGGGGGTACCATGCCTGCCCAGCCAGAGAGCATTTTCCCTGGGTAAGAGATATGCTTTGGGACCATGGGTAACAACCAAGCCTGTGGAAGTCTCTGCCCTGGCAGGCCATCAGGGAGGTGAGGGCCATTAGCCCTGGGTGTCTGGGAGTGCTAGACCCAAGAGAGTGCCAGATGAGGACCTGGAAATTTTAGGGGTGGGGTTACCATGCCTGCCCAGCCAGAGAGCATTTTCCCTGGGTAAGAGATATGCTTTGGAACCCTGGGTAACAACCAAGCCTGTGGAAGTCCCTGCCCTGGCAGGCCATCAGGGAGGAGAGGGCCATTAACCCTGGGTGTCTGGGAGTGCTAGATCCAAGGGAAGTGTAAGGAGCAGGACCTGGAAGTCTTAGGGGGTGTGGGTACCATGCCTGCCGAGCCAGAGAGCATTTTCCCTTGGTAAGAGATATGCTTTGGTACCCTAGGTAACAACCAAGCCTGTGGAAGTCCCTGCCATGACTGGCCATGAGGGAGGTTAGGGGCATTACCACAGTGTGTCTGGGACTACTAGACCCAAGGTAAGTGTAAGGAGCAGGACCTGGAAGTTTTTTGGGGGTAGGGGTACAATGCCTGCCCAGCCAGAGAGCATTTTCCCTGGGTAAGAGATATGCTTTGGGACTCTGGGCAACATCCAAGCCTGTGGAAGTCTTTGCCCTGGCAGGGCATCAGGGAGGTGAGGGCCATTAGCCCTGGGTGTCTGGGAGTGCTAGACCCAAGAGAAGTGCAAAGAGTAGGACCTGGAAGTTTTGGGGGTACGATGCCTGCCCAGCCAGAGAGCATTTTTCCTGGGTAAGAGATGTGCTTTGGGACCCTGAGTAACAACCAAGCCTGTGGAAGTCCCTACCCTGGCAGGCCATCAGGGAGGTGAGGGCCATTAGCCCTGGGTGTCTGGAAGTGCTAGACCCAAGGGAGGTGTTAACAGCAGGACCTGGAAGTTTTAGAGGAATGCCAGCAGCTGTCTCCAGGCTAAGAGCATTGAGTCCTGGTGGAATCCTAGTGAGAGCTGAAGTCCCTGGGAGAAAGTGTGACCTGATGTCCCTTGGTCCTGGTGGGATCAGATGTCCCTGAGAGATGTTATGACGAGATGGCCCAAAGGGCTTTTTAGACCAGATGGCCCTGCTGGCTGTTGGCTGGGATTTCTCTAAATAGTGCTGGTCAGGCTTAATAGTCACTCTAGGGGAGTTTGTTGAAGCCTAGCCAGGCTGTGATGGCACTTGCTGGGCATGGCTTGATTCTGAGGCTGGCATGCTGGTTCTGGAAGTCTCCAGAGTACATGCCAGCAGTTCTCCCCAGGCAGAGAGCACTTTCCCTCGGTAAGAGATATACTTTGGGACCCTGGGTAACAACCAAGCCTGTGAAAGTCTGTGCCCTGGCAGGCCATCAGGGAGGTGAGGGGCATTACCACAGTTTGTCTGGGAGTGCTAGACCCAAGAGAAGTGTAAGGAGCAGGACCTGGAAGTTTAAGGGGGTGGGGATACAATGCCTGCCCAGCCAGAGAGCATTTTCCCTGGGTAAGAGATATGCTTTGGGACCCTGGGTAACAACCAAGCCTGTGGAAGTCCCTGCCCTGGCAGGCCATCAGGAAGGTGAGGGCCATTAGCCCTGGGTGTCTGGGAGTGCTAGACCCAAGGGAAGTGCAAAGAGTAGGACCTGGAAGTTTTAGGGGGTTGGGGTACCATGCCTGCCCATCCAGAGAGCATTTTCCCTGGGTTAAGAGATATGCTTTGGGACCCTAGGTAACAACCAAGCCTGTGGAAGTCCCTGCCATGGCAGACCATCAGAGAGGTGAGGGCCATTAATCCTGGATGTCTGGGAGTGCTAGATCCAAGGGAACTGTAAGGAGCAGGACCTGGAAATTTTATGGGGTGGGGGTTACAGGTCTTCCCAGGCTCAGTGCATTTGGCCTGCATTAGGTATATGCTTTGGGACCCAGTGTAACTACTTAACCTGTGGATATCTCTACCCTTTGATAGCATCAAGCAGGTTAAAACTGCCTTACCTGTTGTGGCTTGCCATGTACATAGTATTTCATGTTCTGATTCCATGCCGACTGTGTAGCAAGTTGAGTTCTTGGTTCCGAGAAAAACCTCCAGCATCTCTGTTACTGTGCTGCTTTACTGCCAGTGCAGAGAATGTCAGCTGCTGTTCTGTGAGCCCCTAGTCTTGCAGCTGCTGATTCTGTGACCGTTTTATACCTGGTCGGGGGTGGGGGGCAGGAAGGGAAGGAGTGGTCCAGCATCTCTTCCCAGGCTCAGTGCACTGAATGCTGGGTAAACAGTGAACATCATCCCCCAAGGGCTCTGGACAAAATGGTTCCAATAGAGGTGACCTAGATGGTGGGTGCCAGTGTCTCTGAATCAGGTACCCAGAGAAGCCAGCCTTATTGGGACCCCATGTCCTTGTATCATAGTCTATGCACCTGTGGCAAAGAACTTCTATCCAGGTTTTTCACTTTAAAAAGGGTCTCCAAGTACTTTTTTTTGTGTCCAAGACCCTGAAGACCCTGGCCTGCAGCATGCATGCAGTCACATTCTCAACACAGATGTACACACATATGCCATGTACATGGATTGCCACACACATCGGCATGCAAACTGACCATCTGTGATAATGTAGTACACTTACCTGGTGCATACACAGTGCCATTGCACATCATGCACTTGAAGTGCTCCAGCCTCTGCCCCTCGTGGTGCTGCAGGTCCACATAGCAATGCCTGCACTTCTCCGTGTTCCTGTCAATGCCTGTCTGGTGGGACAGGTGGCATGCAGTTGACGCCCACACCTGCCTTCTTGGCCTGTCCCCCTCCTTGACCATGCAAAACAGCTGGCACGCCCTCTCTACTACCAGCTGCACTAAATTGGTCATTTCAGCCTCTCCCCACCTGCAGTCCCTCTGGACCACTGCCCTGACACGTCTGCTGCATGCCATTGTTGCTGGAAAGCCTTGAAGTGCCAACACTCTGTCACATCTGCCTCTTCTAGCTGCGTAGGCCACTAAATGAACTGCAGATACAATAGCGCCACTCTAAACTTGTATGGTGCAGTGCAATATACAATAGCGCCATGCTAGGCTGCACTGCCACTAGTGAGCATGGGAGATCATGGTGTGAGCCCATTGCAACCTCTGACCTGACAACGGCCTTGCGCATACTCACTGGGTGCGGTGCTAAGTGACTTTGCCCAGCGCTAATCAAGTAGCACTGCACCATGGCACTAACACTTTGCCCGGTGCTATATTCTGCTATATTCAAAGGCGGTATGCTAATGAGCCTACTGAGGCAATCAGAATGCAATCCACCATGTTAGCATCTCATTACAGCCTCATCTGCATGCACTACCTTGTAGATTGCTAGCCAGGCTATTTAAGGGGTGACTGTGCTCCACCTGCAGTGCTTACAGATACTTCAGGCAGGAGGAGGAGTTGTTTGCTCAACGCAGTAAGCCCCAGAATGTCCCAGGAATTAAATCCAGCTGCTCCAAGTAGGTGTCCCTCTGTCATTACAGTGCTGTACATTACTGCAACACCGTGTGTGCTCTGCTACACTGTAATGGGGCCACAATATGTGTGTGTGAACAGGATTGGGATGTACTGTGTCAGTCACTGCAGGCTACTGCATTATTAGAAGCAGCAGGCCCTGCATGCAGGTGTAAACAGTCACAGTGCTGCACTGTCGTGCTCTCATAACAGATGTCCACCCTGTGACTGTGTCTCTGCATGCACACACTGTGGTACATATATGGAGGCACAACTGCATCAACAGGGTAATAGTACATTCCCGGGAGGGCAACACAATACAGCCCACATGGCTGCTGTGTGCACCCAGCATGTGTATGAGTACCCCACGCTGTGCTCCCCTCCAACAAGGGCACACTGTGCAATCTTCCAGTATCACCTGTCTGTGCAGCACAGTCCTGCGACACACCTGTTGGCCCACGGTTTGAACAGTGACCTTGGTGCTGCCCTCACAGTGCATCCATGTGGCTGTTGTACTATTGCACACATCCCCTATCCTATGGATGATTACATCAGATGGTCATGCTGGGGACATCGTCTGGCCAGTGTGCCATGTGAAGAGACATGTTTCCCAACATCCCCATGACGCAATTCCACAGCCAATGACACGCTGTGACCATTCTGTGGTGTGTACTGGCAGTCACACACACACATGCTACACAACAGCCATTGACCGCTGTAATCCTTCATCCCCACACAGATGCCACAGATGGACACGAAAGGCTGCAGTCATACAAATTCTCCCATGAGGAGTTGACGGCCCTGGTCGATGGCTACAATGCAAGGGAGGAGGCCATGCAATGATACAGAAACACAGATGCCACCATCAGGGGGATGTGGGACCAGATAACTGCAGAGGTCAACGCAGAAGTGTTCACACTATGGAAGTTGTGCAAAAGCGGTGGCATGATATGCAGTGTAGGGCTGAGGAGGAGGAGGATGCAAACTGCCGGTTCCTATGATGTCTATTACCCGTATATGTGCATTATTACTGTAATAGCTAGCACCTTTACTGCCTCATATAATTGTAACTTGACTAACTGTATTATTGTTGTACGACCGTAGGTCCACCTTGTAAATGAGCTTGCTCAATGGTGTCCGCCTGGATAAATAAAGATATTGATTGATTGATTGGTCCCATGTAATATTAGCGAAAATAAAATAGCTATCACTAAAATAGTGAGGAAATAACAGCGAGAGCTATAATAGCTCCCGGTTTCAATGGCACTGCACAATTCAGTGGCTACACAATAATAGTCCCCAACCTTACATAACACATACAGCTGCTTGTTCCAACCAAACACTGCTGTCAAAGTCCTATATTATGTATTATTGCCCATCACCCAAGACTTAAGTGCAAGTGTGGCAGGATGAAAAAGAGGCAGAAATTATAGCCTTTAGCTTTTGGCATGAAAGGTGGTATATGGGGGAGTATACATGCACTGTAGGGCTGAGGGCTCCTGCAGCAAGGTGGAGGCAGTAAGGCACAATGCGTAATGCTGCCCATAAACCTATTTCGCTATTTTGACACACTAAAAAGTGCCATTTCGGTGCAGCGCTATTGCAGATTGTGCTATTAACAATTCGCTATTATTGACTCGCTACTTAGGAGTCGCTATTATGATGGGATACCCACACTGCCTACGTGCACAGCATGCCACCGGAGGAGATCCATGACTTGTAGGGCTGGAGGCAGCGGACCCCATCATGGAGTTGGTTGCATCAACCATTCGGACAGTGGCCGTGGCAGATGTGCAGGGTGGTGGCTGTGAAACACTACTATCATTGCAACACGCATGTGAGTACAAGGCCATGCATCACCATGGTATGCATGACACCACATGAGGGTACTGTTGGCTGTGCATGTGTTATGGCATGCAGCTGGCCTGGCCTCTGCACACATGTGTACATAGTGTAGGCCTGTTTGCGGTCTGGCAGTCTCTAGATATGTGCACTATGCATTGCCAGACCTGCAGCATGTGCCATGTTCACACAGTCATGGTTTACCCTGCAGACACTGGCACTGTGCCACTGCACATGGTGTGTTCATTGCCAGTGGGTGTGCATTCACCATGCAGTGTTGCATGCTGCCACGTGTGTCACTGTGTGCTTATACTGTCACCTTGGTTATGGTTGTAGGTTTCATGTGTTTGTGTACTTTTACATTCATTGTGCTGGTTGACTGTGGACTTCTGGGATGCACATTCAAAGTGTGATTGTGCGTGCACCTTGGCTGTGTGGGTCTGTAGGCTGTGCACACTGGGTTTGGTCTGCACTGTATGTCATTGGCAGCACTGGTATTTAGTGCATGCGGTGGCACCGGGGGGAGGGGACTGCTATGTTATGTGCAGGCCACTCACAGTCTTAATCTTGCTCCACAGCAACAGGGTGATGGACTCGTAGCAGGGGACCAAGTGCAGGCACACATGGTAGAGGGCCTGACAACATCTGGGTTGCGGAGGACAATGGCACAGGCATCGGCTGTGGGTATGACCATGAACTCAGGCCTTGGAGTGGCCAATGATTTTTTTTTTTTAATTTATTTCCCTCCATTCGCGGCCCCATGGAGCCTCTCTCAGGCTGCCTTGTCCTTGTCCTGCCCTGCCTGAAGCCCCCCTGATCTACACCTCCTCTCTCCCCCCCTTCCTGCAGCCAGCACCCCTGGTTTGACCTGCCCAGGGTGGGTCGCCCCCCCTCCTCTGGGGGCACACTTACTAGTCAGACTCTAGCTGCAGGGCAGGGCTGTGGCAGAGGACCTGGAAGGACAGTCGGGGCTGGCCCAGCGTGGGGCATGGAGGACAGGTGCTGTTGTCTGTCCATGGTGCTGTTGGTTTCCCTGTTCTGTGTGCTATCCCCTCCCACACCCTCCCTGCGTGGTGCACGTTAACGCTCTGGTGCACAGCAACCCTGCCAGCATCATCCACGCTGGATATGAGCTTGGCCGGCTTGCTGTAGTGCCCTGGTCTCCACCGGGGGTCACCAGCACTCCGGGACAACCCACCCCTTTCTACCTGGGGAGGAGAGCACCACAAGGGCACTCATCCTCAACCCTCCCCGGCTGACCCACAGCGGCCCAAGCTGGCTCCCGAACCTGGGTCGCCAGCATGGTGCGAGGTGTGGCATCCAGCACCTCAACCCTCAGCGCCACTGAGCCGGCACGGCCAGTGATGTTGAGGATGATGAAGCAGAGGATGATGATGATGAGACACGCATCCCCACTATGGACTACACGGGGGACACTGCCATTGAGGGGGGTTTCTCACCATCTGACTTTGTGTTTGAAGTGGAGGACTGGCCGGGCGGATAGCAGTGACTACACTGCTGCCCCGACTGAGTCAACCGCCAGACAGCCATTACATCTGGTGCTGCCAGGTTCCCCCATAGTGTATGCCACCAGTACCACTACTGCCATTGCCACCAGCATCACCATCATGACCACTGCCACTGTTGTCCCTGACAGGTCTGCGGCCACACACACACAAGCCAGCCCACGTGACACCCACTTGTGTGTGGGCATCCCACTGGCTAGTCTGCCCGCCCACACGACATGCATGGCACAGCGGATGGTGCATTGGGGCAGCAGGCCACACAAGGTGCTTGTTGCTCCCACATCGCTGAACGACCCCAGCCACCACCACCACTCATTGTCCAGGGTGAGCATGCACCCCAGGGATGGGAGGACCCAGAATCCAGGCATCTACTCCACTCTGTGGTGGAGTCACAGACTGCTGCAGAGCAGAAGCTGCACGCCTTCAGGTGGGAGGTATGGCAGGAGCTGTCCCTGCTCTGGGAGGCATTAAATGCTGGCCTAGTGTGGGTGGAACAGCATGCAGAGGACCATCATGCATGTCACCTCAATGCCCTCCACCAGGTATATACTGAGCTCACTGGGGCTGTGGGGGAGCTCACAGCCATAGTGGGGGATGTTGTGATGTCTGGCCAGCAGTGCACCACTGGCACACGATGTCGCCGTGCCAGTAGTGTCCCCCGGCGTGCCCCCAACTGCCCGTGGTGGATGGTCAGGGTTGGCCAGCACCACTGCCACGCCACCATCCATGGGCACACCACAGAACCCTGTATGGCGATGGTCATCAGCCACACTGAGCCCGCACTGTGGCCGTGGTCATCCCAGTGCAACCCCGTCCCCACAGTCTTCGCCTACTGGCTCCTCGGCCTGCAGTATGCCCCCCTCATGGGTACACATTAGGGAGTCTGTAATGGACCATGGTGGGAGATGGCGATGATGCCATGTGTGTGCCCCACCTTCCTGCACCCTTCACCCACATGCACCCCTCACATGCACCTCTGTGTTCCTGAACAAATCCTACCACAGTCCCTATATCACCTATGTGGCTTGTTTATAGTATTCCATTGTTCAGCACCTGTCACCAGCCTATGTCTGCCACTGTACTGTTTCTACTGTAAATACAAATTTGAGTGCATGTTTGTTGTCCATGCTGTTTTCACTCACCTGTCCATCCGTGTTAGTGTTCCAGTTATGTTATTGCGGTGCTCCTGGGATCTCCTGGCCATGCGAAGGTCTCGCCTTTCGAGTTGCTCTACCATCACCTGGACCTCTGGCTCTGGGTCCCTGTCTGCCTCTACCTCAGGTTCAGGCACGCATATTCCACAGTTGAGTGCCATGTTGTGCAGCATACAACAGGCTAAGAATATGTGGCATATCTTCTTCTGAGGGATATATTTTAGGGTACTGCCAGACCAGTCCAGGCACTGAAATCTCATTTTGAGCATGCCAAAGGCTCACTCTGTTACATTCCTTGTTGAGGCGAGTGCCTCATTGTACTGTTCCTCAGCCACTGTTGCTGGCCGGAGGACTGGTGTTAGCAGCCAGGGTCTCAGGGGATAGGCACTGTCCCCTGTGGAAACATGACCACATGTTAGCCGGTATATACTATACCAATCACCCTGCCTGTTGCCAGACCCTACTGTTTGGGTCATCCTGTCTACCTGTACACACTCCCTTCCCCCTTCCTCTCTACCTCCCTTGTCTGCTGTTCCATGGCACTGCCCCACCATTTGGGGGGAGGGCTTTGGTTGTGCCTGCTGCAGATACTCACTGACAAGGTGTCCACTGGGTGTTACACCAGCCTCAAATGCTTGGCACAGCTGTAACTGGTGCCAGACGAAGGCATCGTGGGCACTGCTATGGTACTGTGCAAAGACATTGATGATGAGCCCCGTTGCATCACTCAACACCTGGCAACTGGCATGGAAGCCCTTCCTGTTGATAAATGTATCTCCAACAACACCAGGTGGTGCATTGATAGTAACATGGGTGCAGTCAATGGCACCAAGTACAGCTGGTAGGTGCGCAACCAATAGAATTTGCTGCATTGTTTCTCTGTGCTCCAGTGCCATGATGGGGAATATGATGAATTCATCAGCACATGGCATGAAAGCTTCCAGGAACTGGGCCAGGAGTCGCGATGTGGCTGACTGCGACATGATGATGGTATCTCCAACCAGGTTCTGGAAGGTCCCAGTGGCAAGAAAGCACATTGCAGCCATCATCCTTTGCTTAACTGTCATGGCATGGCTGCTTTGGGTGGTAGGCTGCAGCTGCTCATGCAGGAGCTCACACAGCTGCCTCGGCATGATTCTGTTCTTTTTGTACCGGCCCACAGGGTGGTCATCTGTCAGTGTCTCAAATGAAACTCTGGGCTGGTACATTCTGTGTGCAACGTATCTCCTCCTTGGCCTACAGTGGGGCCCAGGGTGGGCTTGGACATTCTCTTCCTCTTCCAGCACTGCTGCCATCAGGTACACCATAACCATGTTGTTCCTGACTGCCATCTTCCTTCCTGCAGTGTCCATGCCCCCTCTGTGGATTGCCCTGAGTTTAGACTACCTTTTTATAGGCAGTAACTAGTGCAGCATTAAGGGTTGCACTAACATGTGTTGTGCAGTGCAACACCTTTGAATATGCCATTGCACCTGTATGCATGCCCCCGCCCCTCACTTCGCTCCACGCAACATTATCTTTCAGTGCCGCCACTAACAGGTTGCACTGGCACTATATGGCCTTTTGAATATGGTGGCCTACTGCAATTCTGGTGCAATTGTGGCACAATTGTTTTGTTTTCAGCACAATCTATTGAATATCTGTGCCCAAGTATCTTACTATCCCTGGTAGGTTCTCGTACATGCTGCTGAAGTGATAGTTGCTGGCCTGAGCTTGTAAAAAGTTTCTCTGCTGCAGTTTTGGCTGTAAGTCCCTTCCATTCAGTGTCCCTGTAGTTAAAATCTCCCACCACTACTACCTGTCCCATATCACATGCCACTTCTAGTTCATCTATAAGTTCCAAGTTCTTTTCATATGTTGTGTCGAGGATCTGTAGCATACCCCAATGGCACTAGATTGGAACATCGCCGACCAGAATAGCATGGTAAAGAACTGCGTGGTAAAAATGTCATCTCTTTTGTTTTTGTGGGGGGCTATGCCCCCTGTGCCCCCCAACATGGGGGGATCTATCCCCCACACCCACCAGACTAAAGTATTCTTACTCTGGGGGGGGAGCAGATCAAGGGGCAAGATTAAATTTGTGGGGCTGTGGAATACTGTTTCCATGGCCCCTTGTAAAAAAACAAAGTCCCGATTGCCAAAAATCTAAGGAGATCAGGATTAGAACCCTGGTCTCCATTGCCACAGAGTCAAGGTGCTCTATGCCTCAGCCCTCCACATCACAGGAGCAGCTTGGCCAGCCTCATGGATTCTGGTGCCCTTGTCCACTGTCAGCGCCATGGACAGTGACCTGGGGAGCGCTTACTGCAAGTGCTGTAACTCCCCTCTCACTGTTCATGGTAGTGCTATCCAGACTAGCACTCAGTTGACTGGCACTATTCCGGTAGTGCTATTCTAGGGGGTTACCTACCCCAACTATTATATATGTGTTTAAATTGCTTGTATTTATATTTACCCACAGTGTTTCGGTGCTACTGATATGTTTTCTGCCATTCTTACTTATGTCAACACTAGTAAGTTCTTCCTTTAAATATATCACCACCCCACCACCTTTTTTGTGGGATCTGTCATTCATGATTATATAATTTGCCACCAGGGATCTCCCTACCCCATGTATGTTATTAATTCCACAATGTTTTGTTACTAATAATTACAGAATAATCATTCATAGATATTATTGCATTTAGTTCAGTTACCTTATTTGTTAAACTATGGTCATTTATTAAAATGCACTTGATCTTTCTTTGTTTTTTTTAAACTCAACTTTATTATATATGTGACAGCAGCATAAAAAGACGTTCCAGAAAAAACAGAAAACAAATAATCGCCCACAGTGTGATGTCTTACAATACATGATGAGCAAAGCAATCGATATTAATATCTAGAAATTAACTAGTAATGAATTTGGCTCAGATCTACTGCTGAAAGTCTCTCAAATGATAGCGCTGCTGCAAGGTAGCATTAATAAGCTATACAAATCAGAGCTCCATGACAATTCAGATTCCTATAAACTAACTCCCCCATGCAATAATCAAAATATTACATTATTTGATCAACATATTCACATTGAACCAGGGAGAGAAAAACAAAAGAAAAAAGGAAAAAAATAGGGCCAGAACCAAAGGGCACAACAGTTGGTCACAGGTCAACCCTTTTGACCCCTCCTTCATCTCACTCACCTTCTACCAATAGATGGAGATAACCAGATATGTAAGATTTTGCCACACAGCCTAAAAATTGTCCCGGGTTCCCTCAGGTGGTTCAGTAGTGACCACATCTCCCCCCCACCATTCAGGCTCTCTGACAATGGTGCAGAAGCCTCCCCCTCCTCAGCAGTCACTCCACAGCCTGCGAGGAAGCCCTCTGCCTCCCCACCCCCATCAACCATGCTTCCCAGCCCCTCCAGCATACTTCTATTTTTCAAATTGGATGCAAAGCATGGCTGTCAGTGCTTCCATCAACAGTACATCTTTAACTCTCTGCACTTATTCCTCCAAAGTAGGGGGCTCCTGTTGGAGCCATCTTGCCATGATGCATTTTAAAGCTACCAAGATTAGTGTCAATAAAACCTTTTGGTTGTCCCCCCTCTGATGGGTTGCTGTAGGAATGCCCAAGACCCAGTCTTCAAAAGTCAGGGGGATTAGAATACCTGTGATAGCTGCCACTGCATCCTGTAACTCTCTCCAGAAAGTCACCAAGAGAGGACAGACCAAGAAGATACGCCAGTGACTCCTTATCTGGCCACAACCCCTCCAGCAGGCTGCTAATTTTGTGGTGCTATAATGTTGTGTGATGGTTGGAGTGTGGAAGTAACAGATTAGAATTTTCCCCCAAAATTCTCTCCACACTGGAGCAGATGTAACTTTCCAGCCCCATTTTAACCTATGAGTCCAATCAAGGTCACTGATGGAGATATTAGCCTCCAGCTCCCATGTTCGCTTGTGGGTAAGTAACATGTTTCCTACAGCCCCCATGAGCTGCCGGATTACCCCCCAAAATGTGTTGCCCTGGACCTGTTATTGTCACTGTCCCATATACATATTCCTCCCACCCTGTATAGGGTCTGGTAAGACGTACCATGTGGTCAGCAGAGTTTATGAAGCATCTCACCTGCATGTACCTGAGAAATTCTACATTGGACCATCCAAAGTTTTCTTTAGCTCTCGGAAAAGTTATACAGCTGTCATTCTCTATGAATTGCATAAACCTGGTTATACCTTGTGTCGCATGATAGGCCTAGATCTATTTATGTGGATTCATATTGTATATGCTGTAATGTATGCCTAGATCCATTTATGTGGATTCATATTGTATATGCTGTGATATACTTTAGAATTAAGACACTGTCCCTTTAACAGGACTCCTTAGGAGTAACTGCAAAATAGCCAGAATTTCTATAATGGCTAGTGTGAATCTGTTATGTCTCCAGATAAGGGAGACAGATATGTGGCCCAGGAAGGCATAACATTTCCTACTGTAGCTTTCCATGACAAGAAGAGGTCAGGAGATGATCTAGGAATCAGGGGTTAAGCCAAATGCATGGACCAGATGTTACTGGGGTTGACATGAAACATGACATGGAACCACAGTGACACCTGCAGAAAAAGGTAAAATGTTACACCCTAATATCTGTTTTGTCTTGGAACCATTAACCCCACCCCAGAAGGAAAAAAGGTGGGTGTGTCCTAAAAATGACCATCATGTATATTATCAGACACACATTTTGAATGCAGAGCAGTTGAACAGTTTAGCTGGGGGTCAGATAGCCTGACCAGCTGGTATATACTTGTAAACCAGAGGTATATGTGTAGGCCTGGAAAAATCTGTAAAACCAGATCTGAGCGTGTGGAAATTTTACTTTTCAAATACTGAACAGAAAATTCTGATTTTTAAATCAGAGTTTTGGAAACCAAGACTTTCCACCAAGGAAACACCAGTAGACTTTTTAAAAGGACCTTCAGAGAACTGACTTGGAATACAAACTTGCTACAAAACTGTTCCTTAAGGACTCATCTGTACAAGGACATTTAGAATCTTGTCTGGACTCTTAATATCAACACAAGGTATAGTTTAGAATAACAGTATCTAGTGTTTTCTGTAAACCATCCAGTTTTACCTTTGGTATTGTCTGCATTTCAAAGTTCTTCCAAACTGTAGAATTTTCTGTATTGCTTTTATTTTAAGTAAACTTTTATGATTTTCTTATCAACTCTGCCTGGGGTCTGATTATGCGATCTAACATTTTAATAGAAGGGTTTTGAAAAGACTGTGTGCCTTGAAAGATAGTACCACTCGACTATCCTACCAAACTACTTAGGCAAGAAGTAGCTAGTGGCTGTAGTGGGTTTCAGACACTGAACACAGTGCAGAGTCAAGGGAACTCGAAACTACGGTTTCCACCCTCCCACTGGGAAAAGGAAGGTTGGTGATTCTTCCTGAACCCCTACAACTGCTCACGAGTTCCTGAAAAAGGGGGATCCTCTCTGCAAACAGGAGGTCCTACCCAGCTGCCTGGAGTTTGGGAGCCAGGGGCTTGTGACACCTTGCACTTCCCATCTGGCAAATCCCAAATCTAAATTTGGGGGAAAGAAATCCAAATCAAATCAAATCAGCTTTATTTATATAGCACCTTTCACAACCAAGGCGCTGTGCATAAAACATATACATAAATAGATTAAAACAGCATTATAGTGTATCAAGCAAGCAATAATGCCCAACAGGGTGGGCGGTATTGGGCAATACCGGACCGCCCAGAGGTGTAATGAGGCCCGACACCGCAGGTGGAGGTCCTTATAACCTCTGGGCGGTCCAGTATTGCCCATACCGCCCACCCTGGAGGGCATTATTGTGCTTAGAAAATGGGGGTGTTTGCACAATAAATAGACAGAGTCAAGGTTTGCAGTGTAAATAATAAATAGTTTTTATTTTTTTTTTAATTTAATGAGTAAAACTGTGTTGAAGAAAAAAAATAATCCCTTTTTGGGACACTTGAAATGAACATAAACGCTGGTAAACCGCGTTTTTTAAACTATTTACTTAATGGTGTGGACAAAACAAGAAATTGGTGAGGGTTTCACTTATTTTTGGTAGGTAATGAACTGGATTGGGCTGTTAAACGTACAGTTGGAGGGCTGGAAAATGTTGCTTGTTCCTATCGATGAACCGTCTGTAGGTGGCAGCCTGCTGGAAGTGGTCTGGTTTGCTTGCTGATTCTTGTCCTGTTCTGCTGCTTCAGATGAGGAGTCTTGCTTGCGATTTCCATTTGGTGCACTTAGTATAGAGCTCCACGCTTTTCGATCAGATGTGGATGGTGCCCAGTACATGGCGAGACTTTGCTCTGATCGGTGCCCGGTAACTGCGACAATTTCCTTCGTTGTTAGACCTGCTTGTGAGAGGAGCTGCACTGCTGTGGCGCGTATACTATGGTCAGTATACCGCTGAGAAAGGTTTGCTTCTTCACTTAATTTGGGCATCAAGGATCCTAGGTAATTTTTGCCCATTGCTTCTTTGCTGTACTAGTAGGTTAGATGGTTCAGCTTTTCTTGTGGTAGGCGTTTGGGGTGGAGGTAGAAACTTGTGGCATCAGGTGGGCACTTCTCAAGGTATTTTAAGAACGACATGACAGGGCAGAGTGGGCTGTTTCTCTGCTCAAAGATGAAACCTCTGGTATTTTCTTTATTTATTTCCTGAGGATTTTTGTGGTTTTTGGTTTCCTGATTGTGGCTTAAGGTGATATAGCGATTGCCTGCTTTGTCTTCTTTTACGAGGAAACTTTCTCTGGTTAAGTCTCTCAGTCCTTCCCTGCCACGCCTGGCCATGTGTAGTTGAACGTCAAACCACACTTTTTTTACTAGGCCAGGCACGGTTTCGGGATCTAGGGCTGGACTGGCACGTAACTTGTTTAGGTCGACTTCTGTGATTGCAGGGTAGTGGGTTGACTTATCTTTGTGCTGCTTTCGACGCCGTTTCAACACAGCTTGCAGGACATTGTTAGAGGATTTAAAGACTGGGTCAGAGATTATGCTTACAGGCCTTCTAATGTCCGTGGTGCCTAAGTGGCGGTTTATGCCTGCTCGCAGAGCACAGTAGCCGGCCACGGAGTAGTCAGACCCACTTGTCGTACGGACCTCCGCATAGAAACACCTGAGGTATTCATTCAGGATTTGAAAACCTATTGTTTGCCACTCGATTTTAATGTTATTATGAGCAGCCCACTGTTCAAAAACTGAAATTGCCCACTTTGTATTTTTTATTGTGTTAACCTCTTGCCGTTCGCTTTCTATGGTGTCTAGCTGTGTATCTCTTAGCGCCACAAAACAGTCACTTACTTTTGCTTTTTTTCCTCAGGTTCAGTTATTTTTGGCTCTGGTTGACATTCGCCATCCTCATTGAGTACGCTGTTTCTTTTTAGGATGTTGAGCAAGTCAAAATTGACAGGATAGTTGTCGGACATTTTTGAGGTGCCAGCTGATTTCTCGTCGCCTCACCAGGTTTGAATTTTTTGACGGTGGGGCACTTTGATATCTAAGCTGGTGTTTTGGTCAGCTGACCGGGAGTTTTTCCTTGCTGGTCATCTATTGAAAGTTAATGTACCCCTTTTTTAGGGGTACTGGCCAATCAGAGTCCAGCAAGGAAAAAAGCCCATTTTCTAACTGTATTTAAATAAAAGCTAAGTTAAATAAATATGTTTTTAAACCAGCTTTAAAACTATCGACGGTTTTAAAGCTGGTTAAAGACAGTTTTTAAGTCTTCTCTTATCAAGGAAAGTAGATCCACTCGGGGAGGGGGGGGCTGTTGCTTCCTAACTTTATCTGGTATGTACAAATCATGTCTGACCCACCTATTCTCCATGGTGTTCCTGTATTCAGGGGTAACTGTGATTAAGGTCAAAGTAAACAGTGGCCTGCTCCCCACAGCATTATTTCTCAATGTCGTACCATTTGAAGGTTTCTCTCTGCTTGGCCCATGTGAAGAGTGTTGACATCTGTGCTGCCAGATAGTACAAGGAAAGGTTTGGGAGGGCAAGACCTCCCTCTTCCTTGGGGGGATGCAGCAGTCTTCTGGCAACTCTAGGTCATTTGTGATGCCAAACAAATTGGTGCACATGCTTGTCAAGTCGAATACAATAGAAAAGCATAATACGGATAGGCAGACATTGAAATAAGAAAAGGACACGTGGCAAGATATTCATTTTTACTACATCGACTCTCCCCACCAATGACAGAAGCAGCAAGCGTCACCTAGCCAGATCTTGTTTCACAACCTCCCACAACTTCCCATAATTTAAAATAAAAAGTTTCAAAAAGGTCCACAGATATTTGATTTTTAGAAGCCCACAGGAAAGGGAAGGATTCTTTAAACTGTCAAGGGCATCTCCCACTGAGCACTATGGCCTCAGACTTCGCAAAATTAATCTTATACCCTGAGATACAGCCAAAAAACTGCAGCATCTTTATGAAAGGGGACAAAGTGGTCTCTGTGGATGATAAAAAGAAAATGGAGTCATTGACATATAACAACAGCTTTTGTTTCACTCCCCCAGCCATGGTACCTGTTATTGCTAAATCATGTCTGACCTTAGTCACCAAAAGCTCCAGACTCAGAGCAAACAGGAATGGAGACAAGGGGCACCCCCTGTCAGGCCCCGCGGGACAGGGAAAAGTAAACCAAACTAATGCCATTAACTCTTGCCAATGCTCTGGGGTTATGACAAATGTGGGAAATAACTTGTATAAATTTAGTGCCAAATTGCATCCTTTCCATGGACAATTTTAGAAATTGCCAATTAACCATATTAAATACTTTTTTGGCATCCATGGAAATAGCTATCTGAAATGCCTTCTGAGACTTCTGGGATGAGATGATATTCCGGAGGCGCTTAATATTATCAGGGAGCTACATGTGACAGGGAGCTCATGCCACTCTTGAGGACTGACCTTTTCTTAAATTTGTTGCAACAGTTCTTCTGTTTCTTAGCCTAATCTATCCTTTACAATTTCTAGTCCATAAGGTTGGCCACCTATGGGCACCCCCTTCCCTTTCTTGACTATGCTATAATAACCTCTTTAATTTTCTTTTTCCCTCTCAGGTCCTCTTACAGGGAGGTTATTGTTGTGACCTCCAAGCATATGTAAAACAGGTTGTGTTTATCATTGTTGGATTTAGTATGCAATAGCACTATGTCATAAAATACCTTGATGTATATTTCCTATGTTTATGAAACCTATAAATGTTTAAAATACCATGGCACTAGGTGTTTTTGATAATGGTAAAAAGTACTAGGTGACTATTATAGAAATTAAGTTAGCTGTGCTATTTAAAATGTATGTAAATTGCTTTAAACTGAACAAGTCTGAAATGTCATTGTGATTTGCATATATCCCATGATGCTTTGCATTATGGAAGTATGTATGATGTTGTATTTCTTTGAAAACTTTATTTGTTGCCAATGCCCTTGGGGGTAACCCTTGTTTCAGTGTTTCTGCACTGAAGTTCTTTGTTTTTAGCTTGTCTTGTTTTTGTCTTTTTGAGCCCCCACTACTGAAGCAAACGGGGCCCACGTAGGGATGAAGGGTTTTCACTGAAAAGTGGTTAGATCAGACGTCGGTGTCGGTAGGTGCTGGCTAAGTGCAGAGAAGGGACATACATAATCTGTTGCTACAAACTGATGTACTGAAGAAGGAATATGACATTGCTGAAGCTTATATTCTGTATTTTGAATAAACATCACACAGAAATTGTGTGTTGAACCTGAAGTTCGGTGTCTGGTCCATCTGTTATCCCACAACCCCCTCCACACTATATACCTGAAATAAATCCTGTTTGGTCATCATGTACCAGCAGGGGCAGCATGGCTTGGACTCTACAAGCCAAGAGGCCTGTGAAAAGTTTCAGATCCACATTTAATAGTGAGATGGGTCAATATGTTCTTCATTCCAAAGCTTTCCCCACCTTATGAAGTACTGTGATTTGAGCCAGTTGCCATGAGCCTGGAGTCTCTCCCCCTTCCATAATCTCCTGGCAAACCTGCAACAGGACATGGAGAAGGAGGTTAGCAAAAGCTTTACAAAATTCTGGGGGGAACCATCCAACAATGGTGATTTCCAGTTCTTTAAATGAGCCAGCTGACCCTGCAGTTTCTCCAGGGTTACCCTTTCATCGAGCTGCTCCGAGGTTGGCTGAGAAAGGGATTTAAGTTCAAGGCCCTCGATAAACTGCTCAACTCTTTCTGCAAAGTCTGGAATCTCCTCTTGTGTGTACAATGATTCATAATATCCCGCAAAAATCTGTGTTCTCTCCCCACTGGGTGACTGACCGCGGACCCTCCCTTCACTAGATCCGTAAGTTGCAACACCAGGGCTTGAGACTGATAATCTTAAGACTGATTGGGTTGTTTGGTCTAATCATTGCACGGTGGAGTTCTTGCTCAGGCCCCCCCCCCCGTGAGCCCTCTTCCTGCAGAGATGGTAAGCTACCACCCTTTGAGAGGTTTGACCCCAGAGGGTTTTCTGGCAGTAGTTGACCTATCTAGTGTGGGTAGTGCATGCACAGGGGATACGGGTGAAGCAGTCACTGCCTATAATAAGGCAATGTCTGAGGCACACAACTCCTATGCACTGCTCCGTGTATGACCCAGATCCTCTCACTTGAGGTCCCCTTGGTTTGATGGGGAGCTCAAGGTGGTGAAGATCAAGGGTCAGAGGTTGGAGCGTTGCTGGTGGAGGACCGGCTGGAAGCAGACAGACTGGCCCTGCGTGCACACTATGTTGTGTACCAAGGGGCAATCAACTGTAAGAAGGCAGTGTTCCTGTCCAGGGAGATTGCTGCCAGGAAGAACTGACCAGCTATGCTTTTTCAGACTGTGGACAGGCTGTTAAATCCAGCTTGTCTACAGCTGAAAAAAGCTTTTTCAGATGCTTTATGCAAATGAGTTTGTTAAGTTTCTCTCGGACAGAATGTCCGTTATTAGGCAGAGAATTCCACCAGTGAGCCATGGTGTGGCCGACAGTGGTAGCCCTGGCTGTCCGAAGAGCACTCTGCCTGGTTGGGGGAGTTTAAACCTGTGGAGGTGGCCGAGATCATTGAGGTTGTTTCTAGGCTGAAACATGCATATTGCAAACTGGACCCAGTGTCAACTCATTTCTTAATGGGATGTGTTGAATCTGTAGGCCAAGTGTTCACCTTGATGGTCTGGTGTTCTTTGTCAGAGGGGGTCTTCCCAGATTCCTTTGAGGAGGCAATGCTGTGACCCCTTCTGGAGAAACCATCTTTAGACCCTGACGTCAAGGCAAATTACCATCCTGTTTCCAACCTTCCATTTCTGGGAAAGGTTGTAGAGAAGACTGTGGCCAGCAGCTTGAGGAACACCTCATGGCCTTTGATTATCTACGAGCTTCTCCAGTCTGGGTTTCATGCCGGGCACAGTATGGAAACTGCGTTAGTTTGGGTGCATAACGATATCAGGGCGAGAGATCAAGGAGAAGGGACAATTCTTGTTCTCCTTGATCTCTTCTCAACCTTTGACACGATGGACCATTGTGTGTTGCTTGACTGCCTGAGGGGAATTTTGTGGACTCACTGGCACTGTCATCTGCTGGTTTGAGTCCTATCTCACAAACAGGAGGCTATGGGTTGTGATGGGGAATTTCTCCTCCTTCCCTAGCCTTCTGTCTTGTAGGGTACCTCAGGGTTCGGTCTTGTCACCAGTGTTGTTTGCCATGCATATGCTGCCCCTGGATGAGATCATTAGGAAGTACAGTCTGGATTTTCATTGCTATGCCGATGATACCCAGCTGTATCTATCCTTTGCCCCCAGGACATCCAGTGCAGTGGATGTACTGAACAACTACCTGGCTGAGATCAATGACAGGATGGCCTCCAGCTGGTTGCGACTGAACCCCGGTAAGACAGAGGTACTGGTGGTGGAGTCAAACAGGAGGCATGATAGGATGGCCTCTGGTGCAGAGACTGGATTGTTTCTGGGGTCTGTGCCATTGAAGATCTCCTCTAGGGTGTGCGATCATGGCATTATCCTCAACAGTGGACTGACACTTGAATCTCAGGTGTCATCCATTGTCCAGACCAGCTTTTACCACCTGAGGAATATTGCTAGGATCAAACACCTAGTTCTGAACATGGATCTCCCACCTTGGTACATGCCTTCATGATGTCAAGGCTTGACTACTGTACAGTGCTCTACCTCGGGGTCTCTGGAGGTACCCTCTGCCAACTACAGCTAGTGCAGAATGCAGCTGTCAGGCTGTTGATGGGGAAGCCAAAATACTGCCACATCACCCTGGCGCTTCATGGACTGCACTGGCTGCCGGTTTGGTGGCGGGTTCTCTTTATGGTGGGCTTGCTCACTTTTAAGGCCCTACATGGACTGGGCCCTGGCTACCTGTCAGACCTTCTAATGCCTGCTGCCTTGGTCTGTTCCCTTTGGTCCCCTTCTAGGGGTCTCCTTGCGATTCCCAGGATGAGGTTAAAAACTGCCAGCAACAGAGCTTTTAATGTTGCTGTCCCCATCCTGTGTAATTTGATTTCTCCATCAGTAAGGGAGGACCTTTCAGTGAAGGCATTCAAAGCCCACCTCAAGACCTTTTTATTCAGCCAGGCATTCCCAAACACTGTCTTTTAGATACTGCTTTCTATACACTCTGAAAGAATGGCCCCTTCATTTGCTGCTAAGTCAGGCCTCCCATTTTGGGCAGTCTGCCTTTAGATGTGTTTAAGTGATATGTTTTGTATTTTAATTATTGCATTTTGACTGCTTTTTGATGTGTTTTGCATGTGTGGCGCCCAGAGCCTCTGGGAAGGAACGGCAGCGGAACACCTGGAGGAGGGAGGCATTCATCAAACCCACCCATCTGTGGCATAATTTTTTATGTTCACTCTAGGCCAGGTGGATTTCCTGCAGAAGGGCAATATGGGTGTCCAACCTGCCTAGCTCCTGCAGAATCAGAGTCCTTTTAATCAGACTGTTGAGGCCCCAGACATTGTAAGTAATTATATTTAAGCTATCCATCCACAGTGATATTATCACTTCCCATCCATTTGTTCCTGTCACAAGCCAGAATAGATGTCCACGTCACGTATACCATGGATGTCTTAGGCCTGTTACTGGGAAATTAAACTGGGGGGGTGACCTGTGACTAGTCTCAACAATGATATCATGTAACAGTAACATATATAATAAGATAACAATAAAACCAAAAATCAACCTTTAACACACCTGATCTTGTTTTTACAGTCCAAGTTATCACCTTGTGACCTGGTGATGAGGTTTGAACATTTATGTGTTCCCCCTGCACCTTCAGTTTAAATTTATTTTACTAAAGGTGTTCTTAAAATTCTTACCTAAAATTTTTGAGCCCCTATGATTCAGATGCAGCCCATCTGTTGAATAGGCCCCTTGGTCGTTATGAAAATCTTGCCAGTTATTTAGAAAGGCTATGTTCTCTTTTCTGCACCAACTGGGTAATCTGACAATAATTCTGAATATGGAGTCACTTCTTATGTTTGCTTGCGAGCATGCGCAAGAAACATGTTGTGACAGCTTGCTGGAGAAGCAGGTTGTGGAGGTGCAGTCATCTTGTGGTCAATGCCACCATTGCTTTTGGGGCTTGCATCTGTGGCACCACTAAATGAGCACACTGCCTATGACTGCAGCACAGAAGCATGTCACCAGCTTGAAACTATTTTGCCGCTGCAATGAGGGAGCACCCTCTCATTGCAGGGTGTGTCTTGCCTGGTGTTACATTTCAATAAACATGGCAGCAGCTGTCACCATCCACCTCTCGCAGTCCCAGGAAAGCCGATGTGGGGGGTGCCCAATGCCCCTGTTGGCATGGCCCCTTCCCAGTTCATTTGCTGACAGGGGAATCTAATCCCCATCGGCATAATGTCCCCTCATAATTTCTCTGCCGAGGGGGGTGCCCAATCCTCCTCAGTATCATGCCCCCCAAACACAGACCCTTTTTCTTTGCCGACGGGGTGCCCAATCCCCATCGACTCCAGTTTCCCCTCCCCAAAAATACAGGTGGTATGCTGTGAGCCAACCACAGCATGTCAAATGTACCTGTAAAACAAGAAAACCTTCCCGCAAAGTTTTTTTTTTTAAACCTGTAAACAAGAAAATGGTCCCTCGTTGTCTGCGGTGCCCCCTCCCCAACATGCACCCATCGTCTGCGCACCCACCTCCCCACACCCCCCTCACCCCATACTTACCTCCGGAGCCTGGTGTAACGATCTGTGGTGAAGCGGGAACACGTCTGCACTCTTCAAAACCGACCGCAAACTGAAGAAATGCCGGTAAGCTATATAATGACATAAATAGGGTGTTTTCAAATTAGATGGATATCTCAGTCATTTTTTGTGACTTTTAGCAGCAAATTTTCAATATGGGGTTCTTGGGACCCCACCTCATGAACTCAGTCACTGTCATGTCATTATTCAGTCCCGAAAGGTGATTTTGCGGTCACTGTGTGGACTCACATTCTGGGACTGATTAACAAAATGACAGTGTTACTGTTCATGAGGTGGGCTCCCAAAAACCCTATGTTGCAAATTTGGTGAAAATATTCCCAAAAATGACTGTGTCACGAGCGTGCATTGTGCAGTTCCTACGCACGTTCATAACTTTGAGAATGTTAAATATTTTCACTCCAGATTTTCAACATTACCATTTTTCACATACCTCTTTATGAACAGTACAGCTGTCATTTTTCACATCTGTCCCGATATGTGTTTTCGCATATGTGGTGTACAGTGGCGTGGTCGCTATGCGAAATCAATGTTCGGGACAGATTAAGAAAATTACAGTGACAGTGTTCATAAGGAGGGGTCCCAAAAGGCCCATGTTTTAAATTTGGTGAAAGAATTCCAAAAAATGACTGCATTACCAGCATGCATTGCGCAGTTTCTACGCACTCTCGTAACTTTGGCAATTTTTTATATTTTTACTCCAGATTTTCAACATTGTCATTTTTGCACACTGCCTGATGAACAGTACAGCTGTAATTTTCCGCTTCTTGCCTGAAACATGTTTTCACACCTGTGGCACACAATGGGCACAGTCACTATGCAAAATCAACATTTGAGACAGATTAAGAAAATGACAGTGCCACTGTTCATGAGTGGAGGTCCCAAAATGCCTATGTTGAAAATCTGGTGTAGAAAATCCCCAAAATAATTGCATTGTGGTGTGTGTTGCGCAGTTTCAATGCACCCTGACTTCACCAATTTTGTTATATTTTCACTCCAGATTTTCAAAATTACCATTTTTTATGTTTGCTCACACCAATGTGCAAGAAACATAGTGCCACCATATGAGTTTTCGTAGGTGTGCCACCCCCACTTCCAATGCCCTGCTTCTTTTTGCAGGTGCAGCTGTACCGCACCAATGAATGTCCAAGCTGTCTATGACAGCAGTTCAGATGCAGTGGCGTACAGTTGAAAGAGAATGACCGCTACAATCAGCCAGTAGTAATGTGTAGGCAATTTGCATACTGCCGACAGCAACAGTATGCAAAATGCCTAAACGTCACCACCGCTGATTGTAGCGGAGCTGCTTTCCAGCTATGCTGTACTGTAAACATTTCAAAACAAAAACCAGAATATATCGCTAATAGAAGATGGCTCACAATACAGATACAAACTGCAACTCTGTCGTGTCTACAATATGTTTTAATTTTACACAGACACCTATGCCACAGAAATGGCACACACAGTAGCTCATAACAAGGATCTGGCTTCATTTACAGAAAGGCTTAAATAGATTCTGATGGGAAGTTAAAGCATTTTCCTCACGCATGAATACATTCTGTATCACTGTCGTGCCAGGTAATGCACCCGTATTTGTCTGCAGTGTAAAACGACAGAGTTTAACAAAAACTGATGCACAGAAAGGCTTAAATAAATCCTGATGGGTAGTTTAAGCATTTTCCTCATGCATGAATGCATTCTGTATCACCGTCGTGCCAGGTAATTCACCTGTATTTGTCTGTGGTGTAAAACGACCCAGTGTAACAAAAACTGATGTACAGAAAGGCTTAAATAAATCCTGATGGGAAGTTAAAGCATTTTCCTCATGCATGAACACATTCTGTATCACCGTCGATGCCAGGTAATGCACCCATATTTGTCTGCGGTGTAAAATGACCCAGTTTAACAAAAACTGATGTACCATTTCAAAACTGCGGACTGGTCACTATCAAAAGTGTAGTGCAGTGCTCACAGCTTACTATCTCTGACAGTGTGGTGAAAAAGTAATTATGACCACTGGGAGCCATGCACATGGTAACGTTTTCCAGCCTGAGACAAACTGAGGTCTGCAAGACAGTCTCCAAACATACCCAGTTTCCCAAAAATCATGTATATTTAACACAGTAACTGCCTATCACAGCTGACCAATACACCATCGTACATGGATATATTTGGTATGTGCTGACAGTAATGCCTAATCAAACCCTCCAGGTGACTGTCTGGTATGAACACTGGAAAACTTTTTTTTTTTAATTATACATACTGTATATTGGTATGCTTTCCAGCGAGTTTGAGAAAAGGGTTTCATGTGCCCCATTCCATTGAATAGTGACTTTTCCAGTTCTCTGTTGTTCCCATCCCCCACAGTGCCAGACACACAACACATAGAGAGGGAGACAGGGAACAGACATGGAGAAACCGGGCTGTAACCTGAAGTGTGAACAGGCTTGGCAAAACAGTGCTTCCCTTCTTTGAAAAGCAGCTACTTAAATTTAACTGGAATCACAGAGTTAAAGAGCAGGTATCCATACTGAAAGAAAACATCTTGTTGTATAGGGTGCAGGGTCACAGCCCTATTTAAAGTGGTGTTGATGCGAGTACAGCACAGAACGTTTCTATGGCCCCATTTGCACTACAGCATGGTTGCGCAAAACGTTTTTAAAAGTGGATTAGCACTTACCGTGATGTAGCATTCATACTGCAACCTCTTTCCTGTGATCTGCATCAGGCAATGCATTTTACAGGGTTCACACTGTGGCAGAGATCCGCGCTGACTATGAACCGAATTCAGCAGCATGGAAAAGCTGCTTACCGTGATGCTTTGCGCGCTTGCTTGAAGTGCATTAAAAGGATACGAGCTGGCGCGTTCACACTTTAGGTAAATCGCTTTACTTTTAAAATGGATTTCTGGAAGCGTGCTCAAGCCCAGGTCTCATCAAGGTTTGAGCACACTTCCAAAATTCCGATCTAAAAGTGGGTTACAGTATGTGCGAACGCGATCCGGGCCAGCACGCATTTGAAACGGTTCAAGCGCTGAGAACCGTTTCAAATGTCCCAGTGCGAATGGGGCCTATATGTCAGATCCAGTTACAAATAAATTTGACAGGATGATCAAGTGGACGCCAGAACACTAATCATTTAAAAATAAGTCAGCACTAAAAAAAAAGATAGTCATGTCTGTGGCAATGAATTGGAATAAAAAAAAAATAACATTTACATCAGGCAAGCACTGTGAACATGTTTAACTCATTGTGCTACAAAGCGTTTTATTGCTGCAAAGCTAACTACCTGAATGGCAGCTCTTGTTGTTAGCATTGTGTCATTGAGACCATGTCAGACTTGAATCCGTGTCATTTCGAATCTTGAACGGTGAACATTTTTTTTAGAAGCAAATAATGTAGAGGACATTAAAAAATAAAAACATAGCCACTGTGATGTGATGTCATCAGACACAGTCCGTAAACTTAGCTTTTGGATAATCTGTCTACTACGACAGTGATCGGTGACAAGTGCCAGTTGTACCTAAGCTTAATAGGAGGTAACATGAAGTAATTATTCAAACATGACAAAAAAAAACCTAGCACATTATACAGTTTAACTCACTTTATTGAATGAGAAATGCTCAGTTCAGGGGTAAAACAGTAATGCATTGTAGGCAAAACAACATCTGGTCCTCAACCAAAGCAGGATGACACTGACAGGGACAGACTGCATGTATGCTCACACTCTTGCACTGCTCCCACCAGTGTTTGTTTAGACTCAGAAGAGCACGTCACCTTGACCATACAAGACCGAGCAGAGATTACGTCTGATCATGAGCGCGCAGCACAGCTTGTTCACAAAACTGTTTTTGACATCATCTCTGCCTGAGTTTCTCCAACTGATGAACAAGTACATTTTTGAAAAATGATCGGGGTTCTAGACAACAGAAGACTTCTGTGCTCTTTCAGGCAGGAATGGTACTTCTGAGGATGTCAGTCAGGAAACAGCAGCAGATCTTAGAAACACATCTTCAAAGGTAAAACCCTGAAAAAAAAAAAAACATTTTTAATGGAGTCCTGCTCTTTAAGAGAGACTTCAAAGTGCACACAAAGTCCAGCATCTTGGATTACTGACAGGACTTGGACCTGATACCACACATATCCTTAAAAGAACATGTATTCAGCATAAAACATTTCAAATTCTACAGCAGCATCCTCCCGCAGAGTGCTTAAAAGAACATTTATTCAGCAGGAAACATTTCAAATTGTACAGCACCCTCCTCCTGCAGAGCACATGCTGCTGTACCATTTTTAAATGTTTTATGCTGAATAAATGTTCTTTTAACTGTACCTATGGCATCAGGTCTGAGTCCTGTCAGTTATTCGCGATGTCGTCTGAATTATATCACGTAAAGGGCAATGAACAATAATGCATATCTCAGTTTAAAAAGGAAAAAAAAATAATTATTGGACTGTCTGCATGAGTCCCAAGCTATACATGCTGAAAAATAGGGGATAAAATAAAATAAGCTGGCTAGTGCTCCTACCAAGGCATTTTTACATGGCACACCCACTAGCATTTTTCCTGTTGTTTCTTGCAACAGGATCTGTTGACAGTGAACTTTGAAACAGTCTGTCCTTCTCTCCCCTCACAATGCAGTATACTGGGGAGCGATCTGTAATATATGGATTCTTTAAATAATACCCCCAAAAAAGCATACAAAAAATTCCTTTTAATACACTGGTCCACACTCAATAATACTATCAATGGGATCCCATAATACTATCATTGAGATCCCGTAATACTATTGATGGAAGATCTCAATGATAGTATTATTGCACTCTAATCAAGGCGCAAGCACAACCTGGACAGCTCGTGCTGACTGCAAGCCAGCTTTTACTGTAACTGCCACATTCAGTAAAAGCCGGCTAAACATTCACGTTGCGTCTAAAGCCTGACAGAAAAATGGCACTTTATAAACAGAAAAAATCCATCGGAACAAAGACTGCCCTCTTACAAAAATCCTCATAACCAGCAAAGATAAAAGATGGTATGTCATGTACTCGAACTCGGGAGTCTAAGTCTCCACAGCAACCGTCGCAGTCGAGAATAAAAAAAAAGCTTATTTTACTGCCGTTTTGTTTTTCAGTTCATTTCCCAGTTTACAGTTTCCATGTTTGAACTTCCTACACAAATTGAAAACTTATCTTTCTTGCTGCAATCATTGGCTCCGTCTCAGAAAAAACACCTCAGCACCACAATCGAAGATTCCTCACTCCACGGCAAAAGTAAGCACTTACAATTTCCTCACATCCATATATTACAAAAAATAACAAATACATTCTGGTGGTACAAGGCAGTAATTCATCTCGAGGGTCTGGGGACACAAGAAACCTCTCAAGCTTCGCTCTCGAGGTTTGCTGTGTCCCCAGATCCTCGTGATGAATTATTGGCCTGTAATACACCAGAACGTATCTATTATTCTATTTATGTTGTAAATCTCTTTCTATCTAGCTTTGTCAAAGGATGCAGTATTGTGCTGTTGTAAAAAGAACACACATAGGTAATACTTTTGGGAGAGAGAGAGAGAGAGAATGTCAGGGAGTGACAGCACGGATTTAAAACAGTGCTCTCAGGGCTTTCTCGGAGGCACAAACAACATTTCAGCATTTAATTACTTTTTATTTAAATAAATGTGAGAGATACAAACAGACAGTACAAAATAAAATAGAAAAAATTCTCGAGACTGAGAAGTTTAGAGCAACTACTGAGCAAGGGTTAGTCTGTAGAGTACTTGACTGAAATGCCATTCAAGTACACATTATGCAATGAGATCCGTATTTTAAAGATAACAGAAACACTGTCATAGTGACATAAAAGGAAAATATATGCCCAATAAAAATACAATATCACTGTGAGCTTACTGATAAAATTACAGCATTCCCTAACCCCGACACAGCCATGCAGATGGAGATTGCACCTAAAACAAGCATTTGTCAATGCTGAATGTTGCTTGCTTGTATGTGCTGTGTAGGTATTTGGAAGTCAGTGGAGTGCAAATATTGAAAATTTGCAAACTTACGAGCGTACGTAGGAACTGCGCAACGCACCCTCGTGAAACAGTCATTTTTAGGAAGTTTGTGACCACATTTTCAACATAGTCATTTTAAGACCTCTGCTCATGAACAGTGTCACTGTGATTTTCTTAATGTATCCTATACATTGATTTCGCACACCGACTGCGCCATTGTGTGCTACATGGGCGGAAGCACATTTTGGGTGAGATGTGAAAAATGACAGCTGTACTGCTCATAAGGAGGTGTGGCAAAATGACATTGTTGAAAATCTGGAGTGAAAATATTGAAAATCCGCAAACTTACGAGCGTGCATAGGAAGCGCGCAACGTAGGCTCGTAAAACAGTCATTTTTAGGAATTTTGTCACCAAATTTTCAAAATAGTCATTTTAAGACCTCTACTCATGAACAGTGTCACTGTGATTTTCCTAATGTGTCCCATACATTGATTTTGCACACCGACTGCGCCATTGTGTGCTGCATGGGCAGAAGCACATTTTGGGTGAGATGTGAAAAATGGCAGCTGTACTGCTCATAAGGAGGTGCAGTAAAATGACATTGTTGAAAATCTGGAGTGAAAATATTGAAAATTCGCGAACTTACCAGCGTGCATAGGAAGTGCGCAACGCAGGCTCATAAAACAGTCATTTTTAGGGATTTTGTCACCAAATTTTCAACATAGCCATTTTAAGACCTCTGCTCATGAATGGTATCACTGTTATTTTTGTTAATGTGTCCCATACATTGATTTCGCACACCGACTGCTCCATTGTGCGCTAGATGGGCGGAAACATGTTTTGGGCGAGATGTGAAAAATGACAGCTGTACTGCTCATAAGGAGGTGTGGTAAAATGGCAATGTTGGAAATCTGGAGTGAAAATTTTGAAAATTCGCAAACTTACGAGTGTGCGTAGGAAGTGCGCAATGCAGGCTCAGAACAGTCATTTTACGCTCGCTATGCTGCATGCACAGGAACGCTTTGGGAGAGTAGCACACTTTGGAGGTGTGCCTCCCTTGCAATCCAGTGCTCCGTTGAGCAGGCGTGGCGGTCCTGCACCAATGGGTGCTGGAGCTCTGTATGACAGCGGTGGTCTTCTGCTTCAGAAAACCGCTGTCATCAGCTACCGCATCACACCGCCCCTCGTGTCACATGCTCTCCCACGTCCGCCGCCCCCAAAGCTTTGGTGCCACGCTGAGAGCCCACCCCAGCGTGGCAGCGTTGTTTGGCCGATCGGGTGCCCAATCCCTGCCGGCTCCACCGGCCCACCCTGCTGAGTTCTGCCACGCTGGGAGCCCACCCCAGCATGGCAAACGTCCCCATTTTGCCGATGGCGGTGCCCAATCCCCGCCGGCTCCTGCCCCCGCGTAGTTTGCCGATGGGGTGCCCAATCCCCGTCGGCTCCTCGGCCCCAGCCATCTTCTGCCATGCTGGGAGCCCACCCCAGCATGGCAAACATCCCACATAGTCCTTTTTTGGTTTTAAACCTGTAAAGAAAACAGTCCCACATAGTCTCCCAGTCCCTCCCACAACCCGCACCCACCCACTGCGCACCCAGCCTCCCACACCCCTCTCACCCCATACTTACCTCGGAGCTCGGCCAACGATCTTCGTGGACCGGAACACGTCTGCACTCTTCAAAGCCGACCGCGAACTGAGGAAATGCCGGTAAGCTGTATAATGGGCTAGATGGGGGGTTTCAACTTTATTGCATATCTCAGGCATTTTTTGGAATTTTTGCACCAAATTTTCAGCATGGGGTTTTTGGGACCCCTTCTCAAGAAAGATATCACTGTCATGGCGTTATTCAGGCCCGAAGGGTGATTTCGCAGTCACTGTGTGAAATCACCCTTTAAGCCTGAATAACACCATGACAGTGACATCATTCATGAGAAGGGGTCCCAAAAACTCCATGTTGAAAATTTGGTGCAAAAATTCAAAACAATGACTGTTTTACGAGCGTGCGTTGTGCAGTTCCATGCAGGCTCGAAGTTCTTAATTTTCAATATTTTCACTCCAGATTTTCAACATTGCCATTTTACCACACCTCCTTATGAGCAGTACAGCTTTCATTTTTCACATCCTGCCCAAAACGTGTTTCCGCACATGTAGCGCACAATGGCGCAGTTGATGTGCGAAATCAATGTATGGGATGCATTAAGAAAATCATGGTGACACTGTTCATGAGCAGAGGTCTTAAAATGGCTATGTTGAAAATTTGGTGAAAAAATTCCTAAAAATGACTGTTTGATGAGTGTGCGTTGCGCACTTCCTACGCAAGCTCGTACATTTGCGAAGTTTCTATATTTGCACTCCAGATTTTCAACATTGCCATTTTACCACACCTCCTCATGAGCAGTACAGCTGTCATTTACATCCTGCCCAAAACATGTTTCCATCCACGAAGCGCATAATGGCGCAGTCCGGTGGTGCGAACTCAATGTATGGGACACATTAAGAAAATCACAGTGACACTGTTCATGAGCAGAAGTCTTAAAATGGCTGTGTTGAAAATTTGGTGACAAATTCCTAAAATGACTGTTTTACTTAGTGTTCATTGCACAGTTCCTATGCACGCTCGTAAGTTTGCGAATTTTCAATATTTTCACTCCAAATTTTCAACATTGCCATTTTACCACACCTCCTTATGAGCAGTGCAGCTCTCATTTTTCACATCTTGCCCAAAACGTGTTTCCACCCATGTAGCGTACAATGGCACAGTCGCTGTGTGAATTCAGTGTATGGGACACATTAAGAAAATCACAGTGTCACTGTTCATGAGCAGAGATCTTAAAATGGCTATGTTGAAAATTTGGTGAACAAATTCCTAACAAGCATTTGTCAATTCTCAATATAGAAATATAGAAACATAGACTTTGACGGCAGATAAGGACCGCTTGGCCCTTCTAGTCTGCCCATTTCCCTACCTACAGGATAGGCCACAGATCCTAGTTAACCAACAGCCTATTTCTTCCTACCCCCCACAAGAATTGCCTTATGTCTGTTCCATGCATTCTTGAATTCTCCCACAGTTTTAGACCCCACAACCTCCTCAGGAAGGCTGTTCCATGCATCCACTACCCTCTCTGTGAAATAATACTTCCTCACATTGCCCCTGAACCGCCAACCCCCATCTTTATATTATGTCCCCTTGTTCTTGCACGTCTCTTTTTCTGAAAGATGCTACCCTCTTGGACTTTGTTGAGTCCACTGAGGTACTTCAAAGTTTCTATATTGTCCCCCCCCTTTCTTTCCTCAAGGGTATACATATTAGGCTCCTTTAGTATCTCCTTATACGGCTTCTCTTGCACACCCTGCACTATTTTAGTTGCCCTCCTCTGGACTGCCTCTATCTTTCTATGTCCTTGCAGAGATGGGGTCTCCAGAACTGGACGCAGTACTCCAGATGGGGTCTCACCAACTGTCTGTACAGAGGGATAACAACTTCCTGTTTTCTGCTGCTGATGCCTCTCCCTATGCATCCCAGTATACCCCCAGCCCTCCCTACTGCCTTCTCACATTGCTTGCTAACCTCAAGGTCATCTGATATTATTACCCCCAGGTCCCTTTCCTTTTTCGTTGTTGTTACTACCTCCCCCCCCATTGTGTATTCTTCCCCTGGGTTCTTGTTTCCCAGGTGCATTATTTTGCACTTCTTTGCATTGAATCCTAGCTGCCATACTTCTGACCATTCCTCCAACCTTGCCAAGTCCCTTCTCATCCTTTCCATGCCTCCTTGTGTATCAACCCTGTTGCAGATCTTTGTGTCATCTGCAAAGAGGCATACTTTTCCTTCCAGTCCCTCTGCAACGTCACTTATGAAGACATTAAAAAGGACTGGACCCAATACTTAACCCTGCAGTACCCCACTAGTAACCCCTCTTTCTTCAGAGAGGACTCCATTTACAATTACCTTCTGTGTCCTGTTGTCCAGCCAATGTTTTACCCAGGCTACCACCCTGGGACCCACTCCCAGGCTGGTTGATTTCACTATTAATCTTTTGTGTGGGACTGTGTCAAATGCCTTGCTAAAGTCTAGGTAGGCCATGTCCACAGCCCCTCCCTGGTCTACCACTTTGGTCACCCAGTCAAAGAAATCTATTAGATTCGTCTGACATGACCTTACCGCTGTGAACCCATGCTGCCTTGGGTCCTGTGCCCCACTGGCCTCTAGGTACTCAACTATTCTTTCCTTCAGAAGTGACTCCATCACTTTCCCTACAACAGTGGTCAAACTGACAGGTCTGTAGTTTCCTGTCTCTGTCTTGGTCCCACTTTTGTGAAGGGGAATCACATCCGCCTTCCTCCAGTCCTCGGGTACCACACCATCCTCCCATGATTTATTAAAAAGAGTAGCCAGTGGTTTCACTAGTTCCCCCTGCTGGAGGCAGTATAGAGCAGTGGTTTAAGGCTCTGAGCTGCAAACCTAGAGACCGGGGTTTGAATCCCACAGCCCCCACTTGCATACTGTGTGACCCCATGAAGTCACTTATCTCCTTGTGCTCCCAGGTCGCACTCTGGAAACAAACTCGCTTAGTGTGCCTTTCCTGGTTAAACAATTTCCCCTTTTAGAATTCTGGGGTGAATTCCATCAGGCCCCATTGCTTTGTCCACCTTCAGTTTTAGGAGTTCTTGCAGAACCCTTTCTTCTGTGAAACGACTGGGATCGACCACCCTATCAAGAGTGCTTCTGTTAATTGGATTAGGCACTTCCCCCTCCTCTTTTGTGAATACTGAGCAGATATATTCGTTCAGTATCCCTGCTTCTTCACTGTCCCCCTCTGCCCACCCACCGTTCATTCTATTCAGCCTCACTATCCCTCCCTTTGTCTTTCTACACTCGCTGATGTACCTATAAAAGGTTTTATCCCCCTTCTTAACCGAGTTGGCTATCTTTTCCTCAGTTTGGGCCTTTGCTATTCTGACTTCCCTCCCTGCTTCCTTCTGCCTTAACTGGTACAGCTCTCTGTCCTGCTCCTTCTGTGTTTCCTTATACTTCCAGAATGCTATCTTTTCTTCCTGACTTTCACAGCCACCTCTTTTGAGAACCATAGTGGCTTTTTCCTTCGTTTGATTTGTTTATTTGCTTCACACAAAGGCTTGTTGCCTCTGTGATGGCAGTTTTGATGAATCCCATTGTTGCTCCACACCTCCTTCTAGCCTGTTTGCTAGTGCTTTTCTTAGGCACTCTCCCATCTTGCCAAAGTCAGCCCTCCTGAAGTCCAGTACCCTCACTTTTGTATGGCTTGACTCTGTAGCTGAGTTTAACATGAACCACACTGTTTGATGGTCACTTGTTCCCAGATGGCAACCCACTTCTAGATCTGAGATCCTCTCACTGCTCCCGTTTGAGAGTACGAGGTCTAAGATTGCTCCCTCATGAGTGAGTTCCAAATCTAGCTGTCTGAGGCCTGCCACCTATAGGGCATCAAGAATGGCCCTGCTCTTGGATGTGGCTGCAGCAAATGTGCTCCAGTTAACATCTGGCATAGTCAGATCTCCCATCAACAGTATCTCCCCTTTCTCTGCCATTCTAAGAATGCCTTCTATCATATCCTTGTCCATTCCCTCCCCCTGACATGGGGGTCTATACACAACCCTGTGCAGATTGTGGTGCCCTTTCCAGTCTCCAAGGTGACCCACAGTGCCTCCTGTCCTCCCTGTTTACTCTTTTGTTCAGTTGCTTTTATCCCTTCCTTTACATAGAGAGCCACTCCTCCCCCTCTTCTACCCTGCCTGTCTCTCCTGTAGGTTATGTACCCTGGTATGTTAACATCCCAGCCATGGTTCTCTGTACCATATTTCTGTGACTGCTACGATATCCAGGCATCCCTCTTCCATCAAGGCCACCAGCTCAGGGAGCTTATTGCCCAGACTACAGGCATTGGTACTCATTACCCTCCATTTCCTGATGGCCTTACTCCTTTTTGCCCCATCCCTGTCCTTCTTGCCTTTGTCACTTTCTCCATTTACCCCTGCCCTTCTCCCCATCAACACCTCTATGTTGGTGTTTACCGCACTTACTACCGTGATTTTTTTGGGGGGGCAAGGATTTCCCTGCTCCTTTCCAGTACCACCCATCTTGGCTAGTTTAAATGCTTGCCAATGAAGCATTTAAATCTATCACCTAGGATCCTGGTTCCCCTCCTGGACAGATGCAGCCCATCATGCCAGTATAGGCTTGCATCACTCCAGGTGGACCACCAGTCCCCAGTGAAGCCAAATCCTTGAGCTCCACACCAGTTTTTCAACCACTGATTGAATCCTATGGTGCGGAACACCCTAGCCTCTTCTACGCCATAGATGGGCAGCACCTCCACGAAGGTTAACGTGCGTGGTACTTGTCTAAGGCCCCTTCCCAATTCCACAAACTCTTCCTGCACTTCTCTAATCCCTTTCTTAGCCAGATCATTTGTCCCAAAGGTGGACAGTGACATCCAGCTCCCTCCCCTGTGCAGCTGCTCCGGCAATCCTGAGGATTCGCTCCCTGTCCCTCCAAGCCATGGCGCCAGGCAGGCACCTTACCTCCCTCTCCCCTTCCTCCCCCAGTTCTACCTTCCTAACAATGGAGTCCCCCACCAGGAGTTGTTTCCTTTCCCTGCAGGGTCCCCTGCCACCCTCCTGTGGGTCTCCTTGTGGAGGTTCTCAGTATCCTCCTTGGTCTCCACTGCGTGCCTCATAGAGGAACCACACTTTGCCAGAATGGCATAGGAATTGTGGAGAGGTACAACTGGAGGGATGCACCTCTGTTCCACCACCCTCACCCTCCCTGAGCCCACTGTGGTCCAACCGCTCCTCTTTCTTGGCAACCTGTGAGGCAACGGCAGTGGCACTGGTGGTCTCTGGATGGAAGAGGAGGTCCCACAAATCCTGGCCAACTCAGCCTGGAGATGAGCAACCTCCTCCCTCAGCCCAGAGAGATGCCTGCAGATGGGACAACACCGCATCCTCCAGAATGTCTCCTGGAAGACTGCTGCTCCACAGCCACTGCACTGCACCACTCCAATCATGTCTTATTTCTGGCCCCTTAACTGTTTGCAATCCTTACTCTTTCCTCTGTTTTTTTTCTCTCTCTCCTTACTTTCTGCCTGTGTGCCCTTTAAGCTCCTGATTGTCCTGTTCTGAGACAAGAATATCCTGTATTTCTCAGTAGACCCCTTACTTGCTCAGAGGCAGACCTCCAGCAGCTGGGGGCTGGAGAGCTACTCTTGCCCCTTTAGGATGGTGGGTCTTTGGTGGCTCTGTGATCACTCACTTCCTGCTCCCAAACAAGAAGTTCCTGTTGTCAGTCAACTCCTGTGCCTATAAAAGTAGAACTAGCTTTGGGTTGGAGGGTGGAGAGGAGGGAAGGAGGGCAATATAGTCTTCATGAAGGCACGTTTAACTTGCTCTAAGAAAATTGTGATTATTTATAAGCTGAGCAAATTGTAAGACTGATTAGAGAGGGCTGATTGACACATACTGCTTACTCTACTTTAGAGTATGTGGTTAGGGTGCTTTCTGGTCACTATTTTATTTATTTAGGGATTCGGATCATACCTTTGAGCTCAGAGCTCTTTTACAAAGGTTCCAAGTCAAACAGTGACAATGACAGTAATAACAAACAGTTTACATACAATACTCGAATAGTAGGTAGCTAGTGTACAGTAAGGATACAATGTCATTCATAGTACCAATGGTGATAGTACAGCATCAAGAGCATTCAACTAGGGTAAAGGACAGTGTTTATATGTAGCGAAGGAGATAAACAGGTGTGACACCTAGTGTGAGAGTCCAAGGAGGAGTCAAGGGAGGGGAGGGGAGACAGGGGAGTGGGCAGCCAGAAGAAGTGGCTTTGTCTAGGAGGTTGGTGAAGTAGTGGTAGTATGTTGGTTTTAAGGTTGATCCAGTGGGAGAAAAGGCACAGGGAGAGGAAGACAGAGGATAGGGCAATAGGGAAGAGTGGGTGTAAAGGAAGGGAAGGAGAGGTGGTGAGTGGCATTATGGGTGTTAGAGTCCTAGTGGCAGTCACAAACTGTCCTAGTAAGAAGGTGTTGCCTTAGGCCATTTTTGAATTGCGAGATGCATTGGGAGTTTAGAATGTGCACTGGGATTTCATTGAGTCATTGGGGGGCCCTAAAGCTGAAAGCACGCTGTCCCTGCACAGTTTGAAGGAAAGGTGTTGATAGGGCCCCCCTCATCCTGCCTCTGGTGGTATAGCTGGTAGCACTTGGTGTTAGGATGCTAGAAATGCATGGGGCGGTTTTACCCATTAGTGCCTTTTTTCCAAGGAGACATGTTTGGAATATAATCCTGTTCTTTAGTGGCAGCCAATTGGTCTCCTTGTATAAGGAGCAGGTGTGGTATTTGATCTGCAGCCATTGTGAGCCTACATGCCTTGTTGAGGGCAATGTGAATCCTTTTAGTGCAGTGTCTGTTGCTGCGCCATAGACCACCAATCCATAGTCGATGGTAGAAAGGATGGAGCTGGAGACTGAGAGACACAGGGCCTCTGGAGTGGGATACTTTTTATGCCTATGTAGTACACCCAGCTTGGTGTTCACTGCCTTTACCACTGTGTCGATGTGTTGGGTGAAGGTGAGGCAGTCATCAACGGTGACCCCCAGGTACTTGAAGGTCTGAACTTGTTCCAGCAGCTCACTGACTTTATTGGAGATGATGAGGGGAGGGAGCTTCTTTTTGTGCTGTGGGCTGGCTGTGAGCATCACCTTCGTTTTTTTGTAGTTTAATAGAAGTTTATGGCTACAGAACCAGTCTTCCAGCTTGTAGAAGGATGCCTGCAGCTGGGAGTGGAGGGCAACTATTGATGAACTGTTGGTGAGAAGCACAGCGTCATTTGTGTAAAGTATCAGTTTAGTGTCACAGGCTTCAGGAAGATTATTTAGGAAGAGGCTGAATAGTAAGGGCCCCAGTATTGACCCCTGTGGGACCCCTAAAGATACCTCGTTGGAGCTAGATACTGTGTGCCCAATTTTTACACGTTGGCTTCTGTGTGTTAGGTAGTCCTTGAACCAGCAGACAGCATTGGTTGCAACCCCCAGGTTCTGTAGTTGAGTCAGGAGGAGAGAGTGATTGACAGTGTAGAAGGCTTTGGTGAGGTCTATGAAGATTGACCCCACCAGCTTTTCTTCATCTAGTGCCTTGTGCAAGTAGTCAGCGTAGTCCAGCAAAGCTGTGGAGGTACTATGATTCTGCCTGAAGCCATGTTGGTTTGGACATAACAGGTTGTATTTGTTGAGGTAATCTGTGAGTTGGGTGGCCACAATCTTTTCCAGGGCTTTAGATAAGGGAGAGTGGATGGATATCGCCTGTAATTGGCGGTGCATGTCATATCACCATTCTTGTGCACCGCATCACGAGAGCCTGTTTCCAGATCCGGGAACTGCAAGAGCCAGTGATTTGTTAAATAGTTTTGTGACTGGTATGATGATGACATCCAGTGTTAGGGATAGGAGTTTCATATCGATTCCATCACTCCCCATTCTGGTCTTGCCTAGTATTTTTTTTATGTATTTGTAAGCCTCCTTCACTGACGCTTTTTTGAAGTAGAAGACAGGGATTGAGCCCTCTTGAGGCGTGCAGTTGGTTTGTTCCCCAGCAGGGTGCAGGTAGTCAGGGGGTAGCACTCCATTCAGGTCAGTAAACGCTGTGTTGAGAGAATCCGCGATGTGCTGAAGGTCAGTAATCGTGATGTTGTCAATGTTGAGCGAATGGGGGATCTTCTTCTCATCCTTCCCAAGAAGGTTTTGGATGTTATCCCAAAAATTCTTCCCATTGCCCCAAGTTTTTTTAAGCTGCTCCTTGTGGAAGTTGGCCTTTGCTTGGCGGATAAGGTTGGTGCAGTACTATGAATACATAATGAGTTTTAATAGTGGCAGACTCATGTGTTCACCCAGGTGGGGATAGATGGTAAAAGATTTGGTAGTTAGAAAATCCTTGTATAGAAATGGTAATAGTCATGCAATTTATAATTTTATGTTTCGGCATTTTGGATAAGGTATTACATTACCATATTGTCTGTTGAATTACAATGATGATCAAGGTGCTGTTGATCTGATGTTTCATTGTGATTTTAACTGGTGTGTGTTTTCGTCTAAATGTTCTTAAATACACCTGTACTGTACGTGACCATGTATAAAATTAGTGGGTGCACTTGACCAGCCTACCTGAGGAAGCAGGCATGCCAAAAACTGATGATCAGGGCTATTACTGAACAATCTCCGTTTACTCCCTCTTATGGGGCTGAAACCTTAAACAAGTTGGTTTTAAAGATGTTGAAGTATATAATCAGCTTTGGTGTTAGTACCAATTTTTTTTGTTGTACTTAAAGGTTAAAAACACTCCATAAAATGTTATTCACAGAACTGGATCATGCGTTGTAAACAGTACGCATTATAGAGAGAAGAGACATGACATTTTTCTAGATCTTATGTTGTCATCATTACCATTCCCTTTATTGCAGTCTGCATCTATCCACACACTGTAAGCTTGATATATATACAGTGTATGTTAACAATATAAAAACATCTCTCACGTTTTGGCTATCTATGTGTCTGTCTGTCTATCTAGCTAGCTATCTGTCTCTCTGTCTATCTGCAGAACTGTAGATTTAGTAGTTGCCGTATTGGTCCTTGCAAGAATAGATCCAGAAGCAAATGATTTGATACCTTTTAATGGACCAACATAGATGTAACAAGAACAAAGTGCTCTAGCTTTCGGACCAACCAGTCCTTCTTCAGAAGCTCATGGCAGTTGCAAGGACCAATACGGCAACTACTAAATCTACAGTTCAACATGGAAGATACCGGAATTCGCCGTAGAATATGGCAGTTACATAACATCAAGAAGAAATACAACTGCCATGAGCTTCTGAAGAAGGACTGGTTGGTCCGAAAGCTAGAGCACTTTGTTCTTGTTACATCTATGTTGGTCCATTAAAAGGTATCAAATCATTTGCTTCTGGATCTATTCTTGCAAGGACCAATATGGCAACTACTAAATCTACAGTTCAACATGGAAGATACCGGAATTCGCCGTAGAATATGGCAGTTACATAACATCAAGAAGAAATACAACTGCCATGAGCTTCTGAAGAAGGACTGGTTGGTCCGAAAGCTAGAGCACTTTGTTCTTGTTACATCTATGTTGGTCCATTAAAAGGTGTCTATCTGCAGTGCACTTTGAACTCTGCAATGCCTTTATTTTTTTTTCTCTTTCATGTATTTTCCACTGTAACCAAACAACAATACAGCACCAAAAAAAGCCTCTGCCTTCATTCATAAAATGTATTCTCCTCGGTGTTATATGTCATAGGTGTAATCTGAGTGGTCTTTCACGTATATGTCTCTCTAACCAAGCAACACATGGCTGAAGAAGCCTCTGGCTTCATTCATAAATGTATATGTTAATTTCTGTGATGTGTCCTATTGGGTCAGCTGCAGTGAATCAAAGGTGAAGAGTATATTTTTTTAATGGAGAAAAAACTTTCCTTGCAAGCAGCAATGCACCACTTAATTAACAGGAGTGCAGTATAAACACAGAAGCGGATGAGCTTTTTATTAAAATACTGTACATCAACAAAAAACCTGTTTACTTGCTTTTGAGTCCATTTACCATTCCACTGAGTCCAGCTGCAGTGACACAGCGCTGTTTCATTAATTATTTCCTTGGGGGGGTGAAGGCAATGTTTCACTTCTGTGAGCAAAGCCTTATTTAAGTGATGCTGTCACTGGTGGGAGAGAAGGCATGATGAATAAATGAAACCATCATTTTATTAAAGAAAATGTAGCTGCATGCAGTCCGTTTACCATATTTATGTGGTGCAGCTGCAGCAATCAAAGTGCTGTTTCATTCATTATTTTTATGAGGTCAGTAGAAACATGTTTATTTACATCTACTCTAAAAACGAGTATATTTGGAAAACAAGGCTTAATTGCCCTGCAGTCTTTCTAGGGTATTCTGATGCTGCCAGCAAAGTGAGCAAAGCCCTGTTTAATTCATGCTGGCAGGCTTCCAGGTTTGAAATAAAATGTATATATATATATATATATATATGTATATGTGTATATATATATATATATATATATGTGTGTGTGTGTATATATATGGTGTATATATATATATATATATATATATTCATACAGTATGTGTATCAGTAAATGCCTGTTCTCTCCCCGGCCAATGCCCCAGCCACATCCAAACCAACACAAAAGGCACAAGAAAAAAAATCACAGAATCAGAAACATATTCATTGAAAACAAATTAATGAAAAACCAAGTGCTGTTTTCCTAATGTTGGCAGTGTTTGAAGTAAGTGCATTAAGGCTGAAGGAGGGAAACATTGATTTAAAACTACTATAAAAGCAATAGCATGTTAGGGGAAAAAATTGTTCTGCAGTCATTTTAGGGCATTCCTGGACCACTGATACCTGTTCTTCAACATGCTGACTCTTGGACCCCCCAACCCCACACACACACATACTGTTATTTGCATATTTCTTTTATCAGGCTTTTTCTGAGGGTTTTTAGAATCCTATGGCTGTTATTATTTGTTTATATTGTTTGTTTATTTTATTGTACAGCGCTTTGGTATTTGAAAGGCGCTTAAGAAATAAATTTTACTTACTTACTTGCTGTAAGTGTGATTGCTAGTCAAACCAGCTGATGATCAGCTAATCGTGTGGGACTCTAAAAAGGCAACAGTTTCATACTTGCCAGCTGCCTTTAAAAAATGGCCCTCCCATAGCTTTGAGGACAATGCAGTGGGAACTGGAGCAGCACCCTGGGGCAAAGATTGAAAGCTGACTCTGTTCATTTCCAGTGAAATTCAATATTCAAACTAAAAAAAAAATCATTTCCAAAATGAAATACCAAGTGGGGTTTGACCATTTGAGCATGAACCTGTATTCTGCTCAGAAGAGCAGGTGTTTCAAAAACATGCTGTTTGTGTGACACAGATATATATTTTCATTGCTTGTTGTACAGTTTCTACATTGAGTAAAGCAATATTATAAAAATAGCACAGTGCTTGGAGCAAGTCCAATGCTGCTCCTCCACCCCCCACACACAAATCAGAAAAATACAGCAGGTATGTTAACTACAACAGATGCCAATCAATAACATTACTCACTCCCCAAATAGATAACTGAATAAAGGGATAGCATCCAGGAGATTAAGAAAACATGTAAAAAACCCTAGATTCTGATACTGGATGCCCAGACAGCAAAAATATTCAGATGAGCAGGCAGACACCCATAGAAACATTGCCATACACATTTTGCCAAAACCCAGCCAAAGTGGCAGAACAGAACACTTTCTTTTGCATTCTTATGTTAACAGACTTTACATTTACATATTGTGCCTCCTTATATTGGAATCAGTAGTGTATACACACACTAAAAGTATTTTCACTCCAGATTTTCAACATTGCCATCTCTTCACACCTCCCTATGAATGGTACAGCTGTCGTTTTTCACATCTTGCCTGATCTGTGTTTTTGCACCGAGTGAGCAGCCAGCCCTCTGTACCAGATTTGATTCAGAAGGGGGGATCCAAAACCAGTTCAAAGAACAAGAGAAGTGCAGAACAAATGCCAGTTCTGGTTTTCCGATCCAGCCTCTTCAGAATTCCTAACAGGATCATGACTGCTGAAGTCCACAGGCCCTTTAGTCATGTTCCACTGACCTCCTGGAACTCCATCTGAAGTGAGCATATAGTAGTAACATATTTTCACCATTTATTAAAAAGTAGTGCAGATAACAGTCCTACACGAGCAGTGTGCACAAACAACCTGCTGCGGCTACAACATGATGTCACAATCACCACAAACTGATGTTTCCTTGGGGGTCCCAGGTTTTCTCAGAGTAACCCCCATACATCAAAAATGACCCCTATTTAGAAGTGCATATCCAAATATGATAAAATCATATGTGGTCAACAACGTGGTTCAGACTGAGTGGTTAGTGTAACTGCGGCACCATTTTATAGGCCAACAACGCCCCTCAAAAGCATACAGCAAAGACAGCTGAATTTAAAGCTTCTAATAGAACACTTAAATAACAGCCTGCAAAAAAACTAAGTACACAAAGATTACTCAATGCTATTCAAATATTTAGAGGTCAGAAAAAAGGATTTACTCTTGCAGATGCAAATTACCTATGAAATGTTAACTCAAGCAATAAAATGCACATTTAATTGTACTAACCCTGTGTGGTACTCATATATTACATAAATGCCTCTGACTCCCCAGCATAATGTGATAACTTACAAACCATGCGATGGAAAGTATGGCAAGAATGCTACCACTGTAGCGTCAAAGAACCCTAGTGTAAAAAAATACTTATCTAGAGTACAGCAGGGTGCACACAGGGAGACTACGAAACCAGGCACAACTGTATTACATACAAGAGAGGTTTCTAGAGACCCAGGAGTAAAACTACAAACACCGCACCTCCTAAAAATCCAAAGAGATCCATTAGGAGCAAAACATCTCATAAAAAGCCATGAGGAAATACACCAAAAAACATAGTGCAAATGGGCATATCTGCACAGATGAAAGCTACGTAACAATGGAACCTCTATCCAGCAATCATAATAAGAACTTTACAAAAAAAGCAGACAGCTCTATGTTGTCATTTAAAGCCCCACAACCCGTGCTTCCAGTTCATAAATTCCGTAGCAGATATTCCCATTTGTTTTGTATGTTTTTATTGTGTGCTTGCCACTATACTCTATAATATGTATTTCTTACAGTAGGGCTCTTTGAAGCTAGTAGCATTCTTGCCATACTTTCCCTGGCGTGGTTTATACTGTATGTCATTTTTTCTTGTCAGCTCATGCTAGGGAGTTAGATGCATTTATGTAATAATCAGTATGGGCACAGCATCCCTGTAAGTACAATTACATTTGATTGTTTGGGGGCATTAATATTTATTTGCATCTGCGATAATAAATCTTTTTTTCTGCCCTCCATATATTTAAATAGCATTCAGTAACTTTGTGTACTTTTTTTTTTTATTTAGTTGTTTAACCAGGTATAGTATACTAAGCTGAAAGCCTTTTTACAGGAGCAACCTGGGAGCACAAGAAGGTTAAGTGACTTGCTTAGGGTCACACAGTATGTAAGTAGAAGCTGTGGGATTCAAACCCAGGTCTGGTTTGCTGGATATCACCAGATTTGGAGCTCAGAGCCTTAGACCACTGCGCTATACTGCCTCCTTAGTTTCCTACTCCTTGCTTAGTTTCAGCTACCCTTAACTACTTTTAGCAAGCTGTTTTTTAAGTATTCTTTTAGAAGCTTTGAATTTAGCTGTCTTTGTGATACGCTTTTGAGGGGCATTGTTTGACCTGTAAAACTGAGCAGCCATTACAAGAACACTTGGTTGGAACCACGTTGTTTTTATGTATGTTTTATCATATATGCATATGAACTTCTATATAAGGGGCACTTTTGATGTATGGAGGTTACTCTGAGAAAGCTTGGGACCCCCAAGCAAAACATCATTTTATGTTCACCATGACATTATAGCCTTGGCGGGTTGTTTGTGCACACTGCTGGTGTAGGACTGTTATCTGCACTACTTTTTAATAAATGGTAAGAATATTTGTTTCACTATTAGCCCTATTCGTGTGGAGTTCTTATGAGCCGGTCCTTGGAAAGTGACTAAAACCTTAAGAGCATACAGTACCTCTCAACTGTTCCTGATTTTTAAGGAGGTCTCTGATTTTGCCTCAGCATTTCCCTCTGTCCCTAATTACATTTGTGTTTCTGACTGTGACTGAACTCTGAGGATTGTAAGCACAAAATAATGTATTACAGGTACAGACTTGTTCTGCCCCACCCAGTACAATACCAATACCAATGATGAACTTCGGCACTTGACAAATGCTTGTTTGCTCTCTTTCTGGCCATGACCAGGCACCATTCATATGATTAATTTTGCTGCATAGTCTGTGGGTCCTCCCTGCCTCTCAATCTGTTCAACTATCTCCTTCATAGATGCATTTGCTTCAAGAGCCCTAAGCTAGCAACAATACTTGATGGGGTGGGTGGTATTGGGCTATACTGGACCCCACAGGGGCATAATGAGGCCCAACGCCACAGGTGGAGGGCTTTATAGCCCCTGGAAGGTCCTGTGTAGTCCAATACCACCTATCCTGGCAGGTATTATTGCCCTTAGAAAATTAATTGTATTTTTTTTTTATATCCACTCTCTTTCCTCTTTGGCCCTTCCTTGATCCTGTCTTCTTTTCCCCATCTCCCTTCCCCTTTACCTTGCTTTGTCCTTCCTAGTTCAGTTTCATTTTTTAGTCTACACCACTATTTTTGCATTAATTTGAAATATTTACATATTTGTAATAAATCATACTACTCGGTATTTCCTCCCGTGGGGAAGACATAGCAAAAATAAGTTTACTTCTATGCAACATTTGTGGTGACACCTTGGCTTACCAAATTGTAACATGTTTTTGTGATCATGATTTGGGTGCTTCATATTATTGCTGATCATATGGTCCTTTCAAATATAGTGGTTCTCTGTACAACACACACAATTTGTGGCACGCGCCATTAATGGTGCTGCATACTTATGTATTTTAGTTAATAAGTCAATATGTTTTTGTGGCTGGGTCAATTTATATTATTCTGATCTTAACAGTTATTATAAATTGTTTTAATATGTTGTGCATATTACCAGTATTGTTTTCTTTTGTATTATACATTTTCCAACAGTGGTGCTTAGAAATGTGTATAAACGATGCTTTAAAATGTTTTTTTCCTAAATACATTCCCCTGTTTTTTCACATCACATGACAGATACATCATATGTATTTTTGTTATTTAAGTGTGTATGGTTGAATCTGACTCCACCCCCTGATGAAGACGGTCTGATCCCTTGAAGCACTGTGATATTTGTTTGTTTGGAAGCACCTCAATAAATATTGCATTTTGGAGCCAGTGTATAGCACTGCTTTTCTCTGTTTAGCTTCAGCTGGTGGGTATTATCGCCCTTAGGAAATGGGTTGTGGCAGAATTCACATAAAAAAGTTTAAGAAAAAAATTCAATGTAAAAAATTAAAACAAAATCAGAAAATAAATGTTGTGCAAAGTAGTCTCTGTACCGCTGGCATTGGCAGTAGATGGCAGTATTTTGCTTCATAGTGTTTTTCGTTCTGGCTACTGTGATAAAGGTGGTCCCCTCCACCCGACACCCGGTACAGCTATCATGGATAGGTGGAGATCTTTTGTTATTGGTGGCTGTCCTTCCTCCCTAAGTAGCAATGTATTTGAAATCTTTTTTTTTTTCACCACAGTGTGATGGCAGTTTTGCAGAGTGGCTGTGGCACCAAATATGGAAGAAATGCATTGCAACAGCGGAGCTGGAGTGTAACGCTAAGGTTAGTTTTTTATGTCATTTCATTTATTATTTTCTTTTAGTCGAGGAAAGCAAGTTGTTTGTGAGAGGAGAAAAGAACCATGTAGTATTAGTTTATTATCTCATGCATGTAATGATGACAGAATGACTGCACTGTCTCTACAGTAAGAGTACTGGTAGTTTCATGTGTTCGTCTTCCCAGAGATGGAGATGTACTGCCTGCTTGCGCCACCTAATACATCTGTCAACCTTTGCGGGGGGCAGAGGGGCATGAGTAACTCTCAGATCTTAGAGTGCTCTGCTGTGGCTGAAAAGCCTTTACATTTTGCAAAAATAAATGGTTTGTTTAGGAAATGTAGTGGTAGTTGTTCTTCCCCTCTTGTAGTTTGGAAAGGAAGGGAAGGGCTGGTTACACTCATTCGTTAGTGAGAGCAGAAACATGGTGGCCAATTTGTTTGAAAATTCTGTGTGGTGTACTGATTTTGGTCAAGGGAAAGCCAGGCACAGGGACTAGTTATTTCCCAGTCTCTGTTGGCACACAGATGCACCTCTTGCCAGGGGTGTGTCAGCTAATCAGGGGTTGGGAAGATTTTTACCCATTTTCTAATAGGAGATAAAGCTCTCTATTTAGCTAGTCTCAATGTATTAGCTCTCCTTTATATCTAAAAGTGCAGCTATGCTGCTGTTACAGTTTTACAGGCAACTAGTACACGTTTAAAATACAGAGTTGTGTATCACAGCCAACATGCAGTTTGGTACTTTTCCTCATCCAGCATTGAACTGTGAAGATGTGTCTCTGGTCCAGAGAGGATTGTGGGATTGAACCCCAAGTAGGTATGTAAGGGGTGTGGGGGTTTGGGGCAGTAGCTGCTGAGTGGGAGGGTAATGGCAGCAGCAACAGGCAGTGATGGATCATTTTCTTTTTTACAGGGATTTAAAAAAATAAATAAAAAGACTATGAGTGAGGGTTTTCTTTATTTGAGGTACTGACACTGGGGATTGGGTACCCCAATGTCAGTGTCATGTTTGGCAGCGGCGGGGGGGGGGCTCTCCTCTGTAGCCCAGTGGACATGGGCTGGATGAGGGGTACTAGCCCACACTGGAGACTGAGCACTCTGATTTCAGTACAGTAATTAAAAAAAATAAAAATGAGGGACGGTTTTCATTATTTGGTATGACGATGTTACTGCAAAACTAACACTGTGAAGACCATTACTGTAGCACCCAAATGATTGCTACACAAGGCAGCAGGAAGGACCTCAGGGAGGGACAGGGTTAACCCCCCACCCAACCCATACACAGCCAGCTGACTTGCTGACCAAGCTAGCTGGCTGACCACTTCCTGCCCTGGTCCCCCTCTCCCCCTCCTGTACTTTTCCCAGGCTTCGGACTTTGTTCTGGCCAGGCCAGAGCCCCAGCCAATGCCTAAGGGGGCCATAAATCAGCCCAAGGGTACCCAATCACCTGGCTGGAAGTGAAGTCCACCACCAGGCTAGAAAAGGATCTCCCCTTCTAGCCGGAGGGAGTTCTGGACTGGATGGCTCACAGAGTGGAGAGTGTCATAATCCCGCTCAGCAGGTCAGGCCCTCGGCTCCCACAGTGCCAACCTCCGAGCGCAGTATTGTGAACAGATAACAGAACAGGGTAACCTTCCTGTCTGCTTGTTGGTCCGAATCACCTTTGGTCTCAAGTTCTGGGAGGATTCAAACTGTGAACCTTATGCTAGCATACCCAAATGTAAAGGCTTAGATAATCTGCTCTTTGGGGGGATGCCAGATATCTTTTGCCTAAGGGCACCTAACCAGGTATCCAAAATGAACTCTTAAAACTCTATAAAAGACCTTAGGTATATTCTTACCTTTCCCAGTTTGGTAACACCATTAAGCTTATGAACAGCTGTCAATCTTAACCCTCCATACATCACAAGCAAAAGAAAGAACCTGGAAGACACACCAGGCAGTCTCTTTAAAATAAGAGGTTTACTTAAAAATGGATAAAAATATGTAAAATGTAAACACAGAACATTATATCACAAAGCATGCAATCACTTAAAAGAAACCAAGGAAAAGTACAAACTCCTACCAACATACAGTTAGACTTTTTCTATCTAATGTATACCTCTACCAGTGCCTTAGTTAGATCTGAGATCTTGTTTCTTAGGAGTCCAAAGGGAATGTGTCTTAGTGGAAATACAGAATACAGTTTAAACTCTGTGTCCCCACTCCTTCTATGATGCCATCTAGCTCCTCCTTTTATAATATAAAAATTATACAAAACAGGATGTCCTATCAGGAAGTATATTAAATAAAGTGACATGGAAGTATATTAAATAAAGTGACATCAGCAAAACTCATTTCCCAAATTATGTCTGTCTTTAACTCAAGCCTTTCCTTTGATCTTCTGTGGTTTCCTGCTCTCCCAAGGAATCAAAGGATATTTATGACTTTCAAACCATGGTGTAAAAATGTTTTTTTTTTTTTGTCCTCTAATTCGTCATAAAAGTTTACAAGCCCTATATCCTGGTAGCTGGGTCAGCTCTAATTAAGTCAGGGAAACAGGAGACCCTTAATTATGTCTCTCTAGTCTTTAATTACCTCCTGGTTTAAGGTTAACATATCCTGTTGCTTCTCTGAAACCTGGGGGGGGGCCGCATTTATGAAAGCACTGACAATCTCACACTAAATTCTATATTACAAAAATCATAGAGCAATCATAACCAGCTGGACAAGTGTCACAGAAAGCACAGGGGTATGGATGCCAGGAAGCTTACCTGTAGCTCGGGTCCTTAGTTCTCTGGGTGCTGCTCCTCTGTAGCCAGGGGTCTTCAGCAGCAGCAGCAGTTGTCTTCCAGACTGGAGGGGTCCAGCAGTCTGTCCAGCATCCAGCAGCAGCAGTTGTCCTCCAGCTCCTCAAGGAGTCCAGCAGTTCCCCCTCCCCCAACATCCAGCAGCAGCTGCCCCATAGGGTAAGCGACCTTTAATTGTCTGCCCCTTGGGTTGGGGTTTTTCTTTTGTCCCTGTTGCCCTGCCTCATTTGGCAGGAGTGGTGTGGCATTTTGGGTTGGGGTTATTTTTTTTCCTTTCATTCCCATTGGTCTTGGTTTTCCCCTTGGTCTTCTTCCTGCGTTGGTGTGGTTCCCTCTTGTCTCTCCTCGTTGGCCTTCCAGCAGCCGTGGGCTGTATGTCCTTCAGAGAGGAAGAAAGGAGGGCCCTCTTGACTTGCCACTCCTTTAATTCTGGGATGTGCTGCTACCTTTTTTTTTCCTCTCATTTTATTTATCCTACCCGCTGTGGTATTGCCCTGCCTCTGGCTCATCCACCACGTCCGTCCGTCTCCCAGTGCTGGTCACACCCCCCAACCAGAACAAAGAACCTCTTCTAGGTGGGAGCAGTGGCAGTGAGGAAACTTTCACCCTCCTCCTTGTCTGCATCCCCTCTGGCACAGCTGCAGCTGCTATAGAAAATGCCGACTCATGATGCGCCTGAAGGGGGAACTGTTTGGAGTCTGGACCGCAGTGTATCACTGCAAAATGTGTCCGGACTAAAACAACCACCATGCCTCTCTAGCTCTGCCCACAGTCGTGGACAAGCAGAAGAAGCACCGGATGAAAGCACAGCTCCCCAGCAACCCCACCACCACCACCACCAGTGATTTCCTCTGCCTCAGAGGACCCAGGCCAGGCGGTGAGTGGGTGGTACACCCATAAGTTTATTTACTTAGTGCAAAAGGTGCCTAAGGGAGTAGATAAGGACATAAAGAGCAAAGGTGGACAGAGCACCCACAGAAAGATAATAAGGGGCACCGTGTGGCATACGCCCCAGGGTTTAGATTTAGTGCCAGAAGGGCACCCCACAAAAAGAAAAGCATCCAGAGGAACAGCAGGGCATCTAGGGTGGGTTAGGAAAGAGGGACATCAGGCACAGCAGTGCACTCGTGCTGAGTGTGCAGGGGTGGGGCCAACGCCAAGGCCCGGATATTTACCTGCGAACAGGGGGAAGGCCAGGCCTTAGGGCTTACACGGTGGGGTTGTAGCCCAACAATTAATATTTATGAGAGGCAGAGCTCAGTCTGGGCCCACTGTATAGCCCAGCTGCCACCTTTCATGCATATGCAGATAGTGTGAGCCCAGCTCAGGCAATCTCTTGCAGGCCAACCGAGCCAACAAGAGTCTCCTCAGGGATTTAAAGGGCCAGTTTGCCATTTTAAAAGGAGGTCGCCCTAAAGGCCCTAGCCTCTTCACCAGGAGCCATAACTACCCCCTACCTGCCACCCCTTTTTCCCTGGACTGCTTGCTAATTGCAGGGCACCCAATGACTGTAGGGACCATCTGGCCTACGCTGTGCTGCCTGTCACCCTGATGATAAGATAAACCCAGATCCTGAAGAAAGGAACAGTTGTTATTGTGTAATTGTTATTTACAGTGTTTTCCTGGGTTGCAGCCAGGGAAGTTATTGACCCCAACTGATTGAACTATTTGCATCTGGGTCTGATCAAAATTGCAACAGGGTCTGAATTGCCTGCTCTGCACCCACCAAAGCCACCTGTCCACGTTGGGGCTGAACTTGCTTGCCCTATACTTCACCCAGTTGTTTCCTGACCTGTACTGGAAGGGGCTTGAACTGCCTGCCCCATCATCAACTGCACTGAGCCACGTCGGTTCTGTCTCCACCCCCAGTCTGAGCTGTTGCCATGGGAAAGCGGACAGACTGCCCAACTGTGGTAGTCCCATCACCCAACTAATTGCCCTATGAAGACTGCAATTGCCTGCACCCCTGAGTTCAGGGGTTATCTGCCTTTTGCTGGTCAAGCATCTAGTGCCTCCCGCCCAGCCTGCCAGCAACCCCTGAAGATGACGAAAAGACTGCATTAGCCAGCATAGTGGTAGTCAGTTCCCCTCAGTATAGTCAGCTTAGGAGCCGCCCCAGCTCATGATAGTGAGGTTCCCTCAACAGTACACGATTAGGAAATTGTCCCATTTTTGTTTTGCATTTCTGAGGTGACCATAGCTCCCTTCCCCAGCTGGGTGGCAACTCATCAGGATCGTTCCAGAGGACCTGCCATCGCCATTGAATGACATTGCCTCGACCATCCTCCATCCTCTCATCGCCTACATCTCTAGCTCCGAACCAGCCTGCATCTTCTTTATCTTCCTCTCTATCTTGTCCTCATCCCTCCTGCTGGCCAGCGAGACTGATCGGTCGCTCAGGTACTGTACCCCATTCCTCAAAACTAGGTAGCAACTACCTGCATTGCGCCAAAAAGACTAGGTGACCCTGTTAGAGGTATACCACATATTGATAACAAATGTATGATTGTTTACCCCTATAGTTACTCTTGTTAGACCTGTATAATTGCCTCCTATTGCTAAACACTGTTTTGTGCATGACAATCACCTAACCTATTATTTTTCAGTGAAACCAGTGGCTGCTACCAATAAAAGCTGTTTGCATCTGGAACCATTGTGCCTGCCTCTCCTTAACCAAAAGAGATGAACCACCCACCTGAATTTGGTCACCACATTACAGTGACAAAATCAGCAGTTCACGGTAATGGTGTTGCTGTACACCAACACGGCGTCTCTGGAACCTGTGCCCCCTTCCTGAAAAAACTCCAACCTTGAGTTGATTATTTTAAAATTTGGGGGGTTCAGGGGGCACAGCCTCCCACATAAAAACATTGTTTTCCTGATGGCACAATGCCAAGTGTCAGCACTGTGCCGTTGCTGTAAAGGCAGTCGACAAGTTTACTGTTGAACTGCAACGGTGGAACCTCATTATTTGAGGTATTATGTTGGCGCCACCATGGGTGGCCTCCCCAGTGTCACAGAGTGGAAATGGGCTGGGTGGGGATAGCAGCTGGAAGCAGAGATTAGACACCCTGGTGTTGGAAAATGGCAACATAATGGAGCGTGGTGGGAGAGGGAGAGAAAGAGAGACCCTTCTCGCACTGCTCAGCCAGTTGCTGGGCAGTGCTATGTAGATGAAATGAGCCAGCCGCTGTCTGATAGGAGTGGCTGCCTCCTTTCAACTACATGCAGTTTCCACCAACCAAGCAGTGAGTAGTGTCATGACCAGAGTGCCTAGTCATTGGTCTGTCACTGGCGAGCCCATTGCAGCTTGAGCTGCAATGGACTCAGCAGTGACACACCTCTGAAATGCTGTTCTTCTGAACAAAATATCTCTGCGCCTGCATGAGTGTGCACACATAAAAATAAATAAACAAAATCACTCCAGGTTCAAGCCATCCCAAAACTGTCACAGCTTCACATTCCCCAACTCCACTGCCTTGTCACAGCCATTTCAAAATCTGAAGCTGTTACAGCTGCACATGCCTTTGCTCAGTCTATCACTCTTTACCCCAGCCTACAAATACCCGAAATTTACCCTGTTGTAAGCACATGTGCATCACTCTACTTGCCAATCAGTGTTTGGGGACTCGGTTGCCACAAACCCGTTCTCCCGTTACAAATGGATGCATCTCACTATACTGGGAGAACAGAGTCAAGTCACATTAACCGTGGGGGGCGGGACTGAAACAAAGATAGTGGCAGCAATAGAAAGAGACAGTGAACTGCATCCTGGAAAAAGAGTGGGGGTGGGGAGTGAGATACAGACACCAGCACCATCTACTGGACAAACACAGAACAGGAACTTTTTTCTATTATGATTATACAGTAACAAAAATAAACAAAAAGCTATGTTAAAAATTATTTTTTGTATTCTGTTTAAAATGAGGCATTGTGTTATAGCAATAATGTAATCCAGGGTGTGTGTCATGCAGGAATAACCTCACTTCTCTTGTGGTAGAAGCACTTGTTCTGCAGCCTTGTACCTCAGCCCACCCAAGGCATGACATTATTCCAGCATGACATACACCCTGTCATGCATTATTGCTTAATTTAGCTGTTTTTGAAATTAGAGTCCTGGAGGTCAAAATGCCAATGCACTCAGTACCTTTCCCCCAAATCACACTTTTAGAAGTCCACAGGTGTCATTTTTTAACCTTAAGCTGTACCTAAGGAAGGACTGTGAACATGGAGGGACAAATCAGTTTGTCCGCTGGTGATGAGATTAGCCTCTAGCTTTCAAAACCCAGTAACCACATCAATATTTTTGGTAACCAGCATTATTAATGGCTCATAACACACTTCATTAGAACATAACCAGTTGGCCAATAGCTTTCAAAATCTGGTAGCTAAAAAAAATCTGTTAGTGGCCATTGACCACCTGGCTACCTGACGTGGCCCACCCTGATTATGACAGTGTAGTGTCTGTACAGAGAAGGGTGTCCCAAATGATCCAGGGGATGGGGAAAAGACACATGAAAAGAGACTGTGAGTTCTCAGTGTGTACACTGGACACTAGAAGGGAGAGGTGGACATAATAGAGACATAGACAGTAAATACCTGCATGGAGCAAACAGGGTGGTATGCAACAACATATTCATCCTGCGCACAAGTACAAACATGCAGTGGAGTTCACTAAAACTGGCCAAGGGAGAATTCAGGAACGTTGCCTCTAAGCACTTTTTCACAGAATGGGTGACTGACAAGTGGAACCGACTGCCAGAGGAAGTGGTACTAGCCAAAACATCAGGTGGTTTCCAGCTAGGGTGGAACAAGCAAAAGGTCATAGTAAGTGAGTTAGGGGTAAATCTGACAACCATCCCGTTTTTCTTGGGACAGTCTTGTTTTTAGGATGCATGTTCCGGTGTCCCCACAATTTTGGCAAATTTAATGAAATGTCCCGTTTTTTAGTATTTGTCCTTGTTTTGTCCCAGGCTGTGCTGCACTGCTGACGGACAGTTCTGCTGCTGCTGATTTAATTTCAGCACCACTGTGGTGCTGCTCAAGGGACAGAATTGAATTTCTCTGACCCTTGCATCTACATCGTTGCCCCGTACCAGTAAATATGAAAAAGCTGGGTAGGCAAGTGCAGGTCAACAATGTCAGGGAGGAGCAGCCACTGACTGTACAGCTTAGGCTCTGGGTGGACTCTTCCTTTTCCTATCTTCCAGCTGTGATACTACTGGAGCAGAGGGCATGCATGGCGTGGTTGGAGAGGATGGCTGGCCTGCCTCTGCGTGAGTAGAGCACATGGACCGAGCAGCAAGCAAGCGACATTTGTGGTCCTCGGGTCAGGTGGCAGGGCCGGGTTGGTCAGGATTCAGGAGTAGTAAGTTGAGTTCTGCTCTGCCTGCCAGCAGCTGTAGAGAGTCAGACAGAGAGAGCAAGCAGCCTAGGGACTGAGGAGGCCGGACCCAGGGGTTGGAAATAGAGTGGAGTCGGAGCAGCAGGAAGGAGTCACAGGACCTCTCTGGATGTGGAGGTGAGTGTACTGTCTGCTGTGAGCCAGCAGGGAGGTCAAGATGGAGAAGGGAGAGGGCGGGGAGGTCTCTTTCAGGGAGGAGCTGCAGCAGAGATGAAGGAGCTTCCGATACATTCCAGCACAGTAATAAAATAAACGCTGCAGCAAGAAACAAGCATTTGACAATGCCAAATGTTTGCTTGCTGGCATTGGCACTGGTAGTGTAGGAGTTAGAGAGCTGCATAATAGGAATGGCAGTGAAGTATTGAACTGAAGCCAACCCCGCCACCACCCTGCAAAGACTGACAGGCATTGGGGTGTGCCTTTGGGTCGACAGGCATAATGGCCACGTCATTTCACCACACCCTATCCTGCATACTCCGACAAGTGTCACGGTGTGCCTTGGGATCTGTGGCCCTTATGCTCACCCCATTCCATCAGGAAATATGGTGAGATGGGTGCTGTATAGGAGAATAGGGTGAACTTTGGGGCCGAAGAGTCCAAGGCACACCTCGATGCCTCTCACTGACTGCAGGGTGTGGAATAGTATGAGCATTACAGGCGAGAATCACAAGTCACACCCCTGATGCCTGTCAATCTCTACAGGGTGGGATGTTATGGTCGGAAACCCTAACGTCTCAGGCATTCGTTGGCATTTTCACTCCAAATTTTCAACATTGTTTTTTTGTGACCCCATCTTATGAACAGTGGCAATATCAGTTTGTTAGCCGGAAGCTGATTTTGCACAGCGACTACGCCATTTGGCACCACAGGTGCGAAAACACATTTCGAACAGGATGTGAAAAATGACAGCTGTACTGTTCATGGGGAGGTGTAAAAAATGGAAATGTTGAAAATCTGCAGTGAAAATATTAAAAAAACTGGTGAAGTCATGAGCGTGTGTAGAAAATGCTCAACGCACACCCATAATGCAATTAGTTTGGGGATTTTTTTACAGCAGATTGTCAACACAGACATTTTGGAACCTCCGCTCATGAACAGTGTCACTGTGATTTTCTTAATATGTCCCGAGCAGTGATTTCCCACAGCGGCCACGCATTTCTGCGCTGGAAGTGCGAAAACATATTTCGGCCATGGTGTGAAAAATGACAGTTGTACTGTTCATAAGGAAGTGTGGAAAAATGTCAGTGGTGAAAATCTGGACTGAAAATATTAGAAATCCATGAACTTACGAAGGTGCGTGGAAACTGCGCAATGGTCGCCCGTAACACAGTCATTTTATGGACTTTTTTCACCAAATTTTTAACATAGCCATTGTAACACCTCTGCTCATGAACAGTGTCACTGTGATTTTCTTAATCTGTCCCAAACATTGATTTCGCACACCGACTGCGCCATTGTACGCTACATGCACGGAAACATGTTTTGGGTGAGATGTGAAAAATGACAGCTATACTGCTCATAAGGAGGTGTGGTAAAATGGCAATGTTGAAAATCTGGAGTGAAAATAGTGAAAATTCACGAACTTACGGCGATCGCATTAGGAACAAGCATAGCATGCTCATAAAAAGTAATTTTTGGGAATTTTTTCACAAAATTTCAACATAGGAGTTTTTTGGGGACTGCCTCATGAACTGTGACACTGTCATTTAAATAAATCGGTCCCGAAGGTGGTTCCACGCAGTGACCACAAAATCACCTTTCAGGGCCGATTAACAAAATGACTGTGACAGAATTCATGAGGTGGGGTCCCAAATACCCCATGTTGAAAATTTGGTGAAAAAATTACCAAAAATGCCCGAGATATGCATCAAAGTTGAAAAAACCCTATTTATTACATTATACAGCTTACCGGCATTTCTTCAGTTCGCGGTCAGCTTTGAAGAGTGCAGACGTGTTCCTGGTCCAACGAAGATCATCACGCCGGACTCCGGAGGTAAGTATGGGGTGAGGGGTGAGGGAGGTAAGTATGCAGAGGGTGGGTGCGGTGGGGGAGGGGGTCAGGACAGTCAGCGAGGAAGGTTTTTCTTTCAGGTTTTTTCTTGGACGACATGGGACTTGTGCCACACTGTGGTGGGCTCCCAGTGTGGCAGCTGGAAGGCTGTTTGGGGGGGCAGTGGAGCCAACTGGGGATTGGGCACACCTGTCAGCCATATGGACTATTGCCACGCTGGGGTGGTCTCCCAGCATGCACCCGGTTGTCTGTTGGGGGGGAACCACTGGAGCCGACGGGGGATTGGGCACCCCCGTCGGCCATACAGACTGCTGCCATGCTGGGGTGGGCTCCCAGTGTGGCACCTGGAACTCTGTTGGGGGGGGAGCGCAGCAGAGCTGACAGGGGCTTGGGCACCCCCATTGGCCATACAGTGTATGCGGGGGGAGGGAGCGCATTAGCATGCAATATGCATGCGTGTGCGTGTGTGTGTGTGTGGGGGGGAGGACGCATGTGCACACAGTAGCTTCTCACTGCTCACTGAAGCGGAGCTCTGCCTTTCAACTGTATGGCACTGCATTTTCAATTGCTGTCATAGACAGCTGCAGCATTCATTGGCGAACTGTGGCCGCCCCTGCAAACACACTGACTGCATTGGAAGACAGGGTGCCACACCTACGAAAACTCGGATGATGGCACTATGTCTCTTGCATATGCGTGCAAGCAAACATAAAAAGGGAAAAGGCAACTACTGACACTGCAGTCTTGATTTGTGTTTGGAACTTTGTTTCAAATCTGCTTTTTTTATTCTTGCAGACTTTTGTACAGTGCAGCCCTGCTGTCCAAGGCAGGGGCAGGGACCGTATCAATCAATGCTGGGGGTGGGGGTGGGGGGAGTTATTATTTATTTCCAAATAATGGCATGTCCCAGTTTTAGACTTTGAGAAGCTGTTAGCCTTAGTTAGGGAACAAAGGTGTAATGGAAACAGAAGCCCACTAAGGCCAATTTAGGAGAAGCAGATAGGTTAGGCAAACTGTATTTGCTGCTGGGCCTTTTTTCTGGTGTCATATACTGTGTGTCTATATAAACACATGTAAGCTCCAGTCTGGGACTTCCCTTATGGGGTTACAACTTTGCAGTGTCCTCATTCTGCCTCAGGTTCACTGGACTTCAGACTCTGGACAGAGGGCTTGTTCAGTGGCTCCGGGAGGGATTCAGGCCATGGCACCTTTCATGTCCTCAAGGTAGCTGCCACCATGTTCCTTTGGACCCTTGGCTCATATTGGGATAGGGGGCCTAGGTCCACTTTTGGTTTGCACCTCTGGGTGCTTTTTGAACACTTATCTGGTCCACTGGCAGCCTTGGGAATGGACCAGAGGAATATAAACAAATATGGCCGCTATGCACGGTCTGTGCATGCGCGGTCGCAAATCTTAAAAGAGCCACGGCTCCATTCTGGGCAGCAAGGAAAGGGCAAGAAATGGGTGCCTCTCATTTTGGGAGCCCCCATGGGCAAATAGGGCTCACTTTAAACAAAATAGAGGTGTTCCTGGTCCCCACCTGGCAAGCTGTGCCATCCCAGGACAGATTGTTATTGGCCCCTAAATGGGCTTACAATAAAAATTATAGTCTACCACTGACAGCAGCAAAATATAAACAAATATGGTGGCCCCTTATGAGTTTCATAGTAGCAGGGGCCACTGGGAAGGAATCAGAGAGCACTAGCCGAGCCTGGGAAAAGTGACAGTCAATCAGAAGGGGGAGGTTTGTGACTCTATGAAAGAGTGGTGGCTGGTTTGAAATGTGGGATTTCCTTGGAGAATCGAGAGAGAAAGGAGAGACTGTGTGGGCTGCTGAAGCCCCAAGGTACATTTTGAGGTGCAAAAAGGCCCCTCAGCCCATAAAGCATTCAGGCAGAGTGCCACCAAGTCCTTCAGCAGCCTGGTAAATAAGCCATGTCGCTGCTCAGAATTTCTGAGGAAAGTGGATTGGGACTGTGCTTGTAAAGTGTAGACTGTTTGTAAAGTGCAGTCTGAAAGAGAATGGAGACTATTAGGCCTGCAGAGACTGAGTAAAGTAATCTGGCAAATTAGAGACTGTGCAAGAGCCCAGTGGTGTTCCTGCTCCAGAAGACACTGTGGACTCAGTAGATGTCCAGGGTGACTGTCAGTCTGTCCAGACCCCCTGAACTGACGAAAAGCCGGAAGGGTGAAGACATCTAGAGGCTTGACAGGTGAAGACTACAAAGGCCCCATGGGTGAAGCTGATGAAAGGCCTGTCAGGTGAATGGTCAGCTGCTGTCTACCACCAGCCAGCTTAGGTGTGGTGCCACACAACTGTTTACTGATACCAGAATGGCACTGTTTTCCTGCCCAGCTCTCTCCCCGAAGTCTTCAGACTGAAAGTGCCTCTGGGCTGCAGCTTTGAGGAGTCTTCCTGCATTTAATTAGATAGATAGTTAGTGTAGAAGGGTGTGAAGTCCTAGGAAGGACTTTGCAATTGACAGGATAAGCCCAGGCAGACAAGCGGGACAAGTTCTGTGTGTTATTTTGAAACTGGGGTCCCAACCCAAGTTAAGTTCCGAAGTTCAGGTTCAACAAATTGTGCAAGTGACTGTATCCCAAGTCATCAGTGCACCTACTCTTCATCTTCTGGTTAGCCTCCAGCAACGCAGTAAGATAACCACCGCAACAGACTGTTAACACCAGTACGGCCTTTTTGGGGGAAAGCCAGGTGCACCCACAAGGGAGGGTACTGGGACTGTGGGGGTACAACTGTTGAACAAACGTTGCTGCTAGTTGAGCTGTTTCCCCCCATTTTACCCCTTCCCTATAATAAATCTAAAGTTAGTTTATGTCACACTTTGGTATGTCTGGATATTGCTGGGGGTAACATTGCTGTGTGGGCAAAAGGTTGCTGTGTGTGGACAGATGTACTTTTCCTGGGGGGTGGTAACCTTAACCTTATGTTTTATCTGCCAGGTACCCCATACCACTGCCCCAGGTGAAAGCACCATGCTATTCTACTCCAGTGTAGCTTACCCATTAGTGAACCCAGGCCGGCCCCTCAAGAGGTGAGTACAGTGTGGGCCCCAAGGGCCCCAGAGTAGCCAAGTGCTAAGTTTGGGGCTGAAATACACAAAATGGCCACCTCATAGTGGGTGAGGTACACTTTTGCATGCTACAATAACTATATTGGCTAAAGAATTTAATATTTCCATAATTTTTGCATCATGTCTTGGAGGTTTGCAAGTGCACGTATGATAACATGCAGCTCCCACACTCCAGTCACATGATGGAAGTATGCAGCTGCAAAAGTTTTGAAACGCATATTTCAGAAGAAGTATAAATGAAAAAAAGGAAGTTGCCTGCCAACTAATCCTGTATCAAATTGCAAGATATTGAACACCTGCCACAAGCTGAAAAAAGCCTGAAATTCGAATTTTGGGTTTCACTAGTTAGACTGGCGTGTCATCTGATAGCACTATGATCAGATTGTATGTTGTTGCTAAAGCAGACAGTTAGTATATCAAGGACCAGCTTTTACTCAGTGTAGAACACAAGCTAATGCCATGCTTAGCATTTGAAACACTGTTCAGTATGAATATTTATTTAACTGTTTTTTCCATGAACAATGTACTGAGCAGGTAGCAGCTTGTTTCCAGATAAATGCAATAGGATGTGTATGTTCTTGTATGTAACATTGAACTGTCTCTTTAACTCATGAAACGAATGAACAGGCTCATTTCCCATAAATGATATTTAACTACGCAGAGCATCAAGAGGCAAAACCAGTTTGACAAAGCACTGGGTGTTTCACAAAACAAAGGCTCTCCTTCTGTCTCACTCTTCCTCAGGCTGGTGCAACATTCTTTGTTATTTGCTTTGGTTCTGACCCTCATCAGCATGAACAAAATAACCGTGTTTCGGAATTCTAATTTCCAGGGTCTCCACAAGGAGTTCACCACCGACATTCCAGATCTACTAAAAGAGGATTTTAATGACTGCATTTCATCTCTGGAAGTGACTGGGCAGCCGTGGGTGGCCTATGAGTATCCCAATTATGAAGGGAGATTCTGGGTGTATGAGGAAGGGAAATACAAAACCATTGAATTCTATGATGGGATTTCTTCACTACGGCTGATAAGAGATGACCTGAATGACCCTCAGATTACACTGTATGAAGATCGAAACTACAGAGGGAGAAGCAAGGTGATAAAAGAAGAAACTAACCTTACTTATGGGGATTTTGACAACATAACGTCATCTTATAAAGTACAGAGAGGTGCCTGGGTCCTTTATCAGTATGCAGGCCAAAAAGGCTGGTATTTGTTGGCTAGAAGTGGGGAGCAGGTTCCAGATGCTGGAGCCCTTGGATTCGAGGACAGGCTGTCCCATGTTCGACCTTTAAAGTCTGGCAAGGTGATGGTCACAGCTAAGATTCAGTGGGAGAAGAAGAAAACAGAACCAGAAAGAAACATCCAGCTTGATGAGTTTATTTGTGTTAATAAGTCTGATCATGAGCAGCAGTTCTGTACAAAGTCTGGCAAGGTGTACGAATCCACAACCACCCACAGTTTGTCACTCAGCAACGCAACATCTATCACACTGGGAACAACCTTCTCTGTGGGGTTTCCAGCAGCTCCTGTCACTGCAAGGGCTGAAAACAAACTTCTGCTCTTCAACTCCTTTACCGTTGAAGCTGGAAAGAAGCAGAGCTGTACCAGCAAGGAAAAATTTGAAGTCTCTTTGCCAACCACCATCCCTCCTCACACCAAGATGACAGTTCATGTGTTGAAAAAGGAGGTGTTGATAAAGGCACCAGTGGAGTTCACTGTTTCAAATGGATTTCAGAACAAAACAGAATATGGAGAGTACACATGTGTATCAGGACGTGCAGTTTATATTGATTGCAAATCTGAAAAAGTATAGTGTGAAGAGGACACAGATCACCTAGAGCCTCTACAAATAGGTTCACGCAGTGCAGGTATATACTGTACATCATTGTTTGTCCAAGTATTTCTTTTTATTGAAACAAAGCACGAGACACCACAGAGCTGTACAGTGAGTGTGTGAGGGGGTTCCTTTATTTATTGTCACTCATTTGGGTGCAGTGTGCATATTTATGGAAAACATACAAACAGAGGAGAAAAAGTAAGTGCCTCAGCTGGGACTTGAACCCAGGCTGCCTGGAATACTGTTCTGGTTGCGCTAACTAGCTGCACCACCAAGGCAACTGGAAACTGGGCTGTTCCAGAGGACTCATTACTCTTTCTCCAGTGCACAACCTGGAGCTGCACAAATAATTACTTCATTTTCAATCACATGGGTGCGGTGTGCATATTTATGTTCTTTGACCCCCTGATTAAACTCTGTCAGACAGCAGTACACTGGAACACTTTGAAACATGTTCTGTAGCCTAAATGCACAACATCTACAGTATATTCATGTAATACATTAATAACATACTTAAGAAAGGACTGTTTATGAGTCTAAAGTTTAGTAGCTATAACTTGTGCATGAGTAGTAATAAAACACGTTTCGTGTTAACCCTTTGCATATCATGTTAACTCTTTACATACTATTTGCACATCAGAAAAAAATACTTCCTCTGTGAACCTTGGTTTGTGGTGTCATGGATATCTTTTTGGTATTCAGTAGTTGGTAGATGTATGATTTGGTATTGTACAACTGGATTTCCATGTTCTTGTACCTGTGGAATGACACTTTTCTTTTTGAAATCTAATGTTTATATCAATAGTAATAAAAAAAACTTTTATTCTCATTTCCATTTTACTCTTAATATCTTTACATCCTGTCTTGACACTAGCCATATATATATATTTTTTCTTAACCAATATGTATTATTTCCCCTTCCCCCAACCTGGCCTCTTTCTGCCTTACTGTTCCCCCAGCTCCATCATCTGTCATCTCTAAGGCTTACCATCCCACTGCTATTATAGAGCCCCATGGAGCCCCCTACCCCATGGTGGGGCCTCTTGAGGTCCCCAAGTCAGGGAGGAGGCTAGGTGATGGATGTGGCAGTGGGTAGCCCTGTAGATGGTTCAGGACCTGTGAGGACGTGCGGCACCATCCTGCTCAGCCTTGGCTTTTTCCGCCAGTTTTCTCCCCTCCGCTCAGGTGCCCAGCAGGTGAGGACTGAGCAGACACACGTACGGATGTACGACCCAGTCATGATGCACCCTCCCCTAGTGGCTCCCCTTGGGCTACCACTTGTGGGCACCCAAGTGTCAGTATTGCAGTGGCACTAGCAGACCCCCTTCCCCACAGGAGGAGAGCATCTTGCAGAATACTCAATCCTCTTAACACCAGCTGACCCCCAAACGACTCTGGTTCATTCCCAAACCTGGGTCACCAGCATGGCAGCAGCTGAGGTACCAGCACCACAGCCCTCCATGCCATCAGGCTAGATCATGATTTATTTCTTACAATGAGCACTCATACTCAAAAATATCATTCACTATGTGGGTATTAACACACACGGGTGTGTATTTATGCAGAGATATATGAGGATGCAGACTCAGTGCTCCTCAGCACTCATTGGTGGAAGTGTGCTTAAATCTGTCAACAAACACAGCACACTAGTGCATGTTATTGTACTTATAACTAGCCTGGTATTAAAAAGACTGCTTAGAAAAAACACCACTATGCATTTGTGAGTAATATAGGCACTGCAGGTAACTTGGTCTATTGCAGTTAGAGATTAGTACTTGTGATGGCCATCTTGATCCATTTTAGAATAGTACACATTGAATTACATTGATATAGCCATAATTCATGTCTTAAAGGAGAACTGCACTGAATTTATAAGTAATTTTCTCAGGAAGCTGTCTTTTAAATACTAGCTCAAATTCTGTTATTTTCCTAGCTACACAGGCTTTTCAGTATTCCTAGTGGATATTTCTGATTTACATTCTGCTGGTAAGCACCATTTTAGAACTGCATGATGTACAGTAGTTTATGTCCCTGTTCTACTCTTCTATTGTTGGCACAGTACATCCATGTTATACTAAAGAACGTTGTGACTGATTGGGGCATAAACGACATCACACAGTTTTGAAATAGCTCTTAACATCAGAGTGTAAATCAAAAACACCCACTGAGGTCATTAATAGGCCATGTACATGTAACAATAAAAAATGTTAACAAGTACTTAAAACAAGCATTTGTCAGTGCCGAATGCTTGCTGGTATTAGCATTGGAAATGCAGGAGTTAGATGCAGAATAGGAATGGCAGTGAAGTATTGAAGTTCACGCCAACCCCACCTCCATCCTGTAGAGATGGACATTCATTGGGGTAAGTGTTTGGGTTGTCGCCCATGACGGGCATGCCATGTCACGTCACCCTATTCTGCAGACAGCAACACGTGCTGAGGTGTGCCTTAGGGTGTTTGGCTTTATAGTCACCGCATTCCATAAGGACATACGCTGAAATGGGTGCAGCATAGGAGAATGGGGTGAAGTCTGGCTGAAGAGTCCAAGATACACCTCGATGTCTGTCAGTGGCTGGAGGTAGGGGTGGGATAGCATGAGCAGTGCAGTCGGCAATCTAAAGGCTCACCCTGATGCCTGTCAGTCTGTACAGGGTAGGAGGTTATGGTTAGAAACCCTAACGCCTTGGGTGTTTGTTGGTATTTACACTACAAATTTTCAACATGGCCTTTTTGTGATCCTACCTCATGAAAGCATGTGGGACCTCTTCTCATGAAGAGTGGCAGTGTGATTATGTCAATGTGTCCCGAACATTGACTTCCAACAGTGACAGTGCCATTCTGCACCATAGGAACAAAAACACAGATCGGGCAGGATGTGAAGAATGACAGCTGTACCATCCACAGGGATGTGTGAAGAGATGGCAATGTTGAAAATCTGTACTGGGAATATTAAAAATGCTCGCACATCCGAGCATACGGTAAGTGGAAACTGCGCAACGCATGTGCATTACACAGTCATTTTATGGACGTTCGTCACCAAATTTTCAACATAGGCATTGTATGACCTCTGCTCATGAACAGTGTCACTGTGATTTTCTTAATGTGTCCCGAACACTGATTTCCCACAGCAACCACGCTATTCTCTGCCAGAAGTGCAAAAACACATTTCTGCCAGGATGTGAAAAATGACAGCTGTACTGTTCATAATGAGGTGTGGAAAAATGGCAATGTTGAAAAGCTGGAGTGAACATATTACAAATGTGCGAAGTTATGAGTGTGACTGGAAACTGCGCAGCGCATGCTTGTGACACAGTCATTTTATGGAGTTTCATCACCAAATTTTCAACATAGGCATTTTACGGCCTCTGCTAATGAACAGTGTCACTGTGATTTTCTTCATGGATCCCGGATACTGATTTCCCACAGCGACCGTGCTATTATGTGCCGGAAGTGCAAACACGCATTTCAGCCAGGATGTGAAAAATGACAGCAGTACTGTTCATAAGGAGGTGCGGTAAAATGGCAATGTTGAAAATCTAGAGTGAAAATATTGTAAATGTATGAAGTTACCAGCGAGCGTGGACACTGCACAATGCATGCTCGTAACACAGTCATTTTATAGGCTTTTGTCACCAAGTTTTCAACATAGGCATTTTAGGACCTCTGCTAATGAACAGTGTCACTGTGATTTTCTTCATGGATCCCGAACATTGATTTCCCACAGCGACCGCGTTATTCTGCTCCAGAAGTGCGAAAACACATTTTGGCCAGGATGTGAAAAATGACAGCTGTACTGTTTATAAGGAGGTGTGGAAAAATGGCAACGCTGAAAATCTGGAGTTAAAATATTGCAAATGTGCGAAGTTACAAGAGTGCGTGGAAACTACGCAACACACACTCGTAACACAGTCATTTTATAGACTTTTGTCACCAGATTTTCAACATAGGCATTTTAGGACCTCTGCTAATGATCAGTGTCACTGTCATTTTTGTAATGTGTCCTGAACACAGATTTCCCACAGAGACTGCGCTATTCTGCGCTGGAAGTGCAAAAACACATTTCGCCCAGGATGTGAAAACTGACAGCTGTACTGTTCATAAGGAGGTGTGGAAAAATGACAATGTTGAAAATCTGGACTGAAAATTTTGCAAATTTACGAAGTTACAAGCGTGCGTAGCAACTGCGCAACGCACGCTCGTAAAACAGTCATTTTTTTGATTTTTTCCACCAAATTTGCAACATACACTTTTTGAGAGCCCACCTCATGAACACTGGCACTGTCATTTCATTAATCAGTACTGAAAGGTGATTCCACGCAGTGACCAAGAAATCACCTTCGGGACGATTAACGCCATGACAGTGACTGAATTCATGAGGAGGAGTTCAAAAACCCCATGTTGAAAATGTGGTGCCAAAATTCCCAAAAATCCCTGAGATATGCAAAAAGTTGAAAAACCCTATTTATGCCATTATACAGCTTACCAGCATTTCCTCAGTTCACGGTCCGGCTTTGAAGAAGCGCAGGCGTGTTCAGTTCACCGTCGTCGGCGCCAGACTCCGGAGGTAAGTATGGGGTGGAGGGTGGTGTGGGGAGGCAGGATGCCGGTGGTGGGTGCGGGTTGTGGGGGCAGGAGACCATGAGGGACCATTTTTTAACAGGTTTTAAACTAAAAACCGTCAGGAACGTTTTTTTCTTTACAGGGCATTAGTCACGTGGAGTGGGCTCCCAGCATGCCACCTGAATGTTTTGGGGGTGTGTGTAGCCGTTGGGGATTGGGGACCCCCGTTGACACAAAAGCAGGGGGGAGCAAGAGCTGAAGGGGATTGGGCACCCCCTCAGCACAACTCTCTTGCTACTCTTTTGGGGGGGGGATCTGATGCCAATGGGGAGTGGGCTCCCTGTCAGCACATCAAACAGGGAGAGGGGACATAATGCTGATGGGGAGTGGGCTCCCCCATTGGCAAGTCAATTAGCACCGGGGATGGAAGCCGACAGGGATTGGGGCCCCCGTTGGCAAAAACACGCTGCTGTGGGATGGGGCACATGCTGCCGAGTGGGATTGGGCACCCCTCAGTACAGGGGCCGGATTAATATTGTTCATGAACACAGCGGCAAGGTGCCACCATGTTCACAAACAATATTACAGTAGCAACGTTCCGCCCAGCAATGACGGGTCGCTCCCTCATTGCAGCGAATCACTGATGCTGCAATGACGAGGTGGCCCGTGATTGCTGTGGTGAAAACATTACAAGTTAGTGGCATTTCTGGAAGCCAGTGTCATCAGCACACTATGCCTCCATTGGTGCACCACGGCTAAGCCCCCAAATGCAATGTCTCCTTTGGCTGCCACACTGCCGCGCCTCCCGAACCCGCTTCTCTCCTAAGCTGTCACATAATGTTTCTTGCACATGCACGCAAGCAAACATAAAAATGGTATATGTTTAGTGCAGTTCTCCTTTAAGTTGGAGTAAGAATGATGGTGGTGGTGGGGTGTGGTAGGAAAATAAAAAAGAAAAGTATATTCATTTGAAGAATGAGAACAAAAGTATCTGCATCAGATATCGAGTATCTGCATCAGAGGAGGAGAAGTACCTGGGAGTGATGATCACTAGTGACCTGAAGCACTCCATGCAGTGCAGGAAAGCAGCAGTAAAGGCAAACATGATGTTGGGATGCATATCTAGGGGATCAGTAGTAGAGAGGAGGTTATATTGCTCTTATACAGGTCACTGGTAAGACCGCATCTAGAGTACGGAGTTCAGTACTGGCGCCCACATCTCAGGAAAGACATTAAGCTGTTGGAGAAGGTCCAGAGGAGGACTACAAAGATGATAGCTGGTTAGCAGGGCAAGGCATATGAGGAGAGGTTGAGGGCACTGAACATATACTCCCTGGAAGACAGGAGGGAGAGAGAGAGAGAGAAAGAGGAGGCATGATTGGGACCTTCAAGTACCTGAAAGAGATAAATAAGGTTGATAAGGAGAATCTCTTTAAGCTGAGTGGCAACCATAACATGAGGGGGCACAGTCTTAAGCTGGAGGGTGGAAGGTTTAGGAGGGAGGTGAGGAAGCACTTCTTCACAGAGAGGGTGGTGGACACTTGGAATGCACTGCCAGAAGAGGTAATCTCATTGAAGACAGTAGGCAGCTTTAAGAGAGGCTGGGACAGGTATAGGGAAGGGTAAGGGTCATGGGTAGGGTGGGAGGATGGGAGGAGTGGGGAGAGGGGGCAGGGACAGTTTCTCAAGCTGTGGACCCTGCAACACGAGCAGTCTTGATAGACCAAATGGCCTTTTTCTGCTGGCTCCTTCATATGTAAAATTAAATGCAAAGCAAAAGGTCAGTAAGAGCACCACAATGTATTCCCAATGAGTTGTGTACCTTAATTTATGGTACAGTATCTATATATTCTTTGGGTTCAGTAGTTAGGATTAAATGGTTGTCAATAAACATTGAAGTGCAGTGGCTGCTTCTTGCTGCTGTTAAATTGCTTCTTGTTGATTTCACTTGGTAGCAGGTGATTTTTTTTTCTTACTACTTCTAAGGGGCTAGCAGGGAACTGTTTTGGAGCTGTTGAAACTTTTTTGGTGTGCTTTAAGTGGGGGCTGTTATTTCTTTGAATTGGAGGCCTGTTTCTTCTGATTTCAAACCTATTTTGATGTGCTTTTGGTGGGGCTGGTTATTTGAATTGGAAACCTATATTTTCTAATTTAAAGCCTATTCTTTTGTGTTGTTGGTGAGGCTGTTGTTTCTTTGAATTGGAGACCTGTTCCTTCTGGTATCAAACCTATTTTCTGTGCTTTAGTGGGGTGGTATTTTTTTCTGTCTTCACTAGCTACAGCATTTAGTGCATAGTGGGGGAAGGGTGCTAATTGTCTGGCCTGCAGCCACAGCTACCTGATTGTTTCTGGAGGGCACAGGCTTGACCCCACCACCCTGCCCTAACCCCACCCACCCAAGGTACATCATTTCCTTTATAATAGGGGTTCTGACATCATATCCCCAAAAGGGCAAATGACATGCACCTGTCATAGCAGAAGCAGACATCCAGGGATGGAACAGCATAGGGTGAAGAGGTGACTGCCATCTTTGGGGAAGGGAAGTAACCACAACACAAAATATTTTCATTTTTGCCTGTTTGCATTGTGAAAAGGAGGGGTAGGAGTTAGGAGGCTGTGCAATAGTTGATTACAGTTTCTTTTTGGGTGTGGACAGAAGGGATAGGAACTAAAAAGGCAGCTGCTCAATCTATCTAAGTTGTATGACAAAGGGGGAAGGAACATTGAGAAAAGGAGAAGAATGTTTTGCAGTGACAGAAGGGTGAGAGAAGAGATGTGGGAGAGCACTGAGTATAGTTCATCTGGAAGGGTGGGGGTCGCTGGTGGGTAATGACAGCAATGGGTAGGGTGGTAGGCTGCAACAATTGTGGCGCGCCAGTCTTTCTGAAAATAGTGTGGAGGGTGGGGGGATGTTTAGTGTGCAGTCAAACAGGGAAACCTAAAAAGGAGATCAAGGGTCTGCCGGAGGAGCTAAGACAGGCAAGGCAGACTGAAGGAGATTATAGCCCAACACGGGGGAGGGAGGGAGGAAGGAAGATGAGGAGGGAGGTCAGTTTGGGCCAACAGGGGGGTGGAGATGGTCAGAAGAAGGGTAGCAGAGGCGGGGGACCCAGGCCAAGGGGAACAGCATCAGGGGAACCCGGGTCAAAGGGGAAAAAAAGACAACAGGAAGGAGGTGAAAGGGATTGGGGAGGAGAAATGGCAACAGTCATGGAGTCGAAAGGAGGAAACAGGCTAGTATGAGGAGGGAGGAAGCAGGCATAGGAGAAGGGTCTTCTGAAAATCATTTTGCAGTACTAGAGGGAAAGAAGGAGGAGGGAGGTGATAAGATTGGAGGAGTAACTGATAGAAGTCTGGATGAAACTGGAGATGGGGGAAGTTGTGCTGGGGGAACAGGGACATAAGGGGGAACTACTGTGCAGGAGGAAGAGGAGGAACTGGGAGCAAGAGGTGGGGAGGAAGGGAAGCAAGCAGTTGGTAAGAGGGGTGGAATCTTAGTGCTGGGGGACTCAATACAAAGAGGAGTCAGGTGGGGGTAGCAAGGGGGAGAGGCATAGTCGCATTTGGGTTGAGGCCATGCCGGGAATGACAGCAGAAAGGGTGGGACAATCTGTTCTAAAATATGCTAGAAGGGGTAGGAAGAAGCCTCATTTAATTACACATTTGGGGACAAATGAACTGGCTGACAAGACAATAGATATAGTCCAGAGGAGGGTTAAGGAACTAGGACAATTATGTGAGGGGGCAGGAAGATCAGTAACTTTCTCAGAGATACTTCCATTACCCAGGGCAAGCACAGCAAGAAAGCTGAGAATAGAGGAATTTAATGGATGGCTAAGAATCTGGTGTCGCAAGCAAAGAGTATGGGCTGGTGGGGGTGGGGTGGGAAGGGACCTGGGAGGACAGTAGACTCTATGCCAAGGATAGACTACACTTGAGCGAGGGAAAGAAAGTGTTGAAACAGAGGATGGAGGAGTACATAGAAGTAGTTGGGAATTTGAACTAGGAGTGGGGGGTGGCAAGTGGGCAAGGGACATGCAGAGACCACAGGTTAGGAAGCTATATGAGCTTACCCCCCATAACAGTGACAAAGGACAAAGGGCAAGTACTAACGGCGAGTCTAGTAAAGGAGGGCAGGATGGGAGGGGGAGAAAGTGGAAGGGGTGGAAGGTGGTCACCCTGCATGCTAGGAGCCTTGGGAAGAAAACTGCAGAGCTACAGACTCTCATGGTAGAGGGGGAGCTGGACATAGCGGCCATCACTAAAATATGGGCCACTCAATACAGTGACTGGGGCCTGTCAATACTAGGGTACAGGATATTTCATAGGGATAGAGTGAATAGGAAAGGAGGTGAGGTGGCACTATATGTGAGGGAAGAAATGAAGTGTATATGGGAGGAAGGGGAGGAGGATAGTACAGAGTCACTATGGATGCAAATCCAGGATTCCTCAGGATGGGAGTGGAGTACAGGCCGCCTTCTCAGACAGAGGAACTAGTGGGATAGATTAGGAGAGCCTCTGAGAAGGGTAATGTGGTGATCGTGGGGGACTTCAGCATGCCAGGAGTGCATTGGAGTACCCCAACAACCAGGAATAGAAGGGAGCAGGTTCTGATGGATGCCTTCCAGGACAGCTTCCTGATGCAAATGGTCAACTAACTAACCAGGTCAGGGAATACACTTGACCTTGTGCTGGCAAATGGGGAGTTTGTGAGGGAACTGGGGGGGGAGAACTGCTGGCAGGGAGTGACCACCACTCAATATGGTTCACGTTGGATATGGGTAAGGAAGGAGTGGAATCTGGCACAAGGGTGCTAGACTTCAGGACAGCCAACTTCGGGAGGATGGGGAAGTGGTAAAAGGGTACCTGGCCAGAATTCAACCTAGTATGGCCACTAACCAGAGGTGGGAGCTCATAAAGCTGGGGATAGTGGAGGTAACCAGAACCTGCAGCAAGGCCCAGAGCAAGAAGGCTAGGGCAAAGAAACTTAGCTGGGTAAGCTAAGGTAAGGAGGAAAAGAGCTGCCGTTAGAAGGTACAAAAAAACAGGGAGGCGAGGAGGACAGGGAGGAGCACCAAGGTGTCTAAGGAGCTCAGGCTGGAGCAGGGCATTAAGAAGGGGGAGAAGGACTTCTTCAGGTACATCAGGGAGAAAAGGAACTGTAAGGACCATATAGTAAGGATTAAGAAGGGTGGTGGAAAGCAGGGTGATAAGGCAGAAGCGCTAAACGATTACTTCTGCTCAGTATTCACTAAGAGGGGTGATACCCAAGGAGGAGGGAGGGCAGGAATGGAGGGAGGGTGACATATGGAGAAATCATGGAGGCAGGGTTCTGGAGGGTTTGAAGGCACTGAGGGTGGACAAGATGCCAGGCCCAGATGGCATCCACCCCAGGGTACTGAAGGAGCTGGCAGAGGTCCTGGCAGGACTATTTTCAGACCTATTCAATGCCTCACTACACTCAGCGTGTGTATCTCAGGATTGGAGAATGGCTCATGTGGTGCCCCTCCACAAGAGCAGCCCCAAGGATGAACCGGGGAACTACAGCCTCACATCCATCATGGGTAAGCTGACGGAGGCTATCCTGAAGGTGAGGCTGGTGACCCTTCTGGAGGACAGAGGGCTACAGGACAGCAGACAGAATGGCTTTGTAGGTGGCAGATCCTGCCAAACCAACCTGGTGGAGTTCTATGACTGGATAATTAGGCAATTGGATGGGGGCATGCAGTGGATGTCCTGTACCTGGACTTTAGTAAGGCATTCAACTTGGTGCCATATGGGAGGCTGGCAAGTAAGTTAGAAGGCACAGGGGTGGGTGCAAAGCTGGTGAGATGGGTAGGGAACTGGCTTCAGGGAAGGCAACAGAGGGTGGTGGTGGGTGGGGAGATCTTATCCCCAAGGGTAGTGACGAGCGGTGTTCCACAGGACTCTGTGTTGGGACCAGTGTTGTTTGGGATATTCATTGCAGACATATCATACAAACATGCAAAGAAGCCTCCATTTGGTCTATTAAGTCTGCTCATGTTGCAGGGTCCACATCTTGAGCTACTGTCCCTGCCCCTTGTCCCCACTCCTCCCATCCTATCTACCCATGCCACTTACCCTCACCCTATACCTGTCCCAGCCTCTCTTAAAGCTGTCCACTGTCTTCAACGGGATTAGCTCTTCTGGCAGCGCATTCCAAGTGTCCACCACCCTCTCGGTGAAGAAGTGCTTCCTGACCTCTGTCCTAAACCTCCCACCCTCCAGTTTAAGACTGTGCCTCCTCATGTTATTGCTGCCACTCAACTTAAAGAGACTCTCCTTATCAACCTTATTTACCCCTTTCAAGTACCTGAAGGTCCCAATCATGTCCTCTCTCTCTCTCTCTCTCTCTGTCCTGTCTTCCAGGGAGTACATGTTCACTGCCCTCAACCTCTCCTCATATGCCTTACCCTGCTGACCAGCTCTCATCTTTGTAACCTTCCTCTCGACCTTCTCCAGCAGGTTAATGTCCTTTTTGAGGTGTGGACACCAGTACTGACCTCCATACTCTAGATGCGGCCTTACCAGTGACCTGTACAAGGGCACCCGCCCCATGCCTTCTATCTTATTTCCCGTCCAACTGCCTAGTTACCCAGTCATTGAACTCCATCAGGTTGGTTTGGCAGGATCTGACACCGCTTGGGTATTCAGTGATCCACCCCCTGAGATTGGATCATGGGGAGGAGGGGGCTTGCAGTCTATTTCAAGACCGAACTGGGCCTCACAAGTGTACCAGTTGAGGAGACTGAGTCATTTGAGTGTACTGTGGTAGCAGGTGTAGGTTGTAGGATTGTCCTCATCTACCGTCCACCTGGGGATGAGAAGCGGTTCCTTCAGGAAGTGGCAGACTTAGTCATCGACATGGCGTTTGAGTCGCCCAGGCTGATAGTCCTGGGCAACTTTAACACCTGGATCAATGATGAGCTCTCGCAATTTAGACAGCACGTCCTCCAGTTGATGATGTCTCTGGGTCTTACACAGATAGTTACCACTGCTACCCATAAACATGGTCACTCTCTTGACTTAGTCTTCCTCCTGGAGATCGAAGCCTCAGATCTGGGGGTGGAACCAGTCAGGGGGTCCAATTACTACACTGTGGGGTTCAGTTTTAGTGCCCCTCTTCATAGGCAGTCAGGTATCGCCCTTTATGAGATGTTAGCTCCGAAGGCCTGGCGGCGGTACTTGACCTATCGAGTCTTCCAGTGGCAAACAGTGACCCAGAGGCCCTTGTAATGGCCTATGATATGGCCATTTTGGCAGCCCTGGATGTCATTGCTCCTGTCCCAGTTCATCCTCTCTCCCTTCTCCCTCAGTCTCCATGGTTTGATGAACTTTGAGGGAGATGCAGTGATTAGGACGAAGGTTAGAGCGTTGCTGGTAGAAATCCGCCCTGGATGCCGACCGCCTTAGATTGATAGACCATTATCAAGCCTATCAATCTGCAATCACCCATAAGAAGGCAGAGTTCCTGTCTGGGGAGATTGCGGCCGCTCAGAATCGACCAGCTTAGCTTTTTCGAACTGTGGACAGGCTGTGCAACCCAGTCTGTCTACAAGTTCGAAAAGCCTTTTCGCAAGTAGAGTGTGATGAACTTGCTCAATTCTTTGTGACTAAGGTGGCTGACATCTGGGCGGCACTCCAACCAGCACACTCTATGGGCATTGCTTTGGATCAGCGCTTGGCCACTGCCCCTCAGCTTTCCTGGAGTACCTTCGACCCACCGGAGTTCATGGATGTCATGCGGATTGTCCAGGGTGCACGCCCTATGTGCTGTAGCTTGGATCCAGGACCAGCTTCTCTGATTTTGGGTTGTAGTGACACCATTGGTCCGGTCCCAGCATGGATAGTCTGGTGCTCCTTGGAAACAGATGAGTTTCCTAGCTTCCTGAAGGAGGCGGTGGTAACATCCCTCCTGAAGAAAGCTTCTTTGGACCCAGACTGCCATGCGAACTACAGACCAATCTCAGACCTTCCCTTTTTAGGCAAGGTGATTGAGAAAGTAGTGGCTGTACAACTGGAGAACCATTTGACTATCCATGACATCTATGAACCTCTCCAGTCCGGTTTTCAAAAGAGGCATAATACTGTGGCAGCGCTGGTTCGGGTGCTCAATGATCTCCTGATGGCAAGAGATCGGAAAAAATGCTCCATCTTGGTTCTTCAAGATCTCTCATCAGCATTTGACACTATGGACCATGGGGTCCTGCTCAGTCTCCTGAGGTTCATCTGTGGCCTGTTGGGTGCAGTCCTCAGATAGTTTACATCTTTCCTCACCGGAAGAACTCAGAGGGTGGTGTCGTGGGGTTTATTCATCAGACCCAGTCCCCCTATCATGTGGGGTTCCTCAGGGTTTGGTGTTGTCCCCCATGTTGTTTGCAGTGTATATGCTGCCCCTCGGAGACATTGTAAGGAGGTATGGGCTGACGTTTCACTGCTATGCTGATGATACTCAGCTCTACCTTTCTTTTACACCTGACCAGGATGGAGCTATCTCAGTCTTTAACAACTGCCTCACAGAAATACAGGATTGTATGTATTCGAGCTAGTTGAAGTTGAACTCGGAAAAGACTGAGGTGCTGGTTGTGGACCTGGGGTGCCGGATAGGGGGGTCGGGGGCAGATTCGCCCTCAAGACTTTTTCTTGGGGGTCTATCCCTCCCAACCTCTGAATGGGTGTGAAACCTGGGGGTAATCTTTGACGAAGAGCTGACACTACGTTCGCAGGTGTTAGCCGTTGTCAAGTCCTCTTTCTACCATCTGAGGAATATCTCCAAGATTAAGCATCTTGTTCCATCCAGCAATCTTCCCACGTTTGTCCATGCCTTTGTGTTCTTGCACCTGGATTACTGCAACTCCCAGTACCTAGGGCTACCTGGGGTGGAAATCCGTCACTTGCAGCTGGTGCAGATCCCAGTGACCTGGCTTTTGAGGGGAACCTTCCGGTCCTGTCATATTTCCCTGGTGCTGTGCGGACTGCACTGACTGCATCTTTAAAGTCAGTCTTCTGACTTATAAAGCCCTACACAGACAAGGCCCAGACTACCTGAAAGAGCTGCTGGTACCTTACTGCCCTGGGTAATTGCTTCAGTCGGCTGATGAGGGGTTGCTAGAGATTTCAAGAGTGTGTTTAAAATCTGGGGCCTGGGCATTTATGCATGCGGGCCCCTACCCTTTGGAATTCTCTCCCCCGTCAGTTACGGGAGTATGTGACAATGGAGGGATTTAAACAGGCCCTAAAAACACATCTGTGGTATCAAGCATTTGGTGACCGACTTAAATTCTTTTTAGTTATATTATCTGTTTTTATACTATTTATGATTGTGAAATTTGATATGTCATTTGAAACATTATTAGGCATCTTGATTGCTGAAAGGCACCATACAAATAAATATTATTATTATTATTACATTGAGCATCAAGAGCAAGACCAGTCTGTGCTGATGACCTAGGGGGATGGCAGGGGTTGCAGGATGATCTGGCAAAGCTGGAAACTGGGTCGGACACCTGGCAACTGAGGTTCAATGCCAAAAAGTGCATGGTGCTGCATTTTGGGGTGAAAAACCCAAGGAGGAGTTACCAGTTGGGGGGAGTGCAGCAACAGCTAGCTGAGACAGAGGAGGGAGACGAATCTGGGGGTGCTCATTACAGAGTCAATGAACAACTTGGTACGATGTAGGAAGGCAGCTGCAAAGGCCAACAAAATGCTGGGTTGCATTGCGAGGGGTATATCCTCTAGGAGGGGGTGAGGTGATTCTGCTACTGTACAGATCATTAGTAAGATCGTACCTGGAGTACTGCATGCAGTACTGGTGCCCATATTTCTGAAGAGGGACATTAAAGAGACTCACCATGATATCAGGTGTCCTTGCAGTGTTCGATAGTCCGTGGTTCACTTAGCTCAATTGCGTAGTTAATTTTCCTCAGGTGTCGTTTTAAAATGTTAAAATTTATGTTTTTTAAGCCACGAACCATGAAGTGATTTGCACGCCACCCACAGCTGGTAATGCGTCATCACAGGGAGCATGCTGTGTTGCAGTCTATGCAAGCCAATCGGTAGAAATGGCGAGCCCTGTTACTCCCAATTTTGTGGATGACCTGTTGTCATCGGAGTCTGATAACTCAGAAGTTGAAAACAGTAGAAGTGTCTCCAGTGAAGGTGGTAATGATGAGGAGACGTTTGCACCACCTTCAGCAGTGATGTATCCATAACAGGATGACCCCTATTTGTCAAGCATTGGTTCTGACTTGGGAAGTGATAGTGAGAGCAGTGCTAGTGAAGATAGTGGTCTTGATTACGGAAGTGCTAATCATGTTGGAAACACTGAATGGTGAATTTTGTTTTGTTCTTTGCTTGCTGAAATGTCATTATATGTATTTCCGTTTGTTCCACCTGCTGGTGCTGCCTTCATGAGGGTTGAATGTTGTCAGTGTAAGGCATTACTTGTTGCACTGTGAAAGTGGATAGCAGCAATGTCTGTGGCACAATGATATACTTATGTTTGCCAGTGGTAACATTTCTGTTACAGTGTCCTTGCACATGTATATTTACTTTGTTTGCTATGTACTAATTATTTCCATTTGTGCATACTATGCATGCTGCATCCCTGCAATTCATTACAATTCACTGACCTATGCAGCTAGTATAGTGTTACGCATGTGCAGCTGTGTTAGTTTGGTTTTGGCTGTTCGTACTCTCTATTCCAGAGGAATTACCACCCTGTAGAAGTATGAAGGCAAGGAACCCTCAGAGAGGGTTCCACCCCTAGAGGTGCAACGGGATGGTTCCCGTGGCTAAAGGTACCTTAGGAATCCCCAAAAGAAATGTAGTATCATCCCCAAAAAGGAGGCAACATGAAGCATATGAGCAAGCAGTAACTGATGACATAGGAGCAGTAACTGTAACGTAGTAGTACAGAAGCATAGGCAGTTTGATAATGCAATGAGACATTCAGTTGGATAACGTAATGACTGCCCTGGTTTGTGTAGCATGATATTGACGTTTTGCTTTGAGATTAGGGGATCCCCTAAGGAGAGAGGGAACAGCAGGACATCCTCCACCTCCATCCAACAGAGGAACCTACCTCAGAAACTTGGGGAAACAACTATGCTAACTAAGTGTTATGACCTGAGGCAACAGAGGAGAGAAAAAAAACCCTGTGAGGAGGAAATCTCTGGGGATCCAAGGTCTAGGTCGCCTTCCCTCCAGGCTTGGGATAGTTTATTTAGTGATGGCTCTGCAGCTAGCAATTTGGAAAACCCAATTAAAGGGAGGTGGAAAATATTCCAATTTGGAGGAAGGCTCTCACTCAAACCCTTTAGCAGGAATGCCGTGGAAGGTTGCGAGAAAACTCTGCAACAATACGTGCATCCAAAGCGCAGGAGGAGAGCAACAACTGCTGAGGCACTCACCTGGCCTACCCGCCCTAAATCAAACCAGGTGAACCAGAGGCAGTCGTAAGGAGAATGCGGTGAAGGTGCCTTGCTAGGAAAACCACTGAAGTCTATGGCTAACCGTTATAGTGGAACACTAGAGCCAAAGGAGATCGTCGTAACCACCCTTCACCACTAGTCTTAAATTCTACACCAGGAGCTGCTGTCGCGTAGCAGGCAGCTAAAGCCAAGCCCAGGGTGAGGACATTCCCAGCTATGGGCCAGGTGAGAAGGATCCCGCACCAAGTTGGACACGCTTGAGATGCAGACTAAATGCAGAGTGAAACCGTCGGCAGCAGGAACCCTGTGCCAGAATAGAATGGCTGGCATGCCCCAGAAATTGATTGAGAGCTAAAGCTGGTGAGCTGAATGAGCACAATGTGCTGAGATTGTAATGAGCATTGAGTGCTGAGACCTGCAAGGTCGAATGCAGATTGAGTGCAGCAGAATCCCAAAGGCTGAAGCCGAGGGGATGGCAGTAGGCATGAAGCAATGGGTTGCGTAAGCATGGAGCAACGGTTGCTTAAGCAGGTGTAGACCTGCACAGAGGTCAGTAAGCAGAAGTAGTGATAGGTGGACCTGCATAAATACTGTGTAGCAATTAAACAGCATTGAATTGGGGCAAGCCATCCAGACATGAATAGCCAAATCAAGGTGATAAACTCTCAGGATTTTCAGCGACGAAGACAGGATTTATAACAGAATTAATCAGCTACATAGGCCACGACCAACCAAACACCTCCCAGTCCCTGCGGTACAAACAAGGAAGCGATGGAAAGGCTGAGAACCACATGTAGACATAAAGCTAATTTAATAGCCTCAGCAGGAGCTTCAGCTAACCTTAGAGTAAAACAAGGTACAATAGTAATGGGAATAAACAAAGCAGCAGCAGGAAGCAAGTAGGCCTGTACAGCAGTAGTACAAACAAATGAGTACACTGAGTTGTAACTGCAAATAAAATAAGGCATAATGCTCTTAAGCATTGTCAACAGGCAGTGCAATGAGACTGCAGCAATGAGGTAATTAGAACAAGCATGAGTAAGCTGTATAGCTAGGTTCAAGTAAATCTGAGTCAGGTGAAAGTAATAAAATATCTATGCCACATGGACCAGCTATAGTTGAGCTGAAACACACAGGTCCAGTTTGCAGTTGCAGTGTAAGTAATTTGAGAGTTGTGAGTAACTGAAAGCAAGCAGTATGAGCTCCGAAATAGCAGTATGTTAGGAGCTTAAAAAAGCCCCCTCCCCCCAAAAAAAGGGAAGGAAGCACACACAGCCAAAGGCAAATACAAACCAAAAGCAGTAAAGTAAACACAGAAGCCCAGCAGAGACAAGCAGGAGAAGCGGGGGGGGGGGGCAGGCCCCAGCCAGCCAGCCAGTCAGCCAGCCAGCCAGCCAGGGAGGCCCGACCTGCTCAGAGGACAAACCGACAGAGCCTTCGGCTGCAAAAAAAAATGCTTCACAGTTAGGCTTAGAGGAACTGCTTATATAGCTCAGGAAGTGGTAGGTAGTGGCTGGCTGCTTGGCCACTGAACTACAGGCAAGCCTTTCAATTCTGTTTTCTTGCCTATGCAGACACCATTGTGAATGATATTCATTTGTTGCGATGGGATGGTATTGCTAGCTGTATTGGCCATTTACAGAGACTCGTATGTTACACAGGCACGTGAAGCAGCACTAGTGTGTGTGTGTGTGTGTGTGTGTGTGTGTGTGTATATACAGTAGCATAACTTTGTTATGCCTCTGAACACACAAATATCAATGATATGTAGTTGTTGAGACTGGGTACTGTCACTGTAATTTCTGTCCCTGTATTTAGGCAACATTTGAATATTTTCCTTACAGATGTTGTGCCTACATGTGAACAGTATACATGCTATGTCACTCTCCTCCCCCCCCCAAATGTCTGTCATGTTGTTGTTTCACTGTCACTTTGCCTTTATTTCAAATCATACCTGGTCCTGTTATACAGTCCCATAGACATCCCTGTCACTCCTGTCAAGCCCCCCCCCAACATTCTCCTGCAGTGGTCAGTATTGCTTGTTGTATGTACCCCAGCAACCAGCGGCTGCATCATGTCCATTTTGTGCCACAATATTTTTTTTTTTATCACTGCTGCTATTGTGCTGGACCATAGAATCCACAGCTGTTTTGTTTGTGATCATGTCAATCGACTGTGTTGTTGGCACTGAGCAGTACCAGTTTGCATCTCATGTATGCACCTGTTTTAGTTCATGTGTATGGCAACATCATTCTGTATCAACCCCCCACTCCAATGTTTGCAACGTTCTCTGTGAGTGCCACTGCTCCATCAAGGCTACCAGTTCAGTGAGCTGATTACCTATACTAGGGGCATGTGTATTTTGTCATGTCCTTAGCACCTTTTTTCCACTTGCATGTCATTACTGCCTTTTCCTTTTTCTGTATTTACCCATGCCCTTCTCCATATCAACTTCTCCAGGTTGGTGTTAATATCACCAAGTATACTGATTGTTGTTATGGTAGTACTGTTTCATTGATCCTTATGCTTGCAAATAAAACCTATCATCTGGGATCATGGTTCCCCTCTTGGACCCATGCAGACCATCACGTCACTACAGACCTGTATCCATCCATACGGACTCCAGTACCCAGTGAAGCCAAAACACTGATGTCTGCACCAGTATTTCAACCATTGATTGGCTACCATGTTGTGGAGCACCCTAGAGTCACCCATGCCATGTACAAGCATCACCTCAGAGAAGGTTACTGTGTCTGATAGTTACGTAATTCCACCCCCCAATTCCACAAATTCCTCCTGTGGTGCTGTTGTCCATTTACCATCCATGTCATTTTTTTCCCATGGTGTACAATGAAATCATGCTCCATCCAACGTGCAGCTTCTATAGTGGTCCTGAGGATTCATTCCCTGTCCCTTCAAGACATTGGACCAGGCAGGCATCTTGCCTACCTTTCCCCTACTTCCCTCAGTGATACTGTCTGACCAATGTAGTCCACCACCAGGCATTGCCTCCTTCGCCTGTGGTGTCCCATGCAACCCTCCTGTGTGTCTATTTTGTGTAGGCTCCCATCATCCGCTGTTGTCTGTAGTGCGTGTGCCTCCATTGAGGAAACACACTCAGCCAGAATGCCATATGAATTGTGGAGATGTATAACTGGAGGGATGCACCTCTGTTCCACCACCGTCACCCTCCCTGGGCCCACTGTTGTCCAAACACTACTTTTTTTCTACCAGTCTCTGAGGCAGCAGCAGTGAGCCTGGTGGTCCCTTTGTGGGAGAGGAGGTATCCTCAATCCTGTGCAACTCAGCCCGGAGCTGAGCAACCTCCTCCCTCAGTACAGAGAGGTGCCTGCAGATGTCTTTTATTGAAATATAGTGTTTATTGTAAAATGGTTGACAAGGTCACCACATTATGTCACTATGATTATGTCTCTCTGTCTGTTGAAGGTGTACCTGTGATAGATGTCCAGTTATGGAGGAGAAATTGGAATATATTTGCTGCCAGGAAATACAGCAGATGACCTGGAGAAGACAGGATGGAGAGCTGACGTATTACCCTGAATCCCAGGTTTCACAATGTCGTGTTGGATTCTGATGTTCTGCAGACCACCTACTACCAGTACCACCAACAGTATAATGGGGGTATTGCCCCACATACCATCTATGAGTAAATGCCATCAGAGTGCTACAGATGTTTGTAGTACCATTAGTCTTTGTTTTCTTGTGTTTACGTTCTTTATTGTGCTTCGGAAGCGTTTTTGTTTCTCTTACTTTTTGTGCTCAGTGATATTGTGGTAAATCACAGACTGATAACATTCCTTGTTTCACTATGGAGTATGGGGGCTTTCATCACATTCATGAAATGTACAAGTGGACTTTGGAGTAAACAAAGCTACATCTGCTGCATGAACAGCAGAAAGGTCCATGACATGTAGTTACTGCACCATACTGTTGTCATGAAACACCTTACCGGTGGTCATGCAAGCCCAGTGTACTCATTCCTTGTCTTACGTATTGCTGTTGTTCATCCCTTTCTGCCAAGTACATTACCACCTGCACTGTCATTGTGCTTGGTAACACTACCTACATTTGGATTATGTGCCATGCATCCAGTGCTGTTGTGTTTAATAATTTCTTTACTGTTTTATTACTTGTCTTTTTCATTGACAGTGTAAGTGCAGTACAACAATTCGTTCTATTTGATGGCCCCATTTTCATGACTTGATCATGGCAGCACAGCGAAATGTGCCTTGCACCCGGCATAGCATATACTGCATACAGAGGGGGTTGTGGGGCACCCCCCGCCCTGTAGCAGCAATCACAGGTAATAAAATGTAATAAATCCATGATGGTTTAGTGTTACCCCCTCCATCCCCATACCTGTGATCGCTGTTACAGTCAAAATCATTAAATCCATGATGTTCTAACGGCACACCACAGTCCCCACCCACACAGACCCCCTGCTCACTCTGCTCCCCCACTTTCATCATGTGGCAGCTGCTACCTGATTGCATACCACACGGCTGCACGCCAAATGACAGCTTACAGTATGAGGTGTAAGCCCATTGGTCCCAGTGGACCAATGGCCTTACAGCTCATACTGTAAGCTGTCATTCAGTGAGGCCAGCCAGGTGCTATGCGATCATGTAGCAGCTGCCACCCAGTAACGGTGTGGGAGCAGGAGGCCCTGTGTGGGTGGTGGTGTTGGATGTGCCAGTAGACTACCATGTATTTCTTGTTTTTGACTATAACAGTGATCACGGGTATGGGGAGGGAGGGGGTGTACCACTAGACCATCACGGATTTATTACATTTTACTACCATGATTGCGGCTACGGTGAGGAAGGGTGGTACCGGTAGACATCAGTGACAATTTTGGTGCTTGTGGATGTTGACCTTGATGGGGGGTTGGCCACACACAGGTGGCAGCTTCTGTGTTGCACTGTGCAAAACATCAGCCCGCATGTGGTTGCCTGGCACTTAAGCATGTTTTTTTCTGTCTCAGCTTTGTGCCGCAGTATGCGGCGCATCTAGGGGTTGAGCCAGCAGATGTGCCGCACATCCCGAGTTGAATACCGTGACATGCCACATATGCATGGTCACGCCTCCTTTAGATGTGCTGCATACAAGCTGGCCCATTGGTGCAGTGGTTGGATTTCCGCTTGCAAAGCTATCGACGAGGGTTTGGAAATGGATCCAGTTCATCAGAGGACCAGCCGGGGGGAGAAGGATGGAGCATCCCTAGGACTGCTATCGTTCTCCAGGGGGTAGGGTGGTGTGTCTTCAGTGGAGGTGCGACACCTGGCAGAGGCTGGGTCATCACCTTGCAGCGACTTACAAAGCCATTCTTGGAAGGGACATATGCAGGACATCATTGTATGACCCAGCCACAGCCTACAGGAAAAAACACTGCCCTGGCTGTCTCCATGAAGCTTTGCCCCCGGGCTTCAATTAGCCACCCAGCCAGATCTCCCAACCAGTTACCAGTTTCCTAGCACTGGTGGCCTGAACGGTACCGTGACCCCACCCTCTGGGGATGGTAAGCCAGGGGTAACAGGGAGAGTGCAGGCAGATGTGGGTGGTGGAAGTCCAAGGGGTGCTGTGACCAGGGCAGCGACCTGACAACCAGAGGCAGGGGAAAAAAGTAAAGTAAATTGAAAAAAAAAAAAAAAGATGTGCCTCATGTGAACATACCAATCTTGCAGCAAAACAGACCCATCGGTCTACCAATGTCTGTCAGAGTGTGCAGCTAGCACCCTAGATTGCAGCTGTCCCAGCATCCTCCATCACTGTTACTCCCATGCCCGTCACAGACTGTGCACCCCCAACCCTTCCTCTTGCTCTGTCCCACTCCTTCTTAAAGCTTCTGACTATCCTACATGTTACCACACTCTCTGGCAGTGCATTCCAGCTACAGACCACCCTGTCAGTGAAGTACTGCCTCCTAATTTCCCTCTTAAAACATCCCCCCTCCAACCTTAGTCCATGCCCCCTCGTCTCCCTTCCACTCCTCAGTCTAAAGACTCCCTAGTGATAGATTTGTTTTCCCCCTCCCGTCTTTCTACACCTCACTCGTATCCCCTGTATCCCTCATCTTCTCCAGTGTGTACTTGTCTAGCTCCTGCAGCCTAACTTCATATTCATTTCCTTCCATACCCTTTAACATTTTTGTTGCCCTCCTTTGCACCCCCTCCAGTAACTTTATATCCCTTCTCTGTTATGGACTCCAGTACTGCACACAGTACTCCAAATGTGGTCTGAGAAATGATGTTTACAGAGGCAGGATCACATCCCTGTATCTGGAGGACAAACCCCTTGCGATACGACCCAGCATCCTTTTTGCCTTAGCCGCTGCTCTCCTACGGTTGCTGGAGTTGGTCATGCTCTCTGTTACCAATACCCCTATTTCCTTCTCCTCCTCTGTGATCAACAACCTCACCACCTACTCCAACTAGTAGTCCCTCTTCTTGTTCTTCGCCCTGAAGTGCATCACCTTACACTTCCTTGTGTTCAATCCTAGCTGCCACTCCTCTGACCATGGCTATAGTTTTGTAATGTCCCTCTGCAGTTGTTTCCATCCATCATCTTTGTCCACCACTGCCACCCCTTTTTCACATCATCTGCAAACAGACTAACCCTGCTCTCAACTCCGTGTGCTATATCGTTGATAAAGAGTCTAAATAGCACCGTGACCAGCACTGACACCTGCGTCACCCCACTTGTCACTGCTCTGGCTGCTTAGAGCCCCCAACAACCACCCTCTGCACCCTCCTCTGTAACCAGTTATCTATCCATTTAGTCAGTTTTTTTCCCACACCCACTGATGTCAGCTTCCCCAGTCTCCCGTTAGGCATTGTATCAAAGGTCTTAGTGAAGTCCAACTACATGACATGTAACACATGACAACTGTCTACCTCCATTGTCAACACATCGTAATACTCTATTAGGTTGGATTGACAAGACCTCACATAGACGAACCCTTGTTGCCGTCCATCTTGGAGGCCATTACTCTCGATGAGTGCCACCAGCCTCTCCTTCTGTATCCTTGCAATAAGCTTCCCCACTATGGACGTGACAGTGACCGGATGATCATTTCCTGTCTTCCCTAGGCCAACTGTTGTACATGGCCACCACGTGTGCCATGCTCCATTCATGAGGCACACACACCGTTTCCAGGGAGGTGTTGAACACATCTGCCAGCTGCTCAACCAACAGGTTCGCCATCTTCCTCAGCACCCTGTGTTGGATGACATCAGGACCTGGTGCCTTGTCCACCTGTAGTGCCCCCAGCCCCTCTATCACATAGATACATAGATACATAGACAGTGTCGGCAGATAAGGGCCTATGGCCCACCCAGTCCGCCCATTTGAGCTTGTAAGTTCAGTTTGTTTTCCTAGAAGTCTGTTGCCCCTTGCCCCTGACCTCCAGAATTCCTTTATGTCTATCCCATGCATTCTTAAATCCCGTGATTGTTTCAGCCCCCACCACTTCCTCTGGCAGGGTGTTCCACTTGTCCACCACCTGTTCTATGAAGAAATTCTTCTCATGTTTCCTCTGAATTGTCCTCCTCCAACTTCATCCCATGCCCTCTAGTCCTGGAACATCTTTTTCACTTAAAAATAGTGTTTTCCCTGCACCCTGTTCCTCCCTGTAAGATACTTGTATGTCTCTATCATATCCCTCTCTCCTCCTCTCCTCCAGGGAGTACATGTTCCCTTCAACCTGTCTTCATAGGACTTGTGATGCAATCCATGCACCATCTTTGTTGCCCTCCTCTGAACCTTCTCTACCCTGTCTATGTCCTTACGTAGGTATGGTCTCCAGAACTGTACACTGTACTCCAGGTGGGGCCCTCACTAGTGTCTTGTATAGCAGAGTTATGACCTCCCATTTCCTGCTGGTGATGCCCCTGCCTATACATCCCAGCATCCTATTTGCTTTACCCTGCCTTGTCACACTGTTTCCCTTACCTGAGGTCATCATAGAGATGACAACCCCAAGATCCCTTTCCTGCTTGGTGCACGCTATATCCTCACCCCCAACTGATATATTGTGCCAGGGTTTTTGTGTCCCATATGCATTATCTTGCACTTTTTGCATTGAATTTCAACTGCCAAACCCCTGACCATTCTTCAAGTTTCTGCAGGTCCCTTCTCATTCTGTCTACACCCTCTGGTGTGTCTACTTGTTACAGAGCTTTGTGTCATCAGCGAACAGTGAAATTCTGCCTTCTAGGTCCTGTGCAATGTCACTGATGAGAGATGTTGAAATAGGACCGGGTCCCAGCACTGATCCCTGTGGTACCCCACTGGTCACTCTTCCCTCTGTGGAGTGACAGCCATTTACCACCACCCTCTGTGTCCTGCCACCCAGCCAGTTACCTACCCACCACACTACTGTCCTGCCCACACCCATATTCCTCAGTTTGTGTAATAGTCTTCTATGTGGCACAGTGTCAAAGGCCTTGTTGAAGTCCAGATAGGCCATGTCCACTGCCTCCCTGATCCACCTCCTAGTCACCCAGTCAAAAATTCAAGCGAGGTTGGTCTGACATGACCTCCCCTGGTGAAACCATGCTGCCTTGGGTCCTGTAGTCCATTGACAGCAGATGTTCCACCAATCTCTCCTTCAGTAGTGCTTCCATGATCTTCCCCACTACCGAGGTGAGGCTGACTGGTCTGTAGTTCCTGCTTCCTCTTTTTGTTCCCACTTTGTATAAGGGGACTACATCTGCTGTCCTCCAGTCTTTGGGTACCTCCCTGTTTCCAGTGATCGGCTAAACAGGATAGCCAGAGGTTCAGCCACCACCTCTCTTAGTTCTTTAAGGACCCTGGGGTGCACCCCATCTGGCCCCATTGCTTTATCAACTCTTATTACTTCCAGTTCCTTCAGGACCCTTTCTCGTGTAAAGGGACTTGTGTCCATTTCTGCACCATTCTCAACCCTTGTACTCCCTTCAGACCCATTACCCTCCTCTTCCTCAGTAAAGACTGAGCAGAAATACCTGTTCAATATGCCAGCTTTACTGTTGTCATCCTCCACGTGGCCCCCATCCTCCCCCTTCAGTCTCACTATCCCTCCCTTTGTCTTTCTTTTTTCACTTATGTACCTGTAAAAGGTTTTGTCCCCTCTACCCACTGATTTTGCAATGTGTTCTTCTGTCTGAGCTTTGGCTTCCCTTACTGGCCTCCCTGCCTCCCTTTGCTTCTCCTGGTATTACTCCCTGCTCCCCTTCTGCCTGTGTCTTTTTGCTTGTTGCCTGAATGCAATCTTTTTGGCTTTCACTTTCTTTGCTACCTCTTTGGAAACCATAATGGTCTCCTCTTCCTTTTCCTCTTGCTAACCTGCTTAATGCATAATTCCTTGTTCTTGTAATCCCCATTTTAAATACTGCCCACTGTTCCTCAACCCCTGATTCTTGTCCCATTCCCTTAATGCCTCTTTCAAGTATCTCCCCATTTTCCCAAAGTCTGCCCCCTAAAATCCAGGATACGTGTTTTGTGTGGTTTGGTTCTGCTCTTTCTGTGATTTCAAACCACAATGACTGGTAGTCACTGTTTCCCAGGTGTGCCCCCACTGTTACCCCATCACACTGTCCCTGTTTGTGAGCACAAGGTCCAGTATTGCCTTCTGCCGAGTTGGTTCTCATGACCAGTTGCTTGAGGGAGGCACCCTGGAAGGGAGTCCAGGATAAATCTGCTCCTAGTTGATGCTGCTGCTGGGATGCTCCAGTCCACGCCGGGAATATTGAAGTCTCCAACCAGTACTACCTCACCTTGTCTGCCATCCTTGGATGGCTAGCATCAGCTCCTATCTGTTTCTTCCTCCTGGGCTGGTGGTCTATAGACCACACCTGTGCAGATGGCTGTCCCCATTTTCCTTTCCAGCTTAACCCACAGTATCTCTCCCCATTTTGTTCCTCCTGGATCTCTGTGGCCCTTATGTCATTTTCACATACAGTGCCACTCCCTCCTCCCTTCCTGTCTGCTCTGTCTCTTCTAGATATGTTGTAGCCAGGTATGGTCATCTCCCAGTCGTGTTTCATTACACCAGGTTTCAGTGATGGCCACAATGTCCAGGTCTGACTGTACCATGACAGCCTCCAGATCTTCCATCTTGTTGCTAAGGCTCCTGGCATTTGCACATGGCTTTCCATGATTTGACCTCCCTAGACTGTTTAACTGTTCTACTCCAGCCCCTTCCTTGGTTATCATTTATCCCTGGTTCTCCTTGCTGTCTGCCCCCTTCTGCTGATTTTGCCCTTTTCTGCTTATCCACCTCTTGGGCACTAATCTCCATCTTTTGCACACTGCTTTGCAGAGATAGCCACCTCTGGTTCACTGGTTCCACTGCTAGCTGTGGGGTGAGCAAGTGGTTACCCTCCTTGCTGGCCTGTCACCCCCCTTTGCTAGTTTAAATGCTTGTCAATGTAGCATTTAAACTTATCATTGAGTGCTTGGGTTCTCCTCCAGGATGGATGCAGGCTGTCAGGCTTGAACAAACCTCCATCCCTCCAGGTGGGTCCCCAGTCACCAATGAATCCAAACCCTTCCTCACAGCACCAGTTCTTCAACCATGAGTTAAAGTTCCTGGTGCATGCACTCCTGTACTCCCTGTAATCCATTTGCCCATCACCTCCTCCACCTCCCAGCTAATAGTGTTAGTGGACCATTCTTCTCCTTAGTGAAAACTGAGCAAAAGTACTCATTCAGTATTTCATCTTTTTTTTTTTTTTACTTTATTTACCCTCCTTGGCAGGCCTCTGCAATTCTCGGCCACCCTACCAGACTCGGGGTTGTTCGTGAACTTGCCTGTGCTATGCGCATCCCTGCACAACTTCCAAGCAGGCCTAGAGTCTTCATTGAGCTGAGACCCCCGCATTTCCTCCAGTTTTCTCCCTTCCTAGCCCCGGAAGCAGTGACTATGTGCGGGTGAAGGGCCACAAGAGCACCGCAGTTACAGTCGACAGCTCCTTATGCTCTCCCCTGTCCTTGCGCCATGTCTCTCTGAGTGACACTGCCACCCAGCCTCCACTGGGGGGCAGCCAAGCACCAAGAGCCCTGTCTGTCCCTCCAAAGGTGGAGAGCTTGCCAGCCGGCAGCCACTCACAGTCCTCTCCCTCCCCCCCTTCCAACCCTCGATGACCCAAGCTTGTTCATGAAACCAGGGTCGCCGGCGTTGCACGTGGTGTGGCGTCCAGTGCCTCAACCCTCAGTGCCACCAGGCAGGCTCAGTATTTTATCTTGATCCCCCCTCTTTTCCACCCATTCCCCTCCCCGCTTTATCTTTACAATATATTCCTTGCACTTCCTCTTTTCCCTCACATACCTAAAAAAAGTCCTTCTCCCCTCACTTTATGCCATGTGGTAACCTTAATTCCATGTATGCCTTCACTTTTTTCACCCTTCTGGCCACCTGCTTTTACCAAGTCCTGTAAGCAGCCTTATCCTCTTCCTTCCTAGTTGTCCTGTACTTCTGATACACGGCCCTCTCACCTCCCCCCTCGCATCTTTTCCCTTCAGACAGCATGGTTTTTTTGCTGTCCACTTTGTACTCATTGCCCTGGTATATCCCCTGCCTCATATCCTGTAGTCTCCCTTGAATTATTTCTCCCATCCTCCAAAAGTTCACCCTAGTAAAGTCCACTACCTTAGTGGTCGTGCCTCCTGTCTCCACACCCAGCTTGAGAATGAGCCACACTGTTTGGTGGTTGCTACCAGCTAGTGTGTCCTCCAGCATTACCTCCCTCACTGCATCCCCATTCGCCAGTACCATGTCCACTGTGCTACCAAGCCTTGTATGCCCACTCACCAATTGTGTCAGGAGGGCGTCCTATATCGCATCAAGGAGCACCTGCTCCCTGGTACTGTTGGTTGATGGTGTGCTCCAATCAACCCCTTGTAGGTTAAAATCACCCACTTTCACCACACTCACCCTTCTACAGACTCTCCTTATCTGATCTGCCAACTCAACATTCAGTTCCTGGGATTGGGCTTTTGGTCTGTCACACCACTTCCAGCTGCAGCTTTCTGCTGGAGTCCATAAGCTGTACCCAAAGTGCCTTTGGCCACCCCTCCCTCATTCCTTTGTAATTTCATCCCTTCTTTCACATTTAGTACTACCACCTCCTTCCAACCCCGTGTCCCTCCTGTATATCCTGTATCTTATGATTGCCAGGTCATGGTCATGGTAGTCTGTGTCGCAAGTCTCTCTCACTTCAGCAATGTCCATATACCCTCTGAAAGAAGCGGCAGAACTGTTTCAGTTTTGTTTCCCAGGCTTCTTGCATTAAGAGAGACCACTTTCCACCCATGCCCCTGCTTCTTCTCTTCAGTCTTCTCCTTTGCATGTTTCCCTCCCCTCGGTAGTCCTCACCCTTTGTTTGCCATATGTTTAACATGTGTTGGCGCCTTCTGCGTGCCACTCTGACTCTCTGACTACTCTGCATGGCCCCTCCCAGAGTCCGTATGCCTCTTACTTTCCTTATATGTATGGGGTCAGCTCATTAGGCTCATACATGCCCCTCCGAACTTAAAATCCACCTTAGTAAAGATATACCACTGTAATACCCCCTTTAGTACTCCCCTCCCCTTCCCTCCATGCTGAAGTGTAGCCTGTGTCCCACGTACAACTCACTGTTTCCCCATATCCTACCCCAGTTACTCGGTAAACCATAATTTTTGGTTTTCCATCATTCCCTCAGCCACCCATTAAAGTCCTCCGTCATTCCTTTCCTCTCATTCTATCACATGGTACCGTGAGTACCTTCCAGAATGCAACTGACTCCCCAGTACCCTAACACTGCATGCACAAGTCCTTGAACCTCACCCTCACCAGTTTCACAGTGTACACCGCCAAGTCATTTGTACGTACGTACAATACACATTACATAAATACATTGCATACATACAGTTACATTTTGCCCATGTGCAGTAATACTTGCCCCATGCTATTCCCCTTCTTGAAAATTACACATGGGTGCATTATTGTGTTTGTGCCTCCGCAAATCTGGTGCAACATGCACAACCAGTTTCAATCAATCAATCAAAGTCTTTATTTAACCAGGCGATCACTGTTGAGCAAGCTCATTTTCGAGGTGGATCTGGGTTTGTTAACAAGGAACAAGGGACAATATACATGGGATGCAAAACACAAGAAAATAGTAATAATACAAATAAAGTGAGATACAATAATACAGTATATACAAAGTATCAGCAGGTAGCATTGACAGTATATGTTTGGAACAGGAGATACAGCTAGTTTTGGCTAGGACACAATTTTTCATAAAAATAAAGAAATATACATATCAGGTGCACTGAACACAAATAAAACCTAATATAAAAAGATATATAGTGATATGGTATGGAGAATTTAGAGCTGGAACCAGGGTCAAAGGAATGTGGAAGGGACAGATATTGGGGTAGAAAAAGGGGAGAGGGAAGAGTCGAGTATAGATGTGATCAGTCTTTTAACAGTAGTAATAAGAGTGTGCTTGGACTTATAGGAGTCACTATTTAGGGTAGATAGGCACAGGCACATAGTTTGACTATGTATCCCTTGATACCCTGGTTTTCATTGATTAATCAATGATCACTGTAATAGTAGTATTTACTTGCCAATAGATGCTAGTGATGCACTATGCAGAATTAGAGAATTTACTGTATCATGCTGATTTGCTAATGTTATGCATTTTCCATATTTTCCTTGCAGAAAATACAGATATACTGGGTATCGTCAACTGGTCCGGTGGTGCTGGGGCTACCTCGGCAAGGATGTGAGAGTGACACTGCCAGCATGCTGCCTGTCAAAAGTTCAGGACACTTAGCCAAACGAGGAGGGTGCTGCATATTGCCACTTTCAGCCTGAGCGCATCCTGTATCCTTAAATTGAGCTGTTGTTACCTACACTTAATTAGTTATACAAGCCATTCACTTTCTGAGTGTCACTCATTTCACAGCTCTCACAATGCTGTTGTTTGAACTGAGTTACTGAGCTCTGTAGAAGTTTCTATTTCCAAAGTTATCTGTTCTTCATATTTTGCATACACTGTACTGATATGGTTTACCAAATGACCTTCACTAATCGAGTATCAAATAAATGTGAACCACATATTGATGTTCCTGCTCTGAGTAATGTGTACTGTGAGTACTTGCCACAAACATTTCAAGTACTGTTTAGCACAAAACCTTCAAAAAGTTATCCACCTTGTCTCAGTGTTCATTATGTTGGCACCCTAGATGCGCTGTTCCAATTTTATGGCATTATCCCAGGGAGAGTGCATCGACGAAAAACATTACTGGCCATGGATTGTACTTTTACAAGCAATGTCATACGTCACTTTGATCATGTAGTGATGAAACAACTGGATGTGTCGAATAAGAAGGCCATTGTTAGTTGATATTGTTCATATTTGCAGAAATCCATGGTAGAAGTAGCATATGACATTGTTTTCCAATCTCAGAAACATAGTCAATAATGTGGTGTTTCAACGTACTATCCATATTGTCATCTAATGCAGCAGTCATACCACTGTTCTGCAATGTGCCTGAGTTCCACCCCTGGACTGACACCACAGACACTGCTTATAAACATACAACACTTTTGTGTTCTGCAGTACTTCAGCTCTCTGTGGCAAGCACTAACATGCATACTGTGACTCTTTAAGGTCACTGGGATTTACTTGTTATTACAATGACATGGGACATCTTATTGACTGTTTATTGTACTACACCAGTTAGGTTCTATCCGGATCTATATATAGTTAATAATTTATACAGGCTTCTTACTGTAATCATTTCACTTACGAGTCATGTAATGTTACATGTCACCTGTGATACACATGTGGTGGGACAAGTGATATGGACACTATTCACTTTATTCAACACTGTGAGGTTTTGAACTGTATTTTTTACTGTCCTGAATACTGATGTCCAGGGACTTCATATAAAAAGGTGATGTGGATAGCTGTTGATACAACACATACTGGTTTGCAACAACATTCCTGGTACATGGTGTGATGACAACATACCTGCCCCTTATCATTTTAATTTTGTGGTTCTATTTCCACCACAATGCAGCCAAACCGCACATTTACAGAAATGCATGGAGATGTGAATACAGTTTAAATTGAAGTGTGTCAGCTGTGTGCTCACTGTCACATATATTTTAGGTGCAACTGCACAGAGGCTGGCATTACCTATGCACAGCATGACTGTCTTAAAGTACACGTCACAGCAGTTCAGTACCAGACTGGTGTTGTAAAATATAATTTTTTTTTTTAATTTTATTACAACTAGGATTACAAGTACCTTTGAGCCAGGCTCTTTTACAAAGGTTCCACGTCAGAGAACAAATACAATACTAGTTACAGAAATAGGAACAAAACAATAAATAGGTCGGCATATTAGGTTACAATGGTAGATAAATACAATAGCTAGAATAAGTAGAATGTATACATGGGAACACAGAGTAACAGAGGGATAAGTAGGAGGGAGGGTGGAAGATGAAGATAAACGTGAGGAGCGAAGTTGGAGAGGGCAGAACTTGCAGCCAAAGGGCATGGTCATCAACTGGGAGCAGGCTGAAACTAGTCAACAAAAAGGGAAAGATCATTGAGGGCTCAGAAGAGGTGGGGTGAAGGGGAAGAGTCAGGAGTGGTGAAAAGAAAGAAGAAATAAAAAAGTAACATGGAGGAAAAGGAGGGGGTGGAGATGTGGTAGGTGATAGTTGGAGGGAACAAAAATGAGAGGGCTGAGGAGATTATAGGTAGCATTCACAGGAGCTAGAGTTAGTAAGGTGGATGTGGAGTTTATGTTTGAATGAGCCAAGGGTGGTAGTGGAGGAGATGTCAGGATTGAGCACATTTAACCAGCTAGGTGCTCTGAAGGCAAAGGATCTTTGGCCCTGAGAGGTGCGACGGCGGGGAACCTGAAGGAGCTGATATTCGGAGCCCCTGGTGTTACGTGGTTTTAGTCTATAACTAAGCAGTGCTTGGACTCCCGGTGGAATGAGGCCCATGGTTACTTTCTTTGCCATAATGCAGGTTTGGTATTTTATGTGATTTGAAAGTTGAAGTCAGCCAGATCGGGCATACAGGTCACATGTATGAGTGAGACGATGAGCACCAGAGATAAGCCTGCAGGCCTTGTTAAGTGATGTTGAAATTCATCTCAGAGCAGTTGCAGAGGCAGAGTCATAGATTATAAGACCATAATCAATGATGGAGACCACCGAGCTTTGGATGGCAATCTTCAGCGCATCTGCAGTAAGGTGTTGTCTATGTCAGTAAAATAGGCCTAGGCGCATATTTGTTGATTTGGCAACATTGTCTATGTGTGCCCCATAGGAGAGATTTGAGTCCAGGGATAATCCTAGGTATTTGAATGACTGCACTTGCTCAAGGGTGTTGCCATTGCTGGTAGAGACAGCTAGCAAACCTACAAACATTTCATGCAGTGCCCAGTTTAATTTTTACAGGTTTGTGTACAACCGCTGACCACAGTTCTGCGACAACCACTATATGACTGGCAACTGTGGCTATGCATTTGCATGGTATGCTTTTCCTGGACATCAGAAGGCCTCATGCATGGTGACAGTTCAGCATGGCATACTTGTACATACTCATAATGACTCATACCTCTGAAATGTTACATTTCAAGGGTTCATATTGATTTCAGGCTTCCTTCAGCGTGGAGACGAATTCAACATGTAGAAAAAGAAAGTCACATCTAGATTTTATCTTTTATTGTAGCCATTAAATCAACACTTAAGGTGAATGGTAACACTGTGGCACAACTTTGGTTTTAAAAAGATATAATTGCGATGAAACTCATGGGTACTTGTTTTAGTAACTGCTTCTGATTGTACAATCTTATGTTACAGACATCGACCAACATAACTTTATTTGCTCCTTCGTGAGCAATTTGTTTGGCTTACGTGCACATCCTGCTGGTAGTATGGTAATGGCAGCAAATAATCCAAATGTTACAAAGTTATATCACTCATATCATTCAATTAATCATGTGCCGAGTACTTCTCATTCTTTTTGGCCACCCATGTCCCGCCCCCGCGCTCAGTGATGTGATGATGAGATGCTAGCTACAGCACCTAGGCACAAAACACTACAGTCAGTGGTTGACAGCTTTCGGATCATTTTGAAACATTAGAATGGCCCATTGTTAATGATGCGTGGGCACCGGTCAGCTAACAAGGACCTTTGTAGTTGACCGGTACCCATGTTTCATTATCAACTGGCCATTATAATCTTTAACAATGAGCTGAAAGCCGCCAACCATTGACTGTAGTGCATCGCCCCCATGCGCTTTACCTAGCATCTCATCATCACATCACTGAGCGCAGGGTTGTGGGACGTGGGTGGCCAAAAAAGAATGGGAAGTCCTTGGCACAAGGTTCATTGAATTTTACTAGTGATATAACTTTGTAATATTTGCATTATTGGTTGCCAGCTACTACCAGCAACCAGTGTAAGTAAGCCAATAACATGGCATCTGCAGGGGCTGAGACTAATAGGTATCATTAAATACACTGTGTTTGAAACTAACAGGTAGACAGATTGGAACACCACATGAAAGATATTCACCTTTAATCGTTGTAGATAGCGCCACATCAATGTTACGAAATCACTCATTTTTGTGACACTGTTTTTTTTCTGTTGTACCTGTGACAAACATAACTGTTCATGTGTATCATCTTTTTCTATTGCATAATACCATCAATCATAACACAACTATTACATTGCTATACCAAACTGACAACAATCATTAAAATTGTTAAATATTTCTAAGAAACTAAGGTTGTAAGCTGAATCATTCTTTGCTACTGTCACAGTTTACTTCTCTTACTGTGTGACACGGGTTTGGAGCTTCTACTGACAAGATCATGGTGGGCTTCAAGGTATGATCAGACTATGATGGAGCTACGAGTACAGCTAGATACTGCACTGCAGGCATGCACATTATGGCAGGATGAGGGAGGCATTCCTGGAGGAAGAGAATGGGAGAGACATGATGGTTTCACTGCAGGGCGATGAATGGAAGCAGGCAAAGTGGATGACAGACGGAGTGCCTACTGAGGTTGAGTAACAAGAAAGAAAGTTGGAGACTGGTGTGATTCAAGATGGAAGTTAGTGGGGCAATAGGGGAGAAGAACATGTCATTTAGGGAACATGACAGGATACAGGGAAATTAAAGTTAAACTTACCGTGCCAAGCGGAGAGTGGTAGCCAAGAGTAATAGTAGTGCCACATCAACAGTACAGGACAGAAGTGCTTATCAGGACAAATGGTGGGTCAAGACCTTGTTTTGGTACATATGTTAAACATATCTACAAAGACATATGTACAAGTAATGGTACAATACATTTAAACATGTTAATGCCCGAGTATCCACATACTGTGAATATTCACAGAAAGTGTTGAGTACATAACAAGTGATTTCCTTGTTAAATTTATGTTTTCCCACTGCCTGCCATGCTGGATCACTGCACTCACAGATGTGATAACAATATGACAGTGAAACAGCATCAGCTTGCTCCATTGTACTCAAAGGGTGTGGACTTTTTGATCAGTTTTTACGAATATAATGGCAAATAGGCAATGAAAACTGTGTGCCAGGTGACTAACAAGGCCATTCTTAGTCCACCATTGCACAAGTTTCATTGACAACTGACCACAATATTAGTACAAAGATATTGTGAACTTACAGCACATTTTCTATAATGGAGCTGGACCACACACTCAATCTGTCATCTTGTCCATGACTGCGGGTCAGAGCATGGCCGGCAGAAAAGAAAAACGTGAAGTCCATAGAACATGGTATACATATGGGCTACATATTCAGACTCACAGTGGCAAGAGAGTGTAGGTGCAGCACAGCAGAGATGCGCCATGGCTAACTCCAGCTAGATATTCCAAGGTGATGTGACATGGCGCATCACCTTTGAATATAGCACAGAATGTGCATGGTGCATATACAATGTGCTGGCGCATTCCCCAGACAGGGCAGACTGGAATGCTGTTGAGCAACTGTAGTTATGCTGTGCGCATTTCCGAGATATTCAGACTTGGGCATGCAAATGGTGCCATAATGTATGCAAGGCACAGATGGGGCAATTTGCATGTCATTATGGCCCCTTTTGCATGAACTGAGCAGGGCAACCAGGCAAAATTCGCATGGTGCCCTGCACAGCATGTTGTATGGACAGAGGGGGTCCAGGGGAAACCACATGCCATGTAGATGCTATTGCGGGTAATAGTATTGAAAACATTCCCTGGTACCCCTGGTGGCACCCCCTCCCTCCCAGAAGGCCGCGATCACCGGGAATGAAGACATCCCATCACCGGTGGTCTAGCATTGTTGACATGTTCTTCCATTCCAGCCCCCACCCATCATTGGCAGGCACCTTGAATCTGCCTGCATACCGCCCGATGCCGAGACGACAGCTACGGTATGCACAGTAAGCTCATTGTCCACACTGTGTACTAATAGCTAGGCATCTGTAGAGACATTCAAGCATGTGAACGAAGTCCATTCACATATTTCTGACTGCCTCACAGTATGCCCTGAAAGCCCACTGGTACACAGTGGGACAATAAGCCACAGCATACCGTAAGCTGTCATTCGTGCGTGGGCATTGCGCGGCAGGTTGAGGCTGCCTGACATTGAGAGGTGGGGAGCTGGGTGAGCAGAGGGCCTGTGTGGGGGGTGCGTGGAGTGCTGCTAGACCACCAGGGATGGAGGTCTTTCATTTACCGTCAATCATGGCTATGGGAGGGAGTGGTGTGGCACTGGACCACCAGGGATATAATTCAATATGGAGCAACAGCATTTGGTGCATTGGGTGTGATGTGGGGACCACTAGACTACCAGGGAAAGTACATAATTTTATTTTCTGGCGACCGGTGTATGGGGAGGGTTGGAGTACCACTACACCACCAAGGCATCTTTTTATTTCATATTACCCACGGTCGGAGTTATGGGAGGGAGGGCAGGGGTGTAGCCAGAAATTTACATTTTGTACACAGTGTCCAACAGTTACACCCCCTCGTTAAAAAAATTTACACATCCTTTCCAAATGGCACCCCCTCCAAACAAGTCAGATTGCTGTCAGATGATTCCTCTAATCTCTAAAGAGGTTATACATGTATCTGTCTCCTAAACAACAGCAGTTTAAACAGAGACACTCCTCAGTGGCCTACACTAACCCAAATACTACAGATTAGAATGAAAACGTTAACAGAAAGGCTTATGGTTTGTGACAGGCACTCAACAAAACTGTACACAAATGTGCACAGTGAGTATGCCTGTCTACACCCTTGAGGGAGGGGGGTACCACTGGACTACCAGGGCTTGTTTTTATTACATATTAACCATGATTGGGGTATGGTGGGGTGTAGCAGTGGACTAACAAGGGCCATATGGTTGCTTGTGGATGGTGTTCTGTGTGGGACGGTGGCCACCCACAGCCAGCGCCTGCTGTGTTGCTCCCTACAATACAGCAGCCCGCATGTGGGTGGCCATCATTTGATCCTTTTTTCTTCTGTCTCAAGTTTGTGCCCTGGTATGTGGCGCATCTAGTGGTTGTGCCAGCAGATGCAAGGGCACGCCCCATTCAGATGCACAGCATACATCACAAATCCGTCCCTGTGAATCGGGACTTGTGCTGCGCAAGTGCCCCTTTTGAATATCGCACCTGTGCGTTCTGTAGGTGTCGCGCCGGTGCTACACTGTTGTGCCAGGCACAACACCTTTGAATATGTAGCCCCTAGTATACTGTATCACAGCAGTGACAACAATATTACACATGTCTGAAAGATTTGGAACAACAGATTACAAGCCATGGCACCCATGATGAGGATGGAAAGTGCAAAGTTGGAACGTGACAGGAACTGAATGCTAGTGAGTAAGTGAGTAAAAAACAGGGGGAGCTGTGCAGGGAAGTGAGACTGGGGTGTGCGCTGGGCAAAGAAGACTGAGGAGTGGTGAGGGGTTGGGGTGGAACATGATCCTGATCAATGCCAGGAGCATGGGCAATCAAATGCCAGAACTTCAGGCAATGCTAGTTGAGGGGGCAGCAGATGTGGCAGTAATTGTCGAGACATGGAACACCCAGAGGCATGATTGGGACCTAAGCTTAGAGGGCTACACAATGTTTAGGAAGGAAAGGGGAGTGGGAAGAGGGGGTTGTGGTGCTGACAGTCAAAAAAGACATAGTAGTTTGTTGAGACGAGGAGGCTGGGGGGGGATGTGGAGGTGATTTTGGTAACCCTGCAGATGAGGGGGGTAACATTAAAAATAGGGGTGGTGTGCAGACACCACGCAATGGAGGCGGACTTGGAGGATGACCTGGATGAGAACATCAGGGGTCACTGTGGCCTCAGAAAGGACAGAGTGGTGGTCACGGGTGACCTGAACATGCCACAGGCAGACTGGGGAACTATGACATCCTCGGTGGCCAGGGAGCAGAGGTTGATGGATGTCTATCAGGATGCTTTCCTAGTCTAGCATGTGGGGGAGCCTACTAGGGAGGACCGGATACTGGGTGTTGTCCTAGCAGATAATGACCAGATAAGGGGCCAAGGAGGTGAACAGCCCATTGGCAGGCAGTGACCACGCCACAGTCTGGTTTCTTCTGTACCTAGGGTGAGAGGAAAATTGCACTAACACAGTAGTCATAGATTTGAGGGATGCAGACTTTGAGGGCATGGGAAGGATTCTTAGTGGGTGCTTGGATGAGATTAGGCTGGACATGGATCCTGGTAGCTTGTGGGAGACAATTAAGAAGGGGGTGCAGGAGGCTACTAGGTCCTGTGCAAAGGTAAGGCACAAGCAATGAAGGGCAGAAATACATGTTGGTGGACCCAGGAGGTGCAGCAGGCGGTGATAGGAAAAAAGGCTGCCTACATACGCTTACAGTGCTCAAGGGGGGAAGGGATAGACAGTATGAGTTACTGGCAAGGAGGATCACCATGGTGGTAAAGGGGGCTCAAGGCTAGGAAGAAGCTAAACCTGTCCAGGGTTATCCATGGGGGGGAGGGGTACTATAGATACACAGGGGAGAAAAGAAAAGTGAGGGCACAGATTAGCAGGATTAGGATTGGGGAGGGATGGGCGCAGGAAGCAGGGGAACAAGTAGAGGTACTAAATGAGTACTTTGCCTCAGTCTTTACTGGTGGTGGGCGGGGGATCCTTCCATCCTGACGGGAGGGAAGGGGAGCCCAGAAAATCAGGAGGTTGGCTAGAGGCTGAAGGACTGGAAGAGGCTATGGCAGGGGATGGGCCGAATCTAGAGGGGGATGGGAGGGTGCATGAGGAGGTGGGCTGGGAGGGCAAAATCACAGTGGATAGGGTGAGAGAGACCCCTCCGGTTGGTAAAGACTGACAATGCGCTGGTGCCATATAGGCTGCATCTGAGGGTACTGAAGGAATTGGCGGATGTGCTTGCAGCTCCACTGGCCGCACTCTTCAACATGTCTCTGAAGACAGGATGGGTGCCTCAGGATTGGAGGGTGGCTCATGTGGTACCTATCCACAAAGGGGGGTTCAGAGAGGAGATGGGAAATTATAGGCCTGTTAGCCTAATGTCTGTGATAAGCAAGGTTATGGAGGGCATTATCAAGGAAAGGCTTAGGGGGCAGCTGGAAATGTTGGGGCACCTGTATGACAGACAATATGGTTTTGTTCTTGGAAGATCGTGCCGGACCAACCTGGTGGAGTTTTATGACTGGGTGACGGGTGCCCTGGACTGACATAGGCCGGTGGACGTCCTCTATCTGGATTTCAGTAAGACATTCGATTCTATACCCCATAATGGCCTGCTAACAAAGCTGATGGGGTAGGGGGCAGTTGCTCAGGTGGGTGGAAAATTGGCTTATGGGGCGAATACAGACAGTGTTGGTTGGCGGGATAGTATCCTCCCTCAGAAGTGTCATTAGTGGGGTTCCCCAAGGTTCAGTCCTGGGGCCACTCTTGTTCAATGCCTATGTCTGGGACGTAGGGAGGGGTGTTAGGAGTAGGCTGAGTCTCTTTACAGATGACTGAAAACTGGGAGCACTGGTGGACAGGGAGGAGGGGAGAGAGGCTCTCCAGGGGGATATGGATACCCTGGGGCAGTGGTCAAGGAAGTGGGGATTGAAGTTCAATACAGGGAAATGTAAGATGTGCATCTGGGGGTCAGAAACCCAGGCCATGCATACACTCTGGTGGGGGGTGCCCTCTTACAAGCCACATCAGGCAAGAGGGACCTGGGGGTAGTGGTGGACATTAAAATGAATAACACTGAGAATTGTTGAAGAGCCGCATCACAAGCAAACAGGATACTCGGCTGCATAACCGGGGGGATTACCTCCAGGAGGAGGGAGGGAGGTGATTCTCCCTCTGTATAATGCCCTGGTCAGGCCGCATCTTGAGTACTGTATGCAGTTCTGGAGAACCCAACTTAAGAAACATATAGCACTGCTGGAGAAGGTCCAGAGAAGGGTGACAAGGTTGATTCAGGGCATGGAGGGTAGACCCTATGAGGAAAGACTGGAAGAACTCAAGCTGTATGCATTGGAAGAGAGGAGAGATTGGGGAACATGATAGAGGTCTTCAAGTATATAAAAGGGATAAATAAGGGCAGAGCCAAGTAGGTCTTCAAGTTTAAGAAGGGGGGAACTACCAGGGGGCATGAGTGGTAGCTGGAGGGGGGAGCACAGGAGACATTACTTCACTGAGATGGTGGTGGAACCATGGAATGCATTGCCCAGGAGTCTGCTGGCAGAGAGCACAGTGGAGGGATTCCAGAGAGGGGTTGGGACAGGTACAGGGGGATACTGAAGCCCTCTGGGTTTGGGGGAATGGAGTAGCGCGCTCCCAGTAGGGGGCTGGCTGATGAGCAGACATAATAGACCATGAGGCCTATTCTCCTGGCTTTTACTAGGAGACCATGATACTATAAGCGGCAGTACTATTAATGAGACATTGTCTAAAGATTGTGTGCCACAGAATAAAGGAGGTAGAGAATGACCATACACAGCAGGTTATATAGTTGTGGAGTCAGTGTTAGAGGGGTAAGGGAGATCAATAGTGTGATGGTGGTGGTTTTAAATGGGGTTTATGTGACAGGAGAGACAATAAATGAGGTGACACTAATGTAATTCTGTGCAAGGATTTCTGTTCATTTTTGAAGGGAAATGTCAGCATCAACATTGGGTGCCATCTATATGAGAAGCAGGGCCCAATTAGCAGAGTGATAAATACATTTATTGTTAAAACTTACAGTGCCATGTTTAATGTAGAATTATATCTGGTTGATCATGGGCACTCCCCACCTGCATTTTGCAATTAACATCCCTCCACAGCACGCCCACACTCCCCTCTAGCTGTCACAAGCATGACGTGCATTGCGGGCAGCAGCCTGGGCACATCCATAGGAGCACTGAAGCGGCATGCATGTAGCTCCTGTTTGGAGCCAACATTTATGCGTAATATACTGATAGCAGTTACTGACTGCCAGTGTGTCTGTCAGTCTGCACCTGATGTCAATATGTCACAGAAACACATATGCACCAAAGCAGAGATTTGAAGGTGCACCTATACAGATTACTATATTGATGTACCTTCAAATAGCTTTGTTTTGGTGCTGATGTGTTTCCCTGATATAGTGACACCAGGTACAGAGTGACAGACACCCTCAGAGTCAGTCCATACTATCAGCATATTATAGAGAAATGTAGGCTGCAAACCAGAGCTATTCAAAGACATGCCACTTCAGTACTGCTATGGATGTGCCCTGGCTGCTCACCGCAGTGAACGTCATACTTTTGTCCACTGTGCAAGGGTGTCACAACATCAGTTACTTCATCATAGGTACTTACACTTCCCATGGCATAGTTGTTTGTGGTACCAAACAAATCGCATTAATTTGAGGTTAGGCACCTACATATTGTAAGCACATACTAAGCTTGATACAGCATGCTGTGTCTTTTATGACACTGCTGTCTTGTGACAAACAAGTATTCATGCCGCAGGTAGTATGTGCCATACTACCTGTCCACTTGATATTTTATGAACTAAGAAAGGACTGTGACAATCAGACCATAAGACCTTGCTAACTGTCTCTGACTTTCTGTGTAACGTCAACTATTACTGTCAGTGTCATCATTCATTTATGCAACAGACTGTTAATTGAGCAATTACCACTGCACAAGGTGCATAACCCATTAACTGTCCTTCTCAACCAACAGTGAATAACATTTATGTACAGCAGTGATAGCAACTGTCAATGCTCACACAATGTCTTGCATAACCATATTTTCTCGTAACACAACATGAGTCCTAATAAGGCATTTCAAAAACCTCTTAGCAACTCAATAGCTATGGCGACTGTTTGATGATATCAGACACAGTAATATAAGTTTTAGTCTGTATTGCAACTGTCACCAACCAGAAGATGCATTTACAGCACCATGTCCTTCGCAGTACAGCATTACACAGTGATATGGCAAACAAGAGAATGTCATGTTGACTTGTTAGGAAATCTGGTTTTGTATGAACGAACAGCTTCAGCACGGTCCACATCAAGATGTGCTAAGCACAGTGGTGGAGGTGTGACTGTGACTTGTGCAACCCACTTCAAGTTTGCCCTCCTCTCTTTATCCTTCATGGCAGCTGAAACATCAGACATGATTCGGTCTGTATAATCTGAAATGATAAATAAGAGTTGGTCATTGTTGGTAAAATAGGTAGTTTCACGGTTCATGCTTCACTTGTACTGAGGTGAATCTCCATCCACAAAGCACCATGTCTGACTTGGTTGTAAGTATCACCTGTACTATTGGGTTTCATTTGAAACACTACGACCACCATAGTTCAAAACCACTGCTGCAGTGACACAGTCATTAGGACATCCAAGCCAGGAACAGGGACATCAGTGCCATGAACGCCATGCATGCAGGTTTACTGAACCATCACTAACCGCTTAAACAACACTATACAGAAGTCAATGATGTGAGACATGTGACATCCACCATGTGCTGCGAAGGTGGTGTTCCACAAGCCAACATGGAGGTGATAGTCCAACACATTGCCATGTCCTGGACAACCAATTAAGATGAACAGTGATTTCGTGCATGGTGGTGCCACAAACACTTTATCAGTACTGATTATACAACTCTAATGAAGTTATCATTCACATTGCTGTTATTGTGGCAATGTGCCTTCCTTGAAGGTGAATATCAATATTTGTAAGATACCGTTGACATTTGTTATCCTGGAGCATGGAGAAAGGAGCTATTAAACAGTGCTTTTTAAACATTACATAATTTATAATTAGCTGTTCAGTAACACTGTCATGTATACTGTCAAGGCAAGGTTTGAGACTGCACAACTTCATCATGGCCTATGTGGACATAACAAGGAACAGAGCTGGTTGTCTGTAATGGGCACCCTGTGTCTGCAGCAGGATGGCAGTGATTCCATCACTAATCATGCCAGTGAACAGCCAGTGCACAACATTACATTTTATGTTGACAGTAGTGATGCTTTTGCTATGCTTATGCACTCTGCACCTGTTTTGAACACTGGGAATTGGATGGCATGGTCTGTTGCTAAAAGGACAGCGACACGGTGTGTCACTGATGCAACTGTAATTGCTGTTTCAGCATATCAGTGTATGACTGATGAATGCAGTGTGATGAGGTATGACACTGTGAGAGTGTGCGAAACAGAAACACAGCAGTGAGTACAGTGCACTACCATTAGGCACACATTATTGGTCAAGTGGCATGCACCTGTTTATGCTTCATCACAAACCATGAATCCACAGCTGGCATAAAACAAAAGTATTATTACTCTGCTTGGCCTCAAAGCAGTACAGCTCTGAAGTGATAACACTGGCATGGACTATGTATGTACAAACACTGCTGTTATGTGCTGTAAGACATTGTCGATTGCTTTGAAGCATAACCTTAAATTGTCTGTTATGGAAAAGTCAACAATATAAAGTATTGATGAATTACCAAAGGTTGCTGCCCTCCTCCGTATCCTGAGGGCTTCCCCTTCTTTGCCTTGGTGAAGTACATTTTCATCTTGCCACTGCCTTCTTCATCCAACAGCAGAGGGCAACCTGCATTCTCGTTGTAGTGCATTGCTGCCAAAAATAACCTGCAACTGAAAAAAGAGAAATCAATGTCAAACATCACTGTCTTCAGTCATTTGTTGTTCAGTGTACAGTAATGCATAATGACATACATTTCATGACATGTATGCTGTATTTGTTGTAATAGTTTACTTAATGCAATGTCATGTCAGACAGGTGGTGGACACTGACATGTGATGTCACAGCAGAAGTCCTTTTGGTGAGCACGCACACTTTCTGTTCTGTGGTGTCACTCCAGACACAAAGTAAGTTACTGCTTAGTTACGATCATAAGATAGGCACATTTTCAACCTAGTGTCAACAACAATACAGCTTCTAAATGATTCTCAAATGCTTCTTAACCTTACATCAATGCAGCATACTGTAATATCCCACCTGACAATCAGTCTGCACAAGTACAGACAAACATAATGCGGTATGTCAGCAAACGCGAATAAACAGTAGTACAGCAATGGACAATATGACAAAGGTTTGTCACCTAGTAAGGTAATTGTCTGCACTGGCACTGTTTTCTGATGTTGCAGTAACTGCTGTGTTGCATTGCTGCTCACTGAAAATTCACCCTGGACATGAAGTCCACACCCATGAAAAATGTTGTAAAAAGAGAATAAGTAACATTTAAGACAAACCAGTTCGTTCGATACTGTACTGTGGTGCCTACACAGTACCGTAAGTCACCTTTTACTTTATTGAGAAATTGAAAACAATGTCACAAAGAAGTGTCAGTGAACACCAGCTGGGACTGGGATGTCCCAAAAAGGAAAAATACAAGTATTTCGCTGTATTGTCAGTAATAGTATGCCCTGTGACAAACTGCGGTTTGTTGCTTTCTGTAATTTTATAAGCTAATTATGTATTTTGACTCACCTGCACTTCATTCCTTGGTATCAATAAGAGGTGTGTTTCGGCACAAAGTACAGTATTGTGGCATGGAATGCTTCAACGGACAAGGTCTGATTATGTGGAGATAGGCAGCAGATGTCAGCAATTAGGCATCGGTTCTCCAATATGGTCATGAACTTCTCAGTGGCACGGTCACCTGTTTGTACGATGACAGAAATGAACAACATTGTTTACCAATGCATCTACACAAACTTAAATCTGTTATGAAAGTACAGCATAATTGCATGTACAGGAAGTATTGGACTGCCTGACATTACGGGCACTAATTCATAAAGTACAAGACACAGGTGCAGTGTTTCATAAAACAGTGTTGAATAACATAACCACATGGCCGTTACGTAATTATTTGACTAAACATTACATATATACCCAGTGCCAGCCAGCCCGGTGGCACTGAGGGTTGAGGCGCTGGCCGCCACACCTTGTGCAGCACCGGCGACCCGAGTTCGGGAACGGACTCTTGCCACCAGGGTCTGGCAGGGGAGAGGAAGGATAGAGCATCCCATAACTGCTGTCCTTCCTCTGCGGTGGGTGAGGGTGCTGCAATACACTGTAGTGGCACCTGGCGGAAGCCAGTACACTACAAGCTGAGGGCACGAACAAGGGGGTGAAGCACAGTGGGCATCCACAGGTCGGTGCACCGATGCCACTGCATGTCTGGCTCCACAGGGCTTCAATACCAGGAGGAAAAATGGTGGGGTGACTACTCTGCTGATGGCCGTGCCCTGTGCCCCCAGACCTGTCAGCTGTAGCCACTGGGTGTCTGTGCTGCAGGACCTTACGGGGGAGGGTCCTGTAATTGCCAGCCTGGTGGGTGGGTGATAATCCACACAGTGGATCTGGTCTGGGGGTGTGGGTGCTGGTGGCAGTGGTCTCTGGGGGTGTGTGCTCTGGCCAGGGAGGAAAAAGCATTAGATTAAAAATATATATATATACACACACATACATACATACATATATACATATACTTATATACATATACATATACACACCCAGTGCCAAAGCTATGCCGTAACATTTACTTGCATGCGGATAGACTGTACTGCTGAAATGGCACACAAAAACCAGACAGTGGCTATTTATAATGTATTCAAAACCTTTGGGCCAGGGAACAGTAAGCAATGTATGTCAGGAAGTGGTGGCTAATGTCCTGCATTCTGTCTCTCAAAATTAGTGACAGACAGCACAAACATGCATTTTACTCACTGGGAGATAGCCACTTCTTCCTTTCACGTCCATTGAGGGGGCCATGTAGGCAGCATTGAAAGAACTCACTATGTCCATCATAGACGTTTTGAATGTGGTTACGCATGGCTTCCACTTAGCTTTCTTCACGTCTGGATTGCAGTCTGGTGTTGATGAGGCTACCCAGTAAATGTGACGATTGATGGACCATTTCCAGGCATTCACCTTCTCGCAATTCTTTGCTTTGCCAAGGGCATCAACTTTTTTCATGACACCTACATAAACACAGGCTATGTAAGAAATGAATATGTGGAATACATGCAGAGAATAATAGGTTATACTTGCATGCATATTAGTGCTCTGTATGATACCGTGCAGTACCTTTTGCCACATGCCACACATCATACAAATACTGGCCACCACACATCAATGGGTTGTTCCTCAGCCAGCAGTTTATCTGTCTGTGCCTGTCAGTTACCAGACACTGTACCTTTAGATGGTCTTCACTGACCAAGAATTCCAGCACTCGCTTCAGACCCTCCAGCTCCATCCAATTGGAATTCTTCACCTCATTGCTCTAGTGCAGGGAAGTGGAGATTGGTTATTGAACATTACATACAAAATGAGACAATGACTCGTAACAGTGCTGTAGCATCGCATGACTGCACTAACCTTCAACAACTGCACTGTGATGACTTTGCCAAGTCGTTGTTCCACCATTGTGTATGAACCGAACTTGGCGCAGTGGCCAGGACTATCATATCACCTATCACCTGCTAGTGTTAGATTACCATCCATGGAAGACAACTGCTGTACCAACTGATGCTGATGTTCATTCCAAGATTCTTGAATGGTGGGAAGCAGTATGTCCCATTGATGATTGTCAAAAGTTGTCCTGCTAATGGCTGGTATCTTGAGAAGGTAAAATATTCTCAGTGCTTTGCGACTGGACAACCAGACAGTTATGTTGCAGCTGCCAGCTGTATGTTGAGTGGTGGTAACCTCCCAATGATTGTCTGATTACGCCATGTGCAATGATGACCACAGTCATTACGCTTGGCATTTACCACAACCAGAGTCCCTAATCGGCCACGGATGTCATCTGTGGAGAATAGGACCTCTGCAGTACCGCAACACACTGTGCAGATTTTAAAGATATCCTCAAGACTTGATCTTGTGACCATGAAGTTGTCCTCTTTGTGGTCATTGCATTCCAATGATGTTGTGAAACTGTATGAGGGGAGGGATGCATGCACAGTGTAAACAGGTCAATGTAATGCACAGTTGAAGTAAGACAGTAACACTGTTATACGTTGACATGCTGTTTGGCCATTGTTTGGATAGATTCAGATGTCTGTGTAACAAATGCCGTGTTAAACTACAAATGAATACATTATGTAACTACACGCAATGATAGCATCACAGTGTGCTGTTCGTGGGGACAAGACTATGTGGCTGCACATGTCACACAGTATACACAGTCCTGTTCACAGATGGTTATGTGTTGAAAGAACATGCCTAATGAAGAACGTCAGTTATTGTAATAATTTCATATGTGTGCAACACAGGAGAAAGGCAGTGGCAGTGTTTCCACTACTTCACTCCACATGGTAACCGCAGACTGGGAAATTTGTTTCTTCTGTACAGGACACACAATATTGTGCAGTACGACAAAATAATGCACATGAGAGTTTGTAAGACTACCACAGTGCTTTGGCAAGGACAGAAGTCAGTGTTTGTCGATGATCCAACAGACTGAAAACACACGTCCTTCTTGTATAGTGGAACACTGATCAGAGGGATATGCATCACCAACAAACAGTGTACTGTCCCTGCCACAACAGTTTTTGGCAACATCTGACTATGACTAATATCTAAGCTTTCATTTAAACATATCAACACATATAGTCATTTCATACACTGCGCATAACATTGCCATGACTGAATGAGCAGTCATGGACACTTAGTGATATGGCATCATGCTGACCTTTCAGTATCCTCCTGCACTTCAGTGATGGCCTCCATTGTGGACTCACCACAGGGCTTGTATTCTAAGTCGTCGTCTACTGGTGTATAATCACAGGAAGACAGGGATGATGTGTTCAATGGTGTAGAGCAACATGGCTCAGGCATGTCATGTTGACAGTTGCATGCAGAAGGGTGACTCTCAATAATATCACATTGCACTGCAACTGAGCGCATCTCTGGCTTTGCAAGAACTTCTGCAACAGCAATTTTAGAAAGTGTGTTAATTGTTACCTTACACAGAATATCATTTACAGTGTGGTACAATCCATGAAAGCAGACTACAGTATCAACAGTACTATGAAGAAGTTGCAGTACATCAACAACACATAGTCATGTTGATGAATAACACCTAGCGCAGCATTGATACTTGCTGACATGCATTATGTATTGTCAGGCACCACATGATGCAGTCAGTATACATAACAGTATGACACTGTTGCACGGACACACATGGTATGACCGTTACAGCTTCTGGCAAGAAAAATGTGTTTAAGTGTTGATGCCGGGGTGCTGCATCACCTACTGAATAGAAAAAGGCTGTGCTGAAGAGGAAAGACAGAAACAAAAGCATGTAGAGGATAGCAGACTATACACGATACTCCCGACTGGGTCATAATGTCGCACGCTTAACAGCGTACGACATTATAGCTAAACGGCTACAGCGTAGTCTGTAACCACTACTAGTGCATTACCACATATGCTGCTGTATGCGGTGTTGCACAGTAGCGCTTTCCCAGGCAGAGGATATGACCTTTGCTGGGAGTTGGTTCTGCTGAGCAGCTGCTGTGGCTCACAGGACTGAGCCACAGCAGCAGGAACCCAGGTGCGCATCTGGGACTGGGTTTGATTCCCAGTCCCAGAATCTTTATTTTTCAATCTTTGTGCACTCCCAGAGTTGAACCCCGGAGTTGAGAATCTTTAGTGGGGAGGATTCGGAGACACAGCCCCCCTTAATGGGGGATGTGGGGGCGGAGCCCCCCACAGAAAAAAAGACTTATGCCTCATGACAGAAATCGTGCTGTATTGGCAGCGCGATTTTGTCATGAGGCATAATGTCTTGCGACATTATGACACCCATGCCCATGATGCACAGTCATGTCAAGAAATGAGAATGAAATGCTAAATAGGGTTTGTATGGTTTACCTGTTAGTGGCATAATCAGACACTGACTTATGAGAAACAAGACACACACTTGTTACAATGTCAGTCTCAATTGTGACATCATGCCATTCATGTGTCACCGCAGTGTAGACATTGCTGAAGTTCGTGTGTATGGATCACAGTGCAGACACTCGCTGCAGTGTCCATGTCACAAAATTATATAAGGTAAAAATGTTATCAATGAAAGATATTTTGCAGGTTCACAGGGGTGAGACAGACATTGGTGTGGTGATGGATGTCAAAATGAAGAACTGAGAGCAGCGTAGAAGGGCAGCGGCACAAGTAAATGAAATGCTGGGGTGCATAGCCAGAGGATAACCTAAAGGAGTAGTCAGATACTCCTTCTGCTGTACAATTACTTGGTTATACCACACATTAAACACTGTGTACAGTTTTGGCATCCATTGCAGTACTAGAGAGGGAGCAAGGGACAGTGAACAAGATGGTACTGGTGCAAGGGGGAAGGCCATGTGAGAAGTGACAGGAGGAGGAGGAGGTCAACCTGTACTCAATAGAGAAGAGAAGAGATGTGGTGGATATGATAGAGGTCTTCAAGTATGTCAAGGGAATTGATATGGTAAGCCCTGAGGGGATACTTCAGCTGACGGAACTGGAGTCAACCAGTGGACAAACTATGAAGCTGGATGTGGTGAGGCTGAGGGGGAAACAAGGATGCGCTAGTTCAGTGACAGAGTGGTGGATCCATGGAATGCAATGGCCATGGAACTGGTGGCTGCTACTACTGTACAGGAGGCAAGCTTGTCAGTAGAACAGGCAGGCACATCAATGTCAGCCCCATGACAACACACATTTTCGCCACTCACCCCCATCAACACCACCACAGGGACATAATAACAGTTGCTGAATACCTAACTGTGCTGCCGATAGATTAGTTACAGCAGATGAGCCATCTGTCCTGTGCTACAACTGCCTTCCATTATTAGTGATAACTCTGTTATGAAAACGGTGTTTCTTCTCATGATGTACCTGAGGACAGTCTCTGTCATCTTCCCTGATACCGTTATCTACCGTCACTACTCAAGAACCGTGAGCAAAGCACATTATTCATAATTGTGTACCCTTCAATGCATAAAGTCTTCGTCAATGTCCCCCTTTACTGGTTCAACTTATTTTGTTAATGGAAGCAGTTCTATTGTCACTTGGCCACATCCCCAAGCGTCTATATGGAGGAACATCTGAGTCTTGATCCTTTATATGTCGTTTGAGTCACCCAGATTGATGGTTCTGGGTGACTTCAATGCCTGGGTCGACGATGAACTCTCTAATTTTGGTAATCACTTCCTCCAATTGATGTCTTCTTTGGGCCTCACACAGGTGGTTTCCACTGCTACGCATAAATCTGGACACTCTTTAGACTTAGTCTTCCTTCTAGGGATCGACGTATCCGACATGGGGGTGGAACCAGTCGCTTGGTCTGATCACTACACCGTGAGGTTCAATTTTTGCACCCCCCCTGAGAAGACCAGCCCCTGTGGAGATGGTCAGGTACCGCCCATTACGGAATGTTACTCCACAAGGTCTAGCGGCGGTCCTTGACCTGTCATCCTTCGTTTCGGTGAGCAATAATCCAGAAGCATTGGTGTTGGCCTATAATAAGGCCGTCACGACGGCTCTGGATTCTATTGCTCCTGTTCGTGTGCGCCCCCTATCCCTTCGCCCCAGAGCCCCGTGGTTTGACAGGACCTTGAGGGAGATGCGGAGACAGGGGCAAAGGTTAGAGCATCGCTGGCGCAGGTCCGCCCTTGATGTCAACCACTCTAGATTGATGGAACATTATGTTAGCTATCAATCTGCAATCACCCATAAGAAAGCAGAATTCCTGTCCAGGGAGATTGCAGTTGCTCAGAATCGACCAGCTTAGCTGTTCCGAACTGTAGACAGACTGTGCAACCCAGCCTGCCTGCAAGTTCAGAAAGCTTTTTCGCAAGTTGAGTGCGATGAGCTCGCTCTATACTTTGCAACTAAAGTGTGGCCGACATCAGGGCGAACCTGGGTCCGGTAACCTCAAAGGGTGATGCTTTTGGACAGCAGGAGATCACAGAGCCCCACTTCTCCTGGAGTTCCTTTTGGCGACCTGAGTTCGTGGACATTATGAGGATCATCCATTCTATGCGCCCCACAAGTTGCGGTTTGGATCCCGGACCAACTCCCCTCATTTTGGGTTGTTTTGATATCATCGGTCTGGTCCTGGCGCAAATAGTCTGGTGCTCCTTGGAGTTAGGTGAGTTTCCCTGCTCCTTGAAAGAGGCAGTGGTGACTCCTCTTGAAGAAAAGCTTCCTTGGACCCAGACTGTTTTCAAACTATCGGCCTATCTCTAACCTCCCCTTTATTGGGAAGGTTATTGAGAAAGTCGTAGTGTCCAACTGGATGACCATTTAACCATCCATAATGTCTATGAATCCTTCCAGTCTGGCTTCCGGAAAAGACACAGCACCAAGACTGCGCTGGTTCGGGTGTTAAATGATCTTCTGATGGCGAGGGATCAGAAGAGACGCTCCATCTTGGTTCTTCTTGATCTCTCTGCAGCCTTTGACACTGTGGACCACATGGTGTTATTAGCTCGCCTGGGGCAAATCTGTGGAATGTCTGGAACCGTTTTGCAATGGTTCACATCATTCCTCACTGGGAGATCACAAAGAGTGGTGTCGGGGAATTTTTCCTCTGACCCAGTTTCTTTGTTGTGTGGAGTGCCCCAGGGATCTGTGCTGTCACCCATGTTGTTTGCAGTGTATATGCTGCCCCTCAGAGGTATCATTAGACGATATGGGCTGAGGTTTCACTGCTATGCAGATGATACCCAGCTCTATCTGTCTTTTGCACCAGACCAGGATGGAGCTCTCTTGGTGTTTAACAACTGTCTGGGGGAGATCCAAGACTGGATGGATTCTAGTTGGCTAAAGTTGAACTCGGAGAAAACAGAGGTGCTGGTAGTGGATCCAGGTGGTCGGATGGAGAGGCCGGGTATTGGTGCATCATCTGGAATTTTTCTTGGTGGAGTATCTCTCCCGTCCTCAGGATGGGTGCATAACCTTGGGTTCATTCTTGATGACAGGCTGACTCTTAAATCTCAGCTGTCAGCTGTTGTCAAGATTTCCTTTTATCATCTCAGGAATATTGCCAGGGTTAGGCACCTTGTCCCATCCGACTCCCTGTCTACTTTGGTTCACGCTTTTGTATCTTCACGCTTGGACTATTGCAACGCGCTTTACTTTGGGCTTTCTGGGGTTGAAATCAGTTGCCTACAGCTGGTGCAGAACGCTGCAGCTCGGGTATTGACTGGGACAAGTAGGTCCTGTCATATCACTCCCGTGCTGCGCGAACTGCACTGGCTTCCTATGCGGTGGCGGATCACCTTCAAAGTCATTTTATTGACTTTCAAAGCCCTTCACAATCAGGGTCTTGCCTATCTGAAAGACCTCCTGGTTCCTTACTGCCCTGATCGATCACTCCGCTTGGCCGACATGGGGTTGTTAGAGATCCCAAGAGTGAGTTTAAAATCCTCTGGCAGCAGAGCGTTCTCGCATGCTGCACCCACTCTTTGGAACTCTCTACCTTGCCAGTTGGTGCACCTCCGTGGAGCTATTTAAGAGACTTGAAAAGATTTGTGGAATATGGCCTTTTAGATAATTAAGTTATTCATTAATGTCTGTTTTTATTATAAATATGCTATTTTGTGGATATGTTGACCTTTTATGGATATTTTATGTTTTTTATTTAGAGTTTTGAATTGTTTTAAAACTGTTCAGCACCCTGATACACTGAAAGGTGCTATACAAATAAAATTATTAGTATTATTATTATTATGTGTGCAACTGTCTATTCACACATACTACTTGCCACACACACACACAAAATGCTTCATGACTGTTGATGATTCTTTACAAAAAAGGTTTAGGAGTATCATAGTTTGGTGCCCTTCCATTGAAATACCTGTCATGCCATCATTCACATTTTGTAATTAACAGACCACACTCTGGCCATGCTCTACTTCCTGTCCTACGTTGATGATACACAGCACTGTGCAGGGCATTCACAGTGCACAACTGTATTCCAATAAATTGCCTTAACTAATCTTCTCTTCAGAAATCATCACAGTGAGCAGCTGCAGACATGATTCAATACTGTCATGAAGCGTTGTGTAGAGTGCTGTCAGCATGTGACATGCTGACTTGTACTAGAAGCCATACGAAATGTGCATGGTTTGACACAAAATGCCAGGTATCATCAGTATCATAATGAAATTATGCACACTTAAGTGTATCATGAAAAGTGAGCTGATACAAGACAGGTAACATAGAAACATAGACTTTGACGGCAGATAAGGACCGCTTGGCCCATCAAGTCTGCCCATTTCCCTACCTACAGGATAGGCCGCAGATCCTAGTTAACCAACAGCCTATTTCTTCCTACCCCCCACAAGAATTGCCTTATGTCTGTCCCATGCATTCTTGAATTCTCCCACAGTTTTAGACTCCACAACCTCCTCAGGAAGGCTGTTCCATGCATCCACTACCCTCTCTGTGAATAATACTTCTCACATTGCCCTGAACTGCCCTCCTTATCTTTAAATTGTGTCCCCTTGTTCTTGCAAGTCTCCTTTTCTGAAAGATGCTACCCTCTTGGACTTTGTTGATTCCACTGATGTACTTAAAAGTTTCTATCATGTCCCCCCTCTCCCTTCTTTCCTCAAGGGTATACATATTAAGCTCCTTTAGTCTCTCCTCATACGGCTTCTCTTGCAGACCCTGCACCATTTTAGTTGCCCTCCTCTGGACTACCTCTATCCTGTCTATGTCCTTGCGGAGATGGGGTCTCCAGAACTGGACACAGTACTCCAGATGGGGTCTCACCAACTGTCTGTACAGAGGATAACAACTTCCTGTTTTCTGCTGCTGATGCCTCCCCTATACATCCCAGTATCCCCAGCCCTCCCTACCGCCTTCTCATTGCTTGCTAACCTTAAGGTCATCTGATATGATTACCCCAGGTCCCTTTCCTTTTGTTGTTGTTACTACCTCCCCACCCATTGTGTATTCTTCCCCTGGGTTCTTGTTTCCCAGGTGCATTATTTTGCACTTCTTTGCATTGAATCCTAGCTGCCATACTTCTGACCATTCCTCCAACCTTGCCAAGTCCATTTTCATCCTTTCCACGCCTCCTTGTGTATCAACCCTGTTGCAGATCTTTGTGTCATCTGCAAAAAGGCATACTTTTCCTTCCAGTCCCTCTGCAATGTCACTGATGAAGACATTAAAAAGGACTGGACCCAATACTGAACCCTGCGTACCCCACTAGTAACCCCTCTTTCTTCAGAGGACTCCATTTACAATTACCTTCTGTGTCCTGTTGTGCAGCCAATGTTTTACCAGGCTACCACCCTGGGACCCACTCCAGGCTGGTTAATTTGACTATTAATCTTTGTGTGGGACTGTGTCAAATGCCTTGCTAAAGTCTAGGTAGGCCATGTCCACAGCCCCTCCTGGTCTACTACTTTGGTCACCAGTCAAAGAAATCTATTAGATTCGTCTGACATGACCTTCCTGGCGTGAACCCATGCTGCCTTGGGTCCTGTGCTCCACTGGCCCTAGGTACTCAACTATTCTTTCCTTCAGAAGTGACTCCATCACTTTCCCTACCACAGAGGTCAGACTGACAGGTCTGTAGTTTCCTGCCTCTGTCTTGGTCCCACTTTTGTGAAGGGGAATCACATCCGCCTTCCTCCAGTCCTCGGGTACCACACCATCCTCCCATGATTTATTAAAAAGAGTAGCCAGTGGTTTCACTAGTTTCTCCCTTAATTCTTTTAGAATTCTGGGGTGAATTCCATCAGAAACAAAGAAACATAGAAACATAGAATTTGACGGCAGATAAGGACCGCTTGGCCCACCCAGTCTGCCCATTTCCCTACCTACTGGATAAGCTGCAGATCCTAGTTAACCAGCAGCCTACTTCTTCCTACCCCCACCCCCTAGAATTGCCTTATGACTGTCCCATGCATGCTTGAATTCCACCACTGTTTTTGACTCCACAACCTCCTCCGGAAGGCCGTGCCATGCATCCACAACCCTCTCTGTGAAAAAATACTTCCTTAAATTACCTCTGAGCCGCCCCCCCTCTATCTTGAAATTGTGCCTTCTTGTTCTTGCACACCTCTTTTTTTGAAAGATGCTACCCTCTTGGACTTTGTTGATTCCCTTGAGGTACTTGAACGTTTCTATCATGTCCTCCCCCTCCCTCCTTTCCTTGAGGCTATACATATTAAGATCCTTAAGTCTCTCTTCATATGTCTTCCGGTGCAGACCCTGCACCATTTTAGTTGCCCTCCTCTGGACAGCTTCCATCCTGTCTATGTCTTTGTGGACATTGGGTCTCCAGAACTGCACACAGTACTCCAGATGGGGTCTGACCAGCTGTCTGTACAGAGGGATAATAACTTCCTGTTTTCTACTGGTGATGCCTCTCCCTGTGCATCCCAGTATCCCCCCAGCCCTCCTTGCTGCCCTCTCACATTGCTTGCCCACCTTTAGGTCATCTGATATGACTACCCCCAGGTCCCTTTCCATTTTTTGTTGTTAGTATCTCACCCCCCATTGTGTACTCTTCCCTGGTTTTGTTTCCTGGTGCATTACCTTGCACTTCTTAGCATTGAATCTAAGCTGCCATACATTTGACCATTCCTCTAACCTTGCCAAGTCCCTTCTCATCCTTTCCACCCCACCCTGTGCATCAACTCTGTTGCAGATCTTTCTGTCATCTGCAAAGAGACATACTTTTCCTTCCAGTCCTTCTGCAATGTCGCTTATAAAGACATTGAAGAGGACTGGTCCTAATACTGAACCCTGTGGTGCCCCACTAGTAACCCTCCTTTCTCCTGAGTGGACTCCATTTACTATTACTCTCTGTGTCCTATTCTCCAGCCAATTCTTTACCCAGGCTGTCATCTTGGGACCCACTCCCAGGCTGGCTAACTTGTATATTAATCTTTTGTGTGGGACGGTGTCAAATGCCTTGCTAAAGTCTAGGTAGGCCATGTCCACAGCCCCTCCTGATCTACTACTTTGGTCACCCAGTCAAAGAAATCTATCAGATTCGTCTGGCATGACCTTCCAGCTGTGAATCCATGCTGCCTAGGGTCCTGTGCCCCTCTGGCCTCTAGATACTCGACAATTCTTTCCTTCAGAAGTGATTCCATCATTTTCCCTATCACTGATGTTAAACTAACAGGTCTGTAGTTTCCTGCTTCTGCCTTGCTCCCACTTTTGTGAAGGGGAATCACATCTGCCCTCCTCCAGTCCTCGGGTACCACCCCATCCTCCCATGATTTGCTAAAAAGGGTAGTCAGTGGTGTCACTAGTTCTACCCGTAGCTCTTTTAGAATTCTGGGATGAATCCCATCAGGCCCCATTGCTTTGTCCACCTTCAGTTTTAAGAGTTCTTTCAGAACCCTTTCTTCTGTAAATGGGCTGGTATCAACTTTTGTATCCAGAGTATTTCTACTGTTTGTTTTATGCACCTCCCCCTCTTCATTTGTAAATACTGAGCAAAAATTTGTTTAGTATCTCTGCTTTTCACAGTCTCCTCTGCCCACCCCTCCTCCCTTTTTAAGCCTCACTATCCCTCCCTTGGTCTTCTTCGCTCCCGATGTACCTATAAAAGGTTTTATCTCCCTTCTTAACTGAGTTGGCTATCTTTCCTCGGTTTGGGCCTTTGCTGTTCTGACTGCCTTCCCAGCCTCCTTTTGCTTTAACTGATACAGTTCTCTGTTCTGCTCCTTCTGCGATTCCTTGTACTTCCTGAATGCTTTCTTTTTCTCTTGAACCTTCACTGCCACTTCCTTTGAGAACCATAGTGGTTTCTTACATCATTTAGTTTTGTTTATTTGCTTCACACAAAGGCTTGTTAACTCTGTGATGGCAGTTTTTATTATTCCCCATTGTTCTTCCACCCCTCCTTCCTGCCCATTTGCTGGTGCATTCCTTAGGCACTCACCCATTTTGCAAAGTCAGCCTTCCTAAAGTCCAGTACTTTTGTCTTTATATGGCTTGACTCTATTGCTGTGTTTATTGTGAACCATACTGTTCGATGGTCGCTAGTTCCCAGATGGCTACCCACTTCTACATCTGTGATCCTCTCTCCATCTCCATTTGAGAGAATCAAGTCTAATATTGTTCCCTCTCGAGTGGGCTCCATTACTAGTTGTCTAAGGCATGCCCCCTGTAGGGCATCTAGAATAACTGCACTCTTTGAAGTGGCAGCTGCAACTGCACTCCAGTTAACATCTGGCATATTCAGATCACCCATCAGCAATATCTCCTTTTTCTGCCATTCTAAGTATACTTTCTATCATTTCCTTGTCCTTTCCTCCCCCCTGAGAAGGGGTCTGTATCTAATAACCAGTGCGGATTGTGGTGCCATTGCCTGTCTCCAAATTTACCCACAGTGTTTCTTCTCCTCCCTGTTTACCCTTTTGTTCTGTTGCTTTTATTCCTTCCCTTATGTAAAGAACTCCTCCTCCTCCTCTTTTACCTCCCTGTCCCTCCTGTAGATAGTGTATCCTGGTATGTTTATGTCCCAGTCATGGTTTTGTGTGTACCATGCTGACCCATTGCTTTGTCCACCTTCAGTTTTAGGAGTTCTTGCAGAACCCTTTCTTCTGTGAAAGGACTGGGATTGACCCCCCTATCAAGAGTGCTTCTGTTAATTGGATTAGGCACTTCCCCCTCCTCTTTTGTGAATACTGAGCAGAAATATTCATTCAGTATCCCTGCTTTTTCACTGTCCCCCTCTGCCCACCCACCGTTCATTCTATTCAGCCTCACTATCCCTCCCTTTGTCTTTCTACGTTCGCTGATGTACCTATAAAAGGTTTTATCCCCCTTCTTAACTGAGTTGGCTATCTTTTCCTCAGTTTGGGCCTTTGCTATTCTGACTTCCCTCCCTGCTTCCTTCTGCCTTAACTGGTACTGGTAGAGCAACACCTGAGGGGAAAAAAACACTACTAACATGTAAAGCATCACCCAAGATATCACCACATGCCGTAATAGCATTAATGATTCACAGAATGACAAGTAGTGGTCATAGTAGTCATCAGATGCACAAGAATAAGTATTCCACTTCACCTGTGGACAGCAATCTGAGACACACTGTGGACTTTCTCAGCAATAATGTCGACAAAGATGCAGTGTTCTTTGTGCAAGGCACATTCAGTGGTGCACTTCAACCACACAGGCAGTACCTGAAGACACAGAATGACAGCAGTACAGTCAGCAACAATGTAAGAAACAGTTTACCAATGGGGTATTAAACTGCGAATGACACAGTTCTGCAATCACACCACAATGACACAGTCATTCATCAAGAGACACTACTGCCAGTCAGAAGTAGCATGTTGTCACTCTAACCTTTTGCCATCTTGAGCACTGCAGTTTGAGTTGATGCTGAGCATTTCACAGCACTGTTGAATGTGGTCACTGAAGTGGTTGCAGAAGACAGTGTATCATCTGCAACAGCAGGAGGGTCTGGTACGTTCAGGACTGTAACAGTGTGGTTATCAAGAACTCCAGGGTTCAGTGATAAAGACTGAGGAAAGGAGAGGTCACAAATGGGCAGACTAGGTGGGCCAAGCGGTCCTTATCTGCCGTCAAATTCTATGTTTCTATGACATCATCCGACATAGCAGAAACCTAAAAACAAAAATAGTGTTAAGGCATTGTATCTACTGATGAAACAAAAAAAAATAACGTTGCTCTATGTGTTACACTTACTGTGTGCAGTCCACTAGGCCCAGGAAGATCATCCTCAGGTTCACCAATGTCAGACTCACAATCCACACAGTAACACTCCTCATCACAAGGTATAGCAGGTGCACGTCCCATAAAGAACTGTAATCATGTTTAAAAAAAAGAGCATGTTTATGTATATGGTTGGAGAACTAACAACACAACACAGAAATAATATGCACAGCTAAAGTGTAGCACAAATATGTAAAAGTGAGATTACCACTCTAAGGTATTCAGCAACAGTAATTATATGCATCACACGGGGATAACCTTGAGGGGCAGGGACTTGATTCTGCCACTGTGCAATGGCCTGGTCAGACCACAACTTAAGTACTGTGTACAGTATTGGAGGCTGCACTTGAGGAAGGACATCAAGATCCTGGAAAGAGTCAAGAGGAGAGCAAACAAAATGACCCCAGGTCTAGGGGAGATGATGTATGACGAGAGACTAGAGGAGCTAGGCCTGCTAGTTGGAGGAGAGGAGGGATCGGGGGATATGACTGAAGTCTTCAAGTATCTCAAGGGAATAAATAAGGTAAATTTGGAGGGGATCTATAGGCTGAAGGGGGGGGGGATCACCAGAGGACATAGCTGGAAGCTTGAGGGAGGAAGGATTGGGGGGGCAGGAGGAGGAGGTATTTCACTGAGAGAGTGGTGGAACCATGAAATGTGCTGCCTGGTGAGCTGTTTCAGGCTTCTACAGTGGAGGGGTTTAAGAGAGAGTGACATAGATACATAAAAGGGATGAAGCAGGGGTTGCCTTGTCAGGGGGACAGAAGGATAACAGGAAACACAGGGTTACAACATGGAGGGACGGCTTGGTACCCACCCTGGGGTCTGAGGCTCAATCAGACTTGATAGACCATAAGGCCTAATCTGCTGGTGACTAGTATGGTACTATGTTAGTATGTGCATGTGCCAATGTTGATGGTCCTTGGAGGGGAAGGTGGTTGTTGACAACTGTGGGGTGATCTGGGCTCTGACACAGTGGGGGAGCACCTGGGGAATAGTGACCACCAGTCATTGTGGTTTGAAATCACAGAAAGAGCAGAACCAAACCACACAAAAACATGTATCCTGGATTTTAGGGGGGCAGATTTTGGGAAAATGGGGAGATACTTGAAAGAGGCATTAAGGGGAATGGGACAGGAATCAGGGGTTGAGAAACAGTGGGCAGTATTTAAAATGGGGATTACAAGAGCAACAGAATTATGCATTAAGCAGGTTAGCAAGAGGAAAGGAAGAAGAGACCATTTTGGTTTTCCAAAGAGGTAGCAAAGAAAGTGAAAGCCAAAAGATTGCATTCAGGCAATACAAAAGACACAGGCAGAAGGGGATAGGGAGAAATACCAGGAGAAGCAAAGGAGGCAGGAGGTCAGTAGGGAAGCCAAAGCTCAGACAGAATAACACATTGCAAAATCAGTGGGTAGAGGGGACAAAACCTTTTACAGGTACATAAGTGAAAAAAGAAAGGCAAAGGGAGGGATAGTGAGACTGAAGGGGGAGGATGGGGGCCGCGTGAAGGATGACAACAGTAAAGCTGACATATTAAACAGGTATTTCTGCTCAGTCTTTACTGAGGAAGAGGAGGGTAATGGGTCTGAAGGGAGTACAAGGGGTGAGAATGGTGCAGAAATGGACACAAGTCCCTTTACACGAGAAAGGGTCCTGAAGGAACTGGAAGTGATAAGAGTTGATAAAGCAATGGGGCCAGATGGGGTGCACCCCAGGGTCCTTAAAGAACTAAGAGAGGTGGTGGCTGAACCTCTGGCTATCATGTTTAGCCGATCACTGGAAACAGGGGAGGTAGCCAAAGACTGGAGGACAGCAGATGTAGTCCCCTTATACAAAAGTGGGAACAAAGAGGAAGTGGGGAACTACAGACCAGTCAGCCTCACCTCGGTAGTGGGGAAGATCATGGAAGCACTACTGAAGGGGAGATTGGTGGAACATCGGGTTGTCAATGGACTACAGGACCCAAGGCAGCATGGTTTCACCAGGGGGAGGTCATGTCAGACCAACCTCATTGAATTTTTTGACTGGGTGACTAGGGAGGTGGATCAGGTGAGGACAGTGGACATGGCCTATCTGGACTTCAGCAAGGCCTTTGACTCAGTGCCACAAAAAAGACTATTACACGGACTAGTGAATATGGGTGTGGGCAGGACAGTAGTGTGGTGGGTAGGTAACTGGCTGAGTGGCAGGACACAGAGGGTGGTGGTAAACGGCTGTCACTCCACAGAGGGAAGAGTGACCAGTGGGGTACCACAGGGATCAATGCTGGGACCGGTCCTATTCAACATCATCATCAGTGACATTGCACAGGACCTAGAAGGCAGAATTTCACTGTTCGCTGATGAAACAAAGCTCTGTCACAGAGTAGACACACCAGAGGGTGTAGACAGAATGAGAAGGGACCTGCAGAAACTTGAAGAATGGTCAGGGGTTTGGCAGTTGAAATTCAATGCAAAGAAGTACAAGATAATACATATGGGGCACAAAAACCCTGGCACAATATATCAGTTGGGGGGGTGAGGATATAGCATGCACCAAGCAGGAAAGAGATCTTGGGGTTATCATCTCTGATGACCTCAAGGTAGGGAAACAGTGTGACAAGACAGCAGGTAAAGCAAATAGGATGCTGGGATGTATAGGCAGGGGCATCACCAGCAGGAAAAGGGAGGTCATAATTCCACTATACAAGACACTAGTGAGGCCCCACCTGGAGTACAGTGTACAGTTCTGGAGACCTTACCTACATAAGGACATAGACAGGGTAGAGAAGGTTCAGAGGAGGGCAACAAAGATGGTGCATGGATTGCATCACAAGTTCTATGAGGACAGGTTGAAGGAACTAAACATGTACTCTCTGAAGGAGAGGACGGAGAGAGGGGATATGATAGAGACATACAAGTATCTTACAGGGAGGAACAGGGTGCAGGAATACACTATTTTTAAGTGAAAAAGATGTTCCAGGACTAGAGGGCATGGGATGAAGTTGGAGGGAGGATGATTCGGAGGAAACGTGAGGAAGAATTTCTTCACAGAACGGGTGGTGGACAAGTGGAACATCCTGCCAGAGGAAGTGGTGGGGGCTGAAACAATCACGGGATTTAAGAATGCATGGGATAGACATAAAGGAATTCTGGAGGTCAGGGGTAAGGGGCAACAGACTCCTAGGAAACCATAAACTGAACTTACAAGCTCAAATGGGCAGACTGGGTGGGCCATAGGCCCTTATCTGCCGACACTGTCTATGTATCTATGTAACAAATTATCATGCTCTGCAGCACATGGCAGGGGCCAAAGTGGTGGTGGAATTCACCCGGGGGGCACTGGGGCGTAACATCCACTAGTAGTGCAATGGAGTGGGTCTTGGTACACACACGGTCAAAAAAATTATGGAAATAGTAATAAAAACAACAACATTAAAAGAGCCATTGGCTAAGCCCTTACCCTGTTTGCCATCAGTTTCTTTGGGACTTTACTATGCCTCTTCTGCAAACCATCGTCCAGCACTATCTGTTCTGCCACGCGCTTGTATGAGTTTTCTAAACTTGGCTTCCTCTCTGACCTTGCAGGAAGAATGGTGGGTATGGCTTCCTTACTTAACTTAAAATGTTTGCTGAACCCCATTCAAAACTGCATGCCATTTGTGAAGCAGTTGTCTGCGAAATGGGTGGAATAAATTGTGGGGGCAGCAGCAGACTTCCAGTCCCACTAGCGGTCAAGACGGACAAAGTTTACCCATTTCCTGAACTGTGCAGGGGACTTGTCCCGGTTTGGAAACTCAAACAAGGAGATTGTTGCAGAAGGCTTATTGCTGCACCACACCACCACCACTCTGTAATTAACCATTTCCGTCTCTAAAATGTATATGCACAACACCAGGTAAATGCCAAGAACCAGGGTATCTTACACAGAACAGAAAGTATGACGGACAGCCACACACTGAAACAATGCTTTCTGTTACATTAAGACAGGTAATCAAGATGTGTTCCAGTACTCCACCCAAAAAGCTACAACAGGTGTGAATATGTGTCAAAACAAAGGATGCACATAAAGACTTCTTGGGTCAAATCTGATGACATGGAAATAGCAATATACTGAATTTTGGAAACCTACAGTGACCAAAACTTACTGGGAGCACTGGACAACAGTGAATCATATATTAAAAATTCACAGCACTTCCCATGCTTGACAGAAGCAAACAGCAATGCAAACCATAATGAAGCATGAGGTAAACTGCTATCACCACAAATAAAACAAACACAGATGTGTCCTGGAGTTCGGAACAGGGAGAACAGCAAAATATAGGTAACAAAATAAGGTTTATCACAAGCAAAGTAAAACACAGTACAGCATCAAGAAGGATGACATCATGAACATCAAACAGCTAAATCCTCCACCCCACAGCTGAAACAGGAACACACAGTCAAAGCCTCATGAATAAAATTTCTTTGCAAAGTAAGGGAAATTAAACATAAGGTACACAGTGCCCCTTAAAAAAAGAAAGTTATCAGTCCAGGAACAATCAGTGCTACTCCAAATGCATGCAGCACACATTGGGCCAGATCCTAGAAGGGTTACGCCTGGCGTAACAGCAGTTGCGCCAAGTAGAATGGCGCATGTAGCAACTTATGCCAGCAGTTACAACATGTGGGATTCTACAAAGTGGCCTGCGTCATGTCACAGGTCACTTGCGCCAAACAGCAGTTACGCCGCATAAACCCCCTGCGACATGGTGCTAGGGGGTTTATGGCAGCAGTTGCACCACATTCTAGAAGAGCAGCAACAAAGTCCTCACATCAGGATTCTACAAGAACCCCCGGAGGAGAATCGGCAATGTAAGTTACACCAGCATTTAGCTGGTATAACTTAGGGACACCCCTGGGGGTCCTGTAGACCCATCGACTGCAGTGGTCAGTGCATGGTTTCCCACCCCCCCATGCCCAGCAAACCCCAGTGGAGTCCCACAGGGCTACCCATACCCCCAGCCCCTGAAACACCCGCTGGCAGAAGTCCCACAAAGCAGTGCTGCCATCCCCACCTGTGCCCCGAACTGCACTGCCGCTGCATATGTGGCAAAAACTGCCCTGGTAGCCTAGTGCCCCCGAACTGTTATAATAATAAATAAGAACCCTGTATCCCTGGTAGTCTACAGCGGCCCCGAACTGTATTATAGTAATAAATAAGAGCTCCATATCCCTGGTAGTCTGATGCCCACTCCCCACCCAGCCGCGTGCCACTCCAGCACTCCACCATCCCAGCCACGGCACAGCTCACTCTCACCACCATGACCAGCTGCGGATTGAGTCCAGTAGTCAGTGCGTACTGTAAAGATGCACTCAGATATTAATATCTGAGCGCGCCTTTACAGTGCGCTGATACTGAAATCAGTCGCTGCTGGCCGTGGTGGTGGAGGTGGGTGTGCCAGTCACTGGCTGGGGACGGGTGCGGGGTGCTGACTGCGCTGGCATGGCTGGAGTGGGTGGGTGGGGCCTCTTTATTACATTTATTATGAATAATCCTAAAAGTTGTCTTATCTTCTGCAGATTTTGACTTTCTAGATATGTGCCATTGTCTTCATTTTTCCCTTATTAAGTTTAACTCCTTAGTTATGCAAAGTGCTTTTTTCTTTACACTTTTTAGTTTTAATGGTGCGTGTTTTTCAATTACACTCAAAAGGGAAGATTTAAAAAAAGACCATGCTGTATGTACATCGGGACGAATGTATAAAGAACTCCAATGAATATCTGCAACATCTCTTAAGTAAGCTTGTACATCAAATGACATAAATACTCTGGCATAAGCAAATTGTGGTTGGGGTTTCTCCAGAAGGGTATCTCTTATACAGGATGTGTAGCAGTGGTCACTCACATCATTTTCGTGAACTTCAGAAATGTATCTATTAGGCCTATTTGTAACAAGCATTTGTCAATGCCGAATGTTGTCTTGCTGGCGTTGGCATTGGTAGTGCAGGAGTTAGAGAGATGCATAATAGGAATGGCAGTGAAGTATGGAACCAACGTCAACCCCAACCCACCCTGCAGAGACTGACAGGCATTGAGGTGTGCCTTTGGGTCATCGGCCATAAGGCTAATGCCATTTCACCTCAACCTACCCTGCACACTCTGACAAGTGTTGCATTGTGCCTTGGGGTTGTCGGGTCTTATGCTCACCCCATTCCATAAGGAAATACATTGAGATGGGTGCAGTATAGGAGAATGGAGTGAACTTTGGGGCCAAAGAGTCCAAGGCATGCCTTTATGCCTGTCATTGGCTGCAGGGTGGGGGTGGAATGCCATGAGCATTACAGCTGCCAATCCAAAGACACACCCCTGACACCTGTCAGTCTCTACGGGGTGGGATGTTATGGTTAGAAACCCTAATGCCCTGGGTGTTTGTTGGTATTTACACTCCAAATGTCAACATGGCCTTTTTGTGACCCCACCTCATGAAAGCATTTGGGACCTCTGTTCATTAACAGTGGCACTGTGATTTTGTTAATTTGTCCCGAACGTTGAGTTCCCACAGTGACCGAGCCATTCTGCACCAGATGTGTGAAAACACATTTTGGGCAGGATGTGAAAAATGACAGCTATACCAGTCATAAGGAGGTGTGAAAAAATGGCAATATTCAAAATCTGTAGTGAAAATATTAAAAACTCTCAAAGTTACGAGCATGCGTGGAAACTGTGCAATGCATGCACATAACACAGTCATTTTGTGGAATTCTTTCACCAAATTTTCAACATAGGCATTTTGGGACCTCTGCTCATGAACAGTGTCATAATGATTTTCTTAATCTCTCCCAAACATTGATTTCCCACAGCGACTGCGCCAATGTGCGCCAGTTGTGCGAAAACAATTTTGGGCAGAATGTGAAAAATGACAGCTGTACTGTTCATAAGGAGGTGTACAAAAATGGCAATGTTGATAATCTGGAGTGAAAATATTAAAAATTCTTGAACATACGAGCGTGCGTAGAAAGTGCGCAACGCATGCTTGTAACACAGTCATTTTTTGGAATTTTTTTCATCAAATTTGCAGCATAGGCTTTTTGGGAGCCCACCTCATGAACAGTGACAGTGTTATTTTGTTACTAAGTCCCAAAAGGTGATTCCGTGCAGTGACTGCAAAATCACCTTTTAGGACAGAATAATGACAGGACAGTGACTGAATTCATGAGGTGGGGCCCCAAGAACCCCATGCTGAAAATTTTGAGCCAAAAGTCACAAAAATGGCTGATATATCCACCTAAGTTGCCCCCCCCCATTGATGCCATTATACAGCTTACTGACATGTCTTCAGTTTGTGGTCGGCTTTGAAGAGTGCAGACGTGTCCCTGCTCCACCAATGATTGTCACGCCGGGCTCCAGAGGTAATTATGGGGTGGGGGGGTTCAGGGAGGTGGGCTGCGCAGAGGGCAGGTGCTGGTTTGGGAGGGGCACGGAGACAACGAAGGACCATTTTCTCTTTTACAGGTTAAAAAAAAAACAAAGACATCAAGAGAAGTTTTTTTTTTTTTTTTTACAAGTTTGTCTTAGCACACTGGGGTGGGATCCCAGTGTGCCACCTGTGTTTTTTGGGGAAGGGGACTGAAGCCAAAGAGGACTGGGCCTCCTGTCAGCACAGAAAACTTGTCTGTGTTTGGGGAGGGGGTGCATATGCCAAGGAGAATTGGGCACCCCCTTTGGCAGACAAATTAAAATAGGGGACATTATGCTGATGGGATTGGGCTCCCCACTAGCAAATGAACTGGAAGGGAATGCCAACAGGGGCATTGGGCACCCCTAACGTTGGCTTTCAGGTGGGACTGTGAGAGGTGGACGACGACAACCTCAGCCATGTTTATTGAAATGTTACACCAGGCAAGGCACGGCCTCAATAATGGGTCACTCCCTCATTGCAGCAGTGAAATGGTTTCAAGTTGGTGGCATGCTTTTGCAGTGCTGTCATAGACAGTGTGCTATTTCATTGGTACCACAAAGCCCAACCCAAAAAAGCAGTGATGCCATTGGCCACAACATGACCACACCTCCAAAACCTGCCACTCCAAGCTACCACAATATGTTGTTTGCGCTTGCGCACAAGACAACATAAAAAGGGGGGCACAAAATACTCACCCAGAAAGAAACTACAGAACTGCTAGCAGCTCAGCTCAGCTTATCAGATGCAGTGATAGTGCATGCTTTGCGAATCGTTAATTCCATAAGTTCAGTTCTAATGGTGTTATCTAATACACTAGCATGGATATTTGAGAACATTTTGCTTTCAGTAATTTGTAATATTTGCACTGTATGTTTAAAAGCACTGAATTCAATTTCACCAGCTTTGTTAGATGCTAGGATCCACTGGCATTGGGTATGCATGTCAAATTTCAGGTCTATACCTACAGTATTATAGAAGTTACAAATATCCACATTTTTAGAAAGCTTACACAAAATTTAAAAAATAATTAAATAGTAATATTATGAAACCCTGCAACCTAGTAGTACTTAATCAAATCTCTCTCCATTAAGTCGTTTATTTGACCTTTCTAAGAAGGTTACATACAGTATGCTGATTTGCAGATATCTAGCCCCACAGTTGGCCAAGTTACAAGCAGAGAAATATTTTCACAAAATTTCACAAAAAAAAAAAGTCAGACTTTGAACCTTTGTTAGCTGAAAACTACTTGTTCACATGTCATGATATCTAGCACACTTTAGGACACATAACAACACAAAAGCATCCAAGTCTTAAGCTCAACAGACAGCTGCATTATGACAAAATGAAAGTATCAGTGAAATACCATGACATTTTGTGAAGTTTTGAGAAATTTCACAAATGTTGCCAAAAAACTGCATGAAATCAGATTTTCCTAGTTTTGCCCAGTCCTAATACCTACACAATTACATCATTGCATTTATACAGTTACGTGTTATGAACCACCTGGTAGGACTGTGGTTGAAGCTTAAATGAAGATGTTGATTACAGACATTATGAGGCAGTATAGCACAGTGGTTTAAGGTTCTGAACTGCAAACCTGGAGCCCTGGGTTTGAATCCCCTAGACCCCACTTGCATACTGTGTGACCCTGAGCAAGTCATTTAACTTCCTTGTCCTCCCAGGCCACACCTGTAAACAAGCTTCAGCTTAGTGTGTCTCTCCTGGTTAAAAAAAAGAAGACCATTCTTCACTTCAGTAGATGCTTTTCTTTTTGTTGCTTAGTCGTGAGAGGCCAGTGGTGGCACCCTTACAGTTAGTGTGTGCAGCTTTCTTTTTTTTCCTTCATAAACACAGGTATAAGGAGTGTCACTGGAGAGGTCGGTGCAGCTAAATGATACAAGCAAAAGGACACAAAGCAAGCGGCACTCTCAGAGGGTGACGAAGAGTCACGCCTTGGACTTGAAGCGCGTGGTAGTAGCCGCTGGCTCTGGCTGTTTTAACTTATCACCTTGGTTCTTTCTCGTTTGTGTTCTGAGAGTACCGCTTTTTTTTTCTTCTTTTTTCTTCAGCAGGTCAATGAACTGTGACTGTGGGGCAGGGTCATCAGGAAACTCTTACTGTAGGGTAGAGGCATCTATAACCTGACTGTGGTGCAGGGGTAAACACACTGAGATTATGGGACAGGTAGTCAAAACACCGACTGTAAAGCAGGGAACAAACAAACTGTGACTGTGGGGCAGGCAGTCAATGCAGTGTGTGTGGGGCAAGGGCATCCACATTCTCTTACTGTGGGGGAAGGACATTAACAAAACTGACTGTGGGCCTGCGGTATAACACACTGTAATTGTGGGGCAGGGAGTCAACAGCTTGTGACTGTGGGGCAAGGGTCAACAAACTGTAACTACGGGGCAGGGGTATCGATCTGAGCACTGCAAAGAGGTGCAACATGGGCATTTAAAGAAATGTGACTATGGGTTAGGGTCAGCAAGCTGTGATTCTGGGGTGGGGCAACAAATTTTGACTGAGGGGAAGGGGTCAATAAATTGTGACTGGGGCAGGTGCATCAACATAGAGTTACTGTAGGGGAGAGTTAAACTGTGACTGTGGGGCACAGGGTCAACACAATGAGGTTGTGGGAAAGTGAGGAGAACACTGATGATAAGGCATGGGTCAAGAAAGTGTGATTGGTGCAGGGGGTCAGCACACTGTAACCGAGTGAGGAGCAGCAAGAAACTGATTCTCCAGGGAAGGGTCAGCAACAAACTGACTGCAAAGCTGGGGGTCAGCACACTGTAACTGAGGGAGGAGCAGCAAGAAACTGATACTCTGGGGAAGGGCCAGCAACAAACTGACTGAAAAGCTGGGGGTCAGTGCACTGTGATTGTGAGACAGGGGATCAAAACACCAGTTGTTGTACAGGGGCACTGAAAAACTGTGCCTGTGGTCAACAAACTGTGATTCTGGGGCAGGAGGCCAACAAAATGCGACTGGGGTTGGTGCATCAATGACCTGTGATTGTAGGGCAGGGTTCAACAAGCTATGACTGTGGGACAGTGGGGCCAACAACTTGTGACTGTTGGGCAGGGCATCTATGATCTGTGACTGTGGGGCAGGGTATCAACAAACTGACTATAGCACATAGATGCAACAAACTGGGATTATGGGAAAGGGTGTCGACAAACAGTGGGGATTGGGAGTCAACAAACTGTGGGTGTGGTGCCAGGGTCAACAAACTGGGACTATTTGGCAGTGGCAAAAACAAACTGACTACAGCAGGCATCAGCATGGGATAACTACGTAGCAGGTTCTCAACACACTTTGATTGTGAATTGGGAGGTCAGCAAACTCTGACTGTGGAGCAGGGTGTCACCACATGTGACAACTGGGCAAGGGGGTCAGGAACCGATAGGAGCAAGATCAGAGAGAAAGTGAAGATTAATTGCAGGGGATAAGAAGATAACAGCCTGGTGAGGTGTTCAAGCAACAATAGAGAGTAGGGGATCAAGACTCAAGGGATAATAGGGTAGGGAGCGCTGTAAGGGGTAAAAGTCAGACAGGGGGTAAGAACTGACCATTGTGTTTATGTGTATGGGGGTATAAAACTCAGACTGGCAGGAAGGAGGTTTGTGACCAGTGACTGTAGGCTAGGAGGATATGGCACTGTGATTATAGATTAGGTAGTCAGGAACCTGGGGCCATAGGTTAGGGGGTCAGGGACCTGTGACCAGGTTAGGATGTCAGGGACTTGTGACTGTAGGCTTGGAGGGTATAGGACTGGTGTGCATGGTTACTGTCTAGGGACCTATGAAAATTGGTTAGGGGGCCAGGGACCAGTGAGTGTAGGGTAGGAGGCTATGGGAACTGTAATCACAGGTTTGGGGGTTAGCAGCCTGTGGCTAAAGGCTAGGAGGACATGAGACCTGTGACAATAGGTTAAGGTCAGGGAATTATAATCATATATTAGGTGGCCAGGGACCAGTAACTGTAGGTTAGGAGAGCATGAGAACTGTGACACTACATGAAGGGGTCTGGGACCAGTGAGTCTAGGTTAGGAGAACTTATTTACCATAAGTTATTGGGTCAGGGACATATGACTGAAGGTTAGGAGGTCATGGGACATGTGACCATAAGTTAAGGGTCAGGGACCTGTGATCATAGGTTAGAAAGTGAGTTATCAGTGACTGTGGGTTACAAGGGTGTGGGACAGTGCCCATAGGTAAGGGGGTCAGGTACCTGTGTCTGAAAGTTAGGAGGCTATGTGACCTGTGGCCATAGGTTACGGGGAAGGGACCTGTGATCATAGGTTAAGGGGTCGGGGACCAGTGAGTGTAGGGTACAAGGGTATGTGACTTTATTGTATTTATTGATGTTGATGACAAGGTAAATGCACTGGTACTGAATCACCTTTTTCAGGCATGACCCGGGTACAGAAGAGTACACAACAAGACAGCTGAACAGGTACAAGTCCATAAGTATCATAATACAAAATGAAGTGACATGGTGCAAAGTAAGACATTCAGACTGCACATTAAGTCAACAGTGTTTTGTAAGTAATGCAAAGCAGGCGCAGACATTAGGCTCTTGGAGATATACTGTCACCTTGGCAGTGAACATTTTAAGAGAAGGGACAGCTCTAATAGGGAAAGGGATGGTATTCCAGAATGACACTGCTGAACTTGTGACTATAGGTTGAGGGTCCAGGACCTGTGATCATAGGTTTGGGGTTGGGACCTGTGGCTGAAGGTTAGTGTAAGGTTGCATTGTGTTTGCAAAAGAATTTCACTCGAGTCTTCAGATTACTTTTAAGAGTTTATTGCAGTTGTCCATCTTCACATGCTTGCTCATTCTTTTCATCCATATTGGTACCACTTATTCAGTTTACATGCAGTAGTTATATATAAAATTATCTTGAAAAAGCCAACACCCCAGTATAAACTAATCATAACACAAATAACATGTTCATTTTAGGCTGTGGTGTGCCTCTTTCTCCAAAACATGTTATTTATAGACTGTGTTACATCACAACATGTTATTCAGAGACTGTGTTGCTTCACAACATGGTATTCATAGACTGTGTTGCACAACATCCTGTGATGCACACGACCCTCTTTGTTGCACACCTTCCTAATAAGGTTATTACAAGACATTTGATGTTAAATGTTGTGAAATGTTATACTACAATTGAATGTTACACTACAGTTAGGCATGGGACCAGTGACCATAGTTTAAGGGTCAGGAACCTGTGATCATATTTTAGAGTGTTTGGGACCGGTGACCAAAGAATAAGAGGGAAATGGGATAGGTTAAGGGGTCAGGAACCAGTGCCCATATGTTGGGTGTCAGGGACTAGGATATGAGGAGGTCAAAGTGTTGATGGGGTAGAGGTGTCAGGGGCCAGTGACCATGGGTTAGGGGTGTCAGGAACTGGTGACCATAGGTTAGGGTTCAGGAACAAGTGATCAAACAGTAAGTTGGGGAGGTAAGGAATCTATGATGAAAAGGTTATGGAATAAGGGATCTGTAACCATAACTCAGAGGGCAACAGATCTGTGACCATAGGTCAGGGGAGATTTGGGGTGAGGGACCTATGACTACAGGTTTGAGGGTTAGGAACCTGTGATCATAGGTTGTGGGCAAGGACCTGTGACCAGAATCAATGACCAAAGATCAGGGGTGATCAAAAATCAGTGACTACAGGTTAAAGGTCACGGCCCACTGACCACAAGTAATGTGGTTTGGGACCTGTGACTGTAGGTTTATGGTCAGAAACCTGTGACCATAGGCTAAGGATTATAAACCAGCCACCATAGGTTTATGGTCAGAAACCTGTTATCATGAGTTAGGGGTTAGGAACTTGTGACTGTAGTTTGGGGGTCAGGGACCTATGAACAGCAACTAGGGGGTCAGGAACCTGTTACCATAGGTTAGGAGTCAGGGACCTGTGACACAGATTAGGAGTCAGAGATTGGTGACCACAGATTAGGGGGTTAGGGTCCAGTGAACATAGGCTGGGGGTTAGGGACCTGAGATCATAGATCTGGAGGTCAGGACCCAGTGAATATATTAGTGGGCCAGGGCCTAGTGAACACTGGTTATGTGGGTCAAGAAGTTGACCATATCTTAGGGGGAGATGGAAAGCAGATATTGTAAATTAGAGGAGTTAAGGACCTGTGACCAAAGATGTGGGGGTCAGTGACATGTGACCAAAGGTTACTGGGTCAGGAACCAGTGACCATAGGTTGGGGAAGTCAAGGACCTATGATTAAAGATTAGGGGGTTAAGAACCAGTGATCAAACAGAAGGTTGAGGAGGTCAAGAACCTGAGACAAAAGGTTAGGGGACTAGGAACCTGTAATGATAGTTTATGGGGTCAGAGACCTATGAGCATAGGTATGGGGAAATTAGGCATCAGGGACCTGACAACAGATTTGGGGTCGGGGACCTGTGAGCTAAGGTTATTGGGTTAGAGACCTTTGATTTTAGGTTAGGTGTCAGGGACATGTGACCAAAGGTTAGGGAGTTAGGGATCAATGACCACTGGTTAGAGGGTCAGTGAACAGTGATCACATGTTGGGGAGGTCAGAGAATGATGTCTATAGGCTAAGGGTGTCAGGGATCTGTGACCTTAGGTTAAGACCCTCTGACTACAGACTAGGGGTTGGAGACCTCTGAGCATAGGCTATAGTGTCAGAGATCAGTGAACATAGGTTATGGGTTAGGAATCTGTGATCAGAGGGTGATACTCAGGGACCAGTGACATGGGTTAGGTGGTCAGGGACTGCTGACCACAGATTAGGGGTCATGGACTGGTGACCTTAGGTCATAGTTTGAGGGACCTGTGACCTAAGACTGTTGTTTTGGAGACCACACCTCATAAAGCACATAGACAGGGGTAGGCAATCCAGGGGGAGGCAACTAAAATTGTGTAGGGTTTGCACAGGAAGTTCTAAGAGGAGAAACGGAGGACCTCAACATATATAGCCTGGAAGAGAGGAGAGAGAGATTACATGACAGAGACTTACAAATACCTCCCAAGGATGAACAGGGTATTGGGAGGGAGGGAGTCTCTTTCAAATAAGAAAGAGCACCAGGACCAGGGGAAATACAATGAAGCTGGAGGGACTGGGGGAACGTTTAGGAGAGATGAGAGAAGTGATATTTCTTCACAGAGCATGGAGCAGACTAGCAGTGGAAGTGGCAGAGGCAAAACAGTGGAGGGCTTCAAGCATGTGTGGGATAGATATAGGGGTATATTAGAAAAGAGGCAGGGGGTCACAGCAGAGCAGTTAGGGTCCATGGAAATAGGTTAGGCATGGAACATCTAGGCAGGCTGGTTGGGCCAAGCAGTCCCTTTCTGTTGACAAATTCTATGTTTCTATGGGGTGGTCATGGATCTGTAAGCAGTAGGTTAGGGGGGTTGGGACCTGTGATCACTGGTTAGGGGTCACATGTAACTAATTGTTCAGCAAGACTCAGGGACCTGTTAAAACAGGTTGGGGGCAGGGAACAGTGAACATATGTTAGGAGGTTGGGGACCTGTGACTATAGGTGGCCAAGGACATGAAAAAATAGGTTAAAGAGTCAGGAACCCTTGACAACTGGAAAAGGGGTCAGAAACCTGTGACTATAAGCTGAGGAGAGTCAAAGACCTGTGACATTAGGTTAAGGGGATGAAAACAATGACTATAGGTTGGAGATGTCCAGGAACATTGACAAAAGGATATGAGATCAGGATCCTGTGAGCAGTCCGGGATTTGTGAACATTGGTTAAGGGATCATATACCAGTGACCATAGGCTAGGTGTCAATAACCTGTGACAATACAGTAGGTCAGTGGGTTAGGGACCTGTGAAAATAGGGTAAGGGGTTAACAACCTGTGACAATAGTTTAAGGAGTCAAGGTTAGGGAGCAGGGACCAGTGACCATAGATTAAGGGGTCAGAGACTGGTGACCATAAGCTAGGGTGTCAGGGACCTGTGACCATAGGTAAGGGGTAAGGGACAAGTGCCATAGTTTAGAGGGTCAGGGACCTGTGACCACAGGTTAGGGGTGTCAGGGATCTGTAACCATAGGTTAAGGGGTCAGTAACCAGTTACAATAGATAAGGGGGTCAGGGATCAGTGAACATAGGTAAGGGGTCAGGGACTAGTGACCATAGATTAGGGGGTGAGGAACTGTGACTATAGGTTAGAGAGCCAAGGACCAGTGAACATAGGTTAAGGGGTCTGGGACCTCTGAACATAGGCTTGGGTTTCAGGGACCTGTGACCATAGGTTAGTGGGTCAGAGACCAGTGATCAGTAGTTAGGATGTCAGGGACTAGTGACCATAGGAGGGGGGGCAGAGATCTGTGACCATAGGTTAGAAGTGTCAGGGACCTGTGAACAGAAGTTAGGGGTGAGGCACCTTTAGGTTGGGGACCAGGGTCCTGTGACCATAAGTAAGGGGGTCAGGGACCTGTGACCACTGGTTCAGTGTTAGGGACCAGTAACCATATGTTAGTGGTGGTCTGGAATCTGGGATCACAGGTGTGGAGTCAGGAATCTGTCGCCATGGGCTATGGGGTCAGGGACCTTGGACCAAAGGCTAAAAAGGGCAAGGGCTTGTGAACATATGGGGGTCAGGGATTTGTGACCTTAGGTTAGGGATCAGGGACCTGTGACCATAGGTTAAGAGTCAGGACCTGTGATCAAAAGTTTGAGGTCAGTGGCATTTTATTGTAGGTTAGGGGATGATTAGGGACCAGTCTCACAATAAAGAGAAGATCAGAAAACTGTCTGTAATGTGGGGAAGGGGCAGATTTTCTGTCCATGGGGCCGGGGGGGATCAGAGACCTGTGACTGTAGGTTAGGGAGGTAAGGGACCTGTGACCATTGGTTAGAGAATCAATGGCTGGGACCTGCCTCTGTAGGACAGGGGTCATAGACATGTAATCACAGGTTAGGGGGTTAAGGAGCCTAAGGGGTATCATGCCCTCCTCTCCTTCTAAGAAAGGAGGGAGAGGGGGGGACATGATAGAAACTTTCAAATACCTCAAGGGAATAAACAAAGTCCAAGAGGGTAGCATCTTTCAGAAAAAGAGATGTGCAAGAACAAGGGGGCTCAATTTGAAGATGGGGGGGACAGTTCAGGGGCAATGTGAGGAACTATTTTTTCACAGAGAGGGTGCTGGACGCATGGAACAGCCTTCCTGAGGAGGTTGTGGGATCAAAAACAGTGGGGGAGTTCAAGAATGCATGGAGCAGACATAAGGCAATTATGGGGGGGTAGAAAGAAGTAGGCTGTTGGTTAACTAGGATCTGCAGCTTATCCAATAGGTAGGAACATGGGTGGACCAAGCGGTCCTTATCTGCCATCAAAATCTATGTTTCTAAGTTTCTAGCTTAAGTTAGGTGTGTCAGGGACTTGTGACCATAGGTTAGTGGTTGTTAAAAATCTGTGACCAGAGGTTAGGGGTCAGGGACCTATGAATTTAGGTAATGGGGTCAGGAATCTGCAACAACAGGTTAGGGGTCAAGGATCTGTGATCATATAGGTTAGGGGCCAGGGACCTGTGATCATAGGTTAGGGTCAGGGACTTGTGACCGTTGGTTAGGTTCATGGGCCTGTAACTATCAATTAGGCATTCTGAAACCTGTGACCATAGTTTAAGTGGTCTAGAACCAATTCCAATGGTTAGAGGGTCAGGACTTGTGACCATAGGTTAGTGGTTAGGGACCAGTGGTCATAGGGCTTCAAGGATATGTGGTATATTTTAATGGAAGGTTTAGGAACTCTGTACTTGGTAGGGGCTGCAGATTTCCTGAGAATGGGCTGAAGATGTCAGGGGACCCCTTGACCCCTGGCTGTCCTGCTGCTACCAATTTTTGTATCTGGGTGAACTGGAGCACTGGGAGGTTAAAAAATGTGTCCAAGGTCACATATTAAGTACTTAGCTCTAGTGGGGTTTGAATCTGTGATCTCCAAGTTTCCAAACTGGTGCCACTAGAGCAGGCTGCCTCTCAAGTGTGTTTAGAACTGTATGATGTAGTTTATAACCTTGTTAAAGCTCTTACATTGTTGTCTCAATGCACTCATAATTAAGCAATAAGGCATAACAAGGTGAGGACTGTGGCAGGATCATGACACCTCATGCCTTATGCATCTAAAAAGTGCCATTATCCTATTAATAGGCACATGGGAAGTGCCCTTATCCCACTGTCACACACACCCTAGAGTATTTTATATATAGAACAAAGTATGGGGTGGTGTGTATAACGAGAAGTTTATACACACCACAGGTGTTAGATGCTATATAAATCCCAAGAGTGAAGCTCAAGGAGTTTGTGAAAAGCATCCAACACTGAGGGTGTGTGTAAACTTCTTATTTAAACACACCACTCCATATTTTATTTTATATAATTGCTGGGTTTGCCTTTTTTGCCACAGCAGTTATATAAAATAAAAAATTGTTCCTGTGTGACTGCGGTCCAGTTAGATTTCAGCATGCTGTCTGCAGTCGCCTTTATTTGTTTATTTAAACATTTTATTTTATTTATTTCTGTTGGCAGCAGAAAGTTACGTTTTTTTCTCTTGGTAGTTTTGTATTTTTGGAATCACTTATTGCCATGTCCGAGAGGCAGTTCAGTCTCTCAGAGGTCAGAATGGAAGAGCTGTGTCTGGCACAAGCATGGAGTGAGAGAAACCAAGCGTGTGTTTGCTATTATAAACGCTCCTTTATAACAACAAATTACGCCACGGTTTCCCTATGGGAAAAAGGTGAGCCCAGTTATTATTGTGATAATAAATGTGATCCATTAACTCTGAATTTTAAAACAAAGTAGTGAGATTTAAACAGTTAAACATTTGTGACCTGCACTGTAGAGTTGTAATAATATATAAGCAAATAATCACATTCAACCAATCACATTTCTTGGTTTATCTTATCCATCTGCTAGGGAACTCTAACTCTGTAGTTGAATGGGACTAAATGACATCATGCCATTCTAAAAGTGTCCCTAGCCGCAGTGTGTAAATCAAAAACACCCATTAAATTTACTACAAGACAATAGATGGACCAAGGACAGAATAGGAAACAATTTTTGAGAAACAGCTTCTGCAGAAAGAAAAACTTATTGATCAATTGCAGTTCATCTTAAAAGCAACAGTTTGTGTTAGCCTAAAAACTAAAAATAGCACTGCCTGTTTCTCTTTCAGTAAGGAAGCACCTAGGCTTCCTTAATGGATCAGACTACTTTAACAAAAAAGAGCTTTTACAAATTATGTTTCTTTTTATCCTTAGTTATTTTTTTTGGATCTGAAGAAAAATAGCTCCTTTTTGGTCTCTGTCCCATCCTACTTATACTAGACCAACTTTTGTCCTTTATCTATAACAATTAGCCTAGTGCCAGGGACAAGGAATGTAATGATTTTCCTCAGATCTACCAAAAGTAAGGATCAAACTTATTTGTAAAAGTTGTTTTTTTGTTAAAGAAGTCTGATTCAGTAAGGGAGATAGGCACTTCCTTACTGAATGGGACACAGGCAGTGCCATTTATTTTTTGGGGGAGAGGGCTTATGTGAACACTTGCACATAGAGAATACTGGATGGGCAAGTATGCATAACCAAGGTGCTCTACGACAGAGGGGTTCTGATTTCCTCTGACCTCGAGAGCAAAGCTTGACAGGTCTGTGAGTATCCGAACCCCGAGGTTGCAGAACACACTGGTTGTGCATAAAGTTGCTCATCATGTATTTTTTATAGTGTATAGTATTATGCGAAATGTGCACATAGTGGTTCTTTTGCTTTCAGAATGAAACTGACTTGTGCAGTTCCTAGAGGTTTCAGAATGCTGTTGTACCACAAAACAGTACGATTATATTCCATGACCTTTGAACTGTGGTACAACAGCATTTTCAAAGGGGTGGATTTCTGTACAGAACAATGCTCTACTATATGTTAACTTATTCTCTCCCGGTGGCCATTTTGGGTCGGGCTTAACAGGGGATGGTTCCGATGCCATATGGTGGCTATGGGACTAAAGGGGTGCCCAGGGCCACTTGTTACTGTAAAAGAGTGGTTTCATGTGTGTTTGGCTGGAGCAAGAACAGTGAAGCGAAGCTGAGCTATTCTGGCTCAAGCTGAACGCAAGTGAAACCACTCTTATACTTAAAACTTAGATTGTAGGCTTTTAAACTTAGATTGTAGGCTTGTAGTGACACTATACTTTCTTTCTGTGTTATCTTTACTTATAATTGTTTTGGGCTGTTGAAAATTTAAAAATAGTGGTGGTGTAATTCTGTACTGTCTTTAATTGCTGCAAATTTTAGCCCCCCTCCCACCTTCCCCAACTCTTAATTATATGCCCTGATAAATCTGATTGACAGGAGCTAAACACAGGGTATAGTAAGAGGTGTGAAGTAGGAGGGGCATAAGGGGAAGAAGACCACCCTCAGCACGACAAGTGTTTTGACTCATTTATTTATTTATTGGTTTCTTTTCCTTAAAAAATATATATCTGAGGATCAGTTACAGGATTTTAGTACTGTAAATAAATAAAAAGAGAACTAAAGAAGCTTCAGTAGCAGATAAGTAGTGGAATTGCAGTATAATGTGGGAGTGGTGCAATGCAGTGGCTGTGGGGCAGCCATATTCAGGCAGACCTTCTGGACACTGGTGCTGCCTATCTGCATGCATCTCTCGGGACGCGGGGATGAGGTAGCCAGACTCAGAGTGGAAGTAAGCTGGGTCAGGGTACCATCACCCTGTCCAGAACCACCAGTCCAATGCAGCTGCCTCAAAGGATGCCGAGAACGAGGAGCACTTGGATGACAGTGGGCTCAGGGAGGTTAGAGCAGTCAGGCAGAGGCACATCCCAGATCCTATTCCTCTCAAGAACTCATATGCCACACTGGCAAATGAGGACAACCAAATAGAGGTACCCAGGAAGTGGAAGGAAAGGATGTGGAGGTTAGGCAAGGAGGGACCTCAGTGGGAAAGCAGTGGACCCCAGAGGAGGAGGAAGCGAATCCTGGTGGGGACTCCATCATAAGAGGGATCCAGCTAGGAACACAGGAGGGGAGGACAGGAGGTGAGGTGCCTACCAGGTGCCACGGCAAGGAGGGATGGAAGGAAGATCCTGGGGATCACTGGGAAGGCAAGACAGGAGGTGAGCTGGATGTCATTATCCACCTAGGTACTAATGACTTGGCAAATGGGGAGCCAAAGGAAGTTCAGGAAGAGTTTAGGAAACTGGGGAGGGGTCTCAAGCAAGTAGCTACTTCTGTCACTTTCTCAGTAGTACTACCTGTGAGAGGCAAGGGAGAGCATAGGAGTGCATGTACCAGGAACTTTAACTCATGGTTGAAGAACTGGTGCTGTGAGGAAGGGTTTGGATTCATTGGTGACTGGGGACCCATCTGGAGGATGGAGGTTTATTCAAGCCTGATCGGCCTGCATCCATCCTGGAGAAATCAAGCACTCAATGATAAGTTTAAATGCTACATTGACAAGCATTTAAACTAGCAAAGGGGGGTGGCAGGCCAGCAAGGACAGTACCTACTTGCTCACCCCCCACAGCTAGTAATGGAACCAGTGAACCAGAGGAGTGGCTATCTCTGCAAAGCAGTGTGCAAAAGATGGAGATTAGTGTCCAAAAGGTGGATAAGCAGAAAAGGGGCAAAATTCAGCAGAAGGGCAGACAGCAAGGAGAACCAGGGATAAATGACAACCAAGGAAGGGGCTGGAGTAGAACAGTGAAGCAGTCTAGGGAGGTCAAATCATGGAAAGCCATGTGTGCAAATGCCAGGAGCCTTAGCAACAAGATGGAAGATCTGGAGGCTGTCATGGTACAGTCAGACCTGGACATTGTGGCCATCACTGAAACCTGGTGTAATGATAACCATGACTGGGAGATGGCCATACCTGGCTACAACATATTCAGAAGAGACAGAGCAGACAGGAAGGGAGGAGGGTGGCACTGTATGTGAAAAATGACATAAGGGGCCACACAGATCCAGGAGGAACAAATGGGGAGAGATACTGTGGGTTAAGCTGGAAAGGAAAATGGGGCCAGCCATCCGCGACAGGTGGTCTATAGACCACCAGCCCAGGAGGAAGAAATAGATAGGGAGTTGATGCTAGCCATCCAAAGGATGGCAGACAAGGTGAGGTAGTACTGGTTGGAGACTTCAATATACCAGACGTGGACTGGAGCATCCCAGCAGCAGCATCAACTAGAGCAGATTTATCCTGGACTCCTTCAGGGTGCCTTCCTCAAGCAACTGGTCATGGAACCAACTCGCAGAAGACAATACTGGACCTTGTGCTCACAAACAGGGACAGTGTGATGGGGGTAACAGTGGGGAGCACCTGGGTAACAGTGACCACCAGTCATTGTGGTTTGAAATCACAGAAAGAGCAGAACCAAACCACACAAAAACACGTATCCTGGATTTTAGGGGGCAGACTTTGGGAAAATGGAGATGCTTGAAAGAGGCATTAAGGGAATGGGACAGGAATCAGGGATTGAGGAACAGTGGGCAGTATTTAAAATGGGATTATAAGAACAACAGAATCATGCATTAAACAGGTTAGCAAGAGGAAAAGAAAGGAGACCATTATGGTTTTCCAAAGAGGTAGCAAAGAAAGTGAAAGCCAAAAAGATTGCATTCAGGCAATACAAAAGACACAGGCAGAGGGATAGGGAGAAGTACCAGGAGAAACAAAGGGAGGCAGGGAAGTCAGTAAGGAAGCCAAGCTCAGACAGAAGAACACATTGCAAAATCAGTGGTTAAAGGGACAAAACCTTTACAGGTACATAAGTGAAAAAGAAGGACAAAGGGAGGGATAGTGAGACTGAAGAGGGAGGATGGGAGCGCATGGAGGATGACAACAGTAAAGCTGACATATTGAACAGGTATTTCCTCAGTCTTTACTAAGGAAGAGGGGGGTAATGGGTCTGAAGGGAGTACAAGGGTGAGAATGGTGCAGAAATGGACACAAGTCCCTTTACACGAAAGGGTCCTGAAGGAACTGGAAGTAATAAGAGCTGATAAAGCAATGGGGCTGAGATGGGAGGTGCCAGGGTCCTGAAAGAACTAAGAGAGGTGGTGGCTGAACCTCTGGCTATCCTGTTCAGCCAATCACTGGAAACAGGAGGTAACCAAAGACTGGAGGACAGCAGATGTAGTCCCTTATACAAAAGTGGGAACAAAGAGGAAGCAGGGAACTACAGACCAGTCAGCATCACCTCAGTAGTGGGAAAGATCATGGAGCTACTGCTGAAGGAGAGATTGGTGGAACATCTGGTTGTCAATGGACTGAGGACCCAAGGCAGCATGGTTTCACCAGGGGAGGTCATGTCAGACCAACCTCATTGAATTTTTTGACTGGGTGACTAGGGAGGTGGATCAGGGAGGGCAGTGGACATGGCCTATCTGGACTCTGTGCGCCCTTGACACTGTGCCACATAGAAGACTATTACAAAACTGGGGAATATGGGTGTGGCAGGACAGTAGTGTGGGTAGGTAACTGGCTGGGTGGCAGGACACAGAGGGTGGTGGTAAATGGCTGTCACCCACAGAGGGAAGAGTGACCAGTGGGGTACCACAGGGATCAGTGCTGGGACCGGTCCTATTCAACATCTTCATCAGTGACATTGCACAGGATCTAGAAGGCAGAATTTCACTGTTCGCTGATGACACAAAGCTCTGTAACAGAGTAGACACACCAGAGGGTGTAGACAGAATGAGAAGGGACCTGCAGAAACTTGAAGAATGGTCAAGGGGTTTGGCAGTTGAAATTCAATGCAAAGAAGTGCAAGATAATGCATATGGGGCACAAAAACCCTGGCACAATATATCAGTTGGGGGTGATGAATATGCACACCAAGCAGGAAAGGATCTGGGGGTTGTCATCTCTGATGACCTCAAGGTAGGAAACAGTGTGACAAGGCATCAGGTAAAGCAAATAGGATGCTGGGATGTATAGGCAGGGCATCACCAGCAGGAAAAGGGAGGTCATAATTCCGCTCATACAAGACACTAGTGGAGGCCCCACCTGAGTACAGTGTACAGTTCTGGAGACCATACCTACATAAGGACATAGACAGGGTGAGAAGGTTCAGAGGAGGGCAACAAAGATTGTGCATGGGTTGCATCACAAGTCCTATGAAGACAGGTTGAAGGAACTGAACATTTACTCCTGGAGAGAGGAGGGAGAGAGAGAGGATATGATAGAGACATACAAGTATCTTACAGGGAGGAACAGGGTGCAGGAAAACACTATTTTTAAGCGAAAAGATGTTTCAGGACTAGGGCATGGGATGAAGTTGAGGAGGACGATTCAGAGGAAACATGAGAAAGAATTTCTTCACAGAACGGTGGTGGACAAGTGGAACACCCTGCCAGAGGAAGTGGTGGGAGCTGAAACAATCACGGGATTTAAGAATGCATGGGATAGACATAAAGGAATTCTAGAGGTCAGGGGTAAGGGGAAATAGACTTCTAGGAAAACAAACTGAACTTACAAGCTCAAATGGGCAGACTAGGTGGGCCATAGGCCCTTATCTGCCGACACTGTCTATGTATCTATGTATCTATGTTATACAGCAAGGAGTGGTGACGAACGACATATTGATATATTACTGATTGAGCTCAATTGATAATATATTCTTATTTTTTTAAAAACTGTCCCAGAACATGCCTGATTAAGGGCATCTGTGTATGAGACACACTTCATGGAAAAAGAGTGTCTCGTGCACAGAAGAAAGGAACGCTCTGATTGGTCGGGAGCACATCCTCGATCTATAATATACACTATAGCTCTCTTCCTAGAGGCTGGCACATCTATCCTATTCACACCTCACTGCTATGGTGGCCTCTCTCTGTGGCAGAAGGAGTGAGACTCTTCCTGGTCACTTGTGATGCCAGTCAGTGAGGCAGCAGCTCTTATGAGGTATGAAAGGGCACAGAACCAAATATTTCATACTCCAGGCAGGCTACTGTTTCACACATCATGCTGGTAAATCAATGGAAAATCTTCAGATGAGCAAAAGGAAGGAGAAAAAAAATGCATTGAATATAAAAAGTAGCACCTGGGTAGTTACAATAATATTAGTATTTGCAGAGAATGTCTTAGCTCTTTAAAATGCAAAAGTGTATCAGAAATCTTGTGTTGAATGAAGTAAAGGGGGATTATTTTTTCTTGATAATTATTTATTTTTTATTTTATTTAGTTTTTGTTTACCGAGTAAGTGCCATTAGCCAAAACATGACTATGTTCAGGCACGCCCCGGGAGATTTACAACAAGCAGGGTGAACAGTAGAATACAATTTGATTTGGGGTAGAGACGTAATACATACAGAGCTAAACAAGGTTTTACAATCACATAATTAGGTAAAAAATAGAAGTTAAATAGTTTACATTAATTGGAAGAATCAGTGAGAAAAGTTGCATATGGCTGACAGTTGAGTGGGTAAGGGTAGCTACAGTACAAACAAGATGAGGCAATAACTGCCCAGGGTAATAAACTAGAAGGTCAGGATAGGTGGAGATCAGTTTATAGCGGCTTGGGAAGTGGGTGAAAGTAGGAGGCAAAATTCAGGGTGGTACTCAACCTTTGCTACATTCTGGTATTTCACCTCTTCCATTTTAATCAGAGGAGGCCAATCTGAAAGGCAAGAATGATTGCAAAAGGCATAATAACCCACAAGACAAATTTAGTGACTATGAAAAGTGTTAAATGCGTGGAAATTGACCCCTTATGGGCACTAAAGGGAATGGAAGATCTGCTCCCAGAGCTGTGGAACAAGTGTTTTCACCTTCAGTGCTAAAGCAATGTTCCTGAAGTCATGGATTTATTCTGTCTCAGGGGTCAGGGCTCTTGATTGGGGGGGGAGGTCAGAGCTAAGTCTCCAGTGCAAGCTCTATTGATAAGGCTCAGGAGAAGAGGTTAGACTTTAAATAAGGGGTCACGGTTTGGGTTCTACAGTATAAGTTAGGGCTCTGGCTCTAGAGCAAGTCTCTTAAGTTGGAGATCACAGGTTCAGACCCAAGTAAAACCAAATATTCAGTGCAACCTTGAATAAGTCAAGTCACTTAACTGCTCAATGCTGTGGTCCATCAAGCTATAGAAATGAGTATTGGTATAAGACAAGCAGGACCACACTGAAAAAGAGATGTATCTCAGCTGGGCTACCCTAGGTTAATAATAAGTTACAAAAAAAAACAAGCATTTGTCAATGCCGAATGTTTGCTTGCTGGCATTGGCATTGGTGGTGTAGGAGTTACAGAGCTGCATAATAGGAATGGCAGTGAAGTATTGAATTGAAGCCAACCCCACCACCACTCTGCAGATACTGACAGGCATTGGGATGTGCCTTTAGGTCATCAGGCATAACAGCCACACCATTTCACCACACCCTACCCAGCAGACACCGACAAGTGTCACGGTGTGCCTTGGGGTCTTTGGCCCTTATGTTCATCCCATTCCATCAGGAAATACGATGAGATGGGTGCAGTATAGGAGAATGGGGTAAACTTTGGGGCCGAAGAGTCCAAGGCACACCTTGATGCCTCTCACTGGCTGCAGGGTGTGGGTGGGGGTGGAATGGTATGAGTATTACAGGGCAACAAGCCCAAGTCACATCCCTGATGCCTGTCAGTCTCTACAGAGTGGGGCGTTATCGTCGGAAACCCTAACACCTCAGGCATTCATTGGTATTTTCACTCCAAATTTTCAACATGGTTTGTTTTGTGACCCCCACCTTATGAACAGTGGCAATATCAGTTCGTTAGCCGAAAGTTAATTTTGCACAGCGACTACGCCATTTGGCACCACAGGTGCGAAAACACATTTCGAACAGGATGTGAAAAATGACAGCTGTACTGTTCATGGGGAGGTGTAAAAAATGGCAATGTTGAAAATCTGCAGTGAAAATATTAAAAAAAAACTGGTGAAGTCACAAACGTGCGTAGAAACTGCACAATGTACACCTGTAATGTAATTAGTTTGGGGACTTTTTACAACACATTGTCGACACAGGCATTTTGGGACCTCCGCTCATGAACAGTGCCGCTGTGATTTTCTTAATCTGTCCCCAACAGTGATTTCCCACAGCAACCACGCATTTCTGCGCTGTAAGTGCATAAACACATTTTGGCCATGGTGTGAAAAATGACAGGTGTACTGTTCATAAGGAAGTGTGGAAAAATGCCAGAAGTGAAAATCTGGACTGAAAATGTTACTAATTCATGAACTTATGAGGGCGCGTGGAAACTGCGCAATGCTCACTCATAACACAGTCATTTTATGGACTTTTGTCACTAAATTTTTAACATAGCCATTTTAAGACCTTTGCTCATGACCAGTGTCACAGAGATTTTCTTAATCTGTCCTGGACATTGATTTTCGACTGCTGCCAATGCTTCATGTGAAACACAGTTTTGGGTGAGATGTGAAAAATGACAGCTGTACTGCTCATAAAGGTGTGGTAAAATGGCAATGTTGAAAATCTGGAGTAAAAATAAAAAATTTGCAAACTTCTGACGTGCATAGGAACTGCGCACGCACATCATGTAATCAGTCATTTTGAAATTATTTCATCAAAATTTCAACATAGGGTTTCTGGGGCCTACCTCATGAACTGTGACACTGTTGTTTCAATAAATCAGTCCAAAAGGTGGTTCCCCCAGTGACCGCGAAATCACCTTTCGGAGCCGATTAATGCCATGACAGTGCCAGAATTCATGAGGAGGGGTCCCAAAAACCCCATGTTGAACATTTGGTGGCAAAATTCCAAAAAATGCCTGAGATATACATCAAAGTTGAAAAAACCCTATTTATTCCATTATACAGCTTACCGGCATTTCCTCAGTTCGCGGTCAGCTTTGAAGAGTGCAGACGTGTTCTCAGTCCACCGAAGAGCATTGCGACGGCCTACGGAGGTAAGTGTGGGGTGAGATGGGGGTATGGGGATGCAGGCTGCGCAGAGGGTGGGTGCAATTCGGGGGTCAAGACAGTCAGCGAAGGACTGTTTTTTCTTACAGGGCATGTTTTTTTAAAGATGACGCGGGACTTTTGCCATGCTGGGGTGGGCTCCCAGTGTGGCAGCTGGAAGGCTGTTTGGGGGGCAGTGGAGCTGATGGGGGATTGGGCACCCCCGTTGGCAATATGGACTGTTGCCACGCTGAGGTGGGCTCCCAGCGTGGCACCTGGAAGTCTGTTGGGGGGGATACAGTGGAGTCGATGGGGACTGGGCACCCCCGACTGCCTTACAGAACTGTTGCCATGCTGGGGTGGGCTCCCAGCATGGCACCTGGAACTCTATTGGGGGGAGAGGAGCTGACGGGGGATTGAGCACCCCTGTCGGCCATACAGTGTGTGTGTGGGGGGGGCGCATGAGCACACTGGGGTGGGCTGCCAGTGTGCTACTTGTTATGGGATGGAGCTGTCTATGACAGCTGATTCAGTGCAGTGCCGACGTGCAGGCACTTTACATACTGCCGACGTGGCAGTACACAAATTGTCTACATGTTACCACCGCTGACTGCAGTGGTTTTTTGCCTTCAACTGTACATCACTGCATCTGAAGGGCTGTCATAGACAGCTCCGACATTCATTGGCTGGGTGCGGCCATGCCTACAAAAGGCAGCAGGGTACTGGAAGTGGGGGAGACACACCTATGAATTCTCGTATGGTGGCACTATGTTTCTATGTCAGACTGACTGATTTGTCTGTTGGAAGCTGAGAACCTTGCTACACTGCAAAGAACAAACTATAACTCCGTTTAGGACCTGGAAACCTGGTAAGGCATAATATTGTTGGGGACTTGTTAAGGGGAGCTATGCTTTCTACAAAAACTTTCTTTTTTTTTCCTTATTGGCATTAAGCAGACAATTGCAGGATTCCATTAAAAGTGTAGTAATTTTATAACCAGAGGGAGTGAGATACAACTGAATTTGCTTGATTCCTGGGCTTAAAACCTAGGATTTGGAAGGAATTTTTGCAACATTTTAAAAGTGTCCTGCTGGCTGAGGAGTGAGTTCATTTTTATCCCTGGACTCAGTAGAGTGGTTTGTGTAGGAGCAGTGGTCTAGTAAATTGTGGTGTTAGTTGAATTACTATAAAGGTCAGTACTCACCAGGGTAGTGGAGCAGTTGTGTATTTGATTGTTTCTAACAGTCACCAGTGGCTATGGACTACCCACCCACCCTTCCCCCCCACCCGGCGTGATATTTCCTTTATAGCAAAGTTCTGACATCACTTCCTCAACAGGTCTTGGGGCAGAACTGTCATTCTTAATAACCCAGCACAGTGCATAAAGGGTAGGTACACACCACAAATAAATAATAATAATAAAAAAAATATATATATATATATATATATAAAACATATTGTATATTATAAGGGAGAGGGACATGTGGGGAGTGGTGCAATGCACTGGCTGTGGGGCAGCAGTTTTCCTGGAGACATTCTGGAAACTGCATTGCTGTCCTTTTTGCAGGCAACTGTCAGCTCTGAGGTAGGAGGTTGCCCACCTCCAGGCTGAACTAGCAAGGACTAAGGAGGCCTCCCCCACCCAAAGAGCACCACTGCCACAACCACTGCCTCAGAGGTTGCCAAGTATGAAGAGCAGTTGGACCACAGTGGGTTCTAGGAGGGTGCAGGTGGTGGACCAGAGGTGAAGCCCCCTATTTGTACCTCTACACAAATCATATGCCATTCTGGCAGAGCGAGGTTCCTCTATGATGGCACCCTCAGTGGAGACCCAGAAGAATGCTGAGGACATCCACAAGGGAGACCCACAAAAGGGTGGCTAGGGACACCACAGTGGAAGGAAACAGCTTCTGATAGGGGACTCAATTGTTAGGGGGTAAAACTGGGGAAGGGAGAGGAGAAGGAAGTAAGGTGCCTGCCTGGTGCCGTGGCTTGGAGAGACAAGAAGCAAATCCTCACGATTGCAGAAGCAGCATCACAGGAGAGGGAACTAGATATCATTGTCCACCTTGGAACAAATGACCTAGCTAGGCATGGGATCAGTGCAGTGCAGAATGAATTTGTGGAGTTGGGGAGGGGCCTCAGATGGGTAGCAAGTACGGTAACCTTCCCAGAGGTGCTGCCAGTCCATGGCAGGGTGAGGCTAAGGTACTGCACACCATGCAGTTTAATGAATGGTTGCAAAACTGGTGCAGAGCACAGGACTTTTTCTTCATTGGGGACTGGGGGTCCACCTGGAGAGATGAAGGTCTATACTGGCACGATGGTATGCATCTGTCCACAAAGGGACTCAAGTTCCTAGGTGACAGGTTTAAATGCTTCCTTGGCAATCTTTTAAACTAGCCAAGGGGGGAGGTGCTGATAAGAGGCAGGAAATTTCAAGCCTCCCCCCACAAAACATGGCAGGTAGTAAGGTAAACACTGAGGTACAGAGCTCAGCGCAGAGCAGAACAGGGGTAAATGGAAAAATTGACAAGGGCAATAAGAGCAGGGATGGGGGAAAAAAGGATAAAGCCAACATTAAATGGAGGGCAATGAGTACCAATGTCCGTAGTCTGGGAAACAAGCTTCCTGAGCTAGTAGCCCTGATGGAAGATGAGCAATTGGATATTGTGGCAGTCATGGAAACATGGTACACAGAGAACCATGACTGGGATGTCAACATACCGGGGTACACAATCTACAGAAGGGACAGGGAAGGTAAAAGAGGAGGTGGAGTAGCTCTATACTTAAGGGAAGGGATCAAAGCTACAGAACTAAAAAGTAAAGGGGGAGGACAAGAGGCACTCTGGGTCATCTTGGAGACAGAGAATAGCATCACAATCCCGAAAGGGTTGTATACAGACCCCATCTCAAGGGAGGAAATGGACAAGAAAATGATGAGGACACTCTCAAAATGGCTGAAAAGGGGATATACTGTTGTTGGGGACCTGAATATGTTAGATGTTAACTGGATGACATGTACTGCAGCCACATCCAAAAGCAGGGTCATTCTCGATGCCCTGCAGAGGGCAGGCCTTAGACAGCTAGTGTTGGAACCCACTCGGGAGGGAGCAATACTAGACCTGGTACTCTCAAATGGAGAGAGGATCACAAATTTAGAAGTCAGTAGACATCTGGGAACAAGCGACCACTGCACAGTGTGCTTCACAATGAGCACAACCATGGAAATAAGCCATACAAAAACAAGGATACTGGACTTTAGAAGGGCTGACTTTGGCAAAATGGGTGAATACCTGAAGAATGCACTAGCAAATGGCCAAAAAGGAGGGGTGGAAGAACAATGGAGAAAAATCAAAACTGCCATCATAGAGGCAACAAGCCTTTGTGTGAAACAAATGAAAAAAAAAGAGGGAGTAAAAAACCACTATGGTTCTCAAAAGAGGTGGCAGGGAAGGTTAAGGAGAAAAAGGCTGCATTCAAAAAGTATAAGGACTCACAGAAGGAGCACAACAGGGAACTGTATCAATTAAAGTAGAAAGAAGTGGGGAAGGCAGTCAGAATAGCAAAGGCCCAAACCGAGGAAAAAACAGCCAACTCAGTTAAGAAGGGGGATAAAACCTTTTATAGGTACATTAGGGAGCATAGAAAGGTTAAGGGAGGGATAGTGAAGATTAATAAAGGAGAGGAGGTGGGCAGAGGGAGACAGTGAAAAGGCAGAGATACTGAATGAATACTTTTGCTCAGTACTCACTAAAGAAAATGAGGAGGAGTTACCAAAACCAGACAATAGAAGCACTCTGGGTAGGGGGATTGACACCAGTCCATTCACAGAAGAAAGAGTTCCGGAAGAACTCCTAAAACTCAAGGTGGACAAAGCAATGGAGCCTGACGGGATTCACCCCAGAATCCTAAAAGAACTAAGGGAGGACCTAGTGACACCACTGACCATGCTTTTAAACAAATCATGACAGGATGGGGTGGTACCCGAGGACTGGAGGAGGGCAGATTTGATTCCCCTTTACAAAAGTGGGAGCAAGGTAGAAGCAGGAAACTATAGACCTGTAAGTTTGACCTCAGTGGTAGGGAAAATGATGGAATCACTTCTAAAAGAAAGAATTGTTGAGTACCTAGAGGCCAGCGGGGGGACAGGACCCAAAGCAGCATGGATTCACAGCAGGAAGGTCATGTCAGATGAATCTAATTGATTACTTTGACTGGGTGACCAAAGTAATAGACCAGGGAGGGGCTGTGGATATGGCCTACCTAGACTTTTGCAAGGCATTTGACACAGTCCCGCACAAAAGATTAAAAATCAAGTTAGCCAGCCTGGGAGTGGGTCCCAGGGTGGTAGCCTGGGTAGCAAAACTGGCTGCACAACAGGACACAGAAGATAATGGTGAATGGGTTACTAGTGGAGTGCCTCAGGGCTCAGTACTGGGTCCAGTTCTCTTTAACATTTTTATAGGTGACATTGCAGAGGGTCTGGAGGGAAAGGTATGCTTCTTTGCAGATGACACAAAAATCTGTAACAGAGTTGATAGATAAGAGGGGGTAGAAAAGATGAGAAGGGACTTGGCAAAGTTGGAGGAATGGTCAGACATATGGCAACTTAGATTCAATGCAAAGAAGTGCAAAGTAATGCACATGGGAAACAAAAACCCAGGAGAAGAGTACACAATAGCAGGGGAGGTACTAACAACAACAAAAATGGAAAAGGACCTCGGGGTAGTCATATCAGAGGACCTAAAGGTGGGTATGCAATGTGAAAAGTCGGTAAGGAGAGCTAGGAGGATACTGGGATGCATAGGAAGGGGCATCAAAAGTAGAAAAAGGGAAGTGGTTATCCCTCTATACAGACAGTTGGTGAGACCCCATCTGGATACTGTCTGCAGTTTTGGAGACCTCATCTACCCAAGGACATAGACAGGATGGAAGCAATCAGAGGAGGGCAACCAAAATGGTGCAGGATCTGCAGCAGAAACCATATGAAGAGAGACTGAGAGAGAGCTTAATGTGTATACTCTTGAGGAAAGGAGGGAGGCGGGGGCATGATAGAAACTTTCAAGTACCTCAAGGGAATCAACAAAGTCAGGAGGTAGCATCTTTCAGAAAAAGATGTGTAAGAACAAGGGGGCACAATTTAAAGATAGGGGGGAGGCAGCTTAGGGGTAATGTGAGGAAGTTTTTTTTCACGGAGAGAATGGTGGATACATGGAACCACCTTCCTGACGAGGTCGTTGAGTCTAAAACAGTGGGGGAATTCAAACATGCATGGGACAGATATAAGGCAATTATAGTGGGAGGTTGCAGGAAGTAGGCTGTTGGTTAACTAGAATCTGCAGCTTATCCAGTAGGTAGGGAAATGGGCAGACTGGGTGGGCCAAGTGGTCCTTATCTGCCGTCAAAGTCTATGTTTCTGTGTTTCTATGTTTCTTGCACATGTGTGCAAGCAAACATAAAAATGAAACAGAACAATGAAATAGGTCAGTTTAATATAGCTCAAACTGGGGTCAGGAGTTCTCTGTTTTTAGATCTAGGAACAATACTTTTTGAGTGCATTATTGGGCTCCAAAGTAGGGATGTTGACACTTGTCCTGAAGCAGGATTCAGGAACCTTTGTCTCACTATTTTACTGCCTCTAGCACCAGGCTAGAGGGTTTGCAATCATGAACAAGGTTGCCAAGAAAGAGGAGCGGTTGGACCATAGTGGGCTCAGGGAAGGTGAGGGTGGTGGAACAGAGGTGCATCCCTCCAGTTGTACCACTCCACAATTCCTATGCCATTCTGGCAAAGTGTGGTTCCTCTATGGAGGCACCTGCAGTGGAGTCCAAGGAGGATGTTGGGAACCTTCACAAAGGAGACCCACAGGAGGGTGGCATGGGACCCCACAGGGAAGAGCAACTCCTGGTGGGGACTCCATTGTTAGGAATGTAGAACTGGGGAGGAAGGGAGGGAGGTAAGGTGCCTGCAGGCGCAGCTGGAGGGACAGGAGGCGAATCCTCAGGATTGCTGGAGCAGCTGCACAGGGGAGGGAGCTGGATGTCATTGTCCACCCTAGGGACAAATGATCTGGCTAAGAAAGGGATTAGAGAGTGCAGGAAGAGTTTGTGGAATTGGGAGGGGCCTTAGACAGTAGCTATGCAGTAACCTTCTCGGAGGTGCTGCCCATCTATGGCGTGGAGAGGCTGGGGTGTTCTGCACCATGGATTCAATCAGTGGTTGAAAACTGGTGCAGAGCTCAGGATTGGCTTCACTGGGGACTGGGGTCCACCTGGGTGATGCATGCCTATACTGGCATGATGGGTTGCATCTGTCCAGGAGGGACCAGGATCCTAGGTGATAGGTTTAAATGCTTCATTGGTAAGCATTTAAACTAGCCAAGGGAGGCACTGGAAAGGAGCAGGAAATCCTAGCCCCCAAAAAATCACGGTAATGAAATGCAGTGAAACACCAACATGAGGGGTGATGGGGAGAAGGGCAGGGGTAAATGGGGAAAGTGAAAAGGCAAGAGGACAGGATGGGGCAAAAATGGGTAGGCCATCAGGAAATGGAGGTGAGTACCAATGCCCGTGAGTCTGGGCAACAAGCTCCCTGAGCTGGTGGCCTTGATGGAAGAGGGATGCCTGGATCATCGTAGCAGTCACAGAAACATGGTACAGAGAACCATGACTGGGATGTTAACATACCAGGGTACATAACCTACAGGAGAGACAGGCAGGAGAGAAGAGGGGGAGGAGTAGCTCTCTATATAAAGGAAGGGATTAAAGCAACTGAACAAAAGAGTAAACAGGGAGGAGAGGAGGCAGTATGGGTCATGTTGGAGACTGGAAAGGGCACCACAATCCGCACAGGGGTTGTGTACAGACCCCCCATGTCAGGGGGAGGGAATGGACAAGGATATGATAGAAGGCATTCTTAGGATGGCAGAGAAAGGGGAGATACTGTTGCTGGGAGACCTGAATATGCCAGATGTTAACTGGAGCACATTTGATGCAGCCACATCCAAGAGCAGGGCCATTCTCAATACCCTACAGGTGGCAGGCCTCAGACAGCTAGTTTCAGAACCCACTCGTGAGGGAGCAATCTTAGACCTCATCCTCTCAAATGGGGGCAGTAAGAGGATCTCAGATCTAGAAGTGGGTTGCCATCTGGGAACAAGTGACCATCAAACAGTGTGGTTCATGTTAAACTCAGCTACAGAGTCAAGCCATACAAAAGTGAGGGTACTGGACTTCAGGAGGGCTGACTGTGGCAAGATGGGAGAGTGCCTCAGAAAAGCACTAGCAAACAGGCTAAACAGAGGGGTGAAGCAACAATGGGTAATCATCAAAATTGCCATCACAGAGGCAACAAACCTTTGTGTGAAGCAAATAAACAAATCAAAATGAAAGAAAAAGCCACTATGGTTCTCAAAAGAGGTGGCTGGGAAAGTCAGGGAGAAAAAGATAGCATTCAGGAAGTATAAGGAAACACAGAAGGAGCAGGACAGAGAACTGTACCAGTTAAGGCAGAAGGAAGCAGGGAGGGAAGTCAGAATAGCAAAGGCCCAAACTGAGGAAAAGATAGCCAACTCGGTTAAGAAGGGGGATAAAACCTTTTATAGGTACACCAGGGAGTGTAGAAAGACAAAGGGAGGGATAGTGAGGCTGAATAGAATGGACAGTGGGTTGGCAGAGAGGGACAGTGAAAAAGCAGGGATACTGAATGAATATTTCTGTTCAGTATTCACAAAAGAGGAGGGGGAAGTGCCTAATCCAATTAACAGAAGCACTCTTGATAGGAGGGTCGATCCCAGCCCTTTCACAGAAGAAAGGGTTCTGCAAGAACTCATAAAACCGAAGGTGGACAAAGCAATTGGTCCAGATGGATTTCACCCCAGAATTCTAAAAGAGTTAAGGGAGGAACTAGTGAAATCACTGACTACTCTTTTTAATAAATCATGGGAGGATGGTGTGGTACCCGAGGACTGGAGGAAGGCGGATGTGATTCCCCTTCACAAAAGTGGGACCAAGACAGAGGCAGGAAACTACAGACCTGTTAGTTTGATATCTGTGGTAAGGGAAGTAATGGAGTCACTTTTGAAGGAAAGAATTGTTGAGTACCTTGAGGTCAGTGGGGCACAGGACCCAAGGCAGCATGGGTTCACAGCGGGAAGGTCATGTCAGACGAATCTAATAGATTTCTTTGACTGGGTGACCAAAGTGGTAGACCAGAGAGGGGCTGTGGACATGGCCTACCTAGACTTTAGTAAGGCATTTGACACAGTCCGACACAAAGATTAATAGTCAAATTAACCAGCCTGGGAGTGGGTCCCAGGGTGGTAGCCTAAATAAAACATTGGCTGGACAACAGAACACAGAAGGTAATTGTAAATGGAGTCCACTCTGAAGAAAGAGGGTTACTAGTGGAGTACACGGAGTTTCAGTACTGGTCCAGTCCTTTTAATGTCTTTATAAATGACATTGCAGAGGACTGGAAGGAAAAGTATGCCTCTTTGCAGATGACACAAAGATCTGCAACAGGGTTGATACACAAGGAGGCATGGAAAGGATGAGAAGGGACTTGTAGCAGGTTGGAGGAATGGTCAGAGATGGCAGCTAGGATTCAATGCAAAGAAGTGCAAAATAATGCACCTGGGAAACAAGAACCAGGGAAGATTACACAATGAAGGAGGTAGTAACAACAACAAAAGAGGAAAGGGACCTGGGGTAATCATATCAGATAGCCTTAAGGTTAGCAAGCAATGTGAGAAGGCAGTAGGAAGGGCTGAGGGTATACTACGTGCATAGGAGAAGCATCACCAACAGAAAACAGGAAGTTGTTATCCCTCTGTACAGACAGTTGGTGAGACCCCATCTGGAGTACTGTGTCCAGTTCTGGAGACCCCATCTCCGCAAGGACATAGACAGGATAGAGGCAGTCCAGAAGAGGGCAACTAAAATGGTGCAGGGTCTGCAAGAGAAGCCGTACAAGGAGAGACTAAAAGAGCTTAATATGTATACCTTTAAGGAAAGAAGGGAGAGGGGGGACATGATAAAAACTTTTAAGTACCTCAGTGGAATTAACAAAATTCAAGAGGGTAGCATCTTTCAGAAAAAGAGATGTGCAAGAACAAGGGGACACAATTTAAAGATAGAGTGGGGGCAGTTCCTGGGCAATGTGAGGAAGTATTTTTTCACAGAGAGGGTAGTGGATGCATGGAACAGCCTTCCTGAGGAGGTTGTGGGGTCTAAAACTGTGGGAGAATTCAAGAATGCATGGGACAGACATAAGGCAGTTCTTGTAGGGGGTAGAAAGAAATAGGCTGTTGGTTAACTAGGATCTGAGGCCTATCCTGTAGGTAGGGAAATGGGCAGACTAGGTGGGCCGAGCGGTCCTTATCTACCATCAAAGTCTTGTTTCTGTGTATCTGACAAGAGCAGCTGGAGCACTGTACTATGTTTTTGTATTCAAGAGAATTTCTCTCTCTCGACAGTACATGTAAAAATGCCTGTGCTTGTATTGGGGGGCTGGGTGAAGGGTTTTCCAAGGTGTGTTAAAGTTTTCAACTTAAAAGGTTTTATTTTTAAAAACAGTTTGATTTGACGTAAACACATTAAGGGCACCATTCACCCTATCATTCCCACATAAGCTTACCAGTTCATAGTCACCACCGGTGTGATACCTATTTGATTGACTGATTGATAAAACTTTTATTTTTATACAGGAATAAATAGTTAGAATCAAAGGTCCCGTTTTCAACCAAAGTCCTGTTATTAAGTATACGAAACATAAAGGCGCAACATAATATACAAGTAATTATTAGGATATTAAATGACTGAGTATGTAACAACATCAACCAGAGCATGTGCATACAACTTGAAAATGTTCCAGTAATTTAAGTTTAAAACTTGAAAAGTTGGAAATAACCTTGAAATCTTTTGGCAAGTAAAGATCAGAAAGTGTTAGAAAGTTATTTAGCAGCTATGTCTGTGCAGTGGTGCCCACCTTTACTCCTGCCGCCACCCAAGCTACCACATTCGAGCCAGGACCCTGATATTAAGCTTGGTGCCCACCACAACTGGTTAATGTTAGCACTGCAGTAGGGCTGGGAGAACAAGGTACTGAGAGGCTTTCATCTGGAACAACACAGATCTTTGTGGTAAACTTTAACATAGTGGGTTTGATCCAGAGGAGGCTGGAGTTCACGCTGCTACTGATTTACTAGACATTGTTGATTTAAAAAGAAATTAGCACTCCTCACCCCACACCAAGTGACCAGCAATAGGAAACCTACAACATACTCTAGACTGTCACTGTAAGGCAAATGAATTTGCCACACTGACTACCAGATTCTTATTTTAAAATGTCACATTCCCGGCTCATAAATACTAGCACTAGAGATAGAGGTTTACTTAAAATTGCAATCATATCAATTCTTATGAATCTGGGAGGGGACTGAGAGTTTCTATGCTCAAGTCCCACCCGGGCTGCCAAACAATCGCTCTGTTCTGCCTTCACTATTAGCACAGATGGAACTCTGTTAGAATGTACTTGTTTGCTGATCATTTATTAGAATAGTAATAATATTGCAGTTTGTCTAACCTGCCTTCTTTGCAGCATGGACATTTCTTTTTTTTTTTTGAAATTTAAGTTTATTGATTTTCAGCAACAAAATACCAACCATACAACATGACAGTAGTAATAGGCCGAGAAATTACATGGGTACAACATAAACCCCACCTCCATCCCTCTCCTCCCCAAACACCCCCCACCCCTCCTCTCCCCCCAACAGCATGGACATTTCTGTTTATCTCCACCATCTTGTTCCTGGACTGCTGAAATGGGCCAGCCAGTACCTTTGGGACTTTAAAATGGAGCCTGTCCCCAGGGGCTTTGTGGGAGTAAAATTCTGTAGGAATTGTAGTTTGGGGCTTTTGGCTCCTAAATGAACCTGGAGGGGGAGCCCTTGTTGTGACTGACAGAGGAATCAGCCAACTGAACCTTTCGGATCCTGAGGAAAGTCCCAGACTGCTTGAAGTTTCAGTTCATATCTGAGTTGGCAAGTGAAGGAGTAACAGCTTGAGATAGTCAAGCAGCAATCCTGCATGGATTCATGCAGGAGAACTGAGAAAGGGCTGACTTTTGGCCTGCCTGTTTGTCTGCTGTCCCTGAGAGGGAAAATAGAGTTGATTTGGACTGAATCCGAGTTGTGAGAATGGTTTAAGCCACTGGACTGTGACCAGTCTTTAACCTGAAGAAGACTGAAGATTTGCTGAATGCGATCGGCCTGTCAGGATTTCCAGCCACCTCTGAACTCTCTGCTTGTGCAGAGACTCTGTAATTGCGACCGGATAGCAATCTGCCTGGTACAGTAGAATTTCTTACATGTAAATGTGTTATGTGCTGTTAGTGGGTCGTGATTTGTTTCCCCACTGTGTGCTGAACTGTGTTCTGCTTGACGGAGGCTGTATCCAGCTCCCACGGACTGAGTCTGTATTCATCTCCATTGGATCTGGGCCTTGCCACACTGGCCCAGCCAGACTTCCCGCTGCACAGAGAAAGTAATCGACGTGAGACCTGTCTGGGGATCAGCCCCCTGCTCATGCTTTGAACAGGAACAATGCCTTGGTGATTTGTGTGGGCCCTGCTTCTCCTGGCACTCCAGTTCATCAACCTGATGTCTCGATTTTGTCCTGCCAGTGTCCTGTATTGGGTATCGTGAGTACACATCAGGGTAGCTCCCTGCAACAACAGCTAAATCTAAAGTGTTGTCATCTGATTGCTTTGTTGTCTTTTCTGTCACGAACTGAGCCCTCTGGCTCCAGATTACAAATATTGTGTGTTGTGCATGTTGCTTTCTTCCATCACAGGACCCCAACCAGCTGCAACGCCGGCCTACCTCGGGCAACCAGAGTTTGTGACTGTGTAGGGACTCTGAAGTGCATGCATAACTGCCTGATTGATATAGCCTTTAAGCAAATCAACCTGATTACACCCCTCCCTTGTTCAAGTCCCCTGAATAAATCAGATCTAACTCTTTTTGCATTTAACCTGACTGTGGTTTCAGTTTGTGCCAAAAGTACTGTACTGTTGCTCTTTGCTGTGCATAACCTTGTTTTACAGGGGTCTCCAGGGTAGAGCTAGAGGAACTAGCCCTGGTGGTAAGTGCAAACAGTGTGGGTAATTGCATGGTGAATAAGGGTCATTGTGAAAGTGATTATTGTATATTGTTCAGGCCACTAGAAAGGAAAGAGGGGGGGGTTACAGTGTCCCAGAAGGCTGTGCCCAGGTTAGCTTGACCATTAACAACCCGGACTTCTGGGTGGAGGCACCCATTTCAGTACCCAGGCCACTTAACCTGCAGCTAGCCACGCAAGCAGGGGTAGTAGCCCTTGGGATAGCGCCACCTAGGGGTTACAAAAATAAATCTGAGACCCTGCATTCTGCAATACCCACCACTTTTCTGGTACTTTTGCAGTCAAAATGAGCATTTTGTATATGTTTGTTATCCCCACAGAGTGTAGACTAGCAAATGCACGGAAGGACACTTACAGCCAATTACTGGCGTTGACCAAAAACAGGATGTGATGCTTGTCCTGCTGGTTATGATTGTTCTTTGATATTTGTAATATAAAAATGTAGTGTGTGATTTGTCTCCATAAGGCAGCTGTGCTATGGGTCAGGTTTTAGTGGAAATAACAGAATATATTAACCTGAATCCAGGAGGTAATTAAAAAGACTAGAGAGCCTTAATTAAGGGTCTCCTGTTTATCTGACTAATTTGGAGCTGACCAGCTGCCTGGATATAGGGATCGTAAACTTTTATGATGTTTTAGAGGAAAAAATATTTTTATACCATGGTGTGACAGTCATAAATATCCTTTGATTCCTTGGGAGAGCAGGAAACCACAGAAGATCAAAGGAAAGGCTTGATTTAAAGCCAGACTTATAATTTGGTAAATGAGTTTTTGCTGATGTCACCTTATTTAATATACCTCCTGATAGGACATCCTGTTTGTATATATTTTATATTTAACAAGGAGGAGCTAGATGACATCATAGCAGGGGTGTGGAAACCCAGACTTTTAAACTGTATACTGTGTTTGAAGAGACATTCCTTTTTGGACTCCTAAGAAACAAGATCTCAGATATACCTAAGACACTAGTAGAGGTATACATTAGATAGAAAAAGTCTAACTGTATGTTGGTAGGAGTTTGTACTTTTCTTTGTTTTCTTTTAAGTGATTGTATGTTTTGTGATATAGTGTTCTGTGTTTACATTTTACATATTTTTATCCATTTAAGTAAACCTTTTATTTCAATTACTGCCTGGGTCTTCCAAGTTCTTTCTTTTGCATGTAATGTATTGAGGGTTAAGATTTGACAAAACTGTTCAGAAGCTTGAATGGTGTTACCAAACTGAGAAAAGGAAAGAATATACCTAAGGCCTTTTATAGAGTTTTAAGGGTTCATTTTGGATACCTGGCTAGGTGCCCTTAGGTGAAAGATATCTGGAATGCCCGAAGAGCAGATTATCTGAGCCTATACATTTGGGTACACTAGCATAAAGTTCACAGTTTGAATCCCCCCAGAACTTGAGGCTAAAGGTCATTAGGACCCACAAGCAGACAGGAGAGTTATCCTGTTACCTGTTCACAATACTGCACTCAGAGGTTGGCACTGTGGAAGCAGAGGGCCTGACCTGCTGAGTGGGTTTCTTACACAGGGTGAAGCTGAGGAGGAGCAGGGGGCTGCGGGTGGGTACCAGGAGGTTCATCTTGCACCTCCACTCACTGGATCAGTCCTTTTTAATCCACAGCAGGCAAATGCTAGCCCTGGCAATGATCCATTCACCAGCAGCAACCCAGTATGGTATAGACAATCCAAAGAGGCAATCTCCTAGTAGCCTCAATACAGATCACTGGTGGATGGCTCCAGTCACTAACTCAGTGACTGATTGTTCTTCTTGGTGAGACAGAGGCTGCTGTCAGCACAGTTCTTAGGGTGCTCCAGTGGCTCAATCTTGTCTATGCCTGTCACTGATGTGACTTGTCCTGTGACCCAGTGACTCGTGCCTTGCACTCAGACTCTGCCTGCCAGCTGATGCGCCTCTCTGCCTGGTGAGACGGGGCCTGCCAGTGCAGCTCCTGTCCTGTGATTAGAGAGTGAGGGGTGCAGGCTGAGGGGCCAGTCCAGGAAGGGAGCCAGCGAGGTGGGGCTGGAATGCAGAGACAGTCCATGAGTAGAAAGGGAGGTACTGTAAGAGAGAGAGTGAGTACAGTATAGAGAGAGTGAGTGAGTGCAGAGGCAGAAGGCGATGAGCGGAATCCATTGACAGCAGGCCAGCACTTGGACTGCCACAAGGACAACAGGCCATCCCCAATCCCAGTATACTGTAGGCCATCATCCACAGGAACTGATAAGAGGGTCAACTCAACTCCCACCTCCTCCCTCCTCACACACACATGGGGTCAAACCCAGGAGCAATGTTTGTTGAAATGTTACACCAAGCAAGACATGCCCTGCAATGATGGGTCACTCCTTCGTTGCAGTGGCAAAATTGGTTTAAGTTGGTGGCATGCTGTTGCATTGCTGTCATAGACAGCGTGCTGTTTCATTCATACCACAGAGCCCAACCTGAAAAAGCAGTGGTGCCACTGGCCACAACATGACCGCACCTCCAAAACCTGCTATTCCAAGCTACCACAATATGTTGCTTGTGCATGTGCAAGGCAACATAAAAATTGGATCCAATAAGGTATCCTTTTCACTATTTGACTTAAGAGGTTTTGTAGGTAATTTAACTAATTGTTGTAAGTTAAGTGCTGTAAAAAGGGAAATATAGCCGCATTGGTCCTTGCAAAACAGGAAAAGATGAAAGGTTTGATACCCTTTACTGGACCAACAAGTGTCTTGTACAAAGATGGAATTATATACAAGCTTTCAGGCCATACAGGTCCCTTCTTCAGGTAAATAGCAAAACTGAGCAACATAAGCAGTATTTATATCCACTGTGGAGCAATTAAAAATCAGAAAGTGAAGTAGGAAGGTGATAAGGGGACTAGAGATGAAAGTCTAAGATGCAAAATAAAAACATGAGAAGAAATGCGGAGGGGGGCTAAGTAGGAACAGGTTAGTAGGAGATGAAAGGAAGCTAAAGGGAAGACAAAAGCACACAGATAGGATCTGAGATCAGAGGTTGGCTGTAAGGGTAGAATAGACAGGAGATGCCTAAGAGATGCAAGGAAATCAAGAAATTAGGAGAAACAAAAAAACAAAGGCCAAGATAAACAGAGTCTGAGGTAGTATAAACAGAGGTGTGAAAACAAGAGGGAGTGGGTGGGACTGAGCTCAAGAGTTAGTAGGAGAGGCAGGGAGGATGTGAGGTACAGGTAAAAAAAGCAGATCAGGCAGAACTCAAAGGGAAAAAAAAATAAGAGAAATACAGAACCAAAGTGTGATAAATACTGACAATTTATTACACAATAAAAAAGAATTACAGTTTACCATAGTATGTCATGAAACTGATGTCCCGATTCAGTCCAGAAATGTTAGATTTAAATTGTTTAAATTTCAATTCCCTTGTCCTTCTGTCCTGTGTGTTTCTGAAGTTGCCTCTTAGTATCAAGACAGATAAATCCAAGAGAGAGTGATCTGTTTGTGAAAAATGGTTTCCTACTGGAGTGCTGATAATCTGGTTTACTATTGTGTGAAGGTGGTGATTCATCCTGCTTTTCAGTGGTTGGCTAGTTTCCCCAATATAGCAACCATTTGTGCACTTCTTGCATTGAATTAGGTAAACCACATTGCTGGATTGACGTGTAGGATCCATTAATTTGTATTATGTTGTTCTGGCTTGTCTTAATGGTGGCCTGTGTGCATATGTGGGTGCAGGTCTTACATCTTGCCATGTTGCACAGTGTTGTCCCTCTTGTTTCTCGGTTATTATGAACAGCTGGTAGTTTGTTATGAATTATTATGTTCAAGAGGCTGGGGAGCTGCTTATAGGCAATGACAGGTGGTTCAGGGAAGATGTCTTTCAGTGTTGCATCTTCTCTCAGCATGGGTTGGAGCTCTTTGGCAATTTCCTGAAGGGGATTTTAGCATGGGGCTGTAAGTGACCACTAGGGGTGTGCGGTCAGTTTGATGCCTTTGCCTGTATTCCAGCAGATTGTCTCACACACCCCTACTTGTCACTTATAGCCTGCACCTACATATGCACACAGGCCACCATTAAGACAAGCCAGAACAACATAATACAAATTAGTGGATCCTACACATCAATACAGCAATGCGGTTTACCTAATTCAATGCAAGAAGTGCACAGATGGTTGCTATATTGGGGAAACTAGCCAACCACTGAAAAGCAGGATGAATCACCACAGTCACACAATAGTAAACCAGATTATCAGCACTCCAGTAGGAAACCATTTTTCACAACCAGATCACTCTCTCTTGGATTTAACTGTCTTGATTATAAGAGGCAACTTCAGAAACATAGAAGAGAAGGACATGGGAATTGAAATATATTAAACAATTTAAATCTAACATTTCTGGACTTAATTGGGACATCGATTTCATGACATACTATGGTAAACTGTAATTCTTTTTTGTTGTGTACTAAATCATGTCATTATTTATCACACTTTGGTCCTGTATTTCTCTTATTAATTTTTTTCCCTCTGAGTTCTGCCTGATTTGCTTTTTTTACCTGTACCTCACATCCTCCCAGCCTCTCCTACTAACTCTTTAGCTCAGTCCCACCCACTCCCTCTTGTTTTCACACCTCTGTTTATACTACCTCACAGTCCATTTATCTAGGCCTTTGTTCTTTTGTTTCTCCTAATTTCTTGATTTTCTTACCTCTCTTAGGCATCTCCTGTCTATTTTACCCTTACAGCCAGCCTCTGATCTCAGATCCTGTCTGCGTGCTTTTGTTTTCCCTTTAGCTTCCTTTCATCTCCTACTGACCTGTTCCTACTTAGCACCCCCTCCACATTGCTTCTCATGTTTTTATTTTGCATCTTAGACTTCCATCTCTAGTCCCCTTTATTACCTTCCTACTTCACTTTCTGATTTTAATTGCTCCACAGTGGATATAATTACTGCTTATGTTGCTCAGTTTAACTATTCACATGAAGAAGGGACCTGTGTGGCTCTGAAAGCTTGTGTATAATTCCATCTCTGTACAAGACACTTGTTGGTCCAATAAAAGGTATCAAACCTTCCATCTTCTCAAGTTAAGTGCTGGAAATTGATTTAAAGTCTCAAGCTGAAGAACCAGCATATTCCAGTTAAAATCACCTAGCAACACAGTTTCATTTTTAAAACAAGCATTTGTCAATGCTAAATGTTTGCTTGCTGGAATTAGCATTGGAAATGCAGGAGGTAGACAGATGCAGAATAGGAATGGCAGTGAAGTATTGAACTTCACACCAACCCCACCTCCATCCTGTAGAGATGGACAGGCATTGGGGTAAGTGTTTGGGTCATCGCCCATGACGTTCATGTTATGTCACTGTGGTGGACGAGCTGTGGTGGTTCATACCCCTATAGTTTAGGGTGATGCCAGATAAATCTGGAAGGAGAGGCTGGAGACGTACTCTAGAGCCAAGATGCAAGGTTTATTAGCCACAATTGGAGCACACAGAAAAGACTTAGCATTCACTAACACTATACACATGAGAAAGAGTGAATACGGTTACCGAGGCCACAAACTGGCCCCACTAATGTCCTACAAAAGTCCAGGTTATTCAAGTCTTAAAGGTGTAGCAATCCAATGAACCAAGCTTGGGTTTCTAGTATTTTGTTCGGCCGACTGCTGAGGGTGAACCTAAGGAAGCACTTCCTACACAGGCCATAAAATGGGGCATCTCCCAGTGAACCAAAAAACAAGTAAAACACTGTAGGCCTCCTGGCCCTGGGAAGAAGGTGACTCCTGGCATCGCTGAAGCAATGTCAAAAGGGAAGCACCTGGTCGAGGATGGGTGATGGCGCCAGGTTGTAGGGGGAAAGGACCCTTATCTGGGGATGTCAGCTGCGGTGACCTCAGACAGGTGATCTCTAGTCGAGGAAAGGATGCTGGGTGCGATGATCCACTGGACGACCTCTGGGCAGGTCCCTGGAATCCTTACCACCTCACCCCTGCAGCTTCAGAATCTGAAAATCTTCGATGTGACCTCTTGGTGCATCACTGGAACACGAGCCACCTATGGGCAGTACAATCAAGAGTGTGTCAACCCTTGGTGTGGCCTCTTGCGTGGGCCACTGGTTCTTATGCCATCTCAGGGAATGGGGCACAGAGCCTGTCAATCCTTGACAAGGCCTTGGTATAGGCTACTGGTACTGTTGCCACCTTAGGACAATGTCTATGCGGGAGAATGGGCAATGTGACATCAAGTTCAGCAGATGACTTAAGTCCCTCAAGCTAGAGCCGAGGCGGCCCCTAATCTGACTCACTTTGGTGGGACCTAGCTACCAGCTGGCTACCTCATATGATCCGCAACTCGAACTAAAACCTGGGGCGTCGCGGTGAACATGGAGTTGGTGGAGGCTGTTGGAAGTGGGTGCAGGTGATACTGGGCTTCCTGGGGACCCTCCCTGGGTCGAAGAAGAGGCACTGGAGGAATTCTAGATGAGGTGTGAGGTGTGTGCAGGATCCTGGAACAGAACAAAAATTAAAAACCTGAAAGGCAATCCCCTCCCTTCTTGTATGACCGAGAGCCCTGCCATTTGAGATGGGGTGGCCCCAAATGTCTTCAGAGGAAGTAGCAGTAGGCAAGTGCTGCAATCAATGCCCTCAGGGCAGTGCAGTCACACAGGACAATTGAGAAAATAAGGCAGTGCAGTCATTTAAACTCTTCAATTGAATATAGCAGTACAGTCACAGCAAGCAGTTCTACAATTTAAAACAGTTTGATTGAATACAGCAGTTCAGACACAGCAAGCAGTGGGTCCAGGCAACCATACCTCTTATCCGCCTTCATCACACATCAGGGACAAATGACCAAAATCAGGAACACACCAGATAAAATAGTAATGTTAGTCCCAGAAGCTGTATACAACATGTTTCTTAGTGTGAATAGCATTTTCTTAATGAGAGCTAGACTGTAATATTAATGGCTGGCATTATTCTGTGATCCCAATCTCTATTCTTTAGTGCCAGAAATGCCAGACTTAGGAGGGACAGAAGAAATTTCTGAGGCAAAATCAGGGACATCTCTGAAAATCAGGAACAGCTGATAGGTAGGCAAGCAACAGGAGATTGCAGGCAGATAAAGAAAATGCAGTTTGCCTCATGGGCATTGAAATAGTTTGATGACCCACCCCTTTTGTTAATATGCATCAGCTCTGGTTGCCTTCTGAATATGGAGGCCAGGGTACCTAGTGTCTCTGTCCCAGCTATGGGCTGCCACGCCTTCTACTACATGGACAAAGGACTAAGTTTTTCCCATTACTTGGGCTTAGATTACCCTAGAATTCTGAGAGAAGAATTCACTAAGGCTCTGCCAGGCCTTTAGTACTTAGCTTTTTATAGCTAAACAAAAGGGAGATTTAGCCTGAACATTTCTCTTTTTTACCAGTAATACTTTGAGCTGGCTTTACCTAGCAATTCTGTGACTCTTGGCTGAGAGGGACTGCCCAAGTCTCTATTTGGAGCACAGACTGCCTAGAATAAGTGAAACTAGCAAAGTTTCTTTCAAGAGAGGAGTTCACAAACACCTTTAATCTTGGTCCAACAATTATTTGATTTGAACCCTTCTAGCTTCTGCCTTCTTGATTCTCATTTCTCTCTATCTCTCTGTACAGTTGGACAAGGTAAGCAGCTTTCCTCCACCCGGGGGAGGTACAGTGAAAGCAGTTTAACAATTCTAAACAATAATTACACAATGCAACAATACAATTGCTAAACAAACAATCCTTCCCCTGGCTGGAGCAGGTCTAGATAGGACTAATTTTTAAAGGAAATGCTGGTCAACGAGCCTACTCACCCCTGGAGTTCCACAAAGATTTCTGTACTCTGGGGAATGCACAAACACAAAGGAGTGATAAGGCCTCTTCTCCTGGAGACTGCTGCATGAAAGGTTCACTGGGTCTGTTTCCCGGCCAAATGAACTGACTCGATGCACTGGGGGACCTGACTAGATGGCAGAGTTCTGCAAAAACTGACTGAGGCTGCTACTGGGGATCTTCTGGAAGGAGTTACACTGAAGGGATCCAGGGGAATTGCTTCAACCTCCTAACAGGGAAGCCGACATCTTTTGCCTTGCTGTCCTTCACCCTCCCTGGTCAATCTCTGTCTCCCCTCTCTCCAGCCTGTGCAGAGCCTTCTCTAGGCTGGGGCAGTCATGGCTACCTGCCAGGGGATTGGCTCCTTCATCCAGAGGTCAGCCTCCTGAAGCTGGGTCAGTGGCTTAAAAAAACAGTCTCCAAATCTGAATCTACCCTGGCCACAGGGATTGGCTGAGAGGGCTCAGCCTGGCTTCCTTCTCCACTGTGGGACAGGAATGTAGCCCAACTGGTTTGACTTTGGCTGGCTGGGTGTTGGTCTTGAGCAGGGGTAAGGGAGAGGAAAGAAAGAAAAAAAATGGTTTTCTTTTAAAACCCTGAATTTAGACTACTAGGACTGTCTGCTGGAGTTGGGTCTGTTCTGTGTTTCAGAGGGTCACCAAAGCTTTTCAAGGGTTTCCCATTAAGCTGCCTGGGTCCCCATAACTGTCTGACCCCTCATATCTCTGAGGATCCCCTATTTTCTGTGGTGCCCCCAATTTCCCTGGGGCACTACAGATTCGAGCCTGCCTAACAATACATGTCCTCATGTATTTTCCAAATTTTTACCGTCTTTAATCTTAAACTCTTTGACAATTCCATCCATAAGAAATTACATATTCCTCAGTCGTGTTATGGTAACAAAACATTCTTAACAGCCTACAGATTATAAACTTTACATCCTTAATTCCATGTTTTCTTAACACTCTAAACATTATGGTAGTGTTTTTGTCAGTGTATGAGAAAACGTTTATGACTCCTTGCATCTTTAAAGCTCTGATTTACATCTTAGAACATTTCAATAAACCACATTTGCAACTGGGCAGTGATCTTGGCTCTTCTTTCATTTTTCTACTTGTATGGGGACACCCTTTGTACAGCTTCAGTCACATACCTCTGAGGGGGTACCCCAAAGTTTGACCTCTGGGATCTACGTTAAGGGGGCTCTGCAGCAGTGGCTACTGGAGGGTGTGGCACCATTGGATACAGCTATGGGGTTAGTAGCAGTGCAGGAAATGACCCTGGGGTGTTTTCCTCAGTTGGGAGTAGTTCCCAACTCTCCTCCAGATTACTGTCCATGAGGTGACTTCCAGATGGTGGAGCGGCTCTGAAGGTGCAGGGTTTAAGTCTGTTGTGATGAACAATCTGGGGCTGCTTCCTGCCAGACTCCTCTTGGATCTTGTAAACAGGAAAGTCCGGGAATGGGATCTGAACAATCAAATACGGTTCTGACTCCCATTTGACATCCAGCTCATGGCAGCAAGTCTTTCTTAATAGTACCCTTTCACCGATGGCCAGAGGCATTGCATGGACTGGGACATCATAGTTTGCCTTCTGTCATTCCCGCACTTTCTCCATGTTTTGTTCCACTATTTTTCCAGCATCTCATAATCATTGATGGTGCTCAGTCACCCACTTGGTAGTGGTATGGAGGGGTTTCACTGGGTTTGGTTTTACATCTAGAACCAAGTCCATGGGGAGTCTCCCATGACAGCCAAACATCAAATAGCATGATGAGTACCCAGTGCTGCTGTGAGTTGTGTTATTGTAGAGGTACACTAGCTCTGGGAGAAGTCTTGGCCAGTGCAGTCGCTGAGACTCTGGTAGGGTTCTGAGCATGCCAAGGATAGTCTAGTTGACCCTCTCACAGAGCCCATTGCCCTGAGGGTGATAGGCAGTAGTATGGATCTTTTGCCCTCCATACAAGGCGGACAGTTCTTTAAACATGTGAGACTCAAATGCTGAGTCTTGGTCAGTCAGGATTTTGGTAGGGTGGCCATAGGGTTGAACAAACTGCCTTCAGAACTTTTCAGCAGTGGTTCGGGCTGAAAGATTGTGGACAGGCACAGCAATGACAAACTTTGAATAGTGGTCCGTCATGGTGAGAATGCAGTTTAGGCCATCCCCACTGGGGTCTACTTTAAGATGATCCAGGGCCACCAGCTCAAAGGGTGCGTGAACAGTGATCGGATGTAATGGGGCTCTTTGATCTTGCCCCGGTGCTCACTTCAGGGTACATGTCGGGTATTTGTCACACCACTCATGGATGTCCTCATGCATCCTGACCCAGTGGAATCTTGTTCTCATATAAGCCTCTGTCTTTTTGCAGCCAAAGTGTCCAGATTTGTCATGCTATGCTTCTAGGGCAACATCTGCAGCTTCACGAGGGAGGGTGACTTGTCGAACTTGGTCATGTATCTTTGGGTCAGTGATGGTGTGGATAAGCCTTCCATCCACAACTGTCATACGAGTCACATGTCGCCACAGTTTCACAAGTTCTGGGTCAGCATGCTTTCTGTCCTCCAGAGGTAGGGTCTGCTAGTTACAAATGAAGGACTTTAGCTGTTGGGTCACTGGACTGTGGTCTTGGATCTGCTGCCATAAGTCAGGGATTTACTTTAATGTCTTGGGCATGTCATCTTCCAGCACTTCTGCAGTTGCAACGGGGCAGACAGCTACAGAGAAGCTATAGCAGCAGGCTTGTACCACCTCCACAGGGATCTGGAGAAAAGGAGGCATCTCTTGAGCTTCTCTATGGTTGTCATTCTCCTCCATCCCATCTTGGTCGGGTAACCTCGACAGGGCATCAGCATTTGCATTGGATTCACTGGCACGGTACTTGATTATAAAATTGTAGTTGACAAGTCTTAAGGCCCACCTCTGCTCGAGTGCTTCCAGTCATGCAGTGTTCAGATGAGCGAGGGGGTTGTTGTCAGCTTAGACTGTGAAGTGTGTGGCGGCTAGGTAAGCTTTGAATTTCTCCATGATGGTCCACACTAGAGCAAGGAATTCCAGCTTGAAGGAGCTGTAGTGATCATCATTCCATTCAGCTCCACGGACCCCACAGCTTGCATAAGCGACGACCCTCTCGAATCCATCCTGGTCCTGGGAGAGGACAGCCCCTAACCCTCGATTGCTGGCATCAGTATATAATTTGAAGGGAAGTTGATAATCTGGATAGGCAAGTACTGGAGCTTGGAACAACATTGCTTTTAGGCTGTTGAAGGACTCCTGCTGGGCTGAACTCCACTGCACTGGGCTGCTTTTGCACAGTTGCTTTGTTCCCCTGAACAATTCATGTAGTGGGGCAGCTACCTGGGCAAATTTAGGGACAAATCGCCGGGAGTACACTATGAACCCCAGGAATCTCCTTACATCCTGGACTGTGACTGGAGTTGGCCACTCATGCACTGCTTGAATCTTGTCTGAGTCTGGCAACACTCTGTGCTTAGATACAACATGCCCCAGGTAGTGAACATCTTCTTTGAGCAGGTGACACTTTGATGGCTTGACCTTGAGCCCATAGTCAGCTAGGCGGGTAAGAACAGTTTCTAGGTGCTGCAGGTGTTCAGAATAGATTTTAGAGTAAATGATGATATCATCCAAGTGGAGGAGGACCATGTCAAAATGATAGCTCCCCAAGCAGTGCTCCATTAGTCACTGAAAGGTCCCTGGGGCATTACACAATCCAAATGGCATTTGAGTAAATTCATAGAGGCCCATGGGGGTCACAAATGCAATCCCTGTCCTCTGGTGCAAGGGGAACTTGCCAATAGCCACTAGCCAAGTCTAGGGTTGAAAACAGGGATGCTGATTTCAGTGTTGTCAGGAATCTCTATCCGTGGTAATGGTAAGCATCCTTGAAGGTCACTTGTTCATTTCCAAGTCACATAGCTTAATTTGCTTATTCTTTTTCTTGACCAGTACTATTGGAGCAGCCCATGGACTGTGACTCTCGGTGATGACATTGGTATCCTTCATCTCCTGGAGCCTGGTTTTCACTGGTTGGTACAGTGCAGGTGGAATAGGGCGGAATTGTTCTCTGATGGGTAGGTGCTGTCCTGTGACAATGCTGTGCTGCATGTTCTTGGTACACCCAAAGTCAAGGGGGTGCTTGGAAAAGACTCTCTAGTCTCTCTAGCATCAGCAGCAACCCCTGTTTGACTTCTTCAGGGGTTTCTTTGGTGCCCAAGTCAATTTCCTCAAGCTAGCCCTTGGCATCTGCTACTTCAGGGCCTACAGCTCCATTTAGTTGAAAGACATTCTCTCAATGGTCTGCTGAGGGCTCAATTATGTCGCTTCAGATCTTTATCAATCTGGCCACAGGTTGATTCCGGTATAGCTTAACAGGAGTTGTGCCATAGTTCAAGATGCAGATGGAGACCTGCCTCTTGGTAACTGTTGTAAGATTCCATGAAACAATCACTGGCTTCTCCTCTGTGGCACTGAGTGGTTCAACTACAGCCACATAGTCCTTGCCTTGTAGTCCCACCTTGGCTTTGCACAGCAGTATGGTCTCTGTACCTGGGTCCAGTCTGACGGGCTGGACATCAAGAATCCAGATCTTCCCAATTTCTCCCTCAGCATTGGTGAACCACTGGTGACACTGCAATATATTGATTGTGTGCTGCTAGGCCTTTTTGCTGGCTTTTGGGAGCTGTGCTGCTTGCTTCTGGAGGGCATCCAGCAATTCCTCATGACAGTTGTCCAGTACATTCATCCTCAAGATCACTGAAAGGAGGTTGTCATCATCAGTGTTGCTAATGATGACCCCTTGTTGTGGGTAAACCTTTTCTCCCAGCTGACTGTCCATTTTCTGTTAGCCCAAGTAAGGGATACTCATTCCATTGTCTGCAATCAGGTTGAGCCAAGTCTTTGGAGGGCATCATAGTTGGTCTTGGGTCCAGTGCTGGAGGAAATGGCAGCCTTGAATAGTGTTAACTTGGGAGCCGGTGTCCAGAAGTGCTGTAAAGGTGATACCATTGAGTTTGATGGGAACAGTCGGGCACCTCCCTATGTACTTTGACCATTCCAGGTTTAGGTTTGGACCTAGGAGCTTTCTTCCTGAGGGTTGGTCCACTGCCTCGGGAACACCCTGTTTAATGACACAGCAACTTCTCCTTCCTGGATACATTGTCGTTCCACATGGCCACTGATGCCACAGTGCCTGCAGATAGGTCGTTTATGATCGTCAAACTGGTCAGTGGGTCACCGGCCCATACTCCTTCAGTCTGGTCTTGCTGGGCATCAGGGATGGTCCATAGAATACCCTAGGACCCAGCTCCCCTGGAGGTCTTGTACGACTCAGCAAACTTCTGCTAGTCTTTGCAGCATGGCCTCCAGCTGGTGGGACATCTCTCTGGTACTGTCTCTTGCCTGGTCATTTGGCTGGTCCTGGGCTTGAGTGACCTGATGGCACACTTTTTCTCTATCTCCTCTGGGGTAGGGGTCATATTCTTGCCGATCCAGTACATACTCTTTTTCCTGGCTGAAATTCATCTGGTGAAGGCACTGCAAGACGAGCAGGGTTCAGACATTGGAACCCCAGTGGCCATGGCTCCAGCAACTCCAGCCATCTGCTGGAAGGCCACCATCTCCTCCTTAAGTCGTCCAGAGCCTAGGACTTCTAAGGCTTCCTCTTTGAAGTCTACAAACTTTGCATCTGGGTTTTGGCTGTGCAACATATGCAGCTTCTGACATAGAGGCTCTCCCCCAGGCCCCCTCAATGAACCACTCCATCAATACTTGGTCTGGGTCATGGTCCTCGCTCTGGTCTCATTTTCGCAGGGCCCGGTGTGCCTCTTGCAGGCTCAAGGCAAAGTCCCGCAGTGTCTCCTAGGGAGCCTGTGTGTGAAAGAAGAATTTCATTTTGAGGTCTGAGACACTCCACTTGTCAAAGATGTCACTTAGCCGGGTCAGGATCCATTCAGCAATGTCCTTTTGTCCATCTGACCAGCTTTCAACTTCCCATTTGGCAGCTCCTCCCAGCTGCCCAATCAGGATTTCCACTCTCTGTTTCTCTGGCACTTGGTAGAGATGGAACATAACCTGCAGCTTTGCACGAAAGTTGGTGAGGCTGCAGGTGTCTGAGCTTCAGTTCCCCATGTACCTTGGTAGCCACGGTGCCCCAAAGTAATAAGGCATCATTATTGGGGGTGGTTGAACTGAAGGTGAGGATGATGCTGTGGCTCCCTCAGTATCTGAAGGCATCTTGGGTTGGAGTTGCTCCAGCTTTGGGCTCCTTGTTGACTCTCATCCTGTCGACTACACCACGTTTTTGTTTTTTTGTGGTGGTTTGAACCCCTATAGTTTAGGGTGATGCCAGATAAATCTGGAAGGAGAGGCTGGAGACATACTCTAGAGCCAAGATGCAAGGTTTATTAGCCACAGTTGGAGCACACAGAAAAGACTTAGCATTCATTAACACTATACACATGAGAAAGAGTCAATAAGGTTACTGGGACCACAAACTGGCCCCACTAATGTCCTAGAAAAGTTCAGGTTATTCAAGTCTTAAAGGTGTAGTGATCCAATGCACCACGCTTGGGTTTCTAGTATTTTGTTCGACCGACTGCTGAGGGTGAACCTAAGGAAGCGCTTCCTACACAGGCCATAAAATGGGGCATCCCCCAGTGAACCAAAAACCAAGTAAAACACTGTAGGCCCCCTGGCCCTAGGAAGAAGGTGACTACTGGCATTGCTGAGGCAAAGTCAAAAGGGAAGTGCCGGTCAAGGATGGGTGTTGGCACCAGGTTGTAGGGGAAGAGGACCCTTATCTGGGGATGTCAGCTGCGGTGACCTCAGGCAGGTGATATCTTGTCGAGGAAAGGATGCTGGGTGCGATGATCCACTGGATGACCTCTGGGCAGGTCCCCGGAACCTTTACCACCTCACCCCTGCAGCTTCAGAATCCGACAATCTTCGGTGTGACCTCTTGATGGATCACTTGAACACGAGCCACCTATGGGCAGTACAATCAAGAGTGTGTTGACCCTTGATGTGGCCTCTTGCGTGGGCCACTGGTTCTTATGCCACCTCAGGGAATGGGGCACAGGCCTGACAATCCCTCAGTAGTCCGTGGTATGGGCCACGGTACTGTTGCCACCTTAGGACAATGTCTATGAGGAGAATGGGCACATGACTCCGATTTCGGCGGACAACTTAAGTCCCTCAAGATAGAGTCGGGGCTGCCCTTAATCTGACTCACTTTGGTGGGCCCTAGCTACCAGCTGGCTACAACTGATGACCCACAACTCGAACCTGGGGCATCATGGCAAACACTTGGAGTTGGTGGAGGTCGTTGGAAGTGGGTGCAGGTGATACTGGGCTTCCTGGGGACCCTTCCTGGGTCGAAGAAGAGGCATCAGATGAATTCTAGATGAGGTGTGAGGTGTGTGCAGGAGCCTGGAACAGAACAAAAATTAAAAACCTGAAAGGCAATTCCCCCTTCTTGTATGACTGAGATCCCTGCCATGTGGGATGGAGTGACCCCAAATGTCTTCAGAGGAAGTATCAGTAAGCAAGTGCTGCAATCAATGCCTTCAGGGCAGTACAGTCACACAGGACAATTGAGAAAATAAGGCAGTGTAGTCATTTAAACTCTTCAATTGAATATACTGTAGCAGTTCAGTTGCAGCAAGCAGTTCAACAATTTAAAACAGTTTGATTGAATACAGCAGTTCAGACACAGCAAGCAGTGGGTCCAGGCAACCATACCTCTTAACCTCCCTCATCACACTTCAGAAACAAATGACCAAAATCAGGAACACATCAGATAAAATAGTAATACTAGTCCCAGAAGCTGTATACAACATGTTTCTTAGTGTGACTAGCATTTTCTTAATGAGAACTAGACTGTAACATCAATGGCTGACATTATTCTGTGATCCCAATCCCTACTCTTTAGTGCCAGAAATGCCAGACTTAGGAGGGACAGAAGAAATTTCTGAGGCAAAATCAGGGACATCCCTGAAAATCAGGAGCAGCTGAGAGGTAGGCAAGCAACAGGAGATTGCAGGCAGATAAAGAAAATACAGTTTGCCTCATGGACATTGAAACAGTTTGATGACCCACCCCTTTTGTTAACTCATTGCCTCCTCAGGAGCTCTCTGAAGTTGAAGCACTTGTGTCCTGTATACTAGTAACAGTGAATCCTGGGCCTTTCTAGGCAAAATCAAGTCATAATCAGCATGCCACAAACAAATGCTAATAGCTAAAAAAACGTAAGTGCTGGACACAAAGTATGAATGGCAAACTTGTTCAGCATAAAATTACCTTTCTAACGGTGGTATGCAAGTAATAATAAGTAATTTAGTTTTTTTCTGTGCTGATCAAAACAGCAAAAAAAAATTTCTTACACTAAAAATGCACCATAAGCCTTTTTTTGTTGAGAAATGTGTAACATATCAACATCAAATTAAGCATCCAGACACTAGATGTAGTTTTAATAAAAAAACAGCTATTTCTGTAGTATAAAACATAATTTTTCCCTACTTTAGTCAAGGTGCTTTGGTGAGGCTTGAGGCACGAATCTGAACCATACACACCATACCATAAACAAATGCATATAACTCCTAAAGTATACATGATACACACAACATATCAGTGGCAAAGTTGTTCATCACAAAATTGCCTTTCCAATGGTGCTATGCAATCAATTGTGCTCAATTCAGTTTTTGTTTTATACTGGCCAAGATACCCAGAATGTGTGTTTTACTCAAAGTGCTTAGGTGGTTCTTGATGGATTAAATGTCATCCATACACACCATGCCATAAACAAATGCAAATAACTCCTAAAGTATACATGATACACACAAAATGTCAGCAGACAATCTGTTCAGCACTAAAATTACCTTTCTAACGGTGCTATGCAATCAATTGTGCTCAGTTCGGTTTTTGTTTTATACTGGCCGAGATACCCAGAATGTGTGTTTTATTCAAAGTGCTTAGGTGGTTCTTGATGGACAAAATGTTGGCTATACACAACATGCCATAAACAAATGCAAATAACTCCTAAAGTATACATGATACACACAAAATTTCAGTGGACATTTGTACACTCTACCCACCAAAAGCAGCACTATAACCAAAAGGCATAGTTTTCGGTACATTCTCCCCCACCCTCAAAACACCCACCATGAACCACTTGGGGGTTGAGGTTGAGATCCACAGGACACCAGGGAATTCATTTTGTGAGATGATGCCAGGTGTTTGACTTTGGGGTGCCCCACTCCAGGGAAACCATTTTGTGTGCTAGTGCCAAGTCTTGGAGGGTGGAGGGTCACCCAGACAGCAGGTACTGTGGTTTGTTGGATGGTGCCAGGCCTTGCATCATCAGCCACCATCCCACAGACAGCATTGCCTGTTGTCCAGGGGCTCCCCCCAACCTCAGAGACTCATCACCACCTCACAAAATGGAGTGCCTTTTATCACAGACCTGCCCCACCATCAAACACATGACATAGTGCCATCATACCAAAAACATTTCCTGGTGTCCAGGGCTGCCACCCTGCCCCCACATTCCAAAAGCCAGCACCATCACATGTTAAGCATTCCTTGGTGCCCAGTGACTTTCCACACCAGCCGTCAGCTGGCAGCATAACACAAAATGGATTCCCTGGTGTCTCAGGTGGGGTGGGGGCAATGGACAACAGGGAATACTGTTTATGGGATGGCGCCGGGTGTTGGTGGGTGGTGGTGGGTCCTCAAACACCAGGGAATGCTTTGTTCTTTGATGGTGCTGGGTCTTGGAGAGTTGGGGTGAGTCACTGGACAGCACAGAATGTTTTTTGTTATATCCCCTGTTATCTGTGGGCTCACCCCCACCCTCAGAGTCCCAGTACCATCAAAGTAAACCATTTCCAGGTTTCCAGTGGCTCACCCACACCCTTCAAGACCCAGCACCATCAAAGGAAAAGCCTTCTCTAGCATCTGGGGACTCACCACAACCCTCCAGCACCCGGCGCCATCCCACAAACAGTCATGACACAAAATGCATCCGTTGGCCCCCAACACACACTCTGAGACATGGTAACATGGTGTCTAGTGGTTCCCCCTACCCTGAGACTCAGCACCAGAACAGAAATCTGCATCCTGCATTCAGTGTAGTTCATTGTTCCCCCAGTCCTTTGCACCCAACCTATCAGCCATTTACACCTCCACCACCACCACCACACCATCATATTGACTGGTGACCATTTAAAAAAAAATCACAGAACAAAAATTCACTGGGAATCAATTATGAACAGAAAAACTGTGAGCCTCCATTATGAAGTAATGAAACTGAGTCTTGGGAGTAGAATGGAACACGGGACCACGTGGCTTTGATTGCTGGACTGACCAAACGCCGTGGCACATAATTGGGAAACAGCATCACCATCCTCTTTTATACTCCCCAAATTAACAGCCCATCGCCAAAAGGCATTGTCCCCCGACAGCCACAAACACCAACAGAGTTTGCCTCAATTCCTTCCCATCGTTTTAAAAACTGACGTTGTTTCATGGCTAGCTCCTTGTAGCTCATATCAGGGATTCTCCTGAGCTTATAGAATTTAGCTCTGTATGATTCAGCAGTTAATTCAAACTTTTTTAACAGTGCAGCTTTTAGCTTGCCATAATCATTGCTGTCCTCATTGTCCATTTGACCCAATGCATCCCGAGCTTTTCTGGTAAGTAGTGGGGATAGCTGGAAGCTCCAGGACTCTCTAGGAATTTTAGCCTGAATACAAACATTTTCAAAAGAATTTAAAAAGGCATCCATGTCCTCCTCTTCCTTAAACTCAGCTATTAATTTGGAGTTCAATTTGTAATCCAGTATGCAGTCCCAGTTAAACCCAAACCACTTACCTGCTCTGGTGCTGCTGGTCAGAGTCGAATCTTCTCCAGTTCGTGTTGGCTCTGGTGCTCCTGTTCCTCACGGTCTGTGTCTCGGCGTTCTCGTTCTCTTTTCTTCTCAGAAGCTTGCTGGCGCTCACGCTCCTCACGGCCTGCCTCCCTCTGTTGTCACTCTGCCTCTCATTGTTCCTTCTCTGCCACTCTGCATTCTCGCTCTGCCTTCTCTTCTGCAGCTCGCTGGCACTCACGCTCCTCACGGTCTACCTTCCTCTGTTCTCACTCTGCCTCCAGTTCCATCCTGCGCAACTCAATTTGCAGTTTGAGTACCTCTGGATTCAGGATGCTGGTGGCCATTCCCTGCTGCTGTGGCCCTTCACTGACAGTGGCCCTGCTGTCCTTTTTAGTCATGGTCGGTGACTCGTTGCTCTGGGTATCTGCTACCATCAGGGCCTCTATGAGGTTTTGCTTTTTAGCTGTCACCTCGAACGGGACTCCCCTATCCCCGCACAACTGCTTCAAGTAATCTACAGTGTGCCTGCTGTAGTCAGAAGCCATCTTCTTCTTCCCTGACTACGGCTACTCTGACTTGCACTTTAGAGAAAAAAAAATAAAATGGGTAGGAACTGGACTATATGCCAAGTGATATATAGTTCTGTTTCCTTTTTAAAATAAAACTCTGCCTTTTTTCTTTCTCTGCAAGAGAGCTTACATCTCAGCTGACACAGAACTATACAAGCTTGTGATACCAAAATTATGCCACCGCTGCCAACCAGTCTGTCACAAACCCACTCAGCAGGTCAGACCCTCTACTCCCAAAGTGCCAACCTCTGAGCACAGTCTAATGAACAGTGTAACAGACAAGGTAACCCTCTTGTCTGTTTTTGTGAGTTTGGATCAACTTTTGGTCTCAAGTTCTGGAGGGATTCAAACTGTGAACCTCTTGCTAGCAAACCCAATGCACAGGCTCAGATATTTCTGTCTTCAGAGGCCAGATATCTTTGCCTATGGGCACCTAACCAGGTATACAGAGATGAACCCTTAAAAACTTTAATAAAGACCTCAGATTTAAAACGCTTCTCTTTCCAGTTTGGTACCACCATTCAAGCCTATGTTTAGTATCTGCAATAATCATATACTTTTCTTACAACTAAAAAGAAGTCAAAGACAGACCAAGTAAGTTCTAAAAAGAATTTTACTAAAATAGTTAAAAATATGTAAAATGTAAAATACAGAACTCTTATATCACCAGACATACAAATCTGTTAAAAGAAACAAGGTTTAAACAGTGTAAATTCCTACTTACAGTACTTAGATTTGAAATCTTTCTAAATAACTGTTTACAAGTGCTCCAAAGATCTTTCCTCAGTCAGAGTCTAGGTAAAAGTGTGTGTAAGTAAAACATAGTGTTCCCTAAACAACTGTATGGGACAACCCATTTTTGTGTGAGGTCAACTAGCTCCTCCTCTGTCAGATTATGTATAAAAAATATATATTTTATACAAAAGTATTACATTCTGCAACTTCAGCATAATTCATGTCCTTCAAATGACACTTCTTTTGATCTCATAATAAGCTTCCTCCTTCCAGGACATGACAGCATCTTTATGATTTTCATACTTCTATGTAATAACCTGGGTTTTCCTTCCAACGTCATAAAATGGATAAGTTCTAGCAACTATGGTTGTAATTAACTCAGACAGACAGGATCCTTAATTAAGGCCTTACATGTAACACTATGGTCTCTGAAAACTGAGTGTGTGTGAACTCACATGCTGTCAACATTTTTCTTATGGCTTGCATCTTTCAGCTGAAACCTGGGGTTGATGAGTGAGGTCATTCTAAGAGCACCAGATTTTTCAGCAGAGACAGTTAGTAATACATTTTATATTTAAAAAAATGATACATCACTCAGAGCTGGCTGTCTGCGTTACACGACCTATATACTTGCCAGCCACTAAGAGGAGGCTTACAATGTGTGCTACACATAATACTAGTCCAGTAAGCCATAACTCGATTGGCTGGCAAGTAATAACCTTAAATATTGCCGACGTCCTGACACATGTCCTGGGCAAACAGGAAGTGCTGTGCTGCTGACTCAACTCATTCTTGGAGACAAGAGGCTCAGCTTTGCTGCCACCTACAGATGTTTCCCAGAGAAAATGAGTTAATATGCATCAGCTCTGGTTGCCTTCTGAATATGGAGGCCAGAGTACCTAGTGTCTCTGTCCCAGCTATGGGCTGCCACGGCCTTCTACTACATGGACAAAGGACTAAGTTTTTCCCCATTACTTGGGCTTAGATTACCCTAGAACTCTGAGAGAAGAAGTCACTAAGGCTCTGCCAGGCCTTTAGTAATTAGCTTTTTACAGCTAAACAAAAGGGAAATTTAGCCTGAACATTTCCAATTTTTACCAGTAATACTTTGAGCTGGCTTTACCTAGCAATTCTGTGACTCTTGGCTGAGAGGGACTTCCCAAGTCTCTATTTGGAGCACAGACTGCCTAGAATAAATTAAACTAGCAGAGATTCTTTCAAGAGAGGAGTTCACAAACACCTTTAATCTTGGTCCAACAATTATTTGGTTTGAACCCTTCTAGCTTCTGCCTTCTTGATTCTCATTTATCTCTCTCTCTCTCTCTTTCTTTCTCTGTACAACTGGACAAGGTAAGCAGCTTTCCTCCACCCTGGGGGGTTGGGGTACAATAGAAGCAGTTTAACAATTCTAAACAATAATTACACAGTGCAACAATACAATTGCTAAACAAACAATCCTTCCCCTGGCCGGAGCAGGTCTAGATAGGACTAATTATTAAAGGAAATGCTGGTCAACAAGCCTACTCACCCCTGGAGTTCCACAAGGATTTCTGTACTCTGGGGAATGCACAACCACAAAGGAGTGATAAGGCCTCTTCTCCTGGAGACTGCTGCATGAAAGGTTCACTGGGTCTGTTTCCTGGCCAAATGAACTGACTCGATGCACTGGAGGATCTGACTAGATGGCAGAGTTCTGCAAAAACTGACTGAGGCTGCTACTGGGGATCTTCTGGAGGGAGTTACACTGAAGGGACCCAGAGAATTCACTTCAACCTCCTAACAGGGAAGCCAACATCCTTTGCCTTGCTGTCCTTCACCCTCCCTGGTCAAACTCTTTCTCTCCTCTCTCCAGCTTGTGCAGAGCCTTCTCTAGGCTGGGGCAGTCCTGGCTACCTGCCAGGAGATTGGCTCCTTCATTCAGAAGCCAGCCTCCTGAAACTGGGTCAGTAGCTTTAAAAAAACAGTCTCCAAATTTGAATCTACCCTGGCCACAGGGATTGGCTGAGAGGGCTCAGCCTGGCTTCCTTCTCCACTATGGGACAGGAATGTGGTCCAACTGGTTTGGCTTTGGCTGGCTGGGTGCTGGCCTTGAGTAGGGGGAAGGGAGAGGAAAGAAAAAAATGGTTTTCTTTTAAAACCCTGAATTTAGACTACTAGGACTGTCTGCTGGAGTTGGGCATGTTCTGTGCTTCAGAGGGTCACCAAAGCTTTTCAAGGGTTTGCCATTAAGCTGTCAGGGTCCAAATAACCATCTGAACCCTCATATCTCTGAGGATCCCCTATTTTCTGAGGTGCCCCCAATTTCCATGTGGCACTACACCACTGCACTCTATTCTGCAGACACTGACACATGTTGAGGTGTGTTTGGGATTGCAGACACCCCATTCCAAGGACATATGCTGAAATGGGTGCAGCACAGGAGAATGGGCTGAACTGTAAATAAGAGTCCAAGGTACACCTCAATGCCTGTCACTGAGTGGGGTGGGATGGCATGAGCAGTACAGTCGGATATTCAAAGCACACCCCAATGCCTGTCAGTCTGTACAGGGTGGGACGTTATGGTTAGAAACCCTAACGCCCCAGGCGTTTGTTAGTATTTGCACCACATATTTCCAACATGGCCTTTTTATGACCCTACCTCATGAAAGCATTTGGGACCTCTTCTCATGAAGAGTGGTAGCATGATTTTGTCAATGTGTCTCGAACTTTGACTTCCAACAGTGACCATGCCATTCTGCGCCACATGTACGAAAATGCAGATCAGGCAGGGTATGGAGAATGACAGCTGTACCATCTGCAGGGAGGTGTGAAGAGATGGCAATGTTGAAAATCTGTAGTGGGAATAGTAAAAATGCTTGCACTTCTGAGCATATGTGGAAACTGTGCGACACACGCACATAACAAAGTCATTTTATGCACTTTCATCACCAAATTTTCAACGTAGGCATTTTAGGACCTCTGCTCATGAAAAGTGTCACTGTGATTTTCTTAATGCATCCCAAACACTGATTTCCCACAGCGAGTACGCTATTGAGTGCCGGAAGTACAAAAGCACTTTTCGGCCAGGATGTGAAAAATGATAGCTGTACTGTTCATAAGGAGGTGTGAAAAAATGCAAATCTTGAAAATCTGTAGTGAAAATATAACAAATTTGCGAAGTTACGAGCGTGTGTGGGAACTGTGCAACGCACGCTTGTAACACACTCATTTTATGGTCTTTCATCACAAAATTTTTAACATAGGAATTTTAGGACCTCTGCTCATGAACACTGTCACTGTGATTTTCTTAATGTGTCCTGAACACTGATTTCCCACAGTGACTGCGCTATTCTGCGCCAGAACTGTGAAAACACATTTCGGCCAGAATGTGAAAAATGACAGCTATACTGTTCATAAGGAGGTATGGAAAAATGGAAATGTTGAAAATATGGAGTGAAAAATATTGCAAATTGGCAAAGTTACAAGTGTGCATAGCAACTGCGCAACACACACTTGTAAAACAGTCATTTTTGGGATTTTTCCCACCAAATTTGCAACATAGACTTTTTGAGAGCCCACCTCATGAACACTGGCACTGTTGTTTCGTTAATTGGGCCCAAAACGTGATTCTGCGCAGTGACTGCAAAATCACCTTTATTTCGGAACCAATTAATGCCATGACAGTGGGTGAATTCATGAGGAGGGGGCCCAATAACCCCATGTTAAAAATTTGGTGCCAAAATTCCCAAAAATGTCTGAGATATGCACCAAAGTTGAAAAAACCCTATTTATGCCATTATACAACTTACCGGCATTTCCTCAGTTTGCGGTCAGCTTTGAAGAGTGCAGGTGTGTTCCCGGTCCACTGAAGATCATCGCACCAGGCTCCAGAGGTAAATATGGGGTGGGGGGGGTGTGTGGAGGTGGAGTGCTCAGAGGGTGGGTGCAAGTTGGGGCAGGGCCACTGGACTCAACGAGGGACCGTTTTCTGCTTTGCAGGTTACAAAAAAAAAAAACATTGCAGGATGGTTTTACTTTTACAGGGTCATTTGGCACACTGGGATGGGCTCCCAGAGTGCCACCCCACTGATTTTTTGGGGGGGCTGTAGCCGACAGGGGATTGGGCACCCCCATCGGCACATGGGGGGGCAAGAGCCATAGGAGATTGGGGGATTGGGCAGCCCCTCGGCACAAACTGAATGTTTTGGGGACAGATATTATGCCGATGGGGAGTGGGCTCCCCCGTCAGCAAATGTCACGGGGGGAATGAAGCTGACAGGGATTAGGCCCCCTGTTGGCAAAACAATATTCCTGGGAGCACATGATGCTGAGGGGAACTGGGCATCCCCTCAGCACGGGGGTGTAATATTGTTTGTGAACATGGCGGCGGCTTGCTGCCACGTTCACAAACAATATTACACTAGGCATCATTCCACCCAGCAATGAGGGGTCACTCCATCATTGCAGCAGAATGGCTGATGCTGCAATGATGAGGTGGCCCCGATTGCTGCAGTGAAAATGTTTCAACTTGGTGGCACTTTTGGAGACCAGTGTCATCAGCACACTATGCCTCCATTCGTCCACCAGTGCCAAGCCCCCAAACATAATGCTTCTGTTGGTTGCCACAGTAACGCACCTCCGTAACCCGCTTCTCTCCTAGCTGCCACTTAATGTTTCTTGCACATGCATGCAAGCAAACATAAAAAGGAACAATAAGCTCACACAAAGACTGCAATGCAATAGTTTTAGAAGAGAGTCACCTATAGCAAACTATAATGTTAAATTCCAAATGTCCCCTGTACTTGTAGTACTAATAGATCCAGTTGTTCAGGGATTGATTTTGAAAGCTTAACTTGACCCTTGTATGTGTTACTAAGGTAGATCATAACTGCACCCCCTTTTTTTCATCTATCTTATCTAAAAGTACTATAGTTTTCTAATAAAACGTCATAATCATCTATTTTAGGAGAAAGCCAAGTTTCTGCTAATGCTAATATGTCTGGGTTCACTGTTTCTATTTGAGCCCTTATTACATCTAATTTAGGTAACAGGCTTCTTATATTTAAATGTAAAATGCCCACATTCTCCCGTTCTCCAGAATCAGCCAGGGAATAATCATTCGTCTGTAGGGGATCTGGGTTCACATGTACGTTTCCAGCGATCAACAAAAACATCAACACTAGTGAGGCCCCACCTGGAGTACAGTGTACAGTTCTGGAGACCATACCTACGTAAGGACATAGACAGGGTAGAGAAGGTTCAGAGGAGGGCAACAAAGATGGTGCATGGGTTGCATCACAATCCTATGAAGACAGGTTGAAGGAACTGAACATGTACTCCCTGGAGGAGAGGAGGGAGAGAGGGGATATGATAGAGACATACAAGTATCTTACAGGGAGGAACAGGGTGCAGGAAAACACTATTTTTAAGCGAAAAAGATGTTCCAGGACTAGAGGGCATGGGATGAAGTTGGAGGGAGGACGATTCAGAGGAAACATGAGAAAGAATTTCTCACAGAACGGGTGGTGGACAAGTGGAACACCCTGCCAGAGGAAGTGGTGGGGGCTGAAACAATCACGGGATTTAAGAATGCATGGGATAGACATAAAGGAATTCTAGAGGTCAGGGGTAAGGGGAAATAGACTTCTAGGAAAACAAACTGAACTTACAAGCTCAAATGGGCAGACTAGGTGGGCCATAGGCCCTTATCTGCCGACACTGTCTATGTATCTATGTATCTATGTATCAATATAATTTTCCTCACTAAGGTGTACTTCCTATTTAAAAACAGAGTAACACCTTGAGGATATTTTATTTGTCCCCGGTGCATCTTGGGTATACGCAAAAGTGAAACACCTTGTCCCTTGACGAACGTTATTACAAAACCTTCAGTTATATCTAAACTTCCTGCGCATGCATTTGGTAAGAATACCACATTCCCTGCACAGGATTGTTCGTAGCTAGTATTAAAGTTATCCTCTTTTTCTCTATTATTATCCTGCTGCCCTCCAAGACACAGTGTAACAAGTAATACGATAATCAATACCTTTAGTATGCACTCGAATATAAACTGAGTTGTCTTATAGGGCACAGTTCACCCTGCTCCCCCTGAACAAAGGGAGACACATGCCATGAAGTGGAGAGAAATGGCCATAGCCATGTAGTTATTGCTTCCAATTATCAATGATGATCAAGTCAGTTAATGACTTCAAATACATTCAGCTGAATGTGTGCTGCCATATGGTCTTGGTTGGTACCTTCTCCATAACTGGCCTTCCCTACTTAGGAGGGAAGCCACCCATTTGCAACTCCAAAAGGGACTCCTGCCTCTGGGGCATGAAGGAGGGCTCATGACTGGCAACCATGGCATCACTCCCATCCGGAGATGCCCAAATGTCGTGGGCGTGCACCCCAGGAGGCTGCTCCCCAGCTTCGTGGCCCTCTTGTCTAAGTGAGCCCCAGCCAGGGCAGCCCCAGCCTCCCATCAGCCACCAGATGGTCTGTCTGCATAAGTGCATGACCCCTGTTACCCCCTCTGCATCAACCAACCAATACCACCTTGCCACCACAGGGTGAGCCCTGCTCACACTCCCCCAAGCACATCAGCCATCGCTCTCCCCACTGCCTGGTGAATATCCTCTAAGAACCTATCTAAACCCACACTAGAAACATAGAAACATAGACTTTGACGGTAGATAAGGACCACTTGGCCCACCCAGTCTGACCATTTCCCTTCCTATTAGATAAGCTGCAGATTCTAGTTAACCAACAGCCTACTTCCTGCAACTCCCCACTACAATTGCCTTATGTCTGTCCCATGCATGTTTGAATTCCCCCACTGTTTCAGACTCAACAACCTCCCCGGAAGGCAGTTTCACGCATCCACCACTCTCTCCATGAAAAAAAATTTCCTCACATTACCCCTGAGCCGTCCTCCTCTATTTTTAAATTGTGCCCCTTGTTCTTACACATCTCTTTTTCTGAAAGATGCTACCCTCCTGGACTTTGTTGATTCCTTTAAGGTACTTAAAAGTTTCTATCATGTCCCCCCATCCCTCCTTTCATCAAGGGTATACATATTAAGCTCTCTCAGTCTCTCTTCATATGGTTTCTGATGCAGACCCTGCACCATTTTAGTTGCCCTCCTCTGGACTGCTTCCATCCTGCCTATGTCCTTGCGTAGATGGGGTCTCCAAAACTGCACACAGTATTCCAGATGGCGTCTCACCAACTGTCTGTACAGAGGGATAAGCACTTCCCTTTTTCTACTTGTGATGCCCCTTCCTATGCATCCCAGTATCCCCCTGGCTCTCCTGACTGACTTCTCACATTGCTTACCCACCTTTAGGTCATCTGATATGACTACCCCCAAGTCCCTTTCCATTTTTGTTGTTGTTAGTACCTCCCCTGCTATTGTGTACTCTTCTCCTGGGTTTTTGTTTCCCAGGTGCATTACTTTGCACTTCTTTGCATTGAATCTAAGTTGCCATATGTCTGACCATTCCTCCAACCTTGCCAAGTCCCTTCTCATCCTTTCTACCCTCTCTTGTGTATCAACTCTGTTACAGATCTTTGTGTCATCTGCAAAGAGGCATACCTTTCCCTCCAGATCCTCTGCAATGTCACCTATAAAGATGTTAAAGAGGACTGGACCCAGTGCTGAGCCTTGTGGTACTCCACTAGTAACTCCCCTTTCTTCGGAATGTGTTCCATTCACTATTACCTTCTGTGTCCTGTTGTGCAGCCAGTTTGCTACCCAGGCTACCACCCTGGGATCCACTCCCAGGCTGGCTAACTTGATTATTGATCTTTTGTGTGGGACTGTGTCAAATGCCTTGCTAAAGTCTAGGTAGGCCATATCCATAGCCCCTCCCTGGCCTATTACTTTGGTCACCCAGTCAAAGAAATCAATTAGATTCGTCTGACATGACCTTCCTGCTTTAAATACATGCTGCCTTGGGTCCTGTGCCCCACTGGCCTCTAGGAACTCAACAATTCTTTCTTTTAGAAGAGATTCCATCATTTTCCCTACCACTGTGGCCAAACTTACAGGTCTGCAGTTTTCTGGTTCTGCCTTGCTCCCACTTTTGTGAAGGGGAATCACATCTGCTCTCTCAGTCCTCAGGTACTACCCCATCCTCCCATGATTTGTTAAAAAGTGTGGTCAGTGGTGTCACTAGGTCCTCCCTTAGTTCTTTTAAGATTCTGGGGTGAATCCCATCAGGCCCCATTCCTTTGTCCACCTTGAGTTTTAGGAGTTCTTTCAGGACTTTTTCTTCTGTAAATGGACTGGTGTCAACCCCCTCACCCAGAGCGCTTCTATTGTCTGGTTTGGTAACTCCTCCTCATCTTCTTTGTGAATACTGAGCAAAAGTATTCATTCAGTATCTCTGCCTTTTCACTGTCTCCCTCTGCCCACCTCCCCTCTCCTTTATTAATCTTCACTATTCCTCCCTTAACCTTTCTATGCTCCCTAATGTACCAATAAAAGGTTTTATCCCCCTTCTAACCGAGTTGGCCATTTTTCCTCGGTTTGGGCCTTTGCTATTCTGACTGCCTTCCCCACTTCTTTCTGCTTTAATTGATACAGTTCCCTGTCATGCTCCTTCTGTGATTCCTTATACTTTTTGAATGCAGCCTTTTTCTCCTTAACCTTCCCTGCCACCTCTTTTGAGAACCATAGTGGTTTTTTACTCCGCTTTGTTTTCTTTATTTGTTTCACATAAAGGCTTGTTGCCTGTATGATAGCAGTTTTGATTTTTCTCCATCGTTCTTCCACCCCTCCTTTTTGGCCATTTGCTAGTGCATTCCTCAGGTATTCACCCATTTTGTCAAAGTCGGCCCTTCTAAAGTCCAGTATCCTTGTTTTTATATGGCTTGTCTCCATGGTTGTGCATATTGTGAAGCACACTGTGCAGTGGTCACTTGTTCCCAGATGTCTACTGACTTCTAAATTTGTGATCCTCTCTCCATTTGAGAGTACCAGGTCTAGTATTGCTTCCTCCCGAGTGTGTTCCAACACTAGCTGTCTAAGGCCCTGTCCTCTGCAGGGCATCGAGAATGACCCTGCTCTTGGATGTAGCTGCAGTACGTCATCCAGTTAACATCTGACATATTCAGGTCCCCCATCCACAGTATCTCCCCTTTTTCAGCCATTTTGAGAATGTCCTCTATCATTTTCTTGTCTGTTTCCTCCCCCTTGAGACTGGAGTTTGTATATAACCCCTGTGCAGAATGTGATGCCATTCCCTGTCTTCAAGGTGACCCAGAGTGGCTCTTGTCCTCCCTCTTTACTTTTTAGTTCTGTAGCATTTTAGTTCTGTAACTAGATAAATATACCCCATCCCTTGCAAATAACTCTGTTTCTTATATTCTAATGTTGTCATGCCTTACTGTGGACCCCCCCAATGCTCCCCACAAAGGCCCTCATGGCTACATTATGCAGCCGGCACACTTTTTCTAAGGTCTTGGGATCCCTGGCCTGGCACCAATGATGCCTCTGTATCACATCAGACCATATAGTATGCAAGCCAGGCCATCTGCCCTTCAAGTAACTCAAGTCCTCTTTTTCTCATCTCAGCAGGTCAATGGATGGGACCATCCCCATGTCGTTGCCCCCCAAATGAACCACTAGTATCTGCGGAGGACCCCTATGTCAGACTTCGACCAACAGTATCAAAAGCAGCCCTTGCCATCTCATCCCTCTGCAGCCAAACCAAACGACTTCTGCAGCCTGTTGATCCAGGAACAAATTCCTTCCGTCCTGAGTTTGACTTGCGTGTCTGGTTGCCCAATGTACAAATGAATGCCCGCATACCCAGAGCTTACACTGCTATTGCTTAGGTCCTGCTGAGATAAAAAGAAGATAAGTTAGAGCGTGTGTGGTCTAACATACCTTTCAAAAGCTTGTGAGCGCCACCTGCCCAAGGCCTGTATTTGTTCGTTTGTAAAACTTTTGGCCCTGGCATGTGATGCTGCCCCTTTCTGAAATTAATGTGTGTTAAAATCTTTTGCACTGAAACCTAACCACCCCGAACTCTTGCCCAGAATGTGGCGGAATTGGTACACTGTGACTGGGGACCCATCCTGATGCCAGAAAAATGCTAACCCCTGACCAGCCCTGTGGTCCAGGTAGTCCTGAACTCTGTCCTGGACTGCCCACTGGACCCCTGATTGGGGCTTCAAATTACACCAACACCCTTGTGCCGTAGGATTCGTCTTGCTCTGCCACAGTCGAATGAATACACCCCCTTTTGTCAGGGTTACGTCATCGTCGGTTAGCACCATGGGCTGGCCAGGTGCTTTGCTGGGTTGTACCAACTCTGATACTCGGAAAGCCCCGCCAAAGGCCACTAAGTATGCTGTGTTGAAAAGCCGGGCCTCCACCTGGGAGGAGCATACCTCGCCTAACAACCCCCATACCACCCCAGTAGATTGGGACTAATGGGACATCTGCTGTCAGGGGTCGTGGAAGCCTCCCTGCCCACCCTTCTAAGAGCTTCCACACTGGGAAAGCCCTCATATTGTCAAAGTAACCCATAACTTTTGAGAACCAAGCAATGCAGCCAAGTGTTGGCTCACTACTGCCCGTGAGCTGCCGCTTCTTTTCTTAGGAAGGCATAGGCACACAAGTGATATACTGGGATGAGCCATGTGTTATCCCACCCTTGTTCCTGGTGAGCCTGTATGAAGTTATCTACTGCCCTTGTATACGTAGCCCATGTGCTGGGTGCCAGTGACTGCCTGATTAGACCCCAGGCCTGTGAGTTACCAGTTCCCACAGGTACACTGGGACAACGCTGGGGCTATTTCTCCACTGCAGGTGCCAGCTGCCAAAACCTCTGCCACTGCGAACGAGAGAGAGTGTCAGCGATACCATTTTCCACACCTGGTACATGCACAGCCCTGAATTTTATGTTTAGCATAAAGCATTTTAAAACGAAGACCCTCATGGGATCTCTTTGAAACATGTCAAAAAGGCCTGCCAAATTTTCAAGTCTTCTCTCATGGTTGCGGTCACCCATATCCTGTGGTACTGCTTGGTGCACCCTGCTCCCATCTGAGTCAGTCTGCGCATGAATGTCCTGTCCATTGGCATGATTCTGAATGCAAAATTCAAGTAGCCTACGAGCTGCTGCATCTCATGCAATGTGGTCTTCTTTGCCCCTGCTATCTTTCCCAGCAGTTCCTTCAGGGCGACCAACTTCTGTTGGGGCAGTCTGCACTCCTTCACCACTGTGTCTATCTCTAATACTAAGAAGGAGAGCATTATGGTAGGGCTTTCTGTTTTATTCTGGCCGACGGCACACCTATGTCAGCACACACATCCTGAAATGCTGCCATAAGATGGGCACAGTTGTTTGTCCCTGCCTTCCCAACAAACAGGAAGTCGTCCAGGTAATGTATTACCTCTGGTCTCCCTGCTTGCTGTGTTGTCACCCAATGCAATGCTGAGCTGAATGGCTCAAACATTGCACATGCCACCGCGCAGCCCGTGGACATGCAGTTGTCAATGTAATAGCTGCCTTCAAACTTCATGACCAATAAATCTGTGTTGTCTGGGTGTACCGGTAACAACCTAAAGGCTGACTCAATGTCTGCCTTCCCCAGTAGGGTGCCCTGCCTCACCCCCTGAATCATTCCCAGCACTCATCCAAGCATGTGTATGTGACTGCTGTGTGGGCTAGGCTGATGAAATGGTTTATTGACTCCCCTTTGGGGTAGGATAAGTGATTTATCATCCTAAATTCCCCATGGGTTTTCTTCGGGATGAGCCCAATGGGTGACACCCGCAATGTCCTGCTTGGCAGCTCTGGGAATGGGCTGCTCACTCTCCACGCAGCTATCTCTTTCTTGAGCTTCTCCCTGACCACTGCCAGCCACTCTCTGGTGGACTTCAGGTTCTGCACCTTGTACTGTAGGTGAGGTCCTTCATAAGGGATTTGGAAGCCAGTCCCAAATCCCTCCACCAGGAATTGTGTGGCCACTGTGTTGGGGTACTGCTGGAGTCTCGACCTAAGACAGTCCACCCTTATGGGTGCTGGGGCCTTTATGCCAGCCCTGCTTTGTGGGGCGAAAGGACCCGGACCCAAAAACCCACCGGCACTGCATGAATGGGTGGGGCTGCCCGCATGCAAAGCATTCATGCTTGAACCTGCAGTGCTCAGTTTTGCATGTCCTTTGGTTGTATAGATAACAGTGTCCTCCCCCTCTTCTCTCTTTATTCTCTTTTCCCCAATTTTTCAGAGATAAGGGTTTCCACACTGGAAATCTGCTATCCATATGCTAACCCCCCCACCATGTCAATGGCCCACAGCAAGGGTAAGTCCAGCATGTACCACGATCTCCCCATATCGTACTGCATCTGTCTCCTGAATGCCTCATCATATTCTAACCACTCCCCTCCCAGTCTTGCTGCACGTATGGCCATGATTCTACTCAAATACACCCAGAGGCCCTTAGCCTTCTCTGGGTTCCTTTGTGCTAACAGGCCAGCGTAAATAGCAAATCCGGCTAACCAATGATCCCAGGTGCGCTTAATGTGCACTTTCCGTTTATTTTCTACACCATCATCTTTCTCTTTTTTATCCTTGTCTTTGTCTTCCACTTGTTCTCTGAGTCTGTTCAGCAATGTGAACACATCTACAAACTCCCCCTTTATTATTTGTTGTCTTACCTTGTCCGGTAAATGGGAATCAACTGGTTCACCCAAGCTGACAAGCCCCCGAGCTTCAGCTTGCCCAGTTGCCGGCTGCCCCAACTGGTCTGTAGCAGCTGCAGAACTTGCACTGCGGTCCTCTACCCCCCTTGGGCTTGTCTTGTCTGGTGACGCAGCAGCCTGCACTTGCTCTTGGACTGTGATAAACGCCAGCACCTTGTCCAGTTTTTGCTCCAGGCTAACCTGGTTCATTGATGGCCTAGCGGCTGTCACTTCCACCACCCTCATGCTTGGCCTGGCTGCGGCCTCTCCTGGAGGGGTGGTTTGTACCCCCACCTCCCACAGTAGTAGGGGTGCCCCTGAGCACGTTGGACCAGCCTGCCCTGGGTCTGAGGTGGCGATCGGGAAACATACCTGATCAACCATCTCGTTGGCCATCTCTGTTATGAGGAGCTGGACATCGGGCCCATTGCCCATGCTCTGTTGCCCCTTCCTGGGCTTCCTTGCCCATTTTGGCTGAGGTTTGGGAGGGCCTCCCAGTGTCTGCCGCAGCAGACCTCTTAGTTCTTCCACTGACATATTTTGTAGGTCGGGCTTATCTGTTGGTTGGCGTGCCCGAACTTTGCTGGGCTGCTGGTCCTGTCTCAGGTCTACCTCCTTGATGGGACCCTCGGGCTCCAGCTGCACCTCTTCCTGTGCTGTAGGAAGATTCTGCTGCTTGTCGCCCTCTGTCTCCACTTGATTTGGGAACAACACGTCCCACCATGCCTTCCCTTTGCTCTGCATCAATTCCACCAACGGGGTCTCCAGACTGCTGCCGCTGGCTGCACCATCTGCCATCTCTCCCGGAAGCTGTAACACAGGCTAAACACACACACTCGGACACTTCCTTGGCCGGTCTGCCAACTTCTGCTGCCAACCAGCCAACAAACTGCCCTGCCCTGAAACAGAAATTAATGACTGGGGAACCTTGATAAACATGCCATACAGAATAGAGACGCCGACTTATTGGAATTACTGTACATGTTTAAATTGACTGTGCTGCAGCTTCTTGAGCAACCGACTTCTTTCATGCAGGTTAGATCATCTCCCCCCAACATTATAATCAAATTATCCCTGGCCTTGATAGCCTTTTTAACCACAGTGACCCAGTTTTGTTTGTTTTTTTGCCAAGAAACATGTATCAGCAGCATTTTAAATGTCTCAGGACTGTACTTTAACACTTAAATCCAAATTGCCATTTTTAACATCTCTCACCTCTCAGCGTTAACCTCGGAGCACTGGCCTTCAACCCTATTATGTCTGCAGCTAATGGGCTCCTTTATTAATCTACAGGTAGTGCCAGCCCTTTATTATGTTTGCTTGCACACATGTGCAAGAAATATAGTGCCACTATACGAGTTTTCATAGGTGTGCCTCCCCCACTTCCAATGCCTTGCTCCCTTTTGCATGCATAGCTGCACCGTGCCAATGAATGTCCGAGCTGTCTATGACAGCCATTCAGATGCAGTGGTGTACAGTTCTGAGGAAAACACTGCCACAATCAGTGGTGGTAACATGTAGGCAATTTGCATACTGCCGTTGGCAGTATGCAAATTGCCTACATGTCAACAGACTACATCTGAACTGTCATAGACAGTTCACCCCCCACGAACACCTACGTAGCATGGTGGGAGCCCACCCCAGCATGCTCATGCACTCCCCTTACACTGTATGGCTGACAGGGGTGCCCAATCCCAGTCAGCTCTGCTGTCCCCAAACAGACTTCCAGGTACCACGCTGGGAGCCCACCCCAGCGTGGCAAAGTCCGTGTATGGCGACAGGGTGCCCAATCCCCATCAGCTCCACTGCCCCCCAAAAACAAACTTCCAGCTGCCACACTGGGAGCCCACCCCAGCTTGGCAAATGTCCGTGTCGTCTTCTAAAAGAAAAACAAACACCTGTAGAAAAAAATGGTCCCTCGTTGACTGTCTTGCCCCTCCCCAACCCGCGCCCACCCTCTGTGCACCCACCTCCCCACCCCCCACCCCATACTTACCTCCAGAGCCCAGTGCAACCATCTTCGGTAGACCGGGAACATGTCTGCACTCTTCAAAGCCGACCGCGAACTGAAGAAATGCTGGTAAGCTGTATAATGGCATAAATGCTTTTTTTTTTCCAACGTTGATGCATATCTCGGCCATTTTGGGGAATTTTTTCATCAAATTTTCAACATGGGGTTCTTGAGGCCCCACCTCCTGAACTCAGTCACTGTCATTTTGTTTTTCGGTCCTGAAAGATGATTTCGTGGTCACTGCACGGAACCACCTTTCGGGACAGAGTAACGAAACGACAGTGTCACAGTTTGTGAGGTAGGCCCCCCCAAAACCCTATGTTGAAAAGTTGGTGAAAAAAATCCCAAAAATGACTGTCTTACGAGCATGCGTGTGCAGTTCCTATGCACCCTCGTAACTTTGAGAATTTTTATATTTTCACTCCAGATTTTCAACATTGCCATTTTACCACACCTCCTTATGAACAGTACAGCTGTCATTTTTCACATCTTGCCCAAAATACATTTTCGCGCATGTAGCACACAATGACGCAGTCAGTGTGCGAAATCAATGTTTGGGACAGATTAAGAAAATCACAGTGACGCTGTTCATGAGCAGAGGTCCCAAAATGCCTGTATTGACAATCTACTGTAAACAATCCCCAAACTAATTACATTACGGGTGTGAGTTGCACAGTTTTTAAGTACGCTCATGACTTCACCAGTTTTTTTATATTTTCACTCCAGATTTTCAACATTGCCATTTTTTACACCTCCTCATGAACAGTACAGCTGTCATTTTTCACATCCTGTTCGAAATGTGTTTTCACACCTGTGGTGCCAAATGGCGTAGTCACTGTGCAAAATCAGCTTTCGGCTAACAAACTGATATTGCCACTGTTCATGAGATAGGGGGTCACAAAAACCCCATGTTGAAAATTTGGAGTGAAAATGCCAATGAACGCCTGGGGTGTTAGGGTTTCTGGGCATAACGCTCCACCCTGTAGAGACTGACAGGCATCAGGGGTGTGACTTGGGATTGTCGCCTGTAATGCTCATGCCATTCCACCCCAACCACACCCTGCAGCCAGTTACAGGCATCGAGGTGTGCCTTGGACTCTTCAGCACCAAAGTTCACCCCATTCTCCTATACTGCACCCATCTCACTGTATTTCCTTATGGAATGGGGTGAGTATAAGGCCCAAAGACCCCAAGGCACACTGTGACACTTGTCGGTGTCTGCAGGGTAGGGTGTGGTGAAATGGCGTAGCCATTATGCCTGATGACCCAAAGGCACACCCCAATGCCTGTCAGTCTCTGCAGGGTGGTGGTGGGGTTGGCTTCAGTTCAATACTTCACTGCCATTCCTATTATGCATCTCTCTAATTCCTACACTACCAATGCCAATGCCAGCAAGCAAACATTCGGTATTGACAAATGCTTGTTAATTTAAATGTGGTGGTTGGAAAAGGCCCACAGAGCTGAACCTTATTTCCATGTGCTACCTGGAGAGATGTATGTGACTTGCTGAAGGTTGACCGGTATGTGATTTTGAGTGTGGGATTTAAATCCATGTCCACTGGGTCTCCAGATTCTGTGCTCTGCCCAGTAATTGCCATATATTTTGATTTGGCTGTTTCTATAGCTTTCCTTCAAAATAAAGCACTTTGGAGTACCCTTGGATGAAAAGATATCAGCACCTGTTATGCAACATGGCTTGGAACAAACAAACTAATCATTTTAGGCCTCACGTTCTACCACATCATGCTGCCTCACTTGGAGTGTAAAGGACTTCCCAGAACCTTTTTAACGACTTGCATTTCCGTGCCCTATCCCCCACAACTGGCTGATTTTTGCAGGCTTTGCTTTGTTCCTTTCTTTAATTTTTTTTTTTTTTTTAACTTGCTATTCTGTATACATCTGTGAGCAGGTGGGAGGGCAGCAGCGAGCTGTCCCTTTACAGCCCGCTGTGCCTGCGCACCACATGGTCTGGCGTACTCGCCGTCCAGCCTACTGGCACTGTGAACATGTTCACCTCTGCTTAGAAGGCTCCACTGGACTTCTTGAAGCAGCGGGACGACAACCTCTTGACCTGGCCTGAATGTAGGCACTTGCATCAAATCCTGGCCACAGATCCCTCGCTAGTGCTGCCTGTTCCTATCGCCCTCCCCTGAAGGTTCTGGAAGGGCTGCCATGGCCCCTGTGGATGCCCGAGCACTGGGCTGCTGGCACACTATGCAATCTCACCAAGACTAGGCCCCGATTGGGTCAGGCGCTGGCAAGAGCGAGGCCCCGCGGTCTACCACCACTCCGACAGAGGAAGGCACCAGGAGGTGCTTGGTGGTAAGCTGAACCACCCCAAGGGGCCCACACAGGTGATCCTTGTCTCCCAAGGCAGAAGGGGGAAGCCAACCTGGTGGGGGGAGGTCTGGTGTCTGCTGCTCATCCGGCCACACGGTCCGAAGGCCACCACTTGAGCCTTGCTTGGAACTGAGCAGTTACTGTATGGTCCCCCACAGGTGGGGGTGGGGAAGCTAGCCCAATCGGTGGGTTGGGAGCTGAAGCACGCTGAGCCACGTGGTCTGAGGGCTGCCACTGGAGCATTGAGCCAGAGGCTCTACCGATGGGCCACCATGGTGTCTGGGGATTGCTAGGCCACTCTGTGCCCTACTGCCACTCCTAATTTTCTGGCCAAGTGCTGGCATGGAGTCACCCGCCAAAGTGGCTGCTCCCTCTCACCCAATGCCTGCCTTGCACCTCTCCCTATGAGGCTTTCGTATAGCCCTTTGCCTCTTTTTCCTGCAGTCGTTCTGTGTCCTGGAGTCCTTGCTGGCCAGAGAGTGAGGAGCAAAGAGGGAGACCCCTCGCAGCCTGGCCTTAAGAAGACCTAGCTCCTCACTTGCCAGTCCCCTGCCCCCCCTCGGGAACACTCCCCATGTCCCCATCCTGCCCCTGCTGGGCAGTCCTGCCTGCCCCCCCCATCCAGTGTGATCTAAGGGGACATGCCCACAGACGAAGGTACTGCCCCCTGTTATGCATAGTGGGCTCCTTCAAAAACTGGGGCTGAGTGGCACAAGCATGATTGAATGTCAATCACCTTTCTCCGCCCCTTTTCACACTCCACAGGTAATGGTGTAGTATAGTACACAATACTGGTCTCAGTTAGTGTCTCTCAGTCTTTATGCTGCATTACAACATACAGCATAAACGTAGGGAAATGCAGGAAGGTGTTTGCAGCTGATCTTCTGGCGTTCTTCTGCCACACACCGCTCATTGTTCTGAGCACAGGACACAGTTGTTAGGCAATGTCTCTCAGCCAGGCACTTTGAAATACAGTACACTCCTGGAAAATCTCAGAACAGGTGTTTCAGACTGGTGTGCTGGCATTCTACTGCCGCTTGCAAGCACGAGAGAATTTCAATCACTTTTTTCCACCCCTTTTCCCACTGCCACACTTTAATTGGGCTTGCCGCCAAGCCCCCCTCTAACAGGCAGGGAATGGTGTAGTATAGGACACAATACTGGTCTCAATTAATGTCTCTCAGTCTTTATGTTGCATTACAACTTACAGCATAAACATAGGGAAATGCAGGAAGGTGTTTGCAGCTGATCTTCTGGCATTCTTCTACCACACACTGCTTGTTGTTCTAAATACAGGACATAGTTGTTAGGCAATGTCTCTCAACCATGAGCTTTGAAATACAGCACACTCCTGGAAAACATCAGGACAGGTGTTTCAGGCTGATCTGTTGGCTGTCTACACCCTCTGGCATGTCCACTCTGTTACAGAGCTTCGTGTCATCAGCGAACAGGGAAATTCTGCCTTCTTGGTCCGGCGCAATGTCACTGATGAAGACATTGAATAGGACCGGTCCCAGCACAGATCCCTGTGGTACCCCACTGATCACTCTTCCCTCTGTGGAGTGACAGCCATTTACCACCACCCTCTGTGTCCTGCCAACCAGCCAATTACCCACCCACCACCCTACTGTCCTGCTCACTCCCATATTCCCAAGTTTGTTTAATTGTCTTCTATGTGGCACAGTGTCAAAGGCCTTGCTGAAGTCCGATAGACCACGTCCACTGCCCTCCCCTGATCCACCTCCCTTGTTACCCAGTCGAAAAATTCAATGAGGTTGGTCTAGCATGACTTCTCCCCTCGGTGAAACCATGCTGCCTTGGGTCCTATAGTCCTTTGGCAACCAGATGTTCCACCAGTCTTTCCTTCAGTAGTGCTTTCATGATCTTCCCCACTACCGAGGTCAGGCTGACTGGTCTGTAGTTCCCCGCTTCCTCTTTGTTCCCACTTTTGGATAAGGGGACTACATCTGCTGTCCTCCAGTCTTTGGGTATCTCCACTGTTTCCAGTGATCAGCTAAACAGGATTGCCAGAGGTCTAGCCACCACCTCTCTTAGTTTCTTTAGGACCCTGAGGTGCACCCCATCTAGCCCCAAAGCATTATCAACTCATTCCTTTCAGTTCCTTTAGGACCCTTTCTTGTGTAAAGAGACTTGTGTCCATTTCTGCACCATTCCCACCCCTTGTACTCCCTTCAGACTCATTGCCCTACTCTTCCTCAGTAAAGACTGAGCAGAAATATATGTTCAGTATGTCAGCTTTACTGTTGTCATCCTCCACGTGGCCCCCATCCTCCCCCTTTGGTCTCACTATCCCCTCCCTTTGCTCTTTTTTCACTTATGTGCCTGTAAAAGGTTTTGCCCCCACTACCCACTGATTTTGCGATCTGCTCTTCTGTCCGAGCTTTGGCTTCCCTTACTGTCCTCCCTGCCTCCCTTTGCGTCTCCTGGTACTTCTCCCTATCCTCTTCTGCCTGTGTTGTTTTGTATTGCCTGAATGTGATCTTTTTGGCTTTCACTTTCTCCGCTACCTCCTTGGAAAACCATAATGGCCTCCTCTTCCTTTTCCCCTTACTAACCTGTTTAATGCATAATTCTGTTGCTCTTGTAATCCCTGTTTTAAATATTGCCCACTGTTCCTCCACCCCCAATTCCCTCCCCATTCCCATTAGTGCCTCTTTCAAGCACGTCCCCATTTTCCTAAAGTCTTCCCTCCTAAAATCCAGGATACATGTTTTTGTGCGGTTTAGTTCTGCTCCTTCTATGATTTCAAACCACAGTGACCGGTGGTCACTGTTCCCCTGGTGCTCCCCCACTGTTACCCCTATCACACTATCCCCATTTTTGAGCATGAGGTCCAGTATTGCCTTTTGCCGAGTTGGTTCCATGACCAGTTGCTTAAGGAAGACACCTTGAAAGGAATCCAGGATAAATCTGCTCCTGGTTGATGCTGCTGTTGGGAGGTTCCAATCCATGTCTGGAATATCGAAGTCTCCAACCAGCACCACCTCCCCCTTGTCTACCATCCTTTGGATGGCTAGTATTAACTCCCTATCAGTCTCTTCTTCCTCCTTGGCTGGTGGTCTGTAGACCACCCTTGTGTGGATGGCTGACCCCATTTTCCTTTCAAGCTTAGCCCACAGTATCTCTCACCCATTTTGTTCCTCCTGGATCTCTGTAGCCTTTGTCATCTTTCACATAAAGTGCCACTCCTCCGACCTTTCTGCCTGCCCTGTCTCTTCTGAATATGTTGTAGCCGGGTATGACCATCTCCCAGTCATGGTTATCAGTACACCAGATCTCTGTGATGGCCACAATGTCCAGGTCCGACTGCACCATGGTAGCCTCCAGATCTTACATCTTGTTGCTAAGGCTCCTGGCACTGGCACACATGGCTTTCCATGATGTGAACTACCTGAACTGTTTAGCTGTTCTACTCCAGCCCCCTTCCTGGCTGTCCTTTATCCCTGCTTCTCTCTGCTGTCTGCCTTTCTGTGGAGTATTTCCCTCTTTCTGCCTATCAACCTCTTGGGTGCCTATCTCCATCTTTTGCACACTGCTCTGTAGAGATACCCCCTCCTTCTGTTCACTGATTCCACTGCTAGCTATGGGAGGTGGGCAATTAGGTACCCTCCTTGCTGGCCTGCCACCCCCTTTGCTAGTATAAATGCTTGTCCATGTAGCATTTAAACGTACCATTGAGTGCTTGGATTCCCCTCCAGGATGGACGCAGGCTGTCAGGCTTGAAAAGCCCCATCCTTCCAGGTGGGTCTCCAGTCACCAATAAATCCACACCCTTTCTCTCAGCACCAGTTTTTCAACCATGTGTGAAAGTTCCTGGTGCATGCACCCCTGTGCTCTTCCATGCTTCTCCCAGGTAGTACTTCAGAGAAGGTGACAGATGTTGCTGCTTGTTAGAGACCCCTACCCAATTTTCTAAACTGTTCCTGAACTTCCTTAGGCTCCCCATTTGCCATGTCATTAGTACCTAGGTGGATAATGACATCCGGCTCACCCTCCCGTCTTGCCTTCCCAGCGATCCCCGGGATCTTCTTCCCATCCCTCCTTGCCGTGGCACCTGGTAGGCACCTCACTTCCCTGTCCTCACCCTCGTGTATTCCTAGCTGGATCCCTCTTATGATAGAGTCCCCCACCAGGATTCACTTCCTCCTCCTCTGAATCCTTTCAGAATCTGGAGTACCCTGCCAGCAAATATGGGAATGATCGAACACTATTCTACATTTAAATGATGTCTCAAGACCATCTGGCCTTGTGCTCAGCATGAAAATGTCTATGATAAGTTGTGCATTCCCTGCATTCTCATCACTACAAGTTAATGTCTGGGTTTCACCTGTAAAAGGGACACTGTCCCAGTGAACTAACTAACTAGAACGTGCCTGTAACTTTGATATCAGCAGTAGCAGAAATGTGTTTATTAAGCAATAAGGCATGACCAGGGGTTATGTTAATGGTATGTTAATCACCATCTAGGGTTGTAATGTTGCTCAAAGTGTAGCTGGGTGCCACATGCCCTCAGAGGGTGATTAATTGACGTTTAACTTAATCCCTGGGAGTACCTTATTGCTACTATAATAAGAAAAATGCTTTTTTTTTCCCCCAGTGTCTAAGTAGCATGTGAAGACGGTGACTACAAAATGATTAATGTTAAAAGGGCCAATGGGTAATGCTGAATGAGAAAATCGGCAAAGTCACTGTATCCCTCCCCGAGGTCCACCCCCCTCTGGAGTTAGTATATTTAGTAAGGGTGTGTGTGGGGGATGCGGGGTGCACAGCCACCCACAAAATGAGACATTGCTGAATTTGTCATTCGGCATTATCCATTGGCCCTTATAACAGTCGCTGTATTTTAGTCACCATTCTGACATGGAATTGAGGTCTAGGGATATGATGGTGGAACGTCCATGGGGAGGGGGCAACCAAAATGGAAACTGTAAAGCTGACTTATATTTTGTTCCTCGGGAGTGGAGTGCAGCCTTCCTTCATGGGATGCTGGGTTAGGAGGCAAACTGGATTAGTGACACAACAACATGCCAGGCATTAAGATCCAAAAGGCAACTGATAATACAAAAAGGATCCTTTAATAAAGAATTGGATTATTCCATGAGGCATTTCTTAAAGGAACAGCAGCTCATCCAATTTGGGGAATACTAAAGCATTGGACCAAAGGGTCCGCTATCTCAATGTCCATGCATTGACCTGGAGTCCAATGTTTCAGTGTCTGTAATCAGCACAAGTGGTCATTATAATTACCGTGGGCAAATATTCAGCATACAGTCAACCCCTTCTAGCATTTCCACACTGTACAAATTCTGGCAGCTTTAGCTCTCCCACTGGCAGGCTCGAACCCAGCTTTCTCTTTTCACTGGCTACACTCTGTACCTGGTAGGCTCTCACTGACATCTACACAGTTACAGGTTTGAATCTCCTTTCCAGACTGTAGTCCCATACTCAAGGTGACGGCAACCCCCTCGAATACGAGCTGGCCCACATCTTCTATGGTCCCAATGGAGCTACTTCACTCCTCCTGAAATGGGCGGCATGAACCCCCGGAAGACATCCTCTTCAATGCTCCCCAATGCCTAGCTGCAGAATCAGGTCCATGCCTCCATTACTCTCCAAGGCTCAATCGCTGGTGGTGCTTCCCACCTTGGATGAGCAGTCCTCCTTTTTTTTCTCTTTGCAGATTTGTTCACCATGGAGGCTGGAATTAGGCAAGTCTGCCACTCCTCCTTCCAGACAGTCAGCACACTCCCAAAGGTGGTTTCATTCACAACCACCAATACCATGTCCTCAGTAGGTCTGTTAGGCCCCACACACCAAGAAACTGCTGACACTTGGAATTAGGCAATCTCCCCTACTCCTGCCTTCGGACTGACTCCTTCAGCCTGCGCTCTTCCACACGGCCCAAACAAGCCCCACCCTCCAGGGGTACTCCCAGCCAATGGCTGACCAGCTCCCCTGGAGGAAAGAAATTTTAACCCATGATGGGTTATAAACCCAGGAACCTTAGAAAGGGGCAGATGGTTCCTTTAACCCCCACTGTAGGTTCTCTTCCTATAGGGGGGTTACAGCTCTTCCCCCCTTTTAAAGCTCAACACCCTCAGTGAGCATCCCAGGGCATCTGCCAGCCACTCCTCTAGGGCCCACAGCAAGAAGGGTATGCTCACTCCCCTCCCATCTGGTGCCAGAGAGGCTTAAGACTGCCTCACAACGAAGGTGGCCAAACTCACATTACACTAGAAATTGGTCCCCTTGAGCTCAACGCAACAAATTCATTCAAGCTCCCTGGCTGCCCACCCCCGGACCCTCAGGATGATTGCCCAAGCACCGAGTGTGTGGCGGTTCAGGTCTACACATCTAAGCAACACCCATCCAAACTCTACCTAACTGGATCCTGCCATTAAAACTGCCTGTCTGAACACTGTCCACTTCCCTATCATGCCCAAGAACAGGAAATTGCCTCATACATTCCCCCTTGATTAAATACATATCCCCCCACAATGGTAACAGATAAATTGAAACAATGCTATTGGCCCAAAGGGACACAGATTTCATATAGCCATAACAGAGAACGTGTTACTTTTTGTTTCAAACATGTAGTGTTAACAACAACCCACTAGCAAGTTTACTAGTTATATCTGTGGGGTAAATGCAAACTGCAAAAGTATAATGCAGTAAGTTCAATTATGTCTGAGACCAATGGGCTAGTCCACTATAACAGCAACAAGAAAAAGAGTGGTCTCACCCATCTGCTGACCTCTGGTGGGTGGCGCATCAAATGGCAATTCTGGATGCTTCAGGCCTCTCAGTCCTTTATGCCCGGTTTCTTAATGATGGACAAAATAGTACCCTGGATCTGTATTGGTACAGGGATGTCCAAATGAGTCTGTGGCTTCCTCACTCTACTGGTCTTGGCCTCCATCCAGATCCTGGATCAAAGCATAGTGCTTCATCAGGGTCAGTCCCTTATAGCCACTGCTCCCACAAATTCTCTTCACGACTCTCTTTGCCTCTTGCAACACTAAGGTGGAGCTGTAAACATCCTGCCCATGCTTCCTGTAGATCTTCTGCAAAAAGGCCTTGTACACCCATTCCTTCCTTTTTGACTCTATTACATCTCAGATCTGCTCCGGTAAGTATGGGTTCCCAGACTGGGGATAGTACTGTTTTATTTGTCTCCAGAATATCATCTCTGCCTGTGACCACTCCGGTATGCTGCTCACAGTTGTCCAGGGTGCTCTTCCCAGAGGCAGCCATTCCCCCCTCCTGGTATTGATGTTGTTGGCAATCTCTCTCTCCGCCTCTCTTCGGAAGCTTCCAGCATGGGGCCTAGTCCTGGGGGTCACATTTGGGGAAGGGTCCCAGGCAGAGAAAGAATTTCAGAGTAGCAGTCCACAGTGGTATCTTTGGAGGCTCCCTCCTCCTATACTGCTTTCACGTCTACATTGGGCTTGTTGTCCTTCATCGGTTCCTTAGGGCTTACTGGATCAGGCTCTTGCACCACTGGGAGAGGGCTTGACTAGAGTTGGTTGGATACTGGCTGGAGGGGCTGAAGGTGGTGTACCCAAGGGGACAGACTGCTGAGTGGCAGGGGTTTCTGGCTGCAGTGGTGTCTCATTTTTACCACCAGACAAAAGAGCACTAAAATCCTGGGGCAGCAGCTTGGGTGATGGTGCCACCTAGAGGACAGGGGAAATATGCCCATAACCAGCAAATAGTTTCTTCTTCAGTGCTGCATTGGCTTCGGGGGCAGGCTCCAAATTTTCAGTTGCTACATCAGTCTCTACTTCTTCCCCATGCAGTGCAGGCTCCAGGAGTCCCTCCCACCCTTCTGCAAAGACCTCCTCGGACTCAACAGTTGGCATAGCCGGGCTGTCCCAGTTACCAAGGGTAAGCAACAGACCATGGGCTTGGCATTCCACATCACGGCACCACGCACACACTGGGAAGGGCTCCACCTCCAGGCCCTGGTATTTACATAGTGCACACTCCCAGGAGGGGGCTGATTTTTCTGCAGTCTCACACCGCTATTTGCACAACTTCATGAGCACTCTGATGCCCATTTCAGAACAACTTCTCTGCCATGCTGGGCACTAACCTTATGATGTTCACCCTGAAAAAACATTAAAGGGAACATTTATCACTGTCCAGTTCCAACTCAATTGCTCTGCTTTTTTCCTCTCCTACTCGTGCCCTATGCAGTCTTGGTGCACCAAAAATCGATCAGCCTTAACTCTGCACTAGGCCCCCTCACTTCTGACTAGCAGAATGAGTAAAAGTGCTTACTAAGAGACAGTCCACCCAAAGTCCAGGTGCGTGGACACAGGTAACCCGACTGGGCACAAGGATAACAGGGAGAACAATTTATTTTTAATAACAAAATAATGAATCTTGCACTGGGAACAGATGCTTTCATCGATGATCACACAGTTCCTCTGAATATGCACATCCAAACAAACAGTGAGCAGTCTTTGCCATGCCCTCTTTTTGCGCGATCATCTCTGTTCTGGCTACAGTGATTTCTATCCATATGCATTGTCCCCACATGTTCGGGCCTCAGGTCTGCCTCTGCACATTCAGCAAGGCACAAAATTCCCCAGCTCTCCAGCACCATTTTTGCATCCATACTTTCAACAGCAACAATCCAAAATAGTCCATAACTTCACCCAGCTACCATCGTAGGGTTATGTGATTGCAGAGGAGCACCCCAAATCCCAGACAAGTTCCCACTTGTAGCCCCCCTTCCCAGGTGTCTAGAGGTATGATGGTGAAGCGTCCGTGGGATGGGGGCAACCACAATGGAAACTGTAAAGTTGACTTACGTTTTGTTCCCCAGGAGTGGGGTGCAGGCTTCCTTCATGGGGTGCTGGGTTAGGAGACAAACTGGAATAATGACAAAACAACATGCCAGGCATTAAGATCCAAAAGACAAATCGATAACAGTAAAAGGATCCTTTAATAAAGGACTTGATCACTCATTGGAGCATTTCTGAAAGGAACAGCAACTCATCCCATGGGGGAAATACTAAGACAATGGATCAAAGAGTCCTCTGTCTCAGTGTCCATGCATTGTCCTAGAGTTCAATGTTTGTAATCCGCACGGGTGGTCATTACAATTACCATGTGCAATTATTCAGCATGCAATTGACCTCTTCTGACATTTAAACACTGTGCAAATTCTGGCAACTGTAACTCTCCCACTGGCAGGCTCGAACCTAACTTTCTCTTTTTGCTGGTTACACTGTCTGCCTGGCAGGCTCTCACTGACATCTAGATGGTCACAGGTTTGAATCTCCTCTCCAGACTGCAGTCTCATACTCAAGGTGACTGCAATCCCCTCGGCTATGAGTTGGCCCACATCTTCCACGGTCCCAATGGAGCTACTTCACTCCTCCTGAAACGGGTGGCATGCACCTTCTGGGAGACATCCTCTTCAATGCTCTCCAATGTAGGCACCCCCTTTATAAAGGGGAGCTTACTATGCTTCTCCCTCTCCATCAGTTTCAGGCATTAGGATATGGGCAGCTTGGGCCCCCTTGGGTGTAGTTCCCCCTCCAATGCTGCTATAAAAGAAAGGGGGTGAGTAGAAGGGAGGAGACCAGTGGGAAGATCTGGTGCAAGTAGGGCCAGGGGGGGCTCGAGACCCAGTCTGGGAGTGGCGGTCTGCAGTCTGTGGCATTGGTTCCGCATACAGATGTTTGTGGGGTGGTGGTCAGGTGCAATTGACTGAGGAATGGGTTTTGTGGGTGTCTTGGGAGTCAACATCCCAAAGGAAGGAAGAACTTAGGCCCAATAGTGCTCGGTGCACTGGGGGATAGGCCTGGGGGCCTGTTCTATTTGGAGTGAGCTGGCAGTGGGGACGCCGCTGTAGTGCCAGTGCTGTGGTGTGGCATCAGGGGCAGTGGCAGGGCCTTTTGAGCTGTACCTGGAGTGGCACATTGCCGTGGATGGATGTTGATGGCCTGCATGGGATCTTGCATTGTCAGACCTGCTGTACCCGAGTCTGGGGCAGGTCTTGACTTAGGCCCACTTAAATATATATAGTTTTTGTTGACCGAGTAAGTGCACTAGACAAATTCTGCCTATTTTCAGGCACGACCCGGAGGAAGGAGATACAGATGAATGCCAACTGACTTTTTTTGAACCAGATTAAGCTGTTGGTGGTATTTTTAGTGAATGGGAGGAAATTTGGCCAGTGCACCAGGGAAATTCTCCTACTCTTGGCCAGTAGGGGGACCGCTGGTCAGTGAGCTTGTCATTTCGGGTTAGGATGGAGAAGGAGATGGATGTCTCGCTGGGAAAGGGACCGCTGCTGTTATCGGTCTGATGTTCTAGATTCGCTGTTTCTTTGACGCCTCCTAGCACGGATATGGGAGTCTGAGTCTACTGCAACTACTTCTAGAAATAAGGTTGGCTATGCTTTACCACAGGATGACAAGGAAGTTGCTCTCATTTCAACTTTACAAAATGTGCCTGCCTATGATTTGCCTGCCTTGCAGCAGCAGCTGCGTGAAGAAGAAGCCCGTTTTCAGTCTCGTCAAACAGAATTGAGAGCTGCAATTGCGGCTGCGGATCTACTCCCTATTTATGAGCAACCTGCGATAAGGTCTGTGCAAGGCACTGCTTTAGCTGCTGATACAATGATTACCTCGCAAATTTCTCGGCAGCAGACATCAGATGTTCTAGATGAGAAGCAATCAATGAGTCCAGACGCTGCTGCAAATGCTTGCTCCTTCACTTCAGATACTGGGCAGACGCCCTCATTTGTCTTTAAAGGGAATCTTTTTCAAGGTTCTGCTGGAATGTCAACAAGTTCTTTAATTTCAAGTACTGTTTGTCAGTGTAATACTGAGGTTCCCTCAGTTCAGCTGCAGGAGGGCCCAATGGACACAAACGAGTGGTCTGTAGATATGGCTTTGCAAGCTGCCGGGTGGGAGAAATCTAGAACTGGTGTGTGGGTCTCAGGCCCCTCTCCCATTTCCGTATCTCCTAGCAAGACTACAAAAATTTTCAAGACTGTTCCCCTATAGTTTCTGATAAATCTAAAGATTGGGGATCTGTGATGGATATTGTTTCGCCTTTACAGGTACCTGAAGGCTTAGAACTTACTCAGAACCCGGTTCTGCCTCTTTTTCAAGATGGTGCCGCAAGACAGAGTGGGCCTGTTCCTTTGGAGGAACCTGCTGAACAACCTCTCCCGGACAATCTAAGCCTGCTAAACCATTTGCATCTTTGTTTAGAGCTCCTGTTTTTCTGCAAAATGACACAATGCCATTAGGCTTCTCTATAAGGGTGGCTTAGATGTATTTCCTGACCGAAAACATGTAGCCAGAATTTGTTAATGGGTTCTATGTTTTATTCTCCTACTGAATATACGCATTATTACATGTTTCAGGAGAGCCTGTGTTTGATATAAGCTTTAAGCAGGGTAGTGGGCTACAAAAATTTTGGTCTCAATATTTGCTTTTAAAAACCTCTACATTATGGGTTCCCTTTAAAGTTGTGCCTTTGACCAAACCTGCACTTTGCATGATTACAGTCCTTTTTCGTAATGAAGGGGTGCGTGTTACAGATCTTTTATTCTGGCTTAAACAGAGGTGTACAGTACAGGGTAATCCTGAGCCCATTTTTGATGAAGACCACATTTGGAATGGGGCTTGGAAAGTACAGGTTGTTTTGAACACATCTGATTCTGGTTTAATTCACTTGCCTAACAGTTTTTTCCTGGGTAGGGATAGAGGGGTTTTATTTTATGCCGGTCAGCCCAAGGCCTGTTATCGTTGTGGAACCATGGGTCACCTTAGTAGTATGTGTGACCGCCTTAAATGTACTACTTGCAATGAATTTGGTCATAGTGCTGCTACATGTCGGAATGATCAGGTGTGTAATTTATGTGAAGAAAAAGGTCATACCTATCACTTTTGTCCCTCAGCTGCTCATACCTATGGTGAACAAGCTGACTGGGATGCACAACAAGTATCTATTGCCCTAGCTCAATGGGCTCAGACTCAGTGTTTGGTCCCTAATCCTGGTGATAGGCCTCTGAACCCACCTGAAACTATTTCTACTATTGTTGAGGGTTCTACGCAACCTTCTGATATGCCCCCCCCAGGGTATAGTGCTATAAAGGCTACTCCCATGATTACTCAGCTGGCGGTTTCTATTCCTGTAATGGTTGAACCTATTGTTGCAGAGGTTGGGTTACCTCCCCCGTGCCTCCCACGGTGGTTTCCCAAACTCCCTTACCACCTCTACCTAAGACTTCTAGAAGAAAGGCAGCACTGGGTACAGCCAGCGGCTAAAATGCCTAAGACATCTGATATTTCTGTTAAAAATAGATTTGCTGCCTTGCCCATTGAAGGGGAACTCTCAGGGAATGACTTTGAAGGGTCCTTTGTTATTTCATCTGTTTTGGATTTAGGATCTGAATTAGAAGATCCCCCTTCTGAAGTGGTCCCTCCTCTCTCTGGGAAGCGCACTGGGTAAACTAAACATATTCGGACTACCAGAGCCTCCTCTAAAAAGCCTCCTTGAAATTGAATTCTGCCCAAGGTTGATTTCCCCCTTCTTATAAGAATATGATGCCTTCTTTATCTATTTACTCTATTAATGTGAATAGTATTAAGAGTATTCGGAAAAAACAGGCTGTATTTTCGGTCTAAGATCTTTCTCTGATGGTATTTGTTTCTTACAGGATACCAGGTTACATGTCATTTCTGAATTAAAGCATGCCATTAAGTTCTGGAATTCGGGTCCTTCTTTTTGGTCCCTAGGGGAAGAAACCTGCTCTGGGTTAGCTATTCTGTTTCTTTATTTAGATGTGCATCTGGTTAAATTAATCAACCTTATTCCTGGTCGTGCCTTAATCTTTGATGTCAGGATATCTAATATACTGTTCCGTTTTATCAATATATATGGTCAAACAAAGGTGGTACGGATTGAGCTTTTTCAAGCCATTCAGCCTTATTTGTATTCTGCTCACTATATTGTTCTAGGGGGTGATTTTAATTGTGGTCTTAATTTACGAGACAGAGGAAGGCAGACTGTAACCACAAAAGTATTTTGTGATATGACCAGCTTATCCACTATGATTTGGAATGCGAATTTGAGGGATGCCTATTTTGAAACGGTGAGTAAAGCAGATCCCACTTTTTTTTAGATCTACTTCTGCTATAAGAATTGATTATTTTTTGTCTCCTCTCTATTACAAATTGCAATGGCACAAACTCTTCCGGCGGAATTTTCTGATCATATAATTCTTTTTTTGTTATTAGAAAATTCCTGTGCACCTTCCTTTGGGCTGGGTTATTGGAAATTAAATTCTCTGTTATTGGCCAAAACGATTGTTCAACATGACTTGACGTATTTTATTCAAGCCAGGAAATCCATTTTTGATATGTATACAGACCCTTGTAATTGGTTGGAAGACACGGTGAGGGATTTGACTGATTTTCTAAAATCCTATGGAAAGCTGATTCGGGATGAAGATTATAGGATTTATCTTAATAATAGGTTACACCTTCAAAAACTTTTATCTTTAGCTTCCACTGTGAAACATGATTTTTCTGTGCAAATCCAAACTATTAAGCAACAAATTGTCCAATTTCATTTATTACAGGAACAACATTTGCAATTCCAACAATTATATTGTACGCAGGGAAAAAAAGGCTATGTTTGCCCATATGAGGGGTATACTGCTCGGAATTTAAACCGAACTATGGACGGTTTATTTGATGCACAGGGTAATTTTTGTACAGACACTAGACAGATGCTCAATATTGTTTCATATTATACATCTCAAACTTTTATTCCACCTTCAATTAGTTCTGATACTTTAGAATTTTTTCTTGACTTGGTTCCTATCGTTCAGCTTACAGATCAACTCTTAAACCCTTTAATAGCTGACATTTTGCCTTCTGAAGTAAAAAGAGCTGTAATGGCTTTAAAGATTAATAAAGCCCCTGGTGGTGATGGCTTGACTAGTGAATTGTATAAATTCATTGGTCCACATATTTGGATGGAATTAGCGGCTGTTTTTACGGCGATCCTTACTTCTGGTGCCCCCTCTTTGCGCATGACTGGAGGTATCCTGATTCATCTTTTTAAACAAAAAGGTGATAAAAGGTACATAAATAATTGGAGACCGATTTCTTTACTTAACACGGATTTTAAGATCCTAGCTAAAATTCTTAACACTCGTCTCCTATTAGTTGCAACTCATATTTTATCCCCAGTTCAAACATGTTCTTTGCCTGGCAGAAATATTTTGGAACATTTAATTTTATTGCAGGAGCTCTTTGAGCATAGTTTTCGGTCTAGAGCGGATGGTTTAGTGCTCTCTCTGGATCAAAAATAAGCTTTTGATTCTGTTAGTCATACCTTCCTAAGGGCAGTTTTACAAAGATATGGTTTGCCTTTGCAATTTGTAAAATGGGTTAAATGTCTCTATAATACAGCAACGGTTACTCCTGTAATTAGGGTCTGGAAGGGACCCATGTTACCTGTAAGGTGGGGGGGGTATGTCAGGGTTGTCCTCTTAGCCCTTTGTTATATGCTTTTTGTATAGATCCCTTACTCAAACTCCTTAATAATTCAGCACTTTTAAAACCTATCACCATAGTTTCCACCCCTTTACCATTTAAAGTTTTAGCTTATGCTGATGATTTGTGTATCTTAGTAGAGGACAAAGTTTCTGTTCAGTGTGTTCTTGACATTTGTTTCACCTATAATTCATATTCAGGTACTGGTTTAAATTTAGATAAATGTATGGGTTTGCAGCTTGGTTCTGTTGATTTACCTAAATTAAAAATTTCTGGTATTGATTTTTCAGCTACTCACTTGACTCTTTTGGGGATTATTTTTGGTCCAGGGGATATGTGTTTACTGAATTGGGATCCTTGCATTACTCGGGGAAAACTATTAGTTCAAATTGGAATAGGTGGAAATTTAGTAAATGGAAACGTGTATATTTGATTAAAACCTTTCTTATTCCAATATTCCTTTATATTAGTTATATTTTTCCTGCCCCTAGTCAATTATTAGTTGTTATTTATAGTCTTTTTTTCAAGCGGTATGGGGTAGCCGACTGAACCCGATAAAAAGGAACATTTTATATTTACCAATTCAACAGGGGGGTTTAGGAATGGTAAACCCAATTTTTTTTTTTATTCTATTTTTCTTTATGCAAACTTTTGCCCTTTTTTAATTTTTTTCGATAAACCATGAGTACCTGTGTTTGAATTGAATTGTGGTCTATGGCTTAGGCAATGGGTTCGGGGGGAATTAGGGTACTGCATAGATCCTTGAATATCCCATCTTATATTAGAAAAACTTTTATACATATTAAATGCTGGAAATTAACTAGTCATCTTTTAATATCAAAATAATGAAAATGGCTTTATAATTGGGTTATACAGACTCAATTTACTGAAGTAGAAACTTTTCCCCGCTGTCCTTCTCCTTACAGAAAGGCAATCTTAAGTTTGTTAAACACACCTAAGATTCCGGATAAATTTCATGATTTTCACTGGCTGAGCTGCCATGATAGGATTAATATTAAAGCTAATCAAAAACATAAACAATTGGCTGAATGTTTATGTGTTAGGCTGGGATGCATCCAACAGTTGGAAACTACAGACCACCTTTTTTTGACCTGTGCATATATTATGCCCTTCTGGCCTTTTTTAGCTATCCATGGTTTCATTCTATTACTATGAAGGCTTTAATGTGGGGTAAATATATAGGGGTTGATGATTGGCACATGGAAACTTTGAATAGACTTCTGTTGGTTATCAAATGGCATATCTGGAATAGCAGATGTCTATTCTCTTTACAACAGAAATTTGTTTCTCATGAAGAACTCCTTGGTAAAATTACTAAGGATTTGAAATCACAATATGAGGAAGATTCTAGAATTTTACATTCCAAAACGTTGCGGGCTGTGTGGAGAAACATGCCTTGGATAACAGATTCAGATGTACCTGTTACTTGAATAAGGGGGCTGTGGGCTCACAGATTTTGTTATATAATTTTGTTATATGAAAACAAGAGGTCTCTTGTTTTATTATGTTAAGTTTCTCACTTATGTTTTTTCTTTTTTGTTTATGTATATAAATGCCTTGGCTTTGTTTTTTTTTATTGTATCTCCTTTGTTTTTGTATCGATTCTTTGTCATTTTGTATGATTTCCTTTCTTCAATAAACTCCCCTACTTTTTTCGAGAAGTGCCATGGGATCTTTAACATCCACCTGAACTACCACCAGAACAGGCAGATGGGACCTTGGTTTAACGTCTCATCCGAAAGACGGCACCTCAGGAGTGCAGCACCCCTCTCATGCTGCACTGCAGTGTCAGTATTGGGATATTAACCCAAGTGCCTGATGTGGGGCTAGAACCCACAGCCTTCTGGTCTCCCAGCCTCAGAGGTGAGTGTGCTACCTGCTGAGCCACTGACACTTGCTGTAACTGTAAGGAGGGAACCATTTTGCTTGTGGTTCTGGTTTTGTTCTACTGTCCCCGTGGGGGGCCAGTGGTTTTGGCAAGCATCAGGTATAAAGTTTTGAACTTTTTCAGCTCTGAAGCAATGTGGAGCCTGTCCCACCTTAGGGCTGATAACTGTTTGGGACAAGGGGCCAGTTTCTTGTTATTTGAACTGCCACAGATATAGCAGTAATTTCCTTGTTGTCCTCCAGCTACAGGGAGCTGACCCAGCTATAATTTATTTATCAAATAATTTAATATGCATTTTTATTTTCCCATTTTGGTGTCGACTGCATTCTGTATTGTGCTGGCTAATCACCTTTGCCCTCTAGTGTTATCTCAACATCCACCCTCCAGATGCTGCAGAAGCTCAGAATATTCTCCAGGTATCAGCAGTAAGAGACCTCCCTTGCCAGCCAATGAGTTCTACAGGCAAGGTAAGACTATTTTGTTTATTCCAATTGGTTCCTGGATCTGTTCCTTATTTGTGCCACCTCTGCCTCCTTTTAACATCAGGACCCCTAGACACAGGAGGTGGGGGGGGGGGTTACACCAATGCCTAGCTGCAGAATCAGCTCTATGCCTCCATTACTCTATGAGGCTAAATGGCTGATGGTGCTTCCCATCTTGGATGTGAGGTCCCTTTTTTTTCTCTCCAAAGATTCATCCCCCGTGGCGGCTAGAGGTAGGCAACTCTTCCCCCTCCTCCTCCTCCTCCTTCCACATGGTCAGCACACTCCCAAAGGGGGTTTCATTCACAACGGCCACCGTCTTTGTAAGGTCTAACAGAGTCCTTGGTAGGTCACTGTTAGACCTTACACACAAAGAACCAGCTGATACTTGGAAGTGGGCAATCTCCCCCACTCCTGCCTTCAGACTGACTTCTTCTGCCCACGCTCTTCCACACGGTCCAAATGAGCCTCACCCTCCAGAGGTACTCCCAACCAATGGCTGACCAGCTTCCCTGCAGGAAAGAAAATATTAACCCATGATGGATTATAAACCCAGGAACCTTAAAAGAGGCAAATGCTTCCACTAACCCACTGTAGGTTCTCTTTCTACAGGGGGCTTACATTCTAAACAGTGTTAAATCTTGGTTAGCCAAGGTTAGACTCTACATGTATGTTAATAAAAGATTATGAAATGGGTAGAAAGAATGCTGGCTATTGACTGGCCAGGAGTTGCTTTCATCTGGGCCGTTATCCCAGTACAACAGCCTGGCTGAAAGTAGCTCAACAAAAATGTGTTATCAAACCATAACACACCCGCTGGACTGCCTTATTGCTTAATGAACATAAGGCTGATAGAAGGCTTATAGCCAATTAGAAAGCCCTATTTCTCAGTCCCTTTTATAATTTTGTTTGGTGTTCTGTTTTATATGGAATCCAGGAATAAGCGCTTGTATTCAATGTATGTAGCAATCCCATAGTTAGAGATGTGCAAAATTGGCAAATTTCATTACGCAAAATATTTCGCGAAATTCACCCATTTCGTGAAATTTTTTGAGGAAGCAAAATTCAGCATTTCATCCATGTAATGCGGCATTTCACCTGCAGAAGACAACATTTCACCTGTGGAATGTGAAATTTCATCTTCTGCAGGCGAAATTCCGAATTTTGCGTAATGGGCGAATTTCACAAAATATTTCGCATGGCGAATTTGCCAATTTTGCCAGTGAAATATAATTTCACAACATCTCTACTCACAGTTCCAATAAATCCTTTCTTTTCACAAGAATCTGACCCAAGTGAACTATAAACAATGTTATTTACCCACTGGGTAAATAACACCATTTATTTTTCACTTGCCTACGTTATCCTATGACTCAAAATGTCAGTCAGCTTGAGTGGCACCCCATTCTGGCCAGTCCCACAAGGAAACTACGACACAACAACAGCCAATAGTTCTCCTCCTTTGATATTGAAATCCCTGCTCCCACCTCCATCTTGATTCCCCCTCTTCTAAGTAATGTTTTCAAAAATTTGTTAAATAGCTGCAGGTTTTTCTGTTCATGATATTTCATCATAATATTTTCCCCTGCCATATCATTATTTTCTTCCCCACCTTGTTTTCTGAAAAGACCGCTGGCCATGGTTTGCAATTACTCACTCAGGACCACAGACGCTGCAGCTTAGAAAACAGTCGGCCATGGTTCATACTCACTTGCTTGAGTGTCTAAATCTATCTGTGATGAGTCGTGTTAAAACTGACGTTTCTTTTCAGTGTTTATCTTTCTCCCCTAAACAGTGCCAGGCCCCCCACTCCCAAATCTGTATGCCTGACCAGCCATATGAGCTGCTCGTGCCACAAACTAACGCTAGAGGAACAGCTGCTGCAGACTACTCTCACCCACAACTCTCTTTTGGACCTCACAGACTGCAGAAGAAAAATGATGTGCAAGCAGATTGCGGTCATTTGCTTTCAGACCATTCAGGCTGCAGAAAAGAACATGTGTAAGGTACATTTCTGTATGGAAGTGCACAGAACTTTTGGTGATACATAGTGACAGAACTTTTGGAGTGGAGATCCAACCTACACAGCACACTTTGATGGGGGGGGGGGACATAAATCACACACAAGAATGAAATTAAACATTTGCCCTTTTCATACAAATCCACCAATTCTTTCTGAACACAGACATGGTATATGCAGAACATACAACAGCCTGTGTTCCAGTATGCCTTTTGTTTCCATGAATGAGGGGGTAGGACTTTCATAACTCCCTCGTCACTTCCCCACTAATAAGTTATGGTTCCACCCCCTCACGCATAGAAATTAATGGCATATCTGAAAACGGGCCATTGTATATCCTTTATTTATTCCTTCAGAATGTTGCTAACATTGCTGCTTAGCGATGAGTGGCAAAGCAAAGTGGTGCCATGAATGCTATGACAGCAGTGTTGATGACGTGCCAGAGCGAATACAAAGGTTATTCCGAGATCCTGAGGAAGTGCACATGCATAAAACTTGTTGGGCTGTTAAGTCAGGGCCACAGCAGTCTCCTTTGTGTGGGCATACTGATACTGAAAGAGAGCATTATCAACTTTTGTATCTAATGTTCTTTTTGAATAAACTATTTTTGCACATGTATGAGTGGATGGTGCTGACTTTTGTTGTTCCTGTACTGATAAGTGACCCCTTGAGTGCACTGTTTGTTACTTCCCTTACCAGAGAAAGCTCCCCATTGACTACCACCCTTTGTTTTCTACCTCTCAACTGGCTTTCTGCCCAATTTACTATTTTTTCCCACCCCAAGGTCCCTAATCTTCTTAACCAGCCTCCTGTAGGGGAATGAGTCAAAGGCATTGCTGAAGACTAGGTATACTGTATTAGCTGTCTGCGCATTGTCTGCTGCACTGTGATTATCCAGTTGAAGAACTTGATCAGATTAGTTTGGCAAGACCTTCCCCTTGAGAAATCATACTCTCGGAGGTCCTGTAGCCTGTCCTCTTCAAGGAAGTCCACCAGATCCTCCCTCAGTAAAGACGCCATAATTTTCCCTACCATAGACATCAGTCTAACTGGTTTATTGTTCCCTGGTTCATCCATCTTCCCACTCTTATGCAGCAAAACGAAACTACACCTGCTGTCCTCCAGTCCATAGGGACACCCCCTGTGACTAACAAGCAATTGTAAATGTCTATGAGTAGCCCTGGTATAGCCTCTGCTACCTCTCATAGCACCCTCTGGTATAAGCCATCAGATCCCATAAATGTATTTACTTTCAACCCTGTTAGATTTTTCCAATACCCATTCTCCTTTATCTGGACTGATCCCCTGGGGTCCTTGCTCCCTCCCTTCCTGATCCTGCACTTGGCAGTGGCCCCAAAGTGAGCTAAAAATTACATCAAACCTAAACCAACCTGAATTCCAACACAAGAGGTGTGAAGTGAGTCGAGAGATCTGAGTTGAATGAGACTTGCCAACCTGTAAGGTCTTTGATTAAGGTGTGCTGTCTTGGTTGGTTTGTGCGTAATAAGGCGGTTCTTTGATTATCTGGCTACACAGCTGAAATTTTCACCAAAATGGCAAGGCAGGAGACACAACTCATTAAAATGGCCAGTTTATTAAGCAACGGCACCACAGAAATTGGAACAAGAGATGTGAGCAATTAAAGTTCATTTTAAATCACAATCACTCTATGAATATTACTGTACTCTAAAATTACTCTAACATTTACTGTATGCTAAAATCATTTTATAACTATCACTAAACTCCAGAATCACTCTATAAATGCTTCTAATATGTAACAAGACATGCCAGGGTGTGTATTCATGGTGAAATAATTGCATGGCTCAAGGGTGTTGTTAGGCACGAGGCACTTGAGCCGAGTGCCTTTAAACACCTGAGAGCAAAGTGTAATTAATCACCATAATTACAAATCCTTGAAGTGCCTTATTGCACTTATAACACGCTTCCTACCTAAAAATGAAAAACCCAGGCATGGCTTGGCAGTGGAATGGGGCAGATGCTCCTGTACAGAGCTCCCGAGGAAAATAGCCAATTTTTTTAAAAACGTAATTTTTCCTACTATGTTTCAGTTTCATAGTTGTATACAGGTTCCTAAGGTTGAGGCCAATAATGAACCCGCCACCACTAATCAGTGGAGGTAGTTGTACTTTTGCTTTTCCATATAGTGGTCCAAGTTTTTTTAAACTGATCTACTGTTTCACTCATACCCACTTGTTGGACCTATTATTGAATTATAATATTAGCAAGGTTCAGTACGGTCTCCCAATGGGTACATCTAAGAACACTGCTGCTTCTTCAGACTTTTTTTAAACCCAGGAATTTGCAGCCATGAGACAGCAGGCTATCCTCGTAAAATGGAGCCTCGGGTGGAGGTGATGGGTGAGAGGCGGTATCTCTTCTCACGGTAAATTCTATTCTGGCTAAGTTCATGCAAATGAGGTGCAAATGATACAAGACATGAATAGAAAGTTGGATGCCCTCTCTCCGTGTGTCAGTGCACTGGAAACCTGGGTTGATAATGTGGAACAAATGGTGCAGTGGGCAGAATTTTCCTCATTTAAATCGGCAGACACCACAATACTACTTTAATAGAGAATTCCCTGCAGCATCAAAGATTAGAGACTAGAAAATCAAGTGAGGGAACACAACATTCAGATCATTGGGCTCCTTGAGCAAATCAAAGGAGATGATCCTCTGCTTTTTGTCCAGACCATGTTGCCTCACATTTTGGGGCTATCTGAGGAGGACCCAAACCTAGCTCTAGAAAAAGACTATCTGATAACACTTCACCAAGTTGTTGCGGGAGAAACAGGGCCAAGGACTCTGCTGGTGTTCTGTAACTGGGTCAGCGTCTGGGACAGGATTCTGATACTGGCTAAGAGGAAATTACAACTGTGATATGGGGACGCCTAACTCTCATTGTTCCCTGATCTATCATATTCCACAAGACAATGGAGAAAGCATTTGACAAGGTGCGGTCCTCATTACGTTTTCTAAAAATTCAGCTCCAACTCCTTATCCCCGCTAAGTTGAAGGTTTTATTTATTTATTTGATAACCGGGTGGGTGCACTGATCCAAAGGACCATTTTCAGGCACAACCTGAGCAACAGCATGGTACATTAAGCAATACAGGTGTGGAGAACAACAGTAAACACAGCCCTCAACATGAGGTGCAGGAAATTGCAGAACAAGAGGTCATTACATAAAGTGCAATTACATAAGAATACAAGGTGTCAAAGAAGGCCAGCATACAGGTCAAAAATACATAGTCGCAGGCCAGGCAACAGGCTGAAATATAAGTCACAAAACACAGAGACCTAAAGTCTCAGATATGATGCATAAAGTACAAAATGCATTCAGGTACACTAACAGTGCACAGGTCAATGAGCAGATTGGAGCTCTGAAACTGAGTACAACACTTCCCCTTAGCAAATGGTGATGGGACTTAGAATAGGGAGGCAACAGCAGAAGCCCCGAAAAGTGAGGGAAGAGGACAGGAGCAGTAGTGGTGAGTGTACCAAGGATGAGACACTGCTAATAGGTGGGGGGGGGGAAACGGAGGGAGGGGATACCAGAGATTACCCAGGGGGGCAGTGGCATTTAGCTTTAGACAGTAGCCACTCTTTGAAATTATTTCTGAAGGAGAGATGGGAGGTGGAAGAGTGGAGAGATGTAGGGAGTCTGTTCCATAGGGAGGGGGCAAAGACGGAAAATGCTTTACTACCCATTGTAGAGAAGATTTGTGGAACTACGGGGGAGGGGGGTGGATGATTCGTGGAGGCTCCTAACTGCCACTCTGCCCATGAGGAGGAATGAGTATGGGAATAGGTGTCTGCTTCTCAGAGTATTGTCAACTAAACAACCAAGGACATAGTCCAACGTCCTTACAGTGGGAGCCAACCAAGTGACTGGTACAATACGAAATGATGGGTAGAAAAGGGGGCATGGAGAACAGAGCTACAGATATTGTTGTAGACTGAGTTCAGTCTACAGCACAGAGCTGAGGATATGAGGGAATAGACAGGAGAACAGTATTCAAGGAGCGGTAGAAGGTTTCCTTATGCAATTGCTAGGCACGCCTCACAAGAAAGGAATTGATTTAGGCGGTAGGTGGTACCTAGCTTCTGATTAACTCTGTGCACAGAATTATTGACATGGTCGGCATCAAAGATTAGGGACTGTAGAAAATCAAGTGATGGAACGCAACATTCGGATCATTGGGCTCCCGAGCAAACCAAAGGAGATGATCCTCTGGAATGGGCAAGAACATTTATTTAATGACCCCAAGGACACCCTAAAGCCGCAGCAATGTATAGAGGCTGAAATGGCAGGCTCAGAGAGTGCCTCATCAGGTGAGGAAGATGGAGGTGGCAAGTGATTATCTTCATGCTGGTTTTGGGGACTTGATGTGAACACTGTGGGAGCGAGGTGCTTCTGACTTAAACAGAGAAGACTGTAAATTATCTTTTGAACTGTTTCCTGATGTGAAGAGCATTTTCTAGTACTGTTTCCAGTTTGGGCTTTCATAGGGTCACAACAGGAACTAGACTGTCTAATTATCTCAGTTGTTATAAGAACCAGCTTCTGCAGGGGTGCAGGACTTGCATATCTACTTTTTATGTTGATTGCATGCATGCTCAAGAAACATATTGTGGCCGCTTTCTCCAAAAGCAGGTTGTGGAGGCATGGCACTGTTGTGGCCAATGCCCCCACAGCCTGTAAAGGCTTGTCCCGCTTTCCCCAATGCCATGGCATGCTGCTGCTGACACTAGTTCAGCCAGTGTGCCACAACCTTGAAATGTTTCAGCCGCTGCAATCAGGGGCCGCCTCATCATTGCAGCGGCCAATGATTCGCTGCAATGAGGGGGCGATCATTGCTGGGCGGAACTTTCGTCATTGTTTAGAACACAAGGCAGCCATGCCGCCATGTTCACAAACAATATTAATCCAGCCCAGTGCAGAGGAGGAGCCCACTCCCCATCAGCATCAGGTCCCCCCTCGAAGGAGTAGCAGGAGAGTTGTGCTGAGGGGGTGCCCAATCCCCCTTGCCTCTTGCGCCCCCCCACTTTTGTGCTGACGGGAATGCCCAATCCCTCGTCGGCTGCACCCCCCCCAAAACATTCAGATGCCTCATTGGAAGCCCATCCCAGTGTGCCCAATGCCCCTGTAAAGAAAAAACCGCCCCACATTAGTTTTTTAAACCTGTAAAAAAAAAGGTTCCTCGGTCTCCCTGCCCCTCCCACAACCCGTGCCTACCCACTGCATACCCTGCTTCCCCACACCTCCCTCAGCCCCATACTTACCTCCGAGTCCGCGCAACGATCTTCAGTGATCCTGGGAACACGCCTGCACTCTTCAAAGTCAGCTCACTTAACTGAGGAAATGCTGGTAAGCTGTATAATAGAATGAATAGGGCCTTTTCAACTTTGATGCATATCTCTGACATTTTTTGGAATTTTGACGCCAAATTTTCAACATGGGGTTTTTGGGAGCCCTCCTCATGAATTCTGCCACTGTCATGGCGTTATTCAGCCCCGAAAGCTGATTTCGCAGTCACAACGTGGAATCCCCTTTTGGGACTGATTAATGAAACAACAGTGCCAGTGTTCATGAGGTGGGCTCTCAAAAAGCCTATGCTGCAAATTCGTGGAAAAATCCAAAAATGACTGTTTTATGAGCATGCATTGCACAGTTGGTACACAAGCTCGTAACTTCGTGAATTTGCAATATTTCCATGCCAGATTTTCAGCATTGGCATTTTTTCACACCTCCTTGTGAACAGTACAGTTGTCATTTTTCACATCCTGGCCAAAATGTGTTTTCGCACTTCCAGCGCAGAATAGCGCGGTTGCTGTGGGAAATCAGTGTTAAGAACAGATTAAGAAAATGACAGTGACACTGTTCATGAGCAGAGGTCCTAAAATACCTATGTTGAAAATTTGATGATGATACTGCATAAAATGACTGTGTTACAAGCATGCATTGCACAGTTTGCATGCACGCTTGTAACTTCGCACATTAATAATATTTTCACTCCAGATTTTCAACATTGCCATTCTTCTGTACCTCCTTATGAACAGTACTGCTGTCATTTTTCACATCCTGGCCAAAATGTGTTGTCGCAGTTCTGGTGCAGAATAGCACGGTCAGTGTGGGAAATCTGTGTTCAGGACACATTATGGAAATGACAGTGATACTGTTCATTAGCATAGGTCTTAAAATGCCTATATTGAAAATTTGGTGACGAACGTCTATAAAATGAGTGTGTTACTAATGTGCGTTGCGCAGTTTCCACACACGCTCGTACCTTCGCAACTTCGCAATATTTTCACTCCAGATTTTCAACATTGCCATTTTCCCACACCTCCATATGATCAGTGCAGCTGTCATTTTAACATCCTGGCCAAATGTGTTTCGCCTTCCCGACGCATACAACAGCGTGGTCGCTGTGGAAATCAGTGTTTGGGACACATTAAGAAAATCACACTGACACTGTTCATGAGCAGAGGTCCTAAAATGTCTATGTTGAAAATTGTGTGATGAAACTCCATAAAATGACTGTGTTACAACCGTGCATCATGCAATTTCCATGCACCCTTGTAAGTTCGCAAATTAGTAATATTTTCATGCCAGATTTTCAACACTGGCATTTTTTCACACCTCCTTATGAACAGTACAGCTGTCATTTTTCACATCCTGGCTGAAATGTGTTTTCACACTTCTGGTGCAGAATACCACAGTTGCTGTCAGAAATCAGTGTTTGGGACAGATTAGGATTGAACAAGTGAGAGAGGGGAGGAGTGACCGAGCTCAACTGAGCTCTGTTGGGACTGCTGCAGATTTCTTCGTGGGCAGGAAAAGGTGCCAATGCAGGCAGGAGCCCAGTACAAAAGGGCAGCCTGCAGCCCCGAGAGACACAGAACAAGCGAGTGAGGGAGAGGGAGTGAGTGAGCTCAATGAAGCTCTGTTGGGACTGCTGCGGATTTCTTTGTGGGCAGAAAAAGGCAGCAATGCATGCAGGGGTCCAGTACTAAAGGGCAGCCTGCAGCGATGGGACAAACAGATCGAGTGACTGAGAGAGGGGGAGTGAACAAGTTCAACGGAGCTCTATCGTGATTGCTGTAGATTTCTTTGTGGGCAGAAAAGGATGGTAACGCAGGCAGGAGCCCAGTACTAAAGGGCAGCCTGCAGCGCTGGCAGAAATGGAACAAGTGAGTGAGAGACGGGGAGTGAGTGAGGTCAACAGAGCTCTGTCGGGACTGCTGCAGATTTCTTTGTGGGTAGAAAAAGGTGCCAACAGAGGCAGAAGCCCAGTACAAAAGGGCAGCCAGCAGAGCCAGGAGAAACAGAATGAGCAAGTGAGACAGGGGGAGTGAGTGACCTCAACAGAGCTCTGTCGGGACAGATGCAGATTTCTTTTTGGGCAGAAAAGGGTGCCAATGCAGGCAGGATCTCAGTACAAAAGGGCAGCCTGCAGCACCTGGAGAAACAGAATGAGTGAGTGAGAGGGGGGAGTGAGCGAGCTCAACAGAGGTCTATGGTGACTGCCGCAGATTTGTTTGTGGGCAGGAAAAGGTGGCAATGCAGGAAAGAGCCCAGTACAAAAGGCCAGCCTGCAGCGCTGGCAGAAACAGAATGAGCGAGTGAGAGAGGGGGAGTGAGCGACCTCAACGGAGCTGTGTCGGGACTGCTGCAGATTTCTTTGTGGGCAGAAAAAGCCGCCAATGCAGCCAGAAGCCCAGTACAAAAGGGTAGCCTGCAGCAGCAGGATACACAGAATGAGTGAGTGAGGGGGGGAGTGAGTGAGCTCAATGGAGCTCTGTTGGGACTGCTGCAGATTTCTTTCTGGGCAAAAAAAGGCAGCAATGCATGCAGGGGCCCAGTACAAAAGGGCAGCCTGCAGCTGCAGGAGAAACGGAATGAATGAATGAGAGAGAGGGAGTGAGTGAACGAGCTCAACAGAGCTCTTTCATGATTGCTGCAGATTTCTTTGTGGGCAGAAGAAGGCGACAATGCAGGCAGGAGCCCAGTACAAAAGGGCAGCCTGCAGTGCCAGCAGAAACGGAACGAGCAAGTGAGGGGGGGAGTGAGCGAGCTCAATGGAGCTCTGTGGGGACAGCTGTGGATTTCTTTGTGGGAAGAAAAAGGTGCCAATGCAGGCAGACGCCCAGTACAAAAGGGCAGCCTGCAGCACTGGCAGAAACAGAACGAGCAACTGAGAGAGGGGGAGGGAGTGAGTGAGGTCAACGGAGCTCTGTCGGGACTGCTGCAGATTTCTTTGTGGGCAGAAAAAGGTGCCAAAAGAGGTAGAAGCCCAGTACAAAAGGGCAGCCTGCAGTGCCAGGAGAAACAGAATGAGTGAATGAGACGGGGGAGTGAGCAACCTCAGTGGAGCTCTGTCAGGACAGCTGCAGATTTATTTGTGGGCATAAAAAGGTGCCAACACAGGCAGGAGCCCAGTACAAAAGGGCAGCCTGCAGCGCCAGAAGAAACAGAATGAGCGAGTGAAAAAGGGGGAGTGAGCTACCTCAACGGAGGTCTATCGTGACTGCTGCAGATTTCTTTGTGGGCAGGAAAAGGCACCAACAGAGGCAGGAGCCCACTACTAAAAGGCAGCCTGCAGCACCGGGCGAAGCATAACGAGTGAGTGAGAGTGGGAGAGTGAGTGAGCTCAACGGAGCTCTATTGTGACTGTTGCGGATTTCTTTGTGGGCACAAAAAGGCGTCAACGGAGGCAGGAGCCCAATACAAAAGGCCAGCCAGCAGAAACGGAACGAGTGAGTGAGAGAGGGGGAGTGAGCAAGCTCAACAGACCTATGTCGGGACTGCTGCAGATTTCTTTGTGGGCAGAAAAAGCCTCCAACAGAGGCAAGAGCCTAGTACAAAAGGGCAGCCTGCAGCGACAGGAGAAACAGAATGAGCGAGTGAGAGAGGGGGAGTGAGCCACCTCAATGGAGCTCTGTCGGGACTGCTGCAGATTTCTTTGTGGGCAGAAAAAGCCTCCAACACAGGCAGGAGCCCAGTACAAAAGAGCAACCTGCAGCACTGGGAGAAACAGAACGAGTGAGTGACAGAGGGGCAGTGAGCGAGCTCAAAAGACCAACGCAATCAACATTCGACATTGACAAATTCTTGCTACGTATTATCTTTGTAACTACCAAGTGACTCCAAGTTAGTTGTTTATGTGTGTTAATGGAAGGGGGTTGTTCACCACTTTCTCTTTCATAGTTTAATGTAGTGGAATATCTTTATCTTTATTTATATGCTACTTATGGCTCTTCCCCGGGGTAAAGGTTCGATATCAGTTACATTCCTTATATACCTATGTGGGACACTAGAAGGCATTATGCCAGTATGGTAAGGATGGGATCTCTTTTACTTATTTTGGTTACTTGTAGTCCCTGTAATCGCTCTGTGCTGCTATAAACATAAAGTGAATTTACAAGCTCAAATGGCCAGACTAGGTGGGCCATAGGCCCTTATCTGCCAACAGTGTCTCTGTATCTGTGTATCTGTAAACTGTGGGATTATCATTTGAATAATATTATATTATGTTTATTTCCCCCAATGTTGTACCTTATAGGAGGGTGTCATACCATACCTTTGTAAGTGGACTGTGTCTTTGATTAATCGACTGTAACCCTTTATGTGTACTTTTATTGTAAGTTTTATATTAAAACTTACAAATAAAAAGTTATAAAAAAATGCAATCCCCCCCAAAAAGTAGGAAAATATTGTATCAAAGTGTTTTCCTGTGTATAACGGGGGTCATGGTTGGCTGGTTATAAATTAAGTGCTGAAGTGCTTATAAAGCTTTCTGTGGATATTAACCTAAAGACAAAACTAAGACTACAGTTACAAAATGAGAGGGCTGTCTTAATATAATAATAACAACAAGCTGTATCTGCTTTTTCTAGATGTTAGTAGCCCCCTTCTAAGATATATTTTGCAGCAGACAGCATGAGGTACTTTAACCCTGCAGGAGAGTTTAGGAGAGCACAGAATGTTCTGACCTTTAACAATGTTGTAAACAAGTTATGTAATGTGCTCCAGGTAGCTGCCAAATAACTGTTCTCTATGGGGCAACAGAGGCCCCAGTGGCCAGTTTTATGTTATGTCTGCAGTGGAATATTTTTCCGACTTCTAGTGAGTATATAAAAAGCCCTACCTCAGTGCTGAGAGAAGACAGATAGAGTGGTCAGTTGGATACTGACTGAGGAAGGTGGAAAACCTCCTGGTAGTGTGTGCTTTCACACTGTTCACACCTCAAGCTGCTGCTTAATGCAAAAAAAAAAAATTATGTTCCTCTCCCCCCAGGCAGCCCCAGCTGGCACAGACTCTTCAGGAGTTATGCCCCACATCACAACCCTTCTGGGGGAATCTCTAGAGTATGTTGAAAAGTTCTAATACCTAGGCTACTGGATTGATAATAGGCTCTCCTTCACCCTACATATATATAAACTTGTCAAAAAGTTTAGACAGAAGTTAAGCATATTCTACCGGATTAAGCATCTACTCACTTACGATGCTGAAATAAGACTTGTACAATCTACTTTTCTTCCTCTCCTGGACTACAGTGATATTCTCTATAGGTATTGCCCTGTCATCTCCCTTTCCGAACTTGACATCCTCTACCACAGAGCCCTTAGATTTATCTCTAACTCTTCCCACCATACTCATCACGTGCTGAACTTGGCTGGCATTCCTTGCACGCCAGGAGACTGAAAAATGCTGTTATTTGGGCCTACTGTGCCATAACAGGCAAGCTCCCCCAGTACATCTCTATGCTATTAACCTATTCTACTGGAATCTACTCCCTGAGAAGATATTCCTATATCACATGATGTCCCAAGAATCAGAACTTGTTATGGTTCCTCTTCTCTAAGCTATGGACTTCCTTCCACTTGAAATAATATCCAAAAGTCGCTAAAGCTTTCACAAATTGTAAACATGTCAGTCTTCAAAGCTCTGCTCATCAACCTACCAAAGAATACTTGTAAATGTTTCAAGCTCTTAGCTCCCACTGGTCTCTCACTTTCGCTGCTTGTCCTAGCCTCATCTCTTGGCTCCTCTCTCCTCCAAGAATTTGTATATATAACATATAAAATGAAATGAAAAAAAAAACTTTGTTTAGCTTTGTACATTTTTTCCTCTTAGAACCTCTGCATAAATTGTATTTGTGCTCTGTAAATCTATGCCTTGTATGTTTTTTGTATATGTGTTTTGTTTTTTACCACTGTATTGTACTCCCAGGACCATTTTGCAAATGAGCCTTTTCTCAATAGTGTTTCTCCTGGTTAAATATAGTTTGATTGATTGATTGTTTGACTCATGCTAGGCTGAAGAGAAGCCTTAGAAACTGTGGAAGCTAAGCAGTTGTCTGACTTAGCATTCTGCTTTCTGTATATTTTACTTGATAAAAATTAAATGACAAATGCACTTGTGCATTTTTTATGCACCTGACTTGTGGTCTGTCTGAAATCATTTTATGCTATACCCACACCCGGCGACACTGTGGAGAAGAAAAGAAGTCCCTTGTGTGAAAGCTATTTCGGAGCTGGCAGTTTCAGCTCAACATGAGAGAGTGACATTAGTGATAGCATTGAGGGTTTAAAACTACATGAGAGGACACTCATTGACTCTGCCTTTTAAAAAATATATATATATATATATATATATATACACATTTTTTCCTCCCAGGGACATCGCAGGCAGCTGCTCAGCCCTGTCCCTACCTCCTCTATCCACCAACTGCCTCTTCAGTGCACCAAACCCTACATCCCCCATGGATTGTCCCATGTGGCAGGGCCAGAAAGGGGAGAGCCATCCTCCCCCAACTGGTCCAGCATCCAGATTTGATTGGTCAGCAATCCGGCAACAGTGCGGGACGAGGGTAGGCAAGGCTTCATATAGCCTGCGACTGCCATTTTTCCACTGTTTTTCTCCCACTCCCCTTGTCGTTGTGGCACATAAGCATGTGTGCATGGAGGCATGCACATGCTATGGAACCGTGGACTCTCTTCAATGCCACTCTAGCTCTGGTCCTCCACCAGGTGGTAGCCAAGGAGCAAGACAGGATCCCGCCCCATCCCAGGAGAGAAGAGGAGAGCAGTCCATCGGTTGCTCAGTCCTCTCCCTCCCTGGCCAACCTTCGGTGACCTGTGTTTGTTCCTGAACCCAGGTCACCAGCATGGTGAGAGGTAAGGCGCATAGCGCCTTAGGTCTCTGTGCCACTAGGCCAGCCATTGACTAGTTTAGAGACAGTGACTCTGCTTTTGTGACAGTGTGTAAGGCCAGAGGTTTTAGAGTGCTGTCATTTGTAGTTAGAAAGAAGCAAGATTGCAGGACCTTATGGTGGTCTCGTTCTGTCAGTAAATACGAGATTTGTTAATACTGGGTTACACTGTGAGATGCATGGTGATATTGTAGCTGAACTGGTGCACAGGCTAAAGAAATACAGGAGCGTAATTATGTCCCAATACTTACACTCTTTTACTTCTCTTTTAACCAATTAGGATGACTGGCTCTTTTTACACATATTATTATGCTCTATAAATGCACAACCTTTAAATTTGGTACAGTGTCACCCTAGAGTTTATGTGGATCCGTTGGGTGTCATGGATGATGCAGGCGAGAAGACTGACACAGAGGAACCTTCACGCATGCACATTCTCTTGGCCAGCTTGAAGAACTAAGCTTTTACCAACAGCAAAGGATTTAACCACTGGGAGTCAACAAAACCCAGGGATGAGAACCACACAAAACTGTATTTCACAGGTAGTCTCTGGGCTGTCACAAAGTACTCCAAGGAAGAAATAGAACATTTGTACTATATATCCAAGGAACTTTGGCAAAATGAAGAGCGTCTGGGCTATCACCATGGACAACCTGAAGAACTGGGCATTGCAAACTGGAGAACCTCTGGGCCATCATGTTGACCCCAGGAAATCAGCTGTTGAACCTTAGACAACTGAAGCACTGAATGAAACCTTGAAGACCCTCTGGTCTGGCACTACGGGCCCAAGGAAAAAAAAAAAAGAATTGGACCTGGATTATACTGTAGCTATGGAACACCTCCAGGCTGTTGCCATTGGGAGGACCACTGATGGACCTGAAACAAAAACTCCAACCACACCATGTGTCAGATCCCTATCTGTAAACCAGTGTGGCTCCCTGCACTGCTTAGCTCACTGTTAGGGAAGGGCTGACCTGAAGAATCTGAAGAAAGCAAGCGACAAGGAGTTCCTTAGCTGACTGCACTGTTCTTACTCTGATGACCAGCCCCAGTTTGGACAGGATACAGCTGGATGGAACTGGCTCTGGATCATGCAGGATGAATTGTGGATATGCAATGGGCTGCAACAAAACTGAGTCTCCAAAGCATATGGGGCCCCATATTCAAGAGGTTGCACTGGGCGCAAACCATTTGTGCCGCAGTTGTGCCATATTTGCACCTGGCTGCAATATTCAAAAATGCAATTAGTGCCAGTGCAACATGATAGTGCTGACGCTAAAAAATAATGTTTGTAGAGGAGTGACAGAGGGCGGGGACATGAATCCCGGTGCACTGGGATATTCAATAATATAGCACAGCACTACAGCCGCTAGTGCGATCTGTATTCCAGAGCAAAATACTACCACTCAAAAGCATGCAGTAAAGCTGTGCAAAGAAGGGGAGCTGGACACAGCAGCACTGCGTGATGCATGGAGCAGCCCAGGGATGCAACCTGTTGTTCAGTGGCCCCCCTTCCCGATGCCTGACGACCCCATTTGTTCATAAATGACAATCCTCCCCATACTGTGCCATTACAGTAGTACCCCTCCTCCATGAACCCCGATGTCCCCCTTTGTCACAGATGGCAACTCCCCCTTACAGTGCCACAGTAGTCCTCCTCCACCCAATCCCCGATGTCTCCATTTGTCACAGATGACAACCCCCCATACTGTGCCGCAGTAGTCCCCTCCACCCAGACCCCGATGTCCCTGCCCAACCTGCAAAACACCCATACCCCATTCACTGGTGGTCGAGTGGCCCCCCCCCCCCAGCAGGTAGTAGCCAACATCCCCTCCCCATGCTGTGACAGAGCCGGCACTGGTACAGCCCTCCTCACACCTCTGCAGCCGGTGCCGATTGAACTGTTACCGAGTGCTGTACAGAAAAGTGTATGCATTGCATAGGTTCGTATACCTCCAGGTGGACTCCCAGTCCCCAATGAAGCCAAAACTCTGTGCTTCAAATCAGTTTTTCAACCATTCTTTAAATCCCAGGGTGTAGAGTACCTTAGCCTCACCTATGCCATAGATAGGCTGCACTGTTCTGATCCCATTCCCAGCTAGGTCATTTGTCCCTAGGTAGACAATGACATCCAGTTCCCTCTCTCATGTAGCTGATCCTGCGATCCTCAGGATTCGCTTCCTGTCCCTCCATGCCATGGCGCCAGGCAGGCATCTTACCTCCTCTCCCCCTCCCCCATTTCTACCCCTTAACGACTGAGTCCCCACCAGGAGCTGTTTCCTTCCCCTGTGGGATCCTATGCCACCCTTCTGTGGGTCTTCTTTGTGGAGATTCCCAGCAGACTCCTTGGTCTCCAGTGTGGGTGCCTCCATATAGGAACAATGCTCCATCAGAAAAGCATATGAATTGTGGAGAGGTACAACTGGAGGGATGTGCCTCTGCCACCACCTTCACCCTTCCTGAGCCCACCATAGTCACTACTTATTGTTGGCAACCTCTAAGGCAGCGGCAGCAGTCCTGGTGGTCCCTGGGTGGCGGAGGAGATTTCCCAGTCCCCTGCCAAGTCCTGGGTGGGGGAGATTTCCCTACTCCTTGCCAGGATGGCCTGGAGACAGGCAACCTCCTCCCTCAGAGCAGAGAGGTGTCTGCAAATAGGGCAGCATCGCAGCCTCCAGAATGTCTCCTGGAAGACTGCCGCCCCACAACCAGTGCATTGCACCACTCCCCACATGTCTCTCTCCCTCCCTGTTGAAATTGTATATTTTTTTTTGCTATTAGGGAACCTCACTTCCCCTTAGTAGTGTAACCCTTTTCCTAGGACTATGTAGTAGGAACCCAGCAAGTTTTTTTTTTTCTACAATAGCAATAACAAAAGCATATCCTCCCAGCTTATGCAACACTGCCTGGCTGTCTTCTGTGGCACACCCCACCCTGTTTTGTGTCTGAGCAGGAAGTTGTCACACCTTCCTGCCTAACCCCATAAAGTTAGGTTAGCTGGTGGAGGGTGGGAATGCAGAGGAGGGGAGGGGGGTTTGGGCAATCCACCTGTTCTGTGCTGTGAGGACAATCAGAGCAATCCAGTTTGAACCTTCTGAGGTTTTGTCTGGCTCTAATACACAACTTGACTGACTTCAGGAATGAAAGAACACACCAGTGAAAACTTGATTGTTGCAAAAAGTCACCAAAATACTATCAAGCTACAAATAAGGCATCAGATTCACAGAAAAAGGAAAAAGAATCAACAGTAGTTTAATCCCTCTGTATGTAAAGTTGCAATCTACAAAAAGATCAGCAGTATTGCAAACCCATTCTTGATTCAAACAAGCAAAAACCAGGGTAAAATTAAACATAAGGCCCACTTCCCTCAGAATTTGAGCAAGATTGTGCCTTAATCCTCTAGTTTCCTAGTTCAAGACTGTGCGTCCTTCCCAGCGCCAAGTTCAGTTTCACAAAAGCAACCTTTACCTTCAAAAGATAAGGCTATACATATATGTATGTACTGTAAATATCATCTGTGTCCCTGGTGGTCTAGTGGCCCTCCCTCCCAAATCCACAATGTCCCCCTGTACACATAGTACAAATATCCCCCCATGCATTGGTGGTCAAGTGGCCTCCTCTTCCCCGATCCCCAATGTCCCCATTGTACACATATTAATACTACTCTCAATTCATAAGTGGTACAGTGGCCCCCCTTTCCCGATCCACAGCATCCCTGTTGTACACATATTGAATCTATCCCCAATTCATAGATGGTACAGTGGCCCCCCTCCCCAAACCCCGATGTCCCTGTGTAACCCAAATTACATACATCCCCCCATTCATTGGTGATTCAGTAGCCCTCCCCGATGTCCCCATTGTCAGGCAAAACACACACGCCACATTCACCGGTGGTCGAGTGACCCTCCAAGTCCTCCACCCCAGCAGGTAGCAGCCAACACCCACCCACCCCCATGCTGTGACAGATATGGCAACAGTACAGCCGTCATGCCCACCTGATACCTGAATGGCAGTGTGTGGAGGCTGAGAAATGAAAAAGAATCATAGAAAGTCTGAGGGGTCCTGCCTAGAGGCCATTACATTTTTGAGATCCACAAATCCTGATGCATCTGCCCAGAAGTACCTATCTGTGCTTGTAGGCAATTTTGGGAGCATTGAGTCAGGGGAGAGCTTGATGTGGAAATTTCAAGGTACGAAACAGTGACCAGGGGAAAGTTTTTCTGCATATGTTACTCATCTGGAAAGAGCTCTGCAGAAGGCTTACTGAAAAGGTGGGGTAGCCGCCAGTGACTTAAACCGTGTAAGGTTGGAGCACCTACTACAGTATGCAAAGCATTCTAAATTGCAGCTCCTTCAATTAAGGCTCCCAGACAGAAGGGTTAACCCGCCGGACTATTGTGACTTAATAAAAGAACTTCGGGAGGTTGAAGATGAAGAGGGGGATTCGAATTCTGGGGTGAGCATAGCCCAAGTGATCACAACATCAGAAGGTCTTTGTGAAGTGGGGACCAATGAGTGTGTGCCACTATGGGGTGAACTGCTGAGAGAGATCAGGGAATTCAAAAACAGTCTCTTTATGAAGGCCGCACCTGCAAGTACAGGCCCCGACCTATATCCGACTGCATCTTCTATGGGGGTTGGGGTACTCACCCAGGCATCTCCTACTGACAACAGCTCAAAACTCGATGTCTTGACCATGGAAGTGGGGAAATTGACAAGATGCCTCCAAATGCTTATCACACTGCAGACAGAGATGGCACCAAGGTGTCCAGTTAGTAGTACCCCCTCCTGGATCCCAGTGTGACACCTCGGCCAGCTCAAACTCCAGAAAGTATGTTTTGCTATAATTGTGGGAAGGATGGGCACATGAAGAGAGAATGCTGGTCCCCAAAAGACAAGACAATGTTGTATATAGGCTACAAGGAGAGCTTTGGAGAACAAATCAGTGGTTAAGAGGTGCACGAAATAATACCAGTGAGGGTCCCAAAAATGCCAGCTCACGTCCCTTTGTGGCAAGGTCAGTTGCCCAGACTCCCGCTACCTTCTCTCCAGACTGGTCAAGAATAGTGGGTACTCCATGGAGACCACTTTAAAGGTGACTGGAGTGTCTACAAGAGCTGTATTAGACAGTGGCTCCCAAGTGACAATTATGTTCCAGGATTGGTATCAGAAGCATTTGACAGACGTACACTTACAACCATTGGAAGGACTGCATGTATGGGGGTTAAGTGAGAAGGCCTACCCCTACTCCGGGTATATCCGAATTTGGCTGTCTTTCCCCACCTCCATGGCTGGAGTTGCAGAGCAAGTAGAGACCCTGGCCTTAGTGTGTCCCCCTACAGGACTGTATGATGGGGTTCCGCTACTAATTGGGATGAATGCGCATATGTTTGGACGGTTGGCGCAGTTGTTTTATGAGAAACAGGGGTCACAGACTGGTAGAGCTTTAAGAATTCCGGCATTGATCAAGAAGGGCTATGATGCCCAAAGAGATGCTGACAAAGTGGAACCAGAGGAACCGGTTGGAACTGTCTGGAAAAAGGATCTTGAGTCTCTGATCCTGGTGCCAAGTGCCCAGTGTACCTTACAGGGAGAGGTCCGTATCAGAAAGGATGTCAAGAATAAAATCCTCATGCTGGATGATCCAGGTGATGGGAAAGTGCCAGAAGGACTGTTGGTCAAGCCAAGTATTTTGCCTGCCAGAGCCCATGCTTATGCCAGATGGGTAATGGTCCAAGTTCATAATGTGTCTGATAGAGAGATTCGAGTAAATAGAGGTTGCACCCTGGCTAATGTGCATTGTGCGGACACTACAGTGTTGCCTAGTAATAATTGTTCAGGGGAGAATGACAGAGTGACGCCCAACTTGTTTGATTTTGGTGACTCCCCGTTGCCATCCGAATGGAAGATGAGAATCAATAGAAAGCTTGCCCTGAGAGACCAGGTGTTTTCTTTCAAAGAATGGGACATAGGATGTGTGCAAGGAGCTGAGCACATCTGGCTGCATGATGAAAGGCCATTTTGTGAGAAGTCTCGATGCCTATCACCTGCTGACATAGATGATGTGTGACGGCATCTGCAAGAGATGCTTGCTGCTGGTGTAATACAAGAATCCAGAAGCTCATATGCTTCACCTATTGTGGTAGTGAGGAAAAAGAATGGGACAGTAAGGATGTGCTTGGATTATCACACCTTAAAATGGTGGACGATCCCTGATCAGTATACAATGCCCCACATCCAGGATGCTTTAGACTGCCTGAATGGTAGTGTAACCCCTACCAATGGGGGTTTCTAGCAGCCATCTAGGAGCTGTCTAAGCATCACTCTGGTGGTCGGCGTTCAGTGCTTAAAGCCGTTTAAATGGCCCTGTGAGTGCTTGTAGAGCCTCCCCGTACTGTCTCTTTAAGAGCTGTCTGCTTGCAGACATGGTCCCTGTTTATGGGGGGGGGGTTGTGTGTTCTCCTGCTTGAGTCCCACTCGAGCCGCTGACTAATTCCTCCGGTTTCGGCCGTCGACGAAAGGGCAGAGTGAGCACTTCCCAGAGAGTGTAATTGTTTGCCCCATGCCTTTAGATGTGTTTGAGGAAATGTAATCTGTTTAACCTGCCTTTCTTGCAGCTGGACTTTGTGTGTTGTGTTCCCCATTTTGGACCAGGACTGTCTGAAGGGTCCAATAGAGTTGGGGGGTTTCTAAAATGGAGTAACTGGCGACCAACCAGGATCGGGACTCTCAATGGAGCCGGCTGACCAATGGGGGATACAGCTGGAGGTTCTGGGAAGTGAAGTTCTGGACCATGGTGCCTTTTTTGCACCAATGAGGGGCGAACTCACTGGCTGGTTTCAGCAGCCTACCAATGGGAGCGGGTGGCGCCCGAACAGAGAGGCTTGCCCCATACTGTCCAGGGGCAGAGGCGTTATGGCTGTGAGCAAGTAAGGAGCTCAGGTGCTCCTGTGCCGTTTGAGCGGTCGCACGGGAAGCACGTGTAAGGCCAGCATCGGGTGTTGGTAAACGCCAGTGAATTCGGACTAAATCCGCTGGGAAGCGGTCAGAGGAGGCCGTGCAGGAGTGCGGCTACCTACCAGGCTCACCCTGTAGAAGACTGGAGAATCTGCTTGAATCGCGTTCGGTCTGTCAGGAACAGTGAAGCAGCGTCGGTTGGGCCCAGTGTATGGCAGGCAGGTATCGAGAAGGACAGCAGCTGCCTGGTATGGTACCCCTCTGCAGTGCAAATAAATGTGTGGAGAAGTGCTCGAAGTACAGGCTTGGTCCTGCTAGTGGTGTGAGAGTGTACTTCTTTTCTGGAGTCGTGAGTACTAAATCAGGGTAGCCCCTGTCAAATGTTCCTAGTAAGGGCAAGACCGCCTGTTACTTTGTTGGCTACACTGACTAAGCTGATGGCTCTATTTAATCTTCGTAGGAATTAAATGCTCGTTTGTGTCAGGGCCCCAACCAGCTGCATCGAGGAACTAGCCTTTAGGGCTTGGGTACCCACAGACAGTAACTTATAGGTTAGGTCTGTGCACAGAGCTTTAGGTAGATACTCATATATTGTGGTGGTAAGCCAATCACCTTGATTCCCCCCGGTCCTTGTTATCTCCCCTTAAATAAATCAGATTGCTTGTTTTGCAAAGGTACACTGGCTAGTTTGTGTATTAATGATGAATTACTGCCCAGTGAATATTGTGTAACTGCACCTTACTTTTCAGGGTGTCCCCGGAGTGAGCTGAGTGGTTCGAGCTGGGGGGCTAAGTGTATATGGTAAGGACACTGTAATTGAACTGTGTGGGCCACTAGTGGGAATAAAAGGGGGGTTGCAGCAACCCAGAGGGCTGTGACCAAGTCAACCTCGACTGTTCTAACCCTGACCTCTGGGTGGAGGCACCCGCCAACGGATCTAGGCCCCTCACCCTGTTACAGTCGGAGCAGGCAGGGGTAGTAGCCCTTGGGATAGCATCCTGGGGGTTACAATGTGGAGGCACCATGGGATTAGCGCCCCTAGTGGCCGAAAGGGACTGAACTACCTATCTATGGATAAATTGAAGGAAAGTTGAAGGGATATCATGGCTAAAATCAAGTTGGACCCTATGAAGACAATGGTACATAAACTGATGGGTTAGGGTGAAGCTGAAGAGTTGGACTCTCAGAGAATTGTGTTACTGCTAGATGTACTTCTAGGGACCACGAACGCTGACCTTATTTCCGTAGTGGAGCGGGTTAAGTGTTTGGGTAAGGTAGAGGTGAGAAGGTGTATGGCTGACCTACTCAATCAGACTTTGCAGGTGCTACTGTTATGTAGTGTAGCCATTGACCCCGAGAGGGTACCCCCAGTGATTTACCCGGAGGGTGCTCAACAGGGATGGAGGGTCATTCACATCCAGAGTGGGTCAGTTACCCCTGTGGCGTCTCCCCAGACTAATAGCTTCAAAGATAAACTGCTTACATTGTTGGCCGTGGAGAGGAGGACTACCAAAGAGTTACTGCAGGCTTTGGATCTTTCCAGTGATCCCACCCCCCAGGTTTCCCTCGATACCTCCCCTGGGGCCCCCAAGAATTCTATTTTGGCCCCACTGCCCTTAGTGGTTCCTTCTATACAGCTAGGTTTGTACCGTAGGCTAAAACCTTTTTCTGGCACAGTGCCCGTGCCTTCAGGGGAGGATGATTTGGAGGCGTGGATGGACTATGCCACCCCTTTAGTTCAGGAGTGACAATGCTCTGAGGGGGAGAAATGAAAGAGGCTGATGGAGAGCCTGTGGGGTCTGGCTTTAGAAGCCATTCAGTTTTTGTGGGCTACTAGCCCAGAAGCTACCGCAGCAGAGTATCTTTCTGCTTTAGAGTGAGTGTTTGGAAGCACAGAAACTGGGGAAGACTTATTATGGAAATTCAAGTCTGCTAAGCAGTGGAGGAATGAAAAGCTCTCCGCCTTTGTTACTAGGGTGGAATGGGCTTTACAGAAGGCCTATTGGGGGGGGGATCACTGCCCCAGCCTTGAACCAAGTCAGGCTGGAACATGTTTTAAGATCTGCTAGATTTTCCAGTGTGATACTGTTAAAACTTAAGTTACATGATCAGTGAGCTGCCCCGCCTGAATACTGTCAATTGATGAGGGAGATTAGAGAAGCAGAGACTGATGAGGAGGGGTGGGAACCCTATATGGGGGCTGTGAATCTGTGCCAAACCCCTGAGTCTGGCAAACCCGATGAGACCGACCCTTTGGGGGGGCCTGATGTATCCCCAGAGTTGCAAGGACGGGTGGGGGTGCATGCCGTTTCCTCTGATCCCCAAGTAGAAAGTGAGTTGAGGGCCGAGATCAGAAATTTACGAGAACTGGTGAGGGACTTGAAGCAAACCACTACCCACCCTGTTAGGTTTGGAGAACCAGAGTTACCTAGAAATAAACGCCCAGCCCAGGGAGTCCTCGCTCGGATGGCTCCCAGCAGATAAAGTATTCCCTCCCAATAGAGACCCCTGGACCCCAAGTTCTGTTACCATTGTGGGAGGATGGACACTTCTGACTGAGTGCCAGTTGCCGGAGAATTTAAGGAAGGTCAACAGCAGGCTGATCACCTGGCATCATGAGGGCCTATGTCCGACCCCCTAGGAAGGGCTTTTGTGACCTGGGCCTATGCCCAAGCAACTGTCAACGCTGTGCCCCTGAATGGTCTGATGTGGAGGGCCCTCAATGGAGGCCCCGTGCGAGTGAATGGACCTCACTGAGCTGTACTGATAGTGGCTCAGGTGACCATTATGTTCCAGGACTGTGATCAGACACACTTACCTGGGGTGCTACTACAACCCTTGGATGGTCTACATGTATGGGGTCTGAGTGACAAGGCTTATCCATATTTGGGGTATATCCGGATCTGGTTACCATTTCCTACTTCTGTGGCTGGGGTGGATGAACAGGTGGAAACCTTGGCCTTAGTCTGTCCCCCCACTGGACTGTATGATGGGGTACCCTTGTTGATTGGGACCAATGCCCACATGTTTGGTCGACTAGCACAGTTGTGTTCTGAAAAGCAAGTGTCCAGGACTGGGCGAGCTCTTAGGATACCAGCTTTGATCCAGAAGGCTCATTTGACTCAGAGAAAGGCTAGTCAGGAGGAGCCTGAAGGCCCGGTGGGTGTTGTCTGGAGGAAGGATCCGGAGCCGTTGCTACTAGCCCCAAATGCCCAGTATGTTTTGCAAGGGGAGATCCGGCTTAAAAAGGATGTCAAGAATAAACTATTGATGCTGGATGTGCTTGGAAGGAAAGCGTTTGGGGACTGCTGGTTTAAACCCAGGTATCTTGCCTGTTAGAGCCCATGCTTATGCCAGGAGAGTGATGGTTCAAGTTCATAATGTGTCTGACAAAGAGATTTGAGACATAGAGGCTGCACCCTGGTTGGTGTGCATTGTGCAGACACTGAGTGCTCCTAACAGCAAAGGTTTGGGAAGGATGACAGAGTCACGCCTGACTTGTTTGATTTCGTGACTTCGCTGGCTCGCTGAATGGAAAGCAAGGATCAGTGAAAAGCTTCGTCAAAGAGATCAAGTATTTTCCTAGAAGAATGGGATGTGGATGTGCAGGGGCTGAACACCATATCTCGACTACATGATGAAAGGCCTTTTCGTGAGAGGTCCCGGTGCCTGGGCCCCTGCTGACATAGATTATGTGAGATGGCATCTGCAAGAGATGCTAGCTGCTGGTGTGATATAAGAATACAGAGCTCTTATGCTTCCCCATTGTAGCAGTGAGGAAAAGAATGGGCTGTTTGGATGTGTGTGGACCATTGTACTTGGAACTGGCAGACCATCCCTGACCAGTATACCATGCCAATGATAGGACACTCTGGACTGTCTAAAATGGCAGTAAGTGGTTCTCTGTGTTAGATCTCCTCAGGGTACTATCAGATCCCAATGGCTCCAGAGGATCGAGAGAAGACTGCATTCATTTGCCCCTCAGGCTTCGTGTGTGTTTATCCGGATGCCCTCAAGGATTTCCGTGCCCCAGCCACCTTTCAGTGCCTGATGGAATGTGCTGTGGGGACATGAACTTGTTTTAGTGTTTGGCTTACTTAGATGATGTCATAGTGTTTGGCAGCTCGTTGGAAGAACACACAGTCGATTGTTCAAGGTCCGGACCGCTGGAGGATTGCCCAAGTTATCTATAGACAAATGCCAATTCTTTCAAACCTCTAGAAATATGGCCACATAGTCCACTGAAGGTATAGAGACTGACCTCTAGCAGCAGAGGCTTTAACCACTTGGCCCCCAACCCAGAAATCTGAAGGAGCTACAGTGGTTCCTGGGTTCTGTTGGTACTACCGACGATTTATTAGAGACTACCTCAGGTGATCCGCCTCTGCTTATCGTCACCAAGGGTACCCCCAACCCATAAGAAATATAATACACAAAAATCTGGGACTGAAAAGACTTTATTTCCACCCCAAAGATGTGTTTGGTACTTCTGGACTGTTGATCAAGTAGGAAGCTTTCTATGACATTATATATCAACTTATTTCATGCCCTAGTGCTGGCCTATGCTGATCCAGCTAACCCTCATGTTCTTCATCACTGATGCCAGTCTGCATGAGATTGGGGGTCGATAGCTCAAGAGCACCGGAACGGTCTGAGACCTGTAGCTTTGCCAGCCACAGTTTGACTCTTCTGAAAAGAGAATTATCCAGTGCACAAACTAGAGTTCCTGGCTCTAAAGTGGGCTAATGCTGATCAATTCCATGACTATTTGTACAGGGCTAAGATACTGGTGAAAACTAATAGTTAATCTTTGACGGATGTTCAGACCTCAGCCAAGCTAGATGCCACTGGTCACAGGTGGCTCTCTGCATTATCCACCTACAACTACACTGTTGAATACAGAGCAGGCCTCAACCATATAGATGCTGATGCTCTCTCCTGGAGGCCTGTGTCCCGAGCTGATTGGGCCAGATTGCCTGAACCTGACATTAGAGCCCTTTGCCAAAAATTCGACAAGGAGGAACAGGTGACTCCTGATACTGTGGACTGCATGGTGGATTGCTTGGGTCCGTCTGAGAACTGTGTTCCTGCTGCTTACTGTGACTTTTCTGCATTAGACACTAGTATGCTGCCTCAGTTTGATAATGATAGCCTCCAGCTGGCTCAGTCTCGAGATCCTATGATACAACCTGTTTTAGAGGCGCTGCAAGCCGGAGCAGATGTGTCTCAACTGCGGTCCGCTGATTTGAGAACTGCCCTGTTATACAAAGAAGGCCCAAAGTTAAAGCTGAACAATAAACTGTTATATCAGGAGACCGTAGACAAAGAGGGGCGAATAGACAAACAACAACTGGTGCTGAGGTCCCTGCATGACCACATGGGGCATCTTGGCATAGACCGAACTCTTGACCAGGTGCAGACCTGATTCTACTGGCCCAAAATGAGTGCAGACGTAGAGCAGTATGTTAAGACCTGTGGCCGCTGTTTGCAAAGAAACGCCCTACTTCAGAGAGCTGACCCCTTGGTCAACATCACTACCAGCACCCCTATGGAGTTGGTCTGCATTGATTTCTGAGCTAGATCCTGATCTGAAAAATATCAGTAACATATTGGTGGTCACTGATCACTTCACTCGATATGTCCAGGCTTTCCCCACCATGATCAGAAGGCAACCACGGTGGCTAAAGTCCTTGTGAAAATTTTTTGTTCATTATGGGGCCCCCAGCAAATCCATTCCGATCAAGGGAGAGATTTTGAGAGCCATCTGATTAGGGAGATGCTATCCATGTGGGGAGTGCGAAAGTCCAGAACTACCCTTTACCACCCCAGGGGACCCAAGCCTGAACATTTCAACCGCACCTTGCTGGATATGCTAGGCACTCTCCACCCAAAAGACAAGCCTAGATGGAGCCAACAAATTAGCACCCTGCTACATGCCTATAACTGCACCAAAAGTGATGCTACTGGATTCTCCCCCTACCGTCTGATGTTTGGAAGGGAAACTAGACTGCCGGTAGATGTGTGTTTTGGGGTTTCTCCTGATGGTGTTAGAGCTGATGATTATTTACAGTATGTGCAAAAGTTGAAGGCCCAGCTAAATCATGCCTACCAACTGGCTCAAACCATGGCTGCCAAAAGGAACCTGGCCAACAAAGAGAGGTATGACAAAAAGGTGAAGGCACAGGAACTCCAGGAGTGGGATTGGGTATTGCTAAGAAATCTGGGACTGCATGGGAAACACAAGATTGCTGATCAATGGCACCATCTCCCTCACATTGTAGTGGACAAACTAGATGATCTGCCTGTGTACAAAGTAAGGCCCAAAAACAATTCAAAAGATGTAAAAACTTTACACCAAAATCACCTGCTGCCAATTGGACAGATTTTGATAGAGACTGCGCCTCCTAATGCCCCTCCCTCTGGGCCTATAACTAGAGCTGCTGCCAAAAAGAGATTCAGAGGGGTTGACTCCTCAGAACTTAAACCCCGGGAGCCTTCCCCTCTCTCCTCTGCTGAAATTGGATCCCGCCTGTGGCTGAAGACAGTGAACATGATGTGGAGTATTACCCTCTTATGAACTGAGTCAACTTTTTAAGGGCAACCACCCTAGCTCACTCTGGGGGATGAAGTTCTGGTTTATGGACTGTCTGAGCCCCCAGCTTTGTCCCTGGAGCCCATGCTCCCAAGGATGAAGCTGAGTGGCCTCAAAGCCGGAGAAGTGGGGTTATGAGTCTGGTTGAGTTATCTGCTGGCTGAACTGTCTGACTTTTCAGAAGAGGAAATGTTGTGGGGTCTCTTCGATCCGCTTGAGCAAGAAGAATACTTTGAGTGCCCTGATAGCATCCCAGTAGTGCCAGAAGTGCCCTTGACTGAACTAAGTAGTGTGGGTCCTGATATAGGGGTCATGTCCTCTAAAGTACTATGGGCACGGGGTCTCTTCTCATGTGGAGGTTCCTCTACTAACCTCAATGAGGCGGAAATGGAGACAGGGCCTGTAGCAGATTTCCACAGACCCCTAGACACACACCGGGTTTATAAGTATGGCATGCAATAAGGTTAAGTTATGAGTCTCTGGGTCAGCCTGTGGACCTGCCATTAAATGTAGTCCATAAGGGGGTCTATGTATCTCCAAGTTCATTGCCCAAGTTAGTTTTGGGGAGTATGCACAACTGTTAGTATTACCCTCAGAGTATAGTGCTACTGCCTCAGTTAGCCTCTCAGGTAGAGGATAGGAAGGCTCTATTATCCCAGTGTAATAGCCAGGAAGTAATGACCTGATGTATAAATGAAAGGTGTTGCAATATGTACTGTTGTATAGGAAAAGTAAATTATGTGATGTGTAATCAAAAGTTTAATGTGCTGTTAATTTAAATAGTTTCACCAAGTAGATTTAAGGCAATCTACTTGACGCCGGTTAAGTTCTTCCATGCCAGGAAGGGTGTAAACCCCTACCAATGGGGGCTTTTAACAGCCGCCTGTAAGCTGTCTAAGCATCACCTGGTGGTCGGCGGTTACGCTAAAGCCATTTAATGGCCCCAGAGTGCTTGTAGAGCCTCCCGATTGTCTCTTTAAGAGCTGTCTGCTTGCAGACATGGTCATGCTTCTACGGGGGTTGTGTGTTCTCCTGCTTGAGTCCCACTCTAGCCGCTGACTAATTCTCCTGCTCGCGGTCACGAAAGGGCAGAGTGAGTACTTCCCAGAGAGTGTAATTGTTTGTCCCATGCCTTTAGATGTGTTTATGGAAATGTAATCTGTTTTAACCTGCCTTTCTTGCAGCTGACTTTGTGTGTTGTGTTCTCCATTTTGGACCAGGACTGTCTGAAGGGTCCAATAGAGTCGGGGTTTTAAATGGAGTAACTGGCAACCAACCAGGATCGACTCTCAATGGAGCCGGCTGACCAATGGGGATACAGCTTGAGGTTCTGGGAAGTGAAGTTCTGTACCATGGTGCCTTTTTTTGGCACCCAATGAAGGGGAACTCACTCGGCTGGTTTCAGCAGCCTACCAATGGGAGCCTGTGGTGCCTGAACAGAGAGGCTCATTCCCATACTGTCCAGGGCAGAGGCAGTTATGATCAGGAGCAAGTAAGGAGCTTGGGGCCCTGTGCCGCTTTGAGCGGTCAAAGGCTGGGAAGCGGTGTAAGGCCAGCATTAAGGCAGAACGCCATAGTGAATTCTGACCAACCACTGAAGTGGCCGAGGAGGCCAGGCAGGAGGCGCCACCTACCAGGCTCACCCTGTAGAAGACTGGAGAACCTGCTTGAATCAAGCTTGGTCTGTCAGAACAGTGAAGCTGGCCAAGGGCCCAGTGTATGGCGGACAGGTATTGAGAAGGACAGCATAGTTTAGTACGGTACCCTCTGCAGTGCATATAATGTGTGGAGAAGTGCTCAAGTACAGGCTCGGGTCCTGCTAGTGGTGTGAGAGTGTGCTTTTCTGGAGTCTTGAGTACTAAATCAGGGTAGCTCCCTGTCAAATGTTCTTGTAAGGGCAAGACCATCTGTTACTTTGTTGGCTACACTGACTGAGCCTGTGGCTCTATTTAGTCTTCGAGAGGAATTAAATGCTCGCTTGTGTCAGAAAGTTCCAACCAAAGGTGTATTGAGGAACTAGCTTTAGGGCTTGGGTACTACAGACAGTAACTTATAGGTTAGGCCTGTGCACAGAGCCCTAGGTAGATACTCATATATTGTGTGGTAAGCCAATCAACTTTTCCCCCCGGTCCTTGTTATCTCCCCTTAAATAAATCAGATTGCTTGTTTTGCAAAGGTACACTGGCTAGTTTATGTATTAATAGTGAATTACTGCCCAGTGAATATTGTGTAACTGCACCTTACTTTTCAGGGGGTCCCCGGAGTGAGCTGAGTGGTTCGAGCCAGAGGGTAAGTGTATATGGTAAGGACACTGTAATTGAACTGTGTGGGCCACTAGTGGGAAGAAAGGGAGGGTTGCAGCAACCCAGAGGGCTGTGGCCAAGTCAACCTCGACTGTTCCAACCCCGACCTCTGGGTGGAGGCACCTGCCAACGGATCTAGGCCCCTCACCCTGTTACAGTCGGAGCAGACAGGGGTAGTAGCCCTTGGGATAGTGCCCCCTTGGGGTTACAGTAACAAGTGGTTCTCCATGCTGGGTCTTTGCAGTGGGTACTAACAGATCCCGATGGCCCAGGAAGACCGTGAGAAGACAGCCTTCGTCTGTCCGCATGGCTTCTATGAATTCATGAGGATGCCTCAAGGGATTTCAGGTGTTCCAGTCACTTTTCAATGACTGATGGAGCATGCAGTGGGGGACATGAACTTATTAGAGTGCCTGGTGTACCTGGATGATGTTATCATGTTTGGCAGCTCACTGGAGGAACATGAAAGCAGATTGTTCAAGGTGTTGGATCGACTGGAAGACTTTGGCCTAAAACTGTCCATCGATTAATGTCAATTCTTCCAAACATCTGTAAAGTATGTGGGACACATAGTCTCCACCGAAGGAATAGAGACCGACCCAAGTAAAGTTGAGGCCTTGACCACCTGGCCACAGCCCCACAATCTAAAAGAACTGCAAAGATTCCTGGGATTCTGTGGCTACTATCAGTGTTTCATCAAGGACTATTCAAAAGTGATCTGTCCTTTACTTAATCATAGTCAAGGTTACCCTCCTACCCACAAAAAATACAAGAGGTCAGTTTCTTCTGAACCTGAGAGTGTGTATTTCCAACCCAATGAAGTATTTGGAGCAGATGGACACCTGAGTGTGAAGCTGCTTTTCATGAGATTATATATCAACTCACCCACGCTCCTGTCCTTGCTTATGCAGATCCAGCGAAGCCCTATGTCTTGCACACTGATGCTAGCTTGCAAGGCTTGGGGGCTGTATTGTACCAAGAGCATGAGAATGGCCTAAGACTAGTGGCCTTTGCCAGTAGAAGCCTGACCCCATCCGAAAAGAACTATCCTGTACATAAGTTAGAGTTCCTAGCTTTGAAGTGTGCTATTATTGACCAATTCCATGAGTACCTGTATGGGGCTAAGATGCTAGTAAAAACTGACAATAATCCTTTGACCTATGTGCAGACTTCAGCTAGGTTGGATGCCACTGGCCATAGGTGGCTTTCTGCATTATCTACATACGACTATGTTGTTGAATACAGAGCAGGCCTGAACCACATAGATGCTGGGATGTTTCTCCTGAGGCCTGTTCCCTGGAATGACTGGATCAGACTGTCAGAACCTGATATTTGAGCACTCTGCCAGAAGTTTGACAGGGAGAAACAAATGTCCACGGACGCAGTGGACTGTATGGTGGATTGTTTGGGACCTTCTGAGAACTGCATACCTGCTGCTTATTGCCACTTTTCTGCAATAGACATTGGTGCACTGCCTCAGCTGGACAATGACAGTATTCAGCGGGCTCAATCCAGAGATCCCATGACCAAATCAGCTTTAGAAGCCCTCTATGCAGGGAAAGATGTGTCCAAATTACACTCCACTGATTTGAGAACTGCATTGTTATACAAGGAAGTTGAAACTGATCAATTGACTGTTATACAGAGAAACAGTAGACAGAGGGGGACAAATAGACAAACAACAACTAGTGCTGCCCACTACCTTTCGAGAATCAGTACTGAAGTCCTTACACAACCACACGGGGCACCTTGGCATAGACAGAACACTTGACTTGGTGAGATCCAGAGTCTATTGGCCTAAGATGGGGTCTGATGTTGAGCAACGCATTCGAACTTGTAGTCGCTGCTTACAGAGGAAAGCCTTGCCCCAGAGGGCTGCCCCCCTTATTAACATCACCACCAGTGCACCCATGGAGCTGGTCTGTATTGATTTTCTGAGTTTGGAGTCAGATCAAAGAAACATTAGTAATGTGTTGGTGGTCACTGACCATTTTAGGAGATATGCCCAAGCTTTCCCCACCAAGGAGCAGAAGGCATCCACTGTGGCAAAAGTACTGTAGAAAACTTTTGTTCACTATGGAGCTCCACAAAAATCCATTTTGGTCAAGGGGAGACTTTTAGAGTCATCTGATCAAAGAGATGCTTTCTGTGGGGAGTGCGAGTCCAGAACCATTCTTACCACCCCAGGGGACCCATAGCCTGAACATTTCAACCTGCTTTTTGCTAGATATGCTAGGCACCCTCCACCCAAAGGACAAGCTTCTAGATGGAGCTAACAAATTAGCACCCTGGTACATGCCTGCCAACTGCACCAAAAGTGATGCCACTGGGTTCTCCCTCTACCACCTGATGTTTGGAAGAGAAGTCGACTGCCAGTAGATGTGTGTTTTGGAGTCTCTCCTGAAGGGGTTCAAGCTGACAACTATTTACAGTATGCAAAAGTTAAAGGCCCAGCTAAATCATGCTATCAACTGGCTCAAACCATGGCTGCCAAAGAAAATCTGGCCAACAAAGAAAGGTATGATAAAAGGTGAAAGCACAGGAACTCCAGAGGGAGACTGGCATACTAAGAAATCTGGGACTGCATGGCAAAACATAAGATTGCTGACAGATGGGTACCATCTCCCTCACATTGTAGTGGGAAAACTAGATGATCTGCCTGTGTACAAAGTAAGGCCTGAGAATAATTCAAAAGATGTTAAACATGCATAGAAATCATTTGACGCTCCATTGACAAATCTTGATTTGAGTCTGAGCCCCCAGAAATGCCCCTCTGTACCAGTGACTAGAGCTGCTGCTAAGAAAAAATCAAGAATGTCTGCACCTACAGAAGCTGAGTTAAAGTTTTCCTCCACAAGTCCCAGTTGAACATGACTGTCAGTCCATGTCAGAGGAAAGTGAGGTGGTTTTTAATACTACCTTCTTACGGTTCTGAGTCAATTGTTCGGGCAATCCTAGTCAGGATCCTGAGATGAAGCTGGGCCTCTGCACTGTCTAAGCTCCCAGCTTTGTCCCTGAGCCAGTGCTCCAGAAAGTGAAGTAAAGCATCAAGTCAGATGATATGGAATCATTGTGTATGGTTGAACTGTTTGAGCTTCAGAGGAGGAACATGATGTACTGGAACAGACTGGTGATATACCAGAACAAGAAGAGTATTTTGAGTGCTCTGATGGTCCACTGCCAGTGTCTGAAAGCTCTCCATGTGAGCCAAGTGTTGTGGATTCAGAGATTGTAACTCCTGGAGCTGAAAGTGCCCCATGTTCTAGCCTCTCTACCCCAATGGAGACTCCCCTGACAAGTGAGAATAATACTGAAAATGAGGCTCAGAGTGCAGAGACTGTAACAGTTCTCCCTAGAAAGACTGGTCGAGCTGTAAAGCCTGTGGTGCACCTCAGTTATGATTCCCTTGGGAGGCCTATGGACTTGCCTCTCAATGTTGTCCATAAAGGAGTGCATGTGTCCCCAAGCTCATTGCCCAAACTGAACATCAGTGTTAACTCCAAGGTAATTGTGTTGCCCTCTAGGTATGGTGCCCCTGCCCCATCCAGCCCAAAGGTAGCTGATAGGGAAGGGCCCCCTCTCTTCAGGTTTTATGTACAGGAGGTAATAACCTGAGTTATGGTACAATGTGTGTATAATACTGTGTACAAAGTGATGTACTGAAAAGTTTCAGAAATGTGTTTCTGGTAAGGTGATATGTTGACTGATGATTACATGCATAAGCCTAATGTGATACTGATGTAAATGTATATGGTTGTATTGAAACTTATGGGGGTACTACTTGACATGGACGCTAAGTTTTCCAGGCCAGAAGAGTGTAACCTCTGCAAATGGGGGTTCCAAAAGTCTTCCAGGAGCTTGCCTGAATGCTCGAAGTCTGGACGGTGTTCGGCGTCTAAGCTATTTAAATGTGGTTCCAAGTGAGTGCTATTTGAGCCTCCACGTACTGTCTCTTTAAGAGCTGTCTGCTTGCAGACTTAATTAGTTTGTATGAGGGCAATGTGTGTTCTAATGCCTGAATCCTGCCTGGGCTGCTGTCAATTCGCTCCGTTTCCACTGTTGCTACATGTGCAGAGGAGCCTTGTTGAAAAGTATAACTGTTTGCCAGAAATCATTTAGAATGACTAAGAAAATGTAGTTTGTCTAACCTGTCTTCCTTTCAGCACAAACTGTTTCAGTGTAGCTTTTTCATTTTGGTTCTGAATAGCTGACTTGGACCAATCAGGATATAGGGAGACCCTAAAATGGAGCCTGTGGACGAATCGGAACTTGGACTCTCAATTTTGAGCCAGCCACAAGGGGATTGTATGGTCAGTGACTCTGGGAAATGTAGTTTTAACCTTGGTGCTTTTTTTCCACCAACAGAGGGAGTCTATTGTGAGGACAGCCGAACCAGCCAACAGAATGGAGTGGAGCTAAAGGAAATGCCCTGCTCTGTGACTGGAAAGATTAGACTGTTGTGACTGTAAAAGAAGGAGCTCGTGCTCTGCAGGTACAGCTCATGCGGAAGCGCATGTGAGGCCCTGAGTTTTCGGTCTGCAGCCTTGTGAGTGCCAGTTTGGACTGAACTGATTGTGAGGAGAAAGAAGCACTAGAAGTGTGGAAACCAGGCTCACCCTGAAGACTGGAGAAATTGTTGAATCGCGCTTTCTGCTTCAGAACTGAAGCTGCTGTGTGTCTCCGGTATTTTGCAGCATTGGGCGATTGGGACTGAGTAGTGCCAGCCTGGTATATACTTTCCTTTACATATGAATGTGCTGTGAGTTTGTGGGGAATCACTATTTCCAACTCTGTGCGGTGTGTTGTGTGTTGGAAGCTGAAGAAACCCCAGCTTGTCTCGAACTAAATCTGCTTGCTATAAACTGCAGGGGGGGTCCAGTCACAAGGACCTTGTCTCCATGCCCTGCTGTTTCTGACAATCAAGAAGAACATCCACCATCCGGTTCTCAGCTTGGGTATTGTGAGTACAAATCAGGGTATTCTCCTGCAGCCTGTTTTCAATCACAAGTGAGTCATCTAATTCTTGTTGTTTCTTTGCTTTATGGACTGAGCCATCAGGCTCCAGATTACAATTGTTCAAGTTCTTTCAAGTTCTTTTATTGTTGTTAAAAAAATGTATAAAACCTTAGGTTTGTTACATTTATATACATAACATTACAATTTCATAAATAAATTTGTTTACATCTCAATATTTTTCCTATAAATCCATATAAATATAAATACATAAGCACAATAATTTAAATAATCCATTTTTAGGCAGCTATAAAAACACAATTGGAAAGGCTACAGTTTCTTTTTTAGCATAAACAATACTTTGCAGTGCCATAGATCATTTTCATGGAGTCAAATTTAAGAACCATTTTCTTATAATCTAAAGGTTGTGAGAGAAGGTAAACAGGAATTTGAGAAGAAATAAACTTTTCTCGATGTTTTGTCCAATTTTTGCAATCCAATAATGTGTGCATAATACCTACTTATCGTTTAACAATGCAATCACAACTAAGTTTAAATTTCTTATAAAACCAATTGTTTAGATTATAATAAACTATACTAAGACTTGCCAGATGTAATCTAGACAAAATATTCCTATGAAGCCCATTTTCACATAGAATCAGGTATTATTCTAACCTCCAAGTAATTTTAATAGAGGAGTATAAACCCATTTGGTCAATGTCATGAATACTTGCAAAATCCTGTTGAACAGCTATGTCCTTTAATGTCTGGATGGTTACATTTACAAAGCCATCTATGTTGGCCAAGACATATAAACGTCCTATATCTTCACAACCAAATTGGCATAAAGTTCTATTTAATCTAGAAAACCATGAATTAAAGTGTTCATTACTACCAAATTTATTTGAACCTGTCATCATTTCATTCCAGCACAACCAAGGAAGATTATTTTTATTTGTCTTCACAATCTTACCCCAATACTTAATTGCTGTTATCAGAATTCTTATTTTAATTTGGATCATTCCAGCCTCCAATCTTAAAAAGCAGGAGGGGGGAATCACAGGGGAGGTTTAAAGTAGATCTTAAAAAATTATTCTGAATACTCTCTAAATTAGCGTTGTCTAAATAAAGGCTCCACACTTCACTGCCATATAACAATTGGTTCATAAGTTTAGCTTCAAAAGTTTTTTTTAATGCCACAAAACAATTATTAGCAAATTTAGTAGCAAAGGAGCACACAGCCCCCATAGTTTTCATTGCATTTTGTTTAACATCTGCCAAATGACTGGACCAGGATAATTTATTATCAATTATTACCCCTAAATACCTAACCTCCTTCACTACCTCAAAGTTACAATGCTCAATTTCCCAAAATTTCTTATTATATTTTGATTTTCCAAACACCAGAATTTTTTATTTACTAATGTTTAAATCGAAATCCAACTGGTTCATAGTAGTCATAATAGTAGATAGAGCTCATTTGAGGCCCAAAGGAGTTCTGGATATAACTAGGGCATTGTCAGCATACAACAGTACCTTAGTTTCCTCATTGTCTAGGCTAGGTGCAAAGGTATCAGTTACACTAATTTCTTTTATTACATACTCTATATATAAATTAAACAATATAGGAGCCAATAAACAGCCTTGTTTTACTCCAGCTTTAATAGGCAAGTCTCTTGATAACGCACCATCTCTCCCATAGTGTATGTCTATTGTTGTGTTTGAATATAGGAGCTTTATCATTTCTAATAGTTGGAGATCAATTTTTTGTTCAACCAAAAATTCCCATAGTTTTATTGTATTTAAGGAGTCAAATGCAGTTTTTATATCCAAAAAGGCTACAAAAAGATTACCTTTTTTATGAAATACATATTTTTCTATCAAAAAATTTAGAAAAAAAATAAGATCAAGTGTACCTTGCCTCTTTTTAACCCCCCCCTTGAAATTTTGACACCAAGTGATTTTCCTCAACCCACGCTGACGACCTATCCAAAATTAATCGTGAGAATAATTTTTGTAAAACTGGAAGTAAGGTTATGGGTCTATAACATGATGGATCAGATCTATTACCTCTCTTAAACAGGGGGACTACTATACCCTTATTCCAACTTTGAGGGAGAATAAAATTACTTATGATGTTACATATTAGAGTACCTATATTAGCCCAAAATGCTGGATCATGAAGAAAAAATTCTGCAGGCAACCCATCAGAACCTGCAGCTTTATTCCTTTTCTGTGCCCGAATATCCTGCTCAACTTCTTTTGGGGATAATTGAATCCCAATTCCTTTATAATTAAATATTTCTATACTTAGTTCCTTTGTTATGACTTTATTAGACTCTAAGGAGATTTTATATACCTTACTAAAAATGCTGAACCCACATTTCTTCACTAATTGTCCCTGGAACATTATAAGAGATATTATTCCCATTACAGCCAATTGTCACAAGATTCCAAAATGTTTTAGAATCCTTTTCTCATTAGGCTCTCTTGTAGTTTGGCCCACAGATTGAAACAGCTAGTCTTCTTTTTCCTTAGCAATAACTGTTTATATTCTAATTTTAATTTTTTAAATGGTCCAAGGACATACCAGAGAGGTTCTTTTGTTCTAATTTTTCCAACTTCCTTGATTATTTTCCTCAAATACTGACATTCATTGTCAAACCAGGTTTTTTTCACAACTAATTCGGTATCTCTACTTATTCTTTTTTTTCTGCATAAAGCCAAAGCAGTAGAAATAATTAGTTCATCAAATTCCTTAATTAGACATTCTGAGTTTATAAAATTATTATCATTAAATACCCAAGTATTAACCTTAGCCTGAACCATATTTATAACATTATCCAATGCTTCCTTTGAAAATGCATCCCAATTAATTTTCTTCCCATATTTTATGGACATATGCCTATTGGCTTTTATCTCTTCCAATTGGTTGGTTAGATCATTTTCAAAACCTAAGCATACCAAACATTTAACAGGGTAATGGTCACTTTCCCAGGATTTTACAATTCCAATTTTTTGACCCAAAAATAGTCTGAAGCTTCTATAATACAAAGGTCCAAAACACCCCTTCCACTACTAGTTGGAAAAGTACATTCCTCTTCCCAATCACCTACTGTTCTTCCATTAAGAATTCTACAGTTATTACATCCCATAAAATTAAGCAAAAGTTTCCCATTACTGGAAGTAGATCTATCCTTGGTCTGTCTCAATGGTATATTTAAAGTATTGTCAATACACCAATTATTTGATGGCTCCTCAATCAAACAGCCAATATGTGCATTAAAATCACCAGCCAGGAACATTTTCACCCCAGTAAATCTGGATCTAACAGAATCTAGACTACTACCAATCATATCAAGTACTTTCTGATAATTTAGAATATTTAAACTTGGTGGACTATAGATATTAAAAAATAGCCATTTAACACCATTATTGGCAATTAAGATGTATAAAAAAAATTCATTATAAGCACTCACCTCCATTAAAACAAAATCCAATCTGACATCCACATAAATTACAAGGCCCCCTTTATATTGACCAAAGTTTTTTTCTTTATAAGCAGGAGAGGCCCAAGATGAGCAGCCTTCTAATATTTGGTCATAACAATTATTATCCCACATTTCCTGAATACACAAGATTGAAAATGATTTCAGCCAATTCAAACATTCCTTATCACTTAATTTATCTTTCAAACCAGCAATATTCCAACTTAGAATGTTTATTAGCCCTTTAAGTATTTTCTGCTGTGGCTGTACTTGTCAGATTGAATCGTTAGTAAGATTTATAGTACTGTTTAAACTTTGGTCTAATATTGTCACACTCTCCCCCACAGAAATTACTGAATTTGATGAACTGTAATCCTTATTCAATACTGTACTACTATTAATTCTAACTCCCAACTGTTTTCGACCTCTTCTGTATATAATGGAATCATTATCATCTCTTAAATTGTGAATCGTTTCACCATGTTTTATAAATGCTGTAATTCTAGGTTGAACAAGTGTTGATTTATCACTAGTTACATGCCCTAGCACATTTCTGTTAGAGCTTTTCACTGGGCTATTCAGTTGACTCATTGAATGTTCCCTGATTGTTACATCAAGTGTAACACCAATATCAGAAAATGTATCCTTGATGGCAAGAATTCTAGATCTCACAGAGGCATTTTTCAGAACTACACACACCCAACCTTTATGGGCTCCATTCCTACATCTATAGGAAGATTTACTATCTTGCCACCCAGTTTTAGTCCCAGCTAGCCCCTTCATTAAATTATAGGTAGCCAATTTCAAAAGATAAAAATGTTCAGATTTTCCCTTGGGTAAGCCATAAATATACAGAGTAGATAATGTATCACCAGTAATAATTAAACATTCCTTAATAACTTCTCTAGAAACAGAAGGATTTTCCTTAGGTACTAGATGTACAGTATGTGAAGTTTTCCCAAACTTCACCTTCTTACTTTATTTAGCATTCAGTTTCTTTACCAGAGGTTCATCATTTTTTTCATTACTTTCAACATTACTTTCCTTGCTATGAATGTTTTCAGAACAGCACCCACTAACATTATCATGTTTTTTCTCTTTTATTTTAGTTTTAATTTGTTTCCCCTTTGACCTTTTAGTATTTCCAATCTGACATTTCCTTTTTTCCATGTCCTTTATTAAATGATCTATCTTTGCTATTTCTTTTTCAGATATTTTGTCTGTAATAATTCTTATAACTCTGAATTCCTTCTGTACTGGCAAGGAAGGCTTCTCCAGAGGTACCTTATCAGTACCACCTAACTCTAGAGGTTTAGATTCATCAAAAAGCATGACACTAGGGCTAATATCAGATAGTTTGTTTCCTTGTTCATTTATCACAGTAGCTTTGTGGTTCTCTGGGAGGGCCTCGTTATCTTTCATAAAATCTTTTAGAAAGGTACCAAACAAAGTTACTAATTCCATAAGCTGATCATTTCCAAATTGAATTTCACTTTTTAAATCATACAAAATATTCTCTATGGACTTATCTAGCAAATTTGGAATCTCAGGTTCTGATTTATTGTTTAAAGCCCTACCATCATGAAAAGCAGGATTAGATAATTTTACCTGACCTGCGTAATCAGATTCCATGGGATTCATACACTCCTTACACAACCCATTATTTATAGAATTATGGTTCATTGCATATGGGGTTAAAAGGACTCCAGAACTATTAAGGAAAGAGCCTTAGGATAATGTTCAAGATGACTCACAAATTTATATTCTGAATAGAATCTACTAGAGCTGAACATGGAAGTGGAGACGGACTTGGAGCATTCAAAACGTCAACCCTATTCCTGGCTAGATCTGGCTCATTCCTTTCTTCCTTCCCAAACAATTTATTAGAAGATAGTTTCCCACCCTCTACTTTGGGATAGCTTTGACCAAGATTAGATCCTACTAAATCAGAAAGATGCAGAACAGGGGCAGATACATTTACTATAGTAGTTCTTCCATTTCTCACTTGATCACTACAATTACTGTAATTATAGACTACATCCTTGTCATAACATCCATTTGGCTCCTCCAAACTACGAATTTCTTTTAGCAGTGGATGAGTTGAAAATAAATTACCACAAGAACCATCCCCCGAAGGTGAAGAAGTTAGTTTTGGATGAAAATGTTTAACTATTTTCTTATTACCCCTTAATTCCATGTGAGAGGAAAGGGAATAAAAAATTGAGATATTTTTGGTTAACCAACTTTCCTACTTTGTGACATACTTTTCCAGAATTTTTTGTATTTTTTGTATTTTTCTGACTATAAGTCTTAATACCCCCTTTTAACTCTTTTTCTCCTTTGGCTCCATTACCTCTCTTATCAGCAATTTTTGACATTTATGCAAAACGGAAAAAAATAAGAAATAAAAATCACAGCACTAAAAAACAATAATTGTTTCCAATTTCACAATCAATAAAGTACAATATTCCTTCTCACAAAAGTCTTGAATGATGAACATATTATGACTTTCAATTCAGTTCAAAGAAGGAATCCAAACAGCTTGAAGTTCAATCCGTAAGTTTAAACTGTGAAAAAATGCTTTAATAAACGCTTTAGTAAATGCCACTGTTAATGAGAACCCATCTTCTCTTCACATACAAATAGAATTGGCCCTTCGGAAGTGGGTAGCCATCTGGGAAAGAGCGACCACCAAACAGTGTTGTTCACAATAAGCACAGCTGTAGAGTCAAGCCATACAAAAGCAAGGGTGTTGGACTTTATGAGGGCTGACTTTGGCAAAATGGAAGAGTGCCTCAGAAAAGCAGTAGCAAACAGGCAAGGAGGGGTGGAAGAACAATGGGGAAAAAGCAAAACTGCTATCACAGAGGCAACAAGCCTTTGTGTAAAGCAAATCAACAAAACAAAATGGAGGAAAAAGCCACTATGGTTTTCAAAAGAAGTGGCAGAGTAGGTTAAGGAGAAAAGGATATCATTCAGGAAATATAAGGAAACACAGAAGGAGCAGGACAGAGAACTATTTCAGTTAAAGCAGAAGGAGGCAAGGAAAGCAGTCAGAATAGCAAAGGCCCAAACTTAGGAAAAGATAGCCAACTCTGTTAAGAAGGGGGATAAAACCTTTTCTAGGTACATTAGGGAGTGAAGAAAGACCAAGGGAGGGATACTGAGGCTTAATAAAGGGGAGAGATTGTGGGCAGAGGATGACAGTGAAAACGCAGGGATACTGAACGAATACTTTTGCTCAGTAGTCATAAAAGAAGAGGAGGGAGAGGTTCCTAAATCAAACAATAGAAACACTCTGGATAAGGGGGTCGATACCAGTCCATTCACAGAAGAACAGGTTCTGAAAGAACTCTTAAAACTGGAGGTGGACAAAGCAATGGGGCCTGACGGGATTCACCCCAGAATTGTAAAAGAACTAAGGGGAGAACTAGTGACATCACTGACTACCCTTTTTAATAAATCATGGGAGGATGGGGTGGTACCTGAGGACTGGAGGAGGGTGGATGTGATTCCACTTCACAAAAGTGGGAGCAAGGCAGAGGTAGGAAACTACAGAACTGCTAGTTTGACCTCACTGATAGGGAAAATGATGTAATCACTTCTGAGAGAAAGAATTGTTGAGTACCTAGAGGCCAGTGGGGCACAGGACCCAAGGCAGCATGGATTCACAGCAGGAAGGTCATGTCTGATGAATCTAATAGATTTCTTTGACTGGGTGACTAAAGTAGTAGACCGGGGAGGGACTGTGGACATGGCCTACCTAGACATTATCAAGGCATTTTACACAGTCCCACACAAAAGGTTAGTAAAAAAGTTTGACAGCCTGGAAGAGGGCCCCAGGGTGGTAGTCTGGGTAAAAAATTGGCTGGACAACAGGACGTAGAGAGTAATAGTAAATGGAATCCACTCTGAAGAAAGGGGGGTTACTAGCGGGGTACCGCAGGGTTCAGTAGTGGGACTGGTCCTCTTTAATGTCTTTATGTGACATTGCAGAGGAACTGGAAGGAAAAGTATGCCTTTTAGCAGATGACACACATATTTTCAACAAGGTTGATAAACAAGGTGGGAGTGGAAAGGATGAGTAGAGACTTGGCAAGGTTGGAGGGATGGTCAAATGTATGGCAGCTTAGAGTCAATGCAAAGAACTGCAAAGTAATGCATCTGGGAAACAAAAACCCAGGGGAAGAGTACACAATGGGGAGGAGGTACTAACAACAACAGCAAAAATGGAAAGGGACTTGGGGGTAGTCATATCAGAAGACCAAAAGGTAGGCAGGCAATGTGAGAAGGCAGTAAGGAGGGCTGGGGGATACTGGGATGCATACGGAGTGGCATCACCAGTAGAAACCAAGAAGTTGTCATCGCTCTGTACAGACAGTTGGTGAGGCCCCATCTGGAGTATTGAGTGCAGTTCTGGAGACCCCATCTTAGCAAGGACATAGACAGGATGGAGACAGTCCAGAAGAGGGCAACTAAAATGGTGCAGGGTCTGCACCAGAAACCATGTGAAAAGAGACTAAAGAAGCTTAATATGTATACCCTCAAGGAAAGGATGGGGGGGGCATGATAGAAACTTTCAAGTACCTAAGGGAATCAACAAAGTCCAAGAGAATCTTTCAGAAAAGAGATGTGCAAGAAGAAGGGGCACAATTTGAAGATAGAGGGGGGACGGCTCAGGGGTAGCGTGAGGAAGTATTTTTTCACAGAGAGGATGGTGGACCCATAGAATGGCCTCTCTGTGGAGGTTGTGGGGTCAAAAACAGTGGGGGAATTCAAGAGTGCATGGGACAGACATAAGGCAATTATATGGGGGTAGGAGGAAGTGGGCTGTTGGTTAACTAGGATTTGCAGCTTATTCAATTGGTAGGGAAATGGGCAGACTGGGTGGGCCAAGCAGTTATTATCTGCCATTAGAGTCTATGTTTCTATGTATATGTATATGTATATGTATATGTATATGTATATGTATATGTATATGTATATAAACTGTAATATATATATATATATATATATATATCTCACAACATGTATGGAGGAATGGGGTTGGGGGAGCAATGGACCACCTTACAGACATCCGTTTACACCAGTATTAGTGCATAGAGACTGGATCAGGTCACTCATGCAGTCATGACCTCTACATGTAGCACCCTCACATCATCCAGAGACCATCCACATGCTCACACTACAGCATCCAAGGAGAGGAACACAATTCTTCACATATGGCAGGCTCTGTTTTTGTTTTGTTTCCCTGGCCTGGGGCTCATGTTGCCCCTGGATTTTCCAGATTTTAATGTTCCCAGCAGAATACATGGAGTATGCCTGCCGACAGCCATGGCCTGCTGCCGCCGAACTGTTGCTTGGTTTGACATACAGATGTAGCTGTGTGCACCTCCTAGCCTGTGGTTCCTGACCTGTAGTTCCAGTCTGACCTTCGGGTGGAGCTGTGTTCTCCATGCAATAGCGCCAGGCAAATTTCATGGGAGTGCATGCAAAGCAGGCCATAATGAGATGCTAATGTGACTGTTTGCTCACAGATTGTGTAAATAGGCTTATTTGCATAGGAGCTTTGAATATAGCAAAATTTAGCCCCAGGCAAATGTGTTTGCACCAGGCTAATGTGTTAGCACTGTGCAAACGAGTTAGCCCTGGGCAAACCTCTCACAACCATTGCACAGTTCTGCAGTGTGTGTGGCCTGCACTGTTTGCAGTTGTTGTGCACTTCACTGCTATCCCCCACATTGGACATCTGCTGCAACACTGCCATACTCCACCTCTGTGTGCTCTGGGATGCTGTTGCAGTTAGCACCACCTGGTTGCTATATTCAGTGCTGTCTTATTTGCTGCGCTATTTTTGCACTGCACTCTCAGCCCTGTTTTCATGGCTTCATCTGCACGCTATATTTAACTGCTTTAGCCCCTGGGCTATTCCTTTGAATATAGCGTTCAAATCGTTCCAGGCTAATTTTGCGTGCTGTGCATTGCTAATTTTGCCCTGGACTAACCTTTGAATATCTGGCCCACTGTCTCTTAACTTGGGGGTTGCTGGTTCAGCAGTCTTTTGACCATGCAGCCATTATGAGGCAATTCAAGAACATGCAGGGAAATTAATGGCAATCAAATTGGAAGAGTTCTAAACTGCAAAGGCAGTTTTTCAGTCTCAGAGCATGCAATTACTCTATGGGGCACTGAGGGCAATTTAACTCATCTTGCAGTGAAACAAGGCAACTTTAGGGCAAACAGGGCAAACCTGATGCACGCTGGGCAGTCTCACAGTCCTGGAGCATGCATTCACATTGGGTGCTGTTTCTTTTAAATGAGCAGTCCTGGAATAAAACAATTCTTATCCTTCAATTAGGTTCAAATGCAATTCAGCACTGTCACTTTAAATACACTGACACTTGCACTTTAACATATTTATTCAAGGTTCAGCACAGCCTCTTGAATGACAGCTGTACTTCCACATTATACTGTTTCTACGGTAACCAGGGGCACTACACCAGGTTAGACACTATGTACGGGGAAACCTCTACCAAATGGGTGGCATACACCTAGCTACATTGTGGACCACGGGCTATGCGCTCCCTCTCACAGGCACTTGTGTTACAGTACCTTTTAGGTTAGCTAGCAGTCCTGCACTCTTTGCTTAGGCATAGTTAACTAAGGCCTCACACTGTGGTGCCACACCTCTTGTCCCTCCCTTGCTAGGGGCTTTGGGTACAGTAAAATATCTTTTAAATATTTTTACACCATTAACTAGCCCTTGGCTAGGGCTGTGGCAGCTTTGCTGAAGGATGGCTTACTGGGGCCTGTCTGTGCCCATCCCCTAGCTCCTGACCGGAGAGAGAGTGTAATAAAAAAAATGATTTCAAATATACAGTACTAGCTCTCTCTCTCTCTCTCTCTCCGTAGCCTCCTTAATTTCTAGTTTTCCCAATTTATGTAGGATTAACCCCCTCTCTGGAACCATTCTGTACCCTTTTAAAAACTTGTGCCTTGCTGCTCCCCCCCAGTGTTTCTAGTCCCAGGTTCCGGGGAGTCCTAGCTAGGTTCCCCACTTCCTGACCCATGCAGTCATATCCCATAGCCTCAGCCTCCCCTTCAGGCAGTTTTACTGTCCAACATGGACATCAAACTTCTGCCCCAGCACATTGGTCCCCTCTCTTGTTAGGTGAAGGCTGTCACCTTTGAAGATGTTCCTGTCCCAGAAGCGCCCCAGTCCCCCACAAAGCAGTACCCATTTAACTCCTTGATCTCCTTTTCCCACTTCCCCTACCCCACATAGAGAGGTCCTTGGAAAAGGCCCGTGAAGCCAAATACACCTTCAATATGTCCCCCAGCTTTTGAAAGTTCTGCGTCACTGTTTCCACAGGCTAATTCACCAGATCGTACCCAACTGTAGCAGCACCCCAGCTCCCCCACACCCTCCTCTTCCATCCTCCCAATCTTATCCATATCCTAGATGGCCAATGCTTCAGGAAGGCATCTGACCACTCACCGGTCTGACCTGTACTAATTTTAAGTAGTTATTTATTCATGCTGAGACTTACTGTTATTTACTGCTCTTATATTTTCACTGTATGTTATGTTTTGTACTGACCCTTCCTTTTAATGTAAGGTGCCCAGAGCCTCAGGGATTGGACACCGGATAAATAAAATTTGCCTTGCCTTTCCCCCTCTGCCCACCACCTTCTCCACCCCTCTAATCATTAAGTCCCCTATGACTGACATACTCTTGCTAACATTCACCTGATTTCACCCCTGGGTGCTACAAAGTTGCCCAGCTCGTTCTTCCCGACTAACTCAAGAGTCCACCACCACCACCACCAGGGTCAGAAACCTGTGCCTTCTTCAGGGTTGCAAAGTGATTTGCTGTTGGGATTTTGTGGGTTTGGTTGACCACCATGTGACTGCCCCGCCTCTCTTTCCTCTCCCTCTCCCTCTCCCAACCATCTTCCAGCCACCCGGGCCAGTGGGCCTCTGGGGGATTGGGCGTGTGAGGTGTGGGCACCAGCTCATTTAGTGCTGGAGTGGATATAGTGCCTCTCTTGCTGCTACCAGCTGAGCATGGAGCTCCATAAAGGTTCTGCATATGGGGCAGAGTCCCTTCCTCCAGAGCATAACCCTGGAGCTGAGTGTCCCGCAGTCCCTGCAGCTGACTATCTGCCAACTGTACCTTGCCATTTACAATTAAATTGTCCCTATGTGACTTTATCATTTCCTTCATAATTCTGTTGCCGCCACTGTACACCTTAGATCACTGTCACTTGTCTTGTGGTAAATTGCCCCTATATGGCTCCTCTTCTCATTTCCTTCATGATGATTCTGTTGCTGCTACTGCATGCCCCAGGGCACTATACTGTTACTTTTCCTGTTGTCTCTGTCACTGAAAAGACTTGACACATACTGGCAAATAGATGTCATTCACTAATGTGACCCCCTTGGCACAGTGAATGGGTTCACATCCCTGCCTGTTGACTGTACAGAGCACACCTGGTTGAGGGTTTGTTTGTTTATTTTTTTCTCCTGTAGCGGGGCGGGAGGTTGTCCCTGAACAAATAATATGTAGCAGTGCCCACTGAGCGAGAGTAAGTGGTCAGATGCTGTGTGCAGCAGCACCTCTTGGATGCAATACCCATCCACCCTCCCTACACTGGATTGGACCACTTCCTACAGACCACAATAGTTATTACCTTCATCATTAAACATGTTAATCAAAACATACAAACTGACAGGAGTAGAATTCAAACAATTAACAGTGCTTTTATTCAGTAGCACAGGCCCAGCCGCTGGTAAAAAGAGTAAGGTTAAGCAATTGCAAGTCACCTTAAACACTCCCCCTCCCAATATATCAATACACACTAAAAGTTTCATTTATGTGGGCCACTATCACTCTCTCAGACTCTACAGTTTGAGAACGCACCTGTCCAAGTAAGGAGCACAACCAGAGGAACTATTTTACACAGGGTGTGGTAAACTCTTCATTTGGTACCAATAGATAAACTACAGTCTCATGTATAACATCCCAATTACTCTGAATACCCAGGGATTACACTAGTGTCCTGATGCAGGCCTGGTAGCTATGTTGTCTGGGTTCTTTCAGTGGTGCACTTGAGAAAAGTTAACAAGCTTGCAATTTAACCGCCCAACAGGCCACAGTGTGCTAGCACAATGCAGAGAACTGTAACTTCCGATACAAGAAGGCTTGAAACCCCAAAAGTATATAATCCATATCTTGAAACCCCACAATTATATAATCCACGGATGGAAAAGCACAAAGACCCCACCAGCAATGCCAGCACTCACATGACCAATGGATGCAGCAGTTCAGATGAGGCAGGGAACAGCGCACAGCAACAAGTTAGCAATCATCAGCTTGCAGCTTCAGATTCTCTTGACTAGGCTACAGCAGTACAGCCCTTCTGGCTCACACCTCTGTGGATATAGTCCTACTGGCTAACCCCTCTCTGGATACAGCCCTTCTGGTTCACACTTCTCTGGATACAGGAGCACTATGCAGTGGCTTCCCGGTTCCCAAGGAGCCCAGACCTCAGGAGCGACCCCATGGTCCGACTCCCTAATGGAGTGAGAGTAAATCCATACTTAGACATACACCCTGTGACTCCCTATTCCTGGTATCCAGTGATATGGGCAAAGCAAACTGAGCGACTCAAAATGAGTGACTCAATTTGTGTGCCCGCAAAGAGAGCGAGTATGTAAGGATAGCAAGGGTGCATGGTTAGCAAGGTAGGGAGGGCAGAATAGCGAATGTTGAGGGTGTTAGCAAGTGTAGAGGTAGGAGATTATGTAGTGGGATTGAGCAGGCTGCTGCCGAGCTGGCCACCTGGCATGACAGTTACGGTCACCACCCATGGTATGCATGGTCCCAGGTTTGTGACTGCATGTAGATGTAAACTAATTTTACTTTTGGTGTTGCAGGTTACTTGAATTTTTTATTTTTTATTTATTTTTTTTTTTACACACCTCCTGTTCCCTTCAGGTCGTTCCTCCACCCACGGGTTGTCCCTCCTGCAACGGTCAACCCCCTTCCATGTTTTCTACCCTTCCTAGTGTCCATCCCTCCCAGAGTTGAGAATCTATAGTTGGGAGTGCGGGAGATTTGCTCCACCAAAGGGGTGTGTAGCCACTCGCATAAAATGCAGGTCAGTATTATTGCTGATATTGTATTCGGTGTAGTGCTGTTCGACAATTTTGTTTTCAGCGTTTAGTAGTCACCATCATGCGACTCACCATTTAAAACTCACCCATAACACGTGGAACCCCTATTCCCCAAGCCACTTCACTGGGTAAAGGCTAGCAGGCCCCTTACTTGAATCTGAGGCAGTCTGGACAGGATGCAGGTCTCTGTCTCCATTTGGTACAGCTCAGCAACTTTGATATGCAGACCTGGTCCACTGGCTGACACTCTCAGTAATTTCTTCCACACAAGGGCTAGTCTGAAACAGTCTCTGGATAGGGTAAACCCAGGGAAAAGTCCACAAGGGATTTTTCAGATTTAAACCCTGGAGAGGGCTCACAGGAGGTTTGGACTTGTTAGGCCTCCCGCTTTCTCTCACCAGCAGCAGGTCTGAACACCTCTGGGTCCTCCTCAGTCTGACTCCAGATCCTCGATAGCCAAGTAACCTCTTCCCTTCACTTAGTATCTCACTGGACAGGAATTGGACAGTCCTTCTGCCCTGTCCTGTCCTCCGATTGGCTCAAAAAGTCTGCAAGTTCATTGGGGAGGGTCCTTACTGCATCAATCCCCCACAATCCTCTGGGGTTCTCAGCTGCCACGATCCCTGACCTCTGAATGGCTGGTCGTGAGGTCAGGAGTCAACTAGATGGTTGCTGCCCTTTCGGTAAAACAGTGACTGTAGTTTGAAAGTTATTTTTATGGGCACCCACCAAGCTTTTTATTTAAACTGTCCCCTGTTCTAATAGGCACACCTGGGCCTAACTATTTGGTGGTGATGTGGTGACACTGGGGACTTAGCTCCAATTTCTGCTCCACTCTTCTGTGCAGGCAGTCTCCATGCAGCTGACAGCCACTTTATTTCTTAAAGGCACAGCATGCCAAAGTTGCAAAGTCCAGTGCTTTTCTTCTCCCTCTCCTAGTGTCTCCATGCCCCCTGATGCCCACTGACATCCCTGGGGCTGGAGCACACCAGAGGAGGTGTTGCAGCTGACTGCTGACATGGCTGTAAAGTTCCAGTGCTGGCTGACACTTCTTGCACTGAAGAAACAACATTTGAGCTGCCTTCACATGTCCGAGCAGGTGGCTGCTTGAATGTGAGCACATTGACTGTGCGGCTTTTGTGGCGATCCTCGATATGGCTTCTCTGGTCCCCTTCAAAGCTGAACTCCTGGGGCCAAAGTGAGCTGGAAACATGGCAGGCAGGGTTCCAGGGGCAGGAACAAGAGTTCAGGAAAGCCTCCTCCTGAGGAGAGGGTTACACTCTCCCCCAGGTCACAAAGTGTTATCATGGGAATTCCACATGTTCCATCCAGCGCAAATCTGAAAGACATAATCAGACAAAAAGAACTAACAGTTATGGCTAAACAAAGGGTTCCTGGCTAGGCTAGTTTCAAATTCCAAGCAACATAACAATAGCAACAGAATTAACAATATCTCTACCAACATTTCTACGTAGACAATTGGTTCCTGTGTGACCAACTTGTCCCAGCACTCTGCATCCTCACATTACACCTTAGGGCTATTGAACACAATGCGGGGAAGGGATTGGGAAGTGACATAGATTCCACGGTGCACCACATAAAGAGGCTGGTCAGTGGGGGTACCAGGGCTATCATAACTGAGCTTCAAAAAAGAGGTTTGATAGGCTTTTCTGAACATCACAGTGGAACCTCATCTGGTCCCTGAGAAACTGAGGGTGTTCATCCTTTCTCTCTGGGTGGCAGATGAGGTTCTTCAAAATGAGCGGGTTCAAATACAATGTCTGCCTCATGGGCAAATTCTGCTGAATCTTCCACATGCTGTAATTCATCTAGGGGTTCAAAAGGACCTGCATTTGGATTTAACTAGGTGGGTGGAGTATTTGGCATCCACCACCCATCGGAAGCATTTAACAGATGGGGAATGTTGACAGTGGAATAATATCTAACAAGGTTGTCTTCTGTGTCAGAAGAGTCTGGTGCATTGAATGCTGATTACATTGAGGGCCTTTTGGGAGACTAGGATGGACAGTTATCTAGGTTGGAGACAGACTGACTAGATTTTCTTTTGTGTCCATGAGAACCCCTGGTTTTCATTCTCTGGTGGAGAACAGGGCCATTTTCCAGATCTGGCACATCTAATCGTCCAATGGGGAGCAAATGGTTACAATGCAAAGTCTTACTTCTCTGAGGTTCAACTTCTGAGCAAACTTGGTACCCTGGCAAGTACACAAGTTTCTCTGTAACCCCATAAGGGATGTTGCCCTACTGATCTGTAATCTTATGCTTTCCAGGTAACCCAAAGTTCCAAACCAAAACTCTGTTTCTAAGGAGTAACTCATGAGCTCTGACACGTTTGTCGTATTGGGTTTTAGTTGACATATCTATTTTATTAGACAACTCTGGGGCCAGCCAGTAAGCATCATTCAACTGCTGTGTCAGCCTTAGAATGTATTTAGTGTAGGTCTCTAAATTGTCCCCATCAGACGACACCCCAAATAAAAGGTGCAGTGGAAGCCTGGCCTCCCTTCTGAGCATAAGTAGATATGGGAATTGCCCTGTGGCATCACTGCGAGTGCAATTGTATGCATAGGTGGGCATGTTCACTTGTTGACTCCAGTTTGATTTTTTGTGAGGGTCCAATGTTCCCAACATATTCAGCAAAGTTCTATTGAATCTTTCTGGATGGGTCACCCTGAGGGTGAAAGGGAGTGATTTGGGACTTCTGAATTTCCCATAGAGACAACAACTCTTTGATCAGTCAGTTTTCAAAATCCTGACTCTGGTCGAAATGGATTCTAGTTGGCAGTCCATAGTGAACAAAGTACTTTTCAAGCAAAATATTAGCTACCGTTGTGGCCTTTTGGTCTTTTGCAGGAAAAGCTTTGGCATACCAGGAGTAGTGGTCTGTCACCACCAGGATGTTGGCAATGTTCCTTTTGTCTGGTTCCAGACTCAAAAAGTGAATGCAAAAGAAGTCTATGGGGGCACATGTGGTCATTATTGGGGCTGCTAGAGTTGGCAATGTTTTCTGCTGGATGAACTGCATACACTGTTTGTAATAGTTCTCCACCTCTGTCAACTAAGACCAATAGAACCTCCTCCCAACTTGGTGCAATGTTCCGTCAATCCCCAAATATCCCAACTTATCATGCAGGGCTTTAAGAGACATTTTTCTGAACCTCACTGGTGGTAACAACTGTTTTATTTTTTTTTTTTTGCAATTTAATACACTTTATTAAATTTTCAAAAATATGATACAAAAAATATGACAAAAACGATTCATAAACAAGCATGAAATACATACAAGGACTGATGTAACAACTGTTTTAGACTTGGCCCATTATTGCTCTGTTGTTCTCTGTAAATCATGCCATCATGTACTTTCAAATTGTTCCACTGTCTCAGTAGCACGGCGGTGTTAAGATAATTCACTTTGACAAATTCAGGGTGTCCCTCTCATTGGAGGGGTTTGACAATATTTCAGATTTCAGGGTCCTCCATTTGCTCTTTTCTCCAGTCTTGAGGACTCATTTGTGGCAAAGCCATTTTACTTAGGGACACAGCATTGCAATAGTGCAGTCTGACAGGGCACCCAGGCTGTCCACCAGGCGAAGTGGTTCATGGGAGTTTTATGATTCTTCTGTGTCATATCTTCTGCACAAAACCTGAACAGCTGTCTCTGGGATTTGGATCCATTATTCCCCAGCACCCCTGGGTGGAGTCTTCTGGATAGCATGTCAGCATCAATGTTGTTTTTCCCTGGGCGACACTCTACACAGCAATCAAATGTCGAGAGGGCTGACTACCAGCGATGGCCTGCAGTTTTGCTGTCATTTGCACATAGGTGAGTGGATTATTATCAGGTCAGACTGTAGTGTGGCCCCATACAAGTACTTGTGGAACTGACTGACAATTGCCCATTTGAATGCTTAAAATTCCGGTTTGTGCACTGGATAATTTCATTCTGAAGGTGACAACTTCGACTGGCAGAAGTTATTGGGCTGAGTCCTTGCGGGTGTTCTTGATGTAACACTTCTCCCAAACCACTTGAGACTGGCATCTGTGTGCAACACACATGGCTTGCTGTGGTCTGCATAGGCCAATACAGGGGTATTGGTCAACTGTCTGAGTATCTCTTCAAATGCTTCATCACAAGCTCTAGTCCATCTGGGGCTAAATGGTTCATGCACTTTGTAGTAAACTTTGTTAGCAGTGTACTGTTGCCCAAGCTTATTTTTTTGGATGGTAGGGGGCCCCCTTGGGTCAGGTCCTGCAGATACTTGGCGATCTTGATATAATCTTTAATGAACCTGTGGACTTAGCCAAAAAACACCAAGAAACTCTGCAGTTCTCTCAGCTAGGTGGGTTTTGGCATGGTAGTGACTGTCTGAACAGTCAGGATTGGTGTGAATGCCGTCTTAAGACACAATGTGCCCCACATACTTGACCAAAGTCCTGAAGAACTGACACGTGTCGATGAACAACTTGAGACCAAACTCTTCCAGTCTGTCAAACACTTTGAACAGCCAGGCTTCATGTTTTTCCATGGTTTTCCCAAACATGATAATGTCATCCAGGTACACAAGGCATGCTCTTCTCGCATCGCCAAAGCAAAGGCATTGGCACCTCTCTCGTGATACTGCCTAGCACATTAAACCCCATTGAGCAGGTTTCCTCCTACAAGTATCTGGGCATTACTTTTGATTTGGCACTCTCTTTCCATTCCCATATCAATGCCCTTTCTGCTGCCACCAATGTCATGATTAGACTGTTATACCACCATAGGGGACTACCTACCACAAGAGGCCCTTAGATTGGCAATCACCTCCTCTGTACTGTTGCTAATCGACTATGGGCTGTCCATCTATGCTGCAGCCGACAACACTGCGCTTGCAAGAATCCAGCTGTCTATAAACAAGGCCTGCAGGCTAATGCTGGGAGCCCCTAGGCATACCCATACGTGCCTGCTGTACTCCACCACCAACTTGCTCAACCTTGAAGAAAGACTCCACTTCCAAACATGCCTTCTTGTAAAAAAGACCCTGCTAGGGCTCTCCCACCCCCCGGGGTCACCACCTCCCTGCAGCATGCCTCCCACTCATTCTCCACCCACAGCACTGTCAAAACTCCCCTTATTGTCCCCAGGGTAAGGACCTTTATGGCCCAGAGATCCTTTTGCTATCGGGCTCCCTCCTGGTTCAATTCCCTCCCAGCCAACATAGGTGACTCCACTAAGCTTGGTCCTTTCAAGGTCTCCCTCAGAAGCCATCTGACAAGCACTCGTTGCTGCAACTGCGCATAATCCCCAACCTGCCCCTTGTCCTCACCCCTAGGCTGAGTTTGCCCTCTCTACTTTTGCTGTATATGCCTGGGGTCTCAGGCAACATCTGTTGACTAATGTAATAAAATATCTCTGGTTGCTACCTGACATGGTACTCATGCACCTATATTATGACTACTGTGATCTACCTATTACCAAGCTTGTACCACCAGTGAATTTCTGTAGCACTGGTTGTTTTTTTAATCTAAGCATTACGTACTGTACTGTTTTGTTTGCTGTGATGTATTGCCTTTGTAAATGACTCTTTGACTAAAGGGTCTGTAAACCAATGATCTAATAAATAAATAAATTCCAAAAGGTTCACGTCCCCCCACTGCTCTCTCAGTTAGTCATTGAAAGATGGCACATACACCTGAGATCCTTTACGGCATTCAGAGGAACTGATATAGTCCCGTGGGGCAGATGAACACAGTGTTTTCTCAATCTTGCTCAGCCATGGGGATGTGATAGTAACCAGATTTCAAGTCCATCACACTAAACCACTGACTTCCATTCATTCTAGGGCATCTTGGACTTGTAGCATAGTGTACTGGACAGGTACCATTCTTTTATTTAGAGTCCTGTAGTTCACACATATTCTTATAGCCCCACTCTTGCTTCAGACCACTACGGTAACCAGTGATGATAGCGATTATAAATGAGTGACTGTAGAAACAGCGACTCATTTATAACACTATCATCATCAGCTACCCTGCAAGGGTAGCGATGCTATAGCGTGGAAAGCAACCAGAAGGGGAGGGATAGGGAGGTGTAGGGGAGGGATAGGAGGGAGGGTTTGTATGGGTAGGAGATCCTGCTGCAGCTGAGCCAGCCTTGTGGTGTGGTGTGGTGTGGTGTGGTGTGGTGGTGGTGGTGGTGGTGAGGGTGGCTGGCTACGGTGCAGCAGGTACTGGGTTTGAGACTTGCTGAGGGCAATTGTTTTGCTGCTGCAAGCGGCTCTATGTTTTTTTTTTTCACATCTATGTTTTGCCCCCTCCTCGACATGCACCTCCCTGGAGTTAACAATCCTTAGTCAAGGGGGCCAAAACACTTAAAATAGACAGAAGTTGGGTTGCTTGAGTTTGTATATCGCCAAAATGCTTTTCAGTGATATACATTCGCTATGATCGCTGTATTGCGATCGCTATCATGACATGGAACCAACAACTACAATCGGGGATGCATCGGGGCTCCTGGATTCTTTTTTTGTTGTTAATATAGGTTTCAACAGAGCTTTTTAAAGAACGAAGTCTATTGTAGCTCACTACTGAATTTTTTTTTTTTTAGTTGTTTAACCAGGAATAGCACACTAAGCTGAGAGCTTTTTTACCAGAGCGACCTGGGAGCACAAGGAAGTTAAGTGACTTGCTCAGGGTCACACAGTATGCAAGTGGAAGCTGTGGGATTCAAACCAAGGTCTGGTCTGCTGGATTTCACCAGATTTGCAGCTCAGAGCCTTAGATCACTGTGCTATACTGCATCCAAATTTAAGAATACCCAGAAATATTTTTATCAATGAGGTAAATGTCAAGACGATTCTTTAATTCATTCATAGTCTTACTGGCCACTACTTCAATTGTATGCTCATTCCAGACCTTAACTACTCTCACAGTAAACCACAGGTTTCTTTTGTGTGTGTTGAATCTTTCCCCACCTAACTGTAATGGGTAGGCTCTGTACTGTATACCTGATCCCTTAATACCAAGCCCAGTTGTTTCCACAGTTGAACATCAGTAAGGGCCCTATAGATCAGGCACGTGTCTCCCCATAGTCTCCGGAATTCTAGTGAGTACATTCCTAAGTTTTGCAATCTGTTTTCATAGTCTATTCCCCGGACTTCCTGTATTTTGCGTGTGGCCCTCTTCTGTACCCTTTCAAGGGCTTTTATTTATCTTTTGCCCCTGAGTGCCCAAAACTGGGTACAATACTCTACATGGAGGACACCAGTGAGGTGTAGAGTGAGTGTAAAACATCCTTGTTTCTGCTCTAGATGTGCTTATTTATGCAATACTGAATACTGCTGGCTTTTTTATTTTATTTATTTGTATTTATTTTAGTCTTTGGTAACTGGGTAATGCCCACTAGGTGCAAGTGCCCATTTTCAGGGGTGACCTAGGAGCACTGAGTGGTTAAGTGACTTGTTAAGTGTCACACAGTATGCAAGTGGAGGTTGTGAGAATCAAACTCAGGTCTGATCTGCTGGATATATCAAGCTCGTTCACACCTCGTTCCTCTAACCTCTAGGCTATACTGCCAGCCATAACTTGATTACAGTGCATCTTAAAGCCGAGGTCATTGCTGATTCTAATGCCCAGGTCTGTCTCATCCTGTACTTCCCTTAGTGCATTCCCTCCAAACATGTACTTCTGCTGCATGTTGTTTTTCCTTAGATGCATCACGGTGCATTTCTCGGTGTTAAATGTTAACTTTTTAACTGAGGCCCAATCTTCTAACTCCCCCAGAGCTGTTTGTAGAGTATCAGCATCCATCTGATTGTTTACTATATGCCCAATGCGTGTGTTGTCGGCAAATTTAGGGAGCCAAACTCCTGTCTTAGTGCTCATTGAAGAGATATAGATGTTAAAAAGATAGGGACCCAGTATGGATCCCTGTGGCACCCCACTGGTTACCTCTGCCCACCTGGAGTATGTCCCTTTGATGCATACCTTCTGCTTCCTTCCAGACAGCCACGCATCAATCCAGTGGGATATTTTCCCATGTACCCCGTGTTCAGTCAAAGCATCGACACGTTCCCTATGCGAGACCTTGTCAAAAGCCTTTGAAAAGTCCAGAAAGATGACATCCACTGAATTTCTATTGTCAAGTGCTTTACTGGCTTTTCTGTAGAATTCCAAGAGATTGGTTTGGCAGGACCTACCCTTAGTGAACCCATGTTGTGTAGTGTCTACATCCTCAGCCAGGAGTAGTAACTCAGTGATATAATCTATTTTTTTTTTTTTTTTTTTTTAGTTGTTTAACCAGAAGTAGCATACTAAGCTGAAAGCCTTTTTACAGTAGTGACCTGGGAGCACAGGGAAGTTAAGTGACTTGCTCAGGGTCACACAGTATGCAAGTAGAAGCTGTGGGATTCAAAGCCAGGTCTGGTCTGCTGGATGTCACCAGATTTGCAGCTCAGAGCCTTAAACCACTGCGCTATACTGCCTCCCAAAATGTAAAATAAAATATAAAATAAAATAAAAGTAAAATATACTTCTGTTCAAAATCAAACATATATGAATTGGCATATCCTGGGGCCATAGTGCTACCCATTGCTGTACCTTTACGTTGTTCGAAAAAAGTATTCTCAAATTTAAAATAATTATGATTTAGAACAAAACTTGCCATTTCCTGTAACAATGCAGTCCTAGGTTTCTGATGATTAGGCCTGGTGTCTAACAGTTTACCCAAAGATTGATTAGTGAAAACAGAACATGATTATGTTAATAAGAAAGGCCAATTGCTTCTTGGCCCTTTAAAAGCAGGCATGTTTCCCAGTAATAAATGTGTTGTCTGTGGCAACACCTCTAGAAAAGATAGATTTAAGCACCCTTAGACAGGAAGAGAGTATATAATTAAACAACATATAGATTTTAATACTGAGGGTGTTGTGTATTTATTGCAATGCCCATGCGATCATCTCTACGTGGGACAGACAACACAGAAGTTAAAAACCCGTATTGCCGAACATAAGAGTAAGATTAGGACAAAAGATCAGCAATCTTCAGTAGCCAGGCACTTTAATGAGAGTAGACATACTCCGATGCAGCTCCGGTTCTGGGGTTTGAGAAGATGCATTATCCTTCTAGAGGTGGAGATTATCAAGGCTTGATAGATAGTAGGGAAACCTGATGGATTTTTGAACTAGAACATTTCACAATCAATGGGGTTTAAATGAAGAAATAAACTAGCAAACATGCTGGTAGTAACGTTTAGGCACAACAACAGCATAAGTTATTTAAGCTCCATAATCCAGTTTGAAAGTTATAATTTAAAATTAGTCTGTTTCTTATCCCCCCAATTCTAGCCTTTTGTTTTTTGTCTGCACTTCATTTACTTTCCAACTACATTTTTAGTGTTTACTTATATGTAGTTTTGCATTATGACATCAGAAAAAATAATAGAAAACATATTATGCATGTATATAGCCACTTCTGTAACCATTGTTTAGGCCTATGTCCATGCGAGAAACCCGTTGTCTAGCAACAGACACTGCTTTGGCGATGACAACGACCATCTGCGACGCTGATTACGTCAGCGCTCCTTCCCGCACGGACATAAGAGGATGGGCTGCAGCTCGGACTCTTGCTGACACTCTGACTTAACTCAAGGAAGAGGCACTAGAAAGTACTTATGCTTGGACACATTTATGGATTTCTTGAGTAATTTTCATGCGGTGTCACGCTGATAGAAGACTTTAGAGACAGGTTGCATTATTTAGTAAGCCATCGTTTTGACTGAATAATGCTTCTGAGAGAATTTTATCTGAAACACAAGCTACATTACTTAGTAAGCCAGCATTTTGACTGAATAACGCTTCTGAAGGTTTTTTATCTGAAACACAGTGAATATGTGCTTATGCTTATAACAAAGTTATGAGGAACTTTTGCATTATGAGTGCTGGAAGTTGATATTGCCATTTAAATGTATATGCAATAATTTTTATTTGAATGTTCACTGCCTGCATTTGAGAGAGCGACAGAAACATAGAAACATAGAATTTCATGGCAGATAAGGACCGCTTGGCCCACCCAGTCTGCCCATTTCCCTACCTAATGGGTAAGATGCAGATCCTAGTTAACCAGCAGCCTACTTCTTCCTACCCCCACCCTCTAGAATTGCCTTATGACTGTCCTATGCATGCATGAATTCCACCACTGTTTTTGACTCCACAACCTCCTCCGGAAGGCCATTCCTTGCATCCACAACCCTTTCTGTGAAAAAATACTTCCTTAAATTACCTCTAAGCCACACCCCCATCTTCAAATTGTGCCCCCTTGTTCTTGCACACCTCTTTTTTTGAAAGATGCTACCCTCTTGGACTTTGTTGATTCCCTTGAGGTACTTGAAAGTCTGATTCGAGTATTTATCATGATGTTTTAATTATATAGTTTGATGCTAAGAGAAATGAAACTATGGGGATTGAAAATATGTACGGTATGACTTTATCCTGTAATATGCGTTATATGTTATGATTACAGAAATAATCACAGAAGGTTGAACACTCATTAAATTAAGCGGAACTACTTTCACTAACAGGTATAAATCATTAAACTATACAGGCAATTATCATTAATATATTAAGAAATTAAATAGAAATTCTAAAATTATGTTACTTTCTCTACAACAATTGTAATCAATCAGAGTGCAGCGAAACAGGAGCAACAGCTCTGATACAAGTAAGGTAGCCATATTTCGATTTTATTTTGGCACCATTTATAGTTTGTAAGGCCTTTACTACCATTGTTAAATGTTATGGTGTGCAAAATGAATAAAAAATGATATAAATACAACAATATATAAAAAAATGTTTTATATTAATTTTCTGTGAATATTATATTTTATATAACTTGGAACTAAAATTTGTTTTTGTATATATTCTTACAGTCCCCCAGAAGAAGCCTAATTTTGGCAAAATATTGGGGCATCTGAATTGAAAATTGAAAAATTAAGAACTTGATGACAATAATACATCTAAACGTGTGGTGGTTTGCCTGAGCCAATGCAGAACTTTGTTTGATTAATGGGGGGAAGGAATTAATTAACAGCCTGTCAAACATGGTATGGCAGCGCGAAGAGCAAATGGCCTTCCATCATATGCCTGGTTTAAGTAGCTGACCCTGAGACATAAGTTAAGAAAAGGATCCAGGTGTTATTATACAGAGAAAGGTTGCCCACTGCCAGGTGGCTGAGTCTTTCATTGTGGGCAAGCGATCCCACTGCCTGTTTCCAGCAGGATAGAGAAGGAATGCCCTTGGATTGCCATCTCTACAGTAAGGGACATTTAGCTTTGATGGAGACAGCCACAAGCCATTTAATCTGTCATTGACAGAGGTGGGGGATGTCAGCAGGGGAGCCTAGAAGAATAAGTTTAGGTGAAAAGGGAACAGAGCAGTGGAGAACCGTCTGACAGAAGGCACATATCTTTTTCCAAAAGCCAGTGATCTCCAGGCAGTACCATAGAATGTGAAGTAGAGAGACTCCTTGAGCCTGACATCTCCTAAAACTATCAGTTGGTAGCAGTCTCATCTTAGCTAGGACTTGGGGAGTCCTGTACCAATAATGTAGGACTTTATTCTGTTTTAAGTGACTTCTAGAGTCACGTACTGCTGTGTGTGCTAATCTCCAGCAGTCCTCCCTCTCTTCTGGGGACAACCGTAGGCCCAAGTCAGTCTCCCAGTGGGTTTTAGCTGGTATTGTAGGATTCACCTGAGCATCTCACAGGGCCTTAGGTATCAGGCGGCTACTCCTGCTTTCTTTTGTAGCCATGTTGGAGTCGGGGCAACATTATGTATCTGAGCCCCCTTAGTATGGGGCTTCAGCGTGGGTAAATTAGAGCTCTTGAGTTGCAAAATTTCCAGTGGTCCTGGTTTGAAAGCCCTTAATGGTGCGTAACTGTTCGAAAAACTGGAACTGCCCAGTGTTAGGTAGTAATTGATCTCAGATTGGATTAATACCTCTATTTGAACAGGATTTCCAAAACACCTTTTTGATATCAGTATAACCTTTGGGTTTTCCAGAGGGAGATAAATTCTATGGGGCAGAGACTAGCATGCAACATTTTGCTAATAACTTTCCAGCCAGCGATAGAACTTTGGATAGTGGGGATCCCTTGGCAGCATTTAGGAGGGGGGAAATGTAGAGCTATGCTGGGAGAGGCACCTGACATAAATATGGATTCTATATCAACCTATAAAGGAAGACATTCTGAATCATCTCAGAAAAAAACAGAGTCTGAGCACCGATAAATGCTAAGTAATAGGCCTTGCACCAGGGTAACCCCCGCCACCCCATGGACCAGTGGACTCAGAGTTTATCTCTCCTGTAACATGGTGGTTTCCCATTCCATAGAAAAGAGCCTATATGTTTATATAACTTAGCAAACCTTGCAGTAGATAACGGGAGGGGTAGGTTATGCAGCAAATACAGAATTTTTTGGTAATGTCATTATTCGTACTGCCTCAATTCTCCCCACAAGGGACAGATAAAGCAGCCATCACCAATCAAATTCAGTACACAAGGCCTGAAGGAGGGCTTCAAAACTGGCACATGGTATCGAGGCAAGGTCTGCCTTGACATGGACACCGAAGTAAATAATACCCTTCGGTGCCCATTTAAGGCTGGCTGCCTACAAGGGAGCGCTGGGGAAGTTCGAGTTGAGGGGAAGTATGTGTGTTTTAGACTTATTCACACAGGGAGGCCAGACAACTCTGAAAAAGTCTGAAGAACTTGCATCAAAGAAGAAATTGAAGTAACAAGGGTAGAGATAAGTACCAAAAGGTCATCTGCACAATAAATCCTAAATAGATACTTCTGCTCAGTATTTACTGAAGAGAAAGTTGGAGAGGGCCCACAGCTCAGCATCATGGACACAGGGGAGGGAGGTGAGCACTAGTCCCTTCACAAAAGAAAGGGTCCTACAAGAGCTCAATAAGCTCAGGGTGGACAAGGCAATGGGACCTGATGGCATACATCCCAGGGTACTAAAGGAGCTAAGGGTGGAACTCGCAGAGCCATTATCAGAACTGTTTAGTGAGCCTCTGAGCACTGGAGAGGTCCCAGAAGACTGGAGAAGGGCTCATGTGATCCCGCTCCACAAGAGTGGTAGCAGGGAGGAGGCAGGGAACTACAGACCAGTCAGTCTTACCTTAGTAGTGGGCAAGATTATGGAGGCACTCCTTAAGGAAAGGATAGTGCAACACCTGGAATCCATAGGAGCACAGGATCCAAGACAGCATGGGTTTACAAAAGGAAGGTCCTGTCAAACTAATCTCAGATTTCATTGACTGGATAACCTGAGTGGTGGACCAAGGGGGGAAGCAGTTGATGTCGCCTACCTTGACTTTAGCAAAGCTTTCGATACCGTTCCACATAGAAGATTGATTAATAAGCTTGATAGGCTCAGGGTGGGTCAGAAGTTGGTCAACTGGGTGGCAAACTGGTTGATGGGCAGAAAACAGAGAGTGGTGGTAAATGATATACAGTCAGAAGAGATGCACGTCAGCAAGGGGTACCTCAGGGATCAGTCCTGGGGCCAGTCCTCTTCAATATCTTCATCAGTGACATTGCAGATGGACTGGAGGGTAAGGTTTGTCTGTTTGCAGATGACACCAAGATCTGCAGCAGAGTAGATGATCCAGATGGGGTGGGCAGAATGACAAGAGATCTGGATAAACTAGCAAAATGGTCGGAAGAGTGGCAACTGGGGTTCAATGCAAAGAAGTGCAAGATCATGTACATAGAGAAGAGAAACCCTGAAGCCACCTATAGGCTGGGAGGGGAATTGCTGGCAGTCACAAGGGAAGAATGAGACTTGGGCATCATCATCATCACTGATGACCTGAAATCATCCAAGCAGACCACTAAAGTAGTAGGTAAGGCTAGAGGGATGTTGAGGTGTATTAGTAGGGGTATCACAAGTCGGAAGAGGGAGGTAATCCTCTTTACGAGACACTGATTAGGCCCCATCTGGAGTGCTGCAGTACTGGAGGCCACAACCACAAGGACATTAACCAAATTGAGGCAGTCCAGAGAAGGGCAACCAAAATGGTGCAGGGACTGCATCAGAAAACATATAAGACAGATTAACGGAGCTCAATATGTACACCCTAGAGCAAAGGAGGAGAGAGGTGATATGATCGAAACATTCAAACACCTTAAGGGCATTAACAAGGTGAAAGAGTCTAACATGTTTCAATATAAGAAAAATATCAGGACAAGAGGACAGAGCATGAGATTAGAAGGAGGCCAATTAAGGAGTAATGTGAGGAAATTATTTTTCACAGAAAGGGTGGTGGATGCATGGAACAGCCTACCTCAGGAAGTGGTGGGTATGAATACAGTGCAGGGCTTCAAACAGGCATGGGATTGGAATAAGGAAGCAATACAGATGATTATGAATAGGTAGGCCAGAGACAAAGCAAGGCCAATGGCACATTTATAAGGTAGAAAAAGAAATGGGCAGACTGGATGGGCCTTGAGGTCCTTATCTGCCATCAACTTCTATGTTTCTATGTTTCTACAAAGTAAGGTGGAATAGGTCCAAGATCCTGTGGAGAGCCCCTGAATCTCTGGATGGGAGGGGACAGTATCTGCCAGAGGCTCCATGGCTAAAATAAAAAGATGGGGTGAAAGGGGACACCCCTGCCCAGTGCCCTTCTGCAAGGGAAAGGGATCAGATAACTATCCATTGGTAAGAACTCTGGCAGAAGGAGAGTTGTATAGTACCTGAACACACTTTAAGAATTGATGTCCGCAGCCAAATCGAGTGAGAGCTGCCCAGAGAAAGTGCCAGTTCACTGAATCAAAGGTTTTCTTGAAATCTATCGAGACAGCTGCTGCAGGAGATTGGGCAGACTTTGCAACAAAAATCAGACTGAAGAATGAATGCATATGACCAGATCTTGTTCTGCCTTTTACAAAGTCAGCTTCTGAGGGTGAACCAACTGTGGGAGCAGTGACTCCAACCAAACAGCTAGGATCTTTGAAAGCACTTTGCAGTTGATATTTCTAAGGGAAATGGGTCTATAATTGGTACACAGGGAAGGGTCCTTACCTTTCTTGTGTATAACCATAATTACTGCACCTTGAAGAGATGGGATGGAGCATCCCCGTTGAATAAGAATTATCATACACCTCCTTCAGTCAAGGAGCCACCAGGTCAGGAACTAGTTTTACAGGTCAGCTGGGATTCCATCCTCTCCTGGTGTCTTAGAGGAGGAGAGCGCTATAATAGCCGGAATCTCCTTGGCCACAGAGGGGGAAGCCCCTAGGTAAGCCTGGGCTTCCTCAGAGAGAGGGGGTAGCTTCAGGTGGTCTAAAAATTGCTGAATAATTTTCCCTGATGGGGGATCATTGGCCATGTACAGGGCATCATAGAAACACTTCATGACAAGATTAATTTCTGCTGGCATGTGCTGGATGTGTCTACTCTCATCTTCCAGAGACCCAATGTGCCTTGATGCTTGCTACACCTTTAGTATGTGTGCAAGTAACTTCTCAGTATGTTCCCCTCCCTTTCAGAACCTGTATCTAGTTTGGACTAATACTAACTCAGCTTTGCATGATAGAAGAATATTTAGGCGATACTTTAAGGAGGTGATGGTTGACAGGCTTTAGTCTGTGGTATCCTTACCTAGTTTAAATTCTTTCTCTCTATATTGCAATTCCTGTCTCAGTTTCTTCTCCTCCTCCTCCCAATCTCTTCTTCTATGATATGTGAATCTTATTATGACCCCCACCAGTAGATAAGCCTTATAGGCCTCTCATAGTATAGCTGGGTTAACCTCTGGAGTGTTGTCAGGTGAAAATAGGACTGAGTCCCCTGGTGAATAAATTAATGGAATTTGGGATCATGAATGAGAAGGGGGTTGAGGCACCACCTGTTAGGTTTTTTCTAAGAAGGGGTAATTTGCAAGGAAATGGATACAGGCATATGATCTGACAGGATCATGTCTCTAATATCTGCTTGAACTAGGGCTTGTGTAAAGGTGGGAGAATGCAGACAGTATTTAGTTTGGCTGTATGATTGGTGGGCTGGAGAAAGAAAGAATAATCTCTAGCTATAGGATGGAGTAGCCTCCAACCATCTGAAAGGGAATGTTCACCAAGAAGGGCTTGAAGTGCAGCAGAAGCAGCACTGAAAGTTGAACAAGATGGGGTACTCCAGTCAAGAATGCCATCTAGAGGTATATTGTAATCTTCTAATAAAAGGGGGAGATTATTCTGATTAAATTGTGCGATATTATGAGCCTGTTGGGTGAAGAAAACCGGGGCACCTTCATTGGGCCCATAGATCCCTCCATGGATAAAATGTAGTTCACGAGTACTACTTTTGGCTAACATCCAGCATCCTGCCAAGTCTGACTTGTGCCTCAGGATTTTCCAGGGCAGCTGTTTATGGAGTAAGAAGGAGAAGCCGCGTTTTTGGCATTTGAACATTGAACGCAACCCAGAGCCCACCCAGTTCCACTTAAGTTTCATGGCCTCTTCTGGTATAAGGTGAGTTTCTTGCAGGATAGATACAGACAGATTACATTTTTTAAGATACAGCAGGTGAGGATTGCCTTACGCTTAATAGGATGATTCAGGCCCTTCACATTCCATGTGACAAACTTGTGCTCTGATTGCACCATAATAATGCGTATAGAGGAAAAAAGGTGGGTGGGGGTGTGATAAGAATTGGTTTTCTGATGCAGAATGCTTCCCCTTTACAAAGTGTATAATCAACCCCCATGCAGAGAATTTGGAAAACCAGTATTTAAGGCTGATCAATATGTACCAAGCAATATAAAAACATCAACATTTAAGTTTAACATATAGAACCAAAGAATTATATACAGGCGAATTGGGAACCCCCACAAGATAGTGCGTCTGTAGGGTTCTGTTGCCCACAAGGTACTTCCTATCAACTCCAACCCCCATAGACCTTCATTTCCCAACCCAAGGAGGACCATAATGTCCTCCAAGAGGAGGAAAAGAAAGCATGGGGCTTAATAGACCACAACTCTAAACTTCAGCACACCCCACAGATATGGTAGAAAGGATATAACAGCCATCCCCAAACTTGACAGAGCCACTCAAAAACATAGGGGTCCTAAATGGGAAAATGTGCCTCAGCAGTGGTGCAAATGGACATATAGGTTGTGATACTGGCAGAGTTGGTGAGGGAGAAGAAAAGTAAATAGTAGAAACTAAAGCTAAGTGGACCAGAGAGAAACAAAAAAAAGAACAAAACAAAAGGACTTACCAATATGGAGTCACAAAAGGGCAGAGGTCAGCCAGACAGGAAGAAAGTATGAAGAGGTAACCATTTGTGGGATAGGGTGTGATGTCATACCTTGGCAATTCAGCTCTGCCTCAGGAGGTAATCACATGGAATTTAACGTATCATAAAGAGAGAAGAAGAAGAATCAGAAGAAGAAGAAGAAGAAAAAAGGTTAAATCTTAAATTTCATTATTTGTTGAACTGAAATGTGACATAAACAGACACTAAAATTTAACCTAACTTGTTACCAAGGCAGGCAATAAGACCCTTTACGGCCCAGAGGCTGATCTCAGGATTTTGGCGAGGTCGGGGCCATACAGGAATATTCTGTTCGATCTGGTCCAGGATTATTACAACACCGAGCCCCAATAATCAAATATCTGCAAGGATATTACTGCAAATCTAATCTTGCAGCCTAAGGGGTAGTGACGGAGGGCATGTCGTACATTCGTGAAGGAATCCTCATGAATGTTCAAGCAGCTGATACATTCATCGCAAGCTACTTAAACTGCATGGGATTATCACAAAAGATATCCCCACCCTTTCTACAGGAGAAAATAGACAAAAAATAAGATATCAATGGGCAACATACTGACATACTCTTTTTGGCTCAGCCCTGTCTGCAACCTTCCCCTGACCCGTGTTATTATCCCCTATACCCCATCTATTATTACACTCCTCATAAGCAGTGCAGGGTTCATCCCTGACCCACCCGCTCACAGCAGGCACACATAACTCCATTATCAGCAGGCTGGCAGTACTGAAGGACATATGGCAGGGGCAGGAAGACCCAAGCAGGAACCCAGTGTAGTGTCAGAGCTTGGCCCTATGATGCTCACTGGCTCTCCGACAAATAGGGAATGCCAGTATAGGAATGGAAATGTTTATCTATTGCCCCATCATAACGTACCAAAACAAGGAGTGGGGGCCTATGAGTGCCATTTGTTTCACTACATCAGTGTAGTAGGGTGTCAGACCCACTCCCTTGAATCCCAGAGAATCTAACTGTATACAATCAAAAGTGAGGGTTCACCACCCTCAAACCCCATAAATAATTCACACATAAATGACGTGCTGGTAACCCTGAGACATAAATCAACTCACAGTCAGCAAAGTTAGTTAATCAGTCAGAGTCCATATGAGCAGTTCGTCTGACAGTACTTTCAACCTGCAGATCCATTGGTGCTTCTCTCATCGGCTTGCTTTTTGACACCAGAGGTTTTATCCTCAGCCCATGAAAAACTGCAGTCAGTAGCAAAGTGGAAGCTGCTACTTTAGCCCAGGAGATGGCTGGAGGATCCGACAGTGATACAAGGATAGTTGCAGGAGACAACGGGGGAAAATCCAGCAGTGAGGAATGAGATTGTGAATGTAACGCTGCAATTTTTTTTGCTTCAGAGATACAGGGCGAGTCATTGGAAGAAGGGCAAGACTCTTTACTATGGCTCCGTCTATGAACATGGGTGAATCTCGAGGCTGGTTCCTCTAGATTTCTGCTCCTGCCTTTGCGTGGATCCTTCATGCAGAACTTCTGGTTTTGGCCTCAATGCTCCACCTTCCTGTCATTGTCTACTACATGAGGCTGTGTGGGGGCCATAATCTCAGCATCTAAGGAAGGCTCCGAGGTATCCATTTGCACTGATGCAGGGGGTCATTGAACCCTATGACCTGCTTCTTCAGTGGCCCCAGTGCAACTCAATAAACTGCTCCACTGCCTCCGGTGTGTCAAAGTCCTTGGCAACTTTATTCACTATAACTCTGAGGGTGGTAGGGTAGCACAGGCTATATTCGAGCCCTAGATTGGAGAAGCGCTTCTTCACCATAGCACATGCCCTTTATTATTTAGACAGTTCTTGTGAAAATCTTGGAACACCTGAATATGGTGTCCTTGCCATCTAAGGGGTCCTCTTTCTCTTGCCAGTTTCAAAATGTTAACTCAGTCCATGCATCTAAGAAAGCACACCAGAACTAGCTGAGGTCTCTCTTCCTTATGAGGTTTTGGTGCCAAGAAGCGATGCTCATGGTCTGTCTCGAATGGCACGGCCCCCTGAAAGTGAAGCAGTATAGGAAGTACCCGCTGGAGAAAAGCAGAGCAGTCCTTTCCTTCAGCTCCTTCAGGAAAACAGGAGGACCATAAATTATTTCTTCAACTTCGATTCTCCAGGTCTTCCATCCTGTCCCAGAGATGCCGGATGAGGTGATCCTGTTCAAGGAGATGTCCATCAGTGGAGGTGAATTTATCCTCAGCTGGTTGCTACTGGGCTTAGTTGGCAGTCATTTGGATATCCAAAGTCTCTTCAGAGGTTGCCCGGGGAGGTAACAAGATCTGCACATACTTAAAGGTCTTTCCTTCGCTAGCTAGTGAAAGTTCTAGTTTGGTCTTGAAATCCCCACTAGCATCAGGTGGGGTGGAGAATGCTTTGGGCTGGCAAAACTCCCTTTACATGTCACCACCCAGATCTCTTGGGACCCCTCAGGTGTCACTGTGGCAGGTACATTTTTTTAATTTATTTATTTAAAAGTTTAACCAGGCAGTACATACTGAGCTGAAAACAGCTCGTTTCAGATGTGACATGGGGGTGGGGAGTAGGAGATAGCTGACAATAAAAATAACAAGGTAAAATACAATAATATTATTTTACAGGCAGAATCATCAGTATTATGGTGGACAAGTAAATGAAGGTCTCTAGAAATTAAGACGCACTCTAATAGGTACCAGGTCAATACCGCGCAACAAAGACAGCACAGCATTAACCGCGCAGTATAGAGCATGCCTGCATTCACAGTGACAGGAGTATAACAGTGGTAGGTAATTACTGCTACCCCTGTCGCTGTACACATTCACTAGTGAGGGATCAAGTTGCGTGAGCTGGAGTGCCTGGTCGAGCCGTTCCTGTGGTGGTGTGGCTAGGGCACCAGAACATAGCAAGATCAGAGACCTGGGACCGTGGTTCAGTTCTCTCCTGGTGCTACTACTTTTTGCAGTGTTTTTTCTTTAATGAAGTTTCCCTCTTCCCAAGTTTCTCCCCATCCCCGAAGTCCTCCTCTCCCCGGGGTTTGTCATTCAAATTCCGGGAAGTGTCTGTGTGTTGTGTGTGTGTGTGTGTGTGTGTGTGTGTGTGTGTGTGTGTGGAGAAGCCTCCCATGTTGGGGGGTGCAGGGTGTGAAGCCTCCCCACAAAAAGCAAGAAATCGCATTGTTTTGTGTGGTGTGCTCTGTTTGTGTTGTGGTTGATGTTGTTTCTGACCTTATTTCAGCACATGCCCTTTTGCTTGTGGCATTGATTGCCACACGGCTTTTGTTTTTGGCGACATGACCCCATGCCCTAATATATACAGAAAGGGAAAATAGCAGAACAGTAAGAAGAGGGCAAGATTAGAGAATGGAGAAAAAGAGAAAGGGTCACGAGCAGTTGCAGGTAGTATGACAAAAGTCAGAAAGAACAGACTTTAGGGAGGAAGGAGAAGAAGCAGAATGAATAGGAAGAGGAAGGGAGGACCAAAGGTTTGGAAAGGTATGCCTCTTGATTCCTTCTCCGTTTCTAGAATTAAGTTTCTAAACCAGGTGCCTGGTTCTCTAGTCACTCTCTGAATTTTTACGTTCGCACAATCTTTCGAGGCATCCAATAGCTACATTCTCTACAAGAAGCACTTTCTGAGGGTCCAGCCCCTCAGACATACACTAGTCCTCTACCTCTTGAAAAAACATTTTCCCTTTCGCAGAAATTGTGGAGGGGGGTGCTCAATGGCAAAAGTCTCTGAAAAGTTCCCTGGGTTCCAGGTATTCAACAGGACATCCCAGCACTGCCTTCAATGTGTGACCCCTATTGCTAAATGATCGGGTTTACACCCTTGCCTGGTGACTGTACAGGGCACACCTGGTTGAGGGATTTGGGTTAATTTTTTCTCCTGCAATAGTGGGGTTAATCCCAGAACAAATAATAAGTAGTGTGGTGCCTCCAACATGAGAGAGTAAAGGGGCCAGATGTTGGAGCAGTACCACCCTCTAAGGTGCAGTACCTATCCAACTTCCCTACACCAGACTGGACCACTCCCCCTGGGGACCACAACAGTTATTAGTGTCATTGATAAACACTTCAGTCAAAACATACAAACTTAAGGGCAAGAGTGGAATTCAAACAGTTAGCGCTATTATTTGGTAACACAGGCCTGGCAGCTGGAAAAAAACAGAAAGGTTAAGCAATTGCAAGTCGCCTTAAGTAACACAGAAACATAGATTTTGTTTACAGAAAAGGACCTCTGGTCCCATCCAGTCTGCCCCATGTCCCTGCCTATTCCATCACCACTGACCCTAATTGGTCATAAGTGTCCCTCCCTCCCCCTGTTCTACCTAATATGACCCTGTGGTTATCCCACGCATGCTTGAAGCTTCCCACAGTCTTTGCCCCCACTACCTCCTCTGGCAGGCTGTTCCAGTCATCCACCACCCTCCGTGAAGAAGTATTTCTGCACATCTCTGTTAGACTTTCCCTCTGATATCTTCATTGCTTGCCCTCTTGTTCTATTGCCTTCCTTTGTCTGAAATATACTCTCCACAAGCACCTTGGTCACTCCTGTGAGGTACTTGTAGGTTTCAATCATGTCCCCCTCTCATTCTTCAGTCTTCCAGGGAGTACATGTTCAGTTCCTGCAACCTTTCCTTATATGGCTTCTTGTGCAACCCCTCACCATTTTGATTGCCTTTCTCTGTACTACTTCCACTCTTTCAATGACCTTGAGGCAGTGCGGCCTCAAGAACTGGGTACAGTACTCCAGGTGGGGCATCATCAGTGAGCAATACAATGGCAGCAACACCTCTCTCCTCCTGCTATAAATCCCTCTCTGAATGCACCCCAGCATCTTGCTAGCTTTTCCCACTGCTTTGTCACACTGCCCGGCTACCCTGAGGTCATCAGCTATGATGACCCCTAGGTCTCTCTCTTGCTTGGTGACTGTCAGCTCCACTACCAACATAGAAACATAGAATCTGTTGGCAGATAAGGACCTGTTGGCCCACCTAGTCTACCCTATTTTCCCTACCTATAGTGTCACCGCAGACCCTACTCAGTCTCTGGTCTTTCCCCCCTTCCTACCGCTAAGATCCATCTGTGTCTATCCGTGCATTCTTGAATCTTGTCACCATTTCCACCCCCACCACCTCTGTTGGTAAGCCGTTCCATGTGTCCACCACTCTCTCCGTGAAGAAGTACTTCCTCACATTTCCTCTGAGCGTTCTCCCTTCTAACTTCATTGCATGATCCATTGTCCTTGAGCATCTTTTTCCATGGAAAATGCTTCCCTTCTGTACCTTGTTTTTGCCTGTGAGGTATTTGAATATCTCTATCATATCCCCGCCCTTTACCTCCTTTCCTCCAGGGAGTACATGTTAAGTTCCTTGAGCCTTACCCCATAGGGCTTTTGATGCAGAGCATGCATCATTTTGGTTGCCCACCTTCGTACTGCCTCCACCCTCTCTATGTCTTTATGGAGGTAGGGCCTCCAGAATTGTACACAGTACTTGAGGTGCAGCCTAACCAGTGATCTGTATGGGGGTATTATTACCTCCCCTCCTTCTGCTTATGATTCCCCTTCCTATGCAACCCAGCATCCTTCTAGCCTTCCCTATTGCTTTGTCACATTGCTTTGCTGCCTTCAGGTTATCAGGAATGATCACCTCGACTTCCGGTGACGTCACCCTAACATGCAGGAGTGAGAGGACAGAGCTCCATGAGATGCTTTAATTAAAAATAAAAAAACAACCCAGAAAAAAAGACACAGACAGAACAGTTATCGGAAGGCATACTGGACCGGATCGTGATGATAACAAGTCAGAAATTGAAAACCTTCACTGTGGACAAAGGAAAAGAAAAATGGCACCAGGCTGGAGCGGTAAAGAAGCAGGAGCATCTCCTCATCTCACAGGCCTGAATCCTCGGAGAAGGATTTTGAGAGCGAGTTGGAGGAAGGGGAAGAGCAATTCACAATGACTTCCTAGAGCTGAGGCGCATCAGGGACGTCCTCGACAAGATAAAAGAATTTAGATGCCCCGGTCACAAGCCTGACTTTAATGTCAGATCTGCATAAAGGAGCAATCTTACAACTGCATGACAGAGAGGGGATGCTGTAACAGAAGTTGGAAAATCTGCAGAATCGCTCCAGGAGAGTGAATTTAGAATACATGGCCTTCCTGAATGCACAGAGACAGTTCACATGGTCACATTTAATGGAATCCTTCCTCAGAGAAATTTTGCAGCTCAAGAAGGATTTTCCCCTAAATATCATTCGTGCACATCATGCACTGGCTGCACTTCCAACATATCCTAAGGCCAGACCAAGGTCAGCAATCATGGTGTTTTTGGACTATAAAACTGAAGAGTTAATTCTTAAAAAAGCATGGGACAAAAAGAAATTCTGTTTTGGGACTGCTGTTTATATTTACATTTCGAGCAGGACTATGCCCATTAACTGTGAATAAAAGGAAGCAACTTTTTCCCCTGGTTAAAACCTACATGCAAATTAAGGGACTGAGGGCGAGGGTGGAATATCCTGCAAAACTGAGAGTGACTTCAGATGAGGGCACACGGTTGTTTGACACCTTATTGGAAGATAAACAATACCTGCTTTCATTGGGACTTGCGTGGGACAATTTCAACTAAGCCCAACAGCAAAGGGCGTTGGAAAAAAGAGGTGGTGGTCCCAGGGAAACAAGAGAAGAGGGAGTCCTTCTACTGCAGAGAAATCCCCAGAAGCCAACACATGGGCTAGGATGGCAGCTGCACAAAAGAATAGGTACACAGTTTTGAATTCCCATGAGAGTGACGCAGACAGACCAGGAGATGTGAATCAGCAGAAAGACAAGGCAGTGGCCGGAACGACACAGACCCAGCTGCTAACGGAAATAGTCTGGGGAGGAGACAAGGCTGGAACTTTTTGACTTTGGATCTTTACTGGTATAGAACGATTCTGGTGAAGAGGTAACAATCCCAGGGGCTCTCTCACCCTTGAACAAAAGTATTCATAAATGGTTAATGCATGTCAAGGGGGAAGGAGACAGAAAAATGAGAGGAAGACAATAAAGGGAAAGCAACCCTGATGTCAGGACAGAGTTTGAAACAGGGGGGCTGAGGGGGGAGGGAGTTCTTTCAAAGGGTTGTTTGCTCATCCAAGAATAGGCTCCAAGACACAGCCGATGGAAAGACGGGGGAAGGAAAAGAGAGCTGGATGATGTTTTTTCCATTTTTTTATATATACAAGAGAAGGAAGAAAGTGGGAAAAATAAAATGATGGGGGAAAGGTAAGGGTGGGAGACTATGAGGTTAAAGGAACAAAGAGGTGTGGAACCTTAACAATAGATGTAGTGATCTCGGGGACAAATTTCTACTCTTGATCAAGGTAGCCCAGCACTCACTATTGTCAGAAAACCTTGTTTCTGACAACAGAACAGTATAGTACACCAGCACTATATATGACCAGGGCCCCTAGTGCTCTACGGCAGAATGTTCTGATTTCTGCAGCATGATTTATTCATTTTTCTGGCTGAACGCAGTCCTGCCATTGGCTAAATATTAGGTGATGTCATCAATGACATGATATGATTAGCATAGAGGAGGGGCTTCAGGTAAACAAAATGGGAAAGAAATCCTGACACTATGAAAAAACAGTATATTTGAATGGAAATTCACCAAAAACAATGAATTCTGTGGCACTATATATATTCTGCGACATGATGCAAATTCTGCGGAAAATTCCGCAACCGCAGAATCGCAGAATTCCAGGGGCCTTGTATATGACCTGTCACCACTTGTGAGCTTGACGGTGACAGGAACTGAGTCCCACAAATAGGAGGGAAGGGGGGAGGATGTTGAGCCAACAGGCACTGAAGTGGAAGATCAGTTTGATGCTTTTAAATGTTTCGCACAATTTGCGATTAATTATGGTAAAAAAAAACAGGAGTAGAGAAGAAGGAGTTTGTAAATAACTGTTTAAATATTGTTGTTCAAGGGGTTAATGACATACTGAGATGGGGAGAAGGAGAGAGCCTTGAAAAGGACAGAAACATGAATGCTACAGAAGGGAGGAATGTGCAGGGAATGTGCATGGATATGAGTCTAATCAAAGCATATGTAATAAGGCATAAATCAGATGGACATTAAGTTAACAATGTATAACATTAGAAGCCTGATTAGTCCCATAAAGAGATCTAGAGTGCTGCAGTAGTTGGGAAAGACAGGGACCTCTGTGGCTTTACTACAGGAGACCCACCTGACGCCACAGGAACATGAGAAATAAAAGCAAAAATGGGTGGGGGAGGTATATGCTTCATCTTGGGGAAAACACCCACATCGAAGGGGCACCGCCATATTAGTTAAGCAAAATAGTCCGATACAAATCAGGAAGGTGGAGTCAGACCCGGAGAGAAGATTTGTTAGACTGCATGGCCTATTTAGGGATGTTGATTGCACTTTCCTAAACCTATATGCACCTAATGATGAGACAGAATGTCTGCAATTTTTAAATATCAGAAGCAAATGATCTGATACCTTTTAATGGAACAACATAGACCTAACAACAAGAACAAAGTGCTTTAGCTTTCGGACCAACCAGTCTTTTGTCAGAAGCTAATGGCAGTTGTTTAGAAAAAACAATACTTTTAAAAGCTAGGTCATGCAGGAAAAAAACAGAAAAAATCCCCATTGGTTTAAAATACTTATTTGAAAAATACAGAAAATGATGTCAGAGAAGTTTAACAGCACCATAATACTTTCAGCCAGGAGTGTCCCAGGGTCAAAGGTGCTTGGTGGAACACACATACAAAGAATCCTAATTATATATATATTTAATTGACATAAGATAACACTGCTGGAGCAGATGACTCTGAAATCAAGCTATGGGTGTCACAGTGTGTATAAGGTTGTGATTACTGAAAAGCAGCCTCCACCCAGATTAAAGACATACTAAGATTGTCTTAGGACTCCCAAGAAGTTTCAATGCATGCATTATAGACAAGGAATTACCAGTAGAGTTGTTTTAAAAACATTAATGCACACTCTATGATGTGTAAAACCTAGCTGGACCTGTCACCCTGCTGTACTCTCCAGCAAGATATCATGCCCCATAAATGTCAAAAAACCTCTAGTGTAGTGACAGGAGTCGGACTTTATAAATGATCATTTAAATATAAATTGACAGTATTAGTGTCAAACAAAAAACTCTAGTCATGGACCTCCAAGGAATTAAGTCCATGTAGCCTGATATGAACTGATGTCAATCTACACTGAGCATGTAACAACTTGATGTATCAGAAGTGTCGTAAGGAATCTGAAAAAGAGATAAGAATGTAATTTCTCTCCTACTCCTCTTCACACAAACAATAAACCCTACCCTACCCCACATCCCCATAATGTGTGTGTGTGGGGTGGAGGGATAACTAGCTTTAAGAAGATGCTCACACACACACACACATTTCCAAGGATTCTGGATGCAACTACAATGAAATAAACCTGCCACCCTCCCCAGGATAAGGTAAATATAAAGTATGTGAGTAAGACCAGAGGTCTAACATACCTACATTTCCACAAATCATTATAACATTAGCCTAATGTACAAAGATCTGCCCAGGACCCCCATGCAAATGAGATCTCGCACCCCAATATGTACAGAGTTAAAAAAAAATATATGTCACAGTCTATGATAACATTCCTGGGTGTACAGTAACAGGCTAGGTAATCTGAATATGGTTAATGGAATCCACCTCACTCCCAGGCAGAGATAAAAAGTAAGGAGGAATTAATATTCATTATGTGTGTGAAGTAAGAGTAGTAACATACTGTAGTTACATGTATCTAAATAGAGGCCTACCTCAATGTGACAGCAAGCCCCACTCCTGTTAAATCACGTACCTTACAACACATACCCACACACAGTTGCTGTCACATTGAGGTAGGCCTCTATTTAGAAACATGGAGCTACAGTGTGTTACTACTCTTTCTTCACACACATAATGAATATTCATTCCTCCTTACTTTTTATCTCTGCCTGGGAGTGAGGTGGATTCCGATATACCATATTCAGATTACCTAGCCTGTTACTGTACATACAGGAGTGTTATCATAGACTGTGACATATATTTTTTTTAACTCTGTACATATTGGGGTGCTAGATCTCATTTGCAGGGGGGTCCTGGACAGATCTTTGTACATTAGGCTACTGTTGTAATGATTTGTGGAAATGTAGGTATGTTAGACCTCTGGTCTTACTCACATACTTTACATTTACTTCTTGTTACCTTATCCTGGGGAGGGTGGCAGGTTTATTTCATTGTAGTTGCATCCAGAATCCTAGGAAATGTGTGTGTGTGTGTGTGTGTTTGAGCATCTCCTTAAAGCTAATTATCCCTCCACCACACACACACACATTATGGGGATGTGGGGTGGGGTAGGGTTTATTGTTTGTGTAAAGAGGAGTAGGAGAGAAATTACATTCTTATCTCTTTTTCAGATTCCTTACGACACTTCTGATACATCAAGTTGTTACATGTTCAGTGTAGATTGACATAAGTTCATATCAGGCTACATGGACTTAATTCCTTGGAGGTCCATGACTAGAGTTTTTTGTTTGATACTAATACTGTCAATTCATATTTAAATTACCATTTATAAAGTCCTGTCACTACACTAGAGTTTTTTTGAAATTTATGGGGCATGATATCTAGCTGGAGAGTACAGCAGGGTGACAGGTCCAGCTAGGTTTTACACATCATAGAGTGTGCACTGATGTTTTTAAGACAACTCTACTGGTAATTCTTTGTCTCTAATGCATGCATTGAAACTTCTTGGGAGTCCTAAGACAATCTTAGTATGTCTTTAATCTGGGTGGAGGCTGCTTTTCAGTAATCACAACCTTATACACACACTGTGACACCCATAGCTTGATTTCAGAGTTATCTGCTCCAGCAGTGTTATCTTACGTCAATTAAATTTATATGCAGTAGGATTCTTTGTATGTGTGTTCCACCAAGCACCTTTGACCCTGGGACACTCCTGGCTGAAGGTATTATGGTGCTGTTAAACTTCTCTGATATCATTTTCTGTATTTTTCAAATGAGTATTTTAAACCAATGGGGATTTTTTCTGTTTTTTTTCTGCATGATCTAGCTGTTAAAAGTATTGTTTTTTCTAAACAACTGCCATTAGGCTTCTGACGAAGGACTGGTTGATCCGAAAGCTAAAGCACTTTGTTCTTGTTGTTACATCTATGTTGTTCCATTAAAAGGTATCAAATCTTTTGCTTCTGGATCTATTCTTGCAAGGACCAATACGGCAACTACTAAATATAGATTGCAATTTTTAAAGAAATTACTTTCGGAAACAGTAATAGACACAGGCAGGTTGTATATCATTGGAGGCAACTTTAATACAGTTATAGTATGTCTAGTAATCTAGATAAGAAGGGGGTTGCGTTAAGGGTTACATTATCAGAAAAACTGCTCAAGAGGCTGTCAGTAGAGCTGGGTATCACAGAAGTGTGGAGATACGTGAACAAGAACACTCGGGATTATACACACTATTCCGACAGGTACAGAAGTTACTCCATAATAGATATGTTCTTTGTGGCAATGGATTAGGTGAGGGTACTGGATAGCTGCACGACTGCAACCTGCACTGTGTCTGCCCACGGCCCGGTGCACCTGCACCGTGTGGTGGCTCCCACAGTCTACAATTCCAACTGGCAGTTACATACAGGACACCTAAATTCAGAGGACTTTAAGCAATTGATAATAGACACAATTAGGTAGAAAGAAGTGGGCTGTTAGTAAAACTAGTGTAGCCCCCCCATCAAATATGGGGGCTTACCTTGTGGTACATTGCTCCTGTGTTCGCTGCCACTCCTCGAAGCACCTCCTGAATGCCTGAAATTTTTTTTGCTGGTCGCCCAATCTTGTTTGTACCCTCTGGTGCCCCAGAACAGCCCCGGTGTAATTTCAGCCCTGTGGGTCTCCAAAACGTCAAACCGTGATCCCCTGTCTGCTTTCTTCGGCACTCTGGTGCTGGCTGAGATCACGCATGTGCTGTGGTGCTTTTGATCTCTTGACAGCAGTATTTGTGGTCATTTGAGAGAGTGTTTTGGTGGTCCCAGTGTCCCCATGTGGTAAGAGGGACCTGGTGACCAGGAGGAGGGCCTTCAGAGCCTGGCTACTTAAATAAATTAAGAGGTCCACGAGACAGTACTGACCATGGTTCATGAATATTAATGAGCCAGAGCCCTGATCACATGCATATGCATGAGGTTCTGTTGTGCCCTCGGGGAAGCAGTGTTTTCAGCAACCAATGAACAAGTAAACAAAAATGGAAAATAAAATAATGTAACTGCTGCATGTATGTTTGGGGACAAAGTGTGCTTAAAAGGGAAGTGTTTAAATAAATAAATGCTAATCCTGGCTGTACCAGTGTAATGGGGCTCAGAGTGAAAGCCAGTCTGCTGCAGATGGTGGCTGCAAAATATTGGCAGCATCAACAGGCAAACAGACTGAGGGAATGACTAAAACTGGGTAGCGACAGTAAAGACACACCAGTGGCTATTGAACTGTGGGGCAATTGGGAAATTTTAATAATTATTCTGGCTGCACCAGGACTTTATTTGGGACTGTAGCAAATCTGCTTAAAGGACTGTGTGTTCAGCAGCCATTACAAAGCAGCCACAGCCAATCGGAAAGCTAGGAGTATAAAGCCAGAACTTATGGGGCGTTTGACAGAGATCATGGAAGAATATCAAGTGTTTCTGGGGAAACTGCAGGGACTTAATTCAGGCACCAAAACAGCATACCAACTGTGCATCGAGGAGGCTTAATGAATATTCAGTTTCTGGACTGACAAGCGGAATTAGCCAATCATAGTGGTAGCAGCAAATAGCTTCAGCCAATCAGGGGCCTCAGGGGAGCCCTATAAAGGACTGTGTATCTAGCTGTGTGAGCAGACTGAGAGATTTTGAGCAGGAGCCCCCACAAGGGTGGGGGCTCAGGCCCCCCAGCAAAGTAAATGGGCCTGGTGATCCAGCTTAAGCCTCTCCACCAGGGAGAGGGGCTCCTCTGCTGAGAGGAGAGGTCAGCAGATGACTGCAGCAGAAGTTCCTAGCCTGGGGATTGTCAGCAGAATGTCCTCCAGGGCTAGTTCCAGCCTTTCCACGTTTTGGGGAACATGTGAGCTAGTGACCTGATTGCAAGCCAGCTGTGAGAGGGCTGAATCTGCATCAGCAGTAAGAGTGCTGATGAATCCTGAGACCACAAGAGTGAACACCACTTCCGCTAAGTAATCTAAGTGAGTAAACCTGTGTCTGACAAGTGCAACTTTAACCAAACTTTAAGGGGCCACCCATCCCAAGCTAAAATTGTGACTGTGCAACTTAAGAATATCTGCAAGGAGCAGCAAAGCCCAAAGTATGTCAGACTGGGACTGTGCAAGTTAAAAGTATCTACAAAGGGCAGCAAAGCCCAAAAGCTAGGATGTGACTGTTGATTGAACCCGGAGCTTGATCAGCTCTCAGAGAAGGTGGACACCCACTGAGTTAGTGACTATGGAAATGTATAAATGTATCTGAATTGAGCTATGCCACAGGACTGAATAGGAGTTCCCTGACCACGAGTTATGTTCCGGACAGTGCCTGGTGGGCCAGCAATGGATTATGTGTAATGTGGGAGCTGCAAGTGCCAGCAAAGAGCCACAAGGGACTGCAGGTTGTATTTGAGCTTAGAAAGCTACAGAAATCAGTACTGCCAAGTGCTACAGTGAAGCATGAGTTAAAGCAAGTTGCAAAAGTATTGTTGAGCCCAGGGAGCTAAAGTGAATTAAGATACAGCCAAGTATCAGTGTTTGCACTGAAAAGAGTTCGCTGCATGTATTTTGCCAACAAGCAAAGTTTCTGTACAGAAACCGTGATTCTTAATACAGACTCAACCTGGCAAAAGTGTTGCAAGTGACAGTGAGGCAAGTTTAAGCTCAGTCCAGGACAATATGGGGTCAAGAGAGAGTATTCAAGTCTTAAGTATGGTCTGGCCTGTAATGAATGCAATCCTAGCTCAACATGTGGTGAAATGTATTGCCTGACTAATAAATGTACTAACCGCAACTATTCAGCTTGAAATGGTTTTGGGAGACAGCCTGGTAGCGTGTCACTAGCTGAGGTGCTGATTTATGTGCTTCCCTCGAGGGGTACAGTCTAGACATGAGTTTGAAGTGTGCCGGCCCTGCTCCCTCCTGTTCATTCAGCAAAGTGTTCCAGTCTTAAAGAGACACTGCCTTCAGAGTTTAAAATGCAAGTTTTCATCTTAAAAGCTGTAAGACCCTTGCAGTCAGTTTCAGGTTCCTGGCTGTTAGCCTTTGTCCTGTGTCTTGATCTTTGGAGTAAACGTTTTTGGACTGCTGAAAACACTAAATCCTGACATGTCTAAACCAGTGAAGACATTTACTGTAAGTAATGCAGAGCAATCCTTGCACCACCAAACTAGACTTGTACATAGTTCGAGGGTGTAATTCCTACCAGCTGAAGTTATTCCTAGTTAAATAAGCCATCTGAAGTTAATCCTTTTTTGATTCCTTTAAGGCCGCAACCATGCTAGCCTATGCACAGCTGCACTGTCCATCATGCCTGCACCATGTTTGAGAACTTTAAAGTTACTGCATACCCAGGTTGTGTGGGATTGCAGGGTCTTGTGCCAAATAGGTTACTGGTACCAGCGTGGATATTTCTGTAAATAATCTGTCTCCTGCAGCTAGTCAGATAGACAGGGCTCTGGTTTATCACCAAGGTTAGTGGGGAAAATATGACTATTGAGATGTGGATTTAAACTTCACTAAATTGCCAGCTGGAGGGTTTCACCAGCAATTTATCAAAGTTCAATCAGCTGTAAATATTGTGAATGCATAACCTCGATTCCATTCCTCTTTTCCTACACCTCCCCTTGTGAATAAACTACTTGTTATTTGTTCTTGCAGATCCTGCCTCGTGAGCATATGTGGGTGGGTACAGCATCCCAGAGGGTTGTACTAGGTATCAGTCTAGCCCACTTAAAGCGAAATCTGGGTGGAGGCACTGTGCATTTTGTATATTCTTGGGTAAGTACCAGTTTAAGTTGAGTTTTGGGAACCCAGGCCCCTTAAACCTTGTGGGGGCCCACAAGGCAGGGGTAGTGGCTATAGGTGTAGCGCCACCTAGGGGTTACACAATGGAGGCACCACTGGAATCTCCTGTTACACCATGTCACACCCAGCATCGACCCCCCCCAGCTCCTATGCAGTGGGACCCTTAAAATGTCTGTCACCTATGTAGTGTAATAGAAGAGTGTTTTGGCACCAAAACTGCTATAAGACATCAGGGAGCGAAGGAAGACCAAGGAGGGATAGTGAGGCTTAATAAAGGGGGAGAGAGGGGAGGGTGACTGTGAAAGGCAGAGATACTAAACAAATATTTTTGCTCAGTATTTACAAAGGAAGAGGGGGGGTACCTAAAACAAACAGTAGAAACACTCTGGATACAGAAGTTGATACCAGCCCATTTACAGAAGAAAGGGTTCTGAAAGAACTTATAAAACTGAAGGGTGGACAAAGCAATGGGCCTGATGGGATTCATCCCAGAATTCTAAAAGAACTAAGGGTAGAATTAGTGACACCACTGACTACCCTGTTTAACAAATCATGGGAGGATGGGGTGGTACCCGAGGACTGGAGGAGGGCAGATGGATTCCCCTTCACAAAAGTGGGAGCAAGGCAGAAGCAGGAAACTACAGACCTGTTAGTTTAACCTCAGTGGTAGGGAAAATGATGGAATCACTTCTGAAGGAAAGAATTGTCGAGTATCTAGAGGCCAGAGGGGCACAGGACCCAAGGCAGCATGGATTCAAAGCAGGAAGGTCATGCCAGACAAATCTGATAGATTTCTTTGATTGAGTGACCAAAGTAGTAGATCAGGGAGGGGCTGTGGACATGGCCTACCTAGACTTTAGCAAGGCATTTGACACAGTCCCACACAAAAGATTAATATACAAGTTAGCTAGCCTGGGAGTGGGTCCCAAGATGACAGCCTGGGTAAAAAATTGGCTGGAGAATAGGACACAGAGAGTAATAGTAAATGGAGTCCACTCTGAAGAAAGGGGGGTTACTAGTGGGGTACCGCAGGGTTCAGTATTAGGACTGGTCCTCTTCAATGTCTTTATAAGCGAGGGACTGGAAGGAAAAGTATGTCTCTTTGCAGATGACACAAAGATCTGCAACAGAGTTGATGCACAAGGTGGGGTGGAAAGGATGAAAAGGGACTTGGCAAGGTTAGAGGAATGGTCAAATGTATGGCAGCTTAGATTCAATGCTAAGAAGTGCAAGGTAATGCACCTGGGAAACAAAACCCAGGGGAAGAGTACACAATGGGGGTGAGATACTAACAACAACAAAAATGGAAAGGGACCTGGGGTAGTCATATCAGATGACCTAAAGGTGGGCAAGCAATGTGAGAGGGCAGCAAGGAGGGCTTGGGGGATACTGGGATGCATAGGGAGAGGCATCACCAGTAGAAAACAGGAAGTTATTATCCCTCTGTACAGACAGCTGGTCAGACCCCATCTGGAGTACTGCGTGCAGTTCTGGAGACCCAGTCTTCGCAAAGACATAGACAGGATGGAAGCTGTCCAGAGGAGGGCAACTAAAATGGTGCAGGGTCTGCACCGGAAGACATATGAAGAGAGACTTAAGGAGCTTAATATGTATAGCCTCGAGGAAAGGAGGGAGAGGGGGGACATGATAGAAACTTTCAAGTACCTCAAGGGAATCAACAAAGTCCAAGAGGGTAGCATCTTTCAAAAAAGAGGTGTGCAAGAACAAGGGGGCACAATTTGAAGATGGGGGAGTGGCTCAGAGGTAATTTAAGGAAGTATTTTTCTCAGAGGGTTGTTGATGCATGGACGGCCTTCTGGAGGAGGTCGTAGAGTCAAAAACAGTGGTGGAATTCAAGCATGCATGGGACAGTCATAAGGCAATTCTAGGGGGTGGGGGTAGGAAGAAGTAGGCTGCTGGTTAACTAGGATCTGCAGCTTATCCAGTAGGCAGGGAAATGGGCAGACTGGGTGGGTCAAGCGGTCCTTATCTGCCATCAAATTCTATGTTTCATTGCTGGCTCAGTGAATTTTAGAGGAGAATGTATTCCCCCCTCCAGTGGCCAAATGTGATATTGCACCAAATAATAATTTCTATTTAAAATATTGAATGTTAAGGGTCCCTGGGGAGAATACAACTTCTAACAATGCTCAAGATTGTGTGAAAATGTTTATTGTTGCTTGGAATAGCCTGTGTGTGTCTAGAACAGAATGTCATGGCAACCAATGTTGACTAGGGAGCCATATCCCTAAGACAGACTGTCAACTGTTTGAGTGTTTTGCAAATAATTAGATGCCACTTATTGGTGCCAGCCTTGGCTTATGCTTGGCATGAATGCCAAGCTTCACAGGCAGGGAAGTGTGTAGCCCCCCACCCAATTTGGAGGCTTATCTTGTGGCCCATTGCTCCTGTGCTAGCTTCCACTCCTCAGAGCACCTCCCGAATGGCTGAAATTGTTTTGCTGGTCCCCTAGTCTTACTTGTGCACTCTGGTGCCGCAGAACAGCCCGATGTAATTTCAGCCCTTCGGGGCTCCAAAAAGTCAAACCGCAATCCCCTGCTGCTTGCTTCGGCACTCCGGTGCCAGCGGGGATTGCACATTCGCCAAGGCACCTTTGAGCTCCCGACTGCAGTATTTGCTGTCATTCAGGAGAGTGTTTCAGTGGTCCCAGTGTCCCCGTGTGGTAAGTGGGACCCAGTGACCACAAGGAGGGCCCTGAGAGCCCGGTTACTTAACTAAATTAATAGGTCCAGGAGGCAATAATGATCGGAGCTCATGAATATTAATGAGCCAGAGCCTCGATCGCATGCACATGCATGAGAGTCTGTTCTGCCCTCGGGGCAGAATGTTTTCGGCAACCACTGAACAATTAAAAAAATGGAAAATAAAATAGAGTAACTGCTGCATGTATGCTTTGGGACAAAGAGTGCTTAAAAGGGAAGCGTTTAAATAAATAAATGCTAATCCTGGCTGCACCAGTGTAATGTTGGGACTCAGAGTGGCAGCCTGCCTGCTTTAAATGGTGGCTGTAAAATATTGGCAGCAGCGACAGGCAAACAGCCTGAGTGAATGACTAAAACTGGGCAGCATCAGTAAGAACGGTTCCATGTCAGGATATCGACAACAATGTTGTCGACATCCTTAAAAGTGACAGGAACAATACCGATTGTTGGCAGTGTTCCAGTTGGGTCAAAGTGTTTTTTTTGTAAGCGGCTTTGCCCCCCACACTCCCCATCTCTATTTAACCAATTCTGAGTCAGTTTTTTTGGGGTGGGGTCAAAACACTGGGAGTTGTGGTGTTGGCATACAGCGGACCACCACAGTGACCTGGCGAGATCTGTCACTGAGGTGGTGTTCGCTGTGAAAAAGGCAGTGTGGTGGTGTGCTACCCAATAAGGACACACCAGTGAATATTGAACTGTGGGGCAATTGGGAAATTTCAATAATTATTCTGGCCGCACCAGGACTTTATTTGAACTGTAGCAAATCTGCTTAAGGAACTATGTCTTTAGAAGCCATTACAAAGCAGCCACAGCCAATCAAAAAGCTAGGAGTTTAAAGCCAAAACTTGTGGGACTTTGGATAGTGCTCATGGAAGAATACCAAATGTTTATGGGGAAACTGCAGGGTCTTAATTCAGGCAACAAAACAGCACACCGACTGTTCATCGAGGAGGCTTAATGAATATTCATTTTCTGGACTGACAAGCAAAATTAGCCAATCATAGTGGGAGCAGCAAATAGCTTCAGACAATCAGGGGCCTCAGGGGAGCCCTATAAAGGACTGTGCATCTAGCTGTAGGTGAGCAGACCAAGAAAGATTTTGAGTAGGAGCCCCCACAGAGGTGGGGGCTCATGTACCCAGCAAAGTAAATAGGCCTAGTAATCCAGCTTGAGCCTCTCCACCAGGGAGAGGGACTCCTCTGCAGAGAGGAGATCAGCATATTGCTGCAGCAGAAGTTTCTAGTCTGGGGGTTGCCAGCAGAATGTCCTCCAGGGCTAGTTCCAGCCTTTCCACGCTTTGGGGAAAATGTGGGCCAGTGACCTGGCTGCAAATCATCTGTGAGAGGGCTTAATCTGCCTCAGCAGTGAGAGTGCTGATGAATCCTGAGATCACAAGAGAGAAAACCACTCCTGCTAAATAATTTGAGTGAGTAAACCTGTGTCTGACAAGTGCACTTTAACCAAGTGTAACCCCTACAAAGGAGGGTTCCCTTAAAGTCTTCCTCGAGCTGCCTAAATGCTCACTGCCAGGCTGGTGTCCTGCATTTTAGCAGTTTAAATGTGATTGTCAGAGAGTGCCTGTATAGCCTCTGTGTACTGTCTCTTTAAGAGCTGCCTGGATTGCAGTCATAAGTAATCTGAGAGGAAGCTCTGTTGAAAGATGTAACTATTTGCTGAAAATCATTTAGAGTGATAATGATAATGTAGTTTGTCTAACCTGCCTTCTTTGCAGCAAGGACTGTTTTGTTTATCCCCACCATTTGGCCCGGAACTGCGAATTGGACCAATCAGTACTGGTGGGAACTAAAATGGAGCTGGACTACAGGAGCTGTCTGGAGTCAAAATCTGCAGGAATTGTAGGTTTGGGCTTTTGGTGCCTTTTTGCACCTGAAGGGAGAGCTCCTGTTGTGACTGACAGATGAATCAGCCAACCGAACCTTTTGGATCTTGGGGAAATTCCCAGGCTTGCTGCAGTTTGAGTCAGATCTAAGTTGGGAGCTGAAGAGGCAACGTGCTTGAGACAGTCAAGCAGCCGTCTGAGTAGTTTCGTGTGGGAGAACTGTGGAAAGGCCTGAGTTGTGGCCTGCATGTCTGCCTGCTGCCCCTGAGAGGAAGGGAAGAGAAATATTTCGGACTAAATCCAAGTTTGTGAGAACAAAGTAAGCCACTGATTTTTTACCAAGCTCATACCTGAAGAAGACCGAAGATTTTGCTGAATGCGATAGGCCTGTCAGGATTTTCAGCTGCTTTTGAATCCCCAGTTTGTGCAGAGACTTTGCGATCGTGACCGGAGAGCGGTTTGCCTGGTACAGTAGAATTTCCTTACATGAAAATGTGCAGTGTATTGAAAGTGGGTCGTGATTTAGTTCCCCACTGTGTGAACTGTGTTCTGCTTGCTGGAAGCTTTATCCAGCCTAATCGGACTGAATCCGGGCTTATCTCCATTCGGCCTGGGCCATGCCATGCTGGCCCTGCCAAACTACCCCACTGCACAGAGAAAGCCACCGACAAGAGACCTGCATGGGATCATGCTCCATGCTTGAACAGGAACGATGCCTCAGCAAATCGTTTGGGCCCTGCTTCTCCTGGCACTCCAGATTAACCACCTGCTGTCTCGATTTTCGTCCAGCCTGTGTCCAGTCTTGGGTATCGTGAGTAATCATCAGGGTAGCTCCCTGCAACAACAGCCTAATCTAAAAGTGTGTCATCTGATTGTCTTGTTGTTTTCTTTTCATGAACTGAGCCCTCTGGCTCCGGATTACAAATAGTGTGTGTAGTGCATGTGGTTTTCTTCCATCACAGGGCCCCAACCATCTGCAACGTTCCTGGCTAGCCCACCATTCTCCATCTGGGTACCCAGAGTGTGACACTGTTTATGGACCCTGAAGTGCATGCATAACTTTTTGACTGATACAGCCTTTAAGCAAATTTACCTGATTACGCTCCTCCCTTGTTTAAGTCCCTTAGATAAATCAGATCTAACTCTTTTTTGCATTTACCCTGACTGTGGTTCCAGTTTGTGCAAGAGTACTATACTGCTGTTATTTGCTGTGTATAACCTTGTTTTACAGACGGTCCCCAGGGCCGAGCCAGAGGAAAGCCCTGGTGGTAAGTGCAAACAGTGTGGGTACTTGTGTGGTGTATCAGGAGTATTGTGAAAGTGAATATTGTGTATTATTCTGGCCACTAGTAAGGAAAGAGGGGGGTTACAGTGTCCCAGAGGGCTGTACCCAGGTTAGCTTGACCATTACCAACCCTGATCTTCAGGTGGAGGCACCCGGTTCAGAACTCAGGCCCCTTAACCTGCTACTAGCCAAGCAGGCAGGGGTAGTAGCCCTTGGGATAGTGCCACCTAGGGGTAACACAAGCTTTAAGGGGCCACCCAACGCAAGCTAAGATTGTGACTGTGCAACTTAAGAATATCCGCAAGGAGCAGCAAAGCCCAAAGTATGTCAGATTGGGACTGTCCAAGTTTAAAAGTATCTACAAAGGGCAGCAAAGCCCAAAAGCTAGGATGTGACTATTGATTGAATCCGGAGCCTGATCACCTCCCAGAGAGGGTGGACACCCATCAGTTTAGGCCCTGTCCACACTATACTGGATCCACCCCTCTGTAACTTTACAGGGGGTCCAAACCGTTACCACAATGGTTTGCGTTTACACCTGTAACTTTACAGCAGGCATTTCCATAACCATTGTTGAAACCACTCGTGAGGTAGTCTCAACAATGGTTATGGAACTGGATCTGCTGTTGTACCGTTACCGGCTGTAGTGTGGATGTGTGGGCGCAGTCCCCAGCAGTGCCCGTAGCGCAGTGTGAGCTGCATTGTGGGATTGGGTGCCGCCAAAACGGTCACCCGGCACCCACAGTGTGGACTAGTGGTAACGGTCCCCTACCAGACACTGCCGCAGTGTGGAAACACTGTACTGTTCACCGGCTGTAAAGGTTTTTAACCGTTATCAGGTCGGAGTGGTGTATTGTGGACAGGACCTTAGTGTCTATGGAAATGTATAAATGTGTCTGAACTGAGCTATGCCACAGGACTGAATGGGAATTCCCTGACCATGTGGAATGTTCTGGACAGTGCCTGGTGGGCCAGCAATGGATTATGTGTAACGTGGAAGCTGCCAGTGCCAGCAAAGAGCCACAAGGAACTGCATGTTGTATTTGAGCTTAGAAAGCTACAGAAATCAGTACTACCAAGTGTTACAGTAAAGTGTGAGTTAAAGCAAGTTACAAAAGTATTGTTGTGCCCAGGGAACTAAAGTGAATAAAGATACAGCCAAGTATCAGTGTTTGCGTTGAAAGAGTTTGCTGTGTCTGTTTTGCAAACAAGCAAAGTTTCTGCACAGAAACAGTGATTCTTAACCCTTGCAGGACCGTGGACTGATATATCAGTCAGTCCAAAATTCCTATATGTTCTAATTCTGTTAGCAGCCTGACGGTTAACACAGGCTCAATGTGGCAAAAGTGTCTGCAAGTGGCAGTGAGGCAAGTTTAAGCTCATTCCAGGACAATATGGAGTCAAGTGTGAGTAGTCAAGTCTTAAGTATGGTTTGGCCTGTAATGAAGCAATCCTAGCTCAACATGCGGTCAAATGCATCGCTTGGCTAATAAATGTACTAAATGCAACTATTCAACTTGACATGGTTTATTTATTTTTTATTTATTTATTTGTGTCTAGGATTACAAAGTGCCTTTGAGCCAAGGCTCTTTTACAAAGGTTCCACGTCTGGTTGGTTACATGGTAACAGACATTCAGACATAAAACTGTTTACAGATACACGGTTTTAGACAGTAACTTTGATTGACATAATCAGACTGAGCAATGAGTAACACAAGAAACAATGGGGGGAGGGCAAGAAGGGGAGAGGGTGTGGGTGGTGGAAGGAATAGGTGTAGAGGGGCAGGGTGAGGCAGCTGAGGGGCCTTGTCAGGACAGACACAGGGCAAGTGCATAAGAAGTTGCATTGGACAGGTAAGTGCAGGAAGAGAGGACAGAAACTGACACCTATAGGTCAGAAGCAGCGTTGGGGATAATGATGTTATGGGGTGCAAACACAGGTGGAGGTGCCTGTTGAGGAGTGGCAGAGCTTTTTTTTGAACGCTCCAAGCATTGCTGCAGATGAGGTGTCTCTGGAGAGCTCATTCAGCCAACTCGGGGTCCTGTATGCAAACGATCTTTGGCCTTGGGACGTGCGGCAGCGGGGGAATTGAAGGATTAGGGGCTTAGAGCTTCTGGTGTTGCAGTTGTTGATTTTGGGTTTAAGGAGGGTGCTGACGCCAGGTGGTGCCATTCCCATCATGATTTTCTTAGCAGTGATGTAGGTTTGGTATTTGATATGGCTGCTCAGTTGCAGCCAGCCTGTTTTGGAGTAGAGGTCACAGGTGTGGGTGAGGGGGTGGGAACCAGTAACGAGTCGGCAGGCTTGATTGAGGGAAGTCGAAACACGCCTGAGAGAGGAGGTTATGGCAGAACCATAGATAATGAGACCGTAGTCAATGATGCTGATGATAGAGCTCTGGACAGTAATGGACAGAGCTTCTGGGGTTAGATGTTTCCTATATCGGAATAGTAGGCCCATCCTGGAATTGGCTACTTTTGCCACGTTATTGATGTGAGGGACATAGGAGAGATTACAGTCCAGGGTGAGGCCAAGGTATTTGAAGGTATGAATTTGTTCAAGGGTGATTCCTTGCTTTGTTTTACTGGAGAGCTGATATTGTTTGTATTTGTTTTGGGAGCTGCAGAAGATCATGCTCTTTGGTTTTTTCTGGTTAAGGATAAGTCTGTGTTTTGAGAACCAGTTTTCGACTGCAGAGAAGGCCTGTTGGAGGTTACCTTGTAGATGGACTGGATCATGGTGGGATGCCAGGATGACAGCATCATCCACGCAGAGCAGGATCTGTTCAGGGCAGGATTCTGGCAGTGAGTTCAGAAAAAGGCTGAAAAGGAGGGGGCCCAAGATTGAGCCCTGAGGGACACCAGACTGGACTGGTCTTTGGTCTAAGAGTGTGCCAGGAATTCTCGCTCTTTGGGAGCAGTTGTCTAAGTAGCTTTTGAACCAATTCACCGAATTAGGTGAGAGCCCTGCTAGTTGAAACTGTGCAAGAAGGAGATTGTGGTTGTCGGTATCTAAGGCTTTGGTTAAGTTGATGAAGGTGGACCCAGTAAGATGACTTATCGAGTGAGTGATGGATTGCACCAGTGAATTCAAGTAGTGCCATGGAGGTGCTATGGCCTTTTCTAAAGCCATGTTGCTCCTTGCATAGGATGTTGTGATTGTCTAAGTAGTCGGTAAGCTGGTCTGACACAATCCGTTCTAGGGCCTTGGAGAGTGGAGGTAGGATGGAAATTGGACAGTAATTCTCAGTGGCTGTTTTGTCACCACTTTTATGAACTGGGGTTACCAAGGCGGATTTTCATAAGTCAGGGAACTGGCTGAGGCTGAGAGAGAGGTTGAAAATCCTGGTCAGTGGTCGGAGTTTTAGGTCGAGGGAGTCACTGCTGGCTCTGGAGTTGCAAATGGATTTGGTGACGTAGCTCCGGACTTGATGCATTTTTACTGCTTTAAAGTAGAAGGGAGGGTGGCTGGTGGTGGCAGCGGGGGGCAGGGGGAAACCATCTCATCAAAAAAACCCTGTGGGAGTACAGCACTGAGGTCCGTGAAGGTGTCATTGAATGTATCAGCAATGAGTTTCTGGTCAAGTGTAGTTTCACCATTTAAGCTGAGTACTGATGGGGCTGATTTACTGTAGATTGCTTCCCGGTGACTTTTTTAATGTTATTCTAGAAGTCCCTGCCATTTCTCCATGTGTTAGTGAGTGCATTATAAAAATAGGAGGACTTAGTATCCCGGATATATTTGGTGCAGTCATTTCGTGCACGTTTATCGTTAACAATATCAACTTATCTCCCGGTGTTTCTGGCAACCTCCTAGAGGTGGTCCCAAGCTTTTAGTCATCTAAGTAGGTCTCAGGTGAGCCAGGGGTTACATAGGGCTTTGGCCTTGCGCTTATTGAGGGGGTGGGGTTGTGGGAAACAGCCTGGTAGCGTGTCAGCAGCTGAGGCACTGCCATATGCGCGTCCCTCGAGGGGTACAGCTTAGATGTGAGGCTGAAGCGTGCCGCCCCTGCTCACTCCTGTTCATCCAGCAAAGTGTTCCAGTCTTAAAGAGACACTACCTTCAGAGTTTAAAATGCAAGTTTTCATCTCAAAAGCTATAAGACCCTTGCAGTCAGTTTTAGTTTCCTGGCTGTTAGCCATTGCCCTGTGTCTTGATCTTTGGAGTCAAAGTTTCAGACTGCTAAAAGCACTAAATCCTGACTTGTCTAAACCAATGAAGACCTTGGTTTAGACAGTGTCAGTGGCTCAGTAGGTAGCACACTCGCCTCTGAGGCTGGGAGATCAGAGGGCTGTGGGTTCAGTTCCCACATCTGGCACTTGGGTTAATATCCCAGTACTGACACTGTAATGCAGCATGAGAGGGGTGCTGCATTTCTGAGGTGCCTTTCGGATGAGACGTTAAACCGAGGTCCCATCTGCCTGGATTGGTGGTAGTTCAGGTGGATGTTAAAGATCCCATGGCACTTATCGAAAAGAGTAGGGGAATTTCCCTGGTGTCCTGGCCAAATTTCCCTCATTCACTAAAAATACCACCAACAGCTTAATCTGGTTCAAGGTCAGTTGGCATTCATCTGTATCCCCCTCCCCCGGGTCGTGCCTGAAAATAGGCAGGATTTGTCTAGTGCACAACAAAAGCTAAATAAATACATAAATAAAAATTTACTGTAAGTAATGCAGAGCAATCCCTGCACCACCAAACTAGACTTGTACTGTACATAGTTCAAGGGTGTAATTCTTGCCATCGGCAGTTATTCCTAGTTAAATAAGATATCTAAAGTTAATCCTTTTTTGATTTCCTTAAGGCCCCAACTAGCATGATAGCCTACGTACAGCTGCACTGTCCATCATGCTTGCACCATGTCTGAGAACTTTAAAGTTACTGGGTACTCAGGTTGTGTGGGATTGCGGGGTCTTGTGCCAAATGGGTTACTGGTACCAGTGTTGGTATTTCTGTAAATAATCTGTCTCCTGCAGCTAGTCAGATAGCCAGGGCTCTGGTTAATCGCCAAGGTTGGTGGGGAAAATATGACTATTGAGATGTGGATTTAAACTTCACTAAATTGCCAGCTGGAGGGTTTCACCAGCAATTTATTAAAGTTCAATCAGCTGTAAATATTGTGAATGCATAACTTTGATTCCATTCCTCTTTTCTTACACCTCCCCTTGTGAATAAACTACTTATTTGTTCTTGCAGATCCTGCCTCGTGAGCATATTACTAGAGAGAGTCATTAAACGGGAAAATGTCTAAAATGTGGGGAAATGGGTATTGGGTCATGCTTGGGGTGGTTTCTTAGTGATGTGGGTGGGTACAGCATCCCAGAGGGTTGTACCAGGTATCAATCTAGCCCACTTAAAGTGAAACTCTGTGTGGAGGCACTGTGCATTATTCATAATCTTGGGTAAGAACCATTTTAAGTTGAGTTTTGGGAACTCATGCCCCTTAACTTTGAGGGGGCTCACAAGGCAGGGATAGTGGCTCTAGGTATAGTGCCACCTAGTGGTTACACTAGGATCTGCTGCATATCCAATAGGTATGGAAATGGGCAGACTGGGTGGGCCAAGTTGTCCTTACCTGCCATCAAAGTCTGTGTTTCTATGTGCATGGTTACCCAACCACTATTCTCTATATATTATACTTCTTGTACCAATTCTGGTTCTGATTTTCTTCATCTATCCCAGCCTGACCGAACAAAACCAGAAAATCCAACCTGCATACCTCTTTATGCAATATTGCTATCTTCCCAGTTTCATAGCATCTTGTTTCCAGTCTTTCACCTTGATATGGACATTCATTTCTTCTCTCCACTTCAGTGCTCTATATAGTGTGTCATACATCAGCATTTCTTCTATTGCATGATATAGTGTGAAAATTAATTGTGACATGTTTCTCACTTTAAGAAATGCAAAGAGCATTTGTAATATTTGTGGGAGTGTTCTCAAATCTCTAACCTCTTCAGGTAGGGTCAGAATAAAATAATGGACCTGAAATATCTGTAAGCTAGCTGTGATTGCAGGTATTCTGTGTTTCAAACACAATCCCTGGTAGTCTAGTGGTACCCCCCTTCCTCCAAGTGCTGCGCACCATGAACAGACCTCCTGCATGCTCCAGGTAGTTCAGTGGTACCACCATGCCCAGCCCTGATTGTCAGTAGAATGTCACATGATTTCTGGTCATCCACGGTCTCTTCCACCCTTCCCGCCCAGGACCTCTGCCAACCCCACTTTCGTCATCGGCGGGCAGCTGCACCTCTACCTGTACCGCTTTGACCACCAGTCAAATGACAGAGTACAGTATAGGCTGTAAGCTCATTGGTGTACACTGTGGATCAATGGACTTGCAGGGCATACTGCACTAGATAGTCACATATATGTGAATGATGTCAGTCACATATTTGTGACTGTCTAGTTCAGTATGCCCTGCAAGCCCATTGGTCCACAGTCTGCACCAATGGGCTTACAGCCCATACTGTACACTGTCATTCAGCGGGTGGCCGGGCGGTATGTGGGCAGGTTGCAGCCACCTGCCGATGATGGGGGGGCAAAGTGGCAAGGGCTTCTGTGTGGGTGGGAGGGGTGGGTACCACTGGATCACCAGGGAATATATGTATGGCATTTTACTGACGATCAGGGCTAGGAGAAGGGGGTACCGCTAGACTACCAGGGCATGTAGGAATTATGATGTCATGGCGCTCATGGCACTGGGAGGGAGGGGGTAGCACTAGACCACCAGGGACTGTAGTATGTACTATTTCATGGTGATCACAGCACTGGGAAGGAGGGGGGTACCACTAGACCACCAGGGACATTATGGGTACTTGTGTATGATGTTCTGGGTGTGCGGGTAGCCACTCATGGCTGGCGGCTGCTGTGTTGCACCCTGCAATACAACAGCCCACCTGAGGGGGCCAAGAGTTATTCCTCCTTTTCACGGACTCAACTTTGAGCCCTATGTGGCACAATGCAGGGTTGTGCCAGCATATGCACTGCACATTCCAGGCTGAATATCGGCATGTGCAGCATATGCATGGGCACACCCCCTGCATTTGTGCTGCATACATTATCATTGCGCCCCAGTGCATCAGGATTTGCACTGCACATGGCAGCCTTTTGAATATCTCACTGGGGTGCAGAGCGGGGTTGCACTGGCGCAACTGTTGTGCCATGCACAACCCCTTTGAATATCCGGGCCTGTAAGTTTATTCTTACTCATGTGTTCATGATCCATGCATGCTTGCTGGAACATGTTAATATGTATCAGAGTGCATACATGCAACCAATACAGGGATTAATGTAAGGATTTGTGTATAGGGCTAGGTAAAATTGGAAAATTCAGCCTTTGTGGAATTTTCATGAATTTACATGTAATTCTCAACATTTTGTGGAATTTCAAGGAATTTTTTTAAATTCTTTAATTGATGATTAGTCAGCCATTATTACAGTTAGAGACCTGCAACTTGGTATGTGTACATTTGTAATGAGTCCTAAGAGGATGCCAAGTTTCATGACATTTTGATGCGTGGTGTGGGACCTATAGGGGCTCAAAGTCTGGCAATTTATTACTTTTGTGAAAATGTTGGAAAATATTTCTGTGCTTACAACTCAGCCACTGTTGGAGCAAGATAATTGAAAACTGATATGCATACTTTCTTGGAGGAGTCTTAGAAACTGCTAAATAGGGAAATAGTTGGTTAAGTAAATTGTAAGGGTTCATGATTTCACAATTAAATTATTTGTAAAATTTTGAGCACATTTTCAAACTACAGTATTTGCCATGTTTGTAGCTCTGCTGCTATTGCAGATATACACCCAAAAGTTGGCTTGCATACCTAATGTCAGTGGCTCCTGGAATCAGACAAAGCTGGATAAATGTGACTTAGTAGGTTGAATGCTACTTAGGAAATTTCAGAAACTACTGTCATAATTTGCTCAAAAACTCAGAATGCGTAATAAAGAATTCTACTTATGGAGATTAACTTTCACAGTGCACTTATCACCACTGACTCCATATACAGTAGCTGTGATGAGCTGTTTGGAATCCTGAAACCTTGGTGACTATTTTGTCTTCCCGCCCAGCTTGTTTCTCTGACCATGACCAGATGGACTTTGTGGACTGCTTGTCACTCTAATTTCCTCCTTGCTTTTCACAGACAAGCTCTCTTCAAAAGAAAGCCACCTACTCCTTTTCCTATAGGACTTATCCCTTTGGATTAGACAGAATTTCTCCTTCTTGGTCCCCACGTTATTCTCTTACACCACCAGGTCTCTGTGAGTTCCTGCAAGTTCTGAAGTTCCATTTGGTGCTCAGACTGACCAATTTTGCAGGGTGGGATTCTCATATATCCTGCTTTCATGTGACAATTATCCATGCTTCCTTTCTCTCTACAAAACACAACCTCAGTGTGGTCACTAAAAAATGCCTCTGCAGCTGGGAAAATGGCAAAAAATAGTTAAAACATAAAAGAAAACCAGTGCACTAATAGATTAATGCAAAACATTTAATGAAAAAGACATGTATACAAGGAAGCCAATCCTGGCATTTTGAGGCACATGCTACCCCCCTCAATGAAGAGGCAGCATGACTCAAAGTGCTGGGGGTCAGCTTTCTTGTATACGTCTTTTTATATTAAATGTTTTTACAATAATTTGCAGGTACACAGATATTTTTCTTGCTCAAGCTGATGGTCTGCTATTCCTTTGCTACTCAGCCCAGCAGCCCTTCCCTTGGTGAGCATATGCATCTCACTCCTGCCACTTGTGACCCCTGCCCTAGTCACCTCCCCATCCTGCAGTCTAAACCCCTTAACTTCCCTTCCCTTTCCATTGACGTGACCACCCCCCCACTCGCTTTGAATAACTGCAGTCCATCTTGACTTGGCTGTTGATCACATTCATTTGACTTGTAGTGCAGGCAGGCAGATCACCTTACCTGCACTAGCATCATGGCCCTGCAATGCCCTCCAACACTCCTGTAACAGTGATGCCAGGCATCATGCTCCATCATGACTAAAGATATCCAGATACTTCTGTCACAATGGCTTCAGTCCCTTCTAGTTGTAATTAAAAATGCAGCAAAGCTAAACTTCATAGACAAAGTTGCCATGAAGTAACCAGGATGGTAGTACATGATAATGGCTACTCAATAAGGATGAAGTCAAAAGGGCGAAGTAAGCAGGATGATTACAAGAATGGTGACATATGAGTAAGGGCTACAATGCAATTATGGCAACCCCACAGGAATGACAATAGTAATTATCAATGAGCACCTCATAGTTAGTTATTTATAAATTGAGGGTACGGGGGACACAGCCCCTGTGGGGGGTGTGGACCCCCATGTCAATAAATGTGCCCAATGGTATGCGGAGGTGTGGAATCATTGCAAAATGGCAGTACAATACCTTGTAAGTCAGAAGTGGCAACCACCTCTTGTGCACGGTGGGTTCATTTATCGGAGAGATAAAGAGGTTGCCTCCAAAGTCTATTGGAGGTGTGTGGAGAGCCACCGGTATCATACCTGTGCAAGAGTACACACTGTGGTGTCCTGTGGTGAAAATGTCTTACAAATCACTTTTTTTGACTGCCGTCATTATTTAGCATAGCTGTTTCTGACTGCATCATTTTGGATTTGCCCTTTTGGCTGTCACCATAGTTATAGCGCCGTATTAACATGGAACCGGCCAGGATGCACCTTCATGATGCTTCATGAAGTTTCCATTACCTTCAGCAATTTCACTAAAATTCATGAAGTTTCACTAAAAATTGCATAATTTGGGCACTTTGCAGGTGAAATGGAGTGGATTATGCCTTAACGCCAGGAGTCTAGGTAGCAAACCCAGTGAGATCCAAGCACTGATGGCAGGCACTGAGGTGGACATTGTAGCCATCACAGAAATGTGGGCCACAAATAATAGTGACTAGGAGATGATGATCCCTGGGTATTTACTGTTTAGGAGAGATAGAAGAACAGGTATAGGGGGGAGGAGTTACCATTTTTGTCAAGGACTCGGGAGGGCATTGAAGTGGCAGAAGATAGAAGCATTAGGGATAGCAATGGGGTGACTAAGTCAGTATGGATGCAACTCATGACCCCTGACAAACCCTGTTGGTGAAGCGCTGGGGTGTTTCTACCACTGTGCCAACTGGCTATTGTCTAGTTCTGTTTTATTGTTTTTCATAATAAAGTTTCATGATAAGTTTAAGTTGGACTGAGCAGTGTTTTGTTTTTTGTTGTGCAGCTATTCTGTTTTTCTGTGTACGAGCTTGGGGCCATCCCATGGCTCCTTGTGGCCACCCTTTAGCTGTATCCCCTGGGTTCACTGTGTCGTGAGCACCTGTGTGTGGATTTTCCTTAGTGGGTATAACTCATGGCAGCCTCAGACAGGAAAGTGTGCTTAGGTGTGATCTATAGGCCTCCAGGGTAAGAGGAGGAAAGGGACAGAGAACTCAGGGAGGAACTTAATAAAGGGCCAGCAAATGGGGGAAGTAATGGTGGTGGGTGACCTGAACCTGCCTGACATCAGTTGGGAGGTCCCATGGCCAAGCGTGCCAGGAGTCAGACATTGCTGGATGCCTTCCAAGATTGTATACTGGTACAGCTAGTTAAGGAACCCAACAGACAGACCACAATCCTTGATGTGGTGATCACCAACTCAGAGATAGTGGGTTCTGTGGGAGTAGGGGATGGGAACAGTGACCGTAACTCCATGTGGTTTGAATTGGCCCTTGGGGCCAGCAAGCCATAATAGAGAACTGAAGTCCTTGACTTTAGAAGGGCAGACTTCGATAGTTTGAGGGAACTGGACAGGGATAAGTTAGTAGGGGTGGAGAACATAGGCGGGGTGGAGGAGGGAGGGAGGGAAATTAAGGGAGCCATCCTTGAGGCATCAAAGGCAAGCATGAGAACAGTACCAAAGCAAAACAGGTTTAAGAGACCACTGTGGTTCTCAGCAAGGGTCAGGGAAACAGTTTGGGCCAAAAAGGAGGCCTTCTGTAAATACAAGGAAAAACATGGGGAGGCAGAATGGGAGGATTATCTACAGAAAAATAAGGAAGCAAAGACGGCCATCAGGGAGGTGAAAGCAAACATGGCGCTGCATATCACGGAGGGGTCAAGAACAGAGAAAAACAGTTTTTCAGATAGATTAGTGAAAAAGGAAAAAGGGGGGAATTGCATGGCTAACTTGGGGGTAGGGTGATAGAGGATGATGGGCAAAAGGCCGCTGTCCTGAAAGAGAATTTTTGCTCGTTCAGTAACAAGGATTGTGGGTCCATACAAGAGAGCGGTATCAAAGCAGTCACCAAGGGAGTTCCAGAAATGAGACAGCTGTTGCTTACTAGGGAAAGGTTCCTGAAAGGGCTGGCAGCCCTTAAGATACATAAGGCCCCAGGATCAGAGGAGTTGCATCCGAGGATGCTTAGGGTATTATCAGCAGAGCTGGCTGAACCACTGGGTGGGCTGTTCAACAGTTCACTTAGGAATTAGGTGGTTCCAAGGGATTGAAAAATGGCAGACATTGTACCGCTTCATGGAGGGGGGGGATAGGGAGCAACCAAGGAACTACAGGTATGTAAATCTGACCTCCATCATGGAGAAGCTGATGTAATCACTAATCAAACAGGACCTTGTAGACTACCTGGAGAGCAACTGAACTCCAGGATGAAAAACAGCACGGTTGTGTGGCAAGGAGGTCAGACTAACCTGACAGTTTTCTTTGACTGGGTAATGAAGGAAGTAGACAAGGGCCGCACTGGATCTGCTGTACTTTGACTTCAGCAAGGCTTTTGATTCAGTACCACACAAAAGGTTACTCAAAAAGATGGAAGATCTGGGTGTGGCTTAAACAGTAGTGAACAGTGTGGCAAATTGCTAGAGGGGAGGCAGCAGAGGGTGGTGGTCAATGGGGTTAATTCAGAAGAAAGGGAGGTTTCAAGTGGGGTTCCACAGGGATCTGTCCTGGGTATGGTCCTCTTCAACATGTTCATTAGTGACATTGGTGAAAAATACAGGACAGGTTGCGTCTCTTCACAAATGACGCAAAACTATGTGGGAGAGTGGATAGTGATGAGGGAATATGGGATATGCAGAGGGACCTAGAAAAGTCAGAGGGATGGTCAAAAGTCTGGCAGTTAAAATTCAGTGCCAAGAAGTGCAGAAGGGAAAAAGAACCCTAAGTTGGAGTACTGGATGGGTGAGATGAAACTTAGCATTACAGAAGAGGAACAGGATGTAGGAGTTGTCAGTAACACCCTTAAACAAACCAGTGCAATAAGGCCTATAGCAAGGCTAACAGGATGATGGGATGTATCAGGAGGTGTACTGATAGCAGAAAAAAAGAGGTAATACTTCCCTTGTACAGATCCCTGCTGAGGCCTCACCTGAAGAACTGCACCCAGCCCCCAGTTCTGGAGTCCTCACCTCAGAAAAGACACGGATTTGTCGGAGACAGGACAGCTCAGAGTAACAGCAAGCATTTGTCAATTTGGAATGTTCACCACTGGAATTGCTGTTGTACTGGGTCTTGCTTGTACACATTTTTGCTATATTCAGTGGAGCCCACTTATAAGAACATCAGTTATAAGAACATCCCATGTATAGTAAAATTTTTGCTATGTACCGATGTTGCCCCATTATATTCTATGAGAGAAAAGCCCATTTAAAAGAACACCCAGATCAGTTTTCAGAACTTTTTTTTGGGGGCAGTGCACCGAGATTTGGGCTGTCCCACAGCCACCAACTGACGTTTTTCACAGGTTAATAGCTTCCTAGGTGTCTACTTCAGTAGCTAATTATAGCACATTAATGGCACATTAGTGCTAGCGTTCCTCCATGTTTACCTGAATTGATTGTTATGTGGTTGTCTAAGGTATCTAATGGTAACTAATGACAACCTATTCACAGCCAATTATGTTTCTCATTCCTGCTGCCGTTTTATGGCTGCTTGCTATTATAGTTAATGACAGCACATTAAGTGCTCCTTAAGGAAAGCAGCCCGAGGCTATAGTACCTGCATATTTTAGGGCATCTCCTTAGGGCTCCTTAAGGCTAATGAATGCACCCTTAACTTTAGCTCACATTTCTCCATGGAACACCTGCATACCTGCCCTGTTGCAAGACAATTTAAACCACTGTGGAGCTGGAATTTCAAAGCAGGCCGCCATGGAGAAAAATTGGAGAACCGCGCCGATATCCGCCCCAAAAAATCCAAATAATTGAGTGCTTGATCCTACCTGGCATGAAATGTGCAGACATAGCAAAACAATTCCATACACATCCAGTGATGTCACGCATATAGATGGTGGTCTAGGGCAGAGCTCCATAACCTCGGGCAGCTTAAGCTTCAGTAATCTGACGCTATCGCGTATTAAATCTTACAAAAACTAAGTGATCGCTTGTGCTATACTATTCTGGGATATGGGGCGAACTAAAAAGAGACCCCCTGCACCAAGCAGAACCACTTCAGTGGACAGAACTTCTCAAAGGCCCTCCAGTCCAATGCTCTCATGGTCCTCAATTTTTACAGCCTCGGGAGATGAATCTGATGGTTCGGGTTCAGATGCTGCTTCAACATTCACAAAAGCAGATGGTCATTGTATGATTAAAATATTACATCATAATGATGCCAGAATCTCGGGCATACAGAGGGACTTTAAAAAATTGGAGAATCGCACTGCGGATGTAGAGGCCATATGGAGAACTTACAGGGAGAGCATATGTCCTATAGAAGATCCCTTGCATACCTACATAAGAGGGAGCGGGAACTGACTTTAAGGGCGGAGGACTCAGAGGCGAGGGCTCGCTGTAATAATCTATGATCTTTGGGGTCACAGAAGGAGTAGAACCTCCTAGTATGGAGGATTATGTGGAGGCCTGGTTGAAGAAAGAGGTTAGACCTGGGTGAGGATTTCAATTTGGATATCGAATGAGCACACCACGCTATCGTGCTAAAACCAAAGCAAGGAGCTCCCCCCAGGTCTATCATTGTTCGATTCCTATGCTATACCACAAAGGAAAAAGTACTTAGAATGGGCTGGGCTAAAAGGGATCTCAATCTCGATGGGCAGAGAGTTTATTTAGATCAGGACTATCCTCCACTGATGCTTGCTAAAAGGAAAAGAATTCTGGTGGTAGTCAAAACCCTCAGAGAGAAAGGCTGTAAGGCATACCTTAGGTACCCCACAAGGCTATGGATCCAAGACGAGGAAGGGGTCAAAGTGTTTGACTCTCTGTTAGCAGCTACCCCTTACCTCAATGCCATGGATATCCCAGTTCCCGATACTAAGGAGGAGCAGGCTGAGAAAGAAATAAAAGAGTTGCTCTGGTCAGTGGACCCTGGTCCCAATAAACGCTTTGGGAAAAATAGGAGATATTTTATTGCCTCTACATGTAGACCTTTCTAAATGGCTTCAGAAATAGAAGACCTGAAGATTTCTGAGTGGGTCGCAAATCAGCCTTTTCATCATTCTGGTCATTTAGGGCTCTTGTGCTCTGGTGCTTGTGGGATATATGGGAGATTGGGGGCATTTTCGGCTTGCTGATCTCACTTCTTTAATGCTTATATCCAGGACTGTTTTTGATTTGATGGGCCGGCACCTTTATTTAGCTTTCAGAGTTGGTTAATCTGAACAGGCTCTAGAACTGCAATTGGCTCATTTCAAGTGGGACATTGTTACTGGTGCACAACTTCCTGGCTCCCACCTGTGATTATTTCCCCCACTGATCCCTATTTCCTGAAGTCAGAGCAAGAGCTGGACTGGAGATAAGTGCCCTACAAGCATTCCTGATTTATTCTTTAAATGTTATAATGTTTATCTGGCAGACAACTTACTGTTAACCTTTGCTGTACTTCAACTAGACTGGGGATAATTATTTGTTTTCTGCTCCACACTATAGCGACAAATATATCTGTTATTACTAGGCTGGGTGGTGGTTTTCTTTTATATGTAACCCTCCTACAAATGGGGGTTCCCAAAAAGTCTTCCTCGAGCTTGCTTAAATGCTCACTGCCAGGCTGGTGTCCTGCATTTTAGCAGTTTAAATGTGATTGTCAGAGAGTGCCTGTATAGCCTCTGTGTACTGTCTCTTTAAGAGCTGCCTGGATTGCAGTCATAAGTAATCTGAGCGGGAGCTCTGTTGAAAGATGTAACTATTTGCTGAAAATCATTTAGAGTGATAATGATAATGTAGTTTGTCTAACCTGCCTTCTTTGCAGCAAGGACTGCTTTGTTTATCTCCACTATCTTGGTCCTGGACTGCGAATTGGACCAATCAGTACTGGTGAGAACTAAAATGGAGCTGGACTACAGGAGCTGTCTGGAGTCAAAATCTGTAGGAAATGTAGTTTTAGGCTTTTTGTGCCTTTTTGCACCTGAAGGGGGAGCCTTTGTTGTGACTTGACAGACACATCATCCAACCAAACCTTTTGGATTCTGGGGAAATTCCCAGGCTTGCTGCAGTTTGAGTCAGATCTAAGTTGGGAGCTGAAAAAACAACATGCTTGAGACAGTCATGCAGCCGTTTGAGTAGTTTCGCGCTGGAGAACTGTGGAAAGGCCTGAGTTGTGGCCTGCATGTTTGCCTACTGCCCCTGAGAGGGAGAGAAGAGAATTATTTAGGACTAAATCCAAGTTTGTGAGACCGAAGTAAGCCACTGATTTTTTACCAGGCTTATACCTGAAGAAGACTAAAAATTTTACTGAATGTGATTGGCCTGTCAGGATTTCCAGCTGCTTTTCAATCCTCGGTTTGTGCAGAGACTTTGCAATCGTGACCGGAGAGTGGTTTGCCTGGTACAGTAGAATTTCCTTACATGTAAATGTGCTGTGTATTGAAAGTGGGTCGTGATTTGGTTCCCCATTGTGTGAACTGTGTTCTGCTTGCTGGTACCATAGAATCCTTTACATGTAAATGTGCTGTGTATTAAAAGTGGGTCGTGATTTGGTTCCCCACTGTGTGAACTGTGTTCAGTTACTGGAAGCTTTATCCAGCCTAATCAGACTGAATCCGCGTTCATCTCCATTCGGCCTGGGCCATGCCACGCTGGCCCTGCCAGACTACCTCACTGCACAGAGAAAGCCACCAATGAGAGACCTGCCTGGGGATCAGCCCCCTGCTCCATGCTTGAACAGGAACAATGCCTTGGCGAATCGTGTGGGCCCTGCTTCTCCTGGCACTCCAGATTAACCACCTGCTGTCTCGATTTTCATCCAGCCTGTGTCCAGTCTTGGGTATCATGAGTAATCATCAAGTTAGCTCCCTGCAACAACAGCCTAATCTAAAAGTGTGTCATCTGATTGTCTTGTTGTTTTCTTTTCACAAACTGAGCCCTCCGGCTCCGGATTACAAATAGTGTGCGTTGTGCTTGTTGTTTTCTTCCATCACAGGCCCCCAACCAGCTGCAACGTTCCTGGCTAGCCCACCATTCTCCATCTGGGTACACAGAGTGTGTGACTGTTCATGGACCCTGAAGTGCATGCATAACTGTTTGATTGATAGAGCTTTTTAGCAAATTAACCTGACTATGCCCCTCCCTTGTTCAAGTCCCTTAAATAAATCAGATCTAACTCTTTTTTGCATTTACCCTGACTGTGGTTCCAATTTGTGCAAGAGTACTGTACTGCTGTTATTTGCTGTGTATAACCTTGTTTTACAGGGGATCCCCAGGGCCAAGCCAGAGGAAAGCCCTGGTGGTAAGTGCAAACAGTGTGGGTACTTGTGTGGTGTATCAGGGGTATTGTGAAAGTGATTATTATGTATTGTTCCGGCCACTTGTAAGGAAAGAGGGGAGTTACAGTGTCCCGAAGGGCTGTGCCCAGGTTAGCTTGACCACTACCAACCCTGACCTCTGTGTGGAGGCACCCGTTTCGGAACTCAGGCCCCTTAACCTGCTACTAGCCAAGCAGGCAGGGGTAGTAGCCTTGGGATAGGCCACCTAGGGTTATATATATATATATATATATATATATATATACACACATACACACACATACACACACACACACACATGGCGGATGCCTATTGAGAACCTTCATATTATAACTTGGGTACTGTGTTTGTTCATTTAAATTAAACTCCTTAGGTTTCGTACCTCCTGAACCTAATTGGCCCACACCTATTAGATCCCTTTCTCCGGGGTATTCCCTGGGGATTGTACACTGCTGGTATTCTCCTCGGAAGTAGTGATTCATCTGGTGGCTTGGTATATCCCTAGGCAGAAGATGGTTCCCATAGGTTAATTATTATTACTGTGGGGTTCAATAATTTTTATTTACCACCAAGACAATCAATTATATCATGAAGCTGTCATTTCAGCGAACTTATGTTGTGATTCGATTACTTTAAGTTGGTTTTGAAAATTGCTCGGGGTTATCTGCCCTGATCACCGGATAAACCGGAAGAATCAAACTAGGAAAGGGTTTAGGCTCCTGGATATCTAGGTGCTCAACCCTTAGCGTATTGACACTTGACTCCTGTCTTAAGACCTAGTGCCTTAATTTCCTGAGGCTTCCCGTCATACCTCAGGGTTAAGCTCTGAAGAGCTTCAGTACTCAGTGACTTAACAGGTACCTATTCTAAATTTTTGACCTGCACTTATGGTAACGCTGGACATGTTGTTCCCAGTCTCGAAGTTTTGGACTTACAGTTTTTTATTATTATTATTATTATTTTCTTGTCACATAACTTATGTGTGTTTATGTATTTGTGAATTTTTTATTAACCCATTATGCACACCTTTCTCCTTTTGGAATGATCCTTTATGGAAGTGAATATGGTATAGGCATAGGGTTTGGGGGTATGATATGTTTTCTGTTCTCCAATGATGTCTCTTAAAATTGCCTCAATTAATGTTAAAGGTATTAATGGAGTAGTAAAGCGAGCCAGAGTCATTCAAGAACTGGGTCGTTTAAAATGTGACTTGGCCCGCATACAGGAAACCAAACTTTCTCCTTTAGAACATGCAAAGCTGAGAAGAATGTGGGTTGGGTCGGTATATTCTGACTCCCATCCAGATGCTTCTAGGTCAGGGGTGGCAATCATGATCAGAAGAGTCCTACCCTTTAAAATTCACAAGACCTCAACAGAGGGTTAGGGTCGATTTGTCATTATTTCAGTGGAGTTTATGGGTCAATCCATATATGTCGCTTCAGTGTATGCTCCCACCCCGCCAACAGGAGCTTTTTTTCGCCACTTTTTTCCCCAAGGTGGCCTCCCTGTCCCCTGGATGTATTATACCCACAGGTGATTGGAATTGTGTGGAAAATCCGGAGCTAGATCGTGGGGTGGCCGGGCGGGGGTCAGAGGGTGTTTCCAGTTCTTGGTTACTTCGGTCATTAATTACAGAAGGTGGCCTCACAGATCCCTGGACAGTGCAAAACCCTGATGCCCGTGACTTCACCATTTACTCTGAGTCCTCCGGCTCCTACTCTAGGTTAGACAGGTTTTATATGCAAAAGGTGAATGCACATACTTATCCACCCAGTTACTTTCTCAGATCATGCCATAATCACTATGACCCTTCAGTGGTCAGATACTAAAGTTAAAGGGGCTTGGCGCTTTGATTCAGGTTTATTGAATTGCAAGGTTTTTGTGGACCAAATGAAGGACACCATTTGATTTTATATTCAGGAAAACAGGGAGGAGGATACCCATATTCAGCTTATCTGGGATGGCTTAAAAGCAGTCCTTAGAGGTAAAATTATTAGTTACGCTTCTTATAAACACAGGGTTCATAAGGCAAAGGTAGATAGGTTATTAAATGACCTGGCCAGGTTGGAACGGGAACATAAAAGAACTAGAGATCCAGCCACTTTGCTGAAACTGAAGGAAACTAGGGAGTCTTATAATATTGAAATGAGAAGAAAGACGGAGAATTTTCTCCGTTATACCAGACAGAGATATCCTGAGACCGGCAGCAGAGCATCTTGCTTGCTGGCTTTACATCTAAGAAAACAAGAAGCGGATAGATATATTCCCTGAATCAGAGCACTGCACCGGGTCAGACCTGATAAGTCCCCCGATTGCAGATGAGTTCTGTGCATATTTTTTAAATTATATATTCAGGAAAGGTCCCTGGATCACCACAGGATGGTTACAGAGTTCCTAAGGTGAACTTCTCTCCCTAAATTGAAAAACTCCCAGAAGAGAAGATTGTTAGAGGCCACCATCTCGGAGGCAGAGGTGGAAAGAGTTAAGTCCCTCAATAGAGGAAAGGCACCAGTCCCTGACGGCTTTACTACCGAATTCTATCAATATTTTTGGGCAGACTTAGCTCCTCTAGTACTCAAGGTTTGTAATATTGCACATAAGGAGGGTGCCACTCCACCGTCCTGGGGGAGGCGGTGGTTACCCTCCTTCCCAAGTCTGGGAAAGATCCCACTGTCTCTGAAAGTTACCATCCCATCTCTTTGATTAATCAAGATGCGAAGATTTTTGCTCAAATTTTGGGCTCCCGCCTGCAGAAATTCATCCCAACTCTGATACACCCTGATCAGATGGGTTTTGTTCCTAGAAGGCATATCCAGGATAATATTAGAATCTTACTCAATGCTTTCTCTGCCTCGGGAGCACCCCTTCCCGGGCCTCTCCGGGTGGTGATGTCTCTTGACGCGGAGAAGGCATTTGACCACCTGGATTGGGTATTTTTGGACCACACTCTTCATAAATCTGGATTTGGGGATAAGTTCCGTAGCTGGATTGCTAACCTATACAGGGATCCCTGGGCAAGGGTAAAGGTTAACGGGATCATGTCTAATAAAATTAAAATTTACAGAGGCACTAGACAGGGGTGTCCTCTCTCCCTACTTCTGTTTGTCCTTAGTATGGAACCACTTGCATAGAAACATAGAAACACAGACTTTGATGGAAGATAAGGACTGCTTGGCCCATCTAGTCTGCCCATTTCCCTACCTACAGGATAGGCCGCAGATCCTAGTTAACCAACAGCCTATTTCTTCCTACTCCCCACAAGAATTGCCTTATGTCTGTCCCATGCATTCTTGAATTCTCCCACAGTTTTAGACCCCACAACCTCCTCAAGAAGGCTGTTCAATGCATCCACTACCCTCTCTGTGAAATAATACTTCCTCACATTGCCCTCAACCACCCCCATCTTTAAATTGTGTCCCTTGTTCTTGCACATCTCTTTTCTGAAAGATGCTACCCTCTTGGACTTTGTTGATTCCACTGAGGTACTTAAAAGTTTCTATCATGTCCCCTTCTCCTTCTTTCCTCAAGGGTATACATATTAAGCTCCTTTAGTCTCTCCTCATACGGTTTCTCTTGCAGACCCTGCACCATTTTAGTTGCCCTCCTCTGGACTGCCTCTATTCTGTCTATGTCCTTGCGGAGATGGGGTCTCCAGAACTGGACGAGTACTCCAGATGGGGTCTCACCAACTGTCTGTACAGAGGATAACAACTTCTGTTTTCTGCTGCTGATGCCTCCCTATGCATCCCAGTATACCCTCAGCCCTCCCTACTGTCTTCTCACATTGCTTGCTAACCTTAAGGTCATCTGATATGATTACCCCAGGTCCCTTTCCTTTTTGTTGTTGTTACTACCTCCTCCATTGTGTATTCTTCCCTGGGTTCTTGTTTCCCAGGTGCATTATTTTGCACTTCTTTGCATTGAATCCTAGCTGCTATACTCTGACCATTCCTCCAACCTTGCCAAGTCCCTTCTCATCCTTTCCACGCCTCCTTGTGTATCAACCCTGTTGCAGATCTTTGTGTCATCTGCAAAGAGGCATACTTTTCCTTCCAGTCCCTCTGCAATGTCACTTATGAAGACATTAAAAAGGACTGGACCCGATACTGAACCCTGCGGTACCCCACTAGTAACCCCTCCTTCTTCAAAGTGGACTCCATTTACAATTATCTTCTGTGTCCTGTTGTCCAGCCAATGTTTTACCCAGGCTACCACCCTGGGACCCACTCCCAGGCTGATTAATTTGACTATTAATCTTTTGTGTGGGACTGTGTCAAGTGCCTTGCTAAAGTCTAGGTAGGCCATGTCCACAGCCCCTCCCTGGTCTACTACTTTGGTCACCCAGTCAAATAAATCTATTAGATTCGTCTGACATGACCTTCCCTGTGAACCCATGCTGCCTTGGGTCCTGTGCCCCACTGGCCTCTAGGTACTAAACTATTCTTTCCTTCAGAAGTGACTCCATCACTTTCCCTACCAAGAGGTCAAACTGACAGATCTGTAGTTTCCTGCCTCTGTCATGGTCCCACTTTTGTGAAGGGAAATCACATCCGTCTTCCTCCAGTCCTCGGGTACCACACCATCCTCCCATGATTTATTAAAAAGAGTAGCCAGTGGTTTCACTAGTTCCCCCTTAATTCTTTTAGAATTCTGGGGTGAATTCCATCAGGCCCCATTGCTTTGTCCACCTTCAGTTTTAGGAGTTCTTGCAGAACCCTTTCTTCTGTGAAAGAACTGGGATCGACCCCCCACCAAGAGTGCTTCTGTTAATTGGATTAGGCACTTCCCCCTCCTCTTTTGTGAATACTTAGCAGAAATATTCATTCAGTATCCCTGCTTTTTCACTGTCCCCCTCTGCTCACCCAATGTTCATTCTATTCAGCCTCACTATCCCTCCCTTTGTCTTTCTACGCTCGCTGATTACCTATAAAAGGTTTTATCCCCCTTCTTAACTGAGTTGGCTATCTTTTCCTCAGTTTGGGCCTTTGCTATTCTGACTTCCCTCCCTGCTTCCTTTTGCCTTAACTAGTACAGCAGTTTGTCCTGCTCCTTCTGTGTTTCCTTATACTTCTGGAATGCTATCTTTTTCTTCCTGACTTTCACAGCCACCTCTTTTGAGAACCATAGTGGCTTTTTCTTTCATTTTGATTTGTTTATTTGCTTCACACAAAGGCTTGTTGCCTCTGTGATGGCAGTTTTGATGATTCCCCATTATTGCTCCACACCTCCTTCTAGCCTGTTTGCCAGTGCTTTTCTTAGGCACTCTCCCATCTTGCCAAAGTCAGCCCTCCTGAAGTCCAGTACCCTCACTTTTGTATGGCTTTCCTCTGTAGCTGAGTTTAACGTGAACCACACTGTTTGATGGTCACTTGTTCCCAGATGGCAACCCACTTCTAGATCTGAGATCCTGTCACTGCCCCTGTTTGAGAGTATGAGGTTTAAGATTGCTCCCTCACAAGTGGGTTCCAAAACTAGCTGTCTGAGGTCTGCCACCTGTAGGGCATCAAGAATGGCCCTGTTTTGGATGTGGCTGCAGCAATGTGCTCCAGTTAACATCTGGCATATTCAGGTCTCCCATCAACAGTATCTCCCCTTTCTCTGCCATTCTAAGAATGCCTTCTATCATTTCCTTGTCCATTCCCTCCCCCTGACATGGGGGTCTGTACATAACCCCTGTGCAGATTGTGGTGCCCTTTCCAGTCTCCAAGGTGACCCACAGTGCCTCCTCTACTCCCTGTTTACTCTTTTGTTCAGTTGCTTTTATCCCTTCCTTTACATAGAGAGCTACTCCTCCCCCTCTTCTCCCCTGCCTGTCTCTCCTGTAGGTTATGTACCCTGGTATGTTAACATCCCAGTCATGGTTTTCTGTGTACCATGTTTCTGTGACTGCTATGATATCCAGGCATCCCTCTTCCATCAAGGCCACCAGCTCAGGGAGCTTGTTGCCCAGACTACGGGCATTGGTACTCATTACCTCCATTTCCTGATGGCCTTACTCCTTTTGCCCCATCCTGTCCTTCTTGCCTTTGTCACTTTCCTATTTACCCCTGCCCTTCTCCCATCGACGCCTCATGTTGGTGTTTACTGCACTTACTACCATGATTTTTGAGGGGCTAGGATTTCCTGCTCTTTCTAGTGCCTTTGCCCTGGCTAGTTTAAGTGCTTGCCAATGAAGCATTTAAACCTATCACCTAGGATCATGGTTCCCTCCTGGACAGATGCAGCCCATCATGCCAGTATAGGCTTGCATCACTCCAGGTGGACCCCCAGTCCCAATGAAGCCAAAACCCTGAGCTCCACACCAGTTTTCAACCACTGATTGAATCCCATGGTGCGGAACACCTAGCCTCTCCTCGCCATAGATGGGCAGCACCTCCGAGAAGGTTACCATGCGTGCTACTTGTCTAAGGCCCCTCCCCAATTCCACAAACTCTTCCTGCACTTCTCTAATCCCTTTCTTAGCCAGGTCATTTGTCCCTAGGTGGACAATGACATCCAGCTCCCTCCCCTGTGCAGCTGCTCTGGCAATCCTGTCTTATCAGACAATTAGAGGAATGTAGAGGCATCAGGGTGGGAGGGGTAGAGGCCAGAATTTCTTTGTATGCTGACGATACTCTTTTGTATATAGAGGACCTAGTTAACCAGATTTCTATGGTCAATTCCCTGTTGGGGGATTTTGGTTAAGCCTCTGGTTTTAAAATTTATGATTCTAAGACTGAAGTGTTGCCTATGGGCAAGACACACAAAGATACACTCCCAATCATTGGTAATTATAATTGGTCAAAGGAAAGTTTTAGATACTTGGGTGTCTGGGTCCCCAATTATACAAATAAGTTGTACTCAATTAATCACTTCAAGCTCTTGCAGACAGTTCAGGCAGACCTCGGTAGATAGGGAGAGCTCCCCCTCTCCTTCATGGGATGCATTGAGAGTATATGTATGGATGTGCTCCCTTGCTTTCTTTTTCTTTTTCAGTCCCTACCTCTCAAACCTCCAGATCATTTCTGGAAATCTCTTAAGTCTTCACTCTCCAAGTTCATTTGGGTGGGCAGACGTCCTAGGGTGAGGTGGGATGTCCTGACTGCATCTAAAGAGAGAGGTGGCCTTGGTCTCCCAGATTTTAAAAAATACTACTGGGCCACCCAGATTCTCCCATTGGCCTCTGCCCTGCCAAAAGAAGATCCCCCTTTGGGTTGAGATAGAAAGACCCCCCCTCCTCGTTGGGAGATGTGCGAGACTTAATACTTATGGACCGAAAAGGAGTTTCGCTCCTGTGTACAAATAACCTTGGACAGAAGTTATTAAGACTGCTTGGTTAGAAGTGAATAGAAGGCTGGGGCTTCCTATATTAATAAGACATAACACTCCTATCAGAGCATGTCTTGATTTTGCATCTCTCAGATGGGACATGGGGATTATCAGATGGGCAAGGAAGGGTTTAGTAACTCTAGGTCAATTATATAAAGAAGATTCCCTTAAATCATTTCAACAACTTTCAGCTGAATATGGGCTCTCCTCCCAAGACTTATTCAGATACTTACAACTTCACCATTTTTTGCTTGAGAAGGAAAGAATGGGCGAATTTGGGGAGGATCCTAATAGTAACCCTCTTTCCGAGATGTTGTTGCGTGAAATCCCTCTAAAGACCTCTAAAGGTTTAATTTCCAGACTGGTTATATTGTTTTCAACCCTTGAGAAGGACTTATTGGTAAAACTTAAACAAACCTGGAAGGCTGAGACGGGTTGGTAGCTGGAGGACTCAGACTGGGTGAGGTCCTGGCAGGCAATCCATTCCACTACAGCTTCATATGCCTGGAGGGAGTTTCGGTGGAAGACTGTGATTCGGTACTTTAGGACACTAGTAGTTTCCAAACACTATGGACAGCACCCCTTGGAGCTCTGTTGGCATGGCTGTGGGGACAGGGGAACACATACACATATTTTTTGGGAGTGCCCTAAGTTGCAAGTTTTTTGGCGGTTGCTTTTGACTACTGTGAAAATGATTTTTGGTTTTAATTTGCAAGGAAACCCACTGAATTGGATCTTGGGGTTATTCCCCCCAGCAATTAAGACCAAGGCCCAGCAGTATTTGTATAATATTGTTGTGGCTACAGCCTTCAAAGCTATTACATGCAGCTGGCTAACTCAAGATGTTCCTACTATAGAGATCTGGCATTTGATCTGTTTGGATGTATTAGACATGGAGGAACTTACAGATAGGATCTGTCTAGGTAAAGAGAAGTTTAAGAGTAGATGGCTCCCTTCTTTCATTATCAGGCAGAGAAAGAAAAGGTCAATGTCTTAGAAATCTTAGCCAGATATGCTTAAGATGATAAGATCTCCTTTATGCCCCCTGCTATCTCTTGCTATTTTTGTTTTTAGGTACAATATCAGTAATATAATGGCTGATAACTGATGAAATCTCATTGGTGTGCTATTACCTCTTCCCCTTCCCATCCCCCCTTTGTACCTTCCTTTCCTTATCCTTCCAATTTTATGTGTGATATGTTTTGAATAATTTTTATTCTGTATGTCTACAAATGTTTATATAAGTTATGTATTGTCTTGAATGTACATTGTGTGTAATGAAAAAATTATAACAAATTATAATTTCAAAGAAAAAAAAAAGCAATTCCACATAAATGTCTGCACCATCTCTAAAATTATGGCAAACAAGAAAAAATATGACGATGCCCAGCATGGTTATAACATCGAAATCAAATGCAAACAGACTGGTAAAGATGAAGCTGTAGAGATTGCCTTACTCCTCTGGTTCAGCACCTGCCAAGCCGTAGATGATCCCATTAGAGGACCTCTCCTGTTAACAAAAGCCCAGCAGCTGGCAGATGGATTAGGGGTTGAATTCACAGCAACAAATGGCTGGCTTTGTTGCTGAAAAGAGTGGCACAACATTCATTTCAAATGGTTCCACGGAGAAAAACAAGATGCAGACTCCAGCGGTGCAGGTAACTGGACTGACACTGTGCTCCCACCGCTGCTAGCCAAGTTTCCACCAGACTCAATATTACGATTCTGACGAAACAGAACTTTATCTCAGAACAATACGTGATGGAACACTCATATTCTGTGGTGACCAAGCATCAGGGGAAAACTCAGAAGAGAGGATCTCTGTTCTGGTGTGCTAACATGACTGGGACTGATAAAATGCCACTGCTGATTATCCAAAAATCAAAGAAGCCCTGGTGCTTCAGAGCCGTAGATGTTGAAGCACTGCCCATCCAGTATCATACCAACAGCAACTCCTTGATGACTGGTCAGATTTTCACAGAGTGGGCCAGCAAGTGGAATGTAAAATTATGGAGAAGAAGGAAAAAAAAGCCGAGACCACCACACACTGTTTCGAAAAAGTTGGATTCACAGACCTGGAAAGCCATGTATCTCAGGATGCCTCTGATGGTCCCAGAAGCAGCAACTAAACTCTGCCAGAGGAGAGCTTTCCAATAGGTGGCCTTAGCGATGAAGAATTTGAGCAGTATATGGCAATTGATGATGGACTGGAATGCTCCGGTGCAATAACTTTGGAGGACATCTACTGGGACGTTAATAACCAAAATTATGATATCAGTAAGGATGACGATTAGCCTGTGGTTGAACCACCATCCATCCAAGAGGTACACACATGTATGGAACAAATCAGACTATTTATGCTTAGCAAAAAAAAAAAAAATGATCTGACAGCACTCCATCAGTCTGATGCCTTTTTAGATGAACTTTCCCTTGGTAGCAACAGGCAGCAAAACATCATTGACTACTTTGCTAAACTGAAGGGTTAATTATACTTTTACTGTAATGAATTTAACACAGTGTACTATGTACTGACTGTACTGATTTTTAAAAACTGATTGCCGTGTTACTGTGTTTTTATGTTTGCTTTTATGTATGTGCAAGAAACATAGTGCCACCATACAAGTTTTCGTAGATGTGCCATCCCCGCTTCCAATGCCCTGCTCCTTTTTGCAGGCCCGGCAGTTCAGATGCAGTGGCATACAGTTCAAAGTAAAAGACGGCTACAATCAGTGTTGGTAACATGTAGGCAATTTGCATACTGTCATCGGAAGGCAATTTGCATATTGCCATCAGCAGTATGCAGACTGCCTACATGTCAGCACTGCATCTGAACTACTGTCATAGACAGTTCCTTTTTTTTCTAGCAATCCCGGTAGGCCCCAGTGCCCTCCAACAAACACCTGCTAGGCATGCTGGGGAGCCCCAGCATGCCCATGTGGCCCCACCCCTGCACACCGTACAGCCGATGGGGTGCCCAATCCCCTGTTGGCTCCACTGCCCCTGCAGACTTCCAGAAGCCATGCTGGGAGCCCACCCCAGCATGGCTAAAGTCTGTATGGCCGATGGGGTGCCCAATCCCCCATCGGCTCCATTGCCTCCCCAAACAGACTTCCAGGTGCCACGCTGGGAGCCCACTCCAGCATGACAAAAGTCCTGTGTCGTCTTTGTAAAAAAAAAAAACCTATAAGAAAAAACGGTCCCTTGTTGACCCTCTTGCCCCTCCCCCAACCCGCGCCTACCCTCTGCATACCCCGTCTTCCCACACCCCCGCCTCACCCCAAACTTACCTCTGAAGGCCAGTGCGATGATCTTCGGTGGACTGGGAACACGTCTGCACTCTTCAAAGCCAACTGTGAGCTGAAGAAATGCTGGTGTAACCCCTAGATGGCGCTATCCCAGGGGCTACTACCCCTGCCTGATTTTGCCACTAACAGGTTGAGGGGCCTGGATCCAATGGCGGGTGCCTCCACCCAAAGGTCAGGGTTTGCAATAGTTAAACTAACTTGGTCACAGCCCTCTGGGACACTGCAACCCCCTTCTTCCCACTAGTGGCCCACACAATATATCAGAATTACCTTCACAGTATACACTACCCCCAGGTCTGGTTCCGCACTGGGACCTCCTGTGAAATGAGATACAGTGCAACAATCACAGTACAGTACTTTAACATAGACAAATACCTCAGGCAGTATAACTTTGCTGAAACAAGCAGCTCTGATTTATTTAGGGGGATATAACAGGACAGGGGAAATCAGGTTAATTAGCTATCACTCTAATAATCTACCTATGGCTCTGTGCACAGGCCTATCCCTATCAGTTACTGTCCCTGGGTACCCAAGCCCTAGTGGCTAATCCAAACCGTGCAGCTGGTAGGGCCCTTTCACACATAGAAAGGAGAATTAAACAGTCAGCAGTATTAGTAATTCCATTTGGATTTAATGGCACCAACAGGGAGCGACCAATTAGTACTCACGACCTCCAAAGAAGATATGGTCCTTCAATGTCAGCAGGGCTACTTTTGATCTCCAAGAGACTCCTCACATTTATATGGTAAAAAAGAAAGCACTATACCAGGCAGGCTGCATCTGTATCCCAATCGCAATTACTGCACAATAACCAGGAGAACACACAGCAGATTCAGTTCCTGACAGACCGAGTGTAATTCAACAATTTCTTCAGTCTTCTACAGGGTGAGCCTGGTTTCTACTCTTCAGAGATCCTTTGATTCTTTTCACAGGACAGATTCAGTCCTAACAAGCAGTTCACAAGTTGTAGACCGAACTCTGGGCCTTGCACACGTTTTTGACTAAACTGCACACTGAAAAAGCACAGGGCTCCTTCCTTCTTCACTGCCAAAGCTCAACTGAACTCCAACTGACGAAACGGGCACTTCCTTTGAGTTCCTCCCAGTTCTTGACTGGATTGGCTGTCACTCACAATAGACTGCTGCTGTTGGTCCAAAAGGCACTGAAGTCTAAACTACATCTCCCAGAGTCACTGCCCATACAATCCTCTTGTGGCTGGCTCAGATTATGAGTCCAGTTCTGATTCATGTCCAAGGCATCATTTTTAGAGCTAGCTACCCCACACCGATTGGTCCAGTTCAGCAGTTCAAAACTAGAATGGGGAACTAGCAGACACAGTTCTGACTGCAAAGAAAGCAGGTTAGACAAACTGTAATTTCATTATTACTCTAAATAATTTCTGTGCAACAGTTGCATCTTTCAAATAGGTTCCCTTTGCACTCCTAGTGACTGCAAAATGGGGTGAATTGGCAGCAGCTTGAGTGGTACTCAATCAAAGAAACACACAGTCCCCTATACAACTAATTATGTCTGCAAGCAGACAGCTCTTAAAGAGACAGTACCAGAGGTTCTAAAAACACTCACTGATAAATGGCTTAAACGCCAAACACCATTCAGGCTTGGAGCATTCAAGCAAGCTCCTGAAGTCTTTTGGGAACCCCCATTTGCAGGGGGTTACACCCTTCCTGGTTTGGGAAAAGCTTGACGTCTCACACAAGTACCTTTATAAGTTTAACTGCAACTATATATATTTGCATTAGGCTCACATGTAATCATCAGTCAATACATCATTTTACCAAGAACCATTTCTGAAACATTGCAGTACGTCACTCTTTACACAGTAGTATAACACACATTGTACCATAACTCAAGTTATTACCTCTTGTACATGAAACCTGAGAGAGGGACCCTTCCCTATCAGTTACCTTGGGGCTGGACGGGGCAAGGGCACCATACTTAGAGGGCAACACAAGTAACTTGGAGTTAGCACTAACGCTCAGTTTGGGCAATGAGCTGGGACACATACACTCCTTATGGACAACATTGAGAGGCAGGTCCACTGGCCGCCCAGGGAATCATAACTGAGGTGCACCACAGGCTTTACAGCTCGAATTGCTTTCTAGGGGAACTGTTATAGTCTCTGCACTCTGAGCCTCATTTTCAGCATTGTCCTCACTTGTCAGGGGAGTCTCATGGGGTGGAGAGAGGCTAGAACTTGGGGCACTTTCAGCTCCAGGAGTTACAGTTTCTGAGTCCACAACATTTGCTCGTATGGAGAGCTTTCGGACACTGGCAGTGGACTGTCAGGGCACTCAAAATACTCTTCTTGTTCGGTGTATCACCAGTCTGCCCCAATCTATCATTTTCCTCCCTGAAAGCTCAAACAGTTCAACCATGCACAATGATTCCATTTCATCTGATCTGATGCTTTGCACTTCACTTTCTGGGAGCATTGGCTCCAGGGATGAAGTTGGGGCTTAGACAGTCCAGAAGGCCCAGCTTTGTCTCAGTATTGACTAGGGATTGCCCCAAACAATTGACTCAGTTCAGAAGAAGGATAGTATTCAAAGTCACTCTCACTTTCTTCCGATATGGACTGACAGTCATGCTCAACTGGGACTTGTGGAGGGAACACTTTACTTTGCTTCTGTAGGTGCAGACTTTCTTGATCTTTTCTTAGCAGCAGCTCTAGTCACTGGTCCAGAGGGGCATCTTCTAGGGCTCAGACTCAATTAAGATTTGTCCATGGGCAGTAAATGATTTCTATGCATTGTTTTACATCTTTAGATTATTCTCAGGCCTTACTTTGTACACTGGCAGATCATCTAGTTTGCCCACTACAATGTGAGGGAGATGGTGCCATCTGTCAGCAATCTTGTGCTTGCCATGCAGTCCCAGATTTCTTAGCAATACCGATCTCCTCCTGGAGTTCCTGTGCTTTCACCTTTTATCATACCTTTCTTTGTTGGCCAGATTTCTTTTGGCAATGGTTTGAAAGCCAGTTGGTACGCATGAGTTAGCTGGGCCTTTAACTTTTGCACATACTGTAAATAGTTGTCAGCTTGAACCCCATCAGGAGAGACCCCAAAACACACATCTACTGGTAGTCGAGCCTCTCTTCCAAACATCAGGCGGTAGGGGAGAATCAGTGGCATCACTTTGGTGCAGTTATAAGCATGTACCAGGGTGCTAATTTGTTGGCTCCATCTAGGCTTGTCCTTTGGGTGCAGGGTGCCTAGCATATCTAGCAAAGTGCGGTTGAAACGTTCAGGCTGTGGGTCCCCTGGGGTGGTAAGGAGTGGTTCTGGACTTTCGCATTCCCCACAGAGAAAGCATCTCTTTGATCAGACGACTCTCAAAGTCTCTCCCTTGATCAGAATGGATTCTTTGTGGAGCCCCATAGTGAACAAAAAAGTTTTCTACAAGTACTTTGGCTACAGTGGATGCTTTCTGGTCTTTGGTGGGAAAGCTTGGGCATATCTCGTGAATGGTCAGTGACCACCAGCACATTACTGATATTTCTTTGATCTGACTCAAACTTAGAAAATCAATACAGACCAGCTCCATGGGTGCACTGGTGGTTATGTTAACAAGGGCAACCCTCTGGGGCAAAGCTTTCCTCTGTAAGCAGCGACTACAAGTTCGAATGTGTTGCTCACATCAGCCCCCATCTTAGGCCAATAGAATCTGGATCTCACCAAGTCAAGTGTTCTGTCTATACCAAGGTGCCCTATGTGGTTGTGCAAGGACCTCAATACTGAGTCTCGAAGGCAGTGGGCAGCACTAGTTGTTGTTTGTCTACTTGTCCCCCTCTGTCTACTGTTTCTCTGTATAACAGTTTATTGATCAGTTTCAACTTAGGACCTTCTTTGTATAACAGTGCAGTTCTCAAATCAGTGGAGTCGTAATTTGGACACATCTTTTCCTGCACAGAGGCTTCTAAAGCTGCTTTGATCATGGGATCGCGGGATTGAGCCCGTTAATACTGTCATTGTCCAGCTGAGCTGCACCAATGTCTATTGCAGAAAAGGCAATAAGCAGCAGGTATGCAATTCTCAGAGGCTCCCAAGCAATCCACCATGCAGTCCACTTGCGTCTGTGGACATTTGTTCCTCCCTGTCAAACTTCCGCAGAGTGCCCGAATGTCAGGTTCTGCCAGTCGGACCCAATCATTCTGGGGAACAGGCCTCCGGGAGAGAGCATCATAACTATGTGGTTCAGACCTGCTCGGTATTCGAGAGCATAGTCATATGTAGATAATGCAGAAAGCCACCTATGGCCAGTGGCATCCAACTTAGCTGAGGTCTGCACATAGGTCAAAGGATTATTGTCAGTTTTACTAGTATTTTAGCCCCATACAAGTACTCATGGAATTGGTCAACAATAGCCCACTTCAAAGCTAGGAACTCTAACTATGTATAGGATAGTTCTTTTCGGATGGGGTCAGGGCTTCTACTGGCAAAGGCCACTGGTCTCAGGCCATTCTCGTGCTCTTGGTACAACACAGCCCCAACCCTTGCAAGCTAGCATCAGTGTGCAGGACGAAGGTTTTTGGATCGGCATAGGCCAGCACTGGAGCATGGGTAGTTGATATATGATCTCACTGAAAAGCAGTCTCACAATCAGGAGTCCAGCGGGCCCCAAATACTTCACTCGGATGAAAATACACTCTTTCAGTCTTGAGGATGCTGACTTTGGTATTTTTGTGGGTTGGGGGATGCACCCTTGAGTAAGGATTAAGTAAAGGGATCACTCTTGAATAGTCCTTGATGAAGCGCTGATAATAACCACAGATCAGGAATCTTTGCAGTTCTTTTAGATTTTTGGGCTGTGGCCAGGTGGTCAAGGCCTCAACTTTACTTGGCTGGTTCTCTATTCTCGGTTGGATACTATATGTCCCACATACTTTACTGATGTTTGAAAAAATTGACACTTATCAATGGACAGTTTAAGGCCAAAGTCTCCAGTCGGTCCAATACCTTAAATAATCTGCTCTCATGTTCCTCCAGTGAGCTGCCAAACACAATAACATCATCTAGGTATACCAGGCACTCTAGTAAGTTCATGTCCCCCACTGCACGCTCCATCAATCGTTGAAAAGTGGCTGGGGCACCTGAAATCCCTTGAGGCATCCTCATGAATTCATAGAAGCCAAGCGGACAGATAAAGGCTGTCTTTTTCACAGGTCCTCTGGGGCCATCGGGATCTGATAGTACCCTGCGGAGATCCAGCACAGAGAACCACTTTCCCGTTTAGGCAGTCCAAAGCATCCTGAATGCGGGCATTGTGTACTGATCAGGGATAGTCCGCCGGTTTAAGGTGCGATAATCACACATCCTTACTGTTCCATCTTTTTCCTCACTACCACAATGGGGGAAGCATAAGGGCTCTGATTCTTGTATTACACCAGCAGCTAACATCTCTTGCAGATGCCGTCTCACATCATCTATGTCAGCAGGTGCCAGGCGTCAGACCTCTCATGAAATGGTCTTTCGCTCATGCAGCCGGATATTGTGCTCCAGCCCTTGCACGATCCTACATCCTATTCAAAGAAAACACCTGGTCTCTCTGGGCAAGCTTCTCACTGATCTTCACTTTCCATTCAGCTGGCAGCGGGAGTCGCCAATCAAACAAGTCAGGTATGCTCTGTCATTCTTCCTTGAACTCTTGCTGCTGGGTAGCACTGCAGTGTCTGCACAATGCACATTAGCCGGATGCAACCTCTGTTTACTCGAATGTCTCTTTCAGACACATTATGAACTTGGACCATTACCCTTCTGGCATAAGCATGGGCTCTATGCGGGCAAAATACTGAAGCTTGACCAGCAGTCCCTCTGGCAATTTCCATCGCCTTGGTATCCAACATTAATATTTTATTCTTAACATCCTTTCTGATACGGACCTCTCCTGTAAGGTACACTGGGCATTTGGCGCCAGGATCAGAGACTCAGGATCCTTTCTTCCATACAATTCCGACCGTTCCTCTGGTTCTGTTTTTCAGCATCTCTCTCTGCTCATAGGCCTTCTTAATTAAAGCCGAACTCTTAAAGCTCTACTAGTTTTTGACCCCTGTTTTTCATAACACAACTGTGCCAGCCTTCCGAACATATGAGCATTTGTTCCAATCAACAAAGGGACACCATCCTTACAGTCAGTTGGGGGAACACTAAGGCTAGGGTCTCTACTTGTTCGGCCACTCCAGCCACGGAGGTGGGGAAAGACAGCCAAATTCGATATACCGGAATAGGGTAGGCCTTCTCACTTAAGCCCCATACATGCAGTCCTTCTAATGGTTGTGTAAAGGGTACGTCTGACAAATGCTTCTGATACCAATCTTGGAACATAATTGTCACTTGGGAGCCACTGTCTAATATAGCTCTTGTAGACACTCCGTTCCACCTTTACAGTGGTCTCCATGGAGGACCCACTATTCTGGACCAGTCTGAGAGGCGGTAGTGGGGCCTGGGCAACTGACCTTGCCACAAAAGGACGTGAATTAGCATTTTGGTGCCCTCACTGGGATCATGTGGTACACCTCTTAACCACTGATTTCTTCTCAGAAGCTCCTTGTAACCTATATGCAACTTTGTCAGTGTCTTTTGGGACTGGCATTTCCTTTTCATGTGCTCATCTTTCCCACAATTATAGCAAACATACTTTCTGGAGTTTGAGCTGGCCGAGGCGCCACACTGGGAGCCAGGGCGGGGAATGACTAACTGGAAACCTTGGTGCCATCTCTGTCTGCGGCGTGATAAGCATTTGGAGACATCTCGTCAGTTTCTCCACTTCCATGGTCAGGAATCGAGTTCGGAGCTGTTATCAGCAGGAGATACATGGGTGGTACCCCCACCCCCATAGCAGATGCAGTCGGATATAGGTCAGGGCCCGTACTTGCAGGCGTGGCCTTCATAAAGGGACTGTTTTTGAATTCCCGGATCTCTCTCAACAGTTCGCCCCATTGTGACATATCTTTTCCTTGTCAGAGCACTCATTGACTGCCAACCTCTGCCCCTGAACTTCACTTGATGGGTCACCTCAGTCACTCGGGGTCGAGCCGCAGCTATTGGTGCAGGTCCCTCCGAGGTCGTCTTTTCTCAACTCCTCGAATTTCTCTCATTAACTCATCATAGGAGGGTGGGGATTCCAGTCGATCTGCCAGGTGTAACTGAAGCAACAGCAGTTCTGAGGGGCAGACTTAAGGATCCTGTCCAGCCTGGTTCGGGTCCAGTTCAATCGCTGGCAAACTACCTTTTTCTGAGGCATTCTTGCAACAATTTTCCGCGAGATACATACACAGACAACAACTCCTTGGTACTGTTGTGCATCTCTTACTCTCCACCATAGGTCCTCATCAGAATCTGGGCTCCATACACTTTCCAAGGCCTCAAGATAGGCCTGTGCAGTCGCTCAGGGTTACTGGCCCGCTTAGCACGGATGGTAGCCAGGGCAGGACCTCGGAGGCTCTCACAACCCTCTTCGCTTTCACCTTCCGAGGCATTGCCATTCCTAGCACTTGGAGGCAACATAGTCTATCCAGGTCTCCCAGTCATCCTCCCTTGGGGTGGGAGGTGCCAGAGAACATCCTCAACCTTCGGTGGAGAGTCGTGACTAATGGCAGGTGCAGAAATAGGAGTCTGCATTGGTTCAGCCACCATTACGGGCACTGGAGCAGGAGAGGGTGTTGGGAGGAACACCCCAGGTGGCAAGAATAGTTTCTTCAAGTCCTCCACAGTTTTCCCTCTCCCAGCAACCATTCAGCAAATTTCTCCTCAAAAGTTTCAGATAGTGGTGGGGGCTGATTCCCCGGGTCTTACTGTCCTTAGTTATCACTCCAAGCAGTGAGGGCTCCTCTGGGGTAATGGTCTGTGGCACTTTGGAGCTATCTATGGATCCTTAAACTCTACTAGGGCCAGGAAAGTGTGGGTGAGCAGATTAGCATGCCGACCCACCACCACAGGGTTTGTAAACCTTCCACCTTGGAAAGTACTCCTGCACAGTGTCCGTGTTGATACAGGGGATGTCAGGATAAGCATAGCATTTTGGGGTCGATCTCCTCCCAGTACACCACTCCACCAGCGGTGCACAGCCACTTCTGTCGGGTACCCATTTTTTTCTTAACAGTGGTTAGTAATATGGCCACTAGAGGACACACAATCCCAGCGGTGAGCCTCAAGATGTAACCCCTAGATGGCGTATCCCAGGGGCTACTACCCTGCCTGATTTTCCACTAACTGGGTTGAGAGGGCTCGGATCCAATGGCGGGTGCCTCCACCCAAAGGTCAGGGTTTGCAATGTTAAACTAACTTGGTCACAGCCCTCTGGGACACTGCAACCTTCTCTTTCCCACTAGTGGCCCACACAATATATCAGAATTACCTTCACAGTATACACTTACCCCAGGTCTGGTTCCGGCACTGGGACCTCCTGTGAAATGAGATACAGTGCAACAATCACAGTACAGTACTTTAACATAGACAAATACCTCAGGCAGTATAACTTTGCTGAAACAAGCAGCTCTGATTTATTTAGGGATATAACAGGACAGGGGAAATCAGGTTAATTAGCTTATCACTCTAATAATCTACCTATGGCTCTGTGCACAGGCCTATCCCTATCAGTTACTGTCCCTGGGTACCCAAGCCCTAGTGGCTAATCCAAACCGTGGCAGCTGGTGGGGCCTTTTCACAATAGAAAAGGAGAATTAAACAGTCAGCAGTACAGTAATTCCATTTGGATTTAATGTGGCAATTCAACAGGAGCGACCCCGAATTAGTACTTTTACGACCTCCAAAGAAGATATGGTCCTTCAATGTCAGCAGGGCTACTTTTGATCTCCAGACTCCTCACACACTTATATGGTAAAAAAAGAAAGCACTATACCAGGCAGGCTGCATCTGTATCCCAATCGCATACTGCACAATAACCAGGAGAACACACAGCAGATTCAGTTCCTGACAGACAGGTGTAATTCAACAATTTCTTCAGTCTTCTACAGGGTGAGCCTGGTTTCTACTCTTCAGAGATCCTTTGATTCTTTTCAGAGGTCGATCAGTCCTAACAAGCAGTTACACAAGTTGTGGGCCGGAACTCTGGGCCTTGCACCGCTTTTTGACTAAACTGCACACTGAAAAAGCACAGGGCTCCTTCCTTCTTCACTGCCAAAGCTCAACTGAACTCCAACTGGCAGAAACCGGGCACTTCCTTTGAGTTCCTCCCAGTTCTTGACTGGATTGGCTGTCACTCACAATAGACTGCTGCTGTTGGTCCAAAAAGGCACTGAAGTCTAAACTACATCTCCCAGAGTCACTGCCCATAATCCTCTTGTGGCTGGCTCAGATTATGAGTCCAGTTCTGATTCATTCAAGGCATCATTTTAGAGCTAGCTACTCCTTACACATTGATTGGTCCAGTTCAGCAGTTCAAAACCAGAATGGGGAACTAGCAGACACAGTTCTGACTGCAAAAAGCAGGTTAGACAAACTGTAATTTCATTATTACTCTAAATAATTTCTGGCAAACAGTTACATCTTTCAAATAGGTTCCCTTTGCACTCCTAGTGACTGCAAAATGGGGTGAATTGGCAGCAGCTTGGTGGTACTCAATCAAAGAAAACACACAGTCCCCCCATACAAACTAATTATGTCTGCAAGCAGACAGCTCTTAAAGAGACAGTACCAGAGGCTCTAAAAACACTCACAGATAAATGGCTTAAACGCCAAACACCATTCAGGCTTGGAGCATTCAAGCAAGCTCCTGGAAGTCTTTTGGGAACCCCCATTTGCAGGGGGGTTACACCGGTAAGCTGTATAATGGCATAAATAGGTTTTTTTTCAACTTTGGTGCATATCTCACCCATTTTTGTGAATTTTTTCACCAAATTTTCAACATTGGGTTCTTGGGACCCCACCTCATGAACTCAGTCACTGTCATTTGTTATTTCATTTAAAGGTGATTTTGCAGTCACTACGTGGAACCACCTTTGGGACGGATGATCAAACGACAGTGTCACAGTTCATGAGGTAGGCCCCCAAAAACCCTATGTTGAAAATTTGGTGAAAAAAATTCCTCAGAATGACTGTTTTACGAGTGTGCGTTGTGCAGTTCCTATGCACCATAACTTTGGGCATTTTTAATATTTTCACTCCAGATTTTCAACACTGCCGTTTTACCACACCTCCTTATGAACAGTACAGCTGTCATTTTTCACATCTCACCCAAAATGTGTTTTCGCACATGTAACGCACAATGGTCAGTGTGCAAAATCAATGTTCGGGACAGATTAAGAAAATCACAGTGACACTGTTCACGAGCAGAGGTCTCAAAATGGCTATGTTGAAAATTTGATGACAAAAGTCCATAAAATGACTGTGTTACAAGCGTGCATTGCACAATTTCCATGCACCCTCGTAAGTTCACGGATTTGTAATATTTTCTGTCCAGATTTTCAACATTGACATTTTTCCACACCTCCTTATGAACAGTACAGCTGTAATTTTTCACACCCTGGCCGAAACGAGTTTTCACACTTCTGGCACAGAATAGCGTGGTCACTGTGGGAAATCAGTGTTTAGGATAGATTAAGAAAATCACAGTGACACTGTTCATGAGCAGAGGTCCCAAAATGCCAATGTTGATAATCTTCTGTAAAAAAATCTCCAAACTAATTACATTACTGGTGTACGTTGCTCAGTTTCTATGTACGCTTGTGACTTTACCTGTTTTTTTATATTTTCACTCCAGATTTTCAACAATGCCATATTTTACACCTCGTCATGAACAGTACAGCTGCCATTTTTCACATCCTGTTCGAAATGAGATTTCGCACCTGTGGCACAAAATGGCGCAGTTGCTGTGCAAAATCACCTTTCGCTAACAAACTGATAGTGTCACAGTTCATGCGGTGGGGTCTAGAAAGCCCAAGTTGAAAAGTTAGTTAAAAACCAGAACTGCCAGGATGTTAGGGTTTTTCGACCGTAGCGGCCCTACCTGTGAAGGGACTGACGAAGGTATCGGGTGGCATTGACTTGGGATTGTCGACAGTAATGCTCATGGCATTCCACCCCCTACCCCCACCCTGCAGCCAGTGACAGGCTTCGAGGTGCGCTTTGGACCTTTTGGCCCCAGAGTTCACCCCATTCTCCTACACTGCACCTATTTCAGAGTATTTCCTTATGGAATGAGGTGAATGTAAAGCCCAAATACCCCAAGGCACACCTCGACACTTGTCAGTGTCTGAAGGGTAGGGTGAGGTGAGATGTCGTGACCGTCATGGGTGACGACCCAAAGGCACACCCCAATGCCTGTCCATCTCTGCAGGGTGAGGGTGGAGTTAGCGTCAGTTCAATACTTCACTGCCATTCCTATACTGCATCTAACTCCTGCACTTCCACTGCTAATGCCAGCAAGCAAACATTCGGCATTGACAAATGCTTGTTATACTTGCTACAGTACTGTGCTGATTTTCACAAGCTGATCACTGGCCTTTTTTTGGTTGCAGGGCAGAGTTCTGCAGACATTTTACTATCACATAGAAAAATGGACCTCTGCATATTGCTAACAGACTTTTTAAAACTGGACTTTTATAGCAATCCCTCCACTCAAGCAGCCTGTTTACTGCAGCATTTCATCTGTTACTCAGTGTTTCCCAGTGAAGAATGAGGTGTACAATAACAGCACATGCATTTCAATCTTAATTTGCGCACAGCAGGACTTGATTACTAGATTCAGCTTGTTTTTATGGCTGAAAATAAGAAGCATACAAGTATACTGGAGTTTCCCTTATTGAAGATCTGAAGCTCTCAGCATCTCATTCCGCAGACTACAGTGTCAAATTACAGACAGCCCAGCTACAGCTCTGCATGTCTTGCTTTTATAGCTCTTTGAGAGAGGTTTATAACTCAGAACTCAGCCCCTGTAATTCAAAACCATAACTCTCAATTACTGTGGAGGAATGTTGTGTATTTTTTTTTGTATTGTAATAAGCAAAATACACTTGCAAACTGGAAAATCATTGCAGTATAAAAGAAATGTGTGCAAACTGGCACTGAAGGATATGTGTGTGTGTGTGTGTGTGTGTGTGTGTGTGTGTGTGTGTGTGTGTGTGTGTGTATGTGTGCCCGTGTCTTTGCAGAACTCTGTCAGAAGCTCCTGACAACTCCTGCTGCATAGGCTCCCCCACTTCCTCCACCTTTACAGACAGAACTACGTTTTAACCCATTTATCCATTGATAACAGGTATAGAGCAGTTTCCCCACACTGTCATGAACTATAATGCTGGTGAAAGGTGAGGGGCTCACTGCCACTGCTCTAGAGACCTCTGTTTATCCACAGATGCAGGTACTGTACAGTGTAGCATTTCTCCACACTGTGATGAAATGTAGTGGTGGTGAAAGGTGGGTGACTCACTGCTGTGGCGCCCCCAGTGTTTATCCACAGGGACAGATACAGTACAGTACAGTGCAGTACAGGCTTTCTCCACACTGATGAATGTAGCAGTGGTGAAAGGTGAGAGTCTGACATCTCTGGAGCCCTCAGTTTATCCCAAGGACAGGTGCAGTGCAGGCTGTCCACACTGTAATGAGTGTAACAGTGATGAAAGTTGAGGGACTGATAGCTCTGGAGCCCCCAGTTCATACACAGGGACAGGTACAGTGTAAGCTTTCTCTACCCTGTAATGAATGCAGTAATGTTGATAAGTGAATGACTGACAGCTCTGGAGACCCCGGTTTATCCACTGATACAGTACATGCAGAGTGCAAGATTTTTCCACATGGTGACATATTTAGTGTTGGTTAAAGGTGAGGGACTGACAACTTTTGAGCCTGAAGCTCTGTGATTATCTGAACAGGTACAAAGTGGGCAGATACAGTGCAAGCTTCCCTACAATATAATGGATTTAGTTAGTGTTGATGAAAGGTGAGGGACTGACATCACTGGAAACTGAAATCCTTAGTTTATCCACAGAGATAGGTACTGTGTGGGTATAGAGACAGTGCAGGCTTTTCCTAACTGTGATGTGGTTTTTAATGATGGTGAGATGTGAGGGACTGACAGCTCTGGAGACTGCATACTGCTGTTCATCCACAGGGACAGGCACAGGGTAGGTGTTCGCCATACTGTGATGAATTTAGTTTTGGTGAAAGGTAAGGGTCAGACAGCACTAGAGAATGAAGCTATCTGTTTATCCAATGAGCCAGGCATGACACAGGCAGGTTCAATACATATTTATTGCTGGTGAAAGGTAAGGGGCTCTGGAGAATAAAGCCCTTTGTTTATCCACTGGAGCACATGCAGTATAAGCAGGTAGAGTATGTATCTGTGTGCATGTTATGAATAGAAACATAGAAGCTGATGGCACATAAGGACTGCAAGGCCCATCCAATCTGCCCATTTCTTTTTCTATCTTATAAATGTGCCATCTGCCTTTGCTCTGTCAGTGGCCTATCTATTCATACTCATCTGTATTGCTCCCTTATGCATATCTCATGCCTGTTTGAAGCCCTGCACTGTATTCATAGCCGCCACTTCCTGAGGTAGGCCGTTCCATGCATCCACCACCCTTTCTATGAAAAAGAATTTCCTCACATTCCCCCTTAATCAGCCTCCCTCTACTCTCATGCTATGTCCTCTTGTCCTGCGATTTTTCTTATATTTAAACATGTTAGACTCTTTAACCTTGTTAATGCCCTTAAGGTGTTTGAATGTTTCGATCATATCACCTCACTCCCTCCTTTGCTCAAAGGTATACATATTGAGCTCCATTAATCTGTCCTCATATGTCTTCTGATGCAGTCTCTGCACCATTTTGGTTGCCCTTCTCTGGACTGCCTCATTTTGGTTAATGTCCTTGGGAAGGTGTGGCCTCCAGTACTGCATGCAGTACTCCAGATGGGCCCTAACCAGTGTCTTGTAAAGAGGATTATTACCTCCCTCTTATGATTTGTGATACCCCTACTAATACACCCTAACATTCCCCTAGCCTTACCTACTGCTTTAGAGGTCTGCTTGGATGATTTCAAGTCATCGGTGATGATGATGCCCAAGTCTCTTTCTTCCTTTGTGACTGCCAGCAACTCCCTTCCCAGCCTATAGGTGGCTTCAGGGTTTCTCTTCCTATGTGCATGATCTTGCACTTCTTTGCGTTAAACTCTAGTTGCCACTCTTCCAACCATTTTGCCAGTTTATCCAGATCTCTTCTCATTCTGCCCACCCTATCTGGATCATCTTCTCTGTTGCAGATCTTGGTGTCATCTGTAAACAGACAAGCCTTACCCTCTAGTCCATCTGCTATGTCACTAATGAAGATATTGAAGAGGACTGGCCCCAGGACTAAACCCTGAGGTACCCCACTTTTGACATGCATCTCTTCTGACTGTATACCATTTACCACCACTCTCTGTTTTCTGCCCTTCAACCAGTTTGCCACCCAGTTGACCAACTTCTGACCCCCCCGAGCCTACCCAGCTTATTTATCAATCTTCTATGTGGAACAGTGTCAAAAGCTTTGCTGAAGTCAAGGTAGTGACATCAACTGCTCCCCTTGGTCCACCACTCTGGTTACCCAGTCAAAGAAATCTATGAGATTAGTTGACAGGACCTTCCTTTGTAAACCCATGCTGTCTTGGATCCTGTGCCCCTATGGATTCCAGGTGTTGACTATCCTTTCCTTAAGGAATGCCTCCATAATCTTGCCCACTATTGAGGTAAGACTGACTGGTCTGTAGTTCACTGCCTCCTCCCTGCTACCACTCTTTGTGGAGCGGATCACATAAAACCCTTCTCCAGTCTTCTGGGATCTCTCCTGTGCCTCAAGAGACTCACTAAACAGTACTGCTAATGGCTCTGCTAGTTCCACCCCTTAGCTCCTTAGTGTCCCTGGGATGTATGCCATCAGGTCCCATTGCCTTGTCCACCCTGAGCTTAGCTTAGCTTTTGTAGGATCCTTTCTTTTGAAGGGAGTAGTGCTCACCTCCTCCCTGTGGTCCATGGTGCTGACCTGTGGGCCCTACCCTACCTTCCCTTCAGTAAATACTGAGCAAAAGTATCTATTTAGGATAGATGCTTTTACAGGGTCCTCCTCCTCACATGCCCCCTTTTCTCCTTTGAGCTTAGCAATACCCCCTCTGGACTTTCACTAATGTATCTATAGAAGGTCTTGTCACCTTCTTTTACTGTTCGTGCAAGTGTTTCCTCAGTTTGGGACTTTGCCTGCCTTACTGTCTTCCCTGCTTCCTTAAGGGGAGTTTGTTATGCCTCTATCTTTATCCGCTGTGTTCCCTCATATTTCCTGAATGCCAGCCTTTTGGCTCTGACCTTTTCTGCTACTGTATTTGAGAACCAAAGTGGTTTCCTTCTTCTTTTGCACTTCTTTTCTGTCTAACACAATGGACGTTGCTTCAAGTATTGCATCCTTAATGCTTGGCCCATTTTGCCTGTACCCTCGCCTATGTTTCCTTTTGCCAGGGGCTAGCTTAACTCTGTTGGCCATCTTATCAAAGTCAGCTCCTCTGAAGTCCCATATTTTTGCTTTGGAATGGGATGATTTAGATGTAGTGGCCAAATTTAACCATACCATGTGATGGTCACTGGCTCCCAGGTGACCTTCTACCTGGAGATCTGATCCCTTCCCTGTTAGTCAGTACTAGATCTAAAATATCCCTGTCTCTTGTGGGTTGTTGTACCAGTTGTTTGAGGCCCTCCCCCTGCAGGGGATCCACCATGTGTTTAGTTCTGGCAGATGTTCTTGCTGGTATTGACCAATCTGTATCCGGCATGTTGAAGTCTCCCATTATCAGAACCTCCCCTTTAGCTGTCATGTTTTGTATATCTTCTAACAGTAATGTGTCTATGTCCTCCCCCTGGTCTGAAACATAGAAACAAGAAACATAGACTTTGATGGCAGTTAAGGACCGCTTGGCCCACCTAGTCTGTCCCTTTCCCTACCTAGGAGATAAGCTGCAGATCCTATTTAACCAACAGCCGCCTTCTTCCTACCCCCCAATAAAATTGCCTTATGTTTATCCCATGCTTTCTTGAATTCTCCCACAGTTTTAGACCCCACAACCTCCTCAGGAAGGCTGCTCCATGCATCCACCACCCTCTCTGTGAAAAAATAATTCCTCACATTGCCCCTGAGCTGTCCCCCTCTCTATCTTCAGATTGTGCCCCCTTGTTCTTGCACATCTTTTTCTGAAAGATGTTACCCTCTTGGGCTTTGTTGATTCCACTGAGGTACTTAAACTTTTCTATCATGTCCCCCTTCCTCAAGGTATACATATTAAGCTCCTTTAGCCTCTCCTCATGGCTTCTCTTGCAGACCCTGCACCATTTTAGTTGCCCTCCTCTGAACTGCCTCCATCCTGTCTATGTCCTTGCAGAGATGGGGTCTCCAGAACTGGACGCAGTACTCAGATGGGGTCTCACCAACTGTCTGTCCAAGGGATAACCACTTCCTGTTTTCTGCTGGTGATGCCTCTCCTATACATCCCAGTATCCCCCAGCTCTCCTACCACCTTCTCACATTGTTTGCCAACCTTAAGGTCATCTGATATGATTACCCTCAGGTCCCTTTCCATTTTTTTTGTCTGGGGCCTGTAGACAACCCCAGTTCTTATGGCTGTCCCATTTCCTGTTTCCAGAGTGACCCACAGTTCTTCTTGCTCCTTATGTGTATTCTGAATTTCTGTAGCTTGGATATTTTCATTGACATACAGGGCCACTCCACCTCCCCCCCTTTTTTTGCACCTCGGTCTCTTCTGAACAGTACATAGCCAGGTACTGAAGTCTCCCAAGTGTGGTTACTGGTAAACCACATCTCACGAATTTCTACTATGTCCAGTTTAGCCTCTGACATTAGTGCCTGCAGGTCTGGGATTTTATTTCCCAGGCTGTGGGTATTTGTGTACATGATTTTCCATTGGTCAGATTTCTGTGTTTTAGTTGTTGGGTGAGGTTTTGCATTTCTTCTGTGTGTCGTATGGGGAGATAGACCTTTTTCTTACCGGTGATGCAAATGAACTGCAAACATGCTGAATCCTGTTTGACCACTAGCTGAGGGGAGGTGTTCTTCCCATTTGACGTATGGGGTGCTGCACCTCTCCCCATTTGCTAGTTTAAATATTCTGCAAAGACATCAAACTTCTGCCCCAATGCATTGACTCCCTCCTTAGTCAGATGCAGTCCATCAAATTTAAAGAACTTTCACTCCCAGAACTGTTGCCAGTTCCCTACAAATCTGTGTCCTTTTTCCTGGCACCAGCCCTTGAGCCACATGTTTAGCTCCCCTATCTCCTCTTCGCTGACCTTCTGTCCATCTACCCCCCTCTCCCAGACTGGCAGGATCTCAGAGAAGGAGATGTTGGACGAAATGATTGACAGTTTGTCACCCAGCTTGGTCAGGTGTTCCTTGGTCTCCACAACTGACCAGCTGGCGAGATCATTAGTCCCTATGTATACCAGAACGTCAATGTTTTCTCCTGCTTCCAGAACAATTTTAGCAATGCGGTCAGTGTCTCTCCACGCTGATGTACCTGGGAGACATTTGACCATTACCCCTGGCTGGAGATGGGTATCAACTCCCTGAATCATGGAGTCTCCTATGATCAGAAGTTTTTTGGATTTCCTTTTTGCTTTTTTTGTTTTGGTTCATGTTTTGGGCAAGTTTTGTTTTGCTAGCTCCTGTGCTGCAGTGTCCTGCTCTGCAGTGTTATCTGCCCCTTTGTTTTATTTCAGAGATGGAGGCAGATACCTGTTTGTAGTGTATATATGGTTTTTGGAGGCAATATGTTGGAGAGCACAGATTATACAACTGGCAGTGGTGGGACTCAAACATGAATTTCAGAGCACATACAGCTGTGCTTTTGCTACTGGTTCTGTGTTGTTTTAATATTTTTTATACATCCTGTTAGTATAAATGTCTGTGCATATTTGGATATCATAAAATCTATGTCCCCCACACACACACACAGACAAACACACATGTTTGTGTCAGCCAGGAACTGTGGCACACAATCTTTCATCTGTGCTAGATGTTTTCTTTCCTTTTCACTACTGTCAATAATATCATTTTGCAGCCATATTAGCTTTGGCTAGAGTTTAAGTGAACTACAGAACACTATTTGCATTTATACAGTGCTATATTGTAGACAGTGCAATTGCTGTGTTTTTAAACTTTGTAATGTATTAGTTTTTTTCCATAAAGAGATTACAATGAGAATTCTGTGTATTGCCGTTTTTCCACACAGCGCGGTTTGGTTGCCACCAAGTGGTCATTGATGGTATTGCTTTTAAAGTCCACCTCAGTAACAGCCCATTTATGGAAAATGTTTCCCTGGCAAATTGCATGTTCTTATAAATGGGCTACGCTGTATTTTTCCAGAATAGAGCAGATAAGATGCAGTGTCTCATTTTTAGTGGTGTCCTGCTTTTACACATTGTTAGATTGTGCCCCTGATATATCAACTGAGGGGCAATATCTACTATTAAGTGGGCTTCCACATTTTGATCCCAAATGTCCAACAGTCTTTTTATGACCTGACATTATGATCAAGACAGATAGAATTTTAAAAATCCCATCCAAAAGGTGATTTCGCTGTGTGACTGTGGAAACAAATTTCAGAGGGGATTTGAAAAATGACACCTGCCATGTTCAGGAGGTGGGGTAACACAAAGGATGCACTGAACATTAGGGCCAACATCTGCGAAAATAAAGTTATGAGTAAATAAATTATTTTGCATTCTTCTGTTAGGTATGGAGCAGGTCTGATCAGGACTAGTCAAATGATCTGCCATTTTAGATAAACGGTTAACTAGAATGCACCCCAATATCTTGAAATCCATATTTAATAGACTCAAAGGTCTCCAATTCCCTAATTCTAACTTTTGACCTTTTTTATAGATCAATATTAAAATGGGGTTTGTCATTGATTCTGGAGGACAGTTAGTATCTAATAGAAAATTAAACAGAATTGTTAAAGTGGGTACAAGGTCAGAACTAGAAGTTTTGTAAAACTCTGCATCTAGACCATCAGTTCCTGGGGCTATCCCATTCATCAGTGAATTTTTTTTTTTTTTTTAATTTGTAATTTTGCATTTTTCTCCCTGATCCTGGGACCCCAGCAGACACAGATGTGCATGCACGTGGTGGCGCACACACATGCAGGGTACTGACTCGGACCCTTCCACCCCACCCCTGGCAATCACCAGGCTCCCAGTTGCCTGAACTGCCACCTGTCCTCCACCAGGTGGCAGCCAAGGGCAGGGGAAACCCCTCATCCCTCCCTGGGAGAAGAGAACTGCCTCGCGGCAGCTCAATCCCACTCCTCACCCTCCCCCCCGCCAACCCCCAACAACATAGGCTCATTCCCCAACAGCATAGGCTCTTTCCCAAACCCCGGCTGCTGGCATGGCGTGAGGTGAGGCGTCCAGAGCCTCAACCCTCAGCACCACTGGGCCACTCCTCAGGTATGTAATAAATGATACTACCTCCTCCTTCAGTATCAGACCAGATAATTCCCTTTTTCTATGATCTGTAAATTGGGGTGGATTTAACTGTGAAAAAAAAAAACAGTTTCCAGAGACACCTCCAGAAATTCACCAAAAGTGTTAACACAAAATGTCTAAACTGTTTCTAACAATCCATCGGACGTAGACTGTAATTGTCCCTCTTATTTCCTGATCAAACCCTGTTTTCAATTTGCTGTTTACAGTCTTTAAAAGGGTCAAAAGACTTTCTTATTCTGAGGTCCAGACCTCATATTTTGGTGTAACCCCCTCCACCACGGGGTGGGGCTTACCTTTTGCCCTGGGGAGCCCGTCCTTGCTTCTGCTCCACCTGCCACCACCACCAGTCCTGGGTCTTGCTGTCCCCTTGAGTGTCCATCTGGCCCCAGGTTTGTTTTTTAAAGTACTGAATTGGCCAGATGGGCAATACTGGTCTGCTCGTGTGCAGTAGCGTTTGCCCATTTTCTTGCCACTGCAGCAGCTAAAATATTGCCTTCCCATTGATCCTGATCTCAGAATGGCTTAATTGGGGGTCAGACACATAGAAGAGGCACCTGAAAGGTGGCCAGGATGTGTATTTTAAGAGTGCCAATAGTGCTATGAATGGGGGGCATGAATGAATATTAATGAGCAGGGCATGAATATTATTGTACTGTCTGGCTGCCTGGGGGGGACTGTGTGAATCGGCAGCCACGACAGATGAAATAAATGATTAAAAATATTAATTAGCAGTCACTTTGCAGGGGACAAAGGCTGCAGCAGGAAAATGGGGCAACTCAAGTAGGGTTACCACCTTTTAGGAAGCCCAAAGTGGGACATCTCTTACTGAAACATGATTTTTCGCAGGACGATATGTAACCTCAACCAATGCAACAGACGTGTTTTCTGTTAATAATGAGAATTAAGACTAAGTGTTGTAGTTTTTTTTAGTTATTTCTAGTGTTCCTTATCATTTTAAGGTATTTTAATTAAGGTATTTTAGTTTTTTGCAACATTTAGAAGAAAGTCAGAAAATATTTTTTTCTACTATAATGTCAGGACATGAAGTATTTTTCATGTTTTCTTGCAGGACACAACTTCCCAAATCAGAACTGTCCTGCGAAAATCAGGACAGGTGGTAACTCTAAGCAACTGTATTTAAAAACTACTTTTTTGGCTACAGGAGCTTTTGAAAGAAAGGACTGCAGTAAAACTGCGTAGAACTGCAAACAATGGCAGCCATCTTTGGTACTCTGATCCCCATGAATGGCCAATCAGCTTCTTGGGTGCCCAAAGACTGGTGAAATGCCTTTTAGGAGAGGTGTGAACTTTATTTCAGGTGCCAAGAATTGATAACCAATCAATTATTGAAGTGGGCTAAAGTTTAGTCATTTCTTGGATCGGCAGCTTGATTCAACCAATCGAAGGCTGAGATTTGCTGTTGAAACCCCAGGGACTTTTTGAGTTTGGCACAGTCTGGCTAGAGTCTAGCTTGGGCTCTGATTGAACTTCGAGGAATCATCTCTTTTCTGGAAAAGGGATTTTGAAAAGTGGTCCAAGGTTTTGCTGTGGTCGCCTGAGAAATTGGAAAAGAGGTTCTTCTGTGTTTGGAGAACCAGTGATTGCAGTGAGCCTGCATCTGTTTGAGGAATTCTGAGCTTTGGAAAAAGGCTGTTGGGACTGCGTCTACCGGGTCCTGATGTTGGCAACTGGTCTGAAGTTGGAGGAAATTGTGGACAAGGCCTGCAGGTATCCAGTGCTTAGGAACCTGCCTGTATTGCTGTTATCCAGCTATGAAAAGGTGGAGTGTTACTCCGGGGACTGTATGCTGCTATCAAATTGCCACTGGAAACATAGAAACATAGACTTTGACAGCAGATAAGGACCGCTTGGCCCACCTAGTGTGCCCATTTCTCTACCTACAGGATAAGTTGCAGATCCTAGTTAACCAGCAGCCTATTTCTTCCTACCCCCCACAAGAATTGCCTTACATCTGTCCCATGCATTCTTGAATTCTCCCACAGGTTTAGACCCCACAATCTCCTCAGGAAGGCTGTTCCATGTGTCCACCATACTTTCTCACATTGCCCCTGAGCCTTCCCCCCTCTATCTTCAAATTATGTTCCCTTGTTCTTGCACATTTCTTTTTCTGAAAGATGCTACCCTTTTGGACTTTGTTGATTTCACTGAGGTACTTAAATGTTTCTATCATGTCCCCCCTCTCCCTTCTTTTCTCAGGGTGGAATTCAGAGGATCCATTGCTGCACCCCAGAGCTAAATATTCCAGTTCAGGGAAAAGATGAAACTGCAAGCAGCACAGTCTCGACTTGGAGCCAGATAGGGAAACTGCTAACTCCTATTGAATGGGGCAGACTGGGCTGCAAGAAGCCATGGGCATGTATCTGAGTGCTAGGGCACTCTGGATCCATTTGGGGAGCCGGACCATGGGGTCACTCCTGGATGTGGGTTCACTTGTGGCTGAAAGCCTTGTGTTTTGCTGTCATTGTAGCCTGTCTGCAATCGAAGGTGACAAACTGCTAGACTCTGCAAGCAAGTCAGAAGGTGACAAGCTGCTAGAGTCTGCAAGCAAGTCAAGAAACAGACAGCTGCCAGCTTTTGCTACTTCATCCAGCCCCTTCTGTTGTTCCATGCTCTGCTGTCCCATGGTGCCACTGATTCCACTTCTCGAGCCCACTGAGCAGAACTTGAGGTCCAATGTCTTCAGAACCATGAGTAATTCAGGATTTGTCCTGACCAGGGGGGCTAGAATAAGGTGGCTTACAAGTACAAAGTTTAAAATTGTTCAGCAAGGGCCCCAACGCTGGCCAACCCACGGCACCGTACAGGCCTGTACCATTTCAAGGTATACTGACAGACTGTAGGGAGCACTGGTACCAGTGGGGGAGAAGGTTAATGTGCTGCTGGGGGTGGGCACTGCTGTTCAAAATTGTTGTTTAATTCTGCAAACTGCTACTAATCTTTTACTTCTCGTTCCCCTTCCCTCAAAATAAAAGCTTTAAAGTTGTTATTGTTAGAAGTGGCCATGAGCATATTATTAGCCATAGTCTTTAATTATATGTATGTTTGTACCTATGGGAGCTTACTAATTAATTTTAGGTTGCTAGGTGTAGCTAGGCAGAGAGAGAGGGAGCAAGTGGTGCCGCTGAGCCTGGGATGTGGTGCTACCCACTGACTATAGGTGGGGCCACTCCCCAAAGGATATAAAAGGGAAGGTTTTGGGCACCAAAAGGGAAGACCTGGGGGAAGGCCAGAAGAGAGCAGCCTGCAAGTTCGGCTGGAGGATCATGGTGGGGCCGGAGTGGCCTGCTTGCCATCCCAGCCCTCCACCTTTGAAGACCCATGAAGTGGGATGCGACGGTTCAGGTGGCTTATTGGGGAGCAGTGGAGCAAAGGAGAGGGGCCTGTTGGTGCATTCAGGAGGCAGAGTTTGGGAAGGAGAAAGGAAAATGGAAGCCTGCCAAGTGAACTGCGGCATTTTGGTAGGGTAAGCACAGATATGGCCTAAAGCCCAAAAAGGAAAGATTGCCCATGGGTGAGTTCAGCTGTTGTTTCAGATGGTTTACTGTGGGTGGGCCTACTATGGCAGTGGGGCCTAGAACATGGTTTGGAAGTGGCAGCCCTTTCAGTTGAGGGTTGTAACGGTGGCAGAGTTACCCCTGTTCCCCAGGCTGGAGGCCACCACAGAGTTGGGACCCAGGATACGAACCACTTACGGAGATGGAGATTTATTTACATCTTGGATTAACACCATTGAGCTAAGAGCTCATTTACAGAGGTTCTATGTCAAATGATGACAATATACAAACAAAAAGAATAAAAGAGAGAGTACAATGCTTAATTAAAAGAGAGAATTACAATTCATTACAGTGTTCAGATGAGGTGTACTTGGTAGACTGCAATCTAGAACTTGGGTTACAGAAGGGAGAAAGGGATTGGGGGAATATAAGAATGGAGGGAAATGGGGATATGATAAGAGCATAAATGAGATAGAAGGAATAGTTGCAGGTAGGAAAAAATTGGACTTTAGGTGGAATATAGCCGAGCAGCACACGATGGCCCTGTCAGAACAATGGAGAAAAGAGGAGAGGAGCAGGGAGTAGGCAAGGAATGTGTAGGTGGGTAAGCGCTAGAGTTAACTACTGATGAAGGTAAAGTGGCAGAAACCACAGGGAAAAGGGGCAGTGAGTGTGAGGAGGGAAGGGGGGCAGATGTGTGGGGGGAGAGAGAGATAGCAGGAGAGATGAGAGAGGATGGTAGTTACTCTCCAGAGAGAAGTGTAGACGTTAGGTGTTACAGTTGCACAAACTGGTAGTGGTAAGATGAGCTCAAAGTTTTGATTTGAAGGGACCAAGTCTGGATTCAGATAGAAGGTCCACATTAAGAGAGTTGAGCCATTTGGGGGCCCTGTATGCAAAGGACCTTTGTCCTAGCGATGTTCGGTAGAAGAGGATTGGAAAGTACTGATGCTAGTTCCCCTGGTTTACCAGTACTGGGTAGGTGAGCAGAGAAGGCTCTGAATCCCTGGTGGTGAAAGGCCTAGGGTGGTTTTCTTACCAAGCAGGCAAACCTGGTACTGTACCCTGTTTTGAAGACTAAGCCATCCTGTGTGGGTGTAGAGCTCACAGATATGGGTTAAACGATGTGCACTTAACATAAGCCTACAGTCTTTGTATAAGGCCAATTTGTTTCTATTTAGAGCCGTGTTAGTTCCTGCCCCAAAGACTACTAAAGGAATAATGCACGACAGGGTATGTGTCGTGCTGGGATAATGTCACGCCTGGGGTGATTAGGCATGAGGCCACAGGCCGGGTGCGACTAATCACCCCAGAAGTGACGTTATTCCAGCACAACACACACCCTGGAGTGCATTATTCCTATTATAAACAGCTCATTTGTGTAAAAAAAAAGATAAAATGCTTAAAAAGTTTACTATAAGTATGTTTTTATTCACATTTTTTGTGTGTAGGTATACTAATCAAAAAAATTGTGCTGATTGTTTTTTCCCTGGGCCAGTAGGTGTAGGTGTAGCTGCCGTACTGTGTGAGGTTGGCCAGTGAAGCTTACTTGTATGCTGAACCAGGGACACGTTAGCACCCCCAATTCTCAATCACTGTTTTTTCTCTGTCTTTTTGATTACCTGGTTCTCTGTGTGTGTGTCTGTTTTTCCTCTGCTGCTGAAAGCTGTTGGGAGACAAGCCCATGCACCCGTGGTGTTGTCAGAGACAAACTGCACTCCAGTGCTGTTTAAAGTAATGAGCATCTGCATGCTTTTCCTGGTACAGTTGTACTGTGTTAGATACCAGGAAAATGTGAAAAAAAATGATGTAGTGATTGTTTTCTTCATACAGGCTTTTCTGAATCAGAAAGGGGAAAGACAGTGTGATTTTTTTTTACTGAGCGTGGACTGTTAAGTGCTCGCCCTGAACGCAAGGGAATGCAGGTCTTGATTACGGCTTTCTCTTGCGTTAAAATTAATGAAAAATCAAGAAGATAAGGAAAAAAACTGATTAAGGGAGGGATTTGTCTGTGGGCAGAGTGTGTGAACTCTTAAGCCCATCTACGTTGACGGCGTTGATTTCAAGCGGGATGGGAGTGGGGATTATCAGCATTCGGCTGCGCTGCAAAGCAGGGAGCGCTGAAGCTGTTTGTAGGCAGCGGAATGATGCTTTTCTTTTTCTTTCAGTGTGGTCGTAAAGTGTGCTGGCACTAGAACCATGATGTTATGCCAGGATAACATCATGGCTCCAGTGCCAGCTTGACCAATCAGAGGCTAACATTCCTCTTTGCCATTGTATAATAGTCCATAGTTAACAACTGATAGGACAGAACTAGTGAGTGTGAGCTTGGGGGCATCATCAGTGAGGCAGTGTCTATGCCTATTTAATTGGCCAGTACATGAGTTGACTGCCTTGGCTACTTGGTCAATGTACTGTGTCAACGGTAAGGAGCAGTCAGGAGTGACCTCAAGGTATTTAAGACTATTGACCATATCTAACACTTCTTTGCAGTTGTTAAGGATTTTGAGATAAGACCTATGCCTGTTTTGTGAAGAGGCAAACAGCATAGTCTTAGTTTTCTTGTAGTTTAGGAGGAGCCTGGAGTTAATGAACCAGGCCTCCTCCACTTCAGAAAAATAGCCTGCATTTGTTTCTAGAGCTTCAGGATAGGGATGAATAGTGAACAGCACCGCATCATCAGCATACAATAGGACATTGCCCTGATATGACTTAGGGAGGTTATTTAGAAACAGACTGAACAGTAGGGAGCCGCAGTATAACTTTCAAACCTAAATCTAGTTAATAACCTTCGTGATTTAGGATTGGTCAGTTTTTTTTTTAATAAGGCTCAATCCCATGTGTAGTTTTTATTTGTTTATACCATCTAAATAATTTTAAATTGGACAGTCAGGCGAATGAGTTTGTTTGAGCTATATCTCTTAACCTAGTTTTAATGAAAGTAGCCACCTCATCCCAAGGTTTTAAATACATATCACATAACAGATGTCCTAAACCATGTCAGAAGATGTTTTTTTTTTAATCAACTGGATAGAAGGAGAGTTAAGACCTTTCGCTGAATATCTGATTTCTTTAAGACACCCCCTAGGAACGTGTGACTCCAAGAGAAATAGCCACAGTATAAATAAATTTTGTCTCTCCAAGACGAGCGTGGACATAGCATATTGTCCTGCTTCCAACCTAAGTATGACTGCAGGAATTGCCTGTGGAACCATTAAGATATATCTATATAGTTTGTTTAGAATAATCTCTAAGGTCTCTAGATTTGTAGAGCTTCAAACCTCTGACGCATAAAGGGCACTAGTCTTTATCTTTGCATTAAGGACCTTAAGTATTCTAGTAATTGTGTTCCATCCCATCTTTGCATTAAGGATCTTATACGCATTTGAGGCTGTACTCATTTTTGTTTGAACTAACTTTAGATGCTCTTTCCATGTATTATGTTGTATGAATCTGACCCCTAAGTAGTCGTATCATTTAACTACTTCTATTTTATCATTGTTTATCCAAAATGTTGGTAATGCTCTTGTTTTATTCCCCAAAATTATGATTTTTGTTTTATCTTTAACTTTTAATTTATGATTTCTACAAAGGTCTGCAAAAAGGTTTAACTTTCTCTGCAGACCTAAAACTGAAGTTGAGGTTAGCACCAATTCATCTGTGTATGCCAAGCAATCTATTCTTTTATCCATTATTTTGGGTGAGTGAGAGTCTGGGCTGGAATGACTTTCCAATATTTTGTTAATATAAATATTAAATAGGGTAGGGGCCAGTAAGCAGCCTTGACGTACTCCCACGTTAGTTGGGAAATTCAGGGTAGTTTGTCCAAATTGATTATAATGGACTCTGACCCATGTGTTTTCATGTAATCTAATCACTAAGTCCAGTAACACCGGCTCCAGTCCAAGATTTTCCAGTTTCTGCCATAATAAACTTATACTTATACTGTCAAATGTGAATGAAAATTCACAAGGTTAGAGGAATGGTCTAATGTATGGCAGCTTAGATTCAATGCTAAGAAGTGCAAGGTAATGCACCTGGGAAACAAAAACCCTGGGGAAGAGTACACAATGGGGGGTGAGATACTAACAACAACAAAAATGGAAAGGGACCTGGGGGTAGTCATATCAGATGACTTAAAGGCGGGCAAACAATGTGAGAAGGCAGCAAGGAGGGCTGGGGGATACTGGGATGCATAGGGAGAGGCATCACCAGTAGAAAACAGGAAGTTATCATCCCTCTGTGCAGACAGCTGGTCAGACCCCATCTGGAGTACTGCGTGCAGTTCTGGAGACCCAATCTCTGCAAAGACATAGACAGGATGGAAGCTGTCCAGAGGAGGGCAACTAAAATGGTGCAGGGTCTGCACCAGAAGACATATGAAGAGAGACTTAAGGAGCTTAATATGTATAGCCTCGAGGAAAGGAGCCGAGAGGGACATGATAGAAACTTTCAAGTACCTCAAGGAATCAACAAAGTCCAAGAGGGTAGCATCTTTCAAAAAGAGGTGTGCAAGAACAGAGGGCACAATTTGAAGAGCAGGGGGCAGCTCAGAGGTAATTTAAGTATTTTTTCACAGAGAGGTTGTGGATGCATGGAACGGCCTTCCGGAGGAGGTTGTGGAGTCAAAATCAGTGGTGGAATTCAAGCATGCATGGGACAGTCATAAGGCAATTCTAGGGGGTGGGGGTAGGAAGAAGTAGGCTGCTGGTTAACTAGGATCTGCAGCTTATCCATTAGGTAGGGAAATGGGCAGACTGGGTGGGCCAAGCGGTCCTTATCTGCCGTCAAATTCTATGTTTCTATATTTCTATGTTAAAAGTCCACAAAACAACAGCATCATTTTCCACCTTTAACCTTTACATATTTCCAGATCAGGTAGCTCAGCATGTATCAGTGCTGTATTGTTGATCTGCCCTTTCTGAAGACATTCTGGAATTCATTACTTATTGAATGCTCCTCCAACCAAGCCAGCAGTCTAGTTAATATAATTTTAGAAAATGTTTTTTCCAATACATCTATCAGGTTCATTGGCCTGCACATTTTAGGGTAATTTGGGTTGTCCTTTTTGAGTTTGCACATGCACTGCAAACTCCTTGGGATAATGACTTTTGAGGGGTGTGACACTGTCTGTCCAATGCAGAGTGCTGTGCAAGGGGCTCGACAGTATCACACCAGTCAGCCAGGCTGGTTGTGATACTGTTTTGCCTGAAGCGGTCTGCACATGAAAAGAAAAAGCTGCATCAATCATGTGGTGGCTTTTTCCTTTCATCTGCAGGTCACCACACAGCAAACAGCTGTTTGCATCACAATCAGCCTGGCTGACATCTCTGCCCCCACCTCGTCATCCCACCAGTCTCTTCCTGGAAGGTAAGAGGAGGTGCATTCCTCGCCTACCACCTCCACGTCCTGCTGTCTCCATTTGTTTATTTTCTCCCACCCGTGCTGAGTAGACCACAGCCTAAGCCCCATACAGGCTGGGAGTATATAGTGCCCGCACGATTGTGCTAGAGGATTCCCCCCTTGCTTGCTGACATTGGGGTGCTCAATCCCGATGTCAGCATGTATCTCCCATCCCCCTTTAATATGGCACACTAGGAGCCCACTCCAGTGTGTCAAAAACTACCTGTGGTGTTTCTGACACTGGGATGCCCACTCCTGGTGTTGGATTCACCCCCCCACACTCCAAGAGAGAACAAAACCCGAAATGCTATTAGTCTGTTTAGCTTCAAAAATTTCCCTGAGCAGGAACAGATTAGTATGGATCGAGCGACCTGGGATAGCACAAGATTGGGAGAGGTTTATAAGATCAGGTGTCAGGCATTGCTATCGTGTACTAAGCAATTTAGCCAACATTTTAAAGTCAGTATTGATAAGGTGAAGGGGTCTTCAATTCTGTAGAGACCATTTATCCCCTTTTTTATAGATGAATTTCAAAAAGGACAATCCAAAGTCAGAAATCTCATCCCTTCCTTGTAAAACATAGTTATAGACTTGGGTCAGTATTTCTACTAAATCTTCCCGACTGGCAACGAGGAGTCCCCAAAATCAAACAAGTCGGGCATCGCTCTGTCATTCTCCCCCAAACACTTGTTACTGGGTATCACTGCAGTATCTGCACAATGTACATTAGCCAGGGTGCAACCTCTATTTACTCGAATCTCTCTATCTGACGCATTATGAACTTGGACCATTACCCGTCTGGCATAAGCATGGGATCTGTCAGGCAAAATACTTGGCTTGACCAGCAGTCCCTCCGGCAATTTCCCATCATCTGGTGCATCCAGCATGAGGATTTTATACTTGACATCCTTTCTGATACGGACTTCCCCCTATAAGGTACACTGAGCATTTGGCGCCAAAATCAGAGACTCAGGATCCTTCTTCCAGACAGTTCCAACTGGTTCCTCTGGTTCTGCTTTGTCAGCATCTCTCTGGGAATCATAGGCCTTCCTGATCAAGGCTGGAATTCTTAGAGCTCTACCAGTCCTTGACCCCTGTTTCTCATAACACAACTGCACCAACCATCCAAACATATGTACATTTGTCCCAATTAGTAGAGGAATCCCATCATACAGTCCAATAGGGGGACACACTAAGGCCAGGGTCTCTACTTGCTCTGCCTCTTCAGCCACGGAGGTAGGGAAAGCTAGCCAAATTCAGATATACCAGGAGTAGGGGTAGGCCTTCTCACTTAACCCCCATACATGCAGTCCTTGCAATGGTTGTAAGGGCATGTCTGACAAATGCTTCTGATACCAATCCTGGAACATAATTGTCACTTGGGAGCCACTGTCCAACACAGCTCTGGTGGGCACACCATTCACTTTTACTGTAGCTTCCATTGAAGGGCCCACTATTCTGGACCAGTGTGGAGAGGTGGTAGCAAGAGCCTGGGTAGATCTAGCCACAGAAGGACGTGACTTAACATTTTTGGGACCTTCACTGCGGTCATTTCATGCACCTCTTAACCACTGTTTTGTGCTCCAAAGCTCTCCTTGTAGCTGGCTCACCACTCTCTCTAAGTCTTTCTGAGACCGGCATTCCCTCTTCATGTGCCCATCCTTCCCACAATTAAGGCATAATATGTCTGCTGAAGTTTTGGGTGACCGAGGAATCACATTGGGGGCTGCGGCATTGGTACTATCAATAGAAAACCTTGGTGCCTCCTCAGCTGGCGGTGAGTTGGACATTTGGAGAATTCTCTTCAGTTCCCCCACTTCCATAGTCAAGATATCAAGCTTTGAGCTGCTGTCAGCAGGAGACGTCTGGGGACACGCCCACCCCCATAGCAGATGCAGTCGAGTAAGAGTTGGGGCCTGTACTCGTAGGAGGGGCCTTCATAAAGAGACTATTTATTGCTTCCCTGAACTCCCTCAGCAGTTCATCCCTTCAGAACATCGGTAGCCATCCCTCTCTGACTGGGCCCCCTTTGGCTGACATTTGGGTCTCGGGTTCTGTCATGTGATTTTGGTGATTCCAGACCATCGGCGTCTGACCCCACACCTGGAGCAGGGGATGTAGCAGCTACGACTGCATAGGGCTCTGAAAAACCTTCCTCCTCCTCAACTTCTTGTACCTCCTTCATCAACACATGGAAAGGCAAGGGACTAGATTTCCTTTGATGCAGTTGCAATTTGAGCAACACCCAGCTAGAGTGCTGGGCAGAGCAGAGTATATGATCCAGTCTTACCCGGTCCACTTCACTAGAGGTCCAACCCCCCTTTCAAAAAATGGTTTGCAAGATTCCCTCTAATCGATCCATATAGGCAGATAACAATTCCCCTGGCTGTTGTCTAACATCTTTAAGCTTCCATTTCAAGGCCTCAACACTAGTGGTGCCCCCAAACACATTTTCAAGGGCAATTAGGTACTCTTGGGCTTTGGCGTCAGGGTCAGAGACCCTCAGGGAGCAAAAAGTATGTTGGGTGGGTCCCTGGAGCCTCTCCGCCAGGCAAGCCCTTTTTTCTGCCTCGGAGCATTGCCAGTCTTGTACCGCAAGAGTAGCAGAGTCTATCCAGGTTTCCAGATCGACCTCCCCATTTGGAGTAGGGCAGATGCCAGAGAATACTTTGAGCTTGTGGTAAGAGTCATGACTAATGGCAGGTACAAACATAGGGGCTAGCACTGGCACAGAAGGAGGGGCAGTAATGGGTGCTGGAGGGGGAGAGGGTGTTGGGGGAGGAACGCCCCCAGGTGGCAATAGTAGTTTCTTTAAATCCTCCACAGTGGGAGCTCATGTGATGGGTCTGGCTTGCTGGCTGCTGTTCCTTGGGCTCCCGCTTCCCCACTTCGGAAATCCACCTTAATCAACCTATTTTGGATCAGCCTTGTGGTGACTGCCTCATTGATATTGCTCCTGCATACTTGTGGAGATCATTTGGCCGAGTTTTTTGGCATTTTCTGTGGGTAAATAAGCCGAGATGGAGACCGAAATGAAAACGGCCTTACCCAGACATACGCCCCTGGTCTCGCCTGATAAGCAGGCCAAGAAAGCCAAGTCTCAACAACAGTCCTCTACTAAACAACTGAGCACTCTCTCAGCTGCTGTACCATTGTTGGAAGAATGATTTTTACAAGAGCTGCAACCGTTTAAGGAAACGCTACAGGACATTGCTGCAGATCTTAAAAATATTCGCAGCATGATGGCCGATTTTAAAATCCGAATGGCAGATACTGAAGCATGCACTCATTCCCTTGAAGCTTGGTGTGACAAGGCAGAGCCTGAGATAATAAAGCTCAAACAATAAATAACAAAATTACAACTCAAGACAGAAGATCTAGAGGGACGCCGCAGAAGAAACAATCTTTTAATATTTGGATTACCAGAAGGGGCGGAGGGCTCTTCTGCCATTGCTTTCACCCAGAAGCTTTTCAACAAGGTTGTAGGCACCTCTCCACATAACCCCACCTATCTAATTGAAAGGGCGCACAGATCCTTACGCCCAAAACCGGAGGAGTCTGCTTTCCCTCGCCCGATGATTATCCGGATGCTTAATTATCTAGAAAAGCAGCACATCCTCTCAAAAGTTAGAGAACTGCACTCCATTCAATGGGAGGACAAACGACTACGTATCACCCAAGACCTGCCTCTAGAAACCCGCCAGAAGAGAGCCACTTTTCATCCCACAGTCAGTAAACTGATTGCAGTCAGTATAAAATTTCGGATGGCCTACCCAGCTCGTCTACAGGTGTTGGTCGACGGATCATGGCTCTCCTTTGAATCTGCTGCTCAAGGTCAGGCTGAATTGGGCAAGAAGCTTCCTTCATTGTTTAAATCCCCATTATGTGGGTTACAATACTAGAAGCCCTGAAGTATTTTTGTTTTAATGCTTTTAAGTTGCCTACCTTGGATGTGACCGGTTGCACGGAGCCTGCATGATGGGATGTAGCCTCTGATTTGGGACTGGCGTTGGCGGATCCAAGCGGAGATGAACTGTAGCATGAAGTTCTGGGGGGAGCTCATGCATTGCCGTGTTGTTAGTCCGGAGGACCCTTTTTGTTCAGTCTGCTGTTTACCTGGGGTTTGTTTTTCTGCGTGGCACTAGCTCGCTGTCATTATGGTCCCCCGGGAAACAGCTACCCCCATGCTGGATCGTATGCCCCATTAATCTGGCTAGTGTTATTTTCATTTTTTTTAAATATTCTTTTTCTCCTTCACTATTACTTTTGATTTTCTGTCTGCTTCATGTATCCTTCCCCTGCTATCTCTTTAGTTTTGACATACTGGCAAAGGATGACAGGGCTATAGTCCTACATACCCAGTCAGTCCTTCCATTTTATTTCACTCCACAACTTTTGTTTCCTCCCCTTTGCTCTCTAGTTTTCTTGCCTTTCTTTACACTAGAGTCTCCTGCCTACAATTTATACTACATTTATAGCCATATCCTTAGCTTTTTATTTCCTTCTCTAATCTATTCTTTACTCAGAGTTTCTGCAAGGCTTCTTGTTTGATACTAAGCTGGTAACAAGTCGGTTATAATTAATATTATATGACTTTTTTTTTTTTTTTTTTACAATGGTATAGTGTTCTTTTTCATGTTTAGGACAATGCTGTTACTTGTTGGTTAGGTTCCTGGGAGGGAAGGGGGTAGAGGGATAGCATTAGCTTAGGAATAGCCAGCCATATGTACTGGTGCGTGGGTGGGAGTACCCTAGCTACCCTCCAGAATATTATTATCGTTTATGTCACTTTTGGGATCACACTGTGGGCTTTAGGGTGGAATATTCTTGTGGTTAATTCATGTTTAACGATTATAATATATACAGATCAGTCAACTCTTGTTACATATGTTTCGATGTGATTATGGGGGTTAGTTATATTAGGGTACATGAGGGATCTCTACCTATCAAGCACATTGTTGCATACCAGTGGACATCGAAGTCTGGTAGAGAATTAACTGTAAATAGTTGTAAGTGAGCATGGTTTATGGGGGAGGGGGTTCATCAATAATTATAGTGTTCCACAATCCTTTAAATCTAATGTTTTGTGTATTCGATATACTGCAAATGTCTACCGGTTTGTGTTAATGTTACGTGTTTGTTGGGTCTGGGGGAACACTAGAACTAATTTTTTGAGGGAATACTTTCAGAGAGTGGAGTCCGTGGTGCATTTTTACTATATTAGAAACTGGCCATATAAGAAGGCTCATAGAGCTAATGGCTAGTGGTATTAAAAAATGTATAACTTGGAATGTTAGAGGGGCTCTTGAACTTAATAAAAGATTCCAGATTCTCAAACATTTATCAGTATTGCATGCTAACATCTATTTTCTCCAAGAAACCCACCCCCTCCCTTGGGAAGCTATAAGTTTGCATAGGCAGGAGGTTGGGCAAGTCTATGCATCTGGCATGTCGACGGCTAGTGAGGAAACTGCCATCCTGATTCACCACTCTGTAGCCTTTCAGCCAAAAATGACAATCATTGATCCACAAGGGAGATATGTGCTGGTTCATGGTCTATTAGACCGCACTGAATTAGTCCTGGGGAGTGTGTATGGGCCAGTGGGTGGGAATCCTGAATTTTTTCTAGACCTGCTGAGTAAACTGCAAATATTTTCATCTTTCCCATTAATACTTGGTGGAGACTGGAACCTTCCACCCACCCAGGATTTGGATCGTTCCAACTCCCCACTCAAACCCCTCTCCAATGCCCAGAAAGTGCTATCTGAATTTCTTGATTCTGCTGGGTTGTGCGACCCATGGAGACTACAAAATCCCACGGCCCGCTTCTTCTCCTTTCAATCCTCGGTGCTCTCCTCTTGGTCCCATCTGGACTATATTCTACTCAGTCATTCCTATCACGCTGCTTAAATATTCCGGCTATAGAACCGATAGTTATATGTCGGATCATCTGCGTTACCTGGAGTTACTGTTATGTTAGACCATAATTTCAAAGAGACCCGGTATGGTGCTTAAATACGCAACTTTTAAAAGAAGAGTATGTCATCACCAGAATCTCCAATTTGATTCAATCATTCGTTGCTAATAACCAAGGCTCAGTCGAGAGAATGGACCACGAATGGTGCGCCTTGAAGTGCTTTTTGAGAGGAGAGTTTATTAGGCTTGCCTCCACTCATAAACGGAAAAGAGGCGCTACCATCACATCGCTTTTGGCTCAAATTCACTCACTCGAACAATCCCTCTCCCCCTCCTCCTCGCCTGATCTATTGAAAACATTATTGCAGTTGAGGAACCAATATTCTTCCCTATTACCAGAAAAAGTGGAATTCACCATATTATGAACTAAGGTAAAATATATAGAGCAAGGGAAGAAAGGGGGTCACCTTCTAGCTTTGCGTCTGAGGAAATTGGAGGCGTCAAGGTTTATTTCTTCCATCAATGCCCCTGTTGGGATCATTAAAACACATCCTAGAGACACTGCATTCATTTTTAAACAGTTTTATTCTTCCCTCTACAATAAACGTTCTCTGCCACCGTCACAAAGTGTGCTATCAGAATATTTGAATGCCTCATCATTACCAACTCTTTCTCCTGCACACCAGTCCTTTTTATCCACTCCTATTTCCCTTCAAGAAGTAATATCAGCTATTAATAATCTAGCTATGGACAAGGCTTCAGGCCCAGATGGCCTACCTTCAAAGTCTTTGCTAAAGACCTTGCACCTAGCTTGTTACACCTATATCAATATATGCTTTCCAGGCAAATTCAGGACCCATCCCTATTAGAAGCCTCAATCATTCTTCTTCTTAAGCCAGACAAACTGCCCCATTCCCCAGCGAGCTACAGTCCAATCTCCCTGTTAAATTGTGATATTAAAATTCTTGCCAAGATGCTAGCTAGTAGAATCGAACAAGTCTGGACTCACCTTCTTATCCCGGAACAAATAGGATTTGTGTCCAGTAGAACCCCAGCAGATCACCTCTGTAAATTGTCGTATCTTATTTAGTTGGTTAAAACTTCCCCTATCCCAATGGCATTAATTTCTTTAGATGCAGAAAAGGCCTTTGATAGGGTGGATTGGAATTTCTTGTGGGCAACGTTATGGGTAATGGGCTTCCCCAGTGACTTTATTAAATGGATTCATGCTTTGTATTTCTCTCCCCTGGCCAGGATACACTGTAATGGTGTACTCTCAGATGCTTTTCCTCTTTTCTCAGGTACGCGGCAAGGGTGTCCGCTCTCCCCCTTCCTCTTCAACTTATATCTTGAACCCCTTATTAGACGATTGAGATCTTCTCCTTCAATCACCAGCTTACCCATAGGTAATAGAGCCTCTCTGCTTCGGTCTATGCAGATGACATATTGCTTCATCTCTCGGATCCGGCCTCTTCTTTAAAAAAGGCACTGGATATTATTGATGCCTTTGGAAGCTCTCGAACTATAAACTCAGTCTTAGTAAAACTGAAATTTTCCCCCTTAATCACTTAACATATAGCTCGGCCTTTAATAAATTTGGTATGAAATGGACCCCCCGGTCTATTAAATATTTAGGTACCTATATTACCTCGGACCTTTTGTTATCGCGGAAACTCAATTTGGAGGACTTATGGCACAACATTCAGCAGGACCTAATAAGATGGAAAAATCTCCCACTTTTGTTATGGGGCAGAATTAATATTGTCAAGATGAATGTCCTGCCTAGACTGTTTTACCCATTAAATATGTTGGATATATGGTTACCTGTATCCTTCTTTCAACGTATTCACTCAGATGTTAATTCATTTATTTGGCGGGACAAGGCAATTAGAAGATCTTATCTCAAATTTATTTTATTTATTTTTTTTTATTTTATTTAAACAGCAGTTTGGAAAACCTTTGAGCCATAGGCTCATTACAAAGGTACCTTGTCACAGTAAGACAAACGAAAATACAAAGTATAACAGTACAACACATAAGTATAACAGTAACTTAAGACATAGATACAAACAAGCTGGTACAGGTAGGATTGATGCAAACAATACCAGAGTTATGTTGTCCTTAGCAGCTTAGTAATAAGCTTTGTCATATAAGTATTAGTCTGACTTTGACTAGTGGCAATTACAGCATCAGGTGTTAATAAGGTGGTTACGTAATGAAGTTTTGAAGCACGATATAGTTGGAGCTTCGGAGATGGAGGGCAGTGTGTTGAACAGGAGGGGCCCTAAAGCTGAAGGCTTTTTGGCGTGAGAGGTCCTAGCTCTAGGGATAACAAAGAGGTTTTCCCAGAGGTCCGAGTATGAACTAGTGGGACAGAGTGGCGTATGGTGGTGGTAAATCCTGGTGGGGATAGCCCAAGGAGGGTCTTTTTTGTAAGGGTACAGGTCAGGTATTTGAGACGCTCGTCAAGATCAAGTACCAGCGCTTTAGCGTACAGTAGACAGGTGTGTGTCAGCCTAGGTGCTCCAGTAATTAACCTGCAGGCCTTATTCAGAGTAGTGCAAATTTTATGGAGTGCAGTCTGATCAGCAGCACCATACACCAGCAGTCCATAGTCCACTAGGGACAGGATAGAGGAGGTGATTGCGAGTCAAAGAGCCTCCGGGGGAAGGCAGTGTTGTCCCAACCTAAGGAGCTAGGAGGGCTGCGACTCCCTAATTTCCTTCATTATTACTGGGCCTGCCACTTGTATAAATGTGGGAAAAGGCTGTCCTTACCTGAACTTCTTACTAGCCATGACTACGTCCCAATATGGTTGCAAATTGAATCGGACTTGTTTGCTTCACACAAATTAGCCCCAACCTCACTCTTTTACACGCCAACGAAGAACATACCAAAAGCCTTGCAGTCTCTTCCGATTGGTACCTCCTTAAAAGTTATTTCTCAGTTGTTCAGTCATTGTAAGGTATCTCCGACTTCTGATTTTTCTCAACCAATCTGTACTAACTTGAATCTCAAAATAGGAGGAGTTCCTATTACTGGAAACTGGTTACCAATTTCTTCTGAACATACTGTTGCCGACTTCTACTCACAGGATTCTATTTTGTCCACAGTAGAGATTTTAGCTAAATTTGTTTTATCGTCACCGGCAGCCTTTAAAATTCTTCGGCTTAAGCATCTTCTAATTAAAATATTTGGGAGAGAGCTCAAACCCTCCTATATTGGGGCTTTTCTTCAGCAAATTACCATCTCAGCAAGTAAACCACATGGCATTTCTGCTCTGTATAAATTGCTTCTTACATACCCACAACCTCTATCTGCAGCGGTTCTAAGATCTGGCAAGGTTTTTTCCTGATGAAGATATTAATTGTAGCGTCTATGGAAGGATTTATATATATATATATATATATATATATATATATATATATATATATGTATATATCACACTCAAGATCATTATAGGGTAACACAACATTGTATCTTAAATAATATGTATTATACTCCATTAAACTGGTCAAATGAAATGCCTCCCTTCTAGCACTTGTTCTAGATGCAATAAAGAGGACTGTTCGCTCTTGCATATATTGTGGTCATGTGAAAAAATATCTCCCTTGTGGAAACAAATTGAAACAACTTTAGATCCACTGTTGGGGCTCTAGGGTCTTTTCTCCCCCGCCATATGTATTCTGTGGGATTACTCCAGAATCTCGGTGAAGGAGAGAAGATACCATATGGCTGTAATCTCACTAGCAGTCAAAAAACTAGTGCTCAGACACTGGATGGATCAAGCCCCTATTTCTTATACAGAATTGCTACATGAAATATCCTTTGCACTCCGAGCTGAGCATTTAATTGAAAATGTGCGCCACTGTCAATCATCTTTTAATAAAAAATGTGGGAAATTATATGCCCTCTACGTGACTTGATAGGGTGGCTTGGGTGGTTCACGAGCCTCTCACTCCCCTTCTTTCTTCTTGCCTTTTTTTTTTTCTTTTTGGAGACCCCTTTCATTTTTCACTTGGCCATTCCTTGTTCTCTTTATTTTACATAATTGCTTATCGTCCTGGTCTTCATTTAGCATAGCCATAATAGGCTAGTGATAAGTGCACCACGGAACAGGGTGGGGAGGGGGGTAGGAGTTTTGGTTTGTTAAAGTAAGTATTAATTATTATGTTCTCCGAATGTCATTTTCTCCTTGTTAACATTTCCCTTTCAGTATATGTTAATTATAGATTGTGTTTATAACTTGCTCTGTTATTTTGTGTTATTTGCTATAAATAAATAAAGTATGTTTAATAAAAAAAAATCCTCCACAGTTTTCCCCTCCTCCAGCAACAATTTAGCAAATTTCTCCTCAAAAGTTTCAGATAGTGGGGGTGTCATTCCCCCCCGGGTCTTTACTGTCCTTAGTTATCACTCTCCAGGCAGTGAGAGCTCCCTCTGGGGTAATAGTCTGTGGCACTTTGGAGCTATCTATGGGGTCCTTATACTCTACTAGGGCCATGAAAGTGTGGGTGAGCAGATTAGCATGTCGACCCGCCACCACAGGGTTTTGTAAACCTTCCACCTTGGAAAGTACTCCCTGTACAGTGTCCATATTGATAACCAGGGGGATGTCCAGGATAAGCATAGCATTTTGGGGGCCAATCTCCTCCCCAGTACACCACTCAACCAACCGGTGCACAGCCACTTCTGTCAGGGTATCCATTTATTTTTAACAGTGCTTCATAAATGTGACCACTAGGGGACACTAATCCCAGTGGTGCCTCCAAGATGTAACCCCTAGGTGGTGCTATCCCAAGCTGCCTGTTTGACTATGGACAGGTTGAGGGGCCTAGGTCCTATGGTGGGTGCTTCCACCCAGAGGTCAGGGTTTGTAGTGGTTGCACTAGCTTGGTCACAGCCCTCTGGGACACTGAGACCCCCTTTTATTACCTATAGTGGCTCACACAGTACACCGGAGTTGCAGCCCCAATACCCATGTATACACACTGTTCACTCATAAAGTACCACTTTCCCTCGAGACTGATTCTGCAGCATGTCTCTGAGGAACCCCTGTAAAATAAGGTTAAACAACACACACAGCGAAATACAATACTGTTTCCATAAGTACCAACACCACAGACAGTATATAGTATAACAACAACAAATCTGATTTATTTAGGGGACAGTAACACGGGAAGGGAAAATCAGGTTAATTAGTGGCATTAAATCACAGTACTGTGCACACATACAGGTCTGAAAAGTCACACTCTGGGTACCCAGGTTGGGGGGGGCTAGCCAGGTCCATTGCCCAGGGTTGGCTGGCAGGTGCAGATGGATAGGGCCCTGTAGAAGAATATGTGCACAACACCCAATTAGTCCATGAAGCACTGAAACAACAAGAATTAGATGACATACTTGTGATTGAAAACAGGCTGCAGGGGAATACCCTGATTTGTACTCACAATACCCAAGCTGAGAACCGGATGGTGGATGTTCTTCTGGATTGTCAGAAGCAACAGAGCATGGAGACAAGGTCCTTGTGACTGGACCCCACTGCAGTTTGTAGCAAACAGATTTAGTCCGAGACAAGCTGGGGTTTGCTTCCAGCTTCAAACACACAGCACACAGCACAGGGGATTGGAAATAGCGATTCCCCACAAGCACTATGTACATTCATATGTAAAAGAAAAGTACTATACCAGGCAGGCTGCTCCTCGATCCCGATCGCACTTTCTGCAAATTACCTGGGAGCACACACAGCAGCTTTAGTTCCTGACAGACCGAGCGCAATTCAGCAATTTCTCCAGTCTTCTACAGGATGAGCCTGGTTTCCACACTTCTGGTGCTTCTTTCTCCTCACAAATCAAATTCAGTCCAAACTGGCACTTACAAAGGCTGCAGGTCGAACCTCAGGGCCTCATATGAGCTTCCTGCAAACTGTACACTGCAGAAGCACAGAGCTCCTTCTCTCTTCACTGTCACAACTGATCTGATCTTTCCAGTCACAGAGCAGGGCATTTCCTTTAGCTCCACACCATTCTGTTGGCTGGTTCAGCTGTCACTCACAATAAGACTCCCTCTGTTGGTGGAAAAAGGCGCCAAGGTCAAAACTACATTTCCCAGAGTCACTGCCCATACAATCCCCTTGGGGCTGGCTCAAAATTAAGAGTCAAAGTTCCGATTCGTCTACAGGCTCCATTTTAAGGAACCCCTCCTCATTGATTGGTCCATTTCAACAGTTCAGGACCAAAATGAAAGAGCTACACTGAAACAGTTTGTGCTGAAATGAAGAGAGGTTAGACAAACTACATTTTCTCAGTCACTCCAAATGATCTCTGGCAAATAATTATATCTTTCAACAAGGCTCCCTCTGCACATGTAGTGACGGCAGAAATGGAGCAAATTGACAGCAGCTCGGGTGGAATTCGAGCATTAAATACACAGTCCCCCCATACAAACTAATTAAGTCTGCAAGCAGACAGCTCTTAAAGAGACAGTACGTGGAGGCTCAAATAGCACTCACTTGGAACCACATTTAAACAGCTTAAATGTCGAACACCGCCCAGACTTGGAGCATTCAGGCAAGCTTCTGGAAGACTTTTGGGAACCCCCATTTGCAGGGGAGTTACACAGAGGATCCATTGCTGCACCCCGGAGCTGAACATTCCAGTTCAGGGAAAAGATGAAACTGCAAGCTGCACAGTCTCAACTTGGAGCCAGATAGGGAAACTGCTAACTCCTATTGAATGGGGCAGACTGGGCTGCAAGGAGCCATGGGCATGTATCTGAGTGCTAGGGCACTCTGGATCCATTTGGGGAGCTGGACCGTGGGGTCACTCCTGGATCTGGGTTCACTTGTGGCTGAAAGCCTTGTGTTTCGCTCTCATTGTAGCCTGTCTGCAGTTGAAGGTGACAAGCTGCTAGACTCTGCAAGCAAGTCAGAAGGTGACAAGCTGCTAGAGTCTGCAAGAAAGTCAAGAAACAGACAGCTGCCAGCTTTTGCTACTTCATCCAGCCCCTTCTGTTGTCCCTTGCTCTGCTGTCCCAAAGTGCCACTGATTCCACTTCTCAAACCCACTGAACACAACTTCAGGTCCAATGTCTTCAGGACCATGAGTAATTCAGGGTTTTCCCTGACCGGGGGGGCTAGAATAAGGTGTCTTACAAGTACAAAGTTTAAAATTGTTCGGCAAGGGCTGGCCAACTCACGGCACCATTCAGGCCTGTACCATTTCAGGGTACACTGACAGACTGTAAGGGGCACTGGTACCAGTGGGGGAGAGGGTTAATGTGCTACTGGGGTTTGGCACTGCTGTTCAAAATTGTTGTTTCATTCTGCAAACTGCTACTAATCTTTTACTTCTTATTCCTCTTCCCTCAAAATAAAAGCTTTAAAGTTGTTATTGTTAGAAGTGACGGTGAGCATATTATTAGCCATAGTCTTTAATTATATGTATGTTTGCACCTATGGGAGCTTTCTAATTAATTTTAGGTTGCTAGGTGTAGCTACGCAGAGAGAGGGAGCAAGTGGTGCCGCTGAGCCTGGGATGTGGTGCTACCCGCTGACTGTAGGTGGAGCCACTCCCCAAAGCATATAAAAGGGAAGATTTTTGGCACCAAAAGGGAAGACATGGGGGGAGACCAGAAGAGAGCAGCCTGCAAGTTTGGCCGGAGGGTCATGGTGGGGCTGGGTGGTCTGCTTGCCACTCAGCCCTCCACCTTTGAAGACCCATGAAGTGGGATGCGACGGTTCGGGTGGCTTATTGGGGAGCAATGGAGCAAAGGAGAGGGGCCTGTTGGTGCGTTCAGGAGGCAGAGTTTGGGAAGGAGAAAGGAAAATGGAAGCCCACCAAGTGAACTGTGGCATTTTGGTAGGGTAAGCACCGATAGGGCCTAAAGCCCAAAAAGGAAAGATTGCCCATGGGTGAGTTTAGCTGTTTCAGATGGTTTTACTGTGGGTGGGCCTGCTATGGCAGTAGGGCCTAGGACATGGTTTGGAAGTGGCAGCCCTTGCAGTTGAGGGTTGTAATGGTGGCAGAGTTACTCCTGTTCCCCAGGCTGGAGGCCACCACAGAATTGGGACCCAGGATACGAACCACTTATGGAGGTGGAGAAAGCCCATTTGGGGGAGTGATATTTATTTATGTATTTATATCTTGGATTAACACCTTTGAGCTAAGAGCTTATTTACAGAGGTTCCATGTCAAATGAGGAAAATATACTAACAAAAAGAATAAAAGAGAGAGTACAATGCTTAATTAAAAGAGAGAATTACAATACATTACAGTGTTCAGGTGAGGTGTACTTGGTAGACTGCAATCTAGAACTTGGGTAACAGGAGGGAGAAAGGGATTGGGGGAATATAAGAATGGAGGGAAATGGGGATATGATAAGAGCATAAATGAGATAGAAGGAATAGTTGCAGGTTGGAAAAAAATGGACTTTAGGTGGAATATAGCCGAGCAGCACATGATGGGCCTGTCAGAACAATGGAGAAAGGAGGAGAGGAGCAGGGAGTAGGCAAGGAATGTGTAGGTGGGTAAGTGCTAGAGTTAACTGCTGATGAAGGTGAAGTGGCAGAAACCAAAGGAAAAGGGGCAGTGAGTGTGAGGGAGGGAAGGGGCAGATGTGTGTGTGTGGGGGAGAGAGAGATGGCAGGAGAGATGAGAGAGGACGGTGGTTACTCTCCAGAGAGAAATGTAGGCGTTAGGTGTTACAGTCGCACAAACTGGTAGTGGTAAGATGAGCTCAAAGTTTTGATTTGAAGGGACCAAGTCTGGATTCAGATAGAAGGTCCACATTAAGAGAGTTGAGCCATTTGGGGGCCCTGTATGCAAAGGACCTTTGTCCTAGCGATGTTCGGTGGAAGAGGATTTGGAAAGTACTGATGCTAGTTCCCCTGGTTTACCAGTACTGGGTGGGTGAGCAGAGAAGGCTCTGAATCCCTGGTGGTGTAAGGCCTAGGGTGGTCTCCTTACCAAGCAGGCAAACCTGGTACTGTACCCTGTTTTGAAGACTGAGCCATCCTGTGTGGGTGTAGAGCTCACAGATATGGGTTAAACGATGTGCACTTAACATAAGCCTACAGTCTTTGTATAAGCCAATTTGTTTCTATTTAGAGCCGTGTTAGTTCCTGCCCCAAAGACTACTAAAGGAATTGCACGACAGGTCATGTGTCGTGCTGGGATAATGTCACGCCTGGGGTGATTAGGCATGAGGCCACAGGCCGAGTGCGACTAATCACCCCAGAAGTGACATTATTCCAGCACGACACACACCCTGGAGTGCATTATTCCTATTATACAATAGCTCATTTGTGTAAAAAAAAAAAAAGATAAAATGCTTAAGAAGTTTACTATAAGTATGTCTTTAGACACATTTCTTGTGTGTAGGTATACTAATCAAAAAAATTGTGCTGATTGTTTTTTCCCTGGGCCAGTAGGTGTAGGTGTAGCTGCTGTACTGTGTGAGGTTGGTCAGTGAAGCTTACTTGTATGCTGAACCAGGGACATGTTAGCCCCCCCAATTCTCAATCACTGTTTTTTCCTCTGTCTTTTTGATTACCTGGTTCTCTCTGTGTGCGTCTGTTTTTCCTCTGCTGCTGAAAGCTGTTGGGAGACAAGCCCACGCACCCGCGGTGTTGTCAGAGACAAACTGCACTCCAGTGCTGTTTAAAGTAACAAGCATCTGCGTGCTTTTCCTGGTATAATTGTACTGTGCTAGATACTGGGAAAATGTGAAAAAAAATGATGTAGTGATTGTTTTCTTCATACAGGCTTTTCTGAATCAGAAAGGAAAAGACAGTGTGATTTTTTTTTTACTGAGCGTGGACTGTTAAGTGCTCGCCCTGAACGCAAGGGAACGCAGGTCTTGATTACGGCTTTCTCTTGCGTTAAAATTAATGAAAAACCAAGATGAAAAATAAAGAAGATAAGGAAATAAACTGATTAAGGGAGGGATTTGTCTGTGGGCAGAGTGTGTGAACTCTTAAGCCCATCTACGTTGACGGCGTTGATTTCAAAGCGGGGCGGGAGTGGGGATTATCAGCATTCAGCTGCGCTACAAAGCAGGGAATACTGAAGCTGCTTGTAGGCAGCGGAATGATGATTTTCTTTTTCTTTCAGTGTGGTCGTAAGTGTGCTGGCACTAGAGCCATGATGTTATGCCAGGATAACATCATGGCTCCAGTGCCAGCTTGACCAATCAGAGGCTAACTTTCCTCTTTGCCATTGTATAATAGTCCATAGTTAACAACTGATAGGACAGAACTAGTGAGTGTGAGCTTGGGGGGCATCATCAGTGAGGCAGTGTCTATGCCTATTTAATTGGCCAGTACATGAGTTGACTGCCTTGGCTACTTGGTCAATGTGCTGTATAAATGATAAGGAGCTGTCAGGAGTGATCTCAAGGTATTTAAGACTATTGACCATATCTAACACTTCTTTGCAGTTGTTAAGGATTTTGAGATAAGACCTATGTCTGTTTTGTGAAGAGGCAAACAGCATAGTCTTAGTTTTCTTGTAGTTTAGGAGGAGCCTGGAGTTAATGAACCAGGCCTCCTCCACTTCAGAAAAATAGCCTGCATTTGTTTTTCTAGAGCTTCAGGATAGGGATGAATAGTGAACAGCACTGCATCATCAGCATACAATAGGACATTGCCCTGATATGACTTAGGGAGGTTATTTAGAAACAGACTGAACAGCAGGGAGCCGCAGTATAACTTTCAAACCTAAATCTAGTTAATAATCTTCCTGATTTAGGATTGGTCAGTTTTTTTAATAAGGCTCAATCCCATGTGTAGTTTTTATTTGTTTATGCCATCTAAATAATTTTAATTTAGACTGTCGGGCGAATGAGTTTGTTTGAGCTATATCTCTTAACCTAGTTTTAACGAAAGTAGCCACCTCATCCCAAGGTTTTAAATATATATCACATAATGGATGTCCTAAGCCATGTGGGAAGATGTTTTTTTTAATCAACTGGATAGAAGGAGAGTTGAGACCTTTCACTGAATATCTGATTTCTTCTTCAAGACACCCCCTAGGAACGTGTGACTCCAACAAGAGAAATAGCCGCAGTATAAATAAATTTTGTCTCTCCAAGACGAGCGTGGACATAGCATATTGTCCTGCTTCCAACCTAAGTATGACTGCAGGAATTGCCTGTGGGACCATTAAGATATATCTATATAGTTTGTTTAGAATAATCTCCAAGGTCCCTAGATTTGTAGAGCCTCAAACCTCTGACGCTTAAAGGGGCACTAGTCTTTATCTTTGCATTAAGGACCTTAAGTATCCTAGTAATTGTGTTCCATCCCATCTTTGCATTAAAGATCTTATACGCATTTGAGACTACTCATTTTGGTTTGAACTAACTTTAGATGCTCTTTCCATGAATTATGTTGTGTGAATCTGACCCTAAGTAGTCGTATCATTTTACTACTTCTGTTTTATCATTGTTTATCCAAAATTTTGGTAATGCTCTTGTTTTATTCCCAAAAATTATAATTTTTGTTTTATCTTTATTAACTTTTAATTTATGATTTCTACAAAGGTCTGCAAAGAGTTTTAACTTTCTCTGCAGACCTAAAACAGAAGTTGAAGTTAGCACCAAGTCATCTGTGTATGCCAAGCAATCTATTCTTTTATCCATTATTTTGGGCGAGTGAAAGTCTAGGCTGGAATGACTTTCCAATATTTTGTTAATATACAGTAAATATTAAATAGGGTAGGGGCCAGTAAGCAGCCTTGACATACTCCTACGTTAGTTGGGAATTCAGGGGTATTTTGTCCAAATTGATTATAATGGACTCTGGCCCATGTGTTTTCATGTAATCTAATCACTATGTCCAGTAACACTGGCTCCTGTCCAAGATTTTCCAGTTTCTGCCATAATAAACTTATACTTATACTGTCAAATGTGAATGAAAAGTCCACAAAACAACAGTATCATTTTCCACCTTTAACCTTTACATATTTCCAGATCAGGTAGCTCAGCATGTATCAGTGCTGTATTGTTGATCTGCCCTTTCTGAAGACATTCTGGAATTCATTAATTATTGAATGCTCCTCCAACCAAGCCAGCTGTCTAGTTAATATAATTTTAGAAAACGTTTTTTCAATACGTCTATCAGGTTCATTGGCCTGCACATTTTAGGGTAATTTGGGTTGTCCTTTTTGAGTTTGCACATGCACTGCAAACTCCTTGGGATAATGACTTTTGAGGGGTGTGACACTGTCTGTCCAATGCAGAGTGCTGTGCAAGGGGCTTGACAGTATCACACCAATCATCAGCCAGGCTGGTCGTGACACTGTTTTGCCTGAAGTGGTCTGCACATGAAAAGAAAAAGCTGCATCAATCATGTGGCGGCTTTTTCCTTTCATCTGCAGGTCACCACACAGCACACAGCCATTTGCATTATGATCAGCCTGGCTGACATCTCTGATCCCCCCCCCCGTCATCCCACCAGTCTCTTCCTGGAAGGTAAGAGGAGGCGCATTCCTTGCCTACCACCTCCATGTCCCGCTGTCTCCATTTGTTTATTTTCTCCCACCCATGCTGAGTAGGCCACAGCCTAAGCCCCATACAGGCTGGGAGTATATAGTGCCCGCACGATTGTGCTAGATTCCCCGCTTGCTGACATTGAGGTGCTCAATCCCGTGTCAGCATGTATCCCCCTCCCCTCTAATATGGTACACTGGGAGACCACCCCAGTGTGCCAAAAAGCTGTGGTGTTTCTGACACTGGGATGCCACTCCTGGTGTGGATTCACCCCCACACCTCCAATATTCTCCAGCCCGACCTCAGGGTGCCAATCCTGGGTCGGCATTGACCACCCTCCAGTACTCTGGCACACTGGGAGCCCACCCCAGTGTGCCGAAATCCATGTTAAATATCTTACCTGTAAAAAAGAAAACAGTCCCATGATGTCTTTTTTTTTAAACTGAAAAAAAAAAAGAAAATGGCCCCTCATCGTTCCCGCTGGCCCCACTCCCCCAACCCGCACTCTCCATCTGCGCACACCACCTCCCCGCACCCCCCCTCACCCATACTTACCTTTGGAGATTGGGAGCAGTGATCTTCTGTGGACCGGGAACATGTCTGCACTCTTCAAAAGCTGACTGCAAACTGAAGAAAATCACGGTAAGCCCTATAATGGCAATCAATGGGGGGTTTCAACTTAGGTTGATATCTCAGCCACTTTTTGGAGTTTTGGTCCCAAATTTTCAACATGGGGTTCTTGGGACCCCACCTCATAATTTACTGTCACTGTCATTTTGTTTCTCAGTCCTGAAAGGTGATTTTGTGGTGGCTGCGAAATCACCTTTAGAGACATAACTCGAAATAACACTGCGCTGTTCATGGGGTGGGGTCTAAAATCATCCTAAGTTGCAAATTTGGTGAAAAACTCCCAAAAATGACTATTCTGATAGGGTCCATTGCACAGTTTCTACACATGCTCATAACTTCATCAGTTTTTAATATTTTCACTCCAGATTTCCAACATTGCCATTTTTTCACACCCACTTATGAACAGTACAGCTGTCATTGTTTGCATTCTTCCTGAAATGCGTTTTTCACCTGTGTCACAGAATGGCACAGTCGCTGTGCGAAATCAACTTTTGGGACAGATTAATGATATCCCAGTGCCACTGTTCATGAGGGGAGGCCCCAAAAAGGCCATGCCGAAAATTTGGTGAAAACATTCCAAAATGTTACTGCGTTATGAGTGTGCATTGCACAGTTTCTACCCACACTCGTAACTTCACCACTTTTTCATATTTTCACTGCAGATTTTCAACATTGCCATTTCTTCACTTCTCCTCATGAACAGTACAGCTGTCATTTTTTCACATCCTGCCCAAAATATGTTTTCACACCTGTGGAGCTGAATGGCACACTTGCTGTGTGAAATCACCTTTTGGGATTGAAGAATGAAATGATACTGCCACTGTTCATGAGGTGGGGTCCCTAAAAGTCCATGCTGAAAATTTGGAGCAAAAATACCACACACACACCTGGGGTGTTAGGGTTTCCAACCATAGCGCCCACCCTGTACAGTTTGACAGGTGTCGGGGTGTGACTTGGGGTCGTCAGCCATAATTCTTACCCCATTTCACCCCCACCCTGCAGCCACTGACACACACTGAGGATTGCCATGGGGTGTTTTTCCCCTAATGTTCACCCCATTCTCCTGTACTGCACCCATCTCAGCTTATTTCCTTATGGAATTGTGTGAGCATAAGGGCCAAAGACCTCAAGGCACACTGTGACACTGGTCAGTGTCTGCAGGGTGGGGTGAGGTGGAATGGCATGAGTGTTATGGCCGATGACCCAAAGGCACACCCCCAATGCCTGTCAGTCTCTGCAGGGTGGAGGTGGGAGTGGGGGTTTGGCATTATTTTAAAACTTCACTGCCATTCCTACTATGCATCTCTGTAACTCCTGCACTACCAATGCCAATACCAGCAAGTAAACATTCGGTATTGACAAATGCTTGTTTTTCTAACAAAGTAAACCAGTGCTGGAAAAACATGAGAAATTTCTGTTGAGAGTGATGCCTTAAAATGCAACGCAGAGGAATATACACAGAAATATATAGGAGGCATGTACAGCAGCAATACCAACAGCAAACTTTCAGCATTGACAAATGCTTGTTAAATACAGGGTTAGGGCACAAAATAGTCAAGTGGGTTCAAAACTGATTCCACAATAGAACTCAGAGGGTCATAGTCAATGGAACACTGTCTAGTGAGGGAAGGATGATCAGTGGTGTGCCTCAAGGATCTGTCCTTGGCCCAGTCTTCTTCAATATATTCATCAGCAACATTGCTGATGGCCTGCAGGGTAAGGTATGCCTGTTTGCAGATGACACGAAGCTCTGCAACAGAGTAGATACAACTGAAGGAACAGCAGCAATGGAAGCAGATCTAAAGAGCCTAGAAGCATGGTCTAGGGACTGGCAGTTGAAATTCAGTGCCAAAAAGTGCAAGGTCATGCACCTTGGTAAGTGAAACCCAAGGAAAACCTACATACTCAATGGTGAAAAATTTACTGAAAAAAACTCGAATGGAACCTTGGAATGTTTATTTCCGATGATTTAAAGGTGGTAGACATTGTAAAAAGGTGGTGCAGAAGGCTAGTAGCATCCTTGGATGTATTGGCAGGGGCATTACAAGTAGGAAGCAAGAGATCCGACTCCCTCTGTAAAGGTCCTTGATGAGGCCACATCTCAAGTACTGTGTACAGTTCTGGGGGCCGCACCTAAAAAGGACATAGACCACTTGGAGGCTGTATAGAGGAGAGCTACTGAAATGGTACAGGAACTGCACCAGAAACAATATGAATCTAGACTACAGCAACTGTAAATGTACTCCCTCAAACAAAGGAGAAATGGGGGATATGATAGAAACCTTCAAATACATTAAGGGCATAAATAAGGACAAGCAGAAAACCTATTTCACAAAAATGAGACCACGTGAATGAGGGGACAGTCTGAGACTAACGGGGGTAAGTTTAAAACCAACATTCGTAAGTTCTACTTCACAGAGAGGGTGGTGGACCCTTGGAATAGCTTACCACCAGATGTTGTGGAGGCCAAAACAGTCACTGCTTTTAAGCTAGCGTGGATCAAGTACTGCAGTAATCTTTAAAGAAGAATAGAATAGGGGGTAGGCAATCTGGACATACTAGATGGATCATATGATCCCCTTCTGCCAACACATTCTTATGTTCTTATGAAACTTACATGCCAACTAGAAGGGTAGTCTTGACCTTGTTCAACAGCATTAAATATATATATTTTTTTCCATCTTGTATTTTTCCACCATGGTCCACAGGTGGGGATCCATCCTCCTCCTCCGGTCTCCCCGGACACCTCCCCCAGGTACCCCCAAGCCCTATGTAATGGCAATTACAGGTGGTCCCAAGGTAGCAGCGCAGATCTGCTGGAGGGGACATCATGGAGCCTCCTGCCGGATTTCACTTTTTCTGGTCCCTCCCCCTTGCGGCCATGAACCTGCGTGTGGAGGCACGCGCTTGTCACAAAGCCACTCTTCAAGTCTCCCAAAATCTGGCACTGACCCCTATTCTCTACCAGGAGGCAGCCAAGGAGTGGGACAATGTGCCCACCCATACCCAGGAGAAGAGAGCTGTCATCAGATGCTCAATCCTCTCCCTCCCCTGCCAACCCCCGGTGGCCCGAGCTCGCTCCTGAACCTGGGCTGCCAGCGTGGTGTGAGGTGTGGCATCCAGTGCCTCAACCCTCAGCACCACCGGGCTGGCATTAAATATTCTTTTAAGAATGGGAAGCCACCATTCACTAAATTATTTGTATATATCCCCAATTAACTGGTCTGGGCTGGGAGCTTTATTGGAGGCTAAGAACAACAGAGCCATACAAATCTCTTCTTCTTGTAAACACATTGGCAAAGAATATATTAATAATCCTTGTTAATAATAATTTTGGATGCCATAGTTTCATCCTATTTAGAGAAGTATAGATTTGAAAAGAAGCTTTCCAAAGGTTTGGTGGAATATATGCTTCCACCCTTGTAGAATATTTATTGTAGCCCTGGATTACTAATTTCCAGAAATGTTTAGTGTCTCTCTTAAATATTGCTTTCCTTAATATCTCCCATAATTCTAAAGTGTGCTTATGTAATTCAAGCTCCAGCACCTTTTTGTATTCCTCTCTTGCTTTATTTACAGTTTTATTGTTTTTTATTACCATGCATCTCCATTTTATGCTGTCTAAGTAGTTTGTAAAAAATGTGTTTGGCTCTTCCACAATTTTGATTAAACCAAGATTTACCCCTTTCCTTTTTATTAATTGTTATGACATGATTTTTTGTTCAATGAGACCTAATGAAAGTATTAATTTCTTGCCATAATTTAAAAACATTGCTATAATTTGCCCCTTTTATTATTTGAGTACAAAGAGCATTAATTTGTCCAATGTGTAATAGCTGATTGAACTGATTTATGGTTCTAGTTTTCCATGTGATTCTTTTTTTTTTATAATTTCTAACCCTTTATTAATGTGTGTATTAGTATCTACATCTTCTATTTCTTTAATTGTCATTGAAACTTCTACCGGATAATGAGCAGATTCTGATCATTCAATGATTTTTAGGTCAACAATTAATTTAGCGGCTTCCAAATTAGTCCAAACCAAATTGATGGTTGAGGAGCCTCTTGGCCCCAGATATGTTAGTTTGCCTTCTTTTTCTCCTGGAAGACATCCATTTAGCACGCATAAATTTAATTCTGTTAAGTTTTTATGCAATTCCTTCCCTCTGCCATTACTTTTCTGATATCTGGCTCCCTTATAGTAGCTACCCTTGGGTTAATAATGGGGAAATACGCAGTAAAGTTGGACTGGTGCCTATTATTCAAATGTGTTACTGGGAGTCTTACATTAAAATCACCCATAATTATTATGGCTGCACAGCCCCTCCTTTCAATTAAATTTTACAGTGTCATGTTTGAGTAATTATGTTATTCGCTTTTCCTTTTTTAGGTGGGCAATAGACATTAAGTATAATCAATTATTGAGAGGCCTGCTCCTTTTCAAGTACTATCATCAGTAAATTATCTAAAATGGTATCTAGTTTATGAATCTTATAGTTTAAAGCAGTCTTAACATATATAGAGAGTCCACCTTTATGTCTCCCAGATGTCTTATTTCTTTTAGCAAAATTCAAAAAGTTTGAATATCCTGATAATTGGGGTACCTTGCTATCTGCATGCCATGTTTCGTGAAGGCATATAATTTCATGTGCCTCCAGGAATTCTTTGACTTCTGGATCCAATAGTTTTGTATGAAGTCCCTCTATATTCCAAGATATAATTTTAATCAACTTAGTATTAGTCCACTAATTGTTGTTCTTTATTCAGTATCTCTAAATCATTTTCAGTGTCAGTGGCTCAGTAGGTAGCACACTCGCCTCTGAGGCCAGGAGATCAGAGGGCTATGGGTTCAGTTCCCACATCTGGCACTTGGGTTAATATCCCAGTACTGACACTGTAGTGCAGCATGAGAGGGGTGCTGCACTTCTGAGGTGCCATCTTTCGGATGAGGCGTTAAACCGAGGTCCCATCTGCCTGGATTGGTGGTAGTTCAGGTGGATGTTAGAGATCCCATGGCACTTATCAAAAAGAGTAGGGGAATTTCCCCGGTGCCCTGGCTAAATTTCCCTCATTCACTAAAAATACCACCAACAGCTTAATCTGGTTCAAGGTCAGTTGACATTCATCTGTATCCCCCTTCCCTGGGTCATGCCTGAAAATAGGCAGAATTTGTCTAGTGCACTTACCCAGTCAACAAAAACTAAGTAAATAAATTTTCTGAATACCTCAGTGATGTAAAACTGTTTTGACTAGGTAAGATGTCCTGAGCTCTTGTTTTCTCACCAGTATTGACTTCTGTTAGAGCCACCTCCTGTTGGTCCCTTTTTTGGGGTCTGCATATCTAGGACCTGTGGCATTACTATGTAGATTCCCAGGGCATCTAGTTTGCATGCTGCCTTTATAAATGCACTGGTTATAAATGAGTTTTGGAATGTAATATCAATTTGGGGGAGTTACAATAACCTTATGAATTCTAATCGCATCTACGGAGTTTCTAGTAATATTAATTTGAAGGGAGTGTGCAAGAAAGGATAGTCTCTCTCCCCTAATGGCACTTGCTGAGTTTTGCTTGGCTACTTCCAAGACTAAAATAGAGACTGTTTTACATTCCCGTTCCTCCTGTTGCTTTCCCTTATAGGTTGTTATCGCTTTTATTATATTATTGATTTTCTTTTTCTCATATTCTTTCCCTTTGCCTTTTTCTTTCCCATGTTCCACTTTGGGTGTGGGAATTTTTTTGGTCTCAGTACTTTTAATAATAGGTACCATCAGAGGAGGTTCTATCGCAGCCCCCCTTAATTTTAACCCTTAGGCTGCTGGAAGATTTAGAATGCATAGGTTTTTAGGACAAGATATCTTGTCGGCGGCAGCCTAACGGTTAAGATAGGTTCTATTCCCTAAATAAATTTAGCAATTTCTTCTGATTGACAGTATAATAAAATACAATCATATTATCGTAAACTAGGAGGTTTCATAATAAAAACCTCATCTTCTATATTAGATATTTGAAAGAGGTGTAGCATCCATTTGGTTAGAGTCTCTTGTGTTTCTTTCTCTAATGTGGGTATGCCATACATTTCTAGTAGATACTCAATCTCGGTTACATTTTGATTAATGTACTTTCCAAATGAGGTAAAAGTACTCACTGTGCCCCTCTTTCTTTTTGTTGGTTCATTATGTTCCCTTGTATCATCCCAATTTTGGCTTTAGGGATGCATGTTGGTCTTGGTCTCCCCTCCCTTTACAGTTCTTCTCATCCTCTATTTCCTTGGTTTGACTGGATATCCCATCTGTGGTGGTATCTAGTCCAGTCAGTGATTCTTTACCCTTTAACTACCCTTCTCAATCTCAATTGATATAATTTTCTCTCCAGCACTTATTTCAATGTTATTTTTTCCAAAATCTAGACATTTTTCCTTTTGGGGTATCAGTAAATTTGTCACTTTCCCCTGTTTATCTTTTTAATTTGTTTTGAGTTTTTTTTCCAGTATTACTACTTTTAAAGGATGATTGATATAATAATTACATACTTTGTCTTTGTCAAATGGGGATAGCAGATTAGTTTGAATTGCTTTATTCTCCCTTAACAAAGGTATTATTTCATTAGTTTCAATTTGTGCTACTGATGAATGGTTTAAATTTAAATTTGAATTAGGATGGTTAGTATTGAATTTATCCAGTTGTATCCAACTATGAAAAACATCTGCTTTCAAGTTTGAGATTTCTTCTTTTAAAACATCCAAATGCTCTAATATTACAATATCTGCATAGTATTAGTGTAGTATTTTATAATCTTGAGCATTTACTTTAACATTTTTAAAAGGGTGTAAAATCACCCTCATCCATAAAGTATTCTTTATTATATTCTATATGAGATTCATCTAAGTTTGTTTTAGTTATTCTAAGAGATTCCGTATCTGTTTCGTTCTCAGTCTGTTTGTAATTTCTTCTCCTTGTACAATTTCCAATTTTTTCAACACTTCTATTGTTGTGCTAAGCTCTTGAATTATAGCTGCCAAACCATTTCTCTTCTCCATTCTGCTAATCTTCTGTATTCCTTTTTTCTGTTGTGTTGGTATAATAGGAAGTGTATCTCGAGGTATTGAAGAATAAGAGAGTTTGGGGCTTTTTTCATAATCTGAGGTACTGTATGGTGAGAAAACTGCCAGAGTATCCCCATCATAACTCCCTTCTGAGTTGTCTAATACCGTGGAATCCCACCCATATACAGCTAATGAAGATCCTTCTGGCATTTCTGTATTACTTTCTGTAGGGGTACTTGGATTTGGTGTAATTAGATCCACCTCAATAATTTCACTCTTGCCCCTCACATCCCTATTTCCTGAATGGGAACATGGAGTAGAAAGATACATAGGTTTGTTAATTTGTTCCTTCCATATTTATGTTATTTTAAATTGCTTAATTTCTTTATCATTATTTTTTATCTCCTCTCCTTTTAATCTTTTCTTCCCTTTCTTAGTAGTCACTTCATTGACAAGTTTGTCTAGGATGGATTGTTCTTTATCCTCCATGTTTTTTTCCTTTACAATGGAGCTATTTTTCCCACTTCTAGGGACCATCCTAGTATTATTCGTTATTACACGTAAAGTATAGCTCCTCATATATTAACCTCTCTATTGATCAGTAAATCTCCAACTACACAAGTCAGAGGTCCTACACTTTAGCTTCCAAAAAGGAACTAGATTTATCATTAAGTTGTAGCAAGCACCAACAGTCTACAATTGGGTTGATACTGTACAAATAAACAAAAATAGAATGTTTGGGAATAGTCAGGTATGATAGCTATAATTATAGTACAGAGAAATAATGCTGCTACTATTATATGGGTGAGACAGTTTATCATATGCCCAGGTTCTGTACACAATACCTAAATGACTGTATTATAGATATCAAACAATATTACCTTGATTGCTCTGTGTGACTGAGCAGCATAGAAAGGATGGGTTTATGGATTAATATATAGGTAATCCTATTTCAAAGTATTCAAAATATACCTCCTATGAATAAATAGTGATTAATTTCCTAAAACATCCACTCAAATCCACTTAAAAAGTGACCACAAGGTCACATTAAGGTACTTCCTTAAAGTGCTGCAAGGCTGCTGTAATGGAATACAACTAAAACAGATGTAAAATAGGTCCAGAATTGTCTCTGATGATTCAATGTCAATCAGACTCAGTGTGACCTTAATTTTTGTGTTCTTGCTTCCTCTCCTAGATTATTAAAGTCAGTTGCAAAACTTCTTTCAAATGCTAAGAGAGAAAAGAAAAAACAAACCGATGGGCTCCGCTGTTGCTTTGTAAAAGTGGAAAAAAATAAGGAGAAGACAGTCTAGATTTTCACACCAGCTGCAAATCCAGCAGTCCCAAAAGTTCCAGCACACTCTAGCAAGCTCAAAGTGACTGTTTAGCTTTAGCTGCCAGTGCTTCAATTTTCGAGTTTGCAGAGTGTTGCAGCTCAACAATTCAAGAGGCTGTAGGCAACCACTGCAAAAATAAATATAAATCCAAGTAATAGTAACCGGTAGTAATTTGTAAGGCCCGTAGAGACCAATAAAGCCAATAAATGGAGTAAAAACAGTGTCCTTATACTCCTACTAAGTCATGTTAAATCGTGTTGAACATACAGCTGTTATAACTGTGTCTATTTCAATGAATTCCAATATTTCTTAAATGGTCCTAATGGGTTCTATGCACAATGCCATTGTGCCCATGTAAACTGGGCACATTGGCATCGTGCTTGTGAATGCCATGGAGCGGTGGCCACATGGCATTCATGACATGGGTATGCAGGGATTATGTACCCGATCCTGTGGCTGTGTGAACTGTAATGTGCCAGGGGCAGGCAGGGGGCATTCTGGGGGCATGCCAGCACTACACAGCATGCATGACTCTGCGTAGTGCTGGCCGCATAGGTGCAGAGAAGGGGCATAGGTTACAGCGGGGGTGGGGACCCTGCTGTAACTCACTGTGCACCCCCATGGACACAGGCTGTTGGTCACCAGGGGACCAGGACAGGGTTTGCATGCTGCCCCTGACCGCTGTGCAGCTGGAGATGGCAGGGGCAACTAAAAGGGCCAATGGCAATCACTGGATGGGCGTGGCAGCACCAGGATGGGATGGTGCCACACAGGTCTGGGTGCCTGCAATTGGCTTGCACAGCCCCAGACCCATGTCTCCCTATGCAAGGGATCCACTAGAGGGCCCAGGGGGGAATCCCATTGGATGCCTGCCCAGGACAACGACTCCTTCCCCAGCTGCCCTGCATAGTCCTGCATGCTGGGAGGTGGAGCCACAGAGAGGTGGCCGGCATTTGTGCATCCCAATATGGGTGCACCTGTCCACGAGTGCACAGCTATGTGTGCGAGGTACACATTTTTTCATGTACCTGCACCCGGATATTGCATAGCGCCCAATATCCTTAAAACAGTAGCTTTCTTAATTTCACAATATTTACACTGAAGTTGCTAATAATGTCCTAAAGTTATCCTAGTGACCATCTAGTACAAATACTATGCTATGCAGTTGATAGATTATTTTATAATAATTTTACTTGCTTGCCGCTTACTGTCCCAAGTCTCTGGGAAAAAGCTGAGTAAAGCAGTGGAGAAAAGTCAAATAAGGGCAAGGAGACAAAGGTTTTCCAATTATTAAGCTATCAGACAAGCTTTCTAAAGCCCCAGACTTCCACCATGTGTGTCTCCTGCTGCAGTTTGGCTTAGAAAGATGGCGAATTCTGCCTGAAGGGTGCCACGCATGCACTTTTGAGCTCCTCAGTTCAAACTCAGACTCTCTTTGCCATTTGCTAGAGCAGCTCAGCTGATATTCAGCATTACTGCAGCTCAGTGCAGCTCAAACCCAGGGCACCTTTTCATTTAATTAACTTCAATAATGTTTCAAGTATGAATTAGCCTATGTAATCAGCAGTCTTCCTTTAAAGAATGTATACAGCAATAAAATAATTAACATAGAAGTTGACGGCAGATAAGGACCGCAAGGCCCATCCAGTCTGCCCATTTCTTTTTCTACCTTATAAATGTGCCATCGGCCTTTGCTCTGTCAGTGGCCTATCTATTCATAGTCATTTGTATTGCTCCCTTATGCCTATCCCATGCCTGTTTGAAGCCCTGCACTGTATTCATAGCCACCACTTCTTGTGGTAAGCCATTCCATGCATCCACCACCCTTTCTGTGAAAAAGAATTTCCTCACATTCCCATAATCGGCCCCCCTCTAATCTCATGCTGTGTCCTCTTGTCCTGCTATTTTTCTTATATTTAAACATGTTAGACTCTTTCACCTTGTTAATGCCCTTAAGGTGTTTGAATGCCTCGATCATATCACCTCTCTCACTCCTTTGCTCAAGGGTATACATATTGAGCTCTGTTAATCTGTCCTCATATGTCTTCTGATGCAGTCCCTGCACCATTTTGGTTGCCCTTCTCTGGACTGCCTCAATTTGGTTAATGTCCTTGTGAAGGTGTGGCCTCCAATACTGCACGCAGTACTCCAGATGGGGCCTAACCAGTGTCTTGTAAAGAGGGATTATTACCTCCCTCTTATGACTTAGATACCCCTACTAATACACCCTAACACCCCCTAGCCTTACCTACTGCTTTGAGGTCTGCTTGGATGATTTCAGGCCATCAGTGATGATGATGCCCAAGTCTCTTTCTTCCTTTGTGACTGCTAGCAACTCCCCTCCCAGCCTATAGGTGGCTTCATGGTTTCTCTTCCCTATGTGCATGATTTTACACTTCTTTGCATTAAATCCCAGTTGCCACTCTTCTGACCATTTTGCTAGTTTATCCAGATCTCTTTTCATTCTGCCCACCCCATCTGGATCATCTACTCTGTTGCAGATCTTGGTGTCATCTGCAAACAGACAAGCCTTACCCTCTAGTCCATTTGCAAGGTCACTAATGAAGATGTTGAAGAAGACTGGCCCCAGGACTGATCCCTGAGGTACCCCACTTGTGACTTGCATCTCTTCTGACTGTATACCATTTACCACCACTCTCTGTTTTCTGCCCGTCAACCAGTTTGCCACCCAGTTGACCAACTTCTGACCCACCCCGAGCCTACCCAGCTTATTTATCAATCTTCTATGTAGAACAGTGTCAAAAGCTTTGCTGAAGTCAAGGTAGGCGACATCAACTGCTCCCCCTTGGTCCACCACTCTGGTTACCCAGTCAAAGAAATCTATGAGATTAGTTTGACAGGACCTTCCTTTTGTAAACCCATGCTGTCTTGGATCCTGTGCCCCTATGGATTCCAGGTGTTGCACTATCCTTTCCTTAAGGAGTGCCTCCATAATCTTGCCCACTACTGAGGTAAGACTGACTAGACTGTAGTTCCCCGCCTCCTCCCTGCTACCACTCTCGTGGAGCGGGATCACATGAGCCCTTCTCTAGTCTTCTGGGACCTCTCCTGTGCTCAGAGACTCACTAAACAATTCTGCTAATGGCTCTGCTAGTTCCACCTTTAGCTCCTTAAGTACCCTGGGATGTATGCCATCAGGTCCCATTGCCTTATCCACCCTGAGCTAGCAAGCTCTTGTAGACCCCTTTTTTGTGAAGGGAGTAGTGCTCACCTCCCTCCCCTGTGTCCATGTTGCTGAGCTGTGGGCTCTGCCCTACCGTCTCTTCAGTAAATACTGAGCAAAAGTATCTATTTAGGATAGATGCCTTTAAGGGTCCTCCTCCTCACATGCTCCCTTTTCTCCATTAAGCTTAGCAATACCCCCTCTGGACTTTCTCCTTTCACTAATGTATCTATAGAAAGTCTTGTCACCTTCTTTTATTGTTCGTGCTAGTGTTTCCTCAGTTTGGGACTTTGCCTGCTTTACTGCCTTCCCTGCTTCCCTTAGGGCAGTTTGGTATGCCTCCCTATCTTCATCCCGCTGTGTTCCCTTATATTTCCTGAAGGCCAGCCTTTTGGCTCTGACCTTTTCTGCTACTGTATTTGAGAACCAAAATGGTTTCCTTCTTCTTTTACTTCCTTTTCTGTCTAACACAATGGGATGTTGCTTCAAGTATTGCATCTTTAATGCTTGCCCACTTTGCCTGTACCCCCTCATCTGTGTTTCTTTTTGCCAGGGCTAGCTTAACTCTGTTGGCCATCTTATCAAAGTCACCTCCTCTGAAGTCCCATATTTTTGCCTTGTAATGGGATGATTTAGATGTAGTAGCCAAATTGAACCATACCATGTGATGGTCACTGGCCCTGAGGTGACCTACTACCTGGAGATCTGTGATCCCTTCCTTGTTAGTCAGTACTAGATCTAGGATAGTCTTGTCTCTTGTGGGTTGCTGTACCAGTTGTTTGAGGCCCTCCTCCTGCAGGTAGTCCACTATGTGTCTAATTCTGGCAGATGTTCCTGCTGGTATTGACCAATCTGTATCTGGCAAGTTGAAGTCTCCCATTATCAGAACCTCCCCTTTAGCTGTCATGTTTTGTATATCTTCTAACAGTAATGTGTCTATGTCCTCCCCCTGGTCTGGGGGCCTTCTATGTCCTCCCCCCTGGTCTGGGGGCCTGTAGACAACCCCAGTTCTTATGGCTGTCCCATTTCCTGTTTCCAGGGTGACCCACAGTTCTTCTGGCTCCTTATGTGTATTCTGAATTTCTGTAGCTTTGATATTTTCATTCACATACAGGGCCACTCCTCCCCCGCTTTTTGCACCTCAGTCTCTTCTGAACAATACATAGCCAGGTACTGAAGTCTCCCAAGTGTGATTACTGGTAAACCACGTCTCACTAATTGCTACTATGTCCAGTTTAGCCTCTGAAATTATTGCCTGCAGGTCTGGGATCTTATTTCTCAGGCTGTGAGCATTTGTGTACATGATTTTCCATTGGCCAGATTTTGGCGTGTTAATTGTTGGGTGAGGTTTGGCATTACCCCTGTGCGTCGTATGGGGAGACAAACCTTTTTTCTTACCTGGTGATGCAAATGAACTGCAAACATGCTGAATCCCTGTTTGACCACTAGCTGAGGGGGGAGGGGTGTTCTTCCCATTCGACATATGGGGTGCTGCACCCCTCTCCCCATTTGCTAGTTTAAATATTCTGCAAAGACGTCAAACTTCTGCCCCAATGCACTGACTCCCTCCTTAGTCAGATGCAGTCCATCAAATTTAAAGAACTTTCGCTCCCAGAACTGTTGCCAGTTCCCTACAAATCTGTGTCCTTTTCCTGGCTTCCAGCCCTTGAGCCATGTATTTAGCTCCCCTATCTCCCTTCTCTGACCTTCCATCCATCTGCTCCCCTCTCCCAGACTGGCAGGATCTCAGAGAAGGAGATGCCGGATGAAATAGATGATAGTTTGTCACCTAGCCTGGTCAGGTGTTCCTTGGTCTCCACAACTGACCAGCTGGCGAGATCATTAGTCCCTTTGTGTGCTAGGACATCAATGTTTTCTCCTGCTTTGTGAACAATTTTAGCAATGCGGTCAGTGTCTCTCCATGCTGATGTACCTGGGAGACATCTGACCATTACCCCTGGCTGGAGATGGGTATCAACTCCCCGAATCATGGAGTCTCCTATGATCAGAAGTTTTTTGGATTTCCTTTTTGCTTTTTTTGTTTTGGTTCCTGATTTGGGTGAGTTTTGTTGTGCTAGCTCCTGTGCTGCCGTGTCCTGCTCTGCAGTGTCTTCTGCCTCTTTGTTTGATTTCAGAGATAGAGGCAGATACCTGTTTGTAGTGTTTATATGGTTTTTGGAGGTAATATGTTGGAGAGCAGAGAGTGATGGGGCACCCGATTTGCCCCCTTCTAACCACCTGCCAACCTCCTGGACCAACTACCCTCTGCGGTCGAGGTTTTTCTGTTGGATGCTGGGGAAATGGCGGGTGATTCTTATAATGTATTTCCTCTTGAATATGAAATTTAAGGTGTGCAATCTCTGCCCATGCTGCCCCGGAGCTGAGCCCTAAGATCTCCAAAGTCCCAGCATGTAGGACAGTGTCCTAAATCCTGTAAGACTGTCCTTCTGAAAATTGTTCCACAGTACCTGCAGTTAATGATATCCATTCCAGATAAGTTGCTGGGTTTATAACCTAGTCAGAGTAATTAGAAGGAAAAAAAGGAAAAAATGCAAGTAATGGTTTGATTGTGTTTTGTTTAACTTATTATAACAAGTTAAATTACTAGTGCCCCTGTAAATGAGCTCACCTTGTGGAGGCCCCACTGATCCACCCCTTCCTGCTCTGCCACAGGAAATGTCACAACTGTGGTACACTATAAAAGGAGTGTAGTGTGGGGTGGTTGGGGATGGGGGTGGGTGGCTGGGCCCTTCCCCTGCCGAAAAAGAAGAACCATGGATGAAAGAACAAGGAGGTAAGAGCAGAAACAATCAGTCAACAACAAATGCAGTAACCCTGAAAGCTTATCCTAATGTTAGATAAAACTGTAAAACCTGTAAAGCACCACCTGTAATAATTTCAGAGAAGATATACGCTATAAGAAACACTTTGCTACAGAGAAAAATAAAGCAATGAAATGTTAGCAACAAACAGTAGCAGTCCCTGTGAGTAAAAAAATAAAAACAACACCACACAGTAAATCTGTTTAGCCAAAATAAGTCTTAATCCTTTTCCCTTGCTCTGGTAAGTTTCTCTACTCTGCCTTTCAAGCAGTCTTAGAAGGAAAGAGCTCAGGTGAAGCTAGGTGCCTTGGCCAGCAAACCAAGTCTTAAGGATAAAAATACACACAGCGCTGAGTTTAACAAGTTACATTTTCCTTTTTAAACCTTGAATTTTAAATTCTATTTATGCTGTTTATGCTGCAATTTATACCGCTTGTGTAGCAAATAGAATTATGCATAATTGTGCACAAGCTCCGCTACTCAAATTATAGCTGTAGTGGCTAGAACAACTTGTATACAGCTTATATACAGCTTGTGTTCAGCTTATGCAATTTGTGCACTTGGAGTAAAATAGAGAGAGAAACAGACAGAGAAAGACATATAAAATATATATTTGCTCACTTATCCTGAGAGCAAATTTATTTCCAAAAGTCAAACTGTATCCTTGGAGTGTCCAACCCTCTGCAGGGTCGCCCTGTGAGTTCCTCCTCAGGAGCGGGCTCCTCCACCACTGTGGACTCCTAGCTCCGGGAACGAAAACATAGAACAGCAAGGTTCAGCTAGAGAAGTCGTCAGCACAAGATTCTCTGGTAATAAGAATGCTGATAGTAAGCCATTACTGCAGGCTCTCCTTTACTTACAAAATGTTACCATTTAAATTTTATTCAGGCAATGGTGGCATACTTGTAAGTACAGGGTGAGTGTATCAGCATTCCTGCTAGTCTGCTTCTCCTAGGCAAGCCCAGTGGCATGGAGGGCTGAGGCATCATTGCCTTACCTCCTGCCACACCAGCGATCCGTGTTCATGGTGTGAGCAGGTTGCCGGGGGTCAGCCGGGGAGGGAAAGGACCAGAGACCGGTTCATGCATGGCCCCTTGTGGTGGCTGGAGGCTGGCACACCAGCTCTAAAGATTAAGGGCATGGAGACTGAGCAGATGCCTGGCGTGCTGTGTGCAGATGTGTGCGCGGCTCAGCCATTGGCGTCATTGCATGCATACGACTCTGCACTCGGGGGACAGGAACAAAAATGGAGGCTGAAAATTCTCTGACCAGTGGGATGATACCAGCCCCTCGCATGTGCCGCACCTGGCCAGCTGGCATGTCATAATATCCAAGAGATAAGTACCAGTGGACACCGGGGTGATGGGGTGGGGGTGGGGGGCCGGTGGAAGAGGGATGGTCAGAGGCAGTGAGAAAGAAAGAAATAAGAAAATAAAAGTCTGCTTTTCCTTAGTCAGAATAGCGTGCAGTTGTACAGTCTTCTCTCTCTCTCCTCAAGCAACCAGGAATACTGAAGATGCCTGTCTAGGCACTGCAGGCCTGGTAGACTAGAAAAGTTGGGATCCCAAAAGAAATTGTCTGTGGAAAGAACAGAAGCAGTTTTCAGCAAAACCACAGTGTAAAAGACAAGTTGGAACTGGGGTTTTCCTGCCCCTCCACAGACTTTTCCCCTCTGGGGGATTATCTCCTTTTTTTTTTGTCAATTCTTTTCCCCTTCAATCGCAGCCCCGAGGTCCTCTCTCAGGCATCCAGTCTTTTTTCCTGCCCGTCTGAGGATCCCCGAGCTGTACCTTCTTTCTCCCTCTCCTCTCTGATGCCAGCACTCCCGGCTAACCCTATCCGGGGTGGGTCACCCCCTCCTACTTGGGTGCTCTTATTGAGACAGACTCTGGCATCGGACAAGGAGTGGCCGAGGAAATCGAAGGCCAGCTGGGGAGAGCCCGACATAGGGCATGGGGGACTGGTGCTGTCACCTGATCCTCGGCGTCTGGTTTTTCCTTTGTTCTGGTTGCCTCCCCGACGTGGGACGTGCAATGCCATCAGCCCATGGTGCAGGTGCTCCCACCTACATCCGGAGGCGTCCACCCAATGTCATCCCGCTATGATACTTGCCTGAGTGCATAGCAGTGCCACCGGTGTCCACCAGGGGCTGCTGCTGCACCGAACTACCCTGGATCCCACCCCGAGAGAGGAGAGCAGTCCGTCGGATGCTCGATCCTCTCTCTCCCCTGCCGATCCCCAGCGATCTGGGCTCGCTCCCGAACCCGGGTCGCCGGCGTGGCACGAGGTGTGACGGCCAGCGCCTCAACCCTCAGCACCACCGGGCCAGCTGGATTATCTCCTCTTGAGTCTCCAGTCCAAGGAAGTATCTGCCTTCATCCATCCTGAGCCTCAGCTAGACAAACCAAGAGAGAAGTGAAGCAGAGGAAGGCCACTAGCAACCCTGGGGAAGCCACTGTCCCAGCTGGGAGCAACAAATACAATTAGCCCACTTTAGCCTAGTGTACCTGAGGTATCATGTGAGGCATTAGAACCATGAGTAAAACCCAGGGTTTGACCCTGCAACTTGGGAATAAAGACTATTGTGTAAGGAGTAAGGGAAAAGTCTTGGGATGGACTGTGCCTGTGACAGAAGCCCAGGTAGAAGACTTGTTGAGGCCAACATGCTACAAAATCCCATCTGGATTACAGATAAGGACCTTTTTTTTCATGTGCTGTACCAGCTTAAAGTTTGTGCTCAGCAACCATGGGCAGGATTCATTAAGAATGGCAAAGTGCTGTGCAAATGTTTCCTCTGCACTCCATGGTTGCACTAGTGGGCAATCCTGCTATTCACAGTTGGATAGTGTGCTGCGCTATCCGACTGTGAATAGAAGCAGGCAGAGGCAGTGCTAAACCAAGAAGCACTAGGAATCCCAGTAGTGCTGCCCCCACAGCCAGCCAGGAGAATGGGCTGGCAGCAATTGTGCGCATGCGCTAAGTCCCTATTCACTAAAGGAGCCATGCAAATGAGCCCATTGGGCAGGCAAGGTACTATTGGCCATTAGCATGCCCATTATAGGCCCATTTGCATGGCCTGCAGATGGCTTGATGCAGACCTCCTCCAGCCCATGCCCCATGCAGCCACATTCCCTGGTGATCTAGTGCCCGCCCCCCATACTCCGCCATCCCCAAATAAATGAATAGACTCCCTGATAGTCTAGTGGTGCCATCCCAAATTGTCAACCTGATACGTGATACTATGTTTCCATAGTGTAGTGGTGCCCTCCCCAACCCCAATCACCAACTCGACATGTTATAATATTTTGTTCCATGGTGTAGTGGTCCCTCCCTGGTCCCTGATTGCTGACCCAACAAGTTATAATATTTTTCTTCATAGTGTAGAAGTCCATCCCCCTCCCCAATCACCAATTTGATATGTGATACTATGTTTCCATAGTGTAGTGGTGCCCTCCCCCTCCCCGATCGCTGACCCGACATGTTATAATATTTTTTCCATAGTGTAGTGGTCCCTCCCAGTCACCGATCACTGACTTGATATGTTATAATATTTGTTTCCATAGTGTAGTGGTCCTCCCCCTCCCCTCCCTGGTCACTGATCCCTGACCCGACATGTTGTAATATTTTTTTCTATAGTGTAATGGTCTCTTCCCCCTCCCCAGTCACCGATCGCCATTCCCAAATATGGAAAACTCCAGTCCCTGGTAGTCTAGGGTCCCTCCCCCACCCTGTCAAGTGTAACCCACTACCCCGCTCCCCCGCATCCCAGTCGGTTATCGGCAACCATCACAGCCCTCCTCACAAAACCATAGCTGACCACAGACTGAGCTCTCATGGAGCGTGTACTGAATACAGTACAGCTCATTGACCACAGTCAATGAACTGTACTGTATTCAATACGCACTCCATGATGGCTCAGTCGACAGCCAGCCATGGAGGTGTGAGGAGGGCTGTGCTCGTCGCTGATCACCAATTGGGATGGGGGAGTGGGGTGGTAGGTCACACTTGATGGAGGAGTGGGGGGAGGGACCCTAGACTACCAGGGACTGGGTTGTTCCATATCTGGGGATGGCAATCAGTGACCAGGGACGAGGGAGGGACTACTAAACTATGGAAAAAAATATTATATTATGTTGGTTTGGCGATCGGTGACTGGGGAGGAGGGGAGGGACCACTACACTATGGAAACAAATATTATAACATGTCAATTCGGTGACAGGGGAGGGACCACTACATGATGGGAAAAAATATTATATCATGTTGGTTCTGCAATCGGGGACCAGGAAGGGGTGAGGAACCACTACTCTATGGAAAAAAATATTATAACATATAATCGGGGATAAAGTGACGGGGGAGGGCACCACTAGACAACCAGGGAGTCTATTAATTTCTTTGGGGATGGAAATCAGAGGACTGGGAGGAGGTGGCTTGGCCGCAGTGCCTTTGCCAACCACTAGGGTTGTGCAGATTACTGCCAGGATTTTGTTGGCGGTAATTTCCCTATGCAAGAGCCTTGCAAAAGGCCCTTGCGTGGAGCAAAAAGTTTGTGACTTGCACTGCGGGGATATGCAGGTCTCTTCCCCCTTATTTGCAATCCAGCCCCCCCTCCCGACTTATGCTGGCGCAAACATTGTTTGCAGGGTCAAGCTGGGCTTTGTGAATACAAACTGTGCAAAACCCAGTTTCACCCAGGCAAGGTTTTTTGTGAATCTGGCTCCATGTGTTTAAAGTATCTTTTTCCATGACTGTTTAAAGCGCACCACCCTGCTAGCAGCATCAGCGTCCCCAGTGTGGTATGCACAGCAACACTTGAGAGAACTCTCACCCATGGCCTTTGGGGGGCATTAAGACAAGTACACCCACATTACTGGTATGAGGACTGTTGGGGTGGGCAGAGTGGTAGGGGAAAGCCCTGAGCTGTTTCTTGCATTGCACTAGAGTATAGAAGTATTGCTACCACTCTTTGTTTCTAATTTACCCATGCTGCCCCTTGTTCTTTCTGTATCCTCCCTTTTAAATAATTTGTTTTAAATTGCATTTCATGGTTTGGGGACTGTCATTGTTTGCTATGTCACTTGCTTTGGGGTAGGGACTGTGTTGGCAGTTTATGCATTGTTTTCTGGAGGGGTGGTAGCCTTGTATTTTAGTTGCCAGGTACCCAGTATCACTACCCCAGGTGGAGATATGGTGCCATTTTACTCCAGTGAAGCATATTCCTAGGGAACCCAGACTGGCCTCCTTGGGAGAGGTAGAGAAGTGATTCCCCAAGGGCACTGGTATGACGATCACTTACATATGGATTTGACAGCTGGACATGCTCTCTGTATCACTCATTTTCATCGTCTGGTATATTAATGCATTCATGAATTTGTATCAGTTCGTCTTATGTACTGTACTGACTTACTGTTTTGAACTGTTTCTCTAAAAATAACTGAATAAAATCTTTTATATAAAAAAATCATATCCTTCCGGTTATGGGGGAGGGTGACTGGGTGCCAGTGGGTGTATGGGGTAGGGATATTCATTATTTATTTGACAAGGTTGGGGGTGGGAATTAATTGTGATGTGATGTGCTGTGACTAGGGTGTGCGGAAGGGTTATAGATTCTTACTAAATAAAAAAACTTTGTTGGTAAACTGGGAGGCAGGAGGGAGGTGGATGCTATGAGGGTGAAGTGTGGCAGAGCATGGATTTTCATTAGGTGGGGTGGGAGGGGTGGTACATATGCTGTGCTCATTTACTAGCCTCTAGGGGCTTTCCTGCAGGATATCGCAGACCGCATCACCAGGTTGGTGTTGGAATCACCCAGATGGTAAGTCCTGGGTGACTTCAATGTTTGGGCCGACGACAGTGAGGGGTCGCGGTTTGGTCAGAATTTCCTCTAGTTAATGGATTCCTTGGGCCTTGCACAGGTGAATACCTCTGTGACTCATCTCACTGGGGCCTGAGGTTGGTAACCTCAAGATTAAGCCATTTAGTTGGTTGGATCATTGTACAGTGAGCTTCTCTTTTGGGGTACCCCCCCCCCCAACATCCTTCCCCTATAGAATTGATTCCCCACTGCCCTTTAAAGGGGTTGTCCCCAAAAGGACTCCAGGCAGTGGTGGATCTTTCAAGCATGTAGGCTTCTTGTGTGAATGGGCCAGAGGAAGCAGTGGTGGCCTATAATTGGGCTGCCACCTCAGATTTTGATGAAGTTGCACTGGTCCACAACCCTTGGCACAGAAACATAGAAACTGATATGGCAGATAAGGGTCGCATGGCCTATTTGGTCTGTCCTTTTTTGTTGCACTGCTTACACTGTTGACCCTTCTAGGTTTACAGTATTTACTCTGCCACACCTTACCTATCCCTTATGACTCCCTTGTGCTGATCCAAGCTTTTTTGAATTCCATCATTGTTTTCCCCCTCACAACCTCTGCTGGAAGACCATTCAAGGCATCCACCACTCTGTCTGTGAAGAAGTATTTCCTCACATCTCTCCTAAACCTACTGCCCTCCAGCTTCATATTGTGGCTGCTTGTTCTGGAGCACCCTTTCCTCTGGAAAATACCTCCCACTTGTACCTTATTCACCCCCGTGAGGCATTTAAAGATCTCGATCATATCCCCTTCTCTCTTCTCATAGGACAATTGATGTAGACCCTGTACCATCTTGGTAGCCCTCCTTTGGTTGGCCACCACCCTAATTATTGTACCTTTTAAATTCAAAGAAACATATCATATGCAAGAAGTTTTCATTTTTATTTTCTTTATTGCAAGGTATTGTATGCATCATACACAAATTCAGGAAACCAAAAAACTTAAATGTCGAAAGTTGATGTTTTTTCTAATGCAGTTGTCAAATGCCCTGCCTGGTCAAGAGCAACAGAAGCCATTCTCCTGCCTGTAACTGACATTTAAGATGGCAATGGACACTCTGACTTCAATTCATAAGTATAATTGGTCATGAAGTGTGAGCCATGAGTACCCAAGGTACTAGAGAACATGTTTTTAATCTGAACTATGTTTACTGTGCATTACAGCAACATAATTTTGTGTGGCCTGTGAGGCAAGTAAGACAGCAGAGAAGTGTAAGGTCAAGGACCAGATCTGGGTGGAATACTGGGGGATGGAAGGAGGGAATGGGGTGGCCATGAAAGGACTGAGGATTGGGGGGCACTGTAGGGTAGAGGGTAACTACTGGAAGAGGACGACACCCACAGGGGTGCAGGGATCTACAGACAGAGGGCGCACTAGTGGGTCATTAGGTGGGGTGGAGAGGAAGGACTGGAGAGGAGGAGATGAGGAGACAAGGAGGATGGTGGGAGGTTATTGACAGCTGCTGCTGTAGGGACCCCAGGAACTGCCATACAGGAGAAATCAAAGTTAACACTCAATTGAGCATCAACTGAATTAACGCTCAGTTGAGCATCAACTGTATATTAATGAACTAAGCGCTAGAAAATTTGCATGTGAGAATCTCAACAAGCGCTCATTTAGCATCAACTAAATATAAGTTGAGTATTAGTTGAGCGCTCTATTAATTTTTTTGTAGGGGTAGTTCTGATTATTTATAAATATTTGAAAAAATGTGATAAAATGCATAAAAGTGGCCAAAGTCTGTCATATTTAACACAGAGGCCCAAAGAAATAATTTAATGCATTATTTGTATAAAAATTACAGTAAAACTGCTAACTAAAAACAATAACCTCTAGCTGCTTCATGGCTGGCCTGTACTGGTGGCATATACTGCACAGGCCCATGATGTGAAGTGTCCTGGGAGAGAAACAGAAAAAGATGGAGAGAGAGTGAGAGAGAGAAACAAACAGATGCAAGTAGTTAATTGTTGTACCTCAAAGCAGTACCAAGCAGTACCAAGCACTGCAGGCAGCTAAGATATTTTTGAGTAATGCTGCTGACTATGTGGGTATTATTTTGATGGATGTTCCAGTCAGAGCAAACCAGGCCAAAGAAATGAATGATCAAAATGAACAGCAGTAAGAGCCCGCCTACCCTACCCATGTAAATGATGCAACTGCATCGCATGTCCCGTGTACTGTGGTATGGTACACTGCCACATTTGACAGGTGGTAATGTCTGTGACTACTTCTACTGATCAAAATACAATACACTTATTAAACGAGAAATGAAAGACAAACTGATCACCACCCAGGCAACCAGTCACATCACATCAGTCAAATACAGTGCAGTCATAAAATAAAGGTTACCACAGCCACCTGAAGACCTGACAATGCAGCTGGCCTAGTGAGGGTTGAGGCGCTGGATGCCACATCTTGTGCCATACCATCGGCTCGGGTTTGGGAATGAACTCAGGCCACCAGGGGTCAGCAGGGGAGGGAGAGGATTGAGTGTCCCACGACAGCTCTCCTCTCCTGGGGACGGGTGGATACGTCATCTCACTCCATGGCTGCCTCCTGGTGGAGGATAGGGGCAGTGCTGGACAATGGGTGATGCAAGAACATGGCATCAGGACGTGCGTAGCTCCACGCACACTCGTTCATGGCCACGGGGGAAGGGACACAAGAAAGAGGAAAGAACTACTGCCAGCTTAATGAAGCCCCTGCAGTACTCCGGTGCTGCGGCCTCGTGGCACTCTCAGGCCCGCTCCAGATATCGCTGGGAAAGGGGGAGAATGGCCCTTCCTCCTTCCACCCCACCATGGGGGGGTGGTCCATGGGGGACACAGGGCCCGTGGTGCTGGGGTGGCATAGAGGCTGGGGACTGGCAGAAGAATGAAACATGCTGCCAGGTCGTAGGAGGATAAACACCTTTATAAAAAAAAAAAAAGACCTGACAACACAGTTACATCCTTCCTAGTTCCACAGTTGCTGCCAACCAGTGTCAAGTAATTTAATTATGTAAAAAGTAAAATATAATAATCTCAGTCCAGTTACTGTAAGTGAGACTTAGTGTTGTTACAGCCAGGCTAGTATAACACACACACACACACACTCACAAAATAAAGAAATTAATTTACATTTTTCTCTGTGAAGTAATCACAGTCAAATATGAGGGATGTGAGAAATAAATTATACAACGAGCATTCAATTTCAGGGTTCTGACTTACGAACATACAAACATATGAATATGCCAGCAGAAACAGACCCAGTCTATCCAAGTCTGCTTGAGTGTGCAGCCAACACCCCTAGTTTGCAGCTGCCCCACTCCTCCCCTTTGTCATCCCACTGCCATCCCCACCTCCCCCACCCTCACTCTCCCCTGTTCCCTGTCCCATGCCCTTTTGAAGCTGTTCACAGATTTACATGATACCTCCCATTCTGGTAGGGCAATTTATTTTGCTACCACTCTCTGTGAAATAATGTCTCCTCATTTCCTTCCTAAATCTTCCCCCCTCTATTCTTAGCCTGTGCCCACTGGTGACCCTCCCCCTCCTTAAAGACCCCATCTGCCCCATCCTTATTGATTCCCCTCAGATACTTGAATGTCTCTATCATGTCCCCCTGTCCCTTCTATCCTCCAGGGTGTTCATATTCAGGTCTCCCAGCCTACTGTCATAGTCTCTTCCTTCTACTAAGCCATCCGTTACATGAAAATTAAAACAGTAATTCTACAGTACCTTCAGGTCGTTGATAAAATAATTTTTTTTATCAGTTGCTGAGGACAAAAACTTGACAAGTAGTAGTAGTGAGGACAAAAAATGACAAGTAGTAGTAGTAGTAGACACCATTACCCTACCTTTCAGATCAGAGTGGTATCTAGTATCACCAAGTAGGGTTGTGACATGAAATACAGTTGCTTGCTGTATTTGGACTCTAAATCCACTGATGTTATTATTTTTCATGTATCTGTGCTCATTGAGATCGTTCAGGTAATTCTGGCCTGGCCTAATTCATCCTCCTGCTCTGACTTGCTGCAGTTAATTGCTGCCTTATGCAGTAGACCATATTCATAAAAAATGTTCACCACAGGCACAAAATAAATTCTTGAAAGTGTTTTGTGGATAGGGCCTGCTCACTCAGACTATGTGTTTCATTCAGGTATCATATTTGAAATTAAAGTGAGGAATGTTGACTTTCAGAAATGTCAAACGCTCAGCATTTTCTGGTGTCAAACAGAATTGTGTGTCAGTAATGATGTTACCAGCTGAACTAAACAATCGTTCTGAACAGATGCTAGTCGGAGGGCTATTCATGTACTTCATTGCAATGTTTACTAAAGCAGGCCACATACTTTGTTTGGATTTCCAGTATTTCAAAGGATCAGCATTCCAGTTGATATTGAGCTCTGCCAGATACATTTCAACAATGGTATGTGCTGAGGCTGTGTTAGAAGGAGTAGATGAAGATGTTACAATTACATCTTGTAAATGACTTCAGAGACATGAAGCTGAATCAAGTGACTGTGGGAGAGTGCTATGTTTGGATGGTTTTGAAGAAGAAGATCCTGCTGCAGTGGCCAAGGAGGAAGGGGGAGAAAATGCCACAACACTAGAGGATGGGCCACCTGATGCTGTGCTGTGTTGTGAAGAAGATTCTGAATGTGCTGTTGTTGTACTCTGTTCAATGACAGCATGCACCTCATCAATTATTTCTTGTTTATCTCAAAAGAAGTGTCATCATCACTCAATAGTTGCTTCGATTTGTATTGTGGGATCAAGATTTTTGCTTTAATGTAGTACTCAGAATGAAGCATTTTACATAGTTTGTTATCTTCAACAACTTTTTTGATCAAATGTCTCGTTAGATCTTGTTGTATTCTGGGGGGCAATCTGTATGTGTCAGCAGCACCACTGGCAGCCTGTGTGATAGAACTGTCTTGGTTCTTTAACTTTTCCTGAATCAGATTCAATCTGAATTTTAAAATGTGTGTTAAGGGTATCACCTGGCTTAACATTGCAGTGTTTGCACTCACCTCTCAGGTGAGTTCCTCAAATAGCTGGAGGAGTGAAATTAGAAACTCCAGCATGACCCACTGTGGAGTAATATAGATGTTTGCATCACACATTTTATTTTCTAATGTGCATTGTCTGATAGCTTTCTTGTGTTCCAGCAGCCTTTGAAACATAGAAAGGAAAAATTCCATTGAGTAGAAATGTCTTGGATCAGTCTGTGCAAAGGTAAATTGTGCTCCTGCTGTATTTTTTTTCAAACAAGTGATGGGCTTTGCTTGAGTGACTGAAGTGAGTGCATATTCTTTTAGCAGTGCTAACAAGACCCTTAATATCCCTGTCCTCATCAAGAAAACTGAGATCTATTAAATGTAAGCAATGTGCAAAGCAGTAGATGTGAACAAAGCCCCCCTTCCTCCAAGAACTTCCTGATATTGGACCCATTATCTGCAACTATAAAGCCAACTGACAGTCCCTGTGAAGTGAACCATTGTTGTATTGGTTTTTGGAGCTCATCATTGATGTTATATGAGGTATGTTCAGATGGAAAATAAAACATTCTTAGAACAGCAAACTCCATTTCACTGTCCCCACAAGAATTATCAAAACATGCCCAATGTGCAGTGACAGACATGAAGGGTTCAGGTTGACAACTTTTCCAGATATATGCTGTGAGATGCACCACCCTCCCAACAGTACTGCACAAAACTTGTCTCAATTTTTTGCACATAACATTGTAGAGTTCTGGAATCTTTGTTGAGAAGAAGTATTTTCTCGATGGTATACAACTGTATATCGAGGTTCAAGGTACTCAAGTAGTCGCCTAAATCCCATGTTCAAATCATGTTATATGTAGGCTTGTATGGATTAGATTTTTATTTTTGTAAAATTCGACTGAAAATATCGATTTTTATTTTTCTAATTTTGTCCAGTTCTTTATTAAAAATATGAATTAATGTTCAAAAACACATTTTGTTGAAAAAATTTGATTTCATTAAAAAATCATATGCATTTCTAAAAAGCGTAGTATGAAATTATTTAAAAACATTCTTAAATGTCAGTGATGCATCACATAAATACATTAATGTACTGACTGTAATTTAATTCATCAGTATGTGACAGCTTTATTGTGGAACTTTAAGTTATTTAATTTCTTTAACCTCTTACTTCTTGAAAACCGAAGCTGTCAAAACCCAAAGTAATGTCCTTGTTATGGTACAGCATGTTAAGCTGCCCCAGTCTTTCTTTGGGCAGGCACATACGGTGCTTGTCTGGTATTTTCCTGAATAAACTGAAGGATCTCTCAGCACATACGGATGTGATAGGCACTGCCAATGCCTGCAGTGCGATGGAGCTAAGTGTGGGCAACTGTTGAGTTTGGCTCATCCAGTATTCAGTGGCTGTCACATTTACATCAGCAGGTGACTCAAAAAGCATGTATTGCTCAAATTCGGCTTTGAATTCATTCGGCTTACAATTGAAGTGCAGCACTGTATTCTGGTATTCTTTTACATTTCTGGATTGAGTGCACTTTAGGAAGGGTCAAATAGCTGACAGCTTGAGAAAAGGGAGCCAACACCATACAGTCCATCAGGGACATTTCTTCCCATAGTGACAGTAATCTTTTGGTGTAAGTGTGAGGCAAAAGCATTAAGAGCTGCTGAGAGTGCTGCCCGTTTTGAGCCCATTGATTTCAGATCCACTTGTTTGATTGCAGTTTTAGCATCAGACAGAATTTTCAGATCACAGTTTATTAACTTTTCAACACAGTGTATGATAGGCTCACTGGTTTCTAACTTCAGGTGCATCTCATGTATTCTGCCCTGAAAAATAGTTACAAAGCTTAATTTGCAGTACAGTTCACGTTCTATGCTGTCATCAGCAACCATCCCTCTTAGTTTGCTTGCCTTCTTGGATTTGTATTTCAGTGTTCTCCCCGAGACCAGACTTTTTAACAGTTTTTAACTCCAGCTCTGGATACTGGCTGCAATATTCATCAGTGGTCTTTCTTTTGCGACCCATTGTGCTGACAGAGGGCTCAGGAGAGTAACTGAAAACCTCAGCACTCACACTTTAATGTCCCAGTTACTTACAATTGCAGTTGGAACTACAGTAATTCATCAATTGAAAACAACCTGAGCACATCAAACAGTGTACTATAGTGCCTCTACTAGCCCTGCTACTAGAACCATTAAGCAATTAACACCTATGTACCTGCAGAAGAATTAGTGTGAAGTAATGAGACTACGGTTCCTTTGTGAAAGAAAGCATTCAAAGTTACAGCAATTTAATCAATAACAATAACACAATAGACCAAACTAACACTTCCATCCAAAGTCTATTAAGGTGTCATTTAGATTAAAAAGTGTTTTTTTTATGTCAGTTCAGCAGATTTTGTGTTTGACGATGTTTATCGAGTGTTACCGATTAAAATCGAATCCTGGCTGGTAGCAAATCAACAGCTATCATTTCTGAAATTTTCTTGGTTATTGTAACAGCAACAGGGTGAGTTGAGACATATTTGGATTTACATTTGTATGTTTCTGAGATGGTAAGCTGTCTCCTTGAAGGAGAGGGGCTTTTTAACACATGGCCACTTTCGGTAACAGTAGGAGTCCTTCAAATGGGAGTAAGTGGTGGAGGTGTCTCTGTAGTGCTGTGTGGGTTGCCACTGCTTTCATCTATTGGAGTAACCCCTGAGTATAGTGAGCTATCACTGTCACTTTCTCTTTGAGTGTTACGACTGCAGTTCTCAGTAATGTTATGACATCTGTCTAGGTGCCTTTTCAGTGCTAAAGTTCTCAATGCTCATTTTTTTTTAACCCTGCTCATTGGCCATTTACATACAGTGCATGTTGCCACCAATTCATTAGAAGCACTAATGGAGAACTATGACCAAACAAAAGATTATATCTTTTTAGTTATTTTTCCCAGTAAGGCACTGCACCTCAATCATCTTTTCAGGGTTTTTTTCCCCCTAGATTTTTCTTTGGCCTGTTCCTCTTGTGATTTATTCCCATTGCCCTTTTCCTCAGCCAAAACATTGCTTTCTCTTTCTTCCTCATCTTCAATTTCAATTCTCTCCAGTAAACCTTGTGCTGCCTGATCATTCTCTTTGTCATCTTTTTTTTTTATTTGGGACTGATTCAACAGATGAACCTTTTTTGGATTCAAACATTCGCTTGGAAAATGAAACTTTAGATTTAAAAAACAAACTTTTGGGGGGTTTAATTTTGTTTTCCCTTAGGCCGACTACTGTCCTTTACAGTGCCACTGCCTCACCTGAGAATGCGCGCTCATACATGCTTTGATCCATTTTTATAGAGCCTCCGGGATTAGGCGTCCTACAAATAAAATTGCCTTGCCTTTTGTTATTTCTAGATCTATCCTGTAAAAAGATCCCTCTATTTAATGTCCTCTGATAACTCCCACACCCACACTTACAGGCCAGAGTCAAATTTACTGTACACAGCACACCAACAGCAGTCCACCACCACTTCTTTCCAAGTTTAGCTCACTGAGTGACTCCAACTATTACTGTTCAGTGATCAACTGTATTCAACAATTGTTATTCAACAGTGCGCCTCAGAATTTAAATTGGTGATGCAGACACATTTGGCGCACGCACAGTCGCACACTGGGGTTAGTTAATGGTTATAAGATAAAAATAAGAAGGACAAGGAGAAGGAATTATGGATGGAATGAGTGATGATGACACTTGTGTGTACTTTACTTGTGTTGTGTCCATTTAGTCGCAATAAATTAATGAATGAAAATACCTTGTGGCTTTTGATTTCTCATTCTCTGAGTTAAACAAACAAACAAAAAAATAAACAAAATAGACTGCTATGAGTCACAAATTCATAGTGTCCCTTGGGCCCCCCACAGCGAGCACCGCAGGCACAGCAACTTGTCTGTTTTTTGTCAGAAAAGTATTTTTTTTATACTTGGATGAATGTTAACATGATCATGATAGCCCACAGCAGATAGCACCCAGTCTCTCTGACACCCAGCAGTACCAATCTGTCAATTTGCCCTCCGCAGGGCCACCCCAGCAAAAAATAATGTGTCTGCCCTGCAACAGGGTCAGCCTTTGGCTCAGAATAATAATAATAATAATATTTTTTTATGAGCTTCAGCAAATCTCTGTCTCTTTCTGTCTCTCTGTGAGTCGTGATGTGACTCCTCTAGTTGAAGTGGATGGAACAACAAGAAAACAGATTTATTTTATTTGTGATAATCTATAACCCCCCCCCCCAATATGTCTCTCTCGATGGAACAACAAGAATATGCAGAAGATGTATATATTTTATTCATGATTTCCGTGACTGTAAATTTCTCTTTGGACCCAGTAATCTCTCTGTCTCTTTCTCCTCTGGATGGCATAAGTCAAGATTTATTTTGCCAGCCTGCCTTTTGATATGTGCACAAGACACACAAAGACACACACATGCACACTTTATTTGTGATTTCTGTGACTGTAAATGTCTCTTTGTCCCCCTGTAGTCCTCTCTCTCTCTCTCTCTCTCTGGATGGCACAAATCAAAGAAAGATTGTTTTGCCGGCCTTCCCTTTTCCTATTTTGCGCCACACAGATGAGGTCGACTTTATTTGGTATTTCTGTGACTGCAACATTTCTCTTTGTCCCCCAGTATTCTCTCTCTCTCTCTCTCTCTTTCTCCTCAGGATGGCACAAGTCAAAGATTGATTTTGTCAGCCTGCCCAGTGCCCTAGTACCCTCTGCCTGTACACACAACACACACAGCCACACACTAAAGACAAAATGAATTCTGTGATTTATATGACTGTAATATGTGGCCCCCAGGGCCAGTAGTCTCTCTCTCTCGGTCTCTTTCTCCCCTGGAGTATATGGGTGGGTCACGGTGGAGCAATTCAAAAAATGTCAAAAGATTTTTCCACACAGGCCAAAAAGATTGTGTGCTGTGTAGAAGGTATTGTTTTTTTTTTTTCACCAGTTTGTCCCCAGTCTCCGCCACCCAGCCACTCCCTCCAAGTCCCATTGTTCTACTCTCCTTTCCTCTCTGATTACTTTCTCCCTCCTCATAATAAGTATTCTTTCTCTTTTTATTTCTCCCTCTTCAGAGAACTGTTGTCGGCATCGCCAGTCACCACTAAGGACCACAGTCAACCACCCAATGTCTGCTGCTCTAATTCCTTCCTCCCTCTGGTTCTCCTAATAATGCTTCCTGATCTGTCTTTCTCTGCACCTGCCACACTTCTGTGCTATGTTGTGTACCGCCACAGTTATATACCATGAGTGAGTGCATCACATGACTTTCCCCTGCCAGCATCACATGACAGTTGCCTGATTAGATGCCATCTAAACACGAAGTTAGCATGCCAATGGCATCCCCATGGCAACAGTCAACACACTGGAGAAAGCACATCTTCTGTGGCTTACTACAGACCCAGAACCAGACTTCTGCAGCAAAGTCCATATTTATCAGGGTCTGTGGTTTCAGAGTTCAATCCAGGGGGTTGGATGTCAGGTGGAATACTCAGCCCAGCCAGAGAGTACATGATAAGTCCACTAAAAGACTGAGGGAATTCCAACCAGTAGAGCATGTCCTGGTTCATAAGTTCTGAGACTCACATCTGTGGTCTCTGGGTGCTGTTCACCCTAGATGAGGTCCATTAACCTACACTGTGCAAGTGAGACAATATCTTGTTCATGTGCACATAGACCATCTGCTACCCTTGAGAACTGTTCCTGCTACACCTCCAGCTAATTTGCCTACAATGGTTCCTGTCCCAGTTTCTGACAATAAGCCTCCAACATCACCAAGGTGTCAGGGTGTACCTGTTCCTGTACCATGGCAGCATCCTGCCTCTCCAGAGCCAAGCCAGCAGCCTGCATCCCCAGCATTGTGAAAACAGCCTGCTTTACCTGCGCCTTGCCAGGATGTTACAGAGAGACTATACTCCCTACACCTATGTAGGGCACCTCAGAGACTTAATTTCTAAAGATCTTCTCTATCAAGTTGTTATTTTGCTGTGGGATATTCTTACTTAAGAGTGAGGGAATGTAGTAATGTTGCCACATAGTGCCGCAGGACCATGTTTAGTGTGGGACTGCATAGTCTCTTGGGATCTTATATATCGGAGGCATTCTACATATGCAGTGCAGGGAAACCCGCGCTGAATAGTGAGTGAGACACCAGAACTCCTGCTGCTTCTGCCAACCAAGTTAGTGAAGGGGCCAGCAGAAACCTGTTTGTTTGTTTACCTGTTACCAGAGGTACTAGTTGTATAAGTTGCACCAGATGTATCTGTTGCTGACCAGTTATTAAAGTAAGCAGCTTTCAGAAGAAGCCTACCTCAGCCTGTCTGTCAGATAAGCCTGTGGCCACGCACTTGTACAACCATGCACAACAACTGCACCACATTGTACCTTGGCACCCAGTTTACCACAGTAGCATATAGCAAATCCCCATGTTCTATGGCCCTAATATACTAACATACTAAGTTTCCAGCAAATTAAGCCAAACTGTCTATCGAGTCTGCTCGAGATGCAGCTCACAGTTATGACTCAGTTACGTCACTGTAGCTGCCCCAACACATTCACTGTTTCAGAGTATAATATATTCTCTGAGCCTCTGTTTAAAAGATTGTCATTTTTCCAACATAGAAGGCATTACACAAACATTGTGCTAAATAAATTACCCCACTGTGTTGCATTTTCAATTTGCACATATTAATTGGAAGACTGCTTTGAATACTGTGATTTTATTGTTCGTGTGAACTTTGCACCTATCATTGTGGAGATAAAATGCGATGTGATTTTTTGTTAGTTGGTCATTGACTATATAGTATGTATGGTAATTGATCACTGAAGCACTAGCCTTTGATAAAGGACTGTCTAATCTAAATGTATAAGGAGTGCACAGTAGTTTCTGTGCATCTTAAATGGATGTTTTAAATAAGTAAGAATTTTTCTGAATCTATATAGAAACATAGAAACATAGAATTTGACGGCAGATAAGGACCGGCTTGGCCCACCTAGTCTGCCCATTTCCTACCTAATGGATAAGCTGCAGATCCTAGTTAACCAGCAGCCTACTTCTTCCTGCCCCACCCCTAGAATTGCCTTATGACTGTCCCATGCATGCTTGAATTCCACCACTGTTTTGACTCCACAACCTTCCTCCGGAAGGCGCCTCATGCATCCACAACCCTCTGTGAAAAATACTTCCCAAATTGCCTCTGAGCCGCCCCTCTATCTTCAAATTGTGCCCTTGTTCTTGCACACCTCTTTTTGAAAGATGCTACCCTCTTGGACTTTGTTGATTCCCGTGAGGTACTTGAAAGTTTCTATCATGTCCCCCTCCTCCACCTTTCCTCGAGGCTATACATATTAAGCTCCTTAAGTCTCTCTTCATATGTCTTCCAGTGCAGACCCTGCACCATTTTAGTTGCCCTCCTCTGGACAGCTTCCATCCTGTCTATGTCTTTGCGGAGACTGGGTCTCCAGAATTGCACGCAGTACTCCAGATGGGGTCTGACCAGCTGTCTGTACAGAGAGATAATAACTTCCTGTTTTCTACTGGTGATGCCTCTCCCTATGCATCCCAGTATCCCCCAGCCCTCCTTGCTACCCTCTCACATTGCTTGCCCACCTTTAGGTCATCTGATATGACTACCCCCAGGTCCCTTTCCATTTTTGTTGTTGTTAGTATCTCACCCCCCATTGTGTACTCTTCCCCTGGGTTTTTGTTTCCCAGGTGCATTACCTTGCACTTCTTAGCATTGAATCTAAGCTGCCATACATTTGACCATTCCTCTAACCTTGCCAAGTCCCTTCTCATCCTTTCTGCCCCACCTTGTGCATCAACTCTGTTGCAGATCTTTGTGTCATCTGCAAAGAGACATACTTTTCCTTCCAGCCCTCTGCAATGTCGCTAATAAAGACATTGAAGAGGACCAGTGTAGTGGGGTTGTTGATCAGGAGACAATTAGCAGGCAGACATCCAGAGTTAGTGCATAAAAAATGCCAGGCTGGCATTTATCATTTTATTATTTGTAGCATAAAATGAGAATTATTTAGAACAGAAAATAAGAAAATTGTCATTAAGTCCATAACATCAATGCTGTCTAGAGTATAGACACAAGCCTTCTAAACTTAAGGTCTTACACCTCTCACAGTCAGTTCTAGACTGACACCTCATCTAAATGAAAGCCTCTAGTGGCAATCTTTTATCCTGTGTCCTAGTGACATCACTTCCTTGGGAAACACCCACATTATGTCTTTTAACTAAAAACACATCTCTATGAGGCTCATATCCTGGCCTAAATATAAGAAAAAAGGGATATTTCCAAGCCTTGGTTAATAGGAGTCCTAGCAACATTAACATAATATTCATTCTGGCCTGGCTACACAATTTTATAGCTGTGAGGAACTTAATTTCCCTTAGCTCCACCTCTGGCAGTGACCTCACTAACTGGGAGTTCCACAAAAATCAGACAGTCTGTGGGCTGCCAGCCCTATAACAGCACCGTATACAGCAAAGGGGCTCCCCACAGGTAAAGAATGACTGTTTCATAAAAGTTATCCTTAGAGCTTTATCTAGCTTTCTTGTGTTTTCTGACTTACAAACTGGCACTCCTCCTGCACTAAACTCAGGTAAGCATCTTGTAAATTTCCTTTGGTAAACAAGGCCCAAACATGTATTTTATTTTCTTCTACTTAAAGCAATGTGTACCTTACTAGGAGTTTAGCTAAACACCACAGATAATCTTAATGGGGCCCCAGAGTCCTACTGTCATTGTAACTGTTATTATTGTTTGAGGTATTTGTCTGCTCTTTTAAACTTTCATTAGAGCAGATGAAACCCTATACCACACAGAATGATTGTATTTTAAAGTAAAAGCGGCAACAAGCTGCTAATTAACTACTCTTATTTAGAGCTGTAGAAAACCGTTCTCGACATTTGCCTACAGCTGTAAAGTGCAGCCATCAGCTTTTACTTTTCATTTTGTCCCTTTGCCAAGGGCAGTTTCTAGCAAACACAGGAACAGAACACAAGGGGGACTGCTGTTCCTGTCCTGCACTTTAACTTTTTGTTTCTGTGCTTCCTAAGCATTTTAGTGAGTCGGGGGATCTAGAACAGACTCAGGGTACCCTTCCATGACAGGGGTCACCCGGTCACAACCAGTCCTAATAGTGAACCCTGCCGAACCCCACTAGTAACCCCCCTTTCTTCAGAGTGGACTCCATTTACTATTACTCTCTGTGTCCTATTCTCCAGCCAATTCTTTACCCAGGCTGTCATCTTGGGACCACTCCCAGGCTGGCTAACTTGTATATTAATCTTTGTGTGGGACTGTGTCAAATGCCTTAGTAAGTCTAGGTAGGCCATGTCCACAGCCCCTCCCGGTCTACTACTTTGGTCCCCAATCAAAAAATCTATCAGATTTGTCTGGCATGACCTTCCGCTGTGAATCCATGCTGCCTTGGGTCCTGTGCCCCTCTGGCCTCTAGATACTCGACAATTCTTTCCTTCAAGTGATTCCATCATTTTCCTACAACTGAAGTTAAACTAACAGGTCTGTAGTTTCCTGCTTCTGCCTTGCTCCCACTTTTGTGAAGGAATCACATCTGCCATCCTCCAGTCCTCGGTACCACCCCATCCTCCCATGATTTGTTAAAGAGGGTGGTCAGTGGTGTCACTAGTTCTACCCTTAGTTCTTTTAGAATTCTGGGATGAACCCATCAGGCCCCATTACTTTGTTCACCTTCAGTTTTAAGAGTTCTTTCAGAACCTTTTTTTCTGTAAATGAGCTGGTATCAATTTCTGTATCCAGAGTGTTTCTATCTGTTTGTTTTAGGTACCTCCCCTCTTCCTTTGTAAATACTGAGCAAAAATATTTGTTTAGTATCTCTGCCTTTTCACATTGACCTCTGCCCACCCTCCCTCCCTTTATTAAGCCCCATTATCCCTCCCTTAGTCTTCCTTTGCTCCCTGATGTACCTATAAAGGGTTTTATCTCCTTCTTAACCGAGTTGGCTATCTTTCCTCTGTTTGGGCCTTTGCTGTTCTGACTGCCTTCCCAGCTTCCTTTTGCTTTAACTGATACAGTTCTCTGTCCTGCTCCTTCTGTGATTTCTTGTACTTTCTGAATGCTTTCTTTTCTCTTGAACCTTCACTGACACTTCCTTTGAGAACCATAGTGGTTTCTTACATTGTTTTGTTTATTTGCTTCACACAAAGGCTTGTTACCTCCGTGATGGCAGTTTTATTATTCCCATTGTTCTTCCACCCTCCTTCCTGCCCATTTGCTAGTGCATTCCTTAGCAGTCACCCATTCTGGCAAAGTCAGCCTCCTAAAGTCAAGTACTTTTGCCTTTGTATGACTTGACTCTATTGCTGTGTTTATTGTGAACCATACTGTTCGATGGTGGCTAGTTCCCAGATGGCTACCCACTTCCATCTGTGATCCTCTCTTCATCTCCATTTGAGAGAACCAGGTCTAAGATTGCTCCCCTCTCGAGTGGGCTCCAACACTAGTTGTCTAAGGCATGCCCCTGTAGGCATCTGGAATAGCCCCACTCTTCAAAGTGGCTGCTGCAACTGCACTCCAGTTAACATCTGGCATATTCAGATCACCCATCAGCAATATCTCCCCTTTTTCTGCCATTCTAAGTATACTTTCTATCATTTCCTTGTCCATTTCCTCCCCTGAGAAGAAGTCTGTCTAACCCCTGTGCGGTTGTGGTTCCGTTGCCGGTCTCAAATTTACCCACAGTGCTTCTTCTTCTCCCTGTTTTCCCTTTTGTTTCTGTTGCTTTGATTCCTTCCCTTATGTAAGAGCTACTCCTCCTCCTCTTTTACCCTCCCTGTCCCTCCTGTAGATAGTGTATCCTGGTATGTTTACGTCCCAGTCATGGTTTTGTGTGTGCCATGTTTCTGTGACTGCCACGATATCAGATGTTCCTCCTCCTCCATCAAGGCCACTAATTCAGGAAGCTTGTTACTCAGACTACAGGCATTGGTACTCATTGCTTTCCATTTTTGATGGCTTTATCTTCTGTTGCAGCATCCTCACTGACCTTTCTACCTCAGTCTTTTTCTCATTTAGTACCCTGTTTTGTAGGAGAGGCTGGGATTTTCCTGCTGCTATCAGTGCCTCCCCCTTGACTAGTTTAAAAGCTTGCCAATGAAGCATTTAAACCGATTGCTCAAAAGACTTGTTCCCTTCCTGGACAGATGCAGACCATCCTGCCAGTATAGGCTGGTGTCCCTCCAGGTGGAACCCCAGTCCCAATGAAGCCAAACCCCTGTTCTCCACACCATTTTTCAACCATTCATTAAACTGCATGGTGCAAGTACCCTCGCCTCATGCCATTGACAGGCAGCACCTCTGAGAAGGATACTGTGTGTGCTACTTGTCTTAGGCCCCTCCCCAATTCTACAAAGTCCTTCTGCACTGCTCTAATCTCATGTTGAGCCCAGTCATTTGTCCCTAGGTGAACAATGATATCCAGCTCAGACTCCCGTACAGCTGTTCTCGTGATCCTGAGGATGCGCTTCCTCTCCCTCCAAGCCATGGCACCAGGCAGGCACCTTACTTCAGTTTTCCCTGCTCCTCAGTTCTATCCCCTAATAGTTGAGTCCCTCACCAGGAGCTGCTTCCTTTCCTTGTGGTGTCCTCTGCCTCCTTGCTGTGGGCCTCCCTTGTGATAGTTGTCCTCAGCCTCCTTAGTCTTCTCTGCGGGTGCATCCATAGGGGAGCTATGCTCCCCCAGAATGGTGTATGGATTGTGGAGTGGAACAACTGACTGGGTGTGCCTCTGTTCCACCATCCTCACCCTCCCTGAGCCCACTGTGGTCCAACGGCTGTGCTTTCTGCGCAACCTCTGAGGTAGTAGTGGTGGCTCTGGTGCTCCCTGGATGGGGTAGGTTCCCTTCCTACCGTCCAGTGTGGCCTGGGGGAAGGTTCCCTTACTACTGTCCAGTGTGGCCTGAAGACGGGCAACTTCCTCCCTCACGGCAGAGAGTTGTCTGCAAATAGGGCAGCATCTCAGCCTCCAGAAAGACTCCTGGAAGACTCCTGCCCCACAGCCATTACATTGTACTACTCCACACATGTTTATCTACTTTTTTGTGTGTGTGTGTGTGTGTGTGTGTGTGTGTGTGTGTGTGTGTGTGTGATTGGTTTGTCATATAGAAATATATATATTATACAATGTGTATGCTTATATTGTCAGTGCAGTGTGCTAGAGAGGATATGACAGTGATATGCACCTTGCACTCTTGAGGAAATGATGTCAGAACCCCAGGTATAAAGGAACTATTTCCAGGGGTGGTGGGGTGAGGGGTGGGAAGGGGTTGAGCCTAAACTGTGCCCTCACAAACAATCGGCTAAGAGCTCTGACCCACCGCTGCGATGAGTGCCTTCCTGTCAGCAAGATACCCTACACAACAATTTGACAGAGAAAATACCCTGTTAATCAGACAGAAAAATGCAGACATCCAAGTCAGACTAGGTAAAACCTCCCCAGCCCCAAAACAGCCTGGTGGTTTGTGTTCTGAAAGCAGTCAGCCCCAAAATAAGTCAGCTGTGCTTTAAACTCTTCCTGCACTGAAAATCTTAAGAATTGTAACAAAGACCATCTTTTCCTGATAATTCTAAGTTCCTTATTTCACCTTTCAGTTAGAAGTAGCCTCCACCTGCAGAATATCTGCTACAAACCAAAGACAATTGTAAGGTTCACCTCCCTCTGTTGTGAGCACAACTCGCTTTCTTGCAAATCCTATGTTCAGTATTGCAGCTTCCAGCCAGAGATAGTTTGACTTGAAAAATATTAGCTGTGGAGTCCTAATTAAAGAGGCTGGTGAGTGCCTGATCCTTTTGTGCTTCATTGACTTTTTCTGTTGTGAGCATCACCATCCTGGTGCACACTCCTTAGATTTGTTGTCATGGGAAAAACTGTGATGTCACAAGCAGAGTATTATGATATCAGAGGCCAGATATTCAAAACTTTGCCTGGTGGGCAAAATGATTGCGTACTCTTTGCATGCCAATTGCATTAATGTGTAACATTAAGGTGTGGATAGTGCAGGCAAAAATGGATTGCACGTGCATGGAAGCCCCCTTCCCATTTGGGGATTACCTATTGGGCTCCATTGCCATCACTGTCTTATGGTATGCTGTTAGTGGGTCTGGACCTGTTGGCAACATGTGTGGCCCCCGCAGCTACCATTCCTTGTGTCTCTGCCCCATCCTCAGTTGGTGGCTGAGCTCTAATCACTGAATCCTGTGCCTCTGGGCAGGGGAAAATACTTTGCCCACCCTGGGAGCTGCCAAAAAGTGACCAGCTCAATCTAAATAAAAAGATGATGGTGGGCCTACTTCACATCCACGACTGCCTGGGAGTAAAATTAAAGGAGCCATGGTCTAAAGGTGTCTCTGCTAGCGGCCAATGTTTAAATATTTTCCTGGTTCCAGGGCAGGCAGCAAAGTCAGAGATCGGTAATGGAATGGCTCTGGGCATGGTGAAAATGGGGTTTGCCCTTAAGATGGAATATATTATAAAAAATAAATGGACTACAGCAGTTGGACAAAAAATAAAGAAATGTGGCAGCCCACAGTTGACTCTGGCAGCAGAGGGGCTACTGGGTGAAGATCAGAGATGTAACCCCTAGGTGGCACTATCCTATGGGCTACTACCCCTGCCTGTGGGGATATGCACAGGTTGAGGGGCCTGAGGTCTGTGAATGGGTGCCACCCAGAGGAATGGTATTGGGGGTAGCTTAACTGCTTTGGTATAGCCCTCCAGAATGCTATAACCACCCTCAGACCCTTCTAGTGGCCTAAACAGTACCACCATAAACATTCACATGCACTGGATAACAGTAAGAAATATGCTCACACTCCTGGCATGTACCACCAGGGCTGGATCTGCTGCATTGCCCTGGAGACCCCCAGAAAATAAGATCAGAAATAGACAATGCAAAAACTTTCACTGTGACCCAACTATTATATGCACACTAGCCAGGTAAGCTGAAAAAGCCCTCCCCAGGTTTCCCTCGCTGCACACCCGGTCCGAAGCTCCCCAGCTAACTATCGGAAGGTGAGACAGAGACAGAGACAGAGACAGAGACAGAGACAGAGACAGAGACAGAGACAGAGACAGAGACAGAGACAGAGACAGAGACAGAGACAGAGACAGAGAGAGAGACAGAGACAGAGACAGAGACAGAACTATGTCAGTTTAAATCTTGGTGTCTTTTCCTTCTTATCCCAGGCGCTTACTGAGACTGTGTGGTTTTTGTAGCTAATATTACAGTCGCTGCAGCCTGAGAATCTGTAACTAAATCCTGGCTGGTTAATTTCAATAAAGACAACTCTTATTGCAGCCTTTCGTTTTTAAAGAAAATCCTGTCTGCTAAGTGTAATTTATTGAAGCAGACACTGCAGCTCCATGGACCTGCTGCTTGCTTGATTTTTCTTCCCTCCCATCTGCACCCCTCACAGTATTAAATGCACCATCTGACTCCACCCATTGTGGCTCTCTGCCCAGTGCACCATCCGTCTCCGCCTTTTGCTGCTCTCTGCCTGATATTCATTGGGCTAGGCAAACCTTCCACTCCTCTTACCACTCTAACCTATATGCCTCTGAATTCAGAACTGCAAAAACTCATGCCATAGCTAAATTCAAAAGGGTGTTTCCTGTTTTCCCTTCTTATTCCTTGGCTCAACTCGAACCAGGACTCTGCGTTTCTTCTACTCTCTCCCATAATTATTTTTAAAGACATACCTTCCTACTTGTCCAGTCAGTGTCTCATTTTTTTTTTCTTTTCACTTTCAGTCACTAGATACTTTAGGTACCTTTTAACTGCTCCGGCCTTAATGATAGGCACTATCAAAAAGGCACCGTTTCTGCCTTGGATTTTAGCTCTTTGATCTAGGGGTTTCCCCCTCCACCTCTTGTTCTTCCTAGTTTGGGACCCCCTAATATTTTTACTAGCTTCCACTTCCCACTCCTGCTGGGTTGATTGTTTGAAGTGCTCTTTCTCTCTCCCATTACAAGATGTTTTCTCTTATGAGGCCTAGGGCACTTTTGATTATTGCAGGACTAGTACTCTCCCTAACTTCTCTCTCCCACCTCTCACTTAATATAACTGCTGGTGATGCTGGATTCCACTCACATGAAGAAAACTCTTGTCTACTTGAATCTGCTTCCTATAGGAAATCACACATCCATTCCTTAACCTGGCCCTTTATCGAACATGTCCTGCCAAACTTGGTCATTTTCTTCTCCGCTACTCCTGTCATGCCCAAATGCCTCAAACTCATCTATCGCCTCACCAGTGAAACTTAGGTTTACCCTCCTGCCTTTATTCCTATCTAGGATATTGAAACAAATCCTGCCTCCCCACAATGCTAGATCAACAAATGCCTCTTCCTGGTTCTCCATAAAGGGCATCAAATTGCTCATATGAATATTAGAAGTGTATCCTACTTTCTCTGAACTGGAAGCCTAGGTAGTCCACTATCGCCCTAATATTCTAGGATTGACTGAAACATGACTTAAGCCAGACATACCTGACACAGTATACAAAATAAATGGCTACCACCTTATGAGAGTTTGATCGCCTCTAAACAGAGGGGTAGAGGGTTGTTCTCTATTATAAAGAACATCTCAATATCTCTGTCCATCACTCAGGGTTATCAGGTATCTGTGAAATTCTGCATACTGTTCTGCTCTTAGGCAGAGAAAAAAGGCTAAACCTGATACGTGCTTACAATCCTCCAAAGGTAGCACTCCCTGGCCTAAATGGGTTCTTGGACTATCTCTGTATTCTAAAGGGTAAATCTAAAGTAATATTAATGGGTGACTTCAACCTTGACCTATCAGGTACCCACTCTGGTTTGTACATGGAGGCTATCGCCCAACTTCACCTATCGCAACTGATTACTAGCCCTACTCGACTCTCGGCAAATAGCGAGCATCAATCTCTCCTGGACTGGATAGCCACAAACAGAGCAAATAAAATTATTGCTGCAGGCACCTTTTCTGATTCTGTCAGTGATCACCTACCTACCTTCTGCATTTGGAATGGTCACTGCCCCATCCCCCGCCCAGAATTATTCAGTCTCGGGATTTTGCCAAACTGAATCCAAGCGCACTCCTTGATGATATTAATAACATCAACTGGTCGCCTAGCTATATCACTGAGAATGTAAATACAGCACTTGACTACCTAAATTCTCAGCTACTAGTCCTACAGGATCTGCATGTCCCATTGAAAAAAAGGCGTCTTAGGGGCTCTGCAAACAGATAGCTACATAAAGACCTCCTTCAGACTATGAGAAGAAGGGATAAGGCCTGGGCCCTGGCCAAGAAATCCCAACGGACAGATGACTGGGCTAACTATAGAAAAATTAGGAATGCCTGCAAAAAAGATATTTAGAGGGCAAAAAGGAACTATTGCCTTAAGCTTCTCCAATCTTCAGTGGGTGATTCCTGGGGTTTTTGGAACCACATCAAAAATTTCATAGGCCAAAGGCGCAAGATGGTCATAACTGAAATGATGCTAAATGACGCCAACTGTAACAATCTACCTGCGATTGCAAATGCTCTGAATGCGCAATTCTCTGATCTCTCTGAATACCTTGCAAAATTTAACCAGTCCCCTGCACCCCTCCTGATATCCACCATCCTTCAGGACCTCTTTTCTGCTTAGATCACTCTCCACTACTGAGGTGCTGCTTCTTCTTAAATCTATCTCCCTCATGGATCTGCCAGTCCAGATGGATTACTGCCCTATTTCATCAAAATGGCAGCTCCAGCTCTTGCTGCCCCTATTGCAAGAATTTTCAACCTATCTATACTAACACAGACAGTGCCTATACTATGAAAATGGCTCGAGTTGTCCCTGACACAAAAGGTGACACCAAAACATTGCTAACTACAGACCGATTGCCACTCTCTCTACCTTAAATAAACTACTAGAGAAGGCGGTTGCACCCAGGTCTCAGAATATCTGCACCTTCACAACCTTCCATCCCCTGCTCAACATGGATTCCAAATGGGGCACAGCACCACCACTGCACTACTTCAGGTATCAAACGAAGTCCTCACAACAATGGATAAGGGTCTGCTCATGGGGGCCATATTTATTTACCTTACCAAGGCTTTTGAACTTGTGAATCACCCCCTTCTACTCTCCAAACTGTCCATTCTGGGTTTTTCCCAGTCTGCCGTCTCCTGGTTTGATAGCTACCTCACTGGGAGGAGGCAATTTGTTCAAATTGCAACTGCTGTCTCTGACCCCTCCTTAACCTCTGTTGGAGTTCCCCAGGGATCTATACTTGGCCTCTCCTTTTCTCTCTCTTTATTAACAACCTGCCCTTACTTCCCTGTCTCTCCTTGCTGATCCTTTATGCCGATGACATGATGCCTCTCGCTAGTGGTAAAGATCCCACATCAGTAAAGGCTAATCTTCAAGCTGACTTTGACTGCTTATAAGTCTGGCTTCTACAAACAAACTCATACTTAATGCTAAGAAAACTGTGGCTATGCTTTTTGGCTCCCCCTCTAAAATCAAATCATGTGCTCTGGATCTTTCAGTACTATGTCTTGATGGCTCCCCAATGGTATATGTTAACTCCTTTAGGTACCTAGGAGTCACACTATTCCTGTCTCTGGATTTTAACCTCCACCTCACGGCTACTTGCAAGGCGGTTAACTCCAAACTGGGTATTGCCTGTAGAATTAGGTCCTCCCTGAATGATGCTGCCTGACTTGGTATTGCACAAGGTTTCCTCCTTCCCTCCCTTACATACTGCTCACAGGTATACCTTAATGATAACAAAGGATCCCTCCATAAATGGAGCACATGTTATAACAGCATATGCCGATTTGCCCTCTCTGCACACAGACTGACTCATCTCTGTGAACTCTACTCCAGACTAAACTGGCTCTCCCCAGCTTCTCACAGACTCTACTCTACTGGATGCTTGATTGACAATATCATCAGAACAGGGACACCTGAGTATCTCTCAAAGCTGCTATCTCATCCCTCCCAAGCATCTCTCTTTAGGTCATCCATACAAACGCAACTTGAAATTCCCAGATACCTCACAAAAAAGGGGGAACTATCCTTCGCTATATCAGCTCCGAGCATCTGGAACACCCTCCCCTCACATTAAACTCTCTAAATCCCACCTAGCCTTTAAACAGGGTCTTCACGCCCGCATGACTGACTCTGATGGCTGCTCCTGTGCTGTAACTTGAGACTGACTCCCAGTAGCATTCCTTACCTACATGACACTTACTGTTTCCCTCCACTGTATAAAATCTGCATGTTTCCACTCCCTCCACAAAATCGTTAGTTAAAACTGTTATTTATTCTTTAGCAGTTGTTGTATGTCCTTAATTATTATTGTTGTATCATCCAGTGCAAGTAGCTAATGTAAGGGTATTTGTTTACTCTCAGTTTCCACAGAAACATGTCTTGCTTTTGTCAGCAATCTGAGAAATTGTTTTGTTCCCACTTCATGTTGCACCATGAACAATTGTCTCTGATGTTTGTACCTTCTTTGTACCTTGCTCTCTCCTGATTGTACTCTCCCGGGTCATGCCTGAATATAGGCAATACTCTTGTATAGTGTTCCTACCCCGTAAACAAAAAACAAATAAATAAATAAATGTGAAACAGATGACATGCTGACATTCTGTGTGCCTGGGAATTGCCCAGCCAACCAGAAGGATGATTGCAAAAGTAATATAAAGGACTGTTTTGCCCATCAAAGGGTGTTCGACCTGAGATTTGGGAGAGAGACCAGAGTGCAGGAGACACATGTGCGAGCTATTCAGCCATAGACCTGCACCTTTGCCCCAGTGGCTGTCTGGCCCCACCTAAATACAAATAGGCAGAGCACCTAAGAGAGCCAGCAAGCAGAGGAAGAGAATTTGGGGTTCAGCTGCCAGAGAATAGTGAACTGAGAGGCTTGCAGCTTGAGAAAGACTGAGCCTGAGAACTGAGGGACTGGAGTTGTACAACCTGAGGACTGTCAGTCTGAGCAACTTGTGTTCCCCTCATGGGGGTAAGTTTGGAGACTGTTAATTGCTGCATGCCAGTGTGACTGTGTGTGCTGAGGCTAAAGACTGAGTCCAAGCACAGCCACAGCTGTGCACAGAGAAGGCAAAGTGTGTGTGTGCTGGGGCTAGAGAGTGAACCAAATCCTAGCTACTTTGTTGTTTCAGGAAAATTGTGTGTGCCTAGCTACAAGTCTGGGGGACCCAGCCTGTCCTGTCCCCCAGACCAACGGAGAAGAAGTCCCAGTGAGGAAGATGATGAGAGGCCTGCCTGGTGAATACTGTCTACAAAGGCCTCAGAGGTGAAGTTGACAAATCCAGGCAGGTGAAGATCAGTATTCTTCAATTTTCTTCAGTCAGCTCTGTGCTGCTGTTGTGCTGCACCCTCCTCCATGGTACCATGCAAATTCAGATCCACACTGTGGATCCCCCCAATGAAGTGTATCTAGTATGTGGCTCACAGAAAACTTTATTATCTAGCTAGCTAGTCAAGAAAATGGGGTTAAGTCCTGACTGAGTATAAAACTGCACCCAGGCAGTAAAGTTAAAGCTTGCAACTGTTTAAAATGTTTTTTGGGCCCATATGAAAGATCCCAAAGTTTGAAATCTGTACCTACCAAAAGGGGCTCTAGACACTTAGTGACTGCAGAGGGAAGCTGGGTACACCCGCAGGTGGGAGGTGGGGATATTGTGTGGTGTAACATTGTTTGGGCCAGCATAATGTTGTTGTGCTGTTTTCCCCCTTTTTCTCCCTCCTCTTAATACATATTGTTATTTGTCCGTGTTATATGCTGTTATTGTGAATTATTGCAAGACGTGAGAATTGTTATGTGGGAAGTGTCTTTGGGGGCAGCTACTGTATTTTCCTGGGGGATGGTAACCTGCAGTCTGTCTACAGGTATTCCTGCCATTACCACAGGTGGAGGCACTGCACCATATTCTCCTATCCACTCCTGAACCCAAGCTGGCCCCTTCCGAGGTGTGTGCAGTGTGGACCCTGAGGGCCCCAGAGCAGCCAAGGTGAGTGAAAGGGCTGTTACAAAGTGGAGGCACTGCTGGAATTTGCTGCCTTCTAGTGTCCACCCCCAGAATTGTAATTGAGACAAAAACAGAGAAAGAAAGTTTGGTACCCCCTCCCCAGACCAGTCACTGGAAATTACTGTGGCACACCAAAAACTGGAAGATTGGTGCTGAGAGAGCACCTGGACCCAAAAAGGCTATTTTGGTAACGATGGCACCCAACAAAGGGCCATTTTGGAAGCTTTAGAGATAGTGACGGTATTGGGAAATTGAAGATTCACAGCATGAGGTATAATCGTGACAGCCAGAGTACTACAGTTTTGGTATTGAGTGATAAAGATGTAGATGCAAGCAATCTACCTGCAGCCCTTACTACCAAAGGGGTGGAAGGTACATGTAGCTTGTTTGGCAAGGGAGTTGTCGCATCACCAGCCCCTGTTCCCTCACCAACACCTGAATCAGATTTGTTGGAAAAGATCAAGTCAATGTTTGCAGTTGAAGGCAAGACTATAAAAGACGTATGAGCCTTGTTCCAAGAAGGGGAGCCAGCTCCTATAGTGCTGCCCAATGGAGTGACCCCATGTGTGGCACTGTATGAACAGTAGAAGAGGCTGCAAACCTTCTCAGAGCCATTCCAGCTCCCCAGGAGAGGATGATTATGAAAGAAGAATGAGCTAGGTTGCCCAAATAGCACAAGTGTGGAGCTGTTTGGATGAGGAGAAGTGCAAATGGATTGTGGCAAGCTTGAGGGGTATGATGTTGGACATAATTCAGTCATTGTGAGCCAACAGCCCTATATGTACTGCAGATGGCCACCCGGCCATATTGAAAAGTACCTTTGGGACAGTGGAAAGAAGATGGCTCTTATTTTCCAGCTATGGGGCACCATGCAACAAGAAGGAGAGAAGCTGTCCCAGTGTATCACCAGGACAGAGGCAGTGATCCAGAAGATTGCAGAGACTGGAGGGGTCACCTCAGGACAGACTGTGTGGATGAGATTAGATTAGATTCTAAGAAGTGCTGTACACTCGAACTCTGATATCCATCTGGTTGTGAGAACAGTGAGCAGATCCCCCAATCTTTAAGCAGTTGCTTGATGAGGTAAAGGAGGAGGAAGCACAAGACGACATTGCTGACCCTCTCCAGGTGCCCACTGCAACAGTTGCTGCCCCTGCAGCCCCAAGTAGCCAGCTGCACAGAGCCGAACACTTAATCTGATCAGGAAATAGTGATCCAAGAGATTAGAGACTGTATGAAGACCTTGCAAATGACACAGGAGTCTTGGCCACAACCCAGTATGGCAGAGTTACAAGAAATCTGCAACTGTTTGAGGGCTCTGCAGCTGGTGCATGAGTCTCATCCACAGTCAAATAGTGTGATATCTGGACAGGGATGACAGATGATCCCTTCTGCTGCCCCAAGGGTCAGGCTGTGACTGCCTATTGTGAACAGAGAAGTGCTGTTCTGCTACATATGTGGAAAAGATGGGCATCTCACCTACGGATGTGCCAGTCCTGAAAACTTGCAACTAGTGACTGAAAAGACAGAAAGATGTCATGGTAATCAGAGAAGTGATCAGTGGAGCCCAGTGAAGGGGCAATCTGGATGTGCGAAAATGGAAAGCTGTACCAAATGGACAGAACCAAAGATCCTGCCAGGGTGCAAGGTGCCACCAGGCTTGATTGGGCCCTGTGTTGATGTGGAAGTTTTTATTGAAACTGTGCTTTGTTTTGCTTTATTGGACAGTGGGTTGCAAGTCACTGTAATCCACAAGACCTTTTATGACCGTCATTTGAAGCACCTGCCACTCCTACCTGTCGGGCCTGTCAGTGTGGAGAATAGGAGATTCTAGCTGTCCCTGCCATGGCTATTGCATTGTGCGGATTGCTTTTATCTCAAAGGGTTCAGATGAACAACACAAGATTAAGACAATGGCTGTGATCTGCCCAGAGCCCAAGGGAATGACTGATACACCTGTGCTAACTGGGATAACTGCAAATATGTTCGGCAGGGTGGCCAAACTATGTCAAGAGAAAGGAGGAGTAGACAACCTGTTAAACCTCTCTGTCAAGGCTGTAGTGAAGAAGGTAAGCCTGTCCCTGAATGCTACTGTACCTGAGTCAGTGGATGAGCCCACTGGTGTGGTTCATAGGGTGGAAAGCAAAAAACTGGCCCTGACCCCTAATTCCGTGCGTAGAGTTGTGAGCATTGCAAAATTTGCACAGCAGTCCGAAGGACTTTCCTTCATTACTGATGCCCCACCAGAGAACAGTTTGCCTAAACCAAGCTATTATGAGGAGTGATGCCATTTCCAAAGACCCCTGGGCCAGATGAGTCATGGTGAGGGTAAAGAATGAGTCCGAGAAGTCAGTAACCATTTGGAAGGGATGAGTGCTGGCACATATCTTCAAAGCCAGTAGTGTCACTGAGATGGACCCATGAGTAGCTGCAGACACAGACATAGATCCTGCATCTTTTGACTTTGGGGTTCACCCATACCTGACAGCTATAGCTAGAGCTTGAGCCAGAAGCTAGCAAAAAGGTACAAAGTATTTTTGTTCCATGAATGGGACGTAGGGTGCATCCGAGGTGAAGAGCACAGGATTCATCTACGAGATGACCACCCATTCAGAGAAATTCTAGGAGACTGGCCCCTGAAGACATCTTGGATGTCTTGGAACACCTGCTGGAGCTATTGGCGGCAGATATAATGAAAGAGTCCTGGAACCCCCAAGCCTCCCCTATTTTTGTGGCCCGTAAGAAAAACGGAGGTGTGAGAATGTGCATTGATTATTGAACCTTGCACAAAAAGGCCATCACAGAGTAATAAACAGTGCCTGGAGCTGGAATCATTCTGGCCAGTTTGTCAGTGAACAAATGGTTTTCAGTGCTGGATCTTCATAGTGGGTGCAATCAGATTCCCATGGCGGAGGAGGATATGGAGAAGACTGTTTTTATTTGCCACCTGGGTTTCTATCAATTCAAACATTTGCCTCAAGGGATCTCTGGAGCAACTTCCATGTTCCAGAGATTAATGAAGAAGTCAGTGGGGAACATGAATCTGTTTAAGGTTATCGTATACCTGGATGACCTAACTGTTTTTGGCCGAACCTTGAAAGAGCATGAAGCCCAGCAAATGAAGGTATTGGACTGGCTGGAAGAATATGGTTTAAAGGTGTCTATAGACAAATGACAGTTTTGCCAGCCCTTGGTGAAATACATGGGGCACATTGTCTCAGTGAATAGAGTACAGACCGACCCAGCCAAAGTCGAGGCCCTCACCACCTGGCCCAGGCCAAACAACTTGAAGGTCTTTCAATACTTCCTTGGTTTCTGTGGGTATTATCAACGTTTTGTGAAGGACTGTTCTATGGTAGTGCACCTGCTGAACAATTTAACACAAGGTTATCCACCTGCAGTACCAACAAGAAAAAGAAAATTGATTTGAAAGTCCTCAGAAAGAGTTTCCCCAAAGTAAACTAACCTTTCAGTGACAGATGGACGCTAGAGTGTGAGGCTGCTTTCAGGGAAATCATCAAAATATTAAGTTCAGCACCTATCTTGGCATTTGTGGACTCCACAAGCCATACATCCTCCACATTAATGCCAGCTTGAAAGGGTTAGGAATGGTGCTATAACAAGAACATCCAGAGGGACTACGGCCTGTGGCGTTTTTACTAGTCACAGCCTGTCGGCATCTGGAAAGCAATACCTAGTACATAAACCTGAATTCGTGGCTTTGAGGTAGGCAGTGATAGACAAAGTCCATGATTACCTGTATGGTGTTCACTTTACTGTCCGGACTGATAATAACCTCTAACCTTAGTGAACACAACAGCAAAATTAGATGCTGCTGGACAGAGATGGTTATCAGCACTTTCCATGTATAATTATACCTTAGAGTACAGAAGTGGAAAGACAGACATAGATGTTGACGCCCTGTGAGGGTGCCTGCATACGGATCTATGGCACTGGCATGATGCCAATCACTGCGAGGTCCTCTACAGTGACACCCACACCGTGGAGACCAGCACACTGACGTGAGACTGCAGTGCAATCCCCGAGTGCGGCGGCCGCAACAAAGAACAGGCACATGAAACAAGATGGATTCGCCTCCACGGCGGCACAGGAACTGCCACCTGCACCACCCCAGGGCACAGAAACCCATGCCTGGTGCCGTAAACAAGGACCTGCCCCACACAGGACCATCGCAACCACCCCCGCAGCATGGTGCCCCCTGCCCAGAGTGGGCAGCAAGACGCCCCACCCCCCTGAGCGGGCACACAACCACAACCCCAATGGGCATGCCAGGCAGATGCACTTCATGGACATACAGGCCCCCATCCAAGTGCTGTATGGCCCCAGCCACCCCCCCAGCTGTGTCAGGTGGGGGTGGTGCCCCCCGCCACCAAACAAGCACCACAGACAACACCAGGGGACAGTACTCAACAGGACAGTATGTAATGTGACTACAGTTGTCCAGTACGGTAGCCCACCGCAGTGCCCAAACCCCACACCACCACCACCAACACATTGGTGCACACTCTGTAGTCAGTCTTCAGTCTCCTCTGCACTGGCATGACACCCATCAGACCTGCAGATGGATATTCAGCATGATGGCACATAGATAATCCCTCAGGGGCTTCATTTCATATTGCTCCACGATCTGCTGTACTCTGTTGCTGGCCTCCCTGGTCCTTCTGCGGCTGGTACCTACATCTGTGCCCCACAACATCTGCTGCATCTTGAGCTCGATCAGCCTCTGTTGGCCACACAGCACCTCTATGAATCACCAGATGCTTGGGTGGGCAGCACCCATGAGGGAATTGAACCCCTGTGCCACCCCTCCAGAGCATTCGTTGTCCTGGGCAGCCCCTCACAGGCAGCTGCATACATGTTCCAGAAGTTCAACAGGTATGTCACCCTGCTATGGACTGGGGCCCCAGCCAGGTGTCCTCAAAGTAATCGAGGTACGGTGCCAGGGTCTCCTCATAGGGTTCAAAGAAGGCCATGCCCACAGCTCGTCATATACACAGCGATATCTGGCAGTGGCACGGCGTGAGTGCCACCAGCATGCAGCAAATCCATCATTGGTCACATAGATCCGGGTCAGTTCACCATGTTGTTGCAGCTTCCTCCACAGGCAATGCATGACATGGAAGTAGCATCCACGCAGACGTGCCAGGGGGAAGATTGCCTGCAGAGCCTTGTATGCAGCCTGCTTGTAGTCTATCATGATGGACATTGGGTTGAGCTCTGGGCACAGCTCCATCAGCTTGTGGAGCATAGCGTGTAACAGCCATGGTCCTGCTGCCCATCAGGGCATAGATGGCTAGCAGGACTGCATCAGTCTCCATGTCATGGAGACTGTAGAGCTGTTGGAAGAGGTATGGCTACTGCAGGATGTCCCATCAGCATATCAGGCATCCAAGCGGGACCGATATTCCAAGTTCTTGTGGGTAGTGAATAGCAGGAATCTGGCAGTACTCCCACCAGAGTCATGCAGGAGAAATGGGTCCCCTGCATCGGTGGTCATGTATTCCGATGGGATTGTGAGTGCAGTTAGGGATGGGGGCTCCACTGAAGACCTGTGCATGCACCTCCAGGCCCTCTTTATGGTCCGTTTCAGTGTAGCAGCTGTCTGCCCACCGCATCTGTCAGACCACTGCAACACACTACCACCACCTGTTGGCAGTGTTGGTTGTTTCTGCTTCCTGGTGCTTCACCTCTGACCGCATATGCAGCACTGCAACCTCTGCACCATCAGGCACATGGTTGTGCCAGCCCATCAGTGAAACATCGTCCACCCCGTCGACCATACGCACCTGCCCGCATCACTGGCCTGAGTGGTATTCAATGCATTTCCAATATGTTGATGTCTCACGTCCATTCCTGCTGGTACAGGAAGCCTGTGAAGGACAGCAGGTCATTTCCCCATGCGTTTCATGCAATCTAGCAGCATCCCTATGGCATTCCCTGTTTCTATGTTAGCTGCCATCCCCCTCCTCATCCACCTTTTATGATGTGGTGCTGTGTGTGCCCGCCCCTGAACACCATTGGCCATTGCCCTGCCTCCCCAGTCAAACTACCAGGTGTCGCACAGGTGCGCCTCTGCTGCAGTGTGGACTCTGCATCGCTCTGTTGCCTTTGCGCTGTTGCAGCGCACACCTCCCTGCCCCATGCACCTCTCTCAACCGTGCCACTGCCTTGGAAGTATTGCAAGGCAGTACTTGCATCTTCCATGATGAAATGGGTCATCTGGGCTATGAACAAACTCTATACCTGGCAAGAGCAAGATTTTACTGGCCTAGAATGAAAGAGACATAGAAAAGCACTTCAAAGCCTCTTTGTGATGCATAAAGTGAAAGACACTCCCCAAAAGAGCTACACCTCTGGTCAATATACAAACCAGTGGTCCACTGAAACTTGTGTGTATGGACTTTGTCATTAGAGCCTGACCAGAAGAACAATGCCATCATTCTATTCATCACTGACCACTACACCTGGTATGCTCAGGCCTATCCAACTAAAGATCAAAGAGCAATCACGGTTGTGAAAGTCCTGAAACAGTTTGTGAACCATTACGGTATTCTGCAAAGAATTCACTCAGATCAGGGGCGAGATTTTGAAAGTCAGTTCGTTAAAGAATTCTTGGCAGCATATGGTATAAAGAAGTCATGCACAACCCTGTACCACCCCCAGGGGGACCCTCAGCCTGAACGTTTCATTAGAACTTTATTGGATATGTTGGGTACCCTGGATCCAGCCAACAAAGTTAACTGGGGCCAAAGAGTAAGTTAGAAACAGAAACATAGAAGTGTCAGCAGATGGGGACTGTATGATCCATCTAGTCTGCCCTTTTTTTCTCTACCCCTGCCTTATTTAGCTGCCTGCTTCAGTATTCCATATTGTCCCATGCCCGCTTGAATTCACCCACTGTCTTGGCTCCCACCACCTCCTCTGACAGGCTATGCCATGGTTCCCTACAACGCCTTGTGAAGATTTCATATTGTTCCTGAATTTTCCTCCCTTAAGTCAAAAGGTCATGTCCTCTAGTCTTGTTGTAGTCTTTTACCTGAAAGAGGTTCTGCATGTGTACCCTGTTGTTGTCTTTAAGGTATTTAGATGTCTTGATCATGTCCCCACGATCCCTGTGTTGCTCCAGGGAGTATAAACTAAAGTCATCTAGTCTTGCCTTGTATGGTTTCTGATGCAAGCCCTGCACCATCTTAGTTGCTCTTCTTTGTACTGCCTCTAACATATCTATGTCCTTCCCGAGGTATGGTCTCCGTCATTGGACACAGTTCTCCAGGTGAGGCCTTACCAGGGACTGATACAGGGGCATGATTACTTCCTGCCTTATGCTTATGATGCCCCTCCTTATGCATCCCAGGATGCCACTGGCTTTAGTGCTGCCTCTCACATTGTTTACTGACCTTGAGGTCATCTGATATGCCCACTCCCAGGTCTCACTCCTGCCTGGTAGCCACCAGCTGCTCTCCTCCCAATGAGTACATTTTCCCTGGGTTGCATTTTCCCAGGTGCATGACCTTGCATTTTTTGGCATTGAAACTCAGTTGCCAGGACTTGGACCACTCCTCCAGTTTTTGGAGATCAGCTTCCATGATATGCTGTCCCTCAGGTGTGTCCACCTTGTTGATGATTTTGGTGTCATCTGCAAACAGGCACACCTTTCCCTTCAGTCCATCGGCAAGTTATCTTGTACATGCTTACAAAACTATGCCAAGAATGATGCCACCCAGAGATCTCCCTTTTATGTTATGTTCGGACATGAAACTAGATTGCCAGTTGATCTCGGTTTTGGTGTATCCCCTAAAGGCACATCTGAGGAAACATGTCTGGAATACATGCAAAAGTTGAAAGAGCAGCTGCAGCGGAGGCAGGAACCAAGTCTAGCAAGCAAACAAATGGAAATATGATAAATGAGTAAGACACCAGGTGTTACAGGTGGGAGACCTGTTCTGCTACGAAATATCAGTATACAAGGCAAGCACAAAATTGAAGACCAGTGGGCCCCAGAAATCTACCTTGTAGTTGAAAAACTGTCATATTTACTAGTATATACTATTTGACACGAGCAAGGGAGAGGACTGAAAAACAATGTGCACCAGAATCACCTGCTCCCCAGAGAGATATAGTGCCCGAGCCCAAGCCGGAAAAGGAGCACCCGGGCTCCAGAAAATTGAAAACTAGAAGTCAAACAGTTAAAAAGAGAGCAGAGAAAGCATGCAATGAGAATGGTACCCCAGTAAGTACCTGCAACTGAGCCTGTACCCAGTTTGTCTGAACAAAGTGATGAGGGGGCTTTGCATGTTACCAGTATGTGTCAGACAAATCAAAGTTTGATGCAATAGGAAATGGACTGTAGAAATTTGCAGCCCTCCAACAGTACCGCCCCATGGAACCTATGCAACCTTTGAATCCTAATGCTGTCCATTTGTCCCCAAGAGAAGGCCCAAAACCAAGTACCCAAGCAAATAATGGACATTGGTATGGACAATGCTGCAGACTTGGCCTGTGGTGAGCAAGTTTAGGATAATGTTGTTATGTCTGACAATGCTTCTATGCTGGCTACACAGCAAGGACAGGATAAGGCGCCCCCTGTCGAGGAAAATGCAGCACAAGATACAGCCTGCCTAGAAGGTCTGAATGCCAACCTAAACCTATCATCAGTCTCACCTACGACACCTTCAGTGCCTCTTCCAATACCCCCCTCCATGTGATCCATAAACATATGGTTCCTATTATTTGGTTCTATGTATTAACAGTGATCGTGAAATAGCGATTGTGTTATGAGATGGATCACTTAAACTTCCCGCGATGCACAGCATGGTGACTGGCAATAGGGTGCTTCAGATCCATGTGTTTGCCCCCTACACCCCTACTAATGGATTCTCAACTCCAGGGGGTGCATGTCAGAGGTTTACATACTTGTAAAATAGAAAAAGCTGACTGCCGTGAAAAAAAAAAATGCTGTGCCGGACCTGAACCCCGCACCCTGCACCTCCCAACCCGATTACCCTTCCCACCATGCTAGTAGACCAGCTTGGCTACCTGCTTCACCGCTTCCTACATACACTCCCTCTCCTTCCTCTCTCTATGCGCAGGTACTGCAGGTTCCTGTCGCCTAATTTGTTCACTCCAGTATCCAGGCACGTCTGCCAGGTGGCCCTGAATACAGGCACCGTAATTGAGTTGCCATTTTGTAGGCACTCAATTTGGATACTGGATGCTCTATTATTTACTCCCCAATGCATTGCTCCACGGATAGAGTGAGAGAAGATACATGTGCCTACGAATGCCTATCAGTGCCAGGCAGACACCTTATTGTATAGACCGAGATCTATTGTGGCTGTTACGTGAATGAAAATGCCAATTTTGAATAGATAGGATTTATGTGTCTATCTGAGACAATGTGTTGTCAATGTAATATTGGGTTGATATTATTGATAACTGTTGGAGATGCCTAGAATTTGGCAGGCGTGTTAGCCACCACTTACTCATTGGCTCTGGCCCTCGCACTCTCGTTATGGCGCCCTGCAAGTGACTCTTGTGGGCTACAGACCTGATGCCCCATGTGGCCCTGCAGCTGTGAACACTGTTCCTGGTGTCTCATCCCCATCTTCAGTAGGGGGCTGAACTCTGATCCTCTGAATCCTGTGCCTTCAGGCACTGGAAAAGTACTTTGCCGGTCCCAGGAGCTGCTGAAAAGAGACTGACTCAATGTAAATAAAAAGGAAGGTGGTTCACACCCCTGCTGGGTAAAGGTCAGTGGGCATCCTGTTTGCCTGGGAATTGCCCAGTCAATCAGAAGGAATGATTGCAAAAGTAATATAAAGGCCTTTTTTGCCTGCTAAAGGAGAGTTCAGCCTGAGATTTGAGAGAGAGCAGAGTGCAGGTGAGACTGTGTGGGCTATCCAGCCCAAGGCCTGCACCCTTGCCCCATCAGCCTGTCCGTCCCCAGCTAAATACGGTTAAGGAGAGCACCTAAGAAAGCCAGCAAGCGGAGGAAGAGAATGTGGAGTTCTGCTGCCAGAGAATAGTGAATTGAGAAGCTTGCAGCTTGAGAAAGATTGAGCCTGAGAATTAAGGGATTGGAGTTCCACAGATAGGGGACTGCCAGTCTGAGCAACTTGTGTTCCCCTCGGAGGGGGTAGTAAGTTTGGAGACTACTAATTGTTGCAAGCCAGAGTGACAGTGTGTGCTGAGGCTACAGACTGAGCCCATGCCCAGCCACAGCTGTGCATAGAGAAGGCGAAGTGTGTGTGCTGGGGCTAGAGACTGAGCCGAAGCCCAGCCACCGTGTTTCAAGCTACCAGTCTGGGGACCCAGCCTACCCTGTTCCCCAGACCAATGGAGAAGAAGACCCAGTGAGGAACACAGTAGAGACCTGCCTGGTGAATACTGTCTACAAAGGCCTCAGAGGCAATGTTGGCAAGGCCAAGCAAGTGAAGACCAGGGTTCTCCAACTTTCATCAGTCAGCTCTGCTGCTGCTGTGGTGCACCCTGCAAGAGATACCTACATGGTAGCATGCAAATTCAGATCCAGACTGTGGACCCCCCAAACTGTAAGTACCTCTGGGCTGCGGCTCACAGGAGAACTTTATTAGCTAGCTAGCTAGTCAAGAAAAGGGGGTTAAGTCCTGGGCAGGACTGTACCAAGTATATGCACCCAGGCAGTAAAGTTAAAGGTTGTAACTGTTTAAAAGTTATTTGGGCCCCAACCAAAGATCCCCAGCCCCAAAGTTAGCACTGCGGTGTGGTACCCACTGAAAGGGGCTATAGACACTTAGCAGCTGCAGAGGGAAGCCAGGTGCACCCGCAGATGGGAGGTGGGGATATTGTGTAGGGTAACATTGTTTGGGCCAGTAATTAATGATGTTTTGCTGCCCCCCTTTTCCCCTCCCCTTAATAAATATTGTTATTTGTTCATGTTATATGCTGATAATACAAATTATTGCAAGAAGGGAGAATTGTTATTGTGTGGGGAAGTGTGTTTGGGGGCATCTACTGTATTTTCCTGGGGGTGGTAACCCGCAGTCTGTCTAAGTATTCCCTGCTATTGCCCTAGGTGGAAGCACTGTACCATATTCTCCTATCCACTCCTGAACCGAGGCCGGCCCCCTCAGAGGTGTGTGCAGTGTGGACTCCAAGGGCCCTGGGCAGCCAAGGTGAGAGAAAAGGATGTTACACATAACACAATGATGTATGCACTGGGCAAAGGAGGGGCATGGACATGAATACAGGTGCAATGCTGTGTTCAGCGTGTTAGCGCTGGAAGTTACCTGAATGACCCCACTGCGCTGCACAAATACTGCCTATAAAAGGGCCATCTTAGCCCTGGGCAAAGCCTACAGGTGGTCGGAGGAACTGCAGCCAGAGACAAAATAGCCAAATATGTAGCACACATGTTGATCCTCATGGAAGAGGCCCTGCAGGAGGAGAGGCCACATGCCCACCTTGGTCCCTGATGTAGGCTACAGAGGCGATATGCTGAGCACAGATAGCACCAGCCTGAGTCTCCTTTGAGGCCCTCATCAATTACTACATTGTTGGTTGGCACCATCTCAGGAGGGCCATGCTAAGGCAGCTGTGTGAGCTCCTTCATGAGCAGCTGTGCAGTGACTCAAAGTGCAGCCGTGCCGCGACAGTAGAGCAGAAGGTGATGACTGCGATCTGCTTCCTAGCCACCGGGTCATTCCAGACACCGGTGGGGGATACCTCTGATGTGTCACACTCCGCCACCTCATACCTTGTTGCCACACGCTAGCGAATTCATCATAGTCCCCAACACAGTTGTGGAGCACAGAGAAACAATGCTGCAGTTCTATCGGGTTGCACACCTACCTGCAGTACTCGTGCCATTGCCATTGACTGCACCCATGTTGCCATCTGGGCACCCACTGGTGATGGGGTGGATGCTTATAGACAGTGTGACCCCTGTCATGGAAGGGTACTCTGAGTTTGTTCCAGACCCCCCAGACTCACAAAAAGCTAAGGAAGCACAGAAACAAATAAAAATAAAAGTGCAGGACAGAAACAAGCCTCCATTTCTGACTTGGGACTATGTTAAGTATGTGCATAGGAGAATGTAGAATGCATCTGTGCCTTTAATTGCTTGTATTAGCCCCAGCATGTAAACAGCTTGGTATTGAAAGCATTAACAGAGGGCTGCAGAAGTAAATGAAAGTCAAGCTGAGGGCTTGAAAGTGCAGCGGGCTTTCCAGTTTTACTTATTTTGCTGTATGGCATTTTAAAGCAGCAGAGAGTTACAATCCAGGTTTGTTTTATGTTTTACTAGGGTACAACAGATATAATTAGTTGAGAAACTTACAGATAAAAGCAACCTGACCTGTTTGTAGGAGCCCTCCAGTGGACTGATTTCTATAAGAGGACAGCAGCCCTTGAGGGCTACATTTATACAAAACTGTTAGCTCAGTCATTATGTAAAAGAGGTGGAGCTAGGGAGATAAGCTTACACCTCTATAAACACATACAGCCAGGCAAAATGATTAGGAGTTAATGTAAGGTCTTTCATTAATCAAGGCTTAGAAATATCCCCTTCATTTTGTATAGGCCGGGATATGAGCCTCATAGAGATGTGTTTTAGTTAAGACATAATGTGGGTGTTTCCCAAGGAAGTGATGTCACTAGGGGCTTAAAGTTAGATAAGGTGTCAGTGGAGAGCTGACTGTGTGAGGTGTAAGACTGTTGATTTGAGAGTTTGTTTGCACTTAATGGAGCTGTATGTGTGTTATTGGGCACAACAGTGACTTTTGACTTTAAACCTGCTGAACTAAATAATATTTTCTTGAATTCTGTGCAACTGCTGATCATTTTATGCAAGCAAAATAAAATGACAAATGCCATCTGTCATTTTTTTATGCACTTGAGCTGTGGTCCACCTGAAGTTGATATCCTGAAATCCCTACCCTGCTACACCTACCTCAGTACCTTAATTGCCAGGTGGTGTGTAATACTACAGGGCACATAACCAATGTCCTGACATGGTACCCCAGCAATGCCCATGACTCCTTCATACTCCACACTATGTCAAATCTTTAAAGGTGGCCATATACCCAGTGGACACCTTGTTGGTGATTAAACACAGCATGTCCCCCACACAGACCCCTTGGAGGGGGCACACAGTGGAACCATAGCACACGCATGCCTCACTGAGGGAAGGGGTGGGCAGGGCAGGGTGGACAGGTACACAGGATACAACACAGCTCATGGGCCATTGATGCTATGTGGGCAGCTACAATGTGAACAGGTGCTAACAGATGTGTTACCTTACAGGATAGTGTCTATCCTTTGTGCCCTTGGCTCCTCACACCCATCCCTGGCCCACATCTGTGATGGAATACAGATGAAATGCAGCACACTCATAACACAACATCACTGGGCAAGTCTTTAACATGTTGAACATGTGATTCTGGTACTCGGACCGTGCAGGTGGTGCCATACAATACACACCTCAGAAGGCTTGTGGCATATTCCTAGCCTGTTGTATGCTACACAACATGGTGTTTGCCAATGGAGTAGGCCTGCTGGTGTGAGATGAACACAGTGACAGTGACATGGAGCCAAAGATGCAGGGGACACTGGAGCAGCTAGACATGTACAACCCCTGCATGGCCAGGAGGGCACATGAATACAGAGGTAACATCATAAGAAGCATCTCACACAGGAGCAGGTGAGTGGAAAGAACAATGAACACTGATGTATGTGCAAAAACTTTAATGTGACACACACACAAAAAAAAGCACACAGTGGCAGTGAACGAACTGTGCATAAACAGATGGGGTACTGGCCAGTGTGGCCACGGGGAGGGGTGATGGGGAAGCACAGTACAACAAGAAAGTGGCAGGTGAACAATGTCTTTGCGGTGCTGGGGATGTGTGGGATATGGGGGGAGCCATCCCACTCATGCCCACCAAGGCTACACACCAGCGGCCGCCGCAGACCTCTGTTGGTGGGTGGTGTGGCCCAAAGGAAGGGGAAATGGTGACACCAGTGATGATGGAGTCACCCTGCCCCATGCACTGCCATTCCAGGTACTGGAGGACAGGAATTGTGCCCCGGTTTGCATGGTGTGGAACCTGCCCTGGGGGTTGCAGGTGTACCACCAGATTCTCATCTGCCACTGCACAGCATTGGTGTTTGCTGTGGTGACCCCATGGAACAAGGGCTGCACACACTGGAGGGAGTGGGGCTGTGACCTGGATGCAGACTGCTACACACTGCGGCCATGAGCTCCCCACACCACTATGGTGAGGTCACCAATGATGCTCTGGATGGCCTCAATAATGCAAGCATCACGGGCCTTCTCCCAGTGTTCAGGCTCTGCAGAACAGCATCACTCCACTACTGACTGTAGAAGCTGCCTGGATTCTGGCGCAGCCTGCCTATGGGGGACACTGTTCTGGAGGACAGGACCTGTTAGGACCTGCAGTCCCCAAGCGGCAAGTGCATGCACCATGTAAGGTGGGGTGGGGGAGGAGGCAGGGGCTCAGTGGCTGTGAGTGACCATGCAGGCTGACTGTGGGATGGCAGGGGTGCTGCCAGGTTGTAAAACCCCCTCCTGGGGTGTCTGGTGGGTGGTGTGCATAGTGGTGGTGGTGGTGATGGCACTGGCAGTGGAGCTGGTGGCAAGAGGTCCAGCAGAAGGATGACACTCACAATAGTGTCATGGACAGGGGCATGGGGTGCATCTGTGACATGGGGGCTGCTATGCATCCGCTGCGATCCACTGCTGGGAGGGTGCTTGGCATTGGTGACTGCTCCCTCAGCAGTGGCTGAGCTGACAGGTACTGCATGGTGGAAATATATAGGTGCTGTCATCACTGTCATCTGTGTCCTCCACAATGTAATGGATGGGTCCATATGACAGGCTTGGTGGTACTCACTGCAGCCTTTTGGATGGCCCAGCTACATCATCCTCCTCAGATGGCACATCTTGCACTGTGGATCGATAAGCCAACTGTCAGTGTTGTACACAGTACACAATGCATGTTGCTGGTGGTGCATGCATGACCCAGCATATGGTGCTGTGTGTTGCCCAGTGTAAGCATGTGACTGCTGTCAACAGATCTACCTACCTACCCCGCCCTCAATGGTCACACAGCCACTTGTGAAGAGTGGATTGTGCAAGCATGACAGTGCTCCCTGTCCATGTATCCTAAACATGCCACACATGCTGAGGCAATCACAGCACAGGCCACAATCCACACACCAGCACACGTCTGCATGCACCAGCACCTGTGGCCAGTGAATGGCAGAACAGTACGCATTCACTCCCTATGTGCATGGGCACATTCCAGTGGAGCTGTGTGCACAGTCATAACCCATAGGAGTGTCAGTACAACATGTGGTAGAGGGGGCCATATAGCAGCACAACACAGAACCATAGAACATAGAAACTGTTGGCAGATAAGGACTGCAAGGCCCATCCAGTCTGCCCGTAATCCCTGTCCTTTAGTACTGCTTCTGACCCTCCCTCTGTTTTACCTCTATGGTTCCCTTATGCCTGCCCCATGCATGTTTAAATCCAACCACAGTGCTTGCTCCTACCACCTCCTGTGGCAGACTATTCCATGCATCCACCACCCTCTCTGTGAAGAAAAACGTCCTCACATTTCGTATACAGGGGAGAGTGAGGGTAGGGGGTGGCAGTGGGATGACAAAAGGGAGGGGGGTTGGGGCAGCTGCAATCTAGGGGTGTTGGCTGCACACTCGAGCAGACTTAGATAGACCGGGTGGTCTGTTTCTGCTGGCACATTCGTATGTTCGTATTTTGTCGTAACCTGCCACCTTCCAATTTCCTGTCATGCCCTCATTCTTGTACTGTTCCTGTATTGGAAGATGTCTCCCCCCTGCACCTTATTTGTGCCCTTGAAATACTTAAATGTTTCTATCATGTCCTCTCTCTCTCTCTCTTCTCCTCCAGTGAGTACATATTGAGGTCCCTTAATCTCTCCTTGTAAGTTCTGTGGTGCAAGCCGTGTACCATGTTAGTCGCCCTTCTCTGGACTGTCTCCAACCTGTTAATGTCCTTTTAAAGGTGCGGCCTCCAGAACTGCACACAGTACTCCATGTGAGGCCTGACCAGAGTTTTATACAATGGCATCACTACCTACCGTTTTCTGCTGGTGATACCCCTGCCTTTGCAAGCTAGCATGCCACTGTCCTTCCCTGCTGCCTTTGTACTTTGCTTTGACATTTTCAGGTCATCTGAAATAATAACCTCCAGGTCCCTTTCTTCCTGGTGACTGCCAGTGGCTCACACTCTATTCTGTAGTTCTCCTGGGGTTCTTATGGCCCAGAAACATAGAACATAGAAACATAGAATTTGACGGCAGATAAGGACCGCTTGGCCCACCCAGTCTGCCCATTTCCCTACCTAATGGATAAGCTGCAGATCCCAGTTAACCAGCAGCCTACTCTTTCTACCCCATCCCCTAGAATTGCCTTATGACTGTCCCATACATGCTTGAATTCAACCACTGTTTTGACTCCACAACCTCCTCCGAAGGCCGCTCCATGCATCCACAACCCTCTCTGTGAAAAAATACTCCCTTGCATTACCTCTGAGCCGCCCCCATCTTCAAATTGTGCCCCTTGTTCTTGCACACCTCTTTTTGAAAGATGGTACCCTCTTGGACTTTGTTGATTCCTTGAGGTACTTTTAAAGTTTCTATCATGTCCCCCTCCCTCCTTTCCTCGAGGCTATTCATATTAAGCTCCTTTAGTCTCTCTTCATATGTCTTCTGGTGCAGACCCTGCACCATTTTAGTTGCCCACCTCTGGACAGCTTCCATCTTGTCCATGTCCTTGCAGAGATTGGGTCTTCAGAACTGCACACAGTACTCAGATGGGGTCTCACCAGCAGTCTGTACAGAGGGATAACAACTTCCTGTTTTCTACCAGTGATGCCTCCCTATGCATCCCAATATCCCCCAGCCCTCCTTACTGCCCTCTCACATTGCTTTGCCCACCTTTAAGTCATCTGATGTGACTACCCCCAGGTCCCTTTCCATTTTTGTTGTTAGTATCTCACCCCCATTGTGTACTCTTCCCTGGCTTTTGTTTCCCAGGTGCATTACCTGCACTTCTAGCATTGAATCTAAGCTGCCATACATTTGACCATTCCTCTAACCTTGCCAACCCTTTCTCATCTTTCCACCCCAACTTATGCATCAACTCTGTTGCAGATCTTTGTCATCTGCAAAGAGACATACTTTTTCCTTCCAGTCCCTCTGCAATGTCGCTTATAAAGACATTGAAGAGGGCCGGTCCCAATACTGAACCCCGGGTATCCCACTAGTAACCCCCTTCTTCAGAGTGACTCCATTTACTATTACCCTCTGTGTCCTATTCTCCAGCCAATTCTTTACCCAGGCTATCATCTTGGGACCCACTCCCAGGCTGGCTAACTTGTATATTAATCTTTTGTGTGGGACTGAGTCAAATGCCTTGCTAAAGTCTAGGTAGGCCATGTCCATGGCCCCTCCCTGATCTACTACTTTGGTCACCCAGTCAAAGAAATCTATTAGATTCATCTGGCATGACCTTCCCGCTGTGAATCCATGCTGCCTTGGGTCCTGTTCCCCTCTGGCCTCTAGGTACTCAACAGATTCTTTCCTTCAGAAGTGATTCCATAATTTTCCCTATCACTGAGGTTAGACTAACAGGTCTGTAGTTTCCTGCTTCTGCCCTGCTCCCATTTTTGTGAAGGGGCATCACATCTGCCCTCCTCCAGTCCTCAGGTACCACCCCATCCTCCCATGATTTGTTAGAGTGTAGTCAGTGGTGTCACTAGTTCTACCCTTAGTTCTTTTAGAATTCTGGGATAATCCCATCAGGCCCCATTGCTTTGTCCACCTTCAGTTTTAAGAGTTCTTTCAGAACCCTTTCTTCTGTGAATGGGCTGGTATCAACTTCTGTATCCAGAGTGTTTCTATTGTTTGTTTTAGGTACCTCCCCTCTTCATTTGTAAATACTGAGCAAAAATATTTGTTTAGTATCTCTGCCTTTTCAGTCACCTCTGCCCACCCCTCCCTTTATTAAGCCTCATTATCCCTCCCTTAGTCTTCCTTGGCTCCTGATGTACCTAAAGGTTTTATCCCCTTCTTAACAGAGTTGGCTATCTTTTCCTCGGTTCGGGCCTTTGCTGTTCTGACTGCCTTCCCAGCTTCCTTTACTTTAACTGATACAATTCTCTGTCCTGCTCCTTCTGTGATTTCTTGTACTTTCTGAATGCTTTCTTTTTCTCTTGAACCTTCACTGCCACCTCCTTTGAGAAACATAGTGGTTTCTTACATCGTTTTGTTTTGTTTATTTGCTTCACACAAAGGCTTGTTACCTCTGTGATGGCAGTTTTTATTATTCCCCATTGTTCTTCCACCCCTCCTTCCTGCCCATTTGCTAGTGCATTCCTTAGGCAGTCACCCATTCTGGCAAAGTCAGCCCTCCTGAAGTCCAATACTTTTGCCTTTGTATGGCTTGACTCTATTGCTGTGTTTATTGTGAACCATACTGTTCGATGGTCGCTAGTTCCCAGATGACCAGGTGCATCATTTTGCACTTCTTTGAATCAAACCTCAGTTGCCACTCCTCAGACCATTTCTCAAGCTTCCCCAGGTCCTTACTCATTTTCTCTACCCTTTCTGGAGTATCCACCCTGTTACAGATCTTGGTGTCATCTGCAAACAGGCAGACCTTTCCTTCCAGCCCCTCTACAATGTCACTAATGAAGACATTGAAAAGGACTGGCCCAAGCACTGATCCCTGAGGTACCCCGCTGGTCACCCCTCTCTCCCCAGATTGCACCCCGTTTACCACCACCATCTGCCTCCTGTCTGTTAGCCAGTTCGTTATCCAGTTTACTACCTTGTCTCCGATGTCCAGACAACCCATCTTGTTAACCAGTCTCCTGTGTGGGACGGTGTCGAAGGCTTTACTGAAACTGAGGTAGGTGACGTCCACTGACCCCCCCCTCAGATTTACTTCTTTTATCACCCCGTTAAAGAAATCTATCAGATTCATCTGACATGATCTAGCCACTGTGAAACCATGCTGCCTAGGGTCTAGGGCACCAATGGATTCTAGATGCCCACTATCCTTTCTTTAAGCAGTGCCTCCATGATCTTCCCCACTACTGAGGTGAGGCTGACTTGTTTATAGTTTCGCACCTCCTCCCTACTGCTGGATTTGTGTAGAGGGACCACATGTGCCCTCCTTCAATCCTCTGGCACCGCTCCTGTGTTGAGTGACTCAGTGAACAAGGCTGCCAGAGGTTCTGCTAGCTCTCTTCGCAGCTCCCTTAATATCCTAATAACTTTTAACAAACGGCAATGGAAGTGGAGGCTTTAGAGGGGATTTTCTACTGTTATGCACTGGGAATCATTCATTAACAATAACTCCCTTTTTTGCTGGGAAGGGTTGCATTTAAGCAAATGTGGTGCTTACAAATTGGTAAAAACCTTTGAAGAAATCATTATTTGTACTTTAAACTAAATAAGGGAGACAAGGGCAACCAAAGATTTATTGTTAATTCTAAAACATCTAATAATAACAATATTTTAAATATAAATGCAAGGGTTCCATGTCATGATGGCGCCGTTCAGTGAGTGTAAATTGCTGAATGTCAATCTCGGTGATGTACACTCACAGCGCGGACAACAACGGCACCTGAGACCTACGGGTCTCATTGTTAATGCAGGGGGCTGCACCCTCCACATCTCCTACTACAGGATTCTCAACCTGGGGGGGGTGCATGTCGGGGGGGGTGAAAAACATTAAAAAAAAAATGCATGCTGCCTGCTGGCAAAAAGAAAAAAAACAGAACCGCACCGGACCCCTGTACCCTGCGCCTCCCAGCCGACCGCCCTCCTCACCATGCTAGCAGACCAGCTTGGTAGCTGCCCGCCACACCCCCTCCCTCATACCATCCCTCCCCTGCCCCCCCATGTGCGTATACCCTCTACTTCCTGTCGTGGTATTTGCCCACCCCAGTATCTGGTCGACCCCCTGCTTGTTAGCCATGAACACAGGTGCCGTAACTGAGTCACTGTTTTTGTTGGTGCCCAATTTAGGTCACCTTGTTCACTGGATACCAAATGCAAGAAGTCTAAATCAAACAAAATTAGCTGAACTAGGGATAATCTTGAAAGAGAACAAGGTGGACGTTTCATGTATTACTGAAACATGATGGGATGAGGCCATGACTTGGAGTAATAATATACCTGGATTTCAACTGCTTTATAAAAATAGGCAAAATCAATGTGACGGAGGAGTCTGCTTTTATGTAACTCCTGACCTACAGTGTACTGAATTACAACTTAATGTCCAACATTACATCCTTTCTGAAACCTTATTGATTACTTTAAAACCTGATCATTCTCCAAAACTTGTATTAGGTGTTCGTTACAGGCCCCCAAATAGTGATAATTGCTACAATAATGCCTTACTACATGAAATTGAACAAGCTTCAGAGTTATGCAATGTATTAGTGGTAGGGGACTTTAATGCCCCAGGAATAAATTGGGACTTATTGACAGGTCAAACGGAGTTTGATAAAGATCTATTAGATACTATTACAGTATGTGGGAGTGAGCAACTAATCCTGGAGCCAACCTGAGAGACAAATGTCTTTGACTTATTAATAACTAACTGTAATGACCGAATTATGAATCCACTTGTTATTGCCCCTCTTGGCACTATTGACCACATCATGACCAAATGTTCCTTATTAGCTAGTACAGTGAAAACATTTGATACCACTGAAACCCCTGATTATAATAACACCGATTGGACCAAACTATCTAATGAATTAGATAAAATTCCTTGGGATGTTAAATTGAATGGTTTAGAGGTAGAACATATGTGGATTACAATTACCAACTCTCTGTTTGAAGCTTTAGAACACCATGTACCAATGTATACTAAGTATAAGAAAGGTGCCATTCCATTGTGGTACAATAAAGCCATTGAAAAACAGATACGAAGGAAACACAAGGCCTTCCAACATTTCAAAAAAAAAAAAAAATCTTACTCCTAGTCATAAATTTATGTTTAAAAGAGCAATCTAAAATAATTAATAAGAAAAGCAAAAACTAAATTAGAACTAAGGCTGGCCCATAAAAAAGATAATAAAAGCTTTTATGCTTATATAAACAACATAAAACACACATCTAATAAAATAGCAACCATACTTAGTGAAGGGGAGGTGATCAATGACAACAAAGAGATTGCCCAATGTTTCAACAATTACTTCATCTCAGTTTTCAATAAAAAAAAGTAATGACATGCCCATATTGTGTACTAGTGATAGCTCTCAAATAGTTATAGAAGAAAGTCAGGTCCTGAAGGAATTATAACAACTCAAAACAACATCTTCACCAGGTCCAGATAACATAAACTCTATCGTCCTCAAAGAACTTGCCAATGTTCTAGCTCACCCATTGACCCTGTTGTTTAACAAATCCATCCAAACAGGCCAGGTTCCTGCCGACTGGAGAAGGGCATCAGTTATCCCCATCCATGAAAAGGGCAATAGGATGAATGTAACCAACTACAGACCCATAAGTCTAACATCTATTTGGGCAAACTTATGGAAAGAGTGATCAAAAAAGAAACAGACAAAGAGATAGCAAGGCTTGGCCTTGTAGATTCAAGTCAGCATGGGTTTCAGGAAGAATTAATTTGTGTTTCTAACCTCACTTCGCTTTTTCAGATACAGTACATCAGAGAGAAAAGGAAGTGCAGGGATAACATAGTGAGGATAAAGAGGGGTGGGGAGTGGGTGGAAAAGGAAGAGGAACAAGCGGAAGCACTAAATGAATACTTTTGCTCAGTGTTCACACAGGAGAAGGGTGGCCCACTACCACCTTGAACTGGGATGGTGGGGGTGGGAGAGGTGACGGATGGAATGACTGAGGGAAGTAGAGTGCTAGAGGGACTGAGGGCACTAAAAGTGGACAAGGCACCAGGGCCGGATGTTATCCACCCCAGGGTGCTGAGGAAGATGGTGAAGGTGCTGGTGGAACCACTGGTGGATCTGTTCGGCACCTTCCTGGATAAGGGATGTGTACCTCAGGACTGGAGGGAATGGCCCATGAGGTGCCAATACTCAAGAGCGGCCCAAGGGATGAACCGGGCAATTATCAGCTGGTCAGTCTCACTTCCGTAGTGGACAAGCTTATGGAGACGATACTGAAGGAGAGGCTGGTATCATTTCTAGAGGACAATTACCTCCAGGATATGAGGCAGCATGGGTTCATATCAGGGAAGTCCTGTCAAACTAACCTAATACAATATTACGACTGGGTAACAAGAGAGCTGGATAGGGGCCAGGCAGTGGATGTCTTCTACTTGGATTTCAGCAAGGCCTTCAATTCAGTACCTCATGGGTGGCTTGGGGGGAAATTAACTGGTGTGGGAGTGGGGTCAAAGATGGCAAACTGAATTAGAAACTGGCTGCGTGGGCGGCTACAATGGGTGGTGGGATTCTCAACACCTAGACCAGTGACGAGCAGGATGCTGCAGGGCTCGGTGCTGGGCCCAGTGCTATTTGGGCTCTTCATCTCCGACATCGTGCATGGAGTGGTGAGCAGGGTGAGTCTGTTCACAGATGATACCAAAATGGGTGCCGTAGTGGATTAGGAGGAGAGATGTAAGCAACTGCAGGGGGAACTAACAAAACTGGAGGAGTGGTCAGAGAGGTGGCAGCTGGGGTTCAATGTGAAGAAATGCAAGGTTATGCACTTTGGGGCAAAGAACCCAAGGAGAGACTACTGGTTGAGGGTGGTGAAGCTGGGGATCACTGAGGAGGAGAAGGACCTAGGGGTGATGGTAACAGGGAGCATGAACAATTCTACCCAATGCAGGAAAGAGGCAGTGAAGGCAAACAAGATGCTGGGCTGTTTTTTTTTTTTTTTTTTTTGTTTTTTGTTGTATAACCAGGAGTAGCACACTAAGATGAAAGCTTTTTTACAGATGCAACCTGGGAGCACAGGGAAGTTAAGTGACTTGCTCAGGGTCACACAGTATGCAAGTGGAAGCTGTGGGATTCAAACCCAGGTCTGGTCTGCTGGATGTCCAGATTTGCAGCTCAGATCCTTAAACCACTGTACTATACTGCCTCCCTAAATATTGCAAGGCTGTGTAGAAAGGGGGTTCTCATCCAGGCAGAGGGAGGTGATCTTGCCCCTCTACAAGTCACTGGTCAGGCTGCACTTTGAGTACCGTGTGCAGTTCTGGAGGCTATACCTGAGGTGGGATGTCAAGCTACTGGAGGGAGTGCAGTGAAGGGCAATGAGGATGATGCAAGGAATGGAGGGAAGAGACTACAAGTACTGGCTGGGGGAACTGAATATGTACACCCTGGAGGAGAGGAGGGATGGGGGGACATAATCGGAACTTTCAAGTATCTGAGTGGAATCAACAAGGATAGAGCCAACAAGGTTTTTAAACTGATGAAGGGAAGGGACACTACAGGGCATGGGCTAAGAATAGAGGGGGGAAGATTTAGGAGGGAGATGAGGAGGCATTACTTCACAGAGAGTGGTGTCAAAGTGGAATGCCCTACCAGAGAGGTTGATATCATGCAAAACTGTGGGTAGCTTTAAAAGGGCATGGGACAGAGAACAGGGGAGAGTATGGGTGGCGAGGCTGAGAACAGCCAAGGCAGACAAAAGGGGAGGGTGGTGGGGCAGCTGCAACTAAGGGGAGCTAGCTGCACACTCGAGCAGACGTTGATAGACCAGGAGGTCTGTTTCTGCTGGCACATTTGTATGTTCGTATGACTTTATCAGTAGCTGCATCGATAAGGGAATACCTGTTTATGTTATTCTCCTTGACATAGGAAAGGTCTTCAATACAGTCCCCCATGATTTGCTAATTAACAAAATCGTATCCATGGATATTGACAAATACATTGTTAGGTGGATAAATAACTGGCTAACAGACCGGAAACAGTCAGAATAAATGGTGTGACATCTGAGGATGGGCTTGTTAGTAGTGTGGTACCACATGGATCTGTCCTTGGACCTGTGTTGTTTGGCCTCTTTATTAGTGACATAGGTTCAGGATCAAGGAATGTTGTGTCAAAATTTGCAGATGACATCAAGGCTGGGGGAGGCATCAGCTCATTAGAACAGTACCATACACTGTGTCAGGATCTTAAACAAATTGAACACGGGGGAGTTATTAATAAAATGAAGTTCAATGAGTCTGAATGCTCAGTTTTACATTTTGGTCATAAAAATCCATGTTACCAATATAAACTGAATGGTGAAACTCTAAAAACATCAAAGAAAGAAAAGGATCTAGGAATCTGGATTAATAAGGATCTTTCTTCTATAGATAAGGCCCCGGGCAGGGGTCAAACTTAACATTCATTTACTAGCCCTGGTACTAGTGCAGATTGCTGTGTGCCAGTGCAGAATCTCTGTTACTTGCCCGGCTGGGCTACTGCAGTTCCTCCTGTGGAAAGCTGCAGTTCCATTCTCAACCCAGGTATCAAATAAATAAACACATAAAGACATAAATATAATGTGTTTAATTTAAAGGCAGGTCCTTTTCATAAAGGTTTAACTATGTGCTGCCTTAGTATTAGTGAAATGAAAAAAAATAGATGTCTGTGTGTAGTGCATTTATAAACTGTTTCATTTTATACTAACTACTGCGTTTATTTTTTGCTGGTAAAGATCCTTTCTCCTTTTCCTTTCCTTGTATAGCTCAGTACTCATGACAGGCAGATTTGTGACTGTATCCAGGAGCAGCACAGTTCTAGGGTTGCCACCTGTTCAGTTTTAGACTGGATATTCTGGTTTTCATGGTCCTTATCTGGTCATCCGGTTTTGATTAAATGTAGTCCAGTTTTGGGTGCCATTTTGAGTGCTCAGATAGTATTAAAACTGATTGTATCAAATCATTCACTGTTGCATGCATGCCCAGGTTACAAAAAAAGTTCTGATGTCACTAGTCACAGGCCTTTGTGTGTAAAACCAGTCTGTCTAGGAGGTGTAAAGTGTGGCCATTAAGACCATTAGCAGTAAATCAACCTAATCTCTTCAACTTTGAATTTTAAGTATGGTTATTTACTGCCATGACAGGAAACAGTTTTTACACCTTTATATGCTGCAATGGCCTTGTTCACACTGGGGTACGTAAAATGTTTTATTTATGGTAAAACATTTTAAGTACCCCCAAACACAGTTTGCGTTCGTACTGAACACGCATCCTGAACCATTTTAAGAAACTGTGCTCAAACCCTGATTCGAGATAGGCTTAAGTACGGTTTTAAGAATGGTTCAGGATTTAAATCGAACTTACCGGCAGTGAGAACAGGACAACACAACTTCCCTCAGCTTGTTCCAGGATGCAGTGGGGCTCAATCCCAGCTGCCCCGTGAAAGCGCAATGGTGAAAAGTCGGGATCCAGATTGACAAACAGAATGCAGTAGCATTGTTCAGGAGAAGGAGACAACATGGTTTAGAACACACTTTTAGTAGTGCGAACCCATTGACACGGTAAGATTTAATCCATGTTTTAAAATGAGTGCTTGAAATGTGTTGCTACATCCCACAGTGTGAACAGGGCCTTAACCTCCCTGTGTTCCTGGGCCACCCCTGTAAATGGGTCTTGTGCCTAATGGGATTTACCTGGTTGCCAAAGAATTAAAAATAAATAAATAACAATATGGATTGATGCTGTTGAATTTATCCTTACTTTTTTTGGTGAACATTTTTTAATAGAACTGGGACAATCAAGCATTTCTGGGATCTGTGGCCAGGGTAGGAAAAGGAAGGAAAAAGGGAAGAAAAAGACACACACTTTTCATGACAAAACTTTATTAACTTCAAATCTGAAAATGTGAAAATATATTAGTCAGTAACCCAGCTGACATTAATAGATAGCATGCTGACTAAGACAAACAAATAAAAGATCATGAGTATGAAAAGACAAAGCAAAGCCGTCGGTTCCAGAAATTTTGGCTAAGAAAATAAGATTGGTTGGGGTATGATGGTGCAAAAGATCTGATGTTCTGCCATTTATGTATCAAACATGAAATACAGTTGGGTAAAGCAGGCAATAACAGTAATTTTCATGTTGGTAAAGAGAACTTCTGGCTTGACTGTCTCATCCCATAATATCAGTGAAGCTCATGAAGGGGAAAAAGAAAAGGAGAATGCCAGCACTGCTACTCCAGGTACAAGTAATGCAGAGAGAATGCTGAAGAACATGAATAAAGCAACGCTTAACCATCTGGACAAACTGTTTCGCACATGGCATGCAATTGCTAAGAAAGGATGTCCTTTCACAGACTCTGTGTGTATGTGCAGCCTTGATGATATAAAAGGGCTAGATATCAGTTCAGCATATCAGAATGACAAATATGCCTGCAACTTTATCCACTATGTAGCTGAGGTTGAACACATGGCGCTACGAGAAAAAATTATGGGAACAAAGTTCATTTCAGTCATCAGTGACAGAACCACTGACTCTTTTGTTGCAGAAGCTGAGATAGCGTATGTGCATTTTGCAGTTAAAGGCACAGTGCAAAATCAGTTGGCAGGTGTCCAGACTGTTGGCAGGACAAATGTGATTTTATTTGCCTTTGTTTAACAAATCACTGTTGACCATACTGATTGAGGGCTACTGCAAACTTCTGCGGGCTAGTGCAATCTCTGGTTCACTAGCCTGGTTGACTAGTGCAAAAAAAAAAGTTAAGGTTGACCCCTGGCCCCTGGTTTTCCATGGTTCCGTGGCTGCCCACAGAAATATCCATGGAATTTGTAGCTGACTGTGGAAGTTGTGCCCGACTTTGGAAGTAGCTGCAGACCGCAGACGTTACAGCAGAACCTATGATTTTTATTTGTTCTGTAGGTTTTTTGACTTTTCTGATGTCCTGAGGCATATTTGCTTGTGGCTTCTGTGGTATTCCTTTATTTTTTCCTAGACTTAGCAAAGCCCAAAGATGTCCCTCACCACGCTGTTACAGAATCTGGAGCTGTCAAGGTGTCACTCTGTTAATACCATTTTCATGTCCATTCAACTACCTCTTCTGAATTACGCATTTGGCTATTGCTTGCTCTAGTTGTGCCCAACTCAGCTCTGTAACTGTAACCTGGGAACAAGTCAGTTTCCATCATACTCTAATCAGCAACTGTTCCCATCTACACATTGCCACTTTCTACAGTGTGTTGGAAGTAGCTCAGCCCCACTCTTCAGTATGCCATCATCAGGCAATACCCCCCCAACCGAATCCTGCATTGGACCATTTCACTTCCTGCAACAAACCCAAAAAACAGAACTTTTTGAATGTTGCTGTCCCTCCCATTTTCAAAGTGAACATTTAAACACCTCTCAATGCTTCCGAACTGCCAGCTGTCAACCTTTCTAAAGATATTGCAGTTTTCGTGTATACAGTCTACAGTACTTTGGCAGGTGCTCTGAATGAACTTACTGTAGCATGAATTTGCAATTACCTGATTTGAGGCTTGGAAATGCAATGGAAGTTGTAGTTGCAGCCTCTGCTCAAAGTACAACTCCTAAAGTAGGTTCAGCTCCAAGAAGCCAGTGCTCTGACTTGTGAGTTTTCTCCCACACAATTCTGAAATGTCAGATGAACCATTAACAATTTGATGGGGATGTTGCTGAAGACAATGATATAATGGTATATTGTAAACTGATCTCCAGATGCCCATAACACTGCCCCAGTCTACAATATCCCAAACCCTGGTTCCCAATCAGCTGACTGCACACATACCCCATCAAGTGTCAAACCGTGCCTCAGCCAAAGACTTGCCAACCCTGCATTCCAGCTCAGCAGCTAGGTGTGTGCCTCTTGAACCCGCAATGCTTTCACAATGATCCACACTGACTACAAAGAAGCTTTAAATGCTTCAGTTCACCCAAGAAATACTTGAAGTTTTATAAAGCCCCTTCACTACATGGATGCCTATCTTTGTGAGGTGAGCGGTTTCTTTTCTTTTTTCCAATTTAAGGCACTTTATTGGCTTGGACTGAGACATTTCAGATTGAGAAAAATACATAACCATAGCAGTACATATCACATCTTACTTATGTGCTTCTAGACAAAAGCTATACAGGTAATGGCTGAAGAAACTTAGTTTCTGTACCAGGGTTATCCAAAAAAGAGAGGAAAACTTATAATATGGTTTTCTCAACCAAGCAATAGTAAAATCACTTGTCTTCCCCCAACCCAGTACCTCCTTCTCCCCCCTTCTCCAGAAGTTGGTAGAAAAGTAATTGGAGCCCATTTATTGATGACTGAGTCCTGCACGCAGGTTATGTTTCTATTGGGATCAGATCCAGGACAAGTACCATCAGAGGACCCTCAATATTAACCTGGGGAGGTCAGAAAACAATGAAACCAAAGGGAGAGTACAATTATCTCCCAGCATTAACAGTAAGCAGTGTATAAAGGGGCTCCCAGACCTGAGTATACCTCTTATAGGAATGTGCCATATTTGCAATTATGCATCCTGCTTGTAGTGCAAAAAGAATCTCCCTATACCACTCCACAGAGCTAGGGATGTCCTGATTGCAACAGTGTTGAGAATGACCTTCTTGGCACATGCCGAGATTAAAGCAATGTGGGGCTTCTGATTTCCATTTAAGGTCTTATTGAAATCCCTCAAAATGCAAATTCAGGGGTAAAGGCTTGATCTAACCCAAGTAAGGGGTCCATACTATCTCTAGTGTTGTCCCAAAAGGGTTTGACTTTCACAGTTCCAAAGAATATGGAGTAGGGATTCCCCGCTCCCCTTGGCATCTTGTACAAACATCTGAGGCTAGCCTACCCATTCTGTTAAGTTTGACTGGGGTATAAGCGGGGAACTGTTTCAACTTAGCTTTTTAACATATTACACTTTACACTTTGTTGGACCCTAATAAATGTGATTTAGCCTTTGGTCTTTTGCTGGCCTGCCTTTCCACTGAGTGAGATCATTTGTCTGATATTCAATGATCATTCCTGGAATAGTGCACTGCAAACTTGAATGTGGGAGCTTCTTTGTCTGGTAGACACCCAGATTCTCTCCCCCACTGTGCCAAGAACAACACACACACAGATCTTGGAAGAAATGGCTGCAGCCATGCATTTATTTAATATGCCAAATATTAATATTAAGCTTTATTACCATTTCTTAATTCATACTTTAATACTAATATTCTATGCTCTTATTACTTGAGCAGCGGGTGCTGCCGGGAGGATGCGCCATGCTTCAGGCACCCGCACTGCCCATCAACCTGGGAAATCCCTTCCAATGCAGGCTGAAGTATCCCCCTAGGGGTAGCAAGACAGGTCATATGGCCAAGGCTCTGGTGTCCGACCCCCATCTGGCATCGCTGACCTTGCAGTGTGCACTGCTGAGGCTGGACCTAGACCCACCATGCAGGTACAGGTCTTGTGATTCCCCATCCTCACACTGACCAGGGGCCACCACACCTTCAGGAGAACTGGCATCGCCCTCTTTTCCCCAGCTACCTTCCCATCGCGCTCATCCCATGCCACCCCGCCACCTGGCTGTGACAGTTAGCAAAACTCTAACCATACTATGTATCCTATGTATTGCACCACATGCTCTATTCTCCTATGTGCAATGCCCTATAGCTCCCCTACCAGCTACTTATACTGATACCTTCACCCTTACCATCCTACCAAATTATATTGTGACTATCAATTGGGTTCTATGTATATTAAAATAGGGTTTAGTTTCTAGTTGTGTTTTACCTTTATTTTTATTTTACATTTTATGATATTTATTTTCTTACTAACTCATTATGTCCCTTTTAGGAGGAGGTGAAAAACCCAGGAAAACCCCCAGTAGGGGGAAACCTGGGAAAAGTCACTCCCCACCACCTAATATGGTCACCCTTAATGGGTCAAAAAGGGGGCCCTTCCATGCCTACCTCTGCACCCCCAATCTCAGGGACGGGTGCGTGGGCATTCCAGTGGTCAGAGGAGAAAGAGGACAGGACCCCAGACAGACATCCAGGATATCCTCTTGGCTCCTCCCCCAAACCCCTCCCCAAGGGGATGGTGCCGCCCTATCCTTAGTGTGTCCAGGGCCTGCTGACCACTCCCCAGGGTGGGAATCCTGTTACTATGGTCAGGTCTTGGGGGGAGGGGACCCAGACAAATGGGTGGCTGCTTCAATGCTTGGGCAGCCTAAGTATTGTCTGATAGGCCCCCAGATTCCCCCATACCAAGAACACACACACACAGATCTTGGAAGAAATGGCCGAGCCATGCATTTATTTAATATGCCAAATATTAATATTAAGCTTTATTAGCATTCCTTAATTCATACTTTAATACTAATATTCTATGCTCTTATTACTTGAGCAGCATGCACTGCCGGGAGGAGGCGACATACTTCAGGAACCCGCACCGCCCATCAACCTGGGAAATCCCTTCCGGTGCAGTCTGAAGTATCCCCCTAGCAGTAGCAAGATAGATCATACAGCCAAGACTCTGGTGGCAACCCCCCCTGTCTGGCATCGCCGACCGTGCAGTGTGCACTGCTGAGGCAGGACCTCAGACCCATCATGCAGTTACAGGTCTTGTGATTCCCCCATCCTCATGCTGACCAGGGACCATGACACCTTTGGGAGAACTGGGATCGTCCCATTTTTCCCAGCTGCCTTCCTCATGAGCTTCTCCCACGCCACCACAGGACGGACCCTGTCCGACCCCCCCCAAGCCGCAAGCTCAGTCATATCTTCCAAGATCCTCTGAAAATCACTTAATATGCTATTCAAACCTTCCCCTTGCAATTTCCCCTCCTTACCCACCGCCAGGCCCCAGTGGATATGGTAAATCTTATCATGCCTCACTACAGTGCCCCCCAAGGACTCCATAAAAATTCTCATCTCCCTGTTAACCCACATGCATGCTCTATTCAACGCTGCTGCCTTCCTTGCATATGGCCACTGCTCTCTCAGCAGCATGTGAGAACAGATGAGAATTGTATTGGGCTACCAATCCTTAATGGAATGTAAGTCATCCTTCATTGTCAGCAGCAGATTCACCTTCTTCTGGTAGCCCAGGTCTTCGCCACCCAAGTCAATCAATAAGATGTCCGGTGTCTTTCCCAACCAGCCTCTACTCGCAACCTTGGAAGCAACCCTTCCCAATACATGCCCTTGATGCCCAACCACTTGATATGGGCTGCGTGCTGCATTAAGGACAGGTTACCCCCCCAGCTGGCCAGCTGCTCTCTTTGCTGCCCACCAAGTGAAGGGATGTCCACATATCCATATACTCTTGATGTCTTTCCTGGGGCCTGAAAGAGACAAGAAAGTGTTACTGCAATTGTGGTTTCACATAACGCAGGAACGCCTGGGACTTCCAACGTCCCAAGGCCTGAATCTCCAAGTCGGACAGGCCCAAATTCCTGGCATTTGTTGCTGCTCCTATACGGAAGGAATGGGTACCATATTCACTGGCATTCAAACCCAGCTGCTGAATTGCCTTCCATAATATAAACCTAAATTGGTACGCTGTCACCAGCATACCCCCCCCCGGTGATGAAAGAATGCTTCCCCTATGTCGGGACAGAGCGCCCAACAATCAGTGGTCATGCATCCCACCGGCCAACCAGCTCCCATCAGTGCCTTCACTTCATACCAGCACCCTGCCCCTGCTGCTCTGTCTTTGAACTGCGTAAACGCAGATAAACCCTAGTCCCCACTGATATTACATCCTGCAGCAGCAGGATAGGAGTGCCTCTGCTTCCTGAAGCTTATGTCAGCTCTGACACCCTAAATGCCCCCAAAAGCCTACCAAAAAATATTGTTTTAAACAATTGTACTTCATACTGTCCTGAAGACCATAGGCAAAACCCTAAATATCAACCAGTATTGCAGGGGTGATGGGTCGTCTAGCATCAGGAGAGGTTAATCCTCTTTGCCAACCTTCCAAGAGCTTGCACACCCTGAAGGGCCTGCATGGTATCCGCCATCCCCATGGCTCTCGCCAGCCACGACAACCCAGCAAGATGCTGTCCCATCACTCCTGGCGAGCAGCCCACTGTTCTGCTGGCCATAATGTATCTGCACAGTTGGTTCACCAGCATGGGCCAAACATCCAGCCACCCTTCAGCCTTTTGTGTGCCGATACAGTGTTCAACCCCACGGCAGTAAGCTTGTTTGGTCCTGGGTGCAATGGAGTTACCTATGCATCTCCAAGTCTCTCGGTCACCACCTCCCACAAGAACACCTTTTGAGGCTGCTTGTCCACTACTGGTGCCAACTCAAAGAATCTCTGCCACTGTGAACAAGATAAAGCATCAGAAATTCCATTATCAACTCCCAGTACATGCACTGCCCTGAATGTAATGTACATTTCAAGACAAAAACCTGCATTAAATCCCCCAAAGGTCCCATGGGTTCTAACTGCTGATTGATGGTATATACTACACCCATGTTGTCAGACCTGAAGTGCACTACCCTGTGTCCGAGCCTGGGACCCCAGATGCAAAGGGCCACCACTATCAAAAAATTCCAGCAGTGTGATCTGGTTTCCTAACCCAGCTGCCAGCCATCTCACCGGCTACAGCCCTGCATACCACTCCCCCTATAAATAGGCCCCGAATCCCAGCCCTCCAGCTGCATCAGTGTATAGTTCCAACAGCACTCCCTCACTGGGAGTCTGCCACATGGCCACTCCATTGAAGTACTCCAAGAATACCTGCTAAAGTTGTAGATCCTTCTAGAACTGAGCCATGACCCATATCCTGTGGTGTGGCTTTGTACATTCTATCCCTCTTTGCAGACTGGCACATGAACGTCCAGCCTACTGGAATGACCCAGCATATAAAGCTGAGGTGCCCTACCAACTGTTGAAACTCCTGGAATGTGCCCTTTTTATCTCCATAAACCTGCACAGGAGACACCGTAATGTCTCCAGCTTATCCTGCAGCAGCCGACAAAGCCTGTCTCGATACCCAAGAAAGTGAGGACTGTCCCCGGGGGCTCAGATTTGCTGGCTACCAAAGGCACCCCAAATTCTCTGCACACCTGCTTGAAAGCTGCCACAGCCCCCCTGCACAATGAGGAGCCTGCTGGACCCACGAAAAAGAAGCCATTGAGGTAAGGGACTATGACTTCACTACTTGCTACCTGTTCTGTGACCCAGTGCAGGAAGGTGCTGAACTGTTCAAATATTGCACATGCCACCATGCAACCCATGGGCATGCAGTTGTCCACATAATAACTGCTTTCAAACTTCATGCCCAACAGTACCTTGACATCCTGGTGAACTGGGAACAGGCGAAATGCCGACCGATATCTGCTTTCACCATGAGTGCCCCAGGGCCTGCTTGTACCACCTCAAGGGCCTCTATCAAGGACTGATAGTGCACTGAGGTGTGCTGGGAGTCAATGGTCATTCACCAAATCCCTTCCAGATAGGACAAATGGTTAATCATGTGAAATTCCCTGGGGTTTTCTTGGGTACCAAGCCAGTCAGTGAGACCATGAAATTCTCCCAGGGAGGCCTAATGTATGGTCCGCTCACCGCCCCAGCCACCTTTCCTTCTCCAGTTTTTCCTGGACTACTTGTGGCCAGTCCTTGGCTGATCTCAGGTTGTCCGCCACATACGCCCTTTTGGGGCCAGAGTATGGAATCCTGAAACCCTCTGTGAACCCGCACTCCAACAAGTAGGCGGCTGCTCTGTCCAGGTACTGGTCAAGCCACGATTTAATCCTTTTTATCCTTACTGGGGTGGGGAGACCTCCCAGCCTGGGATTTAGAAAACTTACCCCAGCCTCCCTGCCCAGCCCTTTTTCCCCTCGTGCTGAGGCGCACTGCAGAAAGGGACAGGGTTGCCACCTTTGGATGAGGCAAAAACCGGATCCTAAGCTCCGCCCCTAGCCCCACCCCTTTCATGACTCATCATGCATTGTTCTTCATAGAAGTCCATTTGTTATATCAATAAAAAACAACACTTAAAGCAGTAGTTCAACAAAAATGTGAAGATACTGTACTGTACATGTTAACGTTACTTTCCTAGGTTCTTTCTAATTATTTATTTACTTATGAATTTATTTATTGACATTGGTTTACCAGATAAACATACAGTGATTAAAAAAAAAAAAAATCTCATTTACAGATATGATCTGGGGGGAGACAAGGGAAATACTGTGAAAAGCATACAATAGTATACATACCTCATATCTTTTTCTGGCTCAATTTCCTGTTCATGTCCACAGTACTATTTCAAAGCCAAAGAAGTGACTATACTTTTTTCTTAAGGAAATAAAATAATTTAAAAATTTTAAAAATGCCTAAATTCTATTAGAGATGAAAATGTTTACCAGCAAGTGAAAGTAGAGGATAATTGGCTCTGTTACTGTTACAAAAGGTGAGAGCAGCTTTGCTGCTATGCCACTTTAAGATGCAGTGGAAAGATTAGGTTAAGTAAGTGCTAATGGTGTTAATGGCCATACTTTGCACCTCCCAGGGTGACTGCATTCACAAACAAAAGGCTACATTGACAACAGAACTTGTTTGTAACCTGGACATGTAGCTGAAACAATGAATGATATGACAGCATTTATTTCAAAACTATGTGAGCACTCAAAATGGCTTAAAAACCTGACCAGCACAGAGCAAAACCAGATTACCTGATAGGGACCCTGAAAACCTGACTAACAGGAAAAAACCTGACAGGTAGCAACCCTAGAAAGGGATGCTGCCTCCCACAGGCCATGCATGAAAGTTTAAACCTTCAGCTGCTGTGCATGCATGCCGATTGGTTATAAGCGTAGCATAACTTATGGGTGGACCCTGGAGCAGAATGCTGCACCAAGACCTTTATGGGCAATCCACTGTCTGTGTGCTGCACTCCACCACCTTGCATAACATCCACCATCAGTGGCATGCCTAACTTACCCCAGCCCAACAAAGTGTCCACTTGGCGCCTGCGCTGAAACTGTTCATCATAATCCAGCCAGGCAGTTCCCCCTTTTTTCTGTGCATCAAGGAGATCCAATGCATGTAATTGATTACTTCCACCCCTTGTTTTTTTGTCTGCCTGCAATAAGACAGCTGCATAAATGAGAAATGCCACCACGCAGCTGTCATACGTGTGTGGCACCTTAACCTTCTTGCGCTCCTGTTCTTCCCCTTTCTCCTTCTTACCCTCCATGGGCTCCATGGGCCAGTTTAAGAGAGAGAAAATATCCATGTATTTCTGTTTTTTTGTCTGCTGCCTGACCTTATCTGTCAGGTGAGTACCCACGAGGGTGTCTAACCCTGCATAAGGGTTCTCAGGTGGCAGGGGCGTGGGCTGCTTTAAAAGCAGGCAGTGTGTTTCTTTTTTTTTTTTTTTTAAACAGTGATGAGTGCATACTTAAAGCATTTATTTAGCCCTAATACAGTATCCACATATATTTTTTTCTATGAAATTTGCGGCAGTTCCAGTCTTGCTTTACCAGTGGGGCTTTTTCAGTGCATTAAGGAATATAGGGAACAGTTTTTGCACATTTACATATCCTCCTGTTTTCTTTTGTGTGTCTATCCTATATTCTAACAGGGTTTTATTTAACTCTAAAAATTGATTAGTGTTTTGCTTGTAAAAGTGTTAAAACATTGTGAAAATGCATAGCACTTGCCTCAATGTGTTTAACAAACATAGCACTTCTAGAAAACCTATACAAATACTTTCTGTACAGTTAGTATTGTCCCAGGAAAAAAAAAACTGCTAATCAATTATTTAAAACCCTGTTCTAATATGCTTTTACCTTTTTTTGTTGAAATTAAAGAATAATCACCTTTGGCGGGGGTGGGGGGGGACTTTGTAACAACCATGAGGCCCTCTCTGTTCACCAGTTACTGCTCACTCTTTTTGTATTACCTAAACATTCTATGGCATCAGATACATCATTTTGTGTAATACAAACCCTAAAGAAAGACAAATCTCCTGGGCCGGATGGCATTCATCCGAAAGTACTATGAGAATTGGCGGACATACTGGCTGCACCCCTGGCGGAGCTTTTCAACAGGTCACTTGAGACAGGGAGGGTACCTAGGGATTGGCGAGAGGCACATGTGGTACCAATCCATAAAGGGGGGTCGAAGGAAGTACCAGGAAACTATAGACCCATCAGTTTAACCTCGGTGGTGGGAAAATTAATGGAGAGTATACTAAAGGAACGATTGGGGGTTTACTTGGAGGAGGTGGGAGGTCTAGATAGTCGGCAGCATGGGTTTGTGCCAGGTAGATCATGTCAAACCAACCTTGTGGAGTTCTATGAATGGGTAACATCAGAACTGGACAGAGGTAAGCCTGTGGATGTATTATTCTTGGACTTCAGCAAGGCGTTTGACTCTGTCCCCCACAATGGTCTGGTGGAGAAACTGATGGGGTTAGGAGTAGGCCCTTTGATGGTCAGATGGATTGAAAACTGGATAGCTGGATACACTCAGAGAGTAGTGGTCTGTGGGGAGCTCTCGAACCCTACAGAGGTTGGTAGTGGGGTACCACAGGGCTCAGTCCTGGGTCCAATCCTGTTTAATGCATACATATCAGACATCAGGGATGGTATAGGGTGTGAAATGAGTCTCTTCTCGGATGACTCCAAGATGGGAGCAGTAGTTGAGGGAGAAGAGGGGAGGTTGGCCCTGCAAGGGGACCTGGACACCCTGGAAAGCTGGGCTCACACATGGAAATTAAATTTCAATATCACCAAGTGCAAGGTGTTGCATCTTGGTTGGGGAAACTCTAAACACAGGTACACCCTGGGAGGGAGGTGCTGGAAGCCTCAACAGGGAAAAAGACCTAGGGTCATGGTGGATACATGTATGAATAACACTGAGCAGTGCAGGAGAGCAGCTAGCAAGGCAAACAGGATGTTGGGATGCATCGCAAGGGGATCACCTCTAGGAGAAAGGAAGTGATTCTGTCAGCTGTACAATGGACTGGTTAGACCACACCTTGAGTACTGTGTACAGTACTGGAGACCACACTTGAAGAGGGACATACAGCTCCTGGAGAGGGTACAGAGGAGGGCAACAAAGATGATACGAGGGCTAGGGGATTTGACTTACGAGGACAGACTTGAGGAGCCTCTGCCTGTTTTCATTGGAGGAGAGGAGAGACAGGGGGACATGATTGAGGTCTTCAAGTACCTCAAGGGAATAAATAGGGTAAACATGGAGGGATCTTTAGACTAAAGCAGGAGGCATCACCAGAGGGCATGGTTTGAAGTTGGAAGGTGGAAGGGTGAGGGGAAAGAGGAGGAGGTTTTTCACTGAGAGGGTGGTGGTGGATGCTCTGCCTGGTGAGCTGGTTCAGAGATCCACAGTGGAGAGCTTTAAGAGAGGGTGGGACAGACACAGAAAGTGGATGTATCAGATGATGGCCTGTCCCGGGGGGGGTGGGGATGGATGATAGGGGTTTCTGGAGCACAAGGGATGGGAGGGTCTCGGCACCCAACTAAGGATCTAGGTTCGAGCAGACTTGATAGACCATAAGGCCTAATCTGCTGGCAAATAGTATGTTAGTATGTTAGAACTCGCTTACTGTGCCATAACAATGTTTTAATGCTGATACTGAGGGACACAATAAATAGGAGATGGCTGATGTAGAATGACCCACAGATGATTTAGCTTCTCAGCACGGAGGTGATCCAATAACTGTGCCTGCAAGAAGTTAAATCATAAAGCTTGTCCAAAAGAAAGTGACATAATATATACACCCACATATATGAATGTATTAATACACAAAAAACAAATCAAAGTCTAAAAATAAAGGCAATAGCATGATAGCTTTCTGCCGCAGAATTGCCGGAGAAATAACCATCCACTGCCACAGAAGTTCTGCAGCAAATGGGAGGCCTGCCGCAGAACTTTGCTCCGATATGCCGCACAAAAATTGGGGCCTTGTCTATAGATCACTGTCGTCATACCACCCAAGTAACTAACAGAATAATTCAATCTATTAAAAAAATCATTTGTAACAAGGGACAATGAATGCATTTTGAAATTATACAAAACTTATATAATACCACATCTAGATTACGGCTCACCAATTTGGAATCCCTATCTTAGAAGGGATATAAATCTCATGGGAAAAAAAACAAAGAAAAATAACAAAATCAATTAGGGGCCTGAGATCTCTTACCTATAATGAAAGACTGACTAAATTACGATTATTTACCCTGGAAGCCAGAAGGAAAGAGGGATTTACTTCTGATATATACAATCTTGCAAAATCCAGTATTAATGAGACAGTGTGGCATTATAAATAACCCTAGAAATAATATTCTTAGATCACATAATAAATAATTAATTGTACCAAAGGTTAATACTGTTAAACAACATAATTTCATCACTGCATGAACCTTTAGAATTTAGAACTCCCTACCAGGCCATTTAGTACAAGCCACTACCTTTGAAACTTTAAAAAAAAACATCTTGATGAATTGTTGTTGTTAAATGTTTCTAAACAGTAAACATACTAAGAGTAGGAGACAATTTAATGGGCTTATAACCTACTTTGTCTATCTGAACCAAGTATTACAAATATTATCAAGTATCCTTGGGTGTATACCATCTGGCCCCATTGCTTTGTCCACCTTCAGTTTAGTGAGCTCCTGCAGGACTCTCTCCCCTGTGAATGGACTGTTGTCCACCTTTTCCCCTCCCCCTCCTTGGTATCTGTTTCCCGGCTGTGGTCCCTACCCCTCCACTCTGGAGGCTGCAATACTGCCCTATTTGCTAGCAACTCTGTCCTCTGAGGTAAGAGGTTGCCCATCTCCAGGTTGACCTGGCAATGAGTAAGGAAACCTCCCCCACCCAGGGAACACCAGTGCCATCACTGCTACCTCAAAGGTTGCCAAGAAAGAGGAGTAACTGGACCATGGTGGGCTCAGGAAGGATGAGGGAGGTGGAACAGTGGGGCATTCCTCTAGTTGTACCTCTCCACAATTCATACGCTGTTCTGGCAGAGTGTGGTTACTTTATGAAGGCATCCGCAGTGGAGACCAAGGAGGATGCTGGGAACCACCACAAGGGAGACCCTCAAGAGGGTGGCATGGGACACCACAGGGGAAGGAAACAGCTCCTGATGGGGGACTCAATTGTTAAGGGGGTAGAACGGGAGAGGGAGGTACGGTAACTGCCCGGTGCCTTGGCTTCGAGGGATAGGAAGCGAATTCTCAGGATTATGAAAGCAGCTGCATGAGAGAGAGAGAGAGAGAGATGGATGTCACTGTCCACCTAGGGACAAATGACCTAGCTGGGAATGGGATCAGAGCAGTGCAGGAGAAGTTTGTGGAGTTGGGAGGGACTTAGACAAGTAGCATGCACAGTAACCTTCTCAGAGGTGCTGCCAATCTATGGCAAGGATGAGGCTAGGGTATTCCACATCATGGGATTCAATGAATGGTTGAAAACTGGTGCAGAGCACAGGGTTTTAGCTTCACTGAGGAATGGGTGGTGGATGCATGGAATAGCCTACCTCAGGAGTAATTGGATATGGAATACAGGTGCAGGGCTTCAAACAGGTATGGGATAGGCATATGGGAGCAATACAGATGCATATAAATAGAAAGACCATTGACAGAGGAAAGGCCTATGGCACATTCATAAGGTAGAAAAAATGGGCAGACTGGATTGGCCTTGTGGGTCCTTATCTGCCGTCAACTTCTGTGTTTCTATGGTGGTCCACCTGGAGGGATACAGGCCTATGCTGGCACGATGGTGTCAATCTGTCCAGGAGGGGAACCAGGCTCCTAGGTGATAGGTTTAAATGCTTCATTGGCAAGGTTTTAAACTAGCCAAGGGAGGAGGCACTGAAAAGAAGCAGTGAATTCCCAGCCTCCCCACACAAAACAGGGTAGTTAATGAGGTAAACACCAAGGTAGACAGGTCGATAGGGAGCAGGACCAGGGTAAATGGAGAAAAAGACAAAAGCAGTAAGGGCAGGGATGGGGCTAAAAGGAATAAGGCCATCAAAACATGGAGGGCGATGAGTACCAATGCCCATAGTCTGGGTAACAAGCTCCCTGAACTAGTGGCCTTGATGGAAGAGGGATGCCTGAATATCGTGGCAGTCACAGAAACATGGTACACAGAGAACCATGACTGGGATGTCAACATACCAGGTTACACAATAATCTACAGGAGGGACAGGTGGAAAAGAGGAGGAGAAGGAGCTCTCTACATATGGGAAGGGATGAAAGCAACAGAACTAAAGGGTAAATGGGGATTAGAGGAGGCACCATGTGTCACTTTGGAGACAGGAAATGGCACCACAATCTGCATGGGTTGTATACAGACCCCTGTTTCAGGGAGGAAATGGACAAGGAAATGATAGAAGGCATCCTTAGAATGGCAGAAAAAGGGGAAATATTGTTGATGGGGGACCTGAATATGCCAGATGTTAAATGGAGCAAATTTGCTGCAGCCACATCCAAGAGCAGGGTCATTCTCAATGCCCTACAGGGGGAATACCTCAGACAGCTAGTGTTGGAACCCACTTGGGAGTGAACAGTCTTAGACCTGGTACTCTCAAATGGGGATGGAGAGAGGATCACAGATTTAGAAGTGGGTAACCATCTGGGAACAAACGACCACCAAACAGTGTGGTTCATGATAAACACAGCCGTAGGGTCAAGCCATTCAAAAACAAGAGTATTGGACTTTAGGAGGGCTGACTTTGGGAAAATGAGAGAGTGCCCCAGAAAAGCACTAGCAAACAGGCAAGAAGGAGGGGTGGAGGAACAATGGGGGGTAATCAAAACAGCCATCACAGAGGCTACAAGCCTTTGTGTGAAAAAATCAACAAAACACAACAAAGGAAAAAAATGCTATGGTTCTCAAAAGAGGTGGCAGGGAAGGTTAAGGAGAAAGGGATAGCATTCAGGAAATATAAGGAAACACAGAAGGAGCAGGACAGAGAACTTTATCAGTTAAAGCAGAAAGAAGCAGGGAAGGCAGTCAGAATAGCAAAGGCCCAAACCGAGGAAAGGATAGCCAACTCTGTTAAGAAGGGGGATAAGACCTTTTATAGGTACAGTAGAGAGTGAAGAAAGACCAAGGGAGGGATACTGAAGCTTAATAAAGGGGAAGGAATGTGGGCAGAGCATGACAGTGAAAAAGCAGGGATACTGAATGAACATTTCTGCTCAGTATTCACAAAGGAAGAGGAGGGGGAGGTACCTAAACCAAACAAGAGAAACACTCTGGAGATGGGGTTCGATACCAGTCCATTTACAGAACAAAGGGTTCTGAAAGAACTAGTAAAATTGAAGGTGGACAAAGCAATGGAGCCTGATGGGATTCACCCAAGAATCCTAAAAGAACTAAGGGTAGAAGTAGTGACAGTGCTGAATACTCTCTTTAACAAATCATGGGAAGATGGGGTGGTACCTGAGGACTGGAGGAGGGCAGATGTGATTCCTCTTCACAAAAGTGGGAGCAGGGCAGAGGCAGGAAACTACAAACCGGTTAGTTTGACCTCAGTGGTAGGGAAAATGATGGAATCACTTCTGAAGGAAAGAAATGTTGAGTACCTAGAGGCCAGTGGGGCATGGGACCCAAGGCAGCATGGATTCACAGTTGGAAGGTCGTGTCAGATGAATCTAATCGATTTTTTGACTGGGTGACCAAGTAGTAGACCACAGAGGGCTGTGGACATGGCTACCTAGATTTTAGCAAGGCATTTGATACAGTCCCACACAAAGATTAATAAACAAGTTAGTCAGCCTTAGAGTGGGTTCCAGGGTGGTAGCCCAGATAAAAATTGGCTGGACAACAGGATGCAAAGGTAGTAGTAAACAGAGTCCACAGTGAAGAAAGAAGGGTTACTAGCGGGTACCGTGAGGGTTCAGTACTGGGACTGGTTCTTTTAATGTCTTTATAAGTGGCATTGCAGAGGAACTGGAAGGAAAAGTATGTCTCTTTGCAGACGACACAAAGATCTGCGACAGGGTGGATACATAAGATGGGGTGGAAAGGATGAGAAGGGACTTGGCAAGGTTGGAGGAATGGTCAAATGTATGTGCCACAGAGTGCTCCTGTGAAGGGTTGAGGGCCACGACATTTTATTTGTATAAATGCTGGATACCTGAAGGTCCGTCTGTCTACTGCCCTAAATGTGCTGCGACAGTGCGCATCGTCGCATAGTCAGGCTGTTTAGTTCAGCCTGATGTACGTCTTTGGGTTGCTGGATTTATGTGCTCATAGTTGTTTTAAGGCAACCGCTATTCTAGGGGGTGTCCTTTGAAATAATAAAATAAGAGAACCTAGCAGCTGAGCCTTAAACTTGCTATAACCTTATAACTTAGTGTTTAAAGCATTAAAAATAATGAGTGAAAGAGCTATGGGTATAGAACGGCATTTCTTAATGGTTTGCCATAACGTAGAATAATTCTCCCCTTTTTGTATTATAAAATAGGAAGTTAGTGCTTAGAATAGAAGTGAGTGCTTTAGGTGTTGCATTTCTAAAGTAATTTAAAGGAACAGAAATGATATGGGAAGGAAATAAATAAGAAAACTGTAAGGCTTTAAATGCTACAAATATTGATGGGCTGATATGTTAGCCGTCGGAGAAATGAATCTGGTTTGGTATTCTAGGTTAGTTAGTAATGAATACGATCTCCTGGTTTGTCCTATATTAAAAGTTGTTTCCAATAGCGCAGGCTACTTGCTTGTATAGTAGTGAGGGTTTCTCTTTTGTGAGGAAATAGCCCTTCGTATTGTAAGAGGCTGCTAATTCTGTTACAGCCCTATTTGTCCTTGCTGTGCTTTTGAGGACTTGGCTGTGTAAGTAAATAATAATGAGAACCTGTTGGTTCTCTCCTGCTTTCCTTGATAAAATACCTACTTGTAGCCTGGGTATATTCCCTTAAGCAAACACTCAGTTCTGTAAATATAGGGTGCTGTTTAATAATGTACCAGTATGGCTTTTTAAGCCTGAAAACATCCGTTGCCTTTATCAGGATATTAAATAAATGAAAGAACTTTCTGGGTCCTTAATTTGACCCTGTTATGCCTGTCTTATAAAGAGCTTTGTTGAAATGCAAGTTCGTCTCTAACGATATGCCACTGAGTTCCTTCTCGATAGTGCATACTGCAAGTGCCGGTACAATTAGCCATTTGAGCATTCAGACTATCGCTAAGGCATTTTACCTTTGGGTTTCCCTAAATTGAAATTTACTAAATAATACATAACGTTTTGAGTTCTACAAACCTTCTGAAGGTGGAATAAGGAGGTTTGGTGCTGCAGTTGGGACCTCTTGAAAGCGAGGGCTTTTGTTGTTTCTCTTTGGTGTTTCAGAGCCCTGAGTGGACTCTTTCTCAGCTGCAGTAGTTTCCTTAGGAGTCAGCCGGCCGTTTTCTGACTGCCTTTATACTGAATAACAAGGGGTGGTGCTTTCTGGGATTAGAGATTGAATTAAACATGTCACAGAAAGACTGTATTTCACTTCTATGTGCATGAGTGAGTTGTTATGTCAAATAGAAAATGTTTAGACATACCAAATAAAATATAAATGTTGTAAATAAAGAGATAATATTTGAAATAGAGTATGGGGTGGGGTTAAGATGTCACCTGACCCCTGCAGTGTATAAATGCTGAACTTTTAGTTTGGTAATCAGATTTGCTTGTGGGTCTGGAGGTGCACTCCAGGATGTTATTAAAGGTGCTCTGTGGAGTTATGAAGTGAATATTTGCCGCTCCAAATAGAAGATTAAGCTGCCAGATTATTCTGTTGTACTGAATTTGTCCTGATGTAAACAACTTCTGAAGAAGAATTAATTAAAACTGGAACTTTGAAAAGAATTGGTGATGTATGTTGTGCTATGATTGCCCACCTACACCTGCACCCTACCACATATGGTGTCAAAAGTGGGATGCAGTGTGGCCTGCGTAAGGTCTGGTGGGCAGTGAACTTAACAGGACAGTACAGCAGGTTTGATATCCCGTTGTTTGCTGCTGCTGAGAGGAACTGTTCTGGTGATGGAGACAATAGAGCTCTGGAAAGATGGTGAGGCCTTGTGTGAACAGGCTAAGCAGAGCAGTGACCACCTGAATGTTTTGCTATGGCTGTTTGAGTGCTGGATGGAGGTAGAGAGTCTATACAGGAGGTCTGAGTTACGGTACCAAGAAATATTAAGACGTCTGGTAGTGTCTGGAGAAGAGACTGCTGTTTTGGATCCTATCGAAGAGGAGGAAGAGAAACTAATTTGAGTAGGTAATGAACTTCCTGATTTACCTATGTCTGAAGGACTGTATTAGATAAAAGATGACAAGCAAGTTCCTAATAAGTCCCCCAGGTGAGACTGTTCTGGACTTTGGGGTGAAGGTAGAGAACCACTGTACAACATGTTTTGAAAGTTCTGATTTGCCTTTTGATGAAGGATGGCACATTCTGAATAAATCCCCATGTGAGACTGTTTTGGACTGTGGGGCGAAGCCAACGGTCATAATAGAGCAAGCAATATCTAGAGAGACTCATAGTACATTTTGTCATGCACCCACAAATGAATTATTTACTGTTAACTGGGATGTGTTACAGGCAGGGGATCCTGAGATTATACACCTCAGTAAATACGCTATTCAACAGAATAAAGGTATAAGTGTGGATGGGGGAAAAGGGCAGTTATGGTGGTACGTAGTAAAATATTATGTATTGTACCACATGAGACCAAACCCCCGTACTAAGCAGGTGGATTTAAGGGTGGTAATACCTCATAAGTATAGGGAATGGGTACTTGATGAAATTTGTAAGAAAAGTAGGTATTTAGATCGTGGGGAAGTGTTGCGATGTATAGTTCCGTATTGCCACTTGCCTGGGATGTACCGACAAGTGGCAGTGTATTTATGGGAACGCAGGAGACATATTGGAAAATGTGGGAAAGATGTAACCCAAAGGGATGATAATCACAATAAGTGGTTACCCTGGAGAAAGGGGAAACTTTCCTATAGGAACAAGGGTACTAGATGTACTAGATGGTAGGTGCCCAAAAAGAGTTATACTAGGCTGGGGTAGCTTGGGGTATCCTAACCTGAGTAGTACAAGTTTGACCCTTTTACTGGGGAGAAAAGTAAATGGGACAGTGGAGATGAATTGTTTAAAAAGAGAACACCCAAGTTAAGGAATGCTGCCTGAATACAGATGGGGGTTACCATTACTCCTTGTTCAGGGTAATTATTTGGGACTGTTTCGATAAAGGTAAAGACCTGATCTCATTTCAATACCTATATTTGAATCTGCTTTAGTCAAAACATCTAAAAGCTAAGCGATATGTTTTTCTAATGTCTTAACGACTGGGGTTGGCCACCTGCAGCCGTCTTTTATTTTATTCCATTATTTTTATGTTTTTGCTGGGTTTGTTTTCATTATCTTGTATTTTAATTTTAAGATGGAAAAGGTAATATCTGCTTGCTTAAAGGGATGTTATTTAGCATTTAGGGGGAAGTGAAGCTGACAAAGTAAGCTAGCTATTTCTAGCAGTACTATTTTGTGAAATTTTGACTTTTTTTGGCGCTAAACACAACTGTCTAGAAGGGAGATGGTTAGAAATGTTATTTTGACTGCTGTCATATTGCTGTCAGTAGTGAAGCTGCATGTGGTAATATGAGACAAATCAAAATAAGTTTAGAAAATATGATTGTTAGCTTGAAAATGATTTTCCATTTATAGGGTGAAAATGTTTCACAAACAAAACATTAATGTGTCCCTTTTGAATAAGTACTCAGATGTTAGTGACAAAAATATTCAACGTGGGTAAAGAAAATAATTTACATAAAATGCTTTAGATATGACATCCGATGGTGTTGGGGATTGTCCAAAAATCGGACTACCTAGCATGTATTTAGAAGTTAACAGTAGGTTACAGAATTTGAACATGGGCTATTGAGTGGTACTATAAAACGAAGCCCCAGGGTATTGTTGTGTTAAAATCTCAGTATATGTTATAAGATTGTCTTGCTGAGGGACCCTGGGGTGGTGCTCTAGGTGTGGGTGGGCCGGAGCTCCACATGCTCCATTTTCCTCCTGTCATATGACATCTGAAGTCTTAGGACAACCAAATAAATGGTTGCCCTCTTAGGCAGGGAGGAGTGTCACAGGGTGTTCCTGTGAAGGGTTGAGGGCCCCGACATTATATTTGTATAAATGCTGGATACTGAAGGTCCAGCTGTCTACTGCCCTAAAGGTGCTGCAACAGTGCGCATCGTCACACAGTCAGGCTGTTTAGTTGAGCATGATGTACGTCTTTGGGTTGCTAGATTTATATGCTCATGGTTGTTTTAAGGCAACCGCTATTCTAGGGGGCATCCTTTGAAATAATAAAATAAGGGAACCTAGCAGCTCAGCCTTAAACTTGTTATAACCTTATAACTTAGTGTTTAAAAAATTAAAAATAATGAGTGAAAGAGCTATGGGTATAGAACGGCATTTCTTAATGGTTTGTCGTGAATGTAGAATAATCCCCCCCTTTCTTGTATCATAAAAATAGGAAGTTAGCGCTTAGAATAGAAGTGAGTGCTTTAGGTGTTGCATTTCTAAAGTAATTTAAAGGAACAGAAATGATATGGGAAGGAAATAAATAAGAAAACTGTAAAGCTTTAAATGCTATAAATATTGATGGGCTGATATGTTAGCCGTCGGGGAAATGAATCTGGTTTGGTATTCTAGTTTAGTTAGTAATGAATATGATCTCCTGGTTTGTCCTATATTAAAAGTTGTTTCCAATAGCGCAGACTACTTGCTTGTATAGTAGTGAGGGTTACTCTTTTGTGAGGAAATAGCCCTTTGTATTGTAAGAGGCTATTAATTCTGTTACAGTCCTATTTGTCCTTGCTGTGCATTCGAGGACTTGGGTGTGTAAATTAATAATAGTGAGAACCTATTGGTTCTCTCCTGCTTTCCTTGATAAAATACCTACTCGTAGCTTGGGTATATTCCCTTAAGCAAACACTCAGTTCTGTAAATATAGGGCGCTGTTTTATAATGTACCAGTATGGCTTTTTAAGCCTGAAAACATCCGTTGCCCATATCAGGATATTAAATAAATGAAAGAACTTTCTGGGTCCTTAATTTGACCCTGTTATGCCTGTCTTATAAAGAGCTTTGTTGAAATGCAACGTTGTTCTTAGCGATATGCCACTGAGTTCCTTCTCGATAGTGCATACTACGAGTGCGGTACAATTAGCCATTTGAGCATTCGCATTATCGCAAGGCATTTTAACTTTGGGTTTCTAAATGAAATTTATTAAATATTTCATAATGTTTTGAGTTCTACAAACCTTCTGAAGGTGGAATAAGGAGGTTTGGTGCTGCAGTTGGGACCTCTTGAAAGCGGGGGTTTTTGCTGTTTCTCTTTTGGTGTTTCAGAGCCCCGAGTGGACTCTTTCTCAGCTGCAGTAGTTTACTTTGGAGTCAGCCGGCCATTTTCTGACTGCCTTTATACTGAATAACAAGGGGTGGTGCTTTCTGGGATTAGAGATTAAACTAAACATGTCACAAAAAGACTGTATTTCACTTCTATGTGCGAGAGTGAGTTGTTATGTCAAATAGAAAATGTTTAGACATACCATATAAAATATAAATGTTGTAAATAAAGAGATAATATTTTAAATAAAGTATAGGGGTGGGGTTAAGATGTCACCTGACCCCTGCAGTGTATACATGCTGAACTTTGAGTTCGGTAATCAGATTTGCTTGTGGGTCTGGAGGTATACTCCAGGATGTTAATAAATGTGCTCTGTGGAGTTATGAAGTGAATATTTGCTGCCCCAAATGGAAGATTAAGCTGCCAGATTATTCTGTTGTACTGAATTTGTCCTGATGTAAATAACTCTGAAGAAGAATTAATTAAAACTGAACTTTGAAAAGAATTGGTGATGTATGTTGTGCTATGATTGCCCACTTACACCTGCACCCTACCACAGTATGGCAGCTTAGATTCAATGCAAAGAAGTGCAGGTAAAGCACCTGGGAAACAAAACCCAGGGATGAGTACACAATGGGGTGAGATAGTGACAACAATAACAATGGAAAGGGACCTGAGGGTAATTATATCCGATGACCTAAAGGTGGGCAAGCAATGTGAGAAGGTAGTAAGGAAAGCTGGGGATACTGGGATGCATAGAGAGGCATCAACAGTAGAAAACAGGAAGTTGTTATCCCTCTGTACAGACAGTTGGTGAGACCCCATCTGGAGTACTGTGTGCAGTTCTGGAGACCCCAACCCTGCAAAGACATAGACAGAGTGCAGGCTGTCCAGAGGAGGGCTACCAAAATGGTGCAGGGTCTGCACCAGAAGACATATGAAGAGAGACTAAAGGAGTTTAATTTGTATACCCTTGAGGAAAGAAGGGAGAGGGGGGACATGATAGAAACTTTTAAGTACCTCAAAGTCCAAGAGGGTAGTATCTTTCAGAAAAAGAGATGTGCAAGAACAAGGGGACACAATTTGAAGATAGAGGGGGGACGGCTCAGAGGTAATGTGAGGAAGTATTTTTTCATGGAGAGGGTTGTGGATGCATGGAACAGCCTTTCTGAGGAGGTTGTGAAGTCAAGAACAGTGTTGTAATTCAAGAATGCATGAGACAGACATAAGGCAGTCCTAGTGGGGGGTAGGAGGAAGTAGGCTGTTGGTTAACTAGGATCTGCAGCTTATCCGTTAGGTAGGAAAATGAGCAGACTAGGTGGACCAAGCGGTCCTTATCTGCTGTCGAATTCTATGTTTCTGTTTCCTACAATCGATGAACTAAAGTTTCAGCAAAAACAATGACCCAAAAAGACTTTTTTAGCTTTTAGAAGGTTTGAATTGCAGAGAGCTCTCAAAGCAGATTGTCTCCAACAGCTTCCTACACACACTACCCCAAACTGAGGCTGCAGAACAATCTAGAGCCCATGTGACCTGAAATCCCATGAATCACTGCAAAATTCACCTTTGGAGCTTAAAACAGAGGAGGAGGTGAAGTACATTGTTTTCAATGTACTTCACCTTAAAATTTATGGAGTAGTGGTTTGGGAAAGTGGAGTAATGCAAAGTCTTTTTTCAGTGGACTTAGCGTTACCTATTATGACGCCAAGTACTCCACTTTGCACTGCAGAGCACTTCTCAAATCTGTCTTCACTCCACAAATCGCCCAGAGTGAATTGAGGCCACTTCGCCCACCTCTATACACAACCACAGATGTGATGTGGGTTCCCGCTCAATATATCCCACCCATGCCCCTTCTACAAGGTGTATCCCTATTTAGCAAAGTGTCTGTATTTGAAAATGACATGCAAGACACCTATCTGGGCTGCGGGGACATTATCTCAGTTTGCCATGTCTATCTGTCATCTCTGTGGCCTCCTTCCAGGCGCTGTAGCAGTGTTGTGACTGCAGTTCTAATGTTCAGTGCAGGGGCTGCTACGGTCCCCTTTATTCAAGCCAATACATGCAAAAAAGTCTTTAATGAGATGCTAATGGGGTCCTTTTCCTGCTGACTGCCCAATGAGGCTAGTTACATAACCAGGCTGAGTATTGCATTTTGCATAACACGCTTGTGACGGAAAGGGACCAGAGCCATGTATTCTTTTGATTCATTTATTCTTTTCTGAGTATGTATCAGCATCAGGTCCAAGATGGCTACCAGATCACATGATCAAGTAGTATATGACAGCTTATGTCAGCCAGGATGGAGGGACTGATGTTCTTGTGGAAAGCTAACAGGAAGGCTAGGAGGAGACAATAATGCAATAACCCCAGAGGGAGTCCTTCCTGGAGATGTTCCTATGCTAGATAAAGGACCAAGGTGCATGTCAGAAGACACCAGGAGAAAGGACTGCTGTGTGACTGGACTTCTCTGCTGGGACTAAAGTAGAAGAACTTTTGTACTTGGACCTTTAATTTAGGATAAAAAAACTAACATACAAAACAAAAAAAAAGTGTGTGTGTGTCTGTCTGGGTTAACTGAACTGAATGGGTAACTGAACAGTTATAGGTGTAAATATCAGGTGATTGGAAGGACTTAACTGCTGTGAGGTTTAAATTACTGGTAGAAAGATCTAGTAAGTAGGGGGAGTGGCTTAGATAGAAGGAAGCTACATTTAAAGACTACCTTAGAAAGATTCTGCTAATATCTTGGCAGAACACACCAGGAGAAAGGACTGCTGTGTGACTGGACTTCTCTACTGGGACTATATTGCCCTCCTTCCCTCCCCTCCACTCCCCCACCCAAAGCTAGTTTTATTTTTATAGGCACAGGATTTGACTGACAACAGGAACTTCCTGTTTGGGAGCAGGAAGTGAGTGATCACAGAACCACCAAAGACCCACCATCCTAGAAGGGCAAGAGTAGGTCTCTGGCCACCTCTAGCTGCTGGAGGTCTGCCTCTGAGCAAGTAAGTGGTCTACTGAGAAATATAGGATATTCTTGTCTCACAACAGGACAATCAGGAGCTTAAAGGGCACACAGGCAGAAAGTAGGGAGAGAGAAAAAAAACAGAGGAAAGAGTAAGGATTGAAAACAGTTAAGGGGCCAGAAATAAGACATGATTGGAGTGGTGCAGTGCAGTGGCTGTGGAGCAGCAGTCTTCGGGAGACGTTCTGGAGGATGCGGTGTTGTCCCATCTGCAGGCACCCTGGGCTGAGGAGGAGGTTGCTCATCTCCAGGCTGAGTTGACCAGGATTTGTGGGACCTCCTCTTCCATCCAGGGACCACCAGTGCCACTGCCGTTGCCTCAGAGGTTGCCAAGAAAGAGGAGCGGTTGGACCACAGTGGGCTCAGGGAGGGTGAGGGTGGTGGAACAGAGGCGCATCCCTCCAGTTGTACCTCTGCACAATTCCTATGCCATTCTGGCAAAGTGTGGTTCCTCTATGGAGGCACCTGCAGTGGAGACCAAGGAGGATGCTGGGAACCTCCACAAAGGAGACCCACAGGAGGGTGGCAGGGGACCCTGCAGGGAAGAAACCACTCCTGGTGGGGACTCCATTGTTAGGAAGGTAGAACTAGGGAGGAAGGGAGAGGGAGGTAAGGTGCCTGCCTGATGCCATGGCTTGAGGGACAGGGAGCGAATCCTCAGGATTGCCAGAGCAGCTGCACAGGGGAGGGAGCTGGATGTAATTGTCCACCTAGGGACAAATGACCTGGCTAAGAAAGGGATTAGAGAAGTGCAGGAAGAGTTTGTGGAATTGGGGAGGGGCCTTAGTCAAGTAGCACACATGGTAACCTTCTCGGAGGTGCTACCCATCTATGGCATAGGAGAGGATAGGGTGTTCCGCACCATGGGATTCAATCAGTGGTTGAAAAACTGGTGTGGAGCTCAGGGATTTGGCTTCATTGGGGACTGGGGGTCCACCTGGAGTGATGCAAGCCTATACTGGCATGATGGGCTGCATCTGTCTGGGAGGGGAACCAGGATCCTAGGTAGTAGGTTTAAATGCTTCATTGGCAAGCTTTTAAACTAGCCAAGGGGAGGCACTGGAAAGGGAGCAGGGAAATCCTAGGGCCCTCAAATAATCACGGTAGTAAGTGAAGCAAACACCAACATAGAGGTGTCGATAGGAGAAGGGCAGGGTAAATGGAGAAAGTGACAAAGGCAAGAAGGACAGGGATGGGGCAAAAGGAGTAAGGCCATCAGGAAATGGAGGGTAATGAGTACCAATGCCCGTAGTCTGGGCAACAAGCTCCCTGAGCTGGTGGCCTTGATGGAAGAGGGATGCCTGGATATTGTAGCAGTCACAGAAACATGGTACACAGAGAACCATGACTGGGATGTTAACATACCAGGGTACATAACCTAGGAGAGACAGACAGGGAGAAGAGGGGAGGAGTAGCTCTCTATGTAAAGGAAGGGATAAAAGCAACTGAACAAAAGAGTAAACAGGAGAGGAGAGGCACTGTGTGTCACCTTGGAGACTGGAAAGGCACCACAATCTGCACAGGGGTTGTGTACAGACACCTATGTCAGGGGGAGGGAATGGACAAGGATATGATAGAAGGCATTCTTGGAATGGCAGAGAAAGGGGAGATACTATTGATGGGAGACCTGAATATGCCAGATGTTAACTGGAGCACATTTGCTGCAGCCACATCCAAGAGCAGGGCCATTCTTGATGCCCTACAGGTGGTAGGCATTAGACAGCTAGTTTCAGAACCCACTCATGAGGGCGCAATCTTAGACCTCATACTCTCAAACTGGGCAATGAGAGGATCTCAGATCTAGAAGTGGGTTGCCATCTGGGGACAAGTGACCATCAAACAGTGTGGTTCACGTTAAACTCAGCTACAGAGTCAAGCCATACAAAGGGAGGTACTGGACTTTAGGAGAGCTGACTTTGGCAAGATGGGAGAGTGCCTCAGAAAAGCACTGGCAAACAGGCTAGAAGGAGGTGTGGAGCAACAATGGGAATCATCAAACTGCCATCACAGAGGCAACAAGCCTTTGTGTGAAGCAAATAAACAAATCAAAATGAAAGAAAAAGCCACTATGGTTCTCAAAGAGGTGGCTGTGAAAGTCAGAAAGAAAAAGATAGCATTCCGGAAGTATAAGGAAACACAGAAGGAGCAGGACAGAGAGCTGTACCAGTTAAGGCAGAAGGAAGCAGGGAGGGAAGTCAGAATAGCAAAGGCCCAAACTGAGGAAAAGATAGCCAACTCAGTTAAGAAGGGGATAAAACCTTTTATAGGTACATCAGCGAGCAGAAAGACAAAGGAGGGATAGTGAGGCTGAATAGAATGAACAGTGGGTGGGCAGAGGGGACAGTGAAAAGAAGGGATACTGAATGAATATTTCTGCTCAGTATTCAGAAAGAGGAGGAAGTGCCTAATCCAATTAACAGAAGCACTCTTGATAGGAGGTCGATCCCAGTCCTTTCTAGAAGAAAGGGTCTGCAAGAACTCCTAAAACTGAAGGTGGACAAAGCAATGGGTCCTGATGGAATTCACCCAGAATTCTAAAAGAATTAAGGAGGAACTAGTGAAACCACTGGCTACTCTTTTAATAAATCATGGGAGGATGGTGTGGTGTACCCAAGGACTGGAGGAAGGCGGATGTGATTCCCCTTCACAAAAGTGGGACGAAGACAGAGGCAGGAAACTACAGACCTGTCAGTCTGACCTCTGTGGTAGGGAAAGTGATGGAGTCACTTCTGAAGGAAAGAATAGTTGAGTACCTAGGGGCCAGTGGAGCACAGGACCCAAGGCAGCATGGATTCACAGCGGGAAGGTCATGTCAGATGAATCTAATAGATTTCTTTGACTGGGTGACCAAAGTAGTAGACCAGGGAGGGGCTGTGGACATGGCCTACCTAGACTTTAGCAAGGCATTTGACACAGTCCCACACAAAGATTAATAGTCAAATTAACCAGCCTGGGAGTGGGTCCCAGGATGGTAGCCTGGGTAAAACATTGGCTGCACAACAGGACACAGAAGGTAATTGTAAATGGAGTCCACTCCAAGAAAGAGAGGTTACTAGTGGGTACCGCAGGATTCAATTAGGTCCAGTCCTTTTAATGTCTTCATCAGTGACATTGCAGAGGACTGGAGGAAAAGTATGCCTTTTGAAGATGACACAAAGATCTGCAACAGGGTTGATACACAAGGAGGTGTGGAAATGATGAAAAGGGACTTGGCAAGGTTGGAGGAATGGTCAGAAGTATGGCAGCTAGGATTCAATGCAAGGAAGTGCAAATAATGCACCTGGGAAACAAGAACCAGGGAAGAATACACAATGGGTGGGGAGGTAGTAACAACAACAAAAAGGAAATGGACCTGGGGTAATCATATCAGATGACCTTAAGGTTAGCAAGCAATGTGAGAAGGCAGTAGGGAGGGCTGGGTGTATACTGGGATGTATAGGGGAGGCATCAGCAGCAGAAAACAGGAAGTTGTTATCCTCTGTACAGACAGTTGGTGAGACCCCATCTGAGTACTGTGTCCAGTTCTGGAGACCCCATCTCCGCAAGAACATAGACAGGATAGAGGTAGTCAGAGGAGGGCAACTAAAATGGTGCAGGGTCTGCAAGAGAAGCCGTGTGAGGAGAGACTAAGGAGCTTAATATGTATACCCTTGAGGAAAGAAGGGAGAGGGGGACATGATAGAAACTTTTAAGTACCTCAGTGGAATCAACAAAGTCCAAGAGGGTAGCATCTTTCAGAAAAGAGACTTGCAAGAACAAGGGACACAATTTAAAGATAGAAGGAGGCGGTTCAGGGCAAAGTGAGGAAGTATTATTTCACAGAGAGGGTAGTGGATACATGGAACAGCCTTCCTGAGGAGGTTGTGGGGTTTAAAACTGTGGAGAATTCAAGAATGCATGGGACAGACATAAGGCAATTCTTGTGGTGGGTAGGAAGAAATAGGCTGTTGGTTAACTAGGATCTACGGCCTATCCTGTAGGTAGGGAAATGGGCAGACTAGATGGGCCAAGTGGTCCTTATCTGCCATCAAAGTCTATGTTTCTATGTTTCTATGTCATAATGTTAACAAGGAGGTGCTGAAGGGTGGACACACACACACACACACACACACACACACACACACACACACACACACACACACACACACACACACACACCTCTCAAAGGGGATGGGACAACACAGAACTGTCACTGAAAGGGAATGAGAGCCCTCCTCACAGGAAACAGAAAAAAATTAAAGTGCCAGAAGCCAGCACTTTCTCTTTGACTTGGAACATCTGAAATGCCAGATCCCTGCAGCTAGAGGTCTGATAAGAAAGACAGCTTAGGGAATAGTGTTTTCTTCAGACAGCAACAGGTAAATGAATAGGTTTTAAAGTGAGAATAGTTCAGATTCTTCTGTCTGCAACCTGTCTTGTATAACTTCCATTTATTTTAATTTTTAGTAAACTGTAATCCTTTTTTCTGACTTACATAAATCCTGTTATAAATACTTGTAGTCTTTTAGTAAAGCTTCTATTTTTACAGACTCAGTGACTGCTTGTTTTATTTATAAGTGTAATTCTACTTTTTCTGCTGGACTCTGTTTGCAGTCCTTCTCTAAAGGGGCACGCTACCCACAGTTATTGTGTTAGCCTTCTTGACCTTGTGCAAAGGAGGAGATAAGAAATAGGTTATCCCTGGCTCCTGTTAGTAAAACCACGATGGTGGTGGTGAACCTGAAGTCCCTGTTGAGGGAATTTCAACACAACACTAAGTTAGCACTTGCACAATGCACATTTGGATGATTTCTGCTCATGTATGCTGCACAGGAGCCACACACCTACAGTATGTCACTGGTACCATCTCCATGCATGCTCAGCTCATGCGCAATGCAATGGCATCATGCAACCTATTGCAAGGTTGCATGGAATGCGCATGCACAACTTGAAGCTGACAGGCTAGAGTGCCATAGTGCTATGCAAGGGACATTTACACAGCACAAGAAGTACTTTGCATGGTGCAAATACTGTGATGCAGCACACTGCAACAGCATGTCTGTGCCCTGCAGTATAGCACAAAGGTGTCCAAGAAAATGTCCTCAGCAAGATGACGGACAGTGCAGCAACACAACCAATGCTGGAGTGAGGTGGAGCTGGTCTATCTAGTGGTGGTCAGGGAGCAATTCCTGTTTGGGGAGAAAAGGCCAGAGCAACCGAGGAGAGAGATGTGAGCCTCTGTTGGACACCACCTATCTCGCTGCACTGGGATTTGTGAGACTGGGGAGCAGTGTTGCCTCCAATATGGGGACATGGTCAGATGGGGCCAGGAGCAGCTTCAAAGGTTCTGCAGGATGGTGCAGGATGACACTGTCGCAAGGCCTGGTAAGTTTTCTTATGTCTCTGGCATACCACCATCTGGGCCTGGGTTTAGTGGGGTAATGTTGTTTGAGGTAGGTGTGAAGTGTTCCCATGGCAATGTCTGCTACATGTGCTGGGTCTGGACTTGTCACGCCAGGAAGTTATACTAGCACTGCATATCACTGACCAACCTATACTAGGGGGCAGTTGTGCTTGACACACCTGTTGTAGCATGTTGCCTGACCAACACTGTGACCTATCACTGCCCCAGGATAATATGTTCCATGAGGCATACTACATGTGTCACATATCCTCCTACCCATGCACATGGCTGAAAACACCAGAGAGGGGTTGGGGAAACAATCTTCACCTAGTGCATCCTGCACTGCAAACACTGTCATTGGCATAAGCCACCCGAGCAAGGTAATGCCATATGGCTCTCCAGGTGAATACACATACTGGCAGTCATGATAATGCATGAAGTATGCATGTCTGCAAGCATACTCAGTGCACTTTGCTGAGGAAAGACAACATTGGAAGATCCCAGGATACAGGAACCCCAGGCCATTGACACTGACACTCTGATGTACAGGAATCTGGTTTCCCCATTCTATGATTCCACTCTGTATGGATGCGTATTACGTCTGTTCAATGTGCGATTGCTAAACTTACACACCATGAAAGTATGACTGGCCACAATGATTACTGCTACAAGATTACCAGTGTGCATTTGCTGCTGCATGGCTGAGTACCTTGATGTGCTACAGATGCATTTCCCAATGTATTCTATGTGCTGTTACTGACAGCTACCCAACTTCAGTGTGCTTGGAAATGTGTGCGTGTGACATAATATGAAATGTTGTCAGACTATTAAAATGTTTTGTGTACTACATATTCTTGACTGATGTGGGGATGGCTCTGCACATGTTAAGGTTCCTGTATACAGATGGGAGGGCAGCATTACTGCTACCTGTAAAATGCAAGTTAAAAGCACTGGTGACACACCTGCCTACCATGATTTATTGAGTGGGTCATGTCCTGTGTGTCATGTTGTATGCCCAGGGCCACACACCAAGCATGCCCCTGTGGTCCTGTGGGTTTGGTGTGACTCACCTACGCCTGTCACACAGAGCAGGACTGGCTGTCATTTGTCTCCAACCTGGCTGTCTGCTCAACTGCTCTGCTGATGAGGTGCCACTGTCACAGCACCACCTCACAGGTGTGGATGGACTATGGCCACTGTGGTATTCTAGTGCAATGTCACTCTGCTGCATCATCAAACATTGGGCAGGCATCTCAAATCAACACATCTCATGAATGCCAAGGATGAGTGTGGAATGCTCTGTCCATCACTGTCATCACACGAGCATAGCAGTGGCTCATGTTCACCTCGTGCATGGCTACATGCTCCATACTTAGAGGCAAGGGCACAAGGAGGGCCTCACAAAGGGTGGCAGCATGGTGGGTCCCTGGCAGGTAGTGTCATGCAGTGCCAACCAAAGGCTTTGTGACTGTGCACAGAACACTTTCCTCCATTTATCTCCCAATTGCAAGTGCCCATGGGTGGATTGCATGGTGTGCAGATCACCTCTGACATCACCTTTTCTTACACTCTGCAGATCACAGAACCAGAGGACAGGGGAGCAGCTGACATCAGCCGCAGATAACAGAGCAGACAGGATTGTCCCCAGGGCCGTGATGGGGCCCAAGCAGATGCCGCACAGGGGGTGCATCCATGTGAGTATGCTTTTCTTTGCCATTGTCCAATTCAATACCTGGTGGCACACAATGCAGGGTTCCTCTTATGCTCACTGTTTCCGCTGAATGTGCCTCAATGGAGCTGTGCAGAACAGCACCTCTCACATGGGGCTGTGACCCTGGCAGGTGTAGCTCTACCCATGTAATGGCATAGCTGCTGCTGCTAGATCACTGTCTTGCTTGTCATGGACTGCCACAGTGTCTGCAGTCTCATAAAACGTGCCCCTGGTGACATGGCATCCCTGATTGGCAGGGTGTGTGCTTTGCTTTCCAGCCAGCCTACTGTGGCCACATGTAGTTGCCACAGCAGCATCATGGCTATGTGTACAACATGCTCTGTGTCCTGCATCATATGGCCATATGTATATCCTCACAGGGCCTTGGTCCAGGTGGCCTGTGCTGTCTCGATGTACTACATGATCATGGTGGGTGTGCCACTACATTTACCCCAGGGGATTTCCTCCTCTGGGTCATGCTGGGCTGTGCCACGGTGGCTGCTTTACCCTCATGCCTCTAGGTTGGCCTGCATTCTCACTGTTGGGCTGTCATCCCTGCTGCAGGGGCATACGCTGCAGCATGTGCAGTGTATCCTTGTGCTGTGCTTCCTGGCCTCACCAGGATGGCATACTACCAAGGAAGGGGGTCTCTAACATCTCCACATGTACACCACTACATATAGCCCTTCCTATTACTGTATGATATGTGGATGCACAACTGGTGGGGCATCTCAATAGACCACACAGCTGACAACACTGCACCCCCATGTACATATGCGTCTGATACTGTGATGGTGCATAACTTTTTGCATACAGCTCTTTGTTATTGCAAGTATGCAGTTTTAGTGGTGCACTTGCCAATCTCCCTTTCTTGGGGTAGCCTGCTCCTGGGCATGGTTGCCTCCTTGTGGGACTAGTGGCAGTTGTCTTTGAGCCAGGGGAGAGATACAGCAGCAATCCAGGACTGCCAGGTTATGATGCCAGCTGCACAGTGTGTGGTTTCAGTCACTCAACAGCACTGCTGCACTGTGATCACGTGTCATGTCACACAGACCCTCAGTAGTGCACAACTCAGGGTATCAAGGACCCCCGGCACAGACCACACAGTCTTTTGTTCTGAGCTGTGCCAGCCTGGGTGTGCCTCTCTGATGTGCTATGCTATGTCACACTGAAGCATTGCCTGTTTGTTATGGTGAGGTGCACATACCCTGTGTCGACACTACCATCTGCTGCCACAGAATCTTGTTGGTTGTGTCAGCCAGCTGCCCTGTTGCCACTTTCTGGTGACTGGTGTTTCAACAGCCACTGTACATATTCAACATGGTTGCCTGCTCCATGGTGCAATGGTACTGCCCATAGAACACCATGTTGAGGCTATGGTAGCATGTGTCTGGCTATGTGTCACTGTGGGCCACAGGCATGTGCAACACCCAGACCCAGGCAGTGATTCTGTAACACTGTCCATGTGCCGTGGACCTACAGTGACTCCCTCAGTACCATCCAGCCCTTCTGGACTCAGAGCAGTATGCCATTGTGGCTTGCATTGCATTTACCACACTGACCACCTTCATCTCAAACTCCTCTGCCCAGCCCACTCCCCAGAGCCACATCCCAGGCCTTGCACCATGTTTATAACACCAGCCCTGTGGCCCCTGTACTGCATACTGGGGTCTGTGCAGCAACCGACCATGTTCACCTGTCTGTCTGCAGGTGTCCACACAGTCTCTTGGGCAATCATGCCATCCGTATCCCATGCATGATATGGTGGTGGCCTTGCTGTGGGGGGGGGGGCATGGCTATGCGTGCTACCTGATCCAACATGGTCTGCAGTATCTGGTCAGCTCACTTATGGCATCTCTTTCCACACAAATCCACATCAGACAGCAGTTGCAGCCTGGCGGCCGGAGTTGATGGAGAGGTGGGATGACCTTCTGCACAGAATCGCACACCAGCAGTGAATGATAATTGATCACCTCCAGGTCTTGGACAGTACTGCCACCCGCATAGGGGATGCTTTGGACTGGGTGGTCAGCCATGTGGACCACAGACCACCTCCACCCTACTCCACCACCCCATTATATTTGTGCCTTTATCCTCCCCCTTTTCCCTGTGGCTCCACTTCCTTCCTCTTGACTGAGTCCCAACTTGTAAATTTTGCACACAGTTTTATCTTTTTACCACTTATATGTTTTGTTGTTTACTGAGTTTGTGTTTTATATTGTATGTCACTGTTTCAACTAGTAAATATTACTTGTTCCTGTCACCAGTGTCTACTGCATCTTTTCTTGGGCAGTGTTGCCCTGTGCGTTTGTATTGCTGGGATGCACTTAATGCCAACTACCCCCCCCAAGGGATGGGTCCACACCAGTCCTGCAGCACAGTGTTTTCTTTGTGGGTCTGGCAGGCGTCTGAGTCTGTGCTTCTTCCTGTGCAGGACCCCCATGTCAGCAGACATGCTGGCATTTTGACTGTCACACTGACTCCCACAGTTGTCACCTTGGACATAACTTGTTCAGGACAGCTTACATCCACACTGGTTCTGGACATTGTCACCAGAGTACCTATCCTTCAGACTGGTGCCCTCCTATCTTGCCCTCTGGGTTGGCATCTCTGTCATTTGTGTGCTGCATTGTCCATGTGGGTGTCCGTGCCTTCCATCTCCTGAGACCCCACCCATTCTGACACTAGATATGTGCTAACCTATTCCAGGTTGAGATGGCCTGTGTTCTATCCTTTGTGCTGGTGCTGCTGCTGTTAGGCCTGTGCAGTTACTCTGTCCACTGGTGTATTCAGTGGTGGGCAATGTTTGCACAGCACTTCCACTGTGCACTGTGCATTGTGCATGTATCACTGTACAACAATAGCTTTGGCGCTCATGACTAAGACTGTGAATATAGCACTCAAGGGGCCAGGCGGTAGCACAATCTGCTGTGCAGTGCAAACTTTGTGCAGGGAGCAAAGGTGTGAATTTTGGGCCCCAGGTGAGGAATAAGCAATCAGTGGCTCAGCAGGTAGCACACTGCGCCTCTGAGGCTGGGAGATCAGAAGGCTGTGGGTTCTAGCCCCACAGGAAGCACTTGGGTTAATATCCCAATACTGACACTGCAGTGCAGCATGGGGGTGCTGCATTCTGAGGTGCCATCTTTCAGATGAGACATTAAAACGAGATCCCATCTGCCTGTTCTGGTGGTAGTTCAGGTGGATTTTAAAGATCCCATGGCACTTCTCAAAAAGAGTAGGGAATGTCCTCGGTGCCCTGCCAAATTTCTCCCCATTCACTAAAGAAAATTCCACCAACAGCTTAATCTGGTTCAGTCAGTTGGCATTCATTTGTATCCCCTCCCCGAGTTGTGCCTGAAAATAGGTAGAATTTGTCTAGTGCATTTACCAGGTCAATAAAATAAAATAAAACTTTTGGGGTGAGGATACAGCATGCAACAAGCAGGAAAGGGATCTTGGGGTTATCATCTCTGATGACCCAAGTAGGAACAGTGTGACAAGGCAGCAGGTAAAGCAAATAGGATGCTGGGATGCATGGGCAGGGGCATCACCAGCAGGAAAAGGGAGGTCATAATTCCGCTACAAGACACTAGTGGGGCCCCACCTGGAGTACAGTGTACAGTTCTGGAGACCTTACTTATGTAAGGACATAGACAGGGTAGAGAAGGTTCAGCGGAGGGTAACAAAGATGGTACATGGATTACATCACAAGTACTATGAAGACAGGTTGAAGCAATTAAATATGTACTCCCTGGAGGAGAGGAGGGAGACAGGGGATATGATAGAAACATACAAGTATCTTACAGGGAGGAACAGGGTGCAGGAATACACTATTTTTAAGTGAAAAAGATGTTCCAGGACTAGAGGGCATCGGATGAAGCTGGATTGAGGACGATTCAGAGGAAATGTGAAGAAGAATTTCTTCACAGAACTGGTGGTGGACAAGTGGAACACCCTGCCAGAGGAAGTGGCGGGGGCTGAAACAATCACAAGATTTAAAAATGCATGGGATAGACATAAAGGAATTCTGGAGCTCAGGGTTAATGGGAAACAAACTTCTAGGAAAACATAAAGTGAACTTACAAGCTCAAATGGACAGACTGGGTGGGCCGTAGGCCCGTATCTGCCAACACTGTTTATGTATCCATGTATCTATGTAAAGCTGATGAATTCTCAAGGAATAAGGGTCTATGCATGAAAAAGGACTACCAAAGTGTGACATTAGTGTCATTTTTTTAAACTCTATAATATAACGATTATTATAAGCATTTCTTAATGCTTTGACTCACCTTATAAAAATGTAGTGTGGTGTGGGATAATTTCAATTTCGGGGTCTGAGAAGTAGCCTCCACAAAGTTGCATGTGTAATGGGGGACATAAAGGCAGGGCTGCATGTGTAACAGGGGGGCATAAAAGCAGGACTGCACATGTAACTGGGGACATAAAAGCATCACAGGCACACCACTACCTGTCTGCACACAACATGGAGGCATGCCACCACTCATCTACAGACAACAGGGAGGCACACCACCATCCATCCATCTGTGGACAACATGGGGGCACATCACCACCCATCTGTGGACAACATGGGGGCACATCACCACCCATCTGTGGACAACATGGGGGCACATCACCACCCATCTGTGGACAACATGGGGGCACATCACCACCCATCTGTGGACAACATGGGGGCACATCACCACCCATCTGTGGACAACATGGGGGCACATCACCACCCATCTGTGGGCAACATGGAGGCACATCACCACCCATCTGTGGGCAATATGGGGGCACATCACCACCCATCTGCAGACAGTATGAAGGCATGCAGCTAAATACCTGATGGAATCTTTCAAAGAAGTTCATCATTAAAGTACGCATTCTAATCAGGGCATCATCAGTCTATATCACCTGAATAATGGACTGTCCATATAAACTGAACACAGACAACACCCGCAGAAAACAGTATAGCTAGTTTTCAGTGTTTTTTTTTTTGCTAGGCAAAGTTGTGTAAACCACCACACACATGTATGATATGGCTGTAAACCACCACACACATGTATGATATGGCTGTAAACCCACCACACACATGTATGATATGGCTGTAAGCCTACCACACACATGTATGATATGACCATGAAGCTCACCACACACATGTATGATATAGCTATAAACCCACCACACATATGTATGATATGGCTGTATCTCCACCCACATGTATGATATGACCGTAAGCCCACCACACACATGTATGATATAGCTATAAACCCACCACACACATGTATGATATGGCTGTATCCCCACCACACATGTATGATATGGCTATAAACCCACCACACGCATGTATGATATGGCTGTATCCCCACCACACATGTATGATATGGCTATAAACCCACCACACGCATGTATGATATGGCTGTAAACCCAGCACACGCATGTATGATATGGCTGTAAACCCACCACACACATGTATGATATGGCTGTAACCCCACCACACACATGTATGATATGGCTGTAACCCCACCACACGCATGTATGATATGGCTGTAACCCCACACAAATATGATATGATATGGCTGTAAACCCACCACACACATGTATGATATGGCTGTAAGCCCACCACACACATATGATATGGCTGTAAACCTACCACACACATGTATGATATGGCTGACCAATATGCCCCAGAGAATAATGTATCCTAATTAGGGCAGCACAACGAGCAGCATGGGGAGAGTACTTTTTAACATTAAGCTCCACTACTCCAAAAACAGTGACCACATGGTTTTGTGCTATAATTAACAATATACTGTGGTTGCCCTGCGGTGCAACCAGAAAATCCACAAAGGCACAATAATAAACACTTTAAATGTGCAAAAAATAGAATACTGCAGGCAGCGCCAGACAAGTTAGCTAATGCAGCAGCATCACCCAAACACCATCTGAATCACAGCACACAAACCAGCCACCACACCAACATTAGTTGTTGCCTACTTAGGTGTACCTCTCAACTGTGCATGAACAGGTAATTGTGTAATGGTGTTGCAAATACATGTGCAATATGCATAACTGTTTGTTTTTTGGGGGGGCTGAAGTTGTGGATATAGTCACACATAAAATGGGTTTTGCCAAGATCACCGGCCCAGTACAAGCTACCTGTTTGACTACAAAAAGCTCATATCTGGGGTTGTTTGGTGATTTTGAAATTTAAACCAAAATAGCAGGTAGGGTTACCATTTTGGTGGTGTCAAGCCTAAAAAAATAAATAAATAAACAAATTCATTTTGTTCATGTTTTTGTTTTCAAATACCAAAATCCTAATCCAATGTTCAAACAATCACAAATTTACTAACAAAGCTGTTCAAATTATTAAATCACTTCTTAAGTGAAGACAAAAAGGAGAAAAACATAATAAGCATAATCGAGCCATGCATCATCCCATGTGCCAAAAGAAAAATGAAGTAAAATACTGAACCCAGGCATCCACAGGTCTGCCAACAAAATGACAGCAAGCATACACCCATCTAGTAACAAAAGGAAGCCATGCATGCACATAGCTGCAGACAAAATGAAGGTATGCAGCCATCCATCTAAAAACAAAATGGAGGCATGCATCCACCAATCTGCAGATCAAAATGGAGGCAATAATACACAAATATGCAAACAAAATGGAGGCATGCATCCACCCCTCTGCAAATCAAAATGGTGGCAATCATACACAAATCTGCAAACAAAATGGAGGCATGCATCCACCCATCTGAAAATCAAAATGGAGGCAATCATACACAAATAAGCAAACAAAATGGGGGCATGCATCCACTCATCTGCAAATCAAAATGGAGGCAATCATACACAAATTTACAAACAAAATGGAGGCATGCATCCACCCATCTGCAAATCAAAATGGAGGCAATCATATACAAATCTGAAAACAAAATGAAGGCATGCATCCACCTATCTACAAACAAAATGAAAGGAAGCATACACCCACCTGCAAGCAAAATGGAGGCACACATCTAGCCATCTGCAAACAAAATGGAAGCATTCTTCCAGACATCTGCCGACCAAAAACGGAGGCACACCGCAAAACATACCACAGGGACTCAGTCAAAAACTGTCATCAGACCTGATACAGACAGACCAAATAGTGCACCAACCAACCCCCTCTCCCCCGGCAAAAAAAAAAAAAAATAATCAGTGACCACATGGTTTGGTACCCAGATTAACAAAAAATGCTGTGCGTGCTCTGTGATGCACAATGACAAAACAAAAGTGGTGCACCCCACTAATAAAGAAGCCAGTAACAAACACATTATACAATACAATAGCCCGTCACAACCAATGTCAAAGATTGTACCAGGCAAACTTACCACTTCACCAAAATTTGTGGTTCCCACCAGCCCAGTGGCATGGAGGGCTGAGGCATCTGTGCTTTACCTAGCCAGCGTGCCATGGGCAGAAGCATGCACTGCACGGCCATTGCCAATATAGCATGCTCTACCCAGGGGGAAACACAGGACAATGAAAAATGAGGTCCCAGGTCAAGAAGGATGATGACAGCCACCCACCGCAGGCCCTGACTCTGAATGGCACCCCACAGAATCCTAGTCAAGGTGAGTTTGAACAAGGGGGGTCTCCTCACTGCCCTGCCATGGAGGGTAAACAGTGGGGGAAGAAGAGGTTAGCTGCCTGATGTTGGGGGTGGGCTGGGCAGGAGGCTGATAGATAGATGCCAACAGATGGGGACCCAAAGGAGAATCAAATAAGGTAAAAAGAATAAAATTTGTGGTTGCCTAATTTGGGTGCATGAAACAAACATGCACATCTGATCAAGCCACACCTCTCAGTTATACGCATCATGAGGAACAGTTCCTCATTTTATTCACAAAAGCCCCTTGTTACACATTGAGAGGGTTTGTCCAATGCTCAATAACATTATAAAGCAAAAATGCATAGCAGTACATATGAAAAATGTATTATTTATTTAAATGTGAACTTTGTGAACACAGAGGTACACATTTCAACAGTGGTCTGAGCTTCTGAGTAATAGATTTGATGAAGTGTTCCACATTCTAAGGGACAGTGTTTCACATTTTGGGGATGTACTGAGGTACAGTGCTCATACAACTCTTGTAGGAAGAAGCGCACATTCATAGAAACATAGAAACATAGATTTTGACAGCAGATAAGGACCGCTTGGCCCACCCAGTCTGCCCATTTCCCTACCTAATGGATAAGCTGCAGATCCTAGTTAACCAGCAGCCTACTTCTTCCTACCCCCACCCCCTAGAATTGCCTTATGACTGTCCCATGCATGCTTGAATTCCACCAGTTTTTGACTCCACAGCCTCCTCTGGAAGGCTGTTCCATGCATCCACAACCATCTCTGTGAAAAAATACTTCCTCAAATTACCTCTGAGCCGCCCCCCTTCTATCTTCAAATTGTGCCCCCTTGTTCTTGCACACCTCTTTTTTTGAAAGATGCTATCTTCTTGGACTTTGTTGATTCCCTTGAGGTACTTGAAAGTTTCCATCATGTCCCCCCTCTCACTTCTTTCCTCGAGGCTATACATATTTAGCTCCTTAAGTCTCTCTTCATATGTCTTCCGGTGTAGACCCTGCACCATTTTAGTTGCCCTCCTCTGGACAGCTTCCATCCTGTCTATGTCTTTGCGGAGATTGGGTCTCCAGAACTGCACGCAGTACTCCAGATGGGGTCTCACCAACTGTCTGTACAGAGGGATAATAACTTCCTGTTTTCTACTGGTGATGCCTCTCCCTATGCATCCTAGTATCCCCCCAGCCCTCCTTGCTGCCCTCTCACATTGCTTGCCCACCTTTAGGTCATCTGATATGACTACCCCCAGGTCCCTTTCCATTTTTGTTGTTAGTATCTCATCCCCTATTGTTTACTCTTCCCCTGGGTTTTTGTTTCACATTACCTTGCACTTCTTAGCATTGAATTTAAGCTGCCATACATTTAATCATTCCTCTAACCTTGCCAAGTCCCTTCTCATCCTTTCCACCCCACCTTGTGCATCAACTCTGTTGCAGATCTTTGTGTCATCTGCAAAGAGACATACTTTTCCTTCCAGTCCCTCTGCAATGTCGCTAATAAAGACATTGAAGAGGACTGGTCCTAATACTGAACCCTGCGGTAGCCCACTAGTAACCACCCCTTTCTTCAGAGTGGACTCCATTTACTATTACTCTCTCTGTCCTATTCTCCACCCAATTCTTTACCCAGGCTGTCATCTTGGGACCCACTCCCAGGCTGGCTAACTTGTAGAAGTAACAGCCGAAAAAGTTTGGCTGTTACTCCGTAGTAGTAGAGTGTTACAAGCGCTGCTGGACTTTCAGAAGGATACTTCCAAAACACCAACATAAGGTGGCACAATCAATTCAGGAGTGTTAGCGGGTTGTACTGGCAGTGCCTAGGTAAATACAGAAAATATATTGGTTTTTAAATACCAAAACCACAATAAATATCAGACATCGCAATCAATCTTTTTAACAACCCCAAGAAAAACAATCGTTGTAAACAGTACCATCCCAACATATGAAAAGCACATTTAAAATAGAGCATTGGAACCAAAAAAATATCAGTATCCCAAAATAAACAGCCAAGGATTAAATACAGGTACCAAACCATCCCCAATAACCAAATAGTGCAGTGTGCTAATCCCAGACACTCCACTCAATCTCCATCCCTCCCCAAAACTGACTGTAACAGCAACATGTAAAATATAGTCCCAACATAAAAAGAGCATTTAAAATAAAGCATAGTAACTTAGAAAGTTGATCTATACAACTTCCTTATCAACTCCTTCAAGAAGACCTCATGGGGAACAGGGACATAAAGTTTAAGGTCCCAGATTCACATTTTAATTCAAATGTCACCGCTTACACCAAATCAAAAAGGCAAAAAGGGAAAACCAATGGGTCCATCTGCGCTATTAATGAACCCCACCCACCAACAGCTCACTTACATTATCAAAACTAGTAAAAAAACCCCAAAAAACAGTATTTTTGGCAGCAGGCATGATTGGTATTTACCTGCTGCAGTGAACATAGTGATGTAATGAGGGTCACACAGGAGGACAAGAGCGCTTCAGGACAAGACAGTCAATCACAGGAAAGGGCTAGAAATTGCAAGGAAATATCTTTTAAATCCCCCCATGGCCTGTCGCAATCTCACGCTGATATAAGTGCCCAAATGTTTTCACAAGTGGCTCCCCTGGACCCCTGCTGTCACATGTGAACATCCAGTGGTGGGGGACAGGAAAGGATCAGGTGAGCAAGGGGGGACAGCTTGTGATCATGCTGTGCTCTTAAAGAAACAGGGCAATGCACTGTAGTACCCTAAACAAATACAGCAAGTAACCTGGGGACAAAAATACAACACAAATTGCATCAATGTGCAGATTATCACAAAAGTTCAGAGGTAACACAAGGGGACATTGCTGGTTACACACAAGACCACATCTTTAGGGCCCCCTGGAGGTGGGTGGGAATCAAGGTAGCACAATAAGGAAGTGTGATAAATAAGAGCAGGATACGGAATTAGCTACAAAAATATTTTTATTGTCAGAAAAGTTTAGTTAAATGACACTGAGAAACTATTTCACACACGTGGGTAGCCATGTCACAAATTAGTACACAAATTTTCATGCATTTTGACTAATGAAAGTGCATTTTTTTAAATATGGAATCATCTGATACCATTAATGTTATCTTATGTATCTCTCCACATAGGCTACTTAAAAAGACCATATCAATGACTGTATTATAGTCAAAATCCTGCATATGTACTTCATTACAAACTTTAGCATCCATTGGTAACCCCTTTTCATGCACGGAGCCATATAGATCATGTTTTCATACATATGACCTCAGTATAAAACAAACTCTGGTAAGAGCCACTACAGCTGCTAATGTATTAACTTGATGAGGGCAGTCATGGGTTTAAACATAAAGTTGAAGTGCCGTAGTTAGGTCTGTGTATAAAAAAAAAAAAAAAAAAAAAAAAAAAAAATTTTGGTAAATTTAGATAATTTATGTGGTTGATCTTGTGTTTCCCACATGTTTAAAATGTGAGCAGCGAGTGCATCTTGTACTATATGGGGAAGGAGAGGACGCACCAGGACTCTCAACTAATGGTAGAAACGAATGGTGCAAGAGGAGAGATAAGGCTACACTGGGGACTGTGGACCAACCTGCATGGATAAGAGCCTATACTAATGTAACCACCCTACAAATGGGGGTTCCTGAAAAAACTTCCTTGAGCTTGCCTAAATGCTCACTGCCAGGCTGGTGTCCTGCATTTTAGCAGTTTAAATATGATTGCCAGAGAGTGTCTGTATAGCCTTTGTGTACTGTCTCTTTAAGAGCTGCCGGGATTGCAGTCATAAGTAATCTGAGAGGGAGCTCTGTTGAAAGATGTAACTATTTGCTGAACATCATTTAGAGTGATAATGATAATGTAGTTTGTCTAACCTGCCTTCTTTGCAGCAAGGACTGTTTTATTTATCTCCACTATCTTGGTCCTGGACTGCCGAATTGGACCAATCAGTACTGGTGGGACCTAAAATGGAGTCGGACTACAGGAGCTGTCTGGAGTCAAAATCTGTAGGAATTGTAGTTTTGGGCTTTTGGCACCTTTTACAACTGAAGGGGGAGCTCTTGCTTTGACTGACTGACAGCCAAATCAGCCAACCAACCTTTCGGATCTGAGGGAAATCCCCAGGCTTGCTGGCAGTTGAAACAGATCTAAGTTGGGAGCTGAAGAATGCACACAGCTCCGGATTACAATTAGTGTGTGTGGTGCATGTTGTTTTCTTCCATTACAGGGCCCCAACCTGCTGCAACGTCCCAGAGTAGCCCACCTTTCTTCATCTGGGTACCCACAGTGTGTGACTGTTTATAGACCCTGAAGTGCATGCGCCACTGTTTGAATGATAGAGTCTTTAAGCAAATTAACCTGATTATGCCCTCCCTTGTTCAAGTCCCTTAAATAAATCAGATCTAACTCTTTTTTGCATTTACCCTGACTATGGTTCCAGTTTGTGCAAGAGTACTGTACTGCTATTTGTTTTGAGGGGTTCCCAGGGCCGAGCCAGAGGAAAGCCCTAGTGGTAAGTGCAAACAGTGTGGGTACTTGTGTGGTGTATCAGGGGTATTGCAAAAGTGATTATTGTGCATGGTTCCAGCCACTAGTAAGGAAAAAGAGGGGTTACAGTGTCCTGGAGGAGTATGCCCAGGTTAGCTTGACCACTACCAACCCTGACCTCTGGGTGGAGGCACCTGTTTCAGAACTCAGGCCCCTTAACCTGCTACTAGCCAAGCAGGCAGGGGTAGTAGCCCTTGGGATAGTGCCACCTAGGGGTTATACTAAGGTGATGGCCTGCTTCAATCCAGGAGTGAACTATAGTTCTCAGTGGATGGTTTAAATGTTACTTCGATGGACATTTAAAGTAACGGGGGGGGTGATATAAGAAATAGGGGAGGTAGAAAGTGGACCACTACAGGCTGAGATAGAGAGTATGGAGATCTCGAAGAGTGAGAGTCCTACCAGTATACAAGTTATTCAAGGAAGCATGCGGTTAGCAAACGGGGGAAAAAGGAGCAGTCAAAAGAGAAAGGTGAAGAAGGGGAAAACAACTGGAAATAGGAGATCGCAACAAAAAAAGAGCTAACAAAGTATGTAAGGCCATGTGTGCCAGTGCTAGAGTCTGGGAAATGAGATCCCAGACCTAAAGGACATTATGGCGGAGGCAGACCTGGATATTGTGGCCATTACCAAATCATGGTGTACTGACAACTACGTCTGGCACATGGTCATACCAAATACAATGTTCATAAGCGACAGGTTAGGGAAGAAAGGAGAGGGAATGGTGCTTTATGTGAAGGAACCTTGAAAGCGATGGAGGTACAGGGAATTCAGGAAGATCGAGGTGATGTGGGTCACCTGTAATTGAGAAACAGAGCTGCTCTTTGGACAGGAGTGATCTACAGGCCTCTGACACAGGGAGGACTTTGATAAAGAAATGTTAAAAGCAATTGGCAAAATATTTGAAAAGGAGTAGTGTTGCTGGTAGAGGACTTCGGTCTGTCAGATGTACAGTTTGGAACCTTTTAGCTGCAGCATCAGCTAGGAGCAGGGACATCCTGGACTCCCTGCAAGGGGTGTTCTTCAGGCAAGTAGTCAGTGAACCCACTCATGATGGGGTAATACTGAACCTGGTTCTTACAGGGACAGTATTGCAGATATCAAGGTTGGAAGCAATCTGGGGGGAAGGGATTTTCGTACAGTGTAGTTCAAAATAAGAACAGGGGCAGACTCCAACCACACAAGGGCAAGAGTCCTGGTCTTCAGAAGTGCTGAGGGTACAAAGATTGTTGAATGCCTTGAGAATGACCTGGCAGGGGGGAGATGACCTGAAGGGGTGGAGGAAAAGTGAATTAAACCAAAAGAGGGCATAGTGAAGGCAGCAAACCTCAGTGTCAAGCAAGCAAGCACAAGGAAGAGGAGACCACTATGGTTCTTGAAAGAGGTGGAAAAAAGGTACAGGTTGAAAGAGTAGCATTCAGAAGGTATAAGGAGATGCAGACTGAGGAGGATAGAAAAGCATATCAGGAAAAAAGAGCAGGGAAAGCAGGAAGGTGCACAAAGGTGCAACATGAGGAAAAAATAGCTCAGACAGTGTCAAAAGGGGACAAGATATTTTGGGGGTATATAAGCAAGAAAAGAAAGACAAAGGGAGGGATTCTACAGTTAAAGGGGGGAGGGACTGTATGGAGTGGGACCAAGAAGACATCTTAAAAAATACTTCTACTCAGTGTTCAGAGTAGAAGGTGAAGGAAAGGAAACACAAAAATGCACCAGAGTCTTTGAGGGGAGGGAAAGGGACAGTAGTTCCTTTTCTGATAGAGTTCAGAAAGAACTCAGTTATCTAAAGTAGACAAAGCTCTGGGGCCAGAGGTGGTGCATTCAAGGGTGCTGAGGGAAGTCAGGGAGGTACTAGCTATACTTCTATCAGACATATTTAACAGATGAGGAAGATCATGCCAAACAAATGTAATAGATTTCTTTGGCTCGGTAAGTAAGCAGCTACTTTTAATGCAAAAAGTGCAAGGTAATTAATGCATTTGGTTCACAGAAACCTGGGAATGGAGTGAAAATACAGTGAGTGATACTGAGAATGACCAAGCAAGAAATAGATCTGGAGAGTAATGATACTGGATGACCTAAAGGTGGTCAGGCAATGTGACAAGGCAGTCAAGAGAACTAGAGAGATGCTGGGGTGCATTGGTAGGGGTATCACCAGCAGGAAGAGGGAGGTGGTATTATCCCTATATAGGTCAATGCATAGCACCCCACCTGAAGCGCTATGTCCAGTTCTGGAGATCACATCTCTGGAAAGAGGTAAACAGAGTGGAGGTGGTCCAGAGGACAGCTGTCAAAAAGGTACAAGGTTTGCATCAGAAGCCCTACAAGGAGAGGCCAAAAGAGTTCAATACGTACACCCTAGAGAACAGGAGGGAGAGTGGAGATATGACAGATACTTTTAAATATCTCATGGGGGTTAAATAAAGTATAGGAGGGAGATATGTTTCAGAAAAAAAGGTGCTCTAGAACAAGGGGTCATAGTATGAAGCTGGATGGGGCAGATTCAGGAGAGGTGTGAGACAGTACTTCTTTATAGAATGGGTGGCGGATTTCTGGAACAGCTTTCCATCAGAGGCAGTGGTGGCAGAAGAAGTGATAGGTTTAAAAAATGCCTGGAATAGGCACAAGGGAATCACAGGAGGAAGGAAGGAAGGGGTGCAAGAGACAGTGCTGTAGATTAAGCAAAGTCTGCAGCAAATGTGACCATAATTAAAAATGGTCTGAGTAGATGGGGCCAGTGGTCATTATCTGCCATTGGGTTCTATGATTGTATGTATGACAGGTTATGTGATTCAATTGTAAACTATGTGGCACACATAATTCATATTGTACTATGCTGCACATACACAATAATCAGATGGGCAATAATATATGCTTTGAGCAAGGGAGAAAAAAAATCAAGGGGAACACATGTGAAGTAATATACTACTCATAGAGTGCTGACACCATGATTCACTTTGATTCACTTTGAATTTTAGAGACAGTAGAATGCATGACACCCATATGAGTTGTCCCTTGTTTAGTTATAATAATCCTCTAAGCCCTTCTCTGCCAAGAAATTGTCCCATCTATATCTTATGCTCAGAGAAATTCCTGCTATTTATCACTTCAGAAGGCAGATTATTCCAAATGCCTACTATCTTTTGTGTGTAACACATCTTATGCTTGCTTGTTTTAAAATTTGGTTTTCATTTCCACTCACGTTTTATTCCATTCAAAAATATAAATGAAATCCTTTCATAACCCAGTTACATATAAGGAATAGGGTTTGGAAGCTACAAGAACTAAATTAGTGGAGGACTGGAATGTATTTAAATATTGGTGAAATACGTGCAAGAGGGATGTAGTTTTAGCTAAAAAAAAGGTATTATCAAAATACTTTTAAAAAGATGCAGGACCCAAATAAGTTCTGGAAAAACATTTCTGAACTGAGAAATCCAGTGAAGTCAAAGAATCCAATTAATCTATTAAATGGGGTTAAGTTGGTTGAAGATTCTTTAGAGGCTGCTAATTTACTGAACGTTTATTTTAAGGATTTACCTGATTTAGAAATACCTAAATTGAACCTTAATGCATCTTGCTTTAAACAACAGAACTTGGCTGCCCCCACCACTAATATTAGAGGATTTAAACTTAGGAAGGTTAAAGTGAAAGAAACAGCTAAAAAACTAAAAAGCCTGAAAGTCTCTAAGAGTGGAGGTTTAGATGGTATTGATGCTAAGTATTTAAAGATTAGTGCTGATACAATTACCCCAATGATTACATACTTTTATAATTGGAATATAGACTCTTCTTCGGTGCCTGAAATCTGGAAAATGGGGGAAATTATTCCTATATACAAGGGTAGAGATAGTACACTCCCCTCTAATTATAAGCCAATAACTTTACTTCCCGTCCTTGCAAAGGTGCTGGAGAAGCTGGTTAATTAACAGCTTGGCCAGTACCTTAAACAAGAGGAGATTATAACAAAGTTCCAGTACAGGTTTAGGGAGGGGAGGTCCACGAACACCGCTTAATTGACTTCAATAACCTGATAACAACATCATTAAATCAGGGTAGGAGCACTGGGGTGGTGTCGTGGATCTCAGTAAAGGCTTTGACTCAGTACAACATGATCTTTTGTTACAGAGGTTGTCTGATATAGGGATACAACAAGCAGCTCTACTGTGGTTTAAATCTTACATGTCAGAATGTGTTGTGTGTCGTGTAAGCTGTGGGGTCATTGTCTCAGGTCTGGTGGATATAGATAGAGGTTCCACAGGGCTCAATTTTGGGCCCTGTATTGTTTAATATGTATGTAAACAATTTAGTAACTAAGATGACAAATACATGTAACCCCCCTGTTACCCAGGGGTTACTAGAATCCCAGTAAGACCTAGTGGCAGGCAGGGAAGGCAGCTTGTGAAACCCCAGTTAAATGGATTTCACACTGTCTCACTCTGTTCTCAGTCTCAGCTGAGACTGAGGGATGACATTACCATAGAACTATTGCAGCTGCATGAGCCACATTGGAATCTGCAGTTGGGAGTTAGGTTAGAATGTTGGGAGTTTTTTGAACAGTGGGCAGCAGTTGTGTGTGAGCAGTCTTGAAGAGAGGAGCACAGCAGTCTGTGCACAGGCTCTTGGAGCCTCAAAGCTCTGATATAGAGCTACTTAAGGGAGAGGTGTGTTTCCGCAAAAGAGGAACACAGTAAGCTGTTCATGAAGTGGTGGAGACCGCTGTTTCTGGTCTCTGTGCCCCATCCCTGATGGTATGGGGTAAATGGTTTGCCTGTTATTCCAGGGGCAACCTCCTGGTTAGGGAAGAAGCTGCCTTTATTTTCCTAAGTTGTGCTGCAGCACCAGAAGTTGTCAAGAATCGTCTGTAGGGCATCTGCAACCAAAGGGTGAGTTTTGCTCTTACATGGGGCCTATGTTTCGCCTGAACTGTTGTAAAGTGGGGATTGGACTGCTTAATCAGTGGGAGGCCTAGAGGAATAGGCTAAGCCAAAGTAAAAGTATGTTCAAGTCCAGCACAAGGGGAAAGTCAAGACATGTAGAGGAAATGTGCTATGCGTTTACCCTTTAATCTACACTGCCAAGCTTTTCAGAAAGAGTTGTTTAATGTCCAGAGAAATGGCTGGGTATGGATTGTGGAAGCTAGAGGTGGGAAACCCCCCATCTTTAGTAACTAGGTTCACCTCTATGGATTTGCTCTGTGGCCCTTTTACTTTGCCTCAGGCACTTGGCCAGTGCTGAGGGAAGTACCCAGACATGGGATTGAAAGGAAATTTCCTTTAAGGAGTTGAAGGCTCTAAGGTGGTTTAGGGAGCCACCAGGAAAATGTGTCCATGTCATATGGACGGGGTTCGAGTGGCCGGCAGCGGAGCTGGGCCAGGGAAAACCCAAATAGTGTACAAGTCAGGCTGTATACCCAAAGCTGCGTGCAAGTCAGGGCTGTGTGCCTGGTGGGTCCAGAGCCTGAGGGCTGAAGTGTTGAGGAAGTGTTCTGTTTCTCTTATCTGCATTACCAGGAATGTAGCCCTGTGGGGGTCCGTATATGCTTTGTTTGTTCAGTTTGGATGTGAATAAAGGCCACACTTTAGAAACCCATTCCTGGTATTGGACATTACAGTTATTGCTTCCTGTGTTTGGATTTACTTGGGTGCCCCTGTGCAGAGTAGCCAAACCTAAGCCCTTGCTGCCGAGTAACCTAGTTCTCCCCGAAGCCAGTCCCCCACCTGGTACTGCTGTCAGCTTCAACAGCATACCACCTGTCATTTGCAAAAAGGCAGGGGTGGGTTACAAAATGGAGGCACCGCTTTGGATTTTTAATTTGGGGAGGAAAGGTGCTTGGGCAAGGGGCTAGCATTTTGGTTATCTGGCAGTTGGTAGCCCAAAAAGCTGAAGCAAGTTTAACTAGTGTGTCGCTGTGTGCTGTGGTTCATATGCTGCTGTTAAAATGCCAACTGTTTACCAAGGAGCAGTAAAGCTGGAAGAGTGTGCCCTTGTCCTGCATCAAATGTTTACAGCGTTTTTGCCAGCTTTTAAAAAAACTGTGTGTGATAAAGAAAAGTGTGGAAGACTAGGGGTAGCAACAGAAAAATTGTGCCCTGGATGTTGGAAATGCTTTCTAAAGAACTGTTGTGATAAAGAAAAGTGTGGAAGACTAGGGGTAGCAACAGGAAAATTGTGCCCTGGACATTGGCAATGCTTTTTAGTAAACTGAGAGACTTGATGTGTTAATAGCCATGCTAAATGGTTGAAATGGCCTCCTGCCGTGGAGTCAGTTCGAAAAAAAAAAATTGGTTTCTGCAGTTTAAATTTGCTTGCTTGATGATCGCTGTGAGGAGAAGAGCACTTGCGAGGGAAAGAGGCTCATTTGCATGGCGTTGTATGATCGGTGAGGCTGCAATCAGTCCAACCCCCAAGCCAGCTGTACAGCGACTGCCCAGCATTCGAGAGGGAGAGTGAGTGGAGTGCATGTACTGGCTTAGTGGAGGACCGTGGTGGTGATTAAAAAGCCATGTAAAAGTTTCAAAAAATGGACTTTTCCATCTAAAATCGGGCTCAACCCGCATCTCGATCGACTGAATTGTGAGTGTGGTGATCAGAGAGACGATCGTCAGGACTGCCAACCTGCTTCCTTTTTGAGGCCTCCAAGACTGGCCGCAGGCCATTTTTCCATCGCAGCAAACAGCTACTGATAACAGTGAGTGCCAACAGTAATAATTGCTCAACCAGTGATTTTTGTCAAAAGCCAGCTGAATCTGCGTGCAGCAGTGTAGTCACTTTGCAAATAAAGACTGTGTCAAGTTTTACCAGCTAAAGCAAGTCTGTTAAGCCATTGACTGTGAGCATAGTTATGGGTTCAGTGTCAGAATAAAGTTTCAAAGCCAGTAGAGAGACTGTGAGTTGTAGCAAGATATGCAGCACTAGTTACAGGCAATCCTGTGCTTGAAATCCTGAGCTTTAAGGGACTGGGCGCTAAAAAATGTTTTCAGCAAGTGAACGTCTGTGGCAAATCATATAAATTTGCTAGGAAAAGAACAGTGCAAGTCTGTGCAGTTTTTGAGCAAAGTTATCAGTAGTGTGTGTAAATCGGATTCGCAGTGGCTTGACCCATTTTCTGAAAGTTGATGCACAGGAGTGCTGCCGCTGCCATTACAGGGTGGGGTAGTAATGTAAACACAGCAGCAGAGGAGCCATTTTGAAAGTGAAAGAAAGTGTTCAGTGATGTGGGACTTTTAGTAACAGTGAGCATTTGTTTGTTTTTCTCTGCAGTCATGGCCTCAGGACCAGCCCGCTACCCGGATCATGCCCGGACTGTGGTAGCAGCAGAAGTAAATAAGTTAAGGGACATTGAAAGGTGTTACTATGGAGGACAACTGCCTTCTCATGTGGCGATTCCTGGATACGTAGTGCAAGTGTGTTTAATATGCTTAAATGCTGGAAGAGATGTCTTCATGGTACCTCACTGTTCAGGGTGCTTAGAGAAATATGGCTTGTTTAAAGCGCCCAAGATTTGTTTGGCTCTCACATGGACAAAAGTTCAAGAATTTGCAGTTGGTAGCACACAGCAGCAGGTGGAGCCTGTTGGGGAAGGCCCCTCTGGGGAGTGTGGCACAAAGCTAGAGGGTGCAGATTTGCAGACAGAACAATATGCTGATGTTTCAGATGCTGGATCGTAGAGAAACAATTCAGACAGAGCATCAGTAGACCACTGGGGGGGGGGCCTAGCCCAAGTCTCATAGGAGAAGATGAGATGAAGGAGGCCTTTGAATGGGAGGTATCGACCTCCGCGCCCAGTGAAAAGTGGATAGTCTCAGGAGTGAGGATGACTGCTCACTCCTGGGCACAGATTCCCAGTGAGGAAGAAGAAGATGGGGAACCTATGTGGCCTTGTGAAAAAGGAACGGGTACACAGCCTCAAGCTCTTGCCTCAGAGGAATGCATGGAAGAGAGTGATGATGCCACTGCCCTGGTTGTGCAAGAAGAAGAAGTCAGGGATCTGTTTTTTGTCTCGTTGAGAATGCATAGCTGGCAGAACCAGGACTGGCTGCCCCCAAGCCAGGCCAGCGGTCTCAGGTTGACCAAAGCTAGTAAAGAGGAGAGACTGGTTCATAGGAAGGCGAATAAAATCTGTGGGATGTCCTTTCCTACCTTTCCTCGGAGAGTCTGGGAGAAGATTGATAATAGTACAAAATCCTGGATTTGGTCCAAAACAATGAAATGTGTGCATCCTGGTGCAAACAAGCATGTCAGGAACAGAATATTTCATGAAAAATATAGCCAGTCGAAAAGAGGCAGGACACTGTTTATGGACACTGTTCGAAGAGTGGATGGAGAGGGACGTGAAACCTTTCACAGTGTGAATTATGTGCACCCAGACAGGGTAATAATTCAAGCTCCTGACCCGTTGTGCTACTGGCCTCAATGCAAAGACCTCCCTGCAAATGTGCCCATGACTACCAGGTGGAAAGCAGAACAGTGGTAGTCAATACTGCCACACCAGCCATTGCAGTACCTTTGTTGTTCCGCCAGTATGGACATCCAGGACTCAGGTGCCCTACATTCATCAGTTCTACAGAGTACTGACTTTCCAGAATCCATCGACTGGCCCACCAGATGACTTCAGATCCAGAGAGGACACCAGCCCAGCTGTATCCTGATTCATCGCCTGGTAATAGGATGACGTCAGACCAGCTGTTTTCCTTTTTGTTCCTGTTCCAAGGTTCCATCTCCAGAGATGACATCAGCCCAGCAGTTTCCAGATGTGCCCTCCTGTAGTTCCTGGAAGATGTCCACCCAGCTGTATCGGAAGAATGCTGCCAGGGAGAGTCTTTGGCAGAGGAGCAGGTCGGTGCCGTTTGTTCATTCTACAAGGGGCTGGTAAGTCCAGACTTTTCTATCCTTATGACGTTGCAGTACACACCCTACACTAGCAGACTCCAGATGTGTGAAATGTCCTCAATAGTCTCCCTTTGGGACTTTGGCCTGCTAGAACTGTGCTTCACCAGGCTCCGGCCCAGGAGAGATTCTTTAATGGGCTAGACTTCGGGCACTGTGGTCACTAGATGGGACTTTTAGGGCACTCCATCCTCAAAGGTGTATTGTAAATAATGTAATTGTTTTTCTACTGTTTCTAGTGTATATACTGTTTTTCTACCTTTTCTAAAAAAAAAAAAATATATATATTTTTGGGATTCTCCAGTGTTTTGATGGTAGGGATTTGATAGACTGTGTATGCAGAGTAGGAGTGCGCCTTGTCTTTCTTTTCTCTTGCAGGTGTTCCTGAAGATGATAGAAGAGAAGACAAGAAGAGGAGGAGGGGCTCATCGGAGTTCTTCACTAGTATTTTAGTGTGTAGTATTTAAAGTACTATTTGTGTTATTGTTGTTGTTACTGTAGTAACCCTTTCCTTCCACAGGTGTGGTTGTGGGGGAGTGAAGGAGTAATGTAATAGATGGTATTAGTTTCCTGGTGTGTGGTTGCATAGTGCCCAAAGTCGGGGAGGTCCCCGGTTTGTTTTTGTTTCGGGGTTTGAGTTAGAGGCAGATAGATTTTCCCTAGAGGGCTGAGGGGGATAGACAGGCTGTGGTCCTGAACATCCATAGGGACTGCAGTGCTGATCTATTAGGGTTATGCTCTGGACAGTTCTACCAGATCCACTAGGCACCCATAGTTAGTGGGTAGAGTAGAGGCTGATATGTCAGCCAAAGGCCTCTAGGCCCTTAGTGTTGCCTGCCTGTACTAGCACATGGTAGGAGGGGGCCTGATCACCCCCCTCTGCAGGCAGCACATAGGGTGGGATGGCCTAAGCTGGGTAAATAATGACTGCGGACAGTCATTTTCCTGGCCCAGGGTGAGTGTAACCCCCTGTTACCCGGGGTTACTAGAATCCCAGTAAGACCTAATGGTAGGCAGGGAAGGCAGCTTGTGAAACTCCAGTTAAATGGATTTCACACTGTCTCACTCTGTTCTCAGTCTCAGCTGAGACTGAGGGATGACATTACCATAGAACTATTGCAGCTGCATGAGCCACATTGGAATCTGCAGTTGGGAGTTAGGTTAGAATGTTGGGAGTTTTTGAATAGTGGGCAGCAGTTGTGTGTGAGCAGTCTTGAAGAGAGGAGCACAGCAGTCTGTGCACAGGCTCTTGGAGCCTAAAGCTCTGATATAGAGCTACTTTAAGGAGAGGTGTGTTTCCACAAAGAGAAACATAGTACGCTGTTTGTGAAGTGGTGGAGACTGCTGTTTCTGGTTTCTGTGCCCCATCCCTGATGGTATGGGAGTAAAAGATTTGCCTGTTATTCCAGGGCAACCTCCTGGTTCTGGCTAGGGAAGAAGCTGCCTTATTTTCCTAAGTTGTACTGTGGCACCAGAAGTTGTCAAGAATCGCCTGTGGGGCACCTGCAACCAAAGGGTGAGTTTTGCTCTTACATGGGGCCTATGTTTCACCTGAACTGTTGTAAAGCGGGGATTGGACTGCTTAATCAGTGGGAGGCCTAGAGGAATAGGCTAAGCCAAAGTAAAAGTACGTTCAAGTCCAGCACAAGGGGAAAGTCAAAACATGTAGAGGAAATGTGCTATGCGTTTACCCTTTAATCTACATTGCCAAGCTTTTCAGAAAGAGTTGTTTAATGTCCAGAGAAATGGCCGGGTATGGATTGTGGAAGCTAGAGGTGGGAAACCCCCCATCTTTAGTAACCAGATTCACCTCTACGGATTTGCTCTGTGGCCCTTTTACTTTGCCTCAGGCACTTGGTCAGTGCTGAGGGAAGTACCCAGACGTGGGATTGAAAGGAAATTTCCCTTAAGGAGTCGAAGGCTCTAAGGTGGTTTAGGGAGCCACCAGAAAAATGTGTCCATGTCATATGGATGGGGTTCAAGTGGCCAGCAGGGGAGCTGGGCCAGGGAAAACCCAAATAGTGTACAAGTTGGGCTGTATACCCAAAGCTGCGTGCAAGTCCGGGCTGTGTACCTGGTGGGTCCAGAGTCTGAGGGCTGAAGTGTTGAGGAAGTGTTCTGTTTCTCTTATCTGCATTACCAGGAATGTAGCCCCATGGGGGTCCATCTACGCTTTGTTTGTTCAGTCTGGATGTGAATAAAAGCCACACTTTAGAATCCCATTCCTGGTATTGGACATTACAGTTATTGCTTTCTGTGTTCAGATTTACTTGGGTGCCCCTGTGCAGAGTAGCCAAACCTAAGCTTTTGCACCAAGTAACCTAGTCCTGCCCGAAGCCAGTCCCCCACTTGGTACTGCTGTCAGCTTCAACAGCATACCACCTGTCATTTGCAAAAAGGCAGGGGTGTAGGGGTTACATACAGATTTTAGGCTTTATGCAGATGACACAGTTCTTGTGGCATCTGCAAATAATCCTGAGGACCTGAGACAGCGGCTCCAGACAGATTTCTCCTGTATGGAGATTTGGATGAGGGATTCTGGCTTGTTAATATGCTTAAAAAAAACAGTGTATGATTTTTTTCTGTAGGTACCCACAAATAAGAACACTTCAGATCCAAAATAAGATTTTTGATGGGACATTGGTCCAGACTCTCGGATGACTTTTTCAGAACATATTCAGTTACAAACCAAGAAAGTTAATCAAAGGTTGGGAGCCCTTCAAGGATATCTGGGTGTTTGTCTAGAGACATTAGAACCAGATTGTAAAACAATTACTTTCACCCATGCTGGAATATGGATCCTTCTCTGCATGTATTCAAACCAGAAATCATTGGTTAAATTGGACCAACTGTACTATAGGATGGGGAAATATATAATAAGAAAAGGTTATGCGGTACACCATTGCTTAGTCTTCCAATAACTTGACTGGCTGCAACCTGCAGCACGTAGGGACTATTTGTGGACTGTGGTATGTCACGGATTGACCCATTCAAATAATGCATTGCATCCATTAAAACATTTGATACAATTGGAAGTGGATTCATTACATACATCTAAGTTAAGGAAAACATCTGTGAAGATTCCTATGAATAGAATTTTGAATAGGATGGGGGTCATGACATTTCAAAATAGTTTGGCTAAAAACTGGAATAAATTACCATTTGAATTAACTGAGATTGTTGATTTGCACATGTTCAAATCCAAGTTGATAATTTTTTGAAGGTTCAATGTAAGTGTTTTGAATTAAAATTATGTGGTTTTTAGATTTTGTTCACATGTCTGATGCTTGTATTTAATTATTATATAGTTGTCTTTGTATTATATTGTCCGCAACCTTTTAAAGAAAAACACAGGAATTTGTTGTAAATGGGGTATATTCCCCAACAAAATTACCTGTATAAAATAAACTTTTATCAATCAATCAATAAATCATAAGATCCTCCTTGTTAATGATTTTGTACATCATCAACAAATCCCAATATGCTTGTTGTGCAGAGTATTTAGTCTGTGGAGTTTCAAATGCTCCTCATATGTCTTATCTTCCAAACCCTTGATTGTTCGTGTTCTTGCTCTGAATGCATCAAGTTTCTTCCTATCAGCAATATTTTAAACTCCCAAAACCGAGCAACAATCTATCATAGGTACATAGTGTATGGAGTTACTGTATTATGATGGCACTTCGCTGTATACCAGTGTTGAGTTATTTACATTATGTGATTGTATTTATTTTTGTGTTTTAGTTGCTTTTTGATAGTCCAGACATTATCTACCCACTAATGACACATAGTTAAGGATGTTCCTTAAAATTTGCGACCTTTTCTTTTGTACCACTGTATTCATTTTTGGAAATTACTTGCAACCTGGTTTGTGCTGTGTTTTGTTGGCTATCTCCTCCCACATCCACCACCCACTCCAGGAAGTGACCACACACACAAGAAACTACTGGGCTTCACTCCCAAGGCAAAGGAAGGTAACTGAAAAAAATCTCACTGAGCTAATTGTTTTAAATACAGTGTACAGTTCTGGAGACCCGGGTGGAGACCTTACCTACATAAGGACATAGAGAGGGTAGAGAAGGTTCAGAGGAGGGCAACAAAGGTGGTACAGGGATTGCATCACAAGTCCTATGAGAACAGGCTGAAGGACTTGTATATGTACTCCCTGCAGGAGAGGAGGGAGAGAGGGGATATGATAGAGACATACAAGTACCTTACAGGGAGGAACAGGGTGCAGGAATGCACTATTTTCTAGCGAAAAATATGTTCCTGGACTAGAGGGCATGGGATGAAGTTGGAGGGAGGGCGATTTAGGGGAAAGGTGAGGAAGAATTTCTTCACAGAAAGAGTGGGTGACAAGTGGAATACCCTGCCAGAGGAAATGGTTGGGGCTGAAACAATCTTGGGATCTAAGAATGCATGGGATAGACATAAGGGAATTCTGCAGATCAGTGGTAAGGGGCAACAGACTTCTAGGAAAACATAAAGTGAACTTACAAGCTCAAATGGGTAGACTGGGTGGGCCATAGGCCCTTATCTGCTGGAAATGTCTATGTATCTATGTATCTGTGTTATTAGATCTTTGATTGTAGACCCTTCTGCTTTGTGCCCTCATTAATTTCCTTTGATTAACCTGAAAGTAGTTCACATGGAATGTCAGTGGGGAAGGGAGGTGCTTTCACTGACCAGCAGCATTGTACAGCTGAAACAGAATGGAATCTATTCAATAAAGCAGGTGTGGTTAAGTGCAGAAGGCATGTAATACCCTGTGCAGCTCTGCATCTTCATGAGTTCTACATTTTGCCATATTCTCAACACTGGCCAACATGTGGCTCCCATCTGTGGCTCTGCCCACCGCATGCAGGTTCACAGGGGCAGTCCAATGCAGAGCTGTGGACCTGGGCAGGCAGCCAATCAGCTGCCCATCCTGGGTCCCTTCCTGGATCCCCTGCACCCATGGGGCACCATGTGGGCAGCAGGCGCGAACACGCCTACAGCACAAGGGGGTGGGGGTCCCCCAGGTGACTGTCCCCCAGCCCTCTAATGTACTCCAATGGCAGGTGAAACCTCAGTGTGGGGTCCAGTGACCCCACCATCCCCACCATGGCCAGCAGCGGCATCCCAGGGGGTGCATATTACCCATGGCTTCCTGCAGAAGGCATAACTAATACTTCCCTTTGTACACTGCACCTGCACCATCTTGAATGGCACAGAGTGTGGACATGCCTTTGGCCCACCCCATGTGGGAGCTGTGTGTTCAGCCAGGGGTTTCAGCCATGTAGGGGGCATGGTGGGGTCATGAATAGTGTGCAGGGGCACAGTGTGTGTGGCCAGGGTGCCTATTCACCAATGTGAGTTCGGGTGGGCTATGCACCAGGGTACATGGCGCATAGCCCATCTGCACCTTTTATGAATATGGTCTAATGTGAGAACCAGAGATTCTTAAGCAAAAGGTCTTCAGCCTAGAAAAGCTACAAAGGAACTATCTGAATATGAAAGAGGAACAAATCAATGAAAATCCCATATAATCCCATATATATACCACCACAGAGGCAACAAGCCATTGTGTGAAGCAAATAAACAAAACAAAACGGTGTAAGAAACCACTATGGTTCTCAAAGGAGGTGGCAGGGAAGGTTATGAAGAAAAAGAAAGCATTCAGGAAGTACAAGGAATCACAGAAGGAGCAGGACAGAGAACTGTATCAGTTAAAGCAGAAGGAAGTGGGGAGGCAGTCAGAATATCAAAGACCCAAACCAAGGAGAAGATGGCCAACTCAGTTAAGGAGGGGGATTAAACCTGTTCTAGGTACATCAGGGAGTGAAGGAAGACCAAGGGAGGGATAGTGAGGCTTAATAAAGGGAGGGGGGTTGGCAGAGGGTGACTGTGAAATGGCAGAGATACTAAACAAATATTTTTGCTCAATATTCAGACATGAAGAGGGGGAAGTACCTAAGCCAAACCATAGAAACACTCTGGATATGGGGGTTGATACCAGCCCATTCACAGAAGAAAGAGTTCTGAAAGAACTCTTAAAACTGAAAGTGGACAAAGCAATGGGGCCTGATGGGATTCATCCGAGAATTTTAAAAGAACTAAGGGTAGAACTAGTGACACCACTGATTACCCTCTTTAACAAATCATGGGAGGATGGGGTGGTACCTGAAGACTGGAGGAGGGCAGATGTTATTCCACTTCACAAAAGTGAGAGCAGGGCAGAAGCAGGAAACTACAGACCTGTTAGTTTAACCTCACTGATAGGGAAAATGATGGAATCACTTCTGAAGGAAAGAATTGTTGAGTACCTAGAGGTCAGAGGGGACAGGACCCAAGGCAGCATGGATTCACAGCTGAAGGTCATGTCAGATGAATCTAATAGATTTCTTTGACTGGGTGACTAAAGTAGTAGATCAGGAGGGCTGTGGACATGGCCTACCTAGACTTTAGCGAGGCATTTGAAACAGTCACACATAAAAGATTAACATATAAGTTAGCCAGACTGGAAGTGGGTCCCAAGATGGTAGCCTGAGTAAAGAATTGACTGGAGAACAAGACACAGAGGGTAATAGTAAACTGAGTCCACTGTGAAGAAAGGAGGGTTACTACTGGGGTACCATAGAGTTCAGTACACGGGTACCCGTCCCCTCTCAATATCTTTATAAGTGACATTGCAGAGGGACTGGAAGGAAAAGTACGTCTCTGCGAACGAGACAAAGATCTACAACATAGTTGATACACAAGGTAGGATGGAAAGGATGAGAAGGGACTTGGCAAGGTTGGAGGAATGGTCAAATGTATGGCAGCTTAGATTCGGTGCTAAGAAGTGCAAAGTAATGCACTTGGGAAACAAAAACCCAGGGCAAGAGTACACAGTGGGGGAAGGGGAGATACTAACAACAACAAAAATAGAAAGGGACCTGGGGGTAGTCATATCAGATGACCTAAAGGTGGGCAAACAATGTGAGAGGGCAGTAAGGAGGGCTGTGGGGATACTGGAATGCATAGGGAGAGATATCACCAGTAGAAAACAGGAAGTTGTTATCCTCTGTACAGACAGCTGGTGAGACACCATCTGAGTACTATGTGCAGTTCTGAGACCCAATCTCCACAAAGACATAGACAGGATGGAGGCAGTCCAGAGGAGGGCAACTAAAATGGTGCAGGGTCTGTACCAGAAGACATATGAAGAGAGACTTAAGGAGCTTAATATGTACACCCTCAAGAAACGGAGGGAGAGGGGGACATGATTAAAACTTTCATGTACCTCAAGGGAATCAACAAAGTCTAAGAGGGCAGCATCTTTCAGAAAAAGTGGTGTGCAAGAACAAGGGGGCACAATTTGAAGCTAGAGGGGGGATGGGTCAGAGGCAATGTGAGGAAGTATTTTTTTCATGGAGAGGGTTGTAGATGCATGGAACAGCCTTCCTGAAAAGGTTGTGGAGTCAAAAACAGTGGTGTAATTCAAGAATGCATGGGACAGTCATAAGGCAATTCTAGGGGGTTGGGGTAGGAGGAAGTAGGCTGTTGGTTAACTAGGAGCTGCAGCTTATCCATTAGGTAGGGAAATGGGCAGACTGGGTGGTCCAAGCAGTGCTTATCTGCCATCAAATTCTATGTTTCTATGTAATCAGATATGTGCAAGCAGCAGGTTTCAGTGCCTGCAGCTTACCCTCACAATGTCTTAGCAGCTACCTTGCATGAAACAAACTGATACAATGCCACTATTAGATCCGTCTCTGAAAGGGTTAACATGAAAGCAGACTGATTGTAGACTGTGACACACATACATACAAGAAAGCCAAAGAATGCAAAACCAGCAGACAGAAGTTGAGTACACACACACACAAAAAGTTAAAACCTGATAGTGACAATCTGTAGGCTCAGGAGCTCAAGTCGGGAGCAAGTAAGCTATTGCAGTGGGGTGGGTGGGGAGGGAGACAGTGGAACAGCAAGAAACAGCACTATGGGGGTAAGGTGGAGCCCAAGCACTCTGTGGATGGAGACCATCTAGATATTTGATCACATGCTTCCAGAGTCCCCCCCCCCTTGTCATAGCAATACATCAGCATAGTGACATCACCATGCAGCCATAAAAGTGGAGAGAAGAAATACAGAGCTAATGTAAAATATCTAATAAAATGTGACCAAAGAGTGTGTTTTTCAGATGTTGCTGGAATGTGTTGCCTGCTCTTTAAAAGCCATATCCAATCTCATTATTTTTCTTTTCACCGCTATCTTAATATCAAGATTTATTTTTTTTCTTCCCTGCTTTTACTTCTACCATTGTCATAATTTAGAAACATAGAACAGAGAAACATAGAAACATAGACTTTGATGGCAGATAAGGGCTGCTTGGCCCAACTAGTCTGCTCTTTTCCCTAGCTACTGGATAAGCTGCAGATCCTAGTTAACCAACAGCCTATGTCTTTCTATCCCCCACAAGAATTGCCTTATGTCTGTCCCATGCATTCTTGAATTTTCCAGTTTTAGACCTCACAACCTTTCTCAGGAAGGCTGTTCCATGTGTCCACCGCCCTCTGTGAAAAATACTTCCTCACATTGCCCTAGAGCTGTCCCCTCTATCTTCAAATTGTGTCCCTTGTTCTTGCACATCTCTTTTCTGAAAGATGCTACCCTCTTGGACTTTGTTGATTCCACTGAGGTACTTAAAGTTCTATCATGTCCCCTCTCCTTTCCTCAAGGGTATACATATTAAGCTCCTTTAGTCTGTCATAGAAACATAGAAACATAGACTTTGATGGCAGATAAGGACCGCTTGGCCCAATTCCTAGTCTACCCATTTCCTACCCACAGGATAAGCTGCAGATGCTAGTTAACCAGCAGCCTATTTCTTCCTACCTCCCACAAGAATTGCCTTATGTCTGTCCCATGCATTCTTGAATTCTTCCACAGTTTTAGCCCCACAACCTCCTCAGGAAGGCTGTTCCATGCGTCTACCACCCTCTCTGTAAAAAAAACTTTCTCACATTGCCTCTAAGCCGTCCTCCCTCTATCTTCAAATTGTGTCCCCTTGTTCTTACACATCTCTTTTTCTGAAAGATGCTACCCTCTTGGGACTTTGTTGATTCCACTGAGGTGCTTACAAGTTTCTATCATGTCCCCCCTCTCCCTCCTTTCCTCAAGGGTATACATATTAAGCTCCTTTAGTCTCTCCTTGTATGGCTTCTCTTGAAAACCCTGCACCATTTTAGTTGTCCTCCTCTGGACTGCCTCCATCCTATGTCCTTGAGGAGATGGGGTCTCCAGAACTGGACATAGTACTCCAGATGGGGTCTCACCAACTGTCTGTACTGAGGGATAACAACTTCCTGTTTTCTGCTGGTGATGCCTCTCCCTTTACATCCAGTATGCCCCCAGCCCTCCCTACTGCCTTCTCTCATTGTTTGCTAACCTTAAGGTCATCTGATATGATTACCCCCAGGTCCCTTTCCATTTTTGTTGTTGTTACTACCTCTCCCCCCATTGTGTAATCTTCTCCTGGGTTTTTGTTTCCCCAGGTGCATTATTTTGCACTTCTTTGCAATGAATCCAAGCTACCATACTTTTGACCATTCCTCCAACCTTGTCAAGTCCCTTCTCATCCTTTCCACGCCTCCTTGTGTATCAGCCCTGTTGCAGATCATTGTGTCATCTGCAAAGAGGCATACTTTTCCTTCCAGTCCCTCTGCAATGTCACTTAAAGACATTAAAAAGGACTAGACCCAGTACTGAACCCTACGGTACCCCACTAGTAACCCCTCTTTCTTATGAGTGGACTCCATTTACAATTACCTTCTGTGTCCAGCCAATATTTTACCCAGGCTACCACCCTGGGACCCACTCCAAGGCTAGTTAATTTGATTATTAATATTTTGTGTGGGACTGTGTCAAATGCCTTGCAAAGGTCTAGGTAGGCTATGACCACAGCCCCTCCCTGGTCTGCTATTTTGGTCACCCAGTCAAAGAAATCAATTAGATTTGTCTGACATGACCTTCCCGCTTTGAAACCATGTTGCCTTGGGTCCTATGCCCCACTGGCCTCTAGGCACTCAACAATTCTTTCCATCAGAAGTGATTCCATCACTTTCCGTACCACAGAGGTCAAACGGACAGGTTTGTAGTTTCCTGCCTCTGTCTTGCTCCCACTTTTGTGAAGGGGAATCACATCCACCTTCCTCCAGTCCTCAGGTACCACACCATCCTCCCATGATTTGTTAAAGAGTGTAGTCAGTGGTGTCACTAGTTCTCCTTAATTCTTTTAGAATTCTGTGGTGAATTCCATCAGGCCCCATTGCTTTGTCCACCTTCAGTTTTAGGAGTTCTTTCTGAACCCTTTCTTCTGTGAAAGGACTGTGATCGACCCCCTATACAGAGTGCTTCTGTTAATTGGATTAGGCACCTCCCCCTCTTCCTCTTTTGTGAATACTGAGCAGAAGTATTTGTTCAGTATCCCTGCTTTTTCATTGTCCCTCTCTGCCCACCCACCGTCCATTCTATTCAGCCTCACTATCCCTCCCTTTGTCTTTCTACACTCCCTGATGTACCTATAAAAGTTTATCCCCTTCTAACCAAGTTGGCTATCTTTTCCTCAGTTTGGGCCTTTGCTATTCTGACTTCCCTCCTGCTTCTCTTCTTCTTCCTTAACTGGTACAGTTCTCTGTCCTACTCCTTCTGTGTTTCCTTATACTTCCTAAATGCTATCTTTTTCTCCCTAACCTTCCCCACCACCTCTTTTGAGAACCATAGTGGCTTTTTCTTTCATTTTGATTTGTTTATTTGCTTCACACAAAGGATTGTTGCCTCTGTGATGACAGTTTTGATGTTTCCCCAATGTTGCGCCATCCCTCCTTCTTGCCTGTTTGCTAGTGCTTTTTTAAGGCACTCTCCCATCTTGCCAATGTCAGCCCTCCTGAAGTCCAGTACCCTCCCTTTTGTATGGCTTGACTCTATAGCTGAATTTATCGTGAACCACTCAGTTTGGTGGTCACTTGTTCCCAGATGGGTACCCACTTTTAGAGCTGAGATCCTCTCACTGTCCCCATCTGAGAGTATGAGGTCTAAGATTGCTCCCTCATGAATGGGTTCCAAAACCAGCTATCTGAGGCATGCCACCTGTAGGGCATTGATAATGTCCCTGCTCTTGGATGTGGCTGCAGCAAAGGTACTTCAGTTAACATCTGGCATATTCAGTTCCCCCATCAACAGTATCTCCCTTTTCTCTGCCATCTTAAGGATGCCTTCTATAGTATCCTTGTCCATTCCCTCTCCCTGACATGGGAGTCTGTATACAACCCCTGTGTGGATTGTGGTGCCATTTCCAGTCTCTACGCTGACCCACAGTGCCCCCTCTCCTCCCTGTTTACTCTTTTGTTCCATTCGTTTATCCCTTTCCTTACCTTAGAGCTACTCCTCCTCTTCTACCATCCCTGTCTCTCCTGTAGGTTGTGTACCCTGGTACATTAACATCCCAGTCATGGTTCTGTGTACCATGTTTCTGTGACTGCTACAATATCCAGGCATCCCTCTTCCATCAAAGCCACAAGTTCAGCGAGCTTGTTGCCCAGACTAAGGACTGGTACTCATTACTCTCCATTTCTTGATGGCCTTACCCCTATTTTTTTTTTTTTAATTTGTCTAGTTGCCATGATGATTTGGTAAAGTGTGTTGTTCTTTTTTTTTGTTCTGTTGCCCCAATTCTGAATGCTGTTCCACCATGCCCAGGCTTACCACCCTGGGCAAGGCCTTTGGATGGGCACATCACCCCTGAAGAACAATAGTGGCATGCCCTGGCTTATCCTGCAGGGCCAGCCCATGGGAGCAGGACCCTCCTCCCCCAGTGGGCACTGGTGGCAGTGGGAAAGGTGTCAGGACAGGGCATCATACCCTGAGGAACGGAGGTATTTCAAGTTCAGTGATCCCCTGGGAAGCAAGGTGTGCAGTGATGCCAGAGTCTGTCCCACCTCCCACACAAGCAGCCGCCAGCCTCTTGTGATTACCCTGGCCTCATGAAGTCACCGCTCTGTGAACCTCACCTCCTCCCCCACCCAGAAGAGAGCCATCCATCAGATGCTCCATCCTTATCCATTTGGCAGCCCTCCAGCTCCCAGGTCCATTCCTGAACTCGGGGCATCAATGTCGCAAACGGTCACCTTACTGCTGTGCCGGCAGGTTGGCCTAAAGTGGTGTTCTTTGAATTCACTGAAAATCAATGCCTGGAAAACAGATGTGCTTTTTTCCTCCCCCGATCCACTATCTGATGATTTATACTCAAGCTTATGCTCTGAAATTAGTAAACACACTATTCCTTTCATCTCTCCCCTAAGAATAATGCTAAAAACATAGGAGTTGATTTTGATTATATATTTTCCCCTTTCTTCACTAATTGTGACTACTTCTAAAGCTTGCAGATTTCATTTAACTAATGTCATTTTATCTGCAAAATCTGTCCCTTGAAGCTACTAAAATTCGATATATTGCCCTTATTTTTATTCTTTTGGTAATTAGGTAAGACCCCTAGACACAAGTGCCTGTTTTTAGGGGTAATCCGGGAATACGGGGAAGGTTAAATGACTTGCTCTGAGTCACACAGAATGCAAGTGGAGGTTGTGGTAAACAAACATAGGTGTGCTTGATGTACCAAGCTCATTTACTACTCTGTACTCCAACCTCTAGGCTATAGTGCTGGATATACCAAGTTCATTCACAGCACATTACTCTAACTTATAGGCTGTACTGCCAGTCTATATTTCTGGATATACCAAGCTCACTCACAGCACGTTATTCTAACCTCTAGGCTGTACTGCCAGTCTATACTGCCAGATGTACTAAGCTCATCTGCTACACATTACTCTAACTTAGGCTGTACTGGCCATCTATACTGTCAAATGTACCAAGCTCATTTACAGCACATTACTCTGATGTCTAGGCTAAACTGCAAGACCCATCTTTATCTCTTGGAGTTCATCTGTACATGCCACTTATTCTACACTTGAAGTCATAATTCTCTGTTGCACAGTCTTGTCATGTCATGTCATGTATAGGCTTTACTATTGTAATAGTCTACTGATTGTCCTGCCATTGCACCCTTTGCAGCACATTCAGAATATGGCTATGTAAAGAGGTCTGGGGCCACAGGTGGGAGGGCCTTATAGCTGATATAGGGTGTGGTATAGCTCATACCACCCACCCTGGAGGGCATTATTGCACTAGAACATGGGTTATAGGTTACAGTTTTGTAAACATATTTAAATATTACATATAAAGATAAACAACAATCAATTAAAAGTCAATTTTCTTACAAAGTAGTCCTTACTTTCATACTTGCCAGTAGAGGGCACTGCTGTGTTTACAGCCAATTTTTGGGCCCCCACCCCTGGTCACCCACTGACTCACTGTTCAAAAGTAAGCTGACAGATTGTAAGTAAGAAAAGGGTAAGGAATAAATTCAAATGTTGGGGAAAAGACTCTCAAGTAGTGAGTATGGTCACAGTGAGTGGGGCTGTGACATCAGGAGTAACCTCACGTTTGTACCCAATGGTTGAGTGGCTAGCTAAGACTGAATTAATAGCGCTATGGAGATGATGTCTTTATTTATTGTTTTTTGTTTTACATGATCCATATTTCAGGGACAAAGGCATTCGAGACTGGACGTGGGGGTGCTTCTCTTGCCAGCTCACTAAGACAGCAAAAACAGTGTTGATTTAAAAACTAAAAGTTACAGTCAGTGCTTTCTAATGTAAAAAGGTAGGCAGGCACAGGGACTAGTTATTTACTGGTCTCTGTTGCCTGATACCTGCCTGGTTAGTGAGTGATCTTAGCCAATCAGGGAGCAGGGGTTCTTTGACCCATTTTCTAAGTAAAAATAAACAAGCAGGGCATGAGAGAAGTAACTACAGTATTGGGCTGGGATTACACAGAACAATGGAAAATCAGCTATTTGCATAACTACTTCACCCTGCAAATTAATCCCTTTGTCTTTAGGATTGTGCCCTAAATAAAGTTATGTTTTCTGTTTGAAGTACTCATTCATCATTGTCTATCATAGAATACAAGTGCATGGTAAGTGGGGGTACTGTACTAGCGTGTGGAATCCAGGGGAAGGGTGACCAAAGTGGGGAGGTGGGCTTGCATAGCTTCCCAGGGGACTGAACTGAATTGTCAACAGGCCCACTTAAATATTTTCTGGGTGGAGGCTCCATACTGTTTCTATAGTTTGGACAAGAGCCATCATTACTCACGTAGGAGATAATGCACCCGGGGTCACTGTGACTTCTGTAGCACTAGGTGCCATTATAAGACAAATGCGGCCCCTATTCCTAAAGCATTTGGGAGGCCACCCACTCTACAGGGACTTTGCACTCATGAGAAAGTCCCAAGATCTTGTAGTCAATATAGATAGCCAGTAGCACAGGCACAGAATGTTTTCTTGGTAATGGGCCTTTTGGAGTGTTTATTAGTTTCTTCTATGACATCTCCTTTCAGTGGTTCTCAGTAAGATCAAGTATTTGAGTGGATGATTCACCCTTGTGATACTGAAATGGTCAAGAAGGCTGTGAATATCTATTCCAGTCAGTCCAGCAGTTCAGGAACTGTTCAGACTTATGCTACAGTGTGATCCACTTAATCAGAGTTCAAAATTCCACCAAACTCCAGATCATCATCAGTTGGTGGCTTGGCTCCTAAAAGGAGGAGACTGTTCAAATTAGTTTATTTGGAGAAGGTGGTGGACACTCTCATGTTCTCAACAAAATAGTCCTTGTCCTAGTGGGGATGTGGTGAGGGTCATTAAGGGTCACTTGGGAGTAGAATAAGTGGGCAGACTGGATGAGCCAAGTGGTCCTCATCTGCCATTGAAATTTATGTATCAATGTACAGTATGTCCACTGTGCATGATAGAATCTGGCTGTCCTTTACAGATTGGTTCAGGTGGTCATGGACCTGGCGAAGATCTCCTGTGGCTCCAATATTGGGCTTTCTATCACGCTAACATAGACACATGCATTTCTCCCAGTAGCCTGCATAATCAATCTTCAGAAATACAAACACAGAGTTGGCTGCACACTGAGTTGAACCAGGTGCTTCAGTAAATAATAATCTAGAGAAACAGACACAGAGCACTCCAGCTGCTGTTCAAGTCCATGGGCCCAATTGTCAAATAGGGCTAAGATCAGTGCAAGCTATGTCAAACAGCAGTTTGCACTGAAGCCCGTTGCACCGGGAACCCTTCACCAGATTCTGGTACAGGAGGGGGCCAAGCGCCTAAGTACCTACACTTGCGGCAACCCCGCCCATGCGTCCAACACCTGGCACACTGGAAGGGTCTGCTGCAGGCTCCTTATATAGGTACATAAATACTGATGGCAGATAAGGGCCTTTGGCCCACCTAGCGTGCCCAGTTGCACATGTAATTTTGCCTTTTCAAGCTTCTCTTGAACTGGGTTGTCCCCTTCCCCCAACTGCTAGTATCCCCAAATGCATATCCCATGCATTCTTGAATCCTGTAATCATTTCAGCCCCCACCACCTCCTCTGTCAGGGCGTTCCACTTGTCCACCGCCCTTTCCATGAAGAAATTCTTCCTCAAGTTACCTCTGAACCTTCCTCCGTCCAATTTCATCCCATGGCCCTAGTCCTGGAGCATCTCTTCCTCTGAAAAATAGTGTTTTCCTGCACTTTGTTCCTCCTTGTGAGGTACTTGTATGTTTCTATCATACCTCCCCCCCCTCCTCTCCAAACACAAGTGGTTCCCTCGATCCTTGATCAGTGCTATAATAATGACAAACACCTTTTCCCTGGTGGTCTAATGCTCCCCAACCCTGATCGATGTTGTAGTAAACAAAACACATTTTCTGGTAGTCTAGTATGTAGTCTGTAGGACACCCCAGTGGAATGAAGCAGCTACCCTAAGTTGGCCTATCTGGGTTGGGTTGTGGTGAGCCCAATAAAAACATAAAGCAAGTTAAAACACAAAGAATGGGATATTCAGACTGCGCCAGGCTGTGGCGCAAGTCTGGGTGCAGCTCAACTTGGATGCACAGAGGCGTGGACAGGGTGAAATTCAACGGAGCTGCACCATGGCAGAGCATCATTGAATATCGCACCTTGGCCACCCACAGAGTGCATGGCGCAGTGGCACTGTGCCAGCACAAGTGGCCAGAGTGGAGCAGGGGGATGCACTAGCGAAAGTGCCGTTGCGATAGGAGCAACCACCGTGATATTCAAAGTGCACATGCAAATGGGACCATTTGCATGTCATGGTGCTCACGTCATTATGCATTTGCATTCAGGTGTGCCGATCCTGGAGACCTGGCGCCTGGCACCCAGCCAGGCTGCAGCCATCTAGAACCGCTGCCCCGCACAAGCGGCAACATCCTCTGATGCCCGATCGGGCATATGTTGAATTATAATAGTCCCATATCCCTGGTGCTCCAGTGACCACCTCGCAGCCCGATCATGGGCATATGTAGAGAAATAATAGTCCTATATCCCTAGTGGTCCAGTGGACTGCTCGCAGCTGATCGTGGGCATATGTAGTAATCAATAGTCTTATGCTCTCGGTGGTCCACTGGACCACTCACAGCCGATCGCGGGCATTTGTAGTAAAATCAATAGTTTTATATCCCGGGGTATACAGTGATCACCGCAGCCCATCACGTGTATCAGTAATAATATACAACCAATCTGTCCTTAGTGGTCCAGCGTGTTTCTCCTCACTCGCCCCCTGAGTTTCACGCCTCTGCCCCCGGTCAGTGGTGGCGTTAGTTCTGATCGCCCGCCAACTGACTCCATACAGTATGGTCGTACCATTGGTCCACAGCGAGCTATCGAGGTAGGTTAGACACCCATTGCCTACGCTGTGAACCAATGGGTGTACAGTCCTACCATATGTAGTCAGTTGGCAGGCGGTGGGTGGCAAGCGGGTGGGAGCTTGCTCACCGCTGGACCGGGGAGCAGGGTGGTGGGGATCAGTGGTGGGTGGGAAGGGGGTACTGCTGGACCACCAGGGTTGGATTGGTGTGCCATTATTTATTACTGATGCCTGCAATTGCTACGAGTGGTCCACTGGACCACCAGGGATATAGGACTATCAATGTTTCTACATATGCCCGCGACAATGCAGCAGTCCACTGGACCACCAGGGATATAGGACTATCAATGCCTTTACATATGCCCGCTATCGGGCATGGGAGGCACCACCACTTAAGTTGTGCCGCTGGAGTTATGGCCACCCACAGGTGGGCAGCTGCCGTGTTGCACCCTGCACACGGGCAGCTCACCTGTGGGTGGCCAGCTATTGCTCCTTTTTTTTGGCTCACCTGTGTGCAGTGCAAGTAGGGGTTGTGCATGCATGGGCTCAGCACATCCCGGGCTGAATATCGGGATGTGCAGAGTATGCATGGGCACACACCCCCACCTGCACCATACAACATTGATGCACTCAGGTGCATCGGGATTTGTGCCAGGCTCAATCCCCCTTTGAATATCGCGCCGGGCACATCAGTGGGTTGCACATGGTGCAACTGTGTTGCTCTATGTGCAACCCTTCTGAATATCTCACTAAAGAACCTTAGTCTATCAAGCATGGGCAGGGTTACCCCAGCATGGTGGAAGTTGTTTGAAGAAATAAAATCACACATACCACCATAATGCATAATGTGGTGATTTGTATATACAGCCTATGATGATTTGCATTATGATGGTATGTGTGATTTTGTATTTCTTTGAAACTTGTCTTCCGGCCAGTGCTCTTGGGGTAACCTTGCTTCAGTGCTTGAGCACTATGGTCTCTTGTGTTTTAGCTTGTTTTTGTTTTATAGGGCTCACCACAACCCAACCCAGATAGGCCAACATAGGGTAGCTGGTTCATTCCACTGGGGTGTCATACAGATGAGGCACACTGTTGAGTCCTGGTAGGACGAAACATGTGTCTGTGTCTTCTGTTGGCACCCTTTGTAAACTGTGTGAGAGGCCTTTCAGCACCATGCAGTTCTGCTTAAAGTGTTTTTTGAAATTTAACTTCTTTATTAGTTTATAGAATGATAAAAAATAAGCGAGTAGTACAGGGAACACAAACTAAAGTAAATGACAGTAATTACATAATGGCAACAGAAAAGACTACAGAATTCTGCAGGAATCATTGAGTCCATATAAAATAATAGGGAACCCCTTCCCCCATCCCTTATCTCCATACCCCAGTCCCCCCACCCCAGGATGTGCCTTATTAAAAGAGAAACAAACCCTACTACACATAACATACATTAAAATGTAACCTATATAAGACAAAGAGTATACAATGAGCTAATACCAGCTAAAGGAGCCAGAGGTGTTCCCGTAAAGACATTAGTTCAAACAAACAGCATACAGTTTACTCCCATTTCGACCAAATGAGGTCAAGTGATTCCGGGAGCTTGCTATTAATCTTTCAGTCCAAAAGCAGAGAGAAATGTCACTGATCCATTCTGCATACGATATAACCAGTTGGTCCATCCAGTGCCTGAGGACCAATCTTTTAACAACTATAGAAATTAAAGCCATATGGAATCTACGCCCATAACCTGTATATTGGAAAACATCCCTAAAATACATACTTCTATGGTAAATAAATTTCCCAGACCCAAAAGAGGGTCTAGGTTGGACTGGATGGACTGCCATAGCGGAGCCACCTTGTCACACTGCCAAAAAATATGTACCAGGTTCCCTTCCACCATGCCACACCTTGTCCAAAGAGTTGAAGGTAGTCTATCTAATTTGGCCAACTTGACCGGGGTATAGTACAAGTTATTCAATATATGATACTGAGTGAGCCTATGCCTATCTTGAGAGAGGTACCGGTACATGTCTACCCAAATCTGATCCCAGACTAAAGGGGTTTCTGGCAGAAGAGAGGACCAACATTTAGAGCCAATAAGGGGATTAGGGAATTTAGTGTCCAATAGTAAGGAGCAAATCTTGGAAATGCTATGGGCCTTATTTGCATGTTCTTGTATCTGGTCTAGGAAGGGCTTAACTTGGGACGATATGGGGGTGGACCCAAAACTGGAGGCCAATAGGTGTCTTAGCTGGAAGACTTTAAAAATAAACTTCTGAGGGATGTTATATTTGGCCATAACCTCTCCCGAGGATAAAAGAGAATTATTCAGGAACAAGTCATCGACACAACAATTCCTCAGCTGAGGAAGCCAGTCTAAAGGGAGTGGGAGACCACCAATCTTAATATTTAAGTTTAAAGTAAGAGGCTGGGTAGTGTCTTTCCTAGGAGAGCGGTTGAAGAAATTCCAGCATTGATTCAACACTTTAATGGAGGTACCTATGACACTACCTTGTGGGGGGGGTAATATGGAAAAGATATAGTAAAAAATTCTAAATGACTGGAGACCATGCTCAACTAAAATCTTTCTCTCGAGTTGTAACCAAATTGGTAGGTAATCCTCTGCCCTTGAGTCATACCACCTCCCGATTTTCGACAATATAGCATGAAATTAGGAAGCTAAGACCCCTCTTTTCCTTAGGTAAGTTAAGCTTTAAAAATGCTTTCCTGGGTTGCTTGCCTTGCCAAATAAACTTGGAAATAAACCTATGAAGGTGTTGGAAATAGGACATAGGTAGGTATATGTTCATTAAATTAAGTGGGTAAAAAACCCGAGGCAAAACATTCATCTTGATGATATTTATACGACCCCACAGAGATAGAGGAAGAGCAGACCATCTCTGAAGGTCGTGATGTATTTTAGTCAGCAAGTCATCCAGGTTAAGCTTCCTGAAAACTTCAGGGTCCTTGGTAAGTTAAATACCTAAGTATTTAAAGGAAGAAGGGGCCCATTTCATGCCAAACTGGGTAAAGTTAACCTGAGGTGTGTTGACGTTCAACGGAAATATAATTGATTTAGCCAAATTCAGCTTGCAATTTGCTACCTGGCCAAACCGGGCAATAATATGCAATATGTGTATTAGAGATGATTCCGGGTTAGTCAGATGTAGAAGAATATCGTCGGCATAGGCCGAAAGAACCAGAGACTGTTGCTGAATAAAACACCCTGTGACCAGGGGTGAGTTCTTGATACTGAGAAGGAGAGGCTCCAAAATAACTTAAACAGGAAAGTGATAGGGGCATCCTTGCCGAAAGTGCCTGTAAATAACGGGAATCGAGAAGAAAAGACCCCTCTACAGTAAAGTCTAGCAGTAGGAGATTTGTAAACTGACTTAATCCATTGAATGAAAGTCTCCGGAAGCCCATTCTCCCAATATAATCCAGAGAAGCTCCCAGTGAGCTCTGTAGAAGGCTTTCTCTGCATCCAATGATACTAAAGCCATAGGAGCTTGGGAGTCTTGGGTGGCCTGGAAAATATGTGAGAGGTGCGAGATGGTCAGCTGAGGATCTGCCTTGGACAAACCCTACCTGTTCAGGACTTAACAAGTTGGACCAAACCCGTTTGATTCTAAGGGATAGAATTTTCATTAGAATTTTAATGTCATAATTTAGTAGTGAGACTGGTCAGTAACTAGATGGATCCATCGGAGACTTATCTGGTTTCAATATCAAAACAATAGTGGCTTCTAGCAGGGTAGGGTCCAAAATATCGGAAGTAAACATGTACTCGAACAGTTTCATTAAGAGGGGAGCAAGTTCTTTACCAAAAACTTTATAAAAGTTGGAAGGAAAACCATCAGGCCCCGGGCCTTGTCCGGAGTTAGTTCTCTAATCACATCTTCCACCTCCGCCACCGTGATAGGGGCAATCAGAGCCTCACCTTGGTGGGTCTGCAAGGAGGGAAGGGGAAGACCATCCAGAAATTGGTCCACATGAGAATGAAAAAAGTGAGAGGGGCCACTGCCATAAAGTTCCCTGTAAAAGGACTCAAAAACTCGTGAAATATCCCTGGGAGAGGTTTTAAGCGAGCCATCAGTGGATAATAAAGAGGGGATCCATCTCGATCCCTCCACTTCCCTCAAGCGAAGAGCCAGCATCTTACCAGATTTCTCCCCTTGATCAAAATAATGGGCCTTGGTTTTGAGGAGGGTGTACTCTGCCTTATCCCTTACCAAGTCTGAATATTCATTTCTAAGTTTCATTAGGGTTTCCAAATCTACTTGGGAAGATGAGGAGGATAACTTTTTTCCGCCAACCTAATTTGATTCGACAAACGACATGATCTTAGCCTGCCTCTGCTTTTTCCTTCTGGATGTGTGTTTAATAAATTCCCCTGATGAAACATTTAAGGAGCACCAAACAAGTCCTCCCTCCCAATTGAGCCTGAATTGGTCTCCACAAAGGAAGAGATTAGAGATCTAATATGGGAGACTATACGCTTTTCTTTTAAGAGCTGGGTGTTTAGTTTCCAGGAGGTGTCTCTTTGCACCTGCGAGTCGGGTAAACCAAAATCCATGCCACAGAGTGATCTGATATCACAATGGGCTCATGCCCACTGCAGCACCCCAGACAAAAGATTATTGCTAACCAAAATTAGGTCAATTCTGGACCACGACTTGTGTACCTGAGAATAATAAGAAAATAGTTGTCGGTGGGATTAAATAAATGCCATGGGTCACACAAGCCCAGTAGGTCCATAAAATTCCTCATAGCCAGATGTGAGGAGGAAAGTGGTTTCAGGGGTCTATAGGATTTATCGAGATCTTGCGACGGAGCGATATTCCAGTCTCCCCCCAGTATTAGCACTTACGGCAAGAATCCACTCAGCTTTTCAGCTAAGGTCATGAGAAAATATGGGTCGCCACCCACTGGGCCATAGATTGCCCCTATTACTATCCTAACATTATATAGCAAGCCCTTCACAATAATGAATCTACCTTCATGGTCCGTTTAACACTCTTCTGCCAGAAAAGGTATATGCTTCTTGACCAAAATGGCTACCCCCTACTAGAGGACGACCCACATGAAGCAAAAACATGGGCATAACCCTGCCGGTGAAGCCTGTTAACTTCTGATGATAACAGATGGGTCTCTTACATCAAGAGAATATCAACATTCAGGACAACACAGTTTTTGAGAACCTGATGCCTTTTAGATAGGTCCCTGACACCTCTGACATTCCACGTTGCAATTTTAATCGCTGTAACACTTATTAGTAATTAAACAAGACAACAGTAAGATATATAACCCTGGAGAAACAAGCCACCCTAGAAGGCACATCCTACCCTCCCCCCACCACACTTGAGCAACCTCCCAACCATACCCCACCCCTCCACCTCCCCCATCAAAACCATTAAAGAGTAACTGGAGTAGCATTGACTTCAAATGTAATACTGCTACCCTTACCCAATCCAATACCGAGAAGAAAAACCATGTTCCCCACCCCCCCACACCTCCAACTACGTACAAATGTTCTCCTGACTACCCCCTGAAACATATTAAAATGCTAGTGTAATCCCTAGGGGGTGCTACCCTTAGGGCTACTACCCCTGTCTGCCCCCACTGAGGCAGGGTGAGGGGCCCAGATCCATAGATGGGTGCCTCCACCCAGAGGTCGGGGTTAGTACAAGTAAGACTACCTCGGTCATAGCCCTCTGGGCTACTGCAACCCCCCTTTTGTCCCACTAGTGACTCACACTGTGTGCCAACAATTCTTTTCACCAGTACACTTACCCCACGGCTGATATATTTCAGCTCACTTCAGAGACCCCCTGTAAAGTAAGATACAGTTATATCACAGTCACCATGCAGCAGCTCCTCCGAAGGGTACAAACCAGCCAGGGTGTAGTTATAACACAGCAATCTGATTTATTAGAAAGGTAGATAACAAAGGGAGGGATATCATCAGATTGATTGGCTTACACTACTCCTATATACCTAGGGCTCTGTGCACAGGCCTAACCCTACGATTTACTGTCCCTGGGTACCCAAGCCCTAATGGCTAGTCCAAACGTGGCAGCTGGTTGGGGCCCTTAACACAGATAAACATTATAGTCCTGAGCAGGTCAGAATAGGAGGAAAGTTTAATTAAGCAGTCAGCAGTATAATAATGCACTGGAAATCACTGTATACACACTCTGCAGGGAGCTACCCTGAATCAGTACTCACAACCCAGCAAATAACTATTCTTCAACGCTGCCAGGATGGAGCCTGATCTTCACCAGCCTTCTCACATTTATATTGCAATGACAGAGGGTACCATACCAGGCAGCTGCTTTCACACAGTCACAAATTTCAGAAGAACTCAAACAGCAAATAGCGGTTTCAAACATTACAGGCCGGACCGGTGTGACTTAGCTATTCTCTCTAGTCCTCTCAGGATGCGCCTGGTAGGTAGCTGGGCTGGCACCAGCCTCCTCCGACCGCACGCCGGTGGATTTAGTCCGACTCCCCTCACGGGCAAAATGGCTGCTTCAGGCCTTCACGCACTTCACGCGTGAACACTTCCCAGCGCAGAAGCACAGAGCTCCTCTCCTCACCTCAGTCACAACGACTCTGCCCCCTCACAGCTTGGGGCATTCCTCTCAATTTGGGCGCTACCCAATCAGATTGGCTGGTTGAGCCTGCCAGTCATTTCCTTCAGCTCTCAGTGGTGTGGAAAAAGCGCCATAGCCCATAATACCTTTCTCAATTACAAACAGCTCCTCTATTGGTCGGCCAGCTCTATAGGGTCCCAAGGTACTGATTGGTCCAATTCAATAGTTCTGGACTAAAATGGAGGAGGCAATTGAAACCATCAGTGCTGCAAAGCAAGGCAGGTTAGAACAACAGAGAAGAAGCCAGAAGGGGAAGGAAGGAAACATATTCAATTCAGTGCTTTAGAGTAACTGGTAATTGCTATTTTTCTTTTAAACTTAGATTGTGGGCGTTTAGTGACACTATACTTTCTTTGTTGTCTTTACTTATAATTGTTTTTGGGCTGTTGAAAATTTAAAACATAGTGGTGGTGTAATTCTGTGCTGTCTTTAATTGCTGCAAATTTTATCTTGGCTTGTCTGACTGCCCTGTAGTTGGGTGAAGGTTGTTAATTGTCTGGCCTCTGACCTCAGCTACGTGATAACTGGAGGTGGGGCTTAGTCAGAGTTAAAGTAGCAAGCAGAGGTTTATTTTCTCAGAAGAAGCCAGAAGGGAAGGAAGGAAACATATTCAATTCAGTGCTTTAGAGTAACTGGTAATTGCTATTTTTTTTAAACTTAGATTGTAGGCGTTTAGTGACACTATACTTTCTTTGTTGTCTTTACTTATAATTGTTTTTGGGCTGTTGAAAATTTAAAACATAGTGGTGGTGTAATTCTGTGCTGTCTTTAATTGCTGCAAATTTTATCTTGGCTTGTCTGACTGCCCTGTAGTTGGGTGAAGGGTGTTAATTGTCTGGCCTCTGACCTCAGCTACGTGATAACTGGAGGTGGGGCTTAGTCAGAGTTAAAGTAGCAAGCAGAGGTTTATTTTCTCAGAAGAAGCCAGAAGGGGAAGGAAGGAAACATATTCAATTTAGTGCTTTAGAGTAACTGGTAATTGCTATTTTTCTTTTAGACTTAGATTGTGGGCGTTTAATGACACTACTTTCTTTGTTGTCTTTACTTATAATTGTTTTTGGGCTGTTGAAAATTTAAAACATAGTGGTGGTGTAATTCTGTGCTGTCTTTAATTGCTGCAAATTTTCGCCCCCCCTTCCCCCAATTCTTAACTATATGCCCTGATAAATCTGATTGACAGGAGCTAAACACAGGGAATAGTAAGGGTGTGAAGTAGGAGGGCATAAGGGGAAGAAGCCCACCTCAGCACAACAAGTGTTTTGACTCATTTATTTATTTATTGGTTTCTTTTTCCTTTAAAAAAAAAATCTGAGGATTAGTGACAGGATTTTTAGTACAGTAAATTAATAAAACGAGAACTAGGAGAGCTTCAGTAGCAGACAAGTAGTGGAATTGCAGTATAATGTGGGGAGGGTGCAATGCAGTGGCTGTGGGGCAGCCATATTCAGGCAGACCTTCTGGACACTGAGGTGCTGCCCTATCTGCATGCATCTCTCTGGACTGCGGATGAGGTAGCCAGACTCAGAGCGGAAGTAAACTGGGTCAGGAGTACCATCACCCTATCCAGGGACCACCTAGTCCAATGCAGCTGCCTCAAAGGATGCCGAGAGACGAGGAGCACTTGGATGACAGTGGGCTCAGGGAGGGTTAGAGCAGTCAGGCAGAGGCACATCCCAGATCCTATTCCACTCAAGAACTCATATGTCACACTGGCAAACGTGGACTACCAAATAGAGGTACCGAGAAGTGGAAGGAAAGGATGTGGAGGTTAGCCAAGGAGGTGACCTCAGCGGGAAAGCAGTGGACCCCAGAGGAGGAGGAAGCAATCCTGGTGGGGACTCCATCATAAGAGGGATCCAGCTAGGAACACAGGAGAGGGAGGACAGGGAGGTGAGGTGCCTAACAGGTGCTACGGCATGGAGGGATGGAAGGAAGATCCTGGGGATCACTGGGAAGGCAAGATGGGAGGGTGAGCTGGATGTCATTATCCACCTAGGTACTAATGACCTGGAAAATGGGGAGCCAAAGGAAGTTCAGGAAGAGTTTAGGAAACTGGGGAAGGGTCTCAAGCAAGTAGCTACTTCTGTCACTTTCTCAGAAGTACTACCTGTGAGAGGCAAGGGAGAGCATAAGAGTGCATGCACCAGGAACTTTAACTCATGGTTGAAGAACTGGTGCTGTGAGGAAGGGTTTGGATTCATTGGTGACTGGTGAAGGTTCAGAGGAGGGCAACAAAGATGGTGCATGCATTGCATCACAAGTCCTATGAAGACAGGTTGAAGGAACTGAACATGTACTCCCTGGAGGAGAGGAGGGAGAGAGGGGATATGATAGAGACATACAAGTCATTTACAGGGAGGAACAGGTGAGGAAAACACTATTTTTAAGCGAAAAGATGTTCCAGGACTAGAGGGCATGGGATGAAGTTGGAGGGAGGACGATTCAGAGGAAACATGGAAAGAATTTCTTCACAGAATGGGTGGTGGACAAGTGGAACACCCTGCCAGAGGAAGTGGTGGGGGCTGAAACAATCACGGGATTTAAGAATGCATGGGATAGACATAAAGGAATTCTAGAGGTCAGGGGTAAGGGGCAACAGACTTCTAGGAAAACAAACTGAACTTACAAGCTCAAATGGGCAGACTGGGTGGGCCATAGGCCCTTATCTGCTGACACTGTCTATGTATCTATGTAACAACTACATTATCATTATTATTTTACAGTATTTTAAGCAAACATTCACATCCTCTATCAGAACTCCCTGTGCATCACTAGCGATGGCAGCTGGGAGCTAACACCGCAGCCGGGCAGGATTGAGCATAGCAACACTTAAACTCCCTCCCATTTCAACTAATTATGACTGCAACAGGCAGCCCCTAAAGAGACAGTATACAGAGGCCTCTTAAAGCCACTGGCCCCCCATTTAAATGGCTTTAATGCAACTCTAACCAGGCACAGAGCATTTATCCAAGCTCTGGGGAAACTTTAGGAACCACCATTTGCAAGGGGTTACACTAGTACTTGGGTCAGGGAACAGAACCCCAAAAGCATCCTCTTGATGGGAGGCACAGACGATATCCATGAACCAGTATACTAAGGAAGTACCCCCTACTAAGCCTGAAATTATTGCCCAATGAGTGCTGGGAACTCCCTGACTGAGATATCCCCCAACAGGGATGCTTTTCCCCCCTCTCCCTGTTGCGCTTAGCAGTCCCTCCAGGGCCAGCTCCTTGACGGAGCTTCCCCCCCACCCTCTGAAGAGTCCAAGTGAGCCCTACAAAATAAATTTGAAAAGTGAGGACCTGATCAGAACCTGGGAGCCCTCTCATCTATAAAAATGCCAAACACTCGCAGCATTGGAGAAGAGTGCAGTAGCTCATATAGAGTAGGTGAAATAAATACTTCAGGAGGGTGCACCATTACTTCCAGGCACGATTTGTCAAAGCCACAATTGAGGATGGGAACCCCCAGGAGCTCCCTAAAAGGATTTCCCCCGGATAAGTTCCAGTCCCCACTGTGGGAAAGTTGGTCCCTAGCCGAAATGCTACCCATCTGGATTACCCCATAATCCTAAACAACCAGCTGCCATCCGATCCAACCAGCACCTCAAGAAAGTGACTGTGCTAAACAGCAAACACGAGCTTAAGGCCCCAGTAGCGGCGAAAAAAATGCCAATCGGTCCATCTAACACCGGGGGACCGAAACCAGACTTTACCACAGACATTGCCATTTCGTATTGAGGGGTCATACCCCAGATTATGTGACTTTATTGGGCATTGGGAAATAGAACCATGTTATCATCTAACAGTCATCTCCTGAATGCCAACAATAGCGGCACATCTAAACAACGCTCACACAATCACCCCAATCTATCGCCTCTTCTTGAAAGGGCAACCCAAACTGTACAACCCAATCTTAACCAACAGGTATCCGGAACTTGCCTAATGGCCTCTCTTAGTTAAGGTGCTTATGGAAATTCACTAGAACCAAAATTACCTGCTCCGGGGAAGTACAGAAGGAGCCAGTGGAACAATAAGTGCTGAGGGGACCAAATGGTCCGACCAGTCCTGCAACATGTAGAAACCCCTGCCACACCAAGGGTTCCCCTCCCAGCCCACCAGCAGGCCTCATAAGCTATCATGAGACTAGGCCTACCAGGCCACGTGACCAATTCACTTCCACACCCCCATCACCCAAAAACCTAAGGAGAGAGAAGAGAGAGAAGAACACCAACAAAAGGTAAAAGTCAAATAGTGTAATTTAAAACAGGAGATAGCTTCTTGACACTTCATCAGATATTCAGCCCGATTTGAACAAGTTGGGTAACTTGAGAGAGAGATCCAGTACAGCTTTCTCTGGAGATTCATAGGAATACCAAGAACCTTCAATGGCTACTTGTAGCTTGGCATGGTAGTTCATTTTGTAGCGAATACCCACTGCAATCAACTTGCTAACTGTAGAATGAAAAGCTGAGCATTTCTGTCTCATCTCATAGGGAAGATGTTATGTAATACGTAGCTTCGAACCACTCCATAAGATTGCTTGCAGCTCTCTTGCCTTTAGTAATACATGTTGCTTCTCCAAGAAGCTTAAAAACTTGATAATGATGGGCCTTGACAGTGCTCCAGCTGCAGGTTTCGGCCTGAGAGAACGATGAGCACATTCTATATGGTATTGTGGATTGAGAGGGGAAGGCCCAACAACCTTGCTCAGAAACTTCTGGAGAAAGAGGATGATATCAGGGTCCTTCTTGGTCTCAGGGAGGCCCAGAATCACCAGATTGTTTCTCCGACCTTCCTTCCAAATCCTCCGCTTTAAGTTGCAGTTTACTGATCTGCTGCCTGAGATGGACAATCTCTGGGTCTATCTTCTCCTCCAGGTCTCCAGGGAGGTAGTTCTTACCTCCGAGTCTCCCATTCTGGTGGTTAGGGTGCTGAGGTCTCCTCTAGCGATTTCAGCTCGGTAGAAATGTTGTCCAGCGTTTCCTTAAACAGTAGGAGCTCCTGAAGGAAACGATCTTCAGTAAGAGGAACTGGTGAAACATTGGATGGGGTTAATTTAGCTGCAGACTCCGAGTTCTGGTTTTTAGATTTTTTAGAAGATTTTTCAGGTGTGGATGGTGGAGTGTGCTTCATGCCAGCAGGTCTCATCTCCGCTTCCATCTCAGTCTTCCCCCTAATGCGTTAATATATGCAAAGCAAACTGCTACCAGAAATAAAGGAGTGTTACCAAGACTCCAGATGTAGATCAGAACTTTAAACGTTAGTTTTTGTAGGGTAGAAAGTAGTTTGAAGAGGGTGGTTATTGGGAGCTCCGCAAAAACGCTGCCTCTAGCTGCACTGCATCACATGACCCCCCATTTCTGCTTAAAGTTGAACCAGCATAATATTTTGTGGTGATTTGCATATACAGCCCATGATGCTTTCCATTATGGGGGTATGTGTTATTTTGCTATCAAATATATTTCCACCCTTGACTTCAGGGATTGGAAGGGGGGGACACTAGTCCACCAGCTAAAGGGAATAATGTGAAATATATTTATAACCCGCGATGTAACGGGGGATCAGTGGCCTGGGGGTGGGACCGCAGCACTTTGGGGTACTGAGCTGAACTCTCCCAGAGAATGATTTCTAAGTACGGGCTGGTCTAAGGGTACTTAGAACTTCTCTCTCTGAGAGTGTTTTGAGAATTCAACATTACGGAATGTGGCAGCTTGCATCTGCCTTATGTCCCCTTGCACCATGTCACAGCCCATTACGTGTCGCACAGGCGGCACAAGCCCCGTTTTGGGGCAGACAGTTTGTGGTTGATGCAGGCTGCCTTCGTGAATAGCTCAGGAGGCAGTTTTTGACGCAAGATACCACTTACACCATTTGTGTTTGGCACAGACACCTTGCGTCAATCTCAGGGCTTTGAGAATCAAGCCCCATGACTTTTTATTTCTCCCTTCATACAGCATAAGGTAGTAATAGTGCTAAGTGCACATAGCATGCAGAAATAAAGTTGATACAGTACAAATGCTGGTATGGATACTCCAGTCTGACAAGTCCTGGCGCTTCAGTGATTTTGTCTCCATGAGGAAAATGAAACCATTGAAGTGCTGGGGCTTTTCAGACTGGACAGCAAAGATCAGCATTTGTATGTATCAACGTTATTTTTGCCTGCTATGCACTATTATCACCTCACAGAAACATGAAAAGAGAAATAAAAAGTCATTGGAGTGAATAGTGTCTGAAGTGCTGTTTCTGTATTACATGTTCAGGGTTTGGCATTGGGAGCGATATTGGGATCATGTAAGGGGGTTCTTCTTAGGTACTTATGTAGATATAAACTGGTTCTTTAAAACAATCAGGTAAACCAAGCTGGTCTATAGATCTCCAGTTGCAATCCGGGATCTTAATACAATCTTTAATGCAAATAGAATCAATGCCAGGGGGTTAAGGAGGTCAGTAGCCTCCCCCAAATTTGTAACTGAGCAGTCACTCTAAGCATTTTGACCACCCCCACCCACCAGCATACACACTTATGTTTCAATCAGTGGAACGGCATTAAAATGAGGGTGGTAGAATATCTCCAGAAATGTAGAAACATATGGCCCGATTTTAAACAGCCCTTAGAGCAACACAAATTGCATCGCTCTAAGACTATGGTAAACTCTGGCTCTGTCAGGGACCCTATGACCAATTTTATAAAAGGGGGGGTCTCTGTGCCAAAGACCCAGGAGTTGCCACAGATAAAGGCTTGTGCCAAATATTCAGCGCACCTGTGACAATTGACGCATGGATCTGGCCCCCCTCCTGGCACAACACTAGAGGAGCCATGAGGGTTGGGGTGAATCTGCATGCCAAGAGGGGTGCCATGGGCAGAAGGAGCATGATAGGTGCCCTAGAGGGCATCAGGGAGACAGTGGCACTGCCAGTATTGTGAGGTGGTACCCAGAAGAGATGCCATGTGGAAATCTACACAGCCAATAGGATGGGACTACTTCCTCGGGGGTTTGAAGGGATGGACACTAACATGGGCCCAGATGGGCACAGCCCTGGCACCTACCTCATAGGTGCAATATGCCTAACCCTGTAGATGGGAAGGTGTAGCTGCAGGTTGAGGGCTGCCAGTGGTGGATGGGAACCTTCTCAAGGCACCGCAACTGTCCCCTAGTACCCCGCTGCATTATGGCAGACTGCCGCCCAACTACAGGTTTGTGTGTGTTGCACCTATGAGACAGGTGCCAGAGCTGTGCCCACCTGTGGCCATGTCTGTGTCTGTCCCTGCCAACTCCACAGGAAGCAGTCCCATCCTATCAGCTGTGTGGCTTTCCATATGGCACTCCTGTTGGGGGCCACCTCACAACTGTGGCAGTGCCGCTGTCTCCCCAATGACCCCTAGGACACCCCTCATGCTCCTTCTGCCCTAGCACCCCTTCTGGCAGGTCCCCCAATTGACACAGTGTGTGCAGTGGCACAAGTCCCTTGGACCACCTCCTGGCTAGTCTAAATAGAGTTCTCTGTTGCATCCATGGCAGGGCTTCAAAAATTGCAAAAAAGGGGATGGTGCAGCTCTGCTGTGGCACAAGCCCCCTTTTGATCTTGTGCATGGGTGCTTCTGTCGCAAAGGTGGTGCAGGGCAGATTGGGAGCAAGGCATCCCAATTTTGATGCAACCTGCTTTCGAAAATCAGGATTGTCGCAAAGTTTGATGCAAGGCACCACTTGTGCGATACCCATTTGGAACAGGCACCTTGCACCAAATGTGCCTTTTTGAAAATTGGCCATTGAATATGACAGCAGATAAGGACTGTTTTGCCCACCTATTCCTGCCTATACCGTCGCCACAGACCCTACTTGATCTCAGCCCCCCCCTTGCTTCCTGCTAAGATCTCTTTGTGCCTACTCCATGTATGCTTGAAGCCCACCACTGTTTTCATCCCCACCAACTCCACTAGAAGACTGTTCCAGGCATTCACCACTCTTTCACTGGAGAAGTATCTCCCCATATCCATTTTAAATTTAACCCATTCCAGCTTCAAGACAGGAGAAAGAGAGGGGACATGATTGGGATGTTCAAGTACTTGAAAGGGATAAATAAGGTTGATAAGAAGAGTCTCTTTAAGCTGAGTGGCAACCATAACACAAGGGGGCACAGTCTTACGCTGGAGGGTGGGAGATTTAGGAGGGAGGTCAAGAAGCACTTATTCACAGAGAGGGTGGTGGACACTTGGAATGCATTGCCAGAAGAGGTCATCTGTTGAAGATAATGAGCAGCTTTAAGAGAGGCTGGGATAGGCATAGGGAGAAGGTAAGGGTCATGGGTAGGGAGGATGGGAGGAGTAGGGCGGGAGGGAGGGAGGGCAGGGACATTAGTTCAAGCTGTGGACCCCGCAATACGAGCAGAATTGATAGACCAAATGACCTCCTTTTGCTGGCTTCTTCGTATGTTCATTGCAAGTCCCCTTGTTCTCATGCATCATTTCTTCTGAAAAACACTCCACACCTATACCTTATTTACCCCCCCAAGGTATTTATAGGTCTCTGTCATATCCACCCCAACTCCTCTCTTCCAGTGTGTGCATATTGAGATCCTTCAGTCTGTCCTTGTAGGGCTTCTGATGCAGATCCTGCACCATTTTAGTTGCCCTTCTCTGCACAGCCTCCACTCTGTCTATGTCCTTCTGCAGATGTGGTCTCCAGAACTGGGCACAGTGCTCCAGGTAGGGTCTCGCCAGTGATCGATACAGTGACAACACCACCTCCCTCTTTTTGCTGATGATACCCTTCCCTATGCTGCCCAACATCCTGCTGGCCCAATGTAGGTAGGGAAAAAGTGCAGACTGTGTGGGTCAAGCAGTCATTATCTGCCATCAAATTCTATCTGGCCCTACCCACTGCCTTGTTGCACTGTCTCGCCACCTTGAGATCATCAGATACGGTTACCTACATCTTTTCTCTGTTTCTATACATACCTACATCTCTTTCCTATTTGGTGAACATTAATACCTCTTCTCCATATTGTATTCTGCCTCTGGGTTTCTGTGTCCTAAGTGCATGATTTTGAACTGTTTTGCATTGAAACCCAGCTGCCATGGTCTTGACAATTCTTCCAGTTTTCTCAAACCTCTGCACATTTTTTTCCACCCCTGGAGTGTCCACCCTATTGCAGCTTTTGGTGTCATACAAAGAAGACCTTCCTTCTGCTCATTTGCAATGTCACTTGTAAAGATATTAAAGAGGACTGATCCCAGTACTGGAGCCCTGTGTCACCCCACTGAGCAATCTCCTCCTTTCCCAGAGTGAGCTCTGTTTACCACCATCCTCTGTTGCCTCTACCTTAACCAGTTTGTTACCCAGTTTACAACGTTTGGATCCCTCAGCCTAAACTGTCTTGTTTCCTTATGAGCCTCCTATGTGGAAAGGCATTGAAAGCGTGTCTGAAATCTAAGTAAGGCACATTCACTGTCCCACCCTGATGTTTTAACAGCAGGGAGGCTGCTGTATATAGGTTATTTTGTTTTGCTATTAGATGAATTACACTGTATTGTTATTTTGGCTCCCCTTTTCCATTCAGAATATCTTCAAATGCTTCTAGCTTTATGAATAAGCTGTTACAGTGCACTATGAGGCTGTATTTTGCACACAGTAAACCAGTCATGTGACCCATTCTCTGCCATGCATTTTGCAAGGCATAATGACCTTCCTCTCTGAAACTTTGCCATAATGCCATTGCAGGGCTACACATATTCTTGTGTTTCTCTCTGCATCATGGTGAAGGCTACATGAAATTTGCATTTTTTTTTTACTTTGTTACAAAGACTATGTAAATCAAAGTGTGCAGAATGTGTCAATCCCAACTTATCAGTTATCTAGTACTGACTGGCCTTTTTTATTTAGTGGTATGTTATATGAAAGATTTTAATAAAATAAACTGTTTAGTATTCTTGTATGGTCCCTCTGTCTCATTGGCTGTGCTGGCACCAAAGACTAAAAACTGTGAAAGCCTCAGAAAACCACATGCAAAGACCACATGGATCACAGACAAGGCCAGAACTCCTGTATTAATGCTGACCCGCTGGTATAGTAATAGTGCTACCACTTGCAATGCAGACAGTATGGGTTTGGGTATGGGTTTGGGAGTTGACTCAAGTCACAGTGGTTGGCCAGGGGTAGAGTTGCAGCAGCAAAGTTTTATTCCACCAATGAAATTCCTACCAAGTGGCCAAAATTCACATCCACAGAGTTTCGCAAAGTTTCACTGCCCTCAGCAACTTCGACTGCACCTGAAATCACAACGTTTTCAATGCAAAAGTGCGAAAATCACCTGCAAAGTGCAGAACTTTGCTGCGAACAGCAGAGTTTTGCTTTCAAATGGTGGAATTTTGCCCACGAATGATGAAATTATGCCTGCAAATTGCAAAATTCTCCCATTTGTGGGTGAAATCTGACATTTGCAGCTAAATTCTGCAGTTCACAGACTATTCTGCACTCTGTGTATTGCGTTAACTTAGTGGATTTATTTTCAGAGCAATTTTTTTAAATTTATTTATACTTTCTCCTCTTACGAACCTATGAATATAAGAAACTGCCAGCAGATACAGGCCATTCGATCTATCTACTGCTCGAATGTGCAGCACTTCAGTCCATTAGACTGCAGCTCCCACCCTCCCTCATATGCCCTCACCCCATGTCCTGCCCCCCTCCCTGTCTGTACCCTCCCATTGAATGCGTCTGACTCCCTCTTGAAGCACCCAACACTCTGCAATGATATGACTTCCTGTGGCACAGCTTTCCACTCTGTCACCACTCTTTCTGTGGAATAGTGCCTCCTCAGTTCCCTCTTGAATCTGCCCCCTTCCAACTTCATAGAGTGTTCCCTGGTTTCCCTTCCACCCTTCAGACTGAACATACACCTGGTGTCTACTCTGTTCAAACCCTTTAGGTACTTGAAGGTCTCAATCATATCCTCTTTCTCCTTCTTTCCTCCAGGGTATACATATTGAGCTCTCAGTCTCCCTCATATGGTCTGTCCCACAACCCCAGAATCATTTTTGCTGCCCTGTGCTGTACTTCCTCCACTAGCTTGATGTCCCTTTTCAAGTAGGAGCACCAGGACTGCATGCAGTACTCTAGGTGCAGTCTCACCAGGGACCTGTACAGGGTCGAGATGACCTCCCACTCCTAGAAGTAATCCCCTTGCTATGCACCCTGGCATCCTGTTTGCATTCACTGCCTTTACTGCTGTCTTCCTGCACTGAGCAGAGTGGTTCATCTCCCAAGTTACCAGAACTCCCAGATCCTTTTCCTCCTTGGATTTGTTAACGGACACCCTCCAGCAGGTAATTGTGTCCTGGGTTCTTGCCTCCTAAATGCATCATTTTACACTTCCTGGCATTGAAACCAAGCTGCTAAGTGTGAGACCATTCCTCCAGTTTTGCTAAATTCTTTTGACGTACTTTTGCTCCCTCCCCCCCTCTACCTCGGCACAAATCTTCGTGTCATTTGCAAAGAGACTGATCTTGCTCTTAATCCCTACTGCAATGTCTGCTATGAAAATGTTAAGCAGAACCGGTCCCAGCACCTAGCCCTGTGGTACACCACTTGTTACTGTCCTGAGTTTAGATGCTTCCCTCCCACTACTCCCTTCTGCTGTCTGCCTTGCAGCCAGTTCTTGACCCATCTGACTAGTTTCCTCCCTGCTGCCAGACTCTTCAACTTGCAGGTCAGCCTACCGTGTGGCACTGAGTCAAAGGCCTTGCTGAAATCCAGGCATAGGACATCCACTGCATGTCCCCTGTTCAGTGCCCTCATAATCCAGTCATAAAAATCAACCAAGTTCATCTGTCAGGAACTGCCCGAAACAAACCCGTGCTGCCTGCTGTCCTGGAGATTGTTATCCTCAAGAAATTGTACCAGTCTTTCCTTGAGGATTGTCTCCACCAGTTTTCCCTCAATTGCAGTAAGGCTTACCGGTCTATAATTCCCTGATTCATTCTTGGGCCCACTCTTATGGAGAGGTACCACATGTGCTTCCCTCCAGCCCCTGGGCATGCACTCCAAGTTCAGAGAGATATTGAACAGGTCCGCCAATGGCCCTGCCAGGACCTCTGCCAACTCTCTCAGCACCCTGGGGTCTGGACCAGGTGCCTTATCCACCTTCAGGGACTTAAGGTCCTCCCCTTACCCTTTCCACTGTGATTTCCCAATTCATGGTTGCTTCTCCCCCACCCTCTCCCACCTCATCCTTCCTCTCAGGTACGGCCCAGCCCTCTCCTGTGAAGACTGAACAGAAGTATTCATTACTTCTGCCTGCTCTGCCCCATTTTCTACCCACCCACTTCCCCTCCCAATCGTAACAATTTGATCTATGTCTCTTCCTCTTCTCTCTGATATATGTGAAGAAATCCTTTTCTCCTTCTTTGATCCCCTGCGCTAACCTGCGTTCCCTAGCCACCTTTGCTGCCCTTACCACTCTGCTCACTTCTCTGGATTTCTTCACATATTCTTCTCCTCTGTCTTCTGCCCTGTTGGATCTCTTGTAGGTTCAAAATGCATTCCTCTTTACCCTCACCTTCTCCACTACCTCTCTACTCATCGAACTTGGTTTCTTGGTCCTGGCTTTCTTGCTCTGACTCTTGACACAAGCTTTAGTGGCTTCAGCCAGTCCTGCCTTGATGACTGCCCATTTTTGTTCTATGTCCATTTCTGGATGGATGCTTGCCATATGACTTTCCAGTATGTGTCCCATCTTGCCAAAGTCCGCCCTTTTGAAGTCCAGGACCCAAGTTTTTGCAGTGGCTACTTCCCTACTCAGACTGATTGAGAACCACACTGTGCAGTGGTCATTGCTTGCCAGAGGTTCCTCCACCCTTAAATCTGACCTGTTCCCAATCTTCCAGTACCAAGTCTAGTATATTCCCTCCTCATCAGTGCCATTACCCTCTGGGTAAGGAGGCCATCCTGAATGCTTCCAGGAACATCTGTTCCTCAGCGCAGTGGTTGCTGGGATACTCAATCCACCCCAGTAGATTAAAGTCCCCACCACCACTGTGCTCGCTTGCTACTATGCCTCCTTATCTGCTCCACCAGTTCCTGTCAATGTCCTCCTTCTGGGCTGGAGGTTCTATAACAACCCCAGACAGATCTTGGTCCCTTTCTGGCTCTAGAAGTTGCAACCAGATTACTTCTGACCTGGCCTCCCCTTCCCCTTATCACATATGATCTCTTCCCTATGTAAATGGCAACCCCCGAGCCTTCCCTTTATTTCTATTCCTCCAGAACAGTTTGTACCCTGAGATGGTTAGGTCCCAGTAATGGTGCCTAGTTGCCCACGTCTCAGTAATGTCAGCTATGTCCACCTGCCCCCTTGCCATCAATGCCTGCAACTCTGCCAACTTCTTCCCCATGCTTCTAGCATTTAGTGAAACCATTCTCCATGCTGCTTCTATCCTTCCTGTTTCCTTACCCTTCACTCTAACCCCTATTTTGCCTAAGGTCTTATCTATCCCTGTGGTGGGGGGAGGTGCATGGGACCCCCTCTCCTGGTGATTCCTAGCTCCAATGCCCACCCCACCTAGTTTAAATGATACCTCTCATCGATTAAATCTCCCAGCTTCTGCTTCAACACCTGTGACCCTGCCCTGCTGAGGTGTAACCTATCCCTTACATAAAGATCTGTGTTATTACATGTGCTTCCCCAGTCCCCCACCAACCCATGCCCCTTGGCCCCACACCATTCCCTCAGCCACTTGTTGAAGTCACTGATTCTTCTCTTCCTATCTGTGCTAGCCCTTGGCACTGGCAGAACTTCTGAGACGTCTACTGTTGTTCCCTCTTTGCTGCATAGTTTTCCCACTTCCCTTAAGCTATCTTGTACTTCCTCTATCCTTCTCTCTTCCAGATCATTCATTCCCAAGTGCACCACAATGTGCGGCTTCCCCCAACCTTTCCCACATATCTGCCCGTATGCTGCCCCACTCTACTCGCTGTTATGCCTGGCATGCACTCTACCCAGATGGTACTTTTTCTGGTACCCCTTCCCCCATCTTATACCCTTAAGTATAGAATCGCCTAGAATTATGACTGTCTGACGCTTATCCTGCTCACCCTCTTGTTGATCTCCACTCCCCTGCCCCCCAACTTGCGCAGCCCTGTCTTCCACCCCCCGGTCTCGCCTCCCCTTTGCCTCCCTAACCTTTGCCCTGTCCTCTTCCCCTTCGCAAATATGACTGGCCTCGACCTCCACCTCCAAACTATTTTCCATCTGTAGATCCTCCTTTGCACTCACTTGTTGCTTCATCCACCACGCCACCATCTCCTCTGCTATTACTTCCCATGTCTTCCCCTGAAATGTGGCCTCCACCACTCTGACCTCACTCCTCCCTCCCTATCCTTAGCCTTCCTGGGCTGTTTGCACTTCTCCGTCCTTCTGTCTCCTCGTGCCTTCCTTTCCTTGAGAGACTTCATCACCATCACCTCACTGCCCCCCCACCACTGAGTCTTCTTGGCGTACTGCCTACTGCCTTCCCACTCCCTACTCCTTCACTGTAGCTTCCTTCCTATCTGCTATCTGGTCTTCCAGACTAGTCAACACTAGGAATCTGTTTGCAGTGCTAATCTCCTTTCCTTGAATGAGTCCAGTCCTCCTTCCCATAGGCTGATATTTTTGCTTTGACCCAGTCTTGGTCATGCTCCTGTGCCTGACCCTCCTCCAGTCATCACTTCCTTCCCCTGGTTGCACCCACTTGTGTGGCCCTCCTGCTGTCTCACCTAGTGCCCCCTTATTTTATGCCTGTTTTGAGCTCTGTTGGATGCCTCATTAGTTTCTCCTCCTGGCTGTGTTCCCCCCTATTCTGTCTCCTCCATGCCTCCAGTGCCCTTCTCAACCACTCTATTTCCTGCCTGAGCTGGCCCACCTGCCAACACATCCTACAACCCCTTGCCCTCCAAGCCACTCCGAGGAACATGGGTGCTCCACATCCTTGGCAAATAAAACCCTTCCCATCTCTAGCACTATTTGACTGCTCCTGTACATCCCCTCCTCCCTTAACCTGGTCCTACCCCACTCCATGGAACCCTTCCCCACCTTGGACTCTCCAAGTCTGTACAGGAAATATGTGGCTCTCCCAGTTAGGCTCTTCCTATCTACCAGCACGGTCCGCTGTCTGCTATTCTTCCTGCAGATGCTACTCAAGATGCTGCACTCCTGCTTCATGGCACTCAGGGTCACTTGGTCCCCTTTGAAATATAACTGGATCCCAGCCCCGCTATTGGCTGGTCCAAGTCATGTGACCACTCTTCCTGTGTACTTCCCAGCCTCTCCCTCCCTCAGTTAAATACCCCCCTCCTCCCAGCCAAGACAAAATCATTTGTTTTGTAGTTACAGAGTTTAAATCACACAGCACACATTGCCATCTCATTAAATACTATCTCAATCCTAAAAGAAAACAAACAGCACAGAGAAAGTACTTATTTTCTAGCTCTAGCTGCCTGCCTCCCTCTGCTGAGTTTCTACTCCAACTGAAAGCAAACAAGTTAAATTGCTCTTTAACAATCATTTGATCATCCCAGCCCCACTATTGACTGGCCGGAGTCACATGACCACAACTCCACCTCCTGTGTATTTTCCAACCTCTCCCTCCCTCAGTTAAATGACCCCGTCCTCCCAGCCAAGACAAAATCATTTGTTTTGCAGTTATAGTGTTTAAATCACACAGCACACATTGCCATCTCATTAAATGCTACCTCAATCCTGAAAGAAAACAAACAGCACAGAGAAGGTACTTATCTTCTAGCTCCGCTGCCTGCCTCCCTCTGCTGAATTTCCACTCCAACTTCCCGGCAGCCCCTTCCAACTAACCCCCCTAGCCCCATCAACCAGCTCCTCTGGGACTTACCTTACACCTGCATCCCCTGCCACAGGACTTGAAGTGCATGCCCAGTTACCAGCGCAGAGCCTGCGGGGGGGGGGGGGTTCAGTCTTCATCCTGCCCCTGGAGGTTCTTTCTCCACCAACTTTTCTACCTCCTTACTTACCCAGGACAACAGGCCTGATCTTCTCCATCCAGATTAGAGCCAGCCCTCCAGTACCCCAATGCTGCCATCGAGCCTCCACTCAGTGGCAGCCAAGAGCCAGAGAGGCCTACCTTCCTAATCTAGAAGAGGAGACCTGCCTGAAGGCCGCTCTATCCAATCCCAGCCCTCCCCCTTCCTAGCTGACCCCTGGCAACCTGTGTTCATTCCCAAACATGGGTCACCAGAGTGATAAGAGGTAAGGAGTCTGACGCCCTAGTCCTCTGCACCACTGGTCCAGCCAATTTGCAGAACAATTTAATCAGCTTTGCCCATCTTTAGCCAGGAGAAGAAAGGACCAAATGTCTGGAGGACTGCTCTCTCCTCTAAGAGAGGAGGTTTGTGCCTCAAGTTGTGTGCCTGATACCATGACAAATGGGAGGCCCACTGACAGGGCACCTAATGGATCCTACTTTTGAGGGGCAAGGGCAATCCAGTCGCTCTTGTTGTAAAGTTTAAGTTATAGGGGAAAATGGGTAAAACCTAGGAATGGTGGGTGACTGTGCTTGGGGAGTATCCAGAGGGGGGCAGACAGGGAGACAAGTGGATAAACCAGAGTGAAAAAAAAAGGAAAACAAACTCATATTAAAAAAAAATGTGTTGTCAAGAATGTAATAATAAGGTCACTGTTATAGAAAAGTATATGGTATATCAACTCACCGTGAGGTAGAAAACTAACCTTCTCGAATTTGGTTATTTTAAGCATACCTGCTAATGTTTCAGAGCTAAAACCTGTATCCCTTTCCAGTTAAATTAAATCATAAATTGCATTTTAAGTGCATTTTTATTGCCCAGTTGAATTTAAACTCTCTAATCTGGGATTTTTCTGCTAGTAATTTTTTTTGCTATCGCTTTTCCCCTTCTGGCTGACTCTCCCATCATGCCTAGCCCCCCAGCCCTGTCAGCAGTGTTGTGGCAGGGAACATCCTCAACCTGCTGTTTCAAGGATTCAGTAGCAATGCCCAAGTCACCAGGTGCAATGCCTGCAAGGGGCAGCAGTTATCTGTGCCAGCCAGGGTGTTTCTCCTTTTAATGTCTCCCTCCTTCCCTTGTGGCATGGAGGAGGGGCAAGTAATGATGTTAATGGCAGTGCCATGCACGCTCCCATATCTGATGTGCGGGGACATCGTGAACTTTTACTGGCATATTAATAATAGTGTGAGCGCGGTGTGGGCACATAGCCTTTACACTCCTTACAACATTTGTGATTCTTTGTGAAGTGCTGCTCTGCGCACCACTCCCTCCATGGAGGAGTGGCATGCAATGATGTCAGTGGTGGTGCCAAGCATTCTTCCTTGCCTGATGCACAGGATGTTGACTGCTGCCCTGCTAGGGGCCAGTGCTACTCTGAACATCACTCCCTCCATGGAGGAGGAGAGAAGTCCTGTGGATTCTTAGTCCTCCTCTCCTTGGCCAACCCTCTGACATCCCGAGTTCACTCCTGAACCTGGGTCGTTGGCATTGCAAGTGATAGTGCTACAGCTGCACCTGTGGGCCAGCCCATTGGTAATGTTTTATTACTTTGTGAATATATATCGTTCAGCTTTGTCATTGTTACATAAATGACATGAAACAAATGAAGTAAGGGAAGAGAAAGGATTGTTACGCCTGCTTACCTAATTTCTAAATGAAAACGTATACCACATGAATGTCTCTCTACATGATTATCTGAACCAAACAGCAGTCATGTAAACTTTTTTCATAGCAATTCATGCACTCACAGTAAGAATACATTGTAAAGACTTTTCTGGTTGCTCAGAGTCATAACAAAGCAGCCTAACATTAAAATAGACCCCCATCGTTAAAAAAGACACACGTCAAAATATTGTAGTTTGCCATAAAGCTTTATTGCTATTGTTTTATACATACAGAGCCTATGATTAAGATATTGTTCTCTAAAATCCAGCCTGAATTAGATAATTGTTCATTCTTCACAAATAGATGAGGGTATCAGTTATAGCTAATGTTGGAGAATGAATGAGAACTGGTTTACAGAGAGAGGTGGCTGTCTGGAATAGGCTGCCTAGGAAGCTGTGGCTAGTAGCCATATAGCCACTTTTAAACATAAATTGGATAATTCTATGAACACAATAGATGACTAGTTTATACAGGTGCAAACCATCAAGCATTCTAGATGGGCTTCAGCTCCCTTTTGTCTGTACGATTCCTATGTTCCTGTGGAACATCATATCAAACCTCCCACTGCAGTACCACATATAGCAACAGTTTCCATCTTGACTTCCAGTGATCTATCAAAACTAAGAAAAACATAGTGTAGTTATCAAATGGATTAAACTTCACGCATTGCATACAAGTAGGATTAACTCATGTTAAAAATAAGCATGTGTATGTATCATCAATATGTCACACTTTCCCCTCTGTATTTATAGGTATATCATTGCAGTAGCAGTGTGTTTATGGCACAGAGTCAATACAGTGCCAGATTATGGCAAAGGACAGATTCACGAACACTCTGTGCCCCCTCCCGAGTCCCCCAGAGTTGGTATATTTAGTAAGAGGGGGTGTGGGGGAGGACACAGCCCTCTGCAAACACAGAGTTTGCCAAATATGTCATGTGCATAATCTAGCACTGTATTGACTCTGCACTGTAAATGAGGCACTGTGATGCTGTGAAACCCTATACTGATCTTTGATACACAAGACAGTTGAAAAGGGAACTACTACAGTACATTTTTTTGTTTATCTAATTACAGCATTGCTAAGTTTTACTCTTTTTAATGTATAATATTGTAATACATACTTAGACCACTTAAAACTCTATTTTTAAAGGCATACGAATAAGGTAAAACTAGGATTTGAAAGATAAGAGTGCATTGCTTAAGAATTGCTATTACTGATTAGTTCTAACAGTTAGATGCAGTATAGAAATAAATTGACAGTTGTTTAAAGATTTTTTTTTTACATTTCATTTCTTCAGGGCATCCCATATAAGATGCAATATCTCATGTTTGCTGTAGTCCTAATTCTGGCCATTTCACAGCTAGTGGGACTGGACCCCTATGAGGTTCAGTGGCATACCTAAAGTCAGAAAATAAGTATGTGACTGTGAGGCTTCGAACCTAGGTCCCCTTATTCAAACCTCTTTACTAAAATTACTAGGCTATCTTGCCTGTCCATGATTCTCAAAACAATTCAAAACAATCTATTATATTTAATCTTTAGATATAAATACAGAAAATCATTTGATAGTAGGGTACTAACTGTATGCATATCTATACCTGTATCTCTGTCTAAATCTCTATCTGTATCTGTCTCTATATCTGTATATCTATCTGTATCTGTCTCTATATCTGTATATCTATCTGTATCTGTCTCTATATCTATATCTCTATATCTGTATCTGTCTCTATATCTATATCTATATCTGTATCTGTCTCCATATCTATATATATCTGTCTCTGTATCTATACATCTATCTGTATCTGTATCTATATCTGTATATCTGTATCTGTCTCTATATCTATATCTCTATCTGTATCTGCCTCTATATCTATATCTCTATCTGTATCTGTATATATATATATATTATATACATATATATGTCTCTATATCTATACATCTCTATCTATATCTCTGTCTCTTTTCTATACTGTATCTACATATCTATATTTATATCACTATGTCTATATCTGTATGTATCAATTGTGTATATACTGTAGGTTCAGTATATACAGGGAAATAACTGCTAACTTTTTATGTGAGCAGACCATACAGCTGATCTGTATTGTTTACACTTTCTCTGATTCATACTCACAAAGAATGGCAGCACCATTTTTGCAACGGTATTCTCCATATTCAATTTTAGTTTTAGATCCAGTGGAAATGGATAGCTCCACTGGGACAGAGATAGATACATCCTTTCTCATTACTCTAACTGTCAACTTTGTATGTGGGGTGCAGTGGTTGGTACAGACACTTCTATCTTTTTCTAGTAGTAGAACTTTCCTCTTTTCCTTTTTCAACAGTTAAGGTATGTGAGCATTCAAACTTGAATTTTTTCCATTTTAGCAATATCAGTACCACACTCCACTTTAAAGGCAGTCCCTACAGTAATGCTAGTTTCCTCCTTGAAAATGAAAGTTTCTGTAACACTGACTTCATATTCTCTTGAGCTGGTTGCAGAGAAGGTCTGCTCATAATCTGATTTGTTCAGGCATACCAGTTCATCAATCTGTATGTTTCTGTCATCTTCTTCTTCATCTTCTCCCATAGCAACTTTGCAGTGACTACAGGTTTGCCAGCTTTCAAGGGACGGACATGTGAGACAATATCGTGGAATCCATGAACTCCATAATCTGAAAGTCTCTCCTGACTTGGCCACCAAAAACCAACCATTGCGATGTGAATGTTCATACAGTATCCAGGCACCCCTTTGGACAATATGAGAAGAAACTTTGTCATTAAAGTTCCCTTTTGTAAGATCAGTTTCTTGCTTTAACACTATGCTTCTACCTGAATAGGCTGGATGTTCATAAAGTGTAATCTCTGGGTCATCCAGATCATCTGTGATCATTCGGAGGGATGAAATTGTATCTTGTCCTTCAATGTGTCCATATTCCCCTTCTTCATACACTTGAGTCCACCCTATATAATTTGTATGTTCGTAAGCTAGCCAGGGTTGTCCAATTACAACTATAGATGATATACAGTCATTAAAGTTCTCCAAAACCAGGTCAGGGACATCAACTGTGAATTCCTTATGAAGACCTTGAAAGTCAGGGTGCTCATATACAATGATCTTACTCATAGTGATCGTTCTGTCTCTCTAGCTTCTAAGATGAAAGAAGTTGTTAAAGTCCAAGTACTATTGCTGAACTTCCACCCTTCTATTTATGTCCTTTCTATAGACGGATATTACCCACATGTGACATTTTGATGTGCTGCTAAAAAGCTTCTTTAAAAATTACACCCACTCTCTCTCTCTCTGTAAATATCACAAAAATTATTTAACCCTCTCACTCAATGATGAATTTGAAACATACAATTACTTTATCATGATTATTTACAGTAATACATTCTAAACATGCACCACATTTCATGATTTCTCTTCCTTTACCTTTATTGCACAGAATTAATGGATGCAGATAATGAGAAATCAATCACTGGTATCAATTAATTTATTTACAAATTGGACACTGGGAAAGGTATCCTGGGCCAAGGCTTGATTCTAGGTACAACACATGGCAGGGCATTAAAGGAAGGAATCCTTAGTAACAACCCATTTCCTCATCATTCATAAATAAATGCTCTTTAAAAATGTCACAGGTACCTGCATTCTCTCAACACTTAGGAATACTCAGACCTGTACACTGCAAAATACTGTAGAACAGGTATCATAAGTTGTCATAATATTTTCACTATACTTGTGATCACCCAGGGTCTACAAAATATGACAGCATTGAATATGCCAGATGTTAACTGGAGCACTTTGCTGCAACCACTTCAGAAGCAGGGCCATTCTCGATACCCTACAGGGGCATGTTTCAGACAACTAGTTTTGGAACCATTCGGGAGGAGCAGTCTTAGACCTGATACTCTCAAATGGGGAAGGAGAGAGGATCTCTGATCTCGAAGTGGGTAACCATCTGAGAACAAGTGACCACCAAACAGTGTGATTCAAGATTAACTTAGCTGTAGAGTCAAGCCACACAAAAGTGAAGGTACTGGACTTCAGGAGGGCTGATTTGTCAAAATGGGAGAGTGCCTCAGAAAAGCACTAGCAAACAGGCAAGAAGGTGGGGTGGAGCAACAATGGGGAACTATCAAAACTGCCATCACAGAGTCAACAAGCCTTAGTGTGAAGCAAATAAACAAATCAAAATGAAAGAAAAAACACTATGGTTCTCAAAAGAAGTGGGGGGGGAGGTAAGGGAGAAAAAGATAACAATCAGGAAGTATAAGGAAACACAGAAGGAACAGGACAGAGAACTGTACCAGTTAAAGCAGAAGGAAGTGGGGAAGGCAGTCAGAATAGCAAAGGCCCAAACTGAGGAAAAGATAGCCAATTCAGTTAAGAAGAGGGATAAAACCTTTTATAGGTACATTAGGGAGCAAAGAAAGATGAAGGCAGGGATACTGAGGCTGAATAAAGAGGAAGGTGGTTGGGCAGAGCGACAGTGAAAAAGCAGGGATACTGAACGAATATTTCTGCTCAGTATTCACAACAGAAAACGGGAGAGAGACCTAATCCAGTCAATAGAAGCACTCTGGATAGGGGGGTTGATATTAGTCCTTTCACAGAAGAAAGGGTTCTGAAAGAACTCTTAAAACTTAAGGTGGATAAAGCAATGGGGCCTGATGGGATTCGTCCCAGAATTCTAAAAGAACTAAGGGAAGAACTAGTAACATCACTGACTACCCTTTTTAATAAATCATGGGAGGATGGTGTGGTACCTGAGGACTGGAGAAGGGCAGATGTGATTCCCCTTCACAAAAGTGGGAGCAAGACAGAGGCAGGAAACTACAGACCTGTCAGTTTGACCTCAGTGGCAGGGAAAATGATGGAATCACTTCTGAAGGAAAGAATTGTTGAGTATCTAGAGGCCGGTGGGGCACAGGACCCAAGGCAGCATGGATTCACAGCAAGAAGGTCATGTCAAACAAATCTAATTGATTTCTTTGACTGGATGACCAAAGTAGTAGACCAGGGAAGGGCTGTGGGCATGGCCTACCTAGACTTTAGCAAGACATTTGACACAGTCCCGCACAAAAGATTAATAAACAAATTAGCCAGCCTGGGAGTGGGTCCCAGGGTGGTAGTCTGGGTAAAACACTGTCTGGACAACAGGACACAGTGGGTAAAAGTAAATGGAGTCTACAGTGAAGAAATGAGGATTACTAGTGGGGTACGACAAGGTTCAGTACTGGGGCTGGTCCTTTTTAATGTCTTTATAAGTGACATTGCAGAGGGACTGGAGGGGAAGGTATGTCTCTTTGCAGATGACACATAGATCTGCAACAGGATTGATATGCAAGGTGGGGTGGAGACTTGGCAAGGTTGGAGGAATGGTTAAATGTATGGCAGCTTAGATTCAACGCAAAGAAGTGCAAAGTTATGCACTTGTGAAACAAAAACCCAGGGCAAGAGTACACAATGAGGGGTGAGATACTGACAACAACAAAAATGGAAAGGGACCTGGGGGTAGTCATATCAGATGACCCAAAGGTGGGCCAGCAATGTGAGAAGGCATTAAGGAGGGCTGGGGGGATACTGGGATTCATAGGGAGAGGCAACACCAGTAGAAAACTGGAAGTTGTTGGCCCTCTGTATAGACAGTTGGTAAGACCACACCTGGAGTACTGTGTACAGTTCTGGAGACCCCATCTCCACAAAGACATAGATAGGGTGGAGGCTGTCCAGAGGAGGGCAACCAAAATGGTGCAGGGTCTGCACCAGAAAACGTATAAAGAAAGACTAAAGGAGCTTAAGATGTATAGCCTTGAGGAAAGGAGGGAGAGGGGGGACAAGATAGAAAATTTCAAATACCTCAAGGGAATCAACAAAGACCAAGAGGGTAGCATCTTTCAAAAAAAGAGCTGTGCAAGAACAAGGGGGCACAATTTAAAGAAAGAGGGGGGGATGGCTCAGAGGTAATGTGAGGAAGTATTTCTTCACAGCGAGGGTTGTAGATTGCAGCAGCCTTTCTGAGGAGGTCATGGAGACAAAAACAGTGGGGGAATTCAAGAATGCATGGGACAGACATAAGGCAATTCTAGTGGGGGGGTAGGAGGAAGTAGGCCATTGGTTAACTAGGATCTGCAGCTTATCTGTTAGGTAGGGAAATGAGGAGACTAGGTGGGCCAAGCGGTCCTTATCTGCCGACAAATTCTATGTTTCTATATTTCTATAAAATAACAAGCATTACAGTATGTCCAGAGCAATCTTTATGTTATTTGTAATGAGTTTTTGTGTCATCAGAAATAGCACATGTTGAAAAATCACATTTGCAGACTTCCATGTATTGGCGCTTTAATTAGCAGTGTTTCCATCATCATGTTTAATCATCTGTGAAAGTATTAAAATATAAAAAACTACCATCAGTAACTGTTACAAACGATCTAGTAATACTGATGGAATTATAGGGGCACAGTAGCACACCTATAGTTAGGGTTGAATAGCATGTTTAATGTTAAACCTAAAATTGTATACTTTAATAACTTTGCAAATCAACAATGGATTTGCACAAAACTTGGCATGTGCTGTTCCATGGGGTAGATCTCTTGCTGTGGCAAGTTTCATTCTGGCTGGATGTGCAGATTCTGAGATCTCAGCAGTTACAAAAGTCATGAAGTCACCACTTTTTGCAGTTTGTTTCCTCATCGCCTTGCACCCAGAAGGTATGGAATTTGGGTGTGATTTTTGTATGGTAGAAACAGCTTGGGTAAATGAACTGCCAGTCTTAGTTTGGTGAAAAAATATTACTCTGTTGCAAAGTTAATACATTTTTCATTTTCCATTATTTTCTTTTCTTTTTAGTTTAGCTGTTTCTGCTCCTTGCCTGGTGGCCCATGTTCTAGCAGGAACTCCAGCCCCATCCCCAGTGCCCACCAGTCCATGAACTTCTTCCCCAGGGCTTGTTCCCCCCCGGCAGGGTTGGTGGGGGTGTTCAGCCCCACCGCTCACCGAATCCAGTTCTTGCCAAGTCCGAAAGGCCAGGGGCAGGGCCTGTGGGCGCCCTCTTCATTCAACTGCCTGGCAATTTCTGCTTTTTCTGCCCACAGAGGGGTGTGTGCAAGGACCCTAATGGCAGTGCCACGCATGCTCCAGTACACAGCACACCAAGCATCTGCCCCTACTCTACCCCTCATGCTGCAGCATCAGTGTGCCAGTCCCTAGTCTCTGCTAGGGGCTAGACTAGCACCGACCACTGTTCCCCACCCTCCCCAGAGAAGGAGAGCTGTCCTGGGGATGCTCAATTCTCCTCCTCCTCCCTGGCTAACTCCGCACCCACTCACCACCATGATCATCGGTCAATGTGGCAGAGGTAAGGCATAGCCTTAGCCTTCCATGCCACTGGGCTGGCCACTTTTTCCCCATTGTTTTCAATGGAAAATAACTTTCAGGATAGAGGAGAAAGTTTGACAAAGGACTTGATCTCATGAAACTGGATTTTGTCTCCTGAGACCAGTTTCTTTTTAACAAAAATAAAATCATTTTCCGTGAGGAAATATCCTTTTTTGCAAGCCGCCATCTTGTTTTTTTCACCATCTAAAAACCTTGAAAATACATAAAAATGTTGTAATTTTACAAAACTAAAAACACCAGAACCTAGCTAAACAGGCCCTATTTAGCTAGATTATGGTGTTTGTTCTCTATGCTAATTAGCCTTAGAAATACTTTTTTGGGTACCTGAAATCCCTGGTGCCCAGCTTAGCGACAGTAGCTTCCACCGAGTTCTCTGTAAGAAAACAGTGTGACTTTCCAGGACACTGTTTTCCCATACACAGAAACACAGACAGATCCATGGATTCCTGAATGGCTGATGGAGATTCATGGAAACCTCATTGGCTGCCGAATTTCAGTGGGAAAATAGAACTAATTTTGTTATCTGCAGCCCAGTGATTTCTATGCCTTAAAAGGTACACTGCTGCTGCTGCAGATTCTTTACAGGATCCAGCTAGTGCTATCCTGCACTCTATTAGAGCCTTATCTTCCTCTACAGAAACACCATGGGAACCGCTTCTGTTCTCTACTCTCCATCCTGAAAAATCAAGGAAATTAATTGCCACATGTTTTCATGACAATGTGCTCATGTTTGTGGGGAGCCTAAGTAATGAAATGAGGGGAGTATCCATTTGTGATCCCATGTCAGCTCAGCATGGCAGTACAAACAACCTAAAAATTCAAATATCCAAATAGTTGGTGTGAGACAATTTATAGTTTAAACAGTTTTTGCAGGTGGTCAGAAGAATGCAGTCACTTTACCACTTCTCCACTTTCAAATAGTTTGTGTGATGCACTTTACTACTTCTCTGGGTTTAAAGCTGTTTCTTCTAGGGTCACTACTTTTGGATGAGGTAAAAACTGGATGCTAAACCACACCCCAAACTCTGCCTCTGGCTCCACCCCTTTTAATGATTGACAACTATATTGCTCCTTCTCCAAAGCCTTTTGTAATGTCAAGAATAGAGATTAACCTTGCAGGGCCGTGGACTGATATATCAGTCCAAAATTCCTATATGTTCTTATTCTGTCGACAGCCTAAGGGTTTGGAAATCATTTTTATACTGTTATTTATTGATTTATTTATATTCTTTGGCAACCAGGTTAACTCCCATGGACTACATAGCCCATTTTACGGGCATTATCCAGGAGCACAGGAAGGTTAAGTGACTTTCTCAGACTTGCACAGAATGCAAGTGGAGGCTGTGGGGAATCAAACTCAGGTCTGCTGATTGTGCCAAGCTTATTCACAGTGGATTGCTCAAACCTCTGTTAAACACTCGCCCATTTTCCTTTCCATGTCAGTCATGTATTCTGATATGCTTTGACCAATTTTTGATAATGTAATTATTGATGCTTGTGGTACCCTCAATATTGCATTGTGTTCCCTTTACCTCAGCAGCTACTACTGTTTCTTTTCATATTTCTAAGACATTTCACAATTTCAGACACTCCATTCCATGCTGTTTATCTGAATGACATGTAAAAGTGTAGCTAATATCATGGAATGTTCTAGTAGTACAAAATGAGAACATTGGCTAGCTGTCAAGGACTCAGGAGAGAAGTATTCAATGTAATCATAAAGGCAATAAAAATTAGATAATTAATTTAACAAAATAGGTATAAAATATGTTAGAATACAGAACAAACAAACACACGAGAGTATATAAAGGTGCTAAAGCTGTTTACCTGTCATAGCAGTAAAAGACCATACTTAAAATTCAGAGTGGAAAAGATTAGGTTAATTTACCGCTAATAGCCATACTTTACACCTCCCAGGCAAACTGGCTTAACAAGAAAAGGCAGGTCTGTATGACATCTGAACTTCTCTGAAACCTGGACATGCAATGCAGCAGATTTGATACATCAGTTTTAAGAGTATTTGAGCATGCAAAATGGCACAAAAACTGGACTACATTTAATCAAAACTGGATGACTGGATAAGGACCCTAAAAACTGGACTATCTGGTCTAAAACCAGACAGGCGGCAACCTTAGTTTCTTCATAAATTCAGTGTCCACATACACCAAGTGAACTGTAGCGGAGTTGGGATAACAGGATACAAGAACTCAGGCAGACCAATTCCTTTCATGCATAAAAAGCATTGCTTTGGCACTTGTCATTTTATTCTCTTCTTTAAAATGATTTTTCACAGAAATACAAATTCTGGTATTACTTCATACACTTTATTAGGTTTACAAAATAAACAAATGAAATGGCCTCAGAAGGACCAATATTCTGCTCAGCAATGGCATGCTACTTTCTTTGAGTCTTTTCACAGAGTTGTGTGAGTTCCCGAGGTCTTTCACCACTCACAGTCAGTGAAACACTGACTCCCCCATCTAACTTTAAGTCCCAAGTGGCAAACTTTTATACATTTATCAAGCTGACATCATGGATCTAAGATCTGCCCATAATTGCCCCTTAACTATGAAGTACCTCTCAGTGGCTCATAATCCATCCTATACAAAAACAAAAGGGCTATTTCTAAGCCAAGACAATGAGGGTTCACAACTGTAACATAATAACACCTTTATATTCATGCTAAACATATTTATTATCTTTTGGAGCTTTAATTGCCACTAGCTCCTCCTCTAGGTAGTGACCTAACTAGGTAGAGTTCTTATCAAATCAGTCTGTCTGTGGGCTGCCAGCCCTGTAGCAGCACCACATATAGCAAACAAAGGGGCTTCCCATAGGTAAAGAACAACTGTTTCATAAAAGTTATCCTTAGAGCTTTATCTAGCTTTGTTGTGTTTTGACTTCCTAACTGGCACTCCTAGACTAAATTCAGGTAAGCACCTTATAAAATTTCCTTTTATAAACAAGTAAGGTTACCACCTACTCGGTTTCTGACCGAATGGATTCGGTTTTCTAGGTCCAGATTTGGTGCTCCTGTTTTCACCATTGCAAATTCGGTTTTTATGGTAGGTCAAGTAGCATCTGTGAGATCCTTCACTAACTTTGTTTCATTTTCTTCTCATCTGACAGTAAGCAATTGTCTGACATTTCAGTGTGCTTGCTTGCTTGCTAATCAGGAAGTACCTGGAACCTTTGTAAAAGAGCCTCGGCTCAAAGGTATTGTAATCCTAGATTGAAATAATTAAATAAAAATAAATAGAAACCTTCAAGTGCAGGGCACATAAAATAGCCACGTTTGGTCCCTGTCTGCCCAGTTGTCACCTCTAACTTCACACCAGCAAATTGGAAGGTTATTCCTGTGACGGGTAAACAATACCACCTTAATTAACACCTTAATTTTTCTGAAACCCTCAGACATTCAGACAGGCCCCACATTATGGTTGCCTTCTGTCCCAGTGTGGACTATATAATCTGTGTTTCAGAAACCTTAACTGCTAATCCAGTTTTATTCAGATGTAGTACTTTTTCAGTCATTTTGAATGCTCACATACTTGTAAAACAGATTCTGTTAAATCATTCACTATTTTACTTGCATGTTCAGGTTACAAACAAGTTCTGATGTCATGAAGACCTTTGTTTGTATACCAGTCTGTCTGAGAGGTGTAAAGTAAGGCTATTAAGACCATTAGCAGCATATCAACCTAATCCTTTCCAGGCTGCATTGTGAGTATGGTATTTTACTGCTGTGATAGGGAATACTTTTATACCTTTATATGCTCACATGTTTTTCTTTTAGGGTCTGTCCTATATTCTTATATTTGTTACCCCTTTTGTTGTAAAATTAATAATCTTTTATTCCATTTCTAGCAACACTATATTCCTCTCTCCTCAGTAGCTATTGCAGTCAGTTTTCATACTACCTGGATATTCGGGCTGGCAGTATAGCCCAAAGGTTAGAGAAACAAGGTGTGAACGAGCTTGATACATCCAGCAGACCAGACCTGAGTTTGATTCTCACAACCTCCACTTGCATACTTTGAGACTCTGAACAAGTCACTTAACCGCCCAGTGCTCCCAGGTTGCCCCTGAAAACATGCACTTGTGCCTAGTGGGCCTTACCCAGTTACCAAAGACTAAAATAAAATAAAAAAATATTCCAGGAACACTATTCCAGGCCTTTCAGATGCACAGAATAGTGTGGCTAATGTCAAGCTATACCACATAAACGAGAAAAGGAAGAGAGAGAGATCAGTAGTTGATATGAACACAATCTAGATTTGATGGCACTGCAAATGCAGGTAATTTATCAAACATTATTTATTTATTTTACTAGGGGAGACACACTAAGCTGTAGCTAGCTTACAGGTGCAACCTGGGAGTATAAGAGAGTTAAGTAACTTGCTTAGGATCATGCAGTATGCCAGTGGGGCTATGGGATTTAAACCCAGGTCTCTAGGTTTCCAGCTCAGAGCCTTAAACCACAGCACTATATTGCCTCCACACATATCACATATCATACTATTTGCTATGTATGACTGACATGGGAAGAAATTGGATATTTAACAGCATAGAATAATTCCTACCATTTTTAAAAACTTCTCTGACATCCAGGGGTTCAGTTAATTTATTTTCAATGAAAGTCTAAAACTTCCAGAAATTCAAATCTGGAAGCCATTCTAATTTTTTGGAAGTTAAAATACTTCCAGGATCCTACTTGTTGAAGTCAGTATAGTAAGATGGATAAATGTATGGCTTCTAACATAATACATTAGTGGTAAAAAAACAATTTCTTTCAGAAAAATCAATCATTTCTGACTTCCATGCCTGCAATTTTGGAAGTCATTTAGTTTTTGGTTTTACATCTGGAAGTCAATGACTTCCTCCTCTTTATTTTTGAAGTTTTTGCCTTATTTTTGGAAGTCAAAAACTCCCAGAATGGAGTTAACTGAAGCCCTGCTGACACCACAAATAACTTTAGAGTAGGAGCAATAGGAGGGACAGTAGCACATCTTAAAATGGCAGATGATGTTTGTAATTACATCTCATCCACCTTTACTGGTGTAGTTTATTTATTTATTGAGAGAGTTTTACCAGAAAAGGCCACCTGACCCAAAATAGCCAGGTGTCAGAGGTGTCCTTGTAGTCACTCGATGTGTAAGTTAAACTGTATACACAGGATTCAGAGTCACCTTATCCCCCTCCCTAACCCCACCCAATGTTAACACACACTGGACATTAAAATATTTAAATCTAAATCTAAATCAAACAAACCAAAAATAATAATCATGATGTAATTTAAAGAAGTTGTAAACAATGCAATATCAGCAGCAATTCTGAATAAATCAAGTGAGTCAGAGTTCAAGCGATGCCCTCATCAGTCTTATAAGGGGCGAGGTTAGGGGTAGAGTTTGGGGGTGTGGTTTAGTATTCGGTTTTCATCTCATCCAAAGGTAGCAACCCTATAAACAAGGTCCAAACATATATTTTATTTGCTTCTACTTAAAGTAATGTGTACCTTACTAAGGGTTCAGCTAGACACCACAGATAATCTCAATGAGGCCCCAGAGTCCTACTGTGACTGTAACTGTGTTTTTATTGTTGAGGTATTTGTCTGCTCTTTTTAAACTTTCATTAGAGCAGATGCAAACCGTATACCACACAGAATGGTGTATTTTTTAAAGCAATAAAGCAGCAACAAGCTGTTTAATTAGCTGCTGTTATTTAGAGCTGTATAAAACAGTTCTTGACTTTTGCCTACAGCTGCAAAGTGCATCCGTTAGCTTTTACTTTTCATCTTGTCCCTTTGCCCAGGGCAGTTTCTAGCAAATACAGGAAATCCTCCTAGTATCTCACTAGACAGTGACCTGTGTCCAGTGGGGCTCAGGAGCAACCTTTTTAATGCTGGGCAGCTGGGCTTCACTATTTTAATTTCCCCTGCCAAGCTGCGAAACTCTGGACAGAATCGGGCATGGAGAGAGAGTAGCATGCTTCCTGATATAAGTGCAATGCTTTCTCTCCTCTGCAACCCAAACCTCAGAGTATTTTCTCTTTCCTGGCATGGGGGGGGGGAGCTAAGAGGCACCACAATTTCCCCAAGAGGTCTTGGTAACAGAGAGAGCAGAGTAAGTTGACAGCGTTATTTTATAGCAAGCCATGTTTTACAAAGGCAGCTCAACCCCAGCTCCTATGATCTGCTTTTTGCATTTACCTAGAGTGCGGTCAGCAGAAGCTGAATGAGAGAATGAGAAGGAGTGTTTTTACAAAGAGCTAGTACCAAAACCCTCTTGTTTCCCTTTTTATTTGTTTCAATGCCTGCTGACCGGTTCCTACTATAGGGGAGAGGGTTGAGAACCCCTTTTGAGAACTTTAAATATGGGCGGCATAGAAGCTGCTATCATACCTCTCTACTGTCACACATTACGAAGTACGTCACTCATTTTAACCCTCAGAAATCCTTTGTCCCACATCAAGGTAGTGATATTCCTCATTTCTCACAGATGTTTTAAAGCAGAAATTCATAGTTATCTATTGTGCTCAATTATCAGCAAACATTATGAGCATTAGTGCACTGATAGCCGTAGTGTTCTGAGCTTGCAGTGCTATGTTTGATGATATGTCACACATTTTGCTCATTTTTCACACATCTTGTCGCACATTTTGGTGAAGAAAGGTTGAGAGGCATGGCTGCTATACATTTTACATTGCTATCTTTAAAAACATGACAGTGCTCTCATGCTGAAGACTTTCTTCTAGGGCAGAGACAGTACTATCATGCTGAAGACATTCTTCAAGGACAGAGACAGTACTATCATGCTGAAAACATTTTTCTAGGGCAGAGAACAACAGGGAAGGGATATAGAAAACAAACAGGGTGCTGCTCCTGATCAGTCACTTCCTATTGACTATTCTCTTATTTGTTTTCAGGAAACTACAGTATGGCGAAATGCTATATTCTTTTCCTTCTATACCAGTGGCATTTAGGTGCATTTTTGCACTTAGGGTACCTTTACTTCATTTGTGTGTTGAAGGGCTAACTTAAGCCCGGAGGTCATGTTTCATTTGACCTCCTATGCTGATGCTGGACCCAAGAGGATTTATTGAGTAGTGGTACCCTAATACGTATGTATGGCCATGCCAACAGACATACATCAACTTGTTTTATATGCATTTCAAGCTTGCAAAGTAAACACTTAATGTATGCATTTGGCACTTTAAATCTCTTCATTATACTCAGGCACGTTACATGGGGGGGGGCAAGGAAGCCTCACTTTTCTACAAAGGCACCCATCCTTGACAGGGGGTCACTCTGTCATATGAACTATCACAATATGGTTTTTTGTCTTGGCTGAAAGCATATCTTTCTGTCAAGAGTTACTGACGCCTGTTATGGTGCATGAGCAGGAAATCAGTTGGTGGGAGACTACGGGGTGCAACGACAGTCACGACTCGTGGGTTAAAGAGCAGGTTTCGAGTATGAATTGTTCTCTCCCCCCCCCCAACATATACTGTAGTGTACCCTCCAGTTAAGACAGTCATCCAGAAAGTTCAATTTTTTTCAGGCTTTATTTCTCATAAAAAAGTTCTGTGGAGCTGGTATCCAAAATGCTAGCTTTTCCCTACCCCAGAGCCTGCATGTTTCACGATGTCAGTACAAGAATGGCATGGGGGTGCACTCCATAGAATGCATTGGGGGCAATTTTTATAAGCTGTTTTTTTTATTTTATTTATTTATTTAGGAAATCGGAATTACAACCCTTTGAGTCATAGACTCATTTCCAAAGGCTCCACATCAGAATAAAACATAGATACTCATACAGTGCATACATAGAATAAATGTGGGTGAAGTGCAGAATTTGAAAAAGGAAAGCCACTGCTCAACTAACAAAGTCCTTCCCAATCTAGGGGTAGTTACTTTTGACAAGTACCTGGTAGAAGTGTGTGCTTTTAGCCAAGACAGACGAGAACCACTTATGAAATTGATAGTTTGGATGGTGTATGTTGATGGACATTGAATGTACCAAAGAAAAATGGATATCAGTTAATTAACAAATCAATCCTGCATGCTCCAACAACAAGCCAAAGGACATTGTCAGTTCTGCAGCTGCTCCTGGTCTGTAACTTAGCACTTTGCTGTTAAAACTGCCGACATCTTGTAACTGTAGGGTTACCACCTTTGGATGAGGTAAAAACCAGATCCGAAACCACATCCCAAACTCCGCCTTTGGCTCCACCCCTTTTTTATGACTGGCGAGTATATTACTCCTCCTCCAAAGCCATTTGTAATGTTGGAATAGACATTACTAGTGATAGGAAATTATTTTTAGACTGTTATTTATTTGATTTATTTATTCAGTTATTTATTTTTATTCTTTGGCAACCAGGTTACCTCCCGTAGGCCACATAGCCCATTTTACAAGACTAACCCAGGAGCACAGGAAGGTTAAGTGACTTGCCCAGGGCCACACAGTATTTAAGAGGAGGTTGTGGGAATCAAATTCAGGTCTGCTGGATGTGTCAAGTTAAGCCACATCATATTGCTCAGCACTCTGTTAAACACTCTCCCATTTTCTTTTCCGTGTCAGTCATGTATTCTGATTCTTTGACCAATTTTTGATGACTTAATTAGCAGTGCTTCTGGTACCCTTAATACTGCACTATGCTCCCCTTTACCTCAGTAGCTACTGCTGTTTCCTTTCATATTTCTAAGACATTCCACAATTTCAGATAAACCATTCCATGCTGTTTATCTGAATGATCTGTCAAAGTGTAGCTAATACCATGGAATGTTCAGGTAATACAAAAAATTAGAGCAAATGTAGTGATAAAAGCAATAAAAGTTAGATTATGAATTTAACAAAAATGGGTTTAGAACTTACCATAATATAGAACAAACAAAAAGAAACACATGAGAGCACATAAAGGTGTAAAAACTGTTTCCTGTCATAGCAGTAAAAGACCATACTTAAAATTCAGAGTGGAAAAGAATAGGTTAATTTACTGCTAATGATCTTAATGGCCATACTTTACACCTCTCAGACAGTCTGGTTTTACAAACAAAGGCAGGTCTGAATGACTGTGACAGCAGAACTTCTTTGTAACCTGGACATGTAATGCAGCCAAAACAGTGAATGATTTGATACATTAGTTTTAAGAGAATATGAGCACTCAAAATGGCCCAAAAACTGGACTGCATGTAACCAAAACTGGATGACTGGATAAGGACCCTTAAAAACGGATTATCCAGTCAAAAACCAGATAGGTGGCAAACCTATGTAACTGACGGTTGGAAGGCTGGGCATGTAGTTCAATGGACAAGCAGCCAGCAACTCCCACTTCCTGAGCTATATAAGCAGTTCCTCTCAGCCTCCTTCTGAAGCACTTTTCCTTTGCCAGACAGAGGCTCTGTTGGTCTGTCCTCTGCAGCCGTCTGGGGCCTATTGGGCTGGCTGCCCCCCGCTCCTGCTGCTTGTCTCTGCTGGACTTCTGTGTTTCTTTTCCTACTTTTGATTTGTATTTTGCCTCCAGCTGTGTGCTTCTTTTTGTCTTTGTTCCCTGTTTTCTGTATTTGTGTCTTTAGTTTTATCGTTTTGGGGGCTTTGTTTCTAAGCTCCTAGCGTAGTGCTCCAGAGCTCCTACTACTTGCTCTCAGTTACTTAGAACTCTCAAATTACTTGCAATGCAACTGCAATCATTATCTATGTGTTTCAGCTCAATCATAGTTGTTCTCCATGCTGCACTTTCAATTGTTATCACCTGATTCAGGCTTACTCTGAACCCTGATAGCTATGCAGCTCAATCATGCTCGCTCAACTCATTCTACTGATCTCACTGCATTACAGTTCATTGCACTGCCTGGTGATAGCTGCTTTCAGAGCATTGTGCCTCCCTTCATTCTATGTTATTGAATTTTACAACTCACAGTTACTCAGTACAAATGCTGCGCTCTGTTTGTACACTCTGTTATACTCTGAGGTCAGCTAAACTACTGCTGCTGCTGTAAACTAGTTTCAATAACTACATGTGGGTCTCAGCACTTTCACCACTTTCTTGTCTTCCCTATGGCGGGGACATGGAAGTGTTTGGTGAGTTATGGCCCCATGTGGCTACTTACTAATGTTCTAAATCCTGCCTTTGCCGCATAAATTCCTCAAAGTATTTGTCACCTTTATTGGCTTTTGAAATGTCTGGCTGGCTTGCCCCACCATTCATAGTGCTGGTCCTCTAACCTATGTTCAGGTCCCACAATTGCTACTACATTTTGCGGGCCTACATGCAGGTCCAACTATTGCTACACTGCCTTACTGACCTACGTGCAGGTCACTCTTGCTTGTGCAATCATTGCTTGATGCTCATGTACTGCATCCAAGCTCCGCAAGGTCTCAGCAATTAATGCTCATTAAGTTTCTCATCAGTTTTTGGGGCATGCCAGCCATACCATTCTGGCACAGGGTCTCCCTGCAGCTGAAGGTCTCACTCTGCATTTTTAAGTCTGCATCTTGAGCATGCCGACTTGGGGCAGGGTCCTTCTCACCTGGCCCATAGCTGGGAATATCCTCACTCCAGGCTTGGATTTAGTTGTTCGCTGATGCAACACCAGCTCCTGGTGTAGAATTTAAAACTAGAAGTGAATGGTGGTTGTTCTGGTCTCCTTTGGCTCTAGTGATTTCCACTACAGTGGTTATCCATTGGCTTTAGTGGTTTCCTAGCAAGTTACCTTCACTGCATTCTCCCTACGATTGCCTCTGGTTCACCTGGTTTGTGTTTAGGGTGAGTAGGCCAGGTGAGCGGTTCAGCAGCTGTTGCTCTCCTCCTCCCGCATTGGTTGCCCCCGATGTTGCAGAGCACTTTTGCAACCTTCCATGGCATTCTTCCTAGAGGGATTTAGAGCTTTCCTCCAAATTGGAATATTTTCTGCCTCCCTTTAATTGGGTTACCAAATTGCAGCAGCAGAGCCATCACTAAATAAAATATCCTAAGCCTGGAGGGAAGGCGACCTAGGCCTTGAATCCCTGGAGATTTCCTCCTCATTGTTTTTTTTTTCTCTCCTCTGTGCCTCAGGTCATAATTGTTAGTTAGCATAGTTAGTGTTCCACAGTTTCTTTAGGAAGGTTCTGCTGTTGGATGGAGGTGAATGGTGTCTCTGCTATTCCTTCTCTCCTTAGGAGGTCCCCTCATTTTCCAACACATCGCATCAAGCTCATGCCAATGCTAACCTGAGCATCTCATTACGTTATCAAGCTGCCTGATGCTTTATCTATTACTTGTCTCACAACTACTGATTGCTTATATGCTTCATACTGTACTACTACATTTCTTTTTGGGGATCCTTCCTAAGGTACCTTTAGCCAAGGGAATCATCCTGCAGCACCTCTGGGGTGGAACCCTCTCCGAGGGTTCCTTGCCTTTGGTACCCCCACAAGGTGGTAATTCCTCTGGAATAGAGAGAGAGCAAACAGCCAAAACTAAGTAACAGAGTTGAACAAGCATAACACTAGACTGGCTGTGTAGACCACTGAAATTCCCTTAACTATTAGCCAAACTGTTTAAAGGAGGCTCTGAATAAAGCTCAGGCCCTGAGATCACTGCTATGAGCTAGCCTCCATGGTGCTAAACATCACAACCTCAGACCAGCAGCCAGCATACTTTACTACTAAAGTCACTTCTATTGGTTTAAAGTAAAAAGAGAACTGGACAAATTGAGCAGCTGTTAAAATTGATATATGAACAAAGAAATACTTAGCACTTGTAGAAAAGTCATTCAAAACTGATTAGTGCAAATTTATTTTGGCAGACACCTAGAATCCACTCAAAGCCGCAGTGTTTCAACCCTCCTCTGGGAGGCCCACCCTCCTGAGGAGGGCCCAGAGAAGGGATGAAGTACTAGGGCTTTGGGTGCATTCTAGACATTTCCCAAAATAAATTTGCACTAAGCAATTTCGAAAGACTTTCTGTATACTAAGCACTTCTTTGTTCATCTGTCCAACTAGCAGCTTCACTCAGAACCGCCACTTCTTGTGTGCACTTTTGTTTTTGCTTAAAATTGATATATACCTGCCTCATGGATGTGATGCTTCATGCTCATATGTGGCCTCTGATGGCAGACATAGGGATCATCGGTATGTTATCGCAATCTCCTTAACTGACACTCCGGTTACTAAAATAGTCTCTTTCCTACTCCAGCATTGTATGTTCTGCCTTTTTGCTCTCCTCCCTGACGACACCTGGGGTGCTGGTAGCAGCAGGGGAGGGGGGAGCAGAGCTCTATTGATCTCCCAACTTTAATGTTCCTTTGCATGATGATTACTAGGCAGGGGATGACTAACTCTGGGTCATCTCGATCTAAAATGATTGGCCCTCGTGTGTCTCGGAGATAAGATGACCTTTATTTATTTATTTAAAGTGTATGTGATATCAGTTGACTCCCAGTGCAAAAGGTGACTTGTAAATTCATTTCATTAAAGGCAGTGGCACCCTCAAAATGTTACAAATGACTCCAAGAATAGTGACTTAGCCATCACCCAGGGCAAAACAATGGCACTGATCCCACTAAACAGTTAGCCCTGTGCAGACCTTATGTGTGCAGGAAATTCACATACACTTAAGGCTGGTTCCCCACTAACTGTTTAATGTGGTCAGTGCTTCCCCAGTCCCTGGGCACTGGCTAACTACTGTTCTTGCAGTCAGTGTAAACATTTTGAGTATGCCACTGCTGCCTTAAATGGAAAGAGCTCACAATTCACATTTTGTGAACACAATCACCACCATATCTGTGTACTTCAGTCCTGCATAAACGGAGCACCCGTCCCTGGTTCAGTCTGGGGTACTGAGTGTGCTCATGGGCTGGTGAACCAATCATTAGGGGTTCCCCACGCCCTGCTCCTCCAAAGCAGCAGTACATTATGCATCTCTTTAAACTTCACTTTATTATCTTATTTACCCCTTTTATGCTTACTGATGGAGATGCTACACAACAGTTTTATTTTCTTTAGTAATGGACCAAATTCCTACAATAAGGTGAAATCAATTTGGCACTGTGATTTTACATCATTACAGAAATTTAGTGCTTTATTAAAGAAAATGAAAACTGATGTATATCATGTCCTTCACCTTCAGTTAAACATTAATGGAATGAGCTGTGGTTCTACTGCACTTCAGCACTTCTGAACATTATTAGCTCTAACAGTTACTGCCAGATATCCTTGCTATCTTGGAGGCCTGGCTTAAGTCCCGCATCCTACATCATGAGATCATGATCCTAAGATACAAAACCTTCAGTCAAAACAGGGCAAAAAAGAGAGGGGGAGGGGTTCTAATCTATACGAAAGATACTCTAACTGTGGCACTACTGAAGCCCAACCTTGGGAATTGCCAGGGCGGGGATTCTATTTTCATCCATCTAACCCTCCTTCAAGCTAAGCATCTCACCATCGGCTGTGTCTATAACCCCCCCTTCAACTGCCCAACTTGACCTTGAGAGCATCATCAAATCTGTTGGCAGTGAATTAACCAATGAACTCCTAATTATGGGAGACTTCAACCTGAACTGGGCCTCTGACCCCAACAAAGTCCTCAAGGCAGTGACCCATGACGCAAACCTGGAACAGGTTATCTCTCTACCCAGCAGGCTCAACTATAAAACTGAGAACCACACTACTCTTGACTGGGCTCTGGTATCCAATCCCCTCAACATACAGAAAGCAGGCATATTGACAGACGCTATCAGTGACCACTCCCCAATTTTCTGTATTTGGAAGAACAGTGCACCAAAGATTCCTCCCAGGATACTCACGGTACGTGGTTTCTCCAATTTCACATCCGCAAAGTTTAATGACTACCTAAGTAACCTGGACTGGAGCCCACTTAGGCTCCTCACAACCTTGGACGAGGCCCTGGCCTACTTTCAAGACTCATTACTCAAAGCGGTCTCATTCTTTGCCCTCCTTAAAAAACTTAGAATAAAGGGAGGCTGCTACTAGTGGATCTCCGCCTTAGTGAAATCTCAGATGAAAAGCTGGGACAAGGCCTGGAAGAAGTTCCGGTTCTCCCTTCTCCCTGCAGATCTGGTTACTTACAAAACCCTAAGAAATAAATGTAAGCTATCCGTCAAACTTGCGAGAAAGGAGTGTGTATCCCACCTCCAACGGTCCAACCTGGGGAACCCTAAGCTTTTCTGGTCACACAACAATGAACTGCTTAAGGGAAATTCCAAGGAGGCACTTGGTCCAATAGAGGTACAAGGACAGCATGTCAGCGACTGCCACCAAATAGCCTCAGCAATCAACCACCACTTCACCAACCTCAATGATTGCAAGTTGGGACTGCCCCCATCTATGCCTTTACAGATCTCTGACGTACCCCCCAGTCTGAAAAGACCACAATTTCACCTAAGATTAATCAAGATGAGTGAGGTCCTTAAGCTACTTAAAACCCTCAAAAGCAAAGGCTCTGGAGGCTCTGATGGAATTAGCCCAAGGTTACTCAAGGAAGGTGCCCAGTTCCTTGCCAAACCTCTGACCTGGATCATCAACAGGTCTCTACTTGAAGATTATGTTCTGCACCAGTGGAAGGTGGCCAATGTGGTCCCTGTTCACAAGGGTGGCTCACACAAACAAATTGGCAATTATAGGCCCATCTCCCTGCTATGTACCCTTGCTAAACTGCAAGAAAGTCTAGTGTACAGGCAACTGAGCGACTACCTTGAGCTCCACCAACTCCTTGCTCCTTCACAGCATGCCTTTCAGGCAAACTATGGGACAGACACGGCACTCATCAATCTCACAGTGGACGTATTCAGGGCATTGAACGTAGGCATGTCGACTGGTGCAATCTTTATAGATCTGTCCAAGGTGTTTGACCTTGTGGACCACAACCTTCTTCTAACTAAGCTTCATGGCATAGGTCTTGATGCTCAGGCCCTTAACTGGTTCAAGAGCTACCTATCAGACCACTCCCAGAGGATCATTTGGAAGGGAGAGCTATATGACTCTCTTCCCATCAAGGAAGGGGTGCCTCAGGGCTCAATTCTTGGCCTCCTCCTGTTCTCTCTCTTCACAAACGACCTCAACTGTCACTGCAGGGATAGCTCAGTTGTTCAATACGCTGATGATACAGTCATCTACCGGTCCATGTCTACCCTCCAGAACCTGGGCCCTCTCTTCCAAGGGGACCTACATACACTTGAGGCCTGGCTTACATCTAACAGAATGGTCCTCAATGCAGCAAAAACCAAAAGCCTTGCTGTTTGGCCCCAGATCCCTCGGCCAATTCCTTATAACTAACTTCCCTTGCTGGAAAGAGTATAGACATTGTAGACACATAAAATACCTTGGGCTAACTATCGACCAAGGTCCATCTATAAGTCCCATGTAGACCAGGTAACTAGGTCTATCCATAGCAAACTTGGTACCTTGTACCGACAAAAAAAAAAACAACTTATCCTGGAGGCAAGGCGAGCAATTGCCTCCAGTGTCCTCCTTCCAACATTAACATATGCTGCCCCTGTAATTCAGGATATATCAAAGCATGAGGTCAACAGGCTTCAGGTCCTGTACAACAAGGTGGCGAGGTTTGTGACACTGAGTCACCCAAGAAGCCACCCCTGCATCTCACTGGCCCAGCTTCAATGGTCTTCCTTTGAGGCTCATCTTCAGTACCCCCTGCTCTGCCTTGCTTGCAAACTGCAGCACCCGGCTACCCCACCAAGCCTTATAAGAATAATCATTCCTAAGTCTAACCCTCTTATAATCAGGACCACCAGTCGGTCCCTACTAGCAATACCCAGATTCAAGACTAAAATGGGAGGCAATTCCTTCGCTCACACTTCCCCTAAGCTGTGGAACACTCTCCCACCTTCAGCACAGGAAGCCCCATCGCTGTTAAACTTTTGCACAAGGCTCAAGTCCCACCTGTTTGGGGCATGCTCGTGCCATTGTCAGGGTATTGGATAGTCACCGTCCGGTCCCACATCCCACACCAATCTCTCTCCTTTTCTCACCCAAAATGACTCCAAAAGCATGCCTCAACTCCCTCAATTGTTGCACTTATGTTCACTTTATTGAAATATTGCTTTTATTGTAACCTTGAATTTCATGTCTACTTTCCCTGCACCCTGTACTACCTGACTGTATTGCATTGTTTCTGTCTCCCGGGTCGCCCCTGAAAAAGGGACCTTCGGGGATCAGTGGGCCTACCCGGTCATTAAAATTCAATAAATAAATAAATAACATTTCATGGTTTCTGTTTAACATTTGAAAAACAGATTTCCTGTAATAGGAAAATTATCTTACTTCTTTGCCAGTCACTGGGCTGTTTGTAACTCGAAAAGATGGGAAAAGAAGGTGGGCTGCAGCTTCACTACTGGTTTGAGAAACATGAATAGACTGAATAGCTTATTGTCAAACAAAATCATGACATTCAAGAAAGTATGCTTGGATCACAAAACGGTAGCCGTGTTTCCACTGGAAATGCCTCATGGATGATATTAAAAATCAATAGATAAAAATCATCATGTTTCACCAACCCTTAGATGTTTTGGAAATCTTTGAATTGGGTGATAAACATGACACAAAGACCTACCATTCAGTGGCTGATGCAACATGGCACGGAGCTGACTCTCTGCCCATAGAGATAACAACTGTCCTATATCAGAAGTTTACTGACCTCCACAGCTACAAAGTTATGTTAAAAGCCCAATCTTGGGCCACCTCGATGACCCAGGGGCACTGCACTGTCATGTAGGTGTACCAGGCTTGGGAGCACACTTGGGTTGCAAAGTCGGGAGACAGGCCAGGCTGCTGCCAAGAGACAGCTCACCTTGACTGGGGAGTGCTGGTGGTGGATACTGAACATTCAGGGACCCTTCTGGTTGGGCCAGTGAGCTTATTCCTTTCTCAGGGTGCATTGTACATACACAGGATCAATAATAGCACTGCCCATGCCAGGGGAGGAGTGAAGATAGAGGGCAAAAACTGGAGAGAAAATACCTAGCTTCTGTCTCCATGACAGCTCTGCTTGAACATGGTATATCCCTGGATGGTGGCGTAGCAGGGACAAAATCCAGATTTAAAAAACAACAACAACAAAAAAAACCTTTTAACTGAACCCATACAAAGTCTCGCAACCCACACTGCCTACTCTTGTTCTAGATTCTACTACAAACACAAAGGATTCCTGAAACATCCTGCATTAAGATCTGACCTGTAGGATGCGACCAACTGTTTTAAGTATCAGAGCTAGGGAAAATTATTTTCCCCATGCTCTTCATCCCTCTTTCTATAGTGGGTTAACTTGACATCTCTGCTTGATTGAGACTTACCTGAAACCAGACTTGCGCCTCTGAGCCCCATATGCACCTAACTGAACAAATCCTTCTCTGATAGTTGTTTGTCTTATTATTGTAGGGTAAGGGGGGGGGGAACAGCAGTATTGCTAATAGTAGGAGGGGGATGACAAGAACAAATACACACACACACACACACACACATATATACACACTCAATGATCATCATTTTTCAATATACTGTTATTAGCATGGTTATTATTTTAACCTTTATTCAGGGTAAGATTCATGTGGGGAGTACAAGTTATTTAGTGGGTCAAAATGTCAATTAAAATCAAGAGATTTATTTTCCCTTACCTCAGGGGAAAACCCAAATCAAATCTCTTTGCTGTGCCTTCTGCTGCTGCTCAGTGCTCCCAAAAGGCAGAAACACTGTGGTCAGTCATCACGGTGCCAAGAGAAGAGACAACAGTTATGTTTTTTTCTAAGTAGTCCCAACAGTGCTGATGTGCTGCCAGCCACCTGCAGCCCTTCTGAACTGAATCTGCCAAGTCACCTTTCCATTCAAAAGAAAGGAAAGCCATCCTCTTGAAATACAGCCTCCTTATACTCTCACACACCCCACCCAGCATTCCTTGGCCACTCAAACCAATTTGACACCTGTGGCTTTATAACTCCGAGTCCGCCACTGATTGGGGAGTATGCCAGGTTCAGCATCACCACGTCACGTCAATGAATGATAGAACATGACCGGGAGGCAGGGACATTCATCGCTGCAGGGAGGACAAGAGAGATGACACTGAACAAGCAGTTTTTCTGTGGAGATGGGGGTTGGGGGTGGGAGAGAGAGGAACAAATGATCTGATGGCAGGGGCACAGCGGGATGGATGGGCTGTTGTCTTTGCGGAGGCAAACTCCACTCCACTACCTCCACTTAATTATCATTCATCATGCTAGTTTAACCTGCTCAGCAGACTCAGGCAGCACCAATGACAATGAGCAAGCAGCAGCAGCAAAATATATATATATATATATATATCTTAATTAGTGCCTCTCATTCCCAGGTGGCCCTAAACAGCCAGCGAACCTAGGCTGCAGCCTACTTAACCTATGCATAGAAACTGCCCTGCCTGTAATGGCAGTGCTGTCAGTTCCAGTGTGCGACAATCAGTGAAGCTTGCTGTTTGTATATGAATGCAAACTAAGGCAGCTACAATATATACACTAGGATGAGAATGAAGCAGTTTTTAGTTTCTTAGCTGGGGTTTCAAAGTAGGCCATCGGCTGGATTTGGCTACATTTTGAAATCATGATGTGAACTTATTGGCTTTGTTTTTATTTGTGAGACTTGTGTATCTAAACAATATCAACGAATAATTGTTTTTTAATTTAGTTGTAGTTTAGACAAAGAACTAGATCTCCCTTCTGCTTCACTTCAGTGGCAGTCTTGGGTACTGGATCAAGTGTGGAACTAGAAGTCAAAACCTTCTGATTTCTCCTGGTTCTCAGCGGGGATCATACATCCTACTGAACTACTCCATCTTTTGGAGAGTTATACCATGTGCTGTAATATGGAGAGCAATGTTTTGTAAGTATCCCTACTACCGACTTTGAAGTGGAAAGAGCCATTTTGGGGCATGAGGTTTTCAGCTCGGGTCACCACAACACCACTGTCACTCAAGGTGGTGTCCAGGATTAATAACTGGAAGGAACATCTAGCCCAGACAGTGATGATACATGCTCATAGGAAACTAATAAATCAAATAAATATGGTGCATGCTTTGACTTTTAATAAAAGAAGAAAATTGTACCAATTTGCACAACATTCTCAACCCTTCCAGTGTAGTGAAGAGTCCTGGCTGCTGGACCAGATTAATTCTGTCAATTCAGTTTCATTATATTAACTGGTTAAACAATCATTAGAAGTGGATCCCCATATACTTCTGAGCATAGGAGCATATCTGATGACTTTACTACTGGCCTACTATCTCCCATTGGAAGCACTGCTGTCTGATCTTCTCATGTATTTCTGCAAATATGCATACCAACTGTACCTGGGTGCATAGATTTCAGTGGGGAGGGAGATGAACTCTGCACGATTGGAAATTTGACAGAGACTATCACCTATTAATGTACGGTGTGTACAATAAGCAAATTGTTGGTTTGGTGTGTGTGTGTGGGGGGTAGATGAGGATAACCTTGTTGGGTTCTACATGTGATGATATTCTGATGGTGCCCAGATTGGGCGGGGGGAGCTTGTTTAAAAGCTCAGGTACCCACTGATCCAGGGGACCAAGCTACTTCTTGGATTCTTCAGTAGGAGTGGGCTTTGCTATGATCAACTACAGAAGGTCCTCCCACCCTACTGAGAAGGAGGGGGCAAGGCAGTTTATAAAACCGCACACTGTAGAACATGATTTCACAAATGGAAAGTTTGGGACATAAGTGCCCATGACCCTCCAGAATATTATAAGTGTTAATCTCCCACTATTTTCATAATACTTAATTGTTCGATCGAGGATGGTCGAGTACTAAGCCCAAGTACCCCCCAATGACCATCTTCAGAAACTGATGGGGAGGGGGAGGTTTGGCCAGCAGGTTGAACCTCATGCTATGTTGCTTAACAGTCCTTTGGCTGCTTGTGGCTAGATGTTTGGAATATTTTGCTGTTACAGGAAGACTGCGGACAAATGGGAGGGGGAGGTAGGGATACAGGAGGGATGGGGAGGGAGGGAGAAAAATTGGGGGTAAACTATTGTATTATTAGGGAACTGCTGTTGTTGTAATCACTTGTATGTTGCTGTTTATAGCTTCCATAGCTGCATACATATGCGCATTTATGGAGGAATGGAAGTGCAGGGTCCAAAGGACCTTGTGCTCCCACAGTAAAATAAGGATACAATTACACTATCTCAAAAAGTAAGGAAGTAAGCTACAAAAAACTTTGCTAATGCTCCAGTTAGGGTCAAAGTAACAAAAGTTGGTAAATGAGACATTAGAGTTTCTTACCCTAACACCCCACCCTCCCAAACCAAGCAGGAGAGCAGGTATGGGATGTGCCTTGGCCTTCTCAAGCCTAACGCTCACCCATTCCATCTGTAAATAAGGTCAGATGTATAGACTTTATGTGAGCAGGGGTGAGCATTAGGCTTGAAGCCCAAGCACATCCCACACCTGCTCTCCTGCCTGGTTTGGGAAGGTGGGTGTTAGGGTTGGACACTCTAGCACCTCATTTCCCAACTTTTGTGGCTTTGACCCTAACTGGAGCATTAATGGGAGGGCTTTAGGCCTGTGGTTCGATGGGCGGAGCAACAAACATCACTCCCCTCTGAGCTTAAAAGTGTCACAACACCCTGGGCTTTGCCAGGATTCTTTTTCGTTGCTGCCGGAGGCTATGTCGGCTGCCCGTTCTCCTTTTTCTCATTCCCTCCCTGTTTTCTGCATGGCCTCCAGCTGCCCCCATCCTCTTTCTCTGTTCATCCTCGCTCTGGCAGTTTGCTTGTCCCCCCCCCTTCTGTTCTGCTACCTCCCCCGTCTGTTTTCTCCCAGCTTTTCCCCTTTGCCCTTTTCGCCCCAATGCCTCATCTTTTTCGTCCTTGCTTCGTCTTGCTTTAGGGCTGCTCTTTCACTCCCCAACAGCCGCACAGCTCTGTGCTGGTGCTCCAGTATGTGATGTCTCTCGTGCACCCTGCATCTCTCCGCATTGTGCTTGGTGCTTTTGTTCTTCATTTTGCTGCACTTCCTTTTCCCTGCTGCACAGTTTGCTTTGCCATTCTTCTCTTACACTCCTAGTGCCGGCAGCCTTTTGGTGTTTCTGCGGTTCCACTCCACCGCCAATCCCACCCCTCGCTAGCTGCCTGCTCTTTTGGCTGCTGGCTCTTTCCATTGCTGGTCTTGCCCAGCATTCTGGACCACCATCGGTGCTGCTGGGCTCCTCATTCCAGCATCACATCTCTCCTCAGCTTGACTTCTCCCCATCCTGCAGCCACTTTGGCTTTTGCTCTGGCTATATAGCCCATGCAGTATTTCTTTTCACCTTATCAACCAATTGTATGACTGGCTTTCAATTACATGTGCTGTATATGCGCCGAGTACATGTCAACTACTGCTGCCAGCTGTGCTGTTTTGGATGCTGCACTGCTGTTGGCACTCGGCCAGCAGCACTGTAACCTCTCTGGCCCCTGTATGCAGGTTCTCTGGTGTTTCGTCATGCAACCTGCCTGTATGTGGAGACAGATCATCATTCCTTTACCTAATTCATTAGATGTGTTTGTCGGCCACGTGATATTCACCTGAAAAAAAAAAAGGCTAACCTTATTGGATCTGGCTCTCATTCATGGGATTAATGCTCAAACGAGTGCTGCAGTTTCTCTGTAAAATTCCAGGTTACATATATTAAATCAAAAACGCTATGGAGTTAGCACTAGGATGTGGTGCAACCATACTATGACTGAAAATCATAAGAAACACAAAAGTAGAGCACACATATCTCATTCAATACAAGGGCACAGGTCTATTAAAAATGGACTTTATTAACACATGCCACTCACCTGACGTGTTTTGGATGTTAAACCCATCCTTTCTACATTACTCTATGGATTTTCCTCAGCATGGCTACCTCTTTTGGGGTCTACTGCCCTGTTGCCTCATTTCCTATTTTGCTTCCTATTGCCTCATTGTTTTGGCCCCTCTGGTCTACAATACCTCATCTCAAACTGCTTATCTATTCCCATTGCTCTATAAGTATACTTCTCATCATCTTCTGCCTTGCCAATACCAACCGTCAAGAATTCACTCCAATCAAGCCTGTACCTTTCCTGGATTCGCCTGGCCTCCCTACCATCCTTTGTCCTTTCATATCTCTCTTTCCTGTACCAGCTACCAGCCTCCATGGCTTCATTCCATCATTGTACCTCATTTGTTTCCTACTTTTGCCTTCCTTGTCTTAGCGCCTTTCTAGTACCAGCCATTATGGCTGTAACCCTCTCTTAGCTTCCCTCCTTCTCCTACATCATCCACTTTTGCTCCTCAATAGCTCAACCTGAGTCACTCCTCTCATCTGTATTGGAGACTCCTGTTACGTCTCTGTTTATTTACCTGGAGGACAAATTTAAAAAAAAAACGATACAGGGCATCATCTTTCTCTGTCGATTCCTCCTTGCCCTCTCCGCTGCTGTCCTGCAGTTCTCGTCTCAGCCAACTATCTTCTCCATGGTTGCCTGCTGCCTCCGGGGCCTTGCTTCCCTCTACTAGTCTGTGCTCATGGGTCATTGGGGCACTAGCCTTCCCTCTCCACCCAGCTCCAACCAACTGTCCCTCATTCTTCATACTACCTCCACAATGACCTGCCTATCATTCATATGAGTGCTACTCCTAGACTGCCACCGACCGTTTCTGGCCCATTACAGACCCGATCTCATCATTCTCCATTGCCTCCCTCTCCTTTGAAATCCTCCCCACCTCTGCTACCTTGAATCGTGACTATCTCCATGTACTGGCTGGGTCCTCTGCTACTCCATTGACCTCTCTACCATCATTCATCCTTTCATGCCTCGCTTTTCAGTACCTGCCTCAATGGCTTCCATCCATCATTGTACCTCATCTGCTTCCTATTTTTACCTTCCTCTTCCTGGTGCCTTTTCTCATCCCCACCGACTCCGTCTGACCTGCATTTGATATTTCTTTTGGGCATACCACTCACACCTCACATGCCACCTCACATGCCACCTCATTGATCCACGGCCCTTCTGCCCATGTATCAGGTTCCTGACTCCAGTCCTCATTACTCATTTCCTAGCTCATCAAGCCTCCCTTCCTGGATTCTTTCCATCATCAGCTGTTCCAGATTTACTCTAGTCATGGTTTCACTCCTTATCGTCCGATTTGCTTGCATTCCACCATATCTCGCCTCACCCTGCTTATCTCTTTCAATCACTCCTTCGATATGCCTTGGCTGCCTCCCTCTAGCCTGCAGTGTCAATCACTTGGATTCAACTCTGTCTCCATTCCTGGCCATGCCTTTCTGTCTGCCACCCCTTACTTCGGCCTAGCTGGAGGCTATCCACTATCATTCAAGTTTCTTTCCCATTCATTTCCGAATCTACCTCATTTCAAGGAGCCTACTTCATCACATCACTCTCTTCATTTCCGGCTGTACCTCCTTTCGAGAAGTCTACTTGGTCACATTGCTCTATCAAGCATATCACCACTCTAGTTCACATACCCTCTGGTCCCAGACATGCCTTCTTGGCCTTGGAGTATATTTCCCTTCGAGAAGCCTCATTACTTGCATCACCCTATTGAATCCTCCAATCTCTCATCACCCACACATCTGGATCTACTCATTCATATCACATGTTCATGCCTTATCAGCCTCAGTGCCTACTTCCTCACCTTGTTCAATCAGGTGAAACTCTCACTTGGTCTTATGCTCCCTGCCTCAGATTTCCTGCCGCCCCAACTAGCGGCAGCTGCAGTCCCAGCTCCTCCGGCCACTGCACGGCTGTGCAACCGACATGCCAGCATGCCTACTCCCGGACCAACCAGTTCTGAATCCTTGGGGTCTTCCATCATTGCCACCTCTCTGATCTTTCCGACTGCACAGATTGCCAGCTTTTGGATGCTGCCCCTATTTCTTTCACCTTTGGCTACCTTATCATCCTGGATGCTAGAGACTGACTGCTTTCAGCTGCATCCTTCTGTATTATTCTTGGTACTAGTCTCCCTTGGGAGTCTGTCAAATTCTGCACTACAGGTCTAACCCTTCTTAGTTTCCAGTCTCTCACCTAACACACTGCTCCACATGCTGACTATTGCCTTCTGTGTATCTTGGTGCTTTCTGATGTTTCTCCTTATCCACCCCTTCCACTTTGAGGATATGCCCTGTAGTTCTGCTTGCATTCACCAGCTTCAACAGGCACATATGCTTCCCCTGTCTATTCCTTGTAGTATTCAGTCCTTTTGACCATGTTTCTCCTCAGCCTTCTCTTTCCTAGGTTTTATCATTTGTATATCTCCAGGGTTTTGTATGGCTTTCGTTCCCTCTGCAGCCAGTCGGCTTGGTCATCCCCTGCTCATCTAATTCCATTGACTCTGAGCTTCGTTTTGTTTTCTACCTTATTTTCCCCATCAACTACTCCTGCTTCAGAGTGCCCTCGTTCTGCTCCCTCTCCTCTGCTCTATCAGCTAACTCAGCCGTCCTGGTTTAATCCAGTCATGGCTTCTATCTCATCATGCCACGATTTATCTATTCATTTGCTTTGCCATTCATATCCTCCAACCTTCTATGGCTGACTCCATCTGATCTTCCATTGACCCAGGCCTACATGCCACCTCCTCCAGCTCACCCTCCTGCCCCCATTGCGGAGCCTTCCTCCTTCACGGAGTCTACTTGCTCCATGTCGTCCGTAGTCGATCCCTTCGTCGGTGATCCTTCATCTCCTTGGCCTCTCAGCTCCATGATGTCTGGCCTCGCCCAGCTCATCTCATTCACTCCCTCTCTTGGCATGCCTTAGCATGGTTTGATGCCACGTCTGCGCTGTTCCCTTGCTCCAAATGGCCATGCCTATCCTGAATCATGTACTGCCTAATCTGACTCACCCCATGCATTTCTCCTCTCATATTAGCTGGGTCCTGTGCTACCCTATTGCCCTCCATATCGTCCTTTGTCCTTTCATACCTTGCTCTCCAGTACCTGCTTTCATGGCATCCATCACTTATCCTACCTTATCCATTCCTGTTCCCTTCCTCAGCCTAGTGCTTATTCTCATCCTGACCATCACGGATTCTTTCCACTCTAGGCTTCCCTTCTCGTAGTATTTTGTCCAATTTGACTCCCCTTGATCACCATCCTGTGCTTGCCCTGTGGTTTGCAGACCCTCTGGTTCCTGATGCACCTTCTTGGCCTTGGTGTCTGTCTCCTTTCAAAGAGCAACATTGTTCGTATCACTCCATAGACCCTTGTACCTTCGTTCAAGTTCTTTTCCTGTTCATTTCTGTCTCCTCTTCTTCCAGTTCTGTACCGGCTCTTCAAGTTTCAGCTGTCATGGCTTCCCTCCACTTTGCACTTCACTCGTCGTCATACTTCATCCAATTTTGCTCACTCCTCATCGTACCTCATCCAGCTTTGATCCTTGATCACTTCATCCGAGTTGCCTCTGGTTCCAGATCTCCCTTCTTGGCCTCGGAATCTGCCTCCTTTCAAGGTGCCTGATTCCTTTCCTTCTTTCGTACCAGTTCATTTTCGGTTCTTTCCTGTATCCTCCTTTTCCAGTTCCATTCCAGATATCCAGGCTTCCCTTTGCTCTTGGCCTGCTCTCAATATTCTTTTTGGGCGTACCTACCATAATTCCTATGCCACCTATCAGCTGCGGCCATTCTGCCGCATATATCAAGTTCATAACTCCAGTCATATAGAGTTCATGAATCCAGTTATCATTCACTCAGCATTACCTCATAATTTATATCTTTACATCATTTACTCGAACATTCTATCATTGAATTCCATACTACCTCATTGACTACAACCAAGGGTCTAATCATTCACAGTCTAATCACTTACATCGCACAATCAAACATGCCTATTCAATCTCGGTGTATGTTCACTTGCATCACTCAATCAAGCCAGTCAGCATTATCATTTGTCTCCTCATCAGCACATCTAGAATTTCCTCATGAGCACATCTGGATACCCCTTGCTTCTCTGTCTCATACATGGAATTACTCCTTCTCAGCCTTGCTCCTCTGATCTACTATCTCTCATCGACTAATCTAGCGTATCCTCCTTGAGTCCCTGCTACCTTATGTTCCTTGTTTTATCTATGTTTCTTTTGAGTTTTCCCTATACTATTGTCATCCTCCTTTCATATATCCCTCATCTATGAACCATTCTCTCTACTAACATATGCCCTCAAATCAAACATCGTCAGCCTGGAGGGAAGGCGAGCTAGGCCTTGGATCCTCAGAGGTTTCCTCCTCAAAGGGGGTTTTTCCTTTCCTCCATGCCAATGGTCATAATATTAATTAGAGTTAGTGCTTTCTTCTTGTTAGTTAGTTACGTTCCACTGTTGAATGGAGGGGGATGGTGGCCCGGCTTTTCCCTCTCTCCTCAGGAAGTTAGCCCTTCTTCTCACAGAATTCATTCATCATCCTCGCATCTTCAAAGCTTGACATCTTTGGGTATTCTTTTTGGGCTTCTTCCTAACCTACCTTTAGCCAACTCATTAATTCCTGGCACCTGTTGGGGGGAACCCTCCTCTATGGTTCCTTGTGTCGTACCCCTACAGGGTGGTATATCCCATGGATAGAGAGGCGGAAAGCCACAAAGCAAATCAAGTTACACAAGCACCATCTCATATTATCTTATTCAGTTGCAAAAGCACATAGAACTAAGTTTTTTGCAACTTATTCAGTAATGCATGAATAATCGTCTTGCAGTTTGTGCACATTGCTACTGAAGCAGTTTTAGTGTGCCTTACAAATGACTGCTTGTTCAAATCCCCTGAAGCAGTCCGCAAGTCTGTTAACAGCTCAGTAAAACTCAGTACCACCCACGGGCAAGTTTTTCTTGATGGTTGCTAATTTCCAAATCCATTTTTAATCTGGTTATGGTGTTACCCTTCTCTGGCTGTGATGAGATTATACCCACCATGATGCAAACTCTTTCTAAAGGCCTCGTTAAAGAACTTGTTTACAGAGGTAACCAGGAGTTTGAGAACATTAGTCCAAGAGGCAGGAACCGAAACAGGTACTATATAATGCTGCTAAGTTCCAGTTTTTTTCTAAATCACATCAGTAATATGAACACAGACATTATTAATAATGCTTTCTGCTCATCTGATACTCTGAGTCTCAACATAATGAAATCAAAGTAGGGCACCAACACTTTGTCTGTGAATTCTAACATAGTTTCTTCATTTGTCCAGTTGTTTGGAGAGTGTGTGATATTCCATTCTAGTGGAATTTATTGTGTGGATTACATGCTGTGGCCTGACTCTAGCCAGCTTATGTTATGTTCATCTGGTTCTACCTGATTCTGTGTAATGCCTAACTTGTATCATGTTGTCCTCTGTATGAACTTGTATTTCATTGTACTCTCCTGGATCATACCTGAAAATAGGCAAATGTCTTGTCTAGTGTACTTACCTGGTCAACAAAAGCTAAATAAATAAATTGTAAATAACAAGTCTTGCCACTGTAAATAACCAAGAGCAGGAGAAAATCACCAGCAAAGTACAAGCTAAAACAAGAGACACTTCTGTCTCATCTACAAACCCAGATACCTCAACTTGTCTGGAGCCTGAAACTGCCATAACTTTTTTTCCAAGCAAGGGTCCATGTTCACACTGGTCTCATGGAAATTCATAACCAGCTCTAGCACTGTGTATACATTCTTGTGACACTACATTTCAGTTCAGGGAAATTGATCAGATTTTATCTTGCAGGTTTTGTTCACTTTTGTTTGCTCAGCCTCATTGGTTCTATGTGATAAGGGTGACTTTTAAACACTGAACACACTTATCGCAACTCCACATCGCTGAAATTGAATTTTGGCGATGTGGGATCCCGGTGAGACAAAAAGCACTGCAAAAACCTTTTGTTTTTTATTTTATGCGGAGGGGGACTGTGCCCCCATGCACCCCTTAATTAAGATTTTCAACTCCAGGAGGGTGCATGTCAGGGGGTGCATACCTGGAGACAAGAAAAAAATTTTACTTCCTTGGGCCGGGTGCAACAAAAGCTACCAGCTCGGTCCCGAACCCTACATCCGCCACCCCAAGCCTGCACCTAACACACCATGCCGTGCCAGCTCACTGGAATCCGACAGCACCACCCTCACATACCCTCCACCCATCCCTCTGCAGGCTCACCCCCCACGTGCTACACCCTGTCACCTTTTCGCTGACAGCCCCCCATCAGTTCGCCAATCCCACACCTCCACCATTGGGGCACTAGCCAAAGTGGGTTACCATTTCAGCAAGCACCCTCTTGCTAGTGCCCCATATCACAAGATACTACCTCATCCTATGTAAAAACATCCATGTCCACTTTGTGTTGACATTTCAGCTAACAGCATTTTCTAGTAGCTGCTGTAAGAAGTGTGCATTGAATGCACTGAGAGCTACAGCATGGACCACCCTGAAACATAGAAAGATAGAATTTGTCAGCAGAAGCTGGCCCCATGGCACAGAGGGCTAAGGCACTGGATGCCTTACCTCATGTCACACAAGTGACCTGGGTTCAGGAGCGAGCCAGGGTCATTGGAGATTCAGCCTGGGGGGAGGAGGAAACAGGATTGAGCAACCATTTGAATTTGTCAGCAGAGAAGGACTGCTTGGACCACCCAGTCTGCCCAGATCTTTTTTTTTCCTTTGGTGACTGGGTAAGGCCCACTAGGCACAAGTGCCTGTTTTCAGGGATGACCAGGGAGCACTGGAAAGGTTAAGTGACTTGTTCAGAGTCATACAGTATGCTGGTGGAGGTTGAAAGAATCAAAACCAGGCCTGCTGGATGTACCAAGCTCATTTACAGCTCATTACGCTTATCTCTAGGCAATATTGCCAACCTAGTCTGTCTCCACAGACCCTAACTGGTCTCTGGTGAGGTGGTGACTCTATCTCCCCCCTGCCTATTTACTAATATTCCCATAAGTGTATCCCATGCATGTTTGAAGCCACCCACTGTTTTTGCTTCCTTCCTCACATTCCTCTTAAACTCCCCCCACTTCATCACATGCCCTCAGGTCCTGTTGTTCTTTCTCATTTGAAAGAGACTCCTCTCCTGCACCCTGTTCACCCCCATTAAGTACTTGTAGATCTCAATCATGTCTCCCTTGCTCTGCTCTCTTCCAGGGTGTACATGTTGAAATCTCTCAGTCTCTTGGTTAACTCAGGCACCATTTTAACTGCTATCTACTGGACTGCCTCTACCCTTTCTATGTTCTGTGTGAGGCGTGGCCTCCATAACTGAACACAGTACACCAGGTGGGGTCTCTCCAGTGAGGAATACAGTACCAGCACCAATTGCCTCCTTCTGCTAGAGCTATCCCCTTCTTATACACTCCAGCATCCCACTAGCCCTACCTCCAGCTTTGTTATACTGCACTGTTACTTTGAGGTCATCAGTCATGATAACTCCAAGGTCCTTTCCTATTTAGTGACTATCAGTAACCCCTCCCCCATCCTATACTCAGCTCCTGGGTTTCTGTACCCTAGGTGCATGATTTTGTACTTTTTAGCACTGAACCCCAACTGCCATGCTCTTGACCACTCCTCGAATTTCCCCAGATCCTTGCACATTCTCTCCACTCCCTCCTGAATTACAGATGTTGGTATCATCTGTAAAAAGTCATAACTTCCTTTCCAGCTCTTCTGCAATGTCTCTTATGAAGACATTGAAGAGGACTGGTCCTGGTATTGAGCCCTGTGGCACCCCCGCATCATTAGAGTGAGTGCCGTTAACTATCATCCTCTGATGTCTTTCTGTTGAGTGGTTTCCAACCCAGTTCTCCACTTTGGATTACTAGTGGGTTAATTGACTGCCTGCCTGCCTGCCTGTGAAAAGCCCCTTGTAGGGAGCCGATAATGGCCCTGCTCCTTGCCCATGCTGCAGCTAGAAGGGTCCACTCACGTCTGGCAGATTAAAATCACCAATCTAGTAGCATCACCCCCTTACCTGCAATGCTATTGATATCCTTCCCAAGTGCCTTATCTAACTCCTCTCCCTGTTGTGGAGGACTGTATGCAACTATTGTATAGAAAGTGGCCCTAGAGCCTGTCCTCAGGATGTTCCACAGCACTTGCAGCCCTTCCTTTTCCTCCAGGTGCCCCAGTACCTCCATGGCCTTGAATCTCTCCCCCACGGTTCCATGTGAAAATGGTGAGCGCAAACGGGTGAGGCTGAAACAGTGAAGGGAAAACACCACAGCGAGATACGGCGAGTGACAAACAGTGATCACCAAAATTGTGTCAACAGTGTCAAAATGACATTCTGTGGGTGGCATTGCCCCTCACACCCCTCTTACTAACTACGACCAGCTCTGGGAGATGCAGCTCAGGAAGGGACAAAAAGTCATAGGTCACCATTTCGACGACTGCTGTTTTTTTTCCACTTGCCCTATGTAGCCACGCTGTTTTCCATCGCTGTTTTCATCCTCGCCCATTTTGCACTTGCAGTTTTGATGGGCTATGCTCCTGTATATATAGTACAACCCTGATCTAAGAGAGACTAGCCCAGTATGTCCATGTCCCAGTTGTGGCCATCAATGACTCTGCTTTGGCCAACAAATTCAGGTTAGGCTTCATCATGATGGCCTCCAAGTCTGGAACTTTATTTCCCAGTCTCCTTGCATTGGCACACATGGCTCTCCGTACCTTACTCCATCCATGCCTGCTTCCCTGCTACCCGCTACTTGCCTATGCTGTTCCTTGAAGCTCCCCTGAGCCACCTCTTCCCTTTTACATTCTCTATTCCCTGTATCTAGCAACCTCTGCCGTCAGTGCAGAAAGGCAAGTACAAATGGGGCAACACCTCCATCTCTAAAATGTGTCCCAAAAGACTGCCGCCCCACACCTGCTGCACTGCACCCCTCCCATCATCTTTGTTTCCTTTGTTAGTTGCCTGTTTAAATCTACCCTATACCCTACTGCCGCCTTTCTACTCACATGGTATTCCTACCTCTCTCTTTTGCTTGTCTGAAACATATTTCTTATCCTACTGTAGATAGGGTGTTTCTTGATTTCCCATTTCTAAGCCACCTTCCTGTACCTAACTTGGCTTGGGTGTCTACTACTCTACACATACCCCCACTTGCCTGGTTTTATTTATTACCCTACCCTTTTGCTTGCCTGAAACTGATTTGTTACCCTGCCCTAGATAGGATGTCCCTAATTTCTATTTTTTAACCTTCCTGCCTGTACCTACCTTACCCTTCTCTATGAACCTGTAGCTACCTTCCTTGTTGCTGGTTTTTCCAGTACACTGTAATCACCAATGTGTTTTTTCCTACCTTGATATGTGCCTCCCCTCTATAATCTCCTACTGATTGCAGACTATACGCAGATGCCAGCAGACTCCTTAAAGCAGATGGTCACCCCTGCTCATCCCTGTTATATGATGGGACATGAGCATGATGGAACATGTTGGTTGTATGAGAATTTAAAGACGGAGATGCTGCCTGGTGCTCTGTGACTGGCCATCCCGTGTCAGGTCGTCTGGGCTCACTTTGCCTTCTTTCCTACTGGCGCTCCTTCTGAGACAAAGAAACAATGAATTTCAGTCATTTATTATTCATCAGACAGTGGGATTTTTACTGCACTGCTGAAAGTGTACTGGCGCTTACTCACCTCAGCCAGAGCACCTTCCACACAGCATCCAACAAGCAGTTAGGGTGCATTCACAGCTGCTCCTGCTGTGCAGAAACTCCTCTCAGCTTTGTTCAGTTCTTCCTCCAGCTCCTTTAGAAGGAGAGGATGTCATCCTCTGGGCTCTTTGTTCAGTTATGGTGACACGTGTCAGGTCAGGTGTTGCTCTCAGCAGAGAGAGGTAGTCTGTTTAAAATTTTTGAAGAGTGCTCTCATTGGTTTTGTTCTTACTGTAGACTGAAAAAAGAAACATTTCATTGTAATGGCAAGTGTATTTTCCAGTTTTGTAGCATACTGTAATACTGTGACAAATGCCACTTGCTGAGAAGAAGAGTACAGGTTGGCAATTCTTTGGCTACAGCAGAAGCAAAAATGCCATCCATACCAGCATACTCAGCAGCTCTGCAAGATTTACTTCCGAGGCAAAACATATTTGTGCTTAGGTAACTTTTATCACTGCATTCAACTAGGGAGAAACATTGTGGCATTCAATCAGACAGGTGCCATTTGGGGACAGAACCATGCAGGGGCAGTAAATGTGAATTTTAAACATACAGTGAAGCTCACCAGCATGAAACCCCATTCTGCAGCATTTTGTAGCACTCTGTAGCATACTGCAGCAGAGTTACTGTGGAAAACAATGTAATTTCAATTTCAGTTAGTCTCTTCTGTCATGCAGGAAACTTTGACACTCATTTCATTCTGGCAGTGTCACATTTTCCTGCATGACAAAAGGGAATAATTCCCATTGAAATCACATTATAGTGTATGGTGGAACGTTATGGATGGAAATCCATCCGTTCAAAATTGTTGTTATGCTGTACTAGCTACGTCAGCTACTTTGTTATGTTGTACTTGCTATGTAGCTAGTGCAGCAGAACAACTTAGAAGGTGAGGGCGCATACGCGGTCGGGTGAACTGCGATCCTCAGGGAACGGCCGCCACAGTGAACGCAGTCCCGGGAAATGAAAAAGAACACAAAACCCCTCCAAAAGTAAGGAATCTAATTGAAGGAGTGATCATACACTACAAAAGATTGTGTATGATTGCTCATACACTCCAAGGATATTTTTTTACTCTCGCAGTTTCTGTGGTAACAGAGTTCCCGAGCTGCACTCTTGAGGACTCCAGTTACCACATAAACTGCTCAAGTAAAAAAATATCCTTGTTGTGTATGAGCGATCATGCATAATCCTCCATGTTTACTGCAGTAACTCTGCTGCAGCATACTGCAGAATGCCTTAGAAGTGGGTTTCATCCTGGCAAGCTTCACTGTAGCTAATTTCAGAGCTGATTCACAGCTGATTGTCAGACTAGGCATATGAAAATGTATTTTTTTAATTTTTTTTTGTACCAGAGTACGCACACTGGAACATAAGACTTCCTTTTTTCAGGGGTAGCCTGGCATTAGTTACATAAAAGAGATACACAGTGGTGCCAGCAGAATGTAACACAAAACTGCAGAATACTGCAGTAGAGTTACTACAGTAAGGAAGGCAATTTTAATTCAAATCCACAACAGGATGTGGGTTATGGTGGGATTTACCCATGCCTGACGTGGTTTGGTTACGAGGCTGCAGGATGAGTGAGTAAAAGTAAACCACATCAGAAGTGAATAAATCCCACCATAACCCACACCCTGGAGTGGATTATTGTGATTACACAATACAAAATAAAAAAAAGTTATGTAAAAATGTTACAGTTATTGCTTTTAAAGTTTCTTTAATTAATTTTTTTATGTAAAAAAAGTTCCTTCCAACCAATAGTTCCTTGTTGCTAGGTAAAATATGGAGCCCCACAGAGTCAGAGATATTGTGGGATGTGTTCCCCCCCCCCAGACAGATATAGGCACAGACACATTGTGGGCTGACTTTTTTGTGTGCTTCACCATTTTTATGTTTCCTTGCGCATGCGCAAGAAACGTTTTGCTTTGCTTTAGAGAATGGCATTCCAGAGGCGTATCATGGACTAGCCCAAAGCAGAGCTACACTGGGCTTGTCCTCGACAGACAAATGATCACACAAGTGGAGTATGACAATGGTCACATTTTCATGGGCATAAACTTTGCCTACTTGAAAGCACTGAAGCGCTCCAATGAGAGAGTGCACCATGGCACGTTGCTTTCGGGAGGTCAAGATTGTGAGGCGCCACATTGATCTGTCATGGTGGGGCCCCCTGTGCACTACAGATGGATGTAGGATTGATGTTGTCAGGTGGAAAAGGTACCCTGGGTGCTGATGAACCATGGAGAGAGACAAGACGTGTTTGTTCCTGGTTCCCAGGGTTCCCGCCAGACTGAGTGGGCAGGTAGCCAGAAGGGCTACACTGTCAACTAGTCCCCTGACGGCAGTGCTTTGCAATGCCAGATTAATCAGGAACAAGACCAATATTATTGCAGGCTTGATTTCCTTTGTCGATCTGGCTTGCATCACTGAAACCTGTGTGGGGGACGACACTGGTCCAGTTTTACAGGCTGCTGTCCCCCCCCCCAGTATTCAGTAGTGCACTGTCCCAGAGCAGAATGCAGAGGCGAGGGAGTGGACATCTGTTTTAGAACTGCACTTAAATTCTCCATGCACCCAGTGGAAAAAACAGGCTCATTTAAATGTGTGGCTGTACGTGGTGGTCCTGGCACAGGCTGCAGGATTCTCCTGGTATACTGCCCGCCTGGGGTGGCAGGAGAATTGCTGCAGGTGGAAGCTGACTTCGTCATCAGTGAAATGTTGGCATTCCCCTGGTGTTTAGTCCTGGAGGACCTCAACGTTTGGGCTGACAATGAATCGTCTGGACTGGGTTCCAGCCTCCTCCAAAACCATGTCTTCCTTGGGCCTGTCACAAGTAGTTTCTTCCATGACTCACCAAGGCAGTCACATGCTGGACCTGGTTTTCTCTCTGGGGCTTGAGGTTACTAACCTCATGACGGATCAGGTCGCTTGGTCTGATCATTGCAGAGTGGAGTTTTCACTTGTGGCCCCTTCCCTCGAGAACCCTCCCCCTGCAGAGATGATCAGCTATCACCCTTTGTGGGGTTTGACTCTGAAGAGATTTCTGGCGATGGCCAATCTATGTAGTATGGGCAGTGCATGCACAGAGGGTTTGGGCGAAGCAGTTGCCACCTATAATAGGGTGATGACTGCAGCACTTGACTCTCTTGCACCAATCTGTGTATGACCCAAATCCTCTCACTTGAGGTCCCACAGGTTTTGTGGGGAGCTCAAGGCGATGAAGATTATGGGTCAGAGGCTGGAGTGCTGCTGGTGAAGGTCTGGCTTGGAGGTGGATAAACTGGACCTGTGGAATCACTACCATGAGTATTGCGGGCAATCTTCCAGAAGAAGGCAGAGTTTGTGTCAAAGGAGATTGCTGACAGGAGGATTTGACCAACCGTGCTCTTTCAGACTGTGGACAGGTTCATAAACCCAGCCTGTCTCCAGCTGAAACAGGCTTTTTCTAACACTTTGTGTGAGGAGTTTGCTTGATTCCTCTCAGACAGGGTGTCCACCATCTGGCAGGGAGTTCTACCAGTGGGCTTCATCAAGGCCGACAGTGGTTGCCTTGATCGCCTAGAGAGCACTCCACCTAGTTGGGGGGAGTTTAAGCTTATGGAGGCATCAGTGGTCATTGGGGTTGCATCGAAGCTGAAGTGCACCTATTGTGAACTGGAACCGGTACTGACACATTTCTTAATGGAATGTGTAGACACTGTAGGCCCGGTGTTCGCCTTGATTGTCCAGTGTTGTTCATCTGAGGGGAATTTTCCTGTTGCCTTGGAGGAGGCAATGGTGCGTCCCCTCCTGAGAAAAACATCTTTAGACTCCGACACCAGGGCGAATTACCATCCTATTACCAATCTCCTATTTTTAGGGAAGATTGTTGAAAAAGTGGCAGCACTTCAGCTGGGAGAGCACCTCATGGCCTTTGATATCTATGAGCTTTTCCAGTTGGGATTTCGTGTGAAGCATAGTACGAAAACTGCACCTGTGTGAGTGCATAATGATCTCCTTCGGGCTAGAGATAGAGGGGAAGGGACAATTTTTATTTGACCTCTCCTCAGCATTTGACACAATAGACCATTGTGTGTTGCTTGACTGCCTGAGGGAATTTTGAGGACTCACCGGCATTGTCATCTGCTGCTTTGTGTCCTATCTCACAAATAGCAGACAACTGATAGTGATGGGGAATTTCTCCTCCTCCCCTAGCCTCCTGTTGTGTGGAGTACCTCAGTGCTCGGTCTTGTCCCCAGTGCTCTTTGCCATGTACATGCTGTCCCTGGGTGAGATCATAATGAAGTACAGTCCGGGCTTTCATTGCTATGCCGATTACAGCCAGATGTACTTTTCCTTTGCACCAGGGACATCCAATTCAGTGGAAGTGCTAAACAACTGCCTTGCAGAGATCAACGACTGGATGGCCTCCAGCTGGCTGCAACTGAGCCCCGATAAGACAGAGGTACTGGTGGTAGAGTCAAACAGAGGGAGGAAGAGGATGACCACTTGTGTAGAAACTGGTTTATTTCTGGGATCCATGCCATTGAAGGCCTCCTTGAGGGTGTGCAACCTTGGTGTAACCTTTGACAGTGGATTGACATTTGAGGCTCAGGTGTCATCCACTGTATGGACCAGCTTCTACTATCTAAGGAATATCACCAGGGTTGGGCTCTTTTTTCTGCCCATGGACCTCCCCACCTTGGTACATGCTTTTGTGTCATCAAGGCTGGATCACTGTAATGCACTCTTCCTATGGGTCCCTGGGGGATGCCTCCAACAGCTGTAGCTAGTGCAAAACCAACACCAAAAGAAAGGCTTCACATGGAAGGGGTGCTGGGATAAAATGCAAGGCAAAAATGTAAAAAATCCCACACGCACCACTCCAAAATAAGGAGACTTCTCAGGTTCATGTGATCCTGCTCCATAAGAGTGGTAGCAGGGAGGAGGAAGGGAACTACAGACCAGTCAGTCTTACCTCAGTAGTGGGCAAGATTATGGAGGTATTCCTTTAGGAAAGGATAGTGCAACACCTGGAAACCATAGGAGCACAGGATCCAAGACAGCATGGATTTACAAAAGGAAGGTCCTGTCAAACTAATCTCTTAGATTTCTTTGACTGGGTAACCAGAGTGGTGGACAAAGGGGGAGCAGTTGATGTTGCCTACCTTGACTTCAGCAAAGCTTTCTACACTGTTCCACATAGAAGATTGATAAAGAAGCTGGGTAGGCTCGGTGTGGGTCAGAGGTTGGTCAACTGGGAAACTGACTGACGGGCAGAAAACAGAGAGTGGTGGTAAATGGTATACAGTCAGAAGAGATGCGAGTCACAAGTGGGATACCTCAGGGATCAGTCCTGGGGCCAGTGCTCGTCAGTATCTTAATTAGTGACATTGCAGATGGACTAGAGGGTAAGGCTTGTCTGTTTGCAGATGACACCAAGATCTGCAACAGAGTAGATGATCCAGATGGGGTGGACAGAATGAGAAGAGATCTGGATAAACTAGCAAAATGGTCGGAAGAGTGGCAACTGGGATTAAATGCAAAGAATTGCAAGATCATGCACATAGGGAAGAGAAACACTGAAGCCACCTATAGGCTGGGAGGGGAGTTGCTGGAAGTCACAAAGGAAGAAACAGACTTGGGCGTCATCATCACCGATGACCTGAAATCATCCAAGCAGACCTCTAAAGCAGTAGGTAAGGCTAGGGGGATGTTAAGGTGTATTAGTAGGGGTAACACAAGTTGTAAGAGGGTGGTAACAATCCATCTTTACAAGACACTAGTTAGGTCCCATCTGGAGTAGTGCATGCAGAACTGGAGGCCACACCTTCACAAGGACATTAACCAAATTGAGGCAGTCCAGAGAAGGGCAACCAAAATGGTGCAGGGACTGCATCAGAAGACAGATGAGGACAGATTAATGGAGCTCAATATGTATACCCTACAGCAAAGGAGGGAGAGGGGTGATATGATTGAAACATTCAAACACCTTAAGGGAATTAACAAGGTGAAAGAATCTAACATGTATCAATATAAGAAAAATAGCAGGACATGGGGACACAGCATGAGATAAGAGGGAAGCTGATTAAGGGGTAATGTGAGGAAGTTCTTTTTCACAGAAAGAGTGGTGGATGCATGGAACAGCCTACCTCAGGAAGTGGTGGCTATGAATACAGTGCAGGGCTTCAAACAGGCATAGGATAGGCATAAGGAAGCAGTACAGATGAGTATGAATAGACAGGCCACTGCCAGAGCAAAGGCCAATGGCACATTTATAAGGTAGAAAAAGAAATGGGCAGACTGGATGGGCCTTGCGGTCCTTATCTGCCGTCAACTTCTATGTTTCTATCTATGTTACTTATAAAGTGCTTCATTTTATTCCTGTGCAATGTGTAACCATCCCGATGTGTTTTAGAACTGCAATAATGCCTTCTTCAAAGGATCCTTTGAAGAAGGAAATATTATAATTCTGAAATGCGTCAGGATGTTTGCACATTGCACAGGAATAAAATGAAGAGCCTTACAAGAACCTGAGCAGACACCTTACTTTGGGGTGGTGAGTGCAGGATTTTTGGTTTATATTTTAGCTAGTGTAAAACACAGCTGCCAGGTTGTTGGTGGAGCATCACAATTCTGCCTCATCACCCCGGTTCTGCTTTAATTGCACTGGTTGCTGGTTAGGTGGAGGCTCCTCTTCAAGGTGGGTTTGCTCACCTTTAAAGCCCTACATGGGCTTGGCCATAGCTATGTGTCAGATCATTTGATGCCTGCTGCACCGGTCCACTCCCTCTGATCCTCATCTAGGGGCCTCCTAGCCATTGCCAGAACAAGACTGAAAATGGCCAGCGACAGAGTGTTTAGTGTCGCCAGCACCATCCTGTGGAATTTGCTTCTACCAGCAATACATGAGGCCCCTTCAGTTGAGGTTTTCAAGGCCTGCCTCAAGGCCCACCTTTTCAGCCAGACTTTTCCTGATCTGGTATACTGAGTCTTGGGGACCCCTTCCCCTCTTCCCCTTTTTTTGCTTTTACTGGTGAAATTATTTTATATCAAAAGGTTTTATATATTTGTATGTAATTTGTATGATGTTAATCTTATGTTTTTATGAATTTGTATTAGAAGACTAGTGTTTTTTACTATGTGGCACCCAGAGCCTCTGGGATTGGGCACTTGGAAAAATAAACCTTGCTTTTCCTTGCCTACTTTAATTTACATAAAGCCGGCTGGCAAGCAACTCAGCTCAGCTGCTCACCAGCCAGCACTATGCAAGTGAAAGTACTGAAACGCTCTCTCAATGGAGTGCTTCCGTGCTTTCAAGTACGCAAAGTTTACGTCATATTCGGCTTAGACATTGACAAGGACAAATACCTTGTTTAAGAGCTGGTGAAACTTAGAGCTGATTGAACTATGTTGCTGTGGGCTCCTGCCCAGTCTAATCCCTTTATTTGACCAAGACTAACAGGGACTTTTTACACAAGTTTGGAAACCATAGTGGGGATTAAACTGAGTTGGGGGGGCACTGGATGTATCTCCACGATGCACCACGAACGAGTTGGGGGACCCTAGGTCTCCCCCCCGGGGAAAGACAGATGAATGAGGTGCTGACAGGCAGGGGGAACAAGGGAGGGGGAAAGTTGGTTGAAGGAGTTGGTGGTGAATGCTAGGAGCCTTGCATAAAAGATGAAGGAACTGACAGCCATCATTACGCATGACAAGTTAGACATCATAGCGATAACTGAGACTTGGTGGATGGATCTCCACACATGGGAGACAGCTATACCTGGCTTCAAGCTGTTTAGGAAGGACAGGAAAGGGTGGGTACTGGGTAGCCATTTATGTCAACGAGGACATACAGGTGTCAGAGGGACAGTAGGGTGATGGGGCATGGAACTTCTATGGGTGAAGCTATGCAGGCAAGTAGGGGAACACTTTGGGCTGGGAGTTGTTTATAGACCACCCTCACAGGGAGAAGACCAGAATAGGGTAATGCTGCAGGATATTGAGAGGATGGCTCTTAAGGGGGATACATTACTGGTAGGTGACCTAAACTTACCAGCCGTGGAATGGACCATCCCCGAAGCAGCTTCAGCAAGAAGTAGGGAGTTAATGGACAGACTATGTGGGGTGTTCCTGAAACAGCTGTTCAGGGAGCCTACCAGGGGGAGCAACCTGCTAGATGTGGTATTGAAAAATTGGGAGAATGTAGAGGAGGTGGTGGTAGGAGAAAAACTAGGGAAAAGTGACCACAAGACTGTCGGCTTCAAGATGAGGGCAGAGAGGACAGAGACCTGTACCAGCACAACGGTGCTGTACTTTAGGGGGGTGGACTTTGACAAATTAAGAAGGCTGGTGAGGGAGATGATGAAAGGTTTAGGGGATATAAGTGATGCAGATGAACTATGGGTAGCTATCAGGGACTAGATCCGGAAGGATACACAGGCATCCACCAAAAGTTTTAGGAAGGGGGTGAGAAACAGGAAGCCATTTTGGTTCAATCGGGATGTAGCAAGGGTGGTAAGGGGTAGGTGGAGGGTATTTAGGAGATACAAGAGTACTCTGGAGGAGGAGGAGGATGGGGAGGCTTACAGGGAGGCAAGGAGACTAGCAGGAAAGGTCATCAGGATGGCTAATGTGGACACAGAAGTAAGATAGCAAAACAGGCCAGGAGAGGGAAAAATACATTTTTTAGATATGTGGGGGAGAGGAGGAAGGCTTGCCAGGGAGTTGAAAGGCTGAGGGAAGGGTAAGGAGGCAAGCACTTGGAGGAGGATGGGAAGAAGGCAGAAGACCTGAACAGATACTATATTTCTGTTCTGTATCTATGGAGGAAAGGGGGTGGTAGAGTTCCAGAGTTGGAAAGGGGGGCATGGGGATGGTATCAGATTCCTTCACCATGGAGAGAGTTAGGGAGGAATTAATCAGGGTGAAGATGGACAAGGCCATGGGGCCAGATGGCCTGCACCCAAGAGTGATTTGAGAACTAAGAGAGGAGCTGGCTGCCCCACTGGCAAAGCTGTTCAACCTGTCCCTTGGTACCATTACAGTGCCGGAGGACTGGAAAAAGGTGATGGTGGTGCCAATACACAAGGGGGAAGCAGGGAGCTTTGGAGAAACTACCTCCCTGTCAGCCTGACCATTGTGGTGGTTTAGGTCATGGAGGCACTCGTGGGTGAAAGGGTAATGAAGTACCTGGAGGGGAATGGACTGCTGGATGACAGACAGCATATATTCGCTAGGGGCAAGTCATGCCAGTCCAATTTGATTGAATTTTTCTACTGGGTGATGCAGGTAGTGGACCGGGAGAGTGGTGGGCATGGCCTATCTGGATTTCAGTAAGGCTTTGTTACACGAGGTCCCTGCACCCTAATTGATATCCTCAGGGGTACATCGTAGACAGCTAATGTTTAGGCATAGGCTATACTAATACATAGGGCTAGGGGCATCTACCGTACAAGAGTTGATGTCAGGATATGAATACATATTATTGTAACTCACTTTGCTTGCTAATGCACACACATTATACTATGTATTTTCTGTCTATTTCTTACTTGTCAGATGCCAAGACACCTGTCCTTGAAGTAGTTATAATGTGTAAGGCAACATTGCCATCTTTCGGTGATGGACACCACTTCACCTTGTTATGTAAGACTTTGTATAAGAACGTCTTTGTTCTAAAACTGATGACTTTACAGAATTATATAATGTTATCTTGGACCGTGGAGCCACCTCTAATTTAGCCAATAGGGTTCATCTCTGTAACTAGAAATGTTTCTATCTTTCAGTAACCATAGTAATTATCACAGGTATATAATGTTATGCGCAGGCTTTACACCTCGGAGACCCGAGAGATCCCAAGAGACTACAGAGAAACCTCAAGGTGTAGGAAATGCTTAGCACTGGCTCCCGGTTCGTATTGGTAAGAACTGCTTAGGGCAACTGTGATTTATCTCTTTCTGTAGTAATAAACTTGTTTATTACTTGAATGCAACTTGTCTGTGATTATTTGCATCCCCAATATTGCCAAGAACCTGAAGGTGAGGTTCAGACCTCTTACAATTGGCGACCGTGTGCAGGCGATATTGGGTGTTGAAAGTTTTCACTTGTTGCTATAAATTTCCCTTCTCCCACGGGGACTGTAGGTGTACATCTCTGTACCACCTCTCCCGTCTTTTCTACCAGTTTGTAGATACTTGCAAAGTCTGGCTGACTTTTTGGGTGTGGTCGTTGCCGTCTCGACCCACTCCATAGCAGCTTTGAATTGCAAGCCTACAACTTATACAGTAGCCCGGCTGTGTTTAAAGTACTTGTGTTGTGGTTCGATACGCAACTCGTGGTCTTTTTCACAGTTTGAATTTTCGTTCCCTCCCACATAATGGCCACCGTATCAGATATCTGCGCAGAACTGAGACTCGATGTCTCTAACTTTCTTACCTCCCATGGAGGATGGGCTGACTTCGCGCGGGACATGAGTCAATCTGAAAACCCTGTACTGGGGATTTCAACCCAGTACGCAGAGGCGCGACAGTCAACCAATAAGCATTGTGCTAAAGAGTTGATGGTCGCTGCCCTCTACGCTGCTTTGGAAGCCTCCGAAGTGAGGTTTCATACCCTTGACCTGCAGATCGCATCTCTTAAGCAGGAGATGGGTTTACAGGAAACAGAAAGTAATTTGGATACAGCAGAACTTGGAGTCAGAACTCCAATCTCTGTGTAATGAAAATGATTCACTATTGCATCATTCCGCACAGGCTGGTGAACAAGAAATGTGTACTCTGAAACATGAGTGTGAAAGTTTAAGACAGGATAAGAGTCAGGTGGTGCAAATGAATGATTTTTTGAGTGCTGCGAATGCACAGTTGAGTGATGAGATGGGTGAACTGCAGGACGAGATCAACCAGGTACGTAATGATTTAGAAATAGCTCATAGGGACAATCGCGAATTGAGCGCCGTGTACCGTGTTTTGCAGAAGCAGAAACAGGATCAGGTTGATATGGATGTTGCAAGTGTGAGTCATGATGCATGTAAAGCTAAGATGGATAAACTGCACCATCAGTGGGAGGTTTTGACTGGCCATGTTAAGGCAATGGGTGGCGTAGCCCTGCCTTTCATTAGATCATCGGAGGAGAACCATCCGATGGCGACATCTCGCAATACAATGCCCAGTCATGCCCCTACTATGGCCCAGATTCCCACCCAGCCATCCACAGTATGGCGGGTCCCTGCCCACCACTCCCCAGATCCGCGGAAGCGGCGTTGGCGCTCATCATGGGAAGCGCCATCATGGCGGTGCCCATGATGGGGGGAGCAGGCCCAAGCCTGGTCCCGATGGCGCCTCCAGTAGTCGTTATTAGTGTGGAAGACAGGCAAGAGATTGAAACCATGATTGATAGGGCATTGGGAAATATTCCTCTTCCTGAAAGAAGTATGAAAGCCATTAAAAGTCAGATTCGACAAATTTTTCAAGAAGCTGGCGCTCAGGAAGGTGTTGTTCGAACTGCGGCTGAAGCTGCAGCCCGCGCAGCATTGGATGGTGCGCGAGACGCACTACCTTTGCCTGATCGACCACCAACTAATCCCCTACAAATGGTCTACTCTGTTCAGCAAATTGCTGACAGCATTGGTCGGATGAACCCGGCCGACAACCTCAGCTGCCATTTGGAAAAGGTGCGCTCCAAGTGCGAGATGCTTAGTCTCGCCGCAGAATACCAGGTCCAAATACTACGCCAGACCATCGATCCTGGTTTATGGACAAAACTCCCTGAGCAGCTAGCCAGGATGGGAACGACACCTTTGACGAAGTCGCAGCTGAGCTCATTTCTGCTCACAGCCCTGGTGTGGTTGGAGTAATGCTAGCATACCCCGTGAAGCAAAATACTAAAGAAAGTCCAGCGACTTACCACCAAAGACTCTGGATGGCCTATCGAGCAGGAAAACACCTGGCACAAGAAGCCACGGATGTAGATCTTATTGAATATAAGACCCTGTTCCTTAGAAACATGATCCCAGCCGTGAGAGAGAAAGTAGAGCCAACCACATACCCGAATATGGATAGGTTTGCCGATATTCTTCGGGAAACCGAAAGAGTGTACCAATTGTACATCCGTGATTTGGGTTCCGGTTCCAAAAAGGTTGCCGCTGTGGAACCCGCTTCCGGGACCACGACACATTACACGGTGGAAGGGCAGGCTCAGCAACAACAGCCCAAACATCCAACGGCCCCTCCAGCTAGCACCCAGCAAAACCCCCAACAACAACAACAACAGTGGGGTGGGAACTGGAATTGGCCTAAAAACAGAAGGCACAAAAGCAAAGGGAAGCCATTACAAAGATCGGGTCCCTCATATAAAGAGATAGCTGAAGAAAATCAGAAATTTCGGGAGCTCCTGGGGCAAGTGCATTCTGTAGCGGATGCTGTTCCTGCACAAACACTTGCAGCAGTACAACCGGCGACCCATGACACTACTGGCCATGGAGGCACCGGAAGTGTGGGTGCACAGACCCATACCAGCCTGAACCCGGAAGCCCCGCCTTATATTGCATCAGTGCAACACGGTGAAGTCATTCATGCAAGCCAGGCCCAACCTCTGCATGCCTCCAACAATACAGATTGACAATTACAGGCCCCAGTCCGCATTGTAAACAAGCTGATCTTGGATACAAACGGAAGGCCCTGCACCGAGGCCGAGGTCGGGGGCCGCCAACTAATTGTCTTGTTAGATACAGGTGCAGCTGTATCTGTGTTACATGATGACCACCCTGAAACATCTCCATGGTCTACCGGATGGAAGACCAATATGTCAGGGGTTGATGGTGCTAGGTTACCTGCATACCGTTCACTGCCTTTACCGGTAGAACTAGGCCATCTAAAGACCTCACATGCTTTCCAACTGATGGTGTTGCACGATCACCCTAGTATCATCGGGATTGACTTCCTTGCACCACACGGCTGTGTGGTGGATCTAGCAAACATGTTGCTGATACAGATACAGGGTCAATACCATACTGTCTTAATTCCTGACTCACACGCTGTGGCAACGATATCCATTAACAACAAAGAGTATGACGTCATAGATTTATTCAAGAATCATGAACTTTTCCCAAAACTTCTACCTATCCTGCAATGACATTTGGAAGTGTTTGCAGTCAACAAACATGATTGCAGCAGAATGCATACCGTTATTGAGGTGTCAGGCCTGGCACATGAGAGGCAAAGGCAATATCCATTTCCCTCCGAAGCCCTACCCTCTCTTCGAGAAACAATCAAGTCACTCCTTAAACAAGGAGTAATCAGAACCTGTGTCTCCACTGCCAACTCTCCTGTTGGCCTGTGAAGAAACCCACAGGTACCTGGAGACTTACTATTGACTACAGGAAGCTGAATCAGGTTACTCCCAGTTGTTCCCCAACTGTGGCGTCTGCACCAGATGTGCTTCGACTTTTAGCAACAGATCAGAAATGGTTCAGTGCCCTGGATATCTCCAATGGTTTTTGGTCATTACCATTGGCCCTCAAGAGTCAATATAAGTTTGCCTTCACCTATGAAGGGCGAAAATACACGTGGACTTGCTTGCCACAGGGGTTCCGTAACAGCCCATCCCTCTTCCATCTCCATATGATGGATGCCCTACAAGGTGTCTCAGCCCCCCAATGTCTCTTGCAGTACGTGGATGACCTGTTGTTGGCTACTGCCACACAGGAACAACATCTGGATCTTTTGGATAAACTATTGACTCTTATTCAGAGAGCAGGCTTGAAGTGTAATCCTGTAAAAGCACAACTATGTCAGAAAGAAGTACTCTTTCTGAGTCTGAAAATAACAGATTAAGGCCGGAGTCCTACTTGGAAAAAGATTCAAGGGTTACAAGATTTGCCATTACCTACCAGTGTGGCAACTCTTAGGAGGTTTCTAGGTATGGTAAACTACTCCAGGGATTTTATTTGTGATTTTGCTCAGAGCTGCTCCACTGTACGATTTACTCAAAAGGGCGTTCCGTGGAATTGGGGCCCTGTCCATACCCAGGCTGTGGCGTCACTGAAGCAGGCCTTGGCCTCCGCCCCAGCACTGGTGAACCCCAATCCAGCATTACCATTCCATCTGAGTGTGCCACCTCTGACATTGCCATGTCAGCAGTGTTAACTCAAAGGTGCATGGCACTTTGAGACCTATTGCATATGCATCGCAGCTCTTGACCCCAGTAGAGCAGAAGTATGGCCTTTGTGAAAGGAATCTTCTGGCCACTTATTGGTCGGTCAAGCACTTCCTGTATATCATTGGGTACTCCACTGATTCTTAACACCAATCATACACCTACTACCTTTCTGCTCTCAGATAGAGTGAAGGATGGGTCAGTCTCTAACACCAGGCTGACACACTGGTCACTCCTCCTCCAGGATAGGGATATTCAGGTCCATCAAACCAAAGTTCCATCTCTATTAGCTCATGGCCTCCTCTTCCAGGGGGAACCCCATGACTGCGCTTTGCAGTCACCTGATCTCCCAGATCCGGGTCCATTCTTCCCTGCCACCCCTGAGATACCGGAGAATACCTCTTTGTGCCGCGTTTTCACCGATGGTTCAGCATCATACTATCAGGGTGAACAGATTGCAGAGATGGGTATTATGGTAGTGTATCCCTATGGGAACACTGTCAGGATATCTAAACGCTGTAGTGTAGCCTCATCACAGTATGCAGAGATGGCAGCGGTGGCCTGGGCATTAGAGTTTATCCTACATGGAACTCAAGATACCATCATTTTCACAGACTCTAATTGGGTTTGTTGTTCCCTTACAGAATTTCTCCCTTTCTGGCAGAAGAACTCCTTCCTCTCTTCTGATGGAAGCCCAGTGAAATACAAAGAACTGGTAATTTACATACATGCATTAGCCCAGAAATACCCACACAAACTCTATGTGCACAAGGTTAAAGCTCACTCCTTACATGATCCCTATCATGCATTCAATGACACAGCAGACACCCTTGCTAAGGAAGGGGCCAGGGGGATGTCTGGGCGATGGATCATCCAGAGGCCAATGCAGCTGTACAGGTTGCAGCTCTCAAAAAGAAATCTGAATATTTTTCCCCCTTGGACCTCTCAGCAGCTCAGCATTTGGACACTGAACTCAAAGAAGTGTTCAGATTTCTGGACAAGGGTACTGAAGAAAGACTCCCTACACATAACCCCTATTGTAGGCATGAAGGTAAATTACACTTATCCCCTGATGATAAACTTATTTGGTTCCAGCCAGAGGATACTGCCACCAAATTGTGGGTAGTCCCCAGACATTTGAGATCCGACTTTTTGCACCAGGTACATGACACACCTACTGGTGGACACCAGGGGACTGAAAATACCCTTCAACGCCTCAAAACCACTGCTTGGTGGCCCAGGATTACCAAAGATGTTAAACAATATATTGACAATTGCCTTGTTTGTGCACAAAACAATCCAATACCTACAAAACGAACTGGCAAACTTCTACCACAGAGACACACTGGCCCTTGGCATGCCATTCAAATTGATTTTATCGGTCCCTTGACCAACACCAGTAGAAACAACAAGTATGCCCTTGTAGTGACCGATCTATTCTCTAAGTGGGTTGAGGCTTTCCCCACCAAGACTTGCACTGCAAAAACAACTGCCAAAATCCTGGTAGAACAGATTTTCTCCAGGTGGGGCCTGCCTCTCAAGGTAGACTCCGATAAAGGAACCAGTTTTACAGTTGAGTTAATGAAAGAGTCCCTTGAACTCCTTGGGGTTCTGCAAAAGTTCCACATACCTTATCACCCTCAATCCTCAGGTCAAGTAGAAAGAGCCAACAGACGGATTAAGCAAATGCTTTCCAAATTCATTGAGGATAATCCCAAGACATGGGATTCCCTACTGCCTTTACTTCTTATGGCAATTAGGGGTATGCCCTCAGCCACCACCCAGCTTACACCCTTTGAGGTAATGACTGGAAGACAAATGAGATTACCTGAACATTTGCTCTTTGACCTGCACACCCCCACTGCAGACCGCGTGTCTGTAGATCAGTATGTGGAAAAACTCAGAAAAGACCTCATACACACACACTTGTATGCTGCAAATTGCATGGGCAAGGCCCAGCAACAGTCCAAAATACAATTTGACAAACACACACAAGAAGTGGATTGGCAAGTTGGAGATCAGGTAATGGTGCTTCGATTTGCACATCCCACCCACTCCTTCTCCAATAAGTGGGAAGGCCCTTATCCCATTGTCAACAAGCTCAGTCCAGCAGTCTATCAAGTTAGACTCCTCCACAACAATAAATTGACTGACGAATGGTTACATGCAAACCAGTTGAAACTGTACAAAGGAGCTTAAGACTTACTCTTCCTAACCCCACTGGGCGTAACTGTACTAATATACTAATTTTTCATCTACCTTTTCAGATACATTGACAAGATGGCTATCTTGTTCCTATCTCTCCTCCTTGCAGGAGTAATCCCTTTCACCCAAGGCACGGTACCAGACCTCCTTCGACACCTTGATCTTCCAGCACCTCCTACAGAGGGAGTTTCCATCAAAATTCCAGACACTATGATTACTGTCCAGGAAGGTTCCGATGCATACCTCACTGCCTCAGTTGTGGCTCCTGACAAATCCACCCTTCAAATTGAGTGGTAAACCACTTCACAAGGACAAGTTTTCCTGTGGCAAAACTCTCTAAGGAACTTTCCAGGTCCCAACAAATTATCCCAATGGTTCACTGTCCTTGTTACAAACTGCATAAGACACTCTGGTTTGTATAACATAACTGCTTTAATTGATCCTTCCTATTGTAACTCTCTTTCTCAAGATTCTGCCCGCAGATTCTGTGCTGTACACCACATGGCCTCTGCAGCCATGTATCTATCTGTGCTACCTCCTACCGAAAAACAGCTTTTGGAATGTCCAAAACATACCCCTGGTCCCCGTAGTGGTCTCACAGCCACTGCCCTCCCAGGTTCCTTGATTAACAATTTACAGTTCATGCATATACCTGTTTTATTTAACCTTACTTACTGGAATATGAAAGAATTTGGTATGTGTCACAATACCAATACATCTGCATTTTATAGTACTTTATTGCTTGATAGTTTAGCTGCATTTCAGATTCGCACAAAGGATCCCTTTACTGGGGTTTATTCTACTGAACACAGAGGTAATTTTAGGAGGAAACCTCCTCCTAGTACTCTTACTCAGAAACGTACTAAACATGAAGTTGACAGTTCTGATGTTACAGGTGCCACAGGTACCGTCACAGGTCTTTTTGGTACTGCTATGTCCATTTGGAACAAAGCAGACATTGCTGCTATCAAAAGTCATTCTGCAGAATTCTCCACTGGTTTGGTTAATAATGTTTTACCTCCTTTATTGCATGGTGTGGATGGTCTTAGCCAGGAAGAAAGATACACTGTATACAACATGCACAACATCGCAAAAGCCTTCACTGATTCCAAAGATAAGATTAATGCACTCATACAACAAAACAATAGAGAAGCTGATAAACAATACATTGGTAGAGAAATACTTTGTTCTGCTTATGGTTCATACATACTCACTACCATTAACAATCTCTTCAGAGACCTAGAAACTGGAAGAATCCCAGATATAATACATGACAGACGCATTTCTAAATGGTATTGTCCTAAGTGTAAACTTCCATCTTGCATTTCCCTATGTATGCAACAGACACTGTCCATTCCTCTCTCCACAGCTCGAAATATGGGGTTTGTGACCAGACATCCTAACACTGGTCCTTGTTTTTCTACTAAGAAATGTTCTATAACAGATACCATGTTTGTCTCTTTTACTGTCTCCTTACCACGTTTTGATCCTACTACAGCTTTGTTCGACAAGCTGGCACTGGCGCATTCAATAGGGCATTTGGATGATGACATCTACCGAGAACGCCTGGACCTACCACCTTTACTGGTCTACCACTCCTTCCTGGATGCCTGGGTGGCACCGCACACGGAATGTTGTGCAAAAAAGCAATACATCTACCTGTGCCGATGAGATGTGTTTGACGTTATACGCCCTGTTTGTGGCTACTCTCCAGACAGCATTGATTGGACTTTCATTATGGATGCTGACATCACGGAGAATGGCACCAACTCTTTTGAATCAACGCAGTCACCGGATCAGCTCTACCAGTCTTATCGTGAGGAAGCTCATCGCCTGTCAACACGAATCTCCAAGACGACCTACACATGCCCTGTCCAGTTGCAAAAATGGAGACTGCCTACCGTAAGATCACAGTACAACTCTGACGGTGAATATTGTATAGTTACCAATGTGAAATCTTATTCCTATGGTTCTGTTACTTGTTCAATTGATTACCCCAACTTCTGTTTTGTTCCCCATCAGAAAACTGTTATTGGACATATTGTCATAACCACCGTCCCCCTTATGGAAGCAGATATTATTGATGGTAATCCAGATTATCTACTCACACTTGAAGAATACCTACCCTACTTTAATGTACACATAGATCCACTTACACTTACACTGAAATCACTTTTAGATAGAAAGGACACACACCTCATCCACATCAGCAATAATATAACCAAAGCCAAAGAAGCCATTCTTGACCTGATGAATGATGGTGATATGAATAATGCATTGACTAACACTTGGTTACAGATTACTTTTAAAGGTGTTGTAATAATACAAGCATTTTTGATATTTACTTTGATTATTATGCTTTGCTGCCTACAACGTACTCTTCACCAACACCGTGAGCAGCTTGAGTTCCTTTACAAGGCTCACGCCTCCGGATTGTAAAGGACCACTGCTCCTGTCCAACCCTTGTATTCGCCTGTGTTGCCCTTTGAGGCAACAGGGGGTATTGTTACACGAGGTCCCTGCACCCTAATTGAGACCCTCAGAGGTACACCGTAGACAGCTAATGTTTAGGCATAGGCTATACTAATACATAGGGCTAGGGGCATCTACCATACAAGAGTTGATGTCAGGATATGAATACATATTATTGTAACTCACTTTGCTTACTAATGCACACACATTATACCATGTATTTTCTGTCTATTTCTTACTTGTCAGATGCCAAGACACCTGTCCTTGAAGTAATTATAATGTGTAAGGCAACATTGCCATCTTTCGGTGATGGATACCACTTCACCTTGTTATGTAAGACTTTGTATAAGAACGTCTTTGTTCTAAAACTGATGACTTTACAGAATTATATAATGTTATCTTGGACCGTGGAGCCACCTCTAATTTAGCCAATAGGGCTCATCTCTGTAACTAGAAATGTTTCTATCTTTCAGTAACCATAGTAATTATCACAGGTATATAATGTTATGCAGGCTTTACACTCGGAACCGAGATCCCAAGAGCTACAGAGAAACCTTGAGGTGTGAGGAATGCTTAGCACTGGCTCCCGGTTCGTATTGGTAAGAACTGCTTAGGGCAACTGTGATTTATCCCTTTCTGTAGTAATAAACTTGTTTATTACTTGAATGCAACTTGTCTGTGATTATTTGCATCCCCAATATTGCCAAGAACCTGAAGGTGAGGTTCAGACCTCTTACAGCTTTTTACACCATATCCCATAGGAGGCTGATTAACAAACTGAATAGCATAGGGGTAGGGGTAAAAATAACAAGACGGGTTGAAAACTGGTTGGAGGATAGGAGTCAGAGGGTGGTGGTGAATGGGGTGTACTCAGGGATTGGGCAGGTGAAGAGTGGAGTTCCTCAGGGATCAGTACTGGGACCCCTCCTGTTCAATATCTATGTACTAAACAATGTGGATGGACTGACAGAGGGTGGTCCTCTTTGCAGATGACACAAATATCTGTAAAACAGTTGACTCTCCTGGGGGTTGGAGGACATGAGAAGGGACTTGAGATTACTGAAGGAGTGGGCCAAGGCCTGGCAGCTAAAATTCAACCTCAAGAAGTGTGCTGTTATGCACATTGGGCACAGGAACCAAAGGGCTGAGTGTATGCTGGGTGGGGAGAGAGTCAGGTTATCAGAGGATGTTAGGAATCTGGGGTAACAGTCTTCATCAACCTCAAGGTAGGAAAGCAATGCTAAAGAGCATTAGGGAGGCCATATGGGATCTTGGCAAGTATCTGCAGCAGGATCACCAGCAGGCGTAGGGAGGTCCTGGTGCCCCAGTATCAAGCCCTGGTGAGGTCCACCTTGAGTACGATGTATGTGACTTGGTAAAATAGGACCCTGACCCATTTGTTATGGAGAAAGTGTTTAAATGCAAGGATCTTTCCTTTTCTGTGGCTTCTTTGTCTGGTTGTGCAACCAAATTTTCCCTGTGAGACTTTGGACTTGATCAACCTGAATGGTCTCACAATTCTTTGCCTCTCTCTGTCTCTCAATTCTCTCTTGCTATCTGTCATTTCCTGCCTTGCATATCCACTGATATAAAAATATATATAAATCAATATGTGAAAATGTAACTGATGTTGGGCTCTCTTTTGTTTAGAACATATATAGAGTCACTGTTGAAATGTATGTACGTATAATTTGAGATGACTGCAAAAAGCTGTTGGAAACTAGAAGTTACCTTGGTGTAAATCTTTGAGTCTTTTGCAAAAGGTGTGCAAAAGGGGCCCCAGCAAGCACACTGTGTTCTAGCAGCTCTTGCCTGATATTTACAAAGACAGGATGCTTGCTAAGAATTGGGGTTGAAAGGACTTATAAAGGAGCTAAGTTGCAACTGCAGAGGAAGAAAAAGCAACACAGAGACTCAAGGAAAACTACTGTTTTTCTCCTTTATACATAGTTATACTGAACAAGTTTTTTTTTTACATTACTGCTCTGTAAATAAATATTTGGGTGAATTCTACAACTGCTTCTGGTTTTCTCTATGCTTTCTGACCTGTGCTGCGATGACAGATGGTGTCAGCCTAAATGGGATTTATGCCATGCATACCTTAAGACAGGAGTTTTGTGTGTGGGTACTGGACCTAGTACCAGGGAAGCACAGTGGAAGGTATGGATTCTGTCACAGCAAATCAAATAGTGGTTACCAAGAGAATGGCAGCCAAACTAGCAGAGACAGAGGTCCAGTCTGAGATTATACAGCCAGCACAAGTTATGGAAAAAGATCAGGCAGTGACAGAACCTGAAAGCCTGATGGACTTTTTCAAATGGTGGACTATACAACAAAATAGAATGAGAAGCAGAAAGAAAAAGAGATTCAGTGTTTAGAAGCACAGAGAAGAGAAGAGATGCAGTGACAGAAGCAAGAGATGAAAGAAGAGATGCAGTGACAGGAGCAGTGATGGCTGGATGCCTTGCAAGTGATTAAAGGCAGGGGATCTAGCAGAGATCCATTTGAGCAACAAAATGCAAGCAACTTAAAAGTTATTAAACTTACTAAGTTGTGCCTCTCAGATGATATTGAGGCATACCTGACAACTTTTGAAAGAGTTGTCACAGCCTGCCAGTGGCAAAAGCAGCAATTGAAAATCAGACCGGTACCCTTCTTGACAGGGAAAGCCCAATTTGCCTACAGCAGTATGGACACTGCACAGTCAGAAAAATATGACCTGGTGAAAAGCGAAATCCTGAAAAAGTATGCATGTCTGGAGAGACATACAGGCAGAGATTTTGATATCTGAGGTACAGCTCTGTCAACAATACTCAAGGAGCCTTCACCCCAATCAGGGAACTCCTGATGAAATGGATCTAACACGAGAGCAAAACAGTCCAACAGATCATCAACAAATTTGCCATGGAGCGATTCATCAACATCTTGTCTACATATGTGCAGCTGTGGGTAAAAGAACACAGACCAGAGAGTGGGGAAAAGGCTATTTCTTCGACCATGGACTACCAAATGGCTAGACAGATGCCACATCATTGAGGTAACAGTCAAGCACCAGTAAGACAGTCTTTTTCCCATTTAAACTCCAAGAGTGATAAGAACTCTGGTGGGGGTAACAGATCTATGCCCAGAGATGTTATCTGCTAAAACTGTAATAACCCTTGCCATTTTGCAAGAAACTGCTGTAGTAAGGAGAGTGGCACTGGAGCAGATTTGTCCTTGGCAAATTGGGGCAAGTACTTAGCAGATGTGAAGGTGGGGGATAAGATTGTAAAGGGACTTATTGATTCGGGAAGCAGAGAGACTCTAGTGCATGTTAAAGTGCTGGGAAAACACTGTGCTAAGGGACCAGGTACTGGTGTCATCTGCATCCACTGGGACACGCAATACTATCCCACCACTCAAGTGATTCTGACCGTTAAGGGTGTGCCACACCAAAGGAAAGTGGAGGTAGTATCTAAGTTACCTATACTTGCGATTCTTGGAAATGACTTTCCAGGATTTACTGAGTTGATCAAGGAGGGAGTAAATAGTTTCATAGTAGGGGTACGATTTCAGGAGGCGTTAGCCCGTAGTGAACTCGCCACCGACATGATTATTGGTGGAAGTCATACTTTTTATTGCCAATGTAAAGATCTAGTCTTTTTTTTAATAGTTCCACAGTATTACTTGTGACAATGTCACTAGGAAGTGAGTTCTATATGGGAGGTATCCTCTGGGTAAAGAACCTTTTGTGCTTCATAGTTTTACATAAGGTGGTTTTTAACTTAAGATTATGAGATCTTATATTGTTGCTTAAATGCTGTCTTTCTAAACAGATTGTATTTAGCAAAGACTCTTACTGGAGAGCCTTAAATGTGTAACTTGGATCTCCTCTAAGGGATCAATATTCCAAGGAGAATAACCCAAGAGTTCTTAATCTACATTCATAGTCTTTGTTAGTCATATTGTTGTTGTTCTTAGTGACCCTGTGTTGAACCTTTTCGACCATGGTGTGACAACCTACTGTGGTCAGAGTACAAAATGGTGCACAAAAATCCAAATGTGGACATACAAGACTAGTGTATAGAGGTAGAATAACTTCAGGTTTTCTACTTTTAATGTGCTTCAGAATACAACCTAAAATACCATAGCATTTTTTAACTGTTTCATTTGTGTGTATGTCAAATTTAAAGTTGTCAGTTATTGTGACACCCTGATCTTTCTCTTCTGTTGTGACTGGGAGATTAATGTTGTTCATTACATAGGTAGCTAGATTGTTATTCCTTCCCATATGCATATAACCTTACATTTAGCCACGTTGAAATTCATTTTTTTATCAGTGGCCCAGTTACATCATTTGTTTACATTATGTTGTAATGTAGCAACAGACTGGGCATTGTTTACTCTGCACCCAAGCTTGCAATTATCCGCTTATTTGTTTAAATCCTGATGTTTCAGTAGCTGTGGTGACAACAGCTTAGGCAAAGAAAATTTCAGACGGTGGAAACACTTTTCCTTTCAAAGATTTTGATTCAGACTTGTCTGAGCACAGCTCCAAGATCCAGAAATCCAGGAAAGAAAGACGAAGCCTGAAGAAACTGTGGCAGCAAATGACTGATGGACATAAAGGGTTAACATATGAAAATACTAAATTTAAACTGATAACTGATTGTGATTTTCTTTCAGAACAAGCTAGCAATGTTTCTCCCCAGGGTTATTTTAAACTGCTGGGGTCAGAATAGAGATTAACCCTTGCAGGGCTGTGGACTGATATATCAGTCCAAAATTCCTATATGTTCTAATTCTGTCAGCAGCCTAAGGGTTAATAGTGAGAGGAAATCATTTTTATACTGTTATTTATTTATTTATTTATATTCTTTGGCAACCAGGTTAACTCCCAAGGACTACATGGCCCATTTTACAGGCATTATCCAGGAGCACAAGAAGGTTAAGCGACTTGCTCAGGCTTGCACAGTATGCAGGTGGAGGCTATGGGGAATCAAACTCAGGTCTGCTGAATTTGCTCAAACCTCTGCGAAACACTCTCCCATTTTCCTTTCTATGTCAGTCTTGTATTCTGATATGCTTTGACCAATTTTTGACAATGTAATTATTGATGCTTGTGGTACCCTCAATACTGTATTGTGTCAGTGTCAGTGGCTCAGTAGGTAGCACACTCGCCTCTGAGGCCGGGAGATCAGAGAGCTGTGGGTTCAGTTCCCACATCTGGCACTTGGGTTAATATCCTAGTACTGACACTGTAATACAGCATGAGAGGGGTGCTGCACTTCTGAGGTGGCGTCTTTCGGATGAGACGTTAAACTGAGGTCCCATCTGCCTGAATTGGTGGTAGTTCAGGTGGATGTTAAAGATCCCATGGCACTTATCGAAAAGAGTAGGGGAATTTTTTATGGAGAAAATCATAACATCAAGCAAATAGCCATACAAAAACAAAACAAACTAAATAACAAGAACATAAGAAGTCATATACAATCAGTATATCATAAAACCAGAAACAGAATAAGCAAGTAGAAAAACAGTATACATGACATGCAAGGGAATTTATACAAGGTGAAAGTAACAATCCTAACTTGAGAACAAAAATCAAAATGAACCCAGAGAGAATGAAACCTTGAGGGAGGAAGCTGTTTATATTCAGATTCCTTAATAGATATTAGTGCAGTTTCAATATAAGATATAATATCCGCAGGTATTGTTGGAATTTGTTGCAATATATATTGGCATCTGGCTTGCCATAAATAATACTTACAAATAGCAAACAAGACCCTGAGTGTGCTAGGATGAAATATGTGCCATGGAGCAGTGAAAGCACCCAAAATAAATACTTGATACGTAATCCTGCTCAGGAAGGGCCATTTCCACTTGTTTGCCAATGTTTTCCAGAACAAACGGGCATCCGCACAAGTAAAAAAAAAATGATCCATGGATTCTTCTAATTGAACACAAAAGGGTTTAGGACAAAACCGCTCCTGTGAGGATTTGTGTTTTAGATTACCCCGAACTTGTAGTTTCCCATGGCAACACATCCAGGAAACATCCCACATGTGTGGTGGAATCCGTTTATCTTTAAGAATGTTTAAAGCATTAGACATACCAGTTGGAGAACAATGTGGGAAAAGCAACACCGGCTTAAAAGCCATCAGAAAAGCCGTATATATTTGTTTCCTGGTCAAGGATAGTAGAGAAGGTTTACTAACCTTCCAAGCTCTCAGGGTACGGAAACTATCTATGACATAAGAAGGAACCCCAGAAACACGAGAAAGGTGAGGGGGGAGGTCAGTCCAAGCAGTCATGATAGGACTCACAGCACTACACACCCATGAATCACAAACAGAAAAGGAATATCTAAAACTTTGGAAAAGGTGGAAGAGAAAAAAGGATAGAAAAAAAGCAATAGGGTGTATCATACCCAGACCACCCTGGTGGACAGGTAAATAAGTCACAGCCCATTTAATGGGATTAAGGTGGCTACCCCAAATCATCTGAAAAAATGTGCTATAAATCCTAGTTTCTAAGTTCTTAGGAGGGGCATAAATATGGCTAAGAAATAAAAAAATAGGGAGTAAAAATTTCTTCACCACCAGAACCCTCTTCTTTTTCCCCAGTTTCCAAGTCTTCCAAATCTGGACTTTAGACTCATCGAGTGTGAGGCGTGTTTCCCAATTATAACCAGCCCCATCTGGAACATTAAACCAGAGTCCCAGAATTCTTTGGGGAGTAGTACAAAACCTAATACCATTCGCCCTTGAAATAATGGCAGACCCAGGGTCCAAGGAAATACATACACTTTTTTGTAAATTTATACTACCCCGAAAGTAAAGAGAAAGATTGAAATATTTGGAGTGCAGTATCACCTGAGGCTAGGTTTGATGTAAGCAATACTACATCGTCCATGTCACATGAAATTTTAACAGGCAATACATCAGGAGAAGGTGCGAGACCAATAATACTAGAGTCCCATTTAATTTGACGAATGATGGGATCTAAGGCAAAGGCATACAATAAGGGACTAAATGGGCAGCCTTGATGGAGTCCTACCACCTGTAGGAGGGTGTTACCCGTGAATCCATTTATAATTGGAATAAAATATGCCAAGTAAAGCATGTGTGAGAGCCATTGTAAAAAAAAGTTGTGGAATACCATAGAGTGTCAAAATCTGAAGTAGATACTTGTGATATACAGAATCGAAGGTCCAGAGAGAAAACAAAACCTGACAACCCTTTACTATTCCGAGCTTCAAAAATCTCCCGTAAAAGAAAGAGGTTTGATTGTATAGAACGGCCCGGTATAGCACAGGATTGAGCCGGATCAATGAGATCAGGAGCAATCTTCCTAAGTCGAGAACAAAGTATGTTAGATAAAATTTTATAATCAGTGTTGAGGAGATGAAGGGGTCTCCAATTAGCAATGGAGTGAACATCCCCTTTTTTAAAGATGAATTTCAAAAAAGATATACCAAAGTCGGGGGTTGTGTCTAAAGAGTTCAATATAAAAGCGTAGACTTGGGTTAGAATTTCTAACAAATTTTCCTGAAATGTTTTATAAAACTCATGTGTGAGACCATCAGGTCCAGGGGCCACTTTCAGTTTGAGATGTGATATAGCACAAACAACTTCCTCTCTTGAAATTGGACTAATAAGGTCTGGTATTTGATGTGTAGAAATCTGGGGGGCTGGAGCTGAAAAAACAGAGGATAAATCAGGGGTGGAGTGTGGAACAGTACAAAAGCATTGTTGTAAATGTGAATGCATAACAGAAAACATTTCTGGGATCGTGTACATAACATTACCATGCTCATCCATTAAGCCATGCATGACAGTAGAGGAAAGTCTGCCCTTAAAGGCTAAAAATGGGTTAGCAGAAGGGGACGGGGAGGTACCGACGCGCATAAAAAAATCTAGGGTTCGAGCACTATCATATTGGAAAGAAAACATGAGACATTTAATCTTGGAGATTTGAGATGATTAATCAACAGGAGAAGAGACAGAGAGGGACATCAATTTATATAGCTGATAGCGGTAGGTTAAGTATGTAAGGTATTTGTCCCGGGCCTTCTTCTTCCCCAGGTGTTGAAAGAAAAGGCGGATTTCCTGCTTTGAATCTTTCCACCAATCCCAAATGGAATCGTAAAAACAGAGAACGGAAATACAGGCCTGAAAAATAGTGCAGACTTGACACTGAACAAAAAAGGAAAAAAATAAAGAATTATTCAATTTCCATTGGGGATAGATTGAAACAGGGGACAAAGAAGTATAATCAATGAAAAAAGTACCTATCAAAAGGCAGTGATCTGAAATTTCGGTATGGCGTAGAACAAACTGTTTAGGAACACAATGTTTGGAGACAAATATATAGTCAATCCTAGTGTGGAACACTGACCTGTGGTATGTGTATCCCGCATCAGAATGTAAAAAGCGATATGCGTCCTGCAAACCTGCATCCTTAATCAAAGAGGACAAGGCCGAGGAATCGCAATACTTTTTTTCCCTGAAGCTGTTCTACAAGCAACATCTATAGAACAGTTAAAATCCCCCCCCAGATGATATGTTTACGAGTACATAAAAACGGCTTGATTAAATCAAATAAAGCAATACGGGCTGCTTTAGTTTGTGGACCATAAATTACAATTACACGTAAAAAAATATCAAAAATAGAGCAGTCCATAATAAGCGCCCTTCCAGGAAAAATATCTATGATGCGAGATACAGAGAACTGTGGTGAAAAAAACAGTATAGCCACACCATCAGCAGTGTCAGTTCCAAAAGTCCAGTAGGATGGGCCTTTATACCACCCACGTCTAAGTTGTTGTACCTCAAATAAGGTAGAGACATGGGTTTCTGTAACAACAGAATGTCTAAAGAAGTGAGGCAGCAAATGAATGAAAACCATCCGCCTCTTATAGCTTTTCAAGCTACTAACATTTAAGGATGCAAGTCGGAGGGTAGCTGGGCAAAAAGTCAGTCAACCACTACCGTCCGTGAATAGCCATATTTTTCCTTTTTTTACTCCCTTTCTTAGATTTCATGAGTTTCTTTCTGGAAACATCCGGAGGTTTAGATGTAGGAAGATCAATGTCAGATAATAAGGCAGATACGTCAGAGTCACCATCAGTATCATCCTTGTCACCTTTCAGACAGTCAAAAGCATTGGAAAGGTGAATATCAGGAACTTTCAGATTTTTATGGGCAGCAGCCCTAGTAACCCGCCTGCCAGGTTGGAAACCTTCCGAATCCGTAATCGGAGTAGCAGGAGTGGAAAAGGAGGTAGCAGGAGGGGATGGCTACCATCATCTCAGAAGTAGAGGGTTGCCTAAATCAGGGCAGAGTTACTCACTGGCAGGAAATAGGAGGATCTATTGAAAGAGGCATGGGGAGACCATTGTGGGTTTGGGAACAGATCCCAGAGAACTTAGACGGTCTTGAATCTTATCCTGAGCTTTTGAACTAATACCTCCAATTCCAGCCCTCTTTACGATTTTTACTAGCCCAGGGACACTGGTGATAAGCATGTCCCAATTCATTACACAAATTACATTGAAAGATATTTTTACAAGAAACACTAGGTGTCCGTACTCCCATAAACTGCATTTCAATAAGTCGCAGGTACTACTTAAGTGTGTGGTGGTCCCACATTTGTAGCAGGCCTGAGGTTGTCCACCATAAACAGACCCTCTATCCTTACCTAAAAAAAACTGTTAGGTAAGTGCACCACATCCGAGTTTACTTGAAAAAGCTTAACCCTAAACCTCCAACCCCCCGTCCACAACCCTTCATCATCCAAAACAGCTTCGGGGGGGGACAGAACATTACATCGGTTTTGTAGCCAATGATAAATATCACTTATGCTAACACCCTCATTTTGGAACATGATAGTGACTGTACGCACAGCTGGTTTAGTAAGGGGAATTACCAAAAAGGAGTCCAGAGAGGAGAGATTTTTACAGAAGTGTAAGCATGCCAAAACCTGTCCAAGCTAGCTGAGGTCTTGAAACAGACATCAAAAGTCTCCTCCCCGGAGATGTGGATCAGAGCATAGATGTCCGAGGCCTGAAAGTGTAGCGAGCCTTTCAGGAGCGTCCGAGCCACATAATAGCGGTCAGGAAACTCAGAGAGTCCACCCCGATAACAGAGACGGACGGCATTCCTACGGGGTGCTTGCTCAAGCTTGTTTTTAAATAAATTGGAAAGTACAGGCATCCTGTTAGCAGAGGGGGGTGCTCCAAATGCGGAGGTACAGTGTCAACCAGCATATGTGAGGCACCTTCCCCAGCTGTATCCAGTGAACTATAGGAAGTAGGAACAGAATTCACAGGGAGGGAAGGAGGACCAGAAGTACTATGGGGAGCAGCGGGACGAATGATCGTAGGAGGTAATATCGAGGATTCCTCTGGGTCCTGGGACAAACAATAAGGGTAACTCAGAAACCTGAGATGTAGGTGGAGAATCAAGAACAAGCAGGGTCCCTAGAGTCCATAATATCCCTCCATGAAACCTTAGAAACATCTTTTAGACAATGAAACAGTACAGTCTTTCTGAATTAACAAGTCCTTACTAGCAGGTACCTGGTGGAGCTCATACTCGTGCAGGCCTGTTTGAGAATATAAAACTCCATGTCTGTCCTCGTTCCATGAGAGATCCGGTATCCAAGTGCCCGAAGGGGATTGTGTCCAACCTGCCCCTCGTAATGCCTCTGGGGCAGTTCAGGTGGGGTCCAAAACATCCGTTGAAGCCGCAAGCCAAACCGAGAACGGAGCAAGGCAGTAGTAGAAACAGGAGGCTGAGCAGAGGTAGTCCGGGAGAATTCCGCCAAAGGGTCCAAATTCACGATTTCCGTAGCCCCAGCATGTGACTCAGCAGTCGCGGTGACTCTCTGTGTGTTAGACCCGGAAGAACCTGGGGGAAGCAACGGTGCAGCACACAATGCCGCCGCAGATTTGCGTTCCGACTGAACAACCGAGTCAGTAGGTGCAGAAACATCCGGTACATGCAAACTCTCCAGAGACGCAGAAAAAAACAGACGGTATGATGGTAGGCGAAGACTCCAAAGTTCCAGGCAAAGATAAATGCATTGTTGTGGTAGAAACAGGCCTGAGAATCTGAAGAATCGTCCAGGAGCAACAGAGGAGCACAGGATGAAAGGTCTGTACTGCAGCAGGGTGTCTCAGAGACTGAGAGGTCCATCCTCGTGACCAGAGCGTCCCCCTACCGCAAAGAGTAGGGGAATTTCCCCGGTGTCCTGGCCAAATTTCCCTCATTCACTAAAATACCACCAACAGCTTAATCTGGTTCAAGGTCAGTTGGCATTCACCTGAATCACCCTCCCCCGGGTTGTGCCTGAAAATAGGCAGGATTTGTCTAGTGCACTTACCCGGTCAACAAAAAATAAATAAAATAAAATTGTGTTCCCTTTACCTCAGCAGCTACTACTGTTTCTTTTCACGTTTCTAAGACATTTCACAATTTCAGACACACCATTCCATCCTGTTTATCTGAGTGACATGTAATAGTGTAGCTAATATCATGGAATGTTCTGGTAGTACAAAATGAGAACATTGGCTAGCTGTTAAGGACTCAGGAGAGAAGTAGTCAATGTAATGATAAAGGCAATAAAAATTAGATAATTAATTTAACAAAAATGGGTCTAAAACATGTTAGAATACAGAACAAACACACATGAGAGCATATAAAGGTGTTAAAGCCGTTTACCTGTCATAGCAGTAAAAGACCATACTTAAAATTCAGAGTGGAAAAGATTAGGTTAATTTACCGCTAATAGCCATACTTTACACCTCCCAGGCAGACTGGCTTAACAAGGAAAGGCAGGTCTGTATGACATCTGAACTTCTCTGAAACCTGGACATGCAATGCAGCAGATTTGATACATCAGTTTTAAGAGTATTTGAGCACACAAAATGACACAAAAAATGGACTACATTTAATCAAAACTGGATGACCGGATAAGGACCTAAAAACCAGACTATCTGGTCTAAAACCAGATAGGTGGCAACCTTAGTTTCTTCATAAATTCAGTGTCCACATTCACCAAGTGAACTGTACCGTGGTTGGGATAACAGGATACAAGAACTCAGGCAGACCAATTCCTTTCGTGCATAAAAAGCATCGCTTTGGCACTTGTCATTTTATTCTCTCCTTTAAAATGATTTTTCACAGAAATAAAAATTCTGGTATTACTTCATACACTTCATTAGGTTTACAAAATAAACAAATGAAATGGCCTCAGAAGGACCAATATTCTGCTCAGCAATGGCACTCTACTTTTTTTGAGTCTTTTCACACAGTTGTGTGAGTTTCTGAGGTGTTTCACCACTCACAGTCAGTGAAACACTAACTCTCCCATCTAACTTTAAGTCCCCAGTGGCACACTTTTATACATTTATCAAGGTGACATCATGGATCTAAGATCTGCCCATAACTGCCCCTTAACTACAAAGTACCTCTCAGTGGCTCATAACCCATCCTATACAAAAACAAAATGGCTATTTCTAAGCCAAGACAATGAGGGTTCACAACTGTAACACAATAACTCCTTTATATTCATGCTAAGCAGATTTATTATCCTTTGGAGCTTTATTTGCCATTAGCTCCTCCTCTAGGTAGTGACCTCACTAGGTAGAGTTCTTATCAAATCAGTCTGTCTGTGGGCTGCCAGCCCTGTAGCAGCACCACATACAGCAAACAAAGGGGCTTCCCACATGTAAAGAACAACTGTTTCATAAAAGTTATCCTTACAGCTTTATCTAGCTTTTGTTGTGTTTTCTGACATCCTAACTGGCACTCCTAGACTAAAATCAGGTAAGAACCTTATAAATTTCCTTTGATAAACAAGTAAGGTTACCACCTACTCAGTTTCTGACCAAATGGATTCGGTTTTCTAGGTCCAGATTGCTCCTGTTTTCACCACTGCAAATTGGTGGTATTTATGGTAGGTCAAGTAGCATCTGTGAGATCCTTCACTAACTTTGTTTCATTTTTAATGTTGCTTGCGCGCATGTGCAAGAAACATAGTGCCATCATTGGAGATTTCGGAGGTGTGTCACCTCCTCCTCCAATTCAGTCAGTGAGCTGGCAGGCGCGGCACCTGTAAGCCAATGCATTTTGGAGCTGTCTATGACGCGCTCAAAATGCAGTAACGCCAGTTGAAGGGGCTACGCTTCAGTAAGCACCGATAAGTAGCCCACACGCAGGCGTCGCACCCCACCGCGTCCTGTGTAGCCGACGGGTGCCCAATCCCCGCGCTGAGCTGCTGTTCCGCCTCTCAGATGGTGCCACACTGGGAGCCCACCCAGCATGGCAATCAGTTGTTTGGCCGACGGGGTGCCCAATCCCCGTCGGCTGAAGGCCCGCCCGTCCTTGTGCCACGCTGGGGAGCCCACCCCAGCGTAGCAAACCTCCAGTAGTCTTTTTTTTAATTGTTTGGCTGGCAGGGGATGTCCAATCCCCCGTCGGCTGAGTAGCGCCCTCCTCTTGTGCCACGCTGGGAGCCCACCCCAGCATGGCAAATGTCCTCGTAGTCTTTTTTTCGCTTTAAACCTGTGAAAAACGGTCCTGCGGGGCGCTCACCCCCTCCCACAACCCGCACTCCACCCACTGCGCACCCAGCCTCCCCACACCCCCCTCACCCCATACTTATCTCCCGGACTCCGGGCGGCGATCTCGGTGGACTGGGAACCGTCTGCACTCTTCAAAGCCGACCGCGAACTGAGGAAATGCCGGTAAGCTGTATAATGGGCTAGATAGGAGAGGTTCAACTTTATTGCATATATCAGGCATTTTTGGGAATTTTTGCACCAAATTTTCAACATGGGGTTTTGGGACCCCTTATCATGAATTATGTCACTGTCCTTGGCGGGTGTCGGGCGAAGGGTGATTTAAGCGCAGTGACTGTGCAGTGACTGAAAATCACCTTCGGGCCTGAATACTGCCATGACAGTGACACTATTCATGAGAAGGGTCCCAAAAACCCCATGTTGAAAATTTGGTCCAAAATTCCAAAATTGACTGTTTTATGAGTTTATGCTATGTGAAATTCCTTACGTTATATTCGTAGTTTATGAAATTTCAATATTTTCACTCCAGATTTTCAACATTGCCATTTTACCATACCTTCTTATGAGCAGTGCAGCTGTCATTTTTACATCTCACCCAAAATGTGTTTCGCCCTTATGGCGCAGAATGTCGCAGTCGATGTGCTAAATCAATGTATGTGGACAAATTAAGAAAACACAGTGACACTGTTCATGAGCAGAGGTCTTAAAATGGCTATGTTGAAAATTCAGTGAAAAATCCTAAAATGACTGTTTCACGAGCGTGCATTGCGCGGTTCCTCGCTGGCTACGTAAGTTTGCGAATTTTCAATATTTTCCTCCAGATTTTCAACATTGCCATTTTACCACACCTCCTTAGGAGCAGTACAGCTGTCATTTTTCACATCCTGCCCAAAACGTGTTTCCGACCATGTAGCGCACAATGGCGCAGTCGGTGTGCAAACTCAATGTATGGGACACATTAACAAAATCACACTGACACTGTTCATGACCAGAGGTCTTAAAATGGCTATGTTGAACATTTCGCGAAAAATTTCCTAACAATGACTGTTTTACAAGCGTGCATTGCGCAGTTCCTACGCACGCTCGTAAGTTCGCAATTTTTCAATATTTGCACTCCAATGACTTCCAAATACCTAAACAGCACATAGAAGCAAGCAACATTCGGCATTGACAAATGCTTGTTTCTCATATGTCAGTAAGCAATTGTCTGACATTTCAGTGTGCTTGCTTGCTTACTAATCAGGAAGTACCTTCAAGTGCAGGGCACATAAAAGAGCCACGTTTGGTCCCTGTCTGCCCAGTTGTCACCTCTAACTTCACACCAGCAAATTGGAAGGTTATTCCTGTGAAGGGTAAACAATACCACCTTAATTAACACCTTAATTTTTCTGAAAACCTCAGACATTCAGACAAGCACCACATTATGGTTGCCTCCTGCCCCAGTGTGGACTGTATAATCTGTGTTTCAGAAACCTTAACTGCTAATCCAGTTTTATTCAGATATAGTACTTTTTCAGACATTTTGAATGCTCACATACCTGTACAACAGATACTGTTAAATCATTCACTGTTTAATTTATATGTTCAGGTTACAAACAAGTTCTGATGTCATGAAGACCTTTGTTTGTATACCAGTCTGTCTTAGAGGTGTAAAGTAGGGCTATTAAGACCATTAGCAGCATATCAACCTAATCCTTTCCAGGCTGCATTGTGAGTATGGTCTTTCACTGCTGTGATAGGGAATACTTTTATACCTTTATATGCTCACCTGTTTTTCTTTTAGGGTCTGTCCTATATTCTTATATTTGTTACCCCTTTTGTTGTTAAATTAATAATCTTTTATTCTACTTCTAGCAATACTACACCCCTCTCTCCTCAGTAGCTACTGCTGTCAATTTTCATACTACCTGGATATTTGGGCTGGCAGTATAGCCTAGCGGTTAGAGGAACAAGGTGTGAATGAATTTAATACATCCAGCAGACCAGACCTGAGTTTGATTCTCACAACCTCCACTTGCATACTGTGTGACTCTGAGCAAGTCACTTAACTGCCCAGTGCTCCCAGGTTGCCCCTGAAAACAGGCACTTGTGCCTAGTGGGCCCTTACCCAGTTACCAAAGACTAAAATAAAATATCCCAGGAACACTATTCCAGGCCTTTCAGATGCACAGAATAGTGTGGCTAATGTCATGCTATACCACATAAATGAGAAAAAGGAAGAGAGAGATCAGTAGCTGATAGGAATACAATCTAGATTTGATGGCACTGCAAATGTAGGTAATTTATTAAACATTATTTGTTTATTTTACCAGGAAAGACACACTAAGCTGTAGCTAGCTTATAGGTGCAACCTGGGAGTGTAAGAAAGTTAAGTAACTTGCTTAGGATCATGCAGTATGGCAGTGGGGCTGTGGGATTTAAACCCAGGTCTCTAGGATTCCAGCTCAAAGCCTTAAACCATTTATTACCTCCACACATATCACATATCATGCTATCTGCTATGTATGACTGACATGGGAAAAAATTGGGTATTTAACAGCATAGAATAGTTCCTACCACTTTTAAAAACTTCTCTGACATCCAGGGGTTCAGTTAATTTATTTTCAATGAAAGTCTAAAACTTCCAGAAATTCAAATCTGGAAGCCATTCTAATTTTTTGGAAGTTAAAATACTTCCAGGATCCTACTTGTTGAAGTCAGTATAGTAAGATGGATAAATGTATGGCTTCTAACATAATACATTAGTGGTAAAAAAACAATTTCTTTCAGAAAAATCAATCATTTCTGACTTCCATGCCTGCAATTTTGAAGTCATTTGGTTTTTAGTTTTACACCTGGAAGTCAATGACTTCCTCCCTCTTTATTTTTGAAGTTTTTGCCTTATTTTTGGAAGTCAAAAACTCCCCAAATGGAGTTAACTGAAGCCCTGCTGACATCACAAATAACTTTAGAGTAGGAGCAATAGGAGGGACAGTAGCACATCTTAAAATGGCAGATGATATTTGTAATTACATCTCATCCACCTTTACTGGTGTAGTTTATTTATTTATTGAGAGAGTTTTACCAGAAAAGGCCACCTGACCCAAAATAGCCAGGTGTCAGAGGTGTCCTTGTAGTCACTCGATGTGTAAGTTAAACTGTATACACAGGATTCAGAGTCACCTTATTCCCCTCCCTAACCCCACCCAATGTTAACACACACTGAACTTAAAATATTTCAATCTAGATCTAAATCAAACAAACCAAAAATAATAATCATGATGTAATTTAAAGAAGTTCTAAACAATGCAATATCAGCAGCAATTCTGAATAAATCAAGTGAGTCAGAGCTCAAGCGATGCCCTCATCAGTCTTAATAGGGGCATGGCTTGGGGTGGAGTTTGGTGTTGTGGTTTAGTATTCGGTTTTCATCTCATCCAAAGGTAGCAACCCTATAAACAAGGTCCAAACATATATTTTATTTGCTTCTACTTAAGGTAATGTGTACCTTACTGAGGGTTCAGCTAGACACCACAGATAATCTTATTGAGGCCCCAGAGTCCTACTGTGACTGTAACTGTGTTTTTATTGTTGAGGTATTTGTCTGCTCTTTTTAAACTTTCATTAGAGCAGATGCAAACCCTATACCATACAGAATGGTGTATTTTTTTAAAGTAATAAAGCAGCAACAAGTTGTTTATTTAGCTGCTGTTATTTAGAGCTGTATAAAACAGTTCTTGACTTTTGCCTACAGCTGCAAAGTGCATCCGTTAGCTTTTACTTTTCATCTTGTCCCTTTGCCCAGGGCAGTTTCTAGCAAATACAGGAAATCCTCCTAGTATCTCACTAGACAGTGACCTGTGTCCAGTGGGGCTCAGGAGCAACCTTTTTAATGCTGGGCAGCTGGGCTTCACTATTTTAATTTCCCCTGCCAAGCTGCCGAAACTCTGGACAGAATCGGGCATGGAGAGAGAGTAGCATGCTTCCTGATATAAGTGCAATGCTTTCTCTCCTCTCCAACCCCAAACCTCAGAGTATTTTCTCTTTCCTGGCATGGGGGGGGGGAGGAGCTAAGAGGCACCACAATTTCCTCAAGAGGTCTTGGTAACAGAGAGAGCAGAGTGAGTTGACTGCATTATTTTATAGCAAGCCATGTTTTACAAAGGCAGCTCAACCCCAGCTCCTATGATCTGCTTTTTGCATTTACCTAGAGTGCGGTCAGCAGAAGCTGAATGAGAGAATGAGAAGGAGTGCTTTTACAAAGAGCTAGTACCAAACCCTCTTGTTTCCCTTGTTATTTGTTCAATGCCTGCTGACCGGTTCCTATAAGGGAGAGGGTTGAGAACCCCCTTTTGAGAACTTTAAATACGGGCGGCATAGAAGCTGCTGTCATACCTCTCAACTGTCACGCATTACGAGGTACGTCACTCATTTTAACCCTCAGAAATCCTCTGTCCCACATCAAGGTAGTGATATTCCTCATCTCTCACAGAGGTTTTAAAGCAGAAATTTATAGTTATCTATTGTGCTCAATTATCAGAAAACATTATGAACATTAGTGCATCGATAACCGTAGTGTTCTGAGCGTGCAGTGCCGTGTTTGATGATATGTCACACATTTTGCTCATTTGTCACACATCTTGTCACACATTTTGGTGAAGAAAGGTTGAGAGGTATGGCTGCTATACATTTTACATTGCTATCATGCTGAAGACATTCTTCTAGGGCAGAGACAGTACTATCATGCTGAAAACATTTTTCTAGGGCAGAGAACAACAGGGGAGGGATACAGAAAACAAACAGGGTGCTGCTCCTGTTCAGTCACTTCCTATTGACTATTCACTTATTTGTTTTCAGGGAAACTACATTACAGCGAAATGCTATATTCTTTTTCTTCTATACCAGTGACTTTTCGGTGCATTTTTGCACTTAGGGTACCTTTACTTCATTTGTATGTTGAAGGGCTAACTTAAGCCTGGAGGTCATGTTTCACTTGACCTCCCATGCTGATGCTGGACCCAAGAGGATTTATTGAGTAGTGGCACCCTAATATGTATGTATGTCCATGCCAACAGACATACACCAACTTGTTTTATATGCATTTCAGGCTTGTACAGTAAACACTTTATGTATGCATTTGGCACTTTAAATCTCTTCGTTATACTCAGGCACGTTATATGGGGGGGGCAATGAAGCCTCGCCTTTCTACAAAGGCACCATCCTTGTCAGGGGGTCACCCTGTCATATGAACTATCACAATATGGTTTTTTGTCTTGGCTGAAAGCACATCTTTCTGTCAAGAGTTACTGACGCCTGTTATGGTGCACGAGCAGGAAATCAGTTGGTGGGAGACTACGGGGTGCAACGACACTCATGACTCGTGGGTTAAAGAGCAGGTTTCGAGTATGAATTGCTCTCTCCCCCCCCAACATATACAGAAGCGTACCCTCCAGTTAAGACAGTCATCCAGAAAGTTCAATTTTTTCAGGCTATATTTCTCATAAAAAAACTCTGTGGAGATGGTACCCAAAATGCTGGCATTTCCCTACCCCGGAGCTTGCATGTTTCACGTTGTCAGTACAGGAATGGCATGGGGGTGCACTCCATAGAATACAATGGGGGCAATTTTTATAAGCTGACTTTTATTTTATTTATTTATTTAGGAAATCGGAATTACAACCCTTCGAGTCATAGACTCGTTTCCAAAGGTTCCATGTCAGAATAAAACATAGACATTCATACAGTACATACATAGAATAAATCTGGGTGAAGTGCAGAATTTGAGAAAGGAAAGCCACTGCTCAACTGACAAAGTCCTTCCCAATCTAGGGGTAGTTACCTTTGACAAGTACCTGATAGAAGTGTGTGCTTTTAGCCAAGACAGATGAGAACCACATATGAAATTGATAGTTTGGATGGTGTGTTGATGGACACTGAATGTACCAAAATAAAAATGGATATCAGTAAATTAACAAATCAATCCTGCATGTTCCAACAACAAACCAAAGGACATTGTCAGTTTTGCAGCTGCTCCTGGTCTGTAACTTAGCACTTCACTGTCAAAACTGCCGACATCTTGTAACTGTAGGGTTACCACCTTTGGATGAGGTAAAAACCAGATCCGAAACCACATCCCAAACTCTGCCTTTGGCTCCACCCCTTTTTTATGACTGGCAAGTATATCACTCCTCCTCCAAAGCCATTTGTAATGTTGGAATAGACATTACTAGTGATAGGAAATTATTTTTATACTGTTATTTATTTGATTTATTTATTCAGTTATTTATTTTTATTCTTTGGCAACCAGGTTACCTCCCATAGGCCACATAGCCCATTTTACAAGAGTGACCCAGGAGCACAGGAAGGTTAATTGACTTGCTTAGGGTCACACGGTATTTAAGTGGAGGTTGTGGGAATCAAACTTAGGTCTACTGGATGTGCGAAGTTCAGCCACAGCTTGTTGGTCAGCCCTCTGTTAAACAGTCTCCCATTTTCCTTTCCATGTCAGTCATGTATTTTGACTCTTTGACCAATTTTTGATGACTTAATTATCAGTGCTTGTGGTACCCTTAATACTGCACTATGTTCCCCTTTACCTCAGCAGCTACTGCTGTTTCCTTTCATATTTCTAAGACATTCCACAATTTCAAATAAACTATCCCATGCTGTTTATCTGAATGATCTGTCAAAGTGTAGCTAATACCATGGAATGTTAGGTAATACAAAAATTAGAGCAAATGTAGTGATAAAAGCAATAAAAGTTAGATTATGAATTTAACAAAATGGGTTTAGAACTTACCATAATATAGAACAAACAAAAGAAACACATGAGAGCACATAAAGGTGTAAAACTGTTTCCTGTCATAGCAGTAAAGACCATACTTAAAATTCAGAGTGGAAAAGAATAGGTTAATTTACTGCTAATGATCTTAATGGCCATACTTTACACCTCTCAGACAGTCTGGTTTTACAAACAAAGGCAGGTCTGAATGACTGTGACAGCAGAACTTCTTTGTAACCTGGACATGTAATGCAGCCAAAACAGTGAATGATTTGATACATTAGTTTTAAGAGAATACGAGCACTCAAAATGGCCCAAAAATCAGATTGCATGTAACCAAAACTGGATGACTGGATAAGGACCCTAAAAACCAGATTATCCAGTCAAAAACCGGATAGGTGGCAACCCTATGTAACTGACAGTTGGAAGGCTGGGCGTGTAGTTCAATGGACAAGCAGCCAGCCACTCCCACTTCCTGAGCTATATAAGTATTTCCTCTCAGCCTCCTTCTGAAGCACTTTTCCTTTGCCAGTCGGAGGCTCTGTTGGCCTGTCCTCTGCAGCCGTCTGGGGCCTACCGGGCTTGCTGCCCCCCTCCCCCCTCTGCTGCTGCTTGTCTCTGCTGGATATCTGTGCTTCTTTTCCTACTTTTGGTTTGTATTTTGTCTCCAACTGTGTGCTTCTTTTCGTCTTTCTTCCCTGCTTTCTGTGTTTGTGTCTTTAGTTTTGTTGTTTTGGGGGCTTTGTTTCTAAGCTCCTAGCATATTGCTCCTGAGCTCCTACTACTTGCTCTCAGTTACTTAGAACTCTCAAATTACTTGCAATGCAACTGCAATCATTATTTATGTGTTTCAGCTCAACCATAGTTGTTCTCCATGCTGCACTTTCAATTGTTATCACCTGATTCAGGCTTACTCTGAACCCTGATAGCTATGCAGCTCAATCATGCTCGCTCAACTCATTCTACTGATCTCACTGCATTACAGTTCATTGCACTGCCTGGTGATAGCTGCTTTCAGAGCATTGTGCCTCCCTTCATTCTATGTTATTAAGTTTTATAACTCACAGTTACTCAGTACAGATGCTGCTCTCTGTTTGTACACTCTGTTATACTCTGAGGTCAGCTAAGCTACTGCTGCTGCTGTAAACTAGTTTCAATAACTGCATGTGGGTCTCAGCCCTTCCATCACTTTCTTATTTTCCCTATGGCGGGGACTTGGAAGTGTTTGGGGAGTTGTGGCCCCATGTGGCTAATTACTAATGTTCTAAATCCTGCCTTTGCTGCAGAAATTCCTCAGAGTATTTGTCACCTTTATTGGCTTTTGAAATGTCTGGCTGGCTTGCCCCACCATTCATAGTGCTGCTCCTCTAACCTATGTTCAGGTCCCACAATTGCTACTACATTTTGTGGGCCTACATGTAGGTCCGACTATTGCTACACTGCCTTACTGACTTATGTGCAGGTCACTCTTGCTTATGCAATCATTGCTTGATGCTCATGTACTGCATCCAAGCTCTGCAACATCTCAGCAATTAATGCTCATTCAGTTTCTCATCAGTTTTTTGGGGCATGCCAGCCATACCATTCTGACACAGGGTCTCCCCGCAGCTGACAGTCTCATTCTGCATTTTTAAGTCTGCATCTTGAACGTGACTTGGGGCGGGGTCCTTCTCACCTGGCCCATAGCTGGGAATATCCTCACTCCAGGCTTAGCTTTAGCTGTTCACTGATGCAACAGCAGCTCCTGGTGTAGAATTTAAAACTAGCTGTGAAGGATGGTTATTCCGATCTCCTTTGGCTCTAGTGATTTCCACTATATTGGTTATCCATTGGCTTTAGTGGTTTCCTAGCAAGGTACCTTCACTGCATTCTGCCTAAGATTTCCTCTGGTTCACCTGATTTGTATTTATGTTGAGTAGGCCAGGTGAGAGCCTCCACAGCTGTTGCTCTCCTCCTCCCCCCTTGGTTGTCCCCGATGTTGCAGAGCACTCTTGCAACCTTCCACGGCATTCCTCCTAGAGGGATTTAGAGCTTTCCTCCAAATTGGAATATTTTCTGCCTCCCTTTAATTGGGTTTCCAAATTGCAGCAGCAGAGCCATCACTAAATAAAATATCCTAAGCCTGGAGGGAAGGCGACCTAGGCCTTGAATCCTGGAGATTTCCTCCTCATTGTTTTTTTCTTCTCTCCTGTCATAATTGTTAGTTAGCATAGTTAGTGTTCCACTAGTTTCTTTAGGAAGGTTCTGCTGTTGGATGGAGGTAAAGGGTGTCCCTGCTATTCCCTCTCTCCTTAGGAGGTCCCCTCATTCTCCAACACATCACATCAAGCTCATGCCATTGCTAACCTGAGCATCTCATTATGTTATCAACCTGCCTGATGCTTTATCTATTACTTGTCTCACAACTACTGATTGCTTAAGTTATATGCTTCGTACTGTACTACTACATTTCTTTTTGGAGATTCTTCCTAAGGTACCTTTAGCCAAGGGAATCATCTTGCAGCACCTCTAGGGGTGGAACCCTCTCCGAGGGTTCCTTGCCTTGGTACCCCACAAGGTGGTAATTCCTCTGGAATAGAGAGAGAGCAAACAGCCAAAACTAAGTAACAGAGTTGAACAAGCATAACACTAGACTGGCTGTGAGACCACTGAAATTCCCTTAACTATTAGCCAAACTGTTTAAGGAGGCTCTGAATAAAGCTCAGGCCTGAGATCACTGCTATGAGCTAGCCTCCATGGTGCTAAACATCACAACCTCAGACCAGCAGCCAGCATACTTTACTACTAAAGTCACTTCTATTGGTTTAAAGTAAAAGAGAACTGGACAAATTGAGCAGCTGTTAAAAATTGATATATGAACAAAGAAATACTTAACGCATGAAAAGTCATTCAAAACTGATTAGTGCAAATTTATTTTGCGAGACACCTAGAATCCACTCAAAGTCAGTGTTCAACCCTCCTCTGGGAGGCCCACCCTCCTGAGGAGGGCCCAGAGAAGGGATGAAGTACTAGGGCTTTGGGTGCATTCTAGACATTTCCCAAAATAAATTTGCACTAAGCAATTTCGAATGACTTTTCTGTGCATGCTAAGCACTTCTTTGTTCATCTGTCCCAGCTGGCAGCTTCACTCAGAACCGCCACTTCTTGTGTGCACTTTTGTTTTTTGCTTAAAATTGATATATACCTGCCTCATGGATGTGATGCTTCATGCTCATATGTGGCCTCTGATGGCAGACATAGGGATCCATCGGTATGTTATCGCAATCTCCTTAACTGACACTCCGGTTACTAAAATAGTCTCTTTCCTACTCCAGCATTGTATGTTCTGCCTTTTTGCTCTCCTCCCTGATGACACCTGGGGGTGCTGGTAGCAGCAGGGGAGGGGAGCAGAGCTCTATTGATCTCCCAACTTTAATGTTCCTTTGCATGATGATTACTAGGCAGGGGGTGACTAACTCTGGGTCATCTCGATCTAAAATGATTGGCCCTCGTGTGTCTCGGAGATAAGATGACTTATTTATTTATTTAAAGTGTATGTGATATCAGTTGACTCCCAGTGCAAAAGGTGACTTGTAAATTCATTTCATTTAAGGCAGCAGTGGCACCCTCAAAATATTTACAAATGACTCCAAGAATAGTGACTTAGCCATCACCCAGGGCAAAACAATGGCACTGATCCCACTAAACAGTTAGCCCTGTGCAGACCTTATGTGTGCAGGAAATTCACATACACTTAAGGCTGGTTCCCCACTAACTGTTTAATGTGGTCAGTGCTTCCCCCAGTCCCTGGGCACTGGCTAAGCTACTGTTCTTGCAGTCAGTTGTAAACATTTTGAGTATGCCACTGCTGCCTTAAATGGAAAGAGTTCACAATTCACATTTTGTGAACACAATCACCACCATATCTGTGTACTTCAGTCCTGCATAAACGGAGCACCCGTCCCTGGTTCAGTCTGGGGTACTGAGTGTGCTCATGGGCTGGTGAACCAATCATTAGGGGTTCCCCAAGCCCTGCTCCTCCAAAGCAGCAGTACATTATGCATCTCTTTAAACTTCACTTTATTATCTTATTTACCCCTTTTATGCTTACTGAAGGAGACACTACACAACTGTTTTATTTTCTTTAATAATGGACCAAATTCCTACAATAAGGTAAAATCAATTTGGCACTTGTGATTTTACATCATTGCAGAAATTTAGTGCTTTATTAAAGAAAATGAAAACTGTTGTATATCATGTCCTTCACCTTCAGTTAAACATTAATGGAATGAGCTGTGGTTCTACTGCACTTCAGCACTTCTGAACATTATTAGCTCTAACAGTTACTGCCAGATATCCTTGCTATCTTGGAGACCTGACTTAAGGCCCACATCCTACATCATGAGATCATGATCCTAAGATACAAAACCTTCAGTCAAAACAGGGCAAAAAGAGAGGGAGGGATTCTAATCTATACGAAAGATACTCTAAATGTGGCACTACTGAAGCCCAACCTTGGGAAACGCCAGGACGAGGATTCTATTTTCGTCCATCTAACCCTCCTTCAAGATAAGCATCTCACCATCAGCTGTGTCTATAACCCCCCTTCGACTGCCCAACTTGCTCTTGAGAGCATCACCAAATATGTTGGCAGTGAATTAACCAATGAACTCCAAATTATGGGAGACTTCAACCTGAACTGGGCCTCTGACCCCAACAAAGTCCTCAAGGCAATGATCCATGATGCAAACCTGGAACAGGTTATCTCTCTACCCACCAGGCTCAACTATAAAACTGAGAACCACACTGCTATTGACTGGGCTCTGGTATCCAATCCCCTCAACATACAGAAAGCAGGCATATTGGCAGACGCTATCAGTGACCACTCCCCAATTTTCTGTATTTGGAAGAACAGTGCACCAAAGATTCCTCCCAGGATACCCACGGTATGTGGTTTCTCCAATTTCACGTCCGCAAAGTTTAATTGACTACCTAAGTAACCTGGACTGGAGCCCACTTAGGCTCCTCACAACCTTGGACGAGGCCCTGGCCTACTTCAAGACTCATTACTCAAAGCAGCCTCATTCTTTGCCTTCCTTAAAAAACTTAGAACAAAGGGAGGCTGCTACAAGTGGATCTCTGCCTTAGTGAAATCTCAGATGAAAAACAGGGACAAGGCCTGGAAGAAGTTCCGGTTCTCCCTTCTCCCTGCTGATCTGGTTACTTACAAAACCCTAAGAAATAAATGTAAGCTAGCCATCAAACTTGCGAAAAAGGAGTATGTATCCCACCTCCAACGGTCTAACCTTGGGAACCCCAAGCTTTTCTGGTCACACAACAACAAACTGCTTAAGGGCAATTCCAAGGAGGCACTAGGTCCAATAGAGGTACAAGGACAGCATGTCAGCGACTGCCACAAAATAGCCTCAGCATTCAACCACCACTTCACCAACCTCAATGATTACAAGTTGGGACTGCTCCCATCTATGCCTTTACCGATCTGTGACATACCCCCCAGTCTGAAAAGACCACAATTTTACATAAGATTAGTCTAGATGAGATGAGGTCCTTAAGCTATTTAAAGCCCTCAAAAACAAAAGCTCTGGAGGCCCTGATGGAATTAGCCCAAGGTTACTCAAGGAAGGTGCCCAGTCCCTTGCCAAACCTCTGACCTGGATCATCAACAGGTCTCTACTTGAAGATTATGTTCTGCACCAGTGGAAGGTGGCCAATGTGGTCCCTGTTCACAAGGGTGGCTCACACAAACAAATGGGCAATTATAGGCCCATCTCCCTGCTATGCACCCTTGCTAAACTGCAAGAAAGGCTAATGTATGGTCAACTGAGCGACTACCTTGAGATCCACCAACTCCTAGCTCCCTCACAGCATGGCTTTTGGGTAAACTATGGGACAGATATGGCACTCATCAATCTCACAGTGGACGTATTCAGGGCATTGAACGTAGGCATGTCGATGGGTGCAATCTTTATAGATCTGTCCAAGGCGTTTGACCTTGTGGACCACAACCTTCTTCTAACTAAGCTTCATGGCACAGGTCTTGATGCTCAGGCCCTAAACTGGTTCAAGAGCTACCTATCAGACCACTCCCAGAGGGTCATTTGGAAGGGAGAGCTATCTGACCCTCTTCTCATCAAGGAAGGGGTGCCTCAGGGCTCAATTCTTGGCCTCCTCCTGTTCTCTCTCTTCACAAACAACCTCAACCGTCACTGCAGGGATAGCTCAGTTGTTCAATACGCTGAAGATACTGTCATCTACCAGTCCATGTCTACCCTCCAGGACCTGGACCCTCTCCTCCAAGGGGACCTACATACACTTGAGGCCTGGCTTACATCTTATAGAATGATCCTCATTGCAGCAAAAACAAAAACCTTGCTGTTTGGCCCTAGATCCCTCGGCCATTTCCTTACAACTAACTTCCCTTGCTGGAAAGAGTATAGACATTGTAGACACATAAAATACCTTGGGCTAACTATCGACCAAGGTCTCATCTTTAAGTCCCATGTAGACCAGGTAACTAGGTCTATCCATGGCAAACTTGGCACCTTGTACCGGCTGAAAAAACAACTTATCCCGGAGGCAGGGTGAGCAATTGCCTCCAGTGTCCTCCTTCCTACATTAACGTATGCTGCCCCTGTAATTCAGGATAGATCAAAGCATGTCAACAGGATTCAGGTCCTGTACAACAAGGTGGCAAGGTTTGTTACACTGAGTCACCCAAGAAGCCACCCCTGCATCTCACTGGCCCAGCTTCAATGGCCTTCCTTTGAGGCTCATCTTCAGTACCCCCTGCTCTGCCTTGCTTACAAACTGCAGCACCCGGCTGCCCACCTAGCCTTACAAGAATAATCATTCCTAAGTCTAACCCTCTTATACTCAGGACCACTAGTCGGTCCCTACTAGCAATCCCCAGAGCCAAGACTAACATGGGAGGCAGTTCCTTCACTCACACTGCCCCTAAGCTGTGGAACACTCTCCCACCTTCAGTACAGGAAGCCCCATCACTGTTAAACTTTTGCACAAGGTTCAAGTCTCACCTGTTTGGGGCAAGCTCGTGCCATTGTCAGGGTATGGGATAGTCACCCTCGGTCCCACATCCCACACCAATCCCTCTCCTTTTCTCACCCAAAATGACTCCAAAAGCATGCCTCAACTCCCTCAATTGTTGCACTTATGTTCACTATATTGAAATATTGCTTTCATTATAACCTTGAATTTCATGTTTACTTTCACTGCACCCTGTACTAACTGACTGTATTGTACTGTTTCTGTCTTCCGGGTCGCCCCTGAAAAAGGCACCTTCGGGGATCAGTGGGCCTACCCGGTCATCAAAATTCAATAAATAAATAAATAAATACATAACATTTAATGGTTTCTGTTTAACATTTGAAAAACAGATTTCCTGTAATACGAAAATGATCTTACTTCCCTGCCAGTCACTGGGCTGTTTGTAACTCGGAAAGGCAGGAAAAGAAGGTGGGCTGCAGCTTCACCACTGGTTTGAGAAACATGAGTAGACTGAATAGCTTATTGTCAAACAAAATCATGACATTCAAGAAAGTATGCTTGGATCACAAAATGGTAGCCATGTTTCCCCTGTAACCAGGGCCGCATTAACTTACATGGCGCCCGCAGACTGGAAACTTCATGTGACCCCCCACCCCAGTGGTCATAAATAAATTATGAGAGTGGGGGGAAGAAAAGACTTGCAGATACTATAAATATCTGTATCTGAGAAGCCAATGGAAATGCCTCATGGGTGATATTACAAATCAATAGATAAAAATCATCACGTTTCACCAACCCTTAGATGTTTTGGAAATCTTTGAATCGGGTTGCAAAGTCGGGAGACAGGCCAGGCTGCTGCCAAGAGACAGCTCACCTTGACTGGGGAGTGCTGTTGGTGGATACTGAACATTCAGGGACCATTCTGGTTGGGCAAGGGAGCTTATTCCTTTCTCAGGATGCATTGTACGTACACATGATCAATAATGGAACAGCCCATGCCAGGGAAGGAGTGAAGATAGTGGGCAAAAACTGGAGAGAAAGTACCTAGCTATTGTCTCCATGACAGCTCTGCTTGAACATGGTATATCCCTGGATGGTGGTGTAGCAGGGACAAAATGCAGATTTAAAAAACAACAAAAAAACAACCTTTTAACTGAACCCATGCAAAGTCTTGTAACCCACACTGCCTACTCTTGTTCTAGATTCTACTTCGAACACAAAGGATTCCTGAAACAGCCTGCATTAAGATCTGACCTGTAGGATGCAACAAACTGTTTTAAGTATCAGAGCTATGGAAAATTATTTTCCCCATGCTCTTCATCCCTCTTTCTATAGTGGGTTAACTTGACATCTCCGCTTGACTGAGACTTGCCTGAAACCAGACTTGCGCCTCTGAGCCCCATATGCACCTAACTGAGCAAATCCTTCTCTGATAGCTGTTTGTCTTATTATTGAAGGGTAAGGGGGAAAAAACAGCAGTATTGCTAATAGTAGGAGGGAGATGACAAGAACAAATACACACACACACACACACACACACACACACACACACACACACACACGACGCGCGTGTACACTCGATCATAATTTTTCAATATACTGCAATTAGCATGGTTATTATTTTAACCTTTATTCAGGGTAAGATTCATGTGGGGAGTACAAGTTATTTAGTGGGTCAAAACGTCAATTCAAATCGAGAGATTTCTTTTCCCTTACCTGTGGGAAAACCCAAATCAAATCTCTTTGCTGTGCCTTCTGCTGCTGCTCAGTGCTCCCAAAAAGCAGAAACACTGTGGTCGGTCATCACGGTGCCAAGAGAAGAGACAACAGTTATGGTTTTTCTAAGTAGTCCCAACAGTGCTGATGTGCTGCCAGCCACCCGCAGCCCTTCTGAACTGAATCTGCCGAGTCACCATTCCATTCAAAAGAAAGAAAAGCCACCCTCCTGAAATACAGCCTCCTTATACTCTCACACACCCCACCCAGCATTCCTTGGCCACTCAAACCAATTTGGCACCTGTGGATTTATAACTCCGAGTCCGCCACTGATTGGGGAGTATGCCAAGTTCAGCATCACCACGTCATGACAATGAATGATAGAACATCACCGGGAGGCAGGGACATTCATCGCTGCAGGGTGGACAAGAGAGATGACACTGAGCAAGCAGTTTTTCCATGGAGATGGGGGTGGAGGGTGGGGAGAGAGAGAGGGGAGCCAAAAGCCAAATGAACTGATGGCAGGGGGCGCAGCGGGATGGATGGGCTGTTGTCTTTTGCTGGAGGCAAACTCCACTCCACCACCTCCACTTAATTATCATCATTTTTCATGCTAGTTTAACCTGCACAGCAGACTCAGGCTGCACCAATGACAATGAACAAGCAGCAGCAGCCAAATATATATATATATATTTTAATTACTGCCTCTCATTCCCAGGTGCCCCTAAACAGCCAGCGACCCTAGACTGCAGCCTACTTAACCTATACATAAAAACTGCCCTGCCTGTAATGGCAGTGCTGTCAGTTCCAGTGTGCGGCAATCTGTGAAGCTTGCTGTTTGTATATGAATGCAAACTAAGGCAGCTACAATATATACACTAGGATGAGATTGAAGCAGTTTTTAGTTTCTTAGCATGGGTTTCAAAGTGGGCCATCGGCTGGATTTGGCTACATTTTCAAATCATGATGTGAACTCATTAGCTTTGTTTTTATTTGTGAGCCTTGTGTATCTAAACAATATCAATGAATAATTGTTTTTTAATTTAGTTGTAGTTTAGACAAAGAACTAGATCTCCCTTCTGCTTCACTACAGTGGCAGTCTTGGGTACTGGATCAAGTGTGGAACTAGAAGTTAAAACCTTCTGATTTCTTCTGGTCCCCAGCGGGGATCATACATCCTACTGAACTACTCCATCTTTTGGAGAGTTATACCACGTGCTGTAATATGGAGAGCAATGTTTTGTAAGTATCCCTACTACCGACTTTGAAGTGGAAAGAGCCATTTTGGGGCATGAGGTATTCAGCTCGGGTCCCCACAACACCACCTGTCCAGCACTGTCACTCAAGGTGGTGTCCAGGATTAATAACTGGAAGGAACATCTAGCCCAGACAGTGATGATACATGCTCATAGAATACTAATAAATCGAATAAATATGGTGCATGCTTTGACTTTTAATAAAAGATGAAAATTGTACCAGTTTCCACAACATTCTCAACCCTTCCAGTGTAGGGAAGGGTCCTGGCTGCTGGACTGGATTAATTCTGTCAATTCAGTTTCATAATATTAACTGGTTAAACAATCACAAGATGTGGATCCCCATATACTTCTGAGCATAGGAGCATATCTGATGACTTTATTACTGGCCTACTATCTCCCATTGGAAGCACTGCTGTCTGATCTTCCCATGTATTTCTGCAAATATGCATCCCAACTGTGCCTGGGTGCACATATTTCAGTGGGGAAGGAGATGAACTCTGCACGATTGGAAATTTGACAGAGACTATCACCTATTAATGTACGGCTGTGCACAATAAGCAAATTGCTGGTTTTGGTGTGTGTGTGTGTGTGTGTGTGTGTGTGGGGGGGGGTAGATGAAGATAACCTTGTTGGGTTCTGCAGGTGATGATATTCTGATGGTGCCCAGATTGGGCGGGGAAGGGGAGCTTGTTTAAAAGCTCAGGTACCCACTGATCCAGGGGACCAAGCTACTTCTTGGACTCTTCAGTAGGAGTGGGCTTTGCTATGATCAACTAGAGAGGGTCCTCCCACCCTACTGAGGGGGAGGGGGCAAGGCAGTTTATAAAACCGCACACTGTAGAACATGATTTCACAAATGGAAAGTTTGGGATATAAATGCCCATGACCCTCCAGAATATTATAAGCGTTACTCTCCTACTAATTTCATAATACTTAATTGTACGATCGAGGATGGTCGAGTACTAAGCCAGGTACCCCCCAATGACCATCTTCAGAAACTGATGGGGAAGGGGAGGTTTGGCCAGCAGGTTGAACCTCAGGCTATGTTGCTTGACAGTCCTTTGGCTGCTTGTGGCTAGATGTTTGGAATATTTTGCTGTTACAGGAAGACAGCGGACAAAGGGGAGGGGGAGGTAGGGATACAGGAGGGATGGGGAGGGAGAAAATGGGGAAAACTATTGTATTATTAGGGAACTGCTATTATTGTAATCACTTGTATGTTGCTGTTTATAGCTTCCATAGCTGCATACATATGCACATTTATGGAGGGATGCAGGGTCCAAAGGACCTTGTGCTCCCACAGTAAAATAAGAATACAATTACACTATCTCAAAAAGTAAGGAAGTAAGCTACAAAAAAACTTTGCTAATGCTCCAGTTAGGGTCAAAGTGATAAAAGTTGGTAAATGAGACATTAGAGTTTCTTACCCTAACACCCCACCCTCCCAAACCAAGCAGGAGAGCAGGTATAGGATATGCCTTGGGCTTCTCAAGCCTAACACTCACCCCATTCCATCTGTAAATAAGGTCAGATGTGTAGACTTTATGAGAACGGGGTGAGCATTAGGCTTGAGAAGCCCAAGGCACATCCCACACCTGCTCTCCTGCCTGGTTTGGGAAGGTGGGGTGTTAGGGTTGGAAACTTTAGCACCTCATTTCCCAACTTTTGACCCTAACTGGAGCATTAATGGGAGGGATTCAAGCCTGTGATTCGATGGGTGGAGCAACAAATGTCACTCCCCCACTGAGCTTAAAAGCGTCACAACATCCTGGGCTTTGCCAGGATTCTTTTTCATTGCAGCCGGAGGCTATGTTGGCTGCCCGTTCTCCTTTTTCTCATTCCCTTCCTGTTTTCTGCATGGCCTTCAGCTGCCCTCATCCTCTCTCTCTCTCTCTGTTCATCCTCACTCTGGCAGTTTGCTTGCCCCCCCCTTCTGTTCTGCTACCTCCCCCATCTGTTTTCTCCCAGCTTTTCCCCTTTGCCCTTCTCGCCCCAATGCCTCATCTTTTTTGTCCTTGCTTCGTCTTGCCTTTGGGCTGCTCTTTCGTTCCCCAACTGCCGCACAGCTCTGTGCTGGTGCTCCAGTATGTGATGTCTCTCGCGCATCCTGCATTTCTCTCCGCACTGTGCTTGGTGCTTTTGTTTTCTTCATTTTGCTGCTCTTCCTTTTCCTTGCTGCACAGCTTGCTTTGCCATTCTTCTCTTACACTCCTAGTGCTGGCAGCCTTTTGGTGTTTCTGCAGTTCCACTCCACCGCCAATCCCACCCCTCGCTAGCTGCCTGCTCTTTCAGCTGCTGGCTTTTTCTGTCACTGGTCTTGCCCAGCATTCTGGACCACCACCAGTGCTGCTGGGCTCCTTGTTCCAGCCTCGCATCTCTCCTCCGCTTGACTTCTCCCCATCCTGCAGCCGCTTTGGCTCTGGCTATGTAGCCCACGCAGTATTTCTTTTCACCTTATCAACCGATTGTATGGCTGGCTTTCTATTACATGTGCTGTATATGCGCCGAGTGCATGTCAACTACTGCTGCCAGTTGTGCTGTTTTGGATGCTGCACTGCTGTCGGCACTCGGCCAGCAGCACTGTAACCTCTCTGGCCCCTGTATGCAGGTTCTCTGGCATATCGTCATGCAACCTGCCTGTATGTGGAGACGGATCATCATTCCTTTACCTAATTTATTAGATGTGTTTGTCAGCCACATGATATTCATCTAAAAAAAACCAAAAGTCTAACCTTATTGGATCTGGCTCTCATCCATGGGATTAATGCTCAAGTGAGTGCTGCAGTTTCTCCGTAAAATTCCAAGTTACATATATTAGACCAGAAACGCTATGGAGTTAGCACTAGGATGTGGTGCTACCATACTATGACTGAAAATCATAAGAAACACAAAACTAGAGCACACACACCTCATTCAATACAAGGGCACAGGTCTATTAAAAATGGACTTTATTAACAAATGCCACCAACCTGATGCATTTCGGATGTTAAACACATCCTTTCTATATTACTCTATGGATTTCCCTCAGCTCGGCTACCTCTTTTGGGGTTCTACTGCCCTGCTGCATCATTTCCTATTTTGCTTCCTATTGCCTCATTGCCCAACATTCGGGTTTGCCCCCTCTGGTCTACAATACCTCATCTCAACCTGCTTATCTATTTCCATTGCTCTATAAGTATACTTCTCATGATCTTCCACCTTGCCAGTCCCAACCATCAAGGATTCACTCCAGTCAAGCCTGTACCTTTCCTGAATTCGCCTGACCTCCCTACCATCCTTTGTCCTTTCATATCTCATTTTCCTGTACCAGCTACCAGCCTCCATGGCTTCATTCCATCATTGTACCTCATTTGTTTCCTATTTTTGCCTTCCTTGTCTTTGCGCCTTTCTAGTACCAGCCATCATGGCTCTAATCCTCTCTTAGCTTCCCTCCTTCTCCTACATCATCCACTTTTGCTCCTCAATAGCTCAACCTGAGTCACTCCTCTCATCTGTATTGGAGACTCCTGTTATATCTCTGTTTATATACCTGGTGGACAAATTAAAAAAAAAAATGATACAGGGCATCATCTTTCTCTATCGATTCCCCCTTGCCCTCTCTGGCCCATTACAGACCCGATCTCATCATTCTCCATTGCCTCCCTCTCATTTAACCTCCTCCCACCTCTGCTACCTTGAATCATGACTGTCTCCACGTACCGGCTAGGTCCTCCGCTACGCCATTGAGCTCCCTACCATCATTCATCCTTTCATGCCTTGCTTTCCAGTACCTGCCTCAATGGCTTCCATCCATCATTGTACCTCATCAGCTTCCTATTTTTACCTTCCTCTTCCTGGTGCCTTTTCTCATCCCCACCGACTCCGTCTGACCTGCATTTGATATTTCCTTTGGGCATACCACTTACACCTCACATGCCACCTCATTGATCCAAGGCCCTTCTGCCCATGTATCAGGTTCCTGACTCCAGTCCTCATTACCCATTTCTTAGCTCATCAAGCCTCCCTTCCTGGATACTTTCCATCATCAGCTGTTCCAGATTTACTCCAGTCATGGTTTCGTTCCTTATCATCCGATTTGCTTGCATTCCACCATATCTCGCCTCACCCTGCTCATCTCTTTCAATCACTCTGTCAAGATGCATTGGCTGCCTCCCTCTAGCCTGCAATGTCAGTCACCTTGATTCAACTCTGTCTCCATTCCTGGCCATGCCTTTCTGTCTGTCACCCCTTGCTATGGCCTAGCTGGAGGCTATCCACTATCATTCAAGTTTCTTTCCCATTCATTTCCAAATCTACCTCATTTCGAGGAGCCTACTTCATCACATCACTCTCTTCATTTCTGGCTCTACCTCCTTTCGAGAAGTCTACTTGGTCACATTGCTCTGTGAAGCATATCACCACTCTAGTTCACATACCCTCTGGTCCCAGACATGCATTCTTGGCCTTGGAGTATATCTCCTTTCGAGGAGCCTCATTACTTGCATCACTCTATTGAATCCTCCGATCTCTCATCACCCACACATCTGGATCTACTCATTCATATCGCATGTTCATGCCTTTAATAGCCTCAGTGTCTACTTCCTCACCTTGCTCAATCAGGAGAAACTCTCACTTGATCTTATGCTCCCTGCTTCAGATTTTCTGCTGCCCCAACTGGCAGCAGCTGCGGTCCCAGCTCCTCCGGCCACTGCACGGCTCTGCAACCCCCCAGCATGCCAGCACGCCTACTCCCGGACCAACCAGTTCTGAATCCTTGGGGTTTTCCACCATTGCCGCCTCTCTAATCTTTCTGACCGCACAGCTTGCCAGCTTTTGGATGCTGCCCCTATTTCCTTCACCTTCAGCTACCTTATCATCCTGCAATGATAGAAACTGACCGCTTTCAGCTGCATCCTTCTGTGTTATCCTCGGTACTAGTCTCCCTTGGGAGTCTGTCAAATTCTGCACTACAGGTCTAACCCTTCTTAGTTACCAGTCTCTCACCTAATAGACTGCTCCACATGCTGACTATTGCCTTCTGCGTATCTTGGTGCTTTCTGATGTTTCCCCTTATCCCCCCCCACCGCTTTGAGGATATGCTCTGTAGTTCTGTTTGCATTCACCAGCTTCAACAGGTACATATGCTTCCCCTGTCTGTTCCTTGTAATATTCAGCCCTTTTGAAAATGTTTCTTCTCAACCTTCTCTTTCCTAGGTTTGTTAATTTGTATATCTCCAGGGTTTTGTATGGCTCTTGTTCCCTGTGCAGCCAATCGGCTTGGTCATCTCCTGCTCATCTAATTCCATTGACTCTGAGCTTCGGTTTTTTTTTCTACCTTATTTTCCCCATCAACTACTACTCCTTTGGAGTGCCCTCATTCTGCACCCTCTCCTCGGCTCTTTCAGCTAACTCAGCTATCCTGGTTTAATCCAGTCATGGCTTCTATCTCATAATGCCACGATTTATCTATTCATTTGCTTTGCCATTCATATCCTCCAACCTTCTATGGCTGACTCCATCTGACTTTCCATTGACCCAGGCCTACATGCCACCTCCTCCAGTTCACCCTCCTGCCCTCTTGTGGAGCCTTCCTCCTTCACGGAGTCTACTTGCTCCATGTCGTCCGTAGTTGATCCCTTCGTCGGTGATCCTTCATCTCCTTACCCAGTCAGCTCCATGATGTCTGGCCTCGCCCTGCTCTTCTTATTCACTACCTCTCTCGGTGTGCCTTAGCATGGTTTGCTGCCACTTCTGCATTGTTCCCTTGCTCCATCTAGCCATGCCTATCCTGAATCGTGTACCGCTTAATCTGACTCACCCTGAGCAGTTCTCCTCTCATATTAGCTGGGTCCTATGCTACCCTATTGCCCTCCCTATCGTCCTTCGTCCTTTCATACCTCGCTCTCCAGTACCTGCTTTCATGGCATCCATCACTTATCCTAACTCATCCATTCCTGTTCCCTTCCTCAGCCTAGTGCTTATTCTCATCCTGACTGTCATGGATTCTTTCCACTCTTGGCTTCCCATCTCATCGTACTTTGTCCAATTTGACTCCCCTTGATCGCCGTCCTGCGCTTGCCCTGTGGTTCGCAGATCCTCTGGTTCCTGATGCGCCTTCTTAGCCTTGGTGTCTGTCTCCTTTCAAAGAGCAGCATTGTTTGTATCACTCCATAGAACCTGATACCTTCGTTCAAGTTCTTTTCCTGTTCATTCCTGTCTCCTCTTCTTCCAGTTCCGTACCAGCTCTTCAAGTTTCAGCTCTCATGGCTTCCCTCTACTCTACGCTTCACTCGTCATCATTCTTCGTCCAATTTTGCTCACTCCTCATTGTACCTCATCCAGTTTTGATCCTTGATTGCTTCACCTGAGTTGCCTCTGTTTCCAGATCTCCCTTCTTGGCCTCGGAATCTGCCTCCTTTCAAGGTGCCTAATTCCTTTCCTTCTTTTGTACCAGTTCATTTTTGGTTCTTTCCTGTATCCTTTTTTTCCAGTTCCATTCCAGATATCCAGGCTTCCCTTTGCTCTTGGCCTGCTCTCAATATTCTTTTTGGGCGTACCTACCATAGTTCCTATGCCACCTATCAGCTGCGGCCATTCTGCCGCATATATCAAGTTCATAACTCCAGTCATATCGAGTTCATGAATCCAATTATCATTCACTCAGTATTACCTCATAATTTATATTTTTACATCATTTACTCGAACATTCTATCATTGAATTCCATACTACCTTATCTACTACAACCCAGGGTCTAATCGTTCAGAGTCTAATTGCTTTCGTCGCATAATCAAACATGCCTATTCAATCTCGGTGTATGTTCACTTGCATCACTCAATCAAGCCAGTCAGCATTATCATTTGTCTCCTCATCAGCACATCTAGAATTTCCTTGTGAGCACATCTGGATACCCCTTGCTCCTCTGTCTCATACATGGATTTACTCCCTCTCAGTCTTGCTCCTCTGATCTACTATCTCTCGACTAATCTAGCGTATCCTCCTTGAGTCCCTGCTACCTTATGCTCCTTGTTTTATCTATGTTTTTTCTGAGTTTTCCCTATCCTGTTGTCATCCTCCTTTCTTATACCCCTCATATATCAACCATTCTCTCTACTAACATATGCCCTCAAATCAAACATCGTCAGCCTGGAGGGAAGGCGACCTAGGCCTTGGATCCCCAGAGGTTTCCTCCTCAGAGGGGTTTTTTCCTTTCCTCCGTGCCAATGGTCATAATATTTATTTGAGTTAGTGCTTTCTTCTCGTTAGTAAGTTATGTTCCCCTATTGAATGGAAGCAGATGGTGGCCTGGCTTTTCCCTCTCCTCAGGAAGGTAGCCCTTCTTCTCACAGAATTCATTCATCATCCTCGCATCTTCAAAGCTTGACATCTTTGGGTATTCTTTTTGGGCTTCTTCCTAACCTACCTTTAGCCAATTCATTAATTCCTGGCACCAGTAGGGGGGGAACCCTCCTCTAAGGTTCCTTGTGTCGTACCCATACAGGGTGGAATATCCCATGGATAGAGAGGCAGAAAGTCAGTAAGCAAATCAAGTTACACAAGCACCATCTCATGTTGTCTTATTCAGTTGCGTAAGCACATCGAACTAAGTTTTTTGCAACTTATTCAATAATGTATGAATTATCCTCCTGCAGTTTGTGCACATTGCAACTGAAGCAGTTTTAGTGTGCCTTACAAATGACTGCTTGTTCAAATCCCCTGAAGCAGTTCTCAAGTCTAGTAACAGCTCAGTAAAACTCAGTACCACCCACTGGCAAGTTTTTCTTGATGGTTGCTAATTTTCAAATCCACTTTTAATCTGGCTATGGTGTTACCCTTCTCCAGCTGTGATAAGATTATACCCACCATGATGTAGACTCTTTTTAAAGGCCTCGTTAAAGAACTTGTTTACAGAGGTAACCAGGAGTTTGAGAACATTAGTCCTGGAGGCAGGAACGAAAACAGGTACTGTATAGTGCTGCTAAATTCCATTTTTTTGCTAAATCACCTCAGTAATATGAACACAGACATTATTAATAATGCTTTCTGCTCATCTGATTCCCTGAGTCTCAACATAATGAAATCAAAGTAGGACACCAACACTTTGTCTGTGAATTCTAACATAGTTTCTTCATTTGTCCAGTGGTTTGGAGAGTGTGTGATATTCCATTCTAGTGGAGTTTATTGTGTGGATTACATGCTGTGGCCAGACTCTTGCCAGCTTGTGTTATGTTCATCTGGTTCTACCTGATTCTGTGTAATGCCTAACTTGCATCATGTTGTCCTCTGTATGAACTTGTATTTCATTGTACTCTCCTGGGTCGTACCTACCTGGTCAACAAAAGCTAAATAAATAAATTGTAAATAACAAGTCTTGCCACTGTAAATAACCAAGGGCAGGAGAAAATCACCAGCAAAGTACAAGCTAAAACAAGAGACACTTCTGTCTCATCTACAAACCCAGCTACCCCAACTTGTCTCGAGACTGAAGCTGCCATAGCTTTTTTTTCCAAGCAAGGGTCCAATGATCACACTGGTCTCGTGGAAATTCATAACCAGCTCTAGCACTGTGTATACATTCTTGTGACACTGCTGTACTATTGCAGGTTAGGAAGATTGATTTCAGTTCAGAGAAATTGGTCAGATTTTATCTTGCAGGTTTTGTTCACTTTTGTTTGCTAAACTTCATTGGTTCTATGTGATAAGCGTTACTTTTAAACGCTGAACACGCTTATCGCAACTCCACATCGCTGAAATTGAATTTCGGTGATGTGGGATCCCGGTGAGACAAAAAGCAGTGCAAAAACCTTTTGTTTTTTGTTTTATGTGGGGGCTGTACCCCCCCGCACCCCTTTAATTAAGATTCTCAACTCCAGAGGGGTGCATGTCGGGGGGGTGCATACCTGGGGACAAGAAAATAATTTTACTGCCTTGGGCCGGGCACAACAAAAACTACCAGCTCCCAGTCCCAGACCCTCCATCTCCGCCACCCCAAGCCTGCACCTAACCCACTATGCCATGACGCCAGCTCGCTGGAACCCCACAGTACCACCCCTCACATGCCCTCCCACCCTTCCCTCTGTGGACTCACTCCCCCCTGCACGCGCAACACCCTGTCGCCTTTTCACTGACACACCCCCATCCGTTCGCCAATCCCACACCCCCACCATTGAGGCACTAGCCAAAAGTGGGTCACTGTTTCAGCAAACACCCACTTGCTAGTGCCCCATATCACAAGATACCACCTCGTCCTATGTAAAAACATCCATGTCCACTTTGTGTTGACATTTCAGCTAACAACATTTTCTAGTAGCTGCTGTAAGTAGTGTGCATTGAATGCACTGAGGGCTACAGCACGGACCACCCTGAAACATAGAAAGATAGAATTTGTCAGCAGAAGCCGGCCCCATGGCACAGAGGGCTAAGGTGCAGGATGCCTTACCTCATGCCACACCAGTGACCTGGGTTCAGGAGCAAGCCAGGGTCATTGGAGATTCAGCCTGGGGGGAAGGGGAAACAGGATTGAGCAACCATTTGAATTTGTCAACAGAGAAGGATTGCTGGTGTAACCCCCTGCAAATGGGGGTTCCCAAAAGACTTCCAGGAGCTTGCTTGAATGCTCCGAGCCTGAATGGTGTTTAGCGTTTAAGCCATTTATCTGTGAATGTTTTTAGAGCCTCTGGTACTGTCTCTTTAAGAGCTGTCTGCTTGCAGACATAATTAGTTTGTATGGGGAGGACTGTGTGTTTCTCTGCTTGAGTCCCACTTGAGCTGCTGCCAGTTCACTCTGTTTTTGCAGTCACTAGGAGTGCAAAGGTAACCTATCTGAAAGATGTAACTGTTTGCCAGAAATCATTTAGAGTAATAATGAAAATAACAGTTTGTCTAACCTGCTTTTCTTTGCAATCAGAACTGTGTTTGCCTAGTTCCCCATTCTAGTTTTGAACTGCTGAACTGGACCAATCAGTGTGGGTTAAGAGAGCTCTAAAATGGTGCCTGTGGATGAATCAGAACTTGGACTCGTAATCTGAGCCAGCCACAAGAGGATTGTATGGGCAGTGACTCTGGAAAATGTAGTTTGGACTTCGGCGCCTTTTTGCACCAACAGAGGGAGTCTATTGTGAGTGACAGCCAAACCAGCCAAGAACTGGGAGGAACTCAAAGGAAGTGCTCGGTTTTGTCTACTGGAGTTTCAGTTGAGCTCTGGCAGTGAAGAGGGAAGGAGCCCTGTGCTCCTTCGGTGCGCAGTTTTAAGTCGGGAAATGCGTGTAAGGCCCCAAGTTTTGGTCTGCAGCATGTGCAAGTGCTTGTTAGGACTGAATCTGACCTGTGAAGAGAATCAAGGAGGTATGAGAAGTAGAAACCAGGCTCACCCTGTAGAAGACTGGAGAAATTGCTGAATCGCACTCGGTCTGTCAGGAACTGAATCTGCTGTGTGTTCTCCCGGGTACTGTGCAGTAATTGCGATCGGGATAGAGAAGCAGCCTGCCTGGCATAGTACTTTCTTTTTTCCATATAAATGTGTGTAGTGCTAGTGGGGACTCGCGTTTCAAATCCCCTGTACAGTGAATTGAGTGCATGAAGCTGCAAGTAAACCCCAGCTTAATCCAGACTACATCCATTTGCTCTGAACTGCCTTGGGGTCCAGTCACAAGGACCTTGTCCACGTGGTCTGCTCCGCCTGGCAATCCAGGACACTCTGCCTTCTATTCAGTTTCAGCTTTGAATTTGTGAGTACAAATCAGGGTAGCTCCCTGCCATCATCTAATTGCAAGTGTTCCATCTGATTACTTTTCCTTTCTTTCTCCACGAACTGATCCTACCTGCTCTGGATTACAATTTGGGTATTGTGCATGCAATTTCCATCTTCAGGGCCCCAACCAGCTGCACCAAATAGGCTAGCCTCTTATTGCCTGGGTACCCAGTAAGAGTGACATTAGGGACATTTGGGATTCTGAAATATGTGCACAGTACTGTGATTATTAATGCGTTTAATCTAATTAACCTAATTTCCCCCTGTCCTTGTTATATCCCCCTAAATAAATCAGATCTGTTTGTTTCAGCAAAGTTACACTGCCTGAGGTATTCATCTATGTTAAAGTATTGTACTGTGGTTTTTGCACTGTATCATCTTGTTTTACAGGGAGTCCCAGGAGTCACACTGACCGAACCAGTCCTGGGGGTAAGTGTATACTGTGAAGGTAATTCTGATATATTGTGTGGGCCACTAGTGGGAAGAAAGGGGGGTCGCAGTGTCCCAGAGGGCTGTGACCAAGTTAGTTTAACTATTGCAAACCCTGACCTCTGGGTGGAGGCACCCGCCATCGGATCCAGGCCCCTCAACCTGTTAGTGGCAAATCAGGCAGGGGTAGTAGCCCTTGGGATAGCGCCATCTAGGAGTTACATCTTGGAGGCTCACTGCTGGGATTAGCGTCCTCTAGTGGCCACATTTACTGAATTACTGTAAAAAAATAGATGGGTACCCAAACAGAAGTGGCTGTACACCAGCTGGTGAAGTGGTGTACTGGGGAGGAGATCGACCCCCAAAATGCTATACTTATCTTGGATATCCTGCTGGGTACCAATATGGACACTGTAGAGGGAGTACTTTCCAAGGCTGAATGTTTACGAGACCCTGTGGAAGAGGGGCGACAGGCTGATCTGCTCACCCAAACTTTCATGGCCCTAATAGAGTGTAAGGACCCTGTAGACAGTTCTAAGGTGCCACAGACTGTTACCCCCGGGGAAACCCTCACTGTCTGGACAGTGATAACAAAAGACAGTAAAGACCCAAGGAGAATGAGCCTCACCCATTATCTGAAACTTTTGAGGAGAAATTTGCTAAATTGTTGTTGGGGGAAGGGAAAACTGTGGAGGATTTAAAGAGACTATTATTGACACCTGAGAATGTTCCTCTACCAACACCTTCTTCCCCTCCAGCACCTGTTATTGCCCCTCCTTCTGTGTCAGTGCAAGCCCCCATGTCTGTACCTGCCAATAGTCATGACTCTTACCGCAGGTTGAGGATTTTCTCCGGCACCCTCCCCACCCCACAAGGGGAGGATGATTGAGAGAACTGGATAGACTGTGTTGCCCCTTTGGTATCTGAGTGGCAGTGTACAGAGGCTGAAAAATGGAAAAGAATCCTAGAGAGCTTGAGAGGTCCCACTCTGGAAGCCATTAAGTCTTTGAGGTCCACAAACCCTGAGGCATCTGCCCAAAAGTACCTAACTGCACTTGAATGCAATTTTGGGAGTACTGAGTCAGGAGAGAGCTTGATGTGGAAGTGTCAAGGTACAAAACAATGGCCAGGGGAAAGTTTATTTGCATATGTTACTCTTCGGAAAGGAGCGCTACAGAGGGCCTACCGGAAGGGGGGGGTGGCCGCCAGTGACTTAAACTGTGTGAGGTTGGAGCACATATTGCAACATGCAAAGTACTCAAAATTGCAGCACCTTCAGTTGAGGCGTCAAGACAGGAGAGATAACCCACCAGATCATTGTGATTTGATGAAAGAAATCCAGGAAGTTGAGGAGGAGGAGGATTTCTCAGAGTCCCGCGTAGTTGTAGTTGCTATAACTTCTGCTCCAAGGGCAGGGTCGGCTGCTGACGGCCAGGGATCACAGAAAACCCATGATGAAAGTCAAGGATTAAGTGCCTGCCAAACGGGGATGTCTGTAAACACCCCGCACTGGAAGGAGTTGCTGAAGGAGATTAGGAAAGTAACAGACAGTCTCATCATGAAGGATACTCCTATGAGCACTGGCACTGACACTTGCCTGACTGCTTCTACTATGGGGGTGGGAGTGCCCACCCAGGCACCTCACGTTGACAACAGTTTGAAACTTGATGCATTGACTATGGAAGTGAGGGAATTGAAGAGATGTCTCCAAATGTCCAACCCACCGCTGGCTGAGGTGGCACCAAGGTTTTCTATCGATAGTACCCATGCCGAAGCCCCCACAGTGATGCCTCGGTCACCCCAAACTTCAGCAGATATATTTTGCCATAATTGTGAGAAGGATGGGCACATGAAGAGGGAATGCCAGTCTCAGAAAGACTTAGAGTGGTGAGCTGGCTACAAGGAGAGCTTCAGAGAACAAGTCAGTGGTTAAGAGGTGCACAAAATGGTCCCAGCGAGGGTCACAAAAATGCTAACTTACATCCCTCTGTGGCAAGGTCAGTTGCCCAGACCCCTGATACTGCCTCTCCAGACTGGTCCAGAATAGTGGGTCCCTCCATGGAGACCACTGTAAAGGTGAATGGAGTGTCTACAAGAGCTGTATTAGACAGTGGCTCCCAAGTGACAATTATGTTCCAGGTTTGGTATCAGAAGCATTTGTCAGACGTACCCTTACAACCATTGGAAGGACGGCATGTATGGGGGTTAAGTGAGAAGGCCTACCCCTACTCCGGGTATATCTGAATTTGGCTGTCTTTCCCCACCTCTGTGGTTCAAATGGCAGAGCAAGTAGAGACCCTGGCCTTAGTGGGTCCCCCTACTGGACTGTATGATGGGGTTCCTTTACTAATTGGGACTAATACACATATGTTTGGATGGCTTGCACAGTTGTGTTATGAAAAACAGGGGTCAAGGGCTGGTAGAGCTTTAAGAATTCTGGCCTTGTTTAAGAAGGCCTATGAGGCACAGAGAAATGTTGAAACAGTAGAACCAGAGGAACCAGTTGGAATTGTCTGGAAGAAGGATCCCGAGTCTCTGATCCTGGCGCCAAATGCCCAGTGTACCTTACAGGGAGAGGTCCGTATCAGAAAGGATGTCAAGAATAAAATATTAATGTTGGATGCACCAGGCGATGGAAAATTGCCGGAGGGACTGCTGGTCAAGCCTAGTATTTTGCCTGCTAGGTCCCATACTTATGTCAGAAGGGTAATGGTTCAAGTTCATAATGTGTCTGACAGAGAGATTCAAGCAAATAGAGGTTGCACCCTGGCTAATGTGCATTGTGAAGACACTGCAGTGCTACCCAGCAGCAAGAGTTCGGGGAAGAATGACAGAGTAACACATGACTTGTTTGATTTCAGTGACTCCCCATTGCCAGCTGACTGGAAAGTGAGGATCAGTGAGAAGCTTGCCAAGAGAGACCAGGTGTTTTCTTTAAAGCAATGGGACGTAGGATACATGCAAGGAGCTGAGCACCATATCTGGCTGCATGATGAAAGACCATTTTGTGAGAGGTCTCTACGCCTGGCACCTGCTGACATAGATGATGTGAGATGGCATCTGCAAGAGATGTTAGCAGCTGGTGTAATACAAGAATCCAGAAGCCCCTATGCTTCCCCATTGTGGTAGTGGAGGAAAAGAATGGAACAGTAAGGATGTGGTGGATTATCACACTTAAACCGGCGGACTATCCCTGATCAGTACACAATGCCCTGCATTCAGGATGCTTTGACTGCCTAAACGGGAGCAAGTGGTTCTCTTGTGCTGGATCTCCAGCAGTGGGCACTACTAGATCCCGGATGGCCCCAGAGGACCGTGAGAAGACAGCCTTTATCTGTCCGGGCTGGTTTCTATGAATTCATGTGGATTCCTCAAAGGATTTCAGGTGCCCCAGCCACTTTTCAATGATTGATGGAGCGTGCAGTGGGGGACGTGAACATACTAGAGTACCTTGTTTACCTAGATGATGTTACTGTGTTTCGCAGCTCACTAGAGGAACATGAGAGCAGATTATTTAAGGTATTGGACCGAATGGAAGACTTTGGCCTTAAACTGTCCATTGATAAGTGTCAATTCTTTCAAACATTAGTAAACTATGTGGGACACATAGTATCCACCGAGAGAATAGAGACCGACCCAAGTAAAGTTGAGGCCTGACCACCTGGCCACAGCCCAAAATTCTAAAAGAACTGCAAAGATTCCTGGGATTCTGTGGTTATTATCAGCGTTTCATCAAGGACTATTCAAGAGTGATCCGCCCTTTACTTAGCCTTATTCAAGGGTATCCTCCAACCCACAAAAAATTAAAAAAAAGTCAGCATCCCTTAAGACTGAAAGAGTGTATTTTCGTCCAAGTGAAGTATTTGGGGCCCACTGGACTCCTGATTGTGAGACTGCTTTTCATGAGATCATATATCAACTTACCCATGCTCCAGTGCTGTCCTATGCTGATCCAAGAAAACCTTATGTCCTGCACACTGATGCTAGCATGCAAGGGTTGGGGGCTGTGTTGTACCAAGAGCACTGGTCTCTGATGAGGCGGTGACTCTACCTCCTCCCTGCCTAGTTACTAATATTCCCAAATGCGTATCCCAAGCATGTTTGAAGCCACCCACTGTTTTTGCTTCCTTCCTCGCATCCCTCTTAAACTCCCCCCACTTCATCACATGCCCTCAGGTCCTGGTGTTCTTTCTCATTTGAAAGAGACTTCTCTCCTGCACCCTGTTCACCCCCATTAAGTACTTGTAGATCTCAATCATGCCCCCCTTGTTCTCCTCTCTTTCAGGGTGTACATGTTGAGATCTCTCAGTCTCTTGGTTAACTCATGCACCATTTTAACTGCTATCTACTGGATTGCCTCTACCCAGTCTATGTTCTGTGTGAGGTGAGGCCTCCATAACTGGACACAGTACACCAGGTGGGGTCTCTCCAGTGAGGAATACAGTACCAACACCAATTGCCTCCTTCTGCTAGAGCTATCCCTTCTTATACACTCCAGCATCCCACTAGCCCTACCTCCAGTTTCGATATACTGCGCTGTGACTTTGAGGTCATCAGTCATGATAACTCCAAGGTCCTTTCCTATTTAGTGACTATCAGTAACCCCTCCCCCATCCTATACTCAGCTCCTGGGTTTCTGTACCCTAGGTGCATGATTTTGTACTTTTTAGCACTGAACTCCAACTGCCATGCTCTTGAACACTTCTCAAATTTCCCCAGATCCTTGCACATTCTCTCCACTCCCTCCTGAATTACAGATTTTGGTATCACCTGCAAAAGTCATACCTTCCTTTCCAGCTCTTCTGCAATGTCCCTTATGAAGACATTGAAGAGGGCTGGTCCCAGTATTGAGCTCTGTGGCACCCCGCATCATTAGAGTGAGTACCGTTAACTATTACCCTCTGATGTCTTTCTGTTAAGTGGTTTCCAACTCAGTTCACCACTTTGGATTCCTAGTGGGTTAATTGACTGCCTGCCTGTGAAAAGCCCCTTGTAGGGAGACAATAATGGCCCTGCTTCTTGCCAAAGCTACAGCTGGAAGGCTCCACTCACATCTGGCAGATTAAAATCACCAACTAGTAGCATCACCCCCTTACCTGCAATGCTAATGATATCCTTCCTAAGTGCCTTATCTAACTTCTCTCCCTGATGTGGAGGACTGTATGCCACTATTGTATGGAAAGTGGCCCTAGAGTCTGTCTCCAGGATGTTCCACAGCACTTGCAGACCTTCCTTTTCCTTCAGGTGCCCCAGTATCTCCATGGCCTTGAATCTGTCCCTCACAGTTCCATGTGAAAATGGTGAGCACAAACGGGCGAGGATGAAACAGTGAAGGGAAAACACCACAGCCAGATATGGCAAGTGACAAACAGTGATCATCAAAATTGTGGCTACAGTGTCACAGTGACATTCTGTGAGTGGCATTGCCCCTCGCTCCCCTCTTACTAACTACGACCAGCTCTGGGAGATGCAACTCAGGAAGGGACAAAAAGTCATAGGTCACCATTTTGGTGACTGCTGTTGTTTTGCCACTTGCCCTATGTAGCCGCGCTGTTTTCCATCGCTGTTTTCATCCTCGCCCGTTTTGCACTTGCAGTTTTGATGGGCTATGCTCCTGTATATATAGTACAACCCTGATCTAAGAGAGACTAGCCCAGTATGTCCATGTCCCAGTTGTGGCCATCAGTGACTCTGCTTTGGCCAACAAATTCAGGTTAGGCTTCATCATGATGGCCTCCAAGTCTGGAACTTTATTTCCCAGTCTCCTTTCATTGGCACACATGGCTCTCCGTACCTTACTCCATCCATGCCTGCTTCCCTGCTACCCCGCTACTTGCCTATGCTGTTCCTTGAAGCTCCCCTGAGCCACCTCTTCCCTTTTTACATTCTCTATTCCCTGTATCTAGCAACCTCTGCCGTCAGTGCAGAAAGGCAAGTACAAATGGGGCAACACCTCCATCTCTAAAATATGTCCCAAAAGACTGCCGCCCCACACCTGCTGCACTGCACCCCTCCCATCATCTTTCTTTCCTTTGTTATTTGCCTGTTTAAATCTACCCTATACCCTACTGCCTCCCTTCTACTCCCATGGTATTCCTACCTCTCCCTTTTGCTTGCCTGAAACATATTTCTTATCCTACTGTAGATAGGGTGTTTCTTGATTTCCCTTTTCTAAGCCACCTTCCTGTACCTAACTTGCCTTGGGTGTCTACTACTGTACACAGACCCCCACTTGCCTGGTTTTTATTTATTACCCTACCCTTTTGCTTGCCTGAAACTAATTTGTTACCCTGCCCTAGATAGAATGTCCTTAATTTCTATTTTTTAACCTTCCTGCCTGTACCTACCTTACCCTTCCCTATGAACCTGTAGCTACCTTCCTTGTTGCTGGTTTTTCCAGTACACTGTAATCACCAATGTGTTTTTTCCTACCTTGATATGGTGCCTCCCCTCTATAATCTCCTACTGATTGCAGACTATATGCAGATGCCTGCAGACTCCTTAAGGCAGATGGTCACCCCTGCTCATCCAGTTATATGATGGGACATGAGCATGATGGAACATGTTGGTTGTATGGGAATTTAAAGCTGGAGATGCTGCCTGGTGCTCTGTGACTGGCCATCCCGTGTCAGGTGGTCTGGGCTCATTTTGCCTTCTTTCCTACTGGCGCTTCTTCTGAGACAAAGAAACAATGAATTTCAGTCATTTACTACTCACAGACAGTGGGATTTTTACTGCACTGCTGAGAGTGTACTGGCGCTTACTCACCTCAGCCAGAGCACCTTCCACAAAGCATCTAACCAGCAGTTAGGGTGCATTCACAGCTGCTCCTTCTGTGCAGAAACTCCTCTCAGCTTTGTTCAGTTCTTCCTCCAGCTCCTTAAGAAGGAGAGGATGTCATCCTCTGTGCTCCTTGTTCAATTATTGTGACACATGTGTCAGGTCAGGTGTTGCTCTCGGCAGAGAGCGGGGTAGTACGTTTAAAATTTTTGAACAGTGCTCTCATTGGTTTTGTTCTTACTGTAGATTGAAAAAAACAAATATTTCACTGTAATGGCAAGTATATTTTCCATTTTCGTAGCATACGTCAGCACTGTAATACTGTGACAAATGCCACTTACTGAGAAGGAGAGTACAGGTCGGCAATTCTTTGCCTACAGCAGAAGCAACCATGTCATCCACACCAGCATACTCAGCAGCTCTGCAAGATTTACTTCCGAGGCAAAACATACTTGTGCTTCAGTGACTTTTTCACTGCATTCAGCTAGGGAGAGACATTGTGGCATTCAGTCAGACAGGTGCCGTTTGGGGACAGAACCATGCAAGGGCAGTAAATGTGAATTTTAAACATACAGTGAAGCTCGCCAGGATGAAACCCAATTCTGCAGCATTTTGCAGCACTCTGCAGCATGCTGCAGCACAGTTACTGTGGAAAACAATGTCATTTCAATTTCAGTTAGTCCCTTCTGTCATGCATGAAACTTTGATATTCATTTCATCCTGGCAGTGTCACATTTTCCTGCATGGTGGAACGTTATGGATGGAAATCATTCGTTCAAAAATGTTGTTATGCTGCACTTGCTACGTCAGCTACTTTGTTATGTTGTACTTGCTATTTAGCTAGTGCAGCAGAACAACTCAGAAGGTGAGGGCGCATACACGGTCTGGTGAACTGCGATCCTCAGGGAACGGTCGCTACAGTGAATGCAGTCCCGGGAAGTGAAAAAGAGCACAAAACTCCTCCAAAAGTAAGGAATCTAATTGTATGAGTGATCATACACTATAAAGGATTGTGTATGATCGCTCATACATTCCAAGGATATTTTTTTACACTCGCAGTTTCTGTGGTAACAGACCTCTCGAGCTGCGCTCTGGAGGACTCCAGTTACCACAGAAGCTGCTCAAGTAAAAAAATATCCTTGTTGTATATGAGCGATCATGCATAATCCTCCATGTTTACTGCAGTAACTCTGCTGCAGCATACTGCAGAATGCCTTAGAAGTGGGTTTCATCCTGGCAAGCTTCACTATTGCTAATTTCAGAGCTCATTCACAGCTGATTGTCAGACTGGGCATATGAAAATGTATTTTTTTACTTTTTTTTGTACCAGGGTACGCACACTGGAACAAAAGACTTTCTTTTTTCAGGGGCAGCCTGGCATTAGTTACATAAAAGAGATATACAGTGGTGCCAGCAGAATGTTACACAAAACTGCAGAATACTGCAGTAGAGTTACTACAGTAAGGAAGGCAATTCTAATTCAAATCCACAACATGATGTGGGTTATGGTGGGATTTACCCATGCCTGGCATGGTTTGGTTACGAGGCTGCAGGATGAGTGAATAAAAGTAAACCACATTAGAAGTGAGTAAATCCCACCATAACCCATACCCTGTAGTGGATTATTGTGATTATACAATAAAAATAAAAAAAGTTATGTAAAAATGTTATAGTTATTGTTTTTAAAGTTTTTTTAATTGATTTTTTTTATGTAAAAAAAGTTCCTTCCAACCTATAGTTCCTTGTTGCTAGGTAAAATATGGAGCCCCACAGAGACAGATATTCTGGGATGTGTGATCACCCCCTCGCACACACAGATATAGGCACAGACACATTGTGGGTTGGCTTTTTTGTGTGCTTTGCCATTTTTATGTTTCCTTGCACATGTGCAAGAAACGTTTTGCTTTGCTTTAGAGAATGGCATTTCAGAGGCGTATCATGGACTAGCCCAAAGCAGAGCTACACTGGGCTTGTCCTTGACAGACAAATGATCATACAAGCGGAGTATGACAATGGTCACATTTTCATGGGCATAAACTTTGTCTACTTGAAAGCACTGAAGCTCTCCAATGAGAAAGTGCACCATGGCACGTTGCTGTCTGGAGGTCAGGATTCTGAGGTGCCACATTGATCGGTCATGGCGGGGCACCCTGTGCACTATGGATGAGGGTAGGATTGATGTCTTCAGGTGAAAAAGGTGCCCTGGGTACCAAAGAACCATGGAGGGAGGCAAGACATGTTTGATCCTGGTTCCCAGGGTTCCCTCCAGACCGAGTGGGCAGGTAGCCAGAAGGGCTACACTGTCAACCAGTCCCCTAAGGGCAGTGCTTTGCAATGCCAGATTAATCAGGAACAAGACCATTATTATTGCAGGCTTGATTTCCTTAGTCGATCTGGCTTGCATCACTGAAACCTGTGTGGGGGATGACACTGGTCCAGTTTTAGAGGCCGACATTCCCCCCCCCCCCCAGTATTCAGTAATACACTGTTGCAGAGTAGAATGCAGGGCGGGGGAGTGGTCATCTGTTTTAGAATTGCACATAAATTCTCCGTGCACCCAGAGAAAAAACAGGCTCATTTAAATGTGTGATTGTATGTGGTGGTCCTGGCACAGTCTGCAGGATTCTCCTGGTATACTGCCCCACTGGGGTGGCAGGAGAATTGCTGCAGGAGGTAGCTGACTTCGCTTCATCATCAGTGAAATGTTGGCATTCCCCTGGTGTTTAGTCCTGGATGACTTTAACGTTTGGGCTGACAATGAATCGTCTGGGCTGGGTTCCAGCCTCCTCCAAAACCATGTCTTCCTTGGGCCTGTCACAAGTAGTTTCTTCCATGACTCACCAAGGCAGTTACATGCTGGGCCTGGTTTTCTCTCTGGGGTTTGAGGTTACTAACCTCAAGATGGATTGGGCCACTTGGTCTGATCATTGCACAGTGGAGTTTTCACTCGGGCCCCCGAGAACCCTCCCCCTGCTGAGATGGTCAGCTATCATCCTTTGAGGGGTTTGACTCTGGAGAGATTTTTGGCAATGACCAACCTATGTAGTATGGGCAGTGCATGCACAGAGGGTTTGGGCGAAGCAGTTGCCACCTATAATAAGGTGATGACTGCAGCACTTGACTCTCTTGCACCAATCTGTGTATGACCCAGATCCTCTCACTTGAGGTCCCACAGGTTTGATGTGGAGCTCAAGGTGATTAAGATTATGGGTCATAGGTTGGATCGCTGCTGGTGAAGGTCTGACTTGGAGGTGGATAAACTGGCCCTGTGGAATCACTACCATGAGTATTGGGGGCAGTCTTCCAGAGGAAGGCAGAGTCCATGTCAAGGGAGATTGCTGACAGGAGGAATTGACCAACCGTGCTCTTTCAGACTGTGGACAGGTTCATAAAGCCAGCCTGTCTCCAGCTGAAACAGACTTTTTCCTAACACTTTGTGTAAAGAGTTTGCTTGATTCTTTTTGGACAGGGTGTCCACTATCTGGCAGGGAGTTCTGCCAGTGGGCTTCATTGAGGCCAACAGTGGTTGCCTTGATCGCCCAGAGAGCACTCCACCTAGTTGGGGGGAGTTTAAGCTTGTGGAGACATTAGAGGTCATTGGGGTTGCATCATAGCTGAAGTACACCTATTGTGAACTGGACCCGGTACCGACACATTTCTTAATGGCATGTGTAGACACCGTAGGCCCGGTGTTTGCCTTGATTGTCCAGTGTTCATCATCTGAGGGGATTTTTCCTGATGCCTTGGAGGAGGCACTGGTGCATCCCCACCTGAGAAAAACATCTTTAGACTCTGACATCAGGGCAAATTGCCATCCTTTTTCCAATCTCCTATTTTCAGGGAAGATTGTTGAGAAAGTGGCAGCACTTCAGCTGGGAGAGCACCTCATGGTCTTTGATCTCTATGAGCCTTTCCAGTTGGGATTTTGTGCGAAGCATAGTACGGAAACTGCACTTGTGAGAGTACATGATGATCTCCTTTGGGCTAGAGATCAAGGGGAAGGGACAATTCCTATTTTCCTCAATCTCACCTCAGCATTTGACATGATAGACCATTGTGTGCTGCTTGACTGCCTGAGAGAATTTTGTGGACTCACCGGCATTGTCATCTGCTGGTTTGAGTCCTATCTCACAAATGGGAGGCAACCGATAGTGATGAGGAATTTCTCCTCCTCCTCCTCCTCCTCCTCCTCCTCCCCTAGCCTCCTGTTGTGTGGAGTACCTCAGTGCTCGGTCTTGTCCCCAATGCTTTTTGCCATGTACATGGTGTCCCTGGGTGAGATCATTACGAAGTACAGTCTGGGCTTTCATTGCTATGCCGATTACAGCCAGATGTACTTTTCCTTTGCACCAGGGACATCCAATTCAGTGGAAGTGCTAAACAACTGCCTTGCAGAGATCAACGACTGGATGGCCTCCAGCTGGCTGCAACTGAACCCTGATAAGACAGAGGTACTGGTGGTAGAGTCAAACAGAGGGAGGAACAGGATGATCTCTTATGTAGAAACTGGTTTATTTCCGGGATCCATGCCATTGAATGTCTCCTCGAGGGTGTGTAACCTTGGTGTAACCTTTGACAGTGGATTGGCATTTGAGGCTCAGGTGTCATCCACTGTATGGACCAGCTTCTACTATCTAAGGAATATCACCAGGGTTGGGCTCTTGTTCTGCCCATGGACCTCCCCACCTTGGTACATGCTTTCGTGTCATCAAGGCTGGATCACTGTAATGCACTCTACCTAGGGGTCCCTGGGGGATGCCTCCAACAGCTGCAGCTAGTGCAAAACCAACACCAAAAGAAAAGCTTCACATGGAAGGGGTGCTGGAATAAAATGCAAGGCAAAAATGTAAACAAAAAATCCCACACTCACCACTCCAAAATAAGGAGACTGCTCAGGTTCATGTGATCCTGCTCCATAAGAGTGGTACTAGGGAGGAGGCAGGGAACTACAGACCAGTCAGTCTTACCTCAGTAGTGGGCAAGATTATGGAGGCACTCCTTAAGGAAAGGATAGTGCAACACCTGGTAACCATAAGGGCACAGGATCCAAGACAGCATGGATTTACAAAAAGAAGGTCCTGTCAAACTACTCTCATAGATGAAGAAGAAGAAGAAGAAGAATCAGCATTTATATAGCGCTTTTCATACACAGTATCCCAAAGCACTTTACAAGCAATGCTAGACTGGTAGTGAAGTGACTGAATGAGTGGTGGCGGCCATATCGCACATCATAACCCACACACATCCTGGATAATTGCATGATCCGGTTTATGGGAAGGGGAATGTTGGCCAGGACACCAGGAATGTTCCCTGCTGTTTACGAAGAGTACCCTGGGTTCTCTTACTTCCACATGGACACCCACCAGGACAACACCATAATGGGCAGAAGGGACCTTGGTTTAACGTCTCATCCAAAGGATGGCACACCCCAGCAGTACAGCACCCTCCAATTCTGCTCTCGGATGTCAGCGATTTTTAGGTGCAAGTCCATCCCGGTGTGGGACGAGAACCCATGACCTTCTGGTCCAGAGGTGGATGTGCTACCAACTGAGCCACGCTAACACCAACTTTGACTGGGTAACCAGAGTGGTGGACCAAGGGGGAGCAGTTGATGTCGCCTACCTTGACTTCAGCAAAGCTTTTGACACTGTTCCACATAGAAGATTGATAAATAAGCTGGGTAGGCTTGGGGTGGGTCAGAAGTTGGTCAGCTGGGTGGCAAACTGGTTGATGGGCAGAAAACAGAGAGTAGTAGTAAATGGTATACAGTCAGAAGAAATGCGAGTCACAAGTGGGGTACCTCAGGGATCAGTCCTGGGGCCAGTCCTTTTCAATATCTTCATTAGTGACATTGCAGATGGACTAGAGGGTAACGCTTGTCTGTTTGCAGATGACACCAAGATCTGCAACAGAATAGATGATCCAGATGGGGCGGGCAGAATGAGAAGAGATCTGGATAAACTAGCAAAATGGTCTGAAGAGTGGCAACTGGGATTTAATGCAAAGAAGTGCAAGATCATGCACATAGGGAAGAGAAACCCCGAAGCCACCTATAGGCTGGGAGGGGAGTTGCTGGCAGTCACGAAGGAAGAAAGAGACTTGGGCATCATAATCACCGATGACCAGAAATCATCCAAGCAGACCTCTAAAGCAGTAGGTAAGGCTAGGGGGATGTTAGGGTGTATTAGTAGGGGTATCACAAGTCTTAAGAGGGAGGTAATAATCCAGCTTTACAAGACACTGGTTAGGCCGAATCTGGAGTACTGCATGCAGTACTGGAGGCCACAACTTCACAAGGACATTAACCAAATTGAGGCAGTCCAGAGAAGGGCAACCAAAATGGTGCAGGGACTGCATCAAAAGACATATGAGGACAGATTAATGGAGCTCAATATGTATACCCTAGAGCAAAGGAGTTAGAGAGGTGATATGATCGAAACATTCAAACACCTTAAGGGCATTAACAAGGTGAAAGAGTCTAACATGTTTCAATATAAGAAAAATAACAGGACAAGAGGACACAGTATGAGATTAGAGGGAGGCTGATTAAGGAGTAATGTGGGGAAGTTCTTTTTCACAGAAAGAGTGGTGGATGCATGGAACGGCCTACCTCAGGAAGTGGTGGCTATGAATACAGTGCAGGGCTTCAAACAGGCATAGGATAGCCATAAGGGAGCAATACAGATGAGTATGAATAGATAGGCCACTGACAGAGCAAATGCCAATGGCCGATGGCACATTTATGAGGTTGAAAAAGAAGTGGGCAGACTGGATGGGCCTTGCAGTCCTTATCTGCTGTCAACTTCTATGTTTCTAACTATGTTTCTTATAAAGTGATTCATTTTATTCCTGTGCAATGTGAAACCATCCTGATGCATTTCAGAATTGCAATAATTCCTTCTTCAAAGGATCCTTTGAAGAAGGAATTATTGTAATTCTGAAATGTGTCTGGATGTTTGCACATTGCACAGAAATAAAATGAAGAGCTTTACAAGAACCTGAGCAGCCTCCTTACTTAGGGGTGGTGAGTGCAGGATTTTTTGTCTACATTTTAGCTAGTGCAAAACGCAGCTGCCATGTTGTTGGTGGAGCATCACAATTCTGCCTCATCACCTCGGTGCTGCGTTAATTGTACTGGTTGCTGGTTAGGTGGAGGCTCCTCTTCAAGGTGGGTTTACTCACTTTTAAAGCCCTACATGTGCTGGGCTCTAGCTATCTGTCAGACCATTTGATGCCTGCTGCACCGGTCCACTTCCTCCGATCCTCATCTAGGGGCCTCCTAGCCATTCCCAGAACAAGACTGAAAATGGCCAGTGACAGAGCGTTTAGTGTCGCCAGCACCATCCTGTGGAATTTGCTTCTACCAGCTATACGTGAGGCCCCTTCAGTTGAAGTTTTCAAGGCCTGCCTCAAGGCCCACCTTTTCAGCCAGGCTTTTTCTGATCTTGTATACTGAGTCTTGGGGACCCATTCCCCTCTTCCCCTTTTCTTGCTTTTACTGCCGAAATTATATTATATCAAAAGGTTTTATATATTTGTACGTAATTTGTATGATGTCCATTTTATGTTTTTATGAATTTTTATTAGAAGACAAGTGTTTTTTACTGTGTGGCACCCAGATCCTCTGGGATTGGGCACCTGGAAAAATAATCCTTGCTTTGTCTTGCCTACTTTAATTTGCATAAAGCTGGTTGGCAAGCAACTCAGCTCAGCTGCTCACCAGCCAGCACTATGCAAGTGAAAGTACTGAAATGCTCTCTCATTGGAGTGCTTCAGTGCTTTCAAGTACACAAAGTTTACGTCATATTCGGCTTTGACATTGACAAGGACAAATACCTTGTTTAAGAGCTGGTGAAACTTACAGCTGGTTGAACTAAGTTCCTGTGGGCTCCTGCCCAGTCTAATCCCTTTATTTGACCAAGACTAACAGGGACTTTTTACACAAGTTTGGAAACCATAGTGGGGATTAAACTGAGTTGGGGGGGCACTGGATGTATATCCACAATGCACCACGAACAAGTTGGAGAACCCTAGGTCTCCCCCCCAGGGAAAGACAGATGAATGAGGTGCTGGCAGGCAGGGGGAACAAGGGAGGGGGAAAGTTGGTTGAAGGGGTTGGTGGTGAATGCTAGGAGCCTTGCATATAAGATGAAGGAATGGACAGTCATCATTACGCATGACAAGTTAGACGTCATAGCGATGACTGAGACTTGGTGGATGAATCTCCACACATGGGAGACAGCTATACCTCAATTCAAACTGTTTAAGAAGGACAGAAAAGGGTGGATACTGGGTAGCCATTTATGTCAATGAGGACATAAAGGTGTCAGAGGGACAGGAGGGTGACAGGGCTATGGAACTTCTATGGGTGAAGCTATGCAGGCAAGTAGGGGAATACTTGGGACTGGGAGTTGTTTATAGACCACCCTCACAGGGAGAAGACCAGGACAGGGTAATGCTGCAGGATATTGAGAGGATGGCTCTTAAGTGGGACACATTACTGGTAGGTGACCTAAATATACCAGCTATGGAATGGACCATCCCTGAAGCAGCTTCAGCAAGAAATAGGGAGCTAGTGAACAGACTAAGTGGGGTGTTCCTGAAACAGCTGTTCAGGGAGCCTACCAGGGGTAGCAACCTGCTAGATGTGGTATTGAAAAATGGGGAGAACAAACAGGAGGTGGTGGTAGGAGAAAAACTAGGGAAAAGTGACCACAAGACTGTCGGGTTCAAGATGAAGGCAGGGAGGACAGGGACCTGTACCAGCACAACGGTGCTGTACTTTAGGTGGGTGGACTTTGACAAATTAAGAATGCTGGTGAGGGAGATGATGAAAGGTTTAGGGGATATAAGTGATGCAGATGAACTATGGGTAGCTATCGGGGACCAGATCCGGAAGGATACGCAGGCATCCACCAAAAGTGTTAGGAAGGGGGTGAGAAACAGGAAGCCATTTTGGTTCAATCAGAATGTAGCAAGGGTGGTAAGGGGTAGGTGGAGGGCATTCAGGAGATACAAGAGTACTCGGGGGAGGAGGATAGGGAGGCTTACAGGGAGGCAAGGAGGCTAGCTGGAAAGGTCATCAGGATGGCTAAGGTGGACACAGAAGTAAGATTGCAAAACAGGCCAGGAGAGGGAAAGATACATTTTTTAGATATGTGGGGGAGAGGAGGAAGGCTGGCCAGGGGATTGAAAGGCTGAGTGGGGGAAGGAGGCAAGCACTTGGAGGAGGATGAGGAGAAGGCAGAGGACCTGAACAGATGCTGTATTTCTGTTCTGTATCTATGGAGGAAAGGGATGGTAGAGGTCCAGAGTTGGAAAGGGGGGGCATGGGGATGGTATCAGATTCCTTCACCATAGAGAGAGTTAGGGAGGAATTAATCAGGGTGAATATGGACAAGGCCATGGGGCCAGATGGCCTGCACCCAAGAGTGATTTGGGAACTAAGAGAGGAGCTGGCTGCCCCACTGGCAAAGCTGTTCAACCTGTCCCTTGGTACCATTACAGTGCCAGAGGACTGGAAAAAGGCTATGGTGGTGCCGATACACAAGGGGGAAGCAGGGAGCTTAGGAAAAACTACCACCCCATCAGCCGAACCATTGTGGTGGGGAAGGTCATGGAGGCACTCGTAGGTGAAAGGGTAATGAAGTACCTGGAGGGGAATGGACTACTGGATGACAGACAGCATAGATTCACTAGGGGCAAGTCATGCCAGTCCAATTTGATTTAATTTTTCTACTGGGTGATGCAGGTAGTGGACCAGAGGGAGTGGTGGGCATGGCCTATCTGGATTTCAGTAAGGCTTTTTATACTTTACCCCATAGGAAGCTGATTAACAAACTGAATAGCATAGGGTTAGGCATCAAAATAACAAGATGGGTTAAAAACTGGTTCAAGGATAGGATTCAGAGGGTGGTGGTGAATGGGGTGTACTCAGGGATTGGGCAGGTGAAGAGTGGAGTTCCTCAGGGATCAGTACTGGAACCCCTCCTGTTCAATATCTATGTACTAAACAATGCAGATGGACTGACAGAGAGGGTGACTCTCTTTGCAGATGACTCAAATATCTGTAACATAGTTGACTCTCCTGGGGGTTGGAGGACATGAGAAGGGACCTGAGATTACTGGAGGAGTGGGCAGAGACCTGGCAGCTAAAATTCAACATCAAGAAGTGTGCTGTTATGCACATTGGGCACAGGAACCAAAGGGCTGAGTATATGCTGAGTGGGGAGAGAGAGTCAGGGTGTCAGAGGATGTCAGGGATCTGGGGGTAACAGTCTTCATCAACCTCAAGGTAGGAAAGCAATGCTAAAGAGCATTAGGGAGGCCAAATGGGATGTTGGCAAGTATTGGCAGGGGGGTCACCAGCAGGCGTAGGGAGGTCCTGGTGCCCCTGTATCAAGCCCTGGCGAGGCCCACCTTGAGTATGATGTACTGTATGTGACCTGGTAAAATAGGACCCTGTCCCATTTGTTATGGAGAAAGTGTTTAAATGCAAGGGTCTTTCCTTTTCTGTCGCTTCTTTGGTTGCGCAACCAAATTTTCCCTGTGAGACTTTGGACTTGATCAACCTCAACAGTCTCACAATTCTTTGCCTCTCTCTGTCTCTCAGTTCTCTCTTGCTGTCTGTCTTTTCCTGCCTTGAATATCCACTGATATAAAAATATATATAAATCAATATGTGAAAATGTAGCTGATGTTGGGATCTCTTTTGTTTAGAACATATATAGAGTTACTGTTGAAATGTATGTATGTATGTATGTATAATTTGAGATGGCTGCAAAAAGCTGTTGGAAACTAGAGGTTACCTTGGTGTAAATCTTTGAGCCTTTTGCAAAAGGTGTGCAAAAGGGGCCCCAACAAGCACACTGTGTTCTAACAGCTCTTGCCTGATATTTACAAAAACAAAATGCTTGCTAAGAATCAGGGTTGAAAGGACTTATAAAGGAGCTAAGTTGCAACTGCAGAGGAAGAAAAAGCGACACAGAGACTCAAGGAAAACTACTTTTTTTTCTCCTCTGTACATAGTTATACTGAACAAGTTTATTTTTTTATATTACTCCTACTGTAAATAAATATTTCGGTGAATTCTACAACTGCTCCTGGTTTTCTCTATGCTTTCTGACCTGTGCTGCGATGACAGATGGTGTCAGACTAAATGGGATTTATGCTGTGCATACCTTAAGACAGGAGTTTTGTGTGTGGGTACTGGACCTAGCATCAGGGAAGCACAGAGGAAGGTATGGATTCTGCAGCAGCAAATCGAAGAGTGGTTACCAAGGGAATGGCAGCCAAACTAGCAGAGACAGAGGTCCAGTCTGAGATTATACAGCCAGCACAAGTTATGGAAAAAGAACAGGCAGTGACAGAACCTGAAAGCCTGATGGACTTTTTCAAATGGTGGACTATACAACAAAAAGAGACTGAGAAGCAGAGAGAAAAAGAGATTCAGTGTTTAGAAGTGCAGAAAGAGAAGAGAAGAGATGCAGTGACAGAAGCATGAGATGAAAGAAGAGATGCAGCGACAGGAGCAGTGATGGCTGGATGCCTTGCAAGTGATTAAAGGCAGAGGATCCAGCAGAGATCCAGATGAGCAACAAAATGCAAGCAACTTAAAAGTCATTAAACTTACTAAGTTGTGCCTCTCAGATGATATTGAGGCATACCTGACAACTTCTGAAAGAGTTGTCACAGCCTGCCAGTGGCGAAAGCAGCAATGGACAATCAGACTGGTTCCCTACTTGACAGGGAAAGCCCAATTTGCCTACAGGAGTATGGACACTGCACAGTCAGAAAAATATGACTTGGTGAAAAGCAAAATCCTGAAAAGGCATGCATCTCCGGAGAGACATACAGACAGAGATTTTGATCTCTGAGGTACAGCTCTGTCAACAATCCTCAAGGAGCCTTCACCCGAATCAGAGAACTCCTGATAAAATGGATCCAACCCAAGAGTAAAACAGTCCCACAGATCATCGACAAATTTGCCATGGAGCAATTCATCAACATCTTGTCTACATATGTGCAGCTGTGGGTAAAAGAACACAGACCAGAGAGTGGAGAAAAGGCTGTTTCTTTGACCATGGACTACCAAATGGCTAGACAGATGCCACATCATCGAGGTAACAGTCAAGCACCAGTAAGACAGTCTTTTTCCCATTTAAACTCCAAGAGTGATAAGAACTCTGGTGGTGGGGGTAACAAATGTATGCCCAGAGATGTTATCTGCTATAACTGTGATAACCCAGGCCATTCTGCAAGAAACTGCAGTAGTAAGGAGAGTGGCACTGGAGCAGATTTGTCCTTGGCAAATTGGGGCAAGTACTTAGCAGATGTAAAGGTGGGGGATAAGATTGTAAAGGAACTCATTGATTTGGGAAGGAGAGAGACCCTAGTGCATGTTAAAGTGCTGGGAAAACACTGTGCAAAGGGATCAGGTACTGGTGTCATCTGCATCCACTGGGACACGCAATACTATCCCACCACTCAAGTGATTCTGACCATTAATGGTGTGCCACACCAAAGGAAAGTGGAGATAGTACCTAAGTTACCTATACCTGCGATTATCAGAAATGACTTTCAAGGATTTACTGAGTTGATCAAGGAGGGAGTAAATAGTTTCATAGTAGGGGTACGATTTCAGGAGGCGTTAGCCCATAGAGAACTCACCACCGACATGATTATCCGTGGAAGTCATTCTTTCTATTGCCCATGTAAAGATCTAGTCTTTTTTTGAATAGTTCCACAGTATTACTTGTGACAATGCCACTAGGAAGTGAGTTCTATATGGGAGGTACCCTCTGGGTAAAGAACTTTTTGTGCTTCATAGTTTTACATAAGGTGGTTTTTAACTTAAGATTATGAGATCTTGTACCGTTGCTTAAATGCTGTCTTTCCAAACAGATTGTTTTTAGCAAAGACTCTTTCTGAAGAGCATTAAATGTGTAAATTGGATCTCCTCTAAGGAATCAATATTCCAAGGAGAATAACCCAAGAGTTTTTAATCTACATTCATAGTCTTTGTTAGTCATATTATTGATCTTCTTAGTGATTCTGTGTTGAACCTTTTCGACCATGGTGTGACAACCTACTGTGGTCGGAGTACAAAATGGTGCACAAAAATCCAAATGTGGACATACAAGACTAGTGTAAAGAAGTTGAATGACTTCAGGTTTTCTACTTTTAATATGCTTCAGAATACAACCTAAAATACCATAGCATTTTTTAACTGTTTTATTTGTGTGTATGTGAAATTTAAAGTAGTCAGTTATTGTGACACCCAGATCTTTCTCTTCTGTTGTGACTGGGAGATTAATGTTGTTCATTACAAAAGTAGCTAGATTGTTATTCCTCCCCACATGCATATAACCTTACATTTAGCCACGTTGAAATTCATTTTGTTATCTGTGGCCCAGTTACATCGTTTGTTTACATTATGTTGTAATGTAGCAACAGACTGGGCATTGTTTACTCTGCACCCAAGCTTGCAATCATCTGCTTATTTGTTTAAATCCTGATGTTTCAGCAGCTGTGGTGACAACAGCTCAGGCAAAGAAAATTTCAGATGGTGGAAACACTTTTCCTTTCAAAGATTTTGATTCAGACTTGTTTGAGCACAGCTCCAAGATCCAGAAATCCAGGAAAGAAAGACGAAGCCTGAATAAACTGTGGCAGCAAATGACTGATGGACATAAAGGGTTAACATATGAAAATATTGAAACTAAACTGATAACTGATTGTGACTTTCTTTCAGAACAAGCTAGCAATGTTTCTCCCCAGGGCTATTTTAAGCAGCTTGTGTCAGAATAGAGATTAACCCTTGCAGGGCCGTGGACTGATATATCAGTCCAAAATTCTTATATGTTCTAATTCTGTCAGCAGCCTAAGGGTTAATAGTGAGAGCAAATCATTTTTATACTGCTATTTATTTATTTATTTATTTATTTATTTATTTATTTATATTATTTGGCAACCAGGTTAACTCCCATGGACTACATGGCCCATTTTACAGGCATTATCCAGGAGCACAGGAAGGTTAAGTGATTTGCTCAGGCTTGCACAGTATGCAAGTGGAGGCTGTGGAGAATCAAACTCAGGTCTGCTGAATGTGCCAAGCTCATTCACAGCAGATTGCTCAAACCTCTGTTAAACACTCGCCCATTTTCCTTTCCATGTCAGTCATGTATTCTGATATGCTTTGACCAATTTTTGACAATTTAATTATTGATGATTGTGGTACCCTCTATACTGCATTGTGTTCCCTTTACCTCAGCAGCTACTACTGTTTCTTTTCATATTTCTAAGACATTTCACAATTTCAGACACACCATTCCATCCTGTTTATCTGAATGACATGTAAAAGTGTAGCTAATATCATGGAATGTTCTGGTAGTACAAAATGAGAACATTGGCTAGCTGTTAGGGATTCAGGAGAGAAGTATTCAATGTAATGATAAAGGCAATAAAAATTAGATAATTTAACAAAAATGGGTCTAAAACATGTTAGAAAACAGAACAAACAAACACATGAGAGCATATAAAGGTGCTAAAGCTGTTTACCTGTCATAGCAGTAATAGACCTTTCTTAAAATTCAGAGTGGAAAAGATTAGGTTAATTTACCGCTAATAGACATACTTTACACCTCCCAGGCAGACTGTCTTAACAAGGAAAGGCAGGTCTGTATGACATCTGAACTTCTCTGAAACCTGGACATGCAATGCAGCAGATTTGATACATCAGTTTTAAGAGTATTTGAGCACACAAAATGACACAAAAAATGGACAACATTTAATCAAAACTGGATGACCAGATAAGGACCCTAAAAACCGGACTATCTGGTCTAAAACCAGATAGGCGGCAACCTTAGTTTCTTCATAAATTCAGTGTTCACATACACTAAGTGAACTGTAGCGGGGTTGGGATAACAGGATAAGAACTCAGGCAGACCAATTCCTGTCATGAATAAAAAGCATCAATTTGGCACTTGTCATTTTATTCTCTCCTTTAAAATGATTTTTTCACAGAAATAAAAATTCTGGTATTACTTCATACACTTCATTAGGTTTACAAAATAAACAAATGAAATGGCCTCAGAAGGACCAATATTCTGCTCAGCAATGGCACTCTACTTTCTTTGAGTCTTTTCACACAGTTGTGTGAGTTCCCAAGGTCTTTCACCTCTCACAGTCAGTGAAACACTGACTCCCCCATCTAACTTTAAGTCCCCAGTGGCAAACTTTTATACTTTTATCAAGGTGACATCATGGATCTAAGATCTGCCCCTAATTGTCCCTTAACTACAAAGTGCCTCTCAGTGGCTCATAACCCATCCTATACAAAAACAAAAGGGCTATTTCTAAGCCAAGACAATGAGGGTTCACAACTGTAACATAATAACACCTTTATATTCATGCTAAACATATTTATTATCCTTTGGAGCTTTAATTGCCACTAGCTACTCCTCTAGGTAGTGACCTCACTAGGTAGAGTTCTTATCAAATCAGCCAGTCTGTGGGCTGCCAGCCCTGCAGCAGCACCACATATAGCAAACAAAGGGGCTTCCCACAGGTAAAGAACAACTGTTTCATAAAAGGTATCCTTAGAGCTTTATCTTGCTTTGTTGTATTTTCTGACTTCCTAACTGGCACTCCTAGACTAAATTCAGGTAAGCACCTTATAAATTTCCTTCGATAAACAAGTAAGGTTACCACCTACTCGGTTTCTGACCGAATGGATTCCGTTTTCTAGGTCCAGATTCAGTGCTCCTGTTTTCACCATTGCAAATTCAGTTTTTATGGTAGGTCAAGTAGCATCTGTGAGATCCTTCACTAACTTTGTTTCATTTTCTTCTCATATGACAGTAAGCAATTGTCTGACATTTCAGTGTGCTTGCTTGCTTGCTAATCAGGAAGTACCTGGAACCTTTGTAAACGAGCCTCGGCTCAAAGGTATTGTAATCCTAGATTGAAATAAATAAATAGAAACCTTCAAATGCAGGGCACATAAAAGAGCCATGTTTGGTCTCTGTCTGCCCAGTTGTCACCTCTAACTTCACACCAGCAAATTGGAAGGTTATTCCTGTGAAGGGTAAACAATACCACCTTAATTAACACCTTATTTTTCTGAAACCCTCAGACATTCAGACAAGCACCACATTATGGTTGCCTTCTGTCCCAGTGTGGACTGTATAATCTGTGTTTCAGAAACCTTAGCTGCTAATCCAGTTTTATTCAGAGGTAGTACTTTTTCAGTCATTTTGAATGCTCACATACGTGTAAAACAGATTCTGTTAAATCATTCACTATTTTACTTGCATATTCAGGTTACAAACAAGTTCTGATGTCATGAAGACCTTTGTTTGTATACCAGTCTGTCTGAGAGGTGTAAAGTAGGGCTATTAAGACCATTAGCAGCATATCAACCTAATCCTTTCCAGGCTGCATTGTGAATATGGTCTTTTACTGCTGTGATAGGGAATACTTTTATACCTTTATATGCTCATCTGTTTTTCTTTTAGGGTCTATCCTATATTCTTATATTTGTTACCCCTTTTGTTGTTAAATTAATAATCTTTTATTCCATTTCTAGCAACACTATATCCCTCTCTCCACAGTAGCTATTGCTGTCAATTTTCATACTACCTGGATATTCGGGCTGGCAGTATAGCCTAGAGGTTAGAGGAACAAGGTGTGAACGAGCTCGATACATCCAGCAGACCAGACCTAAGTTTGATTCTCGTAACCTCCACTTGCATACTGTGTGACTTTGAACAAGTCACTTAACCGCCCAGTGCTCCCAGGTTGCCCCTTAAAACAGGCACTTGTGCCTAGTGGGCCTTACCCGGTAACCAAAGACTAAAATAAAATATTCCAGGAACACTATTCCAGGCCTTTCAGATGTACAGAATAGTGTGGCTAATGTCATGCTATACCACATAAATGAGAAAAGGAAGAGAGAGATCAGTAGCTGATAAGAACACAATCTAGATTTGATGGCACTGCGAATTTAGGTAATTTATCAAACATTATTTATTTATTTTACTAGGAGAGACACACTAAGCTGTAACTAGTTTACAGGTGCATCCTGGGTGTATAAGAGAGTTAAGTAACTTGCTTAGGATCATGCAGTATGCCAGTGGGGCTATGGGATTTAAACCCAGGTCTCTAAGTTTCCAGTTCAGAGCCTTAAACCACTGCACTATATTTCCTCCACACATATCACATATCATACTATATGCTATGTATGACTGACATGGGAAGAAATTGGGTATTTAACAGTATAGAATAGTTCCTACCACTTTAAAAAAACTTCTCTGACATCCAGGGGTTCAGTTAATTTATTTTCAATGAAAGTCTAAAACTTCCAGAAATTCAAATCTGGAAGCCATTCCAATTTTTTGGAAGTTTAAATACTTCCAGGATCCTACTTGTGGAAGTCAGTATAGTAAGATGGATAAATGTATGGCTGCTAACATAATACATTAGTGGTAAAAAACAATTTCTTTCAGGAAAAATCAATCATTTCTGACTTCCATGCCTGCAATTTTGGAAGTCATTTAGTTTTTGGTTTTACACCTGGAAGTCAATGACTTCCTCTCTCTTTATTTTTGAAGTTTTTGCCTTATTTTTGGAAGTCAAAAACTCCCAGAATGGAGTTAACTGAAGCCCTTCTGACATCACAAATAACTTTAGAGTAGGAGCAATAGGAGGGACAGTAGCACATCTTAAAATGGCAGATGATATTTGTAATTACATCTCATCCACCTTTACTGGTGTAGTTTATTTATTTATTGAGAGAGTTTTACCAGAAAAGGCCACCTGACCCAAAATAGCCAGGTGTCAGATGTGTCCTTGTAGTCACTCGATGTGTAAGTTAAACTGTATACACAGGATTCAGAGTCACCTTATCCCCCTCCCTAACCCCACCCAATGTTAACACACACTGAACTTAAAATATTTAAATCTAAATCTAAATCAAACAAACCAAAAATAATAATCATGATGTAATTTAAAGAAGTTGTAAACAATGCAATATCAGCAGCAATTCTGAATAAATCAAGTGCGTCAGAGTTCAAGCGATGCCCTCATCAGTCTTAAAAGGGGCAGGGCTAGGGGTGGAGTTTGGGGGTGTGGTTTAGTATTCGGTTTTCATCTCATCCAAAGGTAGCAACCCTATAAACAAAGTTCAAACATATATTTTATTTGCTTCTACTTAAAGTAATGTGTACCTTACTGAGGGTTCAGCTAGACACCACAGATAATCTTATTGAGGCCCCAGAGTCCTACTGTGACTGTAACTGTGTTTTTATTGTTGAGGTATTTGTCTGCTCTTTTTAAACTTTCATTAGAGCAGATGCAAACCCTATACCACACAGAATGGTGTATTTTTTAAAGTAATAAAACAGCAACAAGCTGCTTAATTAGCTGCTCTTATTTAGAGCTGTAGAAAACAGTTCTTGACTTTTGCCTACATCTGCAAAGTGCATCCGTTAGTTTTTACTTTTCATCTTGTCCCTTTGCCCATGGCAGTTTCTAGCAAATACAGGAAATCCTCCTAGCATCTCACTAGACAGGACCTGTGTCCAGCGGGGCTCAGGAGCAACCTTTTTAATGCTGGGCAGCTGGGCTTCACTATTTTAATTTCCCCTGCCAAGCTGCCGAAACTCTGGACAGAATCGGGCACGGAGAAAGAGTAGCGTGCTTCCTGATATAAGCCCAATGCCTCCTCTCCTCTCCAGCCCAAACCTCAGAGTATTTTCTCTTTCCTGGCATGGGGGGAGGGGGGAGCTAAGAGGCACCATCATTTCCCCAAGAGGTCTTGGTAACAGAGAGAGCAGAGTAAGTTGACAGCATTATTTTATAGCAAGCCATGTTTTACAAATGCAGGTCAACCCTAGCTCCTACGATCTGCTTTTTGCATTTACCTAGAGTGCGGTCAGCAGAAGCTGAATGAGAGAATGAGAAGGAGTGCTTTTACAAAGGGCTAGTACCAAAACCCTCTTGTTTCCCTTTTTATTTGTCTCAATGCCTGCTGACTGGTTTCTTTAGGGGAGAGGGTTGAGAACCCCTTTTGAGAACTTTAAATAGAGGTGGCATAGAAGCTGCTAGCTATACATTTTACTTTGCTATCTTTAAAAACATGACAGTGCTATCATGCGGAAGACATTCTTCTAGGGCAGAGACAGTACTATCATGCTGAAAACATTTTTCTAGGGCAGAGAACAACAGGGAAGGGATATAGAAAACAAACAAGGTGCCACTCCTGTTCAGTCACTTCCTATTGACTATTCTCTTATTTGTTTTCAGGGAAATTACAGTACGGCGAAATGCTGTATTCTTTTCCTTCTGTACCAGTGGCATTTAGGTGCATTTTTGCACTTAGGGTACCTTTACTTCATTTGTATGTTGAAGGCTAACTTAAGCCCGGAGGTCATGTTTCACCTGACCTCCCATGGTGATGCTGGACCCAAGAGGATTTATTGAGTAGTGGTACCCTAATATGTATGTATGTCCATGCTAACAGACATGCATCAACTTGTTTTATATGCATTTCATGCTTGTACAGTAAACACTTTATGTATGCATTTGGCAGTTTAAATCTCTTCATTATACTCAGGCACTTTATATGGGGGCGGGGCAAGGAAGCCTCGCTTTTCTACAAAGGCACCCATCCTTGACAGGGGCTCACCCTGTCATTTGAACTATCACAATATGTTTTTTGTCTTGGCTGAAAGCACATCTTTCTGTCAAGAGTTACTGACGCCTGTTATGGTGCATGAGCAGGAAATCAGTTGGTGGGAGACTACGGGGTGCAACGACACGCACGACTCGTGGGTTAAAGAGCAGGTTTCGAGTATGAATTGTTCTCCCCCCCCCCCCAACATATACTGTAGTGTACCCTCCAGTTAAGACAGTCATCCAGAAAGTTCAATTTTTTTCAGGCTATATTTCTCACAAAAAAACTCTGTGGTGCTGGTATCCAAAATGCTGGCATTTCCCTTCCCCGGAGCCTGCATGTTTCACAATGTCAGTATAAGAATGACATGGGTGTGCACTCCATAGAATACAATCGGAATTACAACCCTTTGAGTCATAGACTCGTTTCCAAAGGCTCCACGTCAGAATAAAACATAGACACTCATACAGTACATACATAGAATAAATGTGGGTGAAGTGCAGAATTTGAGAAAGGAAAGCCACTGCTCAACTAACAAAGTCCTTCCCAATCTAGGGGTAGTTACTTTTGACAAGTACCTGATAGAAGTGTGTGCTTTTAGCCAAGACAGACGAGAACCACATATGAAATTGATAGTTTGGATGGTGTATGTTGATGGACACTGAATGTACCAAAGAAAATGGATATCAGTTAATTAACATACTAATATACTATTTGCCAGCAGATTAGGCCTTACGGTCTATCAAGTATGCTCGAACCTTAGATCCTTAGTTGGGTGACAAGGATCTCCCATCCCTTGAGCTCCAGAAACCCCTATCATCCATCCCCACCCCCCGGGACAGGCCATCATCTGATACATCCACTTTCTGTGTCTGTCCCACCCTCTCTTGAAGCCCTCCACTGTGGATCTGTGAACCAGCTCACCAGGTAGTGCATTCCAAGGGTCCTCCACCCTCTCAGCGAAAAACCTCCTCCTCTTTTCCCCCCTCACCCTTCCACCTTCCAACTTCAAACCATGCCCTCTGGTGATACCTCCCTGCTTTAGTCTAAAGATCCCCTCCATGTTTACCCTATTTATTCCCTTGAGGTACTTCAAGACCTCAATCATGTCCCCCGTCTCTCCTCTCCTCCAATGAAAACAGGCAGAGCTCCTCAAGTCTGTCCTCATACGTCAAATCCCCTAGCCCTCGTATCATCTTTGTTGCCCTCCTCTGTACCCTCTCCAGGAGCTGTATGTCCCTCTTCATGTGGTCTCCAGTACTGTACACAGTACTCAAGGTGTGGTCTAACCAGTCCATTGTACAGCGGCAGAATCACTTCCTTGCTCCTGAGGTGATCCCCCTTACGATGCATCCCAACATCCTGTTTGCCTTGCTAGCGCTCTCCTGCACTGCTCAGAGTTATTCATACATGCATCCACCATGACCCCTAGGTCTTTTTCCCTATTGAGGCCTCTAGCGCTCCTCCCAGAGTGTACCTGTATTTAGGTTTCCACCAAGATGCAACACCTTGCACTTGGTGATATTGAAATTTAATTTCCATGTGTGAGCCCAGCTTTCCAGGTGTCCAGATCCTTGCAGGGCCAACCTCCTCTTCTCCCTCAACTACTGTTCCCATCTTGGAGTCATCCACGAAGAGACTCATTTCACACCTATACCCTCCCTGATGTCTGATATGTATGCATTAAACAGGATCAGACCCAGGACCGAGCCCTCTGGTACCCCACTACCAACCTCTCTAGGGTTCGAGAGCTCCCACAGACCACTACTCTTTGAGGCTCCAGCTAGCCAGTTTTCAATCCATCTGACCATCAAAGGCCTACTCTAACCCATCAGTTTCTCCACCAGACCATTGTGGGGGACAGAGTCAAACGCCTTGCTGAAGTCCAAGAATAATACATCCACAGGCTTTCCCCTGTCCAGTTCTGATGTTATCCATTCGTAGAACTCCACAAGGTTGGTTTGACATGATCTACCTGGCATAAACCCGTGTTGCCGACTATCCAGACCTCCTACCTCCTCCAAGTATAGCCCCAATCATTCCTTTAGTATACTCTCCATTAATTTTCCCACCACTGAGGTCAAACTGATGGGTCTATAGTTACCTGGTACTTCCCTCGACCCCCCCTTTATGGATTGGCACCACATGTGCCTCTCGCCAATCCCTAGGTACCCTCCCTTTCTCAAGTGACCTGTTGAAGAGCTCCGCCAGGGGTGCAGCCAGTATGTCCGCCAATTCCCATAGTACTCTCGGATGAATGCCATCCGCCCAGGAGATTTGTCTTTCTTTAGGGCCTTGAGGGCTAACCACACCCTTTTGGTGGAGATAGCATCATCCATCCCTCCACCTTACTGGCCTTTTTATCCTTACCCAGATGTGACACCCCTGGGGTACCTCTCCCTTCCTCTTGCTCCATTTCTGTTGCTCCCCTGATCCCACTTACTGCCGCTTCTATCCCCTTCATGCCTTGCTTTGTAGATATCCCATCCCCCTCCCTAGTGAACACAGAGGCAAAGTACTCATTAAATACCTCTGCCTGGTCCCTCGCCTCTTCCACCCACCCTCCTTCTGATCTCAATCTGCTGAGATGGCCCTTAGTTTTTCCCCACTCCCCAATGTATCGGAAGAACCCCTTTTCCCCTCCATGTATCCCCTGTGCCAGCCGCTGCTCTTTAGTGGACTTTGCTCCCCTCACCATACGGGTGACTTTTCTAGATGCAAGATGGTACATTTCCTTATCCCTATCCCCTCTTGTTGTTTTATATTTTTTGTAGGCCGCCTTCTTTTCTCTGACTGCTACCTGTACCTCACTGGACCACCAGCATGGTTTATGTGACCTTGCTCCCATACATTTCAACTTAGCGCAGATCCTGACTGCCTCATGAAGTCCCCATTTTATGACCTCCCATCTCCTTTCCACACTTGTCATTGATGTAATCCCCTTTCAAGTGATCCTTGAGAATATTTCCCATGCCCATAAAGTCTGCCCCCCTGAAGTCCACTGCCAGTGTCCTAGATCTCACCCCCCCCATGCTTATTTGAAACCAGACAGTATTGTGGTCGCTCCCAGTCAGGGGTCCTGTACACCCATGTCCCTACCAGATCCCCATCTGCAGAACCACGTCCAGGACATGCCCCTCCCTTGTGGGCTCCATCACATGCTGTGTTAGAACACATCCTGGAAGCCGTCCAGCAGCCTCTTCTCCTGGCCACCTTCAGGACATGGTTCCCAGTTGTACCTGGCATATTAAGGTCCCCATCAACACCACTCCTTCACCTTTTTGGTCCACACTGGGCAATGATGTTGTCCAGCAAACCATCCCTAGAACATCACTTATCCGGGGACCTATACTACACCCAGCTTGATCTTATCTCCTGCTGGGGATCATAGAGTGACCCATAAGGCCTCCACGTTTCCCTCTGCCTCTTCTACCCTAGCAATTTCTATGTCATCTCTAATGAACATAGCCACTCCACCCCTCTGCCCTCCTTTCTATCCTTCCTAAGCATAGTGTACCCCCATATGTTTAGGTCCCAGTCATGGTTTTTGTTGGCTCACGTCTCTGTGACTGCCGCCACATCCACCCCCCACCGAACAGCATAGCCTGGAACTCTGGCAACTTGTTTCCCAAGCTCCTGGCATTTACTAACACCAACCCCCACCCCTTATCCCTGATCCTCTTTGTTAAACCCCACCCAGATTCCTTATACTTCCATCCTCCCTCTGCTCCTCCTGAAACCTCCACCCCCAGTCTGTTTCCCCCTCCCTTGGGCTTGAAGGCTACTCCCCTCATCTGGAGGAGAGGGCTTCTGGTCAGCCCTCCTTATCCCTTCCCCTCACAAGTTTAAACCCCACCTTTCTTGAATGTAGTCAGCCATCCCTGTTTAAGGACTTCCTTCCCTAATGGGGCAAGATGAAGCCTGTCCTTGGCATATCGTCCCTTATCCTCCCAAACTCCATTCCAGTTCCCTAACACCCCCAACCCACTCTCTTCACCCCACTTCCTGACCCAGTCATTAACCTCTGTGAGCTTCATTTTTTTCTCCACTGAGGCCTTTGGTACTGGCAATATCTCCAAAAAGGAAATGTTGCATCCATTATCCTGACAGACTCTGGCAAGTTCTTGGAACCTTGCTTGGATTTCCAAAACGCTATTTCCCTCTAGATCGTTAGTTCCCAAATGCACCAGGAAATCCGGTTTCCCTCCACAATCCCTAACCATTTCATACACCATGAACTTTGCTCTGTGCACTGTCAGCCCAGAGATACTCACTACCTTCCTTGGCTATGGCATCCATCCCCCTGTCCCTCCCACTGGATGCTCCCAATCATCGAGTCTCCCAATAACAGAACCTTAACACCGCCATCATCCTTATGGTTACCTCCACTATGCCCTCTCAGCCCCCCTTCCCCCCCTTTATTCATGATCTCAATTCCATGGGAGTCTTCCTGCCTTATTAGAGACCCCTTTGTCACCCTCACCTTTCTGCCTCCCTCGCTATTTTGCCCACTTAACTCAAACCCCCTCTGAATAGGTGTCCCCTTTTACCCTCTCTAATCCAAACCATTTATCCTGGCCCTGATGGTTTCCTCTTCCCCCACACCACCATCCTCCCCCCTTGTAATAGTACCCCTGCCTCCAGAGGCTCTCTGTGGGTCCCCTTTAGCTAGGGCCTCATCCTTGGTACTGACCCCCCTGCTGAAGGGGGCTCCTCTCCCACCTCCTTGTCTCCCAGTTTCTCTCCAATCATGCTCTCCTCCCTCACGTCTGCAATATGTTGCATCTCCCCATTGCTAACATATATTTCCCTTCTCCCTCTGGGACTATTTCTATCCTTTCCATAGCCAGTCTGTGATGCCCTATGGGCATCCGACCCTCCCGGCCTCTGTATAAGTTTCCTCATTTCCAGCAACCTCTTCCTCCCCTCTAGGTTGCTTAGTAGCTCAAATTTGTTGTGACACTCTATGTCAGCCTCCATCAAGTAACCCGAGTTTCCCCTGACTGCACCTCTAAACTGACCCTCTTCTTCCCTCTTGCTCTGTTCACCTTAGGAGCTCCTTCCCACGAGTCTGCTGTTTTAGGCTTCTGCACAACAGCCTCCTGACTCTTCCCCCTCCACTCTCTTTGTATTCAGAATGTTCACCCCGTACGCTTTCCCCTTAGCGTCAACATCCCTATCTAAGGGTCCTCTGTCCCTAATATCCCCCCTCCTGCTTGCTGTAACATAACATCCTGTAATTTCAGAGCATTGTCCCAGCCTCCCCTCAGCCCCACCCTTCTGCTGCCCATATCCACACCCTTTATCCTTGGACACCCCCCCCCAGCTTACTCCTTAACCAATATACCTCACTCCTGATACAAAATAGTTGTCTACAGAGTGGGCAGCCTCCCTCTCTCCAGGCCCAATTTAGAATTATTGCCATCCCACAGCCTGTGCAGCCTACAACCCTTCCGAAGATGCCTGCCATGGTGGAATATGGCCACCCTGTGTATCCCTCTGTTTATAATGGCACATCCCTTTTCTCAGTCCCTTTCCCTGGAATACAGTTTCTCTCTATACTGACTGCAGTTATTTACAAACCCAATTTCAACCCCACCAATAAAGTTCCCAAGTCTCACAAGCACATACAGTCCAGTGTGTGTTCAGTCCCACTAACAGTGTGTGTATGCAGACATCAGGTACGTATGATGTCACAGGCCCACCAGCTCTTGTTGCTTCGAATTTCAGTCCCAAACAGAAATACTCAGCCCTTCAATCCCAACCCCCAGTGGCTTTTCAGTATTTAAGAAAGCCTACAAAACAGGATGGGTGGGAGGGCTCTTACGAACACCAGGCAAACAACACATTTAAATTTCACTCTGATTATTTCTGCCAAACAACTGTTCCCAAGCCTCCAAAGTAACAATATCACAGCCCAAGTAACAGTTCTAACTCAAGGTAATAATTTTTAACACATTGAACTAATTTCACTTACAAAACTATTCAAATATTTCAGTTAAAACAGAATATAACCCCAGACCTCTGTCCTTACCAGCTTGCTGTTTATGTTCCCAAGTGAACAATGAAGGCCAAGGTAATTTCTGTTAAAGACAAGGTAATCCCAGCTAATGTCCCTTCCCCCTAACACCAGGCAAACAACACATTTAAATTTCACTCTAATTATCCCTGCCAAACAACTGTTCCCAAGCCTCCAAAATAACAATATCACAGCCCAAGTAACAGTTCTAACTCAAGGTAATAATTTTTAACACATAGAACTAATTTCACTTAGAAAACTATTCAAATATTTCATTTAAAACAGAATATAACCCCAGACCTCTGTCCTTACCAGCCTGCTGCGTATGTTCCCAAGTGAACAATGAAGCCAATCAATCCAAGCAAATTAACCAATCAATCCTGCATGCTCCAACAACAAAACAAAGAACATTGTCAGTTTTGCAGCTGCTCCTGGTCTGTAACTTAGCACTTCACTGTCAAAACTGCCGACATCTTGTAATTGACAGTTGGAAGGCTGGGCGTGTAGTTCAATGGACAAGCAGCCAGCCACTCCCACTTCCTGAGCTATATAAGCAGTTCCTCTCAGCCTCCTTCTGAAGCACTTTTCCTTTGCCAGATGGAGGCTCTATTGGTCTGTCCTCTGCAGCTGTCTGGGGCCTACCGGGCTTGCTGCCCCCTCCCCCCCGCTGCTCCTGCTTATCTCTGCTGGACTTTTGTGTTTCTTTTCCTACTTTTGGTTTGTATTTTGCCTCCTGCTGAGTGCTCCTTTTTGTCTTTGTTCCCTGTTTTCTGTGTTTGTATCTTTAGTTTTGTCATTTTGGGGGCTTTGTTTCTAAGCTCCTAGCATATTGCTCCAGAGCTCATACTACTTGCTCTCAGTTACTTACAACTCTCAAATTACTTGCAATGCAACTGCAGTCATTATTTATGTGTTTCATCTCAACCATAGTTGCTCTCCATGCTGCACTTTCAATTGTTTTCACCTGATTCAGGCTTACTCTGAACCCAGCTAGCTATGCAGCTCAATCATGCTCGCTCAACTCATTCTACTGATCTCACTGCATTACAGTTCATTGCACTGCCTGGTGATAGCTGCTTTCAGAGCATTGTGCCTCTCTTCATTCTATGTTATTGAGTTTTATAACTCACAGTTACTCAGTACAGATGCTGATCTCTGTTTGTACACTCTGTTATACTCTGAGGTCAGCTAAGCTACTGCTGCTGCTGTAAACTAGTTTCAATAACTGCATGTGGGTCTCAGCCCTTCCATCACTTTCTTATTTTCCCTATGGCGGGGACTTGGAAGTGTTTGGGGAGTTGTGGCCCCATGTGGCTAATTACTAATGTTCTAAATCCTGCCTTTGCCGCTGAAATTCCTCAGAGTATTTGTCACCTTTATTGGCTTTTGAAATGTCTGGCTGGCTTGCCACTATCCATAGTGCTGCTCCTCTGACCTATGTTCTGGTGCCACAATTGCTACTACATTTTGCAAGCCTATATGCAGGTCCAACTATTGCTACACTGCCTTACTGACCTACATGCAGGTCACTCTTGCTTTTGCAATCATTGTTTGATGCTCATGTACTGCATCCAAGCTCTGCAACATCTCAGCAATTAATGCTCATTAAGTTTCTCATCAGTTTTTGGGGCATGCCAGCCATACCATTCTGGCACAGAGTCTCCCTGCAGCTGATGGTCTCGCTCTGCATTTTTAAGTCTGCATCTTGAGCATGCCCGACTTGGGGCAGGGTCCTTCTCACCTGGCCAATAGCTGGGAATATCCTCACTCCAGGCTTGGCTTTAGCTGTTCACTGATGCGACAGCAGCTCCTGGTGTAGAATTTAAAACTAGCTGTGAATGGTGGTTATTCCGATCTTCTTTGGCTCCAGTGATTTCCACTACAATGGTTATCCATTGGCTTTAGTGGTTTCCTAGCAAGGTACCTTCATTGCATTCTCCCTACGATTGCCTCTGGTTCACCTGGTTTGTGTTTAGGGTGAGTAGGCCAGGTGAGCACCTCAGCAGCCGTTGCTCTCCTCCTCCTCCCACCTTGGTTGCCCCCGATGTTGCAGAGCACTCTTGCAACCTTCCATGGCATCCCTCCTAGAGGGATTTAGAGCTTTCCTCCAAATTGGAATATTTTCTGCCTCCCTTTAATTGGGTTTCCAAATTGCAGCAGCAGAGCTGTCACTAAATAAAATATCCTAAGCCAGGAGGGACGGCAAACTAGGCCTTGAATCCCTGGAGAGTTCCTCCTCATAGGGTTTTTTTGCTCTCCTCTGTGCCTCAGGTCATAACTGTTAGTTAGCACAGTTAGTGTTCCACAGTTTCTCTAGGTAGGTTCTGCTGTTGGATGGAGGTAAAGGGTGTCCCTGCTATTCCCTCACTCCTTAGGAGGTCCCCTCATTCTCCAACTCATCACATCAAGCTCATGCCATTGCTAACCTGAGCATCTCATTACATTATCAAGCTGCCTGATGTTTTATCTATTACTTGTCTCACAACTACTGATTGCTTATATGCTTCGTACTGTACTACTACATTTCTTTTTGGGATCCTTCCTAAGGTTCCTTTAGCCAAGGGAATCATCCTGCAGCACCTCTGGGGTGGAACCCTCTTCAAGGGTTCCTTGCCTTTGGTACCCCCACAAGGTGGCAATTCCTCTGGAATAGAGAGAGCAAACAGCCAAAACTAAGTAACAGAGTTGAACAACCATAACACTATACTGGCTGTGTAGACCATTGAAATTCCCTTAACTGTTAGCCAAACTGTTTAAAGGAAGCTCTGAATAAAGCTTAGGCCCTGAGATCACTGCTATGAGCCAGCCTCCATGGTGCTAAACATCGCAACCTCAGATCAGCAGCCAGCATACTTTACTACTAAAGTCACTTCTATTGGTTTAAAGTAAAAAGGGAACTGGACAAAATGAGCAGCTGTTAAAATTGATATATGAACAAAGAAAAGCTTAGCACTTGTAGAAAAGTCATTCAAAACTGCTTAGTGCAAATTTATTTTGGCAGACACCTAGAATCCACCCAAAGCCCCAGTGCTTCAACTCTCCAGTACTTCAACCCTCCTCTGGGAGGCCCATCCTCCTGAGGAGGGCCCAGAGAAGGGATGAAGTGCTAGGGCTTTGGGTGCATTCTAGACGTTTTCCAAAATAAATTTGCACTAAGCAATTTCGAATGACTTTTCTGTGCATGCTAAGCACTTCTTTGTTCATGTGTCCAAGCTGGCAGCTTCACTCAGAACCGCCACTTCTTGTGTGCACTTTTGTTTTTTACTTAAAGTTGATATATACCTGCCTCATGGATGCGATGCTTCATGCTCATATGTGGCCTCTGATGGCAGAGATAGGGGTCCATCGGTATGTTATATCTCCTCAACTGACACTCCAGTTGCTAAAATAGTCTCTTTCCTACTCCAGCATTGTATGTTCTGCCTTTTTGCTCTCCTCCCTGATGACACCTGGGGGTGCTGGTAGCAGCAGGGGAGGGAGAACAGAGCTCTATTGATCTCCTAACTTTAATGTTTCTTTGCATGATGATTACTAGGCAGGGGATGACTAACTCTGGGTCATCTCGATCTAAAATGATTGGCCCTCGAGTGTCTCGGAGATAAGATGACCTTTATTTATTTAAAATGCATGTGGTATCAGCTGACTCCCAGTGCAAAAGGTGACTTGTGAATTCATTTCATTTAAGGCAGCAGTGGCACCCTCAAAATATTTAAAACTGACTCCAAACGGGAGATGCGAAAGACCGTTAGGCCTATTCTGCAGGCATTTCAGTATGTTAGTATGTTAGTAATAGTGGCTTAGCCATCACCCAGGGCAAAACACTGGCACTGATCCCACTAAACATTTAGCCCTGTGCTGACCTTATGTGTGCAGGAAATTCACATACACTTAAGGCTGGCACCCCACTAACTGTTTAGTGTGGTCAGTGCTTTCCCCTGGGCACTGGCTAAGCTACTGTTCTTGCAGTCAGTTGTAAACATTTTGAGTATGCCACTGCTGCCTTAAATGGAAAGAGTTCACAATTCACATTTTGTGAACACAATCACCACCATACCTGTGTACTTCAGTCCTGCATAAACGGAGCACCTGTCCCTGGTTCAGTCTGAGGTACTGAGTGTGCTCATGGGCTGGTGAACCAATCATTAGGGGTTCCCTCTGCCCTGCCCCTCTAAAGCAGTAGTACATTATGCATCTCTTTCAGCTTCACTTTATTATCTTATTTACCCCTTTTATGCTTACTGAAGGAGATGCTACACAACAGTTTTATTTTCTTTAATAATGGACCAAATTCCTACAATAAGGTAAAATAAATTTGGCACTGTGATTTTACATCATTGTAGAAATTTAGTGCTTTATTAAAGAAAATGAAAACTGTTGTGTATCATGTCCTTCACCTTCAGTTAAACATTAATGGAATGAGCTGTGGTTCTACTGCACTTCAGCACTTCTGAACATTATTAGCTCTAACAGTTACTGCCAGATATCCTTGCTATCTTGAAGACCTGACTTAAGGCCCACATCCTACATCATGAGATCATGATCCTAAGATACAAAATCTTCAGACAAGACAGGGCAAAAAAGGGGAAGGAGTTCTAATCTATACGAAAGAGATTCTAACTGCGGCACTACTGAAGCCCAACCTTGGGAATTGCCAGGACGGGGAGTCTATTTTCATCCATCTAACCCTCCTTCAAGCTAAGCGTCTCACCATCACTGTGTCTATAACCCCCTATGACTGCCCAACTTGCTCTTGAGAGCATCACCAAATCAGTTGGCAGTGAATTAACCAATGAACTCCTAATTATGGGAGACTTCATCCTGAACCGGGCCTCTGACCCCCAACAAAGTCCTCAAGGCAATGATCCATGACGCAAACCTGGAACAGGTTATCTCTCTACCCACCAGGCTCAGCTATAAAACTGGGAACCACACTGCTCTTGACTGGGATCTGGTACCTAGTCCCCTCAACAGACAGAAGGCAGGCATATTGGCAGATGCTATCAGTGACCACTCCCCAATTTTCTGTATTTGGAAGAACAGTGCACCAAAGATTCCTCCCAGGATACCCACGGTGCGTGGTTTCTCCAATTTCACGTCTGCAAAGTTTAATGACTACCTAAGTAACCTGGACTGGATCCCACTTAGGCTCCTCATGACCTTGGATGAGGCCCTGGCCTACTTCCAAGACTCATTACTCAAAGCAGCCTCATTCTTTGCCCTCCTTAAAAAACTTAGAACAAAGGGAGGCTGCTACAAGTGGATCTCCACCTCAGTGAAATCTCAGATGAAAAGCAGGGACAAAGCCTGGAAGAAGTTCTGGTTCTCCCTTCTCCCTGCAGATCTGGTTACTTACAAAACCCTAAGAAATAAATGTAAGCTAAAAAGGAGTATGTATCCTAACTCCAACGGTCCAACCTGGGGAACCCCAAGCTTTTCTGGTCACACAACAACAAACTGCTTACGGGCAATTCCAAGGAGGCACTAGGTCCAATAAAGGTACAAGGACAGCATGTCAGCAACTGCCACCAAATAGCCTCAGCAATCAACCACCACTTCACCAACCTCAATGATTACAAGTTGGGACTGCCCCCATCTATGCCTTTACAGATCTCTGATGTACCCCCCAGTCTGAAAAGACCACAGTTTCACCTAAGATTAGTCAAGATGAGTGAAGTCCTTAAGCTACTTACAGCCCTCAAAAACAAAGGCTCTGGAGGCCCTGTTGGAATTAGCCCAAGGTTATTCAAGGAAGGTGCCCAGTCCCTTGCCAAAACTCTGACCTGGATCATCAACAAGTCGCTACTTGAAGGTTATGTTCCGCACCAGTGGAAGGTGGCCAGTGTGGTCCCTATTCACAAGGGTGGCTTGCGAGAACAAATTGGCAATTATAGGCCCATCTCCCTGCTATGTACCCTTGCTAAACTGCAAGAAAGGCTAGTGTACGGGCAACTGAGCGACTACCTTGAGCTCCACTAACTCCTAGCTCCCTCACAGCATGGCTTTTGGGCAAACCATGGGACAGATACGGCGTTCATCAATCTCACAGTGGACATATTCAGGGCATTGAACGTAGGCATGTCGATGGGTGCAATCTTTATAGATCTGTCCCAGGCGTTTGACCTTGTGTACCTCAACCTTCTTCTAAGCTTCATGGCATAAGTCTTGATGCTCAGACCCAAAACTGGTTCAAGAGCTACCTATCAGACCGCTCCCAGAGGGTCATTTGGAAGGGAGAGCTATCTGACCCTCTTCCCATCAAGGAGGGAGTGCCTCAGGGCTCAATTCTTGGCCTCCTCCTGTTCTCTCTCTTCACAAATGACCTAAACCGTCACTGTAGAGAAAGTTCAATTGTTCAATATGCGATGATACAGTTATCTACCAGTCCATTTCTACCCTCCAGGACCTGGGCTCTCTCCTCCAACGGGACCTAAATACACTCAAGGCCTGGCTTACATCTGACAGAATGGTCCTCAATGCAGCAAAAACAAAAGCCTTGCTGTTTGGCCCTAGATCCCTCGGCCAATTCCTTACAACTAACTTCCCTTGCTGGAAAGAGTATAGACATTGTAGACACATAAAATATCTTGGGCTAACTATCGACCAAGGTCTCATCTTTAAGTCCCATGTAGACCAGGTAACTAGGTCTATCCTTAAACTTGGTACCTTATGCCGTACAAAAAAAAAACAACTTATCCCGGAGGCAAGGCGAGCAATTGCCTCCAGTGTCCTCCTTCCTACATTAACGTATGCTGCCCCTGTAATTCAGGATATACAAAGCATGAGGTAAACAGGCTTCAGGTCCTGTACAACAAGGTGGCAAGGTTTGTGACACTGAGTCACCCAAGAAGCCACCCCAGCATCTCACTGGCCCAGCTTCAGTGGCCTTCCTTTGAGGCTCATCTTCAGTACCCCCTGCTCTGCCTTGCCTACAAACTGCAGCACCCGGCTGCCCCACCTAGCCTTACAAAAATAATCATTCCTAAGTCTAACCCTCTTATACTCAGGACCACCAGTCGGTCCATACTAGCAATCCCCATAGTCAAGACTAACATGGGAGGCAATTCCTTCGCTCACACTACCCCTAAGCTGTGGAACACTCTCCCACCTTCAGTACAGGAAGCCCCATCACTGTTAAATTTTTGCACAAGGCTCAGTTCCCACCTGCTTGGGGCAAGCTCTTGCCATTGTCAGGGTATTGGATATTCACCCCCGGTCCCACATCCCACACCAGTCCCTCTCCTTTTCTCACCCAAAATGACTCCAAAAGCATGCCTCAACTCCCTCAGCTGTTGCGCTTATGTTCACTATATTGAAATATTGCTTTTATTGTATCCTTGAATTTCATGTCTACTTTCTCTGCACCCTGTACTACCTGACTGTATTGTACTATTTCTGTCTCCTGGGTCGCCCCTGAAAAAGGGACCTTCGGGGATCAGTGGGCCTACCCGGTCATCAAAATTCAAAAAATAAATAAATAACATTTAATGGTTTCTGTTTAACATTTAAAAAACAGATTTCCTGCAATAGGAAATTTATCTTACTTCCCTGCCAGTCACTGGGCTGTTTGTAACTCGAAAAGACGGGAAAAGAAGGTGGTCTGCAGCTTCACTACCGGTTTGAGAAAGTATGCTTGGATCACAAAATGGTAGCCATGTTTCCCCTGTAACCAGGGCTGCATTAACTTATATGGTGCCCACAAACTGAAAACTTTGGGTGACCCCCCAGTGGTCTTAAATAAATAATGAGAGTGGGGGGAAGAAAAGACTTGCAGATACTACAAGTATCTGTATTTGAGAAGCCAATGGAAATGCCTCATGGGTGATATTACAAATCAATAGATAAAAATCATCACGTTTCACCAACCCTTAGATGTTTTGGAAATCTTTGAATCAGGTGATAAACATGACACAAAGACCTACCATTCAGTGGCTGATGCAACATGGCACGGAGCTGACTCTCTGCCCATAGAGATAACAGCTGTCCTATATCAGAAGTTTACTGACCTCCACAGCTACAAAGTTATGTTAAAAGTCCAATCTTGGGCCACCTCAATGACCCAGGGGCACTGCACTGTCATGCAGGTGAACCAGGCTTGGGAGCACACTTGGGTTGCAAAGTCGGGAGACAGGCCAGGCTGCTGCCAAGAGACAGCTCACCTTGACTGGGGAGTACTGGTGGTGAATATTGAACATTCAGAGACCCTTCTGGTCAGGCCAGGGAGCTTATTCCCTTCTCAGGATGCATTGTACATACACAGGATCAATAATGGCACTGCCCATGCCAGGGGAGGAGTGAAGATAGTGGGCAAAAACTGGAGAGAATATACCTAGCTACTGTCTCCATGACAGCTCTGCTTGAACATGGTATATCCCTGGATGGTGGTGTAGCAGGGACAAAATCCAGATTTAAAAAACAACAACAAAAAAGATACCTTTTAACTGAACCCATGCAAAGTCTTGCAACCCACACTGCCTACTCTTGTTCTAGATTCTACTACAAGCACAAAGGGTTCCTGAAACAGCCTGCATTCAGATCTGACCTGTAGGATGCGACAAACTGTTTTAAGTATCGGAGCTATGGAAAATTATTTTCCCCATGCTCTTCATCCCTCTTTCTATAGTGGGTTAACTTGACATCTCTGCTTGACTGAGACTTACCTGAAACCAGTCTTGCGCCTCTGAGCCCCATATGCACCTAACTGAGCAAATCCTTCTCTGATAGTTGTTTGTCTTATTATTGAAGGGTAAGGGGAAAAAAACAGCAGTATTGCTAATAGTAGGAGGGGGATGACAAGAACAAATTCACACACACACACACACATATATATATATATATATATATATATATATACACATCAGTGATCATCATTTTTCAATATACTGTAATTAGCATGGTTATTATTTTAACCTTTATTCAGGGTAAGATTCATGTGGGGAGTACAAGTTATTTAGTGGGTAAAAATGTCAATTCAAATTGAGAGATTTCTTTTCCCTTACCTCAGGGAAAACCCAAATCAAATCTCTTTGCTGTGCCTTCTGCTGCTGCTCAGTGCTCCCAAAAAGCAGAAACACTGTGGTCGGTCATCACGGTGCCAAGAGAAGAGACAACAGTTGTGATTTTTCTAAGTAGTCCCAACAGTGCTGATGTGCTGCCAACCACCCGCAGCCCTTCTGATCTGAATCTGCCGAGTTGCCATTCCATTCAAAAGAAAGGAAAGCCACCCTCCTGAAATACAGCCTCCTTATACTCTCACACACCCCACCCAGCATTCCTTGGCCACTCAAACCAATTTGGCACCAGTGACTTTATAACTCCGAGTCCGCCACTGATTGAGGAGTATGCCAGGTTCAGCATCACCACGTCATGTCAATGAATGATTGAACATGACCGGGAAGTAGGGACATTCATCGCTGCATGGGGGACAAGAGAGATGACACTGAGCAAGCAGTTTTTCTGTGGAGATGGGGGTGGGGGGTGGGGAGAGAGAGGGGAGCCAAATGATCTGATGGAAGGGGGCACAGTGGGATGGATGGGCTGTTGTCTTTTGCCAGAGGCAAACTCCACTCCACCACCGCCACTTAATTATCATCATTCATCATGCTAGTTTAACCTGCTCAGCAGTCTTAGGCAGCACCAATGACAATGAACAAGCAGCAGCAGCCAATATATATATATATATATATATCTTAATTAGTGCCTCTCATTCCCAGGTGCCCCTAAACAGCCAGCGAACCTAGGCTGCATCCTACTTAACCTATGCATAGAAACTGCCCTGCCTGCAATGGCAGTGCTGTCAGTTCCAGTGTGCGGCGATCTGTGAAGCTTGCTGTTTGTATATGAATGCAAACTAAGGCAGCATACAATATATACACTAGGATGAGATTGAAGCAGTTTTTTAGTTTCTTAGCTGGGGTTTCAAATTAGGCCATCGGCTGGATTTGGCTACATTTTGAAATCATGATGTGAACTCATTGGCTTTGTTTTTATTTGTGAGCCTTGTGTATCTAAACAATATCAACGAATAATTGTTTTTTAATTTAGTTGTAGTTTAGACAAAGAACTAGATCTCCCTTCTGCTTCACTACAGTGGCACTCTTGGGTACTGGATCAAGTGTGGAACTAGAAGTCAAAACCTTCTGATTTCTCCTGGTCCCCAGCGGGGATCATACATCCTACTGAACTACTCCATCTTTTGGAGGAGTTATACCATGTGCTGTAATATGGAGAGCAATGTTTTGTAAGTATCCCTACTACTGACTTTGAAGTGGAAAGAGCCATTTTGGGGCATGAGGTTTTCAGCTCAGATCACCACAACACCACCTGTCCAGCACTGTCACTCAAGGTGGTGTCCAGGATTAATAACTGTGAGGAACATCTAGCCCAGAGAGTGATGATACATGCTCATAGAATACTAATAAATTGAATAAATATGGTGCATGCTTTGACTTCTAATAACAGAAGAAAACTGTACCAGTTTCCAAACATTCTCAACCCTTCCAGTGTAGTGAAGGGTCCTAGCTGTTGGACCGGATTAATTCTGTCAATTCAATTTCACAATACTAACTGGTTAAACAATCACGTGGTATGGATCCCCATATACTTCTGAGCATAGGAGCATATCTGATGACTTTACTACTGGCCTACTATCTCCCATTGGAAGCACTGCTGTCTGATCTTCCCATGTATTTCGGCAAATATGCATCCCAACTGTGCCTGGGTGCACAGATTTCAGTGGGGAGGGAGATGAACTGTGTATGTTTGGAAATTTGACAGAGAATATCAATAATTAATGTATGGCTGCGCACAATAAGCAAATTGCTGGTTTTGGTGTGTGTGTGGGGGGGGTAGATGAGGATAAGCTTGTTGGGTCCTGCATGTGATGATATTCTGATGGTGCCCAGATTGGGCGGGGGGGGAGCAACTTGTTTAAAAGCTCAGGTACCCACTGATCCAGGGGACCAAGCTACTTCTTGGACTCTTCAGTAGGAGTGGGCTTTGCTATGATCAGCTAGAGAGGGTCATCCCACCCTACTGAGGGGGAAGGGGCAAGGCAGTTTATAAAACCGCACACTGTAGAACATGATTTCACAAATGGAAAGTTTGGGACATAAGTGCCCATGACCCTCCAGAATATTATAAGTGTTAATCTCCCACTAATTTCATAATACTTATTTGTTTAATCAAGGATGGTTGAGTACCAAGCCCAAGTACCTCCCAATGACCATCTTCAGAAACTGATGGGGAGGGGGAGGTTTGGCCAGCAGGTTGAACCTTTATGCTATGTTGCTTGACAGTCCTTTGGCTGCTTGTGGCTAGATGTTTGGAATATTTTGCTGTTACAGGAAGACAGCGGACAGAGGAGAGGAGGAGGTAGGGATTCAGGAGGGATGGGGGAGGGAGAAAAATGGGGGAAAACTATTGTGTTATTAGGGAACTGCTATTGTAATCACTTGTATGTTGCTGTTTATAGCTTCCATAGCTGCATACATATGCGCATTTATGGAGGAATGGAAGTGCAGGGTCCAAAGGACCTTGTGCTCCCACAGTAAAATAAGGATACAATTACACTATCTCAAAAAGTAAGGAAGTAAGCTACAAAAAAAACTTTGCTAATGCTCCAGTTAGGGTCAAAGTGACAAAAGTTGGTAAATGAGACATTAGAGTTTCTTACCTAACACCCCCCCTCCCAAACCAAGCAGGAGGCAGGTATAGGATGTGTAACCTTCTCAAGCCTAACACTCACCCCATTCCATCTGTAAATAAGGTCAGATGTTTAGACTTCATGAGAATGGGGTAAGCATTAGGCTTGAGAAGCCCGAGGCACATCCCACACCTGCTGTCCTGCCTGGTTTGGGAAGGTGGGGTGTTAGGGTTGGAAACTTTAGCACTTCATTTCCCAACTTTTGTGGCTTTGACCCTAACTGGAGCATTAATGGGAGGGTTTTAAGCCTGTGGTTCGATGGGCGGAGCAACAAACATCACTCCTCCACTGAGCTTGAAAGAGTCTCAACATCCTGGGCTTTGCCAGGATTCTTTTTCATTGCAGCCGGAGGCTATGTCGGCTGCCCATTCTCCTTTTTCTCATTCCCTCCGTTTTCTGCATGGCCTCCAGCTGCATCCATCCTCTTTCTCTGTTCATCCTCGCTCTGGCAGTTTGCTTGTCCCCCCCCTTCTGTTCTGCTACCTCCCCCGTCTGTTTTCTCCCAGTTTTTCCCCTTTGCCCTTCTCACCCCAATGTCTCATCTTTTTCGTCCTTGCTTTGTCTTGCTTTTGGGCTGCTCTTTCACTCCCCAACTGCCTCACAGCTGTGTGCTGGCGCTCCAGTATGTGATGTCTCTCGCGTGCCCTGCATTTCTCTCCACACTGTGCTTGGTGCTTTTGTTTTCTTCACTTTGCTGTTCTTCCTTTTCCCTGCTGCACAACTTGCTTTGCCATTCTTCTCTTACACTCCTAGTGCCGGCAGCCTTTTGGTGTTTCTGCGGTTCCACTCCACTGCCAGTCTTGCCCCTCGCTAGCTGCCTGCTCTTTCAGCTGCTGGCTCTTTCTGTTCCTGGACTTGCCCAGCATTCTGGACCACCACCGATGCTGCTGGGCTCCTTGTTCCAGCCTCACATCTCTCCTCCGCTTGACTTCTCCCCATCCTGCAGCCGCTTTGGCCCTGGCTATGTAGCCCACGCAGTATTTCTTTTCACCTTATCAACCGATTGTATGGCTGGCTTTCATTTACATGTGCTGTATATGCGCCGAGTGCATGTCAACTGCTGCTGCCAGCTGTGCTGTTTTGGATGCTGCACTGCTTTTGACACTCGGCCAGCAGCACTGTAACCTCTCTGGCCCCCGTATGCAGGTTCTCTGGCGTTTCGTCATGCAACCTGCCTGTATGTGGAGACGGATCATCATTCCTTTACCTAATTCATTAGATGTGCTCATCGGCCACGTGATATTCACCTAAAAAACCAAAAGTCTAACCTTATTGGATCTGGCTCTCATCCATGGGATTAATGCTCAAGTGAGTACTGCAGTTTCTCTGTAAAATTCCAGGTTACATATATTAGATCAAAAACGCTATGGAGTTAGCACTAGGACGTGGTGCTACCATACTATGACTGAAAATCATAAGAAACACAAAAGTAGAGCACACACACACCTCATTCAATACAAGGGCATAGGTCTATTAAAAATTGACTTTATTAACAAATGCCAGCAACCTGACACGTTTCGGATGTTAAACAGATCCTTTCTGTATTACTCTATGGATTTTCCTCAGCTCGGCTACCTCTTTTCGGGTTCTACTGCCCTGCTGCCTCATTTCCTATTTTGCTTCCTATTGCCTCATTGCCAAACATTCGGGTTTGCCCCCTCTGGTCTACAATACCTCATCTCAACCTGCTTATCTATTCCCATTGCTCTATAAGTATACTTCTCATGATCTTCCACCTTTCCAATCCCAACCATCAAGGATTCACTCCAGTCAAGCCTGTACCTTTCCTGAATTCGCCTGACCTCCCTACCATCCTTTGTCCTTTCATATCTCACTTTTGAGTACCAGCTACCAGCCTCCATGGCTTCATTCCATCATTGTACCTCATTTGTTTCCTACTTTTGCCTTCCTTGTCTTAGCGCCTTTCTAGTACCAGCCATCATGGCTCTAATCCTCTCTTAGCTTCCCTCCTTCTCCTACATTTCAGTGTCAGTGGCTCAGTAGGTAGCACACTCACCTCTGAGGCCGGGAGATCAGAGGGCTGTGGGTTCAGTTCCCACATCTGGCACTTGGGTTAATATCCCAATACTGACACTGTAGTGCAGCATGACAGGGGTGTTGCACTTCTGAGGTGCCGTCTTTCGGATGAGATGTTAAACTGAGGTCCCATCTGCCTGGATTGGTGGTAGTTCAGGTGGATGTTAAAGATCCCATGGCACTTATAGAAAAGAGTAGGGGTAATTCTTTATTATAATAAGGCATGATACAAAAATACACAGAGACAGAAAGTACGATTAAAAGTACAAATTCAACAAAAAATGTAAAGACATATTCAAAAGGAAGAAAACAAATATCATAGCAAATCCTATACAAAAAAAAATAGAAACAGAATTATCTAAATGGGCAATGCTCTAAACTTATTTAAACTTAATAATATGCGAAAACCCTTCCACCATGACTTCACCTTTGCAGTGTTATACAATTGCATATCTTTCAAATAAACTTTTTGTAATTCATTAACAATATACTGACAAAATCCTTCCTCAGTAGATTTCTTTTGGTACAAAACCCATTGGCACCTGACTTGCCACAAACAATACCTAAGGCATGCGATAAAAACCCATAAAGTTTCTTTCTCATAAATTTTTAACTTCGAAGGAAAAATCCCAATAACCAGTAAATCATATGTGTAGGTTTTGCTAACCAGTCTATTGACCATTTCTTTGCCAAATAATGCCATAGTTTCATGGAAAATGAACAATGCAGAAAGAAATGCTCCATAGTCTCATCCATGTTTATACATTCCAAATATGGGCAATTTCTTTCTGCTTTTGCCTTATACTTTGCCGTGCCTCTAACATTTAGATGGCCATACATAATAAGCCACTGTACCTCCCACATTTGGGGGGGTAAGCGTGGGTTGTTCAATTGGTCCAGTACATTATGGTTCATAACAGAAGGACAATTTTTAAAACCAGGAATCATAGGATATACTAAAGACATGACCATTTTATACAGGTTTTGGGAGGAATTGTCACGAATTTGAGATTTAGTCAGCTGCCATTTAAAAAGCTTTTGAGCTTCAGGCCTAAAAAAAAGGGCTAATGAAAATTTATGATGTAGTTTAGGAGCACAATGCAGCCATGCCGTTATATAAGCGTTCCAACAATTCCTGAAACCATAATTGTCATATATGAGGAGATTTGAAACAATTTTGTAGAGAATGGGAAAAAAAATAAGTGTGACAAAATATTACCGGATCAACCATATCTGTTCCCCCCTTGTTTTTATCCATATAAGTGTAACATCTTTTAACTGGGTTAAGCCTATTACCCCAAAATAACTGGAAGCTAAGGCTATACAACCGTGTCTCAAAATGAAGAGGTAATGGGTAAAGCACTGCAATATACTGCAAAAGAGGGTAAAATAAATTGTTTCAAGATCTGTACCCTCTTTAAGTTTGTAAACCAAATGCTTTCCATCTTACTACTTTCTGTTCTATTGAATCCAATACTTTTATCCAATTATCGTCTGGTGAATTTTGTGTACTATAAATAACTCCCAAAACCGTGATGGGTTTTGTTGATATCTGAATATTTTGATATACTACAGGCGTTTGGTATAAACATCCCATTAATAAACCCTGCGATTTAGAAAAATTAATTTTGGCATTGGCAAGAACAGCGTATTTCTGAAATTCCTGAAAAAAACACCCCAACTGGTCAATATTTTTGAAAAAAAGGCACACGTCATCTGCGTATGCTTGGATTGTTAACAAGGAATTTGAGCCAGGAATCTGAAAACCTTCCCACTTAGGTATGACAGTAATAGCTCTAACAAGGGGTTCCAAAGAACAAACATATAGTAGTGAACTTAAAGGACAGCCTTGTCTAACCCCAGATTCCATGACCCACCCTTTCTCGATTTTTCCCTTTATAATGGGGTGAATCTTAGCAACTGCATACAACTTTTTAATTATTGTAAGTAAAGCAAAAGGCATCCCTAGTGATTTCAACGTTGCAAACAGAAAAGGGTGACTGACCCTATCAAAAGCTTTTTCTAGGTCCAAGGAAAGTAATATCCCAGAACGTCCCGTCATAGTCAGATATTCAATCAGATCCCTAATTAAGAAAAGAATGGACTGTATCTTCCTGTTGGGTAAACTACAATGCTGTATAGGAGAAATAACAACTGATGCCCACCTCTTCAGTCTATTCGTTAATAGTGTGGCAAAAATTTTGTAATCCGAATTTAGCAAGGTAATAGGTCTCCAATTACTTATATCACCTTTATTCCCAGATTTATAGATATAAGTCTGTAAGCCTACTGAAAAAGAATTTGGAATTGAGTTTCCTGCCAAAAATGTATCAAAAACCAAATTTAAACAATTAACTAGTGCTGTACGAAAAGTTTTATAAAATGAGTTGGATAAACCATCCAAACCCGGGGAAATATCATTCTTTAGGTTAGCAATAATTGCCTCAATTTCTTGTGTAGAAAAAGGTTTTATCATATTTTTTACCATAAATTGATTTACCTTAGGACAGTGAACCCGACTTTTAAGTAGTCTGTTTGATCATGAGAAGGAGGAACTATAGGCCTTAGCTCCTGAAAATGCCGTGCAATATGAATACCCATTATACAGGAATCCTCTATTTTGTCTATATTGGAGTCTAAAAATTCTAAAGTTGAGGAGTCTTTAAGTGATTTGCACAAAATATAAGGATCACCTATTACGGATTTTGTCATATGATTATTAAGTAATGCTTGTAATGTTCTAGCTCGGTCATATTGATACTGCCTCATTTGCATTTTGGTCATTTCAATTTGCAATGAATAATCCTGCCGTGAGGTATTAGCTAGCGAAAGTAAATATTGTAAGTGAGCTCTTAATTTTAAATAGGACAAAAAAAACGAATTCCGTTGACGGGTACCATAACTTTTAAACCAGTTAATACAATCCTGCTTTGTCTCTTCCCACCATACTCCTAAGTCAGGATATAAAAAACTTACTGACAATCTAGCTTGTAAAATAAGTCCAATGGAATTTTTTACAAATTGTTCCTGTAAAATGGAAGTGTTCAGCTTCCTTCTGTGTCTCCTGTAATATAGCTTAGAATCAGCTTCCACAATTACTTGAAGCATCATGTGATCTGAGACCTCTATTGGGATCCTTCTGAAATCCGTAACCAAAAGATTTTTGGAGGCAAACAAATAGTCAATGCACAACCCCTTATTACCTTTAAAAAAGGTACAACCAGTGATTTTTGACTCTAAACAGTTACAGGTAATAAGACCTGATACCTTAATAATTGATTTGAGACAGTTTGAATCACAATACACCTTTTTAGAAATGGTCGATGCACACATAATACTACAATTAAAATCCCCAACCCATAATATAGGTAAGGTAGTAACCAAAAAGGGTTGAATCGCTTTCATGGCGGAGATCCTACATGTTTTCATCTGGGAATTGTAAATGTTAATTAACCGAAAGGATTTAGTATCCCACCGACCATCAATAATCAACACCCTTCCGGGAATCAACTCTATAAGTTTCTGTAAAACAAACCTATAGGAATTAAACAAAATCCCAACACCGTCTGCCTTCTCCTCCCCAAAGGACCAGTAAGAGGGTCCCCATGGCCAATCAGACTGAAACGAGTGAACTTGATCAGTGTTAAACATCCAGGTCTCTTGTAAAAAACAAATAGAAATTTTTTCCTCATGTATCAAATGAAAAATGGCCTTCCGTTTATTACTATTTAGAATACTATGCGTATTCAAAGAGGCCCAAAGAAAGCCCATGATAACAACTAAATTAGGAAACAAACACCTCATTTTTTCCTCCTTTTTTTCTTCTTGTCTTTATAATCTTCCCGTGGGACCCCCAAACGATCTTGTACTGATTTTTGGGAATCAGAGTCCCCCATATCCATTTCCGAGTCGCCCCATGGGGTAGCAAGAGCAGAAAAATAATTCTGAGATTCAAAAGATTCAGTCACTGGAAAAGGAACTGTTTTTAAGTTCCTATTGGACCTCCTTGGAGGGATTGGTGACTGATAAGCTGGTGGTCCTAATTTAACTGCTGGATCCGTATAACACACAGGTCATAATGAGGTAGAATCCTGAATAGTATTCTCCTTTCTAAGTGGTATAACTAGTTCCTCGGGGGGTTGGGGGGAGGGCAAAAAAAGATTTACTTCTTCTGTCGGAGGCGAGGTTACCATTTCTGAGGGTATTGTGGGGGGGGGTCATATTAGCAATGTCACCTGGCTTTCCATCCAAAGCCTCTTGTGCTTGTTGGAGAATCAGATCAGTGCTTCCACAAAAGGCCTTATTTTTTGCAGCCCAAGGGCAATCCTTAAAAGAGTGCTCCAAACCATCACAAAGATCGCATCTAGTAGGATTATCACATTGTACAGTAACTGACCCCCCTCCCACAATTATCACACGTGGACAATCACAAACACTAGACAGGTGCGTTTTGGAGCCACATTTGTAACAGGCTCTGGGTTGCCCACTATAAAAACATACACCCCGGTCTCTACCTAACAAGAAGGAATTTGGGATGTGTTCAAGCCCCCTTTCTGACTGTCACAATTTTACTTTATATTTCCATCCCCCAGTCCAAAACCGTTCTGAATCCAAAATAGGCTCTGGGGTGCCTTGAATGTCACATTTCTGGGACAACCAGTAGATAATATCCTCAACATGGACACCTTCATTCCGGAACATTACTGTAACATATTTAATGGAAGGTTGTGACAGAGGAACCACCATAAAAGGAGTCCATATTGGGGAAAACTTAACTTGGGTATATCTTTCCCAGAATAAATCCAATAAACTAGCTGAGAAAAAACTGATATCATAATTATCTTCCCTCGATATGTTTATAAAGGCAAACACTTCCCTGGGAGAAAACCTTAAAGACTCTTTAATTAAGGTTTTCCCCACAAAATATCGGTCAGGCCTTTCTGCCATACCACCTTTATAGCGAATGCGCACAGCATTGCGCCTCGGTGCTGCCTCCCTCTTAGCCTGAGTAAACAATTCAGACATAAGAGGTTTTTGAGCAGGTAGAGGCTTACTAACATCAGGTAACTGAACAACAGTAGTGTTAACCACACCATTTCCCTGAGAGTCACATGTCTTGTTAATATGATGATTATGCAGGGTACCATCTTCCACTGGACCAGCCTGCATAGTCTCTTTATATGGTTTACTTGGTTTCCACGTTGGAGAGTGGCAATTTAAATCAAAGGAAGAGTCCCATGTTAGATCAGGAGTCCAAACTCCGTTTGCCTGCTTTTCCCATCCAGCTGCTAGCAGTGCACCCTGTGGACACCACGTCTGCTCCTGATTTTTAGAGTCAACTACAGCAGGTAAATGACTCACAAGTTCAGTTGAACAAAAGTCCTTAGTCACTGAAGGTGAAACAGGACATCCTGGGTGTTTCACTAAATCCATAACAGGAGAAACCTTGTCGCAGAAGCTAAACTCTGTTGCCCCTTTTTGATTATTTATTTCGGTTTGATAAACAGTAGCAGCAGAAAAATGAAATGGCAAATCCCCAACATTAGGGGGATGAAAAACAAATCCTATTTCCTTCACCAAGTTCTCTTTTTTAGACAGTGGGTGTATTTGCCGTGTACTCACCGGTACCTTCCGAGATGCCATGGAAGAATCAAAATCCGTGCCTTCCAACCGAAGACCAGACCGTGCAGCCGCAATAGAGTTAATATCCAGCCGACCTCCCGACTGAGCAGCTCCAGAAATAGAAATATTTTTTGGGGCAATATCATTCTCCACAACAGACTGCGCTGTACACTGAGGCTGTTTTCGCACAGAGACATTTACTTCCGCATTCATGGACTCAAACCTGACCACTCGGGAAGCAGAAACAACTGACGTTGATGCTGTTACTTCACTGGCATGCAGATTCGAACTCATAGGATCCTCCACTATACTAGCCATCAAGGAACTCCCGTTGACTGGGTTTCGTGCAATGTTGCCCAACTCTGGTGGAAAATCAGCGCTCGTTGTAACCGTTTCATGGTAAATCTCATCTTTATCTACTTCAAGAAAGGTTGTCTCCTGAAAAGCCGGCTGAATAGATTGCATAGTCAATTCACTCCGCGCGTCGACCTCCTTCTGCACCAAGCACTCGCTAGATGTGGCCATCCTGTAAGCAGTGTCCAGCTGGCTTCAGAGCGCCAGCAGAGTAGGGGAATTTCCCCGGTGTCCTGGCCAAATTTCCCTCATTCACTAAAAATACCACCAACAGCTTAATCTGGTTCAAGGTCAGTTGGCATTCATCTGTATCCCCCTCCCCCGGGTCGTGCCTGAAAATAGGCAGGAATTGTCTAGTGCACTTACCCAGTCAACAAAAACTAACTAAACTAAACTAAACATCATCCACTTTTGCTCCTCAATAGCTCAACCTGAGTCACTCCTCTCATCTGTATTGGAGACTTCTGTTACATCTCTGTTTATTTACCTGGTGGACAAAAAAAAAAAAAAAAACGATAGAGGGCATCATCTTTCTCTGTCGATTCCCCCTTGCCCTCTCCGCTGCTGTCCTGCAGTTCTCGTCTCAGCCAACTATCTTCTCCACGGTTGCCTGCTGCCTCCGGGGCCTTGCTTCCCTCTTCTGGTCTGTGCTCATGGGTCATTGGGGCACTAGCCTTCCCTCTCCACCCAGCTCCAACCAGCTGTCCCTCATTCCTCGTATTACCTCCACAATGGCCTGCCTATCATTCATATGAGTGCTACTCCTAGACTGCCACTGGTCGTCTCTGGCCCATTACAGAACCAATCTCATCATTTTCCATTGCCTCCCTCTCCTTTGACCTCCTCCCACCTCTGCTACCTTGAATCGTGACTATCTCCATGTACTGGCTGGGTCCTCTGCTACGCCATTGACCTCCCTACCATCATTCATCCTTTCATGCCTGTCTTTCCAGTACCTGACTCAATGGCTTCCATCCATCATTGTACCTCATTTGCTTCCTATTTTTACCTTCCTCTTCCTGGTGCCTTTCTTTATCCCCACCGACTCCGTCTGACCTGCATTTCATATTTCTTTTGGGCATACCACTCACACCTCACATGCCACCTCATTGATCCAAGGCCCTTCTGCCCATGTATCAGGTTCCTGACTCCGGTCCTCATTACCCATTTCTTAGCTCATCAAGCCTCCCTTCCTGGATACATTCCATCATCAGCTGTTCCATATTTACTCTAGTCATGGCTTCGCTCCTTATCGTCCGATTTGCTCGCATTCCACCATATCTCACCTCATTCTGCTCATCTCTTTCAATCACTCTGTCGATATGCCTTGGCTGCCTCCCTCTAACCTGCAATGTCAGTCACCTTGATTCAACTCTGTCTCCATTCCTCGCTATGCCTTTCTGTCTGTCACCCTTTGCGATGGCCTGGCTGGAGTCTAACCACTATCGTTCAAGTTTCTTTCCCATTCATTTCCGAATCTACCTCATTTTGAGAAGCCTACTTCATCACATAACTCTCTTCATTTCCGGCTCTTCCTTCTTTCAAGAAGTCTACTTGGTCACATTGCTGTGTCAAGCATATCACCACTCTTGTTCACATACCCTCTGGTCCCAGACATGCATTCTTGGCCTTGGAGTATATCTCCTTTCGAGGAGCCTCATTACTTGCATCACTCTATTGAATCCTCCGATCTCTCATCACCCACACATCTGGATCTACTCATTCATATCGCATGTTCATGCCTTATCAGCCTCAGTGCCTACTTCCTCACCTTGCTCAATCAGGAGAAACTATCACTTGATCTTATGCTCCCTGCTTCAGATTTCCTGCTGCACCAACTGGCGGCAGCTGCGGTCCCAGCTCCTCTGGCCACTGCACGGCTCTGCAACCCCCTGGCGTGCCAGCATGCCTACTCCCGGACCAACCAGTTCTGAATCCTTGGGGTCTTCCACCGTTGCCGCCTCTCTGATCTTTCCGACTGCACAGCTTACCAGCTTTTGGATGCTGCCCCTATTTCCTTCACCTTTGGCTACCTTATCATCCTGCAATGCTAGAAATTGACTGCTTTCAGCTGCATCCTTCTGTGTTATCCTTGGTACTAGTCTCCCTTGGGAGTCTGTCAAATTCTGCACTACAGGTCTAACCTTCTTAGTTTCCAGTCTCTCACCTAATAGACTGCTCCACATGCTGACTATTGCCTTCTACGTATCTTGGTGCTTTCTGATGTTTCCCCTTATCCCCCCCCGCTTTGAGGATATGCCCTGTAGTTCTGCTTGCATTCACCAGCTTCAACAGGTACGTATGAGTCCCCCGTCTATTCCTTGTAGTATTCAGCCTTTTTGACCATGTATCTCCTCAACCGTCTCTTTCCTAGGTTTGATAATTTGTGTATCTCCAGGGTTTTGTATGGCTCTCGTTCCCTGTGCAGCCAATCGACTTGGTCATCCACTGCTCATCTAATTCCATTGACTCTGAGCTTCATTTTTTTTTCCACCTTATCTTCCCCATCAACTACTCCTGCTTTGGAGTACCCTCATTCTGGTCCCTCTCCTCGGCTCTTTCAGCTAACTCAGCTGTCCTGGTTTAATCCAGTCATGGCTTCTTTCTCATCATGCCACGATTTATCTGTTCATTTGCTTTGCCATTCATATCCTCCAGCCTTCTATGGCTGACTCCATCTGACCTTCCATTGACCCAGGCCTACATGCCTCCTCCTCCAGCTCACCCTCCTGCCCCCTTGCGGAGCCTTCCTCCTTCACGGAGTCTACTTGCTCCATGTCATTTATAGTCGATCCCTTCGTTGGTGATCCCTCGTCTCCTTAGCCTCTCAGCTCCATGATGTCTGGCCTCGCCCTGCTCATCTCATTCACTCTCTCTCTTGGCATGCCTTAGCATGGTTTGCTGCCACCTCTGCGTTGTTCCCTTGCTCCATCTAGCCATGCCTGTTCTGAATCGTGTACCACCTAATCTGACTCACCCCATGCAGTTCTCCTCTCATATTAGCTGGGTCCTATGCTACCCTATTTCCCTCCCTATCGTCCTTCGTCCTTTCATACCTCGCTCTCCAGTACCTGCTTTCATGGCATCCATCACTTATCCTACCTCATCAATTTCTGTTCCCTTCCTCAGCCTAGCACTTATTCTCATCCTGACTGTCATGGATTCTTTCCACTCTTGACTTCCCTTCTCATCGTATTTTGTCCAATTTGACTCCCCTTGATCGCCGTCCTGCGCTTGCCCTGTGGTTCGCAGACCCTCTGGTTCCTGATGTGCCTTCTTGGCCTCGGTGTCTGTCTCCTTTCGAAGAGCAACATTGTTTGTATCACTCCATAGAACCTGATACCTTTGTTCAAGTTCTTTTCCTGTTCATTCCCGTCTCCTCTTCTTCCAGTTCCGTACCGGCTCTTCAAGTTTCAGCTGTCATGGCTTCCCTCTACTCTACGTTTCACTCATTGTCATACTTCGTCCTATTTTGCTCACTCCTCATCGTACCTCATCCAGTTTTGACCCTTGATTGCTTCACCTGAGTTGCCTCTGGTTCTAGATCTCCCTTCTTGGCCTCGGAATCTGCCTACTTTCAAGGTGCCTAATTCCTTTCCTTCTTTTGTACCAGTTCATTTTCAGTTCTTTTCTGTATCCTCCTTTTCCAGTTCCGTTCCAGATACCCTGGCTTCCCTTAGCTCTTGGCCTGCTCTCAATATTCTTTTTGGGCGTACCTACCATAATTCCTATGCCACCTATCAGCTGCAGCCATTGTGCCGCATTCTGCCGCATATATCAAGTTCATAACTCCAGTCATATCGAGTTCATGAATCCAAGTTATCATTCACTCAGCACTATCTCATAATTTATATCTTTACATCATTTACTCAAACATTCTATCATTGAATTCCATACTACCTCATCGACTACAACCCAGGGTCTAATCGTTCAGAGTCTAATCACTTACATCGCATAACCAAACATGCCTATTCAATCTCGGTGTATGTTCACTTGCATCACTCAATCAAGCCAGTCAGCATTATCATTTGTCTCCTCATCATCACATCTAGAATTTCCTCGTGAGCACATCTGGATACCCCTTGCTTCTCTGTCTCATACATGGAATTACTCCTTCTCAGCCTTGCTCCTCTGATCTACTATCTCTCATCGACTAATCTAGCGTATCCTCCTTGAATCCCTGCTACCTTACAGTGGCGTGAAAAAGTATTTGCCCCCTTCCTGATTTTCTCTATTATTGCATATTTGTCACACTGGATGTTTTCAGGTCTTTAGAGAAAATGTAATATTAGATAAAGGGAACCTGAGTGAACAAATAACACTTTTTTTTTTAATTTCACTTATTTAATGAAAAAGTTAACCAACACAAACTGGCACTGTGTGAAAAGTAATTGCCCTTACACTTAATAACTGGCTATACCACATTTAGCTGCAATGACTGCAACCAAACACTTCCTATAATTCAATATCAGTCTTCACATCGCTGTGGAGAATTTTAACACCTCTTCCTAGAACTGCTTTAATTCAGTAACATTTGGTAGGTTTTCGAGCATGAACTGCTCGTTTCAGGTCCTGCCACAAGCATCTCTATTAGGTTTCAGTCTGGACTTTGACTAGACCACTCCAAAACTTTAATTTTACTTCTTTTTAGCCATTCTGATGTGGACTTGCTTTTGTGTTTTGGATCATTGTCTTGCTGCATGACCAACTACGCTTCAGCTTCAGCTGACGGAAGGATGACTGGACATTCTCCTAGAATTTTCTGGTACAGAGCAGAATTCATGGTTCCTTTAATTATGGCAAGTCATCCAGGTCCAGGCAGCAAAGCATCCCCACACCATCACACTACCACCACCATGTTTGACTGTTGGTATGGTGTTCTTACTGTGGAATGCTGTGTTTGCTTTACGCTGACATTATGGGATCCATGTTGTCCAAAAGTTCCACTTTGGACTCATCTGTCCATAGAACATTTTCCCAAAAGGCTTGTGGATCATCCAGGTGCTTTTGGCAAATGAGAGATAACATTTATGTTCTTCTTGGTTAGCAGTGGTTTCCGCTTTGCTACTCACATGAAGCCCATTTTGCCCAGTCTCTTTCTGATTGTGGAGTCATGAACACTGACCTTAGCTGAGGCAAGAGTAGCCTGCAGTTCTTTGGATGTTGTTTTAGGATCCTTTGAGACTTCTTGGATGATTTTACACTGTGCCCTTGGAGTAATTTTGGCAGGCCGCCACTCCTGGAAGGTTCACTACTGTTCCAAGTGTTCTCCATTTGGAGATTATGGCTCTTACTGTGGTTCGATGGAGTCCCAGAGCCTTAGAAATATCTTTGTAACCCTTTCCAGACTGATGAGGGCAACAAATTTTTCTGATCTTTTCAGGAACTTCCTTTGATCATGGCATAATGTGCTTGTTGAATCTTTGTGCTGGCAACGTGACTCTGATGGTAAGGGCCAAAATAAGTGAGGTTTATATTGAGCAGGGCTGGCTGTAATCAAGCCTGGCTGTGTTCAATCAGCTGACTCTAATTATCCCTTAATTGAGTTGATTTAACTAGGGCAATTACTTTTTCACACAGTGCCAGTTGGTGTTGGTTAACTTTTTCATTAAATAAATGAAATAAGTAAAAAAAAAAAGTGTTATTTGTTCACTCAGGTTCCCTTTATCTAATATTATATTTTGTCTAAAGACCTGAAAACATCCAGTGTGACAAATATGCAATAATAGAGAAAATCAGGAAGGGGGCAAATACTTTTTCACGCCACTGTATGTTCCTTGTTTTATCTATGTTTCTTTTGAGTTTTCCCTATGCTAGTGTCATCCTTCTTTCTTATATCCCTCATCTATGAACCATTCTCTCTACTAACAAATACCCTCAAATCAAACATCGTTAGCCTGGAGGGAAGGTGACCAAGGCCTTGGATCCCCAGAGGTTTCCTCCTCAAAGGGTTTTTTCCTTTCCTCCGTGCCAATGGTCATAATATTTATTAGAGTTAGTGCTTTCTTCTCGTTAGTAAATTAGATTCCCCTGTTGAATGGAGGCAGATGGTGGCCTGGCTTTTCCCTCTCTCCTCAGGAAGTTAGCCCTTCTTCTCACAGAATTCATTCATCATCCTCACATCTTCAAAGCTTGACATCTTTGGGTATTCTTTTTGGGCTTCTTCCTAACCTACCTTTAGCCAACTCATTAATTCCTGGCACCTGTTGGGGGGAACCCTCCTCTATGGTTCCTTGTGTCGTACCCCTACAGGGTGGTATATCCCACGGATAGAGAGGCGGAAAGCCACAAAGCAAATCAAGTTACACAAGCACCATCTCATATTATCTTATTCAGTTGCGTAAGCACATCGAACTAAGTTTTTTGCAACTTATTCAGTAATGCTTGAATTATCCTCCTGCAGTTTGTGCACATTGCTACTGAAGCAGTTTTAGTGTGCCTTACAAATGACTGCTTGTTCAAATCCTCTGAAGCAGTCCTCAAGTCTGGTAACAGCTCAGTAAAACTCAGTACCACCCACGCGCAAGTTTTTATTGATGGTTGCTAATTTTCAAATCTACTTTTAATCTGGCTATGGTGTTACCCTTCTCTGGCTGTGATGAGATTATACTCACCATGATGTAGACTCTTTCTAAAGGCCTTATTAAAGAACTTGTTTACAGAGGTAACCAGGAGTTTGAGAACATTAGTCCTGGAGGCAGAAATGAAAACAGGTACTATATAATGCTGCTAAGTTCCATTTTTTTTCTAAATCACCTCAGTAATATGAACACAGATATTATTAATAATGCTTTCTGCTCATCTGATTCCCTGAGTCTCAACATAATGAAATCAAAGTAGGACACCAACACTTTGTCTGTGAATTCTAACATAATTTCTTCATTGGTTCAGTGGTTTGGAGAGTGTGTGATATTCCATTCTAGTGGAATTTATTGTGTTGGTTACATGCCGGGGCCTGACTCTTGCCAGCTTATGTTATGTTCATCTGGTTCTACCTGATTCTGTGTAATGCCTAACTTGTATCATGTTGTCCTCTGTATGAACTTGTATTTCATTGTGCTCTCCCGGGTCGTACCTGAAAATAGGCAAATGTCTTGTCTAGTGTACTTACCTGGTCAACAAAAGCTAAATAAATAAATTGCAAATAACAAGTCTTGCCACTGTAAATAACCAAGGGCAGGAGAAAATCACCAGCAAAGTACAAGCTAAAACAAGAGACACTTCTGTCTCATCTACAAACCCAGCTACCTCAACTTGTCTGGAGCCTGAAGCTACCAAAGCTTTTTTTTCCAAGCAAGGGTCCATGTTCACACTGGTCTCATGGAAATTCATAACCAGCTCTAGCACTGTGTATATATTCTTGTGACACTGCTGTACTATTGCAGGTTAGGGAGCTTGAATTCAGTTCAGGGAAATTGGTCAAATTTTATCTTGCAGGTTTTGTCCACTTTGTTTGCTAAACCTCATTAGTTCTATGTGATAAGGGTGACTTTCAAACGCTGAACACGCTCATCGCAACTCCACATCGCTGAAATTAAAATTTCGGTGTGGGATCTAATGGGACAAAAAGCAGTGCAAAAAACTTTTGTTTTTTGTTTTATGCCGGGGCACCCCCTTAATTAAGATTCTCAACTCCAGGGGGGTGCATGTCGGGGCGCTGCATACCTGGGGACAAGAAAATAATTTTACTGCCTTGGGTCGGGCGCGACAAAAACTACCAGCTCCCAGTCCCGGACCCTCCATCCCCGCCACCCCAAGCCTGCACCTAACCCACCATGCCACGACGCCAGCTCACTGGAACCCTGCAGCACCAACCCTCACATACGCTCCCACCCTTCCCTCTGTGGGCTCACTCCCCCCTGCACTCGCGACACCCTGTCGCCTTTTCGCTGACACCCCCCCATCCGTTCGCCATTCCCACATCCCTGCCGTTGAGGCACTAGCCAAAAGTGGGTCACCGTTTCAACAAACACCCACTTGCTAGTGCCCCATATCATAGGACACCACCTCATCCTATGTAAAAAACATCCATGCCCACTTTGTGTTGACATTTCAACTAACAGCATTTTCTAGTAACTGCTGTGAGAAGTGTGCATTGAATGCACTGAGGGCTACAGCATGGACCACCCTGAAACATAGAAAGAATTTGTCAGCAGAAGCTGGCCCCATGGCACAGAGGGCTAAGGCACTGGACGCCTTACCTCATGCCACACCAGTGACCTGGGTTCAGCAGCATGCCAGGGTCATTGGAGATTCAGCCTGGGGGGAAGGGGAACAGGATTGAGCAACCATTTGAATTTATCAACAGAGAAGGATTGCTTGGACCAGCAGAGAAGGCCACTTGAACCACCCAGTCTGCCCAGATCTTTTTTTTTTCTTTGGTGACTGGGTAAGGCCCACTAGGCACAAGTCCCTGTTTTCAGGGATGATCAGGGAGCACTGGAAAGGTTAAGTGACTTGTTCAGAGTCGTGCAGTATGCTGGTGGAGGTTGAAAGAATCAAACCCAGGTCTGCTGGATATACCAAGCTCATTTACAGCTACTTACTCTAACCTCTAGGCTATACTGCCAACCTCTACCTAGTCTGTCTCCACAGACCCTAACTGGTCTCTGGTGAGGCGGTGACTCTACCTCCTCCTGCCTATTTACTAATATTCCCATATGCGTATCCCATGCATGTTTGAAGCCACCCATTGTTTTTGCTTCCTTCCTCGCATCCCTCTTCAACTCCCCCCACTTCATCACATGCCCTCAGGTCCTGGTGTTCTTTCTCATGTGAAAGAGACTCCTCTCCTGCACCCTGTTCACCCCCATTAAGTACTTGTAGATCTCAGTCATGTCCCCTTTGTTCTCCTCTCTTCCAGGGTGTACATGTTGAAATCTCTCAGTCTCTTGGTTAACTCATGCACCATTTTAACTGCTATCTACTGGACTGCCTCTATTCAGTCTATGTTCTGTGTGAGGTGTGGCCTCCATAACTGGACACGGTACACCAGGTGGGGTATCTCCAGTAAGCAATACAGTACCAACACCAATTGCCTCCTTCTGCTAGAGCTATCCCTTCTTATACACTCGAGCATCCCACTAGCCTACCTCCAGTTTCGTTATACTGCTCTGTGACTTTGAGGTCATCAGTCATGATAACTCCAAGGTCCTTTCCTATTTAGTGACTATCAGTAACCCCTCCCTCATCCTATACTCAGCTCCTGGGTTTCTGTACCCTAGGTGCATGATTTTGTACTTTTTAGCACTGAACCCCCACTGCCATGCTCTTGACCACTCCTCGAATTTCCCCAGATCCTTGCACATTCTCTCCACTCCCTCCTGAATTACAGATTTTGGGATCATCTGCAAAAGTCATACCTTCCTTTCCAGTTCTTCTGCAATGTCCCTTATGAAGACATTGAAGAGGACTCGTCCCAGTATTGAGCCCTGTGGCACCCCGCATCATTAGAGTGAGTGCTGTTAACTATCACCCTCTGATATCTTTCTGTTAAGTGGTTTCCAACTCAGTTCAGCACTTTGGATTCCTAGTGGGTTAATTGACTGCCTGCCTGTGAAAAGCCCCTTGTAGGAAGCTGATAATGGCCCTACTCCTTGCTAAAGCTGCAGCTGGAAGGCTCCACTCACATCTGGCAGATTAAAATCACCAACTAGTAGCATCACCCCCTTTCCTGCAATGCTAATGATATCCTTCCTAAGTGCCTTATCTAACTCCTCTCCCTGTTGTGGAGGACTGTATGCCATTATTGTAAGGAAAGTGGCCCTACAGTCTGTCTCCAGGATGTTCCAGAGCACTTGCAGCCCTTCCTTTTCCTCCAGGTGCCCCAGTACCTCCATGGCCTTGAATCTCTCCCCCACGGTTCCATGTGAAAATGGTGAGTGCAAACGGGCGAGGATGAAACAGTGAAGGGAAAACACCACAGCCAGATACGGCGAGTGACAAACAGTGATCACCAAAGTTGTGGCAACAGTGTCACAGTGACATTCTGTGGGTGGCATTGTCCCTTGCTTCCCTCTTACTAACTATGACCAGCACTGGGAGATGCAACTCAGGAAGGGACAAAAAGCCATAGGTCACCATTTCGGTGACTGCTGTTTTTTTGCCACTTGCCCTATGTAGCCGCGCTGTTTTCCATTGCTGTTTTCATCCTCACCCATTTTGCACTTGCAGTTTTGATGGGATATGCTCCTGTACATATAGTACAAACCTGATCTAAGAGAGACTAGCCCAGTATGTCCATGTCCCAGTTGTGGCCATCAGTGACTCTGCTTTGGCCAACAAATTCAGGTTAGGCTTCATCATGATGGCCTCCAAGTCTGGAACTTTATTTCCCAGTCTCCTTGCATTGGCACACATGGCTCTCCGTACCTTACTCCATCCATGCCTGCTTCCCTGCTACCCTGCTACTTGCCTATGCTGTTCCTTGAAGCTCCCCTGAGCCAACACTTCCCTTTTCACCTTCTCTATTCCCTGTATCTAGCAACCTCTGCCGTCAGTGCAGAAAGGCAAGTACAAATGGGGCAACACCTCCATCTCTAAAATGTGTCCCAAAAGACTGCCGCCCCACACCTGCTGCACTGCACCCCTTCCATCATCTTTCTTTCCTTTGTTATTTGCCTGTTTAAATCTACCCTGTAGCCTACTGCCGCCTTTCTACTCCCATGGTATTCCTACCTCTCCCTTTTGCTTGCCTGAAACACATTTCTTATCCTACTGTAGATAGGGTGTTTCTTGATTTCCCTTTTCTAAGTCACCTTCCTGTACCTAACTTGCCTTGGGTGTCTACTACTGTACACAGACCCCCACCTGCCTGGTTTTTATTTATTACCCTACCCTTTTGCTTGCCTGAAACTAATTTGTTACCCTGCCCTAGATAGGATGTCCCTAATTTCTACTTTTTAACCTTCCTGCCTGTACCTACCTTACCCTTCTCTATGAACCTGTGACTACCTTCCTTGTTACTGGTTTTTCCAGTACACTGTAATCACCAATGTATTTTTCCTACCTTGACATGGTGTCTCCCTTCTATAATCTCCTACTGATTGCAGACTATATGCAGATGCCTGCAGACTCCTTAAGGCAGATGGTCACCCCTGCTCATCCCTGTTATATGATTGGACATGAGCATGATGGAACATGCTGGTTGTATGGGAATTTAAAGTCAGAGATGCTGCCTGGTGCTCTGTGACTTGCCATCCCGTGTCAGGTGGTCTGGGCTCACTTTGCCTTCTTTCCTACTGGCGCTCCTTCTGAGACAAAGAAACAATGAATTTCAGTCATTTACTACTCACAGACAGTGGGATTTTTACTGCACTGCTGAGAGTGTACTGGCGCTTACTCACCTCAGCCACAGCACCTTCCACACAGCATCCAACAAGCAGTTAGGGTGCATTCACAGCTGCTCCTTCTGTGCAGAAACTCCTCTCAGCTTTGTTCAGTTCTTCCTCCAGCTCCTTTAGAAGGAGAGGATGTCATCCTCTGGGCTCTTTGTTCAATTATGGTGACACATGTGTCAGGTCAAGTGTTGCTTTCGGCAGAGAGGGGTAGACTGTATAAAATATTTGAACAGTGCTCTCATTGGTTTTGTTCTTACTGTAGATTGAAAAAAGAAATATTTCACTTTAATGGCAAGTATATTTTCCAGGTTTGTAGCATACATCAGCACTGTAATACTGTGACAAATGTCACTTGCTGAGAAGAAAAGTACAGGTCGGCAATTCTTTGGCTACAGCAGAAGCAACCATGCCATCCATACCAGCATACTCAGCAGCTCTGCAAGATTTACTTCCGAGGCAAAACATATTTGTGCTTCAGTGACTTTTTCACTGCATTCAGCTAGGGGAGACATTGTGGCATTCAGTCAGACTGGTGCTGTTTGGGGACAGAACCATGCAGGGGCAGTAAATGTGAATTTTAAACAAACAGTGACGCTCGCCAGGATGAAACCCAATTCTGCAGCATTTTGCAGCACTCTGCAGCATGCTGCAGCAGAGTTACTGTGGAAAACAATGTCATTTCAATTTCAGTTAGTCCCTTCTGTCATGCTGGAAACTTTGACATTCATTTCATCCTAGCAGTGTCACGTTTTCCTGCATGACAAAAGGGGTTCGTTCATTCCCATTGAAATCACATTATAGTGTATGGTGGAACGTTATAGATGGAAATCCATCCGTTCAAAAATGTTGTTATGCTGTACTAGCTACGTCAGCTACTTTGTTATGTTGTACTTGCTATGTAGCTAGTGCAGCAGAACAACAAAATGACGCATACGGTCGGGTGAACTGCGATCCTCAGGGGCGGCCGCACAGTGAGCGCGGTCCGGAAGTGAAAAAGAACACAAACCCCTCCAAAAGTAAGGAATCAAATTGTATGGTGATCATACACTATAAAAGATTGTGTATGAGCGCTCATACACTCCAAGGATATTTTTTACTGTCGCAATTTCTGTGGTAACTGACCTCTCGAGCTGCACTCTTGAGGACTCCAGTTACCACATAAACTGCTCAAGTAAAAAAATATCCTTGTTGTGTATGAGTGATCATACATAATCCTCCATGTTTACTGCAGTAACTTTGCTGCAGCATACTGCAGAATGCCTTAGAAGTGGGTTTCATCCTGGCAAGCTTCACTGTAGCTAATTTCAGAGCTGATTCACAGCTGATTGTCAGACTAGGCATATGAAAATGTATTTTTTTAACTTTTTTTTTGTACCAGGGTATGCACACTGGAACAAAAGACTTCCTTTTTTCAGGGGTAGCCTGGCATTAGTTACATAAAAGAGATATACAGTGGTGCCAGCAGAATGTAACAGAAAACTGCAGAATACTGCAGTAGAGTTACTACAGTAAGGAAGGCAATTTTAATTCAAATCCACAACAGGATGTGGGTTATGGTGGGATTTACCCATGCCTGACGTGGCTTGGTTACAAGGCTGCAGGATGAGAGAGTAAAAATAAACCACATCAGAAGTGAGTAAATCCCACCATAACCCACACCCTGGAGTGGATTATTATGATTATACAATAAAAAATAAAACAAGTTATGTAAAAATGTTACAGTTATTGCTTTTAAAGTTTCTTTAATTTATTTTTTTATGTAAAAAAAGTTCCTTCCAACCAATAGTTCCTTGTTGCTAGGTAAAATATGGAGCCCCACAGAGACAGAGATATTCTGGGATGTGTGTTCACCCCCTTCCACAGACAGATATAGGCACAGACACATTGTGGGCTGACTTTTTTGTGTGCTTCGCCATTTTTATATTTCCTTGCACATGCACAAGAAACTTTTTGCTTTGCTTTAGAGAATGGCATTTCAGAGGCGTATCATGGACTAGCCCAATGCGGAGCTACACTGGGCTTGTCCTCGACAGGCAAATGATCAAACAAGTGGAGTATGACAATGGTCACATTTTCATGGGCATAAACTTTGTCTATTTGAAAGCACTGAAGTGCTCCAATGAGAGAGTGCATCATGGCACATTGCTGTCGGGAGGTCGGGATTGTGAGGCGCCACATTGATCGGTCATGGTGGGGCACCCTGTGCACTACGGATGGAGGTAGGATTGATATCGTGAGGTAGAAAAGGTGCCCTGGGTGCTGATGAACCATGGAGAGAGACAAGACGTGTTTGATCCTGGTTCCCAGGGTTCCCGTCAGACTGAGTGGGCAGGTAGCCAGAAGGGCTACACTTTCAACCAGTCCCCTGAGGGCAGTGCTTTGCAATGCCAGATTAATCAGGAACAAGACCACTATTATTGCAGGCTTGATTTCCTTGGTCGATCTGGCTTGCATCACTGAAACCTGTGTGGGGGACGACACTGGTCCAGTTTTACAGGCCGCCCCCCCCACCCCGGTATTCAGTAGTGCACTGTCCCAGAGTAGAATGTAGAATGCAGAGGCAGGGGAGTGGCCATCTGTTTTAGAACTGCACTTAAATTCTCCATGCACCCAGTGTAAAAACCAGGCTCATTTAAATGTGTGGCTGTACGTGGTGGTCCTGGCGCAGGCTGCAGGATTCTCCTGGTATACTGCCCCCCTGGGGTGGCAGGAGAATTGCTGCAGGAGGTAGCTGACTTCGTCATCAGCGAAAAGTTGGCATTACCCCGGTGTTTAGTCCCGGAGGACTTCAACGTTTGGGCTGACAATGAATCGTCTGGGCTGGGTTCCAGCCTCCTCCAACACCATGTCTTCCTTGGACCTGTCACAAGTAGTTTCTTCCATGACTCACCAAGGCAGTCACATGCTGGACCTGGCTTTCTCTCTGGGGCTTGAGGTTACTAACCTCAAGACGGATCGGGTCGCTTGGTTTGATCATTGCACAGTGGAGTTTTCACTTGGGCCCCCCCCCAAGAACCCTCCCCCTGCAGAGATGGTCAGCTATCACCCTTTGAGGGGTTTGACTCCGGAGAGATTTCTGGCGATGGCCAATCTATGTAGTATGGGCAGTACATGCACACAGGGTTTGGGCGAAGCAGTTGCCACCTATAATAGGGTGTTTACTGCAGCACTTGACTCTCTTGCACCAATCTGTGTATGACCCAAATCTCTCACTTGAGGTCCCAAAGGTTTTGTGGGGAGCTCAAGGCGATGAAGATTATGGGTCAGAGGTTGGAGTGCTGCGGGCGAAGGTCTGGTTTGGAGGTGGATAAACTGGCACTGTGGAATCACTACCATGAGTATTGGGGGCAATCTTCCAGAAGAAGGCAGAGTTTGTGTCAAGGGAGATTGCTGACAGGAGGAATTGACCAACCGTGCCCTTTCAGACTGTGGATAGGTTCATAAACCCAGCCTGTCCCCAGCTGAAACAGACTTTTTCTAACACTTTGTGTGAAGAGTTTGCTTGATTCTTCTCGGACAGGGTGTCCACCATCCAGCAGGGAGTTCTACCAGTGGGCTTCATCGAGGCCGACAGTGGTAGCCTTGATCGCCCAGAGAGCACTCCACCTAGTTGGGGGGAGTTTAAGCTTGTGGAGGCATCAGAGGTCATTGGGGTTGCATAGAAGCTGAAGTGCACCTATTGTGAACTGGAACCGGTACTGACACATTTCTTAATTGAATGTGTAGACACCGTAGTCCCGGTGTTCGCCTTGATTGTCAGTGTTCTTCATCTGAGGGGAATTTTCCTGATGCCTTGGAGGAGGCACTGGTGCATCCCCTCCTGAGAAAAACATCTTTAGACTCTGACATCAGGGCGAATTACCATCCTATTTCCAATCTCCTATTTTCTGGGAAGATTGTTGAAAAAGTGGCAGTACTTCAGCTAGGAGAGCACCTTTTGGCCTTTGATCTCTATGAGCCTTTCCAGTTGGGATTTCGTGTGAAGCATAGCACGGAAATTGCACTTGTGCAAGTGCATAATGATCTCCTTCGGGCTAGAGATCGAGGGGAAGGGACAATTCTTTTTCTCCTCGACCTCACCTCAGCATTTGACATGACAGACCATTGCTTGACTGCCTGAGGGAATTTTGTGGATTCACCGGCATTGTCATCTGGTTTGAGTCCTATCTCACAAATAGGAGGCAACCGATAGTGATGGGGAATTTCTCCTCCTCCCCCAGCCTCCTGTTGTGTGGAATACCTCAGTGCTCGGTCTTGTCCCCAATGCTCTTTGCCATGTACATGCTGTCCCTGGGTGAGATCATTATGAAGTACAGTCTGAGCTTTCATTGCTATGCCGATTACAGCCAGATATACTTTTCCTTTGCACCAGGGACATCCAATTCAGTGGAAGCGCTAAACAACTGCCTTGCAAAGATCAACAACTGGATGGTCTCCAGCTGGCTGCAACTGAACCCCGATAAGACAGAGGCACTGGTGGTAGAGTCAAACAGAGGGAGGAACAGGATGACCTCTTGTGTAGAAACTGGTTTATTTCTGGGATCCATGCCATTGAAGACCTCCTCGAGGGTGTGTAACCTTGGTGTAACCTTTGACAGTGGATTGACATTTGAGGCTCAGGTGTCATCCACTGTATGAACCAGCTTCTACTATCTAAGGAATATCACCAGGGTTGGGCTCTTGTTCCGCCCATGGACCTCCCCACCTTGGAACATGCCTTCGTGTTGTCAAGGCTGGATCACTGTAATGCACTCTACCTAAGGGTCCCTGAGGGATGCCTCCAACAGCTGCAGCTAGTACAAAATCAACAACAAAAGAAAGGCTTCACATGGAAGGGGTGCTGGGATAAAATGCAAGGCAAAAATGTAAACAAAAAAATCCCGCACTCACCACTCCAAAATAAGGAGACTGCTCAGGTTCATGTGATCCTGCTCCATAAGAGTGGTAGCAGGAAGGAGGCAGGGAACTACAGACCAGTCAGTCTTACCTCAGTAGTGGGCAAGATTATGGAGGCACTCCATAAGGAAAGGATAATGCAACACCTGGAAACCATAGGGGCACAGGATCCAAGACAGCATGGATTTACAAAATGAAGGTCCTGTCAAACTAATCTCATAGATTTCTTTGACTGGGTAACCAGAGTGGTGGAAAAAGGGGGAGCAGTTGATGTCCCCTACCTTGACTTCAGCAAAGCTTTCGACACTGTTCCACATAGAAGATTGATAAATAAGCTGGGTAGGCTCGGGGTGGATCAGAAGTTGGTCAACTGGTTGATGGGCAGAAAACAGAGAGTGGTGGTAAATGGTATACAGTCAGAAGAGATGCGAGTCACAAGTGGGGTACATCAGGGATCAGTCCTGGGGCCAGTCCTCTTCAACATCTTCATTAGTGACATTGCAGATGGACTAGAGGGTAAGGCTTGTCTGTTTGCAGATGACACCAAGATCTGCAACAGAGCAGATGATCCAGATGGGGTGGGCAGAATGAGAAGAGATCTGGATAAACTAGTAAAATGGTCTTAAGAGTGGTAACTGGGATTTAATGCAAAGAAGTGCAAGATCATGCACATAGGGAAGAGAAACCCTGAAGCCACCTATAGGCTGGGAAGGGAGTTGCTGGCAGTTACAAAGGAAGAAAGAGACTTGGGCATCATCATCACCGATGACCTGAAATCATCCAAGCAGACCTCTAAAGCAGTAGATAAGGCTAGGGGGATGTTAGGGTGTATTAGTAGGGGTATCACAAGTTGTAAGAGAGGTAATAATCCATCTTTACAAGACACTGAGTTAGGCCCCATCTGGTACTGCGTGCAGTACTGGAGTCCACACCTTCACAAGAACATTAACCAAATTGAGGCAGTCAGAAGAGCAGCAAAATGGTGCAGGGACTGCATCAGAAGACAGATGAGGACAGATTAATGGAGCTCAATATGTATACCCTAGAGCAAAGGAGGAGAGGTGATATGATTGAAACATTCAAACACCTAAAGGGCATTAACAAGGTGAAAGAGTCTAACATGTTTCAGTATAAGAAAAATAGCAGGACAAGAGGACATAGCATGAGATTAGAGGGAGGCTGACTGAGGTGTAATGTGAGGAAGTTCTTTTTCACAGAAAGAGTGGTGGATGCATGGAACGGCCTACCTCAGGAAGTGGTGACTATGAATACAGTGCAGGGCTTCAAACAGGCATAGGATAGGCATAAGGGAGCAATACAGATGAGTATGAATAGACAGGCCACTGACAGAGCAAAGGCCGATGGCACATTTATAAGGTAGAAAAAGAAATGGGCAGACTGGATGGGCCTTGCGGTCCTTATCTGCCATCAACTTCTATGTTTCTATCTATGTTTCTTATAAAGTGCTTCATTTTATCCCTGTGCAATGTGTAGCCATCCTGATGCATTTCAGAAATGCAATAATTCCTTCTTCAAAGGATCCTTTGAAGAAGGAATTATTGTAATTCTGAAATGCATCAGAATGTTTGCACATTGCACAGGAATAAAATGAAGAGCTTTACAAGAACCTGAGCAGTCTCCTTACTTTGGGGTGGTGAGTGCAGGATTTTTTGTTTACATTTTAGCTAGTGCAAAATGCAGCTGCCAGGTTGTTGGTGGAGCATCACAATTCTGCCTCATCACCCCAGTGCAGCGTTAATTGCACTGGTTGCTGGTTAGGTGGAGGCTCCTCTTCAAGGTGGGTTTACTCACCTTTAAAGCCCTACATGGGCTGGGCCCTAGCTATCTGTCAGACCATTTGATGCCTGCTGCTCCGATCCACTCCCTCCAATCCTCATCTAGGGTCCTCCTAGCCATTCCCAGAACAAGACTGAAAATGGCCAGCAACAGAGCGTTTAGTGTCGCCAGCACCATCCTGTGGAATTTGCTTCTACCAGCTATACGTGAGGCCCCTTCAGTTGAGGTTTTCAAGGCCTGCCTCAAGGCCCACCTTTTCAGCCAGGCTTTTCCTGATTTGGTATACTGGGTCTTGGGGACCTGTTCCCCTCTTCCCCTTTTCTTGCTTTTACTGCTGAAATTATATTATATCAAAAGGTTTTATATATTTGTATGTAATTTGTATGATGTTAATTTTATGTTTTTATGAATTTTTATTAGAAGACTAGTGTTTTTTACTGTGTGGCACCCAGAGCCTCTGGGGGTTGGGCACCTGGAAAAATAAACCTTGCTTTGCCTTGCCTACTGTAATTTGCATAAAGTCAGCTGGCAAGCAACTCAGTTCAGCTGCTCACCAGCCAGCACTATGCAAGTGAAAGTACTGAAATGCTCTCTCATTGGAGTGCTTCAGTGCTTTCAAATACACAAAGTTTTTGCCATATTTGGCTTTGACATTGACAAGAACAAATACCTTGTTTAAGAGCTGGTGAAACTTACAGCTGGTTGAACTAAGTTCCTGTGGGCTCCTGCCCAGTCTAATCCCTTTATTTGACCAAGACTTACAGGGACTTGTTACACAAGTTTGGAAACCATAGTGGGGATTAAACTGAGTGTGGGGGGGGCACTGGATGTATATCCACAATGCACCATGAACGAGTTGGGGGACCCTAGGTCTCTTCCCCGGAGAAAGACAGATGAATGAGGTGCTGGCAGGCAGGGGGAACAAGGGAGGGGGAAAGTTGGTTGAAGGGGTTGGTGGTGAATGCTAGGAGCCTTGCATATAAGATGAAGGAACTAACAGTCATCATTACGTATGACAAGTTAGACATCATAGCGATAACTGAGACTTAGTGGATGGATCTCCACACATAGGAGACAGCTATACCTGGCTTCAAGCTGTTTAGGAAGGACAGGAAAGGGTGGGTACTGGGTAGCCATTTATGTCAAAGAGGACATACAGGTGTCAGAGGGACAGGAGGGTGACAGGGCTATGGAACTTCTATGGGTGAAGCTATGCAGGCAAGTAGGGGAATACTTGGGACTGGGAGTTGTTTATAGACCACCCTCACAGGGAGAAGACCAGGATAGGGTAATGCTGCAGGATATTGAGAGGATAGCTCTTAAGGGGGATACATTACTGGTAGGCGACCTAAACTTACCAGCTGTTGAATGGACCATCCCCGAAGCAGCTTCAGCAAGAAGTAGGGAGTTAGTGGACAGACTAAGTGGGGTGCTCCTGAAACAGCTGTTCAGGAAGCCAACCAGGGGGAGCAACCTGCTAGATGTGGTATTGAAAAATTGGGAGAATGTAGAGGAGGTGGTGGTAGGAGAAAAACAAGGGAAAAGTGACCACAAGACTGTCGGGTTCAAGGTGAGGGCAGGGAGGACAGGGACCTGTACCAGCACAACGGTGCTGTACTTTAGGCGGGCGGACTTTGACAAATTAAGAAGGCTGGTGAGGGAGATGATGAAAGGTTTAAGGGATATAAGTGATGCAGATGAACTATGGGTAGCTATCAGGGACCAGATCCGAAAGGCCACAGGCATCCACAAAAATTGTCAGGAAGGGGGTGAGAAACAGAAAGCCATTTTGGTTCAATCGGGATGTAGCAAGGGTGGTAAGGAGTAGGCGGAGGGCATTCAGAAGATACAAGAGTACTCGGGGGAGGAGGATAGGGAGGCTTACAGGGAGGCAAAGAGACTAGCAGGAAAGGTCATCAGGATGGCTAAGGTGGACATGGAAGTAAGATAGCAAAACAGGCCAGGAGAGGGAAAGATACATTTTTTAGATACGTGGGGGAAAGGAGGAAGGCTGGCCAGGGGATTGAAAGGCTGAGGAGGGGGAAGGAGGCAAGCACTTGGAGGAGGATGGGGAGAAGGCAAAAGGCCTGAACAGATATTTCTGCTCTGTATCTATGGAGGAAAGGGGTGGTAGAGGTCCAGAGTTGGAAAGGGGGGCATGGGGATGGTATCAGATTCCTTCACTATGGAGAGAGTTAGGGAGGAATTAATCAGGGTGAAGGTGGACAAGGCCATGGGGCAAGATGGCCTGCACCCAAGAGTGATTTGGGAACTAAGAAAGGATCTGGCTGCCCCACTGGCAAAGCTGTTCAACCTGTCCCTTGGTACCAGTAGAGTGCCGGCAGACTGGAAAAAGGTGATGGTGGTGCTGATACACAAGGGGGAAGCAGGGAGCTTAGGAAATACTACCACCCTGTTAGTCTGACAATTATGGTGGGGAAGGTCATGGAGGCACTCGTAGGTGAAAGGGTAATGAAGTACCTGGAGGGGAATGGACTGCTGGATGACAGATAGCATAGATTCACTAGGGGCAAGTCATACCAGTCCAATTTGATTGAATTTTTCTACTGGGTGATGCAGGTAGTGGACCAGGGGGAGTTGTGGGCATGGCCTATCTGGATTTCGTAAGGCTTTTTATACTGTACCCCATAGGAGGCTGATTAACAAACTGAATAGCATAGGGGTAGGGGTCAAAATAACAAGATGGGTTGAAAACTGGTTGGAGGATAGGAGTCAGAGGGTGGTGGTGAATGGGGTGTACTCAAGAATTGGGTAGGTGAAGAGTGGAGTTCCTTGGGGATCAGTACTGGGACCCCTCCTGTTCAATATCTATGTACTAAACAATGCGGATGGACTGACAGAGGGTGGTCCTCTTTGCAGATGACACAAATATCTGTAACACAGTTGACTCTCCTGGGGGTTGGAGGACATGAGAAGGGACCTAAGACTACTGGAGGAGTGGGCAGAGACCTGGCAACTAAAATTCAACAGCAAGAAGTGTGCTGTTATGCACATTGGGCACAGGAACCAAAGAGCTGAGTATATATGCTGGGTGGGGAGAGAGAGTCAGAGTGTCAGAGGATGTTAGAGACCTAGGGGTAACAGTCTTCAGCATCCTCAAGGAAGGAAGGCGATGCTAAAGGGCATTAGGGAGGCCATATGGGATGTTGGCAAGTATCGGCAGGGGAATCACCAGCAGGCGTAGGGAGGTCTTGGTTCCCCTGTATCAAGCCCTGGTGAGGCCCACCTGGAGTACGATGTATGTGACTTGGTAAAATAGGACCCTGTCCCATTTGTTTTGGAGAAAGTGTTTAAATGCACACGGATCTTTCCTTTTCTGTCTCTTCTTTGTCTGGTTGCGCAACCAAATTTTCCCTGTGAGACTTTGGACTTGATCAGTCTGAACAGTCTCACAATTCTTTGCCTCTCTCTGTCTCTCAGTTCTCTCTTGCTGTCTATCTTTTCCTGCCTTGCATATCCGCTGATATAAAAATATATATAAATCAATATGTGAAAATGTAACTGATGTTGGGATCTCTTTTGTTTAGAACATATATATAGTGTTACAGTTGAAATGTATGTATGTATAATTTGAGATGACTGCAAAAAGCTGTTGGAAATTAGAGGTTACCTTGGTGTATATCTCTGAGCCTTTTGCAAAAGCTGTGCAAAAGGGGCCCCAGTAAGCACACTGTGTTCTAGCAGCTCTTGCCTGATATTTACAAAAACAGGATGCTTGCTAAGAATTGGGGTTGAAAGGACTTATAAAGGAGCTAAGTTGCAACTGCAGAGGAAGAAAAAGCGACAGAGATTCAAGGAAAACTACTGTTTTTCTCCTTTATACATAGTTATACTGATCAAGTTTATTTTTTCATGTTACTGCTACTGTAAATAAATATTTTGGTGAATTCTACAACTGCTCCTGGTTTTCTCTATGCTTCCTGACCTATGCTGCGATGACAGATGGTGTCAGCCTAAATGGGATTTATGCCGTGCATACCTTAAGACAGGAGTTTTGTGTTTGGGTACTGGACCTAGTACCAGGGAAGCACAGAGGAAGGTATGGATTCTGTAGCAGCAAATCAAAGAATGGTTGCCAGGAGAATGGCAGCCAAACTAGCCATAATATTTCACTTTAGTTGCTTCTTACAGGATTGCTGGTTTTAGGAATGACTGGACACCATAAGTAACTTCTAACAGCACTGAGGTTTATTCAACAAACATACATTAGATAGATCAGCAGGCCTCAGCAGAACTACTACTACAATCTGCTCGTGCACTTTCTAAAACCCAGTTTCCCCCCAAGACATACCATTAGCCCAAAACTGCAGGGGTGTGGACTAAAACATTCTACACTGTTACTAGGGTAAGTTACCATATACTAACTCCTTCTAGTAAAAAGCAATTACCTTGATTTCGGTTTGCATATCAATGACAAATAATTACCAAGCACTATTAACATAATGGTTGAGTCTTACTTTGTTATGAGTTAGGGTCTAAAGTCACTGGTACTGAGCTCTGTTGAAATAAGTCTTTACCACTGACTTAAGTCATAACAAAATCTCTGAACCTCTCAGGAACTTTAAGCAGACGCCCTCTTCTGGTCATTCGAGTAGACTGCACACTGGGTACAGCCTCAGGACTTTCTGGCAAAGTGTCTTTGAAAACAACAGGTTCCATCTCAGGTTGCTCATACTCTTGACACGTGTCCTGTTCCTGGCTGTTGTCCCTAGATTCCACTGTTTGTGACAATACGGACTCAGTTGACTCATCTGCCTGTTGCTCTTCCGCCTCCAAAGTGACTGTTCGGTCTCTCCTCAAGTGTCTCTGTTCCTGCGGTATCGCTATCCTGCAGGTGTAATCACACTATAGGATCTTGGCTCATCATGGATTCTTTCCACTGTAGCAGGTTGCCACCCACTAGAAGTCTCTATGCATACCCTTTCGCTTTTCTCTGAATGGAATAAGAGGAGCTGCATTCCTGTGGTAATACTGTTTCTGTCTTTTCTCTAGTCTTTTCAGACATTTATGTGCATCCTTTGGTATTTCAGGTCACAGTGCCCTTGCACTTGCAGGTAATGTTGTCCTCAATATTCTGCCCATTAACAATTGAGAAGGTGTACAGTTCAGTCCTGTGACTGGTGTATTTCTAAGACTGAGCAATGCGAGATGTGGATTGGTCTGACCTTGCATAGACTTCAGAAAGATTCTTTTTACTGTCTGGATCATTCTTTCAGCTAAACTGTTAGATTGTGGGTATCCTGGGCTGGAATGAGTCATTCTGAATTCCAACAACTTTGCAAATTGCTTCATTTCATGACTTGCAAATGGTACATGATCCGCTACCAGTTCTTTTGGAATTCCATGTCTTGCAAATACAGCTTTCAATTTTGCAATAACTGTAGCTGCTGTCTTATCAGGCATTCTGAGAACCTCAAGGTATTTTGAAAAATAGTCCACTACTATTAAGTAGGAGTGTCCCCTAAAGTCAAAAATGTCTGCACCAAGCTTTAACCATGGCATGTCAGGTATTTCATGTGGACACGTTGGCTCTTTATGGTTGCTGGGTAAGAGTTCCTGGCAAGGTGCACATGCTTCAACCATCATTTCTATTTCTCGATTCATGCCTGGCCAGTACATCACAGCTCTGGCTTGTGCCTTCGACCTTTGTATTCCTTGATGTGCTATGTGAAGTCTTTGTAGCATATCTGTTCTCAGCTCTTTGGGTATGATGATTCTTTTACTCACCTTTACGAGTTCACTTTCTATGTATATACTGTGTCTCATGGGCCAATAGTGCTGAAGTTTGATGCTGACTTGTTTTTTCCTGTTAGGCCATCCTTTGAGGTGCATGTCTTTAAGCAACTGTACATCACTGTCCCTCTGTGTGGCCTGTTTTAGCCCCTCTAACATGCTGTCAGGCAGTGTCTCTGTTGCTTGGATTGAGTACATGACCTTTTCACTACTTAGATCACTGTCTCCCTCTGCTGGTTTTCTTGGTACTGCCCTGGACTGAGTGTCTACAATCAGAATATCTTTTCCTGGAGTATATATTACCTGTATGTCATATTTCTGTATCTGTAACAGCATCCGCTGCAATCTTGCTGGAGCCTTTCCAATTGGTTTGTTCAGTATGGACTGTAGTGGCTTGTGATCTGATTGTACTTTCACTGACCTTCCATAAACATACTGATGAAATTTCTGTAGAGAGAACACAATCACTAGCAACTCTTTTTCTATCTGTGCATAGTTTCTTTCAGCACTGGACAATGACCTAGATGCATAAGCTATTGGTCTGTTTCTTTGTAGTAGACAAGCATCTAGTCCGTCCTTAGATGCATCTGCTTGGATTTCAGTGTCCTCTTTTGGATCAAAGAATTTTAATACTGGTGCACAAGAAATAGTCTCTTTCAGCTTTTGTAACGCTTCTTCCTGTGCTGGCTGCCACTGCCACATTACATCTTTTTTGAGTAGCTGCCTTAGTGGTGCAGTGAGGTTTGCTTCATTTGGAATGTACTGCGCCAAGTATCGAGTCATTCCTAACAGTCTCTGTAGTGCTTTTTTTATCTTCGGGAAGGGGCATCTCGGTTATTGCTTCTACTTTGGCTTCATCAGGCTGTAGTCCATTTTCGGTTATGATGTGCCCCATGTATTTCACCTCACTCACCAAATACTGTATTTTGTCACTATTGAACTTAACATTGAGTTCCACTGCTCTGTCCATTACTTTTCTCAGAATATTGTCATGCTCTTCCTTGGTAGCTGCGGCTATAAGCATGTCATCAGCTATTACAAAAACACCTGGTATGTCCCTGAAGTGCTCAGCATTTCTCTGCTGGAATACTTCACTCTGCAGAACCGTATACCAAAAGAAGTCTAGTGAAATTTGTACCTTCCCCATGGACTGTTGAATGTACATAGGTCTGCAGATTAAGTCATCTAATTTGATCTGCCAGTACCCATCTTTTCATCTAGAATTGTAAAAAACCTTTTACCTGCAAGCTTACTCTGAATATCCTCCAATGTGGGGATGGAGAAGTGATGTCTTCTGATAGCTTTATTTAAGTTTCTAGGGTCCAAACACACCCTGATCTCACCATTTTTCTTTTCGGTAATTACAAGGCTATTTACCCATGTTGTAGGTTTTCTTACCTTGCTTATCACCCCAATTTGCTCCAGTTGTTCCAGTGTCTGTTTTTAGTCTGTCCGTGATTGCATATGGGACTTTCCTGCACCCATGTATCACAGGAGTAACATTTGGGTCAGTATGTATGTGGTAAACTCCTATGAATTATCCTAGGCTTTCAAACACTGTTTTATATTGTGCAAGAAGTTCATCTTTTGTGCTTGGTAGCTTGGTTTTAAGCACCTTTACTTTGTGAATCAGATCCAGGATGACACATGCCTGTTGACCCAGTAGAGATGCTCCCGATGTATTAGTGACTTAAAACTACAGATTGGCCTCTCTGTCTTGTGTCTTACACTTTAGAGTCACTTCCCCTTCAGGATTAATTTGTGCTCCTCCATATGCCATTAGGATAGTATTGGTCGGCTTGATTTGTACCTTGCATGGAAATTGTGCAATCACTTCTTTAGTCAGTATATTGGCTTCAGCCCCAGTGTCCAACTTGAACTTAACTGGCTGCCCCATTATCTTCAAGGTAGTGTACCACCCTTCATCTGGTATTTGTGTCCGCACCGTTTCTTGTTTTCTTTTTACAGCACCTACAAATAGTGCTTCTTCCCCTTTGGCCATTTTCTCATGAGGTTTGTTGGACTTTTTGGACCTGCACATTTTTGCATAATGGTTGAGGCCACCACGTTTATGACATTCTTGTCCATATGTTGGACAAGCCTTTGGCACGTGTCCCTTGCCACACCTCCCACACGTGTTTGATTTTTGTGCGCGTGTCTCATGTGTTGGTAGCTGGCGGTCTGGTTTTTGGCCTGCATTATCATCCTGCCTTGAACAATAATTCTTAAATGCTTCCATAACCTCAGCTGCTTTTTTAGCTTGTGGGTCAGAATACGTTATAGTGAGGGTATTGTACACCTCGAGGGCATCATCCCTGATCGTGTACAGCAGGACTGAAATTTTCATTTCCTCTGACTTACCATCTAATCCCGTGGCTGTGAAGTACAGACTTAATCTCTGTGCCCACCTTCTCCAGTTTTCTGCAAGATTTCCAGTCAACAGTAGTGGTGGAGGTGGCTTAAATTGCTCCATACTGCCAAAAATACTTTGTTATACAGTCTTTTAGTAAGCTTTAGGTACTTACAAATACTGTCTTTTTGTTTCTTTTCTTGGCAGCACAAACTTTTCTTCTTTCTTGCAACTGCAGCACTGCAAGTTCACTTCTGACACCATATAATATTTTACTTTAGTTGCTTCTTACAGGATTGCTGGTTTTAGGAATGACTGGACACCATAAGTAACTTCTAACAGCTCTGAGGTTTATTCAACAAACATACATTAAATAGATCAGCAGGCCTCAGCAGAACTACTACTACAATCTGGTTGTGTACTTTCTAAAGCCCAGTTTCCACCCAAGACATACCATTAGCATAAAACTGCAGGGATATGTGGACTAAATCATTCTACATTGTTACTAGGGTAAGTTACCATATACTACACTAGCAGAGACAGAGGTCCAGTCTGAGATTATACAGCCAGCACAAGTTATGGAAAAAGAACAGGCAGTGACAGAACCTGAAAGCCTGATGGACTTTTTCAAATGGTGGACTGTAAAACAAAAAGAGACTGAGAAGCAGAGAGAAAAAGAGATTCAGTGTTTAGAAGCACAGAGAAGAGAAAAGATGTAGTGACAGAAGCAAGAGATGAAAGAAGAGATGCAGCGACAGGAGCAGTGATGGCTGGATGCCTTGCAAGTGATTAAAGGCAGGGGATCCAGCAGAGATCCAGATGAGCAACAAAATGCAAGTAACTTAAAAGACATTAAACTTACTAAGTTGTGCCTCTCAGATGATATTGAGGCATACCTGACAACTTTTGAAAGAGTTGTCACAGCCTGCCAGTGGCGAAAGCAGCAATGGACAATCAGACTGGTACCCTACTTGACAGGGAACGGCCAATTTGCCTACAGCAGTATGGACACTGTATAGTCAGAAAACTATGACCTGGTGAAAAGCAAAATCCTGAAAAGGTATGCATCTCTGGAGAGACATACAGGCAGAGATTTTGATCTCTGAGGTACAGCTCTGTCAACAATCCTCTAGAAGCCTTCACCCGAATCAGAGAACTCCTGATGAAATGGATACAACCCGAGAGCAAAACAGTCCCACAGATCATCAGCACATTTGCCATAGAGAAATTCATCAACATCTTGTCTACATATGTGCAGCGGTGGGTAAAAGAACACAGACCAGAGAGTGGGGAAAAGGCTGTTTCTTTGACCAAGGACTACCAAATGGCTAGACAGATGCCACATTATCAAGGTAACAGTCAAGCACCGGTAAGACAGTCTTTTTCCCATTTAAACTCCAAGAGTGACAAGAACTCTGGTGGGGGTAACAGATCTATGCCCAGAGATGTTATCTGCTATAACTGTAATAACCCAGGCCATTTTGCAAGAAACTGCTGTAGTAAGGAGAGTGGCACTGGAGCAGATTTGTCCTTGGCAAATTGGGGCAAGTACTTAGCAGATGTGAAGGTGGGGGAATGAGATTGTAAAGGGACTCATTGATTCGGGAAGCAGACAGACTTACTGCATGTTAAAGTGCAGGGAAAACACTTGCAAAGGGACCAGGTACTGGTGTCATCTGCATCCACTGGGACACGCAATACTATCCCACCACTCAAGTGATTCTGACCGTTAAGGGTGTGCCACACCAAAGGAAAGTGAAGGTAGTACCTAAGTTACCTATACCTGTGATTATTGGAAATGACTTTCCAGGATTTACTGAGTTGATCAAGGAGGGAGTAAATAGTTTCATAGTAGGGGTACGATTTCAGGAGGCGTTAGCCCATAGGAAACTTGCCACCGACATGATTATCGGTGAAAGTCATACTTTTTATTGCCCATATAAAGATCTAGTCTTTTTTTGAATAGTTCCACAGTATTACTTGTGACAATGTCACTAGGAAGTGAGTTCTATATGGGAGGTACCCTCTGGGTAAATAATCTTTTGAGCTTCATAGTTTTACATAAAGTGGTTTTTAACTTAAGATTATGATATCTTGTATTGTTGCTTAAATGCTGTCTTTCCAAACAGGTTGTATTTAGCAAAGACTCTTTCTGGAGAGCCTTAAATGTGTAAATTAGATCTCCTCTAAGGGATCAATATTCCAAGGAGAATAACCCAAGAGTTTTTAATCTACATTCATAGACTTTGTTAGTCATATTGTTGTTTTTCTTAGTGACCCTGTGTTGAACCTTTTCGACCATGGTTTGACAACCTACTGTGGTCGGAGTACAAAATGGTGCACAAAAATCCAAATGTGGACATACAAGACTAGTGTATAGAGGTAGAATAACTTCAGGTTTTCTACTTTTAATGTGCTTCAGAATACAACCTAAAATACCATAGCATTTTTTAACTGTTTTATTTGTGTGTATGTCAAATTTAAAGTTGTCAGTTATTGTGACACCCAAATCTTTCTCTTCTGTTGTGACTGGGAGATTAATGTTGTTCATTATATAGGTAGCCAGACTGTTATTCCTCCCCATATGCATAACCTTACATTTAGCCACATTGAAATTCATTTTGTTATCTGTGGCCCAGTTACATCGTTTGTTTACATTATGTTGTAATGTAGCAACAGACTGGGCATTGTTTACCAAGTACCCAAGCTTGCAATCATCTGCTTATTTGTTTAAATCCTGATGTTTCCGCAACTGTGGTGACAACAGCTCAGGCAAAGAAAATTTCAGATAGTGGAAACACTTTTCCTTTCAAAGGTTTTGATTCAGACTTGTTTGAGCACAGCTCCAAGATCCAGAAATCCAAGAAAGAAAGACGAAGCCTGAAGAAACTGTGGCAGCAAATGACTGATGGACATAAAGGGTTAACATATGAAAATACTGAAACTAAACTGATAACCGATTGTGATTTTCTTTCAGAACAAGCTAACAATGTTTCTCCCCATGGTTATTTTAAGCAGCTGGGGGTGAAACCAATACAGGGTGGACCAATTTTTAAAAAATGTAATGGGTTACTGTACAGAGTTTGGGTTAAACTTCAGACACAGGAACAGACAGAACAATTGGTTATACCACAGAAGTATAGAACTCAGTTGTTATAGATAGCACATGATAGTCCTATGGCTGGTCACTCAGGGAGGGATCGCACCCTTGCCAGATTGCTGTATAGATTTTACTGGCTTGGAATCATGAAAATTTTGCTACCTATTGTAGTTCCTGTGCTGCGTGTTAGAAAGTAGCCCCAGTCACTAGAAAAGACAAGGTGCTCCTGGTGCCCCTACCCTTGTTAGACGTGCCTTTTGAGAGAATTGCAATAGATGTGGTTGGTCCTTTAGACAAAAGTAAAAAAGGGTAATAGATTTATCTTGGTAGTATGCAACTATGCTACTTGATACCCAGAAGCAGTTCCAATGCGTACTGTTACAGCCCCAAAAGTGGCAGCAGAGCTTGCCAAAATTTTCAGCACAGTGAGCATACCTAAAGTAATTATTACTGATCAGGGTAGTAATTTTGGTGCTGCATTGCTTAAGGAGCTGTACAGACTATTAGGTACCACTGCAATAAGAACCTCCCCCTATCACCCTCAGACAGACGGTCTTGTTGAGCATTTTAACCAAACCCTAAAATGCATGTTAAAAAGGTTTGTAAAAGGGGAAGGGAAAGATTGGGACCAATACTTGCCTTATCTACTTTTTGCTTATAGATAAGTGCCACAGGCATCAACAGGGTTTTCACCATTTGAAATCCTGTGTGACAGGCAGTCAAGAGGATCACTGGATGTGATAAAAGAAATGTGGGAAGATAACCCCACTTAGAAACAATCTATAGCTTTGTGTATGTGTGCCCTAATAAATTGCCCATAGTAATCAGGAAGAGGTCCCAAATCAGCAGAAGGTATATTATGACCATGGGGTAAAAGAAAAAGTTTTTGAGCCAGGTGAAACAGTTTTGCTACTGTTACCACAACAGAAAATGAGCTGTTAATGAAGTTATAAGGGCCTTATAAGGTTCTTAGATGTACTGGCACTGTTAACTATGAGACTGAGACCCCTGACAGGAAGAATCCTATTAAGATATACCATGTTAACCTCCTCAAGAAATGGGTTGAAACAGGTCAAAAGCTGCTTTGCTGGTTTTACCAGAAACTGATGAAGATATTGATGTAGCTTATGATAGCCTGGAACAAACTGTAAATGCTGATGCTGTAAAGGTGAATGTTTCCTTAACCTCAGAATACATTTCAGACATTTGTAATGTACTAAAGACATTTAACAGTACTTTTACCATGGTACCAGGCAGAGCAAAAGGGGATGAGCATGTAATAGTGTCAAGGAATGCTTGTCCTATTAGGCAAAAGACATACAGGATTCCAGAGCTGTTAAGAGCTGATATGGTTAAGGAAATACAAAAAATGAAAGAAATGGGTATCATAGAGGAATCTAGAAGTGCTTGGTCATCTCCCATGGTAATTGTAAACAAAAAAGAAGGGTGTGTTAGAATATGCCTTGATTTTAGGAAACTTAATCAAGTGTCAGAATTTGACGGTTATCCTTTGCCCAGAATAGATGATTTGGTGGACAGAGTGGGGAGTGCAAAGTATATCAGTACCCTTGATCTCAGCAAGTGTTACTGGCAAATACCTTTAGCTAAAGAATCCAGAGATAAATCTGCATTTGCCATCCCTATAAGATTCTATCAGTTCACCACCATGCCCTTTGGTTTACATGGTGTGCCAGATACATTCCAATGGTACATGGATGTCATTTTATCCCCTCACACTGGTTATTGTGCTGCGTACCTGGATGATGTTGTGGTGTACAGTCCAGACTGGAAAAGCCACCTGGAACATCTATGAGCAGTTATCCAAGCTATCAAAAATGCAGGTCTGACTATTAATCCTACCAAATGTGCATTAGGCATGCAGATATTTGGGCTATGTGTTGGGAAATGGAGAAGTTAAGCCAGAGGTTTCTAAAATAGAAGCTGTAGCTAACAGCCCTGTCCCTAAAACAAAGAAATGCGTCAGGTAATTTCTAGGGCTGGCTGATTATTTTTGGAGATTTGTTCTCAACTTTGCTGAATTAGCTACTCCCCTCACTGAACTAAGGAAAAAATGGTACCCAAATAATGTGAAGTGGACCCCAGAGTGTGATGAAGCTTTTCAAGCCATTAAGGCTGCATTATGTTCAACCTCAGTTTTAAGAAGCCCAGACTTTGAGAAACCATTTATGCTACAAACAGATGCATCCAAGGTAGGCCTAGGTGCAGTCCTAAGTCAAAATGTAGATGGGACAGAACATCCTATCCAGTACATAAGTAGAAAATTGCATGACAGAGAGAAAAGGTACTCCACTATCAAAAAGGAATGTTTAGTAACAAAGTGGGCCATGGAGTCCCTGAAGTTTTATTTACTAGGAACTGATTTTGTTCTTGTAACTGATCACAATCCTGTCTGTTAGCTTAACCAGATGAAAGATAACAATTCGAGAATCACAAGGTGGTACCTGGCAGTGCAGCCATTTAAATTTACTGGGATACACAAATCTGGTAAAGAGAATAGTAATGCTGATTTTCTGTCAAGATATGGCTCAGGAATTGAGGATTCTGGAGGTTGAAAAACAAATGTATGGGTTTGAACTGTACTGTTTGCTGTACTGTTATAAAACAAGAGAGATGATGTACATGTGCTTAATGTCTGAAAGCAGCAAATGTTATTAGAGAAGCCTAATCCAATTAACAGAAGCACTCTTGATTGGGGGGTTGATCCCAGTCCTTTCACAGAAGAAAGGGTTCTGCAAGAACTCCTAAAACTGAAGGTGGACAAAGCAATGGGTCCTGATGGAATTCACCCCAGAATTCTAAAAGAATTAAGGGAGGAACTAGTGAAACCACTGGCTACTCTTTTTAATAAATCATGGGAGGATGGTGTGGTACCCAAGGACTGGAGGAAGGCAGATGTGATTCCGCTTCACAAAAGTGGGTCCAAGACAGAGGCAGGAAACTACAGACCTGTCAGTCTGACCTCTGTGGTAGGGAAAGTGATGGAGTCACTTCTGAAGGAAAGAATAGTTGAGTACCTAGAGGCCAGTGGAGCACAGGACCCAAGGCAGCATGTGTTCACAGTGGAAGGTCATGTCAGACAAATCTAATAGATTTCTTTGACTGGGTGACCAAAGTAGTAGACCAGGGAGGGGCTGTGGACATGGCCTACCTAGACTTTAGCAAGGCATTTGACACAGTCCCACACAAAAGATTAATAGTCAAATTAACCAGCCTGGAACTGGGACCCAGGGTGGTAGCCTGGGTAAAACATTGGCTGAACAACAGGACACAGAAGGTAATTGTAAATGGAGTCCACTTTGAAGAAAGGGGGGTTATCAGTGGGGTACTGCAGGGTTCAGTATTGGGTCCAGTCCTTTTTAATGTTTTCATCAGTGACGTTGCAGAGGGACTGGAAGGAAAAGTATGCCTTTTTGCAGATGACACAAAGATCTGCAACAGGGTTGATACACAAGGAGGAATGGAAAGGATGAAAAGGGACTTGGCAAGGTTGGAGGAGTGGTCAGAAGTATGGCAGCTAGGATTCAATGCCAAGAAGTGCAAAATAATGCACCTGGGAAACAAGAACCCAGTGGAAGAATACACAATGGGTGGGGAGGTAGTAACAACAACAAAAAAGGAAAGGGACCTGGGGGTAATCATATCAGATGACCTTAAGGTTAGCAAGCAATGTGAGAAGGCAGTAGGGAGGGCTGGGGGTATACTGGGATGTATAGGGAGAGGCATCAGCAGCAGAAAACAGGAAGTTGTTATCCCTCTGTACAGACAGTTGGTGAGACCCCATCTGGAGTACTGTGTCCAGTTCTGGAGACCCCATCTCCATAAGGACATAGACAGGATAGAGGCAGTCCAGGAGGGCAACTAAAATAGTGCAGGGTCTGCATAGAAGCATTATGAGGAGAGACTAAAGGAGCTTAATATGTATACCTTGAGGAAAGAAGGGAGAGGGGCATGATAGAAACTTTTAAGTACCTCAGTGGAATCAACAAAGTCCAAGAGGGTAGCATCTTTCAGAAAAAGAGACTTGCAAGAACAAGGGGACACAATTTAAAGATAGAAGGAGGGCGGTTCAGGGGCAATGTAAGGAAGTATTATTTCACAGAGAGGGTAGTGGATACATGCAACAGCCTTCCTGAGGAGGTTGTGGGGTCTAAAACTGTGGCGAAAATTCAAGAATGCATGGGACAGACATAAGGCAATTCTTGTGGGGGGTAGGAAGAAATAGGCTGTTGGTTAACTAGGATCTGTGGCCTATCCTGTAGGTAGGGAAATGGGCAGACTAGATGGGCCAAGCGGTCCTTATCTGCCGTCAAAGTCTATGTTTTATGTTTCTAGAAGGAAAAGTTTTGGAAACCTGTTTAATAAAACAGGTTCCCTCTTCAGGAAGGGGGGTGTATGTGACAGGGTAGAATAGGACCCTGTCCCATTTGTTATGAAGAAAGTGTTTAAATGCAAGGATCTTTCCTTTTCTGTCTCTTTTCTGTCTGGTTGCACAACCAAATTTTCCCTGTGAGACTGGACTTGATCAACCTGAACAGTCTTGCAATTCTTTGCCTCTATCCATTTCTCAGTTCTCGTTTACTGTCTGTCTTTTCCTCACTTGCATATCTGCTGATATAAAAATATATGCAAATCAATATGTGGAAATGTAACTAACGTTGGGATCTCTTTTGTTTAGAAAATATATAATGTTACTGTTGAAATGTATATATGTATAATTTGAGATGACTGCAAAAAGCTGTTGGAAGCTAGAGGTTACCTTAGTGCAAATCTTTGAGCCTTTTGCAAAAGCTGTGCAAAAGGGGCCTCAGCAAGCACACTATGTTCTAGCAGCTCCTGCTTGATAGTTTCAAAAACAGGATGCTTGCTAAGAATGGGGATTGAAAGGATTCATAAAGGAGCTAAGATGCAACTGCAGAGGAAGATAAAAGGGGCACAGAGACACAAGGAAAACTATTGTTTTTTCTCCTTTGTACATAGTTATACTGAACAAATTTATTTTTTTATGTTACTGCTACTGTAAAAAAATATTTTGGTGAGTTCTACAACTGCTCCTGGTTTTCCCTATGCTTTCTGACCTGTGCCAGAATGACAGTGTCCTGTTTTGGAAGTCTTACCTGCACAAAAATATAGACTCAATCGAAAGGGTCCAGTGAAGGGTGACCAAGACAGTGCAGGGGATGGAGAGCAAGCCATATGAACAGAGGTGCAAGGAGTTGGGGCTATATACAATGGAGGCCAAGAGGAAAAGGGGGGACATGGCTGAGACCTTTAAATATACCAAAGGGATGAACAAGGGAGGCCCATGGAAGTTATTCTACATTAAGGAAGGAAACATAACATGGAGTCATGGACTGAGACTCTGGGGGGGGGCACTTCAAGAGCAATGTGAGAGGTCAGTCTTTCACAGAGAAGGTGGTGGAGAACTGGAATGGGCTTCTGGAGGAGGTGGTGTATTTAGAGACCATAGAGGGATTTAAGTCCACTTGGGACAGACACATGGGACTAAGGGGAAGGATGTTTGTCTCAAGATATGGTAGAAAGGACTGTGGGTGCAAGGGGCAGACTGCATGGCCGGGAGATCCTTTTCTGCCGTCACCTTATGTGATTCTGTGATAATAATACTACTAAGCCCCTTCTATCTATCTATTTATTTATTTATTTGAAATATCAGATTTACAGCCTTTGAGCCAGAAGGTTCATTTACAAAGGTACCTCATCACATGGAGGATAGGAATAATAAGATAGGGTACAATTACAAAGGAAATAGCCATCATGTATGGGTTACAGACATTGTTTCAGACATTATATACAGTTTTGGCTACAGATATTTACATAAGGACAGCAAAAAACATTGTTAATTTGAGTAAGCATCTGTCACAGAATAGTCAGTCATATTCATTGGTCAGGCATTGTTGAAGGAGGTTGCAGTCTGTAATGAACTTTGTCAGAGGTTTGGGTCAGAGTGGTGATGAAAGTGCAGGCTAGTTGCAGTTACAGGAGCGGATATTGAAGAGGTGGTTGTGGAGAGCAATTTTGAAATGGGATATCTTGGGTGCACTAGTGATGGTGGTTGGGAGCGCATTAAACCAGACGGGGCCCTGTAGTGGAAGGATCTCTGAGCAAGGGAGGTTTTTATCCTGGGTACTGCCAGTATAGCTTTGTCCGAGTTGCAGGTGGAGATAGAGGGGGTGGCAAGTTGGAGAGAGGCGGTGACCCTAGGAGGGGAGCGACTGAGCAGGATTTTCTTAGTCAGTAGGCAGGTCTGGTAGTGGAGCCTTTCATTGAGGTTGAGAAGATCGGCAGTGGAATAGAGGGAGCAGGTGTGGGTGAGCCTAGGGGCACCAGTTAGGAGCCTGCAAGCCTTGTTGAGGGAGACCTAGATTTTCTGTAGTGTGGAATTATCTGCTGCCCCATATACAGGGAGCCCATAGTCCACTACGGACAGTATTGAGGAAGTAATGGCAAGCCTAAGGGCATCAGGAGGGAGGCAGTCTCTGTGCCAGCAAAGGAGTCCAATCCGGGTGTTTGTGGCAGCCGCTAGGGTGTTTATGTGGTCATGGAAGGTAAAGGCAGAGTCGAGGGTAAGTCCAAGATATTTGTGGATGGTTACCTCTTCAAGGGGGTGCTGGGTGCTGGGGAGGATGAGGAGAGGTGCACTTTTTGCTTTGTTTTGGTGGTGGGAGAAAATAATCGATTTAGTCTTTTTTAGGTTTATGACCATTCTTCCGTCCTTGAACCATGTTTTGGCCTAGAAGAAGGCATGTTGGAGGGAGTCCTGGAGGGGAGTGGGTTTATGATATGAGGCATAGAACACTGCATCATCTGCATACAGTAAGATTTTTTCAGAGCAGGCCTTTGGCAAGGAGTTTAGGTAGAGGGGAAAAAGAAGTGGACCCTGGATGGAGCCCTGGGGCACCCCGGAGCGGACAGGTAGTGTGTCGGATAGGGTTCCATTTATTTTGATGCACTGGGACTGGGTGGAGAGGTAACTGGCACACCAAGCCGGGGGGCCCATGGAGAAACCAAGTTGGTAGAGGGAATCAAGAAGGAGAGGATGGCAAACCATGTTGAAGGCCTTGGAAAGGTCTATGAACACAGTTCCAGCAATGTTACTGGTGTCTAGGAAGGATTGTAGGAAGTTGGTGAATTCTAGGAGGGCTGTGGTGGTGCTATGGCCTGAACGGAAGTCTTGCTGCTCTGGGCATAGTATGTCAAACTTGGCTAGGTATTCAGTGAGCTGAGTGGCAACCACTTTTTCTAAAGCTTTGGGGAGGGGAGAATGGAGATGGGTTGATAGTTACTGGGGGAGGATTTGTCACCACTTTTATGAATGGGGGGAATGACGGCTGTTTTACAGCCTCTGGGGAATGCCCAGGCAGAGGGATTTGTTGAGTAGGTCCGTTAGAGGGACTAGGACCTCATTGCGGACTAGTCAAAGAAGCCTAGCATCTAGAGGGTCATTGCTAGGGTTACTGCGTCTAGCACTTTTTGCAGGTATGGACGGGCTTCGTGGGTGTATATTTTGCACAGGAGGAAACAAGGGCACTGCAGGTTTGGGGGTTGGGATTCAGGCACTGGGTCAAAGAATCAACTGAGGAGAACAGTGCTGAGATCTGAGAAGGTGGTGTTTAGACAGTTTGCTATGGTAAGTGGGTCAGTGGAGGTGGTGCCATCTATGGAGAGCTGGAAGGGAGGTGTGGAGTGTGATTTCCCATTGAGTTCTTTGATATTACTCCAGAAGGTCCGTGCAGACCCCCACGTGGTTGTGAGAGTGGGTTGATAGTGGTCTGCTTTGGCCTTACAGATGGCTCGAGTGCATCTATTGCGAGTGGCATTATAGGATTGTCTGTCAGCCAACCTGCCAGACTCCGTAGCTTTGTGCCAGAGATTGTCCCTTTCTCTCATCTTTTGGAGTAGGGAGGGGGTTATCCCAAGGTGCATGTTGTCTTTTGGTGCGGTGTTTGGTGAGTGGAGCATAGAGGTCACAGGCCTTGGTGAAGGCCTGCATGTACAGGTTGAATGTAATGTCAGTGCTGGGGCTATATTAATGGGGGCCAATCCATTTGGGTGAGTATTTGTTTACGTTTTCTTAATCCCCCGGGTGGAAACACCTTAGGAAGGTGGTTTAGGCAATGGGTTTGGGTGTGGAGGAGGTCCATAGGAATAGGATGGGCGTGTGATCGCTTAGGGAGTTGGGAAGTACTTTTATATCCTGGATTTTGTGGGGGCGGTTAGAGATAATGATATCCAGGAGGGTGCGGGTACCAGTAGAAGGATGAAGTCTAGTGGGTTGGGTAACTAACTGGATCGAGTCGAGGGCAGAGAAGGAGTCCTTTGTTTGCGCAGCTGAGGGGCCAAGCCAGTTGACATTTAGGTCCCCTACTAGTGTCTGTTCAGCATTGTGCGGTAAGGTAGAGAGGTATTCAGTGAGGGATGTGATGACTGGCTTTTAGTTTTCAGGGGTATGTAGGAAACTGTGAGGTATAGTGGATCCCTGGAGGGGTCAGGGGTGATTTTTAGGGTGAGGACTTGTGCTCCATTTGTGAGTTTGGAGGTGGGAGCATGTGGCCAAAAATGCTATCACTGATGTAGATCGCACAGCCGCCCCCATGCTTTCCCACCCTGTCTTCCTGGTATAGAGTGTATCCGGGGAGTGAGACTGCCATTACAGTGCCCCAACTGCATAGGACTTTATGTTTTTGACCCACCCATGGGTGGGAGAGGACTAATCACGATGATAGCCTCTGCTGTACCTAGCCTCTGCTGTACTTGCGCTCCCAGGTCACATTTGGAAACAAGCTTCAGCTTAGTGTGCTACTCCTGGTTAAACAATGTTCCCTTTCCCTTCCCTTTTCCTTGTGGGCTGCTCCCTACTGGAGGAGCTGCAGGCCTTTGGAGTTTCATTTAGTTAGGTGGGCTTTTAGGAATGTTCTAACCTCTTCTGTAGAGATGACCAATAATAGCAAAAGCCACTCATTAGACTGGCTCCCGACTGGAGCCGGCAAGTCCTCGTTCTGCTCCAGACTGGAAGGTATTTCTTTGGAGGTTGCTCATAGAGATCATAAACGAATATATACAAGTTCTGGGCTCCCCATCACTGGGACCCATGCAGTTGCCTAACATGCACTTAGGGCAAGTGGACCAACTGTTGTTGGGAGAGGGCTCTGGTTCCTACCTTCATTGAGTAGTCAGGGCAGACAAAAACAGTGTTGAGACAGAGAGACGGAGCTGCGGTCATGATTCAGAAAGAAGAGAAGGGACTAACCTGTGTCCATGGCCCCTGGGATTCCTACCTCGTCATGTCCTGGCCAGTTGGGACAGTCATTGGCCCCACTGTTCCCAGGCAGCAACAGAGACGGATCCCTCAACGGAGGTGGAAGCCGGAGCCCTCTCCCAACAACAGTCCGTCCACTTGTGTTAAGTGCATATTAGGCGACTGCATGGGTCCCAGTGCTGGCGAGCATGGAACTTGTATTTAGTTGTTTATGATATCTATAAGCAACCTCCAAGGAAGTGCCTACCAGTAGGGGGTGGAACGAGGACTTGCCGGCTCCAGTTGGGAGCCAGTCTAACGAGTGGCTGTGGCTACTATTGGTCAGCTCCACTGAAGAGGTGGGAACATACTCCAAATGCCTGCAGATACTCCAGTAGGGAGCAGCCCACAGCAGAGGCTACCATTGTGATTAGCCCTCTCCCACCCATGGGTGAGCTAAGGACAGAAAGCCCTACCCAGTCAGGGCATCATAATGGTAGAGTCAATCCCAGACCAGAAGGGGATTTGTAGTATTATCACCGCTATGGTTTCCAAACTTGTGTAAAAGCACCCTGTTACTCTTAGTCAAATAAAGGGATTAGACTGAGCAGGAGCCCACAGGAACTCTGTTCCACCAGCTCTTAAACAATGCATTTGTAGTTGTCAGCGTCAATGCTGAATGTTTGCTTGCAGTGCAACAGGGCTTTAACAAGGCAAGGCAATTTTATTTATATGGTGCCCAATCTCAGAGGCTCTGGGTGCCTAACAATAGTTAAAACAGGACATAATAAAAACAGCATAAGTATATAAAACAATGAAAATGCTAAGTTTAAATATAGCAAATTAAAATAGAACAAACAGGGGGGTCAGAATAACACAGCAGAGACAAGCATGGCGTGTGCTCAAGAAGATGAAAAAGCCATGGCAGAGAGGTGGGCCTTCAGCCTCCACTTGAAGACCTCAACTGAGGGAGCCTCCTTGACTGAAGACAGTAACGAGTTCCACAGGGTCAGCCCTGAGACACTAAATGCATGATCTCCTGAGGTTTTGAGCTGGACCCTGGGAATGTCCAGGACGCCCCCTCGAAGAGGAGCGGAGGCAACGAGCACAGGTCACTGGTGTCAGGTGTTCTGACAGGTAACCAGGCCCTAATCCATATAGGGCCTTAAAGGTGAGAAGATCCACCTTGAAAAGGACCCTCCACCTGACCGGCAGCCAGTGCAGAGCCCGCAGGACTGGAGTCACATGAAAGGACCTCGGGAGACCCATCAGCAACCGGGCCACTGCATTCTGCACTAGCTGAAGACTGCAGAGGATACTTCCCATGGCCCCAAAGTATAGAGGGTTGCAGTAGTTAAGTCCAGAGGTCACAAAAGCATGAATTAATGTCAGCAAGTCTACGGACAGAATGAGGGGCTTAATCTGGGTAATGTTCCAGATTATAAAAACCACTGCTAACAGATGACACCTTGTCTTCAAAAGTCAATCTGTTATCAAGGATGATGCACAGATTTTGCAACCTTGGAGCAGCTACCAATGAAGCACAATCCAGAAAAATCCCTGAGTCAACCCCAGGTGGCAGCCCATCATGTCCATGACCAGGCTTGATCACCAGTACCTCCGTCTTAGCCGAGTTAAGTCTCGGCCAGCTGGAAGCCATCCAGTCATTGATTTTCACCAGATGGTTGTTAAGCACATCAACCACTCCTAATGTTCTGGGGGCAAAAGCCAAGTACAGCTGGATATCATCTGCATAATGGTGAAACTCCACGCTGTACTGTTGAATGATCTCACTCAGGGGCAGCATGTACATTGCGAAGAGCATCTGCGATAAGATCGAGCCCTGTGGCACTCCAAAAGACAGGGGAATAGGGGAGGAGGAGAAATTCCCCATCACTACCCACTGCACCCTATTAGAGAGATATGACTCAAACCACCTGATGACAGTACCGGTTAGTCTACAAAACTCCCAGAGCCGATCAAGAAGCACATTGTGGTTAACAGTGTCAAATGTTGAGGAGAGATCAAGAAGAACAAGAACTGACTTGTCTCCTCTATCTCTAGCCCAGAGCAGGTCATTATGGACCCTCACTAGAGCTGTTTCTGTGCTGTGTCTAGCCTGAAAACCTGACTGAATTGACTCATAGATGTCCGAGGACACCAAGCGATCCTCGAGTGTGATGTGCCACTAGCTTCTCAACAACCTTGCCCAAAAAGGGCAGGTTGGAGATAGGACGGTAATTCGCCAGGACATCAGGGTCAAGGGAAGGTTTCTTAAGGAGGGGGCCTCACCAGCACTTCTTTCAAAGCTGCAGGGAGGACCCCTTCTGCCATAGAGCACCTGGCAATCCTGGTGTACACCAGGCCAACAGCTTCAACACATCCTATTAAGAAATGCATTGTGGCTGGGTCCAGTTCACAAGAGGTGTGCTTCAGCTCTGAGATTACCCTAGTCACTTCAGACACCTCCACTGGCCCAAACTCTTCCCAGATAAGTGGAGTGCCTCCAAGACCCTCAGCCCGACCACTGCGAGGCGAATGCCTCCCTGGTGGAATTCCCAGCTGGATGGCTGACACTTTGTTGTAGAAAAACAGAACAAACTCCTCACACAAGGTGGATGACAATGCTTTTCTTGGTTGCAGACAGGAAAGATGCAGAAGCCTGTCTACAGTCTGAAACAGCTGAGATGGCCTGTTTTTCCTGTGCAGCAATTTCCCTGGACAGGAATTCTGCCTTCTTACAGGAAATTGTCCCCTGGCACTCCACATAGTAGGCACATAGGGCCAGCTTATCGTCCTCCAGCAGGGTCTTCTGCCAGCAATGCTCCAGCCTCTGACCCTTGATCTTCATCACCTTGAGGTCCCCATCAAACCAGGGGGACCTCAAGTGAGATGATCTGGGTCCTATACGAATTGGTGTGAGAGCATCCATAGCCTCGGAGACCATCCTGTTATAAGTGGCTACTGCCTCTCCAGAGCCCATCGCACATGCTGCATCAACCCGAGATAGGTCAGCTAGCACCAACAGTCCCTCAGGCCATGTGCTCTTTAAAGGGTGGAAGCTGATCATCTCCATGGGGGGACTACTGGGGGGGCCCAAACATGAACTCCACAGTATAGTGGTCATACCATGTGACTGGATTGGTCTTGAGGTTATCAACCACAAGACTCAGCTGGATCAGCAGATCGAGTGTGTGGCCATGCTGGTGGGTCACAGAAGCAACTACTTGTGCCAGGCCCAGTGACTGCATCAACTGGAGGAGGTTGTAACTGAAATGCGAGGATTTGTCATTGACCCAGGCATTGAAGTCCACCAGGATTAAACACCTGGGGACTCCAATACCTGGTCTACAATGAAGTCCACCATCTCCTGCAGGAAATTTCCCCCTACCACAGAGGGGCAATAAACAAGGAGAATCCTGCAACCTGCACCTGTGCCCCATGCACAGCAATGCACTCAAAAGATTGGGTGTAACCAACTGGGTGCACCATGAAGTCCAGACTAGCTCAAAAAACAATGGCCACACCACCTCCCCTGTAATCCTTCCTCGGACAGTGCACTATGGAGCACCCAGAAGGAATGGCGGCCACCAGAACTGGGCCAGCATCATCACCAAGCCAGGTCTCCGTTATGCAAGCCAGGTCGACAGTGGAAATCAAGTCCACAAAAATAGCGGTCTTGTTCCTTATCAACCTGATGTAGGGACAGTTCTGAAAAAAAAACATGATAGCTAGATATAACTTAGTTTATATTTCACCCTTTTTATGTTTCCTTGCACGTACACAAGAAACATTTTGCTTTGCTTCAGAGAACGGCATTTAAGAGGTGTGTCATGGACTAGCCCAATGCAGACCAATCAACATTGGGCTCACCCCTGACAAACCAATGACCAGACAAGCAGAGTATGATGGTGGTCACAGCTTAATGGCCATAAACTTTGTCTACTTGAAAGCACTGAAGCACTCCAATGAGAGAGTACTTCAGTACTTTTATTTGCATAAAGCTGACTGGCAAGCAGCTGAGCGCAGGACTGGTGTTTGGCATATGCAAACAACGTGGTCACTTCTACCTCTGTATAACAACAAGCAGTTCCAAAGTAGCAACTGGAGCAGAGTGATATTCTTGGTAAAAATCCTTCCACTCTCCCCCTCTGTGCTCTGTACCACCCCAACCTCCATTCCCATCCTGGAAGGAAAAAGAAAACCCTCCCACTCCCTCCCTAAGTGTGTTATGTCACCCTCACCCTCTGTTCCAGTCCCAGTAGAAGGAAAAAAAACCTCCCACTCCCTCCCTCCCTCTGTGCACTGTACCACCCCCACCCTCCATTGTCATCCTGTAAGGACAAAGAAGAAAACCTTCCCACTCCCTCCTTTGTGTATTGTGCCCCACCCACCCTCCGTTCCAGTACCAGAAGAAAGAAAAACCCTCCTGCTCCCTCCCTCTGTGTGCTGTACTACCCCCCCATTCCTGTCCTGGAAGGAAGAAGAAAACATTCCCACTCCCCCATCTGTGTGCTATGTTGCCCCCACCCTCCATTCCCATCCCACTAGGAAGAAAAAAAAAAATCCTCCTCCCTCCCTCTGTGCTGTGCTGCCCACAACCTCTGTTCCCATCACAGTTAGAACAATCATGACGCTGCACAGCCCAGCACAGCATGGCCCCTATAAGAGGTCGAGCCTCTGCCACTCACCTGCTGTTGCCTAAAGAGGCTGATGCTCGACTCTGGTGTTTTTCCACTCATGTGGAGGATGCTTAATATACTCATGTACCATGTCAAGAGATCAGGATGGAAGGGTTTATAAGTAAAAATGTCATCTCATCATTATCTTTTGTGCTGATTTGTATTTGGAGTTGCTATCGGACTGGAGCAACACAGGAATCAGCAGCAGCAGAAAAAAAATGGACTTCAGTTGGGGCAAACTGAAGAACCAGAGAGGGACTCGCATTACCAGATCATCTGGGGAAAAAAACGGGTAGGTGGCAACCTTTATTCCTGCTCCAGCAGCAGAGCACATACAACGGACACAGCTAACTTTTTCATGCAGCATGAACTTCTACGGCAGCAAATGCCACTCAACAGGAACTGAAGAGCACTACAAGACTTTCCAGTTGTTATTTGAGGGGGAGGGTGGTAAATGTGGTACTCGTGCTGCCCGCATGCTACACCCAAGGCCAGTTGTCGTGTGTGTGTGTGGGAGCGGGGGGCGATACTTAAAGTGTTCCTGGCAACTTGCAGGGCTCCCATACCAGTTTGCATTTTCCCCCTTCTCCTGCAAATTGCATGACTTCCTACAGGATCTGAAAATGAAGCAAAGCTCCATCTTTTTTGTATCAGCTGTCTTTCTTGTATGCGTCTCCATTTTCTCTGTAAAATACACAAAATTGAAAATCACTTCCTTTCATATATGTATATACTTTGACTTCAAGGCTGCTGTCAGGTTAGTTGAGGACGGAAGTATTGGGGTTGTCATGTGGTTGATGTCTGAAGGGAGAAGAGCAGAGCAGAATCCTACTTCTCAACCTCCTACCTTACAAATCAAGGGCAAGCAATCAGGGACAAAGTATCAAAATCAGGGATACATCTTACAAGATGAAAAAAATCAGCTCAGTATGATTTATTGTGTGGCATAACAGGAAAAACATTTTCTTTCTTTTTATTAACTTGTAGGGTTTATTCTTATTGACATTGAAATACATGACATAGACAGCTGTCCCATACAAGAGTGTACAATTTCACATTGCTTTTATATATAGAAAACAACTTGAAGCATATCTGAAAAACATTGAACTCTCACTGTATTCCCATCTCATCTGCTCAATGTGTGATCTATGCTGACAGAAGTATGATAAGAAGGTGCATGTGTTCTGAATTATAATTACATCATAGAAACATAGAAACATAGACTTTGACGGCAGATAAGGACCACTTGGCCCACCCAGTCTGCCCATTTCCCTACCTACTGGATAAGCTGCAGATTCTAGTTAACCAACAGCCTACTTCCTGCAACCCCCCACTATAATTGCCTTGTGTCTGTCCCATGCATGTTTGAATTCCCCTGTTTTAGACCCAACGACCTCCTCAGGAAGGCTGTTCCATGTATCCACCACTCTCTCTGTGAAAAAAAATCCTCACATTACCCCTGAGCTGTCCCCTTCTATCTTTAAATTATGCCCCCTTGTTCTTACACATCTCTTTTTCGGAAAGAAGCTACCCTCCTGGACTTTGTTGATTCCAAAAGTACCCAAGTACTGTGTTACCAGTGAGAAGTACCCGAGTACTGTGTTACGAGTGAAAGTCCTCTACTCACATAATTGTGAAAGTGTAGAACTGTTCTTGGATTTTGTCACTGATTCAACCTGATCTGCTCTCCTACATGCTACTATACAGTGTTAACCCAATGCTTGCCTCAGGTCAGCCCTCACCTGCCAGCACAACCCCACCAATATGGCACCTATTCCAGGCTGCACAGCTGCACAGCACTAGAAGCCCACATGATGTGGCAGAAGCAGGAGCAACTAGTCTGCATAGTCTAACACCAGGACTCAGTAACATCTGGCGTGCGACACTCGCAAAAACAAATAAAATAATAATTGGTGCTGCTTCTCATTTCCCCAGCCTGAAATGATGAAAGAGTGCGACTACACGGAAGGAGGTACTGTGATCAGAGGTGAAGGTGGTGGAGGCACTTGAGGAAAGACTACAGTTCTGTCCGTATCCCCGCTACTGGTCGCTATAAACAAAACGTGAACTTTTTAGCTTTAACATTTATTCCGCTGTAAACTTACATTCACGGGAAGTATCTGACCCGCGAATAAGGAGTAAATTAATTTACAGCGAAAAAAAGGGGTTATACAGTACATCATGTTAGGTATAACTAGAAACACCACGGTGGCACTCGGATGCACCACGTCAGTTATGCTCAGGTATAATAATGAATACATTAAAATAAAGTGGGGTGCAGTGTATTCAATAATGCTTGTTATATCACCTGGTGATTGTATAGATCTCTGCTTTATCAAAACTTAGAAATATAATCTTTTATAGAGCTTTGCCATTTTGGTGCTATGTTACCTAACTAAATGCTCCTTTTAGTATTATATCCTATCATTCACCCTCTCTGGACTTCCTTCATAGCAGCCATTCTAGCACCTGGACCCACTCTGAGTTTTCTCTCCAGTTAAAATCAGGAAGCCATCTAGTATTACACCTATCTTTTAGAAGTCTAAGGAGTGCCGTAATAGTCTCCATGCTTTAGATTGGTTAATATATTTTCTGCCAATCCTGTTAGGAGACATGAGTCTGTCAACCATCTATGGGTAATTGTCATATCAGCAGCTGCTATTATAATGTAGAAAATTTACTTTTTATCCCCATTTCCAGTCCCCTCTGGAGGTACTCCTAGGACCATATTCTGAAAGCACAGGTACATTCGTAATGGAAACATTTCGTTCATTGTATCTCCCTGATTATGAGGAATTGAAAGAAGAAAATCAGACTCTTACAATTCCATCTTTTTAAAGTAATGTCCCATCTGGCTTGTGTGAAATTGGGCACATACATTACTGGGCTCCACCTGCATCGAACGTGTGGAATTTTCAGTCAGTTTGCCCTAGAGGGGGCATACCTTAGACAACTAGTATTGGAGCCCACTCGAGAGGGAGCAATCTTAGACCTGGTTCTCTCAAATGGAGATGAAGAGAGGATCACAGATGTAGAAGTGGGTAGCCATCTGGGAACTAGCGACCATCGAACAGTATGGTTCACAATAAACACAGCAATAGAGCCAAGCCATACAAAGGCAAAAGTACTGGACTTTAGGAGGGCTGACTTTGCCAAAATGGGTGAGTGCCAAGGAATGCACTAGCAAATGGGCAGGAAGGAGGTGGAAGAACAATGGGGAATAGTAAAACTGCCATCACAGAGGTAACGAGCCTTTGTGTGAAGCAAATAAACAAAACAAAACAATGTAAGAAACCACTATGGTTCTCAAAGAAGTGGCAGTGAAGGTTCAAGAGAAAAAAAGAGCATTCAGGAAGTACAAGGAACGAGAAGGAGCAGGACAGAGAACTTTCAGTTAAAGCAAAAGAAGGCTGGGAAGGCAGTCAGAACAGCAAAGGCCCAAACCGAGGAAAAGATAGCCAACTCAGATAAGAAGGGGATAAAACCTTTTATAGGTACATCAGGAGCGAAAGGAAGACCAAGGGAGGATAGTGAGGCTTAATAAAGGGAGGGAGGGTGGGCAGAGAGGAGACTGTGAAAGGCAGAGATACTAAAATATTTTTGCTCAGTATTTACAAATGAAGAGGGAGGTACCTAAAACAAACAGTAGAAACACTCTGGATACAGAAGTTGATACCAGCCCATTTACAGAAGAAAGGTTCTGAAAGAACTCTTAAAACTGAAGGTGGACAAAGCAATGGGGCCTGATGGGATTCATCCCAGAATTCTAAAAGAACTAAGGGTGAGAACTAGTGACACCACTGACTACCCTTTTAACAAATCATGGGAGGATGGGTGGTACCGAGGACTGGAGGAGGGCAGATGTGATTCCCCTTCACAAAAGTGGGAGCAAGGCAGAAACAGGAAACTACAGACCTGTTAGTTTAACCTCAGTGATAGGAAAATGATGGAATCACTTCTGAAGGAAAGAATTGTCCGAGTATCTAGAGGCCAGAGGGCACAGGACCCTAGGCAGCATGGATTCACAGTGGGAAGGTCATGCCAGACAGATCTGATAGATTTCTTTGACTGGGTGGCCAAAGTAGTAGATCAGGAGGGCTGTGGACATGGCCTACCTAGACTTTAGCAAGGCATTTGACACAGTCCCACACAAAAGATTAATATACAAGTTAGCCAGCCTGGGAGTGGGTCCCAAGATGACAGCCTGGGTAAAGAATTGGCTGGAGAATAGGACACAGAGAGTAATAGTAAATGGAGTCCACTCAGAAGAACGGAGGGTTACTAGTGGGGTACCGCAGGGTTCAGTATTAGGACCGGTCCTCTTCAATGTCTTTATAAGCGACATTGCAGAGGGACTGGAAGGAAAAGTATGTCTCTTTGCAGATGACAGAGATCTGCAACAGAGTTGATGCACAGGGTGGGGTGGAAAGGATGAGAAGGGACTTGGCAAGGTTAGAGGAATGGTCAAATGTATGGCAGCTTAGATTCAATGCTAAGAGAGTGCAGGTAATGTACCTGGGAAACAAAAACCAGGAAGAGTACACAATGGGGGTGAGATACTAACAACGACAAAAATGGGAAAGAGACCTGGGGGTAGTCATATCAGATGACCTAAAGGTGGGCAAGCAATGTGAGAGGGCAGCAAGGAGGGCTGGGGGGATACTGGGATGCATAGGGAGAGGCATCACCAGTAGAAAACAGGAAGTTATTATCGCTCTGTACAGACAGCTGGTGAGACCCCATCTGGAGTACTGTGTGCAGTTCTGGAGACCCAATCTCTGCAAAGACATAGACAGGATGGGAGCTGTCCGGAGGAGGGCAACTAAAATGGTGCAGGGTCTGCACCGGAAGACATATGAAGAGAGACTAAAGGAGCTTAATATGTATAGCCTTGAGGAAAGGAGGGAGAGGGGGACATGATAGAAACGTTCAAGTACCTCAAGGGAATCAACAAAGTCCAAGAGGGTAGCATCTTTCAAAAAAAGAGGTGTGCAAGAACAAGGGGGCACAATTTGTAGATGGGGGCGGCTCAGAGGTAATTTAAGGAAGTATTTTTTCACAGAGAGGGTTGTGGAGGCATGGAATGGCCTTCCGGAGGAGGTTGTGGAGTCAAAATCAGTGGTGGAATTCAAACATGCATGGGACAGTCATCAGGCCATTCTAGGGGGTGGGGGTAGGAAGAAGTAGGCTGCTGGTTAACTAGGATCTGCAGCTTATCCAGTAGGTAGGGAAATGGGCAGACTGGGTGGGCCAAGCGGTCCTTATCTGCCGTCAAATTCTATATTTCTATGTTTCTATGTTTTCTATGTTTCTATGTTTTTAATATTGGTCCATAAAGGTAAAGAATGTTCTGTCTATCTATTATGAATTATGAGACAGCCCCTTGTGTGTAGCCTAGGGAGATATTTTGTAAGGGTCAGAAAAGCATTTTTTAAAGAACTAAAAACATAGAAACATAGCATTTGTTGGTAGAAAAGGACTGCTTGGCCCACCCATCTGCCCAGATGGTCCCCACCTAGCCTGTCTCTGCAGACCTTAACTGCTCTTTGGTGACCCTCCATCCTCCCTCCCTCCCCATTTACTAATATTCCCCTGTGTCTATCCCATATATGCTTGAAGTCCCTTACTGTTTTGCCTCTACCACTTCTGCTGGCAGTCTGTTCCAGAGTCTTTCAATGAACTATTACTTTCTCACATCCCTCTTAAACTTTCCTCTCCAGCTTCACTGCATGTCCTCTGCCCTGATGCATTCTCATTTGAAAGAGACACACTTCCTGCACCCTGTTGATCCCTGTGAGGTACTTGTAGATCTCTGTCATGTCACATCTGACTATTCTCTCCCAGGCTGTACATGTTGTGGCCCCTCAGTCTCTTCTTGTAGGGCTTTTGGTGCAACCCCTTCATCATTTTAGTTGCCCTCCTCTGGATTACCTCAACATTGTCTATTACTTTTCTGATGTGTGGCCTCTAGAATTTGACACATACTCCAGGTGATGTCTCACCAGTGAACAATACAGTCGTAACACAACCTCCCTCCTGCTGCTGGGGATACCTCTTCTTATGCCTCCCAGCATCCTGATCCCACTGGCCTTGCCCACTGCTTTGTCGCACTCCTCCAGCCACTTTGAGGTCATCAGATATGATAACTCCCAAGTTTCTTTCCTGCTTAGTGACTGTTAGTTACCCCTCCACCCATACTCAGCTCCTCAGTTCCTATGCCATAAATGCATGATTTTACACTTTTTTGCCTTGAACCCCAACTGCCATGCTCTGGACCATTCTTTGAGTTTCCCCAGGTCTCTATACAGTTTCTCCACCCTCTCCTAAATGTCAATCCAATTACATATTTTGGTGCCACCTGCAAAAAAGCATATCTTCCCTTCTGGAGAAAGTAAAAGTAAAGAAGTTATTAACTGTTTCAGTACCTGGTTTCAGGGCACGACATGGCTGTTATAATGTCATCAGCATTTTGGAAAGCCTACAAAGCACTGTAGTAGGTGAGGATGTCTTTAGTAACCTCAAGTTGTGATTCAACTACCACAATACAACCCTGCCACATACACCATGCAAGGAAACATTCAGCATTGACAAATGCTTTTCTTAAATGGCAGGCATAGTGTGAGATGTGAGTGACTTCAGTAGTTGAGCCTATGAGACAGAGCCTGATGAGAGATTTGAGTGCTCTCTCTTTTTTTTTTAACAGTGTTAAAGGTTCAGGACATTTTTTGCTTTTACTGTGGTTGGGAGCAAGGGGTCTTTGAAGGACAAAATGCTGGGAAACAATGAGAATGAGAAGCATGAAGGAATGCATGTGAAGCTGAAAGAGAGTGGGAGCATGACTGGAACTATAGGTAAGCGAGTTGTTTCAAATACTGAATTTTCAGCAATGGAGCTGAGAGGGAGCAGTCACTAATTAAACAGGCAGAAAGTGATTATACATTACTTTTATGTGAAGTGGTTGTGGTTGACTTTAGCGAGGGAAAAAATAGCAGTAGGTTTGTTTTGAAATTTTGGGGGGGTATGGATACTACTGTATTTGTTGAGCTGCTGCCACCTTGACTGACTGGCACTTTTTGTGTGGGTTATCATAGGGTTTACTCACGCTCAAAAGTGTCAGTCAGTCAATATAGGATTTTTAATACCCAGGATATAATAACAGTTAATTCCTTTTGCCATGCAGTAATTTGAGACACTGCATTGCATCCTGCCAGCCACCTATGTAGATAGAATTAAAATTAGCAGGTGAGAGAAGATGCCAGATTAAACAGTTCTACTGTACTACTGGCAGAATACCTCACTAGAAGAGGACTTCTTCCAGGTCTGATATGTTTACTTGAGAAAAATACATTTTAATTAACTAATTATCAACATGGTGAGTAAATTAATCTTGCCAGTTTATGAATTTTCAATACAATGCATTCTAGGATTCTGTCCAGGAAGGGAACAAGTCTTTCGGGCAATCGGTTTAAATGCTTCATTGGCAAGCTTTTAAACTAGTCAAGGGGTGAGGCACTGATAAGCAGCAGGAAAATCCCAGCCTCCCCCTACAAAACAGGGTACTAAATGAGAAAAAGACCATGGTAGAAAGGTCAGTGGGGGATGCTGCTACAGAAGGTAAAGCCATCAAAAAATGGAGAGCAATGAGTACCAATGCCCGTAGTCTGGATAACAAGCTTCCTGAATTAGTGGGGAGGAGGAACATCTGGATATCGTGGCAGTCACAGAAACATGGTACACACAGAACCATGACTGGGATGTATACCAGGATGCACTATCTACAGGAGGGAGAGGGAGGGTAAAAGAGGAGGAGGAGTAGCGTTCTCTACATAAGAGAAAGAATCAAAGCAACAGAACAAAAGGGTAAACAGGGAGGAGAAGAAGCACTGTGGGTCAATTTGGAGGCAGGCAATGGCACCACAATCCGCACAGGGGTTCTATACAGGCCTCTCAGGGGGGAAATGGACAAGGAAATGATAGAAAGTATACTTAGAATGGCAGATAAAGGAGATATTGCTGATGGGTGATCTGAATATGCCAGATGTTAACTGGAGTGCAGTTGAAGCAGCCACTCTTAAGAGTGGGTTATTCTAGATGCCCTACAGGGGGCATGGCTCTAGACAACTAGTATTGGAACCACCGAGAGGAGCAATCTTAGACCTGGTCCTGTCAAATGGAGATGTAGACAGGATCACAGATGTAGAAGTGGGTAGCCATCTGGGAACTAGCGACCATCGAACAGTATGGTTCACAATAAACACAGCAATAGAGTCAAGCCATACAAAGGCAAAAGCAGTGGACTTCAGGAGGGCTGATTTTGCCAAAATAGGTGAGTACCTAAGGAATGCACCAGCAAATGGGCAGGAAGGAGGGGTGGAAGAACAATGGGGAATAATAAAAACTGCCATCACAGAGGTAACAAGCCTTTGTGTGAAGCAAATAAACAAAACAAAACAATATAAGAAACCACTATGGTTCTCAAAGGAAGTGACAGTGAAGGTTCAAGAGAAAAAGAAAGCATTCAGAAAGTACAAGGAATCACAGAAGGAGCAGGACAGAGAATTGTATCAGTAAAAGCAAAAAAAAGCTGGAAAGGCAGTCAGAACAGCAAAGGTCCAAACTGAGGAAAAGATAGCCAACTCAGTTAAGAAGGGGGATAAAACCTTTTTTAGGTACATTAGGCAGCGAAGGAAGACTAAGGGAGGGATAGTGAGGCTTAATAAAGGGAGGGGGAGGTGGGCAGAGGTGACTGTGGAAAGGCAGAGATACTAAACAAATATTTTTGCTCAGTATTTAAAATGAAGAGGGGAGGTACACTAAAACAAACAATAGAAACACTCTGGATACAGAAGCTGATACCAGCCCATTTACAGAAGAAAGGGTTCTGAAAGAACTCTTAAAACTGAAGATGGACAAAGCAATGGGGCCTGATGGGATTTATCCCAGAATTTAAAAGAACTAAGGGTAGAACTAGTGACACCACTGACTACCCTTTTAACAAATCATGGAGGATGGGGTGGTACACAGAGGACTGGAGGAGGCTGATGTGATTCCCTTCACAAAAGTGGGAGCAGGGCAGAGGCGGGAAACTACAGGACCAGTTAGTTTAACCTCAGTGATAGGGAAAATGATGGAATCACTTCTGAAGGAAAGAATTGTCAGTACCTAGAGGCCAGAGGGGCACAGGACCCAAGGCAGCATGGATTCACAGCAGGAAGGTTATGCCAGATGAATCTAATAGATTTCTTTGACTGAGTGACCAAAGTAGTAGATCAGGAGGGCTGGATATGGCCTACCTAGACTTTAGCAAGGCATTTGACACAGTCCCACACAAAGATTAATATACAGGTTAGCCAGCCTGGGAGTGGGTCCCAAGATGACAGCCTGGGTAAAGAATTGGCTGGAGAATAGGACACAGAGAGTAATAGTAAATGGAGTCCACTCAGAAGAAAGGAGGGTTACTAGTAGGTACACTTAGTTTCAGTGTGGGACAGTCCTCTTCAATGTCTTTATAAGTGACATTGCAGAGGGACTGAAGGAAAAGTATGTCTCTTTGCAGATGATACAAAGATCTGCAACAGAGTTGATGCACAAGGTGGGTGGAAAGGATGAGAAGGACTTGGTAAGGTTAGAGGAATGGTCAAATGTATGACAGCTTAGATTTAATGCTAAGAAGTGCAAGGTAATGCACCTGGGAAACAAAAACCCAGGGAAGAGTACACAATGTGGGGTGAGATAAACAACAAAATGGAAAGAGACCTGGGGGTAGTCATATCAGATGATCTAAGGTGGGCAAGCAATGTGAGAGGGCAGTAAGGAGGGCTTGGGAGATACTGGATGCATAAGAGAGGCATCACCAGTAGAAACAGAAGCTGTTATCCTTCTGTACAGACAGCTGGTGAGACCTCATCTGGAGTACTGTGTGCAGTTCTGAGACCCAGTCTCCGCAAGGACATAGACAAGACGAAGCTGTCCAGAAGAGGGAAGTAAATGTAGGGTCTGGACTGAAGACATATGAAAGAGACTAAGGAGCTTAATATGTATATCCTCGAGGAAAGGAGGGAGAGGGGGACATGATAGAAATGTCTGGGCACTAAGGAATCAAAGTCCAAGAGGGTAGCATCTTTCAAAAAAGAGGTGTGCAAGACAGGGGCACAATTTGAAGATGGGGGCGGCTCAGAGGTAATGTAAGGAAGTATTTTTCACAGAGAGGGTTGCAGATGCATGGAATGGCCTTCTGGAGGAGGTTGTGGAGTCAAAAACAGTGATTGAATTCAAGCATGCATGGGACAGCCATAAGGCAATTCTAGGGGGTGGGGGTAGAAAGAAGTAGGCTGCTGGTTAACTAGGATCTGCAGCTTATCCATTAGGTAGGGAAATGGGCAGACTGGGTTGGCCAAGCAGTCCTTATCTGCCATCAAATTCTATGTTTCTATGTTTCTAGGAAATTAAGTTTATGAGACATCTTTGATTTTGTTCATTAAATAGTAGGATCTCACAGGGAAACTAAAGTTCCGAGAGTTAAACATAGATAGAAACATAGAAACATACAATTTGACGGCAGATAAGGACCGCTTGGCCCACCCAGTCTGCCCATTTCCCTACCTGATGGATAAGCTGCAGATCCTAGTTAACCAGCAGCCTACTTCTTCCTACCTCCACCCCCTAGAATTGCCTTATGACTGTCCCATGCATGCTTGAATTCCACCACTGTTTTTGACTCCACAACCTCCTCTGGAAGGCCGCTCCATCACATCCACAACCTCTCTGTGAAAAAATACTTTAAATTACCTCTGAGCCGCCTCTTCTATCTTCAAATTGTGCCCTTGTTCTTGCAACTCTTTTTTGAAAGATGCTACCTCTTGGACTTTGTTGATTCCCTTGAGGTACTTGAAAGTTTCTATCATGTCCCCTCCTCCTTTCTCCTTTCCTCGAGGCTACATATTAAGCTCCTAAGTCTCTTTCATATGTCTTCCGTGCAGACCCTGCACCATTTTAGTTGCCTCCTCTGGACAGCTTCCATCCTGTCTATGTCTTTATGAGATTGGTCTCCAGAACTGCACGCAGTACTCCAGATGTGGTCTCACCAGCTGTCTGTACAGAGGGATAATAACTTTGTTTTCTACTCGTGATGCCTCTCCCTATGCATCCCAGTATCCCCCAGCCCTCCTTGCTGCCCTCTCACATTGCTTGCCCACCTTTAGGTCATCTGATATGACTACCCCCAGGTCCCTTTCCATTTTTGTTGTTGTTAGTATCTCACCCCCCATTGTGTACTCTTCCCCTGGGTTTTTGTTTCCCAGGTGCATTACCTTGCACTTCTTAGCATTGAATCTAACATGAACCATAATGTTATATCAGAATTACAGTCGTATTCAAAAAATATAAAACAGCCCAAAAAACAGGTGCCCTTGGAATTAGAGTATCCAAGAAGTTGTTGATGTCAGTCATAGCATGCAGGATCTTAGATGGAAAACTACAATTCCCAGAATAAGGCCAAAACACTTAAAAATCTTTTCTAAGCTCATGAGAGGATTTTTTCTTAGAATGTATTCATCCGGTATAGCCCAGTTGAGATGTAATATCTCATTTTCAGTAAGGGTTTACTTTTACCCTTGTCCTTAGTTAGTCGGGCTGCAGCACTGAGACGTTAAGTAACTAGCATAAGACCACACAGTGAGTATTTGGAACTAGTGGAGTTTGAACATGGGATCTCCCTGTTTCCAAGCCAGTGCTCTAACCCAGGGCTGGCCTTAAGGATAGGTGAACTATGCAGTCGCCTAGGTTGCCATGTAGCAAGGGGCGCCAGTGTGATCGAATGGTTAATTTTTTCTTTCCTTTTTTTTGAGATCACTGACGCACCGCTGGGGTGGGGGGTAGGGTGTGTATGTGCAGTGTCTACGGTGTCTGTGTTTGTTTTAGCAACTTCAAGCAAGCCCAGCCAGCATGGCATGAAGCCAAAGACCGTACTATAGGACAGTGAACTTCAGGACCCACCCACCCAGCACAGCAACCAGCCAGCTAAGTATTAGTCAGTGTCAGAGGCGGACCGGGTGGGCGGCAGTAGTGTGTGTGCAAGCACCCTGCCCACTGTGTACCAGACAGTCCTACCGTTCATTGATGACCCCATTACCATAGCCCTTCCCTACTAGAGTGCATCAGCCACTCACGCCACCAGAAGCCCAGAGTCAACTATTGCTTGTTTTGCACACACTGATTCTGAATCCTCCCCAACACACTGTCTGGTTGGGTTGGGGTCCTCATAGTCTAGTCAGTCAAGTAGTGTGTGGAGAAGTTTCGACTGACTTGCCCATACTGGTAACTGTTAATTGATGGTCAGGGCAACTTAGGCAATGCCGGCCAGGCCAGCTGCAGCCAAGGATTGGATTTATTTGGGAAGGCTCAAAATCATCCATGACCATCACATCGTTGACGGTACGGCTGGGACTCTGAACTGGAGGAGGAGAAGGAGGACTAGTCCATCCATAAGGTCGAGGACTGTCTGGAGTGACTGAGTGGTTAGGTTTTTACCGTTTTGTTTTTTTTCTGAAGTGTGTGTGTTGGCCTTAAACTTGATCTTTGACTTATTGTTTGCCACAGCCATAGCCTACTAGTCTAGTAATATGTTACAGTTGTAAATTGAAAAATTCATTGTTTGTGCAGTGGTGTGTACTGCACTTACTCTAGTTCTGACTCCCTTCAGGTTAGGCAAGAGTCCATCCAAACTGGCGAAGTCAAATTCAGTGGTGGTCTGAGGTCATCACTCACACTGTACAGCTGAGATGATGAGTGAGTGAAGAAAATAACGTCACTGTTGTCACGGCAGCCAGCCCTGCTGCCGGCCTGAGCCTTGCTCTTTCCCCCTCTCCTGACCTGAGTTATCTCTCTTTAGTTAGTTTAGCTTGCCAGAGTGACAACTCTTTCTGTGTGTGTTATGGCCCCTATCTGTAGGACAGGATTTTCTCCCTAACCTCTGTCTCTCTCAAACCAGTCAATTCTTTTTGCAAAACACTGAATTGAGATTGGCAATTTTCTAGTTATCTATATAAAAAAAGTACTAAAGCCAGAAAATTAGGTCATTTTAGGAATTTGCAAATGTCTAAAAGAAGTGTAGAAAATAAGGATGCAGACGACAGAAAACATACGAAGTATACTCTTTTGGTAATAGATCAGTGCATGTTGCTTATGAGTTATCTATCACCTGCAAGGCTGCAATGACATGGACAAAGAATGTCATGTCTGTCTGAATAGAGATATGTGTGGAGAAGCAAATGGTTGCCTCAATGCACTATGTAATCCTGCAATGTTAGCAATAGTGAAGAATAGAGTTAATTTTCTAAGACAAAAGCTCAGAATTTGATTAATATGGAAACAATTTCTGATGAGGTTGAGGTACTGCTACACAAAGGAATGACCCTGGGGCATGTGTAAATCACTAATTTAGTCTTGGAAGCAAATAGAAGTAGAAGTGGAATGGACAGGAGGCTGGTGCTAGCTACCATTACATATTACATGCCCCCAATCACGCCATGATGGCTTGTCTGAAGAGAAAAAAACAAAATAATGATAGTGTATAATGTGAGGATGTCATAATTTATCAAAGAAGATGCTGTAGACACCAGAAATCTTTGATATAGCCCAATACTTTAGTATTTAATACATTTTATTCTGGGATCAGTTTCAATGGCTATGATTCAAAACAAGAATGAATACAGTTTTAAGGAGACAGGGACCTCAAGACGTTGTTTGTGGTTCTTTGGGGATACAGTATGTCTGCCTTTAGCTATTCTGATCCTGATACATTTGTTTGTTGGAGAATTTTTTGTTTGTTTTGTTAATAAACATCTTTATTAGTTTGATCCACATATTATTTATTTATTTATTGTATAAGATCGGAATTACAACCCTTTGAGTCACAGACTCATTTGCAAAGGCTCCACGTCAGACATTAGACAAACACACATTCATCCAGAGTGAACCCAAGATTCACAACCCCAGAACTGGTTGTGAGTACTATGTACAATACCAGCTACGTACATACACAGCTGATGGGGTAATCCCCTCCATTGCAATTACAAATTCTTATTTCAGCTTCATCGTAGGGCAACAATATCATTAGCTAAACTAAGAAAAAAAAAGAGGAAGAACCCCTAAAGCAATAGTTTTGTTACCCTCTAGGTTAGTTATACATAAACCACTCCCTTAGGTAGCATAAAACCCAGGAGGTTACCCACAGCTGTGTCCCCTGGAAAGAGAGAGAAAGTCCCCACCCACCCTTGAACCATAGCAGACCAAGGCCCTTTTCTGATAGCAGCTTAACCCAAGAACAGCTGTAGGTATTACTACCTTTTAGAACAGAAATAATTCTATGTAAAACTGTACATATCTTCAAGATAATAGTCTCTTACTAATCACAACCCGACAGACAGGCCTGTGTTTGGGTATTATTAACTTGCATTGAAGAGATTGCCTCTAGTGTCGGACACCTTTTGTTATATAACCCTTTCCTTCCCTTCAAATGCATATGCCTCTTTATTCTTCCCAGAGCCCATATAAGGTCTCTCACCCATTGTTCATAGGTGTAAATAAGCTCATCTTTCCAAAGTTTCAACACAAAGGATTTAGTTATTGCTGTCATTAGGGATACGTGGAATTTAGGTATAGCCCCTGACACTTGTGACATGTCCCCTAATATGCAAATCTTAGGCAGTATAAACTCTGAATAGTTCAACAAGAGGTCCATAAGTTGTTTAATTTCAACCCATAGAGGCAATATTTTACTACAGTCCCACAGCACATGCGAGATATTTCCTGATCCCTCTCCACATCTAAAGTACAGATCTATGTGTCTAAGGTGTCTGTCACATAGTTTTGCAGGGGTAAAATACATATTAGAAGCAATAAAGAACTGCATAAGCTTATACTTGGGTACAGGTATATAGTTGCTACTCCTCCAAATGTCCTCCCAAGCAGACCTCTGAGGTGCCAGTATTCTGTCCCAGTATAGCACCCGTATCAAAGAATTTGGGCTAATATAGTCTTTGTACACTTTTGAAAAAGAGTTGGATGTAAAGTCTACCTCCTTTAAATTATCCCAGGTAAAAGGGTTTTCGGGTGGGTCCCCTAGTCTTCTCAATGCCACATCTAGCATTTTGGTGAGCTGTAACTTTCTGTAGAAATGCATGCTATCACACCTAGCCAGGAGAGCTACCCTATTTTCATTTATAACATCCACTAGTTTAAGGCCCACCAGCTGGTTGCTCAACATTTAGTAATTATCTGTCCCCAATCAATAAATTGGGGTTACCCAGCAGAGGTTGGTCCCAAGTTTTCATTTGGTCTCTTCTCTGGGCAGGAGTGAGAAATGACCACCAGGCCGTTGCTGATTTATCAATTGGATTCAAATTTTTTTTTTTTAGGAAGTCTCTCTGGATTGGAAAAAAGCAATGCCTCTGGAGAAAGGCTTGATTATTTTAATATTTTCCTCTCTATTTCTAATCATATTGGAATATATGTCTCTCCCTCTAAATTTCTAACCCATCGACCCATAAGACCCAGTTGTCCAGCCACATAGTATAAATGGAGGTCTGGCAGTTTAAGTTCTTCCCCCCATATTTTGTGGCAGGCACAAGATACTGTGTTTTTTCCTGGGGGGCTTAGAGTTCCAAAGAAATTCAGATAAGAGTTTCCTAATTTTAGTGAACCATAATTTGGAAATGCTATATTTTATTTTTTATTTAGTTTTTGTTGACCGGGTAAGTGAACTAGACAAATCCTGCCTATTTTCAGGCACGACCCGGGGGAAGGGATACAGATGGATGCCAACTGACTTTGAATCAGATTAAGCTGTTGGTAGTATTTATAGTAAATGAGGGAAATTTGGCCAGGGCACCAGGGAAATTCCCCTACTCTTCGGAGGGGGAACCTTTGGTGGACTGACACAAGATGGCCACTGCTACTCAGCATTCAGAGAGGATGGATGTGATAGAGATGGGGGAGTGGGCTTCCTCCCCTGCACCAGAAGAGTCAGAGGCTTTGAGTTTGGTTACTGATATGCAGGACGCCTCTGTGCCACTAGAATTCTTGTTGCAAATGAAGTACTGTTGAATGGGACTTGACAAACCTGACAAGTGTTGTGCAGTGCTGGACTCTGTCTGATGAACTTTTACAGAAGGAGCGCTTGCTCAATGAAGTGCTTGCTGAAGTTGAAAACTGCACAAAACGCAAAGAATCATTAATGAGGGAAATTGCTGCATTGCGTTCTAATTCTTCTAGTTTGTCCGATTTGGCTGCCTTTACTTCCCGGTCGCGATCTAGTGACGCGGCTTCAGGTGATTCACCAGGTTTGACTGCATCTCATAGACAGTCTGAATCAAGTGTACAGCCTCCGGTTACAAATTCTGCATGTTTTTTGGAACCAGATTCGGTAAAGGGCAATCGGACTGAGGGGGTGAAGGATTTCCGGAGTGACGTTTCTTCGGAGGCACCGCAATCTATCAGACGTTTGGGTATGTCTGCGATTGTAGTGCAGGGAGCTCTATTGAATACTAACTTGTTGAATTCAACTGAGAGGGGAAGGGCAGACTGTAAGGAAGAGGGAAATGGTTTGCAAGGTAGTGAGAAATATATTGAACAGCCTGTCTCCCATGAGCCCCGTACATTGGACTGTTTGTCTTCAGTTCAGAATAATAGACCCTCTATGGCCTCCTCAGATACCATAAGTTGGTCACCTGAAAAAGCAATTGCAGCGGCAGGGTGGCGGCAAAATCCATCCGGTGACTGGGTGCCAAATCCTACTGATGCCACAGTGCAGCGTTATAATACGCCTGCTAATGCCTCAGTGGCTTCTTGTTCTTTACAATGTGCTACCTCGGGAACTGTTTCTTCGACACAGGCTCTCTTCACTGATTGTATTACTACAGTTTCTCTCCCTACTGGTCAAGCCTCCACTATGACTGTACCGCCTAACACATCGGTTTTGAATCCAGTGCCGAATGATGGGGATCCCCCCTCCAATTTAAGCTCTCAGACCTATTTTCTAAAAAGGGTGAGCCTGCTCCACATAGGAATGCGGTGCGGTTAATCTATAAAGGTGGTTTAGAAGAACTCCCTGATAGGCTCTACATTGCAAAAGTTTTGCTGAAAGGCTCCATGAAATTTGTGTCTACAGACATTTATGCTCTAATTCATTTGGGTAATGCTAATTGTGACATTAGTTTCAAATCCCCTGCAGGTCTGGAACGTTTTTGGTCAGTATTTCAGGTAGTCAAGAATTCCCCTCTCTGGATTCCATTTTTTGCAGTTCCTCTTACTAAACCATCTGTTAAGTTGGTTACCATTTTGTTTCGTAATGAGGGGGTACATATAGAAGATATTCTTTTTTGGTTACGCAGGAGGTGTGAAGTTCTTGATAAACCTGTTCCTATCCTAGATAGTGAACAAATTTGGAATGGGGGTTGGAAAATAAGAGTTAAATTGTTTGCTTCTAATAATGGCCCTCAGCATTTACTGAATAGTTTCTTTTTGGGGAGGGATAGGGGTAGCTTGTTTTATGTTGGACAACCTAAGTCATGCTTTAAATGCGGTTCTAGAACTCATCTTAATACTGCTTGTGATACTCCTCGTTGTTCTCATTGTTTTGAATTTGGACACTTAGCTGCTAGGCGTTTAAATTTATTTAAATGTAATTTATATGAACAGTCTGGCCATGGATATGCCAAATGTCCTTGGGCTTTTCCCATAATAGGGATGATTGTCCCTCTCATAAAGGGTTGATCGTGGGTGCTCAACATGCTGATTTGGTTCCGAAACAATCCCCCTCCATAGTCTCCTCACTCCCTCGGTCCTCTTTCCCGTGTGCAGAATCTTGTTCAGTTGCAGAAACTGGTCTGGATGATTCTGTATCGGTGGACATGCAGGTCACCATGACCCAGTCTCCCTTGGGGGTGGTTCCCTCAGATGTTCCCTTACCCACTAAGCCTGATCTCACTTTAGCTGATAAGTCGGGGGATTCTGAGATGCCCCCTCCTTTGTCCCAAGTACTTTCTTTTAAAAAAGTGACGGCAAAAAAACGCCACAGATCAGGGAAGCCGGTTCCAACTCAGCAGGTGCCTAAGGCCTCTACTAGTGGCATTACTTCTGAGTTATGGAAGCTAGGTAACAGCTTTGCTGTTTTGGGAACGAAGGAAGATTCTGATGGAGAAGAATCGGACAGTTCTTCCAAAGCTTCAGTGGTTACTGATAATTTTTCGGAAGGGGATGAAGGTGAAATAGTTCAGGCTGACAGTTTTCCTAGACGCTCTCAGTGAAGACGAGTTTCTAAAGTTACTTAATGACATTTACTTACATGGGTAATAAATCTGAGCTTAATTTTTCTGTTTTAACATTATAATGGTTTTTAACGATTACCACACTTAATGTTAATAGTATGAAAAGTCACAAAAGATGGTTACTACTATGTCCTGTTTGCAACACTTAAATAGTGATGTCATTTGTCTCCAGGATACGAGGTTGAAAACTATTTGTGAAGTGCAACAGGCTCGTAATCTTTGGTCTTCAGGGATGTCATTTTGGTCGAATGGGGAAACTCCTTGTGATGGGGTTGGGGTGTTATTTTCGAATCCAGCATTGAGAGTTTCTAGGATGGTGGACATTTGTCCAGGACATGCGCTACTACTAGATATTAATTTTGAGGGTGAAAGATTTCGTTTAATTAATATATATGCTCCGCAAACCAAAGCACTTAGAGTTGCACTTCTAAATGACATTCATCCCTATTTGTACACTTCTCGTTTAATTATCTGGGCTGGTGATTTTAATTGTGTTCTTAGTGTTCATGATAGGGGTATGAAGACATCTAAATTGTTTTGTGATTCTCAAAAGTTGGTTCAAATTTTAGATACTGCTCAACTTAAGGATGCTTATTGTAGCATTCACTCTGAGGGTGGTAGGACGTTCTTTAAAAATAGGTTATCTACCCGGATAGATTTTATTTTTCTTTCTGTCCCTTTACATGTAACTCACGTTAATTTAAGGGTTTGGGAATTCTCAGATCACAAGTCTTTATCAGTCTGCTTGTCGTGGGAGGGTGCTCCTTGTTGTAAAAAGAATTTATGGAGACTGAACGCCTCCCTATTGACTGATGAATCTATTAAATTAGCTTGGCAGTCGGAATTGTATGCTAGACTGTCAGTTCTTGACTTTTATGATGATGCTGCTTCTTGGTGGGAGGATACTAAAAGGGATTGGAAAGTCTTTTTCCAATCATATTCTCGATCTAAGATTAATTTACAATATTTAGAGTATTTAAGTCTGAGGGCGCAGTTGCAGAAGTTGATTTCTTTAACAGAAACTGATGGGTTAGATTACAGTGTTCAAATTAGTAATGTAAAAAACTGTATGTTCAAGTATAGATATGATAGGGCAAAATCTTTAGACCTTGAACATAGGTTTGGTTTGAAATTACATAAGAGTGCGTTGGACCCCTTTACTGATTGTAAAAATAGGGTAGGTAAACGTGTTATTACGGAATTAACAACTGACTCAGGGGTCTTAGTAAAGACTCCTTCAGCTTTACTGGAAGTCGTTGACAGTTACTTGACTGATTTGTATCATGTTGATGAAAATGTTTAGCGTGAGTTACTAGACTTTGATGGCTTACAATTACCTCACTTAGATGCAGTAGAAAGCCAATGACTGTTGTGTGATATTTCTGAAGCTGAAGTGAAAGATGCTATTTTTTCACTAAATGTTGATTCTGCTCCTGGTATGGATGGTTTTGGGGTTGCATTTTATAGATCTTTTCATGGTGATTTAGTCCCGCTTTTGACTTATTTGTTTAATAGTATAATGGGGTGGTACCAGAGGACTGGAGGAGGGCAGATGTGAATCCCCTTCACAAAAGTGGGAGCAAGGCAGAAGCAGGAAACTATAGACCTGTTAGTTTAACCTCAGTGATAGGGAAAATGATGGAATCACTTCTAAAGGAAAGAATTGTCGAGTATCTAGAGGCCAGAGGGGCACAGGACCCTAGGCAGCATGGATTCACAGTGGGAAGGTCATGCCAGACGAATCTGATAGATTTCTTTGACTGGGTGACCAAAGTAGTAGATCAGGGAGGGGCTGTGGACATGGCCTACCTAGACTTTAGCAAGGCATTTGACACAGTCCCACACAAAAGATTAATATATAAGTTAGCCAGCCTGGGAGTGGGTCCCAAGATGACAGCCTGGCTAAAGAATTGGCTGAAGAATAGGACACAGAGAGTAATAGTAAATGGAGTCCACTCAGAAGAAAGGAGGGTTACTAGCGGGGTACCACGAGGTTCAGATAGGATCAGTCCTCTTCAATGTCTTTATAAGCGACATTGCAGAAGGACTGGAAGGAAAAAGTATGTCTCTTTGCAGATGACACTAAGATCTGCAACAGAGTTGATGCACAGGGTGGGGTGGAAAGGATGAGAAGGGACTTGGCAAGGTTAGAGGAATGGTCAAATGTATGGCAGCTTAGATTCAATGCTAAGAAGTGCAGGTAATGCACCTGGGAAACAAAAACCCAGGGAAGAGTACACAATGGGGTGAGATACTAACGACAACAAAAATGGAAAGGGACCTGGGGTAGTCATATCAGATGACCTAAAGGTGGCAAGCAATGTGAGAAGGCAGCAAGGAGGGTTGGGGATACTGGGATGCATAGGAGAGGCATCACCAGTAGAAAACAGGAAGTTATTATCCCTCTGTACAGACAGCTGGTGAGACCCCATCTGGAGTACTGTGTGCAGTTCTGGAGACCCAATCTCCGCAAAGACATAGACAGGTTGGAGGCTGTCCAGAGGAGGGCAACTAAAATGGTGCAGGGTCTGCACCGGAGGACATATGGAGAGAGACTTAAGGAGCTTAATATGTATAGCCTCGAGGAAAGGAGGGAGAGGGGGGACATGATAGACGCTTTCAAGTACCTCAAGGGAATCAACAAAGTCCAAGAGGGTAGCATCTTTCCAAAAAAGAGGTGTGCAAGAACAAGAGGGCACAATTTGAAGATGGGTGGGCGGCTCAGAGGTAATTTAAGGAAGTATTTTTTTCAGAGAGGGTTGTGGATGCATGGAATGGCCTTCCGGAGGAGGTTGTGGAGTTAAAATCAGTGGTGGAATTCAAGCATGCATGGGATAGTCATAAGGCAATTCTGGGGTGAGGAGTAGGAAGAAGTGGGCTGCTGGTTAACTAGGATCTGCAGCTTATCCAGTAGGTAGGGAAATGGGCAGACTGGGTGGGCCAAGCGGTCCTTATCTGCCGTCTAATTCTATGTTTCTATGTTTCTATGTTTGTCCTCGGCCCGGTTAGCCCCTTCAATGAATCAAGCTTTGGTGATATTACTTTATAAAAAAGGTTTGAAAACTGACTTACGTAATTGGAGAACGTTAAGTTTATTGAATACAGATCTAAAAATCTTAAGTAAAATTTTATTGCGTAGACTGACTCTGGTAGTGGATTCCGTGATAAGTCCTTATCAAACCTGTTAATACGGATAGAACCCAAAATGATAATTTATTGATAATACGGGAACTTTTTTCAGCATCTCAGTTGGGTAGTTTAAATGGTTATCTGCTTAGTTTGGATCAGGAAAAAGCATTTGATCGAGTTTCTCATAAATTTCTGTTTTCTGTACTGCATGCTTATGGGTTACCAAGGAGTTTTATTGACTGGATACAGTTGTTATATCAATCTGCCTCTCTTATTCCGAATGTTAATGGTTGGTTTGGTACTCCAGTGGCGGTACAGAGAGGGGTTAGGCAAGGTTGTCCATTGAGTCCGATATTATATGTGTTCTTTTATTGATGTATTCATTCGTATGGTTAGTGTTCATAATGGTTTAGAAGGTGTACGTCTAGCTGAGAATGTATTACCTATAAAAATTCTAGCATATGCAGATGACTTAGTTGTTTGCTTATCTGAGATTACGGAAGAACCTACGATTAGTACTGCATTAGATTTGTTTTCCAAGGCTTCGGGTTCTAAGATTAATTATGGGAAAAGTAAGGGTTTCCCTTTTGGTTCTTCTCCTATCCCTGAGTCTGGCACACTTGCTGGTATACCCATTTCTAAAGATCCAATAACTATTTTGGGGATAGAATTTAGTGATGATGACATGATGTATACAAACTGGTTCCATAAATTGAGTTTGGCTCAGTCAATGGTGGCACGTTGGAAGGGTAAACAAATAGCTAAACGTAAATGTGTTTTGCTTATTAAAACATTACTATTACCGATTTTTTTGTATATTAGTTATGTGTTTCCTCCACCATTGTCCTTATTTACTTCTGTGTATAGTATATTTTTTCAAACCTTTTGGGGGAGCAGACTGAATCCCATTAAAAGGGGTTTCACGTATAGGAGTGTGACACAGGCGGAGTTAGTATGGTCCACCCTGTAGCCTTCTTTCTAAGTTATTTTTCTTTCATATAAATTTTAGTCCTCTTTACCACCTGGTATGAAAATTTGGTTTCCTGTGTTAGGTTATGGTTTTGTTAGGTTTACCGTTATGGAAGCAAGGTAACTCATTTTAATAAAATTCCCAAAATTCCTAAATATGGTAAAGAGGTTTTTTGTCTATTGAAGAAATGGAAACTAACAGTCTCTAATTTGGAAACATTGAATAGGAAGCAATTGTATAGTTCTATTGTTTTATTTGATTTCTCAGAGCCTTTACTTTTTCCTGATTGTCCTCCCCAGTCTCAAGAAAGAGTTTTAATGTTGCTTTCTCATAAACGTTTACCAGCCTTTATATGGGATAGTGTTTGGTTGTTCTTATGGCGGATTACCTGTTGGTAATACATATAAGCACAAACAACTTCGTGACAGATGGTGTATCGAGAAAATGTGTCTCTGTGTTGGCTTAACAGAAACATCTTTTTGATTGTTCTATATTAGACCCTTCTGGGTTTGTTGGCAACAAAATGGAAAGAGCCTTTATTTTCTTCAATTTCTTATGAGATTCTAATGTACGGTACAAATAGGGTGAATGGTCCAAGTATCCAGCTGACACTTTACTTTATTAGTTTTCTTTTGTTATTCGTTTTATATTTGGCAATCTAGATGCTTTTGGTCTACTCAACAGTGTATTGTTTCATTCGATGAACTCTTCTTTAATATAACCAATACTGTGCAAACTATTCATAGCTCAGATATGAAGGTGTATGGTCAAGCTAAATGTTCTTCTTTATGGGTGAATTGTGATAACTGGTTGAGTTGATGCTCTGCTTTATTTGTTGTATGTCTTTTGTTATTCTGTAATTGTTTTGTAAATTGTCTGGAGTCCTCTTCTCAATAAAAATTCCCCTACTCTTTTCGATAAGTGCCATAGGATCTTTAACATCCACCTGAACTACCACCAATCCAGGCAGATGGGACCTCGGTTTAACATCTCATCCGAAAGACCGCACCTAAGAAGTGCAGCAGTCCTCTCATGCTGCACCACAGTGTCAGTACTGGGATATTAACCCAAGTGTCAGATGTGGGAACTGAACCCACAACCCTCTGATCTCCTGGCCTCAGAGGCGAGTATGCTACCTACTGAGCCACTGACACTGACATATATATGGAGCTAAGTAAGTTGGATATAGTAACCTAGGCAGTAAATTCATTTTAACCAATCCCAATCTAGCTGCGAAGTTCAAAAGGAGCTTATTCCATTTAAGTATGTCCCCTCTCATTGCTAAAAGGAGCTTTTCCATATTTGTTGATGCACCATCCTCTATATTTGCTGTAATCCATATGCCCATGTATTTAATAATTTCTGGCACCCAGTGAATCTGCAGTGGTACAAAATCTGCTTTACATACATGTGGTGTCAGATTGCCCTACAATTTCTATTGTTCCTTTGAAGCTTTCTGCGGGGTCTTTTAAATGCAGAAGTATATTATCTGCAAAAACCGAAAATTTAAGGTCCCTCTCCCCTATAGTAATCCCCTTTACTTTTGCATCTATGCTAATAGCTTTTAACAGGGGTTGCAAGTATATATTGAACAAGACTGGTGAGAGGGGGCATCCCTTTCTGGTCCCATTTTCTAACTGGATCTCTTGTGATACATAACCATTGCACAATACTCTGGCCATAGGGGCTGAGTATAAGTTTTTAATGCCTCTGAGAAGGCCCTCAGGGAAACCCATCCTTTCCATTGTAGCGAATAAAAAGGTATGAGAGACCCTAACAGAGGCCTTCCATTCCAATCGAGAGATCAAGGCTATAGGTATGTTGGAGTTAGGTGCATAACTAGGTATGTGGTGGAGCTTTCTAAGGGTGTCATGTGCCCCCCTACCCGGCATGAATCCTACCTGTTCCTGGCTGATTAAAGCTGGGGCAATGTTCAGCATTCTATTAGCTAGAATCCTCGTTAGGATCTTGATATCTTGGTCCATCAAAGCTATAGGCCTATAACTGCTGAGTAATTCTTTTGCTTTGTCCAGTTTTGGAACAAGAATGATGTATGCCTGGTATAACGAGGGGTGATACACCCCCTCTTGCATAATATAAACTGGCTCTGCCCCTCATCTTCCTCCCACCATGAGGCTTTCGATTCAATTGACCTAACTCAACTGGTCTCACAGCCTACTAGAAAAAACCCTGGGGGGGGACAAGCACCCTCCTGGATGTGGTCCTCACCAACAGGCCAATCCGCATCCACAACATCCAAATCCTCCCTGACTGCCTCAGTGACCACTCCTGTGCTTTTCAACTGGGAAACCCTTGTCTCTCATCCCGGTCAAAACCACCTCTCGAGGTGGCTTAGGCCTGGGGACTCATAGGCCTTAAGCGCTTCCTTGCCCACACTGATTGGTCCTCTATACGAGGGCAACCAACATTGACTTGGCCCTCAGCCTTTTGTAAGCACTTCTAACTTTGCCCAGGATATCTTGCTCCCATAACTGCTAGGAGGTCCAAAGTGAAACATGCCCCTTGGATCACCCTGCCCTTCTGTGGCAGCACAGGCAATGTAGACAACTTTGGCACCTGTTGTTGCTACTGGCCGCTCAGCTGACAGGTAGTCCCATGTTGCTGCCCGTAACCAGTGCACCTGGGCCATCCGCAGCAAAGTGGAATACTACCAAGCCTCTCTACCTCCTCCTGGGGAACCCCAGGTGCTTCTGGGACAACATCAAGCAACTGAATGGTCACTCCCAGTCCCCCTCTCCTTCTCTTCTCAACATCAATGGTACTGTCTCCTCTGACTCTGCCCTCATTGCCTCCCACCTCAATAACTCCTTTACCGACCTTAGCTCAGTACTTCCTGGTAACTTTTTCAGTCCACCTCCTCCATCTGTACCACCACCCATTGCCCGCCCCTCTTTCCACCTGTGTCGTGTCACCATGCAAGAAGTTAGGCCTTACTTGCTAAAAGCCCTAAAAGGTAACACCATCGGTAATGACTCACTTGATCCCTGCCTTTTACGTCAGGTCTTGGATCAGGTCCTCTCACCTATTACATGCATTTTCAACAAATCACTCTGTCTAGGAAAATTCCCCTCTGCCTGGAAGATTGCCACAGTTACCCCTGTCCATAAGACTCTTCCGGGTAACTACCGACCCATCTCAATCCTCTCCCCCCTCTCTAAGGCGTTAGAGAAAATTATGGCATCCCAAGTCTCTGACTACCTCTGTAAGTACAATGTTCTCTGCCCTGAACAACATCGGTTCAGAGCAGGTCATAGTACCAATACAGCACTCCTGGAATTTTCCAACTTCCCTCATGCCTCCTTGGACTCTGGTGCCCTGGCTGGTGCTATATTCATTGACCTGTCTAAAGCATTCGATACTGTTTCGCATCCTCTTTTGCTCTCCACCCTCGACCTAATAGGCTTTGCCTCAGGACCTGTTTCCTGGTGCACCAGCTATCTCTCTGCCCGCTCCCAATGTGTGAAAGTCAACGGTACTCTCTCTGAAACATGCCCATTCACTCTGGGGTGCCGCAGGGCTCAATTCTTGGACCCCTACTATTCTCACTCTTTCTTAACTCCCCAACCAGCAGTTGTACGGGTAAGATGCTTCTCTATGCTGATGATGCTGTTCTCGTTGCCTCCCACAATGACCCCATGCTGCTACAGAACTCCCTCCAACTAGTCTTTGACTCTGCAGCTACCTGGTTCACTGAGCACCAACTTGTTATCAACCTTAAGAAAACAAAACGATGCTCTTCTCCCACCCCCAAAATAAGTACAGCAAGTTTCCTTAGCTGTCCACTCCACACCAATCTCCTCTTGACCAGGTGCAATCCTATAAATATCTTGGTATAACCTTTGACCCTGCACTTTCATTCCATGGACATATATCTGCCCTAAATTCTGTCGCCAACTCACTGCTAGGCATTCTTTACCGGCACAAGAAATGCCTCCCTCCTGATGCCCTCCGTCTGGCTGTCACCTCCTCTGTCATGTCTCTCATTGACAATGGCCTTCCGGTCTATGGCTCAGCAGATCAGACTGCCCTCAACAAGGTTCGTCTCACAGTAAATAAGGCCTGCAGACTTATCACTGGTGCTCCCAGACTCACTCACACATGCGAGCTGTACACCCTGGCTACCCTACTCAACCTGGAAGAGCGACTCATGTATCAGACATGCCAGCTCACCTTAAAGCCCTGCATGGCCTATCCCCATAGGCCTATCCAACCCATTCACTGCACTGCACTGACTCCTGATCACGCGAGCCTCGCCAAGAGCTACCCTAGTTACTCCCGAGCCAGGACCTCACAAGGTCAGAGGGCATTCCCTCACCGTGTGCCCCACTGGTATAACTCCCTCCTGCCAGTGTCTCAAACTCTCTAACCTTAGCTTGCTTTAAGCCCAGGCTCAGAAACTTCCTGCTTAGCTCTCGAAATGCAACTGCTGCTAGCCTAGTGTAAAAAAAATATATATATATATATATATATGTGACAATGCTCACTGAGCTGCCCCCTTCCTTTCCTACTTATTCCTCCCTCCCCATCTCCTCCCTTCTACCCCACCAGCTCTCCCCACCATAAGTTTTGCACCTTTTGTTATCTTTTGCTCGTTGGAGATTGTACTCTATTGTAACAAAATTGTAATTGAACTGTAACTTTTTTGTTTGTAAGTACTGTGTCCCTTTGTACTACTGTTCTGATGTCCTCTTTGTGACGAGGTACCTTTGTAAATGAGCCTCTGGCTCAAAGGTTTCTAAACTGATGTTTAACTAACTAAATAAATAAATAAATAATATTGATAAATAGTTCTTTCAGTAGAGGGAGTATAGTATGGGGAAGTGCCTTATAGAACTTGGCTGTAAGGCCATCTGGCTCTGGAGTTTTATCGCATGGCAGTGAATGTACCACTCCTATTATCTCAGATTCCTTTATTGGAGCTGCTAACTCCTTAGCTTGCACTGGGTCTAGCACTGGTAGTGGCAATCCGTTAAGAAATGCCCTGATTTCATTCTCGCCAATAGGCTGACCTCTTTGGTAAATCTCTTTGTAATAGGACGCAAATGCAAATGCCATTTTCTGAGGGTCGGTTAAAGTTTCCCCAGCATACCTTATGGAGGTAAGCGTGCAAGCTGCTTTCCATTCCTTAACTCTAGCTGCCAGGTGGCGGCCAGGCACGTCTCCTTGCATTAGATATTTAGTTTGAATCTTTCCTAACCAAAATTCTACCTTACCATATATTATGTCTGTTATTTCCTCTCTTAGATTTTTAAGTTCAGTATCTAGTTCTATAGAGGACCTTTTCAGAGGAGCAAGAGAGTCAATAGCCCCCAAGATAAACTCCTCTTTTGTTCTTCTCATACTATTTCTCCATGCTGCGTATCTCTGAGCTACGCTTGCATACAACACCTTACATGTCGACCAAGCTAGTTTTTTGTTCTGGAGTGTAGGCAGTTGCTTCTGGATTATCTTGAGGAGGGCTTCCTCTAGTTTACTCTGGACTGATATATCTGTCAGTAGGAAGTCATTCAGCCTCCACCTATATGGCCTAGAAGGAGCAGCTGCCAGCTCCCAAGTCAATTGAATTGGGGAATGGTCCGATAAGATTCTGCTCAGGGTGGTCACTTCTTTAACATCTCTAAGTGCCTCTCTATTAACCAGGAAAAAATCTATTCTAGATTGGGTCTTGTGAGCACCTGAAAAGAATGTCATATTATTGGCCCCTGTATTGTGAGTCTGGAGTGGATCTACCAAGGCTGTGACTTCCAAGAATTTATTTATGGCAGTCTGAGGCTTGGACAGAGGTACCCTGAATGGTGATATCCTATCCTCCCAATTATTTAAACATAGGTTCTAATCCCCTGCCAAGATAAGGGGCTGCAGGGAAAATATGGTAATATCTAGATCAATTGAGGCAAAGAAGTCTGGGTTAGAAAGAGTTGGACCATAAATAGAGGCAACCGAAAGATCTCTACCTAAAACATTGCCAGAGAGGTAGATCCCTCTACAGTCCTCCCTTGTTACCTCCTGTGCTATGGTGTATGGACAGGTTTTCCCTACTAGAACTGCAACACCCCCCAAGGCTGTTTCCTTTCCCACCCCAAAAACCTGGCCCACCCACATCCTCCTGACGAGACTCAGTTCCTCTGTCAGTAAGTGGGTCTCTTGTAGTGCAGCTATGTGAATCCCCATCTGACCAATATGCTTCAAAATTACCAATGTTTTGCGTCTACCCCCTAAGACCTTTTATATTCCATGAAATAATTTTAACACACCACATTTTGAATATTCAAACCATCATTCTTCGCTCTCAAAAGGTCTGCATCTCTCTTTTGCACAATATTGGGCTCTCTCTCTTTCCAGATCCTAGTAACCCCCCCATCCCACCATAATCCTCGATCCCTAGATTGTCCTCCTATAGAACATCGATACATGGATAAGCCATTTTCTGTTTGCCCCCGGCCCCTCAATCTATATGAACAGCTTACAGGGCCCTACTGTTTAGTGTGATATGTCTATTTCCTCGTTTCACCAATGCACTATCGCCCCGGGTTCATCGAGTCTAAACAGCACCCCATTCCTCTTAATTTGCCCCCAGGTACTTTCTGCCCCCCCCTTCATATTAATTTATTATATTGACATATTATGTTACATCATCTTCTAAATTAATAGGCCTGATAGAAACTTAGTAAGAAGGAGAAATGTCCGCATATTGTATCCGGTCTGCAGAGGGAGTCTAATCTTGTAAGGAAGATGAGGCGCTCTAGTCATGCCACTCCCTCTACCATCATTCCTTACTTGCATGTTGTCTACCCCTCCTCCCTTTCTCATATCAATACCAGACAGTGATGCAAAGTCACTTATGTCCAAGGGGCTTCCTTTAATACAGAGAGAGGAGTTATCGGGCTAGTCAGACGATGGAGTGTTAATCTCGCCCCCCATTCCCATTATGGCTCTCTCTTTAGGGCTAAATGTTGGAAAACAAGTACACCATCTTTTAACAAAATGTTTAGATCATTCAACCAGGGGCTATCTAAAGCTCCAGTATAAATCGATCCCATGGGGGAGGGTTAGGCTCCTGGTCTCTACCATTCTTTAGGCTTCAATCCTCTAATCATCTCTGATCTACCTCCCCTTCCCTTCCTCTCAGAGATGCCCTCCAGGGAGCCCAAGGCATTATTTCATAGCACCCCTCAAGGAGTAATATTAAAATTGACTTCCTCGTGAACATTTCTTGCCCCCCCCAGGATAAACTATCTGGCTCCAGCTTCAATCCCCCAAGACTCATGGGGGTGTCGTTCCACCTTCAGCCCTTAACTAACCCCAAGACAACCTAACAGTAATAACCATAACAACATAACATATTTTGTTTAGTTCCTGAAGAGAACCCTTAGAAGCTCCCCCACTATTCCATCACAGACAAGTTCTGCATCTCTTTTCAGTCTCTGAAATCCCAACTTTTAGAATCCTGCCGGCACTCTCCTTTCCTTCAGGCAGTCAGGTCTGAGACTTAAACAAAGCTGGGAGTTTGATCTGCAGACTATCGATGGCATCACGCACAGTCAAATACCTTTTTTCCCCAGATTGAAGTCTTACCAGCAAAGTCACCAGATATTGCAAATGGAATTTAATTTCAGCAAGGTACAATTTCTTTATTTATCTCTAGGTATTCCTTTTGCTTCTCCCGAACCGGAGGAGTTTGGTCCTGGAATAGCCAAATAGACACGCTGTTCCACTGCAGGTTTTTATTTTGTCTAGCTCTAGTAAGTACATGTGTTTTTTCCTTTATAATTCAGGAATCTCATAATTAATACCCGAGGCCTCGCTCCTGGTGGGGGCATCTTTCTTAATGCTCAGTGTGCTTTTTCCAGGTTGTAAGCCTCTCCAAATGACGTTGGGCCTAACAGCTTTAGCAGAAGATCTTGTACAAAGGAAACACAATCAGTCCCTTTGGCCTTCTCAGGGAGCCCTGCTAGGATGAGATTGTTCCTCCTACTCCTTGATTCTTGATCTTCCATCTGATCTTCCAGCTTTTTAACTTGTTTGTGTACAGCAATCTTCTCCTGATCTAAGGTTGATACCGTCCTTTCCTGAGAGGAGACTCCAGCCTCCACATCCCCCATTCTCTGTGCCAAGGAGTTTAATGCCAGTTTTACAGTGGTGAAGTCGACCACCAGCTTCTGAAGCATTTGTTTTATCTCCAGGATGTCCTCCAAGGCTGAATTATTTCCCCCCTCTGCTTCTTGTTGGTGCTCCTGATCGTCTGGTACAGGCGATGGGGGTTTCGGATGCTTCACCGCTGGGACTCATGCCGACAAGGGCTCCATGCTGCCGCTCTCCATCCCAGTACTTTAGTATGGCCTATTGCTGTCACCGAAAGCTCTATGTCGAAGTAGTAGGAAACAGTAGAAAATTGCTCAGACCCGCGGCGTCCAAATGAATGAAGCTAAACAGAAGCACTTCAGAGGCTGATATAATTTATTTAAGCTGCAAAAAGGACCCGTACAAAGTTTTATGACTTATTTAGATTAGCAGGGCCTAGGAGCAGCACAGAAGACGTCCTCACACTGAGCTCATCATGTGATCCTGTTGTTTGTTAGAGAGTTATAAAAAAATGTGGGAGGCACCACTGGCAAGTTCACCTAGGGGCATCATATACACTAAGGTCGGCCCAGCTCTAACCAATGGACCACCCTGCCGCTAGCATTTTGGTCTCCTGGGTACTGTCAGATTTCTCATTGATAATCAGTTATTTTCTGTATTTTGGATAACTGGATGCAAGAAATCCACCTAGGTCTGGTCACTACCTGCACTTTCAAATATGCCAACCTAACCAAATTCCATGTAGACCATGTAACCATAAAGAAGTATACGATTAATAGTGCTTAAAGTCACAAAATCCTGCAAGTATGTGACTACGGTTGGAATTGAACCCGAATTTCTTGGTTCACAGGCCTGGACTCAAGTCACTAAGCTATGCTTCCTGTCCATAATTCTTCAAACCACGTCATTCATCCTTTGGTACACTATACCAAAACCCTTTTTTAAGTAGGGTTTTACAAGGTATAATGATGCCTACAGTGTAGATTGGTGGTGTTGCTTTTCATCCTTTGGGAGGTCTGTCATGGGTCCAGTAAAGGTAGCTCATGCTTTCAATCGCTGTTGCATGGTGCCTTCACCTGCTGTGACTCCAGCCTACACTACTGGTACAAGGGTTCATTCCTCCTGAAAAACAACCGTACACAACGGCAATAGCAACAGCAGTAGCACTACACGGCACTCTAAATAACATAAACCAAATGGCAATCATGTTGTTAACAAAACCTGCTGGAGCACGCCCCAGTGGTGACAGGTTTATTGGAAGGGGAGATGGCAATGGGTGAAAGACTCAATGTAGTTTACTGAATTGGAAACAAGAAACGTGAGCACCACAACAGTACCCCCACTTAACTGTTTTACTGCCAGTCTACCACCCTAGTGTCTAGCAGTAGCTGTGTAGCCTGTGGTATCAGTCTGGGACCAAACAGGACAAAATGCCATGCTGGGAACCATTTAAAGTCCAGACTGTTTTTATTCTCATAAGAGAAGCGATGGGTGACAAAATGTTACTTTTCAAACTTACTGAGAATTGTTTTTGTGAGGTTCACAATATGCGTCACTGTTATCATCATCACACTCAATTTCAAGCACTTCTTTCCTGATTTCTTCAGATGTATGTCCCCTTTTCCTTGGCCTGCCTTCCTCTCCTTAGATGTTGAATTTACTGGGGTAGGCTCAGGTTCACAAATCCTGTGTTGCTCATCTGGAATCATAGCACACAATCAGCTGCTGTCACCCAGCTGTTTCTACTTTGTGCTTCTGAATTTCGAGTACTGGTATCTGCAGAATTTGCTGATGTCTCTTCCTTTCCTTATCCTCATCCTCATCCAGATAACAAGTCACCCAGCCCTGACCTTTCCCACATCTATCCTTTCCTAGATCCTTCCTCATTATACCTCTGTCCACTCTGAATGGATGAGGCCTATGACAATGGAAAAGGTGTCCTTTTCTATAATAAAAATTACTTGCAAAAAAGGCAGGCACTACCACAGCATACACAAGGCTGTTGCTGTTACAGCCCAACAAGAAAGGTAACTGTTCTGTCACATAGCAAACAAAAAAAGTCCAAACCCGAATCGATTCACATCCAACATCCCAGATGATGCCACTCAGTGTCAGTGTTTATTGGTTAGCACAGAAACCATAAAAAAAAACCAAGCAGCGCAAGTAAAAACAACTAAAATCTGCCTTTTGGCACAGTGGCAGCATTGCTGCTCATGATGTAGGCAACCCAGGTTCTGAAAAAAGCCCAGAATATTGGAGGGTGAGGTGAGGGGAAAGAACTGAATATTCTACTGGATGGTTTCCTTTTTTTCCTTTTTTTTTTTTATTTGATTTTGTTTGTCCCATTGCCACCTGCACTACAACTACTTTGGGCATCACCAAGACATTTTATCTGCTTTTGTCCGCACTTTATCTGTGATCTCGTGCTGCCAGCCTTCCTCCATGGAGCCATGGTTTACCCCACAGATGAGGATGAGTGCCTCCCCTTGAACATCCAGAATTTTGTCGGTAAGTCATAGCCACAGGACAGGCAGGAGAGATCTGGGAAGGTGCCTGTTGCTCCATCATCCTGAAATGCAGGGGCCATTTTTTCCAAAGATCCTCCCTCCCATGGATATCAGTACGCAGAAAGACCCAAGGGGTTGTGACCATACAGAGGCGTGTCATTGCACCCAGATCTAGCCAGCATCAGTCCCTTCTCTGGCATTCCCCTGTCTGCACTACCACCTGTGATCACCCAGATGGCAGTGTAGCAGCAGGGATGGAAACCCTGCCTCGCTGGAGGAGGAGAGCATCCAGTTGGATGTGCAATCCTTCTCTGTCCGGCCAGAACCCAACAACCAAGAGCTCACTTCTAAACCCAGGTTGCCGGCATCATAAGCGGTAGTGCCACCGCTGCGCTGACAGGCCAGCTGGTGGCTTCCTTTTTTAAGGAGGGTTCTCTGCTGCTCTAGTGCCACTTGGGTGACTGCAGGTGCTGGTGCCGCTAATTCAGGCTGTTGGGCACACAGAAGGGGAGAACATGTGGACATCGGCACATTAGGGCTTGACTGGGCACAAGATAACAAAAGTTCACATCTGCAGCTGGGGAGCATTAAAACTGCAGGTGAAAACTGGCCAGTCAGCAGAAGGATGAAGCATCGTTGGCCCCCACAGCCAAAATGGATCCAGTTCTGTTGTCATTCCAATCCTACCCTCCAAAGATGCCACAATAGCTGGCCAGGTAGATGGGATATTCCTGCCAGAGCATAGGAAAGGCTCGGTCCCACCACTAGCAGGTTAAAAGAAGGAGCAAGGAGGAAGTAGGCTACAGGTTGACTAGGAACTGCAGCTTATCCAATGGGTAGGGAAATGGGCAGACTATCAATCAATCAATCAATCAAAATCTTTATTTATTCAGGCGAGCATCATTGAGCGTAGCTCATTTACAAGATGGACCTGAGTGGTCATACAAAGAAAGGATACAAGTTTTGTACAAAGACATGAAAATAAAATAACACAAGTACAATCATTTAGGTGAGAGATATATACAAAGATTTACAGATATACAAGGCACAGTAACAATAACTTAAAACCTGTAAAAATGAAGAGGACAATCAATATAGGAGGGATAATGTTCAGATAGTAGGGCTTCTGTAGGCTTTTTTGTATGAAGTGGGATAACTGACAAGGTAGAAGAATGGAAACTAACATAGTGGATTACAGAAGGAAGGGGTGGGGGAAGGAGGGGACTAGGTGGTCCAAGTGGTCCAGCAGAAAACAGGAAGTTGTTATCCCTCTCTACAGACAGTTGGTGAGACCCCATCTGGAGTACTGCATCCAGTTCTGGAGACCCCATCTCCGCAAGGACATAGACAGGATAGAGGCAGTCCAGAGGAGGGCAACTAAAATGGTGCAGGGTCTGCAAGAGAAGCCATACGAGAAGAGACTAAAGGAGCTTAATATGGATACCCTTGAGGAAAGGAGGGAGAGGGGGGATTTGATAGAAACTTTTAAGTACCTCAGTGGAATCAACAAAGTCCAAGAGGGTAGCATCTTTCAGAAAAAGAGAAGTGCAAGAACAAGGGGACACAATTTGAAGATAGAGGGGGATGGCTCAGGGGCAATGTGAGGAAGTATTTTTTCACAGAGAGGGTGGTGGATGCATGGAACAGCCTTTCTGAGGAGGTTGTGGGGTCTAAAAATGTGGGAGAATTCAAGATTGCATGGGACAGACATAAGGCAATTCTTGTGGGGGGGTAGGAAGAAATAGGCTGTTAGTTAACTAGGATCTGCAGCTTATCCTGTAGGTAGGGAAATGGGCAGACTAGGTGGGCCAAGCGGTCATTGTCTGCCATCAAAGTCTATGTTTCTATGTCCTTATCTGCCATCAAAGTCTATGTTTTTATAGGGGTGATAACAAAGTGATGGGTATTGGGGACTAGGGTGGGGTGGCAGGAAGGACTCAATGATGGGGTAGACAGTCACTGACATTGGTGGAAATGATTCGGCAATCAGGCCTGAAGGCAGAATTTTTGGTGGAAGAATAATTTAAATTGTATCACTGAGTCTGAGGAGTTGACTTTCCCTTCCTCCAACCTCAGCTCACAGATGAACACAGTAAAGCACTACAGCAATATTTATTTATTTCAAAAGTTTCACCAGGAAAGACATACTGAGCTGCTAACAACTTGTTTCTAGATTTGTCCTGGGGGGGTAAGGATCATGGAAACTCAGATGCAACGAATGCAGTAATTCTTACAGAGCAATGAGCAGGTAACGAAAGAAGCAGATTGCCGGGGCAAAACTATTTTGGGGGGGAGGGGAGAGTCATACACAGTTGCATAAGGTAGAAAAAATAGTCATGAAGGAGAGACGTTAAGGAGAAAGCAAAAGAGTCTGAGAGAACTGACAAGGGAAGGGAGAACCAGAGTTTTGGAAAGTTATATGAGAAATCAAATTTCACTAGCAGTAGATTTTCTAGAAGGAATAGTGAGGGAATGGGAAGTTTTATTGCATAGACGGTAGTAGAAATTTGAGGGAATTGGTAAAAGGGATGTAAGGTGGGAGGGAAGAGAGCTAAACCAGAATGTATATATAAAGGAGACCCAATGAGAAAGGCACCTGGCATCAAGAGAGGGGAGTGAAGGGTCAAGTAGAGTGAGCAATGGTTTGTATGAGGGGAACATCGAAAGCAAAATGACAAAAAGAGAGGGGGTTCTGTCTGGCAATGGAGGTTTTGGGATCTCCACTATAGGCTATGTCAGCAGAATATATGCCGATCTCTTCCATGCCCTTCGTTGGTACAACCACATCAAATCTTATGAGAAAGAAAAGACATGCCTCCCCGGAGTGAAGAAACCCCTTGGCAGCTACGGTCCTGCTGGTATTGAGGACACCACATCTGCTACAACACAGTCCAAGGATGACGACGATGATGATGACATTGATCTCTTTGGATCTGTTGATGAAGAGGAGAACGAAGAGACCAAGAGGATCAGAGAGGAGAGTCTGGCCCAGTGGGAAGCAAAGAAATCCAAAAAACCCACCATTATAGCCAAATCTTCCATCCTGCTTGATGTGAAACCTTGGGATGACGAGACAGACATGTCCAAGCTAGAAGAGTGCGTCCGAAGCGTTCAGATGGATGGTCTGGTCTGGGGCATGTCCAAGTTGGTCCCAGTGGGTTATGGTATTAAGAAGCTACAAATCCAGTGTGTGGTTGAAGACGACAAGGTTGGAGTAGATGTATTGGAGGAACAGATCACAGCGTTTGTAGATTATGTACAGTCTGTGGATGTAGCAGCATTCAACAAGATCTAAAACATTGTAGCAATACAATAAAGAGCACACAAGAAAAAAAAATTTGAAGGAACTGAACATGTACTCCCTGGAGGAGAGGAGGGAGAGAGGGGATATGATAGAAACATACAAGTATCTTACAGGGAGGAACAGGGTGCAGGAATACCCTATTTTTAAGTGAAAAAGATGTTCCAGGACTAGAGGGCATGGGATGAAGTTGGAGGGAGGATGATTCAGAGGAAACGTGAGGAAGAATTTCTTCACAGAATGGGTGGTGGACAACTGGAACACCCTGCCAGAGGAAGTGGTGGGGGCTGAAACAATCACGGGATTTAAGAATGCATGGGATAGACATAAAGGAATTCTGGAGGCCAGGGGTTAGGGGCAACAGGCTTCTAGGAAAACATAAACTGAACTTACAAACTCAAATGGGCAGAGTGGGTGGGCCATAGGCCCTTATCTGCCGACACTGTCTATGTATCTATGTATGTATGTATGATACAGTGTTTTTCTGTAAATAAAAGCTATTCAGATCACACCTACTGTATGCACACTAAGCACTAAAACTGAATAAAGATGTCTCTACCATCTTTAATTTTTCTGCTGTGACTGATTTTCTTCACAGCAAACAGACAGCAACTTGTGTTCCTTCTACCACCACACAATAACTTAGTTCATGTGTCATGTGTTGAATGTCCTGATGCAGCACACCAGCTTTTTGCAGTTAGTCATGTGTTCCACGGTATGGCATGTACTTCAGGATGTGTAATGGCCATTGCCTGCAACACCTTCTCATCACAAGACAATGTGTAGTACCACATCCCTTGTTTTTGTAGTTATGACTATGCAAAATCTGCATCATTTTTTTTATTTCCCAGCAAAGGCTATTGAAGCATTGTTAGTGGATGTGAGAGGGTGTGTGGGTAGTGACAACACAAACTTCAAAGGTAATGCTTCAAGACAAATCTAACTTTTGTGTGGCTAAGTTTTTATTTTTAAGCAAAAATGCTAAATAAAATAGAAATCAAATACTTCTTAGTGCCAATAATAAAATAATCCAAATAAATAGTTTTCTTTCTGAACTTCAATACGCCAAACTGGAGTACTGCCACAGAGTGGCACCAGCAGAGCAACAGGACCACTGTCCTCTGTGCACTAGGTCTATCTGCTAGCATTTCATGCTGGACCCTTCTTATAGCCAGAAGATGCTGACATCACAGATCAAGGCTAATACAGAGAAATTATCCTGCTCTAATACAAACAAGTGGGGCATCACCAGCGATATATACCATAATTTAACAATACTGGATGAGGCATCATAAAAACAGTATCAAATGAAAGTGAAAACCGTACATTTTACACTGGAATATGTAATGGTCACTTAATTCTAGCCCCTCCTAGAGATTCATTCCCTTCCCCAAAGATCATATAAGCAGTACACCAGAAGGCCGCTGGTCCCTAAGGAGTGATAATGCGGTCTGAACTCAGCATGTCAGGTAACTAGACCGAAATGAACTTCAAACAAACGTAGCTGCTGTTTTAACTACTAGAAAAACTAACACTGATTGCCATTTTATAATGTTCAGCAGGATACCGGTACTTATTGTACTGAAATGGAATGTACCGCTTTGCTTTCCTAATACTTGTGTATGTATATCTGGGTATTGACAAAATTATGGGCTAGAAAACTTATTATGGGGTGTCCAGCAAAAACGCGGTTCTTGTTTCCTAAGACCTACAGATATCCAGACCAGCCATACAATGTTTTCTTGTAAGTACTTCTCTCATTTTCCACCCAGCTATGACATTTTCCTTCTCTTTATGTTATTTAAACACTTGAGGAAAGCGCAAAGTTAATTTCCTTGCAACCGGCTCAAGACGGCTTGAAGCTGCACTTACAGAGTGCTGAGGGAGAACTGCTACCTGCTGCAGTGTATTTTGTTTAGGCACTACACACTTGCCATGCAAAAGACAGCTACAACAATACTCTCCTTTCTTAACACATTTAGTTGCCAATATGGAGAAGAGCACACAGCTCACCAGTAAGCTAAACCTTTTAACAGTGAGGAAACAAAATGTGATAGATGGCATGTTGTGTGCACTGACAACGGGGGGGGTTACAATTTTACAAGCCATGCAGATGACGGCTCTGGAAACCAAGGCATCCCTTTATGCCTGATACTACAACATAATGACGTTTAAAAGCATTTCAAAATGTATTTTATTTATGCTTCCTACTGCTGCTGCAGTCTTGCAACATCCACACCTTCCGAACACAGAGGAAATATAGCGGGGCAGATAAGGAAAGAGTACCACAGTAGGAGGCCAACCCTATCATGGCAGAAAGGTGAATTTGTAGTCAAGAGAGAGAGACCAGATAATTTACTACTGCAGTAGCTTCTAGAGAGGTTCAGAAAATGGGAAGAGATGTAGAGGAACTGTCCTGAGGTTGGGGGGTCCTTAACCTATCACACTGGAGTTCACACATTTGGAAGGCTGTGCCTATGGTTTGATGGACAAGCAGCCAGCCACTCTCACTTCCTGAACTATATAAGCAGTTCCCCTCAGCCTCCTTCTGAAGCACTTTTTCTTTGCTAGACAGAGGATCTGTTCATTTGCTCTCTGCAGCTAGCTGGGGCCTGCCCCAATCCCCCCTCCCGCCTTGCTGCTTCTTTCTGCTGGACTCTGCGTTTTGTTCTTCTGCTTCTGGTTTATATTTTGCCTCTGGCTGTGTACTTCCCTTTGTCCCTTCCCTGTTTCGTCTCTTTGTGTTTTAGTTTTGTTTTCTTTTGGGGGGGATTTGGTTTCTCAGCTCCTACCATTTGCTTACTCCCACCATTTGGCTCTTTTGCAACTCCAGCTACTTGCTTTTAGTTACTCCCATTGCTATTGTACCAGTACCTGTGTTTTTACACAAACCAAAGCTGCTTCCCATGCTACAGGCCTAATTGCTCCCCAATGTTATCACGCCTAATTGTTTTACCTGATTCCAGCTCCCTCTGAACCCTAACTATGCAGTTCACCCATGCTTCTCTGTTTAATCTACCTCCCACATGGTCTTAGCTGCTTTTGACCATTGTGCTTCCCTCCATTCCCTGCTTATGGAATACTACCCCTCATAGTTCCTCACTGTGGATGCTGTTCTATGTTTGTACACTGTTGTTATACTCTGAGGTCAGCTAACTTACTGCTGATGCTGTAAACTAGCTTTAAATACCTGCATGTGGTTCTCAACCCCTTCCATCACTTTCTTGTTTTTCCTATGGTAGGGACTTGGACGTGTTTGGTGGAGTAGTGGCCCAATGTGGCTAAATACTTATGTTCTAAATCCTGCCTCTGCTGCCGAAAATCCTCAGAGTATTTGTCACCTTAATTTGGTTTTTTGAATCCCTGGCTGGCTTGTCCCACTATCATACTCGTCCAAGAGTTTAAAACTGCACTGAAGACTTATTTATTGGAATCTGCATACGGTGATTTTAATGAGTATTAATTTATAATGGATGTACAATTAAGGCTGTATTTTAAACAATATTTATGTTGTATGTTGTATTAATTATGATATGTACAGGTGCCTTGGTTGAAGAAAAGTGCCTTTTTACAAATAAAAAATGACTTACTTACTTACTGTTGCCCCCACTTATCTTCATGTCCCATCATTGCTGCTATGTTTTGCAGACCTATCTGCTGGTCTGACTATTCCTACTGCTTACTAACCTACGTGCTGGTCCAACTATTGTTACCCTGCCCCATTGCATTACCCTGCCTTACCGATCTAAGTCCAGATCCACCCTTGCTCATGCCACTTTTGTTCAATACTCCCTGCCATTTGCCCTACAAGTTCTTAGTACTCAAGCCTATTCAGCCCTTCATCAGTCCCTGGGGCATGCCAGCCATTCCATTCTAGCACAGGTTTTCCCCTGCAGCCGACGGTCTCACTTTACACCCGAGTCTGCAGCTTGAGCATGTGAAGCTTGGGGCAGGATCCTTCTCACCTGGCCCATAGCTGGGAATGTCCTCGCTCTGGGTGGACCTTCAGTCATCAACTGTACTGATGGCACCTCAAGTTGTAGAAGCTAAGACTCAGTTCTGAAAGGCTGGGGTTGCTTAAGGGGACCCCTTTAGTGCCCAAGTGAGGAGGCACCCTTCAAAGCTTTTCTCTCTATAACTGCCTCTGGTTCACCTGGTTTGTTTTTTATTTATTTAGTTTTTGTTTACCAGGTAAACACACTAGACAGTCAGGTGCCTATTTTCAGGTGTGACCCAGGAGAATTACAGGGTACAGGCAATAACAATACAGAGTCAAGGCACAGGTACAGGCAAATAACAGTGCAGAGTCCAGGCACATTTTTAGATCGGTAGGCCGGGTAAGTGCTGAAGTGGTTATCACTCTCCTCCTCCCATCTTGGAGGTGGTTGGTTACAGAGTGCAGCTCTCAACCCTCCACGGCATTCCTGTTAGAAGGATAGAGTGAGAGCTTTCCTTCAAATTGGAATATTTTCCACCTTCCTTTAATTGGGTTTCCAAATTGCAGCAGCAGAGCTATCACTAAATAAAATATCCCAAGCCTGGAGGGAAGGCGACCTAGGCCTTGGATCCCCAGAGATTTCCTCCTCAAGGGTTTTTTTTCTCTCCTCTGTGTTTCAGGTCATAACTGTTAGTTAGCATAGTGTTCCCTAGTTCTGTAGGCAGGATCCCCTGTTCGATGGAGGGGGATGGTGTCCCTACTGCCATTCCCTATCTCCTTAGGAAGTCCTCTCATTCCCTCTTGCAACCCATCAAACCCATGCCATCTTAACCTGCGCATCCCATCATGTTATCAAGCTGCCTTATGCTTCTCTATTACTATGTCTCACAACTACTGATTGCTTATATGAGTCATACTACTACTTCCATTTTGGGGATCCTTCCTAAGGTACCTTTAGCCTAAGGAATTGTCCCGCTGCACCTCTAGGGGTGGAACCCTCTAGAGGATTCCTTGCCTTTGGTACCCCTACAGGGTGGTAATTCCTCTGGAATAGAGAGTATGAACGGCCAAATCCTAAGTAACACAGTTGCACAAGCATAACACTTACTGGCTGCGTAGGCCATTAATCTGGAATGCTCCACCTATGGTTAAATGGACAAGCAGCCAGCCACTCCCACTTCCTGAGCTATATAAGCAGTTCCTCTTAGCCTCCTTCTGAAGCACTTTTTCTTTGCCCTGCCATCCTCCCCTTCTCCTCCAGTGGCAGCGCCCCTCTCCTGGGGATCCTTCCTAAGATACCTTTAGCCAAGGAAATAGTCCTGCGGCACCTCAGGGGTGGAACCCTGTAGAGGGTTCCTTGCCTTTGGTACCCCTACAGGGTGGTAATTCCTCTGGAATAGAGAGTGTGAATGGCTAAAACCTAAGCAACACAGTTGCACAAGCATAATATTTACTGGCTGCATTGGCCATTGAACCCTACTTGCTAGCCATTTACTAGGCATCTAGGCTACATTGCTTATTTTCAGAATTAAGTGATATGACATACAAAAGATGTTCTATAAACAAAATTGTAATGTAGAACAATCATGTGTGCTTACTCTAGATCTCATTTGATTTGCTGGCCAGCAAAAACTGTGAAAGTCAATTATCTTCTTTTAAGGAAAAAACATTAGTTTAGAAACATATAAACATAGAATTTGTCAGCAGATAAGGACCACTTGGCCCATGTAGTCTGCCCATTTCCCCCTTTCTCTACTGTCACTGCAGACACCCCAGATCTACAGCTACCGCCCCCCCTCCACTTTCCTACCAAGGTTCCTTTGTGCCTGTCCTATGCATGTTTGAAGCCCACCACTGTTTTTGCCCCACCACTTCTGTTAGGAGAATGTTCCAGGCATCCACCACTCTTTAAGTGAAGAAGTACTTCCTCACATCCTTGCTATGTTCCCCCTTCCAGCTTCATGGCATGCCTCTTCTTCTCATGCACATTCTCCTCTGAAAAGTACTCCCCTCCTGTACCTTATTTACCCCCTTGTGGTACTTACAGGTCTCTCTCATGTCTCCCCTCTCCCTCCTCCCATTTGGGCTGTACATACTGAAATACCTCAGTCTCTTCTCCTAGGGATCTTGATGCAGTCCCTGCCCCACCTTAGTTGTCCTCCTATGGACAGCCACTACCCTGTCTGTATCCTTTCTGAGATGTGGTCTCGAGAACTGGATGCAGTACTTCAGGTCAGATCTCACCAACGATCTATACAGTGGTAACACCAGCTCTCTCCTTCTACTGGTGATACCCTTCCTAATGCACCCTTGCATCCCACTGTCCCTACCTACTGCCTTGTTGCATTGCCTCACCACCTTGATGTAATCAGATATAATTAACACAAGGCTCCTTTCCTGAATAGTGACTGTTACTATCCCCTCCCCCCATTTTATTTATTTTTATTTATTTATTGAAATCTCAGAATTACAAACCTTTGAGTCAGGAACTAGTTTACAAATGCTGCACATCAAAAGTACATACAGGTAACAATGCAAGAAACAAAGTCGCAAAAGAAACCTTGGCTCCACTCATGCGTGCCACTAGTGAATAAACGATAAGGAATGCAGAACCAGGCACCGCAAGTAACAAAGTGAAAAACTTTGATTCATGTAAACATCAGTAGTTAAAATATGAAACCACCCTGCAGTACAGAGACACAACCTCTACCGTTTCGCACTAGTCGTGCGTCATCAGGAGGATGATGTACCTCATGTCCACTACTCTTAAATAACACACCATTTAAAGTGCCCATTCACAAAATAAAATTAAATAAACATTGCTTATGAACATACAATAATGTTGCAATACAATTAACCCAAGGGACTCAATTAATTCTCTGCTAGTAAACAAGGGCTATTAGCCCACAGATTGGATTATTGTTATTTTCTTTGATACACTACTGAGTTTTTTTAAAGATTTTTTACAAAGAATTTTAGTCCACATGGACCCATAAAGCTTGATACTGAATGTAAACCAATAATGGGTGAAAAACCTGTCATCTCATAATCAGATAAATGAAATGTCCAAACAATCGAAGAATCATTTTCAAATAGATAATGTAACATAGACAGCCATCTTTGAGTGCTGTATCATTGTTTTTTAAAATAAAATGTATTACTGAATTGTCTCTGCTGAAAATGTGGTGAACCAGGATTGACTTTACTCATCCCCCCCCTAGTTTTCAGCTGACAGATGCAAGCTAAGAAAATTGCTGACAGCATGTGAGTTCACACACATTCAGTTTTTATAGACAATGTGTTACTTGTAAGGCTTTAATCAAGGATCCTGTTTTTCTGAAGTTAATTACAGACTTGAGTTAATTTTGTTAAGAGAGAAAATCATAAACAAGGTTTATGACGTTAGAAGTGAAAGCTAGGTTATTACACATAATTACACAGGGATGCGAGTTGTAAATGTCCCTGTGAAGCCTGTGTGAGGGAGGGTACAGCATGAGATCAAAGAAGTGTAATTTGAAGAAACATGAGTCATGCTGAAGGATTTCAAAATGTAATACTTTAAAAAGGCATCCTGTTGTTTTGTATAAGATATATAGTTTTTAAAAATATAATCTGACAGAGGAGGAGCTAGCTATGACCTCACCCAAAGGGATTGGCCCATACTGTTGTTTAAGGAATAAAGATTATTCTGTTTTACTACACAGACACACTTTTATCTACACCCTGACTGAGAAAAGATCCTTAGAGCACTTGTAACAAGTATTTAGTAAGAGAGTTAAATCTAAATACTGTAAGTAGGAAATTGCACTGTTTAAACCTTGTTTCTTTTAATAGATTTGTATGTCTTGGGATATACGAGTTCTGTATTTTGTGTTTTACGTATTTTTAAATATTTTAGTAAAATTCTTTTTAGAACTTACTTGGTCTGTCTTTGACTTCTTTTCAATTGTAAGAAAAGTACATGGTTATTGCAGATACTAAACATAAGCTTGAATGGTGGTACCAAACTGGAAAGAGAAGCGTCTTTAAATCTGAGGTCTTTATTAAAGTTTTAAAGGGTTCATCTCTGTACATCTGGTTAGGTGCCCATAGGCAAAGATCTCTGGCCCCCCGAAGACAGATCTACCTGAGCCTGTGCATTGGGTACGCTAGCAAGAGGTTAACAGTTTGAATCCCTAAAAGGCTTGAGACCAAAAGTTGATCCGGACTCACAAAAATAGACAAGAGGGTTACCTTGTCTGTTACACTGTTCACAAGACTGCGCTCAGAGGTTGGCACTTTGGGAGTAGAGGGCCTGACCTGCTGAATGGGTTTGTGACAGATAGTACTAAACATTTTTTAATATTCCCATTAATCTTTTACTTCTATAGACTATAAAGACTAACAGTAAACTTTACTTGTATGTCAGGATTCCGTTTTCCTTGTATAGTACCAGTTACTGCTATAAAGGACCTGGATCTTACATCCTATCAGCACCATCTAGTGAAGAAAAGAGAAAAAGAAAGGATTTAAACTCCAAATCTCTCATATAAAATAAAATAAATACAGCAGCAACAATGATAACAATAATCTTTTGTACCTTTTTTATCCCTTATAAACTGTCACATTTATGTCTGACTATTCATCTCTTCCTCCTTTTATTTATTAGAGTCATTACATCCAGTTTATCGTTTACTCCAGGAGGCTGCAGACCCACCAAGGTAAAGATACTATATGCCTCTCTATCCAGTAGAAGATCATTTACACCCCCCCCATGGTCCCAGCCTCACAGTTTCAATGCCACAACATCTGAACTCATGTTTGCTGTTGTCATTTTTATGTGTCATGCAATGTATAGAGAGTGCATTCCTATCATCTCCTTTCACTAGGCTATGCATATGTTCACATATCCTGATTTTCAATTAACATGTGGTCTTGCCAATATAGAAGGCCCCACAGTTGCAAGTAGCCAGATAGACCATATTATCTGTAATGCAACTGAAAATGGACATCATTGTGAAATCTCTGGTAACATTAATGGAAGTTAATGTGATTCTCTTCAATATCACTGAACAGTGTTTACAGTTCTCACATGCTTTTTCAAAAATCCTCACAACATCCGTATAAGGTGGATTAAAAGAAGATGGTTCTTGTAAGGTCACATCAGTCCCCCTATTGAATACATCAGTATTTATTATCCCAGTCTTGTTCATTGATGTGGATGGACTGGCAATAATACCATGCCCCATTTCTGTACTGTGGAAGAAAAATTTTAAATTCAAAGTCCTTGATAACCATTTTAAATCCAAATAGACTTCAAATGGGTTAATATTCACAGTCAGAACAATGGTTAAACCTTTCTGTAAAACCTATATATCAATCTCTGTTAAAGTTACCTGTGATATATTGATTACAATGTTCTCTGGTGTATGTTCTAATGACCCCTATAGTTGCCTCTGTGATTTCTTCCTCCTTACTTGGTATTGCTTGCCCCCCCCCACGTCCGTTTGTATTTCTGAGTTGATATTGGCGATACTATTGCCCCTGGTGGGGCTCTGGAAAAATCACCGGTCTACGACGCCCATGTCAACACTTTTTACCATAGGATTGACCTGTGGAAGTGTTTTATTGATGACGTCTTCCTGATTTGGAAGGGAACGGTGGATGAATTGGGGGAATTTGTTGTGTATCTAGAGGATAGCAATCCAAATCTTAAATTTAGTGTTCTGAGTGACAAACAGAAGGTCAAATTTTTGGACACTGAGATTAAGAGAGATCCAGTAGATGGGGTCCAAACATCATTATTTCAGAAAGATACAGATAGAAATGCCCTCTTATGTGCACCTAGTTACCATCTCAGACATTTCATTAACAATATACTCAGAGCCCAACTGCTTAGAGCATGGATAAATTGTAGTCTGAATGAAGACTTTGTGAAATATGGAAGTGATATGTGTTTGAGGTTTGTGGATAGAGGTTATTTGAAGGATCTTGTAGAGGATGTAATGCATAAGGTTTCTAATATTAGCCATGCTGAAGCTATTACCCCTAGAGCTAAAGAGACAGATGATAGTAATAGGATTAATTTTGTTGCTACCGTCTGTAAACAATCAGGTGGCTTGGGGGAGATTATTCGAAAGCACTGGCCCCTTTTGAATTTGGAACCACGCTTAAGAGAAGTAGCCAAAAATCCACCACGTGTTGTATACCGATGTGGGAGGAATATTAGTAATCTAATAACTAAAAGTTATCAGCCAAATTTGGAAACAGGAAATTTGAAACCCACTTGGCTACCTCCTAGACCCAGTGGTACATATACTTTTATATTGAAGTGCATGGTGTGTCACCACACCTTTACACATAATGGAGCCCCCATAGCATCCAACAGAATTCCAGGTTGTGGACTTTTCTTTATTAAAATAAAAGTATGTCGCAGCAGGAGAAAAACAATGCAACATACTTAAAAGGCTTAACCGGAGGGTAAGCCTTGTGGGGGTGGGAGGCTGTCTTGATGACAGCTTTCATTTAAAATGTGTTACATTTTCCTTTCTATAACTATACTTGAGATCTTCTCTAGATAAAATCATAATTATTCATATTCTTTAACTTAAACATCTGCTTCCTTAATCCTAAAGTTCCATAGGACACTTATTCGGGCTATACCCAGCACTTCAGATGTATCTCATACATTCAATATAACCCTGTAGTTATCCTATAACCATTTCACTCTACTCCATTTACTTCCCTTCCCTTACTTTTATCAACTTCTGCTATACAATCCTACTTCCTCCTCCACTTATACCATTTTATCATTAGACATGTTACTGTTAACCTACCCATTCCATTCCTTCCCATAACTGATTACATACTTCCACTCCCATCGTGTTTTTCTCATAATGATATATTTTATTTCCCCAGTGCCCTGGCCCAATTTCCCCCCATTCACTAAAAATACCACCAACAGCTTAATCTGGTTCAAGGTCAGCTGGCATTCAACTGCATCCACCGTGCCCTGGTCATGCCTGAAAATAGTCAGAATTTCTCTAGAGCACTTACCTGGTCAACAAAAACTAACTAAATAAATAAATAAGTTCAACAAGAAAATAATAAATTTAACAGCTGAGTGGAGGTGAAGAGTGTACTATCACAAAAGAGAGATTTAGGCCATGGATGCACAGATATCAGAGAAGTGGCAGTCCAAGGGACTTTGTCAAACTTAGTGATAAGGAAGTAGTGATTTATGGGGTGGGGGTTGGGATGAAAACAATAATGCACAAAAGACAGAAGGGAAAAGAGAGAAGGGGAAGACAAGGGTAGGAAGAGAGTAGATTGGTAGAGCTGTGAATAAGGAGGCAGGAGCAGGAAAGGAAGAGCAGGCAGGGGAACAAGGCAGAGAGAAGTACAGTTAGGGATACTACAGGTAGTCAAGCAGAGTGGAAGGTGGGGGTACTAGAAACAGTCACAACTGTTTAATGCTAGGAGGTGCTGCCAGAGTTTAAATTTAAAGTGGCCTATCGTCATTTCAGAAAGAACCTCAGAAGGCAGACTATTTAGCTAGACTGGAGCCCTGTACATATAGGCTCGCTGCCCCAGAGATGTTCTGCAGAATGGGACAAGAAAGGAGGCCTTAGGCGAGCTTTGTGTTGCCCAGGGAGCAGGGGCGACAGTGAGAGGTTACTGGGAAAAAAAGCTGAGAGTGACTAAGGGTTAACTTATGAGCCAGCAGACAGGTGTAGTAGTGTAGTCTCCCCATAAAATTCAGACAGTTAGCTTGGTCACACTGGGGCAGCCACGAGGAGGTGACTGACCCCCAGCCCCCTTTTAGCTCTGCCACTTCTGCCAGGTCATTGAAAGTTCCTGTGCCCCATATGTTCCACAGGCCTCATTGTTTCCAAACCTCACACACATGCACACATTGTGCCACTCTGCATCTTTCCCCTTCCTTCCAATACACAGGACCACCTCCAAGCTAACACATGCATACACTGTGACCCTATCCCATCTCCCAATACACAAATTAGTCCCTGCAGGGCCCCCCAACCTCATATGCGCTGATGACCATCAGTTTCTCTGCTGGGGTGGGCTTTACTATTACTACCTCCCCAACCCAGTCACTCATGGTTCCAAGTCCTTCTACACACATTGGGCCTCAGGATTTTCAGAGTCTTCAGATTTCACACACACACACACACATACACATTAGCACACACCGTGTCACCCTGGTCTCTTTACCCTCCCTCCCAATACACAGGACCCTCCCAAAGCTCCCCCTAACACACAAGCATACACTATGCCACGCCACTTCCTCCAAATACACAAAGCAGGCACATCAGTTTTCCTAGTCTGCACACACAGTCAGCAGTACAGGCATAAAAAATTAAAGGACCTGCTGTCTGTGTTACCACAGTGGACTTTGGACTACAGAGTATAGAGCAGGCCTGCAGTAAAATAAAAGAACAGACTAGCTGACAAAGCAAAAATGGAAGGAAGAATGAGTACTGTCCATAGGTCCACATTACCACAAATTAATGTCGACGGCTGCTACACGACTCCAAAACTCGAGACAGCAAGCTCATGTCCATTCGAAAAAAAAAAAATAGGTCTGACTATATGAAGTCCTGCTTTGACACTGAAACTGCTGAACTGGAAGGTGCAGATCTCTATTTTGCTCAGTTGGTCTGTGGCCGAACAATGAAAGGGGCCATGACAAACTTCGAAGGTGAGCGCAAGTCAATCGACAGAGATTTGTTGCTGACATGAGACACTAGTGGCATTGGAAACACTTATTTTAGACTAAGTCTAACCTCATGTAAATCCCAAGCACAAAAACAGAGAGAGAGAAGTTAACCTGTAGTCAAGCAGGCATCTACAGTGTACGTGTCTATGACTGACCAAATCATTGCTGTATGTGGCAAATGTAAATGTTTCCCATAAAAACCCTGCAAAACTCATTAGGAATAGATTAGTCTTTGACTTTTATGCTTGTTTGGTTTCCTTCTTACTTCAGCACCACTACAGGGTCCACCCGCTGTATCTGTCAACGGAACTGGCACAAACTATTTGCCTGGCACACAACAAGTTCAACTGTTAAGATAGGATTCCATATTCCTAATTAACGAAGCAGAGTTTTGGGGCAAAAAAGCACAATTTACAATTCTTTATGCAGCAAGACAACTGTAGAGACTGGAGAGAACTGTTCAGCTCAACCATGCCAACTAAAACATAGAAACATAGACTTTGATGGCAGATAAGGACCGCTTGGCCCACCTAGTCTGCCCATTTTCCTACCCATTTGATAAGCTGCAGATCCTAGTTAACCAACAGCCTACTTTCTCCTACACCCCACTATAATTGCCTTACGTCTGTCCCATGATTTCTTGAATTCCCCCACTGTTTTTGAACCTACAACCTCCACAGGAAGGCTGTTCCATGCGTCCACCACCCCCTCCATGAAAAAATATTTCCTCACGATGCCCCTGAGCCATCCCCCCCATCTTTAAAATGTGCCCCCTTGTTCTTACATATCTCTTTTTCTGAAAGATGCTACCCTCTTAAACATAGAAACATAGACTTTGACAGTAGATAAGGACCACTTGGCCCACCCAGTCTGCCCATTTCCCTACATACTGGATAAGCTGCAGATTCTAGTTAACCAACAGCCTGCTTCCTGCAAACCCCCACTATAATTGCTTTGTGTCTGTCCCATGCATGTTTGAATTCCCTCACTGTTTTAGACCCAACTACCTCCTCAGGAAGGCTGTTCCATGTATCCACCACTCTCTCCATGAAAAAGAATTTCCTCACATTACCCCTGAGCCGTCCCCCCTCTATCTTTAGACTGTGCCCCCTTGTTCTTACACATCTCTTTTTCTGAAAGATGCTACCCTCCTGGACTTTGTTGATTCCCTTGAGGTACTTGAACGTTTCTATCATGTCCCCCCTGTCCCTCCTTTCATCAAGGGTGTATATATTAAGCTCTCTCAGTCTCTCCTCATATAGTTTCTGATGTAGACCCTGCACCATTTTAGTTGCCCTCCTCTGGACTGCTTCCATCCTGTCTATGTCCTTGCGTAGATGAGGTCTCCAAAACTGCACACAGTACTCCAGATGGGGTCTCACCAACTGTCTGTATAGAGGGATAACCACTTCCCTTTTTCTACTTGTGATGCCCCTTCCTATGCATCCCAGTATCCCCCTGGCTCTCCTTACTGACTTTTCACATTGCTTACCCACCTTTAGGTCATCTGATATGACTACCCCCAGGTCCCTTTCCATTTTTGTTGTTGTTAGTACCTCCCCTGCTATTGTGTACTCTTCTCCTGGGTTTTTGTTTCCCAGGTGCATTACTTTGCACTTCCTTGCATTGAATCTAAGTTGCCATATGTCTGACCATTCCTCCAACCTTGCCAAGTCCCTTCTCATCTTTTCTACCCCCTCTTGTGTATCAACTCTGTTACAGATCTTTGTGTCATCTGCAAAGAGACATACCTTTCCCTCCAGACCCTCTGCAATGTCACTTATAAAGATGTTAAAGAGGATTGAACCCAGTACTGAGCCCTGAGGTACTCCACTAGTAACCCCCCTTTCTTCAGAATGTGTTTCATTCACTATTACCTTCTGTGTCCTGTTGTGCAGCCAGTTCGCTACCCAGGCTACCACCCTGGGACCCACTCCCAGGCTAGCTAACTTGATTATTAATCATTTGTGTGGGACTGTGTCAAATGCCTTGCTAAAGTCTAGGTAGACCATATCCACAGCCTCTCCCTGGTCTATTACTTTGGTCACCCAGTCAAAGAATTCAATTAGATTAGTCTGACATGACCTTCCTGCTGTAAATCCATGCTGCTTTGGGTCCTGTGCCCTTCCTCTCTAGGTACTCAACAATTCTTTCTTTCAAGTGATTCCATCATTTTCCCTACCACTGAGGTCAAACTTACAGGTCTGTAGTTTCCTGCTTCTGCCTTGCTCCCACTTTTGTAAAGGGGAATCACATCTGCCCTCCTCCAGTCCTCAGGTACCACCCCATCCTGCCATGATTTGTTAAAAAGTGTGGTCAGTGGTGTCACTAGGTCCTCCCTTAGTTCTTTTAGGATTCTAGGGTGAATCCCATCAGGCCCCATTGCTTTGTCCACCTTGAGTTTTAGGAGTTCTTTCAGTACTCTTTCTTCTGTGAATGGACTGGTGTCAACCCCCCTACCCAGAGTGCTTCTATTGTCTGGTTTAGGTAACTGCTCCTCATCTTCTTTTGTGAATACTGAGCAAAAGTATTCATTCAGTATCTCTGCCTTTTCACTGTCTCCCTCTGCCCACCTCCCCTCTCCTTTATTAATCTTCACTATTCCTCCCTTAACCTTTCTATGCTCTGTAATGTACCTATAAAAGGTTTTATCCCCCTTTTTGACCGAGTTGGCTATTTGTTCCTCGGTTTTTGCCTTTGCTATTCTGACTGCTTTTCCTACTTTTTTTTGCTTTAATTGATACAGTTCCCTGTCGTGCTCCTTCTGTGATTCCTTATACTTTTTGAATGCAGCCTTTTTCTCCTTAACCTTCCCTGCCACCTCTTTTGAGAACCATAGTGGTTTTTTACTCCGCTTTGTTTTCTTTATTTGTTTTACACAAAGACTTGTTGCTTCTATGATGGCAGTTTTGATTTTTCTCCATTGTTCTTCCACCCCTCCTATTTGGCCATTTGCTAGTGCATTCTTCAGGTGTTCACCCATTTTGCCAAAGTCAGCCCTTCTAAAGTCCAGTATCCTTGCTTTTGTATGGCTTATCTCCATGGTTGTGCTCATTGTGAAGCACACTGTGCAGTGGTCACTTGTTCCCAGATGTCTACTGACTTCTAAATTTGTGATCCTCTCTCCATTTGAGAGTACCAGGTCTAGTATTGCTCCCTCCCGAGTGGGTTCCAGCACTAGCTGTCTAAGGTCTGCCCACTGCAAGGCATCGAGAATGATCCTGCTCTTGGATGTGGCTGCAGTACATGTCCTCCAGTTAACATCTGGCATATTCAGGTCCCCCATCAACAGTATCTCCCCTTTTTCAGCCATTTTGAGAATGTCCTCTATCATTTTCTTGTCCATTTCCTCCCCTTGAGATGGGGGTCTGTATACAACCCCTGTGTGGATTGTGATGCCATTCCCCATCTCCAAGGTGACCCAGAGTGCCTCTTGTCCTCCCCCTTTACTTTTTAGTTCTGTAGCTTTGATTCCTTCCCTTATGTATAGAGCTACTTCACCTCCTCTTTTACCTTCCCTGTCCCTTCTGTAGATTGTATACCCTGGTATGTTGACATCCCAGTCATGGTTCTCAGTGTATCATGTTTCTGTGACTGCCACAATATCCAATTGTTCATCTTCCATCAAAGCTACTAGCTCAGAAAGCTTGTTTCCCAGACTACGGGCATTAGTAGTCATTGCCCTCCATTTAATGTTGGCTTTATACTTTTTCCCCTTATTACTCTTATCTATTTTACCATTTACCCCGTCCTGCCCTGTGTTGAGCTCTGTACCTCAGTATTTACCCTACTACCTGCCATGTTTTGTGGGGGGAGGCTTTACTTTTCCTGCCTTTTATCAGTACCTCCCCCTTATCTAGTTTAAAAGCTTGCCAAGGAAGCATTTAAACCTGTCACCTAGGAGCTTGGTCCCCTTTATGGACAAATGCAGACCGTCATACCAGTATAGACTTTTGTCTCTCCAGGTGGACCCCCAGTCCCTAATGAAGCCAAAGCCCTGTGCTCTGCACCAGTTTTGCAACCATTCATTAAACTGCATGGTGTGCAGTACCCTAGCCTCACTCCTGCCATGGACTGGTAGCACCTCTGAGAAGGTTACTGTGCTTGCTACCCATCTGAGGCCCCACCTCAACTCCACAAATTAATTCTGCACTGCACTGATCCCATGCCTAGCTAGGTCATTTGTCCCAAGGTGGACAATGATATCTAGTTTTCTCTCCTGTGATGCTGCTTCTGCAATTGTGAGGATTCACTTCTTGTCCATCCAAGCCATGGCACCAGGCAGGCAGTTTACTTCCTTCTCTCCCTTCCCCAGTTCTACCCCCTAACAATTGAGTCCCTTATCAGTAGCTGTTTCCTTCCCCTGTGGTGTCCTTTGCCACCCCTTTGTGAGTCTCCCTTGTGGATGTCCTCAGCATTCTTCTGGGTCTCCACTGAGGGTGCCATCATAGAGGAACCTTGCTCTGCCAGAATGGCATATGATTTGTGTAGAGGTACAACTGGGGGGCTTTGCCTCTGGTCCACCACCCGCACCCTCCCAGAACCCACTGTGGTCCAACTGCTCTTCATACTCTGAAACCTCTGACTCAGTGGTTGTGGCAGTGGTGCTCTTTGGGAGAGGGAGGCCTCCTTAGTCCTTGCTAGTTCAGCCTGGAGGTGGGCAACCTCCTCTCTCAGAGCTGACAGTTGCTTACAAATAGGACAGCAACGCAGTTTCCAGAAAGTCTCCCGGAAAACTGCTGCCCCACAGCCAGTGCATTGCACCACTCCCCACATGTCCCGCTCCCTTATTATATACAATATGTAATTATATATATGTATTATTACTTGTTTTGTGTACCGACTGTTTATGTATGTTGCAGGGTTATTAGGAATATGACAGTTCGGCCCCAAGACCTGTTGAGGAAGTGATGTCAGAACTGTGTCTATAAAGGAAATGCCACGCCTGGGGGGGTGGGGGTGGGGAGGATGGGTGGGTAGTGCACAGTCACTGGTGACTGTTAGAAACAATCAAATACACAACTGCTCCACCACCCTGGTAAGTATTGTCCTTTATAGTACATACAACTAACACCACAATTTACTAGACCACGGCTCCAACGCAAACCACTCTACTGAGTCCAGGGATAAAAATGAACTCACTCCTCAGCCAGCAGGACACTTAAAATGTTACAAAAATATCCTTCCAAATCCTAGGTCTCAACCCCAGCACTCAAGCAAATTCAGTTGTATCTCACTCCCTCTGGTTATAAAATTACTACACTTTTAATGGAATCCTGCAATTCTCTGCTTAATGCCAATAAGGAAATATAAAAATAAAACTTTTTATAGAAAGCGTAGCTCCCTTTCTTACCCAGTGCTCTGCAGTATTATGCCTTAATCAGGTTTCCAGGTCCTAAATGGAGTTGCAGTTTGTTCTTTGCAGTAACTTTCTCAGCTTCCAACAGACAATTTAAAGTCAGTGTGACTGGCTTCTAACTGTGAAGGATGCCTAGGTCAAGCAGTGATGAAACCCCACCCAGAGCCAATTGATTGACTAGTGACACCTGTGATGTAAGCAGGCCTTTCAATGCAGGCAGACTGCTATGTCTGATTCCAATACACAAAACCTTTCAGTGAAACCAGGGATAAAAACTTAACTTCTCAGCCAGCAGGACACTCAACATGTTACAAAAATATCCTTCCAAATCCTAGGTCTCAACCCCAGCACTCAAACAAATTCAGTTGTATCTCACTCCCTCTGGTTATAAAATGACTACACTTTTAATGGAATCCTGCAATTCTCTGCTTAATGCCAATAAGGAAATATAAAAATAAAACTTTTTGTAGAATGCGTAGCTCCCTTTCTTACCCAGTGCTCTGCAGTATTATGCCTTAATCTTGGATTTTGTTGATTCCCTTGAGGCACTTGGAAGTTTCTGTCATGTCCCCCCTCTCCCTCCTTTCCTTGAGGGTATGCATATTAAGCTCTTTTAGTCTCTCGTCATATGATATCTAGTGCAGACACTGCACAATTTTAGTTGCCCTCCGCTGGACTGTCTCCGTCCTGTCTCTGTCCTTGTGGAGATGGGGTCTCCAGAACTGCATGCAGTACTCCAGATGGGGTTTCACCAACTGTCTGTACATAGGGATGACAACTTTCTGTTTTCTACTGGTGATGCCTCTCTCTATTCAGCCCAGTATCCCCCAGCCATTCCTACTGCCTTTTCACATTGCTTGCTAACCTTTAGGTCATTTGCTATGACTACCCCCAGGTCCCTTTCTATTTTTGTTGTCTTTAGTATCCCACCCATTATGTACTCTTCCCTGGGTTTTTGTTTCCCAGGTGCACTTCTTTGCATTGAATCTAAGCTGCCACACATTTGACCATTCCTCCAACCTTGCCAAGTCCCTTCTCATCCTTTCCACCCTCCCCTTGTATCAACCCTGTTGCAGATTTTTGTGTTATCTGCAGAAAGACATACTTTTCCTTCTAGTCCCTCTGCAGTGTCACTTATAAAGAGATTGAAGAGGACTGGCCCCAGTTCTGAATCCTGCTGTATCCTGCAAGTAACCCCCCTTTCTTTGGAGTGGACTCCGTTTACTATTACTCTTTGCATACTGCTGTCCAGCCAGTTTTTTAACCAGACCACCACCCTGGGACTCACTCCCAGGCTGGATAGCTTGTTTATTAATCTTTTGTGTGGGACTGTGTCAGATGCCTTGCTAAAGTCTAGGTAGGCCACGCCCACAGCCCCTCCCTGGTCTACTACTTTGGTCAGCCAGTCAATCTATTAGATTCCTCTGACATGACCTTTCCACCGTGAATCCATGCTGCCTTGGGCCCTGTGCCCTGCTGGCCTCTAGGTACTCAACAATTCTTTATTTTAGAAGTGATTCCATCATTTTCCCCTACATAGAAACATAGAAACATAGAAACATAGAATTTGACGGCAGATAAGGACCGCTTGGCCCACCCAGTCTGCCCATTTCCCTACCTGATGGATAAGCTGAAGATCCTAGTTAACCAGCAGCCTACTTCTTCCTACCCCCATCCCCTAGAATTGCCTTATGACTGTCCCATGCATGCTTGAATTCCACCACTGTTTTTGACTCCACAACCTCCTCTGGAAGGCTGTTCCATGCATCCCCCTCCACTGAGTTCAAGCATAACAGCCCTGTAGTTTCCTGCCTCTGCCCTGCTCCCACTTTTCTGAAGGGGAATCACATCTGCCCTTCTCCAATCCTCAGGTACCACAGGCTGACTATCTCAGCTGAACAACTTGCTGAGCTCCCACTCAGAGTGTCCATGCTCACCTTTTTTGATTGGCTTGAATAGATATATTGTTTTGTTGGTTCTCCAGCAGTATTACTATGGCAATGACTGCATTCTGCCCTTGTTGCCACAGAAATACTGCATGACTGGAAGAACCAATAAAATATCGTTTCCATTACCAGTTGCATGGCAGGCAGACAGATTAGCAGCTCACTGAAGTGCCATAGTCAGTAGCCATCCATGATCACCTTTCTTACAGTGGCTCAGACGGCACATTTATTGCAGATATCAATATTTCACTTCGAGATAGAGCTCTCGCAGCAGGTAACACCATTAGGACTATGGCACCAGGCACTAGAACCCCACAGAAAAATTGTAGCTAGCAGTCTAAGGCGGGGGACCACCCCCCTGACATTGGCCCAGCCCTGACATCACCAATAGAGGAAAGAGGCTATCCCCCGGCACCACCTTAATTATTTTCCCGCCATCGACCCATGCATATCGGCTCTATGGATGCCTCCTGCTTCTAGTCGACCGCCATTTTTGTGCTTCACACAGTTATCATTTTTTCCTCAAAATATGAGTTTGTTTTGTATGTCTACCCAGCCATCTTCCCCAACAGAGCGGCGGAAATTGAAGTGCACATGCAGCAAGCAGATCCAGGCAAAGGATGGCTATTTGGCCTGCCTGCTTTGCCTAGTCCCTGACCACAGGCCAGATGACTGCCTGCACTGCCTCAGCTTCAACAGGAGGACTTGAATCTGTCTCCTGAAGACTTTGAAAGCATAACTCCTTGAACAGCAAGTGGCCGCCATGCAAAAGACTCACTCGGGTGCAGCTCATTTTCCTCCTCTGCTAAGGATTCCTCCCCCAGAGAGAAGAAATTGAGCACAGAGTGTCATCATTGGGACATGGACAGGTCCAGGTCAGAATCCCATCCTACTTTAGGTTTTCACACAAGACTTCCATATTTTCTGCCTCTGGCACAAGCTCAGATCCAGCCCCTCCAGTCTCCCTGGCTCTTCTGAGGTTACTGTTGAGGAAGCCCCCCGCCTCTTCTCAGGTGTACAGTGGGGAGTCTTCTGGGCTTGGGCTTTCTCAAACCCCAATATCTCTGGCAATCTGACCCCACAAGCATGTGCAAGGATCTCAGCCAGCAGGACCAACATATTTTTCATCGGGTGGCAGGTTGGAACCTGCTGTCCACAAGGTCATAGTCTCTGGGTCAATGGTAGTCTCTGGGTGGTTGGACAGGATGATGGAGTTGGATGACACCAGGAGATGTCAGGAACATGAGTGCCAGAAGAAACCATACTCACATTCCAAACCATCATTGGCTGAGGCTTCGGACCGACGTCAGGCCTCAACACCCTCTGACTCTGCTATGGAGCCGGACCAGACGCCACCCTCTAAGCCGCCATCTGCTCCACCAGGGCTGAATGATGATCTGACTACAGACCCAATGTCAGCAGACCTGAAGCTTGCCTCAGGAGATACTAGGGACTGGCATCACCCCCTTTGCTTCTACTTCCCCTTCAACTCTACCTCCCCCTCAGGAGCCCAATGACAAGACGTCAGGGCACCCAATGACAGAGGACACCCTTCCACCAGAGCTGACATCTGACAAAAAGGTGCTGACTGACCCGAAGCCAGAAGGGACCATACCACAGGGTCCAACGCCAGGACCCCCCAGTGCCCCTATCCGCGATGCCAGCACCCCAGCCAGGCCCTGTGGTTTCTTTGGCTGAGGTCAGGGCTCTTTTCAATAGCTGATGGAACATCATTAAGGGGTACCTTTTGTCTAGGGCAGTGGAGCTGACCCCCAACCCCACGAGGACCCCGGCTCTGCTGAGACATCTGACCCTCCCACATTTGCCTACACCACCCCGACACCGGCCCATCTGACTCCAGGGGATGACGGGCATGGATCACCAGAATGACAGTGGCACGGTCACCACCCGTCATCCAGATCCTCCTCTAGGGGATGCCACTATACATCCTCAGAAGGATCCTCTTGAGGCTCTTTCTCCTATGATTCTTCAGAGGATGAACTGTCTCTTCCATCCCCAGACACATGGAGAGACTCCTCATGGTCTCCTCCGGATGACCCCTCCTTCCTAGTTGTGATGAGACACATCCAGTTCCTCAATTAGAGGGTGATGGAAGAGTTGGACTCTGAGAGATGCTGCTTGGCAAAGTTCCTAGGGGCCACTGACCCAAAACCATTAGTCATCCCACCATTTGTGGAACCCTTCCAGGACATTATGATGGTAGCCTGGAAGCACCCTTCCATGACCTCGGTGGTCCCTAAAAAAGGCTGACCACTTGTAAATGACCCCGAGGGGAGAACCACACTTAAGTGAACAGCCTAAAGCAGACTCTATGATCTTCACAGCTGCTCACAAGAGAATCCAACAGCCAAAGCATATGAGTTCCCAACCACCAGGTAAGGAGTCCAAGAAATTGGACCATTTGGACCACAAAGTGTATTCCTCTGCCACCTGTGCAGTCCAGTCACTTAATTTTCTGGCACACATGGTGATGTATCAGAAACCTCTCTGGAATGAAGCCATGGACCTAACTCATTCACAACCTGACTCTGCTAACAAGTCTGAGCTGTTAGCAGTTCTCCAATCCGGTGCTGACATTGGTAAGCACGTCTGTAGGTGCTCATACGACTCGGCAGACACTACCGCTAGAGCAGTGGCTACAGGGATATGCCTAAGGTACCACTCCTGGCTGAGGGTCTTGGGATTCTGCCAGGATGTGCAGGACTCCATCCTGGATGCCACTTTCCAAAGGACCAGTTCTATCCTCAGCAGCTGGTCCAATATCACCGCAGATCAGTGAGTACTCCGGATCATAGAAAAGGATTATGCACTATAATTCACCCAAATTCCACCAGACACCCCACCAATTCCCACCCATTGCTCCCCATCCCACTCGGGCCTTATCTGGGTAGAAGTCCAAGCCCTCCTGAGCAAGAAAGCAATCCAAGCTGTGCCACCAACTCAAAGAAGAAGGGGATATTACTCCCACTTCTTCCTAGTCCCAAAAAAGACAAAGGATGTTTTCCCATTCTGGACCTCAGTCAACTGAACACTATCTTTGAATACAAAAGGTTCAGGATAGTGATACTGCCAGGATTGCTGCCCATGCTTCACTAAGGGGACTGTTTATGCATCCTGGACATGTAGGATGCCTACATGCATATAAAAATCCTGCCTCCCACAGAAAATACCTCCATTTTACCTTCCAGGGAGAGCAGTACCAGTTCAGGGCACTGCCATTTGGCCTTTCCTCAGCACCCAGGGTGTTCACCAAGTGCCTGGCAGTGGTGGAAACATCTCTCAGGAGGCAGGGACATTATATCTACCCCTACCTCAATGACTGGCTCTTGACAGCTCCCACAAGGGAACAGCTGTGTCACTCGCTGGAAGACACCTTCCAACTGTTCCAAGATCTGGGGGTTACCTTGAATCTTCCAAAGTCACCCCCCTGGCCCACTTAAAGGTTACAGTACAAAGAGGCTGTCTTGGACACTGTCCAGGGAAGAGCCTTTCTTCCCTCATAGAGGGCAGATTGACTAAGGGTGCTTGCTCGGAGGGTCATCTACACAAACCATATTCCTGCCAGAATGGTACTGCAGCTACTAGGCTATATGGCAGCTGCCATTGTAACAGTACCCTTATCTCATCTGCACATAAAGGTTCTCCAGTGGAACCTCTGGGTTCCGTGGGACCAGCACTTGGACGATCTTGAGCAACCAGTCCAGATCTCCAAAGTAGTGTGTCAGACTCTGGAATGGTGGCTCACCCTTTCCCAGCTAGAATCTGGGGCTCCCTTTCAAAGTCACAGTCCTCAGCACATCCTCTCAATGGATGCCTCCGGACTAGGGTAGGGAACACATTTCAGAGGCCATCAGATAAGAGGGATGTGGACCTCTTTGGAACGCAATCTCCACATCAACGTGTTGGAGATGAGAGCCATTCTGAATGCCTTACAGGTGTTCCAGACTATTCTTCTTCTTCCAGGACCCCTACTGACCCAGTTGGACAACATGCCAGTGGTCTTCTACATCAACAAGCAAGTAGACACACACTCTTAACCCCTTTGCAGAGAACCCATGACAGTCTAGTACTGGGTAGTGGAGCACAACCAGTAACTCACAGCGGTTCACATTCCAGGAGTTCAAAACACCCTAGCCAACAGCCTCAGCTACTATCAGTCTCAGGCTCATGAATGGGACCTACTACAGGACATAGTAGATGATCTTTTCCAAAAGTGGAGTCTTCCAGAACTGGATCTCTTTGGGTCCCCATTCAATGCCAGACTGCCCCATTTCTGCTCACTAGATACAGGGCCTGGTGTTTACTGGTGAGATGCATTGTCCCTCTCTTGGGTAGAGAGGTTTGTGTATGCCTTTCCTCCCTTCCCACTACTTCAGAGAGTACTGCTCAAGCTAAAAGCAGAATGAGCTGTCATGATTCTCATAGCACCATTTTGGCCTCGACAGATTTGGTTCCCGTTGCTCCAACAATTGGCACTGGAACCTCCTGTTCTCTTGCCCCATATCCTCACTTGCTCTCCTGGGAGCAGGGAACTCTAGTACACCAAAATCTTCAGTCTCTGCACCTGCATGCATGGCTCCTGCAGACCTATTCAGGGACAGATATGGGGTGTCCTCAAGGGTAGCGGAGGTCCTAGTGGCAGTGAGGAAACCCTCGACCAGGGTCACATATGCCATGAAATGGAAATGTTTCTGCCTGTGGGCTTCATCCCATCTCCTGGATCCATTCACCTGTCCAGTGAATTCGGTCCTGGAGTACCATCTTTCCCCATCTGATACAGACCTCAGCTAGTCGTCCATAAAGGTACACCTTTCTGCACTTTCAGCTTATCATGTACCAATGGATGGCAGGACCCTGGTGCAATTGGATTTGTCCAAGACATTCTTGTGAGATATTATGCATATCAAGCCTCCCAGGAGGGACCCTATTCCCCTATGGGATCTCTTATTCATGCTAGAAAAGCTTACGTTACTTCCCTTTGCGCCAGCCACAAGTTGTGAGCTATGCTTCCTAATTAATCAATCAAACAATCTTTATTTTACCAGACAAAACACCATTGAGTAAAACTCATTTGCAAGATGGAACTGGGTATGTTTACACAACAAATCAGGGAAATCATAATATAACACAGGGAGTAATACAAACAATAAATAATGCGTCAGGTACAGCAAACACATATAGAACAATCTGCAGCTGGGAAAAACAATAACTATATACATAGATATTATGTACACATTAGTACAGTGAAACTTGAATGAGAGAGTAAAGAATCAGTCGAGACATAATTGGGGAGCGGTCCCGAGCAGTCGGAGGCATATAGGTCAGTGATGAAAACAGTTGCAGGTCTCAACTGAGAATTGTGCCAGCAGGGATTTAAAGGTGGCCAGCTTGACAGGTATTGCTATTTTTGTGTCTTTTGGACCCTGTTCCAGATACAGTCAAGGCATGGCATATGGAGGTTTTGCCAAGTCCTGTTCTGACCCTGGGGACAACTAGTGTGATATGTAAGAGGCTCCTAAGAGGGTAGTTCCTCTCAGTGCAGGCAGGCAGACAGTCCAGAATATACTGGGGCAGAATGTGTTATTGCTTGATTTGTCCAGCTGATTACATTTTTCTGATGTCTAAGTTTAAGGGATAGCCATCCAAGCTCCAAGTATAAGGAGCAGTGATGGGTGGAGAATAGGACACCAGTAATAAATCTCAACACATGGTGTTAGAGAGTGTCAAGCATAGCCAGAGTGGTACTAGGGGCCTTGGCCATATATGAAATCCGCATAGTCAAAGAGAGGAAGAAAGGTGGATTGGACCAAACGGAGTTTAGCTTCATGAGTAAGTAGATGCCTGATGCAGAAGAACAGACCGAGCCTTTGGTTCAGTTTTTTTCACAGTTTCCTTGATATGGACAGTACAGGGCAATTTATGGTTGACCCAGAATCCCAGGTACTTAAATTTAGTTACGAGCTCCATGTTTTCCCCAAGTAGAGCAGTAATTTGAGGTCCAAGACAGAGACCGGATCTTTTTGCAGAGGTGAAAGGAGCATTGCCTTGGTCTTTTTGGCATTTAGTAAGAGCTTTAAGTGAAGGAGGCTTTGTTGCAGATGGTTGAAGTCTAGTTGTAAATTACTACAAGCAAGCTCTGGGGTGGGCCTATCCAAGTAAAGTCCCATATCATCTGCAAAGAAATGAATGTTGGCAGACCTTATACCGAGATTAATGTTGTTGATGTGGATCACAAATAGTAAAGGGCCTAAGATTGACCTTTGGGGCTCATCTCTTATAAGAGGTTTTAGTGAAGAGAGGTCCCCATCAACTTTGATCTGTTGTTGATGGCCGGTTAGGTAATTGGAGAACCAGTTCAGGGCTTGGGCATCAAAGCCACTGTTTTGCAGGGAAAGCAGGAGCAGGCTGTGATCCACAGTATCAAAGACCTTGCTAAGGTCAAGAAAAAGGGCACAGACATGATTTTTGTCATCTAGCTTGTTTAAACAGTCATTAGAGACCTTGGCAAGGGCTGAGGTCATACTCTGATGTGGTCTGAAACCAGACTGCACTGGGTTCAGGAGGTTGTAAGTTTCCAGATGCTGTCTAAGCTGAGAGTTGACAATTTTTTCAAGTATTTTGGAGAGTATGAGAAGGAGAGATATAGGTCGGTAACTGTTTAAGTCACAAGGATCACCAGATTTAAAAAGAGAAACTACGTGAGCTATTTTCCAGACCAGCGGGAGAAGGCCCTCCGAGAGGGACAAATTGAACATGTGTGTGATGGGAGGGGACAACACGTGATAGCCTATTTTTAGATAATAGGGGTCAACACAGTCAGCGCCCATGCTCTTTCTGGTATCTAGATGCAAAAGAAGGTCCTCTACTTCTTTTATAGCGACTGTGCAGAAGGAAAAAGGAGCATCATAGGCAGGGGTGGCAGATGAGCTATCGAGCAAAGCCTGGGCCACAAGTTTCATGCATAGGGTACTAGCAGAGGAAGAGTCAAATGCTAGCCAAGTGGTAGCACAATGGTTATTGAGGAGTTCTAGGATGTTTTGCTTATTGATAGTGAAGGAGTCACTAGTTGAGATTCTTGCAGGGAGGGAGTTTGCTGCATGGTGTCCTTCCACTTCCTTTAAAGTTCTCCATATTTTGCAGGGCAGTCAGTAAAGGAAGCTAATTCATTTCTAAATTATCTCGTCTGTTCAGCATGAGTAAGTTTGGTGCATTGGTTCCTTGTAGTACTAAAGGTGGTTCAGTCTGCTGGGAGCTTAGTTTTCCATGCTTTTTTCCCAAAGTGCATCCCAATGGTTCAGCGTGGATTTCAAGTCAGCAGTAAACCAAGGGCAGGAATTTTTCCTGGTGTGAACTTTAGTCAGTGGAACATGTCGATCTAAGACCCCAAGAACTATACCTTGAAAGAGCTCATGCTCTTCATCCACAGAGGTGGCCAAATAGAAGTCTTGCCAATATGAGTTTTGGAGGTTAAAAAGGAAGGCATTAGGGTCAAAGTTATGATGACTTCTTATATAGGTGTGTCTGGAAGTGGATATTTGCTTAGGAGAGGCCCTTACACAGGCTATGGGACAGTGATTACTCAGGTCATTGAGGAATACTCCAGAGTGGGAAATGAGGTGAGGTTTCTTTACTAAGATCAGGTCTAGTAGAGTGCTATGGGCTAGATTTTTATTGTTAGAATTGGTGGATTCAATGTTGATTTGTACCAGACTGATCATGTCACAGAGGTCTTTTGGGGGGAAGAACTTGATGAGAACCAATAAAGATTAAAGTCTCCCAGGATGAAGACCTCCAAGAATAGCTTATCCATTATATATGTCAGATGCTGCATCACCTTCAGCCCTGCTGAAGGAGGCCTGTAGCAGACGATAATAGTGAGGGAAGTAGCATGAGAAAATAGTACCTTTAGAGTGAGACATTCAAACTCCTTTGCTACAAAGGTGGAGTCAACTACAGAGGCAGAGAATTTGTCATGAATATAGATCATGACCCCTCCACCTCTAGTCAGCCTGTTTGTTCTAAAGACATTATATGATGGGATATTAATTTCATGGTCTGCAGTGGAAGGCCTAAGGCACATCTCAGAGACCACTAGCATGTCTGGTGAGGTGTGACTGATCCATGTCTTTAAGGAATTGAGCTTCCTTAGTAGACTACATGCATTTAGATGGAGTAGCCTTGGTCTCATAAGAGTAGCCATTTAAGTAGGAGAAGTGATGGGAAAGATAGGCCCAGGGTTCAACTCCATGTTACTAGAGCAAAGAAGTAGCAGGAGCAGAATTTTCTTCAAGGCAGTTAATAGTTTAAGGAGCCTGGCTCTACCCCTTTTGTGTTGGTAAGAGGTGGGAGTATAGTTAGTGGACACTGAATGCCAGTTAATAAGGCATAGGAATGCATAAAGTAATACCCTGGCAGACAGACAAAAGTGTTGCTTAACATGGGATAGAGACAAAGGACATGCACTGTGCCTGTAGCCAGGGAAAGGTGAACATAAAGGGAGAGGGTGCAATATTAAACCTATAACTGAAGGAAAGGCAAGTTTGGAGGGAGAAGGACAGTCTTTATTATGGTCAGCATTGTATAGCTCTGTATTTGGTCCAGGGTAATGAAGAACAGACTAAGCAAACAGCAGAGTCAAAGCACAGCAGCTTGCATTTTGGCTTAAGGCTCTCACTGATATGCAGAGGCAAAAATACTCCTGGCATTCACGAATTTGGGCATGAATGATAAGTTTCCTCAAGGACTTAAGGCTAAATAGATCGGCCAATAGGGAGTAGGAATAGCCAGTGGGAGGGGAGATAAGCACATTTAAAGAGTGCCAGGGACAGGGGACTGCAGACTGGAGAAAATAAATTCAAAGAGACTTAGCTGAATAACAGAGTCCTGGTGAGTCTTAGCTGAACAACAGAGCCCTGGTGCGAGCTAGAAATGGCAATTCTAGCCTGAGAGAAACCAGCTTAAAGTGCTGGCCAATCGAGGCTAGAACCGTAAAAGCATACGACAATAGTGTTCCAGGAGAGGATGGAAAGGCCAATCAGCATTCTTCAGGTCTGTCTTGGAAAGCATTGTTTTTAGTTGCTATTACTTCTGCCTGGAGGATTTCCAAGCTTCAGCCTTTGATGTATAAAGAGCCTTGTTTGATTTTTCACAGGGACAGGGTACCTCTGCGTACTAATCCTGAGTTTCTCCCAAAGGTGGTGTCTGATTTCACTCTTAATCATGACATTCAACTTCCAGTCTATTACCCAGAGTACTCAAATAAAGAGGAGGCCCTGTTGCATACTCTGGATGTTCACAGGATTCTTACTCTATCTTTTAGGAAGACAGACCAGTTGTTTGTCTCCTTTGCCCAAGGAATATTAGGGGCACTAGTGACTAAGCAGGTATTGGCCAAATGGTTGGTCAACTATATAGTTTTCTGCTATCTAAATACAACAAACCTTTACCGGTGGATTTACCTTTACTGGTTAAAGATCACTCCAATGGGGATGTTGCCATTTCGTTTGCATCCCTAAAGAATGTCTTAGCAGCAGATCTCTATGCAACTGCTACTTGGAGTTCAGTCCACGCCTTCGTTAAACACTATAGTCTGGACATTGCTTCAAGGAGGAGGGCAGGCTTTGGTCTTGCCATTCCCCACGGACTACTGTCTTAAGAATACCAGAGGTTTAATTCTGTCTATAACCACCACCCTTCTGACCAGGATTCTATCCTTGTGCTGCTTGGGACTCAGTCCTATAGGGTGTTATCTGCTGCAAGAGCTCTATCTCGAAGTGAGGTAGTACAGTTTCGTAAGAACTTTCTGTAACAGTAGATCTTCGACAAGAGCTCTTGCAGCAGGTATGCTTCTCTCCCTCCCTTCCCCCATGGTTATATCAGTTTCTTCTCGCTGGGGGATGTCAGAGCCTCCTCAGTTCCCCATCTTTTATGCTAGCCAGGTCTCCGGCAGATGAACTTAGGTGGTTTATACTATTGGTGATGTCAGAAGTGGGTCCCCCGCCTTAAACTGCTAGTTAGAATTTCTTTGTGGGGTCCCAGTGCCTGATGGCATAGTCCTAATGGTGTTACCTGCTGCTGGAGCTCTTCTTGAAGATCTACTGTTATGGCACGTTCTTACATAACTGTACTTTCTCCTGCTTTGTATGTACTAAATAAGAACAGACACTGCTGCACAGTCAGTGAATGTTTCAGTTTTCAGTTTATTGTAGGAAAATTCCAATGAACAGGCTCATTCACAAGGAGGTCCTATACACATAACAGCATATTGAAAAAGGACAAACATCAAATTGAACAGGGAAACAACATTAGTAGCAGTTTCAAAGCACCTGAAGTGGTAAATATGAATACAATTCAGTCAAATGAATGGATAAAATTGCTACATTATTTACAGAATGGTACAAAAGAACATGCAATTAAAGAATTAGCAAACAATAAAAGTTTGGGATGGTACATGAAACATGACACATAGTGACTGAATACATAAGTACATGGTAATATAGAATATCAGTTAAGGGTAGAAGGCGAGGGGGGGTAATAAGTTATAGGGGCCAGGAAGAGAAAGGAATAGAGGGGGTGCGGGGAGGGGCAGGGGTATAGGGTGAGTGGGAAGGGGACAGGCTGTGGAGTGAGGGCATGAGTTGGGGGAATACTAATGGCAGTTACACATGGCTTTAAGTTTGTCAGCCGTCAGGGATTTATAAAAGTCTATCATGACAACACTGATAAGTTTGAATATGGATTGTAGATAATTCCAAGCGGTGGGCAGGGTATAGGAGATGGCTCTTTTGCCAAAGTTTGTACGCATCTTTAGTGTGTCAAGAAGGATGAAATTGGACTTCCTTAGGGAGCAGGTGCTATGTGAGGTGTGGATGAGGGAGGATATATATACTGGGAGCTTGTTTAGCAGAATTTTTTCCATCCATGTCCCTAGATGGATGAGACGTCTTGTTGCTAATGAGGTCCAGCCAACTGCAGTATGAGTTCTAGGAGGGGCCTTTAAAATGAAACACAAAGCCTGGTGGAACAAAACATCTAATTTGTGTAGATTGCTGGCTGAGGTGCAGTTGTAGATGATGTTACCGTAATCAATAAGTGGGAGGAATGTGGCTTGTACAAGCTTGACTCTGGTATTGGATGTGAAAAGGGACTTATTTCTATAGAAGAACCCTAGACTGCATTTAAGTTTACTGGAAAGATTATCAATGTAAACACTGAAGGTAAGTTTATTTACTGTCAAGCCATATGCCGTGGTATTTAAATTTATCCACCACCTCCAGAGGTTCACCTAAGGTGGTGAGAATGGGTATAGCTTGCTTAGATTGTGCCAGAGGTGGGGGTGGGCTGTTAAAGAACATGATTTTTGTTTTTGTTGCATTTAGCTTGGCATTGATGAGATTTTGCTCAAGCTTGAAGAAATCATCTTGCAGTTCCAGGCTGCGTTGGCTTAGAGATATTCCAGACAGTGTCATCTGCAAAGAAGTGTAGTTTGGAGTTGACAATTTTGGGATTAAGGGTATTGATGCATATAGAAAAGAATATGTGGCCTAAAATGGATCCCTGTGGGATGCCCCTTGAAATAGGTAGGGGGTCAGAGAGTAGCCTGTCTACTTTGACATTCTGGACTCTACAAGAAAGGTAACTGGTGAATCATTGTACTGAGCCTGCCGAGACACCTACTGTAAGTTTTTAATGCTGTGAAGGACAAGGTTGTGGTCCACAGTATTGAATGCCTTACTGAGATCGAGAAAGACAATGCCAGTGACCAATTTGGAATCATGAACGGTAACCCAATCATTAGTGACTTTGGCAAGCACGGAACTGGTACTGTGACTTTTCTTAAACCCAGATTGATTAGGGTTGAACAGGGCATAATTTTCTATCTGCCCTTTCAGTTGGGAGAAGATTAATCTTTCGAGGATTTCAGAGAGAATAGAAAGGATGGAAATGGGTCTATAATTATTCATATTGAAGGGGTCCCTGGATTTGAATAAAGGAAGAACATGGGCAGATTTCCAACAGGACGGTACAATTGCACAGGCTATCAAGATTCAAAGTGTGTATTTAAAAAGAGAAAAAATATTAGTATTCCAAAAAGTGTGTGTGTTTTTCGGGGGGTGGGGGGGACAAAATACATGTGTGGCTCCCCCTTGAAAGAAAGTGAGGATGGCCATGGCCTGATCGGATCCCTGTATTAGCCACCACTGCCTCTGCATATCCCTTATTACCTTATAACTATCTGCCCTCCGACATAGTTTTGTATCCTCTGCGAAGAGACACAGCCTCACCAATGTCACTAATGAACATATTGGAGGGGACCAGATCCAGGACAGATCCCTGTGGAACCCTGCTTATAACTTCCCTTTCCTCAGATTTAACCTCATTGACCACCACCACTACAGCCTCCTTTCTAGCCAAATACCCACCCAGTTCACTACCGTTATTACCGCACCCAGGTCTTCCATCTTTTTAACCAACCTTGTGTGTGGTACCGACTCAGAAGCCTTGCTGAAGTTAAAGAACAGCAGATCCACAGCATGGTGCTTGTCTACTTCCTTGGCCATACAGTCAAAGAAAAAAATCAGGTTAGTCTGACAAACCTTCCCACCATGAAACCGTGCTGTTTACTATCCGAGATCCCATTGCTCTCTAGGTAGTACACTAGTGATTCCATAAGCTTCCCCAATATGGAGGTCAGACTGGTAAGGCTGTAGTTCCCTAGTTACTCCCTATCCCCCCCACCATCACCATCACCACCACCAAAGAAGCAGAACAACATCTGCCATTATTCAATCCTATGAAACTTCCACAGACCTAAGTGAGTTGTTGAACAGTCCAGCCAGTGGTTCAGCCAGTTCTGCTGCTATTTCCCTAAATATCATCAGATGCAGCCTATCTGGTCCTTGGGCCTTATCTATCTTAAGGACTATTAGACCTTTCAGGACCCTCTCACCAATAAGTACTGGCTGCCTCACCTCCGGGACTCCCTTAGTGGCCGCTTTGATGCTGCTTTCTGGCATGAAACCACAGTCCTCCTTGTTGAATACTGAGCAAAAGTAGTCATTCAGGATGGCAGCCTTTTGTTCATCCTCCTCTATCACCTTACACCTCTCAACTAGCCATACAATGCACCCCTTTTTCCTTCTTTCACTGATATATCTAAAATTCTGTTCTTGACCCCCTCCACAAAACACAGCTCCATGTCTGCTATCACCTCCCTGATGGCCCTCTTTGTGCCCCTAATTTTCTGTGGATAATTCTCCCATTCTGCCTCCCCTGCATTTCTTATATTTATAGAAGGCATTTTTGGCTATAACTGCTTCCCTTACCCTAGCTGAGAACCATAGTGGTCTCTTAAACCTTTTTTTTAGATACTGTTCTTATGCTTGCCTTTAGTGCCTCAAGGACAGATCCCTTTATTGCTCCCCATCTCTCTTCTACCTCCCCTATGTCCTCCACCTGTATGACTTATCCCTGACCAGTTCCCTTAACCTATTGAAGTCCATCCTTCTAAAGTTAAGGACTTTGGTTCTTGATTGTGAGTTGCTGGCCGGGGGACCAGTTCAAATCACATGTAGTTGTGGTCGCTGTTCCCCACTGTCTCCTCTACTCCCATAGCACTCACCATCTCTGAGTTGGTGAGCACCAAATCAAGGATTGCATTCTGCCTGTTAGGTTCATTAGCAAACTGCATCAGTAGATAGTCTTGGAAGGTATCCAGTAATGTCTGACTCCTGGCACTGTTTGTCACTGGGACTTTCCAGTTGACGTCAGGGAGGTTCAGGTCACTCACCACCACTACTTCCCCCTTTGCTCTTTTTGGCAAGCTAGAATGGCAGAGATGGTTTTTGTGTAGAAGTTTTTCTGCTATGTTTTAGAGATAGAGACAGAGAGAGGAACAAATGAGATATTTTTTCCTGGGCAAGATTTTAGTTTCATAGCCTGCTAGCCCATTCACAACCCTAAAGTGCTTTATAAAGTAAACAGTTTTGCCACGGGACAGCAGGGAGGAACTGTGCAGAAATTTAGTGTATAGAACTGAGACTTTCACGTTGTAACTTTTCTTTATACTCCCTCTTCTCTGGTTGCCTGGACTGTCTCTGGTGTGGTCTCTTGGCTCGGCCTGTTCCATCCCACCTGAAGTCCCCAGCCGCACTCCTGGTTTGGGCCCATCTCTGCTCCAACTCCACTGGTCACCTGACCCCAGCCATCCACTGGACCCACCTTCACCTACCAGGCAACAAGGGTTTTTCCATTTTTCTGTCCCTCTCCTGGCTCAACCATGTAATGTGCACTAGCATGAGTGTGTGCACTCCTGGGCACACTCACAGGAGCGCCACCACAGCCAGTTCCCTGCCAGAGATCCCGATGACTGCTGCACCCCTAGTTTTCATCGGGAAGTCACCAAGTGCTGGGATCTAAGACCCCACTCCCTTCCAGAAAAGGAGAGCAGTCCTCCAGATGCTCAATCCTTTCCTCCCCTGCTGATTCCCGATGACCCGAGTCTGCTCCCGAACCCGGTTGCTGGCATGGTGCGAGGTGTGGCGTACATAGAAACATAGAATTTGATGGCAGATAAGGACCGCTTGGCCCACCCAGTCTGCCCATTTCCCTGCCTACTGAATAAGCTACAGTTCCTAGTTAACCAGCAGCCTACTTCTTCCTACCCCCAACCCCTGGAATTGCCTTATGACTGTCCCATGCATGCTTGAATTCCACCACTGTTTTTGACTCCACGACCTCCTCCGGAAGGCCGTTCCATGCATCCACAACCCTCTCTGTGAAAAAATACTTCCTAAATTACCTCTGAGCTGCCCCCATCTTCAAATTGTGTCCCTTGTTCTTGCACACCCTTTTTTGAAAGATGCTACCCTCTTGGACTTTGTTGATTCCCTTGAGGTACTTGAAAGTTTCTATCATGTCCCCCTTTTCCTTCCTTTCCTCGAGGCTATACATATTAAGCTCCTTAAGTCTCTCTTCATATGTCTTCCGGTGCAGACTCTGCACCATTTTTGTTGCCCTCCTCTGGGCAGCTTCCATGCAGTCTATGTCTTTGCTGAGTCTGGGTCTCCAGAATTGCACGCAGTACTCCAGATGGGGTCTCACCAGCTGTCTGTACTTAGAGACAACAACTTCCTGTTTTCTACTGGTGATGCCTCTTCCTATGCATTCCAGTATCCCCCCAGCCCTCCTTGCTGCCCTCTCACATTGCTTGCCCACCTTTAGGTCATCTGATATGACTACTCCCAGGCCCCTTTCCATTTTTGTTGTTGTTAGTATCTCACCCCCCATTGTGTACTCTTCCCCTTGGTTTTTGTTTCCCAGGTGCATTACCTTGCACTTCTTAGCATTGAATCTAAGCTGCCATACATTTGACCATTCCTCTAACCTTGCCAAGTCCCTTCTCATCCTTTCCACCCCGCCTTGTGCATCAACTCTGTTGCAGATCTTTGTGTCATCTGCAAAGAGACATACTTTTCCTTCCAGTCCCTCTGCAATGTCACTTATAAAGACATTGAAGAGGACCAGTCCTAATACTGAACCCTGTGGTACCCCACTAGTAACCCCCTTTCTTCAGAGTGACTCCATTTACTATAACCTCTGTGTCCTATTCTTCAGCCAATTTTACCCAGGCTGTCATCTTGGGACCCACTCCTGGCTAGTTAACTTGTATATTAATCTTTGTGTGGGACTGTGTCAATGCCTTGCTAAAGTCTAGGTAGGCCATGTCCACAGCCCTCCCTGATCTACTACTTGGTCACCCAGTCAAAGAAATCTATCACATTTGTCTGGCATAACCTTCCTGCTGTGAATCCATGCTGCCTTGGGTCCTGTGCCCGCTGGCCTCTAGATACTCGACAATTCTTTCCTTCAGTGATTCCATCATTTTCCCTACCACTGAGGTTAAACTAACAGGTCTGTAGTTTCCTGCTTCTGCCTTGCTCCCACTTTTGTGAAGGGGAATCACATCTGCCCTCCTCCATTCCTCGGGCACCACCCCATCCTCCCATGATTTGTTAAACAGGGTAGTCAGTGGTGTCACTAATTCTACCCTTAGTTCTTTTAGAATTCTGGGATGAATCCCATCAGACCCCCATTGCTTTGTCCACCTTCAGTTTTAAGAGTTCTTTCAGAACCCTTTCTTCTGTAAATGGGCTGGTATCAACTTCTGTATCCAGTGTTTCTACTGCTTGTTTTAGGTGCCTCTCTTCCTTTGTAAATACTGAGCAAAAATATTTGTTTAGTATCTCTGCCTTTTCACAGTCACCCTCTGCCCTCCCTCCCCGTTTATTAAGCCTCACTATCCCTCCTTGGTCTTCCTTCACTCCCTGATGTACCTATAAAAGGTTTTATCCCCCTTCTTAACTGAGTTGGCTATCTTTTCCTCGGTTTGGGCCTTTGCTGTTCTGACTGCCTTCCCAGCTTCGTTTTGCTTTAACTGATACAGTTCTCTGTCCTGCTCCTTCTGTGATTCCTTGTACTTCCTGAAAGCTTTCTGTTTCTCTTGAACCTTCACTGCCACTTCCTTTGACAACCATAGTGGTTTCTTACATTGTTTTGTTTTGTTTTGTTTATTTGCTTCACACAAAGGCTCGTTACCTCTGTGATGGCAGTTTTTATTATTCCCCATTGTTCTTCCACCCCTCCTTCCTGCCCATTTGCTAGTGCATTCCTTAGGCACTCACCCATTTTGGCAAAGTCAGACCTCCTAAAGTCCAGTACCTTTGCCTTTGTGGAACTAGACTCTATTGCTGTGTTTATAGTAACCATACTGTTGATGTCGCTAGTTCCCAGATGGCTACCCAATTCTACATCTGTGATCCTCTCTTCATCTCCATTTGAGAGAACCAGGTCTAAGATTGCTCTCCTCAGTGGGCTCCAATACTAGTTGTCTAAGGCATGCCTTGTAGGGCATCTAGAATAACCCACTCTTCGAAGTGGCTGCTGCAACTGCACTCCACTTAACATCTGGCATTTTCAGATCACCCATCAGCAATATCTCCCCTTTTTCTGCCATACTAAGTATACTTTCTATCATTTCCTTGTCCATTTCCTCCCCCTGAGAAGGGGGTCTGTATACAACCCCTGTGTGGATTGTGGTGCCATTGCTGGTCTCCAAATTTACCCACAGTGCTTCTTCTCTCCTCCCTGTTTTCCCTTTTGTTCTGTTGCTTTGATTCCTTCCCTTTGTAAAGAGCTACTCCTCCTCCTCTTTTAACCTCTCTGTCCCTCCTGTAGATAGCGTATCCTGGTATGTTTACGTCCCAGTCATGGTTTTGTGTGAACCATGTTTCTGTGACTGCCATGATATCCAGATGTTCCTCCTCCATCAAAGCCACTTATTCAGGAAGCTTGTTACTCAGACTACGGGCATTGGTACTCATTGCTTTCCATTTTTTGATGGCTTTACCTTCTGTTGCAGCATCCCCCACTGACCTTTCTACCTCGGTATTTTTTTCATTTAGTACCCTGTTTTGTAGGGAGAGGCTGGGATTTTCATGTTGCTTATCAGTGCCTCCCCCCTTGACTAATTTAAAAGCTTGCCAATGAAGCATTTAAACCGATTGCTCAAAAGACTTGTTCCCTTCCTGAACAGATGCAGACCATCCTGCCAGTATAGGCTGGTGTCCCTCCAGGTGGAACCCCAGTCCCCAATGAAGCCAAACTCCTGTGCTCCACACCATTTTTTCAACCATCCATTAAACTGCATGGTGCAAAGTACCCTTGCCTCACTCATGCCATTGAAAGGCAGCACCTCTGAGAAGGATACTGTGTGTGCTACTTGTCTTAGGCCCCGCCCCAGTTCTACAAAGTCCTTCTGCACTGCTCTAATCTCATGTTGAGCCAAGTCATTTGTCCTTAGGTGGACAATGACATCCAGCTCAGACTCCCGTGCAGCTGTTCTCGTGATCCTGAGGATGTGCTTCCTGTCCCTCCAAGCCATGGCACCAGGCAGGCACCTTACTTCAGTTTTCCCTGCTCCCCCCAGTTCTATCCCCCTAATAATTGAGTCCCCCACCAGGAGCTGCTTCCTTTCCTTGTGGTGACCTCTGACTCCTTCCTGTGGGCCTCCCTTGTGACAGGTGTCCTCAGCCTCCTTAATCTCCTCTGTGGGTGCATCCATAGGGGAGGTGTGCTCCCCCAGAATGGTGTATGGATTGTGGAGTGAAACAACTGATTGGGTGTGCCTCTGTTCCACCATCCTCACCCTCCCTGAGCCCACTGTGGTCCAACTGCTGTGCTTTCTTTGCAACCTCTGAGGTAGTGGTGGTGGCTCTGGTGCTCCCTGGATGGAGGAGGTCCTTCCTACCATCCAGTCTGGCCTGAGGGAAGGTTCCCTTACTGCTGTCCAGTGTGGCCTGAAGACGGGCAAATTCCTCCCTCAGGGCAGAGAGTTGTCTGCAAATAGGGCAGCATCTCAGCCTCCAGAAAGACTCCCGGAAGACTGCTGCCCCACAGCCATTACATTGCACTACTCCCCACATGATTATGTACTTTTTTTTGTGTGTGTGTTTGTGTGTGTGATTGGTTTGTTATATAGAAATATATATATTATACAATGTGTATGCTTATATTTTCAGTGCTGTGTGCTAGAGAGGATATGACATTGATATGCACCTTGAACTCTTGAGGAAATGATGTCAGAACCCCAGGTATAAAGGAACTATTTCCAGGGGAAGGTGGGGTGAGAGATGGGAAGGGGTTGGGCCTAAACTGTGCCCTCACAAAACAATCAGCTAAGAGCTCTGACAAACCGCTGCAATGAGTGCCTTCCTGTCAGCAAGATACCATACACAACAATTTGACAGAGAAAATCCCCTGCTAATCAAACAGAGATCCAAGTCAGACACAGGTAAACCTCCCCAGCCCCAAAACAGCCTGGTGGTTTGTGCTCTGAAAGCAGTCAGCCCCAAAATAAGTCAGCTGTGCTTTAAACTCTTCCTGCACTGAAAATCTTAAGAATTGGAACAAAAGTAAAGCTAGATCCACCTCCCTCTGTTGCTTGAAAGACTGTCTTTTCCTGATAATTCTAAGTTCCTTATTTCACCTTTCAGTTAGAAGTAGCCTCCACCTGCAGAATATCTGCTACAGCGCCTCAACCCTCAGCTCCACCTGGTCTGCTTTAGAACGGAGACTTACAATATATAGTGCTTTTTGTACTGTATATCCCGAAGAGCCTTACAGCAAAAACAATTGTGTAGTGGGCAAGTGACAGTGCAGGGCCTGTCCAGAAATGCTGATGTGACCTCTCTACAAATTTGGGATTTATTATAATGTCTTCCTGGGTTCCTTAATGCCCACTGTCAGGCTTATATCCTGTGCTAGTGTGATCCTGTGTATTTGTGTGAGAGGACCCTAATATTATCTCTGATGCCCTCTATACCACCTTCTCTGACCTTATTCATATCCTCCCACCTAACTTCTTTGACCCTATCACCAACCGTCCCACTGACATTTCGGCCATCAACAACCCTACCCTTTTCAGGCTAAGAATCATCTTCTGCAATGAGGCAAAATGCTATTTCACCAAAGCTCTGGTGAACTCTCACTATAGTAGTGATTCCCTGCACCTCAAACTCATTCTGCTTACTCTGGATGTGACACTGCCTCATCTCACCAAAATCCTTAACCTGTCATTATGCCTCAGCCAATTCCCCACTACTTGGAAAAGAACAGTAATAACCCTTATCCTGAAGAGTTGCGACTCCACCTCCACTAGCAATTATAGGCCAATATCAATCCTGCCCCCCAAGGCTCTTGAAAAAATAATGTCGGACCAGCTAACAGACTACCTGTCCAAACACAACCTGTTCTGCCATGAACAACATGGATTCTGGAGGGGCCACAACACCTCCACTGCCCTCATTGAATTTACAACATATATACATGAGGCCCTGGAACAGGGCTCCATGGCAGGTGTTCTCTACGTTGATCTGACCAAAGCATTTGATGCCATCAGTCATGCATTGCTTCTCCAGACCCTTCTATCCCTGAATTTTGCCCCGGAGGTTACCACCTGGTTCAAAGATTATCTCTCAGGTTGGATTCAACAAGTCAAAATCAATACAACTATCTCCTCCAGTAAACTGGTCCTAGCTGGTGTCCTGCAAGGGTCAATATTTGGCCCATTACTCTTCACCCTCTTCCCGAACTCCCTCCCTAAATCCTGCAGTGGTAACATGCTGCTATATGTGGATGATGCGGTAGTTTTCTGGAAACATCCTCATCCCAATTCACTACAAACTGCCCTGCAGGGCTTCTTTAGTGAACTGGAAACCTGGTTCTCTGAACACCGCCTAATACTTAACTACAAGAAAACTAAATCCATGATCTTTGCCCACCGCCAAAACCCTCTTTGTCATGCGCCATTAATTGTCATGAACTCCTGGCACTGTTCTTGAACAGATCTCATACTTCAAATACCTCGAAGTCACGTTGGACACCTCCCTCTCTACCACTCAAACATACAACAAGTCTCCTCCTCTATTAACACTAGACTGGGGATCCTGTACAGACATAAGCACTGCCTACCCCCTCAGGCCATGCATCTTGCTGTGTCCTCATCTATTCTATCCTTGGTGGACTACGGAATAGTGATTTATGGGTCCGCTGATCAAACTGCCCTCAATAAAGCCTGCCGCTTGGTCTCTGGATGTGACAGGTTAACTCACACAAGCAAGCTTTATAAACATACTGGCTGGCTGAACTTTCAAGGCAGGCTTAAGTACCATACCTGCCTCCTTGCAAAAAAGATACAACTTAAGCAAGCACCAATCGGCCTCTACCCACTTATCCACACAGTCCCGCACAGGAGGGGCCCATAGGCACTCTGCCAACTCCACCCTCCTAGTCCTTCACTGTAGAACATCTCTTGGACAAAGATCCTTCCGATGTCGTGCTCCACTCCTGGACACCTAGACTGGTGCAAAAAGGTGTTATATTTTATTTTTGTGTACAAAACACCCAGCAACCACAGTCCCTCCTAGGTACAGGTAGTTCCCTCCTTTTCTCTCCAGCAAACACTCCTGACACATTTCATGCCCTCTAGAGGAGTGTTTGTTGCACCAGTCTAGGTCTCCAGGAGTTGTGTATACTGTCTGAAACATTGCTTGCTCAAATGCTATTTTGAAAAACGAGGACTGTGAGTAGCTAGTGCTGGCCAAACATTTTACTTTCTGACCTTATTAGAGAACTCAGGCCCCTCAACCTGTGTATAGTCATACAGGCCGGGGTAGTAGCCCTTAGAATAGAGCCGCCTAGGGGTTACACTGAGCACTGAGGAGAATTGAGATTTATGTAGTGCTTTCCATACACACTCTATATCAGAGTACTTTACAATGAAACCAGTTGTATGGTGGGAGACTGAAAATGCTAGGGCTTTGCAGAAATGAGAATTGAGATTTATATGGTGCTTTTCATACACACTCTATCCCAAAGTGCTTAAACAATACTTATCTGATAGGCAGCAAGTCAGTGTACTGTCAGATTTGTAGAAACATGAGAAAATGGGTTGGTATGGGGAAAAATAGTAGAGACAAGGTAGCAGAGAGAAACAAGAGGTACAGGACGAGCAAATACATTATGTAACAGGTACTTTAGTGGACAGATAAACAGCTGTATAAAGGTGAGTCATTGTGTATGGAAAAACAGAAACAGAAAAAAAAGAAAACAAGACAAAGAAATAAAGAATGAAGCTGGTGACATGAATAACGCCTAGAGCCCTCAGTGGCCAATATTTAAACCTAATATAGCCTCTTTGTTCCAGTGGTCTAGTGTGTATTAAAGTGCACCCAAAAAGTTATTTAAATTGTTCTGTGTGCTAACTGAAATTGCATAGAACATTTATTCACTTTCAACATTCAATTTCCCAGCCTTAGAAGCCTTTCACAACAGTTTATTTTTCTATACATGCATTTTTTCTGCATTTAATAGGAACAATATTTAAATAACGCATGATCCCCCTCCCCCTCAAAAAAGAGTGCTGCATTAAAAATTTGATCTGAGAACTGAAAGGTAAGTGGAGTACTTTTAAAATCATGGTAAAAATCAAGTAAGACAGAGCTGTGGTTGCAGTGAAGGGTGAGTCCATGACTCCCGCTAGTATGGAGGAAGGACAAATGGAGGATGATGCTCTACCATCAAAAATCAATAAATAAACTAAATTTTGAGGTTTGTTTGGGAGGTTTGATTGACTGGTGCAGGGGCCAGGCTGGAGAATCTGTACTGCCAGGGAAAGAGTTTGGCATGTTACCTTACCTTCCACTATGCCTATGTGGGACTGGTAAGAGGCCTCAAGAAACATCTCCATTTCATGACAATGTTGTCAATGTAAGATGTTGAGTTGCAGACATCTTGGATGTGCCCTGCTCTCCACAGAGAGACAGACTGTTGGGGATAGAAGGAGATGTCACTAAATTGTCTAGAAATCTAGAAGCTCTGACACACTCAAGGGCTATTTATTTCTTCCAAAATACTGTACTTCCAGTGCAAGTAACTTAGCAAAAACTCTTCCTTAAAGGGGCGATCCCCTCAAACTATTTTCTGTATACACATGCAGTTTGTAGGCATGAACAATGACTCTCTCTCTTGCATCCTCCTAATTTCATCCCAATTTAAACAAACATTTGTCAATGCCTAATGTTCGTCGTGTGCACTGCTCTCATGGGAGGTGGAGGGAATATTTGAAAATTGCTTCGGTGAAGTTGTTTGCGAGGAGGGGTCCCAAAAAACATATGTTGAAAATCTGGGGCAAAAATATTTGACAATGGCCAAGCTATGGCACTAAATTGAAAACTCTATTGAAAACAGTGACGTCGAAAACCCCACTGAAATAGATTTAAGCGCTTTTCTTAGTTCACAATTGGGCTTTGAAGAGTGAAGATGTGTCTGCAGTCCAAAGTGAATTACGACAATAAAACCTCCGTGGTGTATGGGTTGGGGGTTCTGAGTGGGTGAGGGGGGTTGGGTAATGGTCGAACAGACAACGATAAACAGTTTTCTTTTTTTACAGGGGAAAAAAAATGCTGAGGGACAATTTTCTTTTTTTCAGGGAGTTTGCTGAACAGATGAGGACACTGGGGGACTGGGACCCCCAGTGTCTGTATACTGTTTGGGGGGAAGTTACACAGTGGACAACAATGGAAGGATAAATGACCCTGGGGGATTGGCCACCCCCAGTGTCTGCATACTCTCTGGGGGGGGCTACACAGTGGACAACAATGGATGGACAGAGGAGGACACTGAGGGATTGGGCACCCCAGTGTCCGTATACTGTTTAGAAGAGGGAGGTTACACAGTGGACAGTGATGGACGATTTTCTTTTTTTTTTTTAGGATAAAAACCAAGCATTAGCCAATACTGAACATTTGTTGTATTGAAAGATGTCCACCTCTGCACCTTGTTTATGCCCTTGAGGTACTTGAACATATCTATCATGTTCCCTCACTCCCTCCTTTCCTCCAATAAGTACATATTGAGGTCCTTTTAATCTCTCCTGATATGTTCTGTGTTGCAAGCTATGTACCATCTTGGTTGCCTTTCTGTGGACTGCCTCCACCCTGTCAATGTCCTTTCGCATATGTGGCCTCCAGAATTGCACACAGTACTGTAGGAGAGGCCTCAATAGTGCATTATACAATGGCATCACCACCACGTGCCTTCTGCTAGTGATACCCTCTGCCTATGCACCCTAGCATGCTACTGACCATCCTTGCAACATTTGTGCTCTGCTTTGACACCTTTAGGTCATAAGAACTGATAACTCCTAGGTCCCTTTCTTCCTTGGTGATCATCAGAACCTCCACCCCATCCTGTAACTCTCCACAGGTTTCCCTTTTCTCAGGTGCATTATTTAGATTTCTTTGCATTGAACCTCAGTTGCCACTCCTCAGACCATTTTTCAAGCCTCTCCATGTCCTTGCTCATTTTCTCCACCCCTTCTGGAGTATTCACTCTGTTACAGATGTTGGTGTCATCTGCAAAGAGACAGACAGACCTTTCTTTCTAGCCCTTCCACAATGTCAGTAATGAAGATATTGAACAGGCTGGTCCCAGGACTTATCCCTGAGGTACCCCACTGGTCACCTCCTCTCCCCGGATTAGATCCCACTACCCCCACCATCTGCCTCTTGTGCATCAGCCAGTTTCTAACCCAGTTTGTCAGTTTGTGTCCCATTGCCAGACTACTCATCTTGTTAATCAGCCTTCTATGTTAGACATTGTCGAAGGCTTTGTTGAAATCAAGGTAGGTGACATCAAACGTCCCTCCCTGATTTACTTCCTTAATGAGGCATTAGGGTTTCCAGCACTAATGCCCCACCCCCCACCCTGCAGAGACTGACAGGAATTGGGGGTGTCCCTTTGGGTCATTGGCTGTAATGCTCATGCCATTCCACCCCCACTCTGCTGACAGTGACAGGTGTCGTGGTGTGCCTTGAGGTATTTGGCCCTAACGCTCACCCCATTCCATAATGATATAAGAATGGGTATAGCATAGGAGAATGGGGCAAATGTTTGGGCCAAGAGTCTCAGGCACACCTGATGCTGTCACTGGCTGCGAAGGAGGCAGATATCGGCATTATGGCGATGACCCCAAAAGGCACTGCGCCCGACACCTGTCATTATCTACAGGGTGGGGGGCATTACATTTGGAAACCCTAATGCCCCAGATGTTTGTTTTCTATTTTAACTCCAAATTTTCTATATGGGCATTTTGGGACACCCTCATGAACAGTGGCACTATCATTTCGTTACTCAATCAGAAAAGGTGATTTTGTACAGCGACTGAGCCATTCGGCGCCACTGGTGCTAAAACACATTTTGGGAAGGATGTGAAAAATGACAAGTTATACTGTTCATGAGAAGGTGTGAAAAAAATGACAATGTTAAAAATCTGGAATGAAAATATGAGAAATTGGCAAAGTTACAAGTGTGCATAGAAACTGTGCAATACACACCCGTAACTCGGTTATGTTTTGGAATTTTTTCACCAGACTTTCAACATAAGCTTTTTGGGACCTCCCCTCATGAACAGTGACACTGTGATTTTGTAACTCTGTCCCAAAAGTTGATGTCACACAGCGACTGTGCCATTCTGCGCAACTGGTGCGAAAACACATTTCAGGCAGGACTTGAAAAATGACAGCTATACCATTCATAAGGAGGTGTGAAAAAATGGCAATGTTGAAAATCTGGAGTGAAAATATTAAAAATTGGTGACGTTTTTCACGAGTGTAGAAACTGCAATGCATGCTCAAGACACAGTAATGTTCTGGAATTTTTTCACCAAATTTGCAACATGGGCTTTTTGGGACCCCACCTCATGAACAGTGGCACTGCCATTTCGTTACTATGTCCCAAAAGATGATTCTGCTCAGTGACCATGAAATCACCTGTTACCCCCCCCCCCCGTAAATTCCTAAAAGCCTTCTAAGAGCTTGCCTAGTGCTCCCCTGCCTGCTGGTGTTCGGCGTTTAAGAGCTTAACTGTGAGTGCTTTTAGAGCCTCTGGTACTGTCTCTTTAAGATCTGTCTGCTTGCAGACATAATTAGTTTGAATGGGGGAACTGTGTATTTTAATGCCTGAATCCTGCCTGAGCTGCTGAATAATTGCTCCATTTCTGCCATCACTAATGGTACAGAAGGAGCCTTGAGAAAAATATAACTAATTCTGTGGAGAAATGCAGAGTTTAATGAAAATGCAGTTTGTCTAACCTGCTTTTCTTGTAGCAAGTACTGTGCAGTGTAACTCTTTCATTTTGGTCCCGGACTGCTGAATTGGACCAGTCTGTGTGGGAGAACTTTAAAATGGAGCAGGCTGTGGGCCAATCAGAATTTGGACTCTCATTTTGGAGCCTGCTATAAGGGGACTGAATGGAAGAAGCTTCTGGGAATTGTAGTTTGGACCTTGGTGCCTTTTTGCACCAACAGAGGAAGCCCTGCAGCAACTGACAGAAGGAATCAGCCAACTGGAACCATTGTGGAGCAAAGGAAATGCCCTGAATTGTTGCTGGCAGACCAGATGCGAGTTGACTGTGTAAGGAGAAGGAGCTCTGTGCTGCAGCGGTGTAGATTTCACGCGGGAAGTGCGTTAGAGGCCCTGAAGTCGGCCTGCAGCTGTTAGTGAGAGTGAATCGGGCTGAACCCGAATTCAGAAGAGAAGTCAGAAGTGTGGAAACCAGGCTTAACCTGAAGAAGACTGAAGATTGTGCTGAAGAGCGATCGGCCTCTCAGGGACTGCTGATGCTGTGTGTTCTCCTAGGTTTTGCAGTGTTTGCGATCAGGATCGAGGAGCAGCCTGCCTGGTATAGTACTTTCCTTTTACATATGAATGTGCGTAGTGTTTGTGGGGAATCGCAATTTCATTTCCTCTGTACAGTGAGCTCTGTGCTGAAGCTGGAAGCTGATCCTAGCTTGGGTCGGACTAAACCCATTTGCTATCAACTGCAGTTGGGTCCAGTCACAAGGACCTTGTCGCCATGCCCTGTTGTTTCTGGAAATTCAGCAAGAACATCCACCCTCCAGTTCTCAGCTTTGGGTATTGTGAGTGCAAATCAGGGTATTCCCCTGCAGCTTGTTATCAATCACTAGTGTGTCATCTGATTATTGCTGATTCATTTCTTCACGAACTGAGCCATCCGGCTCCGGATTACAATTGGGTATTGTGCATATATTTCCTTCCTACAGGGCCCCATCCATCTGCACCTGCCGGCCAACCCCAGGCAATGGACCTGGCTAGCTCCCCCTACCCAGAGAGTGACATTTTGGAACCTATATGTATGCACAGTATTGTGATTTAAACCTTACCAAAACTAATCAACCTGATTGCCCCTTCCCATGTTACTGTCCCCTAAATAAATCAGATTGTTTGTTATTGAACTATATACTGTTTGGGGTGTCAGTACCTTTGGAATCAGCATTGCATTGTGTTGTGTGTATTGCTTAACCTTTTTTTAAAGGGGGTCGTCACAGCCATGCTGCAGAATCAGTCTGGAGGGTAAGTGGAATCTATTTGTGTAAAAAGTGTGCATATGTGGGGAATTGGGAAGGTAACTCCCGTGTACTGTGTGGACCACTAGTGGGAACAAAGGGGGATCACAGTGTCCCAAAGGGCTGCGCCCAAGTTAGTTTACCCACTACCAACCCTGACCTCTGGGTGGAGGCACCCGTTATAGAACCTAGGCCTCTCAACCTGTCAGTAGCCAAGCAGGCAGGGGTAGTAGCCCTTGGGATAGTGTCACCTAGGGGTTACATCTTGGAGGCACCACTAGGATTAGCTTCTTCTAGTGGCCATGTGAGAGAATTACCCCATTATGTTCAATTTAGAGGAAAAACTGGAGGGGCTTACTATGCCCAAGCTAAATATTGCCCCCCATAAACTGATGGTGCACAAATTGATGGGATGGAGTGAAGCTGAGGAGATAGATCACCAAAAGGCTATTCTGTTGCTGGATGTCCCCTTGGGGACTAACAATGCTGACATTGTGTCCACTGTAGAATATGCTAAGTGCGTGGGTAAAGTTGAAGTAAGGGGATGATATGCTGACTTAGTTGAACAGACACTGCAGGTGCTGCCCTCAAGCAGTTCTCCGATAGACCCTGAGAATGTACCCCCTATGATTTTGCCTGAAGGTGGCCAGAAGGGATGGATGGTCATTCACTTTCATAGTGGTCAGGCCACCCCAGGTGAGTCCCCTAGTACCAATGGGTTTAAAGAGAAGCTGCTCAAGCTGTTAGCCTCAGAAGGGAAAACTGCCCAAGAGCTGGTAAAAGTGCTAGATCTGTCCGGGGACCACATGCCTGTGCATTCCCTGACCACCTCCCCTGTGTCCATTCAGAGCTCCCCATTAGCTGCCCCCCTCATCATAATTCCCCTGATACAGCTGGACTCCTATAGACGGCTCAGACTTTTCCTCTGGTACTGTCCCAGTGCCTTCAGGGGAGGATGATTTAGAGACCTGGATGGACTATGCTACCCCATTAGTGCAGGAATGGCAATGTTCAGAGGAGGAAAAGAGGAAGCGCGTGATGGAAAGTTTGAGAGGCCCTGCCCTGGAAGCCATCCATTTTCTACGTGCCACTAGTCCGGAGGCTACTGCAGCAGAATACCTCTCTGCACTGGAGGGGGTGTTTGGCAGCACAGAATCAGGGGATGATTTATTGTGGAAATTCAAGTCAGCTAAACAGTGGAAAAATGAAAAGTTGTCTGCTTTTGTCACTAGGATAGAGAGGGCTCTGCAGAGGGCCCACAGAAAAGGGGGAGTGCCTGCCCAAGAGTTGAACCAGGTCAGATTAGACCACATCCTGAAGTCAGCAGATTTTCAAGTGTAATGATATTGAAATTGCAAAGACAGGAGGGCAAGCCCTCCTGAGTACTGTCATTTAATGAAAGAAATTTGTGAGATTGAAACTGATGAAGAGGGCTGGGAACCCTGTGCTGGGGGCTGTGAACACTTGTCAACCCCCTGAAAGGATTGATTTAGAGGAGGCCCAACAGTTGAGAGAATTGATTAAAGAATTGACTGAGGTAGTCAGAGAACCAGATCTTGTATCAGGCTCCCCGAGCCCAAAAGTGGAGTGGGAGTACATGTTGTTTCCCCGGAGACCCAGATCGAGGGTAACTTACTAGCAGAGATACGGGAGATGAGAGCAATGGCAGTGTTCTCAGATCTACAGGGATTCCTGTACTTTAAGGGATTTATACTACAAAAATGGGATACAGGAAGAAAATCATTTATTTTTAACATATCAGGGGAAATGGACAAACACTACCCGAAAATGCCCACTATGAATCTCATGGCTGCCAAGATCCAGACAGAGCCCTCCAATTGGTGCTCAGTTTGCTGACTTTGCTACACTAAGCAATTCTGTTGGTCCATTTGCAGCCTGTGTTTCTCTGGGGTAGTAAGGTAATATGCTGGCAGTGCATCTTCTTGAGGATGAATTCAGATCTTCTGATCAGGAACCAGTGAGCTGCTGCATGATCTAAACACCTGCCATGTGGCCCCACTCAAAACAGCAACACCATTGAGTCAGCCGAGCTGCATCTCAAATGCCACTGTTCTGGACTAGCAGAGCCTAAGCCGCTGAAGGTAAACAAGCCTTCTTGTGGGCAGCCTCAGGTTAGTCTATTTTAAACTCATTTTAAGTGCAAAATGAGCCAGACAAAAGACTGACCTCTTGATGGTGTTATGCTTTTGGGGGGGGGGTGCAAGAAAGAGTACTTAAGTGTTGCTTGAGGGAAGCAGTGCCCTGAACCACCAAGGCAAACAAACCTGTTTTGCAAATTTGTCTGTTTTAAACACATGAAGTGCAAAAAGCGAGCCAGACAAAAGAGACTCAGTGATGGTGGGCTTTAAAGGGTGATGGGGACACAAAGAGTGCTTAAGTGCTACTTGGCTTGTTTGGTGCACAGAGCAGAGTTGCATTTTTAAAAAGATCTCTAAGGCAGCACTTCTTCTGACCAGCCTAGAGGTTGAGGTTATTTGAAAAAAAATTAGACAATGTTTCTATTTAATTGTGAGCATAGGAAAGGTATGGGGGGTGTCTTCATCAAGATAAGCAGGAGTTATGAATTATACGTGTGAGATCAGAAGGGACCCATAGACTCTGGTCTGGCCTAAGATTAGTAAAATAAATGAAAAAAAAAAGGGAATATTTGTTTTTACCTCAGAGCTTGGTGCACAAAGCTGTGTGTGTGTGTGTGTGTGTGTGTGTGTGTGTGTGTGTGTGTGTGGGGGATGCTTAAGCGTGCTAATGAAAAACACAACAATACACTGAAACAATGTTTATTAATGGAGCGCTACAGGTACACAGAGCTGTAGGCCCAATGCATGACTGGTGTGGAGTGGCTATGCATGCGTATCTGGGGCAAGTAACTACTCCACATCCTGTGCCCCCTGCATGGCATGCACGAAGGGGGAAAATGCAGACCCACTTCACCCGATCCCCCATGTCTGCAGACAGCTCCATGATGGGGACGTTCTGGGGGCATGCTGGCATTACATGTATTCACTAACCTGTGTAGTGCTGGCCACATGGGTGCAGAGGGTAGTGCAGGGTACACTAGGGAGACCCTGCCCTAACCCACAGCATGCCCCCATGAACACAGGCATTTGGTCACCGGGGGACCAGGACAGGTCAAACTGTGTTGCTCCCGACTGCTGGACAGCAGGAGGTGGCAGGGGCAGCTGGATGGGCGAGCACCCAGAAAGTTTATGTGAGGCAGCACTGGGACTGGAGGGTGCCACACTGGTCTGGGTGCATGCTATCAGCATGCACAGCAGCAGACCCATGCCACCCTACGTGTGGGATCCGCTATGGGTCCTGGGGGGCATCCCATTGGATGTCTGCCTGGGTTGACTCCTCCCCCGGCCACCCTGCAGAGTCCTGTGCGTTGAGGGAGGAGCCGTGGATATGTGATCAGCATTGGTGAATGCTGGTATGGGCGCACCTGTCCGTGGGCTGCAGGGGCAAGGGTGGGGTATGCGCATTTTGTGCATCCCTATGCCCCTTTCATGCATTGTGAGCAGAACACAAAATGTATCAGTCTGTGATTAAGGAATACATTTGAAGTTAAGGCATTTCATACTATAAACAGAATACAGTATAAGGGACTGTATTATTACAAATTGATAATACCTTCAGGAGGTTCTGGAGACATGTGAACCTTGAGAACTGAGCTTTATAGGTTCCAGCATTTCCCCAGAACCTCAAGATGGTATTTTATTGTTACATATAAAGTTCTTATAGTTGTAGAGTAGTTATGTGATATGTTGTAGGTGATTTTTTATATTTAAAATAAATAAGAACACATAAAACAGCCTGAATATTTGTCCTAGTGATTTTACTGACTGGCACAATGACAACAATTATGTACTTACATTGATTTGTGCATACAGGAAAATCTACAGGAATTTCATCCCGGTTTTACAGTGAAAATACAGGAAAAATTAGGGTACACTACAGGAAAATGCTTTGCCTGATCTGGGAGCACTGCAATGGTGGGGGAGCTGCAAAGAACTGCCCTAACCCCCAACTGTCATGGAGATTCAGAAGCTCAAAGGTGTAGGCCCACAGCTCAAGAAGAGCCTCATCGAGCCCCCGAGGTGCCTCAACAGAAAAGGGACCCCCCAACCCCCAGAGACTCTAAAGAAACTAAGTTTTGCTACCATTGTGGTGAGGGTGGGCATTTTCAGTCAACTTGCCACTTGCCAGAAAACTTGAGAAAAGTTACTGATAGGTTGATAGTCTGAGATCAGCGGAGCAATACCCGGCCACCAGGGGAAGATGCATGGAAAAGTTATGCCACCAGGGCCAATGCCTGATCGACGCCCAGGTCAGCGCCTCCAGAATGGTCTGAAGTGGTGGGTCCCTCCAAGGAGACCACTGTAAAGGTGAATGGAGTGTCTACAAGAACTGTATTAGACAGTGGCTCCCAAGTGACAATTATGTTCCAGGATTAGTATCAGAAGCATTTATCTGATGTGCTCCTGCAACCATTGGAAGGACTGCATGTCTGGACTTTAAGTGAGAAGGCCTACCCATACTCCGGCTATATCCAAATTTGGCTGTCGTTTCCTACCTCTGTGGCTGGAGTGGCCGAGCAAATGGAGACTCTGGCCCTAGTGTGTTACCCCACTGGACTGTATGATGGGGTTCCTCTACTAATTGGGATGAATGCGCATATGTTTGGATGGTTGGCGCAGCTGTGTTATGAAAAACAGGGGTCATGGACTGATCGAGCTTTAAGAATTCTGGCCTTGATCAAGAAGGCCTGTGAGGCACAGAGAGATGCTGAAAAAGAGGAACCAGAGGAATCGGTTGGAATTGTCTGGAAGAAGGATCCTGAGTCTCTGATCCTGGCACCAAATGTCTAGTGTACCATACAGGGGGAAGTCCATATCAGAAAGGATGTCAAGAATAAAATCCTCATGATGGATGGACCAGGTGATGGGAACTTGCCGGAAAGACTGCTGGTCAAGCTAAGTATTTTGCCTGCCAAAGCCCACGCTTATGCCAGATGGTAATGGTCCAAGTTCATAATGTGTCTGATAGAGAGATTCGAGTAAACAGAGGTTGTACCCTGGCTAATGTACATTGTGCAGATACTGCAGTGCTACCCAGTAACAAGTGTTTGGGGGAAAATGACAGAGTGACGCCCCACTTGTTTGATTTTGTGGACTCCCCGTTACCAACCGAATGGAAGATGAGAATCAGTAGAAAGCTTGCCCAGAGAGACCAGGTGTTTTCTTTAAAGGAATGGGATGTAGGATGTGTGCAAGTTGCTGAGCACCACATCTGGCTGCATGATGAAAGGCCATTTCATGAGAGGTCTCGATGCCTGGCACCTGCTGACATAGATGATGTGAGACAGCATCTGCAAGAGATGCTTGCTGCTGGTGTAATACAAGAATCCAGAAGCCCATATGCTTCACCTATCATGGTAGTGAGGAAAAAGAATGGAACAGTGAAGATGTGTGTAGATTATCGCACCTTGAACCGGCAGACTATCCCTGATCAGTACACAATGCCCCACATTCAGGATGCTTTAGACTGCCTGAATGATAGCAAGTGGTTCTCCATGCTGGATCTTTGCAGTGGGTACTACCAGATCCCAATGGCTCCAGAAGACTGTGAGAAGACAGCCTTTATCTGTCCGCTTGGTTTTTATGAATTCATGAGGATGCCTCAAGGGATTTCAGGCACCCCAGCCACTTTTCAACACCTGATGGAGCGTGCAGTGGGAGACATGAACTTATTAGAGTGCCTGGTATACCTAGATGATGTTATTGTGTTTGGCAACTCTCTGGAAGAACATGAGAGTAGATTGTTCAAGGTGCTGGACCGATTGGAAGACTTTGGCCTTAAACTATCCATCGATAAATGTCAGTTCTTCCAAACCTCTGTAAAGTATGTGGGACACATAGTGTCCACCAAGGGAATAGAGACAGACCCGAGTAAAGCTGAGGCCTTGACCACCTGGCCACAGCCCCACAATCTAAAAGAACTGCAAAGATTCCTGGGATTCTGTGGCTACTATCGCCGGTTTATCAAGGACTATTCAAGAGTGATTCATCCTCTGCTTAATCTTATTCAAGGTTACCCTCCTACTCACAAAAAAAACAAGAGGTCGCCCCCCCCCGAGGCTAAGAGAGAGTGTATTTCCATCCCAATGAAGTCTTTGGGGCACGATGGACACCTGATTGTGAAGCTGCTTTTCATGAGATTATATACCAATTTACCCTTGCTCCTGTCCTAACCTATGCAGGTCCAGCAAAACCCTATGTCCTACACACTGATGCTAGCCTGCAAGGATTGGGGGGCTGTGTTGTACCAAGAGCACGAGAATGGCCTGAGACCAGTGGTCTTTGCCAGCAGAAGTCTGACCCCATCTGAAAAGAACTATCCTGTGCATAATTTAGAGTTCCTAGCTTTGAAGTGGGCTATTGTTGACCAATTCCATGAGTATTTGTATGGGGGCTAAGACTGGTAAAAACTGATAATAATTCTTTGACCCATGTGCAGACTACAGCCAAGTTGGATGCCACTGGCCATAGGTGGCTTTCTGCATTAGCTATATATGATTATGCTGTTGAATACAGAGCAGGCCTGAACCATGTAGATGCTGATGCTCTTTCCCGGAGGCCTGTTCCTAGAAATGATTGGGTCAGATTGTCAGAACCTGACATTCAAGCATTATGCCAGAAGTTTGACAAGGAGGAAGAAGTATCCCCGGACACAGTTGACGGTCTAGTAGATTGCTTGAGGCCCTCTGACCATTGTATACCTGCTGCTTACTGCTACTTTTCTGCATTAGACACTGGTGCACTGCCTCAACTAGATAATGACAGTATTCAGCAGGCTCAATCCCGAGATCCTATGATCAAATCAGCTCTAGAAGCCCTCTACGCAGGGAAAGATGCATCCAAGTTACGCTCCACTGATTTGACAAGTGCATTGTTATGCAAGGAAGGTCCTAAGTTGAAACTGATTAATAGACTATTATACCAAGAAACAGTAGACAGAGGGGGGCAAATAGACAAACAGCAACTAGTTTTGCCCACTGCCTTCCGAGACTTGGTACTGAGGTCCCTACACAACCACATGGGGCACCTTGGTATAGACAGAACACTTGACTTGGTGAGATCCAGATTCTATTGGCCTAAGATGGGGGCTGATGTTGAGCAACACATTTGAACTTGTAGTCATTGTTTACAGAGAAAAGCCTTGCCCCAGAGGGATGCCCCCCCTTGTTAACATCACCACCAGCACCCCCACGGAGCAGGTCTGTATTGACTTTCTGAGTTTGGAGCCAGATCAAAGAAATATTAGTAATGTGCTTGTGGTCACTGACCATTTTACAAGATATGCCCAAGCTTTCCCCACCAAGGACCAGAAGCCATCCACCGTGGCAAAAATACTTGTAGAAAACTTTTTTGTTCACTATGGGGCTCCACAAAGAATCCATTCTGACCAAGGGAGAGACTTTGAGAGTCATTTGATCAAAGAGATGCTTTCTCTGTGGGGATTGCAAAAGTCCAGAACCACCCCCTACCACCCCCAGGGGGACCCACAGCCTGAACGTTTTAACCACACTCTGTTGGACATGCTGGGCACCCTTCACCCAAAGGGCAAGCCTAGATGGAGCCAAGAAATCAGCACCTTAGTACATGCCTACAACTGTACCAAAAGTGATGCCACTGGGTTCTCCCCCTACCACCTTATGTTTGGCAGAGAGGCCCGACTACCAGTAGATGTTTGTTTCAGAGTTTCTCCTGATGTGGTTCGAGCCAACAACTATTTACAGTATGTGCAAAAGTTAAAGGCCCAACTAAATTATGCATACTAACTGGCTCAAACCATGGCTGCCAAAAGAAATCTGGCCAACAAAGAAAGGTATGATAAAAAGGTGAAAGCACAGGAACTCCAGGAGAGGGATCCTGTATTGCTAAGAAATCTGGGACCGCATGGCAAACACAAGATTTCTGACAGGTAGCACCATCTCCCTCACATTGTGGTGGGCAAACTGGATGATCTGCCTGTGTACAAAGTAAGGCCTGAGAATAATTCAAAAGATGTTAAGACAATGCATCGAAAGCATTTGCTGCCCATTGGCCAAATCTTGACCGAGTCTGAGCCCCCAGAAAGTGCTCCGTCTGGACCAGTGACCAGAGCTGCTGCTAAGCAAAAGCAAAGAAATTCTGCACCTACAGATGCTGAGTTTAAGTGTTCTCCACAGCAAGTCCCAGTTGAAACTGACTGTCAGTCTATTTCAGAGGAAAGTAAGTGCAACTTTGGGTACTACCCTTCTTATGAACTGAGTCAATTGTTTCAAGGCAATCCCCTAGTGAATTTTGGAGATGAAGCTGGGCCTTCTGGACTGCCTAAGCCCCCAGCTTTGTCCTTGGAGCCAATGCTCTCAGAAAGTGAAGTGCAGAGTATCAAGTCGGATGACATGGACTCACTGTGCATGGTGGAACTGTATGAGCTTTCAGAGGAGGAAAATGATGAACTGGGACAGACCTGTGACATACCAGAGCAAGAAGAGTATTCCGAGTGCCCTGATGGTTCACTGCTAGTGTCAGAAAACTCTCCATGTGAGTCAAGTAATGTGACTTCAGAGATTGCAAATCCTGGAACCGAAAGTGCCCCAAGTTCTAGCCTCTCTACCCCAATGGAAGTTCCCCTGACAAGCAAAGACGGTGTTGAAAGTGAGGCACAAAGTGTGGAGACTTTAACAGTTCACCTTAGAAAGACTGGTCGAGCTGTGAAGCCTGTAGTACACTTAAGCTATGATTCCCCTGGAAAGCCTGTGGATTTGCCTTTCAATGTGGTCCATAATAGAGTGTATGTGTCCCCGAGCTCATTGCCCAAACTGAGTATAAGTGCTAACTCCAGATTACTTGTTTTGCCTTCTAGGTATGGTGCCCCTGCCCCATCCAGCCCCAAGGTAGCTGACAGGGAAGGGCCCCCTCTCTTCAGGTTTCATGTGCAGGAAGTAATGACCTGACTTCAAAATGCATTGTACATATAATGTTGTGTAACAAGTAATAAGCTGTGAAATACAGAATAAGTGTATATACGAAAAGGTTAAATATGTTGACTGTTGTTTAAAAGGAAGCAGGCCTAAAATGTTGGTGATATGAATGTATGTGATGATCTGATTTAAAGTGTTATAAGGGTACCTACTTGATGCCGAAGCCAAGTTTTTTCAGGCCAGGAAGGGTGTAACCCCCCTGCAAATGGAGGTTCCTAAAAGCCTTCTAGGAGCTTGCCTAGTGCTCCCCTGCCTGCTGGTGTTCAGCGTTTAAGTCATTTAACTGTGAGTGCTTTTAGAGCCTCTGGTACTATCTGTTTAAGATCTGTCTGCTTGCAGACATAATTAGTTTGAATGGGGGGACTGTGTATTTTAATGCCTGAATCCTGCCTGAGCTTCTGAATAATTGCTCCGCTTCTGCCATCACTAATGGTGCAGAAGGAGCCTTGTTGAAAGATATAACTAATTCTGGGGAGAAATGTAGAGTTTAATGAAAATGCAGTTTGTCTAACCTGCTTTTCTTGTAGCAAGGACTGTGCAGTGTAGCTCTTTCATTTTGGTCCCGGACTGCTGAATTGGACCAGTCTGTGTGGGAGAACTTTAAAATGGAGCAGGCTGTGGGCCAATCAGAATTTGGACTCTCATTTTGGAGCCTGCTATAAGGGTACTTAATGGAAGATGCCTTTAGGAATTGTAGTTTGGACCTTGGTGCCTTTTTGCACCAACAAAGGGGAGCCCTGCAGTGATTGACAGAAGGAATCAGACAACCAGAACTGTTGTGGAGCAAAGTAAATGCCCTGAACTGTTGCTGGCAGAACAGATGCGAGTTGACTGTGTAAGGAGAAAGAGCTCTGTGCTGCTGCGGAGTAAAGTTCATGCGGGAAGCGCGTTAGAGGCCCTGAAGTCGGCCTGCAGCCATTAGTGAGAGTGAATCGGGCTGAACCCGAATTCAGAAGAGAAGTCAGAAAGTGTGGAAACCAGGCTTAACCTGAAGAAGACTGAAGATTGTGCTGAAGAGCGATCGGCCTGTCAGGGACTGCTGATGCTGTGTGTTCTCCCAGGTTTTGCAGTGTTTGCGATCAGGATCGAGGAGCAGCCTGCCTGGTATAGTACTTTCCTTTTACATATGAATGTGCGTAGTGCTTGTGGGGAATTGCAATTTCATTTCCCCTGTACTGTGAGCTGTGTGCTGAAGCTGGAAGCTGGAAGTTGATCCTAGCTTGGGTCGGACTAAATCCATTTGCTATCAACTGCAGTTGGGTCCAGTCACAAGGACCTTGTCTCCATGCCTTGTTGTTTCTGGCAATCCAGCAAGAACATCCACCCTCCATTTGTGAGTGCAAATCAGGGTATTCCCCTGCAGCCTGTTATCAATCACTAGTGTGTCATCTGATTATTGCTGATTCATTTCTTCATGAACTGAGCCATCCGGCTCCGGATTACAATTGGGTATTGTGCATATATTTTCTTCCTACAGGGCCCCATCCATCTGCACCTGCCGGCCAACCCCAGGCAATGGACCTGGCTAGCCCCCCCCCCCATCCTGGGTACCCAGACAGTGACATTTTGGACCCTATATGCATGCACAGTATCGTGATTTGAACCTTACCAAAACTAATCAACCTGACACAACAAAGAAATGTGACATTGTTCAACCAGGAAAGATACACTAAGCTGCAGCTGAGAGCTCACATTTCAAAGGAGAGAGCCATGCTGCATACGGCTCTGTCCTTTGAAATGTTTGCCAAGACCAACCCCCTCAGCAAACCAGTATCATCAGGACACTGCCTGCAGATTTGCTGGCCACAGACTGGCCCCTGCAGCACCACTGGCCATTGGGCTAGCACCCCTCACACCTCTCTAGTAACTCACATATCAACATGTTTGTCTGCACTTGTGTGCATGACAAACATAAAAATGGGGATGTGGCAGAGTATGAAGACCACTCTTAATCAACTAGCTAAGAAACATATACCTAGGGTGAAAAAAAAACAGTAGCTGTAAAAAAACCAAATGGCTAAACAAAAGAATCAAGTGACTTATTAATACAGACTCTCTAAATGTCAACGGCAACATAAAACCAGGACTGCAACTACAGCCTTCAACAAAATACAACAGAAATGTAAAACAACTATTAAGAAAGCTAAAAGGGCATATGAACAAAATATAGCAAAAACAGCAACAAAAGAAAATTGAAAATAATTTTATGTCTGTATTAATTCCTTATAAAAAACAAAGTAGGGCCACTTACACTAAACAATGAGATCATTAGTGATAACTCATAAACGGCACACGTCAATTAATATTTCTGTGAAGCATTCCAAACTAGTAATACCAAAAATGACAGATTCACATCTTCCTATCACAAAAGTTAACATCACAGAACAGGAAATTCAAGAGAAAATAAATCTGAAATCTAACTCCTCACCAAGCCCTGATAATACTTCCGCAAAACGTTTGCGAAGTACAGTATATCTGGGGCCAGATATTCAAAACTTTGCGCTGGGTGCAAACCATTTTCGCAGGTTTAGCGCAGGGTTAGAGCTGGTCAATTATATCAAAAGGCCAAATAGCGCTTGCAAACTGCATTAGCGCTGGGCAAAATTATAATGTATGCAAGGGGCAAACTGAGGGTGTGTGTCAGTACAATGCTATATTCAGCGAATACCGCTGTGCAAAGCGGTTTTGTGCGACATTAGCGCAACACTTTCCAGGGTGCAAATTACTGCCCAGGAAAAGGTAGCCTTAACTCTGGGCAAACCAGCTTTGCATGCCTTTTGCAAGGCTTTGCATGACCCTAACCAATAAGTATGACATATAGCAATAAGCCAGACATAGAGGACATATGCTGCTCACTGATGGCATCACTATAATGCCATCATCTGCAACCAGTCCCAGCCATGCCAGGCAGTAAGTGGTGACCTGGCTCCCAGTGGACACCATGGCAGTGTGGCCATACAGTACACACCTACAGAACACCCTTCTGTGGACACCAACAGATGCCAGCACACACATGTAGCACTGTGGGCATGGAGGGTGTTGAGAGAAGGGTGTACAAGTGGCCAGGCTGTACCACAGATGGGGTGTGGCCACGAGGTTGGGACACATCATGCAGTGCACATGGGCCAGTGTGCCTGTCTGATCATATGTGCTCCCCCAGCCACATACCGCACATCTGACGCATTTCTGATGTGGAGCCTTTGGAAACGAATCTATGAATCAAAGGGTTGTAATTCTGATTTGCTAAATAAATAAATAAAATAAATAAATCTGTACAGACACAACAGCACACACACACACCATATATATGTCAATGTGAGAATCCCATGCCAGTGGTGTAGCATCTCTGGGTCACACAACAGCATAACAGTAATGTCCACTGTCAGCAAACACCTGCAAGTTGGGCCTGTCACTGTGTACAGTGCAGTGGTCATCACTGTCCTACACACCATAGCCATTGCTGTGTCCCATATACTACTGTCCCCCTTGCTAGTGTAGTGCCTGCTGTGCACTGTAGCATTAACTACAGTTCGACAGTTGCATGCAGCAGGACCACCACCTGTTCCTGTGCTGTGTAGTTCCCTGGGGCACAATATGTTGTGCTGTACTGTATAAATGTAGCATGCAGCTACCACCATGCATGCCCATACTGACCTACAGGTGGAGCTGTGGGCAGACATAGTCAGCCCTCGTACTTCCAGACTGACCTACAGGTGGAGCTGTGGGATCCTGCGATAACACTGGGCAAACTACATGCAAATCAGGTCATAATGAGATGCTAATCTGGATGTTTGCCCAGAGACTACCTAAGTAGGCTCATTTGCATGCCACTTTTGAATATAGCAAAGTTTAGCCCTGGGCAAATGTGACTGTGCCGGGCAAATGGCTTAGCTCCGCGCTAAACCTGCACAAATGTGTTAGTGCCGTGCAAACATTTTGGAAATATTGTACATTTTTGCACAATGTAATTTCACATGCACTGCTACTTGCAGCTTTACTGAGTCCTTACCTTTGCTGGCACACACATTGGCCACATAGTCCACCTCTACCTTCCTTCATGTCGCTGTGAACTTGGCTGCTGCTGTGGTGTGCACTTCCTGGATGCTATGTTCAGAGCTGTCGTATTCCAGGGCTATGTTTGCACTGCACTCCCAGCCCAGTTTGCCTATCTTCTTTAGCATGCTATATTCATCAGATTTAGCATTGGGGCAATCCCTTTTGAATATAGTGGGCTATTGGGTTCAGGCTAATTTAACACACTGGGCAGTGCTAATTTAGCCCCGAGGCAAAGTTTTGAATATATGGCCCCTGATGATAAAACCCGAGTCCTCTCCTGGCAATGACCTCCTGGAGCCCCGGCTGCTGAGGGTCACAGCTCCAGCCATCACCTACCCCGTCACCCTGCTCATCAACAGATCCCTCCAAGAAGGGACGGTCCCCTCTAAATGGAAGGTTGCGACCATTGTTCCAGTCTACAAAAAAGGAACTCGGGACAGAGTGGAACACTACAGGCCTATCTCTCTTCTCTGCCCCCTGGGTAAAATTCAGGAGAGACTTGTCTATGATCAACTACAAACCTACCTGGAACAACACCTGCTCCTCTTCAAAGTACAGCATGGCTTTCGGAAAGTCACGGCACCGACACCGCCCTCATCCGGCTAACATCAGACATACTCCACGCCATGGACCTAGGCACCTCAATGGGCGCTCTATTTATTGACCTATCCAAGGCCTTTGACTTGGTCAACCATGAGCTTCTCCTTACCAAACTCCTCTGCCGCGACCTTGATCAGCTTGCACTCTCCTGGATCTCTAGCTACCTTAGAAACAGATCCCAAAGTGTCCGCTGGTGGGGAGTACACTCTGACCCCAGACCCGTGACCTCTGGTGTACCCCAGGGCTCCATCCTGGGCCCCCTACTATTCTCGCTATTCCTAAATGACCTTGAAGGAGCTTGTTCACCATGCAACCTTATCCTCTATGCGGATGACACTGTAATCTATTACAGCGACCCCCAACCCTCGGTTATTGCTGCCAAACTTCAGGCCAGCCTCTCAATGCTCGAACTCTGGTTCACTACCAATCGCCTAAAACTTAATGAGGAAAAAACAAAGGCAGTCCTCTTTGGGACCTGATGGCTGGGCAAAGACTGTAGTGGGTTGCTCCAACTCTCATCAGCCCTTGGTAGGCCTGTTGAAGTCGCTGATCAGTTCAGGTACCTTGGGGTACTCCTTGACCAGGAGTTAGCCTACAAACCTCATTTGGAGGCCTTAACTAGATCCATTCACCAGAGGCTTGGCCTCTTATACCGCTTGGGCAATGCTCCTTCCGGAGAAGCACGACGAGCCATTGCAAACTGTAACCTCATTCCCTCACTGCTATATGGCTCCCCCCTGTTCCTGTCGCTCAGGGAGGCAGAGCTAAACAAACTCACTACCCTTTACCACCACATCGCCCGCTTTGGAACTAACTCCTTCCCTAGGAGGCATCACTGCGAGGCCCTCAACGACCTACTCTGGCCAACCCTACAGCATAAACTAACCTATGCCTTCACCTGTCTCACATATAAACTCATCTCCCTTGGCCACCCACCTCATCTGAGTGGCCTGCTCACCCCCAAAGTCTCCCTTTGTAACCTCCGGTCCACCACTAGTCGACTACTGAACATCCCTCGCATATGGACTAACCAAGGTAAACGCTCCTTTCAGTTCACGGCCCCCCACCTCTGGAACTCGCTCCCCGCAAGCTTGCTAGACAGGCCTTCCAATCCTCATTCAAAGCAGGTCTTAAAGCATACTCATTGAGCTGAGCCTCTGCGGCTGCAACAGCTAGTTCATGTCCTTATCCATACCCTCCCTATGACAAAGGACTAAAATCTCTCTCTCCTCTTGACTGCCCAGAAGCAAAAATCCAATTAATGTCATAGCCCTTATGTTATGAAACTGTAATTGTCTTATTGTATCCCCTGACTATGAATGTACTCTTATGCTGTGTTACTTTGTGCATACCTAATGTAAAGTGGTTGGTTTTCTCAATCCCGGGTCGCCCCTGAAAAATGGACCTTGGTCTCAGTGGGCTTACCTTGGTTAACAAAATCTAAATAAATAAATAAATGTCTTAACTGTACCCTTAAAATTCCTTTTTGAAAAGTCTATTAACTCGGGCGTAATACCCATGGATTGGAAACTGGCGCATGTCGTGTCAATGTTTAACTAGTCAATGATCAGCAGCAAGCCCAGGCGGGTGAAACAGGCAGCTCTTTACACATAGTGCGTCCAAAAAACTGGAATTGCAGCAGTGGACTTCCTGGTGGTTTTGGCATGTTGTTCAGCTGGGGATCAATTTTAGGGATCTTTAACAGACTGGAAGGGAATTTACAGTACAAAAATCAGAAAACAAAACACCTCCACTGCATTGGGTTTCATGCCCTGTGATCCCCATGAAACATTATCCCTGGAGCTGCTCCCCGGCCATGGCTGCAGTGATGCCGAGCAAGCAGGTGGAGTGGCTGCAGGAGGAGCTCGAATCAGGTGCTGGGTCACTGCTGGTGCTCGACTGCCGCTCTCACGAACTCTGCGAGTCGTCGCACGTCGAGACGGCCATCAACTTGGCCATCCTGAGCCTCATGCTGAGCCTCCTCAAGAAGGGCAACCTGCCCATCTGCTCCATTATCCCCAACAACGAGGGCAAGGAGCACTTCATCAAGTGTTGCCGCAGTGATACAGTGCTGCTCTACACTGAAGCGGGTCCGCCAGCGAGGGAGGGGGTGGCGGGCCATTCTCCATGCTCAGGTTGTTACTGCACAAGCTGTGAGATGAGGGATGCAAGGCATACTACCTGGAAGGTAAGCAAGGAGGGATGTAACCAGCAGGGACGGGGTAAAAATAAAAATGTGGTGGTCTTCCTCTGTTGAAACAAACATGGACAGGTTAGGAGCCCCTGTGGGTGGACCACTGAATCAGCATCAAAGTATGGGGCAGTAGGGAAGGGGCCAAAAGTAATGAAAGCTGTAAACAAACAACAACAACAAAAACTCGTACCTCCTTGCAAAAAAGAGGGATTGGAAGTCATGCAGTTCAACAGAAATGGGCTTGGGTCATACCAGCAAGGGGAAGGTAAAACTAATATTAAATATTGCACCCTCTCCACCTTATAAATGGCAGGGTACTCAATCCAGCAGCAAAAAAATGTAAAATGTTAGCTGGGGAGAGGAGTTTTGGGTGAGTTTTTTGCTTTATATAAATTTAAAAAAAAATCTCGTGAAGTAGTGGCCACTGTGGTGCCGATCTGTAAGTAAAAGTGACATTTGGGAGTAAAGAGCACCCCTTTTTTAAAACTACATTCACATGGATTGTTTTCTTCAAAGGATGCAAAGAAAACTGAATGGTAGCTACTTGAGATGGTGGTCACTTGGACCTTTTTTAATTACTGGCCAAAGTGGCTACCTGGGGAATGAACCCCTTAGAAACTGGAGCTGCCCCCGAGGATGATTTTATCTTTTTCAATGAAAATTCGTGCATACTGGGATATCCAGAATTGGGCCCCACAAGCAAGGACTGTATCGGCTTAAAGAAAATTGGGGGGATTCTAACTTGAAATTGAGATCAGTAACAGACTGAAGGGGGGGGGAGACTGGAGACCACTAACTGAAGGCATGGACCAGTAAAACAGTTGTGGCATGACTTGTACCCAAATGCGTATTAATGAAATTCCCAGCTCCTTTCCTTCCAACCTATACACCTGTCGGGAAGGCCTGTTTTGGAATCCATTTCTGACTATTCGAGTCTACTAAGCAACAATGGATGCATAAAGTGTTGCTGCTAGAATGTAAATCCTTGATAGAATTCTATAGTGCATGATACATTGAGGTGTGTGTGTGTGTTGGGGGAGGGGTTCAGAATATTAACCTGATCTCAGTAGTTAATATCATATCTCTCAACACAGACTCTCAGAAATGAGGGGCACTGTAGGACACTGGCCCTCAAAAAGAGTGATGCATAATCATACATAAGAATACAAGCTTGGTGATTTCAATGTAAACTGGCTCTCACCCTCCACCTGCACAACAAGGATGCCATCACTGCTGCCAACTTCACGCAACTAATACAATTGCCCACTAGGGTCAATTACAGGAATGGGACCAGCACCCTACTGGACTGGGTTCTAACTAACCACCCTGACCATATCTCACACTATGAGATACTCCCTGACACTGTAAGTGACCATTCTCCAATTTTGTATATATGGACCAACAAATTCATTAAACCTCCATCTAAAACCATCAATAGCCAGGTTCTTATCCATGGGCACCTCAAGACTCTTAGGAACCAGTTGCGACTGCAGGACTGGACAGTAATAGACTTTGCTGCCAACGTTGACTCGTCCTGAATTATTCATCAAGTTTTAATTCGGCTTGTGACGTGCATGCCCCTTTCAAAAAATGGAAGGTCAGGGGAATTGACAACCCATGGATAACCTATGACCTTCTGCAGCAGTTGAAAACCAGGGACCAACTGTTGCATTGGGCAAGGGAAACTGGCAACCAAGCAAATGTTCAGAAGTATAAAACTGCCAGAAATGCCTGCGCCAGGGCCATTTGCTCAGAAAAAGCTCACTATAAGGGACTTGGCAAGGTTAGAGGAATGGTCAAATGTATGGCAGCTTAGATTCAATGCTAAGAAGTGCAAGGTAATGCACCTGGGAAACAAAAACCCCAGGGGAAGAGTACACAATGGGGGGTGAGATACTAACAACAACAAAAATGGAAAGGGACCTGGGGGTAGTCATATCAGATTACCTAAAGGTGGGCAAGCAATGTGAGAGGGCAGCAAGGAGGGTTGGGGGATCCTGGGATGCATAGGGAGGCATCACCAGTAGAAAACAGGAAGTTATTATCCTCTGTACAGACAGCTGGTCAGACCCCATCTGGAGTACTGCGTGCAGTTCTGGAGACCCAATCTTTGCAAAGACATAGACAGAATGGAAGCTGTCCAGAGGAGGCAACTAAAATGGTGCATGGTCTGCACGGAAGACATATGAAGAGACTTAAGGAGCTTAATATGTATAGCCTCGGGGAAAGGAGGAGAGGGGACATGATAGAAACTTTCAAGTACCTCAAGGGAATCAACAAAGTCCAAGAGGGTAGCATCTTTCAAAAAAGAGGTGTGCAAGAACAAGGGGGCACAATTTAAAGATAGAGGGAGGGCGGCTCACAGGTAATTTAAGGAAGTATTTTTTCACAGAAAGGGTTGTGGATGCATGGAACGGCCTTCTGGAGGAGGTTGTGGAGTCAAAAACAGTGGTGGAATTCAAACATGCATGGGACACTCATAAGGCAATTCTAGGGGGTGGGGTCAGGAAGAAGTAGGCTGCTGGTTAACTAGGATCTGCAGCTTATCCATTAGGTAGGGAAATGGGCAGACTAGGTGAGCCAAGCAGTCCTTATCTGCCATCAAATTCTATGTTTCTATGTTTATGTTTCTATGTTTCCATGTATTACCAAGACATCCTCACCACCTCATGGAAGGATAGTAGGAAATTCTGGAGCAACCTCAAGGACATCACTGGGAAAGACTCCAAATCCCCCCCCATGCTAAATCTGGATGGCACAGTAACACTTGATCCCACAGTGATTGCCAACACTTTCAACTCTGCCTTCACTAACCTCAGCCATGTTCTACCCCCAAACCTCTTCAATTCCTCCGCTGTTTACACAGCCAATAGTCAGCAAGGCTCAGCTCCAGCACACCCTTCTTTCTATTTCAGGGCTGTGACTGAATGTGAAACCAAAAAATACCTAACTAAATTTCTCGGTAAGACCAGGTTAAGTGGAGACAATATTGACCTAAAACTCATTACCCTCACCCTTGATGTAGTTCTAAACCCTCTTACAAAGATCATCAACAAGTCTCTCATGCTCTCCCAGTTCCCAAGCAAATGGAAGCTTGCCCAGATGACCCCACAAAAGTGGAGATAGGGCCCAGTGTGGCAACTACAGGCCCACTTCCATTCTTCCTCTGCTATCCAAAGTACTAGAGAAAACTGTCACCGACCAGCTGGGGGAGTACCTGGAGAAGTATGATCTCCAATGTCCACACCAACATGGCTTTAGGAAAGGTCACAGCACCACCTCCGCTCTCCTTGAATTCACAAGCTATATCCAGCAGACCTTGGACAATGGTCACCTTGTTGGTGCCACCTTTATTGACCTCTCCAAGACATTTGACACAGTCAACCATCCCCTACTACTTGAACAGCTAGCCAAACTAGGTCTGTCTGCTAATACCCTGCGTTGGTTCAACAGCTACCTCTCCAGCTGCTTGCAGCAAGTGAAAATAGGGGATGCCCTCTCATCCAAGCTCCCTGTTCACTCCGGTGTTCCACAAGGGTCAATTCTGGGGTTGTTGTTCTTCAGCATTTTTGTTAACAAGCTCCCCTACTCTTGCAAGGAACAAATCCTTCTATATGCAGATGATGCAGTAATTTTCACAAAAATTCAGACCATATTAGGCTGGAGAGCCAATTACAGGAATGCTTCACAGAGGTTGAGAATTGGTTTATTGGGATGAATTATAGAAAGATAAAACCAATGCTCTTCCACGGCTCACGCAGTAAGCATAAAGCCAAACCACTGACAATCAGGAACCATGCTGGATTTGTCTTGGAACAGAAAGAATCTTTTAAGTATCTCGGAGTGAGTCCGGATTCCATCCTCTCCTTTACTAACCATATTGATCTCATCACTAAATCAGCGAATACCCGTCTAGGTCTCCTCTACAAACATAAGCACTGCCTAACGGAACAAGCACTTAAGCTTGCAATTCAAATCTCAATCGTCTTGATAATTGATTATGGTTTACTGATTTACGGAGTCACCTCGGACTCCACACTTAGGCATGTAGGTGAAGCTTTCAATAAAGCCGGCTGACTTCTCCTAATAAGTTCCCCATTGTCACACATCCCAAGGACAGCGGGCTTTTGCCTGTAGAGCTCCTAAAGGGTTTTCATTCCCTACTCAATGAGATTGCAAGCTCCGCCATCCTTGGCCCTTTCAAACAGAAACTCCGTGAACACCTTGTTGCCCTTGCCTCCTGTGACTGCTTCACTAATCCCCTTTCCCTCTCTATATTTAACATGGCTTATCTTTCCTCCTCTGCCTATCTATCCTCCTACTGCAAGCCCATGCAGTCCTAACTTGGACTCAAATCTTCCCTGCCAACACTCTGCCAACTTTACTTGTAACTTACCCCACACTCCCACTAAGCCGTTCGGGCCAAGGGTACATAATCATTTGGTATTGGTTACCTGTACTTCATACTATCTCTCTATTTACTCATACTGTTTGCCTTGCTCACGTACTTATAAAGGATTTACCTAATTTTTTATTTGATACTGTACATATTACCTTTCTGTGTACCTGTACTGTACTTGCCTGTATTTGCTTACTTGTACTGGATTTTCCCAATGTTTTATCTGTATTGATAATTGTCTGTATTTGCCTCTCGACGTGGAACCTATGTAAAAGTGCCATTGGCGCAAGCAAAGGTTTTAATCCGAAAGTTCAATAAATAAAAAATAAATAAAGGCTCACAACACTGTGGAAACCAATGGTTTTATTTGTTCAAAATCTGATTTTGCTTTAGCATTACAGAATGTTAAAAATTTCTGCTTTAGAAATCTGTGTTTCGAGGATCCCTGTGTGTGCAGCACCTTTCCGACGTGGGGCAGAGCACTTCTGAGGGCCCAAATAAAGAGGGACATCTGTAGCAATGAGGGCCAGTTGAGAGGTATGGGACTTGGAAAATACCTGGCCTTAATGTAGAGGGACATGTGAAAGAATTCCAGCAGCAGAGACATTTGGATAAGGCTGATCCCCAAATCCCTGAACACGCAGCTTCCACTTTCTGGAGGCCCCGAGACCAAGTAAGAAATATTTCCACTCCAAACTTTTTAATTAAAGACACTTCTGATTGAGCAGGCAGCACTTTCAGGCTAATTGTTATCTTTTACTTTGAGCTCATTATTTCTTGAACACTGGTGCAGTAAATAAAAAATCTGGAATCCAGAAACCCGTCAAAACACACCACAGTTTGACCCTCTGAAAGTCTCTATTCCACTTGACAAACTGGGGGAAGCACATCCCTATCAAGGGAGGTGGGGCAGTTCAGACAGTTTCTAAATGAACAGTCTGTACTGGCTCCAGTTTTGTCTCATGAGCTGGACATAGTTAAATAAAAACAAAAAAAAAAAACGAAAACACTGCTGCTAAAGTTTGTGCATTTGCGGCAGGAGGAGTTGAAGGAGAGAAGGTGAAATGTTTCTAATTAAAATTCCAAGATGGCTGTGCCATGTTGCCTTCTTTGAGAAACAAGCAAGATGAGAGCAGTGGGCAGGCTCAGTGTGTTCACACTGTAAGCACTATGGCAGTGTGAATGCATAGCCAGGAAGTCAACAGTGCAGGGCTTTACACATCAAAGGACTGAGCAGTGTCACTATTGGTGAGGTCTGTCCTTTGAAAAGTTGGACAACTCCACCCCAACAACAAAGACTGAATCACCTCCAGCCTGCCAACCCACTGGCCTGCCACCTGCTATGGGAGCTATCCATTGGGCGCACCCTCCTCACACCCCTGTAGAGCACCTCTCATGTCAATGAGTTTGTCTGCTCCTGTGCACCACGATGAACTCAAACACTGGTTCTCAGTGTGTGTGTGTGTATATGTGCATGTGTGTGTGCGTGTGTGCATTGTGGGGAAGGGGGGGAGTGATGCAAGGAATTTATTCAAAACACTAACCTTTTACACAATAGGGAACCCCCACACAACAGAGAACTCACATACCTCCTGTTTGCACATAATTTTCCACTAACAGTTCATATTATAAACCAGTGTACGCTATCACCAGATGCTTATAGTTTAAAATGCTAATTTCCAAATTGGTCAAGACAGAAGCCATAAACTAGAAGAACTGGGCACTGTGGCACCAGTGACAGCAGTTCCATTACATTTTGTGCATTTGTTGCATCTGTCTTTCGCCTCATTGCTGCACTACATCAGAAAGATATGTTCCTATGTTCTTAATGTTAACCAAAGTTCAAAATTGCAGTTTGCCCTGTATTCATCAGAATTGAATGATATCAGTACTACTGAGTACTGCAAAAGCAGATCCACGCTGTCAGAGCTGGATGCTCAGTTAGTTGCAAGGTTGAAAGAAAGTAAACTGCACAGAAAGAAGGGAGGTGCTTGCACTGACATTCATTCAAGGTCAATAACAAAATTGATGAGCATATTATGTAACATTCAAGTTCAAACATGTCTTTCTTTAGATTTCAACAGCCCATGTACTGTGTGTGAAGCATTTAAATGGAGCTAGACATTTTAAGGGCCCTGACCCACAACCCTAATTACAAGTTCCTAATTACTGTTAGTTGTGGAAATCGTAGGGTATTCCATTCTTCTATAACAGAAAAACAGATTTTTGCATATAGAGGCTGATTTTTATTAGAGAATACTGATAGATTTATGAAATAATTGTTTTTTCCCTTATTATGTTTTTGCATTTTATTTAACTGAACATTTGCACATCACACCCAGGTGCTTAGAATCACATAATATGCATCTAGACAGCTGTGGGATTCTAACCTAGGTCTCCAGATCTGTAGCCCAGCACCTTAACCCAGTGTGCTTTACTGTCTCCTTCCTCTCAGATGTATCCCCCCCTCTTCTCATAAATTGTTTTAAATGTTTCATATATACAAAAGTGTTGTACACAGTTGCACCTAAATACCATTTTAACTGATTGTAGGCATAGAAAACATGAATAGCTATCCCCCCAACCAGTTCATTTAAAAAGTGCACAGTATAGCCTTTGCAAGCTGCTTGGTCCATATATTGTGATTCTCCATATGGATGTTCTATGTTAAATAACTTGCATATATTTTCTTTGCCTTTTATTGCTTTGTTTGAGAAGGCAATATAATGCAGTGGTTTAAGGCTCTAAGCTGTAAACCTGGTGACCTGTATTTGAATCCCATAGTCTTCACTTCTATACTGTGTGACCCTGAAAAAGTCACTTAACTTTCCTATGCTCCCAGGTTGCACCCAGAAACGAGTTCCTGCTTAGTGTGTCTCTCCTTGTAAAAAAAAAAAAAATGTTACTGTTCTGCATTTAACTGTTATAGGTATGGGGTCCCAAATAGATTTTAATGTTTACAGCATCAGCTTTTTAGGCAGCCTTTATAGAAACAAAATGGATCATTGTCTGATCCCCGTTTATACTGTTTTGTGCTTTAGGAAAAGGGTAATGTGGAAATTTAACTGTGTAAACAGTGTAATAATGAGAAGGCTAACCTGTTTAATTAACATAAATTTGTATTCAGTCATGTCCGAAGATGGTCCCCCCACACCCAGAAACCATGACAGCCTCCATCAGATCACTTTTACTAACACACACATGCTATTCATGTGGTGGGAGTTATTTAAAACCATGGAGCTCTGACCAGACAAGTAGCGGGGTTGCATATGCAGATGTTGCAAGGAAAGTGACAACATGGTGATGCAAAGTGATTTTATTTTATTTTTTTATCTACACTTGTCTACATTGCAAACACTATACACTCCAACAGCACTGGAGTTCATTTCTAACTGATTGTTTCCCTTAAAAAATTGCCAAAATTCAAACGGCCCCAGCAGAACTGGTTGAGTAATAAAGAGGAGCTCAGAATCAGCTATAACAGTTGCTATCAGAGAAAACCATCCATTAAAGTTTAATTACCCAGACAGGCAACTCAAACTATAGTACTTTGGCACTGATGGGTGCAGTTGAGATGCAAATCATGATATGCTTTTTATGTTGGCTCGCACTTGAGCGCCAGCCAACATCTTGAAGTAGTAGCAGATTTGGAGGCGTGGTCACTGTTGGGCGAATGCAGGGCATGCATCAGTAGGTGCGTCCCTCATTCCTCAATCAGCCAGCAGCAGGAGCTGACATCATGAATCCCTAATGTGGCCACCAGATCTAAGAAAAGGGTCGCTGCAATGAGAGCGAAGCTCTCATGCAGCGTGACAACATACCTCCCTGACGGGCACACAACATGGTGGCAGTGACTGCTGCCACCTATTGTCACAGTGCCGATGGGGGAACCCACTTCCCGTTGGCATAATGACCACCCTCCCATTTAAAATGTATGTTGAGGGGGTGCCCAATCCCCCTTCGGCCTCATGCGCCCCCAACAGTTTTTCTTTGCTGATGGGGGGTGCCCAATCCCCATTGACGTTTGTCCCCTGTCCCATTTATTTTGCTGACTGAGGAGTCCACTCCCCGTCAGCATAATGCCTCCCCTTCCCTCCCACTTTTGTTCTGTGCTGAGGGGGGGTGCCCAATCCCCCTCGACTCGTGGTCCCCTTCGGTATGTGCTGATGGGTGTGCCCAATCCCTCATCAGCTACAGCATCCTCCCCCAGAAAAAAATACTTAGGTGGCACACTGGGAGCCCACCACAGCATGCCAAATCCTGCAAAATAAAAACCATCCCGCAACGTTTTTTTTTTTTGTAAACCTGTAAAAAAGAAAACGGTCCCTCACAGTCTCCCTGTCCCCTCCCACAACCCACGCCCACCCTCCGTGCACCCTGCTTCCCCACTCCCTCACCTGATACTTACCTCCAGAGTCTAGCAGGTAAATCTTTGGTGGACTGGGAACACTTCTGCACTCTTCAAAGCCGATCGCGAACTGAAGAAATGCCGGTAAGCTGTATAATGGCATAAATAGGTTTTTTCAACGTTGGTGCATATCTCAGCCATTTTTGGGAATTTTGGCACCAAAATTTTCAACATGGGGTTACTGGGACCCCTCCTCATGAACTCATGCACTGCCATGGCGTTATTCGGTCCTGAAAGGTGATTTCATGGTCACTGCGCAGAATCACCTTTTGGGACCGATTAATGAAATGGCAGTGCCACTGATCATGAGGGGGGCTCTCAAAAAGCCTATGTTGCAAATCTGGTGGAAAATCAAAAAAATGGTTGTTTTAAGAGTGTGCGTTGCGCAGTCTCCATGCACGCTCGTAACTTCGTGAATGTGTAATATTTTCACTCCAGATTTTCAACATTGGTATTTTGCACACCTCCTTATGAACAATACAGCTGTCATTTTACATATCCTGGCGAAATGTGTTTTTGCGCATCTGGCGCAGAATAGCATGGTCACTGTGCAAAATCAGTTTTTGGGACAGTTTGAGGAAATGATGGTGACACTGTTCATGAGAAGAACTCCTAAAATGCCTATGTTGAAAATTTGGTGATGAAATTCCATAAAATTACTGTGTTACAAGTGTGCGTTGGACAGTTTCCACGCACCCTTGTAACTTCGCAAATTTGCAATATTTTCATGCCACATTTTCAATACTGCCATTTATTCACACCTCCTTTTGAACAGTACAGCTGTCATTTTTCACAACTTGTCCTAAATGTGTTTTCGCACCTGTGGCACACAGTGGTGTGGTCCATATGCGAAATCAAAGTTTCGGACAAATTAACAAAATCACAGTGCCACTGTTCATGAGGACAGGTCCCAAAATGCCTATGTTAAACATGTGGTTCAAAAAATCTCCCAAATAATTGGGTCACAGACGTGTGTTGCACAGTTTCTATGCATGCTCATAACTTCACCAATTTTTCATATTTTCACTTCAGATTTTCAACGTTGCCATTTTTTAACATCTCCTCATGGACAATACAGTTGTCATTTTCCACATACTCCCCCAAATGTGTTTTCATCCCTGTGTCTCCAAATGGCATAGTCACTGTGCAAAACCACCTTTCAGCTAACAAACTGATAGTGCCACTTTTCATGAGGTGGGCTCACAAAAAGCCCATGTTAAAAATTTGGAGTGAAAATACCAATAGAAGCCTATGGTGTTATGGTTTCCAACTGTAGTACCCCACACTGTAGAGACTGACAGGCATCAGGGGTGTGACTTGGGATCATCGGCTGTAATGCTCACACCATTCCACCCTCACCCCCACCCCTACCCTGTAGCCAGTGACAGGCATTGTGGTGTAACTTGCACTGTTTGGCCACAAAGTTCACCCCATTCTCCTATACTGCATCCACTTCAGTGTATTTCCTTATGGAATGGGGTAAGCATTAATGCCCAAAGACCCCAAAGCACACCATGCCACTTGTCAGTGTCTACAGGGTAGGGTGAGGTACAATGGCATGAGAGTTACAGCCCACGATCCAAAGGCACACCCAATGCCTGTCACTCTTTACAGGGTGGGGGTGGGGTTGGTGTCAGTTCAATACTTCACTGCCATTCCTATTATGCGTCTCTAACTCCGGCACTACCAATGCCAATGCCAGTGAGACAGCATTTGGCACTGACAAATGCTTGTGTTTTTGTGTTTTTGTACTACTCATGAATTTCATATTTTGGGCAGTTTTATGTAGCAAATAGTGCATAATACATTGTGGAATAACTCATAGCAACTTGCAGAAATGAAGATACTTCCTTGTTATGGCATCAGAATAAAATCATAAATCAATAAAATCCTTGGTTATGTTTCACTTCTTATTAAAATGAGCGCAAGGTACAGTAAACAGTTACATTGACATTTCCAGATATCCAAGATCACATACAGCAAGATCACAGGGTGTAATTTACAAAACAAAATCTGAAGCTCAAAGGATAGCACATCCATTTCTTTAGGCAGCCTTTACAGAAATCATGTGCTTCACTGCATGATCCTCACTTGCTCGATTCCATCTCTGCTGGCCCCTAAGTCTTCCATCTATTTCTGTATTGGTACTGGAATTATGAACCTACATTAGTGTGTGTTTTAAACAAAATTCTAGGTAGATATAAAGTTTTATTTCCCACACTCAGAGCAAAACAGCAGTCTTTACAAATCGAGTGGATGTTGTAGTTTATTTTTCTTTGAAACTTTTCCTAATTTTTCTTTCTTTGAAAACTCTGATAGTCTTAGTATTTAATAGCAAACAAAAGTGAAAAAAAAATTAACATTTTTATTAAGTGATATCCATGTAATATAACAGCTGTGTTTGAATACTCTGGATGATTAATTTAAATGATGTTTTGATATACTGTATATATAATCCACTGTGGTAATATGTGTGTGTGTGTTAAAATGCTCGACTCTCGCCACAGCCATTGAATTGGACCAGAATTATCAGATTAAGTAGTTACTCTATTTTCCTACCCATTTGGAATTTAGTTTAGCTCCTGTTAGTGGTATAAAAAGTGTGAGGTCCTCGTTTCATACACACACCCCTGACAAACAGTATTGTCAAAGCACCAGGGTTTTGAGAGTTATAGGAAGTCCTATCATGCGTGTTACTTTTGGCAAATAAAACATTCATAAAAAAGATTATACTTGCATTTGCATAATTTAGTCATTATGTCCAAGTCTACAGTGCTCAAACTTCCTGTTCATGTTGTTTGTGAGTTTGATCCACTAGGCAAGGCTCCACCTGGTTGTGTTTGAGCACCACAGACCATCCATGACCAGTCTCACTAGTACATTCTGAGAGTGGGAATCTGCTTGCTTTTGCTTGGCACCACAGTCCATCCCTAAGCAGAACTGCAGGGTGTTTATAAGTTTGGTCCCCAGACATGACTGTGCATGGTTGCTTGAACACCACATACTGTACCGTCCCTGACCAGTCTTGTGGGTATATTTTTAGTGTATCCCCAGATGGGACTCTGCGTACATGTGATTGGTTCTGCCTGACTACCACAGAGTCTCTTGCCACATCATCCTTGCCTGCTGGCATGCTCTCAACAGTGACTGCTGAGTACCTCCATAATCAAAGTTTAGCTTTTAAAGGAGAAGTCCACCCAGAATGTGCAAAAACATATGTTAAGTAGAGTATTTTTATATGTATGTTAAGTTCTAGTATGTCCTTCCCTCTGTCTGCTGTTAGGAGTTTTTTTCTAAATTAGCTTGCTAGCTGTATGGTAGTTTTATGACCCCTAGGGATCTCCATAACAAATAGGTTTATTGGCTTTCTTTCTACTATGATGCACCCTGGCTCATGTGACAGTGATGTAGCTATGCCCTTAGATTTAGCAGGGTCTGTCACAGCTCAGCCACAAAGATAATACTTCTTTCAGAGAAGTCACACTGCTAGATTTTGGGTGAGTGCAATCATTATTATTTTTTTGATATTAGTACCTTGTCCTGCTGTGTTACAACCTATAAGGTGATGTTCAATTTTTGCTACTTAGTACTGGTGCAAAAACTGAAAGTGACAGGAGGAATAGAGTAAATAGTGACATGATTCAAACACACACACACACACACACACACACACACACACACACACAGCAGAGATTTTTTTTTCTCAGAAGAAGCCAGAAGGGAAGGAAGGAAACATATTCAATTCAGTGCTTTAGAGTAACTGGTAATTGCTATTTTCTTTTAAACTTAGATTGTGGGCTTTTTAGTGTCACTATACTTTCTTTGTCTTTTACTTATAATTGTTTTGGTCTGTTGAAAATTTAAAACATAGTGGTGGTGTAATTCTGTGCTGTCTTTAATTGCTGCAAATTTTCGCCCTCCCCTTCCCCAACTCTTAATTATATGCCCTGTTAAATCTGATTGACAGGAGCTAAACACAGGGTATAGTAAGGGTGTGAAGTAGGAGGGGCATAAGGGGGAAGAAGCCCACCCTCAGCACGACAAGTGTTTTGATTCATTTATTTATTTATTGGTTTCTTTTTCTTTTAAAAAAATTTATCTGAGGATCAGTGGCAGGATTTTTAGGACAGTAAATTAATAAAAAGGGAACTAGGAGAGCTTCAGTAGCAGACAAGTAGTGGAATTGCAGTATAATGTGGGGAGTGGTGCAATGCAGTGGCTGTGGGGCAGCCATATTCAGGCAGACCTTCTGGACACTGAGGTGCTGCCCATCTGTATGCATCTCTCTGGACTGCAGGATGAGGTAGCCAGACTCAGAGCAGAAGTAAACTGGGTCAGGAGTACCATCACCTCTATTCAGAGACCACCCAGCCCAATGCGGCTGCCTCAAAGGATGCCGAGAATGAGGAGCACTTGGATGACAGTGGGCTCAGGGAGGGTTAGAGCGGTCAGGCAGAGGCACATCCCAGATCCTATTCCACTCAAGAACTCATATGCCACACTGGCAAATGAGGACAACCAAATAGAGGTACCCAGAGAAGTGAAAGGAAAGGATGTGGAGGTTAGCCAAGGAGGTGACCTCAGCAGGGAAAGCAGTGGACCCCAGAGGAGGAGGAAGTGAATCCTGGTGGGGGACTCCATCATAAGAGGGATCCAGCTAGGAACACAGGAGGGGAAGGACAGGGAGGTGAGGTGCCTACCAGGTGCCATGGCATGGAGGGATGGAAGGAAGGAAGATCCTGGGGATCACTGGGAAGGCAAGATGGGAGGATGAGCTGGATGTCATTATCCACCTAGGTACTAATGACCTGGCAAATGGGGAGCCAAAGGAATTTCAGGAAGAGTTTAGGAAACTGGGGAGGGGTCTCAAGCAAGTAGCTACTTCTGTCACTTTCTCAGAAGTACTACCTGTGAGAGGCAAGGGAGAGCATAGGAGTGCATGCACCAGGAACTTTAACTCATGGTTGAAGAACTGGTGCTGTGAGGAAGGGTTTGGATTCATTGGTGACTGGGGACCCACCTGGAGGGATGGAGGTTTGTTCAAGCCTGACGGCCTCATCCATCCTGGAGGAGAATCCAAGCAATCAATGATAAGTTTAAATGCTACATTGACAAGCATTTAAACTAGCAAAGGGTGGCAGGCCAGCAAGGAGGGTACCTGCTTGCTCACCCCACAGCTAACAGTGGAACCAGTGAACCAGTGGGTGGCTATCTCTGCAAGCAGTGTGCAAAGATGGAGATTAGTGCCCAAGAGGTGGATAAGCAGAAAGGGCAAAATTCAGCAGAAGGGCAGACAGCAAGGAGAGCCAGGGATAAATGACAACCAAGGAAGGGGCTGGAGTAGAACAGTGAAACAGTCTAGGGAGGTCAAATCATGGAAAACCATGTGTGCAAATGTCAGGAGCCTTAGCAACAAGATGGAAGATCTGGAGGCTGTCATGGTGCAGTCAGACCTGGACATTGTGGCCATCACTGAAACCTGGTGTAATGATAACCACGACTGGGAGATGGCCATACCTGGCTACAACATATTCAGAAGAGACAGAGCAGGCAGGAAGGGAGGAGGAGTGGCACTGTATGTGAAAAAATGACATAAGGGCCACAGAGATCCAGGAGGAACAAAATGGGGGAGAGATACTGTGGGTTAAGCCTGAAAGGAAAATGGGGACAGCCATCCGAACAGGTGTGGTCTATAGACCACCAGCCCAGGAGGAAGAAATAGATAGGGAGCTGATGCTAGCCATCCAGAGGATGGCAGACAAGGGTGAGGTAGTACTGGTTGGAGACTTCAATATTCCAGACGTGGACTGGAGCATCCCAGCAGCAGCATCAACTAGAAGCAGATTTATCCTGGACTTCCTTCAGGGTGCCTTCCTCAAGCAACTGGTCATGGAACCAACTCGGCAGAAGGCAATACTGGACCTTGTGCTCACAAACAGGTACAGTGTGATGGGGGGAACAGTGGGGGAGCACCTGGGAAACAGTGACCACCAGTCATTGTGGTTTGAAATCACAGAAAGAGTAGAACCAAACCACACAAAAACATGTATCCTGGATTTTAGGGGGACAGACTTTGGGAAAATGGGGAGATACTTGAAAGAGGCATTAAGGAGAATGGGACAGGAATCAGGGGTTGAGGAACAGTGGGCAGTATTTAAAATGGGGATTACAAGAACAGCAGAATTTTGCATTAAGCAGGTTAGCAAGAGGAAAAGGAAGAGGAGACCATTATGGTTTTCCAAAGAGGTAGCAAAGAAAGTGAAAGCCAGAAAGATTGCATTCAGGCAATACAAAAAGACACAGGCAGAAGGGGATAGGGAGAAGTACCAGGAGAAGCAAAGGGAGGCAGGGAGGTCAGTAAGAGAAGCCAAAGCTCAGACAGAAGAGCACATTGCAAAATCAGTGGGTAGAGGGGACAAAACCTTTTACAGGTACATAAGTGAAAAAAGAAAGACAAAGGGAGGGATAGTGAGACTGAAGGGGGAGGATGGGGGCCGCGTAGAGGATGACAACAGTAAAGCTGACATATTGAACAGGTATTTCTGCTCAGTCTTTACTGAGGAAGAGGAGGGTAATGGGTCTGAAGGGAGTACAAGGGGTGAGCATGGTGCAGAAATGGACACAAGTCCCTTTACATGAGAAAGGGTCCTGAAGGAACTGGAAGTAATAAGAGTTGATAAAGCAATGGGGCTAGATGGGGTGCACCCCAGGGTCCTTAAAGAACTAAGAGAGGTGGTGGCTGAACCTCTGGCTATCCTGTTTAGCTGATCACTGGAAACAGGGGAGAAACCCAAAGACTGGAGGACAGCAGATGTAGTCCCCTTATACAAAAGTGGTAACAAAGAGGAAGCAGGGAACTACAGACCAGTCAGCCTCACCTCGGTAGTGGGGAAGATCATGGAAGCACTACTGAAGGAGAGATTGGTGGAACATCTGGTTGTCAATGGACTACAGGACCCAAGGCAGCATGGTTTCACCAGGGGGAGGTCATGTCAGACCAACCTCATTGAATTTTTTGACTGGGTGACTAGGGAGGTTGATCAGAGGAGGGCAGTGGACATGGCCTATCTGGACTTCAGCAAGGCCTTTGACACTGTGCCACATAGAAGACTACTACACAAACTGGGGAATATGGGTGTGGGCAGGACAGTAGTGTGGTGGGTAGGTAACTGGCTGGGTGGCAGGACACAGAGGGTGGTGGTAAATGGCTGTCACTCCACAGAGGGAAGAGTGACCAGTGGGGTACCACAGGAATCAGTGCTGGGACCAGTCCTATTCAACATCTTCATCAGTGACATTGCGCAGGACCTAGAAGGCAGAATTTTACTGTTCACTGATGACACAAAGCTCTGTAACAGAGTAGACACACCAGAGGGTGTAGACAGAATGAAGCGACCTGCAGAAACTTGAAGAATGGTCAGGGGTTTGGCAGTTGAAATTCAATGCAAAGAAGTGCAAGATAATGCATATGGGCACAAAAACCCTGGCACAATATATCAGTTGGGGGTGAGGATATAGCATGCACCAAGCAGGAAAGGGATCTTGAGGTTCTGATGACCTCAAGGCAGGGAAACAGTGTGACAAGGCAGCAGGTAAAGCAAATAGGATGCTGGGATGTATAGGCAGGGGCATCACCAGCAGGAAAAGGGAGGTCATAATTTCACTATACAAGACACTAGTGAGGCCCCACCTGGAGTACAGTGTACAGTTCTGGAGACCATACCTACGTAAGGACATAGACAGGGTAGAGAAGGTTCAGAGGAGGGCAACAAAGATGGTGCATGGATTGCATCACAAGTCCTATGAAGACAGGTTGAAGGAACTGAACATGTACTCCCTGGAGGAGAGGAGGTAGAGAGGGGATATGATAGAGACATACAAGTATCTTACAGGGAGGAACAGGGTGCAGGAAAACACTATTTTTAAGCGAAAAAGGTGTTCCAGGGCTAGAGGGCATGGGATGAAGTTGGAAGGAGGACGATTCAGAGGAAACATGAAAGAATTTCTTCACAGAGCAGGTGGTGGACAAGTGGAACACCCTGCCAGAAGAAGTGGTGGGGGCTGAAACAATCACGGGATTTAAGAATGCATGGGATAGACATAAAGGAATTCTGGAGGTCAGGGGTAAGGGGCAACAGACTTCTAGGAAAACAAACTGAACTTACAAGCTCAAATGGGTAGACTGGGTGGGCCATAGGCCCTTATCTGCCGACACTGTCTATGTATCTATGTATCTATGTAGAGCATAGCAGGACTAGGTACTGATATCAAAAAATAATAATGATTACACTCACCCAAAATCTAGCTGTGTGTCTTCTCTGGAAGAAATATTTTCTCTGTGGCTGAGCTGTGATAGACCCTGTAACAAGATACTGGCTTCCTGCAGGGCAATTAGACATCACACCAAAGGGCACTCTGGGAAGACTGTCTGGCTGAAGAGGCCATAAAAGAAACCAGAATGACAACCTCCAAGGGCAATAAAACAGTTAGGAAAAGTTAGAAAAAACATATCTCACAGCTAGAGGAAATGAAAACACTGGGAACTGGTTAGAACACAGGAAAAAAAAGACTACTACATATCTTTTTCTGATTTTAACATGGAGTTTTCCTTTAACTCCTTAGATTGTGTGCCCAACTGAGTTATAGTACAGTAGGTTAGAGCAAGGGCACATAATGCAGGAATACTTTCAATAAAATTTTGTGTACAGCTACTATCTTCTGTCACCCTAACAAGTTCCTTGTGAAGTGCATGTGAAGCGACAGGTAGGGATAGGTAGACAGAGTTCTATCATTTTGATGGATAACCGATGCAGAAGCTATTGTTCTATACCTTATGGCTGATTCCTCTGCATCAGGTGACATTGCTCTAAGCTAACTACATGAAACACACAAGCAGATTAGTTAAAATGTAGATTTTTGCATGGGAAGTATTCTGTATAAACTGTAGAAACAGCATGCCAGGAGACTAGTATGGTGCAGTGATAGTTTATTGGTCCTCCAAACCAAAACACAGACACAGCAAGAACATGTTTTTTTTTTGTGACAGACTGCAATCCGAAGGTCATTCACAACTGCAAAAAAAAAATATATATATATATACATAGATATAGATATAGATATAGATATAGATATAGATATAGATATAAATTGTGTTGTCTTAAATTCTTCCATGTATTTTTATTCACTGTATCTTTTTATTGGGTTCATACTTTCCCTGCTCCCAACTGATCAGATGCCTTTTTTTTCCAACAACACTCACACCTTCATTTATTTTTCAGACTTTGCTCTTTGTTCAGTAATCGGCTTTGGGTCCTTTAGGGTGACTAGTAATTTAGCAACTCACATGTTCTGCCAGATACAATATGTCTCCTTGTGGGGTAGCCTGATCCAACCAACCTCCTGATCTTGTTACCACTCAACTTTTTTTTTTCTCTGTTTCTTTGTCAGCAGAACTGAAGGAATGAGGCATTTAACTGGTGCCAAACAGTGTTAATGTTTTGGTGCGAGAGATAAACGGGGGAGGTGGGGGTGGTTGGGGGTCCTCCCTAAATAGAGCATTACATAGATACTCCACAATGAGTGCTGCAAGTTGGAGCAGTGTGGGAAAATGTAAACTTGGGAAGGGGGAGCCTGGACTGGACTGGAATGCTGGAGAGCTTCATTTTGCAAACAAGATGAGTTACCACCCACAGTAATTGTTTCTGTGATGGCCACTGAAAATATTAACCAAACGTTGTTCAGTTACAATGTCTTTCCCTCTCTTGGTATGCATGGTGGCCCCAACATGCAGTGGATAGGTTTACTTTATCTTCATTGTGATGCATGTTTTACTAATTTTTGTTTGTATTACCACTGCTCCTTATATGTTGTTCAATCAATCAATCAATCAGTCAGACTTTATTTAACCAGGCAGTTACATCATTGAGCAAGCTCATTTTCAAGATGGTCCTGGACACAGAGAACACTTTTGTTTACAGTAGACAACACTTCATACAAAAGTAGACTTTGGTACAGGTAGTTACAATATACTATCTCAGTACTTGGATGAATCAGATATGTAAAGCAAGTGCAAATATAGGCATTTAAAGTGCAGCATATACAGGTTGTAGCTTATAGAGTACAAGCGAGGAGAGGAAGGAGGGACATAGAGAAGGGCAGTGGAAAGAAAGGGTATCAGACACATAGCAGAGAGGGAAAATAGGGCAGCCTAAAAGAATGAGGCCCCCTGCAAAGCTAATTGATGGGGGGGGGGGGATGGTTGCCCTAAGGGGATGCTGACTGACATGGGAAATAGGCAGCCCAGGATTACAGAGGTTATTATACTCGCTAAAGAAGTGATATGCCCTTCTAAATTGTGGAGTCTATCACTTTGAATCGGAGTGGCATAGTGGGATGCTGACATTCATTAAAAAACTTAGTGTCATTTATTTATTTATGACATTTATACCATTGCAGCATCTGTGTTTGTGTGAGCCAGCCTTTTTTTTTTTAATATGAAGCATGCCCAGACAACCTTGACATAATACTGTTCAACCAGAGTTCACAAACCTCCAAAAATATAAATCAAACTTGTCTTCCCTTTTGCTAAATGGGGGCAGATGAGTTTGGGCAGCATAGATAAAAAGGACAAAGTCAAGTAGGAAAGAGCAGATATTCGTAAAGAAAAAAGATGCACGGCTCCACGTCTCATGCCCAAATACAAACTCCAATGTTATGAAATGTTTAAAAATGTATTTATTAAGTAGAAAGATGTGTAGCACCCACCCCCGAAAAATCAAGTGCTAGTGCAGCGTGAGACATGGACCATTTCTTTGGCGGGGGGGTGCTACACAGCTTTCTACTTAATAAATACATTTTTTACTGTTTTATAATGTTGGGGTATGTAACTGGGTATAAGACATGGAGCCGAGCATATGTTTACTTTATGGACACACAGATTGTATTCTCAATTTCCAGATACAGATTCCATTAGTATTTCAAAGTTTCAGCCAGCATTTATAGGACTGTTAAATATGGCCTGCTGCCTGGATAGACTTACTAAAAAAAAACCGTGATCTGAATGCACAGTACACACAAACTACATTTTTGTGTTTTTAACATAATTATCAGAGCTCAGTCCCGGTACCAGACCTGTGCACCATCACTTGTTAGAAGGGGCTAATAGACGACGAGACCTACCTGCAAGTTCAAAAATGGAAATAGTTCACTGAACTGTTACAGCCATAAGTTGTGTTTTCTGAATAAATTTGTTGAATATTTTAGTAGCAGGTGGGAAGGAAAGATCATTTTATACCCCTTCTCTCCTCTTTGTTGCAGACCAGTGGATGGATGAGGGTTCGCCAGATGGATGTGCTTTACTGCTTTGTGGTTCACCACTAACATTTGCACTTCATTATCTCTTCAAAGGGTCACTTCAAAGCTCACTAGCCCAGCACAGATTCTGGGAATATTCTCAGACAGTGACTGAGCAAGCACTTAGGTGTTAATCTGCCCTCAGTTGTTTAAAACAATTTGCATTAGGGCTGGTTTTCTGTTCTGGTCTGGGCTTGAATCCAAAATGGATCTGTATTAGCTGCAGAGGTTATGGTAATTGAAACCAGAGGATGAAAATGGAGCTCGATGTCAAAGCAGCGGTTACTGGGGAAAATATACATAGAAGATGGGCTGCAATAACGGAGATTGTACAGTAGTTGATGTGTGTTTGTTGGGGGGTGGGGGATGCAGCCGATCTGAGTGAATTGAGAAAGGGCAATTCCACTGTTGTGCTGCTATCATGTACATCGGCCTTTCAGGACAAAGGGCAATCTGCAACAATTAATCTACAATAAATTCTATACAATTCAGTACAGCAATGATTACAGTTGTCATGGAGACACACCAATTCGCTGTTGCTGTAGTTATGGACATGGGGCTTGCAGGTATGTTTACCCGGCCATCTCTCATCTTTCTGACCATTGTTTTTGAATCCAGTGTCCAAGGCACAATCAGTAAATACATTTATGAGTTATTATACAATGGCAAGAAAATTTTCTGGACTGTGATTGGTCAGTTTGTCCCTGACATAGTGAGGTTATCTGAGCACAACCTCACTGTATTGATTTGTTGGATTGTTATTAGATTCTTCTCCTCAGAAACAAAGATTTATTGCCACACTAAAAATCTACTAAAAACATTTTTTAAATTTTTTTTATAACAACGAGCCATTGTATAATAGCAATAATGCACTCCAGGGTGTGGGTTGTTTGTTTTGTTGACCTGGTAAGCCCACTGGGCCTAGAAGTCCCCTTTTCAGGGGCGACTACGGATGGTAAGCAACTGAAACTGAACCAGATTAAGCTGTTGGTGGTATTTTTAGTGAATGAGAGAAATTTGGCCAGGACACCGGGGACATTCCTCTACTCTTTTCGATAAGTACCATGGGATCTTTAACATCCACCTGAACTACCACCAATCCAGGCAGATGGGACCTCAGTTTAACGTCTCATCCGAAAGGCGGCACCTCAGAAGTGCAGCACCCCTCTCATGCTGCACTACAGTGTCAGTATTGGGATATTAACCCAAGTGCCAGATGTGGGAACTGAACCCACAGCCCTCTGATCTCCCGGCCTCAGAGGCGAGTGTGCTACCTACTGAGCCACTGACACTTCTGGAATGCTGGACGCACTCGGCCTGCTGCCGCATGCTCAACCACCCAGGCATGAGGTTATTCCAGCACAACCCACACCCTGTCATGCATTAGTGCTTAAGTTACCCATGCAATCAATGAAAGGAGGAAATCAGGACAAGAGGCACAAGTTTTCATCATTCCCTCAGCCGTGTTCACATAGAGGCCACTGTTAAAATGCTGGCTATTACAAATCACAATGCAGCAAAGAAAACAAATTTGTTTTTATGGACAAGCACAACACATGACTCTTTCCCAAATGTGTTGCAATCAGATTCTAAATTATGTTGGGAAACATAATTTACTCCATTCTGTCAACAGGTTATTTAGCGGTGCACTAGCATTTCAAAAAATCCCACTTAGAAAAGCATCAAATGTGTCGGGTTACGTGTTCTAGTCAATTCATTATTTTCTGCATATGCTAAATGTTACCAAGCTTAACTGAATCAGTCCACAAGTGGTCAAAGTGGGACATGCTTTTACCAGAGTTGTGATGCAGAAGGAGTGATTACTATAGGAGATATCTGACTTTCAGGCACACCACTTTCAAACACATTCTTGTTTATTGTTTTTCTCTCCTTGCAGTCCTAATAAAACAGAAATGCATTCAGTTTCAAGGCTAGGTGGGGATTTCTATCACTTGTTATATTGGACAGGTCAGAAACTCACAGGGTCTGTGTCCCCTCCTCTTAAGCAAAATGTGCTCCTCCCCAGATTCTTAAACATTGTATAATTCATAAGGCAGTACAGTAGCAGCTGTGAGGATGGCAACTGGATCATTGGGTGTGTGTGGTAGGGTGGGTATCAGCAGATGGCAGGAGCAGAGGTACTTATTTTACACTTGGACAGTGGATCAGCAGATAGGGTGGGGTATTTTATTCTGGGACCATCTGTGTTGCCCACCTTCCATCCCACTTCCTTTCACCGCAATGTCTGGTCTGGCACAGGTCAGTGCTCCACCTCTGCTCCATGCCCCTGACAATGCTCTTGACCAGCGCCACTACATTTTAAATAGATTATACAAACTCTCCATGCATAAACAAAATATACAATTACTGCGGTACTGTTAAAAATACTTTGTAAAAAACTGACACTACCTCCTCCGGGGGGGGCAACTCTCTCACTCTCAGGAGAATATTCTACTGCTGCTGCTAGGGGAAGAAATAATTTGGAACTTGCCATCCCTGTCTTGCTTACTGCATGTGTCTCTGGTTTCCCATTACAGGACATGCAGTAGGCGGGCGGGCAAACAGCCGGCAATGCAAAATGTTTCCTAGATGTGCATTTATATCACTGGGAGCGCTAAGCGTACCGACCACAGTAAGATGACTCTGGTCCCTCTGGGGGAAGTGAATCCAGGATCCAAAATCCAGCCAGGGTCAGAACAGAAATGCAACGAAGAATAGAAAAGGGGGAAAAAAAAAAAGATTTACCACACGGGGGTCCCTGTTTGTACAACACCTTTCCAGTGTGGGACGGATGTGGGGCAGAGCACTTCTGAGGGCCCAAATAAAGAGGGACATCCATAGCAATGAGGGCCAGTTGAAAGGTATGGGACTCGGAAAATACCTGGCCTTAGTGTAGCGGGATGTGTGAAAGAATTCCAGCTGCGGAGACAGTTGGGTAAGACTGATCCCCAAATCTCTGAATATGCAGCACTTCCTCTTTCTGGAGGCCCCAAGACCGAGTAAGAAATATTTCCAATCCAAACTATTTAATTAAAGACACTTCTGATTGAGCAGGCAGTACTTACAGGCTAACAGCTATCTTTTGCTTTGAGTTCATTATTTCTTGAACACTGGAGCAGAAAATAAAAAATCTGGAATCCAGAAACCCATCGAAACACACCACGGTTTGACCCTCTAAAAGTCTCTATTCCGTTTGACAAATCGGTAGAAATGCAGCCCTATGGGGGGGGGGGGCATTCAGACAGTTTCTAAATGAACAATCTGTATCAGCTCTGATTTTGTCTCGTGAGCTGGACATACCTAAAAAAAACCAAACTAAAACACTGCTGCTAAATTTTGTGCATTTACGTTGGTGGAATTGAGGGAGAGAAGGGGAAATGTTTCTAATTAAAATTCCAGGATGGTTAGAAAATGTTGTCTTCTTTGAGAAACCAGCAAGATGGCAGCAGAGGGCAGGCTCAGCATGTTCACAATCTAAGTGCTACAATAGTGTGAACGCACAATCAGTTAATGCAGGCCTTTACACATCAAAGAACAGAGCCGTGCCACTATTGGTGTGGCTCTGTCTTTTGAAAAGTTAGCCAACTCTGCCCGAACAACAGAAACAGAATCATCCCCAGCCTGCTGACTCATTGACCTGCCACTTGCTACAGAGCTCTCCATTGGGCGCACCCCCTCACACCCCTGTATAGCACCTCTCATGTCAATGAGTTCATCTGCACCTGCGTACCACGATGAACTCAATAACAAGCATTTGTCAATGCCGCAGTTCATCATTGGAATTGCTGTTGATAAGCACCTATTGGCAGGACTACAGTTCCCAACAGAAAGAACAAGTTAGGCCACCAAGTTCAAATTCCTGTTGAAATACAGTGAAGTGCATACCTGTTTTGTCAATTCATGATCTGGATTTGAAGAGAGAACATGTGTCTGTGGTACAGAGAAGATGAGGGCACTGGAGCCCCACCATGGGTTGGGGGGGACATTATGGTTAGAAACCCAAACTCCCTAGGTGTTTGTTAGTATTTGCACTACAAATTTTCTTCATGGCCTTTTGTGACGCTCACCTCATGAAAGCATTTGGGACCTCTGCTCATGAACAGTGGTGCTGTGATTTTGTTAATCTGTCCAGAACATTGATTTCTCACGGCAACCGTGCCATTCTGCACCAGATGTGTGAAAACACAGTTCAGGCAGGATGTGAAAAATTACAGCTGTACCATTTACAGGGAGGTGTGAAGAGATGGCAGTGTTGAAAATCTGGAGTGAAAATATTAAAAATGCTCGAACATATGAGTGTACGAGGAAACTGCACAACGCACGCTTGTAACAGTCATTTAGTGGAATCATTTCATCAAAATTTCCACATAGGCATTTTGTGACCTCTGCTCATGAACACTGTCACTATGATTTTTTTAATCTGTCCCAAACGTTGATTTTCCACAGAGACCATGCCATTGTGCACCAGATGTGCGAAAACACATTTCAGGCAGGATGTGAAAAATGACAGATGTACTGTTCATAAGGAGGTGTGCAAAACTGACAATGTTGAAACTCTTGAGTGAAAATATTACAAATTCTCAAAGTTACAAGTGTGTGTGGAAACTGCGCAACACACGCCCGTAACACAGTCATTTTATGAACTTTTGTCACCAAATTTTCAACATAGGCATTTTGGGACCTCTGCTTATGAACAGTGTCACTGTGATTTTCTTAATTTGTCCTGCACACTGATTTCTTACAGTGGCCGCGCTATTCTGCGCCAGAAGTGCAAAAACACATTTTGGCTAGGATGTGAAAAATGACAGCTGTACTGTTCAAAAGGAGGTGTAAAAATGCCAATGTTGAAAATCTGGGTGAAAATATTACAAATTTGCAACGTTTTAAGTGTGCGTGGAAGCTGTGCGATGCACGCTTGTAACAGTCATTTTTTGGAATTTCTTCACCAAATTTGCAACATAGGCCTTTGGGGAGCCCACCTCATGAACAGTGACACTGTTGTTTCATTAATTCACCCCAAAAGGTGATTTCTTTGCAGTGACAATGAAATCACCTTTTGGGACCGCATAAGCAGCTGACAGTCACTGAAGTCATCAGGTGGGGTCCCAACAACTCCATGTTGAAAATTTGGTGCCAAAATTTGCACAAATGGCCGAGATATGCACCAAAGTTGAAAAAATCCATTTATGTCATTATACAGCTTGCCAGCATTTCTTCAGTTTGTGGTCAGCTTTGAAGAGTGCAGATGTGTTACTGTTCCACCGAAGATCATTGCGCCAGCTCCAGAGGTAAGTATGGGTGGGGGGAGGTGGGTGCATAGAGGGTGGGTGCAGGTTGTGGGAGGGGGCATGACAGACTGAGTGGGACTGTTTTCTTGTTTACAGGTTTAAAAACAAAATCCAGCATAGAAACATAGAATTTGATGGCAGATAAGGACTGCTTGGCCCATCCAGTCTGCCCAATTCCCTACCTAATGGATAAGCTGCAGATCCTAGTTAACCAGCAGCCTACTTCTTTCTACCCCCACCCCCTAGAATTGCCTTATGACTGTCCCATGCATGCTTGAATTCCACTACTATTTTTGACTCCACAACCTCCTCTGGATAGCCGTTCCATGCATCCACAACCCTCTCTGTGAAAAAAATACTTCCTTACTTTACCTCTGAGCCGTCCCCCTCTATCTTCAAATTGTGCCCCCTTGTTCTTGCACACCTGTTTTTGAAAGATGCTACCCTCTTGGACTTTGTTGATTCCCTTGAGGTACTTGAAAGTTTCTATGATGTCCCCCCTCTCCCTCCTTTCCTCGAGGCTATACATATTAAGCTCCTTTAGTCTCTCTTTATATGTCTTCTGGTGCAGACCCTGCACCATTTAGATGCCCTCCTCTGGACAGCTTCCATCCTGTCTATGTCCTTGCGGAGATTGGGTCTCCAGAACTATGCAGTACTCAGATGGGGTCTCACCAGCTGTCTGTACAGAGGATAACAATGTCCTGTTTTCTACTGGTGATGTCCTCCCTGTGCATCCCAGTATCCCTCCAGCCCTCCTTACTGCCCTCTCACATTGCTTGCCCACCTTTAGGTCATCTGATATGACTACCCCCAGGTCCCGTTCCATTTTTGGTTTTGTTAGTATCTCACCCCTCATTGTGTACTCTTCCCCTGGGATTTTGTTTCCCAGGTGAATTACCTTGCACTTCTTAGCATTGAATCTAAGCTGTCATACATTTGACCATTCCTGTAACCTTGCCAAGTCCCTTCTCATCCTTTCCACCCCGCCTTGTGCATCAACTCTGTTGCAGATCTTTGTCTCATCTGCAAAGAGACATTCTTTTCCTTCCAGACCCTCTGCAATGTCGTTTATAAAGACATTGAAGAGGACCGGTCCTAATACCGAACCCTGTGGTATCCCACTAGTAACTCCCCTTTCTTCAGCGTGAACTCCATTTACTATTACCCATTGTGTCCTATTCTCCAGCCAATTCTTTACCCAGGCTATCATCTTGGGACCCACTTCCAGGCTGGCTAACTTGTATATTAATCCTTTGTGTGGGACTGTGTCAAATGCCTTGCTAAAGTCTAGGTAGGCCATGTCCACAGCCCCTCCCTGATCTACTACTTTGGTCACCCAGTCAAAGAAATCTATTAGATTCATCTGGCATGACCTTCCCACTGAGAATCCATGCTGACTTGGGTCCTGTGCCCCTCTGGCATCAGGTACTCAACAATTCTTTCCTTCAGAAGTGATTCCATCATTTTCCCTATCACCGAGGTTAAACTAACAGGTCTGTAGTTTCCTGTTTCTGCCCTGCTCCCACTTTTGTGAAGGGGAATCACATCTGCCCTCCTCCAGTCCTCAGGTACCACCCCATCCTCCCATGATTTGTCAAAGAGGGTAGTCAGTGGTGTCACTAGTTCTACCCTTAGTTCTTTTAGAATTCTGGGATGAATCCCATCAGGCCCCAATGCTTTGTCCACCTTCAGTTTTAAGAGTCCTTTCAGAACCCTTTCTTCTGTAAATGGGCTGGTATCAACTTCTGTATCCAGAGTGTTTTTATTGTTTGTTTTAGGTACCTCCCCCTCTTCATTTGTAAATACTGAGCAAAAATATTTGTTTAGTATCTCTGCCTTGTCACAGTCACCCTCTGCCCACCCTCCTCCCCTTTATTAAGCCTCACTATCCCTCCCTTGGTCTTCCTTCGCTCCCTGATGTACCTATAAAAGGTTTTATCCCCCTTCTTAACTGAGTTGGTTATCTTTTCCTTGGTTCGGGCCTTTGCTGTTCTGACTGACTTCCCAGCTTCCTTTTGCTTTAACTGATACAATTCTCTGTCCTGCTCCTTCTGTGATTCTTTGTACTTCCTAAATGCTTTCTTTTTCTCTTGAACCGTCACTGCCACCTCCTTTGAGAACCATAGTGGTTTCTTACATCATTTTGTTTTGTTTATTTGCTTCACATAAAGGCGTGTTACCTCTGTGATGGCAGTTTTTATTATTCCCCATTGTTCTTCCACCCCTTCTTCCTGCCCATTTGCTGGTGCATTCCGTAGGCACTTACCCATTTTGGCAAAGTCAGCCCTCCTGAAGTCCAGTACTTTTGCCTTTGTGTGGCTTGACTCTATTGCTGTGTTTATTGTGAACTATACTGTTCGATGGTCGCTAGTTCTCAGATGGCTACCCACTTCATCTGTGATCCTCTCCTCATCTCCATTTGAGAGAACCAGGTCTAAGATTGCTCCCTCTCAAGTGGGTTCCAATACTAGCAGTCTAAGGCATGCCCCCTGTAGGACATCTAGAATAACCTCACTCTTAGAAGTGGCTGCTACAACTGCACTCCAGTTAACATCTGGCATATTTAAATCACCCATCAGCAATATCTCCCCTTTTTCTGCCATTCTAAGTATACTTTCTATCATTTCCTTGTCCATTTCTTCCCCCTGAGAAGGGGGTCTGTATACAACCCCTGTGAGGATTGTGGTGTCATTGTCTGTCTCCAAATTGACCCACAGTGCTTCTTCCCCTTCCTGTTTACCCTTTTGTTCTGTTGCTTTGATTCCTTCCCTTATGTAGAGAGCTACTACTCCTCCTCCTCTTTTACCCTCCCTGTCCCTCCTGTAGATAATGTATCCTGGTATGTTTACATCCCAGTCATGGTTCTGTGTGTACCACGTTTCTGTGACTGCCACAATATCCAAATGTTCCTCCTCCATCAAGGCCACTAATTCAGGAATCTTGTTACCCAGTCTATGGGCACTGGTACGCATTGCTCTCCATTTTTTGATGGCTTTACCTTCTGTAGCAGCATGCCCACTGACCTTTCTACCTTGGCCTTTTTCTCATTTAGTACCCTGTTTTGTAGGGGGAGGCTGGGATTTTCCTTCTGCTTATCAGCGCCTTCCCCCTTGACTAGCTTAAAAGCTTGCCGATGAAGCATTTAAACTGACTGCCCAAAAGACTTGTTCTCTTCCTGGACAGATGCAGACCATCCTGCCAGTATAGGCTGGTGTCCCTCCAGGTGGAACCCCAGTCCCCAATGAAAGCAATCCCCTGTGCTCCACACAATTTTTTCAACCATTCTTTAAACTGCATGGTGAAAAGTACTCTCGCCTCACCCATACCATTGACAGGCAGCACCACTGAGAAGGATACTGTGTGTGCTACTTGTCTTAGGCCCCTCACCAACTCTACAAAGTCCTCCTGTACTGCTCTAATCTCATGATCTCTAATCTTCCTAGGTGGACAATGACGTCCAGCTCAGACTCCCGTGCAACTGTTCTCGTGATCCTAAGGATGCACTTCTTGTCCCTCCAAGCCATGGCACCAGGCAGGCACCTTACTTTAGTTTTCCCTGCCCCCCCCAGTTCTATCCCCCTAATAATTGAGTCCCCCACCAGGAACTGCTTCCTTTCCTTGTGGTGTCCTCTGCCTCCTTCCTGAGGGCCTCCCTTGTGACAGTTGTCCTCAACCTCCTTAGTCTCCTCTGCGGGTGCATCCATAGGGGAACTATACTCCCCCAGAATGGTGTATGGATTGCAGAGTGCAACAACTGACTGGGTGTGCCTCTGGTCCACCACCCTTACCTTCCCTGAGCCCACTGTGGTCCAACTGCTGTGCTTTCTTCACAACCTCTGAGGTAGTGATGGTGGTTGTGGTGCTCCCTGGATGGGGGACGTTCCCTTACTACTGTCCAGTGTGGCCTGGGGGAAGTATCCCTTACTACTATCCAGTGTGGCCTGAAGACGGGCAACTTTCTCCCTCAGGGCAGATAGTTGTCTGCAAATAGGGCAGCAACTCAGCCTTCAGAAAGACTCCAGGAAGACTGCTGCCCCACAGCCATTACATTGCACTACTCCCCACATGTCTGTCTATCTTCTTGTTTATTTTTTTTTGTGTGTGTGTGATTGGTTTGTTATATGGAAATATATATATTATACAATGTGTATGCTTATATTGTCAGTGCAGTGTGCTAGAAAGGACATGACAGTGATATGCTCCTTGCCCTCTCGAGGAAATTATGTCAGAACCCCAGGTATAAAGGAACTATTTCCAGGGGTGGGTGGGGTGAGAGGGTGGGAAGGGTTTGGGCCTAAACTGTGCCCACATGAAACAATCAGCTAAAATCTCTGACCCACCACTACGATGAGTGCCTTCCTGTCAGCAAGATGCCCTACACGACAATTTGACAGAGAAAATACCCTGCTAATCAAGCAGAGAAAAATCCAAACATCCAAGTCAGACACAGGTAAACCTCCCCAGCCCCAAAACAGCCTGGTGACTTGTGCTCTGAATGCAGTCAGCCCCAAAACAAGTCAGCTGTGCACAAGGACAGGCACAGTAAACAGTATTCAGTCCCTCTGGGTTTAAACTCTTCCTGCACTGAAAATTTTAACAATTGTAACAAAAGTAAAGCAAGGTCCACCTCCCTCTGTTGATAGAATTATCAGAAAAGGTAGTCTTTCAAAGTTCCTTATTTCACCTTTCAGTTAGAAGTAGCCTCCACATGAAGAATATTAACTTTCCTAATGAATCTGCTACAAACCAAAGACAATTGTAAATTGTATTGTTTACCTCCCTCTGTTGTAAGCACAACTCGCTTTCTTGCAAATCCTAAGTCCAGTATTGCAGCTTCCAGCCAGCGGTAGCTTTACCTGAAGAATATGCTTTTCTGATGAGTCTGCTATAAACCACTTGCTTATAGTACTGTTGTTATCAGGGTCTGTAAGACTCTTCCAAAGCTATTGGCTAATAAGTAGCTGTGATGTAAGCACTTCCTGACACAGTCTGGCCTGGCCTTTTAAGGCACACAGAGATAAACACAAAAAAACAGTTTCCACCCCCTGGGGCACTGTCTGGGTCAAATACACAGCCTGTAACCTGTACTCACTTCAGGGCTTATGACAAATTCATATCCCAGTGAATAACTCACAGTATTACAAATATTGCAATGCAAACAGTCAATCAGCATGGGAAGCTTTTCCTTTTTAACAGGGACTTTGGCAAGCTGGGTGGGCTCCCAACATGTCACCTGAGTAGTTGTTGGGGGGGGGCTGTAGCCGATGGGGATTAGGCACCCTATCGGCACATACCGAGTGTTTTGGGGACAAGAGCTGAGGAGATTGGCACCTCTCGACACTAATAACCAAGGGTGGTGGGATTATGCTTATGGGAGGGCTCCCCGTCAGCAAATGAACTGGGAGGGGGCATGCTGACAGGGGAATTACGCATCCTCGTCGGCTTTCATGGTGACTTTATGTGGCAAATGGTGATAGCCACCGCCATTTGTTTTTTTGAAACTGGGAGAGGGCATGCCAACAGCCAGGGCTCAGTGCATTCACACTGTAAGCTACAGCAGTGTAAATGTGCAACCAGGAATTTAACAATGCAGGAATGCAACATCAAAGGACCAAGCCGTGCCACTACTGGTATGGCTCTGTCCTTTGAAAAGTTGGCCAACTCTGCCTCAACAGCTGAAAGGGAGTCATCACAAGCCTGCTGATTGATTCACCTACCGCTGACCTGCTCCTTGAAACTGAGCTCTCCATTGACACACCCCTATATAGCACCTCTCATAGCAAGGAGTTCGTCTGCACCTGCGTGCCACTACAAACTCAAAAATGAGGTTGGTTCACTCTGTTTTGTCCTGGTGTGAAAACCTGCTTGAATCCACTGCAAAGGTTTTAAGCGGACTAATGTAAGGCATCCTGGAAATTTTATGATGTTTTAGTGCTGAAGCCTACAGTAGTTATACTGTATTAGTCAGTGGTGCTGCTGTCCTCTGCAGTCTCTATGGGAAATGTTTGAAATCATTCATGGTTTTGGTGCCCACCACATCGGCTGGAAGATTGTTCCATGGCTTCATCACACTTTCTGTAAAAAAAAAAAAAAAAAAAAAGTTCTCATGTCCCTCTTGAACAACCCCACTGTCAGTTTCCACTCATTACCCCATGTTCTTGATCAGCTACTTATGCTAGTTTCTGTCTAGCAGTTTACCTTGTTCATGCCTTTCAGAAAGTTAAAGGTCACTATCACATGTCCTTTCTCTCATCTGGCCTCCAGTGAGTATGTATTCAGTGCCTTGAGCCGATCATTGTCGGCTAGCCCTGCTGGCCCTAAATCCTTTTTCGTCACCCTGTGTTGCACAGTCTCCAGCCTGTCCTTATCTTTTCCTAGGTGATGATTGCAAAACCGGGCACTGTACTCCAGGCGGTGCCTCACCAGTGATCTACAGAGATGTAGTAAAACCTCCTTCCTTCTGCTGTCAATACCCTTTCCTGTATATCCCAGCATCCTGTTTGCCTTACTGTAGGCCTTGTTACACTGGCTTTTGTTTTAGGGAGTCACTGATCATTAATGGTCTTGGCACCCATCACCTCTGGCAGACTGTTCCACAGCTCCAGCACCCATTCCATAAAATAGAACTTCCTCACATCCTTCTTAAATGTTCCCCCAGCCAGTTTCCACTTGTAACATTGGATTCTTGATGCTGTACTCATGCTAAATACTTCCTGCACTTCATCTCATTTATTCCCTTCAGGAACTTGAGAATCTCAATCATATCCCCCTCTCTCGTCTAGTCTCCAACCAGTACATGCTCAGTGATTTGAGATGATCTTTGTAAGACATGCTCTGTTGGCCCTGAATCATCTTGGTCACCCTGTGTTGCACAATCTCCAGCTTGTCCTTGTCCTTCCTTGGGTAAGGACTCCAAAGCTGAGCACAGTATTCCAGGTGTGCCCACCAGTAAGCTACATAGAGGTAGCAATATCTCCTTTTTCCTACTGCCAGTACCATTTCCGATACACCCCAGCATCCTATTTCCCTTACTATTGGCTTAATTGTTTGAGGGAGTTACTAATGATTACTCACAGGAACCTTTCCTTTGCTGTAGTGCTCAGTTTAATCCCTCCCATCCAGTACTCCTTCCTGTTTTTTTCCCCCCTATGTGTATAACCTTGCATTTTATGGTGATGAATTTCAACTGCCAAACCACAGGCTATCTCTCTAGCCTTTGTAGATCCATCTACATCTCCATGGTCCTTTTCTCACTTTCTACCCTACAAAAAAGCTTTGTGTCATCTGCAAAGAGACACAGTCTGCTCCAGATGCTCTTGCCAATGTCACTGATGAACATATTGAAGAAGACTGGACCCAGGACAGAACCCTGTGGCACCCTACTCGTGATATTCTTCTCTTCCAATTTGACCCTGTTTCCCACCACCCTCTGCTGTCTCTCCTTCAACCAGCTTCTTATCCGGCTGTGGCTCTAGCTGGTCCCAGGTCCTCCAGCTTCCTCACCAATCTTCTGTGTGGCTTTGAGTTGAAAGCCATGCTGAAAGCAAAGTATAGTAAATCCAAAGCAAGGCCCTTATGTATGTAAGCCCCCTCTCTTTTGAGAAGTGATTGTGCTCCTTTTAGGGACCCCCTTTCTTCTGAGTTGACCCCAGGATTTTAGGATTTTAGTGCTCTGGGGGCACAGTTTCCGCTAGCCACCATTTGGTGGCAGCAGAGAGCAGAGTTTCTAAGGTATAAATACTCAACAGAGATTTTGGAGAGAGGGAGGCTGGGTAGGAGAACAGGAGAGACTGGCGGGCACTGCAGAGCAGTGAGGACCCCCCCCCCCGGGTTGGGTAGGCTGGCTTTTTATTGCTGCAATGAGGTGGGTGCCCTGGGTGAGCATCTGTGGGAGGGCACAGAGTGAGGCATCTTCTGCCATTTGTCTGGGGTCTTGGGCCTGGGGGGGTTGGTGGGATGGAGTTATTAGGTGGTAAATAGGTACAGGATTGGTAGGCCTCCAGGGTCTGGGTTTTTAGGCCCTGGATTTGGTGTTCATGTGCCTGGGTTGCCAGGGCTGCAGTAGGTTGTGGCATGGCCTCTGCAGCTTGGCATGGCAAGGCAGCCCAAGGACACTGGTGAAGGAGCTGAGGGGAACCTCTACCCGTGTAAAGGGCCTGTTTGGAGGGACAGGCCTCGGGGCTACCAGACTTTGCCAAGTAGGCCATGGAGCACCTTAGAGGTTTCCCCTTTTGCTGATTGCACTTATTGGGCAGCATGTAAGGAGGGCTGTGGGTACAGTTTTCAGTTAGCTTCCTAAAATTTGGAGCCCTTTCCCACCGATGAAGTGGGATGCCATTTGTATTCTGAGTATCGCTTTAGGGAACCAGGCAGGACAGGGGTGTGACCTGGGTGAGAAGAGAATGCGGTATGGTGTAGTGAGTCATGCTAGTACTGCACCATCCATGTCCCATGGAGGCTGAAAGTAAGAGCAAGGGAATGGGGTTTGGGGCCAAGCTGTATGCTTTCCAAGGGAGAGGAAACTGGAAAGTCCCCATTTGTTCAAGTGATGACGCGACAGGTATTTACCAGTGCCCATGGATATCTCTGAAGCTTCACGGTCCAGCATACTTATTTATTTATTTGTTAAATCAATCAATAAATCAAATAAATAAGATAAGAGACAGAGGTTGAGCTATTCCTGATGAAAAAATCTGGCTGCTGTACTATAGCTGTTAGAAGAACTTGACCTGCCTGTTTTGACTGCCTTTTTTTCTCTCTTGCATAAATGTTAGCCCCATGGAGCTGAGAGAGTTATCTTTCAAGCATACTGGACCCTTGTAGCCCATGGATATGCTGTCGTTATATCAACAATTTTACCACAACCAACACTACAGCAACAACAGCACCAGGTCACTGTGGTGTCAGAGTGGGACCCTGGCACTGCTTTCTGGGGGTATTGCACCCCCTTCCCGAAGCAACTCTGACTTGGAGTAGATTAATTTAGTAGCAGGGGAGGGGTTCGAAGCCCCCTGAAGAAAACACAGTTTGAAATGACTCCCTTTATGCTGGCCGCAAATGTGGTTGACATAAAGGAGTCGCTGTAATGTTGGTCAACAAACAAATTGTAGACTGACTGTCATGGATCGTAGCTCTTGTAATCATTTGGGTGGGAATCACATGTGCCTTGCAGTGGGTAGTAGCTCAGCACCTCGGCTCCAGCTCCTTGTAGTTTATTTTATTGGTTAAAGTTTGTTTTTTTCAATAGCTTCTGGCATTATCTTGTCTTTTAACTCATTTCTTCCTGATGACGACATATGGCGTCATAAAAAAAATACCTCTTTTTCCTGATGATGCCATATGGTGTCCTAAATCATTTGCTGTAGTGCCTGATGACGCCGATTGGCATCCATGTCTTTCTCTTGGTGCAACTCGAGCATTTGTTTACATTTGATGAATTGAGTTGTACCACCTAATAGGGGACATCGTACCCTCACTTATTTTACCTAATATAATATGCGTTCCTATTGGCTTTACTATTTTCTGCATGTGCTGTGAGAAATGTATTATGTTCATTCTGCCATTAGTTTGTCTTGTAACAACAAATCATCTTGTTTTAGTGTAACATGTTAAGCTGATCAGGTTGACACTAATATTAATTTCATAACTTGTATTTTTTTTAATTTGAGCAATCCGATTGGCTGTCACCACTTTAGGTGTATTTTTTTATGTCTTTTTGGGTATTTTTATACAATAACATGTTGTCACTGATAACATGATTGTTATAACTATTAGTCCATTTATACCACTAAGCTGAATATTTCTGTATTTAAAAATCGAGCTCTGTGATTGGTCGGATTTTCTGACACCATCAATTGTGAATTTAATTGTTATAAAGGGATTGTTTTAGATGCAGGCGCCATCCCCCTGATGAAGCCTTAGTTGTCTAAACACCAGGGAACCTGCACGCAGATCTTTTTGTTGTGCCTTCCACTATTCTATTCAATGTGTGTGTCTGAAACGTTAGACTAAATCCTTATTTAGCATTCAAGCAAGGACTCGTATTTTTTTATAACCATCACTGGAGGGAAAGTGGCTCTCTGGGCTCTGGAGTGCTCAGTTATTTTTTTTTTTTGATGTTTCAGTTAGGGGTCACAGCCCTCATCTGCACCCGCCCTAGCTCTGTAGTACGTCACCATTTGGTCATATTGATCCTCACTGTTGCCATGCTTGCTCTGTGCTTATTGTACACATCACTGTTTCCATTAACCAGTCAGAGCACACACTGGTGTAGGAACAGTACGGTGACTGGAAACCTAGTTTCAAGATGGAGGTGCTGCTCTCATCCTAAAATACTCACTTCATTTTGGTGCCAAAACCTCAATTTGTAATCTGTATTTACTTTATTTGTTTTTATTTTTATTTATGATAAAAGTTTTCATAGTTGCCACTTTGTTCATTTTGGGATAATTTCTGGTCATCCTGTGTGATCACATCTTATGGATCCGGCTGGCATTCCTGATGGGAGAGAGTGTTTCTTTGCATGTACTAGATGAGGTCACATGAATTCAGCACCTTTTGTTCCTTTTTAAAGAGTTTATATTCGGATTATGGCTATGTTAAAATCTATGTGGCATGTTGCTCCCTGCGTTATGGATGATAAGTGGGTTAGGGTCTGTAGCAGGTTTGTCTTATGCTCTGCACTTGAGTTTTCTCCCTAATACGCAGTTGCTGATTGTTTAAAATGAAAAAATAATGGTGTTGCCTTCAACTTATCTGGCATCAGTCCAGCCCCAATCTCTGATGCACTGTAAAGGCCAAATCAGTTTTGAATCCCTCCACAGTTACTGGTGTTGTCCATCGACTCGTTTGACGTCCGTCCAGACTCAACCTCTGATGCAACATAAAGCGTTCTTCAGGTTAAAATCCCTCCACAGCCACTTGTAAGATCTAGCTCCTTACCATGCATCAGTCAAGCCCCAAACTGTAGTGAACAGTGAAGTGCATTTCAGGTTCAGATCCCTCCACAGCCAATGGTGTTGTCCATTGACTGATCTGGTGTCAGTCCAGCCCCAACCTCTACTGCACTGTAAAGTGATGTTCAGGTTCAAATCCCACCAGAGTCACTGATTTAGTCCATCTGTTCATCAGTCTTCAGTCCAACCTTTATCTCTGACACTCTGTGATGTGCATTACTGATATGGATCCCTCCTCAGTCACCATGGTGTAGTCCATTGTGCACATCAAGATTCATTCCAACACTACCCTCAGATGCACTGTAATGTTCTATTCAAGTTCAAATCACTCCACAACCACTTGTTTAGTCCCTTGTGCTCATAATACTTCATACCAGCCCTTACCTCTGATGCACTGTGGTGTGATCAGTGCCAGTGTATGACTTATACAGTCCATTCAAATGAAACATAGCACATAGTACACATGTGCACCAATGAGCATCACTCCATGGTGCAGGCATACCCACACTCTGTCCCACCCACACAGTGCACCATACTGAATGCTGGAACATATCACATGTGTATGCAGGCAAACCATGTGACACAGCAAATAGTACACAATCTTTACAGGTGCCCATGTCATCACCCTGTATGTGTACCCACAATGTCTCTGTATGACATATGAACACTATTACCAGGTGCAGACAGCTTCACTTGCTTCCATACAACTGAGTATACCACAAGGACGGGTGCTAATTCATGACACAAAATGATTGCAGTGCCTATGAGCATCATTCCTTGGTAGAGGCATGCCCATCCCCTTCCCCATGACACAGTATACCCCAAATTACCAGTACCTTTTCAGCAATGTCATCATCCTATATGTATACCCATAATGTATCTACACTGTCTGTTAGCACCATTATTACATGCATACAGCCCCTCTAATTTCCCCAGTACATATGAAGTGCATCTGAGCCTGTATTATGAATGCAGGAGCCCCCCACCCGCCACTAACACACAGTGCTTCATCATACAGTCATTCCCTCACCTTAAACCATCCCATAATACAACCCCCCAAAAATAAACTATGCCAGGAAATTAAATAATACACAGATTTATGTAACATGATGTTTACTGAAAGACTGTGAACCTTTACATGAACAACATCATGCTTCATTTACAGTATGATAAAGCAAACAGCACAAATAAAATACAGTTTCCTATACTTATTATGGGATTTTATTACAAAAATAAAATTGTTTGTTTCAATGAAATTACATATTTGAACTACAGCAAATATGCAACTAATCACAGAGAGACCTCCAGCACTAAAACTTGTATCAATTTCCTGTGTCAGCTCACTGACCTACACTGGAAGTGTTCTTCCTGTTTACATCACTTGACCTCACAAAGCACTTCCTTCCTGCATCACTTCCTGATATGTCCTTCTAAGGTAATGTGTAAATATGTTCTTAATAAACTAGGGGAAAAACAAAAAAATTGATAATCAGATTCATAAATTAAAATCAGTGAGTAAGAAAAATTAAACACTGCAAAAATTCCAACCAGTGGAGTGGAACAAAAAACTCAAACTGTAATGACCAGAGATTCAGTTATTGATTTCTGACACAAAAAAAATGGTAAAAAACTTGCAAAATTTATATTTAGACAATGACAGATGTTTATTGTATATTTTTAACAATTTTAACCAACAATTTTACAGAAATGTAATATTTTTGCATGACTAAGTAAACAGAGCATAATTATATTTAGATAAAATCATCAGAATTTATTAAAACATTGTTTTCATATTTTAATAAATTCTGATGATTTTATCTAAATGTCAAGCCTCAGGACACTATATACTGTATCTACTTGCCAATCACCTTTCTGCCTGGATTTGTTGGAGAATGGAGATTGAAATTAAGCAGGCGCCCCTGTGTTATACTCCACCGCAAATTCCAGATAAACAAGCAAAGCGACCGAAAGGTCAGGAATCGCCTGGGCCCTGTTCTGCTATGCTATGCAATCTGATAATCCAGCACTGCTTTCTGAAGAAATATTTCTGGAGGAGATCTAGCCTCTAAAAGACACTATCAGGGAATTCACAGCTGAGTTAAAATCCTTGCGGACAGACCTCGGCAATCTGACCCATCGGGTAGGTGATACCGAAGCCTGCACTACATCACTGGAATGCTGGAAAGAGAAAATGGAACCTGACGTTGTTACCCTTAGACAGCAGCTGTCTAAGATTGATAATAAACTGGAGGGCATAGAAGAGAGGTCCTGTAGAAATAACATTGTCGTTTCTGGGCTTCCAGAAGATGCTGAAGGAACCTCACTGATCTTTTTCACACATAAGTTGCTGGAAAAAATAGCGGGACCTTCTCCTAATCATCCTACATATATAGTGAAGAGGGCTCACTGCATGCTAAACCTCCCACAGGCTCCCCTTCCAGACTCCTAATTCTACATCTTTTAAATTACCTCGATAAACAGCATATTCTATCTAAAGTCAGGGATCTCAAGGAAATTTTGTGGGAGGGGAGCCAAATTCATATTGCCCAGGACCTCCTGACTTTCACCAGCTAGAAGCATGCTAGCTTTCATTCAGTGGTTACAAAAATCATTGCTGCTGGCATGAAGTTCAAAATGCTTTACCCAGCCTGACAGCAAGTTCTAATTAATAATACCTGGCACTCCTTTAAGAATTCTGATTAGGCAAAATCTGAACTAACACACTTGTTGCCTGATCTTTTTACCTCACACTGAGTCAGTAGATTGCCCTGCTTCTGATTACTAGAATGGCTTGGCTGGTTCATGGTCCTGGATGTTTTCAATATCTTCATTCTAATTCATAACTGTTGATCTGGCGGCAAGTGCATTAAGGACTCCTAGGTCAGCTCCTCTGTAATTTAGTATTTAACGGCCTTTTGAAATTGAATTGGAGAGGCTCATGAAGGTCTGTCACTGATTGAGGTTGGACATATAATCCCAGTTCAAACCTACCTCCTCTATAGCTCATCCTAATAGCTGGACTAAAGCAGCAGTTTTGGGAACCATCTCTCCAGTTACGGGGATATGTGCAATAGAGGGATTCTACTGATTAACACCTGTGTGAGCTCAGAGACTTCACCTGCATGAGAGGAGCCCTGATATCTCTTCAGTGAGTCTCTAGAGCCTTTTTGCCTAGGATCCCTGATAGTGTCAGCTGGCAGAACTGGTGCTGAGGTCTGTCTTGTACTTTCTTCTGGGCTATAATCTGGTGCCTGGTATGCCAGAGATTGTTTAGGTCTGCTGGGGTGACAATATATTTTCTCTAAGTGGATGCACAACATGGAGCACTTAGAAGCTTTTGCCTGAATTCCCGGGGATGATTTATTCCTTCGGAGGATGTTGAGCCTAGAGTTATGATCGGTCTATTGTCCTGCATGGTCCTCCAATTAAGGTTTTTAGCCCAGCTCTGTTGTTTTCTTGAGAGTCCCCGTGTTGCTGACTACCCATGCACAATTCTGACGATGTGTATACTGGACAAAGGATTGTGCACTGGATCAGAATGTTTTGTCATCTGTTTTTCCATCACCGATGCTCAGACTTCTCTCTTTTTATTGAATGGTAGGCTTTTTGAGTGGAGCAGCATTGTTTGGTCTAACATATAGACAATATGACGTATTCAAACTTCGTCATATTGTGGTAACACTGGGGACCTAAGCTAGTGCTCTACAGACTGTGCATCGTACAGACTTTTTTCATCGACCTGGGATTGTACTTTAGAATGGGATCTTATGCCTCTGCTTTCTCTACTAAGATTCATGGCTTTCCTCAGCATTGTACTGGATGCTTGGAATATGTGCAAGTTATTTGATTTGGATATTATATTATATTATATTGGCTATTTCAGAATTCTCCTTTTGTTTTCTATAGTTAGTGCCAAGCTCACACTTAAGTTTTATTAGGTTTCCAATTTGAGGGTTTACACAGGTAGTATTCTTTTGGGGACCATTATAGGCTAAATTTGCCTAATCTGTTAATAGATAGTATTTTGATGTCTGGTTGTTATACTAATGTGTAAAGAGTTTAATGCTATACAAGTTTAATCTCTGAGTGACATAATGTTTGCCTTCATTGAGAGACAAGGGATTTTATCGGTAACTGTTTAACTTATATTTTCGAAAGGTGACTTAGAGAGTCTTCCATGGATGTAGGTAACATAGTCTAGGCCCTTTGGGGACAGGGAGGTAGAAACAGAACATTTGCTAAGTTTGAATTGGGTCCCCTTCTTTTTTTTTTTTTTTTTTTTTTTTAGATCTTTGCTAATGTAGTTTAACTCTGGTTATAGATGATTATTTTCATTTGCTAGAAGCTAACAGGTTGACTGACCTCCTCTAGATTACATAGAAACATAGAATTTGATGGCAGATAAGGACTGCGTGGCCCACCCAGTCTGCCCATTTCTCTACCTAATGAATGAGCTGCAGATCCTAGTTAACCAGCAGCCTACTTCTTTCTACCCCCAACCCCTAGAATTGCCTTATGACTGTCCCATGCTTGCTTGAATTCAACCAGTGTTTTTGACTCCACAACCTCCTCCAGAAGGCCGTTCCATGCATCCACAACCCTCTCTATGAAAAAATACTTCCTTACATTACCTCTGAGCCACCCCTCATCTTCAAATTGTGCCCTCTTGTTCTTGCACACCTCTTTTTTTGAAAGATGCTATCCTCTTGGACTTTGTTGATTCCCTTGAGGTACTTGAAAGTTTCTATCATGTCCCCCCTCTCCCTCCTTTCCTCGAGGCTATACATATTAGGCTCCTTTAGTCTCTCTCTTCATATGTCTTCTGGTGCAGACCCTGCACCATTTTAGTTGCCCTCCTCTGGACAGCTTCCATCTTGTCTATGTCCTTGCGGAGACTGGGTCTCCAGAACTGCACACAGTACTCCAGATGGGGTCTCACCAGCTGTCTGTAAAGAGGGATAACTACTTCCTGTTTTCTACTGGTGATTCCTCTCCCTATGCATCCCATAACTCCTCAACATTATCTTCCTGAGGGTTGAGAAAGAGGAGGTGTTGAATCTGCTTATGCTGAAAGGTATCATGCACCATTAAACAGGGGAGGCTTTTGGTTACCCAAAGACCTGGGGTACCATTCAGACTAGAACATTTTTACAGTATATTCTCATTCTTTTATTTAAAGAAGGGAGATGGTTAATTATATTTTTATTTTACTGGTTTGGGGTATGTATCTGGTCAATAGAGTTAGGTGGCGTCCTTCCTACACAAATTGTTTTCATTAGTACTGGGTAACCATAGGAAATACTGGTTCAATAACTGTTTTATTAGCTTGTTTGTGGGGTGGGTAGGGGAGGATTTTAGTGGCATTTTTGGGTGGGGGGATGGGGACATCTTGTAGTAGGGTGGGGGATGGTGGGTCCAAAACTGAATAGAGGTTGGAAGGTAGTATGGTGGGGGGTTGGGGAGGGACCCTGAAGGAGAATGTGGCTGGAGTTCCTGATTTGCTATACAGTGTATCCAGGAGTTTTACATATAGATCTATATGCAATCAATAATACCCAACAGGGTGGGCGGTATTGGGCAATACCAATCTGCCCAGGGGCGTAATGAGGCCCACCATTGCAGGCAGAGGGCCTTATAACCCCTGAAAGGTCCGGTATTGCCCATACTGCCCACTCTGGATGGTATTATTGCGCTTAGAAAATGGACACTGTTTAAAAAAAAAAATTATTAAAAAAAATCATTTAGATTAATTTTTGTAATTAAATGGTTCCTCTGCCTGTATAGGAATGAAGGACTTTTGTCCTCATGGAGACTCTGTAGTTAAGAAAGAAAAACAAAGCAGGTGGAATGCTGTTAGTGTCCCCTGCAGCAGCCTGTTTCTGTTTCTTTAGTCTGGCCCCCCATCCATGAAAGAGTTTTGTTCCCCCGGCCTACTAATTTTATTTTATTTTTTGGTACACTAGTTGTTGTGTCTGTTTTTTTTAATACTGGAATCAGGAGCTGTTAAGAAAGTGTGGTTTGAAACAGTCCATGAGCGTGAGAGGGAGGTCTTCACTTTTCTTCAGGGTACAGGTAATTACACTTTTAGGGACACATTTACCAGTAACTGCTGCGGTTAAAAGTATTTCTTCCTTTTTTTAAGGAAGAGAGATCCATTGTGTTGGTACCGCTACTGTACATGAGAGAAGTGGCCTTTTGTTTTGTTTTCTGTACCACAGATGAACATCCATCTGCAGTATGGAAAACAAACAAGATGCCGCACCTCTCGTGCTCAGTAGCACAGCTACTGGTGTCAGTCATAATGTTTGCAATTTTTATGTTATTTTGAAGCCAGTTTCTTTTTTTTAAAGTTTTGCCGTTGAGTTTTGCCAGGAGAGACAGAGGAAGATCAGGTGGTAGTTTAAGTCCTGCTTAGCGAGTGGGAAAAAATGGCGGCAGCTCGGTTTGAAAATTCGGGGTACCCAAAGATAAACTAAGTAATGGGGCACCCTGAATTTGCACTTGTTTTCAAGTGGGCTGTCACTGCAAGTTAATGTACCCCTTGCAGCCAATGAGAATTCTTGTATTTTTAAGCCCATATTCTAATCTTTATTAACATACATTATGTCTATGGGATACCATTTTTGTTCTTGGAATATTAGAGATGCTCAATCCCCAACAAAAGGAGCTAAATTTCTTTTACATTTACACAGCTTACAGGTTGACATTGGCCTGTTACAGGAAACTCACCTTCCTTCTGACCAGATTATTTGTTTCAGGTGCTCATGGGTTGGACAAGTTTTGGTACATGGCCGGCCTCTCATAAAAGAGCAGTGATTATTTTGATTGCCAGAGGGGTCCGCTTCCACTTATTACATGAAGTAGCAGATCCCCAAGGCTGGTACTTACTTCTACGGGCCTTATTGGGTCATAAGGAAGTTGTACTGGGTGGTGTTTATGGCTCCACTATTGCTGATCTCAGTTTTTTTCCTACTCTACTAAATTTACTATCACCATAGGCCTCTGTCAATGTTGCTTGCAGGGGACTAGAATACAGTTTTTTCTAATTATTTAGACCACTTGAGCAGCTGCCATCTAAGCCTTTTCCCATGCCAACTAGCTGTCAAAGAACTTATGGATTCACTGGGACTGGTTGACTCTTGGAGGATTATTTGCCTGTTGCAGAGGGAATACTCCGTCCATGCTATCCCTCACAATTCTTTTTCCAGAATTGACTTCTTCTTGTTGGACAATGAGCACCTTTCTAATATCTCCCTGTGCCAATATAGTGCTAAGGTGCTTTCTGATCACCATCCTGTTCTCATTCAGTTCTGTTTTTTTCCTCCTTGGCACTATATAAACTTTGGAGGTTAAATAACCAGTTGTTAAAAATCCCCTGAGTTGGTCGAACATCTTCCTGATTTTATTATTTCCTTTTTACTTTTTAACTCTCCTTCCATGAGCAAATGGGACATTTTGTGGGCTGCGCCCTCAAGTGTGCTCTCCGGTGGTGGGGTGGGGGGTGGAATTAATATGTTTAACCTCTAAGCGTAAATGGCAGATGTTACAAAAGACATCCTCCCTACTAAACCAGATCACTACCCTGGAGAAGCAACTAACTCCTGCATCTCATCAGTTAGACTGGGTTCATTTGGAAACATTATGTGCTGAATATAATAAACTCTTAGGAGAAAAAGCAGAACATTTAATACTGCAATCTAAAGTTAAATATTTTGATCAAGATGAAAAAGTGGGTAAGCTTTTGGATTTACATCTTTGCTCACAGACAGCAAGCAGAATTGCATCTTCCCTACATACTGAAACAGGTAAAGTGCTTACCTCACCCCCCAGCATAGTGGCCCATTTTCAAGCTTACTACTAACACCTGTACGCACAAATTCCTTTAATACCTTCCAGTTTGAGGCTCATCTCCAGGGTCTGAACTTACCCCAACTATCAGAGGTGCAAGCTGACCTATTGCAATCCCCTCTAACTTTGAAAGAGATACATACAGCTATAGATTCCTTGGCCTCTAATAAATCCCCAGGGAGGGATGGCTATTCCCTTAATCTTAATAAAAAATGTAAAATTCTTAATAGTTCCTATTATCACTTGATGTGTTTAATGATATTTCCACTCATGGACTGTTGGATTTTTTGTTAATGGAGGCCATGATTGTGGTATTGCTAAAGCCAGGTAGAGATTCAGCATTTGTTACTAATTACAGGCTAATCTCATTTATTAATGTAGACTTTAAAATCTTTGCTAAACTTCTGGCCAATAGACTAAATCATGTATGGAGAGACCTTATCAGTAGAGAGCAGATGGGGTTAATTTCGGGAAGGCTACTGGCTGATCACTTGCGAAAGGTCTTGTACCTGATCGCCACATCTAGGGACTCCACCACTCCAAAGGTGCTAGTTTTCCAGGATGTGAGAAGGCTTTTGACAGAGTCTCATGGGAATATTTATTCTCTCTTTTACCATGTTATAATATTTCTCTCAGATTTATACAGTGGATAAAGTCCCTCAGTTCATATTCTATGTAAAGGGGTTCTTTATGAAAGTTGCCTATTACAGCAAGGCACCAGGCAGGGTTGTCCACGTTCCCCTTTTTTGTTTAAATTATTTTTAGAGACATTAAGAAGGAAAATCAATGCAACACCTCTAATTTCTGGTATCCCCCCTGGGCCCCCACCAATATAAACTTTCCACCTACACGGATGATGTTTTATTACATATTACTCTCCCTGAAGTCTCTTCCAACTGGGTTGGATATAATTAAACAATTATAAATTAAATGTGTCCAAGACTGAGATTATGCCTTTAAATGTGGCAACAATGAAGGTCAGCGTGGAGCATTTTGGTCTTGTCTGGACTAAGGACAAACTCAAATATCTTGGTATTTATTTGAGCACATCAGTATCCAAATTGAGGCAGTTTAACCTTGACTCGGTGGTTAACCAAGTCAATATGGATCTTATCAGGTGGTCTTTTCATCTTAACTCCCTCTGGGGGCAACTTACTGTAATAAAAATGAATGTCCTTCCACATATCCTTTATCCCCTTATGATGCTATTGATGAACTTACCCTGATCTTGGTTTTTTTGAATTAATAGCATATTGTTGAAATTTTTATGGCAAGAACCCCCCCGAGAGCACTCCATAAATTGATGTGGCCTAAAGAAATGTGAGGACTGAAAGTCCACAATTTTTTTCTTTATTATTTAGCCATACATATCTCTCGATATTTTCAGCGGCTTAGGCCAACATTAGAGGAACGTCACATATCATATTCCCCACTTTGGTTAGATATTGAATGTTATTTAAGTGCTAGTCTTGGGTTGAATATCTAAGCCCTACTATATATTGCCCACAGCAAACTTCCCTGCCCTCTATGGGGCACCACAGTAGACATGTCCCTGAAAGCTCATCAGCAGTTATCTTCCTATCTTAGCTTAAATTTCTATAAAGATGCCACACAGCCACTCCTTGGAAATCCAGATTTAAAAATTGGCAGACAATTTCTGATCAGGACATTCTGGACCCATGGGCAAGTGAGCACAGTGGACCATCTTTTGAAAGATGGTAAGTTGCTTACATTTTTGGAGGCCTGACAAACATATGGATGGTCCACATTGCTCTGCTTTAAATACTTCTGACTAACTCATATGCTTACTCGATATTGTGGCCATGGATGGTGGTCCAGTTCATATTTCTCCCTAATCCTCCAACTGATTTCTGTAGCACCAGTGTCTCATACAATATCCTTTTATTATAATAAATTCCAAGATATTGTATTGAGTTAGGAGCCTGACATTCATTATTACTGGGACCTTGCAATTCCCCTCTTTGCTGGTCCTCATAGCTGGCATCATCTCTGGAAGAATCTTTATAAATACTTGAAATGGGACAAATAACATTTTATGCAGTTTCAGATCTTCCACAATATTTATGATATTCCAATTAAACTGCACAGGATGGGTAAACTCCCTTCGCTGGTGTGCTCAAGGTATAATCAGGACCATGGCTCATTGCTTTACATTCTTTGGGAATATGAGAAAGTGACCCCCTTCTGGGAGATTATTAAGCAACAATTAGACCCACTCTTGGGTTTAGAATCCACCTTCTCACCCGCTGTATGTTTATTTGGAGATTTTGATAATGACATCTGTGGAAATCAAAAGTTCCATATAGTCCTGATATCGGCCTGTGCTAAAAGGGTAATTCTGAGACACTGGCGTGTTTAAACTAGCCTCGGTATATGGAATGATATAAAGAAATGTTGTTTGCCTTGCAAGCAGAATACACTATTGCTAGTCTTTCTGACTGCCTTGACAAGTATAGGGAGATTTGGAAACCTCTTTATACTTTGTTGACTTTACAGCCAAATCCATGAGCTCTTTCATGATTGTCCCAGCTATGTCCTGAATGAAAAAGACTTGAACATCCAGAACATTTTCATTAGTGACAGAATATTGGACTAATTAGATTTATTTCACCCCAAGACATTTAATTGTTTATATTTCATCTTTTTTAGTATTTTATGTATGGGAGGGTTTATTGAAGATTATTTAAGTTGGGATAGGGGATAGGTGTTCTGGGTTATCTAATTTTACTATATGGATTGTGAAATTAATACTATTCTAAAGCATACGAAAAATTCTTGGTAATATACTTGCTCCCACAGTGATAATAGCACAGTGAATGAGTGATAATACCATCGTTCAGATGTGGTAATACCATCATTTGGTACCTAAACGATAGTATTATCACGAAAACACCAAAGCGCAGGCGCAAGAATCCCTCGAGCAGAACTGGAGCTGGCTTTTAGTATAACTTTTGCAGACTATAAAAACTAACTCCCCGCTCATCCAAAATACAAAACACTGAACCTGTGGCCACATGCTATGAAACGGAAGCAGCTAACCTCCATCTTCTCTCCTCCATGCTTCCTACATGCTTCTGACTGGACCGCTCACTCACACAGACCACTCGCATAAAGACGCCACCATTTTCCCCATAAAATTTTTCAAGACTGCAAAGCAGAACCAATAAAAACACACGCTGTGTGTTTCAGAGGCATCTCTACATTCTGGCATCCATGGCAATGCCTGCCAAGCACCTCCGTTTAAAGATACATGAACTCACACTACAGCAACCTGCCTCTTTAGCACTGCATTGCCACAAAATAGTAAAACTTCTCAGATCCATATATTAAAAAAAATAATAAAGAAAGAAAGTGTGTATTTCAAGGCTACAATACCATCGTGAGGTTCTGGGGACATAGGAACCTCTCGATGGTATTATAAGCTTGTAATACACACTTCCCTATCTATTATTCTCTATTTAATTTAGTGTTGTGGGTTTATATATTGTGTTGTTTTTGTTATTTTGTTTAATTTATTTAATTTTGTTTTTAATTAGTTAAGTGAGAGTCATCTGATAAAGTGATTGCTAGAATGTGTTGGAGGTCTGCCCCCATGGTCATGTGCTATTCACCCTCCATTCTCCATCCCATCCCCCCCATTGCAGTTTACAACAGACCAATGCTGTAGGGAACTGGGTATCGCTCGCAAGGGGAGGAGGGGGTGCAGGGGGTGTGAACAGTGGAGGGTGAATGAGTGGGGCCATCACATTGGGATTGTGAGATCCAGGAGACACCCTGCGGTGAAATGAAACCAAGAACGTGGTTTGCCATGTCTGGTTTCCATACCCATGGGAACTACCAATATTGGTGGGCAGGTGGTTTGGACAGCTGTGGAGGTTCATCCAACTCAGGCAGTGTTATGCAATGCCAGGTCCATTAAAAACAAGACTACAATTATTGCAGATGTTGTAGGAATGGTGGATCTGGCTTGCATCACTGAGACCTGGCTGGATGAGAACTCTGGCCCCATTTTGGAGGCTCTAACTCCAGCCGGGTACTTGGTGATCCACCGTCCGAGATTGGATCGCGTGGGGGTCTGTTTCAAGACCGAACTTAACCTTGTGAGTGTACCAGTTAAGGAGACTGAGTCATTCGAGTATACCATGGTAGCAGGTGTAGGTGGTAGGATCACTCTCATCTACCGTCCACCCGGAGATGAAAAGCGTTTCCTTCAGGAAGTCGCAGACTTTGTCATCGACATGGTGTTCGAGTCACCCAGACTGATGGTTCTGGGCTACTTCATTGCCTGGGTCGATGACAAACTCTCGCTGTCTGGACAACACTGCTTCTAGTTACTGTCATCTCTGGGCCTTACACAGATAATTACCAATGCTACCCATAAACATGGTCACTCCCTTGACTTAGTCTTCCTCCTGGGGATCGAGGCCTCTGACTTGGGGGTGGAACCAGTTGGTTGGTCTGACCACTACACTGTGAGGTTTAGTTTTAGCACCCCCCCTTCGTAGGCCTACCCCTGTGGAGATGGTCAGGTATCACCCTTTATGAGATATTAGCTCTGAAGGCCTGGCGACGGTACTTGACCCATCATCTCTTCCAGTAGCAACAGCAACCCAGAAGCCCTCGTGGTGGGCTATAATATGGCCATATTGGCAGCCCTGGATGTCATTGCTCCTGTCCATGTTCATACCCTCTCCCTTCGCCCTCGGTCCCCATGATTTGATGTGACCTTGAGGGAGATGCGGCGACTAGGATGAAGGTTAGAGTGTTGCTGGTGGAGATCCTCCCTTGATGCCAACTACCTTAAATTGATGGAGCATTATCAAGTCTATCAATCTGCAATCTCCCATAAGAAGGCAGAATTGCTGTACAGGGAGATTGCTGTTGCTCAGAATCGACCAGCTCAGCTTTTTCGCACTGTAGACAGACTGTGCAACCCAGCCTGCCTACAAGTGCAAAAAGCCTTTTCACAATTAGAGTGCGATGAACTTGCTCGATTCTTTGCAAATAAGGTGACCGACATCAGGGTGGCACTCCATCCAGCACACTCTAAGGTGTTGCTCTGGACCAGCGTGTGGCTGCTACTCCTCAGCTTTCCTGGAGTACCTTCGACCGACCAGAGTTCATGAATGTCATGTGGATTGTCCAGAGTATGCGCCCTATGTGCTGCAGTTTGGATCATGGACCAACTTCCCTGATTTTGGGTTATATTGATTCCATTGGTCCGGTCCTAGCACAGATAGTCGGGTGCTCCTTGGAAACAGGTGAGTTTCCTAGCTCCCTGAAGGAGGTGGTGGTAACACCACAGTTGAAGAAAGCTTCTTTGGACCTCGACTGCCATGCGAACTACAAACCAATCCTTCCCTTTTTAGGGAAGATGATTGAGAAAGTAGTGGCCATACAGCTGAAGAACCATTTGACCTTCCATGACATCTATGAATCCCTCCAGTCTGGTTTTCAAAAGAGGCATAGTACTGAGACAGCACTGGCTCGGGTGCTCAATGATCTCCTGATGGCTAGAGATCAGAAGAACCATTCCATCTTGGTTCACCTAGATCTCTCATCAGCGTTTGACTCTGTGGACCATGGGGTACTGCTTAATCATCTGAGGTTTATCTGTGGACTATCTGGTGTAGTCCTCAAGTGGTTTACATCTTACCTCACTGGAAGAACACAGAGAGTGGTGTCTGGGGTTAATTCCTCAGACCCAGTTTCTCTGTCTTGTGGGGTTCCTCAAGGTTCAGTATTGTCCCCCATGTTGTTTGCAGTGTACATGCTGCCCCTTGGAGACATTGTAAGAAGGTATGGGCTGAGGTTTCACTGCTATGCTGATAATACCCAGCTCTTTCTTTCTTTTGCACCTGACCAGGATGGAGTTCTCTCGGTCTTTAACAACTGCCTCACAGAAATCTAGGCATGGATGGACTTGAGTTGGCTGAAGTTGAACTTGGATAAGACTGAGGTGTTAACTGTGGATCTGGCATGCCGGATAGGGGGATTGGGGGCTGGTTTGCCCTCGCGGTTATACCTTGGGGGCTTATCACTCCCGAGCTCTGAACAGGTGCGGAACCTGGGGTTAATTTTTGATGAGGGCTTACTCTGCACTCGCAGGTGTCTGCCATCATCAAATCCTCTTTCTATCATCTGAGGAATTTCTACAGGATTAAGCATCTTGTTCTGTCTGGAAATCTTCCTACGTTGGTCCATGCCTTTGTGTCCATGCACTTGGATTATTGCAATTCCCTTTACCTAGGGCTACCTGGGTTGGAAATCTGCTGCCTGCAGCTGGTGCAGAATGTGGCAGCCCGGTTTTTGACAGGAACACTTGGTCCAGTCATATTTCACCAGTGCTGTGCGGACTGCACTGGCTGCCAGTACAGTGGCTGATCACCTTTAAAGTCGGTCTTCTGACTTTTAAAGCCCTACATGGACTGGGACCAGACTACCTGAAACAGCTCCTGGTTCCTTACTGCCCTGGGCGATCGCTCCGTTCAGCTGATGAGGGGTTGCTAGAGATCCCGAGGGTGTGTTTAAAATCTTCTGTGGCCCGGGCATTTATGTTTGCAGCCCCTACCCTCTGGAATACTCTACCCCATTGGATATGGGAGTGCCCGACCATGGAGGGATTTAAACAGGCCTTGAAAACTTATTTATGGAGGTAAGCGGTTGGTGGTCGATGTTTTTTCTGACTGTATTAGTTGTTTTATTGTTGTTTTATATTTTTAAGGATACTGTATACTGAGCTGTATGATGTATTTTAAACTTTGTTCGGCACCTTTGCTTTTGAAAGGCACCAAAACACAAAGCTATTATTATTATTATTATTAATTATTATTATCTTCTTTTAACTCAACCAGTTGGGGATGTAGACAGTATGGTACATTTAACTGTAACGATGCCCCTTAGCAGTGTTGGGTAGTAACCAGATACTTGTAACTAGTTACTATAATCTGATTACTTTTCTAGGTACTGTAACTAATAATAGTAATTGATTACTTTTAAAATAATGAGTAACTATAATGACATTACTTTTCCCTAAGAGTAACTAGTTACTGTAATATAAATAGTACTATAAATAGAAAAACAGATGGGCAATCATCTGTTATGGTTGCTATAATCCACCAAGGGGTTCTTGTGACTTCATAAACCTCAAGAGTAAAGCTCAAGAGGTTTATGACATCACACAAATCCAGAGAGTATGCAGGTGTATTTTGATATTCAGGTTTAAGTGTAAACAGCGGCTGCTCAACTGGTCCCTACTTAAGGACTCCTCAGCCCATTCACTTCTACTCTGCCTTTTCATACCTATCATCACCTTTTAATTTTCCAGATTCTATTATTACCATACCTACTGTATTATCACTTCATAATAACTGGCTAGCGTTTTTTCCCTAAGGGAAACCGCGTTATAATTTCCCATTATAATCCATGGATTATAGTGGTGAACATGGTCAATGCACACACCAGCCACAGCTCTTCTCTCCCTCTCTGCCTTTCTGTAGCACCGCATGCCTATACATTTCACTGTGACTGGCACTCGGTGGTAGGTTAAGTGGAAAAAAAAAAGGAATAACTGACCAGTGTCTACTATTATGTTTAAGCTATAAAAAAAACAATGAAAATAGGGGGAAAGAAAATGTTTCAGCTGCAAAGCTCAGACAGCAGACCGCGCTGAAACCCTGGGATAGTGGCTGCATGGGGATGTGGATTTATTTTATATAACTGCTGTGATGGAAAAAATTCTCCCCAGCAATTATATAAAATAAAACATGGGGTGGTGTGTTTAACCCAAGAATGTACACACACCCTTGATGTTGGATGCTTAAATTAACCCCTCGAGCTTAGCTTTTGGGATTTATGTGGCAACCAACACCTCTGGTGTATGTAAAATCTTGTTAAATACAACACCCAATTATTATTCTATATTTCAAATCCCAGGAAATCTTACTGTATTCTGACTAATGCAGTATGGTCTCACCATAGGACTTCCCTGGAGCCCAAATGGTTAATAGAACCTATGCAAATGATGAAATGCTAGGCTCAAGCTCAGTTTTCAAATCACTATCCCTGGTAAACAGTTCTAAACAATCAGATTCTTTACTCTGCTTGCCTTAATAAGACATCTCTGAAGAGCTCTCCTTCATCACTTTGAAAAAATTTGTTTTTCTTGGTTTTATCTAGTATTGTTTTAGTTAATTTGGTAATTAAAACACTGTCCTTAGTTTTCAGGTAGAATTAGTTTAGATTTTAGAATTCATTCGGTAAGTAGCCCAGTTCTGTTTTCGGTTCTGTAGCTGAGAGGACATCGGCATTTCCCTTATTTTCTTTATATAAATAAAAATGTAATAGTCTGATTTAAGTTAAATTATACTGACTCATGTGTAAGTCATTTTTTTGTTAATGTTTAACCGGGGTAACTCCTGGTTTATTTTCGGTTAGCATATCTGAACAAAAAATATATTATTAAATACTTGCTTATAGTGAAGCTTTTTGGTAGTTTATCTTCTAGGTAATGTCACAGAAAGCCAAGAAGAGAATAGGACCTGCAGGCTTCCAGTACTGAACTGAGTGCAGAGAACCTTTTGCTAAGGCTGATCAGCATTTAATTTGTGTTTTCTGTCTGGGGTTTGAACAATTCAAGACAGACTGTGAGATCTGCAAAAACTTTCCTCAGTCTACAGTCAAGAGGACAGTTGAAGAAACTGCAGGAAAGGATGTCTGACAAGGCTGCTGATCCAGCCGTTGAAAATTTTGTTCCTCTTCAAAAAGAAATGGAGGAGCTGCCCTCTGAAAGGGGTGGTAGCTCTTCCAACAAAAAATGGACCTCAAACATGGTTGCTGAACCAGCCATTGCAGTAAAAAAGAAGAGAAAAGAAAACCATCAGGATCCGAAACTGAAAAAAAGCGGCGGTTCCTACTATAGAAGAGATCACTAACGGGATTAGAATTATTCAGTCTCTTCAGACAGGAACCCCGGTTACGGTTGGAAAGCAACCGCTACTTATAATGGTCCAGACTCCTAATTCAGCCCAGGTCTCCGGTTTATTAGACTTCAGTGGTGACCAATTTGGAGAAGAGGAAGAAGATGAGGAAGAAGAGGAGGATGAGGATTTTGGAGAACCCATTGATCTGGACAATTCTTCTGATTCTCACGGGCCACATTCCCCTGACAAGGAAACCGAGGATCTTACCTCTTATTTTTTTATTTTTATTTATTTATCAAGTCTAGGATTACAAATACCTTTGAGCCATGGCTCTTTTACAAAGGTTCCACGTCAGAGAAATACAAATTATGGGGAACATCAAGACAAGCATTACAACAATGTGGACATTGCAAACAGAGTACAGATTAATACAGTTCAAGGGTAGCATTGTAACAAGGCAGCCAGCGGCATTTGTCAGAGAAAATAGACAACAGATAAGAAGTACCAGAGTCATAGGGAGAGGGAAGAGGGTGGGGGAGAAGGAATGTAGGAAGAGTGGCAAGAGGGTGAAAAGTGCAGCATTGGGTATACCAAGATGTGAGGGTAGAATCCAGTGAGGAGGGGAGGAGGGGGGGACAACTAGAGCAGAAAGGGAAGTGGAGAAACAAGGTTAAGTTGGGCAGTCACAGGAGCTGTTGGTAGTGAGACAGTCCTGGAGCCTAGTTTTAAACATACCTATAGTTGGGGCAGAGGAGATGGTTGGGCTGAGGCCATTGAACCAGAGTGGTGCTCGATAAGCAAAAGAGCGTTGTCCCTGTGAAGTGTGACAGTGGAGGACTTTCAGTAGCTGTAGCGTGGATCTCCTAAGGCACCATTTGTTAATTCGGTGTTGTAACAGAGTTGAGACCCCAGAAGGTGCAAGGCCAAGGTAGATTTTTTTGACCATGGAGCAGGTAAGAAACTTTATGCGGTTTGATAGTTGGAGCCAGCCGGTCTGAGTGTACAGGTCACATGTGTGGGTGAGACGGTGAGCACCAGTGATGAGCTGACATGCTTTATTTAAGGCAGTTGAGAGGCGTCTTAAGGGTTGTGGTTGTGGCCGAGCCATAAATGATGAGACCATAGTCTATTACAGAGATCACAGAGCTCAGGACTGCAACCTGCAAACCTTCTGGCATGAGGTGTGGTCTGTGTTTTTTAGAGGAGACCAAGCCATGTATTAGCAGCTCTAGCTACATTATCTACATGAAGTCCATAGAGGAGAGATTAGGGTCAAGCTGAATCCCTAAGTATTTGAGGGACACCACCTGATTTGAGTGTTGCCCTGGGTGGTGGAGATAGCCAAGTGGTGTAGCTTGTGTGGGTTATGAGAGCTGCAGAAGAGCATAGATTTAGTTTTCTTGTCATTGAGGACCAGTTTATGATTAAGAAACCATGTCTCTACAGAACTGAAACCAAGTTGAAGGTTGTGTTGAAGAGTTGCAGGATCTTTGTGAGTGGAGAATACAACAGCATCATCAGCATATAGTATGATCTGCTCAGAGCAGTGGTAAGGGAGGGAGTTTAAGAAAAGGCTAAAAAGGAGGGGTCCGAGTATGGATCCCTGTGGGACACCCGAGCGAACAGGCAGGGTGTTAGAAACAGCGTCCGCAATTTTTACTCTCTGTGACCGGTTTTCTAAGTAGCTTTTAAACCAGAGAGAAGAGTCAGGTGATAGCCCGGCATTCAGTAGTTGGTGTATTAGTAGTCCATGGTTTACTGTATCGAAGGCCTTGGAGAAGTCAACGAAACGGCCCTGTGAGAAGGCCGTTGTCAAGACGGTGCAAAGCCCAGTGAACTCAAGAAGGGCTGTGGTGGTGCTGTGACCTTTCCGGAAGCCGTGTTGTTGTGGACAAGGTATATTGTATTTATCCAAGTGGTCAGTAAGTTGATCAGCCACGATGTGCTCAAGTGCCTTAGAGAGTGGGGGCAGTATGGAGATAGGGCGATAATTTGAGTGAATCGTCTTGTCCCCACTTTTATGGACAGGTGTCACGGTGGCTGTTTTCCATAGCTCTGGGAATTTTTCCACAGCTGAGAGAAAGGTTTAGGATTTTTGTTAATGGATGAATTACCTCATCGAGGGTGAGCAACAGAAGCTTAAGGTCCAGGGTGTTGATACTAGATCTAGATTTAGAGATAGCTGCAGTAATATAGCGACGAGCTTCATTCAGCCTTACCTTCCTGAAGTAGAAGAGGGGATGATTAGGCTGAGGGGCTGAGGTATTTGGGGAGTAGACCCTGTTTTCGAACAAGTCATGTCTGTCTCCCAGTCCTGTCCTCGACTTCTAAAGCACTTACCCACACTCCAAGGGGTCCACAGAGCTCTTATTACTCATTCATGAAGCAAATAGCCCAGACCCTCACCCTCCACTCAGGAATCTACTGAGAATGAAGAGGAAGAGGACTATAGAGAAATGATGGATGTGCCAGCATCAAAAAGGTTATTGCTGCCAATCCACAAGTCCCTTAAAAAGCAGACTTTTAAGCTTTTACAGACACCCACTTCAGTACCTCCTACAGAAGAAAAGGTGGGCAAAAAGTACTAGCTAGTCAAAAATGGGACTGAATTCCTTTTTGGGAACCCTAGTCATGAGGGAGTAGTGCAAGGTGCACCTTGTGATAAAGCTGGCATCCCCCTGGCCTCTCACCCCCCAGACAAAGACTCTAGGAGGGCAGATTCAATAGCAAAAAAGGTGTACCTGGGGTTGTCCCTTGCAATCAGGCAGGCCACATACAAGTCATAGTTGCCCAGGTATCAAAAGACTCTGTGGTCTACTGTCCTAGAGATTTCAAAAGCAGTCTCTTCTCCCATGGAAGCTGACCTGGAAGAAGCTGCAAAAGGGGGAACTGAGGCTGCTAAAACACAATTTAGAATTGCAGTGCACTCCAGTGATACTGCTTCCTGTCAAATGGCAGCATTGGTGTCCCTTAGGAGGTTTGCCTGGCTAAGAACTACAAATCTGACACAGGATACACAAACCAAAGCTATGGATTTTCCTTGTGACCCTATGTTTCTGTTTGGAGAACAAACAGTGGCATATACTGTATGAAAAAAAAATGGATGAGTATAAGGCTGCCTAAAGGAGTGCAGCAACAAAAGAGAGCATCTGTACCCCAGAAACACCAGGCCAGGGGTGGCAGGGGCAGATCTCAGTACAAGACTTTTTTCCAGTCTCAAGCTTTTCACCAATACCAGCAGAAGAGGGGATACTTTAGAGGCAGAGGCAGGAGGGGCAGTGGCCATATTAGCCCCGCTGTTCAGCCAGCAGTCCAGACAAAGCAGACACCCTGAGATGCCTGCTTGGGCCACCTCCCCAGTCCCAGTAGGAGGCAGGCAGGCCTACTACCTCCAGGAGTGGAAAAATATCACCACAGACAAGTGGGTTCTGGAGGTAGTGGGCCAGGGTCTTGTGCTCAGCTTCAAGCTCATACTAAAGCTGAGGTCAAGGGTCTTCAAACCCTCTTCCCCATCAGAAATAACCTTACTGAAGGAGGAAGTTTAAGCCTTTTGTTACAAAGAGCAGTGGCGCCAGTTCCCTCAGACCAGAAGGGAAAGGGTTTGTACTCAAAGTACTTCTTCACAATGAAGAAAACAGGGAAGTGGTGACCAAGTTTGGATCTCAGACACCTAAACTAACATTTATCAAAGCCAAAATTCAAACTTGTGACTCTGACAACTATCCTAGCAATCCTATGGCAGGGAGACTGGCTAGCTTCACCAGACCTAAAGGATGCTTACTTTCACATCCCTATAAGGCAGTAACACAGAAAGTACCTCCGGTCATTACCAATTCAGGGCAATGCCCTTCAGACTGATCTCTGCTCCATGGGTGTTCACAAAATGCCTAACTGTGGTCGTGGCACACCTAAGGAGACATGGGATTTCAGTGTTCCCCTACTTGGATGACTGGCTAATAGGAGGTCAGTCATTTCAACAAGTGAAAGAGGCATTGGCACTCACACAGGATGCCCTGCATTCACTTGGGTTTCTGGTGAACCTAAAGGAGTCTGTGCTGGAACCAGTTCAGTTACTCAAATTCATAGGAGTAGAGTTGGACACACAAAAGGAAAGGGTTTTCCTCGGTCAAAACTGAGTGCTCAACCTTATACAGGTAGTCAGCTTCTTCAAACTACACTTCCCAAGGCCAGTAAGGCATTTTCTGCAACTGCTAGGCCACATGGCAGTATCCACAGCAACTGTGTCAGGAGCCAGGTTCCAAATGAGGGACATTCAGTTCCACCTAAGAGTTCACTGGCTTCAAAAAATGGATTCTCTGTCAAAGCTAGTACCCATCATAGTAACATTTCCTCAAGCTCTACAGTGGTGGTAAGACAAGGCCAACCTCAGGTTAGGGGTACCATTCTCACAGCAAGCCCCCTCACTGGTACTGGTCACAGATGTTGTGGGCACATCCGGGATCACACAGCATATGGCACATGGACAAAGCAGGAATCACTCCTGCACATCAACTTGTTGGAGCCTAGGGCAGTACTCCTGGGTATCCAATCATTCGCCAATCTAGTAAAGGGCAAAGTGGTTCAGGTCAGAACAGACAATATAACCACCATTGACTCCTCTGTGCACTGAGGCTATGAAAATCCAGACCTTCGCATACTCCCTGGAGGTTTCCCTATCTGCTGTCCATCTCCCTTGGAAAGACAATATTCTGGCAGACACTTTCAGCAGAATCAACCAGAATCACCACGAGTGGTCACCGAACAAGCAGGTCCTGGAGGCCATTTTCAGGAGATGGGGCACTCCAGAGGTGGATTTGTTTGTAGCTCTGGACAATCAGCTGTTACCAGACTTCTGCTACAGACCTCCCATCAAGGGCACAATTCATCCGGATGTCCCTCTGCTGGGTTGGACAGGGAAGTTCCTGTATGCATTCCCTTCCTTCCCCTTACTGCTAAGGGTGCTGAACAAACTCAGGGCCCAGCCAGCAACACTGATTCTCATTATCCCAGAAAAGGCCAGACAGCACTGGTACTCCATGATTCTGTAAATGTCAGCAACCAAACCAATCAGCCTCCTAAGGAGGCACAGCCTACTGTCAACCTTTCAGGGCAGGATCATATATCCCATCTTGCAATCTCTCAGCCTCAAAGCCTGGCTCTTGAGGACTTAGAATATGCAAATCTGCCTTTGTCAGAGGGCTTGTGGAAATACTTCGGGTATCAAGAAAGCCATCCAGTAGGAAAAACCTGTTCTTCCAAATGGAAAAGATTTTCCATTTGGTGCCAAGGCAGGGATGTGGACCACACTCAGGCCAGATTTTCAATAGTCTTGGATTACTTAACTCATCTTCATTGTATGGGATTAAGGGCCTCCACTTTGAGAGTGCACCTGGCAGCTGTATCAGCTTATTTATCTGCAGGTAAAAGATTTTCCCTAGCCTCAAACCCAGTGTTCAAAATGTTTTTTAAGAGATTGCTACATTTGCATCCTCCACATAGTGAACCAACACCTATGTGGGACCTGAACATTTGCATTGCCCAGCTCATGCAGCCCCCCTTCGAACCCATTTCTTCAGCAGACCTTAAGTATGTGACTTGGAAAACAGTATTCCTGGTGGCCATGACTTTAGCTAGAAAGATTAGTGAGCTTCAGTCCTTGTCTACAGAGCCTGGGTACATTGTTATCCATGGAGACAAAGTTGTCCTGAGGACTAATAGAAAATTCTTGCCCAAGGTGGTATCAGATTTTCACCTTATTTATTGTTTATTTTAACTTTTGTTAACCAGGTAAGTGCCATGAGCCAAGGCCCGTTTTCAGGCATGACTCGAGACTAATGGTCAAAATATTACAATACAAAATGTGAACAAACAATAACGATACAACACTTTAACAGCAATACAATACATCAGTAACACTTCAATTTCATCAGAAACACTTACATTGCACTTTACCCATATAATGTTGTTTTAGTCTTTGTTTAAAATCAGTATGGCTATTAATTCCAGAAAAGGCTACAGGCAAACAATTCCGATATTCAGCTGCCATAGCAGAAAAGGCACATGCTCCTATTTTAGTTTTAATCTTTGGAGCGACTAACTTAATAGCTATAGAGTCCATTACACTGCCTTTTTTACTGATCATTCAACCTTAGGTGAAAGCAGACTGCACAGCCTGGATATACTGTAAATAGGGCAATCAGATACTACCTTGACCACACAAAAGGTCATAGGCAGGATCAAACTCAACTCTTCCTCACCTATGAAGAAGCGAGTAAAGGGAGGCCAGCTACTAAAAGATCCATAGCAAGATGGATTGTGACTTGCGTTCAGTTCTGCCACAGCATGGTAGGTAAGCAGCGACCTACAGGCCTCAGGGTCCATTCGACCAGGGGTACAGCTGCTTCCTTAGCAGCTGCTAGAGATATTCCCCTGGTGGAAATCTGTAAAGCCACTACCTGGAAAACTGTCAACACATTCACCAAGCATTACTGCTTGAACGTTCAGGCCAGAGGGGATGACAGGTCTGGCACAGCAGTCCTGCACAGCCTGTTTCCTAAGTATGTTCTGTACTCACCTCCAAAGGCACTGCTTGGGTAGTCTGCAGAAGTCAGAATACAGTAAGATTTCCTGGGGTTTGAAGAAAACATTACTTACCATAGTAATCTTATTTCTTCCAAGGGAATATTACTGTATTCTGAGCACCCTCCCTTCCTCCCCTACTAAGAACATATGGTCACTGCACTCCAGCTGTACTAAGGATCAGGGTTGTAGCCAGAAATTTCCATTTTGTACACAGTCTCCAACAGTTACACCCCCCCATTAAAAAATGTATACATCCTTTCCAAATGGCACCCCCTTCCAAACAAGTCAGATTGTTGTCAGATGATTCCTCTAATCTCTAAAGAGGTTATACATGTATCTGTCTCCTAAACAACAGAAGTTTAAACAGAGACACTCCTCAGTGGCCTACACTAACCCAAATACTACAGTTTAGAATGAAAATGTTAACAGAAAGGCATATGGTTTGTGACAGGCACACAACAAAACTGTACACAAATGTGTACAGTGAGTATGCCTGTCTACACCCTTGCTAAGGATGTTGCAAACCTGTAGGTATGTTTTTTTTTTCTTCGGCATCTGTGACTTGAGTCTTAGTGGTGCCAAGTTGAACCATTTGGGAGAAAATGATATTCCGTAACAGAGAGGGGCTAGTTGTTAGTAGTAGTAGTAGTAACATAGTTAGATAGTTCTTTGTGCATGCTTCGCAAGAATCTGATGGTTTAGAACTGTTTACCAGGAACAGTGGTTTGAAAACTGAGCTCAAGCCTAGCATTCCATCATTTGCATAGGTTCTATTAATCATTTTGGCTCCGGGGCAGTCCTATGGCGAGACCATTCTGCATTAGTCAGAATACAGTAAGATTCCCTTGAAAGAAATAAGATTACTATGGTAAGTAATTTTTTTGTCTCCTACAGTCTCCCACGATTTTCTTTCCTCACAAATATGACTCTTATTTCCCTTACTGCTTTTTTCTCTTTTAGATAATTCCTGAAGAAGGCCTATGTTTGAAACATCGATTCTAGCTCTATTTTCTATTTTCAGCATTCATTTAATACTACCATTTTGTTCTATATCTGTAACACATGCTGTGGAAATACAAGTCAGAAAACATCATTTTATTTGTCAGTTTATTATTAAAATATGTCATTTTGCAACATTTGACATTCAGATTGTACTATTTGTGCTCCACTACATGGTACAGCTAAGAATCGCTATAGGAATTGATGAAATTTGTTTGAGAGGGCAACAGACTGGCCAGTTGATGTGCAATTTATAGACAGCTTGCTACACCCCTGCATAGATACATAGATACATAGACAGTGTCGGCAGATAAGGGCCTATGGCCCACCCAGTCTGCCCATTTGAGCTTGTAAGTTCAGTTTGTTTTCCTAGAAGTCTGTTTCCCCTTACCCCTGACCTCTAGAATTCCTTTATGTCTATCCCATGCATTCTTAAATCCCGTGATTGTTTCAGCCCCCACCACTTCCTCTGGCAGGGTGTTCCACTTGTCCACCACCGTCTGTGAAGAAATTCTTTCTCATGTTTCCTCTGAATCGTCCTCCTCCAACTTCATCCCATGCCCTCTAGTCCTGGAACATCTTTTGCTTAAAATAGTGTATTCCTGCACCCTGTTCCTCCCTGTAAGATACTTGTATGTCTCTATCATATCCCTCTCCTCCTCTCCTCCAGGGAGTACATGTTCAGTTCCTTCAACCTGTCTTCATAGGACTTGTTATGCAATCCATGCACCATCTTTGTTGCCCTCCTCTGAACCTTCTCTACCCTGTCTATGTCCTTACGTGAGTATGGTCTCCCAGAACTGTACACTGTCTCCAGATGGGGCCTCACTAGTGTCTTGTATAGCGGAATTATGACCTCCCTTTTCCTGCTGGTGATGCCCCTGCCTATATAACCCAGCATCCTATTTGCTTTACCTGCTGCCTTGTCACACTGTTTCCCTACCTTGGGGTCATCAGAGATGACAACCCCAAGATCTCTTTCCTGCTTGGTGCGTATATATCCTCACCCCCAACTGATATATTGTGCCAGGGTTTTTGTGCCCTATATGCATTATCTTGCACTTCTTTGCATTGAATTTCAACTGCCAAACCCCTGACCATTCTTCAAGTTTCTACAGGTCCTTCTCATTCTGTCTACACCTCTGGTGTGTCTACTCTGTTACAGAGCTTTGTGTCATCAGCGAACAGTGAAATTCTGCCTTCTAGATCCTGTGCAATGTCACTGATGAAGATGTTGAATAGGACTGGTCCCAGCACTGATCCCTGTGGTACCCCACTGGTCACTCTTCCCTCTGTGGAGTGACAGCCATTTACCACCACCCTCTGTGTCTGCCACCCAGCCAGTTACCTACCCACCACACTACTGTCCTGCCCACACCCATATTCCCCAGTCTGTGTAATAGTCTTCTATGTGGCACAGTGTCAAAGGCCTTGCTGAAGTCCAGATAGGCCATGTCCACTGCCCTCCCCTGATCCACCTCCCTAGTCACCCAGTCAAAAAATTCAATGAGGTTGGTCTGCATGACCTCCCCGTGGTGAAACCATGCTGCCTTGGGTCCTGTAGTCCATTGACAACCAGATGTTCCACCAATCTCTCCTTCAGTAGTGCTTCCATGATCTTCTCCACTACTGAGGTGAGGCTGACTGGTCTGTAGTTCCCTGCTTCCTCTTTGTTCCCACTTTTGTATAAGGGGACTACATCTGCTGTCCTCCAGTCTTTGGGTACCTCCCCTGTTTCCAGTGATTGGCTAAACAGGATAGCCAGAGGTTCAGCCACCACCTCTCTTAGTTCTTTAAGGACCCTGGGGTGCACCCCATCTAGCCCCATTGCTTTATCAACTCTTATTTCTTCCAGTTCCTTCAGGACCCTTTCTCGTGTAAAGGGACTTGTGTCCATTTCTGCACCATTCTCACCCCTTGTACTCCCTTCAGACACTTCTATAGTTTCTATTGTGAACCCTGAGGGGATCGGGGCCCGCATAGCTGTTGTAGGGAAAAAGGCAAGTAGTCCATCTGCAGGCAGGGCTCAGGGCCCATTTCCATCAACACCACATGTGCCAGGCTGCCACAGCAGGTTCCTTGATTGTCCATCCACCCACCTGTGAGGTCTATCACCATAACCAGTCCCATCTCAAAGAAAATCCTTATCAAAGGGATGTTTACTGGAGTACAACAAGTGTTTTGTTTTGTGTAATAATTTGATTGTTGTAAGTAACACTGTTTGACTTCAGTTGTGGCATACTGGCAGTGGCATAATAGTCATAGGAGACAGTTATAATTATAACTGTGTTTCAGTGGCAGTGGCAAGTCAAGGCTCAGCTGTGGAAAAGAGTTTACATGTTGTTGGGGTAAGCAGGTGTGTGCTAGTGCAATGTATTGTATGTGATGTGGGGTGGATCTGTGGCTGGCAATGGCAAAGTTAAGATTCTGGCTGCTGTGGGGAAATGGGAACAGATCACTAAGGCAAAGGAAGGGCAGTAGCTCTGCAGGGTGCATGTGTGTGAGTGCAGGCGGAGCTATGTGAGGGTATGGTTTTATTATAGAAATGTAAAGGGGTAGTTGTGGCTCTTGCATAGTCAGGAGGAGAATATAGGCTAGATGTGGGAAAGATCGCCAAGTGCAGAAGATGTAGCAGGGTGTGTGTGGCAGTGGGGTAAGCGTGGGATGTAAAAGCAAGAGGTAGTTGTGACTGGCATTATCAGAATATACAGCTGTGTGGAAAAGATCACCAAGGGCACTGGCATTAGATGCAGGGAGTGTGTGTGTATTGGAGGGTGAGAGTGGGTGTTATGGAAATGAAAAAGGTCAGGGACAGCAGTGGCTGGCAAAGCCAGGATTCAGCTGTGGAGGAAAAAGATTGTGGACGGCAGCAGTAGATGCAGGGTGTGTGTGTTTTTTTTTAATAGAGTTCTTATTTATGGAAATGTAAAGGGATTGTTGTGGCGGGCTGTGTCAGATGGGTACTGTGCTATAAATAGGGGATATGCGATGGTGGACCATGGAATAAAGTAGTTATTTTCACAAGTCCTTGGTGACCTCGGGTAACCTCACCGAGTGGCGTGGCGTGGTGGAGCCACAGTGATTTACCAGTCACCGGACGGTGAAAATAACTACTTTCCATGGTCCACTACAGTGCGATTGATGCAATGGGTTTGTGGTGATGTTTATGATGTTTATCGTTAAACTGTGTGTGGTATGTAATTTTTTGATGGAGGACTATTTGGTTTTATGGTGGAAGGGTTTTTTATTGCTGTGTGAATGGGTGTGTGGTTGTAGGATTTGATTGGTTGTGGTGGCTGGAGAGTGCTTGGTGTGATGTGATTGGCTGACGTAACGTGGAAAGTAGTTTTGATTGGCTAGAGGGCGTGTCTTACAGTGGGAGGGTTGGAGTGATTGATGTGCATGTGAATTGCTATGATTGGGTGTGCGTGTGGTGGCGTGCTTTGTGATTGGTTGGTGGGAGTGGCTGCAGATTTGTAGGCGCAGTTTGGGAGAAAGGAGTTCGAGGAGGATGTGCTGTTGGATTGCTTTCGAGGTGGCGGCCTTTTGGAGAGTGGGACTTCGTGTTTGGTGTTGCGGAGGCGTTGCATTGTTGTAGGCGTCGATGTACTACAGCGTCGGTCGGTGGATGTATGGAAGAGTTTGAGGAGGACACTGTGTAGTTTTAGTGTGGCATGCTGTTTTCTTCGTCGATCGACCGTGGAGGAAGATTCGTGAAGATCTGAAGAATTTGGAGTGGTATCCTGTTTGGGTGTTTTATTTTGTTCGAGATTGATGTATTGGGCTTTTTTATTATTTTATTTTTTGGTATGTCGGAGTTTGGCTTGGTGGATTGGAAGGAACAAGACTGAGAAGGTAAGTTTTGCAAAATTTATTGAACAGAAAAAGAAACAGTAGCATTTATTTTGTTGTACAAAGCAGAATTTTCATAGTTTAGAACACTGTATGGGTTTCTATGATTTTGCAACTTGCAGTAAAGAGTTCATTTTAAAAAGAAGAGTTTTTAGAAGATTTGGGTATGGGGGTTGAGGTGGGTAAGGGTAGTGGGGTGAGGGTTAAGTTTATTTTTGTGTTGTAGTCCATAGGGTTTGATAGAGTATTTTTACTGTGTAGAATTTGTATTTATTTTCCTTTTTCGGTTAATTCAGATTGTCTTTCCACTAGTAGTTGGTCTGTATTCCAAAGATGGTGAATATATCCAGGATGTGTTTTGAAGAAAGGAAAGTCCAGTTTTTGTTAGAAATTTGTTCTAGTTTGCGAGCCTTCATTTGACTTTTTTTGCTTGTAGGTTCAGCTTATTAAGAGGTTTTTTTCTTATTGTCACAGTATTTCAGGAACGAATGTTTAAGTCTGCACAGATCTTCTTTCTGGCTTGAGGTATTTTTGTAGGAAGGTGAATTATTGTTGATGTCTTTTTCTTTGCTGTATTCAGATCTTGTCTTCATTTCTAGAGGTTTTGATATTTTTCATCTAGAATATATGTGGTTTGCAACTTTATTCAGAGTCGCTGTCACTATCTAAAACCATCGGTCTTTTCTTAGCGTAGGTGTCATACTTGTTACCTGCATGGGGGAGAAAAAAAAGAGCATTATGTGTTTGGTTTGTAATGTGGAGTGGTGTTTGGAAGGGTGGAAGTGGTGGTGATGGGTGGGTATTGGGTGGGAGGAGGGGTTTTATGTAGTAGTTTTGTGAATTTGTTGGTAGTGTAATTATGCTTACCTTGAATTATATTGAAGGTGACTTGCTTTGCATGTATGGTGGGTTTGCTGATGCAGGTTCCAAGTAGGTCTTTGTAGTTAGTAGGAATAGTGGTCAGTTGTTGTTGTTGACAGGAAGGTTTGGATTGTGAGTCTGATCGCCACTTAGTAAAGTGCTTATTTCTTGTTGTTTGGAGTCATTGAGCTTTGAATATTCGTTGAGGCTTTGGAGCTGTTTGTGGCCTGAAATTTGTATGATTTCGGTTGGTGGTATTCCACTGTCCACTAATTTTTGTACCAGATCTTTCATTACAGAATGGTTAGTTAAGCGTTTATCAGTTTGTATGCCTGCATTTGTAACCATGTTTTTGACAATAGTGGAGAACTTATTAATACCCACAGGCTGATTTTAAACCATTTGTGTACTTTTGAGGTTTTATGTTGTTGTTGATAGCTAAAGAAACGGTGCTTCAGATGGTGTTACTTTGGCTGGGTCTGTGGGTACTGTAGAGTTTGTAATTGGTGACTGGGCATCTAGTAGGATTTTGTTGTACTGTTATGCTCTGGCTTTAGTTTTCTGCATTATTTTGGGTTGGAGCCTTGTCTAGTTTTTGTTTGGCGTTCACTGGTATACTGGAGGTAGCACAGTCCGTTTTCATCTTTTGCATGATGATGTCTCCCCATTTGACTGCTCTCATTTCCGTTATGCCTCTGACACCAAAGTATAGGCTAACTATTAACCACTGGTGTTAAGCAAGGCATCAGGGCTGTGTAGGCCTAGTTGTTGAGTCTTGTAGGTTTGTTGATAAGGAATCTGTGAGCTCATCTGCTGCTTTGGTCTGTTACCCTTGCCATAACTTTTGAGGCATTTTGTTTGCACTGCAGAATTTCTCTGGTTGTGAGGAAAGCAGTTGATGTTGATAGAGATTCTGGATAGCGTTTTGTTTTAAATATCTTTCAACACTCTGGAATGTGGCACGTAGTGTTAAGGGCTCGTGAGGGAGTTCCGTCTTTTCTGGTGGAGTGCATGAAAAAGGTAGCAAGTAATTTATCCAGGTTTACTGGTGTAATGGTTTCAACGGAGTTTCTATATTGTGCTTTTCTTTGAGGTATTTTTGAGCGGTCAAGACATCACTGTGAGTCTTTTCATCGTGTTGGTGTTTTGCCTGCTTGGATATATTTTTGTATGGCATCTTGTCTATGTTCACTGTAGTGCTAGTGCTGGGTTTGGTTCTTCTGGTATGTCTGTGTTTTGTGAGTTATTTTGTTGCTGGGGTTCCAGTAGAGGTTCAGTGTCTTCTTCAAATTGTGTTAGTATTTGAGTTAGTTCCATTTGAAAGTTTAAGCAGTTTCCTGTGTTGCCATTTTGTATGCAGTAACAGTCGTTTTTTCTGTAATACTTGCGGTCGGAAAAGGTATCGGAAATCCAGAGTCACAAAGTTGTTGGTGCTATTTATAGTTTTTATGGAAACAGCGTCTTTTCTGTATCGAAAATGGTTGTGCTGTTTGATAATAATATAGTATGGTGAAGTGTCGTTTGCCTGCAGTTTTCTTGTTGAGTCACGAGGGTTCTGCAGGTGGATGATTTACTGGTTGTGCCAGTGTTGATTGCGTTTATGTGTGCCAGCTGTGTGGGTGGCAGAATGTAGGTCCGGCACAGTGTTTGTGATTGACAGTTTTCATTTATTCCACATATGTGGGATAAATCTAGGTTGGTTAGATTTATTCCACATATGTAGAAATAAATGGATTTATTCAATGGCTTTTGGTCTCACACCCATTGCATAAATTAACATATTCATTGTCTTTAGAATCTGTTTTATTTCTTTTATATATTTCTTGGGATTTCATGAACACATAGCTATGTTCAGTGAGTAAATACAACCATGTTAACAAAGTAATATCAAGTAATATAAAAAGTAATGTGCATTACAGTTACAGTTAGTAATTACTTTGTATATAAAAGGACTAAGTAACTGTAACTGATTACATTTATTTGAAAGTAACTAGTAACTGTAACTGATTACTTTTTAAAAGTAACTTACCCAACACTGCACCTTAGTATGCTATATCTCTTGTTACATTGGTGCATTCTTTTTATTTTAGCTTCCTTGTTATTACAGTGAAGCCCACCAGGATGAAGCGCAGCACTGCAGAATTCTGCAATACAGTTACTGCAACAAACAATGCAATTTCAATGGGAGTTAATTCCTTTTGTCATGCAGTGAGCCTGTGACACTGCACTTCATCCTGAGAGGCTTCACTGTATATGCATGTTATCTCTCCTCTGGGGCGTGGGGCGGATGGGATGGGGAGGTGCTGGGGGATTAGTTTGAATATGTGAATAAGGTCTGAATCTTGATGTTTGTTATCAAGTAGTTTTTTTTATGCAAAGCATGTTTCCTTCAGGATGCACTGGTCAGTACCTACATATCTTTGCTTGTTTCTAGTTCAGGTTTCTTGTAAATAGGGTTGCCACCTTTGGATGAGGAAAATAAATGGATCATAAGCTCCGCCCCTAGCCCCACCCCTTTTTATGACTCTTCATGCATTGTTCCTCCTAGAAGGCCATTCATTATATCAATAAAAAAACAACACTTAAAGCAGCAGTTAAATAAAAATGTTAAGATACTGTACTGTGTCTGTTAAAGTTACTTTCCTAGGTTATTCCTAATTATTTATTTACTTTATGTATTTATTTATTGACATTGGTTAACCAGATAAACAGAGAGAGATTAAAGAACTCTCATTTACAGATATGATCTGTGGGAGACAAGGAAAATACTGTAAATAGCATACAACAGTATACATACTTTATATCTTTTTCTGGCTCCATTTCCAGTTCATGTCCACAGCACTATTTCAAAGTCGATGAAGTGACCATACTTGGGAAATAAGATCCCAGACCTGCAGGCAATAATGTCAGAGGCTAAACTGGACATAGTAGCAATTAGTGAGACGTGGTTTACCAGTAACCACACTTGGGAGACTTCAGTACCTGGCTATGTATTGTTCAGAAGAGACCGAGGTGCAAAAAGGGGAGGGGTGGCCTGTATGTTAATGAAAATATCAAAGCTACAGAAATTCAGAATACACATAAGGAGCCAGAAGAACTGTGGGTCACCCTGGAAACAGGAAATGGGACAGCCATAAGAACTGGGGTTGTCTACAGGCCCCCAGACCAGAGGGAGGACATAGACACATTACTGTTAGAAGATATACAAAACATGACAGCTAAAGGGAGGTTCTGATAATGGGAGACTTCAACATGCCAGATACAGATTGGTCAATACCAGCAGGAACATCTGCCAGAACTAGACTCATAGTGGATTCCCTGCAGGGAGGGCCTCAAACAACTGGTACAGCAACCCACAAGAGACAGGGCTATCCTAGATCTAGTACTGACTAACAAAGAAGGGATCACAGATCTCCAGGTAGAAGGTCACCTGGGGGCCAGTGACCATCACATGGTATGGTTCAATTTGGCTACTACATCTAAATCATCCCATTCCAAAGCAAAAATATGGGACTTCAGAGGAGCTGACTTTGATAAGATGGCCAACAGAGTTAAGCTAGCCCTGGCAAAAGAAACACAGGTGAGGAGGTACAGGCAAAGTGGGCAAGCATTAAGGATACAATACTTGAAGCAACATCCCATTGTGTTAGACAGAAAAGGAAGTGCAAAGAAGAAGGAAACCACTTTGGTTCTCAAATACAGTAGCAGAAAAGGTCAGAGCCAAAAGGCTGGCCTTCAGAAAATATAAGGGAACACAGCGGGATGAAGATAGGAGGCATACCAAACTGCCCTAAGGGAAGCAGGTAAGGCAGTAAGGCAGGCAAAGTCCCAAACTGAGGAAACACTATACGAACAGTAAAGAAGGTGACAAGACTTTCTATAGATACATTAGTGAAAGGAGAAAGTCCAGAGGGGGTATTGCTAAGCTTAATGGAGAAAAGGAAGCATGTGAGGAGGAGGACCCTGTAAAGGCATCTATCCTAAATAGATACTTTTGCTCAGTATTTACTGAAGAAAGGTAGGGCAGGGCCCACAGCTCAGCATCATGGACACAGGGGAAGGGAGGTGAGCACTACTCCCTTCACAAAAGAAAGGGTCCTACAAGAGCTTGCTAAGCTCAGGGTGGATAAGGCAATGGGACCTGATGGCATACATCCCAGGGTACTTAAGGAGCTAAAGGAGGAACTAGCAGAGCCATTAGCAGAATTGTTTAGTGAGTCTCTGAGCACAGGAGAGGTCCCAGAAGACTGGAGAAGGGCTCATGTGATCCCACTCCACAAGAGTGGTAGCAGGGAGGAGGCGGGGAACTACAGACCGGTCAGTCTTACCTCAGTAGTGGGCAAGATTATGGAGGCACTCCTTAAGGAAAGGATAGTGCAACACCTGGAATCCATAGGGGCACAGGATCTAAGACAGCATGGGTTTACAAAAGGAAGGTCCTGTCAAACTAATCTCATAGATTTCTTTGACTGGGTAACCAGAGTGGTGGACCAAGGGGGAGCAGTTGATGTCGCCTACCTTGACTTCAGCAAAGCTTTTGACACTGTTCCACATAGAAGATTGATAAATAAGCTAGGTAGGCCTGGGTGGGTCAGAGTTGGTCAACTGGGTGCAAACTGGTTGACTGGCAGAAAACAGAGTGGTGGTAAATGGTATACAGTCAGAAGAGATGCAAGTCACAAGTGGGGTACCTCAGGGATCAGTCCTGGGGCCAGTCCTATTCAACATCTTCATTAGTGACCCAGATGGACTAGAGGTAAGGCTTGTCTGTTTGCAGATGACACCAAGATCTGCAACAGAGTAGATGATCCAGATGGGGTGGGCAGAATGAGAAGAGATCTGGATAAACTAGCAGAATGGTCAGAAGAGTGGCAACTGGGATTTAATGCAAAGAGTGCAAAATCATGCACATAGGGAAGAAACCTGAAGCCACTTATAGGCTGGGAGGAGTTGCTAGCAGTCACAAAGGAAGAAAGAGACTTGGGCATCATCATCACTGATGACCTAAAATCATCAAGCAGACCTCTAAAGCAGTAGGTAAGGCTAGGGGTGTTAAGGTGTATTAGTAGGGGTATCACAAGTCGTAAGAGGAGGTAATAATCCCTCTGTACAAGACATTAGTTAAGCCCCATCTGGAGTACTGCGTTGCAGTATTGGAGCCACACCTTCACAAGGACATTAACAAATTGAGGCAGTCCAGAGAGGGCACCAAAATGGTGCAGGGACTGCATCAGAAGACATATGAGGACAGATTAAAGGAGCTCAATATGTATACCCTTGAGCAAAGGAGGGAGAGAGGTGATATGATCGAGACATTTAAACACCTTAGGGCATAAACAAGGTGAAAAGAGTCTAACATGTTTAAATATAAGAAAAATAGCAGGACAAGAGGACACATCATGAAGATTAGTGGAGGCCGATTAAGGGAATGTGAGAAATTCTTTTCACAGAAAGGGTGGTAGATGCATGGAATGGCTTACCACAAGAAGTGGTGGCTATGAATACAGTGCAGGGCTTCAAACAGGCATGGGATAGGCATAAGGGAGCAATACAAATGACTATGAATAGATGGGTCACTGACAGAGCAAAGGCCGATGGCACATTTATAAGGTAGAAAAAGAAATGGGCAGACTGGATGGGCCTTGCAGTCCTTATCTGCCGTCAACTTCTACGTTTCTTTGTTTCTATGTTTCTATGTTTCTACTTTTTTTCTTGAGCAAAAAAAAAAATAATTCAAAACATTTAAAAATGCCTAAATTATGTTAGAGATGAAAATGTTTACCAGCAAATGAAAGTGGAAGACAACTAGCTCTGTTACTGTTACAAAAGGTGGGGGCAGCTCTGCTGCTATGCCACTTTAAGATGCAGTGGAAAGATTAGGTTAAATAAGTGCTAATGGTGTTAATGGCCATACTTTACACCTCCCAGGGTGACTGCATTCACAAACAAAAGGCCACATTGACAACAGAACTTGTATGTAACCTGGACATATAGCTGAAACAATGAGTGATATGACACAATTTGTTTCAAAAGTATATGAACACTCAAAATGATTCAAAAATCTGACCAGCAGAGAGCAAAACTGGATTACCTGATAGGGATCCTGAAAACCTGATCACCAGGTTAAAAACCTGACAGGTGGCAACCCTACTTGTAAAACCTGAATAAAGTTTATTCAATTTAAAAAAAAATCATTTAGGTGCAGGAGAAATGCGATACTGCTTTAGGGAAAAAAATAGTAGTCTGCCTCCCTATGTAGAAAAGGATTCTAATGAAATGTTAATCTTTGAGTTTTAACTTCCCAATGAGTTCATTTTCCAGGGAGGCTCCAGGTAAAGCCTGCACTTCCATTTTCCTGGGGCCAGGGCGATCTTGGTTGGTGGTGAAGAGTGAAGATATCCAGAGCTGTGGACCTCCAGTGGAGTTTGGGGTGCATTTTGGTGTTCACTGCCAGGGTTCCTGGAGTTTCCCGCCACTAATGAAGACAACTCCAGGTAGGCCAAAATTTGAATTCTGTGCTTTGAACCTGTGAATTGTCTGGTGAGAATTCTATGCTGTGGGCCCCTGGAACATCAGCAGTGCCTAGACATCGGAGAGGGATGGCTACATGTACTATCTTTTTTACCCGGTCTAAGAAAACTATCAGGCTGGTCTGACAAGACCTCCCTGCCACAAACCCATGTGGTTTACTATCCTGTAGACCGTTGCTCTCTAGGTAGTCTACAACATTCTGTTTGATCAGTGACTCCATCAGTTTGCTCACTACAGGATTAAGGCTGTCAGATCTGTAAATCCCAGGTTGCTCCTTGTCCCCACCCCCCAATAGTGTAGTGTGTCTATGTCCACTACCCTCAAGTTCTTTGGATGTACCCATGTCTGAACTGAGCTATTGAGTGGCACTACTATGGGTTCAGCCAGTTCTGCAGTCAATTCCTTGATCATCCTTGAGTGCATCCCATTTGGACTTGGGGCTTTATCTACCTTTAGGGCTTCAAGCCCCTTCTGGTCTCTTTCTCTGTTACATAAATACTGGCTGCTTCATTTCAGAAATGCCCCTGACAACCACCTTGATGTCACTCTGAGGCAGGGGCCAGCAGATTTCCCTTGTGAATACAGAGCAGAAGTAATTGCTGAGGATGGCTACTTTTGTTCAGCTTCCTCTATTACCTTCCCTGCAGCCTAACAATACCCCCTCCCTTCTTCCTTTGTTCCTTAATACAGCTGAACAATTGCTTTCCCCACCCTTGACCCCTCCACAGTACACAGCTCCATGTCTGCCTTTGCTTCTCTGACCATCCTGTTTGCTTCCCTAGTTGGTATTTGGTACTCTCCCCATTCCTCCTCCCTCTGCTTTTCCTAGTACCTGGTGAAAGCCTTTTACTTTGTCCTCACTGCTTCTCTGACCCTTTCTGAGAACCATCTTGGTCTCTTGTACCTGTTTTGTATTGTAACAATTCTTGATCATGACTTTGTTACCTGAAGAATGGTCCCCTTGATAGCACCCATCTTTCCTCTACATGTCCGATGCTGTCGACCCTGGTTAATTTGTCTTGGACCAGCTCCCTCATCTGGATCAAATCTGGTTTTCTGAAATATAGAACTACAGTTTTTGATAGGAGCATTCTGGTCCTGAGGGTCTGCCCAAACTAAATAGAGTTATGGTCACTGGACCCCAGTGGCTCCCCTGCTCTCACTCCACCAACCATTTCCGAGTTAGTGAGCACCAAATCGAGAATGGCCATCTATCTAGTGGCTTCCATAATCAGTTGCACCAGGAGGCAGTCCAGCAATGTCTCTACAGGCCCTGACTTCTGTTGCACAGCTGCTGGTATGTCCCAGTCAATATCCAGCAAGTTCAGATCACCACCACCACCTCACATTTCTACACATCTCTTGCAAGCTTTTTCCCAAGCTCCCAGTCTCTCTTCCCCTTGTCCGGGTTGTCTATAGGTCACTTCTACCTCTATTTTCCTGCCTAAGGGTGTCAATGTGATGAAACCACAGCAATTCTGTTACCCCTTTGCTTCCCCTTATGTGTCCATCCTCCACAGCCTTCATGTCCTCCCTGACATATAGGGCTATGCCCCCACTTTGCCTATCCCACTATCCTGCCTAAACATAGTGTAACCTGGATCTGACAAGTCCCAGTCATTATTCTCTGTGGCCCAAGTTTCTGTAATGGCTATGAGGTCCACCTCAGGGTCTGCCACCAATGCCTAGAGCTCACTAATTTCATTGCCCAGACTCCTGTCTTTAGAAACATAGAAACATAGAATTTGATGGCAGATAAGGACCACTTGGCCCACCTAGTCTGCCCATTTCCCCCCTACATAATGGATAAGCTGCAGATCCTAGTTAACCAACAGCCTACTTCCTCCTACCCCCCATTAGAATTGCCTTATGTCTTTCCCATGCATTCTTGAATTCCCCCACTGTTTTTGACTCCACGACCTCCTCAGGAAGGCTGTTCCATGCATCTACAACCCTCTCCATGAAAAAATACTTCCTCACATTACCTCTGAGCCATCCCCCCATCTTGAAATTGTGCCCCCTTGTTCTTGCACACCACTTTTTCTGAAAGATGCTACCATCTTTAAGGCAGACCCCCTTCCATCTAGCTCTTGATGGTATTTTGCCATTTTGTTACACATCTGCATTCCTTCTCATTCTCCTTACCATATTTTTCCTAGTGTTTTCAGACCTGAGAGCCTTTCCCCCTTTGCCTCTTCCAATACTCCTTTTTGAACCTCAGTCTTATTTTTAACCACCTTGCTGTTACTAGTCCCCAGTATAGGGGGAGTACTTGGTAGAGTCCTCTCCCACACTCTCTTTATCATAGATAACCTAGCCTCTGTGGCCCCCAACAGTTAGTTTGACTGTCTAATGTAGTCATCAAACTTCTTCTGCAGTGGACTGGTCCCCTTTCTTGTCAAGTGAAGGCCATCACCTTTGAAGAGCTTTCTGTCTCAGAAATCCCTCCAGTCCTCCATAAAGTGGTACCCTTTCACCACACACCATCCCTTTAACTACCCATTTAATTCCTCTGTCTCTTCCTGCCTTAGAAACACAGACTATGACAGCAGATAAAGACTGCTTGGCCCATCCATTCTGCCCATTTATCTACCTTTCGGATAAGCTGCAGATCCTAGTTTTACCAGCAGCCTACTTCCTCCTACCTCCCACTAGAATTGCCTTATGTCTGTCTTATGTATTCTTAAATTTTCCCCACTGTTTTTAACCCCACAATCTCCTCAGGAAGGCTGCTCCATGTGCCCACCACCCTTTGTATGAAAAAATACTTCCTCATGTTGTCCTTGAGTCATCCCCCTCTATCTTCAAATTGTGCCCCTTGTTCTTGCACATCTCTTTTTCTGAAAGATGCCCCTCTTGGACTTTGTTGAATCCCTTGAGATACTTGAAGGTTTTTATCATGTCCCTCCTTTCCTCAAGGATATACATATTAAGCTCCTTTAATCTCTCTTCGTATGGCTTCTAGTGCAGACCTTACAGAATTTTAGTTGCCATCCTCTGGAATGCCTCCATCCTGCCTATGTCCTTTTGGAGATGGGGTCTCCAGAACTGCACTCAGTATTCAAGATGGGGTCTCACTAATTGTCTGTATAGAGGGATAACAACTTCCTGTTTTCTACTGGTGATGCCTCTCCCTATGCATCCCAGTATCCCCCCAGCCCTCGTTACTGCCTTCTCACATTGCTTGCCTACCTTTAGGTTATCTGATATGACTACCACCCCCATTTTTGTTGTTGTTAATAGCGCCCACTGTGTACTTTTCCCTTGAGTTTCTGTTTCCTAGGTTCATTACTGTATTTTGCACTACTTTGTATTGAATCTAAGCTGCCATATTTTGACCATGCCTCAAACCTTGCCAAGTTCCTTCTCATCCTTTCCACCCCCCTTGTGTATCAACCCTGTTGCAGATCTTTGTGTCATCTGCAAAGAGGCATAGTTTTCCTTCCATTCTCGCTGCAATGTCACCAATAAAGACATTAAAGAGGACTAGTCTCAATACTGAACCCTGCAGTACCCCACTAGTAACCCCCCTTTCTTTGGAGTGGACTCCATGTATTATTACCCTCTGTGTCCTGTTGTCCAGCCAATTTTTTATCCAGGTTACCACCCTGGGACCCACTCCCAGGCTGGCTAACTTGTTTATTAATCTTTTGTGTGGGACTCTATCAAATGCCTTGCTAAAGTCTAGGTAGACCATGTCCACAGCCCCTCTCTGGTCTACTATTTTGGTTGCCCAGTTAAAGAAATCTATTAGATTCATCTGACATGACCTTCCTGCTGGGAATCCATGTCTTGGGTCTGTGCCCTGCTGGCCTCTAGGTACTCAACAATTCTTTCATTCAGAAGTGATTCCATCATTCTCCCTACCATTGAGGTCAAACTAACAGGTCCATAGTTTCCTGTCTCTGCGTTTTTTCCATGTTTGTCTTACTCTATCTTTCCCTTCCTCACACTCCACACAGGGAGGATCCCAGAAAAGGTCAGGGAGGCTGAGTGTTTCTGTAATCTGCCCTCCAGCCTCTGAAAGTTCTGCTTCACCTGTTTCACAGGCTGGTTCACCAGATCATCGGTACCCAAGTGCACCAGCACTCCCAGCTCCCCCTTCCATCTCAACTATCTTCCCTATTCTATGCCTCAGAAGGCTGATGCCCCAGAAAGGCACCTGACCATTTCCCACCCCTCCTCCCACACGTGCAGCACCATCTCTACTTCCCTGATCATAGAATCCTTGACCACTAAGACTCTCCTAGCTGCCTTCTTCTTAATCTCACCCATGGGTGCTACCAGATCATTTCTCCTACTTCCCCTGATCATAGAATCACCAGTGACCAAGGCCACTGATTTATAGTGATTAAAACAATGAAATTCAATTTTCAAGACTTCAGATTCCAGAATTGCACTGGTAATTGTTACTCTAATTTCCTGATTTTACCAGGATTCTGCTATCATTCTTTTAGTATGTGCATAAATAATCAGAATTAAAGAAGGCTTAATATACAGATCATTAAAAGAAAAACACAAGTTTTGTAGATTTACTGATCTGATAGAAAATGGCAGATTCCATGAAATCTTTGTTTTTACCGATCATCAGGCAGTTGTAGTTCCAGAATTTTACCAGATTTTCCGGTAAAAACTGAAAAACAGTGGCCTTGCCAATGACAGACTCTTCTTGCTGCCTAAGTCTTCTTTAGAGTGTAAGGAGGAAGTATAGCATAGTGATTAAGAGCACTGAGCTGCAAACCTGGAGACCTGGGTTTGAATCCCATCAGCTCCTATGTGCATATTGTGTGACCCTGAGCAAGTCACTTAACTTCCTTGTGCTCCCCAGGTAGCGCCTGGAAACAAGCTCTGGCTTAGTGTGCCATTTCTGGTTAAACAATTTCACCCTTCCCCTTTCCTTGTTTACTCTTACTCAGTCATACCCACAGGTGTCACCAGGCCATCTCTCCCACTTCCCCAGACTGACCCAGAGTCTCCAACGGTGGAGCCAGATACCTGAGTTTCCTCCAGGGGTGCAAAGTGATTTTCCATCAGTATTGTGTGGTATCCGTTGACCTCCTTTTGGCTGTCCCTGTCACCCTTCCCTCTCTACCTCCCCACCACTCTCTATCACCATGGATCAGTTGTCCTCTGAGCAGAGCCGGATTAAGGCATAGGCAATAAAAGGCATGTGCCTCAGGGCCCTGCCTGTCAGAGGGCCTACAGCAATCTCCAACATACATTTACTATATGTATAAATATCATTTTCTTCTACATGTGGTGCATTGTTTGTAAATGACTCAACTGCTAAGTAATCTGAGCAATGCAGAGACTGAACTGTGACATGATTCTCACCTAACTGATTAGGTGTTAAGTGTAGCTGATTGCTTCAGGGTCCCATGGTCAGGCTGACCTATAAGGTGTGAACATGTCTATTTCCTTTGCTTTGTCTCTCCCTCCTACTTAGAAACTCCACTCATCAAATTTTACTCTTAAATATAAAAGATTTATATTCAACTCCATCCCATTTTCTTTATTACTTCATATATATTTACATACTTAATTCTCAATTTTCTTTGACTGAAAACAGTTGCTTGAAAACAAGATCCCTATCTAGTAGACTATTTCACGTTTCAAGTTTATTGTAGGAAGTAACTCCATTGAGCAGACTCATCCACAAAGAGGTCCTGAGGACATATATCAGGAACATATACAAATAAAAGGCTGGTAAAACACATACAGTACTAGCACAACAATAAAATGGGGTAAAAAATCTTCAGTTAATACATGACAAATACAATATTTACAGAGCAAAACTTTGAGAAATATGTTACAGAATATAGAAACTTTCAGACATGGGAATTATACAGTATTTACTCTGACTGTTTCTCTACATATTGCATCACAATCCCCTATTTATGATAACACAAATATATACACAGTAACATATTTTAATGTGACAATTATGATGTCAGGAGTAGACAGGCAGCCAGAGCTAAAAAGGGCACAGATACTGTATTCTTATAAATACCCTTAGTAATAAAATACAAAATATAAGCTACATCTATGCCTGAATGTTACATTTTTTCAAAGTTGTCTCAACTGTGTTAGGAACTCTTTAATCTCACTCCTAAAATCATGAAATCTACAATGCATTTTAATAGCAACGTTAAGAATTGTACTTTTTTTTTTATTCCCTCATCCCACTCATTTTGAAGTTCTGGTGCTGATGTAGTTCTGTTTTCAGGGTGAACCACTAAGTATTGTTCCAGAGTCCCATCAATAAATCTTGCCACTATTTGATCCTGACTTATTATCAATAACATAAATGTATGATCCCTAAAATTAATTCTTCCAACAGTCACTCACTTCGCAACATTGGTGGAACATCTGGTTGTCAATGGACTACAGGACCCAAGGCAGCATGGTTTCACCAGGGGGAGGTCATGTCAGACCAACCTCATTGAATTTTTTGACTGGGTGACTAGGGAGGTGGATCAGAGGAGGGCAGTGGACATGGCCTATCTGGACTTCAGCAAGGCCTTTGACACTGTGCCACATAGAAGACTATTACACAAACTGGGAATATGGGTGTGGGCAGGACAGTAGTGTGGTGGGTAGGTAACTGGCTGGGTGGCAGGACACAGAGGGTGGTGGTAAATGGCTGTCCTCCACAGAGGGAAGAGTGACCAGTGGGGTACCACAGGGATCAGTGCTGGGACCAGTACTATTTAACATCTTCATCAGTGACATTATGAGACCTAGAAGGCAGAATTTCACTATTCGGGCTGATGACACAAAGCTCTGTAACAGAGTAGACACACCAGAGGGTATAGACAGAATGAGAGGACCTGCAGAAACTTGAAGAATGGTCAGGGTTTGGCAGTTGAAATTCAATGCAAAGAAGTGCAAGATAATGCATATGGGCACAAAAACCCTGGCACAATATATCAGTTGGGGGTGAGGATATAGCATGCACCAAGCAGGAAAGAGATCTTGGGGTTATCATCTCTGATGACCTCAAGGTAGGGAAACAGTGTGACAAGGCAGCAGGTAAAGCAAATAGGATGCTGGGATGCATAGGCAGGGGCAACACCAGCAGGAAAAGGGAGGTCATAATTCCACTATACAAGACATTAGTGAGGCCCCACCTGGAGTACAGTGTACAGTTCTGGAGACCTTACCTATGTAAGGACATAGACAGGGTAGAGAAGGTTTAGAGGAGTGCAACAAAGATGGTACATGGATTGCATCACAGGTCCTATGAGGACAGGTTGAAAGAACTGAACATGTACTCCCTGGAGGAGAGGAGGGAGAGAGGGGATATGATAGAAACATACAAGTATCTTACAGGGAGGAACAGGGGCAGGAATACACTATTTTTAAGTGAAAAAAGATGTTCCAGGACTAGAGGGCATGGGATAAAGTTGGAGGAGGACGATTCAGAGGAAGCGTGAGGAAGAATTTCTTCACAGAATGGGTGGTGAACAAGTGGAACACCCTGCCAGAGGAAGTGGCGGGGGGCTGAAACAATCACGGGATTTAAGAATGCATGGGATAGACATAAAGGAATTCTGGAGGTCAGGGATAAGGGGCAACTGACTTCTAGAAAAACATAAAGTGAATTTACAAGCTCAAATGGGCAGACTGGGTGGGCTGTAGGCCCTTATCTGCTGACACTGTCTATGTATCTATGTAACATAATCTATAAGTCATTATGACTCATTTAGTAAACCACCAGTTTAACTCCTGTGCCACCCAGGACCTATGCTTTTTCAGTGATGGGCCCTAACCGATAAAACTCCTAAATCCTGGTTCATACTACCTGACGGGACAAAACAGTTTATTTAGTTTTTATTTTATTTAGTTTTTGTTGACCGGGTAAGTGCACTAGACAAATTCTGCCTATTTTTAGGCACGACCCAGGGGAGGGAGAGACAGATAAATGCCAACTGTCCTTGATTTATTTATTTATTGAATTCTCGGATTACAGCCTTTGAGCTACAAGCTCATTTACAAAGGTTCCACATCGGGGAAACAATGTGAACGTACAATATGAAAATACACAAAGTTGCAGTTACATTAAACAAATGAGAAACTACATGGTATAGGTTTGTGAATCAGCATATAGGTTAAGTTGGTGCTTCAGTAATAACTAGAAAAAGAGAGGGAGCAGGAGGAGGCAAAGTAGTTCAAGAGAGTAGGGAGAGGTGGGGAATGAAGGAGGTGTTAGCTTGCGGTAACCTCTGGCTAGGGGTCACCTTTTCAGAAAGGGTAGGGGAGTGGAAGGACAGAGGTTCGGAAATTGATAGGGGCTGTGGACCCTGGGGAATAGAGAGGGTGGGACTGGGGCTCTGGGAGGGAATGGGTTTGGTGAAGTAGGGTGGAGGGAAGTAGCAGGTTGGATGTTTCATAAGTGCGTGGTAGGTGTGGTAGTCAGTATTTGTTACTGGAAGAGTTGATCCGGTGTGGCAGGTGCATACCACTTGGCTGGACAGGGGGGGGGATCGAAGTGTGGATTTGAACAAGCCAATTTAGCTGATAGTTCTGGTGGAAGCGAGGTAAGCCATAGCGAGGCCCAGTATTGAAAGGATTGCTAACCTTGAGTGGTTGCCAACGGTAGGGGATCTTGACAGAGATATTATTGGATGCTCTTGTTGTCCTTGTTGGTGTGGCCTGGTGTATGAGGGAGCTGGGTCCCGGGGGCAGTAGGCCCAGTGCTGCTTTTTTGGCAAGAAAATAGGTTTGATAGCGGGCTCTGTCATTAAGATTTAGCCAACCGGTTTGCTGGTAGAGGTGGCAGGTATGGGTTAAACGAGGGTCTCCAAATGCAAGTCTGCACGCTTTGTTGAGCATAGTGGTGAGCCACCTGAGGTTGCTGTCAGGGGCTGCATTGTAGATGGCAAGGCTGTAATCAATAGTTGAGAAGATCGAGCTGGTTATGGCAAGCTGGAGGGCTTTATCAGTGAGGCAGCTTCGCTGCTCATATAGCAGGCTGAGCTTCCTGTTAGCTGCAGTGGTGACATGGTCAACATGTGTAGCGAATGAGAGTGAGCTGTCTAGTGTGAGACCCAGGTACTTGAACTTGGGGATCATTTCAGTGGTGACATTTTGTTTATTCTGAATGTTCAGCGTTGCAGTCTTGTAGTGGCTATGGGCAGGGGCAAAGAGCATGGTCTTAGTCTTTTTGTGGTTGACCAGGAGTTTAGCTTTATTGAACTAGCCTTCCACTTTGTAAAAGTACTCTTGAAGTCACTGCTCCAGTGTGATAGGGTCAGAGTGACTGGAGTAGATTACCGCATCGTCAGCGTAGAGAAGGATTTTTTGTTGACAGGCTAGTGGTAGGTTGTTTAGAAAGAGGCTAAAAAGGATGGATCCTTGGGGGACACCTGTGGACACTTATTGGGGATCTGAGAGTACATTGCATATTTTTACCCACTGTACACGTCCAGAGAGGTAACTCCAGAATGAGCACAGTGAGTCGGAGGAGAACCCAGTTACCTCTAATTGGGCCAGGAGAAGGTCATGGTTGACTGTGTCAAAGGCCTTGGTGAGGTCAATAAATGTTGCCCCCACCAAGTGCCCATGGTCAAAGGCATTATGAATGTAACCTGTGAACTCTACAAGTGCTGTGGTAGTACTGTGAAGTTTATGGAAGCCATGCTGCTGCTGGCATTGTAGCTGGTATTTGTCGAGGTGTTCAACCAGCTGATCGTAGACTATCCACTCAAGGGCTTTTGAGATCAGGGGGAGAACTGAAATTGGGCAATAGTTGGTGTGGTCAGTTTTACTGCCTGCTTTGTGGATGGGGGTTATGACTGTGGCTTTCCAGAGTTTTGGGAAGGTACCTGTGGTGAGGGACAAGTTTACGATACTGGTCAGTGGTGTTAGCAGTTCGTCAAGGGTAAGAGAGATTAGTTTTAGGTCCAGGCCCTCGGAGCTGGACTTCCCAAGGACTTTGGAGAGGTATTTTTTTTTACCTCTCCTCTAGAAAATACTCTGGGGTAGAATGGTGGGGAACATGATTTGTTTGGAGGTAACTTTGGGGTTTGGGTTAGTTGGTGCTGGATTGGTCTTGGAAACTAGGGGGAAGCACTGTACTGAGGTCAGTAAAAGCTTTGTTGAAGATGTCTGTGATGGATTTGGGATCTTGTGTATAGGATCCTTTATGGCTCACTAATGAATGAGGGGGAAATTTGGCTAGGGCAGTGGGGAAATTCCATGATTCCTTTCAAGAAGTGCCATTGGATCTTTAACATCCACCTGAACTACCACCAGAGCAGACAGATGGGACTTCGGTTTGTTGCTTCATCTGAAAGATGGCACCTCAGGAGTGCAGCATCCCTCTTATGCTGCATTACAGTGTCAGTATTGGGATTTAGCCCAAGTGCTTGGAGTGGGGATAGAACCCACAGCCTTCTGCTTTCCCTGCCTCAGAGGTGAGTGTTAACTCCCACACAGCAAGTGCATATGCATCTGTTGGGGGGGGGGGGGAGGCATCAGAAGTGCAAATCAAGACATTTCATACCCGAAACAATATTTGTACCAAGCAAATTAGAATTTTTTTTTCTAAATAACCAAAACTAGGACCAATGGTTTTTTTTTCATACTGATATTATTAGTTCAATGCATTTTTAAGCATTTCAGTAACTGATGTGCAATGATCAACGAGTGTGATCACAGCAAAGGGGCACTAGGGCGGTGAGGGGTGCCTCAGATTTCTTCTGGGTCTAGGGCCCCAGGTTGCATTAATCTGGCCTTGCCTCTGAGGAGTGGAAGAGTGGACTCTGGGCGCCAGCTCAGCAGGTGCTGCAGGATAAATATCTCTTCCCTTGCTACTATTGGCTGAGCATGCAGTTCTGCAAAGGTTCTGCAGAAGGGGCAGTCACCCTTCCTGCAAAGTATAACCCTGAAGAAGAGTACCCCACAATCCCTGCAACGGACTTGATCCCGCTTAACCCCATCCCTATAGTGATCCTTGATAACACAGCCTTCTGATCCAAACCAGTTTTCCCCTACCGCTCTAGTGCCCGAAATTAAAGTGCTATAACAATAACCCAGCTAGCTGATGCACCAAGAAAGCATCTAATTATTTTGCTCCTGCCTCCCATTCCACACCCTCTCTATTCCCCGAATCATTGAGTCCCCAGTCACTAACACTCTCCTTGCTGACTTCTTCCTGCTCAATCCTGCCCATTTCCCTCAACTGACTCAGAGCCCGCACCCCCGATGCAGTATGGTACTTGATCCTCTTCCATGGGTGCAAAGTGATTTGCTGTCTGGATGGTGGGAGGTTGGTCTTTTGTCCATCCCCTCCCCAAGACTACATACTGAAAACACCATGTCAGCCCTATTAGCATATGACTTCATCATGTTGACGTGGTACATTCTTTCTGTCTGTCTTTTGTTAAGCAACTACGATATAGTTCACGTCATTTACCTTCCTTCAAGTACCTCAAGGGAATCAACAAAGTCCAAGAGGGTAGCATCTTTCAAAAAAAGAGGCGTGCAAGAACAAGAGGGCACAATTTGAAGATAGAGGGGCGGCTCAGAGGTAATTTAAGAAAGTATTTTTTCACAGAGAGGATTGTGGATGCATGGAACGGCCTTCTGGAGGAGGTTGTGGAGTCAAAATCAGTGGTGGAATTCAAGCATGCATGGGACAGTCATAAGGCAATTCTAGGGGGTGGGGGTAGGAAGAAGTAGGCTGCTGGTTAACTAGGATCTGCAGCTTATCCAGTAGGTAGGGAAATGGGCAGACTGGTGGGCCAAGTGGTCCTTATCTGCCATCAAATTCTATGTTTCTATGTTTCTATGTTTCTGTTTAACTACTTTGTACGGTCCTGCCCACTCAGCCTGCAGCTTGTCTTTCTGGACCAGAATAAGGACCATAACTTCCTGACTCACCGTGTACAAGTGAGCTCTGGCTCTGTGGTCATACCACACTTTTTGTTTCTGTTGGGCAGCTGCCAGGTTGCTCTGGGCTGTCCCCATACGCACATCCATCCTTTCCCTAAACCTAAGGATGTAATCCACTATGGGAGTTCCATGGGTGGTGTGCTTGCCTTCCCAGTCCTCCCAGATGAAGTCTAGAGGCCCACATACCTGGCGTCCATATAAGAGCTCGAAGGAGGAAAATTCTGTCGACTCTTGGGGCACCTCCCTGAATGCAAACAACAGGTGAGGAAGGTATTTCTCTCAGTCCCTCCCATGCTGTTCAGCAAACGCTTGGAGCATTGACATCAAGGTACCATTTACTCTTTCCACAAACTCATTGGCTTGCAGGTGATAAGGTGTTCTGTGCCTCTGCACCACCCCACACTTCTCCCACAAACATTTCATCAGGTCCAACATGAAGGAACATCCTCGTTCGGTGATAACCTCCTGCAGAAACCCAACACGGGAGAAAATCCCAAGTAAGGCATCTGCCACTTTGTCTGTCAATGAGGATAGGGTGACTGCCTCTGGGAAACAGGTGGCATAATCCACCACAGTCAGGATGAACCTTTTCCCGGACAAACTGGGGGTGTTTAAAGGCCCCACAATATCCATTCCACCCTCTGGAATGGCTCCTTCACTATAGGCAATGGAATTAGGGCAGCTTGGGTTTTCTTACCTGCCCTCCCTATTTCTAGGCACTGGTGACAAGACCTGCAATACTCCTTCACCTGCTGGGTGAAGTTGGGCCAATAGAAATTCTGGGGCAATCGCTGCATAGTGCACGCGATTCCCAGATGACCAGACAAGGGAATATCATGTGCAGTCTTGAGCAACTGCTCACGATATCCCTGAGGAACGACAAGCTTCCTGTCTATCACCCCTCTCTCTGTCTGCACAGCCTGAGTATACATAAGTCCATTTTCCCAATAAATCTTATGTTTACCATCACCTCTTTGTGCTCTGTCAGAGTCTGCCCAAGCCCTCAGCTTTTCTAGACTAGGGTCACTTTTCTGAGCAGCTGCAAACTCCTTACACATTCTCAAGGCATGGGACAGGTCCTCTTCAGTCTCTAAACTAGGGCCCCTAGCATTAGCATCAGGGCACTCAGGTTCACTGTCATCCCTAACCCTCTGACAATGGGTCACCCCCTCCTTCTTTGGAGTAACCATCTGTAGCTGTGTGGTTAATTGCTACTGGGGAAATGTCTACCACCTTTTCATTAGTCTCCCTATCAGGAGACACATGCTGGGGAATCATCTTCCCAGGGATTTCCACACTGGCTTCTGTGGGGTCCAAGGAACTACAATTTCCTCTTCCCGCTTGGCTATGGGTAACTGCACACACCATCCCCTGTTTGAGATTGTTGCCAAGGATGACATCCACTGCAAAAGTTTTGGCTACAGCCACCTGTTGCACAGTTCCCCCTGTTTCACCCCAGTCTAGAAGAACACTAGCGAGTGGCAATGTTTTCTCCTCACCAATGAAGTCTTGTATAGTGACATATTTATTGGGTATAAGCTGACCATTCTCTACCAGATCCCCTTTTACCAATGTCAAGGATGCCGCTGTGTCTCTTAACCCTTGTGTCTGTACACCACTCACTGTGACTGGGTGCATGTGTTCCCTCATGTTTAAAGGCATGCTTCCAGGGACACACAAACAATCCACTACTTTCCTAGCCCCATTTTGCATATTGCTCACCCTTTTGAAACATAGAAACATAGACTTTGAAGGCAGATTAGGACCCCTTGGCCCACGCAGTCTGCCCATTTCCCTACCTATTGGATAAGCTGCAGATTCTAGTTAACCAACAACCTACTTCCTGCAACCTCCCACTATAATTGCCTTATGTCTGTCCCATGCATGTTTGAATTCCCCCACTGTTTTAGACCCCACAACCTCCACAGAAAGGCTGTTCCATGCGTCCACCACTCTCTCCATGAAAAAGAATTTCCTCACATTACCCCTGAGTCGTCCCTCCTCTATCTTTAAATTGTGCCCCCTTGTTCTTGCACATCTCTTTTTCTGAAAGATGTTACCCTCCTGGACTTTGTTGATTCTCTTGAGGTACTTGAAAGTTTCTATCATGTCCCCCCGTCCCTCCTTTCATCAAGGGTATACATATCAAGCTCTCTCAGTCTCTCTTCATATGGTTTCTGATGTAGACCATGCACCATTTTAGTTGCCCTCCTCTGGACTGCTTCCATCCTGTCTATGTCCTTGTGTAGATGGGATCTCCAAAACTGCATGCAGTACTCCAGGTGGTGTCTCACCAACTGTCTGTATAGAGGGATAACCACTTCCCTTTTTCTACTTGTGATGTCCCTCCTATGCATCCCAGTATCCCCCCAGCTCTCCTTACTGACTTTTCACATTGCTTACCCACCTTTAGGTCATCTGATATGACTACCCCCAGGTCCCTTTCCATTATTGCTGCTGTTAGTACCTCCCCTGCCATTGTGTACTCTTCTCCTGGGTTTTTGTTTGCCAGGTGCATTACTTTGCACTTCTTTGCATTGAATCTAAGTTGCCATACGTCTGACCATTCCTCCAACTTTGCCAAGTCCCTTCTCATCTTTTCTACCTCCCCGTTGTGTATCAGCTCTGTTACAGAGCTTTGTGTCATCTGCAAAGATGCATATCTTTCCTTCTAGACCCTCTGCAATGTCACCTATAAAGATGTTAAAGAGGACTGGACCCAGTACTGAGCACTGAGGTACTCCACTAGTAACCACTCTTTCTTCAGAATGAGTTTCATTCACTATTACCTTCTGTGTCCTGTTGTGCAGCCAGTTTGCTACCCAGGTTACCACCTGGGACCCACTCCCAGGCTGGCTAACTTGATTATTAATCTTTTGTGTGGGACTGTGTCAAATGCCTTGCTAAAGTCTAGGTAGGCCATATCCACAGCCCCTCCCTGGTCTATTACTTTGGTCATCCAGTCAAAGAAATGAATTAGATTTGTCTGACATGACCTTCCTGCTGTGAATCCATGCTGCATTAGGTCCGGTGCCCCGCTGGCCTCTAGGTACTAAACAATTCTTTCTTTCAGAAGTGATTCCATCATTTTCCCTACCACTGAGGTCAAACTAACAGGTCTCTAGTTTTCTGCTTCTGCCTTGCTCCCCACTTTTGTGAAGGGGAATCACATCTGCCCTCATTCAGTCTTCAGGTACCACCCCATCTTCCCATGATTTGTTAAAAAGTGTGGTCAGTGGTGTCACTAGGTCCCCCCTTGGTTCTTTTAGGATTCTGGGGTGAATCCCATCAGGCCCCATTGCTTTGTCCACCTTGAGTTTTAGGAGTTCTTGCAGGACTCTTTCTTCTGTAAATGGACTGGTGTCAACACCCCTCCCAGAGTGCTTCTGTTGTTTGGTTTAGGCAACTCCTCCTCTTCTTCTTTTGTGAATACTGAGCAAAAGTATTCATTCAGTATCTCTGCCTTTTCACTGTCTCCCTCTGCCCACCTTCCTTCTCCTTTATTAATCTTCACTATCCCTCCCTTAACCTTTCTATGCTCCTTAATGTACCTATAAAAGATTTTATCCCCCTTCTTAACTGAGTTGGCTATCTTTTCCTCGGTTTGGGCCTTTGCTATTCTGACTGCCTTCCCCACTTCTTTCTGCTTTAATTGATACAGTTCCCTGTCGTGCTCCTTTTGTGATTCCTTATACTTTTTGAATGCAGCCTTTTTCTCCTTAACCTTCCCTGCTACCTCTTTTGAGAACCATAGTGGTTTTTTACTCAGCTTTGTTTTCTTTATTTGCTTCACACATAGGCTTGTTGCCTCCATGATGGCAGTTTTGATTTTTCTCCATTGTTCTTCCACCCCTCCTTTCTGGACATTTGCTAGTGCATTCCTCAGGTATTTACCCATTTTGCCAAAGTCAGCCCTTCTAAAGTCCAATGTCCTTGTTTTTTGTATGGGTTGTCTCCATGGTTGTGTTTATTGTGATGCACACTGTGCAGAGGTTGCTTGTTCCCAGATGTCTACTGACTTCTAAATCTGTGATCCTCTCTCCATTTGAGAGTACCAGGTCTAATATTGCTTCCTCCATCCCGAGTGGGTTCCAACATTAGCTGTCTAAGGCATGCCCCCTGTAGGGCATCGAGAATGACCTTGCTCTTGGATGTGGCTGCAGTACATGTCGTCAAGTTAACATCTGGCATATTCAGGTCCCCCATCAACAGTAACTCCCCTTTTTCAGCCATTTTGAGAATGTCCTCTATCATTTCCTTGTCCATTTCCTCCCCTTGAGACGGGGGTCTGTATATAACCCCTGTGCGGACTGTGATGCCATTTCCTGTCTCCAGGGTGACCCACAGTGCCTCTTGTCTTCCCCTTTACTTTTTAGTTCTGTAGCTTTGATCCCTTCCCTAATGGAGAGAGCTACTCAACATCCTCTTTTAACCTTCTTGTCCCTTATGTAGATTGTGTACTCTGGTATGTTGACATCCCAGTCATGGTTCTCCACGTACCATGTTTCCGTGACTGTCACAATATCCAAGTGTTCCTCTACCATCAGGGCTACTAGCTCAGGAATCTTGTTTTTGGAACACTGTCTGGCAATATGCCCAGTTTCTTTACAAACCCAACATTCATTTCTTTTCTCAGAGAAATCTTTTCTCTGAAACCTGGGGCTAATTGGTTTCAGTGGAGGCAGTGAGGGTTTCAGCTGCCCTGAAGGCGCATTTTTCTCTTTTTGTGCTGCTTCTCCTGCCCCATTTGCTCTCAGAGCAGGTCTGCTCATGGCATAGCAGTCCAAGAGTTCAGCAGCCTCTTGCACTGTTTTGGGATCTTGGTCCTCCAGCCAGAGTTTTTTTAAAAGTGCAGCTTTAAGTTTGCTGTAATCATTCATTAGTGTCCTCATTGTCCATTTGACCCAATGCATCCTGAGCTTTCCCAGTAAGTCATGGGAATAGCTAGAAGCTCCAGGACCCTCTAGGAATTTTAGCCTGAATACAAACTTTTTCAAAGGAATTTAAAAACACATCCATATCCTCCCCCTCTTTAAATTCAGCTATCAATTTGCAATTCAATTTGTAACCCAGTCCTGTAGTTACAGTTAAACCCAAGCCACTTACCTGCTCTGGTGCTGGTGTTTGGAGTCGTAGCTTCTCCAGTTCACATCACCGCTGGCGCTCACGCTCCTCATGGTCTGCCTCCCACTGTTCCTGGTCCCTCTTCTCCTCTGTGGCTCATTTCTCTCACTTCTCTTCATGCCGTTCTCACTCCCTCTTCTCCTCTGCAGCTCGCTTCTCTCACTCCATTTCTCTCTGTTCTCGCTTCACCTCTCACCGTTCTCATTCACCCTTCCTCTGGAACTCCAGTTCCATTCTGCACAACTCAATCTGCAGCCTGATTGCTTCTGGCTCCAGAATGCTGGTGACCTTCCCCTGCTGCTGTAGCCCTTTGCTGGCACTGGCCCTGCTGTCATCCTCACTGGATCTGGAAACTGCACTGGCCGCTGGCCTCTCCATGCTCAGGGTTTGGTCTGTTACAGTCACAGTCTATGACTAGATGCTCTGGACATCTGCTGACATCAGGGAATCCATGAGGTTCTGCTTGTTGGCTCTCACCTCGTGCAGGACTCCTCTGTCCTGGCACAACTGCCTCAAGTAGTCTACAGTGTGCACACTGTACTTGGAAGCCATCTTCTTCCCTAACTATGGATACTCTAACTTGCACTTTAGAAAAAAAAAATAAAACAGGTAGGAACATGACTGTAAGCCAAATGATATAGTTCTGTTTCCTTTTTAAAAATAAATCACTGCCTTATTTTTCAAGTGAGCTGTACAGTATTAAGCTGACACACGGAACACTTAAAGCTTCTGTTACCAATTTTATCCACACCACTGCCAACCAATTTGTCACAAATGCACTCAGTGGGTCAGGCCCTTGGCTCTCACAGTGCCAACCTCCAAGTGCAGTAATGTGAACAGGTAACAGAACAGGGTAACCCTCCTGTCTGCTTGTGGGTCCGAATCACCTTTAGTCTCAAGTTCTGTGGGATTCAAACTGTGAACCTTATACTAGGGCACCCAAATGTACAGGCTCAGAAGACTAGGTTTGCTGGCAAGGCACCTACCTGCACCTGAGCTCTTTTCTTCTAGGTTGCTTGAAAGGACAGAGCAAAGAACCTTATCAGAGCAAGGATAAGGATAAAGGCTTCAACAGAAGCACCTCGACCACAGAGGCAGTTGGTCCGGGAGGTTGGCAGGTGGTTAGGAGGGGCAAATCGGGTGCCCCATCACTCACTGTTCTCCAACATATCACCACCACAAACCATATAAAAACTACAGACAGGTATCTGCCTCTATTTCCAAAATCAAACAAAGGGTCAGAGGACACTGCAGAGCAAGACACTGCAGCACAGGAGCTAGCACACAAAACTCACCCAAAACAGGAACCAAAACAAAAAAAGCAAAAAGGAAATCCAGAAAACTTCTGATCATAGGAGACTCCATGATTCGGGAAGTTGATGCATATCTCCAGCCAGCCATATGAACTGAGGTTATGTACAGGCTTCCAGACCAGGGGGAGAACATAGACACATTACTGTTAGAAGATATATAAAACATGACAGCTAAAGGGGAGGTTCTGATAATGGAGACTTCAACATGCCAGATACAGATTGGTCAATACCAGCAGGGACATCTGCCAGAACTAGACACATGGTGGATTCCCTGCAGGGGGAGGGCCTCAGACAACTGGTACAACAGCCCACAAGAGACAGCACTATCCTAGATCTAGTACTGACTAACAGGGAAAGGATCACAGATCTCCAGGTAGAAGATCACCTGGGTGCCAGTGCCCATCACATGGTATGGTTCAATTTGGCTACTAGAACAAGATCATCCTATTCCAAAGCAAAAATATAGGACTTCAGAGGAGCTGACTTTGATAAGATGGCCAACAGAGTTGGGCTAGGCCTGGCAAAAAGAAATATAGGTGAGGGGGTACAGGCAAAATGGGCAAGCATTAAAGATGCAATACTTGAAGCAACATCCCATTGTGTTAGTGAGAAAAGGAAGTGCAAAATAAGAAGGAAACCACTTTGGTTCTCAAATACAGTAGCAGAAAAGGTAAGAGCCAAAAGGCTGGCATTCAGGAAATATAAGGGAACGCAGGGGGATGAAGATAGGGAGGCATACCAAACTTCCCTAAGGGAAGGCAGTAAGGCAGACAAAGGCCCAAACCGAGGAAACACTAGCACGGACAGTAAAAGAAGGTGACAAGACTTTCTATAGATACTGTGACACTCAGACAGCTGGTTCTGATTAATCTATATTTTTGTAATATAAAAATGTGTTATTGAATGTCCCTCATGAGAGATGCTGACAGTCTATGGAATGACCCCCCAGATTTTAGATACAAGGTGTTATCTGGAAGGCCAGGCAATAATTACAGGCTAGAAGAGACTTAAAATTTAGGATATCCTCTTTAGGTGTCTAATTGCAGCTTGCCAACTGCCAAGATAGATCATAAACCTTTATAACGTGTAGAGAAAGAAGAGCAGGTTATGACACTTTAGTGCAAAGTCATAAAAGATGCTTTGTTGTCCTGGAAAGGGGAAGCTGCTCATAGATCAAAGAAAGTAATTTAAAAAAAAAAGAGTTTTGAAGAATTTTAATTTACCTTCTGAAAAAGACATCTTGCTTTGCATAGATATATATTTTTTATATTCTGACAGGGAGGAGCTAGGTGACCTCATGCGAAGAGGTTGGCAAAGCCAGTTTTTAAACAGTATTCTGTTTTCCATTTACACACAAATGTTTGGACTCTGAAAAAGAAACAGCTACAGCACTGTGAGATAAGAATATCCCTTAGAAAAGACAATTCTAAGACTACTGTGGTAGGAGATTTTTTCTGCACTTTTAACCTGTTTTAAGTGATTTGTATGTTTTGTGATACATGGTTCTGCATTTACACTTCACATTTTTATCTTTTTTTAAGTAAACTCATTTCTTTTTAATAAACTATTTGTGTCTTCCAAGACCTTCTATTTTTGTCCTTGATGCATGGATGGTTAAGAGTGTGACAACAGGAGGCAGTATAGCACAGTGGTCTAAGGCTCTGAGCTGCAAATTTGGTGACATCCAGCAGACCAGATCTGGGTTTGAATCCCACAGCTTCCACTTGCATACTGTGTAACCCTGAGCAAGTCACTTAACCTCCTTGTGCTCCCAGGTCACTCCTGTAAAAAAAGCTTTCAGCTTAGTGTGCTATACCTGGTTAAACAAATAAATAAAATAAACACTGTGCATGAGCTTATATGGTAATACCAAGCTGGGAAAAGGTAAGAGAAATCTGAGGTCTTTATTAGAGTTTTTCAGGGTTCATTTTGTACACCTGGTTAGGTGCCTGTAGGCAAAAGATATCTGGCCCACCCCTGAAGAGCAGAATGATCTGAGCCTGTACACTGGGTACACTAGCAAGAGGTTCACAGTATGAATCCCTCCAGAACTAAGACCAAAGGTTGATTCAAACCCACAAAAGAGACAGGAGGGTTACCCCATTTCTGTTAACTGTTCACAAGACTGCACTTGGAGGTTGGCACTGTGGTAGCAGAGGGTCTGACCTGCTGAGTGGGTTTGTGACAGATTGGTTGGCAGCGGTGTGAAAAATTTTGGTATTACAAGCTCTGATTGTTCAGTGTGTCAGCATGAGACCATCAGCTCACTTGTAAAGAAAGAAAAAAGCAATGATTTATTTTTAAAAAGGAGACAGAACTATATCACTTGGCGTACAGTCAAGTTCCTACCAATTTTATTTTTTTTTCTAATGTGCAAGTCAGAGTAGCCATAGTTAGGGAAGAAGATGGCTTCCAACTACAGCAGGCACACTATAGACTACTTAAAGCAGTTGTGCAGGGACAGAGGAGTCCCGTTTGAGGTGAAAGCCAGCAAACAGAACCTCGTGGATGCCTTGATGGTAGCAGATACCCAGAGCAGTGAGTCACAGGCCGTGACTGAAAAGGACCAACCCTTGAGTGTGGCAGGGCTAGCAGCCAGTGCAGTGTCCAGATCTGATGAGGAGGGCAACAGGGCCATTGTCAGTGAAGGGCCACAGCAGCAGGGAAAGGTCATCAGTATCCTGAATCCAGAAGTACTCAGGCTGCAAACTGAGTTGCACAGAATGGAGCTGGAGTTCCAGAGGGAGAGTTACCGTGAACAGCAGGAGGCAGAGCGAGAACAGAGAGACACTGAGCATGAGAAGCATGAGTGCCAGTGAGCTGCAGAGGAGAAGAGTGAGCGAGAACAGAGAGATGCTGAGTGTGAGGAGTGTGAGCACCAGTGAGTTGCCAAGGAGAAGAGGGAGTGAGAATGCTGAGACACAGACTGTGAGGAGCAGGACTGCCAGAGACAACACAAACTGGAAAAGCTATGACTCAACCAGTGGCACCAGAGCAGGTAAATGGCTTGGGTTTAACTGGGACTGTAGGACTGGGTTACAAATTGAATTCCAAATTGATAGCCGAGTTGAAAGAGGGGGAGGATATGGATGCCTTTTTAAATTCTTTCAAAGAAGTTTGTATTCAGGCTAAAATTCCTAGAGAGTCCTGAAGCTTCCAGCTATCTCCGCTACTTACCGGGAAAGCTTGTGATGCACTGGGTCAAATGGACAATGAGGACAGTGATGATTACAGCAAACTTAAAGCTGCACTGTTAAAACAATTTGAATTAACTGCTGAATCATACAGAGCTAAATTCCATAAGCTCAGGAGAAGCCTTGACATGAGCTACAAGGAGCTAGCCATGAAACAACGTCAGTTTTTAAAATGTTGGTGGGAAGGAATTGAGGCAAACTCTGTTGATTAAATTGAAAATGTGATTTTGTTATAACAGTTTTATTGGGCATGCCCAGCAGAGCTGAAAACCTGGCTGGAGGACCCAGATTCCAAAACAGTGCAAAAGGCTGTTGAACTCTTGGACCACTATGCCAAGAGCAGACCTATTCTTAGAGCGAATGGGGTGGACGTGGCAGCACATAAAGGGAAAAGCGTGCCTTCAGGGCAGCTAAAACCCTCACTGCCTTCACCAAAACCAGTTAACTCCAGGTTTCAGAGAATAGATATCTCTGAGAGAAGAAATGAATGTTGGTTGTGTAAAGAAACTGGGCATATTGCCAGACAGTGTCCCAAAAAGGCAAGCAGTACACAACGGGGTGCTAGGAAGGAAGTGGGTTGTTTGTGTGTCCCTAGAAGCATGCCTGTGAACATGAGGGAACACATGCACCCAGTCATAGTAAATGGTGTACAGATGCAAAGGCTAAGGGACACAGGGGCATCCTTGACCTTGGTAAAGGGGATCTAGTAGTGCCTAGTCAGCTTATACCAAATAAATATGTCACTGTCCAGGATTTTACTGGTGAAGAGAAAACATTGCCACTGGCTAGTGTTCTCCTAGACTGGGGTGAAACAGGGGGAATTGTGCAACAGGTGGCTCTAGCCAAAACCTTAGCAGTGGATGTGATCCTGGGCAACAGTCTTAAACAGGAGATGATATGTGCAATTACCCATAGCCAAGCGGCAAGGTAAAATTGTAGTTCCCTGAACCCCACAGAAGCCATTGTGGAAACCACACTGAGGGGCTGGTTGCCCAGCCTGTGTCTCCAGATGGGGACACTAATGATAAATGGGTACAAATTCCCCAGTAACAAGTAACCACACAGCTACAGAGGGTTGCTCTGAAGGGAAGGATGATCCATTGTCAAAGGGTTGGGATTGGCAGTGATCCTGAGTGCCCTGACACTAGTGCTAGGGACTCTAATTTAGCAACTGAAGGGGACCAGTCCCTTGCCTTGGGAATGTGCGAGGAGTTTGCAGCTGCTCAGAGAAGTGATCCTAGTCTAGAGAAGCTGAGGGCTTGGGCAGACTCCGACGGCACACAGGGAGGTGATGGCAGACATAAGGTTTATTGGGAAAATGGACTTATGCATACTCAGGCTGTGCAGACAGAGGGAGGGATGCTAGGCAGGCAGCTTGTCATTTCCCCAAGGGTATTGTGAGCAGTTGCTCAAGACTGCACATGATATTCCCTTGTCCTGGTTATCTGGGAATCGCGCGCACTACACAGTGGTTGGCCCAGAATTTCTACTGGCCCCACTTCACACAGCAGGTGAAGGAGTATTGCAGATCTTGTCACCAGTGCCAAGAAATAGGGAAGGTGGACAAGAAAACCCAAGCTGCCACAATTCCCATGCCCATAGTGGAGGAGCCATTCCAGAGGGTGGTAATGGATATTGTCAGCCCTTTAATACCCCCAGCTCCTCAGGGAAGAGATTCATTCTGAGTGTGGTGGATTATGCCACCCTGTACCTAGAGGCAGTTGCCCTATCCTCACTGAGGACAGACAAAGTGGCAGATGCTTTACTTGGGATTTTCTCCCATGTTGGGTTTCTGCAGGAGATTATCACTAATCGAGGGGGTTCCTTCATGTCGGACCTGAAGAAATGTTTATGGAAGAAGTGTGGGGTGGTGCAGAGAAGCACAACACCTTCTCATCCACAAGTCAATGGTCTTGTGGAATGATTTAATGGTACCCTAAAGTCAGTGCTTCGGGCATTTGCTGAACAGTATGGGAGGACCTGGGAGAAATACACACACACACACACACACACACACACACACACACACACACACACACACAAAATAAAACACAAACAAAAGTAGATAAACATGTGGGGAGTAGTGCAATGTAATGGCTATGGGGCAGCAGTCTTCTGGGAGTCTTTCTGGAGGCTGAGATGCTGCCCTATTTGCAGACAACTATCTGCCCTGAGGGAGGAAGTTGCCCGTCTTCAGGCCACACTGGACAGTAGTAAGGGAACCTTCCCCCTGGCCACACTGGACAGTAGGAAGGGAACCTCCCCCATCCAGGGAGCACCAGAGCCACCACCACTACCTCAGAGATTGCAAAGAAAGCACAGCAGTTGGACCACAGTGGGCTCAGGGAGGGTGAGGATGGTGGAACAGAGGCACACCCAGTCAGTTGTTTCACTCCACAATCCATACACCATTCTAGGGGGAGCATAGCCCTCCTGGATGCACCCACAGAGGAGACTAAGGAGGCTGAGGACAACTGTCACAAGGAGGCCCACAGGAAGGAGGCAGAGGACACCACAGGAGAGGAAGCAGCTCCTGGTGGGGGACTCCATTATTAGGGGGATAGAACTGGGGGGAGCAGGGAAAACTGAAGTAAGGTGCCTGCCTGGTGCCATGGCTTGGAGGGACAGGAAGCGCATCCTCAGGATCATGAGTACAGCTGCATGGGAGTCTGAGCTGGATGTCATTGTCCACCTAGGGACAAATGACTTGGCTCATCATGAGATCAGAGCAGTGCAGGAGGACTTTGTAGAGTTGGAGAGGGGCCTAACAAGCAGCACACACAGTATCCTCTCAGAGGTGCTGCTGTCAATGGCATGGGGAGGCAAGGTACTTTGCACCATGCAGTTTAATGAATGGTTGAAAAATGGTGTGAGCACAGGGTTTGGCTTCATTGGGGACTGGGGTTCCACCTGGAGGATACCAGCCTATACTGGCAGGATGGTCTGCATCTGTCCAGGAAGGAACAAGTCTTTTGAGCAATCGGTTTAAATGCTTCATTGGCAAGCTTTTAAACTAGTCAAAGGGGAGGCACTGATAAGCAGCAGGAAAATCCCAGCCTCTCCCTATAAAACATGGTACAAAAAAAGACTGAGGTAGAAAGGTCAGTGGGGAATGCTGCAACAGAAGGTAAAGCCATCAAAAAATGCAGAGCAATGAGTACCAATGCCCGTAGTCTGGGTAACAAGCTTCCTAAATTAGTGGCCTTGATGGAGGAGGAACATCTGGATATCGTGGCAGTCACAGAAACATGGTACACACATAAAACCATGACTGGGATGTAAACATACCAGGATACACTATCTACAGGAGGGAAAGGAGGGTAAAAAGGGAGGAGGGTAGCTCTTTACATAAAGGAAGGAATCAAAGCAACAGAACAAAAGGGTAAATAGGGAGGAGAAGCACTGTGGGTAAATTTGGAGACAGACAATGGCACCACAATCCGCACAGGGTTGTGATACAGACCCCTTCTCAGGGGAGGAAATGGACAAGGAAATGATAGAAAGTATACTTAGAATGGCAGAAAAAGGGAGATATTGCTGATGGGTGATCTGAATATACCAGATGTTAACTGGAGTGCAGTTGCAGCAGCCACTTCTAAGAGTGGGGTTATTCTAGATGCCCTACAGGGGGCATGCCTTAGACAACTAGTATTGGAGCCCACTTGAGAGGGAGCAATCTTAGACCTGGTTCTCTCAAATGGAGATGGAGAGAGGATCACAGATGTAGAAGTGGGTAGCCATCTGGGAACTAGTGATCATCGAACAGTATGGTTCACAATAAACATAGCAATAGAGTCAAACCATACAGAGGCAAAAGTACTGGACTTTAGGAGGGCTGACTTTGCCAAAATGGGTGCATGCCTAAGGAATGCACTAGCAAATGGGCAGGAAGGAGGGGTGGAAGAACAATGGGGAATAATAAAAACTGCCATCACAGAGGTAACAAGCCTTTGTGTGAAGCAAATAAAAAAACAAAACGATTTAAGAAACCACTACAGTTCTCAAAGGAAGTGGCAGTGAAGGTTCTAGAGAAAAAGAAAGCATTCAGGAAGTACAAGGAATCACAGAAGGAGCAGGACAGAGAACTGTATCAGTTAAAGCAAAAGGAAGCTGAGAAGGCAGTCAGAATAGCAAAGGCCCAAACCAAGGAAAAGACAAGCAACTCAGTTAAGAAGGGTATAAAACCTTTTATAGGTACATTAGGAGTGAAGGAAGACCAGGGAAGGATAGTGAGGCTTAATAAAGGGAGGAGGAGGGGGTGGGCAGAGGAGACTGTGAAAAGGCAGAGATACTAAACAAATATTTTTGCTCAGTATTTACAAAGGAGGAGGGGGAGGTACCTAAAACAAACAGGAGAAACACTCTGGATACAGAAGTTGATACCAGCCCATTTACAGAAGAAAGGGTTATGAAAGAACTCTTAAAACTGAAGGTAAACAAAGCAATGGGGCCTGATGGGATTCATCCCAGAATTCTAAAAGAACTAAGGATAGAACTAGTGACCCCACTGACTACCCTCTTTAACAATTCATGGGAGGATGGGATGGTACCCGAGGACTGGAGGAGGGCAGATGTGATTCCCCTTCACAAAAGTGGAAGCAAGGCAAAAGCAGGAAACTACAGACCTGTTAGTTTAACCTCAGTGATAGGGAAAATGATGGAATCACTTGAAGGAAAGACTGTTTTAGTATCTAGAGGCCAGAGGGCAACAGGACCCAAGGCAGCGTGAATTCACAGTGGGAAGATCATGCCAGATGAATCTGATAGATTTCTTTGACTGGGTGACCAAAGTAGTAGATCAGGGAGGGGCTGTGGACATGGCCTACCTAGACTTTAGCAAGGCATTTGACACAGTCCCAAACAAAAGATTAATATACAAGTTAGCCAGCCTGGGAGTGGGTCCCAAGATGACAGCCTGGGTAAAGAATTGGCTGGAGAATAGGACACAGAGAGTAATAGTAAATGGAGTCCATGCTGAAGAAAGGTGGGTTACTAGTGGGGTACCGCAGGGTTCAGTATTAGGAACGGTCCTCTTCAATGTCTTTATAAACGACATTGCAGAGGGACTGGAAGGAAAAGTATGTCTCTTTGCAGATGACACAAAGATCTGCAACAGAGTTGATGCACAAGGTGGGATGGAAAGGATGAGAAGGGATTTGGCAAGGTTAGAGGAATGGTCAAATGTATGACAGCTTAGATTCAGTTCTAAGAAGTGCAAGGTAATGCACCTGGGAAACAAAAACCCAGGGGAAGAGTACACAATGGGGGGTGAGATACTAACAACAACAAAAATGGAAAGGGACCTGGGGTAGTCATATCAGATGACCTAAAGGTGGGCAAGCAATGTGAAGGGCAGCAAGAAGGGTTGGGGGATACTGGGATGCATAGGAGAGGCATCACCAGAGAAACAGGAAGTTATTATCCTCTGTACAGACAGCTGGTGAGACCCCATCTGGAGTACTGCGGAGTTCTGAAAGACCCAGTCTCCGCAAAGACATAGACAGGATGGAAGCTGTCCAGAGAGGGCATTCAAATGGTGCAGGGTCTGCACCGGAAGACATATGAAGAGAGACTTAAGGAGCTTAATATGTATAACCTTGAGGAAAGGAGGGGGGGGGGACATGATAGAAACTTTCAAGTACCTCAAGGGAATCAACAAAGTTCAAGAGAATAGCATCTTTCAAAAAAGGAGATGTGCAAGAACAAGGAGGCACAATTTGAAGATGGGGGGGAGGCTCGGAGGTAATTTAAGGAAGTATTTTTTCACAGAGAGGGTTGTGGATGCATGGAACGGCCTTCTGGAGGAGGTTGTGGAGTCAAAAACAGTGGTGGAATTCAAGCATGCATGGGACAGCCATAAGGCCATTCTAGGGGGTGGGGGTAGGAAGAAGTAGGCTGCTGGTTAACTAGAATCTGCAGCTTATCCAGTAGGTAAGGAAATGGGCAGACTGGGTGGGCCAAGCAGTCCTTATCTGCCATCAAATTCTATGTTTCTTACCTTCCCTACCTCTTGTTTGCATACAGGGAGGTGCCCCTAGAGCCAACATGATTTTTCCCCTTCGAACTCTTATATGGACACCAGGTAGGTGGGCCCCTAGACTTGATCCATGAGGAATGGGAAGGCAAGCACGCCACCCATGGAACTCTCATTGTGGATTACGTCCTTAGGTTTAGGGAAAGGCTGAAGGAGCTTATGGGGACAGCCCAGAGCAACCTGGCAGCTGCCCAACAGAAACAAAAAGTGTGGTACGACCGCAGAGCCAGAGCTCGCTCATACATGGTGGGTCAGGAAGTCATGGTTCTTATTCCAGTCCTGAAAGACAAGCTGCAGGCTGAGTGGGCTGGACCGTAGAAAGTGGTTAGAAAAGTAAATGATGTGATCTATATTGTAGCGTTATCTGACCAAAGACAGACAGAAAGGATGTACCATGTCAACATGATGAAGCCATATGCAAATAGGGCTGACATGGTGTTTGCAGTGTGTAGTCCTGGGGAGGGGACAGACGAAAGAGACACCCTTCTGGAGTTGCTGGAAGAAAGTAAGCAGGAGTCCTCTGTGAGGCAGTTAAATTGTATCCCCAGCTGACCCCAGACCAGATCCAGAAAGTAAGGGAGGTTTTAACAGACTTTGCCCCATTGTTTAGCGGCAAGCCTGGACTAATCCACTTATCGACGCACAATGTGAAGACAGGGACGCAGACGCCCATGCGGTGAACCACATATCGGGTGTCAGAAGTTGTCCAAAAGGACATTAGGAGGGAAGTGGAAGAGATGCTGGATTTAGGGGTAATCCAGAGATCGCACAGTCCCTGAGCCACATCCGTAGTCCTTGTGCCCAAGCCAGATGGCTCAACTCATTTCTGTCTATACTATCGTGGACTGAATGCAGTCACAAAGTCAGATGCCCACCAAATGCTCTGAATGGATGAACTCCTGGATGAGTTGGGAAGGGTGACCTACCTTATGACCATTGATTTGGCAAAGGGGTGTTGGCAGGTAGAGTTGACGGACAGAGCTAGGGAGAGGTCGACCTTCATCACTCTGATAGGCTTATTTGAATTTAAACTAATGCCTTTCAGAATGAAGAATGCCCTGGCCACTTTCCAAAGGTTGCTTAACCAGGTATTAAAATGTGCTGAGGAGTACACCATGGCATACCTGGATGACATTGCCATCTTTAGTGCCAGCTGAGAGGAACACCTGTCCCACCTTAGGGAAGTGCTGGACAGGATACAGAGTGCCAGGCTCGGTGCCAAAGCTGAGAAGTGCCTGATGGCCATGGGAGATGTGGCATACCTCGGGCATGTGGTAGGCCAGGGTCAGCTCCGTCCTAACCAAATAAAAATAGAGGTAATCCAGGTGTGTCCCAGACCAGAAACACAGAAGCAGGTTAGGAGTTTTCTAGGAACAGCAGGGTACTACAGAAAATTTGTACCCAATTACAGTGCCCTGGCTGCTCCCCTATCTGACCTGACAAAGAAAAAGATGCCAAAGAAAATTACCTGGGGCCCAGCCTGTGAGGAAGCCTTTTCCAAACTAAAGGAGACACTGTACAGTGCTCCTGTTATAACAAGTCCTGACTATAGCAAACCCTTTACAGTTCAGACTGATGCCTCAAACGTGGGTATTGGGGCAGTACTGAGCCAGACGTCAGACATCCAGCCAAGGGAGAGATCACTCAGTAGTGTACCTGAGTAGAAAGTTACTTCCCAGGGAGCAGGCATACTCTACTGTGGAAAAAAGAATGGCTTGCCATAGTGTGGGCCCTAAAAAAGTTGGAGCCATACTTATATGGGCAGCATTTTGTGGTGCAGACTGACCACAGCCCCCTGGTTTGACTGACACAGATGTGGAAAAACAATGGTAGATTGCTAAGATGGAGTCTTGCTTTGCAAGGGTATGATATGACAATTCTACATTGGGCTGGAGCCAAAAATCTGAACTACGATGGGTTGTCTCATGTGTATGAGGAGTGAAGTGATTTGGGAAGCTCATCCCATGTAGGGGATAGAGCCCCCAAATTCAGTTTAGGTGGGGAGGAATTGTGACAGTCAGACAGTTGATTCTGATTAATCTATGCTTTTTGTAATATAAAAATGTGTTACTGAATGTCTCTCATGAGAGATGTTGACAGTCTGTGGAATGACCCCCCCCCCCCACACAGATTTTAGATGCAAGGTGTTACCTGGAAGGCCAGGAGATAATTACAGGCTAGAAGAGACTTAACATTTAGGATATCCTCTTTAGGTGACTAATTGCAGCTTGCCAACTGCCAAGATAGATCATAAACTTTTATAACGTGTACAGGAAGAAGAGCAGGTTATGACACTTTAGTGCGAAGTCATAAAAGATGCTTTCATGTCCTGGAAAGGGGAAGCTGCTCATAGATCAAAGAAAGTCATTTAAACACAATGAGTTTTGCAGAATTTTAATTTACCTTCTGAAAAAGACATCCTGTTTTGCATATATATTTTTTTTTATATTCTGACAGGGAGGAGCTAGGTGACCTCACGCAAAGAGGTTGGCAAAGCCAGTTTTTAAACAGTATTCTGTTTTCCATTTACACACAAATGTTTGGACTCTGAAAAAGAAACATCTACAACACTGTGAGATATGAATATTCCTTAGAAAAGACAATTCTAAGACTACTGTGGTAGGAGATTTTTTTCTGCACTTCTAATCTGTTTTGTTTAAGTGATTTGTATGTTTTGTGATATATGGTTCTGCATTTACACTTTACATTTTTATCTATTTTTAAGTAAACTAATTTTTTTAATAAACTATTTGTGTCTTCCAAGACCTTCTGTTTTTGCCTTTGATGTGTGGATGGTTAAGAGTGTGACAACACTGTGCATGAGCTTATATGGTAATACCAAATTGGGAAAAGGTTAGAGAAATCTGAGGTCTTTATTAGAGTTTTTAAGGGTTCATTTTGTACACCTGGTTAGGTGCCTGTAGGTGAAAGATATCTGGCCACCCGAAGAGCAGAATGATCTGAGCCTGTACATTGGGCATGCTATCAAGAGGTTCACAGTTTGAATCTCTCCAGAACTGAGACCAAAGGTTTATTCAAACCCACAAAAGAGACAAGAGGGTTACCCTGTTTCTGTTAACTGTTCACAAGACTGCGCTAGGAGGTTGGCACTGTGGTAGCAGAGGGCCTGACCTGCTGAGTGGGTTTGTGACACATTCATTAGTGAAAGGAGAAAGTCCAGAGGGGGAATTGCTAAGTTCAAAGGGGATAAGGGGGCATGTGAGGAGGAGGAGGACCATATAAAAGCATCTATCCTAAATAGATACTTCTGCTCAGTATTTACAGAAGAGAGGGTAGGGCAGGGCTAACAGCTCAGCACCATGGACACAGTGTGGGGGAGATGTGCACTAGTCCCTTCACAAAAGAAAGGGTCCTACTAGAGCTTGATAAGCTCAGGGTGGACAAGGCAATGGGACCTGATGGCATGCATCCCAGGGTACTAAAGGAGCTAAGGGTGGAACTAGCAGAGCCATTATCAGAACTGTTTAGTGAGCCTCTGATCACAGGAGAGGTCCCAGAAGAAGGGCTCATGTGATACCACTCCACAAGAGTGGTAGCAAGGAGGAGGCGGGGAACTACAGACCAGTCAGTCTTACCTCAGTAGTGGGCAAGATTATGGAGATACTCCTTAAGGAAAGGATAGTGCAACACCTGGAATCCATAGGAGCACAGGATCCAAGACAGCATGGGTTTACAACAGGAAGGTCCTGTCAAACTAATCTCATAGATTTCTTTGACTGGGTAACCAGAGTGGTGGACCAAGGGGGAGCAGTTTATGTTGCTACCTTGACTTCAGCAAACTTTCGATACTGTTCCACATAGAAGATTGATTAATAAGCTTGGTAGGCTCTGGGTGGGTCAGACGTTGGTCAACTGGGTGGCAAACTGGTTGACGGGCAGAAAACAGAGGGTGGTGGTAAATGTTATACAGTCAGAAGAGATGCAAGTCACAAGTGGGGTACCTCAGGGATCAGTTCTGGGGCCAGTCCTCTTCAATATCTTCATCACTGACTTTGCAGATGGACTGGAGGGTAAGGTTTGTCTGTTTGCAGATGACACCGAGATCTGCGACAGAGTAGATGATCCAGATGGGGTGGGAAGAATGAGAAGAGATCTGGATAAACTAGTAAAATGGTCGAAAGAGTGGCAACTGGGGTTTAACGCAAAGAAGTGCAAGATCATGCACATAGGGAAGAGAATCCCTGAAGCCAGCTATAGGCTGGGAGGGGAGTTGCTGGCAGTCAGAAGGGAAGAAAGAGACTTGGGCGTCATCATCACCGATGACCTGAAATCATCCAAGCAGACCACTAAAGCAGTAGGTAAGGCTAGAGGGATGTTGGGGTGTATTAGTAGGGGTATGACAAGTCAGAAGACGGAGGTAATAATCCCTCTTTACAAGACACTGGTTAGGCCCCATCTGGAGTACTGCGTGCAGTACTGGAGGCCACACCTTCACAAGGACATTAACCAAATTGAGGCAGTCCAGAGAAGGGCAACCAAAATGGTGCAGGGTCTGCATCAGAAAACACATGGAGACAGATTAACTGAGCTCAACATGTATACCCTAGAGCAAAGGAGGGAGAGAGGTGATATGATTGAAACATTCAAACACCTTAAGGGCATTAACAAGGTGACAGAGTTTAACATGTTTCAATATTAGAAAAATAGCAGGACAAGAGGCCACAACATGAGATTAGAGGGAGGCTGATTAAGGGGGTAATGTGTGGAAGTTCTTTTTCACAGAAAGGGTGGTGTATGTATGGAATGGCCTACCTCAGGAAGTGGTGGATATGAATACAGTGCAGGGCTTCAAACAGGCATGGGATAGGCATAAGGGAGCAATATAGATGAGTATGAATAGATAGGCCATTGACAGAGCAAAGGCCAATGGCACATTCATAAGGTAGAAAAAGAAATGGGCAGACTGGATGGGCCTTGCCATCCTTATCTTTTTTTTTTTTTTTTCAAATAACTATATTTTATTTTATTGAAAACAGGTACCATATACAACACGTACATCACATAGAGGTAGGTTACAGACAATATATAATCCCACAACAAAACTAAAACCCAAGAATAAAACAAAAATTCTCCCTTTTCCTCCCCTTCCCTAACCCCCACAGCTCTCCTGACACTAAACTACTATTCTGTAAGGAAGATTAAAAACAATATGAATTAATACATTATGGTTATAATTTACATTTGAAGGGTGAGAAAGACAAAAGGCTCAAGAAAAGGAAAAGGATAAGAAACAGGTTGCCTCGGGCAATCGAATGATGGTGACAGATCCCAGGGCCAACAAACAGTGATAGAAGGCGAAATAGAGGGTGAAGGCAGAAAGACAGTGAATGTAAGAGAAGGGGCAGTAAAAGAACCAATAGAAAGACAATAACTACAAGAGAGAAAGTAAAGGAAGGAAATAAGAAGCCCAGAAACAGAAGAGGAAAAAAAAACAGTGGAAGGAACATAAAGGGTACCTTCCCTTAAAAACCAAATTTATCTTTAAGGCATTGAATAAAACCACCCCAACATCTAAGAAACTTGGTCGATGCCTTAACCAGCATAAAGGCTAATCTTTCTGCATAAAGTGCATTCAGAAATTCTTCCCACCATTCCCTATATGTAGGGGTCCAGTCATCTCGCCAATGGCGCAGAATTAACAACTTAGTAACTGATGATATCAACGCCAGTTGATATTTCTGGACTTTACTTGGATGTGGGCATCATCCCAAATATACAAGTTTCCAAATTGAAAAGGCCGAAAGATTCATGTACGGACCAATCCAGTGATTAACCGAACTCCATAGTCCACATATTTTGGGACAAAACCAGATTTTTGTGGATCAATGGTTTATAAGGGTCATTACAATCCTTGCATCACGGAGAACCCAGGCCGCTTACTCGGTGTAGTCTTGCCGACAGATGCAAATTGTGTAATAACTTGAATTGGATATCTCTTAATCTGTCTTGTTTGACATAAAGGTAGGTATCAGTCCAGATTTTCTCCCATACCATATCCGACCAGTCCAAAGCCATATTGATTACCCAGTATAAGGGGACAGGGGAGGAGGTAGAGTCAATTCTTTCTAAAATATATTTATAGATTTTGGAAACACTCTTGCCAGATAAACTAAGCTCTCGCAACTCATTAAAAAAAATCCCTGCCCCATCAGAGCATTGGCTCTTATTCAGGAAGGACTTTACGCTGCTTTGGATTTGAAACATTCGTAGTGAAAATTGAAAACTGACCCCAAATTTTACAAGCAGTGGCGATCTTCTTTTTTTTTTTTTCACCAATTATTTTACAGGTGAGACACACTAAGCTGAAAGCTTGTTTGCAGGTGCAACCTGGGAGCACAAGGAAGTTAAGTGACTTGCTCAGGGTCACACAGTATCTGCCATCAACTTCTATGTTTCTATGTTAATCTGTTCTTCGGGGGATGCCAGACATCTTTCGCTTAAGGGCACCTAACCAGGTATCCAAAATGAACCCATAAAACTCTATAAAAGACCTGGGCCCAGATATTCAAAAGGGTTGCGCCATGTGCAACAGGGTTGCGCATGCGCAAGTCCTACATTGCGCCATTCTGTGATATTTAGCAGGAGGCAGTTGCACCACTGAAAACAGGTTGAGCAACAGCGCAATGCAAATGAATGCATGCTCAACAGGAGGGGGAGGAACCATGCATAAACTGCGCAACCCGATATTCAGTCGGGTTGTGCAGAGTTGTGCATGCGCAACCCCAACCCGCGCCTGCACAACTTTGAGCCAAAAATAAAAGGATCAATTGAGGGCCACCCACAGGTGAGCTGCTGTATTGCAGGGCGCAACACAGCAGCTTCCACCGTGGCTGGCCCCAACTCAGTCCCTGTGCCTTTCACCAGCGCCCGGATCGCTGGCAGAACGAACAACCTCGCTTCAATTTTCAGCGCCCATCGCCGGGCAGAATGTAAACACCTTCCACAATATTTTGTCGCTGACGCTGGCAGAAAGACATGCCCCCCGTCTGGTTTCCTTTTCTCTCATCACGGCAGAATGATCTTCACTGGCATTTTGAGGTTTAGTGACTGCACGTTCAGATCGACATCCCTCAGCTTTCGTGCTTACCCACCACTAAGCCCACCATCTCGCTTCGGCAGCCGGTGGTGCATTCACCGCCTGTTGCCCGCCGCCGCCGACGATATTGCGCAGCGTTCGAGCCACTGGGCGCAGAGCTTTTACTCTACATGATAGTTCAGATTTGTGAATGGGTTCATTCACAAATCTGAACTGTCATGTATTGTGTGCGGGCTGCACACCATTGGCTCAGCTCTGCACTACCGGGCGGCAGCCCTCACCGCCGACAGTCGTCGGGCGGCAGCGCGGCAGGCAGGTGATGCCGCCCGCTGGCTGTCAGGGGGAGGAGAGCGTGTGTGGGGCTTGTTGGGTGGGTGGGGTAGACACTTCAGACACCAAGGAGATGTTTGGGGGTTGTCACTGGACATTCTGCCTGCGATCGGGCATTACGGTCCACTGGACCACCAGGGAGATATTCGGTTGGGGGTCTTTTTACTTCTGCCCGCGATCTGGCATTGGGAGATGTGGGGTTTTATGATACTTTCTGCCCGCGACCGGCATTGGGAGATGTGGGGGTTTTCATGATACTTCTGCCCGCGACATCGGGCATTGGAGATGTGTGTGGGGGCTATGATACTTGCTCACATCGGGCATTGGGAGATGTGGCTGGGGCGTTAGCCACGCCAGCCCACGATCGGTTGCAGGGCGCGCCGTCCCCGACGGCTGCTGTCTGGCAGGGTGGCCAGGTGTAAGTCCTCGGGATCGGCGCACCTACATGCTAATGGCATGCAAATGGGGCCATAATCAGATGCAAATGGCCCCCCGCGCCTTGCATGAATTATGGCCCCATTTGCATGTCACCTTTTGAATATCGGAAATTTGCGCATGGCGCAATGGTACTTGTGCCACCGCAAGTTTAATGCTCAACTCTGACAACTTGTGGCGCGTTCCACTGGCGCCATGCACAGTGGTTGTGGTTGGGTGATATCTGCGGAGTTGCTCAATACGCAACTCCTTTGAATATCGCCCCGGCCACACCCCTGCGCAACTATTTTGAGCAGCGCAAGGGCTTAGCCTCAGAATGGTGCAGTTTGAATATCCGGGCCCTTAAGTTTATTCTTACCTTTTTCCAGTTTGGTAGCACCATCAAGCTTCTAAACAGTTTTGCCAGTCTTAACCCTCCATATGTCACATGCAAAAAAAAAGAACTTGGAAGACCCAGGTAGTATCTTTCAAATGAAAGATTTACTTAAAAATGTATAAAAATATGTAAAATGTAAGCAGAAAACACTATATCATAAAGCATGCAATCACATAAAGAAAAATAAGGAAAACTACAGGCAAACTCCTACCAAAGTGCATTTAGATCTTTTCTATCTAATGTATTACCGCTATACAGTGCTTAAGTTAGATCTTGTTTCTTAAGAGTCCAAAAAGATATGTCCCTCAGTTGAAACACAGAATATAGTTTAAAACTCTGTGTTTCCACCCCCTTCTATGATGTCATCTAGCTCCTCCTTTTAGAATATAAAATTATACAAACATTGATCTTCCTGTCAGGAGATATATTGAAAAAGGTGACATCAGCAAAAACTCATTTCCCAAATATGACTCCTTAATTAACATTTTCTCTGATCTTGAGCAGTTCCTGTTTTTCCAAGGAACATCAAAGGTTTTTACAACTCTGCCATTTGTCACCTACGTGTAATACAGATTAACAGGAATCAGCTTATCTGAAGTCATAAAATGTATATTTTAGTTTCACTGCTTCAGAGGCAGGAGGTCATAAAAAAGCTATACAATGCAACTTCTCAAGGAAATTAATTACATTAGAGACCTCCTGGTTTAATATATCCTGTTATTCTCACTAAAACCTGGGGGGGGCCATGGCACAGCTGCCTTATGGAGACAATCACACACTACATTTTTATATTACAAATATCAAGGAACAATCATAAGCAGCTGGCTAAGCATCACAGTCACCACACTCTCTCCTCCACCCACAGGGCAGTGACCAGAATAAGGTAGAGAAAGACACTCTGAGCCCCCATCCTGTTATGAACTGGAGACCTGCACTTCTGGAAGTTTTCATACAGTGTCAAGTGAGCGAGGGGCAGATCTAGGATTTCTTTGGTGAGGGGGCCACACAAACCTAGGGGGCTTGGGAAATAGAAAATGTTATAGCATTTGATTTATATACACCACACACTGAAGTACTAATTTTAATATGCTCTGCCTCAACAATAACAGTTTTTTTTAACATTGTCTTTTCATCAGCCCAGGGGAACCAGTACATCATGCCATATTACCTCTGTTTCTATTTAGGAGGATCCATGCACCCCCAGGAATGCCTATTTTAACCTTTCGAATTATATATTTTATTGAGGTTTATTTTTGTACCATGCTTACTCCAAAGTATTGTTTTTAGGATGAAAGGACAAGCTGGGTGTGGATAAGGGTGGGACTGTGTGGATGACAATTTTTTTTAACCAGGAGAGACACACTAAGCTGAAGCTTGTTTACAGGTGCGACCTGGGAGCACAAATAAGTTAAGTAACTTGCTCAGGGTCACACAGTATGCAAGTGGGGGTTGTGGGATTCAAACCCAGGTCTCCATGTTTTCAGCTCAGAGCCTTAAACCACTGGACTATACTGCCTTCATTGAATGACATGCTCCAATAAGAAGACAGATGTGGGGATTACAGAGGGCAGGGTGCAGGAGCGGTTGAGGGCATTAAGAGTAGACAAAGCCCCTGGGCCGGATGGCATTCTCCCTAGAGTACTGAGGGAGCAGGCAGAGATCCTTGCAGGGCTACTGGTGGACCTGTTCAATACCTCCCTGGACACAGGGTGTGTACCACAGGACTGGAGGATGGCCCATGTAGTGCCCATCCATAAAAGTGGGCCAAAGGATGAACCAGGAACTACAGGCCAGTGAGCCTCATCTCAATCATGGGAAAACTCATGGAAACCATCCAAAAGGAGAGGCTTGTGAGCTTCTTGGAGGCAAACAGTATCCAGGACAACCAGCAACATGGGTTTGTCATGGGCAGATCATGTCAGACAAACCTGGTAGAGTTCTATGACTGGGTGACACGGGAACTGGACAAGGGTTATGCTGTGGACGTCCTGTACTTGGACTTCCATAAGGCCTTTGATTCAGTGCTGCATGGGAGATTGGGTGGAAAGCTGAAGTATGTGGAGGAAGGACCAAAAATGGTGACCTGGATCAGGAACTGGCTGTGGGGAAACAGCAAAGGGTGGTGGTGGGGACTCTCACCACCGAGAGCGGTGATGAGCTGGATACCACAGGGATCCGTTCTGGGACCAGTACTGTTTGGGATTTTCATTGCAGATATCTTGATTGGGATCTGGAGCAAAATCAGTCTGTTCACAAATGATACCAAGATGGGAGCTGTGGTACATAACATGGAGAGGGGGAGAGGTTGCAGGAGGATCTGAGTAAGCTGCAGGAGTGGGCAGATAAATGGCAGCTGGGATTTAATGCCAAGAAGTGCAAGGTTCTGCACTTCAGAGCCCAGAACCAGGGGAGGGATTATTACTTAAATGGGGTTCATTTGGATTGCTCCACAGATGAGAAGGACCTTGGGGTGATCAGAACAGGGAGCATGAACAACTCTGTTCAATGCAGAAGGGTGGCGGCAAAAGGCAACAAGATGCTGGGGTTCATAGCTAGAGGGATCTCCTTCAGAAGTAGGGAGGTTATCCTGCCCCTGTATAGGTCACTGGTCAGGCCCCACCTGGAGTACTGCATGCAATACTGGTGCCCACTCCTGAAAAAGGACATCAGATTGTTGGAGGGGGTACAGCATAAAGCTACAAAGAAGATCCAGGGATTGGAGGGCAAGCCATACAAAGAAAGGTTGGAGGAGTTGAATATGTACTCTCTGAAAGAGAGGAGGGATGGGAAGATATGATCGAGACCTTTAAGTACCTGAAGGAAATAAACAAGACTAATACAGAGGGAATTTTTCAGAGGAGAAAGGGGAGGCACACAAGAGGACACCAATTGAGACTGGAGGGGTAGATTCAGGAGAGAGAGGAGGAGGAGAAATTTTTTCACGGAAAGAGTGGTGGACAAGTGGAACTCCTTGCCGGGTGAGGTAGTGGCCTGCAAGATGGTAGACAGCTTCAAGAGGGGTTGGGATAGGGTATGGGGTAATAGGATGGGGGGAAGGGGGTTGCAGTAACACTATAAGGTGCTGGTTGCACATTCAAACAGACTCGATAGACCATAAGGCCTGTTTCTGCTGGCATTTTCATATGTTCATATGTTCGTATGAGCTGGGGACCTCTTCATCTGCCAGTAATGGCAGATATGGGCCTATGGATGGTCATTTCAGAGTTTGGCCTGCAGTAGTGTCCAGAGTAAGTACAGAGTTGAAAGACATGGAGAGGAGATGGAGCAGCTATGGTGAGAATGTGATAAAACCCACTACTTGTAGTGTATACCCTGTATACCTCTTGCAGTTTGTCACTGACATTTTGGATACAGACACTCAGAATGTAAGGAAATGAGGGGCACTGGTCTTAATAATGTGATGCAAATCAGAACAAAGACATATTCAGAAAGGGATATACACAAAGGGATTGTAGATGTAAAAAGTGGAAGGAGACCGAAGACCGAGTAGAGACTGCGGAGTCACTATAGGTGGGGTAAATAGGTCAGACTAGTGGGCCAGGAGGCTCTTATCTGCTGACAGTTTCTATGTTTCAGAAAACTGAAAGCTAGTGACTTCAGTACTCTGCTCTTGATGTGACAATGACTCATACACAGTCCTTTTTGGGGCTCCCCTCTTGAACTGCCAGATAACTGCAGCTCTTAATGAGCTGTTAATTACACAAGACTAACTGCAACACTGAAGGATATTAGCATTAGGACTAGAGCCTGCTAAAGTAGAGATTTTGTTTAACTTCACTGACAGCCATGGAAAATCTGCATTAGCCAAGACAGACAAGTAGAGGGTTAGCTGCACTAGTTCTGGTCAGTTTGCACTAGGCACTGGGCTAGTAAAACAATATAAAAATCGACCCCTAGTTGAGCCAGAGCTGTGCAGTTTAGATATCTTATTGCTTGCTACTATTAGCTTAGCATGGAGCTTAGAAATGTTTCTGCAGATGGAGGAGTGCCCCTCTTCCTAGAGAAGAATGCCCCACAGTCTCCACACCTGACTACCTCCCTACTGTACCTCATCTCCACACAGATCCTGTGATAGTTGGAGGCAGTATAGCTTAGTGGTTAGGGCACTGCTCTGTAAAGCTGGAGACATAAGTTTGAATCCCATCAGTCCCCACATGCATACTGTGTGACCCTAAGCAAGTCACTTAACTTCCTTGTGCTCACAGGTTGCAACTGAAAACAAGTTTCAGCTGACTGTGCCTTTTCTGGTTAAACAATTTCTCCTAATCAGTATGGTAGTCAATTGTCATTAATCTTCTTTTTTCTATCTGCCTAATGCATTTAGACTAGAACAAACAAGCATTTGTTTAATGCCACACATTGTCTGCTTGTTTAACAATTTGTTTTGTGCAGTTCTGACCCCAAATACTGAAGATACTTGTTGTAGGATTTGCTTTATAGGCATGGCATGTGCCATTTATAGTATATTGGGCAAAATGTCTGTAACCCCTAGGCGGTGCTACCTCTAGAGTTGTTACCCCTGCCTGTACTTCTGACAACAGGTTGAAGAGCATGGGTCCAGACTTAACAGTTAACAGAGTTTCCCCTGCCCTCAGTAATAGAAGCATAGAAACATAGACTTTGATAGCAGATAAGGACCGCTTGGCCCACCTAGTCTGCCCATTTCCCTACCTACAGGATAAGCTGCAGATCCTAGTTAACCAACAGCCTATTTCTTCCTACCCCTCACAAGAATTGCCTTAAGTCTGTCCCATGTATTCTTGAATTCTCCCACAGTTTTAGACCCCACAACCTCCTCAGGAAGGCTGTTCCATACGTCCACCACCCTCTCTGTGAAAAAATACTTCCTCACATCTCCCCTGAACTGCCCCCCATCTTTAAATTGTGTCCCCTTGTTCTTGCATGTCTCTTTTTCTGAAAGATGCTACCCTCTTGGACTTTGTTGATTCTACCGAGGTACTTAAAAGTTTCTATCATGTCCCCCCTCTCCCTCCTTTCCTCAAGGGTATACATATTAAGCTCCTTTAGTCTCTCCTCATATGGCTTCTCTTGCAGACCCTGCGCCATTTTAGTTGCCCTCCTCTGGACTGCCTCTATCCTGTCTATGTCCTTGCAGAGATGGGGTCTCCAGAACTGGACGTAGTACTCCAGATGGGGTCTCACCAACTGTCTGTACATAGGGATAACAACTTCCTGTTTTCTGCTGGTGATGCCTCTCCCTATGCATCTGAGTATACCCCCAGCCCTCTCTACTGCCTTCTCACATTGGTTGCTTACCTTAAGGTCATCTGGTATGATTACACCCAGGTCCCTTTCCATTTTTGTTGTTGTTACTACCTCCCTCATTGTGTAATCTTCCCCTGGGTTTTTGTTTACCAGGTGCATTATTTTGCACTTCTTTGCATTGAATCCAAGCTGCCATACTTCTAACCATTCCTCCAACCTTGCCAAGTCCCTTCTCATCCTTTCCACGCCTTCTTGTGTATCAACCCTGTTGCAGATCTTTGTGTCATCTGCAAAGAGGTATACTTTTCCTTCCAGTCCCTCTGCAATGTCACTTATAAAGACATTAAAAAAGATTGGACCCAGTACTGAACCCTGCGGTACCCCACTAGTAACTCCTCTTTCTTCAGAGTGGACTCCATTTACAATTACCTTCTGGGTCCTGTTGTACAGCCAATGTTTTACCCAGGCTACCACCCTGGGACCCAATTCCAGGCTGGTTAATTTGACTACTAATCTTTTGTGTGGGACTGTGTCAAATGCCTTGCTAAAGTCTAGGTAGGCCATGTCCACAGCCCCTCCCTGGTCTACTACTTTGGTCACCCAGTCAAAGAAATAAATTAGATTCGTCTGACATGACAATAGTTTGGTGCCTCCACTCAGAGTAATATGTGTGGAGGTATCTACCTAACCTGGTCTAGCCTCTGGGATGCTATAACCACCCACATGCCCACCTAGTAGCCACATACCTTGTACCATTTTACTTCAAAGCAGTGTCTATAAATGAAGCCACACATTATCTTAAGAAGATACTGGGGAATGCTAGATTCAGTGGGGACTCCTTGGACTTAAAGTTTGTTGCCCTTACCCTCAAGGAAATCCTCACACCTCTTACCAAAATAATCAACCTGTCACTCTCTCAGTCACAATTTCCATATCTTTGAAAACCAGCAGTGGTCACCCTGTGCACAAGAGTGGTGTCCGAGCACTGCAGGAAAATTACCGCCCGATCTCTATTCTTCCCCCGATCTCTAAGGCCCTGGAGTGCAATGTGGCAGACCAACTCATAGAGCATCTGGATAACTACCAACCCAATGTCCCCAACAACATGGGTTCAGGCAAGGATATAGTACCATCACTGCGCTACTGAAGTTTACAGGCTTTATCAATAACTCTCTGGAACTAGAGCTCTTGGTAGGAGTAACTTTCATTGTCCTTGCCAAGGCCTTTGACACTGTCAACCATGATCTCCTCATCAGACAACTCTTCTCCATTAGTCTTTCCTCCAACACTGCAAGCTGGTTCTCCAGCTACTTAAGCAACCAAACACAGCAGGTAAAAATTGGTAATGCCCTGTCCAATAGTAGGCCTGTATGCTCTGGAGTCCCGCAATGATCTATCTTAGGTCCATTGCTTTTTAGCATCTTCCTCAATTCACCTTCAGGAGCTTGCTGCGACCACATACTTCTATACACTGATGATGCTGTACTTTGTACCAGCAACATGGACCCTCACCTTCTCTAGGACCAACTTAAGCAAACCTTTAGATACATAGATACATAAACAGTGTTGGCAGATAAGGGCCTACGGCCCACCCAGTCTGCCCATTTGAGCTTGTAAGTTCACTTTATGTTTTTCTAGAAGTCTGTTGCCCCTTAACCCTGACCTCCAGAATTCCTTTATGTCTATCCCATGCATTCTTAAATCCCGTAATTGTTTCAGCTCCCACCACTTCCTCTGGCAGGGTGTTCCACTTGTCCACCACCCATTCTGTGAAGAAATTCTTCCTCACATTTCCTCTGAATCTTCCTCCCTCCAACTTCATCCCATGCCCTCTAGTCCTGGAACATCTTTTTCGCTTAAAAAATAGTGTATTCCTGCACCCTGTTCCTCCCTGTAAGATACTTGTATGTCTCTATCATATCCCCTCTCTCCTTCCTCTCCTCCAGGGAGTACATATTCAATTCCTTTAACCTGTCCTCATACGACTTGTGATGTAATCCATGTACCATCTTTGTTACCCTCCTCTGAACCTTGTCTACCCTGTCTATGTCCTTATGTAGGTAAGGTCTACAAAACTGTACACTGTACTCCAGGTGGGGCCTCACTAGAGTCTTATATAGTGGAATTATGACCTCCCTTTTCCTGCTGGTGATGCCCCTGCCTATGCATCCCAGCATCCTATTTGCTTTATCTGTTGCCTTGTCACACTGTTTCTCTACCTTGAGGTCATCAGAGATGATAACCTCAAGATCCCTTTCCTGCTTGGTGCATGCTATATCCTCACCCCCCAAATGATATATTGTGCCAGGTTTTTTTGTGCCCCATATGCATTATCTTGTACTTCTTTGCACTGAATTTCAACTGCCAAACCCCTGATCATTCTTCAAGTTTCTGCAGGTCCCTTCTCATTCTGTCTACACCCTCTTTTGTGTCTACTCTGTTACAGAGCTTTGTGTCATCAACGAACAGAGCACTTCTGCCTTCTAGGTCCTGCGCAATGTCACTGATGAAGATGTTGAATAGTACCGGTCCCAGCACTGATCCCTGTGGTACCCTACTGGTCACTCTTCCCTCTGTGGAGTGACAGCCATTTACCACCACCCTATGTGTCCTGCCACCCAGCCAGTTACCTATCCATCAAACTACTGTCTTGCCCACACCCATATTCCCAAGTTTGTGTAATAGTCTTCTATGTGTCACAGTGTCAAAGGCCTTGCTGAAGTCCAGATAGGCCATGTCCACTGCCCTGCCCTGATCCACCTCCCTAGTCACCCAGTTGAAAAATTCAATGAGGTTGATCTGACATGACCTCCCCCTAGTGAAACCATGCTGCCTTGGATCTTGTAGTCCATTGACAACCAGATGTTCCACCAATCTCTCCTTCAGTAGTGCTTCCATGATCTTTCCCACTACCGAGGTGAGGCTGACTGGGCTGCAGTTCCCCACTTCCTCTTTGTTCCCACTTTTGTATAAGAGGACTACATCTGCTGTCCTCCAGTCTTTGGGTACCTCTCCTGTTTCCAGTGGTTGGCTAAACAGGATTGTCAGAGGTTCAGCCACCACCTCTCTTAGTTCTTTAAGGACCCTGGGGTGCACCCCATCTGGCTCCATTGCTTTATCAACTCTTATTACTTCCAGTTCCTTCAGGACCCTTTCTCATGTAAAGGGACTTGTGTCCATTTCTGCACCATTCCCACCCTTGTACTCCCTTCATATCCATTACCCTCCTCTTCCTCAGTAAAGACTGAGCAGAAATACCTGTTCAATATGTCAGCTTTACTGTTGTCATCCTCCACGCGGCCCCCATCCTCCTCCTTCAGTCTCACTATCCCTCCCTCCCTTTGTCTTTCTTTTTTCTTTTATGTACCTGTAAAAGGTTTTGTCCCCTCTACCCACTGATTTTGCAATGTGCTTTTCTGTCTGAGCTTTGGCTTCCCTTACTGACCTCCCTGCCTCCCTTTGCTTCTCCTGGCACTTCTCCCTATCCCCTTCTGCCTGTATCTTTTTGTATTGCTTGAATGAAATCTTTTTGGCTTTCACTTTCTCCACTACCTCCTTGGAAAACCATAATGGCTTCCTCTTCCTTTTCCGCTTGCTAACCTGCTTAATGCATAATTCTGTTGTTCTTGTAATCCCCATTTTAAATACTGCCCACTGTTTCTCAACCCCTGATTCCTGTCCCATTCCCGTTAATGCCTCTCTCAAGCTTCTCCCCATTTTCCCAAAGTCTGCCCCCCTAAAATTCAGGATACGTGTTTTTGTGTGGTTTGGTTCTGCTCCTTCTGTGATTTCAAACCACAATGACTGGTGGTCACTGTTCCCCAGGTGCTCCCCCACTGTTACCCCATCAAACTGTTCCTGTTTGTGAGCACAAGGTCAAGTACTGCCTTCTGCCGAGTTGGTTCCATGACCAGTTGCTTGAGGAAGGCTCCCTGTAGGGAGTCCAGGATAAATCTGCTCCTAGTTGATGCTGCTGCTGGGATGCTCCAGTCCATGTCTGGAATATTGAGGTCACCGACCAGCACTACCCCACCCTTGTCTGCCGTCCTTTGGATGGCTAGCATCAGCTCCCTATCTTTTTCTTCCTCCTGGGATGGTGGTCTATAGATCACACCTGTTTGGATGGCTGGCTCCATTTTCCTTTCCAGCTTAACCCACAGTATCTCTCCTCCATTTTGTTCCTCCTGGATCTCTGTGGCTCTTATGTCATTTTTCACACTTTACATCTGCAGAGACGTGGTTTGTAGATAATAAGCTCATCCTTAATTATAACAAGACTAAGACAATGTTGTTTTCAACCTCCCAAAGCAGACACAAAACCTTCCCGTTTACCATCATTAATGACACTGGCTCCCCTCCTGAACTAGTTCACCATTTCAAGTACTTGGGTATAACTATTGACTCTACCCTGTCTTTCGCCCAGCACATCGACCGAACAACCAAAGCTATTAACCAGTGTTTCAGAGTTCTATATAGGAACAAACATAATCTCACTCCAGAAGCACTGAACACAGCTATCCACAGTTCTGTGGTCTCTCTCGCAGACTATAGTATTGTCATTTACGGTGTGGCTACAGACACTGCTCTCCAACATACAAAAATGGGGAAGCACCAAGTTAGGTGGACAGTAAAACTGCCGACCTCCCACACAGTGACGGCACAATACCGACTCAGGTATTGTGCTGCCCAATCCCCCTGTGTATTCTGTGGGGGGCTGAGCCCCCATACACCCCCATGGGGGGCTCTGCCCCCCCGGACTTTAGGATTCTCAACTCCAGGTTGGAGTTGGTCCGGTGAGGGGGCAGAACACTAGGGGAAAGTGAAACACGGAAATGGACCATTACAGCGACTGTCGCTGTAGTGGTCTTTTTCCGTGTCTCACCGTTGGGGTGTCAGGCAAAAGGGGGCCTCTCCAAAATGGCCTTAAATAAAGCATGCCGCCTTCTTACTGGTGCCGCACGCTTGACGTACACCTGCGATCTTTATACCCAGGTTGGCTGGTTATGATTTGACAGCAGGCTCAAATACCAAGCATGCCTGCTAGCAAAAAAAGTCACCTTGGGACTGCTACCCCCTGGTGTAATGGCCAGTCTTTCCCCTGCACGTAACCCACACAGTACCAGAAGCTCTGGCAAACAAGCTTTCAGTATCCCTTGGTGCCGCACCACCTTCAGACAACGTGCATTCGCATACAGAATAAGGTACAGAAAGACACTCTCAGCCCCCATCCTGTTGTCAACTGGAGACCTGCACTTCTGGAAGTTTTTGTACAATGTTAAGTGAGCCAGGGGCAGATCTAGGATTTCTTTGGTGAGGGGCCACACAAACCTAGGGGGCTTGGGAAATAGAAAACGTTATGACATTTAGTTTCATATACACCGGACACAGAAGTACTAATTTTAACATACTCTGCCCCAACAATAGCAGTTTTTTTTTTCAGCATTGACTTTTCATCAGCCCAGGGGAACCAGTACACAGGCATGATGCCCTACTACTTCCATTTTCTATTTAGAAGGATCCATGCACCCCCAGGAATGCCTATTTTAACCTTTCAAATTATATATTTTATTAAGGTTTATTTTTGTACCATGCTTACTCCAAAGTATTGTTTTTAGGATGAAAAGACATGCTGGGTGGGACTGCATGGATGACAATTTTTTTTTAACCAGGAGAGGCACACTAAGCTGAAACTTGTTTACAGGTGCAACCTGGGAGCAGAAGGAAGTTAAGTGACTTGCTCAGGGTCACACAGTATGCAAGTGGGAGCTGTGGGATTCAAACCCAGGCCTCCACGTCTGCAGCTCAGCGCCTTAAACCACTGCACTATACTGCCTCCAATTGAATGACATGATCCAATAAGAAAACAGATGTAGGGATTATAGAGGTGAGGGTGCTAGAGGGGTTGAGGGCATTAAGAGTAGGCAAAGCGCCTGGGACAGATGGCATTCACTGTAGAGTACTGAGGGAACTGGCAGAGGTCCTTGCAGGGCCACTAGTAGACCTGTTCAATACCTCCCTGGACACAGGATGTGTACCACATGACTGGAGGATGGCTCTCATGGTGCCCATCCATAAAAATGGGCCAAAGGATGAACCAGGGAGGTACAACTCCCTGCCTCCTGACATAACCAAAGCTACTTTGCTGGACCCCTTTAAGAAAAATCTAATCTCACTGGCAACCTGTGACTGCTACCGCTAATTTGCCTTTACCTTGCTCCTACTGATTTGCAATCTCTGTGATCTCTGTTGATTAGTAAAATATTATGCTTCATGTCCATTTCTTGGGCCCCCAGTCAAGTTAACACTTTCATGGGCTTTTTAACCCTGCCTAAATTATTTATTTTCCCTCCTAGCTCCCTCCACCTTCTCTTCCCTTTTTTGCCCCACCATCGTTACATACCTCTTTTCTCCCTACCACCTTAATACATCTTCATCATCACCCCACTACCTACACCACCTCATCCTCCCTACTCTCCTCCACCACTCCTTCCCCCACCCTACTCCCTCTTTATTCCACTTTAACTACATAGCTATTCTTCCGTTTCCCTTCTAGCTATCCCCATCCTACCCCCACCTCTGCTTGCCTTCTCCCTCCCTGCACTTTCGTCCTCCCTCCCCTGTCCCTCTACTAGTACAGGACCTTCCTTTTTTTTTGATTCAAGCACAATCCAATTATCTGCCTATGTTGCTAGCTATACAATTGTCCTTTTAACCAAGTGTCCTCATGTTATGTTACCCTTATCTAGAGAAATGTTAGTCTTTGTTTTGACTCTGGACCCTGTAGGTGCTTAGATTGTGTAACTATTGTTAGAATTTATGCCTGGAGACAGTTTTAATTGTTTAATGCTGTATCTGTATCTGTGGAACATATGTGTATTCTTGTTTGTGTCATACTTGACGTAGAACCTATGAAAGAGCATTCTGCTCAAAGGTGTTACTCCAAGATCTTAATAAATAAATAAATAAAAATAGAATAATAGATATGTTACTATGCATTACAAGGCAGTAATCCCATTGAGAGGATCTGGGGAGTCAACAGGTCCATGTGCATGCCGGCAGGGTTCCCCATTGCTGTGTGCATCAGCAGGTGGCATGGGCTTTGTTTTGTCCTGCTTCTGCTTTTTTTTTTAACTGTTTGTTGGCGGTATCGGTAGAGTCATGGTTATGAGAAGAGGAGCCAGGACAGTGAGTCGGTTTACTGATAAGCCTGAAGAAAACATTTTAAAAAGGAGAGAAAACTGTTGCTGGTACCGTTGATGATTCTATTGCTAAGCGAGTGAGCAAGCCACCATGTTTTCGGACTTGTTCTGCCCGCCCACAGAGGGAAAACGGCCAGTCAGAAGGCATGCTTTGGAAGACGTCGGAGATAGACTTGCACGTGCACTCTTAAGCTTTGGTGATAATACTCTTGTTCAGGTGCTGAACGATAGTATTACGGCACCTGAACAATAGTATTATCAGTCGGGAACAGTAGTATTATCACTCCTGGAGTGATGGTATTACCAGAATTTTTTTGTATGCTTTTTAGTTATATTACTTTAAGAATCCATATATTAAAAATAAATAAATAAATGGGGAACAGCCCTTTGCAGCAAACACACAGTTGGCAATAAACATTAACAATATGATACACCCCTTGCACTTACCACCAGGGTCTGGTCTTCAGCATACACCCTGGAACCCCCTGTAAAGCAGTACTTAAAACAGGCATGAACTTTTAAACATGTTTCCCCCAGACGTTTTAACCTTCACCCAGAAAATGAGATATTCCTGAGGCAATGTAACAGTGAAACAAACCAACTGATTTATTGACGGAGATTTAAACAAGGAAAGGGGGCAGATCTAGATAAATGATTACTATACTGGATTTAAACCAGGCTACATTTGCATTTATGCATTTAGTCCCACTGTACAGTTTTGCAGCTGCTGGGTACCCAGACTGTTGGTGGCTAGCCTGAATGTTGCCCGGGGTTGCAGCTGTTGTTGGGACCCTCGATGGAAGGAAAGGCAGTTAAACACGCAATAACAAAGACCGTGGCTATTTGTATCCTCAACCGGTTGGCCCAGTCCAATGTAACCCTGTAACATACTGATGAAATTAGATAGTACCACAAAATGATGTTGTGAGTAAACTCAAGGTAGCTCCCTGCAACAGTTCTTTATATCATTTTGTGGTACTATCTATCATATCACCAGGCCAATTCCTACCAAATGATACAGGGCCTGCACCAGAAGACATATGAAGAAAGACTAAAGGAGCTTAAGATGTATAGCCTCAAGGAAAGGAAGGAGAGTGGGAACATGATAGAAACTTTCAAATACTTCAAGGGAATCAACAAAGTCCAAGAGGGTAGCATCTTTCAGAAAAAGAGATGTGCAAGAACAAGGGGGCACAATTTGAAGATGGGGGGATGGCTCAGAGGTAATGTGAGGAAGTATTTCTTCACAGAGAGGGTTTTAGATGCATGGAACAGCCTTCCTGAGCCTGAGGAGGTCATAGAGTCAAAAACAGTGGGGGAATTCAAGAATGCATGGGACAGACATAAGGCAATTCTAGTGGAGGGTGGGAGGAAATAGGCTGTTGGTTAACTAGGATCTGCAGCTTATCTGTTAGGTAGGAAATTGGGCAGACTAGGTGGGCCAAGCAGTCCTTATCCGCCATCAGAGTCTATGTTTCTGTGTTTCTCCCATCTGGATGCATGAGCTGCAAGAAGGCAGGTTAAAATGAGCACTCTAATTCAAATATAACAACAAATTAGAAGTAAATAATTACAGTACTAGTTAGAGATCTCTCTGCTTTACTATCTACCACAGAGTGGGGAAAATTAGGATGATGCCTGGCCAGTCATGAGCTTTGAAGCACTGGACCCAGCCCAAGCCATTTACTATATCCACACTGGCTATGGCTTTAAAGAGACAGGCGCAGGGCACATCTTGGCACTCTCATGCAGATCAACAAGATTAACAAATAATCATAAATTGACTATCTTTGCAGGATGTCTGCCTGGCAGTGGGCATTATTGGATCCCAGGGAGACACTTAAGGCAAGTCCAAATTGGTGGTGGGGGGGGGCTACACTCTCCCCTGCCTAGGAAACTTGGCATCCACTTCAAGTCTATACACCATTAACATTTTTCTTAGTGTAATACTACTCTTTACTATGTACAGGTTGCAACCATTACTATTATATACATTACTGTGGAGTATCATTGTTAACATTTATAATAGGTACCTGTATGCTTTACTCGAAAATAGCATTTCTATAAACAATGGCATTACCCAGACAATTACATTTTTATTTTAACATTTGATCTTTCATTTTCATACTATCTCAGTTAGTAAGTTATGTGCATTACACTATTTCTTACCATTCTTTGTACCTGAACCCACATGTCTGGTAATTCGAAGTTATCAGGTAACTTTGGGCTTTCTGTGAAATGACTATGGGTATATTGGCTGGAGGGTTTTATCACTAACTTAGAAGCTGCAGTGTATGCTATTTTAGGATGGGAATTGGCTGTAATATATACTCCTTTATGGACCACATTCATAGGAAGGTCTATAGGCTTTCCTGGGGAATCATACGTAAGGCATACTATAGGTTTGACAACTCTTTCAGGTCTTCTAGGCATGGGAGGCACAGGAACAGTTCTTTCAACATTTGCATTCAGGTTGATCAGTCTTGGCTTATTGTCCAGCAACAAGACAGCTTCTGATGAAAGGGGCACCTCTGCACTCTTTGTTTGTTCAGAGTTGGATGTATCACTTGTATTTGTAGTAGCACTTGTATTTGCTTGTTCTGTATATTCTGGTTCATCAGCAAGGGGTATTAGCAATACTGATCAACATGAGGTCATGTTCACTAGGCCCAGATATCTCAGCTGCAAATAAAGATTCACCAGTGGGGCTCTCACTTTTTGGGGTAGGACTATTTACTTCAATTTCAGACAGTTCCATAAGACATAAGAAGTCAGCTACTTCTGAAGTTATACTTTGCACCTCATTGTCAGGTTGCAAAGGGCTAGTTGAGAGAGCTAGATGGCCAGATAGTTTTGCATTTTCTGCATCATCTCCCACATTACAAGCAGGAATCCCCTGAAACAGTTGAGCCAACTCAAAAGAAGGGCAATACACAGGCCCATATTCACTTTCATCAGACTCCAAATTGACATCATCATTAATGACAGCATTACTGGTTAAAGGCTTAGGCTGTTGCAAGACAGGAGGCTGGTTTAACTGTTTTTTCCAAGAGGCAGATCTGGTAACAGGCCAAGCCGATGCATCACTTTGCGGTACTGTATCTAGAATAATTTGCCCAGTTGGAAGGAGGTGATTCCAATGGATGATCTTTACAGATCTGGGATCTCCAACTTGCTTATGACTATATAGGGAGTGTGACTCCAACAGTCTGCTATCTTGTGCTTTCCATGCATGCCCAGGTTCCTCATGAAGACAAGATCTCCAGGTTGCAGTTCTTGTGCTTTGACACTTTTTTCGTGCCTTACTTTGTTTGCTAGCTTTTTCTTGACAGCCATGGTATGAGCTAATTGATAGGCATGATTGAGTTGCGCTTTGAGTTTATGAACATATTGTAAATAGTTGTCAGCCTGAATTCCATCAGGGGACACTCCAAAGCAAATACCTACAGGTAAGCATGCTTCTCAACCAAACATCAGTTTCTATGATGAAAACCCAGTTGCATCATTGCAAGTGCAATTATAAGCATGTACCAAGATGCTTATTTGTTGACTCCACCTTGGCTTGTCCTTTGGGTGAAGGGTACCTAGCATATCCAGTAACATCCGATTAAACCTTTCAGGTTGCGGATCACCTTGTGGGTGATAGGGAGTGGTTGTTGACTTTCCTCACACCCAAAAGTAATAGCATTTCTTTGATTTAATGGCTTTCAAAGTCTCTTCCCTGATTGGAATGGATCCGCTGTGGGGCATTGTAGTGGATGAACATTTTTTCTACAAGCAGCTTGGCTACGGTGACTGCTTTCTGGTCCTTTGTTGGATTGGCTTGTGTACAACAAGTTGAAGTGGTCTGTCACGACATGCCAATGTTTTTTGTATCGGGCTCTAAACTTAAAAATTCAATACACACAAGCTCCATGGGTGCACTAGTGGCGATGTTAACTAAGGGTACTGCTCTCTGGGGCTGGACCTTTCTTTGGAGGCATCAGCTGCAAGTTTTGATATACTGGTCCACATCTGCATTTAGTTTGGGCCAGTAGAAATGGGTTCTAGCTAAGTCGGCTGTCCTCTCACTGCCCAAATGTCCCTTCTGGTCGTGAAGTGCTCTTAAGACCTCATGACTAAACTTGGATGGCAACACTAGCTGCTTTTTAATAACTGTGCCCTGTTCATCTGTGACCTCTCTGTAGAGTAGTTTATCTCACTGTTTAAGTCTAGGTGCTTTTCTAAACAGTAAGGCAGTTCTTTGGTCATTGGACCATAGCTTAGAAACATTCCCTATTTTATGGCATTAGCACAAGCTTGATCATAAGATCATGTTACTGTTCCCTTTGAATGTCTGCTGGAGTGAGTTGAGGCAGGGTACTCTGATCCAAAACTATAAAGTTGTAGTGAGCTACAGCAACACAAGTATCTGGAGGCCCCAAACAATCAACTAAGCAGTTCATAGTGGTAGCAGATGGGTGTTCATCCTGGTCAAACTTTTGGCACAGGGCCCTTACGGATTGTTCTGACATTCTTGCCCACTCAGGATAGGAAGCAGGCCTTCTAGAAAGGGCATTGGCATTGATGTGATTGAGGCCCGAACGGCACTCCACCGAATAATCATACGCTGAAAGAGCTGAGAACCACCTGTGCCTGGTGGCATCTAACTTGGCTGAGGTTTGGACATACATGAGGGATTATTGTCTGTTTTTACCAGTATTTTAGCACCATACAGATATTCATAAAACTGGTCAACTATTGTGGATTTCAATGCGAGAAATTCAAGTTTATGTACAGAATAGTTTTTTTTCAAACTGAACCAAACTTCTACTGGCAAACACCACTGGGCATAATCCATCTTCAAACTCCTGATAAAGCACGGCTCCAAGTCCACTCAGGCTGGCATCGGTGTGTAATGCATACAGTTTAGTTGGATCTTCATAGGCGAGCATTGCAGCATGTGTACGCTGATGAATGATGCTGTAGAATGCTGCATCACAATCAGGAGTCCTTCTGGCTCTAAATGGTTCATTAGACTTGCAGTACACTTTATCACCTTTTACAGCACTCCATTTGTACTTCTGATTGGTAGGTGGATATCCTTGGGTCAGATTTAGCAGTGGCTGAATCACTGTTGTGTAGTCCTTTACAAAGCAGAGATAATATCCACAGAAGCCTAGAAATCTTTGAAGCTCTTTGAGGTTATTGGGACTTGGTCAGGTAGTTAAAGCTTCTAATTTGCTTGAATCTGTGAGGATGCTTTCAGAAGATACAATGTGACTCATGTATTTTACAGATTGTTGAAAAACTTGGCACTTGTCAATGGATAATTTTAATATGAATTCTTCTAACCGGTCCAGGACCTTGAATAGATGAGCCTCATGCTCGAGTGTTTTGCCAAACACTATGAAATTGTCCAAATAAACTAGGCATTCAGGGAGGTTCCTGTCTCCTACAGCTCACTCCATTCATTTCTGGAAGGTGGCTGGTGCTCTAGATATGCCTTGTGGCATGCGTAGGAATTCATAAAAAAGCAAGGGACAAATAAAAGCAGTTTTCTCTCGATCTTCTGGTGCCACCAGGATTTGGTAGTACCTGCTTCTGAGATCTAAGATGGAGAACCACTGACTTCCATTAAGACAATCAAGTGCATCCTGGATGTGAGGCATCGTATACTGATTCGGTATGGTCCTTCAGTTAAGTGTCTTGTAATCCATGTACATTCTTACTGAACCATTTTCCTTTTGAACCACCACAATGGGGGAGGCATAAGGGCTGCGGGATTCCTAGATGATTCCAGCTACTAACATCTCATGGAGGTGGCATCAATCATCATCAATGCCTGTAGGTGCCAATCTGCATGACCTTTCTCTAAATGGTTTCTCAACATGGAGCCTGATATGGTGCTTAGCGCCAGTGATGCATCGCCGTCCCATTCCTTTAATGAAAATACTTTACTTCACTGTGCTAGCTTACAGATGACTATCTTTCCACTCCAAGGGAATGGGGGTTCTCCAAAATCGAACAGGTCTGGAGTCACTTCACCATCCTCTTCTGTATGGCACTTGCTTGGTAACACAGCAGTATCTGCGCAATATACTTTAGCCAGGGTATAGTCCCGAGTGACTTCAATGTCTCTGTCAGTCACATTGCAGATTTGCACCACTACTCTCCTAGCATAGGCATGGGCTCTGACAGGTAGCACACTAGGTTTTACTAGGAGCCCATCCGACAGCTTTCCTTCCTCTGGGTCATCCAGCGTAAGAATCTTGTTTGTTACATTTTTCTATATGGGCACTTTGCAGGTGACACTGCACTGCACATTGGGTGGGGAGACAAGAGGCACTGGATCCTTTTTCAACACGATTCCCACTGGCTCATTCTTGTCCATCTCTTTGGCCTGCATCTGCATTTCACATATCCTCCATACCATGGCATAGTTATATGTGATAACAGTGACTGCCGAAAGGCGAGCTGCATTATCGCAACGTCAGAGTGGCGAGAACATTTTCGGCGCTCTGACATCCTCGGTGCATGGAAGAACGGTGCCGGGGACTTATGTTTTCATGCTTTTGGTGAGGGGGCTACACCCCCACCCCACACACCCCCCTACTAAAAGATTCTCAACACCATGAGGGTGCATGTCGGGGGGGGGGGCAAAAGCATGAAAAATAAAGTTTTGGGCCGGGCACAATAAAATTGCACCAGTGCCCTGACCTGAACCTGGTACCTGACCCAATGCAACTGCAGGCCAACTCCTGACACCACAGCGCAGCTTGGAAACCCACCGCAGTGTCACCCCCTACATCCCCTCTGCCCCCTCCCAGCCCATGCTCACTGTGCTCACTCCCCCCCCCGAGCGTGCAAGACAGCGACATCCAGTCACCGGATTTGCCCACCCCCCACATCCAGTTACCCTACCCTTCCCATTGCCATTCAGGCTTTCACCCATAACACGTTACTATTTCGGACGTCGCCGTACTACAGGTGCCCACATCACGGGCTACGCCATGCAATGGATGTGTAAAGCTAGTCCAGTCTTCTGGGCTTGTCTTTCTTGACACATCTGGGCTAATCATTTAAACATGTGAGCATTAGTGCTGATCAATAAAGGGATCCCATCATTTAAGCCTATTGGTGGGTAGATCTAGGCCAAAGTCTCCATGGACTCATCCACACCAGCCATGGTAGAAGAAAAAGATAGCCATATTTGTAAGAAACCAAGGTAAAGGTAGAATTTATTACTTAAACCCCATACATACAGTTCTTCTAGGGGTTGTAGAGGATGGTCAGACAAGTGCTGGCAATAGCAATCCTTGAATATGATTGTGACCTGAGATCCGCTGTCCAATATGGTTTGAGCAGGGATACTGTCAATGTGCACCGTGGTCTCTATAGAAGGGCCTACCATCTATAACCAGTTAGGGAAAGTACTAGCATGGGTGTTGACAGATGGTTTGCCCACAAAGGACTTGGATGAAGGCTTGCCAGAGGATTTGGGATGGTTTTGCTTGACTTAGTTCAACAGCTTAGTGTTTACCTTCCTTAAGTCTTCAGGGAACAGGCATGTTCTCTTAGTATGACCATCCTCTCCACTGTGGTAGCACAATACACCTCCTCTAGGCTGCCTGGGCTGTCACAATGCATTGGGGTTGGCCTATATTCACAGTTAGGGAGTGAGGAGGAATGCATATTTGCCGCCTGAGTGGGGTACTGACAACAAGGGTCTTGGTTCGGCCTCTCTCTCTCTCTTTGGCAAGCCGGAGGCTGCACACTATGTTCCATCAATTCTTTCACCATGGCAGACAATTCGCTTAGTTCAGTCCTTATGCTGCCATCTGTAGGGGCACCTGAGTGTGCATGCCCACTCCCAGAGCAGATGCAGTTTGACAGGTATCTGGGTTATTATCAGAGGAGGCAGCCTTAGTGGTGGCACCAGTTTTTAGTTCACTGATTTTTTTAAGTATCTCTGTCAATTGTGGAGCATTCCTAACAGTCTCACTGTGCTCAGTGGGCATCCCATCACACCCAAGGGATGCAATCACCTGCATACCATCAACAGCATGAGCAGTGGCTGCAGAAATGGGTTGGGGACCCCCAGCGTCCTTGCCTTTTCGTTCAGCTTTCCAGACCTCCATCATCAATACTCTGTAGGAAGGTGAATTGTCCATTTTTTCTTCCAAGCGTAGCTCAAGGATCAGCATAGGGGGCTGTGATGCTGCCTCTAGTATTTGCTTGAGCCACATGTGGTTTAGAGTCTGAGAGACCACACCTCCCCTGTGGAGCATTCATTGCAAAATGTTTTCTACCCAGTTCAAAAAAACAGATAAGGACTCTACTGGCCACTGGTGAGTGAGTTTAAATTTTAACTAAAGGTCCTCTTTAGATTCTATGCTCGCTAGTACATCTTCCAGAGTGGCCAGGTACTCTTGGGCAGGTGCATCAGGATCGGTGGCTTGGAAAGCTCGGACAGCATCCAAAGCTGGGCCCTTGAGATTCTCCATAATTCTCTTCCTTTTCTCAGCCTTGCTGCACTGCCATTATGCCTTCCTGTATCCAATATAAGTTATGTAGTAACGTAAATTACTGTGTTTTCTTTTTTCCAGTATCTTATGCATTGTAAGCATTGTTGTATCTAATGTATATTTCCCCTTCCCCATGCCCTGTGTCACACCAGGAAATGAGCTTTGGCTCAGTGTGCCTTTCCCGACTACCAAATTTTAAATAAAATAGATTCTTGCATGAGTGGTGAGGCATAGTCTAACCAGGTCTCCAGGTCATCCTCTCCATTAGGTGTGGGAAGGGAGCCTGAAAACACTCGCAGCCTGTGGTAAGAGTCATGACTAACTGGAGGTGCTGGCACAGAGTTAGGCACAGATGCTGGGACTACCACGGGCACAAGGACACGAGTAGGTACAGTAATTAATACGGGTGCTGGATCTGGAGCACGCACTGGAACTGGTGCAGGTGCCAGGGAAGGGGTATCCCCATAAGGCTGAAATAACTTTTTTAAGTCCTCGAGGGTTTGGCCCTCATCCTGTAACAATTTGGCAAGCTTCTCCTCAGAACTCTCGGATAGGGGTGGGGGCTCATGCTCTGAGGAACTCTCACCATCCTTGGTTACCACCTTCCAGGCTGCTGGAGACCCATCAATGGTAATAGTTTTAGGCACCTTAGAATTGTCTACAGGAATGCTACACTCCACTAAAACCATTAGTGTTTGGTCGGTCAGATCAGCTTGTCGACCTACTACCGCAACCTCCCAAAAATGGTCAATTTTTGGGAGCACCCCCTCAATAGTGTTCTTACCAGTGCCCAGGGGTATATCTAAGAAAAATAAAGCATTCTGCAATCTCACTCCCCTTGCACCAATTTACTAATTGATGCACAGCCATTTCTTCAGGGGTACCCATACAAATGTTAGTTGCAATTTCTCGGTTTGGTCACTGGGGGCACTAATCCCAGCAATGCCTCCACATTTGTAACCCCTTGGCAGCACTGTCTCTAGGGTTACTACACCTGCCTGTACTTCTGACAACATGTAACCCCCCTTTCAGTTTGGGGGCTTACCTTAAGTGTCTCCCTGGGCTCCAGCCATGCCCACTGCCAGGCAGATGTCCTGTAGAGGTAGAAAATCCATGGTTATTTGTTTGAGCCTGTTGATTTGCATGAGAGTGCCATGATGTACCTCCGTGCCTGTCCCTTTAAGACTATTCTACATGCTGCCTAAAATACATAAACCTGGCAATCCAGGGAGACCCATAGTCTCTGGTAATGGTACCTTGACTGAGGGGATCTCAGGGTTTATAGAGACCATTTTGAAACCGCTGGTTATGGAAAGAGACAGTTATATCCAGGACACTACACACTTGTTGCGTGTACTTTCTGGTTATAAGGATTTACCACCTGATACCATTTTAGTGACAATGGATGTAACATCCCTCTACACTAATATTCCACACACAGATGGCATTGCAGCATGCCTTAAATACATACATGAGAAAGGACCTGACCAAAACATCAACCCTGGAGTGGTGGGGAACTTATGGAATTCATTTTGACACATAACAACTTCAACTTCAATGGTAAACATTATGTTCAAACTATGGGAACAGCAATGGGCACCAAAATGGCTCCACAGTATGCTAACCTCTTTATGGCTGACTTGGAGGAGGATTTTTAAGGCAGTATCCCCACAAACCACTGGCTTATTTCCGTTACATTGATGATTTGTTTATCATCTGGACGGAAGGCACAGATGCACTCAAAGATTTTCATCACAAACTTAATAATCTCCACCTACTATAAAGCTTACCTGAGTACTCTACCACCAAGGTTAACTTTCTGGACACCACAGTCATCATTAAGGATGGAACCTTACATACATGTATTTACAGGAAGCCAACAGACAGACAGAGATACCTGCACAGGAAAAGTAACCACCCAAATCATACAAAAAATCTGTCATATACAGTCAAGCACTTCGTTGTCAACGTATTTGTTCAAATGAGGATGACAGAGATACAATTTGGCTATGTTGAAAAACACCTTTATGGAGCAGGGACACTCTTCCAGGAAATTGACAGGATAACAGAACGGGCAACGCAAGTACCAAGACAACAACTACTTCAATATAAAGAAAAGACAGCTACAGAAAGAATACCCTTGGTAGTCACATATCATCCAGACCTTGAACGTCTGCATAAGATTATTAAAGATCTCCACCCAATATTTAGTGAGGATGACACCCTTAATTGTATTTTTAAGGAACTCCCACTACTATCTTTTAAACAACCGCCAAATTTATCCAGCCTAATTATTAGGAGCAAACTTTCACCGGAACAGAATACCATGTCACACAATGGCACACGACCCGCTATGATGCGCCCTGCAAGACTTGTGGGCTCATTTCTACCTCAGACTGTGTGTGGTTACATCACAAACAGACAATTCCAGGTGCATGGAGTTATACATGCATGTCACGACATGTTGTTTATTTCATTCAGTGCAAGAGATGTCCACAAACAGGTTATGTAGGAGAGACACGCCAACAGCTCCGCACTAGGATGAACTCCACAGACATACTATTACAGCAAGGAAGACTGAAAACCAGTGGGGCATCACTTCTCCCAGCCTGACCACTCAGTCTCAGATATGTCAGTAATGGTCTTAAAAGGAAATCTCAAAACACACAACAGAGACGAGCTTTTGAGATTAAACTTATTTTACATCTCAATATGGTAGCAGATGGGATGAACTTGGATATTGGCTTTATGGGACACTACAGAAACTAACATCCACAGACCTTTTCTTCTTCAAACTGACATATTATAGGACTTCAGCATGTGTGAGATGTGGATGCTGTGTATGTATGTGTGTGGGTATGTGTTGTGAGGTATGTGATATAACAGATGTGGGACTTGCTGTCACTTTGAGGTAAGTCTCTATTTAGCTATATGGAGTTATAATGTGTTACTATTTTTATTTCACACACATAAAGAATTTCTCCTTACTTTTTATCTTTGCCTGTGGGGAGGATTGATTCCATTGCACCATATTCAGATTACCCAGCCTGCTAGTGTACATACAGGAGTGTTATCTTATACTGTTATATATAATTTTGTAACTCTGTACATATTGGGATGTGTGATCTCATTTGCTTGGGGTCCTGCACATATCTTTTTACATTAGGCTAATATTGTAGTAATTTACTCAGGATTTCATGACAGTTGTATTCCTTTGGGGAACTATTACAGTGATGAAGTTAATATAGGTTCACTAGGAGAGATTGAGTGTGTGTGTGTGTGTGTGTGTGTGTGTGTGTGTGAGAAAAAGGAGGAGAGGGAGAGAGAGAGAGAGAGAGAGAGAGAGACAACATCTCGTTTAAGCTATGTATCTCCCCCACCCACATTATTGTGATGTGGGGTGGGTTAGGTTGTATTGTTTGTATGAACAGGAGGAGATAAATTACATTTTTATCTCTTTTTCAGATTCCCTAGACACTTGTGGTACATGAAGTTGCTACATTCTCAGTATATATTGACATCAGTACATATCAGGCTGCATGGTCTGAATTCCTTGAGGTTCCTTGACTAGAGTTTTTTGTTTAACACTAATATTATCAATTTATATTTAAATTATCATTTATATAGTCCTGAGGTTTTGTAATTTCTTGGGCCTTTATTTAGCTTGAGAATACAGCTGGGTGGCATGTCCAGCTAGGTTTTACACATCACAGTGTGCACTGATGTTTTTAGACAACTTTACTGGTAATTCTTGTCTTTAATGCATACATTGTAATTTCATGAGCCCTATAACTATCTTAGTTTGTCTTTAAGCTGGGTGGGGGTTGCCTTTCAGTAATCACATCCTTATACTGACTGTGGCACTCATGGCTTGATTTGGGATTTATCTGCTTCAGCAGTGTTATCTTATGTCAATTAAATTTATGTGCAGTAGGATTCTTTGCATGTGTGTTGCACCTAGCACATCTGAACCCAAGGTTCATTTGGACTGAGGGCAGTATTGTACTGTTAAACTTCTCTGACATCATCTTCTGTTTTTTTAAATGAGTATTTTAAACCAATGGGGATTTTTTTCTGTTTTTCTCTGCATTATCTAGCTGTTGTAAGTATTGTATTTTCTAAACAACTGCCATGAGCTTCTGAAGAAGGACTGGTTGGTCCGAAAGCTAGAGCACTTTGTTCTTGTTGTTACATCTATGTTGGTCCATTAAAGGTATCAAATCATTTGCTTCTGGATCTATTCTTGCAAGGACCAATACGGCAACTACTAAATCTAGATTTCAACATGGAAGATACTGAATTAGCCGTAGAATATGGCAGTTACATAACATCAAGAAGAATTGGCACGGCTAGACAGTGACATCTATTTTCTAACCCAGTGCAAGAGGAGAAATATTATCCCTAAAGGTCTTACTATTTGAATCCATTAAGAAATACAAAACAATTTATTTATGCAGAACAACTTTGTCATAGAACCTCTGAGAAACTGAGAAATCACAGGATTCACATGTCATATGCCCAAAAGTTGTTCTTAACAAAGAGTTTGCTGAAATTGTAACCACTCTGGAAAGGGTGTCTGGGGAACCTATTCAAGACATCTTGCGAGATACACATTAACTACCAAAGGACCTTAAGAAAAGCCATGCTTGTGAAAATAGGAAATTAGATGCCTTCAACATACCATACTTCCTAACAACCATGAAGCACATAATGGAGTCACTGAACAACAACACAATACTGATGGGCACCTTTCAGTTGTTAATTTGTCCAACCACACCTGACTACTGGAGAACTGAATGTACTTTCAAAGGGCCTCACTTTCTGCCCAACAAAACCACTGGATAACATACTGTTTTGTGGTGAACTAGAGGAGTACTTCCGTAGATTGAGACTTAAAGAATTCTTTCATGGCAGGGAAGAAATCACTGGTAGTGAAGACAGTGCAAACAGCAATAATGTAATGGATAAGAAAGGAATCTGATTTACCCCTCAAGTGGGCGTAACAAAAACTAGACAATTATATTAATTGTTTCGCCAACAAGTCAGTGGTCAGATCCTTACCAGGCAAAAACAAACCCATTATAACCTCTCTCCACTGGAACGGAGAGCTATAGGGACACTGAAATCAAACCACAACATTGTCATCAAAAAAGCTGATAAAGGTTCTGCAGTGGTGATTTTAAACAGAGAGGATTATATTACTGAAGCTAATAGACAGCTAACAGATCTTACGTACTACAGAGAACTGGAGAGTGACCCCACTACAAGATATAAAGATGAACTATGTGACTTAATTAAAACTTTTCCTGACCATGTCCGAAAGAAACTAGCTCACCTCATTCCTGCTGAACCAAAGCCAGGGACATTCTACATGCTGCCTAAAATACATAAACCTGGCAATCCAGGGAGACCCATAGTCTCTGGTAATGGTACCTTGACTGAGGGATCTCAGGGTTTGTAGAGACCATTTTGAAACCGCTGGTTATGGAAAGAGACAGTTATATCCAGGACACTACACACTTGTTGCGTGTACTTTCTGGTTATAAGGATTTACCACCTGATACCATTTTAGTGACAATGGATGTAACATCCTCTACACTAATATTCCACACACAGATGGCATTGCAGCATGCCTTAAATACATACATGAGAAAGGACCTGACCAAACATCAACCCTGGAGTGGTGGGGAACTTATGGAATTCATTTTGACACATAACAACTTCAACTTCAATGGTAAACATTATGTTCAAACTATGGGAACAGCAATGGGCACCAAAATGGCTCCACAGTATGCTAATCTCTTTATAGCTGACTTGGAGGAGGATTTTTTAAGGCAGTATCACCACAAACCACTGGCTTATTTCTGTTACATTGATGATTTGTTTATCATTTGGACGGAAGGCACAGATGCACTCAAAGATTTTCATCACAAATTTAATAATCTCCACCCTACTATAAAGCTTACCTTGGAGTACTCTACCACCAAGGTTAACTTTCTGGACACCACAGTCATCATTAAGGATGGAACCTTACATACATGTATTTACAGGAACAACAGACAGACAGAGATACCTGCACAGAAAAGTAACCACCCAAATCATACAAAAAAATCTGTCATATACAGTCAAGCACTTCGTTGTCAACGTATTTGTTCAAATGAGGATGACAGAGATACACATTTGGCTATGTTGAAAAACACCTTTATGGAGCAGGGACACTCTTCCAGGGAAATTGACAGGATAACAGAACGGGCAACGCAAGTACCAAGACAACAACTACTTCAATATAAAGAAAAGACAGCTACAGAAAGGATACCCTTGGTAGTCACATATCATCCAGACCTTGAACGTCTGCGTAAGATTATTAAAGATCTCCACCCAATATTTAGTGAGGATGACACCCTTAATTGTATTTTTAAGGAACTCCCACTACTATCTTTTAAACAACCGCCAAATTTATCCAGCCTAATTATTAGGAGCAAACTTTCACCGGAACAGAATACCATGTCACACAATGGCACACGACCCTGCAATCAACGCCCCTGCAAGACTTGTGGGCTCATTTCTACCTCAGACTGTGTGGTTACATCACAAAACAGACAATTCCAGGTGCATGGGAGTTATACATGCATGTCACGATATGTTGTTTATTTCATTCAGTGCAAGAGATGTCCACAAACAGGTTATGTAGGAGAGACACCAACAGCTCCGAGACTAGGATGAACTCACACAGACATACTATTACAGCAAGGAAGACTGAAAACCAGTGGGCATCACTTCTCCCAGCCTGACCACTCAGTCTCAGATATGTCAGTAATGGTCTTAAAAGGAAATCTCAAAACACACAACAGAGACGAGCTTTTGAGATTAAACTTATTTTACATCTCAATATGGTAGCAGATGGGATGAACTTGGATATTGGCTTTATGGGACACTACAGAAACTAACATCCACAGACCTTTTCTTCTTCAAACTGACATATTATAGGACTTCAGCATGTGTGAGATGTGGATGCTGTGTGTATGTATGTGTGTGGGTATGTGTTGAGGTATGTGATATAACAGATGTGGGACTTGCTGTCACTTTGAGGTAAGTCTCTATTTAGCTATATGGAGTTATAATGTGTTACTATTTTTATTTCACACACATAAAGAATTTCTCCTTACTTTTATCTTTGCCTGTGGGGGAGGATTGATTCCATTGCACCATATTCAGATTACCCAGCCTGCTAGTGTACATACAGGAGTGTTATCTTATACTGTTATATATAATTTTGTAACTCTGTACATATTGGGATGTGTGATCTCATTTGCTTGGGGTCCTGACATATCTTTTTACATTAGGCTAATATTGTAGTAATTTACTCAGGATTTCATGACAAGTTGTATTCCTTTGGGGAACTATTACAGTGACTGAAGTTAATATAGGTTCACTAGGAGAGAGATTGAGTGTGTGTGTGTGTGTGTGTGTGTGTGAAAAAGGAGGGGGGAGAGAGAGAGAGAGAGAGACAACATCTCGTTTAAGCTATGTATCTCCCCCACCCACATTATTGTGATGTGGGGTGGGTTAGGTTGTATTGTTTGTATGAACAGGAGGAGATAAATTACATTTTTATCTCTTTTTCATATCCCTTGACACTTGTGGTACATGAAGTTGCTACATTCTCAGTATATATTGACATCAGTACATATCAGGCTGCATGGTCTGAATTCCTTGAGGTTCCTTGACTAGAGTTTTTGTTTAACACTAATATTATCAATTTATATTTAAATTATCATTTATATAGTCCTGAGGTTTTGTAATTTCTTGGGCCTTTTATTTAGCTTGAGAATACAGCTGGGTGGCATGTCCAGCTAGGTTTTACACATCACACAGTGTGCACTGATGTTTTTTAGACAACTTTACTGGTAATTCTTGTCTTTAATGCATACATTGTAATTTCATGAGCCCTATAACTATCTTAGTTTGTCTTTAAGCTGGGTGGGGGTTGCCTTTCAGTAATCACATCCTTATACTGACTGTGACACTCATGGCTTGATTTGGGATTTATCTGCTTCAGCAGTGTTATCTTATGTCAATTAAATTTATGTGCAGTAGGATTCTTTGCATGTGTGTTGCACCTAGTACATCTGAACCCAAGGTTCATTCGGACTGAGGGCAGTATTGTACTGTTAAACTTCTCTGACATCATCTTCTGTTTTTTTTTTAAATGAGTATTTTAAACCAATGGGGATTTTTTTCTGTTTTTCTCTGCATTATCTAGCTGTTATAAGTATTGTATTTTCTAAACAACTGCCATGAGCTTCTGAAGAAGGACTGGTTGGTCCGAAAGCTAGAGCACTTTGTTCTTGTTGTTACATGTATGTTGGTCCATTAAAAGGTATCAAATCATTTGCTTCTGGATCTATTCTTGCAAGGACCAATACGGCAACTACTAAATCTAGATTTCCTTTAAGACTATAGGCAGTGTGTATGCAGTAAATGGTCTGGACTGGGTCCGAGTGTTTCAGAGCTTGCGACCGGCCAGGCACCACTCTAATTTGCTCCACTCTGCGGTCGATAGTGAAGCATAGGGAGCTCTAGCTATTACTGTAAATGTTTATTTCTAACTTCTTGTTATACTGTATGTAAATTAGATTGTTTGCTTTAACCTGCTTTCTGGCTGCTTATCCTCCAAGTGGGAGCCACCATGTTTGGTCCAGGACTTCCAGGATTTTGGGCCAGTTGGGACACAGGACCTTGAGGGGTCCTTAGTTCAAGTGGTTTGAGGGAAGGAAAACTGTAGTTCTTGCAGTTTTACAGGTTGGCCCCTAAACTGACTAATGGGAGCACCAGAACTGTGACTGACAGCTCCCCTAGCCAACCAGATTGCTAGAAAACTGGGCTAGTTCAAGAACTGTTAGAAAAAAAGAGCTCAGTTGGTATTAGATCTGAGAGAGTGAGCAGCTCGAACCATCGAGAGGGAGCTCCAGGAAAGGAACTGTGAAGATTTGGCTGGGAAAGGCCTGACTTGCCTTCCTGCCATTGTTTTCCAGCATTGAATTGCTTGATAGCTTCTGACTAATCTGAAGCCAAAGTTTGATCTGTGGCAGTTTGCCTAAGACACTGAGAAGTGCAGTGTGAGATATCAGACTGAGAGAAGCTCCTGTGAAGCATTCAGCCCAAGAGTTGTGTGAGATACTGTTTTGAGAATTGAGAGATTTGCTCAGTGAATCGACTGAAATAGTGAACCGGCCTGAAACTGAATTGAGAGGTAGAGAAGTGAATGCTGCTCTCATTAAATGTGTGGAATGTTTATTGTGGGTCACAGATTACTATTCATGAACTCCTGCTTGCCAGAAAGGAGCCTTCTTTACCAGTGACCGAACTGTCTGCCAGCTGGAGGTTTTCACCAACAAACAAACTGAACTTTGCCAGATGTGTTTATTCAGTCTTGAGGCTACACCAGGCTCGGCCCAAGCCATCTATTTCTGTATCAGTGACTGTTTTCCCGGCAAGAGACCAGATTGGGGATCCAGCCCCTGCGCAGCAAGAAAATCACAGGTTGCGTCCACCTGGAGGGAAAGACCGTGGAGTGGAGGTGAGTCATGCAGACCCAGCTTCCCCATGCTCTTCAGTTTATAGCAGCAGGTCCTCATATTGCCAGACCTTCCTCAACCAACTGGTGTCATGAGTAAACTCAGGGTAGCTCCCTGCAACTTTTCTTTGACTCTTTCTGTGGTACCATCTGATTTCTCCAGTGTTTTTCAGGGTTACAAAGGATGGACCAACTGTCCCTGGATACAAATAACCAAAGCCTTGTTTATGCATGTTTAACTTCCTTTTCTTTCCATGAAGGGCCCCAACAACAGCTGCAATGCTGGCCACCCCCCGGGTACCAATTCTGGCCAGCCAGCATAACAATCTGGGTACCCAGTGTTGTCAGACTGTTTGCTGAGGGACTAGAGTGCATACATGCATAGTAATCTGAATCAAATCCGTAAAGTAATCATTCTTCTAGATTCTCATCCCCATTATTTTTCACATCCTCTTAATAACCTTAACCTGATTTGCTGTTTCACATTTAAACTGGTGTAGGAGCATATTCTTAGTTGGTGTACTGTATTGAAAGTGCATACTTGCCTTGCTAACATTGTCTATACAGGGGGTTGCAGGGGAGTTGCTGAAAACCAGTCCCTGGTGGTAAGTGCAAGTGGTGTGTGCATATCATTACTGCTCATTGTTAACTGTGTGGCAACTACTGCAAGGGTTATCTCAGATTACAAGGTTCTGGGGCTGGTGTTGTTCAATATCTTCATCAGTGACATTGCAGATGGCATTAAGGGTAAAATGTGCCCATTCGGATGACACCAAGCTCTGTGGGAGAGTGGACACAGCTTAAGTGATAAAGGACCTACAGGAAGATCTGGAAAAGCTAGAGAGGTGGTCCAGGATCTGGCAGCTTGGCTTCAATGCCATGAAATGTAAAGTTATGCATATTGGAGCCAAGAATCCTAGGACAGAGTACTACCTGGGTGGAGTCCGAGTATCTGCATCAGAGGAGGACAAGGACCTGGGAGTGTTGATCACTAGTGACCTGAAGTAGTCCATGCAGTGCAAGAAAACAGCAGCAAAGGCAAACAAGATGCTGGGATGCATATCTAGGGGGATCAGTAGTAGGAGAGAGGAGGTTATACTGCCCTTGTACAGGTCACTGGTAAGGCTGCATCTAGAGTATGGAGTTCAGTACTGGTGCCCACACCTCAAAAAGGACATTAACCTGATGGAGAAGGTCCAGAGGAGGGCTACAAATATGATAGCTGGTCAGCAGAGTAAGGCATACGAGGAGAGGCTGAGGGCACTGAAAATGTACTCCCTGGAAGACAGGAGAGAGAGAGGGGACATGACTGGGACATTCAAGTACTTGAAAGGGATAAATAAGGTCAATAAGGAGAGTCTCTTTAGGCTGAGTGGCAACCATAACATGAGGGGGCAGTCTTACGCTGGAGGGTGGGAGGTTTAGAAGGGAAGTCAGGAAGCACTTCTTCACAGAGAGGGTGGTGGACACTTGGAATGTACTGCCAGAAGAGGTAATCTCATTGAAGAAAGTGGGCAGCTTTAAGAGAAGCTGGGACAGGTATGGGGGAAGGTAAGGGTCATGGGTAAGGCGGATGGGAGGAGTGGGGAGAGGAGGCAGGGACAGTTGCTCAATCTGTGGACCCTGTAACATGAGCAGACTTGATAGACCAAATGGCCGCCTTCTGCTGGCTTTTTTATATTCATATGTAAGATATTTGGTCACCAGGTGGGTTGATGGGTGGCTTTAGCTTCCCAGAGGGCTATACCAGGTTAGGTAGATACCACCACTATTATTATTCCTAGAGGAGGCACCATAATATTGAATCCAGGCCCCTCAACCTGTGGACAGCAGTACTAGGGGTTACATCTTGGAGGTATCACTGGGATTAGCACCACCCCAGTGGCCAAAGTCAGAGATTGCAACTAACATTTTTATGGGTACCACTGAATAATGGCTGTGCAGCAGCTGGTTAATTGGTGTATGGGGAGTGACAGTAATCCTCACAATACCTTTTTATTGTTATATACACCTCTGGGCACAGACAAAGGCACAATCGGGGAAGCCCTCATGAAAATTGAGTGTCCAGGTGATGCTGTGATATCAAATCAAATGGTTGACCCACTCGCACAAACTTTAATGGCTCTTGTGGAGTGCAGCAACCCAGTGGACGATTTAGGTACTAAATCCCGCAGACAGTAATCCCGATGCTTGTATTCCCATCTTCATAGTCCCGAAAAAATAATTGCCCAACCGCCGATATTCCCGTCACTGTAAATCCCGACACACATAAATCATTTGGCAGGAAACCAACTTCAAAAATTCTGGAGCCTCATTGTTCAAGAGACCGCACCACTTCATTTTTTTCCTACGACCACTCACCTAACCCAAACTACAGAACATGCAGTTTATTCAAGTTCAAATTAAGATACTGCTTATTTTACAACTGAGAAAAAGCACTTTAGGGCATACTGTAGTAATGAGCATTCCACACTCTCATGTAAATGTGCTTCACAATCACATCATTTGTGCATTTTAAAGTCTCAGATCTCTAAACAGAAAAATGCCTTAATTTAGGTCTAAATTACTGTAGTTAATCGTGATTGCCATCAGCCTCCATATGCCAATCACCAGCAACAGAAGCCTATTGTCCTTTTTGACAGCTGTCATGGTAGCAAATTAGTTGTCCAACTAATTCTTTATTCAATTATTGATTAATCATTTCGTCATGGTAGCAAATTACTTGTAGCCTTACAGTGATTAACAGTGATTGTAGTAAATCACTGTTGTATGCCTGATTTAGGAAACTCTGTTAGAAACTCTGTTAGAGCAGTTACTGGTACAGCAAGTGATGGCAGAAGTATGTGCTGTGGTGCCTTCTCAGAAGGCGAACGATAAAATCTGCATTGGTGGCTACTTATTGGTAAAAGAGTGAAATCGTGGTGATGTGTTCTACTGGTGCTGTCAGAGCCACAAGTCTATGCATTGTCTCGGAAGGGCTTCCACTAATCTAGTCGGTGGTCAACACCACCTAAGGAGCCAGAGGGAGCATGACCATGCTCCAGCAGCAACTGATGCCCCAATTGCATGTGTCATGGCAGCGATGAAACGTAGAGCTGTAGACACACACGACACTCCCGCACAAATAATACAGGCAGAGATAGCATCTCTACCTGAGGAGGTACGGCACAGTCTTCCCAAAAAATAGGCAATGCAGCAGGTAGTGAAATGAGCCCGACTCCTTTGACCTGCCTGCTGAACCCCGAACCCTAGAGGACATTATAGTCCCAGAAGATTTGCAAACTGTCAGCGGCAATAACTGGTTTGCAAGGGACTCCACATGTGGGGAGGATAAAATTTTAATATTTACCATCAAAGAAAACATACAGCATTTACATCGATCATCATACTGGCTGATGGATGGAACTTTTAGAACTGTTCCTCATTTGCTTATGCAGCTGTATTCCATTCATGCACCAGTTGGAACTGCACCTAATGAACAAATTCTGCCACTATTATTTGCAGTAATGTCCTCGAAGTCACCAGAATGCTACACACGTCTTTTTCAAGACATGCAGGACCTTGCAGATGAGGACAATATTAACTTAGCACTGCTTTGATTATAACTGATTTTGAGCTGGCAGCAGTGAATGCATGCAAGTCTGAATTCCCAGACTCAGTAAACAAGGGCTGCCTATTTCATTTTGGACAAATAGTCTGGAGAAAAATTCAGAACTTCGGGCTTGCAACACTGTATGGACAGGATGCTGAGTTCAGCCTGCTAATGAGACACTTGATTGCATTGTCTTTTCTGCCAGCTGATGAAGTAAAAACTGTTTTCTTGGAGTTGAAGAAAATCATGACTGAGATAAGCATTCCTCTAATTCTGTGGTTTGAGGACAATTATATTCTGGGACGTGTCAGAAGGCAGATGAGGAATAAAACTGCAGTTCGCTATCCTCCAGCTTTCCCTCCTTCATTCTGGTCAGTCAGTGAACAGCTGGGACAAGCCCTACCAAGAACACAGAATAGTGTCGAAGGATGGCATCATAGACTTGCAGCTCTTATAGGAAGATCGCATGTAGGATTACACCGATTCATCTCAGAGCTTCGTAAAGAGCAAATAAATACAGAGACCACAATAGAAAATATAAAGCGTGGACTACCAAAATCTCCCCCCCAAATGCACTTCATGAGGAGAAACTCAGGACTATGGTGAAGAACCGTGAGCAGATGCCTCCCTTGGAGTACATCAGGGGTATAGCCCACAATTTAATTATATGAGATTTTTAATCCCATCTTTTAACATTTTTAACTATGCTGCACTACACGACATCATGATCTGGCTACTGGCAAGACGGTAAGGATATGGTTTTGTTTTTATGCTTACATACACAAAATATTCCAAAAAACTAAATCGATTCTTCTCTGTTTCTTTCAGGTAGTGCATTGAAAAAGGTATACTATGCTTTTATTCCTGAATTTATGTTGCAAAAATTAGTTGTCTACTTCTTGTTTATTTTTAAATTTTATTATAATTAATGCACTGTGCTGCTTTGCGGTAAATAAATAAAGTTGTTTACTTGTGATTTTTTTGTGTGCCTGTGTAAATTGAAACTGGGCAGTCTGTGCAACGTCTGCAATTTCTGCTTTCGGGATTATTAGAGCTTTAGAGGTTGGACAGTTCGGCTTATTGGTTCTCGGGATTTGAATCATTCGGGATTTTAATTTTACGGGATATTGGTTTTCGGGATTTTAATCTATCGGGACTTTAATTATTCAGCATTTCAGTCTTGGGATTGTGGTAGTCGGGAAATTAGTCTGCAGGAATAAGTACGTATACCTAGTAGACAGTATTAAAGTGCCCAAAACTATAGCCATTGATGGGTCCCCGACAACCTGGAGGGTGGTAACCAAAGTCGGTGAGAGTTCTTCAGAGACTGAGCCCCTGCCCTATCTGAGAGGTTTGAGGAAAAGCTTGCTAAATTTTTACTAGATGAGGGCCAAACTCTCAAGGACTTGAAAAATTATTTCAGCCTCCTGGGGGTATCACTCCCCATGTGCCTGCACAAGTCCTGGCACATACTCCCATTCCAGCACTCGCATTGGCTCCTGTGCCTACACCAGTGTTGGCACCTATGCCTGTGCCCTCATTCAGTCATGACTATTACTGCAAGTTAAAAGTGTTTTCTGGCATCTTGACCACACCCAATGGGGAAGGTGATTGGGAGACGTGAATAAACCATGTTGCTCCTCTAGTGCAAGAATGGCAATGTTCCAAGGCAGAAAAGAGGAAAAGGTTGAGTGAAAGTCTCTGAGGTTCTGCCCTGGATACTAACCACGCACAGCTTGCTAATAACCCAGGGGCATCTGTACAGGACTATTTGGCTGCCTTGGACAATGTATTTGAAAGCCCAAACTCAGGCGAGGCTCTTTTGTGGAGGTTTAGAACAACCCATCAATGTCATGAGGAGCCCTTGTCTGTGTATGTATCTCAGCTTGAGAAAGCCCTACAAAAATGTTTTAGGAATGGCAGTGTAGCTCCAGGTGAGCTAGACTGAATTAGGCTGGACAAAATACTTAAGTCTGCTTCATATTCTGAACTATTGTTGCTCAAGTTACGGCTGGCAGACTGACTGGATTTGCCTCCCTCCTATGATGGGTTGATGAGAGAAGTTCGGGAAGCAGCATAAAGGAGGCCACTCTGAGGGCCTCCTCATGTATCTACCACTGCCACCCAGGTCACTGAGGGTGGTCTGGCGGGTGGAGTTTAAGGGCCGAACACAGTGCCAGAGGAATACTCAGAGACTGTTAGAGACACTCCACCATGGATAGAGATACTTAAAGAAATCAGAGAACTAACAGTCATTTGTCAATGCCGAATGTTTGCTTGCTGGCATTAGCAGTGGAAGTGCAGGAGTTAGACAGATGCAGTATAGGAATGGCAGTGAAGTATTGAACTGACATCAACTCCACCTCCACCCTCCAGAGATAGATAGGCATTGGGGTATGCCTTTGGGTCATCGCCCATAACGGTCATGATATTTCACCTCACCCTACCCTGCAGACACTGACAAGTGCTGAGGTGTGGCTTGAGGTGTTTGGGCTTTACACTGACCTCATTCCATAAGGAAATATGCTGAAATGGGTGCAGTATAGGAGAATGGGGTGAACTCTGGGCCAAAGAGTCCAAGGTTCACCTCGATGCCTGTCACTGGCTGCAGGGTGGGGGTGGGGGTGGAATAGCTTGAGCATTACTGTTGACAATCCCAAGTCACACCCCTGATGCCTGTCCATCCCTACAGAGTAGGGCATTATGGTTGGAAACCCTAATGTCCTGGGCGTATCTGGGTATTTTTAATCTAAGTTTTCAACATGGACTTTTTGTGACCCCACCGCATGAACAGTGACACTATGAGTTTGTTAGCTGAAAGGTGATTTTGCACAGCGACTGCACCATTTGGTGCCACAGGTGCAAAAACACATTTCGAACAGGATGTGAAAAATGACAGCTGTACTGTTCATGAGGAGGTGTAAAAAAATGGTAATGTAGAAAATCTGTAGTAAAAATATAAAAAAAAACCTGGTGAAGTCATGAGCGTGCGTAGAAACAGCACACAGTCAGCTTGGAGTGATACTGAGCCAGTTAGCATGCCTTAATGGAGCATGCTAACTGAATGAATATGGGGCCATGTCAGTGCAGTGAATATGGCTGCACACAGGCCACAGGGGATAGTGCACCCAAAACAGTATAGTGCCAGGGGCCATGTGGGCCATATTCAGCAAGAGTGTTCACTGGGCAAGCATGACAGTAAGGACTCATTTGCATCCCCATTGTTTGCTCATACGCATGCATGCAGTAGCCCCCTAGCGCCAACAGAGGACAAGTGATGTAAGGAATCCCTGGCTTCTAGTGGGCACCCCTCCCCAGATCACCTCTGTGAAATAGTACTTCCAAAAGCCCTATCTGGCATCTAGTGGACCCCCCTCTCTTGATGATCCCCCCAATCACTGACCAACCCTTTAAAATAGTATTAGTCACTATTCTCCATGGTGTCTAGTGGCCTGTGCCAATGGTCCAAAACCACATGTCACCCCCAACCTGATCACCCACTGAGAACCCTCCACCCCTCTACCCTGATCACAGGTCATGCCGGCTAACTGGCATAATTGTCTGGCTCAATTCCTTGCCCAACAGTCATCTGTCATGCATACAGCGCGATCGTGAGTACTGTGCTCTGCATATCAGACTATGGCCACCCGAGGAGGTGAGGAAGGGCTGTGCCGGCCAGTGACCAGGGAGAGGAGGGTTGCAAGGTGGGGGTCCTCAGTAGGTGGCCGAGTGGGGGGGTGACACTTGGGGAGGGTCTGCACACACAAAGGGAAAGTCCATTAGACACCAGTGAGAGCAACTGGTAATACTATTTCACAGAGGCAATCAGGGGGTCCACTAGGTGTCAGGGAGGACTATCAGTAATACTGTTTCACAGGGGCAATCTGGAGGAGGCAGGTCCACTAGACTACAAAGAGTACACCTGCAATACACCTGCCCAGCATTTGGGGTGAGGGTGGGGTCACAGCCTCGGTGCAAGGTTAGGGCCAGGTTTTTGGTAACAATAAACAACACTGTGCTGGCAGCTGTTTAATGCTGCCAAAACCTCAGATTATACCACACACCATTTTGCATGTGGGGTCCCTCATTTGCATAGATATAGTGGTATCCTTAGGGGAATCATGCTGCCAGGCTTAGGCTCAGCAGTGCACTGGGGTGGAGAAAGATGGCATCGGGTTCCACTGCCATAGCAACCCCTGCAGTGGCCCAAGGGAGCTTGCTCACTCTGCAGCACGTCGCTGTATGCTGCTGAGGCTACTCGATGGGCTAAGCCCTTACCAGGGGACGAGGGAGAAACCAGGGAGAAAAGCTTGGAGAAAAACCCATGAACTGTCTATAGAACAGCCTGGACTCCCAAAACCACCCAAGCCGAACTGCACACTGATGCTAGCTCATAGTCCACCACCCTAGTGGACTGCCTTGGGGGGAGATACCGCAGTATAGGAATGGCAGTGAAGTACTGAACTGACGCCAACTCCACCCCCACCCTGCAGAGATGGGCAGGCATTGGGGTGTGCCTTTGGGTCATCGCCCATAACGGTCTTGACATTTCACCTCACTCTACCCTGCAGACACTGACAAGTGTTGAGGTGTGGCTTGGAGTGTTCGGGTTTTACACTCACCTCATTTCATAAGGAAATACGTTGAAATGGGTACAGTAGAGGAGAATGAGGTGAACACTGGAGCCAAGGAGTCCAAGTCGCACCTCAATGCCTGTCACTGGCTGCAGGGTGGGGGTGGAATGGTGTGAGCATTACTGTCGACAATCCCAAGTCACATCCCTGATGTCTGTCAGTCCCTACAGGGTAAGGTGTTATGGTCAGAAACCCTAACGCCCTAGGCATTTCTTGGTATTTTTACTCCAAGTTTTCAACGTGGGCTTTTTGTGACCCCACCACATGAACAGTGACACTATCAGTTCGTTAGCCGAAAGGTGATTTTGCATGGCGACTGCACCATTTGGTGTCACACGTGCGAAAACACATTTTGAACAGGATGTGAAAAATGACAGCTGTACTGTTCATGAAGAGGTGTAAAAAAATGGAAATGTTGAAATCTGGAGTAAAAATATAAAAAAAACTGAAGAAGTCACAAGTATGTGAGGAAACTGCCAAGGGAAAATCATGGGAGTTTTAGGTGGATGGACACCAGCAGGGGGAAAGGATGTCAAGGTTAACATGCCAGAATAGGGCATATCCCTGACAGGACATATCCAGGGGAAAAAAGCTCTGGGGGAACCAGAACTTAACCCTCTTCTCACAGATCTGCAGTTCCCACTCCATGAATAACACCTTCCTTTACAAAAAATTAAATCAATATCCACACTCCAAGAAAAGCTCCTCTGAACTTGCTGCCTAGATACCATGACTAACATAGTCACTACAAGTAAACAGCAAACACAAGCACCCGGTGAGGTTTTACCACACTGCACTCCGGACAGAGCAGCATACAATTCAAACAGAAAAGATACCATCATGAGGTTCTAGAGAGGGGAGAATAACAGATGCCATCATGACATTTGAAAGAGTGGAAAAAGTGTAAAGTTATCCATTTTGGGGGTGGTGGTGGTGTGAAGAATTCAGGGACAAATACTAGTTGAGCAGCAGGCAGGTGACTAGGTTCAGAGGAAGACTAGCATTTGTCAATGCCAAATGGTTGCTTGCTGGCATTAGCACTGGAAGTGCAGGAGTTAGACAGATGCAGTATAGGAATGGCAGTGAAGTACTGAACTGACGCCAACTCCACCCCCACCCTGCATTGGGGTGTGCCTTTGGGTCGTCGCCCATAATGGTTATGACATTTCACCTCACCCTACCCTGCAGACACTGACAAGTGTTGAGGTGTGGCTTGGAGTGTTAGGTTTTTACACTCACCTCATTTCATAAGGAAATACGTTGAAATGGGTACAGTATAGGAGAATGAGGTGAACACTGGAGCCAAGGAGTCCAAGGCGCACCTCAATGCCTGTCACTGGCTGCAGGGTGGGGGTGGAATGGTGTGAGCATTACTGTCGACAATCCCAAGTCATATCCCTGATGTCTGTCAGTCCCTACAGGGTAGGGTGTTATGGTTGGAAACCCTAACGCCCTAGGCATTTCTTGGGAGTTTTACTCCAAGTTTTCAACGTGGGCTTTTTGTGACCCCACCACATGAACAGTGACAGCTATCAGTTTGTTAGCCGAAAGGTGATTTTGCATGGCGACTGCACCATTTGGCACCACAGGTGTGAAAACACATTTTGAACAGGATGTGAAAAATGACAGCTGTACTGTTCATGAAAGGTGTAAAAAAATGTTAATGTTGAAAATCTGGAGTAAAAACATAAAAAAAAAAATGGTGAAGTCACGAGCATGCGTAGAAACTGCGCAACACACACCCGTAATGTAATTATTTTGGGGATGTTTTACACCAGACTTTCAACATAGGCATTTGGAATCTCCACTCATGAACCTACTACACCACGGCATTTTCGTATGTACCTATATTATGACTACTGTGATCTACCTATTACCAAGCTTGTACCACCAGTGAACTCATGTAACACTGGTTGATTTTTTTAATCTAAGCGTTATGTACTGTACTGTTTTTTTTTCTGTGATGTCTTGCTCTCTTGACGAGGTGCCTTTGTAAATAAGTCTTTGACTCAAAGGTCTGTAAACCGATGTTCTAATAAATAAATAAATGGTGTCACTGTAATTTTCTTAATCTGTCCCGAACACTGATTTCCCACAGTGACTGTGCTATTCTGCGCCGGAAGTGCAAAAACACATTTTGGCCAGGATGTGAAAAATGACAACTACTGCTCATAAGGAGGTGTGAAAAAATGCCATTGTTGAAAATCTGGAGTGAAAATATTACAAATTTGTGACGTTACTAGGGTGTGTGGAAACTGCACAATGCACACTCATAACACAATCACATTATGTACTTTTGTCACCAAATATTCAACACAGCCATTGTAAGACATCTGCTCACGAATAGTGTCACTGTGATTTTCTTAATCTGTCCCGAACATCGATTTTGCACACTGACCGTGCCATTGTGCGCTACATGTGTGAAAACACATTTTCGGTGAGATGTGAAAAATGACAGCTGTACTGTCCATAAGGAGGTGTGGTAAAATGGTAATGTTGAAAATGTGGAGTGAAAATATTTAAAATTCTCGAAGTTACGAGCATGCATTGGAACTTTGCAATGCACACTCGTAAAACAGCCATTTTTGGGAATTTTTTCATCAAAGTTTCAACATAGAGTTTTTGGGGGGCTACCTCATGAACTGTAACACTGTCGTTTTGTTAATCAGTCCCGAAAGGCGGTTCCGCGCAGTGACCGCAAAATCTTCTTTCAGGACTGAATAACAAAATGACAGTGACTGAGTTCATGACGTGGGGTCCCATGTTGAAAATTTGGTGAAAAAATTCCCCAAAATGGCTGAGATATCTACCTAAGTTGAAAAAACCCTATTTATGCCATTATACAGCTTACCAGCATTTCTCCAGTTCACGGTCAGCTTTGAAGAGTGCAGATATGTTCCTGGTCCACCAAAGATCATTGTGCCAGGCTCTGGAGGCAAGTATGAGGTGAGGGTGTGGGGAGGTTGGGTGCACAGAGGGTGGGCATTGGTTGAGGAGGAGGCATGAGAGACAGCAAGGGACTGTTTTCTGTTTTTACAGGTTTAAAAAGCTAAACAGCAATGTGGGACACTTTTTTGCATGCAGGGGTGGGCTCTCAGTGTGCCGGCACACTTGGATGTTTCTTTTTGGGGGGGTTGGAGCTGATGGGGATTGGGCACCCCCGTCGGCGATACAGTGTGCTTGTGGGGTGCATTAGCCGAGAGGGATTGGGCACCCCCCTCAGTCCACAACAAATGGGGGGCACATCATGCCAACGGGGATTTGGCTACCCTATCGGCAAATGAACCAAGGAGGGGGCATGCCGACCGGGGGATTGGGCACCACTGTTGGCTTTAAAAACTGGGAGCGGCGGGTTTTGGTTTTAGCAGTGAGAATCAGGCAAGGTGTGCAGTGGAGCACCGTGAAACATTTAGCAATTTAGAGACAGATTTTGTAAGTCTGTGTGTGTTGGGGAGGGGGGGCTAGCGTCAGTTCGTGACATGCAGGCAATTTGCATACTGCAAATTGTCTACACGTTACCACCACTGATTGTAGCGGTTGTTTTCTTTAAACTGTATGTCACTGCATCTGAACTGCTGTCATAGACTGCTCAGACTTTCATTAGTGTGGTGTGGCCACACCTGCAAAAAGGATCGGGCATTGGAAGTGGGGGTGGCACACCTACGAAAACTCGTATGGTGGCACTATGTTTCTTGTACATGTGTGCAAGCAAACATAAAAACTGGTGCCCCCACTATGACTGTTGCTGATAATGACCAAGACACCCCTCAAAATGCATCTGCTATGGGAGTGGGGATGTATGCTCTGGCACCTCCTGTAGATGGAAACATAAATGCTGAACTAAGTGAATTGTCTTCCCTAGTGGGAGAATTGATGGAACATGGTGTAGAAATCCAACCAGGACCCTCTGCTGTTAGTGCTCCTGCTCAGGTGATGAATATGTATTCCTACCCACCCCCCAGCCATGAATGGAGACCAACCTCTAATGTAATGTTACAGCCAAAGCAGACAAAAGAAGGTATATTTTGCTACAACTGTGGTAAGGATGGTCATATGAAGAGAAAGTGTTAATCCCCCGAGGATGTACGGAAGGTGGTTGACAAACTACGGGAAGAGCGACAAACAGTAAAGGAACTACAGAGGGATGCAGAAAATGACCACAGTGGAGGTTCAGGCAACCCCAAATCCAATTTCTTTGTGGCTAGGTCATCTGACCAAGCTTCTGCAAATACTGCACTGAATTGGGAAAAAATGGTGGGCCCCTCCATGGAGACTACCGGATGTATTGATGGTATCCTGGCCCGAACCATGTTAGACAGCGGGTCCCAGGTCGCTATAATATTTAAAGACTGGTTCGATCAGCACTTCTCTGACCACCCACTAGAATCCCTGGATGGACTGCATGTATTGTGTTTAAGTGATAAATCCTACCCTTACCTTGGTTTCTTATGAATATGGCTATCTTTTCTATCCACTGTAGCAGGTGTGGATGAACCTGTGGAAACATTGGCTTTGGTTTGCTCCTCAACCGGATGAATGATGGGATTCCCATATTGATCTGCAATAATGCACACATGTTTGGCTGCCTAGCACAGAGGTTTCAAGAGAAGCAAGCTCAGAAAATTGGACAAGCTTTACCTATTTACACAATGGTACAAAAAGCCTATAAGACACAAATGCAGAGCAAAGAGAGTGATAAGGATGAGCCAGTGGGGTATGTCTGGAAGAAGGACCCCTCACTCCTTGTCCTGCCATCTAATACACAGTGTCACATCAGTGGAGAGGTGCATATCAAGAAAGATGTAACATACAAGATTCTTCTGCTAGGTGGAGAGGACGGGAAGCTGCCTGATGGACTCCTCGTTAAACCCAGTGTGCTACCCGTTAGAGCCCATGCCTACTCAAGGAGAGTAGTAGTACAACTCTGTAATGTAACTGACAGAGATGTTGAAGTTCCCTGGGCCTGTACCCTAGCCACAGACTAGTATATAGCACAGATACTGCTGCATTACCAAGCAAGTGCTGCACACAGCAGGATGGCAAAGTGACTTCAGAATTGTTCAATTGTGGACACTCCCCCATTTCCAGTGAGTGGAAAGGTGAAATCAGCCGCAAGCTAGCCCAGCGAAGTAAAGTATTTTCATTAAAGGAATGGGATGTCGTGTGCATCACCAACGCTTAACACCATATCAGACTCCATGATGAGAGGCCATTTCAAGACAGGTCATGCAGACTGGCACCTGTGGACATTGATGATGTTCAACGCCACCTCCAAGAGATGTTAGCATCTGGAATCATCCAGGAATCCTGCAGCCCTTATGCATTCCCCATTGTGGTGGTTCAAAAGAAAAATGGCTCAGTGAGAATGTGAGTGGATTACAGAACACTTAATCAAAGGACCATACCGGATCAGTACATGATGCTTTGCATCCAGGATGCCCTTGATTTTCTTAATGGAAGTCAGTGTTTCTCCATCTTAGCTCTCCAAAGTGGATACTACCAAATGCAGTGGCACCAGAAGATAGAGAAGAAACTGCATTTATCTGTCCCCTAGGCTTAGCTTAGACATTTTTTTTGTACCATCTATGTTGGTCCAATGAAAGGTATCAAACTATTTGCTTCTGGATCTGTTCTTACAAGGACTAACACAGCAATTAATATATCCCTGGGCTTCCTCATTCTTGTGCATGCCTCAGGGCATATCTGGAGCACCAACCACCTTCCAGAACTTGATGGAGTGAGCTGTAGGAGACACAAACCTCCTTGAATGTCTAGTTTATTTGGACGTTGTCATCGTGTTTGGCAAAATGCTCAAAGAGCATGAGGCTTGTTTGTTTAAGGTCCTAAACCATTTGGAAGAATTTGGATTAAAACTGTCAATCAACAAGTGGCAGTTTTTTCAGTAATCTGTAAAGTATGTAGGCCACATTGTACCTTCTGGGGGTAGGAAGAAGTAGGCTGCTGGTTAACTAGGATCTGCAGCTTATCCATTAGGTAGGGAAATGGGAAGACTGGGTGGGCCAAGCGGTCCTTATCTGCCATCAAATTCTATGTTTCTATGTTTCTGAAGGCATCCAAACAGACCCAAGCAAAGTAGAAGCCTTAACCACCTGTCCACAGACTAACAACCTTAAAGAACTGAAATGATTCCTAGGTTTCTGTGGATACTATCTGCACTTTGTAAAAGATTTGCATTTGCCCACTGCTAAATCTGACCCAAGCATATCCAACTACCAATCAAAAGTCTAAAAAGCATACTGTAAAAGAGGGTGATAAAGTCTACTGCCAACCCAATTAATCCTTTGGAGCCAGATGGACCCCGATTGTGAAACTGCCTTTAACGACAACATTCATCAGCTTACACGTGGCCCAGTGCTCACCTATGTTGATCCAACTAAACCATATGTACTACACACCGATGTCAGCCAGAGTTGACTTGGAGCCGTGCTTTGTCAGGAGTATAAGGAAGGATTATGCCCAGTGGTGTTTGCCAGTAGAAGCTTGTCACCCTCTGTGAAAAATTATCCAGTACATAAACTTGAATTTCTTGCTTTGAAATGGGCCATAGTTGACCAGTTTCAAGAATATCTATATGGCACCAAAATACTGGTAAAAACAGACAATAGCCCTCTCACATATGTCCAGACCTCAGCCAAGTTGAATGCCACCAGGCATAGATGGTTGTCAGCTCTTTCAGTGTATGATTACCCAGTGGAGTGCTGTCCAGGCCTCAATCACATTGATGCTGATGCTCTGTCCAAAAGGCCTGTACCAAAGTCTGAGTGGGTGCGAATGTCAGAACAATCCACGATGGCCCTATGCCACAAGTTTGATAAAAAGGAACACCCATCTTCTGACACTGTAGATTGCCTAGTTGATTGGAGCCTCCAGAAACTTGTGTTCCTGTAGCCTACTACAACTTTGCAGCCTTGGATCTGAGTACTCTACTCCAACTCACTCCATCAGATATCCAAAGGGAGCAGTATCATGATTCCTTGATTAAACTTGTACTGAATGCCGTAAGCACTGGAACAAAAAATGTTTCAAAGCTAAGATCTAAACATCAGAGAACTGTTGTTATTCAGAGAAAGGCCTAGACTCAAGCTGTGAAATAAACTACTTTACAGAGAGATCATGGATGGACAAGGCCAAGTCATTAAGCAGCAATTTGTGTTGCTGTCTGCATTTAAACATGTGGTCCTAAGAGCACGCCACGATCAGATGGGGTACTTGAGTTGTGAGCGAACTTCAGACTTAGCCTATGCCCATTTCTATTGGCCAAGATGGGTATAGATATTGATCAGTATATCAAAACTTGCAGCAGATGCCTCCAAAGGGAGGCCCACCCACAGAGAGCAGTGTCTCTGGTTAACATCACCACTAGTGCATCCATGGGGCTGGTATGTATTGACTTTTTAAGCTTGGAGCTCTATACGAAGAACATTGACAACGTGCCAGTCATGACGGACCATTTCACCTGTTATGCACAGACCCACCCAACAAAGGACCAGAAAGCAGCCACCATAGCCAAAGTACTTGTTGAAAATTTTTCATCCACTACAGTACCCCCAGCAGATCCATTCTGACCAGGGGAGAGATTTTGAAAGCCGCTTGATCAAAGAAATGCTCTCACTCTAGGGTATAAGAAAGTCAAGAACCACTCCATATCATCGACAAGGAGATCTGCAGCCCGAAAGATTTAATGGAACATTGCTGGTCATGTTGGGCACCCTTCACCCAAAAGACAAGCCAAGATGGAGTCAGCAAATAAGTACTTTAGTGTACACTTACAATTGTACTTGTAGCGATGCAACCAGGTTTTCCCCATATAAATTAATGTTTGGTCGAGAAGCACGTCTACCCATATTTGTTTTGGAGTATCACCAGATGCAATCCAAGCAGATAATTATCTACAGTATGTACAAAAACTCAAAGCCTAGCTTAATCATGCACATCGGCTTGATCATACGATGGCTGCAAAGAAAAACTTAGCCAACAAAGAGAGACATGACAAATGTGTTAAAGCTCAAGAGTTACAACCCAGAGACCATGTATTACTGAGAAATTTGGGCTTTCAAGGGAAACACAGAATCACTGACTGGCAGAGTCACACCCCATACATTGTTATCATCAAGCTGGATGATCTGCTAGTCTACAAAGTGCATCCTGAAAATGACCCACGAGCTGTAAAGACAATGCACTGAAATCACCTTTTACTCATTGGACAGATTATTATAAACTCTGCACCTCAAGCTAATGTTCCCACTGGGCCTGTTACTAGATCTGCTGCTCAAAGGAAGCAATCAAATCAGTCAACTGCTGTTCCTGCTGTTCCACCATCAGAATTTCCATCACATCCAGTTGCAGTTAATGATGACAATCATTCTGATTCTGATGACTGTGAATATGGGGTTATGTATTATCCTTCTTTCAAACTAGCTCAGTTGTTCCAGGGTAATCCTTTCTATAACATGGGAGATGATGCTGAACCTTCAGAGCTGTCTGGCCATCCAGCTTTCTTGGCTACCCCTGTGTCACCTGATAGTGAGATACACAGAATAACTTCAGAAGTAGCTGACTCGCTATGTCTTGTGGAACTGTCTGAAACTGAAATAGCTAGTCCCAATCAAGAAAGTGAGAAACAAAATAGTGAATCTTCAGTTAATGCCAAGATATCTGAACCTAGTGAACCCGAACTCATGTTAACCACTAGTGCTAATTCTGAAAGTGCAAACAGTGTGCTAAATGAGTCAAGCTTTGTTGAACTACCATTTATGGGTGACCCAGAGTCATAATCTACAGAACAAGCAAGTTTAGGTACTGCTACCAATGCAAATTCTATGTCCAGTGCTGAACAGTAAAAGAATGCAGATGCTGAAAGGACTGTGCTACTGCCTACTACACCTGGAAGATCTGAAAGTGTTGTTAAACTTGTTGTATGCCTCACGTATGATTCTCCAGGAAAGCCTGTAGACCTCCACATGAATGTGGTCTGTAAATGGGTTTATATTACAGCCAATTCTCTTCCCAAGATAGGTTACACTGCAGCTTATAAGTTAGTAATAAAACCCTCCACTCAGTATCTCCAGGGTCATTTTGCAGAAAGTCCGATGTTGGCTGACAAAATAGGATTATCAGCCATGTGGGTTAGTGTACAAAGACTGGTGCAAACAAGGGTAATGCATATGGCTAATTAACTTTGTTATAATGAAAAATGAGGTATTTAGAATGAAACCATAACTGTTTAAGTGATATCTGTGTTTATAAAAATGTCTTTTTCACCACAGCAATCATATAAAATCAATGCAGGGTCCAGAGCACTCCGCAGTCTGGTTTGCTTGCTGTATGCGGTCCATGGTGCCGTTTTCTATTTAAAACTTTTTTTTCGGTTGACAGTGAGATAAGTTTCCCCCCTTTGTTGTAGAGTTTCTGTTTTAAATGTACTTACCACCGAGTCCATGTGGTGGGTAAGGCATCTGCAGAAGAAAAAAATGTGTGGCTGAGGAGAAGGACTGGGCCAACCAGACCTGGATACAAATAACCAAAGCCTTGTTTATGCATGTTTAACTGACTTTTCTTTCCATCAAGGGCTCCAACAACAGCTGCAATGCTGGCCACACCCAGGCACTGATTCTGGCCAGCCAGCATAACAATCTGGGTACAAAGTGTTGTCAGACAGTTTACTGAGGGACTAGAATTTATACATGCATAGTAACCTGAATCAGATCAGTAAGGTAATCATTCTTCTAGATTCATGCCCCCATCATTGTTCACGTCTCCTTAATAAACCGGGTTTGCTGTTTCACGTTTAAACTGTCATATGACCATATTCTTAGTTGGTGTACAGTATTGAAAATGCATGCTTGCCTTGCAAAATTGTCTTTACAGGGGGTTTCAGGGGAGTTGCTGAAGACCAGTCCCTGGTGGCAAGTGCAAGGGGTGTGTGCATATCATTAATGCTCATTGTTAACTATGTGGCAACTACTACCAAGGGTTATCTCCTATTACAAGGTATTTGGTCACTAGGCAGAATGGTGGATTTTAGCTCCCCAGATGGGTTATACAAGGTTAGGTAGATACCCCCATTATTATTACTTTGGGTATAGGCACCAGGTTCCATGTCATAAGGATAATCGAAAAATAGCAATCGCTGTTAAGGCAAGTGTACATCGCCAAAAATGAATTTCAGTGATGCACAGTAGTGACGAGCACAAAAAGGGCACCTGAGACTAACAGGTTTCATTTTTCATGTGGTAGGCAGTGCCCCCCGTTCCCCTCACCTACAGAGGGCTTTGCCCCCACACACCCCTACTTATGGATTCTCAACTCCAAGGGGGGTGCATGTCTGGGTGTGTGTGAAAAACTTAAAAAAATGTAATGCCCCCTGCGGGAAAAAAAAATGCACTGTGCCGGACCCAAATTCTGCATCTCCCAGTCAACCACCCTCCCCACCATCATGCTACCGGACTACCTCGGCAGCTGCCTGCCACACCCCCTCCCACATGCAATCCCTCCCCTGCCTCTCCCCCAGCACACTTTCTGTCACTCTAGTCACCCACCCAGTATCCAGTCCCCCGGCTAGTAGCAATGACACAGGCATCGTAATTGAATTGCCGTTTTTGTAGGCACCCAATTTAATTCGCCTTGTTCACATGATACCGAGGCACCATAATATCGATTCCAGACCCCTCAACCTGTGGTTAGAAGTACAGGCAGTGGTTGTAACGTTAGAGATAGGTCATCTAGGGATTACAAACGGGTTGAGTGGCTTGGGTTCAAACCTAATAGTTACCAGGGTTTCCCTGCCCTTAGTAATCACAATATTTTGGTGCCTCCACCCAGAATAATATATGTGGGTGTATCTACCTAACCTCGTATAGCACTCTGGGAAGCTATAACCATCCTCAAGCCCATCTAGTGGCCATGTACCTTGTAACGAGAACAGCCCTTTGCAGCAGTTAACATACAGTTGGCAGTGAACATTAACAATATGCATACACCCCTTGCACTTACCACCAGGGTCTGGTCTTTGGCAGACACCCTGGAACCCCCTGTAAAGTTGTATTTTTATTTATTTATTTATTGAAATGTTTCACCAGGAAAGGCACACTGAGCAACAAGATGCTCATCTCACAGTGCGACCTGGGAGGCCTGTTTAAAACAGGCATGCACTTTTAAACATGATTCCCCCAGACATATTAACCTTCACCCAGACAATGAGATATTCATGAGGCAATGTAACAATGAAACAAACCAATCGATTTTTCGAGGGGGATTTGAACAAGGAAAGGGGCAGATCTAGATAAATGATTACTATTGGATTTAAACCAGGGCACATTTGCATGCATGCATTTAGTCCCACTGTACAGTTTTGCAGCTGCTGAGTACCCAAACTGCTGGTGGCTAGCCTGAACGTTGCCCAGGGTTGCAGCTATTGGTGGGGCCCTTGATGGAGAGAAAGGCAGTTAAACATGCAATAAAAAAGACCTTGGCTATTTGTATCCTCAGCCAGTTGGCCAAGTCCACTGTACCCCTGTAGCACACTGATGAAATTAGATGGCACCACAAAATGATTTAAAGAACTATTGCAGGGAGCTACCATGAGTTGACTCACAACACCAGTTGGTAATAATTGGCCTGGCGATGTGAAGACCTGTTGCAGAGCACTGAAGAGCATGGGGAAGCTGGGCCTGCACGAGTCACCTCCGCTTCACGGCCTTTCCATCCAGGTAGCCACAACCCGTGATTCCTTGCTGAGCAGTGGCTGGATCCCCAAGCTAGTCTCTTGCAGAGAAGACAGTAACTGGTGCAATAATAGGCAGCTTGGGCCGGGTATGACATGAGCCCAAGGCTGGATAAACACTTCTGGCAAAGTTCAGTTTATTCGTTGGTGACCCATCCAGATGGCAGACAGTTCAGGCACTGGTATGTCACTGATAAAGGTGGGCTCCTTTCTGGCAATCAGGAGTCCCTGGACAGTAGGCCTGGACTCACGATAAGCATTCAGCACATTTAATGGAAACAGCATTGAATTCTCTACCTCTCAGTTTGGTTTTAGGCCGGTTCACAGTTACAGCCAATATACTGCACAAACCTCTCAATCTGCAAAAGGCAGTCTTTGAACACAGATCCCCAACTTGGGACTGTAGACACCAGCTGTAGGAAACTAAGCCTCTCCCGGGCTGAATGCTCCACAGAAGCTCCTCTCTGTTCAAGAGCTCAAGCTGCACTCTCCAGAGTATCAGGGCTAACTGCCACAGTTTAAAAGTAGCTTTGGATTAGTACATTTTACTGCTATAGACAGTCCAATGCTGGAAATAAAGGCAGGGAGACAAGTCAGGCCCTTTCCTGCCAATTCTCCTCAGCTGCTTTCCTGGGGCTGCTCCGCGATGGCTTAAGCTGCTTAGTCTCTTCACTTTAACCATTACTACCCTCATTTTTCTAACAGTTCTTGAACTAGTCTGGTTTTTCTGGATTCTGTTTGACTAGTGGAGCTGTCAATCACAGTTCTGGTACTCCCATTTGGCAGTTTAGGTGCCAGACTGAAAAACTACAAGAGCTACAGGTTTTTCCTCATGAGGCACCTGAGCTAAGGACCTCTTGAGATTCCTTGTGTTCCAATTGGTCCAGTGTCTGGAAGTCCTGAACAAAACATGATGGCTCCCATCTGGAAGCATAAACTGCAAGAAGGCAGATTAAAATAAGCACTCCAATTCAAATATAACAACAAATTAGAAGTAAATAATTACAGTACTAGTTAGAGCTCCCTCTGCTTTACTATTGACCGAAGAGTAGGGAAAACCAAGACAGTGCCTGCAGGCCAGTTGCGAGCTTTGTAGCACTTGTACCCAGCCCAGGCCATTTACTGTATACACACTGGCTATAGCCTTGAGGCACATCATGGCACTCTCATGCAGATCTACAACCCTCTGTGAAAGCAGGCATAGGGAAGGGTGACCAGAAGGAGGGGATAGAGGGGGGAAGGGGAGGGATAGGGGAGAGGGTTTGTGAGAGGGTAGTGTACCGCTGCAACTGAGCTGGCCATGTGGTGTGTGGTGAGGGCTGCCATTCTGGTACAGCAGGTACTAGGTTCGGGGTGGTGAAGAATTTGATAGCCACGCTGCATCAATTTTTTTTGTTAGAGTCCGGATTGTTGCCCCCTGCCAGGCATGCAGCCCCCTGGAGTTGAGAATCCTTTAGCAGGGGATGCGGGGGCACAGCCCCTCTCCCACATATACACTCGGACTCCTTGCCAGATGTCTCTTCACCGGCATGTGTATATCGCTGATTTGCTTTTCAGTGATATACACTCACCATACTGTAATAGCGATCGCTGTTTTGCGATCACTATTATGACATAGAACCCTCATGAACAATGGTGGAGAAAGTTTTCAACTCCTGCCTGAAAGAAGATTTCATGTAGTGACTGTGAAATCACTTTTAAGGATATATTTTCTTTATGTCGCTTGCATTTTTCATGAGGTGGTGTCCCAAAGAAGGTATGCTGAAACTCTAGGGCAAAAATATTGAAAAATGCCCAAGTTATGCTACTAAGTTCAATTCCCCATTGAAATACATTGAACGGCATATCTGATTCCCTCAGTTTGCAGTCAGCTTGGAAGAGTGAAGACACGTCTGTGGTCAAGAAAAGATTACAGTCAGACCTCTGGTGGGTAAGTAAGGGCTGGGGGGAAGGTGTGGGGTGCTGAGTGGGAGGGTCAGCTAATATTTTTCAAGTCAAACTACCTCTTGCTGGGAGCTGCAATACTGAACATAGGATTTGCAAGAAAGCTAGTTGTGCTCACAACAGAGGGAGGTGAACCTTACAATTGTCTTTGGTTTGTAGCAGATATTCAGCAGGTGGTGGCTACTTCTAACTGAAAGGTGAAATAAGGAACTTAGAATTATCAGGAAAGGACAGTCTTGTTACAATTCTTAAGATTTTCAGTGCAGGAAGAGTTTAAACCCTGGCTAAACATTTGTCACAAATCCTGAAATAAGTGCAGGTACAGGTTGTGTATTTGACCAGACAGGAAACTGTTTTTTGTATTTATCTTTGTGTGCCTTAAAAGGAAATTCCAGAATTTCTCAGGAAGTGATTACATCATAGCTACTTATCAGCCAATAGCTTTGGTAACAGACCTGAGAACAATAGTATTATAAGCAAGTGTTTTATAGCAAACTCATCAGAACAGATAATATTTTTAAAGTCAAACTACCTCTTGCTGGGAGCTGCAATACTGAACATAGGATTTGCAAGAAAGTGAGTTGTGCTCACAACAGAGGGAGGTGAACCTTACAATTATCTTTGGTTTGTAGCAGATATTCTGCAGGTGGAGGCTACTTCTAACTGAAAGGTGAAATAAAGAACTTAGAATTATCAGGAAAAGACAGTCTTGTTACAATTCTTAAGATTTTCAGTGCAGAAAGAATTTAAAGCACAGCTGACTTATTTTGGGGATGACTGCTTTCAGAGGACAAACCACCAGGCTGTTTTGGGGCTGGGGAGGTTTACCTGTGTCTGACTTGAATGTCTGGATTTTTCTCTGTTTGATTAGCAGGGGATTTTCTCTGTCAAATTGTTGTGTATGGTATATTGCTGACAGGAAGGCACTCGCCATGCAGTGGGTCAGAGCTCTTAGCTGATTGTTTTGTGAGGGCACAGTTTAGCCCAACCCCTTCCCACCCCTCACCCCACCCACCCCTGGAAAAGTTCCTTTATTCCTGGGGTTCTGACATCATTCCTCAAGAGTGCAAGGTGCATATCAATGTCATATCCTCTCTAGCACACAGCACTGAAAATATAAGCATACACATTGTATAATATATATATTTCTATATAACAAACCAATCATACACACAAACACACACACCCAAAAAAGTACATAATCATGTGGGGAGTAGTGCAATGTAATGGCTGTGGGGCAGCAGTCTTCCGGGAGTCTTTCTGGAGGCTGAGATGCTGCCCTATTTGCAGACAACTCTCTGCCCTGAGGGAGGAATTTGCCCATCTTCAGGCCACACTGGACAGCAGTAAAGGAACCTTCTCCCAGGCCAGACTGGATGGTAGGAAGGGAACCTCCCCCATCCAGGGAGCACCAGAGCCCCACCACTACCTCAGAGGTTGCAAAGCACAGCAGTTGGACCACAGTGGGCTCAGAGATGGTGAGGATTGTGAAACAGAGGCACACCCAGTCAGTTGTTCCACTCCACAATCCATACACCATTTTTGGGGAGCACAGCTCTCCTATGGATGCACCCACAGAGGAGATTAAGGAGGCTGAGGACACCTGTCACAACAGAGAGGCCCACAGGAAGGAGGCAGAGGACACCACAAGGAAAGGAACCAGCTCCTAGTGGAGGACTCAATTATTAGGGGGATAGAACTGGGGGGAGCAGGGAAAACTGAAGTAAGGTGCCTGCCTGGTGCCATGGCTTGGAGGGACAGGAAGCGCATCCTCAGGATCATGAGAACAGCTGCACGGGAGTCTGAGCTGGACGTCATTGTCCACCTAGGGACAAATGACTTGGCTCAACATGAGATTAGAGCAGTGCAGAAGGACTTTGTAGAACTGGGGAGGGGCCTAAGACAAGTAGCACACACAGTATCTTTCTCAGAGGTGCTGCCTGTCAATAGCATGAGTGAGGCAAGGGTACTTTGCACCATGCAGTTTAATGAATGGTTGAAAAATGGTGTGGAGCACAGGGGTTTGGCTTCATTGGGGACTGGGGTTCCACCTGGAGGGACACCAGCCTATACTGGCAGGATGGTCTGCATCTGTCCAGGAAGGGAACAAGTCTTTTGAGCAACTGGTTTAAATGCTTCATTGGCAAGCTTTTAAACTAGTCAAGGGGGGAGGCACTGATAAGCAGCAGGAAAATCCCAGCCTCTCCCTACAAAACAGGGTACTAAATGAGAAAAAGACCGAGGTAGAAAGGTCAGTGGAGGATGCTGCAACAGAAGGTAAAGCCATCAAAAAATGGAAAGCAATGAGTACCAATGCCCGTAGTCTGAGTAACAAGCTTCCTGAATTAGTGGCCTTGATGGAGGAGGAACATCTGGATATCCTGGCAGTCACAGAAACATGGTTCGCACAAAACCATGACTGGGATGTAAACATACCAGGATACACTATCTACAGGAGGGACAGATAGTGTAAAAGAGGAGGAGGAGGAGGAGTAGCTCTTTACATAAGGGAAGGAATCAAAGCAACAGAACAAAAGGGAAAACAGGGAGGAGAAGAAGCACTGTGGGTAAATTTGGAGACCGGCAATGGCACCACAATCCGCACAGGGGTTGTATACAGACCTCCTTCTCAGGGGGAGGAAATGGACAAGGAAATGATAGAAAGTACACTTAGAATGGCAGAAAAAGGGGAGATATTGCTGATGGGCGATCTGAATATGCCAGATGTTAACTGGAGTGCAGTTGCAGCAGCCACTTGAAGAATGGGGTTATTCTAGATGCCCTACAGGGGCATGCCTTAGGCGACTAGTATTGGAGTCCACTCGAGAGAGGAGCAATCTTAGACCTGGTTCTCTCAAATGAGATGAAGAGAAGATCACAGATGTAGAAGTGGGTAGCCATCTGAGGAACTAGCGACCATCGAACAGTATGGTTCACAATAAACACAGCAATAGAGTCAAGCCATACAAAGGCAAAGGTACTGGACTTTAGGAGGCTGACTTTGCCAAAATGGGTGAGTGCCTAAGGAATGCACTAGCAAATGGCCTGGAAGGAGGGGTGGAAGAACAATGGGGAATAATAAAAACTGCCATCACAGAGGTAACAAGCCTTTGTGTGAAGCAAATAAACAAAACTAAACGATGTAAGAAAACAATATGGTTCTTAAAGGAAGTAGCAGTGAAGGTGCAAGAGAAAAAGAAAGCTTTCAGGAAGTACAAGGAATCACAGAAGAAGCAGGACAGAGAATTGTATCAGTTAAAGCAAAAGGAAGCTGGGAAGGCAGTCAGAACAGCAAAGGCCCAAACCAAGGAAAAGATAGCTAACTCAGTTAAGAAGGGGGATAAAACCTTTATAGGTACATCAGGAGGCGAAGGAAGACCAAGGGAGGGATAGTGAGGCTTAATGGGGGGTGGCAGAGGGTGACTGTGAAAAGGCAAAGATACTAAACAAATATTTTTGCTCAGTATTTACAAAGGAAGAGGGGGAAGTACCTAAAACAAACAGTAGAAACACTCTGGATACAGAAGTTTATAACAGCCCATTTACAGAAGAAAGGGTTCTGAAAGAACTCTTAAAACTGAAGGTGGATAAAGCAATGGGGCCTGATGGGATTCATCCCAGAATTCTAAAAGAACAAAGGGTAGAATTAGTGACACCACTGACTACCCTGTTTAACAAATCATGGGAGGATGGGGTGGTACCCGAGGACTGGAGGAGAGCAGATGTGATTCCCCTTCATAAAAGTGGGAGCAAGGCAGAAGCAGGAAACTACAGACCTGTTAGTTTAACCTCAGTGGTAGGGAAAATGATGGAATCACTTCTGAAGGAAAGAATTGTCGAGTATCTAGAGGCCAGAGGGGCACAGGACCCAAGGCAGCATGGATTCACAGAAGGAAGGTCATACCAGACTAATCTGATAGATTTCTTTGACTGGGTGACGAAAGTAGTAGATCAGGGAGGGCTGTGGACATGGCCTACAGACTTTAAGCAAGGCATTTGACACAGTCCACACAAAAGATTAATATACAAGTTAGCCAGCCTGGGAGTGGGTCCCAAGATGACAGCCTGGGTAAAAGTTGGCTGGAGAATAGAACACAGAGAGTAATAGTAAATAGAGTCCACTCTGAAGAAAGGGGGGTTACTAGTGGGATACCGCAGGGTTCAGTATTAGGACCGGTCCTCTTCAATGTCTTTATAAGCAACATTGCAGAGGGACTGGAAGGAAAAGTATGTCTCTTTGCAGATGACACAAAGATCTGCAACAGAGTTGATGCACAAGGTGGGGTAGAAAGGATGAAAAGGGACTTGGCAATGTTAGAGGAATGGTCAAATGTATGGCAGCTTAGATTCAATGCAGAAGTGCAAGGTAATGCACCTGGGAAACAAAAACTCAGGGAAGAGTACACAATGGGGTGAGATACTAACAACAACAAAAAGGAAAGAGACCCGGGGTAGTCATATCAGATGACCTAAAGGTGGGCAAGCAATGTGAGAGGGCAGCAGGAGGGCTGGGGGGATACTGGGATGCATAGGGAGAGGCATCACTAGTAGAAAACAGGAGTTATTATCCCTCTGTACAGACAGCTGGTGAGACCCCATCTGGAGTACTGTGTGCAGTTCTGGAGACCCAGTCTCCGCAAAGACATAGACAGGATGGAAGCTGTCCAGAGGAGGGCAACTAAAATGGTGCAGGGTCTGCACCGGAAGACATATGAAGAGAGACTTAAGGAGCTTAATATGTATAGCCTCGAGGAAAGGAGGGAGAGGGGGAATCAACAAAGTCCAAGAGGGTAGCATCTTTCAAAAAAAGAGATGTGCAAGAACAAGAGGGCACAATTTGAAGATGGGGGGGGCGGCGGCTCAGAGGTAATTTAAGGAAGTATTTTTTCACAGAGAGGGTTGTGGATGCATGGAACGGCCTTCCAGAGGAGGTCATGGAGTCAAAAACAGTGGTGGAATTCAAGTATGCATGGGACAGTCATATGGCAATTCTAGGGGTGGGGGTAGGAAGAAATAGGCTGCTGGTTAACTAGGATCTGCAGCTTATCCAGTAGGCAGGGAAATGGGCAGACTGGGTGGGCCAAGTGGTCCTTATCTGCCGTCAAATTCTATGTTTCTATGTTTCTATGTCGGGTTGGGGTTATAATGGCGCAACAGACATCGATGGACAGTTTTCTTTTTTACAGGTTAACAGGAGCTAGTGAGAGACTGAGCACAAGCACAGGGGATACTAGACAGAATCAATTTATTGGTTTTCAGTGAGACCAAGCCTAAGCCACATGGGACATGCAGTCTCAGGGAAAGTGGCGGGGTGAGTACAAGGCGAGCCACATGAGACTGCGAGGAAAGGGGAGTGAATGAGTGGAAGCCTACAGACTGAACATCCTGGACAGGCACTTGGAGCCAGGAGCTGGGATTCTGTCCCCCACAGCAGGACATACAGAGCCAGGACAGGATGAGAGCAGGGAATGACACCCCTGAACTGGAGTTAAGATTTAGCATTGACTGAGCCAGGAGAAGACACATTACAGGGAACAGGGCTACAGTGAGGTTTGACACTCTACTGGACAGTCTTCCCCACCCGTGGATAGCTCCTCCAGATTTGGCTTACCCCGCAGTACTTGGTGGGTGTTCCTTTCCCACATTTGGTTGCTTTACTGATGGCCGTTCATGGACAAGAGGCAATGCTGCTGACAGATAACCTGTTCCGCCATGTTCTACCATGTTGCATGCATGTATAAATAAAACTAAAAGAAAAAAACCTACAAGGTGGCAACACTAGGGGAAATGGGCACTCCCAGTGTCAGCGTTATGTTTGGTGGGGCAGTGAGTACTGAGAAGGAGGGTCGGGTCTTGGGGGACCAGTTGGGGGGGGCAGAAACAGACATTGGTGGACTTTTTTTTTTTTTACTGTTTTAACAAAACTAAAGACAAACCGCTCAGCAATTAGCTGACGGCTTCATGCAAATCAAAGGACCAGAACCCTCTCTGACTGGAGCAGCTTCAGTCCTTGAAATACACAAAGTTTCAGCCCAACAAGCAGAGCGTGATGTGAGGACCACAGCCCATAGACATTGGTGTAGACTGCTGAACCGTTGCTTTTGTGAACTGCAGTGGGTTTGACTGTGACCCACTCCCAAATTCCCTATCTCTGCCACTAAATGTTGAATGCAAATGCAGCCAACGTAAAAAAGGATTACCTTATATATGGAGTTCTGTTATATACGGAGTACTTATTGCACCTCAGGAGGTTCCAGGCACATCACTGTCTCACAGCCAGACACAGACACACACACTTATCTAGAATCCCTTTCTTGCCATGAACATGATACCAATATACTAACATACTAAAATGCCAGCAGAATAGGCCTAACAGTCTTTCATGTCTGCTCCTTTGGTCAGTCCCCACCCTGGGTGCTGACCTTGCTGCCCCCCTTGTCTTCTCTGGCTTCTCCCTTCCCAGTTCCGGATATTCTTGCTGCATTGGATTTTGCTTCCAGAACCCTTCCCCTGTACCTGTCCCACCCCCTCTTGAACCCCTCCACTGTCTCTGCCTCCACCAGCCCCTTAGGCAGCACATTCCATGGCTCCACCACTCTCTCAGTGAAGTATCACCTCCTCCTTTCTCCCCTGAATCTTCCCCCCTCCAGCTTCCACCCATGCCCTCTAGTGGCCCCCTCCTCCTTCCTTCGAAGCACCCTGACTGTTCCTCCCCTATTTACCCTCTTCATGTACCTGAAGACCTCTATCATGTCCCCCAGTCCCTTCTCTCTTCCAATGTGTACATATTTAGCTCTTCAAGCCTCTCCTCATAGGTCCTGTCCCCCAAGCCCCAAATCATTTTGGTTGCCCTCCTCTGGACCCTCTCCAGGAGTTTAATGTCCCTCTTTAAGTGTAGCCTCCAAAACTGCACACAGTACTCAAGGTGCGGCCTCACCAAGCAGTTATACAGAGGGAGTATCACTTCCCTCCTTCTGGAGGTGATTCCCCTAGCGATGCATCCCAGCATCCTGTTGGCCTTGGCTGCTGCCCTCCTACAAGTCTCAGAGTTGTTCATCTTGACATCCACCACCACCCCAGGTCCCTCTCAGCCATCGAGACTCTGTAGCATCCCCCAGGGTGTACACTTGGCCCGGTTTCTGGCTCCCAGGTGGAGTACCTTGCATTTCCCTGCATTGAACCTCAGCTTCCACTTTCTAGACCATCTTTCCAGAGCCTCCAGGTCCCCCTGTAGGGCCACCCTCCCCCTCCCCATCCACCACTGCCCCCAGTTTTGAGTCATCTGCAAAGAGACTCATCTCACTCCTGATTCCTGTCCTTATGTCAGAGATGTAGGCGTTGAACAGAAGGGGCCCAAGGACTGATCCCTGTGGGACCCCACTAATGACCCTCCTTAGGGATGAGACTATCCTGCCAACTACGACCCTCTGGGTCCAGTCCTGGAGCCAATTGCCTATCCATCTGATCATCTGGTTCCCCACCCCCATTTCTCCCAGCTTATCCAACAGGCCCACATGAGGAACAGAGTCAAATGCCTTGCTGAAGTCTAGAAAGAGGATGTCCACTGGTCTACCCAGGTCCAAGGCACACATCACCCAGTCATAGAACTCCACAGGGTTTGTCTGATATGATTGCCCTGGGACGAATCCATGCTGTCTATCATCCAAGCACCCTGACTTTTCCAGGTCTCCCCCTAGCCTCTTCTTGACAATGCCCTCCATCGCCTTGCCCACCACCGATGTCAGGCTGACAGGCCTGTAGTTCCCTGCCACCTCCCTTGATCCCGCCTTGTGGATAGGCACTATATGTGCCACCTTCCAGTCCTGGGGCACCCACCCTGTCCTCAGAGAGATGGTGAAAAGCTCTGCCAGGGGTTTTGCCAGGACATCCGCAAGTTCCTTCAGCACTCTGGGATGTAATTTATCCTGCCCCGGAGCTTTCTCCGTCTTAAGGGAACTGAGGGCTTCCCTCACTCTCTCTGCTGTGATTTCCACTTCCGATACCTCTTCTCCTGCTTAGCCCTCCCCTCCTGCCAGTGATGCCTCCCTCTCCCCAGACCCGCTAATCCGGTAAGGGTCCCCCTCCTCAGTATCTCTGTCTCTCCCATGTATGATGCAGCACCCCATTTTCCTTGGTGAAAACTGAGGTGAAGTACTCATTTAGTACCTCAGTCTGCTCCCCCGGGTCTTGTGCCCATCTCTCCCTTGATTTAATTCTGCTAATCTGCCCCTTCACCCTTCGTTTTTCCCGAATGTATCTAAAGAACCCCTAGTTCCCTCTCCTAATTTCCCTGGCCAGGTTCTGCTCCTTCCTTGCCTTAGCCACCCTCACCACCCTAGTGGCCCTTCTAGCCATCAGCTCATACTCCCCTCGATCCCTTTCCTCCTTAGCTTGAATTGCTTATAGGCTGCCTTCTTTCCCGCACCACCTCCTGGACCTCCCTGGTCCACCAGCAGGGTTTTTGGGCCCTACCGCATTTTCGTCTTACTCTTGCACAGGTGCTGGTAGCATCTTGCACCCCTCTCCTGATGATTTCCCACCTACTATTAGCGTCCATGTCTGACCCAATCCCATCTAAATGCTCCTTTAGTATCCTTCCCATTTCCTTAAAATCCACCCCCCTGAAGTCGGTTACTTCCATCTTTGTGCAGCCTGCTACTCCTCCTAGGTCCAGGCAGAACCAGACCATGGCATGGTCACTCCCCGCCAATGGGTCCCTTACCTCCAGGCCCCCAATCTGGTCACTGTCTGCCAGGACCACATCCAGTACCCGCGCCTCCCTGGTCAGTTCCCCCACCTGCTGAGTTAGGAGCGTGTCTTGAAAGACATCCAACAGCCTCTGTTCCCTGGTCACAGAGGATGTCATAGTCTCCCCGTCTGTTCCTGGCATGTTTAAGTCCCCCAACACCACCACCATTCCTCTGCTCAGTCTTCAGTGTCTCCCAACATCTGCCACCAGACTCTCCTCCAGCTCCTCCGCCAGAACAGGGGTCTATACACCACTCCTATTTTTGACATGTTAATATGTTTGACTGCATTCTGCAAAGAGACATAAATATATTATTACAATAAAATGAAGCCCATTAATGAACAAAGGGACAGTAAACAGACTTTTCTAGAACAGAAAAAACTTAACAGGCAGGATTCACAAAAGAGATGCGCCAGGAGCAAATGAGATGCACTGGCGCAAACAGGATGTGCCCACGAAACAATAAGTGATTCACAAAGGGATGCACCATGCCCCATACCCCAATCGCGCAGAAAGGGCAGGTAACAAGTGGAGATGCATCAGTGCATCTGGGATACGTACAACCCCCTCCCCCCCCAGGGGAGCAACACGGTAAATACGGAGCAACCCAGCAAGGCATGTGGGAACAACAGGGGACAATGCAGTGAGACAAAGGAGAGAGGGGCACATAACCAAAGGGACAAACCAGAGTGGCCAAGGGCACAACAGTGGCTGAAACTGGCACAATAGTGAGACTAGGCATACAGAACAACACCCAGAGGCCCAGTCCATACCCCACACAGGCCCATGGCAGGCACACAGAACAGGTACACTGCAGCCGGCATGGCACCATGCAACAGTGGGTGAAAGTAAGGAGCAAGGTGGTGGTCACTGGACAAGGCCAACACCATAGGTGACCAAGACCATGGCCGTGTGGGAGGCGACAGGCTGACACCATACCATATGATGGGCAGCACGCAGTGCCACCACACTGACACACAGCCAGTCCAAACCCCCAACCACAGGACACTGCACACAGGGCCACAGACCAATAGAGCAGCAGTGCAATGTATTCATGCCACAAGCAGCACACACAGATTAGGGGCAGAGACATAAACAGCAGGACATGAGGCCCACGCACATGCCACAGGCAACAGTGGGGCCACATGGAGGCGGGGGCGTGGGGGGAAGCAGACTGTAAAAATACAGGTGCACACAGGAGCATGGCAGCAAGGGGACAGTGAAGAGCCCGTAACGGTACACAAACCCAGGACCGTGGAACAGTAAAGGACCACAGACACCGTGTCAGAGAAGCAATAATTTAATACAAGAAACAATAACAAAAACAATTACAGGAACAAGAAACAAAACCCCAAAACAACTATATACACAAGATGATACACAAAGGGATGGGGTGTGAGGGGCTATATACAGTAACTGGAGTGCAGAAGGGGGAAGTGGGCGGGGACAGCAACATAGGTAGGGAGGGTGGGGGACACAGCAACATTTGTACATTACTATAAACTATTTACAAAAAACAGCTATTGGTGTGGCGCACAATACGCCTTCGCAAACCCCCACGGCCACGTGCCGACAGTAGGTGGATGAGAGCTGCCAATGCCCGCTGCAGTTGGGCCTGCACATGCAATATGGGCCACAGTGCTGCTTGAATGGATCACTGGACACCTCTCAGAAAGCACACTTTGTTCTACTGTGTTCATCTTGCCTGATATTTACAAAGACAGGATGCTTGAATTAAGAGTGGGGGTTGAAATGACTTATAAGAGACCTGAGCTGCAATTTCTGGGAGTTTTGATGAGAAGAAAAAGGGACACACAGAGACTGAAGAAAGATTTTATTTTATTTCTCTGTACATAGTTATTCTGAACATGTTTTTTTTTTTTTTATGTTACTGCAATTGCAAATATATATTTTTGGTGAATTTTACAACTGCTCCTGGTCTTCCCTATGCTTCCTGACCTGTACCTAAACGACACCCTGCAAGACACAACAGAAAGATACCACCATGAGTAGACACATTATTGCACAACCACCCCCTCAATACCAGTGTTGGCATGCAGTGATGGTGTACACAGCCAGTGCAACACCAGTGACTGGCCATGCAGTCTACAACTGCACGCAGCAGCCTTGCCTGAACCCCCAAAGTGCCCTGCCATGATTATGCACTGCACACGGTGGCTCCACTCCATGTGTGACACAGTGTACCTGTCCCACACACACACCACCTCAGAGAGGCCCACCCCATGTGGCATGCATCACAGGGCAGGTGCAGCCACAACCAAGTGTGCATGTTGGTGAGTGCCCATGTGAGCGTGATCAGGGCCTCAGTTAACTCCATTTTGGGAGCATTTGACTCCCAAAAATAAGGCAAAAACTTCCAAAATAAAGGAGGAGGAAGTCATTGACTTCCAAATGTAAAAAACTAAATTGAATAACTTCCAAAACTGAAGTCACAGAAGCTACGAAATTATGGATTTTTCTAAATGAAATTATATTTTACAACTAATATTTGTATTAACGTCCATAAATTGATCCTTCTTCAAATACTGGCTTTCAAATTGTGTAATCTAGGAAGTATTTTGACTTCCAAAAAATTGGAATGACTTCCAGATTTTGACTTATGGAAGTATTTGACTTCCACAAAAAATAAATGAACTGTCATGATATGACCCATCTCCACCCGGAATGCACCTATGCTGTACATGTACACGTGAAACCTACCTGGTCATTGAAGTGCACCCCTGTGTGCACGCTCACGCAGCCGCTGAAGACGGGCCCTGTCCCTCTGGCTAAGGTCACCATAATTATGCCTGCATTGTTCCCCGGTGGGGGAACCCCTGTGCACTGCACCAGCTGCCAGGCAATGGTGACCCACACCTGTGCCCTGGGCACCTGCAGGTCTCCCTTCCCAAAAAGCTGGGCCACCAGGTGGAGCAGCTCCACCTCAGACCAGTTCATGGCCTTTGGTCCAGTTCTCCCTGCCCTTGGCATCCCCATAGCAGAAACAGCACACAGCAGTATGCAATGCCTGCACAGCTGAAATGCAAAATGGCACCGCCCAGGGGAAGGGATAGAGATGACTGTCAACAGACTGTAAAATAGAGTAATCTGTTTGTGTACAGGTCCAGTACTAGTGTAGCCAATCCACATGATGAACAGGTTGTGCCCTGGCTGCCATGCCAATCCCAATGTGTGCTGCTATGTGACTGTGGTCCCATGTGTGGCGGTGGTCCTTGTATGGCCCATGCTGTGCTACTCTGTGTCTGGCAATCCATGCCCATGGTGGCACATGTGATGGGCTGGTCCCAGTCAGGCTGCTGGGGCACGAATAGTGTTGGAAGGCCAAGTCATAGCATTGGCACACAGGGTAATATGTGGTCATTGCCTGTCACCACACAGCACCGGTCACAGCAGGTGCATAGCTGCAGTGGTGATATAGGCACTGCACAGCCGTGCCAGGGATTGTCATGTGCAACCATGGCACAATACTGTGTCAAACTGTACATGTATGTATGTACATACGTATGCCACTGTATAATCCATTGACACTAACCATGTTCTCTCATCTTCTTTTCACAGCTCCATCATGCCTCACAGGTGTGGCTGTGGGCATGGCTGCACAGGATGCCCTAGCAAGTGATGATTCTTGCCTGTCACATGGGGCTGTGGGCACTGCAGTGAATGGTGCCAACCCTGGACCTTCCACTACACCGGTGCCACCTGCTCCTGCACCAGTGGTGGTGGGCTCATCAGGCCCCTCAGCCAGTGCTGCCACTACTAGCGGCAATGTCACCACAGGGATGAAGGGTCTACTGGGATTGTCTAATGATGACCCAGCAGATGCAGTGGAGATCACTGATGCCCTTCTTGTGCTGGCATCTGTCATGCAGGAGACGTACAGTGATGGCCCTGCAGATGATGATGCCACCCAGACAGAGGGAGACATGGCTGGCAGTGGGACATGCAGCACACAGGTGCCGGTGCAGGTGGCCCCGATGGCATTGATGGCCCTGCTGTACTTGACATGGATGCAGAGGCCACACAGCTGCCCGCAACTGTGGGTGCTGTGCCTTCTGTATCTAGTCCATGTGCGGTGGTGGGGCCATCGAGGGCATCATGTCCAGGTGCTGTGGAACACATGCAGGCACTGTTGGAACATGACAACACCAGCCGTGGATGCACTGGGGCTGAGCATGCCCAAGCCCTGCCCATGCTGCAGCCTGCCATGGCACAACCACCTCCCGTGGATGCCCCTCAGCTGGCTGTTTTACCACCCACCCATCGGCGACATCACCGTGAGCCATCACCCACTGGCAACATTAAGGGCTATGTCCACCTCCTGCGTCATACTGTGGAGGGGCAGGCAGCCCTACATGCAGAGTTCAGGGGCCTCCAGATGCTGATGGTCCTGGAGCAGAAGTCTGTGGCTGCATGGAATGCCCAGATGTTGACAGAGGCATGCCTACAGCAGGTGGGCATGACCACAGCACTGGAGTGGATTACAGCTGCTGTGGAGACAGCAGCTGCATCTGTTATGTGCCATGGCTGTCAGGCCTCCAGCTGGATACCCAGGAATGCCTCCCACACACCCAAGCAGCAGCATCAGGTGGACCCATTGCTGCTGATTCCATCGCCTCACATTGCACAGCCCAGCATCCCTGGCACAGACATGGCTCATGGGGCCACCACACCAGTAAGCATCCAATCATGGTCTCATTGCAGTACCCCTACAGGGGCGTGGGATACACCTCCTGTGGCTGATGGTGTCGCAGCTGCATCTGCCAGTTGTGGCAGAGGCTGCCCTCATATCTGTGGCAGCCATGGTGTCACCCTGTGACATCCGGGTCCCTGTTTCAATAGCTGTTGCACTTTCCACTTCTGTGTCCCACTTGCCTGGATAACGGTGCCTGGGTTGGTATGGGTGGCATGTGCCTGCCCCAGTGCAATGCCATCATGGGCCTGCCATGCAGTGCCACCTGCATGTCTGTGTGCACCACTGTTGTGCTGTGTGGCATGGGCGTGATGAGTGTGGTCCACTGTCTGCTGTGCCTGTGTGCCAGCAGCAGTGCACACTGATGCATACCATCTCTAGCACTGTCATTGTGGCACGCATGTGTGTGTTGTGAGGTGTGTGTGTGTGTATGTATGTGTGCATGTGTGTGTGTGTGTCTTTCTGGACCTCATGGTCCTTGGCATGTCTGGGGTCCACTACTGCCCCAACACCACTGTGTGGCATGTGTTGTGTGTGTGCGCCTGTGTTGGGCAGTTTGTGTGCTGTGCTGTGTCCGCCATGCACTGCATGGCTGTTTCTACCGATTGTCACCATTGTGCATCTCCCCTATACATACCTGTGATACTCACCAAAGTTCCCAAAATGCTCCTCCGTCAGTGTGCTCCTATAGAGACTTGATCTTGCAGCCAGCCATGGGTCCCGCCGTCCCATTGGTGGTCCAGTGTTCTGGACCTGTGGCACTACTTCTTCCTCCACATCCTCCTCCTCCTTCCTGGAACTGTCGCCCTCACTGGCCCCGACAGCTATTTCACGGTCATTGGCCATATTGTGTAGCATATAATAGGCTAGAAATATGCCACAGGCCTTCTCAGGGCTATACTGTAGGGCCCTACCCGACCTACACAGGCACTGAAAGCGCATCTTCAACATGCTGAAGATGCGCTCGATGATGGTGTGTGTAGCAGTGTGTGCTTCATTATAATGCTCCTGCATCTCTGTTCTGGGTCATTGGAAGGGGTTGAGGAGCCAGGGCCTCAGTGGGTATTCCGCATCACCTCTGGGGGTGAAGGGTGGCTGTTAGTACACTGGTCACAAGTGCAGTGTGCCCCCCTTCCTGCTCCATGCTATGCAGGTGTGTGTGCTGAGCATCCACCACTGGCTGTGCCTGTCCCTTCCCTGCAATCCTACCCCCACCATACACCTGCTGTTACTGGGCCTGCTGCTGTTGTTGGCCCCAGGCCATGAATGCCATTGGGGTCACACATGCCACACCCACCATTGTCCTGCCCAGTGTGCTTTACGGCAGTGGCCATTGTCTGCATGTGTTGCGCTTGTCCCTGCCACAGATGCCCCCAATGGCCCTGCACCTCACAATCCAAGCATTGCATGTGTGCCACCCCATACTGGCTGGTGTCTGCCTGTGTCACCTTCCACCCCTCTGCTGTTCCACATCTGCTGCACCCTCTGCGCTTTGTGCATCATTCTATCTGCACACCTGCCCCTCCATCCTATCCTGTTCCTTAGTGCTCTTTTGTGCAGCTGGTTGCCATGTCCCACACACCTATTAAATGGCCATTTGGTATGTCCTCTGCCTCAAATCTGTGGCAGAAGGTGGTCTGGTACCATATGAAGGTGTCATGTGTGCTCCTAGGGTGTGTGGCGCAGACATTGCTGATGCGCCCTTTGGCACTGCATATCACCTGGCAGTTGATGGATTGGTATCCCTTACGGTTGATGTATGTTACCGCGTTGTTGCCAGGTGGTGCACAGATAGCCACATGGGTGCAGTTAGTGGCCCCTATGAAGCCTGACATGCATGCCACCCTGTGGAACTCCTGCATGGCTTCTGTCTTCTCTGCCTGTGTGCTGGGGAAATGGATATATTCTGAAGCATGTGGCAGCAGTGCGGTGAGGAATTGTGTGAGGAGATGGGACATGGAGGCCTGTGATTTGCCAGTGGTGTCCCAAGAAGGCCTCTGGAAGGTTCCCATGGCAAGCAGGCACATTACTGTTGTCACCTTGATCTCCACTGCTCTGGCATGACCACGTCTAGTGGGTGTCTGCATTTCCTCATGGCACAGCTTACAGAGCTGCCTCAGAATGGTCTGATTCAGGTGGTATCAGCCAACTGTCTCCACATCTGTCAGCTGCTTGAAGGACAGCCTGGTACGATACTGCCATGGGGCTAGCCACTCCCCGTCTCCTCATCCTCATTAGTAGTTCAACCATAACAAATGGTGCTCCATCCATGGTCTTGGTGTACTCTCTCTCACTCTCACTCTCACTCTCACACTGTGCTTGTGCTGCTGTTTGGCCCCTGACCTGCTAGTGGCTTGCACTTAAGTCTGCTTCTTTTTAACTTAGCTTTTCATGGTGCATTTGGTACTTGTGCCGGGTTTGCTCTATAGTTGAGCCTTCCTTTTGCACTGTGAATTGCTTTGCGCTGTATATGCATGTGTACGCCCCCTCTATATGTGCCACATATCATTATTATGCATCTACAGTGCATCCTGCTCAGCGCAGCTTATCTGGGATGCACTGGCGCATCTGTCCTATCTGTGAATCATTTCATGGTGCATTTTTGTGATGCACCGATGCATCTCATTTGCGCCCGGCACATCTCTTTTGTGAATCCTGCCAATGTGTTTAGAAACAATGCTTGAAGTGTCGTCTCATAAGTCACAAGTAGTCAATGCTTATTTGTCACTTTGATCTTTCTGATGTCATGGGGGCGTGGGTCACAGAGAGTCAGACAGGCACAAGAGTCAGGTTAAAAGGACACTGTCAAACCCATTTGGCCTCAAATTGTCCCTAGTTTAAAAAATACATTTTATGATTGTTCTCATTCTATAGAGACTGCTGATGTAGCGGGTTGTTTGATTCAGACTCCTTTTTCCTTTTAAAAATTGATAAACTGAGTGTCAACAATACTGGTGTTACCACACCAACACGTTTGTTTACATTTTTTGATCAACTACAACTCCATCTTTCCAGAACTCATGAACACGCCCAACACTATCTAGCTACACATTATGCCGTGGGAGTAGATGAGACTATTGTATCACGAGTGGCTGCACTGTTTGAGGGTGTTTCTAATATTCAGGAAGTATGCAATAAGCTTAAGTAAACAATTTGGAGCAAAACAAGGCTGTGTATAACTATACATTCCCATGCATTTCAGTTCTAATAAACAAGGAGGTACTGTAGATTAAACAACCAGCAACATCAATGAATTTTAGAGAAGGTAAGCAATCATAAAATGTGGGTTTTTACCTAGAAATAATATGATGTAAAAAAGGTTGACAGTGTCCCTTTAAACACCTTTGGCATGATGTATGTTTATTGCATCTACTGTAAATATGAACAGTTCACACCACAGTTCAATTTATGTCAGGATGTTTGGCTGTCTTAACTATGTGACAATCTTTCATCAAGCAGCTTTCTTCAAATGGAGGGCAAACTTTTAAAGCATTAGGACTGTGTCTAAGAGATAGCTTTACCTCTTTAAAGCATAAGTCCTTTTCAGGGTTTCAAGGCCTGTTATTTCAAAAACGTTGGTCCTTCTCTTTGGTCAGAGCATACCTCTCAACTTAGCTCTTCACTTCTGGATGATCTTTTCTCAACTAAAAAACACTTCCCTTTTGCATCCATCCCAAGGGTTACATGATGGACTTGTCTTATGATTATAAAACCACTTTAAAAACAATTATGTTTTTATTTCTTCCTGCATGTTTTTTTTTTCAACGTCAACATCTATACATTTAAGCAAGAACATACTTTTTGCTCAAATGACTGATCTTTCATTGAAGTTATTCTGAAATCTAGCAAGACCTTAAATGCCCTAATCAGAGCATCAAACTGTAGTTCTAGTTCCACCTACTGTATGTACATGTCTTTCTAGATTGCATGATATGAAACAGGTGAGTAAAGGTCCAGTCAGCCTTTATACAAGCTGGATTTGCTTGCTGCAGGTAAATTTTAAGACACCATGGTTTAATTATCTTTTTCCTTTTCATTTCTTCAGGTTTGGCAGGCAATAAATGCTTTTTGTAATACAGCCTTTGTCTTTACTTATAATAACTAAGCAGTGCTATACATGTATACATAGTGAGCTACACAAGTTGTGTAAACAATTGTGTTAGCTTTCCTGCTGTCTTTGCCATATTTGCATTTTTTATACTAACACTCAAGGTAGACAAACCACCACTCAGGCCTCAGAATAGCAGCACTCCTCTGTTCTGGGCTGAGTGTCTCTGTACAGACAGCTGGTGAGACCCCATCTGGAGTACTGTGTGCAGTTCTGGAGACCCAATCTCCACAAGGACAAAGATAAGATGGAAGCTGTCCAGAGGAGGGCAACTAAAATGGTGCAGGGTCTGCACCAGAAGACATATGAAGAGAGACTAAAGAAGCTTAATATGTATAGCCTCGAGGAAAGGAGGGAGAGGGAGGACATGATAGAAACTTTCAAGTACCTCAAGGGAATCAACAAAGTCCAAGACGGTAGCATCTTTCAAAAAAAGAAGAAGTGTGCAAGAATAAGGGGGCACAATTTGAAGATAGAGGGGGGCGGCTCAGAGGTAATGTAAGGAAGTATTTTTTCATAGAGAGGGTTGTGGATGCATGGAACGACCTTCCGGAGGAGGTTGTGGAGTCAAAAACAGTGGTTGAATTCAAGCATGGATGGGGACAGTCAGAAGGCAATTCTAGGAGGTGGAGGTAGAAGGAAGTAGGCTGCTGGTTAACTAGAATCTGTAGCTTATCCATTAGGTAGGGAAATGGGCAGACTGGGTGGGCCAAGTGGTCCTTATCTGTCATCAAATTCTATCTTTCTATGTTTCTGTGTTTCTTTTTCCATTTATTTGTGAGGCTCAGCACTCTGGCTGGCCTGCTAATGAATTGCATTTACATTCACTCCCTTGTAAAGCTTGGGGAAGGGATACCAACCAGGAGCACATAGCTTTCTTTTGCTTTCTCTTCCAGCTGCTCTACACCCTACTCTGGCATAGACAAATTGAAGAGAAAAGATTATTTTCTAATATATATTTAATTGTATGCATCAGTCCCTTTTTGAGTAATGTTATGGCCCAAGAAGTGGAGCACAGTCCATTCAGTGTTTCTTGCCTGCTGCTGATTTATGTCAGGCAGCATGGACAGCTTAGGACCCCAAGATTAAGGTTCATTTCCATTCTTGTACCCAAATGACTACCTAGACTTGGGCACGCACAAAGCTGGTAAACCAATGGGACACCTTTGTTTTGAAATTTAAAAGTATTTCAGACATTCTCAAACAATTACCTCATTATGCCTCCCTAGATCGTATGATTTATATTTCTTCTGGTCGGCTCAACGTATACAATGGATGTTGGCAGGACTATTTAGAATTATATTAGTATTTAGAACCTTCTAACTCTCCCAGTAACTAATGCATGGATTGACATATTTTGCAAGTCTTCCTTTATCATCCTTTGTCAAATCATTATCGTTGTTGTCTCTCTTAGTTGTTGTCTCTTATCTCTTTTCTCTTCTATTACCTTTCCTCTTCTTGTTTGCTTTTTCTGAATATTCTGTTATTCTTCCAAAAATCTTCCATTTTCTATACAAGATTTACAGCAGGGTAGTACATTCATACTGTTACAATGTATTACTAAATCATACTGTTACAATGTATTACTAAAATCATGCATGTTGTCTCTCTTTAACTCTAATTTTTCTTCTCCTCATCCTTGAAAGTTTAATGCTTAATCACAATTAGTCTCAATGATGTAAGTTTACTTTAGAACCTATAACACATGGTTCCAAACCAGAATATTCAAGTCTCTGTACTAGCCAATATGCTGTTTTTCTTTCTATGTAAACATGTCAGTTCATGTACCTGGATGATGTTTGTATATCTGTATATCTTTATAAATACCTCAATAAAAAGATTAACTGCAAAAAAAAAATTAAAAGTAAATCTCTGAGGCATATTGTATGTGTCACCTTCTGTCTGTCTCTCCCGCTTGACTCACTCTTGCCACTAGCAGTGCAGATGGGGAGTAGGAGGGAGCACAGTGTACAGTATTTTGTTTTTTGTCCAGTAGGAGACCATATTTAAATAATCCAGTCACTCCTGCCAGGCCATTTCAGTGGCCACCAAGGCATGGGCTGCCCAGACCACTTGTCTGTTCCGGGGTTACTCAGAGAAGGAAAGTGGAAAGAAGACAAAGATAACAGGAGAGACAGGAAAGTGAAACAGAAGATCAGCAAGTATAGATACAGGACAGACCAGAATATTTTTAACTTTTAATAGGTAACATGGGAAGGGGGCCCTTTTTATGGCAATTACATTTATCACCAAGCACTCCCAAGTCAAAGTCTGTGATGGGCATACCCTCACCGTATCACGTCTGATACCCAAACTGTTAATCAAAATGCCATTAGTTGTTGGTCCCAGTGTATTCTATAATATCAGCAAGTACCACAGTCATATTCTGAGAATGTAGCTCCAAAGTGTGAATGTAAACCAAAGGTGAAAAAGAAAATAGATCTGGCGGAGTCCACCAGTACATACAGGGAGAACTGAACCATATCTGCTGTTATGCTACCCCTAGTCATGCTATGTAACCATCATAGAAGTATAGAAATTTTGCAGGCTGAAGAAGACTTGTAGTCCCTCGACTCTTCACTGTACTACCTAAACAAACTGTAGACTACTGCTGAGCGATGTCAGTCAGGGCACTCAGATGCAAAGTCTACCCCACCTGAAATGTTGCCTAGCTTCCCTCTCCTTCAACCCACAGTTACTACACCCCTGCACCTGTCCTACACCACCTTAAATCTGTGGACAGTCATTGTGCTAACCAGTGCACTTGGCAATCTGTCCAACTTGACCACCACCCTCTCCATGATGCAATGCTTCCTTAAGTCCCTTTTAAATGTAATTTTTTACGTCCATCATCCTTTCATCATGAAGTACCCTACCACAAAGTTTCATGTCAGCTACAAAGAGACACAACTTGCTCTGGATGCCCTCTCCATTGTCACTGATGAACATATTGAAGAAGACATTATTCAGGACAGATCCCTGTGGCACCCCACTAGTGATATCCCTCTCTTCTGATGTGAACCTCTTTACCACCACCCTCTTTTGTCTCTCCTTCAGCCAGTTTCCTATCCACCAATTGCCCTAGCTGCTCCTAGGTCCACTTCTTCAGCAATCTTCTGTGGCACTGAGTTGAAAGCCTCGCTGAAAGCAAAGTACAGTAAATCCACAGAAAGGCCCTTATATACTACCTTTGTTAACCAGTCAAAGAAAACTATCAGGTTGGTCTGACAAGCCCTCCCTGCCACAAACCCATGTGGGGGTACTATTCTGTGGACCATTGTTCTCTAGGTAGTTCCCAACATTCTGTTTGATCAATGACTCATCATTTTACCCACTACAGGGTTAAGGCTGACATGTCTGTAATTCCCAGGTTTCTTTTTGCCCCCCACCCGGTGTTTAGTGGGACTATGTCTGCTACCTCAAGACTTCAAAACTTCTGGAAGTACCCCTGTCTGAACTGAACTATGAATAGCATTACAAGGGATTCAGCCAGATCTGCAGTCAATTCTTTGAGCACCTTTGGGAGCATGCTATCTAGCCTTGGGGCTTTATCTACCTTTAAGGCTTCAACCCCCTTCTGGACCCTATGTCTGGTAAACACTGGCTGCTTTATTTCAGGAATGCCCCTAACAGCCACCTTGCTGCCTTTTTTAAGGCAGGGGCCTACAGACTTCCCTTGTGAAAACAGAGCAGACGTAACTGTTGAGGATGGCTACTCTTTTTATGTTGGCTCACGCATGTGCAGCCAACATATTGTGGTTGTAGCAGATTTGGAGGCACGGTTACTGTTGGGTGAATGCAGGGCATGCATCAGTAGGTGCGTCCCTCATTTCTCAATAAGCCTGCATGCCAGTGCCACACCATGCATACATAATGTGGCGAGCACATCTAAAGAAAGGTCCACTGCAATGCAAGCAAAGCTCAACATATGCAGTGGATCTCCCGATGTGCTTTCCCTGGTGAGAAAAAACAAGTAACGTAGCAGCACACTGCCTGCCATAATGCCGACTTCCGGGATGCCCAATCTCCCTGTTGGCATGCCCTCCCCCAATGTGTGTGCTGATGGGGGATCCCACTCCCCATTGGCATAATGCCCCCCATTTGTTATGTGCCGAGGGGGGTGCCCAATCCCCTCAGCTCTTGCCCCTGCTTTCATTGTGTGCTGACAGGGGTGCCCAATCCCCCATTGGCTACAGCATCCCCTCCAAAAACACTTAGGTGGCACGCGAGTCCACCCCAGCATGCCATATCCCCTGAAAAATAAAAACTGTCCTGCGATGTTTTTTTTCTTTTAACTCTGTAAAAGAAAACGGTCCCTCGCCGTCTCCCTGCTCCCCTCCCGCAACCCGCACCCACCCTCAGTGCACCATGTCTCCCCACAACCCCCACACCCCATACTTACCTCCAGAGTCCGTCGAGATGATCTTTGGTGGACCAGGAACACATATGCACTCTTCAAAGCCGACCACGAACTGAAGAAATGCTGGTAAGCTGTATAATGGCATAAATAGGGTTTTTCCAACTTTGGTGCATATCTTGGGCATTTTTTGGAATTTTTGCACCACATTTTCAGCATGGGGTTATTGGGACCCCTCCTCATTAATTCAGTCACTGTCATGGTGTTATTTTGTCTCAAAAGGTGATTTCACAGACACTGTGTGGAATCAACTTTTGGGATTGAGTAATGAAATGACAGTGCCACTGTTCATGAGGGGGGCTCTCAAAAAGCTTATGTTGCAAATTTGGTGAAAAAAATCCCACCAATGTCTGTTTTACAAGCGTGCATTGCACTGTTTCCACTCACGCTCGTAACTTCGTGAATTTGTAATATTTTCACTCCAGATTTTCAAAATTGGCATTTTCCACACCTCCTGATGAACAGTACAGCTGTTATTTTACATATCATTGCCGAAATGTGTTTTCGTACGTCTGACGCAGAATAGCGTGGTCGCTGTGCGAAATCAGTTTTCAGGACAGTTTGAAGAAATGATGGTGACACTGTTCATGAGCAGAGGTCCTACAGTGCCTATGTTGAAAATTGGGTGCTGAAAGTCCATAAAATGACTGTGTTACAAGCGTGCGTTGCACAGTTTCCACGCACCCTTGTAACTTCGCAAATGTGCAATATTTCCATGCCAGATTTTAACACTGGCATTTTTTCACACCTTCTTATGAACAGTACAGCTGTCATTTTTCACATCCTGCCCAAAATGTGTTTCTGCACCTGTGGTGCACAATGGCGTGGTCACTGTGGGAAATCAACTTTTGAAACATAGAAACACAGAAACATTGAAGTTGATGGCAAATAAGGACCGCAAGATCCATCCAGTCTGCCCATTTCTTTTTCTGCTTCATGAATGTGCCATTGGCCTTTGCTCTGTCAATGGCCTATCTATTCATACTAGAAACATAGAAACATAGAATTTGATGGCAGATAAGGACCGCTTGGCCCACCCAGTCTGCCCATTTCCCTACCTACTGGATAAGCTGCAGATCCTAGTTAACCAGCAGTCTACTTCTTTTTACCCCCACCCCCTAGAATTGCCTTCTGACTGTCCCATGCATGCTTGAATTCAACCACTGTTTTCGACTCCACAATCTCCTCCGGAAGGCCGTTCCATGCATCCACAACCCTCTCTGTGAATAAATACTTCCTTACCTTACCTCTGAGGCATCCCCCCTCTATCTTCAAATTGTACCCCTTTATTCTTGCACACCTCTTTTTTTGAAAGATGCTACCCTCTTGGACTTTGTTGATTCCCTTGAGGTACTTGAAAGTTTCTGTCATGTCCCCCCTCTCCCTCCTTTCCTCGAGGCTAAACATATTAAGCTCCTTTAGTCTCTCTTTATATGTCTTCCGGTGCAGACCCTGCACCAATTTAGTTGCCCTCCTCTGGACAGCTTCCATCTTGTCTGTGTCCTTCCAGAATGTGGGTCTCCAGAACTGCACACAGTACTCCAGATGGGGTCTCACCAGCTGTCTGTACAGAGGGATAACAACTTCCTGTTTTCTACTGGTGATGCATCTCCCTATGCATCCCAGTATCCTCCCAGCCCTCCTTACTGCCCTCTCACATTGCTTACCCACCTTTAAGTCATCTGATATGACTACCCTAGGTCCCTTTCCATTTTTGTTGTTGTTAGTATCTCACCCCCATTGTGTACTCTTCCCCTGGGTTTTTGTTTCCCAGGTGCATTACCTTGCACTTCTTAGCACTGAATCTAAGCTGCCATACATTTGACCATTCTTCTAACCTTGCCAAGTCCCTTCTCATCCTTTCCACCCCACCTTGTGCATCAACTCTGTTGCAGATCTTTGTGTCATCTGCAAAGAGACATACTTTTCTTTCCAGTTCCTCTGCAATGTCACTTATAAAGACATTGAAGAAGACCGGTCCTAATACTGAACCCTGCGGTACCCCACTAGTAACCCCCCTTTCTTCAGAGTGGACTCCATTTACTATTACCCTCTGTGTCTGATTCTCCAGCCAATTCTTTACCCAGGCTATCATCTTGGGACCCACTCCCAGGCTGGCTAACTTGTATATTAATCTTTTGTGTGGGAGCCTGTTCTAGAACCGACCTGAGTCAAATGCCTTGCTAAAGTCTAGGTAGGCCATGTCCACAGCCCCTCCCTGATCTACTACTTTGGTCACCCAGTCAAAGAAATCTATTAGATTTGTCTGGCATGACTTTCCCGCTGTGAATTCATTCTGCCTTGGGTCCTGTGCCCCTCTGGCCTCTAGATACTCGACAATTCTTTCCTTCAGAAGTGATTCCATCATTTTCCCTATCACTAAAGTTAAACTAACAGGTCTGTAGTTTCCTGCTTCTGCCCTGCTCCCACTTTTGTGAAGGGGAATCACATCTGCCCTCCTCCAGTCCTCAGGTACCGCCCCATCCTCCCATGATTTGTTAAAGATGGTAGTCAGTGGTGTCACTAGTTCTACCCTTAGTTCTTTTAGAATTATGGGATGAATCCCATCAGGCCCCATTGCTTTGTCCACCTTCAGCTTAAAGAGTTCTTTCAGAACCCTTTCTTCTGTAAATGGGCTGGTATCAACTTCTGTATCCAGAGTGTTTCTATTGTTTGTTTTAGGTACCTCCCCCTCTTCATTGTAAATACTGAGCAAAAATATTTATTTAGTATCTCTGCCTTTTCACAGTCACCCTCTGCCCACACCCTTCCCTTTATTAAGTCTCACTATCCCTTCGCTCCTTGATGTACCTAAAAAAGGTTTTATCCCCATTCTTAACTGAGTTGGCTATCTTTTCCTCAGTTCGGCCTTTGCTGTTCTGACTGCCTTCCCAGTTTCCTTTGCTTTAACTGATACAATTCTCTGTCCTGCTCCTTCTGTGATTCCTTGTACTTTCTGAATGCTTTCTTTTCTCTTGAACCTTCACTGCCACCTCCTTTGAGAACCATAGTGGTTTCTTACATCATTTTGTTTTATTTGCTTCGCACAAAAGGCTTGTTACCTCTGTGATGGCAGTTTTATTATTCCTCATTGTTCTTCCACCCCTCCTTCCTGCCCATTTGCCAGTGCATTCCTTAGGCACTTACCCATTTTGGCAAAGTCAGCCCTCCTGAAGTCCAGTACTTTTGCCTTTGTATGGCTTGACTCTATTGCTGTGTTTATCGTGAACCATACTGTTCGATGGTGGCTAGTTCCCAGATGGCTACCCATTTCAGCATCTGTGATCCTCTCTCCATCTCCATTTGAGAGGACCAGGTCTTAATTGCTCCCTCTCGAGTGGGTTCCAATACTAGTTGTCTAAGGCATGCCCCTGTAGGGCATCTAGAATAACCCCACTCTTAGAAGTGGCTGCTGCAACTGCACTCCAGTTAACATCTGGCATATTCAGATCACCCATCAGCAATATCTCCCATTTCTCTGCCATCCCAAGGATGCCTTCTATCATTTCCTTGTCCATTTCCTCTCCTAGAGAGGGGGGTCTGTATACAACCCCTGTGCTGATTGTGGAGCCACTTCCAGTCTCCATGGTGACCCACAGTGCATTTTCTCCTCCCTGTTTACCCTTTAGTTCTGTTGCTTTGATCCCTTCCCTCACACAGAGAGTTACTCCTCCTCTTCTTCTTCCCTCCCTGTCCCTCCTGTAGATTGTGTACCCTGGTATGTTGACATCCCAGTCATGGTTCTCTGTGTACCATGTTTCTGTGACTGCCATGATATCCAGGCATCCCTCTTCCATCAAGGCCACCATTTCCGGGAGCTTTTTACCTAGACTACAGGCATTGGTGCTCATTACCCTCCATTTATTTATGGCTTTATTTCTTTTTGCCCTATCCCTGTCCTTACTGCCTTTGTCTTTTTCTCCATTAACCCCTGCCCTTCTCCCTATCGACTGCTCTATCTTGGTGTTTACCTCACTAATTACCCTGATTTTGTGGGGGGCTAGAGTTTCCCTTCTCGTTTTCAGTGCCTCTCCCCTTGGCTAGTTTAAATGCTTGCCAATGAAGCATTTAATTTAAACCTATCACTTAGGATCCTGGTTCCCCTCCTGGATAGATGCAGACCATCGCACCTGTATAGGCCTGCATCCCTCCAGGTGGAACCCCAGTCCCCAATGAAGCCAAATCCTGGAGCTCTGTACCAGTTTTTCAACCAGTCATTGAATTCCATGGTGCGGAGTACCCTAGCCTCTTCCTTGCCATAAACAGGTAGCACTTCCGAGAAAGTTACCATGTGTGCTACTTGCCAAGGCCCCACCCCAGCTCCACAAACTTCTGCTGCACTGCTCTGATCCCATTCTCAGCCAGGTCATTTGTCCCTAGGTGGATAATGACATCCAGCTCCCTCCCCCCCTTGCAGCTGCTCCCATGATCCAGAGGATTTACTTCCTGTCCCTGTAAGCCATGGCACTGGGCAGGCACCTTACCTCCCTTTCCCCTCCCTCCTCCACTTCTACCCCCCTAACAGTTGACTCCCCCCCACCAGGAGTTGTTGTGGGGTCCTGTGCCACCCTCCTGTGGGTCTCCATTGTGGAGGTCCCCAGCATCCTCCTTGGTCTTCACTGTGGGTGCCTCCATAGAGGAACCATGCTCCACCAGAGTGGCAAATGAATTGTGGAGAGACACAACTGGAGGGATGCACCTCTGTTCCACCATCCTCACCCTCCCTGAGCCCACCATGGTCCAATCACTCCTCTTTCTTGGCAACCTCTGAGGTAATGGCGGTGGCCTGGGTGGTCCCTGAGTGGGGGAGCAGGATTCTTGAATCCTTGCCACGTCAGCATGGAGATGAACAACCTCCTCCCTCAGCCCAGAGAGGTGCCTGCAAATAGGGCAGCAATGCAGTCCCCAGAATGTCTCCTGGAAGACTGCTGCTCCACAGCCAGTGCATTGCACCACTCCCCACATGTCTATGTCCCTTCCTGTTACAGATGCTTTTCTTTTGTTGTTTTTTGTTCTTGTTTTAGTGTGTGCAAGCTTATGAGTGTCTCCACCCCCTATTCAGTGTGCTGTGGCTTTAAGGATATGAACAGGTGTATGTGGTTAGCAGTTTTGGGAAGTGATGTCAGAACCCCTGCTATAAAGGAAGTTATGCACTTGGGGTGGGTGGGGTGAGGGAAGGATGGAAGGGAGTAAACCTATGCCGTCCAGAAATAATCAACTACAACTTTGACCATCCACCCCGGGGAGTGCCTTCCTTCCTTTCAGACACCTATTTCAGAGAGGTTAAGTAACAGGTCTAGTCACAAATGACTGCAAATATCTCCCAGCTACAGTTCCTCCCTGGCAAATTAAAGTTAAAAGTAAGAAAAGTCAACCCCAAAAACAGAATCAATACTAGTTACTTACACGGGTCCAAAAAGTAATAATTCAGTTCAGTGTAGACTAGAAAATAACCTCCTTGATTTAAGGAAGCTGTGGCTGCTTTCTCACTCTCTCCGTCTCAGTCTTAGCATCTTATTCCAAATATGGCGACCTACACATTTGGATTTCTTTTTCAAACAGTTCACAATATGCACTCTGTATTCAAGACAATATACTCTTTCTATAACCTTTTTCACTTTGATGCAGTGAAGGATCCCACCATCCCTCACTCAGGGATTCTATCCTTTAGAACTCTTCTAAGGAAAAGCAGTAGTGTTGCTCAGATAGTGCCACCGTGGATCTGCCAGTGATCAGGCAGATGTTGGCACTATTTGAGTGGGATCCGGATGAATACAGAGTTCAGATCCCACATTATCTGGTGCCAGATTTAGGGATCCGATGCCAGATCCCTGGATCTGGCATCAGATCCCAGCACTGGATTTAGTGGTCCAGTATCAGATCCCTGGATTTAGCACCAGATCCCCGGATCTAGCTGTCAGTTGACGTGGGCTGTGACCAGGGATCGGATGGCTGGATCCACTGGCAGATAGGGGTGGTATCTAGCGGATCCACTATCCTGTCACAAAGGGCAGGTATTTGGTGGATCTGGATTGGTGCGGAGTGATCTGAGCAACACTAAAAAGCATACTCAGGACAATCTTATTTCCCAACTAAGTACCCAAGGAGTGTCTATCTTAGGGTCATGGCCACTTATTCCCCATATAGAACACTCCATCCATGCTCAAGACCTGTTCATTCTACATTGGAAAATACAGAATCATCCTTATTCTCTTACTTCAATTAACTTGTCTCTAAACAATGGCACCCATGACGATGCGGTAATCTACTCAAGTCACTCTGACCCTATCACACTAGAGCAGTGACTTCAAGAGGACTTTTACAATGTGGATGACTGGTTTAACAAAGCTAAACTCCTAGTCAACCACAAAAAGACTAACTCCATGCTCTTTGCCCCTGCCCGTAGCTGCTACAGGACTGCAACTCTGAACATTTAGAATAAACAAAATGCCTCCATTGAAATGGTCCCCAAGTTCAAGTACTTGGGTCTCACCCTAGACAGCTACCTCTCATTCACCACACATGTCGATCATGTCACCACTACAGCTAACAGGAAGCTCAGCCTGCAATATAAGCACCGAAGCTGCCTCATTGATAAAACCCTCCAGCTTGCCATAACTAGCTCGGTCTTCTCAACTATTGATTACGGCCTTTCCATCTACAGTGTAGCCCCTGACAGCACCCTCAGGCAGCTCTTCACTATGCTCAACAAAGCATGCAGACTTGCACTTGAAGCCTCGCATCTAATCCATACCTACCACCTCTACCAGCAAACCGGTTGGCTAAATCTGAATGACAGGGCCTGCTGTCAAACTTGTCTTCTTGCCAAAAAAGCAACACTGGGCCTACTGCCCCCAGGACCCAGCTCCCTCATACACCAGCCCGCACCAACAAGGACTACAAGGGCATCCAATAATAACTCTGTCAAGATCCGTTACCGCTGCACCACCCAAGGTCAGAGATCCTTTGAATACTGGGCCCCGCTATGGCTTACCTCGCTTCCACCAGAACTAGATACTATCAGCAAAATTGGCTTGTTCAAATCCGCACATAGATCCCACCTGTCCAGCCAAGTGATATGCACCTGCCACACCTGATCAACTCCTCTAGTAACAAATACTGACTACCCCACCTACCTCGCACTTATGCAACATCCAACCTGCTACTTCCCCCCCTCCTACCCTACTCCACCAACCCCTTTCCCGCTCCCAGAGCCCCAGTCCCACCACCTCTCTATTCCCTGGGGTCCACAGCCCCCTTTTCAATTTCCAAACCCTCTGTCCTTCCACTCCCCTACCCTTTCTGACAAGACAACCCCTAGTCAGAGGTTACCGTAAGGTAACACCCCCTCCATTCCCCCCTCTCCCCACTCTCTTGAACTACTTTGCCTCCTCCTGCTCCCTCTCTTTTTCTAGTTTCTACTGAAGCACCAACTTAGCCTGTATGCTGAGTCACAAACCTATACCATGTAGTTTGTCATTCATTATACTGTTGTCATTTGTTTAATGTAACTGCAACTGTGCGTTTTCATATTGTACGTTCACATTTTTTCCCTGATGCGGAACCTTTGTAAATGAGCTTGTAGCTCAAAGGTTGTAATCTGAGAATTAAATAAATAAATAAATACCACCTACAGCTTAATCTGGTTTAAGGACAGTTGGCATTCATCTGTATCCCCCTTCCCTGGGTTGTGCCTAAAAATAGGCAGAATTTGTCTAGTGCACTTACCCGGTCAACAAAAACTAAATAAAATAAAAAATAAAGAAACTGTTTTGTCCTGTCAGGTAGTATGAACCAGGATTTAGGAGTCTTATCGGTTAGGGCCCATCACTGAAAAAACATAGGTCCTGGGTGGCATAGGAGTTAAACTGGTGGTTTACTAAATGAGTCATGATGAATTATAGATTATGTTGCGAAGTGAGTGACCGTTGGAAGAAATAATTTTAGGGATCATACATTTATGTTATTGATAATAAGCCAGGACCAAATAGTGGCAAGATTTATTGATGGGACTCTGGAACGATACTCAGTGGTTCACCCTGAAAACAAAACTATATCAGCACCAGAACTTCAAAATGAGTCGGATGAGGGAATAAAAAAAAAGGACAATTCTTAACATTACAATTAAAATGCATTGTAGATGTTATGATTTTAGGAGTGAGATTAAAGAGTTCCTGAGACAGTTGAGACAACTTTGAAAAAAATGTAACATTCGGGCACAGATAGAAACATAGAAACATAGACTTTGACAGCAGATAATGACCGCTTGGCCCACCTAGTCTGCCCATTTCCCTATCTACAGGATAAGCTGCAGATCCTATTTAACCAACAGCCTATTTCTACCTACCCACCACAAAAATTGCCTTATGTCTGTCCCATGCATTTTTTTTTTAATAAGCTTTATTGAGTTTCAACGATCCAAATAAAACAATACAACAATATTAACAAAATTACTAAATGTCAAATCCATCAACTCAAGTTCACTTAAGTTCACTTAAAAACATAAACTCATTCAAATAAAGCCCATACCCCCCATGAAATACAAAAATAAGTAACCACCCCATCTCCCTCCCAGACCACACACTGTTACTTACATTTAGACCATAACCCATGATGTAAGCAAGACTATCAAGGCTTCCATACTGCAAGAAGAGTCTCCAAATTGCCCCGTATCAATAGAAAGGCCTTCACCCTATCTTGCAAAGAGGCAATATGCCTTTCCAGCTGTAATGCTAGCATGACCCCCCTATACCACTCCATTATAGAGGGGAGTTTATCTTCTGCCCAGTGCCTCATAATAATCAGTTTAGCTACTGCAGAAATAAGTACCATGTGCACCCTTCTAACCCTTGGGGTGTCAGAGGGAAAATAACTTAGCTGGCATACTTCAGGGGTAAACAAGGCCTCCAAACCCAGAACAGGGTCCAAGGTATTACTAATAGATTGCCAGAATATCTGCACTCCGAGGCAGGTCCATAGCATATGATAGAGTGAACCAATGTCACCCTTGCACTTGCCACACACTGATGAAGTCAATCTCCCAATTCTAAACAATTTCACCGGGGTAAGATAGATATTTTGCATAATATTAAAGTGGACTAACCGGAGCCTGTCTTGTTTTATGTATTTATACATTGATTGCCAAAGTTTCCCCCATAAATCAGAATCCTCAGGAATTCCCAATTCCTTCGTCCAATAATAACAAATCCCCATTGATAATTTAGAGTCCAAAACCTGGAGAGTTTTGTAGGAGTTAGAGACCGAGTGGGGCTGGGAGGCTGTCTGGAGAAGTGTGGATACATCCATACCCACTGAGTCTTTCATCGGAAAAGGCGCCTTTATCTGGTACCCCAGTGGGTCTCTGAAAGTGATTGAAAGGGAGCAGTCTCCCATTCGACCAAATATCAGAGGCCTTATAACAATTCAACTGAGGCCAAAAACTGGGGGGTATTGGATAACCTCCAATCTTAAAATGCGGATTGCCTATAATAGGCTGGTCCGATGACTGACACCACCTCACTCCAAGATATTTCTGTATCTGAAGAGAAGCCTTAAGTGACCAACCTATCAGGTTGTTCCTGAGGGGCTTAGGAATATGAGATGGGGAAACATATAAAAGAGCCCATAGCGAGCAGCTGACTTTGGCCGCTAAGTGTTTCTCTATATTAAGTCATAAGGGTAAGGTATTCCGATGACCCATATTCTTTATTCCAGAAAGCCAATTTACTAAAGTGATAAGCAATATAATATAGGAAGAAGAAGGGGGCCGCAAGGCCTCCTCTAAACTTCCGGGCTGTCAATTTAAAGTAGGTTCTACGGATACCTTTCCCTTTCCACAGGAAACCATTCACTAAACTTTGAAGCTTGGAAAACCACGCTTTCAGTAAAAAACTCCCCAACATTCCCATTGGATATAGTATCCTCTGTAAAATATTAATTTTAACAATACTTAATCTACCCCACAGGGAAAAGGGAAGCAGACTCCATCTCTCCATATCCCCGGCTATCGTTTTGATTAAATTACCAAGGTTGTCTTTGATCATAGTTCCAATATCCCTAGAAACTCTTATGCCCAGATGTGCTATGGACTTTGCTTCCCATGAAAGGCCATAGGGAGACAATTCAGCTTTGTTCACTCTACTATTTAAAGGTAAAACTTTGGTTTTGGCCCGATTCAGCTTATAAAATGATATTTTAGAAAATTCCTCAATTTCAGATAACATGGCTGGAATTGATAGACCTGGCCTCTCAACATGCAATAAGATATCGTCTGCATACTCCGAAAAGGCAAATCTCGCTGGTTCCACCTGAATCCCTTTAATACTAGTTTTGCTTAACAACCTGCAAAGCAAGGGCTCTAAGTATAGATTAAACAGTAAGGGGGGCAAGGGGCACCCCTGCCTTGTGCCCCGGAGCAACTGAAAGGGAGGAGATAGTACTCCATCACATTTAACTCTGGCCAATGGGAGGGAATATAAAAGTTGTACCCACTTCAAAAACTCATCGGGCAGACCAAAGCAGGTCAGGGTGGTGAAAAGGAAATCCCAGGAGACCCTGTCAAATGCCTTTTCCACGTCCAGGGACACCAGCACCATTGGTATGCTGGAGTCCCTGGCAGCGGAGATAAGATGTAATAATTTCATATGATCCCCGGACGACCTTCCTGCTATAAACCCAACCTGCTCATGGCCTATAAGGTTGCCCATTACTTTTGAAAGCCTGTTAGCCAAGATTTTAGCCAATATTTTAATATCAGTATTCAGCAGGGAGATAGGGCGGTAGCTTCCAAAACTTAGCGGGTCTTTCCCAGGCTTTAAGATTAATGCTATTACAGCTTCCTGGAAACTAGGGTCTGATATACCATTATCATACCAATAACTAAATACATCCTTTAGTACTGCACTTAGTATGGATTGACAAGCCTTATAAAGGTTGTTTGGTAGTCCATCAGGCCCAGAGGATTTATCAACAGGCAGTTGTTGGATAGCCTGCTGAATTTCTGCAATGGATATTTGAGTGCTCAGGGAGACAGCCTCCGCAGCTGTAATCTTAGGTAAACTCACTGAGTTGAGGTAGCAGTTTATATCCACTTTGGTGGGCTGTAAAGATGGATCCACCGCATAAAGGTCTTAAAAGTACCTAACAAACCCTTTCGCAATTTCTTGAGGATCAGTACATACCTGACCGTCTTGCCCAAAGCTAATTCCAGCAAAGCATTGTGAGGTCTCCAATTCCCGGATACGCAGAGCAAGTAACTTCCCTGCTCTCTCTCTCTCATCTCTAGATATTAGTCCTGCATACTGGGCCTACAACTGATACAACCTAGTCCACATATCTGTCGAGGAGTACTGGGACAGATTGTGCTCCAGGCTTTTGATGGATGTAAGGAGAGTATCCATCTGAGTCCTCTGACGTTGGGCCCTTTTTCGATGCCATTCTTGTAAACTCTCCCCGCAGAGAACATTTTAAAGCCACCCATACCAGATCACGCTTGGCGACTGACCCCTGATTACTACTAAGAAAAAATGTAATAAAGTCCATAATATGCCCCAGAGAGGTATTATCTCACAATAGCTGATTGTTCAGCCGCCACTGAGGGGACCATTTACATCCTGCCCCTAACCAGAAATTCATACTGACAGGTGCATGATCAGACAGGACTCTAGCTGATATCTCTACCTGTGAAACCCCGGCCATTGCAGGGAGCTTATAAGCAAGTAATCATTTCGGGAGTACGTTCTATGCACCATGGAGGAAAAAGGTATATTGTCTCGCTGAAGGGTTAAGGACTCTCCACACATCAATCAGTGCAGCACCACTAATCAGGTCTTTCATAGTTTGCTGAGCTGGAGATAGACCACATTTCTCGCAATCAGACCTGTCCAGTTCTGTCTGGAGCACTAGATTCCAATCCCCACCTAATATTGTAAGCTTTGATGGGTTGGTCACCACCAGGTTTAGTAAGTGTACAAAAATGAGGGGGAGTCAGTGTTCGGACCATAGATTGAACCAAGCAGAACCGGGTGAGATTCTAGCATACCATGTACCAGAATATAGCGGCCCTCTGGATCCCAGATTTCTTGAATTGATTTAAAAGGAACATTCTTTGCTATTAATATCATTGCCCCACCTTTATTCATTGCTTTCCCTGATCCAAAAACTTGCCCTACCCATTGCCTTCTAAAAAGGGAGATATCCTCCCTCTTCAGATGGGTTTCTTGAAGGAAAGTTATTCTTGCTCGCAGCTGCGATAAAAGCTTCAGGATTATTTGTCTTTTAACCCTATCCTTGGCCCCTTTAATATTCCAACTTACAAAACAATACTGATTACTCATACTCAGGAGAGACAGTATAAGGAAGGGAAAGGGAAAACAAAAACATCAAGCTAAGCAAAGGCAGTTACCCTTGCCTAGCAGATGCTGCTATTTCAAAATTGAGCTGCAATCTCAGTAAGGAAGCCAAGATGACTGTTAAATTACTCCTAGACCAGGAGTACTGATAGTGTGTAGCCTTTCCCCCTTTTCTACAACCACCCCCCTAATAACAACCCACCCCCCCATTACTATCACTCTTAAAACTCGCAAACCCCAACTTAGAAAACCACCCCCAGTTCAAGTTAACTGCACTCCCACCATCTAACTGCAACATGATGTTAAAAAGAAGCAGACCTAAACATAACATTCTTGTCCCCTATAGCCCCCCAATTGCCCATCTATATGAGCGCAAAGGAAGAAATACTGTCTAAGTGTATCTCTGTTCTATATTTACCTATGTCTATTATATTCTTATCGAGCCCCAAATACAAAAGTTAAGGATATCAGCGAGTTAACATCACTGGGAGCATTCAATAATACCCTGTTATTTAGCTTAATAGGCTCCGTTCCTACAATATTGACGCCTGAGTTAGATCCAGTACTAAGCTACTCTGAACAATATAATTGCTATCTATTATAATAACAGTAATAATCTCCTTATCCCTCATTTGGTCAGGGAGAAGGACCCGGAACAGACAGCTGTCATCTAAACCTCATGACCTTTGGTAAAACAGCATGTTTAAGTCCAATGAATGATTTATAGGTCCTTCAATCAAGTTGGATGGTCTACAGTCCACGGAACGCGGCTTAACGGCCCTCTTCAAGTCTCATTGAATCACGAGTTCCAAAATGTGAGAAATGAAAACTAATGAATGGGACCCGGAGTCTCTTGGTGTCTTTAGACGCTCTGTTTCCCTGGCAGTTCCTTCCCGCGCTAGGGAAAATCAAAGCATTCATCCCCCATGTATGAATCCTCCGCAAAAAGGCCAACCTTGTCAGAATATCATCCATCCAGCCATATCCTCGTCTCAAAAATAACGCTTCCTTAGCATTGAAATGACATTCCAGGATGCCACTCTCGCACTCCTTGAGGCTCCTAAAACCAGATAATGATCTGCTTCATGGCATCCCTCCTCAAAATATTGATCATATCAGCAGGGGGAGAAAACAAGTCCAGTCTGCTCACTCCTCCTTATCTTCTCTACGAAGGTGTGTAAAAGAATCCGAACTAAGAACAGTCACTCAAATAAGTCGAGAACTCATCACTTCATTCCTCTATTCATTTGTACAGATCCGGGAAAAGCTTTTTCAGATCTTGCAGCGCCTGTGCAGGGGAGTCGAAGGAGAGCCATTTGTCCTCATGCTTGACCAGGAGAATTGCCGGATACTTAACACGAAATGATTTCCCGGCTGCCACCAGCTTGGAAACTAATGGGTGAAGCTCCTGTCACCTTAGGCGGACCAAGTGAGGGAGATCCTGTGTAATATGAATTTTTTGACCTTCCCAGGTCACCTCTCTGATCTCCTTAACCTTCACAAGAATATGCTGTTTGTCCAGAAAGTTTAACAGCTTGAAAATAATCGGTCTGGGAGGTTGACCTGTTGTTGGCATAGGACGTAATGCCCGGTGGGCTCTTTCAATTACATACTCCCCTCCACTTGGGGATGGACCAGCTATTTTAACACAAAGCTTTTGCAGAAATAAGATTGGGGCATTCCCTTCCTGTCTCTCTGGTATTCCAATAATTATCAGATTGTTTCGCCTACTACGCCCCTCCAGATCTTCTATCTTGTCTTCTAGTTTCTTAAGCCTCCGTACAAAACTCACACTTTCCAGCCCAGCTTTTTCTTGTTTCTTCTCTAGTGAGACAATTCTGGCTTCAGAGTCTCCGACTCTCATTGATAGAGATGTCACTGAGTTCTTAATCGTTTGGAGATCCTCAGAGATCGCAGCGACAGCTGCCTGCAGTGGCTGCATGATTTCCAGGAACCTCTCCTCCAAGAGAGCTGCTGCTGTTGCGGGCATTCTTGGCAGGCTAGAGGCTTGCTGCTTAGGCTGTTTCGTGGCCTTGTCTTTCTCTGGAGTGAGGGGCGGAGAGTGCCCCGGCGGCGCTTTTTTCATATAGATCTCCATTCAGCACTCTACCTTAAGCTTCTCGATTACGTTGCCACACCAAATAGTTACAGATGAGAGCAGGTTTAACTTGCAAACACTATTATTATTGAGAAAAATAGTGAGTGGAAGACGGAGCTTTAGGGACAAGCTGCTTCAGCTCAGGCTGCCATCACGTGACCTCCTGTCCCATGCATTCTTGAATTTGTCCACAGTTTTAGACCCCGCAACCTCCTCAGGAAGGCTGTTCCTTGTGTCCGCCACCCTTTCTGTGAAAAAATACTTCCTCACATTGCCCCTGAACCGTCCCCCCCATCTTCAAATTGTGTGCTCTTGTTCTTGCACATCTCTTTTTCTGAAAGATGCTACCCTCTTGAGCTTTACTGATTCCACTGAGGTACTTAAAAGTTTCTATCATGTCCCCCCTCTCCCTCCTTTCCTCAAGGGTATACATATTAAGCTCCTTTAGTCTCTCCACGTATGGCTTCTCTTGCAGACCCTGCACCATTTTAGACGCCCTCCTCTGGACTGCCTCCATCCTGTCTATGTCCTTGTGGAGATGGGGTCGCCAGAACTGGATGTAGTACTCTAGAGGGGGTCTCACCAACTGTCTGTACACAGGGATAATAACTTCCTGTTTTCAGCTGGTGATGCCTCTCCCTATACATCCCAGTGTCCCCCATGCCCTCCCTACTGCCTTGTCACATTGTTGGCTAACCTTAAGGTCCCTTTCTATTTTTGTTGTTGTTACTACCTCCCCCCAATTGTGTAATCTTCCCCTTGGTTTTTGTTTCCCAGGTGCACTATTTTGCACTTCTTTGCATTGAATCCAAGCTGTCATACTTCTGACCATTCCTCCAACTTTGCCAAGTCCCTTCTCATCCTTTCCACGCCTCCTTGTGTATCAACCCTGTTGCAGATCTTTGTGTCATCTTCAAAGGGGCATACTTTTCCTTCCGTCCCTCTGCAATGTCACTTACAAAGACATTAAAAAGTACTGGACCCAGTACTGAACCCTGCGGTACCCCACTAGTAACCCCTCTTTTTTCAGAGAGGATGTAGCTTATATTTTGTATTTTATTACTAAGGGTATTTATAAGAATACAATATCAGTACCCTTTTTATCTCTGGTTGCCTGTCTACTCCTGACGACATAATTTATCATCGTTTTGCAGTTTACCCCAGTCCCACAGTCTCCATGGAATCCCTGGTTTTGCCACAAAATCAGTCCCTTCAGTCAACTCACAGGCTTCCTTCTCTGCACTGCTTGACTGCTCTGCTAAAGAGACCACACCTCCATCTTGTATCAGACTATCTGTATGCAGGATTGGTATCTCTTCTCTGCCATGATCAGGTACCTCATTATCTTCAGGCTCTGCAACACTCTCACCTGATCCTTCACAGTTCAAAACCAAATGTTTCTCACCTCTCATTCAGGATCAATGCAGTAACACCCAGGAAACACTGGAAACTCCAACAACTTTGTCTCCATTACTGGCATCACCTCTGTGGACAGGTTCCCGCTCTCTTTGCTCAAGCTGAAATTTCTCCGGCTTCCATCTGTGCTGTAGGGATCCTCTCCTTGCCTCTTGACCTCATGCAGGGGCTCACCTTTCCCGGAGGACATCCACTGCTGCATGTGCTGGACTACTCGCTCCACTTCATGGAATTGTTGCTCCGCATCTAGGCTTCTCTGTTCTGCATCCATTCATCTTTCAATTGCACAGCCAGCATCTCCCTCCAGCCTGCAGTGGGTCAGCTTACCCCAACACATCTAACCATTGAACAGATGGATCAAGAAATTAAGGAGATCATGAAAAGGTGGACTGTCCCATACTTCCCACCAAGGGATCCACTACTAGACATTATAAATAAATTAAATGAATTTTAAATAATGTCAAATAAAAATATTTTCTGCTTAATAGGGTTTTAAATGACTCTGTATCAATATTTGCTAACATGAATTAACTGAGTGTAAGTTTTTTACTAAGTCAAAATGTTTTCTGTTAAACAAAATGCAGGCCTAACCACAAGGTACTTCCTCTATAGCAACAAGGGCTTTAGAGCTAGCTACAAAGGTTAAAGATGTCAAAAACCACTCTGCTATGAAGTAAGATGCTGACATGACATTTCATTTCCAACTAGAGATGCAGCGAAGTAAAATTCTACCCACGAAGTGGCCATGAAATGGGTACTTTGTGTCAACATCCCGCTATGCGAAGTGTCCATTTTTAAGTCTCAATTCACCACTTCACGGTGTAATTATGACTTTGCATTGTTCACTCCACATTAATTCACTTTAAGGCAGAGTGAGAAGTTTATTGGCAGCCTACACACAAATCACATGATTAGTGATAATAAACTGTACGCGAATGCAGATACCTATGGCTGTACTTCCTTGACCTGTACCACACAAAACTACCCGATTTGAAAACTCATATTAATGAGTACAATGGTGAAACCGAGACCTGAGATGCTACGAAACAGGCTTACAGTTTTGTGATTCATGATCGTGAATTGTGACCGTGAAGATGAAGAACGTAATTTGTCTAGGAGTTGGAGTTGTGATGAGTGTCTGGTGTAACATGACTAATGATAGTAAACTGTATGCAAACGCGAATACCTACGGTTGTACTTCCCTGACCCGTACCACACAAAACTATCTGATTTGAAAACCCATATTAATGAGTACAGTGGTGAAGCCGAGATACTACGAAACAGGCTTACATGCAACTAACAACAAAAAAAAATGCAGTTTTGTAATTTGTGATCGTGAATCATGACCGTGAAGATGAAGAACGTGATTTGTATTGTGAGTGACTCATGATGATCACCCTGACTTAAAAACACATATCAATGAGAGCAATGTTCATGCAGAGATATGCACCCCACCAGTACTCTGAAGGGAAGCCAAACAAACAGCTGTGACTTAAGTTACAGATGGAGATTGAGCCATAAAGAGATGCAAATGCACAGACAGATTACGATTGTGCTGTGCACTCAAGAGATGCAAACACAAAGGCACAACAACACCTAAGCAGTGCTCACAAGTCACAAATCTAAATGTGGAAAAGAATATCTTTCGCCAGTTGGGACGGGGAAGGGGGTCAGTGCACTACAGTAACGGTCCACTACCAGTAAATATACCATAAAGTGGTACAAACAAATCTAATAGGTGCAGTGGATAGCAGGTTCACAATGCTGCAATTACTGTGTGGCACAATAAAATGTGTCTGATTTGATGGCACGTGCCGCATACACACTCACTCGCACTACAAGTAATGCGCAGCAAATTGAAATCTTCTTTAATATAACCAACTCTTTTAAACACACTGAAATTATGCACTGCTGCACCACAACAATCAGCAAAAAAATGTCAAAAATTAATTAAAATATTATTGTGTGTACATTAACATAGTTATACAACAAAAATGTAACCAAAACAAAAAGACTACCTTTTTCTCCAAGTTTAATCTACCTACACCTCACAGATACGCCCCTCCTCCAAAGCACACTTCAAGTGTCTGTCAGTACACAGACTGAATGTTTAAAATTAACATTCAAAATCCACACACAAACAATAAACACTCAATGATATGAGTACAGGAGGGTTTGCTACAATCGATGTACTATGTTTTGAGCCAAAAAAATGGCTAAAAAAGGCTTTTTTTATCAGCTTTTATAGGGTTTGAATCGCAGAGCTCGGACAACAAACTGTCTCCAGTTATGACTACACACACTACCAGAACTGAGGCTGTGCAGAACAATCTAGAGCCCATGTGACCTGCAATCCCATGAATCAATGCAAACTTCACCTTCAAGCCCAAAAACAAGGTGAAATGATGTGAAGAGCCCAAAAACAAGGTGAAGTGATGCGAAGTACATTGAAATCAATGTACTTCACCTAAAAATAGACACAGAAGTGGCTGGGGAAGGCGGAGTAATGCGAAGAGTATTGAAATCAATGACTTTGAGATCCTCAGCTTGAAGCGAAATACTCTGCTTCGCATTGCTGAGTACTTCACGGAATCCCCACTGCTCTGCGAATTGCTTCGCAGGGCAAATTTCGACCACTTCGCCCACCTCTATTTCTAAAATGAGACATTTTCTGCCATGTATTGCAAATGTAAGTTTTTAATGTGTGTCTGAAAAGTATAACTAATGCATTAATTGCACAATTTGAAATGACAACATAGTAGGATAAATATAAAAACCTCTTACCATACTTTTCAAAAATATGTAATTATTACACTAGTCTAAGTTTTGGAACATGAGGTCCATAAGTGCCTTCCACCCAAAATCTATAAATTTAATCCCCATTTGAGCCAAGAGTAAGCAAAAAAGAGAAAGGAGCTGTAACAGCACGTCCTTCTGCCTAGGACCTCACTTGAAACATCAGGTTATGACTCTGTGAAGTAAAACCTGTTTTCATCTCTAATATTAGGAGCAAAAAAGGATGATTCTTGCATTTTATTTTTATTTTTGTATGACTGTATCTAAAAGTAGGAGAGACTTCTTCTCCAGTTAAAGATATATTGTTTGCTTGCAGTGCTAATCAAAACAAGCATTTGTCAATGCCGAATGTTGTCTTGCTGGTGTTGGCATTGGTAGTGCAGGAGTTAGAGAGATGTATAATAGCAATGACAGTGAAGTATGGAACCGACATCAACCACACCCCACCCTGCAGAGAGTGACGGGCATTGAGGTGTGCATTTGGGTCGTCGACCATAACACTGATGCTATTTCACCTCGCCCTACTCTGCAGGCTCTGCTAAGTGTCACGTTGTGCCTTGGGGTCATCGGGCCTTATGCTCACCCCATTCTATAAGGAAGTACATTGAGATGGGTGCAGTACAGGAGAATGGGGTGAACTTTTGGGCCGAAAAGTCCAAAGCACACCTTTGATGCCTGTCAGTGACTACAGGGTGGGGGTGCAATGGCGTGAGCATTACAGCTGACAATCCAAAGGCACTCCCCTGACTCCTGTTAGTCTGTACAGGGTAGGACATTATGGTCCTAGACGTTTGTTGGTATTTGCACTCCAACTTTTCAACATGGCCTTTTTGTGACCCCACCTCATGAAAGCATTTGGGCTCTCTGTTCATGAACAGTGGCACTGTGATTTTGTTAATCTGTCTGGAATGTTGATTTCCCACAGCGACCATGCCATTCTGTGCCACGTATGAAAACACAGTTCAGGCAGGATGCGAAAAATGACAGCTGCACTATGCATAAGGACGTGTGAAGAGATGGCAATTTTGAAAATCTGGAGTGTAAATATAAAAAATTCTTGAAGTTATGAGCGTGCCTGAAAACTGCACAACGCACGCTCACAACAGTTATTTTTTTTAATTCTTTCACCAAATTTTTAACATAGGCATTTTGAGACCTCTGCTCATGAACAGTGGCACTTTGATTTTCTTAATCTGTCCCGAATGTGGATTTCCCAACGAGACTGTACCATTGTGCGTCAGATGTGTGAAACCACATTTCAGGCAGGAAGTGAAAAATGACAGCTGTACTGTTAATAAGAAGGTGTGCAAAATTGGCAATATTGAAAATCTGAAGTAAAAATATTAAAAATTTTTGAAATTATGACTGTGCGTGGAAACTGCGCAATGCACACTCGTAACACATCAGTGTCAGTGTCAGTGGCTCAGTAGGTAGCACACTCGCCTCTGAGGCTGGGAGATCAGAGGGCTGTGGGTTCAGTTCCCACATCTGGCACTTGGGCTAATATCCCAGTACTGACACAGTAGTGCAGCATGAGAGGGGTGCTGCACTTCTGAGGTGCCGTCTTTCGGATGAGATGTTAAACCGAGGTCCTATCTGTCTGGATTGGTGGTAGTTCAGGTGGATGTTAAAGATCCCATGGCACTTATCGAAAAGAGTAGGGGTAGTTTTATTAAAGAAAAACATAACATCACAAAAAGAAATTACAAGTATAGGCAAAATACCATATTATATATAAAAAGCAATTCAGAAAAAGAAAAAGGACATCCAAACGAAACACATTATAACAACTCGTTATACAGGTATAAAATTTCATCAAAAGAGATCAACTTTAGATTTGGAGAATTTATCCAAATCTCTAGTTTTAACAGGAGGTTAAGCCATTCTCAATTTGTACAAACATGGTGTTAGATAAAACTGTTTGTTGCTGAAAAATAAATTGGCAATGAGCTTGCCAAAGATAATATTGTATAAAAGCAAAAAACACATTCAAGGTACTTCTATGGTAATGGTGCCATATCCCAGTATAATTACCCCAAACTATGGTCTAATAGGTAAAGGTGACTAAAAAGGGGAGGTTCCAATGTACAGCAGCGTCCTGCCAAAATATTTGACTAAAAGGGCATGTAACAAAAAAATGAACCATAGTTTCTTCACAATTAGTACAGGTGGGCCGTAAGCAAAATCTTTCTGTAGTGGGTTTATATTTCAGGTTACCTCAGACCCCTAACCTACCCTGTATAGAAAGCCATACAATATCCCAGATATGTGGGGGAATCCTAAAATCCGTCAATTTCCTAAAAGAAAAAAACAGTTTAGAGGGTATACATTCTAGGAAGAGAGGAACACATTTTTGTACCTCAAACACAAACTTATAAAAGTTTTTTCTAGAAAGAGTGAGCAAATGTGGAAACGATATTTTCCACTGCTGTAATTTCTTAAAAGTAGTGATACCATAAGATGGCAAGGAATCTGATAATAATATTTTAGGGGGTAATAGTGACCATTTATTTAAATATGTGGACCACAAAAAATTGGACCAAAATTGCCAGGACATAGTGGTAGAAGACCAAATATAAGAAAAAGATTCAAACAAAAAAAATGAGTGGTAAAAACAATGGGGTTGATCATGTCTAATCCACCCTTATTAATGGGAAGATAAGTAATATCTCTGCGCACTGGGTTCAATCTATTGCCCCATAACATCTGGAAAAAAATACTTAATAGACTAGTCTCCAGATGAAGAGGAGGTGGAAACACAGAACTCAAGTATAAAAACACAGGCAACACAAATTTTTTTAATAATTGCAACCCTTTTTTTCTTTCCAAATTTCCACCTTTTGCAACGGTGTATTTTAAATTCTCCAATGTATAATTGTTTCTCCCAATTATAGGTGGCTAAGTCTCCTGCTCCAAACCAAATGCCCAGAATCTTATGAGGAGAAGAAGCCACCGGAATACCTGCAATTTCAGAAGGGTCTAGATGTGTAGACTGTAATATAAAAATAAAACTCTTATGCACGTTAATCTGGGCTCTGGAAAGTGTCTCAAAAATAGAGAAAATGTGTAATGCATTAAGTAGAGAAGGAATATCTTTAAGTAATAAAGTGATATCATCCGCATAAGCAGTTATTTTTTCAACTGGTAAAGTAGAGGAAGGTGATAATCCAATAATATTCGTGTCCTAGACAATCTGTCTAATAACAGGGTCCAAAACAAAAGAATACAAAAGTGGGCTCAATGGGCAACCCTGCCTTACCCCAATCAATATAGGTAACTCTGTACCAAAATATCCATTAACCATGGGAACACAACTAGCGCTCTCATATAGAATGGAGATCCAGTTAATAAATGGCGTAGGAATGCCGTACCGTAAAAGTATGGAAAATAAATAATCATGTCTAACCCTATCAAATGCTTTGGCTTGATCTAAAGCAACAATATATCCAGAAATATGACCTTTATTACTGAGTTCGAATAAATCTCTTAAAAGACATAAATTATGCTGAATGCGCCGATGAGGGATGGCACATGTTTGGGCTGGGTGAATAAGAGATCCGGCTACCAGTAATAATCTATTATTAAGAATTTTAGTTAGAATTTTGTAGTCACTATTTAACAAACTCAAAGGTCTCCCATTAGATAATAGGGTTTTGTCCCCTGATTTATATAGAAAAAAAGTAGTGAGGTGTTAAACCCAGAAAAAGCTGCAGAGGAAAATAATAAAAAATTAAATACCTTTGGCAAAAAGTAAATCATGTGAGGCAAAAAAAGGTTGTAGAATTCATTAGGGATACCATCCCACCCTGGTGAAGTACCCTTACTTAATTGTGATATAGCTTGTTCTACTTTCTGGGAAGAGATAGGTCGTATTAGTGGAATCACTTGAGAGGTAGATAGTTGTGGAAGAGGAGCAGTGAAACTAGAAAGATCAGACAAAGTAAGGGTAGATCTATCCTGAAAAGAAGCTGCAACATGTTGTTGAACCAAGGTCAACTTATCCATATCTTTGGTAAGCAAAAGACCAGTAGATGAAACTAACTGGGTCATAAAGGTGGCCTCTAGCCTTTGTTTACATGCCATAAAGGGGTCAGAAGCTGGTGTGGTTTTAGTTCCAAATTTAAATTCTAGTTCTAGGGACTTTGCTCTATCATATTGATAGGATTTCGTCTGTTCTTTCAGGACCTTAATTTGAGGAAGCAAATCACGGGAATGTTCAAAAGGGGAGGACATCAATTTGTATAATTGATTACGGACAGGCAAATACTGTATATATTGAGAATTAGCTCTAGCTTTTCCAAACGAAAGAAAAAGCTTTTTTAATTCCCGTTTCCGGTCCATCCACCAAATCAAAGAATCTGTGTATGCACAGAAAACAGATTCCCTGTATGCAAAAAAAAGATCAATCTGAGAATAGAAAGAGGGGGCATCAAAAAGGGACATATTCAATTTCCATCGATTATATTTGGAGAATATCTTGGATGGGAGAGAATGTAAACTAAAAGAGCAAAAAAGTGTGTTATGATCAGAAAATTCTGAGGGCTGAGACTTATAAGAAATGGGATGTAAGTATTGGGATAAAAAAAACATATCAATCCTTGTGGTGTAAATAAACCTATGATAAGTTGCACCAGAGCCCTTGGGGTGTAATGCACGGAAAGCATCCTGCATACTGGAGTCAGCAAGAATTTGTTTCAGAGCATTAGAATCACAATATACTTTCTTCTGGGTAGCTCTGGATAAAGGGGTATCTAAAGTACAATTAAAATCCCCTCCCCAAACAACATGCATTCTGGTGAAAAGAAATGGTTTAATATCCTCAAATAATGCAACCCTGGCAGATTTTGTTTGTGGGGCATAAAGGTTAATAAGACAGAAAGAAAAGTCTCCTATAGAGCCGTCCAAAATCAGGGCCCTACCAGGACAAACATCCATTAACTGAAAAATACGAATATTGGTGGATTTAAAAAGAATGCCAATTCCATCTGCAGGTTCCAGTTCAAAGGACCAAAATGAAGGTCCCCAGTGCCATCGTCTTTTAATATTATCTACCTCAGCTAGTGAGGGAAGACGACTTTCCTGAATCAAAATAGTATCAACAGGAAGGGTTGCAAAATAGGCCAATACAGAAATTTGTTTCCATATGATTTCAAGCTGCAGACATTAAAAGATAGTAGTTGCAAAGTGGCCATAGGGTGTCATTGTTCAGCTAAGTCCCCCTTTTAAACGATTGCTTGCTTTCCTTTTTTTTCCTTTTTTCCCTTTCTTTTCTTTCGCCAGTTCTGTAGATCTACTTTCTTCATCTTCTGTGACTATCTCAGATCTATGGGATGTATCAGATTCTAAGTCTGAATCTCCCAAGTCTTCTTGTAGGGGTATAAAAAATATTAGAAGTTGGAATAGGACAGGGAGTGGGTAGTTTCAGAGAAGATCTTGTAAATCTCCGGCCTTTAACAGTCTCAAAGGTGTTGGTGGGGGAGGCATTGTAGGCCTGTCAGGCACACTCTCCATCTCAGAGGCCTGGATCATAGTAGAATAAAGGCCAGAGGTATCCACCAAGGGTACAGTTTTCAGTACAGCTGATACAGGTGGATCAGGATCATTCAATTTATCCTGAGCTTGGAGTACTAAATCATCGTGATCCCATCCCTCGGTTCTATTTCGCTTAGCCCAGGGGCATTGAGGAAAGGCATGTCCCTTTTCGTCACACAGGTTACACTGGAAAACATTCTGACATAGGTCTATCGAATGTCCATACCCCCCACAAAGAGAACATTTCATCATGTCACAAGAACTACTAATGTGAATGCAGGAACCGCATTTATAGCAAGCTCGGGGCTGACCATTATAAAAGCACACCCCACTGTCCTTTCCTAGAAAAAAACTATTTGGGAGATGAACTATATCAGAATTCACTTGAAACAGTTTAAACTTCCAGCCCCCAGTCCAAATACCCTCTAAATCCAATAAAGCTTCAGGAGGTCCAAGGATATCACAATGCTTCTGTAGCCAATGGTAAATATCACTGACATTCACCCCCTTCATTTCTGAACATAACAGTGATATACCGAATTTATGGCCTAGTCAGAGGGATGGCTAAAAAGGGAAGCCATAAAGGAGTAGTTTTGAGAACAGAGTATTTTTCCCAAAATTTTTCCAGACTATGATTAAGTCTGAAGCTTACATTAAAAGAATCCTCCCCTGAAACATGAATAAGTGCAAATAGGTCCGAAGGGAGAAAAGACATGGAACCCCTAAGCAAAGTGTTGGCAATATAATATCTATCTGCATGAGCATTTAAACCCCCTCTATATCTTAGTCGAACAGCGTTCCTCCTAGGAGCCTGTTCAAGTTTGTGTTTGAACACGTCTGCCATAGGGATGCGAGGAGGGTTTTCAGGGCCCTTGCAGGAGCCAAACCCATCACTTGCTGCATCAGTAACCTAAGTCTCTCTCCCCCTCCAAAGACGCACTGGGCCAAGCAGCCCAAGCGCCCTTAACAATGGGTGCAATCAGCAACATTAGTAATAACAGAAGGAGCAATATCTACACCTGAGCTCAGGGAGGTGGCATGCTTAGGTGAAAGATATGAGACAGGCTTCCAAGTAGGGTCAGGCACCCAAGTTCCCGAAGTGTTTTGTGTCCAGCCAGCATTAAGTAAGGAATCTTCCTCCGACCAGTCCTTGAAATCAAGAGAGTCCTGAGTTTGTAAACCAAATTGGCATTTCAGAACTTGCGATGTGGTAGAGATTCTCTCAGATGCAGCGTGGGGCTCCAGCTCTGTCAGACCTTCTGCCAGTGCAACCGGAAGCGTATGTTGCCAAAAATCATCCGTAGTGGAAACAGGGAGTGCAGAATCCAAAGGCCTCAAGGCAGACACAAGGCACAGGGTCGGTAGTCGCAGTGTGAAATATCTCCCGAATCAGTAGCGAACCGATCACCTCCAGGACAGCAGACGACTTCTCCAGGTCCGTATCTACAGTTCTCATAGTTGCAACAGTAGTATCCAAAAAACACACGGAAGCATTGCTAGCGGGAGCATCCTCGCTAGTGTCCATCTCCTCACAGGATTGCAGAGCTTCTGCCATGGTGCAGCGTCGTCTCAGCCCTCTACTGGCCACAGAGCGCCAGTAGAGTAGGGGAATTTCCCCGGTGTCCTGGCCAAATTTCCCTTATTCACTAAAAATACCACCAACAGCTTAATCTGGTTCAAGGTCAGTTGGCATTCATCTGAATCCCCCTTCCCATGGTCGTGCCTGAAAATAGGCAGGATTTGTCTAGTGCACTTACCTGGTCAACAAAAACTAAATAAAAAAAATAAATAAAAACATAGTAATTTTGTGGAATTTTGTCACCAAATTTTCAACATAGGCATTTTGGAACCTCTGCTAATGAACAGCGTTAATGTGATTTTCTAACTCTGTCCCAAACATTGTTTTCCTACAGCAACTATGCCATTGTGCGCCGGATGTACGAAAACACATTTCAGGCAGGATGTGCAAAATGACGGCTGTACTTTTCATTAGGAGGTGTGAAAAAATGGTAATCTGGAATAAAAATATTAAAAATTCTCAAAGTTACGAGCGTGCATGGAAACTGAGCAAGGCATGCTCGTAACAGTCATTTTTTGGAATTTTTTCACCAGATTTACAATATAGGCTTTTTGGAAGCCCATCTCATGAACGGTGACACTGTCATTTCATTAATCGGTCCCAAAAGGTGATTCCGCTCGGTGAATGCAAATCACCTTTCGGGGCAGAATAATGAGATGACAGTGACTGAATTCATGAGGTGGGGTCCAAAGGAACCCACATTGAAAATTTGGTGCCAAAATTTGCAAAAATTGGCAAGATATGCACCAAAGTTGGAAAAAAACATTTATGCCATTATACAGCTTACCAGCATTTCTTCAGATCGCGGTTGGCTTTAAAGAGTGCAGACATGTTCCCGGTCCACCAAAGATCATGGCGCCAGGCTCCAGTGGTAAGTATGGGGTATGGGGGTGTGTGGGGAGGTGGGATATGGAGATGGTGGGTGCAAGTTGGAGGAGGGGGCACCGGACACGTCGAGGGACCATTTTCTTGTTTTTCAGGTAACACAAAAAAACATAAAGACAACAAGATTTTTATTTTTATTTTGCAGGTGTGTTTTGGCACACTGGGGTGGGCTCCCAGTGTGCCACCTGTATTTTGGGGGAGTGGGATGGAAGCCTATGGGGGGTTGGGCCCCCTGTCAGCACAGAAACATGTTGGGTGGCGCATGATGCCGAGGGGGATTGGGCACTCCATCGGCACACAAATTAAATAAGGGGACGATTATGCCAATAAGGATTGGGCTCCCCCATCAGCAAACTGAAGGGAAGAGGGCATGCTGACAGTGGGATTGGGCACCCCCGACGTCGGCTTGATAGGGACTATGAGGTGGATGGTAACAGCTGCCGCCATCTTTTATTGAAATGTTACACCAGGCAAGGCACGCACTGCAATGAGGGGGAGCTCCCTCATTGCAGCGGCTAAATATTTCAAGTTGGTGCGCTGCTGTCATAGACATGCAATCAATTCATGCCACGACACAGCCCAAAAGCAGTGGCGCCCTAGCAACAACCCATCATGCGTCTCCAAACCTGCTATTCCGTTATTCCCAATATGTTGCTTATATGCGCAAGACAACATAATAATGTTAATTTTGTATACAAGTTTTAAGCAAAACATTAAGACAATATGACATTTCCTGGTATTTCTTTTCAATTAAATATTTTTACTTAAAATGTTGTTGACTTACAATCCATGGGTAAAACTTAAATATGACTATTTGTATATAAGTTGTACAAAAAAAATAAAGATTTAGGATAAGGTCATTTTAATCAGGCAAACAGATTAGAACATGATTGAAATAGGGTGGTTATAAAGTAATAACAATCTAATTGGACACTCAGCCATGTGCATCATCAGCGCACCCAGTTAGACTTTGCCCTAATCAAGCTAAATTTCTAAATGTGGTGGTTGTTCCTGCTAGTTCCAAGAAATTACTCCCAGAACACAAAATAATCCTTAAAAGTCGGGTCAGAAAACCAGACCCAGTAATCACCCTGACACTTCACAACAAGCCAGTTTGCCAAATCTGTTAAGATTTTCTCCATCTGCTTCACTTTTGTCACTGTAAAAAGGTTGCATCTCAGCACACAATTGCATCTCTGGTTTGTGCACTGCTGCCAGCCATCTGCTTGGTGGTCACACATACTTTGGATGCACACTTCTGCTGGACACTTAACTTGCCATTCTAGCACCTTCTTTGCTGGCTTACTTCTTTCACTGCCATCTACTGACCCTCTGCTGTACCAAGGGCTGGCACATTTCTAAATGCTTTTCCTGTCACAGCATGAAGGGCAGATCTCACTTCTGACACCACATGTCATGGGAGTGAGGATCACAGACAGTCAGACAAACACAAGAGTCAGGTTAAACGCCTTTGGCATGGTGTATGTTTATTACATCTATTGTAAATATGAACAATTCAGGCCACAGTTCAATTTATGTCAGGATGTTCAAGGCAGTTTTAACTGCGTGACATGTCTTTCATCAAGCAATTTTCTTCAAATGGCAGGAAAATCTTTAGAGCAGTGACTGCTTCTATCAGATAGCTTTACCTCTTTAAAGCATAAGGCATTTTCAGGTTTTCAAGGCCTCTTCATCTGTTATTTCAAAAAGCTTTGATCCTTCTGTCTGGTCAGAGCATACCTCTCACCTTGGCTCTTCACTTCCAGCTGAACTTTTTTCAACTAAAAAACACTCCCCTTTTATATCCATCTCAAGGGTCACATAATGGACTTGTCACATGATTATAACACCACTTTAAAAACAATTATGTTTTTATTTCTTCCAACATGTTTTTTTTCAATGTTAACATCTATACATTTAAGCAAATATATACGTTTTACTTAAATGACTGATATTTCATTGAAGTATTCTGAAATATTTTACAAAGAAGGGTGAGAAAGAATAAGTGCATCAGTTGGGACTTGAACCCAGGCCACCCAGAATACCGTTCCAATTGCACTAACCAGTTGCGCCTATGAGACACCTGGAACCTAGGATGTCCCTGGGCACATTACTCTTTCTCAAATGCACAACCCAATGGCAACACATATATTTACTTCTAACAATCACACAGGAGTGTGGTTTGCATATTTTATGGAACACATGCCACCCTTGTTTATATGTGTTCCATAAAACATGCACACCACACTCCTGTGTGATTGTTAAAGTAATATGTACGACAGGTTGTGCATTTGAAAAGAATATTAACAGAGGACATTCAGTTGTCTTAGTGGCACAGCTGGTTAGTGCAATTGGAATGGTATTCTAGGTGGCCTGGGTTCAAGTCCCCTGAAGCACTATTCTTTCTCACCCTTGTTTGTATGCATTCCATAAAATATGCACACCACACTCCTGTGTGATTGTTAGAAATAAATAGTCTGAAATCTTGCAAGACCTTAAATACCTTAATCAGAGCATCTAATTGTATTCTAGTTCCACCTACTGTATTACTAGGTTAGTTTGGAAAAAAAGAAGGCCGAGGCCCATCGAGATTCTTCCCCCATACAATGTGGGCTAATAGGAGTAGGTAGGGTTCTTAATAAGCCAATTCTCAAAATGTTTCTTAAAAATATCAATGTTTTCACTATCAATTATTTCTTGTGGTAATAAGTTCCAAAGTCTTGATGTGTGTATTGTCATGAAGTTGTTTCTTATATTAGAATTTGCCTTTTTAATTATAATTTGTTTGTTATGTGCCGTAAGTGATCTTTTGTTTTTGAAGATAGCTAGCCCACACTGGCATCTTAGTTCTGGGGATTGTAAAATCTTATAGAGCAACAAGACATCCCTCCTACATTGTCTTGTTTGAATGGTATGAAGGCCTGTTGCTTGTAGTCTCTCAGGATATGCCTTATTGGACAGGCCAGACACCATCTTTGTAGATCGTCTCTGGACTCGTTCAACTTGGGCTATTTCACCTGTCAGACACAGGTTCCAAAAAGGTGATCCATAGTCAAAGTGGGGTCTTATGTGAGATCTATATAAGGGGATAAGGCACTGTTTGGTTCTAGTAACAAAAGAACGTTTAATTTGATTCAAAAGAGAATGTGCTACCCTGGTAACCTTAGAACAGTGGTCATGTGATGACGGTTAATTATTAAGAAGTATTCCTAGGTCCCTATCTGTTTTAGATGCCTTTAATGGGATATTGTTTATTTTATATGTATTTTGGGGGTTATTTTTGCCAAAATGTAGGATGGTGCATTTATCAGTATTGAATTCCATGTGGTTAATCAATGCCCATTGCTCAATATTGTTTAGATCAAAGACTAGACTTTTTGAGTTGTCAGCTGTATCTGCATGTCCACCAAGTTTTGAATCATCGGCAAATTTGACTAACCAGTTTTGTGAAGTAATTTTCATGTCACTTATATATCAGTTAAACATTGTGGGTCCCAAAATGGAACCCTTTGGCACTCCGCTACTTACTAGATATTGATTTGACAATGAGCCATTTATGTTCACCCTTTGGCTCTGTTAGATAACCAGTTTTTTATTCAATTTGTAAGGCAGTAAGAGAAACCAAAAGATTCTAGTTTGGAAACCAAATTGTCATGCAGAACTTTATCAAATGCCTTACTAAAGTCCAGTAATATAGCGTCAGATGGAATGTTATTATCTAGACCAATATTTATATTATTATGAAAGGTTTCCAGATTAGAAGTACACAAGTGTCCTATCTTAAAACCATATTGCGAGTTATCAACAAGATTGAGCATACCCATTTCCCTTTCAGTAAAAGATTAATAATCTTCTCCTTGGTTTTACAGACAACTGATATAAGGCTTATAGGTAGGTAATTCTGGACATTAGCCTTACTGCCATTTTTGTGGATGGGAGTTACTGTGGCTGTCAACCAAGCTAAAAGAATATGTCTAGTTCCGAGAGATTTATTAACGGTAATAATCAGGGGTACTACTATTGCCTTAGCGGTTTATAATAGAAATCTTGGTGTAATGTTGTCTGGGCCTAGACTAGATGTTTTCTTTAAAGTACATACTGTAAGGCTGAAAGAATCATGTTTTCCAAAATATTGTAGGTTGGAGTCTTATTGGATTGTTGCCTGGAAATTGAAGCTGGGGTATCCTTGGGGGAGAAAACGGAGGCAAAGTAGATATTAAAAATGTTTGCAGTATCTAAATCTGAATTAATTATTTTATTCTCCTGGAATATTGGTCCCACCTTTCCGGTATTCCATCTTTGGTTGTTTAAATATGAATACAGTGTTTTGTGAGAATTCTTAGTGTGGGCTATTTTAAATTTGAGTTTCATTTTGGCCTATTTTATATTGTGTTTGAGGAGGCATAACGTGGTTCGATATTTTAAAAGAATGATCTCACTATTTTGAATATTCTTGATTTTTATTTTTTTAAATAGTCTGTTTTTGCTTTATTAAGGATTTAATATTTTTGTTGAACCATCTAGGTATTCTCCCTTTAGCATTATATTATTTCATTAGTAGGACCCATAACTGCTTGAGCTGGTAGATTAACGTTTTTAACAAAATCCATGCATCGTTGGTGGATAAGTGATGCATTATATTATCCCAGGGTTTGGAAAGAAGTGATTTATTTATGTTATTGAAATTAGCTTTATCATAATTTTTGTATGTAGTGTATTTATATAAGCATGGGTGCTCAGTCAGGAGGGAAAACAGAATGGCAGAATGATCGCTAGTGTCAAGAGGTACCCTTATGTATATATCAGAGATGGAATCTTTTAATATTGGATATGACAAGGTCAAGGATATTAGAACCTCTAGTGGGGGAAGTGATAAATTGTGAAAGATCGTGTTCTAAGAGGCATGAGAGAAATTGTTTATCCTGACTGTTAGTGCCTAATAATGATATGCAGTCAATACTGGGGAGATTAAAGTCGCCCAGTATGATTACATCCCCTTCATTAGAAAAGTAAGAAATGTCATCTAAGAGGTTTCTAAAATAATCAGGGTCTGTCGAAGGGGGCCTGTGACAAGTTTCCAGGGATATTTGTGGTTGACCCTTAAATTGAATAGATACCCAGATACAGTACTTTCTGTGGTGGTACCAAACTGAATTTCGTGGGAGTTACTATAGTCTCCGACATACAGACAAACTCCGACACCCTGTCTGTCTTTATGATAAAGTTTATATCCATGAATTTATTTCAGCAGGATGGAAGTAGTATCCCACCAGGTTTCTGCAATTGAAATAATTCCTATATTATGGGATAGTATAGTGGCTTCAATCTTGGCCATTTTTGACTGGTTTAAAGAACGAGCATTTAATGACAGAACTTTACATTGGGATGGTATCTTAATGCTTTTCAGAGACTTGGGAATTTTCCCATTCTCCTCCTTTATTTCTAGTTTAAAAGATTGTCAATATTTTTCAGAAATGTATGTGCATGTCTTTCTAGATTGCATGATCTAAAATAGGCAAGTAAAGGTCCAGTCAGCCTTTACACAAGCTGGATTTGCTAGCTGCAGGTAAATTTGAAGACACCATGGCTTAATTATACAAACATACAAAGAAACCAGCAGCAGAAGACCATTTGGTCTATCAAGTCTGCTCATATTGCAGGGTCCACAGCTTGAGCTAATGTCCCTGTCCTCCTCCCCACTCCTCCCATTCTCCCTACCCATGATCCTTACCTTCCCCATGCCTATCCCAGTCCCTCTTAAAGGTGCCCACTGTCTTCAACGAGATGACCTCTTCCAGAAGCACAGTCCAAGTGTCCACCACCCTCTCTGTGAAGAAGTGCTCCCTGACCTCCCTTCTAAACCTCCCACCATCCAGCTTTAGACTGTGCCCCCTCATGTTATAGTTGCCACTCAGCTTAAAGAGACTCTCCTTATCAACCTTATTTATCTCTTTCAAGTACTTGAAGGTCCCAATCATGTCCTCTATCTCTCCTGTCTTCTAGGGAGTAGATGTTCAGTGTCCTCAATATCTCCTTGTATGCCTTACCCTGCTGACCGGCTATCATCTTAGTAGCCCTCCTCTCAACCTTCTTCAGCAGGTTAATGTCCTTTTTGAGGTGTGGGAACCAATATTGTACTCCATACTCTAGATGTGGCCTTACCAGTGACCTGTACACGGGCAGTATAACCTCCACTTTCCTACTACTGATCCACCTAGATATGCATCCCAGCATCTTGTTTGCCTTTGCTGCTGCTTCCTTGCACTGCATGGAGTGCTTCAGGTCACTAGTGTTCATCACTCCCAGGTCCTTCTCCTCCTCCTCCTCTGATGCAGATACTTGGATTCCACCCAGGTAGTACTCTGTCCTGGGATTATTGACTCCAATATGCATGACTTTGCATTTCTTGTCATTGAAGCCAAGCTGCCAAATCCTGGACCATCTCCCCAGCTTTTCCAGATCTTCCTGCATGTTCTGTATCCCTTCATCTGTGTCCACTCTCCCACAGAGCTTGGTGTCATCCTTGAATAGGCACATTTTTCCTTAATACAATCCCCAATGTCATAGGTATCATAGGTAATTTCAGAGCAAAGAAGACTTACGTCTATTGTGCTCACTGTTAATTCTAATTTTGATACCCCCCTATTTTATTTGCTATGCAATACTTATCTAGTTTCCTCTTAAACTCCACTGTAATCTTACTAGTGACTACCTCCTCAGGTAGGTTATTCCATACTGGAATAACTCTAACACTAAACCAGTGCCTTCTTTTCGTGGTCTTAAAATTTTGGCCCTTAAGTTGCCATGAATGTGACCTAGTGTCATATCGCTGTTCCCTCAATGTAAGTCCTAATTTAACCCTTAGGTTTGTATTTTTAAGTGCATTATAAACCATATACATATCCCCTCTCAGGCGCCTATACTCCAATGTGAACATCCCCAAGTCCTCCAATCTATGCTTATAGTCCTGGTCCCTAGTATCCACTACTAGCCTGGTAGCCCTCCTCTGAACCCTCTCCAATCTTTCTACATCCAACCTATAACCGGGAGACCAGAACTGTGCACAATACTCCAACTGTGGCCTCACCAGTACACTGAAGAGAGGCACAATCACTTCCCTCTTCCTACTCTTTATATGTTTCTTGATGTTTATAAGAGTACCATTAGTAGATTTTATAACCTGACTGCAATGCTGGTGGATCTTAAAATCGCTTGTCACTTTCACTCCCAAATCTCTCTCCTCCACTACTTTGCACTACTACTATGTCATTGACAAATTCACTAAACACCACCAGCCCCAGCACCAAGCCCTGTGGGACCCCACTGGTCACCTCTCCGATGCCAGATAACCCCCTCCCCCACAGCCATCCTCTTGTTTCTGTCCCTCAGCCAGTTTTCCACCCATATGGCCATTTTTTCCCCCAACTCCAAGATCCACCACTGTCCTGAACGACCTTTTGTGGGGCACAGAGTCAAAGGCCTTGTTGAAATCAAGACAGAGGATGTCTACCACTTGGACCATGTCTACTGTCTTAGTGACACAGTCAAAGAAGTCAATTGGATTTATTTGACAAGGTCTGCCCCCAATGAACCCATACTGCCTCTTATCCTGGACCCCATGCTCCTCAATTATCTTTTTCTTTCTCATTTCTTCAGGTTTGACAGTGAATAAATGCTTTTTGTAATACAGACTTTGTCTTTACTTATAACTAAGCAGTGCTATACATATATACATAGTGAGCTACACAAGTTATGTAAACAATTGCATGTTAACTTTCCTACTGTCTTTGCCATCTTTGCATTTTATATTAACACTCAAGGTAGACGAACCACTACCCAGGCCTCAGAATAGCAGCACTCCTCTGTTCTGGGCTGAGTGTCTGTTTTGCAACTGCACTCCTTTTCCATTTGTGAGGCTCAGCACTCTGGCTGGCCTGCTAATGAATACATTTGTTCCCTTGTAAAGCTTGGGGGTCTTCAATCAGGAGCACATAGCTTTCTTTTGCTTTTTCTTCCAGCTGTCCAACACCCTAATCTGGCATAGGCAGTCTGAATAGAAAAGATTGTTTTTCTAATATATATTTAATTGTATGCATTGGTCCCTTTTTGGCTAATATTATGGCCCCAAGAAGTGGAGCATAATCCCTGTAGTGTTTCATTGGCCTGCTGCTGATTTATGTTAGGCGGCATGGACAGCTTAGGACTCAAGGTTATTATACATTTCCATTCTTGTGCCCTAATGACTAACTAGACTTGGGCATGCCTCAAGCTGGTAAACCAATGGGACACCTTTGTTTTAAAATTTAAAAGTAAAACTCTGAGGCATATTGTATGTGTCACCTTCTGCCTCTCTCCCGCTTGACTCACTCTTGCCACTAGCAGTGCAGATGGGGAGTAGGAGGGAGCACAGTGTACAATATTTTGTTTTATTGTCCCGGTAGGGAGACCATACTTAAATAATCCAGTCACTCCTGCCAGGCCATTTCAGTGGCCACAAGGGCATGGGCTGCCCAGACCACTTGTCTGTTCCTTGGGGGGGGGGCGGACTCAGAGAAAGAAAGTAGAAAGAAGACAAAGATAACAGGAGAGACAGGAAAGTGAAACAGAAGATTAGCAATTATAGATACAGGACAGAACAGAATATTTTTAACTTTTAATAGGTATCATGTGAGGGGGTCCCTTTTTATGGAAATCACATTTATTACCAACCACTCCCAATTCAAAACCTGTGATAGGTGCACTCTCACCCTATCACATCTGCCACCCAAACTGTTAATCAAAATGCCATTAGTTGTTGGTCCCAGTGTATTCTATAAAAGCAGCATGTACAACAGTCATATTCTGAGAACATAGCCCCACGGTGTGAATGTAAACCACAAGTGAAAAAGAAAATAGATCTGACTGGGTCCACCAGTACATTCAGGGAGAACTGAGCCATATCTGCTGTTATGTTGACCCTAGTCATGCTATGTAACCATCACAGAAAAATTAAAGTTTTACAGGCTGAAGAAGACTTGGAGTCCCTTGAGTCTTCACTGTACTACCCAATCCCACTGCAGACTATTGCTGGGTGATGTTAGTCAGGGCACCCAGATGTGCAGTCTACCCCACCTGAAATGTTGTCCAGCTCCCCTCTCCTTGAGCCCACAGTCACTATGCCCCTGCACTTATCCTACACCACTTTAAATCTGTGGACACACATTGCTCTAACCAGCTCACTTGGCAGTCTGTTCAGCTTGACCACCACCCTTTCCATGATGCAATGCTTCCTTAAGTCCCTTTTAAATGTAGTTTTTTACCTCCATCATCTGTTCGTCACTATGTACCCTACCACAAAGTTTCATGCCATCTGCAAAGAGACACAACTTGCTCCTGATGCCCTCTCCAATGTCACTGATGAGCATATTGAAGAAGACTGGACCCAAGATAGATACCGGTGGCACCCCGCTCATGATATTCTTCTCTTCCAATTTGACCCTGTTTACCACAACCCTCTGCTGCCTCTCCTTCAGACAGTTTTCTAGCCACCTATGACCCAAGCTGCTCCCAGGTCCTCTAGATTCTTCAGCAATCTTCTGTGTGGCACTGATTTGAAAGCTTTGCTGAAAGCAAAGTATAGTAAATCCACAGCAAAGCCCTTTTGTACTACCTTCGTTACCCAGTCAAACAAGTCTGACAAGACCTCCTGCCACAAACCCATGTGTTTTACTATCCTGTTGACCATTGCTCTCTAGATAGTCTACAACATTCTCTTTGATCAATGATTCCATCAGTTTAGAGAGATAGATAGATACTTTATTTGTATAGCGTTCCTTTCCAAGGACTCAGTGCGCTTCACAATCAGTACAATACAATTTTATAAGTATACAAAAATACAATTAAAATCAGCACTAATATCCAATCAGACGTACAGTAACAAAATAAAACTATCTAATCAATCCCAGTAAACTCAATTATCTAAAAATTAAAAGCCTGGTTAAATAAATACGTTTTTAAACCTTTTTTGAAGGTATCCACCGAAGGTGCCTCCTGTAGCTGTTTTGGTAGTAGATTCAATATGGTAGGTGCAGCCACAGAGAATACTCGATCACCCAAGTGGCGCACTACAGAGGCAAGACAGACAGGTCTGTAATTCCCAATTTGCTCCCCCCCGGTGTGTAGTGGGACTATGTCCGCTACCCCCTAGACTTCTGGAAGTACCCCTGTCTGAATTGAGCTGTTGAATAGCATTACAAGGGGTTCAGCTAGAGCTGCAGTAAATTCTTTAAGCACTCTTGGGAGCAAGCTATCAAGCCTTGGTGCTTTATCTACATTTAGGGTTTCAAGCCCCTTCTGGACCCTTTCTCTGGTAAACACTGGCTGCTTTATTTCAGGAAGCCACTAATAGTCACCTTGATGCCACTTTAAATGATACCTAAACAACACTTTGCCAACAAACTATTCAAAAATCTGACTTTATATGGGACTAAAGGAAAGGCTGCTATATATGTTAATGCTAAAACTACATTTATATAATGTACCTAAATGTGGTTCCAAAGCATTTGAAAAATATAAAATCAGCCTTCCAATTAAAAAAAAAACTGCCTTACCTGTTTCCTAAAATGGCTGCCAGATGTGTTAAGTGATGACATCATTGGAGCCAGAGTCAAAGAACTATATGGACCTCTATAGTGTTAACTAGTTCTTTCTTCCCTTTGTTTAGAATTATTTAACTAAAATGGTCAAAACCATGTGCATTATTTTGACTAACTATTAGGCTATGGTTCTGTTCATCTTGTGTACTTTAACATGCTGAAATTCTGTTTTAATCCAACCAACTTTCCCTTTGGCAAACCACAGTGCAGTACAAATCTTAAATAACCTGGTGGTCTAGTGGTTATGGCAGATCCAGGATGTTGCAATAGGGGGTGCTGGGGTGGTGTGCATACTTGATATGCACTTTTTAACATTTTTATTAAACCTTTATATTGTCCATTATTCTTTTTTAGTACATTTTTGACAGAATCTACCAATGTAATCCATAGTTTTGAATGTAAACATTTGTATAATCAATAAATCAGACTTCTTCAACAAAGTGAAATGCAGTAGCAGCAGCAAGCAAGTTGCAATGGTGGGGGAAGGTGTAGCTGCACCCTTCACCACCCCCTAGATCAACTACTTGTTTGTAGCAAACATAGAAACATAGAAACATAGAATTTGACGGCAGATAAGGACCGCTTGGCCAACCCAGTCTGCCCATTTCCCTACCTACTGGATAAGCTGCAGATCCTAGTTAACCAGCAGCCTACTTCTTCCTACCCCCAACCCCAGAACTGCCTTATGACTATCCCATGCATGCTTGAATTCCACCACTGATTTTGACTCCACAACCTCCTCCGGAAGGCCGTTCCATGCATCCAAAACCCACTCTGTGAAAAAATACTTCCTTAAATTACCTCTGAGCTGCCCCTCTATCTTCAAATTGTGCCCTCTTGTTCTTGCACACCTCTTTTTTTGAAAGATGCTACCCTCTTGGACTTTGTTGATTCCCTTGAGGTACTTGAAAGTTTCTATCATGTCCCCCCTCTCCCTCCTTTCCTCGAGGCTATACATATTAAGCTCCTTAAGTCTCTCTTCATATGTCTTCTGATGCAGACCCTGCACCATTTTAGTTGCCCTCCTCTGGACAGCTTCCATCCTGTCTATGTCTTTGTGGAGATTAGGTCTCCAGAACTGCACACAGTACTCCAGATGGGGTCTCACCAGCTGTCTGTACAGAGGGATAATAACTTCCTGTTTTCTACTGGAGATGCCTCTCCCTATGCATCCCAGTATCCCCCCAGCCCTCCTTGCTGCCCTCTCACATTGCTTGCCCATCTTTAGGTCATCTGATATGACTACCCCCAGGTCCCTCTCCATTTTGTTGTTGTTAGTATCTCACCCCTATTATGTACTCTTCCCTGGTTTTGTTTCCAAGTGCATTACCTTGCACTTCTTAGCATTGAATCTAAGCTGCCATACATTTGACCATTCCTCTAACCTTGCCAAGTCCCTTCTCATCCTTTCCACCCCACCCTGTGCATCAACTCTGTTGCAGATCTTAGTGTCATCTGCAAAGAGACATACTTTTCCTTCCAGTCCTTCTGCAATGTCACATATAAAGACATTGAAGAGGAGGATCTAATACTGAACCCTCGCGGTACCCACTAGTAACCCTCCTTTCTTCTGAGTGGACTCCATTTACTATTACTGTCTGTGTCCTATTCTCCAGCCAATTCTTTACCCAGGCTGTCATCTTGGGTCCACATCCAGGCTGGCTAACTTGTATATTAATCTTTTGTGTGGGACTGTGTCAAATGCCTTGCTAAAGTCTAGGTAGGCCATGTCACAGCCCTCCCTGATCTACTACTTTGGTCACCCAGTCAAAGAAATCTATCAGATTCATCTGCATGACCTTCCCACTGTGAATCCATGCTGCCTAGGGTCCTGTGCCCTCTGGCCTCTAGATACTGACAATTCTTTCCTTTAGAAGTGATTCCATCATTCTCCCTATCACTGAGGTTAAACTAACAGGTCTATAGTTTTCTGCTTCTGCCTTGCTCCCACTTTGTGAAGGGAATCACATCTGCCTCCTCCAGTCCTCGGCACCACCCCATCCTCCCATGATTTGTTAAAAGGTAGTCAGTGGTATCACTAGTTCTACCCTTAGTTCTTAGAATTCTGGGATGAATCCCATCAGGCCCCATTGCTTTGTCCACCTTCAGTTTTAAGAGTTCTTTCAGAACCCTTTCTTCTGTAAATGGGCCGGTATCAACTTCTGTATCCAGCGTGTTACTACTGTTTGTTTTATGTACTCCCCTCTTCCTTTGTAAATACTGAGCAAAATATTTGTTTAGTATCTCTGCCTTTTCACAGTCTCCCTCTGCCCACCCTCCCACCCCTTTATTAAGCCTCACTATCCCTTCCTTGGTCTTCCTTGGCTCCCTGATGTACCTATAAAAGGTTTTATCCCCCTTCTTAACTGAGTTGGCTATCTTTTCCTCGGTTTGGGCCTTTGCTGTTCTGACTGCCTTCCCAGCTTCCTTTTGCTGTAACTGATACAGTTCTCTGTCCTGCTCCTTCTGCGATTCCTTGTACTTCCTGGATAGCTTTCTTTTTCTTGAACCTTCACTGCCACTTCCTTTGAGAACCATAGTGGTTTCTTACATCGTCTTGTTTTTGTTTATTTGCTTCACACAAAGGCTCGTTACCTCTGTGATGGCAGTTTTATTATTCCCCATTGTTCTTCCCCCCTCCTTCCTGCCCATTTGCTAAGTGCATTCCTTAGGCACTCACCCATTTTGGCAAAGTCAGCCCTCCTAAAGTCCAGTACTTTTGTCTTTGTATGGCTTGACTCTATTGCTGTGTTTATTGTGAACCATACTGTTCGATGGTCGCTAGTTCCCAGATGGCTACTCACTTCTACATCTGTAATCCTCTCTCCATCTCCATTTGAGAGAATCAAGTCTAATATTGCTCCCTCTTGAGTGGGCTCCAGTACTAGTTGTCTAAGGCATGCCTCCTGTAGGGCATCTAGAATAACTGCACTCTTCAAGTGGCAGCTGCAACTGCACTCCAGTTAACATCCGCATATTCGATCATCCATCTGCAATATCTCCCTTTTTCTGCCATTCTAAGTATACTTTCTATCATTTCCCTGTCCATTTCCTCCCCTGGAGAAGGGGGTTCAGAGTAACCCCCAGCGTATTACAGAAAGCGCATTGCTCGTCTCCAAATTTACCCACAGTGCTTCTTCCTCTGTTTACCCTTTGTTCTGATGCTTTTATTCCTTCCTTATGTAAAGAACTACTCCTCCTCTCTTTTACCCTCCCTGTCCCTCCTGTAGACAGTGTATCCTGTATGTTTATGTCCCAGTCATGGTTTTGTGTGTACCATGTTTCTGTGACTGCCACTATATCCAGATGTTCCTCCTCCATTAAGGCCACTAATTCAGGAAGCTTGTTACCCAGACTACGGGCATTAGTACTCATTGCTCTCCATTTTTGATGGCTTTACCTTCTGTTGCAGCATCCCCACTGACCGTTCTACCTCAGTCTTTTTCTCATTTAGTACCCTGTTTTTGTAGGGAGGCTGGGATTTTCCTGCTGCTTGTCAGTGCCTCCCCCTTTGACTAGTTTAAAAGCTTTCAATGAAGCATTTAAACCGATTGCTCAAAAGACTTGTTCCCTTCCTGGACAGATGCAGACCATTCTGCCAGTATAGGGTGGTGTCCCTCCAGGTGGAACCCCAGTCCCCAATGAAGCCAAACCCCTGTGCTCCGCACCATTTTTTCAACCATTCATTAAACTGCATGGTGCCAATTGCCCTCGCCTCCCCCATGCTTTTGACAGGCAGCACCTCTGAGAAGGATACTGTGTGTGCTACTCGTCTTAGTTCCCTCCCCAACTCTGCAGTGTCCTCCTGCACTGCTCTAATCTCATGATGAACCAAGTCATTTGTCCCTAGGTGGACAATTACGTCCAGCCTGGAATCCCTTACAGCTGTTCTCGTGATCCTGAGGATGTGCTTCCTGTCCTCCAAGCCATGGCACCAGGCAGGCATCTTACTTCATTTTCCCAGCTCCCCCAGTTCTATACCCTAATAATTGAGTCCCCCACCAGGAGCTGCTTCCTTTCCTTTGGTGCCCTCTGCCTCCTTTCTGTGGGCCTCCTTGTGACAGATATCATCAGTCTTCTCTCAGTGGTGCATCCATAGGGGAGCTATGCCCCCAGAATGGTGTATGGATTGTGGAGTGGAACAATTGACTGGGTGTGCCTCTGTTCCACCCTCCTCACCCTCCCTGAGCCCACTGTGGTCCAACTGCTGTGCTTTCTTCGCAACCTCTGAGGTAGTTGTGGTGGCTCTAGTGCACCCTGGATGGGGGAGGTTCCCTTTCTACTGTCCAGTGTGGCCTGGGGGAAGGTTTCCTTACTACTGTCCAGTGCGGCCTGGGGGAAGGTTTCCTTACTACTGTCCAGTGTGGCCTGAAGATGGGCAACTTCCTCCCTCAGGGCAGATAGTTGTCTGCAAATAGGGCAGCATCTCAGCCTCCAGAAAGAATCCCGGAAGACTGCTGCCCCATAGCCATTACATTGCACTACTCCCCACATGTTTATCTAGTTTTTTTATTGTGTTTGTGTGTGTGTGTGTGTGCGTGCGAGTGTGATTTGTTATATAGAAATATATATATATATATATATTATACAATGTGTATGCTTATATTATCAGTGCAGTGTGCTAGAGAGGATATGACAGAGAAATGCACCTTGCACTCGAGGAAATGATGTCAGAACCTCAGGTATAAAGGAACTATTTCCAGGGTGGGGGTGGGGGGTGGAAGGGTTGGGCCTATACTGTGTCCTCACAAAACAATCGACTAAAAGCTCTCACCCACCAATGTAGTCCAATGCCAGAGTTCATATGTTCTTGGAAATCAAAAATATGCTTGCCTTGTCTTCTTTTTCCATGGGAAACAATAATAATAATAAGAAGAAGAATCAGCATTTATGTAGTGCTTTTCATACACATTACATCCCAAAGTGCTTTACATGCAATGCTAGACTGGTAGTGAAGTGACTGAATGTGTAGTGGCAGCCATTTCACACATTCATACCCACACACAACCTTGGACAATTGCATTAACTGGTTTTATGGGAAGGGGAATGTTGGCCAAGACACCGGTGTCGGGTAGTGATCATGGTGCTGGCAGCCCCACATCTTATATCTCACAGTGAACTGCTCATCTTTTTCCCCTTCTGTCTTCCCCCTTCCCTGAATATAGCAGTACCTTGCAGGAGTGGCCTTCTCAGTCCCCCTCTGGTATTCATTCTTCACTCATCCTCCCCACACCAAAAACTGGTGAGCTCATCACTCTTCTGCATCATGAATGCAGGTAGTACAGTCCCCGGGTTTTTTGACATATCAAAAATAAACAAATCTTTCCAGTAAGTCAGGCTGATAGCAGCAGGGCACAAGAGGAAACATGGATCTTCCTATCCTTAAAAGTTCTAGGCTACCTTTGATTAGACACCATTAAATAACAGGTGTGCATATCATTATGCTCGTCATTTCATAGTGCCTAATCATAGGTAGCTTAGAAGATCATATATGGGTAGGAAAGCCTATTTTTCCCCTTGTGCCTTACTGCTATCAGCCTGGCTTACCAGAAGATTGTGTTTATTATTACTATGCAAAAAATAACATGGGAGACTGTACTAACCACATTCATGATGCGGATTTTTGTGAGCTCACCAGTTTTTGGTGTGGGGAGCAGGTGAGAAGAATGAATGCCAGAGAGGGACTGATGAGGCCCTTTCAGCAGGGTACAGCTATATTCAGGTTAGGGGAAGACAGGATGAGAAGTTGAGCAGATCACGAAATCTGAGATGGGGGCCAGCACCGTGATCACTTCCTGACTGTGGATGAGAGCAGCCTGCGACTACAAATACTCAGAGTGGCAGGGTTGCACCTAAATTGTTACTTGAAGTCAGTGTAGGGAGATTACCCACAATCTGCACAGGGGTTGTATACAGACCCTCCTCTCAGGGGGAGGAAATGGACAAGTAAATGATAGAAAGCATACTTAGAATGGCAGATAAAGGGGAGATATTGCTGATGGGTGATCTGAATATGCCAGATGTTAACTGGAGTGCAGTTGCAGCAGCCACTTCTAAGAGTGGGGTTATTCTAGATGCCCTACAGGGGCATGCCTTAGACAACTAGTATTGGAACCCACTCAAGAGGGAGCAATCTTAGACCTGGTTCTCTCAAATGGAGATGGAGAGAGGATCACAGATGTAGAAGTGGGTAGCCATCCGGGAACTAGCGACCATCGAACAGTATGGTTCACATTAAACACAGCAATAGAGTCAAGCCATACAAAGACAAAAGTACTGGACTTCAGTAGGGCTGACTTTGCCAAAATGGGTGAGTGCCTAAGGAATGCACTAGCAAATGGGCAGGAAGGAGGGGTGGAAGAACAATGGGGAATAATAAAAACTGCCATCACAGAGGTAACAAGCCTTTTGTGTGAAGCAAATAAACAAAACAAAAAGATGTAAGAAACCACTATGGTTCTCAAAGGAGGTGGCAGTGAAGGTTCAAGAGAAAAAGAAAGCATTCAGAAAGTACAAGGAATCACAGAAGGAGCAGGACAGAGAATTGTATCAGTTAAAGCAAAAGGAAGCTGGGAAGGCAGTCAGAACAGCAAAGGCCTGAACTGAGGAAAAGATAGCCAACTCAGTTAAGAAGTGGGATAAAACCTTTTTTAGGTACAACAGGGAGCAAAGGAAGACTAAGGGAGGGATAGTGAGGCTTAATAAAAGAGGGGTGGGCAGAGGGTGACTGTGAAAAGGCAGAGACACTAAACAAATATTTTTGCTCAGTATTTACAAATGAAGAGGAGGGGGAGGTACATAAAACAAACAATAGAAACACTCTGGATACAGAAGTTGATACCAGCCCATTTATAGAAGAAAGGGTTCTGAAAGAACTCTTAAAACTGAAGGTGGACAAAGCAATGGGGCCTGATGGGATTCATCCCAGAATTCTAAAAGAACTAAGGGTAGAACTAGTGATACCACTGACTACCCTCTTAACAAATCATAGGAGGGTGGGGTGGTACCTGAGGACTGGAGGAGGGCAGATGTGATTCCCCTTCACAAAAGTGAGAGCAGGGCAGAAGCAGGAAACTGCAGACCTGTTAGTTTAACCTCAGTGACAGGGAAAATGATGGAATCACTTCTGAAGGAAAGAATTGTTAAGTACCTAGAGGCCAGAGGGGCACAAGACCCAAGGCAGCATGGATTCACAGCAGGAAGATTAAGCCATACGAATCTAATAGATTTCTTTGACTGGGTGACCAAAGTAGTAGATCAGGGAGGGGCTGTGGACATGGCCTACCTAGACTTTAGCAAGGCATTTGACTCAGTCCCACACAAAAGATTAATATACAAGTTAGCCAGCCTGGGAGTGGGTCCCTAGATGATAGCCTGGGTAAAGAATTGACTGGAGAATAGGACACAGAGAGTAATAGTAAATGGAGTCCACTCTGAAGAAAGGGGGGTTTCTAATGGGGTGCCGCAGGGTTCAGTATTAGGACCGGTCCTCTTCAGTGTCTTTGTATGCGACATTGCAGAGGGACTGGAAGGAAAAGTATGTTTCTTTGCAGATGACACTTAGATCTGCAACAGAGTTGATGCACAAGGTGGGATGGAAAGGATGAGAAGGGACTTGGCAAGGTTAGAGGAGTGGCCAAATGTATGGCAGCTTAGATTTAATGCTAAGAAGTGCAAGGTAATGCACCTGGAAAACAAAAACCCAGGGGAAGAGCACACAATGGGGGGTGAGATACTAACAACAACAAAAATGGAAAGGGACCTGGGGGTAGTCATATCAGATGACTTAAAGGTGGGCAAGCAATGTGACAGGGCAGTAAGAAGGGCTGGGGGGATACTGGGATGCATACTGAGAGGCATCACCAATAGAAAACAAGAAGTTGTTATCCCTCTGTACAGACAGCTGGTGAGACCCCATCTGGAGTACTGTGTGCAGTTCTGGAGACCCAGTCTCCACAAGGACATAGACAAGATGGAAGCTGTTCAGAGGAGGGCAACTAAAATGGTGCAGGGTCTGCACCAGAAGACATATGAAGAGAGACTAAAGGAGCTTAATATGTATAGCCTCGAGGAAAGGGGGCATGATAGAAACCTTAAATACCTCAAGGAATCAACAAAGTCCAAGAGGGTAGCATCTTAAAAAAAGAGGTGCAAGAACAAGGGGCACAATTTGAAGATACAGGAGGCGGCTCAGAGGTAATGTAAGGAAGTATTTTATCACAGAGAGGGTTGTGGATGCATGGAACGGCCTTCCAGAGGAGGTTGTGGAGTCAAAAACAGTGGTTGAATTCAAGCATGCATGGGACAGCCACAAGGCAATTCTAGGGGGTGGGGGTAGAAAGAAGTAGGCTGCTAGTTAACTAGGATCTGCAGCTTATCCATTAGGTAGGGAAATGGGCAGACTGGGTGGGCCAAGCGGTCCTTGTCTGCCGTCAAATTCTATGTTTCTATGTTTCTATGGGGGGAGTGTTGAGGTTTGTTGGAACAGCATCGAGGGAGCTGTGTATAGCTCATTTAAGATTTGGAAGAGTGGTAACCAGCCAACTCATATTGTGGAGCAGGGCACAGAAAAGTACTGGAGAAGAATTGCCAAGAACTGTCCGTGGGAGGGGGGGCACTGTTGAGCCCAAGCCAGAAAGCAGCAAAAGTTCATAGCTCCAAGGAAAATATATTACTTTTCCTAAAAGCATCGAATTGGAGTCGAAGTTCAAGGAAGCTAGTGGTACAGCTGGAAAGAGGACTATTCCAAACCTACGATGGGGAACCCTCGTAAAGATAAGGGAGCTGGAACAGGGGGAAAATCTTCTGGAAGTTCTCAGTTGCCGAGGTCTGGGTTGGAAATGCAGGCCGCAACCGCTGCACACTTGGAGGAAACCATGACCACCATCGGTGCAAAATATGAATACCAAACTAGATGCATTTGGAACCAGAGTCACGGTCATCGAAACTACTGTGGGAACCATCCAAACTGAGATGGCTGATGTGAAAAGGCAATTGGACAATACTGTGGCCGCTACTTCTATGGTGTTAAAAGAGAATACCCACCTAAAAGCCAGGCTAGAGACACTAGAAAATTGAGTGCAGTCCTCACATGTAAGGATCTTAGGCTCGCCGGAGGGTATAGAAGGGGACCATTCCCTCATGTTCCTGCAAGGATGGCTACAAGAAAAAGTAGTACCGATGGGTCAGCAAATCACTTTCAACCTTCAAAAAGCCTACCGTATCACTCCCAGAGGCTTGCGAGATGGTGCCGATCTTCCCCGTACCATGCTGCTGGTAATGGAAAGCGTGGGAACCCGAGACAGAATTTTAAGGCTAGCTAGATTAGCAGGCCCTATAACACATGATGATAGAGCTATTCACTTGTTTCCTGATGTCAGTTACGCCACGAGAATGAGGCACAAAAAATTTGATTAGATCAGGAAGATTCTCCGAGAGGCCTCCATTTCACACGCAGTGATATTCCTGGCTCGTCTGCGAATTGTGTATGAGGGGAAGATTTGGATTTTCTCCAACCCAAATGAAGCTGGAAAATGGTCCACACAACTCCCATCAAATCCTCGCTGCCATCGATGATCTCTTGGTGCTGTAGGAAGTGATCCTGAACTTTCGGATGAGGACTGAATTCTGAACCATGAGTACTGTATAATATTCTAATAGATGCTAAAGAAGTTCTGCAGTCTCTGTAACTCTAAACATCTTTGAGAGGAAATATATGTTGTGAACAGCTCTAAATTGCTTACAGAGTGTTCCATGCTGGGTTTCTTTCTATATTGGGGGGACTGCAGTAGGTTACTAAAGTTATGTGTCTCAGCGATTTTTCATAAGAGCCTGAATTTTTATTTATTTTTCTAACTTGTTGCTGCTTTTCACTTTAACAAAAAATAATATTCTTGAGGCAGATAGTATGGCACCAGAAGCCCTTAAATAAGGGTGTGCAATGTTGCTCTTTTATTCTTGGGACTTGAGTACAAAGCATTATGTCATACTGCTCATGGGCTCTTTGATAGCAGCTAAAGGTTTTCTTTTTCAGGTTGGACTTGTATATTTACAGGATTCAAAATGGCGGCCATGCTGGGCTAGCCTTCATGAGCAGGAGATTGTAGTTTGTTTTAAGTTTGTTTTAAGTTTCATTCTGTCGTTTATATAGTGCTATTTAGTCCATTTTAGTTCATTAGTTCGTTAGTTTGTTCATTTAATTTATCTTTATTTAATTCGGATTGCGTTTTACGATCGCATTTTTGGACCGAGGAAACTAATTAGGAACTGAATCGGGAGTCGGGGCAGAGTGGAGTGAGTGGAGCCAAGAGTGAGGAGACGATCGGTGTATTCGGGAGCAGTGTGCTTTCATCAGCATTGCCTGGAGTGTTGCGAGTGCTGGAACAGAGTGCAGCAAGGAACTAACGAGTGGTTGGTGAGCCATGCTACTTTTACCGCAATAAGGTTTTTATGGATTTTGGGAGCGTTCTCTGTTGCTAGTAAATTGGGGAGATCCTCTCCCTAGCCCTGATCTCGAGCCAGTGGTGAGCCTTGGTGTAGCTGCTGTAGGGCGACTGTACTCACGGCTCTTCGCATTTTGCAACTCGGTAGCTGGTGGGCAGCCGGGGTGGTGAGCGGGTCTGGGAGAGGGACTGGGTTGGGGGTGGAGATCTCCCTGTGGCCAGGTAAGAGAATGCTAAAAGTATATTGAATCACTGAAATATCTGGCGTTGAAGGTGATTTCCTCGATAACTCAGTGGGTTATATGAAGAACCTGATCTTCTGTCTCCTGACTGTGTAAGGAGGTGTATTGCTGTCCTCTGGATGTTCTGATCCTTCTCTCTGCTCCATCCCCCTTTTTGGTTTTAGCTATGAATTAAAGTTTAGTCAGACATTTGATTTCTGGATTCTCCCCGCTCTGTGGGTTTGCTGTGCACTTTGATTTAGACTGCTCTTATTTACTTGAAGATGAGACTTTGTCCAAGGTTTTAAGTTAAAGTGGGAGCTCACTCTGAAACCTGAACCATTATTTGGAGAGACAAATATCTGATTTATTTTGAGAGTGGTCTGTCTTCACTGGTGAGAGGGGTGAATTGGTCATTGGCCAGCCTAGAGCTTGGACTCTGCGGACATTTGACCTCAGACTTTAATTTTTATTTTTAGTTATAGATACTTTATTTGGTTTGAAGGAATTGATTTATAATAGTTTACTTTATCTGGTTAGTTGGGTGGTGAGAGGACTCTATATCCAGTTATTTAGCTATTTAGTTATTTTGTTTATTTAGATTTTTAGTTTATATTATTGTTTGATATTGGTATTATTTTCCTCTCGTCCCAGTGGTGTGAGGACTGTGTGGGGAAGGAACTAAATTGAAAAGTGGAATTTAATTAATGTTTTGTATCCGTTTTTTGTTTGAGGGTAAGAGTTTTTAAGTTAATAGTCTGAGGTGTGGTTAAACTGTATTTTGTTTCATTGTAGAGCTTTGTATTTATTTAAGTTTTAGAGGTGGGTTAATTTTTGGATTGTTTATTTGGTGTGATAATTATGTGTTGGGATAATATTAGGACAGTCGGGTATTATTCCCCCTCCAGGCTCAGGGATAGGTTCATAGGTTCATAGAAGTGTACGAGCAATGAAGGCATATGTAAGGATGCCCATTGTATGCTCGCCACCCATATGTCCTATGGGTGGAAATCAAATTTTTTGTTTCCCATATGTTTATCCAATCTTTGCTTAAAGGTATTTAAATTATCACTATTAACTCTTTGCCCCTTTTCTTGTCCCCCCTTATCGCCAGAGGTCTATAGACGTTGTAGGGCCTTAGGGATTGTGGGGAGGAGGAGGAGGATGGGGCGGGGTCTGGAGGGGGAATGGAAAGAAGTGAGCGGATTGAGATAGTGAGGACAAGGAGACGCCCTGGGGCAAAATGGGCCCAGGAAAGGGGACATCCCTGTCTAGTGCCCATACCCAAGGGTTCTGATTATAGTCAGTAGGTAGCACGGTCATCCTCGGAGGGTCATCCTACTCCGGCGGTGTTATGTAATGCCAGGTCTCTTAAAAACAAGACGGCTATTGTAGCTGATTTTGTTGGGTCATCTGACCTGGCATGCATCACCGAGACCTGGCTTGATGAAAATGCTGGACCAGTTTTGGCGGCAGCAATTCCGGCCGGGTACTCGGTGACACACCGCCCGAGGGTGGATTGTAGGGGCGGGGGTGTTGCTATTTGTTTTAGAACAGAACTGGGCCTAGTGGAGGTGCCAGTGGGAGTTACCAAATCCTTTGAATGTATTCTAGGCGAGGGTGTGGGGCGCAGGATACTTTTTATATACCGTCCACCAGGTGATGGGAATGTTTTCCTTTGGGAAGTTGCAGACTTCATTGTCGACCTAACATAGGGATCCCCCCAGATGGTTGGTTCTGGGGGACTTCAATACCTGGGTTGATGATGAACTCTCGCACTTTGGTCAAGACTTCCTCTAGTTAATGACTTTGCTGGGCTTCACATAGGTAATTTCCTCCTCGACCCATGTTGGTGGCCATTCACTGGATTTGGTGTTCCTTCTGGGGATGGAGATATCCAACTTGGTGGTGGAACCGGTCGGATGGTCGGACCATCACTCCATTGGGTTCAGTTTTGAGGCCACCCCTAGTAGGTCAGCCCCTATGGAAATGGCCTGGTACCGCCCATTAAGGGGTGTTTCCCCAGATGACCTGATGGCGGTACTGGATCTATCGGGCTTACCGAGAGATTGCATGGATCCAGGAGAGCTGGTATGTGCCTGTAATGAAGTGGTGGCAGGGGCCCTGGGTTCTATTGCTCCTGTTCATGTTCGTCCTCTCACCCTTCACCCCAGGTCTCCTTAGTTTGATGAGACCTTGAGGGAGTTGAGGAGAGTTGGACGAAGGTTGGAGAGGTGTTGGCGGAGATCGGGTCTGGATGGTGACAAACTTATTTTGATGGATCATTATCTGGTCTATCAATCCTCAATCTGTTGTAAGAAGACAGAATTCCTGTCCAGAGAGATTGCGGCTGAACAGAATAGACCAGCTCAGCTCTTCTGGACTGTGGACAGACTGTGCAATCCGGTCTGTCTTCAGCCTGGAAGAGCCTTTTCTCAAGAACGATGTGAGGAGTTTGCTCTGTTCTTTGCAGATGAGATTGCCAAAATCAGATCCGAGATCCGTTTGACCCTCTCAAATGGGAGTTGTGATGGTCAGCAGGAGATGTCGGACACCCAGTTTATGTGATCTGACTTCAGCCTCCCCACAATCAGTGACATTGTGATGGTTATCCAATCACTGCGTCCGACCAACTGTAATTGGGACCCGGGCCCCACACGTCTCTTAGTGGATTGTGTGGATAAATCAGCCCAGTTCTTGCTGAGATAGTCTGGAGGTCCTTGGAGAGGGGGATTTTTCCCAGATCCTCTTAAGGAGGCTGTGGTTAAGCCCTTTCTTAAGAAGTCCTCCTTGGACCCGGACTGTCTGGCCAATTACAGGTCTGTCTCTAACTTACCCTTTGTGGGTAAAGTTATTGAGAAGGTGGTCGCATCACAGTTGGATGATCATCTGACCAACAACAATGTCTATGATTCTCTCCAGTCTGGATTTAGGAAAAGGCATAGTACCAAGACAGCACTTGTACGGGTACTAAATGACCTCCTAATAGCGAGAGATCGAAGGACCTGTTCCATCTTGGTCCTTCTTGATCTCTCTGCAGTGTTTGACACTGTGGACCATGGCGTGCTATTGGAACATTTGTGATCTATCTGTGAACTGTCTGGTACAGTCCTAGGGTGGTTTCGATTGTACCGCGAGGGTAGGACTCAGAGGGTGGTGTCTGGAATTTTTCCTCGACATCAGTCTCCCTATCCTGCGGGGTACCGCAGGGTTCCATTTGGCACCATGTTGTTTGCAGTGTATATGCTGCTGTTAGGAGTGATTATTAAGTTATCGGCTTGGTTTTCATTGCTATGCAGATGATACCCAGCTGAACATGTCCTTTGTGCCCGGCCAAGATACTGCTTTTCGGTCTTTAACAACTGTCTTGCCGAAATCCAAGACTGGATGAATTTGAGTTGGCTGCGGTTGAACCCTGAAAAAACTGAGGTGTTGGTTGTGGACCAGGGTTGCTGTGAGGCGGGTTTGTTAGCTAGATCACGCTCGGGCTTATGGCTTGGGGATGTCCAGCTGACTATCTCAGACCGGGTGCTGAACTTGGGCGTTGTATTTGATGATTGTCTGACTTTTAAGTCTCAGGTGTCAGCGGTTGTCAAAACCTCTTTTTATCATCTGAGGAACATCGCCCGAGTGAAGCACTTGGTTCCTCCAGAGGATCTTCCAACTTTGGTCCATGCCTTCGTTACCTCCCGCCTGGACTAGTGCAATGCCCTATACCTAGGGCTTACGAGGGTTGAACTTCGCCGACTGCAGCTAGTGCAGAATGCGGCAGCCATGCTTTTGACTGGTTCTTCTAGGTCCAGTCATATAACGCCTGTGCTCCGCGGACTGCACTGGCTGCCAGTTTGTTGGCGAATCACCTTCAAGGTCGGTTTGCTGACCTATAAGGCCCTACACGATCAGGGACCTGCTTACCTGAAAGATCTCCTGTGTCCCTACTGTTCCCCTCCCCCCCCCGCTCTCTCAGATCCACTGATGAGGGATTGATAGAGATTCCCAGGGTTTGCTTAAAAACTTCAGGGGCAAGATCTTGTAGTTTTATGGCCCCGACCCTGTGGAACTCTCTACCTCATCAGGTACGAAATTGCCCGACTGTCCAGAGCTTTAAAGGAGCTTTGAAAACCTACCTTTTTAACAAAGCTTTTAATGACTGTTAATTATTTAATCTTAATCTTGTTTTAAATATTTTTTGTTTTATGTAATTTGTAAAGGCACCTTGGTTTAAGAAAGGCGCCTTAAATAAATAAAGATTGATTGATTGAGATTGATTGATTTAGAATACCCCCCGGATGTGGTACCACATTATTCTGGATGCATATACCCTATGATTAAGGAGGGATTGCTCTCCATACTTTTCTAATGTGAATAATGTTTGTTCACCTTGGTCTGTCTAGAATAAGGTTATGATACTGTAATTACAACAATTGCAAACTAATAAAAAATAAAGTTAAAAAAAAAAAGAACTGTCCTGTGGGGATCTGCATGTAACCCCCCCACAAACGGGGGTTCCTAAAAGCCTTCCCAGAGCTTGCCTTAGTGCTCCCTGCCTAACTGGTGTTCGGCGTAATGCCGCTTAAATGCGGGCACTGTGAGTGCTTTTAGAGCCTCTGGTACTGTCTCTTTAAGAGCTGCCTGCTCGTCGGCTTTATTAGTTTGTATAGGGGGGACTGTGGGTTTACTGCTCGAATCCCACCCGAACTGCTGTTTAAATCGCTTCACTTCTGCAGTCGCTAAGAGAGCTGAGGGAGCCTAATTGAAGGATGTAACTGTTTGCTGGGAAATACATAGCGTTACAGTGAAAATGTAGTTTGTCTAATTTGCCTTTATTACAGCTGGGACTCTGTGTGTTTGGCCCCTCCATTTTGGACCCGGACTGCTGAAATGGGCCAACTGGAGAAGGGGGGCCTTAAAATGGAGACCGCTTGAGCCAATCAAATTTGGACTCCACACGGGAGCCTGCCTAAAGGGGATTATATGGCAGGTGCTCCTGGGAAGTGTAGTTTGGACCCTGGCACCTTTTTTGCACCAATAGAGGGAGCATGCTGTGACTGGCAGCAGGAATCAGCCAACCGGAGCCTGTGGAGTGAGGGGAAAATGCCCTGAACTGTGCTGAAGAGGGCAGAGTCGTTGTGGTCATGAAGAGAGAAGGAGCTTTGGGCTCCTGCGCTGTAAAAGTCTTCGCGTGGGAAGCACGTGTGTAAAGGCCGAGGAGTCAGGCATTAGAACAGCTAGAAGGAACCAGACAAGATCCGCTGTGGCATGCAGGCAGAGGAGGCTGTACATGTACAGCTACCTACCAGACTCACCCTGTAGAGGGCTGGAGAATCTGTTTCAATCTCGCTCGGTCTGTCAGGACAAGTGAAGCTGCGTCGTGTCACCCGGTTTGTGCAGTGAAAGTGATTGAGAGTCTAAAACAGCTGCCTAGTATGGTACCCCTCTATTCTACATATAAATGTGTGAAGAAGTGTTTGTATCACAGGCTATGTCCTGCAAGTGGTGTGAGAGGGATCTTTCCGCAGGAGTCGTGAGTACTAAATCAGGGTAGCTCCCTGTCAGATGTTCATTTGAGGGCAAGATTTGTCTGGCTCCTGCATTGGCTGCATGAACTGAGCCTGCTGGCTCTGCTTAATCAATCTGGGGTATGAATACTTGTTCTCTTCGTCAGGGCCCCAACCAGCTGCACTGAATAGGCTAGCCTTTTATTGTCTGGGTACCCAGAGACAGTGACTTATAGGTCTGGCCTGTGCACAGTGCCCTGATATAGTAGAGTATTAAGCTAATCAACCTGATTTCCCCTGTCCTTGTTAATTCCCCTGCAATAAATCAGATTTGTTGTTTGCAAGGTATACTGTCTGAACTGAGTGTTTGTACCACCCTCTTGTGCATAGGTTATTGTGTTACTGCATCTTATTTTACAGGGGATCCTCCACACCAAGTTGGGCAATCCATCCTGGGGGTAAGTGTAAGTCGTAACGGTGGTGTGGGAAGCGTTTGTGGGCCACTAGTGGAAGGAAAGGGGGGTTACAGTGACCCAGAGGGCTGTGATCAAGTCGTTCTCGACTGTTCCAACCCCGACCTCTGGGTGGAGGCACTCGCCATTGGATCCAGGCCCCTCAACCTGTTAATGGCAAAGCAGGCAGGGCTGGTAGCCCTTAGGATAGCGCCCCCTGAGGGTTACATGCAGATCACAGTTAAAGGAGTAGACCAACACTGGAAGTCGGGTGGATTTTCTCAAGGCATTAGTATGCCTCTCCTGCTAATAACAGTGTTATTCATAGTAAGTGCAGCCCTTATGAGGGTATGAACAGCAGTTTTTCTGGTGTGTCCTGATGTTTACTGCTTGGCCCACCAGGAAGATTTAGTTGTTGGTTAATAAGGTGGGAAAAAAAACACAACAGGGGGACTGTACATACTGCTTTCACTGTGCAGAAGGTTGGTGATCCACTCAATGTTTACTGGGGGGAGCAGAAATCAAACACTGAGAAAGAGGACTGGAGAGTGATTTGGGAGGCATTTTTTAACAGTGCCAGCTGATGAAGCGTATCAATTTAGGAGTGCACAACTCTCTGAAGTACAAGATTACAATCTGAGGTGTGATAATTCTCTTCATGAGACCACAAGCTCATATAGAGCCCCAGGCAATACTAAGGACAGAGTATGGATGGTGGGGTGTTCAACAGAAGGCAGGCTTGGTGCAGGGGATCCATGTGGAAAAAGACTACAAGAGAAGCTTATTTGCGGATTACCAAGAAAGCATGAGCATTGGAATTGGACCAGACCAGTATTTCGCTACAAATTTTAGGACATCACAAAACTCCTAGATCATCAGGTATTTGAAGTGTTGTACTGTACTGCGGTTTGCCAAAAAGAAAGTCAGCTGGATTACAAAACAATTTCAGCAAGTTAAAGTAAACAAAATGAACAAAACCATAGCCTAACATGTGCACTGATCAAAATAATCCATGTGTTAACACATGGTGTTGATCATTCTTGTGAAACAATTCAAAACAAAGGGAGAAAAAAGAACTAGTTAACACTATAAGGAGCCATGTGGGTCTCTGCTCCTGGCTCTAATGATGTCATCACTTAACACACTTGGCAGACATTTTAGGGAGCAGGCAAGGCTGTTTTTTGAAACTGAAATGCTGAAGTTAACATTTTTCAGAAGCTATGAAATTGCATTTATGTTATTTACATAAATGCAGTTTTAGCATACATGTAGACTGCAGCCTTTCCTTTACCTTGCTATGAAGCCAGATTTTGGAGTTTGCAGTTTAAAAAACTGCTTGTTTAGGCAACCTTTAAGGCAGGGACCTACAGACTTCCCTTGTGAAAACAGAGCAGATGTAACTGTTGAGGATGACTATTCTTTTTTGAACTTTTTCTAGTACCCTCCCCCTGCAGCCTAACAATACCCCCTCCCTTCTTCCTTTGTTCCTTAATACAGCTGAACAATTGCTTTCCCCACCCTTGACCCCTCCACAGTACACAGCTCCATGTCTGCCTTTGCTTCTCTGACCATCCTGTTTGCTTCCCTAGTTGGTATTTGGTACTCTCCCCATTCCTCCTCCCTCTGCTTTTCCTAGTACCTGGTGAAAGCCTTTTACTTTGTCCTCACTGCTTCTCTGACCCTTTCTGAGAACCATCTTGGTCTCTTGTACCTGTTTTGTATTCTAACAATTCTTGATCATGACTTTGTTACCTGAAGAATGGTCCCCTTGATAGCACCCATCTTTCCTTTACATGTCCGATGCTGTCGACCCTGGTTAATTTGTCTTGGACCAGCTCCCTCATCTGGATCAAATCTGATTTTCTGAAATCTAGGACTACAGTTTTTGATAGGAGCATTCTGGTCCCGCGGGCCAGCCAGAACCAAATGGTCGCTGGGCCCCAGCGGATCCCCTGCCCTCACTCTACCCACCATTTCCAAGTTGGTGAGCACCAAATCGAGACAGGCCCATCTATCTGGGTTCCTTAAGCAGCTACACCAGGAGGCAGTCCAGCAAAGTATCTACAGGGCCTGGCTTCTGGTGCACCTGGCTGCTGGAATTTTCCAGTCGATATCCAGCAGGTTTGGATCACCCACTACCACCACCACATTGCCCTTCTTCATGTTCCCTGCAAGCTCTTCCCAAAGTTCCCAGTCTGTCTCTTTCCCTTGTCCCAGTGGTCTACAGGTCACTTCTACTTCTGTTTTCCTGCCTGTGGGCATTGTGTGGTGAACCAACAGCAACTGTGTCACCCCTTTGCTTCCCCTTATGTGTCTGTCCTCCACAGCACCTGTGCCCTCCCTGACATATATGGCTGTGCCCCCCTTTGCCTATCCCTCTATCCTGCCTAAACATTGTGTAGCCTATCACTGACAAGTCCCAGTCATTATTCTCTGTGGTCAAAGTCTCTGTAATGACTTTGAGGTCCACCCAAAGTCTGCCACCAGTGCCAGGCACTCACTAATTTTATTGCCCAGACTTGTGGCATTAAGGAAGACCCCCTTTCAACTAGCTGTGGAAGTTCTTTTGCTGTTTTGTTCTACATCTGTATTCCCTCTCATTCTCCTTACCATCATGTTTTTCTTATTGCTTTCAGACCCTTAGAGCCTTTCCCCATTTGCCTCTCTCACTGCTCCTGTTTGAAACGCAGTCTCACTTTTAGCCACCTTACTGTTGCTATTCTCCAGTATAGGGGAAGTACTAGCTAGATTCCCCTCCCACACTCTGTTTACCATGGTTCCCCTAGCTTCTGTGGCCCCAGCAGTCAGTTTGTCTAATGTAGATGTCAAACTTCTGCCCTAGTGCGCTGGTCTCCTTTCTTGTCAGGTGATGGCCATCACCTTTGAAGAGCCTCCTGTCCCAGAAGTCCCTCCAGTCCTCCTCAAAGTGGTACTCCTTCTCCTGGCACCATCTCTTTATCCACACATGTAATTCATCTGTCTCTTTCCTCCTTACTCTTTCCTTCCCTCCTCTATACTCCATACAGGGAGGATCCCAGAAAAGGCCAGGGAGGCCAAGTGTGCCTACAATCTGCCCTCCAGCCTCTGAAAATTCTGCTTTACTTGTTCCACAGGCTGGTTCACCAGATCATTGGTACCCAAGTGTACCAGCACCCCAACTCCCCCTTCTTATAGAAACATAGAATTTGATGACAGATAAGGACCACTAGGCTCATTCAGTCTTTCCATATTCCCTACCTATATCAGCGGCCGCTGACCCTACTTGGTCAGTGGCATTAGCCTCTGTTTCCCTCATCTAGGGTTCCCTTGTGCCTATCCCATGCATTTTTGAATTTCCCTACTGTTTTCTCCCACCACTCACTGGGGTAAGCTATTCCATGCATCCATCACCCTTCCCTGTGAAAAAAAAAAAACTAGTTTTCCCCCTTCGAATAGCATATCATGCCCCTTTGTTCTTGTACTCTCTCTCCACAATCTTCCCTATTCTGTCTATGTCCAGGATGGCTGGTGCCCCAGGAAGGCACTTGACCATCTCCTACCCCTCCACACACATGCATCACCCTCTCCACTTCCCTGATCATAGAATCCTTGGCCACTAAGACTGTCCTATCTGCCTTCTTCTTTCTGTCACCACTGGGTTCCACCTGGTTATCTCTTCCACTTTCCTTGACTGACTCAGAATCCCCACCGGCTGAGTCAGATACCTGAGTTTCCTCCAGGGGTGAAAAGTGATTTTCCATCAGTATTGTGTGGTGTTGCCCTCCTTTAGTCTATCCCTGCCACCCTTCCCTCTCCGCATCCCCACCACTCTCTACAACCATGGACCAGTGGGCCTCTGGGGGAGTGGGGGTGCAGACTGTGGGCTCCAGCTGAGTGGGTGTCCCAGGTTAAATATCTGTTCCCTTGCTACTATCAGCTGAGCATGCAACACTGCAAAGGTCCTGCAGAAGGGGCTGTGACCCCTCCTCCAGGGCATAAGCCTGAAGAGGAGTGCCCCACAGTCCCTGTAACTGACTTGATCCTTACTTAACCACATCCCTATAGTGGTCCTTATGATAACACTTCACCTTCTGATACTAACCAGTTTTCCCTACCTCTCTAGTACCCCTTAATTAAAGTGATATAACTATATCCCAGATAAATGATGCACCAAGAAGGCATCTGGCTATTTTACTCCTGCCTCCCTGCCCACCACCCTCTCTACTCCCCTAATCATTGAGTCCCCAGTCACTAAGATAGGCAGTATAGTGCAGTGGTTTAAGGCTCTGAGCTGCAAATCTGGTGACATCCAGCAGACCAGACCTTGGTTTGAATCCCACAGCTTCCACTTGCATAATGTGTGACCCTGAGCAAGTCACTTAACTTACCTGTGCTCTCAGGTCGCACCTGTAAAAAAGCTTTCAGCTTAGTGTGCTACTCCTGGTTAAACAACTAACAAAAAAAAAAAAAAAAGATTCTCCTTGCTGAATTCTTCCTGCTCAACCCCATGACACCACCAAGTCTTCCTGCTAATTTCCCCCGACTGACTCAGAGTCCTCCCGATGGAGTCAGGTACCTAATCCTCCTCCAGGGGGTACAAAGTGATTTGCTGCTGGATGGTGTGGGATTGTTCAAACCCTTTGTGTCTGCTCCTGCCACCCTTCTCCCTCATCTTCTCTGCCACCTTCCATCCCTCTGGGCAAGTTGGTCTCTGTGGGAGTGGGGGTATAGACCTCGGTTGAGCCAGTGTTGCAGTTGAGATATCTTGCCTCTTGCTGCTATCAGCTTAGCATGGAGCTTTTAAAAGGTCCTGCAGATGGGGCAGCACTCCTCTTCCAGAGTTTTATCCTAGAGAAGAATGCCCTACAGTCTGCACAGCTGACTACCTCACTGCTGTACCTCATCTCCAAACTGATCCTATAATAATTGGTAGACCATTGTAAATAACTTGCTTTCCTTTATCTGCCTAATGCCTTTAGACTAGAACAAAAAAATCTTACCTCATATATGGAGTTCTGTTGTATACGGAGTGCTTGCTGCACCTCAGGAGGTTTAAGGCACATCACTGGCTCACAGCCAGACACACACGTCTAGAATCCCTTTCTTGACACTAACATGATACCAATGTGTTTGACTACATTCTGCAAAGAGACATACATATACTATTACCATAAAGTTAAGCCTATTAAAAAACAAATGGAGAGCAAACAGTCTTTTCTAGAACTGCAAAACCTAATGCTTGAAGTATTGTCTTAGAGGTCACAAGTATCTAATGTTTATTTGTCACTTTGATCTTTCTGACACCCTAGGTGTAAACCAAAATGACATTTGTTGTTGTTCCCAGGGTATTCTATAATATCAACAAGTACCACAGTCATATACTGAGAACATAGCCCCAAGGTGTGAATGTAAACCACAGGTGAAAAAGAAAATAGATCTGATGGGGTCCACCAACACATACAGGGAGAAATGAACCATATATGCTATTATGCTGCCCCTAGTCATACTATGTAGCCCTCACAGAAACATAGACATAGACATTTTGCAGGCTGAAAAAGACATGGAGTCCCTTGAGTCTTCACTGTGCTACCTAACTGAACTGCAGACTATCACTGAGGGGTGTTAGTCAGGGCACCCAGATGTGAAGTTTGTCCCACCTACAATGCCCAGATCCCCTCTCCTTCAGCCCACAGTTACTATGCCCCTACACCTGACCCACACCACCTTAAATCCATGGACAGACATTGTTCTGACCAGCTCACTTGGTAGTCTGTTCAGCTTGACCACTGCCATCTCCACGATACAATGCTCCCTTAAGTCCCTTTTAAATGTTTTGTTTTATTAGCCACATGGGTTTGGAGGGGCGAGAGAGGCTAGAAGCTGGGACTTGAAGTTGGTTAGAGATCCAGTGACTTTGAATGATGGGGTATAGGAGTTCCATAGTTTAGGGAAACTGAAAGAGAAGCATGCCTAACCCAGGGAGGTTTTCCTACATGGGAAGGGCACCATGGAGTTATGTATTACACCTCTAGTTGGGTACCTGGTGGCCATCGGACTCAGCAGGGACAGGACCCCTGGGGACAGTAATCCAAGCAATCTTTTTCACCAGTGGCAAGAGTAATATAGTGCAGCAGAGAATCGAGGTTAAGCCAAACTAGACTGTTATACAGCTGCACTTATGAGAATCCCATTTTAGGTTGAGTGCATAGTGGCAGGTCCTATTCATCAAGCTTCTGACCCTGTCGAGCACTCTGTCACATGCTGCATCATAGCTCAGTATGCCATAGTCTATAAGACTAAGGATGTAGCATCTGACAAGTAGTTGCTTAATTTCAGGGAGGAAGGCATTTCTGTGCCTATAGAACAGGCCAAGTCTAGAGTTTGCTGCTTTAGTTAAGGTGTCCACATGAGCCAAGTAGGTTAAGGCTGAGTTAAGTATTATCCCCAAGTGCTTGAAAGCAGGTACCTTGTTCAGTTGGGGTACCTGAGACAGAGGTAATGACTAGGGTAGGAGGGGTAGGGGTTTTACATCTGGTGTGAAAAAGCATGGATTTGGTTTTCTTCATATTTAAGATGAGGAGATTATTTGAGAACCAGTCACAGATAGCAGAGAAGTCGGTTTTGAGGCTGTGCTGGATATAGTCTGGGTTGCTATGTGTTGCAGTGATGACTGCATCATCAGCGTATGGGAGGAGTTTTGTGAGGTTGGAAGCTTTCAGAAGTTCATTGACAAAGAAACTGAACAGTAGAAGACCAAGGATTGATCCTTGGTTGACCCCTACCGTCACTGGTCTGAAGGAGTGATGCTTGACATTTTACCGCCTGTGTTCTATCCATATGATAGTTTTTGAACAAGTCAGCGACTTTCAATGATAGGCCTAGATTAGTTAATTTGTGGCAGAGCAGCGCATGATTGACAATGTTGAACGCCTTGGTGAGGTCAATGAAAATGGAGCCAGAAAGCTCCCCACTAGCCTGGGCACAGCGAAGATGGTCTCTGTAATCTAATAGGCAGTTAAGGTACTATGGTTCTTGCGTAAACCATGCTGTTCACATGACTGTAGGTCATATTGGCTCAGGCTGCTTCTTGAGCCCCACCCCATTGTGTAATGGGACTATGTCTGCTACCTTCAAGTCTGTCTGAATTGTGCTATTGAATAGTGCTACTGGGGGACCATCCAGTTCTGCGGTCAATTCTTTGAGCACCCTTGGGTGCATCCCATCTGGCCTTAGGACTTTATCTACCTTTAGGGCTTCAAGCCCCTTCTGGACCCTTTCTCTGGCTGCTACATTTCAGGAATGCCACTGATAGCCACCTTGATGCCACTTTGAGGCAGGGGTGCGCAGACTTTGCTTGTGAAAACAGAGCAGAAGTAATTGCTGAGCATGGCTAGTTTTTGTTCAACTTCCTCTCGTACCTTCCCCGCCTTGTAGCCTAACAATACCCCGTCTCCTCTTCCTTTTTTTCCCTACTACAGCTGAACAACTGTTTTCCCCACCCTTGACTCCTCCGTAATAAACAGCTGTGTCTGCCTTTGCTTCTCTGACCATCCTGTTTGCTTCCCTAGTTTTTGTTTGGTACTCTCCCTATCCCCCCTCGCCCTGCTTTTCCTTGTACCTGGTAAAAATGTTTTTCTTCACCCCTCACTGCTTCTTTGACCCTTTCTCTGAGTCAGAACCATATTGATCTCTTACCTGTTTTGTTTTGAGGTGGAATTTATTTTTATTTATTTATTTATTGAGTCAATCGGATTTACAACCTTTGAGTCAAAGACTCATTTACAAAGGCTCCTCGTCAGAGTACAATACATCAGTGTGCATGCAGTACACATTAATACAAAAGAGGTAAAAAGAAACACAGTACATGACCAGTACATACAAAGAAGGGGGGTGAGGCCTGTACAACTGGCTATCTGTAAAAGTCCATCTAAGGAGTTTGTACATGACAGCAGACAGTTCAAGGAGATAAGGTGGGAGGTCTGAGTATTTAGTTGCAATACAGGCCCGGCTAAGGGGCTTGTACATGCCGTAATGCAACAAGTCGGGATACCGACTTTGTTATAACACAGTCTATCTCTTTTTTTTTTTTTTGAGCATAGACAACAGTGGGATACAGAGCACTATGGTCCAAGCTTGCTCTATGTAGTAAGGGTGATACTGATGGTTTATGTGCACCTGCTGGCATCTGCATCCCAGCTCTAATTCAGTGACAGGATCGGGCAGGGGTGGCCAGTGCCAGATTGCCAGGTATTGGAGGTGCTCCTCAGCAACTAAGCTTAGTTGAAGCACTGGCAGTGGTGGGTGGAGAGTATGTGGTTTTTGAGGGCAATTTTGAAAGGGCCTAGTTTGGTGACGGAGGTAATGGCCGGGGGGAGTTCATTGTACCATAGTGGGGCTTTGTAGGAGAAGGACCTTTGGGCCAGTAAGGTTGTGACTGTGGGAACAGCCAATATCAGTTTATTTGCCGAGCGGGTATTTGCTGAGGCATGAGTAGAGTGGAGGGAGGCAGAGACACCAAGGGGGGGTTAGCCCTAGCTAAATATTTTTGGTGAGGAGACTTGTTTGGTACCAAACTCTTTCATCTAAAGTGAGGATGTTAGGGCATACAGGGTGCAGCTGAGGGAATGCCTGTCAACACCAGCAAAGAGTCTGCAGGCTTTGTTGATGGCTATGTGGATTTTATTTAGAGCCGTGTGGTCAGCTGCTGCATATATGGTTAGTCCATAATGAACTAGAGAGAGAGAGAGAACTGAGGAGGTGACAGCAAGATTAAGTACCTCTGGCAGTAGGCAGCCTCTATGACGATACAGTAGTCCTGTGTGAATATCTATGGCTGATGAAAGGTTATTGATGTGTGAGTGGAAGGAGAGGCTGGGATCAACTGCAATGCTCAAGTATTTGTAGGTATAGACCTGTTCCAGTGGGAGGAGGGCTTTGGAGAAGATTTTTAGTTGGGCATCGCAGATCTTTCTCTGCCGGTGGGCAAAGAGCATGGACTTTGTCTTTTTTACATTGACCACTAGTTTGTGGTCAGTAAACCAGTTCTCAATGTGGTTGAAGGCAAGTTGCAGGGAGGACTGTAGCACTGTGGGATCTGGGTGGGAAGCGAACAGAACCGCGTAACAATTCATGTGCATGAGTTTGTTACCTCAAGAATAGTCCCCTTGATTGCCCCCATATTTCCTTTGCATCTCTGATGCTGTCAGCCCTGGTCAATTTGTCTTGGACCATGTTCCTCATCTGCTTGAAATCTGCTTTTCTGAAGTCTAGGACTACAGTTTTTGATGGGAGCATTCCTCTGGGCTAGCCTGAATCAAATGGAGTTATGGTCACTGGACCCCAGTGGCTCCCCTGCCGTCACTCCACCCACTATTTCCAAGTTGGTGAGCACCAAATCGAGAATGGCCATCTATTCAGTGGTTTCCTTAAGCAACTGCACCAGGCTCTATCCAGCAATGTAGCTACAGGGCCTAACATTTGGTGCACCATGCTACTGGAATATCCCAGTCGATATCCAGCATGTTCAGATCACCAACCACCACCTCCTCACCCTTCTTTATGTCCCTTGCTAGCTCTTCCCCAAACTTCCAACCTTTCTCTTCCCCTTGTCCTGGTTGTCTACAGGTCACTCCCATCTCTTTTTTCTGCCTGAGGGTGTCGTGTAGTGAACCCACAGCAATTTTATTACCCTCTTGCTTTCCCTTATCTGTAACTCCCCACCATGGGGTGGCTTATCTGTTTTCCCCAGGAGCCAGTTCAGCTGCCCATTCCCCTGATTCCTGTCTGCTGCCAGTCTTGGGTCCTTAGGGTCCCTTTACTCTCTGTCCTGGCCCCGTACTGTTGTTTGGATCCTTGGAGGTCAGAATAGTCAAATTGCAGAACTGCTGCTGTGCTGGCACTTTAAATGTGCCTGTGGGGTCTGCATATGTGCCGTGGCGTTCTTCTGTTTTCTCACAGCTGCAGTGACTAAGACATTGCCTCTCTGGGGCCCCATTCCAAGACACGTTATGCCTGGTGCAGAGTGATTTACGCCAAACCCATGGCACAAATCACACCTTATGCTAGGCATAATGCCAGTTGCAATTCCAAAAGGCACTTGCATTATGCTGTGGTTGTGCAAAATGGGTTATGTCACCCACTATGGCCGCAACCCACAGCAGCTTGGCGCAAGGGTGGGTTATGGCAGCAACTGCACCCTATTCCAAAAGGGCAGCTACTGTAACCCACTTACGTTATTCCAAGAGATGCAATGGTGCAGTGGAGTTAGACCAGCAGGGAGATGGTCTAAGGGGCATCCGTCCATGCCAGTCGACAGATGCCCACTCCAAAGTGCTGCAGCACACACATTGCCAGCCTTTCTGTACCCCCCAATATGGACATTCCCCCCACCCCACAAATGTCGGGGACCCCCAGGGTCCATGTCACTAAGTGCCCCCCAAATGCCAGTGCCACCTGGCTAGCTACCCGCAGTGCCCCCTGGTGCATGAGGTGGTGTTCTGGGGTGGGGGGAGCTCTGGGGGAGCAGTTCTCTGCTAGCTGTGACTTGCAGTGCCCAGGTCCATTGTACCATTCTTGTGGCTGCCACAAATCACAGGACATAGGTGCCGGGGACCCTGCCTGTCTTGGAATATGACGCAGGGTCCCTGACGTTGCACCAAATGGCACAACTCAAATACACCCGAAAGTTGCGCCATGCCTTTTGGAATCAGGCCCCTGGTGTTCTTGACCCCCAGAACAAGTTAAACAGGGGTTGGACACCAGGAGGAGGCATCTGAGAAGTGGCTGCAAGGTGTAGTTTAAAAGCGCCTGTAAGTGTTTAAGAAATGGGGGGGGGGGTTACATATGTATGAGGTAGACATGAATAATTAATGAGGGCCTGGCTGCCTAGGGGAACTGACTGTATGCTCAGGGTGCCATGACTAGCAAACAAGCGGGGCTATATAATTCAGCAGTAGCTTAATAAAGAGCAGAGGCAACTGTTGGACAATGGGGCATTTATAAATAAAGACTGTTTTCTTTGGCTGCAGGAATGCTATAAAGTTGGGACTGCTATAAAACTGTATGAGATTGTATGGATGGCAGCCATGTTGTGCTACTTTGAGCCTCTGTAGCAGCCAATCAATAACTTAGGCACCTAAAGACTGCTGAAGTGACTTATGGGAGAGGTGTGAACTTTATTCCAGGTGCCAACACCCATTTATCAATCAATAATCGAATGGGGTTAGTGACTATTAATATTTGTGAAGGACACCAGGATCTAACCAGTCAGAAGCTGGGATTTTTCATGTGAAACCCCAGGAACTTTGGGCAGTCTGGTCTGTGCTCTGATGAAATCAAGAGGGGCTCATACTGTGTGTTGGGAAAGGTAGGAGACCCTTTCCAGGACTTTACTGACCAAACGGTCAAATATGTGAGAATTGGAAAAAAAAGGATTTACCTCTGGCTGAAAGAACTGTGGTGTTGCAGTCAAACGTCTAAGGCATTTGGTGAAAGCTTCTGGTTGTTTCTGGACCCCCAGAAATCCCTCCTGCTCCTGGGAGTTCCCCCGATCTAGTTACTGGGTCTATAGAAGAACATCTGTCTGCCATAATGAGATTAGGCCAAGTATTAGTCCATGGCTGAATGCTAGATTCTATTACAAGGACCTTGATTGTGTTGGTCAAATGTAAAAATGTGATAGTAGCCTCATGGGTACCTGATGCTTTAATTCCACAGGGGTCACAGGAGGTATGGCCCTTTGTAACTATGACCAGTGTAGTTCCCCAGGGGAGGCTGTGCCAGAGCCAAAACCAACCCTCCCACTTGGTGAATGGATCCGGCTCAGTTATGCACTCTCCCCTTCAGATTCTTATCGAAAATTAAGGATGTTTTCTGTGGTGAAGCTCACTCCAGTGGGGGAGGATGATTATGAGACATGGGTTAATTATGTGATCCCTCTGTTGCAAGACAGGCAGTGGAGAGAGGGGGAAAAAGCATAAATGACTGACTGAGAGTCTGAAGGGTCCTGCCCTCGATGCTATTTGGTCCTTGCGGGCCACGAACCCTGAGGCCAGTGTGAAAGATTCTATTGCTGCCTTGGACAGCGTCTTCGGCAGCACCGAGTTCCGTGACAGCATTTGATGGAACTTTAGAGCAGCCTAGCAACAGTGAGAGGAACCCCTCTCAGTTTATGTACAGAGGTTAGAAAAGGCTTTACAGAAGGTGTATGGTTGGGGGGGGTGCAATCTACAGATTAAAACAAAATGCACCTAGAGAAGGTGCTGAAGGGTGCAAAATACTCTGAACTGTTGCTATTGAAGTTAAGTTTAAAGGAAAGATTGAGTGATCCTCCCTTCCTCCAGGTCCTCCTCAGAGAAGTAAGGGAAGTGGAGGAACAAGATGCGCAGTGTGGGCCTTAACCTGCTGTAGTGGCTACCACTCAGGTAACTGAAAATACCCCCTCCATTGACGCTTACAAGCTCAAAGAACTTTTCAAACAATACAAGGAAGTACCTGACAGGGCTGTCTCTCATTCAGTAGAAACCCCGATACCCCTCCAAGCCAGTCTGCCTCACCTGTCCCAGCCAGCCTCTCTGTGATGGGCCTAGGGGTGCAAATTCAGCTACCCCTTTGGCCCCCCACATTGAAGCTCACCTAAATGAACTGTGCCAGGCTGTGAGTGAATTGAAAAGTCATGGCTTGCCAATGCAGGGTGAATTAGAATGGAGAGTGGTTGTGGCCCAAGCTATTGCCCCGGCTCCCCCAGTGTATTTCGGGCAACCCAGTCACCAAGGCCCCAGGCCCGCTGCTGAAGCCTCCAACCTAGCCAGACAAAGTCAAGAAGGACTTTACTGCTATAAGTGTGGGAGGAATGGCCATATCTGCAGAGAATGCCAATCACGTGATGACACAGCTGACTGTGGGACCGGCTGTTGGCAGATAAGCACCACAGTCAGGGAAACTTCAACGGGACTCAGTAAGAGAGCATACCGGGGCCCTGCCAAGCCTAGCTCCATGGTGTTCATAAGAAAATCTACAGTCAAAGCCCCAGAGCCTCCTCTACCTGATCTAGAAAAGTTGGTGGGACCTTCTACTGAGACTAGTTACTATAAATGGGGTGTCCCACATGTGCCATATTAGACAGTGGCTCTCAGGTGATCATCATCTTCAAAATCTGGTATGATCAACACTTGTCACACCTTGAATTGCAGTCATTAGAGGGTTTGAATGTGTGGGGTCTTAGTGACAAATCCTACCCCTACCTTGGCTATGTTAAAGTCTGGATAGCCTTCACTTCTAAGGTGACCAGAGTGGGTGACACAGTAGAGACTCTTGTCTCATTTGCCCTGAGGCTGGATTATATGATAGGGTACCTGTACTGGTTGGTACAAATGCACACATGTTTGGATGGTTGGTACAGCTCTGCCAGGTCCTGGAAGCTGAGCAGAAGGGAGGGGTTATACCCATCCACCCAGTGCTAGTTTAGTTACAGGCCAAGGCACATGGGGTTTGAGCTGAGTGCCCTGGCCTGCAAATAAACTAGCATTTTGCTATAAATGTTCCTGTGATTTGTTATCCTTGCTGTGAGTGCTGTGTGAGTGGACTCCATATTATCAGATCCCCATGGCCCCACAGCACAGGAAAAAAAAGACCACCTTCATATGCCCCCTCGGGTTTTATGAGTTCTTGCAGATGCTACAAGGCATTTCTGGCACCCCTGCTACATTCAAGTGCCTTATGGAGAGGGCAGTTGAGGATATGAACTTGCCTAATGTATCTGGATGACATCATAGTCTTTGGAAAAACTTTGGAAGAGCATGGGGCAAGGTTATTGAAAGTACTAGATCACCTGGAAGAGTCTGGGCTTAAGCTTCCTATCGACAAGTATCAGTTCTTCCAAGCCTCTGTCAAGTATGTTGGGCATATATTGTCAGCACAAAGTATTCACACTGACCCCAGCAAGGTTGAGACACTCACCACTTGGCCCCGACCCCAAAACCTAAAAGAGTTACAGCGCCTTTTGGGTTTCTGTGGATATTACTAGAGATTTGTCAAGGATTATACCTGGGTAGTCAGACCACTTTTTAACCTGTTACAAAGCTATCCACCTGTTAATACAGGTAAAAGGTTCAAACACCCAGGGGTTCCCACTGAGCAATAACAGTATTTTAAACTGTTTGAACCGTTTGGCCCAAGGTGGACTGAGGACTGTGAAAGAGCCTTTGAAGACATAATCCATTGTTTGACCCATGCCCCAGTCTTGGCATATGTAAACCCCTGAAAACCAAACACTCTAAACACCAACACCAGTTTCAGTGGCCTTGGAGCAGTTCTTTATCAAAACTACCCAGAGGGCCTGCATCTAGTTGAACGCTCCAAGCCCGCCGGGGCTTTGGACCCACTCCTCCCAGGAACAAAGGACCCGCCACCGAACCAAGGAAGCCTTTGGGGTCTCCGCTTGCTCAGCGGCCCCCAGTGAAGAAAAACCACGCTCCACCAGAACGCCTGTTGCCAGGGGCCACACCACCGCATGCTCGCCGAGGAAGGGAACCCGGAGTTTGGCTGCTCCCTGGTACCTTGTACCACTAAAGGTGCATATGCCATAAGGAATTCTCCAAGCCCACTGGGGCTTCGGACCCGCTCCTCCCAGGACCAAAGGACCTGCCAGCGAACCAAGGAAGCCTCTGGGGTCTCCGCTTGCTCAGCGGCCCCCAGTGAAGAAAAGCCACGCTCCGCCAGAACACCTGTTGCCAGGGGCCGCACCACCACATGCTCGCCAAGGAAGGGAACCAGGAGCTCAGCCGCTCCCTGGTACCTTGTACCGCCAAAGGCGCATACGCCGTAAGGTACGTTCTATCAATTTTCTCCCACCGGCTCTCTCCTGTTGGGGTTGGGGGCTATAGCTGGTTCCACCCTGCACAGAATGCGGCTGTTTTCACCTTAATTATTTGATTGCTTGAACTCCTGAATGACTCCCGGGACTGTGAACGCCGCCTCCGCGGATAAGTGATACAGCTCCCTCAGTGAATTATTTGAGACCTAATTTCTTAGTATTTTCTGTTAAAACCTGCTCTCCTAAAGTCTCCCAACTGTAAAATCCTTAGCTAAAACAACCTAAACCTGCTAAAGTAACCTAAAACTGTTCTCTGCTGCCTTCACTTTCTTCCTGCCTTTTTCTGTTTGAATCTCTGCTCCCTATTGTTAAACGTGTACTGATTACCTTAATCCTGTAAATCTACCCACCTAGCTTCTGATACTACCTCCCTGCAAGCTAATCCCCACCTTTTTCTCATCTCCGCCCTCTCCCTTTGTCCTGCTCACCTACTTAATAACCTCTCCCCGCTACTTTCCTTAGGAACTCTCCAAGCCCGCCGGGGCTTCAGACCCGCTCCTCCCAGGACCAAAGGACCTGCCACCGAACCAAGGAAGCCTCTGGGGTCTCCGCTTGCTCAGCAGCCCCCAGTGAAGAAAAAACGTGCTCCACCAGAACGCCTGTTGCCAGGGGCCGCACCACCGCACACTCGCCGAGGAAGGGAACCAGGAGTTCGGCCGCTCCCTGGTACCTTGTACCGCCAAAGGCGCATACGCCATAAGGTACGTTCTATCAATTTCCTCCCACCAGATCTCTCCTGTTGGGGTTGAGGGCTATAGCTGGTTCCACCCTACACAGAAAGTGGCTGTTTTCACCTTAATTTTTTGATTGCTTGAACTCCTGAATGACTCCCGGGACTGTGAACGCCACCTCCGTAATTAAGTGATACAGCTCTCACAGTGAACTCTCGTCCCGCTGGCGCTTTGGGCCGGCTCTCCACCCGCCCCCACCTCACCCACCCTGGTCGACCCTTTAGCTATAGGCTCCCATTGGTCATATGACTAAGTGTCCACTTTTCCATTGGCTCCTTATACTCTACTACCACTAAGGGCGTTAGTCCCCTCTTGTGTGGTTAGCTCCCTATCTCTACTAGGTAGTGGCTCAGCCCCCTGCCTTAACTAAGCCCGCCTTTCCGTGCCGCCCCTACAACTTTATCTGCCACTGCTGAATACGCTCACTCCCAAATCTATCTCAGTCCTACGTGAAGCTTCAAATAGACGCTTGCCGGCCTCTATCTCTCTCCCCCTCTCTGCACTGCTCCTTCCTATACTCCGATCTTTCCTTGAACTTAAGCATCATGCTCCTCCTCCACATGAGTCCCTTGTATTTGTCTATTAGTCGTAAAGGACTAACTCTTTCTCTCTGCCTGTTTCTCCTGCTTGGACTTAACAGTATCTCTCTGTCTCTGCCCCTTGACGAGAAGCTAAACGTACTGTCAATCAGTGACTTTAGTTTCTCCAACCTGCTCTCCTCTCATACCACCTCCTATACCTATTTTTCACTACTTTTCCAAAAAGGATGCACATACCTATTACTTATGTGCTACTCGCACAATATAGGAAAAACAGAAAAATCATAATATGCTCCTCAAGGTGCTGCTTGAGTTCCTAGCTCAGTGGCTACTATTGCTCGCTGGTGACGTTGAACCTAACCCAGGTCCGCACCCAAGCAACACACTGTTAACACCCATAACCAAACCAAATAAAGGCCTTATAATTGCTCACATGAATATCAGAAGTCTTCTAGGTCACTTAACTGAGCTTGAGGCCTAGATACAATTGATTAATCCTGACATCTTATGCCTCACTGAAACATGGCTAAAACCTAGCATCCTGGATGCACAATGTACCCTGCCTGGATATGTTATCATCCGACAGGATAGAACTGGTCCTAAGTGGGGTGGGGGTGTCGCCATCTACTACAAAAGCCACCTTATGCTAGAAGCTGCCCCTATCCCTAGTCCCCAGATGTGCTGCGAATCGCTGCATACAATACTGGCCCTAGGTGCGTAGTACCTGCACATCATATGTCTATACAATCCACCCACTGGTGGACTGGAAAGTCTCCAGAAACTACTTCAACATTCATCACAAATCGTGAACATGAATGAGACCATCCTGCTAGGTGATGTCAATCTGAACTGACTGGGACCAAATCACAGTACCCTGGCATTACTAGTTCAAAGGCACAACTTCCATCAGTTAATAACTGAGAACACGAGAATGACTAACTCCCTATCAGGAACACTGTTAGACTGGATCCTCACAAATAGGCCAGACCATGTAACCAAGGTAGCCGTCCTGGCTGACTCTCTAACGGACCACTTGCCCACGGTCTGCCACTGGCGTCCTGCCCGCCACCTGCTCCTCGAACCCGCCTGGTCACCTTCACTAACTTTGCAAAACTGGATCTACAAGCCTTTCTCCTTGACATTGCCAACACGGACTGGTCTGAAATCTTCCTAGCAACAAGTGTTGAGGTTGCCCTAGACGTGTTCCTGACCAGGTTTGGTGAAGTACAAAGGCGGCATGTACCGAAAATAAAGAGAAGGGTCAGGGGATCAACAAACACAATGGCTAGATAAAGAACTACTCCACAAACTCAAAACCTGGGACAAGCTCTGGAAACAATACAAGATTACTGGCCTACCCAGGGATCATCTTATCTACAAACAGCATACAAGTGTCTGCAAAAAACAAATCAGGCTTGCAAAAAACAAATACTGCCAGAATCTATTAACCAGCTCCTCAAAAGATCCACGCAAATTCTGGAGTCACTTCAAAACCTTCCTTGGCACCCCGCAATCTATCACCCCCTCGGAAATGATTCTTCACGGTATCCACTGCAATGACTCCCTTACCATAGCCAACGCCTTCAATCAACAGTTCTCTGACCTTTCTTCCTATACGTCCACCCTAAATGCTGCACCTGCTACCCCTCAGCCACTCTACCAAAGAGAAAACCGATGCATCGACAAGTGGCCCTCAACAAGCAGCAACAAAAACTTTTTATTTCAAGGCTGTGACTAGAAAACAAGTTCTTAAACTCCTAAACACCATATCCGATAACACCAGCCCTGGCTCTGACACACTGGAACCACGACTGCTGAAAGCTGCTGCCCATCTCATCTCCTATCCATTAGCCAGGATTTTCACACTGTCCCTCTCCACAGGCACAGTCCCACAGATATGGAAGGCTGCTAGAATCACCCCCATTTTCAAAAAAGGGAACAAAAACAAAATATCGAACTACAGACCCATTGCCATTCTCTCGGTCCTCAGCAAAATTCTTGAGAAAATAGTAGCCACCCAGGCCATCAAATTCCTCGACTCCTCAAACTCACTCTGTGAAGCACAACATGGTTTCAGGAAACATCACAGTACCACAACAGCATTAGCAAAGTTTACCTCTGATACTCTTACAAACATGGACGAAGGTCATCTAACTGGGGCTGTGTTCATCGACCTCACCAAGGCTTTTGACCTTCTGGATCACCCCCTTCTGCTGACTACCCTTAAAAATCTTGGCTTCTCATCCCCTGTAACAAACTGGTTCAGAAGCTACCTAACAAACAGGACACAAGCGGTCAAACTCAACTCTGATATCTCTGACGGCGCCACAATCAACACTGGAGTACCGCAGGGCTCAATACTAGGCCCTCTCCTCTTTTCACTGTTCATAAATAATCTTCCCAGCAGTATAACATCTGGTGCCTCGCTACTCTATGCTGATGACCTAGTTATCTATGCTCATTCAGGTTGTATTAACCATCTCAATTCTACTCTGACATCTGCCTTCCACTTGGCTCAACACTGGCTAAACGCTCATCGCCTCATACTTAATGCTAGCAAAACAAAAGCCATGCTCCTGGGAACAACCCATAAACTTAGATCATGCTCATCTCCCCTGAATATACTTGACCTAAACGGAACCCCTCTCGAGACTGTAAGTACGTTCTGCTATCTGGGCATACTGCTTGATCAAACCCTTGACCTGAACCAGCACATCCAAGAAACCTGCAAAATGGTTAATTGCAAACTGGGGGCTGCCTACAGGACTAACTACATGCTCACACCCACAGCCAAGCTGGCCATTGCCAGGGGAATCCTCCTGCCAACTCTGTCCTACTGCACCCCCATCCTAACCATGGCAAATAAAACTGCACTACAAAAGTGGGATACCACCTACAATAATGTTTGCCGATATGCATCAAAGGCCCCCCGCCTTAAACATCACTGCCAACTTTATAAAGATCTAGGCTGGCTTTCCCCCTCCTCCACCAGACAGTACTACCTCTGCTGCCTCTCTGATTCCATAATCAGAGTGACTAGACCTGCTACACTATCTGAACTGCTCCAGCCTACTATCGCTTCGCATGAGCTGAGATCGTCTGAAAAGTCTTTCCTAAAAATTCCTCTCTGCCGCACTTCCAAGGGCTCTGGTGCATTTGGGCATGCTGCCCCCCAAGCGTGGAACTCACTACCTATTGTCCTAAGACGAGCTTCCTCACACCTTGCTTTCAAGTGAAGACTACGGAATCACCTTACTTCTATGGACCAATGTGCCTGTTTTGATCCTACCTAAATCCTTCCTCATGGACCTCCCCCTTCCCCTATCTAAGCCCACCTCCCTTTCCCTTGTATATGTCCATTCGTCTACCTTCCCCCTATTTGATATCTTGCAAACCGGTTATTTTGGACTGCTTGCACTTCATATTATGTTTACAAAGATACTTATATGGCTCTACTGTCTTATATATGCCTAGTCACTTTACCTTTCTTAACCTTGTGTTATGACATTTGACATTTTTACTTACTGTGGTATGTGTATTACAAATGTCTCCAGTCACCTTATTGTTACAGACGTTGTGTATAAAATTGCCAATACCTTACGATTGTGGTACCTGCTTTCCCATCCTACTGTTTTGCACTAATCTTTTGATGTACTTATTGTAAACTGGTACTGGTCTCTCCTCATCTTCTCCCCCACCCTGCACACCGACGACCCCTAGTATTCCTTGCTGGCTTTCAGTTCCGCAGCACTGGGGTCGCTACCGCATCTTTTCTTGCTAAAGCCATATGTCGTCGTGAACTTCCCCTCAGTGACCGAGTCCCCCTTCTTGCCCTGCCGTCTTACGGTTCCATAAGCCCGGACGCCGACTACAGCATTTCACTGCTAAAGCCGTATCTTTCCCGTGCTACCCTGTTCCTTTCCTCATCACCGGTTTTCTACCTCCTCGTGGGTCACCTCGCCCGTGATTAAACCCGTTTATTTCGTGAGCCCCTCGCTCGTCCAGTTTGCCAACCCCTGCCCAGTTGCGCACCCGCCAGCCAGGCCACTGCCTCCTGCCGCTTATCCCGACTCAAGGTTCCCGTGAGTCTGATCTCTGTCCCATGTTTTCCCCACAACAGCCATACTCACGCCTGCTGTTGCCGCTTCTCAGCACAGCCCCCATGTACCACCACACCCCACCTCTTCCCTGTTTCCGTAACCTGTGGTCTATACGCTTCCTTTCCTACCCATCGCTGACCAGCCCCTGCACTTTTCTACCCTGTCCACCCCCCCCGCCTGCACCTCTCATGCCGGGAATCGGTTCCATGAGCCCAGTTACATACTCTTGCCTCTCGCCGCTAAAGCCGTAATCCTTTTCGCTGTCCCACTCTACCTTTTCCTCTCCTGCCTGCCTTGTACACTCTCCTAAGATTCGCAGCCAATTCAGTTGGGGGAGTTCTCTTACCTTGTTTCCAGCCCCGCCACCTCCCAACTACCTTGAACTGTGCACTCACCCTTCCCTACCCACCCCCATCAGTTTCCCAAACCTAATCCAAAATCTGTCCTTCCTCCAGTACCCTCTGCTTTCTTATCAAAATTGTATGCTTGTATCAATGTACCTGTACATGTACTGTATAACCTGCACTGTTCTACTTGTATTGTAATTGTACTTCCCGGGTCGTCCCTGAAAATAGTCACTTGCTGGCTAGTACACTTACCCGGTTAACAAAAACTTAATAAAATAAATAAAAAAAAATTTACCAGTCGTAGCTTGAACCTGGCAGAGAGAAAGTACCCAGTGCACAAGCTGGTTTTCTTTGCACTAAAATGGGCCACTGTAGACCAATTTCATGACTACCTATATGGGGCAACGATCATGGTGAGGACTGATAATAATCTGCTAGCCTATGTAGAAACCACAGCCAAACTCAATGCAGCAGAACATAGATGGCTGTAAAAAGACTTATCCACCTATGAGTAAGGTGTCAAGTACCACCCAGGTCTAAATCATATAGATGCTGATGCTTTGCCCCAATGCCCCACGACCCTGCCTGGCAAAAATTCAGCCTGGGTGACAATATCTGAACAGACAGTAAAGGCCCAGTGTAAGAAAATTGATACTGTAAAACCTTCAGCATCAGAAACTGCTCTCTGTCTAGTAGACAGCCTTGGTGCATCCGACAATTTTCTTCCTTGTAGCCTACTGCCACCTGATCACTCTGGACTTGAGGTCCCTCCCTCAGCTGATGATTCCAGATTTAATGAGAGAGCAAAAGTCAGATTTGACCATTGGTGATGTCTTCAAGGTTTAGCAGAGAGGGAGCGATGCTATTCAAGTCACCAACCAAGATCCCAGTGCCAGGCTGCTATTACAAGAGTGGTTAAAGTTAAAGTTAAAAAACAATTTGTTGTATCGAGAGGTGCAAGATCAGCAGGGGGCTTCTCGAGTGTAGCTGGTGCTACCTGTTAAGTTTAAAAGGAGAGTCCTGAAAGCTCTCCACAATAACATAGGCCACTTGGGCAGTGAAAGCATTTTGGACTTAGCTCACTGCAGGTTTTATTGGTCTAAAATGGGGCAAGATGTGGAACAATATTGTAAAACTGCCACAGGTGTGTTCAGAGAATATCTCTAACCCAAAAAGTTGCCCCCTCGGTGAATATCACAAGTGCCCCCATGGAGCTGGTCTATATCAACTTCCTCAGTCTCGAACCTGACTCTAAGAACATTTCCAACATTCTAGTAATCACAGACCACTTCACCAGATATGCACAAGCCTTTCCAACTTAAGATCAAAAAGCTTCCACTGTGGCCAAGGTGTTAGTAGAGAAGTTCTTCATTCACTATAGGGCACCCTGGAGGATCCATTCCAACCAGGGGTGGGATTTCAAAAGTTAGCTCATCAAGGAAATATTGTCCTTGTGGGGAGTGTGCCAATAAAGGACTACCCCTTGTCACAAACCGACTCAGCAGGTCAGATCATCTGCTCCTACAGTGCCAACCTCCGAGTGCAGACTTGTGAACAGTTAACAGAAACAGGGTAACCCTCCTGTCTGTTTTGCAGGTTCAAATCAACTTCTGGTCTCAGTTCTGGAGGGATTCAAACTATGAACCTCTTGCTAGCGTACCCAATATACAGGCTCAAATAATTCTGCTTTTCGGTTGGGGCCAGATATCTTTCGCCTACGGGCACCTAACCAGGTGTACAAAATGAATCCTTAAGAACTCTAATAAAGACCTCAGATTACTCTTACCTTTTCCCAATTTGGTATTACCATATAAGCTCATGCACAGTGTTGTCACACTCTTAACCATCCACACATCACAGGCAAAAACAGAAGGACTTAGAAGACACAAATAATCTGTTAAAAAAATGAGTTTACTTAAAAACAGATAAAGGCCCATCCATCGGCACAGCGGTTGGATTTCTGTCTGCGATGCTGGCAACCCGGGTTCGGAAACAGACTCGAGTTGCCGGAGGATCGGCAGGGGGGAGAAGGATAGAGCATGCGGGACAGCTCTCCTCTCTGGGGGTGGGCAGGAGATGCATACCGCGTGAGGCTGACTCCTGGCGGAGGCTGGGGTGCAGCATACAGCCAGGGCCCGGTGTTCAAGGGGCAGTGGCAGACGTCCGGCGCACGCCTGATTTCCAGACACTACCCCCACAGGAAAAGCAGAAAAATCTGCTAGCTTCCGCCAAGATGATGGCTCTCCATTCCCAGAGCGCCCCAGTACCTGGCCAGGGCCTCCTGTTCCTCAGCAGCATCCCCGGAGCCTAATGGAGTGTGTGCTGGGGTCCTTCCCTCTCCCCGGTGCCCTTCCCCCTCGGGGGGGGACCCACCCGGGTGATAGGGATACGCCGGGATATCCCGGGGGTCGGCTGCGATCTGAGGACCTGAGGAGGGCTGGCTAAGGTCAGTGGGGATGAAGAGAACTTGTGGAGCCTGAAGGAGTGGGGGACAGTGAAGCATGGGAGGAGGGTATAAACACAATGCAAAAAAAAAAAACAGATAAAAATGTAAAGTGTAAATACAGAACCATATATCACAAAACATACAAATCACTTAAACAAAACAGGTTTAAAAGTGCAGACAAACTCTCCTACCACAGTACTATTAAAATTGTCTTTTCTAAGGAATATTCTTATCTCACAGTGCTGTAGATGTTTCTTTTTCAGAGTCCAAACATTTGTTTCAAAATGGAAAACAGAATACTGTTAAAAACTGGCTTTGCCAACCTCTTTGTGTGAGGTCACCTAGCTCCTCCCTGTCAGAACATAAAAAAAAAATATCTATGCAAAACAGGATGTCTTTTTCAGAAGGTAAACTAAAAAAAGGTTAATTTCTCGAGATCACATGATGCAGAGTGCTGAGTAGATGTTCCTCCGCTAAGCTCCTGCCTCCCGAATAAAAACTCGTCATTTAATATCGTTAAACTTTAACTAGTTCCTCTGCCTGTGAGTTTTTCTTGTCTCTCAACAGCGTGTGCTCCTGTTTTGGGTTCATCTGAGGTAAATGGAGGCTTACATGAAGAAAGCCCCGCAGAAACATACCCCCCCACCACTCCTGTGAAGGCCTCGAAAAAATCCAGAGCCTTGAGTGACCCAGACAAACCGGAACCTTCATGTCAAGCTGGGGACCAAGAACCCCTAACACTTAGCAGATTCTTGGAGGATTTTAAACCATTCCGGGAAGAGATGAAAGATATGGCAATCGATCTGAAATCCCTCTCCAGAAAGTTAGAGGAAATCTCCACGACAGTATCGGACAACACTGCCCATATAATTTTGATTAAGAGAAAATTGGAAAGTCTGGATCCTGAGCTCCTACTAACAAAACAAAAGCTGTCTTGTCTAGAAGCAAAACTCGAAGATTTGGAAAGCCGTAGTCGGAGAAATAATGTGGTAATTCTCGGGCTCCCCAAAGGGGAAGAAGGCCAGAATACCGTAGTCTTCATCCAGAAGCTGGTTGAAAGGGTCGCTGGTCCTTCTCCCTTATGCCCAACATATGTAATAGAATGGGCCCACCGATCTCTGCGACCAAAACTCCCACCTGATGCACCTCCTCACCCCATCATTTGCCGCTTCCTAAACTACTTAGAAAGGCAGCATTTTCTACAGACAGTCAAGGCCCTGCAAGAAGTCAGATGGGAGAAGGTGAAGCTGAGAATTGCTCAAGATATCCCTGGTTCGGTCCGGTTGAAACGGAAAGCCTTCCACCCGATTGTATCTAAAATTATAGCGGCGGGATTAAAGTTCAGGATGGGGTACCCAGCGGAGTTACAAGTCTCAGTAAATGGCTCATGGCTCAGTTTCGAAGATCTTGAAGCTGCGCTTCTAAGCCTTAAGTCGGCGTTCCCAGATTTGTTCCGGATGACCTGAGAGGGCCTCCTGATCTTCGGGATTTACTAGGAACTTCAGAATGAACTATTGCTTGGTTTTTTGTGTGGACACTGCTCTTTCTAAAGATGGATTTCATTTGAGTTCATGCCCTCTAACAGAACTGGGCGACTAGTAGAGGCCTGACTTTACTTGTAACAGGCCCTGGCCTGTTGGTGGGAATAGTGTTTCAGGGAGAGTCCTGGGGGGGGGGCCCCCGGAGGGTTTGTTTTGGACTGCATCCGAAATAGTATCGCTTGTTTAGTTTCCAGGGGGAGCACACAGGGCAAGGTTTTGGGTTACGCCTTCTGTTTAAACTTTATATGATGGGATGTCAGATTTACGATGCTAATCCGGGCTTTCAGGGCGCCTCTGACTAGCAGGCTGGATCAGGTTATGACCACATAAGGGCGCAGTTCGCCCATTTAACGCAGGTCCAGTCATTCTGTCTTGAGAGAGACTGCTTTTGTTTATTAAATCATTCTGGTTTTGCAGGGGGGTGCTTCTCGGAATTAGGGGTCTGCATCCCCTAGGTAGTTACTCCCACGGTTTTCTCATATCTGGATCTTGTTTCACTTTTCATCCGGTTTCATTTTCTCATGTTCTCATCTCGATGATGGGCTCACCCCTCCATGTTAATTTTCTCTCTGGCTCTGGTTCACGAGGTAGTTCCCTATGGGGAACAAACATTTTTCAATTCCCTCTCAAGACTCTCGTGACGATTTGTCATATTCACATTTAGGACATCCAGTTCTGTTTTCCTCTGTCGATTACTAGTGGATTCATTAACAGAGGCTTGCAGGCCCTGGAAGCCCGAGACCACTCTTTTGGCATTAAACCCTCATAAATGCAGTTTATTGATTGCTTTGAATTATGCGGTACGAGAGATCATTAGCAGGGGACATGTTCGGGGGCGGAGGGGAGGATAGGTCCCAGTGCTGTGCTAAGCGTTGCTTGTGACAGTATGGGGGCTGGGAGGGGAGTTATGTGTTCTTGTTGGAGGGGTGGGGTGTATGGGATGGTTTAATTGTGGGCTTCTAGTGGGGGCTGATGGTGGGAGGGCCTTACAGCAGCAAAGGGGGGGGGTTAGATTATTTGTGTTATGCACCCGGAGTGCAGGGCAGAATACAGCATCCTTAGAAGTCTTTAGTAGATGGTCAAGGAGGTGACTTTTGCAACGTGGAACGTCAAGAGGATCAGGGAAAAAATCTAAACAATACCAGGTTCTCAAACACTTAAGTCTTTTACGCACTCAGGTTACTTTTTTACAGGAATCGCTCCTATTAGAAACAGAAGCCTTACAAGTGAGGAGGCAACAAGTGGGGATGGTCTATGAGGCGCAAGGCTCCTCAAACAGCTGTGGGGTTATGATCATTATTAACAGGGGCATTCCCTTCGTCTCAACTCATACTATCAGAGATCCTGAGGGCAGGTTCATTTTAGTTATTGGTACTTTCTGGTCAATACCTCTGCTATTGGGCAGCATATATGGTCCTAATGCTGACGATCCCGCTTATTTCATGAGACTTATAAATTTAATTCTGCCTTTTCTTCCCATAAGGATTATCCTGGGGGGCGACTTTAATCAAGTTGTAAATTCAAACCTTGACAGGTCAGGTGGTGCATCGGGGGGGTCTCCCCAGGTCAGAGGGCTTTTAGAGAACTATTGGATCAATGCAGGCTCTGTGATGTCTGGTGTGTCCTAAACCCTGATTTCAAGGAGTTCACATTCAGGTCTTTGGTACACGGCTCACAGTCCCATATTGACTACATACTCATTTCTCAGACACTCTCTTGCCTGGGGTTAGGTCCTCGTCGATACAGCCTGGCCCTATCTCCGACCACTCTTTGGTGCTGAGCGATCTGGCAATTCAGGATGTGTCAAAGAGAGAAACAAGATGGAAGCTTAATAATCAATTGCTTAAAGATTCTAATTATTGCAATACCATAAGGGAGCATATTGAGGCCTTTTTACTGTCTAATCCTTTAAACAGTGCAAAACAAGATATTATATGGGGGGCTTTCAAGGCTTACCTGAGAGGCGTCCTTATTAGCCTCTCAGTGGCCAGGAAAAGAGTTAGGGAGAGAGAATTACTGTCCTTGTTATCCCAAATTCGGGTTCTCGAATCCAGTGTCTCGGTTAACTCCTCAGATAAAGACAAGGCGAGGCTCCTAGGGTTGAGAGACAAATATTTAGAACTACTCCGGGAAAAGGCGGAGTTAGCTATCATACACACTAAAGCTAGTTATACTCTCCAAGGTGAGAAGGCAAGGCGCCTTTTGGCACTTCGTATTAAACAACAAGAATCAGTGAGATTCATCCCTTCTATCAAGGCTTCTGTTGATAGGTCTCTGAAAACATCTCCCACTGAGGTAGTTCAAGAGTTCGCAGCATATTACAAATTGCTTTACGGGCACATGGAGCACCCCCCCAGTCCAGTAAGCATGGAGAATTATCTGATAGATTCACATCTACCCTTCCTCCCAGTACATTACATAGATTCTCTGGTCTCTCCTATAACTCAGGAGGAAATCGCCGAGGTTATCAGTGGTTTGCCCTCGGATAAAACTCCTGGGCCTGATGGATTTTCTTCTCTATTCTATAAAACATTTCGAGAACTTTTATTGCTAATACTTAATAGTTTATTTCAGCATATTCTATCCGGGACAGAGGTCGATTGCCATCTCTTTGAAACCTTGATAGTCCTTCTTCCCAAGCCAGACAAGAATCCTGAGTTCGTTCAGAGCTATAGGCCTATATTCCTCCTAAATCAGGATATCAAGATTCTCTCAAAGATTTTAGCTAACAGGTTATTTGTGGTGCTCCCCGAGTTAATAGGTATGAATCAGGTAGGTTTCATGAAGGGACGCTCTTCAGCGGATCATCTGCATACGTTATCCCATGTCTTCTCGGCTTCCAAAGATGCTGACTTTCCTGCAGGTTTGGTCTCTTTGGACGCCGAGAAGGCATTTGACTCGGTGAATTGGAGTTTTCTCTTCAAGATATTGAGTGCCTTTAAATTTTCTCCGGTATTCATTTCCTGGGTTGCCGCATTATATAAATCCCCCATAGCAAGAATCTCAGCTAATGGGGCCTTCTCAAACTACTTCTCACGTCATTCAGGTACTAGGCAGGGTTGCCCCCATCGCCTCTCTTGCTCAGTTTATATCTGGAACTCCTCATCCAAAACATTCTCCAAAATACCTCTATACAAGGTATCAGAGTTGGGCGTCATGAGATTAAACTCACTGCGTACGCAGATGATTTGCTGATACATCTCTCCCATCTGGTTTCTTCAATACCACCCTTACTGAACGAAATAGCCAAGTTCAGCGTGCTATCCAACTATAAGTTGAATGCTAGTAAATCTTTATTTTTCCCATTAAACCACAAAGTATTTAAGGATGAAATTCCCTCCCTAGGTTTAGGTTGGACTCCTAGAGCAATTAAATATTTGGGCATAAAGCTATCCCGTAACCCCTTAGTATGTGTCAAAGATAATCTGGACTCTCTCTCACAGGTTATTATTCACGACCTTGACAGATGGTCTAAACTCCCAATATCATTATGGGGAAGGATTAATATTATTAAGATGAATGTATTTCCTAGAATTTATTACCCTTTATCCCTTCTCAACTCTTTTATCCCCATGGGCTGGTTTAAGAAACTGCACAGTACATTTACCAGATTTATCTGGGCAGATAAATATCCCCAGTTGGCCTACCATAAACTAGCTGCCCCAAAACCTGAGGGGAGTCTGCGGATTCCCCATATGGCATTAAACTACTGGGCAAGTCATCTAGCAAAATGTCTGAGATGGATATCCCCAGGCCCTGAAATGGCACAACCAGTATGGCTTAAGATTGAGTTAGATGCAATTAAAGCCAAATGCCTGGATCCCTTAAACTTATTTTACCTCAAGCTGTCCCATGTAAAGATGTCTGACTGCACCACAATAAGCATCTCTTTAAGAGTTTATACACAATTATGTTTATTTCTTCATTATTCCCCTCAGACTGATTTAGCTCAGTCTATTTGGAATTCCCCATCTTTTACTTTTAATGGTAAGTGGATTCCCCGCAACTGGCTGCCTCAATTAGGCGATGGAAAACTGCTTTCCTTGGTAGATGGGGAAGGGCACTGATTGTCCCCATGGGGAATTATTGACAAATTCCTTATCCCGGTCTCATCTCACTTTAAAGTCATGCAGTTAAGACACCTTCTCACTGTAGTTCTGGGGAATTCTCCCCCCTCCCAGAAGGTATCAGCTCTGATTCCTGAAATCTCCCTATTGTCTGGTTCATCAGGCATATTATCTAAGCTATACAAGGTGTTGTACTATAAAAAATATGGGGACACCTTTGGACCTACTAGTTTCTGGAACTCACTCCTCCCTCAATATCAGTTGGACTGGCAATTCCTATGGAGATCCTGTCATAAGTATGTTTCCCAAGATAGATTGCGTCTCATGCAATATCACATTTTACACACCATGTATTATACCCCTATTAAATTAAAAAAATGGGGCTTCTCGAACTCTAGTACATGTACCAAGTGCTTGCAAGAAGAGGGTACCCTCCTGCATATGTTCTGATCCTGTCCCAAAGTTTCCTCCTTATGGAATTCAATTAAGATGTCTCTTGATCCCCTACTGGGCCTACAGGAGTATTTTATTCTGGAGGTGTGCCTTCTAGGGGATATGTCCCTGGTCAGTGTTAGAATTAGGAAATACCATATTTCTATGGTTGCGCTCTCAGTTAAGAAACTTACACTATGTCATTGGAAGGAACAATCGTCTCCTTCCTTCCAGGAATGGTTACATGAAATCATTGCTAATCTTCGGAACAGAGAAGGCAATTGCAAGTCTTCATAATAGACTAGTAGCATATAGTAAGATATGGGATCCCCTTCATTCCTTACTCTTGATACCTCACTGAGGATATATCACATTCTTGTTCTACCCATTCGTTCGACAGAATTGCGCACTGCATGTTAGGGCGATTATGTTTTGTTGCTGCTATAAGGGGGTGGGATGGGCAGTTCTCACTGTTCAAGTGCTACGTTACACCTGACTTGCTGTAACTGCTCTTTATAATAGAAATGTATTAATAAAGTTTAAATTATAAAAAAAATGTTAATTTCTAAGTCTTTCTATTCCATGAGCAACATCCTGCTTTTACAGACATCAGAGGAACATTTATGACTTTGCACCAGTGTGACGTAACCTAGTTTTCCTCTTCTAACGTTATAAAAGTTTATGATCTATCTTGGCAGTTGGCAAGCTGTAATTAGTCACCTAAACAGGATATCCTAAATTTTAAGTCTCTTCCAGCCTGTAATTGTCTCCTGGCCTTCCAGGTAACATCTTGTATCTAAAATCTGGGAGGGGGGGAGTCATTCCACAGACTGTCAGCATCTCTCATGAGAGACATTCAATAACACATTTTTATATTACAAAAAGCATAGATTAATCAGAACCAGCTGTCTGAGTGTCACACCCCTTACCACCCCAAGGGTGATCTGCAGCCTGAATGATTCAACAGAACCCTTCTAGATATGTTGAGCACCCTGGGGCCAAAGGATAAACACTGCTGGAGTCAACAAGTCAGTGCCTTGGTGCATGCACACAATTGCACCAGAAAAGATGCCACTGGATTCTCACCTTACAGTTTAATGTTCGTGAGGGAAGCCTGGCTCCCAGTGGACCTGTGTTTTGGGGTATCAGCTGATGGCACCAAAAACAGCAACTATCTTCAGTACATCCAAAAACTCAAAGAACAGCTGAATAATGCTTACAGATTGACTGCAGAAGTGGCAGCTAGAAGGAATCAGGCAAACAAGGCGCTCTACAACAAAAGGGTCAAGGCACAAGAACTGCTACCGAGGACAGAGTTTTGTTTCACAGTTTAGGAATCCCTGGAAAACACAAGATAGCCGACAGGTAGGGTACCACACCCTACATGGTGCTTGAAAAGTTGAATGGACTGCCAATTTACAAAATCAGGTCTGAAGGGGACTCCAGTGGGTATAAGACTATCCACCAAAATCATCTATTGCCTATTGGGAGATAAGGTGATTGGCTCAGTGCAATGCAAGCCAGAACCATCCACACCTCCAGTTTTACTCAAGCTGCTATCCGCAGTCAACAGCAAAAGCAAAATTTTGATCAACCACTACCTGGCTCTGCTCGTACATAGGAGACAACAGAGGATAACTCAGATAATGAATTGGAGGAAGAAATCTGTTTCTACCCCACATACTTTTACCCAACTCCTGAGCTGGCCTGGTTATTCCAAGGGCATAAAAGGCATCAGAAACTGTGTAAAATGTACCCCTCTACAAAGCTGCCGGTTCCAAGACAACTTGCAGACATATTGGTGGACTCTGAGTCAGAAATCGAGCCTGCATCTTTAGAGGAGGGGCCTACCTCTACAGAAAATGTGGTACAAGGCAGTGATGAACCTGTGGAAGTGGATCCGATTGTGCCTGCTGAACAGGGTAACAAGAGAGAAACTGTTCTGACTATCCCTCTTGAAAGGACCATCCTGAATTTGAACACTAGTCCAGCTGAGCCTTTTGAGTGGTCCCTGAACAGTTCCCCTGAGCAGAGTGGTAGTAAAGATGTTGTAACTGGGGATTGGAAAATGGAGGAATCCAAAGCAACTAAGGAAACAGAGGCAAGAGACACTAATCATGCTTCTACACAGGAGGTGCACAGGAAGTGGCTAACTCTGATCTCAGAGCAGAAGTACATGCTCCCTTAAGATGTTTGGAAAGAACTGTTAGGGGTAGTAGCCCACTAGCACACAGCACCTGAGCTACATGTGTGTCAATCCTCCACAGTCTATACACCTCCCTGACATAGGGCTATTCCCCCGTGCCTATCCTGCCTAAACATGGTGTAATCTGGGATTGACAAATCCCAGTCATTATTCTCTGTTGCCCAAGTTTCTGTAATGGCTATGAGGTCCACCTCAGAGTCTGCCACCAATGCCTGGAGCTCACAAATTGTATTGCACAAACTCCTGGCATTAAGGCAGACCCCCTTACTACTGGCTACTCTTTTGCTGTTTTGTTCTATATCTGCATTCCTTCTCATTCTCCTTAGCATATTTTTCCTGTTGATTTCAGAACCTGAGAGCCTTTTCCCCCTTTGTCTCTTCCACTACTCCTTTTTGAAACTCAGACTTATTTTTACCTACTTACTACTACTGGTCCCCAGTATAGGCAGAGTAGTAGCTAGAATCCCCTCCAAATACTCCCTATACCATGGTTCCCCTAGCCTCCGTGGCCTCAACAGTCAGTTTAATAGTCTAATGTAGACATCTTACATCTGCCTCAGTGCGTTGGTCTCTTTTCTTGTCAGGTGAAGGCCATCACTGTTGAAGAGCCTCCTGTCCCAGAAGCCCCCCCAGTGCCCCATAAACTGGTACCCTTTCTCCTGACACCAACCCTTTAAAAACCTATTTAATTCCTCTCTCATCCCTCCTTACTCCATCTTTCTCTCCCCCCACAATCCACAATGGGAGGATCCCAGAAAGGCCAGAGAGGCTGAGTGTACCTGCAATCTGTCCTCCAGCCTCTGAAATTTCTGCTTCACTAGTTCCACAGGCTGGTTCGCCAGATCATTGGTACCCAAGTGTACCAGCACCCACAGCTAACCCCTCCCTCTCCACTGTCTTCCCTATTCTTTCTATGTCCCGGATGGCTGATACCCCAGAAAAGTACCTGCCCATCACCCACTCCTCCTCCCACACATGCAGCACCCTCTCTACTTCCCTGATCATAGAATCTCCGACCACTAAGACTCTACTATCTGCCTTCGTCTTACTCTCACCCATGGGTGCCACCAGGTCATCTCTCCCACTTCCCCTGACTGACCCAGAATCTACATCGGTGGAGTCAGGTACCTGAGTTTTCTCCAGGGGGTGCAAAGTGATTTTCCATCGGTATTGTGTGGTGTTTGTTGACCTCCTTTTGGCTGTCCCTGCCACCCTTCCCTCTCCACCTCCCCACCACTCTCTACCAATGTGGACCAGTGGGCCTCTGGGAGAGTAGGAGTGCAGACTGTTTTTTATTTTATTTTTATTTTATTTCTGTCTAGGATTAATTACACCTTTGAGTACAGAGCAGCTTGTTTACAAAGGTTCCACGTCAGAGGGGAGGGTAACAAACAACAGAGGAGGACTAAACTTGGTTAACTAGCAATAACGTAATCAAGAACAAACTGAATACAATAGTAGCAGACAGAAAAATCACAATAACTAGCATATTTCAAATGTGCATCAAGATCGTAGCAAAGGTGGGAGATAGGAGAGACACTGGGGTAGGGGAGTGAGGTGACAGCAGGGAAGTGAGAGGCAGCCAGTGGCCATGTCAAACTAGGCTACTGAGTGAAAGGAGGGCAGGTTGGGCAGTTGGACTGTGGGCTCCAGCTGAGCAGATGCCAGAGGATAAATATGCCTTCCGTTGCTACTATCAGCTGAGCATGGAGCTCTGCAAAGGTTCTGCAGAAGGGGCAGTGACCCCTCCTTCAGAGTGTAACCCTCAAGAATAGTGCTGCAACTGACTTGATCCCTGCTTAACCATATCCCAATAGTGAGCCTTACGATAACTATTAGCTTTCTGATACTAACCAGTTTTTCCCTACCACTCTAGTACCCTCAATTAAAGTGGTATAACTTTAAGCCCCACAGCTCAGTCTTCCATTTTAAGCCACAGTTCTGTGTTCCTCCGTCAATGGGCAGGGGTCCCGGGTGGGATTCAGACCTGTGATTCCACATCTTGCGACTCTGGTCTCAGGTTCCTGGTGCTCGGTTTTGTCGGGTGGGCCAAGCACCAGGTCTGGGTTTCTGTGCCTCCAAGTGCATTTCCTAGAATTCGGGGGCCACGGGGAGAAAAGGAAAAAGAAATAATTTTAAAATTGTAAATGGTTTGGTGGCCTGCACTCTGCACATGCGCAGCTGCCCATCTCAAGAATTTTAACAGAGCATTTGCTCCAGGTCCCGGGTCTGGTATGAAGCAGGCTGGGCTCAGGACCACATCAGGAGAAAGCCAAGTTAAAAATTTAAAAACAAATAAAATATTATGAATAGTTTCGGTGGTACAGTTGTTCTGGGTATGCGCTCCGATGAGAGGGGGAGAATTTAAAGGAGGTGCTGCTCCTTGTGAACGGGTTTAGTTCAGTGCTGGCTGGTGTCTTAATGGGGGACTTGTATATAGTCAATAGTAGGACCCATAGGGCTCTGAGGGCAGGTTGAGTTGGGCACCCTTGGACCTGGTGCAGGATTGGAACTCCTAGTTTGGTGGGTGTTTTCTGGCACCTACGAGGCCAAATATAAGGGGCTTTTTGGAGCTCATTGGGAGAGATCCAAGCAAGGAGAGGGAGAGAGAAGTTTTAGTGGGGCCGATTGCCCGCTCAGCCACATAGGCTGCAGTTTGTTTTTGTTTTGGCAGTCCAGTGCATGGCATAGTAGTGACATTGAGGTGGCCATTTTAGTCTACAGGCCCTTTCTGGTGCTGAGTCCCTGAGCCATGTACGGGGAGAGCATGGAGGAAGGATAACGTCACAGAGAGGATGACAAAGGTGGCATGGGAGTGGGATCCTCCCAGGAAGGAGATGTAGGAACAGAGAGAATGGTATCAGAGAGGTAAGAGGATCCAAAGGTAAGGGCAGGGCTCCTGGTCCCCACGTCTGGCCATCGGTGCAAACAGTATGGAGGGACCGTGATGGGGTAAATTGGGAGCCGGGGGCTTGGAGGTACCCCCCCACCAGTTCCACATATACCCTGTTTAGTGACTGTTCCAGTTTCTAGCTGGAGTACAGGCTGTTGCTGCATACTGTGTGAGGATCTGATTTGACTGTTTGGCTGCTTAGGCAACAGGTAGTCACCTGGACTTTGTGCTTGAATGTGACTTGCACTGTATAAAGTGACCCCAAGCATACAATGTGACCCATTGGTCCATAAAACTGTCCATATGTTCTATTGCTCCTTGGAGTGACTGTTCCTTGTTTATTAACTGTTAATTTTATTGGGTCCTCCATTCCTGCAATTTGGAGTGTTTGTCTCATTCTTTTGGATGGACCTGTTGTCTGCTAACAAAACTTTGCTTCCACAGCCAGCCCTTATCCTGTGTGTTACAGGCTTACAGTGACATAACCGAGGGACCAGCTAGAAATCATTGAGAGGCCTGCCTGCTGAAGAGCATCCATAAAGGCCTATGAGGCAAAGATGGCAAGGCCAGGCAGGTGAAGATCATCCTCTTCAGTTTGTCTGCCATCCAGCTCTGCACCCAGCAGTCTGGGGGCACTCCAGCATCATCAGGTCTGGTAAGCCAAGCCAACCAGGTATGTGGACTCTTTATGTTGCCTAGTGCCCCCATCCCCGGAAACATTCACCATCATACCCCTAGACACAGGGAAGGGGGCTTACATAACTATATCCTAGATAGCTGATGCACCAAGAAGGCATCTGACTATTTTACTCCTCTCCCACCCACCACCTTCTCTACTCTCCTAATCACTGAGTCCACAGTCACTAAGACTCTCCTTGCTGAATTCTTCCTGTTCAACCCCCAGGTGCCACCAAGTCTTCCTGCCCATTTCCCCTGAATGACTCAGAGTCCTCCTGATGGAATCAGTTATCATGAGCCAGGGGTACAAAGTGATTTGCTGTCTGGAGGGTGTGGGATTGGTCAAACCTCTTGTGTCTGCCCTGTCACCCTTCTTCCTCCCCTTCTCTGCCACTGTCCAGCCCCCTGGGCCAGTGGGTCTCTGTGGGAGTGGTGGTGCTATGGGCCTCAGCTGAGCCATGGCTGAAGCTGAGATATCATGTCTCTTGCTGCTATCAGATTAGCATGGAGCTTTGAATAGCTCCTGTAGGTGGGGCAGTGTCCCCTCTTCCAGAGCGTAACCCTAGAGAAGAGTGTCCCATAGTCTCCTCTATTTGCCTAATGCAGTTAGGCTAGATCAAAAAAGGCCTGCCTTATATATGGAGTTCTGTTATATTCAGAGTACATTCCGCATCTCAGGAGGTTTCAGGTGCATCACTGGCTATGGAACCTCCAGACACACATACACATCTAGAATCCCTTTCTTGCCAGTAACATAATACCAATATGTTTGACTGCATTCTGCAGCATATTATTACCATATGGTTAAGCTCATTAATGAACAAATGGACAGCAAACAGTCTTTTCTAGAACTGCGAAACCTAATGCTTGAAGTGTTGTCTCAGAGGTCACAAGTATCTAATGTTTGTCACTTTGATCCTTCTGACAAACAAAGTGTGACTCAAAATGACATTCGTTGTCGTTCCCAGTGTATTCTATAATATCAGCACGTACCACAATCATATTCTGAGAACACAGCCCTAAGGTGTGAATGAAGCACACACTGAAAGTGAAGGCCTTCAATTTCAATTGAAGTATTCTTTAGCTTTTTTGAAAATGGTCCACTTATTTTCATGTTTTTGAAGTAATTCAAATTGACTACGATTGTACCTCAAACACCATTTTTTATCCATTGAAAAACTTATCAATGTGTTCTCATGTTCCCTTCAGAAAATGTGAAAAATGCAAATTAGTCTTCAGAAAGAGCTGAAAGACTGGTAAAACACTGTTATGAGCAAGCCCTTCAGTTGTACCTGAAACACCCTTCTTTTCCACCTAAAATGAAGGCCTTCAAATTCAATTCAAACATTCTTCAGTTTAAAACTGGTCCCATTATTTTCACGTTTTTGAAGTAATTCAAATTGACTTTGATTTTACCTCAAACACCAGTTTTTAGCCCCACTGAATAACTTCTCAATGTATTCTCAAATACCCTTCAAAAATTGCGAAAAATATGAACATATGAAAGAAGCCGGCAGATACAGGCCAAACAGGTCTATCTTGGCTACTCGAAATTGCAGCATGGTTTATTCCATTGCTGCCACCCCCACCCCTGCTAATTATCCTCATCTGGGTTGAGCTTTCCCCTTGAGTCAAGCCACTGCCTAGTTGTTTTGCCTTGAATCTATCCCAACCACTTAAGAAGCCATACACTGTCTTCTGAGAGACCAGCTCCTCAGAGAGTACATTCCATGCTACCACCACTCGCTCAGTGAAGTAGTGCCTCCTCATCTCCCTTCTGAACGATAGGGACACCAAAACTGCACGAAGTACTCCAAGTGCAGTCTCACCAGTGATCTGTACAGTGGCAAAATCACTTCCTCACTCCTTGAGGTGATTCCTCTTGCTATACACCCCAACAACTTGTTTGCCTTAGCAGCTGCCTTTCTGCACTGAACTGTGTGATTCATGTTCCCTGTTACTATTGCCCCAAGATCCTTTTCTTCCTTGGTGACCTTCAACCTTTTGCCACCTAAATAGTAGCTGTACCTGGGGTTCTTTGACCCTAAGTGCATGACTTTGCACTTTCCCACATTGAATCCCAACTGCCATGTTTTTGACCACTTTTTCAGTGTGTCCAAATCTTTTTGGAGCACCTTCCCTTTCTCCCGCTCATTCACTACTGCACCAGTTTGGGTATCATCCATGAACAGGCCCGACTTGCTCTCAACCCCCTCTGCTTTATCAGCGATGAAGATATTAAAGCATACCAGCCCCAAAACTGAGCCTTCTGGGACCCACTTATGACTGCATGCGGTGCCAAGAGTTCTCCGACGACCACCACTCTTGTGCCTGTTCTTCTGCCAGCTTGCTATCCATTCAGTCAACTTTTCCCAGTCCCCAGGGACCCCAATTCATCCACCAGTCTTCCATGTGGTACCGAGTCAAAGGCCTTGCTGAAGTCCAGGTACAGGACATCAACCGCCTGGTCTTTTTCCAGTGCCCTAGTGACCTAATTGAAGAAACCTATCAGGTTTGTCTGGCAGGATCTCCCTTGGATGAACCCATGCTGCCGGTCATCCTGTAGACTGTTCTTCTGCACAAATGTTACTAACCTCTCTTTTATGATGCTCTCCATCAGTTTAGACATAATGGATGTGAAGGTGACTGGCCTGTAATTCCCCGGTGTGTCTCTAGGCCCACTCTTTTGAATTTGTACCACATAAGCCATCCTCCAATTCATCAGAACACATCCTATCCTAAGAGAGGTGTTGAAAACACCAGTCAGGGGTATTGCCAGTACCTTTGCAAGCTCCCTCAGCACCTTAGGATGTAATCCATCTGGCCCAGGTGCCTTATCTGTCCGAATCGATTTCAGGTCCTCGAGTACCCTATCTACTGGGATGTCACAATCAATTATCCCTTCCCTCCCACCATCCTTCCCTTTGTCTGTGGGGTTGGCCCGTCACTTTCGCTTGTAAAAACTGAAAAGAAGTACTCATTTAGTACCTCATCCTGTTTAGCACCCTTTTCTGTCCACTCTCCTGCATTCCTGATTCTAGTTATCTGCTGCCTTACATTTCTTTTCTCCCTGATATACTACCCTGATATGCCTCCTTTCCAGGCCTTTTATAATGCTGCCCTTTTCTCACATACTCTCTCTTGCACTCCAGCAGTCCACCAACTGGGCTTTTTGGACCTCACTTTCTTGCAGTCACTAGTGACACATATTTGTTGCCTCCAACAGGTCTAGCTTGATGAGTTCCCACTTTTGGTGAGCTTCCATATCTGGTCTTACTGTGGCTACATGGTTCTTCACTATGTCTGCCATCCTGCCAAAATCAGCATTCCAGAAATCCATTACCCTGGTTATGCTATTAATCATCTCCTTTCCCAAGTCCAGGGTGAACCAGACTGTATTGTGATCATTTCCTGCCAGGGGGTCCTTGACTGTTATGTCTTGTACATGGTCCCCATCAGATAAGATGAAGTCCAGTATGCATTCTTCCCTGGTTGCTTCATTTACCATCTGCATGATGCATGCATCCTGGAACCCATCCAGTAGGACCTGTTCTCTAGAGCTAGTGGAGATCGTTGTGCTCCAGTCCAGCCCCGGGAGACTGAAGTCATCAACCACCACTGCCCTGCCCTTTTGGCAATGCTCAGTGATGTTTGTCACCAGTTCATTGTCTATGTCCTCTGCCTGGGAAGGAGGCTGGTATACAACTCCTTGTCTCATTTTTTCCCCACTTCCATTGTGGATATTTACCCACAAGATCTCTGCCTTCCCTTCCTCCCGATTGCATATTATTCTTGCCTTAATGCAGACCGCAAATCCCCCCCCCACCTTTCTCCCCAACTCTATTCTTTCTATTTATGGTATACCATGGGATATTTAGCTCCCAGTCCTGGTTCTGGTTACCCAGGTCTCTGTAACGGCAGCTATGTCCACCCTCCTATCTGTCATCGTTGCCTGGAGTTCTGGAATCTTATTTCCTAAGCTCCTAGTGTTTAGGAATACCACCCTCAATCTTTTCCTCTTGCCATTTTTACCCCCATCACTCCCTCTAATCCCCCCTCTTTTTCTGAGTTTGTTCCTTTCCCATAGTACCATTTGGGGGGGAGGCATCAACTCTCCCTTGTCCTTTACCTTAGGTTGAGTCCCAGGACTGTCTCTTCTCCCTCTTCAGGTTTAAATTGTATGCCTCTTTGATAAAGCCTCCCAATTTTTGTTTTAGGATCCTAGTTCCTTCACTGCTCAGATGGAGTCTGTCCTCAGCATACAATTCTTTGTTTTCTCAAGTCCCCCCCCCCCCAGTTCCCCACTATACCAAAACCTCTTCTACCACACCACTCTACAAGCCATGCATTGAACTCCCTTATTTTTAGTTTTCTACAAGTGCTTGCCTTTGGCACTGGCAGGACTTCAGAACAGGCAGCTGAATTAAATTCAGTGCTGCAGACCCTCGCAATCTCATTGAACCTAGCTTGTACTTCCTGCAGGCTGTTTCTGCTCAGGTAATTTGTGCCAAGGTGTAGCACCAAATAAGGTTTTCCACCCTGACGTTTCATATATGATGGTAGGATGTGCTTTACCATAAGCACTGTCATTCCTGGGAAGCAGTCTACCCATATGTTAATGTTTCTGTCCCCATTCCCCCCCCCCCATTTAATTCCCTTAATAGAAACATAGAAACATAGAATTTGACGGCAGATAAGGACCGCTTGGCTCACCTAGTCTGCCCATTTTCCTACCTAACAGATAAGCTGCAAACCTAGTTAACCAACAGCTTACTTCCTCCCACCCCCACTAGACTGCCTTATGCCTGTCCCATGCATTCTTGAAGTCCCCACTGTTCTTGACTCCACAACCTCCTCAGGAGGCTGTTCCATGCATCCACAACCCTCTCAGTGAAAAATACTCTCTCACATTACCTCTGAGCCATCCCCCCTCTATCTTCAAATTGTGCCCCCTTGTTCTTGCACATCTCTTTTTCTGGAAGATGCTACCATCTTGGACTTTGTTAGTTCCCTTGAGGTACTTGAAAGTTTCTATCATGTCCCCTCTCTCCCTCCTTTCCTCTAGGGTATACATATTAAGCTCCTTTAGTCTTTCTTTGTATGTCTTCTGGTCCAGACCCTGCACCGTTTTGGTTGCCCTCCTCTGGACAGCTTCCACTCTGTCTATGTCTTTGCGGAGATGGGGTCTCCAGAACTGCACACAGTACTCCAGATGGGGTCTCACCAACTGTCTGTACAGAGGGATAACAACTTTTCCTGTTTTCTACTATTGATGCCTCTTCCTATGCATCCCAGTATCCCCCCTGCCTTCCTTACTGCCTTCTCACATTGCTTGCCCACCTTTAGGTCATCTGATATAATTACCCCCAGGTCCCTTTCTATTTTTACTGTTGTCAGTATCTCACCCCCCATTGTGTACACTTCCCCTGGGTTTTTGTTTCCCATGTGCATTACCTTGCACTTCTTTGCATTGAATCTGAGCTGCCATACATTTGACCATTCCTCCAACCTTGCCAAGTCCCTTCTCATCCTTTCCACTCCATCTTGTGTATCAACCCTGTTGCAGATCGAACGTCCTCCCCCGTATCTTCTACCCTCTTAACTTATTGGGTCTCTGGTTGCCGCTCTCTTACTTGCAACAGTTTCACGCAGCTTTCTCTAAATTTCTCTGGCGCGGGAAAGGGGTTCGGCGTTCATTTCTCAAACTATCTCTCCCTAGAGATAAAGGCGGTCTTAGGCTTCCCAACCTTCCTTTATACTACTGGGCCACTCACACTTATCCAAGTTAGGGAGATGGAGTTCAAATTACACCATCTTCTCTCTCCCGATTTGGCTTCAACTCGAGAAGTTGATTCTTTCGGAATCTAAGTTAGATCCTTACACTGTTTTTTATACTCCTATCTCCACCCTTTCGCAGTGGGTTACAGACCAAACAATCCTTACGTCCCTTAAGTCCCTTTCTCAGTGCCTGCAGTTTCTAAGGATCTTTCCTAAACTGGATCTAGGACAGCCTGTTGTTCTTAATCCCAACGTTAAATTGGACAACTCGGTGATTGTTTCTGACTGGCTCCCTCAAATAAGCAATACTAGTCTAGAGCAGTACTATGGTCAGGGTTCTCTCCTCTCGTCACCGGATATTCTTGCCAAATTCAATATTCCAACTGGTAAGATTTTTAAAGTATATCAGTTAAGGCAACTCATTGCTGAGAGGTTCGGCACTCAGTTTAAGGAATCCATGGTTCAACCCTTCCTTTCTCACATTTTTACCCTTGCCTCTAAACCACACTCTATTTCGGCAATTTACTCCTTTTTATTGGATTATAAGTTTCCTAAGCCTACTGCAGGATCTAGTATTTGGGTCTCTCTAGTTCCCGATGTCACCTTGAATTGGTCTCGTATATGGCGGGATCTACATAGGTATCACACTCAGGATAGGCTTAAACTTACCCAATACTACATTTTAAATAACATGCACTACACTTCCAAGAAGCTTTTCCAATTAAATAAATTAGCTCTTCCTTGTGTACCAGATGTTCGCCAGATGAAGGAATCCCCTGCATATTTTCTGGTATTGTACTAAGGTAGCCCCACTCTGGTCGGCCATCCAAGCCAATTTGGACCCCCTATTGGGCCTTACCACTTATTTCACTCCTGAAATATGTATTCTAGGGACTTTAGTGCCATTGATTGTGTTGAACGTCGATATCATATTGCCCTTGTCTCCGGGGCGGTTAAGAGGTTGGTTCTCAGACATTGGACCGACCAATTGGCCCTGACCTATCCGGAATGGTTGACTGAGCTTTCGGCTTGTCTCAATGTTGAAAGGCTATCAGCCAGTGTCGGAATCGTGGACCTATTTCAGAAAAGGTGGGGCGTTAGATGCTTTATATTACACCGTGATCTCCTGGCTCTTCCTCTGGCGCCTAAGGAAGTTTTTCTACCTTTTCCTTGTCGATCCTTCTTGTCTTCTGCTCTTTTGAGAGCGGCTTTCCTTTGGAATGTTTGTAGCTTTATTAGTATTTTCTTCTTAGCAATGAGGTCATCAGGCACACTTGGTGGGGAGGGGTGGAGGGGTTACGGAATGAGGGTTATGGGTATGGGAAGTTGGGGAGTTTTTCCTTTTTTTCCTTTTTCTTTTACTTTATACCATATGTAGTCAATTGATTCATTCTACCTTGTGTAAATGTTGGTGTTTCATTCTGTAAAATTAATAAACTTAAATTTCAAAAAAAAAAAACCCTATTGCAGATCTTTGTGTCATCTGCAAAGAGACATACTTTTCCTTCCAGTTCCTCTGCAATGTCAGTTATAAAGACTTTAAAAAGGACCGGTCCCAGTACTGAACCCTGAGGTACCCCACTAGTAACCCTCCTTTCTTCACTGTGTATTCCATTTACTACTACCTTTTGCGTCCTGTTGTCTAGCCAATTTTTATCCAGGCTACCACCTTGGGACCCACTCCAAGGCTGGCTATCTTGTGAATTAATCTTTTTGTGGGACTGTATCAAATGCCTTGTTAAAATCTAGGTAGGCTACGTCCACAGCCCCTCCCTGGTCTACTACTTTGGTCACCCAGTCAAAGAAATCTATTAGATCTGCCTGACATGACCTTCCCATCATGAATCCATGCTGCCTTGGGTCCCAGCCCCACTGGCCTCTAGGTACTCAACAATTCTTTCCTTCAGAAATGATTCCATCATTTTCCTACCACTGAGGTCAAACTAACTGGTCTGTAGTTTCCTGCCTCTGTCCTGCTCCCACTTTGTGAAGAGGAATCACATCTGCCCTCCTCCAGTCCTCGGGTACCAGCCCATCCTCCCATGATTTGTTAAAGAGAGTAGTCAGCGGTGTCACTAGTTCTACCTTAGTTCTTTAGAATTCTTGGGTGAATCCTATCAGGCCCCATTGCTTTGTCCACCTTCAATTTTATCGGTTCTTTCAGAACCCTTTCTTCTGTAAATGGACTGGTATCGACCCCCATCTTTGCAGTGTTTCTCTTGTTTGGTTTAGGTAACTCCTCCTCTTCCTTTTGTGAATACTGAGCAGAAATATTCATTCAGTATCCCTGCTTTTCACTGTCACCTCTACCCATATTCCTCCCTTATTAAGCTTCAGTATCCTCCTTGGTCTTTCTTCGCTCCCTAATGTACCTATAAAGGTCTTATCCCCCTTCTTAACAGAATTGGCTATCCTTTCCTCGGTTTGGGCCTTTGCTATTCTGACTGCCTTCCAGCCTCTTTCTGCTTTAACTGATAAAGTTCTCTGTCCTGCTCCTTCTGTGTTTCCTTTATATCTCGAATGCTGTCCTTTTCTCCTTAACCTTCCCTGCCACCTCTTTGAGAACCATAGTGGTTTTTCCTTTGTTGTGTTTTATTGATTTGCTTTACATAAAGGCTTGTTGCCTCTGTGATGGCTGTTTTGATCACTCCCCATTGTTTCTCCACCCTCCTTCTTGCCTGTTTGCTAGTGCTTTTCTGAGGCACTCTCTCATTTTCCCAAAGTCGGCCCTCCTAAAGTCCAGTACTCTTGCTTTTGTATGGCTTGATTGTATGGCTGTGTTTACCGTGAACCACACTGTTTGGTGGTCGCTTGTTCCCAGATGGCTACTCACTTCTAAATCTGAGATTCTTTCTCCATCCCCATTTGAGAGTACCAGGTCTAAGATTGCTCCCTCCCGAGTGGGTTCCAATACTAGCTATCTGAGGCATGCCCCCTGTAGGGCATCAAGAATGACCCTGCTTTTGGATGTGCCTGCAGCAAAGGTGCTCTAGTTAACATCTGACATATTCAGGTCCCCCATCAACAATATCTCCCCTTTTTCTGCCACTCTAAGAAAGCCTTCTATCATTTTCCTTGTCCATTCCCTCCCCCTGAGATGGGGGTCTGTATACAACCCCCATATGGATTGTGGTGCCATTTCCTGTCTCCAGGGTGACCCAAAGTGCCTCATCTGCTCCCTGTTTACTCTTTAGTTCTGTTGCTTTGATCCCTTCCTTTACATAGAGAGCTACCCCTTCTCCTCTTTTACCCTCCCTGTCCCTCCTGTAGATTGTGTATCCTGGTATGTTGACATCCCAGTCATGGTTCTCTGTGTACCATGTTTCTGTGACTGCCACAATATCCAGGCAACCCTCTTCCATCAAGGCCACTAGTTCAGGGAGCTTGTTACACAGACTACGGGCATTGGTACTCATCACCCTCCACTTTTTGATAGCCTTACCCCTTTTAGCCCTATTTCTGTCCTTACTGCCTTTGCCTTTTTTTACATTTAAATCTGTTCTGCTCCCTAATAACTTCTGTACCTTGGTGTTTACCTCACTAATCACCATGTTTTGTGGGGGAAGACTTGGATTTCCCTGCTCCTTTTCAGTGCCTCCCCCCTTGGCTAGTTTAAATGCTTGCCAATGAAGCATTTAAACCTCTCACCTAGGATCCTGGTTCCCCCGACAGATGCAGACCATCGCACCAGTATAGGTCTGCATCCCTCCAGGTGGCTCCCCAGTCCCCAATGAAGCCAAAACCCTGAGCTCCACACCAGTTTTTCAACCACTCATTTAATTCCCTGGTGAGAAGTGCCCTAGCATCTCCCTTGCCATAGACAGGCAGCACCTCCGAGAAGGTTACCATATGCGCTACTTGTCTAAGGCCCCTTCCCAACTCTATAAACTCCTCTTGCACTGCTCTGATCCCATTCCTAGCCAGGTCATTTGTCCCTAGGTAGACAATGACATCCAGCTCCCTCCCTCGTGCAGCTCCTTCCACGATCCTGAGGATTCGCTTCCTGTCCCTCCAAGCCGTGGCACCAGGAAGGCTCCTTACCTCCCTCTCCCCTTCCTCCCCCATTTCTACCCCCTAATGATTGAGTCCCCCACCAGGAGTTGTTTCCTTCCCTGTGGGGTCCCATGCCACCCTCCTGTGGGTCTCCTTTGTGAAGGTTCCCAGCATCCTCCTTGGTCTCCACTGCAGGTGCCTCCATAGAGGAACCACTATCCACCAGAAGAGCGAATGAATTGTGGAGAGGTACAGCTGGAGGGATGCAACTCTGTTCCACCACCCTCTCCCTCCTTGAGCCCACCCTGGTCCAGCCTCTCCTCTTTCTTGGCAACCTCTGAGGTAGTGGCATTGGCCCTGGTGGTCCCTGGGTGGGGGAGGAGGTTTCACGAATCCTAGCCAGGTCAGCCTGGAGACAGGCAACCTCCTCTCTCAGACCAGAGAGGTGCCTACAAATAGGGCAGCATCGCAGCCTCCAGAATGTCTCCCGGAACACTGCCGCCCCACAGCCATTGCACTGCACCACTCCTATCATGTCTTATTTTGTGTCCTCTCTACTGTTTCTCTGGATGCTTACTCACTCTTCTCCTTTAAACTCTGACCCTTCCTGTTCTGGGACAGCAACTTCCTATCTTCTTCAGTAGTCTCCTTCTTCCTTGCTCAATATCAGACCACCAGCAGCTGGGGGGGGGGAGAGTGAGCTACTTTGTTTTACTTTAGGGTTGACAAAACCAATGTTTCTCTATGATCCTTTCCTTCCTACTGCCAAAACAGGAAGTTCCTGTTGACAGTCAAATCCAGTGGCTATAAAAGTAGAACTGGCTTTGGGTGGGTGGGATGGAGGGCATTTAGTAAGAAAAAAGGCTAGCAACAGGAAGTTGTAATTTGACTCACCTGCTTTTCTAGTGTCTAGACCACACCCCCAGGTAAGCTCTCTTTCCTCCTACTGGTTTAGCAAAGTCACCTGATACAGTACCTTTTCCTGCACAGAACACACACTGCCTTTCTTTCTTTTCCTTTTTAACCCTATTAAGACCCCTTCTACTTCTAATAAAGTTACCTGTCTACTTAATCTTAACTGACACTGACTCCTGCTGAGATATAAGTTTTAAATTAACAAGAAAATGTAGCTTCTTTTAGTTAGCTGCTTTCTGCTCTACAAGCAAGGCTAGCAACAGGAAGTTGTAATTTGACTCACCTGCTTTTCTAGTGTCTCAAACCACACCCCCAGGTAAGCTCTCTTTCCTCCTACTGGTTTAGCAAAGTCACCTGATACAGTACCTTTCCCTGCACAGAACACACACTGCCTTTCTTTCTTTTCTTCTTTTTTTTAACCCTAAATAAGACCCCTTCTACTTCTAATAAAGTTATCTGTCTACTTAATCTTAACTGACACTGACTCCTGCTGAGATATAAGTTTTAAATGAACAAGAAAATGTAGCTTCTTTTAGTTAGCTGCTTTCTGCTCTACAAGCAAGGCTAGCAACCAATCAAGTCCCTCACAACTAGGACCTTTCTGACCCATCCATGCTGTTTGCCCTTGGTGATATTTTGCTCCTTCCCTCTGACCCTACATCCACCTACTATTGCTGTGTTTTTTTTGCCTGCCTCTCCTTGGATCTCCCTCTTATTGTCCTCACTTTTGATTTCTCATTATCATTCTCCATTCATACATTTTCCTCTATCTCTAGTCTATTAGTGACCTGCCTTGTGCTCTGTACATGTCCCCCTTTTCTATCTGCTAGCTCCATATTAATCCCAATGTTGAGATGTTTTGCTGCTACCTCCTCCATCCTTCCACTCACTGTGTCAACTATGATGGTGTCCCCTATTTTGTCTGAGCTCTCACCTTCTGTTCCTCCAGTGGATATAGTTTTTCCTGGAAACTCAGTGGTCTCTCTATTCCCCTTGAGCCACCTCCCCTGTTTTTCATCTTCTTTAAATGTCCCTAATGCCGCTACCTCATTGCCCCTTGTCTTCCTTCTGGCATCTTCTCTATACTCTCCTGTGTTCCCCAGCATTGTTTTCATTTCCCTTCCCTTGTCCTCCTCTTCTAAGCTGCCACAGTCGAGTACCTATTCCCCTGATGTATATTAAAATGCCAGTTGCTCTCTACAGTGCTTCTCCTCTAATCATACCTGCACCTTGTCAATGACTCCATTCATCTCATTGTTTTCACTGTCTGCCATTCCCCTGCTCCTAGTTCGTCATGGTCCTGATCTTTAATTGTCCTTGATCCACCCATGTTTGATCCTGTAGGTCTCACTCTACCTTCTGAGCCCATATTTCTAGGCTCTACCTGTCCCCTGCTAGCTTCTCTGCCCCACACTCCAACCCTTCCTAACTCCCATCTGAGCCTTCTTATTTCCTCACTGAGGAATGCAAGCTGTCTGCACTCTTTGCACCCCCTTGCTTCCATGCTGTGCCAAGGACTATGGCAGGCCTGCATCCATTGTATCCTATTAGTTCTCAGTGTTGCTCCTATGGAGGGGGTAAGATAAATGGACAGTGGTGAGGGGGTATTTGGGCAGACTGATTGAGCCAATGGGTCCTTTTCTGCTGGCAAAACAGTGTCAGCATGGCTCAGTTGGTAGCACAATCACCTCTGGACCAGAAAGTTGTGGGTTCTCATCCCACACCAGGATTGGACCTAAATGCTGGCACCTGAGTGCAGTATTGGGGGGTGCTGTACTCTTGGGGTATGCCATCTTTCAGATGAGATGTTAAACCGAGGTCCCTTCTGCCCATCCTGGCGCAGTCCTTTTGGGTGTCCAGGTAGAAGTAAAAGAACCCACGGCATTCTTTGCAAAGGGTAGGGGACTTTCCCGGTGTCTTGGCCAATATTCTCCTTCCCATAAAACCAGTTCAAGCAATTGTCCAGGCTGTGTGTGTGTGCTGATGTGTGAAATGGCTGCCACTAAACAGTTCAGTCACTTCACTATCAGGCTAGCATTGCTTGTAAAGCTCTTTGGGATACATTGTGTATGAAAAGTGCTATATAAATGCTGATTCTTCTTATTCTTATTATTTCTGTGTTTCTATGTTCTCTAGCCTGAGATCTGCCCAAATTATGTGACCATCCACCAGCCCACTGTCTTATCCACTGCCCTGTTCCTCCCATCTTTCCCGCCTGTGTCTTATTCAAGTACCTACTGTGTACCTGTCTTACTTATACTAACCCAAGACGATGAGGAAACAACTGCAAAAATGGGCATTTTTTACTTTATTTCACTGTCCGGATCTCAGAATCTGTACATCCAAATGGAACAAAACTTGCCACATCAAGAGATCTACCCGGCAGGACAGCACATACCAAATTCCTTGACTGGTTGCAAGGATACTAAAGTACAAAATGTGAGGGTTTAACATAGAAACTGCTGCTCAACCCTAACTATGGGGGCACTATCTTGCCCTTATAATATATATAAAAGAAGAGCAGTAACAAGGTACTTTCCTTTCGGGCTAAAGTCCTCGGCTGCCACCTGGCTTCCTCCCTTCCCTCTAGCCCACATCTTTGTTTTTGAAGACAAATTAGCCTTTTAAAACGAAAACTGAAATACTGGTAATAAACTGTTATGAACAAATCCTTTAATTGTACCTGAAATACCATACTTTTCTTTTAAAGTGCAAATTTCAAATAGTATGGTGATCAAATCAGTAAAATGATGACTGCTTGTAACTATGTTTTTTCTGTTACTCCCTTAACATCCACAGTGTGGCCTATAGTTTCAAAAAGGAAGTGCTTACACATATTGCAAGATGTACCCTCATGTGATTAAATGTGAATAAAACTTTCAAAACCTGTACCAGCCTCATCTTCTTAGCCAACCACTATCCCCCCACTTGACCACTGGACCACTGTTCCAGCCCCCCAGATCACTCTTCCCTTCACAGCTGACCATCATCCCTCCCATCTGATGACACCTTCTGTCCCCAAACCAGTCTTCCTCCCCAGTTGACCTATATTCCAGCTCCTGCACCACACTTCCAGCCACTGGACCTACCCTGAGATGCCCCAAACAGACTCCCCACCTACATTCCCACCGTTCACTTACCTGGGCCAACCCTGGGTCCCACACTAGTCTCCCCTAACAATGTATTGCCTGTCTGTAGTGCCCACCCAGACAAGCCCTGGGACCCCCAGACTTGTCTCTTCCATCTAAGGGCCCCATTTTCTTCCACTCAGACCAGCCCTGAGACACCTGACTAGCATCCCTTACCTACATCTCACCTCGCTGCCACCCTGACCAGCAACTGGAACTCAGACCAGTCTTCCCACTTGCATTCTTCTTGTCCCCCACCCTGAACAAGCCCTGGGACTGCTGGGCTGGCCTGCCTCACCTATGTCTGCTTGGTATCCCCACGAGAACCAGCCCTGGGATGACAGAAATGGCCTCCCATATCTTCATTTCCGTTGTCCGCCCACTCGGACCAGCCCTGGGAGTTCTGGATCTGCCTCTACCACCTACCTCCTCCATGTCCCTTGATCTGGATCAGTGTTCGGATCCCAGGACTAGCTTTCCCTAGCAAAATCTCCCCATTTTCCAACCTAGACTATCCACATCTCCCCTTTTTGCCCACCTAGACTATCCCAGAGAACCCATACTGGCTATCCCCACCTACATCACCATGATCCTTCACCCAAATAATCCCTTGGACCACCAAATTATCCACATATAAAACTCAAATTCCTGCTCACCCAGCCCTGCCCTTGGAACCCTGGACCAGCTGAGACCGCAATACTGGCCTCCCCCATTTAAGTACCTCCTGCCCCCTACCCAGACCAGCAATAGAATCCCAGACTGGCATTTACCACCTACTGCACATCCTTTGTTCTGCTCACCAGGACCAGCCCTGCAAGCCCTAGGTGAGTATTTGACACCAGCCTCCGCACTCCTTTCCAACACTGTCCAGCCCTTGAATCCCCAGACAGGTGTCAGAAACTCACCTCTACCCTCTGCTTCTAGCAGGATGATAAGGTGTGTTCAACATACACCTCTTGTCTTATTTTCCACTCAGATCAGCCATATGACTCACATACAGAGTCCCACACTCACCTTCACCCTCTTCTCCCACCTTGAGCTCCCCCTAGGACCAGGGAACTTGGGTCTCAAACCCACCTACACCCAGTTCTTCCACTCATACCATTGTTAGGACTCTGAAACAGGGCTCAGATACCCACATGCACCTTCATCTCACAATCAGACTACCAGTATAGGCTAGAGGTTAGAGTCATGAGCTGCGAATGAGCTTGGTACATCCAGCAAGCAGACCTGGGTTTGATTCCCACAACCTCTACTTGCATACTGTGTGACTCTGAGCAAGTCACTTAACCTCCACAGTGCTCCCAGGTTGCTCCTGAAAACAGGCACTTGTGCCTAGTGGACCATACCTGGTTACCAAAGGCTAAAATAAAATATCCTTAGGGCCACCATACACAAAGACCAACCAGATCATTCCTAGAACTCCAGAACCAGGATTCAACAGCCACCATACACTGCCCCCCCAGACCACCCATAGAACCTCTGGAGCCTATTTACCCATCTGAATCACCAATGGGACCTCCCCCCAGACCAGGCTTTCCCAGCAGTAGCCCCATCTTCTCCCACCTGGACCTCCCAGGGGACCCGCATACTAGACTCCCCTACCTATGTTGTAATGAGAATGGGAACACCATTACAGTCAACCCACCCAGTATAGATTAAGTAGAGGGTCTTACCTGAGCTCTAGGGAGCCAGAGGTTGGAGTCTTGAAGGGATGTCATCTACCACACCTGAAAAAAAAAAGTGTAAAGGGTGTCACAAAGCATCCGCAGCTCTTAGGGGGTACAATAGGGTTGAAAGGACAGGTTAGGCATAGAAGTATACTTATCTGATGGGGTTGGGGGGGCACAGTCAAAAACCTCTGAGCTCTTATGGGTGACTGAGAAGCCAATATTGTCCCTTACAAAAAATCAGTATACTTATTTGATGCTTAATATAAGTAAACTTCAGTAAACCACATATGTAGTTTGCACAAGAAATGTCTGCCTGTAAATTGTTAATTTCAACTGAACAAGATAGTGCCATTTTAAAAACTGCATGTTGCTTCTTTTAATGATATAGGGCTATCACTCTGTTTGTTCCTTCATCGTTAAGTTGCCTTAGGGCTGCCAGACAGCGTAATGGAAGCACGTTATGCTTTCATGCTGGTGTCTTAGCTCTGCACAACTTCGGAAGCTGACATTTGGGTAGCCAAACTCAGAGGCACTGCTGCTAATAGCAGTGTGTCACAGTTTGAGAGGTGGCATGCTCTGCCCTACAGCAGCTCCTGCTGTAGGGCAATGGAGGTCACACTTCATGCAGGAGGAAGGATGTGCAGGGTGATTATTTTGTTTTAAACGCAAATCCCTGATTGCCAGGGTGGAGGGCAGTGCACCTCATAAAGTTTGTTCGTGGGGTCACTGGGCTCTTATGCTGTTATGAGTAGAGTTAGGATTGATCGAAGGCTGAGTTGTGTGTGGTGCTTGTGCTCTCTGTCCCTACTACAAGGCCCTGTCTGTGTATCATAAGGACACAGAAACCCTGACAAAAAGGCTCTAACTCTTTGAGGTGTCGAAGGGACAAGGTCCCAGGGCCAAAGGCATATTAGGAAGAGAAGACTCAGCCTCAAGGAGAGAGGTACCATCCAGAATGGTGGAGCTGAGGTTTTAGGCACTGGATGCCACATCTCGCGTCATGCTGGTGACCTAGGTTTGGGACCGAGCTCGAGCAGCCTGGGGATTGGCTGAGAGGGAGGGCATGGATTTGAATTGAGCTTCTGGCAGGCAGCTCTTCTTTCCTGGGGGAAGGTCAGATGCACTGCGCAGATTCAGTGGCTCCCAGTGGTGACTGGGAGCATGGGGCTGATGCAATGCATGCTACAGCGGTATGGGGGCAGCGGTGGACATCCTGTGGGTGGCTCTGATAATGCACCTTTTGCCACACTGTATGCCATGGCATGCCCATGTCCCCGAGATGGGAAAATGGACCCTGGTACCAAGACAGGCAAAGGTGAATTCAGAGGACAACCCCCATGCCCCTCGCTGGATCCATCCTGACTGGCTTCCATGTCTCCTCCTCCTCTTCCCAGCCACTCCTCTAGATTCTAGCTAGACAGCCGGAGGACTTAGGGTGGTCCCACCCCTGAATGCTCAGAGCCAGGAGGCGGGGTGGTCAGTGGAGCTGGAGGAGCAACCATGGAAATGCAAGTCCAGACCATGGAGGATCTCAGGCCGGACAGGACAAGGTCGAACTGTGTGATCTCACCAGAAAGAGGTGCAAGGTGCCAGTGAAGTAGGAGCATAAATACAGTTGAAAAAAAAGAGAGAGATGCCACTGGATGAGGAAGGGAGGAAAGTGGCAACCAAAAATTGAGCACCCTTGAGACACTTGAACATGCACAATTCTGTACTGCGTGGAGGGGGTGTCTCTTGTAAACCCTCAAGACTATAGGCAAAGCCTTTTAATAAAAGATACAGTACTGCTTATTTTTATGTGCCTTTTTATGTAATAGATGTATCTTTGAAAGTAAAGGAGATGGGTTTTCTTTTGCTTAATATAACCATGCACTATGCATTAACAATCACTGCACAGGATACAAATGATGCTTTTTTCACCCCTGTACATATCAGGCCCAATATTCAAATATCCGACTGGCAATGGTACAAGTGGTTGCTCCATGCAACTGAGTTGCCCTGGTGCAACAAAGGGATATATTCAAAGGAGATGTGCCATGGTGCATCTCATCTGAATATACCAAAAAAGGAAATTCTGGGCCCATGTCAAGACCTTTCTTGGTGCATCCCAGTCAACTAGCACTAGTGACATGGCATTAAATGGAGTACATTGCAATGACTCCAACACCATTGCTAATTCCTTCAATCAAATGTTCTCGGACCTGTCTCAGTATACCTCTGCCTTCCCATCTCCCCAGGCAGCCTCTCTGCTTGCAACCTCAGCACAGTCCACTACCCCCTGCTATCCTTCCCAACAAATGTCTAAAAATCTCTGTTCTACTTCAAGGCAGTCTCAAGGACTGAGGTCTTAAAACTATTACAGACTGTCTCTGACAACACTAGCTCTGGATCAGATACACTTGAGCCTCGGCTCCTGAAACTAGCAGCACCATACATAGCCTCCCCTCTAGCTAGAAGTTTCACCTTGTCTCTGTCTAATAGCCTAGTTCCTGACCTCTGGAAGATTGCTCGTGTAATGCCGGTCCTTAAAAAAGGTGATACCAAGGAGATTACTAACTACAGGCCTATAGCCATCCTATCAGTCCTAAGTAAAATTCTGGAAAAACGTGTTGCAGATCAAACCATTGACTACCTCACAAAGTACAGCCTTCTCTCTGACACACAACATGGCTTCCATAAAGGTCACAGTACCTCTACAGCACTTCTGAAATTCACTACCGATGTGCTTACCAGTATGGACGCTGGCCAGCTGATCGGCAGTTTTTATTGACCTTACAAAGGCCTTTGATCTTGTTGATCACCCCCTGCTCCTCGCCACTCTTTGCGACCTGAGTTTTTCACCGCCAGTTGTTGACTGGTATGGAAGCTATCAATCAAATAGAATTCAAATTCTGAAATTCAACTCTTCTTTATCTGATGGTGCTACCATCAATATTGGGGTTCCCCAGGGCTGTATTCTGGGACCTCTTCTTTTCTCACTTTTTATCAATAACATAGATGAGGTTTTTCTTTCTTGCTCATCTATTCTCTGTGCAGATGATCTTGTCCTCTATTCAAGCTCTGATAAGGTTGCCAGCATAAATGCATCCCTTTCTTCAGATTTCACAAATGTCCAAAATTGGCTTTCTGCACATAAGCTTGTACTTAATGCTAAGAAAACCTAAGCAATGTTACTTGGATCTGCCCCTAAACTTAGGACATGTCAAACCCCCCTATTGGTGCAAGACCAGTTTCACACAAATAGAATGCGTTACATCTTTTAAGTACCTGGGAATTCTTCTGGACCAATCCCTGGACTTCAGCCTGCATATACAATCTACCTGCAAGGCAGTGAATGCTAAACTGGGGGTTGCTTACAAGTCCAGTTTCATGTTGACTTCCTCTGCTAAACTTGCTATTGTCAAAGGCATATTACTCCCTGCCCTCACCTATGGCATGCCGACCTTTACTGCAACACACAAAACCATCTTTCATAAGTGGGATGTCACTTATAATAATATTTGTCGATACGCCTCCTCATCACCATGGCTTAAGCACCACTGCCAACTGTACAGGAACCTGTGCTGGTTATCCCCCTCAGCTTGCCGTCAATACCCTCTTGGGTCCCTGATTGACTCTATACTTAGAAACCAGACCCGTTCAGTTCTCGCAACATTGCTGGTACCTCAAACCTTCTCCTATAGAATGCGATCGGTAGATAAATCCCTGCTGAATGTACCTAGATGTAAGACATCAAAAGGCTCTGTTGCCTTCAATCACTCTGCTCCTAAGCTTTGGAACTCTCTCCCCCAAGTACAGTACTTTGAATATCTGGATCCCATGACAGCTTCACAAAGGAGCTGCGCTTACATCTATCCCTTGCTGATCTCTGCACTTGTTTTAATCCTCCCTAATCCACTCACCCGCCAGATGCTGCCTGGCCTAACTTTAACCTCCCTACCTCATAGCACTTCTTACCCTTACTATCTCCTTGAAAGCTAATCTACCCCAACTCCCCCCCCAACACCTGAGTCTTGTTTCAGAGGCCGTGATAATGCATCCTGCCCAGTCAGGAATTTGCCCGTGCCTTGTTTCACTGCCTATTTGAATCTTCATCGTTGAGACTAATTTGAACAATATTTCTTTGCTGCTATGTTGAGGTATCTCTTCCTAGACTGTGTATGTTTTCTGTGCCTAAAAATTTTATGTGAATTGCATTGATTGTTATTGTCCTGGCTGCATGTATTCATTACTACTAACTGTTTTGACCTATGCTATTGTAATTTCATTGTACTCATGCTATGTACCTGTCTTTGATTGTTGTACTCTCCCAGGTCGTGCCTGAAAATAGTCATTTCATGGCTAGTGCACCTAACCGGTTAACAAAAACTAAATAAATAAAAATGCCTGCGGCACAAATATAGTGTGCCAGCACATCCCCCAGACAGGTCTGTATACCAGGAATGGGAATAGTGCCAGCACATTAGAGATACGCCGTGTGCAAATTCTTGATATTCAGACACAAATATGCAAATGTCGCCATTTGCATGTCATCATGGCCCCATTTGCACGAGTTCTGCAGGGATGGCCAGAGAAATGTGCCTGGCACCCCGCACAGCATGCGGTCCCAGTACCAGGTACTGCAGTAGTACCCCTCCCATCCCGTGCCACTGATCGCCGTTAAAAAGACATTTTAAGATCCCTGGTGGTCCAGTGGTTCCTCCCTCCTTGCCCGTACCCCTGATCACCATACAAATGGCCTTTTTAAATCCCTGGTAGTCCAGTGGAACCCCTCATCCCCCACCCACACAGGACCACTAGCCCACCCAGCTACCCCCAGTCATTGGTGGGCAGCATACCCACCAGCATACCTCTATGGCTGCCTGCCGAATGACAGCTTACAGTATGTGCTACAAGCTCATTGCTCCACACTGTGGACCAATGGTCTTGCAGTGTGTGTACTGTAATAGTCATTCACAACCAGGAATTTAAAAAATGCTTTCTGACAGTGATCGGGGCAATGGGCGGGAGGGAGTACCACTAGACTACCATGGAGAGAAAGTAAGCTAAACCACAGAGATCAGAGTTATGAGCAGGGAGGGAGTACCACTGGACCACCAGGGATTATTGCTGGTGCTTGTGTATGGTGTCTGGGGTGGGGTGGTGGGAAGACACCCATGGCTGGTGGCTGCTGTGTTGCGCCTTGCATTATGGCAGCTCACCTGTGGGTGGTTCCACTTGAGCATGATTTATCCATGCTCAACTTTGTGCCCAGCTATGCGACACATCTCCAGGATGTGCCGGCATATGCACCGTATATCTCGCTGAATATCGAGATGTGCCACATATCCACATATGCATGGGCACGCCTCCATGGGATGCTTACATTATCTTTTGTGCCCTGCACATTGGGAATTGCGCTGCACAATTCCTCCTTTTTTATATTGCCCCAGGGCATGTTTCTGGGGTTGCGCTGGTGCAACTCAGTTGTGCCATGGTCAACATTTTTGAATATCTAGCCCATCATGTCCCTTTCATACTTTTCCAGCATTATGCCCTGTCTGTTTTCTACCTATAGAGCTTCCTTAAGGCTGGCAGTGTGGGTTCTGTGAGAACCATTGTAAGCTGGCCATTAGGCCTGGGTATTCTCTGCTTTCTGTGCTGTTCCTCCCATGCATGACTCCAGGGGCGCATGTGCATGCATCTTTGTGACATGTGTTAATCCAGCTGATGTCCTCCTTCTCAACCAATTTCTGCCTGCACTGCCTCTACAGTCACTCAGGTGGTGGTGTTACAGTGGGGTCTGTCCATCAGTCTCCCCATAGGACAGCATCCTCTGGGGTGCTTAATCCTCCTTCCCCTGCTCATCGGATCCCAGGTACAACTGTATTGGTTGGGGGGCTGCATCGTAGAGAGGCTGTACTTTGGGGGCTTGCTGATAAGCATTTTGGGGGGTAGTGTGGTTGTGGACTTAGGGACTTGATATTTAAACTGCTGCTGGGTATGAATGTGTTTCTGGATTTAGTGGATTGCTGGTAAACTGTTGCAATGTATCAGTGTGTTTTAGGGTTTAGGGGCTTACTGTTAGATGGTTGCTGGGTTGTTTTGAGTAAGGAGCTTGCCGTTAAAGGGTCACTGGGTATTAGGTTGCTTCAGGGTTTAGAGACTTGCTATTGCTGGGTGTTAGTGGAAGGTGTCACAAATGCACCCCGCAGGTCAGGCCCTCTGCTCTCACAGTGCCAAACCTCGAAGTGAATATGTGAACAGGAGACAGACAGGGTAACCCTCCTGTCTGTTTTGGGTCTGAATCACCTACTAGCCTCGAATTCTGGGGATCCAATATGAACCTTTTTGCTAGCACACCCAGTTAACAGACTCAGATATGTACCATCTTCGGGACATGCAGTACAATACTTCACCCAGTGGGCACCCAGCCAGGTTCCCAAGTGTACCCTTAGAACTCAATGTGAGACCTAGATATATTTTTACCTTTAACAAGATAGTAACACACCCTTTTGAGCCCTTAACAGTTTTCAGAATTTCACAATACAGTTTCAGCCTACAAATGCACAAGAAAGACTCAAGCAGGATTAATTAGAACCAAAAAGATTTACTAAGATTAAAAAAATAGATAAAATACAAAACACATATAGAGCATATAACCTGTACTTACAGTCCAAAAATAATTTGGAATTTTACAGAGCAAAATGCCTGATGTTTTTAAAATGTCTAGCCTAGCAAAGTTCCAGATGAGTGTTACCTATGTTTAACAAAAGTGCTTTGTTTGGAGTCCAGAGATGAAGTCTCTTTTAGAGTCAGAGATCAAGTATGTCCATCCCCTCAGATGCTTGGCAATATTGAAAGTCAATCTCTCCACCTCCTTGTGATGTCACAGCACACATGAGGTCACTGTTAGCCCTGTGATTGATTCTGTAACCTGACCAAGTATATCAAAGTGTGTCATTTTACTGCTGGCTGTAAATCTTCAAAGTTAGCAATATCAAAATATGACAGTCTCTTTGATCAGAGCATTCGCCTTTTATCCATAGAAACACGTCCTGACAAACAGGTCTCTTCTAGTAGTGAGCGATGTAACATGTAGCTGTTACAGGTTGTCAATTACTAGGATGTTGTAAAAGATGCAATTTTCTATGGTTCTCTGACTTCAGAGTAGAAGGGTTTTACAAGGTGTTACAAACAGTCACTTTAGAATATCAGCAACTATATGTTAAAACAGAGAAGGAAACTGGCCATCTACTCAGCAGATACTGTGCTGGGAGGGCAAAGGTCAAGCCCTCTTACACTTGCTGCCTGCCATTCCCTAAGCAGACATTCACATAACATATGTTTTCATATCACAAATGTTCTACAATATAATTATTAGGGTGTTTGTTACGTTATAGAGGGAACAGATCTTTAAGCTCCAGGCGGCACTGGCTGAGAGTCAGGAGAATGTTGCTAGACTCAATGTTAGGCTGACTAAGAATTGGGGTACTGTTTCTCGCACCCAGGGGCCACCTAGCCAGACACCGTTGATTCAAAAGATGCCAATAGGGAGGAGCAGTTGGACTATGGTGGGCCCAAGAAGGGCAGGGGTGGTAGGATCTGGAAGGCTGGGAGGTGCAGGTCACCAGGGGCATTTCTCAACAGATACCACTAAGAAATTCCTATGCCATTCTGGCAGAATGGGACTGCCAAGAAAGGGAACATGAGGTGCTGGACAGTGAGAATGGGGTCACCTTAATAAAGGCCCGGGGAGGACCACAGACGAGGAGGAGGACGCAGCTTGTGGTGGGGGACTCTACTGTCAGGGGGATTGAGTTACATAGAAACATAGAATTTGACAGCAGATAAGGACCGCTTGGCCCACCCAGTCTGCCCATTTCCCTACCTACTGGATAAGGTGCAGATCCTAGTTAACCAGCAGCCTACTTCTTCCTACCCCCACCTCCTAGAATGGCCTTATGACTGTCACATGCATGCTTGAATTCCACCACTGTTTTTGACTCCACAACCTCCTCTGGAAGGCCGTCCCATGCATCCACAACCCTATCTGTGAAAAAATACTTCCTTAAATTACCTCTGAGCTGCCCCCCCCATCTTCAAATTGTGCCCCCTTGTTCTTGCACACCTCTTTTTTTGAAAGATGCTACCCTCTTGGACTTTGTTGATTCCCTTGAGGTACTTGAATGTTTCTATCATGTCTCCCCTCTCCGTCCTTTCCTCGAGGCTGTACATATTAAGCTCCTTTAATCTCTCTTCATATGTCTTCCAGTGCAGACCCTGCACCATTTTAGTTGCCCTCCTCTGGACAGCTTCCATCCTGTCTATGTCTTTGCAGAGATTGGGTCTCCAGAACTGCACGCAGTACTCAGATGGGGTCTGACCAGCTGTCTGTACAAAGGGATAATAACTTCCTGTTTTCTACTATTGATGCCTCTCCCTATGCATCCCAGTATCCCCCCAGCCCTCCTTTCTGCCCTCTCACATTGCTTGCCCACCTTTAGGTCATCTGATATGACTACCCCCAGGTCCCTTTCCATTTTTGTTGTTGTTAGTATCTCACCCCCCATTGTGTACTCTTCCCCTGGGTTTTTGTTTCCCAGGTGCATTACCTTGGGGGAAGGAAAGGGGGTAGAGAGGGAGGTAAAGTACCTACCTAGTGCAATGGCTCAAAGGGATGGGAAGTGTATCCAATGGGTCATGATGGCAATAGGAAGGAAGGGGAAGCTGGATGTCATTGTTCACCTGGGGATGACTGACCTTGCTATGGAGGGATGGGAGCTGCGCAGGAGCAGTTTAGGGAACTGGGGAATGGTTTTACACAAGTAGCATGCACTGTAGCCTTTATGAAAGTGCTTCCCATCTATAACAGGGGGCAGGAGAGGGAGCTTCACACTAAGGCCTTCAACTTATGGCTGAAGGAATGGTGCAGAGATGAGGGGTATGGCGACATTGGAGACTGGGGTTCCAACTGGAGGGATCAAAGCTCGTATCAGTGGAATAGCCTCATCCATCCACTAGGGGAACAGCAGTCCTCAGTGGGTGGCTTAAATGTTACTTCAATGGACATTTACACTAGCCAAGGAGTTGGCAGCAGACAAAGGGGAGGCAGTAACTGCCCCTCCCCCACAGGCTGTGATACAGAATAGAGAGATCACAAGAGGAGAGAAACCCACTGGGATGCAAGACAATCAAGGTTGCAAAGGATTAGCAAGTGGGGGAGGAGGAACAGGCAAAATAAACAGATGAGGCAGGAAGATCAGTTAGCAAAAGAGGGAGGTGAAAAGAAAGGGGCTAACAAAATCTGGAAAGCCATGTGTGCCAATTCAAAAAGCCTGGGAAATAGCATCCCAGACCTGGAGGCCACCATGGTGGAGGCAGACCTGGATAGTGTGGCCATTACCGAATCATAGTGCACTGACAACCATGTCTGGGAAATGGTCATATCGGGATACATGATATTTCGAAGGTACAGAGTAGGAAGGAAAGGAGGGGGAGTGGTGCTTTATGTTAAGGAAAAGATAAAAGTGATGGAGGCACAGGGAATTCAAGGGGGTTGGGTGCTACACAAACATACGAAAATTGCCAGGAGAAAAAGTCCTTATGGTCTACCAAGTCTGCCCGATTGTCCAGTTAGCAGCCTTTATTTTGCAGCTGCCCCTCCCACCCTCACTACCTCTCCCTTGACCCTCCCTCTTGCCCTGTCCCAGCCCCTTTTGAAGCCACCCACTGTTCTGCTGGATACCATCTCTGCCAGTAATGGGTTCCATCCAGCCAACACCCTCTCCATAAAAAAATGTCTTCTCATCTCCCTCCTGAACCTTCCCTCCAGTCTCATATAATGTACCCAGGTGTCCTTCCCCTCCCTTAGTTTGAGAAGCCCATCCATACAGGACTTGTTTATTCCTTTCATGTACTTGAAGGTTTCAATCATATCTCCCCTCTCCCTCCTCTCTTCCAGCAAGTACATGTTCAATTCCCTCAGCCTACTCTTGTAAAGTAAGTCTCCCAGACCATAGATCATCTTTGTTGCCCTGTGTTGCACACCTCCAGAAACTTAAAGCTGCAGTGCAACAATCTGGCGAAAATTTTGACCTATATTTTTTTATGCTATTTTAGATTGCTACTTACCTCCTGACTTGTATGATACCCTTCTTTTCAGAAGTTGTGTCTGCTTTAGTACTTTTTCTCATGTTTGAAAAAATAAAAGGAGCCCTCCTTTTGATATGGCTCGAACCAGGTTTTCATCAGTAGTTGCAGCTGTTTTTGAGCAAATATTGTTCTGCAAGGTCAGAAGACACTGCCTGCTGCATAATTGTTAATTTTAGTCACAACAGAAGTGATAAACAACTAATGGACAAAAACAGCTGAAAATACTGATGAAGATCTGGTCCACACCGTATTAAAAGGAGCACTCCTTTTTTTATTTCAGACATGAAAAAAAGTACTAAAGCAGACTAAAATAGTGGAAAGAATGGTAACATACAAGTCCGGAGGTAAGTGGCAATGTAAAATAGCATAAAAAAGTATAGGTCAAATTTTCACCAGATTGTTGCACTTCTGCTTTAATGTCCCTTTTCAGGTACGGGTGACAGTACTGCACACAGTACTAAAGGTGTGGCCTGACCAGCAATCTATACAACGGCAGAATCACCTTCCTCCTCCTTGAGGATATACCCCTAGCAATACAAACGAGCACCCTGTTGGCCTTTGCAGCCACCTTCCTACATTGAGCTGAGTTGTTCATTGCTCCCATAATGAGCACTCTCCAGATTCTTCTCTTCCTCAGTTCCAGCTAACTGTTCATCCCCCAGTTGGTAGCTCTTCGTAGGGTTTTTAACCTCAAAATGCAGCACCTTGCATTTTCTGTCACTGAACCTCAGCTGCCAGGTGTCTGACCAGGTCTCCAGCTTTGACAGATCCTCCTGCAACCCTTGCCAACCCCCTAGGTAATCCACCACTGCTCCCATCTTAGTGTCATCAGCAAACAGACTGATTTTGCTCATGATTCTCAACAAAATGTCTGCAATGAATGTCCCAAACAACACTGGCCCCAACCCCAAGCCCTGCGGAACTCCACTCATCACCGCCCTTGGGGATGATAGCTCCCCCACCCGCCACCACACTCTACTGCCTTCCCTGTAGCTAGTTCCCACCCACCCAACCCACCATCTTGCACCCACCCCTGTACCTTGTAGCTTACTTCCTAGTCTCTCATGTGGCACCGAGTCAAATGCCTTACTGAAGTCCAGGTACAGGACATCCACTGCATGTCCCTTGTCCACTTGTCTAGTCACTCAATCATAGTACTGCACCAGGTTGGTCTGGCAGGATCTGCCAGTGACAAAACCATGCTGTCCACTCTTCTGCAGCCCATTGGCTTCCAGAAGGGACAACAGCCTCTTCTTCAGGATTGTCTCCATCAGTTTACCCATGATGGCTATGGGTCATACTTGAGTCAGGAAACAGAGCCGTTATTTGGATAGGAGTGGTCTACTGGCCTCCAACACAGGGGGAGGACTTAGACAAAGAAATGTTAGAAACCACTAGCACAATGGCTGAAAAGGGGGAGGTGGTGCTGGTGGGGGACTTTAATCTGCCAGATGTAGATTGGAACCTCCCTGCTATAGCATCAACTAGAAGCAGAGACATCCTGGAATCCCTGCAGGGGGCTTTCCTCAGGTAGCTAGTCAGTGAACCCACTCAGAGTGGGGCAGTACTGGACCTGGTGCTTACTAACAGAGCCATTGTTTGCAGACATCGAGGTGGGATGTTATCTGGGGACCAAAAAGTATCACACAGTGTTGTTTAATAGAAGAACAGCAGCAAAATCCAACCACACAAGAGCGAGGGTCTTGGATTTCAGAAGGGTTGACTTTCCAAAGATGGCAGAGTGCCTCTGAAAGGACCTGGCAGTGGGGATGTCCTGGGTAGGGTGAAGAGCAAATGGGCCAGACTAAAAGAGGGCATAGTACAGGCAACAAACCTGTACATCAAGCAAGTAAGCAAAAGGAAAAGGAGTTCATTATGGATCTTGAAGGAGGTGGCAGAGAAGTTAAGGACAAAAAGAGTACCATTCAAAAGATATAAAGAGACCCAGAGAGGGGAGAATATGGAAGTGTATCTGGGGAAATGGAGGGAAGGAGGGAGGCAGGCAAAACAGTAAGGAGCGCAAAGGCACAAACTGAGGGAAGAATAGTCCAGGTAGTCTCAAGAGGGAACAAGACATTTTTCAGGTATGTCAGCGAGAAAAAGACTAAGAGAAGGATTGTGTGGTTAAGGACTGTACAGAGGAAGATCAAGAAAAGGCAAAAATCTTAAACAAATACAGTACTTATGCTCAGTGTTCACAATAGAAGAGGAAGGGGAGGGACCACTAATAGGTGCCTAGGGCTTTGAGGGGAAGGAAGTAGATACCAATCACTTTTCTGAGGAGAGGGTCAGGAAAGCACTCACTAATCTGAGGGTGGGCAAAGCCATAGGGTCAGATGGGGTGCATCCAAGAGTGCAGCAGGAACTCGGGGAAGTACTGACTGCATCCCTAGTAGACTTGTTTAACAGTTCACTGCATGGTCCTGAAGGACTGGAGAAGACTGGAAGTAGTCCCACTCCACAAAAGTAGTAGCAAGAACTTAAGGAGGAGGTGGCCAATTATAGGCCTGCCAGACCAGGGGCAGAGCGCAAAGTTTTGCACTGTGCTTGCCTATTGCTCATGACCCTGAGGATGCTATATTCAGTCAGACAGCACACTGGCACTATCCGACTGAATACTGGGGCATTTTATTTAATTTAATAAACTTTATTAAAGAATTAGGCAACCATACAAGAAGAGGAAAAATAATAACAGCAACAACAACAAGACGAACAAAGAAAACAATCACAAAACAATAAAAACAGCCATCTCATAATAACAAACATACCTGCCTTCTACCCACCCCACACATAACCCTGGAGCTTAGTAGTAACAACAGGGGAATTACAGCGAGAGCTAAAAGCCCCCCAAAACTTAGAGACATAGTGCAAAATACAATAATATGTCTTGTCTGGAGTTAAAAAACAAAACAGGCATCCAAACAAAAGAGAATTAAAAGGGGGTGTGACCCCAGACTCATGCACTGAGCAACAATAAAGTATACAATGGCTTCCATATCTGTTGATTAAAAGGTCAAATGGTCCATCATCCTACCAATCATTTTCTCAGCATGCAGTGCAAATAGAATTTCATTATACCATTCTGCATAAGTTGGTATAACACTATCCCCCAGTGCCATAGAATAACTTTTTTAGCTTAAGCAGAAATTAAGACCATGTGATACCTCTGCATACCATTAAATCTGTCTTTATACATACCAAATAAGCAACTATCTGGAGGAAATGCTTGATCTAGGCCATAAAGAGGATCTACTTTTGACCTTGTCATAGTCCAAAAAGGCACTACCTGCGGGCACTCCCGCATAACATGCAAAAGCGAACTGGGAGCAGTCTGACAATGAGTGCACGAGTCAGAGGGCACCTGACCCATTTAATACAATTGAAGACGGGTGTAGCAAATGTTATGCAAGAACTTAAATTGCATAAAATGATATTGATCAAACTTAATATATTTATAAAAATTCCCCCAAATACAAGATCAATCATAGGTGCCATTAGAAACAAGGAGGGTACGATCCTAATATGAGATCCTGCCCTTAACAACCTTTGGGAGTAAGGCAGAAATCAAAGAACAGAGAAAAGAAATAGCGTGTGGCAAGGTGGCCCGAGAAGTTAAAGAAAGAAGTTTCTCACCTTGTTGAGTTAGCCAAGGGCCAGTGCCAAAATGCTTCAAAAACAAGTGACAGAGCTGCAGATATCTAATGCAATGCTTATTAGGAGCATCATAACATTGCTGGAATTCTGTAAATGTAAAAAGAACCCAATTATTCGTAAGCTGTTCAACCGAAGTAATAGCTTTGTAGGGCCAAAAAAGCAGGCATAGCACTTGCACATTCAGCTTAAAATTAGGATTGCCAACAATCAGCTGGGAAATGTCTCTAACATTATCCAACCGAAGCAAGGCACATAATTGTCTATGGGCTCTCACCAACATCGCTATCAGAGTATCTGTAAGAGAGCATGGAAAACTAGAAGTGGAAGTGTGCAAAAGCACAATAATATTTAACTTCAACCATTGACATAGGAAATTTTCAATTTCCAATCATTGGGGAACATAACAATCAGGAGTGACATTAGAGACAGCCCAGTAACACTGAAGATACTTAGCACTGTGAGTGGCTAAATACAGTAATACAAATAAAAATGTGGGAGGGGGAGTCCACCCTCTTTTCTGGGGTCCGTGAGTTTGTTAAATGTCTGGTGAGCTGCTTTACCATGCCAAATATAGTGGAGAATAAGTCTGTACAGGCCAGTGAACCATGTACTATGGATGTCTATTATCTGTTACTAAGACTCAAGAGGCAATTGCCATAGGCAAATAAGGATTAATTTCACACAAAAAATACAACATATATTTAGTTCCTATCTCATTTTGAGTAACAAACTGTAAGCTCATTGCAGCCAAATTTCCCCGATTCAGTGTGCCAAAGAGATGACTAAGAAGAGAGAGAGAGAATAAAAAGGACAATGAAAAAGAAATTGTAATTCGTCAAAGACTGTTTAAGGGAATTTTCAGTTAAATATGCTATTTAAATAAGAACAAAAGAAAAGTGTTGGCAGATGGGAGCTGTATGGTCCATCTAGTCTGTCCAGGTAAATAACATACAGTACTTCTATTGCTGCGCGATTTACTCTGATAAAGTGTGTCCAAGCAGTGAGTAAGGAAAGAAGAAACTGTAGAAGATCATGAACTCCAGTTTCCACTTTTAACCTGCAATATGGTTAGTGAACAGCGGCTGGATGGGGGGCTAAGGGCAGGTGGATCACAGACAACCTTACATACAGCATTTGAATAAAAAGAAAATCGCCAGTTATCAATAAGCCCTTGTTGAGTGAAGTAAGTACTTGAAATGCTGTACCATGTGCCATGACCAGTGAACAGTGGTGAGCAAGTGGGCAGAATCAGTGATCTGTTTATTTTTCTCTTGTTGCTGACAATCAGATGCCTACTGAATTATTTTCTTAATGTAATGTGGAATACATGAAACTTCACTAATGATTTTGTTTGGTACCCTTCCCATTCAGAACTGAGCATTTTTAGGAGTCCTTGTAGTTTTCTTTTAATTGCTAATGTCCTGTTTATCAGCAATGCACTACAGTGACTGGATATGGGTCCCTATACAGTATCTCTCAATGCAACGTCCTACTGTACAGATAAGACTTATGATTTCATTTGATTCCCTTCCCATTCAGAAATGAAAAATCTTAGGGGTCTCTATAATTTTATTTTAATTGCTAGAGTCTTGTTTATTAACAATATTCGAACTGAATATCAGTCCCTAAGTCCTTTGTTGTCTCCTATGTTTTAGATGTTACAGCTTGAGGTTTGCTCCAGACTGGTCTTATCAAGCACAGAATGTACAGAACATTTATACCCTGATATAGACATAATTTGCATAGTATTCTGCTTCTGTTATATATTCAGTTCGGTCCTTAGAAATGTTTACATTTGAATGCTCATGTACTTATTTGAATGAATTACCTCTGTACACCATGGGCTGGATATTCAAACTGCACCATTCTGAGGCGCAAGCCCTTGCGCTGCGCAAAATAGTTGCGCAGGGGTGTGGCCGGGGCGATATTCAAAGGAGTTGCGCTATTGAGCAACTCCTTTGAATATCACCCCAGCCACAGCCACTGTGCATGGCGAGTGGAACTTGTGCCACCGCAGTTGTCAGATTGAGCATTCAACCTGGCGGTGGCAGTACCATTGGCGCCTATGCGCAAAATCACTATATTCAAAAGGTGACATGCAAATGGGGCCATAATTCATGCAAGGCACAGGGGGGCCATTTGCATCTGATTATGGCCCCATTTGCATGCCATTGGTATGTAGGTGCGCCGATCCCGAGGACTTGCGCTGGCGCCTGCCAGGCAGCAGCTGTCGAGGACGATGCACCCGCAGCCCGATCGCGGGCAGAATGTAAAAGAACCCCCGAACTTTCCTGGTGCCCTATCGCGGGCAGAATGTAATAGAACCCCAATGCCCGATCGCGGGCGGTAAGTAAAATGCCCTCCCAACCCGAATATCTCCCTGGTGGTCCAGTGGACCATAATGCCCGATCACGGGCAGAATGTATATTGACACCCCCACCCAAACATCTCCTGGTGTCTAGTGTCCCCCACCCCACCCACCCATGAAGCCCCACCACCCGCTCCCCGGCAGCGGCGGCGGCAGCATCCACCCGCCTGCTGCCCGCGCCCGCCGACTGACTGCCCGGTGGCTGCATATTGGTGCAGAGCAAGTCTATGGTATGCAGTAGTCGATATCAAGACATGACAGTCCAGATTTGTGAATGAATCATTCACAAATCTGACTGTCATGTACAGTATGGACTGCACACCCATTGGCTCTAGCTCTGCACCACCGGGTGCAGCCCTACCGCCAGTCAATCAGCGGGCGGCAGAGTGGCAGGCGGTGGATGCCGCCCGCCAGCTGCCGGGGAGCGGGTGGTGGGGCTTCGTGGGTGGGTGGGGGGGGACACTAGACACCAGGGAGATGTTTGGGTGGGGGTGTCATATACATTCTGCCCGCGATCGGGTATTACGTCCACTGGACCACCGGGAGATATTCGCTGGGGAGGGGGCTACTACTTACCGCCTACGATCGGGCATTAGGGGTTCTTATTACATTCTGCCTGTGATCAGGCACTGGGGGTTCTTATTACATTCTGCCCGCCATCGGGCACTGGGGGTTCTTATTACATTCTGCCCACGATCGGGCACTGGGGGTTCTTATTACATCTGCCCGCGATCGGGCACGGGGGTTCTTATTACATTCTGCCTGAGATCGGGCACTGGGGGTTCTTATACATTCTGCCTGCGATCGGGCATTACGGTCCACTGGACCACCAGGGATGTGAGCGGGGAGCCACATTGATACCTGTGATCGGGCTGGTGGGGGCACAGGGACTGAGTTGGGGGCCAGCCACAAATGGCAGCTGCTGTGTTGCGCCCTGCAATACAGCAGCTCACCTGTGGGTGGCCCTCAACTAAGCCTTTTTTGGCTCAAAGTTGTGCAGGCGCAGGTTGGGGAAGCGCCAGACATTCCGGCACAGCCCGACTGAATATCGGGCTGTGCAGTTTATGCATGGTTCCTCCCTCCTGTTGAGCATGCATTCATTTGCATTGCGCTGTTGCTCAGCCTGTTTTCAGTTGCGCAACTGCCTCCTGCTGAATATCGCAGAATGGCGCAATGTAGGACTTGAGCATGCGCAACCCTGTTGCGCATGGAGCAACCCTTTTGAATATCCCACCCCATGTCTAAATGGATTTGCATGCCAATACTGTACACTGACTTGAACAATATAGCACTCTGTGTTTACTACACTACTATTTAAGTCCCCCCCCACATACAGTCCTTTGTTTTTTTAAGTGCTACAAATGTTTAGTCTTTAGAGTTCAGTTTGGGTCACTTGCCCGGATCCCCCTTGATTTCTAAAACTTGGTGGCTAGCACCTATTTTGTCTCTGTTCCCTCTTCTGGTACATTTCCTCTAAATTTATCATACTCTACTCCTTTTGCTGCCCGATTTTCCCAGTGAAGGATGCAAGTGGTTTTAGTTGTGGGACAGTGGATTTCCAATAAAAAAAATGAAATGAACACTAGCGGCATATGATTTTTGAAAGGATGTGATAGAAAACTCAGCACAAATCTTTTAGGCAATTCATACAGTTTAAAAATCCTGCCAAGTGTACTGACCCAAATGATAGCTACTTAACTTTGATTCTGATTCAGCCAGCATACAAGTAGATAGAAAGCATTCATCTTACTGGCATATACCATTTTAGCAGTCATTGTGTCATTATCCATCCCTGTAAATGCAGAGTACTGCAGAGAATGGCAATATGTTGTGTTCCAGCCAATTATTCTCATTCCACTGGGCTTCATGTCTGTATTGCACTGCAGGAAAATGTGATATGTTGCAGAATTAAGCGCCATATCCCTACATACTGAGTTTTCATGTAAGGTACCCATTTTAATATTCAGGATCCAGGATGTGCCAGTGATTTTCCAGCATTCATTCAATTTGTGCCACCTTAGTACCTGATTTTTTTAATTTTTTACATTCGCTTGCGAGCATGCGCAAGGAACGTCTTGAGAGAATAGGACAGTTTGGAGGTGTGACTGTCCTGTGCAATCCATTGCTCCATTGAGCAGGCGTGGCGGTCCTGCAGCAATGGATGCGGGTGCTGAGTATGACAGGCGGTGGTCTTCACTTCAAAAGAAACCACACTTGTGTGTTGGCAGCGCTCACCCCTAAAGCTTTGGTGCCACGCTGGGAGCCCACTCCAGCATGGCAAATCTTGTTTTGGCCGACGGGGTGCCCAATCCCCGTCGGCTCACGTACTTCAAACAGCTTTCCCTGCTGCCACGCTGGGGCCACCCAGCATGGCAAAGCGTCCGTGTCCACACCGCTGTGTGCTGGCACCTCACGCCCCCAAAGCTTTGGTGCCATGCTGGAGCCCACCCCGCGTGGCAACCTGTTTTTGGCCGACGGTGCCCAATCTTCGTCAGCTCCATGTCCCCCAAACAGCTTTCTGCTGCCATGCTGGAGCCCACCCAGCGTGGCAAATGTCCCTGCGCCATCTGAATACAAAAACCTGCAAATAAGAAAACCTTCCATCGCTGTCTCCCCACCCTCCCACAACCGCACCCACCCCTCGCACCCTGCCTCCCCACACCCCCTCACCCCATACTTACCTCCGGAGCTCGGCCGGCAATCTTCGCTGGACTGGGAACATGTCTGCACTCTTCAAAGCCGACCGTGAACTGAGGAAATGCCGATAAGCTGTATAATGGGCTAGATGGGGGGTTTTCAACTTTGTTGCATATCTCAGGCATTTTTTGGAATTTTTGCACCAAATTTTCAACGTGGGGTTTTTGAGACCCCTTCTCATGAGTGATGTCACTGTCATGGCGTTATTCAGGCCTGAAGGGTGATTTCGCATTCACTGCGTGAAATCACCTTTCAGGGCCAATTAATGAAACGAAACTGCCAGCATTCATAAGGTGGGCTCTCAAAAAGTCTATTTTGAAAATTTGGTGGAAAAATTCCTAAAAATGACCGTTTTACGAGCGTGCATTGCGCAGTTCCTACGCAGGCTCGTAAGTTCACGAATTTTCAATATTTTCTCTCCAGATTTTCAACATTGCCATTTTACCACACCTCCTCATGAGCAGTACAGCTGTAATTTTTCACATCCTGCCCAGAATGTGTTTCCGCCCATGTAGCGCACAATGGCACAGTCGGTGTGCGAACTCAATGTATGGGACACATTAAGAAAATCACAGTGACATTGTTCATGAGCAGAGGTCTTAAATGGCTGTGTTGAAAATTTGGTGAAGAAATTCCTAAAAATGATTGTTTTACGAGTGTGCGTTGCGCAGTTCCTATGCACGCTCATATGTTTGCGAATTTTCAATATTTTCACTCCAGATTTTCAACATTGCCATTTTACCACACCTCCTTATGAGCAGTGCAGCTGTCATTTTTCACATCTTGCCCAAAACGTGTTTCCACCCATGTAGCGCACAATGGCACAGTCGGTGTGCGAACTCAATGTATGGGACACATTAAGAAAATCACAGTGACACTGTTCATGAGCAGAGGTCTTAAAATGGCTGTGTTGAAAATTTGGTGAAGAAATTCAAAAATGATTGTTTTTGAGAGTGTGTTAAGTTCTATGCACGCCATATGTTTGCGAATTTTCAATATTTTCACCAGATTTTCAACATTGCCATTTTACCACACCTCCTTATGAGCAGTGCAGCTGTCATTTTCACATCTTGCCCAAAACGTGTTTCCACTCCATGTAGCGCACAATGGCACAGTCGGTGCGCAAAACTCAATGTATGGGACACATTAAGAAAATCACAGTGTCACTGTTCATGAGCAGAGATCTTAAAATGGCTATGTTGAAAATTTGCGAAAAATTCCTAAAATAACTGTTTTGAGGAGCGCAAGCGCTATGTAGTTCCTACGCACGCTGTAAGTTTGAGAATTTTCATTATTTCCACCCAGATTTTCAACATTGCAATTTTACCACACTCCTTATGAACAGTACAGCTGTCATTTTTCACATTCTGCTCCAAACATGTTTCCTGACCCATGTAGCGCATTAATGGCGCAGTCGGTGTGCTAACCCAATGTATGGGACACATTAAGAAAATCACACTGACACTGTTCACGAGCAGAGGTCTTGAAATGGCTATGTTGAAAGTTGGTGAAAAATTCTAAAATGACTGTTTTACGAAGCGTAGCGCTTGTGTGTGTTCCTTTACGCACGCTGTAAGTTCGGGCGAATTTTCAATATTTGCACTCCAATTACTTCCAAATACCTAAACAGCACATAGAAGCAAGCAACATTCGGCATTGATAAATGCTTGTTTATTTTTGCATTCGCTTGCATGCATGTGCAAGGAACGTTTTGGGACAGTACGACTTTTTGAAGGTGTGTGACCCTCCTGTCCAATGCAGTGCTCAGTGTAACATGTGCAACCCTACTGCACCAATAGATGCATGAGCTGTCTATGACAGCAGTTTGGATGCAGTGGTCTTCAGTTAAAAGAAAAGCACCACTGCAATCAGTGGCGGTAACGTGTGTGTATTTAACATAGTGACGTCACCCTTTTCCCTCTGGCTGCTAATAAAATCCCTCCCACTTCCTCCCTCTGCTGCCGTCTACCCTGCTCCCTTGTTATTGCCTCCACCAACACATTGTAGTGCAGATGGAGTGCCCAGTCCCCATTGTCTCCAGGCCCCCCAACAAATACCAGGTGGCATGCTGGGAGCTCCACCCCAGCATGCCCACTGTCCCTGTGGAATGGGAAAACTGTCCAGCAACATCTTTTGTTTTTTAAAACCTGTGAAAACAGAAAACCGCCCCTCGCTGTGTCTTGTGCCCTCCCTGAACCCACACCCACCCTCTGCATTCCCCACCCTCACCCCATACTTCTCTACTCCAGAGCCTGCAATGATCTCTGTAGTGGAGTGGGAACACGCCTGCACCTTGAAAGCCGAACGCAAACTGAAGAAATGACGGTAGCTGTATAATGGCATAATTTTTTTTTTTTAAATTAGGTGGCTATCTAGGGAATTTTGCAAATTTTGGCACCACATTTTCAATAGGGGTTCTGGTACTTCACCTCATGAATTCAGTTACTGTCATGTGAGTTATTCGGTCCCCAAAGGTGATTTCATGGTCACTGCACAAAATCACCTTTTGGGATTGATTAACTAAACAACAGTGTCACTGTTAATGAGGTGGGCTCCCAAAAGCCTATGTTGCACATTTGGTGAAAAAATGTCAAAAAATGATTGTGTTATGAGTGTGCATTGTGCAGTTTCCACACACACTCATAACTTTGAGAATCTGAAATATTTTCACTCCAGAATTTCAACATTGGCATTTTTTCACACCTCCTTATGAACAGTACAGCTGACATTTTTCACATCCTCGCTGAAATGTGTTTTTGCACATCCAGCGCACAATGGTGTGGTCACAGTGAGAAATCAATGCTCAGGACAGATTATGAAAATCACAGTGACACTGTTCATGAGCAGAGGTCCCAAAATGCCTATGTTGAAAATTTGGGACAAAGTCCACAAAATGACTGTGTCATGAGCGCTCATTGCACAGTTTCTTCTGCGTACTGTAAGTTCGAGAAATTGTTGTATTTTCACCCAGATGTTCAACATTGCCATCCCTTCACACCTCCCTATGAATGCTACAGCTGTCATTTTTCACATCCTGCCCGAACTGTGTTTTTGCACATGTGGAGCACAACGGTGTGGTCGCTGTGGGAAATCAATGCTCAGGACAGATTAACAAAATAACAGTGGGACTGTTCATCAGCAGTGGTCTCAAATGCTTTTATGAGGTGGGGGTAACAAAAAGGTCATGCTGAAAATTTGTAGTGCAAATACCAGCAATCGCACAGGGCATTAGGGTAAAGCACCATATGTGCCAAACACCACTGCAAATACCTGCAAGCGAACGTCCGGCATTGACAAATGCTTGTTTTTAAATAGTAGTGCATCTGAGCTTTTTGTGTGTGCCAATCCTTTTTCATCTTTACATTATGTATTTTTGTAGTGTATTTTTGGTAATGCTGCTGACAACTTTAAACAAGTGTTACTGAACTACTCACTTACAATTATTTTACTTATGTATTTATTTTGTAATAGCTTCAAAGAAGACACAGCCTGGACCAGGTTGGTGCTGCCAGCAGTAGCTAGTTCTAAAAACTCATCAATGGATTGGTCAACAAAAAGGCTCAGATGTGCTGTTATTGAACTGCAAAACAATAAACTGCACAGGACCCGGAATCCCAAGCTCAGTTTTTTTTTTACAAATGCCTTCTGTAGCATGTTCATTGAATTCGAAGCACCATAGAGAACCAGCATTTTATATTTATTGTTTTGCAATAAAATCGTAGCACATCTGAGCTTTTTGTGTGACAATCATTTTTTTGTGTGCATGTGTTTGTAGAACTGGTTACTGTTTGGGTGGGGTTGTCAGAGAGAAGTGAATGTGAGAGCACAAAGGTACCAAGATAAGAAAAATAAGGTTCTTGACATAAATTAAAACACATGTACTGTAGATGTCTTACCTCACACTGCGCCGGTGACCCATGTTCGTGAACGAGCATGGGTTGCCGGGGGGTTGTGGGACGGAGAAGGATAAAGCATTCATTGGACTGCTCTCCTTCTCTGGGGAGGGGGAGTTTCACTTCCAGATGCCCGTCTGCCCTCTAGCAGAGGCTGGGGGCAAGGCATGGGATGACAGCATTAGGGTGGAGTATGGGCAGATGTCTGAGGGAGAGACATGTGGATGCATACACCTCTGCCCCTGCTGGTGTCATTGCACACCCACTATTCCAGTAGCAGAAGGGTGGAGCAAGCAGTGGAAAAGTGTGGCACCTCTCTCATGGCTTGATGGCCAGCTGTGAGTGTTCATCGGGAGCTGGCACCCAAACTGGATCCATGTGGGTGGGGAGTTAGGGGGCTCCCTGCCACCCCACTGTGGGGGGTAAGATGCAGGGGTTTGGGAGTGCCAGTGGTCCCAGGCAAGACGGACGGTGGCCAGAACCCTGACAAGGATGTGAGGTACAATGAGGGCAGAGAGGTGGCCCAGGAGGATAAAGAATCTCAAAAAAAAAAAGTGTCACATGGTTTTAACATAAATAACATCTGAGCATTAAGATTAGAGATGCAGCAAATTTATATTCCACTGGCGAAGTGGCAGCAAAGGGGCCGAATTCATCACCTGGAGTAATCCATGAAATTTCCATGCCTTAGCTGGAATTTCAACAAGGCAAAATTTTGCTTCCTGGGTGAAATTCTGCCTTCCATGGTGAAATTTCACCTTCCGTGGGGATATTTCACCACAGAAGATGTAATTTCACTGCAGAAGGTGAAATGTCACCGTTTCACTGGCAAAATTTCACCATTCTGCAGGTGGAATTTTGCCGCTCTGCTGGATAAAATTTCACATTTCTCTCCACGAAATGGGTGGAATTTGTGGGTTACTCTGTGTAGCAAATTTTTCTCACTTCGCCCACCACTGATTAAGATAAGCACTTCACGGTGCATGTTGCTTAAAGGAGAAGTCTCATGTTTGCAGTGCTGTGTATTTGCTTGCCTCACTTCTCCTGTGTCAAATTCACCCTCTATGTTTGTATTTCCAGTCAGCTATTGTGGTTTAAGGAGCATTTGAAAAGTAAAGAATACACTTTTTAAACTAAGTCATATAGCTGTCCATTTTCCCAGCTGTTGAAAAGAGGATGTGTGCCATTTATGCAGAGGAAGCTTTTGGTCTACATCCCCACCACAACATGTTACAACTGTCTTACAGTGAGAGCTGAGCAGCAGAAACAAATTTTTTTTTTCTTGTAAATGAAATAATCCCTTACAAAAACAATTATATGAAATGTTTTCATGCTGCACACATAAAACTACCCATGTGATATGCATGCTGCAAGTATGATTTAAATGTTAAGTTAGAACCAATTGCATGCATGTGGCATGTGTGCAGCAAGCAAGTGTGGAAAGTATTCTGTTTATGTTAAATTGGAACAGACTTCATGAATGTGGCATGCATGCAAAAAGCAAGTTGTCACTGATAACTGCGCCCGTGAAAGTTAAGTGACTTGCTCAGGATCGCATCCTTACCCGGTTACCAAATACTAAAATAAAATAAAAAATAAAACATCACATACAAGTAGGGGTTGATGAGATTCAAATTCAGGTCCTCAGGTCATCTCCAAGTTTCCTGGTTTGCAGTTCAGTGCCTTTAACCAGTAAGCTATACTGCTGGCACACATATGGTTTCCTTGCACTTCGATACAAATCTGCATGCATTTGCACACATGTGGCATGCTTATAGCCACTGTTATACTTTAACTTTCTTGCCCCCCCCATCTCAGCTGCACAGCTGAACTGTAGCACACATACCAATGGAAACACATGTGGTTCTTCCCACCCCCAATACACACACTTACCCCAAAAAAACTATGTAATTACTTCTGTCTTGCCTGTACTCCTACTATTGTCTCTCCATAGTTTTGAATGCTTCCACACAAACAGACTTTAAGGGGCATGCACAAATGTAGCAATAGCTTGACACCCACCCTCATGGCCAGTCCTTCCCCATGTACACACACTATAGCAGGTGCAGCCCATGCTGCTATGGACAACCCAAGTATAGATATAAGTCAAGAGTCTCTTACCTGAGTACTAGGGAGCAACAGGCAGAAGTCTTTAAGAAATTATGTCCATGGGTCAGAGTGCTGGGGCATATCTCCTTGAAATTAATGGAGTTATTTTTTATTACTACGTTATACATTATGATGGCAAGTTGGAGAATAATGAAGGCCACTGTTCTACTAATGAGGCCCTTGTTAGTCGCCTTCTTTAATCTCTGATTCTCCATCAATAATATATAGAATAGTAATAAAAAATTACCCCCATTCATTTCATTGGTGCATGCCCCTGCAGTCTCCCTTACCCTATATCATAATGTGCCTGAGCATGGGGATGTGGAGGTCAGCTTTACGGGGGGGGGGGGATACGCCTGACTACAGTGGGGCTCCAATAGTCTGTGCATTCCATACCACTACTCTGTCCCTGAATGCAATGGACAGCCCTCATTTAACCCCTGAAAACTGCTCTGCTCCTCATCCATCCCTCATGGAAAATATGCTGCTCACACAGAGAATGTCTTTTAAATTTAGACTTTGTGGCAAGGTTGCCATTTCAGATTTCAGCAGGGGGGAGCCAACAACCAGTGGAGTCCAGGTGCTAGTTAGCCCCAAGGTGGCAAGCTCTAGAATGTCTGGAACATCTCTAAAAGGTAAAACTTATTTGTTGTGACTGAAAAGTGGTATGCAAATCAGGAGAAATTCAAATGTGCAAGATTCATCTGCCTATACCCTGGAGCAGTGCACCAGATTTGGGCTTAAAGGGGACAGGAAATCTGTGCTAACTGGCAGCAGTTAGCAATGTTCCTAGGAAGAGAAATGATAAACTTACTTCCAAATGGACCATATTTAATTGTACCTTAATAAACATTGATGTGAAAAACTGTGTTTTCAATTATTTTCTTTTTATGAACAACATTCTTAACAGTTCTTTTCCTGGAATCAGTAATTTGGAGTGTTTACTATGTCACGGTTTGAGTACAGAATGCTAAACATGAGCTATTGTCCTATGAGAACCATGCTTAGAGTTCTTTCCTGAAACTGTGACATAGTTAAAACTCCAGCTCACTGGTTCCATGAAGAGAACTGCAACGGAAAGCTGCCCATAAAAACAAAACAATGCAAAATAGTTTTTCACATAACTTTTTATTCAGGTACAGTTACATACGGATCATTTTGGCTTATGAATATCATTTTTGTAAACTGAAACATTGCAAACAGCTACTAATTTGAAAGCATTTTCTGTCCTTTTTAAACCCACCTAGTTACTAACCATTTTTTTCTTGGCTGAAGTTCTGACCCCCCTCCCCAGCCCCCCAAAAAATGTTGTCCCGATTTCTCTCCCTGACGCAGTTCCATTCAATACCCATCCCATGTGAGTCATGAAGCTGCCCAAAAGCACAGAAACATGAAAAACACATCAATATTTCAGTCCTTCCTCCTTCCCCAATCCCCCTGTAAAAAGAAAATATTTACTTTTACTTACTTGGCCACCTGGCCAAAATCTGCTGCCTGTCTCGGTGTGCCACCAGCCCAGTTTTCAGTCCACTCCTTCTTTGTCCTTCTGCCAGAAGCTGGATGCTAGAACTGACCATCCCAGGTCCCCAACATGGTCTGCAATGAAGTTACCTCACCGATTGAACCAACCCAACCTGTGTGGTTTGCTTCTTGCTTGACTGCTGCCACATTGTACTGACCAAAGCCTATGAAGGCTACCCACACTGCTGTCACTGCTACTGTTAGGCCTAACTTGCTGGTGTGGGGGGGGGGCTCTCCTGTTTTTATTTTACAAGGCAAGCCTAGTAGAGTAAGCAGGTAATCTAGTCTCCAGTTAGCTTCTAGCTCACCCTCTGCCCCTTCAGCTACCAGGGAAGATGGAGACTCACTAAGAGTAGACTAACACAAATCTGCCACCACAACACTGCTATTGAGAGTTCAGTGCTCACTGACTAGTCCTCCAAGCTGTAGTGTGCAACCTGTCTACTCTGTGGTGGAAAAGTCAGTGTCGCACTCACATGACTCATGTGTTCTTGCTTGGCTGGAGCTCCTCCGTGTCACATGTGATGGTGCCACCACTAATAGGTAGAGATAGTGGACAACACAGTACAGACACAGTCGAGTCAGGAGTGCATCTGCAGTGTGAGCGTGCACATGCTGGGGGAGACTTATTGTGCAAAAGATTAAATCCAAATTTATTGCGATCATTGCCACACAATAAGAACAACCTAGGCACAAATGCGGGGGCAACTGTTCCCCTGTGCCCTACCTAAATGGCACCCCTGATTTATGGTAGAAATTCATTCTCAGGTGCTAATATTGGCACACGTAAATACAATGATTTCCATTGTATTCTGAGGTACTGTATCTTCATGTTTCAGGATATGTCCTGATCATCATGCGGGTTAGTGTCCCTCACAGTCCTTCATTTTGAGTGTCCATGTCCCTCATTTCAGTGACACAATGTGAGGTATGGTGCATGCTTCCTAGACCCTACTCAGCACAAAAAGTGCTGAGCATGGCCATACAGTAGTTTACATGCTCATACAGAATGACAAAGGGAAAGTAAGTGAGCTGAAACAGTCATGAAGAAACACATTTGTAGCACTAAACATGCATAAGGGGATTTGCTTGGCCCAAAACAAAAAGGTCAGGCTTCACAACACAGATGGCCCTCTTCACACATCTGGAATGGGGGATGTTGACTGACTATATCCTATCCATTTAATGCAGTAAGCAAACAAGACTTTACAAATTAATGGCAATTTAATGACAAAAATAAAAAGCCATTAAACAACTTGCAAAAGGAACGTAATTATTTGAATCTACCTAATTTTAATGGGAAATCAATGTAAAGTATATTTTAATGGCTCTAATTGCTAACAGTAGTATGAGAAATAGAAACTGATGTGTTTTTTTTAGATGAGATTCACACCAGCTTCATTGCTGCGCACATGGCAAACATGCAGCTTGTGAACCTGATGTGATTTTTAAATGATGTTCACACCAGCTTAACTGCTGCACTCATGTCTAGCATGCAACACGTAAACCTGATGTGATTTTTAGAAGATGTTTTCACCAGCTTACTTGCTGCACATGTCAAGTTTGTAGCATGCAAACCTGATTTACTTTTTAGCTCTGATTCGTTTATGTTCACTTTGTATATGTGAACAGCATGCAAACATGGCTCAATTAAGCATGTGGCATGCATTCTGCATGTACACAACACACTTATATTTCTGTAAGGGATGTTATATGTATGTTATATTATGTTCTATGCACAAATATAGGCTACTAGTATTACTACACACTGTGTGAGTGGCATGACAGGACTGTCTTAAACCATTGAACACTTAAAATAAAATACAGATAGCATGCATTGAAAACTTTATGCTTTCTTCTGAGCTGCTGCTCTAGTGACATCCAGAAATAGGAGGGGTTGTATTACAAGTGCTTCATTTGCATATAAATGGGTTCTGGCTTGAGACTTTACATGGTTGTATCAGGGCCTTAGAATCAAAATAAGTGTTACAGCAGAAGAAAATTACTGATCTCATATTGGCATACTTGTAGCGAATAATGTAATGTACAAAAAATATGTCAGACTGAACAAAGGATTTCCCTGTAGGGCACCCTTCTTTTCCCTGTATTTTCCATATAAAACTGGGACAAAACTCCTGCATATTTTCCTGTATTCTCAAATCATTACATGTACGCAACTAACTTCATTATGCCTGTCATTAAAATCACCATAACAAATGTTAAGGCTGTTTTATGTGTTCTTATTTATTTTAAATGGTACAACTGACCTGCAACATATCACAGAGGTGCTGGAAAAATGTTGGAATCTCTCAAGCTTTGCTCTCAAGGTTCACATGTCCCCAGAATCTCTTCGTGGTATTATAACCCTGTTACAATGTACCAACGCAGGATAGCCTGGCTGACATGCAGTATCTCATATTCAGTGGGCTCATACTTTTATCCATTCTGACAATGTACTGAGACAGGATAGCTTTGATGAGATGTAGTATCACATTTTCAGGGGAGTCCCAATTTTTCCCATTTTTACAATGCACTGATGCAGGTTGGCCTGGCTGAGATGCAGTATCTCATTTTCAATGGGGTCTTACTTTTACCCATGTTTACATCTCCTTGCAATGTACTGACACAGGATAGCTTTGCTGAGATACTGACAGCCACCATGTGCAACATGGTGGTGCTGACTAAAACTGCACATGTGCAAGTATTGCGCATACATAGTCATGTCAGCACTGCCATGTTATGCACGGCTGACTCAGGGGCAAACTACACATGCATGTGCAGTTCTGTAATCACTGCAATATCAGTTACATCTGACTCTGGTGCAGTGAGAGCATCGAATATTCTTTTTTAATGCTGTTGCTGCTCCTAAACGCCCTCCACAGCTGCATTGACTCTGACCAGAGTTTGTTTTTTATAAGCACTGTATCATACCTCCATTGTTCTTACTGCCACCCTGACTCAGTTTATATCCTATTTGTTTTTGTTTTATTTCTTTTGTTTGTTTATATTTCATCATATTCATGAAACATGTTTTGTTATTATGTGCCTGAAAAAATTCTAATAAAAAGATCAACTGAAAAAAATAGATTTTAAAAATAGAAGTTACCATGGTTTCAGTTGATAAACTGTACTTTTGGAATATGTAAATTAGTTATTCAAATATGTACCCAGTACCAAAGCAGGCATTTACAAAAATATATTTGACGTATAAAAAAATATGTATTCTACATATATTCTACACATGCAGTACTGGATCTTGCAAGCAAACAAGATCCATATTTTACTCACAACGGAAGTTAGACACACACACATACACAAGATCAGGAACCTCAGAAGGTCATTTTTAGATTTTCTGCCGCGAAGTTTATTTGTACAAAAAATAAAATGCTTTAAAACTAAAGCCAAAAGTAGCAATAGTACAAAACAGTTGTCCCCACAGGACTGCTATTTTGCACAGTTTTGAAAAAAGTATGAGAACAGTGCAAAATGTCATCCCTGTAGGGAGGTCTGTTTTTCACTATTGCTACTTTTGGCTTAGACTTTAATGCATTTTATTTTTTGTACAAATAAACTTTGTGGCAGAAAATCTAAGAATGACCTTCTGGGGTTCCTGATCTTATGTATGTGTGTGTGCCTAACTTTACCACGAAAAGTGCTATTTACATTACGTGTGAGCAGCACTACATTTTGGAGCAGTCTTCTTTGCTTGTATACATATTTTACTGTAAGAAGATATGTAGAAGTAGTGTGTTCAATGTATATTTACAGAATGTAGTCTAGCTATAGTATGTCTATCTACAGTGTGTATATATATATATATATATATATATTCATAACAAATAGCTATGTTAATGCAGACAGTAGGGTTATGAATGCAAAGCGCACAAAGAAGGGAAATGAAAAACATTAGGGATTTAGGTCTCTGGAATATTGGTGAATCAGTGGTGGGATCTTAATTGGGGTTGTTAACACTAATGCATACCCCCTCCCCTCAGCTCATAGCCTCCTGTCCAAAGCACAAGATAAAGCTACAACCTAGTGCCTCATAAGGCTCATTAACACCATCTTGTTTGCAGCGCATCAGCCTCTTTGCACCCATTGATGCACTGCAAACATGGAGGTGTAGACACTTACTGGAGTGGGTTAAGAGCACTGTGGAGCCATTTGTGGCTCCAAATCGGGAATGGGGACATCTGTTGGATCGAGTGCATTAAGCTGCAGTGTAAACTCTCTTCTGCACTTCATCCACTAGGAAGCCGTCTTTCTTCCATCAAACCCACCCCACAGATTGTCCAGCTCCCCCTCCATCGCATGACCTGCACCACATTAAGAGTCAGCTGTGTAAACTGAAATTGTTCATGGAGTACACAGTGTAGCGAGAAAGGAGTAGCAGAAAATGAAGAATACTGCGACTGTGTAACCATGGCTATAGTGACAGTAGGGCCAACAAAATCTGTTGGAGCTTTCTTCATCACATCACATTTGACCTTGCCTGATCAGGGGAAGGGTGGGCATTAGGGATGACAACCCCAAGTAAGACCCCACCACTGATTCGCTTAATGGTTTTCTTTTCCCTTCTTTGTGCGCTTTGCATTCAACAACTCTAATGTCTGCTTGTATCCTCATTTAAATGAGATGAATACAATATCGGAGACCTGACCCAGGGCATGGTCCCAGCAGGCCCTGGCACGCATGTCGATACCTTGTGGGTGAGATTCCCTGACCCACCCCAAGGTGTGGCATCTGTGCCAAAACACTGCTCCATCCGTACTCTTGCTAGGGCTAGTGCTGCATGCTGCAGCACCTTCCCCATCAGCCTTGTCCCATTAAAATGGCTCTCTGAGTTCACACCCAGACTCACCTCTCTGGCAAGGTAAGGCAGCATGTTCCCCAGTGGTGCAATGGACATCCCTGCAAGCAACATTATTTAATAAATTCTTTGTTTTTTAATATTTTGACACAAAACTTTCAACATAGTCTTCTTATGACCGCACCTTGGTGAACCTGGTAGTTGAACATTTTCAAATCCCTGCCGAAATGCCATTCCTTGCTTCAGGTGCAAAAACACGTTTCATCCAGGATGTGAAAAATTACAGCTGTAATGTTCGTGAGGTGATGTGAAAAAAATGACTATGTTTAAAATTTGGAGTCAAAATATTGAAAATTACCAAAGTTATGCACGTGAGTAAAATATTTTCAATGAACGCTTGTAACTTGCCCATTTTTAGCAATTTCTTCACCAAAGTTTCAACATGGCCTTTTGGGGATCCATCTCATGAACAGTGGTGGTGAAAATTTGTTATTCAGTTCTGAAAGGTGATTTCATCCAGCGGCAGCAAAATCACCTTCTGGGCCCGATTAACAAAATGTCATTGCCAGTTTTCATGAGGTGGGGCCCAAAAAAGGTTATGTTGAAAATTTGGTATAAAGATTCCTAAAAATGGTAAAGTTATAAACATTAATTCAAAATGCTATTGAAACATATTATACGACACTTAATGTGCCTTTATTCTTCAGTTCATGGTTCAGCTTTAAAGAGTGCAGACATGTCTCGGTCCACAGATGATAACAGAGTTTGACCTCTGCTAGTATGTACAGGGTAAGGGGGGGTGGGGTGGTGGGTGCTCAGTGGGAGGGTTGGGATGGGAGAAGGGGATGGCAGGGATGACAAGGGACCATTTTCTTTATTTCAGGTTTAAAAGATTGACCGTTTTCTTTATTTCAGCTTAAAAAAAAAATATGTCAGGTAGAGTTTTCCTTTTGCAGGAAGCAAGAAAAACAATAAACTGTTTTGGGACACCAGGGGTTGGCTCCTCAGTGTCCCGCACAGCTGGTGGGGCTTGTAAATGCTGACATGGGGATTGGGCCCCCTGATGTTACCAACTATTAGTAAAACAATGGGCTTGATGGGGCATCTGATACTGGGGGTGGGCATCCCGGTGTTGGATTATGCAGTAATACAGTGAATAAATAACTACACTGCCACTGGGGATTGGGGCCCCTGTTATGTAGACACAGTTTATTTAAGGCACAGCACAGTCAGGATGGCAGGGTTATAATGACAATAGCTCCATCCATGATATAGAAGTCATCACACCGCTGGGGTTGCTATATGACGCCGCTGTTGTTTGTTAGTAAAGGACAGCTGTGTTGTATAGTGCAACCAGCTGTTGTCACAGAAAATTCAGCTATCCATAGAACGTTAATTTGTTTAACTACGCATGCTCACAGATGGAACTTTTTTCTTAAATAATTTAAAAACCACAACACAGTTGGACCTATAAACAACAAAAGTACATACAGAAAATTGGAGCAACCTCTATCAAACCTGAAAGTTTCAGGTTTCATAGTCTCATATGGTTTTAGTTAACCGATGGCAAAAAGTCTTAAGATTTTCAAAAAAGATGAGTTTTACTCTTTTTGCACCTCTGTAACTTTGCCCTCACCAAACTGATCTACATGACATTTGCAGGATCCAGAGCTACTGGCACAAAGGCTGTGCTTTCCAAATTTCATATACTGTACATTGGTTGAATAGGGGCTACATCATTAAGGTGCAAAAATTGGGGTTTAACATGAAAGTGCTTACTCAACCCTAATAGAAAGGCCCAACTGCATCTGTATAATATATATTATAAAGGTATATGTAATATATATTCCAGTCATATGTATAAACTATAACACATATTTATTTGCTATGTAAAACATATATTTAAATTTATTATCAGTGTGAATATACAATATATAGTTAGCTGCTACAGAACAGGAGAAGGATCTTGGTGTGATAATAACGGGGAAAATGAACCACTCAGCACAGTGCAGGAAGGCAATAGCTAAGGCCAACAAGATGCAGGGGGTATAACTAGAGGAGTCACCTCCAGGAGGGCGGAGGCGATCCTGCTTCTGTATACATAGTGGTGCTTAAACTGCGCATATGCAAGTATCGCACATACCCAGTCATGTCAGCACTGCCATGTTATGCATGACTGACTCAGGAGCAAACTGCACATGCATGAGTATCAAGCATGTGCAGTTCTGTAATCGCTGCAATATCAGTTACGTCTGACTCTGGTGCAGTGAGAGCATTGCATATTCTTTTTTAATGCTCCTGCTGCTCCTAAACACCCTCCACAGCTGCACCTGGAGTATTGCATGCAGTATTGGTGCCCATAATTGAAAAAAAATATGTTAGATTACTGAAGGGAGTCCAGCGCAAAGCAACAAGGGTGATCTTGGGATTGGAAGACAAACCCTATGAGGGGAGGCTGAAGGAGCTTAACATGTACTCCCAGGAGGAGAGGAGAGGAGAGATAGGGGAGATATGATTGAGACCTTTAAATACATGAAGGGTAAAACAAGACTGGTACAGAGGGGATTTTTAAGTTGGGGGGACATGAGAGGGCGTGGTCTGAGATGGGACGGAGGAAGATTCACAAGAGAAATGAGGAGGCATTATTTCACAAAAGGGTGGTGTCTATGCGGAGTGCACTGCCTAAACAGGTGGTGTCCTGTAAGTCTGTGAGCAGTTTTAAAATGGGATGGGAAAAAATGAGGAGGATGGTCACCATGATAGAGGGAGGGGAGAGAGGGGCAGCTGCAGTATAAGGGATTGCTAGCTGCACACTCAAGCAAACTTGATAGACCATATGGCCTGTATCTGCTGGCAGTTTTATATGTTCATAAGTTTGCATACTATTGTTTGCAAAAAACTACATTAATGCAGACATTAGGGTTGTAGATTGCAACGTGCACAAAGAAGGGAAATGGAAAACATTATGGATTTGGGTCTCTGGAGTATTGGCGAACCAGTGGTGGGGTCTTGAGGTCGTCAACTCTAATGCTTCCTCTTCCCCAGCCCAAAGTCACCTGTTCAAAGCACAAGATACTGCTCCAACCTAATGCCTCATAGTGACACAGTATGGCCAGCTTAATCTGTCAGAGATTTGTTCACACAGGGCCCCATCACATTTGACCTCATCTGATTAGGGGAGGGGTGGGCATTAGGGTTGAGAACCCCAAGTAAGATCCCACCACTGATTCACCCAAGACCCACATCCCTAATGTTTTTCATTTCCCTTCATTGTGCCCTTTGCATTCTACAGCCCTAATCTCTGCATTAATGTAGTTTTCTGCAAAGAACTTCCCTTCTTTTACTGATAGTGTAATTGTATCTTCATTTGCACAGGTCTCTTTGGGACCTGTGCAAAATGAGATACAGTGCAAGCCTGATATAACGGAAGCATCTGTGCACACAACTTTTGTCCATTATATCCAGTGTCTATTATATCCAGAGGCGGTGGAGCCAAATGAGCCTATGTGTGTAAGCAGTGGCCCAAGGTAAATGAGAACCTGTTATAAAACTTCATCGATTATTCAGAATTCTGCCAAGCTTAGTTATTTAACTGTTAGGGAATACTAGTGTTTTTGTTTTCTTTTTTTTTTTTTTGGGTAAGGAAGTTTACTGCAGAAGGTAAAAAGAACTCAGTAACTGTGGTGGCTGGATGTTGCGGTTCTATGGCAGTAAGAACAAAGGCAATTGTGCTGTAAGGGTTTTATGGAAACATAAAATCATTTCCTTTTATTGTAAAGAATTAACTAATAAAAGTTTATGCAGCTTGTGGGAAATTATTTTGTAAGAAATAAATACAATCTCTGTAGCTCCTCCATCTTAATTCTATATTTGCCAGATCTCTCTTCACCAGCTCTGCACTCCGTCTCCCAAAAAAGCACTGGAAATGTCCATAAAACATTCATAGTGTCCATTATAAGCAATGTTTCTGTTTTTTGTTTGTTTGTTTTTTAACCAGGAGAGACACACTAAGCTAAAAGCTTGTTTACAGGTGTGACCTGGGAGAACAAGGAAGTTAAGTGACTTGCTTAGGGTCACAGTATGCAATTGGGGGCTATGGGTTTCAAACCCAGGTCTCCAGGTTTGCAGCTCAATGCCTTAAACCACTGCACTATACTGCCCCAAAAGTATACCACTGTTTATACTAAGTATACCAAAAGTATACTGTCCATTATAACCAGAGAAAAATGTATTGGATTTTATATATTTGGTTTGTGAAATCAGTTTTTTGTCCGCTATAACCGATTGTCCATTATAACAGTGTCTGTTATAAGTGGAGTGCACTGTAAATACAATACTGGAGACAGCCTTGACCCAGTGCATGGGCCCAACAGGCCCCAGCACACATGTCGATACCTTCTAGATGAGGTTCCGTGATTCACGACAGGATGTGGCATCTGCGCCAAAACACTGCTCCATCCCTACCCAGGCTAGGGCTGCTGCTGTATGCTGCAGCACCTTCGACATCATTCTTCTCCCATTAAAACTGCTCACTGAGTTCACACCTGAACTCATCTCAAAGGCACAGTAAGGCAATGTGTTCCCTGTGGTGCAACGGATATCCTTGCAAACAATGTTACTTAATACATTTTTTATTTTTTAATATTTTGACTCCAAACTTTCCACATAGTCTTTTTATGACCCACCTCAAAAACTCTGTAGGTGAACATTTTCAAATCACTGCCAAAATGTCATTCCAGGCCACAGGTGCAAAAACGCATTTCAGATAGGATGTGAAAAATGACAGCTGTACTGTTCATCAGGTGGTGTGAAAAAATGGCTATGTTGAACATTTGGGCCCAGATATTCAAAAGAGTTGTGCATGGCGCAACAGTGTTGCACCATGCATGACCCACTGATGCACCCCGGCACGATTTCAAACGGGACCTGTGCCTGGCACAAATCACGATGCGCCGGAGCACATCAGTAATGTATGCAGGCGCAGGTGGGGGGGGACGTGCCCATTCATACTCTGCACAGCCCGATATTCAGCTCAGGATGTGCGGAGCCATGCATGCGCAACCCCTACCTGCACCAGCACAAAGTTAAGCAAAAAAAAAGGAGCAAGGGCTGGCCACCCACAGGTGAGCTGCCGTATTGCAGGGTGCAACACGGCAGCTGCCACCTGTGGGTGGCCACCCGAGCTCCGGCTGCACCTCCATGGTGGCGACCCCCCATGCCTGATCACGGCATCAGTTAAAGATAAAATGGATCCTAAATCCCTGGTGGTCCAGTGGACTTCTTTCTGCCCGGTCATGGGCTTATGTTAAAGAATAAGATAACCTATATCCCTGGTGGTCCAGTGGACCTGTCTGCCTGATCACGGGCTTAAGTAAAAGAATAAGATAACCCATATCCCTGGTGGTCTAGTGGACCTGTCTGCCTGATCGTGGGCTTAAGTAAAAGAATAAGATAACCCATATCCCTGGTGGTCCAGTGGACCTGTCTGCCCGATCACGGGCTTAAGTAAAAGAATAAGATAACCCATATCCCTGGTAGTCCAGTGGACCCCCACTCCCAACCCACCCACTGATCACCATAGTTCCACTTCCCCCCATTAGCAGCGGGCAGCATCACCCCTCCGCCTGCCACCCCACCGCCCGGCTGACTGACACTGTAGGTGGGCTGCCTATTGGTCCATGCGTGGCCAATGGGCGTAGGTGTTGTAATACATCCAGATATGTGAATGTTCCATTCACATACCTGTGATGTGGTACAGCTAGACATGCCCATTGGCCCATGTTGTGGACCAATGGGCATACAGCCCTACCTACGGTGTCAGTTGGTGGGTGGAGGGCGCAGGTGGAGGGATGCTGCAGCCCGCCGCTGATGGGGGGAGCGGGGCGGTGGGGATCACTGGGTGGGTGGGTCCACTGGACCACCAGGGATACAGGTTATCTTATTCTTTAACTTAAGCCCGCAATCGGGCAGAAAGCGGTCCACTGGACCACCAGGGATATTGGATTTCTTTTTTATATACCGAAGCCCGCGATTCGGCAGTCAGCGGTCCACTGGACCACCTGGGATATTGGATTTCTTTTTTATATACCAAAGCCCGTGATCGGGCAGAAAGTGGTCCACTGGACCACCAGGAATACTGGATTTCTTTTTTATGTACTTGAAGCCCGAGATCGGGGAGAAAGCGGTACACTGGCTCACCAGGGATATAGGACAGTTTATTTCATTTACTAATGCCCACGAGCGGGCTGTGGGGCACATTACCATACTGCAGGGGGCATTGGTCCCCGACGGCTGCTGCCTGGCAGGGCACCAGGTGCAAGTTGTCGGGGATCGGCGCACCTGCATGCAAATGGGGCCATAATGACATGCAAATGGCTTCATTTGCACCTTTCATACATTATGGCCCCATTTGCATGTCAAATTTTGAATATCGCGGTTGTTGCACCTTGCGATGCTGCCCTATTTGCAGGCACCTCTCTGGTCTGAGAGAGGAGGTTGCCCATCTCCAGGCTGACCTGGCTAGGATTCATGGAACCTCCTCCCCCACCCAGGGACCACCAGGGCCAATGCCACTACCTCAGAGGTTGCCAGGAAAGAGGAGAGGCTGGACCAGGCTGGGCTCAGGGAGGGAGAGGGTGGTGTAATAGAGTTGCATCCCTCCAGCTGTACCTCTCCACAATTCATTCGCTCTTCTGGTGGATAGTGGTTCCTCTATGGAGGCACCTGCAGTGGAGACCAAGGAGGATGCTGGGAACCTTCACAAAGGAACCCACAGGAGGGTGGCGTGGGACCCCGCAGGGGAAGGAAACAACTCCTGGTGGAGGACTCAGTCATTAGGGGGGTAGAAATGGGGGAGGAAGGGGAGGGGTAGGTAAGATGCCTTCCTGGTGCCACGGCTTGGAGGGACAGGAAGCGAATCCTCAGGATCATGGGAGGAGCTGCACGAGGGAGGGAGCTGGATGTCATTGTCCACCTAGGGACAAATGACCTGGCTAGGAATGGGATCAGATCAGTGCAAAAGGAGTTTGTAGAGTTGGGGAGGGGCCTTAGACAAGTAGTGCATACAGTAACCTTCTTGGAGGTGCTGCCTGTCTATGGCAAGGGTGATGCTAGGGCACTCCTCACAAGGGAATTCAATGAGTGGTTGAAAAACTGGTGTGGAGCTCAGGGTTTTGGCTTCACTGGGGACTGGGGAGCCACCTGGAGGGATGCAGACCTATGCTGGTGCGATGGTCTGCATCTGTCCAGGGGGGAACCAGGATCCTAGGTGAGAGGTTTAGATGCTTCATTGGCAAGCATTTAAACTAGCCAAGGGGGGAGGCACTGAAAAGGAGCAGGGAAATCCCAGCCTCTCCCCACAAAACATGGTAATTAGTGAGGTAAACACCAAGGTAGAGAAGTTATTAGGGAGCAGGACAGAGGTAAATGTTAAAAAAGGCAAAGTCAGTAAGGACAGGAATGGGGCTAAAAGGGTAAGGCTATCAAAAAGTGGAGGGTGATGAGTACCATGCCCTTAGTCTGTGTAACAAGCTCCCTGAACTAGTGGCCTTGATGGAAGAGGGCTACCTGGATATTGTGGCAGTCACAGAAACATGGTACACAAAGAACCATGACTGGGATGTCAACATACCAGGATACACAATCTACAGGAGGGACAGGGAGGGTAAAAGAGGAGGAGGAGGAGTAGCTCTCTATGTAAAGGAAGGGATCAAAGCAACAGAACTAAAGAGTAAACAGGGAGAAGATGAGGCACTCTGGGTCACCCTGGAGACAGGAAATGGCACCACAATCCGCATGGGGGTTGTATACAGACCCCCATCTCAGGGGGAGGGAATGGACAAGGAAATTATAGAAGGCTTCCTTAGAATGGCAGAAAAAGGGGAGATGTTGTTGATGGGGGACCTGAATATGCCAGATGTAAACTGGAGCACCTTTGCTGCAGGCACATCCAAGAGCAGGATCATTCTTGATGCCCTAGAGGGGGCATGTCTCAGACAGCTAGTATTGGAACCCACTCGTGAGGGAGCAATCTTAGACCTGGTACTCTCAAATGGGGACAGAGAAAGAATCTCAGATTTAGAGGTGGGTAGCCATCTGGGAACAAGCGACCACCAAACAGTGTGGTTCATGATAAACACAGCCATACAATCAAGCCATACAAAAGCAAGAGTATTGGACTTTAGGAGGGCTGACTTTGGGAAAATGAGAGAGTGCCTTAGAAAAGCACTAGCAAACAGGCAAGACGGAGGGGTGGAGGAACAATGGGGAGTAATCAAAACAGCCATCACAGAGGCAACAAGCCTTTGTGTAAAGCAAATCAATAAAACACAACAAAGGAAAAAAACGCTATGGTTCTCAAAAGAGGTGGCTGGGAAGGTTAAGGAGAAAAGGACAGCATTCAGGAAATATAAGGAAACACAGAAGGAGCAGGAGAGAGAACTTTATCAGTTAAAGCAGAAGGAGGCTGGGAAGGCAGTCAGAATAGCAAAGGCCAAAACCGAGGAAAGGATAGCCAATTCTGTTAAGAAGGGGGATAAGACCTTTTATAGGTACATTAGGGAGCGAAGAAGACCAAAGGAGGGATACTGTGGCTTAATAAAGGGGAGGGAATGTGGGTAGAGGGGGACAGTGAAAAAGCAGGGATACTGAATGAATATTTCTGCTCAGTATTCACAAAGGAAGAGGAGGTAGAGGTACCTAAACCAAAAAAGAGAAACACTCTCTGAAGACGGGGGTCAATACCAGTCCATTTACAGAAGAAAGGGTTCTGAAAGAACTAATAAAATTGAAGGTGGACAAAGCAATGGGGCCTGATGGGATTCACCCAAGAATTCTAAAAGAACTAGGGGTAGAACTAGTGACACCGCTGACTACTCTCTTTAACAAATCATGGGAGGATGGGGTGGTACCTGAGGACTGGAGGAGGGCAGATGTGATTTCTCTTCACAAAAGTGGGAGCAGGACAGAGGCAGGAAACTACAGACCAGTTAGTTTGACCTCAGTGGTAGGGAAAATGATGGAATCACTTCTGAAGGAAAGAATTGTTGAGTACCTAGAGGCCAGTGGGGCGGGCACAGGACCCAAGGCAGCATGGATTCATGATGGGAAGGTCATGTCAGACTAATCTAATAGATTTCTTTGACTGGGTGACCAAAGTAGTAGACCAGGGAGGGGCTGTGGACATGGCCTACCTAGATTTTAGCAAGACATTTGATACAGTCCCACACAAAAGATTAATACACAAGTTAGCCAGCCTGGAAGTGGGCCCCAAGGTGGTAGCCTGGATACAAAATTGGCTAGACAACAGGATGCAAAGGGTAGTAGTAAATGGAGTACACAGTGAAGAAAGGAGGGTTACTAACGGGGTACTTCAGGGTTCAGTACTGGGACCGGTCCTTTTTAATGTCTTTATAAGTGACATTGCAGAGGAACTGGAAGGAAAAATATGTCTCTTTGCAGACGACACAAAGATCTGCAACAGGGTTGATACGCAAGATGGAGTGGAAAGGATGAGAAGGGACTTGGCAAGGTTGGAGGAATGGTCAAATGTATGGCAGCTCAGATTCAATGCAAAGAAGTGCAAGGTAATGCACATGGGAAACAAAAACCCAGGGGAAGAGTACACAATGGAGGGTGAGATACTGACAACAGTAAAAATGGAAAGGGACCTGGGGGTAATTATATCAGATGACCTAAAGGTGGGCAAACAATGTGAGAAGGCAGCAAGGAAGGCTGGGGAGATACTGGGATGCATAGGAAGAGGTATCAATAGTAGAAAACAGGAAGTTGTTATCCCTCTGTACAGACAGTTGGTGAGACCCCATCTGGAGTACTGTGTGCAGTTCTGGAGACCCCATCTCCGCAAAGACATAGACAGAGTGGAGGCTGTCCAGAGGAGGCAACCAAAATGGTGCAGGGTCTGCACCAGAAGACATACAAAGAAAGACTAAAGGAGCTTAATGTATATACCCTTGAGGAAAGAAGGGAGAGAGGGGACATGATAGAAACTTTCAAGTACCTCAAGGGAATCAACAAAGTCCAAGAGGGTAGCATCTTTCAGAAAAAGAGATGTGCAAGAACAAGGGGCACAATTTGAAGATAGAGAGGGGATGGCTCGGAGGTAATGTGAGGAAGTATTTTTTCACGGAGAAGGTTGTGGATGCATGGAACAGCCTCCCTGAGGAGGTCGTGGAGTCAAGAACAGTGGGGGAATTCAAGAATGCATGGGACAGACATAAGGCAGTCCTAGTCGGGGGTAGGAGGAAGTAAGCTGTTGGTTAACTAGGATCTGCAGATTATCTGTTAGGTAGTAAAATGGGCAGACTAGGTGTGCCAAGTGGTCCTTATCTGCCGTCAAATTCTATGTTTCTATGTTGCACAATGGAACTTGCGCTAGTGCATCCCCATGCTCCACTCTGGCCACTGGATCTGGCACAGTGCCACTGCACTATGCACACTGCGGGTGGCCAGGGTGTGATATTCAACTATGCTGAGCCATGGCACAGCTCCGTTGAATATCGCCCAGTCCACACCCCTGCACAGCCAAGTTGAGCTGTGCCCAGGCTTGCGACACAGCCTGGCGCAGTTTGAATATCTGGGCCACGGTGTCAAAATATTGAGAATTACAAAAGTTATCTGTGTGCTTAGAAAATTTTCAACAAACGCTCATAACTTGGCCATTTTTAGGAATTGTGTCACCAAATTTTCAACATGGCCTTTTTGGGACCCTGTCTCATGAGTACTGGTGGTGAAATGTTGTTATTTAGTTATGAAAGGTGATTTTGTGCAGCAACAGTGAAATCACATTTCAGGCTCAACTAACAAAATGACACTGCCAGTGTTCATGAAGTGGGGTCCCAAAAAGGTTATGTTGAAAATGTGGTGAAAAAATTGCTTATAATTGCACAGTTCTGAACATAAGTTCAAAACACCTTTGAAATACATTATGCAGCACTTACTTTTATTCCTCAGTTCACGGTTCAGCTCTGAAGAGTGCAGATGTGTCTCAGTCCACAAAGGACGACAGCGTCCAATCTCCAGTGGTAAGTATAGGGTAAGGAGGGGATGTGGGGTGGCAGGTGCTCAGTGGAAGGGTCAGGATGGGAGGAGGGGGACAGTGGGGATGATGAGAATCAATTTTCTTTCAGGTTTAAAAAAAGACATTGCAGGGTAGTTTTCATTTTGCAGGGACACAGAATTGTATGAACCCTACTTCAGGACACTGGGGGTGGGCTCCACAGTGTACCACACTGCTGGGGGGGGATGGACGCCAACACAGGGGAATGGGCACCCCTTAACTCGGCAAGATTTTTTTTTTTGTAATTAAGTAAACTTCATTAAATTCAAATGTCAGCAAGTTTAATAACAACCAGCTTCTGTGTGTTGGGGGGGCTACAGTTTTATGGCTGGCTTACTTATCACAATAAAAAATGGGTGTCTAATTATACTACTATAGGACACCTGTTTCATATAGTGCAAAAGAGTTGGAGGGTGCTATCAGCCTTCCCTGCTAGCTGCTGTGGGGACATTTCCTGAGACACTGTCTACCCCTTCAGTGCATTGGCTGTGCTGCAAATTTGCATCTGTCAGGACTCTTTGGGTAAAACTGGTTGCATGTATTGCCAACACACTACCTGCCACTGGCTTTCTAGATGTATGGAAATTTCCAACATTTTTCCCTGTATGCCATCCCCACTTTCTTTTACTCACAGACAGCAAGGGTCTCCTGCTGCAGCTGAGGGGTATCCTCACAACCCATTGTCTCTTTCTGTGCCTGTGAATGATCACCCTAGTGCTCTGAACATGCCTCCTCCTCACAGCATGCAGTCTCCTTCTGCAGCTGTGGGACAGTCCTGCACTGCTCTGTGTGCACATCATCTCACAGCCTGAAAATGCCTTCTGCAGCTGTGGGGGAGTCTTGTGCTGCCCTGACTGCACGTTCATCTCCCAGCTCGCAGACTTTCTGCTGCTATGTGGGATTCTTGTGCTGCCCTGACTGCACATCCACATCAGAGCCTGCAAATTCTTCTTGCAGCTCTAGGGGAATTTTGTGCTTTTTTCTGCCCTCTATTTTTGTGTTCTTGTGTTCCTGTTCAGTGCATTTCAGAACAAAAATCCCATGGGTGTCTGCAGACTCCCTCCTGTCATTCTCCATGTTTGGCTCTTTGTGGCAAAGCAGGAAATATTTCCACAAGGGCAAGATCATTGCCCAGAATGACATAAAAGGACAGGCCTGCAAGGACCCCAATTTCTTGTAATCTCTCACATCCTGCTTATAACAGAGGAACCTTAGGTTTGGGTGCAACCACTGTGGCCTCTGTGACAGACCTAATTCTAGCAGTCTCCCCCATCAGAATTTGACCCTTTGGCACCAGCAATTGTTTAACCAGTAACAGGCTTGGTCCAGTATTGTGCAGGCCTGTATTTGAGGTACTGTTTACCAATACCTTATGCACATATGGCAAAGAGTTGGGTGGAGAGAATCTGAGCAATTTGCTATATGCACACTCCTTGGGTTAGAGTCTATCTCAGAGATCCCATGAGCATTTTTATTTTTCTAGCACTACCATGCCAAATGCCCTATTTTTTTAGGGATAAAAACACTTTTCCTTCTTCTCTTTTCTCATTTCTCAACTAAACAAGCATTTGTCAATGCCAAAATGTTGTCTCACTGGCATTGGCATTGGTAGTGCTGGAGTTAGAGACGCATAGTAGGAATGGCAGTGAAGTATTGAAGTGACGCTAACCCCACCCCCAACCTGTAGAGACCAACAGGCATTGGGGTGTACCTTTGAGGTGTCAGCTATAACACTCATGCCATTGTACCTCACCCTACCCTGTAGACACTGACAAATGTCGTGGTGTGTTTTGGGGTCTTTGAGCATTATACTTACCCCATTCCATAAGGAAATATGCTGAGGTGGGTGCAGTATAGGAGAATGGGGTGAACTTTGTAGCCAAACAGTGCAAGGCACACCACGATGCCTATCACTGGCTGCAGGGTGGGGGTTGGGGTGGAATGGCGTGAGCACTACAGCTGATGATCCCAAGTCACACCCCTGATGCCTGTCAGTCTCTACAGGTTGGGGTGTTACAGCTGGAAACCCTAACACTGTAGGCATGTGTTGGTATATTCACTCAAAATTTTCAATATGGGCTGTTTGTGAGCCCACCTCATGAAAAGCGGCACTATCAGTTTTTTAGCTGAAAGGTGGTTTTGCACAGTGGCTATGCCATTTTGCGACAGAGGGACAAAAACACATTTTGGGCAGGATGTGGAAAATGACATCTGTATTGTTCATGAGGAGGCGTAAAAAAATGGCAACGTTGAAAATCTGGGGTGAAAATATGAAAAATTGGTGAAGTCATGAGCATGCATAGAAACTGAGCAACACACTTCCGTAACCCAATTATTTTTGGGAGTTTTTTAGCCACATTTTCAACATAGGCATTTTGGGCCCTCTCCTCATGAACAGTGGTGCTGTGATTTTGTTAATCTGTCCCAAAAGTTGATTTCCCACAGTGACCATGCCATTGTGCACCACAGGGTGCAGAAACACATTTTGGGCAGGCTGTGAAAAATAACAGCTGTACTGTTGATAAGGAGGTGTGAAAAAATGCCAGTGTTGAAATTCTGGCACGAAAATATTGCAAATTTGTGAAGTTATAAGGGTGCATGGAAACTGCGCAACGCACGCTTGTAACACAGTCATTTTATGGACTTTCGGCACCAAATTTTCAACATAGGCATGTTAGGACCTCTGCTCATGAACAGTGGCACCGCCATTTTCTCAAACTGTCCCAAAAACTGATTTCACACAGCCACCATGCTATTCTGCGCTGGATGTGTGGAAACACATTTTTGGCCAGGATATGTAAAATGACAGCTGTACTGTTCATAAAGAGATGTGGAAAAATGCCAATTTTGAAAATCCTGAGTGAAAATATTACAAATTTACAAAGTTTCGTGCGTGCGTGGAAACAGCGCAATGCACACTTGTAAAAGCCATTTTTTTTATTTTTTTCACCAAATTTGCAACATAGGCTTTTTGAGAGACCCCCTTATGAACAGTGGCACTGTTGTTTTGTTACTCGGTTCCGAAAGGCAATTCCATGCAGTGACTATGAAATCACCTTTCGAGACCAAATAACACCATGACAGTGAATGAATTCATGAGGAGGGGTTTCAATAACCCCATATTGAAAATTTGGTGCAACAATTTCAAAAAATGGCCAAGATATGCACCAAAGTTGAAAAAACCCTATTTATGCCATTATACAGCTTACCGGCATTTCTTCACTTCGTGGTTGGCTTTGAAGAGTACAGACGTGTTCCTGGTCCACCGCCAGATCATTCGCCAGACTCTGGAGGTAAGTATGGGGTGGGGGTGTGGCGAGGCAGGGTGCGAAGGGTGGGTGCGGGTTGTGGGAGGGGCAGGGAGACTCGAGGGACTGTTTTCTTCTTTCACAGGGGTAAAAAAAAATTGTGGGATGGTTTTCTTTTCAGGATTTGGTATGCTGGAGTGGGCTCCCAGCATGCCACCTAAATATTTTGGGGATGCTGTAGCTGACAGGGATTGGGAACCCCGTCAGCATGCAGCAGACAGGGGCAAGAGCTGAGGAGGATTGTGCACCCACTCAGCACATAACAAATGGGGGGGTGCATGATACCAACGAGGAGTGGGCTCCCCCTTCAGGACATACATTTGGGCAGGGCATGCCGACAGGGGGATTGGGTACCCTCAAAGTCAACATTATGGCAGGCAGTGTACTGCCATGTTTGAGTTACTTTTCCCCAGGGCAAGCACGTCGGGAGGTGCCGCTGCATATGACGAGCTTTGCTCACATTGCAGTGGACCTTTCGTTAGATGTGCTTGTCACATTATGTATTCATGGTGTGGCACTGGCATGCAGCCTTATTGGGGAATGAGGGACGCACCTACTGATGCGTGCCCTGCATTTGCCCAACAGTGACCGTGCCTCCAAATCTCCTACTACCACAATATGTTGGCTGTACATGCACGAGCCAACATAAAAAGGGATAGGATTTGCTATATTTACCTCAAAAACAGTTCAATTTACTGACATTTTGGAAATAATAAAGAAAATGGAATCTGGGAATAAGACTATCTGACTAAGTATAAACCCTAATTCTCTTGGTAAATTTAACTTGGGAATCTGTTACAGGCCACGAAACACAAATAAAAAAACAAAGAAATATTAGATGAATTAACAAATGCATGTGAAATTGGTCACATGGTATTCGCAGAGGATCTGAACTATAATGATCTGAACTGGAAAGGAGAGAGAGCTCGTAACAAACAGAGTACAGACCTTCTGGACACTTGTAAAGAGAATAACTTACAACAGCATGAAAAAGGCCCAATCGGGGAGACATCTTGCTAGATATAGTCATTAGCACTGAAACTGTTAGTATACAGAAATGTGAGATTAACTGCCCTCAAGAAAATAGCGACCATGCAACTATACTATTTGATATACAAAACACATGGGGCTGGATATTCAAACTGCGCCATTCATAGGCGCAAGCCCTTGCGCTGCACAAAATAGTTGTGCAGGGGTGTGTCTGGGGCAATATTCAAAGGAGTTGCGCTATTGAGCAACTCCTTTGAATATCACCCCGCAGCCACAGCCACTGTGCATGGCGCAGTGGAACTTGCACCACCTCAAGTTGACAGAGTGGAGCATTCAACTTGCGGTGGCGCAAGTACCATTGCGCCATGCGCAAAATCCCGATATTCAAAAGGTGACATGCAAATGGGGCTATAATTCATGAAAGGCACAGGGGGGGCCATTTGCATCTGATTATGGCCCCATTTGCATGCCATTAGCATGCAGGTGCTCGATTCGAGGACTTGCGCCTGGTGCCCTGCCAGGCAGCAACCGTCGAGACCGGCGCCCTGCAGCCGATCACGGGCAAAACAGTGTAAAATCCCCCACCCCCTCACTGGCCCAATCGCGGGCATGGTTTAATTTCTCCCCAACAGCCCGATCGCGGGCAGCAATGTAGCTCCCCACGCAGCGTATCCCTGGTGGTCCAGTGGACCCGAAAAGCCCGATCGCGGGCAGTGGTTGTGTAAACCCCCTCCTGAAATCATCCCTGGTGGTCCAGTGGACGAAAAGCCCAATCGCGAGGCAGTAGTGTAGAATACCCCTCGAATTCAACCCTGGTGGTCTGGTGGCACATCGATCGCGAGATGTAAATGCTGCACAAATCCCCAACATTGCCCTGGTGGCTAATGTCCCCCTCCCCACCCACAAGCCCCACCACCCGCTCCCCCACAGCGGGAGGCGGCAGCATCCTCCGCCTGCGCCCGCGCGCGCCGAGCTGACAGCCGGTGGGGCTGCACGCCCGATGGTGCAGAGAAAGAGCCAATGGGTGTGACCTATACAGTACTGACAGTCCAGTTTTATGAATGAATCATTCACAATCTGGACTGTCGCATGAACAGTATGGGCACGCCCATTGGCCTTCTCTGCACCAATGGGCGGTAGCCCTACTGGGCTGTCAGTCGCAGGCGGCGGGCGGCAGGCGGAGGGGATGCTGCCGCCCGCTGGCTGTGGGGGAGCGGGTGGTGGGCTTGCAGTTGGGTGAGGGGGGAAACACTAGCCACCAGGGCAATGTTGTGGGGATTTGGCAGTATTTATCCCGCGATCGGGATGAGCCACCAGACCACCAGGGCTGAATTCGGGAGGGGATTCTACACCACTGCCCGCGATCGGGCTTTTCGGTCCACTGACCACCAGGGATGATTTGGGAGGGGGTTTAACAACTACTGCCCGCGATCGGGCTTTTCGTCCACTGGACCACCAGGTATACGCTCGGGAGCCACATTGCTGCCAGCGATCGGGCTAGTGGGGGGATGAAACTCATGCCTGCGTTCGGGCCAGTGGGGGTGCTGGTGGGGATTTACAGGTCGGCTGCCCGCGATCGGGCTGCGGGGGGCATAGGGATGCAGCTATCCACAGGTGGCAGCTGCTGTGTTGCACCCTGCAATGCAGCAGCTCACCTGTGGGTGGCCCTCAACTTAAGCCTTTTTTTGGCTCAAAGTTGTGCAGGCGGGTTAGGGTTGCACCTGCACAACTCTGCACAGCCCTGCTGAATATCGGGCTGTGCAGTTTATGCATGGTTCCTCCCCCTCCAGTTCAGCATGCATTCATTTGCATTGCGCTGTTGCTCAGCATGTTTTCTGTGGCGCAACTGCCTCCTGCTGAATGTGGCAGAATGGAGCAAGTTCGGACTTGAGCAGGCACAACCCTATTGCGCATGGCGCAACCCTTTTGAAAATCCGGCCCATGGACTATGACTAAGGTTTGTACAGAAATTTATATCTATATAAATGCTAATAAAGAACTTATAAACAAAGAGATAGAATAAACTGGTAGGACACCTTTCATAAAACCTTGGAAGAAAATGGGTTATTTTAAAGAACAATATCTAAACATTATTAATAAGCACATTTAGAAGGTAAAAAAAATATAACCATAGAGGTCTGAAACCAAAATGGTTAACAAATAAAATAACAAAGTTAATAAAAGCAAAAACAGACTGTACACCAGATATAAGAAACAAAACATGGCTACAAACTGTGAAAATTTTAAAAACAAATGAAGGATCTGCAAAAATGCTATAAATAAAGCAAAAGAAAACTGGAGACCAACTTGGCAAACAAAGCCAACAAGCAAAACAGCAAGCAATTCTACAGCTACACCAGTTCCTTAAAAAATTTAAATACAGGACTAACCACAATAATTGAGGGGGTAACATCATAATGGACTCTAAAGAAATGGCAGATAAGTTCAATGACTACTTCTACACAGTGCACGCACAAACTAGTATTATTAAACAAGCAATAAATGACCATACAGTAAATATAACTATTAATCTAGAAGAACTAACAAAAAAGACAAAAGGATTAAAACCATATGGGGCACCTGGGTTTTATGAAATCACTCCAAAAATGCTAAAGATGACAAAAAACACCATCTGCATACCCCTTAAGAAACTATTAGAAGGAAATGGACTGTTAGTACAAAGTATAGGCTGACAAGCCTTACCTCAGCGCCTGGAGAGATATTAGAATCACATAACATCCAAAAATATGGATGTCAGGACCAGAGTCAGCACAGCTTCACCAAGGAAAGCTCTTGCACCGCAAACTTAGTGTGCTTCTATGAATATGTGAGCAGTTAAATTGATAGAGGTGAAGCGGATGTGGTTTTGATAGATTTCTGCAAGGCTTTTGACAAGGTACCCCATTGGGCTACAGCCAAAAAAAATTTGAAACACAACATAGAAAAGTATATTGTCAAATGGGTCATAACCTGCCTCACAGAGAAGACACAGAGGGTGGTGGTGAATGGTTACATGTCAGGGGAGAAGAGGTGATGAGTGGCGTCCCCCAGGGCTTGGTTCTGGGACCAAACCCAACAATATTTCAATTGTTCATTGCTGACTTAAATGAAAATGTTGAGCAAGTCACTTTACCACCCAGTGCTTCCAGCTCACCCCTGAAAACAGGCACTTGTGCCTAGTGGGCCTTACTCAGTTACCAAAGACTAAAATAAAATAAATAAAAATAAATAATCTAATGGTAAAATACACAGATGATGCAGAACTTGGGGGGCCTTGCAATACAATAGAACCAATTCAGATTATGCAGGCTGACCTAAACAGAATAACAGAATGAGCATATACCTGGGGCATGTCCTTCAATGTGGAGAAAAGCTGTGTTCTGCACATGAGCAGAAATAATATACCACACTCTTACGTACTAAGTAACAACATCATAAGATCAACAAAGAAAAAGATCTAGGTATTGTTGTAGACACAGGACTATACTTTAAGAAACAATGCACACAGGCGGTGGCAAATGCAAATAGAGTTATGGGAGCAATTAAAAGGAACATCAAAAACCATCAATCTGAAATATTGATGCCACTTTATGTCTCTTATGTGAAACTCAGCTGGATTATGGGGAACAGATATATAGGAAGTCAGATATACAAAGAGTGGAGAGGATACAACACTGGATGACAAAAGCCATAAGAGACCTATGCAATTATTCATACAATGAAAGGTTAAACAAATTCAAGTTACATTCTCTGGAGAGTCAGAGGAAAAGGGGAGATCTGCTGTTAATTTATGAAATATTACAGGATGAGTCATTAACAAAAAACTTGAACCTAGAATTTAAGAATAAGAACTTGACAACTAGGGGCCATACATTACAACTAACATAGAAACATAGACTTTGACGGCAGATAAGGACCGCTAGGCCCATCTAGTCTGCCCATTTCCCTAACTACAGGATAGGCAGCAGATCCTAGTTAACCAACAGCCTATATCTTCCTGCCCCCCACAAGAATTGCCTTATGTCTGTCCCATGCATTCTTGAATTCTCCCACAGTTTTAGACCCCACAACTTCCTCAGGAAGGCTGTTCCATGCATCCACTACCCTCTCTGTGAAATAATACTTCCTCACATTGCCCCTGAACTGCCCTCCTTCTATCTTTAAATTGTGTCCCCTTGTTCTTGCAAGTCTCTTTTTCTGAAAGATGCTACCCTCTTGGACTTTGTTGATTCCATTGAGGTACTTAAAAGTTTCTATCATGTCCCCCCTCTCCCTTCTTTCCTCAAGGGTATACATATTAAGCTCCTTTAGTCTCTCCTCATACGGCTTCTCTTGCAGACCCTGCACCATTTTAGTTGCCCTCCTCTGGACTGCCTCTATCCTGTCTATGTCCTTGCGGAGATGGGGTCTCCAGAATTGGACACAGTATTCCAGATGGGGTCTCACCAACTGTCTGTACAGAGGGATAACAACTTCCTGTTTTCTGCTGCTGATGCCTCTCCCTATACATCCCAGTATACCCCCGGCCCTCCCTACTGCCTTCTCACATTGCTTGCTAACCTTAAGGTCATCTGATATGATTACCCCCAGGTCCCTTTCCTGTTTTGTTGTTGTTACTACCTCCCCACCCATTGTGTACTCTTCCCCTGCGTTCTTGTTTCCCAGGTACATTATTTTGCACTTTTGCATTGAATCCTAGCTGCCATCGTCTGACCATTCCTCCAACCTTGCCAAGTCCCTTTTCATCCTTTCCACGCCTCCTTGTGTATCAACCCTGTTGCAGATCTTTGTGTCATCTGCAAAAGGCATACTTCCTTCAGTCCCTCTGCAATGTCACTGATGAAGACATTAAAAGGACTGGACCCAATACTGAACCCTCACGGTACCCACTAGTAACCGCCCTTTCTTCAGAGTGGACTCCATTTACAGTTACCTTCTGTGTCCTGTTGTCCAGCCAATGTTTTACCCAGGCTACCACCCTGGGACCCACTCCCAGGCTGGTTAATTTGACTAATAATCTTTTGTGTGGGACTGTGTCAAATGCCTTGCTAAAGTCTAGATAGGCCATGTCCACAGCCCCTCCCTGGTCTACTACTTTGGTCACCCAGTCAAAGAAATCTATTAGATTCGTCTGACATGACCTTCCTGCTGTGAACCCATGCTGCCTTGGATCCTGTGCTCCACTGACCTCTAGGTACTCAACTATTCTTTCCTTGAAGTAATTCCATCACTTTCCTACCACAGAGGTCAGACTGACAGGTCTGTAGTTTCCTGCCTCTGTCTTGGTCCCATTTTTGTGAAGGGAATCACATCCGCCTTCCTCCAGTCCTCGGGTACCACCATCCTCCCATGATTTATTAAAAGAGTAGCCAGTGGTTTCACTAGTTCCTTCCTTAATTCTTTTAGAATTCTGGGAGAATTCCATCAGGACCCATTGCTTTGTCCACCTTCAGTTTTAGGAGTTCTTGCAGAACCCTTTCTTCTGTGAAAGGTCTGGGATCGACTCCCCTATCAAGAGTGCTTCTGTTAATTGGATTAGGCACTTCCCCCTCCTCTTTTGTGAATACTAAGCAGAAATATTCGTTCAGTATTCCTGCTTCTTCACTGTCCCCCTCTGCCCACCCACCGTTCATTCTATTCAGCCTCACTATCCCTCCCTTTGTCTTTCTACGCTCGCTGATGTACCTATAAAAGGTTTTATCCCCCTTCTTAACTGAGTTGGCTATCTTTTCCTCAGTTTGGGCCTTTGCTATTCTGACTTCCTTCCCTGCTTCTTTCTGCCTTAATTGGTACAGCTCTCTGTCTTGCTCCTTCTGTGTTTCCTTATACTTCCGGAATGCTATCTTTTCTTCCTGACTTTCCACAGCCACCTCTCTTGAGAACCATAGTGGCTTTTTCTTTCATTTGATTTGTTTATTTGCTTCACACAAAGGCTTGTTGCCTCTGTGATGGCAGTTTGATAATTCCCCATTGTTGCTCCACACCTCCTTCTAGCCTGTTTGCTAGTGCTTTTCTGAGGCACTCTCCCATCTTGCAAAGTCAGCCCTCCTAAAGTCCAGTACCCTCACTTTTGTATGGCTTGACTCTGTAGCTGAGTTTAATGTGAACCACACTGTTTGATGGTCACTTGTCCCCAGATGGCAACCCACTTCTAGATCTGAGATCCTCTCACTGCCCCATTTGAGAGTACGAGGTCTAAGATTGCTCCCTCATGAGTGGGATCTGAAACTAGCTGTCTAATGCCTGCCACCTGTAGGGCATCAAGAATGGCCCTGCTCTTGGATGTGGCTGCAGCAAATGTGCTCCAGTCAACATCTGGCATATTCAGGTCTCCCATCAACAGTATCTCCCCTTTCTCTGCCATTCTAAGAATGCCTTCCATCATATCCTTGTCCAATCCTTCCCCCTGACATGGGGGTCTGTACACAACTCCTGTGCAGATTGTGGTGCCCTTTCCAGTCTCCAAGGCGACCCACAGTGCCTCCTCTCCTCCCTGTTTACTCTTTTGTTCAGTTGCTTTTATCCCTTCCTTTACATAGAGAGCGCTCCTCCCCTCTTCTCCCTGCCTGTCTCTCCTGTGGGTTATGTACCCTGGTATGTTAACATCCCAGTCATGGTTCTCTGTGTACCATGTTTCTGTGACTGCTACGATATCTAGGCATCCCTCTTCCATTAAGGCCACCAGCTCAGGGAGCTTGTTGCCCAGACTACGGGCATTGGTACTCATTACCCTCCATTTCCTGATGGTCTTACCCCCTTTTGCCCCATCCCTGTCCTTCTTGCCTTTGTCACTTTCTCCATTTACCCCTGCCCTTCTCCCTATCGACATCTCCATGTTGGTGCTTGCCACACTTACTACCATGATTGTTTGGGGGAGGCTAGGATTTTCCTTCTCCTTTCCAGTGCCTCCCCCCTTGGCTAGTTTAAAAGCTTGCCAATGAAGCATTTAAACCTATCACCTAGGATCCTGGTTCCCCTCCCGGACAGATGCAGCCCATCATGCCAGTATAGGTTTGCATCACTCCAGGTGGACCCCCAGTCCCCAATGAAGCCAAATCCCTGAGCTCCACACCAGTTTTTCAACCACTAATTGAATCCCATGGTACAGAACACCCTAGCCTCTCCTATGCCATAGATGGGTAGCACCTCCGAGAAGGTTACCGTGCGTGCTACTTGACTAAGGCCCCTCCCCAATTCCACAAACTCTTCCTGCACTCTCTCTAATCCCTTTCTTAGCCAGGTCATTTTGTTCCTAGGTGGACAATGACATCCAGCTCCCTCCCCTGTGCAGCTGCTCCGGCAATCCTGAGGGATTCGCTCCCTGTCCCTCAAGCCATGGCACCAGGCAGGCACCTTACCTCCCTCTCCCCTTCCTTGCCCAGTTCTACCTTCCTAACAATGGAGTCCCCCACCAGGAGTTGTTTCCTTCCCTGCAGGGTCCCCTGCCACCCTCCTGTGGATCTCCTTTGTGGAGGTTCCCAACATCCTCCTCGGTCTCCACTGTGGGTGCCTCCAAGAGGAACCACACTTTGCCAGAATAGCATAGAATTGTGGAGAGGTACAACTGGAGGATGCACCTCTGTTCCACCACCCTCACCCTCCCTGAGCCCACTGTGGTCCAACCACTCCTCTTTCTTGGCAACCTCTGAGGCAACGGCAGTGGCACTGGTGGTCCCTGGATGGAAGAGGAGGTCCCACAAATCCTGGCCAACTCAGCCTGGAGATGAGCAACCTCCTCCCTCAGTCCAGAGAGGTGCCTGCAGATGGGACAACACTGCATCCTCCAGAACATCTCCCAGAAGACTGCTGCTCCACAGCCACTGCACTGCACCACTCCAATCATGTCTTATTTCTGGCCCCTTAACTGTTTGCAATCCTTACTCTTTCCTCTGTTTTTTTCTCTCTCTCCTTACTTTCTGCCTGTGTGCCCTTTAAGCTCCTGATTGTCCTATTCTGAGACAAGAATATCCTATATTTCTCAGTAGACCACTTACTTGTTCAGAGGCAGACCTCCTAGCAGCTAAGAGGGCCAGAGAGCTACTCTTGCCCTTCTAGGATGGTGGGTCCTTGGTGGTTCTGTGATCACTCACTTCCTGCCCCTAAACAGGAAGTTCCTGTTGTCAGTCAAATCCTGTGCCTATAAAATAGAACTAACTTTGGGTGGAGGGGAGGGAAGGAGGGCAATATAGTCCCAACAGAGAAGTTCAGTCACACAGCAGTCCTTTCTCCTGGTTTCTTCTGCCAAACTAAGGGCAACTAGGTTCAGGTAAAAAAAATGTGGACATTCATCCTTTCTGCTTCTAGCACATTTACTGACATTTAGTGACCAGGTAGGTACAAAGAAAAACAAAGGATGAAAGAATGGCGAGAATACCATCTGACAAGTAGTGAAACCAAATGGGCAGTCAGAGAAGCAAAGGCAGGCAGAGAGCTGCATATTGTGGAGGGGTTTAAGGGCAGGGAAGAGCAGTTCTTGAGATACGTCAGAAAAAAAGGCAAGAGGAATTGTTAGGCTAACAGAGGGGGGTAGGGTAATTTAGGAGGATGGGCAAAAAGCAACCATTCTTAAGGATTACGTTTGCTCTGTATTCACAAGGAAGACAGAGGACATTTGCCAGACAGTGGCATTAAGGCAGCTTGAAGGGTATCCCTGAGATGAGGTAGCAAGTATTTACCAGTGAAAGGGCTTGGAAGAACTAGCAGCCCTATGATTCATAAGGCTCTGGGGCCAGATGGGATGCATCCGAGGGTGCTCAAGAAATTGGCAATGGAACTAACTGAATCCCTGATGGGACTATTCAATAACCCAATTCAGACCAGGGTAGATCCAAAAGACTGGAAGGTAGCAGATGTAGTCCAGCTTTATGGGAGGGGGCAAGGAGTGATTAGGTAACTACAGACCCATCAGTTCTACCTCTATTGTGGGTAAACTGATGGAGACACTAGTCAAAGAGGACCTCGTGAACTACATGGAAAGCAATAAACTCCAGATCATAAATAGCACAAATTAATGGTAGGAGTGTCCTGTTAGACCAACTTTTTTGACTGGGTAATGAGGGTAGTTGAAAAGGGCCATACTATGGGTTTACTCTACATTGCTTTTAGTAAGGCTTTTGACTCAGTGCCCTATAGAAGGCTGCTGAAAACACCAGAGGACGTGGGTTCAGCAAAGGGCACAGTTAGATTGGTGAGAAACTGGCTGAAAGGGAGAAAAAAGAGGGTCATTGTCAACAGAGTCAAATCAGAAGAAAGTCTCCCATGGGGTATGATAAGGAATGGTTCTGGGACCAGTCCTTTTCAGTATATTCATTAGCAACATGGAAGAAGGAATCCAGGGCAAGATGTATCTCTTCGCAGAAAACAGTAAGCTCTGTAACAGAGTAGACAGAGAGGAGGGGGTTAGGATAGAACTGTGCAGAATGGGAAAATTCTAAATCTGTGGAATTTCAATGACATTTCACAAAATTCCATGAAATTTCATGGACTTTCGTCAAAAATTAGTGGACATTTTAAAATTTAGCAATTTGGTTATAACTCAGCAACCGTTCAAGCTATAGCTCTGAAGTTTGGAATATATACTCTTCGGGTAAATATTCACATACATGCTGAACATCATGTACTTTGGTAGGACAGTTTTAAAATTATAGGTGTTCATATGTTGTCATTTTATTGTATGTGTGAAATTTCATCAACATTTTTTTATCTGCATATACCTTAACCGTCTAGTGGGTCAGGGATCTTAAATTTGTCATGTTTTCTTGATGATAGGTGTTCTAATAATGTGCTGGATTTCATGATAATATGATGCATCGTCTCAAAATTATATGTGCTCTCAAAATCTGTCATTTTATTTTTTACAGGACATTTCATAAAAAATGTAATTTGCATGTAACTCAGGCACTTTTGGAGCTAGACATGTGTAAATTAGTGTGGGTTACCTTTTTGTAATGCTTTTAGAATAAGCTAAAGATTGAAAGAATTGGGTAAGAGATGTTTAAGTTACAGGGGTTCAAAACTTTACTGTGTAAATATTTGCAAAACTATGTGAAAACTATCAAAAATGTGGATGTTTGTAACTTCTCTGCTCTTGCACGCATACAGTTAACATTTGACATGCATATCCATAGTCCATATATCCTGGCATCTAACACAACTGGATAAATTGGTTAAGCAGTTTTAATTTTGCTGAAGAAAAAAAAATGACATATCGCTACTTCATTTGATAAGCTGACCTGAACTTTTTGCAGTCCCGCTGTTCCTCACTGGGTGGCTATTCCCCCCTCCTTCTCTTTTGGCATAGCCAGATTGACTCAGTAGAACTACTGATACCACTGTTATCCTTTTTGTTCTTTACAGTGACAAACTCCCTTAAAATGTGAGTCACCTACTCCTTTTTCCATTGACCTACTCTGTGTGAATAGCCAGACATCTTTCTTCCTGCTGCCCAAGACATTGTCTTCCCCACTACACCTTTTTGAGTACATCTAAGTTCTAGACTTGCATGTACACCAGGCTCCCTGGATCATAAATTTACTGGATGTGATCCTTAAATATCCTGCATTCATGCTGGAATTGTTGACACTCTGTGCTTTCATGCTCCAACCTGGGGGGTCTACCACTGTTGTGCTACCCAGCTCAACTTTCCATTTCTTGGTGAAATTGTACATCTAATTCCAGAACCTGGTGACCCCTGCACTACTTGCCTCTTATACCCATATCCTTTAATTAGAACCTCCCAGATAATGCTGAGTGAAATTAGAAAATTCCTGTTTTATGAAATTTTTACATGAAATTTTGCAATTTTCACAAAGACTCATGGGATTTGAATTTAAGTATATATGTTATTTTGCAATTTCTCACAGCAAGCAATTAATAATATTGGCACACACAGTCTCCTTGTAAGGTCTAAGATCCTGGCAAATGTAATGGGATTGTATTCTGTAGTTTTAAAGTTTCAGGGGTTTATACATTTGCCGTTTACATTCTTGCAAAATTAAGTTTTTAAATGTTGTGAAAGTTTGACTACTTTTAGTTCAGTCCCATTTAAAGCTGAAGATATTAACTTTTTTCAGAATTGACCATGTAGTATTGTATTTTAAATATTTCAATTCTGGTTAAATTTGATATGTAGTTTTAAAATTAGAGGGAACTAACCAAGATTTAAATGTTGACAACATGTTTGGCAGACTATAACACAGTCCCATTTAAAGCTAGAAATCTGAAACTATGTGCATATATAAATGTAGTGATAACCTGTATGCCTGGCTATTTTTGTAATATTTCAATGAACACTATCAAAGTTATACTAAAATTACAGAAATCCAAATTTTGGCAAAATATTTGTCTACCTATAACTCAGCTCCCATTAAAGCTTGAGACTTCAAACATGGTGTATATATGCATCCCACATACTTCTCTAAGTCCTGATATTGTGGAGAAATATGGATAAGACATTTTAAATTATCTCAGAATAACTGAAAATTAAACTTTGATTAAATGTTAGCTGCCTATAACTCTGCCCCCTTTGGTACACTTTTGTAAGCCTTGGGGTACTGCTTATTTTCCAAATTTGGTATTATTTGGATGTATATCTTTAACATTACAGAGAAATAACTGAAATTTAAGATTTTGCAAAATTCCACAGAATTTTCATGAAAATTCCATGGAATTCCATGGAATCAGAATAGTCATTTCACAAGCATTCTGAGGGCAGAATACTTTATTACGCACAGTGTGACAGGGAGCTCCTGCCATTCTTGAGGACTGAACTTTCTTTAAATCTGTTGCAACAGTTCTTCTATTTCTTTGCCTAATCTATCCTTTACAATTTCTAGTCCATAAGGTTGGCCACCTATGGGCACCCCCTTCCCTTTCTTGACTATGCTATAGTGTCCTCTTTAATTTTCCCTTTCCCTCTCAGGTCCTTATACAGGGAGGTTATTGTGGTGATCTCCAAGTGTATGTAAAACAAGTTGTGTTTATCGTTGTTGGATTTAGTATGCAATAGCACTATGTCATAAAATACCTTGCTGTATATACCTTATGTTTATGAAACCTGTAAATGTTGAAACTATCATGGCACTAGGTGTTTTTGATAAAGGTAAAACATACTACATACTGCACTCATGGATTTTGTGGATAAGGTGGCAGCAGTCCTGGATGGGGGGGGAGTCCACGGGTGCAGTGTTCATTGACCTGTCCAAAGCCTTTGATTTGGGTGATCACCACCTACCGTACAAGAGGATGGAGAGGACTGAATCCTCCTAGGTCTATTCAATGGTTTAAATCCTACTTGGGTGAAAGGAATCAACAAGTGGAAATTGATGGTCAATTATCAGACGAAGGTAGGTTGACAAGAGGTGTGCCCCAGGAATCAATCCTGGGGCCACTATTGGTTCTGATATATGCAAATGATTTACCCACCAGAATAAAAAATACACATATAAGATTGTATGCGGATGATACCATTTAATTAGCATCATCTAAAACATGGTGAAATGATGGCAAAGCTACAACTGGATTTCAATATTTTACAAGATTGGTTATGAAGTTCTAAACTAGTATTAAGTCAAAAGAAAACACAGGTTATGGATTTTGATAAGAAATCAAATAAGGCAATAAAAATTAGTGGATGATAGGAAAATACTAATGAGTGATGGGAAAAAAATAACAATTAGAAAACAATATAAATATTTAGGCTTAGTAATAGATAGTGCTTTATCATTTTCAGAGCACATAAATAATACAATAAAAAAAAGATAATAATAGGATTGGGGCACTGCGCAGGTCTTCCAGAATATTAAATCAACAAACCCAGAGTGAAATTGCTTCGCAGTTAATATTGCCCAAATTGGAATATGGTAATTTAGTTTATAATTTTGCGGGTCAAAATTACTTGGATAAACTAGTTAGGACTTATAACCAACTGGCTAAATTTATTCTCACGTGTAGTTATTTAACCCATCATTGCACCATGTATAAGGATCTAAAATGGGATAGTTTACGGTATGGTATAGGAAACAATATTCAATATTTCTTTATAAGATTAATAAAAGGTTAATAAAGGGTAACATGGACATAGACTTTGAGTATGAGTGCCATAATTATGCCTTAAGGGATGTAAAACACAGGGTTTAATTTTCCAATAGTTAACTCAAAATATGGTAGCATGACATTACAGGTTCAGGCTGCAAAAGTCTGGAATGAATCCCCCCGAAATAAGAAATCTGACAAAATTATCACAATTCAGATCTAGGCTTGATGAAATATTTTATTCTGGAAAAATTAAACCCCTGGCCCAGATATTCAAACTGTGCCCAAAAAGTGCGCAATAGCACGAGGAAGCGCAAGTCTATTGCGCCCATGCGCAAGAGATGCAATATTCAAAAACGGAGCAGGCCAAATTGTGCCTACAGCTGACGACCGAATATCGCACCACCTGCGCCATAGCACAACTAGGGAGGGGAAGCTGAGCAGATCTGATGCGCCATGGCGCAACAAGGGATGTTCAGCTGAGCAGTCCAGAGGGCCATAGCGCAACCAGGGACACCCCCAGCAGCAGAGCAATGTAACTGCACAACCAGGAGGTGGGGCCCACCACCCATGCCACAGATGGGCACAGGAACACACAGCAGAACAGACATTGTCCCCCCATACCCCAAGCACTGCACAACTGGGGGAGGGCTGGAATAACCACTGGCCCATGGAGACAAGCAAGCAACCCACAGCTGGGCCATGGTGCCCCATCACACCTACCGGCAAGCTGTGACTGGCACAAAAGGAGGGCTGACCACCCCGTGCCACACCATCCCCCCAATGCAGAGCACTCCCTGCACCGTGACCCCCAGACACCCCCCATGGGTAGTGACCACCACTGCAGGAAACCCCATGCATGCCACCACCCCCACTGTGACACTGCAACCCTGTGCACCACAGAACCATGCAAGCCAGCCCCACCACGAGCACCCATCCGTGGGTGGCAGCACACAGCAATGCAACAACGGCAGACACAGTGCCACCATGCACAGTCCCCCCGAGGTACTGCTGAAAGACCAACCATGCATCAGCACAAGAGGTACCCCACATGGGACAAGGCGTGCCCTTGACACCACCACCAATGGTACAGCACCCTGCACAGTAGTCCAGTAACACACCCTGACCCACCACTGGCCACAACAGCCAGCACAGCCACCCACAGTAGTGCATGGAAGCATGCACCACACCGGATGCCACACAGTGTATGGACAGACACCCACCCATACCCAAGGGCACAACAACACAGGGATGCAGTGGTGAGGCAACCAAGCCCCCATTGTGGGCCCATGTAAACTGTGTACACACAACCCACAGTTCTCCATGGCACTGGAGTGCCAGCCACTCTGTGCAGGCACTGTGGACCCATACACCACCAGCAGCCACCATGAGCACAAGTCACAGACAGTGGGGCACATCCCCTGCAACACACACAAGGCACAGCATTGAGGTGGGACAACGACTGTGGTGCCCATAGTGCCACCCGAGTCAGGCATGCACCACACCAGTGACAGGAGGCAACCCAGCAAAGTGACGGGTACAGTGGCCGCCCTGCAGGGACTGCCACCACTGACATGCCAGCGGACCGTGCAGGCCACAGACATGCAAATGTGTCAGCTGCACAGGCCATGGATGGGCTGATGGGTGCATCATGGACACAGAGTATGCACCATGGCCCACTGCACACAGTCAGCCTGTGCACAGGGAACAACACCCACACCACAGACACTGACTGATAGCTACCCCCACACCATAGTCACCTCCACACTGACACACACACACACCCATGACCGCACCACCCCTGACGCCATGCACACCACTGCAGCTGAGCACCTGTAGCCTGTGCAAATCAGAGACCACAACAGTATTCATATCAAAATTAAATCTATTGAAAAAATATATAACCATCAACTATATACAATAGCAACTATATACAATAAAACAGTAGAACTATATACAAGGTTGGGGCCACAAACAAGGTGGGGGTGGGTAGAGGGAGGGTTGACAAATGGAACAGGGAAGGAGGGCGTGAGGGTTGGTCCAGGGGTAGGAGAAAACTGCCAGCCATCCACACTAGCAGGAGCACCTCTCCTGCTTTGGCTCCTCCGGGCCCTGTGCTTCCTGAGAACCCTGGTCTCGTCTAATCATTGCAGGATTTCAAGTGATGCCCGTGTGACCACCAGGATCTCCTGCACTGCCTCCTGTATCTCTCGAAGATGGCGGGTACCTAGGACAAGAGAGCACAGTCAATAGGTGTGAATGCACAACCCCATACAGCCCACCCACTATGCATGGCATACGGCTATGGGACATACCACTGTGATGGTGAGTGACCACCCGCAGTGATCACGTTCACAGGACCTGCCCACCGAGGCACATACAGCCATGTGGAACGCTGCACACACCCACCGGCCAAGTCACGCACAGCACCACTGTGGCCATTCAGTGACATGGCTATGTGGTGCAAAGGCAGTGGCACAACCATGTACCTGGTGCCACATGGACCACCATTGATGCACTCCCAGATGTGCATTGCCATGGACAGTGTTGACTGTAACAAGTTGCGTGCATGGCAGTGGTGTAGATGTATGGTGGCCATGCCCCGCTGCCCACCCTGTCACACAGCATGCAATAGTAATCATGGATGTATGGCACTCACCCTCATCGGGCCGATCAGGTGGGCGGTGATGGCCCTCGTCCCACCTAGCTGCACCGTCCTCCTCCCTCTGCCACTCCTCTCTCACACAGCAGCATTCTTCTGGGCCTGTTGGGCAAACAAGGAGAGAAGAACATCAGTACAATCCTGAAGCAAAGTACCCCTGCCCTCAGGTGTGTGACCTCCCACCCAGCCAGACCCACCCACCCACACCCTGTGAACACCACCACAGCCAACCCCAGACAGTCCCTCCCCTGTGTGCTGGACACATACAACACTGTTACCCATATGGACGATAAAAGTGTGTTGATGGAACCCCTACCTGACCGTGGCACTGTGCCCCTCCTGGCACCTGCTCGCAGTCGTGCCAGTAGGTCCGGCTCCCTCCTCCGCAGGTCCCCGTAGCAGTGCCTGCACTGCTCCACGCTCCTCCCTCATCCAGTGTCCTCCTCCATGGCAGTGGCCACCTCCTGCCACACCTGGGTCCTGGTTCTGTCCAGGGGCACCTCCCGGAAGAGAGCCCCATGTGGCTCCACAATTGCCACCAGATTGGCTAACTCTATCGCAGACCACTGCGCTGCCCATCTGCGTGCCATTCTCTCAGTAATAGTAGGCAATATGGCACTCTGCAGCGTGGCTCCCCATGTGCAGATGCTGCGCAGTACAGTGCTGCCATTCCCTATCACGCTGCTGACGAGCAGTGCGATAGAGGTGCAACCATGCCTGATGCATGGCGCCTAGGGGGCAAAGGTTGGGCACAGGGTCAAGGGTCTCTGGTGCATGGCCACACACAGTGCCATTGGAAGACAATGCATGTAGCATGATTGGCTGCCTGTGTGCCAGCACCATAGCGGCCTACTGCGCAGTTGGCCCATTGCACCTATGATGGCCCAGTGCCACAGCGCCATGTAGTGACCATTGCTATAGTGCCACTGGCACAATGGTGGCCGTGGCCTGCTTTGCCTACCATGCACAGCACATCATCAGCATGGCAGATGCCTGCGTCAGCAACCCGGGCATGCATAGTGAGGTGTGTACTATGCATGTCACAGAACTGCACCATTGGCTTAGCACATTCAACACAATTGCGCAAAGCGCAACAGCGCGATATTCAGCCGTCATATGCAAATCTAATCAGCCATTCAATGGCGCAGCACTGCAATTTGCATCTACTTAAAGTTGCTCCTCGCCTCATTTGCATGGGTTGCACTATAAAAGTGCGACATTGTGCTGCAGGTGGCCATAGTCGGGTACTGTAGTCTATTGGTGAGTTGCATGCTATTTGGGAGTGTGGACTGTGGATTCAGGGACATGCATGGGACTGCACAGTCACAGGTAACAACTGCCATTCTTACAGGCTATATAATGACTGAGTAGGTTGTTGGAGAGGGGGAACACAGTGGTGGGAGGAGGAGGAGGCCTAACTTTACAAAGGCCGAAACTGAGGCCCTGTTCGATACCTACCTGGATCAGGAGCCACTTCTCAGTGGATGACGGGGAACACCTCAAGCCCATGTTGCTGCATGGGAGGAGGTGGCACGTGCTGTGAACCTGCATGGCAGCCACCAGCACTCCATGCAGGAGTGTAAGAAAAAGATGGGCACAGACAGGAGGAGGATAAAGAAGAAGGTGGCTGCCATCAGGGCAGCACGTGCTGCAACAGGTGGGGGACAGCCAGAGGTGGTACAGCTGACCCCACAGGAGGAGAGGCTTGCTGGAAGCATGTAGTGCAGTGCCATTGAGGGTGTTGCGGGTGGAGGCTTCCAGACGGGTGGTGGCTCATCACTGCATGGTAAAACATGGTCTGTCTATGGGGGGGCAGAGTAGGTCACATGCACTAACGTGACTTTGCTTTCCCTTACAGATCCTGAACATCTGCATGGGTCAGCAGTGGTGGGCCTGTCCACTGCGGACAGTCAGCTGGAGTTGGAGGAGGGACCATCCACCTCCACAGGTATACGTGGATCATTACGACAGTGGGGCCGCCTGGCTGTCCACACTGATGTCATTGTAACAGGTGTGGAGGAAGCCCTGCCTGTGTCCCAGCGTGCTGGTGTCCACGGATGCCAGCATGCTGTGACTGTGGCCGGTGCAGAGTCCGTCACCGGTGATGATGACACGACCATCATGGGCAGTGACACGTGTGTGCCACGGGATGGCCACACAGCAGGGTAATTCGCGCCCATGGCTGTGGGTGGTGCCGCCGTGGAGGCCTGCATGTCAGCACAGTCCCAGACTGTGCCTGTCAGTACCAGTGGGGCAGTACTGGTGTCTGTTCAGGACAGTCAGACTGTTGCAGCCACTGCGGCAGCACCACTGAGCCCTGGGGAGTGGCAGCCAGAGTGGCAGCATCAGCAGTTGCCCAATGGGCTTGGGGGTACAGGGTTCAGTGGCTGCATCTGTGCACTGCCTGTGGACATGCCCAGACCTGGTCCTGGTGCACAGCACCCACCCTCAAGGGGTGCTGATCATCGGGGCCGTGCACACCCTGAGGGACAGGATGCCGAGGAGGCTGATGACCTCTTGGACAAGCACACCCACCTACTGCAAGCATCAGTCCAGCAGCAGATGCGGCTTGCGACATCCATGGTGCACTGCTTGTGGCTCTGGAGTGGGCAGAGGAGCGTCACAGCAGGGACACTGCACTGATCCTGGCAGGGATGGACCATTTGTGGGAGGATGTGACCGCTGCCATTGACAGGCATGCACAGGCATTCATTGCTGTCTTGGCCACAATGGGCATGCAGTCAGGTGCCCATGCATCTCGGACACCACGCAGTGCACTATTCACCCCCCATTCCCGGCATCATGCGACTCCCACCCTGTCAACACCAGGTTCAGCTGTGGGCATCCCGAGCACTCCTGGTGCAGGCATGTTCGATGTGCTGCAGATCCCTGTGTAAGCACGGTCGCGTTCACACAGTGGAACCCCTGGGGGACCATCAGTGCCACCCCATCAGGCCAGTGGTCAGCCCGTGGTGGCTGGGGCACTGTGTTGCGTGACTGACCTGTCTCTCAGCGTGGCTACTGTCTGGTGCTGCCCTGTGTGCATTGTGTGTTTCAGTGGACAGTGCACAGGTGGGTATCTGGCCCTGCACGTGGACACACAGTCCACCTGCACACCCTCCCGACTGCTGTCCACAGTTGCATGTGCATGATGATGCCTGCATTGCGCTGTACACCAATGTGCAATGGTGCTCAGCATCTGACACACGCACATGGACAGGCAGTGGGCACGGTGGCCTGTGGACATGTGTGTTGCTAGGGTTATACTGTAGAGCACCACCAGAGGTGTCCAGGCAATGGAAACGTACCTTCAGCAGCCCGAACACCTGCTTGATGACATTACATGTGGTGGCGTGTGCCTCACTGTAGCATTGCTGCGATGGGGTCATGGGCCACTGGTAGGGTGTGAGCAGCCAGGGATGGAGTGGGTATCCACTGTCACCTGTGTGTAGAGGGTGGAGGTTAGTTTTGTGATCAGCATCACCCTGCCCCAGGCCATATAGGCCACTACGCATGCCACCTCTGGCCATGTCCCCACAGGCCCTATGATTGTCCATGTGGTTTGCATACTCACCCACTAGGTGTCCAGTGGGGATGTCCCCACTCTCGAATCTGTGGCACAGTGCCAACTGGTTCCAGATGAAAGAATCATGTGCTCCCCCAGGGTGCGTGGCACAGACATTGATTATGCACCACCTGGCAGTTGATGCTGGCATAGCCTTTGCGATTTATGTATGCAACACCCTCGGGGCCGGGTGGTGTGCGGATGACCACATGGGTGCAGTCTATTGCCCCTAGCATGCCAGGCATACATGCTACCCTGTGGAACTCCTGTATGTTTGCTGTGCACTCCACCACTATGCTGGGGAAATGGATGTGCTCCGCAGCATGTGGCAGCAGTGGGCTGAGGAATTGGGTGAGATGGCGTGATGTGGCTGACTGGGTTATGCCTGTGGTGTTCCCAGTTGGTCTGTGGAAGGTACCCATGGTGAGCAAGCACATGCAGGCTGTTACCTTAGTCTCCACTGACAGGGCATGGCTCCATCGTGTGGGTGCCTGCATCACATCACTGCACAGCTCACAGAGCCACCTCAGAATTGCCCTATTCAGGTGGTACCAGCCCACAATCTTGGTATCAGTATACAGCTCAAAGCTGGTGTAGGCTTGGTACTGCCTGTTGGGGGCATACCGCTGATAGGCCCTTCCATGGCCATGCCCGCCCTGCTGCCCACCTTCTTACCCCCTCATAATGGCCTCCATTTGGAAGGTGGCACTGGCCATGTCCCTGGCTTGTGTTCACCCCCCCGGCAGCTGTTGCTGTACTCCCCCCGCTGTCCTGGCTGCTACTTCCCCTGCACCAGGTACACCTGCCTGTGCTGGCCTCTATGCTGTGTGGCTCCCCACACTTTCCCTGTGCCTGGCTGTTCAGAGTGTCCTTTCCCTGGCCTGCCCTGTTTGTGCCTCCTGCCCTGTCTGTCTGCCTATGCTTCTGCCTCATGTGGCTTCTCTGTAGCGTTCTTGCACCTCTCCCTTGCTCCTTTTTATTTTGGCTCATTTCTGCTATGGCTCAACTTCCGCTTGCTCCACTATTGCGCATGGCGCAAGTCATTGAATATCGCACTGCGCCATTTATGCATGGTTCCTCCCCCTTCGGTTGCACATGCCTTCATTATCATTGCACTGTTGCTCAGCATGATTTCAGGGCTCAACTGCCTCCTGCTGAATATCGCAGAATGGCGCAATGTCGGACTTGCACAGGTGCAACCCTATTGCGCATGGCTCAACTCTTTTGAATATCTTGCCCCCTGTGTTTTACATCCCTTAAGGCATAATTATTCTGAATGTAATTGTCTGAAGTGATGTTATTATAAAGAGGGTATGTTGTAAACTGTTTAATACCCAATTAGGGAATGACGTACCAATTAGATAAATATTAGGTAAACCAATTGTTATATTTGTGGGTTTATTGTATGTATTGAATTATGAAAGATTATAGTATGTTTTGTAATGTATTTATGAATTATGCTTTACCTTGTAACTTGTATGAATGTATGCACAGGACAACTTTGAAAATAGGTCCTAGGACCTAAAGTTGTGTCTATCCTATCTAAAAATAAATATTTTTACTACTACTAAGTGGCTATTCTAAAAATTAATTTAGTTGTGCTATTTAAATGTGTGTAAATTGCTGTAAACTGAACAAGTCTGAAATTTCATGGTGATTTGCATATATTCCATGATTCTTTGCATTATGGAAGTATGTGTGATGTTGTGTTTCTTTGAAACTTGGCTTATTGTCAATGCCCTTTGGGGTAACCCATGTTTCAGTGCTTCTGCATTGATGTTCTTTGGTTTTAGCTTTTTTTTTTTGGAGCCCCCATCACCCAAACAAACAAGGCCCACATAGGGGTGAAGGCTGAATCTCAACTGCTGAGCTAGATCAGAGATCAGTGTCAGTAGGTGCTGGCTGTGTGCAGAGAAAGGGCATACATAATCTGTTGCTGCAAACTGATGTATTGAAGAAGGGATATGCCATTGCTTCAGGTTATCTCTTGCATTTGAATAAACCACTCAGAGATTGTGTGTTGAACTTGAAGTTCGTTGTCTGGTCCATCTGTTATCCTACAACCCCTCCACAGACTTGGTGTCAGAATCGGATTAACTTGCTGGAAGTGTCTGGACTGGCTGAAGAGGGTCTTTTTCTAGTGGAAATCACCCAGATATCCCAGGTGGACCAATACAGCAGGAGTTGCCAGACTAGAAACCCGGAGAAGAAAGTCTGTCTAATTCTGACCAGAACCATGGCTAACAGATGGAGAGAAGCTGCTGCCTGGACTGGACTTGGGAGCTTGGAGAAAGGCCAAGCCTGACGACAATGAAGAGATCCAGATTGAGGCAGATTGGAGGTGTCAGAGATAACACCCCGGAGGTAGAGACCCTGATTAGGATGATCCCCTGGATGAGTGGGCAATGGCTGGAGGCAGACTGACAATGCAGAGAGGTGGAACACTGTTGCCAGGTGCTCAAGAGGTTTCTGCCAGAGAGTTTGGATAAAGAGTCAGAGGAGGATTTTTTGTGAGCTCAGTTTGAGGAGCCCCGGACTGAGCAGGATATTCCTTTGTTTCCTGTGTTCCCAGGATGTTACCTGTTGGAGGTCAGATATGCAAGTATGGAACTTGAATGTGAGACCACAGGTAAGACGTGTATAGTGATATTGTGCTGGGGTTGAAGACTCAAAGCCAGCAAGAATACACCTATGAGGCAGAAGACATTTTTTCTTGTACTGATGCAGCTAAATCTATTAACAGTATTGACTGGGGTATACTGCAGGCTAACAATGCTAATATTGCTAAAATGTTATGATATGTTAAGACCAAAGAGGTTGCACATGTGTTTTATTTTTTTGATGAAAACCATACAAAAGAGGAGGTGGGTGGAAAATGAATAGGAACCTGTGTTGGGGTAACACCTACAGTGTCTACCCTCAGGTGTCTGTATCTGTAACAAGTGAAATGAATCAACAGACATAGTGGGTTTATGTAGAGGGGTTGAACGTAGGAATGGGCCCCTGCTTAAAAACAACATGTCTGGTGGGGTTGGAGCAGGTAATTACATACTCCAGAGAAAGTCTTCATGTTATTAAAATAAAAACTTTCCTTGGCATCTAGTGGACCCCCACCCTGTCTGGTAGTATTAACCCTACCCCACACACCCCCGTCTTGTACTCCCAAAGACTATTTGTCTCCACTTCACCTCCACAGCCAGCAGCTCAATGGAGTCTTTTATGAAATAAGCCCAGTGAGCCCTTTTCAATGAATGAGCACATGCATGCACTCATTCATTGAAAAGGGCTGACTCGGGCTCATTTTGTAAAAGAGCTCAGTTGGACTGCCAGCTGTGGAGGTGAGTGGAGGGCTGCGTTGATGGCTCATTGGGTACTAGATGGAGAGTGCAGGTGGGGGTTTTTATAATAATAATAATAATAGTCTTTATTTAATTCGACGCCTTTTAGAATACCAAAGTGGTTTACAAAATAGCTAAAATGGTGACATAAAACAACAATCTAAAACAATCAATAAAATCTGTTGTGGAATACACTTAGTTAACAAAAGCTTGACCCCATAAATATGTTTTCAGTGCCTATTTAAAGCCCCCCAGGGTTGAACACTCTCACAGCTGATGGGGTAGAGAATTCCAAAGAGTTGGGGTTGCGTGCATAAATGCACGGGCCCCAAAAGATTTTAACAATACTTTTGGAATCTCTAGCAACCCCTCATCAGCCGAGTGGAGCCATCGCTTGGGGTAGTAGGGAACCAGAAGCTCTTTCAGGTAGTCAGGGCTAAGTCCGTGTAGGGCTTTATATGTTAGTAATCTGACTTTAAAGGTGATCCACCACTAAACTGGCAGCAGTGCAGTTTGCGCAGGACTGGTGTGATGTGACATGACTGGGAAGTCCTCATCAACAACCAGGCTGCAGCATTCTGCACTAGCTGGAAGCAGTGGATATCAACCCCTGATAGCCCTAAGTAAAGGGAGTTGCAATAATCAAGGCGTAAGGTCACAAATGTGTGGATCAGCATGGGAAGGTCACCGGATGGAACAAGATGCTTGATCCTAGTGATGTTTCTCAGATGGTAAAAGCATGACTTGACAACTGCCGACACCTGAGATCATAAAGTCAGCCCATCGTCAAGCATCACCCCTAGGTCCTGCACCTGTTTAGAGCCAAGGAGCTGGGAACCCCCATGAAAAAGACCCGTGGGCTGACCACCCCCAGACCCCCTATTCAGCAACCAGAATCCACAACTATCACCGCAGTCTTTCCCGAGTTCAAATTTAGCCAGCTATAATTCATCCAATCCTGGATTTCTGTGAGGCAGTTATTAAATGCAGAGAGTGCACTTATTACTACCGGACAGAGTGGGGGGGTCCACTAGACACCAGGGAAAGGTTTCTTTTTTTTATAAGATGAAGTCTAAGAAGATGACTGATATCACTTGGCACTTATGGACAATGGGTGGAAAGGGGATGGGCATGAATCTCGGGGTGGGGGTCATTCTTCATTTGGCCAGTGATCGGCCAGGGGGGTAGGGCACTAGACATCAGGGAAATTATTTTTATTTCAAATTATGTGGATGGGGACAGGACTGAATCTCAGCAGGGGGGAGGGATTCTTCCTATTGTCTGTCTGCAATTGACTGGGGGGTGGGACCACTAGACACCAGGGATGTGGGGTCTTCAGGAGGGTGGAAACACTTCTTATTTTTTTATTTTTTTTATTGCAAGCAATTCCAATATGGCTCTCAGATGCAGAATTTCACCTGTGGGTGGCAAAATTCTGCATTTTGTGGGGATTTTGTATTTCACACCCACAAAATATTTCATGTAATGCAGGGATTACGCAAAATATTTTGCTGGGCACTAGAGCCAGATGGAGTGCTGTGATTGTCTGATGTCCTTTTCCTTACTGAAATGCTGTCTGGTAATTCTGCACCCTAACTTGGGTTGTGTTAAGGCATACAGTATAAGTAATCATTGCTTTCAAACGTTCAGTCTTTGTCCACCCCACACCCCATTTCTGCAATTCCATGGCCCAGCCTGAGTTATGCTAATATTTGCCTTTAGCTGTATAATTTTTAATTTATTTTTGGATAAATAAACAAATTGGTGAATATGAGAACGAAATTAGATCAATAAAAATTACAAAATTCAAAAGAGATTTGAATGATTACAAGGAAGATCGAATCTATTCTTGGTTTAAAAATAAAGAATCTAAAACAAGAATACAATTCCTTTATAATCTAGATTCTGATGGAAATATTTACACATCTAGTAGTGATACTGATTTAGACACAAATAGGGGAGGAAGAGGAGAACATTTTTTAGGCAGGAGGGGATACAGAGGTCGGGGCAGGTGCCAGTGGAACAGGCAGAATCAGGGGTACCAGTATACAAAGAAAGACCAAAGAAGCCCCTCAGACCCAGACGAGGGTGGATCAGGGCTAGGAAGAATAGAAAGCGGTACAGAAATAGAAGGAAAATGAAAAGAAAAACCAAAAGAACAACTACAAGTAGTGACAAGATCACAAATGAAATAGCAGTTTTTAATCTATCAGATAGAACTTTAACTACAGAAGAGTTGAACATTTTGAATAAAGGGACTAACTTTTTGTCCCCATGGAAAAATAGATGATTTTGAAATTAAATTAGACCTCAACAGATTTTTTAGGAAATTGAGGCTAAGATAGTTTTTTGATAATCAATCAGTAGAACCAGTTAATAAAGAACAACAAAAGAGGATTGAACTAGGACATAAATTACAATTAAAATCCCAATTTCTTCCCCCTGGACCAGTACCTCATATTATTGAAACATACATTTGTATGGTCAGTAAAGATGTGGAAACTTTGATTAAAAAAGAAAAGAATAGTGATAGAAGAACTCGATTTAATCTAACATCAAAAGAATTTGCTGCATTGCGAAACCTTGAAAATGACCATAATATAGTTATAAAAAAGCGGACAAGGGGGGGGAGGAATTGTGATAGAAAATTATGAGACATATAAAATTAAGTGTTTACAACTTCTAAGTGAAAAAAACAACTATTTAAAATTAATAGAAGATCCTACACAAAAGATAGCTAGTCTGATAGAAGAAGTACTTAAAAGAGCAGTTGACAATAATTGGATAGATGACTGAGAATTTAAAGCCCTGAAAAAAGATTTTCTGACTATCCTCATCTTCTACACTCTCCCTAAGATACATAAAGACCCTCTTTTTCCACCTGGTAGACCTATAGTGGCAGGAATAGGTTCAGTTTTAGAGCCCCTTTCAGTATTTGTAGATTTTCATATTAAGGATTTAGTGGAACAAACACAGTCATATTTGAAGGATACAACACATTTGATACATTTATTGGAAGATCTGAATAATAGTAATGATTTGGTAGGAAAATCATTTTATCTTGTGAGTTTCGATGTTAAAGATCTTTATACTTCGATCCTACATTTGAAGGGGTGTAAAGTGTTGGAAGATACCTTATAAAGATACAGAAGTGAAACAAAACCTCCCAATTAATTTTTATTACAGTTGGCTCATTTAGTTTTGACTCAAAATTACTTTCAATTTGAAAAAAACTTTTATGTTCAAGTTAAGGGTACAGCTATGGGATCAAGTATGGCACCGTCTTATGCCAACTTATTTACGAGTTGGTTTGAAACAGAATTCATTTTTGAAAATAATCATTTTTTCAGCAATATTTTGCTTTGGAAACATTTTATTGATGATATATTTGTCATCTGGACAGGATCTGAAAAATAACTTTTAGATTTTCATTTGCACATTAATAAATGTACTGATTTTTTGAAATTTACAATGAATCACAATAGGGAGGAAATGTCATTTCTGGATCTATTTATTTTCATCAAAAATGAGAAATTGTGCACTAAAATCTTTCGGAAGCCTACAGATAGAAATACGATTTTACATGCAGAAAGTTTTCATCCAAAAAAACTAATAGACTCCATTTCTTATAGTCAATTCATCAGAGTTAAAAGGAATTGTACAGATATGGAGGACATGGTACAATCGACCAATAATATGGTACAGAGATTTGTGGAAAGGGGGTACAAAGGTGAAATATTACAAAAAGCTAAAATGAAGGTCCATCTAAAGGATAGAAAAGACTTATTGGCAAAAAAAGAAAAGACAGATGCAGAGTCAATGGATAAAATAATCTGTTCCTTGAAATAAAGTGACATTTGTTATGGCATTAGAAAATCTGTATATAAAAACTGGGATATATTGAAGTCCACATCTATGGGTAACAAAGCTTTTAATAAAGGGGTACAAGTAGTTGCAAAAAAAGTTAAATCATTATCAAATCGTATAGTGCATACAGATCATAAAATACCAGAAATTAAGAAGTTTTCTTCATTTACAAGTGATGATCTGAGAGGAAATTTTAGCTGTGGAAGATGTATCCATTGCCATAACACTTATAAAATAAAAACAATTAGAAACAGTAGTAGGGGAGAGGATTTCAAAATAAAGGATTTTATTAATTGCCAGACAGAAGGTGTCATTTATGGAATTAAGTGTCCATGTGACCTAATGTATATAGGTAAAACCAAAAGAACTTTAAAACAAATAGTTGGGGAACATAAAGGGTACATACGGAATAAAGATCTTTCTTCCTCAATAGCATGGCATTTTATAGAAAAAGGACATTCTATTGCCACTTTAAGATTTTTTGGCATTGAAAAAGTGCATAAAAATAACAGAGGGGAAATTACAATACTAAATTATTATTAAGGGAAGCTAGGTTTATTAATTATTTTCAAACTACAAATCCAAAATTTGTTCTAAATGAAATGATTGATTGGCAACCTGTTCTATAAAAAAAGTAATGGATATGTCTTTAATCAATATTACCTTGCTATTGTACCTTTTGGTTTAGTAACAGGACATATTTAGTTTATGTGGCTGTAAGGGGGAGTTGAACCTGTAGTTATGAGTTTGAAAATAAGGGATATTTTCGGTATAATCGTGTTAAGCATATGATCAAGTGGCTATAAGGAAGAGATGAACCTGAATTTAAGTGAGAGAAATTGGAAAATTTAATATTTATTTAAGACATGTAGACGTTCATCTAGCCCGATTGTAACTAAATAAGTAGAGATGTAGTAATATAAAGTACTGGATAAGCTTTCCTAGTTGATTTTTTGTATGTCTCTTTCTCCTTGAAAAATCCATTATCAGTTAGAAAATAAGAACTCTAGTAAGGATTAGTAATGTCGCCTTGTACATAACATAAATGCCAAGAAGCCATTTAAAAAAAAACTTTGGATAGGATAAAGGTAATGACATTGACTATTGCCAATTCTGTAGATGGATCCACTTTTCCCAACGTGGTGCGTATAATGGAACTGCTAAGACTGTAACAGCTTCATAGAGATAACAGTAATTTTTCACTTTTTGAATCAATATGTGAATTACAGTAACCTCTGACACCGAGAAATAAGGTATCGGTGCCGTGTAGAGCGGGTCCAGCACACAGGTGAGCACGTATGTGCTATCACTTGTGTGTTGGTTGCTGGATTCAGGGCGGTGCTTTTCCTTTTAAAAGTTAGTCATTCTTTTTCCCGTGTTTTCACTCCCGCTGAACAGATGCCAGACTTGATTACCTGAAGGATTCAGAAGTAAGTTTAAATTTAAAAAGAAAACTACAAAATGTTAGTTTTCTGGTTTCAATAAGGAGCAGATAAGTTCGAAACAATATTCTGATAGAAACATAGAAACATAGAATTTGACGGCAGATAAGGACCGCTTGGCCCACCCAGTCTGCCCATTTCCTTACCTGCTGGATAAGCTGCAGATCCCAGTTAACCAGCAGCCTACTTCTTCCTACCCCCACCCCCTAGAATAGCCTTATGACTGTCCCATGCATGCTTGAATTCCACCACTGATTTTGACTCCACAACCTCCTCCAGAAGGCCGTTCCATGCATCCACAACCTTCTCTGTGAAAAAATACTTCCTTAAATTACCTCTGAGCCACCCCTCTATCTTCAAATTGCTTGCTCTTGCACCTCTTTTTGAAAGATGATACCCTCTTGGACTTTGTTGATTCCCTTGAGGTACTTGAACGTTTCTATCATGTCCCCCCCTCCCTCCTTTCCTCGGGGCTATACATATTAAGCTCCTTTTCGTCTCTCTCTTCATATGTCTTCCAGTGCAGACCCTACACCATTTTAGTTGCCCTCCTCTGGACAGCTTCCATCCTGTCTATGTCTTTGCGGAGATTGGGTCTCCAGAACTGCACACAGTACTCCAGATGGGGTCTGACCAGCTGTCTGTACAGAGGGATAATCTTACTGTTTTCTACTAGTGATGCCTCTCCTATGTACCCCAGTATCCCCCAGCCCTCCTTGCTGCCCTCTCACATTGCTTGCCACCTTTAGGTCATCTGATATGACTACCCCCAGGTCCCTTTCCATTTTTGTTGTTGTTAGTATCTCACCCCCCATTGTGTACTCTTCCCCTGGGTTTTTGTTTCCCAGGTGCATTACCTTGCACTTCTTAGCATTGAATCTAAGCTGCCATACATTTGACCATCCTCTAACCTTGCCAAGTCCCTTCTCATCTTTTCCACCCCACCCTGTGCATCAACTCTGTTGCAGATCTTTGTGTCATCTGCAAAGAGACATACTTTTCCTTCCAGTCCCTCTGCAATGTCGCTTATAAAGTCATTGAAGAGGACCGGTCCTAGTACTGAACCCTGCAGTACCCCACTAGTAACCCTCCTTTCTTCTGAGTGGACTCCATTTACTATTACTTTCTGTGTCCCATTCTCCAGCCAATTCTTTACCCAGGCTGTCATCTTGGGACCCACTCCCAGGCTGGCTAACTTGTATATTAATCTTTTGTGTGGGACTGTGTCAAATGGCTTGCTAAAGTCTAGGTAGACCATGTCCACAGCCCCTTCCTGATCTACTACTTTGGTCACCCAGTCGAAGAAATCTATCAGATTCGTCTGGCATGACCTTCCTGCTGTGAATCCATGCTGCCTAGGGTCCTGTGCCCCTCTGACCTCTAGATACTCGACAATTCTTTCCTTCACAAGTGATTCCATTATTTTCCCTATGACTGAGGTTAAACTAACAGGTCTGTAGTTTCCTGCTTCTGCCTTGCTCCCACTTTTGTGAAGGGGAATCACATCTGCCCTCCTCCAGTCCTCGGGTACCACCCCATCCTCCCATGATTTGTTAAAAAGGGTAGTCAGAGGTGTCATTAGTTCTACCCTTAGTTCTTTTAGAATTCTGGGATGAATCCCATCAGGCCCCATTGCTTTGTCCATCTTCAGTTTTAAGAGTTCTTTCAGAACCTTTTCTTCTATAAATGGGCTGGTATCAACTTCTGTATCCAGAGTGTTTCTACTGTTTGTTTTAGGTACCTCCCTCTTCATTTGTAAATTCTGAGCAAAATATTTGTTTGGTATCTCTGCCTTTTCACAGTCTCCTCTCCACCCTCCTCCCCTTTATTAAGCCTCACTATCCCTCCTTGGTCTTCCTTGCTCCTGATGTACCTATAAAAGGTTTTATCCCACTTCTTAACTGAGTTGGCTATCTTTTCTCGTTTGGGCCTTTGCTGTTCTGACTGCCTTCCCAGCCTCCTTTTGCTTTAACTGATACAGTTCTCTGTCCTGCTCCTTCTGCGATTCCTTGTACCCTGAATGCTTTCTTTTCTTGAACTTCACTGCCACTTCCTTGAGAACTGTAGTGGTTTCTTACATCATTTTGTTTTGTTTATTTGCTTCACACAGAGGCTCATTACCTCTGTGATGGCAGTTTTTATTATTCCCCATTGTTCTTCCACCCCTCCTTCCTGCCCATTTGCTAGTGTATTCCTTAGGCACTCACCCATTTTGGCAAAGTCAGCCCTCCTAAAGTCCAGTACTTTTGCCTTTGTATGGCTTGACTCTATTGCTGTGTTTATTGTGAGCCATACTGTTCGATGGTCGCTAGTTCCCAGATAGCTACCCACTTCTATATCTGTGATCCTCTCTCCATCTCCATTTGAGAGAACCAGGTCTAAGATTGCTCCTTCTCGAATGGGCTCCAATACTAGTTGTCTAAGGCATGCCCCCTGTAGGGCATCTAGAATAACCCCACTCTTCGAAGTGGCTGCTGCAACTGCGCTCCAATTAACATCTGGCATATTCAGATCACCCAACAGCAATAGCTCCCATTTTTCTGCCATTCTAAGTATACTTTCTATCATTTCCTTGTCCGTTTCCTCCCCCTGAGAATGGGGTCTGTATACAACCCCTGTGCGGATTGTGGTGCCATTGCCTGTCTCCAAATTTACCCACAGTGCTTCTTCTCCTCCCTGTTTACCCTTTTGTTCTGTTTGCTTTTATTCCTTCCCTTATGTAAAGAGCTACTCCTCCTCCTCTTTTAACCTCCCTGTCCCTCCTGTAGATAGTGTATCCTGGTATGTTTAGTCCCAGTCATGGTTTTGTGTGTACCATGTTTCTGTGACTGCCACAATATCCAGATGTTCCTCCTCCATAAAGGCCAATAATTCAGGAAGCTTGTTACCCAGACTATGGGCATTGGTACTCATTGCTCTCCATTTTTTGATGGCTTTACCTTCTGTTGCAGCATCCCCCACTGACCTTTCTACCTCGGCCTTTTTCTCATTTAGTACCCTGTTTGGTAGGGAGAGGCTGGGATTTTCCTGCTGCTTATCAGTGCCTCCCCCTTTGACTAGTTTAAAAGCTTGCCAATGAAGCATTTAAACCGATTGCTTAAAAGACTTGTTCCCTTCCTGGACAGATGCAGACCATCCTGCCAGTATAGGCTGGTGTCCCTCCAGGTGGAACCCCAGTCCCCAATGAAGCCAAACTCCTGTGCTCCACACCATTTTTTCAACCATTCATTAAACTGCATGGTGTTAATTACCCTCGCCTCCCCCATGCCATTGACAGGCAGCACCTCTGAGAAGGATACTGTGTGTGCTACTTGTCTTAGGACCCTCCCCAACTCTACAATGTCCTCCTGCACTGCTTTAATCTCATGATGAGCCAAGTCATTTGTCCCTAGGTGGACAATGATGTCCAGCTCAGACTCCCTTGCAGCTGTTCTCATGATCCTGAGGATGCGCTTCCTGTCCCTCCAAGCCATGGCACCAGGCAGGCACTCTTACTTCAGTTTCCCAGCTCCCCCCAGTTCTATCCCCCTATAATTGAGTCCCCCACCAGGAGCTGCTTCCTTTCCCTGTGGTGTCCTCTGCCTCCTTCCTGTGGGCTCCCCTTGTGACAGTTGTCATCAGTCTTCTCTTCTTACCATTGTCTTCTTCTTTTCTTACCATTAAGTGAATCAAACCGAAATGGTTACGGCAAAAGGAAACAGAGGACAAGTTTAAAACAATATAAAACAGGTCAGCATTTCACTTATATGCTTACTGATTTTGGTTATGGGTTCTTAAAATAGAAACATAAAAATTATTAAATGTTTTAGAAATTAATTACGGAGTCAAATGGTGACTAGTTAAAAATTCATTTAAAGTGAAACAGCTTTCAAGTATTTAAAACAATATAAAACAGGTTAGCGTTTCACTTATATGCTTTCTGATTTTGGTTATTGGTTCTTAAATTAGAAACATAAGAATTAGTAAACATTCTAGGGATTAATTATGGAGTCAAATGGTGAATGGTTAAAAGTTCATCTAAAGTGAAACAGCTTTCAAGTATGGTAGGATCAATTGGCAACTTGTGAATATATTTTTCTAGAGCTAAAAATTGTTTAAGAAAGGACATTTGATTTTGTTGTACATTGAGAAAAACAATGGTAATAGTAACAAAGTTGGATAATTTTGTAGTTGTTTTTTGCTTTGTCTGGTTTTTGTTTAACAGTGGCTGTAAGGGGGAGTCAAACCTAGAACCTAATGTGTTTGTGTAAAAGAAGACAACAGATGTATGAATATAAATCTTGATATGTAAGGACACATTTTGATATTTGATTCTATAGAGTTTTTTGAATTAATATGGAAACATGAATTTGTGTAAAAATATTTATTAATATGTATTTTTATGTGTTTACTATTCTTTAGAATTTGACCAGTTTCCTGATGAAGGGTATATCCTGAAACGTTGACACTTGCCTGGAAGATACATGAATAAATTATTTGGATACAATATTTAAAGTCTTTTCTACATGTGTTATATGGGAGAGTGGGCCTTACCATATCCAATATTGTCTTTTTTAATTCTTTAGCAGTACAGGACTGGAGGAGGGCAGATGTGATTTCCCTTCACAAAAGTGGGAGCAAGGCAGAAGCAGGAAACTACAGACCTGTTAGTTTAACCTCAGTGATAGGAAAAATGATGGAATCACTTCTGAAGGAAAGAATTGTCGAGTATCTAGAGGCCAGAGGGGCACAGGACCCAAGGCAGCATGGATTCACAGTCACAGCGGAAGGTCATGCCAGACGAATCTGATAGATTTCTTTGACTGGGTGACCAAAGTAGTAGATCAGGGAGGGGCTGTGACATGGCCTACCTAGACTTTAGCAAGGCATTTGACACAGTCCCACACAAAAGATTAATATACAAGTTAGCCAGCCTGGGAGTGGGTCCCAAGATGACAACCTAGGTAAAGAATTGGCTGGAGAATAGGACACAGAGAGTAATAGTAAATGGAGTCCACTCTGAAGAAAGGGAGGTTACTAGTGGGGGTACCACAGGGTTCAGTATTAGGACCGGTCCTCTTCAATGTCTTTATAAGTGACATTGCAGAGGGACTGGAAGGAAAAGTATGTCTCTTTGCAGATGACACAAAGATCTGCAACAGAGTTGATGCACAAGGTGGGGTGAAAAGGATGAGAAGGGACTTGGCAAGGTTAGAGGAATGGTCAAATGTATGGCAGCTTAGATTCAATGCTAAGAAGTGAAGGTAATGCACCTGGGAGACAGAAACCCAGGGAAGAGTACACAATGGGGTTGAGATACTAACAACAACAAAATGGAAAGGGACCTGGGGGTAGTCATATCAGATGATCTAAAGGTGGGCAAGCAAGTGAGAGGGCAGCAAGGAGGGTTGGGGGATACTGGGATGCATAGGAGAGGCATCACCAGTAGAAAACAGGAAGTTATTATCCCTCTGTACAGACAGCTGGTCAGACCCCATCTGGAGTACTGCGTGAAGTTCTGGAGACCCAATCTCCGCAGACATAGACAGAATGGAAGCTGTCCAGAGGACGGCAACTAAAATGGTGCAGGGTCTGCACTGGAAGACATATGAAGAGAGACTTAAGGAGCTTAATATGTATAACCTCGAGGAAAGGAGGGAGAGGGGGGACATGATAGAAACTTTTAAGTACCTCAAGGGAATCAACAAAGTCCAAGAGGGTAGCATCTTTCAAAAGAGGTGTGCAAGAACAAGGGGCACAATTTGAAGATGGAAGGCAGCTCAGAGGTAATTTAAGGGTATTTTTCACAGAGAGGTTGTGGAATGCATGGAACGGCCTTCTCGAGGAGGTTGTGGAGTCAAAAAGTGGTGGAATTCAAGCATGCATGGGACAGTCATAAGGCAATTCTAGGGGGTTGGGGTAGGAAGAAGTAGGCTGCTGGTTAACTAGGATCTGCAGCTTATCCATTAGGTAGGGAAATGGGCAGACTGGGTGGGCCAAGCAGTCCTTATCTGCCGTCAAATTCTATGTTTCTATAAGTAAAGATTAATTTAAGATGATCAGCCTTTTCTTCCTCTCCCACTCTCTGTAGCTCATGAATGTAGCTTAATGCAATATGAAAACTTATTTCCTAACCCTTCAGTTGTTTTCTCAAGTGGAAAATAAATGTTGTTGTCTACTATAAAACAATAACAATTAAGCAGCTGCAAACAGTGGTGTGCATCCTCTGGGTTTTTCCACTTTTTTGCTCATGGTTTTGTCTGTGGATAAACTAGGGCTTTGTGGTCAAATATCTGAGATGTCCTAGCCTGTGCCTTTGGCCATATACAGAAACATTATGTTAATACCTTTAGCCTTCCCCCTCCCCTCTCCTTACAGACTGTGGTTCGAATAAATAAACATGAACTGTAAACAATACAGAGTACAGAAATAGTTTGCAATGTAAGAAATTGTAAGAATACTACAAGACTCTTGTTATTGCAACATTTTTGTGTTGTCTTGATGACATGAGTTGCTGCTCAGTTACTTAAATGAGTAATCTTACAATGCAATCTCATGGGATGCTAGGTACAAAAGGCTAAAGAAACACCGCCAGTGCCTGGGATGTCACCCAGCGGTATCACTGTGAGAAATCATATGAAGGGCATGCACCAGCTATCTCTGCTAACTGATTCTGAAACTCTATCTCAGGGCTCACAGTCTTTCCAGTAATTAACGGGCATTATAACTAAAGTATGAATACAGCCCAATCACAGAAATGTGCCATACAAACAATGATTGCAATGCTGTGTGTGTGTGTGTGTGTGTGTGTGTGTGCATGTTTCCCACTAATGCTGATAACTGCCATGTATTTTTAACACACTGTAATTATGGTTTGTATGTGTAGTGTACCAAGAGTAGTTGAGCCGAAATGTGGTGCCTCATTTTCCAAGTGTGCTTGGTTGGGTGAATTTTGCTTCTCAAATCTTGCTTGCCATTTGTGTGCCCGAACCTGAACTGTGTTAATGTCTGTCTTTGGCAATATAACTAGGGATTACTTAAATACCTTCAGTCCATCCACCCTTTGTATGGCTCGATAACTTAGTTTTCATTCGCTGGACCAGCACCTACAGATTTTGCAGTTCAGCACTGTCCTTATTGTGGTGGCCCTAGATGTGTCGGGAAAACTGAATCCATAGGGAGTACTTTATTTATCAGTAGAGGCAGCTGGGATTGAGAAAGCAGAGAAGGTGGGGCGCATTAAAGGTATTACAGAATCAAAAGTTATTTCCTAACTCTTTAGTTCTCATTTGAAGAGAAAAGCAAAAGTTGTTGCCGACTTCAAAACAATAAAAAATTAAGCAGCTGCAACCAGTGGTGTGCATTTAGCAGATTTTGTTTTTCTTTTTTTACCCATTATTTTCTATTTGGATAAACTAGGGCGTTGTTGTCAAACACCTGAATTACCACTTGTGTTCAGTCTTTGAAAGAACCAGGGCTTTCTACACAAATATTTGAATTGCTCTAATCTCCATCTTTGGCCATATATCTACCGATTACTGTCATACCTGCAGCATCCCCCCACCCACCCACACTTTCTGCTGTGCAGCTATGAAATTGGGTCAGGTGATCCTGTGTGTGTGTTTTCCATCTCACTTTCAAATAAAAATGAAATACTGGGTTCTCTGGCCTGCCCTTTCTTTCTGCAATATAAAGATCAGACTAATGACAGTGACACTACTCAGTCTTTAATGTCTGTGTTATACCAGTCAACTGCACATATTTAAAATGACAACTGAAATTATGTTTGTATTAATAATGTTCCATTACAAATTAAAGAGATTGTTCCCTCTATATTTTTAATCTATGAAATAGTGCATGGAATACTATTCTGTGATAATGGAGACAGTATCTGTAGATAGAGGATAGTGGATGGGCAACAGTGAACAACAACACTGTTATTCACTTCGAAGGGTTGTCATGACAACAGGAAAACCTCGAGAGTAAAGCTCGAGAGGTTTTCGGTTGGCATGAAAACCTCGAGAAGTGAAACACAGTGTTGTTGTTTACTGTTGCCCATCCACTATCTTTTATAGTGTATGGACAACAGTATACAAATTAGTGATTGACTGCCTCCACGGTCGCCTCCAAGATGTTGGTGACCCCGCCTCCCCCCATGACCATAAATACACTGCACGCCTTCCCATGCGATCATAAACATTTAACAACAAAGACGGCTGTCCTGCTGTGTACTGGCCAATCTTTAAAAAAAAAATGGAACTTACTGAAATTCTTTTATTGTCCGTCTGTGCCTCTGATTAACAGCAGAGCCCATTTTGTCATCTCCACCAACCGCGACTCACGCATGCGCAAAAGTGGTAGTTCTGTTGTACCATCGATGTGACGTACTCATGATGGTACAACAACATATTGATGTCACATCAATGGTACAACAACACCACTAGGGAAAGCTAGATTTTCAACTAATACAACTTTCTACCATACACTATAACAGAATTATACACCTCATTTTTATGTTTGCTTGAATGCATGTGCAAAAAACATATTGCAGCAGCTTGCTACAGTAGTGAGTTGTGGAGGTGCAGCAGTGTTTTTGCCAATGCCAGCAGCCCATTTGGGGCTGGTCTGTGTTTCGCCAATAGAGGATCATGCTGTCCATGACAGCAGCAGTGTAGCTTGCCATCAACTTGAAAGAAACTTGCCGCTGCAATCAGGGAATGCCCCCTCATTAACAATCAGCTATTTTTGCTGCTGGGGCACTCCCTGATTGCAGCAGTGAATTACAGCTCATTGTCTGGTGTCCCATTTAAAAAAACATGGTGTTGGCTTCTCCATTGGCCTCTCACAGTCCCCATGGAAGCCAACAGACAGCCGCTGCCTCTCCAGTCCCCATGAAAGTTGATGGGGGTGCCCAATCTCCCTGTCAGCATGCCTCCTCCCCAGTTCATTTGCTGATGGTATAGCCCAATCCCCATTGGCATAATGCCCCCCCATTTGTTGTGTGTCAAGGGGGGTGCCCAATTCCCTTCAGGTTATGTGTCCACCCCCCAGCACTCTGCCAACGGGGGTGCCCAACAGTGATACTGTTCAGGAGCAGATGTCCTAAAATGCCTATGCTGAAAATTTGGAGACAAAAGTTCATAAAATGACTATGTTATGAGCATGCATTGTGCAGTTTCCACGCACAGTCGTAACTTTAAAAAGTTGTAATAGTTTCACTCAAAATTTTCAACATAGTCAATTTTGAACACCTCCTTATGAACAGTGCTGCTGCCATTTTTCACATCCTGCCCAAAATGTGTTTTCACACATCTGGCGTATGATGGCGTGGTCGCTGTGGGAAATAAGTGTTCAGGACAGATTAAGAAAATCATAGCGACAATGTTCATGAGCAGAGGTCACAAAATGCCTATGTCAAAAATTTGGTGAAATAATTCCACTAAATGACTGTGTTACAAGCATGCATTGCGCAGTTTCCACGTACACTCGGAAGTTCAGGCATTTTTAATATTTTCACTCCAGATTTTTAACATTGCCATCTTTTCTCACCTCCCTATGAATGGTACAGCTGTCATTCTTCACATCCTGCCCAATCTGTGCTGTCGCACATATGGTACAGAATGGCACGGTCAGTGTGGGAAATCAAAGTTCAGGACAGATCAACAAAATCACAATGCCACTATTCATGAGCAGAGGTCGCAAATGCTTCATGAGGCGGGGGTCACAAAAAGACCATGTTGAAAATTTGTAGTGCAAATACCAACAAACACCTGGGGCATTAGGGTTTCTAACCATAACATCCCACCCTGTACAGACTGACAGGCTTCAGGGGTGTGCCTTTGGATTGCCGGCTGCAATGCTTACATCATTCCACCCCCACCACCCTGAAGCCAGTGACAAACATCGAGGTGTGCCTTGGATTCTTCAGCCCCAGAGTTCACCCTATACTCCTTTACTGTACCCATTTCAGTGTATGTCCTTATGAAATGGGGTGACTGTGAAGGCGAACACCCCAAGGCACACCTCAACACTTGTCGGTGTCTGCAGGATAGGGTGAGGTGAAATGCCATGAGCGTTATGGGCAACGACCCAAAGGCACACCGCAATGCCTGTCCATCTCAGCAGGGTGGGGGGGGCTCACGTCAGTTCAATACTTCACTACCACTCCTATTCTGCATCTGTCTAACTCCTGCACTTCCAATGCTAATGCCAGCAGGCAAACATTCAGCATTGACAAATGCTTGTTTTTCTAATATCAAACTGTATTGTTTAAAAAGTACCACTATATTCTATTTATATAAATGCTGTAGAGTGACTGATATCAGCAATGCACTAATTAAGATTGATATTTTATGGTTCAGTAGCTGTAGTACAACATAGAAGTTGTTTTTGTTTGTTTTGTATTTTTTTTTTCCATACTTCAGTGTTTGGCGACATTACATGTATTACTGTCAGTATGTTTACATTCCTCTCCATCCCCTGTTGGCAGAGTGTTTTTTTTAGCAGTGAACTGCATGCAATAACAATAGCTAATTTATACATCTTTCACTATCACATAACATTGTATCCTGAAATAAACTGATGTACATTCACTGAAGTTTCTCAGAAATGGTTTTCTTATTTCTGCTCCATGTGTCTGGTTTATGTAGTCTCTTTCTTCTTTGATTATTTATGTGTTTCTTTCTGTGTATCTACAATTCCAGTAATTAACTGTTACTAAGCAGACAGATGTTTTCAGAAGTGAAAGAGTTTACTCTGTCACATGACATTCATTTCTGAGGAAACTTCATTTATGGAAAAGTAGATACTGAAGCAATGGTTCTTATGTTTGTTTTCTGAATGTATCAAATCACCCATGTTCTTCATATATTACAAAGACATGTAAGACTAGATCTGAGACACCTACACAAGGAATTGTGAGGATGGTACTTGTAAACACAAATCAGATGGTATAATAATACTCCTACTGAAGTGAGACACCTTCTGTTCAGTCACATACTGTTTTTACATGTTTTACAGTAAGGTGGACTGGTGTACAAAGAAATGGTGTGACTTGTTCAGGGTCAAAAGTTGATGTAATGATTTTGCTGGGACTTGATCTTGGATCTCAGAGGGTCCAAGCTTCTGCTCTAACCATTAAAGAGTCCCTGATGCAAAAAGTGCAACATTGCAGAATCCGAATAAGCATACCCCCAGTAAGTCTCATACCAAAAACTAGAGTTCTGCATTATTTCATTTTAAAGTCATGAGCTATTTTGTAACCTTGATTTCACTACCTGTTAAAAACAGCCTGTATCAGTGAAGAGCTGCTGATAATGTCAGCACATGACCTCACAGTTTAGTATTCCCTGTCAGCAAGCTTATAGGACCTGTTTCTCCAAAGTTTTAAAGGTCATGTGAGAAGGTTCTATGATAAAAATATTACATAAATTTGCAAGTGCCAACTTGGGAACACAACCTATTACATTTATCGATTTTGTGTCTTCTTTATATTCGAGAAAGAAATCTGTAATAATAAACTTTATTTTTTAAGTGCCTTTAGAAGTACCAAGGCGCTGTACAAAAGTTAACACCATAATAACACAAATAGCAAATACAATAATAAATAAAAAATACTGAGATATTAGAAAGTATTGCACTGTTCTGTAAAAAGATAGAACATAAGAAACTGCATATTGTCCTGATTCTGTCCCAGAAATAACTCCACGCAACAACTTCTAGATTTTGGCTGCTCATTGGCAAATATTTATTTTGGCACAAAGATAATTATTACATCCCACATATTATGATTCAGTCACCATAACAACATAATACACATCATTTTTCTTTGCTCCAGCCATTTCTTCATTCTTGATGCTTCTCCTTTTTCTGTGTTTCAAGGTCTGGACACTGTGATCCAGCCCCCTCCTTCAATACCAGAACCAGGCCAGTCCAACACTTACCTGGGACTCAGCCCTCCAGGCTGGACACTGTAAATCCAGCACCTAGACCTATCCCCTTCCCACATTAATACCATGCCTGGGTTCCTTGTACCCAGCCCATGCTGCCTACCCCTCCTCTTTCCTGCCTCATTTTCTCCCCCACTCCCCTCTTCCTTCTTCCACTGCCCCAACTCCAGCCTCAAAGAGCGGTGGGGCTCCCCCCTTGTGGGCTACAATCTGAGACCCCTCTTAGTCACCTCACCCACTAGTTCACCTATCGGCCTTAGGAACAGGCACATTCCGAATTCCAACAGATGCACCCCATCAGACCTGTAGACCTCTGCCTGGTCAAAGGAAATGTCTTTATTCTGGATGTGCACCCCCATCTCAATCACTGCCCTTGTCACCCTCCTGGTTAGGTGCTTCCTCCTCTTCTTGATTGACTTGACATCCTTGGCCCTCCCATACCCTCCAGGATGTGATCTCAGACCAGCTGATGGTCACCCCTGACCAACATCCTTTTACCCTTTCTAAATATGCCATTATGGTCTGCTTCAGCACTCCCCATGGTAGGCCCACCAAGTCATTGCCCCCCAAATGAATAATAATGCAATCCAGCCTACCCAATTGTACCCTTAACTCTTCCAGAAGAGACAGCAGCTGGGCCCACTTCATGCTTCTGATGCCCCTCCACTGCACCCTTATGTGTTCCATAATGGTGCGTAACTGTGTCCCTTTGGCCATGGTGGCTGCAAACCTTTCTGCTCAATAGATGAAGGAATGCCCCATGATCCATATTTTCCACTTGGAACCTGCCATGGAAACAACAAAAAACAGTGTGAGTCACTGGGCATCAACAACTAACATATCTCTTATAACAATTGGACCTCCAATGCCCAGCCTTTTTCAGTTCCTCCACTGAAGCCCCTTTTTCAACTGCCTCTGATGCTGCCCTAGTCCGGAAGGAGTGGGGGGCAAAATCTCCCAACTCCTCCCCAATGAATGCTAAGGCCTTCTTGAGCACTGCTCCCACTTGAAAACCTGTGACAGGGAAGCCATTCCCATTGTGGAACAAAGCCCCCTGACCAATCCCCAAGTGCTTTTGTATTCTTCCAGGATAGAAACCACTCAGCTTATGGCCTGCAGCTGCTGTAACAGAGTTACAGAGGTACCTCTATCTCCCTGGTCCATTTTTAACCTCGCCAGATTAATGATCACCTTGTTCTCCATGTTGCATAGCCGTTGGGCCACCACCTCCACCACCAGAAAGGCACCTGTTGCCATGACAGCAAAAACTGCCCTGAACAAACATGCCTCCTGCACCGAGATGCACACTTGACATGCCGCCCCCAATACCCTGTCCAGCAGCTGCCCCCTAATGGGGCGTATCCAGTCCTTTCTACTTCCCTGGCCCCTCTGCCACCCTGCGACTATCTGCTTGATCATCCCACCAGCAGTGTCATTGGGCCACCCCTTGTCCTGCAAAACCAACCTATGCCTGCCAGTTGTACTACCATTGTGGCATGGGCCACTCCTTCTTCCCATCCCTCATGAACCATTTCACCTGCTCATTCTGGACTGGCTCCTCCCTATCCCTTCTGTGTCTGCTCCTGAACTCCTGGAAGCTTGCCCATCCCCCTTCATAAGCCTTCAGGGTGTTGGATGACCAGGATCCCCGGTATAGTGCCCTGGCTGTATCCCTCCAATCTGCCACAGCTGGTCTAGGACCCTGGTCATGTGTTATGCTGCATGTGGTGCCAGCTCCCAAAATCTTCTGAGCTGTAAATGGAAAAGACTGTCAACCACTTCATTCTTGATTCCTTCAATATGCTGCACTTTGAATGACAAATTCAGCTGCAGCCCTAGTAACACCATGTGCCATAAAATCCTGCCCACAGACTCAGTACTCCCACAGTGCCTATTGATTTCCTCCACCACCCCTTTGTTATTGCACCAGCAGAGGATGTGCTTCCCCCTCATCTAGTCCTCCCATACCTCTAAGGCCACCCAAATTGGAAATATTTCCAGGAAGGTGATGTCCTTCAACACCCCCCCCACTCTCCAATGTGCCAGCCATACCTCCAACATCCAATTTCCTTTAAAAATGATCCCATTCCCAATGCACCAGAGACATCAGTGTACAACTCCAGATCTGTGTTGTACTCCCATTCCTCTTGCCAAAATGTTACCCTGTTGCAGATCTCCAAGAACTCCTCCCACACCTTAAAATCAACCTACACCCCCTTTGTGATAGCCACCCAATAATGCAGTTGCTAAGCTTTACCTGTAGCCCTTCCCAACCTCCTGGTGAATGCCCTGCCTGGACTTATGACCTTACAGGCAAAATTAAAGTGCCCTAACAGTTGCTGCAGTTGTACCAGTGGCAACCTCCTCCTCCCCATCACCTGTGCCAGCAGCCCCCCTGAGTCAAGATACCTTGTCCTCCAGTAGGCAGTGTGACACTTAGCCAGCTGGTTATGATTGTTCTATGATATTTGTAATATAGTAGGTGATTTGTCTCACATAAGACAGCTGTGCTATGGGTGCTTCCCCCCTAGGTTTCAGTTACAATCAAATGACCTGAAACCAGAAGATAATTAAAAGACCAGAGAGACATAATTAAGGGTCTCCTGTTTTTCTGTCTAAATTGTAACTGACCCAACTGCCATGATATAGGGCTCATAAAGTTTTCTGATACCTATAGAAACAACATGTTATACCACCATGGTGCTAAAGTTGTAAAAAAACCCTTTGATGTTCCTTGGGAAAACAGTAACTGCTCAAGATCAAAGAGAAAATGTTAATTAAGGAGTCATATTTGGGAAATGAGTTTTTGCTGATGTCACCTTATTTAATATACCTCCTAATAGGACATCCTGTTTGTATATTTGTTATATTCTAAAAGGAGGAGCTAGATTACATCATAGAAGGGGTGTGGAAATGGAGTTTTAAACTGTATACTGTGTTTGAACTTGTGACATATCTTTTTGGTCTCTTAAGAAACAAGATCTAACTATAAGCATTATAGAGGTAATACATTAGATAGAAAAAGTCTAACTGTATGTTGGTAGGAGTTTGTCTGTAGTTTTCTTTGCTTTTCTTTTAAGTGATTGCATGCTTTGTGATATATTGTTCTGTGTTACATTTTTCATATTTTTATCCATTTCTAGAAAATATATTATTTGAAAGACTGCCTGGGTATTTACAAGTTCTTTTTTTGCATGTGACATATAGAGGGTTAAGACTGACAAAAACTGTTCAAGAGCTTGATGTTGTTACTAAACTGGGAAAAGGTAAGAATATATCTAAGGTTTTTTATAGAGTTTTAAGGGTTCATTTTGGAAGTCTGGCTTGGTGCCCCTGGCGAAAGATTGTACCGCAATCCCTGAAAAGGGTATGAATCTGCACCTGTACATTGGGTACATTAGCACAAGGTTCACAGTCTGAATTCCATCAGAACTTGAGACTAAAGGTGATTCAGACCCGCAAGTAGACAGGAGGGTTACCTTGTCTGTTACTGGTTCACACTCTTGCGCTCGGAGGTTGACACTCTCAGAGCAGAGGGCCTCACCTGCTGAGTGCATTTGTGACAGATTTGGTTGGCAGCGGTGTGGATAAAATTGGTAACACAAGCTTTAACTGTTCAGTGTGTCAGCTTAATACTGTACAGCTCACTTGCGAAATAAGGCAGTGATTTATTTTTAAAAAGGAAACAGAACTATATCATTTTGCTTACAGTCAAGTTCCTACCTGTTTTACTTTTTTTTCTAAAGTGCAAGTTAGAGTAGCCATAGCTAGGGAAGAAGATGGCTTCCAGCTACAGAGGGTACACTGAAGACTACTTGAGGCAGTTGTGCCAGGACAGGAGTCCTGCACAAGGTGAGAGCCACCAAGCAGAACCTCATAGATGTCCTGATGGCAGCAGATGCCCAGAGCATTGAATCACAGACTGTGACTCTAAAGGACCAAACCTTGGTGTGGAGGGGCTAGTGGCCAGTGCTATGTCCAGATCCAGTGAGGAGGGCAGCAGAGCCAGTGCAAGCAAAGGGCCACAGCAGCAGGGGAAGGTCACCAGTATTATGGAGCCAGAAGCAATCAGGCTACAGATTGAGTTGCACAGAATGGAGCTGGAGTTCCACAGAGATGCTGAGTGAGAGAAATGAGAAACAGAGAAGAAGAGGGAGTGAGAACAGCAAGAAGCTGACCATGAAGAGCGTGAGTGCCAACGAGCTGCAGAGGAGAAGAGGGAGCGAGAATGGCAAGAAGCTGAACATGAACAGTGAGAGGCAGACTGTGAGGAGCATGAGTACCAGAGGTGACATGAACTGGAGGAGCTACAACTCCAACCACCAGCACCAGAGCAGGAAAACGGCTTGGGTTTAACTGGAACTACAGGACTGGGTTACAAATTGAATTCCAAATAGATAGCTAAATTTAAAGAGGAGGAGGATATGGATGCCTTTTTAAATTTCTTTGAAAAAGTTTGTATTCACCCAAAAATTCCTCGAGGGTCCTGGAGCTTCCAGCTATCCCCGCTACTTACCGGGAAAGCTTGGGATGCATTGGGTCAAATGGGCAATGAGGAAAGTAATGATTACAGCAAACTTAAAGCTACACTTTTAAAAAAGTTTGATTTAACTGCAGAAGCATACAGAGCTAAATTCTGTAAGCTTTGGAGAAGCCCTGATATGAGCTACAGTATGAGGAGCTAGCCACGAAACAACGTCAGTTTTTAATACGTTGGTGGGAAGGAATTGAAGCAAACTCTGTAAATAAAATTGAAAATGCTATTTTGTTAGAACAGTTTTTTTGGGCATGCCCAGCAGAGCTGAAAATCTGGCTGGAGTGCAAGAGACTGCTGGACTCTCGGACAGCTATTCCAAGAGCAGACCTGCTCTGAGAGTGAATGGGGTGGGCGTGGCAGAACAGAAAGGGAAAAGCACACCTTCACGGCAGCTAAAACTCCCACTGCCCCCACTGAAACCAGTTAGCCCCAGGTTTCAGGGAAAAGATTTATCTGAGAAAATAAATGAATGCTGGGTCTGTAAAGAAACTGGGCATATTGCCAGACAGTGTCCTAAAAGGGAGAGCAATATGCAGAATGGGACTAGGAAAGAAGTGGGTTGTTTGTGTGTACCTGGAAGCATGCCTGTGAACATGAGGAAACACATGCACCCAGTCATGGTGAATGGGGTACAGACACAAGGGTTAAGGGACACATGGGCATTCCTGATGCTGGTAAAGGGAGATTTGGTAGAGCCTGGTCAGCTTATACCCAATGAATTTATAACTGTACAAAACTTCACTGATGAGGAGAAAACATTGCCACTCACTAGTGTTCTCCTGGACTGGGGTGAAACAGGGGGAACTGTACAACAGGTGGTTGTAGCCAAAACTTTAGTAGCTGACATCATCCTTGGCAACAATTTCAAACAGGGGATGGTGTGTGCAGTTACCTGTAGCCAAGCAGGAAGGGGACATTGTAGTTTCCTGGACCACACAGAAGCCAGTGTGGAAATCACTGGGAGGCTGATTCCCCAGCCTGTGCCTCCTGATATGGAGACTAATGAAAATGGGGTAGAAATTTCCACAGTAGCAGTTAACCACACAGCTATGGAGAGTTACTCTGAAGAAGGAAGGGTGACCCATTGTCAGAGGATTAGGGATGGCAGTGATCCTGAGTGCCCTGATGCTAGTGCTAGGGACCCTAGTTTAGAGACTAAAGGGGACCTGTCCCATGCCTTGGGAATGTGGAAGGAGTTTGCAGCTGCTCAGAAATACGACCCTAGTCTAGAGAAACTGAGGGCTTGGGCAGACTCTGACAGAGCACAGGGAGGTGATGGTAAACATAAAGTTTATTGGGAAAAATGGACTGATGTATACTCAGGCTGTGAAGAAAGAGGGAGGGGTGATAGGCAGGCAACTTGTCGTTCCCCAGGGGTATCATGAGCAGTTGCTCAAGACTGCACATGATATTCCCTTTTCTGGTCATCTGATTGTGCGCATTATGCAGAGGTTGGCCCAGAATTCCTATTGGCCCAACTTCACCCAGCAAGTGGAGGAGTATTGCAGGTCTTGTCACCGGTGACAAGAAATAGGGAAGGCAGGTAAGAAAACACAAGCCACCCTAATTCCATTGCCCATAGTGGAGGAGCCATTCCAATGGGAGGGAATGGATATTGTGGGGCCTTTAAATACTCCCAGCTCCTTCAGGAAGAGGTTCATCCTGACTGTGGTGGATTATGCCACCCGGAACCCTGAGGCAGTCACCCTATCCTCACTGAGGACAGACAAAGTGGCAGATGTCTTACTTGGGATTTTCTCCCATGTTGGGTTTCCACAGGAGATCATCACCTATTGAGGGGGGTTCCTTCATGTCAGACCTGATGAAATGTTTGTGGGAGAAGTGTAGGGTGGTGCAGAGGTGCACAACACCTTATCACCCGCAAGTCAATGGGCTTGTGGAAAGATTTAATGGTACCCTGTAGTCAATGCTCCAAGTGTTTGCTGAACAGCATGGGAGGGACTGGGAGAAATAGCTTCCCTACCTGTTGTTTGCATACAGGAAGGTGCCCCAAGAGTCAACAGGATTTTCCCCCTTCAAACTCTTATATGGACATTGGGTATGTGGGCCCCTTGACTTGATCCGGGAGGACTGGGAAGGCAAGCATGTCACCCAGGGAACTCCCATAATGGATTATGTCCTTAGGTTTAGGGAAGGGCTGAAGGAGCATATGGGGACAGCCCAGAGGAACCTGGCAGCTGCCCAACAGAAACAAAAAGTGTGGTATGACCGCAGAGCCAGAGCTTGTTCATACACGGTGGGTCAGGAAGTCATGGTCCTTATTCCGGTCTGGAAAGACAAGCTGCAGGCTGAGCTGGCAGGACCATACAAAGTAGTTAGGAAGGTAAATTACGTGAAATATATCATAGAGTTACCTGACAGAAGACATACAGAAAGAATGTACCATGTCAACATGGTGAAGCCCTATGCTAATAGGGCTGACATGGTGTTTGCAGTATATAGTCCTGGGAGGGGACAGATGAAGGATACCCCCTTCTGAACTGGCTGGAAGAAAGCAAGTGGGAATCCTCTGTGGTGGCAGTTAAATTGTCTCCCCAGCTGGCACCGGACCAGATCCAGGAAGTAAGAAAGGTTTTAGCAGACTTTGCCCCACTGTTTAGTGCCAAGCCTGGACTAATTCCCTTAGCAACGCACAATGTGGGACAGGGACACAGATGCCCATATGAAGGACATCATATCGGGTGTCAGAGGCTGTCCAAAAAGAAAATTAGGAGGGAGGTGGAGGAAATGCTGGATTTAGGGGTTATCTAGAGATCCCACAGTCCCTGGGCCTCACCCGTAGTCCTTGTGCCCAAGCCAGATGGCTCTACTAATTTCTGTGTGGACTATCATGGACTGAATGCAGTCACAAAGTCAGACACCAACCAGATGCCCCTGACTGATGAACTCCTGGACAAGTTGGGAGGAGCGACATACCTTATGACTATTGACCTGACAAAGGGGTATTGGTAGGTTGACTTAACTAACAGAGCTAGGGAGAGGTTGGCCTTCATCACTCTGATAGGCTTATTTGAATTTAAAGTAATGCCTTTCGGAATGAAGAACACCCCAGCTACTTTCCAAAGGTTGGTGAACCAGGTGTTACATGGTGCTGAGGAGTAGGCCGTGGCATACCTGGATGACATTGCCATCTTTAGTGCCAGCTGGGAGGAACACCTGTCCCACCTTAGGGAAGTGCTGGGCAGGATACAGAGGGCCAGGCTCACTATCAAAACTGGGAAGTATCAGGTGGCCATGGCTGAAGTGGCATAGCTTGGGCATGTTGTAGGCTAGGGACAGCTCCAACCTAACCAAGTAAAAATAGAGGTGATCAAGGCATGACCCAGACCAGAGATGCAGAAGCAGGTCTGGAGTTTTTTAGGGACAGCAAGGTTCTATAGGACATTTATACCCAATTACAGTGCCCTGGCTGCTCCCCTATCTGACCTGGTAAAGAAAAAGATGCCTAAGATAATTACCTGGGAACCAGCCTATGAAAAAGCTTTTACCAGACTGAAGGAGGCACTGTGCAGTGCTTCTGTATTGACAAGTCCTGACTATAGCAGACCCTTTATAGTCCAGACTGATGCCTCAGATGTGGGTATTGGGACAGTACTGAGTCAGACATCCAACCAAGGGAAAGATCACCCTGTAGTGACCTGAGTAAAAGTTACTTCCCAGGGAGCAGGCTTACTCTACTGTGGAAAAAGAGTGTCTTGCCATAGTGTAGGCCCTAAAGAAGTTAGAGCCATACTTATATGGGCAGCATTTTGAGGTACCAGCTGACCACAACCCCCTGGTTTGGCTGACACAAATGGGAAGAACTAATGGTAGACTATTAAGATGGAGTCTTGACTTGCAAGGGTGTGACATGATGATCTTACACAGGGCTGGAGCAATCAGTCAGAATGCTGATGACTTACCGTGTCTATATGAGGAGTGAACTGACTTGGGAAGCTCATCCCATGCATGGGATAGAGCCCCCAAATTCAGTCTAGGTGGGGAGAATTGTGATGCTTAGCCAGCTGGTTATGATTGTTCTATGATATTTGTAATATAGAATGTAGTAGGTGATTTGTTTCACATAAGACAGCTGTGCTATGGGTGCTTCCCCCTCCAGGTTTCAGTTACAGTCAAGTGACCTGAAACCAGGAGGTAATTAAAAGACCAGAGAGACTTAATTAAGGGTCTCCTGTTTTTCTGTCTAAATTAGAACTGACCCAGCTGCCAGGATATAGGGCTCATAAAGTTTTATGATACCTATAAGAAAAACATGTTATACCACCATGGTGCTAAAGTTGCAAAAAAAAAAAACTTTCAAGTTCCTTGGGAAAACAGGAACTGCTCAAGATCAAAGAGAAAATGTTAATTAAGGAGTCATATTTGGGAAATGGGTTTCTGCTGATGTCACCTTATTTAATATACCTCCTAATAGGACATCCTGTTTGAATATTTTTTATATTCTAAAAGGAGGAGCTAGATGACATTATAGAAGGGGTGTGGAAACATAGAGTTTTAAACTGTATACTGTGTTTGAACTTGTGACATATCTTTTGGTCTCTTAAGAAACAATCGCTAACTATAAACATTATAGAGGTAATACATTAGAAAAAGTCTAACTGTATGTTGGTAGGAGTTTGTAGTTTTCTTTGCTTTTCTTTTAAGTGATTGTATGCTTTGTGATATATTGTTCTGTATTACATTTTTCATATTTTTATCCATTTCTAGAAAATAAATTATTTGAAAGACTGCCTGGGTGTTTGCAAGTTCTTTTTTTGAATGTGACACATAGAGGGTTAAGAATGACAAAAACTGTTCAAGAGCTTGATGGTGTTACTAAACTGGGAAAAGGTAAGAATATGCCTAAGGTCTTTTATAGCATTTTAAGGGTTCATTTTGGAAGCCTGGCTTGGTGCCCCTGGTGAAAGATTGTACCACAATCCCTGAAAAGGGTACGAATCTGCACCTGTACATTGAGTATACTAGTATAAGGTTCACAGTTTGAATTCCCCCAGAACTTGAGACTAAAGGTGTTTTGGACCCACAGGTAGACAGAAGGGTTACCCTGCCTGTTACCTGTTCACATTACTGTGCTTGGAGGTTGACACTGTGGGAGCAGAGGGCCTCACCTGCTGAGTGCGTTTGTGACAGGCGGAAGCATCCCTGCTCCATATCCACCTCTATTCCTAGAAACTCCAAATTGCATGCCGGGCCGTCCATTTTTCCTTGTGCCAGAGGGATTCCTATTTGCCTGTACAGCCCCTTGAAATCCTCCAACATTACCTGAGCTTCCTCCCGGCTCTCCTCTAAGAGGAGGAAGTCGTCCAAAGAGTGCACTACCCTCTTATGGCCATAACTTGTCCCGAATATCCATTGTACCCAGGAGCTGAATGTCTCAAATGTCAAACAGGCCACAGAGCAGCCCATTGGCATTGCCTTATCAAAGTAGATGCTACCCTCAAACTGGAAACCCAATAGGTCCTAATCTGCTGGTCTGACTGGCAACTGCCGAAATGCTGACTCGATGTCTGTCTTGGCCAGTCAGATCCCCCCATGGCCCTGATCAGTACCATTGCCTGCTCCAGCGAGGCATAGGACACTGCCCTGAGGTGTTTGGGGATATCCCCATTCACTGAATTTTCCTCTGGGTTGAATAGGTGGTGAATCAGTTGGAATTCACCCCTCTGTTTGTTGGGCACCACCCCCAATGGTGAGACCCTGAAGATGTGACAAGGCAGTACTGCCAGGTGTCCCTTGACCCAACCTTCCATAACCTTCTTCTGTATCTTCCCCTGCACAATGTCCTCCCTCCCTTTTACTGACCCCAGGTTCTTGGCCCTCATCTCTGCCCACGCCTTGGGAAACCCAGAGGGAAGCCTTTCCTGAAACATTCCTTGAGCTACTCCACCCCTTTCATGTTCGGGTAATTATGAGTCCATGCCCACTACCTCCACGAAGATGGGAGTGCATGCCAGCGATATCCCCACTGCCCTTCACATCTTCCCCTCTAATTCCACCCATAGTTGGAATTATAGCCTCCCTGCTGTGTCCCCCGTCCCCTGCCTGGTCCCTCTCCTGCCCACCCTGAAAGGGCTGTTTCTGGTACTGCCCCTGACATTCCTGCCTTGTCTCCCTTGCCTACAGCTAGATGCTGGATGTGCCCACCCACATTTTGAACAAACATGCTTGACTTTATAGTTAGTCTATGTGCAGGATGTCTTGTTAAACCCCCAATAGGTCTTAACCCCTGTGGCCATGGGGCTCCTTTTCCCTTGCTCCCCTGTCCCACTCACCTGCTCAGACAGGGTCCTCACCCAAAGCTCAGAATGGGTGCAGTCCCACCTCAAATCCTCTTTTGCAGCCATCTGCTTCTGGAATGCCTCATCACATTTCAACCAACCATAGCCTATCTTTGCTTTGTATGCATCCCTAATGATCACTGTATATGTCAAAGGGGAATGGATGTGTCCAGCTGCTTTTCAACACCAAGGCTCTGTAGATGATAAACCCCACCTGCCAAGTATCAATGGTCTTACCCTTATACTTCACCTCCTCAGCCTTATGGCCCACCACAGCCAGTGCTACCGCCATCTCTGACTTCCCCACTGACTCTTTCTGTTCATGCATCTTGACCGTGTCCTTATCCACCAGGCCAAAGATGTCCACATACTCCCCCTTCCAAATCCTTTCCTTGAGCGAGGCCAACACATGATCCCCCAACATGAAGCCTGCGGGCCCATCTTGCAACTTCCTGCCCCCTGGCTTTCGCCGGCCCCACCGGCCCCTTCTTTGCCCTCTTTTCCCTTTATGGCCAGTAATGCCCATTCCATCTTTTCTACCCCCTTGCCACACATATCACCCAAAAGACCTTCTAAATATTCTTTCAAGTCATTCTCATTGGAGATATCTATTCCATCCTTACTTCCTTCTGTGCCTTCCTTCCTTCCTAGGCATCAGCTCAGGCACAGGGGCTGGGATGGGTGACAGGACGGGACCAACTCATCTGGGCCTCTTTCCAGTTTCCCCCTTCCTGGGCATTCATCCTTCTCCTTCTGCTTTTTCAAAGCCTTCTCCTCCTCTGCCTCTTTCTACTTGGCCATCTTCACCAGATCCATCATCTGGCGCATCACTTTTACCGCCTCTTCCATCCATTTCTCACTGGAAATCAGGGTCCTCTTGGGTGCCATCATCATGCCCATGATATTAGAGGGAGGAAAAAACAACACCGTGAGTACCCCATACATAATCTTAGCGATTCCTTGCTTAGATGGCCCACCTGGTGGGCATAACTGCCCGTGATGCAACAAACCCATGGATGACTGGATCCAGCCATCTGCCCCTCTCTCCCTCTGGAGGGGGTGTTACCACAAGGCACACCTCATAACCCAGAATCTTTGGAGAGCCCCAGCACATATGCACCATCCCGCTGATGGCTGGGACAACCACCTGCCCCTTGCCTCATCAGAGGAGTGTTATAAAGCAGCACAACTTCTCCTTGCCCTTCCCTCCCAAGCTGCCTGCCCTTCCCCTAACACCTTTCATCCCAGTATTCTTTGTCACCCCATCCTGCTGCCACTGTCCGCAGGCTGTCCCTGTTTCCAGCTTGAGCCATCGCACCCAGCTCCATCCTATAGGCCTTGTTGGTCCAGCTCTTATGCAGTCCCATGTCACACCCAGCAGGACAGCCGACCCCCCACTTCTGTTTTTGGGGGCCTCTGACAGCACTGCCCTCTGCCCAGAGTTACACACCATCCTTCTACCCCCTTCATATGAACCCTGCCACCTCCCTCTGCCCCTGGAAATCTCCCCAAAACTTGCCAGTAGCCCCCACTGGTGGTGCATCCATTATCCACCCTCAACTGGGTTGTCGATAGACCATGGCCAAGCCTCTGCCCCAGAACCAGGCATCTGGGCTTGTGGATCCTGCCTGCACTGGCAGCTCCATAATTTTTCACAGGTCATATTAACTCTGCAGACGACAGCCTCCATGGGTACCCACCTATGCTGCTGTATCCCACCTTCTCTGTCCATGCTCCATGTCCTCCTTCAAAGCCTCAGCCTCCGCAACTCCCAAAGACAGAAACACCCCATGCAGAACCCTGTCAAGTACCTCCATCATGCACCCAGCCAATGGCCCAAACCACTACCCAGCAAGGGTAGTCTCCTGCTCCTGTCGCAGTCACTGTTTTCTTGTCTCCCACAGGGACTGTTCATCTGCTTACTTCCTTACAAGGCTTGCACCAGCATCATAACTCTGCATCTCCTCCGCCACTCCTCCTGGTGAAAAACCAATGGGACCAACTATTACTGCAGGACATGGGGGAACTAAAAATATCTAATTACAGGAGATGCCTTGAATATAGAACCATCAATGATATGCAATCTAAGAAAAATAACTCCAATAGGAAAGCAAATTAATAGTCAAAACAGAGAGATATTAAAACAGAGAGATATCTTCTGAAACATCACAGAGGAGCAAAAATAAATTAAACTCAAACCCTAAGGCCCAATCATTCTGTCCCATTACGATACCTGTAAGAGCTTCACCTTGGATTGGCAGGATATTTCTGCTGAATTTTGAGCTAGGCTGCATGGCCTCCTTCCAGGTCAGTCCACCTGGATCAGCTCCACACAAAAGACCCAGCAGTCCACCTGAGGCCTACCCATGGCACTTGTTCCACTGGGGTTAAGTCCTTAAGTGCCACCAACATGGCCAGTGATCTCCCTAGCATCCCTGGTCATCCTCCTCCACTGGGGTGCTGTGCCACTTCATGGCCTGCCAAGACCTCTGTACCCAACAAAAACTCCTGTGCATCTGGACCCCCAGGTCCCATGTGGTGGCGCTTCTGCAGTACAACCCCAGCAGACTCACCCATCACCACGTGGACCTTTGATCCTACAGGCCACTCCCGATACCAGACAAAAATGCCTCCTGCGCAAGCAGCAACCCCCCACAAGCCAGCCATGGCTCAAACCACATGATTTCTTCTGTCTGTGACCACAAATGCAACCAAATAAACCTTCATTTTGCTCATAATCAAGCTCCTGCCACCAGTAATGAATTCCTAACGGTTGCAGCTCCCGACCACGGTAGCCTCTGCACCTCTTCTGGCCCCAACAACACAGCTGATCAGCATAAGCACCCTCCTTGGCCTCTCACCAACATGGTCACTTCTTGACTCCCAGACATCTACACACAACCCGCCAGCATCCACCTTCCATTTCGCTCACTGCATGGCAAAATCTCCTCATCTTTTATTTTTTTTTTTTACAATTGAACAAACTCCTTCTCCCTACCACTACTCAGTTTGTGAAGTGCTAAAACTACTAACTGCACCCTATTGGGACCTTTTACTGTAGCTCCTCACTGAACTACCAGGTCTCAGTCCCTAAACATTATCACCCACAACAAGCACGAAAACTGATCACAGTTCCAAAACAATCTGAGCCACACAATTACTGAAACCCTGCAGCATACAAGACATTTTAAACCTTAACCAAGCCACCTCCTTATCTGTTCCACATTATCCCATGACTGTTCCTGCCCGGCCAGCCCTGTCTTGCACCATACTTCAACAAATAATACAGCTAAAGAACACAGGGCACATGACCTGCAAAGGCCAACCAACCCATACTTGTGCCTTAGTTATTTTGCCAAATGATGTCTGAAGGTGCTCAGGATTTCTCTGAAGAAGAGGCTAACCCTAGGTGAATAGCCCTAATATACCACCAGGACCCCAGCGCACGACCCCAGCCAGCTCTCCCCTGGCCAATGGGCATGAACCCTGCCCCACCTGGTCATATTACACTACCTGACCTCATTGCTGACATCACAATCCACTCCACCCCTCCTTTTTCCCCCTCCCCATACCCTTTGTCTCTTTCTGGCAGGGGCCATGAGACAACCTGTCCTGCCTTTTAGTGGCAAGCCAAATCATAAATAAGGAATAGGTTACTATAAGGGTGATGCTTATATTTGTTACTAAATCTTAGATGTAGAGATGTGTGCAATAGTTTAATTATAAACATCTGAATGAGTTTACTGGTAGAAATACCAACTTAATTGTACTACTCATTTTCTCTCTGTATTTACTGGTAAATGTACCTCTATGGATTTTAGCAGTGTATAATATTATATGTATATTTATGTATGCTAAAATGTATTGTGCAATATTTTGTGATGACAATTCTGTTTTATCAATCAATAAACTAAACTGAAGCTCATGTGCAATAGTTGTCTAACGTAAAACAGGCAGCACCATTCAAAAAACATTGCTATAAAAACTATATGTGTTTCAGGTTTTGTAATAAGGTTGACAAAATTGTTTTTTATAATGTCTTTTGGTGTGGTCCATTTCTCAAGGGTTGCTGGATGCTGAGTCAGCATGCCTCCAGGCTGCTGAAGCCATTTGGAGTGATACCCTACTGTTCCTGTTCGGAAGTTGTACTGCTAGTATTGAGATGCTGGCAACTTCACTGCTGTTTGTCAATGTCTGTTTTACAATATGTTTTAATAGGGGCATAATATGTGTTGATTCCTCAATAGTAAAGTGTTGGCTCTGGTTAAATGATCTTTTTAATTTAAAGTAGAACATAAATGAGCCTGAATGTACATCAAAACAGCCTAACAGGGAGAACATTTGATCATTTGAACATTGAGATTGATTACACGTATAGATCCACAATAGTGGGGCTACATACATACTTACTGACATCCTTGGACCCAAATATAGTCAAGGTCTTGCATCATGAAGAAAATAAGCCTAAAATGACTTCACTCATCAAATTAGGAGAAGCCTTCAGAAGGATAGCAGAGATTGATGTTAATCCACAAGTAGATAAGGAATTGTCAGTAACAGAAAACGCAAAGAATCAGAAAAAGGAGTATAAGGATAAAGACCAACAGAAAAGAAAAAACAATTGGAAAGCCCATAATTATAGTGGAAAATACAGGGAGCTACTGGAGTAACCACAGGTCGATCAAGCCTGACCCATGAGTGGTTAAAAGAGGTGAATTTAGGCCACGAGATGAGAGACTAATAATGGCAGCCCAAGATAGTGGGCTACACACAAGATGGTTCACAAAATCCATAGAAAAAACAGGAGAAACAGACAAGTGCAGGTTCTGTAGTACAGAATTAGAAACAGTTGCGCATCTTGCGGCTGGATGTGAAGTACTCATGGCAGAAGGCCTGTATACTGAAAGACACAACAGTGTGGCAAGATTGATCCACTGGAAACTGCAAACACTGTAACATACAGGTAGCAGAGAAACACTGGAAACATGAACTACAAAGAATCACAGAGAATGAAGAAGTAATGATCACATGGGATCACCCAATACCAACAGCCAAGAAAGTGGCAGCAAGAAATCCCGATATTGTAATACAAGAAAAAGAGAACAAAGGTAGCATTATGATTGAAATAGCCACCCTAGTGACTACATGTATAGCATACAGAGACACAAAATCATGAAATACCAAGATATGCAGTCAGAAACCAAACTGATGTGGAATAAGGACACACAAATTGTTCCAGTAGTGCTTGGAGCAATGGACTAATCAAAGAACTTTCAGACACATTTAAATATACCAATACTTGTGACACATTTTGAACTGAGGAAGCCATTTTGGGGATGTTGCATGTGCTGAGAAGGCGCTCTCAGCAAACATCAAAGATTAATACAGTACTAATTTCTTGAGTTTTGAATATGCCCTGGCTAAAGAATGGGGTCCATTCTTGCCACGGTATTAGAAATCCCTAAACATTTGGAGACACTAACCCCGAGGGAGAACACATTGTGCTGGCTAAATTAGAAACTCTTAGTAAGTTTTCAAAGCAGCCTGACTTCTCCCACTCCCATTGACAAGGAGACAGAATTATTGTTATAAAGTGCCTTTCTTAGAAATCTCTTCAATTGAATGATAGTTGTGAATGATCTTAGCCTTTGACCACATCAGCAGCTTATTCATTGTGTAAACTTCACAACAGTGTGCTATGACCCAGCATCCAGCAACCTTGGAAAAAAAAGACCACAACAAAAAGGCACATAAAATATTGTCAGCTTTTTTACAAAACCTGAAACACACACGGTTTTTTTTTAAGCAATGTTTGTTGACTGGAGCTGCCTGTTTTACTTAGTAAAACCATTGTATATGATCTTTACAACTTTGGAGAAAAAGGTCTAATAAGCTTGCTGACAGGGAATACTAGACCCTGAGGTCCTGAGATGACATCAGCAGCAGCTCTTCACTGATGCAGGCTGTTTTGAACAGGTAGTGAAATCAAGGTTACAAAATAGCTCATAACTTTAAAATGAAGTAACACAGAAATCTAGTTTTTGGTATGAGATTTACTGGGGGTATGCTTATTCTGATTCTGCAATATAGCTTTTTTAGTCAGATGGTGTCAGTTGCTCTTTAAACTTTACTGCTTTGATGAAACTGGGTCAGCTAATTGTGTGTGTGTGTTTTCCATCTCAATCTGAAAGTTAAATGATGCACTGAGTTCTCTGAGCTGCTCCTTCCTTTTGAAATACAAAAGTTACAGTAATGACAGTGACACTCCATAGTCTTGGGTGTCTCCGTTGTATCACTTAACTGCATGTACTTGAAATGAGAACTGAAATTAAGTATGCATTTATAATGTTCCATCAGAAAGGAAAGTGCTGGTCCTAGTTACATATTGATCCCCGAATATTAGTAATCTATGAAGTAGAACACATAATACTCCGTTGTATGAAAGAGATAAAGGAGAGAATGTCTACAGAACTGAATTATACACCTCATTATGTTGCTTGCACGCATGTGCAAGAAACATGGTGCAATCATCTGAGTTTTCGGAGGTGTGGCACCCATCTTCCAATTTAGTCAGTGTGTTTGCAGGCGCAGCCCCAGTTCCCCAGTCACTGATGCAGCTGTCTATGACAGCAATTGAAAATGCAGTGGCATACAATTGAAAGGGAGAGCTCCGCTTCAGTGAGCAGAGCTCTCCCCCACACACACACATGCAAGCAAGCATGGCATGCTGATCGTTCCCTCCCCCATGCACACACTGTCTCGCCGGCGGAGGTGTAATCCCCGTCGGCTCACGCCCAAAAGCTGTCCAGGTGCCACGCTGGGAGCCCACCAGTGTGGCAAAAACTGTCATAGCTGGCGGGGTGCCCAATCCCGTCAGCTCCGCCCCCTCAAAGCATCCAGGTGCCACACTGGGAGCCCACCCCAGCATGGCAAAATGTGTTATAGCCTACAGGGGTGCCCAATCCCCCATCGGCTCCAGCACCCCCAAACAGCCTTTCAGCTGCCACACTGGGAGCTCACCCCAGCATGGCACACATCCCTCGTTGTCTTAGTAAAATAAATAAACCTGCAAATAAAAAACTGTCCCTCGGCACTTCTCCCTGCCCCCTTCCCACAACCCACACCCACCACTGTGCACCCTGCCTCCCACACACTCCCACCCCATACTTACCTCCGGACCTCGTGCGCGATCTTCGGTAGACCAGGAACACGCCTGCACTCTTCAAAGCCGATCATGAACTGAGGAAATGCCGGTAAGCTGTATAATGGGATAGATAGGGTTTTTCAACTTTGTTGCATATGTCAGGCATTTTTGGGAATTTTGGCACCAAATTTTCAACATGGAGTTTTTGGGACCCCCCCCCTCATGAATTCTGTCACTGTCATGGCGTTAATCAGGCCCAAAGGGTGATTTCATGGTCACTGTGCGAAATCACCTTTCTTGTCTGATTAATGAAACAACAGTGCCAGTGTTCATGAGGTGGGCTCATAAAAAGCCTATGTTGCAAATTTGGTGAAATATCCCAAAAATGACTGTTTTACGAGCGTGTGTTGCGCAGTTACTACGTATGCTCATAAGTTCGCAAATTTTATTATTTGTAATTCGATTTTCAACATTGCCATTTTACCACACCTCCTTATGAGCAGTACAACTGTCATTTCACATCGCACCCAAAATGTGTTTCACGCATGTAGTGTACAATGGTGCAGTCGGTTGTATAAATCAATGTATGAGACACATTAAGAAAATCACAGTGACACTGTTCATGAGCAGAGGTCTTAAAATGGCTATGTTGAAAAGTTCGTGAAAAAATTCCTAAAAATGACTGTTTTATGAGCATGCATTGCGCAGTTCCTACGCACGCTCATAAGTTCGCAAATTTTTCATATTTGCACTCCAGATTTTCAACATTGCCATTTTACCACACCTCCTTATGAGCAGTACAGCTGTAATTTTTCACGTCACCCAAAATGTCTTTCCATGCATGTAGTGCACAATGGCGTAGTCGGTGTGCGTAATCAATGTTTGGGACAGATTAAAAAAATCACAGTGACACTGTTCATGAGCAGAGGTCTTAAAATAGCTATGTTGAAAATTTGGTGAAAAAATTTCCCAAAATTACTGTTTTACTAGCATTTGTTGCGCTGATCCTAAGCACGCTCATAAGTTCACAAATTTTCAATATTTTCACTCCAGATTTTCAACATTGCCATTTTACCACACCTCCTTATGAGCAGTTCCGCTGTCTTTTTTCACATCTTGCCGAAAACATGTTTCCACCCATGTAGCGCATAATGGCGCAGTCAGTGTGTGAAATAAATGCATGGGACATATTAAGAAAATCACCATTACACTGTTCATGAGCAGAGGTCTTAAAATGGCTAATTTGAAAATTTGGTGAAAAAATTCCTAAAAATGACTGTTTTGATGCGCCGTTCACGCGGTTCCTCATGCGCTTCCGTAAATTCGCAAATTTTTCATATTTGCACTCCAGATTTTCAACATTGCCATTTTACCACACCTCCTTATGAGCAGTACAGCTGTCATTTTTCACATGTCCCTCAAAATGTGTTTCCGTGCATGTAGCACACAATGGCGCATTCGGTGTGCACAATCAATGTTTGGGACAGATTTAGAAAATCACAGTGACACTGTTCATGAGCAGAGGTCTTAAAATGGCTATGTTGAAAATTTGGTGAAAAAATTCCCTTCAGACATTCTGCAATGTTACTAATAAAGACATTGAACAGGACTGGCCCCAGGACCAATCTCTGTAGCACCCCACTGGTCACCCCCTCTCCCTAGACTGCACCCCATTTACCACCACTCTCTGCCTCCTGTCTGTTAGCTGGTTTCTAACCCAGTTTACCACCCTTTCCCCCATGCCTAGCCTACCCAGCTAGTTTATCAACCTCCTACGTGGAATGGTGTCAAAGGCTTTGCTGAAATCAAAGGTAAGCATTGTCCACTGCCCCAACCTGATTCACTTCGTTTGTCACCCAGTCAAAGAAATCAACCAGATTTGTCTGACATGATGTCCCCACTGTGAATCCATGTTGTCTATGGTCCTGGGCTCCGATGGCTTCTAGATGCCCCACTATCCTTTCTTTAAGCAATGTCTCCATGATCTTCCACTACTGAGGTGAGGCTGAACGGCCTATTGTTCCCTGCCTCCTCCCTGCTGCCGGACTTGTGTAGAGGGATCACATGTGCCCTCCTCCTATTCACTCATGTTGAATGACTCAGTGAACATGGCTGCCAGAGGTTCTGCTCTCTCCCTTCGGAGTTGTCTTAATATCCCTGGGTGTATGCCATCTGGTTCCATCGCTTTGTCCATGTTCAATTTAGTGAGCTCCTGTAGGACTCTTTTGCCTTTGAATGGACTATTGTCCACCTCTTCACCCCCTTGGAAACTGCTGTACTGCTGTGGCCCTTGCCTCTCCTACTCTTCTGTGAATACTGAATGGAAAGACCCCATGGATGTCTTGGGAGGAAGGCATGGAACTATCACTTCCAAATACCTAAACAGCACATACAAGCAAGCAACATTCCGCATTGACAAATGCTTGTTTTTTTCCTGGTATCACATCATACTGTTTAAAAAACACTACTGGTAGATTGGTAGGTTGTGCTAATGTAGTGAACAGGTGCTGTTTTTTTGGGGGGGAGGGTTGACTCTGCAATGGTTTGGAGTGTACATCAGTTAAGGCAATATAGCAGTTTACATAATGAAAGGGTTAATGGGTATGATAAAGCAAGTATGACTACAGATCAATCACAGACATGTGCACTGCAGTCACAAATAACGGTTACATGTTATGTGTTTTTGTTTTTATTTTTTGCCACTAGTGTTGATAATTGCCATGTATTTTAGCAGACAGTACTTACAATTCCTCGCTGCCCTTATCGACAAAGTGACTTAATTCTTCCAGGCACTGTGTGTCATATGAAGTGCTACCACTTTCTGATGTCCTTTTCCTCACTGAAATCCTGCCTAGTAATTCGGTGCCCAATGTTGAATTGTCTTAATCTCTGCCTTTAGCCATGAAAGTAAGGATTACTTCCATATGTTCAAGATGCACAAAGCAGGTGATTTGATACCTTTCATTGGACCAACAAAGATTTACAAAAAGTATTTCTTAAGCTTTTGAACTCACACAGAGTTCTTCTTCATATAAATATCTCAATGTGCTAATTTATCTTTTCATCTACCCATCTCTTCATCTCTCTCGCTCTCTCTCTCTCTCTCTCTCTCTCTCTCTCATTCTATCTCTCTCTCTCTCTCATTCTTTCTATTGAGATATAACCCAGTGTGACACATTTTTATTTACAATGGGTTACCAGGTCTCAGTTTAATATTTGTTTATTGTCAGCCCAGTGGCGCTGAGGGTTGAGGTGCAGGACACCACACCGGCAATCTGGGTTTGGGAATGGACTCAGGTTTTTCAGAGGTCAGCCAGGGAGGTAAGGATTGAACATCTGGAGGACTGCTCTCCTTCCTTTGGGTGAGGGGTTTGTGCTGCATGCATCAGAATAACAAGAGGGGTTCAGCCCATGCCCAGGGTGCTTGGCTGCCTCTGCGGAGGTGGAGACAGCTGCTTTCCCCATTGCGTGGGTGAGGGTGTGGGAGAGAAAATGAAGGAAAAATACTGGGACCTGACAGGACCCATGATGGCTAGAGGATGTACCCCTCCGAGGGGGGGGGGTTGTAGCCCCTGCCAGGTCCACAGAGGTGGCATAAATAATGTAGTGAAAAATATTTGTTTATTGTAAATTATTTTGTTAAAAGATAGTTTCACACATTGACATTGTCTGCCATACTTTTACAGTAATGAATTGTTATTTACACTTGTAAACATTTACTGCTTACATCTTAAACCATGGTGTGCTATTACTGATGTTGTTTACCAGATGGAAACATAGCTTGCTACATGCCTTAGCTGAAGTGATCCCTCAGACACCGTTGCCATGCTCATAGCCTAACACAGAGAAAAGCTTTGACATTTTTTGTTTTTTTGTCCAAGAAGGAGGATGTTCTGAGCAGCTGGACTGAAGAATTTCCTTGCTGCTGTCTTTGTAGTTCAGTTTTAAAGTAAATGAGCTTTTTGTTCTTGCTGGTCCCATGGGAAAAGAACTGCCATTTTAAAAATAAGATGAACGTGGGCTTTCTTCTGTAGTGGTGCAGCTGGTACATTCCAGACTGAAGTGTACTATTATGGACTTTTGTAAGAATGTAGGATCCTGTCTTGAAATCTGGACCTTTATAATTGCAGGACATTTGCATGTATTTAGGATCCTATAATAAGGTGCTCCACAAGATGCAGGATACAAAGATATATATTAGGCTAGGTAAATGAATAGAATTGTAAAATTACATAAGTAGTATGAAGGAGTACAAAAAAGAACCCATAGCACAGTGTTGATAAATAAGTATCCCAAACTGACATATCCAATTAGAAACTCTATAAATATTGCAATGTTCACAATACAATTCTACAGATATGCAAATGTATCACAATTATATATGTTCACATTTCAAAGCAGGATCCTAAATTCATGTACTATCTATAATAATAGCATAAATGCAAATATCCAGCAACTGTAGCATGTCCAAAATGTACAACAGGGTCCAAAAATACATGCAAATATCCATGACTATAGGCAGGAGTCAACATGTATTGCTTTTAGTATGATTATGTCCCTCCACTCCCTGGCCTCCACCAACCATCTGTGTTTTCTCCGCTCTACCACTGAAGTGCACTTAAAGGAAAACTACACCCTCATATCTTCTAAATGTTATTTGTTTCTATGTCAATAGACAACTCTTTTCATGTAGCTGTTAAGGATGTATGCAAATGCTTTATTCAGTTTTCACAGTTCTTACTAGGCCCTGTTACTGTCCTGGGAGGCACCATTTCATGGTTGTTGAAATCTCATTGTCCCTGAGAGCTTCATTAGTATATGAGGACATGGGGCTGGATATTCATACTGCACCATTCTGTGGTGCAAGCCCTTGCGCCCGCTCAAAAAAAGTTGCGCAGGGGGTGGCGAGCGATATTCAGGAGTTGCACTATTGAGCAACTCCATTGAATATCGCCCCGGCCACAGCCACTGTGCGTGGCAATGTGAGAACTTGCGTCACCGTAAGTGGTCAGAGGAGATTCAGATGCGGTGAAGTAAGTTCCATTTGCGCCATGTGCAAATTTCCGATATTCAAAAGGTGACATGCAAATGGAGCCATATTTATGCAAAGCGCACGGGGGCATTTGCGTCTAATTACAGCCCCATTTGCATGCCATTAGCATGCAGGTCGCCGATTCCATTGAGAACGACGCCCCTGCAGCTCGATCGCGGGCAGAACAGTATTCTTCCCTCCTCCCCCAGCAGCCAATCGGGCGTGAATAAACCCCACCCATAGCTCGATCGGGCATAACATACTGTTCTCCCTCAGCAGCCGATTGCGGGCATAACGTGATTAACCCCAGCCCGATCGCGGGCATAACGCCAACCCCCAAAGACCAATATCCTTGGTGGTCCAGTGGACTATGAAGCCCGATTCGGGCATTAAGAAATCCTCCCCCAAAGACCAATATCCCTAGTGGTCCAGTGGATCATGAGTCTCGATCGAGGGCATAAGGTCAAACCCACCCCCATGTCCAATATCCTGGTGATCTAGTGGCCCCCCACCCCACCCACCATGGAGCCCCACCACCCGCTCCCCCGAGTCAGCTGGCGGGTGGCAGCACACCACCTGCCACCCTGCGCCCGCCCAGCTTGGTAGGGCTGCACGCTCATTGGTTTAGGCAAGAGCCAATGGGCGTGCAGCCCATACCGTACAAGGCAGTCCAGATAAGTGAATGAATGAATTTGGGTATTGTTTTTGTTGCTGCTCTTTGAACTTTTTCTCTTTACTATAAAATGGTGACCACACCTGGGAACCATAGTCTAGCATTGGTAGTATGTAACTTTTGTAGATCGGTATGAGAAATTGATCAGATTTGCACATAAAGGTACATCTGACTTTTGAGACAAGATTTCTGGCTGTTCTAGAAACCATTGTACAATGGTCAGAAGAGGTTAACATACTATTTATTATGACACCTAAGTCCTTTTCTTGAACCAAACTTCTGATAAGTGTCTGATTTAAAATATAACAATAATGTGGGTTTTCCTTCCCAAAGTATACCACAGCACATTTGCTAGCATTCAAGTACATACCATTTTCTGCTGCCCAGTTTTCTATTTTACCTAAGACGCTAACTATGGAAAGATGTTTATTAAATGAACCTACTGCTCCTCCTAAGTTAGTGTCATCTGCAAATTTAATGATATTATTTGAAGCGTTATTCCGCAGGTCACTAACATATATATTAAATAATATGGGTCCTAAAATGGAACCCTGAGGTACACCACAACTTGCAAGACCATAACTCGATGTTACATTATTAATACATGCATATTGTTTTCTGTTATCAAGCCAATAATTAATTCACTGGACTAATATTTTGCTGATTCCAAGATTCAATCGTTTTTTGATTAGTTTGTGATGTAGTACCTTATGAAAGGCCTTGGAAAAATTGAGTAGGATAACGTCAGTGGGGGTCCCATGATCTAACTTTTTACTGATGTAATTGGGTATTTACTCACCTGGTAAAGGTGATTGTGTTGGTTGACATCCATGGCACTCCAGACATTACCTCATGGGTTTTAGCCCACCTGATAGGCTAGCGATACACATGACTCTAGGATCAAATTTCTAGTATATCCAGGTCCCAGAAACCCCTGTTCTCCAGTTCGAATCTTCCATAGCTGAAATCAAGGTTAGTAAAGCACAAGTACAAATTCAAAGAGAAACAATACAATCATTGTACTTAATGATGAAGACTGAGGAGGTAAACTAGTGTGGCCCATGGGCCCATCTTTATTTTCTTATTGTTACAATCTAATCTCGACCCCAATAGGTCAACAGTCAGTATCCTCTACCCTTATGTGTTCCCGTAGTGACATATGGCCGAATCCCTCCTTAGATATGCTTGGGATGCTCCGTTGCCGGTCACTCTGAGTACTCTGTCGGGAGCGTCTTGGAGTGCCATGGATGTCAACCAACACAATCACCTTTACCAGGTGAGTAAACACCCATTGTGATTGGTTGACCATCCATGGCACTCCAGACATTGTCTCATGGGTAGATGAATAGCAGTATTGTACCCCTGGGAGGGAGACAGAGTGGTCTATGAGTGAGAGGCGGAGGTGGCTGATAGGAGGATTTGTGTGGCAAAAGTGGGCTGTATGTCGTACAGGTGCTCGAGCCTATAGTGTCTGGTGAGCGTATGGATGGAAGTCCATGTTGCCACTTTGCATATATCTTCTGATGAGATGTTTTCCCTCTCTGCCCAGGAGGTGGCTACTGACCTCGTGGAATGGGCCTTGATACCTTCGGGGGGTGTCATATGTTTGGATACGTAAGCCTCCTGGATGGTTCGTCTGAGCCATCCAGCTATCGTGGTTTTTGAGGCTGCCTTACCCTGTCTTTGTCCCCTTGTAACGAAGAATAATCTCTCTGTTGTACGTAGGGGTAGGGTCCTGGCTATGTAGACGGAGAGGGTGACCCCAACATCCAGATGGTGTGGGATTGGGGTAACACCTGGTTGTGCGTCTCATGAGAAGGTGGGCAACTCGATGAGTTGCTCCCTATGGAAAGTTGTGGATACCTTCGGTTGGAATGCTGGGACCATCCGTAAGTGGACTCCCTGAGGGGTGAACACAGTGTACAGCTCCTTGTACGACAGTGCCCCTAACTCCCCGATTCAGCAAGCTGAGCTGATGGCAACGAGGAAGCAGGCCTTGAGGCTGACCCAGAATAAGTCCACCTCATGTAGCGGCTCGAAAGAAGCCACACTGAGGGAGTCTAATACTAGTGGGAGATCCCATGGGGTGATGGCCAGATGAACCCTGGGTCGGAGCACTTTCACTGCTCTTACGAAGTGTATGGTGTCCGGGTGTGATCCCGGGTTGTATCCCCCGATGGGACCCATGGCCACTCCAATGGCCGAGAGCTGCACTCTGAGGAAGGAGTGTGCCAGTCCCTTGTCCACTCCCTGTTGGAGAAATAATAGAATGGTTGACATATCTGGCTCCTCTGGGTCCCTGTCATGCTCACGATACCACCTCATGAACAGAGACCATTGTCTACCATAGGTGGATGTGGTCGATGTCCGCTATATTGTAGCACTGTGGATATGACTGACTCATGGTAGCCTGCTCTCATCAGTCTCTTCCTCTCAGGAGCCAGGCCGTGAGTTTCAGAGTCTGCGGGCCGGGTGACATAACTCCATGATTCGGGAGTTGATACCCATCTCCAGCCAGGGTGATGGTCAGATGTCTCCCAGGTACATCAGCATGGAGACACTGACCTCATTGCTAAAATTGTTCACAAAGCAGGAGAAAACATTGATGTCCTAGTACACAGAGGACTACTGATCTCGCCAGCCGGTCAGTTGTGGAGACCAAGGAACACCTGACTAAGCTGGTGACAAACTATCATCTATTTAGTCCGCATCTCCTTCTCTGAGATCCTGCCAGTCTGGGAGAAGGGAGCAGATGGACGGAAGGTCAGAGAAGGGAGGAGGGAGCTAAACACGTGGCTCAAGGACTGGTGCCAGGAAAAAGGACACAGATTTGTAGGGAACTGGCAACAGTTCTGGGAGCGAAATTCTTAAATTTGATGGACTGCATCTGACTAAAGAGGGAGTCAGTGCATTGGGGCAGAAGTTTGACGTCTTTGCAGAATATTTAAACTAGCAAATGGGGAGAGGGGTGCAGCACCCCATACGTCGAATGGGAAGAACACCCCTCCCCCCTCAGCTAGTGGTCAAACAGGAATTCAGCGTGTTTGCTGTTCATTTGCATCACCAGGTAAGAAAAAAGGTTTGTCTCCCCATACGATGCACAAGGGTAATGCCAAACTTCACCCAACAACTAACACACCAAAATCTGGCCAATGGAAAATCATGTACACAAATGCTCACAGCCTGGGAAATAAGATCCCAGACCTGCAGGCAATAATGTCAGAGGCTAAACTGGACATAGTAGCAATTAGTGAGCGTGGTTTGCAGTAACCACACTTGGGAGACTTCAGTACCTGGCTATGTATTGTTCTAGAAGAGACCGAGGCAAAAAAGGGGGGAGGAGGGCCCTGTATGTTAATGAAAATATCAAAGCTACAGAAATTCAGAATACACATAAGGAGCCAGAAGAACTGTGGGTCACCCTGGAAACAGGAAATGGGACAGCCATAAGAACTGGGGTTGTCTACAGGCCCCCAGACCAGAGGAGGACATAGACACATTACTGTTAGAAGATATACAAAACATGACAGCTAAAGGGAGGTTCTGATAATGGAGACTTCAACATGCCAGATACAGATTGGTCAATACCAGCAGGAACATCTGCCAGAACTAGACTCATAGTGGATTCCTGCAGGGAGGGCCTCAAACAACTGGTACAGCAACCCACAAGAGACAGGGCTATCCTAGATCTAGTACTGACTAACAAAGAAGGATCACAGATCTCCAGGTAGAAGGTCACCTGGGGCCAGTGACCATCACATGGTATGGTTCAATTTACTACTACATCTAAATCATCCCATTCCAAGGCAAAATATGGGACTTCAGAGGAGCTGACTTTGATAAGATGGCCAACAGAGTTAGCTAGCCCTGGCAAAAGAAACACAGGTGAGGAGGTACAGGCAAAGTGGGCAAGCATTAGGATGCAATACTTGAAGCAACATCCCATTGTGTTAGACAGAAAAGGAAGTAAAGAAGAAGGAAACCACTTTGGTTCTCAAATACAGTAGCAGAAAAGGTCAGAGCCAAAAGGCTGGCCTTCAGGAAATATAAGGGAACACAGCGGGATGAAGATAGGAGGCATACCAAACTGCCCTAAGGGAGCAGGTAAGGCAGTAAGGCAGGCAAAGTCCCAAACTGAGGAAACACTAGTACGAACAGTAAAGAAGGTGACAAGACTTTCTATAGATACATTAGTGAAAGGAGAAAGTCCAGAGGGGTATTGCTAAGCTTAATGGAGAAAAGGGAGCATGTGAGGAGGAGGACCCTGTAAAGGCATCTATCCTAAATAGATACTTTTGCTCAGTATTTACTGAAGAGAAGGCAGATGGGCCCACAGCTCAGCATCATGGACACAGGGGGAGGGAGGTGAGCACTACCCCTTCACAAAAGAAAGGGTCCTACAAGAGCTTGCTAAGCTCCAGGGTGGATAAGGCAATGGGACCTGATGGCATACATCCCAGGGTACTTAAGGAGCTAAAGGAGGAACTAGCAGAGCCATTAGCAGAATTGTTTAGTGAGTCTCTGAGCACAGGAGGTCCCAGAAGACTGGAGAAGGCTCATGTGATCCCGCTCCACAAGAGTGGTAGCAGGGAGGAGGCGGGAACTACAGACCAGTCAGTCTTACCTCAGTAGTGGGCAAGATTATGGAGGCACTCCTTAAGGAAAGGATAGTGCAACACCTGGAATCCATAGGGGCACAGGATCCAAGACAGCATGGGTTTACAAAGGAAGGTCCTGTCAAACTAATCTCATAGATTTCTTTGACTGGGTAACCAGAGTGGTGGACCAAGGGGAGCAGTTGATGTAGCCTACCTTGACTTCAGCAAAGCTTTGACACTGTTCCACATAGAAGATTGATAAATAAGTTAGGTAGGCCTGGGTGGGTCAGAAGTTGGTCAACTGGGTGGCAAACTGGTTGACTGGCAGAAAACAGAGAGGGTGGTAAATGGTATACAGTCAGAAGAGATGCAAGTCACAAGTGGGGTACCTCAGGGATCAGTCCTGGGGCCAGTCCTATTCAACATCTTCATTAGTGACCTCTGCAGATGGACTAGAGGGAAGGCTTGTCTGTTTGCAGATGACACCAAGATCTGCAACAGAGTAGATGATCCAGATGGGGTGGGCAGAATGAGAAGAGATCTGGATAAACTAGCAAAATGGTCAGAAGAGTGGCAACTGGATTTGATGCAAAGAAGTGCAAAATCATGCACATAGGGAGAGAAATCCTGAAGCCACTTATAGGCTGGGAGGAGAGTTGCTAGCAGTCACAAAGGAAGAAAGAGACTTGGGCATCATCATCACTGATGACCTAAAATCATCCAAGCAGACCTCTAAAGCAGTAGGTAAGGCTAGGGGTGTTAGGGTGTATAGTAGGGGTATCACAAGTCGTAAGAGGGAGGTAATAATCCCTCTGTACAAGACATTGGTTGAGCCCCATCTGGAGTACTGTGTGCAGTATTGGAGGCCACACCTTCACAGGACATTAACCAAATTGAGGCAGTCCAGAGAAGGGCAACCAAATGGTGCAGGGACTGCATCAGAAGACATATGAGGACAGATTAACGGAGCTCAATATGTATATACCTTGAGCAAAGGAGGGAGAGGTGATATGATCGAGACATTTAAACACCTTAAGGGCATAAACAAGGTGAAAGAGTCTAACATGTTTAAATATAAGAAAATAGCAGGACAAGAGGACACAGCATGAGATTAGAGGGAGGCCGATTAAGGGGAATGAGGAATTCTTTTTCACAGAAAGGGTGGTAGATGCATGGAATAAGCTTACCACAAGAAGTGGTGGCTATGAATACAGTGCAGGGCTTCAAACAGGCATGGATAGGCATAAGGGAGCAATACAAATGACTATGAATAGATAGGGTCACTGACAGAGCAAAGGCCGATGGTACATTTATAAGGTAGAAAAGAAATGGGCAGACTGGATGGGCCTTGAGGTCCTTATCTGCCGTCAACTTCTATGTTTCTATGTTTCTAAGGATCTCACAGATGCTACTTGACCTACCATAAAAACCGAATTTGCAATGGTGAAAACAGGAGCACCAAATCTGGACCTAGAAAACCGAATCCATTCGGTCAGAAACCGAGTAGGTGGTAACTTACTTGTTTATAAAAGGAAATTTTATAAGGTGCTTACCTGAATTTAGTCTAGGAGTGCCAGTTAGAAGTCAGAAACACAACAAAGCTAGATAAAGCTCTAAGGATAACTTTTATGAAACAGTTGTTCTTTACCTATGGAAGCCCTTTGTTTGCTATATGTGGTGCTGCTACAGGGCTGGCAGCCCACAGACAGACTGATTTGATAAGAACTCTACCTAGTTAGGTCACTACCTAGAGGAGGAGCTAGTGGCAATTAAAGCTCCAAAAGATAATAAATATGTTTAGCATGAATATAAAGGTGTTATTATGTTACAGTTGTGAACCCTCATTGTCTTGGCTTAGAAATAGCCCTTTTGTTTTTGTATAGGATGGATTATGAGCCACTGAGAGGTACTTCATAGTTAAGGGGCAATTATGGGCAGATCTTAGATCCATGATGTCACCTTGATAAATGTATAAAAGTTTGCCACTTGGGACTTAAAGTTAGATGGGGAGTCAGTGTTTCACTGACTGTGAGTGGTGAAAGACCTTGGGAACTCACACAACTGTGTGAAAAGACTCAAAGAAAGTAGCATGCCATTGCTGAGCAGAATATTGGTCCTTCTGAGGCCATTTCATTTGTTTATTTTGTAAACCTAATAAAGTGTATGAAGTAATACCAGAATTTGTATTTCTGTGAAAAATCATTTTAAAGAAGAGAATAAAATGACAAGTGCCAAAGCAATGCTTTTTATGCATGAAAGGAATTGGTCTGCCTGAGTTCTTGTATCCTGTTATCCCAACTCCACTACAGTTCACTTGGTGCATGTGGACACTGAATTTATGAAGAAACTAAGGTTGCCGCCTGTCTGGTTTTAGACCAGATAGTCCAGTTTTTAGGGTCCTTATCCAGTCATCCAGTTTTGATTAAATGTAGTCCAGTTTTTGTGCCATTTTGCATGCTCAAATACTCTTAAAACTGATGTATCAAATCTGCTGCATTGCATGTCCAGGTTTCAGAGAAGTTCAGATGTCATACAGACCTGCCTTTTCTTGTTAAGCCAGTTTGCCTGGGAGGTGTAAAGTATGGCTATTAGCGGTAAATTAACCTAATCTTTTCCACTCTGAATTTTAAGTATGGTCTTTTACTGCTATGACAGGTAAACAGCTTTAGCACCTTTATATGCTCTCGTGTGTTTGTTTGTTCTGTATTCTAACATATTTTATACCTATTTTTGTTAAATTAATTATCTAATTTTTATTGCCTTTATGATTACATTGAATACTTCTCTCCTGAGTCCTTGACAGCTAGCCAATGTTCTCATTTTGTACTACTAGAACATTCCATGATATTAGCTACACTTTTACATGTCATTCAGATAAACAGCATGGAATGGAGTGTCTGAAATTGTGAAATGTCTTAGAAATATGAAAAGAAACAGTAGTAGCTGCTGAGGTAAGGGAACACAATGCAATATTGAGGGTACCACAAGCATCAATAATTACATTATCAAAATTGGTCAAAGCATATCAGAATACATGACTGACATGGAAAGGAAAATGGGCGAGTGTTTAACAGAGGTTTGAGCAATCCACTGTGAATAAGCTTGGCACAATCAGCAGACCTGAGTTTGATTCCCCACAGCCTCCACTTGCATTCTGTGCAAGTCTGAGAAAGTCACTTAACCTTCCTGTGCTCCTGGATAATGCCCGTAAAATGGGCTATGTAGTCCATGGGAGTTAACCTGGTTGCCAAAGAATATAAATAAATCAATAAATAACAGTATAAAAATGATTTCCAAACCCTTAGGCTGTCGACAGAATAAGAACATATAGGAATTTTGGACTGATATATCAGTCCACGGCCCTGCAAGGGTTAATCTCTATTCTTGACATTACAAAAGGCTTTGGAGAAGGAGCAATATAGTTGTCAATCATTAAAAAGGGGTGGAGCCAGAGGCAGAGTTTGGGGTGTGGTTTAGCATCCAGTTTTTACCTCATCCAAAAGTAGTGACCCTAGAAGAAACAGCTTTAAACCCAGAGAAGTAGTAAAGCGCATCACACAAACTATTTGAAAGTGGAGAAGTGGTAAAGTGACTGCATTCTTCTGACCACCTGCAAAAACTGTTTAAACTATAAATTGTCTCACACCAACTATTTGGATATTTGAATTTTTAGGTTGTTTGTACTGCCATGCTGAGCTGACATGGGATCACAAATGGATACTCCCCTCATTTCATTACTTAGGCTCCCCACAAACATGAGCACATTGTCATGAAAACATGTGGCAATTAATTTCCTTGATTTTTCAGGATGGAGAGTAGAGAACAGAGAAGCGGTTCCCATGGTGTTTCTGTAGAGGAAGATAAGGCTCTAATAGAGTGCAGGATAGCACTAGCTGGATCCTGTAAAGGAATCTGCAGCAGCAGCAGTGTACCTTTTAAGGCATAGAAATCACTGGGCTGCAGATAACAAAAATTAGTTCTATTTTCCCACTGAAATTCCGGGCAGCCAATGAGGTTTCCATGAATCTCCATCAGCCATTCAGGAATCCATGGATCTGTCTGTGTTTCTGTGTATGGGGAAAACAGTGTCCCTGGAAAGTCACACTGTTTTCTTACAGAGAATACGGTGGAAGGCTACTGTCGCTAAGCTGGGCACCAGGGATTTCAGGTACCCAGAAAAAGTATTTCTAAGGCTAATTAGCATAGAGAACAAACACCATAATCTAGCTAAATAGGGCCTGTTTAGCTAGGTTCTGGTGTTTTTTGTTTTGTAAAATTACAACATTTTTATGTATTTTCAAGGTTTTTAGATGGTGAAAAAAACAAGATGGCGGCTTGCAAAAAAGGATATTTCCTCACGGAAAATGATTTTATTTTTGTTAAAAAGAAACTGGTCTCAGGAGACAAAATCCAGTTTCATGAGATCAAGTCCTTTGTCAAACTTTCTCCCTCTATCCTGAAAAGTTATTTTTCCATTGAAAACAATGGGGAAAAAGTGGCCAGCCCAGTGGCATGGAAGGCTAAGGCTATGCCTTACCTCTGCCACATTGGCAACCGATGATCATGGTGTGAGTGGGTCGCCGGGAGTTAGCCAGGGAGGAGGAGGAGAATTGAGCATCCCCAGGACAGCTCTCCTTCTCTGGGGAGGGTGGGGAACAGTGGTCGGTGCTAGTCTAGCCCCTAGCAGAGACTAGGGACTGGCACACTGATGCTGCAGCATGAGGGGTAGAGGGGCAGATGCTTGGTGTGCTGTGTACTGGAGCATGCGTGGCACTGCCATTAGGATCATACACACACCCCTCTATTGGCAGAAAAAGCAAGTGCCAGGCAGTTGAATGAAGAGGGCGCCCACAGGCCCTGCCCTGGCCTCTTCGGACTTGGCAAGAACTGGATTCGTGAGCGTGGGCTGAACACCCCCCACCAACCCTGCCGGGGGAACAAGCCCTGGGGGAAGAAGTTCATGGACTGGTGGGCACTGGGATGGGGCTGGAGTTCCTGCTAGAACATGGGCCACCAGGCAAGGAGCAGAAACAGCTAAACTAAAAGAAAAGAAAATAATGGAAAATGAAAAATGTATTAACTTTGCAACAGAGTAATATTTTTCACCAAACTAAGACTGGCAGTTCATTTACCCAAGCTGTTTCTACCATACAAAAATCACACCCAAATTCCATACCTTCTGGGTGCAAGGCGATGAGGAAACAAACTGCAAAAAGTGGTGACTTCATGACTTTTGTAACTGCTGAGATCTCAGAATCTGCACATCCAGCCAGAATGAAACTTGCCACAGCAAGAGATCTACCCCATGGAACAGCACATGCCAAGTTTTGTGCAAATCCATTGTTGATTTGCAAAGTTATTAAAGTATACAATTTTAGGTTTAACATTAAACATGCTATTCAACCCTAACTATAGGTGTGCTACTGTGCCCCTATAATTCCATCAGTATTACTAGATCGTTTGTAACAGTTACTGATGGTAGTTTTTATATTTTAATAATACTTTCACAGATGATTAAACATGATGATGGAAACACTGCTAATTAAAGCGCCAATACATGGAAGTCTGCAAATGTGATTTTTCAACATGTGCTATTCTGATGACACAAAACTCATTACAAATAACATAAAGATTGCTCTGGACATACTGTAATGCTTGTTATTTTATAGAAATATAGAAACATAGAATTTGTGACGAATGGGACGCTTGGCCCACCTAGTCTCCTCATTTCCTACCTAACAGATAAGCTGCAGATCCTAGTTAACCAATGGCCTACTTCCTCCTACCCCACTAGAATTGCCTTATGTCTGTCCCATGCATTCTTGAATTCCCACTGTTTTGTCTCCATGACCTCCTCAGAAAGGCTGCTGCATCTACAACCCTCGCTGTGAAGAAATACTTCCTCACATTACCTCTGAGCCATCCCCCTCTTTCTTTAAATTGTGCCCTTGTTCTTGCACAGCTCTTTTTGAAAGATGCTACCCTCTTGGTCTTTGTTGATTCCTTGAGGTATTTGAAATTTTCTATCTTGTCCCCCTCTCCTCCTTTCCTCAAGGCTATACATCTTAAGCTCCTTTAGTCTTTCTTTATAGTTTCTGGTGCAGACCCTGCACCATTTTGGTTGCCCTCCTCTGGACAGCCTCCACCCTATCTATGTCTTTGTGGAGATGGGGTCTCCAGAACTGTACACAGTACTCCAGGTGTGGTCTTACCAACTGTCTATACAGAGGGCCAACAACTTCCAGTTTTCTACTGGTGTTGCCTCTCCCTATGAATCCCAGTATCCCCCCAGCCCTCCTTAATGCCTTCTCACATTGCTGGCCCACCTTTGGGTCATCTGATATGACTACCCCCAGGTCCCTTTCCATTTTTGTTGTTGTCAGTATCTCACCCTCATTGTGTACTCTTGCCCTGGGTTTTGTTTCACAGTGCATAACTTTGCACTTCTTTGCGTTGAATCTAAGCTGCCATACATTTAACCATTCCTCCAACCTTGCCAAGTCTCCACCTTGCATATCAATCCTGTTGCAGATCTATGTGTCATCTGCAAAGAGACATACCTTCCCTCCAGTCCTCTGCAATGTCACTTATAAAGACATTAAAAGGACCAGCCCAGTACTGAACCTTGTCGTACCCCACTAGTAATCCTCATTTCTTCACTGTAGACTCCATTTACTTTTACCCACTGTGTCCTGTTGTCCAGACAGTGTTTTACCCAGACTACCACCCTGGGACCCACTCCCAGGCTGGCTAATTTGTTTATTAATCTTTTGTGCGGGACTGTGTCAAATGTCTTGCTAAAGTCTAGGTAGGCCATGCCCACAGCCCCTCCCTGGTCTACTACTTTGGTCATCCAGTCAAAGAAATCAATTAGATTTGTTTGACATGACCTTCTTGCTGTGAATCCATGCTGCCTTGGGTCCTGTGCCCCACCGGCCTCTAGATACTCAACAATTCTTTCCTTCAGAAGTGATTCCATCATTTTCCCTGCCACTGAGGTCAAACTGACAGGTCTGTAGTTTCCTGCCTCTGTCTTGCTCCCACTTTTGTGAAGGGGAATCACATCTGCCCTTCTCCAGTCCTCAGGTACCACACCATCCTCCCATGATTTATTAAAAAGGGTAGTCAGTGATGTTACTAGTTCTTCCCTTAGTTCTTTTAGAATTCTGGGACGAATCCCATCAGGCCCCATTGCTTTATCCACCTTAAGTTTTAAGAGTTCTTTCAGAACCCTTTCTTCTGTGAAAGGACTAATATCAACCCCCCTATCCAGAGTGCTTCTATTGACTGGATTAGGTCTCTCTCCCCGCTTTTCTGTTGTGAATACTGAGCAGAAATATTCGTTCAGTATCCCTGCTTTTTCACTGTCGCTCTCTGCCCAACCACCTTCCTCTTTATTCAGCCTCAGTATCCCTGCCTTCATCTTTCTTTGCTCCCTAATGTACCTATAAAAGGTTTTATCCCTCTTCTTAACTGAATTGGCTATCTTTTCCTCAGTTTGGGCCTTTGCTATTCTGACTGCCTTCCCCACTTCCTTCTGCTTTAACTGGTACAGTTCTCTGTCCTATTCCTTCTGTGTTTCTTATACTTCCTGATTGTTATCTTTTCTCCTTACCTCCCCACTTCTTTTGAGAACCATAGTGTTTTCTTTCATTTTGATTTGTTTATTTGCTTCACACTAAGGCTTGTTGACTCTGTGATGGCAGTTTTGATAGTTCCCATTGTTGCTCCACCCACCTTCTTGCCTGTTTGCTAGTGCTTTTCTGAGGCACTCTCCATTTTGACAAATCAGCCCTCCTGAAGTCCAGTACCTTCACTTTTGTGTGGCTTGACTCTACAGCTAAGTTAATCTTGAATCACACTGTTTGGTGGTCACTTGTTCTCAGATGGTTACCCACTTCGAGATCAGAGATCCTCTCTCCTTCCCCATTTGAGAGTATCAGGTCTAAGACTGCTCCCTCCCGAATGGTTCCAAAACTAGTTGTCTGAAACATGCCCCCTGTAGGGTATCGAGAATGGCCCTGCTCTTGGAAGTGGTTGCAGCAAAAGTGCTCCAGTTAACATCTGGCATATTCAATGCTGTCATATTTTTGTAGACCCTGGGTGATCACAAGTATAGTGAAAATATTATGACAACTTATGATACCTGTTCTACAGTATTTTGCAGTGTACAGGTCTGAGTATTCCTAAGTGTTGAGAGAATGCAGGTACCTGTGACATTTTTTAAAGAGCATTTATTTATGAATGATGAGGAAATGGGTTGTTACTAAGGATTCCCTTCCTTTAATGCCCTGCCATGTGTTGTACCTAGAATCAAGCCTTGGCCCAGGATACCTTTCCCAGTGTCCAATTTGTAAATAAATTAATTGATACCAGTGATTGATTTCTCATTATCTGCATCCATTAATTCTGTGCAATAAAGGTAAAGGAAGAGAAATCATGAAATGTGGTGCATGTTTAGAATGTATTACTGTAAATAATCATGATAAAGTAATTGTATGTTTCAAATTCATCATTGAGTGAGAGGGTTAAATAATTTTTGTGATATTTACAGAGAGAGAGAGAGAGTGGGTGTAATTTTTAAAGAAGCTTTTTAGCAGCACATCAAAATGTCACATGTGGGTAATATCCGTCTATAGAAAGGACATAAATAGAAGGTGGAAGTTCAGCAATAGTACTTGGACTTTAACAACTTCTTTCATCTTAGAAGCTAGAGACAGAACGATCACTATGAGTAAGATCATTGTATATGAGCACCCTGACTTTCAAGGTCTTCATAAAGGAATTCACAGTTGATGTCCCTGACCTGGTTTTGGAGAACTTTAATGACTGTATATCATCTATAGTTGTAATTGGACAACCCTGGCTAGCTTACGAACATACAAATTATATAGGGTGGACTCAATGTATGAAGGGGAATATGGACACATTGAAGGACAAGATACAATTTCATCCCTCGAATGATCACAGATGATCTGGATGACCCAGAGATTACACTTTATGAACATCCAGCCTATTCAGGTAGAAGCATAGTGTTAAAGCAAGAAACTGATCTTACAAAAGGGAACTTTAATGACAAAGTTTCTTCTCATATTGTCCAAAGGGGTGCCTGGATACTGTATGAACATTCACATCGCAATGGTTGGTTTTTGGTGGCCAAGTCAGGGGAGAGACTTTCAGATTATGGAGTTCATGGATTCCACGATATTGTCTCACATGTCCGTCCCTTGAAAGCTGGCAAACCTGTAGTCACTGCAAAGTTGCTATGGGAGAAGATGAAGAAAGAAGATGACAGAAACATACAGATTGATGAACTGGTATGCCTGAACAAATCAGATTATGAGCAGACCTTCTCTGCAACCAGCTCAAGAGAATATGAAGTCAGTGTTACAGAAACTTTCATTTTCAAGGAGGAAACTAGCATTACTGTAGGGACTGCCTTTAAAGTGGAGTGTGGTACTGATATTGCTAAAATGGAAAAAGAATTCAAGTTTGAATGCTCACATACCTTAACTGTTGAAAAAGGAAAAGAGGAAAGTTCTACTACTAGGAAAAAGATAGAAGTGTCTGTACCAACCACTGCACCCCCACATACAAAGTTGACAGTTAGAGTAATGAGAAAGGATGTATCTATCTCTGTCCCAGTGGAGCTATCCATTTCCACTGGATCTAAAACTAAAATTGAATATGGAGAATACCGTTGCAAAAATGGTGCTGCCATTCTTTGTGAGTATGAATCAGAGAAAGTGTAAACAATACAGATCAGCTGTATGGTCTGCTCACATAAAAAGTTAGCAGTTATTTCCCTGTATATACTGAACCTACAGTATATACACAATTGATACATACAGATATAGACATAGTGATATAAATATAGATATGTAGATACAGTATAGAAAAAGAGACAGAGATATAGATAGAGATGTATAGATATAGAGACATATATATGTATATATAATATATATATATATATACAGATACAGATAGAGATATAGATATAGAGGCAGATACAGATAGAGATATAGATATAGAGACAGATACAGATATACAGATATAGATACAGATACAGATAGATGTATAGATACAGAGACAGATATATATAGATATGGAGACAGATACAGATATAGAGATATAGATATAGAGACAGATACAGATACAGATATAGAGATATAGATATAGAGACAGATACAGATAGATATACAGATATAGAGACAGATACAGATAGAGATTTAGACAGAGATACAGGTATAGATATGCATACAGTTAGTACCCTACTATCAAATGATTTTCTGTATTTATATCTAAAGATTAAATATAATAGATTGTTTTGAATTGTTTTGAGAATCATGGACAGGCAAGATAGCCTAGTAATTTTAGTAAAGAGGTTTGAATAAGGGGACCTAGGTTCGAAGCCTCACAGTCACATACTTATTTTCTGACTTTAGGTATGCCACTGAACCTCATAGGGGTCCAGTCCCACTAGCTGTGAAATGGCCAGAATTAGGACTACAGCAAACATGAGATATTGCATCTTATATGGGATGCCCTGAAGAAATGAAATGTAAAAAAAAAATCTTTAAACAACTGTCAATTTATTTCTATACTGCATCTAACTGTTAGAACTAATCAGTAATAGCAATTCTTAAGCAATGCACTCTTATCTTTCAAATCCTAGTTTTACCTTATTCGTATGCCTTTAAAAATAGAGTTTAAGTGGTCTAAGTATGTATTACAATATTATACATTAAAAAGAGTAAAACTTAGCAATGCTGTAATTAGATAAACAAAAAATGTACTGTAGTAGTTCCTTTTCAACTGTCTTGTGTATCAAAGATCAGTATAGGGTTTCACAGCATCACAGTGCCTCATTTACAGTGCAGAGTCAATACAGTGCTAGATTATGCACATGACATATTTGGCAAACTCTGTGTTTGCAGAGGGCTGTGTCCTCCCCCACAACCCCTCTTACTAAATATACCAACTCTGGGGGGGGGGACTCGGGGAGGGGGGCACAGAGTGTTCATTGAATCTGTCCTTTGCCATAATCTGGCACTGTATTGACTCTGTGCCATAAACACACTGCTACTGCAATGATATACCTATAAATACAGAGGGGAAAGTGTGACATATTGATGATACATACACATGCTTATTTTTAACATGAGTTAATCCTACTTGTATGCAATGCGTGAAGTTTAATCCATTTGATAACTACACTATGTTTTTCTTAGTTTTGATAGATCACTGGAAGTCAAGATGGAAACTGTTGCTATATGTGGTACTGCAGTGGGAGGTTTGATATGATGTTCCACAGGAACATAGGAATAATACAGACAAAGGAGCTGAAGCCCATCTAGAATGCTTGATGGTTTGCACCTGTATAAACTAGTCATCTATTGTGTTCATAGAATTATCCAATTTATGTTTAAAAGTGGCTATATGGCTACTAGCCACAGCTTCCTAGGGCAGCCTATTCCAGACAGCCACTCTCTCTGTAAACCAGTTCTCATTCATTCTCAATATAGCTATAACTGATACCCTCATCTATTTGTGAAGAATGAACAATTATCTAATTCAGGCTGGATTTTAGAGAACAATATCTTAATCATAGGCTCTGTATGTATAAAACAATAGCAATAAAGCTTTATGGCAAACTACAATATTTTGACGTGTGTCTTTTTTAACGATGGGGGTCTATTTTAATGTTAGGCTGCTTTGTTATGACTCTGAGCAACCAGAAAAGTCTTTACAATGTATTCTTACTGTGAGTGCATGAATTGCTATGAAAAAAGTTTACATGACTGCTGTTTGGTTCAGATAATCATGTAGAGAGACATTCATGTGGTATACGTTTTCATTTAGAAATTAGGTAAGCAGTAGTAACAATCCTTTCTCTCCCTTACTTCATTTGTTTCATGTCATTTATGTAACAATGACAAAGCTGAACGATATATATTCACAAAGTAATAAAACATTACCAATGGGCTGGCCCACAGGTGCAGCTGTAGCACTATCACTTGCAATGCCAACGACCCAGGTTCAGGAGTGAACTCGGGATGTCAGAGGGTTAGCCAAGGAGAGGAGGACTAAGAATCACAGGACTTCTCTCCTCCTCCATGGAGGGAGTGATGTTCAGAGTAGCACTGGCCCCTAGCAGGGCAGCAGTCAACATCCTGTGCATCAGGCAAGGAAGAATGCTTGGCACCACCACTGACATCATTGCATGCCACTCCTCCATGGAGGGAGTGGTGCGCAGAGCAGCACTTCACAAAGAATCACAAATGTTGTAAGGAGTGTAAAGGCTATGTGCCCACAATTGCGCCTGCTAATTATTAATATGCCAGTAAAAGTTCACGATGTCCGGCACATCAGATATGGGAGCGTGCATGGCACTGCCATTAACATCATTACTTGCCCCTCCTCCATGCCACAAGGGAAGGAGGGAGACATTAAAAAGGGAGAAACACCCTGGCTGGCACAGATAACTGCTGCCCCTTGCAGGCATTGCACCTGGTGACTTGGGCATTGCTACTGAATCCTTGAAACAGCAGGTTGAGGATGTTCCCTGCCACAACACTGCTGACAGGGCTGGGGGGCTAGGCATGATGGGAGAGTCAGCCAGAAGAAAGCGATAGCAAAAAAATTACTAGCAGAAAAATCCCAGATTAGAGTTTAAATTCAACTGGGCAATAAAATGCACTTAAAATGCAATTTATGATTTAATTTAACTGGAAAGGATACAGGTTTTAGCTCTGAAACATTAGCAGTATGCTTAAAATAACCAAATTCGAGAAGGTTAGTTTTCTACCTCACGGTGAGTTGATATACCATATACTTTTCTATAACAGTGACCTTATTATTACATTCTTGACAACACATTTTTTTTTAATATAGGAGTTTGTTTTTCTTTTTTTTTCACTCTGGTTTATCCACTTGTCTCCCTGTCTGCCCCCCTCTGGATACTCCCCAAGCACAGTCACCCACCATTCCTAGGTTTTACCCAATTTCCCCTATAACTTAAACTTTACAACAAGAGCGACTGGATTGCCCTTGCCCCTCAAAAGTAGGATCCATTAGGTGCCCTGTCAGTGGGCCTCCCATTTGTCATGGTATCAGGCACACAACTTGAGGCACAAACCTCCTCTCTTAGAGGAGAGAGCAGTCCTCCAGACATTTGGTCCTTTCTTCTCCTGGCTAAAGATGGGCAAAGCTGATTAAATTGTTCTGCAAATTGGCTGGACCAGTGGTGCAGAGGACTAGGGCGTCAGACTCCTTACCTCTTATCACTCTGGTGACCCATGTTTGGGAATGAACACAGGTTGCCAGGGGTCAGCTAGGAAGGGGGAAGGCTGGGATTGGATAGAGCGGCCTTCAGGCAGGTCTCCTCTTCTAGATTAGGAAGGTAGGCCTCTCTGGCTCTTGGCTGCCACTGAGTGGAGGCTCGATGGCAGCATTGGGGTACTGGAGGGGCTGGCTCTAATCTGGATGGGAAGATCAGGCCTGTTGTCCTGGGTAAGTAAGGAGGTAGAAAAGTTGGTGGAGAAAGAACCTCCAGGGGCAGGATGAAGACTGAACCCCATGAGCTCTCGCTGGTAACTGGGCATGCACTTCAAGTCCTGTGGCAGGGGATGCAGGTGTGAGTAAGTCCCAGAGGAGCTGGTTGATGGGGCTAGGGGTTAGTTGGAAGGGCTGCCGGGAAGTTGGAGTGGAAATTCAGCAGAGGGAGGCAGGCAGCGGAGCTAGAAGATAAGTACCTTCTCTGTGCTGTTTGTTTTCTTTCAGGATTGAGGTAGCATTTAATGAGATGGCAATGTGTGCTGTGATTTAAACACTATAACTGCAAAACAAATGATTTTGTCTTGGCTGGGAGGACAGGGTCATTTAACTGAGGAGGGAGAGGTTGGAAAATACACAGGAGGTGGAGTTGTGGTCATGTGACTCGCCAGTCAATAGTGGGGCTGGGATGATCAAATGATTGTTAAAGAGCAATTTAACTTGTTTGCTTTCAGTTGGAGTAGAAACTCAGCAGAGGGAGGCAGGCAGCTAGAGCTAGAAAATAAGTACTTTCTCTGTGCTGTTTGTTTTCTTTTAGGATTGAGATAGTATTTAATGAGATGGCAATGTGTGCTGTGTGATTTAAACTCTGTAACTACAAAACAAATGATTTTGTCTTGGCTGGGAGGAGGGTATTTAACTGAGGGAGGGAGAGGCTGGGAAGTACACAGGAAGAGTGGTCACATGACTTGGACCAGCCAATAGCGGGGCTGGGATCCAGTTATATTTCAAAGGGGACCAAGTGACCCTGAGTGCCATGAAGCAGGAGTGCAGCATCTTGAGTAGCATCTGCAGGAAGAATAGCAGACAGCGGACCGTGCTGGTAGATAGGGAAGAGCCTAACTGGGAGAGCCACATATTTCCTGTACAGACTTGGAGAGTCCAAGGTGGGGGAAGGGTTCCATGGAGTGGGGTAGGACCAGGTTAAGGGAGGAGGGGATGTACAGGAGCAGTCAAATAGTGCTAGAGATGGGAAGGGTTTTAGTTGCCAAGGATGTGGAGCACCCATGTTCCTCGGAGTGGCTTGGAGGGCAAGGGGTTGTAGGATGTGTTGGCAGGTGGGCCAGCTCAGGCAGGAAATAGAGTGGTTGAGAAGGGCACTGGAGGCATGGAGGAGACAGAATAGGGGGGAACACAGCCAGGAGGAGAAACTAATGAGGCATCCAACAGAGCTCAAAACAGGCATAAAATAAGGGGGCACTAGGTGAGACAGCAGGAGGGCCACACAAGTGGGTGCAACCAGGGGAAGGAAGTGATGACTGGAGGAGGGTCAGGCACAGGAGCATGACCAAGACTGGGTCAAAGCAAAAATATCAGCCTATGGGAAGGAGGACTGGACTCATTCAAGGAAAGGAGATTAGCACTGCAAACAGATTCCTAGTGTTGACTAGTCTGGAAGACCAGATAGCAGATAGGAAGGAAGCTACAGTGAAGGAGTAGGGAGTGGGAAGGCAGTAGGCAGTACGCCAAGAAGACTCAGTGGTGGGGGGGCAGTGAGGTGATGGTGATGAAGTCTCTCAAGAGGAAAGGAAGGCACAAGGAGACAGAAGGACGGAGAAGTGGCAAACAGCCCAGGGAAGGCTAAGGATAGGGAGGGGAGGGGAGTGGAGTCAGAGTGGTGGAGGGCCACATTTCAGGGAAGACATGGGGAAGTAATAGCAGAGGAGATGGTAGCGTGGTGGATGAAGCAACAAGTGAGTGCAAAAGGGAGGATCTACAGATGGAAAATAGTTTGGAGGTGGAGGTCGATAGCCCAGTCATATTTGCGAAGGGGGAAGAGGACAGGGCAAAGGTTAGGGAGGCAAAGGGAGGCGAGACCGGGGGGTGGAAGACAGGGCTGCGCATGAAGTTGGGGGCAGGGGAGTGAGATCAACAAGAGGGTGAGCAGGATAAGCGTCAGACAGTCATAATTCTAGGCGATTCTATACTTAAGGGTATAAGATGGGGGAAGGGGTACCAGAAAAAGTACCATCTGGGTAGAGTGCATGCCAGGCATAACAGCGAGTAGAGTGGGGCAGCATACGGGCAGATATGTGGGAAAGGTTGGGGGAAGCCGCACATTGTGGTGCACTTGGGAATGAATGATCTGGAAGAGAGAAGGATAGAGGAAGTACAAGATAGCTTCAGGGAAGTGGGAAAACTATGCAGCAAAGAGGGAACAACAGTAGACGTCTCAGAAGTTCTGCCAGTGCCAAGGGCTAGCACAGATAGGAAGAGAAGAATCAGTGACTTCAACAAGTGGCTGAGGGAATGGTGTGGGGCCAAGGGGCATGGGTTGGTGGGGGACTGGGGAAGCACATGTAATAACACAGATCTTTATGTAAGGGATAGGTTACACCTCAGCAGGGCAGGGTCACAGGTGTTGAAGCAGAAGCTGGGAGATTTAATCGATGAGAGGTATCATTTAAACTAGGTGGGGTGGGCATTGGAGCTAGGAATCACCAGGAGAGGGGGTCCCATGCACCTCCCCCCACCACAGGGATAGATAAGACCTTAGGCAAAATAGGGGTTAGAGTGAAGGGTAAGGAAACAGGAAGGATAGAAGCAGCATGGAGAATGGTTTCACTAAATGCTAGAAGCATGGGGAAGAAGTTGGCAGAGTTGCAGGCATTGATGGCAAGGGGGCAGGTGGACATAGCTGACATTACTGAGACGTGGGCAACTAGGCACCATTACTGGGACCTAACCATCTCAGGGTACAAACTGTTCTGGAGGAATAGAAATAAAGGGAAGGCTCGGGGGGGGGGGGGTTGCCATTTACATAAGGGAAGAGATCATATGTGATAAGGGGGAAGGGGAGGAGGCCAGGTCAGAAGTAATCTGGTTGCAACTACAGAGCCAGAAAGGGACCAAGATCTGTCTGGGGGTTGTTATAGACCTCCAGCCCAGAAGGAGGACATTGACAGGGAACTGGTGGAGCAGATAAGGAGGCATAGTAGCAAAGCGAGCACAGTGGTGGTGGGGGACTTTAATCTACTGGGGTGGATTGGAGTATCCCAGCAACCACTTGCGCCAGGGAACAGATGTTCCTGGAAGCATTCCAGGATGGCCTCCTTACCCAGAGGGTAATGGCACTGATGAGGGAAGGGAATATACTAGACTTGGTACTGGAAGATTGGGAACAGGTCAGGGATTTAAGGGTGGAGGAACCTCTGGCAAGCAATGACCACTGCACAGTGTGGTTCTCAATCAGTCTGAGTAGGGAAGTAGCCACTGCAAAAACTTGGGTCCTGGACTTCAAAAGGGCGGACTTTGGCAAGATGGGACACATACTGGAAAGTCATATGGCAAGCATCCATCCAGAAATGGACATAGAACAAAAATGGGCAGTCATCAAGGCAGGACTGGCTGAAGCCACTAAAGCTTGTGTCAAGAGTCAGAGCAAGAAAGCCAGGACCAAGAAACCAAGTTCGATGAGTAGAGAGGTAGTGGAGAAGGTGAGGGTAAAGAGGAATGCATTTTGAACCTACAAGAGATCCAACAGGGCAGAAGACAGAGGAGAAGAATATGTGAAGAAATCCAGAGAAGTGAGCAGAGTGGTAAGGGCAGCAAAGGTGGCTAGGGAACGCAGGTTAGCGCAGGGGATCAAAGAAGGAGAAAAGGATTTCTTCACATATATCAGAGAGAAGAGGAAGAGACATAGATCAAATTGTTACGATTGGGAGGGGAAGTGGGTGGGTAGAAAATGGGGCAGAGCAGGCAGAAGTACTTAATGAATACTTCTGTTCAGTCTTCACAGGAGAGGGCTGGGCCCGTACCTGAGAGGAAGGATGAGGTGGGAGAGGGTTGGGGAGAAGCAACCATGAATTGGGAAATCACAGTGGAAAGGGTAAGGGGAGGACCTTAAGTCCCTGAAGGTGGATAAGGCACCTGGTCCAGACCCCAGGGTGCTGAGAGAGTTGGCAGAGGTCCTGGCAGGGCCATTGGGGACCTGTTCAATATCTCTCTGAACTTGGAGTGCATGCCCAGGGGGCTGGAGGAAGCACATGTGGTACCTCTCCATAAGAGTGGGCCCAAGAATGAATCAGGGAATTATAGACCGGTAAGCCTTACTGCAATTGAGGAAAACTGGTGGAGACAATCCTCAAGGAAAGACTGGTACAATTTCTTGAGGATAACAATCTCCAGACAGCAGGCAGCACGGTTTGTTTCGGGCAGTTCCTGACAGATGAACTTGGTTGATTTTTATGACTGGATTATGAGGGCACTGAACAGGGGACATGCAGTGGATGTCCTATGCCTGGATTTCAGCAAGGCCTTTGACTCAGTGCCAACGGTAGGCTGACCTGCAAGTTGAAGAGTCTGGCAGCAGGGAGGAAACTAGTCAGATGGGTCAAGAACTGGCTGCAAGGCAGACAGCAAGAAGAGATAGTGGGAGGAAGCATCTAAACTCAGGACAGTAACAAGTGGTGTACCACAGGGCTAGGTGCTGGGACCGGTTCTGCTTAACATTTTCATAGCAGACATTGCAGTAGGGATTAAGAGCAAGATCAGTCTCTTTGCAAATGACACGAAGATTTGTGCCGAGGTAGAGGGGGGGAGGGAGCAAAAGTACGTCAAAAGAATTTAGCAAAACTGGAGGAATGGTCTCACACTTAGCAGCTTGGTTTCAATGCCAGGAAGTGTAAAATGATGCATTTAGGAGGCAAGAACCCAGGACACAATTACCTGCTGGAGGGTGTCCCGTTAACAAAATCCAAGGAGGAAAAGGATCTGGGAGTTCTGGTAACTTGGGAGATGAACCACTCTGCTCAGTGCAGGAAGACAGCAGTAAAGGCAGTGAATGCAAACAGGATGCCAGGGTGCATAGCAAGGGGGATTACTTCTAGGAGTGGGGAGGTCATCTCGACCCTGTACAGGTCCCTGGTGAGACTGCACCTAGAGTACTGCATGCAGTCCTGGTGCTCCTACTTGAAAAGGGACATCAAGCTAGTGGAGGAAGTACAGCACAGGGCAGCAAAAAATGATTCTGGGGTTGTGGGACAGACCATATGAGGGAGACTGAGAGCTCAATATGTATACCCTGGAGGAAAGAAGGGAGAAAGAGGATATGATTGAGACCTTCAAGTACCTAAAGGGTTTGAACAGAGTAGACACCAGGTGTATGTTCAGTCTGAAGGGTGGAAGGGAAACCAGGGAACACTCTATGAAGTTGGAAGGGGGCAGATTCAAGAGGGAACTGAGGAGGCACTATTCCACAGAAAGAGTGGTGACAGAGTGGAAAGCTGTGCCACAGGAAGTCATATCATTGCAAGTGTTGGGTGCTTCAAGAGGTCAGGCGCATTCAATGGGAGGGTACAGACAGGGAGGGGGGCAGGACATGGGGGTGAGGGCATATGAGGGAGGGTGGGAGCTGCAGTCTAATGGACTGAAGTGCTGCACATTCGAGCAGTAGATAGATCGAATGGCCTGTATCTGCTGGCAGTTTCTTATATTCATAGGTTCGTAAGAGGAGAAAGTATAAATAAATTTAAAAAAATTGCTCTGAAAATAAATCCACTAAGTTAGCATAATACACAGGTGCAGAATAGTCTGTGAACTGCAGAATTTAGCTGCAAATGTCAGATTTCACCCGAATAGGAGAATTTTGCAATTTGCGAGCATAATTCATCGTTAAGTGGGCAAAATTCCACCATTTGAAAGCAAAACTCTGCTGTTAGCAGCAAAGTTCTGCACTTTGCAGGTGATTTTAAGCACTTTTGCATTGAAAAGCGTTGTGATTTCAGGTGCAGTCGAAGTTGCTGAGGGCAGTGAAACTTCTGAAACTCTGTGGATGTGAATTTTGGCCACTTGGTAGGAATTTCATTGGTGGAATAAAACTTTGCTGCTGCAACTCTACCCTGGCCAACCACTGTGACTTGAGTCAACTCCCAAACCCATACCCAAACCCATACTGTCTGCATTGCAAGTGGTAGCACTATTACTATACCAGAGGGTCAGCATTAATACAGGAGTTCTGGCCTTGTCTGTGATCCATGTGGTCTTTGCATGTGGTTTTCTGAGGCTTTCACAGTTTTTAGTCTTTGGTGGCCAGCACAGCCAATGAGACAGAGGGACCATACAAGAATACTAAACAGTTTATTTTATTAAAATCTTTCATATAACATACCACTAAATAAAAAAGGCCAGTCAGTACTAGATAACTGATAAGTTGGGATTGACACATTCTGCACACTTTGATTTACATAGTCTTTGTAACAAAGTAAAAAAAAAATGCAAATTTCATGTAGCCTTCACCATGATGCAGAGAGAAACACAAGAATATGTGTAGCCCTGCAAGTGGCATTATAGCAAAGTTTCAGAGAGGAAGGTCATTATGCCTTGCAAAATGCATGGCAGAAGAATGGTCACATGACTGGTTTACTGTGTGCAAAATACAGCCTCATAGTGCACTGTAACAGCTTATTCATAAAGCTAGAAGCATTTGAAGATATTCTGAATGGAAAAGGGAGCCAAAATAACAATACAGTGTAATTCATCTAATAGCAAAACAAAATAACCTATATACAGCAGCCTCCCTGCTGTTAAAACATCAGGGTGGGACAGTGAATGTGCCTTACTTAGATTTCAGACACGCTTTCAATGCCTTTCCACATAGGAGGCTCATAAGGAAACAAGACAGTTTAGGCTGAGGGATCCAAACGTTGTAAACTGGGTAACAAACTGGTTAAGGTAGAGGCAACAGAGGATGGTGGTAAACAGAGCTCACTCTGGGAAAGGGAGGGAGATTGCTCAGTGGGGTGACACAGGGCTCAGTACTGGGATCAGTCCTCTTTAATATCTTTACAAGTGACATTGCAAATGAGCAGAAGGGAAGGTCTTCTTTGTATGACACCAAAAGCTGCAATAGGGTGGACACTCCAGGGGGGTGGAAAAAATGTGCAGAGGTTTGAGAAAACTGGAAGAATTGTCAAGACCATGGCAGCTGGGTTTCAATGCAAAACAGTTCAAAATCATGCACTTAGGACACAGAAACCCAGAGGCAGAATACAATATAGGAGAAGAGGTATTAATGTTCACCAAATAGGAAAGAGATGTAGGTATGTATAGAAACAGAGAAAAGATGTAGGTAACCGTATCTGATGATCTCAAGGTGGCGAGACAGTGCAACAAGGCAGTGGGTAGGGCCAGATAGAATTTGATGGCAGATAATGACTGCTTGACCCACACAGTCTGCACTTTTTCCCTACCTACATTGGGCCAGCAGGATGTTGGGCAGCATAGGGAAGGTATCATCAGCAAAAGAGGAGGTGGTGTTGTCACTGTATCGATCACTGACAGACCCTACCTGGAGCACTGTGCCCAGTTCTGGAGACCACATCTGCAGAAGGACATAGACAGAGTGGAGGCTGTGCAGAGAAGGGCAACTAAAATGGTGCAGGATCTGCATCAGAAGCCCTACAAGGACAGACTGAAGGATCTCAATATGCACACACTGGAAGAGAGGAGTTGGGGTGGATATGACAGAGACCTATAAATACCTTGGGGGGGTAAATAAGGTATAGGTGTGGAGTGTTTTTCAGAAGAAATGATGCATGAGAACAGGGGACTTGCAATGAACATACGAAGAAGCCAGCAAAGGAGGTCATTTGGTCTATCAATTCTGCTCGTATGCGGGGTCCACAGCTTGAACTAATGTCCCTGCCCTCCCTCCCTCCCGCCCTACTCCTCCCATCCTCCTACCCATGACCCTTACCTTCTCCCTATGCCTATCCCAGCCTCTCTTAAAGCTGCTCATTATCTTCAACAGATGACCTCTTCTGGCAATGCATTCCAATGTCACCACCCTCTCTGTGAATAAGTGCTTCTTGACCTCCTCTAAATCTCCCACCCTCCAGCGTAAGACTGTGCCCCTTGTGTTATAGTTGCCACTCAGCTTAAAGAGACTCTTCTTATCAACCTTATTTATCCCTTTCAAGTACTTGAACATCCCAATCATGTCCCTCTCTTTCTCCTGTCTTGAAGCTGGAATGGGTTAAATTTAAAATGGATATGGGGAGATACTTCTCCAGTGAAAGAGTGGTGAATGCCTGGAACAGTCTTCTAGTGGAGTTGGTGGGGATGAAAACAGTGGTGGGCTTCAAGCATACATGAGTAGGCACAAAGAGATCTTGCGGGAAGCAAGGGGGCTGAGATCAAGTAGGGTCTGTAGCGTGACTGTATAGGCGGGAATAGGTGGGCAAAACAGTCCTTATCTGCTGTCATATTCAATGGCCAATTTTCAAAAAGGCACATTTGGTGCAAGGTGCCTGTTCCAAATGGGTATCGCACAAGTGGTGCCTTGCATCAAACTTTGCGACAATCCTGATTTTCGAAAGCAGGTTGCATCAAAATTGGGATGCCTTGCTCCCAATCTGCCCTTCACCACCTTTGCGACAGAAGCACCCATGCACAAGATCACAAGGGGGCTTGTGCCACAGCAGAGCTGCACCATCCCCTTTTTTGCAATTTTTGAAGCCCTGCCATGGATGCAACAGAGAACTCTATTTAGACTAGCCAGGAGGTGGTCCAAGGGACTTGTGCCACTGCACACACTGTGTCAATTGGGGGACCTGCCAGAAGGGGTGCTAGGGCAGAAGGAGCATGAGGGGTGTCCTAGGGGTCATTGGGGAGACAGCGGCACTGCCAAGTTGTGAGGGGTGGCCCCTCAGCAGGAGTGCCATATGGAAAGCCACACAGCTGATAGGATGGGACTGCTTCCTGTGGAGTTGGCAGGGACAGACACAGACATGGCCACAGGTGGGCACAGCTCTGGCACCTGTCTCATAGGTGCAACACACACAAACCTGTAGTTGGGCGGCAGTCTGCCATAATGCAGCGGGGTACTAGGGGACAGTTAGGTGCCTTGAGAAGGTTCCCATCCACCACTGGCAGCCCTCAACCTGCAGCTACACCTTCCCATCTCCAGGGTTAGGCATATTGCACCTATGAGGTAGGTGCCAGGGCTGTGCCCATCTGGGGCCCATGTTAGTGTCCATCCCTTCAAACCCCGAGGAAGTAGTCCCATCCCTATTGGCTGTGTAGATTTCACATGGCATCTCTTCTGGGTACCACCTCACAATACTGGCAGTGCCACTGTCTCCCTGATGCCCTCTAGGCACCTATCATGCTCCTTCTGCCCATGGCACCCCTCTTGGCATGCAGATTCACCCCAACCCTCATGGCTCCTCTAGTGTTGTGCCAGGAGGGGGGCCAGATCCATGCGTCAATTGTCACAGGTGCGCTGAATATTTGGCACAAGCCTTTATCTGTGGCAACTCCTGGGTCTTTGGCACAGAGACCCCCCCTTTTATAAAATTGGTCATAGGGTCCCTGACAGAGCCAGAGTTTACCATAGTCTTAGAGCGATGCAATTTGTGTTGCTCTAAGGGCTGTTTAAAATCGGGCCATATGTTTCTACATTTCTGGAGATATTCTACCACCCTCATTTTAATGCCGCTCCACTGATTGAAACATAAGTGTGTATGCTGGTGGGTGGGGGTGGTCAAAATGCTTAGAGTGACTGCTCAGTTACAAATTTGGGGAGGCTACTGACCTCCTTAACCCCTGGCATTGATTCTATTTGCATTAAAGATTGTATTAAGATCCCGGATTGCAACTGGAGATCTATAGACCAGCTTGGTTTACCTGATTGTTTTAAAGAACCAGTTTATATCTACATAAGTACCTAAGAAGAACCCTTACATGATCCCAATATCGCTCCCAATGCCAAACCCTGAACATGTAATACAGAAACAGCACTTCAGACACTATTCACCAATGACTTTTATTTCTCTTTTCATGTTTCTGTGAGGTGATAATAGTGCATAGCAGCAAAAATAACGTTGATACATACAAATGCTGATCTTTGCTGTCCAGTCTGGAAGCCCCAGCACTTCAATGGTTTCATTTTCCTCATGGAACAAAATCACTGAGCGCCAGGACTTGTCAGACTGGAGTAACACCAGCATTTGTACTGTATCAACTTAATTCTGCATGCTATGTGCACTTAGCACTATTACTACCTTATGCTGTATGAAGGAGAAATAAAGTCATGGGGCTTGATTCTCAAAGCCCTGAGATTGACATAAGGTGTCTGTGCCAAACACAAATGGTGTAAGTGGTATCTTCGTCAAAAACTGCCTCCTGAGCTATTCACGAAGGCACGCCATCAACCACAAACTGTCTGCCCCAAAGCAGGGCTTGTGCCGCCTGTGCGACACGTAATGGGCTGTGACATGGTGCAAGGGGACATAAGGCAGATGCAGCTGCCACATTCCGTAATGTTGAATTCTCAAAACACTCTCAGAGAGAAGTTCTAAGTACCCTTAGACCAGCCCGTGCATTTAGAAATCATTCTCTGGAGAGTTCAGCTCAGTACCCCCAAAAGTGCTGGCGGTCCCACCCCAGGCCACTGATCCCCTGTTACATCGCTGGTTATAAATATATTTCACATTATTCCCTTTAGCTGGTGGACTAGTGTCCCCCCCTTCCAATCCCTGAAGTCAAGGGTGGAAATATATTTGATAGCAAAATAACACATACCCCCATAATGGAAAGCATCATGGGCTGTATATGCAAATCACCACAAAATATTATGCTGGTTCAACTTTAAGCAGAAATGGGGGGTCATGTGATGCAGTGCAGCTAGAGGCAGCGTTTTTGGAGCTCCCAATAACCACCCTCTTCAAACTACTTTCTACCCTACAAAACTAACGTTTAAAGTTCTGATCTACATCTGAGTCTTGGTAACACTCCTTTATTTCTGGTAGCAGTTTGCTTTGCATATATTAACGCATTAGGGGAAGACTGAGATGGAAGCGGAGATGAGACCTGCTGGCATGAAGCACACTCCACCATCCACACCTGAAAAATCTTCTAAAAAATCTAAAAACCAGAACTCGGAGTCTGCAGCTAAATTAACCCCATCCAATGTTTCACCAGTTCCTCTTACTGAAGATCGTTTCCTTCAGGAGCTCCTACTGTTTAAGGAAACGCTGGACAACATTTCTACCGAGCTGAAATCGCTAAGAGGAGACCTCAGCACCCTAACCACCAGAATGGGAGACTCGGAGGTAAGAACTACCTCCCTGGAGACCTGGAGGGAGAAGATAGACCCAGAGATTGTCCATCTCAGGCAGCAGATCAGTAAACTGCAACTTAAAACGGAGGATTTGGAAGGAAGGAGTCGGAGAAACAATCTGGTGATTCTGGGCCTCCCTGAGACCGAGAAGGGCCCTGATATCATCCTCTTTCTCCAGAAGTTTCTGAGCAAGGTTGTTGGGCCTTCCCCTCTCAATCCACAATACCATATAGAATGTGCTCATCGTTCTCTCAGGCCGAAACCTGCAGCTGGAGCACTGTCAAGGCCCATCATTATCAAGTTTTTAAGCTTCTTGGAAGCAACATGTATTACTAAAGGCAAGAGGCTGCAAGCAATCTTATGGAGTGGTTCAAGCTACGTTACATAACATCTTCCCTATGAGATGAGACAGAAATGCTCAGCTTTTCATTCTACAGTTAGCAAGTTGATTGCAGTGGGTATTCGCTACAAAATGAACTACCATGCCAAGCTACAAGTAGCCATTGAAGGTTCTTGGTATTCCTATGAATCTCCAGAGAAAGCTGTACTGGATCTCTCTCTCAAGTTACCCAACTTGTTCAAATCGGGCTGAATATCTGATGAAGTGTCAAGAAGCTATCTCCTGTTTTAAATTACACTATTTGACTTTTACCTTTTGTTGGTGTTCTTCTCTCTCTTCTCTCTCCTTAGGTTTTTGGGTGATGGGGGGGTAGCAAAGTAGACCAGTGCGTGGCCTGGTAGGCCTAGTCTCGCGATAGCTTATGAGGCCTGCTGGTGGGCTGGGGGAAGGGGAACCCTTGGTGTGGCAGGGGTTTCTACATGTTGCAGGACTGGTCGGACCATTTGGTCCCCTCAGCACTTATTGTTCCACTGGCTCCTTCTGTACTTCCCCGGAGCAGGTAATTTTGGTTCTAGTGAATTTCCATAAGCACCTTAACTAAGAGAGGCCATTAGGCAAGTTCCGGATACCTGTTGGTTAAGATTGGGTTGTACAGTTTGGGTTGCCCTTTCAAGAAGGGGGCGATAGATTGGGGTGATTGTGTGTAGCGTTGTTTACGGGTGCCGCTATTGTTGGCATTCCAGGGAGATGACTGTTAGATGATAACATGGTTCTATTTCCCAATGCCCAATAAAGTCACATAATCTGGGGTATGACCCCTCAATACGAAATGGCAATGTCTGTGGTAAAGTCTGGTTTCGGTCCCCCGGTGTTAGATGGACCGATTGGCATTTTTTTCGCCGCTACTGGGGCCTTAAGCTCGTGTTTGCTGTTTAGCACAGTCACTTTCTTGAGGTGCTGGTTGGATCGGATGGCAGCTGGTTGTTTAGGATTATGGGGTAATCCAGATGGGTAGCATTTCGGCTAGGGACCAACTTTCCACAGTGGGGACTGGAACTTATCCGGGAAATCCTTTAGGGAGCTCCTGGGGTTCCCATCCTCAATTGTGGCTTTGACAAATCGTGCCTGGAAGTAATGGTGCACCCTCCTGAAGTATTTATTTCACCTACTCTATATGAGCTACACTCTTCTCCAATGCTGCAGTGTTTGGCATTTTTATAGATGAGAGGGCTCCCAGGTTCTGATCAGGTCCTCACTTTTCAAATTTATTTTGTAGGGCTCACTTGGACTCTTCAGAGGGTGGGGAAGCTCCGCCAAGTAGCTGGCCCTGGAGGGACTGCTAAGCGCAACAGGGAGAGGGGGGAAAAGCATCCCTGTTGGGGGATATCTCAGTCAGGGAGTTCCCAGCACTCATTGGGCAATAATTTCAGGCTTAGTAGGGGGTACTTCCTTAGTATACTGGTTCATGGATATCGTCTGTGCCTCCCATCAAGAGGATGCTTTTGGGGTTCTGTTCCCTGACCCAAGTACTAGTGTAACCCCCTTGCAAATGGTGGTTCCTAAAGTTTCCCCAGAGCTTGGATAAATGCTCTGTGCCTGGTTAGAGTTCGGCATTAAAGCCATTTAAATGGGGGGCCAGTGAGCGCTTTAAGAGGCCTCTGTATACTGTCTCTTTAAGGGCTGCCTGTTGCAGTCATAATTAGTTGAAATGGGAGGGAGTTTAAGTGTTGCTATGCTCGAATCCTGCCCGGGCTGCCGGGTAAGCGCTCCCAGCTGCCATCGCTAGTGATGCACAGGGAGTTCTGATAGAGGATGTGAATGTTTGCTTAAAATACTGTAAAATAATAATGATAATGTAGTTGTTACATAGATACATAGACAGTGTCAGCAGATAAGGGCCTATGGCCCACCCAGTCTGCCCATTTGAGCTTGTAAGTTCAGTTTGTTTTCCTAGAAGTCTGTTGCCCCTTACCCCTGACCTCTAGAATTCCTTTATGTCTATCCCATGCATTCTTAAATCCCGTGATTGTTTCAGCCCCACCACTTCCTCTGGCAGGGTGTTCCACTTGTCCACCACCCATTCTGTGAAGAAATTCTTTCCATGTTTCCTCTGAATCGTCCTCCCTCCAACTTCATCCCATGCCCTCTAGTCCTGGAACATCTTTTTCGCTTAAAAATAGTGTTTTCCTGCACCCTGTTCCTCCCTGTAAGATACTTGTATGTCTCTATCATATCCCCTCTCTCCCTCCTCTCCTCCAGGGAGTACATGTTCAGTTCCTTCAACCTGTCTTCATAGGACTTGTGATGCAATGCATGCACCATATTTGTTGCCCTCCTCTGAACCTTCACCAGTCACCAATGAATCCAAACCCTTCCTCACAGCACCAGTTCTTCAACCATGAGTTAAAGTTCCTGGTGCATGCACTCTTAGGCTCTCCCTTGCCTCTCACAGGTAGTACTTCGAGAAAGTGACAGAAGTAGCTACTTGCTTGAGACCCCTCCCCAGTTTCCTAAACTCTTCCTGAACTTCCTTTGGCTCCCCATTTTCCAGGTCATTAGTACCTAGGTGGATAATGACATCCAGCTCACCCTCCCATCTTGCCTTCCCAGTGATCCCCAGGATCTTCCTTCCATCCCTCCATGCCGTAGCACCTGTTAGGCACCTCACCTCCCTGTCCTCCCTCTCCTGTGTTCCTAGCTGGATCCCTCTTACGATGGAGTCCCCCACCAGGATTTGCTTCCTCCTCCTCTGGGGTCCACTGCTTTCCCCGCTGAGGTCACCTCCTTGGCTAACCTCCACATCCTTTCCTTCCACTTCTCTGGGTACCTCTATTTGGTAGTCCACGTTTGCCAGTGTGACATATGAGTTCTTGAGTGGAATAGGATCTGGGATGTGCCTCTGCCTGACTGCTCTAACCCTCCCTGAGCCCACTGTCATCCAAGTGCTCCTCGTTCTCGGCATCCTTTGAGGCAGCTGCATTGGACTAGGTGGTCCCTGGATGAGTGATGGTACTCCTGACCCAGTTTACTTCCGCTCTGAGTCTGGCTACCTCATCCCGCAGTCCAGAGAGATGCATGCAGATAGGGCAGCACCTCAGTGTCCAGAAGGTCTGCCTGAATATGGCTGCCCCACAGCCACTGCATTGCACCCTCCCACATTATACTGCAATTCCACTACTTGTCTGCTACTGAAGCTCTCCTAGTTCTCGTTTTATTAATTTACTGTACTAAAAATCCTGTCACTAATCCTCAGATTTTTTTTTAAAGGAAAAAGAAACCAATAAATAAATAAATGAGTCAAAACACTTGTTGTGCTGAGGGTGGGCTTCTTCCCCCTTATGCCCCTCCTACTTCACACCCCTTACTATTCCCTGTGTTTAGCTCCTGTCAATCAGATTTATCAGGGCATATAGTTAAGAATTGGAGGAAGGGGGGGCGAAAATTTGCAGCAATTAAAGACAGCACAGAATTACACCACCACTATGTTTTAAATTTTCAACAGCCCAAAACAATTATAAGTAAAGACAACAAAGAAAGTAGTGTCATTAGCATACAATCTAAGTCTAAAGAAAATAGCAATTACCAGTTACTCTAAAGCACTAAATTGAATATGTTTCCTTCCTTCCCCTTCTGGCTTCTTCTGAGAAAATAAACCTCTGCTTGCTACTTTAACTCTGACTAAGCCCCACCTCCAGTTATCACGTAGCTGAGGTCAGAGGCCAGACAATTAACACCCTTCACCCAACTACAGGGCAGTCAGACAAGCCAAGATAAAATTTGCAGCAATTAAAGACAGCACAGAATTACACCACCACTATGTTTTAAATTTTCAACAGCCCAAAAACAATTATAAGTAAAGACAACAAAGAAAGTATAGTGTCACTAAACGCCCACAATCTAAGTTTAAAAGAAAAATAGCAATTACCAGTTACTCTAAAGCACTGAATTGAATATGTTTCCTTCCTTCCCCTTCTGGCTTCTTCTCTGTTGTTCTAACCTGCCTTGCTTTGCAGCACTGATGGTTTCAATTGCCTCCTCCATTTTAGTCCAGAACTATTGAATTGGACCAATCAGTACCTTGGGACCCTATAGAGCTGGCCGACCAATAGAGGAGCTGTTTGTAATTGAGAAAGGTATTATGGGCTATGGCTTTTCCACACCACTGAGAGCTGAAGGAAATGACCGCAGGCTCAACCAGCCAATCTGATTGGGTAGCGCCCAAATTGAGAGGAATGCCCCAAGCTGTGAGGGGCAGAGTCGTTGTGACTGAGGTGAGGAGAGGAGCTCTGTGCTTCAGCGCTGGGAAGTGTTCACGCGCGTGAAGTGCGTGAAGGCCGAAGAAGCCATTTTGCCCGTGAGGGGAGTCGGACTAAATCCACCGGCGTGCGGTCGGAGGAGGCTGGTGCCAGCCCAGCTACCTACCAGGCGCATCCTGAGAGGACTGGAGAGAATAGCTAAGTCACACTCGGTCCGCCTGTAATGTTTGAAACTGCCATTTGCTGTTTGAGTTCTTCTGAAATTTGTGACTGTGTGAAAGCAGCTGCCTGGTATGGTACCCTCTGTCATTGCAATATAAATATGTGAGAAGGCTGGTGAAGATCAGGCTCCATCCTGGCAGCGTTGAAGGAATAGTTATTTGCTGGGGCTGTGAGTACTGATTCAGGGTAGCTCCCTGCAGAGTGTGTATACAGTGATTTCCAGTGCATTATTATACTGCTGACTGCTTAATTAAACTTTCCTCCTATTCTGACCTGCTCAGGACTATAATGTTTATCTGTGTTAAGGGCCCCAACCAGCTGCCACGTTTGGACTAGCCATTAGGGCTTGGGTACCCAGGGACAGTAAATCGTAGGGTTAGGCCTGTGCACAGAGCCCTAGGTATATAGGAGTAGTGTAAGCCAATCAATCTGATGATATCCCTCCCCTTTGTTATCTACCTTTCTAATAAATCAGATTGCTGTGTTATAACTACACCCTGGCTGGTTTGTACCCTTCGGAGGAGCTGCTGCATGGTGACTGTGATATAACTGTATCTTACTTTACAGGGGGTCTCTGAAGTGAGCTGAAATATATCAGCCGTGGGGTAAGTGTACTGGTGAAAAATTGTTGGCACACAGTGTGAGGTCACTAGTGGGACAAAAGGGGGTTGCAGTAGCCCAGAGGGCTATGACCCAGGTAGTCTTACTTGTACTAACCCCCGACCTCTGGGTGGAGGCACCCATCTATGGATCTGGCCCCTCACCCTGCCTCAGTGGGGCAGACAGGGTAGTAGCCCTAAGGGTAGCACCCCTAGGGATTACACTAGCATTTTAATATGTTTCAGGGGTAGTCAGGAGAACATTTGTACGTAGTTGGAGGTGTGGGGGTGGGGAACATGGTTTTTCTTCTCGGTATTGGATTGGGTAAGGGTAGCAGTATTACATTTGAAGTCAATGCTACTCCAGTTACTCTTTAATGGTTTTGATGGGGAGGTGGAGGGGTGGGGTATGGTTGGGAGGTTGCTCAAGTGTGGTGGGGGAGGTAGGATGTGCCTTCTAGGGTGGCTTTTCTCCAGGTTATATATCTTACTGTTGTCTTGTTTAATTACTAATAAGTGTTACAGCGATTAAAATTGCAACGTGGAATGTCAGAGGTGTCAGGGACCTATCTAAAAGGCATCAGGTTCTCAAAAACTGTGTTGTCCTGAATGTTGATATTCTCTTGATGTAAGAGACCCATCTGTTATCATCAGAAGTTAACAGGCTTCACCGGCAGGGTTATGCCCATGTTTTTGCTTCATGTGGGTCGTCCTCTAGTAGGGGGTAGCCATTTTGGTCAAGAAGCATATACCTTTTCTGGCAGAAGAGTGTTAAACGGACCATGAAGGTAGATTCATTATTGTGAAGGGCTTGCTATATAATGTTAGGATAGTAATAGGGCAATCTATGGCCAGAGTGGTATGTGACAGATTTTCTCATGACCTTAGCTGAAAAGCTGAGTGGATTCTTGCCGTAAGTGCTAATACTGGGGGGAGACTGGAATATCGCTCCGTCGCAAGATCTCGATAAATCCTATAGACCCCTGAAACCACTTTCCTCCTCACATCTGGCTATGAGGAATTTTATGGACCTACTGGGCTTGTGTGACCCATGGCATTTATTTAATCCCACACGACAACTATTTTCTTATTATTCTCAGGTACACAAGTCGTGGTCCAGAATTGACCTAATTTTGGTTAGCAATAATCTTTTGTCTGGGGTGCTGCAGTTGGGCATCGAGCCCATTGTGATATCAGATCACTCTGTGGCATGGATTTTGGTTTACCCGGACTCGCAGGTGCAAAGAGACACCTCCTGGAAACTAAACACCCAGCTCTTAAAAGAAAAGCGTATAGTCTCCCATATTAGATCTCTAATCTCTTCCTTTGTGGAGACCAATTCAGGCTCAATTGGGAGGGAGGACTTGTTTTGGTGCTCCCTTAAATGTTTCATCAGGGGGGAATTTATTAAACACACATCCAGAAGGAAAAAGCAGAGGCAGGCTAAGATCATGTCGTTGTCGAATCAAATTAGGTTGGCGGAAAATAAGTTATCCTCCTCATCTTCCCAAGTAGATTTGGAAACCCTAATGAAACTTAGAAATGAATATTCAGACTTGGTAAGGGATAAGGCAGAGTACACCCTCCTCAAAACCAAGGCCCATTATTTTGATCAAGGGGAGAAATCTGGTAAGATGCTGGCTCTTCGCTTGAGGGAAGTGGAGGGATCGAGATGGATCCCCTCTTTATTATCCACTGATGGCTCGCTTAAAACCTCTCCCAGGATATTTCCACGAGTTTTTGAGTCCTTTTACAGGAACTTTATGCGTGGCCCCTCTCACTTTCATTCTCATGTGGACCAATTTCTGGATGGTCTTCCCTTCCCTCCTTGCAGACCCACCAAGGTGAGGCTCTGGTTGCCCCTATCACGGTGGCGGAGGTGGAAGATGTGATTAGAGAACTAACTCCGGACAAGGCCCGGGGCCTGATGGTTTTCCTTCCAACTTATATAAAGTTTTGGTAAAGAACTTGCTCCCTCTTAATGAAACTGTTGAGTACATGTTTACTTCGATATTTTGGACCCTACCTGCTAGAAGCCACTATTGTTTTGATATTGAAACCAGATAAGTCTCCGATGGATCCATCTAGTTACTGACCAGTCTCACTACTAAATTATGACATTAAAATTCTAATGAAAATTCTATCCCTTAGAATCAAACGGGTTTGGTCCAACTTGTTAAGTCCTGAACAGGTAGGGTTTGTCCAAGGCAGATCCTCAGCTGACCATCTGCGCACTCTCTCACATATTTTCCAGGCCGCCCAAGACTCCCAAGCTCCTATGGCTTTAGTATCATTGGATGCAGAGAAAGCCTTCTACAGAGCTCACTGGGAGCTTCTCTGGATTATATTGGGGAGAATGGGCTTCCCGGAGACTTTCATTCAATGGATTAAGTCAGTTTACAAATCTCCTACTGCTAGACTTTACTGTAACGGGGTCTTTTCTTCTCGATTCCCGTTATTTACAGGCACTCGGCAAGGATGCCCCCTATCACCTTTCCTGTTTAAGTTATATTTGGAGCCTCTCCTTCTCAGTATCAAGAACTCACCCCTGGTCACAGGGTGTTTTATTCAGCAACAGTCTCTGGTTCTTTCGGCCTATGCCGGCGATATTCTTCTACATCTGACTAACCCGGAATCATCTCTAATACACATATTGCATATTATTGCCCGGTTTGGCCAGGTAGCAAATTGCAAGCTGAATTTGGCTAAATCAATTATATTTCCGTTGAGCGTCAACACACCTCAGGTTAACTTTACCCAGTTTGGCATGAAATGGGCCTTCTTCCTTTAAATACTTAGGTATTTAACTACCAAGGACCCTGAAGTTTTCAGGAAGCTTAACCTGGATGACTTGCTGACTAAAATACATACGACCTTCAGAGATGGTCTGCTCTTCCTCTATCTCTGTGGGGTCGTATAAATATCATCAAGATGAATGTTTTGCCTCAGGTTTTTACCCACTTAATTTAATGAACATATACCTACCTATGTCCTATTTCCAACACCTTCATAGGTTTATTTCAAGTTTATTTGGCAAGGCAAGCAACCCAGGAAAGCATTTTTAAAGCTTAACTTACCTAAGGAAAGAGGGTCTTCGCTTCCTAATTTCATGCTATATTGTCGAAAATCGAGGTGGTATGACTCAAGGGCAGAGGATTACCACCAATTTGGTTACAACTCGAGAGAAAGATTTTAGTTGAGCATGGTCTCCAGTCATTTAGAATTTTTACTATATCTTTTCCATATTACCCCCACAAGGTAGTGTCATAGGTACCTCCATTAAAGTGTTGAATCAATGCTGGAATTTCTTCAACCTCTCTCCTAGGAAAGACACTACCCAGCCTCTTACTTTAAACTTAAATATTAAGATTGGTGGTCTCCCACTCCCTTTAGACTGGCTTCCTCAGCTGAGGAATTGTTGTGTCGATGACTTGTTCCTGAATAATTCTCTTTTATCCTCGGGAGAGGTTATGGCCAAATATAACATCCCTCAGAAGTTTATTTTTAAAGTCTTCCAGCTAAGACACCTATTGGCCTCCAGTTTTGGGTCCACCCCCATATCGTCCCAAGTTAAGCCCTTCTCAGACCAGATACAGAACATGCAAATAAGGCCCATAGCATTTCCAAGATTTGCTCCTTACTATTGGACACTAAATTCCCTAATCCCTTATTGGCTCTAAATGTTGGTCCTCTTCTGCCAGAAACCCCTTTAGTCTGGGATCAGATTTGGGTAGACATGTGTACCTCTCAAGATAGGCATAGGCTCACTCAGTATCATATATTGAATAACATGTACTATACCCGGTCAAGTTGGCCAAATTAGATAGACTACCTTCAACTCTTTGGACAAGGTGTGGCATGGTGGAAGGGAACCTGGTACATATTTTTTGGCAGTGTGACAAGGTGGCTCCGCTATGGCAGTCCATCCAGTCCAACCTAGACCCTCTTTTGGGTCTGGGAAATTTATTTACCATAGAAGTATGTATTTTAGGGATGTTTTCCAATATACAGGTTATGGAGCGTAGATTCCATATGGCTTTAATTTCTATAGTTGTTAAAAGATTGGTCCTCAGGCACTGGATGGACCAACTGGTTATATCGTATGCAGAATGGATCAGTGACATTTCTCTCTGCTTTTGGACTGAAAGATTAATAGCAAGCTCCCGGAATCACTTGACCTCATTTGGTCGGAAATGGGGTAAACTGTATGCTGTTTGTTTGAACTAATGTCTTTACGAGAACACCTCTGGCTCCTTTAGCTGGTATTAGCTCATTGTATACTCTTTGTCTTATATAGGTTACATTTTAATGTATGTTATGTGTAGTAGGGTTTGTTTCTCTTTTAATAAGGCACATCCTGGGGTGGGGGGACTGGGGTATGGAGATAAAGGGATGGGGGAAGGGGTTCCCTATTATTTTATATGGACTCAATGATTCCTGCAGAATTCTGTAGTCTTTTTCTGTTGCCATTATGTAATTACTGTCATTTACTTTAGTTTGTGTTCCCTGTACTACTCGCTTATTTTTTATCATTCTATAAACTAATAAAGAAGTTAAATTTCAAAAAACACTTTAAGCAGAACTGCATGGTGCTGAAAGGCCTCTCACACAGTTTACAAAGGGTGCCAACAGAAGACACAGACACATGTTTCGTCCTACCAGGACTCAACAGTGTGCCTCATCTGTATGACACCCCAGTGGAATGAACCAGCTACCCTATGTTGGCCTATCTGGGTTGGGTTGTGGTGAGCCCTATAAAAACAAAAAACAAGCTAAAACACAAAGAACCATAGTGCTCAAGCACTGAAGCAAGGGTTACCCCAAAGAGCACTGGCCGGGAAGACAAGTTTCAAAGAAATACAAAATCACACATACCATCATAATGCAAATCATCATAGGCTGTATATACAAATCACCACATTATGCATTATGGTGGTATGTGTGATTTTGTATTTCTTTAAACAACTTCCACATGCTGGGGTAACCCTGCCCTCATCTTTTAGCACTAAGGTTCTTTAGGCTGAGATATTCAGAAGGGTTGCACATAGAGCAACACGTTGCACCATGTGCAACCCACTGATGTGCCCGGCGCGATATTCAAAGGGGGATTGAGCCTGGCACAAATCCCGATGCACCTGAGTGCATCAGTAATGTATGCGGTGCAGGTGGGGGTGTGTGCCCATGCATACTCTGCACATCCCGATATTCAGCCCGGGATGTGCTGAGCCCATTCATGCACAACCCCTACTTGCACTGCACACAAGTGAGCCAAAAAAAAGGAGCAATAGCTGGCCACCACAGGTGAGCTGCCCGTGTGCAGGGTGCAACACGGCAGCTGCCCACCTGTGGGTGGCCATAACTCCAGCGGCACACTTAAGTGGTGGTGCCTCCCATGCCCGATAGCGGGCATATGTAAAAACATTGATAGTCCTATATCCCTGGTGGTCCAGTGGACTGCTCGCTGCATGTCGCGGGCATATGTAGAAACATTGATAGTCCTATATCCCTGGTGGTCCAGTGGACCACTCGTAGCAATTACGGGCATCAGTAATAAATAATGGCACACCAATCCAACCCTGGTGGTCCAGCAGTACCCCCTTCCCACCCACCCACTGATCCCCACCACCCTGCTCCCCGGTCCAGCGGTTGGACAGCTCCCACCCGCTTGCCACCCACCGCCTGCCAACTGACTACATATGGTGGAGCTGTACACCCATTGGTTCTGGCGTGAGCCAATGGGTGTAACTCACATCGCCGATGAGCTGCTGGCCAGACCAATGGGCGTACAGTCCTACCGCCAGGCGGGAGTCAGCGGCGCTGGGAGTTGACGCCACCACTGACCGGGGAGCAGGGCGTGGGGCCCAGTGGGCGGGTGGGGAGGGGCACCATGACCACTAGGGCTGGATGTGTGTAATTATTTATTACTGATGCCCGTGATTGGGCCAAGAGGGTCCACTGAACCACCAGGGATATAAGACTATTGATTTTACTACAAATGCCCGCGATCTGGCTGTGAGTGGTCCAGTGGACCACCAGGGATATAGGACTATTGATTTTACTACATATGCCCACGATCAGGCTGCGAGCAGTCCACTGGACCACTAGGGATATAGGACTATTATTTCTCTACATATGCCCATGATCGGGCTGCGAGTGGTCCACTGGAGCACCAGGGATATGGGACTATTATAATTCAACATATGCCCGCGATCGGGCATCAGGGCGTGTTGCCGCTTGTGCAGGGGGCAGCGGTTCTAGATGGCTGCAGCCTGGCTGGGTGCCAGGCGCAAGTCTCCAAGGATCGGCACACCTGAATGCAAATGTGGCCATAATGACATGCAAATGGCCCCATTTGCATGTGCACTTTTGAATATCACGGTGGTTGCTCCTATCGCAACGGCACTTGCGTTAGTGCATCCCCCTGCTCCACTCTGGCCACTTGTGCTGGCACAGTGCCACTGCGCCATGCACTCTGTGGGTGGCCAAGGTGCGATATTCAATGATGCTCTGCCATGGTGCAGCTCCGTTGAATTTCACCTGTCCACGCTCTGTGCATCCAAGTTGAGCTGCACCCAGACTTGCACCACAGCCTGGCACAGTCTGAATATCCCATTCTTTGTGTTTTAACTTGCTTTATGTTTTTATTGGGCTCACCACAACCCAACCCAGATAGGCCAACTTAGGGTAGCTGCTTCATTCCACTGGGGTGTCCTACAGACTACATACTAGACTACCAGAAAAATGTGTTTTGTTTACTACAACATCGATCAGGGTTGGGGGGAGCATTAGACCACCAGGGAAAAGGGTGTTTGTCATTATTATAGCACTGATCAAGGATCGAGGGGGAACCACTTGTGTTTGGAGAGGAGGGGGGGGAGGTATGATAGAAACATACAAGTACCTCACAAGGAGGAACAAAGTGCAGGAAAACACTATTTTTCAGAGGAAGAGATGCTCCAGGACTAGGGCCATGGGATGAAATTGGACGGAGGAAGGTTCAGAGGTAACTTGAGGAAGAATTTCTTCATGGAAAGGCGTGGACAAGTGGAACGCCCTGACAGAGGAGGTGGTGGGGGCTGAAATGATTACAGGATTCAAGAATGCATGGGATATGCATTTGGGGATACTAGCAGTTGGGGGAAGGGGACAACCCAGTTCAAGAGAAGCTTGAAAAGGCAAAATTACATGTGCAACTGGGCACGCTAGGTGGGCCAAAGGCCCTTATCTGCCATCAGTATTTATGTACCTATGTAAGGAGCCTGCAGCAGACCCTTCCAGTGTGCCAGGTGTTGGACGCATGGGCGGGTTGCCAAGCGTATGTAGGTAATTTAGCGCCATTCCTGTACCAGAATCTGGTGAAGGGTTCCGGTGCAGCGGCTTCAGTGCAAACTGCTGTTTGACATAGCTTGCACTGATCTTAGCCCTATTTGACAATTGGGCCCATGGACTTGAACAGCAGCTGGAGTGCTCTGTGTCTGTTTCTCTGGATTATTATTTACTGAAGCACCTGGTTCAACTCAGTGTGCAGCCAACTCTGTGTTTGTATTTCTGAAGATTGATTATGCAGGCTACTGGGAGAAATGCATGTGTCTATGTTAGCGTGTAGAAAGCCTAATATTGGAGCCACAGAGGATCTTCTTCGTCAGGTCCATGACCACCTGAACCAATCTGTAAAGGACAGCCAGATTCTATCATGCACAGTGGACATACTGTACATTGATACATAAATTTCAATGGCAGATGAGGACCACTTGGCTCATCCAGTCTGCCCACTTATTCTACTCCCCAAGTGACCCTTAATGACCCTCACCACATCCCCACTAGGACAAGGACTATTTTGTTGAGAACATGAGAGTGTCCACCACCTTCTCCAAATAAACTAATTTGAACAGTCTCCTCCTTTTAGGAGCCAAGCCACCAACTGATGATGATCTGGAGTTTGGTGGAATTTTGAACTCTGATTAAGTGGATCACACTGTAGCATAAGTCTGAACAGTTCCTGAACTGCTGGACTGACTGGAATAGATATTCACAGCCTTCTTGACCATTTCAGTATCACAAGGGTGAATCATCCACTCAAATACTTGATCTTACTGAGAACCACTGAAAGGAGATGTCATAGAAGAAACTAATAAACACTCCAAGGCCCATTACCAAGAAAGCATTCTGTGCCTGTGCTACTGGCTATCTATATTGACTACAAGATCTTGGGACTTTCTCATGAGTGCAAAGTCCCTGTAGAGTGGTGGCCTCCCAAATGCTTTAGGAATAGGGGCCGCATTTGTCTTATAATGGCACCTAGTGCTACAGAAGTCACAGTGACCCCGGTGCTTATCTCCTACGTGAGTAATGATGGCTCTTGTCAAACTATAGAAACAGTATGGAGCCTTCGCCGAAAATATTTAAGTGGGCCTGTTGACAATTCAGTTCAGTCCTGGGAAGCCTGCAAGCCCACCTCCCCACTTGGTCACCCTTCCCTGGATTCCACTCGCTAGTACAGTACCCCCACTTACCATGCACTTGTATTCTATGATGACAATGATGAATGATACTTCAAACAGAAACATAACTTTATTTAGGGCACAATCCTAAAGACAAAGGGATTAATTTGCAGGGTGAAGTAGTTATGCAAATAGCTGATTTTCCATTGTTCTGTGTAATCCCAGCCCAATACTGTAGTTACTTCTCTCATGCCCTGCTTGTTTATTTTTACTTAGAAAATGGGTCAAAGAACCCCTGCTCCCTGATTGGCTAAGATCACTCACTAACCAGGCAGGTATCAGGCAACAGAGACCAGTAAATAACTAGTCCCTGTGCCTGCCTACCTTTTACATTAGAAAGCACTGACTGTAACTTTTAGTTTTTAAATCAACACTGTTTTTGCTGTCTTAGTGAGCTGGCAAGAGAAGCACCCCCACGTCCAGTCTCGAATGCCTTTGTCCCTGAAATATGTGATCATGTAAAACAAAAAAACAATAAATAAAGACATCATCTCCATAGCGCTATTAATTCAGTCTTAGCTTAGCCACTCAACCATTGGGTACAAACGTGAGGTTACTCCTGATGTCACACAGCCCCACTCACTGATGACCATGCTCACTACTTCAAGGAGTCTTTTTCCCCAACATTTGAATTTATTCCTTACCCTTTTCTTACTTACAATCTGTGCAGCTTACTTTTTGAACAGTGAGTCAGTGGGTGACCAGGGGGTGGGGGCCCCAAAAAATTGGCTGTAAAACACAGCAGTGCCCTCTACTGGCAAGTATGAAAGTAGAAGGACTACTTTGTAAGAAAATTGACTTTTAATTGATTGTTGTTTATCTTTATATGTAATATTTAAATATGTTTACAAAACTGTAACCTATAACCCATGTTCTAAGTGCAATAATGCCCTCCAGGGTGGGTGGTATGAGCTATACCCACCCTTATATCAGCTATAAGGCCCTTCCACCTGTGGCCCCAGACCTCTTTACATAGCCACATTCTGAATGTGCTGCAAAGGGTGCAATGGCAGGACAATCAGTAGACTATTACAATAGTAAAGCCTATACATGACATGACATGACAAGACTGTGCAACAGAGAATTATGACTTCAAGTGTAGAATAAGTGGCATGTACAGATGAACTCCAAGAGATAAAGATGGGTCTTGCAGTTTAGCCTAGACATCAGAGTAATGTGCTGTAAATGAGCTTGGTACATTTGACAGTATAGATGGCCAGTACAGCCTAGAAGTTAGAGTAATGTGCTGTGAATGAGCTTAGTACATCTGGCAGTATAGACTGGCAGTACAGCCTAGAGGTTAGAATAACGTGCTATGAGTGAGCTTGGTATATCCAGAAATATAGACTGGCAGTACAGCCTATAAGTTAGAGTAATGTGCTGTGAATGAACTTGGTATATCCAGCACTATAGCCTAGAGGTTGGAGTACAGAGTAGTAAATGAGCTTGGTACATCAAGCACACCTATGTTTGTTTACCACAACCTCCACTTGCATTCTGTGTGACTCAGAGCAAGTCATTTAACCTTCCCCGTATTCCCGGATTACCCCTAAAAACAGGCACTTGTGTCTAGGGGTCTTACCTAGTTACCAAAAGAATAAAAATAAGGGCAATATATCAGAATTTTAGTAGCTTCAAGGGACAGATTTTGGCAGATAAAAATGACATTAGTTAAATGAAATCTGCAAGCTTTAGAAGTAGTCACAATTAGTGAAGAAAGGGGAAAATATATAATCAAAATCAACTCCTATGTTTTTAGCATTATTCTTAGGGGAGAGATGAAAGGAATAGTGTGTTTACTAATTTCAGAGCATAAGCTTGAGTATAAATCATCAGATAGTGGATCGGGGGAAGAAAAAAGCACATCTGTTTTCCAGGCATTGATTTTCAGTGAATTCAAAGAACACCACTTTAGGCCAACCTGCCGGCACAGCAGTAAGGTGACCGTTTGCGACATTGATGCCCCGAGTTCAGGAATGGACCTGGGAGCTGGAGGGCTGCCAAATGGATAAGGATGGAGCATCTGATGGATGGCTCTCCTTCTCTGGGTGGGGAGGAGGGGTGAGTGTCTGGCCAGACGGTGACCCCTGGCTGAGGCCAGGGTAATCACAAGAGGGCTGGCGGCTGCTTGTGTGGGAGGTGGGACAGACTCTGGCATCACTGCACACCTTGCTTCCCAGGGGATCACTGAACTTGAAATACCTCCGTTCCTCAGGGTATGATGCCCTGTCCTGACACCGTTCCCACTGCCACCAGTGCCCACTGGGGGAGGAGGGTCCTGCTCCCATGGGCTGGCCCTGCAGGATAAGCCAGGGCATGCCACTATTGTTCTTCAGGGGTGATGTGCCCATCCAAAGGCCTTGCCCAGGGTGGTAAGCCTGGGCATGGTGGAACAGCATTCAGAATTGGGGCAACAGAACAAAAAAACAAAAAGAACACCACTTTACCAAATCATCATGGCAACTAGACAAATTAAAAAAAAAAATAGGGGTAAGGCCATCAAGAAATGGAGAGTAATGAGTACCAGTCCTGTAGTCTGGGCAACAAGCTCGCTGAACTTGTGGCTTTGATGGAAGAGGGATGCCTGGATATTGTAGCAGTCACAGAAACATGGTACACAGAACCATGACTGGGATGTTAATGTACCAGGGTACACAACCTACAGGAGAGACAGGGATGGTAGAAGAGGGGGAGGAGTAGCTCTCAATGTAAGGAAAGGGATAAACGCAATGGAACAAAAGAGTAAACAGGGAGGAGAGGGGGCACTGTGGGTCAGCCGAGAGACTGGAAATGGCACCACAATCCACACAGGGTTGTATACAGACTCCCATGTCAGGAGAGGAATGGACAAGGATACTATAGAAGGCATCCTTAAGATGGCAGAGAAAGGAGATACTGTTGATGGGGAACTGAATATGCCAGATGTTAACTGAAGTACCTTTGCTGCAGCCACATCCAAGAGCAGGGACATTATCAATGCCTACAGGTGGCATGCCTCAGATAGCTGGTTTTGGAACCCATTCATGAGGGAGCAATCTTAGACCTCATACTCTCAGATGGGGACAGTGAGAGGATCTCAGCTCTAAAAGTGGGTACCCATCTGGGAACAAGTGACCACCAAACTGAGTGGTTCACGATAAATTCAGCTATAGAGTCAAGCCATACAAAGGGAGGTACTGGACTTCAGGAGGGCTGACATTGGCAAGATGGGAGAGTGCCTTAAAAAAGCACTAGCAAACAGGCAAGAAGGAGGGATGGCGCAACATTGGGGAAACATCAAAACTGTCATCACAGAGGCAACAATCCTTTGTGTGAAGCAAATAAACAAATCAAAATGAAAGAAAAAGCCACTATGGTTCTCAAAAGAGGTGGTGGGGAAGGTTAGGGAGAAAAAGATAGCATTTAGGAAGTATAAGGAAACACAGAAGGAGTAGGACAGAGAACTGTACCAGTTAAGGAAGAAGAAAGAAGGAAGCAGGGAGGGAAGTCAGAATAGCAAAGGCCCAAACTGAGGAAAAGATAGCCAACTTGGTTAGAAGGGGGATAAACTTTTATAGGTACATCAGGGAGTGTAGAAAGACAAAGGGAGGGATAGTGAGGCTGAATAGAATGGACGGTGGGTGGGCAGAGAGGGACAATGAAAAAGCAGGGATACTGAACAAATACTTCTGCTCAGTATTCACAAAAGAGGAAGAGGGAGGTGCCTAATCCAATTAACAGAAGCACTCTGTATAGGGGGTCGATCACAGTCCTTTCACAGAAGAAAGGTTTCAAAAGAACTTCTAAAACTGAAGGTGGACAAAGCAATGGGGCCTGATGGAATTCACCACAGAATTCTAAAAGAATTAAGGGGAGAACTAGTGACACCACTGACTACACTCTTTAACAAATCATGGGAGGATGGTGTGGTACCTGAGGACTGGAGGAAGGTGGATGTGATTCCCCTTCACAAAAGTGGGAGCAAGACAGAGGCAGGAAACTACAAACCTGTCCGTTTGACCTCTGTGGTACGGAAAGTGATGGAATCACTCTGAATGGAAAGAATTGTTGAGTGCCTAGAGGCCAGTGGGGCATGGACCCAAGGCAACATGGTTTCAAAGCGGAAGGTCATGTCAGACAAATCTAATTGATTTCTTTGACTGGGTGACCAAAATAGCAGACCAGGGAGGGGCTGTGGTCATAGCTCACCTAGACCTTTGCAAGGCATTTGACACAGTCCCACACAAAATATTAATAATCAAATTAACTAGCCTTGGAGTGGGTCCCAGGGTGGTAGCCTGGGTAAAATATTGGCTGGACACAGAAGGTAATTGTAAATGGAGTCCACTCATAAGAAAAGAGGGTTACTAGTGGGTACCGTGAGGTTCAGTACTGGGTCTAGTCCTTTTAATGTCTTTAAGTGACATTGCAGAGGGACTGGAAGGAAAGTATGCCTCTTTGCAGATGACACAATGATCTGCAACAGGGCTGATACACAGAGGCGTGGAAAGGATGAGAAGGGACTTGACAAGGTTGGAGGAATGGTCAGAAGTATGGTAGCTTGGATTCATTGCAAAGAAGTGCAAAATAATGCACCTGGGAAACAAAAACCCAGGAGAAGATTACACAATGGGGGGAGAGGTAGTAACAACAACAAAAATGGAAAGGGACCTGGGGGTAATCATATCAGATGACCTTAAGGTTAGCAAACAATGAGAGAAGGCAGTAGGGAGGGCTGGGGGCATACTGGGATGTAAAGGGAGAGGCATCACCAGCAGAAAACAGGAAGTTGTTATCCCTCAGTACAGACAGTTGGTGAGACCCCATCTGGAGTACTATGTCCAGTTCTGGAGACCCCATCTCCTCAAGGACATAGGATGGAGGCAGTCCAGAGGAGGACAACTAAAATGGTGCAGGGTTTTCAAGAGAAGCCATACAAGGAGAGACTAAAGGAGCTTAATATGTATACCCTTGAGGAAAGGAGGGAGAGGGGGGACATGATAGAAACTTGTAAGCACCTCAGTGGAATCAACAAAGTCCCAAGAGGGTAGCATCTTTCAGAAAAAGAGATGTGTAAGAACAAGGGGACACAATTTGAAGATAGAGGGAGGACGGCTTAGAGGCAATGTGAGAAAGTTTTTTTTACAGAGAGGGTGGTAGACGCATGGAACAGCCTTCCTGAGGAGGTTGTGGGGCTAAAACTGTGGAAGAATTCAAGAATGCATGGGACAGACATAAGGCAATTCTTGTGGGAGGTAGGAAGAAATAGGCTGCTGGTTAACTAGCATCTGCAGCTTATCCTGTAGGTAGGGAAATGGGTAGACTAGGTGGGCCAAGCGGTCCTTATCTGCCATCAAAGTCTATGTTTCTATGTTTCTATGACAGACTAAAGGAGCTTAATATGTATACCCTTGAGGAAAGGAGAGGGGGACATGATAGAACTTTTAAGTACCTCAGTGGAATCAACAAAGTCCAAGAGGGTAGCATCTTTCAGAAAAAGAGATGTGCAAGAACAAGGGGACACAATTTGAAGATAGAAGGGGGACAGCTCTAGGGCAATGTGAGGAAGTATTTTTTTCACAGAGAGGGCGGTGGACACATGGAACAGCCTTCCTGAGAAGGTTGTGGGGTCTAAAACTGGAAGAATTCAAGAATGCATGGGACAGACATAAGGCAATTCTTGTGGGGGGGGATAGAAAGACATAGGCTGTTGGTTAACTAGGATCTGCAGCTTATCCAGTAGCTAGGGAAAAGAGCAGACTAGTTGGGCCAAGCAGCCCTTATCTGCCATCAAAGTCTATGTTTCTATGTTTCTCTGTTCTATGTTTCTAAATTATGACAATGGTAGAAGTAAAAGCAGGGAAGAAAAAAAATAAATCTTGATATTAAGATAGCGGTGAAAAGAAAAATAATGAGATTGGATATGGCTTTTAAAGAGCAGGCAACACATTCCAGCAACATCTGAAAACACACTCTTTGGTCACATTTTATTAGATATTTTACATTAGCTCTGTATTTTCTCTCCACTTTTTATGGCTGCATGGTGATGTCACTATGCTGATGTATTGCTATGACAAGGGGGAGGGGACTCTGGAAGCATGTGATCAAATATCTAGATGGTCTCCATCCACAGAGTGCTTGGGCTCCACCTTACCCCCATAGTGCTGTTTCTTGCTGTTCCACTGTCTCCTCCCCACCCACCCCACTGCAATAGCTTACTTGCTCCCGACTTGAGCTCCTGAGCCTACAGATTGTCACTATCAGGGTTTTAACTTTTTTGTGTGTGTGTGTACTCAACTTCTGTCTGCTGGTTTTGCATTCTTTGGCTTTCTTGTATGTATGTGTGTCACAGTCTACAATCCAGTCTGCTTTCATGTTAACCCTTTCAGAACGGATCTAATAGTGGCATTGTATCAGTTTGTTTCATGCAAAGGTAGCTGCTAAGACATTGTGAGGTAAGCTGCAGGCACTGAAACCTGCTGCTTGCACATATCTGATTACATAGAAACATAGAATTTGATGGCAGATAAGCACTGCTTGGACCACCCAGTCTGCCCATTTCCCTACCTAATGGATAAGCTGCAGCTCCTAGTTAACCAACAGCCTACTTCCTCCTACCCCCAACCCCTAGAATTGCCTTATGACTGTCCCATGCATTCTTGAATTACACCACTGTTTTTGACTCCACAGCCTTTCAGGAAGGCTGTTCATGCATCTACAACCCTCTCCATGAAAAATACTTCCTCACATTGCCTCTGACCCATCCCCCCTCTAGCTTCAAATTGTGCCCCCTTGTTCTTGCACACCACTTTTTCTGAAAGATGCTGCCCTCTTAGACTTTGTTGATTCCCTTGAGGTACATGAAAGTTTTAATCATGTCCCCCTCTCCCTCCGTTTCTTGAGGGTGTACATATTAAGCTCCTTAAGTCTCTCTTCATATGTCTTCTGGTACAGACCCTGCACCATTTTAGTTGCCCTCCTCTGGACTGCCTCCATCCTGTCTATGTCTTTGTGGAGATTGGGTCTCCAGAACTGCACATAGTACTCAGATGGTGTCTCACCAGCTGTCTGTACAGAGGATAACAACTTCCTGTTTCTACTGGTGATATCTCTCCTATGCATTCAGTATCCCCACAGCCCTCCTTACTGCCCTCTCACATTGTTTGCCCCACCTTTAGGTCATCTGATATGACTACCCCAGGTCCCTTTCTATTTTTGTTGTTGTTAGTATCTCCCCCTTCCCCACTGTGTACTCTTGCCCTGGGTTTTTGTTTCCCAAGTGCATTACTTTGCACTTCTTAGCACCGAATCTAAGCTGCCATACTTTTGACCATTCCTCCAACCTTGCCAAGTCCCTTCTCATCCTTTCCATCCTACCTTGTGTATCAACTATGTTGTAGATCTTTGTGTCGTCCGCAGAGACGTACTTTTCCTTCCAGTCCCTCTGCAATGTCACTTATAAAGATATTGAAGAGGACCGGTACCGGTACTGAACTCTGCGGTACCCCAGTAGTAACCCTCCTTTCTTCACAGTGGACTCAGTTTACTATTACCCTCTGTGTCTTGTTCTCCAGTCAATTCTTTACCAGGCTACCATCTTGGGACCCACTTCCAGTCTGGCTAACTTATATGTTAATCTTTTATGTGTGACTGTTTCAAATGCCTCGCTAAAGTCTAGGTAGGCCATGTCCACAGCCCCTCCCTGATCTACTACTTTAGTCACCCAGTCAAAGAAATCTATTAGATTCATCTGACATGACCTTCCAGCTGTGAATCCATGCTGCCTTGGGTCCTGTACCCCTCTGACCTCTAGGTACTCAACAATTCTTTCCTTCAGAAGTGATTCCATCATTTTCCCTATCAGTGAGGTTAAACTAACAGGTCTGTAGTTTCCTGCTTCTGCCCTGCTCTCACTTTTGTGAAGTGGAATAACATCTGCCCTCCTCCAGTCTTCAGGTACCACCCCATCCTCCCATGATTTGTTAAAGAGGGTAATCAGTGGTGTCACTAGTTCTACCCTTAGTTCTTTTAAAATTCTCGGATGAATCCCATCAGGCCCCATTGCTTTGTCCACTTTCAGTTTTAAGAGTTCTTTCAGACTCTTTCTTCTGTGAATGGGCTGGTATCAACCCCATATCCAGAGTGTTTCTATGGTTTGGCTTAGGTACTTCCCTCTTCATGTCTGAATATTGAGCAAAATATTTGTTTAGTATCTCTGCCATTTCACAGTCACCTCTCTGCCCCCCCTCCCTTTATTAAGCCTCACTATCCCTCCCTTGGTCTTCCTTCACTCCCTGATGTACCTAGAACAGGTTTAATCCCCCTCCTTAACTGAGTTGGCCATCTTCTCCTTGGTTTGGGTCTTTGATGTTCTGACTGCCTCCCCACTTCCTTCTGCTTTAACTGATACAGTTCTCTGTCCTGCTCCTTCTGTGATTCCTTGTACTTCCTGAATGCTTTCTTTTTCTTCATAACCTTCCCTGCCACCTCCTTTGAGAACCATAGTGGTTTCTTACACCGTTTGTTTTGTTTATTTGCTTCACACAATGGCTTGTTGCCTCTGTGGTGGTATATATATGGGATTATATGGGATTTTCATTGATTTGTTCCTCTTTCATATTCAGATAGTTCCTTTTAGCTTTTCTAGGCTGAAGACCTTTTGCTTAAGAATCTCTGGTTCTCACATTAGACCATATTCATAAAAGGTGCAGATGGGCTATGCGCCATGTACCCTGGTGCATAGCCCACCCGAACCCACATTGGTGAATAGGCACCCTGGCCACACACACTGTGCCCCTGCACACTATTCATGACCCCACCATGCCCCCTACATGGCTGAAACCCCTGGCTGAACACACAGCTCCACATGGGGGTGGGCCAAAGGCATGTCCACACTCTGTGCCATTCAAGATGGTGCAGGTGCAGTGTACAAAGGGAGTGTTAGTTATGCCTTCTGCAGGAAGCCATAGGTATTATGCACCCCCTGGGATGCCGCTGCTGGCCATGGTGGGGATGGTGGGGTCACTGGACCCCACACTGAGGTGTCACCTGCCATTGGAGTACATTAGAGGGCTGGGGGACAGTCACCTGGGGGACCCCCACCCCCTTGTGCTGTAGGCGTGTTCGCGCCTGCTGCCCACATGGTGCCCCATGGGTGCAGGGGATCCAGGAAGGGACCCAGGATGGGCAGCTGATTGGCTGCCTGCCCAGGTCCACAGCTCTGCATTGGACTGCCCCCTGTGAACCTGCATGCCGGTGGGGCAGAGCCACAGATGGGAGCCACATGTTGGCCAGTGTTCGAGAATATGGCCAAAATGTAGAACTCATGAAGATGCAGAGCTGCACAGGGTATTACATGCCTTCTGCACTTAACCACACCTGCTTTATTGAATAGATTCCATTCTGTTTCAGCTGTACAATGCTGCTGGTCAGTGAAAGCACCTCCCCTTCCCCACTGACATTCCCGTGGCAACTACTTTCAGGTTAATCAAGGAAATTAATGAGGCACAAAGCAGAAGGGTCTACAATCAAAGATCTAATAACACAGATACATAGATACATAGACATTTCCAGCAGATAAGGGCCTATGGCCCACCCAGTCTACCCATTTGAGCTTGTAAGTTCACTTTATGTTTTCCTAGAAGTCTGTTGCCCCCTACCACTGATCTGCAGAATTCCCTTATGTCTATCCCATGCATTCTTAGATCCCAAGATTGTTTCAGCCCCAACCATTTCCTCTGGCAGGGTATTCCACTTGTCACCCTCTTTTCTGTGAAGAAATTCTTCCTCACCTTTCCCTAAATCGCCCTCCCTCCAACTTCATCCCATGCCCTCTAGTCCAGGAACATATTTTTCGCTAGAAAATAGTGCATTCCTGCACCCTGTTCCTCCTGTAAGGTACTTGTATGTCTCTATCATATCCTCTCTCCTCCTCTCCTGCAGGGAGTACATATACAAGTCCTTCAGCCTGTTCTCATAGGACTTGTGATGCAATCCCTGTACCACCTTTGTTGCCCTCCTCTGAACCTTCTCTACCCTCTCTATGTCCTTATGTAGGTAAGGTCTCCACCCGGGTCTCCAGAACTGTACACTGTATTTAAAACAATTAGCTCAGTGAGATTTTTTTTTTCAGTTACCTTCCTTTGCCTTGGGAAGTGAAGCCCAGTAGTTTCTTGTGTGTGTGGTCACTTCCTGGAGTGGGTGGTGGATGTGGGAGGAGATAGCCAGCAAAACACAGCACAAGCCAGGTTGCAAGTAATTTCCCAAAAATGAATACAGTGGTACAAAAGAAAAGGTCGCAAATTTTAAGGAACATCCTTAACTATGTGTCATTAGTGGGTAGATAATGTCTGGACTATCAAAAAGCAACTAAAAACACAAAAATAAATACAATCACATAATGTAAATAACTCAACACTGGTATACAGCGAAGTGCCATCATAATACAGTAACTCCATACACTATGTACCTATGATAGATTGTTGCTCGCAGTTTTGAGGAGTTTTAAATATTGCTGATAGGAAGAAACTTGAATGCATTCAGAGCAAGGCAACACGAACAATCAAGGGTTTGGAAGATAAGACATATGAGGAGCATTTGAAACTCCACAGACTAAATACTCTGCACAACAAGCATATTGGGGGGATTTGTTGATGATGTACAAAATCATTAACAAGGAGGATCTTATGATTTATTGATTGATTGATAAAAAGTTTATTTTTATACAGGTAATTTTGTTGGGGAATATACCCCATTTACAACAAATTCCTGTGTTTTTTTCTTAAAAGGTTGCGGACAATATAATACAAAAGACAACTATATAATAATTAAATACAAGCATCAGACATGTGAACAAAATCTAAAAACCACATAATTTTAATTCAAAACACTTACATTGAACCTTCAAAAAATTATGCAACTTGGATTTGAACATGTGCAAATCAGCAATCTCAGTTAATTCAAATGGTAATTTATTCCAGTTTTTAGCCAAACTATTTTGAAATGTCATGACCCCCATCCTATTCAAAATTCTATTCATAGGAATCTTCACAGATGTTTTCCTTAACTTAGATGTATGTAATGAATCCACTTCCAATTGTATCAAATGTTTTAATGGATGCAATGCATTATTTGAATGGGTCAATCCGTGACATACCACAGTCCACAAATAGTCCCTACGTGCTGCAGGTTGCAGCCAGTCAAGTTATTGGAAGACTAAGCAATGGTGTACCGCATAACCTTTTCTTATTATATATTTCCCCATCCTATAGTACAGTTGGTCCAATTTAACCAATGATTTCTGGTTTGAATACATGCAGAGAAAGGATCCATATTCCAGCATGGGTGAAAGTAATTGTTTTACAATCTGGTTCTAATGTCTCTAGACAAACACCCAGATATCCTTCGAAGGGCTCCCAACCTTTGATTAACTTTCTTGGTTTGTAACTGAATATGTTCTGAAAAAGTCATCCGAGAGTCTGGACCAATGTCCCATCAAAAAATCTTATTTGCGGATCTGAAGTGTTCTTATTTGCTTGGGTACCTACAGAAAAAAATCATACACTGTTTTTTTTAAGCATATTAACAAGCCAGAATCCCTCATCCAAATCTCCATACAGGAGAAATCTGTCTGGAGCCGCTGTCTCAGGTCCTCAGGATTATTTGCAGATGCCACAAGAACTGTGTCATCTGCATAAAAGCTAAAATCTGTGTGCTACACCTGCCTTTTTGCAAATGACAGGTGGTATGCTGTTGAAGCTGACAGCAGTACCAAGTGGGGGACTGGCTTCGGGCAGGACTAGGTTACTTGGTGCAAAAGCTTAGGTTTGGCTACTCTGCACAGGGGCACCCAAGTAAATCTGAACACAGAAAGCAATAACTGTAATGTCCAATACCAGGAATGGGATTCTAAAGTGTGGCTTTTATTCACATCCAGACTGAACAAACAAAGCGTAGATGGACCCCCATGGGGCTACATTCCTGGTAATGCAGATAAGAGAAACAGAACACTTCCTCAACACTTCAGCCCTCAGACTCTGGACCCACCAGGTACACAGCCCGGACTTGCACGCAGCTTTGGGTATACAGCCCAACATGCACTATTTGGGTTTTCCCTGGCCCAGCTCCCTGCTGGCCACTTGAACCCATCCATATGACATGGACACATTTTTCTGGTGGCTCCTAAACCACCTTAGAGCCTTGACTCTTAAGAGAAATTTCCTTTCAATCCACGTCTGGGTACTTCCCTCAGCACTGACCAAGTGCCTGAGGCAAAGTAAAAGGGCCACAGAGCAAATCCGTAGAGGTGAATCTGGTTACTAAAGATGGGGGGTTTCCCACCTCTAGCTTCCACAATCCATACCCGGCCATTTCTCTGGACATTAAACAACTCTTTCTGAAAAGCTTGGCAATGTAGATTAAAGGGTAAACGCATAGCACATTTCCTCTACATGTTTTGACTTTCCCCTTGTGCTGGACTTGAGCGATTCTTTTACTTTGGCTTAGCCTATTCCTCTAGGCCTCCACTGATTAAGCAGTCCAATCCCCGCTTTACAACAGTTCAGGTGAAACATAGGCCCCATGTAAGAGCAAAACTCACCCTTTGGTTGCAGGTGCCCCACAGGCGATTCTTGACAACTTCTGGTGCCACAGTACAACTTAGGAAAATAAGGCAGCTTCTTCCCTAGCCAGAACCAGGAGGTTGCCCTGGAATAACAGGCAAATCTTTTACTCCCATACCATCAGGGATGGGGCACAGAAACCAGAAACAGCAGTCTCCACCACTTCACAAACAGCGTACTATGTTTCTCTTTTGGCGGAAACACACACCTCTCCCTTAAAGTAGCTCTATATCAGAGCTTTAGGCTCCAAGAGCCTGTGCACAGACTGCTGTGCTCCTCTCTTCAAGACTGCTCACACACAACTGCTGCCCACTATTCAAAAACTCCCAACATTCTAACCTAACTCCCAACTGCAGATTCCAATGTGGCTCATGCAGCTGCAATAGTTCTATGGTAATGTCATCCCTCAGTCTCAGCTGAGACTGAGAACAGAGTGAGACAGTGTGAAATCCATTTAACTGGAGTTTCACAAGCTGCCTTCCCTGCCTACCATTAGGTCTTACTGGGATTCTAGTAACCCCGGGTAACAGGGGGGTTACACTCACCCTGGGCCAGGAAAATGACTGTCCGCAGTCATTATTTACCCAGCTTAGGCCATCCCACCCTATGTGCTGCCTGCAGAGGGGGGTGATCAGGCCCCCTCCTACCATGTGCTAGTACAGGCAGGCAACACTAAGGGCCTAGAGGCCTTTGGCTGACATATCAGCCTCTACTCTACCCACTAACTATGGGTGCCTAGTGGATCTGGTAGAACTGTCCAGAGCATAACCCTAATAGATCAGCACTGCAGTCCCTATGGATGTTCAGGACCACAGCCTGTCTATCCCCTCAGCCCTCTAGGAAAATCTATCTGCCTCTAACTCAAACCTCAAACAAAACAAACCGGGACCTCCCGACTTTGGGCACTATGCAACCACACACCAGGAAACTAATACCATCTATTACATTACTCCTTCACTCCCCACAACCACACCTGTGGAAGGAAAGGGTTACTACAGTAACAACAACAATAACACAAATAGTACTTTAAATACTACACTAAAATACTAGTGAAGAACTCCGATGAGCCCTCCTCCTCTTCTTGTCTTCTCTTCTATCATCTTCAGGAACACCTGCAAGAGAAAAGAAAGACAAGGCGCACTCCTACTCTGCATACACAGTCTATCAAATCCCTACCATCAAAACACTGGAGAATCCCAAAAATATATATATTTTTTTTTTTTTTTAGAAAAGGTAGAAAAACAGTATATACACTAGAAACAGTAGAAAAACAATTACATTATTTACAATACACCTTTGAGGGATGGAGTGCCCTAAAAAGTCCCATCTAGTGACCACAGTGCCCGAAGTCTAGCCCATTAAAGAGTCTCTCCTGGGCCGGAGCCTGGTGAAGCACAGTTCTAGCAGGCCAAAGTCCCAAAGGGGAGACTATTTGAGGACATTTCACACATCTGGAGTCTGCTAGTGTAGGGTGTGTACTGCAACGTCATAAGGATAGAAAAGTCTGGACTTACCAGCCCCTTGTAGAACGAACAAACGGCACCGACCTGCTCCTCTGCCAAAGACTCTCCCTGGCAGCATTCTTCCGATACAGCTGGGTGGACATCTTCCAGGAACTACAGGAGGGCACATCTGGAAACTGCTGGGCTGATGTCATCTCTGGAGATGGAACCTTGGAACAGGAACAAAAGGAAAACAGCTGGTCTGACGTCATCCTATTACCAGGCGATGAATCAGGATACAGCTGGGCTGGTGTCTCTCTGGATCTGAAGTCATCTGGTGGGCCAGTCGATGGATTCTGGAAAGTCAGTACTCTGTAGAACTGATGAATGTAGGGCACCTGAGTCCTGGATGTCCATACTGGCGGAACAACAAAGGTACTGCAATGGCTGGTGTGGCAGTATTGACTACCACTGTTCTGCTTTCCACCTGGTAGTCATGGGCACATTTGCAGGGAGGTCTTTGCATTGAGGCCAGTAGCACAACGGGTCAGGAGCTTGAATTATTACCCTGTCTGGGTGCACATAATTCACACTGTGAAAGGTTTCACGTCCCTCTCCATCCACTCTTCGAACAGTGTCCATAAACAGTGTCCTGCCTCTTTTCGACTGGCTATATTTTTCATGAAATATTCTGTTCCTGACATGCTTGTTTGCACCAGGATGCACACATTTCATTGTTTTGGACCAAATCCAGGATTTTGTACTATTATCAATCTTCTCCCAGACTCTCCGAGGAAAGGTAGGAAAGGACATCCCACAGATTTTATTCGCCTTCCTATGAACCAGTCTCTCCTCTTTACTAGCTTTGGTCAACCTGAGACCGCTTGGTTTGGCTTTGGGGGGGCAGCTAGCCTGGTTCTGCTAGCTATGCATTCTCAACAGACAAAACAGATCCCTGACTTCTTCTTCTTGCACAACCAGGGCAGTGGCATCATCACTCTCTTCCATGCATTCCTCTGAGGCAAGAGCTTGAGGCTGTGTAGCCGTTCCTTTTCACAAGGCCACATGGGTTCCCCATCTTCTTCTTCTCACTGGGAATCTGTGCCCAGGAGTGAGCAGTCATCCTCACTCCTGAGACTATCCACTTTTCACTGGGCGCGGAGGTCGATACCTCCCATTCAAAGGCCTCCTTCATCTCATCTTCTCCTATGAGACTTGGGCTAGGCCCCCCAGTGGTCTACTGATGCTCTGTCTGAATTGTTTCTCTGCGATCCAGCATCTGAAACATCAGCATATTGTTCTGTCTGCAAATCTGCACCCTCTAGCTTTGTGCCACACTCCCCAGAGGGGCCTTCCCCAACAGGCTCCACCTGCTGCTGTGTGCTACCAACTGCAAATTCTTGAACTTTTGTCCATGTGAGAGCCAAACAAATCTTGGGCGCTTTAAACAAGCCATATTTCTCTAAGCACCCTGAACAGTGAGGTACCATGAAGACATCTCTTCCAGCATTTAAGCATATTAAACACACTTGCACTACGTATCCAGGAATCGCCACATGAGAGGCAGTTGTCCTCCATAGTAACACCTTTCAATGTCCTTAACTTGTTTACTTCTGCTGCTACCACAGTCCGGGCATGATCCGGTAGCGGGCTGGTCCTGAGGCCATGACTGCAGAAAAACAAACAAATGCTCACTGTTACTAAAAGTCCCACATCACTGAACACTTTCTTTCACTTTCAAAATGGCTCCTCTGCTGCTGTGTTTACATTACTACCCCACCCTGTAATGGCAGCGGCAGCACTCCTGTGCATCAACTTTCAGAAAATGGGTCAAGCCACTGCGAATCCGATTTACACACACTACTGATAACTTTGCTCAAAAACTGCACAGACTTGCACTGTTCTTTTCCTAGCAAATTTATATGATTTGCCACAGACGTTTCACTTGCTGAAAACATTTTTTTAGCGCCCAGTCCCTTAAAGCCTCAGGATTTCAAGCACAGGATTGCCTGTAACTAGTGCTGCATATCTTGCTACAACTCACAGTCTCTCTACTGGCTTTGAAACTTTATTCTGACACTGAACCCATAACTATGCTCACAGTCAATGGCTTAACAGACTTGCTTTAGCTGGTAAAACTTGACACAGTCTTTATTTGCAAAGTGACTACACTGCTGCACGCAGATTCAGCTGGCTTTTGACAAAAATCACTGGTTGAGCAATTATTACTGTTGGCACTCACTGTTATCAGTAGCTGTTTGCTGCGATGGAAAAATGGCCTGCGGCCAGTCTTGGAGGCCTCAAAAAGGAAGCAGGTTGGCAGTCCTGACGATCGTCTCTCTGATCACCACACTCACAATTCAGTCGATCGAGATGCGGGTTGAGCCCGATTTTAGATGGAAAGTCCATTTTGAAACTTTACATGGCTTTTTAATCACCACCACGGTCCTCCACTAAGCCAGTACATGCACTCCACTCACTCTCCCTCTCGAATGCTGGGCAGTCGCTGTACAGCTGGCTTGGGGGTTGGACTGATTGCAGCCTCACCGATCATACAACGCCATGCAAATGAGCCTCTTTCCCTCGCAAGTGCTCTTCTCCTCACAGCGATCATCAAGCAAGCAAATTTAAACTGCAGAAACCAATTTTTTTTTTTCGAACTGACTCCACGGCAGGAGGCCATTTCAACCATTTAGCATGGCTATTAACACATCAAGTCTCTCAGTTTACTAAAAAGCATTGCCAATGTCCAGGGCACAATTTTCCTGTTGCTACCCCTAGTCTTCCACACTTTTCTTTATCACAACAGTTCTTTAGAAAGCATTTCCAACATCCAGGGCACAATTTTTCTGTTGCTACCCCTAGTCTTCCACACTTTTCTTTATCACACACAGTTTTTTTAAAAGCTGGCAAAAACGCTGTAAACATTTGATGCAGGACAAGGGCACACTCTTCCAGCTTTACTGCTCCTTGGTAAACAGTTGGCATTTTAACAGCAGCATATGAACCACAGCACACAGCGACACACTAGTTAAACTTGCTTCAGCTTTTTGGGCTACCAACTGCCAGATAACCAAAATGCTAGCCCCTTGCCCAAGCACCTTTCCTCCCCAAATTAAAAATCCAAAGCGGTGCCTCCATTTTGTAACCCCTACACCCCTGCCTTTTTGCAAATGACAGGTGGTATGCTGTTGAAGCTGACAGCAGTACCAGGTGGGGGACTGGCTTCGGGGAGAACTAGGTTACTCGGCGCAAGGGCTTAGGTTTGGCTACTCTGCACAGGGGCACCCAAGTAAATCCAAACACAGGAAGCAATAACTGTAATGTCCAATACCAGGAATGGGTTTCTAAAGTGTGGCCTTTATTCACATCCAAACTGAACAAACAAAGCATATCAGGACCCCACAGGGCTACATTCCTGGTAATGCAGATAAGAGAAACAGAACACTTCCTCAACACTTCAGCCCTCAGGCTCTGGACCCACCAGGCACACAGCCCTGACTTGCACGCTGCTTTGGGTATACAGCCTGACTTGTACACTATTTGGGTTTTCCCTGGCCCAGCTCCCCTGCCGGCCACTCGAACCCCGTCCATATGACATGGACACATTTTCCTGGTGGCTCCCTAAACCACCTTAGAGCCTTCAACTCCTTAAGGGAAATTTCCTTTCAATCCCATGTCTGGGTACTTCCCTCAGCACTGGCCAAGTGCCTGAGGCAAAGTAAAAGGGCCACAGAGCAAATCCATAGAGGTGAACCTAGTTACTAAAGATGGGGGGTTTCCCACCTCTAGCTTCCACAATCCATACCCAGCCATTTCTCTGGACATTAAACAACTCTTTCTGAAAAGCTTGGCAGTGTAGATTAAAGGGTAAACGCATAGCACATTTCCTCTACATGTCTTGACTTTCCCCTTGTGCTGGACTTGAACATACTTTTACTTTGGCTTAGCCTATTCCTCTAGGCCTCCCACTGATTAAGCAGTCCAATCCCCACTTTACAACAGTTCAGGTGAAACATAGGCCCCATGTAAGAGCAAAACTCACCCTTTGGTTGCAGATGCCCTACAGACGATTCTTGACAACTTCTGGTGCTGCAGCACAACTTAGGAAAATAAGGCAGCTTCTTCCCTAACCAGGAGGTTGCCCCTGGAATAACAGGCAAACCATTTACCCCCATACCATCAGGGATGGGGCACAGAGACCAGAAACAGCGGTCTCCACCACTTCATGAACAGCTTACTGTGTTCCTCTTTTGGCGGAAACACACACCTCTCCCTTAAGTAGCTCTATATCAGAGCTTTAGGCTCCAAGAGCCTGTGCACAGACTGCTGTGCTCCTCTCTTCAAGACTGCTCACACACAACTGCTGCCCACTGTTCAAAAAACTCCCAACATTCTAACCTAACTCCCAACTGCAGATTCCAATGTGGCTCATGCAGCTGCAATAGTTCTATGGTAATGTCATCCCTCAGTCTCAGCTGAGACTGAGAACAGAGTGAGACAGTGTGAAATCCATTTAACTGGAGTTTCACAAGCTGCCTTCCCTGCCTGCCACTAGGTCTTACTGGGATTCTAGTAACCCCTGGGTAACAGGGGGGTTACATGTATTTGTCATCTTAGTTACTAAATTGTTTACATACATATTAAACAATACAGGGCCCAAAATTGAGCCCTGTGGAACCCCTCTATCTATATCCACCAGACCTGAGACAGCGGCCCCACACAGAACACATTGCTTACATTCTGACATGTAAGATTTAAACCACAGTAGAGCTGCTTGCTGTATCCCTATATCAGACAACCTCTGTAACAAAAGATCATGTTGTACTGAGTCAAAAGCCTTACTGAGATCCACGAACACCACCCCAGTGCTCCTACCCTGATTTAATGATGTTGTTATCAGGTTATTGAAGTCAATTAGGGCGGTGTTCGTGGACCTCCCCTCCCTAAACCTGTACTGGAACTTTGTTATAATCTCCTCTTGTTTAAGGTACTGGCCAAGCTGTTAATTTACCAGCTTCTCCAGCACCTTTGCAAGGACGGGAAGTAAAGTTATTGGCTTATAATTAGAGGGGAGTGTACTATCTCTACCCTTGTATATAGGAATAATTTCCCCCATTTTCCAGATTTCAGGCACCGAAGAAGAGTCTATATTCCAATTATAAAAGTATGTAATCATTGGGGTAATTGTATCAGCACTAATCTTTAAATACTTAGCATCAATACCATCTAAACCTCCACTCTTAGAGACTTTCAGGCTTTTTAGTTTTTAGCTGTTTCTTTCACTTTAACCTTCCTAAGTTTAAATCCTCTAATATTAGTGGTGGGGGCAGCCAAGTTCTGTTGTTTAAAGCAAGATGCATTAAGGTTCAATTTAGGTATTTCTAAATCAGGTAAATCCTTAAAATAAACGTTCAGTAAATTAGCAGCCTCTAAAGAATCTTCAACAACTTAACCCCATTTAATAGATTAATTGGATTCTTTGACTTCACTGGATTTCTCAGTTCAGAAATGTTTTCAGAACTTATTTGGGTCCTGCATCTTTTTAAAAGTATTTTGATAATACCTTTTTTTTAGCTAAAACTACATCCCTCTTGCACGTATTTCACCAATATTTAAATACATTCCAGTCCTCCACTAATTTAGTTCTTGTAGCTTCCAAACCCTATTCCTTATATGTAACTGGGTTATGAAAGGATTTCATTTATATTTTTGAATGGAATAAAACATGAGTGGAAATGAAAACCAAATTTTAAAACAAGCAAGCATAAGATGTGTTACACACAAAAGATAGTAGGCATTTGGAATAATCTGCCTTCTGAAGTGATAAATAGCAGGAATTTCTCTGAGCATAAGATATAGATGGGACAATTTCTTGGCAGAGAAGGGCTTAGAGGATTATTATAACTAAACAAGGGACAACTCATATGGGTGTCATGCATTCTACTGTCTCTAAAATTCAAAGTGAATCAAAGTGAATCATGGTGTCAGCACTCTATGAGTAGTATATTACTTCACATGTGTTCCCCTTGATTTTTTTTCTCCCTTGCTCAAAGCATATATTATTGCCCATCTGATTATTGTGTATGTGCAGCATAGTACAATATGAATTATGTGTGCCACATAGTTTACAATTGAATCACATAACCTGTCATACATACAATCATAGAACCCAATGGCAGATAATGACCACTGGCCCCATCTACTCAGACCATTTTTAATTATGGTCACATTTGCTGCAGACTTTGCTTAATCTACAGCACTGTCTCTTGCACCCCTTCCTTCCTTCCTCCTGTGATTCCCTTGTGCCTATTCCAGGCATTTTTTAAACCTATCACTTCTTCTGCCACCACTGCCTCTGATGGAAAGCTGTTCCAGAAATCCGCCACCCATTCTATAAAGAAGTACTGTCTCACACCTCTCTGAATCTGCCCATCCAGCTTCATACTATGACCCCTTGTTCTAAGCACCTTTTTTCTGAAACATATCTCCTCCTATACTTTATTTAACCCCATGAGATATTTAAAAGTATCTGTCATATCTCCACTCTCCCTCCTGTTCTCTAGGTGTACGTATTGAACTCTTTTGGCCTCTCTTGTAGGGCTTCTGATGCAAACCTTGTACCTTTTGACAGCTGTCCTCTGGACCACCTCCACTCTGTTTACCTCTTTCCAGAGATGTGATCTCCAGAACTGGACATAGCGCTTCAGGTGGGGTGCTATGCATTGACCTATATAGGGATAATACCACCTCCCTCTTCCTGCTGGTGATACCCCTACCAATGCACCCCAGCATCTCTCTAGTTCTCTTGACTGCCTTGTCACATTGCCTGACCACCTTTAGGTCATCCAGTATCATTACTCTCCAGATCTATTTCTTGCTTGGTCATTCTCAGTATCACTCACTGTATTTTCACTCCATTCCCAGGTTTCTGTGAACCAAATGCATTAATTACCTTGCACTTTTGCATTAAAGTAGCTGCACTTACCGAGCCAAAGAAATCTATTACATTTGTTTGGCATGATCTTCCTCATCTGTTAAATATGTCTGATAGAAGTATAGCTAGTACCTCCTTGACTTCCTCAGCACCCTTGAATGCACCACCTCTGGCCCCAGAGCTTTGTCTACTTTAGATAACTGAGTTCTTTCTGAACTCTATCAGAAAAGGAACTACTGTCCCTTTCCCTCCCCTCAAAGACTCTGGTGCATTTTTGTGTTTCCTTTCCTTCACCTTCTACTCTGAACACTGAGTAGAAGTATTTTTTAAGATGTCTTCTTGGTCCCACTCCATACAGTCCCTCCCCCCTTTAACTGTAGAATCCCTCCCTTTGTCTTTCTTTTCTTGCTTATATACCCCCAAAATATCTTGTCCCCTTTGACACTGTCTGAGCTATTTTTCCTCATGTTGCCTTTGTGCACCTTCCTGCTTTCCTGCTCTTTTTCCTGATATGCTTTTCTATCCTCCTCAGTCTGCATCTCCTTATACCTTCTGAATGCTACTCTTTCAACCTGTACCTTTTTCCACCTCTTTCAAGAACCATAGTGGTCTCCTCTTCCTTGTGCTTGCTTGCTTGACACTGAGGTTTGCTGCCTTCACTATGCCCTCTTTTGGTTTAATTCACTTTCCTCCACCCCTTCAGGTCATCTCCCCCTGCCAGGTCATTCTCAAGGCATTCAACAATCTTTGTTCCTCAGCACTTCTGAAGACCAGGACTCTTGCCTTGTGTGGTTGGAGTCTGCCCTGTTCTTATTTTGAACTACACTGTGCAAAATCCCTTCCCCCAGATTGCTTCCAACCTTGATATCTGCAATACTGTCCCTGTAAGAACCAGGTTCAGTATTACCCCATCATGAGTGGGTTCACTGACTACTTGCCTGAAGAACACCCCTTGCAGGGAGTCCAGGATGTCCCTGCTCCTAGCTGATGCTGCAGCTAAAAGGTTCCAAACTGTACATCTGACAGACCGAAGTCCTCTACCAGCAACACTACTCCTTTTCAAATATTTTGCCAATTGCTTTTAACATTTCTTTATCAAAGTCCTCCCCTGTGTCAGAGGCCTGTAGATCACTCCTGTCCAAAGAGCAGCTCTGTTTCTCAATTACAGAGTGACCCACATCACCTCGATCTTCCTGAATTCCCTGTACCTCCATCGCTTTCAAGGTTCCTTCACATAAAGCACCATTCCCTCTCCTTTCTTCCCTAACCTGTCGCTTATGAACATTGTATTTGGTATGACCATGTGCCAGACGTAGTTGTCAGTACACCATGATTTGGTAATGGCCACAATATCCAGGTCTGCCTCCGCCATAATGTCCTTTAGGTCTGGGATCTCATTCCCAGACTCTAACACCTATGGCCTTACATACTTTTGGTTAGCTCTTTTTGTTGCGATCTCCTATTTCCAGTTGTTTTCCCCTTCTTCACCTTTCTCTTTTGACTGCTCCTTTTTCCCCCGTTTGCTAACCGCATGCTTCCTTGAATAACTTGTATACTGGTAGGACTCTCACTCTTCGAGATCTCCATACTCTCTATCTCAGCCTGTAGTGGTCCACTTTCTACCTCCCCTATTTCTTATATCACCCCCCCCGTTACTTTAAATGTCCATCGAAGTAACATTTAAACCATCCACTGAGAACTATAGTTCACTCCTGGATTGAAGCAGGCCATCACCTTAGTATAACCCCTAGGTGGCACTATCCCAAGGGCTACTACCCCTGCCTGCTTGGCTAGTAGCAGGTTAAGGGGCCTGAGTTCTGAAACAGGTGCCTCCACCCAGAGGTCAGGGTTGGTAGTGGTCAAGCTAACCTGGGCATACTCCTCCAGGACACTGTAACCCCTCTTTTTCCTTACTAGTGGCTGGAACCATGCACAATAATCACTTTTGCAATACCCCTGATACACCACACAAGTACCCACACTGTTTGCACTTACCACTAGGGCTTTCCTCTGGCTCGGCCCTGGGAACCCCCTGTAAAACAAATAGCAGTACAGTACTCTTGCACAAACTGGAACCATAGTCAGGGTAAATGCAAAAAAGAGTTAGATCTGATTTATTTAAGGGACTTGAACAAGGGAGGGGCATAATCAGGTTAATTTGCTTAAAGACTCTATCATTCAAACAGTGGCGCATGCACTTCAGGGTCTATAAACAGTCACACACTGTGGGTACCCAGATGAAGAAAGGTGGGCTACTCTGGAACGTTGCAGCAGGTTGGGGCCCTGTAATGGAAGAAAACAACATGCACCACACACACTAATTGTAATCCGGAGCTGTGTGCATTCTTCAGCTCCCAACTTAGATCTGTTTCAACTGCCAGCAAGCCTGGGGATTTCCCTCAGATCCGAAAGGTTTGGTTGGCTGATTTGGCTGTCAGTCAGTCAAAGCAAGAGCTCCCCCTTCAGTTGTAAAAAGGTGCCAAAAGCCCAAAACTACAATTCCTACAGATTTTGACTCCAGACAGCTCCTGTAGTCCGACTCCATTTTAGGTCCCACCAGTACTGATTGGTCCAATTCGGCAGTCCAGGACCAAGATAGTGGAGATAAATAAAACAGTCCTTGCTGCAAAGAAGGCAGGTTAGACAAACTACATTATCATTATCACTCTAAATGATGTTCAGCAAATAGTTACATCTTTCAACAGAGCTCCCTCTCAGATTACTTATGACTGCAATCCCGCAGCTCTTAAAGAGACAGTACACAAAGGCTATACAGACACTCTCTGGCAATCATATTTAAACTGCTAAAATGCAGGACACCAGCCTGGCAGTGAGCATTTAGGCAAGCTCAAGGAAGTTTTTTCAGGAACCCCCATTTGTAGGGTGGTTACATTAGTATAGGCTCTTATCCATGCAGGTTGGTCCACAGTCCCCAGTGTAGCCTTATCTCTCCTCTTTGCACCATTCGTTCTACCATTAGTTGAGAGTCCTGGTGCAGAGCTCCCTCTCCTTCCCCATATAGTACAAGATGCACTCGCTGCTCACATTTTAAACATGTGGGAAACACAAGATCAACCACATAAATTATCTAAATTTACCAAAATTTTTTTTTTTTTTTTTTTTTTTTTTTTTTTTTTACACACAGACCTAACTACGGCACTTCAACTTTATGTTTAAACCCATGACTCACCCTCATCAAGTTAATACATTAGCAGCTGTAGTGGCTCTTACCAGAGTTTGTTTTATACTGAGGTCATATGTATGAAAACATGATCTATATGGCTCCGTGCATGAAAAGGGGTTACCAATGGATGCTAAAGTTTGTAATGAAGTACATATGCAGGATTTTGACTATAATACAGTCATTGATATGGTCTTTTAAGTAGCCTATGGAGAGATACATAAGATAACATTAATGGTATCAGATGATTCCATATTTAAAAATGCACTTTCATTAGTCAAAATGCATGAAAATTTGTGTACTAATTTGTGACATGGCTACCACGTGTGTGAAATAGTTTCAGTGTCATTTAACTAAACTTTTCTGACAATAAAATATTTTTGTAGCTAATTCCGTATCCTGCTCTTATTTATCACACTTCCTTATTGTGCTACCTTGATTCCCACCCACCTCCAGGGGGCCCTAAAGATGTGGTCTTGTGTGTAACCAGCAATGTCCCCTTGTGTTACCTCTGAACTTTTGTGATAATCTGCACATTGATGCAATTTGTGTTGTATTTTTGTCCCCAGGTTACTTGCTGTATTTGTTTAGGGTACTACAGTGCATTGCCCTGTTTCTTTAAGAGCACAGCATGATCACAAGCTGTCCCCCTTGCTCACCTGATCCTTTCCTGTCCCCCACCACTGGATGTTCACATGTGACAGCAGGGGTCCAGGGGAGCCACTTGTGAAAACATTTGGGCACTTATATCAGCGTGAGATTGGGGCAGGCCATGGGGGGATTTAAAAGATAATTCCTTGCAATTTCTAGCCCTTTCCTGTGATTGACTGTCTTGTCCTGAAGCGCTCTTGTCCTCCTGTGTGACCCTCATTACATCACTATGTTCACTGCAGCAGGTAAATACCAATCATGCCTGCTGCCAAAAATACTGTTTTTTGGGGTTTTTTTACTAGTTTTGATAATGTAAGTGAGCTGTTGGTGGGTGGGGTTCATTAATAGCGCAGATGGACCCATTGGTTTTCCCTTTTTGCCTTTTTGATTTGGTGTAAGCGGTGACATTTGAATTAAAATGTGAATCTGGGACCTTAAACTTTATGTCCCTGTTCCCCATGAGGTCTTCTTGAAGGAGTTGATAAGGAAGTTGTATAGATCAACTTTCTAAGTTACTATGCTTTATTTTAAATGCTCTTTTTATGTTGGGACTATATTTTACATGTTGCTGTTACAGTCAGTTTTGGGGAGGGATGGAGATTGAGTGGAGTGTCTGGGATTAGCACACTGCACTATTTGGTTATTGGGGATGGTTTGGTACCTGTATTTAATCCTTGGCTGTTTATTTTTGGGATACTGATATTTTTTTTTGGTTCCAATGCTCTATTTTAAATGTGCTTTTCATATGTTGGGATGGTACTGTTGTTACAACGATTGTTTTTCTTGGGGGTTGTTAAAAAGATTGATTGCGATGTCTGATATTTATTGTGGTTTTTGGTATTTAAAAAAAACCAATATATTTTCTGTATTTACCTGGGCACTGCCAGTACAACCCGCTAACACTCCTGAATTGATTGTGCCACCTTATGGTGGTGTTTTGGAAGTATCCTTCTGAAAGTCCAGCAGCGCTTGTAACACTCTACTACTACGGAGTAACAGCCAAACTTTTTCGGCTGTTACTTCTACAAGTTAGCCAGCCTGGGAGTGGGTCCCAAGATGACAGCCTGGGTAAAGAATTGGGTGGAGAATAGGACAGAGAGAGTAATAGTAAATGGAGTCCACTCTGAAGAAAGGGGTGGTTACTAGTGGGGTACCGCAGGGTTCAGTATTAGGACCAGTCCTCTTCAATGTCTTTATTAGCGACATTGCAGAGGGACTGGAAGGAAAAGTATGTCTCTTTGCAGATGACACAAAGATCTGCAACAGAGTTGATGCACAAGGTGGGGTGGAAAGGATGAGAAGGGACTTGGCAAGGTTAGAGGAATGATTAAATGTATGGCAGCTTAAATTCAATGCTAAGAAGTGCAAGGTAATGTGAAACAAAAACCCAGGGGAAGAGTAAACAATAGGGGATGAGATACTAACAACAAAATGGAAAGGGACCTGGGGTAGTCATATCAGATGACCTAAAGGTGGGCAAGCAATGTGAGAGGGCAGCAAGGAGGGCTGGGGGATACTGGGATGCATAGGGAGAGGCATCACCAGTAGAAAACAGGAAGTTATTATCCCTCTGTACAGACAGTTGGTGAGACCCCATCTGAGTACTATGCAGTTCTGGAGACCCAATCTCCGCAAAAGACATAGACAGGATGGAAGCTGTCCAGAGGAGGGCAACTAAATGGTGCAGGGTCTACACCGGAAGACATATGAAGAGAGACTTAAGGAGCTAAATATGTATAGCCTCGAGGAAAGAAGTGAGAGGGGGGACATGATGGAAACTTTCAAGTACCTCAAGGGAATCAACAAAGTCCAAGAAGATAGCATCTTTCAAAAAAAGAGGTGTGCAAGAACAAGGGGGCACAATTTGAAGATAGAAGGGGGGCGGCTCAGAGGTAATTTGAGGAAGTATTTTTTCACAGAGATGGTTGTGGATGCATGGAACAGCCTTCCAGAGGAGGCTGTGGAGTCAAAAACTGGTGGAATTCAAGCATGCATGGGACAGTCATAAGGCAATTCTAGGGGGTGGGGGTAGGAAGAAGTAGGCTGCTGGTTAACTAGGATCTGCAGCTTATCCATTAGGTAGGGAAATGGGCAGACTGGGTGGGCCAAGCGGTCCTTATCTGCTGTCAAAATCTATGTTTCTATGTTTCTATGAATGTGCGCTTCTTCCTACAAGAGTTGTATGAGCACTGTACTCAGTACATCCCCAAATGTGAAACACTGTCCCTTAGAATGTGGAACACTTCATCAAATCTATTACTCAGAAGCTCAGACCACTGTTGAAATGTGTACTTCTGTGTTCACAAAGTTCACATTTAAATAAATAATACATTTTTCATATGTACTGCTATGCATTTTTGCTTTATAATGTTATTGAGCATTGGACAAACCCTCTCAATGTGTAACAAGGGGCTTTTGAGAATAAAATGAGGAACTGTTCCTCATGATGCGTATAACTGAGAGGTGTGGCTTGATCAGATGTGCATGTTTGTTTCATGCACCCAAATTAGGCAACCACAAATTTTATTCTTTTTACCTTATTTGATTCTCCTTTGGGTCCCCATCTGTTGGCATCTATCTATCAGCCTCCTGCCCAGCCCCACACCCCAACATCAGGCAGCTAACCTCTTCTTCCCCCACTGTTTACCCTCCATGGCAGGGCAGTGAGGAGACCCCCCTTGTTCAAACTCACCTTGACTAGGATTCTGTGGGGTGCCATTCAGAGTCAGGGCCTCATGTGGGTGGCTGTCATCATCCTTCTTGACCTGGGACCTCATTTTCATTGTCCTGTGTTTCCCCCTGGGTAGAGCATGCTATATTGGCAATGGCCGTGCAGTGCATGCTTCTGCCCATGGCACGCTGGCTAGGTAAAGCACAGATGCCTCAGCCCTCCATGCCACTGGGCTGGTGGGAACCACAAATTTTGGTGAAGTGGTAAGTTTGCCTGGCACAATCTTGACATTGGTTGTGACGGGCTATTGCATTGCATAATGTGTTTGTTACTGGCTTCTTTATTAGTGGGGTGCACCACTTTTGTTTTGTCATTGTGCATCACAGAGCACGCACAGCATTTTTTGTTAATCTGGGTACCAAACCATGTGGTCACTGATTATTTTTTTTTTTTTTTGCCGGGGAGAGGTTGGTTGGTGCACTATTTGGTCTGTCTGTATCAGGTCTGATGACAGTTTTGACTGAGTCCCTGTGGTATGTTTTGCGTGTGCCTGCTTTTTGGTCGGCAGATGTCTGGAAGAATGCTTCCATTTTGTTTGCAGATGGCTAGATGTGTGCCTCCATTTTGCTTGCAGGTGGGTGTATGCTTCCTTTCATTTTGTTTGTAGATAGGTGGATGCATGCCTTCATTTTGTTTTCAGATTTGTATATGATTGCCTCCATTTTGATTTGCAGATGGGTGGATGCATGCCTCCATTTTGTTTTGTAAATTTGTGTATGATTGCTCCATTTTGATTTGTAGATGAGTGGATGCATGCCCCATTTTGTTTGCTTATTTGTGTATGATTGCTCCATTTTGATTTTCAGATGGGTGGATGCATGCTCATTTTGTTTGCAGATTTGTGTATGATTGCCACCATTTTGATTTGCAGAGGGGTGGATGCATGCCTCCATTTTGTTTGCATATTTGTGTATTATTGCCTCCATTTTGATCTGCAGATTGGTGGATGCATGCCTCCATTTTGTTTTTAGATGGATGGCTGCATACCTTCATTTTGTCTGCAGCTATGTGCATGCATGGCTTCCTTTTGTTACTAGATGGGTGTATGCTTGCTGTCATTTTGTTGGCAGACCTGTGGATGCCTGGGTTCAGTATTTTACTTCATTTTTCTTTTTGGCACATGGGATGATGCATGGCTCGTATTGCGTTTATTATGTTTTTCTCCTTTTTTGTCTTCACTTAAGAAGTGATTTAATAATTTGAACAGCTTTGTTAGTAAATTTGTGATTGTTTGAACATTGGATTAGGATTTTGGTATTTGAAAACAAAAACATGAACAAAATGAATTTGTTTATTTATTTATTTTTTTTAGCTTGGACACCACCAAAATGGTAACCCTACCTGCTATTTTGGTTTAAATTTCAAATCACCAAACAACCCCAGATATGAGCTTTTGTAGTCAAACAGGTAGCTTGTACTGGGCCGTGATCTTGGCAAAACCCATTTTATGTGTGACTATATCCACAACTTCAGCCCCCAAAACAAACAGTTATGCATATTGCACATGTATTTGCAACACCATTACACAATTACCTGTTCATGCACAGTTGAGAGGTACACCTAAGTAGGCAACAACTAATGTTGGTGTGGTGGCTGGTTTGTGTGCTGTGATTCAGATGGTGTTTGGGTGATGCTGCTGCATTAGCTAACTTGTCTGGCGCTGCCTGCAGTATTCTATTTTTGCACATTTAAAGTGTTTATTATTGTGCCTTTGTGGATTTTCTGGTTGCACCGAGGGCAACCACAGTATATTGTTAATTATAGCACAAAACCATGTGGTCACTGTTTTTGGAGTAGTGGAGCTTAATGTTAAAAAGTACTCTCCCCATGCTGCTCGTTGTGCTGCCCTAATTAGGATACATTATTCTCTGGGGCATATTGGTCAGCCATATCATACATGTGTGTGGTAGGTTTACAGCCATATCATATGTGTGTGGTGGGCTTACAGCCATATCATACATGTGTGTGGTGGGTTTACAGCCATATCATATCATATTTGTGTGGGTTACAGCCATATCATACATGCGTGGTGGGGTTACAGCATATCATACATGTGTGGTGGGGTTACAGCCATATCATACATGTGTGTGGTGGGTTTACAGCCATATCATACATGCGTGTGCTGGGTTTACAGCCATATCATACATGCGTATGGTGGGTTTATAGCCATATCATACATGTGTGGTGGGGATACAGCCATATCATACATGCGTGTGGTGGGTTTATAGCCATATCATACATGTGTGGTGGGGATACAGCCATATCATACATGTGTGTGGTGGGTTTATAGCTATATCATACATGTGTGTGGTGGGCTTACGGTCATATCATACATGTGTGGTGGAGATACAGCCATATCATACATGTGTGTGGTGGGTTTATAGCTATATCATACATGTGTGTGGTGGGCTTACGGTCATATCATACATGTGTGTGGTAGGCTTACAGCCATATCATACATGTGTGTGGTGGGTTTACAGCCATATCATACATGTGTGTGGTGGGTTTACAGCCATATCATACATGTGTGTGGTGGGTTTACACAACTTTGCCTAGCAAAAAAAAAAACACTGAAAACTAGCTATACTGTTTTCTGAGGGTGTTGTCTGTGTTCAGTTTATATGGACAGTCCATTATTCAGGTGATATAGACTGATGATGCCCTGATTAGAATGCGTACTTTAATGATGAACTTCTTTGAAAGATTCCATCAGGTATTTAGCTGCATGCCTTCATACTGTCTGCAGATGGGTGGTGATGTGCCCCCATATTGCCCACAGATGGGTGGTGATGTGCTCCATGTTGCCCACAGATGGGTGGTGATGTGCCCCATGTTGTCCACAGATGGGTGGTGATGTGCCCCCATGTTGTCCACAGATGGGTGGTGATGTGCCCCATGTTGTCCACAGATGGGTGGTGATGTGCCCCATGTTGTCCACAGATGGGTGGTGATGTGCCCCCATGTTGTCCACAGATGGGTGGTGATGTGCCCCATGTTGTCCACAGATGGATGGATGGTGGTGTGCCTCCCTGTTGTCTGTAGATGAGTGGTGGCATGCCTCCATGTTTGTGCAGACAGGTAGTGGTGTGCCTGTGATGCTTTTATGTCCCCAGTTACATGTGCAGTCCTGCTTTTATGCCCCCTGTTACACATGCAGCCCTGCCTTTATGTCCCCATTACACATGCAACTTTGTGGAGGCTACTTTCAGACCCTAAATTGAAATTATCCCACACCACACTACATTTTTATAAGGTGAGTCAAAGCATTAAAATGCTTATAATAATCGTTATATTATAGAGTTTAAAAATGACACTAATGTCACACTTTGGTAGTCCTTTTTCATGCATAGACCCTTATTCCTTGAGAATTCATCAGCTTTACATAGATACATGGATACATAAACAGTGTTATAGATACGGCCTACGCCCACCCAGTCTGTCCATTTGAGCTTGTAAGTTCACTTTATGTTTTCCTAGAAGTTTGTTTCCATTAACCCTGAGCTCCAGAATTCCTTTATGTCTATCCATGCATTTTAAATCTTGTGATTGTTTCAGCCCCGCCACTTCCTCTGGCAGGGTGTTCCACTTGTCCACCATCAGTTCTGTGAAGAAATTCTTCTTCACATTTCCTCTGAATCGTCCTCAATCCAGCTTCATCCGATGCCCTCTAGTCCTGGAACATCTTTTTCACTTAAAAATAGTGTATTCCTGCACCCTGTTCCTCCCTGTAAGATACTTGTATGTTTCTATCATATCCCCTGTCTCCCTCCTCTCCTCCAGGGAGTACATATTTAATTGCTTCAACCTGTCTTCATAGTACTTGTGATGTAATCCATGTACCATCTTTGTTACCCTCCGCTGAACCTTCTCTACCCTGTCTATGTCCTTACATAAGTAAGGTCTCCAGAACTGTACACTGTACTCCAGGTGGGGCCCCACTAGTGTCTTGTATAGCGGAATTATGACCTCCCTTTTCCTGCTGGTGATGCCCCTGCCCATGCATCCCAGCATCCTATTTGCTTTACCTGCTGCCTTGTCACACTGTTTCCCTACCTTGAGGTCATCAGAGATGATAACCCCAAGATCCCTTTCCTGCTTGTTGCATGCTGTATCCTCACCCCCAAAAGTTTTATTTTATTTTATTGACCTGGTAAATGCACTAGACAAATTCTACCTATTTTCAGGCACAACTCGGGGGAAGGGGATACAAATGAATGCCAACTGACTGAACCAGATTAAGCTGTTGGTGGAATTTTCTTTAGTGAATGGGGAGAAATTTGGCCAGGGCACCGGGGACATTCCCCTACTCTTTTTTTTGAGAAGTGCCATGGGATCTTTAAAATCCACCTGAACTACCACCAGAACAGGCAGATGGGATCTCGTTTTAATGTCTCATCTGAAAGATGGCACCTCAGGAATGCAGCACCCCCCCCCATGCTGCACTGCAGTGTCAGTATTGGGATATTAACCCAAGTGCTTCCTGTGGGGCTAGAACCCACAGCCTTCTGATCTCCCAGCCTCAGAGGCGAGTGTGCTACCTGCTGAGCCACTGATTGCTTATTCCTCACCTGGGGCCCAAAATTCACAATTTTGCCCCTGCACAAAGTTTGCACTGCACAGCAGATTGTGCTACCGCCTGGCCCCTTGAGTGCTATATTCACAGTCTTAGTATGAGCGCAAAAGCTATTGTTGTACAGTGATACATGCACAATGCACAGTGCACAGTGGAAGTGCTGTGCAAACATTGCCCACCACTGAATACACCAGTGGACAGAGTAACTGCACAGGCCTAACAGCAGCAGCAGCCCAGCACAAAAGGATAGAACACAGGCCATCTCAACCTGGAATAGGTTAGCACATATCTAGTGTCAGAATGGGTGGGGTCTCAGGAGATGGAAGGCACGGACACCCACATGGACAATGCAGCACACAAATGACAGAGATGCCAACCCAGAGGGCAAGATAGGAGGGCACCAGTCTGAAGGATAGGTACTCTGGTGACAATGTCCAGAACCAGTGTGGATGTAAGCTGTCCTGAACAAGTTATGTCCAAGGTGACAACTGTGGGAGTCAGTGTGACAGTCAAAATGCCAGCATGTCTGCTGACATGGGGTCCTGCACAGGAAGAAGCACAGACTCAGACGCCTGCCAGACCCACAAAGAAAACACTGTGCTGCAGGACTGGTGTGGACCCATCCTGGGGGGGTAGTTGGCATTAGTGCATCCCAGCAATACAAACGCACAGGCAACACTGCCCAAGAAAAGATGCAGTAGACACTGGTGACAGGAACAAGTAATATTTACTAGTTGAAACAGTGACATACAATATAAAACACAAACTCAGTAAACAACAAAACATATAAGTGGTAAAAAGATAAAACTGTGTGCAAAATTTACAAGTTGGGACTCAGTCAAGAGGAAGGGAAGTGGGAGCCACAGGGAAAAAGGGGGGGAGGATAAAGGGCACAACATATAATGGGGGTGGTGGAGTAGGGTGGAGGTGGTCTGTGGTCCACATGGCTGACCACCCAGTCCAAAGCATCCCCTATGCGGGTGGCAGTACTGTCCAAGACCTGGAGGTGATCAATTATCATTCACTGCTGGTGTGCGATTCTGTGCAGAAGGTCATCCCACCTCTCCATCAACTCCGGCCGCCAGGCTGCAACTGCTGTCTGATGTGGATTTGTGTGAAAGAGATGCCATAAGTGAGCTGACCAGATACTGCAGACCATGTTGGATCAGGTAGCACGCATAGCCATGCCCCCCAACCCCCACAGCAAGGCCACCACCATATCATGCATGGGATACGGATGGCATGATTGCCCAAGAGACTGTGTGGACACCTGCAGACAGACAGGTGAACATGGTCGGTTGCTGCACAGACCCCAGTATGCAGTACAGGGGCCACAGGGCTGGTGTTATAAACATGGTGCAAAGGCCTAGGATGTGGCTCTGGGGAGTGGGCTGGGCAGAGGAGTTTGAGATGAAGGTGGTCAGTGTGGTAAATGCAATGCAAGCCACAATGGCATACTGCTCTGAGTCCAGAAGGGCTGGATGGTACTGAGGGAGTCACTGTAGGTCCACGGCACATGGACAGTGTTACAGAATCACTGCCTGGGTCTGGTAAGCACATGCCTGTGGCCCACAGTGACACATAGCCAGACATGCTACCATAGCCTCAACATGGTGTTCTATGGGCAGTACCATTGCACCATGGAGCAGGCAACCATGTTGAATATGTACAGTGGCTGTTGAAACACCAGTCACCAGAAAGTGGCAACAGGGCAGCTGGCTGACACAACCAACAAGATTCTGTGGCAGCAGATGGTAGTGTCGACACAGGGTATGTGCACCTCACCATAACAAACAGGCAATGCTTCAGTGTGACATAGCATAGCACATCAGAGAGGCACACCCAGGCTGGCACAGCTCAGAACAAAAGACTGTGTGGTCTGTGCCAGGGGGTCCTTGATACCCTGAGTTGTGCACTACTGAGGGTCTGTGTGACATGACACGTGATCACAGTGCAGCAGTGCTGTTGAGTGACTGAAACCACACACTGTGCAGCTGGCATCATAACTTGGCAGTCCTGGATTGCTGCTGTATCTCTCCCCTGGCTCAAAGACAACTGCCACTAGTCCCACAAGGAGGCAACCATGCCCAGGAGCAGGCTACCCCAAGAAAGGGAGATTGGCAAGTGCACCACTAAAACTGCATACTAGCAATAACAAAGAGCTGTATGCAAAAAGTTATGCACCATCACAGTATCAGACGATATGTACATGGGGGTGCAGTGTTGTCAGCTGTGTGGTCTATTGAGATGCCCCACCAGTTGTGCATCCACATATCATACAGTAATAGGAAGGGCTATATGTAGTGGTGTACATGTGGAGATGTTAGAGACCCCCTTCCTTGGTAGTATGCCATCCTGGTGAGGCCAGGAAGCACAGCACAAGGACACTGCACATGCTGCAGCGATGCCCCTGCAGCAGGGATGACAGCCCAACAGTGAGAATGCAGGCCAACCCAGAGGCATGAGGTAAAGCAGCCACCGTGGGCACAGCCCAGCATGACCCAGAGGAGGAAATCTGGGGTAAATGTGTAGTGGCACACCCACCATGATCATGTAGTACATCGAGACAGCACAGGCCACCTGGACCAAGGCCCTGTGAGGATATACATATGGCCATATGATGCAGGACACAGAGCATGTTGTACACATAGCCATGATGCTGCTGTGGCAACTACATGTGGCCACAGTAGGCTGGCTGGAAAGCAAAGCACACACCCTGCCAATCAGGGATGCCATGTCACCAGGGGCACGTTTTATGAGACTGCAGACACTGTGGCAGTCCATGACAAGCAAGACAGTGATCTAGCAGCAGCAGCTATGCCATTACATGGGTAGAGCTACACCTGCCAGGGTCACAGCCCCGTGTGAGAGGTGCTGTTCTGCACAGCTCCATTGAGGCACATTCAGCGGAAACAGTGAGCATAAGAGGAACCCTGCATTGTGTGCCACCAGGTATTGAATTGGACAATGGCAAAGAAAAGCATACTCACATGGATGCACCCCTGTGCGGCATCTGCTTGGGCCCCATCACGGCCCTGGGGACAATCCTGTCTGCTCTGTTATCTGCGGCTGATGTCAGCTGCTCCCCTGTCCTCTGGTTCTGTGATCTGCAGAGTGTAAGAAAAGGTGATGTCAGAGGTGATCTGCACACCATGCAATCCACCCATGGGCACTTGCAATTGGGAGATAAAATGGAGGAAAGTGTTCTGTGCACAGTCACAAAGCCTTTGGTTGGCACTGCATGACACTACCTGCCAGGGACCCACCATGCTGCCACCCCTTTGTGAGGCCCCTCCTTGTGCCCTTGCCCTAAGTATGGAGCATGTAGCCATGCACGAGGTGAACATGAGCCACTGCTATGCTACGTGTGATGACAGTGATGGACAGAGCATTCCACACTCATCCTTGGCATTCATGAGATGTGTTGATTTGAGATGCCTGCCCAATGTTTGATGATGCAGCAGAGTGACATTGCACTAGAATACCACAGTGGCCATAGTCCATCCACACCTGTGAGGGTGGTGCTGTGACAGTGGCACCTCATCAGCAGAGCAGTTAGGCAGACAGCCAGGTTGGAGACAAATGACAGCCAGTCCTGCTCTGTGTGACAGGCGTAGGTGAGTCACACCAAACCCACAGGACCACAGGGGCATGCTTGGTGTGTGGCCCTGGGCATACAGCATGACACACAGGACATGACCCACTCAATAAATCATGGTAGGCAGGTGTGTCACCAGTGCTTTTTAACTTGCATTTTACAGGTAGCAGTAATGCTGCCCCTCCCATCTGTATACAGGAACCTTAACATGTGCAGAGCCATCCCCACATCAGTCAAGAATATGTAGTACACAAAACATTTTAATAGTCTGACAACATTTCATATTATGTCACACGCACACATTTCCAAGCACACTGAAGTTGGGTAGCTGTCAGTAACAGCACATAGAATACATTGGGAAATGCATCTGTAGCACATCAAGGTACTCAGCCATGCAGCAAATGCACACTGGTAATCTTGTAGCAGTAATCATTGTGGCCAGTCATACTTTCATGGTGTGTAAGTTTAGCAATCGCACATTGAACAGACGTAATACGCATCCATACAGAGTGGAATCATAGAATGGGGAACCAGATTCCTGTACATCAGAGTGTCAGTGTCAATGGCCTGGGGTTCCTGTATCCTGGGATCTTCCAATGTTGTCTTTCTCAGCAAAGTGCACTGAGTATGCTTGCAGACATGCATATCATGCATTATCATGACTGCCAGTATGTGTATTCACCTGAGAGCCATATGGCATTACCTTGCTCGGGTGGCTTATGCCAATGACAGTGTTTGCAGTGCAGGATGCACTAGGTGAAGATTGTTTCCCACCCTCTCTGGTGTTTTCAGCCATGTGCATGGGTAGGAGGATATGTGACACATGTAGTATGCCTCATGGAACATATTATCCTGGGGCAGTGATAGGTCACAGTGTTGGTCAGGCAACATGCTACAACAGGTGTGTCAAGCACAACTGCCCCTAGTATAGGTTGGTCAGTGATATGCAGTGCTAGTATAACTTCCTGGCGTGACAAGTCCAGACCCAGCACATGTAGCAGACATTGCCATGGGAACACTTCACACCTACCTCAAACAACATTACCCCACTAAACCCAGGCCCAGATGGTGGGTATGCCAGAGACATAAGAAAACTTACCAGGCCTTGCGACAGTGTCATCCTGCACCATCCTGCAGAACCTTTGAAGCTGCTCCTGGCCCCATCTGACCATGTCCCCATATTGAGGCAACACTGCTCCCCAGTCTCACAAATCCCAGTGCAGCGAGATAGGTGGTGTCCAACAGAGGCTCATCTCTCTCCTCGGTTGCTCTGGCCTTTTCTCCCAAACAGGAATTGCTCCCTGACCACCACTAGATAGACCAGCTCCACCTCACTCCAGCATTGGTTGTGTTGCTGCACTGTCCGTCATCTTGCTGAGGACATTTTCTTGGACACCTTTGTGCTATACTGCAGGGCACAGACATGCTTGTTGCAGTGTGTTGCATCACAGTATTTGCACCATGCAAAGTACTTCTTGTGCTGTGTAAATGTCCTTGTAGCACTATGGCACTCTAGCCTGTCAGCTTCAAGTTGTGCATGCGCATTCCATGCAACCTTGCAATAGGTTGCATGATGCCATTGCATTCGCGCATGAGCTGAGCATGCATGGAGATGGTACCAGTGACATACTGTAGTGTGTGGCTCCTGTGCAGCATACATGAGCAGAAATCATCCAAATGTGCATTGTGCAAGTGCTAACTTAGTGTTGTGTTGGAAATCCTCAACAGGGACTTCAGGTTCACCACCACCATCGTGGTTTTACTAACAGGAGCCAGGGATAACCTATTTTCTTATCTCCTCCTTTGCACAAGGTCAAGAAGGCTAACACAATAACTGTGGGTAGCGTGCTCCCTTTAGAGAAGGACTGCAAACAGAGTCCAGCAGAAAAGTAGAATTACACTTTATAAATAAAACAAGCAGTCACTGAGTCTGTAAAATAGAAGCTTTACTAAAAGACTACAAGTATTTATAACAGGATTTATGTAAGTCAGAAAAAAGGATTACAGTTTACTAAAAATTAAAATAAATGGAAGTTATACAAGACAGGTTGCAGACAGAAGAATCTGAACTATTCTCACTTTAAAACCTATTCATTTACCTGTTGCTGTCTGAAGAAAACACTATTCCCTAAGCTGTCTTTCTTATCAGACCTCTAGCTGCAGGGATCTGGCATTTCAGATGTTCCAAGTCAAAGAGAAAGTGCTGGCTTCTGGCACTTTAATTTTTTTCTGTTTCCTGTGAGGAGGGCTCTCATTCCCTTTCAGTGACAGTTCTGTGTTGTCCCATCCCCCTTTGAGGGAGAGTGTGTGTGTGTGTGTGTGTGTGTGTGTGTGTGTGTGTGTGTGTGTGTGTCCACCCTTCAGCACCTCCTTGTTAACATTATGACATAGAAACATAGAAACATAGACTTTGATGGCAGATAAGGACCACTTGGCCCATCTAGTCTGCCCATTTCCCTACCTACAGGATAGGCCGCAGATCCTAGTTAACCAACAGCCTATTTCTTCCTACCCACCACAAGAATTGCCTTATGTCTGTCCCATGCATTCTTGAATTCTCCCACAGTTTTAAACCCCACAACCTCCTCAGGAAGGCTGTTCCATGTATCCACTACCCTCTCTGTGAAATAATACTTCCTCACTTTGCCCCTGAACCGCCTCTCCTTCTATCTTTAAATTGTGTCCCCTTGTTCTTGCAAGTCTCTTTTCTGAAAGATGCTACCTCTTGGACTTTGTTGATTCCACTGAGGTACTTAAAAGTTTCTATCATGTCCCCCTCTCCCTTCTTTCCTCAAGGGTATACATATTAAGCTCCTTTAGTCTCTCCTCAAACGGCTTCTCTTGCAGACCCTGCACCATTTTAGTTGCCTCCTCTGACTACCTCTATCCTGTCTATGTTCTTGAGGAGATGGGGTCTCCAGAACTGGACACAGTACTCCAGATGGGGTCTCACCAACTGTCTGTACAGAGGATAACAACTTCCTGTTTTCTGCTGCTGATGCCTCTCCTATACATCCCAGTATACACCCAGCCCTCCCTACTGTCCTCACATTGCTTAACCTTAAGGTCATCTGATATGATTACCCCAGGTCCATTTCCTTTTTGTTGTTGTTACTACCTCCCACCCATTGTGTATTCTTCCCTGGTTCTTGTTTCCAGGTGCATTATTTTGCACTTCTTTGCATTGAATCCTTAGCTGCCATACTTCTGACCATTCCTCCAACCTTGCCAAGTCCCTTTTCATCATTTCCACACCTCCTTGTGTATCAACCCTGTTGCAGATCTTTGTGTCATCTTCAAAAAGGCATACTTTTCCCTCCAGTCCCTCTGCAATGTCACTGATGAAGACATTAAAAAGGACTGGACCTAATATTGAATCCTGCGGTACCCCACTAGTAACCTCTCTTTCTTCGGAGTGGACTCCATTTACAATTACCTTCTGTGTCCTGTTGTGCAGCCAATGTTTTACCCAGGCTACCATCCTGGGACCCACCCCAGGCTGGTTAATTTGACTATTAATCTTTGTGTGGGACTGTGTCAAATGCCTTGCTAAAGTCTAGGTAGGCCATGTCCACAGCCCCTCCCTGGTCTACTACTTTGGTCACCCAGTCAAAGAAATCTATTAGATTCATCTGACATGACCTTCCCTGTGAATCCATGCTGCCTTGGGTCCTGTGCCCACTGGCCCCTAGGTACTCAACTATTCTTTCCTTCAGAAGTGACTCCATCACTTCCCTACCACAGAGGTCAGACTGACAGGTCTGTAGTTTCCTGCCTCTGTCTTCGTCCCACTTTTGTGAAGGGAATCACATCCGCCTTCCTCCAGTCCTTGGGTACCACACCATCCTCCCATGATTTATTAAAAGAGTAGCCAGTGGTTTCACTAGTTCCTCCTTAATTCTTTTAGAATTCTGGGGTGAATTCCATCAGGACCCATTGCTTTGTCCACCTTCAGTTTTAGGGTTCTTGCAGAACCCTTTCTGTGAAAGGACTGGGATCGACCCCTATCAAGAGTGCTTCTTAATTGGATTAGGCACTTCCTCCTCTTCTGAATACTGAGCAGAAATATTCATTCAGTATCCTTCTTTTCACTGTCCCCTCTGCCCACCCACTGTTCATTCTATTCAGCCTCACTATCCCTCCTTTGTCTTTCTAGCTCGCTGATGTACCTATAAAAGGTTTTATCCCCTTCTTAACTGAGTTGGCTATCTTTTCCTCAGTTTGGGCCTTTGCTATTCTGACTTCCCTCCCTGCTTCCTTCTGCCTTAACTGGTACAGCTCTGTCCTGCTCCTTCTGTGTTTCCTTATACTTCCGGAATGCTATCTTTTCTTTCTGACTTTCACAGCCACCTCTTTGAGAACCATAGTGGCTTTTTCTTCATTTTGATTTGTTTATTTGTTTCACACAAAGGCTTGTTGCCTCTGTGATGGCAGTTTTGATGATTCCCCATTGTTGCTCCACACCTCCTTCTAGCCTGTTTGCCAGTGCTTTTCTGAGGCACTCTCCCATCTTGCCAAAGTCAGCTCTCCTAAAGTCCAGTACCCTCCCTTTTGTATGGCTTGACTCTGTAGCTGAGTTTAACGTGAACCACACTGTTTGATGGTCACTTGTCCCCAGATGGCAACCCACTTCTAGATCTGAGATCCTCTCATTGCCCCAGTTTGAGAGTATGAGGTCTAAGATTGCGCCCTCATGAGTGGGTTCTGAAACTAGCTGTCTAATGCCTACCACTGTAGGGCATCAAGAATGGCCCTGCTTTTGGATGTGGCTGCAGCAAATGTGCTCAGTTAACATCTGGCATATTCAGGTCTCCCATCAATAGTATCTCCTTTCTCTGCCATTCCAAGAATGCCTTCTATCATATCCTTGTCCATTCCCTCCCCCTGACATAGGTGTCTGTACACAACCCCTGTGCAGATTGTGGTGCCCTTTCCAGTCTCCAAGGTGACACACAGTGCCTCCTCTCCTCCCTGTTTACTCTTTTGTTCAGTTGCTTTTATCCCTTCCTTTACATAGAGAGCTACTCCTCCCCCTCTTCTCCCCTGTCTGTCTCTCCTGTAGGTTATGTACCCTGGTATGTTAACATCCCAGTCATGGTTCTCTGTGTACCATGTTTCTGTGACTGCTACAATATCCAGGCATCCCTCTTCCATCAAGGCCACCAGCTCAGGGAGCTTGTTGCCCGGACTACGGGCATTGGTACTCATTACCCTCCATTTCCTGATGGCCTTACTCCTTTTGCCCCATCCCTGTCCTTCTTGCCTTTGTCACTTTCTCCATTTACCCCTGCCCTTCTCCCTATCGACACCTCTATGTTGGTGTTTGCTTCACTTACTACCGTGATTATTTGAGGGCCCTAGGATTTCCCTGCTCCTTTCCAGTGCCTCCCCCCTTGGCTAGTTTAAAAGCTTGCCAATGAAGCATTTAAACCTACTACCTAGGATCCTGGTTCCCCTCCCAGACAGATGCAGCCCATCATGCCAGTATAGGCTTGCATCACTCCAGGTGGACCCCCAGTCCCCAATGAAGCCAAATCCCTGAGCTCCACACCAGTTTTTCAACCACTGATTGAATCCCATGGTGCGGAACACCCTATCCTCTCCTATGCCATAGATGGGTAGCACCTCCGAGAAGGTTACCATGTGTGCTACTTGACTAAGGCCCCTCCCCAATTCCACAAACTCTTCCTGCACTTCTCTAATCCCTTTCTTAGCCAGGTCATTTGTCCCTAGGTGGACAATGACATCCAGCTCCCTCCCCTGTGCAGCTGCTCTGGCAATCCTGAGGATTCGCTCCCTGTCCCTCCAAGCCATGGCACCAGGCAGGCACCTTACCTCCCTCTCCCTTCCTCCCTAGTTCTACCTTCCTAACATGGAGTCCCCACCAGGAGTGGTTTCTTCCTGCAGGGTCCCCTGCCACCCTCCTGTGGGTCTCCTTTGTGGAGGTTCCCAGCATCCTCCTTGGTCTCCACTGCAGGTGCCTCCATAGAGGAACCACACTTTGCCAGAATGGCATAGGAATTGTGCAGAGGTACAACTGGAGGGATGCGCCTCTGTTCCACCACCCTCACCCTCCCTGAGCCCACTGTGGTCCAACCGCCTCTTCTTGGCAACCTCTGAGGCAACGGCAGTGGCACTGGTGGTCCCTGGATGGAAGAGGAGGTCCCACAAATCCTGGTCAACTCAGCCTGGAGATGAGCAACCTCCTCCTCAGCCCAGAGAGGTGCCTGCAGATGGGACAACACCGCATCCTCCAGAACGCCTCCCAGAAGACTGCTGCTCCACAGCCACTGCACTGCACCACTCCAATCATGTCTTATTTCTGGCCCCTTAACTGTTTTCAATCCTTACTCTTTCCTCTGTTTTTTTTCTCTCTCCTTACTTTCTGCCTGTGTGCCCTTTAAGCTCCTGATTGTCCTGTTGTGAGACAAGAATATCCTATATTTCTCAGTAGACCACTTACTTGCTCAGAGGCAGACCTCCAGCAGCTAGAGGTGGCCAGAGAGCTACTCTTGCCCTTCTAGGATGGTGGGTCTTTGGTGGTTCTGTGATCACTCACTTCCTGCTCCCAAACAGGAAGTTCCTGTTGTCAGTCAAATCCTGTGCCTATAAAAATAAAACTAGCTTTGGGTGGGGGAGTGGAGGGAGGGAAGGAGGGTAATATAGTCCCAGTAGAAGTCCAGTCACACAGCAGTCCTTTCTCCTGGTGTGTTCTGCCAAGATATTAGCAGAATCTTTCTAAGGTAGTCTTTAAATGTAGCTTCCTTCTATCTAAGCCACTCCCCCTACTTACTAGATCTTTCTACCAGTAATTTAAACCTCACAGCAGTTAAGTCCTTCCAATCACCTGATATTTACACCTATAACTGTTCAGTTACCCATTCAGTTCAGTTAACCCAGACAGACACACACACACTTTTTTTTTGTTTTGTATGTTAGTTTTTTTTATCCTAAATTAAAGGTCCAAGTACAAAAGTTCTTCTACTTTAGTCCCAGCAGAGAAGTCCAGTCACACAGCAGTCCTTTCTCCTGGTGTCTTCTGACATGCACCTTGGTCCTTTATCTAGCATAGGAACATCTCCAGGAAGGACTCCCCTCTGGGGTTATTGCATTATTGTCTCCTCCCTAGCCTTCCTGTTAGCTTTCCCACAAGAACATCAGTCCCTCCATCCTGGCTGACATAAGCTGTCATATACTACTTGATCATGTGATCTGGTAGCCATCTTGGACCTGATGCTGATACATACTCAGAAAAGAATAAATGAATCAAAAGAATACATGGCTCTGGTCCCCTTTCCCGTCACAAGCGTGTTATGCAAAAATGCAATACTCAGCCTGGTTATGTAACTAGCCTCATTGGGCAGTCAGCAGGAAAAGGACCCCATTAGCATCTCATTAAAGACTTTTTTGCATGTATTGGCTTGAATAAAGGGGACCGTAGCAGCCCCTGCACTGAACATTAGAACTGCAGTCACAACACTGCTACAGCGCCTGGAAGGAGGCCACAGAGATGACAGATAGACATGGCAAACTGAGATAATGTCCTCAAGAGCCCAGATAGGTGTCTTGCATGTCATTTTCAAATACAGACACTTTGCTAAATAGGGATACACCTTGTAGAAGGGGCATGGGTGGGATATATTGAGCGGGAACCCACATCACATCTGTGGTTGTGTATAGAGGTGGGCGAAGTGGCCTCAATTCACTCTGCGGAGCGATTTGTGGAGTGAAGACAGATTTGAGAAGTGCTCTGCAGTGCAAAGTGGAGTACTTCGCGTCATAATAGGTAACGCTAAGTCCACTGAAAAAAAGACTTTGCATTACTCCACTTTCCCCAAACCACTACTCCATAAATTTTAAGGTGAAGTACATTGAAAACAATGTACTTCACCTCACTTCACCTTGTTTTAAGCTCCAAAGGTGAATTTTGCAGTGATTCATGGGATTTCAGGTCACATGGGCTCTAGATTGTTCTGCGCAGCCTCAGTTTGGGGTAGTGTGTGTAGGAAGCTGTTGGAGACAATCTGCTTTGAGAGCTCTCTGCAATTCAAACCTTCTAAAAGCTAAAAAAGTCTTTTTGGGTCATTGTTTTTGCTGAAACTTTAGTTCATCGATTGTAGGAAACAGAAACATAGAATTGACAGCAGATAAGGACCTTGGTCCACCTAGTCTGCTCATTTTCCTACCTAACGGATAAGCTGCAGATCCTAGTTAACCAACAGCCTACTTCCTCCTACCCCCACTAGGACTGCCTTTATGTCTGTCTCATGCATTCTTGAATTACAACACTGTTCTTGACTTCACAACCTCCTCAGAAAGGCTGTTCCATGCATCCACAACCCTCTCCATGAAAAAATACTTCCTCACATTACCTCTGAGCCGCCCCCCTCTATCTTCAAATTGTGTCCCCTTGTTCTTGCACATCTCTTTTTCTGAAAGATACTACCCTCTTGGACTTTGAGGTACTTAAAAGTTTCTATCATGTCCCCCCTCTCCCTTCTTTCCTCAAGGGTATACAAATTAAACTCCTTTAGTCTCTCTTCATATGTCTTCTGGTGCAGACCCTGCACCATTTTGGTTGCCCTCCTCTGGACAGCCTGCACTCTGTCTATGTCTTTGCAGGGTTGGGGTCTCCAGAACTGCACACAGTACTCCAGATGGGGTCTCACCAACTGTCTGTACAGAGGGATAACAACTTCCTGTTTTCTACTGTTGATGCCTCTCTATGCATCCCAGTATCCCCCCAGCTTTCCTTACTACCTTCTCACATTGCTTGCCCACCTTTAGGTCATCGGATATAATTACCCTCAGGTCCCTTTCCATTGTTATTGTTGTCACTATCTCACCCCCATTGTGTACTCATCCCCTGGGTTTTTGTTTCCCAGGTGCTTTACCTTGCACTTCTTTGCATTGAATCTAAGCTGCCATACTGTGGTAGGGTGCAGGTGTAAGTGGGCAATCATAGCACAACATACATCACCAATTCTTTTTAAAGTTCCAGTTTTAATTAATTCTTCTTCAGAAGTTATTTACATCAGGACAAATTCAGTACAACAGAATAATCTGGCAGCTTAATCTTCCATTTGGGGCAGCAAATATTCACTTCATAACTCCACAGAGCACATTTAATAACATCCTGGAGTATACCTCCAGACCCACAAGCAAATCTGATTACCGAACTCAAAGTTCAGCATGTATACACTGCAGGGGTCAGGTGACATCTTAACCCCACCCCTATACTTTATTTAAAATATTATCTCTTTATTTACAACATTTATATTTTATATGGTATGTCTAAACATTTTCTATTTGACATAACTCACTCTCGCACATAGAAGTGAAATACAGTCTTTTTGTGACATGTTTAGTTTAATCTCTAATCCCAGAAAGCACCACCCCTTGTTATTCAGTATAAAGGCAGTCAGAAAATGGCCGGCTGACTCCAAAGTAAACTACTGCAGCTGAGAAAGAGTCCACTCGGGGCTCTGAAACACCAAAAGAGAAACAGCAAAAACCCCCGCTTTCAAGAGGTCCCAACTGCAGCACCAAACCTCCTTATTCCACCTTCAGAAGGTTTGTAGAACTCAAAACATTATGAAATATTTAATAAATTTCATTTTAGGGGAAACCCAAAGTTAAAATGCCTTCGCGATAGTGCGAATGCTCAAATGGCTAATTGTACCGGCACTCGCAGTATGCACTATCGAGAAGGAACTCAGTGGCATATCGCTAAGAACGAACGTTGCATTTCAACAAAGCTCTTTATAAGACAGGCATAACAGGGTCAAATTAAGGACCCAGAAAGTTCTTTCATTTATTTAATATCCTGATATGGGCAACGGATGTTTTCAGGCTTAAAAAGCCATACTGGTACATTATAAAACAGCGCCCTATATTTACAGAACTGAGTGTTTGCTTAAGGGAATATACCCAAGCTACGAGTAGGTATTTTATCAAGGAAAGCAGGAGAGAACCAATAGGTTCTCACTATTATTTATTTACACACCCAAGTCCTCGAATGCACAGCAAGGACAAATAGGGCTGTAACAGAATTAATAGCCTCTTACAATACAAAGGGCTATTTCCTCACAAAAGAGTAACCCTCACTACTATACAAGCAAGTAGTCTGCGCTATTGGAAACAACTTTTAATATAGGACAAACCAGGAGATCATATTCATTACTAACTAAACTAGAATACCAAACCAGATTCATTTCCACGGCTAAATATATCAGCCATCAATATTTATAGCATTTAAAGCTTTACAGTTTTCTTATTTATTTCCTTCCCATATCATTTCTGTTCCTTTAAATTACTTTAGAAATGCAACACCTAAAGCACTCACTTCTATTCTAAGCGCTAACTTCCTATTTTTATGATACAAGAAAGGGGGGGATTATTCTACATTACGACAAACCATTAAGAAATGCCGTTCTATACCCATAGCTCTTTCACTCATTATTTTTAATTTTTTAAACACTAAGTTATAAGGTTATAACAAGTTTAAGGCTGAGCTGCTAGGTTCCCTTATTTTATTATTTCAAAGGATGCCCCCTAGAATAGCGGTTGCCTTAAAACAACCATGAGCATATAAATCTAGCAACCCAAAGACGTACATCATGCTCAACTAAACAGCCTGACTGTGTGATGACGCGCACTGTTGCAGCACCTTTAGGGTAGTAGACAGCTGGACCTTCAGTATCCAGCATTTATACAAATATAATGTCGGGCCTCAACCCTTCACAGGAACACCCTGTGACACTCCTCCTGCCTAAGAGGGCAACCATTTATTTGGTTGTCCTAAGACTTCAGATGTCATATGACAGGAGGAAAATGGAGCATGTGAGCTCGCCCACCCACACCTAGAGCACCACCCCAGGGTCCCTCAGCAAGACAATCTTATAACATATACTGAGATTTTAACACAACAATACCCTGGGCTTCATTATAGTACCACTCAATAGCCCATGTTCAAATTCTGTAACCTACTGTTAACTTCTAAATACATGCTAGGTAGTCCGATTTTGGACAATCCCCAACACCATCGGATGTCATATCTAAAGCATTTTATGTAAATTATTTTCTTTACCCACGTTGAATATTTTTGTCACTAACATCTGAGTACTTATTCAAAAGGGACACATTAATGTTTTGTTTGTGAAACATTTTCACCCTATAAATGGAAAATCATTTTCAAGCTAACAATCATATTTTCTAAACTTATTTTGATTTGTCTCATATTACCACATGCAGCTTCACTACTGACAGCAATATGACAGCAGTCAAAATAACATTTCTAACCATCTCCCTTCTAGACAGTTGTGTTTAGCGCCAAAAAAAGTCAAAATTTCACAAAATAGTACTGCTAGAAATAGCTAGCTTACTTTGTCAGCTTCACTTCCCCCTAAATGCTAAATAACATCCCTTTAAGCAAGCAGATATTACCTTTTCCATCTTAAAATTAAAATACAAGATAATGAAAACAAACCCAGCAAAAACATAAAAATAATGGAATAAAATAAAGACGGCTGCAGGTGGCCAACCCCCCAGTCGTTAAGACATTAGAAAAAACATATCGCTTAGCTTTTAGATGTTTTGACTAAAGCAGATTCAAATATAGGTATTGAAATGAGATCAGGTCTTTACCTTTATCGAAACAGTCCCAAATAATTACCCTGAACAAGGAGTAATGGTAACCCCCATCTGTATTCAGGCAGCATTCCTTAACTTGGGTGTTCTCTTTAAACAATTCATCTCCACTGTCCCATTTACTTTTCTCCCCAGTAAAGGGTCAAACTTGTACTACTCAGGTTAGGATACCCCAAGCTACCCCAGCCTAGTATAACTCTTTTTGGGCACCTACCATCTAGTACATCTAGTACCCTTGTTCCTATAGGAAAGTTTCCCCTTTCTCCAGGGTAACCACTTATTGTGATTATCATCCCTTTGGGTTACATCTTTCCCACATTTTCCAATATGTCTCCTGCGTTCCCATAAATACACTGCCACTTGTCGGTACATCCCAGGCAAGTGGCAATACGGAACTATACATCGCAACACTTCCCCACGATCTAAATACCTACTTTTCTTACAAATTTCATCAAGTACCCATTCCCTATACTTATGAGGTATTACCACCCTTAAATCCACCTGCTTAGTACGGGGGTTTGGTCTCATGTGGTACAATACATAATATTTTACTTCGTACCACCATAACTGCCCTTTTCCCCCATCCACACTTATACCTTTATTCTGTTGAATAGCGTATTTACTGAGGTGTATAATCTCAGGATCCCCTGCCTGTAACACATCCCAGTTAACAGTAAATAATTCATTTGTGGGTGCATGACAAAATGTACTATGAGTCTCTCTAGATATTGCTTGCTCTATTATGACCGTTGGCTTCGCCCCACAGTCCAAAACAGTCTCACATGGGGATTTATTCAGAATGTGCCATCCTTCATCAAAAGGCAAATCAGAACTTTCAAAACATGTTGTACAGTGGTTCTCTACCTTCACCCCAAAGTCCAGAACAGTCTCACCTGGGGGACTTATTAGGAACTTGCTTGTCATCTTTTATCTAATACAGTCCTTCAGACATAGGTAAATCAGGAAGTTCATTACCTCACCAAATTAGTTTCTCTTCCTCCTCTTCGATAGGATCCAAAACAGCAGTCTCTTCTCCAGACACTACCAGACGCCTTAATATTTCTTGGTACCGTAACTCAGACCTCCTGTATAGACTCTCTACCTCCATCCAGCACTCAAACAGCCATAGCAAAACATTCAGGTGGTCACTGCTCTGCTTAGCCTGTTCACACAAGGCCTCACCATCTTTCCAGAGCTCTATTGTCTCCATCACCAGAACAGTTCCTCTCAGCAGCAGCAAACAACGGATATCAAACCTGCTGTACTGTCCTGTTAAGTTCACTGCCCACCAGACCTTCACGAGGCCACACTGCATCCCACTTTTGACACCATATGGTAGGTGCAGGTGTAGGTGCAATCATAGCACAACATACATCACCAATTCTTTTCAAAGTTCCAGTTTTAATTAATTCTTCTTCAGAAGTTGTTTACATCAGGACAAATTCAGTACAACAGAATAATCTGGCAGCTTAATCTTCTATTTGGAGCGGCAAATATTCACTTCATAACTCCACAGAGCACCTTTAATAACATCCTGGAGTGCACCTCCAGACCCACAAGCAAATCTGATTACCAAACTAAAAGTTCAGCATTTATACACTGCAGGGGTCAGGTGACATCTTAACCCCACCCCATACTCTATTTCAAATATTATCTCTTTATTTACAACATTTATATTTTATTTGGTATGTCTAAACATTTTCTATTTGACATAACAACTCACTCATGCACATAGAAGTGAAATACAGTCTTTCTGTGACATGTTTAATTCAATCTCTAATCCCAGAAAGCACCACCCCTTGTTATTCAGTATAAAGGCAGTCAGAAAACGGCCGGCTGACTCCTAAGGAAACTACTGCAGCTGAGAAAGAGTCCACTCAGGGCTCTGAAACACCAAAAGAGAAACAACAAAAGCCCTCGCTTTCAAGAGGTCCCAACTGCAGCACCAAACCTCCTTATTCCACCTTCAGAAGGTTTGTAGAACTCAAAACGTTATGTATTATTTAGTAAATTTCAATTTAGGGGGAAACCCAAAGGTAAAATGCCTTCGCGATAGTGCGAATGCTCAAATGGCTAATTGTACCGGCACTTGCAGTATGCACTATCGAGAAGGAACTCAGTGGCATATCGTTAAGAACGAACATTGCATTTCAACAAAGCTCTTTATAAGACAGGCATAACAGGGTCAAATTAAGGACCCAGAAAGTTCTTTCATTTATTTAATATCCTGATAAGGGCAACGGATGTTTTCAGGCTTAAAAAGCCATACTGGTACATTATTAAACAGCACCCTATATTTACAGAACTGAGTGTTTGCTTAAGGGGAATATACCCAGGCTACAAGTAGGTATTTTATCAAGGAAAGCAGGAGAGAACCAACAGGTTCTCATTATTATTTACTTACACAGCCAAGTCCTCAAAAGCACAGCAAGGACAAATAGGGCTGTAACAGAATTAGCAGCCTCTTACAATACGAAGGGCTATTTCTACAAAAGAGAAACCCTCACTACTATACAAGCAAGTAGCTCATGCTATTGGAAACAACTTTTAATATAGGACAAACCAGGAGATCGTATTCATTACTAACTAACCTAGAATACTAAACCAGATTCATTTCCTACTGCTAACATATCAGCCCATCAATATTTGTAGCATTTAAAGCCTTACAGTTTTCTTATTTATTTCCTTCCCATATCATTTCTGTTCCTTTAAATTACTTTAGAAATGCAACACCTAAAGCACTCACTTCTATTCTAAGCACTAACTTCCTATTTTATAATACAAAAAGGGGAGAATTATTCTATGTTATGGCAAACCATTAAGAAATGCCGTTCTATACCCATAGCTCTTTCACTCATTATTTTAATGCTTTAAACACTAAGTTATAAGGTTATAGCAAGTTTAAGGCTCAGCTGCTAGGTTCTCTTATTTTATTATTTCAAAGGACACCCCTAGAATAGCGGTTGCCTTAAAACAACTATGAGCACATAAATCCAGCAACCTCAAAGACGCATCAGGCTGAACTAAACAGCCTGACTATGCGACGATGCGCACTGTCGCAGCACATTTAGGGCAGTAGACAGACGGACCTTCAGGTATCCAGCATTTATACAAATAAAATGTCGTGGCCCTCAACCCTTCACAGGAGCACTCTGTGGCACATACATTTGACCATTCCTCCAACCTTGCCAAGTCCCTTCTCATCCTTTCCACCCCATCTTATGTATCCACCCTGTCGCAGATCTTTGTGTCGTCTGCAAAGAGACATACTTTTCCTTCCAGTTCCTCTGCAATGCCACTTATAAAGACATTAAAAAGAACCAGTCCCAGTACTGAACCCTGCGGTACCCCGCTAGTAACCCTTCTTTCTTCACTGTGGACTCTGTTTACTACTACCCTTTGCATCCTGTTGTCCAGCCAATTTTTTATCTGGGCTACCACCCTGGAACCCACTCTAAGGCTGACTAACTTGTTTATTAATCTTTTGTGTGGGACTGTATCAAATGCCTTGCTAAAATCTAGGTAGGCCATGTCCACAGCCCCTCTGTGGTCTACTACTTTGGTCACCCAGTCAAAAAAATCGATTAGATTCATCTGACACGACCTTCCAACTGTGAATCCATGCTGCCTTGGGTCCTCTGCCCCACTGGCCTCTAGGTACTCAACATTTCTTTCCTTCAGAAGTGATTCCATCATTTTCCCTACCACTGAGGTCAAACTAACCGGTTTGTAGTTTCCTGCCTCTGCCCTGCTCCCACTTTTGTGAAGAGGAATCACATCTGCCCTCCTCCAGTCCTCAGGTACCACCCCATCTTCCCATGATTTGTTAAAGAGAGTATTCAGCACTGTCACTACTTCTACCCTTAGTTCTTTTAGGATTCTTGGGTGAATCCCATCAGGCTCCATTGCTTGTCCACCTTCAATTTTACTAGTTCTTTCAGAACCCTTTGTTCTGTAAATGGACTGGTATCGAACCCCATCTCCAGAGTGTTTCTCTTGTTTGGTTTAGGTACCTCCCCCTCCTCTTCCTTTGTGAATACTGAGCAGAAATGTTCATTCAGTATCCCTGCTTTTTCACCGTCATGCTCTGCCCACATTCCCTTCCCTTTATTAAGCTTCAGTATCCCTCCCTTGGTCTTTCTTCACTCTCTACTGTACCTATAAAAGGTCTTATCCCCCTTCTTAACAGAGTTGGCTATCCTTTCCTCGGTTTGGGCCTTTGCTATTCTGACTGCCTTCCCTGCTTCTTTCTGCTTTAACTGATAAAGTTCTCTGTCCTGCTCCTTCTGTGTTTCCTTATATTTCCTGAATGCTATCCCTTTCTCCTTAACCTTCCCTGCCACCTCTTTTGAGAACCATAGCATTTTTTTCCTTTGTTGTGTTTTGTTGATTTGTTTCACACAAAGGCTTGTAGCCTCTGTGATGGCTGTTTTGATTACCCCCATTGTTCCTCCACCCTCCTTCTTGCCTGTTTGCTAGTGCTTTTCTGGGGCACTCTCTCATTTTCCCAAAGTCAGCCCTCCTAAAGTCCAATACTCTTGTTTTTGAATGGCTTGACCCACGGCTGTGTTTATCATGAACCACACTGTTTGGTGGTCGTTTGTTCCCAGATGGTTACCCACTTCTAAATCTGTGATCCTTCTCTCCATCCCCATTTGAGAGTACCAGGTCTAAGACTGTTCACTCCCCAAGTGGGTTCCAACACTAGCTGTCTGAGGTATTCCCCTGTAGGGCATTGAGAATGACCCTGCTCTTGGATGTGGCTGCAGCAAATTTGCTCATTTAACATCTGGCATATTCAGGTCCCCCATCAACAATATTTCCCCTTTTTCTGCCATTCTAAGGATGCCTTCTATCATTTCCTTGTCCATTTCCTCCCCCTGAAACAGGGGTCTGTATACAACCCCATGCAGATTGTGGTGCCATTTCCTGTCTCCAAAGTGACACATGGTGCCTCCTCTAATCCCCATTTACCCTTTAGTTCTGTTGCTTTCATCCCTTCCCATATGTAGAGAGCTCCTTCTCCTCCTCTTTTACCCACCCTGTCCCTCCTGTAGATTATTGTGTAACCTGGTATGTTGACATCCCAGTCATGGTTCTCTGTGTACCATGTTTCTGTGACTGCCACGATATTCAGGCATCCCTCTTCCATCAAGGCCACTAGTTCAGGGAGCTTGTTACCCAGACTATGGGCATTGGTACTCATCGCCCTCCATGTTTTGATGGCCTTATTCCTTTTAGCCCCATCCCTGCCCTTACTGCTTTTGTCTTTTTCTCCATTTACCCTGGTCCTGCTCCCTATCGACCTGTCTACCTTGGTGTTTACCTCATTAACTACCCTGTTTTGTGTGGGGAGGCTGGGAATTCACTGCTTCTTTTCAGTGCCTCCTCCCTTGGCTAGTTTAAAACCTGCCAATGAAGCATTTAAACCTATCACCTAGGAGCCTGGTTCCCTCCTGGACAGATTGACACCATCGTGCCAGCATAGGCCTGTATCCTCCAGGTGGACCACCATAGAAACACAGAAGTTGACGGCAGATAAGGACCCACAAGGCCAATCCAGTCTGCCCATTTTTTCTACCTTATGAATGTGCCATAGGCCTTTCCTCTGTCAATGGTCTTTCTATTTATATGCATCTGTATTGCTCCCATATGCCTATCCCATACCTGTTTGAAGCCCTGCACTGTATTCATATCCACCACTTCCTGAGGTAGGCCATTCCATGCATCCACCACCCATTCCTCAGTGAAGCCAAAACCCTGTGCTCTGCACCAGTTTTTCAACCATTCATTGAATCCCATGATGTGGAATACCCTAGCCTCATCCTTGCCATAGATTGGCAGCACCTCTGAGAAGGTTACTGTGCATGCTACTTGTCTAAGTCCCCTCCCCAACTCCACAAACTTCTCCTGCACTGCTCTGATCCCATTCCCAGCTAGGTCATTTGTCCCTAGGTGGACAGTGACATCCATCTCTCTCTCTCTCTCTCTCATGCAGCTGCTTTCATAATCCTGAGAATTCGCTTCCTATCCCTCGAGGCCAAGGCACCGGGCAGTTACCGTACCTCCCTCTCCCCTCCCTCCCCTGTTCTACCCCCTTAACAATTGAGTCCCCCATCAGGAGCTGTTTCCTTCCCCTGTGGTGTCCCATGCCACCCTCTTGAGGGTCTCCCTTGTGGAGGTTCCCAGCATCCTCCTTGGTCTCCACTGCGGATGCCTTCATAAAGTAACCACACTCTGCCAGAACAGCGTATGAATTGTGGAGAGGTACAACTAGAGGAATGCCCCACTGTTCCACCTCCCTCATCCTTCCTGAGCCCACCATGGTCCAGTTACTCCTCTTTCTTGGCAACCTTTGAGGTAGCAGTGATGGCACTGGTGTTCCCTGGGTGGGGAGGCTTCTTACTCATTGCCAGGTCAATCCTGAGATGGGCAACCTCTTACCTCAGAGGACAGAGTTGCTAGCAAATAGGGCAGTATTGCAGCCTCCAGAGTGGAGGGGTAGGGACCACAGCCGGGAAACAGATACCAAGGAGGGAGGGGAAGGTGGACGTCCATTCACAGGGAGAGAGTCCTGCAGGAGCTCACTAAACTGAAGGTGGACAAAGCAATGGAACAGATGGTATACACCCAAGGATACTTGATAATATTTGTAATACTTGGTTCAGATAGACAAAGTAGGTTATAAGCCCATTAAATTGTCTCCTACTCTTAGTATGTTTACTGTTTAGAAACATTTAACAACAACAATTCATCAAGATGTTTTTTTTTTAAAGTTTCAAAGGTAGTGGCTTGTACTAAATGGCCTGGTAGGGAGTTCTAAATTCTAAAGGTTCATGCAGTGATGAAATTATGTTGTTTAACAGTATTAACCTTTGGTACAATTAATTATTTATTATGTGATCTAAGAATATTATTTCTAGGGTTATTTATAATGCCACACTGTCTCATTAATACTGGATTTTGCAAGATTGTATATATCAGAAGTAACCTCTTTCCTTCTGGCTTCCAGGGTAAATAATCGTAATTTAGTCAGTCTTTCATTATAGGTAAGAGATCTCAGGCCCCTAATTGATTTTGTTATTTTTCTTTTTTTTTCCCATGAGATTTATATCCCTTCTAAGATAGGGATTCCAAATTGGTGAGCCGTAATCTAGATGTGGTATTATATAAGTTTTGTATAATTTCAAAATGCATTCATTGTCCCTTGTTACAAATGATTTTTTTAATAGATTGAATTATTCTGTTAGTTACTTGGGTGGTATGACGACAGTGATCTATAGACAAGGCCCCAATTTTTGTGCGGCATATCGGAGCAAAGTTCTGCGGCAGGCCTCCCATTTGCTGCAGAACTTCTGTGGCAGTGGATGGTTATTTCTGCGGCAATTCTGAGGCAGAAAGCTATCATGCTATTGCCTTTATTTTTAGACTTTGATTTGTTTTTTGTGTATTAATACATTCATATATGTGGGTGTATATATTATGTCACTTTCTTTTGGACAAGCTTTATGATTTAACTTCTTGCAGGCACAGTTATTGGATCACCTCCGTGCTGAGAAGCTAAATCATCTGTGGGTCATTCTACATCAGCCATCTCCTATTTATTGTGTCCCTCAGTATCAGCATTAAAACATTGTTATGGCACAGTAAGCGAGTTCTAACATACTAACATACTAACATACTATTTGCCAGCAGATTAGGCCTTATGGTCTATCAAGTCTGCTCGAACCTAGATCCTTAGTTGGGTGCCGAGACCCTCCCATCCCTTGTGCTCCAGAAACCCCTATCATCCATCCCCACCCCCCCGGGACAGGCCATCATCTGATACATCCACTTTCTGTGTCTGTCCCACCCTCTCTTAAAGCTCTCCACTGTGGATCTCTGAACCAGCTCACCAGGCAGAGCATTCCAAGGGTCCACCACCCTCTCAGTGAAAAACCTCCTCCTCTTTTCCCCCCTCACCCTTCCACCTTCCAACTTCAAACCATGCCCTCTGGTGATGCCTCCCTGCTTTAGTCTAAAGATCCCCTCCATGTTTACCCTATTTATTCCCTTGAGGTACTTGAAGACCTCAATCATGTCCCCCCTGTCTCTCCTCTCCTCCAATGAAAACAGGCAGAGCTCCTCAAGTCTGTCCTCGTAAGTCAAATCCCCTAGCCCTCGTATCATCTTTGTTGCCCTCCTCTGTACCCTCTCCAGGAGCTGTATGTCCCTCTTCAAGTGTGGTCTCCAGTACTGTACACAGTACTCAAGGTGTGGTCTAACCAGTCCATTGTACAGCGGCAGAATCACTTCCTTTCTCCTAGAGGTGATCCTTCAGATGCATCCCAACATCCTGTTTGCCTTGCTAGCTGCTCTCCTGCACTGCTCAGTGTGTTATTCATACATGTATCCACCATGACCCCTAGGTCTTTTCCCCTGTTGAGGCTTCCAGCACCTCCCTCCCAGGGTGTACCTGTGTTTAGGGTTTCCCCGACCAAGATGCAACACCTTGCACTTGGTGATATTGAAATTTAATTTCCATGTGTGAGCCCAGCTTTCCAGGGTGTCCAGGTCCCCTTGCAGGGCCAACCTCCCCTCTTCTCCCTCAACTACTGCTCCCATCTTGGAGTCATCCGAGAAGAGACTCATTTCACACCCTATACCATCCCTGATGTCTGATATGTATGCATTAAACAGGATTGGACCCAGGACCGAGCCATGTGGTACCCCACTACCAACCTCTGTAGGGTTCGAGAGCTCCCCACAGACCACTACTCTCTGAGTGCATCCAGCTATCCAGTTTTCAATCCATCTGACCATCAAAGGGCCTACTCCTAACCCCATCAGTTTCTCCACCAGACCATTGTGGGGGACAGAGTCAAACGCCTTGCTGAAGTCCAAGAATAATACATCCACAGGCTTACCCTGTCCAGTTCTGATGTTACCCATTCATAGAACTCCACAAGGTTGGTTTGACATGATCTACCTGGCACAAACCCATGCTGCCGACTATCTAGACCTCCCACCTCCTCCAAGTAAACCCCCAATCGTTCCTTTAGTATACTCTCCATTAATTTTCCCACCACGAGGTTAAACTGATGGGTCTATAGTTTCTGGTACTTCCTTCGACCCCCTTTGTGGATTGGTACCACATGTGCCTCTCGCCAATCCTTAGGTACCCTCCCTGTCTCAAGTTATGACCTTGCTGGTGCCCATTAGGTGGCAGCCAGTATGTCCTCAATTCTATAGTGTACTTTCGGATGAATGCCATCCGGCCCAGGAGATTTGTCTTTTCTTTTAGGGTTTGTATTACACAAAATGATGTATCTGATGCCATAGAATGTTTAGGTAATACAAAAGAGTGAGCAGTAACTGGTGAACAGAGAGGGCCTCATGGTTGTTACAAAGTCCCCCCACCCCGCCAAAGGTGATTATTCTTTAATTTCAACAAAAAAAGGTAAAAGCATATTAGAACAGGGTTTTAAATAATTGATTAGCAGTTTTTTTTTTCCTGGGACAATACTAACTGTACAGAAAGTATTTGTATAGGTTTTCTAGAAGTGCTATGTTTGTTAAACACATTGAGGCAAGTGCTATGCATTTTCACAATGTTTTAACACTTTACAAGCAAAACACTAATCAATTTTTAGAGTTAAATAAAACCCTGTTAGAATATAGGATAGACACACAAAAGAAAACAGGAGGATATGTAAATGTGCAAAACTGTTCCCTATATTCCTTAATGCACTGAAAAGCCCCACTGGTAAAGCAAGACTGGAACTGCCGTAAATTTCATAGAAAAAAATATATGTGGATACTGTATTAGGGCTAAATAAATGCTTTAAGTATGCACTCATCACTGCTTAAAAAAAAAAAAAAACACACTGCCTGCTTTTAAAGCAGCCCACGCCCCTGCCACCTGAGAACCCTTATGCAGGGTTAGACACCCTCGTGGGTACTCACCTGACAGATAAGGTCAGGCAGCAGACAAAAAAACAGAAATACATGGATATTTTCTCTCTCTTAAACTGGCCCATGGAGCCCATGGAGGGTAAGAAGGAGAAAGGGGAAGAACAGGAGCGCAAGAAGGTTAAGGTGCCACACACGATGACAGCTGGTGGCATTTCTCATTTATGCAGCTGTCTTATTGCAGGCAGACAAAAAAACAAGGGGTGGAAGTAATCAATTACATGCATTGGATCTCCTTGATGCACAGAAAAAAGGGGGAACTGCCTGGCTGGATTATGATGAACAGTTTCAGCGCAGGCGCCAAGTGGACACTTTGTTGGGCTGGGGTAAGTTAGGCATGCCACTGATGGTGGATGTTATGCAAGGTGGTGGAGTGCAGCACACAGACAGTGGATTGCCCATAAAGGTCTTGGTGCAGCATTCTGCTCCAGGGTCCACCCATAAGTTATGCTACGCTTATAACCAATCGGCATGCATGCACAGCAGCTGAAGGTTTAAACTTTCATGCATGGCTGTGGGAGGCAGCATCCTTTCTAGGGTTGCTACCTGTCAGGTTTTTCCTGTTAGTCAGGTTTTCAGGGTCCCTATCAGGTAATCTGGTTTTGCTCTGTGCTGGTCAGGTTTTAAGCCATTTTGAGTGCTCACATAGTTTTGAAATAAATGCTGTCATATCATTCATTGTTTCAGCTACATGTCCAGGTTACAAACAAGTTCTGTTGTCAATGTAGCCTTTTGTTTGTGAATGCAGTCACCCTGGGAGGTGTAAAGTATGGCCATTAACACCATTAGCACTTACTTAACCTAATCTTTCCACTGCATCTTAAAGTGGCATAGCAGCAAAGCTGCTCTCACCTTTTGTAACAGTAACAGAGCCAATTATCCTCTACTTTCACTTGCTGGTAAACATTTTCATCTCTAATAGAATTTAGGCATTTTTAAAATTTTTAAATTATTTTATTTCCTTAAGAAAAAAGTATAGTCACTTCTTTGGCTTTGAAATAGTACTGTGGACATGAACAGGAAATTGAGCCAGAAAAGATATGAGGTATGTATACTATTGTATGCTTTTCACAGTATTTCCTTGTCTCCCTCAGATCATATCTGTAAATGAGATTTTTTTTTTTTTTTAATCACTGTATGTTTATCTGGTAAACCAATGTCAATAAATAAATTCATAAGTAAATAAATAATTAGAAAGAACCTAGGAAAGTAACGTTAATATGTACAGTACAGTATCTTCACATTTTGTTGAACTACTGCTTTAAGTGTTGTTTTTATTGATATAACAAATGGACTTCTATGAAGAACAATGCATGATGAGTCATGAAAGGTGGGGCTAGGGGCGGAGCTTAGGATCCGGTTTTGCCTCATCCAAAGGTGGCAACCCTGTCCCTTTCTGCAGTGCCTCAGCACGAGGGAAAAGGGCTGGCAGGAGGCTGGGGTAAGTTTCTAAATCCCAGGCTGGGAGGTCTCCCACCCCAGTAAGGATAAAAGGATTAAATCGTGGCTTGACCAGTACCTGGACAGAGCAGCCGCCTACTTGTTGGAGTGCGGGTTCACAGAGGGTTTCAGGATTCCATACTCTGGCCCCAAAAGGGCGTATGTGGCGGACAACCTGAGATCAGCCAAGGACTGGCCACAAGTAGTCCAGGAAAAACTGGAGAAGGAAAGGTGGCTGGGGCGAGTGAGCGGACCATACATTAGGCCTCCCTGGGAGAATTTGCTGGTCTCACTGACTGGCTTGGTACCCAAGAAAACCCCAGGGGAATTTCACATGATTAACCATTTGTCCTATCTGGAAGGGGATTTGGTGAATGACCACATTGACTCCCAGCACACCTCAGTGCACTATCAGTCCTTTGATAGAGCCCTTGAGGTAGTACACGCAGCAGGCCCTGGGGCACTCATGGTGAAAGCAGATATCGAGTCGGCATTTCGCCTGTTCCCAGTTCACCAGGATGTCAAGGTACTGTTGGGCATGAAGTTTGAAAGCAGTTATTATGTGGACAACTGCATGCCCATGGGTTGCATGGTGGCATGTGCAATATTTGAACAGTTCAGCACCTTCCTGCACTGGGTCACAGAACAGGTAGCAAGTAGTGAAGTCATAGTCCCTTACCTCAATGGCTTCTTTTTCGTGGGTCCAGCAGGCTCCTCATTGTACAGGGGGGCTGTGGCAGCTTTCAAGCAGGTGTGCAGAGAATTTGGGGTGCCTTTGGTAGCCAGCAAATCTGAGCCCCCGGGGACAGTCCTCACTTTCTTGGGTATCGAGACAGGCTTTGTCGGCTGCTGCAGGATAAGCTGGAGACATTACGGTGTCTCCTGTGCAGGTTTATGGAGATAAAAAAGGCACATTCCAGGAGTTTCAACAGTTGGTAGGGCACCTCAGCTTTATATGCTGGGTCATTCCAGTAGGCTGGACGTTCATGTGCCAGTCTGCAAAGAGGGGGATAGAATGTACAAAGCCACACCACAGGATATGGGTCATGGCTCAGTTCTAGAAGGATCTACAACTTTAGCAGGTATTCTTGGAGTACTTCAATGGAGTGGCCATGTGGCAGACTCCCAGTGAGGGAGTGCTGTTGGAACTATACACTGATGCAGCTGGAGGGCTGGGATCTGGGGCCTATTTATAGGGGAGTGGTATGCAGGGCTGTAGCCGGTGAGATGGCTGGCAGCTGGGTTAGGAAACCAGATCACACTGCTGGAATTCTTTTTGATAGTGGTGGCCCTTTGCATCTGGGGTCCCAGGCTCGGACACAGGGTAGTGCACTTCAGGTCTGACAACATGGGTGTAGTATATACCATCAATCAGCAGTTAGAACCCATGGGACCTTTGGGGGATTTAATGCAGGTTTTTGTCTTGAAATGTACATTACATTCAGGGCAGTGCATGTACTGGGAGTTGATAATGGAATTTCTGATGCTTTATCTTGTTCACAGTGGCAGAGATTCTTTGAGTTGGCACCAGTAGTGGACAAGCAGCCTCAAAAGGTGTTCTTGTGGGAGGTGGTGACCGAGAGACTTGGAGATGCATAGGTAACTCCATTGCACCCAGGACCAAACAAGCTTACTGTCGGGGTTGAACACTGTATCGGCACACAAAAGGCTGAAGGGTGGCTGGATGTTTGGCCCATGCTGGTGAACCAACTGTGCAGATACATTATGGCCAGCAGAACAGTGGGCTGCTCGCCAGGAGTGATGGGACAGCATCTTGCTGGGTTGTCGTGGCTGGCGAGAGCCATGGGGATGGCGGATACCATGCGAGCCTTCAGGGTGTGCAAGCTCTTGGAAGGTTGGCAAAGAGAGGTATTAACCTCTCCTGATGCTAGACGACCCATCACCCCTGCAATACTGGTTGATATTTAGGGGGTTTTGCCTATGGTCTTCCAGGACGAGTATGAAGTACAATTGTTTAAAACAATATTTTTTTGGTAGGCTTTTTGGGGGCATTTAGGGTGTCAGAGCTGACATAAGCTTCAGGAAGCAGAGGCACTCCTATCCTGCTGCTGCAGGATGTAATATCAGTGGGGACTAGGGTTTATCTGCGTTTACGCAGTTCAAAGACAGAGCAGCAGGGGCAGGGTGCTGGTATGAAGTGAAGGCACTGATGGGAGCTGGTTGGCCGGTGGGATGCATGACCACTGATTGTTGGGCGCTCTGTCCCGACATAGGGGAAGCATTCTTTCATCACCGGGGTATAGCTGGTGACAGCGTATCAATTTAGGTTTATATTATGGAAGGCAATTCAGCAGCTGGGTTTGAATGCCAGTGAATATGGTACCCATTCCTTCCATGATAGGAGCAGCAACAAATGCCAGGAATTTGGGCCTGTCCGACTTGGAGATTCAGGCCTTGGGACGTTGGAAGTCCCAGAGCGTTCCTGCTATGTGAAACCACAATTGCAGTAACACTTTCTTGTCTCTTTCAGGCCCCAGGAAAGACATCAAGAGTATATGGATATGTGGACATCCCTTCACTTGGTGGGCAGCAAAGAGGCAGCTGGCCAGCTGGGGGTAACCTGTCCTTATGCAGCACGCAGCCCATATCAAGTGGTTGGGCATCAAGGGCATGTATTGGGAGGGTTGCTTCCAAGGTTGCGAGTAGAGGCTGGTTGGGAAAGACACCGGACATCTTATTGATTGACTGGTGCGAAGACCTGGGCTACCAGAAGAAGGTGAATCTGCTGCTGACAATGAAGGATGACTTACATTCCATTAAGGATTGGTAGCCCAATACAATTCTCATCTGTTCACATGCTGCTGAGAGAGCAGTGGCCATATGCAAGGAAGGCAGCAGCGTTGAATAGAGCATGCATGTGGGTTAACAGGGAGATGAGAATTTTTATGGAGTCCTTGGGGGGCACTGTAGTGAGGCATGATAAGATTTACCATATCCACTGGGGCCTGGCGGTGGGTAAGGAGGGGAAATTGCAAGGGGAAGGTTTGAATAGCATATTAAGTGATTTTCAGAGGATCTTGGAAGATATGACTGAGCTTGCGGCTTGGTGGGGGTCGGACAGGGTCCGTCCTGTGGTGGCGTGGGAGAAGCTCATGAGGAAGGCAGCTGGGAAAAATGGGACGATCCCAGTTCTCCCAAAGGTGTCATGGTCCCTGGTCAGCATGAGGATGGGGGAATCACAAGACCTGTAACTGCATGATGGGTCTAGGTCCTGCCTCAGCAGTGCACACTGCACGGTCGGCGATGCCAGACAGGGGGGGTTGCCACCAGAGTCTTGGCTGTATGATCTATCTTGCTACTGCTAGGGGGATACTTCAGACTGCACCGGAAGGGATTTCCCAGGTTGATGGGCGGTGCGGGTTCCTGAAGTATGGCGCCTCCTCCCGGCAGTGCATGCTGCTCAAGTAATAAGAGCATAGAATATTAGTATTAAAGTATGAATTAAGGAATGCTAATAAAGCTTAATATTAATATTTGGCATATTAAATAAATGCATGGCTGCGGCCATTTCTTCCAAGATCTGTGTGTGTGTGTTGTTCTTGGTATGGGGGGGGAATCTGGGGGCCTATCAGACAATACTTAGGCTGCCCAAGCATTGAAGCAGCCACCCATTTGTCTGGGGTCCCCTCCCCCCAAGACCTGACCATAGTAACAGGATTCCCACCCTGGGGAGTGGTCAGCAGGCCCTGGACACACTAAGGATAGGGTGGCACCATCCCCTTGGGGAGGGGTTTGGGGGAGGAGCCAAGAGGATATCCTGGATGTCTGTCTGGGGTCCTGTCCTCTTTCTCCTCTGACCACTGGAATGCCCACGCACCCGTCCCTGAGATTGGGGGTGCAGAGGTAGGCATGGAAGGGCTCCCCTTTCTGACCCATTAAGGGTGACCATATTAGGTGTTGGGGAGTGACTTTTCCCAGGTTTCCCCCTACTGGGGGTTTTCCTGGGTTTTTCACCTCCTCCTAAAAGGGACATAATGAGTTAGTAAGAAAATAAATATCATAAAATGTAAAATAAAAATAAAGGTAAAACACAACTAGAAACTAAACCCTATTTTAATATACATAGAACCCAATTGATAGTTACAATATAATTTGGTAGGATGGTAAGGGTGAAGGTATCAGTATAAGTAGCTGGTAGGGGAGCTATAGGGCATTGCACATAGGAGAATAGAGCATGTGGTGCAATACATAGGATACATAGTATGGTTAGAGTTTTGCTAACTGTCACAGCCAGGTGGCGGGGTGGCATGGGATGAGCGCATGAGGAAGGTAGCTGGGGAAAAAGAGGACGATGCCAGTTCTCCTGAAGGTGTGGTGGCCCCTGGTCAGTGTGAGGATGGGGGAATCACAAGACCTGTACCTGCATGGTGGGTCTAGGTCCAGCCTCAGCAGTGCACACTGCAAGGTCAGCGATGCCAGATGGGGGTCGGACACCAGAGCCTTGGCCATATGACCTGTCTTGCTACCCCTAGGGGGATACTTCAGCCTGCATTGGAAGGGATTTCCCAGGTTGATGGGCAGTGCGGGTGCCTGAAGCATGGCGCATCCTCCCGGCAGCACCCGCTGCTCAAGTAATAAGAGCATAGAATATTAGTATTAAAGTATGAATTAAGAAATGGTAATAAAGCTTAATATTAATATTTGGCATATTAAATAAATGCATGGCTGCAGCCATTTCTTCCAAGATCTGTGTGTGTGTTGTTCTTGGCACAGTGGGGGAGAGAATCTGGGTGTCTACCAGACAAAGAAGCTCCCACATTCAAGTTTGCAGTGCACTATTCCAGGAATGATCATTGAATATCAGACAAATGATCTCACTCAGTGGAAAGGCAGGCCAGCAAAGACCAAAGGCTAAATCACATTTATTAGGGTCCAACAAAGTGTAAAGTGTAATATGTTAAAAAGCTAAGTTGAAACAGTTCCCGCTTATACCCCAGTCAAACTTAACAGAATGGTAGGCTAGCCTCAGATGTTTGTACAAGATGCCAAGGGAGCGGGAATCCCTACTCCATATTCTTTGGAACTGTGAAAGTCAAACCTTTGGGACAACACTAGAGATAGTATGGACCCTTACTTGGGTTAGATCAAGCCTTTACCCTGAATTTGCATTTTGAGGATTTCAATAAGACCTTAAATGGAAATCAGAAGCCCACATTGCTTTAATCTCGGCATGTGCCAAGAAGGCATTCTCAACACTGTTGCAATCAGGACATCCTAGCTCTGTGGAGTGGTATAGGAGATTCTTTTTGCACTACAAGCAGGATGCATAATTGCAAATATGGCACATTCCTATAAGAAGTATACTCAGGTCTGGGAGCCCCTTTATACACTGCTTACTGTTAATGCTGGGAGATAATTGTACTCTCCCTTTGGTTTCATTGTTTTCTGACCTCCCCAGGTTAATATTGAGGGTCCTCTGATGGTACTTGTCCTGGATCTGATCCCAATAGAAACATAACCTGCGTGCAGGACTCAGTCATCAATAAATGGGCTCCAATTACTTTTCTACCAACTTCTGGAGAAGGGGTGGAGAAGGGAGGTACTGGGTTGGGGGAAGACAAGTGATTTTACTATTGCTTGGTTGAGAAAACCATATTATAAGTTTTTCCTCTCTTTTTTTGGATAACCCTGGTACAGAAACTAAGTTTCTTCAGCCATTACCTGTATAGCTTTTGTCTAGAAGCACATAAGTAAGATGTGATATGTACTGCTATGGTTATGTATTTTTCTCAATCTGGAAATGTCTCAGTCCAAGCCAATAAAGTGCCTTAAATTGGGAAAAAAAGAAAAGAAACCGCTCACCTCACAAAGATAGGCATCCATGTAGTGAAGGGGCTTTATAAAACTTCAAGTATTTCTTGGGGTGAACTGAAGCATTTAAAGCTTCTTTTGTAGTCAGTGTGGATCATTGTGAAAGCATTGCGGGTTCAAGAGGCACACACCTAGCTGCTGAGCTGGAATGCAGGGTTGGCAAGTCTTTGGCTGAGGCACGGTTTGACACTTGATGGGGTATGTGTGCAGTCAGCTGATTGGGAACCAGGGTTTGGGATATTGTAGACTGGGGCAGTGTTATGGGCATCTGGAGATCAGTTTACAATATACCATTATATCATTGTCTTCAGCAACATCCCATCAAATTGTTAATGGTTCATCTGACATTTCAGAATTGTGTGGAGAAAACTCACAAGTCAGAGCACTGGCTTCTTGGAGCTGAACCTACTTTTGAGAGTTGTACTTTGAGCAGAGGCTGCAACTACAACTTCCATTGCATTTCCAGGCCTCAAATCAGGTAATTGCAAAATTCATGCTACAGTAAGTTCATTCAGAGCACCTGCCAAAGTACTGTAGACTGTATACACGAAAACTGCAATATCTTTAGAAAGGTTGACAGCTGGCAGTTGGAAGCATTGAGAGGTGTTTAAATGTTCACTTTGAAAATGGGAGGGACAGCAACATTCAAAAGTTCTGTTTTTTGGGTTTGTTGCAGGAAGTGAAATGGTCCAATGCAGGATTCGGGTGGGGGGGTATTGCCTGATGATGGCATACTGAAGAGTGGGGCTGAGCTACTTCCAACACACTGTAGAAAGTGGCAATGTGTAGATGGGAACAGTTGCTGATTAGAGTATGATGGAAACTGACTTGTTCCCAGGTTACAGTTACAGAGCTGAGTTGGGCACAACTAGAGCAAGCAATAGCCAAATGCGTAATTCAGAAGAGGTAGTTGAATGGACATGAAAATGGTATTAACAGAGTGACACCTTGACAGCTCCAGATTCTGTAACAGCGTGGTGAGGGACATCTTTGGGCTTTGCTAAGTCTAGGAAAAAATAAAGGAATACCACAGAAGCCACAAGCAAATATGCCTCAGGACATCAGAAAAGTCAAAAAACCTACAGAACAAATAAAAATCATAGGTTCTGCTGTAACGTCTGCGGTCTGCAGCTACTTCCACAGTCGGGCACAACTTCCACAGTCAGCTACAAATTCCATGGATATTTCTGTGGGCAGCCACGGAACCATGGAAAACCAGGGGCCAGGGGTCAACCTTAACTTTTTTTTTTTGCACTAGTCAACCAGGCTAGTGAACCAGAGATTGCACTAGCCCGCAGAAGTTTGCAGTAGCCCTCAATCAGTATGGTCAACAGTGATTTGTTAAACAAAGGCAAATAAAATCACATTTGTCCTGCCAACAGTCTGGACACCTGCCAACTGATTTTGCACTGTGCCTTTAACTGCAAAATGCACATACGCTATCTCAGCTTCTGCAACAAAAGAGTCAGTGGTTCTGTCACTGATGACTGAAATGAACTTTGTTCCCATAATTTTTTCTCGTAGCGCCATGTGTTCAACCTCAGCTACATAGTGGATAAAGTTGCAGGCATATTTGTCATTCTGATATGCTGAACTGATATCTAGCCCTTTTATATCATCAAGGCTGCACATACACACAGAGTCTGTGAAAGGACATCCTTTCTTAGCAATTGCATGCCATGTGCGAAACAGTTTGTCCAGATGGTTAAGCGTTGCTTTATTCATGTTCTTCAGCATTCTCTCTGCATTACTTGTACCTGGAGTAGCAGTGCTGGCATTCTCCTTTTCTTTTTCCCCTTCATGAGCTTCACTGATATTATGGGATGAGACAGTCAAGCCAGAAGTTCTCTTTACCAACATGAAAATTACTGTTATTGCCTGCTTTACCCAACTGTATTTCATGTTTGATACATAAATGGCAGAACATCAGATCTTTTGCACCATCATACCCCAACCAATCTTATTTTCTTAGCCAAAATTTCTGGAACCGACGGCTTTGCTTTGTCTTTTCATACTCATGATCTTTTATTTGTTTGTCTTAGTCAGCATGCTATCTATTAATGTCAGCTGGGTTACTGACTAATATATTTTCACATTTTCAGATTTGAAGTTAATAAAGTTTTGTCATGAAAAGTGTGTGTCTTTTTCTTCCCTTTTTCCTTCCTTTTCCTACCCTGGCCACAGATCCCAGAAATGCTTGATTGTCCCAGTTCTATTAAAAAATGTTCACCAAAAAAAGTAAGGATAAATTCAACAGCATCAATCCATATTGTTATTTATTTATTTTTAATTCTTTGGCAACCAGGTAAATCCCATTAGGCACAAGACCCATTTACAGGGGTGGCCCAGGAACACAGGGAGGTTAAGGCCCTGTTCACACTGTGGGATGTAGCAACACATTTCAAGCACTCATTTTAAAACATGGATTAAATCTTACCGTGTCAATGGGTTCGCACTGCAAAAAGTGTGTTCTAAACCATGTTGTCTCCTTCTCCTGAACAATGCTACTGCATTCTGTTTGTCAATCTGGATCCCGACTTTTCACCATTGCGCTTTCACGGGGCAGCTGGGATTGAGCCCCACTGCATCCTGGAACAAGCTGAGGGAAGTTGTGTTGTCCTGTTCTCACTGCCGGTAAGTTCGATTTAAATCCTGAACCATTCTTAAAACCGTACTTAAGCCTATCTCGAATCAGGGTTTGAGCACAGTTTCTTAAAATGGTTCAGGATGCGTGTTCAGTACGAACGCAAACTGTGTTTGGGGGTACTTAAAATGTTTTACCATAAATAAAACATTTTACGTACCCCAGTGTGAACAAGGCCATTGCAGCATATAAAGGTGTAAAAACTGTTTCCTGTCATGGCAGTAAATAACCATACTTAAAATTCAAAGTTGAAGAGATTAGGTTGATTTACTGCTAATGGTCTTAATGGCCACACTTTACACCTCCTAGACAGACTGGTTTTACACACAAAGGCCTGTGACTAGTGACATCAGAACTTTTTTTGTAACCTGGGCATGCATGCAACAGTGAATGATTTGATACAATCAGTTTTAATACTATCTGAGCACTCAAAATGGCACCCAAAACTGGACTACATTTAATCAAAACCGGATGACCAGATAAGGACCATGAAAACCAGAATATCCAGTCTAAAACTGAACAGGTGGCAACCCTAGAACTGTGCTGCTCCTGGATACAGTCACAAATCTGCCTGTCATGAGTACTGAGCTATACAAGGAAAGGAAAAGGAGAAAGGATCTTTACCAGCAAAAAATAAACGCAGTAGTTAGTATAAAATGAAACAGTTTATAAATGCACTACACACAGACATCTATTTTTTTTCATTTCACTAATACTAAGGCAGCACATAGTTAAACCTTTATGAAAAGGACCTGCCTTTAAATTAAACACATTATATTTATGTCTTTATGTGTTTATTTATTTGATACCTGGGTTGAGAATGGAACTGCAGCTTTCCACAGGAGGAACTGCAGTAGCCCAGCCGGGCAAGTAACAGAGATTCTGCACTGGCACACAGCAATCTGCACTAGTACCAGGGCTAGTAAATGAATGTTAAGTTTGACCCCTGCCCGGGGCCTTATCTATAGAAGAAAGATCCTTATTAATCCAGATTCCTAGATCCTTTTCTTTCTTTGATGTTTTTAGAGTTTCACCATTCAGTTTATATTGGTAACATGGATTTTTATGACCAAAATGTAAAACTGAGCATTCAGACTCATTGAACTTCATTTTATTAATAACTCCCCCGTGTTCAATTTGTTTAAGATCCTGACACAGTGTATGGTACTGTTCTAATGAGCTGATGCCTCCCCCAGCCTTGATGTCATCTGCAAATTTTGACACAACATTCCTTGATCCTGAACCTATGTCACTAATAAAGAGGCCAAACAACACAGGTCCAAGGACAGATCCATGTGGTACCACACTACTAACAAGCCCATCCTCAGATGTCACACCATTTATTCTGACTGTTTCCGGTCTGTTAGCCAGTTATTTATCCACCTAACAATGTATTTGTCAATATCCATGGATACGATTTTGTTAATTAGCAAATCATGGGGGACTGTATTGAAGACCTTTCCTATGTCAAGGAGAATAACATAAACAGGTATTCCCTTATCGATGCAGCTACTGATAAAGTCATACGAACATACAAATGTGCCAGCAGAAACAGACCTCCTGGTCTATCAACGTCTGCTCGAGTGTGCAGCTAGCTCCCCTATGTTGCAGCTGCCCCACCACCCTCCCCTTTTGTCTGCCTTGGCTGTTCTCAGCCTCGCCACCCATACTCTCCCCTGTTCTCTGTCCCATGCCCTTTTAAAGCTACCCACAGTTTTGCATGATATCAACCTCTCTGGTAGGGCATTCCACTTTGACACCACTCTCTGTGAAGTAATGCCTCCTCATCTCCCTCCTAAATCTTCCCCCCTCTATTCTTAGCCCATGCCCTGTAGTGTCCCTTCCCTTCATCAGTTTAAAAACCTTGTTGGCTCTATCCTTGTTGATTCCACTCAGATACTTGAAAGTTCCGATTATGTCCCCCCATCCCTCCTCTCCTCCAGGGTGTACATATTCAGTTCCCCCAGCCAGTACTTGTAGTCTCTTCCCTCCATTCCTTGCATCATCCTCATTGCCCTTCACTGCACTCCCTCCAGTAGCTTGACATCCCACCTCAGGTATAGCCTCCAGAACTGCACACGGTACTCAAAGTGCAGCCTGACCAGTGACTTGTAGAGGGGCAAGATCACCTCCCTCTGCCTGGATGAGAACCCCCTTTCTACACAGCCTTGCAATATTTAGGGAGGCAGTATAGTACAGTGGTTTAAGGATCTGAGCTGCAAATCTGGACATCCAGCAGACCAGACCTGGGTTTGAATCCCACAGCTTCCACTTGCATACTGTGTGACCCTGAGCAAGTCACTTAACTTCCCTGTGCTCCCAGGTTGCATCTGTAAAAAAGCTTTCATCTTAGTGTGCTACTCCTGGTTATACAACAAAAACAAAAAAAAAAAAAAAAAAAACAGCCCAGCATCTTGTTTGCCTTCACTGCCTCTTTCCTGCATTGGGTAGAATTGTTCATGCTCCCTGTTACCATCACCCCTAGGTCCTTCTCCTCCTCAGTGATCCCCAGCTTCACCACCCTCAACCAGTAGTCTCTCCTTGGGTTCTTTGCCCCAAAGTGCATAACCTTGCATTTCTTCACATTGAACCCCAGCTGCCACCTCTCTGACCACTCCTCCAGTTTTGTTAGTTCCCCCTGCAGTTGCTTACATCTCTCCTCCTAATCCACTACGGCACCCATTTTGGTATCATCTGTGAACAGACTCACCCTGCTCACCACTCCATGCACGATGTCGGAGATGAAGAGCCCAAATAGCACTGGGCCCAGCACCGAGCCCTGCAGCATCCTGCTCGTCACTGGTCTAGGTGTTGAGAATCCCACCACCCATTGTAGCCGCCCACGCAGCCAGTTTCTAATTCAGTTTGCCATCTTTGACCCCACTCCCACACCAGTTAACTTTCCCCCAAGCCACCCATGAGGTACTGAATTGAAGGCCTTGCTGAAATCCAAGTAGAAGACATCCACTGCCTGGCCCCTATCCAGCTCTCTTGTTACCCAGTCGTAATATTGTATTAGGTTAGTTTGACAGGACTTCCCTGATATGAACCCATGCTGCCTCATATCCTGGAGGTAATTGTCCTCTAGAAATGATACCAGCCTCTCCTTCAGTATCGTCTCCATAAGCTTGTCCACTACGGAAGTGAGACTGACCAGCTGATAATTGCCCGGTTCATCCCTTGGGCCGCTCTTGAGTATTGGCACCTCATGGGCCATTCCCTCCAGTCCTGAGGTACACATCCCTTATCCAGGAAGGTGCCGAACAGATCCACCAGTGGTTCCACCAGCACCTTCACCATCTTCCTCAGCACCCTGGGGTGGATAACATCCGGCCCTGGTGCCTTGTCCACTTTTAGTGCCCTCAGTCCCTCTAGCACTCTACTTCCCTCAGTCATTCCATCCGTCACCTCTCCCACCCCCACCATCCCAGTTCAAGGTGGTAGTGGGCCACCCTTCTCCTGTGTGAACACTGAGCAAAAGTATTCATTTAGTGCTTCCGCTTGTTCCTCTTCCTTTTCCACCCACTCCCCACCCCTCTTTATCCTCACTATGTTATCCCTGCACTTCCTTTTCTCTCTGATGTACTGTATCTGAAAAAGCGAAGTGAGGTTAGAAACACAAATTAATTCTTCCTGAAACCCATGCTGACTTGAATCTACAAGGCCAAGCCTTGCTATCTCTTTGTCTGTTTCTTTTTTGATCACTCTTTCCATAAGTTTGCCCAAATAGATGTTAGACTTATGGGTCTGTAGTTGGTTACATTCATCCTATTGCCCTTTTCATGGATGGGGATAACTGATGCCCTTCTCCAGTCGGCAGGAACCTGGCCTGTTTGGATGGATTTGTTAAACAACAGGGTCAATGGGTGAGCTAGAACATTGGCAAGTTCTTTGAGGACGATAGAGTTTATGTTATCTGGACCTGGTGAAGATGTTGTTTTGAGTTGTTATAATTCCTTCAGGACCTGACTTTCTTCTATAACTATTTGAGAGCTATCACTAGTACACAATATGGGCATGTCATTACTTTTTTTTATTGAAAACTGAGATGAAGTAATTGTTGAAACATTGGGCAATCTCTTTGTTGTCATTGATCACCTCCCCTTCACTAAGTATGGTTGCTATTTTATTAGATGTGTGTTTTATGTTGTTTATATAAGCATAAAAGCTTTTATTATCTTTTTTATGGGCCAGCCTTAGTTCTAATTTAGTTTTTGCTTTTCTTATTAATTATTTTAGATTGCTCTTTTAAACATAAATTTATGACTAGGAGTAAGATTTTTTTTTTTTTTTGAAATGTTGGAAGGCCTTGTGTTTCCTTCGTATCTGTTTTTCAATGGCTTTATTGTACCACAATGGAATGGCACCTTTCTTATACTTAGTATACATTGGTACATGGTGTTCTAAAGCTTCAAACAGAGAGTTGGTAATTGTAATCCACATATGTTCTACCTCTAAACCATTCAATTTAACATCCCAAGGAATTTTATCTAATTCATTAGATAGTTTGGTCCAATCGGTGTTATTATAATCAGGGGTTTCAGTGGTATCAAATGTTTTCACTGTACTAGCTAATAAGGAACATTTGGTCATGATGTGGTCAATAGTGCCAAGAGGGGCAATAACAAGTGGATTCATAATTCGGTCATTACAGTTAGTTATTAATAAGTCAAAGACATTTGTCTCTCAGGTTGGCTCCAGGATTAGTTGCTCACTCCCACATACTGTAATAGTATCTAATAGATCTTTATCAAACTCCGTTTGACCTGTCAATAAGTCCCAATTTATTCCTGGGGCATTAAAGTCCCCTACCACTAATACATTGCATAACTCTGAAGCTTGTTCAATTTCATGTAGTAAGGCATTATTGTAGCAATTATCACTATTTGGGGGCCTGTAACGAACACCTAATACAAGTTTTGGAGAATGATCAGGTTTTAAAGTAATCAATAAGGTTTCAGAAAGGATGTAATGTTGGACATTAAGTTGTAATTCAGTACACTGTAGGTCAGGAGTTACATAAGAGCAGACTCCTCCGACACATTGATTTTGCCTATTTTTATAAAGCAGTTGAAATCCAGGTATATTATTACTCCAAGTCATGGCCTCATCCCATCATGTTTCAGTAATACATGAAACGTCCACCTTGTTCTCTTTCAAGATTATCCCTAGTTCAGCTAATTTTGTTTGATTTAGACTTCTTGCATTTGGTATCCAGTGAACAAGGTGACCTAAATTGGGCACCAACAAAACAGTGACTCAGTTCTGGCACCTGTGTTCATAGCTAACAAGCAGGGGTCGACCAGATACTGGGTGGGCAAATACCACGACAGGAAGTAGAGGGTATACGCACATGGGGGGGCAGGGGAGGGATGGTATGAGGGAGGGGGTGTGGCGGGCAGCTACCAAGCTGGTCTGCTAGCATGGTGAGGAGGGCGGTCGGCTGGGAGGCGCAGGGTACAGGGGTCCGGTGCGGTTCTGTTTTTTTTCTTTTTGCCAGCAGGCAGCATGCATTTTTTAATGTTTTCACCCCCCGACATACCCCCCCCAGGTTGAGAATCCTGTAGTAGGAGATGTGGAGGGTGCAGCCCCCGCATTAACAATGAGACCCGTAGGTCTCAGGTGCCGTTGTTGTCCGCGCTGTGAGTGTACATCACCGAGATTGACATTCAGCAATTTACACTCACTGAACGGCGCCATCATGACATGGAACCCTTGCATTTATATTTAAAATATTGTTATTATTAGATGTTTTAGAATTAACAATAAATCTTTGGTTGCCCTTGTCTCCCTTATTTAGTTTAAAGTACAAATAATGATTTCTTCAAAGGTTTTTACCAATTTGTAAGCACCACATTTGCTTAAATGCAACCCTTCCCAGCAAAAAAGGGAGTTATTGTTAATGAATGATTCCCAGTGCATAACAGTAGAAAATCCCCTCTAAAGCCTCCACTTCCATTGCCGTTTGTTAAAAGTTATTAGGATATTAAGGGAGCTGCGAAGAGAGCTAGCAGAACCTCTGGCAGCCTTGTTCACTGAGTCACTCAACACAGGAGCGGTGCCAGAGGATTGAAGGAGGGCACATGTGGTCCCTCTACACAAATCCAGCAGTAGGGAGGAGGTGCGAAACTATAAACAAGTCAGCCTCACCTCAGTAGTGGGGAAGATCATGGAGGCACTGCTTAAAGAAAGGATAGTGGGCATCTAGAATCCATTGGTGCCCTAGACCCTAGGCAGCATGGTTTCACAGTGGCTAGATCATGTCAGATGAATCTGATAGATTTCTTTAACGGGGTGATAAAAGAAGTAAATCTGAGGGGGGGGTCAGTGGACGTCACCTACCTCAGTTTCAGTAAAGCCTTCGACACCGTCCCACACAGGAGACTGGTTAACAAGATGGGTTGTCTGGACATCGGAGACAAGGTAGTAAACTGGATAACGAACTGGCTAACAGACAGGAGGCAGATGGTGGTGGTAAACGGGGTGCAATCTGGGGAGAGAGGGGTGACCAGCGGGGTACCTCAGGGATCAGTGCTTGGGCCAGTCCTTTTCAATGTCTTCATTAGTGACATTGTAGAGGGGCTGGAAGGAAAGGTCTGCCTGTTTGCAGATGACACCAAGATCTGTAACAGGGTGGATACTCCAGAAAGGGTAGAGAAAATGAGTAAGGACCTGGGGAAGCTTGAGAAATGGTCTGAGGAGTGGCAACTGAGGTTTGATTCAAAGAAGTGCAAAATGATGCACCTGGTCATCTGGGAACTAGCGACCATCGAACAGTATGGTTCACAATAAACACAGCAATAGAGTCAAGCCATACAAAGGCAAAAGTATTGGACTTCAGGAGGGCTGACTTTGCCAGAATGGGTGACTGCCTAAGGAATGCACTAGCAAATGGGCAGGAAGGAGGGGTGGAAGAACAATGGGGAATAATAAAAACTGCCATCACAGAGGTAACAAGCCTTTGTGTGAAGCAAATAAACAAAACAAAACGATGTAAGAAACCACTATGTTTCTCAAAGGAGGTGGCAGTGAAGGTTCAAGAGAAAAAGAAAGCATTCAGAAAGTACAAGAAATCACAGAAGGAGCAGGACAGAGAATTGTATCAGTTAAAGTAAAAGGAAGCTGGGAAGGCAGTCAGAACAGCAAAGGCCCGAACCGAGGAAAAGATAGCCAACTCTGTTAAGAAGGGGATAAAACCTTTAGGTACATCAGGAGCCAAGGAAGACTAAGGGAGGGATAATGAGGCTTAATAAAGGGAGGGGTGGGCAGAGGTGACTGAAAAGGCAGAGATACTAAACAAATATTTTTGCTCAGTATTTACAAATGAAGAGGGGGAGGTACCTAAAACAAACAATAGAAACACTCTGGATACAGAAGTTGATACCAGCCCATTCACAGAAGAAAGGGTTCTGAAAGAACTCTTAAAACTGAAGGTGGACAAAGCAATGGGGCCTGATGGGATTATCCCAGAATTCTAAAAGAACTAAGGGTAGAACTAGTGACACCACTGACTACACTCTAACAAATCATGGGAGGATGGGGTGGTCACCTGAGGACTGGAGGAGGGCAGATGTGATGCCCCTTCACAAAAATGGGAGCAGGGCAGAAGCAGGAAACTACAGACCTGTTGAGTCTAACCTCAGTGATAGGAAAATTATGGAATCACTTCTGAAGGAAAGAATCTGTTGAGTACCTAGAGGCCAGAGGGAACAGGACCCAAGGCAGCATGGATTCACAGCGGAAGGTCATGCCAGATGAATCTAATAGATTTCTTTGACTGGGTGACCAAAGTAGTAGATCAGGGAGGGCCATGGACATGGCCTACCTAGACTTTAGCAAGGCATTTGACTCAGTCCCACACAAAGATTAATATACAAGTTAGCCAGCCTGGGAGTGGGTCCCAAGATGATAGCCTGGGTAAAGAATTGGCTGGAGAATAGGACACAGAGGGTAATAGTAAATGGAGTCCACTCTGAAGAAAGGGGGGTTACTAGTGGGATACCGCAGGGTTCAGTATTGGGACCGGCCCTCTTCAATGTCTTTATAAGCGACATTGCAGAGGGACTGGAAGGAAAAGTATGTCTCTTTGCAGATGACACAAAGATCTGCAACAGAGTTGATGCATAAGTTGGGGTGGAAAGATGAGAAAGGGTTGGCAAGGTTAGAGGAATGGTCAAATGTATGGCAGCTTAGATTCAATGCTAGAAGTGCAGGTAATGCACCTGGGAAACAAAAGCCAGGGAAGAGTACACAATGGGGGTGAGATACTAACAACAAAAATGGAAAGGGACCTGGGGGTAGTCACATCAGATGACTTAAAGGTGGGCAAAGCAATGTGAGAGGGCAGTAAGGAGGGCTGGGGGATATTGGGATGCATAGGGAGGCATCACTGGTAGAAAACAGGAAGTTGTTATCCCTCTGTACAGACTGCTGGTGAGACCCCATCTGAGTACTGTGTGCAGTTCTGAAGACCCAATCTCTGCAAGGACATGGACAAGATGGAAGCTGTCCAGAGGTGGGCAACTAAAATGGTGCAGGGTCTGCACCAGAAGACATATGAAGAGAGACTAAAGGAGCTTAATATGAATAGCCTCGAGGAAAGGAGGGAGGGGGACATGATAGAAACTTTAAAAGTACCTCAAGGAATCAACAAAGTCCAAGAGGGTACCATCTTTCAAAAAGAGGTGTGCAAGAACAAGGGGCACAATTTGAAGATGGGGGCGGCTCAGAGGTAATGCAAGGAAGTATTTTTTCACAGAGAGGGTTGTGGATGCATGGAACGGCCTTCCGGAGGAGGTTGTGGAGTCAAAAACAGTGGTTGAATTCAAGCATGTATGGGACAGTCATAAGGCAATTCTAGGGGATGGGGTAGAAAGAAGTAGGCTGCTGGTTAACTGGGATCTGCAGCTTATCCATTAGGTAGGGAAATGGGCAGACTGGGTGGGCCAAGCGGTCCTTATCTGCCGTCAAATTCTATGTTTCTATGTTCTATGTTTCTGGGCCATAAGAACCCCAGGAGAACTACAGAATAGAGTGTGAGCCACTGGCAGTCACCAGGGAAGAAAGGGACCTGGAGGTTATTATTTCAGATGACCTGAAAATGTCAAAGCAAAGTACAAAGGCAGCAGGGAAGGACAGTGGCATGCTAGCTTGCAAAGGCAGGGGTATCACCAGCAGAAAACGGTAGGTAGTGATGCCATTGTATAAAACTCTGGTCAGGCCTCACATGGAGTACTGTGTGCAGTTCTGGAGGCCGCACCTTTAAAAGGACATTAACAGGTTGGAGACAGTCCAGAGAAGGGCGACTAACATGGTACACGGCTTGCACCACAGAACTTACAAGGAGAGATTAAGGGACCTCAATATGTACTCACTGGAGGAGAAGAGAGAGAGAGAGAGAGGGGACATGATAGAAACATTTAAGTATTTCAAGGGCACAAATAAGGTGCAGGGAGACATCTTCAATACAGGAACAGTACAAGAATGAGGGCATGACAGGAAATTGGAAGGTGGCAGGTTACGACAAAATACGAACATACGAATGTGCCAGCAGAAACAGACCACCCGGTCTATCTAAGTCTGCTCGAGTGTGCAGCCAACACCCCTAGATTGCAGCTGCCCCAACCCCCCTCCCTTTTGTCATCCCACTGCCACCCCCTACCCTCACTCTCCCCTGTATACGAAATGTGAGGACGTTTTTCTTCACAGAGAGGGTGGTGGATGCATGGAATAGTCTGCCACAGGAGGTGGTAGGAGCAAGCACTGTGGTTGGATTTAAACATGCATGGGGCAGGCATAAGGGAACCATAGAGGTAAAACAGAGGGAGGGTCAGAAGCAGTACTAAAGGACAGGGATTACGGGCAGACTGGATGGGCCTTGCAGTCCTTATCTGCCAACAGTTTCTATGTTCTATGGTTCTGTGTTGTGCTGCTATATGGCCCCCTCTACCACATGTTGTACTGACACTCCTATGGGTTATGACTGTGCACACAGCTCCACTGGAATGTGCCCATGCACATAGGGAGTGAATGCGTACTGTTCTGCCATTCACTGGCCACAGGTGCTGGTGCATGCAGACGTGTGCTGGTGTGTGGGATTGTGGCCTGTGCTGTGATTGCCTCTGAGCATGTGTGGCATGTTTAGGATACATGGACAGGGAGCACTGTCATGCTTGCACAATCCACTCTTCACAAGTGGCTGTGTGACCATTGAGGGCCGGGGTAGGTAGGTAGATCTGTTGACAGCAGTCACATGCTTACACTGGGCAACACACAGCACCATATGCTGGGTCATGCATGCACCACCAGCAACATGCATTGTGTACTGTGTACAACACTGACAGTTTGGTTATCGATCCACAGTGCAAGATGTGCCATCTGAGGAGGATGATGTAGCTGGGCCATCCAAAAGGCTGCAGTGAGTACCACCAAGCCTGTCATATGGACCCATCCATTACATTGTGGAGGACACAGATGACAGTGATGACAGCACCTATATATTTCCACCATGCAGTACCTGTCACCAGTTGCACTGCTGAGGGAGCAGTCACCAATGCCAAGCACCCTCCCAGCAGTGTGTCGCAGCGGATGCATAGCAGCCCCCATGTCACAGATGCACCCCATGCCCCTGTCCATGACACTATTGTGAGTGTCATCCTTCTGCTGGACCTCTTGCCACCAGCTCCACTGCCAGTGCCATCACCACCACCACCACTATGCACACCACCCACCAGACACCCCAGGAGGGGGTTTTACAACCTGGCAGCACCCCTGCCATCCCACAGTCAGCCTGCATGGTCACTCACAGCCACTGAGCCCCTGCCTCCTCCCCCACCCCACCTTACATGGTGCATGCACTTGCCGCTTGGGGACTGCAGGTCCTAACAGGTCCTGTCCTCCAGAACAGTGTCCCCCATAGGCAGGCTGCGCCAGAATCCAGGCAGCTTCTACAGTCAGTAGTGGAGTGATGCTGTTCTGCAGAGCCTGAACACTGGGAGAAGGCCCGTGATGCTTGCATTATTGAGGCCATCCAGAGCATCATTGGTGACCTCACCATAGTGGTGTGGGGAGCTCATGGCCGCAGTGTGTAGCAGTCTGCATCCAGGTCACAGCCCCACTCCCTCCAGTGTGTGCAGCCCTTGTTCCATGGGGTCACCACAGCAAACACCAATGCTGTGCAGTGGCAGATGAGAATCTGGTGGTACACCTGCAACCCCCAGGGCAGGTTCCACACCATGCAAACCGGGGCACAATTCCTGTCCTCCAGTACCTGGAATGGCAGTGCATGGGGCAGGGTGACTCCATCATCACTGGTGTCACCATTTCCCTTCCTTTAGGCCACACCACCCACCAACAGAGGTCTGCGGCGGCCGCTGGTGTGTAGCCCTGGTGGGCATGAGTGGGATGGCTCCCCATATCCCACACATCCCCAGCACCACAAAGACATTGTTCACCTGCCACTTTCTTGTTGTACTGTGCTTCCCCATCACCCCTCCCTGGGCCACACTGGCCAGTACCCTATCTGTTTATGCACAGTTCGTTCTGCCACTGTGTGCTTTTTTTTGTGTGTGTGTCACATTAAAGTTTTGCACATACATCAGTGTTCATTGTTCTTTCCACTCACCTGCTCCTGTGTGAGATGCTTCTTATGATGTTACCTCTGTATTCATGTGCCCTCCTGGCCATGCAGGGGTTGTACATGTCTAGCTGCTCCAGTGTCCCCTGCATCTTTGGCTCCATGTCACTGTCACTGTGTTCATCTCACACCAGCAGGCCTACTCCATTGGCAAACACCATGTTGTGTAGCATACAACAGGCTAGGAATATGCCACAAGCCTTCTGAGGTGTGTATTGTATGGCACCACCTGCACGGTCCGAGTACCAGAATCACATGTTCAACATGTTAAAGACTTGCCCAGTGATGTTGTGCGTTATGGAGTGTGCTGCATTTCATCTGTATTCCATCACAGATGTGGGCCAGGGGATGGGTGTGAGGAGCCAAGGGCACAAAGGATAGACACTATCCTGTAAGGTAACACATCTGTTAGCACCTGTTCACATTGTAGCTGCCCACATAGCATCAATGGCCCATGAGCTGTGTTGTATCCTGTGTACCTGTCCACCCTGCCCTGCCCACCCCTTCCCTCAGTGAGGCATGGTATTGCTATGGTTCCACTGTGCCCCTCCAAGGGGTCTGTGTGGGGGACATGCTGTGTTTAATCACCAACAAGGTGTCCACTGGGTATATGGCCACCTTTAAAGATTTGACATAGTGTGGAGTATGAAGGAGTCATGGGCATTGCTGGGGTACCATGTCAGGACATTGGTTATGTGCCCTGTAGTATTACACACCACCTGGCAATTAAGGTACTGAGGTAGGTGTAGCAGGGTAGGGATTTCAGGATATCAACTTCAGGTGGACCACAGCTCAAGTGCATAAAAATGACAGATGGCATTTGTCATTTTATTTTGCTTGCATAAAATGATCAGCAGTTGCACAGAATTCAAGAAAATATTATTTAGTTCAGCAGGTTTAAAGTCAAAAGTCACTGTTGTGCCAATAACACACATACAGCTCCATTAGTGCAAACAAACTCTCAAATCAACAGTCTTACACCTCACAGTCAGCTCTCCACTGACACCTTATCTAACTTTAAGCCCCTAGTGACATCACTTCCTTGGGAAACACCCACATTATGTCTTAACTAAAAACACATCTCTATGAGGCTCATATCCCGGCCTATACAAAATGAAAGGGGATATTTCTAAGCCTTGATTAATGAAAGACCTTACATTAACTCCCTAATCATTTTTGCCTGGCTGTATGTGTTTATAGAGGTGAAAGCTTATTTCCCTAGCTCCACCTCTTTTACATAATGACTGAGCTAACAGTTTTGTATAAATGTAGCCCTCAAGGGCTGCTGTCCTCTTATAGAAATCAGTCCACTGGAGGGCTCCTACAAACAGGTCAGGTTGCTTTTATCTGTAAGTTTCTCAACTAATTATATCTGTTGTACCCTAGTAAAACATAAAACAAACCTGGATTGTAACTCTCTGCTGCTTTAAAATGCCATACAGCAAAATAGAAGTAAAAACTGGAAAGCCCGCTGCACTTTCAAGCCCTCAGCTTGACTTTCATTTTACTTCTGCAGCCCTCTGTTAATGCTTTCAATACCAAGCTGTTTACATGCTGGGGCTAATACAAGCAATTAAAGGCACAGATGCATTCTACATTCTCCTATGCACATACTTAACATAGTCCCAAGTCAGAAATGGAGGCTTGTTTCTGTCCTGCACTTTTATTTTTATTTGTTTCTGTGCTTCCTTAGCTTTTTGTGAGTCTGGGGGGTCTGGAACAAACTCAGAGTACCCTTCCATGACAGGGGTCACACTGTCACAGTAGGCATCCACCCCATCACCAGTGGGTGCCCAGATGGCAACATGGGTGCAGTCAATGGCAATGGCACCGAGTACTGCAGGTAGGTGTGCAACCCGATAGAACTGCAGCATTGTTTCTCTGTGCTCCACAACTGTGTTGGGGACTATGATGAATTCGCTAGCGTGTGGCAACAAGGTATGAGGTGGCGGAGTGTGACACATCAGAGGTATCCCCCACCGGTGTCTGGAATGACCCGGTGGCTAGGAAGCATATCGCAGTCATCACCTTCTGCTCTACTGTCGCGGCACGGCTGCACTTTGAGTCACTGCACAGCTGCTCATGAAGGAGCTCACACAGCTGCCTTAGCATGGCCCTCCTGAGATGGTGCCAACCAACAATGTAGTAATTGATGAGGGCCTCAAAGGAGACTCAGGCTGGTGCTATCTGTGCTCAGCATATCGCCTCTGTAGCCTACATCAGGGACCAAGGTGGGCATGTGGCCTCTCCTCCTGCAGGGCCTCTTCCATGAGGATCAACATGTGTGCTACATATTTGGCTATTTTGTCTCTGGCTGCAGTTCCTCAAACCACCTGTAGGCTTTGCCCAGGGCTAAGATGGCCCTTTTATAGGCAGTATTTGTGCAGCGCAGTGGGTCATTCAGGTAACTTCCAGCGCTAACACGCTGAACACAGCATTGCACCTGTATTCATGTCCATGCCCCTCCCTTTGCCCAGTGCATACATCATTGTGTTATGTGTAACATCCTTTTCTCTCACCTTGGCTGCCCAGGGCCCTTGGAGTCCACACTGCACACACCTCTGAGGGGGCCGGCCTCGGTTCAGGAGTGGATAGGAGAATATGGTACAGTGCTTCCACCTAGGGCAATAGCAGGGAATACTTAGACAGACTGCGGGTTACCACCCCCAGGAAAATACAGTAGATGCCCCCAAACACACTTCCCCACACAATAACAATTCTCCCTTCTTGCAATAATTTGTATTATCAGCATATAACATGAACAAATAACAATATTTATTAAGGGGAGGGAAAGGGGCAACAAAACATCATTAATTACTGGCCCAAACAATGTTACCCTACACAATATCCCCACCTCCCATCTGCGGGTGCACCTGGCTTCCCTCTGCAGCTGCTAAGTGTCTATAGCCCCTTTCAGTGGGTACCACACCGCAGTGCTAACTTTGGGGCTGGGGATCTTTGGTTGGGGCCCAAATAACTTTTAAACAGTTACAACCTTTAACTTTACTGCCTGGGTGCATATACTTGGTGCAGTCCTGCCCAGGACTTAACCCCCTTTTCTTGACTAGCTAGCTAGCTAATAAAGTTCTCCTGTGAGCCGCAGCCCAGAGGTACTTACAGTTTGGGGGGTCCACAGTCTGGATCTGAATTTGCATGCTACCATGTAGGTATCTCTTGCAGGGTGCACCACAGCAGCAGCAGAGGCTGACTGATGAAAGTTGGAGAACCCTGGTCTTCACTTGCTTGGCCTTGCCAACATTGCCTCTGAGGCCTTTGTAGACAGTATTCACCAGGCAGGTCTCTACTGTGTTCCTCACTGGGTCTTCTTCTCCATTGGTCTGGGGAACAGGGTAGGCTGGGTCCCCCAGACTGGTAGCTTGAAACACGGTGGCTGGGCTTCGGCTCAGTCTCTAGCCCCAGCACACACACTTCGCCTTCTCTATGCACAGCTGTGGCTGGGCATGGGCTCAGTCTGTAGCCTCAGCACACACTGTCACTCTGGCTTGCAACAATTAGTAGTCTCCAAACTTACTACCCCCTCCGAGGGGAACACAAGTTGCTCAGACTGGCAGTCCCCTATCTGTGGAACTCCAATCCCTTAATTCTCAGGCTCAATCTTTCTCAAGCTGCAAGCTTCTCAATTCACTATTCTCTGGCAGCAGAACTCCACATTCTCTTCCTCCGCTTGCTGGCTTTCTTAGGTGCTCTCCTTAACTATTTAGCTGGGACGGACAGGCTGATGGGGCAAGGGTGCAGGCCTTGGCTGGATAGCCCACACAGTCTCACCTGCACTCTGCTCTCTCTCAAATCTCAGGCTGAACTCTCCTTTAGCAGGCAAAAAAGGCCTTTATATTACTTTTGCAATCATTCCTTCTGATTGACTGGGCAATTCCCAGGCAAACAGGATGCCCACTGACCTTTACCCAGCAGGGGTGTGAACCACCTTCCTTTTTATTTACATTGAGTCAGTCTCTTTTCAGCAGCTCCTGGGACCGGCAAAGTACTTTTCCAGTGCCTGAAGGCACAGGATTCAGAGGATCAGAGTTCAGCCCCCTACTGAAGATGGGGATGAGACACCAGGAACAGTGTTCACAGCTGCAGGGCCACATGGGGCATCAGGTCTGTAGCCCACAAGAGTCACTTGCAGGGCGCCATAACGAGAGTGCGAGGGCCAGAGCCAATGAGTAAGTGGTGGCTAACACGCCTGCCAAATTCTAGGCATCTCCAACAGTTATCAATAATATCAACCCAATATTACATTGACAACACATTGTCTCAGATAGACACATAAATCCTATCTATTCAAAATTGGCATTTTCATTCACGTAACAGCCACAATAGATCTCGGTCTATACAATAAGGTGTCTGCCTGGCACTGATAGGCATTCGTAGGCACATGTATCTTCTCTCACTCTATCCGTGGAGCAATGCATTGGGGAGTAAATAATAGAGCATCCAGTATCCAAATTGAGTGCCTACAAAATGGCAACTCAATTACGGTGCCTGTATTCAGGGCCACCTGGCAGACGTGCCTGGATACTGGAGTGAACAAATTAGGCGACAGGAACCTGCAGTACCTGCGCATAGAGAGAGGAAGGAGAGGGAGTGTATGTAGGAAGCGGTGAAGCAGGTAGCCAAGCTGGTCTACTAGCATGGTGGGAAGGGTAATCGGGTTGGGAGGTGCAGGGTGCGGGGTTCAGGTCCGGCACAGCATTTTTTTTTTTCACGGCAGTCAGCTTTTTCTATTTTACAAGTATGTAAACCTCTGACATGCACCCCCTGGAGTTGAGAATCCATTAGTAGGGGTGTAGGGGGCAAACACATGGATCTGAAGCACCCTATTGCCAGTCACCATGCTGTGCATCGCGGGAAGTTTAAGTGATCCATCTCATAACACAATCGCTATTTCACGATCACTGTTAATACATAGAACCAAATAGATACCATATGTTTATGGATCACATGGAGGGGGTATTGGAAGAGGCACTGAAGGTGTCGAGGTGAGACTGATGATAGGTTTAGGTTGGCATTCAGACCTTCTAGGCAGGCTATATCTTGTGCTGCATTTTCCTCGACAGGGGGCGCTTTATCCTGTCCTTGCTGTGTGGACAGCATAGAACCATTGTCAGACATAACAACATTATCCTAAACTTGCTCACCACAGGCCAAGTCTGCAGCATTGTCCATACCAATGTCCATTATTTGCTTGGGTACTTGGTTTTGGGCCTTCTCTTGGGGACAAATGGACAGCATTAGTTCAAAGGTTGCATAGGTTCCATGGGGCGGTACTGTTGGAGGGCTGCAAATTTCTACAGTCCATTTCCTATTGCATCAAACTTTGATTTGTCTGACACATACTGGTAACATGCAAAGCCCCCTCATCACTTTGTTCAGACAAACTGGGTACAGGCTCAGTTGCAGGTACTTACTGGGGTACCATTCTCATTGCATGCTTTCTCTGCTCTCTTTTTAACTGTTTGACTTCTAGTTTTCAATTTTCTGGAGCCCGGGTGCTCCTTTTCCGGCTTGGCTGGCACTATATCTCTCTGGGGAGCAGGTGATTCTGGTGCACATTGTTTTTCAGTCCTCCCTTGCTCGTGTCAAATAGTATATACTAGTAAATATGACAGTTTTTCAACTACAAGGTAGATTTCTGGGGCCCACTGGTCTTCAATTTTGTGCTTGCCTTGTGTATGATTTACGTAGCAGAACACGGTCTCCCACCTGTAACACCTGGTGTCTTACTCATTTATCATATTTCCATTTGTTTGCTTGCTAGACTTGGTTCCTGCCTCCGCTGCAGCTGCTCTTTCAACTTTTGCATGTATTCCAGACATGTTTCCTCAGATGTGCCTTTAGGGGATACACCAAAACCGAGATCAACTGGCAATCTAGTTTCATGTCGAACATAACATAAAGGGAGATCTCTGGGTGGCATCATTCTTGGCATAGTTTTGTAAGCATGTACAAGATAACTTGCCGATGGACTGAAGGGAAAGGTGTGCCTGTTTGCAGATGACACCAAAATCATCAACAAGGTGGACACACCTGAGGGACAGCATATCATGGAAGCTGATCTCCAAAAACTGGAGGAGTGGTCCAAGTCCTGGCAACTGAGTTTCAATGCCAAAAAATGCAAGGTCATGCACCTGGGAAAATGCAACCCAGGGAAAATGTACTCATTGGGAGGAGAGCAGCTGGTGGCTACCAGGCAGGAGTGAGACCTGGGAGTGGGCATATCAGATGACCTCAAGGTCAGTAAACAATGTGAGAAGGCAGCACTAAAAGCCAGTGGCATCCTGGGATGCATAAGGAGGGGCATCATAAGCATAAGGCAGGAAGTAATCATGCCCCTGTATCAGTCCCAGGTAAGGCCTCACCTGGAGAACTGTGTCCAATTACGGAGACCATACCTCGGGAAGGACATAGATATGTTAGAGGCAGTACAAAGAAGAGCAACTAAGATGGTGCAGGGCTTGCATCAGAAACCATACAAGGCAAGACTAGATGACTTTAGTTTATACTCCCTGGAGCAACACAGGGATCGTGGGGACATGATCAAGACATCTAAATACCTTAAAGGCAACAACAGGGTACACATGCAGAACCTCTTTCAGGTAAAAGACTACAACAAGACTAGAGGACATGACCTTTGACTTAAGGGAGGAAAATTCAGGAACAATATGAAATCTTCACCAAGCGCGTTGTGGAACCATGGCATAGCCTGTCAGAGGAGGTGGTGGGAGCCAAGACAGTGGGTGAATTCAAGCGGGCATGGGACAATATGGAATACTGAAGCAGGCAGCTAAATAAGGCAGGGGGTAGAGAAAAAAGGGCAGACTAGATGGATCATACAGTCCCCATCTGCTGACACTTCTATGTTTCTGTTTCTAACTTACTCTTTGGCCCCAGTTAACTTTGTTGGCTGGATCCAGGGTACCCAACATATCCAATAAAGTTCTAATGAAACGTTCAGGCTGAGGGTCCCCCTGGGGGTGGTACAGGGTTGTGCATGACTTCTTTATACCATATGCTGCCAAGAATTCTTTAACGAACTGACTTTCAAAATCTCGCCCCTGATCTGAGTGAATTCTTTGCAGAATACCGTAATGGTTCACAAACTGTTTCAGGACTTTCACAACCGTGATTGCTCTTTGATCTTTAGTTGGATAGGCCTGAGCATACCAGGTGTAGTGGTCAGTGATGAATAGAATGATGGCATTGTTCTTCTGGTCAGGCTCTAATGACAAAGTCCATACACACAAGTTTCAGTGGACCACTGGTTTGTATATTGACCAGAGGTGTAGCTCTTTTGGGGAGTGTCTTTCACTTTATGCATCACAAAGAGGCTTTGAAGTGCTTTTCTATGTCTCTTTTCATTCTAGGCCAGTAAAATCTTGCTCTTGCCAGGTATAGAGTTTGTTCATAGCCCAGATGACCCATTTCATCATGGAGAGATGCAAGTACTGCCTTGCAATACTTCCAAGGCAGTGGCACCGGTTGAGGAGGGTGCATGGGGCAGGGAGGGTGTGCGCTGCAACAGCGCAAGGCAGCATAGCGATGCAGAGTCCACACTGCAGCAGAGGCGCACCTGTGCGACACCTGGTAGTTTGACTGGGGAGGCAGGGCAATGGCCAATGGTGTTCAGGGGCGGGCACACACAGCACCACATCATAAAGGTGGATGAGGAGGGGGATGGCAGCTAACATAGAAACAGGGAATGCCATAGGGATGCTGCTAGATTGCATGAAACGCATGGGGAAATGACCTGCTGTCCTTCACAGGCTTCCTGTACCAGCAGGAATGGACGTGTGAGACATCAACATATTGGAAATGCATTGAATACCACTCAGGCCAGTGATGCGGGCAGGTGCGTATGGTCGACGGGGTGGACGATGTTTCACTGATGGGCTGGCACAACCATGTGCCTGATGGTGCAGAGGTTGCAGTGCTGCATATGCGGTCAGAGGTGAAGCACCAGGAAGCAGAAACAACCAACACTGCCAACAGGTGGTGGTAGTGTGTTGCAGTGGTCTGACAGATGCGGTGGGCAGACAGCTGCTACACTGAAACGGACCATAAAGAGGGCCTGGAGGTGCATGCACAGGTCTTCAGTGGAGCCCCCATCCCTAACTGCACTCACAATCCCATCGGAATACATGACCACCGATGCAGGGGACCCATTTCTCCTGCATGACTCTGGTGGGAGTACTGCCAGATTCCTGCTATTCACTACCCACAAGAACTTGGAATATCGGTCCCGTTGTGATGCCTGATATGCTGATGGGACATTCTGCAGTAGCCCATGCCTCTTCCAACAGCTCTACAGTCTCCATGACATGGAGACTGATGCAGTCCTGCCAGCCATCTATGCCCTGATGGGCAGCAGGACCATGGGCTGTTACACCGCTATGCTCCACAAGCTGATGGAGCTGTGCCCAGAGCTCAACCCAATGTCCATCATGATAGACTACAAGCAGGCTGCATACAAGGCTCTGCAGGCAATCTTCCCCCTGGCACGTCTGCGTGGATGCTACTTCCATGTCATGCATTGCCTGTGGAGGAAGCTGCAACAGCATGGTGAACTGACCCGGATCTATGTGACCAATGATGGATTTGCTGCATGCTGGTGGCACTCACCTTCGTGCCACTGCCAGATATCGTCTGTGTATATGACGAGCTGTGGGCATGGCCCTTCTTTGAACCCTATGAGGAGACCCTGGCACCGTACCTCGATTACTTTGAGGACACCTGGCTGGGGCCCCAGTCCATAGCAGGGTGACATACCTGTTGAACTTCTGGAACATGTATGCAGCTGCCTGTGAGGGGCTGCCCAGGACAACGAATGCTCTGGAGGGGTGGCACAGGGGGTTCAATTCCCTCATGGGTGCTGCCCACCCAAGCATCTGGTGATTCATAGAGGTGCTGTGTGGCCAACAGAGGCTGATCGAGCTCAAGATGCAGCAGATGTTGTGGGGCACAGATGTAGGTACCAGCCGCAGAAGGACCAGGGAGGCCAGCAACAGAGTACAGCAGATCGTGGAGCAATATGAAATGAAGCCCCTGAGGGATTATCTATGTGCCATCATGCTGAATATCCATCTGCAGGTCTGATGGGTGTCATGCCAGTGCAGAGGAGACTGAAGACTGACTACAGAGTGTGCACCAATGTGTTGGTGGTGGTGGTGTGGGGTTTGGGCACTGCGGTGGGCTACCGTACTGGACAACTGTAGTCACATTACATACTGTCCTGTTGAGTACTGTCCCTGGTGTTGTCTGTGGTGCTTGTTTGGTGGCGGGGGGCACCACCCCCACCTGACACAGCTGGGGGGGTGGCTGGGGCCATACAGCACTTGGATGGGGGCCTGTATGTCCATGAAGTGCATCTGCCTGGCATGCCCATTGGGGTTGTGGTTGTGTGCCCGCTCAGGGGGGTGGGGCGTCTTGCTGCCCACTCTGGGCAGGGGGCACCATGCTGCGGGGGTGGTTGCGATGGTCCTGTGTGGGGCAGGTCCTTGTTTACGGCACCAGGCATGGGTTTCTGTGCCCTGGGGTGGTGCAGGTGGCAGTTCCTGTGCCGCCGTGGGGGGCGAATCCATCTTGTTTCATGTGCCTGTTCTTTGTTGCGGCCGCCGCGCTCGGGGATTGCACTGCAGTCTCACGTCAGTGTGCTGGTCTCCACGGTGTGGGTGTCACTGTAGAGGACCTCGCAGTGATTGGCATCATGCCAGTGCCATAGATCCGTAGCGGCACCCTCACAGGCGTCCAACATCTATGTCTGTCTTTCCACTTCTGTACTCTAAGGTATAATTATACATGGAAAGTGCTGATAACCATCTCTGTCCAGCAGCATCTAATTTTGCTGTTGTGTTCACTAAGGTTAGAGGGTTATTATCAGTCCGGACAGTAAAGTGAACACCATACAGGTAATCATGGACTTTGTCTATCACTGCCTACCTCAAAGCCACGAATTCAGGTTTATGTACTAGGTATTGCTTTCCAGATGCCGACAGGCTGTGACTAGTAAAAACGCCACAGGCCGTAGTCCCTCTGGATGTTCTTGTTATAGCACCATTCCTAACCCTTTCAAGCTGGCATTAATGTGGAGGATGTATGGCTTGTTGGAGTCCACAAATGCCAAGATAGGTGCTGAACTTAATATTTTGATGATTTCCCTGAAAGCAGCCTCACACTCTAGCGTCCATCTGTCACTGAAAGGTTAGTTTACTTTGGGGAAACTCTTTCTGAGGACTTTCAAATCAATTTTTCTTTTTCTTGTTGGTACTGCAGGTGGATAACCTTGTGTTAAATTGTTCAGCAGGTGCACTACCATAGAACAGTCCTTCACAAAACGTTGATAATACCCACAGAAACCAAGGAAGTATTGAAAGACCTTCAAGTTGTTTGGCCTGGGCCAGGTGGTGAGGGCCTCGACTTTGGCTGGGTCGGTCTGTACTCTATTCACTGAGACAATGTGCCCCATGTATTTCACCAAGGGCTGGCAAAACTGTCATTTGTCTATAGACACCTTTAAACCATATTCTTCCAGCCAGTCCAATACCTTCATTTGCTGGGCTTCATGCTCTTTCAAGGTTCGGCCAAAAACAGTTAGGTCATCCAGGTATACGATAACCTTAAACAGATTCATGTTCCCACTGACTTCTTTTCATTAATCTCTGGAACATGGAAGTTGCTCCAGAGATCCCTTGAGGCAAATGTTTGAATTGATAGAAACCCAGGTGGCAAATAAAAACAGTCTTCTCCATATCCTCCTCCGTCATGGGAATCTGATTGCACCCACTATGAAGATCCAGCACTGAAAACCATTTGTTCACTGGCAAACTGGCCAGAATGATTCCAGCTCCAGGCACTGTTTATTACTCTGTGATGGCCTTTTTGTGCAAGGTTCAATAATCAATGCACATTCTCACACCTCCGTTTTTCTTACGGGCCACAAAAATAGGGGAGGCTTGGGGGTTCCAGGACTCTTTCATTATATCTGCCGCCAATAGCTCCAGCAGGTGTTCCAAGACATCCAAGATGTCTTCAGGGGCCAGTCTCCTAGAATTTCTCTGAATGGGTGGTCATCTCGTAGATGAATCCTGTGCTCTTCACCTCGGATGCACCCTACGTCCCATTCATGGAACAAAAATACTTTGTACCTTTTTGCTAGCTTCTGGCTCAAGCTCTAGCTATAGCTGTCAGGTATGGGTGAACCCCAAAGTCAAAAGATGCAGGATCTATGTCTGTGTCTGCAGCTACTCATGGGTCCATCTCAGTGACACTACTGGCTTTGAAGATATGTGCCAGCACTCATCCCTTCCAAATGGTTACTGACTTCTCGGACTCATTCTTTACCCTCACCATGACTCATCTGGCCCAGGGGTCTTTGGAAATGGCATCACTCCTCATAATAGCTTGGTTTAGGCAAACTGTTCTCTGGTGGGGCATCAGTAATGAAGGAAAGTCCTTCGGACTGCTGTGCAAATTTTGCAATGCTCACAACTCTACGCACGGAATTAGGGGTCAGGGCCAGTTTTTTGCTTTCCACCCTATGAACCACACCAGTGGGCTCATCCACTGACTCAGGTACAGTAGCATTCAGGGACAGGTTACCTTCTTCACTACAGCCTTGACAGAGAGGTTTAACAGGTTGTCTACTCCTCCTTTCTCTTGACATAGTTTGGCCACCCTGCCGAACATATTTGCAGTTATCCCAGTTAGCACAGGTGTATCAGTCATTCCCTTGGGCTCTGGGCAGATCACAGCCATTGTCTTAATCTTGTGTTGTTCATCTGAACCCTTTGAGATAAAAGCAATCCGCACAATGCAATAGCCATGGCAGGGACAGCTAGAATCTCCTATTCTCCACACTGACAGGCCCGACAGGTAGGAGTGGCAGGTGCTTCAAATGACGGTCATAAAAGGTCTTGTGGATTACAGTGACTTGCAACCCACTGTCCAATAAAGCAAAACAAAGCACAGTTTCAATAAAAACTTCCACATCAACACAGGGCCCAATCAAGCCTGGTGGCACCTTGCACCCTGGCAGGATCTTTGGTTCTGTCCATTTGGTACAGCTTTCCATTTTCGCACATCCAGATTGCCCCTTCACTGGGCTCCACTGATCACTTCTCTGATTACCATGACATCTTTCTGTCTTTTCAGTCACTAGTTGCAAGTTTTCAGGACTGGCACATCCGTGAGGTGAGATGCCCATCTTTTCCACATATGTAGCAGAACAGCACTTCTCTGTTCACAATAGGCAGTCACAGCCTGACCCTTGGGGCAGCAGAAGGGATCATCTGTCATCCCTGTCCAGATATCACACTATTTGACTGTGGATGAGACTCATGCACCAGCTGCAGAGCCCTCAAACAGTTGCAGATTTCTTGTAACTCTGCCATACTGGGTTGTGGCCAAGACTCCTGTGTCATTTGCAAGGTCTTCATACAGTCTCTAATCTCTTGGATCACTATTTCCTGATCAGATTAAGTGTTCGGCTCTGTGCAGCTGGCTACTTGGGGCTGCAGGGGCAGCAACTGTTGCAGTGGGCACCTGGAGGGTCAGCAATGTCGTCTTGTGCTTCCTCCTCCTTTACCTCATCAAGCAACTGCTTAAAGATTGGGGGGGGGGGGATCTGCTCACTGTTCTCACAACCAGATGGATATCAGAGTTCGAGTGTACAGCACTTCTTAGAATCTAATCTAATCTCATCCACACAGTCTGTCCTGAGGTGACCCCTCCAGTCTCTGCAATCTTCTGGATCACTGCCTCTGTCCTGGTGATACACTGGGACAGCTTCTCTCCTTCTTGTTGCATGGTGCCCCATAGCTGGAAAATAAGAGCCATCTTCTTTTCCACTGTCCCAAAGGTACTTTTCAATATGGCCGGGTGGCCATCTGCAGTACATATAGGCTGGTTGGCTCACAATGACTGAATTATGTCCAACATCATACCCCTCAAGCTTGCCACAATCCATTTGCACTTCTCCTCATCCAAACAGCTCCACACTTGTGCTATTTGGGCAACCTAGCTCATTCTTCTTTCATAATCATCCTCTCCTGGGGAGCTGGAATGGCTCTGAGAAGGTTTGCAGCCTCTTCTACTGTTCATACAGTGCCACACATGGGGTCACTCCATTGGGCAGCACTATAGGAGCTGGCTCCCCTTCTTGGAACAAGGCTCATACGTCTTTTATAGTCTTGCCTTCAACTGCAAACATTGACTTGATCTTTTCCAACAAATACGATTCAGGTGTTGGTGAGGGAACAGGGGCTGGTGACGGACAACTCCCCTTGCCAAACAAGCTACATGTACCTTCCACCCCTTTGGTAGTAAGGGCTGCAGGTAGATTGCTTGCATCTACATCTTTATCACTCAATACCAAAACTGTAGTACTCTGGCTGTCACGATTATACCTCATGCTGTGAATCTTCAATTTCCCAATACCCGTCACTATCTCTAAAGCTTCCAAAATGGCCCTTTGTTGGGTGCCATCGTTACCAAAATGGCCTTTTTTGGGTCCAGGTGCTCTCCTCAGCACCAATCTTCCAGTTTTTGGTGTGCCACAGTAATTTCCAGTGACTGGTCTGGGGAGGGGGTACCAAACTTTCTTTCTCTGTTTTTGTCTCAATTACAATTCTGGGGGTGGACACTAGAAGGCAGCAAATTCCAGCAGTGCCTCCACTTTGTAACAGCCCTTTCACTCACCTTGGCTGCTCTGGGGCCCTCAGGGTCCACACTGCACACACCTCGGAAGGGGCCAGCTTGGGTTCAGGAGTGGATAGGAGAATATGGTGCAGTGCCTCCACCTGTGGTAATGGCAGGAATACCTGTAGACAGACTGCAGGTTACCATCCCCCAGGAAAATACAGTAGCTGCCCCCAAAGACACTTCCCACATAACAATTCTCACGTCTTGCAATAATTCACAATAACAGCATATAACACGGACAAATAACAATATGTATTAAGAGGAGGAGAAAAAGGGGGAAAACAGCACAACAACATTATGCTGGCCCAAACAATGTTACACCACACAATATCCCCACCTCCCACCTGCGGGTGTACCCAGCTTCCCTCTGCAGTCACTAAGTGTCTAGAGCCCCTTTTGGTAGGTACAGATTTCAAACTTTGGGATCTTTCATATGGGCCCAAAAAACATTTTAAACAGTTGCAAGCTTTAACTTTACTGCCTGGGTGCAGTTTTATACTCAGTCAGGACTTAACCCCATTTTCTTGACTAGCTAGCTAGATAATAAAGTTTTCTGTGAGCCACATACTAGATACACTTCATTGGGGGGATCCACAGTGTGGATCTGAATTTGCATGGTACCATGGAGGAGGGTGCAGCACAACAGCAGCACAGAGCTGACTGAAGAAAATTGAAGAATACTGATCTTCACCTGCCTGGATTTGTCAACTTCACCTCTGAGGCCTTTGTAGACAGTATTCACCAGGCAGGCCTCTCATCATCTTCCTCACTGGGACTTCTTCTCCGTTGGTCTGGGGGACAGGACAGGCTGGGTCCCCCAGACTTGTAGCTTAGCACACACAATTTTCCTGAAACAACAAAGTAGCTAGGATTTGGTTCACTCTCTAGCCCCAGCACACACACACTTTGCCTTCTCTGTGCACAGCTGTGGCTGTGCTTGGACTCAGTCTTTAGCCTCAGCACACACAGTCACACTGGCATGCAGCAATTAACAGTCTCCAAACTTACCCCCATGAGGGGAACACAAGTTGCTCAGACTGACAGTCCTCAGGTTGTACAACTCCAGTCCCTCAGTTCTCAGGCTCAGTCTTTCTCAAGCTGCAAGCCTCTCAGTTCACTATTCTCTGGCAGCTGAACCCCAAATTCTCTTCCTCTGCTTGCTGGCTCTCTTAGGTGCTCTGCCTATTTGTATTTAGGTGGGGCCAGACAGGCCACTGGGGCAAAGGTGCAGGTCTATGGCTGAATAGCTCGCACAGTGTCTCCTGCACTCTGGTCTCTCTCCCAAATCTCAGGCCGAACACTCCTTTGATGGGCAAAACAGTCCTTTATATTACTTTTGCAATCATCCCTTCTGGTTGGCTGGGCAATTCCCAGGCACACAGAATGTCAGCATGTCATCTGTTTCACATTTATTTATTTATTTGTTTTTTGTTTACGGGGTAGGAACACTATACAAGAGTATTGCCTATATTCAGGCATGACCCGGGAGAGTACAATCAGGAGAGAGCAAGGTACAAAGAAGGTACAAACATCAGAGACAATTGTTCATGGTGCAACATGAAGTGGGAACAAAACAATTTCTCAGATTGCTGACAAAAGCAAGACATGTTTCTGTGGAAACTGAGAGTAAACAAATACCCTTACATTAGCTACTTGCACTGGATGATACAACAATAATAATTAAGGACATACAACAACTGCTAAAGAATAAATAACAGTTTTAACTAACGATTTTGTGGAGGGAGTGGAAACATGCAGATTTTATACAGTGGAGGGAAACAGTAAGTGTCATGTAGGTAAGGAATGCTACTGGGAGTCAGTCTCAAGTTACAGCACAGGAGCAGCCATCAGAGTCAGTCATGCGGGCGTGAAGACCCTGTTTAAAGGCTAGGTGGGATTTAGAGAGTTTAATGTGAGGGGGGAGGGTGTTCCAGATGCTCGGAGCTGATATAGCGAAGGATAGTTCCCCCTTTTTTGTGAGGTATCTGGGAATTTCAAGTTGCGTTTGTATGGATGACCTAAAGAGAGATGCTTGGGAGGGATGAGATAGCAGCTTTGAGAGATACTCAGGTGTCCCTGTTCTGATGATATTGTCAATCAAGCATCCAGTAGAGTAGAGTCTGTGAGAAGCTGGGGAGAGCCAGTTTAGTCTGGAGTAGAGTTCACAGAGATGAGTCAGTCTGTGTGCAGAGAGGGCAAATCGGCATATGCTGTTATAACATGTGCTCCATTTATGGAGGGATCCTTTGTTATCATTAAGGTATACCTGTGAGCAGTATGTAAGGGAGGGAAGGAGGAAACCTTGTGCAATACCAAGTCAGGCAGCATCATTCAGGGAGGACCTAATTCTACAGGCAATACCCAGTTTGGAGTTAACCGCCTTGCAAGTAGCCGTGAGGTGGAGGTTAAAATCCAGAGACAGGAATAGTGTGACTCCTAGGTACCTAAAGGAGTTAACATATACCATTGAGAGCCATCAAGACATAGTACTGAAAGATCCAGAGCACATGATTTGATTTTAGAGGGGGAGCCAAAAAGCATAGCCACAGTTTTCTTAGCATTAAGTATGAGTTTGTTTGTAGAAGCCAGACTTATAAGCAGTCAAAGTCAGCTTGAAGATTCGCCTTTACTGATGTGGGATCTTTACCACTAGCGAGAGGCATCATGTCATCGGCATAAAGGATCAGCAAGGAGAGACAGGGAAGTAAGGGCAGGTTGTTAATAAAGAGAGAGAAAAGGAGAGGGCCAAGTATAGATCCCTGGGGAACTCCAACAGAGGTTAAGGAGGGGTCAGAGACAGCAGTTGCAATTTGAACAAATTGCCTCCTCCCAGTGAGGTAGCTATCAAACCAGGAGACGGCAGACTGGGAAAAACCCAGAATGGACAGTTTGGAGAGTAGAAGGGGGTGATTCACAAGTTCAAAAGCCTTGGTAAGGTAAATAAATATGGCCCCCATGAGCAGACCCTTATCCATTGTTGTGAGGACTTCGTTTGATACCTGAAGTAGTGCAGTGGTGGTGCTGTGCCCCATTTGGAATCCATGTTGAGCAGGGGATGGAAGGTTGTGAAGGTGCAGATATTCTGAGACCTGGGTGCAACCGCCTTCTCTAGTAGTTTATTTAAGGTAGAGAGAGTGGCAATCGGTCTGTAGTTAGCAATGTTTTTGGTGTCACCTTTTTTGTGTACAGGGACAACTCGAGCCATTTTTCATAGTATAGGCACTGTCTGTGTTAGTATAGATAGGTTGAAAATTCTTGCAATAGGGGCAGCAAGAGCTGGAGCTGCCATTTTGATGAAATAGGGCAGTAATCCATCTGGACTGGCAGATCCATGAGGGGAGATAGATTTAAGAAGAAGCAGCACCTCAGTAGTGGAGAGTGATCTAAGCAGAAAAGAGGGTCCTGAAGGATGGTGGATATCAGGAGGGGGTGCAGGGGACTGGTTAAATTTTGCAAGGTATTCAGAGAGATCAGAGAATTGCGCATTCAGAGCATTTGCAATCGCAGGTAGATTGTTACAGTTGGCGTCATTTAGCATCATTTCAGTTATGACCATCTTGCGCCTTTGGCCTATGAAATTTTTGATGTGGTTCCAAAAACCCCAGGAATCACCCACTGAAGATTGGAGAAGCTTAAGGCAATAGTTCCTTTTTGCCCTCTAAATATCTTTTTTGCAGGCATTCCTAATTTTTCTATAGTTAGCCCAGTCATCTGTCCGTTGGGATTTCTTGGCCAGGGCCCAGGCCTTATCCCTTCTTCTCATAGTCTGAAGGAGGTCTTTATGTAGCTATCTGTTTGCAGAGCCCCTAAGACGCCTTTTTTTCAATGGGACATGCAGATCCTGTAGGACTAGTAGCTGAGAATTTAGGTAGTCAAGTGCTGTATTTACATTCTCAGTGATATAGCTAGGCGACCAGTTGATGTTATTAATATCATCAAGGAGTGCGTTTGGATTCAGTTTGGCAAAATCCCGAGACTGAATAATTCTGGGCGGGGGATGGGGCAGTGACCATTCCAAATGCAGAAGGTAGGTAGGTGATCACTGACAGAATCAGAAAAGGTGCCTGCAGCAATAATTTTATTTGCTCTGTTTGTGGCTATCCAGTCCAGGAGAGATTGATGCTCGCTATTTGCCAAGAGTCGAGTAGGGCTAGTAATCAGTTGCGATAGGTGAAGTTGGGCGATAGCCTCCATGTACAAACCAGAGTGGGTACCTGATAGGTCAAGGTTGAAGTCACCCATTAATATTACTTTAGATTTACCCTTTAGAATACAGAGATAGTCCAAGAACCCATTTAGGCCAGGGAGTGCTACCTTTGGAGGATTGTAAGCACGTATCAGGTTTAGCCTTTTTTCTCTGCCTAAGAGCAGAACAGTATGCAGAATTTCACAGATACCTGATAACCCTGAGTGATGGACAGAGATATTGAGATGTTCTTTATAATAGAGAACAACCCTCTACCCCTCTGTTTAGAGGCGATCAAACTCTCATAAGGTGGTAGCCATTTATTTTGTATACTGTGTCAGGTATGTCTGGCTTAAGTCATGTTTCAGTCAATCCTAGAATATTAGGGCGATAGTGGACTACCTAGGCTTCCAGTTCAGAGAAAGTAGGATACACTTCTAATATTCATATGAGCAATTTGATGCCCTTTATGGAGAACCAGGAAGAGGCATTTGTTGATCTAGCATTGTGGGGAGGCAGGATTTGTTTCAATATCCTAGATAGGAATAAAGGCAGGAGGGTAAACCTAAGTTTCACTGGTGAGGCGATAGATGAGTTTGAGGCATTTGGGCATGACAGGAGTAGCGGAGAAGAAAATGACCAAGTTTGGCAGGACATGTTCGATAAAGGGCCAGGTTAAGGAATGGATGTGTGATTTCCTATAGGAAGCAGATTCAAGTAGACAAGATTTTCTTCATGTGAGGAATCCAGCATCACCAGCAGTTATATTAAGTGAGAGGTGGGAGAGAGAAGTTAGGGAGAGTACTAGTCCTGCAATAATCAAAAGTGCCCTAGGCCTCATAAGAGAAAACATCTTGTAATGGGAGAGAGAAAGAGCACTTCAAACAATCAACCCAGCAGGAGTGGAAGTGGAAGCTAGTAAAAATATTAGGGGTCCCAAACTAGGAAGAACAAGAGGTGGAGGGGAAACCCTAGATCAAGAGCTAAAATCCAAGGCAGAAACGGTGCCTTTTTGATAGTGCCTATCATTAAGGCCGGAGCAGTTAAAAGGTACCTAAAGTATCTAGTGACTGAAAGTGAAAAGAAAAAAAAAATGAGACACTGACTGGACAAGTAGGAAGGTATGTCTTTAAAAATAATTATGGGAGAGAGTAGAAGAAACGCAGAGTCCTGGTTCGAGTTGAGCCAAGGAATAAGAAGGGAAAACAGGAAACACCCTTTGAATTTAGCTATGGCATGAGTTTTTGCAGTTCTGAATTCAGAGGCATATAGGTTAGAGTGGTAAGAGGAGTGGAAGGTTGCCTAGCCCAATGAATATCAGGCAGAGAGCAGCAAAAGGCGGAGACGGATGGTGCACTGGGCAGAGAGCCACAATGGGTGGAGTCAGATGGTGCATTTAATACTGTGAGGGGTGCAGATGGGAGGGAAGAAAAATCAAGCAAGCAGCAGGTCCAAGTGAGCTGCAGTGTCTGCTTCAATAAATTACACTTAGCAGACAGGATTTTCTTTAAAAACGAACAGGCTGCAATAAGAGTTGTCTTTATTGAAATTAACCAGCCAGGATTTAGTTACAGATTCTCAGGCTGCAGCGACTGTAATATTAGCTACAAAAACCACACAGTCTCAGTAAAGCGCCTGGGATAAGAAGGAAAAAGACACCAAGATTTAAACTGACGCAGTTCTCTGTCTCTGTCTCTGTCTCTGTCTCTGTCTCTGTCTCTGTCTCTGTCTCTGTCTCTGTCTCTGTCTCTGTCTCTGTCTCTGTCTCTGTCTCTGTCTCTGTCTCTGTCTCTGTCTCTGTCTCTGTCTCTGTCTCACCTTCCGATAGTTAGCTGGGGAGCTTCGGACCGGGTGTGCAGCGAGGGAAACCTGGGGAGGGCTTTTTTCAGCTTACCTGGCTAGTGTGCATATTATTAGTTGGGTCACAGTGAAAGTTTTTGCATTGTCTATTTCTGATCTTATTTTCTAGGGGGTCTCCAGGGCAATTGCAGCAGATCCAGCCCTGGTGGTACATGCCAGGAGTGTGAGCATATTTCTTACTGTTATCCAGTGCATGTGAATGTTTTATGGTGGTACTGTTTAGGCCACTAGAAGGGTCTGAGGGTGGTTATAGCATTCTGGAGGGCTATACCAAAGCAGTTAAGCTACCCCAATACCATTCCTCTGGGTGGCACCCATTCACAGACCTCAGGCCCCTCAACCTGTGCATATCCCCACAGGCAGGGTAGTAGCCCATAGGATAGTGCCACCTAGGGGTTACATCTCTGATCTTCACCCAGTAGCCCCTCTGCTGCCAGAGTCAACTGTGGCTGCCACATTTCTTTATTTTTGTCCAACTGCTGTAGTCCATTTATTTTTTATAATATATTCCATCTTAAGGGCAAACCCCATTTTCACCATGCCCAGAGCCATTCCATTACCGATCTCTGACTTTGCTGCCTGCCCTGGAACCAGGAAAATATTTAAACATTGGCCGCATAGCAGAGACACCTTTTGGAGCCATGGCTCCTTTAATTTTTACTCCCAGGCAGTCGTGGATGTGAAGTAGGGCCCAAGCCATCATCTTTTTTATTTAGATTGAGCTGGTCACTTTTTGGCAGCTCCCAGGGTGGGCAAAGTATTTTCCCCTGCCCAGAGGCACAGGATTCAGTGATTAGAGCTCAGCCACCAACTGAGGATGGGGCAGAGACACAAGGAATGGTAGCTCGGGGCCACACATGTTGCCAACAGGTCCAGACCCACTAACAGCATACCATAAGACAGTGATGGCAATGGAGCCCAATAGGTAATCCCCAAATGGGAAGGGGGCTTCCATGCACGTGCAATCCATTTGCCTGCACTATCCACCATAATGTTACATTAATGCAATTGGCATGCAAAGAGTGATGCTAATCATTTTGCCCACCAGGCAAAAGTTTTGAATATCTGGCCTCTGATATCATAATACTCTGCTTGTGACATCACAGTTTTCCCATGACAACAAATCTAAGGAGTGTGCACCAGGATGGTGATGCTCACAACAGAAAAGTCAATGAAGCACAAAAGGATCAGGCACTCACCAGCCTCTTTAATTAGGACTCCACAGCTAATATTTTTCAAGTCAAACTATCTCTGGCTGGAAGCTGCAATACTGAACATAGGATTTGCAAGAAAGCGAGTTGTGCTCACAACAGAGGGAGGTGAACCTTACAATTGTCTTTGGTTTGTAGCAGATATTCTGCAGGTGGAGGCTACTTCTAACTGAAAGGTGAAATAAGAACTTAGAATTATCAGGAAAAGATGGTCTTTGTTACAATTCTTAAGATTTTCAGTGCAGGAAGAGTTTAAGCACAGCTGACTTATTTTGGGGCTGACTGCTTTCAGACACAAACCACCAGGCTGTTTTGGGGCTGGGGAGGTTTTACCTGTGTCTGACTTGGATGTCTGCATTTTCTCTGTCTGATTAACAGGGTATTTTCTCTGTCAAATTGTTGTGTAGGGTATCTTGCTGACAGGAAGCAGCACTCATAGCAGTGGGTCAGAGCTCTTAGCCGATTGTTTGTGAGGGGCACAGTTTAGGCTCAACCCCTTCCCACCCCTCACCCCACCACCCCTGGAAATAGTTCCTTATACCTGGGTTCTGACATCATTTCCTCAAGAGTGCAAGGTGCATATCACTGTCATATCCTCTCTAGCACACTGCACTGACAATATAAGCATACACATTGTATAATATATATATTTCTATATGACAAACCAATCACACACACACACACACACACACACACACACACACACACACACACACAAAAAAGTAGATAAACATGTGTGGAGTAGTACAATGTAATGGCTGTGGGGCAGGAGTCTTCCAGGAGTCTTTCTGGAGGCTGAGATGCTGCCCTAGTTGCAGACAACTCTCTGCCGTGAGGGAGGAAGTTGCCCGTCTTCAGGCCACACTGGACAGTAGTAAGGGAACCTTCCCCCAGGCCACACTGGACGGGTAGGAAGGGAACCTACCCATCCAGGGAGCACCAGAGCCACCACTACTACCTCAGAGGTTGCGCAGAAAGCACAGCCGTTGGACCACAGTGGGCTCAGGGAGGGAGGAGATGGTGGAACAGAGGCACACCCAGTCAGTTGTTCCACTCCACAATCCATACACCATTCTGGGGGAGCATAGCTCCCCTATGGATGCACCCGCAGAGAAGACTAAGGAGGCTGAGGACAACTATCACAAGGGAGGCCCACAGCAAGGAGGCAGAGGACACCACAAGGAAAGGAAGCAGCTCCTGGTGAGGGACTCAATTATTAGGGGGATAGAACTGGAGGGAGCAGGGAAAACTGAAGTAAGGTGCCTGCCTGGTGCCATGGCTTGGAGGAGAGGAAGCATCATCCAGGATCACGAGAACAGCTGCATGGAGTCTGAGCTGGATATCATTGTTCACCTAGGGACAAATGACTGGGCTCAACATGAGATTAGAGCAGTGCAGAAGGACTTTGTAGAATTGGGAGGGGCCTAAGACAAGTAGCACACACAGTATCCTTCTCAGAGGTGCTGCCTGTCAATGGCATGAGGAGGCGAGGGTACTTGCACCATGCAGTTTAATGAATGGTTGAAAAATGGTGTGGAGAACAGGGGTTTGGCTTCATTGGACTGGGGTTCCACCTGAGGGACACCAGCCTATACTGGCAGGATGGTCTGCATCTGTCCAGGAAGGGAACAAGTCTTTGAGCAATCGGTTTAAATGCTTCATTGGCAAGCTTTAAACTAGTCAAGGGGGAGGCACTGATAAGCAGGGAAAATCCCAGCCTCCCCTACAAAACAGGGTACTAAATGAGAAAAAGACCGAGGTAGAAAGGTCAGTGGAGGATGCTGCAACAGAAGATAAAGCCATCAAAAAATGGAGAGCAATGAGTACCAATGCCTGTAGTCTGAGTAACAAGCTTCCTGAATTAGTGGCCTTGATGGAGGAGGAGGAACATCTGGATATCGTGGCAGTCACAGAAACATGGCACACACAAAACCATGACTGGGACGTAAACATACCAGGATACACTATCTACAGGAGGGACAGGGAGGGTAAAAGAGGAGGAGGAGTAGCTCTTTACATAAGGGAAGGAATCAAAGCAACAGAACAAAAGGGAAAACAGGGAGAAGAAGAAGCACTGTGGGTAAATTTGGAGACCGGCAACGGAACCACAATCCGCACAGGGGTTGTATACAGACCCCCTTCTCAGGGGGAGGAAATGGACAAGGAAATGATAGAAAGTATACTTAGAATGGCAGAAAAAGGGGAGATATTGCTGATGGGTGATCTGAATATGCCAGATGTTAACTGGAGTGCAGTTGCAGCAGCCACTTTGAAGAGTGGGGCTATTCCAGATGCCCTACAGGGGGCATGCCTCTAGACAACTAGTATTTGGAGCCCACTCAGAGAGGGAGCAATCTTAGACCTGGTTCTCTCAAATGGAGAGAAGAGAGAGATCACAGATGTAGAAGTGGGTAGCCATCTGGGAACTAGCCACCATCGAACAGTATGGTTCACAATAAACACAGCAATAGAGTCAAGTCATACAAAGGCAAAAGTATTGACTTTAGGAGGGCTGACTTTGCCAAAATGGAGAGTGTCTAAGGAATGCACTAGCAAATGGGCAGGAAGGAGGGTGGAAGAACAATGGGAATAATAAAACTGCCATCACGGAGGTAACAAGCCTTTGTGTGAAGCAAATAAAACAAAACAATGTAAGAAACCACTATGGTTCTCAAAGGAAGTGTCAGTGAAGGTTCAAGAGAAAAAGAAAGCATTCAGGAAGTACAAGGAATCACAGAAGGAGCAGGACAGAGAACTGTATCAGTTAAAGCAAAAGGAAGCTGGGAAGGCAGTCAGAACAGCAAAGGCCCAAACAGAGGAAAAGATAGCCAACTCGGTTAAGAAGGGAGATAAAACCTTTTATAGGTACATCAGGGAGCAAAGGAAGACTAAGGGAGGGATAATGAGGCTTAATAAAGGGAGGGAGGGTGGGCAGAGGGTAATGTGAAAAGGCAGAGATACTAAACAAATATTTTTGCTCAATATTTACAAAGGAAGAGGGGGAGGTACCTAAAACAAACAATAGAAACACTCTGGATATAGAAATTGATACCAGCTCATTTACAGAAAAAAAGGTTCTGAAAGAACTCTTAAAACTGAAGGTGAACAAAGTAATGGGGCCTGATGGGATTCATCCCAGAATTCTAAAAGAACTAAGGGTAGAACTAGTGACACCACTGACCACCCTCTTTAACAAATCATGGGAGGATGGGGTGGTACCCGAGGACTGGAGGATGGCAGATGTGATTCCCCTTCACAAAAGTGGGAGCAAGGCAGAAGCAGGAAACTACAGACCTGTTAGTTTAACTTCAGTTGTAGGAAAATGATGGAATCACTTGAAGGAAAGAATTGTCGAGTATCTAGAGGCCAGAGGGCACAGGACCCAAGGCAGCATGGATTCACAGCGGAAGGTCATGCCAGACAAATCTGATAGATTTTTGATTGGTGACCAAAGTAGTAGATCAGGGAGGGGCTGTGGACATGGCCTACCTAGACTTTAGCAAGGCATTTGACACAGTCCCACACAAAAGATTAATATACAAGTTAGCCAGCCTGGGAGTATCCCAAGATGACAGCCTGGGTAAAGAATTGGCTGGAGAATAGGACACAGAGAGTAATAGTAAATGGAGTCCACTCTGAAGAAAGGGGGGTATTAGTGGGCATGCAGGGTTCACTATTAGACTGGTGTGACCGGTGACCCCTGTCATGGAAGGGTACCCTGAGTCTGTTCTAGATCCCCCGACTCACTAAATGCTTAGGAAGCACAGAAACAAAAAGTTAAAGTGCAGGACAGAACAGCAGTCCCCTTGTGTTCTGTTCCCTGTGTTTGCTAGAAACTGCCCTTGGCAAAGGGACAAAATGAAAAGTAAAGCTGATGGCTGCACTTTACAGCTGTAGGCAAATGTCGAGAACCATTTTCTACAGCTCTAAATAAGAGTAGTTAATTACAGCTTGTTGCTGCTTTTACTTTAAAATACACCATTCTGTGTGGTATAGGGTTTTCATCTGCTCTAATGAAAGTTTAAAAGAGCAGACAAATACCTCAAACAATAATAACAGTTACAATGACAGTAGGACTCTGGGGCCCCATTAAGATTATCTGTGGTGTTTAGCTAAACTCCTAGTAAGGTACACATTGCTTTAAGTAGAAGAAAATAAAATACATGTTTGGGCCTTGTTTACCAAAGGAAATTTACAAGATGCTTACCTGAGTTTAGTGCAGGAGGGCCAGTTTGTAAGTCAGAAAACACAAGAAAGCTAGATAAAGCTCTAAGGATAACTTTTATGAAACAGTCATTCTTTACCTGTGGGGAGCCCCTTTGCTGTATACGGTGCTGTTATAGGGCTGGCAGCCTACAGACTGTCTGATTTTTGTGGAACTCCCAGTTAGTGAGGTCACTGCCAGAGGTGGAGCTAAGGGAAATTAAGTTCCTCACAGCTATAAAATTGTGTAGCCAGGCCAGAATGAATATTATGTTAATGTTGCTAGGACTCCTATTAACCAAGGCTTGGAAATATCCCTTTTCTTATATTTAGGCCAGGATATGAGCCTCATAGAGATGTGTTTTTAGTTAAAGACATAATGTGGGTGTTTCCCAAGGAAGTGATGTCACTAGGACACAGGATAAAAGATTGCCACTAGAGGCTTTCATTTAGATGAGGTGTCAGTCTAGAACTGACTGTGAGAGTGTAAGACCTTAAGTTTAGAAGGCTTGTGTCTATACTCTAGACAGCATTGATGTTATGGACTTAATGACAATTTTCTTATTTTCTGTTCTAAATAATTCTCATTTTATGCTACAAATAATAAAATGATAAATGCCAGCCTGGCATTTTTTATGCACTAACTCTGGATGTCTGCCTGCTAATTGTCTCCTGATCAACAACCCCACTACACTGGTCCTCTTCAATGTCTTTATTAGCGACATTGCAGAGGGCTGGAAGAAAAAGTATGTCTCTTTGCAGATGACACAAGATCTGCAACAGAGTTGATACGAGTGGGGCAGAAAGGATGAGAAGGGACTTGGCAAGGTTAGAGGAATGGTCAAATGTATGGCAGCTTAGATTCAATGCTAAGAAGTGCAAGGTAATGCACCTGGGAAACAAAAACCCAGGGGAAGAGTACACAATGGGGGTGAGATACTAACAACAACAAAAATGGAAAGGGACCTGGGGGTAGTCATATCAGATGACCTAAAGGTGGGCAAGCAATGTGAGAGGGTAGCAAGGAGGGCTGGGGGGATACTGGGATGCATAGGGAGAGGCATCACCAGTAGAAAACAGGAAGTTATTATCCCTCTGTACAGACAGCTGGTGAGACCCCATCTGGAGTACTGCATGCAATTCTGGAGACCCAGTCTCCATAAAGACATAGACAGGATGGAAGCTGTCCAGAGGAGGGCAACTAAAATGGTGCAGGGTCTGCACCGGAAGACATATGAAGAGAGACTTAAGGAGCTTAATATGTATAGCCTCGAGGAAAGGTGGAGGAGGGGGACATGATAGAAACTTTCAAGTACCTCACGGGAATCAACAAAGTCCAAGAGGGTAGCATCTTTCAAAAAGAGGTGTGCAAGAACAAGGGCACAATTTGAAGATAGAGGGGCGGCTCAGAGGTAATTTGGGAAGTATTTTTCACAGAGGGTTGTGGATGCATGGAACGGCCTTCCGGAGGAGGTTGTGGAGTCAAAAACAGTGGTGGAATTCAAGCATGCATGGGACAGTCATAAGGCAATTCTAGGGGGTGGGGGCAGGAAGAAGTAGGCTGCTGGTTAACTAGGATCTGCAGCTTATCCATTAGGTAGGGAAATGGGCAGACTGGGTGGGCCAAGCGGTCCTTATCTGCCGTCAAATTCTATGTTTCTATGTTTCTATATAGATTCAGAAAAATTCTTACTTATTTAAAAACATCCATTTAAGATGCACAGAAACTACTGTGCACTCCTTATGCATTTTAGATTAGACAGTCCTTTATCAAAGGCTAGTGCTTCAGTGATCAATTACCATACATACTATATAGTCAATGACCAACTAACAAAAAATCACATCGCATTTTATCTCCACAATGATAGGTGCAAAGTTCACACGAACAATAAAATCACAGTATTCAAAGCAGTCTTCCAATTAATATGTGCAAATTGAAAATGCAACACAGTGGGGTAATTTATTTAGCACAATGTTTGTGTAATGCCTTCTATGTTGGAAAAATGACAATCTTTTAAACAGAGGCTCAGAGAATATATTATACTCTGAAACAGTGAATGTGTTGGGGCAGCTACAGTGGCCGTAACTGAGTCATAACTGTGACTGCATCTCGAGCAGACTTCGATAGACAGTTTGGCTTAATTTGCTGGAAACTTAGTATGTTAGTATATTAGGCCATAGAACATGGGGATTTCTATATGCTACTGTGGTAAACTGGGTGCCAAGGCACAATGTGGTGCAGTTGTTGTGCATGGTTGTACAAAGTGCGTGGCCACAGGCTTATCTGACAGACAGGCTGAGGTAGGCTTCTTCTGAAAGCTGCTTACTTTAATAACTGGTCAGCAACAGATACATCTGGTGCAACTTATACAACTAGTACCTCTGGTAACAGGTAAACAAACAAACAGGTTTCTGCTGGCCCCTTCACTAACTTGGTTGGCAGAAGCAGCAGGAGTTCTGGTGTCTCACTCACTATTCAGCGCGGGTTTCCCTGCACTGCATATGTAGAATGCCTCCGATATATAAGATCCCAGAGACTATGCAGTCCCACACTAAACATGGTCTCCGCGGCACTATGTGGCAACATTACTACATTCCCTCACTCTTAAGTAAGAATATCCCACAGCAAAATAACAACTTGATAAGAAGATCTTTAGAAATTAAGTCTCTGAGGTGCCCTACATAGGTGTAGGGAGTATAGTCTCTCTGTAACATCCTGGCAAGGCGCAGGTAAAGCAGGCTGTTTCACAATGCTGGGGATGCAGGCTGCTGGCTTGGCTCTGGAGAGGCAGGATGCTGCCATGGTACAGGAACAGGTACACCCTGACACCTTGGTGATGTTGGAGGCTTATTGTCAGAAACTGGGACAGGAACCATTGTAGGCAAATTAGCTGGAGGTGTAGCAGGAACAGTTCTCAAGGGTAGCAGATGGTCTATGTGCACATGAACAAGATATTGTCTCACTTGCACAGTGTAGGTTAATGGACCTCATCTAGGGTGAACAGCACCCAGAGACACAGATGTGAGTCTCAGAACTTATGAACCAGGACATGCTCTACTGGTTGGAATTCCTCAGTCTTTTAGTGGACTTATCATGTACTCTCTGGCTGGGCTGAGTATTCCACCTGACATCCAACCCCCTGGATTGAACTCTGAAACCACAGACCCTGATAAATATGGACTTTGCTGCAGAAGTCTGGTTCTGGGTCTGTAGTAAGCCACAGAAGATGTGCTTTCTCCAGTGTGTTGACTGTTGCCATGGGGATGCCATTGGCATGCTAACTTCGTGTTTAGATGGCATCTAATCAGGCAACTGTCATGTGATGCTGGCAGGGGAAAGTCATGTGATGCACTCACTCATGGTATATAACTGTGGCGAGTACACAACATAGCACAGAAGTGTGGCAGGTGCAGAGAAAGACAGATCAGGAAGCATTATTAGGAGAACCAGAGGGGAGGAAGGAATTAGAGCAGCAGACATTGGGTGGTTGACTGTGGTCCTTAGTGGTGACTGGCGATGCCGACAACAGTTCTCTGAAGAGGGGAGAAATAAAAGAGAGAGAAAGATACTTATTATGAGGGGAGGGGGAGAAAGTAATCAGAGAGGAAAGGAGAGTAGAACAATGGGACTTGGAGGGAGTGGCTGGGTGGCGGAGACTGGGGACAAACTGGTGAAAAAAAAAAAACAATACCTTCTACACAGCACACAATCTTTTTGGCCTGTGTGGAAAAATCTTTTGACATTTTTTGAATTGCTCCACCGTGACCCACCCATATACTCCAGGGGAGAAAGAGACCGAGAGAGAGAGACTACTGGCCCTGGGGGCCACATATTACAGTCATATAAATCACAGAATTCATTTTGTCTTTAGTGTGTGGCTGTGTGTGTTGTGTGTACAGGCAGAGGGTACTAGGGCACTGGGCAGGCTGACAAAATCAATCTTTGACTTGTGCCATCCTGAGGAGAAAGAGAGAGAGAGAGAGAGAGAATACTGGGGGACAAAGAGAAATGTTGCAGTCACAGAAATACCAAATAAAGTTTATTCTTGGCCTCAGTGTGGCCGTGTGTGTACAGGGCAAGGGAAGGCTCGCAAAATCAATCTTTCTTTGATTTGTGCCATCCAGAGAGAGAGAGAGAGAGAGGGACTACAGGGGGGACAAAGAGACATTTTACAGTCACAGAAATCACAAATAAAGTGTGCATGTGTGTGTCTGCGTGTGTGTGCGCGTGCACATGTCAAAGGCAGGCTGGCAAAATAAATCTTTGACTTATGCCATCCAGAGGAGAAAGAGACAGAGAGATTACTGGGGTCCAAAGAGAAATTTACAGTCACGGAAATCATGAATAAAATATATACATCTTCTGCATATTCTTGTTGTTCCATCGAGAGAGACATATTGGGGGGGGGGGTTATAGATTATCACAAATAAAATAAATCTGTTTTCTTGTTGTTCCATCCACTTCAACTAGAGGAGTCACATCACGACTCACAGAGAGACAGAAAGAGACAGAGATTTGCTGAAGCTCATAAAAAAATATTATTATTATTATTATTCTGAGCCAAAGGCTGACCCTGTTGCAGGGCAGACACATTATTTTTGCTGGGGTGGCCCTACGGAGGCAAATTGACAGATTGGTACTGCTGGGTGTCAGAGAACTAGGTGCTATCTGCTGTGGGCTATCATGATCATGTTAACATTCATCCAAGTATAAAAAAAATACTTTTCTGACAAAAAACAGACAAGTTGCTGTGCCTGCGGTGCTCGCTGTGGGGGGCCCAAGGGACACTATGAATTTGTGACTCATAGCAGTCTATTTTGTTTATTTTTTTGTTTGTTTGTTTAACTCAGAGAATGAGAAATCAAAAGCCACAAGGTATTTTCATTCATTAATTTATTGAGACTAAATGGACACAACACAAGTAAAGTACACACAAGTGTCATCATCACTCATTCCATCCATAATTCCTTCTCCTTGTCCTTCTTATTTTTATCTTATAACCATTAACTAACCCAGTATGTGACTGTGCGTGCGCCAAATGTGTCTGCATCACCAATTTAAATTCTAGAGCACTGTTGAATAACAATTGTTGAATACAGTTGATCACTGAACAGTAATAGTTGGAGTCACTCAGTGAGCTAAACTTGAAAGAAGTGGTGGTGGACTGCTGTTGGTGTGCTGTGTACAGTAAATTTGACTCTGGCCTGTAAGTGTGGGTGTGGGAGTTATCAGAGGACATTAAATAGAGGGATCTTTTTACAGGATAGATCTAGAAATAACAAAAGGCAAGGCAATTTTATTTGTAGGACGCCTAATCCCGGAGGCTCTATAAAAATGGATCAAAGCATGTATGAGGCGCATTCTCAGGTAGGCAGTGGCACTGTAAAGGACAGTAGTCGGCCTAAGGGAAAACAAAATTAAACCCCCCAAAAGTTTGTTTTTTAAATCTAAAGTTTCATTTTCCAAGCGAATGTTTGAATCCAAAAAAGGTTCATCTGTTGAATCAGTCCCAAATAAAAAAAAAAGATGACAAAGAGAATGATCAGGCAGCACAAGGTTTACTGGAGAGAATTGAAATTGAAGATGAGGAAGAAAAGAAAGCAATGTTTTGGCTGAGGAAAAGGGCAATGGGAATAAATCACAAGAGGAACAGGCCAAAGAAAATCTAGGGGAAAACCCTGAAAAGATGATTGAGGTGCAGTGCCTTACTGGGAAAAATAACTAAAAAGATATAATCTTTTGTTTGGTCATAGTTCTCCATTAGTGCTTCTAATGAATTGGTGGCAACATGCACTGTATGTAAATGGCCAATGAGCAGGGTAAAAAAAATGAGGCATTGAGAACTTTAGCACTGAAAAGGCACCTAGACAGATGTCATAACATTACTGAGAACTGCAGTCGTAACACTCAAGAGAAGTGACAGTGATAGCTCACTATACTCAGGGTTACTCCAATAGATGAAAGCAGTGGCAACCCACACAGCACTACAGAGACACCTCCACCACTTACTCCCATTTGAAGGACTCCTACTGTTACCGAAAGTGGCCATGTGTTAAAAAGCCCCTCTCCTTCAAGGAGACAGCTTACCATCTCAGAAACATACAAATGTAAATCCAAATATGTCTCAACTCACCCTGTTGCTGTTACAATAACCAAGAAAATTTCAGAAATGATAGCTGTTGATTTGCTACCAGCCAGGATTCGATGTTAATCGGTAACACTCGATAAACATCGACAAACACAAAATCTGCTGAACTGACATAAAAAAAACACTTTTAATCTAAATGACACCCATAATAGACTTTGGATGGAAGTGTTAGTTTGGTCTATTGTGTTATTGTTATTGATTAAATTGCTGTAACTTTGAATGCTTTCTTTCACAAAGGAACCGTAGTCTCATTACCTACACTAATTCTTCTGCAGGTACATAGGTGTTAATTGCTTAATGGTTCTAGTAGCAGGGCTAGTAGAGGCACTATAGTACACTGTTTGATGTGCTCAGGTTGTTTTCAATTGATGAATTACTGTAGTTCCAACTGCAATTGTAAGTAACTGGGACATTAAAGTGTGAGTGCTGAGGTTTTCAGTTACTCTCCTGAGCCCTCTGTCAGCACAATGGGTCGCAAAAGAAAGACCACTGATGAATATTGCAGCCAGTATCCAGAGCTGGAGTTAAAAACTGTTAAAAAGTCTGGTCTCGGGGAGAACACTGAAATACAAATCCAAGAAGGCAAGCAAACTAAGAGGGATGGTTGCTGATGACAGCATACAACGTGAACTGTACTGCAAATTAAGCTTTGTAACTATTTTTCAGGGCAGAATACATGAGATGCACCTGAAGTTAGAAACCAGTGAGCCTATCATACACTGTGTTGAAAAGTTAATAAACTGTGATCTGAAAATTCTGTCTGATGCTAAAACTGCAATCAAACAAGTGGATCTGAAATCAATGGGCTCAAAACGGGCAGCACTCTCAGCAGCTCTTAATGCTTTTGCCTCACACTTACACCAAAAGATTACTGTCACTATGGGAAGAAATGTCCCTGATGGACTGTATGGTGTTGGCTCCCTTTTCTCAAGCTGTCAGCTATTTGACCCTTCCTAAAGTGCACTCAATCCAGAAATGTAAAAGAATACCAGAATACAGTGCTGCACTTCAATTGTAAGCCGAATGAATTCAAAGCCGAATTTGAGCAATACATGCTTTTTGAGTCACCTGCTGATGTAAATGTGACAGCCACTGAATACTGGATGAGCCAAACTCAACAGTTGCCCACACTTAGCTCCATCGCACTGCAGGCATTGGCAGTGCCTATCACATCCGTATGTGCTGAGAGATCCTTCAGTTTATTCAGGAAAATACCAGACAAGCACCGTATGTGCCTGCCCAAAGAAAGACTGGGGCAGCTTAACATGCTGTACCATAACAAGGACATTACTTTGGGTTTTGACAGCTTCGGTTTTCAAGAAATAAGAGGTTAAAGAAATTAAATAACTTAAAGTTCCACAATAAAGCTGTCACATACTGATGAATTAAATTACAGTCAGTACATTAATGTATTTATGTGATGCATCACTGACATTTAAGAATGTTTTTAAATAATTTCATACTACGCTTTTAGAAATGCATATGATTTTTTTAATGAAATCAAATTTTTTCAACAAAAATGTGTTTTTCGAACATTAATTCATATTTTTAATAAAGAACTGGACAAAAATTAGAAAAATAAAAATCGATATTTTCAGTCGAATTTTACAAAAAATAAAAATCTAATCCATGCAAGCCTACATATAACATGGTTGAACATGTAGGATTTAGGCGGCTACTTGAGTACCTTGAACCTCGATATACAGTTGTATACCATCGAGAAAATACTTCTTCTCAACAAAGATTCCAGAACTCTACAATGTTATGTGCAAAAAATTGAGACAAGTTTTGTGCAGTACTGTTGGGAGGGTGGTGCATCTCACAGCATATATCTGGAAAAGTTGTCAACCTGAACCCTTATGTCTGTCACTGCACATTGGGCATGTTTTGATAATTCTTGTGGGGACAGTGAAATGGAGTTTGCTGTTCTAAGAATGTTTTATTTTCCATCTGAACATACCTCATATAACATCAATGATGAGCTCAAAAACCAATACAACAATGGTTCACTTCACAGGGACTGTCAGTTGGCTTTATAGTTGCAGATAATGGGTCCAATATCAGGAAGTTCTTGGAGGAAGGGGCTTTGTTCACATCTACTCTTTGCACATTGCTTACATTTAATAGATCTCAGTTTTCTTGATGAGGACAGGGATATTAAGGGTCTTGTTAGCACTGCTAAAAGAATATGCACTCATCAGTCAATACCAAGCAAAGCCCATCACTTGTTTGAAAAAATACAGCAGGAGCACAATTTACCTTTGCACAGACTGATCCAAGACATTTCTACTCAATGGAATTTTTCCTTTCTATGTTTCAAAGGCTGCTGGAACACAAGAAAGCTATCAGACAATGCACATTAGAAAATAAAATGTGTGATGCAAACATCTATATTACTCCACAGTGGGTCATGCTGGAGTTTCTAATTTCTCCTCCAGCTATTTGAGAACTCACCTGAGAGGTGAGTGCAAACACTGCAATGTTAAGCCAGGTGATACCCTTAACACATTTTAAAATTAGATTGAATCTGATTCAGGAAAAGTTAAAGAACCAAGACAGTTCTATCACACAGGCTGCCAGTGGTGCTGCTGACACATACAGATTGCCCCAGAATACAACAAGATCTAACGAGACATTTGATCAAAAAGTTGTTGAAGATAACAAACTATGTAAAATGCTTCATTCTGAGTACTACATTAAAGCAAAAATCTTGATCCCACAATACAAATCGAAGCAACTATTGAGTGATGATGACACTTCTTTGAGATAAACAAGAAATAATTGATGAGGTGCATGCTGTCATTGAACAGAGTACAACAACAGCACATTCAGAATCTTCTTCACAACACAGCACAGCATCAGGTTCAAGTACTGTAAATTTCATCTTGGCTTGTCTTATTGTCCTGAAGTTGGGAAAGGGTGTTAATGACGGACTCAGACTCAGCTACTTGATAACTGGAGGTGGGGTTTAGTCAGGTTAAGGTAGCAAGAAGTTTATTTTCTCTGAAAAGAGGCCAATAGGGAAGAATTAAACATATTCAATTCAGTGCTTTTAGGTAATGGTAGTGCTATTTTCTTTTAAACTTAGATTGTGGGCTTGAGTGACACTAAACTTTCTTTGTTGTCTTACTCTAATTGTTTTGGCTGTTGAAATTTTAAAACATAGTGGTAGTGTAATTCTGTACTGTCTTTAATGGCTGTAATTTCATCTTGGCTTGTCTGACTGTCCTGTAGTTGGGTGAAAAGTGCTATTGTCAGCTCTGACCTCAGCTAAATGATACCTAGGTGGGGCTTAGTCAGAGTTAAAATGCAAACAGAGGTGTATTTCTCCAGAAAAGCAGAAGGAATGAAGAAACATATTCAATTCAGTGCTATAACTGGTAATTCCTATTTACTTTTAAACTTAGATTGTGAACTTGTTGTGACTATCTCTCTTTGTTGTCGTTACTTATAATTGTTTTTGGCTGTTTAAAATTTAAAACATAGTGGTGGTATAATTCAGTGCTACCTTCTTTGCTGCTATTTTCATCTTGGCTGTCTGACTGTCCTGTAGTTGGGTGAAGGTGTTAGTGTCTGGCCTCTGAGCTCAACTCGTGATAACTGGTGGTGAGGCTTAGTCCAGTTAGAAGCAGAGGTTTGTTTCTCAGAAAAGCCAAAAGGGGAGGACTCATATTAAGTTCAGTGCTTTAGAACTGGTAAGTACTATTTTCTTTAACTAGATTGAGGCTGATGACACTATACTTTCTTGTCTTTACTTATAGTAATTTTGGCTGTGAAATTTTAAAACGAGTAGTGGTGTAATTCTGTACTGTTTTTAATTATAAATTCATCATGGCTTGTCTGACTATCCTGTAGTTGGGTGAGGAATTGAGTATACAACTGGCCTCAGCTACATAATAACTGGTGGTGGGCCTTGAAGAGTTAAATAGCAAACAGTTTATTTTCTCACAGAAGCAGAGGGAAGGAAAACTTATTCAATTCAGTGCTTTAGGTAACTGAAGTCATCAAATTTCTTTAAACTTAGATTATGGGCTTATTGTGACACTATCTTTCTTTGTTGTCTTTTCTTATAATTGTTTTTAGACTGCTGAAAATTTAAAACATAGTAGTGGTATAATGCATACTGTCTTTAATTACTATAAATTTCATCACAGCATCTGACTATTCTGTAGTTGGGTCAAGGTGGTAGTGTCACACCTCTGTCTCAACTATATGATAACTGGAGGTGGGGCTTAGTCAGAGTTAAAGTAACAAGCAGTTTATTTTCACAAGAAGAGAAGGAAGGAAGAAACATATTCAATTCAGTACTTTAGAATAAAGAAATTATATTTTCTTTAAACTAAATTGTGGCTTGTTGTGATACTATACTTTCCTTGTTGTCTTTTCTTATAATTGTTTTGGGCTGTTGAAATTTAAAACATAGCGGTGGTGTAATTCTGTACCTTTAGTGCTATAAATTTCATCGTAAACATCTGACTGTCCTGTAGTTGGGTGAATGGTGTTAATTATCTCGCCTCTGACCTCCTTCGTAATAACGGTGGTGGGGCTTAGTCAGAGTTAAGTAACAACAGGGTTTATTTTTCGAAAGCCAGAGGAAGGAAGGAAACATATTCAATTCAGTGCTTTAGGTAACTGGTAGTACTATTTTTTCTTTTTAAACTGAGTTTGTGGGCTTGTTGAGACACTAACTCATTGTTGTCTTTACTTATAATTGTTTTGAGCTATTGAAAATTTAAAACATAAGATGGAACAATTATATGCAATATTTAATTGCAAAATTTCATCTTGGCTTATCTGACTGTCGGTAGTTGGGTGGTGTTAATGTCTGGCCTCTGATCAGCTACGTGTAACAGGAGGTATGAAGCAGGATGTAAGCAAGATTATTTTTTTGAAGTAGCTAGAAGGGAAGGAGGAAACATATTCAATTCAGTGCTTTAGAGTAACTGGTAATTGCTATTTCTTTTAAACTGAATTATGGGCTTGTATGACCCATATTACTTTGTTGTGTTTACTTATAATTGTTTTGGGCGTTGAAATTTAAAACATAGCGGTGGTGCAATTCATGCTGTCTTTATTGTAATTTCATCAAACATCTTATTGACCTGAAGTTGGGAGAAGGTGTTAATTGACTGGCCTCTGACCTCGCTATGATAACTGGAGGTGGGGCTTAGTCAGAGTTAAAGCAAAAGAGGTTTATTTTTCTGGAAAGCCAGTAGGGAAGGAATTAAACACATACAATTCAGTGCTTTAGAGTAACTGGTAATGCTATTTTTTTTAAACTTTGATTGTGGGCTTGTGGTGACAGTATACTTTCTTTGTTGTCTTCTTATAATTATTTTGGACTGTTGAAATTTAAAACATAGTGGTGGTATAATTCTGTCTGTCTTAATTGCCGTAAAATTTCATCTTGGCTTGTCTGACTGTCCTGTGGTTGGGAGAAGGGTTTAATTGCTGGACTCAGACTCAGCTACTTGATAAGTGGAGGTGGGGCTTAGTTGGAGTTAAGTAACAACAGGGTTTATTTTCTCTGGAAAGAAGCCAGTAGGGAAGGTGAAACATATTAAATTCAGTGATTTAGAGCAACTGGTAATTACTATTTTATTTAAACTTAGATTGTGGACATTTGTGACCTATATTTTCTTTGTTGTCTTACTTATAGTGTTTTGGGCTGTTGAAAATTCAAACATAGCAGTGTTGTAATTCTGTCTTTAATTGCTGTAAATTTCGTCTTAGCTTGTCTGACTGTCCTATAGTTTGGTGAAGGGTGTTAGTGTCAGCCTCTGACCTCATACTTGATAACTGGAGGTGGGCTTAGTCAGAGTTCAAGTTGCAAGCAGTGGTTTAACTACTCCGAGAAGAAGCCAGAAGGGAAGAAGGATACATATTCAATTCAATGCTTTAGAGTAACTGATAGTGATATTTTCACCAAAAGGATTATGAACTGTGGTGACACCATACTTACTGTTGTGTTCACTTAATTGTTTTGGGCCGTTGAAAATTTAAAACATAGCGGTGGTGTAATTCTATGCTGTCTTTAATTGCTGTAAATTTCATCTTGGCTTGTTTGTGTCTATAGATGGGTGAAGGGTGTTACTTGTCTGGCCTCTGACCTCAGCTACGTGATAACTGGAGGTGAGGCTTAGTCAGGTTAGTAGCAAGCAGAGGTTTAGCCTCTCTGAGAAGCCAGAGGGTAGGAGAACATATTCAATTCAGTGCTATAGTAAATGGTAGTGCTATTTTCTTTTAAACTTAGATTGTGGGCTTGTTGTGACACTATACTTTGTTGTCTTTATATAATTGTTTTGGGCTGTTAAAATTTAAAACATAGCGATTTGTAATTCTGTGCTATCTTTAATTACTGTAAATTTCATCTGGCTTGTCTTATTGTCCTGAAGTTGGGAGAAAAGTGTTAACTGACTGGCCTCTGACCTCAACTATGATAACTGGAGGCTTAGTCAGGTTAAAGTGAAGAGGTTTATTTTCTCTGAAGAAGCCAGTAGGGAAGGAATTAAACATATTCAATTAGTGCTTTAGAGTAACTGGTAATTGCTATTTTCTTTTAAACTTAGATTACCAACATGGTAACACTATACTTTCTTTGTTGTCTTTATATTGTTTTAAGGACTGTTGAAAATTTAAAACATAGTAGTGGTGTAGTCTGTGTCTGTAATTCTGTAATTTCATCTTAGCTTGTCTACTGTCCTGTGGTTGGGAGAAGGTTTTAATTGACCTCTGACCTCAACTACTTGATAAGTGGAGGTGGGGCTTAGTTGAGTTAGTAGCAAGCAGAGGTTATTTTCTCTGAAAAGCCAGTAGGGAAGGTAGACTATTTTCAATTCAGTGATTTAGAACAACTGGTAATGCTATTTTATTTTAAACTTAGATTATGAGCTTGTGACATATATTTTCTTTGTCTTTACTTATAATTGTTTTAGGCTGTTGAAAATTTAAAACATAATGATGTTGTAATTCTGTGTATCTTTAATTGCTGTAAATTTCATCTTGGCTTGTCAGCTGTCTATAGTTTGGTGAAAAATGTTAATTCTCAGGCCTCAGCCTCAGCTACTTGACAACTGGAGTGAGGGCTTAGTCAGGTTCAAGCGCAAGCAGTGGTTGACCCTATCGAGAAAGAAGCCAGAAGGGAAGGAAGGATATTCATTCAGTGCTTTAGGTAACTGGTAATAACTATTTTCTTTAAACTTAGATTGTGGACTTGTTGTGACTCTATACTTTCTTTATTGTCTTTACTTATAATTGTTTTTGGGTTGAAATTTAAACATAGCGATGTTGTAATTCTGTGCTGTCTTTATTATTCAAATTTCATCTTATTGTCTGACTGTCCTGTTGTTTAGTGAAGGTGTTGTCAGCCTCTGACCTCAGCTACGTGATAGCTGGAGGTGAGGCTTAATCAAATAAAAGTAGCAAACAGGTTTATTTTCTCCAGAAGAAGCCAGAAGGGTAGGTAGGAAACATATTCAATTCAGTCTTTAAGTAACTGGTAACTGCTATTTTCATTTAAACTTAGATTAGGCTTGTGACACTTTACTTTCTTTGTTGTCTTTTCTTATAATTGTTTTGGCAGTTGAAAATTTAAAACTATAGCGATGTAGTAATTCTGTGCTGTCTTTAATTATTCAAAATTTCATCTTGGCGTCTGACTATCCTGTTGTTGGTGAAGGTGTTAATTGTCGACCTCTGACCTCAGCTACGTGATAGCTGGAGGTGAGGCTTGTCCAAAAAAAAGTAGCAAGCAGAGTTTATTTTTCCAGAAGAAGCAAGAAGGAAGGTAGGAAACATATTAAATTCAGTGATTTAGAGCAACTAGTAATTACTATTTTATTTTAAACTTGATTGTGGGCTGTTGTGACCTCTGTTTTCTTTGTTGTCTTTACTTATAATTGTTTTGGGCTGTTGAAAATTTAAAAACATAGCAGTGTTGTAATTCTGTGCTGTCTTTAATTGCTGTAATTTAGTCTTGGCTTGTCTGACTTCCTATAGTTTAGTGAAGGTGTTAATTGTCACGCCTCTGACCTCAACTACTTGATAACTGGAGGTGGGGCTTAGTCAGAGTTCAAGTTGCAACAGTGGTTATTTTCTCGAAGAAGCCAGAGGAAGGAGGATACATATTCAATTCAGTGCTTTAAGTTGGTAATTGATATTTTCTTTAAACTGAGATTGTCACTGGTAGTGACACCATACCCACTGTTGTGTTTACCATAATTGTTTTGGGACGTTGAAATTTAAAACATAGCGGTGGTGCAATTCTGTGCTGTCTTTAATTGTAAAATTTCATCTTGCTTGTTTGACTGTCCCATAGATGGGTGAAGGTGTCTTGTCTGGCCTCTGACCTCAACTAAGTGATAACTGGAGGTGGGGCTTAGTCAGAGTTAAAGTAGCAAAGAGTTTATTTTCTGGAAAAAACCAGAAGGGTAGGAAAGAAACATAATCAATTCAATGCTATATAGTAAATAGTAGTACTATTTTCACTAAACTTAGATTGTGGGCCCATTGCGACACTATCTTTGTTTGTTGTCTTTATATAGTATTTTGGGCTGTTAAAAATTTAAAAACATAAAGTGTTGTAATTCTGTGCTGTCTTCAATTATAAATTCATCTTGAAACATCTTATTATCCTAAGTTGGGAAGGTGTTATGGACACGCCTCTGACCTCAACTACTTGATAACTGGAGATGGGCTTAGTCAGAGTTAAAGTAGCAGGGTTTATTTTCTCTGAAGAAGCCAGTGGGGAAGGTAACATATTCAATTCAGTGCTTTAGAGTAACTAGTAATTGCTATTTTCTTTAAAACTTAGATTGTGGAAGCATGGTGACACTATACTCTGTTGTCTTCTTATAATTGTTTTGGACTGTTGAAAATTTAAAACATGGTGGTGTAATCTGTGTGTCACCAATTGCTGTAAATTTCATCTTGGCTTGTCTGACTGTCCTGTGGTTGGGAGAAAGGTTTTAATTACTGGCCTCTGACCTCAGCACTTGATAAGTGGAGGTGGGGCTTAGTTGGAGTTAAATAGCAAGCAGAGGTTTGTTTTCTCTGAAGCCAGTAGGGAAGGTAAAACATATTCAATTCAGTGATTAGACAACTGGTAGTACTATTTTATTTTAAACTTAGATTGTGAGCATTTGTGACACTATACTTTCTTTATTTCTTTACTTATAATTGTTTTGGATTGAAAATTTAAAACATAGTGGTGGTGTAGTCTGTGCTGTCTTTAATTACTGTAAATTTCGTCTTAGCTTGTCTGACTGTCCTATAGTTTGGTGAAGGGTGTTAGTGTCAGCCTGACCTCAGCTACTTGATAACTGGAGTGGGGCTTAGTCAAGTTCAAGCTGCAAGCAGTGGTTGATTTTCTCGAAGAAGCCAGAGGGAAGGAAGGATACTTCAATTATGCTTTAGGTAACTGGTAATGCTAGCCTCTTTTAAACTTAGATTGTGGGCTTGTTGTTGACTCTATACTTTCTTTGTTGTCTTTACTTATAATTGTTTTTAGCAGTTGAAAATTTAAAACATAGCGTGTTGTAATTCTGTGACTGTAATTGTTCAAATTTCATCTTGGCTTGTCTGACTGTCACCTTGTTTAGTGAGAGTGTTAATTGTCGGCCTCTGACCTCCAACTACGTGATAGCTGGAGGTGGAACAATCAAAGTAAAGTAGCAAGCAGGTTTATTTTCTCAGAAGAAGCCAGAAGGGGAGTAGGTGGAAACATCCAATTCAGTGCTTCAGAGTAACCTGATAACTTCTTCATTTTCCATTTAAACTTAGATTGTGGGCTTGTTGTGACACTTTACTCTTTGTTGTCTTTTCTTATAATTGTTTTGGCAGTTAAAATTTAAAACATAGCGATGTAGTAATTCTGTGCTGTCTTTAATTGTTCAAATTTCATCTTAGCTTGTCTGACTGTCCTGTTGTTGGGTGAAGTGTTAATTGTCCGGCCTCTGACCTCAGCTACGTGATAGCTGGAGGTGGGAGCTTCAGTCAAAGTAAAGTAGCAAGCAGGGTTTATTTTCTCAGAAGAAGCCAGAAGAGGAGTAGGAAACATATTCAATTCAGTTAACTTTAGAGTAACTGGTAACTGCTATTTTTCATTTAAACTTAGATTGTGGGCTTGTTGTGACACTTTACTTTCTTTGTTGTCTTTTCTTATAATTGTTTTTGGGCTGTTAAAAATTTAAAACATAGCGGTGTTGTAATTCTGTGCTGTCTTTAATTGCTGTAAATTTCATCTTGGCTTGTCTGACTGTCCTGTATTTGGGTTGAAGGGTGTTAATTGTCTGGCCTCTGACCTCAGCTACGTGATGACTGGAGGTGGGGCTTAGTAAGAGTTAAAGTAGCAAGCAGAGGTTTATTTTCTGAGAAGAAGCCTGAAGGAAAGAAAACTGAGTGAATTCAGTGCTTTAGAGTAACTGGTAATTACTATTCTTCTTTTAAACTTAGATTGTGGAGGCTTGTTGTAGACACTATACATTGTTGTTATTTACTTATAATTGTTTTGAACTGTTAAAATTTAAAACATAAGCGGTGTTGTAATTCATGCTGTCTTTAGTGCTGTAAATTTCATCTTGGCTTGTCTTATTGTCCTGAAGTTGGGAGAAGGGTGTTAATTGACTGGCCTCTGACCTCAGCTACTTGATAACTGGACGTGGGGCAGTCAGGGATTAAAGTAGCAGAAGAGGTTTATTTTCTCTGCAGAAGCCAGTAGGGGAAGAAATTAAACATATTCAATTCAGTGCTTTAGAGTAACTGGTAGTACTATTTTCTTTTAAACTTAAATTGTAGGCTTGAAGTGACACTATACTTTCTTTGTTGTCTTTACTTATAATTGTTTTGTGTAGAAAATTTTAAAACATAGTGGTGGTGTAATTCTGTGCTGTCCTTAATTGCTGCAAATTTCATCTTGAAACATCTGACTGTCCTGTAGTTGGGTGAAGGTGTTAATTGTCATCTCTGAAAGCCTCAATACGTATTGATAGCTGAAGGTGGGACTTAGTCAGAGTTAAGTAGCAAACGGACATTTTCTCCAGAAGAAACCCAACGAATAAAGGAAACATATTCAATTCAGTGCTTTAGAGTAACTGGTAATTCCTATTTACATTTTAAACTTAGATTGTGGGCTTGTTGTGACACTATACTCTCTTTGTTGTCGTTATTTACAATTGTTTTTGGCTGTTGAAATTAAAAACACAGCGGTGGTGTAATTCTACTGCTGTCTTTAATTGTTGCAAATTTCATCTTGACGTCTGACTGTCCTGTTGTTGGGTGAAGAGTGTTGGTGTCTGGCTCTCGACCTCAACTCCGTGATAGCAGAGGTGGGGCTTAGTCAAGGATTAAGTAGCAAGCAGAGGTTTATTTTCTCAGAAAAAAAACAGAAGGGGTAGGAAAACATATTCAATTCAGTCTTTAAGGTAACAGGAATTACTATTTTCTTTTAAACTTAGATTATGTAGACTTGTTGTGACACTATACTTTGTTTGTTGTCTTTACTTATAATTGTTTTTGGGCTGTTAAAAATTTAAAACATAGCGGTGTTGTAATTCTGTGCTGTCTTTAATTGCTGTAAATTTCATCTTGGCTTGTCTTATTGTCCTGAAGTTGGGAGAAGGTGTTGAATTGACTGACCTCTGACCTCAACTACTTGATAACTGGAGATAGGGGCTTAGTCAAGAGTAAAATATGAAGAGGGTTTATTTTCTCTGGAAACCAGTAGGGAAGAATTAAACATATTCAAATTCAGTGCTTTAGAGTAACTGGTAATTATATTTTTCTTTTAAACTTAGATTGTGGGCTTGTAGTGACACTATACTTTCTTTGTTGTCTTTACTTATAATTGTTTTTGGACTGTTGAAAATTTAAAACATAGTGGTGGTGGAATTCTGTGCTGTCTGTAATTGCTGTAAATTTCATCTTGGCTTGTCTGACTGTCCTGTGGTTGGGAGAAGGGTTTTAATTGACTGGCCTCTGACCTCAGCTACTTGATAAGTGGAGGTGGGGCTTAGTTGGAGTTAAAGTAGCAAGCAGAGGTTTATTTTCTCTGAAGAAGCCAGTAGGGGAAGGTAGGAAACATATTAAATTCAGTGATTTAGAGCAACTGGTAATTGCTATTTTTATTTTAAACTTAGATTGTGGGCGCATTGTGACATACTATACTTTCTTTGTTGTCTTTACTTATAATTGTTTTGGACTGTTGAAATTTAAAACATAGTGGTGAGTGTAATTCTGTGCTGTCTTTAATTGCTGTAAATTAGTCTTGGCTTGTCTGACTGTCCTATGGTTTGGTGAAGAGTGTTAATTGTCGGCCTCTGACCTCAGCTACTTGATAACTAGGTGGGACCAGTAAAGTTCAAGCTGCAAGCAGTGGTTTATTTTCTCCGAAGAAGCCAGAAGGGGAAGGAAGGATACATATTCAATTCAGTGCTTTAGAGTAACTGGTAATTGCTATTTTCCTTTTAAACTTAGATTGTGGGCTTGTTGTGACTCTATACTTTCTTTGTTGTCTTTACTTATAATTGTTTTTTGGCAGTTGAAAATTTAAAACATAGCGATGTTGTAATTCTGTGCTGTCTTTAATTGTTCCAAATTTCATCTTGGCTCATCTCTGCCTGTTGTTTAGTGAAGAGTGTTGGTGATAGGCCTCTGACTCTGTACGTGATAACTGGAGGTGGAGCGCAATCGAATAGAAAGTAGCAAGCTTAATTTATTTTCTCAAGAAAGCCAGAGGGTGGTGAAACATATTCAATTCAGTGCTTTAGGTAACTAGTAACTGCTATTTTCATTTAAACTTAGATTATTGAGCTTGTTAAGACACTTACTTTCTTTGTTGTCTTTTCTTATAATTGTTTTTGGCAGTTGAAAATTTAAAACATCAGCGATGTAGTAATTCTGTGCTGTCTTTAATTGTTCCAAATTTCATCTTGGCTTGTCTGACTGTCCTGTTGTTGGGTGAAAGTGTTAATTGTCCGACCTCTGACCTCAGCTACGTGATAGCTGGAGGTGGGGCTTAGTCCAGGTAAAAGTAGCAGAAGGTTTATTTTCTCAGAAGAAGCCAGAAGGGGTAGGTGGAAACATATTCAATTCAATGCTTTAGAGTAACTTCAAGTAACTGCTTATTTTTCATTGAAACTCAGATTGTGGGCTTGTTGTGACACTTTACTTTCTTTGTTGTCTTTTCTTATAATTGTTTTGGGCTGTTAAAAATTTAAAACATAAGCGGTGTTGTAATTCTGTGCTGTCTTTAATTGCTGTAAATTTCATCTTGGCTTGTCTGACTGTCCTGTATTTGGTTGAAGGGTATTAATTGTCTGGCCTCTGACCTCAAGCTACGTGATGACTGGAGGTGGGAATTAGTAAGAGATTAAAGTAGCAAGCAGAGGTTTATTTTCTGAGAGAAGAAGCCTGAAGAGGAAGAAGGAAACATATTCAATTCAGTGCTTTAGAGTAACTGGTAATTGCTATTCTTCTTTTAAACTTAGATTGTGGGCTTGTTGTGACACTATACTTTGTTTGTTGTCTTTACTTATAATTGTTTTTGGGCTGTTAAAAATTTAAAACATAGCGGTGTTGTAATTCTGTGCTGTCTTTAATTGCTGTAAATTTCATCTTGGCTTGTCTTATTGTCCTGAAGTTGGGAGAAGGGTGTTAATTGACTGGCCTCTGACCTCAGCTACTTGATAACTGGACGTGGGGCTTAGTCAGAGTTAAAGTAGCAAGAAGAGGTTTATTTTCTCTGCAGAAGCCAGTAGGGGAAGGAATTAAACATATTCAATTCAGTGCTTTAGAGTAACTGGTAATTGCTATTTTTCTTTTAAACTTAAATTGTGGGCTTGAAGTGACACTATACTTTCTTTGTTGTCTTTACTTATAATTGTTTTTTGGCTGTTGAAATTTTAAAACATAGTGGTGGTGTAATTCTGTGCTGTCCTTAATTGCTGTAAATTTCATCTTGGCTTGTCTGACTGTCCTGTAGTTGGGTGAAGGGTGTTAATTGTCTGGCCTCTGACCTCAGCTACGTGATAGCTGAAGGTGGGACTTAGTCAGAGTTAAAGTAGCAAGCAGAGGTTTATTTTCTCAGAAGAAGCCAGAAGTCGAATGAAGGAAACATATTCAATTCAGTGCTTTAGAGTAACTGGTAATTCCTATTTTACTTTTAAACTTAGATTGTGGGCTTGTTGTGACACTATACTCTCTTTGTTGTCGTTATTTATAATTGTTTTTTGGCTGTTGAAAATTTAAAACATGGCGGTGGTGTAATTCTGTGCTGTCTTTAATTGTTGCAAATTTCATCTTGGCTTGTCTGACTGTCCTGTTGTTGGGTGAAGAGTGTTAATTGTCTGGCCTCTGACCTCAGCTCCGTGATAGCAGGAGGTGGGGCTTAGTCAGAGTTAAAGTAGCAAGCAGAGGTTTATTTTCTCAGAAAAAGCCAGAAGGGGTAGGAAGGAAACATATTCAATTCAGTGCTTTAGAGTAACTGGTAATTGCTATTTTTCTTTTAAACTTAGATTGTGGGCTTGTTGTGACACTATACTTTGTTTGTTGTCTTTACTTATAATTGTTTTGGGCTGTTAAAATTTAAAACATAAGCGGTGTTGGCAATTCATGCGTGTCTTTAGTGCTATAAAATTTTCATGCTTGTTTATTTGTCCTGTAGTTGATGAAGGTGTTGAATTGTACAAGCTCTGACCTCAGCTCACATTATAACTGGAGGTGGGGCTTAGTCAGAGTTAAAGTAGCAAGCAGAGGTTTATTTTCTCAGAAAGAAACCTGAAGGGGTAGGAAGGAAACATGTTCAATTCAGTGCTTTAGAGTAACTGGTAATTGCTATTTTTCTTTTAAACTTAGATTGTGGGCTTGTTGTGACACTATACTTTCTTTGTTGTCTTTTCTTATAATTGCTTTTGGGCTGTTGTAAATTTAAAACATAGTGGTGGTGTAATTCTGTGCTGTCTTTATTTGCTATAAATTTCATCTTGGCTTATCTGACTCTCCTGTAGTTGGGTGAAGGGAGTTAATTGTCTGGCCACTGACCTCAGCTTCTTGATAACTGGAGGTGGGGCTTTGTCAGAGTTAAAGTAGCAAGCAGAGGTTTATTTTCTCAGAAGAAGCCAGATGGGGAAAAAAGGAAAAATATTCAATTCAGTGCATTAGAATAACTGGTAATTGCTATTTTTCTTTTAAACTTAGATTGTGGGCTTGTTGTGACACTATACTTTCTTTGTTGTCTTTACTTATAATTGTTTTTGTGCTGTTGAAAATTTAAAACATAGCGGTGTTGTAATTCTGTACAGTCTTTAATTGCTGTAAATTTCATCTTGGCTTTTCTGACTGTCCTGTAGTTGGGTGACGGGTGTTAATTGACTGGCCTCTGACCTCAGCTACTTGATAACTGGAGGTGGGGTTTAGTCAGAGTTAAAGTAGCAAGCAGAGGTTTATTTTCTCAGAAGAAGCCAGAAGGGGAATGAAGGAAACATATTCAATTCAGTGCTTTAGAGTAACTGGTAATTCCTATTTTTCTTTTAAACTTAGATTGTGGGCTTGTTGTGACACTATACTCTCTTTGTTGTCTTTACTTATAATTGTTTCTTGGCTGTTGAAAATTTAAAACATAGGGTGGTGTAATTCTGTGCTGTCTGTAATTGCTGTAAATTTCATCTTGGCTTGTCTGACTGTCCTGTAGTTGGGAGAAGGGTGTTAATTGACTGGCCTCTGACCTCAGCTACTTGATAAGTGGAGGTGGGGCTTAGTCAGAGTTAAAGTAGCAAGCAGAGGTTTATTTTCTCTGATGAAGCCAGTAGGGGAAGGAAGGAAACATATTCAATTCAGTGCTTTAGAGCAACTGGTAATTGCTATTTTTATTTTAAACTTAGATTGTGGGCTTGTTGTGACACTATATTTTCTTTGTTGTCTTTACTTATAATTGTTTTTGGGCTGTTGAAAATTTAAAACATAGCGGTGTTGTAATTCAGTGCTGTCTTTAATTGCTGTAAATTTCATCTTAGCTTGTCTGACAGTCCTGTAGTTGGGTGACGTGGTGTTGGTGTCACGGCCTGACCTCAGCTACCTGATAACTGGAGGTGAGGCTTAGTCAGAGTTAAAGTAGCAAGCAGAGGTTTATTTTCTCAGAAGAAGCCAGAAGGGGTAGGAAGGAAACATAATCAATTCAGTGCTTTAGAGTAACTGGTAATTGCTATTTTTCTTTTAAACTTAGATTGTGGGCTTGTTGTGACACTATGCTTTCTTTGTTGTCTTTACTTATAATTGTTTTTGGGCTGTTGAAAATTTAAAACATAGCGGTGTTGTAATTCTGTGCTGTCTTTAATTGCTGTAAATTTCATCTTGGCTTGTCTGACTGTCCTGTAGTTGGGTGAAGGGTATTAATTGTCTGGCCTCTGACCTCCAGCCTCACCGTGACCAACTGGAGGTGGGGCTTAGACCAGAGTTAAGTAACAACTGAGGTTTTTTCTCAGAAAAGAAGCCAGAAGGAAGGAAAACATATTCAATTCAGTGCTTTAGAGTAACTGGTAATTGCTATTTTCCTTTTAATCTTAGATTGTGGGCTTGTAGTGACACTATACTTTCTTTGTTGTCTTTACTTATAATTGTTTTTGGGCTGTTGAAAATTTAAAACATAGTGGTGGTGTAATTCTGTTCTGTCTTTAATTGCTGTTATTTTCATCTTGGCCTGTCTGACTGTCCTGTAGTTGGGTGAAGGTGTTGGTGTCTGGCCTCTGACCTCCCAGCTACGTGATAACTGGTGGTGGTGCTAGTCCGAGTTAAAGTAGCAAACAGATGTTTTATTTCTCAGAAGAAGCCAGAGGGAAGGAAGGAAACATTTTCAATTCAATTATACAAAAACTTTAGTAATGCTTATTTTTCTTTTAAACTTAGATTGTGGGCTTGTTATGACACTATACTTTCTTTGTTGTCTTTTCTTATAATTGTTTTTGGGCTGTTGTAAATTTAAAACATAGTGGTGGTGTAATTCTGTGCTGTCTTTAATTGCTATAAATTTCATCTTGGCTTGTCTGACTGTCCTGTAGTTGGGTGAAGGGTGTTAATTGTCTGGCCTCTGACCTCAGCTACTTGATAACTGGAGGTGGGGCTTTGTCAGAGTTAAAGTAGCAAGCAGAGGTTTATTTTCTTAGAAGAAGCCAGATGGGGAAGGAAGGAAACATATTCAATTCAGTGCTTTAGAGTAACTGGTAATTGCTATTTTTCTTTTAAACTTAGATTGTGGGCTTGTAGTGACACTATACTTTCTTTGTTGTCTTTTCTTATAATTGCTTTTGGGCTGTTGTAAATTTAAAACATAGTGGTGGTGTAATTCTGTGATGTCTTTAGTTGCTATAAATTTCATCTTGGCTTGTCTGACTGTCCTGTTGTTGGGTGAAGGGTGTTAATTGTCTGGCCTCTGACCTCAGCTACTTGATAACTGGAGGTGGGGCTTAGTCAGAGTTAAAGTAGCAAGCAGAGGTTTATTTTCTCAGAAAAAGCCAGAAGGGGTAGGAATGAAACATATTCAATTCAGTGCTTTAGAGTAAATGGTAATTACTATTTCTTCTTTTAAACTTAGATTGTGGGCTTGTTGTGACACTATATTTTGTTTGTTGTCTTTACTTATAATTGTTTTGTGGACAGTTAAAATTTAAAACATAAGCTGTGTTGTAATTCTGTGCTGTCTTAATTGCTGTAAATTTCATCTTGGCTTGTCTGACTGTCCTGTAGTTGGGTGAAGGGTGTTAATTGTCTGGCCTCTGACTCAGCTACGTTATTACTGGAGGTGGGGCAGAGTCAGAGTTAAAGTAGCAACAGGTTTATTTTCTCAGAAGAAGTGAAGGGAGGAAACATATTCAATTCAGTGCTTTAGAGTAACTGGTAATTGCTATTTTTCTTTTAAACTTAGATTGTGGGCTTGTAGTGACACTATACTTTCTTTGTTGTCTTTAGTTATAATTCTTTTTGGGCTGTTGAAAATTTAAAACATAGTGGTGGTGTAATTCTGTGCTGCCTGTTATTGCTGTAAATTTCATCTTGGCTTGTCTGTCTGTCCTGTAGTTGGGAGAAGGGTGTTAATTGACTGGCCTCTGACCTCAGCTACTTGCTAAGTGGAGGTGGGGCTTAGTCAGAGTTAAAGTAGCAAGCAGAGGTTTATTTTCTCTGAAGAAGCCAATAGGAAGGAAGGAAACATATTCAATTCAGTGCTTTAGAGCAACTGGTAATTGCTATTTTCTTTTAAACTTAGATTATGAGCATCGTTGTGACACTATATTTTCTTTGTTGTCTTTACTTATAATTGTTTTTGGGCTGTTGAAAATTTAAAACATAGCGGTGTTGTAATTCTGTGCTGTCTTTAATTGCTGTAAATTTCATCTTCACTTGGCTGACTGTCCTGTAGTTGGGTGAAGCGTGTTAATTGTCTGGCCTTTGACCTCAGCTACTTGATAACTGGAGGTGAGGCTTAGTCAGAGTTAAAGTAGCAGGCAGAGGTTTATTTTCTCAGAAGAAGCCAGAAGGGGAAGGAAGGAAACATATTCAATTCAGTGCTTTAGAGTAACTGGTAATTGCTATTTTTCTTTTAATCTTAGATTGTGGGCTTGTAGTGACAGTATACTTTCTTTGTTGTCTTTACTTATAATTGTTTTTGGGCTGCTGAAAATTTAAAACATAGTGGTGGTGTAATTCTGTGCTGTCTTTAATTGCTGTTATTTTCATCTTGGCCTTTCTGACTGTCCTGTAGTTGGGTGAAGGGTGTTAATTGTCTGGCCTCTGACCTCAGCTACGTAATAACTGGTGGTGGGGCTTAGTCCGAGTTAAAGTAGCAAGCAGAGGTTTATTTTCTCAGAAGAAGCCAGAAGGGGAAGGAAGGAAACATATTCAATTCAGTGCTTTAGAGTAACTGGTAATTGCTATTTTTCTTTTAAACTTAGATTGTGGGCTTGTTGTGAGACTATACTTTCTTTGTTGTCTTTTCTTATAATTGTTTTTGGGCTGCTGAAAATTTAAAACATAGCGGTGTTGTAATTCTGTGCAGTCTTTAATTGCTGTAAATTTCATCTTGGCTTTTCTGACTGTCCTGTAGTTGGGTGACGGGTGTTAATTGACTGGCCTCTGACCTCAGCTACTTGATAACTGGAGGTGGGGCTTAGTCAGAGTTAAAGTAGCAAGCAGAGGTTTATTTTCTCAGAAGAAGCCAGAAGGGGAATAAAGGAAACATATTCAATTCAGTGCTTTAGAGTAACTGGTAATTGCTATTTTTCTTTTAAACTTAGATTGTGGGCTTGTAGATACACCATACTTTCTTTGTTGTCTTTACTTATACTTGTTTTTGGGCTGTTGAAAATTTAAAACATAGTGGTGGTGTAATTCTGTGCTTTCTTTAATTGCTGTAAATTTCATCTTGGCTTGTCTGACTGTCCTGTAGTTGGGTGAAGGGTGTTAATTGTCTGGCCTCTGACCTCAACTACTTGATAACTGGAGGTGGGGCTTAGTCAGAGTTAAAGTAGCAAGCAGAAGTTTATTTTCTCAGAAGAAGCCAGAAGGGGAAGGAAGGAAACATATTCAATTCAGTGCTTTAGAGTAACTGGTAATTGCTATTTTTCTTTTAAACCTAGATTGTGGGCTTGTTGTGACACTATACTTTCTTTGTTGTCTTTACTTATAATTGTTTTTGGGCTGTTGAAAATTTAAAACATAGCGGTGGTGTAATTCTGTGCAGTCTTTAATTGCTGTAAATTTCATCTTGGCTTGTCTGACTGTCCTGTATTTGGGTGAAGGGTGTTAATTGTCTGGCCGCTGACCTCAGCTATGTGATAGCTGTTGGTGGGGCTTAGTCAGAGTTAAAGTAGCAAGCAGTGGTTTATTTTCTCAGAAGAAGCCAGAAGGGTAGGAAGGAAACATATTCAATTCAGTGCTTTAGAGTAACTGGTAATTGCTATTTTTCTTTTAAACTTAGATTGTGGGCTTGTTGTGACACTATTCTTTCTTTGTTGTCTTTACTTATAATTGTTTTTGGGCTGTTGAAAATTTAAAACATAGCGAGTGGTGTAATTCTGTGCTGTCTTTAATTGCTGTAAATTTCATCTTGGCTTGTCTGTCTGTTCTTGTAGTTGGGTGAAGGGTGTTAATTGTCTGGCCTTTGACCTCAGCTACTTGATAACTGGAGGTGGGGCTTAGTCAGAGTTAAAGTAGCAAGCAGAGGTTTATTTTCTCAGAAGAAGCCAGAAGGGGTAGGAAGGAAACATATTCAATTCATTCTTTAGAGTAACTGGTAATTGCTATTTTTCTTTTAAACTTAGATTGTGGGCTTGTAGTGACACTATACTTTCTTTGTTGTCTTTACTTTTAATTGTTTTTGGGCTGCTGAAAATTTAAAACATAGTGGTGGTATAATTCTGTGCTGTCTTTAATTGCTGAAATTTTACTCATCCCTCCTTCCCCAACACTTAATTATATGCCCTGATAAATCTGAATAGCAGGCTACTTACAGGGCCATATAAGAGAGGTGTAATGGAGAGGGCATAAGGGAAAACCCACTCTCAGCCGACAAGTGTTTTGACTTATTTATTTATTTATTGGTTTCTTTTTCCTTAAAAAAAAAATTATCTACGTATCAGTGACAGGATTGCAGTACAGTAAATTAATAAAAAGAGTACTAGGAAACTTCAATAGCAGACAAGTAGTGGAATTGCAGGTATAATGTGTGGGAAGTGGTGCAATAGCGGTGGCTGTGGGCAGCCATATTCAGGCAGACCTTCCTGGACACTGAGGTGCTGCAATATCTGCATCATCTCTGGACTGCGGGATGAGGTAGCCAGACTCAGGCGAGAGTAAACTGGGTCAGGAGCACCATCACCCCTGTCCAGGGACCACCCAGTCCAATACGGCTGCCTCAAGGATGCGAGAATGAGGGCACTTGGTTGACAGTGGGCTCAGGGAGGTTAGAGCAGTCAGGCAGAGGCACATCCAGATCCTATTCCACTCAAGAACTCTATGCCACTGGCAATCGAGACAACCAAATAGAGGCACCCAATGAAGTGGAAGGAAAGGATGTGGAGGTTAGCCAGGAGGTGACCTCAGCGGAAAGCAGTGGACCCCAGAGGAGGAGGAAGTGAATCACGTGGGGGACACCAATCAGTAAGAGGGATCAGCCAGGAACATGAGGAGGAGGACAGGAGGTGAGGTGCCTACCAGGTGCCCGGCATGAAGGGATGGAAGGAAGATATTGGGATCACTGGGAAGGCAAGACAGGAGGTGAGCTGGATGTCATTATCCACCTAGGTACTAATGACTTGGCAAATGGGGAGACAAAGGAAGTTCAGAAGAGTTTAGAAAACTGGGAGGGTCTCAAGCAAGTAACTACTTCTCTCACTTTCTCAAGTACTACCTGAGAGAGGCAAGGGAGAGCATAGGGCCATGCAGACTTTAACTCATGGTTGAAGAGGTGGTGCTGTGAGGAAGGTTTGGATTCATTGGTGACTGGGGACCCCTGGAGGATGGAGGTTTGTTCAAGCCTGACGGCCTGCATCCATCCTGGAGGAATCCAAGCACTCAATGATAAGTTAAATGCTGATTGAACATTTAAACTAACCTTGAGGTGGCAGGCCAGCAAGAGGAGGTACCTACTTGCTCACCCCCACAGCTAGCAGTGGAACCAGTGAAGCAGAAGGGTGGCTATCTCTGCAAAGCAGTGTGCAAAAGATGGAGATTAGTGCCCAAGAGGTGGATAAGCAGAAAGGGGCAAAATTCAGCAGAAGGGCAGACAGCAAGGAGAACCAGGGATAATGACAACCAAGGAAGGGCTGGAGTAGAACAGTGAAGCAGTCTAGGGAGGTCAAATCATGGAAAGCCATGTGTGAAAATGCCAGGAGCCTTAGCAACAAGATGGAAGATCTGGAGGCTGTCATGGTACAGTCAGACCTGGACATTGTGGCCATCACTGAAACCTGGTGTAATGATAACCATGACTGGGAGATGGCCATACCTGACTACAGCATATTCAGAAGAGACAGAGCAGGCAGGAAGGGAGGAGGAGTGGCATTGTATGTGAAAAATGACATAAGGGCCACAGAGATCCAGGAGGAACAAAATGGGGGAGAGATACTGTGGGTTAAGCTGAAAAGGAAAATGGGGACAGCCATCCACACAGGTGTGGTCTATAGACCATCAGCCCAGGAGGAAGAAACAGATAGGGAGCTGATGCTAGCCATCAAGGATGGCAGACAAAGGGTGAGGTAGTACTGGTTGGAGACTTCAATATTCTAGACGTGGACTGGAGCATCCCAGCAGCAGCATCAACTAGGAGCAGATTTATCCTAGACTCCTTCAGGTGCCTTCCTCAAGCAACTGGTCATGGAACCAACTCGGCGAAGGCAATACTGGACCTTGTGCTCACAAACAGGGACAGTGTGATGGGGGTAACAGTGGGGGAGCACCTGGGTACAGTGACCACCAGTCATTGTGGTTTGAAATCACAGAAAGAAGAACCAAACCACACAAAAACACGTATCCTGGATTTTAGTGGGGCAGACTTTGGGAAAATGGGGAGATACTTGAAAGGGCATTAAGGGACTGGGACAGGAATCAGGGTTGAGAACAGTGACAGTATTTAAAATGGGATTATAAGAACAACAGAATTATGCATTAAGCAGGTTAGCAAGAGAAAAGGAAGAGAGACCATTATGGTTTTCCAAAGAGGTGGCAAAGAGTGAAAGCCAAAAGATTGCATTCAGGCAATACAAAAGACACAGGCAAGAAGGGGATAGGGAGAAGTACCAGGAGAAGCAAAGGGAGGCAGGGAGAGTCAGTAAAGGAAGCCAAAGCTCAGACAGAAGAACACATTGCAAAATCAGTGGGTAAAGGGACAAAACCTTTTACAGGTACATAAGTGAAAAAAAAGAAAGACAAGGGAGGGATAGTGAGACTGAAGGGGGAGGATGGGAGCCACGTGGAGGATGACAACAGTAAAGCTGACATGTTGAACAGGTATTTCTCTCAGTCTTTACTGAGGAAGAGTGGGTAATGGGTCTGAAGGGGTACAAGGAGTGAGAATGGTTGCAGAAATGGACACAAGTCCCTTTTACACAGAAAGGGTCCTGAAGGAACTGGAAGTAATAAGAGTTGATAAAGCAATGAGGCCAGACAGGGGCACCCCAGGGTCCTTAAAGAACTAAGAGGTGGTGGCTGAACCTCTGGCTATCCTGTTTAGCCGATCACTGGAAACAGGGAGGAGTACAAGACTGAGGACAGCAGATGTGGTCCCCTTATACAAAAGTGGGAACAAAAGAGGAAGCAGGGAACTACAGACCATCAAGCCCCACCTCGGTAGTGGGAAGATCATGGAAGCACTACTGAAGGAGAGATTGGTGGAACATCTGGTTGTCAATGGACTACAGGACCCAAGGCAGCATGGTTTCACCAGGGGAGGTCATGTCAGACCAACCTCGTTGAATTTTGACTGGGTGACTAGGGAGGTGGATCAGGGGAGGCAGTGGACATAGCCTATCTGGACTTCAGCAAGGAGCACTTTGGCACTGTGCCACATAGAACTAATACACAAAACTGGGGAATATGGGCGTGGGCAGGACAGTGGTGTGGTGGGTAGGTAACTGGCTGGGTGGCAGGACACAGAGGGTGGTGGTAAATGGCTGTCACTCCACAGAGGGAAAGAGTGACCAGTGGGTACCACAGGGATCGATGCTGGGACCGGTCCTATTCAACATCTTCATCAGTGACATTGCGCAGGATCTAGAAGGCAAAATTTCACTGTTCACTGATGACACAAAGCTCTGTAACAGAGTAGACACACCAGAGGGTGTAGACAGAATGAGAAGTGACCTGCAGAAACTAGAAGAATGGTCAGGGGTTTGGCAGTTGAAATTCAATGCAAAGAAGTGCAAGATAATGCATATGGGGCACAAAAACCCTGGCACAATATATCAGTTGGGGGGTGAGGATATAGCATGCACCAAGCAGGAAAGGGATCTTAGGGTTATCATCTCTGATGACCTCAAGGTAGGGAAACAGTGTGACAAGGCAGCAGGTAAAGCAAATAGGATGCTGGGATGCATAGGCAGGGGCATCACCAGCAGGAAAAGGGACGTCATAATTCCACTATACAAGACACTAGTGAGGCCCCACCTGGAGTACAGTGTACAGTTCTGGAGACCTTACCTACGTAAGGACATAGACAGGGTAGAGAAGGTTCAGAGGAGAGCAACAAAGATGGTGCATGGATTGCATCACAAGTCCTTGAAGACAGGTTGAAGGAACTGAACATGTACTCGCTGGAGGAGAGGAGGGAGAGAGGATATGATAGAGACATACAAGTATCTTACAGGGAGGAACAGGGTGCAGGAAAACACTATTTTAAACGAAATGTTCCAGGACTAGAGGGCATGGGATGAAGTTGGAGGAGGACAATTAAGAGGAAACATGAAAAGAATTTCTTCACAGAACGGTGGTGCACAAGTGGAACACCCTGCCAGAGGAAGTGGTGGGGGCTGAAACAATCACGGGATTTAAGAATGCATGGGATAGACATAAAGGAATTCTAGAGGTCAGGGGTAAGGGGAAACAGACTTCTAGGAAAACAAACTGAACTTACAAGCTCAAATTGGCAGACTGGGTGGGCCATAGGCCCTTATCTGCCGACACTGTCTATGTATCTATGTATCTATGTACCATGTCATACCGTTCAGTGATGGGCTTCCACCTGTCTGGAATCCACCTCCTGGTATGCCCTCAATAGCACTGCGCTGCATTGATGCAGCCAGTCGGTCCTCAGCCGGGGTCAGCTCCACCACCGCTGGCTGGCCCCCACCAGTGCCAGCACGTGCCGCCCTGAGGGCTGCCACGTTCTCCTTCACCCTCCTGCGGTCTGTCCCAATCTTCTTTTTGCATTCCTGCAGGAGCACTGGTGGCTTCCGTGAGGTTCACTGCCGGGCTACCCCTCCCATGCAGCCGCATGGGCCTGAGAGGTGCCCTGCCATCCACTCAGTAGTGCCTCCTCCTCCAAGAGGCCCGAAGAGGGCCTCAGTCTCTGCCGCGTGGTGATGTTGGGCCTCCTCCTCCTTCGCCCACTCATCCTCACCCTCACCTTGGCTCTGCTCGGTCATGGCGATCTGTATGGGTGGAAGTGGACACCTGTCACTGTGCAGTCTACAGCGTTATCCCGTGCCCATTGTCCAGAACATCCCACAGCATGCAACTCACCTCTCACCTGCAGTAACCGATTCTGGCCAGCGCAGCCCACTGTCGCACTTTTGTAGCGCAATGCATGCAAATTAGGAGTGGAGCAACTGTAATGAGATGCAAATCGCGCCACTGCACCTTTGAATGGCTGATTGGATGATTTGCATGTGCCGGCTGAATATCGTGGCATTGCACTTTTCGCAATACGGTTGAGCCAATAGCGCAGATCTGTGACTGTGCGGTACACTGCATTGCGCATGCCCAGGTAGCTTACGCAGGCGTCTGCCGCGCTGATGACGTGCTGTACGTGATTGGCAATTCAGGCCATGGCCACCATTGTGCCAGTGGCGCTACAGCACGGGGCACTATATGGCGCTGTGGCACTACTGCGCAATATTCCACTGTGGCACTGTCACGCAGGTCGTCAATCACGCGGGATGCGTGAGCGTCAGATGGCGTAACCGTGGCCTGCGTCATAGACCCTGACCTGGTGTCGACCTTTGCCCTGGCGCTGTTCCAGCTGCCATGTGTACGCCTATTAGCTGTCTGGTGACAGTGCTATGTGGACCCGACAAGCTGTACGAACAGCATGATTGGAACCTATGGTGGTCTATTGCGCAACATTTCCATGGGGTGTGCCAAGCATGCCCATTTTGCCTGCTGTAAAGTTGGAGGAATGGCACGCAGGAGGGCACTCCAATGGAGCTCCGTGGAGGTGGCCAACCTGGTGGCCCTGGTAGAGCCCCACTATGGGGCACTGTATGGGAGGAGCCCCTCACACATAGCCCAAACCCAGGTCTGGCTGCAAGTGGCCAATGACCTGGTGGGGGTCACTAGGCGGCAGTCTGCTGAACAGTGCCGGCACAGGTACAGTGACTCCGCGAGAGGAACCAGACCTGCATGAGCAGCTACAGTCACGTGCCAGGAGGGGCGTTGTGCTCTAGGCCAGGTGGGTGTACCATCTATGCACCTGTATTCTCTGAAGGGTGTGAGTGTGTTTTGGTGGCTGTGCATGGGTGATGGCTCTGACATGGTTGGCTGTGTCAGTGTGTGCAGGTGTGAGATGCATGGGTCTGGCTGTGTGGGCAGGCACTCTCACTGGGGCAGGACGGAGTCTGCTGGAGTCACACTGATGTTTTTCTCAACATTTGTCTCCACAGGCCGGGCAGAGAGGATGCAGGCAAGGGATGAGGAGGGCCTGGCAGGGCCCCAGTGGCGGTCGGTGGTGCTGCGAGGGGTGGGCCACAGCAGCAGCAGCCACAGCTGCTTGCGGAGTGTGAGTATCATTACATCATGGATGCTATTGCATGCTGGAGGGGGTGGGCATGACCACCAGCCATGCACAACACAACCATGCATGACACAGGAGACATTCATCACTGTCAGTGTCACTGCCGTCTGTGTATGCGTCACTGGTGGTCCATGCATGCACTGGGCACATGGCTGTGGAACTGGCATCGCACCACATTGCCACGTCACTTGACAGCCTTGTTTGTGCTGTGATGGACATGGGCAGTGTGTGTGTGCAGTGGTGCACATAGCTGGTGCTGCCTGGTTGGGCTGGCCATGTGCATGTTCACTGTGGGTGGGTGCATACCATCACAGGTGCGGGACATTGGGCTATATGGCTTGCAGGTTGGGTGGTGTTCAGGGTTGTGGTCAGTCACAACCATTGACTGTGTTCCCGTTTTCCTAGGCCTCATTGTGCTCCGACGAATAGAGCGGGCACTGCAGCAGCTCACCTGGGTGTCCATGGACAACAGGACCATCCTCCACAACATCCAGCACCATGGCCTATGGAGGAGGCACAGCCAGACACGACGGCACCAGGCAGCAGAGGACCAGCCTGCTAGGCCTTAGGCCAGCTTCCCCTTCCCACTTCACCCATCCCTCCCACCCTGCCTTCCCTCTCCAAGTTGTTCATCCCTACCCCTTGCCCACCCCTACCTTGTACCCCTACCCCCCCTTGTAAATAGTTTTGTTGTTGTTAATTTTGTAATTTACATTTTTCTAATACATATATATTTTGATATGAATACTGTGTTGGTCTCTGATTTGCAGCTGGCTATGGTTGCTCAGTTGCAGTGGTGTGCATGCCATCTGGGGTGGTATGGTCCTGGGTATGTGTGTGTGTGTGTTGCGGCGTGTGTGTGCATGGGGAGGTGTCTCCAGTGTGGCAGTGACTTTCTGTTGGTCTTGCCATCTGCTGCCACCCACTGCTGGGTGCACAGGGTGGGTCTGGCTTGTATGGTTCTCTGCTACACGAGGTTGATGTGTGCCGGGAAGGATGCATGGTGTTTCCTGCAGTGCCAGTCACTGCACATGGGTGGTGTCTTGGGGTCACGGTTCAGGGTGTGCTGTGCATACGGGGAGCTGATGTGTACTGTGGTTGTCAACCCCCTGTGTGTGGCAGTCTCAGCCTGCCAGTGGTTGTGCTGGGGCGTCATGGCCCTGCTGTGCTTTGTTGGCTTGTCCCCATGGGCCAGTAGATCATCCATCCCACCCCCAGTGATGCTGTGCTTGGGGTGTGCAGGTGTCTTGTTGGTTCTGCAGTGTGTTCCTGTGCCCATGAGTGGCATGGCTGGCGGTGGCCCCAGCCTGCCTCCCTGGTTGTGCAATTCCATTGCTCTACTGGGAGGGGCTCTGCTTGGCTATGGCACCTCTGGACTGCTCAACTGGGATGCCCTTGTTGTGCTATGGCGCAACCTTTCTGCTCAGCTTCCTTCCTGGTTGCGCTATGGCGCAGTTTGTGTGATATTCAGGCGCTGGCTTTCTGCGCAATTTGTTCTTCCATGTTTGAATATCGCTGCCTGTTGCGCATATGGCAATTGAATTGTGCTTTGCTCCTGCTGTTGCGCACATTTTGGGAGCAGTTTGAATATCTGGGCCTCAATCTTTTTAGCCTAATAAGGGCATATAATGAGAAAAAAGCAATTTGTCAAAAAGGTTTATGTCCCAGGATACGAACAGACTCTTTTTAGCAATGGAAGAAAAGCATGGTCACCGTCTTTGATAAGTTATTTCAGGTTAATGGAAAAGTGTTTTACTCTTCAGTTTTTGTAGATAACTGCTAATCGAGAACAGCATTAATAGGGGATTGGAAACATTTAGAATCACGCTTTCATGCTCATGGGAATGCAGATTAAGTGTGTGGAAACCATCTAATCTGTTTATAAAGCATAAACAAGTCTTGTTCCCACCTTTGTGTTATCACGATAGCCATCCGAAACTCAATAGTAAATTTAGCAATCTCTGGGAAAAATAAACATTTCTTTAGAAATCAAAGCCACTGACCATACAGTTTGTTTTACATCTTGATTGTTATGGGTGGAATTCAGAGCCCCTAGAAGATATTATGGAGTTTCTCATTGTTGCTCTAACTGTAAGAGATTAGCAATCACTGTCTAAATAGGATAAGTCAGCTCATCGATCAGGCCAGAAGGGTAAGTAAACTTATATTCCTAACAGTTTTAGTTATGTTGTACTTTGGCTATTTCATCTGTTAAAAGTTTAGGGTCAGTTCAGATTCCAAATTGCCAGCTTACTAGATTCCAAAAAGAAAAAAAAAATGAAACTCAGGGCTTCATCCAGGGTAATGCAGCATTTGGCTTAACAAACCTTTCCAAAGAGACAAAAATATCTGCTATCACTCTCTGTTGGTAGGCACTAAAATAAAAGATTCAGGACACATAAAAATACAGGCCCAGATATTCAAACTGCGCAGGCTGTGGCACAAGCTTGGGCGCAGCTCAACTTGGCTGCGCAGGGATGTGGCCTGGGCGATATTCAAAGGAGCTGCGCCATGGCTCAGCAGCTTTGAATATTGCACCCTGCCACCCCCAATGTGCATGGCGCAATGGCACTGCATCAGTGCAAGTGGCCAGAGTGGAGCATGGAGATGTGCTAGTGCAAGTGCCATTGTACCATTCACAGCACCCGTGATCTTCAAAAGGTGACATGCAAATGGGGCCATAATTTATGCAAGGCACACATGGGGCTTTTTGCATGTCATTACGACTCCATTTGCATCTCATTTGCATGCAGGTGTGCCGATCCCCAATGACTTGCACCTGGCGCCCTGCCAGGCAGCAGCCATCAGGGACTGACGCCCCCTGCAGTCCGATCGCGTGCATATGTTTAAAATAAATTCCCTGTCCTATATCCTTGGTGGTCCAGTGGACTGCTTCCTGCCCAACTGCGGGCATACGTTTAAAAATAAATTCCCTGTCCAATATCCCTGGTGGTCCAGTGGACCGCAATCTGCTCAATCGCGGGCATCTGTCTCAATATACGTCCTAGTCCAATATCCCTGGTGGTCTAGTGGACCGCTATGTGCCCGATCGCGGGCACATGTAACAAAGAAAACCTCCAATATCCCTGGTGGTCTAGTAGCACCCCCCTCCCACCCACTGAGCCCCACCGCCCTGCTCCCCCCTGGTCAGCTGGCAGGCGGCAGCACCCACCCGCCTGTCGCCCCGCCCGCCAACTGACACTCGGTAGGGCTGCACACCCATTGGTTCAGCATGGAACATGCGGCACCCTTATTGTATGCTACATTCCAGATGTGTGAATGAATCTCATATCTGGAATGTGTAGTATGGTAGGGGCTGCACACACATAGGTGACGCCCATTGGCTCAAGCTGTGAACCAATGGGTGTGCAGCCCACAGAGGTGTCAGTCAGTGGGCGGCGGGCAGCAGATGGTGGGGTGCTGCCACCCACAGGCTGACCAGGAGGAGCGGGCGTGGGCTCAGTGGGCGGTGGGGTACTACTAGACCACCAGGGATATTGGAGGTTTTCTTTGTTACACATGCCCACAATCAGGCACATAGCAGTCCACTGGACCACCAGGGATATTGGATGAGGATGTATATTGTGACAGATGCCCACGATTGGGCAGATTGCGGTTCACTGGACCACCAGGGATATAGGATGGGGAATTTATTTTAAGCATATGCCTGTGATCGGGCAGAGAGCAGTCCACTGGACCACCAGGGATATAGGACGGGGAATTAATTTTTAAACATATGCCCATGATCGGGCATGGGGGGGCGCCGCCAGGTGCAGCCGGAACTCGGGTGGCCACCCACAGGTGGCAGCTGCTGTGTTGCACCCTGCAATGCGGCAGCTCACCTGTGGGTGGCCATCAATTGTTCCTTTTTTTTTTTAACTTTGTGCTAGCACAGGTAGGGGTTGTGCATGCATGGCTGTGCTCATTCCGGGCTGAATATCAGGCTGTGCAGGTTATGCATGGTCACGCCCCCCCCACCTGTGCCTGCATACATTACTGATGCGGTCCAGCACATCGGGATTAGTGCTGCGTACTTTTTCCTTTTGAATATTGCGCTGGGTGCATCAGTGAAGTTGCACATGGTGCAACACTGTTGCACCATTCGCAACCTTTTGAATATCTGGGCCACAGTGCCCACAATCTTTATTGATTAAAATGTGCCATAAATGCAAACAGGTAACAAACCCCCAAAGGTAGCAGACTCAATGTTTCGTGATGCTTTGGAGGCATTGTCAACACAAGAATAAATGTGAAATATTGGGGGCAGGATTCTCAAAGGACTTGCTCGAGGCGCATCTCGGATACCCTGGTGCAAATAAGATGCACTGAGCACAAACAGTGGTATTCATAGAAGATTCACCATGGGATGCTCCTGGTGGACCCCCTCTGTGAAGACCACTGTTGTGCCCAGCCCAAAATGCACCAGTGCAACTCCCTGGTTGGGCTGGGTACACAATGGGGCAGTGCAACTCCCAATGCACTGTGCCAACAGCTGCCATTCACAGCCATGTACATGCAAATGGGGCCATTATGCATACAAGGTGCAATGGGACCATTTGCGCATCCGAGAGTGCATAGGCAGGCAACTGGCACCCTCCCCCTACCCGCCCAAATCCACATAAGACTGCTGCTGTCTGTGGTGAAATTATAGCAAAAGCAGAACCCCCTCTCTGCTCATATCCCCATAAGACTGGCACAGCCTGCAGCAATATTGTAGTAAAAGCAGAACCCCCCCACCCGCATCCCTATAAGACTGCCACTGCCTGTGATGAAATTTAAGTAAAAGCAGAACCCACCCTTCCTACCCGCATCCCTGTAAGACTGCCACTGCCTGTGGCCAAAATGTAGAATAAGCAGAACCCTCCCTCCAACTCTGAATCAGATACTGGTGACTGCCTCCAAAAGAGCCCCCCAGTAGCCCAGCAGACCTCCCCCCCACCAACTGGGGCACCCCAATCCACCCCCTCCCTATCCCAGCATAGCCCCACTGTGGCGGACAGCTCAACCCACTGTCATACCACACGGCTGCCATCGACAGAGCTGACTGTGAATGACAGCAACTGTACAACTGCAAGCCGATTGGTCAACATGGTTAGCCAATGGATTTACAATTATACAGTTGCTGTCATTTACAGACAGCACTGTCAGCAGGCAGCCGTGGCAGTATGAGGGTGGATTGAGCTGCCAGCTGATGGTGGGGCTATGTTGGGATGGAGTGTGGGTGGGTTGGGGGTGCCTGAGTGGGTAGGGGGGTGTGAGGTCTGCTGAGCTACTGGGGGTCTTTGGAGGCAGTCACTGGTGCCTGGGCCAGGGCGGTAGGGTGGGTTCTGCTTATTCTACATTTTCACCATAGGCAGCGGCAGTCTTACCAGGATGCAGTCAGGAGGGGGGGTTCTGTTTTTACTACATTTTTGCTGTAGGCAGCAACAATCTTACGGGGATGTGGGCGGGGAAGGATGGTCTGCTTTTGCTACATTTTCACCGCAGGCAGCGGCAGTCTTACAGGAATACAGGTTCGGAGGAGGGGTTCTGATTTTACTACATTTTCACCTCAGACAGCGGCAGTCTTATGGGGATGCTGGCGGAAGTGGCACATTGGACTGCCAGAGTGGGCAGGTTGCTGTGCTGCTGTCTGCAGCATGGCATCCTGCCTGTGGGTGGCAATCCACACAAGTCTACTTGTAGTAGACTTATCTTTGGGAGGCAATCTCGGACTTGCCCTGGGGATGCATCTCCAGGTCAAGCTGTGAATGGGCTGTGCACCATATGCATGGGCATGCACCCTGCACAGCCTCCAGATGCATGGCATAACATTTTGGGTGGTGTGCAGCATATCTGAAATGTGTTGATGCATCAGGGATGCACCAGCATATTGACCCTATGCCAGAATCGTGCCAATGCACAAGTCGGGATGCACTGGTGCATCTTGAATGCACTGGTGCATCCTTTTAGAAACAGTTTGCTACTTTTGGGGTGGTTTCCTGTTTTCATGTTTTTAGGGCACACTATATACTTTTTATACTTTTATGTACAGTTTTGGCATCTCTTTTGTTCATAAGTGCCTCCTCCATTTCTTCAAGTAAGAGAACTGCAAAGCGAAACTCAGCAGTTCTGACAGATAAAGGACTTGATAAGGCACTCTTTTATCCACAAGATATATATGAATTGTACATGTAAATATACAATAAATCACATTGGGTCTTCTGTTTCCAAAAAAATGGAACTTCAGTTTATAATATTTAACTTTATGAAAAATTAGAGAAACCCCTCGTGTAGAACATTTAATTTCATTTCATTTCATTTTTATTTAATATTGGAAAGGCATTTGGGCAAAATGTCCATTTTCACAAGTGTCCAGTTGTGACAAAAACATGGGAGGCTATATACAGAAATACAGAAAATACAGTTTTGCAGAAAAATGGAAATTTCAAGGGTGGGTATATGCACAATTACAAAAAAATACAAAATTTAACAAAAGTACATTAAAAACTTGGATGCAATGCATTTAAATGTGAACTGTAAAGAAAGCATGTCAAAACATGTAACTAAGATAGAGAAAAACTGAACAGCAGCAAAGACTAGGGCCATTGCTGTACAAATGTGCAGGAAACAGAACCTGACAGGTAGGAGATGGGGGGTGAAAGAAAGGGGAAGAAGAGAGGATAAAGTAGGGAGGAAAATTAGAGGTTAAACAGAAAGGGAAAGGAGGAGAGCGGTAGTCTCTATATCCTGGAATGGGGTAGCTAGGAACAGTTGCAAGGTTTTTTTTTTTGATCAAGTGCTTTTTCAGGTTAACCATAAAGAAATCAATGGAGGGGCAAGCCGCAAGGTTGGGTGGTAGGGTGTTGAAAATTTTAGGACCCTTGAATGACTACAATCTGTGTCCCACAGAGGTGTTGAAGAACGGGACCCTACAAAGGGAGGCTCTCCTAGTAGGATGAGCAGGATCTGATCTTATGACTATGTCAACTGAACAATCAAAATAGACTATGCCAACTGAACATAGAACTTCAGAATTTTAGAACTGTTTGCATGAGAGACCCTCTTATGGTCATGAGACTGTCTGGAATGTTTAGAAACAAACAAACCTGAATGGCTATGAACGGTGTTGTGATTTACACTAACCATTAAAGATTGTAGATACTGTATCCTTATGAGTCCTGAGTAATTTATATTCCATCCCGGTCACGCATCCAAACGAAGAAAGGAAAAACTTGTTATATATAGGCTTGGCAGTTTGCAATTTATATTGGTTTCCGGTGATTTACATAGAGATGGGCAACTTTGTTAATTGCAATAGAAATTTTTTCTCGTCGATTTATACAGAAATGAGTTTACTTCTCACATCACTCGTACTACTAGAATGTTTTGATTGCCTGGTGATTTACATCGTAAACTGCCATGCCTCTCATTACTTTAGCTTGTGATTACCTGTTCCATTAACACCTAATTAGTAATAGCTACATCCTTGTTTGGTTTCCCGTGTCAGCCTCTGAGCTGTTAATAAAATTAGTAATCTTTTAATTAGACCTCAGACCTCAGATCAAGCTTCACAACCAAACAGCATGGGTCGAAAAAGGAAATGTGCAGACGAGTATTGCTCTGAATTCCCAGAACTAGAATTAAAAACCGTAAAAAAGACTGGTGATGGGGAAAGCGTTGACATTTTATGATGCAAGATTTGTAAAACCAAAGTATCAGGTCAGGCAAACCGCATTTCTGAGCATCTTAACAGCAAGACACACCTGAGGCTAAAGCAAAGTCAGGACATTATCTCACAGCCCTCAATGGAATCCTTTATGGGGCACATGAAGCAGAAAAAAAGAAGAAGCTGCCAACTTCCCACACGATCTTGTTCGGGCTTTATGTTTTGAAGCAATTCCGATGAACGCTGCCCATGGTTCCAGCTATCCAATGTGTGTTCTAAGAAAATATGCACCTGCTGGGAGAACATGTTCGAAAAGATGTCAGCTGGAGGAGAAATATATTCCAGAGGTCTTCATGCATCACAAATCAAAAATAAATGAGCTGCTATCTGGTAAGCAATTCTCTAGTGTTGTTGATGAAACACCTGAATTGGCAGGTCTGCCTGTGATCAATGTTCTGGGAGTTTTTTTACTCATCTAAAAATAGAGCCATAAACTGTCTGCTACTGAAGTCTACAGTTGTTATGCAGTGCAATGCTGGTGCAATCTCGAACTTACTCCATGACATGATGAGAGACTATTGCTTGTCTTGGTCAGACTGTATCTCAATAAACACTGATTCAGCAATGTACATGCAGAGAATGATTGAAGACCTTAAAGACATTTACCCACATTTGCTGCACATACCGTGCATCGCACATTTATTACACATTGCTATCGACCATGCTATTAAAACAGACGAATTTTGTGATGTTAATGAAATTGTGGTACATTTTCCAGCTCTATTTAAGAGTGCAAATAAACAAAGGAGAGCGTTTTTTAAAGTCTGTTCAAACAATGGTGTTCCACTATCTAGTATGAAACTCCCCCCACAATTGTCCCTTGTCATTGGTTTTCTTGGTTAGAAGCAGCACAGTACATTCATGCACATTGGGATAGTGTGTGTGACTTTTTAATTAATGGGGAGGTACAGCATCAGTCTAAAAAGCCTTCAAATTACAGAGACTTGTAACGGATGATTGGAGTCAAAGAGATCTTTACTGCAAGCTTACATTTTTGTGCAGTTTTCTTGGTAAAATCCATGTGACACATGTCCAAATGGAAACCAAAGCACCTCTAATTCACAAAATTGACAGACTACTGAACTTTGATCTGAGCGTGGCAAGTGATGTCAAAAGTTCACTAAAAGATGTTGATTTAAAGTCAATGGAATCTAAAAGACAGTCCCTGTCTGCAGCAATGCATTCTTGCTCAAGAAATTTTCATTCAAAGCTAAGCGCAACACTGACACAAAATGTCCCTGAAGGACTTCATGGTGCTGGTTCGTTGTTTGACAATTGACGGATTTTTGATCCTTTTGTTAAAAAACAGCTCTCTGCTGATGTCCCTAAATATGGTGCCATAATCAACACCTCTCATTGCCAAAAAGAAGACTTTGAGAGGGACTTTTATTTATATATGAAACTTGATGTTCCTTCTGACCGCACGATCTCTCCGATGGAGTACTGGGAGAGTGAGATGTTAAACCTTCCTTTACTGTCCAATGTTGCATTGAAGGCACTGGCTATGCCAGTTACATCTACTGCCATAGAGCATTCATTTAGTCTGTATAGAAAAGTGCAAGATAAACTCTGACTGCGCCTTTCAGAGGAGAGATTAGGACTGCTAAACATTTTGTACCACAACAAGAACATAACAGGAAGTTTTGATGCATTTAGCAATACAGATTTAAAAAAAAATGCACAGCTGAATCCAGCATCAATTGCACTTTTGTTTTGGGAGGGTGCATGTTGTATTGTCTCTGTATAACTCTGTGTGTCTCTATATCTACTTGTCTGTAAAACTGAACTGATAAATTATTACATGATGCTTAGATTTGCTAGCAGTTTTTAACAGTAAAGATCGGTATTTATCAAAATAAAAACCTTAAAATAAACATCGATTTTAGCCATCAAATTTTATTAAAAATAAAAATCAAAAACTGCCAAGCCTAGTTATATATCAGCGTCTTAAAAATAAATGAATGAAATTCACAAGGAGGAATTTGCAAGGGCCTGTACTAAAATGCATTAGATAAAAGCCTCCTGAAATTAATTCTGCATTAAAAATTGGATGTTTTGAGATCAATCCTGTGAAAATGGTCACCCAACGTTTGTTTCATATAACCATGCTGTTGTCTATTGTGTGGTGTTGACATGATACTTCCATGCCTACTGACAGTGAAGGGCTCTTTTATGTTTATATTAGACTTTAAAAGGGATGCCTCCCCACACTGTACAATAGGACATCACCTGAGTTTATAGAAGTTCCAGGAAGACATTTGTTTGCTGATAAAAATTGCTTTTCCAGGTAACAAGGTCAGTTCAAGAGGGCAGATAGATATACAGTAGTGTGCCTTTTGGAAGTCAACCCCATAGTCGTAAATGTAATGCATAGTGTACAAAAAAATTTATGGGCAACCATACACAACAAGGCTATGTTACCATTGAGGTTTTGATATAACAGCATACAGGCATTGAGAGGGAAGCTTTCAAGGTCCTTGCTGTCTTCTCAACCAAAAGTGTTATGAGTGTATGGATTTTCATACACAGCACACACTAACCATACACTGTAGAGGCACTGGGCATGATCACACCCAGCAATCAGTGGGAACTGCTGCCTGACAACATCCTCTGCAGTGATTGTTCCATCAATTTCTTTGCAGTTTGGATTTACTTTATACTGTATGTAACAACTGAGTACTTGATTGACGGATTGATTGCTTATTTAATTGATTTGTTTTTTACACTAGGCATGAAGATGTCAATTTCAGGCACGACTTGGAAGAGTACAATACAATATAACCAGTTATTGCTAATCAAGAAATAAACATGCCACTCTCAGACAGGAGCATGGGCTTGCCCCATTTATAAAATGGGTTGGACAATGTATGCAAGGAACTGCACATTCAAAAGATGAGGATGCTGCTTCTTGTATACATTTCACAACTGCTATAGTCTCATCAACACAACAGACTGCATCTCCCCCACCTTTCTGCTTTCTTTTTTACTTTAAATGTTTGGTCTACCATGGATTTTCAGCAAAAACAAAATGTGTTGAGATAATGTGACTGTTGGTACCCAAAAAATTGGATTTGTGACCCATTTGCACTTTCAGTGGCCAATCCTATTGCATTATCCTTCACTTGCTACTAGGAGACATCAAAACATCATTTTAATTTTCAAATGTTTTGTTTTCTTTTTTTACTGTTCCTAATACCCATTTTACAAGTGTAGTAACACACAAGTGCTTGTGGATTGAGTTGTAATAACCTATAGTATTGTCCAAGTGACTGCTTGTACTTATCTATACCTTGTGCCTCACATAAAGTGGGGGTATGCATTTTTACAGAACAAGCACACACTCTCTAAAGTTAATGCATAAGTAATGCACATTCATAGAATATTCTCGCTCATGTAATAATTTCTCCAAATAAGAGTTGCATCATGGACACTAGTAGAATTCACAATCATGCCACTAGAGCAAACAGTAATAAAAAATAAAAATAAATTAGCCAACTTACCTCTTGATTAAGGAATCAGACACCACCACTGATTTATGTGTGGTAATGCTTTGATCAATAGATTATCCATCAGTCTTAAAAAAATAGGATAGTATTTTCAAAGGTCATAACATGGATGCAACTCCTAGTTATATTAATACCAGAGACTGCCCTAACATGTCTGGACCATATTCTATCTTGTTGGAGCTATTTTCAAAAGTTGGACTTATCTACAATATTTTTAGCTGTGTTATGGTACTTTCCATCCAGTTTTGGGTAAAAAAGTACTAGATATAAAATGTATGTTTGTACAGTAAATGATAGATCAGTTTGCTCTATATCTGACAGTTGTATCCAAGCACATTTATAGCAGTATCTTGCAAAATGGATATAACTCAGTTAGAGTTTTGGAAACTGTTCTTAGCTATGTCTGATCTTTGAAAATTTGAAATAGGGGCCATTTGTCTTCTTTCTAAACTAGTTGTACAATAGAAAACTGTGTCTAGATCAGCCCTTCAGATAACTCTATTTTGGACGTATTTTACGTCCAAAAATTAGCTAAAAACATCAAGAAATGTAGTCTCTGGAGTCATTGACATCCACTAAAATTTATTTTCTTTAAGGCTGACTTCCGTTTTTCATAGAGCAGACGTCATCACGCCTTAATGTTTTTTTTTTTTTTCAGTCATGTGGACTGTGGGTTTCCAAATTGCCAGCCAGTTGCCATGGTATTTTTTCATCCCAAATTCTGTTCCACCCCACCTGGCAGCATTCGCTTCATGCATGCTGTGCAAGCACAGTCCGTTTGGTGCCTTTTGTCATTGTGAGGACAGTGATCAGAGGAGTGGGCAGGCAAGGATCCAGAGGGTCACAAACCACATGTACGGGCAATGCTGGCTGCCCATGGCCTGGGGTGCGGTTGTAGCAGAATGGAGGAGGAGCCTACCCTAGGATGGGGAACCTGGGAGAGACTGAGAGCTGGAGGAGTCTGCAGTTGGTCGCACCATGCGCGATGGTCGGAAGGTGGACGTGGATGGCACCGCATACCTCAGTGGAGCAGAGCGGAGGCCTGAGTCTTCACTAAAGAGGTGAGGTTGTCTGGAAGAGGGTAGAGACAAAAGCTGGCTGGCCCTGAGGACGTGAAGGCTGAATTCAGCAAAGGCCAGTTGCTGGGTTGGGTAACTTGGGTTCCCTCTTCCCAATCCATGATTGATCACTTCCCAACCAACACGTTCCTCGTGAGCCAGCCAGACCAGCAGCAGGGAGCTTGAGTAATTTGCAGGTGGACGGTGGCGGTAAAAATAACTAAATTGCTGCAGCTTAAGTTGGCCTGGAGTGGCTAATGTGATTGCGAATCGCAGTTAAATTTAAATTAAAACAGTGCGTGCCTGTAGAGGGCAGAGGCTGGGGGCAGGCCACTGGCCTTCTGTGTCCAGTGCAGTATCCACCACCACACGATCATGAAAAAGTTAAAAAAAGCTATTTATTTTTCATTATATAGCTATTAGACAATGCCTGACTGTCTAGTGATTGGAGATTAAAATGCATTTTATTTTATCCCCTCTCTGAGCACTCCTCAGTGCTAATGGCAGCTACAGCATTTTCAGTGCAACTTGCACTGTCTCTTACTGTTATCACATGTTTAGGGTTTGTGTGTTTTGTTCCTGAAACCCATGTGTATGCAAAGGTAAAGAGACAGAGCACCAGGACAAATGCCATGGTGCTAGAAAAAATGGAATACTGTAGTGCAAAACGTACTTTAAAAAAAAATCAGGAGCTTACAAGCCTTAATGATAGCATAGACTTAGCTGCCTTTCTGAAAAAATATAGGTGCTAGGACCCATTATGTCTGAATCTGACATAGTAACTGATATTCATAAGAAATGGTTGTTGAAATGTTCTCTGAGAAAAAATAAAAAAGTTGCCCCTCTGTGGATTAAGAACAATTAGTACCTGGATGGAGGCACAGTGTGAGCGCTTGTGCATTTTTAATATAAAGGGGTAATTTCTATACCACACCTGGCTATCGGGAGGTATGTTTAAAAAATGTTTAATGCACAACAGTGATATCACTGGTGTCCATCCATGATCATATGGTTAATGGAGTTTATGTTTTTAAAATAATAGTTTATGTGAAATATATTAACATTTTTATTATGACATGTATTGACATGTAGGTGTTATCTTCACTTAAATTTGAATGAACTGCCATATATGGTAAAGTTAATGGTGACTGGACACTTGTTTGGTATAGTCACATGATTTGTAACTATTTAAACTGCTCTGTGATCATAGTCAATAGATCACTTTTTTTGGCCTAGCCAACAGCTTGTAAGCTCCTGATTTTTTTGCAGTATGTTTTGCACTACAATATTTATATTAAATGACTATTTGCCTTATTTTTGCAGTCCTGCATGTGTCTGTTTGCCATGGGTGCTGTTTGGTTTTTGATTACAGAAACCCATGTGTACTCTTCAGCTGCTGCTTTGTTAGTTTCTTCATCAGGTCACCACTGTACAATATGTGAGAACTTGTTTTCTGTAAAACCCACAGCCTTCTGATCTCCCAGCCTCAGAGGTGAGTGTGCTACATGCTGAGCCACTGACAACACTGACACTTTATAAGTTTGGCTGCAGGGAGATGGGTATATCCAATCTTCAGTGTGGCACTTCACAGGGCAACACTCATTGTTTGCCCCTCCCTCTCCAACAGCATTGCCAGTTCATCTATTGCTGCTTATGATATGGCATGACTGTTTTGTGTTCATGCTGCAGAATGGACATCACGTTCTGAACTTTCATGTGCTTAAAGACTACCATTTGTTTAATGTTATGCTATTAGTCCTGGCAGTATAGCCTAGAGGTTAGAGTAACGAGCTGTGAAAGTTTGGTACATCCAGCAGATAACAGACCTGGGTGTGATTCCCACAACCACTACTTGCATACTCTGTGACTCTAAACAAATCACTTAACCTTCCCAGTGCTCCCGGGTCATCCCTGAAAAGAGGCATCTGTGCCTAGAGGGCCTTAGCTGGTTCCCAAAGAATTAAATTAATAAAATAAAAAAATTGCTGGATTTAAAACACCTTTTAAATGCCTCTGCTGTGATACATGCAAACGGACTGTATCTTGAATTTGGACATCACACACACAGGACACACTCCTCTTTGGTTTATCCTAGGTTTGAAGTGTGTGCTTCACCCGTTTCTTCGACTCCTAATATGTCAGATAACATACATTGGATTATCTTATGGTGCAATATAAATGTGTAGTTATGTAACTAGATTAGGTGGGTTGTCTGATGCCTCTCCACAGACACAGCAACAAGGCTGTTATAATGAATAGAACAATCCACTATCGTTACATGATCCTGTGGCCATGCATACGTAGTAAATAACATTAATATGAATACTGGATATTGCCTTGGGCCAGTGTGATTAGTCCCCAGTTTTGTGTAGCCTGGCTAGTACAAATACATTGTAGCCCAATGGTTAACCCATTGACTTGGGAATCTGGGGTTCACAGATTCAAACCCCATTAGAGCCAAATACTCGGCACCTGTGATGAAATGATGTGTGTGATTGCTTTTTCTGTAGTGTTCCCATACCCCATTTCATTATGTTTTTATGTTTCAAAGTCTCAGGCATAGCTTACAATGTGAATCTGGTCATTCAGCACTTTTTCCTTCTGGTAAATTCTGATTGGATTGGTAAGGGTAAGACAGAGTGCCATTCCTCTACTGAGAGCAATTAAGTCTTATGCTCCCAGGTTGCCACCCTGATGTTGGACTTGGAGATTTGTTGCACTTGCCCAGCTTGCCTGATGTGCAGACCAGGTAGACAGCTTACCCCAGGTAACCCACCTTTCTCTCCTCTTGGCTGATGTGTCTGTGTCTGTTTTCAATCACATCACACCAGTCTGTCTCTCCTCTCTTTCAGACTGTCCATGTGCCTGTCTGCTTCTTGTACTTCCTGTACAATACCTTCACTTCAGCACAGCAGATTGCACTATTATTTCCATCCTACCCCTTTCATCTCTAGTGGCAAAGTAACCTACCTATGACTTCAAAAACAATAGGACTTAGAGTATTTCGACTTCCAAAATTTGTGGGCTGGAATTATTTTGACTTCCAAAAATTGACAGCTGGAAGTATTGACTCCAATAAAACTGAAATGACTTCCAATTTCAACCATGGAAGTATTTGACTTCACACAAAAAAAAAATTATCTGAAGGCTGGTCAAGATGTTAGCATTTAAAAGTCCCGCTTTAGAAATTGGATTTAAAATAGCACAAAATATGATGCACTGTTAGCCAATGAACTGTAAATAGCACAGATGGGTTATTTGCACAAGCACTTATTCTGAAAGATACTTTATAACAAAAATGGTATTGTGCAATGCATGTTGATTTTATAAAATGGTGTAAGGCCACTTTTGCCTCCTTATTGGTCAAAACCATGTCACATGTGACTTCATTAACAATAGTAATCCAAGGTACAGCTGCATTACTCAGAAGCATGGGTGTAGGCAGGCATACTCCAAGCACTCTATGGTATGTACTTTTATTTAAGGGGGTAGCAAATAAGCTCTGAAATGCTTCGTTTTTCCATGAAAACTAACAAAGAAAATACAGAACCTTTCTGTAATTTTATTCATAGGAGTCAAAACTAGAAGGACTGGTCACTAATACTCTCTTTGCATCCCAAGGACAATACAACTTTACAGGCTCTGGGGTGGTATGTGGGTATCTTAATGAACAATGCATGGCATTTGTATTTACCCATGCATAGCAGCAACCACTGTCATGAGATACAAAAGTTGTAATTATTGTGCCAAATGAGGCAACAAACACGTTCCTGGTGTACATTTGTATCTTGTCTGGCTACACCCAGGAGGGGAGTAGCTCACCCTAACAAGGGGGGGGTAACAGTGAGTCCACTTGGTGTGCAGATCTGAAATCCTGGCTACACCCCAGCTTCACAGTACTTGTGCTGCACTCTTATTTTTGCTAACTCAGCTTTCTTACTTACTTGAGGGTAGACAAAGCAATAGACCCTGATGGGATTCACCCAAGACTTCTAAAAGAACTAAGGGAAGAACTAGTAACACCACTGACTACTCTGTTTAACAAATCATGGAAGGATGGGATGGTACCTGAAGACTGGAGGAGGGCAAATGTGATTCCACTTCACAAATGTGGGAGCAGGGCAGAGGCAGGAAACTACAGACCAGTTAGTTTGACTTCAGTGATATGGAAAATGATGGAATCACTTCTGAAGGAAAGAATTGTTCAGTACCTAGAGGCCAGTAGGGCACAGGACCCAAGGCAGCATGGTTTCACAGCAGGAAGGTCATGTCAGATGAACCTAATAGATTTCTTTGACTGGGTGACCAAAGTAGTAGACCAAGGGAGGGGCTGTGGATATGGACTACCTAGATTTTAGCAAAGCATTTGACACAGTCTCACACAAAAGATTAATATACAAGTTAGCCAGCCTTGGAGTGGGTCCCAAGATGGTAGCCTGGATAAAAAACTGTCTGGACAACAGTACGCAAAGGGTAATAGTAAACGGAGTCCATAGTGAAGAAAGGAGGGTAACTAGTGGGGTACTGCAGGGTTCGGTACTGGGACCGGTCCTCTTTAATGTCTTTATAAGTGACATGGGAGAGCACCTGGAAGGAAAGGTATGTCTCTTTGCAGATGACACAAAGATCTGCAACAGGGTTGATACACAAGGTGGGGTGGAAAGGATGAAAAGGGGCTTTGCACGGTTGGAGGAATGGTCAAATATGTGGCAGCTCAGATTCAATGCAAAGGAGTGCAAGGTAATGCATCTGGGAAATGAAAACCCAGGGGAAGCATACACAATGGGGGGTGAGTTAATAACAACAACAAAAATTGAAAGAGGCCTAGGAGTAATTATATCAGATGACCTAAAGGTGGGCATGCAATGTGAGAAGGCAGTAAGGAAGGCTGGGCAGATATTGGGATGCTTAGGGACAGGCATCAACAGTAGAAAACAGGAAGTTGTTATCCCTCTGTACAGACAGTTAGTGAGACCCCATATGGAGTACTGCGTGCAATTCTGAAATCCTCATGTCCGCAAAGACATAGACAGAGTGGAGGCTGTTCAGAGGAGGGCAACCAAAATGGTGCAGGGTCTGCACCAGAAGACGTACGAGGAGAGACTAAAGCAGCTTAATATATATATACTCTTGAGGAAAGGGGGGGCATGATAGAAGCTTTCAAGTATCTCAAGAGAATTAACAAAGTACAAGAGGGTAGTATCTTTCAAAAGAAGAGATGTGCAAGAACAAGGGGGCACAATTTGAAGATAGAGGAGGGGACGGCTCAGAGGCAATGTTAGAAAGTATTTTTTCACAGAGAGGGTTGTGGATGCATGGAACAGCCTTCCTGTGGAGGTTGTGGAGTCAGGAACAGTGGGAGAGTTCAAGAATGCATGGGACAGGCATAAGGCAATTCTAGTGGGGGGTAGGAGGAAGTAAGTAAGTAAATTTTATTTTAAGTGCTTTTCAAAACTAAAGCACTGTACAATAACAACATTTAAAATAACTGACATAATATTAACAATAAAATCATTCTTCAAATGCTTTTAAAACAAAAGGTTTTAAGCTCAGAATTGAAACTCTCGATTGGTCAGGCAGCCTCAATATCTGAGGTAGAGAATTCCACAGGGTGGGGGCAGCGTAAGAAAATGCACATGCCCCAGATGTCTTTAAATGAACCCTGGGAATCTCTAGCAATCCCCTGTCGGTGGATCGGAGTGAGCGAGAGGGACAGTAGGGAGTGAGGAGATCTTGCAGATACCACGGTCCCTGTGCGTGTAGGGATTTATAGGTCAGTAACCCAACCTTAGAGGTGATCCGCCACTGAACCGGCAGCCAGTGCAGTCCATGCAGCACAGGCGTAATATGACTATTTCTAGATGTCCCAGTCAAAAGCCTGGCCACTGCATTCTGCACCAGCTGCAAGTGGTGGATATCAACCCCTGGTAGCCCTAGGTACAGAGCATTGCAGTAATCAAGGCGAGAGGTCACAAAGGCATGGACCAAGGTAGGAAGGTCAGCCAGAGAACCAGGTATTTCACCTGAGTGATATTCCTAAGATGGTAAAATGAGGATTGACAACAGCCGACACCTGAGATTTTAGGATCAGGCCATCGTCTATAATAACACCCAGATTATGTACCTGGTCTGAGGTTGGGAGTTGGGCACCATCAAGCCATATGCCCGATTGGAACCCCAGTCCTACAACCCACCTCAAAGGCTACTAGAGGTCCACAGTCAGCACCTCAGTCTTATCGGGGTTTAACCTCAACCAGATGGCACTCATCCAATCTTTGATTTCGGATAGTTAGCTGTTAAGCACAGAGATCGCATCTTCCTGTCCAGGATTGAAGGACAGATACATCTGGGTATCATCTGCATATCAGTGAAAACCCAGATTGTATCACCTAATAATGTCTCCCAATGGCAGCATACATACGGCGAACAACATGGGTGCCAAAATGGAGCCCTGCAGCACCCCACAAGACAGGGAGATGGTGTCAGAGGAATAAATTCCAGTGACAACCCTCTGCCTCTGACCGGTGAGGAAAGATCGAAACCAATGCAGAACTGTACCAGTCAGTCCACAATAAAGCCGCAAGTGCTCCAAAAGCACACCATGGTCCACAGTATCAAATGCTGCAGAGATCAAGAAGGACTAGAATAGTGCAAGCCTTTCGATCTCTCGCAATCAGGAGATCATTTAAAACCTGGACAAGAGCGGTCTCAGTGCTATGTCTTTTCCTAAATCCCTATTGAAGAGTATGATAAACATTGTGATTTATAAGATAGTCATCCAGTTGTAGTGCAACCACCTTTTCAATAACCTTACCCATAAAGGGCAGGTTAGAGACAGGTCTATAGTTAGCTAAGCAGTCTGGATTTAATGAAGGCTTTTTAAGGAGTGGTCGAATGACCACCTCCTTTAGGGGATCAGGAAAGACCCCCTGCTCCAAAGATTTCCAGACAATTTCAGCAAGGATCGGACAGATAGTATCTACTCAACCTAATAATAGTGACGTAGGGCCCGGATCCAAACTACAGCTGGTTGGTCGTACAATCTGGACAATCCTCACAATATCCATGAACTCCAGCTTACCAAAGTCAGATCAGGTACAGTAACAGAGGTGTTTATTTCCTCTGCCGATCACCACAAACCCTTAAAGAGGAGCTGGGCCAATACCCGACCTGATGTTGGCAATCTTATCTCTGTGAAGAACCGAGCAAGCTCATCACATTTGATTTGTGAAAAATCTCTTCCAGACTGCAGACAGAGTGGATTGCACAGTCTGTCAGCAGTCTGAAAGAGTTGAGCGGTCGGTTCTGTGCAGCAGCAATCTCCTGGACAGGAATTCTGCCTTCTTCTGGTGATTGCTGATTGATAGGAACCATAATGGTCCATCAACCTAAGTCTGTCAAATCAAGGCGGATTTCCTCAAGCCCTCTCAGCCTTCATCCTCTCCTCAGTTCCTTTAAAGACTCACCAAACCATGGAGTCTTTGGGCGCTGAGTGAGTGGGTGAACAGGACAGGAGCAACTAAGTCCAAGGCCTCACCTCCCACCTTACAACAGTAAGCTGTTGATTAACTAGAATCTGCAGCTTATCCACCAGGTAGGGAAATAGGCAGACTAGGTGGGCCAAGCGTGTCCTTAACTGCCGTCAAATTCTATGTTTCTATGATGTTTCTATATAGCCAAATGTGAATATCCGGTGAGCACATATCTAAGTTCTGAATGTATTGAGCTTTGATTTTCTCTGTATTGTCTCAAAGTGTGCTTTATCAATATAGTTTGTAACTTTGAATCTCAGGGTGGCATTTGAAATTGCTTGGCTAAATTGTCTACTCATGACAAAAAAATAAAGTTTGCTTATTTATTCATTGATTCATTCATAACCAGGGGAGTTTGTGAGCCTTATGCTGGATAGGCAAGGGATGCCGTCTTCATACAGCACGATTTTTCAAGTCCTTTAGAAAAATGGAGGCACTGACATACAAGCAGCCTGGGCCACTGCCTAATCAGCATTTAGATTGTTGTGTGGAAGACTGCTGTATATTGCCACCAGGGGCCTGTTGTCCCCAGGCCATGGGAATGCCACAGTGGTTGTGGAATAATAAGGGCACACAGTGAGAATCAAATCATTTGTCAAAAAGGTTTCAGTCACACAGAGTATACAGGCAGAGTGCTTTTTTAGAAATGAAAGAAAAGCATGGCCCTTTTTATTTGAAAACAATTGAGGTACATGTGCTGCTACCTCTTTTAATAATTTCAAGTTAGTGGAAAATGTTTCACACTTTAGGTGTTTAGATACAATAACTTCTAATCAGCAGAGGCAGGAATATGAGTCTGGAAACCAGTGTTGGCTAAGTTACTGTTTCTATTACTTTTGGAAACTTGTTCCAGAAAGCTCTGTGCAGTCACTAGCAAGGATGGAAGTAATGGAAAAGTAATACACCTTACAGTTACATTTACTTATGTCTTTTATACAAAGAAATAAGTAACTGTAACTGATTACATTATTGAAAGTAAGTAGTAACTAACATATAACTTTAAAAAATATAATCTTTTATAGTTATTTATTATTTTTTGTATTGTTTTGCATACAAAGAAATAAGTAACTATAATTGAAAGGTGTATTATTTTTTATGTTTGCTTGCACACATGTGCAAGAAACATAGTGCCATCATTCGAGTTTTTGTAGGTGTGGCAGCTGTCTTCCAATTCAGTCAGTGTGTTTGCAGGCACAGCCACAGTTCACCAATGAATGCTGCAACTGTCTATGACAGTAGATGAAAATGCAGTGCCGTACAGTTGAAAGGGAGAGCTCCGCTTCAGTGAGTATGCTCATGCGCCCCCTCACACACACACGCATACTGCATGCTCATGTGCTCCCCCACCCACACACACACTGTATGTCCGATAGGAGTGCCCAATCCCCCATCGGCTCCACCGTTACCCCTCTCCCAACAGACTACCGGGTGCCACGCTGGGAGCCCACCCCAGTGTGGCAATAGTCCCAGAGTAGCTGATGGGGTGCCCAACTCTCCATCTGCTCCACTGCCCCCAAATAGCTTTCCAACTACCACGTTGGGAGCCCACCCCAGCGTGGCACAAGTCCCGCATCGTCTGAAAAAAAAAACCTGCAAGAAAAAACCTTCCCTTGCTGACTGTCCTGACAACCCTCCACCCACCCGCACTCCACCCTCTATGCACCGCGTCTCCCCACACCCCACTTCACCCCATACTTACCTCTGGAGTCTGGTTTGATGATCTTCTGTGGACTGGGAACATGTCTGCACTCTTCAAAGCCAACCGCGAACTGAGGAAATGCCGGTAAGCTGTATAATGCAATAAATAGGGTTTTTTCAACTTTGATGCACATCTCAGGCATTTTGGGGAATTTTTTCACCAAATTTTCAACATGGGGTTTTTGGGACCACACCTCACGAATTCTGTCACTGTCATTTTGTTAATCAGTCCCGAAAGGTGATTTCACGGTCACTGCGTGGAACTACTTTCGGACCAGTTTATAAACAACAGTGTCACAGTTCATGAGGTAGGCCTCCAAAACCCTATGTTGAAAATTTGGTGAAAAATTCCAAAATGACTGTTTTATAGCATGTGTTGCACTGTTCTACGCACGCTCGTAAGTTTGTGATTTTCAATATTTTCTACCCAGATTTTCAACATTGCCATTTTACCACACCTCCTTATGAGCAGTACAGCTGTCATTTTACATCTTGCCCAAAAGCGTGTTATTGGCATGAGCACAATGGTGCAATCGGTGTGCAAAATCAATGTTTGGGACAGATTAAGAAAATTACAGTGACACTGCTCATGAGTAGAGGTGTTAAAATGGCTATGTTAAAATTTGGTGAAAAAGTCCATAGAATGACTGTGTTACGAGTGACCATTGTGCAGTTTCGATGCACCCTTGTAAGTTCATGAATTTCTAATATTTTTAGTCCAGATTTTCACCACTGGCATTTTCCACACTTCCTTATGAACAGTACAGCTGTCATTTTCACACCGTGGCCAAAATGTGTTTTACACTTCCAGCGCAGAAATGTATGGTTGCTGTGGGAAATCACTGTTCGGGACAGATTAAGAAAATCACAGTGACACTGTTCATAAGTGGAGGTTCCAAAATGCCTGGGTTGACAATCTGCTGTAAAACAAATCCCCAAACTAATTGCATTACAGGTGTGCATTGCACAGTTTCTATGCATACTCATGACTTCAGTTTTTTAATATTTGTACTACAGATTTTCAACTTTGCCATTTTTTGCACCTCCCCATGAACAGTACAGCTGTCATTTTTCACATCCTGTTTGAAATGTGTTTTCGCACTTGTGGTGCCAAATGATGTAGTCACTGTGCAAAATCAGCTTTCTGCTAACAAACTGATATTGCCACTGTTCATAAAGTGGGGGTCACAAAAAACTCATGTTGAAAATTTGGAGTGAAAATGCCAACGAACGCCTTAGGCGTTAGGGCTTCCGACCATAATGCCCTACCCTGTAGAGATTGACAGGCATCAGGGTGTGACTTGGGATTCTTGCCTGTAATGCTCATACCATTCCACACCCAGCAGCCAGTGAGAGGCATCGAGATGTGCCTTGGACACTTCGGCCCCACAGTTCACCCCTTTCTCCTATACAGCACCTAGATCACCATATTTCCTGATAGAATGGGGTGAGCATAAGGGCCAAAGACCCCAAGGCACAGCACAACACTTGTCGGTGTCTGCATGGTAGGGTGTAGTGAAATGGTGTGGCCATTATGCCTGATGACCCAAAGGCACACCCCAATGCATGTCAGTCTCTGCATGGTGGTGGTGGGGTTGGCTTCAGTTCAATACTTCACTGCCATTCCTATTATGCAGCTCTCTAACTCTTACACTACCAATGCCAATGCCAATGCCAGCAAGCAAAAATTTGGCATTGACAAATGTTTGTTCTAGTACGTCTCCATCCTTGCTAGTGACTGCACAGAACTTCCTGGAACAAGTTTCTAAACATAATAGAAAGTAATAGAAAAAGTAACTTACCCAACACTGCTGGAAACATATAGACTCATGCTTTCATGTTCCTGGGAATGCAGAGCAGATATGTGAGAAACCATCTAATCATGTTTACAAAGCCTAAACAAGTCTTGTCCCCACCCTTGGTTATCACAATATCCATCTGAAACTCAATATTACACAAACTGGCAATTTCTGGGAAAAATAAATATTTCTTCAGAACTCAAAGCTACTGACCATACAGTTTGTTTTACCTGTTGATAGTCATGGGTGGGATTCAGAGTGCCCGGACATTACTATGGAGTTTCTGATTGTTGCTCTGAGTGTATGAGGTCAGCACTCACTGTATAAATAGGATGGAACAACTCATACTGCAGATTCCCAGCTCAACGAGCAGACCAGAAGGGTAAGAAAACTTATCTTCCTAGCATTTTCAGTTAATGCTGTATTGTGATGGTCCTGTTTCAGGTCTTAGAAGTTTTGGGTCAGTTCAGACTGAAAATTGCCAGACTGCTAGATTCTGAAAAGAACAAGAAATGAAAAGCAGGCCATATCCAGGGTAATGCAGTGCCTGGCTAAACAAATTTGTCCAAACAGGGGAAAAAAAGGCTGGCACTTGTTTACTTTTGGTGGGCACTAAAATAAAAGAGTCAGGACTCATAAGGATACAGTGTCCACCATCTTCACCCCAAAGGTAGCAAATTCAGCACTTCATGTCTTTGTCAAGATGAGTGGATGTGAAACATTCAGATTGTTTTTTTTTTGAGGGGGTTGTCACCTATTTTTATGTTTTTTAATGGCACACTTCTGTAAGTTTTATGTACAGTTCCTATATCTCTTATAGTTATAAGTACCTTCTTTAATTCTTCAGGTGAGAGAACTATGAAGCAAAACTGAGCAGTTCTGGCACACAAAGGACATGAGAAGGCATTCTTTTAACTACAGGAGTGATAGGAACTATACATGTAGATGCAGTATAAATTATGTTAAATCTTTTGTTTCTAAAAAAATGGAACTTCAATTTAAAATTAAAAGGTTTTTCTTTGTGCAGAATTTGAGAAGCCCCTAGTTAAAAAAAAAATAGACTATGTAAAACTGAACTTAGAACTTCAGAATTTTAGAACAGTTTGCATGAGTGATCCTCTTATGATCATGAGAGTGTGTGGAGTGTTTAGAAACAAAGAAACCTGATTGGCTACAAATTATGTCCTATGATTTATATTAACCAATAAAGACTGTGGACCCTATATCCTTAAGAGTCCTGAGTCCTTTATGTTCCATGCCTATTGTGAATGACTCTTTTATGTTTGTATTAGACTTTAAAAGGATGCTTCCCCACAGTCTACAGTACTGAGACTATAATATTTCCTGGAAGGCATCGGTTTGCTGACAAAAATTGCTTTTCCAGATAACATGCTCAGTTCAAGATGGCAGAGAAATCTAGCAGTGTGCCTTTGGAAGTCAACACCATAATCTTTAAGTTAATACATACTGTACAGAGCAATGTATGGGCAACCATACACAGCAAGGCTATATTTCTATCAAGGGTTTGTGATGGCAACTTAATGGACCTTGAGAGTGAAGTTTGAGAGGTTCTTGCTGTCCTATGAACCCAAGGGTTATGACTGTATGGACTTCCACACACAACACACACTAACCATACACTGTAGAGGCAATGGCATGATCACACCCAGCAGTGAGTGGGAACTGCTGCCTGGCAATGTCCTCTGGCAGTGTCTTGTCCATCCATTTCTTTGCTGTTTGGGTTTGCTTTATATTTAACAACTGATTAAATTGATTTGTAAACAAATACATTAATGATCCCAAACGTTTCACTGTGCAATTTTTAGAAGTTTGTTTAAGTATCCCGCAGGAGTGCCCATTATATTGGTCACTCCTTTAGCAACAAATTGTATTGCCGCTTAACAGTCTAAACACAGAGCATTTAAATAAACAGTGGGTAATTATATGTTGCAATGTTGTGGTAATGTGCTGCTTTTATTTCAATGCCTTGTGTCTGGACTGTTATGAAACAACCATGTTTAAAGCACATTAAAGCTAAATTTGAATGATTTGCTCTATATACAAATAGTTGCAAAAGGAGTGATAGGACAAATGGACCTCTTACTCTGTTTAATTGATTTGTTTGTTTTTGTTCATCAGGTAAGTGCACAAGGCATAAATATGTCAATTTCCAGGAACGACTTGGATGATTACAATATAATATAATATAACCAGTTAATGTTAATCAAGATATAAACACGCAGTTTTCAAACAGGAGCAGGACTGCCCCATTTAGAAAATGGAAATGTATGCAAGGAGCTTTACATTCACAAGACGAGGATGCTGCTTCTTATATGCATTTCATAACTGCTACATTCTCATTAACACAAGAGACTGCACCTCCTCAACCTTTCTACTTTATTTTGACCTTATAGGAATAATCTGTCTACTAGGGGTCTCCAACAAAAAAAATGTGCTGGGATAGTATAATTGACTGTTGGTGCCCAAAAGGAGTGAGTTTATGGCTGATTTGGAACTTCGCTTAGTAGCCAGTTTCATTGCATCATCCCTACTCTTACAACTAGGAGAAACTAAAAAATAATTTTCAGCTTTCAAATGCTTGTCTTTTTCACTGTTCCTAATACCCATTTTACAAGTGCAGCAACACATAATAGTGCTTGTGAATTGAGCTGTAATAACTGACAGTATGACCCAATAACCTGAAGGTACTTGTCTATGCCTTGTGCCTCACACATTACTGGAGGCATGTGTTTTTACAGAACAAGCCACACACTATCCAGTGTTAATACATATGAAATGTATACCCATATAATATTCTTCCCTTGTAATATTTTCTCCAAATAAGTGTTGCATCATGGACTAGAGCACAGTAATGGAAATAAAAATCAAGCATGCATCTTAGCTCTTGATTTAGGAATCAGAAACAATCATCGATTTGTACAGTATATGGCAATGCCTTGATCAATACATTATCCATCAGTCATTATAAAAGATTTAGGGTAGATTAAAAAAAAAAAACATAAAATGAGCAGAACTCCTACTTATGTTGGGTGGTATTTTCAAAAGTCATAAGTTTGATGCAAATACCACAGACTGGGGTAACATGTTTAGACCATGTTCTACATTTAAGCTGCTTTCGAAAGTTGGACATATCTGCAGTATTTCTAGCTGCTGTATGGTACTTTCCATCCAGTTTTGGGTAAAAAAAAAAGAAAATGCTAGCTTCAGAATATATGTGCAGAAAAAGATAGACAAGGTTGCACTACACTAATAATTGTATCCAGGCACATTTATACCTTGCAAACTGGAAATAACTGTGAAAGAGTTTTGGAAACAACACTTAGCCATGACAGAGCTTTGAAAATTAGTAATAAGAGCAATTTATCTTATGTCCAAAGCTGTACAACAGAAAACTACATCTGGACATAGACTTTAAAAGCCCCCCTTTAGAAGTGTGATTTAAAAATAAAGCACAAAATAGGATGCACTGTTAGCCAGAGAACTGCAAATAGCACAGATGGGTTATTTCCACAAGCACTTTGTCTGAAAGATGCTTTACAACAAAAATGATATTGTGCTATGTGCACTATATTTTATAAAATGGTATCAGGCCACTTCTGCCTCCTCATTGCTCAAAGCTCTGTCACATGTGGCCATTAATAATAGTAGTCAGTAGAGCTGCATTAATTAAACTAGACGTTCCTCAGTATTCACAACCTTGGATGCAATAAATGGAGACCACATTCTGTTAGATTAATATGCAGTTGAAACAGCCATATGATAAAAAATACCCCATCCTCTGAATAATTACTTTAAGGGTATGGAGAAATTGTTTAACTAGGAATGGCACTGTTTCCAGGTGTGACCTGGGAGCATACGGAAGTTAAATGACTTGTTCAGGGTCACAATATGCAACTGGGAGCTGATGAGATTTAAACCCAGGTCTCCAGGTTTGCAGCTCAGTGCCCTTAATCACTATGTGATATAGCCTCTTGTTTAAGGCAGCAGTATTTGTTGGTTGCCATGTAGTGTTTTCAGTAATAATGTTTGTTTTTTTTTGTTGGGAAGAACATCACTATACCCATTGATCTTTTCATTTTCTTTCACTCCTGAACTAAGATACAGGATTTTAAAGTTTTTAAAGGTTCCCCTCTGGGCCGGCCCGGTGGCGCTGAGGGTTGAGGCGCTGGACGCCACACCTTACGCTATGCCGGCGACCTGGGTTCGGGAATGAACTCGGGTGGCCGGGGGTCGGCAGGGGAGAGAGAGGATAGAGCATCTCAATGGATGCTCTCCTCTCTCAGGGGTGGGAACCAAGAATGCATCTGCATTCTGCATCCCCCTTCGCAGTCAGTGGGAGCACCGACAACTGAAGGGGATGGAGGCGGCTCTGTTCGTCGGAGCCGGGGAGGGGGGACATCAGTGGCGCATGAGAGATCTGGCGTGCGTAAGCACGCCTCCTCTTGGGATGTATGTCCTAGCGCTGGACGTCCCAGAGGGCAGGGACCAGGGAAGAAAATGAGAAAATCCCCCCCGGCGGCCCTAGCTGATAGCCTCTCAGGTACCATCCGGGCCACCAGAGAGGGACAGACCCCAATGTGCAGGAGGAGGAAGGAGGCACTCTAGGGGCAGATCCCACTGAAGGTGGTACGGGAAGGGGAGAGGAAGGAAGGAGTGGGCCCCGGGGGCAGGAGGGGAAAAAAGAAAGTAGAAAAAAAAAAAGTTCCCCTCCCTTGCCATGCCCACCATGAAAAAAATAAATATTGTGGTGTGATCCTATGCTGATGATCTTTAGAAACATATAGCAGGGCCATTCTACTATATCTACAGGATGAATCCTGTATTTACATTAAAAATGTAAGTTCAACAAAAGATATTTTTTTCTTAAACATTGTGCCTGGTGGCCATCTTTAGTGACTGTAGTTATTGTTTACATAATTAATTATAATAGCTGTTGTACAAGTTACAACAGAAAAAGCACAGTTGGTGAGTCATAAACCAGACTGCCCCCCCTAAACAAAAAGCATATATGGCAAAGCAAAAATAAAATACAGCTAAAATAAATAACCACAATCTTACAAAAAAAATTCAACCTCAAAATGGCTCAGGGATTTCACTAATCATAATTCAAACCTAAATAAAATAAAACAAAAATAATATTTCATATAAGATATAACACTGATAAGCACACACAGAAAAATTAATTTCACCAAGGGTCAATGTTGGGGCTCTCATATTCTGTGATACCTCACACCCAAAATGCACATTTAGTGGACAAAATCTGAATACCATTTTGGGTGAGAGTTATATTCAAGGCCCCTAGAATTCTGCGGCCGCAGAATTTTACGCAGAACTTGCAATCTACCGCAGAACTTCTGCGGTGCCACAGAATTCACTCTTCTTGGTGATTTTTAATTAATATTTCTGTTTATCCATAGAATCTGGTTCTCTTCCACTCTTTTTATATCCAAAACCCCACTATATGCTCAGAATGTGATGTTATTGCTATAACATCATACGTTAACTAACGAAATGGCTGCATTCTGCAACAGATATGAACAGTCACTTATCTACCACAGCTCCCGCTGCCAGAGATGGTGGCACAGCACATCATGCATGGTGATATTTGCTCAACCTGCACTACAGCCTAGTACAATTTTCAGTCTTACATTATTGCGCTAGGACCAACTTAAACAAAACCTTGTCAGTAGCACAGACGTGTAAAGTCCATACCTCACTTTGTACAAACCTATTTGTGCCTTTAAGGTATAGAGATGCCATCTGAAATGAATAACTGGTAAAATTAATTTAACTGTCATTTTTAAGAAAAATAAAGTAATTATGCCCAGAAAAGTGGAATATAATAATGTGTAGACCTGTTGAAAAACTATACCTGTTAAATAATTGCACTGTACGCATTTTTGCCAGGGTTATTGATTATACATCATTAGTTGATATAATCACCTAAAAGTTATGGAGAAATGTTGTGTGCAGGGACAGCTGTTGGGCCAGAGGGTAGCATGCTGTGTTTCCGTGCCGGCAACTCAGGTTCAGAGATTAGCTCTGGGAGCTGGCTGGGCAGCACAAAGATTGGTGGAACACATCACTGCTCAGAGCCTGGGAAGGTATGGTGCGGTGTTCTGTTACATGGTGGACACATTGTGATGGTCTGGAGAGCTCTATCTCACAATTGGTTCACATGCATGTCATGGCCTGATGGTGTTATGCAGTGTATCAGGGTAAGCAGGTTGACATGAAAAATCAGTTTTTCAATAACTCCTCTATTCCATTTCCAATGGGACCTGTATGAATGAGGATGCAAGTTCATGGAAATTGAAAAAAAAAAATATATATATATAAACACACACACACATACAGTATCTCTGTCTCTCTCACCACACACACACACACACTTGTATGTATGTTACAGATTGCATATAAATATATAAGTGATGCACAGTGGGAACCTCATGAGTGGTGCAGAAAGCACATACAAATATATAAGTGATAGTGGAAACCTCATTAGTGGGAGATATAGTATGCATATAGAAATACCTGATTTATCACATAAGATCCCCTCTGCATATGTCATTTATGCAACAGGCTAGGACCTTAAGGGAGAGACATTTGTTTTGCCTTTTTAGGCATAAAATTATTTTTATAAGTCTGTTATTTTTTGAACTAGTGTTACTATGCTTTCCACCATCCTGTTTGCTATAACCACTGCCATGAAAGTGAAGTCAGGATGACAAGCTGACACTGTGATGTGGTAGTTTGTTAGTGCCGCAGAACTTCTGCAGAAATTACAAACCATCGCAAGAAGTTCTATGCAAATGGTAGTCTTGTCAAGAGAACTTGATCCCACTGTGCCACAGAAAGTAGGGGCCCTGGTTATATTGCACTACTCTTGTGGTCATGATGTGGGGTGGTCCAAAAGTTGTCCCAAAGTTTGGTGACAAATGACTGGTGTTTCACAAATTATGGCTAATAGTAGTAGATTTGTAAAATTAACTGTGTATGCACAGTACTGCTGTTTGTGAGCCTTGTTCATTTATAGCCACAAGCCATCTATCAGAATACAGCTTTGTAACATACGGGTGGTTATTATTTTTAGTAAGGAATCAGTGATGTTAAAAACTCATACTATCATTCTGACATCAGAACTCATAATACCAGGCTGGCCCAGTGGTGCTGAAGGTTGAGGCGCTGGACGTCTCACCTTACGCCACACTGGCGAGCCAAGTTCAGGAACGAGCTAGGGCACCAGGCATCAGCAGGGGAGGGAGAGCATGGAGCATCTGGAGGACTACTCTACTTTCCCTAGAGACAGAGCCAGGGCATGCTCAGCACAGCAGGGACCCCCGGTGGAAACGGAAGGCACTACACACGCTCAGGCTGACTAGTGGGAGGAGTGCAGCAGACTTCTGCGGCGTCATGCCATGCTGATGTCATTGTATTGCTCTCCTGGGGAAACCCTACAAAAAAAAATAAACATCCTTAGGGATAGGTGAAGGCACCTCTGCCCCACCAAGCCACACTCCACACACTGGGGTTCTCTGCTGTCTGGGCCAACCACCCAGCCGACACACTAGATTTGAGATAGAGCACCCTGGCCAGATAGGGCAGGCCCACCTCGGGGGAGGGTGCAGAACCAGGGGGTCTGTTGGGCTGGCATGGGGAGAGGAGACAGCTTCAGATGGGAGGTAGAACTCCTGGTGAGCGGTGGATGCAGAAGAGAGTTCCCCTATGGTACAGAGCAGAAATAAAGTCACAAAAAAAAAAGAAAAAGAACTCAGAAAACCCTTGTTCTGTAATCAAATCCATTGTACTATGAAATTGAATGCTCAGAGTCCTATACATCACATTATAGATTGATGGAGTGCTCCTGGCTTACAGAAACCTAGAAACATAGACTTTGACAGCAGATAAGGACCGCTTGACCCACCTAGTCTGCCCATTTCCCTACCTACAGGATAAGTTGCAGATCCTATTTAACCAACAGCCTATTTCTTCCTACCCCCCACAAAAATTGCCTTATGTCTGTCCCATGCATCCTTGAATTCTCCCACAGTTTTAGACCCAACAACCTCCTCAGGAAGGCTGTTCCATGTGTCCACCACCCTCTCTGTGAAAAAATACTTCCTTACATTGCCCTTGAGCTGTCCCCCCTCCATTTTCAAATTGTGTCCCCTTGTTCTTGCACAACTCTTTTTCTGAAAGATGCTACCCTTTTGGACTTTGTTGATTCCACTGAGGTACTTAAAGTTTCTATCATGTCCCCCCTCTCCCTCCTTTCCTCAAGGGTATACATATTAAGCTCCTTTAGTCTCTCCTCGTATGGCTTCTCTTGCAGATGCTGCACCATTTTAGTTGCCCTCCTCTGGACTGCCTCCATCCTGTCTATGTCCTTGTGGAGATGGGGTCTAGGTAGGCCATGTCCACAGCCCCTCCCTGGTCTACTACTTTGGTCACCCAGTCAAAGAAATCAATTAGATTTGTCTGACATGACATTCCTGCTGTGAACCCATCCTGCCTTGGGTCCTGTGCCCCATTGGTCTCTAGGTACTCAGCAATTCTTTCCTTCAGAAGTGATTCCATCACTTTCCCTACCACAGAGGTCAAACTAACAGGTCTGTAGTTTCCTGCCTCTGTCTTGCTCCCACTTTTGTGAAGGGGTATCACATCCACCTTCCTCCAGTCCACACCATCCTTCCATGATTTGTTAAAAAGGGTAGTCAGTGGTGTCACTAGTTCTCTCCTTAATTCTTTTAGAATTCTGGAGTGAATTCCATCAGGCCCCATTGCTTTGTACACCTTCAGTTTTAGGAGTTCTTTCAGAACCCTTTCTTCTGTGAAAGGACTGGGATCGATCCCCCTATCCAGAGTGCGTCTGTTAACTGTATTAGGCACCTCCCCTCTCTCCCTCGTTTGTGAACAGTGAGCAAAAGTATTCATTCAGTATCCTGCTTTTTCATTGTCCCTCTCTGCCCACCCACTGTCCATTCTATTCGACTCCATAAAAGGTTTTATCCTCTTAACTGAGTTGACTATCTTTTCCTCAGTTTGGGCCTTTGCTATTCTTACTACCCTCCCCGCTTCCTTCTGCCTTAACTGGTACAGTTCTCTGTCCTGCTCCTTCTGTGTTTCCTTATACTTCCTAAATGCTATCTCTTTTTCTCCCTAACCTTCACCACCACCTCTTTTGAAAATCATAGTGGCTTTTTCTTTCGTTTTGATTTGGTTATTTGCTTCACACAAAGGCTTGTTGCCTCTGTAATGGCAATTCTGATGTTTTCCCATTGTTGGTCCACCCCTCCTTCTAGCCTGTTTGCCAGTGCTTTTCTAAGGCACTCTCCCATCTTGCCAAAGTCAGCCCTCCTGAAGTCCAGAACCCTCACTTTTGTATGGCTTTGACTCTGTAACTGAGTTTATTGTGAACCACACTGTTTGGTGGTCACTTGTCTCCAGATGGCTACCCACTTCTAGATCTGAGATCCTCTTACCATCCCCATTTGAGAATACACGGTCCAAGATTGCTCCTCACGAGTGGGTTCCAAAACTAGCTGTCTGAGGCATGCCACCTGAAGGGCATCAGAATGGCCCTGCTTTTGGTGTGGCTGCAGCCAAGATGCTCCAGTTAACATTTGGCATATTCAGGTCCCCATCAACAGTATCTCCTTTCTCTGCCATCCTAAGGATGCCTTCTATCATATCCTTGTCCATTCCTCCCCTAACATGGGGGTCTGTATACAACCCTGTGCAGGTTGTGGTGCCATTTCCAGACTCTAAGGTGACCCACAGTACCTCCTCTCCTCCTGTTTACTCTTTGTTCAGTTGCTTTTATCTCTTCCCTTACACAGAGAGCTACTTCCTCCCCTTCTCCCTCCCTATCTCTCCTGTAGGTTGTGTACCCTTGTATGTCAACATCCCAGTCATGTTTCTCTGTGTACCATGTTTCTGTGACTGCTACAATATCCAGGCATCCCTCTTCCATCAAGGCCACCAGTTCAGGGAGCTTGTTGCCCAGACTATGGATTGATACTCATTACCCTCCATTTCTTGATGGCCTTACCCATTTTTGACCCAACCCTGTACTTATCGTGTTTGTAGTTTTCCATTTATCCCTGCCCTTCTCCCTATTGACATCTCTATCTTGGTGTTTACCTCACTTACTACCCTGATCTTTGGGGAGGGCTAAGATTTCCCTACTCCTTTCCAGTGCCTCTCCCTTGGCTAGTTTAAATGCTTTGCCAATGAAGCATTTAAACCTATCACATACGGATATTGCTTCCTTCCTGGACAGATGCAGACCATCACACCAGTATAGGCCTGCATCCCTCCAGGTGGACCACCCCCAGTCCCCAATGAAGCCAAATCCCTGAGCTGTGCACCAGTATTTCAACCACTGATTGAATTCCACGGTGTGGAGCACCCTAGCCTCACCCATGCCATAGATAGGCAGCACCTCCAAGAGCACTTCTTTCCTCAGCATATGAGATACTCTAATTCTGTGAATAGTGTCTTACATACAGCTGCCCTGGAAATGGGCATGTTCGAGGCAGTTTTTTTAATTTTAATATATAATTGAATTTTTTTTTTTTTTGTAGATCTTACTTCTGCATCTTACATCGTGGGGAACTCTCCCTGGTGACTTCTTTGCCTAGTATCTACCTCCCACTATGAAGCTGCCCCATCTCCTCACCTCAAACTTGGCAAAACCCCCAGATCTGAACCCCCATGGGGAAGGGCTACCCTATCTACCCAGGGTGCTCTATCTGTGGTGTAAAGTGCCGGGTCACAATGCGGTGGCAGGAGAGGACAGGAGAGTGACCAGCATTGGGAATGTGGTCCGGGAGGAAGCGCCATCTCCTATCCCCAAGGGAAGGGGATTTTTCCTTGGTTGTTCAGTCCCCAAGGAGCTCAGGTGTGCAACAGCAGCTGGGCAAATGTGCCGACACCGGCCGAGCTCTTCCGCCATGCATACACCAACTGCTTCTGCTGCACCTGACTGTCGCCAAGAGCTGTTGCACTGCGGTGCATCCTGGGAGCCTCCCCAGGAAGGAGAGCTGTCCTCCAGATGCTCAATCCATTCCCTCCTCTGCTGACCACCGGTGCCCCTGTCTCATAACCGAATACGGGTCACCAGCATGGTTGAGGTGTGGCATCCAGCGCCTCAAGCCTCGGTGCCACTGGGCTGGCAATATAATTGAATAGTTAAATGACTGAATTATATATTATTGAATAATTAAATGATTTAATTAGGTAACAGTTTATTATATACTATGAATTATTATAGGATTTATTATTACTTATAAAATAGGTCAGGAAACTTCTGCATCCTGTTTGGCTAAGAGGACCTTGGCTGTGTCATTGTCAATGCATATTGTAACAATTGGTGCCTCTTTAGTCAAGCAGGAAGCAGCACAACCTGAGATCCAGGCCTCCCACAAATGCTTTAGAAAACTTTCTGGCTGCAGCCTGCTAATAGTCATTGGTCTTGCTCTATCTCCTGCCCTTCTGCTACAATACAAGCAAACTCACTGTACCAAATAGTATAAGAAAACAGTGTCTTGAACTGATTTTTAAAATAAGTAACCACAAATGCCATCTACCTGCTGTACAGTTGGAGACTGTCAGTGTCACCATCTCATAATCAGTCTCTGTTCACCACTACATTCCTTAGTCCCCCACCCCTTGCCGACCTTGACCTAAACTGTTAACTGCTCTCTACATTAGTTGTTTAGGGTTGACAATATATGCTGCAACTCCTCTGCATAGACAAGCTCAGCTGCTTCTGTTTGAAAAACATACTGACTCACTGAGATGTGCCGAAAAGGAAAGCCCCTCTACACTATGGCGGCTGGAGAGAGACACCTTCACTCTCTATAAAACCACTCTTGTTAATAGCACAGCCTTAAAATATCTCAGGAAAGCAAAAACACAGATTGTGTGCATGTGAGGAGGCGGGGGGACCTAATCAGTGCAGTGTATGTGTGGTGGAGAGGGGCCGTGCTGGCAACCCATCACAATATACTGTACAGTATGCCACAGAAGTAGGGGAAACTGCTTTTACTCTTTGGACTAAAAAAAGCTCAGTTTTTCCATTTTAAAACATTTTTATTCTTAATTCTTTAAATGTTTACTTGGAGGTCCATTTTATAAGCAGAATATGACACTTTGAGGTCTGGTTTACTATCTGATAGGAGCATTTCCCAGGTGCTAAAGGCACTCAGCACAATTTTATTTATTTATTTGTTTATTTATTTATACTGTAATGCAAATGAGGATTGGGTGAGGAAGGTGGGTACCACTAGTACAACAGCATACACTTCCATGGGGATCAGGTGAGGTAGTGGAGTACCACTAGAACCAGTATTCAGTATTTGAACTGTTATTGGATTGACCATTGATCAAAACAGAAATATTAAAAGACATATAAAATTATTTATACAGAGCTATTACATGAGTATTAACTAGTTACAACTATACAAACTATACATCAGGGTGGACATCTTGCAGCATTGTTTTTCCTTTTCCGTTGCCTAATGACGGCATCTATAAGTCTGGCAAATCTTCTGCCATCACCTTCATTGGTTTTGATAATATTTGATACAATCTGTCAGAGCAGAACTGTATGGTTTGATGAAATCATCTAGGTATTTTGTACACCAGTATTTGTACAAAGGACAACTGAACAATATATTAAACAATTCCACAGGATAACCATTTTTGTAGTCACAAAATGTCTGCTGCAGTCTTGGTTCTTATACAATAAGATGCACTATATAGGTGATTAAACCTTTTATGGACCAATAAAGTTTTACAGAAAAAAAAACATTAATCTTAGAACCCATGTTGTTCTTTCTTCAGAAAGAAAATGCCAGGTTTCTGAAGAGAATACTTTACTCTGGTATTTTTAAAGCACGCCGAAACTCACATTTTCTCTGAAGAAGATCCTTGTGGGTTTAAACGCTTAAAGTACTTTTTCTGTAAAACTTTTTTGATCCATTAAAAGGAATTACATCACCTATTTTATATATCATTTTTACAGTAGCATTCTACATTGTTCTGATTTTGTTTGCCATACTCAACTTCCAGTTTTTTGAATTGTAACAGCTCAAATTTGCACAATGTGATAGTTCTCCTTTTTTCAATATTTAGAGGAATTAAGAAGTAATTCTCACATTGATGGCAAGACTTGTATGTTTGTACAAATCTTTTTATTTGGGAATTTGCAACATACAGGGCTGTACCACACCAAATATTATATGTTTGCACAGATTTTGTAATTATAAGAAATTGTGATTCCTTTCAAGGAATCTACAGTACCTAAAGTGCCACAAGTCAATTTATTTATTTTTTTTCATAGGTTTTTCTCCCACAGGGCACTGGGCATGCATGGTTGCGTGTTCACCCTCAGAGGAATGTAATCCACCCTTTCAGGACTTCATTAATACTGCCACGGTACCTGATTTTCCATTTTCTCCCATTAAACCTGGGACCCTAGAACAACAGTTGCGATACATGTGGAGGCATGCATGTACTCTGTGGCTCCAGTGATGACCCCTTCCTCTCAACTGGCCAAATGCCTTGTCTCCCATGGCTTGTTGTTGCCACCTAGCTTCCACCCTGTGGCAGCCAAGAGCTGGTGAGACTCACATCCCTCCCTGAGAGGAGAGCTGCCTTGCACCTGCTCAATCCAGCTCTTCATCACCTCACAGCAAGCCCCTGATGACTAAGGCTCATAGCTTAGAGGTCAATTTCTTTAAATGTTTCATGTAACTTGGTAAGCCATGGATAACTATTCTATAACAAAAATCTTTACATTCTCTACAGAAATCAGAGTAATCTGACAACAGAGGCTAAAATTATGATAGCAAAACAAGTATTGCTCCCTGCAGTGGAACACAATTCAGTTTTGTTATATCAAGCTTCTGAAAGTACAATGTCAAAATATATTGTTACAATTAGTAATGTCTGTAGATTTGTCACCAGTATCTCTAAATATACCCATCATTGTGAGTTATGTTTTCAAGCACAAGTACAAGTGCCATGAGATAAAAATTTTCAAAAGGCAGTGAACTCTATCCAAAAAGGGTTTGTAACAAATGTACCAGAATGTTTATGAAAAAAATTTGATTTCAAATAACAAGAATACATCTTTGCTGAATGGTTCACTATTGTAGTTTGGGGAAAAATATACACAAACTAAAACAGAAAAAATATATTTTCTTTGTTATGGTCCAAAGATCTAAAATAAATTTGCTCAACTTGAATTTGATGAATCTACTGTCATAGGTACAGAAACTAACTACGCCCGCAAGCACATGGCAGAAAAAGATGTGCATACCAAACTTAGGAACCTAAATAAATGTAAGTCATGTGGACCAGATGGATTACATCCTAGCTTCTTTAAATGCCTGGCAGAAGAGCTTGCTGGACCACTATCCATATAATTTAACACCTCAATAAAAGAGGATAGGGTGCTAATGGACTGGAACATTATGTACATTCTCCAATTTTGAACTCAGGCAATAAAAAAATTGTCAAAAATTATTGACCCGTTAGTATTACCTCTGTAGTTGGTAAATTCATGGAGGGCTTTATTAAAGAACAGACTGAAGAGCATTTAAAACAAAATGGCCTTACTGACATAACACAACATGGTTTTGGGTGTCAGATAGTGTGTAGCCAATCATTTGAATTTTTCAAACCAGTTAGTGAAGCTCTAGACCAAGGAATGCTGGTGGACATTGTTCACTTAGACTAATCCAAGGCCTTTGACTCAGTATCACACAAGATATTGTTAAAAACATTAAAAGATATGGGGCTTGATAACGCCCTGTTAAAGCAGATAAAATCATGGTTGGCAGATAGGATACAAAGGCTAAACATTAGAGGTTTCCTATCTGACTGGGGTAAGGTCACCAGTGGAGTACCCAGGGATCCATTTTGGGTCCCATATTATTCAACATGTTTGCCTCATCAATGCACGTACCAAGAGAAGGATAGCTGTCAAAGTATGCAGATGATAAGAAGGTCAGGGCTATTGTTAACAACAATGAATCGATTAAGAATTTCCAGAAACAATTACAGCTGTTAGAAACATGGGCGATAACACATAAGCTGAAATTCAATGAAAACAAGTGTAGGGTTATACAGTACATTTTGGGCATAATGATACTAAAGCAAAATATATAATAATACTAAGGTCATACCTGGTACAGCTCATGGAAGGATCTGAGTTATTGTCACTAGTACCTTAAAATTTGACATGTATGCAAGATTTACAGTCAACAGAGCCAACAGAATTGTGGGAAATATATTGAGGCATATCAACAGCAGAAAACAAGAAGTTTTAATGTCTTTGTATAAATCTCTGGTGAGACCAGTTATGGAATATGGTGCCCCTTTTTGACCACCACAGAGTGTTGGTATACTATGTTAATGGAAGGAGTCCAAAGAAGGATTACTAACAGAATACACAGACTCAGTGGTAAGGATTATGAGGGTAGACTCAAAGATCTGGGTCTGTTTTCCATAACGTATCATAAACTTAGAGATACTTGTGTTATGTATATAAGGCTCTAAACAATGAATTAATCTTTGAGGTTACTGGGCTAATGAAAAAAAATGTGGAAGAAAGGGAAACCAGAATGCATCCTTTTCAGCTTAATAAAGAATTCAGTATAAAACCACAAGAAGGAAAAGTGGTTTAATCAAAGGGTGGTAGAATTCTGGAATAAGGTGCCAGAAAACGTAAGAGCCACTAGTCTCATTATATCATCCTTTAAGAAATTATTGGATGAACACATGGGCGACAAGAAATACAAATTTATCCACTGATATGTGACAAGTCTAAATATGTCTCATGTAGCTCTTAGACTTGTTAACTCACATATGAACCTATGAACTTATAAACCAGGGTACCGATATACAGTATCAGTAAAGTACTCAATTTTTAAACAAAGTGTGGCTAACAGTTTGCTGGCATCTTCGATATGCTATTGTATAAAATAGTCTTGATTTTTCTGAAATGTTACTGATACTAGCGGACATTTTGTATATATATGTACATAATGATTACTTATTATGATTTTATTATTGTGCTTATTGTCTCTTTCAGTATGCTTTGTCATTTCCCTCATGTTGTTCCCTTTCCGCAAGGTGTGGCTGAAAATAAATCTTTGTGATCCAGTCCTCTTTTCTAGTAAATGGAAATAAATAAAATAAAATAAAGTAATAACATCCATTTTATTTTCCCTTTGGAATAGTTTTGGCCAAATACATTCTGACCTGTTTAATATCTGAGCCAAAAGCACACTGTTCTACATTTTGCACAGGTGCTCATTGGAATTCTGCCTAGTTCTACCCTCACAATCTGCTTTGGCCAGGACTGACAGACCTTAATAATGCCCTAATAAAATCTTGAAATAGCAATTTCTACATTGTGAGGCAAATGTAGTGCTAGCATCAGAGAATGCATGTTCATGGGGATCAGGTGAGGTGGGGTGCCACTAGCAGCAGAGAATACACTTCCATGTGGATTAGGTGAGGTAGGGGTGCCACTAGCACCAGAGAATACACTTCCATGGGGATCAGGTGAGGTAGGAGTTCTACTAGTACCAGAGAATTCACTTCCATTAGGATCTGTTGAGGTAGGGGTGCCACTAGCAACAGAGAATGACTCTGTGGGTATCAGTGAGGTAGGGATACCACTAGCACCAGAAAATACACTTTTATGGGGATTGGATTAATGAGGAGGAGGAGTATTTTGTTTTATGTTTTGTTTTGTTTTGTCAGACATATGCTGCTGGGGAGGAGGGTCATTCACCACTGTGAGCAGTATTAACAGTGGGGTTTTGCAAGTATTAAATAGCACTGCCACTATAGTCTTTTAGTAAGCTCTGTGCCTGCATGCAAGTGGTTTGTCTTATTTACATGGATGTAGTAATGCCATTAGTGCAATTGTGCTAACCTCTTAGCACCAAACTACAGAGCTCTTTACATATGAACATAAGAATCTGCCAACAGAAACAGGCCTCATTATCTATCAAGTCTGCTCAAATGTGCAGCTAGCCCTCTACATTGCGGCTGCCCCCTCCCTCCACCCTTATGCCCCCACCGTGTCCCATCACCTTTTAAACTGCCCACTCTCCAACAGGATACCATCTCCTCTGGCAGAGCATTCCACTTAACCACCACCCTCTCTGTGAAAAAATGTCTCATCATCTCTCTCTCCTATATCTTACCCTCCAATCTGAGACAATGCCTCTCATGCCCCCAACTTAAATGCCCTTCTGTACCTGTCTTGTTTATCCCCATCATATATTTAAAGGTCTCAATCGTATCTCCCTAATTCCTTCTCTCCTCCAGTGAGTACATATTCAGCTCTCTCAACCTGTCCTCATAGGGTCTGTCCTCCAAACCCAGGATCATCTTTGTTGCCCTGTGCTGCACTTCCTCCAGTAATCTGACATCCTTCTTCAGAAATGGGCACCAGAACCCATGGAGTACTCCAAGTGTGGTCTGACCAGTGACCTGTACAGAGGCACAATCACCTTCCTCCTTCTGGAGGAGATTCATCTCAAAATACACCCCAGCATCCTGTTGACTTTAACTGCTGCCTTCCTGCACTGAGCTGAGTTGCTTATATTCTCTGTTATAACCACCCCATATCATTTTCTTCCTCGGTGGTACCTAACTGAACCCCTCCCAACTGGTAGCTCCTCCCAGAATTCCTTACTCTGAGGTGCAGTACCCTGCACTTCTTAGCATTGAACCCCAGCTGCCACACTTCTGACCACTTCTGCAGTTTAGTTAGGTCATCCCAGAGCCCTTGCCACCCTACCGTGTCTTCCAACAACACCCCCATCTTGTTATAATTAGCGAACAGACTGTTCCTTCTCCTGCATCCTGCAAATACAGCATCAACTGCACTAACAGATTGGTGGACATGCTATGTTCACTTCATATGGTGCCAATCCTGTTAGCACCATGCTAAGCATTTGAATACGGAGGTCATACTGTCCTGAAACAAAATAAAAGTAACAGTTTTACCTGATTAAAAGCAGCATGAAGGAACACAGATCCACTCTGTAGCAGGTCTTAGCAGATTTCACAGCTTACCAGCTGTTGAAACTTAAGAAGTCTTTTCATAGAAGGCCAATGCTATTAACAGAACACAGGAAGGATAATTCAACCCAGCAGCTCAATTGTAAACAGGAACCCAATTCTGAAAGAGACAATGACTTTCCAACTACACTTAAACAATTCCATGTATTTCTCATGAAAAACATTTTAGCCACTTTATATGTGGATTATCAAATGGGTTAGGAAAATTCTGTGCTATGATTGGTTGAATCTCATATCATGACTGTGCTGTGTTTATTCTATTTATTTATTTATTTGGTTTTTGGTAAATGGGTAGGCACACTTTATGCCAGTACAACAGCACATCTTAGACATGCATAACTTTCTCAACCTCAATACAGAGTTTTAAAATTAAAATCATGAAAACCATGTTATCACTGCACTAGGCATACCAGGATGTGTGTAACTGAGGATAATGGCACTTTCTGGTGTGAAAGGCATTTGCTTGCCTTATGCCTACATCCCAAGGCATGCCATTATCCCACAGTAATCCACACCTTGCCATGCCTTATTGCTTAACTAAGACAGTTCAGAGGTGGCATTATGCTATATTGATGTACCTTCTGATGATTTCTCAAACCACCAGTCAGCACATTAACATAGATTATAAAATGTGTAGGAACGTGCTGGGTTCTGATTAGAGGAGCACTGTGCTTTTTGTGGTGACACCCACTGGGTTAGAACTCTCCAGCAACCAGGTTGCAGCAGACCAAAATATCCATGCCTGCCAAAAATTTCTGAAGGAATTATTTTTGGTAGCTAGGATAAAAATGTCAGAACCCACTCACACCTATTTGCCATCACTTTTCCAAATTGTCAAAAAAAAAAAATTCTGTAACTTGCACCCTGTGATCTTCAAAATACAAATATTCATATTTACTGTAAAAATAAACAGGGAACCTTATCCTTCAACCTCTTGTTTTTAGTTTTTTAATGATTTTTCTTTTATAGGCCTCTCCACCTCGTCTTGCAGTTGTGACAACATCCACATGCCCCTCCCCTGGCCCACACTCCCACTCACATGCATTCACCCTCCTCACTCGCATCCATCCTCCTACTCACTCATGTGCCTTTCATTTTAGTCCAGGCCACAGAACCTATAAAGCACTTTAACACCATTTGAAAATGACACCCTAAAGAAAGAGATCACTGCAGCTATTGCACTTACTGAGGACTAAAACAGGCAGCCACATTTTGTATCTCATGCACCCTGCTGGCTGCATCATTCCCTCTCTATTTCTTCCATGTTGGTGGCATCATAGAAACATAGAAACATAGACTTTGACGGCAGAAAAGGACCACTTGGCCCACCCAGTCTGCCCATTTCCCTACCTACTGGATAAGCTGCAGATTCTAGTTAACCAACAGCCTGCTTCCTGCAACCCCGCACTATAATTGCTTTGTGTCTGTCCCAAGCATGTTTGAATTCCCCCACTGTTTTAGACCCAACGACCTCCTCAGGAAGGCTGTTCCATGTATCCACCACTCTCTCCGTGAAAAAGAATTTCCTCACATTACCCCTGAGCCGTCCCCCCTCTATCTTTAAACTGTGCCCCCTTGTTCTTACACATCTCTTTTTCTGAAAGATGCTACCCTCCTGGACTTTGTTGATTCCCTTGAGGTACTTGAACGTTTTATCATGTCCCCTGTCCTCCTTTCATCAAGGGTATACATATTAAGCTCTCTCAGTCTCTTCATATGGTTTCTGATGTAGACCCTGCACCATTTTAGTTGCCCTCCTCTGGACTGCTTCCATCCTGTCTATGTCCTTGTGTAGATGAGGTCTCCAAACTGCACACAGTACTCCAGATGGGGTCTCACCAACTGTCTGTATACATGTCTCTCTCTCTCTCTCTCTCGATCACTGACAAGCAAAATGCTGAGACATTTGCTCTGATCAGAAGTCTGCTGGTCCTGCTGTTCTCCCAGAACAAAGAATAGTTCTCTGTGACTGTACTTAGCTCATGGAGGACAGTGGGAACCAGCAAGCAAAAAATAAGAGCTTATAAAAACTTCAACGTGCTCTTCAGTCTATTGAATGTCCCACTACTAAAGTCCTCCTCTGATGACAGTTGCAGGGGATTCTGTAACTTGTAGTTACAGAAAATGTCAGCTTGCAAGTTGACAGAATCAGTGTAATACACTCTACTATACTGCGGTAAACTGGCAAAAAAGTGTTTCTGAACACAAAGGCAAATTGGGACTAGCCCACACTTAATTATGGGGCTCTTACTGCCGACAGTTCCCTTTAGGGTTGACCCCTGCAGATACAGTGCAGTATATAAGGCCTCTGGGTGCACAGTAAATTTCACATTACTGTCACAGAACTAGCCAGGACTCAGTAACATGAGGCTACCTGATGCCAAAGGCTACTTGAAGCAACCTGGTGTCCAAGATTACCAGACATTACTATTCTTTCACAGGACTAGCCAGGACCCAGTAACATGAGACAATCTGGTGCCCAAGGCTACTTGATATTTACTGTACTCTCACCACACTAGCCACGATCCAGTAACATGAAGCAACTGGTGGCCAAGGTTACTGGACCTTACTGTACTTTCACAGAACTAGCCAGCACCTAGTAACATATGGCAACCTGGTGCCCAAGGTCACTTGACATTTACTGTACTCTCACAAAACTAGCCAGGTTCCAGTAACATGAGGTTACCTGGTGTCCAAGGTTAGTTAACATTACCTTACCCTTACAACACTAGCCAGGATCCAGTAACATAGGTTACCTGGTGTCCAAGGTTAGTTGACATTACTTTACTCTTGCAGTACTAGTCAGGATCCAGTTTCTCTGCATGAGGCTCATGGGGAAGCATATTGATGCTTTCTGAGTAGTGATTCCTATGAAGGTGCTCACTGTAATATCTGGCGTTCTAATTTCAGCATCAGTGTCACTTTAGGGGAGTTCCACTTAGGGCCCTTGCAGAGTCTCTCCTCTTTAACATCAGAAGTAGCTGCATTATCATTTTCTTAGCTAGATTGTGTAGGTGGGCTACAAAAAATATACAGACCTTGTAACTTCGCAGATAGTATCTAGACTGGAAAAAGGTCTGCTATTTTAGTGCCTCATCAGCTTTACAGTATGTCAAGCACTAGAAAACACTGTGATGTCACTCTGTATACAGCTTGTTATAGTTAATAACATGGCATGGATAAATGAAACAATCTGACTGGCAAAAACAAGCTTCATGATGGTCTGATTACATGAGTGCACTTTTAAATGAGTTCTGACTTTATAAGCCATTTGATAAGCTCAGTAAGACACTTCAGGGCTGTGCAATTATTGTCAATAATTATACTTCACAGACATGTTTATAGGTGCTCAGCTGCACCTCGTGTCTAGCATCATACCTGAGGCACGTGGATCTCAATCCTAATTACCCACCTAGTTGTGTTTTACTGCTTACTCTTCAGCTAGTGCCTTTACTGCTCCATAAACTCTCTTGTGACTACCTTAGTTATGAGAAGGTTAAAGGCAGAGCACATCCACTTTTCGTCATAGTTTCAGGATATATTTTCTATAGGTAGAATTATTTAGCAATATCCAGGGCTTATTATCTAGTACATAATTAACTGGCAAAATCCTGAAACTGAAGCAGTCTTTGACCAATGACGATATCGCAGTATAGCATCCTGATTAAGAACTGATTGTCAAGATTAACCATTTCCTAACACTTTGGGACCACCTTACAATCACAATAGTGCACTCCAAGGTGTGGAATATTATGGGAAATTATCACAATGTGGACAGCTGAATACACTCTACATTGCCTTGTGCCTCACAATACACCAAAGGTGTGACAATATTTTATGAAATCAGATAAAGTGTGAATTACCACTTAATTATATGATTGACTACCCCTATTTATGGTTTAAGCATGGAATATTTTGTCTATAGTAGATAATTAAATATCCTAAGAATTATCCTGATGGATAATCCAGCCACAAGTACCCATTGTCCTGGTCAGTTCTACCAGATAGGATTGGTAACTGAGAGTACCTGCTCTGGAAGCAAGAATTTACCCCAGCACACATTTCACATTGTACAATATTGCCAGCTCCAGAAGAAAACTAAAACCCAAAGAGGTGTCTGGAGGTGTCAACAGATTCTCGAGTTACTGTATTTATCAGCTGTTAGGCATCCATGCTACTATAGGGTCAGATTACATTAAAACTATTCTCAGTGTGTGTCCAGTACATCACTCCCTAAATTTATGCTGTTTCTTTTACAGTAAAGATCAAATTCCACAATCTCAACATCCAGTAAAAAACTACACTGTTCAAAATGAAGATCACTCTCTGTGTCTTGCTCCTTGCTGTATCGGTGGTGTCAACATATGGCCAATGTACCAAGTACACCTGGAAGGGAGACAAATGTGTTGATGACTGTATTTTATATGGAGATGGACTTTACCAGTGCAGAATCACAGGCATGTCTACTGATTATTGCTCACCGGCGGAAGGTGTCACAATTGCAAATACGCCATGCCAGGGCCCATGCCACAGGCAGGTGAGCATCTGGGGAGAGAAGTATGAGTGCAGTGTTCCATCAGGAAAGGAAAACAGATGTGGTATCTGCTACTCCCGTCCAGCCCCATAAGAAGAAGAGAAGGAGGAAAGAAAAGTACTAAGATTTGAAATATGATTGCACCTTTCATGGATAGCAAAATATTTCTCAAAAATGTGATGTTTAACCTGTCAAACATTTGCAAGATTAGTTAATGATCTGAGAAGCATAACCTGTCTTTCTGTTAGTGGGGAAAATTATTCTGTCCTGTCTTGGTTCCATATAATTGAACAGCCTTTGATTACTGAGTTAATTAATTGTCTGGTTCCCTGACTCATTTCTGGTGAAGAAATAAAAATTATGTTATGCTGCATGAAGATTACTTGTGAAGTCTGTTTTTCAGTTGTATTTAGAGTTAGTTCTTTGTGCTGGACATCTGCTGAGGGTGTGAACAGATTGTGAATTTGTTATTTTCAGAGGGTGCTTTTCATGGTTACCTTCCCTTATCCCCCCATAACTGTGAAAAAGGGAATTATATTACCAGGTATCATGTTAAACAGGAGTTTTGCTTGGTAACATCAGTGTGCATGTCTACTGCACCAACCTTTAACCTTGTAACACACTGTACTGCACAACAATGGAAACTCTTTGTACCTACTTAAATATTTAAACAATAAGACACAACAGGGCGTAGGTTATTGGATATTATACAATGGCAAGAAAAAACCCTGGACTCTGATTGGTCAGTCTTAGGCTGGACCCATGATGTTATCCCAGCACAACATCACGGATCTAGTCTCAGCCTCACTGTGAACCTGCAGATGAGCTTGAGCAGCTTGACCATCTCCTTGATTGTTTCGTCTGCTCTTAAAAAAACAAAAATATCTTTCCACACAAAAACATCTTTAAAATTATTTTTTTTATTCTGTATAACAACGAGCCATTGTATAATAGCAATAATGCCCTCCAGGGTGTGTGTCTTTTGGGTTAACATCACACCTCAGTTGTTGGACGCACTTGACCTGCGGCCCCATGCCCAACCATCTGAGGCATGATGTTACCCCAGCACGACACACACCCTGTTGGGCATTATTGCTTTAATTTACCCATGCCTCATGTGATGTGTTATGAGACACAACTGTGTGAGTTAACTCACTAGAGGGAGATAATCCCCCAATTGTCCTCATCCTGAAGTGACTAGTGTGATCACACAATGGACCCATGTGCCATTTTTTTTATGTATTTCAGAATGTCACTAAATGTGTTGGGGGGAACTGAAATGTCAGGTTGCCCACAAGTAGCTCCTCATATCTTCATATAATAACTCATGTCACCACCATGTTCAATGTATTTATCCAACCTGTTTTTAAACATGTCTTTGGTGCTGCTTGCTACAATTTCATATGACAATCTATTCCACAGGTTGACCACCCTTTGTGTAAAAAGTGCTTCCATTTGTAGACCTAAACTTAGTTATTTGTAGTTGTAAACATTGCCCTCTTGTGCTTGAGTTAGTATTTCTAAATTTCAAGTTCAGGTTGTTCCTAAGTATGTTATCATGTAAAATATCATAAAGCAATAAGAGGTCTCTTCTTGTTCTCCTGACCCCTGGTCAGTGCAATTTAGTTTATCAAGTCTCTAATTATTCTTTAGATTTTCTAAATCTTTAATTAGTTTGTCATTTTATGTTAGACTTTTCAACCCTTACAATTTTTTTTTTTGTATGTACATGAAAAACAAAACAGAAATAGTAAGAGTTGGAAAAAGTCCAACATAAATTGATAAACCCATTAAAGATTTAAAAATCTACAGTATAATGACAGACTTGATAAACTATCAAAAGTATGTTTTGTTTTATTTATTATAAAATACCTTTCTCAGTCATGGGTGGATTTACCTGTGGGTAATAACTTCAACTGACCAATCAAGTTACAAGATTGTTGGACCTCATAGGAAGAGCTAGCTATGTATGAGATAGCATACAGCTGGCTCGAGGGCAGTATTAAAAATATTTGTGCACTTATCCCACAATATGCTAACTGTCTGAATATAGGTCTGTGGCAGTGTAGCACATAGTGATTATGTGCTGTACTGACACAGCCCTCCTAGTGAATATAGCCAGCTGGAGCTCAATGAGACAGCACGTCTAAAACAGGATACTGTCAGTGATCCAGTGAGCCATATAAGGCCCTAACATGCTAATGTACCCATTGGGCATGCAAGGCAGTAGTGTACCCCTGCATACCTATTATAAGCTCATTAGCATCCTGCACAATGCATGGCAGCATTGTACGAATCTGTGGAGAACACCTTAATTGCCATTCCTGGCAAGCTGTTTAATGTAAGAACACCCAACAGGTAGAAAAAAAAATCTTGAAACCTGACTGAGGTCCTCAGAACCCAGTGCTGATATCTCCATGCAGCAGGAACAGAAGTTTTTAAAATAAAAAAATGGCACCAACAACTGCCCTCAAGATCACTAGGCCTGCTCTCTCTCTCTCTCTCTCTCTCTCTGTTCTAAAACTGCCACTAATCATGGCTCAGTCTAGCTCCAGCAATGACTCAATCCTCCTGTAAGTTGTTCCTTGCTCTTCTAAACTACCAAAATGCATAAACTTCCATAAAGTTATCCTAATCTTGCTGTCCACAAGTTGCTAGGCCAGCTCTTGAGCTCTGCACCAATCATCAGCTGTAACCCACATAGTAGTCCATCCAGACTGTAATTCTATTTGCTCCTGATCCTGACCTCAAAGCCTCAAAAAAGTGATTTTTTTTTTCATTTTAATGATCAGAGGTCATGATGTAGTTCTGAAACTGCCACTGACCATGGCTCAATCCAGTTCCTAGTCATGACTCAGTCATCCACCTACACCCTGACTGCTGCATTCCCTCATTGATTCCCCTATATTGCACTGCTAAGGCCACAGAACACTGCTCATTGGTGCCACCTACTGGCCAAAAGGCCACACAACATGGACTACTTAAATTTATTTATTGAAAACTTTGGATATTACCTTTTAGCACAACTGCTCATTTACAAAAGTTCCCCATCAAATACACAGTCGCAAAAAACATTATAAGTAGATTAGACAGTTCCAGTGGAAATGCAGTCAAGTCAGGCTTCAAGCACTTACTGTAAGGCAAAACAGTTACATACAGTTTTGAAAAAATTGATATAGAAGGTTGTATAAAATGTCACAGATGAGGCAAGATTCTCAAAAGGGGCATCCCCGACTTGCACACTGGCACAGTTCTGCAAGGGGACTGATGCACCAGCACAACTCCAATGCACCAATGCATTGAAGATGAGCCACACACTGCCCATAATGATATGCAGCACATCTGAAGGGGCTGTGAAGGGGGCATGCCCATGCATATGGCATGCAGCCCCATTCACAGTTTGGCCAGGAGGCGCATCTCCGGGGCAAGTCTGGAGATGTGCCTCCTAAAGATAAGTCTACAACAAGTATACTTAAGTTGCTTGCCACCCACAAGCAGGCTGCCATACTGCAGACAGCAGCATGGCAAACTGCCCACTCTGCCACAGCAGAATGCCACCCTCCCTGCCTGTGTCATCATATTATACCACACAATGTGCTGGTAATACAATGTCCATAGAAATCCACTTCCCTGCCCGAGTCCACATATCCAGGCTGTACACTGCAGCGGTAATACAGATAGAAACCACCTCCCTGATCAAGTCCAAGTATCCATGCTGCACACTGCAGTGGTAATAAAGTGTCCAAAGAAACCCCCTACCCTGCCAGCATCCCCAATTCTATGCCACACACTGCAGTGGTAGATAGTTATACACAGAACCCCCACCCCACCCCGACCCACATGCACTGCGATGGCACTCCAGATGACACTCTGTTGGGCCTTGAACACCCCACCACCACCACACAGGCACCCTCTCCCTCACTTATTCCCCTCTTTCCTGCAGGTTCTGATAGTCAGTGTGGCACAACCCACCTGGAATTCCGGCCACATGTCCGCTGACAGAGTTGTCTAGAATGACAGCTACTGTAGTACATCGAAAGCTCCTTTAGTGCACCCTGTCAACTCATGTGGTTGAGATGAGTACTGTACTATGTCATTCACATTTGAATGATAGAGTACAGTACTCATTGCAAGCCCATTGATCGACAGGGTCCACCAATGGCTTTCATTAGTAGATAGGTCATTCTTAGACAGCTCTGTCAGCAAGCAGCTGTGGTGGAATGGGTGGCGTGCTGCCCACCAACATCAGGACCTGCAGGGAAGGGGGGAGCAAGGTGGGGAGAGGGTGCCTGTGTGGGTGGGGGTGGGGTGTCTGCTGGCCTAATGGGGTGTCATCTGGAGTGCCACCGGCAGTGCATGTGGGGCGGGGTGGGGTTCTGTCCATGACTATCTACTTCAGCAGTGTCCAGCATGGAATTGGGATGCAGGCAGGGTGAGAGGGTTTCTTTGGACATTGTATAACCGCTGCAGTGTGCAGCATGGATTCAGCGACACGGGCGGGGGGGGTGTCTTTGTGCACTGTGCTACCGCCGCTGTGTGCGGTATGGATTCAGCGACATGGGCAGGGAGGGGGTGTGGCACTACTCTGATAGGGCAACTGGGTTTGTGGCTGTCCAGCTGCACATGCAGGGCACCTGGCACATTCTGCCGGGTGCATCCCTGCATGGCACATGCAAATGGGACCATAATGACATGTAAATGGCCTCATTACTCATTGCATACCTAATGGCCCCATTTGCATGTCTGTGGTGTGAATGGCATTTTACGGCACACTGCATCAGGAGATGCACTGCCCCATTGGATTTGCAGCCTGAGCAGGGGGCTGTGATGGTGCATCCAGGGCTGGGCACAACTGTGGTATTCACAGAGTGGATGTGCAGGGAGCATCCCTGGCACGTCTTCTGTAAATACCACTGTTGGTACTCGGCACATCTTATTTGTGCCAGGGCATCCAAGACGCACCAAGCACAAGCAGTTTGTGAATCCTGCCCTATATGTACAGTTAGAAACTGAATAAAACTATTTACTGTTTACAGTTGTGTAGGCCTGCAAAGGCAGACTGCAAAGATCTCCTAAGCTGATTAAACTTGGGGAGATATAGTAGTGTATCAGGCAATACCTTAGATTGTGCTCTCTGAGCTTTCATTCTCCTGCATTTGCTCCAACTAGAACTGTGTTGCACTCACTTTATGTAATAATATTCCTTGTATAGTTAGTGATTGTGCTCAACTAAGTGTATTCTTGTATTCAATGAACATTGCACCATCTGTATGTTACTGTGCTCAAAGTACTGTTAATGTATCTCCAGTTTGTGCTGACACCTGTACCATTCATATATAATGTATTATGTATTTGTTTGCATTCATGTTGCTATCTTCATGGCCCAGATCATGCCTGAAAATTGTCCCTGGGATCAGTGCACATACCCACTAAACAAACAAACAAACAAATAAATAACTTTGTTTAACCACTAGTGTCCCTGTTTAACCACTAGTGTCCCTGACAACAAATGACTGCTTTCATAGTTCAGTATGCTAGAAAGGAAGCTTAAGGGCATTACTGGCTGTGGTATTTATTTATTTTATTTTATTTATATATTTCAAAGGTTTCACCAGGAAAGACATACTGAGTTGCTAACAGCTCATTTCCAGATGCATCCTAGGGATAAGGGGATGTGATAACTCACATAAGGCCAACTACCTTAGATTGTTAGAACATTATCAAGTTACCAATCAACGATTTCCCATAAGAAGGCCGAGTTCCTGTCCAGGTAGATTGCTGCCACTCAGAACTGACCTGCTCAGATCTTTCGAACTGTAGACAGACTGTGCAGCCCAACCTGCCTGCAGTCTCAAAGGACCTTTTCGCAGTTGGAGTGCAACGAGCTTGTTCGGTTCTTTTCCGATAAGGTGGTTGACATCAGGGTGGAGAGCCGTTCGATTCACTCTATGGGGAATGCTACTGATCGGTGCCCGGCCACTGTCTCTCATTTTTCCTGGAGCAACTTTGACCGGTAGGAGTTCATGGATGTCATGCAGATTGTCCAGGGTATGCGCCATACATGTTGTAGTTTGGATCTGGGCCCAACTTCCCTGATTAAGGGTTGTAGTGACATCATCAGCCTGGTCCTGGCACAGATAGTCTGGTGCTCCCTTGATTTGGGTGAGTTTCCCAGCTCCCTGAAGGAGGCAGTGGTGACACTCCTCCTGAAGAAAGCTTCTTTGGACCCAGACTCTCTTGCTAACTACAGACTAACCTCTAACCTCCCCATTGTGGGGAAGGTAATTGAGAAGGTAGTGGCTGTACAACTGGAGAGCCACTTGACCATCCATAACATCTGCAAACCTCTCCAATCCAGTTTTCAAAAGAGGCACTGTACCAAGACTGCATTGGTTTGGGTCCTCAATAATCTCCTGATGGAGGGAGATCAGAGAAGCAGTTCCATCTTGGTGCTCCTTGATCTCTCTCTTCAACTTTCGACACCATGGACCATGGGGTGCTGCTTGAGAACCTGAGATTAATCTGTGACCTGACTAGTACAGTCCTCAGGTGGTTTAAGTCCTTCCTTACTGGCAGAACTCAGAGAGTGGTGTCAGGGATTTATTCCTTCAACCCTCTCTCTCGGCTATTTGGGGTCCCTCAGAGCTCAGTGCTGTCCCCATGTTGTTTGCGGTGTATACGCTGCCCCCTGAGACATTATAAGATGGTATGTGCTGAGATTTTACTGCTATGCTAATGATACCCAGCTCTACCTGTTTTTTGCACCTGACCAGGATAGTGCTTGCTCGATGTTTAAAAACTGCCTCACTGAAATCCAGGATTGGATGAATTCCAGCTGGCTGAAGTTGAACTCGGGAAGGACTGAGGTGATGGTTGTGGATCCAGGTCACCTGATAGGGAGGTCAGGCCTGGTCAGCCTTCAGGTCTTTTCCTGGGGGGCTCCCAGCTCCTTACATCTGAATGGGTACGGGACCTAGGGCTGGTGCTTGATGACGGGTTGACACTATGATCCCTGGTGTTGGCAGTCGTCAAGTCTTCCTTTCACCATGTTAGGATCATCACTAGAATCAAGCACCTTGTTCCATCCGGTGACCTTCCCATGCTGATCCACACCTTCGTGACCTCAAACCTTGATTATTTCAACTCCCTTTACTTAGGGCTACCAGGGTTTAATATCCACCTCTTGCAGCTGGTGCAGAATGCTGCAGCCCCGTTGTTGCCAGGGACTCCCCGGTCATGTCACATCACACCAGTGCTGCGCGAACTGCACTGGATGCCGATTCAGTGGCAGATCACCTTCAAAGTCGGATTACTAATGTGTAAAGCCCTACACAGACTCGGCCCGGACTACCTGAGAGAGCTTCTGCTACATTGTTGCCCCAAGTGACGGCTCCACTCGGCTGACAAAGGGTTGCTAGAGATTCTGAGGGTATCCTTAAAATCTTCTGGGGCCCATGTATTTATGTACATAGCCCCAGCCCTCTGGAATTCTCTACCCTGTCGGCATTGGGAGTGCATGACTGTTGGGGGTTTTAAACAGGCACTTAAAACTTTTTTATGGCACCAGGACTATTCCAGTTAACTAGACTGAAAAACGGATTTTATTGATTGTTTTACATTGCTGTTTTATGTTATGGATTTTATTAAGATTTATGTACAGCACCTTGATATACTTGAAAGGCACTTAATTAAATAAAATGTATTATTATTATTATATACATCACATACAATATAACAAGGAGCATAAATTAAGAGAGAAAATACATTGAAGGTAATTCAGTATTACAGGTCCAGGTAGTAGATCAAACTGAGATACTTTAGGTAATGTAAGCAGTCTTACAAGAACAGAAAAGGACAAGATAAAGAGGGAGACACTGTCAGGGCAAAACTAGTGGGGGATTTAAAGGAAAGCAGAAAAGGCAGAGCATATAGTCAGGAAAGAGAGTACCACAGTTTAAGAAAGCTGTAAGAGAAAACAGATTAATCAACAGTAGGTTTTCTAGAAAGAATAAAAAGGAATGGGAAGATTATTGTGGAGAGTAGTGCCCAAGGGGAACTGATCTCAAATTAATTACCTGGGGCCCGATATTCAAAAATGGGCAAATGGGGTGCAAAGTTTTGCACTGCAATTGCCCATTGCTATGACCCCGAGGATCCTATATTCATTTGGATAGTGCACTGGTGATATCCAGCTGAATACAGGGGCATATCGGTGCAGCGTTAAGTTGAATAACACTGTCCCAATATGGACCTGGGATATGCAGGGAATGGTGCCCCTAGACTCGATAGCACCGGGAGTCCATGGTGTGATGCTCAGCCTGCTCCATGCAAATAAGCCCATTGGGCATGCAGGTGCAAAGTGGCCATATGCATGTCCATTATGGGCTCTTTGCATAGGAAGTAGTGACAGGGAGGCCCCACCTCCCTTCTATTGCCCATCCTAGTTTAAAAAGAATAGTGTTCTGTGGTCCCCACCCTCTTATCACTGTCCCATATATTTTAAAACTCTTCCTGGTGCCTAGTGATCCGTCTATCTGATCACCAGCCTCAGTATAGAATAATAATTCCCTGGCCCTTGTGGTCTCTACCACCCTTTGACAGCTGGTCCCAGTATAAAATAATAATTGCCTGGTGCCCAGGGTTTCCTTACCATCCAATCACCTTCTTGAATAGATTGCTGTATATTCCTGGTGCCTAGTCCCCCACCCACCAAACACTGTCCTGAATAAATGACAGCACATCATTGGTGCCTAGTGATCCTGCCAAACTCCAATCACCGCTCCAATAAAAAAAGTAGCGTGCTCCTTGTACAGTACACAGGTTGTGCATTCTTTTGTGCAGTATAGATGATGTGTGCTTCCTGTAAAAAGTGCCCCTGGCCACGGTTGTTATTGCTATTCTACACCCTTAAATTGGTTTTCAGAGATCACATGTCTGAACATCTTCCTTGTTGGCTTTTATTCTGCAATAGAGTCTTTACACTTCAACTAATTTCTGTGCTTTGAAAATGGCAATGCTATTTGTTGGAGAGTACATCTCTCACAGTAACCAGGTAGATCACTAGACTAGCTATTAATGAAGTGGTTAGACCACTACGCTAAACTAGCTATTAACAAAGTGGTTACATAATGTATGTATATATGTATGTATGTATGTATGTATCTATCCATCCATCTATCTATCTATCTATCTATCTATCTATCTTCTATCTATCTATCTACCTACATCTGTCTATCTCTATCTGTCAGTCTGTTTGTCTGTCTGGCTATCTATATAACATCTATTAATATATATAATATGAGTTGTGCAGGGATGGTATTTTTAATGCAGTGTTAAACATAAACAGTGATGTACAGTAGCTAGTGATAAATTAGCATGCCACTCTTCAGAGCACATATGGTAAATGTTTTCCCCTGTGTTCAAGGAACAGAAAGACATAGCATATACATTTTATACAACACTTTCCTACACAAATTAACTCACACTACCCTGGACACACTGATATTTGCCATCTAATTGACATCTGTTTATCAGGGTACCATACTTGCATCACATAATTATAGCACTTGAATTTAGTGTACTGGAAAAGCTCCAGGAGATGAAACAACTTTTTTTTTCAGAATTACTGAGGGACACCTGTCATACAGTCATATTATTACATCAGTCAAACTTCAAGACAAATACATCAGTGTGAACAATCTGTCACCAAAATAACTGATTCTGTATAAGTTTATTATTCTGTAAACAGCGGTAGGATTTCTTTCTTGGTGTGGGCGCACAGGCCATGCTGTACAGTACCTCCTCCACACAGTACAGGGAAGTGTACTTGTACAATACATAGGAGATACACTCCCTGTCTGTCCACATGGCAGTGGCCAAGGTGTTGTGAGGAGGACTGTACTAGTCACTATATTGGAGCTGCAACTCCAATGCTTCAGTTAAAGGGGGTTCACAGGGTGGGTGGTCAGTGCCCAAGGTGGGTTGGTTGCTAGACACCAGGAACTTTGTGAAAGTGTACAGGGATGGGGATTGATGAGAGGGGTGCCCCTAGATGACAGGGAGTTATTTTCTACTGGGACTTGGAATTGAGGGCAGGTGAGACCACTAGGCACCAAGGATATACTGTAATCTATTAGGGATGGCATTTGGAGGGCTGGGGACCCAATAGGCACCAGGGGCCAGATGTGCTGCCCAAACCACCAAAAGTTTGTTGGCTGCAGTGACTCTGGCAGCTGCTAGGGTTGCTCAGAGTAAATCAGGATTTTGCATACAGTAATAGTGCTACACAAAGTAGTCTGCACTATTTAATTTGTGCAGTGCTACCATGCTGAATATTGCATTGCACAGGTATTCCTGTCCCCACCCTCCCTTTGCCCACCACATAAATTGTTTTTGTGCATGTACTAACCCTTTTAGCACATGCACCCCTTGAATATTGCACTCGGTGCAAACCCCAGGCAAATGAGGCACACCACTTGCCCACCAGGAAATGTTTTGAATATCGGGCCCCTGAGTTGCAACTTTATTTGAAACCAACTGTTCAGAAAATTGAGTTCTTGTGTTATGGTTCAACAATTTGAAAATTGTTGAAAGCCACTCTATGAAACTATAATGGAGCCTATTTTAACTCTGTTAGTGTATTTTATAAGTGGGTGTTCATGGGACAAGACTGGACAGATCTCGTTACCCTGAGATAAGTCCTATGTAGTTTTTGTAGTATAGTTTTTGATGCTTGCCTATAGATGCTACTGCTATGTTCAATAGCAGGTGATAAAAGTTAGCAATTTTAAGCTTCACCTTCTCCCAGTACCCCAGACTGTTCTCCTAAGGGTGCCTACCTAAGTCAGTCATCCATTTACAAAGACCGTTAAGGAGCAAATTAATTGTCATTGCTCTATAGGAAGTTTATCCCCAGATATTTGTCTGAATCTGTTCAATAACTGGGTAAACAGAAAGAATGGACATAGTCTCACAAAATAAATTTAAATTCAGTTTATTTTTTAAGTAATTTCTATCCATCATTTAATATCCAAGGTCTGTGGCCTCTTCTGCCACTTTATCAAAGGGGTGGTCCTGTTCAGACAAGAAATACGGTTTTGTCAGATATTTTAGTATATATTAGATCCTACTTTATTGTACTTCTTATATAATAAGTTGTATTAAAAAAATCAAACATTTGAGAGTTTGAATCAAGCTGTCTTGCAATCTCACCACAAAATGACACTCTTTCCCTAGATTACTTTGAGCAAAGGACTCCCACATTCCTTGCAAACGAACATGTTAAAGTGACAAACACAGTTGCCTCTGCATCTGTGAAGCACTCTCTATAGGCAGTTATGACAGGGGTTGGCAGGAATGTGCCACCCGATTGGTGCAGTTGCTTTGTGCGGCCATGGATTAAGCATCCTCTTTAATCCATGGTTCAGCAGAGTAACTCATGTGAACTGGTGTCAGCACTGTTCCATCTTTGAAAGTGCAAGGCAGTCATTTCTACAGTGGGAAAGGAGACAAGCAGGTGAAGGCTGGCTCTTGTCTGTGCACCAACAGTGAGACATGTAGCTGATCTCTGCCCCCCACAGCAGTTGTGTACCAGTTTCCATAATGTACATACAGCAATACCACTACCATATCCCCAGTAGCCAGATTTTCTGTGTCTGACCTAATGCTGCAGCCATATGTGTGCTCCAAGTACAGCTAGTAGACTTGCAGTGGCCCCTGTAATCCATGATGGTGCAACCATGTGTCCACCCCAAGTGCAGTGATATAGAGCAAAGAGACACAGCAAGAGACAGTCCCTCCAGAACAGTTTGTTTAACTGTGTGTGCAGGAGCAGAGAGAGAGGGATGTGGTGCAATCACAGACTGGAAGGCAGCACTGTAGTGTCTGACCAGGGAAACGTGGTGGTGAGCAAAGAGAGAGAGAGAGAGAGACCAACAGTGACAGTGACAATGACAGAAAAAGCTGCCTGTCTCTCTCAGGTACAGGTTGTGTCAAAAGTAACAGTTGAGCAGTAATTTTGGTGGCATGGTGACTGGCAGGCAGTGCTGCTTCACTGCCAACCCCCTAGCAACAGAGCGAACAGCAAAACAGAGATAGAGAGAGAAAATTGAGCAAGTAGGGAATGCCATGCAGAAAGAGAAACACAGGGAGCAAGAGACAGTCCCCATGGCATGGCTTGCTTAACCATGTGGGCAGGGACAGAGAGAGAGAGAGAGAGAGAGAGAGATGCAGTGCAATCACAGACCGGGAGGCAGCACTGTAGTCTCTGACCAAGGAAAAGTGGTGGTGAGCATAAGACAGGCATGCACTGTGACATTGGGACTTGGAGTGCCCTCTCTGTTTATGTGTCTCTCTATCTGTCTCAGTACATCTGTGCAGGATGTGGCAGATGTCACAGTTGTGCAGCACTTAAGGAGGCATGGTGACTGGCAGGCAGTGCTGCTTCACTGTTCCCTCCCCCAGCAACAGAGTAAGCCACAAAACAGTAACAGAGAGAAAAAGAGAGTAAGAGAGAGAAATTTAGCAGGCAGGGAAATGCCCCACATAGAGTAAAAGAGAGACACACATGGTGACCAGGAGATCGGGACATGTAAAGTCAGACCACAAACTAAAACAACAGGTTAGCACTTCAATGTACTTCAATGGTGTTTTGAACTTAAAGTCATAACTTGTTTTTTTGTTGTTGTTGTCCCCCCTCAACTGCCGCACATGTGTGGTTACTTGGTGTGTGTGTGTGTTTTTTTTAATGTATATTTTTTCATCCCCCACCTGACTCCCTTCTCTTAGCACCCACCACCCCAAACACCCAAAACATAACAGTGACACTGGGGGTGCCCTATCCCCCAGTGTTGTGATTTCTCAGTCTTTTTTGTTGTTGTTTTGCTCTATAAAATGAAAAACATCCACTGATGTCTTTTGCGCTGTTACTGTTCCCTACCCAACCCTCCCACTTGGCACCCACTAACCCACACCCCCCCCCAAGCTCTTACTTGCCCATATGGGGACCAACACCGTAATCCTCTCTGTACCACAGGCACATCTTCACTCTTCAAATCTGAACTGTGAAAAGAAGAAACAGGTATGAGCTTCAATGTATTTCATTGGGTTTTTGAACTTAGTGGCCTAACTTGGGCAATTTTGCATATTTTTGTCCCAAATTTTCAAAATGTCTTCTTTAGGACCGTACCTCATGTACAGTTGAACTGTCATGAGGCAGATCTGTACCTAAAGGTGATTTTGCAGTCCCTGTGCAAATCACCTTTTGGGCAGGAGTTGAACATTTTCTCTGCCCTTGTGTATGAGGTGGAATCATAAGAATGCTATGTTGAAAACGTGGTGTAAAATATTTAACAAAACAAAATTAAGAGCCTACACTGAATTGTGTGAACCCAGGCTTGACTTTGGTAATTTTCAATACCCCCCATATTCACAACACAGACATATCTTTACAGCACTTTAGGAGTGTGACACCTGTCATTTTTCAAATCCTGTCCAAAATGTTTTATTTACATCCTGGAAGGTGATTTGTGGTCCCTGTGAAAATCACCTTTGGGGCAGGATTTGAACATTTTCTCTGCCCTTGTTCATGAGGTGGGGTCAAAGAAGGCTATGTTGAAAATTTAGTGTAAAAATATTAAAAACAACAACGTTATGAGCCTACATTGAATTCTGTGAATTCAAGCTCATAACTTTGGTAACTTTAAATATTTTCCCCCAAAATTCACAACATAGCCATGATGTTACAACACCTCATTAGTGTGACAGCTGTCATTTTTCAAATCCTTGCCAAAATGTTTTTTTTTTTTTACATCCTGGAAGATGATTTTGTGGTCTTTGTGTGAAATCACCTTTTGGACAAGATTTGAAAACTTTTTCTGCCCTTGTTCAGGAGGTGTGGTCAAAAGAAGGCCATGTTGAAAATTTGGTATCAAAATATTAAAAAAAAAAAACTCAGTTATGAGCCTATATTGAATTTTGTGATTGCAAGCTCTTAACTTTGGTAACTTTAAATATTTAAATATTTCCCCCCAAATTCACAACATAGCACCTCATGAGTGTGACAGCTGTCATTTTATTTTTCAAATCCTGGCCAAAATGTTTTTTTTACAACCCAAAAGATGATTTCATGGTCCCTGTGCAAAATCATTTTTCTGGCATGAGTTGAAAATGTTCTCTGCCCTTGTTCATGAAGTAGTGCAATAAGAAGGCTATGCTGAAAATCTGGTGTAAAAATATTAAAAAATACAGCTATAAGCCTAAATTGAATTTTGCCAATGCAGGCTTATAACTTTTTTCAACAGTTTAACCCCAAAATTTACAACGCAGACATTTTTTACAGCACTTCATGCATGTGATAGCTGTCAGTTTTCAACTCCAGCCCACAATGTGTTTTTGTGTCCTGAAAGTTGATTTCATAGTCCCTGCAAAAAATCACATTTTGATTAGGAGTAGAACATTTTCTCTACCCTTCTTTATGAGGCAGGGTCTCAACAAGGCTACAGTATGTTGAAAAAAATTGGATAAAAGTATTAAAAAACACATTTTAAAAATGTTTACCCCACATTTCTTACCAGCAGTCCTATCGGCTCTGACCAGAGTTTGTTTATGTTTCTTTTCACTTTGTGTATTCTCCTAATTCCCAAAAGATTTATATATTCTGAAGAGAAATCAGAGTAATGTGTAATCTCCTAATTCCCATCAAGCTGGAGAAACTTTGCTTTGCTTATTGTTCCATATTTTTAATTTCTGTGACACCAGATTATACAGTCCTTTCCTTATGTGTATAACTTTTTGTCTAAGTTAAACACACCTTAGTGTTTTTATTCCCCTGTTTTACAGGTCCTCGTTTTTAACTTCTGTAATCTGCATCAGCATGCAGTGGATTTATTTATAGGAAGTTATTTGTACCACACTATTTTTCTTTTTACTTGCAGATACTTTTTTTTTTAAACAGCAAAGCGTATTTACCATAATTTCTCTGAGTACCTGCATGGGGGGAGAGGGCTTATGCTCACAACACTCACTCAATATTGCTGACCTTAAATTGTCTAAGGCTGCACATAATAACAAAAATAATTTGAACAATAACAATTTGCCTGAAAGGTACTGTAGGACACCAGTATCTGCACTAGTAAAATGTAATTGCACTGGATGCAAACCATTTGTGCAGGTTTAGCACTGGGTTAGCACAGGTCTGCAATATTCAAAATGGTTAATAGCGTATACAAACCACATTAGCACTGGGCAAAATGATAATGTATGCAAGGGGCAAACTGAGGGTATCAGTGCAATGCTATATTCAGCAAATAGCACTGCACAAAGAGGTTTTGCACAACTTAGCACAACACTTCTTGTGGTGAAAATTATCTCCCAGGAAATGGTTGTCTTAACTCTGGGCAAACCAGTTTTGCACAACTTTGTCACTTTGTGTGGCTTTGCATGATGTTTGCCGGGCTTTGCATGACCCTAACCAATGAGTATGACACATAGAAATAAGCCAGACACAGAGGAAACATGCTGCTCACTGATGGCATCACTATGATGCCATCATCTGCCACCAGTCTCAGCCATGCCAGGCATTAAGTGGTGACCTGACCCCCAGTGGACACCATGGCAGTTTGGCCATACAGCACACACCTGCAGACTACCCTTCTGTGGACACCAACAGACACTAGCACACACATGCTGCACTGGGGGTGTGAGGGGTATACAGGTGACTAGTCTGTACCACATAATGAGTGCTGCCACATGACTGGGACAAGTCATGCTGTGTTAATAGTCCAGTGTTGGAAATACCCCAAAACCTGTGTGCCTGACCGATGGTAAGGCCCCCCCCAGCCACATACCACACAGCTGTACAGACACCACAGCACATAAACCCAGTAACAGGGGTGTAGCCAGGAATAGTAAACATGTACTCAATATGACTGCACTGCTGCCCCCCACATTATGTAAACATATGCCAAACTATGTGATGCCACGACACACCAACAATCCCCCTCCCCCGTTTGCCATGTCTAAGTTCCAGTAAATGGTTTCATCCTGTAATCCTCCTTTCTTTGTTATTCCCCCTGCCTGGTATGTTGTTCATGTTTGTGTATTTGGCAGGTGTCATCCATGCCCCTTAGTGAACAACAAAAGCAAAAGGGCTCAGCGATACATAGACACAGTGTGACTCACAATGTCCATACTTCCTTTTGTTTTGTGCCCCTGCCTGATGTTTGTACTGTACTGTGCTGAGTACAGTGTGTATGCCTGCTGACACCCCTGCCCAGCAATGTAAATGTCACTGTGAGCATCCCATGCCAGTAGTGCAGCAACTGTGAGTCACACAACAGCAGTGCAGTACTGTCCACTGTTGGTACACACCTACAAGATGAGACTGTCACTTTGTGCAGTCAATGCTGCCCACCACACCAAAGGCAGTGCTGTGTTCCACACACCACTGGCCCCATGTCACTGTAGTGTCTGCTGTGCACTGTATAGCAGGACCTACAGTTGGACGGTTATATCCAGCACCACCACCAGTGCCTGTGCTGTGCAGTCCCCAAAGCACATTATTCTATTATTCTATACAGTTCTGAAACATATGTAGCCTGCAGCTACCACCATGCTCATCCCAACTGACCTACAGGTGGAGCTGTGGGCTGACCCAACAAACCCTGTGCTTCCAGACTGACCTACAGATGGAGCTGTGGGACCCTGCAGTAGCACTGGGCAAACTGCATGCAAATCAGGGCATAATGAGATGCTAATCAGAATGTTTGCCCACTGACTGCCTAGGTAGGCTTATTTGCACTTCATGTTTGAATATAGGAGATTTTGCCCTGGTAAACGTGCCGGGAAGACATCTTAGTGCCATGCAAGACCTGTATGAATGTATGTGCACCGCACAAATGTTACAGAATCAAAGCCATAGGGTGGTCCTCTCTTATGTTTAGGCATAACAGAAAAGCAGTCCTTTAGACTTATAGAGTCTTCTTCAAGTGACTTCCACAATATATAATAGACTGTCTCCCACTATGTGAGCCAGGAATGTATGCCCTAAGAAGTGCATCCTACATCACACTATGTATTCCAAAGGCCCTTCTCACTATGGCAGAGTGGCCATTAGTTTCCTGTTGCCAACACTGTGGAACAAAGTACAAAAATTATTGAAATTAAGCTGCCTCCACAGTATGAATGCCTTTAAATCTCTATATGTTCGGTATGTGTGTGAGCCACGCAATTGCTACCCCAGCCCATAATTTCAGTCCAAAGCATCAGTCTACTGCCCTCTGAGTGTAGTTGAATTTATGATTGCTTGTAACCTTTGGTGACCTTAACTCTGTGAGCATCTTATGCCTTAAATGTTTTTCCCCTCTAGAAATCCCTGCAGGGTTATTATCTCTTCATGGCTCTCACGACTGCTACACCTTACTCACCCTGCTGTCTTTAACATATTGCTTATTTTGTGGCTCTTATTCCCTACCCTGTACCATTTCACTGCCCTATTTCATCTTCATTATTCCTTTCTGCTGCATTCCACTCTTAGATCTCTTTCCTCTGTCCCCTAACTCTCTTTCCTGCCATAGATTAGCCCTTCAGGGGCTCCCTGCTCTTCAGGTGGGAAAAATGCAGATACCAGGTGGTTGTCACTTCCATAGCTGCTGCCTGAGACACCAAGACCAGACTCCTTACTAGCGAGGTGCGGCATTGCCGATACCCAGTCAGAACGCAAGCACTTTTCTGCTCTGGTGTCTGATTGACTCCTGCAGTCTGCTCCTGCGTCTCCCTCAATATTAAACTAAAGTCTGACTTTCTGTCTAAAACTTGCACAAAAAAAGAGCTGTACTTACTTATTGCCTATCAGTTATGACCTCTATTTTTTCATGTTTAGAGTGTCAAGAGTTGGGACTCTGTTTGATCTTACTCCTTTCTGAATTTCTGTGGTTGGGCCAGTCTTTAAGCATCAAGGAATACCCAGTTCTGTTTTCCTGCTGTTTTGGTCCTCCTGCTGGTTCAGATGTTCCATTGTCCATCGCCAAGTACTTAATACCGACTTTTTCTTCCATCCCCTGCCAAGGATATGCTCTCCACGGGCTCCCTGCTCATTGGCGTGGGAAACCTGGGCACCAGGGTAGTCGGCGCTGCCTCTACTGCCACCTGAGAACCTAAGCTTGGACTCTCCATTAGCAAAGCACAGCATTATAGCCATCCAAATAGAAAGTGAGCGCTTTGGTGTTGGCTTCCGATTGGTTCCTGAAATCTGCTTCTGTGTACATTCTAAACCAAGCATAAATCTGATTTCCATGCCGAAATTTGCCGAAAAAGAGCTGTAATTACTTTTCTTCTTGACTATTAAGACCCTTATCCTTCTGTTTAGAGTGTTACATTTTGGAAAATGGTGTGATTACACTACTTTTGAAATTCTGTGCTTGCATCAGCTCCCTACACGAAAGGATGATCACTTCTCCCTACTGAAGTTCCTACTAAGCCTCATCTTATGTCCTCCTTAAATATTACAGAAGCACTCTAAACTGATATGACTGGTGTAACATTGAGTACTTACTTGCATTAACTGCATTAAATGTTTTTTACTTGTGTTATTTGGCTCTACTGTAAATATCTCTGTATGCATTGTACCATTTGACCCTGAGCTAACCAGATCCATCTTGTAAATGAGCTTGCTCAATGATGTTCGCCTGGATAAATAAAAATTTTGATTGATTGATTGATTTTTCATTTCTGCCCACTGCACTCACACACACTGATGCTTGCAGCTCTACTGACTCTACTCCTTTGCTGGCACACACATTGGCCACATATTTCACCTCTATAGTCCTTCTGGTCACTGTGGGCTGGGTTACTGTTGTGGTTTGCACTTCCTGGTGGCTATATTCAGAGCTGTAATATTCCCCGGGCTAATTTTCCCCCTGCACGCCTGGCCCAGTTTACCCGGCTTCCTTAGCATGCTATATTCAGCAGATTTAGCCCTGGGCTATTCCTTTTGAATATAGCTGGCTATTGGATCCAGGCTTCATTTGCCCTCCAGGCAGTGCTTATTTAGTCCCGGGGCAAAGTTTTGAATATTGGGCCCAATGTATACTATGTTATCTGACAAAACATATTTCTTGTATGAACAGTACCGCTACCTTGATAAACTGGCCTAGAGGCCACAAATTGTTGGGTGTTGAATGATGGCCTAGACTTCCTTAGAAATAAACTGAATTTATATTTATTGGGTGAGAGGGCATCCAATCCTTCCTCTTCCTGTTGAAAATAGCCACATAATGGACTAAAAAATCAGGTAAGTTTTCGTTTTTGTCCCATTGGGCTTATCCTTTGAGCCCCTGACCTTCTTCTTTCTTGTTAAATAACAAAGCCTAGGGACACCTGAAGGATGGACAGGACATGATTGGAAAACAAATAAAACAAATTACCCAACAGTAGCTTACAACGGTAGATCCCCCCCCCCTCCGAGTAGTACCCTCTCCCCTCCCCAAACCTACCTCCCACTTTACCTGGCCCCCCATCCCAACACCAAAGCCCTGAACTGTTCAACACTGAACAGAAACAAAACACAGCATAACACCCCTCAGTACTTGCCCCCCTGCCAAGCATCACCCATTTTGGCAGAAATTCTCTTGCAATTAATCAGCAATGAAATCATGTTATTTGGCAAAGTAATAAAAGAGTGAAACAAATAGTAATCTTATAAACAGCTATAAGAACTAAGTAGGAAACTAAGTGGGGAGGAGGCACCGACTGTCCAATGTCTGAGCCCACTTCTTGGAAGTAGTGCAGTTTATTTAACTAGTAAAATTGTGCCTTAACTGCAACATCGCTACCCCCAGTAGTTGCTGGAGGGAACTCAGTTCAGCCAGCTGACCTGAAATGAGTATCCTATGGGCAGCATCCTCAAGTGGCATTCAGGAGCCATGGGGGGGCAAGATGGAATACAAACCCTGGCACTTTGAAGACATGTCTAGAGAGTACAAGAATTCACTCACTGCCTACACCCAGCCTCATTTGTGCAGTTCAGCTCACTGGCCCTTATGTAGGGTTTCAATCTCTCAACCTAGATTCCTGAGTTAACTGGTGCAGACAGTACCACCCCCACCATTACCTGCATTCCAAGATGCAGTCCAAGGGGGTGCCCTCACAGTTAGTGAAGTATGATGGGATATCAAGCACCCAACAGATCATAGTCCAAAACAGAATAAACTATTAAATAACCTCATAGCCCTGTGACTCCACTGCAAGGGAGACATTTAAAATAGTTCATCCTAAGTAAGCATCCACGAAACCTTGACAGCATACAGTGCCAGCTGTGCTCCTCAAGCCATTGCACACTGAGTCACACTGCTGTGCAGACAAAATGTGCAAAGTGATGCTTCCTTATCGCAAGAAACACTGAATCCAGAGTGATTTAGCAGAAGAAAATATTAAACATCCACTACATACTGCATCAACCCAGGCTACCCCAATCTACAGGAAGAAAAGGTCCTTATTGATGGCCATAGCATTACTAGGATCCCCAGATAAGGCAGAAATTGTCAGTTTGCCCTCCCTCCCCCGATGTACCCACACTCTCCAGCCTAGCACTGAATACTGTGTGTGAAGTTCCAGCAACCAAATGGACACCACCAACCTTTTGTGGAGTCCACGTAGGGGGTCGGAATCATAGACAAAAGGCTTCAGATCAAAACTAGATCAGGTCACATCAAGCCAGAGACAGGCCTAAAAAACACCTCTCACAGGCAGAAAACATAATAAAATATGAACTCTGTAAATTAATGTGCAAATACCAAACTTCTACTCCACTGTGCACAACTCAACCTGCAGCCACAACCCAGCTCAAGCTGCACACAGTAGAATAAAAGTTTTGCACCTAAATCATGAAGTTCATATTTTGTTGAGTTTTCTGCCTGTGAGTGCTGGTTTTGGAAAATCTTCATGTTACGGGCTGAGAAGGCTGCCTCCCTCCAGCACCTACCGTAGCACTGTAAGTTCACGAACAACTGTTGGGAGCAGTACCTTGTAGGTGAGATTTCTCCACAGACACACATTTTCTTCCTCCACAAATCTTTCAGCAGTTATTTTCGTACATCAACACTTGCCCCCCCAAACTGTATGTATCCATGTAATTTTGCAGATTTGAAGACCTTGTACTTTTGGTGTACCACCAAACAATCAATTTTATTTTATACTGGAAAGTATGTGAGCAAAAATGCCCATTTTCAAAAATGTCCAGTGGTACAGAAATGTGATGATACAGAGCAAAAGGTAAAAACAATATTTGCAAACATGTTACAGTATTTACAGTGGGAACATTGTACATGACAGGAGCATCTAGATTAAAAAAGAAAATTAAAATGACAGAGCACACAACAATAGAGACAATTAACAGATACATATAAATTTTAAGGTAACTCAGGGGTTGGTGGACATTCAGGGGTGTTACTTGTCAGGACAGACACAGGTGGAAGATTGGAGGAGGTAGTCCTTGAGGAAGGTGTTGAATGAGCAAATTGAACTACAGACCTGAAGTTCAGTTGGCAGTTTATTGTAAAACTTAAGGCCCTTGTATGTGATGGAGTTCTGTGCATGCTTGGTGCAGTAAAAAGGGGTATCGAAGATATGACAGGTGGCCCCTCTTGTACTGTACTTGGGAATCGATAAGGGGAAAAGGTAGTTAATGCTGATTGGCAGTAGGTTATGGTGACCTTTGTGTAGAAAAAAGAACATTTTCAGTTGGAACCTGTCTTCAAGCGTGAGCCAGTTGAGGGAGGCATAAAGGGTACAGTGATGGGTCATCCAGAGGAGGCCGGTCACAAAGCATGTGATATTATTATATGTAGACCTGAGTTTGGAGAAAAGGGGGATGTGTTGGGGGTGAGAAGACAATACAGCCATAATCAAGGGCAGGAGAAGGAGATGGTGAGGTGTAGTCTGGAGACAGGGATAAGGAACTTTCTGATTCAGTATAATAGACCTAGTCACATATGGATTTTTTGATGAGGTTGGTAATATGGATATTGTAGGTCAGGTGAAGGTCTAGGTACAGTCTAATGTATTAGAATTCATAGACTTGTTCTATGATGAAAGGGATCAGCTCATGACTGAGGCTTTTCTTGGGCCAGAGAAGATCATAAACTTAGTCTTCTTGGAGTTCAGAACCATGCCTTTGGCAGAGAACCAAGTGTGTGTAGCTTGCTGAAGTCAGCCTGCAAGTTACTGAATATTGTGTCCAGGTTAGTGTCACTGCAGTTGAGGGCTGTGTCATCAGTGTAAAGGACTAGTTGGCTGGTTTGGCAGATGGAAGGGAGGTTATTCATTTAGAGCGAGAACAGGAGTGGGCCCAGGATGGAGCCCTGAGGTACCCCTTATCTAATCAGACATTCAGCAGAAAAATGGCCATTGATATTACTTTTCTGTGATCTGCTAGAGAGGTAGCTTCTACCCATTTGATGACATTTTCAGATATGTGCAAACCCTTGAGGGTGTCCAGGAAAAGGCAATGGTCGACCAGGTCAAACGTCTTGATCAGGTCCATGAAGACAGAGCCCGTGTACTGGCCCTTATCACTTGCCTTGAGGATATCAACTGGTGAACATGACCAGGGCAGTTTTGGTGCTATGTCCATATCTGAAACCATGCTGGGCAACAGGGAGCAAGTTATGACAGTCGAGGAAGGCGGTGAGCTGGGTATGAACCACTTTTTCAATGATTTTGGGAGAGGGAGCAAGGAGGAAGTAGGTTGATAAATCCCTGCTTCATTCCTGATCCTGACTTGAACAATGGTTTGACAGTGGCAGTTTTCCAGGTGCTAGGAACTAGCTGGAGCAGATTGAGTGGTGCAGCATGTTGGTGATGAGGACCACTAAGGAATTAATGGCCAGTTTAAGGATTTTAAAGTCAAATCTATCAACCCCTTTGCTAGGTTTAGGGTTGTTGTTACAGTACTTTGGATGAGCTTTATGGTGTCCGAGAGATTTAGGATCCTAAAATAGAATCTGGGGCTGGGCTTGGACTTAGTATCGGGGCTGGGGGGTAGGGTTGGATGAAGGGTGAGTGGAGTAAGAAGGATTATATTTATCAAGGTCACCAAAGAATGAGTTGAAAATGTTAGCTACTTCTGAGGGATCATTGGTCTTATTGCCACCGTGGATCAGAGTGATAGGTTTGGTATCCTTATGTTTCCCTATTAGTGAGTTGAATGTAACCCAAAGTTTATGGGGGTTGGATATTTCCCCAAATTGTTTGTTATGGAAAAAGTCAATTTTGGCTTTTCTGATGACTGCTTTGCACTTGTTTCTGAGAGCTTTGTGGAGAGAGAGAGCTGGGCAGGGTGTCTGTGCTCGGTGTAACTGACCAAGGCCTTGTCTCTGGTCCTCATCAATTTAATGATGTTGGATGATACCCATTCATTAACACCTCCCTAAACCTGATTTTTTGAGAGCGTCACCAGTGTGACTTATGGACGCAGTCATTACTGGTGATTGGCCAACTGGGGTTGGGGTAGGTTGGAAGGAGGAGGATGACATGAGGCACAGGGCAACCTTGGACACCGCACTACAGTTGCTACTGGGGATTTAAAGTGCATAGTCAGTTGACAGTCAAAAACACAAATTAAAGAAAGGAGGCACTAGGACGGGGCATTCATTTGAACCAGATGAATCCCAGCTGTCAATGGCTCTGTGCCTTACACATTCTCAACATTTTGGGCACAACAGTATGAGAACATGTTGTGTGGGATGGTATCTGATGCTGAGGTGTAAATGTTGCATCGGCCACTGGAAACTGATATTTTCCACTATTGAAAATGGCTGCAAATCCAGTGCATCATTTCCTGACTAACTCTGTTACCTGTTGTGCAGATGAATGTGAGGGTAATATTTTGTTCTTGTATGAAAGGCCTGAATTATGGGGGCCAAAGATGTGCAGGGACTGTAATGCTGGCTGATTTGTGTATTGCGCTTTCACTGGGAGAGTGTGGACTACATAACAGGTGAACCACCGGAAGGTAAAGAGAGAGACACACTTTGTGATGAGCCTGCTTTGTGATGAATTGTCAGTGGTGTGGAAGGAGAAGAAGAGACTGTGCCAGAGTTACTGGCATGGTCACCATCACCACCGCTTTGTGATTGTGAATCAGCAACATCTGGACCACCAGTAGCAGCAGATTTTAATTAATTTATTTATTTATTGTCTAGGAAAGTACCTGTAAGCCAAAAGCTCTTTTACAGAGGTTCCACATCATAGGAATCACACATGTACAAATTCAAAATACAGAGGTTACATATATACAATCATCAAATGTTCAGTTTACAGTAGGGCAATGTTACAACCAGCAAAAGTATCAAACGAGGTGTACAAAATACTGAGCAGAAAATGCTAGAACAGATTCAGTTGGTAAAGTTATGCACTTTTGCAGATATAGACCAGTTGCTTTGGGCTGAGGGTATTTCACAGCAGTATAATCAGGACAAGATCACTTGGCCAAGTTAAGAAAATAAGGCAGTTAAGCAACATAGGATGTTTCTGTGAACAGTGTGTATCAGAACTAAAATTAGTGTTATGAAAACACTTATCAAGGTTGCCAGAATATGTTAAAGCATCAGTTCTATTGTCTGAAGTGCTAATAAGAATAGACAGCAGGAGGCTAATGTTACAGGGTGAGAACTGACAAGGCAGTGACCCTGAAGCCTATGGAGGGAATTACTTACCAGGGTGGGCAGAGGAGGGAACAAAAAGTAACATGGAGCTAGATAAGAGGGGTTGAGGAAATGAGAAAATGGGGAGGGAGAGAGAGAGAGACTGGGGCAGAGAGGGTGGAATGAGAGGGAGCAAAGGTATGACCATGGGCAGAGAGGGGTGGGGTGGGAGGATGAGAGAACATGGGAAAGCTAGGGGCAGAGAGGGGTGGGGTGGGAGGAAGGAAACAAAAGGAAGGAAACAGGGAGAAGGTACACTGGACAGGGAGAGGGAGAGGAGAGGGATGAGGAAATAGGAGGTCACTGGATGCAAGACAGCAGGGGTGGAGGGGAGAAAGGGGAAATGAGAGGAAAGGAAGAGAGCGTGGGTAGAACAGAAAGTAGGGAGAGAAAACGAGCAAGATTAGAGGCAAGTAGGAAGGCTGATAAGGAGAGTAGATGGGAGGGATCAAGTCCACAATCACAGTTGCTGTTTGAGGCTAGGGCCCACTGGAGTTTAGTTTAAAAGGTCCTAGCTTTACTTCTTTTGTAATGCCTAATTCAAGCACATTGAGCCATAGCAGTACCCGGTATTCATAGGACCGTTGACCTTGCTTGGTTCAGCAGAAGAGGATTCTTAGGGTCAAACTGTTTACCTCCCTGATGCAGAGGGACTTGGCATAACTGAGGGCAGCACACTTGATCTCTGCAGTGCGTGGTTATGTTTCATTCACAGGTGATTTATCATTGCTGTAGTTGTGAGGTCCAATAGATTTTTTTCTCAGCTGATGATGCTGTCATGCAACCACACACACTGCCTTAGCTGCATCATTTTTTACTATACTTAAATGCAACCACACTGCCCTTCCCCCCTTTAATTACAGAAGCACCTCTGGCCCCAATAAGGTGGCCATGGCCAGCATTTTTTCCCACCTATCCCACTAACAGAACTGGGTGCTGCATCCTGTTCTTTCTCCCCAACAGCTGTCTCACTAGTACGATTACTGCTACTAGTACCTTTGTGTGTCTGGGGCTGAGATGACCCTGGGAAAGCTCAGTGTTGACTGCTGTGTTGTTTTTAGAGGAGGAGGAATGTTACCTGCTCATTACCCTGCTGGCCACTGCCAGCACCTTACCTCATTTCTCAGCAACTCTTTGTGTTTTATTACTCAGAAAACCTGCATATTCTGACTCTTCCCCAAAGTCACTGAGGTGGGTGTCAGTATCACTCTCAGATGATGATGATGGCAGTTCTTGAGGGTCCAGAACATATTCATAACCAGATGAGTGCTCTGCATCCTCCTCATCTAAAATATGTAGCACACAAGCAGCGTGAGTACTATGTTTGGATGGCATGGCAGCGGTAGTAGTCATGGTCATAAACACTGGGGAAGTAGGTGGTGCTGTATCCATGGGTACCCCAGTCGACACAGTGACAGTGACTGCAGTGGTTACATTACTAGTGGGTACTACAGTGTCAGTGGAGGTCACTTGTTGCAGTGGTGGTGGCTGGTGTGGTCACAGAGACTGGGGCAGCAAAATGGATACTGGTGGCACTGGTACTGACCTGCACTTGTGGTACAGGTGGTGGTAGGGAGTACACTGATAGCGGCAAGGGGGTAACACCTATTGTGGAAGAAGCTGCTGGAAGACTCTCATTATTGGCTGCTGCTTCCTCAATTAGTGCTCTACTGAGCTGTAATGCCCTCCTACAACTCCCATGGGAAGACTGGGCAGCAAATGGGTGGCTGGTTCTGGTGGTGACAATGCTAGCAGTACTGCAACTAAAGTTACTTTCCTCACTCTCACTGCTGTTTGAGCCTAAAGGCTTGCTAGGTGAGAAAACATTTTGGACAGCCAAATATGTCCAGATAAATGTCTCACCCTCTCCATCACTGCTTGGTACAGGTGGTACAGAGGACTTTCTGGAGCTGAACCAAGTTCTCTTATGGGTCTGTTTGTTATCACACAAGATAAATGACACTGCTGGTTGCTGTGAGAATGAAAACTGACATATGTTAATTAACACAGCAAAATATATACTACTATTAATACAGTGCCTGTGTATATTACTGCAAATATACGGCCTGTGGAACTGTGAAAGAATGATACCACCTCAGACAAAAATTAAACGTAATTCAAATCACCATGCAAAAAAAAAAAACAGTAAATAAAAAAACACTGCTTTGGTACTATTGGGGAAAGTCAACTGACAAGTTCCCCAGTAGTAGAACATGGAACTGAGCCCAGAACAACCGATGTACAACAGGTACAAGACACACAACAATTCATTATGTCATACCTGACACACTGAAAAACTGCAGCAGTTTAAAAGAAAACTACATGTGGACAGCTGTCCATGCATAGGATGCAGCCCCACCAAAACAAATATTGCACTCCACACACAGGCTTCATAATGTGTGCAGTGAGCTGTGAGGGGGTCAGCTGACACTCTTCTCAGTCAGAGAACTTAGCTCAGAACAAATTGATGAGCAAGAAAAATTCAGTGACACAAGCCTGACCCACTGAAAGAAACTGCTTCACTTTTAAATCACTAAATAATGCATTTGCACAGCCGTGCACATGCACAATGCAATGCAACCTCACAACAATACTATGCCCACACACAGTGTAAGTGTGCATAGCCAGCCCAGTGGCATGGACAGCAGAGGCATCCATTCCTCACCTGCCATCATGCCAGCAACCTGAGGTTGGAAATGACCCTGGGCTGCTTGGCGGTTGGGTGGGGGGGGAGGATGATTAAGCATCCCGGTGGATGGTCTCCTCCTCAGGGGAGGGTGAGCAGATTGTGCTGTCACAACACCACCGCTAGGTGACTATGGGTGGCAGTTAGGTCAGTGCAAATACCATTTCCTGAATAATTGGTTAAACATTCGGTATTCAGCGGCCAAATATTTGTTATTCATTATTCGGCCATTTGAGAAAATAATGGGAACCAGACCCCTTCCTCGTCTCCCAGTCCATGGAAGCAGCAAAACCCCCAGTCCTCTACCCTCCTTCAAAAAAGCATACTCATCTCTCCCCCAGTACCTACAGGTTGTTTTCATTTTTTATCGCCCCAAAAATTTTAATAAAGATGCGGGTTCAGGTGACCGATTCTACCGCCCTTCCACAGTTTATTCTTGTCGAGGCAGACTTCTGTAGCAAAAAATAAATAGTTTCCCCTCAGCACCTGACCCTGGCACCCACTAATCCATTACACTGTTATTTTAATTCAAAGCTGAGAAGGTGCCGGCTCAACCCTCCCTCCTCCACAGTCGACTATCTTCTCATGAATGAAGAGCTTGCATGCTTGCTATAGTAAAACCAGCTGATCGCATGATCAGCTGGTTTTACTATAGCAAACACACAAGCACTTTATTCATGAGAAGGTAGTCGACCGTGGAGGAGAGAGGGTTGTGCCGGCACCTTCTCAGCTTTGAATTAGAACAACTGGATAATGGACTGGTGCATGCCAGGGTTGGGTGGTGGTGGTGGGGGGGTCAAACTATTTATTTTTTGCTACAGAAGGCTGCTTCCCAAGATTAAATGGACCATGAAAGTGGTTGGGTAGAATCAGACACCTGACACCCACAATCTTTATTAATATTTTTTTGGGGCATTAATAAAAGGAAAAACAACCAGTGGGTACTGTGGGAGAGGGAAAGATACTTTTGATGGGAGGTGGAGGGCTGGAGGGTTTGCTGTTGGCTTGGCAGGAGAGAGGTGGAAGGGTGCTAGTGCTTGTCTTTTCTTTTTAAAACAGTGTTTCCTGAATACAGGATGAATAGTAAATTATTCGGTATTCGGATTTGAATACTGAATAGTGCATTATTTGTGGTATTTGGGAAATGATATTTGAGCTGTGCACAGCCGTGGTGGCAGTGTGCTGGTGCAACAGTTCTGGGTGGGGACACTCCCTGGCAGGAGATGTAAGCAGGTCCTTTGATGTACACATGTCCAACCGCTGCCTCTGCAGAATGTCCGTGGGTCATGGAGAATGGTGGAAAATTACCACTGGCTGCAGAATACTGCCCTGCAGAGCCTTGCAGACCCCACACTGCCTACTGGGCACAGGGACCAGGGAGCTGAATGTGAGCACCAGAAAGGGGGCTTTGGGGACCCACAATGGCCTGACCCAGGAGCAATCTGTGGAGCACTGTGTGGCCATAAAGTAAGTCCCAGGGATGGTAGATGATGGGGTTGGGGGAGCAGTGAGGGCTAAAAGGGTCGATGATAAAGAGAGAAAAAGTGTACGCATGGTAAGATGGGGGGACAGTTGACACCCTCTTCAGTCATGCAGGAAACTTAACCTTGCTTTTGCTTCATAAGAACATCATATCCACAGTGGATTTGTATGGAAGTGAAAGCAGTGGGGGTGGGGGAAGTCAGCAAACAACCCCATCTGTTACTGAGCCAAGAAATAGTTCCCCAATAATAAATGCAGACTAGATATTATCACACTAGACAGAAAAGAAAAGCCTGGGTTTCCTGAACAGAAAGAAACCTGTCTCCCCAAAAATAAATGTGCTTTTGCAAAAAATATATCACACTAGAGCTGTGTGACTGAAAGCAGTGCAGGAGGATGTCAGCAGATACACACACACACACACACTCCTTCACACCTCTCTCTCTCTCTCTCTCTCGCTAGTCCTTGCAACTGAGCCCAGTATAGGGCCAAAACCACAACAAATCTAGTCAGAACTTTTCTGATGATGATCAGATCTTAAATACTGCCCCCAAAAAAAATGTTTTTGCTAATAGAAAAATGTTTTAGGGGGTCAAGATAAAGGTCTCAGAATGGTTAACCACTGCAGACTACAGCTATCTCTTTCAGAGGACTACCAGTTCATAGTGCAGAGATCTCATGAGATGCATAGCTGAGAGCTCCAGAAACAGCCTCCGTTTGGCCAAAGAAACTCTGTGAGACTTTAAAATCTCATCTGCCAACTATTGCTTCCCAAATACCAATCAAAAAGTGAGGGATTTGTCATCCCAAATATTTCGGAAAGCCTACTATTTGTGGTATGCAGGAAATATTTGGTCTATGCACATCCTTACTTATGGTCTTATATATTTCTAAGTATGAGAAATAAGTCAGAAACTATGTTAGAAAACTTTACTTTGTAGATCTTGTAACTATTGAAAATAAAAGATATCACCATTTTGAGAAAACAATTTCATTTGCATTGGTATGAATTATTCACTAATCTAGCTTATATTGTATAAACTGTCATTGTGATGTTGAACATCAGATTCAGGATGTATGTAATGTAGAATGGCAGTTAGATAATATATAATTAAGGTTTCTACCTACTTCATATCAGCTAAAACCGTTTAGTATTTGCAGTTTAAAAATAGAGAATAATGGATTGGCAAGTATGTGTTATGAATATTTTTCACACCCAAGTGTGTGATGACTCATAAACCTCGACAATCTTTTATTTTTATAATTGCTGGTACTTTTTACTGTTACACCGCATGAAGGAGCAGTCAGTCAGTTGCCTGAGATTAGCTGTCAGTCTCAGTTTTATAGTTCATTGTGTAGCAAGGGTTGATATTCTAGAGTCATCCCCTCATGTTCTAGTTCCGGTCAGAATGTTTAAGATTGTGGAGTCTGTAGCTCGTGAACATGCCATTGAAGATTCAAATCATTAACTGCAGTTTGCTGTTCTAAATTCAAGCTGACAGATAATCACTACATTCCGACAGAGCAACTGACTCCAGTCTGTTCATTTTCTACAGTTCCTTACAGTAAAATAACTACTACCACTGTTAAAGTGAGTCTGTGTTGAGCCAAATGTTTACTTCATTTTGCCATTAATAGCATGATAATATTGTCAATGACTTAAAAGTACACCATTTGTAGCCTCCCCATATAGATTCATACACAGATTCTCAAGAATTAAATTTTGCCTCAACTCATCCCAGCTCCAGCCTGTGCTGCTCAAGTTGATTCTTAATTATTTATTTTTCTTTCTAGAGTCACCCCTTGTACTGGCTCTTAAACATTTATAATAGTTGAACAGTTTTGTCACAGCAGCTTACTCAGTGCATTGCTCTAGGAGGTGGGGAAAAAAACCAAGTTTAAGTTTTACTTCAGAATTATGTATGAAAATTTAAAATTGTTTCAGCCATGTTGACCAATAATGTTGCTGAAAGGAGAAACTTCTCCCTCTTCATTATGGGTCTCTTTGTTGGCCTAGATCCCACCCCCTACCCCAGAGGATCCAGTTGACACATACTGTAGTATAGCAAACCTGAAATATAGTAGGATCAGCCATGATGTATACCCTCTGTGGTGAACTCAGAGAGAAAAAGGAAGTACATTTGTGAAGACAAGAAGCCAGTAGCAGCACTAAAGTATCAGGCAGAATTATCAATCAGAAGGGTAAGGTGAAAGTGTTATATCATACTGCCAAACAAATATTTTACATGTCCATACAATCAGTTTTTCTTAGTAACGTGGCAAAATCAAAGTTTTCAAAAATCTTAGGCAGGTCTCTTTTTAGACCTGTTTTTGCTGCATCGAAACCATTGTATTCCAGCAACCCTGATGGCACCAATACTTTATTTTTATTTATTATATCAGAAACTGACATATGAAAATTCTTGGTTCCAAGGCATAAAATGAATACATGCATAGAGAGTATACAGGAGCATATTTCGTGTATCCCTTTGTTACAACATGGAGGGAAGTTCAGTTGTAATCAACTTGTAAAGACATAGGTATCTATTGCTATCTCAGCCATGACCATGGACTATACAACTAAAATCAATTATTTCGAAAATCATGGGTATAAAACCCATAAGGGTTGCTACCGTCAAGCCTTCACTCTGACTTAGAATGGGCAAACATAAAGAAACAATAATAAAATTGTTCAGACAATATTATACAAGACACTGTACTGAAGATATGGTAGAAATAACCAGGGTTTAAGCCTAATTATTTGAAAATCAAACAGAGCTACAGTTCAGGTGTCTTTAAGTTCCTCTGGGCCCATCTCTTTCTAAATAAAGTCTGCTTTAACCTTGAGTAGCCATTTGCCAGCCTCCAACGGTTCGGTGAAAATAAAACTTTAACCTGAGTAGGAGATCCTCAGCTTTTCAGAGAGTAGCAAAGAATGGTTGACTCCAAGTGATTTTAGCTCACCATGCACTGCATCAAATGCTTTTCTGCGCTGCCTCGTGGCATAACTGAGGTACAGGAAAAAATAGAAGCGAGGGCCTTCAGGTAGATGTAGTGTGCCTTTGGTTTTAGCCAAGTAGAGAATCTGGTCCCAAATATGTTGCCCTGCAATCAAAATCAAGATGGTACATCAGAGGTCAGAGTCAGATGCTGATTTCCATGGTGTGATTCTGTAAGCTTTAAAGATTGTCTCCACAGGTTCAAAGTCCAATGCACTTTGTAGTAGCTTACAGAAATAAAGTAACAAATCATCCCCCTCCATGCCTTCTGGTATCCCAAGCAGATGCACATGGTTCAGGTGTGACCCATTTTCCAATTGCTCAAGATGCAGTCAAAGTAGTTTGTTCTCCAAAATGAGACCTGCAGTTGTGGCTGATGTCCTATCGGCTGATTCTTTTGCCATACGTACCTCTGCTGCAATTGTCTCTGTTTTCGTTTCCAGTATGGACACTCTGGAGTTGTAGGTGTCTAGCTTAGCATCTAAGGCTTTCACTGTTGTATCAAGCATTTTCACTTCCTGGAGTACAATGCTGTTGGTGGGCTCAAGGTCGCCGTCTGCTCCAGTTACAAGGCAGCTGGATCCCGTGCCATTGGGCTGCCTGTCATAAGCCCTTGCTCGCATCATACTGCCCTGTTTTCCATGGATCTCCCATATCTTCCTGCAGAATATATATATATATATATATATATATATATATACATATTTATATATAGATATATGTATTTGGATAGTGCAGAGAGTGCTTGCCAGTTGTATAATAGTTTAAAGACCTTTGAGCAAATAACTTTAGGAATTTTATGCCCTTTTTAAAAAAGTTGGAAAGAGCTCTCAGTATGCAACCTGCTCAGTCGGCTGCAAGCCACACCCCATCTAGCACCAATACTTTTAGGTGCTTTTTCTCAACATTAGCTCCTGTTGGAGTTGTTTTGTATTCTGTCAAGTCATCTACCAACACGTTTTCTTCCATACTTTAATGTTTTAAGTAGCACTGTCTTTTTATCTGTTTTGCAGGTTCAGACATACTAGCTATATCTGTGAGCTATAATAGATTGATCAACTTAACAGTTTTTTTTTTATGTCTTGGTATCTCTCCTGAAAACTTCCTTCTTTTTTATTTTTCCTCTGATATATTTCACAGGATTTCAATTATCCAGTGTCTCTGATGCTTGTGTATTAAACTGTTAGTCTTTTACATGCATTTTACTGACTTATCCTGTATTGGGAAGGGGGGTATCAAGGAGCTTAACTACGACTGAGTGTCCACACAGTTCTGCATCATGAATGACATCCCATGTAGCCTGGATGGCAAGTGCTAATCAATAATAGGTTATTCTATCTGTGGGTTTCTTATAGAAATCAGTAAGTATACACCAAAGTTTCTTCCTCACCACCAGGTCTTGGAAATTAACTTCAGTGATCTATACTATAACTATATGCAAAGTACTACCAATTGCCTACATGTCATGATGATAACCATGTCTGTACCCATGCCTGCATCCACTGCTTTTATTTTATGTCCTTGTTCATTCTTATAACTTGTATTGCTATCCCAGGTCGCCCCTGAAAAATGAACCTTCAGGGCTCAGTGTGCCTACCTGGTCACCAAAATGTAATAAATAAATAAATAAATCTCAGCAGTTACTTTGAAATGCAAATTTTCATTTGTTCCCTTAGGATACCTAACACACAGATCCAATTCATCTCTCAAACCCCAACAGATCAGAAATATATCATCAATGAACCATTTCTACAGATCCATTTTGTGGAAAAACTGATTCACTGATTGAGAATACATAAATTCTTCCTCCCAATGGCCCATGTACCAATTGGCCAAATTTACATAGAAACATCAATCAATTAATCAAAACTTTCTTTCTTGAGCGCTATGCTGAAGATCATAGTGCTGTACAGATTAGATCAATAAAATTATAAAAACAGAATAAATAATTCATTAAAATATTCAGCTAAGATTAAGCAGATAAAAATTAATGTCTGACTAATTATTCGCCTAAGAGAAAGCTAGGGCAAACAAGTGCATTTTTAATGCACATTTAAAACATCCCATGGTCAGGCACTCTCTGATACAATGAGGTAGAGATTTCCACAGGATTGGGGTCATAAAAGCAAAAGAGGGGGCCCCAGAGGTCTTTAATCTTTTTTTTTAACATTTAACCCCTTCCTTCAGGACGCACTTTGAATTGAGCACTATTGCTCAGTGTGTCTTCCTGGTAAAACTTTTAAATAAATAAATAAACTGAAATCCCCCAGAACTATCCATCTAGGGGACTCCAAAATCAGGTTGATGAAGTCCATTACTTCCTGCAGGAACTCCTTTTCACCACCGGTGGGTGATAGATGAGAATTGTCCTGCAACCTGCACCTGCACCACGTACACTCAAAGGATCTGGTTGTTCCCACAGGGATGTCTACAAGACCCAGATTTGATTTAAAAATGGCACTCCCCCATGATCCCTTCTCAGGCAGTGCATCTTAAGTACCCAGCCAGAACTGCTGTTTCCAATAATTGGCCAACATTATTATCCAGCCAGTCTCAGTGATGCAAGTTAGGTCAACTGAACCAACAAGATCAGCAATTATTGCTGTCTTGTTTTTACTGTATTCTATTTATCCCCTTCCAACCTGCCACCCACTCCTTCGGGGGCCAAGTCTCACCTCTGCCACTCCCCCCCTATTGCTGTCCTGTTGCCCCACTATCTGGCTGTCCCCATGTATCCCTTCACAGGGAGGCCCCTGCCTATTTGAGGCAAGTGGGAGGGGAGATCGAGGCACTCTTCGGTACACCCTCACATCTTGGTTGGGTGGCAGTGTGCAATTCAGAGGCTTCCCAGCTTCATGTCCAAGGGAGGCGTGCTGCTGTCATCCAGCCAGCATGGGTGGCCACTTTTCTTGTTCTGTTTCCCAACCCCTGCTGGATGCATGCTGCAACATCCTTGTTGCCTCCGTATATGGCATGTGGTCACCTACGTCACAAAGTGCAAGGCCAAATCTGGCAATGAGGAGCCATTGAATGGCGATACATCCACAACTCTCCCCCCAGGAGGAGAGCGTCCAAGGGATGCTCTTGAGTCCTCCCTGTTGGCCTCCACTCCTGATGCTCCGGGCTCAAATGTGAACCAGTTTGCCAGCATGTCAGGCAATCCCCTATTGCCCGACACCATGGAGCCAGCCTGCTGTCTTGTTTTTAATAGATCTGGTACTGCACAACACCGTAAGTAGGATAGGAAGTCAAGGTAGATGGGACAACATGCCAGCTACCATGGAGCCCTTGGGTATGGGAAACAGACAGGGAGGCACACTTTCTTGGACCCATTTTGCCTCAGAGCGTCTCCTCGTCCCCACCACCTAATCCACCCACCCGCACCACAACTCCACCAGACCCAGGTCTAAATGCTCCCCATTCTTAATCCTCCTGGCTATCCCCAATGCCGAGCAGCACCTATACCTCAGCAGGCAGAGGGGATAGTCAAAAGGAGTGGAAGGCCACAGTCTGGTGGAAGAGTAGTGTCTGACCACCAGCAGTCCCTGCCAACATGTTAGACAAAACTGTCTATTCAGCAACAACAATAAATAGAACAACAACCAGACATACAAAACATTTACTCAGGCCCACACTCTAATACCATTAAAATTAAACAGAATCAAAAAATATAAATATAAATTAAATAACCCTTTCCTACCACTCACCTCCTCCACTACAATTATAAACTTAATTAACTGTCAAATACACTAAAAATAGAACATTTACATGGCTTAATGTAACATACTAACATACTAGTTGCCAGAAGATTAGGCCTTATGGTCTATCGAGGTCTGCTCATGTCTCCAGAACCCTGCTTGAGTACCAAAGTCATCCCCCCTTATCGCATTCCTGTTTCCCCTAACTTCCATCCCAGCTCCCCCCTCCCCGGGGTAAGCCAAACTCTGCTTTATCCCCTTTCTGTACTTGTCCCACCCTCTCTTTAACCCCTCCACTGCAGAAGCCAGAACCAACTCACCAGGCAGCGCATTCCATGGTTCCACCACCCTCTCAGTGAAAAACCTTCTCCTCCTTTCCCCCCTCATCCTTCCTCCTTCGAGCTTCAACCTATGTCCTTTGGTGATACCACCCTCCTTTAGCCTATAGATCTCCTCCTGATTTACCCTATTGATTCCCTTGAGGTACTTGAAACCTTAATCATGCCCCCTCAGTCTCTTCTCTCCTCCAATGAGAACAGGCCAAGCTCCTCCAGTCTCTCCTCATACGTCAACTCCCCCAGACCTTGGACCATTTTGGTTGTCTCCTCTGAACCCTTTCCAGAAGGTGGATATCCCTCCTCAAGTGCAGCCTCAATACTGCACACAGTACTCTAGGTGTGATCTAACCAGGCCATTGTACAGCAGCAGAATTACTTCCTGCTCTTTGAGGTAATCCCCATGTGATACAGCCCAATATCCTGTTTGCCTTTACTGCTGTCCTCCTGCACTGCTCAGAGTTATTCATGCTGACATCCACCAGGACCTCCAGGTCTTTTTCCCCTGCCATGGCCTCCAACTCCTCCCCACCCAGGGCGTACTCATGTTTGGGGCTCCCCCACCCAAGGTGTAACACCTTGCAATTTTGAGGAGTTAAAATTTAATTTCCAGATGCAAGCCCACCGATCCAGGGTCTCCAGGTCCCTTTTCAGGGCAATACAAACAAAGAAATAATAAATCTTAAATAAAATAAAAGTCTGGTCCAGGAGATCATGCATTAATAAAAGTCCATAGGGCTCCCACCACCTAGGACTAAAGATTGGCTCTCTTCAAACCCTTAAAGTAACTCATACTCCAAGGTCAAGAGAGCTCAGATTATCAAAATAAATTTTAGACAGATGTGCCCAGGAGCTCACACCTCCAGAGAAACTACAGTGTCACTGTACAGTTAGTTCATGGGCTCTCACCACCATATCAGACAAAAATAATCCATGGGCTGTCACAACCACCATGTAATGCTGGAAATGTGCAGATGACACTGTTCAGAATTTTAAAGCAGGTCTCACAATCATGGAAAACAGTTTGAGTTCAGAGACAATACATAAAAAGGTGTATGAGTCACTTTACACCACTAATTTTACAGGTGTACCTGCACAAGCTAACTTTAATTCACCATAGTCCAGCCAAGGAAGCGAGACAAGCTAAGGGACTAACGAAGGAAAGTTCTTCAAACCAGGAGTTCCAGGGACAGAGCACCACTCAGATGCAGACCCAAACACTGGACACCTCTTCAGACCACAGAGGCCCCTCTCGGACCCAAACCTCCCGAACCTTACGCTGCCGTGACCACCTACCAGCCACCACACAGCGGACCAGAGGTCGCCACAGATGCAGCTGAACACTGGCACCAAAGTGCAGTGCACCACCAGGTTTGGAGCAGTGACAAGAATACGGCATTCCTTGGCACTTCACTACTTCTGCTACTGGGCCAGTTTCACACCTCTTTCTCTGCAGTCCATCCAAAAGACTCCTCTTCCAACCACTCAGGACCTCACTTCACCTTTGGCTAACCTCCGTTGAACTCCGTTGGACCTCGATGAGGCTGTTCTCCTTGACTACTGGCACTGGCACCAACATGGAACAAAGCAAGTACTCCCCTCAGTCCAACTGCAGGTAACAACTCTGTGGCGACTGTGATGGTACCTATCAAGACACCGATAGTATAAACACATCTCAGACTCTGTCTACTTTTGGTCCCAGGCTACGACTCAAATACACAAAATTAGGTACAAAAGCAAAATGAAAACAAGATAAAATCAAATACAAATATTGAATTAAATAAAACTAATAACTTATAACTCTTGTTCCTGATCTTATGGTAGCTCAACACAGCCACCATCTTCTGCTCCCTAGACTTTGATGGCAGATAAGGACTACTTGGCCCACCCAGTTTGCCCATTTCCCTACTTATTGGATAAGTTGCAGATCCTAGTTAACCAACAGCCTACTGCCTACTTCCTCCACCCCCCACAAGAATTGCTTTAAGTCAGTCCCATGCATTTCTGAATTTCCCCACTGTTTTGATCCGCTACCTCCTCAGGAAGGTTGTTCCATGCGTCCACCACCCTCTCTGTGAAATAATACTTCCTCATGTTTGTCATTGGGCTGCGCCATCTGTAAATTGTGCCCCTTGCTCTTGCACATTTCTTTTCTGAAAGATGCTACTCTTGGACTTTGTTGACTCCTTGAGGTACTTGAAAGGTTCTATATTGTCCCCTTCTCCCTCCTTTCCTCTAGGGTATACATATTAAGCTCCTTTAGTCTCTCTCTCTTTTTATGTCTTCTGGTGCAGACCCTGCACCATTTAGTGCCCTCTCTGGACTGCCTCCATCCTTTCTTTGTCCTTATGGAGATGGGGTCTGCAGAACTACATGAAATTTGGTACTAAATTTGCCACCTGGCTATGCTGTTTATTTGGAGGTAGTTCTTGCTCTGAAACATGAGCACACTGTTTGTGAGAACCTATTCTGTAAGACTAACATATTAATCATATTCTGTTGTAATGTGGTGAATGTCTCTAACCAAATAGTGTTCCATTCCTTCAAGGCCCCCGCATGTGATATATTTATGTGATAACATTCAGTTAGTTGGGGTATAGGTAATAACGGCTGGTATGGGTTATTAAATGTAACTCATACCAGCCGGTTATTGTGAGTATACTCAGTTAACTAAGTGTTATTTCTATTATATGGGTTAAATTTGGTTGTGGATTGTTTGTATAGTTTTGATTGTTTTAATAGCATACATTTGAATTTATTGTACAGTGAATAGGAAACATAAATAAGACATGGTTTACTTAGGTGAAATTAATATTATTGTGAACCAAAGCAAACAACAAAGAGGTGGCTGCAAAACACATAAAAGACTGGAACCAGACAAGAAACAAGTACTTACAGCAGCAGGAGGATCCAGCTCCCCAGTCACTGCTCAGATAAATGTATGGAGCCCCATAGCTTGAGATAAAATCCACATTATTAGGTACAAGTAAAAATGCTACCACCAGCTACAAAAGCTGCATAGATGCCCTCCCAAATTGGTCAAACGTTTTCATGCTTCTCACGCTTTCTTAAGACTGAGGGTATTGCAGTGTTTCATGCCTTTTAAATGCATCATAATAAAGCAACAAAACACCAATGTATAACTAAGATGGAGGCAAAAATCAATCACTAAACATTCCTAAATATTACCTAACTCCCAATAAATTGCATAAAAGTGCAATTATTATACATATCCACCAGGCTTAGCAATAAATAAAGTACAATTAAAATTAGTTAACATGATACCGAAAATAAAAGATAGAAAAGGAAAGTAAGAAAGGACGGGGAGGAGAAGAAGAAGGGTGGAGCTAGAAAGCATGAAAGCACCTTCTCTTTTATAAGTTGAACTTTGCATATCAATTGGTGTAGCATAATGCATGAAACTGAGACGAGGAAGGAACAAGGGTAGGAAACAAATACATGCAATATTCATTAGATAAACATCTTGAGGCCCCAATTCTAAATTAGAAGATGGTGCAACTCGCTGGTGGATACGAGGTTGTGCCATGTGACGCTATGCCAGGGACCTATACCCTATTCCAAGATGAGGTAGGGTCCCCAGCACCTTGCTCCCGTGACTTGCAGCAGCTGCGGGTGTCGCCTACAAGAATGGCGCAAAGAACCTGGGTGCCGCAAGTCAAAGCCAGCAATTAACTGTCCCCAGAGCCCCCCACCCTGCATACAACACCGCTCACCTCAGGGGCCATGGGAGGCTTGGCTGGTTAGCAGCACTGCCCTGGGGTACGCACATGTTGGACCCAGGTGGCACCCCAGACTCGGGGATTGGGGCATCACTGTGTTGAGGGATGCATGGGGCACAGGGATATGTGTACCGTGGTGCTGCGGGGGGGGGCATCTCTTTGTTTTGCCAGGATGGATGCCCCTTAGACCACTTCCACGGTGGTCTAAACCCACTGTGCTATGTCCCGACATGGAACTGCATTAGTGGGTTACGGCAACTGCCCTTTTGGAACAGGGCGCAGGTGCTGCCATAACCCACCCTTGCACCATGCTGCAGTGGGATGCGGGCATATTGGGTGGCATAGCCCACCTTTGGCACAACCTGCATGCAGCATGGAGCAAGCCACATTCTGGAATACTAAGTTGCATTATGCCTGGTGCAAGGTGCAATTTGCGCCATAGGATTTGGCATAAATCACCTTGTGCAAGGCATAACCCATCTTGGAATTCGGCCCCTTATGTTAGAATATAGATGGCTCATGATATAAATTCATAACAATGCCTCAAACTGTAATACAATTACTTATTTAAATATATAGAAACCTGTAAATATTTAATCCTGGTGGGATGTAGGATCTGAGATTACATTACATAGAAACATAGATTTTCAGATAAGAACCACTAGGTCCACCCAGTCTGTCCATTTCAGTACCTATTGGATAAGATGCAGATCCTAGTTACCCAACAGCCTACCTTTTTCTACCCCCAACCAGAACTGCCTTATGTCTGTCCCATGCATTCTTGATTTCCCCCACTGTTGTTAACCCTACAACCTCCTCAGGAAGGCTGTTCATGCATCTACCACCCTCTCTGTGAAAAAATACTTCCTCATATTGCCCCTGAGCTTTCCCCCATCTTCAAATTGTGCTCCCTTGTTCTTGCACATCTCTCTTTTTGAAAGATGCTACCCTATTGGACTTTGTTGATTCCCTTGAGGTACTTGAAAGTTTATATCATGTCTTCCATCTCCCTCCTTTCCTCGAGGGTATACATATTAAGCTCTTTTAGTCACTTTTCATATGTCTTCTGGTGCAGACCCTGCACCATTTTAGTTGCCCTCCACTGGACTGCCTCCATCATGTCTATGTCGTTGTAGAGATGGGGTCTACAGAACTGCATGCAGTACTCCAGATGGGGTCTTACCAACTGTCTGTACAGAAGGATAACAACTTCTTGTTTTCTACTGGTGATGCCTCTTCCTATACATCCCAGTATCCTTCCCCCAGCCCTCCTTACTGCCTTCTCACATTGCTTGCTTACCTTTAGGTCATCTGATATGACTATCCCCAGGTCCCTTTGCATTTTTGTTGTTGTTAGTACCTCTCCCTCCCCCTCATCGTGCACTCTTCCCCAGGTTTTTGTTTTCCTGATGTATTACTTTGCACTTCTTTGAGTTGAATCCAAGCTGCCATACTTCTGACCATTCCTCCAACCTTGCCAAGTCCCTTCTCATCCTTTCCACCTCCAACCTGTGTATCAACCCTGTTGCAGATCTTTGTGTCATCTACAAACAGGCATACTTTTCTTTCCAGTCCCTCCACAATGTCACTTATAAAGACATTAAGAAGGACCGATCCCAGTGCTGAACCCTGCGGTACCTCACTTGTAACCCCCTTTTCTTCAGAGTTGACTCTGTTTACTATTACCCTCTGTGCCCTGTACTCCAGTCAATGTTTTACCCAGGCTACCACCCTGGAACCCACTCCCAGGCTGGTTAACTTATTTATTAATCTTTTGTGTGGGACTGTATCAAATGCCTTGCTAAAGTCTAGGTAGGCCATGTCCACAGCTCTTCCCTGGTCTACTACTACTACTTTGGTCACCCTGTCAAAGAAACCTATTAGATTTGTCTGACTTGACCTTTCCACTATGAATCACTGCTGCCTTGGGTCCTGTGCCCACTGGCCTCTAGGTACTCAACAATTCTTTCTTTCAAAGTGATTCCAGAATTTTCTGTAACAATGAGGTCAAACTAATAGGTCTGTGGTTTCCCTGCCTTTGCTTTGCTCCGACTTTTGTGAAGGGAAATCACATCTACCTCCTCCAGTCCTCAGGTACCACACCATCCTCCCATAATTTGTTAAAAAGGGTAGCCAGTGGTGTTCTTGCCTTAGTTCTTTTAGAATTCTGGGGTGAATCCCATCAGGCCCCATTGCTTTGTCCACCTTCAGTTTTAGGAGTTCTTTCAGGACCCTTTCTTCTGTGAATGGACTGGTATTGACCTCCCTATCCAGAGTGATTCTATTGATTGTATTGTGTACTTCCCCCTCCTCTTCTTTTGTGAATACTGAGCAGAAGTATTCATTCAGTATCTCTGTTTTTTCACTATCACCCTCCACCCTCCACCCACCCTCCCCTTTATTAAGCCTCACTATCCCTCCCTTCTTCACTCCCTAATGTACCTATAAAAGGTTTTATTCCCTTCTTAACCAAGTTGGCTATAGAAACATAGAAACATAGATTTTGACTGCAGATAAGGACCGCTTGGCCCACCCATTCTGCCCATTTCCCTACCTAATGGATAAGCTGCAGATCCTAGTTAACCAGCAGCCTACTTCTTCCTACCCCCACCCCCTAGAATTGCCTTATGACTTTCCCATGCATGCTTGAATTCCACCACTGTTTTGACTCCACAACCTCCTCCGGAGGCCGTTCCATGCATCCACAACCTCTCTGAAAAATACTTCCTTAAATTACCTCTGAGCTGCCCCCTCTATCTTCAAATTGTGCCCCTTGTTCTTGCACACCTCTTTTTTGAAAGAAGCTACCTCTTGGACTTTGTTGATTCCTTGAGGTACTTGAAAGTTTCTATCATGTCCCCCTCTCCCTCCTTTCCTCGAGGCTATACATATTAAGCTCCTTAAGTCTCTCTCTTCATATGTCTTCTGGTGCAGACTCTGCACCATTTTAGTTGCCCTCCTCTGGACAGCTTCCATCCTGTCTATGTCTTTGTGGAGACTGGGTCTCAGAACTGCACACAGTACTCAGATGGGGTCTCACCAACTGTCTGCACAGAGGGATGATAACTTCCTGTTTTCTGCAGGTGATGCCTCTCCCATGCATCCCAGTATCCCCCAGCCCTCCTTGCTGCCTCTCACATTGCTTGCCCACCTTTAGGTCATCTGATATGACTACCCCAGGTCCCTTTCCATTTCTGTTGTTGTTAGTATCTCACCCGCATTGTGTACTCTTCCCTGGTTTTTGTTTCCCAGGTGCATTACCTTGCACTTCTTAGCATTGAATCTAAGCTGCCATACATTTGACCATTCCTCTAACCTTGCCAAGTCCCTTCTCATCCTTTCCACCCCACCTTGTGCATCAACTCTGTTGCAGATCTTTGTGTCATCTGCAAAGAGACATACTTTTCCTTCCAGTCCCTCTGCAATGTCGCTTATAAAGACATTGAAGAGGACCGGTCCTAATACTGAACCTTGCTGTACCCCACTAGTAACCCCCCTTTCTTCAGAGTGGACTCCATTTACTATTACTCTCTGTGTCCTATTCTCCAACCAATTCTTTACCCAGGCTGTCATCTTGGGACCCACTCCCAGGCTGGCTAACTTGTATATTAATCTTTTGTGTGGGACTGTGTCAAATGCCTTGCTAAAGTCTAGGTAGGCCATGTCTACAGCCCCTCCCTGATCTGCTACTTTGGTCACCCAGTCAAAGAAATCTATCAGATTTGTCTGGCATGACCTTCCTGCTGTGAATCCATGCTGCCTTGGGTCCTGTGCCCCTCTGGCCTCTAGATACTCAACAATTCTTTCCTTCAGAAGTGATTCCATCATTTTCCCTACCACTGAGGTTAAACTAACAGGTCTATAGTTTCCTGCTTCTGCTCTGCTCCCACATTTGTGAAGGTGAATCACATCTGCCCTCCTCCAGTCCTCGGGTACCACTCCATCCTCCTATGATTTGTTAAAGAGGGTAGTCAGTGGTGTCACTAGTTCTACCCTAGTTCTTTTAGAATTCTGGGATGAATCCATCAGGCCCCATTAGCTGTCCACCTTCAGTTTTAAGAGTTCTTTCAGAACCCTTTCTTCTGTAAATGGGCTGGTATCAACTTCTGTATCCAGAGTGTTTCTACTGTTTGTTTTATGTACCTCCCCTCTTCCTTTGTAAATACTGAGCAAAAATATTTGTTTAGTATCTCTGCCTTTTCACAGTCACCCTCTGCACCTCCTCCCCTTTATTAAGCCTCACTAGCCCTCCCTTGGTCTTCCTTCACTCCCTGATGTACCTATAAAGGTTTTATCCCCTTCTTAACCAAGTTGGCTATCTTTTTCTCAGTTTGGGCCTTTGCTGTTCTGACTGCTTCCCAGCTTCCTTTGCTTTAACTGTTTAGTTTCATTTCTTGTGGTGTTTACCAGTTGGGAGTGAGGGGCCTTACTTTACTGTGGTTAGGGAGGGATCCATCTGTTTCGAGTGTTGGATATCCTCTGAATCCGTGGATAATTTGTCTGCTGTGTGTGTTTTTTTTTGACATTTAATGGATTTGGATTCTTTTTCGTTTATATATTTATTTGTTTATTGAGTACTAGGAATTAATACATTTGAGCCAAGGCTCTTTTACAAAGGTTCTGCGTCAAATTAGGTACAAGCAATAAGGTGACAATGTATGACACAAGTAAAGTACATTGTGGAATACTATACACATAGGCTGAACAAATATCAAAAAAGAGAAGAAAACATTAGTGCAAGGACAAGTAATTACGAGGTGAAACACATTAAATCAATAGGCAAATCAAATGGGGGGGAAGCAGGAAGATAATGTGAAGAATAGGGTATATACAAGAAAGGAGGGAGAAGCCAACCACGGGTAGTGGAAAGGAGTCATCTACCGGGCCTTTGTCAAGTAATTAGGGCAGGAGAGCAACAACTTAACTAGAGAGGAATTAGTCAAAGCAGTCACAGGAGTTAGAGGTGGTAAGGTGAGAGAATAGGCTAGATTTAAATGCACCTAGAGAGGTAGAGGAGGTAATAGAGGTGCTAAGTGCATTTAGCCAGGAAGGGGCACAGATAGGCAAATGATCTCTGGCCCTGGGAAGTCCGCAACGGGGACCTGAAGGGCTGATTTTCAGATCTTTCTGGTGGGTCGAACACTTGTGTTCTGGGCATATCAGGTCTTGAATGCAGGTGGAGTGAGGCCCAAGATGGATTTTTGGCCATAAGGCAGGTAAGGTATTTAGACGGTTTGAGAGTTGAAGCCATCCAGTTTCAGCATACAGTCTGCAAGTGTGAGTATGTTGATGAGCCCCAGTGAGCAACCTACAGGCCTTGTTATGGAGGCTGTAATACGCTTAAGTGCACTTGTAGAGGCAGACCCATAGACCAAGGGTTCTCAGACCTTGCCATGGCGAGCCTCCCCTACTGGACTTGGAAGACTTCCAGGCCTCCCCATGAGTCATGACCTCATTTGCATATGGTGGTAATTGCATAAAAATTGACCATTAGCGCACTGCACATAGACTAAATTGTGCTTCCGGTCACCTTTTGCATGATTACCACTGTACCTTGCCAGATACCAGTAATGATGAATAACTCACAAAAGCACACACACCCACTGTTAAATAAGAAGTATGTTTATTGTTGTGTAGTAAATGTATTGTAAATTCTGCTGCCTGTTAATCAAATAATGCCAGTCTGTTAAGAGGGCAACCTGTGAGCCTGTTTTGTGCAGTCAGCTGTAATATTCTTGGTTTTACATTTGAAAGGTAGAGGCTAAGTCATCTTCAACTTTAAGACGGGCCAATACTTTGTTTTTATTTCAGTGCAGAAAAAAATCCAGATTCGCAAAGATATGTTGAGGCAAAAGGCATAAGTACAGCAAGAGCTCGATTTTTCAGTGCTGGAAATTCAGTCCAACTGACAGCCAAAAGTTTGCAAGGGGCTGTTGGGCAAAAGAGACCTTCAGAGTTGGGTCTGTAGCCAGGTCAATGAGGCTCACCTGTTCTTCTGGCGATAAGGAGTCTGCAGAGCTGGCTTGAAAATGAAGGCATTCCTGACCCACTGGTCACTGTCCTCTGCTATGTTCAGGAAGTAGTCTCGTAGCTTGCCTTGCAAACCCACATAAATGTTCTGTAATTACTGCTTTGACACAGTCAACTGAAAGTTCATGTTCCTGAAGAAAATCCTCCAAGGTTGGAAATGTGGCAACTGATCCTTGCTGCACTCGTGTGGACCAAAGTTCAAGCTTGGAACCAAATGCCTTGATCTTGTCCCTGACTGTGAAAACACTGGCATCCCGACCTTGAAGTGACAGATTAAGAGAGTTTAGTCTGTCAAAGATATCTGCCAAGTACGCAAGCAAAGCAAGCCACTGTTGATTGTGGAAATGTTCCACAAGTGGAGAGTTACAGTCTGCAAGAAATATGCGGACTTCATCACGCAGTTCATAGAGGCGGGTCAGCACTTTCCCCCCCGGGACAACCAGCGGATCTCAATGTGCAAGAACAGCTTTGTGTGTTTTGCTCCCATCTCTTCACACAGTACCGAAACAGTCTGGAATTCACTGGACATGCCTTGATGAAGTTCACTGCATCAGTCAAAACTTTGTTGAGTTCATCTGGCATCCTCTTGGCTGCCAGAGCTTCCCTGTGAATCATGCAGTGGTTCCAGAGAGCATTGGTAGCTACTGCTTGTACCCTGGTCACCATTCCGCTGTGTCTTCCAGTCATTGCACGAGCTCCATCACTGCAGATACCAACACAATGACTCCAATCAAGGCCTTCATTCTCAATGAAAGCATTCAACAGACGAAACAGCTCTTCCCCAGTTGCTCTCGTAGGAAATGCATGGCAGATTAGAAACTCCTCCCGAAGATCTGTGTCCGTGGCATACCGAGCATACACCAGAAGCTGTGCAGCATCTGCTATATCAGTGGACTCATCTATCTGCAGAGAGAAGAATGGGCTCTGATGAATGGAATCTACGATCTGACACTTCACATCTGCAGACATGTCCTCAATACGACGGCAAACTGTGTCGTTTGAAAGATGGATTGCTTCCAGCTGTGCAGCTGCTTTCTCTCCAAGCATCACTGAACACATTTCCTTTGCAGCAGGAATTAGCAGCTCTTCTCCAATGTTGTGTGGCTTCCCAGCTTTGGCAATTCTCAGAGATAGAAGATATGGCGCCTTAGACCACTTTTACAGGAACAGTCCCATGGTGCTCCACAACTTTTTGGCCTCGCAGTTCGCTTCAGTTTTCTTTTGAAGAACTCCACTGGTTTTGAAAGTAAGCTGGGGTGCTTTGTTCAGATGACGCCGATAGCTTGCAGGGCCAATACTGTTTTGTGCCAGAACCCTCAGCACACACCACACACTGGGGTCGTGGTGCATCACTGGTCCCGATCCAGGTGAATCCTAGTTTCAGATAGTCCTCATCATATCTTCTGGCCTTGCGTTTGCTTGAGGTTCTCTCTGCCCAACAGGTTCCATCTCCTCATGCACACGCTTCTTCCAATCAGAAAGCGATCCATTCTTTGTCTACAATTCAACGAAAATTCATATTGATGAGAAGTTGACATCAATTAAGCCAGTCTGCGGCCAGACCATCCTGGGCATGCCCAAATGTTCCACCAGAACTGCTACAGTACAACTGCTACAGACACAATACTCAAGAAGAAGAATATAGCACTTTTCATACGCAGTGTATCCCAAAGCACTGAACAAGCAATGGTAGACTGGTAGTGAAGTGACTGAATTTGAAGTGGCACTATACAAGACATCAGCAACCAGACACAGCCTGGACAATAACATGAACCTATTTTATGGTAAACAAGGGAATACGGAACTGAACCCTACTTTTGCAAAGAGTGCATTGATTTACTTTCACCTGGACACCCACCAGGAGGTTAGAAGAAGAGCTCAGTTTGACAGCGCATCCGAAAGGCGGAACTCCTAGTAGTACTGCCCCCCCCCAAACACAGCACTTGGATGCCAGTGTTTTTGGCATGCGTCCAATCCTGGTGTGGGACGAGAACACACAACCCTCTGGTCCACAGGCAGATGTACCACCAACTGAGGCACACTGACAAGAAGAACACCACTTATTAATTGAAGCACATTTTGAAGAAAGAAGAAGCCATAAAAAAGCAATATCTGAAATATCAAGACTGGGCAGGCGCATCCCTTTTTAATCAGGCAACTGCCAGCAGCAGCTCTGGCAGGATCAAGATTGTTGCTTTGCATCACCTTGTAAATGTACCTCCCAACAGATCTCCAGTAGGACAGGATCATTAGTGAAGGACTGCAGCTACGCAGCAGCAGTACTTTGTAAGACGTAATCAGCCACCCCAACAAAGCTCTGGCAGGACCAGATCAGAACGAGCACTTTGTAATCATCCCCTCCCCCCAGACAAAGTTCAGGCAGGACCACTGCAGAGTGACCACCTTGCAGCACTTTGAAACCCCAGACTGCCTTGAATTGCAAAACACAGGCATTCATACACACAGAGGCCCAGCATCACAAGCTGTAGTCTGCAGCCGTAGTCCCAAAACAGCACTCCATCCTTAGCACTCCACATGACCAGCCAGGAGGATGCCCTTCATTTTACTTCAAAACTGCTCTGCTACACCTCATCTGTCCTTCATGTCAAAGGTGCTACCATGCAGAAAAATGTACTGTGAATTCAGACTTTAGTGCAGGTCCTTTGTGTCCTCCAGAGTCCAGCAAACCCTTTTGCTCAGAGTCCAAGCCACCATCCTGAAGGCCAGATCCATACGCCAGGTCTTTTTAAACTAGCAAAAGGCATTGAGTACGCGAGGAGGATAAGAGAAATTCTGTCACTTACCATAATTTCCTTTCTGTTAGCTCCAACATTGTCAATGGGGAGATATATGTGGGTAAGAGCCTGCAAAGCTAGCCGACCCCTGGCTTCAAAGCCCCTCCCAAAAATGCTGGCTCTCATTCACACCCAGCCCACATCAGAAAGGCAAAAGAAAGTGTGTCATTTTAAAACCATGCATTACAAGTCAGAGACATCACATATGCACAACAGCACCATTTTAAATCTGCAGGAAACAAGTCTAATTCCACCACCCAGCCCAAATCAATAAAATAAATAAGCAAAAAACCATGCGCCATTTCAACCCCACACCCCCAAAATACATCTTATATGCTCCCCCATTCGCAATCATTGACAATTGCATGGATCAGTTACTTATGTGAAGGGGAATATTGGCCCACACACTGGGAATATCCTCTGCCTACTCTTTGCAAAGAATGCCACGGGTTCTATGACATTTTCTTCCACCTGGACAGGTAGAAGCCAGGGGACCGCGGTTTTAACGTCTCATCCAAAGGACAGCACTAGTGCAGCACAGCACCCCTTGAATACTGCAATGGTGCCAGCGCTTGGTTACGATTCCAATCCCAGTGCGGGATCAGAACCCATGACCCTCTGGTCCAGAGGTGGATGTGCTACCAACTGAGCCACACTGATACTGACACTTAAATCTCTCAGCACAAGGACAACACTACTCTAGTAATGGCCCAAATCATATTAGCCAGCAGCAGCAACACTTATAAATGAGACAAGGATGCCAAATAAACAAATAAAAGCACTTCCTTCCTAAGGTAGGACGGTGCTTCAGTAGTTACCCAGTGGCACTGGTGCCACGCCAGCAGGTCCTTCGGTCAAAATACACCCAGCAAATCACTCCAAAACTCGTACAGCAGGTTCTTTCACTCGCCCACTCCCACCATACAGGCCAGATGTAGGTTTCTTTTCCTCAGACAGAAGTGGGTATCAGCGGGAGAACAGGAACAATTATACTTACCACAATTTCCTTTCCGTTAGCTCCAACGTTGTAAATTGGACTTACGTGGGTAGTAGGCAACAGCATCAGGTTATTCATTCCAAAACCCTGCCCAAACACACGGGCTACCCCATCCCAACATCAGTTACAAAACTAACATTTGAACCCTACACAGAAGCATCACATATAAACCACATGCCACCATTTCAACACACCACCACATAAACTGGTGGTTTAGTCACATGCAGCTGCTTTGCAGTTGCATGCCATAGGTGTGAGTGGAGGATATGGGCACTCCTTGAACAGACCTAGGGAAGGTCCCCCACACCCAAGCAAGACGAGCAGGCCCTTCACTCCAAAGTGTCTCACCCTAAAAGAGGAGTTCTCGTTCAACAACCATATAAATAGGATAGGGGCCATTTCAGGCTTGCACAGCATAGAAAGGCATCTTGTGTGACACCCCCCCGGCTCTGGGCCACTGCTGAAACAGCCCAACCAAGAATAAAATGGCACAACCCTGAGTGACATCATGCAGCTTGCATTACCATCCTGGGCAAACCAGCTAAGGGGCATGCCCCCCCCAGCACGGTTTCACCCATTCCCCCTGCTCGGGCTCATGCGTGACACCACCACCATCCACTCAGGCCAGACCAGCTGCGGGATATTACAGTCAACCCCTCTCCCACCTGCCACCACCACGACAAATCCCTGCTAAGAGGCATCAGAGTCCCCCCCAATCACCACATCAAACACCTGCTTGAACTATCACTTAGGCAGCATCACCATGACCATGAAATGCATCCCCCTCCCCCAGGCTCTGTTAGCAGCAGCATCACCCCTGGGCAAAGCAGCCAAGAGGCATTTCATATAACTGCCCCCCAGACTGGACCAGCGAGGCAGTACAAGCATCTCCCCACATCCCCACCACTGCAAATCCCTGCTTGAGAACAGACCAGCTGAGAGGCATCAGTCCTCCCCCCCCCAACCACCACATCGAACCATACCTCTCAAGTGTCCCTGATTTTCAGGGACATCCCTGATTTTGCCTCAAAATTTTACTGTGTTCCTCCTAAAATTTGTGTTTTTGTGGCTCAACAGTGGGAACTGTAAGCACAGAACAAGGTCAAGCCTTAAAGTTACAGACTTTCTTCTTTAGAAAATGCATTTTACACTAAGCCCCATATTCTACCAGCTTTATGGGTGGATCTCGAATTTTGAAGATGTGTCCCTGATTTTTTTTTTAAGCCTTGTCCCTGATTTATGAGGCAAGATGTTGAGAGGTATGCATCGAACACCTGCTCAAGCTACCAGACCCAACTGAGGCATCACACCCCACCACAAGAGGCATCACCCCCCCATAAGAGGCACCAGCCCCCCCCAAACTCCCACTCAGGCCAGATCAGCTGTTAAGGCAATACAGTTCCTCCCCCACATGAGAGGCATGAGGCACATCAGGCAGCACCCCCCAAACTCCCACTCAGGCCAGATCAGCTGTGAGGCAATACAGTTCCTCCCCCACATGAGAGGCATGAGGAACATTAGGCAGGGCATCAGGCAGCACCCCCACCTCCTAGTCAGGCCATCAGGCAGCACCCCTCAAACCTCCCAGTCAGGCCATCAGGCAGCACCCCCAAACCTCCCAGTCAGGCCATCAGGCAGCATCCCCCACCTCCCAGTCAGGCCATCAGGCAGCATACCCCCAAACCTCCCAGTCAGGCCATCAGGCAGCACCCCCACCTCCCAGTCAGGCCATCAGGCAGCACCCCCAACCTCCCAGTCAGGCCATCAGGCAGCACCCCACCCATACCTCCCAGTCAGGCCATCAGGCAGCACCCCCATACCTCCCAGTCAGGCCATCAGGCAGCACTCCCCACCTCCCAGTCAGGCCATCAGGCAGCACCCCCAAACCTTCCAGACAGGCCATCAGGCAGCACCCCCAAACCTCCCAGACAGGCCATCAGGCAGCACCCCCACCTCCCAGTCAGGCCATCAGACCCCCCCACCTCCAAGTCAGGCCATCAGAACCCCCCACCTCCCAGTCAGGCCATCAGGCAGCACCCCAGTAAGGCCAGCCACCAAACCCCACAGGAGCTTCCAAAATGCAGAATGCATTTGACTGCACAGTAGTAGTTTTACCAGAAGTCTGAGGAAGGATCCCGTCTGCAAAAGGCTCTCTCTGCTAGGATGGATGTCACCAGTAGTCTCAGGAGCTCTGTCTGCGGCGTTCGGCGTTCCACAGCGGCGACTATAGCAGCTGAAGGGCGGCGGTAGTTGACAGGCGGAGTCGGCAGGTAGCGGCTTCAGGAGTCGGAAGACGAGCGTAGTTAAAAGCTACTTGCAGGGGATCCAACAAAAAAAAAACACTGCAATAGAAATTCTATCGGAGTCTCCATTCCACCGCACGCATGGCATGGCATTTATTTCCGGATTGATGACGACGTCACACGTTATGAAGCTGCTCATTGGTTGAGGAAGCCGGGTGATGATTGGCTGCAAATGCACAATACTGATTGGCTACAGCCACCTCTCTCTGATTGGACACATATTCTGGGCTTCCTAGTGGTCTGCTGAAGACCTTGTTTTGCACAGTCATTGGCTGGCTCAGAATCCCCCTGCCTACTACCTCTAGCAGCTGCTAGCACATACAAAATTGGACTTGGTAGGGATCCAAGGTGCAGAGTGTACAGCTGGTAGAACGTAAATCGAATCGCCGCCTCCGCGCCTCCCTGAACGAGCTTGTGCCTCCCAAGGGAGGCACGCCTCACCATTTGAGAACCCCTGCCATAGACAATTAGGCCATAGTCAACAATTGAGATGATTGAGGATTGAATAGCTAGCTTCAGTGCTGGTAAGGTGAGAAGCTGTCTGTTCCAGTACAATATCCCAAGTCGCTGATTGATAGTTTTGGCTGTGCTATTGATATGGGTTGCATAGGTGAGTCCCTGATCGAAGGTGATTCCAAGATATTTGAAGGTAACCACCTGTTCAAGAGTGGATCCCATGGATGTGTTGATGGTGAGTGGTGTTTGCCTTTTCTTGTTTTGTGGACTTGAGAAAAGCATGGATTTTGTTTTTTTATGGTTTAGGACTAGCTTATGTGTCATGAACCACTTTTCAACACCAGCAAAGGCATGCTGGAGGCTTAGGCATAAGGGGATAGGATCTTTATGAGAGGATAGAATCACAGCATCGTCAGCGTAGAGATAATTTGCTCAGAGCAGGATTTAGGGAGGGAGTTTAGGAAGAGGCTGAAGAGGAGAGGGCCTAGGATGGATCCCTGTGGAACTCCCGAGAGGACAGGCTTAGGTTCAGAGCACACCTGCTATTTTACAACTTGGGAGGGCTGTGTGAGGTAATTATTAATCCAGGCCCTCGCCCAGGGACAGCCCAGAGATTGCAGCTGACTGTTGAGTAGGCCATGATGTACCATGTCAAAAGCCTTCGTTAGGTCAATGTACACAGCTCCAGTTAGGAGTCCCTTGTCCAAGGCCTTGTGGATAGCGCCTGAGAATTCAAGGAGGGCTGTCGATGTGCTATGTCAAAGTCTGAATCCATGTTGTTGGGCACAGAGGATGTTATATTTCTGCAGGTAGTCCATAAGCTGGTCTGCCACAATACGTTCAAGAGCTTTTGAGAGGGGAGGTAATATTGAAATAGGTCTGTAGTTACCAGGCAGGGACTTGTCACCATTTTTGTGCACAGGAGTGACAGTTGCAGCTTTCCATATACTGGGGAACTTACTGGAGCAGAGGAAGAGATTGAATAATCTGGTGAGGGGGAGCAAAACTTCATCCAAAGTAAGGGACAGTATTTTAAGGTCGATAGAGTCACTGCTTGTCCGAGATTTGGAGATTGCCTTCTTTATGTATTTATGGACTTCGTGTGATTTAACAATTTTGAGATGGAAGGGCGGGATGGTTGGAGAGGCAGAAGGGGATATGGGGGTAGGAGTGTCTGTGTTAGAGAAGTAGTCAGATGGGAGGACACTGCTGAGGTCAGTGAATGTCTCATTAGGGTATTTATGGCGACCAGTGGGTCCAGGGTAGTAGTACCATCAACAGTAAGTATAGTAGGAGAGGCCTTAGCCTGCTTTCCTGTAATATTTTTTAAGTTGTCCCAGAAGGATTTGCCTTCCACCCAGGTGTTGGAGAGGGCATTCTTGAAGTAAGAACTTGGATTGAGGACTTCCTATTTTTTAATTTTTTTTATTTTGTTTTGAGTTGATCTGGACAGCGAGGTGGTGAGAGGACCTTGTGTCCATTTATTTTATTTATTTTATTGCTTCCTTTATATCCTGGTCATGAGAGGACTGGGGGGGGGGAGTGATGTGTTAATTTTTTATAATTCAGGTTTGAAATGTTTTATGATTTTGGAAAACATTTTTGCAGTGAGAGTGCTAAACTTTTTTTATTTTTGTTTAAATTGGAGTGGTGAGAGAACCTTGGTATTTTATTTATATTTATATTTATTTTTGTAGGAGTCCTCTTGCTGGGTTTAGACTTGATTTTTTTTTTTGATGGGTGGGGTTGGTTTTCTTTAATTTATTTTGATTTAAAGATTAGTTATTTTCATTTATTTATTTTTTGGATTTAACTGTTTCAGCAGGTTTATTGTTTTGGTTTTAATTGTTTAGCAGCAGCATGTGTCGGCTGTCTGTCCCCACGGTGGTGCACTATTCATCCTCTTCTCATCACGCTCTCCATCCTTTTTATTCTCTCCCACTCCATTATGATATATATCAGTGCTGCAGAGTGCTGGGAATGCCTGTAGGAGGAGGAAGTGGGTGGGGGTTGCGAACAAGGAGGATGAGCGAGGGAGGCCATCGTATTGGGGTAGTTAGATCCAGAAGGCGCCCTGGGGCGAAATGGAATCCAGATCATGGTTTACCATGTCTGGTGCCCATACCCAAGGGCACTATGGAATTTAGTAGGCAGATGGGCTTGACAACTGCCGAGGTTCGTCCAACTCGGGAGGCGTTATGCAATGCTAGGTCCATCAGAAACAAGACAGGCATTATTGCTGACCTTGTTGGCTCGGTGGACCTGGCTTGCATCACCGAGACCTAGCTGGATGAAAATCCAGGCCCCACGTTGGAGGCCATGACTCCGGCCGGGTACTCGGTGATACACTGCCCATGATTGGACCACAGGGGTGGGGGGGTTGCAGTCTGTTTCAAGACTGAACTGGGCTTCACAAGTGTGGTAGTCGGGAAGACTGAGTTCTTTGAGTGTATAATGGTAGCGGGTGTAGGTGTTTGAATCGTACTCATCTAGCGTCCACCCGTGAAGAAGCGCTTCTCACAGGAAGTGGCAGACTTCATCGTCGACATGTCGTTTGAGTCACCCAGATTGATGGTTCTGGGTGACTTTAATGCCTGGGTCAATGATGAACTCTCGCAATTTGGTAATCACTTCCTCCATTTAATGACTTCTTTGGGCCTTACACAGGTAGTTTCCACCGCTACCCATAAATCTGGACACTCTTTGGACTTGGTCTTCCTCCTAGGGATTGATACTTTTGATTTGGGGGTGGAACCAGTCATTTGGTCAGACCACTACACTGTAAGGTTCAGTTTTTTCACCCCCCCCGAGAAGGCCTACCCCTGTGGAGATGGTTAGGTACTGCCTCTTACGAGATATTACTTCTCAAGGCCTTGCAGCTGTCCTTGAACTCTCGTCCCCTGTGTTGGTGAGCAGTAGTCCAGAGACCCTAGTGGCAGCCTATAATAGGGCTGTTATGGTGGCTCTGGATTCTATTGCTCCTGTTTGTGTATGCCCCTTATCCCTTGGTCCCAAGTCCCCTTGGTTTGATCGGATGTTGAGGGAGATGCGGAGACAGGGGCGAAGGTTAGAGTGTTGCTGGCGCAGATCTGCCCTTGATACCGACCACCTTAGATTGATGGACCATTATTCTGTCTATCAATCTGCAATCACCCGTAAGAAGGCAGAATTCCTGTCCAGGGAGATTGCAGTTGCTAGGAAACCGACCGGCTTAGCTTTTTGAATGGTAGACAGACTGTGCAACCCAGCCTGTCTAGTCTTATATTTATAAATGAGAGGAATAAGAGCAAAATCAACACTTCCTCAACCCCTGGCCACAATGATTGTCAGGGTTGAACTGGGTACAAGTGCCTACATGGAATGTGAATACTGTAAGATTAGCGGTGGGGCCAAGGTGACACACTCATCTCTGCATTCCACTTCAATGTGATGCAGCAACTCTGTGTTTGCATTTTACATTTAACAACAGTGCCCTAGATGCCCAATTTAATTAGAAAAATAAATAAATACAAAGATTTCTAAAGTTGTAAGGTGGCCAGGTACCCAGCAGAGGGGCCCACCTTGACATTTCAGGTATCCAGGTGGGCCAGTTCAAACTAGTGTGTAATGATGTAGTTCAGCAGCTGTCAGGAAGTCAGATTCTCCAGGTTTTTACACAACAGATTAATTTTGTTCAGTAGGTTATAGTCACTGTAACTGTGCATGTCACCTTGCAAAATGCAGTAGCAACACCATCAAAACAGCACAGTATTCATCAAACTCTTTGAAAGTTTAGTAAGATATTCAAATGCATTGAATAGTGTAAAAGTAGCAGGAGAACAGAGAACAAATCAGCTTTCAAATTTTCAAAGCTTAGTTCAATTGTTATATTTTATATCAATTGGGATGCTTTAACCTGTGACAGAACTGTCCAAAAGAAAGAGAAGCTTCACTCCCATTGAACTAACCACAATCTGTCTGACCCTATCTCTCTCACAGCACATTTGACATCTGGCGTGACTGTGTCAAATGGAGGTGTGTCGGTGGCCCTACAGATAGGTGTCCCATGGGTGGAAAATGATGGGGTTCGAGAGCCACAAAGGCAAAGGGGCACACCGGCACAGTGGAGAGAAACAAATAGAGGTTAAGTTAGTTAAGTTCCCTAACTGCATTTAATCAGGAGCCTGCCCCCACCATGTTACAAACCTCCATTCCACATCCAACAGTTTAATGAAGTTCCCCCACTCAACACCCACTAACCCCAGTTACCGCCTCCCCTTCCTCCCCAGCACCTCCCAAAAAGATCAAATACTGTTGGGTCATCACAGCCATAGCTACACATCCTAACCTGGCCCTAAATGACCAAACCTTGATACTTCACCTCCCTCCTACCTATCCCACACCATTCCCATCTCATTACATTCTGCTCATCTCTACACAATCACAACATCCCCTCATCCCCTTTCTTAAAGCCCCTTATCCATCTACCACACTATTATGGCTACCATTCTACCTTTAACTCTAGGCACCCCGGGGAGACCAGATTTGCAACTCATGGTCCCCCAAATTTTGAGGGGTGAGAATGTAGGTTTGAGCCCAGTTAGCAATGATTTAAGTATGACATCACATTTTATTTTAAGAGGCTGCAACACCTGCAACATTTCAGACACCATCAGCCCAAGGGACACTAAGACAAACTTTATCTATTGCCACAACCTCTCTGAAACTACCATCCCATATGAATTCAGCATACAACAACAGTGGAGATTCATATAGTGTTGCATTTTGCATTGGTGTATTATGAATGTATTTTGGTACAGGAAAAGGAACAAGGGAAAAAAAGTGAAGTTCTATAAAGTTTTTCTCCATTCCTCTGCCCACTGCTGCATTGAAACCGTGTGTTGGTGTGCATAAATTGTATCTGGGGGTGTAGACATCTAAAATTTCTTTGTCTAAGTCCTCCCCTGTGTCGGAGGCCTATAGATCACTCCTGTCCAAATAGTGGCTCTGTTTCTTGACTCGAGAGTGATCCACAGCTCCTCTGCCCTTCCTGAATTCCCTGTACCTCCATCACTTTTATGTTTTCATTCAAATAAAGCACCCCCATTTCTTCTCTACCCTGTCTCTTCTGAACATTGTATAGCCTGGAATGACCATGTCCCACACATAGTCATCAGTACACTGTGATTTGGTAAAGGCCACAATATCCTGGTCTGCCTCTGACATGACAGCCTCTAGGTTCAGGATCTCATTTCCCAGACTCTAGCACTAGCACACATGGCTTTCCAGATTTTGTTACCTCTTTTCTTGTTGCTTTCTCCTTTTTCCAATAGTTCCCCTTCTTCACCTTTCTCTTTTGACAGCAACTTTCTCCTTTGCTAACCCCCACTTCCATGAATAACTTGCATCCTGGTGGGACTCTCTCCTCTCATGATCTCCCTACTCTCTATCTCAGCCTTTGGTGGGCTACTTTCTGCTTCCCCTATTCCTTCCATCACCCACTTTGGGTACTTTAAATGTTCACCAAAGTAATAAAACTGTTCACTGAGGGCTATGGTTCCCTCCTGGATGGAAGCAGGCAATCACCTCAACATAGGCTGTTATCCTTTCAGAATGGCCCACAGTCCCAAGTGTAGCCATGCCTCTCCTCTCTGCACCATTCCTTCTACCATGACTTGAAGGCCTTGGTGCAGACCTCCTTCTCCTTCCCCGTATAGTACAAGAGACACTCACCACTCACTCTTTAAATATATGGAAAATACAGGATCAACCAGACAAATGATCTAACTTTACCAAAAATGAAATTTACTCACAGAGCTGACTACAGCAATTCCTTTTTACGTTTAAGCCAATGAAATGCCCTTATCAAGTTAATGCATTGGCAGCCGAAGTGGCTCTGACCTGAGTTTCTTCTTAGAGCAGTGTGAGTAGTTTCAGACAGCCATAAATTTGTTATATAGTACATGTAATGTTTATTATGTTTCATGTATACGTTTGTAACTCTTTCTTGTCTGGCTAAGCAATTTGGTGTACCAGTTTTTGATTGCGTTTCAATTGTTCTCTGCTCTCTCACTGATTGTATGATTATGTATCTTGTTTTTCCTACTGTGTGACTGTGCCATCTAAATGGTCTGGGTCGTACCTGAAAATGGTCCCTGGGATCAGAGTACCTCACCCAGTTATCAAATAAATAAATGGTAGGAGTTGAGGGCTGAGTTGATATCAGTGGCTGGAGAGATGTAGGACCAGTCAGTGGCTGACACATTTAGGTTGAGGGAGGATAAATCCAGTGACCTGAAGGACCACAAGAGGATGATTTTGAAGTGGGCTTTGGGCGATTGATCGTATGCACACAGTAGACCTTATGATGGTCATTGAGTGCATCTGGAGGACTCTGCATCCACAATACAGCGTGGAATCTCTCTCTGTGGTTAACTCCCCACCACATCTCTTTGGATTTGTAAGGCATTGTCTGAGGTTTGAAGTGACAATAGGAAGTAGACCAAGTTTCTCTACAGTGCCCCTTTCAGTTGTTTACTGCCAAGGAGTCCATACAAGAAATAGGAGGTGTGCAGTTTCTGTGGAGTCCCTCTCTGTGGTTAATTCTGGAGTAGTCCAAATAAGCAGTAGGAAGTGGGCAGAGTTTCTCTACAGAACGTATCTCTATGATTAACTTCTGAGCAGTCCATATGAGCAATAGAAGGTAGGCGTTTCTGTTTGTTTTTTTGTACTCACCTCAACAATTGGGGGTTGTCATGGCTGTGCATTCCATTAGGCTGGAAAGGCATAAAGTGGCTACCTTCTAAACCACTGGCAACATTTGTCCTTGGTCAACTGACAGGGGGTATATGGATACCTAGCAACCCCTTTCCTCCTTCTTCAGGAGCTGAAGACCTCAGCTCCATGCTGCTCTTGTCCCCAGATGGCACCCTGCAGTATGCAACCATGCATGCCCATGCATCCCTAAGATGCTTGGAGTTTTTGTGGTGTTCCTGCATGGCTGCTCAGTTGCTCCCACCTTCCTGTACCTTGTTATGCTGTGCAGCTGCTGCCTGCTTCCCTCCCCTGACTGATGGCTCCTGCTGTCTACTTCCCCATGTTCCTTGGGCTTTTGCTGGAGCCTCTGACTGGGTGCTGTGGGGTTCCAGTAGCTCGCACTTCAATACAACACTCCTCAGTCTCTCTGGACATACAGCAGGGCTCCAGTGGTTCGCATTGCATGCCACACTCTGCAAGCCTCACTGGTGGCATACTCCTCAGGCTGATCCTCCCAGGGTCCTAGTGCCTTTGTCAAACAATTACTGTGTCTCAACTGTACCTCCAGCAACTCTTTTGGGCCCAGTCAACCATTCCTCTTTGGCTGCTTTCCTCCTTGCTTCCATTTTAGACAGACAAAGCTCTGAGAAGAGGTGTAAAAACGTAATGCCTACACTTGTAGGGTCTGTACCTTCAGCAGCTCCCAGACACCAGTAAGGTACTTTCTTTATTTGTATCACCCTAAAGTGCATTGCTTGCTCTATTTTAGTATTTTCCTTATCAGTCTACCAGACTAGCACTTGCCTCTGAAACAGCAACATGGATACAAATTTGTTTATGCTGTCCTGCATGCACACCGTACTTGTTCTCATGCATCGGTTGGCAGCCATATATAAGATTCCTTGCCTTTATGGAATTGTTTGGTGTGCATTCACCTTTGCTGGTTTATCATTTGAGAATAGCCTGCAAGTCTAATATAGAAATATAGAAATTGTCAGTAGATGAGGACCGCTAGGCCCATCCAGTCTGCCCATAGGCCCTGTACATTGTATGTGGCCACTGAGCCCTTGTGATCAATGGCTTTTTATCACTCCCTCCCCTCTCAAGCTTCCCTTGTGCCTGTCCCAGGTATGCTTAAACCCCTCCACTGTGCTTACCCCCCCACATCCTGTGGCAGACTATTCCAAGCATCTACTACCCTTTCTGTGTAGAAAATGTCCTCACAATACTTGTTAATCTACCCCTTCCAATTTCATATTGTGCCCCCTTGTTTTAGTGCTTTGCCTACATTGGAAAAGGTCCCCCATCTGCACCTTGTTTATGCCCTTGAGGTACTTGAAAGCTTCAATCATGTACCCCCGCTGTCTCCTCTCCTCCAGTGAGTATATATTGAGGTCCCTTAGTCTCTCCTCATTTGTTTGTGGTGCAAGCCCTGCACCATCTTTGTTGCATTTCTCTGGATAGTCTCCACCTTATCTATGTCCTTGTACAGGTGTCCCTCCAGAACTGTATGCAATACTCCAGATGAGGCCTTACCAATGTTTTATACAATGGCATCACCACCTCCAACTTCCTGCTAGAGTTACTCCTGCCTATGCACTCCAGCATGCCACTGGCCCTTCCTACTGCCTTTATACATTGCTTTGATACCTTAAGGTCATCAGAGATGATAACCCTTAGGTCCCTTTCCTCTTTGGTGACAGTCGGTTCCCCCCCAACCTGTAGCTCTCCCCGGGGTTCCCTCTACCCAAGTGCATTATTTTGCACTTTGCATTGAACCTCATTTGCCACATCTCTGACCATCTTTCAAGCTTCTCCAGGTCCCTCTTCATTTTCTGCACCTTCTGAGTATCCACCCTGTTGCAGATCTTGGTGTTGTCTGCAAACAGGTAGACCATCCTTCCAGCCCCTCTGCAATGTCATCAATAAAGACATTGAACAGGACTGAGTCCTAGTACTAATCCCTGTGGTACCCCATCATCACCCTCTCCCAAGATTGTACCCCATTAACTACTACCCTCTGTTTCCTGTCTGTTAACCAGTTCCTAACCTAGTTCACCACCTTGTCTCCCATGCCCAGACTACCCATCTTATTAATCAGCCTTCTATGTGGGACGGAGTTGAAGGCTTTGCTGAAATCTAGGCAACGTCTACCGCCCCTCCCTGATTTAGTTCCTTAGTCACCCAATCAAAAAAATATATTAGATTCGCTTGACATGACCTTCCTGCTGTCAGTCTATGTCTAATCTAGTCTCAAAGGTGCCAGGAGGACTTACCTAAAGTCCCTCCAGACTAAAAATCTATCTAATGCCCAACAGTTTTTGGGGGCGACTCCAATAGTATCTTGTTTTCTTGACAGCCACCTGCCCCTGGACCTCAACCTAAGTTCCACTTTAGACTAGTGTCCAGAAAGAAAGTTCTCAAGCACCTTGAAGGTATAAAAAGTAAAGGAACATGTGGATTTGATAACTTGGAACCACAATTCCTCAAACTTGTGTCCCCCATTATCGAACCCCCTCAAACATCTTATCAATAAAACTCTTCTGCTGCATACTGTCCCTAAAAGTGGAAAGTCACACTGGGAGTTCCTAGTCATATAGACTCATCTCACTTCTCTGCACACTTGTTAAAATCCAGGAAGGCTATTCTACGACCAGCTCTAGACCTACCTGGAGAACAATCACTCCCTTACTAGTGTCCATCATGCTTTTCTCAAAAGCCATGGCACTGGTACAGCACTGGTGAAGGTGACCTCTGACATCCTCAATGCCATGGAGAATGGCATGACTGTGGTGCAATTTTTGTCAGCCTTACCAAGGTGTTTGACTTGGTCAATCATGACCTACTGGTGTACAAACTGAAGTTAATAGGGCTAGATGACCTCTCCTGCCTCTGGTTCCACAACTACCTGACCAACTGGAAACAACATGTTAAGTGGCAAGGTGGTACATCAGATCTTAGGATAATAACTGATTGTGTACCGCAATGCTCTATTCTTAGTCCCCTCCTATTTTCCCTATTCATTAATGACATGCTGCATAACTGTGGAGGGGCTATGTTACAACTCTAGGCAGATGATGCTATTTTGTACAGATCTTCTGCAGACATCAACTGGATAAACAAGAACCTGGAGAGTGAATTCCAACAACTAGAAAACTGACTCCTGACAAACAAACTTTTAGTTAGTTTAAAAAAACAAAAAAAACAACGCTATGCTCTTTGGACACAGGAGACTAGGCACTGAGAGACAACACCTACTCAAGCTGTCCACCACTGGCAGCGTTTACCATGAAATGGTGGGGTCACTCAAATATTTTGTGGCTGTGCTTGATCGAGACATGATTTTTGTGCCACATGTGGATGCTGTTGTCAAACACTGCATCAGAAGCTTGACCTCCTCTAAAGGCCTTTTCCCTATCTTTCTAGGGAGGCACAACTTGCCATTGCAAGCGGCACCCTAATGCCAGTACTCTTTATGGAGCCCCTGTCCTGCAGTTCCTCAAGACTCCAAACTATGCCAGCTAGAAACCCTTTGCGTAGAGCTGGACACTTTACAACTGGTTCCCACCACTGCAGAGTGTTTGTGGCTCTTGATTGGTTCTCATTTGATGCAAGATTGCAGTTTCAATGTAATGCCTAACCTTCAAACTACGAGGCTCTGCTACACCCCTAGCCTTCTGGGAATACATAAGCTTAAGCAAATGCGCGGCTCCTGCAATCTACTGCTAGCCCATTACCTATAATCCCTAGAGCACAGTCAGCATCTGGCAGGAGAACTCATTAACCTGTAAGATTCTAAACTGCCTCACTCTTACACAGTTCCAAAAGAAGCTTGAAGCCTAAACAGGAGGTGAACCACTGGAAATGCAAACTGTGACTTGTTGCATCTTTGCCTAAAGAACCTCTCAGCTATTAGCCTGGCTTACTTCCATCCTTCTGATGGAGCCCATACATCTCCAACTCCCTTCTTACATGAAGAATGCATTGCTATAACTGTGATCCTGAAATTTGTTACAGAATATATGTTTCATTATGCTCTGATTGCAACTAATCTGATGTACCTTGTATGTGTGATTACTCCTCTGCTATTTGTTTTCTTGCAGTGGTTATCGTCTATTGCCTCTGCTCTGTAAATATTGTACATTTTTCACTTAATGTATGTAATTAGTTCTGTCACCCCTGAAAAAGGGGCTTGCATGACTTAGTGGGCCTACCTAGTCACCAAAATTCAAATAAATGAATAGATACATTCTCCCCTTTCAGTTATATACTTTTAGTTATATACTTTCAGTTATATACTTTCGGTCAGCATACCATGCCATTGGTCACTTGATCAGCATTGCCTTTGTTCATACTGACCCTTTTTGTATTCCACCAGTTGTCAGGATTTGCCATCAGCCTCTTACTACACCCTTCTACTTTTGCACCAGCTTCTGGACACATTACAGCCAAGATCATATCCATGGCTTCCAGGGCTCCTTGACCTGTAAACTGATGGTCTCAATCTACTCTCTTGAAGCCTGCATCTTGAGGGTGAGTCCCTTGACTCAAGCAGGATACTTCTGTTTTTGCCCTTCAGGTGAGAATGTCTTATGATGTAGGGGAAATTTTAGCCATACAAATTGACTTGTTGGCACCTCTTCACATAGCATTTAAGACTTCTGCTACCAGACGGTGAGGCCTCTAAGTCCTCAGGGGCTCCTTTAACTGTGCAGACTACGACAGCTGTACCTTCAAAAGCTATCCTCTCCACAGCAGCCTGAGGTTCACCAAGTCTCCTCTAAATTCCCTTCCCTCATCTGCCCCTCAAGGGTAAAGATCTATACAAATCAAGTGGTTCTGCCCCTCAAGGGCTCAACTCCAGTGCCTTGTAGCTCAAAGGCTCATCTTCCTATTTAGGCCTCTCCTTGGTTCAGAGGCTGAGTAAGTGTCTTTCAGCAGTCATTGCTCTCATCTCTTCTTCCCTGCCTTGGGTGGTGGGCCTCCTTGATGGGGAACCTCCTTTAGCTCCAGAGATCATTTCATGGCACCCTCAATGTGTTCCACTTAGAGGGATATAGTTAGAACCTTTTCTGTAAAATAGAACTCCTGAATTGTGGGCCTGATTCTAGAAGGGCTGGCGTAAGTTGCACCAAAGGTGACTTGCTCCAAATGCCATTATGCCAAGGACCCTGTGTCTGATTCTGTATTGGCAGGGTCCCTGTGGCTAAGTCCCGTGACTTGTGACAACCTGAATGGTACATCAAATGGAGGGCATAACTGTACAGGTTACCAGAAGTCTGCAGCAATAGCAACACAAGTGCTCCCCCGACCATGATCCCCATGTACTATGTATGAAAGCCCCACAGGGCTGACATAACCCCCATGCCTCAATCCCCTGATATGCTGAAATCAGGGCCCCACAGGGCTGACACAACCCCCATACCCTGATCCCCTGATATGCTGAATAATAAGCCCTGTGGAACTAGCAGTACCCCCACCCAAGGTGCAATCCCCGAACCTCAATGACCCTTCGCAATGTAAATGTCACAGGTAAAACAGAAATAATTCCCATATCCAGCCCTGGTAGTCTAGTGCCCACGCCTCCCAGAAGTGCCTATCCACCTCCCCAATCTGTACCCAACCGTGACTGGCACAACCCATCTCTCACGACCACAGCCAGCCACTGACTAATCCCAGTATGAGTGCTTACTACTGTGAACTAGTATGTGCTCCGCGAATGACAGCTGCTGATGGGGGGGGTAAGGAGTGTGCAAGGGGTGCTGTGTGAGTGGGAAGGGGTGGGGGTGCCACTAGACTACCAGGGACTTAAATGGCATATTCCAGTGGTCAGGACACGGGAGGGAGGGGGCCAGACTACCAGGGACTGCCTAACAGTACAGTCATCAGGGACTTGGGGAATTGGGAGGAGGGGCCACTAGACTACCAGGGCTATCTTTACTACCATATACCACAGGATTGTGGCTACGGGCCGGGGGATGCACCGGGATGTCCACAGCACACATCATGCTGTGCAGGGTGCCAGGTGCACGTTGCTGGCCTGCCCTGCGCAAGGCATGCAAATGGGCCATAATGACATGCAAATGGCCCCATTTGTGCCTTGCATATATTATGGCCTCATTTGCATGCCCCCAGCTGAATATCGCAGGTGATGCACCTAGTGCAACGGCACTTGTGCTGGCGCATCCCTGTGCTCCCTATCTGTGGCTTGCACTGGTGCAGTGCCACTGCACCAGGCGCAGTATGTGTGCCATCCTTGCCATATTCAATGGTGCCATGGTCCATGAATATCACCTGGTCCTAGCCCCAGTGCATCCCAGTTGTGCTGCCCCAGGCTTGCGCCTCTGTCAGGTGCAGTCTGAATATCTGGGCCATATTGTATAAACAGAACATGACATGGCCTGACTGAAGATATATTTATCTTCACTCGAGGCCAATGACATCACTATATCATGATATCATTGGCCTCTTGTGAAAATAAATATGATTTCTTCAGTCAGGTCATGTCATATCCCATATATATATGTATATGTATGTATTTTTTAAAATGTAATTCTGCGCATATGTACATGCCCCAGAAATGCTAGATTAATTCAAGGCACCTAGAGAAAAAAAGACTGGATTGCTTTTTTTTTAAAGGGTTTGACCTTCTTTTACCCTGTAGGCCTACCTTGCTTGCCAGGAATCTGACAAGTCCTTGTCAAAAAGCTTGTGGAAAACTGATCAAAGAGTATTCCTCTAAGTTAACTACCCAAGGAAAACTGGGGTAATAAAATCAGTTTGTATAATCATAAACCTGACAGGATCTTCCTTGTAACTAATTAAATTAAGCCAGCTCAAAAGCCCAGGATGTTTTAGCCAGGAATTGAACAGCAGATAACCATTCTAACAGGACAGTGTGAATTTTATCTTACGGGTGCCAACTGTCTACAGGGGCGTCAAAGGCTTAGACTTTAGATGCCAGGATTTGATTTTTGGAAACAGTGGAACAGTGACATCTCCTGGCCAAACTGAGTAGTTGCTCTGCACTGGGAATTGATGACACTGCAAGATTACAGACTGGGATGGCCATCCTTATAAATAGCCCCAGATCAGGGCATTTGAACACACATTTTCATCTGGGCACTCTGCTTGCCACACACCAGGAGCCAAACTGCTGAAACATAGTGTGGTTGCCAAGGACTAAGGGAAAACAAAAAACCTTCATCCACTTTTCTGGACTTCAAATCACTAAAATCAGCTACAGTTCAGCTACAGTTCTAGTCCATGTGATTCTATAGATCCATTTTTATTTGTTTTATGCTGGAACCAACACTTTTCTAATACCCTATTAGTTTTAACTGTACAATTTATTATTTAAGTTTTTAGTAAAATCATTTGTTTTTCTAAAGAAATTCTGCCTGTGTGAGATTTCTATATTTGTGTGTGACTGTAGAAGGTTTATTAGAGGGGTCACCATAAGCAACCAAATTGAGAAAAGGGTTTGTAAGAGATCTGGAAGGATAGTGAGAATATCAAAGTCTCAGGGATGAGTCTGCAGGGATTTTGAACTAGGTTGTTGCATGTCCTGCAGGAAGAAGGCCAAATCAGGCTTACACTGCTAACCTAAAGACAGTGTGAAGCCTGGGTCTTCCTCCTTTGTGTTACAGTCAAGGAAAGGGTTCATATTTGGCCACAAGACTCAAGACTGGTATTGTGCCCTTACTCAGAGCTAGAGGTATGCCCTGGATCCTCATAGCAGAGGTGCAGTTTTGACCTTGGTGAGCACTCAAAAAGGACGAGGAGAGAATCATGACAGGTGGGACAGAGATAAGAGCTTGGTAAAGGAAGAGGTTAAGGGAGGAGCGAGGAGCCTCTAGGGCTCTCTTATTCAGCAACAGTTAGGAAGAAATGGGCAGATACAAAGGGCCAACAGGACATTTTCTGCCATCAGATGCTATGTTTCTGTTTCTATGGCAGTCACAGAAACATGGTACACAAAGAACCATGACTGGGATGTCAACATACCAGGTTACACAATCTACAGGAGGGACATGGAGGGTAAAACAGTAGGCGGAGCAGCTATCTATGTAAGGGAAGGAATCAAATCAACAGAACTAAAGAGTAAACAGGGAACAGAAGAGGCACTCTGGGTCACTCTGGAGACAGGAAATGGCACCACAATCCACATGAGGGTTGTATACAGACCCCCATCTCAGGGGAAGGGAATGGACAAGGAAATGATAGAAGGCATCCTTAGAATGGCAGAAAAAGGGGAGATATTGTTGATGGGGGATCTGAATATGCCAGATGTTAACTGGAGCACCTTTGCTGCAGGCACCTCCAAGAGCAGGGGCATTCTTGATGCCCTACAAGGGGCATGCCTCAGACAGCTAGTATTGGAACCCACTTGGGAGGGAGCAATCTTAGACCTGGTACTCTCAAACGGGGATGGAGAAAGAATCTCAGATTTAGAAGTGGGTAGCCATCTGGGAACAAGCGACCACCAAACAGTGTGGTTCATGATAAACACAGCCATAGAGTCAAGGCATACAAAAGCAAGAGTATTGGACTTTAGGAGGGCTGACTTTGGGAAAATGAGAGAGTGCCTCAGAAAAGCACTTGCAAACAGGCAAGAAGGAGGGATGGAGGAATAATGGGGAGTAATCTAAACAGCCATCACAGAGGCAACAAGCCTTTGAGTGAAGCAAATCAACAAAACACAAAGAAGGAAAAAAATGCTATGGTTCTCAAAAGAGGTGGCAGGGATGGATAAGGAAAAAAGGATAGAATTCAGGAAATATAAGGAAACACAAAAGGAGCAGGACAGATAACTTTATCAGTTAAAGCAGAAAGAGGCAGGGAAGGCAGTCAGAATAGCAAAGACCCAAACCGAGGAAAGGATAGCCAACTCTGTTAAGAAGGGGGATAAGACCTTTTATAGGTACATTAGGGAGTGAAGAAAGTCCAAGGAGGGATACTGAAGCTTAATAAAGGGGAGGGAATGTGGGCAGAGGGTGACAGTGAAAAAGCAGGGATACTGAACAAATATTTCTGCACAGTATTCACAAAGGAAGAGGAGGAAGAGGTACCTAAACCAAACAAGAGAAACACTCTGGAGATGAGGGTCATTACCAGTCCATTTATAGAAGAAAGAGTTCTGAAAGAACTAGTAAAATTGAAGGTGGACAAAGCAATGGGGTCTGGTGGGATTCATCCAACAATCCTAAAAGAACCAAGAGTAGAACTAGTGACACCTGACTACTCTCTTTAACAAATCATGGGAGGATGGGGTGGTACCTGAGGACTGGAGGAGGGCAGATGTGATTCCTCTTCATAAAAGTGGGAGCAGGGCAGAGGCAGGAAAGAACAGACCAGTTAGTTTGACCTCAGTGGTAGGGAAAATGATGGAATAACTTCTGAAGGAAAGAATTGTTGAGTACCTAGAAGCCAGTGGGACACAGGACCCAAGGCAGCATGGATTCACGATGGGAAGGTCGTGTCAGACGAATCTAATTGATTTCTTTGACTGGGTGACTAAAGTAGTAGACCAGGGAGGGGCTGTGGACATGGCCTACCTAGATTTTAGCAAGGCATTTGATACAGTCCCACACAAAAGATTAATAAACAAGTTAGTCAGCCTTGGAGTGGGTTCCAAGGTGGCAGCCTGGATAAAAAATTGGCTGGACAACAGGATGCAAAGAGTAGTAGTAAACGGAGTCCACAGTGAAGAAAGGAGGGTTACTAGTGGGGTACTGCAGGGTTCAGTACTGGGACAGGTCCTTTTTAATGTCTTTATAAGTGACATTGCAGAAGAACTAGAAGGAAAAGTATGTCTCTTTGCAGATGACACAAAGATCTGCAACAGGGTTGACACACAAGATGGAGTGGAAAGGATGAGAAGGGACTTGGCAAGGTTGGAGGAATGGTCAAATGCATGGCAGCTTAGATTCAATGCAAAGAAGTGCAAGGTAATGCACCTGGGAAACAAAAACCCAGGGGAAGAGTACACAATGGGGGGTGAGATACTGATAACAATAAAAATGGAAAGGGACCTGGGGATAATTATATCCAATGACCTAAAGGTGGGCAAGCAATGTGAGAAGGCAGTAAGGAAGGCTGGGGGGATACTGGGATGCATAGGGAGAGGCATCAACAGTAGAAAAGAGGAAGTTGTTATCCCTCTGTACAGACAGTTGGTGAGACCCCATCTGGAGTACTGTGTGCTGTTCTGGAGACCCCATCTCTGCAAATACATAGACAGAGTGGAGGCTGTCCAGAGGAGGGCAACCAAAATGATGCAGGGTCTGCACCAGAAGACATACGAAGAGAGACTAAAGGAGCTTAATATGTATAACCTTGTGGAAAGAAGGGAGAGGGGGGACATGAGAGAAACTTTCAAGTACTTCAAGGGAATCAACAAAGTCCAAGAGGGTAGTATCTTTCAGAAAAAGAGATGTGCAAGAACAAGGGGCACAATTTGAAGATAGAGGCGGACGGCTCAGAGGTAATGTGAGGAAGTATTTTTCATGGAGAGGGTTGTGGATGCATGGAACAGCATTCCTGAGGAGGTTGTGGAGTCAAAACAGTGGGGAGTTCAAGAATGCATGGACAGACATAAGACAGTCCTAGTGGGGGGTAGGAGGAAGTAGGCTGCTGGTTAACTAGGATCTGCAGCTAATCCATTAGGTAGGAAAATGGGCAGACTAGGTGGGCCAAGCGGTCCTTATCTGCTGTCAAATTCTATGTTTCTAAGTTTCTATGCCCCTCCCAAGACTACCCTGCCTTCCTTATCAGATACCATCACCACTCTTGCTTCTCTATCTTCCTCTAGAGAGTTGCTTCTTCTTGGGTATTTCAACATCAAGTGGCTCATCCTTCAGTCAAACTGATAATGCAAAAAACTGAATCACTTAACCTCACTCAGCTCATCTCTGAACCTACAGGCCCTAATCCCCCTCCATAAGCCCCCACTTACTGACTTGACTTATTGGTTCTCTCCTCCCAATTCCACCACTTCATTGAAGCTGATGCCCTTCCAGATTCCTTCCATAACCACAGCATGGTCTACTGTGTCTGCAATATTTGCTACCCCTCATCTCTTCCTATATACATCTGGTCAGGTTCATTTAGGTCTCTCAACCTGAATTTGCTCCTTGATGAGCTCTGTAACAAAGACTGATCTCTCCTCTCAAGTGCCACTGACATCAGTGATACTCTTTCCTCCTTCTAATCAAAATTCATCTCTACTTGGGATAGGCATCTCCCTTAAGATGTCCTGTTTCAGAGGATTCCATCTTTGATGGATCTCTGCTGAAAGCCTCAGGCTCCCCTTTGAATTGTTCAGCTTTAAGTCGAGCTTTAAATAGTTTTGAAATGTTTGCACAGAGGACATCAGGGAGGTCAATCAAACAATGTAGCAAGAAACCTGCAGAATAAACCTAATGTCCCAGAAAAGTTCTGGAAAGTAATCCATTTCCTTTTTGACACCCCATTGACTCATCTTGATGGAAGTACCCTAATTACTAACTTCTTTCAAGTAGCCTCCTGTTTCAACAAATTCTTCACCCCTTGTGTCCTTTCACCTCTCCCTGCTTCCCACTCATCCCCTTTTACGCCACCTCTGCCTTCTGCCCTCCCTCCTCCTCCCTTTCTTCTACTCATCATCACCCCTACAATATTCTCACAGTAACCCTAAATCCTCTTAGGTCATAGCCCTGCAGACTGGACTGCTTTTGTAATGTGCCCCTCTTCTTTTCTAAACATTTCTTTCATTCACAGGGCTCGTCTGTCTAGTGTGGAAACAGCCTAAAATTCTTCCCCTAACAAAGGTGGTGATTTTTCCACTCCTAGGAACTACTGTGTACGCCTGGAACAGTTGTGTTATCTTACAGTAACATCACTGTATCCTGTCCAAGCACATATATGAAACATAAAAACAGAAACATAGAATTTGTCAGCAGAAAAGGACTGCTTGGCCCACCAAGACTGCCCAAATGGACTCTGCCTAGTCTCTTTCCATGGGCCCTAACTGTTCTCCATCAACCCTTGGGACTTGGCAAGGTTGGAGGAATGGTCAGACACATGGCAACATAGATTCAATGCAAAGAAGTGCAAAGTAATGTACCTGGGAAACAAAAACCCAGGAGAAGAGTACACAATAGCAAGGGAGGTACTAACAACAACAAAAATGGAAAGGGATCTGGGGGTAGTCATATCAGCTGACATAAGGTGGGTAAGCAATGTGAGAAGTCAGTAAGGAGAGCCGGGGGGATACTGGGATGCATAGGAAGGGGCATCACAGCAGAACAAGCATTTGTCAATGCCGAATGTTTGCTTGCTGGCATTGGCATTGGTAGTGTAGAAGTTACAGAGCTGCATAATAGAAATGGCAGTGAAGTATTAAACTGAAACCAACCCCACCACCACCCTGCAGAGAGTGACAGGCATTGGGGTGTGCCTTTGGGTCGTCAGGCATAACGGCCACGCCATTTCACCACACCCTACCCTGCAGACACTGACAAGTGTTACGGTGTGCCTTGTGGTCTTTGGCCCCTCTGCGCACCCCATTCCATCAGGAAATACGGTGAGATGGGTGTGATATAGGAGAATGGGGTGAACTTTGGGGCCGAAGAGTCCAAGGCATACCTTGATGCCTCTCACTGGCTGCAGGGTGTGGAATGGTATGAGCATTACAGGCAAGAATCCCAAGTCACACCCCTGATGCCTGTCATTCTCTACAGGGTGGGGCGTTATGGTTGGAAACCCTAACACCTCAGGCATTCGTTGGTATTTTCACTCCAAATTTTCAACATGGTTTTTTTGTGACCCCCACCTCATGAACAGTGGCAATATCAGTTTGTTAGCCAAAAGCTGCTTATGCACAGTGACTACGGCATTTAGCACCACAGGTGCAAAACACATTCAACAGGATGTGACAAATGACAGCTGTACTGTTCATGGGGAGGTGTAAAAATGGCAATGTTGCAAATCTGCAGTAAAATATAAAAAAACTGGTGAAGTCACTGAAGGCAGATAGAAACTGTGCAACGCACACCGTAATGTAATTAGTTTGGGGATTTTTTACAGCAGATTGTCAACACAGGCATTTTGGGACCTCCGATCATGAACAGTGTCACTGTGATTTTCTTTATGTGCCCCGAATGATTTCCACAGCTACCATGCATCTCTGCACTGAAAGTGTGAAACACATTTCGCCATGTTGTGAAAAATGACAGCTGTACTGTTCATAAGGAAGTGTGGAAAATGCCACTGGTGAAAATCTGACTGAAAATATTACAAAGTCATGAACTTACGAGGGTGCATGGAAACTGCGCAATGCTCACTCGTAACACAGTCATTTTATGGACTTTTGTCACCAGATTTTCAACATAGCCATTTTAAGACCTCTGCTCATGAACAGTGTAACTGTGATTTTCTTAATCTGTCCCAAACATTGCTTTCACACACCGACTGCACCATTGTGCGCTACATGGGTGGAAACACATTTTGGGCGACGTGAAAAATGGCAGCTGTACTGTTCATAAGGAAGTGTAATAAAATGGCAATGTGGAACATCTTAAGTGAAAATATTGAAAATTCGCAAACTTACGAGGGTGCGTAGGAACTGCGCAACGCAAGCTCGTAAAATGGTCATTTTTAGGAATTTTTCCACCAAATTTTCAAAATAGGCTTTTTGAGAGCCCACCTTATGAACAGTGGCAGTGTCATTTCTTACTCAGTCCCGAAAGGTGATTTTGCACAGTGACTGCAAAATCACCCTTCAGGACCGATAAACGCCATGACAGTGAGAGCATTCATGAGAAGGGTCCCAAAACCCCATGTTGAAAATGTGGTGTAAAATTCCCCAAAATGCCTGAGATATGCTGCAAAGTTGAAAACCCTATCTATCCCATTATAGAGCTTACCGGCATTTCCTCAGTTCAGCGGTCGGCTTTGAAGAGTTCGACGTGTTCCCGGTCCACCAAGATTGTCGGGCAGAGTCCGAGGTAAGTATGGGGTGTGGGGAGGCGGGTGCGAGTGGGTGGGCATGGGTGGGGCAGACACAGCGAGGGACCCGTTTTTGCGTTTCAGGTTTTTTTTTTTAAATGAGGATGACGGATGTTTGCCACATTGGGGTGGGCTCTCAGCGTGCACAAGGACAGCTGGTAGCGGTGTGGAGCCGACGGGATTGGGCACCCCATCGCGAGCAGGCATGTGTTGCCATGTTGGGTGGGCTCCAGCGTGGCACCCTGTACTCTGGGATTCACTGGAGCGACGGGGATTGGGCACTTCGTCGGCTATACCATCGTAGCTATGCTGGGGTGGGCACCCAGCGGCATAAGGAACTTTGTTTTGGTGGGCGTAGCACAGCCGACGGATTTGCACCCCTGTCGGCTGCACAGTGTGTGTGTGTGGGGGCGAGGACGAGTATGTGTGCCTGTGTGTGTGTGTGTGTGTGTGTGGGGAGCGCATGAGCAGGTGATATCTTATCGCTGCTCACTGAAGCGTAGCTCCCCCTTTCAACTGTACATCACTGCATTTTGAACTGCGGCCGCGCCTGCAAACACACTGCCTGAATTGGAAGAGGGCTGCCACACCTCCTAAAACTCGGATGATGGCACTATGTTTCTTGCACATGCGTGCAAGCAAACATAAAAAGGGAAGTGGTTATCCCTCTGTACAGACAGTTGGTGAGACCCCATCTGGAGTAGTGTGTGCAGTTTTGGAGACCTCATCTATGCAAGGACATAGATAGGATGGAAGCAGTCCAGAGGAGGGCAACTAAAATGGTGCAGGGTCTGCATCAGAAACCATATGAAGAGAGACTGAGAGAACTTAATATGTATACCCTTGATGAAAGGAGGGACGGGGGACATGATAGAAACTTTCAAGTACCTTAAGGGAATCAACAAAGTCCAGGAGGGTAGCATCTTTCAGAAAAAGAGATGTGTAAGAACAAGGGGACACAATTTAAAGATAGAGGGGGGATGGCTCAGGGGTAATGTGAGGTAATTTTCTTTTCACGGAGAGAGTGGTGGATGCATGGAACCGCCTTCCTGGGGAGGTTGTTGGGTCTAAAACAGTGGGGGAATTAAAACATGCATGGGACAGACATAAGGCAATTGCAGTGGGGGGTAGGAAGTAGGCTGTTGGTTAACTAGAATCTGCAGCTTATCCAGTAGGTAGGGAAATGGGCAGACTGGGTGGACCAAGTGGTCCTTATTTGCCATCAAAGTCTATGTTTCTATGTTTCTATGTAACTCCTTCTGCCCTGCCTATTTACTTATATTCCCCATGTTTATACCATGCATGCATGAAGCCTCTCCCCCTATGTTTTCACCTCCACCACTTCTACTGGCAGTCTGTTCCAGGCATTCACAACTCTTTCAGTGAAGCATCACTTCCTCAAATCCCTCTTAAATCCTTCCCCCAGGAGCATTGCATGCCATCTGGTCATCTTGCTCTTCCTCATTTGAAAGAGGCTCCTGTCCTGTACTCTGTTTACTCCTGTGATGCACATGTAGGTCAGTATCATGTCCTCTCTCTCTCCTCTCTTCCAGAATGTACTGTAGATGTTGAAATCCTCAGTCTCTCCTCAAAGGGCTTTTGGTGCTTTTACTTGCCTCTCCTCAGGACTGCCTCCACCCTATCTATGTCCTTTCTGAGGAGCAGCCTCCAGAGCTGGTAAGTGCAAAACTAGCCAGGAAAGTCATAAATAATATGACTTTTAAATTTTTTTTCTACGTCGTACGGTTCCTGAGATAAGCAATTTAGTATTCCAACTCCTCATTTTCTGCTCTGAGAACCATTATTATGCATACATTCTTTGTACTCACTGGCCCTGATATTCAAAAGAGTTGAGCCATGCGCAACTGGGTTGCACCTGCGCAAGTACAAAAATGCTCCATTCAGCGATATTCAGCAGGAGGCAGTTGCGCCCCCCAAATCACGCTGAGCAACAGCGCAATGATAATGAAGGCATGCGCAACTGAAGGGGGAGGGACCATGCATAAATGGCGCAGTGCAATATTCAACAACTTGCACCATGCGCAATAGGGGAGCAAGCAGAAGTTGCGCCATAGTGGAAATGAACCAATATAAAAGGGAGAGGTGCAAGAACGCTACAGGGAAGCCACATGAGAACAAAATACAGCAGGACACACTGGGCAGCAGGGACACACAGGGCCAGGCAGAAAAGGGCACCTGGAAGCAATAGCCACAGGGGAAGGTGTGGGGAGACATTGCAGAAGGAGGTACACCACACAGCAGTGATGCAAGCACAGGCAGGTGTTCCTGGTGCAGGGGAAGTAGCAGTGAGGACAGCGGGGATACAGTAACAGCTGCTGGGGGTGAACACAAGCCAGGGACATGGCCAGTGCCACCTTCCAGATGGAGCCGTTATGAGAGGGTGAGAAGGTGGGCAGCAGGGGCGTGGCGCGTGGAAGGGCCCGTCAGCGGTATGCCCCCAACAGGCAGTACCGAGCCTGAACCAGCTTCGAGCTGTACAGTGATACCAAGATTGTGGGCTGGTACCGCCTGAATCGGGTAATTCTGAGGTGGATCTGTGAGCTGTGCAGTGATGTGATGCAGGCACCCACACAACGGAGCCATGCCCTGTCAGTGGAGACCAAAGTGACAGCTTGCATGTGCTTGCTCACCACAGGTACCCTCCAGAGACCAACTGGGGACACCACAGGCATAACCCAGTTGGCTACGTCACATCACCTTACCCCATTCCTCAGCGCACTGCTGCCACATGCTGCGGAGAACATCCATTTTCCCAGCACACCAGCAGAGTGCACAGCAAACTTACAGGAGTTCCACAGGGTAGCACATATGCCTGGTGTGCTAGGGGCAATAGACTGCACCCATGTGGCCATCCACTACCCTGGCCCGAGGGGCCGCGCATATCAATGCAAGGCTGTATGCCAGCATCAGCTGCCAGGTGGTGTGCGATGCCAGGGGTGCATAATCAATGTCTGTGCCACACACACTGGGAGCACATGATGCCTTCATCTGGCACCAGTGGGCACTGTGCCACAGATTGAGTGAGGATATCCCCACTGGCCACCTAGTGGGTGAGTATGCAAACCACATGGACAATCATAGGGCCTGGGAGGGCATGGTCAGAGGTGACATGGGTAGTGGCCTACATGGCCCGGGGCAGGTGATGCTGATCACCAAACTAACCTCCACCCTCTACACACAGGTGACAGTGGATACCCATTCCGTCCCTGGCTGCTCACATCCTACCGGCGACCCGTGACCCCATCGCAGCAACGCTACAATGAGGCACACGCCACCACACATAATGTCATTGAGCGGGTGTTCGGGATGCTGAAGGCATGTTTCCATTGCCTGGACACCTACGGTGGTGCCCTACAGTATAGCCCCTCAAAGGCCTGCGAGCTATTCCTGGCCTGTTGCATCCTGCACAACATGGCCAATGAATGTGGGATAGCCATACAGGTCAAAGAGGGGGACAGCGATGGGGACGATGAGGATGCCGGTGATGATGGTGATGGGCAGACCCCCTTGGGCGATGGGACCCCCGACTGCTCCGGCTGGAACAGCTGCACCTAGACACCATCATGGAGGAGCACTTCAGCCAACCCAGGTAAGTCATGGGGCCATGTGCAGCCAACAGTGGCTAAGGCACAACCCACAAACATGCATGGACACACACCAGGGGTGCATGCCATCAAGGGAAGTGGCAGGGCATGGAACCACACACCCAACCAGGGATGGGTGAGGTCCAAAATGCCACATGGACAGACACGCACACACACGCACACACACAATGCACCAAACATGCACAAAGGTAGGAGGCACACTGACCCAGAACACCACCCCTAGCAACACACATGTCCACAGACCACCACACCCACTGCCTGTCCATGTGCATGTGTCAGATGCTGAGCACCATTGCACATTGGTGTAGAGTGCAATGCAGGCATCATCATGCATGCAACTGTGGACAGCAGCCAGGAGGTGTGCAGATGGACTGTGTGTGTGCATGCGAGGGCCGGTACCCACCAGTGCACTGCCCACTGAAAGACACAATGCACACAGGGCAGCACCAGACAGTAGCCACATTGGGAGACAGGTCAGTCACGTGACACAGTGCCCAGGCCGCCACGGATGTGTGGGAGGCCCCGCCGAGACCCGCCAGCACTGACAGGCCTACCACTGGCCTCATGGGGTGGAACCAATGGCCCCCAGGGGTTCCACTGCATGAACATGACCATGCTCGCGCAGGGGTCTGCAGCACACCGAACATGCCTGCGCCAGGCATGCTCGGGACGCCCACAGCTGAACCCGGCGTCAACAGGGAGGGTGTCGCACGACACCGGGAATGGGGGGTGGACAGTGCACTGCGTGGTGTCCGCGATGCATGGGCACAAGACTGTGTGCCCATTGTGGCCATGACAGCAGTAAATGCCTGTGTCTGCCTGTCAATGGCAGCGGTCACATCCTCCCACAACCGGTCCATCCCTGCCAGGATCAGAGCAGTGTCTCTGCTGCGACGCTCCTCTGCCCACACCAGAGCCGCACGCAGTGCATACATCAACGTCGCAAGCCGTATCTGCTGCTGGACTGATGCTTGCAGTAGGCAGGTGTGCTCATCCAAAAGGTCATCTGCCTCCTCAGCATCCTGTCCCTCAGGGTGTGCACAGCCTTGATGCTCAGCACCCCTTGAGGGTGGGCGCGGCACACCAGGACCAGGTCTGGGCATGTTCACAGGTGGTGCACAGATGCCACCACTTGACCCTGTACCCCCAAGCCCATCGGTCGACTGCTGATGCTGCCCCTCCGGCTGCCACTCCCCATGGCTCAGTGGTGCCACTGAAGTGGCCGCAACAGTCCCACTGTCCTGAACAGACACCAGTGCTGCCCACTGGTGCTGACGAAACACAGGCTGGGACTGTGCTGACTGTCGAAAGCCTCCACGGCAGCACCACCCACAGCCATGGCCGTGATGTTACCTGCTGTGTGGCCATCCCGTGGCACACATGTCACTGCCCATGCCATTAGCGACATCATCATCGGTGATGGACTTGGCACTGGCCGAAGTCACAGCATGCCGGCATCCGTGGGCGCTGGCATGCTGGGACCTCGAGCAGAGCTTCCTCTGCACCTGTTACAACAACATCAGTGTGGACAGCCAGGTGGGCCCACTGTCTAATGAGCCACATATACCTGTGGAGGTGGATGGGCCCTCCTCCATCTCCAGCTGACTGTCCTCAGTGGACAGGCCCACCACTGCTGACCCATGCAGATGCTCAGGATCTGTAAGGGAAAACAAAGTCGCGCTACTGCATGTGACCTACCCTGCCCCCCCATAGACAGACCATGACTTACCATGCAGTGATGGGCCACCACCCATCTGGAAGCCACTCCCCTGGAACACCCACAATGGCACAATACTGCATGCTTCCAGCAATCATCTCCTCCTGTGAGGTCAGGTGTACCACCTCCGGCTGTCCCCCACCTGTCGCAGCTCATGCTGCCCTAATGGCAGCCACCTTCTCCTTTATCCTCCTCCTGTCTGTGCCCATCTTCTTCTTGCACTCCTGCATGGAGCATTGGTGGCTGCCATGCAGGTTCACAGCACGGGCCACCTCCTCCCATGCAGCAGCATGGGCTTGAGGTGTTCCCTGCCGTCCACTGAGAAGCAGCTCCTGATCCAGGTAGGCCTCAAACAGGGCATCGGTCTCGGCCTTGGTAAAATTTGGCCTCCTCCTCCTCCCACTACTGTGTACCTCCTCTCCACAACTTGCTCTGTCATTTTTAGCCTGTAACAATGTTGGTTACCTGTGACTGTGCAGTCCATGCATGTCCCTAAATCCACAGTCCACTCTGCCAAACAGCATGCAACTCACCAATAGACTGCAGTAACGACTATGGCCCTGCAGCCCAATGTCCCGCACTGCTTTAGCCAGCCACCAAAATGAGGCGAGCAACTTTAAGTGGATGCAAATTGCAGTGCTGCACCATTGCATAGCTGATAAGCTGTTTTGCATATGACAACTGAATATCGGCTGTTGCGCTTTGCACAATTGTGTTGAACGTGCTAAGCCAAGGGCGCAGTTCTGTGACATACGTAGTAGACACCTCACTACGCATGCCCGGGTTGCAGATGCAGGCATCTGCCATGCTGCTGACGTGCTGTGTGCGGGAAGCAATGCAGGGCATGGCCACAATTGTGCCAGTGGTGCTATAGCGATGTTCACCTACATGGCACTGTGGCACTGGGCCATCATAGGCGCACTGGGGCAACAGCATGGTAGGCCACTACTGGAGGTGACAACACAGGCAGCCAATCACGCTACACGCATTGGGTTCCAATGGCGCTGTGTGTGTCCGTGTGCCAGAGACCCTTGACCCAGTGCCTGACCTTTGCCCACTAGGCACCATGCATCAGGCATGGGTGCACCACTATCGCGCTGTTCGGTGACAGTGTGATAGGGAATGGCAGTGCTGTACTGTGCAGCATCTGCACATGGGGAGCCAAGCTGCAGAGAGCCATTTTTGCAGACCGAGCTGTGAGAATGGCACGCAGGAGGGCTGCTCAATGGACACAGGTCAAACTGGCCAACCTAGTGGCCATAGTGGAGCCACACCATGGACCACTGTTTGGGAAGGCACCCCTGGACAGGTCCAGGAGCCAGGTGTGGGAAGAGATGGCCACTGCACTGGAGGAGGCCACTGGATGGGGCGGACAGCAGATCAATGCCACTGCAGGTATGGGGACCTGCGACAGAGGGAGTCAGACCTGCTAGCTCACCTGTGGGCACATGCAAGGAGGGGCACAGTGCCACGGCCAGGTAGGTGTTATGTCAACACACTTTTATCTTCCATATGGATATCACAGTTGTATGTGTCCAGCACATGGGGGAGGGACCATCTGGTGTTGGCTGTGGACGGTGTTATCAGGGTGTGGGGTGGGTGGGTCTGGCTGGGTGGGAGGGCACACACACTGGGGGCAGGGGCTTTGCTACAGGATTGTACTTATGTTCTCTCCATGTTTGCACCACAGGCAGAGGAGCTGCACCTGGCACATGAGCTGCAGTGCACCGAAGAGGACAGGGAGGCAAGGTAGAGCGAGGGTCCACAGCGCCCAAGGGACTGGCCCAATGATGGTGAGTGCCATACCTCCATGTTTACTATTGCATGCTGTGTAACAGGGTGGGCAGTGGGGCATGGCCACCATCCATTGACACCACTGCCATGCACGCAACTTGTTACAGTCAGCACTGTCCAGTGGCAATGCATGTCTGGGAGTGCATCGATGGTGGTCCATGCATGCACTGGGTACATGGCTGTGCCACTGCCTTTGCACCACATAGCCATGTCACTAAATGGCCATGGTGGTGCTGTGCATGACTTGGCCGGTAGGTGTGTGCAGCGTTCTGCATGGCTGTATGCACCTGGGTGGGCAGGTCATGTGGACGTGATCAATGTGGGTGGTCACACACCATCACAGAGGTATGTCCCACGGCCGTATGCCATGCACAGTGGGTGGGCTGTATGGGGCTATGCATTCACACCTATTGACTGTGCTCCCTTGTCCTAGGTGTCTGCCAGCTGAGCGACATCTGGGAGGCATGCGGGAGATCCTGCAAGTGGCAAGGGTGTCCCTGAAATCCTTTGCCACATAGATCGGTTGGGGTCCTGAGGAGGCACCGGCAGAGGAGAAGCCAGAGCGGGGGCGGGCTCCATTTAAAATCCCTCTGCCTCTGATATCCCTACCTCCCTGGACCCACCTTCCACACCTCCCTTTCCTGCCCCATTTGTCCAACTCCTGCCCTTACCCACCCCACCTTGTTTGTGGCCTCCCCCACCTTGTATATATTATTGTATATAGTTAACTTTTGTATTTTGTTTTAATACAGATCTTTTGATATGAATACTGTGGTGGTCTCTGATTTGCAGTGGGCTATAGGTGCTCAGCTGCAGTGGTGTGCATGGCGTCAGGGGTGGTGCAGTCATGGGGTGTGTGTGTGTGTGTGTCCATGGGGAGGTGACTATGGCGTGGGGTAGCTATCAGTCAGTGTCTGTCGTGTGTGTTGTGCCCTGTGCACTGGATGACTGTGTGCAGTGGTCCATGGTGCATGCTCTGTGTCCATAGTGCCCTGTCAGCCCATCCATGGCCTGTGCAGCTGACACCCATGCATATCTGTGACCTGCACAGTCTGTTGGCATGTCAGTGGTGGCTGTCCATGCAGGGCAGCCACTGTACCCATCACAATGCTGGGTTGCCTCCTGTCACTGGTGTGGTGCATGTCTGCCTCGGGTGACACTGTGGCCTCCACAGCTGTTGACCCACCTCCATGCTGTGGCTTGTGTGTGTTGCAGGGGATGTGCACCACTCTCTGTGACTTCTGCTCTGGGCAAATGCTGGTGGTGTACAGGTCCACAGTGCCTGCGCAAGGTGGCTGGCACTCCTGTGCCATGGAGGACTGCAGGTTGCGTGTACACAGTTTACATGGACCCACGCTGGGGGCTTGGTTGCCCCGCTATGCATCCCTGTGTTGTTGTGCCCTTGGGTATGGGTGGGTGTCTGTCCATGCACTGTGTGGCATCCGGTGTGGTGCATGCTTCCACGCACCACTGTGGGTGTCTGCACTGGCTGTTGTGGCCAGTGCTGGGTTGGGATGTGTCATTGGGAGAGTGTGCAGGGTGCTGTACCACTGGTGGTGGGGTCCGGGGCATGCCCTGTCCCGTTTGGGGTACCTCGTGTGCAGACACATGGTTGGTCTCTCAGCAGTACCTCAGGGAGGCTGTGCATGGTGGCACTGTGTATGCCATTGTTGCATCACTGTGTGCTGCCACCCACTGATGGGTGCTCGTGGTGGGGCTGCCTTGCATGGTTCTGTGGTGCACAGGGTTGCATTGTCATAGTGGGGGTGGTGGCATGCATGGGGTTTCCTGCAGTGGTGGACACTGCTACTGGGCAGGGTGTCTAGGGGTCACGGTGCAGGGTGTGCTCTGCATTGGGGGGATGTTGTGGCATGGGGTGGTTAGCCCTCCTTGTGTGCCAGTCACAGCTTGCTGGGGGTGTGATGGGGCACCATGGCCTGGCTGTGGGTTGGTTACTGGTCTCCATGGGCCAGTGGTTATTCCAGCCCTCCTCCAGTTGTGCAGCGCATGGGGTGTGGGGGGATGATGTCTGTTCTGCCATGAGTTCCTCTGCCCATCTGTGGCATGGGTGGTGGACCCCTACCTCCCTGGTTGTGCAGCTACATTGCCACTCTGCTGCTGGGGGGCATCCCTGGTTGCGCTATTGCGCCTCTGGACTGCTCAGCTTCCCCTCCCTAGTTGCACTATGGAGCAGGTGGTGCGATATTCAGTCGTTGGCTGTTGGTGCAGTTTGGCTGGCTCAGTTTTTGAATATCGTGCCTTTGCACATGGGCGAATGGACTTATGCTTGCTCCTCTATTGCGAACTTTTTGGGTGCAGTTTGAATATCTGGGCCACTGTCTTTCTTTATGCAGCTTTTGGGAAAACCAGCCTGTGTGCTTACATTACTGTTACCGTTACTGTTTTCACTTGCGGTTCCATTCCCATTTCACTTACCATTCATGTCTACGCCACCATGTGCGTTTCCCTTTGTGTTTTCATTTGCGCTTGCTTTTGCATTGTTTTTAACATTTCTGTCTACACTACTGTTTCTCTTTCTGTTTCGCTTTGCGTCACCATGCGAATTACTATTTGCGTTTGTGGGCACAATGTTACTATGTGACAAGACATCATGTGGCAGGAGCATGGGGCCCAAAGGGCCCCGCTCACCTGCCGCTGCATTTGGGCCCCATGCTCCCACCGCTGCATTACATTCACTATTTCTTATCATTCTCAAAAAGAAGGGAAATTAGGGCAAAATTCTCCTTTTAATGCATTAGTTGGATTGTTCTACACTGACAAAAGAAATTCAGTGTTAGGGTTGAAGCCCCCTTGCCCCCCACCACACCCCAACTGGCATCGGCTGCACATTAGGGTTGTTGGTCCTAACTCTCACCCCATTCTCCTACACCTTTGCTTCTTTACACATGGATAGGGTGAGAGTTTTGGCCGACAACCATAATGCGCACCCTGATGCCGTTGGGGGTGTGGGTAAGTAGGGGGCTGGGGGCTTTCAACCCTAACACTGAATTTCTCGCTTTGTCGGTGTGTGGAACAACCCTAACTAATGGATTCAATGGAGTTTTTGCCTCTAATATATATATATATGTATATATATATATATATATATATATATATATATATGCATACATAGACAGTTAAGGTCAGGTTCTGTGGAAAACCATTATGGCGCCAGCCAGGTACATTAACTTACCACGGGTGGTATTAGTGTACACACTGAGGGCACCCTTCTTGTTGGGGTCAGTGCAGCAGACTTTGGGCAACCAACATCATTATCACAACATCATGGATGGTTTAACTCAGTGGTCGGGTCATTCGTCTAGCACATCATTTGGCTAGACACTGTGCATAAGCCCAGTCAGGTCAAGAAGCATTACATGAAATTCCAACAGCAGCATCAGGGGACATAGTTCTTATTAGAGTGCGTGCATGCATGACTGAGTGTGGCATGAATTAATGGAAATTTTTCATTCCATTTTATGCTCTCATTTATCTTCAGCTGGAGTTGGGAACTTTCTGGACATAAGACAGCATCCCAAGAGTTTTATGAACACTGCCAGAAACATTCTACATAAAAAGCTAAAAAAGTGGTGTCCTTCCTTCCTTGTTATATTCCGACTTAATAATCTGTTTCCAAAATAAATTATTTTAGTAGTCTCAGTAATATTTTATTTCTGTCTTGCTGCGTACTTGTGTGGAAAGCAGGAGTGAGCAGTATAATGATCTGTTACACAGCATGTGTGCAGTGCACTGTCAAGCGCACTGCCCAACACCGGAAAACATATATGATAGCTGACTTGTTCCATTGTTGATGTTATAAAGAATAAAGAATATGTAACGTATATTTTATTTGTACCATCATGAAAAGTGAACTAAGCCATATAATATGTTTTCAAGGGCTGAGGGGCAGTGTGCACCTGACAGTGCACACATGCTACTTAGCAGAACACTGCACTACTCACTCCTGCTTTCAAATCCAACAAAACCACTCTACAAAAAATGAAACATTACTGAGGAACCAAAATATTTTTGTGGTAAATAGACATTATTGAGTAGGATTATAACAGGTACAGAACCATGCTGTGCTAACACTAAGGCCTGGTGCTGGTGGAGAAACAGCTAGCTCCAAAGCAAGACAAACCCAGAAATCCAGCACTCTATAGGAATACATGCCAAGAAATAATGTTCAATGCTAGTGCAAATTTACTGATGACAAAACAAGCCACACACAAATTACCCCTGCAGTTCAGCTTAGGCCTTCATTAGGGGCACACAATGAAGCCTGAAAGTGTCTGATGAAGTATAGTGCCTTTTTGTCATAAATATATTTGCACTAGCAGTGAACATATTTTATTGGCATTTATTCATCTGGAGTGATGGTTTTCTGGTTTTGTTAAATAGGAATACAATGAGGGCAAGGATACCACTTTTTACTTCATGTTATTTCAGCTGTTTTTGAGCATGGTTCTCAAATTTTTGGGAGGTAAACAATGTTATGCAAAAGAAAGATCAAACACACACTTAACATTATTATACATATAATGGTGCACAATGTGGAGACTAGCAACAACAAAAATGGACAGTGATCTGTGTCAGATGACCTAAAGGTATGCAAGAAAAATGCCAGAAGGAAGTAAGGAGGCTGGGGACATGGTATACTGTGATGTATTGGAGCCATTACATTAAAATGAAGTCAAAAATGGCTGTACAAAGGAGGAACAAAAATGTTGAAGGAATGCACCAGAATGATGCCAGACGAAGATACACTAAAGGACATTACATATAAACACAAAGAAATGGGGGGATATGATAGAAACTATTAAGTACCGAAAGGGACTCAACAAGAGGGTAGCCTCATTTGGAACAAAAGATGTGCAAGAAAGAGGGACCAAAATTTGAAGATAGAGGAGGGACAGATCAGGGGCAACATCGGAAACTATTTTTTCCACACAGAGGGTGGTGGTGGTTGGTGTAAGGATAAACTAAAACTAATAATCAGTGTTGTGATGGGACAGCAGCAGTTGAAGCATCCCCATGATCTGTAGTTAGTGCCCCTCAATGTGATCCAACTGCTGCTCAACATTGTCTTGCCGGTAGTTTGCAGAGTCCATCTCACTTCACAGCAGGCCCAAATCGGCCTGTGTGGCAGGCAATTGGAGAGGGTTGCCACCATCATCAGGAAGTGCTGCAGGTTGTGGTGGTGAAGCAGCCGGTTCTGCCATGGCCCTCCCCCACTTCACACCACGCTCAGGCGGATGCCGTTCTGACCCCTCTTCACCAGCAGGTGCATTACTGCGCGGTTCTGTGGCCTTGGCCTGCCACTAAAGGTGGTGGTGGTTATACATGTGGGTGCTCTGACCCCCTGTGCCAAGGTGACTTCCTCTGGGGATGTGGCGCACCTCAAAACCACACAAATTACACTTTACTACACTGCTGTCCCAAGGCAGTGTAATAAAAAACTCCCACACTAATAAGGTGTGGGGAGGACCAGGCACAGGCTGGGGGGGCCCAGGTGTTGTTGGAGCCAGGGGCTGCTGCTGTACAGTTGGTGCTGGGGGTGCATAAACCTGCTGCTGCAACTGCTGTGGCTCCTCTTCCTCCTCCTCCTCCCTGACTTCCTGCTGCTGCTGAGACACTGGCACATGGGCCATTGCAGGTGCTGGCACTGGGGGGCACTGGAAGGTGCCACAGGAGGTGGCCTTCCATGGCACCAACTCCACTATCTCTTGCTTCAGGAGGAACACTCAGGATGGTGCTCTGGTCCAGGCATAGCAGGCCACCCGTGTGCGCACACCACTTGATCTCCGCCATGTCTACAAAAGCCACCTAGTCTCTCCACCTCTATTCTGGGCTCTCGCTCACTCTTGCACGACACACACACACACACAGACACACAAAAACAATTAGAAATAATCAAATACTAAACTGAAATACTGCACAAAAACAAATCCAGACAACAAATATGCAAAAATAAGCACCTAATTAGCGAAAAATTTAAAAAGTTTAGAGCAGTTTTCCAAAAGATTTTACTTTCTGCCTAAGCAGCACACAACCTCTTTCTCCTACTACAAGGTGAAAGTGAAACTCTCTGTAAAGCATGAGTCACTTCCTGCTTGCCTGAAGCATGTGACCTACACTGTGTAAGCCGTGTGATGTGTGTAGGCTGCCTGTGAAGTGTCACTCCACCTTTAAGTGAAGTAAGGCGGAGTGAGCAATGCAAAGTCATAATTACAATGTGAAGTGGTGAACTGAGGGTTTAAAATGGGCACTTTGTGGGGAGAATTTAACTTCGCTGCATCTCTGGTCACCAACGGCCGACAACTGTTGTCAGTGCGCAGTACTCCACAGGTTGGCCGGATTAGGAGTCACGGACCCAGCTGGGCATCCAATCGAATGCCTGGCATAGACCACACAGTGGATCCCTTGCATGGCAGGGCATGGGTCCGGGTGCTTGAATGACACCAGTGGCCACCCAGACCCACTTGCCTATGCCTTGCCAGGAAGCTTCCCACATGGCCGAGCCCCTGGAGCTGGGGTGCCACCCACCGCACTGTCACACCTCCCCGCCAACACATAGGGAGCAATCCCAGCACCTGTGAAGCAACCCCCACAGTTGTGGCCAAGACCCACACCCAACCCCGGTCCAGCAACATAGAAACATAGAATTTGACGCAGATAAGGACCGCTTGGCCACCCAGTCTTCCCATTTCCCTACCTAATGGATAAGCTGCAGATCCTAGTTAACCAGCAGCCTACTTCTTTCTACCCCACCCCTAGAATTGCCTTATGGCTGTCCCATGCATGCTTGAATTCAATCACTATTTTTGACTCCACAACCTCCTCCGAAGGCCGTTCTATGCATCCACAACCCTCTCTGTGAAAAATATTTCCTCATTACCTCTGAGCGCCCCCCATCTTCAAATTGTGCTCCTTGTTCTTGCACACCTCTTTTTTGAAAGATGCTACCCTCTTGGACTTTGTTGATTCCCTTGAGGTACTTGAATGTTTCTATCATGTCCCCCCTCTCCCTCCTTTCCTCAAGTCTATACATATTAAGCTCCTTTAGTCTCTCTTCATATGTCTTCCGGTGCAGACCCTGCACCATTTTAGTTGCCCTCCTCCGGACAGCTTCCATCTTGTCTATGTCCTTGTGGAGATTGGGTCTCCAGAACTGCACACAGTACTCCACATGGGGTCTCACCAGCTGTCTGTACAGAGGGATAACAACTTCCTGTTTTCTACTGGTGATGCCTCTCCCTATGCATCCCAGAATCCCCCCAGCCTCCTTACTGCCCTCTCACATTGCTTCCCACCTTTAAGTCATCTGATATGACTACCCCAGGTCCTTTCCATTTTGTTGTTGCTAGTATCTCACCCCCCATTGTGTACTCTTCCCCTGGGTTTTTGTTTCCCAGGTTACCTTGCACTTCTTAGCATTGAATCTAAGCTGCCATACATTTGACCATTCCTCTAACCTTGCCAAGTCCCTTCTCATCCTTTCCACCCCACCTTGTGCATCAACTCTGTTGCAGATCTTTGTGTAATCTGCAAAGAGACATACTTTTTCTTCCAGTCCCTTTGCAATGTCGCTTACAAAGACATTGAAGAAGACCGGTCCTAATACTGAACCCTGCGGCACCCCACTAGTAACCCCCCTTTCTTCAGAGTGGACTCCATTTACTATTACCCTCTGTGTCCTATTCTCCAGCCAATTCTTTACCCAGGCTATCATCTTGGGACCCACTCCCAAGCTGGCTAACTTGCATATTAATCTTTTGTGTGGGACTGAGTCAAATGCCTTGCTAAGTGTTTAGGTAGGCCATGTCCACAGCCCTCCCTGATCTACTACTTTGGTCACCCAGTCAAAGAAATCTATTAGATTCATCTGGCATGACCTTCCTGCTGTGAATCCATGCTGCCTTGGGTCCTGTGCCCCTCTGGCTTCTAGGTACTTGACAATTCTTTCCTTAAGAAGTGATTCCATCATTTTCCCTATCACTGAGGTTAAACTAACTGGTCTGTAGTTTCCCTTCTGCCCTGCTCCCACTTTTGTGAACGGAATCACATTGGCCCTCCTCCAGTCCTCAGGTACCCCATCCTCCCAAGATTTGTTAAGAGGGTAGTCAGTGGTGTCACTAGTTCTACCCTTAGTTCTTTTAGAATTATGGGATGAATCCCATCAGGCTCCATTGCTTTGTCCACCTTCAGTTTTAAGAGTTCTTTCAGGACCCTTTCTTCTGTAAATGGGCTGGTATCAACTTCTGTATCCAGAGTGTTTCTATTGTTTGTTTTAGGTACCTCCCCCTCTTCGTTTGTAAATACTGAGCAAAAATATTTGTTTAGTATCTCTGCCTTTTCACAGTCACCCTCTGCCCACCTCCCCCCCTTTATTAAGCCTCACTATCCCTCCCTTAGTCTTCCTTTGGTCCCTGATGTACCTAAAAAAGGTTTTATCCCCCTTCTTACCTGAGTTGGCTATCTTTTCCTCAGTTCGGGCCTTTGCTCTTCTGACTGCCTTCCCAGCTTCCATTTGCTTTAAATGATACACTTCTCTGTCCTGTTCCTTCTGTGATTCCTTGTACTTTCTGAATGCTTTCTTTTTCTCTTAAACCTTCACTGCCACCTCCTTTGAGAACCATAGTGGTTTCTTACATCATTTTGTTTTGTTTATTTGCTTCACACAAAGGCTTGTTACCTCTCTGATGGCAGTTTTTATTATTCCCCATTGTTCTTCCACCCCTCCTTCCTGCCCATTTGCTAGTGCATTCCTTGAGCACTCACCCATTTTGGCAAAGTCAGCCCTCCTGAAGTCCAGTACTTTTGCCTTTGTATGGCTTGACTTTATTGCTGTGTTTATTGTGAACCATACTGTTCAGTGGTCACTAGTTCCCAGATGGCTACCCACTTCTACATCTGTGATCCCCTGTCCATCTCCATTTGAGAGGACCATGTCTAAGATTGCTCCCTTTCGAGTGGGTTCCAATACTAGTTGTCTATGGCATGCCCCCTGTGGGGCATCTAGAATAACCCACTCTTGAGTGTGCTGCAGCTGCACTCCATTTAACATCTGGCATATTCAGATCACCCATCAGCAATATCTCCCTTTATCTGCCATTCTAAGTATACTTTCTATCATTTCGTTGTCCATTTCCTCCCCTGAGAGAGAGGTCTGTATAACACCTGTGCGGATTGTGGTGCCATTGCCTGCTTTCAAATTTACCCACAGTGCTTCTTCTCCTCCTGTTTACCCTTTTGTTCTGTTTGCTTTCATTCCTTTCTTATGTAGAGCTACTCCTCCTTTTTACCCTCCTGTCCTCCTGTAGAGTAGTGTATCCTGGTATGTTTACATCCCAGTCATGGTTCTGTGTTTACCATGTTTCTGTGACTGCCATGATATCCAGATGTTCCTCCTCCATCAAGGCCACTAATTCAGGAAGCTTGTTACCCAGACTACAGGCATTGGTACTCATTGCTCTCCATTTTTGATGGCTTTACCTTCTGTAGCAGCATCACCCACTGACCTTTCTACCTTGGTCTTTGTAGGGAAGCTGGGATTTTCCTGCTGCTTATCAGTTGCCTCCCCTTGACTAGTTTAAAAGCTTGCCAATGAAGCATTTAAACCAATTGCCCAAAAGACTTGTTCCCTTCCTGGACAGATGCAGACCATCCTGCCAGTATAGGCTGGTGTCCCTCCAGGTGGAACCCCAGTCCCCAATGAAGCCAAACCCCTGTGCTCCACACCATTGTTTCAACCATTCATTAAACTGCATGGTGCAAAGTACCCTTGCCTCATCCATGCCACTGACAGGCAGCACCTCTGACAAGGATACTGCATGTGCTACTTGTCTTAAGCCCCTCCCCAACTCTACAAAGTCCTTCTGCACTGCTCTAATCTCATGATGAGCCAAGTCATTTGTCCCTAGGTGGACAAACATGTCCAGCTCAGACTCCCGTGCAACTGTTCTTGTGATCCTAAGGATGCGCTTCCTGTCCCCCCAAGCCATGGCACCAGGCAGGCACCTTACTTCAGATTTCCCTGCTCCCCCCTGCTCCCCCTAATAATTGAGTCCCCCACCAGGAGCTGCTTTCTTTCCCTGTGGTGCCTCTGCCTCCTTCCTGAGTGCCTCCCTTGTGACAGTTGTCTGCACCCTCCTTAGTCTCCTCTGCGGGTGCATCCATAGGGGAACTATGCTCCCCCACAATGATGTATGGATTGTGGAGTGGAACAACTGACTGGGTGTGCCTCTGTTCCACCACCTTACCCTTCCTGAGCCCACTGTCATCCAACTGCTGTGCTTCTCTTTGCAACCTCTGAGGTAGTGGTGGTGGCTGTGGTGCTCCCCTGGATGGGGAAGGTTCCCTTGCTGCTGTCCAGTGTGGCCTGAAGGCAGGCAACTTCCTCCCTCAGGGCAGATGGTTGTCTGCAAGCAAGCAGCATCTCAGCCTCCAGAAAGATTCCTGGAAGACTGCCTCACAGCCATTACATTGTACTACTGCCCACATAACTGTCTACCTTGTTTAGTTTTTTTTTTGTGTGTGTGTGATTGGTGCATAGAAACATAGAAACATAGAAACATAGAAGTTGACGAAAGATAAGGACGCAAAGGCCCATCCAGTCTGCCCATTTCTTTTCTACTTTATAAATGTGCCATCGGCCTTTACTCTGTCAGTGACCTATCTATTCATAGTCATTTGTATTGCTCCCTTTATGCCTATCCCATGCCTGTTTGAAGCCCTGCACTGTATTCATAGCCACCACTTCTTGTGGTAAGCCATTCCATGCATTCACCAGCCTTTCTGTGAAAAAGAATTTCCTCATTCCCCTTAATCGGCCTCCCTCTAATCTCATGCTGTGTCCTCTTGTCCTGCTATTTTTCTTATATTTAAACATGTTAGACTCTTTCACTTGTTTATGCCTTAAGGTGTTTGAATGCCTCGATCATATCACCTCTCTCCTCCTTTGCTCAAGGGTATACATATTGAGCTCCGTTAATCTGTCCTCATATGTCTTCTGATGCAGACCATGCACCATTTTGGTTGCCCTTCTCTGGACTGCCTCAATTTGGTCAATGTCCTTGTGAAGGTGTGGCCTCCAATACTGCACGTACTCCAGATGGGAGCCTAACCAGTGTCTTGTACAGAGGATTAACCTCCCTCTTACGACTTGTGATACCTACTAATACACCCTAACACCCCTAGCCTTACCTACTGCTTTAGAGGTCTGCTTGATGATTTTAGGTCATCAGTGATGATGATGCCCAAGTCTCTTTTCTTCCTTGTGACTGCTAGCAACTCCTCCCCAGCCTATAGGTGGCTTCAGGGTTTCTCTTCCCTATGTGCATGATTTTGCACTTCTTTGCATTAAATCCCAGTTGCCACTCTTCTGACCATTCTGCTAGTTTATCCAGATCTCTTCTCATTCTACCCACCCCATCTGGATCATCTACTGTTGTTGCAGATCTTGGTGTCATCTGCAAACAGACAAGCCTTACCCTCTAGTCCATCTGCAAGGTCACTAATGAAGATGTTGAAGGACTGGCCCCAGGACTGATCCTGAAATTCCACTTGTGACTTGCATCTCTTCTGACTGTATACCATTTACCACCACTCTCTGTTTTATGCCATCAACCAGTTTTGCCACCCAGTTCACCAACTTCTGACCCACCCCGAGCCTACCAGCTTATTTATCAATCTTCTATGTGGAACAGTGTCAAAAGCTTTGCTGAAGTCAAGGTAGGTGTACATCAACTCCCCCCTTGGTCCACCACTCTGGTTACCCAGTCAAAGAAATCTATGAGATTAGTTTGACAGGACCTTCCTTTTGTAAACCCATGCTGTCTTGGATCCTGTGCCCTATGGATTCCAGGTGTTGCACTATCCTTTCCTTAAGGAGTGCCTCCATAATCTTGCCCACTACTGAGGTAAGACTACTGGTCTGTAGTTCCCCGCCTCCTCCCTGCTACCACTCTTGTGGAGCGGGATCACATGAGCCCTTCTCCAGTCTTCTGGGACCTCTCCTGTGCTCAGAGACTCACTAAACAATTCTGCTAATGGCTCTGCTAGTTCCTCCTTTAGCTCCTTAAGTACCCTGGGATGTATGCCATCAGGTCCCATTGCCTTATCCACCCAGAGCTTAGCAAGCTCTTGTAGGACCCTTTCTTTTGTGAAGGGAGTAGTGCTCACCTCCCTCCCCCCTGTGTCCATGATGCTGAGCTGTGGGCCCTGCCCTACCTTCTCTTCAGTAAATACTGAGCAAAGTATCTATTTAGGATAGATGCCTTTACAGGGTCCTCCTCCTCACATGCTCCCTTTTCTCCATTAAGCAGCAATACCCCTCTGGACTTTCTCCTTTCACTAATGTATCTATAGAAAGTCTTGTCACCTTCTTTTACTGTTCGTGCTAGTGTTTCCTCAGTTTGGGACTTTGCCTGCCTTACTGCCTCACCTGCTTCCCTTAGGGCAGTTTGGTATGCCTCCTATCTTCATCCCGCTGTGTTCCCTTATATTTCCTGAAGGCCAGCCTTTGGCTCTGACCTTTTCTGCTACTGTATTTGAGAACCAAAGTGGTTTCCTTCTTCTTTGCACTTCCTTTTCTGTCTAACACAATGGGATGTTGCTTCAAGTATTGCATCCTTAATGCTTGCCCACTTTGCCTGTACCCCTCACCTGTGTTTCTTTTTGCCAGGGCTAGCTTAACTCTGTTGGCCATCTTATCAAAGTCAGCTCCTCTGAAGTCCCATATTTTTGCCTTGGAATGGGATGATTTAGATGTAGTAGCCAAATTGAACCATACCATGTGATGGTCATTGGTCCCAGGTGACCTTCTACCTGGAGATCTGTGATCCCTTCTTTGTTAGTCAGTACTAGATCTAGGATATCCCTGTCTCTTGTGGGTTGCTGTACCAGTTGTTTGAGGCCCTTCCCTGCAGGAATCCACTATGAGTCTAGTTCTGGCAGATGTTCCTGCTGGTATTGACCAATCTGTATCTGGCATGTTGAAGTCTCCCATTATCAGAACCTCCCTTTAGCTGTCATGTTTTGTATATCTTCTAACAGTAATGTGTCTATGTCCTCCCTCTGGTCTGGGGCCTGTAGACAACCCCAGTTCTTATGGCTGTCCCATTTCCTGTTTCCAGGGTGACCCACAGTTCTTCTGGTTCCTTATGTGTATTCTGAATTTCTGTAGCTTTGATATTTTAATTAACATACAGGGCCACTCCTCCCCTTTTTGCACTGGTCTCTTCTGAACAATACACAACCAGGTACTCGAAGTCTCCCAAGTGGTTACTGGTAAACCACGTCTCACTAATTGCTACTATGTCCAGTTTAGCCTCTGAAATTATTGCCTGCAGGTCTGGGATCTTATTTCCCAGGCTGTGAGCATTTGTGTACATGATTGTCCATTGGCCAGATTTTGGTGTGTTAGTTGTTGGGTGAAGTTTGTCATTACCCCTGTGCATCGTATGGGGAGACAAATCTTTTTTCTTACCTGGTGATGCAAATGAATGGCAAACACGCTGAATTCCCGTTTGACCACTAGCTGAGGGGGAAGGGGTGTTCTTCCCATTTGACGTATGGGGTGCTGCACCCCTCTCCCCATTTGCTAGCTTAAATATTCTGCAAAGACGTCAAACTTCTGCCGCAATGCACTGACTCCCTCTTTAGTCAGATGCAGTCCATCAAATTTAAAGAACTTTCACTCCCAGAACTGTTGCCAGTTCCCCACAAATCTGTGTCCTTTTTCCTGGCACCAGTCCTTGAGCCACGTGTTTAGCTCCCCTATCTCCCCTTCTCGACCTTCGTCCATCTGCTCCCCTCTCCCAGACTGTGTATTTTATGTAATGTGTATGCTTATATTGTCAATGCAGTGTGCTAGAGAGGATATGAGAGTCATATGCACCTTGCCGTCTTGAGGAAATTATGTCAGAACCCCAGGTATAAATGAACTATTTCCAGGGGTGGGTGGGGTGAGGGGTGGGAAGGGTTTGAGCCTAAACTGTGCCCTCACGAAACAATCAGCTAAAAGCTCTGACCTACCACTGCGATGAGTGCCTTCCTGTCAGCAAGATGCCATACACAACACTTTGTAATACTGTTTCAAGCCAGTTTGACAGAGAAAATACCCTGCTAATCAAACAGAGAAAATCCAAACATCCAAGTCAGACACAGGTAAACCTCCCCAGCCCAAAACAGTCTGGTGACTTGTGCTCTGAAAACAGTCAGCCCCAAAACACATCAGCTGTGCAGAAAGGCAGGCGAAAAACAGTATTCAGCCTATGTGGGTTTAAACTCTTCCTGCACTGAAAACCTTAACAATTGTAACAAAAGTAAAGCAAACTCCACCTCCCAATGTTGATTGAAAGACTGCTTTTTCTGATAATTCTAGTTCCTTATTTCACCCTTCAGTTAGAAGTATCCTCCACCTGAAGAATATTAACTTTCCTAAGGAATCTGCTTCAAACCAAAGACAATTGTAAATTGTAAGGTTCACCTCCTTCTGTCCTGAGCACTACTCGCTTTCTTGCAAATTTTAAGTCCAGTGTTGCAGCTTCCAGCCAGAGGTAGCTTCACCTGAAGACTATTAGGTTACATGTCCACAGTGGTAGTCAGTGACACCCCTCACCACCAGCACCCTCCGCAGCACAATAACCTGACCCGATACCTGCAAAGTCAGTGCCACAGCTTGACGGCCAGTGGCACAGCCCTTCGCACACCTCCTCAGCCACCGGCCATCCACGTGCTGCCAGGAGTGTGCTGCCTATTAATAGGTGTACGTTTCCAGCAGTACTTGGACAGCCAGTGGCTGAGGAGGTGTGTGCGGAGGGCTGTGCCACTGGCTGTCTGGCCATGACATTGATTTTGCAGGCATAAGAGACTCTGATGAAGACATCATAGTGACGTGGAAATGTTAGTTGTGTGCCAGGTGTGGAGTTCAGGTGTGCTAAGGGTGTAACCAGAGCTAGGTTTGTGCCACAACAAAATGGATGCTGAAGAAGAATGCACAACTCTGATAATATCTATTTACATCCTGCACTGCTCCATTTAATTTATCTACCTGCTTGTGTATGTACTGCTGCATTTTTACTGGATTAAAACTTTGAATTTATATTAATAAACTTGTGTCAGGCTGTTGCTTGAGATATACATGTGAAACTAGGGTCTGAAAATGTTCTCTACTATTGCAACAGGCCTTTGAAGGAGTGCTGAGCTCGCGCTGGCTTCAAGCTTGTGTCTCTGTGCTACAAATGAACCTGGTAAGTGCACCCTGAGCTAGTAGGTTTGACTCTTGACCATTGAGCTACTGCCTACTGTGTTTTCTGTTGTTTGCAGGAATGGGGTTGGATGGCGGTGCCATGGGGGTACCCTGACTACCACTGTGGGTGAGGTTGCTGGGTCAGGGGTGTGGGTGTGGAAGGATACCTTTATGGAAGGCACACAGACATATATGGTGGGGGGGTGTCAATGGCCACCAATGGTCACCCCATTGGGTGCTACTGTCTCGGGGGAAGTGGGTTGAGTAACCTCTGGGTGTTAGTGCAGGGTGGTTGGGGGGACTGCTTGCACCCAGGTCACCTGTCCAGCTGCCCAAGCCTTTGCCATCACCCTAGTGGACTGGAGTGGCTCAGTTTTCTGTTTCCTGAGTCCACAGCAACCAGAGGGGCATGTTCCAAGGGATGTGTACTTTTGTTACAGCTGGGTCTCCCCTGCCATAAGTTGTACCCTCCTATGCACCCCCTCAGCCAGCACTACATGCCTTAGTGCATGGTGCATAGTGCTGGCAAGCTCCCAGCCAGTCCTGGTGCATTGCAGTCCATGTGGCTGAGGATCAAGTGTGTGGCAGCTGTGCACCCCCCTTAGTGCATCCTTGCAGGGGGAGCAATGGGTGCAGAGTATCCCATGCCTCACATACACAGCATGGAGGCACTCCACACCTTAGAGCATAGGCTCCAATTTTAGGTTTAACATTAAACAGGATACTCAACCCTAACTATTGGGGTGCTACCGTGCTCACATAATACAGAATATATAAAATAAATAATGGGTAAGAGTGGTATACAAGGAAATAAACTTATCAAGAGGGCTAAACAGATTATAAAGCCATGAGCCCATGATCTAGTTAGCCCATCAGTAGGCTTATGCCCTTTTATACCACACTTACCCACCAGTTATTTTATATAATACATTTGGATGGTTATTGTTGTAATCACAATTGTGTATACAGGGAAAAAGTATACAGGGAAATACAGTATATGACAATTAGCTCCTATGGGGAAAGGGTTCTATCCATCTATTATATGGGAAATGCAATAGGGACCTGTATGATAACTTTTTTATCCACACAAGAGCAGTTTGACTTCAGGTAACCTCATGAGTAGTATAAGCCATGAGTGATGTGCCCGAGGTCAAACTACTGAAGTGTAGATAAAAAAGTTATCATACACAGGTCTCAACTGCATATTCAATTTATGCCATGATTAGGTAGGTTTTTATATATCTATATTATACAGACATATATATATATATATATATATATATATATATATATATATATATATATACATCTATCTATATATATCTATCTAAATGTATATATCTATATCTATATCTATATCTATCTATATCTATAGCTATATCTATCTATCTGTATCTATTTCTATTTCTATATCCTATGCAAAAAACTTTGCTAATGCATCAGTCAGGGTTCTTCTACAGCGAGCATCAGTCAGGGTTCTTCTACAGTGACAAAAGCAAGGAAATTTGATTTTAAGGTTCCCACCCCTTGCACTCCACCCCAACCCACCAACAGGCATCAGGGTGTGCGTTGCGGTCATCAGCCCTAACTCTCACCCCATCGCATGTGTAAACAAGCTGAGATGGTGCAATGTAGGACAATGGGATGAGAGTTAGGGCCGATGACTGACGCACCCCATGCCTGTTGGTGGGGGTGGTATGGGGAGTAGGGTGCAAGGGGTGGGAACCCTAAAATTGAATTTCCTCACTTGTCACTGTAGAAGAACCCTAACTGATGCAATAATGAAGTTTTTTGCATAGAATTTCCTTACTTTTTAAGAAAGAACAGAAAAGTAGATAGTTGTGCAGGTTGGTGGTTCGGGCCCTGAGCTCCCACCAACTTGTGTCGGGCCACATTACACACCTAATGACTAAAAAGTACATTGACAACAGCAAGGCCAGCCACCAAACAAATGTTAATCTAGTAGAACAATGAAATGCAGTCCACAAAATGTAAACTGCACACAATATCTCCATAAAATATATTGTCTGACACGTAAACACCACAATTCACATCTACAGGACATGCTGTAAACACCTGTTGACATTTAACACACACAACAATTGAAAACTACATCCATGACATTAAGGCTTGGTATCCTATAAATTTCAAGCCACCAACACAAGCAAAACACTGTCTGCAGAATGTAAAATGCACCACACCATATCTCCGCTAACAAATAAAATTCTGACATGTAACCACTGTAATTTACATACACAGAACATTCTATAAACTCCTTCAAATTTCAATTAAAAAGACCAAAGCGTTTCAAGATATTAAATGTCAAAGATGAGCAAGATTTGCCTATCTATTCCATTATGAAAAATCTGGCCATCTTGTCCCTATTTTCGAAAGATCACGACCAAAGAATCTCGTGATCAAAGAATTTTGCAGGCTCACAATCAAAGAATAAAAATGCTGTAAATCAATAATTTGAAGGAATTGAATAAAGCCCCTGAGCAAAACCCACCCTCATTTGACTTCCTAGCACCCTGGGCTGAGAAAATTGATTTTTAAATTGGGTCATCTCATCCCTCACTTGTGATGCACGATTGCAATCAAAGAATCTTGTGATCAAAGAATTTTCAGGCTCACTCTCAAAGAAATTGCATGCTCGCGATCAAAGAATAAAAAAATAAAAGACTAGAGCTTAATGTGCTCCATATCCTTGCTAGTCTAGCGGAACCCCCCAATTGGGCTGGGTTTTGCTCAGGGGGCTTCGTTCTGCCCAATCTGTATAAATTAAATGTTCTCTATATCCTTGGTAGTCTAGCACCCCCCCCCCACGATCTGTGTAGAATTAATAATGTTGTGCATATCCCTGGTAGTCTAGCAGCCCCCAACGTGCATAAAGAAATACGTTCTCTATTCCCTGGTAGTCTAGCACCCCCGATCTGTATAAAATAAATAATCTTCTGCATATCCCTGGTAGTCTAGCACCCCCCAATATGAATAAAATAAATAATGTTGTTCGTATCCCTGGTAGCCTCGCCCCGATCTGTATAAAATTCATACTGTTCTCCATATCCCTTGTAGTCTAGCGGACCCTCAATCTGCATAAAATAAATAATCTTCTGCATATCCCTGGTAGTCTAGTGTCCCCAATGTGCATATAAAATAAATAATGTTGTTCACATCTCTGGTAGTCTAGTGGCCCCCAATCTCTATTAAATTCATACTGTTCTCCATATCCCTGGTAGTCTAGCACCCCCTGAGCATCATAAACTAAATAACAGTGACCAATTCACTGGTAGTCTTGTGTTACCCCTCCACCCAGCCATGCCAGTCAACCCTGCAAACCTCCACCCGTCCCCAGCCGGCGATTGGCACAGCCCACCTCTCACCTCCACGGCCAGCCGCTGACTGTGTGCATTAGCAGCACTACTGCAAAGACGCACTCAGAAATTAATTTCTGATTGTGTCTTTGCAGTAGCACTTACACAGATCGGGGGCTGCTAGATTACCAGGGATATAGAGAACATTATTTCTTTTATGCACATTGCGGAGCCACTAGACTACCAGGGATATGCAGAAGATTATTTATTTTATACAGATCAGGGGGGCCACTAGACTACCAGGGATATAGAGAACATTATTTCTTTTTTGCACATTGGGGGATCACTAGACTACCAAGGATATGCATAATATTATTTATTTTATACAGATTGGGGGCACTAGACTACTAGACTACCAGGGATATAGAGAATATTATTTATTTTATACAGATGCAGCAGAAAAACCCTGATCAAAACCCACCCTTATTTGACTTCCTAGGGCACCCCTGGGCTGAGAAAATTGATGTTTAAATCCAGCCATCTCGTCCTCACTCATGATGCATGATCGCAATCAAAGAATCTGAAAATCAATAATTTGAGAGAATGGTTTGATAGAATGAAGCCCCCTGAGCAAAACCCACCATCAAAGATTGTTAGCAAGTGGCAAATTAAGATTTTAAAAGCTTAAAACTCTATTTTTTGACCGATTTGAATGAAACCAAATGCATGGCTCAATAGAGCAGAGTCCCCTGAGTAAAACCCATCCACGTTTTACTTCAGAAGTGACCCCTGAGCCGAGATATTTGTGTTTTTGCAATAGGAAATTTAAAAACAAGATTGTGGACCTCGCGATCAAAGAATTTTTTAAATTCTCGGGGACAAAGATTCTTGAACCACGAGACTGCAAATTCTTTGATCGCCAGGCGGGACCAGATGGCCAGAACTCCATTCTGTATAAATTTTCCCATTGACTTATAATGGGAACTTAAACGTGACAAATTTTGAATGTCTTAATATTTTTTCACCAAACAAAAAGCAGCATGTTCAGCCACCAATGCTCTTTCAAATAAGCCATCTTGCCGAGCAGCACACCACATGATGGCCGCTCAGGGCCACATCCAAACTCCCCAAAGCTGCCTCCAAACATGGATAATCTTGCATTTTTCAGCATTTGCTGCGAAAGACCATAAGCTCGACTAAAACAAAATTTGTCAAATCAAGAGAGCTACCATGCCCCACCACATATACCAAATTTCAGGGAAATCTGTTGAACAGGTCCAAAGGTATTAACATGTAAAATTTTGAGTTTAACATAGAAGTGACAACTGAATTCTAGCTATAGTGGTGATCGCCATCATAAAATAAATATATATATATATATACACACACACACACACACACACACACACATATATATACACACACATATATGTACACATTCATACATACACACACACACGTGTGTATGCATGTATATATGTATATATATATATATATCTTATAGGGTAGGCACTTCAATGTTAATCTTGAAATGTGTTACTAACATTGCAACCATTCAACAGATTTACATACAAATGTGCATGCACCATCACCCAAGGTAGATCTCTGGATGTAGTAAGTTATGTTCTGGTTGGATGTGCAGTTTCCAAGTTCTGTAGAGGTGAAAAAAGCATTTTTTTACTCATTGACTTTGCTGGGATTTTTCTTTGAATTTGTCTACAGCCCAGATGGCTTGGAATCTTGGTCTGAACTTTTCAGGGCAGAAAGTGATTAGCCCACAAATGTGCCTTTTGCTAGTCTGGTGAAAACATAACAAGCTGTTTGTAAGCTATTGCATTTTTAAATTTGAAAAAAATTGTGTCTGAGCATGCTCAGTAAGCACTTAAAGATAGCTGTATAAAATGAAAAAGGAATCCTGTTTCACATTGGAATATTCCTTTTTTTTGATTGCCACCATCTTGTGTCTGTTTTTTAAAAAAATTCAAAAGCTATAAAATTGGCATAATTTATAGACACCCAGACATCTATCTCAGTGACCGGGAACACCTTAGGTGTAATCTACACTTCATAGTTGCAGACATGCCCTAGAAATTTTTTTTTTTAGCTATTATGAAACATATTTTTGGACAGCGTCATAGAAAAAAAGAGTAGTTTTTCATTTCACAAGTCATGAAAAAGGATCCTTTTTTATGACTCGATAATCCTTTCCTGTCTTTTCCATTGACATCCCTGGTACTGCAATGGTTTTCCCTGGTGTCTAGTGGCACCCCTATCCCCCAATACCTGTACCCTTCATTTCCCTGGTGTCTAGTGACACTTCCGCCCTCTGATGTCTATTTCTCCCAATATGTTTCTTTCCTTGGTGTCTAGTGCACCTCCCACCCTCTAATCCCAGTACCCATTCATTTCCCTGGTGTCTAGTGGCACCCTTCACCCTCTGATCTGTATTTCCATATTTGTTTTAGTCCCTGGTGTCTAGTGGCACCCCCACCTGCCGATCATGGTCCCCGTTAAATAAGATATATTTCCCTGGTGTCTAGTGGCACTCCCCACCTGCCAATCACAGTACTCCATCATTAAATATATTGCCCTTCTGTCTGGTGGTACCCACCTCCCACAGATGCTGTTAAAGGAACCTGAAATAAAGAAAACCATTGTCTATGTTTGTTTTTGACACATAAAATGGTCCCTCACCGATCAATTCCCCACCCCACCCCAGACTCACCACTCACCCACACACACACACACACACACACACACACCAGTACACCTCCATATGCCCTCACTCACCTGAACAGGTCCAAGGTTTGAGATCCACTCTCTGATCAAAGACATGTCTTGCTGGTGGAACGAGCGGCTGCAATATGAGAAACTAAGGTAAATGTGGTTCAATGTATTTCAATGGGGGTATCAACTTTTATGTATAACTTAGCCATTTTTTTGACATTTTGACCACAAATTTTCAACATGGCCTTTTGGGGACCCCATCTCATGAACAATATGACTGCCATTATGCAACTCCTGCTTGCAAGTCTGATTTCACGGTTGTTTGGTGAACTCACCTTTTGAGTAGGATTTACATTATGACAGTCAAATTGTTCTTGAGGTGGGGTCATAAGAAGGCTATGTTGAAAACTTGAGGTCAAAATATGTATAAATGGCAAAATTATGACCATTCATTGCAATTTGGCTATACACGCTCATAACTTTGGAAATTTTTGAGTTTGACCCCAAATTTTCAACATAGACTTCTTATTACCCCACCTCATGTATGTCACAGCTGTCATTCTACAAATCCCAGTCAAAATGTGTTTTTGCACCTGTGGCATGGAATGGCTTTGCAATTGTGCGGAATTATGTTTTGATGGAGATTCAACATTTTTTTGCACTGAGTACATAAGCAGGGGTAATGAGATGGCTATGCTGACAATTTGTTTGCTATTGACTATTAATGGAGGTGCAGGGCCCTTCCATACTGGTATACATATATGCATCTAATGAGGGATGGGAGTGCAGGGCTTGAAGGGCACTGCACTCCCACAGGCAAATAAGGCAATGATTACACTATCTCAAAAAGTGAAGAAATTCTTTGCAAAAAAACTATATTAATGCATCAGTTAGGGTTATATCAAACTGTAAAAAGGAGGGAAATATGGCAGTAGGGTTTCCAACACTAACAATCCACCCCCACCCAGCACACACCAACAGGCATTGGGGTGTGCCTTGGGGTTATCAGCCATAAAGCTTACCCCATTATATAAGTAAATAAGCTGAGGTGGGTACAGTATAGGAGAATAGGGTGTGCATTATGGCTGACGACCCCAAGGCACATCCCCGACACCTGTTGGTGTGTGCCGGGTGGGGGGTGGGGTGTTAGGGTTGGAAACCCTAACATCAATTTTGCCTCCATTTTATGGTTTGACATCAACCCTAACTGATGCATTAATGTAGTTTTGTGAAAAGAATATATATCTATGTATGGGGGTGTGAGCTAAAAAGTGTGATGGCCTCCTGTTAGCTTTGTGCATTGTGGTTGCAGGAAATAGTGTATTGAGGGGAATATTTAAATTAAGTTTGGATTTCTTTTTTGTTATTTGAAGCTGCTGAGTTTGTTAGGAGCAGGTGAAAATGAGAAGACTGCATAGTGGAAGGTACAGAAGGAAGAGAAGTAAAAGAAGTAATGCAACTGGTGGGAGGGAGGTGCATGATTGACAGATCATTTTATCACACATACTGGATGTGTGATAAGTTTGAGTTCTTAAATTTATAATACACATGTGGAAAAAAGTTTTTATCTTATGGATTTTGTGTACACTCCTATTGCATAGATATATTTATATAATGCATGGGTGGGCCCTCGGCCCCAAAAGAAAAAGCCATCATATATTTCCCCATATATAATGATTATGCACTTAGGGGCAAGCAACCCAGAGACCAAGTAATAGCAGGGTGTTGTGCAGGTCACCAAGTCTGATGAAAACAAGCATTTGTCAATGCTGAATGTTTGCTTGTTGGCATTAGCAGTGGAAGTGCAGGAGTTAGACAGATGCAGCATAGGAATGGCATTGAAGTATTGAACTGACACCAACTCCACCCTCACCCTGCAGAGATGGACAGACATTGAGGTGTGCCTTTGGGTTGTCACCCATGACAGTCACACCACGTCACCTCACCGTACCTTCTGACACTGACAAGTGTCGAGGTGTGCCTTGGGTGTTTGAGCTATATTCGGGCCATTCCATAAGCGCGGGGAAATATACCAATTGGTGCAGTATAGGAGAATGGGTGAACTCTGGGACAAGGTCCAAGGTGCACCTTGATGCCTGTCACTGGCTGGAGGGTGGGGGGTGAAATGACATGAGCATTACTGTCAACAGTCCCAGGTTACACAACTGACACCTATCAGTCCCTACAGGGTAGGGCATTATGGTAGAAAACCCTAATGCCCTGGGCATTTCCTGGTATTTTTACTCCAAGTTTTCCACATGGGCTTTTGGTGACCCCACCGCATGAACAGTGACACTATCAGTTCGTTAGGCGAAAGGTGATTTTGCACAGCGACTGCGCCATTTGGTGCCAAAGGTTCAAAAACACATTTCAAACAGGATGTGAAAAGTGACATGCTTACTGTTCATGAGGAGGTATAAAAAATGGCATTGTTGAAAATCTGGAGTGAAAATATAAAAAAACTGGTGAAGTCACAAGCATGCGTAGAAACTGCACAATGTACACCAGTAATGTAATTAGCTTGAGGATTTTTTACAGCAGATTTTCAACATAGGCATTTTGGGACCTTCGCTCATGAACAGTGTCACTGTAATTTTTTTTATCTATCCCAAACACTAATTTTCCATAGCGACCGCACTATTCTGTGCTGGAAGTGTGAAAACACATATTGGCCAGGGTATGAAAAATGACAGCTGTACTGTTCATAAGGAAGTGTGGAAAAATGTCAATGTTGAAAATCTGGACTGAAATATACAAATTCGTGAACTTGAGGGTGCGTGGAAATTGCACAATGCACGCACGTAACACAGTCATTTTATGGACTTTTGTCACCAAATTTGTCAACATAGCCATTTTAACACCTCTGCTCATGAACAGTTTCAATGTGATTTTCTTACTGTGTCCCGAACATTGATTTTGCAAACCAACCATGCCAATGTGCACTACATGTGCGAATACACATTTTGAGCGAGATGTGAACCATGACAGCTATACTGTTCCAGGAGGTATGGTAAAATGGCAATGTTGAAAATCTGGAGAGAAACTATTACAAATTCTCAAAGTTATGGCGTCGCATTAGGAACTCCATAGCGCGTAACAAATAAAACAGTAATTTTGGGGAATTTTCACCAAATTTTCAACATAGGGTTTTGAGGGCCTAACTCATGAATTGTGACCTGTCTTTCTCAAATCAGTCCCAAAAGGTGGTTCTGCGCGGTAACCACGAAAGCACCTTTTAGGACCAAATAACAAAATGACAGTGACTGAGTTCATGAGGTGGGGGTCCCAAGAACCCCATATTGAAAATGTGGTGAAAAAATTCCCAGAAATGCCCAAGATGTGCACCAAAGTTGAAAAAAACACCATTCATACCATTATACAGCTTTCTTCAGTTCGCGGTTGGCTTTGAAGAGTGCAGACGTGTTCCCGGTCCACAAAATATCATTGCGCCAGCCTCCAGAAGTAAGTATGGGGTGAGGTGGGGGTGTGAGGAGGTGAGGAACTCAGAGAGTGGGTGTGGGTTGGGGGTTGGGGAGGGTGGCAAGACAGTCAGCGAGGCACTGTTTTTTCTTACAGGTGATATTTTGTGTTTTGAAAGACAACACGGGACTTTTGCCATGCTGGGGTGGGCTCCCAGTGTGGCAGCTGAAAAGTTTTTGGGGTGGGCAGTGGGAGCCAATGGGGATTGGGCACCCGTGCGACCATACAGACTGTTACCACGCTGGGTGGGCTCCAGCGTGGCACCTGGAGGGTATGTTCGGGGCAGTGGAGCCAACAGGGATTGGGCACCTCTGTCAGCCATACACAGAATTACCTGGAAGTCTGTTGGGGGCAGCTGAGCCAATGGGGGATTGGGCACCTTGTCAGCCATACAGTGTGTATGTGGGGAGGAGCTCATGAGCATGCTGGGATGGGCTCTCAGTGTGCTACTTGGGTGCTTGTTGGGCAGGTGGATGGAGCTGCCTATGACAGCTGTTCCAATTAAATGCTGACATGTAGGCACTTTGCATACTGCCAATGGCAGTATGCAAATTGCCTACACATTACCACCGCTGATTGTTGTGGTGTTTTGCTTGGAACTGTACACCACTGTGTCTGAACTGCTGTCATAGACAGCTCAGACATTTATTGGTGCAGTGAGGCCGCATCTGTCACAAAGAGCAGGGCATTGGAAGCGAGGTGGCACACCTATGAAACTTCATATGGTGGCACTATGTTTCTTGAGCATGTGTGCAAGCAAACATAAAAAGGAACCTGGGGGTTATCAACAAGAGTGACCTAAAGCACTCAGCACACTGCAGGAGAACTGCAGCAAAAGCAAATTAAATGATGGACTAATTAGCATGGGGAATTACCAGCAGGAAGGCAGAGGTCATAATACCACTGTACAGGTCACTGGTAAGACCGCATCTAGAGTACAGTGTGCAGTATTGGTGGCTTTATCTTAAGAAGGATGTTAACTTGCTGAAGGCAGTCCTGAGGAGGGTGACCAATATGATCTAGGGCCAACATGGGAACACCTATGAAGAGAGGTGCAAGGGGCTCAACACATACTCACCTGAGGACAGAAGGGAGATGGGGGATATGATCAACACCTTCAAGTACCTTAAAGGTATTAATAGGGTGCATACAGAGGGCCTCTTCAGTATTAGTGGTGTCACCAGCCCACTCCCGTGGGGTGGGATTTCTCTGTGCATCACAGCAAATCCCTCCGTTGACAAGGGGGGTCCAGGGATACCCTTTCTCTGTCTTTCTAGTATGCTCACTGTTTCATAACTGAACATGCACCAGAGAATCCCAGGGCATCCTTCTTCATGTGAGGGGATACAAATACAGTCTTGAGACTGTTTTCCTGGGGTTGAACCCTCTCAGCCACTGCACCACAAACCAGAAAGCTACAGGTGTGTATAGGCTTTGGAGGGTTCTATACACCCTATTATGTGTCTTTCCCCAGAAATGCAGAGCTTGGTTCAAACTCCAAAAGGCTCCTCCTGAGACCCTTCATATTTCTACCTTCCTTTCATCACAAAGTCCCTAGTGGTACTTCACTTAGGTAGTGTTTGGTCTTAAAACAATCACACAGGCATGGCATAATTTGAACAACTTTTAGCAATGCAGCACACACACACACACACACATAGGCATAATTTTTTAAAATAAGTCCAAGACTTTACTTTAATTAATAAAAGCAGTAAGTAATACAGAGACATCATTTTAGATATTGGTTACAGGATATGGAAAATAAAATGGAAAGTATACAAAAAACCTAAACTTTGTGAATTCTAGTTTTAAAGTTCTACCTCATTGTCCTTAGGTTGCTGAATTTTGAAGTGCAAAGTGTCCTTTAAAAGTAGCATCTGAAGTCTTGGCTCTTGTCCAGGAGAAATTGTCTCTGCTTTACAAACAGAGGGCAGGGTCCCAAATTGCCAAAAGACTAAAAGCTAAAAGGCAAGTGGCTTAGATATCCCTCTGCATTCTTGTTTTAAGGGTTTCAAAAGGTAGGTCCAGTGGACAGTGGCTTGCCCTGTGACTGGCTAGCATTCTGTTTCTATGGCTATGGAACCAATCAGATTTCAATATTTTATAATAAACACAGATATGCAGTTCTGAATATGAGAGGAGAAAACTGAGAGGTCAACCAGTTTAAACTAGAATTCTGGGGGAACATCCTTCCTCCGGGGAGATGGCTATAGTTAAGCTGCACTCAGTACAGTCATTTATTTCAATGGTAGCCCATTCAGCTGGTAACACAATTTAGTCAGTGCAACTTTAAGAGACAATGGGAGGCCAGGCATCCAGACTCCTGTGGATGCTGTGGTCCATACAGACACAAATGGACCTGCCTGCTTGCCAGCTCTGCTTAATTATTCTTTTATCTCCTTTTAAATAATGAAATTACCTCTAGCCACTGGCTAGTAGCTGACAGATTCCTGCTCAGTAACAAGAATTACAACATCATTCTACGGGGCCGATGTACTTATACAAATGATCACTTGCATTTACACTGGCCACCATGGGCATATCTGATGCATTATATAAATACAATTATATAAAACATGATCCAAAACAATAAGTTATGGCCTTATCACGCCACAGTGGGAACAAATCCACTATGGGGCATAGCTTACAGCTGGTTGGGGGAAGACTCAGGAGGGAGATGAGGAGGCACCTTTTCACCAAGAGAGTGGCGGCCAAGTAGAACACGTTGTCAGAGCAGGTGATCACCCTGAAAATGGATGATAGCTTCAGGAGGGGATGGGACTGAATGAAGGGGACAGTTTCTGGGGGAGAAGAGGGACAGGGAGAACTGAGGGGGCAGAGATGATTAGGGGAGGGGGGCAAGTTCCACTGTAGACAAAGGAGGGACTTGCACAACTGAGCAGGCAAAATGGACCATAAGGCTTTTACAGTATCTGCTGGCATCTTCATATGTTTGTATGTATGCATGGTAGACAATTAGTGTATTATGATGCCAATGAGCTAATTACATTGTATAAATGTGTTCCTAGCACTTTCATAACATATTAATACCTAGCAAGCAATATTTTATAATATATATATAGATATAGACAGGAGTGTGATAGCAAGGAAAACATTCTCACTCCTGCAAAGTGAGCTCTGGATACTCGTGAGTGCCAAAGGCACAAGTGAAGTATCCAGAGCTCACTCTACAGGAGTGAGAATATTTACTATATCATACGATCTGCACAGCACATGCTTATTTATACAATAGAGGTTTCAGAATGTGTTTCTTTTTATTTCAGTTCATCTTGTAGACTAAATGAAGACACAGGACAAAAAGAAAAATCTACTAAAACAAGCTGAAACACCATCTTGCAAGTGAAAGAGGATTGCAATTGCAGGTGAAACAGGTGAGCAACATTATTGTCATTAACTTCATGAAAGCAGTTCCAACTCTTAGGTAGAATTCGAGTTTTGCTGGATGAGATCAGCACAGTTGAAATCAATGCTGATGAGGTAAGCACAGTATGTATAAATGTCAGGCAGCAGATTTATTACACTCTGGTAAGGTTAGCAGAGTGTGATAACTGTCAGTTGGCTGCATTTATCTCACTCAATGTGATAAATGTCAGTTGGCTGCATTTGGGGTGAGTGATAAGTGTTTTTATTTATGTGTTATCAGCTCACCTATTGTGTGATATATATATATATATATATATATATATATATATATATATATAGGATACATGATGGGCAGGAGTGTGATATGGAAATATTCTCACACATGCAGAGTGAGCTCTGGATACTCACGAGTGCCAAAGGCATGAATGAGAGTATCCAGAGCTCATCTTTGAGAGTAAGATATTTTCCATAGCACATGATCTGCACATCATGTTATTTATAAATAGGGCAGAAGCTTAAGAAGTATTGTTATGTTTTACTGTGTGCTTTCCTGTTTCTGTGAGCTGTCTGCTCTTTCTGTGTGTGGTCTGAGTGTGTGAGTTTTTCTGAATGGGCTGAGAGTCTCAGAAATACTATGGAAACAACTGAATGTCATTTGCAATGCTAATTGAGTTAGTTGCAGGTAGCAGTGAAACTGTTTTGTGAAGCAGTGTCATTTAGAATGCAGTCAGTAGTGAAGCTGAGATCAGCATAGTAATGGGCGGAGTCTCAGAAACACTATGGGACACAGGTGAGTGTCTTTGCAATGCTAATTGAGTTAGTTGTAGGTAGCAGTGAGAAACAAACTGTTTTGTGAAGCAGTTCCATTTAGAATGCAGGCTGTAGGAAACTGACATCAGCAGAGTGTGGTAAATGGCATTTATCTTAACTCTGATGGTGTCATCACCATTTATCACACTGAGTGAAAAATAACTGAGGTTATCACACTGATATTGCTCTTAGCCCCATTGTCCTCATTGTATAAATGTATACATCTACATATATATATATATATATATATATATATAGAGAGAGAGAGAGATACATGCATATATATATATATGTATATATATATATATATATATATATATATATGTATATATATATATCTATATAGATATAGATATATATAGATAGAGAGATGTGTGTGTATATGTAATGGGTAGGAAAACTATTTCTGATAATTGGTTGCAACACATCACATGACTGTGCGTATATCAGAGCACGACCGGACATCTGCACTTCCACCCCCCCAAAACAGTTTTGCATTTTATAAGATGGATAACCCACTGTAGGATGTGCATACCACCAATATTTTTCATGAGTGCAGTTTAACCTTTGGCATTACATATGGTGAAACCATGAGTGATGACAAAGGTCAGCCAGCATGAGTGAAAACACAATGATATTTTTCCTGGAGCAGACATATTTAAATTTATTCAATGCCTGTTTCATGTTTTGCTTAGTTTTTCTTTTTTGTTCATTATAAAATACTAGTGTATTTTTAAAACTGCTCTCCATGTTTCTGATTGTCAACTGGCACATGACTCAATGTGATGCTGTGTGTGCATTAATGCATCAGCACATCATACACTTTCAGGGTGCTTCTTTCTAGTTCTGTGACTGCAGCTCATGAGAATAAGTGACCATTTCTTGCAAGCAAGTATGGCATTTGGAGAAGCCACAGAGTGGATGCTGGATCTTGGCAAGTCTATCCAGAAGCTGACTGTTGGAATGGGAGTTGGGATCCGGCAGGTGATCTAAGATGTTCTTCTTGCAGCAATGATAGGAGGCACACTTTAGCTGGACATCACAGAAAGGATTTAGTTCTCATTAATTTTTCTTAAAAAACTATGTTTGGTATGTCATTTTTGGGACAGGGAATAAATATATCTAAATAAGAGTCAAAACCAACATGCTATGAGTGGGGTAGGCACAGAGTGAAATCAATGGGTGAGAACCAGCAAGCGAGTGAAGAATTCAGTTCTAAAATTAGAACTGTGCATCTCACACTTCTAGCTTCCACCAATCAGGTCCTACAGTGTGGAAATTTTGTGATCTCTGGATTTAGAGTGAGAATATTGGACCTACAATGAGAATATGTTGATATTCTCACTCCAGGTCCAGAGGTCACAAAAATATCATTGCTATTTGCCACAAAGTATCTACACAAACATTTGATAAATACTGTATGTGTGTGTGTATTATATATATATATATATATATATATATATATATATATATATATCTGTCTATACACTACCACTATATTAATGTGTTATTAACACCTTAATCACACATTACCGCACAACACATGGATGTCGAATGTCTGTTATGCCTCCCAAACGTAGTTAATCCCTGCTGTCATGCCCCAGGCTACCACAAGGGTTTGCCTGAACACTGGTGGCTTCACCAGTTCTGCAGTTGCAATGCCTAAGAGAGGGCGCATGAGCCCGTCCGGTAGAATAACACAGCAATTGAGACAATTAGTGTCCAGATTTGGTGATTCTTATCTGTGGGGGTAGCAGGAACAGGGGAACAGAGGATGCAGGAAGTAAACTGTTTAGTTCTGTAGTCCAGAGACTGAGTGTGAACTACTGAGCTATGGAGAACCAACCTAGCAGTACTGAGTACAAATCAAACTTTTTGGGGCACATATAAAGTAAATCTGCTAAAGGACTATACTAGGGTTATACCTAAAAGAAACTTAACTAGTGAAACTATTGAATTTGCAGGTGTAGGGCATGAGGCAGGAGTGACATCACTTCCAGTCCTCAGAGGCATAAAAGCCTAATGCAGAGCGAGCAATGTAGTTCAGTGAGCACGCACAGAGATGTGCGAGAGCCACATGCATCTTAGTGCATGTGTCAGACGTGTTCATGGAGAAAAGGGAAAAGGACCTTCCCACTATTCCAAACAACAGTCTGAAGCAGAGGGGTCAGTTATTCTATTGTACTTGAAACAGAAAGCTGTTACAGGTAGGAAACGAGATCTTAAATAAAAAACAACAAAAACACTATAAAAAAAGAAAATAAATAAAATGCAACAAACAGATGTAGTAGAGGGATTTCTGGCAGTGTTAATACAAAATGGGGCTATTAAGAAGTGCGGAAAGTGTCAGATGTTCATACTCCTAGCTGAAACGCCCCTGGAAGAGCAATATGAGTGTCTTAAATGTAAAGAGCTAACAGCGGTGAAAGAGGAGTTAAAAACCCTCAAAACCAAAATGGCAGGGATGGAAATGGAAATACATGAAACTCTGAGTACACACCAGCATGATACATAGAAACATAGAAATAGAGAATCTGACAGCGGATAAGGACTGCTTGGCCCACCTAGTCTGCCCAGTTCCCTACTTAATGGATAAGCTGCAGATCCTAGTTAACCAACAGCCTACTTCTTCCTACTACCAGCCCCTAGAATTGCCTTATGACTGTCCCATGCATTCTTGAATTCCACCACTGTTTTTGACTCCACAACCTCCTCAGGAAGGATGTTTAATGCATCTACAACCATCTCCATGAAAAAATACTTCCTCACATTACCTCTGAGCCGTCCCCCCTCTATCTTCAAATTGTGCCCCCTTGTTCTTGCATACCTCTTTTTCTGAAAGATGCTACTCTCTTGGACTTTGTTGATTCCCTTGAGGTACTTGAAAGTTTCTATCATGTCCCCCCTCTCCCTCCTTTCCTCGAGGCTATACATATTAAGCTCCTTAAGTCTCTCTTCATATGTCTTCTGGTGCAGACCCTGCACCATTTTAGTTGCTCTCCTCTGGACTGCCTCCATGCTATCTATGTCTTTGCGGAGACTGGGTCTCCAGAACTGCACGCAGTACTCCAGATGGGGTCTCACCAGTTATCTGTACAGAGAGATAACAACTTCCTGTTTTCTACTGGTGATGCCTCCTGCACATCCCAGTATCCCCAGCCCTCCTTACTGCCCTCTCACACTGCTTGCCCACCTTTAGGTCATCTGATATGACTACCCCCAGGTCTCTTTCCATTTTTGTTGTTGTTAGTATCTCACTCCCTATTGTGTACTCTTCCCTGTATTTTGTTTCCCATGTGCATTACTTTGCACTTCTTAGCATTGAATCTAAGCTGCCATACATTTGACCATTCCTCCAACCTTGCCAAGTCCTTCTAATCCTTTCCGCCATCCTTGTGTATGAACTCTGTTGCAGATCTTTGTGTTGTCTGCAAAGAGACATACTTTTCCTTCCAGTCCCTCTGCAATGTCACCTATAAAGACATTAGGAGGACCGGTCCTAATACTGAGCGCTGCAGTACCCTAGTAACCCTCTTTCTTCAGAGTGGACTCCATTTACTATTACCCTCTGTGTCCTGTTCTCCAGCCAATTCTTTACCCAGGCTACCATCTTGGGACCACTCCCAGGCTTGCCAATTTGTATATTAATCTTTGTGTGGGCTGTGTCAAATGCCTTGCTAAAGTCTAAGAAGACCATGTCCACAGCCCCTCCCTGATCTACTACTTTGGTCACCCAGTTAAAAAAATCTATTAGATTCATCTGACATGACCTTCCCACTTTGAATCCATGCTCCCTTAGGTCCTGTGCCCCTCTGGCCTCTAGGTACTCAACAATTCATTCCTTCAGAAATGATTCCATCATTTTCCCAATCATTGAGGTTAAACTAACAGGTCTGTAGTTTCCTGCTTCTGCCCTGCTCCCACTTTTTTTGAAGTGGAATAACATCTGCCCTCCTCCAGTCCTCAGGTAGCACCCCATCCTCCCATGATTTGTTAAATAGGGTAGTCAGTGGTGTCACTAGTTCTACCCTTATTTCTTTTAGAATTCTGGGATGAATCCCATCAGGCCCCATTGCTTTGTCCACATCTACTTTTAAGAGCTCTTTCAGAACCCTTTCTTCTGTGAATGGGCTGGTATCAACCCCCATATCCAGAGTGTTTCTACTGTTTGGTTTATGTAGCTCCCCCTCTTCATTTGTGAATACTGAGCAAAAATATTTGTTTAGTATCCCTGCCTTTTCACAGTCACCCTCTGCCCACCCCTCCCCTATATTAAGCTCACTATCCCTCCATGGTCTTCTTTCCTCCCTCATCTACCTATAAAAGGTTTATACCCCTTCTTAACTGAGTTGGCTATCTTTTCCTCGGTTTGGGCCTTTGCTGTTCTGACTGCTTTCCCTGCTTCCTTTTGCTTTAACTGATACAATTCCCTGTCCTGCTCATTATGTGATTCCTTGTACTTCCTGAATGCTTTCTTTTTCTCCCTAACCTTCCCTGCCACCTCCTTTGAGAACCGTAGTGGTTTCTTACATCATTTTGTTTTGTTTATTTGCTTCACACAAAGGCTTGTTGCCTCTATGATGGCAGTTTTGATTATTCCCCATTGTTCTTCCACCCCTCCTTCCTGCCCGTTGGTTAGTGCATTCCTTAGGCATGCACCTATTTTGGTGCAGTCAGCCCCCCTGAAGTCCAATACCTTTGCCTTTGTATGGCCTGACTGTACTGCTGTGTTTATCATGAACCATACTGTTCAATGGCCACTAGTTCCCAGATGGCTACCCACTTCTAAATCTGTGATCCTCTTGCCAGAGGCCCTGAGTAGCAATATCGTGGCCTTAGGGATTTGGGTAGCAAATGAAAGTAACATGGAGGACACTAGTAGGGCCACGATTATAAAATATCAAAAAATAAAAGAAGAAGGGCCCTGGGAAGTAATGAAATTTTTCTACAAACTAGATATGCCCCCCTGGGTATGGAAGAGAATGAGACAAAGGCAGAAATAGGCCAAATGGAGGTTACCCCCATCCACCTTACTGCCCACTATAGTGGGAAAAAGAAAGTAAGAATCTTAGTTATTGGGAACTCCATACTGAAGAAGACAGACTCCATCACCTGTAAACAAAATACAACTAATACAATCCTCAGCTGCTTACCAGAAGCTAGGGTCAAGGATATAAAGCAAAGGCTTCCATGGCTAATGGATAGCAAGAAAGGAAGTTAAGTGGTGGTCATACATGTAGGGATTATTAACGTGGGGAGGGATCATGAAAAGGATGTGACCAGGAGATTATGGAATATCTCGGACATAATCCTACAAGATGGAAAAACCCCATTATTTCTGGTATACTCTCAAAGTTAAGTTTTGATGAGGACAAAACCATACCATTAAAGGAATAAATGTATATTTAATAAACAGGTGTAAAACCACAATAATACATTTCCTACACATGTAGAATATGTTGTTTCAAAACAAAATGTATATGCTATGGATGGATTACACCTAAACCCCTAGGAACAGTTACTCTAGCTAATCAAATTGCAGAAGAAATACAAAAGCATTTAAACTAGTTGGTGGGGGTGGATATTGTAGGATGACACCACCCTGCAAAGCCAGGTGCACAAAATAAATATGAGCAGAGTAAGGGAGATAACAGTCATAACAGGTTGCAATGTTTACTTGCAAATATTACAAGTATGAGAGACAAAATAGAGGAAGTAGAGGCAATGATGTGTAACAATCTCGATGGGACTAACAGAAACTGGCAAACACCAAGTGACATGTGGGGCATAGAAATAACAGGCTACGCATTGTATCACCTAGATAGAAAGGAAAAAAAAGAGGAGGGGGTAGCAGATATATCAAACCTTTTAAAATCAGTTGATATATCACATAAAATTAAAATGGGGCTACTGATACTGAAACCATATGGATAAGACTGGGAACAGGGACAAGTAACTGTGTACAGTAATTGTGGAGGTATGGGAGGCTAAGCCTGTTGAGAAGCCCTCTCCAGTCCCCTCTCTGCACATCCGACTGAAGTTCCCCAGCTGGCCTTAGGAAGGGTCATGAGGGCTAAGTCTGTTGAGACGCCCTCCCCAATCCCCACGCTGCACACCTGACTGAAGTTCCCCAGCTGGGCTTAGGAAGGTACAGTAAAGGAATAACTAGCCCAATTTTAAACCTTGACACCTTTTTCTTGTCTCTGGCACTGAAGTTGGACTCTTTCTGTATAATTTAAATTGTAATCTCACTAAGCCGGCCGGCCCTCACCACTGATTTCACTGAGCGGCTGCTTGGAGCTGCTGTTCGCTCACTTGATTTTCCTTTTAGATTATAAAATGATGCTATAGTTCTAAATTGCAGTGGTTCTGTTAAACTATTAAGACTTTTTATTTATTTGTTTATTCAAATTACAATCCTTTTAGTCAAAGACTCCTTTTCAAAACTCCAGGTCCAATTACAGAGACAATATATACAGACATTTTGCCTTTTCCTTACTCTTTTCTCTCTGCTCTGTCCTGCTCTAGCTTGTAAACTCCTGCCTCCCACCTCTCCCTGAAATTCTATCTCCCTGTCTCCTTTCCTACAGTTCTTTTCTCTGCTTATTTTCTACTGGCCATGCCCTGTTCTCTCCAAAATATTTAAGCCTGATTTTCTCCCTCTTTCCCCAGGGTCATGAGGGCTAAGCCTGTTAAGAAACCCTCCCCAGTCCCCTCGCTGCACACCCAACTGAAGTTCACCAGGTGGCCTTAGGAAGGTATGGAAAGGAATAACTAGCCCATTTTTAAACCTTGGTGCCTTTTTTCTTGTCTCCGGTGCTGAAGTTGGACTCTCTCTCTGTATAATTTAAATTGTAATCTCACTAAGCCTGCCAGCCCTCGCTGCTATTTCACCAAGCTGCTGCTTGGAGCTGCTGCTAGCTAGCTTGATTTTCGTCCCCCGCCCTCCCAAGAGCATGAAAACTGTACACATGAATATCAGAAGTGTACCTGCAAATTTCCAGAACTGGAAGCCTGGGCTGCCCTCTATAGTCCGGACATTCTAGGATTAACTGAAACCTGCCTTAGGCCAGACATACCAGATACTATGTATAAAATAAATGGCTACAACATCACAAGATTCGATTGTCCCACTAAACAAAGGGTGGCAGGGTTACTTTCTATTATAAAGAACATCTTAATTTCTTTGACCAAATTCTGGGTTATCAGGGTTCTGCGAAACTCTTCATGCTGTTCTGATTTTAGGTGGAGCTAAAAGACTAAACTTGGCATGTGCTTATAATCCTCCAAAGGGGGCTCTCCCTGGCTTAAATGGGCTCCTGGACTATCTTTCTACTCTAAAGGGTAAATCTGAAGTCATTCTAATGAATGATTTCAACCTTGACTTATCAGGAAGCCACTCTGGTTTGTACACTGAAGCTCTTGCATGACTTCACCTATCACAATTGATCTCAAGCCCTACTTGAATCTCAGCAAATTGCGAGCATCAGTTCCTCCTGGACTTGATTGTTACAAACAGAGCACATAAAATTATGGCTGCAGGCACCTTATCCAATTCTATAAGTGATCACCTGCCTACTTTTTGCATGTGGAATGGTCACTGCCTAACCCCCACCTAGAGTTATACAGTTCTGTGATTTCACTAAACTGAACCAAAGAGCACTTCAGAATTATATTAATAACATTGACTGGTCTCTATTTACATCTCTGAGGATGTAAACACTGCCCTGGACTACCTGATTACAAAGCTTTCTTTCTACAGGATCTACATGCCCCTTTGAAAAAAAGGTGAATCAGGGGGTCTGCAAACAGATGGATACACAAAGACCTCCTTCAGACCATGAAAAGAAGGGACAAGGCCTTGGCAAAGAACTCCCAAAGGACATATGACTGGACTAGTTGTAGAAATATAGGGAATGCTTGCAAAATAGACATTCGGAAGGCAAAAAGGGACTACTGCCATAAGCTACTCCAAGCCTCAGCTGGTGACACCCGAGGTTTCTGGAAACTCATCAGAACCTTTATAGGCCAAAAACCCAAGCAGGTTATAACCGAAATGACGATAGATAACCAACTGTAACAAATTACTTAAGATTGCAAATACCCAGAACACTCAATTCTCTGATCTCTCTGAATACCTGAAGAAATTTAATCAGTCCCCCACTCCTGCTGTTGATATGCACCTTCCTTCCGGATCCTCCATTACCCTTGTATCGGTCTCCACTGCTGAGGTGCTGCATCTCCTCATGGATCTGCTGGTCCAGATGGATTACTGACAAATTTCATCAAACTGGCAGCTCCAGCTCTAGCAGTCCCTATTATTAGAATTTTCAGCCTATCCATTTTAACCCAAGCAGTGCCTACTCTTTGGAAAACCACTCAAGTGATTCCTGTAGACAAAGAGGGACACCAAAAACATTTATTTATTTATTTATTTAATAGTACAGTTGGAATTACAATCCTTCAAGTCAAAGACTCGTTTCCAAGGCTCTCGTCAATAGGACATAGACAGATACAAAGTTCAACAGGCAAGCACATGGTTACATGATTTTCAATTTCCACAAGCAGGCAAATAGTTACCAGATTTACAAGTTTACATTGTTGAATGGTTATTTGACAACAGAGAAGTTCAGACAAGTTTGGTTGGTATCTTATTATAAAGGTTAAAACCAAGGCCAGAGCAGTGCTTTATGCATGCTAGCCAGTTGTAACAGCATTTTTACAGGTGGAAATAACATTGGCCTATACAGTGAGGTAGCTAGACAGTAAATAATGTGACCAGAGGTTTGGTAGCTGGAGAGGCGGTAATTTGCAGCCCTAGGGGCACTGTCAAGGAGATTGTAAGGTTGTGGCTAGCCCTCAGTGAGAGCGTGCATAGGAGTGGTGCACTGGACTAGTTATGCACAGCTGTAGTGCTGTGAGGTAAGCAAGTGATTTCTGAGGGTGAGTTTGAAAGTACCTATTTTTGGGAGATTGGTAATGGAGTCTGGGAGGGAGCTGAACCAGGATGGGAGTCCTATAGTAAAAGGATCTGTGAGCAAGTGACATCCTGGCTCTAGGTATCAGAAAGGTGGTCTTACTGTATGTAGGGATGGTAGTAGTTGCACATTGAAGGGAGGAGGTCAACCGGGGGAGAGACCTACAAGTATTTTCTTAGTCAACAGAACAGTCTGATAGCGAATTCTCTCCTCGAGGTTGAGCAAGTTGGAGAAGGAGGAGAGTGTGCAGCTATGGGTACGCCTGTCGGCACCAGTCAGGAGCCTGCAGACTGTGTTAACTGATAAGTGGATTTTATTCAGTGAAGTAGTTTTGTCTGCTGCTGCATATATCAGAAGTCCATAGTCTACTAGGGACAGGACTGATGAGGTGATAGCTGGCCAAAGTGCATCGGGGGAAGGCATTCCTTATGGCGGTAGAGTAGGTCTATTCGTGAGTTAATGGCAGAGCAGAGGGTGTTGATGTGGGAGTGAAAGGTGAGAGCTGTGTCAAAAAGTGATGCCCAGGTATTTATAGGAGGCTACTTGCTTAAGAGGATGCTGTGTACAAGGCAGAATCTGGAGGGTGGAGTTTCTGACTTTGCTCTGATGACGGGCTACAAGCATGGTCTTTGTTTTTAGGTTGATGGCTAACCTGTGGTCAGTACCATTGCTCTGTTTGGGTGAAGGAGTTCTGGAGCGTGGCTTGCAGGGCAACTAGGTTTTGATGTGCTGTAAGGATGACCGCATCGTCAGCGTAGAGCAGCAACCTTCCAGCACAGGAACTGGGAAATGCATTAAGGCAGAGACTGAAAATGAGAGGTCCCAAGATGGAGCCCTGGGGGACTCCAGAGTGAACAGGCAGTGTATTGGACAGGGTGCTATGGATTTTAACACACTGGGTTCTGGAAGACAGATAGCTGTGAAACCAGGCTAGGGGCCCAGAGGAGAGGCCAAGTTGGAGGAGGGAGTCGAGCAAGAGAGGATGGGAGACTGTGTCAAAGGCCTTGGAAAGGTTGATGTACACGGCTCCAGCAAGGTTGCTGTAGTCTAAGGCACAGTGTAAGAAACTGGAGAATTCTAATACGGCAGTTGTGCTGCTGTGTCCAGCTTGGAACCCATGCTGCTCTTTGCACATAATTTCATGTTTGACTAGGTATTCTGTGAGTGAACTGCCACTATTTTTTCCAACGCTTTTGATGGGGGGGGGAGTATGCAGATCAGCCTGTAGTTGCTCAGGAGGCAGTCACCACCTTTGTGTATGGTGTGATGACTGCTGTTTTCCAGTAAGCGAAACTGGTCAGGCATAGTGATTGATTGAGAAGATCAGTGAGTGGGAGGAGGACCACGTCCAGTACCAGCTTGAAGGAGTTTAGTGTCCAATTGGTCATTCAAGGGCTGGTTCTATTGAGGGGCCTTTCATTAAGTATGGCCTGGCTTCATGTGAGGATATTGTATATAGGTAGAAAGGAGGTCGGTGGGGAGGGGGCATGGCCTGGCTGGCAGTAATGGCAGAGTGCTAATTGTGGAGCTCTGCTAGGATCTGCTACAAATCTATCAAATCTCACCACATATAGCAACCAGCCTTACTAATTTTATAAACAGGTAGTTTGCTAATGCCTTCTACACAAACATCAGGAAAAAAAACAATCAAAATAAGAATGTCCTAACCTGCAGTGCCCACAACAAGATTTGGGCCCGAGTAGGCCGCCAACGCCCAGCTCTCAATGACCTTCCATGGTGCAGAATATAGAGACCGGCTTCTCCGACATGGCAAAATCAGGAGCAGATTATATCATACTGGAGTGCTTGATTATGGACTTAAAATGTGATTTGGGCACAAAGACGCAAGCAGGCTTTGACAACCTGACTTCCCAACTTCAACACTTGCAGCAAACAGTTTATTCGGTCTCTGAGACTGTTGATGCCCATGAGGGAAGATTGGCAGAGCTAGAAGCCCGTGTAGCTCCCAAGAAGATCTAATGCCCTCTATGTCAGCTGATACTCGCCAAGCATTACAGGATATAGAGAGGCTGAAGGACAAACTTGATGACCATAAAAACAGAGAGCGGAGGAACAATATTCAAATTATAGGGCTGCCAGAAGGCCTGGAAGGGAAAGATTGCACATCCTACATTTGCTCTTGTTGAAAACAAACTTAGTCTCTGCTGCAAGACTGCAGTTTGGAGGCAGAGCCCACTGATCCCCTGGTAAGTGGCTACAACCTGACCAAAGACCTTGTCACTTGCTGGTGAAGTTCCTGTGCTACAAGAACAGATAGAGGGTTCTTGAGGTGGCTAGAAAAATGGGCCCTATTCTGCAGCCCAAGACCAGAATTAGTATTTTCCATGATTACTCCCGTGCACTTCATGTCCAAAGACAAGCTTTTACAGAGGTTAAGAAAAAGCTACACAACTTGAACTGTCCATTTTCTTTGGTATACTCAGCCTGTCTTATAGTGAGGCCACAGGGGAAATGACAGAGAGCATTCATGGACTCGGTGGCGGCGTAGGAGTTCCTCAAGGAGTGGGAAGGACCACAGAGCCCAGCCAGGGAGAACCCGGCTGAAAAGGACAACAGATGAAGCTGAAACCATACAAATAAGCTAAGTTTGCTTTTTTTGGATTCCTTTTGCTGTGGGGATTTGTACTGGGGGGGCAATTTAGGGAGCAGAGGCCCCAAGTCCCATAACTACCAGGTGGTGGCCTATCAGGACGGCTTCCGGGCTCTGTGTTATACCCGTGCCTCTCCCTCAGTGAGGTTTCACTGTGCTCTACAATCCCCTGCATATGGGGGGGACATAGGCACAAGGAGCTACGTTCCTTAATCTGGACTATACTCAGCATACCCATGGGACTTTAATGGACCAAATTTAAACAATGAGCGGACAAAGACAATAAGTTGTAATGCTTCTTTCATGGCAAACTGTTTTTTATTTCTTAAATGAAAGCCTGGCAAGTTTGAGAAAAAATTATCTTCCCTTGTTTTAATGTGCCATGAGGGCGAGCAGTTTGGGAAGCAGTTGCCTAAATGAACTAAAGCTACCAGGTGGTGGCCTAAAATGGTGGGGTCTGGGCTCTGTGTTAGTGCCCTTCCTCTCCATTGGAGGAGCCTCATTTTGGCTTGCTACTCATTCCTTGTGAGCTCTGGAATCAAAACTCTGATGTGGGGCTTCGAGGAAACGAGAGGATAATGTCTCCTTGTAGGCTGGGCACACATCATAAATCACGTCTATTTACAAAATTACACATAGTAATTACCAACATTAGTTTTTCTTTCCTCTTTTTTTTGCAGAAATCAGCTCAAGGTTGAAGCAAATTGAGATTAAGGCATTTAACAAGTTATCTCACCGTCTAATTAAATATTGTAGAACGAGATCTTTTGAATAAGATTAAGATTGGGAACGAATGTCAAAGGGCTGGTTGCAGTGTTTTTCTTTTGAGATCGAGGTTAGTGGGGTTGATGACCATTGGAATGACAAAATTTCTTTTGATATTCGACACTCCTAGTACTAGAAGTGGGAAGAGCTATTAAATCAAGACTGTAAATGCATATAGAGGAAACTCAGGCGTTACCACCACTCTGGGTGGGCTTTTGCCATGAGCAAGGGGTGCAATAAGGAGAATTGTAAGTCTGCCACCTGGAAGTGAGAGTCCAGTGAAACCGTTTGGGGTTTCCTGGTGTCCTTCCAGGAAAATGTCCCTAGGTCCTCCCAGTTACCACCTCCCTACAGACAGATGTAGGTGAGATCAGTATGCATAGATGAGAATACGTTATGTTTATTATAGCAGATCCCCAGCCCTTACCATGAGGATCAGTGGGATGGGTGAATTCCTAAAGTCTGGTGGGAAGTGGTTTGGGATTGCGGTTTTAATCCTTACACTTTTGGGTTGGGAAAAATACAGGGTGGGGGAGAAGGAAGAGAGAAGGTTCAAAAGAGAGGATCCTGTGTAGGAAGTTTTGGGAAGTTAAATGTTGGGGAAGTTAGTGTTATCTGTGGGGGTTCGGTAATAGTCGGGTTAAAAAGTTAAAAGTTTGAACACCATGGTTATACCACAAAAAGACTTTCTTTTGAACCAATGTATAAAGAAGAGGGCATGTTTAAATCTTTATCTTGCTCTAGATTATGGCTAGCCTATGTTGTGTCACATGGAATGTCCACGGGTTGTGCACTATGGTGAAGATGACGCAGGTCTGGATGCAGTTAAAAAAGATGGGGTTTGATGTTGCCTTTCTGCAAGAGATTCATTGTACAAGAGAGGAGGCTTTGGCTTTAGCACAAACATGGGGTGGGTCACTTCTAGCCTCCCCTTTTACATCTAAAGCTAGGGGAGTGGCGATTTGGCTCTGTCCAGGTCTCCCACATAAAGTTAAATCCACCCGCTCTGACCATCAAGGTAGATTTGTGATCATGGAGGCTGAGGTGGGAGCACTCAATTGACACTGGTTTCGATATATGGCCCAAACTATGATGCACTGTTTTTTTTACACATTTGCAAGTTACACTAGTGCCCTATCAAGAGAATGTAATAATTGGGGAGACTTTAACACCTATCTGGACCCATCACTAGATTATTCGGGAATAGGGCGGGCATGGCCTCATGAGGGGCAGCAGCCCTACAGGGTATGATATAGGAGAGAGCCTTGGTAGAGGTGTGGCACCATTGCCACCCTAGGGAGAAGGAATATTCCTTCTACTCTCATGCTCATCAAGTCTATTCAAGGCTCGATTAAATGTTTTCTCCCTGATACTAGTAAATGAGTATCTCTCAGCATCATACAGCCCAGTCCTTATTTCTGATCATGCTCACCTACTGGTGACTTTGACTTTAGGATCCCCTGAATTGACCCCCCCCAGTGGTGATTAGACCAGTCTTTGTTGATGGACCCTGGACATATTAAGACTATTAATGACAAGATCAAAGATTTTATAGTTAACAACCGCAATCAAGGAACTCATATCAGATACGTCTGGGATGCTCTCAAGGCATTTATTAGGGAAAAAAGCTAGAAAAGGCAGAAAGGGACCTGGAAAATAAAATTTTAGCTCTAGAATGTGTGAATATGGTGATCCCCTCCCCTGCTACTGTCAGTGAGCTAAAAAGCTTGAAAAGTCAATATCATCAGATATCCACCAAGTGGCTGGAGAGAGACCTGCTGTTTACTAAATCATACTCCCACTTTGAAGGTAGTATGGCGCAGTGGTTTAAGGCTCTGAGCTGCAAATCTGGAGACCTGGGTTTAAATCCCACAGCCCCCACTTGCATACTGTGTGACCCTGAGCAAGTCACTTAACTTCCTCATGCTCCCAGGTTGCACCTGCAAACAAGCTTTCAGCTTAGTGTGTCTCACCTGGTAAAATAATTGGTAAAAAAAAAAAAGGTGACTCTGCTGGCAAATGGTTAGCCAACCTAGTTAAGAAGAAAATGGTGGAGAGCACCATTCTTAGAATGTCCCCTCAGCCAGGATCAGTTACATATGACCACAGGGAAATTAATAAGATCTTTAGGGACTATTATACCTGTCTGTATGCCTCAGAAGTTCTGGCAGATTTGGACCCCTATGAGTTTTGGGCGGAGAATGTGTGCCTCCCAAGGCTAAATGACTCCCAGGGCCAGCTTCTGGGTTCTCTCATATCATTGGAAGAGGTCAAAAGGGTGGTCAAAACTATGAAGAGGGGTAAAGAGCCAGGGCCAGATGGCCTCCCAGCTGACTTTTATAGACATACATGGGACTCATTAGGGGACCTGATGGTAGAAATGATCCATATAGCTTTACAAGAGGGCACCTGCCAGACTTCCAAACCCTAGCTACAATAGTTGTTTTACCTAAACCTGGTAAAGATCCAAAACAATATGAATCATATAGACCACTCTTGCTCCTTAACTCAGACTATAAGATAATAACTAAAGTATTAGCGAACAGGTTGGATCCCCTCCTCCCTGACCTAATCCACAAAGACCAAGGGGGTTTCAATAAAGGCCACCAATCCAAACATATCCTTAGAAGGTCACTGAATGTCATCCATGAATGGTCTAAAAGAGAGGACAAAATGAGAGGCCTTCTGGCTCTTGATGCCGAGAAGGCATTTCACCGGGTGGAATGGTCATTTATGTTCACCGTACTGGAGAAATTTGGGCTGCTAGAGGTTTACTTAAACTGGATAAAAGCATTGTATAATGCACTGAGGGCCCAAATACTTACAAATAATACTTTACACCTCCCTTTTCCCCTCTCTCCTGGTACTAAGCAAGGTTGCCCGCTCTCGCCCCTGCTTTATGTTCTCAGTATAGAGACCCTTGCAGTAACTATTCAGACTAACTCTACGATAAAGAGGTATAATCAAAAAGGAACCAGCCAAGTGATATCGCTTTTTGTAGATGACGTCCTTTTTTTCCTGGATAACCCTGGAGAAGCTTGCCAGATCTCATCAAAATTTTTAGTATATGGTCTTCTATGGGGCCATAAAATTAAGTGGAATAAGACTGAGTGGCTCCTCTAGGATGAAAGAAAGCACCAATTACTATTGGTAGAGCGATTATCTCCCCTTCTGAAAAAATGTAATATTTGGGAATTATCCTGACTAACAAATTATCAAATATAATTAAAGTTAACTATAACCCTTTGGTGCAAAACAATTAAGCAAGATTGTTTTCGATGGAGAGCCCTTCCCTTGTCCTTAATAGGGTGAGTGAATTTAATTAAAATGTCGGTTCTCCCCCAGGCACTCTATTTGTTCCAGTCAATCCCTATTTCATTACCCTTGAAATATATAAAATATATAGAGGGACAATTACCCAGTTACTATGGCAGGGCAAGAGACCACGAATTCGCAAACAGATTCCATGGAGGGACTATCTGAAGAAGGCTTAGGGCTACCCAATATACATTTGTACTACCTGGCAGCTCAAATGGCACACTACAGGATCTTCTGAGAGAGGACCTCATTAGGCATCCACAGTGGCCAGACCTGGAATGAAGAAGTGGATCCTCTTGTACCATTCCCTTTTGGTGGGCTCCTCCTTTTATAGCATACCCCAAGTACCCCAGATTTCCAACCCTGTACATGCTGGTATGAGAAACAGGCACACCAGTTGGTGGTGGAACAGCATCACCAATCCCAGCGGTGGTGGTGCTTCTAGAGGCCCACTGCTCCCCCACTGGCTAGGAAGCTGCCCGCTGTCTGCCCAAAAGATCAGAGCTCCTTCCTGGAGCCGAAAGTCACAGTGGTGCTTCTAGAGGTAATTTAAACAACCTCTATCAGCACCTGTGAAGGGGGGTTAGCCCGTCGACACACTACGCATGTCAACTGCCCCAGCCACCCTCCCACCCAGGGTCGTCCCTTTGTTTATAGTCCCTACCTGATGACATCACTTCCTGTGGCTTGAAATACTAAGTCCCCTTTTTTCCCCTTTGCAGGTTATACCTGCATGCCACTAGAGGTACCCTCTGTTACTGCCTCTAGCTCTTCTAGTTTCGAAAGCCTCTATCCCTCTTCCTATCTCCCTGACCACAGAGGCTCTGTCCACTCCCACACCTGATGCTGTACTAAATCCTGCCTAGACCTCCTGCCATTACGGCTGTGCCTTTTCTCAAGTGGCCACTAGGAGTCACTATTAAGCACCCCTTTTGGTCCCAAACCTACCCTGTGTCCTGGCCTCAGAACGTGGAGCACAGCTCTTACCTAGGTCCTGTGTCCAACTGCCCTGAGTTGGTCTTGAACCTGGTACCCTGGCCACCAGAGTCCATGTCCCTACCACTATTCCAAAGTGACATCCACACTTGCTGAGTGACGCAAAAACAACTTCGACCTACCACCCAGCTGCAACCACAAGCAGTATGTTAGCCCTCTTATTACAATGCCTCCCTTTCATCCTCACCCTGGCACCATTGTCTCTCCAACCTAATACCCCCCCAGGCACAATGGCACCTGATCCTACTATTTTTCTGGAGCTAGCCTTGCCACACCCTACTCTCATCGTCTGCCCCAGTCATCAACACCCTCCCCCCAGTCCTCTCCCTACTACTACTTCCCCAGGCGCCCACTTGAGACTTATCCTCCTCACATTCACAGCCTGGAAAACCCTGCCCACCCCGTGTGCCCAAAAACCCCCCTCCACCACGACATACATATCGAAAGCTCACCCTCTACCGTCCCCTGGCCAGGGCTGTGGTTATACTATTACTTCTGACAGGCAATATTCATCCGAACCCTGGCCCAGCTCCCTCAAACCCTCCTACAGGGTCACCCGGGCTCTGCATTGCGTCTATGAATATATGCAGCCTGATGAAAAAATTAGATTCCTCCAATGTTGGATCACTTCACATAGGCCTGATGTCCATCGGTGGTGGTGGAAACCTGGCTATCAAAATCCACGCCAGACTCGTTTGTCACTATTCCTGGTACTCCTCTACAGGGAGGATCGTGTAGGCAGGGGGGTTGTGCGATATACACAGAGGATTCTCTCACTGGACTGACACTCCCTGCCCCTGTTCTCGCCTATGGAGCGCAGGCCCTAACCCTCAAACTGAATCCCGACCCCTTCAGGGGTTCCCTCTATCTCACTGCTGCTTACATTCCCCCAAAAAACCAAACTGTGGCACTGGCTTCGCTAACTGATTATCTTTCAACCCTACCTCACACAGCTGACCAAGTCCTTGTAGGTGACCTGAATGTTAACTGGCTCAGCTCATCCATCAACTCCACCCGTGACTCTTTCACAGCCATTGACATGTCCCAACTAGTCTCCCAACCCACCAGAATTAACACAAAGAAAGGTACCAGCACACTGCTAGATGTGGTCATCACAAACCGCCCTCTACAAATCCATGATACCCAGGTCCTTCCGGACTCTATTAGTGACCACTCTCCTATCATTTCCACTGGGCCACCCTCACTCCCAAACCCACGGCTCATCCCACTCTTCGTCGGCGCCTCAGACCAGGTGGGCCAAAAGGCCTAAGCTACATCTTGCCCAAATTAACTGGTCTCCCATACACCATGCCTCTGATGTTGACTCCGCCCTTACCTTCTTCACCCAAACCTTCAACAATGCCTGTGACATTTTCGCTCCCATGACAGCAGTCCGGACCAAAGTCCGCAATGCCCCCTTGGAGTACCCCGTCCCTGCTGCAACTACTAAAACACAGGGATAACCTGTGGCACCTGGCCACTGAAACAGGCCGTGCTGCGGACAGACAGGCCTACAATGCTGCTAGAAACAAATGCACATGGGCCATCAGGAAAGCAAAAGCCGATCACTATCAGGCGGCGCTTACCTCCTCCTGGGGGAACGGAAGAAAGTTTTGGGACAACATTAAGCAACTAAATGGGAGCACGTGCTCTCCTCCCCCCTCCCAGATCACCATCGAAGGCTCTGTCTCTACTGACCCTGCCCACATAGCCAACTTCCTCAACACATCATTCACAGACCTTAGTTCGGTCCTCCCCAGAGACTTCTTGACCCTCCTTCAACCCTACCGCCCTGACTTTCAATATCCTAGCTTCCACTTATGCAGGGTGACTCCCCAGGAAGCTAGGCCACACCTACTTCAAGCTCTTAAGAGCAATAATATGGCAGCAACTCCCTGGACCCCAGTATCCTCCGCCCGGGTCCTGGATCAGGTCCTGCCCCCTAACTACCCTGCTCAACAAGTCCCTCTGCCTGGTCAATTCCCCTCAGGCTGGAAAACAGCCTCAGTCTTGCCCATACACAAAGGAGGTGACAGGTCCTCAGCCGGGAACTACGGCCTATCTCCATCCTTCCACCTCTCCAAAGCCCTTGAAAACTGGTGGCAACCCAAATCACAGATTACCTGACCAAATACAACATCCTCTGCCATGAACAGCATGGATTCCATGCAGGTCACAGTACCAACACTGCCCTTATTGAGTTCTCAAATTTTCTGCATTCCTCCCTTGACTCGGGCTCACTAGCAGGGGCAGTGTTTATTGACCTCTCAAAGGCATTCGACACTGTCTCCCACCCCCTACTGTTGGATGCCCTCTATCGCATCGGCTTTGCTGCCGGCCCGGTCTCCTGGTGCTCCAGCTACTTGTCGGACCGCTCTCAGCGTGTTAGAATTAATGGGACCCTCTCCAATACATGTCCCATCCGATCCGGGAGTCCCCCAGGGTTCCATCCTAGGCCCACTTCTCTTCTCACTATACCTCAATACCATGCCCAGAGCTTGCACAGGAAAAATCCTGCTGTACGCAGATGATGCCGTCATCTTTGCCACTCACCAAAACCCCATCTCTCTTCAAGATACCTTGCAACTAGCCTTCAATGATGCTGAAGCCTGGTTCAAAAAGCACAGACTTGTAGTTAATCTAAAAAAAAACAAATCCATGCTCTTTGCCCATCCCCCAAAACAAACTCAGTAATTTCCCACTCCGTATCCTCCCTGGCTCTAAACTTCCTCTCGAGCAAGTCCACCTGTACAAGAACCTTGGGGTCTTCTTTGACTCTGCCCTCACTTTCCACGACCACATTGATACTCTAGCCTCAACTGCAAATACACGGCTAGGTATCCTTTATCGCTACAAGCACTGCCTCCCCCCCCCCGAGGCCCTCTGACTAGCAGTCACCTCCTCAATCTTGTCCCTCGTGGACTATGGCCTGCCTGTCTATGGTGCCGCGGATATGACCGCCCTCAATAAAATTTGACACACCTTGAACAAGGCCTGTAGGTTAATCATGGGAGCCACCAGATTAACCCATACCTGTCAGCTATATGACTTCACAAAGCTGCTCAACCTGGACGAACGGCTCAGATACCAAACCTGCCTCCTAACGAAAAAAAACACTCCTTGGACTATCCCCTCCCGGTCTGACAGCCTCTATCTACCTAGCTCAACCCTTAGTCCAAATTTGTAGCTCCTCAAAGGCCACCCTGTCTATCCCAAGAACCAGGACCACACATGGTCAACGGTCCTTCTATTACAGAGCCCCCACCTGGTACAATACTCTCCCCAGCTCCATCACCAATATCCGTTCAATCTCCAGTTTTAAAACCGCACTTAGAAGTCAGCTATTTATTTTTTTATTTATTTTTATTTAGCTTTTGTTGACCGGGTAAGTGCACTAGACAAATCCTGCCTATTTTCAGGCACGACCCGGGCGGAGGGGGGTACAGATGAATGGCAACTGACCTTGAACCAGATTAAGCTGTTGATGGTATTTTTAGTGAATGAGGGAAATTTGGCCAGGACACCAGGGAAATTCCCCTACTCTTTTCGATACATGCCATGGGATCTTTAACATCTACCTGAACTACCACCAATCCAGGCAGATGGGACCTCGGTTTAACGTCTCATCGAGCGGCACCTCAGAAATGCAGCACCCTCTCATGCTGCATTACAGTGTCAGTACTGGATATTAACCCAAGTGCCAGATGTGGGAACTGAACCCACAGCCCTCTGATCTCCGGCCTCAGAGGCGAGTGTGCTACATACTTGAGCCACTGACACTGCCATTTAAGCCATTTAACATGCATAGCTGTGCTTGTCCCCGGCCATAGGTGTTCAAGCTCATTGTACCCGACAAAACTCTCTGAGTAGCTTCACAATCAACAACTGACAAAACTCCCAGAGTGGCTCGCCCCCCTACCTATCACCTACCCTGTCCCAAAGCCACCTGTTTTTACTAACCTAGTAGTCCCTGCTCAAGACTAATTTGTCTGCTTAACCAATGTTTGCTTACCTCTCAATCTTATCTGACTAACTGTTATACCTGTCAATACCTAACCTGTTACACTGTTATTGTAAACAAAGTAATTACAGCATATATCTGCCTTACTGTTGCCTGCTATGATGTAAAAAAAAAAAAAAAATGATGTTACCTACAATGATGTGAGAATGTTGTACTGTGTTTTGTCCTCTTTGTGGCGAGGTAACTTTGGAAATGAGCCGCTGGCTCAAAGGTTGTAAACTGATGTATAATAAATAAAATAAAAATAAATGCTCCCTGGATGCATCTCTACAGGTGTTGGGAGGAGAGAAAGGAATGTTGCCCGCTAAAATAAAGCAACACTTGCATAGATGGACCAGGAGGGGACTAATTACAATAGGCCAGATGTGGGATGGAAACTGTGTATATCCATTCCCTATTCTAAAAAAAAAAAATACAACTTAAACACAGCCAATTTTATGACTTATATTTGGCTTAAACACAAAATAGGGAAGCTACTGGTTTAGAGATGCAGAGAATTTAAATTCTGCCGGTGAAGTGAACGCGAAGTGGGCACTTCGGGTTGCCACTCTGCTACGAGGTGGGCAATGCAAAGTGCTCCTCCGCCTTTGTCATTACCACTGCATTAAGGCAGAATGGCAAGGTGAAGTAAGGCTAAGTCATTGTTTTACTGACTTTTATGCTCCTCTATTAGGGATTCTAAGTGATCCACTTGGTGTTTCAGATTTGGCAGCCCCACACATCACATGTCTAACAGTACTGTAAGTCACAGCTCTTTAGCTAGGCAGGAAGAAAGTGAGTCATACAAGCAGACACTTTTACTTTCTCCTGTGCAGATGGACAGAGAGTAGTGTGTTTTGTAACTGCTGATACTTTGAGATCAGAGTGAGGAGGAGATTTAAACTTTGATTTAGACCCAACAGCTTTTTTAAAAGCTACATTTTTTGGCTTTTCTGTACTCTTTTTTAATTAATTTGTTCTTTCTGTAAATTTTATTTTTCTTACCTTTATAAGTAGATAGTTGTTTGTCTGCATGACAGTGTGTTGTGTGACAGTGTGAGTAGTGATTGCTCAGACTGAGGGAGCTCAATAGGAGAGATGGACCAGGGTGAGGGAATGTCTGGGGCGGGGCAGCTCTTGGAGGCGTGGTACTAGTAGGTGTCGTACCATCCGGATCAGTGGTGAGCATGGCCGCTGGTTCCTGTTGGACCAATTGAAAATTCTGAGTGCTCCCTCCTCCGGAAGCAGGACCAGCACCACCTCCTCACTCTGAGGCAGTCAAACCACCACCACCACCATGTCCAGTACCAGCTCCAGCACCAGGTCCTCTGGAGCAGGATGTGTATGTGCCCCTGGGCCCAGGTATGGATCCCAACCCTGCTGAGCACCATGGCCAGCTAGCTGCCAGTTCATCTGGCCCTCCCCTGCCTGTGCCTGGTCCTCCCCGCACCTCCATTGTTTGGCAGTTTTTTGACTCTGTCGGGGAGGACAGCAGTGTGGTCAGGTGCCACCTATGTGAGGTGGAGGTGCACCGTGGCCCTTGGGGGACTCACCTGGGGACTGGGGGCCAGTGTACCCAGACCCATATGCTCAATCATCACCAGTTGGAGTGGCAGGCTGCCACAGAATGGGCCATACCTGCACCTGCTGGCCCTTTTGTGGCAGAGGGTGCAGCTGTGCATGGCGGCAGCCCTAAGAAGAGGGGGACAAGAGCAGCACCTGCTGCTCCACCAGCACCCAAACCACCACAACCACCACCAACAGGTCAGCCTGTAGAACATGTGGACCCCAGAGAACTCCATGTAACGCAGGCTGACTTGGCACTTCTTTGGAGTGCTGTTGAGGAGAACAATGAGAGGGTGAATGCTGTCGAGCAGCAGTTGGATTGCATAGAGGAACATCAGTTGCAAATTATGTCCATGCTGGAACTGCTGCTGGATCACCATGAGATCCCACGTTAGTTTTTTTCTCACACCATGATGTGCCCACCCTACACCTTCCTTGCTGTGTTAAAAAATGTATTCCTCCACCATCCCCGACCCTTGTATGTAATAATGCCCTTTTTTGTTGTCTTCCATATGAGTGACACTTTGTATTCTGAGCAGTGCAAGCATACTGTGTGCTAAACTGCATGTGTGCAGTCAGTCTTCTTTCCAGTCTGTGTATGTACTGCAGACACTGTCTAACTCCCAGACTTAAAAACACTTATTAATGAGTACAATGGTGGGGTGGTGAAGCATGGAGATACTACAAAACAGGCTTACAAAAGTTACAATACATCCAAGTAACCAGTAAAAAAAAATAATGTTGTGATTCGTGACATGATCGTAAATCATGATTTGTGACTGCTGCATTTGTAGCTTTGATGATGAAGAAACGCGAATGCCTATGGCTGTACTTCCCCAGGCCCCGATGAGGTGTGCCACAAAACTCCCCGACTTGAAAACACTCATTAATGAGTACAATGGTGGGGTGGTGAATCATGGGATACTACAAAACAGGCTTACAAAAGTTACTGTACATCCAAGTAACCAGTAAAAAAAAATAATGTGATTCATGATGCAATCATAAATCGTGATGATTTGTGACTGTATTTGTGATCGTGATGATGAAGAATGTGATTTGTATCATTCACGAGTGACTCGTGAACGTGATGATTGTCCTGACTTAAAAGTGCATATTAATGAGTTCAATATTTATGCAGAATTATGCACCACACCAGTCCAGTGCTCTGAAGGGAAGCCAAAAAAACAACTGTGACTTACCGTATATACTCACGTATAAGTCAACCTGCGTATAAGCCAACCCCCCCCAATTATTGGCTACAAATGAAAGAAAACCCAAAGGCTCGCGTATAAGCCGGCGCCCACATTGTGACTACAATAGGGGAATATAGGATCATTTTCCAATCACCAAGTACTTTATTTTATTTTTTTTTGCTTATCACCACATAAATAACCAGCAACAACTACTTTTATACTTGCTGTGCCACAAAATGCATTAATCCCTCCATTAGTCCCGTTTAAATTTCCTCAGTCAGAGAATCCTAAAGCAGCCTCATTCTCTGCCATGAATTCTTCGGTGAGAACGTCAGCATATGTGCTGTCATCATCTTCTGGTTCTTTGTTTTCCATCTCCTCGGTCTCCTCTGTCTCCTCAAACAAGGTATCATCCTCTGTTCCGTCAAGATTGTTGCTAATTCCGCACTTCAGAAATGATTTCAAGACCATATCTCCCGGAATATCCTCCCAAGCTGTCTTGACCCACTTGCATACAAGTTCGATGTCAGGCTGTTTGAGATTGCCTCCCTTAGTTAGTGCGCCTGTGCCTGACATCATCCAGTCACTCCACAGCTTGCGTAGGCGATCCTTGAATGGCTTATTGAGGCAGACATCAAAGGGCTGGAGCATCGATGTCAGACCACCCGGAATAACACTCAGGTCAGTGCGATTCCGTTTAGCAGCCTGTTTAACAGAATCAGTCAAGTGGGCTCTAAACATATCTCACATAAGTAGTGATCGCCTTTTACGAAAAGCGTCAGGTCTGGTACCACATACCTTCTTAAGCCACACTCCTACAAGCTGTTCATCCATCCATCCCTTAGGGTGTGGGTACACAAGAACATCTTTGGGGAAATCGGCAAATTTGGGCAGGGTCTTTCTTTTAAACACAATCATTGGCTTGAGTTTAGTACCATCTGCCATGCATGACAGCACAACAGTGAAGTGTGTTTTTTTGTGACCTGAAGTTTTTATTAGAACTGTCTTGCTACCTGAGGGGTTCACAGTGCAGTTACAGGGGAGGTCAAAATTCATCGGTGTCTCATCCATGTTACCAATTTGAGACAACTCATAACCATGCAGCTTCCTCATTTTTATAGTGTATTGGTGAAAGCTGTCTACCTTAGCCTCAAGATCAGAGGGGAGTTTTGGGGAGATTTTGGTACGCTGACAGATGGTAAGATTGTTACGCTCCATAAACCTCGCGCACCATCCAGCAGAAGCAAGGAAATTCTCGATGCCAGCTTGCTGATATTTCTCTTGCTTGGCGAGTTTCAGCGCCTGCATACAAATCGACATGCGGGTTACAATATACCCGTTCTGCCTGCATGCGAGCACCCACTCGTTCACATCTGTCTCAAGCTGTTGAAATGCTGGCTGATCACCACGGCATGTCTTTTTAAATTTCAGCTTTTCATTGAGAAGCTCTCATTGCTTTTTCCATTCATGCACTTGCTTCTCGTTGACACCAAAGTGCCGTGCTGCGGCACAATTATTGGTGCTGTCAGCATGTTCAATCACTCGCAGCTTGAATGCTGCATCGTATGCACAGCACTTAACATTTGGAACTCATTTTCGACAATGAAAGTGTATGCTGACAACGGAGATACCTTTATGTGTTACCTGAAATTACTGAATGACTCGCATATAAGCCGAGGAGTACTATATGACATGCTGAATTTGTCATAAAATATTCGGCTTGTACGCGAGTATATATGGTAAGTTACAAATGGAGATTGGGCCCTAAAGAGATGCAAATGCACAGACAGATTAAGATTGCGCTGCGCACTGAAGAGATGCAGATGCAAAGGCACAACACCTAACCAGAGCTCACCATCAGAAATTGTAATCTGGAAAAGAATACCTTTGCCAGTTGGGGCGAGCCGTGGCCTGAGGGGGGCAGTGTACTGCACTGCTGCAGTAGCAGTCACTATTACCAGTACCAGTACCAGTAAAGATACCACAAAGAAGTACAAAAATCACACAGCTGCAGTGGCTAGCAGGTTCACATTGCTGAAATTACTATGTGGCACAATAAAAGGTGTCTGATTTGATGAGATGCGTCACACTCATACTCACAGACACACTAAGTAATGCATAGCAAATTGAAAACTTATGTAATATAACCATGTATTTTAAACAAACTAAAATTATGCACTGCTGCTCCACAACAATCAGCAAAGAAATGGCAAGAATTATTGAAAATATTACTGTGAGTACATTAATACAGTTATTATACAAGACAAATATTACCAAATATTCTCCAGATTAATCTACCTACACCACAGTCAGATACACCCCTCCCCCAAAGCACACTTTCACTGTCTCCTACACTACACAGACCCAATGTTGTACATTAACATTCAAAATCCACACACAAACAATAAACGCTCAATGATATGAGCACAGCAGGGTTTGCTACAATCGATGAACTAAGTTTGAGCAAAAAAAAAATTATTCAAAAAGGCTTTTTCAACAGCTTTTAGAAGGTTTGAATCACCGAGATCTCTCAGCACACTGTCTCCTACAGCTTCCTACACACACTACCCTGAACTGAGGCTATGCAGAACAATCCAGAGCCCATGTGACCTGAAATCCCATGAATCACTGCAAAATTCACCTTTAGAGCTTAAAACAAGACGTGAGGCAAAGTACATTGCATTCAATGTACTTCACCTTAAATTGGTGGAGTAGTGGTTTGGGAAGACAGAGTAACATAAAGTCATTGTTTTCAACCCATTATAACGTGAAGTACTCACTTTGCGTTGTGGAGCACTCCGCGAATTCACTTTCACTCCGCATTCCACTTCGCGGAGTGAATTGGGGCCACTTCACCCATCTCTATACTTAATGCAGGGGCAAACAAGGTGGACATGCACTACTCCCCTTTCGAGGAAATTTTTAGGAAATTTTCAAATTTTGACTCTTTTAAGCCTCTGAGGAGATGCAATAAAATACTGGTGGAGGCCCTACCCAACCATATGGAAATGATCAAAAGTAAGTGGGACTCAGACGTGTACCCCGAGTATATAATTGGTGGCGACTGGGCTGTAATCCAGAAAAACTTACTCCGATGCTTGGTCAATAACAAACTGAGAAGCACCCAATACAATGTTATGATGAGAACATATTTTACTCCAGAAAAGGCTAACAAAATAAACTCAGAAGTCTCACCATATTGTACCAAATGTCATGTCCAGGTAGGCACCTTCTTCCATCAAATATGGTTATGTCAAAAAATTCAGCCATTTTGGAGGGGAATAGCTGAAATTCTCTCAAAGACCCTACACCATGAATTAAGAATGGACCCTATCAAGACTCTTTTGGGTCTCCTGGGTTTTGGGGGCAGAACAAGAAAGGATGGGCATGCTCTCACATGACTAGGCCTGGTAGTAGGCCTCAGGGAAATTGCCCTACATTGGAAACATCCACACCCACCCACAGTGATCTCCTGGCTAGTCGAAATGTTTTGTATCACAAAACTTGAACGCACCTAATATTTGGTGAGGGGACAAGTGAAAAAAATATACCATTTGGCTCCCATTGGAGAGATCCTTAATTGAACCCTGGTTCCCCATGTTCTAATAAAATTGGAGTATGGGGTAGCCCTGGAATACTCCAGCATCTAATTGATTGATGGTCACTGGATGTGGGGGGAACTGCTGTTCTGGTACCCTCCTTGCCACATGCACTAAGAATGATAAGGTAATAAAAGTGAAAATAAATCCTAAAGTAGACATATCTTCTGTTATCAATGCAATGAGTTTTGAAGACCCTACTTCTCTACTATTTTAGTTATGATGTAATATAAGAAGGAAAATGAAGTCCTATATACTTTAATATAGTTATGTTTAATATATTAATGTTTATAATCATCAATTCTAAGTCAATACGGATGTAACTGAACAAATCTACGGATATATTGTATCTTGAATAATGTATTGGTGTGACTTATGTGTGTCCTTTTTTGTTAAATAAATAAAAAAAAAGAAAGGAGGTCGGTGGAGGTTAGGAGGTTGGGAAGGTGGCACAGGGTCAAAGAAACCATTGGGGAGGACTGCACTGAGGTCAGAGAAAGCAGTGTTCAGGCGGTCAGCGATACTTTGGGGGTCAGAGGAGATGGTGTCATTGACAGTAAGTAGGGAGTGGGGAATGGGACTTGCCATTCAGTTCTTTGATGTTATCCCAGAATTTCAGGGCAGTCCACCAGGAGGAGGTGAGTTAGGTTTGGTAGTGTTCAGCTTTGGCCTTGGGGATGGTCCATGTGCATTTATTTGTGCTCAGCGTTATATGCTTGTCTATCAACCATCTTGCTGGATTCAACAGCTCTGTGCCAAAGGCTGTCCCTGTGTTTCAGTTGTTGGATAATGGATGGGGTAACCCAAGGTGTATTTTGCTTCCTAGTATGGGTTTTGGTGAGGGTGACATAGAGATCACAGGCTTATTGAAGGAGCTAGAGAAGAAATCAAGCACAGTGTCAATGTTTGCAGCATGGGAGATGGGGGACCAGTCCATTTGGGCAAGGAACTGCTTGAGCTTCTCAAGGTTGCCGGGGTGGAGGCATCGATGGAGGGTAGTCCTTGGCACAGATTTGTGGGTGAGGGCAGACTATGTGAACAGGACTGGGGAGTGGTCACTGAGAGAGTCTGGGGGGAATTTTATATCCAGGACTTCATGGGGCAGTTCGTGGTATTGATGATGTCTGGAAGGGTGCTCATTCCACTAGAGGGGTTGTGCCTGGTTGACTGGGTGATGAGTTGGGAAATATCAAGGGCAGTGAAGGTGTCCCTGGTTTGGGAAGCTACACTGGCAAGCCAGTTGATGTTTAGGACCCCTAGCAGGATCTGCTCAGTCTTCTGGGGCAGGCTGGCAAGGTAGTCAATGAGTGAAAGAATGGTTGGGGTTTGGTTAAGGGGAGGAACATAGGCAACTGTGAGGAACATTGGGGCCCTGGAAGGGTCCAGGGTGATTTTGAGGGAGAGGGATTGAGCCCTGTGCTTCAGCTTGGGCACTGGGAGAGCATGGCCCATTAGGGTGTTGCGCATGTAGAAAGTGCATCCACCCTCGCGGTTGCCTATTCTGCCCTCCCTGAAAAGTGTGTATCCTGGGAGGGTAGTGAAGGAGTCAAGGGTTGAATTTGAGAGCCATGTTTCTACTAGGGCTAGGATGTCGGGTTGGTGCTGGATAACCCATGGCAAACATGACAAACTACTTACCAATTGTCATTCTCTCTACCTTAAACTACTTGAAAAGACTGTTGCCTCCCAGGTATCTGAATAGCTGCACCTTCACAACCTTCTATCTCCTGCTCAACATGGTTTCTGTACAGGGCACAGCACCATAACTGTTCTACTTCAAGTATCAAATGAAGTCCTAACGGCGATGGATAAAAGCCAGCTCATGGGGGCCATATTCATTGACCTTACAAAGGCCTTTGATCTTGTGAATCACCCCCTACTACTATCCAAACTGTCCTTCCTGGATTTCTCCCAAACTGCCAGCTCCTGGTTTGAAAGCTACCTCTCTGGGAAGATGCAATTTGTTCAGATTCACCAATGTTGGAGTTCCCTAGGGAACTATACTGGGCTTATCCTTTTCTCTCTGTTTATCAACAACATGCCCTCACTGCCCTGCTCCTCCTCTATGATCCTCTACGCTGATGATATGGTGGTTCTCACTAGTGGAAAAGACACCACATCAGTAAAGACAAATCTTCAAGCTGACTTTGACTGCTTACAAGATTGGCTTCTACAAAACAAACTCCTACTAAACTCCAAGAAAACAGTAACTATGCTTTTTGGCTCCCCCTCTCAAATCAAATCATGTGCCCCTGGGTTTTCTGTCCTATGTCTGGATGGCTCCCTTTTGGAATCTGTTAACTTCTTTAGGTATATAGGAGTTACACTCAACCCATCTCTGGATTTTAACCTGCACATTGCTGCTATCTGTAAGGCAGTAAACTCCAAAATGGGGCTTGCCTATAAAATTAGGTCCTCCCTCAATGATGCCGCTCAGCTTGCTATAGTGCAAGGGTTCCTCATTCCCTGTCTTACATACTGCTTCCAGGTATACCTTAATACTAGCAAAGGAGCCCTCCAGAAATGGAGCACCTGCTATAACAGTGTAAGTAGACTTGCCCTCTCTGCTCACAGACTTGTACATTGGTGTCAGCTCTACTTCAGATTGGGCTAGCTCTCCCCGGTGTCATATAGACTTTATTCTGCTGGCTGTTTGATTGATGACATAATCAGAACAGTGACTCTCGAGTGTCACTTAAGGCTGCTATCCCACCCCACCCAAACTTACCTCCCTAGGTCATTTGCACAAACCCTACTCGAAATTCCTATACATCTCACAAAAAAAGTGGAGCTCTCCTTCACTACATCTGCCCCCTGCATCTGGAACTCCCTCCCCCTTCACATCAAACTCACCAAATCCCACCAAGCCTTTAAAATGGTCTTCACACCTACCTAATTGACTCCAATGTTTGCACCTGTTCTGAAACTTGAGCCTTATTCCTAGCAGCTTTTCTCCCCAATATGGCATTTACTTTTCCTTGCACTTCCTGACATCCACAGGTTCTTACTTCCCTCTAATCCTATTATCATAACTGTTACCTATTTCAAAGATGTTGTTGCCCGATGTTAGTTAATATTGTTTTACCCTCTAGTGCAAGTAATTAATGTAATGTTATCTGTCCCTTCTGGCTCCACAGAAATGATTTGGTCCTTGTCAGTAAACTGTGATATGTTTTGTTCTCAATTCATGTTGTGCCATGAACAATACCAGTTTTGTTTGTACTCTGTTTTTCCTGTCTGTACTTTCCCAGGTCATACCAGAATATAGGCAATACTCTTGTCTAGTGTACCTACCCGGTAAATAAAAACTAACTAAACAAATAAATGTTATAGACCACCAGGGCTAAGCCATGAAAACACTATAACTATCTATAAAGGAATAGAGAAAGCCTGTACTATGGGAGAGGTAGTATTGATGGGAGATTTTAATTTTAAAGATACAAAGTGGAACATACTAGAAGGAAGTAAAGCTACAAGTAAAGCACTATTGGACGTAATAAATCAAATAGGCTTACATCAATATGTAAGGCACCCGACAAGAGGGGAAAATATACTTGACTTAGTCATGGCTACCAAGGATACTGGGGTCACTGAATGTAGAGTAGGCCCCCCTCTGGGAAACAGTGATCATAACTGTGTTTTCTTCACAGTAAATAAACACATTCATATCACAAAAGAGTGTAAAGAGATTTATCTCTTTAACACAGCTGATAAAGAATACATCAGTATGGAAATAAAGAAGGTAAATTGGGAAACAATGTTTGAAAATAGATCTGTAAATGACATGTGAGTGAGCTTTAAACAACACATAATTGCATTCTGTGATAAATGTATCAAAAAGAGAAAAAATATAATAATAAAGGAATGAAACCGAAGTGGCTCACTAATAAAATAAAAAAAATCCATAAGGAAAAAATAGACATTGTATGAAGCACACAAGGGTGTAAAAACAAAGGTAGCATGAGAAAATGCCAAAGTTGCAGAGGCAGTGTAAAAACTTAATCAGGAAAAATAAGCAAAAGTTGCAAAAGAGAATGTCAGGAAAGGCAAACAAGGACAATATGCAATGGTTTTATAGTTATGTAAACTCACTTCAGAAAACTGACATGGGCCTTTGTACTCTTAAGGTGAATAATAGGGTTGTTGATGATCCTGCAGAAATGGTTACCATCTTTAATGCATACTTTGGGACAGTATTCTCCCCTAAACAAGGTACAACCCAGCAAATAAAGAATTTTACCTCAGCCCCTATACAGATAATGGAAGAGCCAATAAATGACACAATATATAAACTAAAAAATACATACTCTGCCGGACCAGATAATATATCAAATGCTATGTTGAAATTACTATCCCCAGAGGTCGCGAAGCCACTAAAGCTAATCTTATTAAAATCAATACATGACATAGAAATCCCACAGGATTTACTAGAGGCAAATGTGGTGCCTAAAAATAAAAAGGGTGATCGAACAAATTATGTAAATTACCAACCAATTAGCTTGACGTCAGTCCCCAAGAAATTATTGGAGGCCATAATCAAAAATGAAATAAACTCTCACCTCGAAAGTAGTGACCAAACTGATCATGAGCAGCATGGCTTCCAAGCTGGTAGGTCATGCATAACAAATCTACTATGCTTTTATGAGAACATATATTTTGCATTAGACAAAGGGGAACCAGTGGATTGCATTTACCTGGACTTTGCAAAAGCTTTTGATAAGGTACCCCTCTGGGAAATCATAAATAGCTTGATGGATGTAGATTTGCACATGGTGCTGGTTAGGTGGATGGAGGCATGGTTGATGGATAGGATGCAGAGGGTGTGCAAAAATGGATATCTTCTCCACTGCGGCGGTGACGAGTGGGGTGCTGCAGGGGTCAGTGTTGGAGCCAGTGCTGTTTAGGGTATTCATTTCTAGTATGGGGAAGCACATAAACTGGCTAGGTAAATATGCAGATGACACCAAACTTCCAGGGGTAGCTCAAGATGATGAAGGCATAGCAGCTATACAGGGGATCTAGACAAAATATATAAGTGGGCCACCAAAAAGGGAATGAGTTTCAATGCTGACAAGTGCAGCATTATACATCTGGGTAAACACAATAAAATGAGGAACTATCTCCTAAATGGTCAAAATTTATGGCACTCAGTGGAGGAGAAGGACCTGGGTATAATTATACAATAAGCTAGCATGTAAGGCTCAATGTACTATACAAGTGGCCAAGGCAAATAAAATACTATGGGCAGTGAAAAGAAACTTCAAAAGCAGAAGTCATGAGGTCATTATGCCACTCTGTAGGCATATGTGAGACTGTTGTTGGACTATGGTATCCCTGTATGGGGTCCAACATCAAGGGGTGGGGTGGATGGCCTGGAGAGGGTGAAGAGAAGGGCTACAAAAATGATAAATTAAATGAGAAATAAACCATACAAGGATAGACTCCTCAAATTAAATCTCATGTCCTTGGAGAAGAGGAGAATTCAGGGAGGCCTTCTGATGTGCTATGGCATCATGCAGGACCCATACATGTTAAATCAACTCCAGTAAGAATTTAAACATAATTGGCTATGTTTCAGGGGACACCCGCTGCAGCTCCGGCCCAAGAAATTTATTACAAAAAGTAGGATGGCTTTCTTCACGCAGAGGGTGGTGACCCCCTTGAATGGTCTGCTCCTGGAGGGAATTATAAGTAATGGCAAGCAACAGTTTAAACAATGACTAGATAGATACATATTGGATGGAAATAGTATACAGTATTATGGGTGAGTGGACAGGGGCCTTACATGGGCAAACTGCCTCCTTGGCTCCTAAATACCCTAGTATAAGCCCCTTAATAACACAAGTAACAAGCCCTTTTATAAGACATATAACAAGTTCTTTAATAACACATGTAACATCCACCCTACTCCCAACACTATGGTAAAACATACTGTAGGACACCTCGAAAAGCAACCAAACTAATGTATTATATAAAATAAAAGATGGCAAAAATTGGCATACTCATGAAATAATACCATCTCAGGGTTGAGCTCATAAAGGCCAAGGCCCCAAATTTTTCTGCAACAATTTGGGTCTAAATTCTGCAGCAAGTCCCCCTGTTGCCACAGAATGTCTGTGGCATTAGTTTCCTATTTCTGTGGAAATTCTGTGGTGCAGCAATTGGGGGCTTTGGTAAAAGTCATTAACCTCCCCCCCCCAACTGACGTGGATGAGGCTAGGGTACTCCACACCATGGGATTCAATGACTGGTTGAAGAATTGGTGCAGAGCTCAGAGATTTGGCTTCGCTGGGGACTGGGACTCTACTTGGAGGGATGCAGGCCTATACAGGCATGATGGTCTGCATCTATCCAGGAAGGGAACCAGGATCCTAGACGGTAGGTTTAAATGCTTCATTGGCAAGCATTTAAACTAGCCAATGGGGGAGGCACTGAAAAGGAGAAGGGAAATCCTAGCCCCACCAAAAAAATCAGGGTGGTTAGTGAGGTAAACACCAAGATAAAGCAGTCGATAGGGAATAGGACAGGGGTAAATGGAGAAAATGACAAAGGCAGTAAGGACAGGGATGGGGCAAAAAGAAATAAGGCCATAAAAAATGGAGGGTAATGAGTACCAATGCCCGTAGTCTAGGTAAAAAACTACCTGAAATGGTGGCCTTGATGGAAGAGGGATACCTGGATATTGTGGCAGTCACAGAAACATGGTACACAGTGAACCATGACTGGGATATCAACATACCAGGGTACACAATCTACAGGAGAGACTGGGAGGAAAGAAGAGGAGGAGGAGTAGCTCTCTATGTAAGGGAAGAAATCAAAGCAACAGAACTAAAGGGTAAAGAGGGAGGAGAGGAGGTGCTGTGGGTCACCCTGGAGACTGGAAATGGCTCCACAATCTGCACAGGGGTTGTGTATAGATCCCCATCTCAGGAGCAGGAAACAGACAATGAAATGATAGAAGGCATCCTTGGGATGGCAAAGAAAGGGGACATATTGCTGATGGGAGACCAGAATATGCCAGATGTTAACTGGAGCACCTTTGCTGCAGCCACATCCAATGGCAGTGCCATTCTCGATGCCCTAGAGGGGGCATACCTAAGACAGCTATAGAAACATAGAATGTGATGGCAGATAAGGACTGCTTGGCCCACCTAGACTGCCCATTTCCCTACCTAATGGATAAGCTGCAGATCCTAGTTAACCAACAGCCTACTTCCTCCTACCCCCCCACTAGAATTGCCTTATGTCTGTCCCATGCATTCTTGAATTCCCCCACTGTTTTTGACTCTACGACCTCCTCAGGAAGGCTGTTCCACGATTCACAAGCCTCTCTGTGAAGAAATACTTCCTCATATTACCTCTGAGCCATCCCCTCTATCTTCAAATTGTTCCCCTTGTTTTTGCACATCTCTTTCTGAAAGATGCTACCCTCTTGGACTTTGTTGATTCCTTGAGGTATTTGAAAGTTTCTATCATGTCCCCACTCTCCCTCTTTCCTCGAGGCTATACATCTTTAGTTCCTTTAGTCTTTCTTCATATGTCTTCTGATGCAGACCCTGCATCATTTTGGTTGCCCTCCTCTGGACAGCCTCCACCCTGTCTATGTCTTTGCAGAGATTGGGTCTCCAGAACTGTACACAGTACTCCAGATGTGGTCTTACCAACTGTCTGTACAGAGGACCAATAACTTCCTGTTTTCTACTGGTGATGCCTCTCCCTATGCATCCCAGTATCCCCCCAGCCCTCCTTACTGCCTTCTCACATTGCTGGCCCACCTTTAGGTCATCTGATATGACTATCCTCAGGTCCCTTTCCATTTTTGTTGTTGTCAGTATCTCACCCCCCATTGTGTACTCTTCCCCTGGGTTTTTGTTTCCCAGGTGCATTACTTTGCACTTCTTTGCATTGAATCTAAGCTGCCATACATTTGACCATTCCTCCAACCTTGCTAAGTCCCTTTTCATCCTTTCCACCCCACCTTGTGTATCAGCCCTGTTGCAGATCTTTGTGTCATCTGCAAAGAGACATACTTTCCCTTCCAGTCCCTCTGCAATGTCACTTATAAAAACATTAAAGGACCAGCCCCAGTACTGAACCCTGCGGTACCCCACTAGTAACCCTCCTTTCTTCACTGTGTACTCCATTTACTATTACCAGCTGTGTCCTGTTGTCCAACCAGTATTTTACCCAGGCTACCACCCTAGAACCCATCCCCAGGCTGGCTAATTTGTTTATTAATCTTTTGGGGGGGACTGTGTCAAATGCCTTGGTAAAGTCTAGGTAGGCCATGCCACAGCCCTTCTCTGGTCTACTGCTTTGGTCACCCAGTCAAAGAAATCAATTAGATTTGTCTGACATGACCTTTCCACTGTGAATCTATGCTGCTTGGGTCCTGTGCCCCACTGGCCTCTAGGTACTCAACAATTCTTTCCTTCAGAAGTGATTCCATCATTTTCCCTACCACTGAGGTCAAACTGACAGGTCTGTAGTTTCCTGCCTCTGTCTTGCTCCCACTTTTGTGAAGGGGAATCACATCTGCCCTCCTCCAGTCCTCAGGTACCACACCATCCTCTCATGATTTATTAAAAAGGGTAGTCAGTGGTGTTACTAGTTCTTCCCTTAGTTCTTTTAAAATTCTGGGGTGAATCCCATCAGGCCCCATTGCTTTATCCAACTCCAGTTTTAAGAGTTCTTTCAGAACACTTTCTTCTGTGAAATGACTAATATCAACCCCCCTATCCAGAGTGCTTCTATTGACCAGATTAAGTATTTCCCCTGCTTTTCCATTGTAAATACTAAGCAGAAGTATTCATTCAGTATCCCTGCCTTTTCACTGTCACTTTCTGCTCAACCACCTTCCTCTTTATTCAGCCTCAGTATCCCTGCCTTAGTCTTTCTTTGTTCCCTAATGTACCTATAAAAGGTTTGATCCCCCTTCTTAACCGAGTTGGCTATCTTTTCCTTGGTTTGGGCCTTTACTATTCGGACTGCCTTACCAGCTTCCTTCTGCTTTAACTGGTACAGTTCTCTGTCCTGCTCCTTCTGTGTTTCCTTATACTTCCTGAATGTATCTTTTTTTGCCTTACATTCCCTGCCACTTCTTTTGAGAACCATAGTGTTTTTTTCTTTCGTTTTGATTTGTTTATTTGCTTCACACAAAGACTTGTTGCCTCTGTGATGGCGGTTTTGATGTTTCCCCATTGTTGCTCCACTCCACCTTCTTGCCTGTTTGCCAGTGCTTTTCTGAGGCACTCTCCCATTTTGACAGAATCAGCCCTTCTGAAGTCCAGTACCTTCACTTTTGTGTGGCTTGACTCTACAGCTAAGTTTATCGTGAACCACACTGTTTGGTGGTCGCTCGTTCCCAGATGGCTACCCACTTCAAGATCAGAGATCCTCTCTCCATCCACATTTGAGAGTACCAGGTCTAAGATTGCTCTCTCCTGAGTGGGTTCCAAAACTAGCTATCTGAGGCATGCCCCCTCTAGGGCATGGAGAATGGCCCCGCTCTTGGATGTGGCTGTAGCAAAGGTGCTCCAATCAACATCTGGCATAGTCAGGTCTCCCATCGGCAATATCTCCCCTTTCTTTACCATCCCAAGGATGCCTTCTATCATTTCCTTGTCCATTCCATCCCCCTGTGATGGGAGTCTGTAGACAACCCCTGTGTGGATTGTGGAGCCATTTTCAGTTTCCAGGGTGACCCACAGTGCCTCCTCTCCTCCCTGTTTACCCTTTATTTCTGTTGCTTTTATCCTTTCCCTTACATAGAGAGCTAATCCTCCTCTTCTTCCCTCCCTGTCCCTCCTGTAGATGGTGTACCCTTTTATGTTGACACCCCAGTCATGGTTCTCTGTGTACCATGTTTCTGTGATGGCCACAATATCCAGGCATCCCTCTTCCATCAAGGCCACCATTTCAGGGAGCTTTTTACCTAGACTATGGGCATTGGTACTCATTACCCTCTATTTTTTATGGCTTTATTTCTTTTTGCCCCATCCCTGTCCCTACTGCCTTTGTGTTTTTCTCCATTTACCCCTGCCCGTCTCCCTATTGACTGCTCTATTTTGGTGTTTACCTCACTAATTACCCTGATTTTTTGGGGGGGCTAGGATTTCCCTTCTCCTCTTCTGTGCCTCCCCCCTTGGCTAGTTTAAATGCTTGCCACTGTAGCATTTAAACCTATCACCTAGGAAAAAAGAAACAAAAACAGAAATACAAAGTTAAGAGAGCAGGTAAAGCAAAGGGAGTGGTATGAGACTAAGAGCAGCCAGTTTTCAGTCTGCAGATAGAAAGAATAGCTTAGAAAGTTGGACAGTGTACACTATAGAGGAAGGGATATGAAAAAAAGGACAGGAGCACTGATCCTGTCACATATCCCTCCCCCACTCCCATAAGAGTTTTCACTGTTTCTTTCTCCCTTATTAAGACTGGTTTCCAATATTCTTTCTTATTTCTATGTGTAACTACCCAGTCCCCTGGAGTTACTAGAATCCTAACAGTATTATTGTTAGGAAGGCAGCAGGCAGCTGGTAAGGAGTTCAACAGGGGCTCCTTACATAATGACATCATTGTTTACTCAGCTAGCCTGAGGGAAGAATTATTAGGTCATTTAGAACTCTAGCAGCATCATAAGCCACACTCTGTGGATAGCTGCTCTGGGGAGTCTAGAATGCTTAGTGTTGTTCAGAGAGGTGTTGCTCAGCTAGATCTTGAGTGAGAAGGTGAGAGTGGCAGAAGGACTGACAGTGGGCCCTGAGGAGAGGGCCCAGGATTTTTCACCCTAGTAGAGTGTAATTTCCAGCTTCCAGCTGAAGTGGTGGCTACAAGATTACAGCAGGATTTCCTGATTTCTACTCCCTGTGAAGTGGAAGGAACTGCCTGTTCGCAGTGGACTCAAGAGGCAATCCTCTGAATGTTCTGTGGTGTTTTCAACTGCCTTGGATAGACCTGAAAGAGACTGTTTGATCTGCTACACAGGAGAGTGCCTTTCTGTGCTTTTCATTGTTCCATGCCCTGTGGATGGGACAACTTCTGTGAGTACTGTTCTAGGACCAGCTCTCCCACATTTCTTAGGGGGATTTGATAGTCTGGGGTGTGTGTGCCCATAGATAAGGCTGAATCGCACCGTCAATGCCCCTAGTTTCACCCAAGTGAGTGAAGTACTGTGAAACTGTGTACCCAAGTGAGTGCAGTTTATTCTCTAGTCACACCAGTGAGTGACAAGTTAAAATGTGGGACCTCTAGCATTTCAGTGGGAAATGGGGGTTTCAATGGTGTAACCCTGAAGAATGGCAAACTGTTGGTTGGGGCCAAGGGTAGAAGGAACACCATCTAAGTGCTTACAAGGCAGGGCTTCCTGATTAGTGGTTGATCTAGCCTGGCATGAGTCTAGTCTAACTTAAAGTGCCTGATTGTTGTACCATTAACGATTGTTGTACCATTAACGCCTGTTCTCCTGTAACTTTACTGTATACTCTATGATGTGTCTGTCTCTCTTACCATCTAAATTATCATATAACGTGGTGCCTTTGTAAATGAGTCCCTTACTCAAAAGATTGTAATTACGAAATGTTCAATAAATAAATAGTAAAGGGCACCAGTATTTTTACCTGAGTGATGGCCAAGCTCCGGGTTAAGGTGTGTGGCTGAACTTCACTTATTGCAACTATGTTTGAGAAGAGTTCTGAGTGTGTGGCTTAGATTCACTAAATGTCACTCATGGGAGAAAGATGTTCACGTGCACGACCAGGTGTCCACAAATGCACCTTTTGGGAATTTGGGAAGAAGATTGTTCTGTTTGTTCATGAACTGTACTGCATGCAAGGAGAGTTTGTGAATGGTACTTGTCCAGTCTGGACCAACACTTGGAGGTCCACTTCTCCTTTTGTCACCCATCTGTTGAATAAAGCCATACTGCACAATCCCAGTCACCGTTATGGACAATCCGATTATTGTTTTTGGTTGTATGGATTTACTGTAGGGCCACCTCAGCAGGTCAGATATAGTATATGCTTAACATCCTCCACTCAGGAACTGGTTTGTGTTAATTATACAGGGTTCATGTTGTGTTGTTTCTGTACCCCCACCCCTCTCTTCCTCTAGAAAATGAGCCAGGTATGCATCCTAACACCAAGGATGGTACCTACCTTTTTGTAAAGTAAATTGGTATGCTAGTCTATGGGCACCAGTGTTTCCAGATTTTAATGGGGGTGGTGCATGCTAGTTAAAAAGTGGCCTTGGGGTTACATATGTGTAACCCCCCTACAAATGGGGGTCACTAAAAAGTCTTCTTTTGGTGAGCCTAAATGCTCTCCGCCAGGCTGGTGTCCTGTATTTTAGCTGATTTAAAAAATAATTGAGTGAGAGTGCCTAATGCCTCCATGTACTGTCGCTTTAAGAGCTGCCAAACTGCAGTATAATTAATTTGAAATGAGGGGTTTGTGTGTTTCCCAGCTCGAGTCCAGTTTGGGCCACTGAGTAAATCGCTCCGTTTCTGCAGTCGCTATATGCGCAGAGGGAGCTCTTTCAGAAGATGTAATTGTTTGCTTTTAACCTGTTAGAGTAATAATGAAAATGCAGTTTGTTCTAACCTGCTTTCTTGTAGCATGGCCTGTGCAGAGTAGCTCTCTCATGTTGGTTCTGAACTGCTGAAATGGACCAATCATTGTTGGGATTCTTTAAAATGGAGTCTTCTCTGGGTGAATCAGAACTTGGACTCATCTCCGGAGCCTGCTGTAAGGGGACTGTATGGGCAGTCACTCTGGGAAATGTTATTTTGACCTTGGCGCCTTTTTCTACCAACAGAGGGAGTCTTATTGTGAGTGACAGCTGAATCAGCCAACAGAATAGTGTGGAGCTAAAGGAAATGCCCTGCTCTGTGACTAGAAAGACCAGATCAGTTGTGACTGTGAGGAAAGAAGGATCTCTGTGCTTCTGAGGTGTATAGTTTCGCGCGGGAAGCACATGTGAAGCCCTGAGTTTCGGTCTGCCACCTTTGTGAGTGCCAGTGGGGACTGAATCCAAGTTGTGAGGAGAAAGAAGCACCAGAAGTGTGGAAACCAGGCTCACCCTGAAGAAAACTGGAGAAATTGCTGAATCATGCTAGGTCTGTCAGAAACTGAAGCTGCTGTGTGTTCTGCCAGGTATCTTGCAGTAATTACAGTCGGGATCGAGGAGCAGCCTGCCTGGTATAGTACTTCCTTTACATATAAATGTGTCTAGTGCTTGTAGGGAATCGCGATCTTATTTTCCCCGATACTGTGAATTGTGTGCTGAAGTTGGAAGCAGAACCCAGATTGGTTCGGACTGAATCCACCTGTTTTTCGATTGCAAGTGAGTCCTACTACAAGGGCTGGGCCAGCTATTCTGTTTCTTCTGGCAATTCAGGACAATCTGCTTTCCATCCAGTTTTGGGCAGTGAGTCTGTGAGTACAAATCAGGGTAGCTCCCTGCCATCTGTTTAAAAGATTGCAAGTGTGTCATCTAATTGTTGCTGTTTCATTTCTTCATGAACTGAGCCATCTGGCTCCGGATTACAATTGGGTATTGTGCAAGTGTTTTTTCCATCACAGGGCCCCAACGAGCTGCACCGATCCTGGCTAGCCCCCCCACCATTCTGGGTACCCAGAGAGTGACATTTTGGACCCTCTATGCATGCACAGTACTGTGAGTTGAATATTTCCAAACCAAATCAACCTGATTACCCCCCCTTGTTACTGCCCCCTCTAATAAATCAGATTTGTTGTTATTGAACTATATGCTGTCTGTGGTATCAGTCCATGTAGAAAAAGCATTGCATTGTGTTTGTGTACCTTGCCTAACCTTGTTTTACAGGGGGTCCTCAGAGACGTGCTGCAGAACCAGTCTCGAGGGTAAGTGGTACTTTATGAGTGAACAGTGTGTATACGTGGAGTATTGGGGCTGTAACTCTTGTGTACTGTGTGAGCCACTAGAGGGGAATAAAATGGGGTCTCAGTGTCCCAGAGGGCTGTGACCAAGCTAGTCTAACCACTACAAACCCTGACCTCTGGGTGGAGGCACCCGCCATAGAACCTATGCCCCTCAACCTGTCAGTAGTCAAGCAGGCAGGGGTAGTAGCCCTTGGGATAGCACCACCTAGGGGTTACATATGGATACCATTCTGACTGTAGAAAAAGAGTAGTGGAGCCTTCATTCAACCTCCATTCAGAGATTCCTTAACAAGGACCAGACCACCTTCTAAAATCAGACAGTCTTTGCATTTATAATCTATTTTCTAATTAAATGGGATATTTGGGGCACTGCAAGTAAATGTTAGATGCAAACATAGAGCTAGTGTATCAGATTAGAGTGAAATACAGATATAAGTGTGCCACTTTGGCCCTCATCTACAGATTTTCCAGGTGAGCCCCTATACCCCCGTCTGACCCTGCATGGGGCCCTTCTCCAGATTATCATTGCTAACAGGATAATACCAAAACAGATACCACCCACATTCCATGGTAACTTCCTGTGAGATTTTTTCTAAGAGACTCACTATAAAACAGAAATTGACATCCCCACTGTACCCAGTTATCACCATACAGCAAAAGCACATCTACTAAAAGTCAGGAGCACCTTCTTGCACTCCATCCTTTCAGTTTCAGGACCCATTTCCTTGGTTCTCTCTCTCCCATAAGAACCACCATGGTCCCCAGGTATCTTCACTAAGGCTGCATTCTTTACAAACTCATCCCAGTAGTAACACCTTCTGTTCTGGCATTTTATTTTTACTCTCAAACATATCTCTAATTTAACCTTAGAATGAACATTCTTACATAGATGGGTCCTTTAGACATACAAGCCACATCAAAATCAAGAAAACCTCATTCACATTATTAACCAAGGGACCACTTGGAAATTTCATTTCTCCAAGTTATTTAATTTGACAGGTCTCCCCAACTGTCTATCTTTATAATGCTTAAATTCAGTTGCTATTCATTTTCACATCCCCAGAATTTCAGGTACACAATCCCCTTTCAGGAGAATTCATGTGTCAAAAAGAGTGAAGACTATAACAAGAAAAACAGATCAAAATCTGACATGTAAGAGAGAAAAATAAAATAAAAACAATAGAATATAATTTCTTAGTATAAGTAGCATTTCCCGTTTCAGTTTTTTAAATTTCAGAACTGTATTCCCCACCTTAAGTGGAAGGTTACTTTTCCCTGACTGAAGTCACCACCTCTTCTTTAGGTCTGATTTTACCCATGGGCTAGTACCTCTTCCGTCCCCTGTGAAGTTTTCCAGCCTTCCCTGGGGTCTACTCTCACTATTTCCCTACCGGTGGCTACAACCTTGAGGCAAATAGGGTGGGGTTTTCTATATCTTGCCACCTGTGTGTACACACCAGGCCAATAGTATTGGCTCATCAACTTTTCCAGTGTTCTTCAACACTTTAGATACCCTCTACCAGGGTCAAAATGTGCCATTTGCATAACCTGCATGCAAAACAGATCTGGCAGAATCAGCTATGTGTCCATTAGTTTAGTCTTGGAGTTAAGGTGCCACTTGTACATAACTCCCATTTTTATAACATAGGCAGGTTTAGAGTAGTCTTGTCTACCTTCCTATTACAGACAGGAACATTTTCAACTGTTGAGGGTTCCATGTCATGATAACGAAAATAAGTTAGCAACTTGCAAAACAGTGAGTACAACCTGCTGAAATCCAATATGGCACACCTCAATAAATGCCGAATACCAACTCGGCAAACTTTTTAATCATTGTTTTATGGGGGGCTATGCGCCCCCACATCCCTCATAGTTAAATAATCACCTCGGGGGTGGGTGGTGGACACTGGAGGAAAAAAGAGGGACTGAGGACTTAAAATAAACATGAACACTTGCAAAAGCCCCCCAAAAAAGAAACCATACCTCAGTACAGTCCCGAACCTAGAACCACCAGCACTGCAGTTCATGTCCCTACCCACTGCACTACATAGGTAGTTTGTCAGAGTAATGCTCCACAAACCCATTTAGCCCATCCCACTACTCCATCCCTTCCATCACTATTCCCTCCCCTTGCCGTTGTTCCTCTCCTTCCTCACCATTCCCTCCCTACGCTGTCCCTTACCAATCGCCGATCTCAAAAGTGACCAAATTGAAGCGCTCAGTTGTGAGTCACTCAGTCTGGTTCACTATTATTACAGGATACTACTATTGAGATATAAGCATGCAGTTTCCTGATTTTCAAATCATTAGTTTGCCCCTTACCCAAGTTCACATCATAACAGTGAACCCCCATGAAACACTGATTTATTCCCTTCTGATGTTATGTAGATCTTTTCAATGCTGCTTTCTGTGGAGCTTCCATGACCCCTCTGGACTCCACAACTCCTGTGGATGCCTGGACCCAATTCCTGAAAAAGTCCATGGGGCAGGCTCTCCTCTTTTTCTCTCTGAGCAATGGCCCCACCCAAGGGAGTAAGCCTGAGCATGGTGGGTCACCATGCAGGGTTGAGGTCGAAGCTCCATTAGGGGCATTCATGGGGTGACAGGAGGACAAAAAAAAAAAAAAGAAAATGACAGTAACATTCTTAAGAAGTACAGTAGGACGGATGAGTTACAGCATTGTTAAGTGTAACTGGAAGTCACATTTTCCACATTGGGTAATACTGTAGCCTTCCATCTGCAATGTAGAAACAAAAATAGAAAATAATCTAAATTAGGAACTCACATGCCTTATGGAATGTTGTAATGTTCTGTTGCTTGGCATTTTCTTCTTCCAGGTTAAAGATGATTGATTTTCTGTTGTCAAAATTAGAAAGAATTAACTTTGTTTATTGATTGCTTCTGGTTTTGTCCTGCCTATTTTATGTATCCTATCAGCTACTGGTATGCATTGGGGGTCTATCAGTGTATGGCCAGGAAGTGAGTAGTGCTTCACTAGGCAATTTCAGATACAATGGTGTTAAAGCAAAACTGCATGTTAAAATCAGGAAAATATATGTATTAATACCAGTTTTGAGTTATCACTTCACAGTGACAGTAACATCCAGCACTGAGGCAGAGTGATGCCGAAGATCTGGGTTTGGAAATGGACTCAGGACATCAGAGGGCCAGCTGGGGTGAAAAGGATTGAGCATCTTACAGACTGCTGTCCTTCTCTGGGAGAGGGGTGTAGTGTGTCAGACACACTTTGCAGACCTCTGGCGGAGGCTGGGGGTCCCACCATGTCAGCGCCGAAGTCTGCGGGGTGGAAGCGGGACATCATTGCACGTCCCCACCCCCAGGTAAAAGGGGAAAAAAATTCTCTCCATTCCCCCAAACATGACATCCCCACTCTGCTGCCATTCCCTCAGGCCACCAGTGTCTGCTGGGGGGGGCCCACTCCCATGGCCCCATCCTGGGGGGTAAGCCAGGGCTAGCCAACACTGTCTATGGGGAGGGGGCACCCACCTGGTGGCCCCACCCAGGGGAGTAATCCTGGGCATGGTGGGTCGCCATGCAGGGTTGGGGTCAAAGCTCCATTAGGGGCATTCATGGGGTGACAGGAGGACAAAAAAAAAAAAGAAAATGACAGTAACATTCTTAAGCAGTACAGTAGGATGGATGAGTTACAGGATTGTTAAGTGTAACTGGAAGTCACATTTTACACATTGGGTAACGCTGTAGCCTTCCATCTGCAATGTAGACACAAAAATAGAAAATAATCTAAATTAGGAACTCACATGCCTTATGGAATGATGTAATGTTCTGTTGCTTGGCATGTTCTTCTTCCAGGTTAAAGATGTTTGATTTTCTGTTGTCAAAATTAGAAAGAATCAACTTTGTTTATTGATTGAGTTTTGTCCTGCCTATTTTATGTGTCCTATCAGCTACTGGTATGCATTGGGAGTCTATCAGTGTATGGCCAGGAACTGAGTAGTGCTTCACTAGGCAGTTTCAGATACAGTGGTGTTAAAGGAAAACTGCATGTTAAAATCAGGAAAATATATGTATTAATACCAGATTTGAGTTCTCACTTCATCCCAGTGTTTTGTTTCTACCTAGGCTATGAGAGGATTTTTTTCTAATCTTCCCTGCGTGTTTTATGACGTCTGGGGGCTGCCATTCAGGTTTGTTTTATTGCATCTTCTCCAAGTTAGTCTTCCCAGAGTGCCCTTTGGTTGATGTCTAATAGCTCCTACAGCAGGCCAGTGTCTTGTTACAGTGTTTTGCTTAGCCACAGCAGAGAAAGAACACTGCAGCCAGGATTCACATTGCTATACAATATACTATAGAAAGTTACATGTTGAAACACATACACCCCCCCCCCCAAGCAGAACACAGCTGGATAAGGTACCAATATTTAGTAAACTTGTCATACTTACCCAGAGTCTAGCAATGTGAATCCTGGCTGCAGTGTTCTTTCTCTGCTGTGGCTACAAGACACTGTAACAAGACACTGGCCTGCTGTAGGGGCTATTAGACATCAAACCAAAAGCACTCTGGGAAGACTATCCTGGACAAGATGCAATAAAACAAATCTGAATGGCAGGCCCCAGAGGTTATTAAAACACCCAGGGAAAGTTAGAAAAAATCCTCTCACAGCCTAGGCAGAAACAAACCAATGGGATGAAGTAAGAACTCAAAACTGGTAGTAATACATATATTTTCCTGTTTTTAACATGCAGCTTTCCTTTAAGAATGAGTGAACCTATTTTAAAGGGGGAAGGGTGGAAACTGTTATACAGTTTAACAACAGAAGAAAGATAGCCCAGCTGTTATGTTCGTTTCCAGTGAAGTTCTGCTTTTGCCTACTGTTACAATTGGGTCTATGAAACACTGAGAGGCTGCAGTACGTGACTTACTCAGCATCACTCAGTGAGTAAATAGCTTTGGCAGGATATGAACTTAGGTCTCTTGGTTTCCATACCTTATTGCTCTAGCTACACTGCCTCTGTAATTTGTCACTCTGATCCCAAACTGATTTGAAAGGATTCCTGTGTGAGAATTGACTTTTCAATTATTTTTGAAGGAAATTAAAGGGAATACACACCTGTCCAGTACACAACAATATCTGTGGGCCTGTATGTCCCATAAGTGACAGTCTCTGTAGTTATGTAAGTAGTCATTTATAGTTATGAAACAGTTCATTTACATCACCTATAGCACTTACCAGGGCTCAAGCTCACCATGAAAGCAAGTCTGTTGCCCTCTGTCAAAGTCAAACAAGAAAGGATTTCTTTGCATGATACAGGTAAAGTCCCATAATTAATACACTAAGGTAAAGTTAAGGTAAACTCCACTACTTAATTCAATAAAACAAAACAAATCAAGGGAAAATGGTTGACATGGTCAAAAATCAAGTGCAGAGAAACAGGAAAAAAACACACGCTGAGGCAAAACTTGGTCACTATGACTCAAGCCACAATTTATTTTCAGCGTATGATGTGGTATGGTGGAACAAACACTTTTCTCACACTATGCACTTTTTCAAGGGGATAGAGCATCCCCAACAGTCCTATGTTTATTACAGAGATTTAAAGGGACATGATCTGGTAGACATTTACATGTCTATAAGCTGCATAAAACATTCCTTAATATGAAATGGCACATTGTTTTGACCAGAATTAGGGGCATAAACATGGCATATGATTATGTTTTGTCCATCCAGCATACAGGAAAGCCTCTGGAATCTGCATTCTGGATCAGAAATATAGTCAGATTTAATGATGTTAATACCTTTTCTGCTCAGGTTAGCAGTACTCATATTTAGTATTCTAAGTACTGAACTCTAAATGTGAGACTCAAGGTCTACAGAGTTTAGCTGATCTGTTAGGGTCCAAATGTGTGTCCTGTATAAGTGCAATGTCTTATTTATTTATTTATTTTTTTGTTTATTACTTTGTTTACCACATAAGTGCACTAATCCAAGGGACCATTTTCAGGCACGGCACGGGCCGTTAAGGCAACTGGTGATGAACAATACATTAATCAAGAGGTACATACAGTAAACAGGCAGCAGAAGTAACAAAATAATAATAGTGCAGGTAGAACAAATTAGCCCGACAGTAGGGACAGCAAAGTCAAATAACATTTTCAAATAGCAATATACAGTCATATGAAACTGGGAACAACATGAACCCCCCCCCCATTCACCTATTAGTATACCAGATCCTGGTGAAATTGAGAGGAAGTGCTGGTCAGAGGAGGAGGATCAAGATGTAGCATGTGGGACAGAGCAGGTGGGTAGAGGTTACTTAGACAGATGCAGGTGTCACAGGACAGGAGCCATGATTTGAGGTTGTGCTTAAAGGCGGGGTGAATGCTAGAGGATTTGAGGGTAGCTGGAAGCCCATTCCAGAATGTGGGTGCAGCTACAGATAGGGCATTCCCACCCATCTTTGTTGAGGTTCTGGGGGTATCAAGGGGAGGGACAGTCAAGGACTGAAGGCACCTTAGCATGGGTCAATGCTTGCAGAGGGTGGGGGGGGAGTAGAGTCACATCTAATGACAGAATCAACCAAGCATCCCAGGGTAAAGTTGAATCAACCAGGCAAGGAGAGCCAGCCTAGAGAGTGGTAGAGGTGATAATGATGAGTGGAATAAGGGGCAGATAGTGAAAAGCAGCAGATACTGTTGTAGACATATGACAGTCTCGATCAGAGGGCATTTGAGGCCTGGGAGTAAATTGGGGAACAGTAATCCAAGATAGGGAGAAGGTTACCTCTGGCAATGGCAAAGCAGGCCTCACAAGTTAGGTAGGATTTGATGCAGTAGGCAGCACTGAGCTTCTGATTGATCCTACATTCAATGAGGTTAATATGGTCGGTGAAGGAGAGGGAGAAGAAGGGGTCCAAGGTAACTCCTAAATATTTGAAGTTAGCGATGATATTAAGGTCAGAGCCATCAGGGGAGTGTATGATAACAGAAGAACTAGACTTAAGAGTCCTGGCAAGGAATGGCTTAGACCCAAAAAGCATGGCTTTGGTCTTCTTGGCATTAACCGACATCAAGTTGTCAGTAAACCAGTTATGGGCAGCACAGCAGTTGTGGGTCAGAACAGAGGATAAGTGAGGAAGGGAGTTGTCACTATGAAAAATGGCAAGGTCGTCAGCATAAAGAAGGGATTTTCAGGAGAGACTGTCAAAGGGGAGGGAGTTTATGAATATTGTGAAGAGCAAAGGCCCAAGGTAGAACCCTGTGGTACCCCAGTAGAGATCAACAGGGCAGAAGAAGTGGTAGAGCCTATGCACACTGACTGATAGCAGTCAGAGAGGTAGCTCTGAAACAAAGTGGTAGTCTCAGTGGAACAGCCAATGGATCGCAGTTTGGAGAGAAGAATAGAATGGTTAACCAGATTGAAGGCTTTAGAAAGATCCACAAAAACTGCACCAGTACCATGCCCCTAGTCAGTGTTAGAGAAGATATGATCAGTGAATAGTACCAAGGCAGTGGTAGTGCTATGGTGTTTTTGGAAGCCATGCTGCCGGCTACATAAGATGTTGTGCTTAGTGAGGTAATCAGACAGCTGGTGATGCACTACCTTTTCGAGTAGCTTGCCAAGGTGGGGGAGAATAGATATGGGCTGGTAGTTGTCAGATGAAAGTGGGTCACCAGCTTTGAAGATAAGGACCACTTTAGCCAATTTCCAGAGGGAAGTCATAGTGGAGGTGGACAGTGCCCAATTGAAAATTAATGTAAGAGGTTTAGCAATCACTAATGAAATAAGTTTGGGTAAAATAGGGGAGAGGCCATCAGAGCCAGGGCTACCCTGGTTAGGTAAACTCCTTAGTTGTTTGTAGATATGACTAGGTGATATAGTCTTGAAATAGAATCGGGGGTGAGTGGTGGTAACCGGGATTGGGGTAGGGGAGGAGTTGGGGAAGGTGGGAGGTGGGAGTCAACTGGCTGGGGGAATGTTTATCCTCTTCTTACTTACAGTAGATAATGTAAGAATGTTTTTTTCTTTTTATGGGGGAACCAAGTCCCTTTATATTGCAAGATACAATTTTGTAAGGTTTCAGTATAACAACTTACTGAGTAAGGTCAATGAATGGTAGGGGGGAAGTCAATACCAAATATGTCTGTAGCCCTAAAGATGAAAAATATTAGAAGAAAAGAGAATATCTTCAAAACTTTGACAACACTAGGTAGGCTACAATTATAAGTCATGCAGTTTACACTAATTAAACTGTATAAAAACTTTAGTTCATAATAATGCTGTCTAAATGTAAACAATATACATTAAAACAACAAAAATAACAAAGCAAGCAACAATAGATTGAAAATTAACCACTTAAGCAAAGCAATGTCCAAAGTTTTCTTGAAGTAGGACAATAAAGCAATCTGCAGAGTAAGTTAGTCCAGTAGGCTGGAGTCTACTGTATTGCTACAAGTCCACCAAACAAGGGTCCAAGGTGGTAGCTGGTGTTAAGCTCCTAGGGATTGGTGGTGGCTAAGTGGATAAAGGTTGATTTCACCCTTCAATGAAAATATAAAGGTGACACTCTTATTGATGGACATAAAGTGACCATAATACAGTTCAGCATTTCTGAATAGTGGCTGATTGAATTGATATTCCAAGAAATGCATCTGATATGCAAAGAACTATGGGGGAGGGGTAATATATAGAAGGGCACAAGTAACAATAAGAAAATATGCCAGCCAGGTGGCATGGATGGCTGAGGTGCTGGAGCCTTACTTCTTCCCGCACTGATGACCTGAGGTCAGGAGCGACCACTGGTCTTGGAGGGTTGGCCGGGGGGAGAGGAGGATGAGCATCCCATTGACCACCTCCTCCTCCAGGGAGGGTGGGTGGGATGAACGCTGAGGCACTGGCTCCTGGCAGTGGCCAGAGACTGGTGTAGGCTCAGAGATCAATGTGTGTGGGTTGGCGTCGGCTGGTGTCAGGCATGCTGCATGCGAAAGCATGCACAGCAGTGTCCTTGATGCCATTGCACGTCTGTGCCATGGGGGGACTAATGGACATAAAAGAAAAGCAGTAATCCTCTGGCATGAGTGACAGCCGGCTTCAATGAAACTGTGACGGATCCACTTAAGCCAGCCCCCTTTTAGCCCCCAGCCTCCAGGTCTTCCGCAGTGCATGAGATAAATCCCCACTGTGATGCAACCTGGGATGGCAGAGTGAAAAGGGGTCAAGCTCTGACTGGGTCCACAGCAGCAGCTAAGAGGACACCTGAAGGAAGGGATGAACCATAGGACTGCCCTCCAGCTGAGGAGGTAACAAAAAATAATAAAACAATTGTAGTAGAGCTTTTATAAATAATAGACATGGCTAAGGAGTATTCAGTTAATAACCTATCTTTCAACGAATTATACGGAGGCCCAGATATTCAAACTGCGCCACAAAGTAGCGCAATAGCAGGAGCAGGCGCAAGTACAGTGTGCCTATGCGCAACATGCGTGATATTCAAACATTGCGCAGGGCTAGATGCGCTTGTGCCACACAACTGAATATCATGGCAACTGTGCCATGGTGCAACCAGGGGTGCGCAGTGGTGCAGGTCTGGTGTGCAATAGTACAACCAGGGATGCGCAGTGGAGCAGGGTAGCAGTGCATCAGCACAACCAGGGATGCTCAGGAACAGGATGCAGGGGTCCCCCACACATGGAAGATATGGGCTGAGGAGCACACAGCAGAACAGACAGTGCACACCACACCTCATGAATCGCCCAACCAGAGGACAGCTGGAAGAACCACCAGCCCATGGAAACCAGCCACAATCCAACAGTTGGGGCATGGTGCCCCAGAACACCCCTGGCAAGCTGTGACCAGCAAACAAGGTGGTCTGTCCACCCCATGCCACACCATCCCACCAAAGCAGAGCACACCCTGCACAGCATTCCACAGACACAATGTCCAGGAGCAGCACCCAACACTGCAGGACACCCCATGCATGCCACCACCCCCACTGTGACAATGCAACCCTGTGCACCATTGAGACATGCAAGACAGCCCCACCATGAGCACCCTGAAGTGTGCGGCAGCAGACACAGATGCAACAACTGCAGACACAGTGCCACCCTGCATGGCCCCCCCGATGTGCAGCTGAGAGACTGACCATGCATCAGCACACGAGGTACCACACATGTGACAGGGCATGCCCCGGACACCACCACCAGCAGTACAGCACCCTGCACACCCTCCCAAAAACATAACCTGTCCCAGCACTGGCCTCAGTAGCCAGCAAAGAAGCCCACAGTGGTACATTGAAGCATGCGCCACACAGGATGCAACACAGTGCATGGACAAACGCCAACCCATACCCAAATGCACACCAACACAGGGACACAGTAATGAGTCAACAAACCCGCTGGCATGTGGCCACAGCAGCCATGTACCCACGGCTAGCACCCCTTCATGGCACAGGTGTACCAGCCACCCTGCGGATGCACCATGAAGCCGTACACCACCAGCACGCGGCTGGAGCACAAGTGCCAGACAGTGGAGCACATCCCCTGCAACAGACACAAGTGACAGCATGGAGGGGGAACAAAAACAGCAGAGGCCACAGTGCCACCCGAGGCAGACATGCACCACACTGGTGACAGAAGGCAACCTGGCATTGTGCTGGGTACAGTGGTTGTCCAGCATGGACAGCCACAACTGACATGCCAGTAGATGGTGCATATCACAGATATACAAGGGTGTCAGCTGCACAGCCCATGGATGGTCTGACAGGGGCACCATGGACACAAAGCATGCACTGTGGACCACTGCACAGGCAACCAGTGTACAGAGAACAACACACAAACCACAGACAGTGACTGATTCCCCCCACCCACACCATAGGCAGTTCCCTTCTGGACACACACATGCCCATGCCTGCAACAACCCTGACGCCATGCACACCACTGCAGCTGAGTACCGGTAGCCCACTGCAAATCATAGACCACCACGGTTGTCATAACAAAACAAATGTATTATAAATTTCCAATGAACACAACTATATATATATATATTAGAGGCAAAAAACTCCATTTAATGCATCAGTTAGGGTTGTTCCACAGCGACAAAAGTGAGGAAATTTTTTGTTACGGTTGAAAACCCTTCTTGGACCACCCAGCCCACCCCCCAACCAGCATTGGGGTGCGCATTGGGGTCATCAGCCCTAAATGTCACCCCATCACATGTGTAAAGAGGCAGAGGTATAGGAGAATGGGGTAAGAGTTCGGTACGAAGACCCCAATGTGCACCCCAATGCCAGTTGCGGGTGTAGGCTGGGTGGTCCAAGGGGGGTTGGTTTTCTACTCTAACACTGAATTTCCTCACTTTTGTCGCTGTGGAACAACCCTAACTGATGCATTAAATGGAGGTTTTTTGCCTCTACTTTCCCTTCTTTTTGAGAATGATAACGGGAAACAGTGAATGTAATGCGGCAGCGGGAGCACGGGGCCCTTTGGGCCCTGCTCTCCCACCACGTGATGCCTTGTGACATAGTAACAGGAACAGCAACTCAAACAGAAGCACTAACAGTGGCACACATGGTAATGCAGGTGCGAGTGAAAACAGAAAGGGTAACGCACACGGTGGCATAGATGGGAATGGTCAGCCATGTGATGTCTTGTCATGGTGCCCACAAACGCAAATAGTAATGGGAATGGTGATGCAAAGCAAAACAGAAATAGAAACAGTACTGTAGACACAAATGGTAAAAAATTACGGAAACACAAGAACAAATGAAAACGCAAAGGATAATGCACTTGGTGGCATAGACGTGAACGGTAAGTGAAACGGGTACGGAACCGCAAGCGGAATGGACAACGGTAACAGTAATGGAAGCGCACAGGCTGGTTTTCCACAAAAGCTTCATAGAGAAAGACAGTGAGTACAAAGAAAATATGCATAATAATGGGTCTCGGAGCAGAAAATGAGGAGTTGGAATACTAAATTACTTATATCTCAGGAACCGTACGACGTAGAAAAAAAATGTAAAAGTCATATGATTTAAGACTTTCCTGGCTAGTTTTGCACTTAGCCCCATGAGGGGCTAAGCAATTTTTTTTGACAAAAAGTCTGTATCTTGCACCGTTTCCGAGATACGGGTCCTGAAAGGCACGGCGAACACCGTAATGTTATCCTATGGGAACAAAAGAGAAGTTCGGAGTGCCGTAACTTTGCCGCCATGTGATATTTTTTCACCAAACTGCTGATGCTGAAAGGCACATCTGTGGACTGTTAGCTGTCTTCCTTCCAAATTTCAGGAAAAAATACCAAACCGTTATTTTGCAGCAGGGTGCCAAAGGATTCCTGTAATGCTTTGGGCGCCACAATGTTATCCTATGGGGAAAAACGGTCAACTTTGGAGTGCCATAACTTTGCCACCGTGTAATATTTTTTCAATACAACACTGAAAGGCACATCTGTGAGATGTCGGCTGCATTTCCTCCAAATTTTAGCCCAAAACTCCCAACATTATTTTGCAGTACAGTGCCAAAGAATTGCTGTCATTTCCCCACAGACTAGAAAATTACTGTTGCAATTTAAAGCTTTTATAAAAAGTTCGACACTTTAAGTGAAGCACGAAAGTAATTTATGAGTACTTTTCCCAGAAATTTGAAAAACATATTTCTGGGGTGTTTTACCACAAAATAAAGACATGGCAAGCATTTTCAGGGCCCGAATAGCTAAATACAAAAAGAATTACGTTGCTAGAGGGTCTCAAATTTAAATGCCAACCATTTTTCTGATCACCAACTGAAAACAAAATGGCGGATTTGCGAAAGTAACAGGCCCATTTGCGAAAGTAAAAATGCATTTGTGACACTGTCAAACTTTTTGGTAACTTTTTCCCATTTACATAATGGGAAACTGTTTTTTGAATAACTTTTGAACCGTTTAATATTTTTTCACCAAATCTTTGAAAGGCACATCGGGGACCCTGCCTGCACGTTCCCTGAAGATTTCGGGCCGGTCACACAAACCGTACGACCTGTAGGTGCGACCGTAGAATTCCAGAAAAGCATAAACGCGAGCACAGATCATGCTTAATAACTCCACAACTGTATATCCCATCAGTATGAAACTTGGCAGATCCCAAGGCCTATGGGTCTTGATCATACTTTCCAAATTTCAGGCAAATCCATCAAACGGTTGCAAAGTTATTAAGGTGCAAAGTTTTGGGTTTAACATGGAAATGGCTCCTGAACCCTAACTATAGTGGCACTACAGTGCCACTATAATATATATATATATACACACACACACACACACACACACACACACACACAAGTGGGGGGATAGGGCCACAAAGAAGGTGGGGGTGGGTAAGGGGCAGGGGTGAACAAATGGGAGAGGAAAGAAGGGGTGTGAGGGTGGGTCCAGGGAGGTAAAAATCATCCTTGGGGCATTGAGAGCCTAATGTCTGTCCCGCTCTTCTGTCCTGTGGCATCTGTTCGACCTCCTCCTACACACGCCATGCATCTCTAGCTGCTGTGGTATCTCAAGGGATGCCCTTGACAGCTGCAGCAACTCCTGCAATGCCCTCTCCATAGCATTGCAATGCCGACCACCTGAAACAAGGATGCAGAGTCAATAGGTGTGAATGTCCATCCCCCTGCAGCCCACACATTGTGCATGGCATACAGCCGTGGGCCACGCCACTCTGTTGGTGTGTGACCACCCATAGTGACCGTGTCCGCAAGACCTGCCCACCCAGGTGCACACAGTCATGTGGACTGCTGCACACACCCACTGCCCAAGTCCAGCACAGCACCACCGTGGCTGTACAGTGCCATGGCTATGCAGTGTGAAGGCAGTGGCACAGCCATGTACCTGATGCATGCATGGACCACCAGCGATGCACACCCACACATGCAGTGCCACAGGACAGTGCTGAGTGTACCTTGTGGCGTGCATGTCAGTGGCATCATTGGATGATGGCCATGCCCAGCCACCGACCCCGCAACACATCATGCACAGAATATCCATGAAGTAAGGTACTCACCTGCATCTGCAACATCTTGGCGCTGATGGACATTTTGCCCACCATCACATGGCTGTTGCCAGGCAGCCTCCTGATAAACCTGAGCCTCTCAGGCTCGTCGCCTCTCCTCAGGGCCTAGGGTGCAAACATGCAGAGGGGAACATCAGTACAAAACAGTAGCAAAGGCCCCCCCCATGTGTGTGATCCTGCACAGCCCAGCCATGCTGCAACCCCACCGTGACCAAAACTGCCCATACTGGACAGCCCCCCCAGGGTGGACTCATGCCCACCACAAAACCCGAATGAAAGCTACCAGTGTATGGATGGAACACCTACCTGGATGTGGCACTGCACCTTGCATGGTGCATGCCCATAGATGGGCAAGCCTGTCTGGGTCCCTCCGCCTGAAATCCCCATAGTGGCGGCGACACTGTTCTGGAGTCCTGTAGATGCAGGTGGCCTCCTCAAGTGACACTGCCACCTCCTCCCACACTGCACTCCTACCCTATCCAAGGGTACATCCCCAAACAGGGCCCCAGCATAGAGCTCAACTATGGCCACCAAATTGGCCAGCTCAAGAGGGCTCCACAGCACTGCTCTCCTGTGTGCCATTGCTAAAGCTGCTAGGATTACAAAATGACACTCTGCAGCACAAGTCCACCATGTGCAGATGCCACGTGGTACAGCGCTGCCATTCCCCATTGTGCTGTCACCAAACAGCACGATAGGGGTGCACCCATGCAGACGCATGGAACTTGGGGGAAAAGGTCGAATGGAGGGTCAAGAGTCTGTCATGCACAGACCGCCACAGCACAACTGGGACTCCCTTTGTGTAGCACAGTCAGGTGCCTGTGTGTGACACTCTGCAGTGGCCTACTGCGCTGTGGCACCATGGTGCCTACGGCGCTTCAGGGCATGAGCGCTATACATGTGAACAGCACACTAGCACCACTGGCACAGTGGTGGCTGTGCTCTGCACTGCCTCCCATGCTTAGCACACCATCAGCGCGACAGGAGTCAGGGTCAGCACCCTTGGGCATGCACCGTGCGGTGCTTACTGTGCACGTCACAGAGCTGCGCCTTTGCCTGAGTGCGCTCAACACAATTGCACAAGGTGCAACAGCGCTATATTCAGCCAGCATATGCAAATCAGCTCATCAGCAATTCCATGGCACAGCCACTGCATTAGCATCCACTTAAAGTTGCATCTCGCCTCATTTGCATGCCTTGCGCTATATAAATGTGACATGGGGTTTCAGAAGTCATTGTTTGGTATTGCAGTCTATTGTGGTGGGTTGCATGCTGTTTGGAAGTATGGACTGTGATGTGTGTGTGAGATGCATGGGACTGCACATTCAGAGGTAACACCTGTCATTCCCACAGGATCAATAATGACTGAACGTGAGGAGGAGGAGGAGGAACAGAGACGTGGGAGACGGAGGAGGCCCAACTTCACCCAGGCAGAATCAGATGCCTTGTTTGAGGCCTACCTCGACAGGGAACCGCTGCTCAGCGGACAACGGGGGACACCACAGGCCCATGCTGCGGCATGGGATGAGGTAGCACATGCCATCAATCAGCATGGCAGCCACCAGCGGTCTGTGCAGGAGTGCAAGAAGAAGGTGGGCATGGACAAGAGGAGGATAAAAGATAAGGTGGCTGCCATCAGGGCAGCACGTGCTGCAACTGGTGGTGGACAGCCGGATGTGCCATGCCTGACACCACTGGAGGAGTGGGTGGCTGGCAGCATGCGGCATTGTACCCTAGTGGGCATTCCAGTTGGTGGCTTCCAGATGGGTGGCAGCCCGTCACTGTATGGTAGGTCCTGTTCTGTCACTGTGTGGGGGGTGGGGAGGAATACCACAGGGTAGGGCAGAGACATTAATGCTACTGTGTTCCCTTACAGCTCCTGAATGTCTCCATGGGTCAGCACTGGAGGGAGTGTCCACTGAGGGTGATACCCTCAACATGGAGGAGTGCCCATCCACCTCCACAGGTGTCCAAGGATCAGGACAACAGTATACCTGCCTGTCTGTCCATACTACAATTTGTGGTGCTGGTGAGGAGGAGGCCCTGCCCATGTCCCAGTGTGACAGCATCCATGGATGCCAGCATGCTGTGACACGGACTGGTGCTAGATCCGGCACCAGTGATGATGATGGAGCACACATCATGGACAGTGATACGTGTGGGCCACAGAATGGCTCCACAGCAGGTAACAGCATGGGCATAGCCGTGGTTGGTGCCGCCGTGGAGGCCTGCGTGACATCAAAGTCCCTGCCTGTACCTGTATGCACCAGTGGGGCAGCACTGGTGTGCATCCAGGTTAGTGGGGCTGTTGCGGCTGCACCGGTGAGCCCTGGTGAGTGGCAGCTGGAGGGGCAGTGTCGGCAGTCAGCCAATGGCGATGGGGGAACAGTGTCGGGGTGGCATCAGTGCACCGTGTGTGGACGTGCCCCAGCATGGCTCTGGTGTGCAGTGCCCATCATCAAGGGGTGATGCCCAGAACAGCCAGGAACACCATGAGGGATATCGTGCCGACCCGGCAGATGACCTCTAATGAGGATAGCCGACTACTCCAGGCTTCCGTGGATCAGCAGTCACAGCTTGTTAGGTTGGTGGATGCACTCAGTGCGGTTCTGTGCCAGGCAGAGGAGCAGCGCAGCAGAGACCATGCTCTGCTCCTGGCAGAGATGGCCCGGCAGCGGGAGGATGTGACCACTGCCATTGACAGGCAGACATGTGCATTCACAGCTGTCATGGCCACATTGGGCACACAGTTTGTTGCACATGTGCCACAGACACCGTGCAGTGTCACGTCCACCCCCCATTCCCGGTGTTGTGCAACACCCTCCATGTTGACACCGGGTTCGTCTGTGGGCATCCCGATCACGTCTGGCACTGGCATGTTCGGTGGGCTGCAGACCCCTGCTAGAACACGGTCTCTTTCCTGCAGCATCACACCTGGGGGACCATCGGTGCCACCCCATGAGGCCATTGGTCAGCCTGTCACAGCTGGCAGGTCTCGGCAGGGCCGCCAACGCATCCGTGGTGGCTGTGGCACTGTGCCGCATAACTGACCTGTCTCCCACCATGGCTACTGTCTGACGGTGCCCTGTGTGCAGTGTGTTGTGCAATGTGTGACGCACGGTTAGGGTACCCGGCCCTGCACACACACACGGTCCATGTGCACACCTTCCTGGCTGCTGGCCATGGTGGCGTGTGCATGATGATGCCTGTGTTTCGCTGTCTGCCAGTGTGCAATGGGGCCCAGCGTATGAGACATGCACAATGATGGGCACTGGGTGTGGTCGTCTGTGGACCTGTGTGTGGCTAGGGGTAGCAGTTGGGGTTGACGTCCCTTCTACCCCTTGTGCATGTCTTGAGGGTGTGTGTGTGTGTGTGTGTGTGTGACTGCATGTTGCGTTAGGCCTTTCCCATCCCTGACGGCGTGTGCGGTTCCATGCTCAGCCAATTCCCTTGCCGCCATGTGCCCCGGTGTTCGTCCATGCATGTTTGTGGGTTGTGCTCTTGCCATTGGTGGTTGCACATGGCCCCATGACCAACCTGTGTTGGTTTGAAGTGCTCCTCTGTGATGGTGTCCCAGTGCAGCTGCGACATCTGGATCAGGTGGGGGTCCCTTCGCCCAAGGGGTGGCTGCCCATCAGCGTCTGGACCGGTGTCCTCATTGTCCCCATCGCTGTCCCCCTCTTTGACCACTACCACTATCCCACAGTCATTGGTCATGTTGTGCAGGATGCAACAGGCCAGGAATAGCCCACAGGCCTTTGAGGGGCTGTACTGTAGGGCATCGCCAGATGTGTCCAGGCAATGGAAACGTGCCTTCAGCATCCCGAACACCCGCTTTATGACATTACATGTGGTGGCATGTGCCTTATTGTACCATTGCTGCGATGGGGTCATGGGGCACCTGTATGGTGTGAGCAGCCAGGGACGGAGTGGGTAGCCACTGTCACCTGTGTGTAGAGGGTGGATATTAGTATGGTGGTCAGCGTCACTCTGCCATGGGCCGTCAAGGCCGATACCCATGGCACCTCTGACTATGCACACCCCACCCCAGATGCCCATGTCATCCTGCGTGATGTGCATACTCACCCACTAGGTGGCCAGTGGGGATTTTCCCACTCTTGAGCCTGTGGCATAGTGCAGACTGGTGCCAGATGAAGGCATCATGTGTTCCCCTGGGGTGCGTGTCACAAACATTGGTTATGCGCCCCCTGGCATCGCACACCACCTGGCAGTTGATGCTGGCATAACCCTTTCTGTTGTATGCTTCACCGTCGAGGCCAGGTGGTATATGGATGGCCACATGGGTGCAGTCAATGGCCCCGAGCATGCCTGTTCTTTTGCAGCGGGGGGCCAAAGAATTGCTGTTATTTTCCCACAGCCTAGAAAAGTACTGTCGCAATTTGCAGAACCATTTGCAAATGCATTTGACAGTGTCGCAAGTGCGAAAGTACTTTTTCCAGAAATGAGAAAAACATATTTCTGGGGTGTTTTACCCCAAAATAAAGACATGGCTAGCATCCTCAGGGTCCGACAAGGTGAATACAAAAAGAATTAGGTTGCTAGAGTGTCCCAAATTTAAATGCAAGCATTTTCCTGATCACTAACTAAAACAAAATGGCAGATTTGCGACAGTAAAAGGGCCATTTGCGAAAGTAAAAACTGCATTTGCGACACTGTCGAACTTTTTGTTAACTTTTCCCATTGACATAATGGGAACTTGTTTTTTGAATAACCTTTGAACCGGTTAATATTTTTTCATGAAATCTTCAAAAGGCACATCGGGGACCCCAGCCGCATGTTCTCTGAAGATTTTGGACCAGTTGCGCAAACCATGCAACCTGTAGGTGCGACCGTAGAATTCCAAAAAAAGCATAAACACATGTGCAGATCACGCTTAATAACTCTGCAGCTGTATATCCGACCAGTACAAAACTTAGCAGGTCCCAAGGCATATGGGTCTTGATTAGGCATTCCAAATTTCAGGCAAATCCGTTGAACGGTTGCAAAGTTATTAAGGTGCAAAGTTTTGGGTTTAAAATGTAAATGACTCCTCAACCCTAACTATGGTAGCACTACCGTGCTACAATAATATATATATATATACACACATACATACATGCAAGTGGGGGGATAGGGCCACAAAAAAGGTGGGGGTGGGTAAGGGGCAGGGGTGAACAAATGGGAGAGGCAAGAAGGAGTATGAGGGTGGGTCCAGGGAGGTAAACATCATCCGTGGGGCATTGAGGGCCTAATATCTGTCCCGCTCTTCTGTCCTGTGGCATCTGTTCAACCTCCTCCTACACACACCATGCCTCTCTAGCTGCTGTGGTATCTCAAGGGATGCCCTTGACAGCTGCAGCAACTCCTGCAATGCCCTCTCCATAGCATTGCAATGCCGACCACCTGAAACAAGGAAGCAGAGTCAATAGGTGTGAATGTCCATCCCCCTGCAGCCCACCCATTGTGCATGGCATACAGCCGTGGGCCACGCCCCTGTGATGGTGTGTGACCACCCACAGTGACCGTGTCCGCAAGACCTGCCCACCCAGGTGCACACAGCCATGTGGACCGCTGCACACACCCACCGCCCAAGTCCAGCACAGCACCACCATGGCTGTTCAGTGACATGGCTATGCAGTGCGAAGGCAGTGGCACAGCCATGTACCTGATGCATGCATGGACCACCAGCGATGCACACCCACACATGCAGTGCCACAGGACAGTGCTGAGTGTACCTTGTGGCATGCATGTCAGTGGCATCATTGGATGGTGGCCATGCCCTGCTGCCTACCCCGCAACACAACATGCACAGAATATCCATGAAGTAAGGTACTCACCTGCATCTGCAACATCTTGGCACTGACGGACATGTTGCCCACCATCACGTGGCTGTTGCCGGGAAGCCTTCTGATAAACCCGAGCCTCTCAGGCTCGTCGCCTCTCCTCAGGGCCTAGGGTGCAAACATGGAGAGGGGAACATCAGTACAAAACAGTAGCAAAGGTCCCACCCCGGTGTGTGTGATCCTGCACAGCCCAGCCATGCCGCAACCCCACCGTGACCAAAACTGCCCACACTGGACAGCCCCCCCAGGGTGGACTCATGCCCACCATGAAACCTGAACATACGCTACTAGTGTTTGGATGGAGCACCTACCTGGACATGGCACTGCGCCTCGCATGGTGTATGCCCGTAGATGGGCAAGCCTGTCTGGGTCCCTCTGCCTGAGGTCCCCATAGTGGTGGCGACACTGCTCTGGAGTCCTGTAGATGCAGGTGGCCTCCTCAAGTGACACTGCCACCTCCTCCCACACTGCACTCCTAGCCCTATCCAAGGGCACATCCCCAAACAGGGCCCCAGCATGGGGCTCAACAATGGCCACCAAATTGGCCAGCTCAAGAGGGCTCCACAGTGCTGCTCTCCTGTGTGCCATTGCTAAAGCTGCTAGGATTACAAAATGGCACTCCGTAGCAAACGTCCGCCATGTGCAGATGCTGCACGGGTACAGCGCTGCCATTCCTCATTGTGCTGTCACCGAACAGCATGATGGGGTGCACCCATGCAGACGCATGGCACCTAGGGGTCAAATGTCGAACGGAGGGTCAAGGGTCTGTTGTGCACAGACCGCCACAGCACAGTTGGGACTCCCTGCATGTAGCGCAGTCGGGAGCCTGTGTGTGACACCCTGCAGTGGCCTACCACGCTGTGGCACCATGGCGCCTATGGCACTCCAAGGCATGAGCGCTATACGTGTGAACAGCACACTAGCACCACTGGCACAGTAGTGGCCATGCCCTACACTGCCTGCCATGCTCAGCACACCATCAGTGCAGCAGGCGTCAGTGTCAGCACCCCCGGGCATGCGCTGTGCGGTGCTTGAGCTGCACCTTTGCCTGATCACGCTCAACACAATTGCTCAAGGCGCAACAGCGTGATATTCAGCCAGCATATGCAAATCAGCTCATCAGCAATTCCATGGCACAGCCACTGCATTAGCATCCACTTAAAGTTGCATCTCGCCTCATTTGCATGCCTTGCGCTATAAAAATGTGACATGGGGCTTCAGCGGTCATTGTTTGGTATTGCAGTCTATTGTGATGGGTTGCATGCTGTTTGGAAGTGTGGACTGTGGTGTGTGTGTGAGATGCATGGGACTGCACATTCAGAGGTAACACCTGTAATTCCCACAGGATCAATAATGACCGAACGTGAGGAGGAGGAGGAGGAGGGACAGAGACGTGGGAGACGGAGGATGCCCAACTTCACCCGGGCAGAATCAGATGCCCCGTTTGAGGCCTACCTCGACAGGGAACCACTGCTCAGCAGACAGTGGGGAACACCACAGGCCCGTGCTGTGGCATGGGATGAGGTAGCGCGTGCTGATAATCAGTATGGCAGCCACCAGCGGTCTGCGCAGGAGTGCAAGAAGAAGGTGGGCACGGACAAGAGGAGGATAAAAGATAAGGTGGCTGCCATCAGGGCAGCACATGCTGCAACTGGTGATGGATAGCCGGATGTGCCACGCCTGACACCACAGGAGGAGCGAGTGGCTGGCAGCATGTGACATTGTACCCTAGTGGGCATTCCAGGTGGTGGCTTCCAGATGGGTGGCAGCACATCACTGCATGGTAGGTCCTGTTCTGTCACTGTGTGGGGGGTGGGGGAATGCCACAGGGTAGGGGCAGAGACATTAATGCTACTGTGTTCCCTTACAGCTCCTGAGCATCTCCATGGGTCAGCAGTGGAGGGTATGTCCACTGAGGGTGATACCCTCTACACGGAGGAGTGCCCATCCACCTCCACAGGTGTCCGAGGGTCAGGACAACAGTATACCTGCCTGTCTGTCCATACTGAAGTTAGTGGTGCTGGTGCAGAGGAGGCCCTGCCCGTGTCCCAGCGTGACAGCGTCCATGGATGCCAGCATGCTGTGACACGGACTGGTGCTGGATCCGGCACCGATGATGATGATGGAGCACACATCATGGACAGTGATACGTGTGGGCCGCAGGATGGCCCCACAGCAGGTAACAGCATGGGCATAGCCATGGTTGGTGCCACCGTGGAGGCCTGCGTGACATCACAGTCCCAGCCTGTGCCTGTATGCACCAGTGGGGCAGCACTGGTGTGCGCCCAGGCCAGTGGGGCTGTTGCGGTTGCACCGGTGAGACCTGGTGAGTGGCAGCTGGAGGGGCAGTGTTGACAGGTGGCCAATGGCGATGGGGGGGACATTGTCGGGGTATGGTGTCAGTGCACCACGTGTGGACGTGCCCCAGCATGGCTCTGGTGTGCAGCACCCATCATCAAGGGGTGATGACCAGAACGGCCAGGAACACCATGAGGGGCATTGTGCCGACCCGGCAGATGACCTCTTTGATGAGCATAGCCGACTACTCCAGGCTTCCGCGGATCAGCAGTCACGGCTTGTTAGGGTGGTGGATGCACTCAGTGTGGTTCTGGGCCAGGCAGAGGAGCGACGCAGTAGAGACCATGCTCTGCTCCTGGCAGAGATGGCCTGGCAGCGGGAGGATGTGACCGCTGCCATAGACAGGCAGACATGTGCATTCACAGCTGTCATGGCCACATTGGGCACACAGTTTGTTGCACATGCACCGCAGACACCGTACAGTGTCTCATCCACCCCCCATTCCCAGTGTCATGCGACACCCTCCATGTAGACACTGGGTTCGGCTGTGGGCATCCCGATCATGCCTGGCACAGGCATGTTCAGTGGGCTGCAGACCCCTGCTTGAACACGGTCTCGTTCCCGCAGTGTCACCCCTGGGAGACCGTCAGTGCCACCCCATGAGGCCATTGGTCAGCCTGTTACAGCTGTCTGGTCTCGGCAGGGCCACCCATGCATCTGTGGTGGCTGTGGCACTGTGCCGCATAACTGACCTGTCTCCCACCATGGCTACTGTCTGACGCTGCCCTGTGTGCAGTGTGTTGTGCAATGTGCGACGCACGGTTAGGGTACCCGGCCCTGCACACACACACATGGTCCATGTGCACACCCTCCCGGCTGCTGGCCACTGTGTCATGTGCATGATGGTACCTGCATTGCGCTATCTACCAGTGTGCAATGGGGCCCAGCGTCAGAGACATGCACAATGATGGGCACTGAGTGTGGTCATCTGTGGACCTGTGTGTGGCTAGGGGTAGCAGTCCGGGTTGGCGTGCCTTCTACCCCTTGTGCATGTCTTGTGGGTTGTGTGTGTGTGACTGCCTGTTGTGTTAGGCTTTGAACATCCCTGATGGCGTGTGCAGTTCCATGCTCAGCCAATTCCCTTGCCACCATGTGCCCCGGTGTTCATCCATGCATGTTTGTGGGTTGTGCCCTTGCCATTAGTGGTTGCATATGGCCCCATGACCTACCTGTGTTGGTTGAAGTGCTCCTCTGTGATGGTGTCCCAGTGCAGCTGCAACATCTGGATCAAGCAGGGGTCCCTTCGCCCAAAGGGTGGCTGCCCATCACCGTCTGGACCAGCATCCTCATCGTCCCCATCGCTGTCCCCCTCTTCAACCTCTACTGCTATCCCACAGTCATTGGCCATGTTGTGCAGGATGCAACAGGCCAGGAATATCCCACAGGCCTTTGAGGGACTGTACTGTAGGGCACCGCCAGACGTGATCAGGCAACAGAAATATGCCTTCAGCATCCCGAACACCCGGTCTATGACATTACATGTGGTGGCATGTGCCTTATTGTACCATTGCTGCGATGGGGTCTCAGGGTGCCGGTATGGTGTGAGTAGCCAGGGATGGAGTGGGTAGCCACTGTCACCTGTGTGTAGAGGGTGGACATTAGTATGGTGGTCAGCGTTGCTCTGCCATGGGCCGTCAAGGCCGATACCCATGGCACCTCTGACTATGCACCCCCCCACCCCAGATGCCCATGTCATCCTGCGTGATGTGCATACTCACCCTCTAGGTAGCCAGTGGGGATCTCCCCACTCTCGAACCTGTGGCACAGTGCAGACTGGTGCCAGATGAAGGCATCATGTGCTCCCCCAGGGTGTATGGCACAGATGTTGGTTATGCACCCCCTGGTATCGCACACCACCTGGCAGTTGATGCTGGCATAATCCTTTCTGTTGTTGTATGCTACACCATCCAGGCCAGGTGGCAGTCAATGGCCCCGAGCATGCCAGGCATACATGCTACCCTGTGGAACTCTTGTATGTGTGCTGTGCACTCCGTCTATGTGCTGGGGAAATGGATGTACTCCACAGCATGTGGCAGCAGTGCGCTGAGGGTTTGTCTGAGTAGGCATGATGCGGCTGACTGGGTTATGCCTGTTGTGTCCCCTGTTGGTCTCTGGAAAGTTCCTGTGGTGAGCAGGCACATGACAGCTGTCACCTTTGTCTCCACTGACAGAGCATGGCTCCATCATGTGGGTGCCTGCATCTCATCACTGCACAGCTCACAGAGCCACCTCAGGATCACCTAGTTCAGGCAATAACGGCCCACAATCTGTGTCACTGTAGTGCTCGAAGGTGGTGTGGGCTCGGTACCACCTGTTGGGGGCATACTGCTGATGGGCCCTTCCACAGCTGCACTCCCCCTGCTGCCTGCCTTGTCGCACCCCTCATTACCACCTCCATCTGGAAGGTGGCACTGGCCATGTCCCTGGCTGGTGCCCCCCCAACAGCTGTTATCTCATTCCCCCTGCTGTCCTTTGTGATGCTCCCCCTGCACTGGGTACACCTCCAGCATTTGGCTGTCCTGCCTACTGCCACTGCCCTCAGTCCACTGTGACACCTCCCTGTCTCTCCTGCACAGTGGCACAGGGCTCCCCACTCCTGTCCTGTTCCTGTTTGTTCCCAGGTGTGCCCTGTCCTGCTCCTGGCCAGTCCCACTCACTGCTACCCTCTTTCCTGTTGCTGTCACCTTGCTCCCACCTCTGGCTTCCCTGTAGCATTCTTGCACCTCTCTCTTGTTTCTTTTTATTTTGGATCATTTCTGCTATCGCACAACTTCTGCTTGCTCCCCTATTGTGCATGGCGCATGCTGTTGAAATTTGCACTGCGCCATTTATTCATGGTTCCTCCCCCTATGGTTGCGCATGCATTCATTACCATTGCGCTCTTGAGCATTGCGACTTGTGCGGCACAGTTGCCTCCCGCTCAATATCGCAGAATGGTGCAATTTTGTACTTGCGCTGGCGCATCTCTATTGTGCTTGGCACAACCCTTTTGAATATCTGGGCCCGAGAGTTTAGCTGATAAGGCTGAGTCTAAACAGTTCAGTTTCCATACGTGGTTAACAGGGATATCTCAGCTACTGAAATTCCCTGTCAAGCATTCTAGAAAAAGCATAATAAGGATATACTCAGTGCCCCTTGAGGCCAAGATATGAGAGAGGCTAGAGGCACTGGGCTAGAAATTCCATATTATATTATATTAGAATATTGAGAGGTCACCATAAGCAGTTCCAAGCAAGTGAAGATTAATAGGTTAGTAGAATGCCAAAATAATTGTTAAATGTGCCCCAGTGCTAAACTACTAACATACCCTCCATGGAATTCCACACATTAGTCTTTCACTTTGGGGGAAAATAAACTCTATCCAGATGATTATAGCTCCCAAAATATTCTATATCTTTCATAACATCCCCCTTTTATTCAACAACGATGGGACTATAAATCTCCTAGATTGAGTGTCAGAAAGCAAAGGACCCCCTTATGAAGAAGGGGGGTATGGCTCTCCCACATTGGGGAAGGTGTCAGTGGGCTTTCATTTTTCAGCAATTGCAAAACAATATATAAAACTCTGAGAATGAACCAGTATGTCTTCAAACAAAGAAAACCTTATTGGCCCCTCATTACTTATCAGATTTTCTATATACTTCTACCCCTTCTATCATTAAAAGTAACCCTTGCTTAATAGATGCTATCAAATTACTTAAGAAGATTAACTTGGCCATCAATCCCAATCTCTTTCTTTTCAAATCTACACCCATATGGTCCAATCTTGTATATCCCTATATAATATCTTCCTAATGAATATCAAATCATCTCGAACAGGTATAAACAGAATATGTGACATTATGTCTGAGGACTCAAATACCCTAATGTCCTTTACTGAAATCAGGGAGAAATTTAAGTTGAAAAAATGTCAATTCTGTTACTGTTCACCGCTTAGGGATATGCTTAAAAACTCCATATTCCTCCCTTACTATACTCTCCCAGCTAATGTGAGTGAGATCAAACAATTGAAGTATAGTAGGCCCCCTTAAAAAGGTACAAGTTTTATCTATAAAATAATGTGTCACTCTTTTTCATCTTAATATCTGACTTCATCAGTTAAAACAAAATGGGAAACCAAATTCTGCACTACCATATCTGGCCAGGAATGGAATTTTACCTGGACGTATACTTACCAAGGGAACAGGGAGTTAAAAGGTATGCTTATTTAGTATACGAGTTTACATCAGTTCTATTTGTCTCCTAGCAAACTTTTTGAACTAGATCTAATATCTAATGATAAATGCTAGAAATGCAAACCAAAGGGAGCAACCCATTCGCACATGCCGTGGAGTTATCCTACTTCAGCTACTCTTTGGGATAATATTCACCTTTAATGTAGAACCAGTATAGCAACTGATCAACTCTTCCCCCATGTGCATTCTAGTGATTTTCCCTCCCGTTGCCTCCCTCTCCTACTACCAGAAATTGTGGCTTTCAGCTGCAGCGCTTGCAGCAAAATGTTTAATTTTAAAATATCTTAAAGATCTAAAAATGCCATCTCCAGCTGAATGGCACAGTATAACAAAATGGGTTATGCAGCAAATGATGAAATGATGAAAGAATTAGTTATTTACTATCCAACAAGATGAATCAATTTCTTGAAATTTGAGGTCCCTCTCTTCAGCTAAATAAATAAGAATCCTTCATATTACCCTTCCCATCCCTCTGCAATGTTCTACTCTTTAATTGCTTAATTTACCTAATACTAATGTTATTGCACCCGGTTACTTCATAGGTTGTATAGATTTATTTATTTAGTCATGCTTTCTGTAAACATCAATAACTTGCTGGCCTGCCAATATTGCCTGTTCTCACTTTTAAATGTTATGTAATGCTGTCTTGTAAATTTAATTTGTTCTTTTTTCTATTTCATCAATAAAAACTATTATGGGAAAAAAGGTGCATATTGCTGTGGTAACCTACTGCTACAATAGTCTTCCTTCCTTGAGAGCTGTTATTTGGTATTGCATGAACACCTACCTTATTGTCACAGGTCTCACAGTCAGTGTTGCAGTGTTACCTGTGCTGTACCTGTCATGATGAGGATTGATAACCAAGTCCACAAAAGCAGATTCAGTGATGATGGATTTGTTAAATGCACCACAAGATACATTTCCTTTGGTGTTCAGTGATGTCTCATTTAAAGGAGCTGTCATGATGCTATCCACTGGACGAGAATACAAGCATTAAAAAAATCCATGTGCACAGCTTGGAACAATCTGCAGTCAAACAAAGCAAAACAAATCTGTTCCATGGGAATTGGGTGCCACGGTCAAAAAGCAGTTGCAGAAAAACAGGGAAAACTATTTACTCAAGCAAAATGTGGTTACTGTGACTGAAGCTATAATTTTTATTTCCAGCATAAGACGTGGTGAACATGCTGGAAGTGGAAATTGCAACCTTTTTGTAATTTAATAATTTGAGCAGCATTATGCTATACTGCATAGGGTCTTTTTTGGCTATGTAGTGTTTCTGTAAATGTCGTTTCTGCACCTTGCTAGTAACTGGATTCGAAGAGCATCACTGTAACGCATAGGGTATATATTAGTGCTGTGTGGAATGCTGAATTCGACCAGCGAAATTAGCATGGAATGACCATTCTGCCAACAGAATTTCTGCCAGAAGTTAACTGGTTCTTCTGCAGAATTCCACTTGTTGTGATCCATGGAAAAATATTCCTTGGAACAGCAGTTTTTCCATGAAAACTCATTCTGCAACCATTTCTGCAGAAAATATTGAGATATGCAGAATACAATTCTGCAGAAATGTTGCCAAGAATCTCATTCCACATTTTTCTGCTGTGGAATTCCACCATTCTATTTCTAGTGAAATTTGGCAGAATTTTAGTGGACTTTTGTAAATTTTATTTTGCCAGAATTTGAAAATTCCACACAGCAATAGTATATATCTTAATCTGTGGAACAATCTTTTGTCATTGTCGGCCTAATTTGTCTTTCTTTCATTGCTGATTGTCTGCATTGCAGTTTATTAAGCAGCAAGAAATGCAGTCGGGACAAGAAGGGCTATTTTTAATTCACTTCCAACTAAGTAACTTACACAATGCACCTTTTCATAATAAGTAATGTTTTATGCACCTTATACTTGAGTAAATGTCTGCCAGGTCATATCCCTTTAAATCTCTGTAACAAGTATGAGACTGTTGGGGGCAACACTCATCCATTGACAAAGCACAAAGTGTGATATGTTGGGTGTTTGTTCCACTGTTTTTACCATATCTTATGCTGCAAATAAAAATTGTGGCTTCAGTCACAGTAACTGCATTTTGCCTGAATTGTTACCATATTTATTTACTCTTAATTTGTTTCTTATCTTTTGAGTAGCATTTATATGATTTACATTTTGACATTTTTTTTATAAAGGTGCTTCTTCTCCTCCTGGGCTGACCTGGTAGCTGTTCAGCCCTGCCGCCAAGTGCCATCGGTGAACCTGCTGTCTCTCTCCTTCTGGGGTGGGGAGGTGATCCCCCTCGGATTCTCCCATGGTGAGGCTGGGGGGAAGGCCATCCTCCCTCCAATGACTCTCATCCAGAATCCTCACACCTACCAGTGGAGTGGCAGGGTGGACTATGGCACCTTGGGCAAGGCATCGTGAAACCCAGTTCCCCTTCATTTTCCTCCTTTTTTCACCCATGGTCCTGGAGCTGCAGTGTGGCACAGAAGCACATGCATGTGAAGGTGCATATATGCTCTGGAACTGCCACCACTTTCCACCCACCCAAACATCCATCTGGCCCTCACCATAGCATTGGTGCTATCACCAGGCCTCCACTTGCTGGGAGCGAAGTGCCAGGAAGGTGAACCACCACTAGCTGGGAGAGTAGAGTTGCCTGGCAGCCACTCACTCTGTTTCCACTGGTGTGGCACAAGGTAAGGTATGCCACAGTACATCAGCCCTCTGTGCCAGTGGGCCTTACGTTTTGCATTTTCAGGTTTTGGTGAGGATGACAGAAGTTATAAACTAACAGATTGATGGAGAGACAGCTGAGCAGGTGAGCAGGTACAGTAGCTAAGGAGGGTGGGTTTAAATTGAAGCTGGCCTCCAGCTGAATCTGCCCTCTAATCAAAGCCACTTCTCACTATGAACATTGTGTAATAGAAGCCACAGCTTCAATTAGAAAATATTTGGTATATACCAGTGCAGTGGCATGGAGGGCTGAGGCACCACACATCACCTGCCACCGTACCAATGCCCCGGGGTCACAGGAGTGATCTCAGGACATTGGGGGTCAGCCAGGGAGAGGAGAATCAAGTGTCTGGAAGACAGCTTTCCTTCTCTGGGGAGGGGGGAACACCAGCTGTGGCATTTGTCTGACCACTAGCGGTGGCTGAGGGTACAGGCAGCATGGAACCGCAAAGTGGGGAATGGATGAGTGGTGGCTGTCAATGTCCTATTCACGGGAGCATGTGTAGGCACATCTAGAAGGTAATGCATGTTCACTCCTCCAATGGGAGGAAAAAATGGCCAGTGGCAGGGCAGGATGATACCCACCCCTCACAGAATCCACATCCAGGTTACAGAGCCCTCTCCTGGGAACTGGATCTGGTCTGTCAGCAGACAGGAGACATAGACTCACAGCATGGGGTGGGGGATCAAGCTATGAGGAAGACCAGGATTGAGGTAACTCCCTGGGACAGTGGATGATGGGGCTGGGGGGCGGTGGAAGCATCAGCCAACTCCAACAGGGAAGAAAAACAAAATAGGAAAAGAAGAAGCTATATGGTATGATCTACCCAATGATTATAACAGAATATTGGATAACTGTATGACCCAGGCTAAACTAGCCACTGACCCACTAATCAACTTGTTAACATGAATCTGCAATACTCCCACCTCCATTTGCTGTGGGACTTCATTACCCCACCCCACCCCACCCCACCCCATGGTTGGGTTTTGAACCTCTACATTTAGTATGCTAGCTGTACCAAAGTCAGCAACACCATTCTTTAGGCTACACAGCCCTGTTATACTTGCCACTATCTTTGTTCCTCTTGAACCTTGGCAGACTTCACCCTCTTCTTAAACAGTAGCGGTACCCAAGCTCCCAGACTTAAATTGATTAAATCTGCCCCTCAACCTAAACCAATCGCTGACCTACTAATTTAACAAGTTAACATTGTCAGTCCCAACCCTATTCTGGTGGAACTTCACTCCCCCCTAAGCAAGACTTGAACCCCTAACTGTTCCGAAGTCTGCAACATCATTGCTAGAGCCACTCAGCCTGTAGTAGTAACTGCTAACTTTGATCATCTTGTAACTTTGTAGACTGCACTCACTTATTAAATAGTAGTTATACCCAAGCAATTAGCCTTAAATAGTAAAAATCAAGACTCTAGCCACCTGCCTTACCCCACACTCATCTGATGACAGTTCATACCCCTTTGTAGAACCAAATCCTCCTTCTGTCAGGATTTGAACCCAATTCTATGTTACAGTGACCACACCATAATCAGCAACTCTAACCACTAGGCCACACAGCACACATGTTTTTTTAAGTAGTTCATACCTCTACCCCCACCCACTTGATATTTCCCCCCACTTAGTACATCCTGCTGTTTCTGACACACCCTCTATTACTGTTCCTCCTCGTGATTTCCCCCACCTTTGTCCTCTAGAACCCTCCCACTGCACACCCATGCCCTGACCCCCTACCCCACAATTGAGAATTACGGCTCCCTGTAAAAACTTCATTTTACCAGCTCTCTTCCTAATTCTCCTATCCCTTGAATATCCAACAAACATATCCAAATTTACCCAAATACAGCTAATGCTACTTTAACACTCTGGTATAGAACATGCACTAGTAATGCCCCCACCCCTAGTAATGGTGGCTACCCACCCCTGATGGTTAACTGCCCCTCAACCATTGGGTCATGATTGCGCACCTACAACCCTGCCCAGCTACCATACCATGTACAACAAAGAAGGGTGGTGATAGTAATCATAAGTGGAAAGGCAACCTGATAACTCTGAAAAATATCCTGCTACACATTGCTATGATGCTTTTACTTACCTCAGGCAATAGCCACCCTAACCCTGGACCCCTCACCCGACGGCCTCTTGGTATTGGATACAACTATCAAGCACTAAAAATAATGTCAATTAATACCTGGAGCCTGGTGGCTAAATTTGACCAGTTCCAAGTGTGGATAAGCCAGCACAATCCAGATGTCCTTTCCTGAGTGGAAACCTGGCTCTCACCCAAGATCTCAGACCTATCAATAGCTCTAAATGGGTACACTCTCTTGAGCTTGACAGGCTAGGGAAAAGGGGTGGTGGATGTGCTATCTATGTCAGAGATCATTTTTGGTGCCACACCCTCCCTCCCTCTAATTGACACTGGGAATACTGCACAAGCCCTGGTCATTAGGCTGCTATTAGGTGCTCATGCCAAATCCCTAACAATTGCCTCGATATACATTCCCCCTAGGGATCAATCAGCAGGTTTCCACAAAATCACTGAATACAACAAAGGCCTTAAGCAAAATTGGGAGGTGGTAGTCTTAGGGGAGTTCAGTATAAACTGAATGTCACATGAGGCCACCCAATACCAAGATGCTGGGCTGGCCCGGTGGTGCTGAGGGCTGAGGTGCTGGACACCACACCTCACGCCACATTGGTGACCAGGGTTCGGAAGCAAGCCAGGGCCACCGGGGGTTGGTAGGGGAGGGAAGGGATTGAGCATCTGGAGGACAGCTCTCCCTTCCCTGGGGAGGGTTCCAGGGTTGCACTGCTTTGTAGCGGCACCGGGAAGCAGCCTGGTACAGCACAAGCAAATGGTGCACGCTTTAGCAGGGGAGGAGCTTGTTGGGTGGTGGCATGCAGTGCCCAGCTGCCATTGCATGCCTGAGTGACTCATGGGGCCAACAAAATCCCTTTCCCCTTGGGATAGGTGAAGGCGCCTCTTCCTGGTCCACACTCCCAATGCTGGGTGCTCTCCTCTCCATTCCTCATCACTCCGGCCTGGAACTCTACACTACAAATAAAGCACCCTGGATGGCTAGGGTGGCTCTTCCCCATGGGGGTTCAGATCCAGGGGATTTGCCAGGTCAGGATGAGGAGTAAGGATGCAGCATCACAGTGGGAGGCAGAGACCGAGGATGGAAGATAGCTGGAGAGAGTTCCCCTTGGAAGGTGCAGAAACAAAGTCTACAAAAAAAAAAAATATCAAGATGCCCTGTCTTGTATTAACTTCACTCAAATGGTTGAGTCACCTACCAGGAACAACTACCAAATTGGCTCCATTACCCTGCTCAATTGGATCCTCACAAATCAAATGGACCTGATCTCCCAAACCACAATCCTTGCTGATTCACTAACAGATCACTCCCCTGTCATTTGCTACTGGGTTAATAAGGCTTCTAAGCCCCCCCCAAATGCATAATGAGTTGTACCATCAAGAATGGATAGCTAAACTTGCTCAGGGCCCACCTTAGATATACTGACTGGTCTATCCTCGACTCTGCAATGGACATAGACAAGGCGATGGATTATTTTATTACTAAATTTATTGAAGCGACTGACATCTATGCTGCTACAAATGCAGTAAACACAAAATTAATGGAGTCCAAAATTCTTGGATTCCCCCCACTCTGCTGAATCTCATGGCCACCAGAGACCATCTTTGGCACAGAGCCAAGGCTACTGGCAGACAGGCTAACGTTCAGAAATATAAAACAACCAGAAACATCTGCACCAGAGGGATCAGATTCACTAAAACACGTTATTTTAAAGACTGCCTCACTAATTCATGGGGAAATGGCAGGAAATTCTGGAAAAACTTGAAGGACCTTACTGGTAAAAATAACAAAACATCACTCTCCATGCTATTGGTGAATGGGGAAATCACCCAGGATCCTAACACCACCGCCAGTACCTTCAATGTTGCTTTCACTGACCTCAGCAGTATACTGCTGCCTGATCTTCTTGATTCATCATATGAAAATTCATGAAGCTCTAAGACCTCTTACAATGGGTCCCCCACAGGTTCCCCCCTTCTACCTTAAAGCAATCACCATGACCGAAGCAAAAAAATATCTCCTGCAGGTATTAGGCAAATCTAGACACACCAACGACATGCTGAATCTAAAGCTACTTGCCCTTACCCTTACCCTGGATGGTGTGCTTCTGCCGCTAACAAATCTTATGAACCTATCACTCTGACTGGGACAATTTCCCCTGTTATGGAAAGCTGCAGTGGTCACCCTAGTCCATAAAAGTGGTAACAGAGACATACACTCAAACTGCCTCCCAATATCAATACTGCCACCCCTCTCTAAGGCATTAGAAAGCATAGTTTCTGACCAACTGGTCGATTATTTGGTAAAGTATTGACTACAAAGCCCACAGCAGCATGGGTTCTGCAAGGGGCATAGCACCTCCAGTGCCCTATTGGAGTATGTGGGCTTTCTGCATGGAGCCCTAGAGAATAGTCAGATAGCCAAGGTGATTTACATCGACCTCATAAGCCTTTGACACTGTCAATCATAAAACACTACCTAATGAGCTTCACTCCACTGGTCTCTGTACTGAAGCTGTAGGATGGTTTCAGAGCTACTTAGTAATAGGTCCCAACAGGTGAAAAAAGATGTCGCCATCTCCAATAGTCATCAGGTCCTCACTGGTGTCCCTCAGGGGTCAATTCTTGGCCCCCTTTAATTCAGTCTTTTTATTACCAAACTTCCTTCAGTCTGCAAAGAACAAATTCTGCTTTACGTTGATGAAGCAGTCATCTTCTCCAAAAGCCCTGACCCATACCACCTAGAATCTCACTTCCAAAGTGGCTTCACCACAGCAGAAGTTTGGTTCTCCAAATACAAGTTTCTAATGAACTATAGAAAAAACTAAAGTAATGTTAGTTGTGAACCCCCACAATAAGCATAATGACTTTCAGATGACAATCCTGAATAGCTTACATAACCCTATTAAACAAGTACAAACTTTCATATATCTAGGCATTACCCCAGACAGCTCTCTATCCTTTGCACAGCACACAGATCAAAATGTTAAGGTTGTCAGTCCTAGAACTGGCCTATTATCCAGGCAACATCATTGCCTGACCTAAGAGGCCTTGTCAGTCACCATTAAAAGATCCATACTGTCCACCATAGATTATGGGTTAGTGGTATATGGTGCAGCCCCTGACTCCACCCTCAAAAGGGTTAGTGTTGCCCTAAAAAAGCCTTGCAGGCTGCTTCTTGATACTCACAGACTTACCCACACTTGCGACCTATATACGCAAACCAATTGGTTAATCCTTCAAGGTAGAGTATAGTACCAAGCATGTCTCCTCAGAAAAAAACCTGCCTAGGCCTGTCCCCACATGCCATCCACAACCTCCTCTTCATAGCACCCGACCCCCACCGCACAAGAAGTATAGCCAGACAATAACTGCATGTCCCTTTCTTCTGTACTTCACAATTACAAAGGTCTTTTGTGTACCATGCCCCACGATGGCTCAATGAACTCCCCCCAGATATAACCAATGAATTTAAGCTGGGGCCATTTAAGAGAAAACTCCACCAACACCTCACCAATTTGAGCAGCTGTGACTGCTAGCCCCAGTTTCTTTCATTGACTACCAACCTCCTGCCCTCTTCTCCCTCTGCCTCACACCTCCTCCCCCTCCCATTGCCAGCCCTAACACCCTGCCTTATCAACATCTCCTATCCTCCACGAGGCACTTATTTCTACCCTACCTCCCTTTTCTGACCCCCTCTCTCTTTGACCTTTGACAAAAAAAAATTAATCTGCTTAATTACTTTATGTTTTGTAACTCTGTACTCAAATTGTATGTAACTATGTATTCTCCTGCATGGTTAACTGTTTCCTGTAGCACTGCACTTGTACTGTTTGCTCTGTTCCAGTTATGAAGTATATGTATTGTGCTATTCTTTTGTTGAACATGGCACCTTTGTAAATGAGCTTCCAGCTCAAAGGTGTTTTTTCCAAGATCTCAATAAAATAAATGCTTTCTTCCCCTCCCAGTTTACTCTTTGTACTCCACCAAATAATTTTTAACAAATCCTTTAAATATTGCTTTAAGTTGATAATATTTAAGCCAATTAATGTCTATAACTTTTTTAATTCCTGAAGTGGAAGCAGGGTTTGGAATCTAATATCATCTGCCAAATACAACAACTGAATTTTCTAAGCAGGAAGTTATGTTTTAGCACCACATGTTTCTCTCCAAGACCTGTGCTGGTGTGCAATCAGGGTAAATGTAGATTTTTTTTCAGTATATATTTTAAGGCTGACACCATTTCTTGTATAACTTGTGATTTAATATTTTTAAACAGTTCTGGAAAAAATTATAGTTGTACCCATTAACTGGATTTGGTCCCTTCTAAGCATTTAATGGATATAATAAAATGAATTATTCATATTATCCCACTGCTCTTTTTCAGTAGCCCATTGCCATGCCAAGCCCAACTTGTGTGCCAAATAATAAGTAACAGGATCTGGGCAGCCCATTCCTCTCTTACTACAAGAAATGGTTAAAACTACACCTAAGCCATTGGTCTCAACGCAGGTGGTGCAACTAATAACTTCTAAAGGTATCTCTGCTAAAGGGGATGACTTATGTAAATACAGACAGAGGGGAGAAATGGACAGTAAGGAAGAAAATTATTTACTTGGCTGCACTTACTTGCATGACTAGATATGCATGAATGTATGTACCTAACAAGCGTGTCCGAACTATAGATCATCTATGTCAAATGTTGCAATGTCTACCTATGTGATAGATATATCCATGCTCAATGTACCATATGCTATATTGTGTCTCGGAAAGCAGTGGTTTTCTTTTCTCCCTTGATGAATGGAACTAACCATGGGTCACCCCTGAAAAGGGACTGTCAAGGTGTCAGTGGGCCTACCTGGTTACCACAATTTAAATAAAATAAAATAAATTACATTTAGGCACACATATAACTTCTCATGCTAGGGAACTGGCAACAGTTTTGAGAGTGAAAGTTCTTTAAATTTGATGGACTGCATCTGACTAAGGAGGGAGTCTGTGCATTGGGGCAGAAGTTTGATGTCTGCAGAATATTTAAACTAGCAAGTGGGGAGAGGGGTGCAGCACCCCATATGTCAAATGGGAAGAACACCCCATCTCCCTCAGCTAGTGGTCAAACAGGAGTTCAGCATGTTTGTAGTTCATTTGCATCACCAGGTGAAGAAAAAAGTCCAGCTCTCCATACAATGCACAGGGGAAATGCTGGACCTCACCCAACAACTAACACACTGAAATCTGGACAATGGAAAATCATGTACACAAATGCTCACAGTCTGGGAAACAAGATCCCAGACCTGCAGGCAATAATGACAGAGACTAAACTGGACATAGTAGCCATTAGCGAGACATGGTTTACCAGTAACCACATTTGGGAGACTTCAGTTCCTGGCTATGTACTGTTCAGAAGAGACCGAGGTGGGTGCAAAAGGAGTGGCCCTTTATGTCAATGAAAATATTAAAGTTACAGAAATTCAGAATATACATAAGGAGCCAGAAGAACTGTGGATCACCCTGGAAACAGGAAATGGGACAGGAATACGAACTGAGTTTGTCTACAGGCCTCCAGACAAGGGGGAGGACATAGACATGTTACTGTTAGAAGATATACAAAACTTGACAGCTAAAGGGGAGGTTCTGATAATGGGAGACATCAACATGCCAGATACAGATTGGTCGATACCAGCAGGGACATCTGCCAGAACTAGACACATGGTGGATTCCCTGCAGGGACTCAAACAACTGGTACAACAACCCACAAGAGACAGGGCTATCCTAGATCTAGTATTGACTAACAAAGAAAGGATCACAGATCTCCAGGTAGAAGGTCACCGGGGTGCCAGTGACCATCTCATGGTATGGTTTAATTTGGCCACTGAAACAAAATCATCCCATTCCAAGGCAAAAATATTGGACTTCAGAGGAGCTGACTTTGATAAGATGGCCAACAGAGTTAAGCTAGCCCTGGCAAAAAGAAATACAGGTGAGGGGGTACAGGCAAAGTGGCAAGCATTAAAGATGCAATACTTGAAGCAACATCCCATTGTGTTAGTGAGAAATGGAAGTGCAAAAGAAGAAGGAAACCACTTTGGTTCTCAAACAGAGCAGCAGAAAAGGTCAGAGCCCAAAAGGCTGGCCTTCAGGAAATATAAGGGAACGCAGCAGGATGAAGATAGGGTGGCATAGCAAACTTCCCTAAGGGAAGCAGGAAAGGCAGTAAGCCAGGCAAAGTCCCAAAATGAGGAAACACTAGCATGAACAGTAAAAGAAGGTGACAAGACTTTATAGATGCATTAGTGAAAGGAAAAAGTCCAGAGAGGGTATTGCTAAGATCAAAGGAGATAAGGGTGTGTGTGAGGAGGAGGGTCATGTAAAGAATCTGTCCTAAATAGATACTTCTGCTCAGTATTTACTGAAGAGAAGTTAGGGCAGGGCCCACAACTCAGCACCATGGACACAGGGGGGAGAGAGGTGTGCACTAGTCCCTTCACAAAAGAAAGGGTCCTACAAGAGCTCAATAAGCTCAGGGTGGACAAAGCAATGGGACCTGATGGCATACATCCCAGGGTACTAAAGGAGCTAAGGGTGGAACTAGCAGAGCCATTATCAGAACTGTTTAGTGAGTCTCTGAGAACTGGAAAGGTCCCAGAAGACTGGAGAAGGGCTCATGTGATCCCGCTCCACAAGGGTGGTAGCAGGGAGGAGGCAGGGAACTACAGACCAGTCAGTCTTACCTCAGTAGTGGGCAAGATTATCCAGACACTCCTTAAGGAAAGGATAGTGTAACACCTGGACTCCATAGGAGCACAGGATCTAAGACATCATGGGTTTACAAAAGGAAGGTCCTGTCAAACTAATGTCATAGATTTCTTTGGCTGGGTAACCAGAGTGCTGGACTAAGGGGGAGCAGTTAATATTGCCTACCTTGAATACTGTTCCACATAGAAGATTGATTAATAAGCTGGGTAGGCTCGAGGTGGGTCAGACGTTGGTCAACTGGGTGGCAAACTGGTTGAGGCACAGAAAACAGAGAGTGGTGGTAAACGATATACAGTCAGAAGAGATGCAAGTCACAAGTGGGGTACCTCAGGGATCAGTCTTGGGGCCAGTCCTCTTCAATATCTTTATCAGTGGCATTGCAGATGGACTGAAGAGTAAGGTTTGTCTGTTTGCAGATGACACCAAGATCTGCAACAGAGTAGATGATCCAGATGGGGTGGGCAGAATGAGAAGAGATCTGGATAAACTAGCAAAATGGTCGGAAGAGTGGCAACTGGGGTTTAATGCAAAGAAGTGCAAGATCATGCACATAGGGAAGAGAAACGCTGAAGCCAGCTATAGGCTGGGAGAGGATTTGCTGGCAGTCACAAGGGAAGAAAGAGACTTGGGCGTCATCATCATCATCGATGACCTGAAATCATCCAAGCAGACCACTAAAGCAGTAGGTAAGGCTAGAGGGATGTTGGGGTGTATTAGTAGGGGTATGACAAGTCGTAAGAGGGCGGTAATAATGCCTCTTTGCAAGACACTAGCTAGGCCCCATCTGGAGTACTGCATGCAGTACTGGAGGCCACACCTTCACAAGGACATTAACCAGATTGAGGCAGTCCAGAGAAGGGCAACCAAAATGATGCAAGGACTGCATCAGAAAACATATGAGGACTGATTAACAGAGCTCAATATGTATACCCTAGAGCAAAGGAGGGAGAGAGGTGATATGATTGAAACATTCAAACAACTTAAGGGCATTAACAAGGTGAAAGAGTCTAACATGTTTCAATACATTAGCAGGACAAGAGGACACAGCATGAGATTAGAGGGAGGCCGATTAAGGGGTAATGTGAGGAAGTTCTTTTTCACAGAAAGGGTGGTGGATGCATGGAATGGCCTACCTCAGGAAGGAGTATATATGAATACAGTGCAGGGCTTCAAACAGGCATGGGATAGGCATAACAGAGCAATACAATTGAGTATGAATAGATAGGTCATTGACAGAGCAAGGGCCAATGGCACATTCATAAGGTAGAAAAATAAATGGGCAGACTGGATGGGCCTTGCTGTCCTTATCTGCCATCAACTTCTATGTTTTTATGTTTCTATCCTTGGTACTCCACCTCTCCAAGGAAATTTCTCAAAAATGTTTTTCAGTTCATCCATATTGTTTCTTGGAATAGGGTATATCGAATTTTATATAAAATATAATAGGAGTGGCATTATAAACATTTTAATACATCAGTTCTCCCCAGATGGGACAGCATTTCCAATTTACCTAGTTGTGTTGCTACTTTAATTTGAAGTTTGCTGTATTTATATTTTGACACATAGTTTCATTAATAGCTGTGAAAGTTATTCTTAAGTATATATATATATATATATATATATATATATGTTTATTCATGGCAAAAAACTGTTTAATGCATCAGTTAGAGTTATTCCACAGCAACGAAAGTGAGGAAATTCCATGTTAGGGTTGCCACCCCTTGAACCTCACGCCCACCCTGTCCCCACCAACAGGCATCGGGGTGTGCATTGGGGTTGTTGGCCATAACTCTCACACCATCCCATGTGTAAACAAGCTGAGGTGGTGCAGTATAGGAGAATGGGGTGAGAGTTAGGACCGATGACCCCAACACACACACCCCGATGCCTGTTGGTGGGAATGGGGTAGGCGTGGGGTGTAAGGGGTGGCAACCCTAACATCGAATTTCCTTGCTTTTGTCACTGTGGAACAACCCTAACTGATGCATTAAATGGATTTTTTTGCCATGAATTTCCCTTCTTTTTGAGAAAGAGCACTATAAATAATGAATGGAATGTGATTTTGTGTCACATAGTAACGTTAACGGTAATGCAAATGCAAGCGCAAATGGTAACACATATGGTGATGCAAATGTAAATGATAACACAAACGGTAAGAGATATGCAAGCACAAATGTTAATGAAAGCAGAAATGGTAATGCAAATGGTATCGCAAATGCTAATGGCAACAGAAACGCAAAAGTTAACGAAAACAGTAACGCACGTGCTAACGCCAACAGAAATGCTAATGGTAAGAAAAATGCAAATGGTAACACAAACAGAAATGCAAACGTTAAAGGCAATGGTGCCGCAGAAGGAAACAGTACCGCAATCGGCAATGGAAACGCTAAGGCCAACAGAAATGCAAATGGTGACAAAGATGCAAACAGTAATGGTAAGGCAATTGGAAATGCAAACAGGTACAGTAACAGCAGCAATGATGCCAAAGTGAACAGTAACGCAAACGCAAGTGCGTATGGAAATGCAAATGGTAACGGTAACACCAACGATGACGCCAAAGGAAAGACAAATGCAAACGGAAGCACATATGCAAATGCAAATGATAATGCTCATGGTGATGCAAAATGAAAAGCAAACAGAAACAGTTATGGAAATGCAAATGGTAACAGTAACGCAAACATAAGTGCAAATGGTAACGTACACGGTGATGCAAACATAGTGATAATGCAAATGGTAAGAGAAATGCCAGCTCAAATGTTAATGAAAGCAGAAATGGTAATGCAAATTGTAAGGCAAATGCTAACGGCAGCAGAAATGCAAACGTTAATGAAAACAGTAACTGAAATGCTAACGCCAATGGAAAAGCAAACAGTAACAGAAACGGTAACAGAAATGCAAATGGTAAAGGCAACGGCACCGCAGAAGGAAACAGTAATGCAATCGACAACGGAAACGCAACCAAAAAGGCAAACGCTAAGGCCAACAGAAATGCAAACGGCGACGAAAACACAAATAGTAACGGTAATGCAATTGGAAATGCAAACAATGCAAGTAACAGCAACGATGATGCCAAAGTGAACAGTAACGCAAATGTAAATGCAAACACAAGCGCGTATGGAAACACAAAAGGTAATGCGCACAGTCACGGTGCCGCAGTTGGAAATGTAAATGCTAACGGTAACACCAACGATGTTGCCAAAGAAAAGACAGACACAAATGGAAGTGTGTATGCAAACGCAAATGGTAACAGTAATGCAAACAGAAGTGCAAAGGAAAACACAAAGCGTAACGTACATGGTGGCGTAGATGGTAACAGTAACGCAAATGGTTATGGAAACACAAGTGGAAACGTTAACTGTAACAGTAACGAAAGCACACACCCTATTTTTTTCCCAAAAGCTGCATTGAGAAACATAGTGAAAACAAAAAATGTATGCATAAAAATGGGCCTCGGAGCAGAAAATGAGGACTTGGAATACTAAATTGCTTATATCTCAGGAACCGTACGACATAGAAAACAAAAACATTTCATATGATTTATGACTTTCCTAGCTAGTATTGTGCTTTGCCCCCATTGGGGGGCTAAGCATTTTTCTGAAGAAAAGCCCATATTTCAAAACATTTGAGATACTGTACGGGTCCCAAAAGGCGCAGCAGACGTCGTAATGTTAGCCTATGGGAAAAAGTGTAAACTTTAGTGTGCTGTAACTTTGAAGCCCTCCAATATTGTTTCACCAAACCACACAAGGCACATCTGTGGCATGTTGGCTGTCTTCTCTCTAAATTTCAGCCCAATAGACCAAACTGTTCTTTTGCAGCAGGGTGGCAAAGAATTCCTGTTATTTGGGGCATAGTGTCGCAAAATAGTGTCGCAAATCACCACACTTTCGCAAATGAAATCATGAAAGTGTTGTGAGTGCGACACTACTTTGTGACACTACTTTTTACAAAAATTTAAAAAACATATTTCTGGGGGTGTTTAATCCCCCCAAAAAGAAATGGCTAGCATCCTCAGGGCTCGACTAGGTAAACACAAAAAGAATTGTGTCCCTAGAGGGTCCCACCTTAAAATGCCAAGCATTTCTCTGATCACTAACTGAATAAAAAAATGGCTGACTCATGACACTGCAGGGGTCATTTGTGACACTAAAAGCTGCATTTGTGACACTGTTGAACTTTTTAACTTTTCCCATTGACTATAATGAGAAACTTGTTTTTTGAATAACTTTTGAACCGTTTAATATTTTTTCATAAAATCTTTGAAAGGCACATCGGAGACACTGGCTGCATGTTCCCTGAAGGTTTTGGACCAGTCTCACAAACCATGTGACCTGTAGGTGTGAGCAAAGAATGTGCAAAAAAGTGTAAATGCACTACAGAATGACGCTTTATAACTCCGTAACCATATATCCGACTGGTACGAAACTTGGCAGATCCAGTGATCTATGGTACTGCTTCATGGCTGCCAAATTTCAGGTAAATCTGTCATACAGTGCAAAGTTATTAACCTGACAAATTTCACACTTTAACCTTAAATGGGGTACTCAACCCTAACTATGGTGGCACTCCCGTGCCACCATAATATATATATATATATACATATTTATATATCATGTGTTTCAATCCTAAATTCTAGTGCTGTGCAGAATTTTCAAATTCTGGCAGAATGCAATTCTACGGAATTTTCAAAATTCCACTGCAGTTCTGCTGAATTTAACCAGAAATGGAATGGTGGAATTCCATGGCAGAAACTATTTATGGAATGATTTTCTGAGGAAAAATTGCTGTTCCGTGGAATATTATTCAGCAGAATTCAATATTTTCTGCAGTAATTGTTACGGAATAATTTTCTGCAAGAAAAAAATGCTGTTCCATAGAATATTATTCTGCAGATCACAGTAGGTGGCATTCCGCAGAAAAAACAGTGAAATTCCTGTGGAAATTCTGGTGGTGGAATGGTCATTCCACCCTAATTCTGCCAGAGGAATTCCACATTCCGCATACCACTACTAAATTCTGTTCAGTTTTCCCTGGTGGTATCTGAAAGAGATCCTAATGGCAAAACTATTGACTTAGTTTTATTTAACACATATTCAGATAATAGTGAAAAGTTCTTCATGCCCCTCATTCGATAACAAAATGATACCAAAGGATCATAAATATTAACAACGTATCCTCACATGCATTAATCTTATATTCACTGGCCTCCTAAGCAGTGCCTTTGATCTTCTCATCATGTAATGCCTGCCTAATATGTTCTAATAATCACAGGCCACTGCAAGAACTACTGTACCATGGACTGATTGGATCAGACTTCCATTAAGTCTATCTAATGGTATTAGGAACCACCTTATCTGGCAAGAAACCACATGTGAAGCTCCAATGACTTTAATACTGTATGGCTGGCCCAGAAGGCAGATGAATCCAGAGTTAGTTTATAGAGTAAGATTTTATTTATGTTTTAAGATGTATTAGGGATGAACTGTACATAGTCTCACTTTCCAGAAATAACTTGTTGCCGTTTTGGTCCTTGTAACACAAGATCCTCACAAACAGATGATTTGATACTTTTCATTGGACCAACAGAGTTGTTACAAAAGAACACAGGTGCTTTTAGCTTTTGAATTACACAGAATCCTTTGTCAGAAAACACACTGGCATGAGTAATATGAATTTGTAACATGGCTCACTGCAGACCACCGGAATGGAGCCTCCGGAATCGCTGAAGTGGCACAGCTGACTGAAACCGAACGGGTATTAACCCACAGGTAACGCCCACTTGGTCAGTACCAGCTGTGGCCATGGAGGCACCAGAGGGTAGCCGCCCGCTCCGTCACCACCGCAAGCCCCCACCGGTGGCACTACAGAGCCGCCAAGCCCCGCTGTCCTTCATGTCAGCTGTCCCGAATCCCATCACCGAGGCCACCGCAGCGATGTCAACAACTGCCACCCGAGCACCGCAGTCATTGACCAGTGCTCCACCGAGCAATGTTACTTGTTCACCTGTGTCCTGTAAGTGAAATAAATAGCCTGTGCTGCACGATCTGTCTCCCGTGTCCTCTGTCCGTAGGGCTCCCGCATGAACATGCTGCTTGCTGGAGGTGATGCCAGTAACATAAGCTTGCTGTCACCGTTACGAGCCTATGTTACAAGTGCATTAATCACCTTCAGCGTTGGGCTGTGCCGGGGATTAATGCCCGCTGGGCAGTTGGACCCCTCGGGCAGTGCCCTCGGGCACCAACCCCCCCAGCGGGCATTAATCCACTGGCAGAGCCCTCCTCTGGCAGTGATTAATGCTTACTTAATGTACACAGAGTTTAACAAATGTATCTGAACAGTACTTACACTGTGTAAATGTGTAAAACAGCTGGTGAATTCTTAATTCGCATTAGGGCAGGTTGTCTTCTAACCTATTTTTTACTTAACATAAAGATATATTTTCACATTTAGAAGACTTTTAACATTAGTTATTATGTATTGCTTAAGCTTATTTTTCATTGTGGTTTTTTATGTTTGCTTGCACGCATGTGCAAGAAACATAGTGCCACCATACGAAGTTTCGTAGGTGTGCCACCTCGCTTCCAGTGCCCTGCTCCTTGTCATAGGTGCAGCCTCACCACACCAATAAATGTCTGAGCTGTCTATGACAGCAGTTCAGATGCAGTGGCATACAGTTCCAAGCAAAACACCGCTACAATCAGGGGTGGTAAGGTGCAAGCATATGCGCAAATTGCCTACACATTGGCACTGCATTGGAACAGCTGTCATAGACAGCTCCGCCCCCCAACAAACACCCAAGTAACACACTGGGAGCCCACCCCAGCATGCTCATGCACTCCCCCCCCCACGCACTGTATGGCTGATGAGGGTGCCCAATCCCCATCGGCTCCACTGTCCCCCACCAACAGATTTCCAGGTGCCATGATAGGAGCCCACCCCAGCATGGCAACAGTTCATATGGCTGACAGGGTGCCCAGTCCCCCATCAGCTCCACTGTCACCCCCCAAACAACCCTCCACCTGCCATGCTGGGAGCCCACCCCAGCATGACAAAAGTCCTGCATCATCTTTCAAAAAAAAAAATCACCTGTAAGAAAAAATGGGCCCTTGCCGACTGTCTTGCCCCCCTTCCCCAACACATGCCCACCCTCTGAGAGTCGCACCTCCCCACATCCCCACCTCACCCCATACTTACCTCCAGAGGCCAGTGCGATGATCTTCGGTGGGCCAGGAACACGTCTGCACTCTTCAAAGCCGTCCACGAACTGAAGAAATGCCGGTAAGCTGTATAATGACATAAATGTTTTTTTTTTCAACTTTGGTGCATATCTTAGGCAGTTTTTGAAATTTTTTCACCAAATTTTCAACACGGGGTTCTTGGGACCTCACCTCATGAATTCAGTCACTGTCATTTTGTTATTTGGTCCCAAAGGTGATTTCACAGTCACTGCTGGGAACCACAGCACTTGGGACGATTTGCCAATTACAGTGTCACGGATTCATGAGTCAGGCCCCAAAACCCTATGTTAAAATTTGGTGGAAACTCTCAAAATAACTGTTTTATGAGCGTGCATGCGCAGTTCCTACACACGCTCCTAACTTTGAGAATTTGTAATATTTTCACTCCAGATTTTCAGTATTGCCATTTTACCACACCTCCTTAAGAACAGTACAGCTGTCATTTTTCACATCTCGTTCAAAATGTGTTTTTGCACCTGTAGTGCACATTGGCACGGTCGGTTTGCGAAATCAATGTTCAGGACACATTAAGAAAATCACAGTGACACTGTTCATGAGCAGAGGTGTTAAAATGGCTGTGTTAAGCATTTGGTGACAAAAGTCCATAAAATTACTGTGTTATTGCGCAATTTCCACGCACCCTCGTAAGTTCACGAATTTGTAATATTTTCAGTCCAGATTTTCAACATTGACATTTTTCCACACCTCCTTATGAACAGTACAGCTGTCATTTTTCACACCCTGGCAAAATGTGTTTTCACGCTTCCAGCACAGAATAGCGTGATTACTGTGGGAAATTAGTGTTCAGAATAGATAAAGAAAATTACAGTGACACTGTTCATAAGCAAAAGTCCCAAAATGCCTATGTTGAAAATCTGCTGTAAAAAAATCCTCAAACTAATTACATTACGGGTGTACATTGCGCAGTTTCTATGCACGCTTGTGACTTCACCCATTTTTTTATCTTTTCACTCTAGATTTTCAACAATGCCAGTTTTTACACCTCCTCATGAACAGTACACCTGTCACTTTTCACATCCCGTTCGAAATGTGTTTTCAAACCTGTGGCACCAAATGGCGCAGTTGCTGTGCAAAATCACCTTTCGCCTAAAGAACTGATAGTGTCACTGTTCATGCAGTGGGGTCACAAAAAGCCCATGTGGAAAACTTGGAGTAAAAATACCAGGATATGCCCAGGGCATTAGGGTTTTCTACCATAACACCATACCCTGCAGGGATTGACAGGTATCAGGGGTGTGACTTGGGATTGTCGACAGCATGCCATTGCACCCCCCACCCCCATTCTCCAGCCAGTGACAGACATCGAGGTGTGCCTTGGACCCTTTGCCTCCAGAGTTCACCCCATTCTCCTATACTGCACCCATTTCAGTGTATTTCCTTATGGAATGAGGTGAATGTAAAGCCCAAACACCCCAAGGCACACCTCGACACTTGTCAGTGTCTGAAGGGTAGGTTGCGGTGAAATGTCATGATCGTCATGGGTGACAACCCAAAGGCACACCTCAATGCCTGTCCATCTCTGCAGAGTGAGGGTGGAGTTGGCGTCAGTTCAGTACTTCAATGCCATTCCTATACTGCATCTGTCTAACTCCTGCACTTCCACTGCTAATGCCAGCAAGCAAACATTCGGCATTGACAAAGGCCTGTTAGCCATTGTCATTTGTTAATTCCTAGCACAGACACACACAGACAGCTTTAAAATGTAGCTTCACTTGGTTTATGGCTTTTCTCATCGAGTGAACTTTCAATTCAGTAGCACTTGATCTTGCGATAGCTTTCTTTTGATGGAACATTTGCTGACTTTATATGGTTATGTTGTTTTTTGAATGCAGTTTTAGCCAATGGGGGGTCTTAACTTTTCATCCATTTTTTTTTGTTATATATAATATGAGATTTGAGAAAGTATGTTCTTCCAAAACAACTGCCAGTGTTTTGTGACAAAGAATTCTGTGTAATCCGAAAGCTAAAAGTGCCTGTGTTCTTTTGTAACAACTCTGTTGGTCTAATAAGAGGTTTCCAGAAATAAGAAGGGCTAAGTGTTTTACCGGCTATGATTATCTTGTGCAGTAATAAATACATTGAGAAACAAATTATGGCCCAAACAGAATACCTAGATCAGTTTGTTGTAAATTTAGTAGATCTCCTTAATTCACATAACTCCATACAAAACATTACAACTTCCAGTGGACAAACTAAATATACATGTGAAGTGGAAAATAGATACAGTTCTTTCAAGCAATGAAACTGCTTGACTAACCTCTACCACAATGTCTCCATATATTCGGACAAAGTATCAGAGGATAATAGAAAAATAAAACACATATCTTGGAATGTTGCTGGAGTGTTAAATGAAATAATGGATGCAGTTCGGATAACCTTTATTACAGAGCATGACCTTATGTTATTACAAGAAACATAGTTCATGCATATACTGAAGTTTGTAAAATTGTAAAATGTTTAATAAAAAGTTTAATGTTACAAAACAAGAAACATGATTGTTAAATCCAGATGCCTTAGAACTAAACTCAAAGCACCTCTCAGAGTATCAAAGCACTTTACAATAGTAAAAACATAGGGCCGGATATTCAAAAGGATTGCGTATGGCGCAACAGTGTTGCGCCATGCGCAACCCACTGATGCACCCCAGTGCGATATTCAAAAGGGAAAAGTGCGCGGCACAAATCCCGATGTGCCAGAGTGCACCAGTAATGTATGCAGGCACAGGTGGGGGGAGCTTGCCCATGCATAACCTGCATAGCCGATATTCAGCCCAGGATGTGCAGAGCCATGCATGCGCAACCCCTACATGTGCCAGCACAAAGTTAAGCCAAAGAAAAAGGAACAACTGATGGCCACCCACAGGTGTGCTGCTACATTGCAGGGCGCAACACGGCAGCTGCTACCTGTGGGTGGCCACCTGAGTTGCTGCCGCACCTGGCGGCGCCCCCCATGCCCGATCGTGGGCATCTGTGTAAAAATAGAAATACGTCCTATATCCCTGGTGTTCCAGTAGACCGCTAGCTGCCCGATCGTGGGCATATGTATAAAAAAGATAGAAGTTCCTATATCCCTGGTGGTCCAGTGGACTGCTAGCTGCCCGATTGCAGGCATTGTTAAATAAACAAACATGTCCAATATCATTCACATATCTGGGATGTGTAGTACAGTACAGGCTGCACGCCCATTGGCTCCGCTGTGAACCAATGGGCGTACAGCCTACCAATGTGTCAGTCGGTGGGTGGCGGGGTGGCAGGCGGGTGGGGTGCTGCCGCCTGCCGGCTGACTGGGGGAGAGTGGGGTGGTGGTATTCAGTGGGTGGGTGGGGTGGTATCCTAGACCACTAGGGATATTGGACATGTTTGTTTTTTTAACAATGCCGTGATCGGAGCTCATCACGGACCACCAGGATATAAGGAACTCTATCTTTTATACATATGCCTGCGATCGGGCAGCTAGCAGTCCACTGGACCACCAGGGACATAGGAAGGTTTTCTATTTTGGACAGATGCCTGCGATCGCGGCTGCAGGAGCATCAGTCTGACGGCTGCTGCCTGGCAGGGCGCCAAGCGCAAGTCGTCGGGGATCAGTGCACCTGCATGCAAATGGCGCCATAATGACATGCAAATGGCCCCATGTGCACCTTGCATAAATTATGACCCCATTTGCATGTCAACTTTTGAATATCATGGGTGCTGTGCATGGCGCAATGGAACTTGAGCTAGCGCATCTCCATGCTCCACTCTGGCCACTTGCGCTGGCACATTGCCACTGCACCATGCACACTGGGGGTGGCCAGGGTGTAATATTCAAAGCTGCTGAGCCATGATGCAGCTCCGTTGAATATCGCCCAGGCCACACCCCTGCGCAGCCAAGTTGAGCTGCACCCAAGCTAGCGCCACAGCCTGGTGCAGTTTGAATATCCAGGCCATAGTTCCATAAAACAACAGTCACAATGATATATAACACAGCATCTCCAAACATCAATAAGTCAATGATAGGCCTGATGCCACAAAAAAGTTTTAAGCGCCTGTTTGAATCCTCCCCACAGTTGTGGACTCCCGAAGTTGATGGGGTAGAGAATTCCAGAGGGTAGAGGCCGCAAACATAAATGCACTTGCCCCCAGAAGATTTCAAAGTCACCCTCGGAACCTCCAGCAACCCCTCGTCAGTCGAATGGAGCTGTCGCACAGGGCTGTAGGGAATTAGAAGCTCTTTCAAGTAGTCAGGACCAAGTCTATGTAGGGCTTTATAAGTCACTAAACCAACTTTAAAGGTGAGCTGCCACTGAATCAGCAGCCAGTGCAGATCGTGCAGCACAGGGTTAATATGTGAAAACCACGATGACCCTGTCAACAATCGTGCGGTAGCGTTCTGCACTAGCTGCAGGTGGCGGCTATCAACCCCAGGAAGCCCTAAGTACAGAGAGTTGCAGTAGTCATGGTCCAAGGTTACAAAGGCATGGACCAACGCAGGCAGATCGCTGGACAGAACAAGATGCTTGACCCTGGCAATGTTCCTAAGATGATAAAAGGCAGACTAGATGACTGACAACACCTGAAATCAAAGGGACAGCCCGTCATCAAGTACCACTCCCAGGTCATGCACCCGTTCACAGGTAAGAATCTGGGAGCCCCCCAGAAAAAGTCCAGAGTGCTGACTAGTCCTCTACCCCTCTATCCTGCAACCTGGGTCCACAACCATTACCTCAGTCTTTCCCGTGTTCAGCTTTAGCCAGCTCGAATTCATCCAATCCTGGATTTCAGTGAGGCAGTTATTAAATACTGAGAGAGCACTATCCTGGTCAGGTGCAAAAGACAGGTAGAGCTGGGTATCATCAGCATAGCATGAAACCTCAGCCCATACCATCTTACTATGTCTCCGAAGGGTAGCATATACACTGCAAACAACATGGGGGACAGCACCGAGCCCTGGGAAACTCCACATGACAGAGGGAGGGAGTGAGTCTGAAGAAAAAATCTCCAACACAACTCTCTGAGTTCTGCCCATGAGGAAAGATGTAAACTACTGGAAGACCATACATGTTGGGCCACAGATGAACCTCAGGTGCTTGAGCAGCACCCCATGGTCCACATTACCAAAAGCTGAAGAGAGATCAAGGAACACCAGTATGGAACAGTTTCTCCGATCTCTTGCCATCAGGAGATCACTGAGCACCCCCACCAGCACAGTCTCAGTACTATGCCTCTTTCAAAAACTGGACTGGAGAGGTTCATAGATATTATGGATGGTCAAATGGTTCTCCAGCTGAATCGCAACTACTTTCTCAATAACCTTCCCTATAAAGGGAAGGTTCGAGATAGATCTGTAGTTTGCTAGAATGTCTGGGTCCAAAGAAGCTTTCTTCAGAAGGGGTATTACCACTGCCTCCTTCAGGGAGCTTGGAAATTCACCCGATTCCAGGGAGCACCGGACTATCTGAGCCAGGACCGGGCCGATGATATCATAACAACCCATAATCAGGGAAGCTGGGCCAGGATCCAAACTACAGCACATAGGGCGCACACCCTGGACAATCCGCATAATATCCCCGAACTCCAGCAGGTCAAAGGTACTCCAGGAGATACGCGGTACAGTGACCCAGCACCAACCAACAGCATCCCTCACAGAACAAGTCAGGAGGATCTCTGACCTGATGTCGGCCACCTTATTCACAAAAAAATGAGCAAGCTCATCACACTCCATTTGTGAAAAGGCTCTGCAGAGCTGCAGAAAGGCTAGGTTGCACAACCTGTCTACAGTTTGTAAGAGCTGAACTGGTTGATTCTGAGTGACAGCAATCTCCCTGGACAGGAACTCTGCCTTCTTACAGGAGATCGCTGACTCGTAGGTCTGATAATGCTCCACCAATCTAAGGTGATCGGCCTTCAGGACGGATTTCCACCAGCACCGTTCTAACCTTCGTCCTAGTCACTGCAACTCCCTCAAAGACCCATCAAACCAAGGGACCCAAGGGCGAAGTGGGAGAGGATGAACACAGACAGGAGCAGTCAGGTCCAGGACAGAAGAGATGACCTTATTATAGGCCAAAACCAAGGGCTCTGGACTCAAGATGGCAACAGGAAACTCCAAGAATTCAATCACTGATGCTACGTCTGGGCTTACGTCCGGTAAAGGGTGGCAACTGACCATCTCCACAGGGGCAGACCTACAAAGGGGGGAGCAAAAGTTGAACCTCACAGTGTAATGATCAGACCAACCGACAGGTTTCACCCCCAAATCAGAGGCCTCAATCCCCAGGAAGAACACCAAATTCAAAGAATGACCATGGCTATGGGTAGCAGAGGTAACAATCTGTGTGAAGCCCAGTGATGTCATCAAGTGGAGGAAGTGCTGTCCAAAAGGCGAGAGTTCGTCGTCAACCCAGGCATTGAAGTCACCCAGAACCATCAGTCTGGGCGACTCCAACACCTTGTCAATGGCAAAGTCCACCACTTCCTGCAGGAATCGCTTTTCGTCCCTGGGTGGATGGTAGATGAGAGCTATCCTGCAACCTACACCTGCTACCATAGTACATTCAAAGGATTTGGCCTCCTCAACTGGTACATCAGTGAGGCCCAACTCTGTCTTGAAACAGACTGCTACCCCCCCCCCCCGTGGTCCAATCTCGGGCGGTGTATCACTGAGTACACGGCCAGAATTGCTGCTTCTAAAGAAGGACCATCATTTTCATCCAGCCAGGTCTCGGTGATGCATGCCAGTTTAGTTGTTCCAACAAGATCTGCAATAATTGCAGTTTTGTTCTTAATAGATGTGGCACTGCACAACACCGCTTGAGTTGGACGGGATTCATGAGCCGTCATGGCTACTTGCCCATCAACAAAAGTGGTGCCCTTGTGTAAAGGGACTAGACATGGAACACCATGTTCCAGGCTTCATTTCGCCCCAGGGCGTCTTCTAAACCTAACCAGCCCTATGTGAGAGATACACTCATTTGTCCTCTGATGTCCATTCCCCCAACCCCACCCCACCACCACCCCTCCTACATACAATGCCCAGTGCACGACAGCGCTGGTAGATAGAAAAAGTCAGAGGTGGGGGGAAAACGGGCAGAGGGCATGGACAGCGGAGGACGAATAGCACATGACTGGGGTGGAGGAGACAAACACATTCCACAGGCTAATTAACCACCAAAGCTCAATAAATGAGAACCCACAACAACAAAATTAGAACTTTCTCATACTATAAAATAACTCCACTAGGATAGCCGCTCTCACCCAATAAATACCCAGACTACATAAATACCCCCTCCCCAAACACAAAAATTTAAGTAAGTAAAATTGTATTTTTTAAGCACTTTTCAAAAACCAAAGCGCTGTACAAATGAACAACATTTAAAATAACAAACATATTATTAACAATAAAATCATTAAAAGAACTTACAAGCAGCAGTAAGTGACTGAATGTCCTGCTTAAGATCTCCAATCAATGAGTTTTAAGTTAATAATAACAGAAAAAAGTGAGTCTTGAGAGGGGGCTCTCACCACCCCCTAACAATAACTTAAAATGAAACCAGAAAACATGGCCCTTTCACAGCCCCATTTAAAGCAGATTATATAATATGTAATTACTTAAAAATTAAAAAAAAAGAAAAAAAAAAAGAAACAGGCTCTCTCACAGCCAGTCCAAAAAATAAAAATAAAATAAAACTCCTTGATAAGAAAGTAACAGTCTACGGCAGCACTAATCCAAGCTTTTTAGGGGGACATTTGGCATCATGGCAATATTCTTGTCACAGTCCTCTAATGTGTTAAATTGCCAGACCCAAAAAACCACCACAGGAGCACCACCAAATCTCTTCACTTAAGAAGTGGGGACAATCCGACCACCGTCAGTTAGCCCACCACTGCTCCAGGAACTCAGGGAGTATGTACCCTACGGTTAATACCTCTGACCCCCCCAGAGGGACTGGCTGTCTCCAGTGTCTGCCTCAGGGTTAGTCAGTTCAGCTAACCCTAATTAGGCCGCTGTGAGTAAAATTGCCTCCCAGATACTTCGGGGAGGCTTCAAGAAAACCAGCTCACAGCCTTCTGTCCCCACCAACACAGTTTCACCGTACAGGAGCAGTAGTCTCCCAATCTCAGTCTGCAGCAATAGTCAAAGACATTAAATCCACATTTACAGTGGCAGTTCATAAAACTGGTTTCCACCAAGGACTTCTTCAAAGACTCCAACCAATTAAAGTCATCACTCACTAAGCAAACAGTCTCCGTGAAACGACAGACAGGCAACAATTCCAAAACTCAGCATTCAGGGGTTCACTACATCTGGTAAGAGACCCCCTTAAATTCCAGGCACCCCTAGAGCACAGTACATACCACAGGGTCAGTTTTAGCTCTGTTTTAGCACCACAGCTGAAATAAAGTCTGAGTCACGATTCTTTCCAGCCGGCACTAAGAAAGAAGATGGACAATCACAGTCTCGATGTTAAAACTCTGAAAACGTCCCCTGGTAACTGCTGCAGGACTGAAATGGAAGTCACAGCCCTTAATCAAAATGGAGTTAGCACACATACCACTTATTCGAAGACCACATAGTCGAAACCATATTCCGGTTAACGCTTCAGCACTTCAACGTTAACGTTAACGCTTCCCAGTGCTTTACCGAACACTTGATAACGCTTAATAGCACTGCTGTAATAACAGAAATAACAAGAATAAAAAACTAAAAATAAGTAAACAAGTAAAAACAACTCATACTGGAGCTAAAATAAAGGCTGACCCAGCGTGGTCGCCATCTTGTATATACCAAAAAGATTCTATATGATGCATTACAAAGAGCATCCGCTATAGATAGAGGTTCTATACTCAAACCAAAGATTAGAAATGAAACTACTACCCCAGACTAGACCCCATCATTACAATAGGTGAAATTGTTATACAAAATCATAATATGATAGAATCAATACTAAAGATATCTGATGAGATTTAATTATCTGCAGTGTATACATTCCACCACTGAGAGCTACACATTGTAATACAGTGTTTTGTAATACATTGGAAACAACTTTAATGAGGCAGAACAAGCTATTGGGCATACAAACAGTAATGATGGGTGATGTGAACTCCTGAATAGGCTCATTCAACAGTTTTGAAGATACAGATACCTTCCTTATACTAAGTAATGCTGTCAATACCATAAGAAAGCAAAACTATTCTACCATAAATTCTTATGGGTGGAAATTATTACAGTTTATGACAACTTATCATTATGGATTTTAAATGGAAGCGGTGAAGTGTACTTTCATGGAGAATTTACCCACATACAGTATCTGGCACATGTGCATCTGTTATAGACTATTTAATTGTCTCTGCAGCAGATCTGGAAAAAATGCAATGCATTAATATAGTAATACCAAACAAAACTGAAAGCGATCATTTACCCATCTGTCTTAAAAAAAAAAAAAACATTAAGTGTATCCGTACTGATCTTGACACCCAGAAATGTTATGTAAATATTCAAAAGAAGTAAATAATTAAGGATCCAATTCAAAATGAGAAAACATATGATTTAGTACTAAGTGATGAATGTATTCTCTTACAAGAAATAATCTGATGAAATAGTTCAGATTTCAAGTTTTTATTAGATTCAGAATGTAAAAATCATATGGATCATAACATTCATTAAACAAGCAGATTAACAAAACATATAGGGCAGGATTCACAAAGCAGATGCACTGGGAGCAAATGAGATGTGCCAGTGCAACCTGGATGCACCAACCCTAGACAGTGCGATCCACAAAAGGATGCACCGCAAGATGCCCTGTGCGCATCCCCACTGTGAATCACACAGATGAGGAAAGAGCACAATGTGAGATGCCCCAGTGCAACAGGGATGCTTCAAAGCACCTAGGGTGGCATAACAGTGAATATGGAGTAAGTCAGCAAGGAATGAAGGAGCAACGGGGGGAGCCTGCAGTGGCACAAAGGATGCCCTGTGCACCAGCTGCACAGCAATTCTAGCCCACACGGCAGACCGTGGCTCCGTGAGGTCATCTAACCCAAATAGCTGTCCCTCAACCTGCAGCAACAGTGCCACAAGGTTGAGTAGCTCCACCACACCCCAGTTCATGGCCCTTGGGCCTGTCCTCTGAGCATGTGGCATGATCACCCTCAGTGTCAGCAGGTCAAGTGTGCACAGTCAAGGGTGCTGTTCTGCAATGGCACAGTTGCATCACATGCACGAATAGCCATTGTGCAATGCACCATGCATGGTGTGGCAATGCGCAATTACCACCAATAGTGCAACATCATGCATGCACACAGTGCTCTGCATGGGCGGGAACACTGGGTCATGGGACATGACTGGGTTGTGCATGCGTACTCTGCACAAAGCCACCATCTTGTGACTGGCAAGCAATGCCTTGCACAGTGCAGTGTCACCGCACACATTGCCGGTGTTGCGCTGTAATTCACAGGTGCACAATGACACCCCATTGCGTGATGAATGCACACAATGTGACAGGTGGCACCACGATCATCACGCATGTGGATGTGTATGTGCAGCCAGATGCGATCCCGCAGTCAGTAATACTGGACTGTTAGCACTATGCCTGTTAAGTCACTAACCCAACATCACACATGCATGGCACTGCACCATGACAGTTGTGCCATATTCAGGAAATGCTCTATGTCCCACGTGCATGCGCTGGAAATGTGCCATATGGAAATGAGCTCAATGCAGCAGATGCACCATGCTGACTGGGATGAGCTGGGGACAATTATGCAATTCACAGACATTGCTCCTAAATCAGCTCATTGCCATATTCAGGGGCATCTCATCTGTTTAGTATCTCATTACAGATTCTTCCAGCCTCATTTGCATGCCCTGAGCCATAAATGCTCCTGAATGTGCCTCCACAGAGCTCAGGTGACTGAGAGGAACTGCATCCTTGAAGGTAGGTTTGTTTACATACTTCCAAAGGCAGCATGGCAGCACAAGAGGACAGTTTGAGGCCTAGGACATACAGCCATGGTCCACGCCTATTCCTGGTCAACAGGCACATCTAGGTGAGTGCCCCACAGTGTCCTACTATCCATACTTTCATCCAGCTTGTGGGAGGGGAATGTTGTCGCTGGGTGGTGCAGCATAGCACCACAGAAAGATGACATGTGTGTTGCTGTCTTGACCACCATCTGGTGGTACATGTCAAGCAATGCCAGTCACATGTGCAGGACATTGTAGCTACATGTACCACTGCTACAGAACTGAAACTACTAATGCTCAGCTGTTCCTGACAGTCCTAGATCCTGTTCCAGTAATGCACAAGAGGTGGGTGTGTGGTATGCAGACATGGTGCTATGACCCTGCAGCAGCCAGACACCATGCCTACACATATACAGAGCTACCTGTTGTGTGCTAGTGGCTGTGTATTCTCACCCACAGAAACCAACATTTCTGGAAAGGACACAACTGCTGGATGCAGAAGTCCCAATTTCACTAGTGATGAGGATAGGGAACTAATCGAGGCATACCTGCTGCACAAGGACATCTTGTCTGGCAGGGGTGGCAGCTGACAGCTGCTGGATGAGGGCTGGGAGGCTGTGGCATGGCATGTCAATGCCGTGGTGAAGTTTAACCGGATGCCTCAGGAGTGCAGAAAGCACCAGACTGATGAGAAGAGGAGAGCCAAGGAGAAGGTGGCGCACATAGAAACATAGAAACATAGAATGTGACGGCAGATAAGGAACGCTTGGCCCACCTAGTCTGCCCATTTTCCTACCTAAAAGATAAGCTGCAGATCCTAATTAACCAACAGCTTACTTCCTCCTACCCCCCACTAGGACTGCCTTATATCTGTCCCATGCATTCTTGAATTCCCCCACTGTTCTTGACTCCATGACCTCCTCAGGGAGGCTGTTCCATGCATCCACAACCCTCTCTGTGAAAAAATACTTCCTCACATTACCTCTGAGCCGTCCCCCTTCTATCTTCAAATTGTGCCCCCTTGTTCTTGCACATCTCTTTTTCTGAAAGAAGCCACCCTCTTGGACTTTGTTGATTCCCTTGAGGTACTTGAAAGTTTCTATCATGTCCCCTCTCTCCCTCCTTTCCTCAAGGGTATGCATATTAAGCTCCTTTAGTCTTTCTTCATATGTCTCCTGGTGCAGACCCTGCACCAGTTTGGTTGCCCTCCTCTGGACAGCCTCCACTCTGTCTATGTCTTTGCGGAGATGGGGTCTCCAGAACTGCACACAGTACTCCAGATGGGGTCTCACCAACTGTCTGTACAGAGGGATAACAACTTCCTGTTTTCTACTATTGATGCCTCTCCCTATGCATCCCAGTATCCCCCCAGCCTTTCTTACTGCCTTACTTACATAGAGGCCTTCCTGAGTAGGACAGGGGGTGGGCTTCAGGCAGGTGTGTGCCTTACACCCACTGAGGAGCTGCCGGTGGCCAGCATGGGCCAAGCAGCTGTGCAGGATGTTCCTGGAGAGGGCTTCCAGATGGGCGGCAGTCCTGACAGCCCCACTGTGTGTGACTATCTGACCATGTACCTGTGTGCACCAACCATAGACTGTAATGTGCAGTCACATGACAGGCCATGCATGTGGTCGGAGGTACCTGTGGTGTTGTGTTCCACTGCACACCATTGCTGCCATCCCAGTGGGTGGTGGCCAGGGTGTTGTCACGGTCTCATATATTAACAAGGGGGCATGTACAGGCACTGGGCCTGTCCAGCTATAGCCAGTGCATGGCTGCATCAGTGGAATGGGTGTTGACTGTCATCCGCAGAGCATGTCAGGTGCACCACTGGCACATGTGTATGTCCACCTGCACATATCTGACTGAACACTACTGTCATCCATGTTTGTAACCATGTATCTCTTCTTTCTGTTACAGCTCCATCACACCTCATGGGTGCTGCTGTGTCTGGTGCACCAAAGAGTGCCACTGCAGAGGATTATGCCAGTCAGTCTCACCGGGCAGCAACCAGGTCTGGGGATGGTGCTGTCCCGGACCCGTTGCACACCACAGCTGCCCCGGATGGATCACCAGTAGAGATGCATTTTGCGAAATATTTCACGGGTGAGAAATGCAAAATTCCATGGGCGAAATGCTAAATTTCACCCACAAAATGCAAAAATTCACCCATGAAATGGTGAAATTTGGGCAGAATTTGGCAAAATTCAGGTGAAATTAGGCAAAATTGTGCATTTCATGGCAAAAGTTCACCATTTCATGGGTGAAATTTTACAATTTTGCACCTGGTGAAGAATTTAGCAGAAAGGTGGAATTTCATGAAATGTTTTGCTCACGAAATTGCCAATTTCATGACAATTTCTCAGCAAAATTTAATTTCACAACATCTCTAATCACCAGTGGTGGCAGGGCCTTCCAACACCTCGGCAAGCGATGCCATGGCTGGTGAGCGTGACGCCACTTGGCTGGAGGGGTTCCTGAGTTTGGCTGATGATAACCCAGAGGACACGGTGGACATCGCTGATGCCCTGCTGGTGCTGGCATCTGGTACACAGGGGGTGTACAGCGATGTTGATGATAATCCTAATGCCACACAACTTTAGGGGGACATGGCCAACAGTGGAGCGCACGACACACAGGTGCATGCACAGGTGGCACCAGCAGGTGATGGCAATCCTGCAGCCCCTGGCACACCCACAGGGCCTGCATAGTTGCCCACAGTGGTGGTTGCTGTGGGCTCTGTGCCTGGTGCTGCTGTGGTGGCGGGGACCACCAGCACAGGTCAGCAGAATGCTGTGGTTCTGCCACAGGGAGTGGTGGCCCGTGATTCAGCCGTCCCCATGAGTCTTCACCTGCCGACATGATTGAGGGCTATCCTGTGGGCCACCCTGAAGGGGCAGGCATCCCGGAGCTCAGGGGCCTTCAGATGCTGCTGGCCATTGAACATGATTTGTTGGGCTTATGGTATGCCCAGATGTTGGCTGAGGCACACCTACTGCTGGTGGGCATGTCCGCAGCTCTGAAGCAGATTGTGCGTGTGCAACCAGTGTGCCACATGGCCACTGGGCCTCCAGCCAAACTCCCAGGAGTGCCTCTCACATGCCCAGGCAGCAGCATCAGGTGGACCCATTGCAGCTGATGCCATTACCACACCTCTCTGTCCCCATCATCCCTGTATCTGACATGAATCATGAATATTTTGTGGGTGCAAAATGCAAAATTCCAAGGGCGAAATGCAAAATTTCACCCGCAACATGCGAAATGTCACCACAACTTATGAAATTGCACCCACGAAATGTGAAATTTTGCTTGCAAAACAGCAAAATTCAGGTGAAATTTGTCAAAATGTGGGCAAAATTTGGCAAAATTGCTAATTTCATGATGAAATTTCACATTTTACACCTGGCACAAAATTTCGAGGAATGGTGGAATTTCGTGAAGTGTTTCACACGGTGAAATTGCTGATTTCATGGCAATTTTGCAGCAAAATTTAATTTCACAAAATCTCTAATCACGAGTGGTGGCACGGCCTTCCAACACTTCAGCAAGCAGTGCCATGGCTGGCAAGCATGATGCCACTTGGCTGGGGGGTTCCTGGGTTTGGCTAATGATGACCCACGGCATGCTGTGGACATTGCTGATGCCCTGCTGGTGCTGGCATCTGGTACACAGGAGGCATATAGTGATGTAGTTGATGATTCTGATGCCACACAACTTTGGGGGGCCATGGCCAACAGTGGAGCACTTGACGCACAGGTGAGTGCACAGGTGGCACTAGCAGGCATTGGCGGTCCTGTGGCCCCAGCACACCTGCAGGGCCTGCACAGCCACCCACAGTGGTGGTTGCTGTAGGCTCTGCGCCTGGTGCTGCTGTGGTGGTGAGGACCACCAACACAGATCAGCAGGGTGTTGTGGTTCTGCCGCAGGCAGCAGTGGCCCATGCTGCAGCCATCCCTAGATGCACAACAGTTGCATAAGCCCAATCCCCACCCATACCCTGGCCTGCTGTGGTGCATCCACCTACAGTGGATGCACAGCAGCAGGCCAGCACACCACCTGCCCATCGGTTCCATTCCCGTGAGCCTTCACCTGCCAATGTGATTGAGGGCTATGCACACCTCCTGTGGACCACTGTGGAGGGGCAGGCATCCCTACAGGTGGAGCTTAGGAGCCTTCAGATACTGCTGGCCATTGAACATGAGTCGTCAGCTGCATGGCATGCCCAGATGTTGGCAGAGGCATGCCTACTGTGGGTGGGTATGACCACAGCTCTGGAGCAAATTGAGCACACTGCCGAGGTGGCATGTTCCACCAGTGTGCCACATGGCCACCGGGCCTCCAGCCAAACCCCCAGGAGTGCCTCACACATGCCCAGGCAGCAGCATCAGGTGGACCCATTGCTGCTGATGCCATCACCACACCTCTCCATCCCCATCATCCCCGTATCCCACATGGATCATGGGGTCAAGACACCAGTGAGCACCCATTCACAGTCTCGCTACATTACCCTTCTAGGGGTGTTGGCTACCCCTCCTGTGGCCAGTGGAGCTGCATCAGTGATCACTGGTTATGAGCATGGCAGCCCACATGTGTGTGGTGGCCATAGTGCAGCCCACTGATGCCTGGGTGACAGCTGTCATGGCCCCATCAGCTGCACCCTTTGTAGCCCATTCACCTGGCTACCTGCACCTGGGGTGGCATGGGTTACATGCGCCTGCCCCAGTGCACTGCCTGTGTGAGTCACCTGTGTGGTGCTACATGCATGTCTGGGTGTGCCATTGTTGTGCTGTATGGCATGGGTGTGATGAGTGCGGTCCTGTGTCTGCTGTGAACGTGTGCCTGCAGCAGTACACTGATCCATGCCATCATCAGTACATACACTGTTCCCCTGGACATGTGCATCCTGCTGTGCATGCGTGCGTGTGCATGTGTGCATGTGCGTGTGTGTGTGCAGCATTACCACCCTCATGGGTGCGCTAGACTGTGGCACTGTTGTGATACAGTGCTCTGTGGTGTGTATCCTGGTGTTTGGGTGTGTGTGTTTGTGTGTATGTGTGTGTGTGTGTGTGTGTGTGTGTGTGTGGAGTGGGGAGCCAGCCATGTATTACCACCCTGTGCTACTCACCTGCAGTCCCCAAAGTGCTCCTCCATGATGGTGTCCCTGTGCCACTGGGCCCTGGTGTCCAGCCATGGGTCCCATCATGACAGTGGTGCTCCATCACACTGTCCCTGGACTCCTGCATCCTCATCCCCCTCCTCATCCTCCTCCCCAGAACTGTCACCCTCCTCAGCCTAAACAGCTATACCATGGTCAATGGCCTTGTTGTGTAGTATACAACAGGCCAGGAATATGCCACAGGCATTCTCTGGGCTATACTGTAGGGCACCACCCGACCTATCCAGACATCGGAAGTGCATCTTCAGCATGCCAAAGACACGCTAAGTGATTATGTACATAGTGATGAGTGTCTTATTGTACCGCTCTTCCACCTCTGTTCCATGTTGGAGGAAAGGTGTCAGTAGCCAGGGTCAGAGGGGGTGTGCCGCATCACCTGTGGGGAGCAAGAGCAGGCTGTTACTCCACTGCATACCTGTGCATAATGCCCTCCCTGCTGCACCATGGCACACTTTTGTGACTGCCAACTGTACACCCTGGTCCCTGTGTTGACCATTCCTGTCTGCCTACATCCCCCTCATGACTGCTACAACCTGGCCAGGCTGCACATGTCTGCCCGTACCTGCCCGTGCTTGCAGCCATGGCTGCCTGCACATGTTCTCATCCCCATTACCTGCCCACAAATGCCCAGTGGTCAATCATGCATGGCTGCGTGTGGTGTATTCTGCCCTGCCACTCATGCCAGCTGTTGCACTGCACCCCAGCTCCCATGCATTGCTGTTCTGCTGCATTGTCCCCATGTGCATGGTTCCATTGGTGTCCCCCCTCCATTGTCCCACCTATGCATATCCTGCTGCAGAGTTTGTTTCATGGCAATCGCACACTTGCTCCCTCTCCCTCTCCCTTCATTTGTTGAGCCATGGTGGCCTGTTCATGAGCAGTTCTGCTTGCCCCACCCACCTACAAGTTGGCCACTGGGTGTGTTCCCAGTCTCAAACCGGCAGCAAAGGGTGGACTGGTGCCATATGAAGGCATTGTGTGTACTCCCAGGGTGTGTGGCACAGACATTGCTGATGTGCCCAGTGGCATTGCATACCACCTGGCAGTTGACTGAGTGGTAGCCCTTGCGGTTGACATATGTCATGGCATCATTGCCAGGTGGTGCGTGGATTGCCACATGGGTGCAGTCAATGGCCCCATGATGCCTGGCATGCATGCCACCCTGTGGAACTGCTGCATGGCTTCTGTCTGCTCTGCCTGTGTGCTTGAGAAATGGATGAATTCTGAAGCTAGTGGGAACAGTGCAATGAGGAACTGTGTGAGAAGAAGTGACATGAATGGCTGGGATATGCCAGTGGTGTTTCCGGCTGGCCTCTGGAAGGTTCTTGTGGTGAGCAGACACGTTGCTGTTGTCACCTTGGTCTCCACTCCACTGCTATGGCATGACCTCTTCCAGTAGGTGCCTGCATTTCATCATGGCACAACTCACAGAGCTGCCTCAGAATTGCCCTGTTCAGGCAGCACCAGCCAACTCTTTTGGTGTCCTTCAGCTGTTCAAATGTCAGTCTAGCACAATACCACTGCGGGGCTGTCTGCCTATGGTGCTTTCCGCTGCCATGTTGCTGGTTCACCCATCACCTCATCCCCGTTAACATTCCCACCACCAGGAATGGTGCTCCATCCATTCTGTTTTTCTGCTGCTGCTGCTCTACTCCTGCTTGTTGCTGCAATCCTGCAGTCAGCCTGCTGGCAGCTTGCACTTAAGTCTACTTCTTTTATACTTATCTCTACATGGGGCATTTGGTACTTGCGTTGTGGATGCTCCTTATTTGTGCACTCATTTTGCTCTGTGAATGGCTCTGCACTGTATAGCAGTTACACGCCACCTCAAGATGCGCCACATATCATTACTTTCTGCCTCCAGAGCATCCTGTTCAGTGCAGCATCTGGGTTGCACCAGGCCATATGTGCTATCTGTTAAAGGCTACATGGTGCATTTCTGGGTTGTGCTGATGCATGGCATTTGCGCCCAGCACATCTGCTTTGTGAATCCTGCCCACACAATTTTTTTTTTTAGTTATTTAATTTATGCCCTTGGCTGGGGGGGACTTGTGCCTTTGGTTTCCCCCTTCCAGCCAACCATCACAGCTCCCAACCCGGTCATGGGTAGAGCTCAGACCTCTCTGCCACAGCCTCTCCAGTGGGTACATACCCCACCACTGCAGAGACATTGGAGGACAGGCTCAGGAGGGAGATGACTTGTACACATCTGTGGCAGTGCTGTCGGGGCAGCCTTCATGCTGTTGAGAGATTTTTACTTGGGTTTCTCCCCTGCAGGGAGGGGCATGCAATGATGCCAGTGGAGGGAGCACACACATCCACACGTGCTCTTCCCGGTGTCTGCCCCCTACCGCCCCCATTTCTGCAGTGTTGGTGCACTGCCCCCAGTCTCCACTAGGGGCCAGTCGAGTGCTGACCACTGATGTCCCCTCTCCCTGGAGAAGGAGAGCAGTCCTCTGGATGCTCAATCCTCCACCACCCCTGCCAACCCCCAGTGGCCTGTGCTCATTCCCGAACACAGGTTGCTGGTGTAGCATGAGGTAAGACGTCCAGTGCCTCAGCCCTCAGTGCCACTGGGCTGGTGACCTGCTCACACAATTTAATATTAAAATTAAAATTCTTCAGAAGGCATTTTTTTCTTTAAAAAAACATGTGATGCAAGAATAGTCATCCAGTCATTAGGAACTGTATTTATGAAGAAATATCATGGCTAAAACAGTGAGTAGCCTTTTTTTGTAAACAGTGCAAATATCTTAAAGACAAAATTTGCCATGGCAAAAAGTATTGAATCCGCAGCATGAGATAACAGAGATTTAACAGTTTCATTAGCAGCCATAAAATTATTCACCTGTACAGTATGGGTACTCCTTTACTCTTTCCCTTTCAAGAGCTGGACAATACAATAATAGGTGCTGGATAGTTATCAAATTCTCATTATTACAAAGACACTGTGTTATATATTTTCTTGAAAAATGCAAGACAATACTTGACAAATAGCCCAAAGCGATCCCTAATCTTAAGAGGCACAATGTTGTTCTCTGTACCTTATTCTCATATAAATATTTCAGGCTCAAATGTATGTTTTTTATCTTACTATAAATGTTATTGTTGTCCAGCAGATGTGTTTTCTCAATGCCCCTTTGTATCGAAATATGTTTTTTTTTCTCTGAATTGCTTCTGATACATAGCGGCCAGGATTAGAGCCTATATTCAGGGACCGCCAATCACAGAATTCTATTTTTAATTGAAGTATTTAACCTAGAAAAACAGCTTGATATTATAAATTGTTTTGGAAATACCTCTCACCTCACTACCATACATTGTTTGACTCATCATCTTAGCTTCAAATGAGGTTTGCAAATCTTTGAATGAATTATCACCACATATTTATGTAAAACAATTAATAGCTAAGGAGATTTATGTACATTTTTTTTAATGTGTTCCATATGCCGCATACATTATCTTTGCACCACGGCTCATTATGAATTGCACTGTGCAATTACCGTTTTTGAATATTACCCTGGGGCACAGTTCTGGGGTTGCACTGGTGCAACTCAACTGCGTCAAGTGCAACCCCTTTGAATAAATAGCCCTGCATATTCACCAAGCACATGGTCATCTTCAGTTTGCAAAAGAGTTTTTAGCATATTTCCCTTAAAGAGCACCTTACCTGATATTTTTAAATTCTAAAAACGTCAAAGAGGGAGCTCCCTTACCTCATCCGGGTGCACCTCCAGGCAGTTTTCACTTTTATTTTAAATAGGCCCCCAAGGAAGGGAAGGGATAGTAATTTGCCTGCAATGGGCTGGCTGCACAATCAGTTTCCAATTCTTGACTCTGATCCACCCCTTGCTCCGATGTTTTGTGACGTCTTTGTAGGTCAAGAATGGGGGTGTGTCCCATTCACTTGAATGGAGTGTCTTTTCAAATGTGATTTCCCAATTTTAAATCAGGTTTTAGTATCTATTGATGCCAGGGTTCGACTAACAAGAGCCTTTGTGCCTTGTGTTAGTTGTGCCCTGGCATCAATAGGTACAAAAAACCCAATTTAAAAAAAATCGGTAAATCACAGTTGGAAAAGATGCTCCATTTAAGTTAATGGGGATTGACCCCACGCTAAACCTACAAAAGCATCACAAAACATCAGTGTGTGGGGGTGGAACAGAGTATCAGGACATGGAAAGGGAATGTGCTGCCAGCCCCTTGGGGGCAAATTATGATCCCTTCCGTTCCTTGAGGGGCTATATTAAAAAAGTGAAAATGGCCTGTAGGAGCTCCCGATTAGAGATGCAGCAAAGTTTAAATTTGCTGGTGAAGTTCCAGCAAAGTCAGGAATTTTGCATCCGTGGAGCAATCTGTAAAATTTTGAAGTTAAGCTAAAAATTCCCCTATCAGACTGCATGTTTTTTTTTTTTGGCAGAATTCACCATGAAGTGTGGAATCTCACCAGCAAATGATAGAATTTCACCCATGAATGGTGAATTCTGCCATTCTCTGCAAAATTCCACTGTTCTCAGGCAAAATTCCACTGTTTACAGGTGAAATTCCGCATTTTGTGGATAAAACTTTGTGATCCACATCCGCAAAATAATCTGAAATGCACAAAACCTGCGGATTACTTTGCAGAGTGAAATTCCCCAAACTTCACACATTTCTACTCCCAGTGAGGTAAGGGAGCTCCCTGTTTGATATTTTTTTAATTAAGAAAGGTGCTCTTTAATTCCTAGGAACCTCCCCCTTAATTGTCATAACTCTCAGATCCTATGTTCTATAAAGCCATCAATTCTAGGTGGGGCCAGGCCTATATGGTTAGCTGACTGCTGAGAGTCTCCCCAAACCACTCCCAGCCTCCCAGCCAGGGTAAATCAATGGGAATGCTTGTTGCACCGAGAAACTGCCTTTTAAATTAACTTTTCTTTAAACAGTTAAAGGGTAACATTTAGAAGCAAACAGAAAGAATTTGGGTTGCTTTAACTTCAAATGCTGCATTTTAAATGGTTACACAGACTTAATAACTGATTGATTATTTCTCCCTTTTAAAACAGGGCACCAGCGCTGCATGTTTTTATCTGTTAATATTTGTGTACACATTGTCTCTGGAATATTATAAAATGTTACTTGCTTTTAGTATTTTTTTTTTGGGTGGGGGGCTATTCACTTCAGCTGAAACAAATCATGAGCCCAGTTCTCTCTCTCTTTTTTCTGGGCCACTGCTGATCCAGTAGAGCTAGAGTAATTAAATATACTGTGCATGCATGAGTTCCTACAGGTGTTTCTGCTACTATAGCCTGGGAGGTGAAAAGATGCCCAAACAACGAAAAAGGAACTTTAAGAATTAACCAGTCATCACTTTAATAACTGGGGGGAGGGTAAAAGAAAAGACAGAAGAGACAAGGAACTCCTCGTGGGTGTTGGGTGATCAGTCCAGAAGATGCAGCAAGAAGTACAGACAGGACGAAGTTGCACAGCTAACAGATAAAGAAAAAGAGTGTTTAAGTTTTGCTTCATTTTTTTTAGGAAGCAGTTCCTAAACTGAAACATTTCTTCCTGTACTGATTAACAATCTCCCTGGGGAAGGCCTTATGGTTTCAGCATCATTTACATTATATAACTCTGGTTTCTTATTTATAAGCCACAGAAAGTGGTAGGGGCCACCCTGATACATATCCCCCCGCTTAAGAGGGAACCAGCTCTGGCACAGCCGGTTTCTGATACCGTTATCAATCAGTATTCACACAGACCATGGGGAAGAGTGAAGGAACTCCCACCCACAGGAAACATATAGAAATTAAGGATGGCAGCACCATCATTAGAGTGACCCTGGATGGCCTCCACTCCAAAATCTACTCTTACATGTCACATGACCCCAAACCATTGGTGATTTCTCCCTCACCCCCCCGCCACAGTCACTAGGGGCCGTTTATACTGTACACTGAACCTGGGAAAATACAGACCATTGTACTTCAGTTTATATCTAGGTCTGCCACACACCAGAGCAAGGAAATCCATCCATACCTTCAAATTTCCTATTAATCCTATTAATACCCAACTAGATAGCCAGCCTTTACCCACCAGATAATGCTGTCTGCAAACACTGACGTAGTTTGTAAATGCACTCAGTACTATGTGAAAGCAAGATACAAGTCCAGCCAATGTAAAAATCAAGTCGAAGTGTTGGGGACTGCTATGGAGCTTCACCCTGTGGACTGTTGATCCAGCTTTCTTTACTTTGTTCAATAAAGGATTTGATTTATACATCAGCTGGACTTGCATCTTGCTTCCATAAGGTACTGAGTGCATTTACAAACTGTTTTGGTGTTTGTGGGCTGGCTGCCCTTAAAAAAATGCACCAACCCCTCACTTCGCTGAACACAGCACACCACCAAAAATGGATATGCTGTCTGCAAACCTGAGCTAAAGCCCTTATGCTCTATTGGCAAGGTCTTACACATAGAAACCCAGTTCTTTGATTTTAACATCCATCCTGTGAGACCCTTAGCCAAAAGGTAGAGATGCACAGAATGCAGAATTCCACCGGAAAAATTTGAGCAGAATGACCATTTCGTTGGCAGAATTTTGCTGGTTCTTCTGCAGGATTCTGTGTACTGCGATCAGCGGAACAATATTCTGCAGAACAACATTTTTCCACAAAAAATCATTCTGCAACTGTTTTCTGCAGCAGAATTTCACCATTCCGTTCCTGGTGAAATTTGGCATAATTTTTGCATAATTTTGAAAATTCCATGGAATTTCATTTTGCCGGAATTTGAAAATTATGCACAGCACTACCAAATGGCTCACCTTTGAAATAAGATCAAAGACCATCCACCATGAAGCAGAACACACTTTCGAGTTCCCCTTTTATCCCAGCTTAACTTCTCTGTGCCACAACAGTTAACCAAATTTGTGTAACAAGTTGGACCACCCTGTATTCCCCACCATAGTAGGAATTGTACCAAATGTCAGTTAACCTTCTCTGGTAAATCCAGGACCCCTTCCCACTCAAGGGAGCCCCAACAGAGCAACTTAAGATAATACCCATTTTTTCCAGACCCTTCCTGCCCAGGAGGAGCCACATACATTAAGAGAAATGATTTTATGTGTGCACAAGAGGCTTTCCTATTCACAACCTTATCCCATCCATCTTTGACCTCCAGGAGACCATTCAGGAGTTATCATCCAAATACCTTTGTGAACTCCTAGCCATTGGAACAGGCAGGTCAAAGCAAACATGCCTCCCATACCATGACAATATGTGGTCTACTGGATAACATTCCAGTAAGGTTTTCTGGTACCCAGCCAGCCCTTCTGCCATGGATTTAATATTTATACAGGAAACCCAAGAACCACACATACTGAACTCCACCTAGTATAGAAATACAGCAAGTTCTCAATCGCCTTTAACTATCTAGTAGAGAGAGATAGAGAGGGAGATAGAGAGATATATGATCTCGTATGGTGACTTTATATTTTAGCATTCTACACCCTTTATTTAAAACTCCTGGAGTGTACTTTTATTGGTTTAAACCTACTGGGGGAAAATTTCTCAGCCAAGGGAGCCATCCATGCTATATCAGTGCTCACCCCACTAATATCTGGTCCACCAGTGAGCTATTGCAATAAGTTGCCACCTGCTGGTACATCTCAGACCAGGGGTATGCACTTTTACCAAAGCCCTCTAGCACTACTCATATTTTAGGAGAGTACCAGCAGTGAGCTACTCCCATAACCATGCTTCAAGAAAGGTTGGTGCACTCACAAACTTCCTAACTGGGTCCATTAAACATGTTTCCCCCCTTTTTGTACCTATCAGGGAGCCAGTTCCTCTAGATTCAGCAGTTATAAATAAGGAAGCTTTGTGACCGTTGTTCAGTATCCATACTCTGGTATTCTGCTAAGTTTTTTCTTTCTAGGTCATATCCTTAAGAGCCTTTTTTCTGTTATTTGCCCCCAAGACCCTTATTAACTTTGGAACCAGCAAGACAGCTAACCTGCCTTTGCCAAATAGTTATTCATTTAATTTACACGCATTACCCACATTTACTTATATACTTCAGGTTATGTTATTAAAATTCCCCTTGACAGGAGCCCTCCTCCTGTTGGACTGTAAGTCAATTACATGTGTCAACCTGGGGCTTCTTTCTTCACTAGAGAATGCACATTTCCTGCTCAGGGTACCAACCCTGGCCATGTTCACCTTCAGATGGCAAGCCTTACAGGATTTACAGCACTTTCCCACTTGCCTGTAAATACCTGGCTAATACCACATTAACACTATGCAGGCTGACATCTTTCACCTCTTCAAGTGTCCCTTTTGAGAGTCTACATGTGCTACATCTAGCACCTGTGGATGCAGTGCCTTGGGCACTGGCAACTGCTCCACCATCTGGTGCATATGAAGGTTCTGATGCCTCAGCCATAACTCATCACCCTTGTGGCTGCAATATGGTCTTATGAAACCCAAGTCCCAAGCACTAGGAACAATAAACTTTTGAGTCCCTGCAGTAGAAACAATTTAGCTAACACACTGTGTATTACACACTGTAACATACAAACAAGAACCCAATTACTTCCCAATGACTTTAGTCCCTTTAGCCAGTTGCTGGGCCTGTTTGCAACCATAGTAATTAAGTCTCTTAGGAGTACCTTCTCCTGTAGTTCTTTCCCTCAGGATCTCAGGCATGTGTGTGTCTCCTCCCTCTGTACAGGTTCCTCTTCTCCAACATCTGTGGTGTCTTTTCAATCAGTACTCATCTTGACCACATCAATCTTGTCATTACAATAGTCTATGATAGTGGTGTGGTCTGGGACATTCAATGGAGTACCCTATCCTTCCCCTGTCATAGACAGTCAGCACCTCATAAAAGGTCACTGAGTGTGCTACCTGCCTAAGACCACTCCCTGAACTCCTTCTGCACTATCCTAGCCTTGTCCCTAGCCAGGTCATTAGTCCCCAGGTGGACAATGACATCCAGCTCTCCCTCCCATCCTGCTGCCCTAGCAATCCTCAGGATCTGCTTTCCATCCCTCCAAGCCATGGTGCTGGGAAGGCACCTAACCTCCCTCTCCCCCACCCTTCCTGTCTTTAAATCTATCCCTCTCACAATGGCCCATCTTACTATGTCCTTAGCCATCTAGATCCTCCATCTTCAGCAATCGTCTGTGAGGCATTGAGTTGAAAACCTTGCTGAAGCTGAAGTAGAGTAAATACACAGCATGTCCCCTATCCATTGCCCTCATCACCTAGTCAAAGAAGACTATCAGGTTAGTTTGACAAGATCTCCATGCCACAAACCAATGCTGTTTACTATACTGGAGACCATTGCTGTCCAGATAGTCCATGAGATCCTGTTTATCCAGTTACTCAGACAACTTCGCTACAACTGAGGTAAGACTGACAGTTCTGTAGTTCCCTTCCTGTTCCCTGTCTCCCCACTTATGGAGCAGAACTACATCCACCACTCTTCAGTCATTTGGCACTATCCCTGTATGTATGTGCTATGGGGGGGGGACATGATAGAAACTTTCAAGCACCTCAAGGGAATCAACAAAGTCCAAGAGGGTAGCATCTTTCAGAAAAAGAGATTTGGAAGAACAAGGGGCCACAAATCGAAGATAGAAGGAGGACGGCTCAGAGATAATGTGAGGAAGTATTTTTTCATGGAGAGGGTTGTGGATGCATGGAACAGCCTTTCTGAGGTGGTTGTGGAGTCAAAAACAGTGGGGGAATTCAAGAATGCATGGGACAGACATAAAGCAATTTTAGGGGGTGGGGTAGGAGGAAGTAGGCTGTTGGTTAACTAGGATCTGCAGCTTATCCATTAGGTAGGGAAATGGGCAGACTGTGTGAGCCAAGTGGTCCTTATCTGCCATCAAATTCTGTGTTTCTATGTATCTAGGGCATTATCTTTCTTCAGGCCAGCTAGACCATTCCAGACCCTTTTGCTTATAAATAATGGATGCCTCAGTTCTGGGACACCCTTTGTGGCTGCTTTGATGCCACTCTCTGGCAAGGGCTTGCCATCCTCCCTAGTGAAGACAGAGCAAAAGTAATCACTTAGGACAGCAGCCTTTTGCCTGTCCTCCTCTATCACCCTACTCCCCTCTGATAGCCTAATGATTCCCCTTCTTTTCTTCCTTTTTATCTCAAAATACCGGAAGAAATGTTTTTGTCTGCCCTTAACCCCCTCGGTAATATGCAGCTCTGTGTCTGTGTTTACCTCCCTAACTGCCCTTTTTGTCTTATTTCTTAGCAAATATACTTCCCATTCTTCCTCCCATTGCTTTTCTTTGTACCTGTAGAAGGCCTTTTTTCTCTTGGCCCTCACTATGTCCCTGACCTTAGCTGAGAACCATAATGATCCCTTGAGAGTGTTCCTTTTGGTTACAATTCTAATCCATAACTTAGGTACCTCAAGAATGGCCCTGTTTAATGTCCCCATCTCTCTTTCACTCCACTCATGCTGTCAACCCTGACTAATTTATCCTGGACCAACTCCCTCAACCTGTTGAAGTCCCCTGTTCTGTAATGAAGGACTTCAGCTCTTGATTGGGGTTTTCCACTCCAAGAGTCAATTCAAACCAAATGGATTTGTGGTTGCTGTTCCCTAGTGGCTCCCCAACTCTCACAGCTTCTACCTCCTCTGAGTTGATGAGCACCACATTGAGAATGGCCTCCAGCCTGGGGAGTTCCTTAACAAGCTGTAGCAGTAGACAGTCCTGAAATGTGACCTGCAAGACTTCACTTCTGGTGATCCTGGCCACTGGAACATCCAAATCGATATCCAGAAAGTCCAGATCCCCTACAACTACTTCTTCCCCTTTTGCTACTCCCCTTTCTATCTCTTCCATGAGCTCTCTGTCCCTCTCTTCACCTTGTCCTGGTGGTCTGTAGATTGCCCCCCAAGTGTAGTTTTTTGCCTGAGTCTGCAACGAGTTGTGCTCATAGTGACTCCATCTCCCTTCTATTACCCCAGATGTACCCATCTTCCACATCCTCAATGCCATCCTTGACATAAAGGGCTATGCCTCCTCCTCTATCTTTCTCTGAAGCCCATGTTTCTGTGATGGCCATAAGGTCCATTTCAATGGCTGCCATCATTGCCTGGAGCCTACTGATTTTGTTACCCATGCTCCTAGTATTAAGGTAGACCCCTATCCATCTAACACATTAACTCTTCTTGTCCTATCTACCTGGCTTTCTTGCTTTTTCTTCCCTAGTCCTCTTAGCTTCTTGTTTTTCATTGGAGTTTCACACTTTCTTTTTGACCTCCTCTATTGTCCTTTCTTCTAGCCCAGTTTGGTCAGTGTTTCTGCCTGCTGTGTTGCTACAAGACTCCAGATATGGGGGAGTACTAGCTATGTTCCTCTTCCTCTCACCTATTACCATTGTTCTCATAGTTCCAGTCTCCCCCGCAGTCATTTTTATTGTCTGATATCCATGTCAAACTTCTGCCCCAGAGCACTAGCCCCCTCTCTTGTCAGGTGGAGTCCATCACCCTTGAAGAGCCTCCTGTCCTAGAAGTCTCCCCAGTCCCCCACAAATGATACCCATCTCCTGACACCATTCTTTAAGTCACCCAGTAAGCTTCTCTATGTCATTCTTCCTTATTCTACTCTTCTTCCCATCCCTGCCTCACATAGGGAGGACCTCAGAAAAAGGTCAGAGAGGCTGAGTGTGCTGACAATTTATCTGCCAGGCTCTGAAAGTTATACTTCACCATCTCCACCAATTGGTCTGCCAAATCATTGGTACCTAGGTGTACCAGCACACCCAGCTCCCCACCCTCCCTCTTTGCCATCCTCCCTATTCTGTCTCAGTCCTGGAAGGTTTATGTACCAGAAAGGCACCTGGCAATCCCCTTTTTATCTGACCCCCCCTTCCATCACCTTCTCCACACCCCTAATTATTGATTCCCTGACCACTAAAATTCTCCTTGAAGACTTGCTCCTGTTCATCCCTTTGGGTGCCATCACATTGTCCTGCTCTTTTCCTCTGACTGACTCAGAGTTCTCCCCAGTGGAGTCAGGTACCTGCACCTCCTCTAGGGATGTGAGGCAGTTGGCCATCTGGATGGTGTGCTGGACAATCTCTGTTGCTAACATTGCCTCCCTTCCCCTTCCCCATTCCACCATTCTCCAGCACCTAGGACCAGTAATCCTCTGGGGGAGTGGTGGTGTGGGGGGGTGAGCTCCATTGCAGATGATGACACAGCTGAGATATTTCTTCTCTTGCTGCCACCAGCTGAGCATTGAGCTACTCCAAGGTCCTGCAGATGGGGCAGTGCCCCCTCATTCAGAGCATATCCCTGGAGAAGAGCACCCCACAACCACCACAACTGACTGCCACCCTGTCTTTAAAAAAGGGGACAGGGCCATCCTGCAAATTATCGACAGATAAGTTTGTTAGACAATATGGCTAAAACAGATGCTAAAATTCTTCCAACTAGACTTCTGAGCTAGATAGAAAATGAAAAATACTTTCTTCCTTGCAAGATACATATATGTTATCAGCAGATAAGGGCCTTGTGGCCCAGCCAGTCTGTCCTATCCCTATTTCTAATGCTTATGGTATCCTAGCTGCTATGACAAGTCCCCCCCCTTCGCCCTAGCTTGATAATTCCCATGTGCCTATCCCACACATTCTTGAATTCCTGAACCTTGACCACCCCCACCACTTCCTGGGGAAGACTGTTCCATCTCTCCACCACCCTTTCAGTGAAGTAGAACTTCCTCAAGTTCCCCCTAAGTTTTCCCCCTTTTAGTCTCATACTGTGCCCCCTTGTTCTGCTATTTCCCTTCATGTTAAAGATGTTCTCTTATGGTACCCTGTTGATCCCCTTCAGATACTTGAAGGTCTATGTTATGTCCCCCCTCTTCTTTCCTCCAGAAAGTACATATTGAGAGCACTGATTCTCTCCTCATATGACTTATGCTGCATCTCAGACACCATATTTTTCACCCTACTCTGTACCGTCTCCATCCAGGCTATGTCTTTTTAGAGATGTGGCCTCTAGAACTGAACACAGTACTCCAGATGAGGCCTAACTGGTGAGTTGTACAGTGGTACCACCACTTCCCTCCTTCTACTTGTTATACCCCTCCCTAGCACCCTAGTATTCTGTTAGCCTTTCCAGCTGCTTTGTCACACTGTTAGCCACTTTGAGGTTGTCTTCTATGACTACCCCTAGATCCCTTTCCTCTTTGGTGGCCTCCAGTGTTACCCTGTCCACTCGACCCTAGGATTCCCTTCCCTCAGGTGCATAATCCTGCACTTTTTTGCATTGAAATTGGTACAAGCAGGTTTCTGACAAGAATTCGGAGTGACTACACAATTGTCCCTGCTATCACACCTGATTGAAAAGTATTGCATTATAAAAAAATTAAAAACAGAACCTTTTTGTAGCTTTTGTGGATTTCTCTACAGCATTTGACTCCACCATAATAGATCATCTTTGGATAAATATTAAGAGCAGTAGGTAAAGACAAAAATATATAGGTTCTGATAACATGTCTTTACACTAATACATGGATGAAAATTAAATATATTAAGTAAGGGGATTTAACTGAAAAAGTAGAAACCAATATGGGAGTGAGACAAGGATGCATACTCACCTCAAATGTAATATTTACATAAATGAAATCTTAGTATGAATTAAACAAATCTGAATATCATGTACCAAAAATGTTACGACATCATGTCCCTACTTTTGCCCTGCCTAAGAGGCAATACAGTGCAGTGGGTTAAGGCTCTGAGCTACAGATCTGGAGACCTGTATTTGAATCCCACAGCTGCCTAGGTGCATACTGTGTGATCCTAAGCAAGTCACTTAACTTCCTTGTGCTCCCAGGTCACATCTGGAAACAAGCTTTGGCTTAGTGTGCTACTCCTGGTTAAACAATGTTCCCTTTCCCCTTGCATATGTCGATGATTTGGCAATGATTTTCACCAGTAGATTGGGATTAGAGAGAAGTTTAAGCAAACTGGATACATTGTTCTCTAAATTAAATTTCATACCTAAAACTCAAAAAATTAAAGTTATGATTCTTGGTAGCAAAAATAAATGTACTATATATATATATATATATATATATATATATATATATATATTAGCAAACAAGCCACTGCAATATGCACAGTACAAGAATTCCAATATGTAGGCTTGATTTTAAGTTACAATATGAATTGCAATAGGCATGTCAAACATGTTCACAGTAAAATGTGGATAACAGCAGGAGCATTAAAGAAATGTAATAGAATGTTTGGTGGTATGTCAGTGGCACTGATGTTAAAAGCCATTAATGCTGAACTCATAAATCAGGGATGTTATACTGGTGAAGTTTGGAGAAATACAGATTTGAATCTATTGGATTCCATATTAAATTTATTATGCAAACAACTGTTAAAGTTACCCAGAGAAACACCAAATTCCTTGATTAGGACAGATCAGTATTAGGAAAGGGGAAATTGTTTAAGCAAGAAAGGCACACTATGCTGAAACTTGTTTCCAGGTGCAAGCTGGGAGCACAAGAATGTTAAGTGACTTGATCAAGGTCACACAGTATGCAAGTGGAGGCTGTGGGATTCAAAACCAGGTCTCTAGGTTTGCAGCCCAATGCTCTTAACCACTACACTGTACTGTCCCCTTGTAATTATATATTAAACACATAGTATAGACCAGACTGATAAATGTTTGGATAAAATTGTTCTTACAGCACCTGGGATCAATATTATCAGACTGTACTGAAGAAAAAAGTATTTATTCAAAAGAAATCTAACAGAAATATGGCTAGCCAACATCTATAGACTTTTGAACACATAGGCCCAGATTTTCAAACTGCACCCAAAAAGTGCGCAATAGCAGGAGCAAGCGCAAGTCCATTATGCCCATGCGCAAGAGGAGCAATATTCAAACATGGAGCAGGCCAAACTGCGCCTACAGCTGATGACTGAATATCACACCACCTGCACCATAGCGTAACTAGGGAGGGGAAGCTGAGCAGATCTGATGCACCATAGCGCAACAAGGGATGTTCAGCTGAGCAGTCCAGATGCGCCATAGCGCAACCAGGGACGCCCCTCAGCAGCAGAGTAATGCAACTGCACAACCAGGGAGGTAGGGGCCCACCACCCATGCCACAGATGGGCACAGGAATACACAGCAGAACAGACATCGTCCCCCCACACCCCATGCACTGCATAACTGGGGGAGGGCTGGAATAACCACTGGCCCATGGAGACAATCAAACAACCCACAGCTGGCCCATGGTGCTCCATCACACCCCCGGAAAGCTGTGACTGGCACACAAGGAGGGCTGACCACCCCGTGCCCCACCATCCCCCCAGTGCAGAGCACACCCTGCACCATGACCCCTAGGCACCCTTCCCAGGAGCAGCGACCACCACTGCAGGAAACCCCATGCATGCCACCACCCCCACTGTGACACTGCAACCCTGTGCACCACAGAACCATGTAAGGCAGCCCCACCATGAGCACCCATCAGCGGGTGGCAGCACACAGTGATGCAACAATGGCATACACAGTGCCACCATGCACAGTTCCCCTGAGGTACTGCTGAGAGACCAACCATACGTTGGAACATGAGGTACCCCACATGGGACAGGGCATGCCCTGGACACCACCACCAGTGGTACAGCACCCTGCACAGTATCCCAATGACACACCCCAACCCAGCACTGGCCACAACAGCCAGCACAGACACCCACAGTGGTGTGTGGAAGCATGCACCACACCGGATGCCACATAGTGCATGGACAGACACCCACCCATACCCAAGGGCACAACAACACAGGGACGCAGTGGCAGGGCAACCAAGCCCACGGCATGGGCCCATGTAAACTGTGTACACACAACCCACAGTCCTCCATGGCACTGGAGTGCCAGCAACCCTGCGCAGGCACTGTGGACCCATACGCCACCAGCATTTCCCAGAGAATAAGTCACAGACAGTGGTGCACATCCCCTGCAACACACACAAGGTACAGCATGGAGGTGGGACAACAACTGGGGAGGCCACAGTGTCACCCAAGGCAGACATGCATCACATCAGTGACAGGAGGTAACCCAGCAGTGTGATGGGTACAGTGGCTGCCCTGCAGGGACTGCCACCACTGACATGCCAGCGGAATGTGCAGGTCACAGACATGCATGTTTATTAGCTGCACAGGCCATGGACGGGCTGATAGGGGAGCCATGGACACAGAGCACGCACCATGGACCACTGCACACAGCCATCCAGTGCACAGGGAACAACACACACACCACAGACACTGATTGATAGCTACCCCGACACCATAGTCACCTCCACACGGACACACACACATACCCATGAATGCACCACCCCTGACGCCATGCACACCACTGCAGTTGAGCACCTATGGCCCGCTGCAAATCAGAGACCACCACAGTATTCATATCAAAATAACTATATTGAAAAAACATATAAAAGTTAACTATTTACAAAACTATTTACAAAATATATAAAAGGTGGGGGTGAGGGCCACAAACAAGGTGGGGGTGAGTAAGGGGCAGAGGTGGACAAATGGGACAGGAAAGGAGGGGTGTGAGGGTGGGTCCAGGGGTAGGGGATTTCAGGGGCTGAGGGACTCCTAGCGGGAGCGCTGCTCCCAACTCTGGCTCCATCTCTGTCGGTGCCTCCGCAGGACCCCGGTGTCATCAATCCTCCGGAGGATGTCCAGTGATGCCCTTGCCACCTGGAGGATCTCCCAAAGTGCCTCCCTGATCTCTCGGAGATGGCGGGTACCTAGGACAAGGGAGCACAGTCAATAGGTGTGAATGCACAGCCCCATACAGCCTGCCCACTGTGTATGGCATATGGCCATGGGACATACCTCTGTGATGGTGTGTGATCACCCACAGTGATCACGTCCACATGACCTGCCCACCCTGGCGCATACAGTCATGCAGAACGCTGCACACATCCACCAGCCAAGTCATGCACAGCACCACCGTGGCCATTTAGTGACATGGCTATGTGGTGCAAAGGCAGTGGTACAGCCATGTACCCGGTGCATGCATGGACCACCATCGATGCACTCCCAGACACGCATTGCCACTGGACAGTGTTGACTATAACAAGTTGCATGCATGACAGTGGTGTCAATGGATGGTGGCCATGCCCCGTTGCCCACCCTGTTACACAGCATGCAATAGTAATCATGGAGTTATGGCACTCACCATCAGCGGGCCAGTCCACTGGGTGGTGTGGGCCCTCACCCTGCCTGGCTTACCTCTGTTCCTCCTGCCGCTGAAGATTGCAGGCAAGGTGACGTTCCTCCGGGCCTGTGGTGCAAACATGGAGAGAGGAACATCAGTACAATCCCGTAGTAAAGCCCTCCTGCCCCCAGGTGTGTGCCCTCCCACCCAGCCAGATCCACCCACCCCACACCCTGATAACACCACCACAGCCAACCCTCGGATGGTCCCTCCCCTATGTGCTGGACACAAACAACTGTGATACCCATATGGAAGATAAAAGTGTGTTGACATAACACCTACCTGGCCGTGGCACCGTGCCCCTCCTAGCACATGCCCACACGCAAGCTAGCAGCTCTGGCTCCCTCCGCCACAGGTCCCCATACCTGTGGCAGCACTGCTCTGTGCTTCTCCCCCATCCTGTAGCCTCCTCGAGAGCAGTGGCCACCTCCTCCCACACCTGGATCCTGGCCCTGTCTAGGGATGCCTCCCCGAACAGTGGCCCATGGTGTGGCTCCACAATGGCCACTAGGTTGGCCAGCTCTATTTGCGACCATTGGGCAGCCCTCCTGCGCGCCATGCTGTCTGCTCGATATGCAAATATGGTGCTCTGCTGCATGGCTCCCCACGTGCAGATGCTGAGTGGTACAGTGCTGCCATTCCCTATCGTGCTGTCACCGAACAGCGCTATAGAGGTGCACCCATGCCTGATGCATGGCGCCTAGGGGGGCAAAGGTCAGGCACAAGGTCAAGGGTCTCTGGTGCACGGACACGCACAGCGCCATTGGAACCCAATGCGTGTAGCGCAATTGGCTGCCTGTGTGCTACCGCCAGTAGCAGCCTACCGCATAATTGCCCCGGTGCGCCTATGTTGGCCCTGTGCCACAGCACCATGTAGGTGACCATCACTATAGCACCACTTGCACAATGGTGGCCGTGTCCTGCATTGCTTACCATGCACAGCATGTCAGAAGCATGGCAGACGCCTGCGTCAGCAACCCGGGCATGCACAGTGAGGTGTGTACTACGCATGTCACAGAACTGCGCCATTGGCTCAGCATGTTCAACACAATTGCGCAAAGTGCAAAAGCGTGATATTCAGCCATCATATGCAAATCATCTAATCAGCCATTCAATGGTGCAGCATTGCAATTTTGCATCCACTTAAAGTTGTGCTTCACCTCATTTGCATGGGTTGCGCTATAAAAGTGGACATTGGGCTTCAGTGGCCATAGTCAGTTACTGCAGTCTATTGGTGAGTTGCATGCTGTTTGGGAGTGTGGACTGTGGATTTAGGGACATGCATGGGACTGCACGGTCACAGGTAACAACTGCCATTCTTACAGGCTAAATAATTACCGAGCAAGTTGTGGGAGAGGAGGAACACAGTGGTGGGAGGAGAAGGAGGCAGAACTTTACCAAGGCTGAGACCGAAGCCCTGTTTGAGGCCTACCTGGATCAGGAGCCGCTTCTCAGTGGATGGCAGGGAACACCTCAAGCCCGTGCTGCTGAATGGGAGGAGGTGGCATGTGCTGTGAACCTGCATGGTAGCCACCAGTGCTCCATGCAGGAGTGCAAGAAAAAGATGGGCACGGACAGGAGGAGGATAAAGGAGAAGGTGGCTGCCATCAGGGCAGCATGAGCTGCAACAGGTGGGGGACAGCTGGAGGTGGTACACCTGACCCCACAGGAGGAGAGGATTGCTGGAAGCATGCAGCGTAGTGCCATTGAAGGTGTTCCAGGTGGTGGCTTCCAGACGGGTGGTGGCCCATCACTGCATGGTTAGTCATGGTCTGTCTATGGGGGGGAGCAGGGTAGGTCACATGCAGTAACATGACTTTGCTTTCCCTTACAGATCCTGAGCATCTGCATGGGTCAGCGGTGGTGGGCCTGTCCACTGAGGACAGTCAGCTGGAGATGGAGGAGGGCCCATACACCTCCACAGGTATACATGGCTCAGTGCTACAGTGGGGCTGCCTGGCTGTCCACACTGATGTTGTTGTAACAGGTGCGGAGGAAGCCCTGCCTGTGTCCCAGCGTGCCAGCATCCACAGATGCCAGCATGCTGTGCCTGGGGCCGGTACTGAGTCCATCACCGATGATGATGTCGCTAACATCATGGGCAGTGACACATGTGTGCCACAGGATGGCCACACAGCAGGACACATTGCACCCATGGCTGTGGGTGGTGCTGCCGTGGAGGCCTGCGTGTCAGCATAGTCCCAGCCTGTGCCTGTCAGCACCAGTGGGGCAGCACTGGTGTTTGTTCAGGACAGTGGGACTGTTGCGGCCACTGCGGCAGCACCAATGAGCCCTGGGGAGCGGCAGCCATAGGGGCAGCATCAACAGTCGGCCAATGGGCTTGGGGGTACAGGGTTCAGTGGCAGCATCTGTGCACCGTCTGTGGATATGCCCAGACCTGGTCCTGGTGTGCAGCACCCACCCTCAAAGGGTGCTGAGCATCAGGGCAGTGCACACCCTGAGGGACAGGATGCCGAGGAGGCAGATGACCTCTTGGATGAGCACACCCACCTACTGCAAGCATCAGTCCAGCAGCAGATGCGGCTTGTGACATCGGTGGATGCACTGCATGTGGCTCTGGAGTGGGCAGAGGAGCGTCGCAGCAGGGACACCGCTCTGATTCTGGCAGTGATGGACGGTTGCAGGAGGATGTGACCGCTGCCATTGACAGGCATGCACAGTCATTCAGTGCCGTCATGGCCACAATGGGCACACAGTCATGTGCCCATGCATTGCAGACACCACGCAGTGCACTGTCCACCCCACATTCCCGGCATCATGCGACACCCTCCCTGTCGACACTGGGTTCAGCAGTGGGCATCCCAAGCACTCCTGGCGCAGGCATGTTCAGTGTGCTGCAGACCCCTGCATGAGCACGGTCGTGGTCATACAGTGGAACCCCTGGCGGACTATCGGTGCCACCCCATGAGGCCAGTAGTCAGCCTGTCAGTGCTGGTTGGTCTTGGTGGGGCCGCTCACGCATCCGTGGCAGCCGGGGCACTGTGTCACGTGACTGACCTGTCTTCCAATGCGGCTACTGTCTGGTGCTGCCCTGTGTGCATTGTGTCTTTCAGTGGGCAGTGCACGGGTGGGTACCCGGCCCTGCAAGCAGACACACAGTCCACCTGCACACCCTCCCAGCTGCTCTCCACAGTTGTGTGTGCATGATGATGCCTGCATTGCGCTGTACACCAATGTGCAATGGTGCTCAGAATCTGACACATGCACATGGACAGGCAGTGGGTGTGGTGGTCTGTGGACATGTGTGTGGCTAGGGTTGATGTTCTGGGTCGGTGTGCCTCCTGCCCTTTGTGCAAGTTTGGTGCGTTGTGTATGTGTATATGTGTGTGTGTCTGTCCGTGTGGCATGTTAGTCCTCACCCATCCCTGGTTGTGTGTGTGGTTCTTTGCCCTGCCACTTCCCTTAACGGCATGCACCCCTGGTGTGTGTCCATGCGTGTTTGAGGGTTGAGCCTTAGCCACTGTTGGCTCCACATGGCCCCATGACTTACCTGGGTTGGCTGAAGTGCTCCTCCATGATGGTATCCCAGTGCAGCTGTGCCAGCTGGATCAGTTGGGGGTCCCATTGCTCAAGAGGGGGCAGCCCATCACCATTGTCACTGGTGTCCTCATTGTCCCCATCGCTGTCCCCCTCTTTGACCTGTTCGGCTATCCCACATTCGTTGGCCATGTTGTGCAGGATACAACAGGCCTGGAATAGCCCACAGGCCTTTGAGGGGCTGTACTGTAGGGCACCGCCGGAGATGTCCAGGCAATGTAAATGTGCCTTCAGCATCCCGAACACCCACTCGATGACATTACGTGTGGTGGTGTGTGCCTCATTGTAGTGTTGCTGCGATGGGGTCTCGGGCTGCTGGTAGGATGTGAGCAGCCAGGGATGGAGTGGGTATTCACTGTCACCTGTGTGTAGAGGGTGGAGGTTAGTTTGGTGATCAGCATCACCCTGCCCTGGGCCATGTAGGCCACTACCCATGTCACTTCTGGCCATGCCCCTCCAGGCCCTATGATTGTCCATGTGGTTTTCATACTCACCCAGTAGGTGTCCAGTGGGGATGTCCCCACTCTCGAATCTGTGGCACAGTGCCGACTGGTACCAGATGAAGGCATTGTGTGCTCCCCCAAGGTGCATGGCACAGACATTGATTATGTACCCCCTGGCATCGCACACCACCTGGCAGTTGATGCTGGCATAGCCCTTGTGATTTATGTATGCGGCCCCCTCGGGGCCAGGTGGTGTGCGTATGGCTAAATGGGTGCAGTCTATTGTCCCTAGTGCACCAGGCATACGTGCTACCCTGTGAAACTCATGTATGTTTGCTGTGTGCTCCGCCAGTGTGCTGGGGAAATGGATGTACTCTGCAGCATGTGGCAGAAGTGCGCTGAGGAACTGGGTGAGGTGGCATAACGTGGCCAACTGGGTTATGCCTGTGGTGTCCCCAGTTGGTCTCGGGAAGGTACCCGTGGTGAGCAAGCACAAGCAAGCTGGCACTTTAGTCTCCACTGACAGGGCATGGCTCCGTTGTGTGGGTGCCTGCATGACATCACTGCACAGCTCACAGAGCCACCTCAGAATTGCCCTATTCAGGCGGTACCGGCCCACAATCTCAGTATCACTGTACAGCTCGAAGCTGGTGCAGGCTCGGTACTGTCTGTTGGGGCATACCGCTGATGGGCCCTTCCACGGCCACGCCCCCCTGCCACCCACTCACCCCTCATAACGGCCTCCATCTGGAAGGTGGCACTCAGCCATGTCCCTGGCTTGTGTTCACCCCCCCGGCAGCTGTTACTGTATTCCCCCCGCTGTCCTCACTGCTACTTCCCCTGCACTGGGAACACCTGCCTGTGGTGGCCTCTGAGCTGTGTGGCACTTCCCCCTTCTGCACTGGCTGTGGCTCCCCACACCTTCCCTGTGCCTCTGTGTTCAGGGTGCCCTTTCCCTGGCCTGCCCTGTGTGTCCCTCCTGCCCTGTCTGTGTGGCTAGAGTTCTGCCTCATGTGCCTTCCCTGAAGCATTCTTGTGCTTCTCCCTTGCTCCTTTTTAATTTGGCTCATTTCCACTATGGTGCAACTTCCACTTGCTCCCCTATTGCGCATGGCACTAGTTGTTGAATATCGCACTGCGCCATTTTTGCATGGTTCCTCCCCATTCAGTTGCGCATGCCTTCATTATCATTGCGCTGTTGCTCAGCGTGATTTAGGGGGCGCAACTGCCTCCTGCTGAATATTGCAGAATGGCGCAATTTCGGACTTGCGCAGGCGCAATCCTATTGCGCATGGCTCAACTGTTTTGAATATCTGGGCCATACAATATAACATTTCTTAAAATCTTAGCAGATCAGGGTATACAATTAAATTGATATTACACAAAATGTATCACTAAATTAATACAACAAATAGCTCAAAAGATTATCTAAACTGAATTACAATATTAAAATTGTCTAAATGGTTAGCAAATAATACACAAGCACTTATTAAAATAGTATTTAAACTCAATGCAGAATACAAAGTACAGAGATATATTGACCCTGTTCAGATCTGAGGCATTTCCCAGTAATGTTACTAATTTTAGATATAAGAATGAAGCTGCTATAGCAATAAACTGCCACTGTGGTTTACAGAAAACTGAAGGTTTACTTCACGTTGCTTTGTACTGCCCTTGGTATAAAAACACAAATGAAATAAATTCTTGGGTAAAATATAAAAACATTATATGTACCAGTTAGATTTATATAGGACTTGCTTATGCAGAAAACATGGATATTTTGGAGAAACTTGTAATTTTCCTTTTGGAAGTTATAAAGACTATAAGATGATTTGTTCAGACAATTAATACTTAAAAGAGTAGCTGATGCCTTCAGGAGAGCTTTAACAAAACATAGTATTTAGACACAGTTCGGCTTATATTTCACAATAGTTCTATATTTCTCCTCTCCATTATGTATTACTGAGGTGATCTGCATGAAAACAGGATTTTTGCTCCTGAACACTTCCTCTGTTCCTGCTGCTTTCTCCCGACCTGGGGTCATAACGCACTGATTGTGACACCACCGTTACTCCCATGGCAACAGACTGTGATGTCACAACAGAGGATTATGACTTGAGGAAGAAGTAAGTTACAGAGGCAGATGAACTCTAAGGGATAAAGATCATGTCTTCATGCAAATTTCCTCAGTAATAAGTAATGAAGAGGAGACATCTATAGAATATATATGGCATGCAAGCTGAATTGTACCCGAAATATTCTGTTTTTGAAAGTTTTCTTTGAGGCATCATGCTCTTTAATGATTATATAGGGTATATTTTAAATATAGCTGGAATGGGCAATGTGACTGAATCTTCTTTTTTTTTAAGTTCAAATAGGACTTATTGATTAATTAATTTATTTATTTAAATTTTGGTGACTGGGTATTAATCGCCTAAGAGAGGATAGGGACTACAGGTGAAAATGTCATTGCAAGGGGTGTAGGTATCCAGACTAGAACCTTACAATGTCCTGTTTAAACTCAAAAATAACAGTATATCTATTTTTGGATGAGTTAGCTAAAATATCTGGTCACCTTACTCAATCACCACAATAGCATTATTGTGTTTATGGAAAATTGTGAATGAGCTATTGTTATTGTTTCCCAATACATTTTTATGTCCTTATCCCCCCTTATTATCATACTCTATTTATTGTACTGTGGGAATTTATATTAATATTCAGAGGTAATGGGATATCACTCAGGCAGAATTGTTAAATGAAATTATTTGTACTGGATATTTTTATGATGTTATTTATGTAAAGCTTCAATCTGCTAATATGTTGTTAAATGAACACATTATTTGTAGTTTATGATGGCTTGTTTTATGTGTACTACATGTAATGGCCAAATGGCTGACCAGTAAAGCTTATTGATTGATTGATTGTTTGATTGATTGACTGCTACCTCTCTGCACCCCATCCCTGTACTGAACCTATAAATAAGGCTGTAGCTGGCTGATTAGGATATTGAACTATCAATCATACAATCTGAACCTAAGTCAACCTGCCCTATTACAAGAAAGCAGCAACTTCAGCCCATCTCACAAAACAGCCTTAATTAAACAAGTAGTGCTTGCCCAAAATGTAGCTGTAAACACAGTTAGCACAGAACACACAACTAATGTAATAGTGCTTACTCAGGTTGTAGCAGCAAGCAACAACCTTAGCAGGAAACAGAATATGAACTTGAACAAGTAGTGCTCACCCAGACAGGATGTGGCAGCCGACGCAACCTTAGCAGAAAATAGACTAAGAAATTAAACAAGTTGTACCTAGTCAGATAGGCTGTAGCAGCAAGCACAACCTCAGCAGAAGATAGACTACCAGATTAAGCAAGTAGTGTAAGGAAATGATCAATGTCCCACTTCTCAATAATCTCAAATTTACTCATCCTCTGGTATGAATATATATCTGCATGACATAAATCTAACACAGAACCCCCTCCAACAATTGGAAAAGTGATATTTTCTTGGCAGTCACCAGTGGCTCTGTACAATTCTCACCATCAAGTCAGCACACATTTTAAATATATTTTCCCATTTAATAATCTTTTCAGCCTTTCAAATATATATATTGGAATTACTAATTAATTATTTAAATTCCACTCCTGGGTCTTCCACCCAGATTCATACCCAATTCTGACATTTGCATCTCACAAAGCTAAAACTATAAACTTGTTGGGCTCAGTTCTCAAAGGGCCCTTAGACTGATGCAAGCTGCAGCAACATGCCTTGGACCCTGTGTCTGATTCTCTATTGAATAGGGTCCTGGTGGCAATGTCATGTGGCTTGCGACAACCCTAGCTGTATGCCAAACAGAAGGTACATCTGGACAGGATGCCACAAGCCTGCAGCAATCTAAGGAAGCATTCTGTGGTGATCTAGCAGACCCCCTCCTTATCCCTGATTGTCCCCTTAAATAATTATATATATTTCCCTGGTGGTCTAGCAGCCCCCCAGCCCTGATCCCCCATTAAGAAGTAAAACTGCCCTGGCAGTCTAGCAAGACCCCCCCAGCCCTGATGCCCATATTATGAATTATGAAAACTCCCTAGTAGTCTAGTACCCCCACCCCCAAACCCTGATCCCTCATTATGAAAAACTCAAACATCCCTGGTGGTCTAGAAGATCCCCAAGCCCTGATCCCTGTCATGAATAATTAACACAATCTTGGTGGTTTAGTGGACTCCCACCCATTACCCCCCTCTTCTATCTAGAAACCGAGCCAGCAACTGTCACAGCCCACCACTCACCACTACAGCCACCTGCTGACTGAGCTCTAAATGAGTGTGAACTGTATACTGTACACTCTCAGCAATTGACAGCCCATTGAGCTGTCAGTCAAAGAGCACATACTGAATACAGTAAGTGCTCATTGAGAGCTCAGTCAGTGGCTGGCTGTGGTGGTGGTGAGTGGTGGGCTGTGCCAGTCATCAGCTCAGTTTAGGGGGTGAGTGAAGTGTGGTGGTGGGACAATGCATACTGGGGTAGGGGGTTGGGTCCACTAGACCACCAGGGAAGTGTTAATTATTCATAATGGGGATCAGGGCTTGGGGGATTCACTAGACCACCAGGGATTATTTCATATAACATAACAGAGGATCAGGACTTGGAGGGCTGCTAGGCTACCTGGGATGATTTAGTTTTCATAATGTGGGATCAGGACATTGGGGGGCCTGCTAGAATACCTGGGCAGTTTTCATAATTCATAACAGGGGATCAAGGCTGGGGAGCCACTAGACCACCAGGGATATATATATATATATATATATATATATATATATATATATATATATATATATATTACCTATGAGGGCAATCTAGGATAGGGATGGGGGTCTGCTAGACCACCAAGAATGATTTCATTTATCATAATGGGGGATCAGGGCTGGGGGGACTACTAGATTGCTAGTAATATATATATTATTACCTATGGTGGTGATCGTGGATAGGGAAGGGGTCCACTGACCTCCAGGGATGTTTTCATTTATCATAAGGCAGAATAGAGGCTTTGGACTACCATGGACTTATTTTCATGACGGGGGATCAGGGTGTGAAGGGTGAACATTACCACATTGCTGCAAATTGCACAACTTTCTCAGATGGCAAATCTCCAAGAATCCTTAGACCAGCCCTGGCTGGTCTAATGGTAAATAAAAATTTGCACTCTGGAAGAGTTTTGAGATTCCCACTTAAGGGGATTTGGCATCCTTCATCTGCCACAAGCCCCTAGCACCATGCCCTAGCCCATTTTGTGATGCACGGGCATTGCAAACCCAATTTGGTGCACACAGCCTATGGTTGATGCCGGGTGCCTTTGAGAATTGCTCCTGGCTCATTTTTGGTGCAAGGGGCACTTTGTGCCATACTTGGTGATGCAAGCCCCTTGCACCATGCTGAGAGCTTTGAGAAGTGGGCCCATGATATTAATTTCTAATATTGGATATTCCCTCCTCAAACATCTTCACAGACATCTGAGAATTACTCAATGCAAGTTTGGGAGGAAACCAAAAGTTAACGACTGCACACATAACTGTCCTTGCTAGACATGCTATTAAATACAAAACATGATTATCGAAACTTTCTACTCCTGTACACATAATCCAAACCAACTTTTATTAAAACAGCCAGACCTCCGCAAGGTCTACCAAAATCACTATGTCTACTTGCTGGGATTACTCATAATTGTAAACCAAAAAAAAAAGTGTTTTCCCCCAGGTTTCCTAAAATGATTTTTTTTCTAATTATTTAACCAGGAGTGGCACACTAAGCTGAAAGTTTGTTTGTAGGTGTGACCTGGGAGCACAGGGAAGTTAAGTGACTTGCTCAGGGTCACACAGTATGCAAGTGAGGGCTGTGGGATTCAAACCCTGGTCTCCAGATTTGCAGCTCAGATCCTTAAACCACTGCACTCTACTGCCTCCCACTTCTGATAAAAGCTCTGCTAGTTCCACCCTTAGCTCCTTTAGTACCCTGGGATGTATGCCATCAGGACCCATTGCCTTGTCCACCCTGAGCTTATCGAGCTCTTGTAGGACCCTTTCTTTTGTGAAGGGAGTAGTGCACATCTCCCTCCCCCATGTGTCCATGGTGCTGAGCTGTGGGCCTGCCTTACCTTCTCTTCAGTAAATACTGAGCAGAAGTATCTATTTAGGGTAGATGTTTTTACATGGTCCTCCTCCTCCTCACATGCCCCCTTATCCCCTTTGATCTTAGCAATACACCCTCTAGACTTTCTCCTTTCACCAATGCAGCTATAGAAAGTCTTGTCACCTTCTTTTACTGTTCGTGCTAGTGTTTCCTCAGTTTGGGCCTTTGTCTGCCTTACTGCATTCCCTGCTTCCCTTAGGGAACTTTGGTATGCCTCACTATCTTCATCCTGCTGTGGTCCCTCATATTTCCTGAAGGCTAGCCTTTTGGCTCTGACCTTTTCTGCTACTGTTTTTGAGAACCAAAGTGGTTTCCTTCTTCTTTTGCACTTCCTTTTCTCTCTAACACAATGGATTGTTGCTTCAAGTATTGCATCCTTAATGCTTGCTCACTTTGCCTGTATCACCTCACCTGTATTTCTTATTGCCAGGGCTAGCTTAACTCTGTTGGCCATCTTATCAAAGTCAGTTCCTCTGAAGTCCCATATTTTGCCTTGGAATTGGATGATTAATTCTAGTGGTCATATTGACCCATATCATGTGATGGTCACTGGCCCCCAGGTGACCTTCTACCTGGAGATCTGTGATCCTTTCCCCATTAGTCAGTACTAGATCTAGGATTGCCCGGTCTCTTGTGGGTTGTTGTACCAGTTGTTTGAGGCCACCCCCCTGCAGGGAATCCACCACGTGTCTAGTTCTGGCAGATGTTCCTGCTAGTGTTGACCAATCTGTATCTGGCATGTTGAAGTCTCCCATTATCAGAACCTTCTCTTTAGCTGTCATGTTTTGTATATCTTCTAACAGTAATGTGTCTATGTCCTCCCCCGATCTGGAGGCCTGTAGGCAACCCCAGTTCATATGACTGTCCCATTTCCCATTTCTAGGGTGACCCACAGATATTCTGGCTCCTTATGTGTATTCTGAATTTCTGTAGCTTTGATATTTTCATTGACATACAGGGCCACTCCACCCCCCCCTTTGCACCTTGGTCTCTTCTGAACAGTACATAGCCAGGTACTGAAGTCTCCCAAGTGTGGTTGCTGGTAAACCAAGTCTCGTTAATTGCTACTATGTCCAGTTTAGCCTCTGTCATTATTGCCTGCAGTTCTGGGACAGTCTTACCTCAGTAGTGGACAAGATTATGGAGGCACACCTTAACGAAAGGATAGTTCAACACCTGGAATCCATAGAAGCACATGATCCAAGACAGCATGGGTTTACAAAAGGAAGACCCTGTCAAACTAATCTCATAGGTTCATACTAAGGTTCATACTAAGGTAAGATGCAAGAGGAAGAAGGCAGAAGCCCATGAAGCTCTTATACTAATCCAATACATAATAGGAGAGGTCATACCTTTTACATATAAGACCATCCAATCTATTTTTAAAAATACTTTTAGTTTCACTAATAACAACATTTAGTGGTAGCCTGTTCCAAGGGCCAACAACTCTGATAGTAAAAAAATATTTACAGCTTGACTTAACAAAAGGTTTTCTAACTAATTGTAAAGGATGGCCCCTGACATTTTGACCACAATTTTTAAATTCTAGACCCAGTTCACACAATAAATAAGGGTCTTGAATAATATCATACAATAACATAACATCACCTCGAAGTCGACGTGTAGATAAGGGCATAAGATTTAAAATGTCTAGTCTATTCTCATAAGGAACTTCAAATAGCCCAGAAACTTTTTTTGTGTATTTTATTTGAACTCTTTCCAGTAACTGGCATTCATATTTTTTATATGGATTCCAAAGCTGTGAGGCATATTCTAAATGTGGTCTAACGTATGCTCGAAACAAAGGCAACAATACTTCCTGTTTTCTAGATATAATATTACGTAATATAGACCATATCACTTTATTGAATTTGTTAATGATATTGTGTACATGATTATTGTAATTAAAGTTGTCTGAAATATTGACACCCAAATCTCTTTCATCAGATGTGGTCTCAAGTAGTATGCCATCCAAATAATAGGGACTTTGTAAATTACTAGAACCCAAATGCATTACTTTGCATTTAGAGATATTCAAAGTCATACCCATTTCTTAACCCATGTTGTAATGTGGTCTAGGTCCCTTTTGAATGGCAACAACCTGATGGTCAGAGGCGCATGGGCCACCTATTTTTGCATCGACGGCATATTTAATAGTAAATGAGGAACAGCCAGAAGAAAGGTCAGCAATAAATGCCTGAAACAGGCAAGGGCCCAAGACTGAACCCTGTGGCATCTCACTAGTCACACTACCCCTAGCTGAAGTGCTCCCATTAATGGTCACTTGCTGAGTGCGGATTATAAAGCCAGTTAATTATCCAATTTACTAGAAACTTGTTTATATTGAGCTTGTGAAGTTTAATAATTAAATCCCAATGTGGCATGATGTCAAAAGCCTTACTAAAATCAATGTAAATGATATCACATGGAACATTTCTGTCTAATAATAAGCTGATTTGTTCATAGAAACATATTAAATTTGTCAGACAACTTCTGCCTTTTTTGAAGCCATGTTGTTCTACATTGTGACACTCCAGGACTGGGGAAATTAAATCTTTAATTAAACACTCTAATAATTTACAAATAGAAGAAGTTAGACTTATAGGCCTATAATTATCCCAGTTATTTTGTTGGCCCTTTTTGTAAATAGGGATAACACAAGCTTCTTTCCAGTCATGGGGAACAAAATTGGTGGCCAAAAAATATTCGAACATCAATTTTAGGGGAACTGTAATTACATCAACTAATAAAAATAATAAATGTCCTGCTATACTATGTGGACCAGGACTATATTTTCCTTTCAGTTGCAGTATTTTATTTCTAATGGTGTCCAAAGAAAATTTAACTGGTGAAACATTGGCGGTGTCTAGTAAGGTATAATCATAGTTTGATTAGAAGATCAGGAACATTTTTTACAAAACTTTGTATTAAACAAATTTCCAATTTTTTTTGGCTCATATATTAAAGTGTCACAATCCAATAATGGACCTACTTGACATGTAGGTTTCCTTAAAGAATTGATATATGAATAAAATTGTTTGCTATTTGATTTGTTGGTGTGAATGCTAAGTTTTGCTCCCAGTTAGATTTGGCCTTCCTAATCATTCTTTGGCATTTTCTTTGTATATGTTTGTAGGAAATCCAGTTAGAGGAAGTTTTAGCCTTTTGAAATTTAATATATTTTTTCTGTTTTTGTCTAATACATTTCTTGATTGATTGATTCATCCACTTAGGAGCTTTAATATTAGTCTCATTTTTAAGTTTGGATGGAGTATATAGTTCTTTGAGTTGGAAAATTATATTCTTAAAATATTCCCAGTAATCTTCCGGGGTAAAGTCTGACAATATGATTTCCCAATTAATGTTTCCCATAATATGTTGCATAGTATCTAAGTCAGCTTTATCGTGCAAATAGATTTTAGTACAGTTGGGATTATATACAAAAGTTTGTACAATAATAAGTGTGATAGTATTATGATCACTATTCCCTATAGGATCGCTAACTAACATATTTTCTAATTCAAGGTCATCATCACAAAGGACCAAATCTAATATCATTTTTCCTCTGGTTGGGCAAAATACATTTTGCCGAAGTCCCAACTGAGTACATGTATATAATAACTTCTTCCCTTTACAGGTATTTTCATGTAAATTATGCCAGTCAATCAAGCCAATGTTAAAGTCCCCAGTGATGACAATTTTACCTAATGATTTTGCCTGTTCAAATTCAGATAAAATTGCATCTAATATGTCTATTGATGAATTCAGAGAATAATAACAGGAATCCAATATGAGGGCCTCAGAAGTAGAAAAGTTTATCTTAATCCAGATAGACTCAGTTTGTATGTTATGAATTTTGATATACTTTGTTATATTTATAGAGTTAAGTTGATTCCTTATAAATAATGCCACTCCACCACCTTTCCTGTTAGATCTATTGAAAGTATAGGTTGTGAAGCTGGGTATGTTGCTACCCCATGATGTTTTTTCATCCCCCCAAGTTTCGCTGATAGATATAATGTCGACATCCCCATTATTAATTCTACATTTCAATTTGTTCAGTTTTTGAGTTAAACATCTAGCATTAAAATATAGAAAATGTAATTTATGGCATTTTACAGAGCTACTGACTGGAGTTTTTAGAGATGGCGGCCTGTCCACCATCTCACCCCCAATTTTTAGTTTAAAAGATGGTGAATGGATGTCAAAAATTGTTTACCCAGAATGGCATTACCCCGTCTGCTTAAGTGTAACCCATCATAGCTGAATAGTTCAGGATGGAGATCAAATTCCTCCCAATGCATTAAGCATGTCAAATTTTGGTTTAAACACCATTTTCTTAACCATTCATTCACAACTTTGATTTTGTGATTTAGAAAAAATGAAAAATGAGGGATTGGTAAAATTTCTGATATACAAATCGTGCAGCCCATATCTACAAGTTTATTTGTTAAAGCTACAAAATCCTCTTTAATTGATTGGACGGAGTCTCTATAAATGTTATTGGCACCAACATGTATCAGTGCTATAGGATTGATGCCACGGTCCTTCATAATCTCAGGTAACATAAGTGTGGGGTCAGATATTTTACATCCACTGAAACTAGAGCAGGTTCTGTTAGCTTTGTCAGGGTTCAAGATAGTCCTATCCAGATGTTTAGTCAATGAATCAACCAATACATAAATTTGTTGATGTAGGGAATGTTAGGCACACTGTGTGTGTCATTAATAGGTGATAATGTAAGTTCAGTGGACAAATCAATGAGCGGGATGTCATTGGTATGCAGATTATTAACTAGTGGTAAATTAGAAATACCACAGTCAATTAACCCACTAAGATTATCTGGAGTTGCATTTTTGACCTTTGAGACAGGAGAAGATAAGGGGTCAAATCTGTTAAATTGCTCAATGCAAAAGTGTTGGGCCTTACGACCTTTTTTAGTAACTCTAGAATTTTGTGTAACAAACCAGCTGTCATCAGTGTCCTGATTGTAATCAATCAAACCATCATCTTCCCTAGCTCTTTTTCTAATACCTTCCTTATGTCGCTGGGGATTATTAATAACTGTTGAGATGGGAATTACAGGAGAATGGGAGGTGCTTGGTGTAACATCAGTGTAGCCATCATAGCTATTACTAATTTCTGGATTCAATGATAAAATACTTGTTTTGAAACAGTTTTGCATATCAGTTTGACTATTTTCAAGTGTAATTAATCTTACATTGAATTGCTCAATCATTTGGTATAAATCCACAATTTCAAGACATTTGCTACAGGTATAGGGTTGATTACTTTGCTCACCCACCAATAAAGTATACATACTACAAGCTGAGCATTTAATGCCTGTGGATCCATTAATGGTTGTGAAATCACTACAGTCAGCCATGACTTCATTCTAATTTCTAAATCCGATGTAAAAAGTTAAAACAACAGTGTATCACACTTGTTGATAAACATAAATAACCAAAAAGTAAATTGTGAGGAATAACTCTCTTAAGATTTAAATCTATCTAGTTGGACTATTATACCATCCAGCAGACTAAAATGACCAATCCCTTGAAAACAGCTAAGGTTAGTTTAACAAAAGTGTAAATTCCCCTTCTATCTTTAAAAATCCAGAAACACATAAACTACAATTCAGTTAAGTACCCAGAGATACAAAAAGGCACAGGAAGTGAAGTACGAGTTCGTTGGCGCTGCTACTGAACACCACAAGTTAATATAGATAGATCAAAATGAGAGCTTAGAGATCACAGGACTCACAATTTCTGCAGCCCTTCCACACTAAACACGCAAAACACACGCGATGACGTGCGTGTATTTTGCCGCGTCTTCGATGCGTGAGGTCTTTTCGCCTGCTCGCTGCAGGGCTGACCTAAATAGTGGGTGTAATAGACAGTAGATTTCCTTGACTGGGTAACCAGAGTGGTGGACTAAGGGGGAGCAGTTGATGTCGCCTACCTTGACTTCAGCAAAGCTTTCGATACTGTTCCACATAGAAGATTGATTAATAAGCTGGGTAGGCTCGGGGTGGGTCAGAAGTTGGTCAACTGGGTGGCAGAATGGTTGGCAGGCAGAAAACAGAGAGTGGTGGTGGTAAATGGTATACAGTCAGAAGAGATGCAAGTCACAAGTGGAGTACCTCAGGGATCAGTCCTGGGGCCAGTCCTCTTCAATATATTCATCAGTGACATTGCAGATGGACTGAAGGGTAAGGTTTGTCTGTTTGCAGATGACACCAAGAACTGCAACAGAGTAGATGATACAGATGGGGTGGGCAGAATCATAAGAGATCTGAATATACTAGCAAAATGGTTGTAAAAGGGGCAACTGGGGTTTAATGCAAAGAAGTGCAAGATCATGCACATAGGGAAGAGAAACCCTAAAGCCACTTATAGGCTGGGGGGGTTGCTAGCAGTCACAAGGGAAGAAAGAGACTTGAGCATTATCATCACTGATGACCTGAAATCATCCAAACAGACCACTAAAGCAGTAGGTAAGGCTAGGGGGATGTTGGGGTGTATTAGTAGGGGTATTACAAGTCGGAAGAGGGAGGTAGGTAATAATCCCTCTTTACAAGACACTGGTTAGGCCTCATCTGGAGTACTGACTGAGTGCAGTACTGGAGGCCGCATCTTCACAAGGACATTAACCAAATTGAGTCAGTCCAGAGAAAGGCAACCAAAATGGTGCAGGGACTGCATCAGAAAACATATGAGGACAGATTAATGGAGCTCAAAATGTATACCCTTGAGCAAAGGAGGGAGAGCGGTGATATGATCGAAACATTCAAACACCTTAAGGGCATTAACAAGGTGAAAGAGTTTAACATGTGTCAATATAAGAAAAATTGCAGGACAAGAGGACACAGCATCAGATTAGAGGGAGGCCGATTAAGGGGTAATGTGTGGAAGTTCTTTTTCCAGAAAGGGTGATGGATGCATTGAACGGCTTACCTCAGGAAGTTGTGGATATGAATACAGTGCAGGGCTTCAAACAGGCATGGGATAGGCATAAGGGAGCAGTACAGATGAATATGACTAGATAGGCCATTGACAGAACAAAGTCCGATGGCACATTCATAAGGTAGAAAAAGAAATAGGCAGACTGGATGGGCCTTGCGGTCCTTATTTGCCGTCAACTTCTATGGTTTTAATAATACAATAATAATAATAATCATAATAATAATACAATATCAAAGTCACCAATAAAGTCCATCCACCTTTTATACTCATGTTTTTGGGAAAAGCCAGCAATATTCCATCTTACAATATTAAGATCATTAGACTGGAATTAGTTTACTTCTTGGATAAGCCAATTTTTTAGATCAGTCTAAATGTTAAAGATTTGTTCCTGGACAAATATATGATAAATCGCTAGCATTTGAGGCCATTTGAATCTTTCAGGACTGTACTAGTATTCATTCTCATGCTCTTTTGTTCCTTCTCGGATGTATTTTTTTATTGTAAACATTTTGTAGTTCATTGCTAACTTTCAAGACATGTACCCTATCCACTGGTTTCATAAATTCTGCTATATTATGTTGCTTCACTGTACTTTACTGTAATTTCTTACTTGTTTTATTATTAACAAATGTGCCCCAGACTTTTCTTTAATAGAATTCTCCTTAACGAAGCTTGCTAACCTAATACCAGCCTCCTCAAACTTAACTATTGCTTCCAATAAAATGTCTCTTTTTTTCACCATTAAAAATGACCAAGCACACCCACCCTTTATCATGCTGAGCCTTATATTCATAAATAGATGTCATTAAATTAGACAAGTTACATGTTCATGTGTTGTTTTAAGTACACCATTAAAATGTAATGCTGGTAACAGAAATAGGCTGCTGGGTAACTAAGATCTGCAGCTTATCCATTAGGTAGGGAAATGGACAAACTAGGTGGGACAAGTGGTCCTTATCTGCTGTCAAATTCTATGTTTCTATGTTCCTAGGAGGCCTTTTCTTATTTTTCTATTCTTTCAGATTTCATCTAGCGCTTGGCTATTATATGTAAGATCTTTCTGGATAATAGTTAAAACAGAATCCCTGTTGTCAGAAACAGTATGGGCTCCATATTCAAAAGTGGCCAGCTGTATCGCGGAAGTGCCTGTGCCACACAACTGAGATGTGCTGGCACAAAATAATACAATATTCAGGAGATGCACCATGAGATGCAATCATGGATGTCTGTCTGAATCTACCAAAGGTGAGCGATAATGCAACTGGAAATGTGTGGCCCAGCAGGACATCTTTGAATATGGGAAACCATGCAAGATAGGCAGGGACAGGGATGCACAAACAGGGAAAGTAGCCCAATGCACTGTTGCAAGTTGGATGGGTGTTGCTGCAAAAGGGCAGCACCCCACAGGACAGAAATGGACAGTGGCATGTCACAGTGGCCAAAACAGTCAGAGACAGGGCCCCTGAGTGCCCAGTACAATGCACCACACAGATGACACCAACCATGGGGAATGTCATGCACACTGTGCAGTGTAGACACATATGGGCAGGAACAGAAAACCACAGTAGTGGCCATGTCGATGGACAGGTGCAAACGCACCAATAGAGTGACAAATGTGCAGCTATGCCAGACAAAGACATGGCACACTGTGCCACCAGCACAGCACCACAGTGGCTGGGGGCAGGGGCTCACATAGGGGGCTCAAACTGCAAGTGAGACATGGCTGCCGACATTGCAGGACACAACCACATGTTTTATTTTTATTTATTTTTTTATTTTAGTCTTTGGTTACCAGGTAAGGCCCACTAGGCACAATTGCCTGTTTTCAGGGGTGACCTGGGAGCACTGGGCGGTTAAGTGACTTGCTCAGAGTCACACAGTATGCAAGTGGAGGTTGTAAGAATAAAACTCGGGTCTGGTCTTCTGGATGAACCAAGCTCATTCACACCTAGTTCCTCTATCCTCTGGGTTATACTGCCATGCTGAGAACAACAGAGAGGGGCACAGGGCCATCACAGGGAACCAGTGGGAAGGGACACAAGGAGCACTGAAAGGAAGCCCAAGCAACCAGTGCATGCATGTCTGTGACAGATATAGCATTGACCACCCCCATGAGACAAAGTGTGTCAAGTGGGGAGATGACAGAAACACACCTGTGCACCCATTCCTATGAGTCTGTGGGCCACATGTGCCACACAGCAGTTGGCAAGAACAATGAAATAAACACACACACAACCATGTCACAAAAAGCAAAGACTTTACTATAAGAAAAATGCATGGCCAATAACAACATAAATAACCGCAACAGCAATAACAATGTAAAAACAAGAACAAACGGTACAGTGGCAAAATACATATAACGCTACAGTGCTACAACATCAATATATGCAATGTAGGGAAGAGGGAACACAGGATGTGTGGGGGTACTATTTACATTGGGAGGGGCGAGGGTACTGATGCAGTGCAAAATGAAGTATATAACCATTTACAGAGTGGCATGGCCCTAGCAGCCCACAGTGTGATGGCGCCGTGTCTTTTGTCAGGGCTATGTGCCCTCACGGACCCTGCGGCCCTCCGCCACTGATGTCAGGGTGTGGATCACCCGCAGCACCCCCAGCCACCTGCAAATTGCCACAAGAATCTCCTGGTGGAACAGTAGCCAACTCTAAAGTTGTCTCCCTTCATTCTGGATGACGGCTGTAGCCTGTGCACCTATGGGAGGAAAAAAGACAAACAAAACATGACCTCAGTGTCAAAAGTCACATATTCACAGACAGAACCCTCTCCCCCCATACAGTGATGTTGATGTATATGCCCACAGCTGCATGGCCCACTGCACTAGGCAGCTACATGGCCAAACCCACCACTGACAGGCGATACACCATGGAACAGCACCCCATGAAGTGCACTACAAGTGATGTGTCTGTGGAAACAGCCAATGGTGGTGCAGGACATGAACAAGTCATGGCAAATGGTCATCTGTGGCCATGGCCCATATGGCTGTGTGCCACATGTACAGTGTACCCTACAAAAGCACACTGCCCACATGCAGTGGTACATGTGTGTGATGGTGATAGGTGGTTAAACCCCACCACAGCTGTGAGAGAAGCAGGAGCACAGATGTACGGAACTGTCCACTGCAGGACACACACACAGGCATGCATGGATGGCATGCTGTGTGCTCACATGTAGTGCCCAACCAGTGGTGTCAAACTCCTGCTGGACACACAGGGGACTACTGACTGTGCAAGGCTGCATGGGTGACCCCGCAGGGGAACCCAATGTCAGAAGCATGCTGGCTGGTGACAGGTGCATGATGCAAATCCATGTGGGGGCAGACACACACAGTATCACTGGAGAGGCAGGTACCAGGGGAATACCTGTGGAGCACACTGGCAGGGTCATGCCACAGGGCATCTAGATGGGCATATCCCCAAACATAGCCCCAGATGAGCCATTGAGCCATGACACAACCACAGACCACAAAAGGAGGCAACGCATGTGCAAACGCATGGCCACACACATGCACAGCCTAAATGGGGCAGAGTGTCGCAGAGGTGACATGGGACCATGACAAGGACCCTCCCACAGATGATGCATCATGTGGCGGACAGCCGCCACCATCCACCACACATGCACACAGGGCCTGTAACACACACCCACACATTGTGGATTGAGGAGGCCACTGCAAGGGGCACAGACAATGGCAGGGGACATGCCTGCATGTAGGGACAATGCCCTGGGCCATACCAGTGCACATGGCACATGCATCAGTGGCGGTGGTCACCATAGTGCGACACAGTGTCTGATGGCACAGGACAGCACACACAGTCCAATGTGCACTATCCCCATATGAAACCTGTACACTCCTGTAAGTGCACAGTGGTGAACAGGGACACACAGATGAACTATGGTGTTTGGAACAGGTGCAGTGCAGGTCGACAGGCACACTGTCATCATGCCATTCATCTGGTCGGCAGAGGGTTTGCACAAGTACATGGCCCAGTAATGCCATAGGTCAAGACAACACTGGCTACACCCAGCAGAAAGGCAGGCAACATAAACATAGATGGCCCCATGTGCCATGTCACAGTGAATGGCTATGGGCTGAATACCCACAGTTGTGCGGCTCACACATGGTGCACTGTGACATGGTGGTGTTGACCAGCATGACTGCAAGATGGACACCAGCCTCACGTAAACAGTGTAAAATAGCAGGATGCAGCCAGGGGCAGTGGTAGACATGTCACATGGCATGTGTTCTGTGATGAAGCATGCATGCAAACGTTGCCCACACAGGGAACAGTAGGATTGAGACACAGCACCTGTAGTGTGCCACTGGCTGCACCGTGCAGGTTCCACAGACACAGCACAGCCATGGCAGCAACAACTGACCACTGTGGTGGTGTCTGCCAACAGACAGCCACAAAGGACACATGGTAGCAACAGTGACAGCGGGGTGCACCACAGCAATGGGGATAAGTATGCCAAGCAGTATGCCATGTACCGCAGGTAGCTGTGGGTTCAGGGATGTCTGCACTGCAACAACAAACCATGGCATTCAGTGTGGGGTCAGAGGAATGTGGAACAGGGCATCACACATGCAATGGACCACACCATGTATTGGACCTGACAAGTGCGTGTACCATGAGTGACAGCCCAGGGCTGTCCCTGTTTGGACAGCGGTAACTGACCACAGCCTTGTACAGATACACTGGAGAGTGACTGGTACACAGGGGCCAAGAGCACTGTGGAGCTGTTACACAGCACAAGACTACCACCACATGTGTGCAAGACAGGCACTACATGGACATGCCCGACCCACATGCCATGGACGGCAATGGGCAATGCACACCCCCCATGTACCCATGAAACCTCTAACACAACAATGTACACTCATCTGCTGCATGGCATGTCACATGCTGGTGGCTCCACAGTTGCCATCCTGGGACCCAATGACTTCATGGCCCTGGCTATGGGTGCCTCTCCAGGCCTGGCTGACCTCCTTCCTGCCTGCAATGGAGACACAAGGAGAGATCATGGTGAGCATCAAGTCATATCACACTGCCCAACACCCATGTGCATGCCAGTTATGTGATGCCCCAACAAATCCACATGCTCCACTGTAGTACTAGAGGTGCAGGTTCACAGTGGACAGGCACTGATGCATGAAACAGGCCCCTGTCACCAGTTCCCACAGAGTACATCACCACGTGATACTGAGCATGAGTTGGTGGTGCAGCATGGTGACATGTTTGACACTGCGGTATGCTGACAGGCCCCTGCCTTGTGCAACATGCACATGGTACCTGTGCCCTAGACAATGGCACATGTGGATGGGCAACATGTGTTGCCACCTCCACATGGTACATGAGGCATCACCATGGACACCATGCAGAGGAGTTTGGCATTGTGCCCGGTCTGCATCATGGTGCAGCATACAGCGGTAATGTACAGTGGCAGCATGCAACACACCGAGAGCCCACATCAGACACTGTGTAACCACTGTGGGCCACCATGGCCCTCACTGCCATGCAGCAGCACACACCATGGCATGGCCTTAGACCTGCATTTGGGGCCACACTCCCCTTGGGGTGCACGGGGCTGGACAGTGACCACACTGCATACTGACACAAGTACACACCCTCCATACACCACTGGTGACATGCTATGGTCCACAACGGACACTGCCTGCCACAGCCACACACCTGTCATCTCCCAGTGCCATGCATGGTGCACACTGTCACATCACATACATACCTGGGCGTTGCACTGCTCCCCTCTGCTCCATATCTCTCAGGTAGTTCAACCTGGTCATGTTCCTCCGACAGAGGTTGCCATATCAGTGGTGGCACTGTTGGGGGATGCCTGTGCATCTGGTGAAGTGCACAGCAAGCATGGCCCACAACTGGGCCCATGCTTTCTGGAGCTCATCTGCCCTGAAGAGTTGCCCCTCCAGGGGGACCACAAGGTCCTTCAAATTAGCCAGCCCCATGTCCCCCCAGTAGTGGGAGCAGGGCCTGGTGGACACTGATGCAGTGGCATGTGCCATCTCCAACTCTCTCTGCTGCACCTGCTGCACTGTGCTATTGCACTGTCAGGAACTGAAAAGCATCTGGGCCACACCAGTTGCACGAAAGACCACACAGTCTTGTTCCCACACAGCATGCATGTGTGCCATAGGGATACCTAATAGGTGTACCATGGTGCACTACTGCACATGCACAGTAGTGACAGGCCACATGGAAAGCAGAGGTTGCATCCCTCACAAACATGCATGCATGGCCACACAGCGCCACCATGTTGGAGAGGTCAGCCGATGCCATGACCATAGCCATCAATATGGCACAAGTCTGTGGCTATGCGCTGTATGCATCCACCACACACTCCGCGATGCATCACCACTAACACCCTTTTCCCATGACTGTGCAAAGCAGTGATGCAATACTCATATTGTGCATGCATCAGAAATGTGCCATGTGTTTGTGCTGTGGTGCAAATACATATGCGATGCACTATGAGATGCGCTAGGCCTAGCTTTGCAATAGTCAGCCAGGGTATGGTAATGAGCTCATTACCCAATTCTGGCCCATCTCAGACATTTGCATCTCATTATAGGTTGCTCTGCCCCTCACTTGCATGAAATGAGCTATAAATTGAGCCAGAATGCACCACCCCACCACACAGGTGACCGGAGGGGTACTGCAACCTTGGAGGTAGGTGTGTTTACACTTTGGCATTTTCTGTAGTAGTTTCACCTTAACTCTGCATGTCTCTCATTACATGGCACTGATGCTGGACCTGTCCCTATGATTATCTGTCATTTCCACAGGCACCAGTATGAAGAACAAGTAGGGAAAGAAGAGATAGAGGCCAAACTTCACAAAAGATAAGCTTATGGCCCTCATCGAGGCCTACATCCTCAGGGAGGACCTGCTGACCAGAAAGATGGAGACCCAGCAAGAATGAATGAAGGGTTTGTCAGACGGGGCTGAAGCAGTGAATGCCCATGGAAAATACAACCAAACCCCCAGGGAAGTATAAAGCATATAAACAGTGAATGGATACGAGCCAGGAAATTACTGGTCTGGATCCGGGCATCCCTCACTGCCATGGGGGGCCATCAACAGTGCCCGTCATGATGGCACAGGAGACCCTAGTCACTACCACCCTGAGTTGTGCCTCTATTGGGGGTGTCTCTGTGGTTGGGTCTGATACAGGAAGTGTGCCATCACTGCACTGTGAGTATGCATTGCAGAGGTACTGTGGAGGCCTGCATGTGGTGTCCACAGGTGGTCTCAGGCATGTAGCACTGTGCAGGAACAGAGATGCGGCTGCAGTATGACTGTGCATAGCCCTGGGGTGGGTCAGCAGGGCCTCTATACATGGGTCCCTCTGTCCATGTTATGGGACAGGTACATGCAGCACCACACATGTCTGTAGCCTCTGTTACCTGTCAATGCACCATACCTCTGGGTCATCAGTGTTGTGTGGGACTACACCCCTGTGGCCTGTAGTGTGGGTGTGCATCTGGCATTTTCATTGGGCCTGTGTGACACATGCTGGCTGCTGTGCAGAACTGTGGGCCAGGTTGTGGGGGGGTTGTTGGCTGTTTAGTCTGTATCCCACATGGGTCATTTTGTGGCCACACACATACTGCAACACAACCCGACCTGTCTGTATGGCACATGTGCCATGTGCCCTGCAATAGTAGTCCTGACTGTGTGTGCCACCACCTGCACACCTGTGATGCACATGTGCACCTCCAAGTGAATGCCACAGTGTCCTCGCTATAGGCATGCAACCCTGACCATGCTTTCCCCTTCTGCTTTCACAGCTCCATCACACCTCAGGGGTGCAGCAGCATCCCAGGGATGGCCTGGGGGACAGTAGCCAGACTTCCCCATTGCCAGCACATCTACAGCTGCCATGGCCACTGCTGTTGTGGCAGCCACACAGGAGGTGAGTCAGGTTCCTTGCCTTACTGATCTTGACCCCCTGTCTGGGATTGACCTCCTGGATGACCTTGCTATGCTTGTCTCGGCCACAGATGATGATGATGATGATGCTAACCAGTTGCAGAACATCATCCTCGACACTATGAGCAACCCTGGCATGATGGATCCCACACAGGCACCCTCCAACAGCGGCAGCCATCCTGGGACATCACAGGAGTAGCCCCGCCACACTGCATGCCGTTTGCCACCATTTTGACTGTGGGTGGCCAGGGGCAGGGCACTTCAGTGCGGCCTGGGTGCACCATATCCATCCGTCAGGGTGATGTTGACCAGCAACGTCTTGCAGGAGCAACTGTGCAGGCCAACCAAGCACCCATTGTGTCTTCATGCACACAGTCCCCAGGCCAACAGTGGCCTGCTGTGCAGCAGCCACCAGTAGTGGTTGCAACACAGCGGGCCAGAACACCCCCTGCTCATCAGACACTGCCACAGCACATCCCCTGCTGATGGGCTCAACAATCACACACAGCTCTTGTGGAACTCCATGGAGCGCCAGGTGGCACTCAGGGAGGCTGTGCATGGGTTGCATGTGCAAGTGACTCTCCTTGAAGAATGGGAAGCCATTTGGCACACTGAGGTGCTCGGTGAGCTTCGCCAACTGAGGGCAGACATGACCACAGAGCTGCACCTCCTGTGAGTGGACATGACTGCAGGTCTTGACAGGGTTGCACAGACAATTGCTGGGGGCTGTGCAGACAGGGCTACATGGCCCAGCAGGAGCACTCACTGCATGCCACGCAGCAACACCAGCACCCACTCATTGAGGCGCCATGAAGCCAGTATGCTCCACACATTGTCCCCTGCCCTCAGCATCCCCAACACCCCTGGAAATGGTTTGAATTTCAGGATGCCTACATCAACATGCAGTCAGTCACATTAGCATGGGTCAGCATCCTTGGTGGTGGAGGGCACAACTCTTGTGGCAGGTGGTCTCCCAGGTGAGGCACACCCACCTGTTGTGCTTGGCCATTGGCCAACCACGTGTCCACAATGGCCACATGGGCAGACACTGAGGTGTCCTGTCCACAGTTGGCTTGCACATGTTGCCCCACAGCTGTTGCTGGTCTGACATCATGCCAGGCCTGCTCAGGGCTGTGCTCTGTCAGTGTACAACATGCACACATGCCTGTGGCATGTTCAGTCCATCTGTTTGGCATCTGGGCCATGGATGAGGGCTGTGGCATCATGGTGGTGTGCAAGGGGATGATGAGTGCAGTTGTAGCATGATGCTGTGCATCTGTGCCAGTGGCCTATCACTGACCCATGACATTGCTCCACATCCACCTGTGAGAATCCTTGGCACTGTTGCCCATGCTGTGGATGAGTGTGCATGTGTAATGCGCACACATGTGTGCATGTCATGCCCCCATGACTGTGTCTGACTGCCCTGCCCTGGAGCACCGTGGGTTGGACTTACCTGTGTGTGTGTGTTTGTCTGCACTGTCACATCTGCTGCTTCTGGCGCTCACCTTTGGGGTCCGAAGTGCTCTTGCATGATGATGTCCATGTGCTGCCCGAGCCCTCAGTTCCAGTCTGGGGTCCCTCTGGGCCAGTGGTGGCTGCCCACCCTCGTCCTGTAGATCCTCATCCTCTGAACTGCCACCCTCAGGTACCTGGACAACTATTCCTCAGTCTATGGACATGATGTGTAGCATGCAACAGGCCAGGAATTTGCCACTGGCATTGTCTGGGCTGTACTGTAGAGCACCACTGGACCTGTCCAGGCATCTGAAACTTATCCTTATCATACTGACCATGTGCTCGATAATGTTCTTTGTAGCGATGTGTGCCTCACTGTATCTCTCCATGTGTGCCTTGTTGTATCTGCGCATGGGCAGAGTGGGTAGGTGCTGTCACCTGAGTGGGGGACAGTGATATATCAGTCTACGTACACATCTATTCATGTTTTACAGGGGTTCCCCACCATGACATATGTACGCTGGTTGTGTCTGTCCACACTGTTCACCTTGTGGCTGTCCACACTAGTCATCTGTTTATTGTTCCCACCTGCATACACCCTCATATGCCTCTGTAGTACCCTCCCTGCCATTACTTGCCCACTGTCGATACCACCATGGCATGCCTGGCATCTGCACTATGGTGCAGTGCTATGGCACAGCCTGTTACTACTCCATGTTGCTGTCTTGTCACACAGTGTCACACTCCCCTGCCCCACATACAGTGGCGCCTTTGGGGGGGTGGCTTCCCCCTCCCGTTGCCTCTGACTGTTGTGTATCATCACATTTGCTGGAACACTCATTGCTCCAGCCATTGTTCTAGTTTCAGTCGATATCAGGGCCCCAGTCTGTCAGCCACACCTCATCCATTTTGCCACATGTCTGCTGGCCTTTGCATTGGCTCTGTCTCACTGATCCACCCCCTGCATAGCCACTGGAAGTGGTTTCTGGAGACATGTGGGAACCATGCCCATGGAGTTCTGTACCACTCACTCCCTAGGTGGCCACTGGGTATCTCCCCAGGCTTGAATCAGTGGCACAGGGCTGACTGATACCAGATGTAGACATCATGTGCACTCCAGGGATACCTGGGAAAGACATTGCTGATGTGTCCTGTAGCATTGCACACCACCTGGCATTCGATGAAGTAGTACCCCTGCCTGTTAATGTGTGTCTCCTTGTCAACACCAGGTGGTGCATTGCCACATGGGTGAAGTCAATTGCTCCTAGCATGCCTGGCATGTGTGCAACCCTGTAGAAGTGCTGCATTGTTTCTGTGTGATCTGCTGCTGCTGTGCTAAGGAATGTGATACACTCCATAGCATGTGGTAGCAGAGCAGTGAGGAACTGTATGAGCAGACGGGACATGGCAGATTGTGTGATTCCAGTGGTGTCACCCACTGGTATCTGGGAGGTGCCCGTGGTGAGCAGGCACAGTGCTGCTGTCAACTTTGTCTTCACCAACATGGTATCACTTCTGTATGTTGGTACCTGCAGTTCATCATGGAGCAGCTCACAGAGTTGTCTCAGAATTGCCCTGTTGAGAAGGTACCAGACTGCAGTCTCAGTGTCAGTCAGCTGTTCAAAGGTGACATGGTTCTGGTACCATCGCTGGTGGGCATACCACTTAAGGGGCCCTTCTCTGCCATGTTGCTGGTCCTGTCTTACTCACATCCTCTATCACAGCTGCCATGTGGAAGACCATGCTGTCCATGACTGTAGTTCTGTGCTCTGCCCATGGGAGGCTTGCAAAGTTAGGCCATCTCCTTTTATACCTATCTTTGGGCTGCTCATTTTTGGGATGCACTGCACTTACATTGCACATTTTGGCTGAATATGCCGAATGCCCCCTGTAGTTGCACCACTGGTGTACTTCTCCATGATCGTGCATTCAGATTTGAGTGGTGCATCTCCTCCTGTTGAACATCATGCTTGACCACATTTTTCAGGCTGCATGGCACATCTCAATTTGGGGCCGCACATCTCCTTTGAAAATGTAGGGCTATACGTACTATTTATTTAAAAATGCAGTTTTTCTGAGATCCACATAGCTAAGTTCTACAACCAGAAACTAGTACTAAACTACAAGAAGACAAAAGTCCTGCTGTTCTCCTCAGCCCGCAGTTGACATAAAGAGCATGCTGTTACAATCCAAAATTCCCAAGGTGACCCCCTGGAACAAATACAGCACTTCAAGTACCTAGGGGTTACCCTTGATACACTCCTCACCTATTCACTGCACATCGAAAATGTTGCCAGAGCCATCAATACCAGGATTGGGCTCCTCTATCGACTGAGAAAGTCTCTAACACCTGAAGCCCTAAATCTTGCTGTCCACAGCTCAGTGCTCTCCTTAATCAACTATGGCCTTGTCATTTACGGAACTGCTTCCACCACTGCACTCAAAAGGCTCACTGTGGCACTAAACAAGGCCTGTAGGCTCCTAATTGGTGCACCATGCCTCACCCACACCTGCAATGTCTATATGTAGGCTGGGTGGCTCAACTTGCATGGGAGAATTGAATACCACACCTGCTTACTTGCCAAAAAGATTCTCCTTGGACTCATGCCTTCGGGATTATGATGCTTACTTCACAAATCCCCCAAGACCCAACACACAAGCACCTCATCTTCCGCACTCCTACTAGTCCCGATGTGCTGAACCGCCCAATACTAACGCTCCTTTTGTATCAAAGCGCCATACTGGTTAAATGGCCTCCACAATGGTTTGGCTAACCTTACTAGTCTCAGTGAATTCAAACTCAAACTTCGTCAGCACATCCTAACTGAAAACTCCTGTGATTGCACCACTTAACATCCTTGTCCCTCTTCCCGGGACCTCACCCCTCCCCGTCATTCTTCCACTGTTCTCTCTACTTGTCTTGCCCTCTCACTCTCTCCTTCCTGCCCTCCCATCTCTCACTTTTTTTCTCCCCCCCACTGTCTTCCTTGCTTTTCATCCCTTACTGTCCTAGCTGCTACTTGACAGTGCCGCCTGGTTGCTCTCCCCTTCCTTGATCTGGCTCCCCTCCTAATTCCCTCCTCTTCTCACTCCCTGCCTTGAATCATGTGCTAAACTGTGTATTTATTTTCTGTTCTCTTATTCTGTATTTTGTAATACAAATTGCTTAATTGTTTGTGAAACCAGTCTGTTTTCCATTATGGATCTGTACCCCCCCCCCCCATTGATGTGGAACCTTTGTAAATGAGGTGCTTGGCGCTCAAGTGTATTTGTAATCCTAGATTGAATAAAAAAAAAAAAAAAAAAGTGCATAACTGACTGTGTATTTTTAATATCAAGAGGGTAAGGTTTGTTTGTTTGCAGATGACACCAAGATCTGCAACAGAGTAGATGATCCAGATGGAGTGGGCAGAATAAGAAGAGATCTGGATAAACTAGCAAAATGGTCAGAAGAGTGGTAACTAGGGTTTAACACAAAGAAGTGCAAGATGCTGGCCCGGTGGCGCAGAGGGCCGAGGCGTTGAACGCCACACCTCGCTCCACGCCGGCGACCCGGGTTCGGGAGTGGACTCGGGTAGCAGGGAGGTCAGCCGGGGGGAGTTAGGCTCGAGCGTCCGACGACAGCTCGCCTACTCCGGGGTGGGGATTTGGCCACATTCCGGCTCTTGTGTGACCCCAAGCGGAGGCTCGAGGAAGCACATGCCCTCACAGGGGATTGGTCGGATGGCCACCAAGCAGATCAGATGTCGACGTATGCGTCATGACGTCAGGGAGTATCTGCTAAGGGGAGGGAGAAAACAGGGAAAATGGAAGCCTGCCTCGTCCGGGAGAGCGGGGCCCTGGGGCGTGCCAGCGATTTGCCAGCGCCTCACGACGGTCCCGCAGCAGGGGCCGGCGAAACTGTAAGTTGCGAAGTGCCCCCTTCCTCGTCCCAGCCCGGGGGGTAAACCGTGGCTCCATGGGGGCCTGTGGACGGAGTGAGCTGGGTCACGGGTAGCGGGATGTCCGCGGGACAATGCCGAAGGGTCGGAGGAGGCAGGCTAGGAGGAGAATAAAATACAATTTCAAAAAAAAGAAGTGCAAGATAATGCACATAGGGAAGAGAAACCCTGAAGTCACCTATAGGTTGGGAGGGGAGTTGCTGGCAATCACACGGGAAGAAAGAGACTTGGGCATCATCATCATCACAGATGACCTGAAATCATCTAAGCAGACCACTAAAGCAGTAGGTAAGGCTAGGGGGATGTTAGGGTGTATTAGTAGGGGTATCACAAGAGGGAGGTAATAATCCCTCTTTTCAAGACACTGGTTAGGCCCCATCTGGAATACTGCATGCAGTACAGGAGGCTGCACCTTCACAAGGACATTAACAAAATGGAAGCAGTCCAGAGAAGGGCAACCAAAATGGTGCGGGGACTGCATCAGAAAACATATGAGAACAGATTAATGGAGCTCAATATGTATACCCTAGAGTAAAGGAGGGAGAAAGGTGATATGATCAAAACATTCAAACACCTTAAGGGCATTAACAAGGTGAAAGAGTCTAACATGTTTCAATATAAGAAAAATAGCAGAACAAGAGGACACAGAATGAGATTAGAGGGAGGCCGATAGGTAATGTGAGGAAGTTCTTTTTCACAGAGAGGGTGGTGGATACATGGAACAGCCTACCTCAGGAAGTGGTGGATATGAATACAATGCAGGGCTACAAACAGGCATGGGATAAGCATAAAGGAGCAATACAGATGAGTATGAATAGATAGGCCATTGACAGAGTACAGGCCTATGGCACATTCTTTAGGTAGAAAAAAAAAGCATTTGTCAATGCTGAATGTTGCTTGCTGGCATTGACATTGGTAATGTAAGAGTTAGAGAGCTGCATAATAGGAATGGCAGTGAAGTATTGAACTGAAGCCAACCCCACCACCACCCTGCAGAGACTGATAGGCATTGGGGTGTGCCTTTGGGTCGTCAGGCATAATGGCCCCACCATTTCATCACACCCTACCCTGCAGACACCGACAAATGTCACCGTGTGCCTTGGGGTCTTTGGCCTTCATGCTCACCCCATTCCATCACGAAATACAGTGAGATGGGTGTGGTATAGGAGAATGGGGTGAACTTTGGGGCCAAAGAGTCCAAGGCACACCTCGATACCTCTCACTGGCTGCAGGGTGTGGAATGGTATGAGCATTACAGGCGAGAATCCCAAGTCACACCCCTGATGCCTGTCAATCTCTACAGGGTGGGGCATTCTGGTCAGAAACCCTAATGCCTCAGGCGTTCGTAGGCATTTTCACTCCAAATTTTCAACATAGGTTTTTTGTGACCTCCACCTTATGAACAGTGGCAATATCAGTTCATTAGGCGAAAGCTGATTTTGTACAGTGACTACGCCATTTGGCACCACAGGTGCGAAAACACATTTTGAACAGGATGTGAAAAATGACAGCTGTACTGTTCATGAGGAGGTGCAAAAAATGGCAATGTTGAAAATCTGCAGTGAAAATATTAAAAAAACTGGTGAAGTCACAAGCGTGTGTAGAAAGTGTGCAACACACACCCATAATGCAATTAGTTTGGGGATTTTTTACAACAGATTATCAACACAGGCATTTTGGAACCTCCGCTCATGAACAGTGTCACTGTCATTTTCTTAATCTGTCCCGAACAGTGATTTCCCACATCGACCACGCATTTCTGTGCTGGAAGTGTGAAAACACATTTCAGCCATGGTGTGAAAAATGACAGCTGTACTGTTCATAAGGAAGTGTGGAAAAATGCCAGCGGGGTAAAAATCTGGACTGAAAATATTAGAAATCCATGAACTTACAAGGGTGCATGGAAACTGCACAATGGTTGCTCATAACACAGTCATTTTATGGACTTTTTTCACCAAATTTTTAACATAGCCATTTTAACACCTCTGCTCATGAACAGTGTCACTGTGATTTTCTTAATCTGTCCTGAACATTGATTTCGCACACAGACTGCGTCATTGTGCGCTACATGTGCAGAAACACATTTTGGACGAGATGTGAAAAATGACAGCTGTACTGCTCATAAGGAGGTGTGGTAAAATGACAATGTTGAAAATCTGGAGTGAAAATATTCAAAATTTGTGAACTTACAAGTGTGCGTAGGAACAGCCCAACGCTTGCTTGTAAAACAGTCATTTTGGGGAATTTTTTTACCAAATTTTTAACATAGCCATTTTAACATCTCTGCTCATGAAAAATGTCACTGTGATTTTCTTAATCTGTCCCAAACATGGATTTTGCACACCAACTGCGTCATTGTGCTCTACATGCGCGGAAACACATTTTGAGCAAGATGTGAAAAATGAAAGCTATACTGCTCATAAAGAGATGTGGTAAAATGACAATGTTGAAAATCTGGAGTGAAAATATTGAAAATTCTCGAACTTATGAGCATGCATAGGAACAGAGCAACGCATGCTCATAAAACAGTCATTTTGGGGAATTTTTTCACCAAATTTTCAACATAGGGTTTTTGGAGGCCTACCTCATGAACTGTGACACTGTCATTTTGTAAATTGGTCCTGAAAGATGGTTCCATGCAATGACCGTGAAATTGCCTTTCCGGGCCGATTAACAAAATGACAGTGACAGAATTCATGAGGTGGGGTCCCAAAAACCCCATGTTGAAAATTTGGTGAAGAAATTCCCCAAAATGCCTGAGATATGTATCAAAGTTGAAAAAAAAACTGTTTATTCCATTATACAGCTTAATGGCATTTCCTCAGTTCGTGGTCGGCTTTGAAGAGTGCAGGCGTGTTCCCAGTCCACGAAGATCGTAGTGCCAGACTCAGAGAATCGCATGGGGTGGGGGGTGTGGGGAGGCAGGGTGCACAGAGGGTAGGCATGGGTGGGGGGGGTTAGGACAGTCAGCTAAGGAAGGTTTTTTCTTGCAGGTTTTTTTTTTCTTGGATGACGTGGGACTTGTGCCACGCTGGGGTGGGCTCCCAGCATGGCAGCTGGAAGGCAGTTTGGGGGGGCAGTGGAGCTGATAGGGGATTGGGCATCCCCGTCGGCCATACAGACTGTTGCCACGCAGTGGTAGGCTTCCAGCGTGGCACCTGGAACTCCATTGGGGGGGAGCTCAGCAGAGCCAACAGGGGATTGGACACCCCCCTTGGCCATACAGTATGTGCACGGGGGGGGGAGCGCATGAGCATGCATATGCGCGTGTGTGGGGGGAGCGCATGAGCATGAACTATCTTATCGCTGCTCACTGAAGCGGATCCCTCCCTTTCAACTGTACGGCACTGTATTTTCAACTACTGTCATAGACAGCTGTAGCATTCATTAGTGAACTGTGGCCACACCTGCAAACACACTGTCTGAATTGGAAGACAGCTGCCACACCTACAAAAACTCGGATGATGGCACTATGTTTCTTGCACATGCGTGCAAGCAAACATAAAAATTGGTGACTGTATGGGCCTTGCGGTCCTTATCTACCGTCAACTTCTATGCTTCTGTCAGGTTCCTTTAACTGTCTGGAGTCTTTTTCTTCTTTTTTTTGTTTATACTTTTTTCCTTTTCTTTTTCAATCCTTCAATTTCTTATTTTTTGTATTCTTTTCCAACTCCTTTCTCTTCATATTTAGCTCAGTTAAAAGGGCTTCAAGTCCCAACACCTCTCTTTCTACGATATTAGTAATTGCCTCTGTTATTACATCAGGTCCCTCTGGGTTTGCCCCGTGTGTGTTACCTATATCAATTGCAGTGCTCGTGTCACTATTTTTGCCTACATATAGCAGGCCTCCTCAACTACAATTACCTGGTTAAAGTTACCCAGAATCTTCATTAAGATGTACATCTCCCTCAGATAAAAAAAAAATTACTTACTTGTACTTCTTTCTTTAATTCATCTAAACAAGGCAACAGACTACCAAAGGCTATCTGGGCCCTGCATTTTCTAAATCATACTTCTCGACAGTCATGCATTTTTGCAAACACAGTGTGGCCCAAATCTTTTGGTTGAGCAGCCCCTTCCCCCAAAGGCCAAACATGTGGAATAGGTGGATGGCCACTGGATGGGGGACTCTAAACTAAATTTTTATTTGATTTACTTATTGTAATGTTTCACCAGAAAAGCACACTGAACAATAAGTTGTTTGTCTCCTGGTGTGTCCTGGAGGGTAGGGTAACATGGGGATTGAATACAGAAAATTGGTACACAAACTCCAAATATATACAGATGAGTACATACAACGATGACGCATGAGGACTATAAAGTGAACAATGACTGAACAGAAGGTAACAGTTTTTAACTAAGAATCAAGGGGTTTGGCTACTCAGATAGTTACAGAACACACAGTACAACAACTGAATGCAAGCAGCTAGGAAGCACGTAGCTGGTGAAAGTAAACAATGACTGACTGGAGACAAATAGTGGAACTAGGACAAGATGGTAAGCAGAGTGCAGTCAGTTCAATTTATTATGGTACAACAAAAGTGTGATTAAACTACAAGTGCTATTGGGAGTTTGGGGCTATCAGTGATTAATGAGGGGTGGTAGAGTGGGGGAGGGAGTGAGAGGGCAGGTAGGAGAAGGAGAGAGGTATGCCAGGGATCTGGCCCTTCCAGGATGCTGAGAACCCTGGCAGGGGATGAACCAGGCAATGGTAAAGGGGGGATGTAGGAAGAAAGGAAGATGCAGCAATGGGGAGGAAGAAAGAAAATGTTGGTAGAAAGAAATGGAAAAGGGGTGGTGAAGACAGGTTTGAGTAACAGGAGAGGAGAGGGTGAAATAAAACAGGATTAGAATTATTGGGGGAAGGTTAAGGTGGATTATAGCAGAAGCAGCTAGAAGAGCAGTAGTTGTGTAGGGCAGATCCGAGGGAGGCAGCAGAAGAGGAGTGGCATATTTGTGGGGGGAAGGAATGCCAGGCTTTAGGGAAGCTATAGGAGAAGGCAGACTGTTCAATGTGTGTGGAGCGATGGTGGACCACCAGAATTCGAGTATCAGAATATCTGAGGGATTGGGGAGGTAGGGTTGGGGTTGAGATGAAGGATGTGAGATAGGGAGGGAGTTTCCTCAACCAGAATTTGGAGGTGAGTTTGGCGCAATGTAAGAGGCACCTATTATTTAGCGGGTGAAAGGACAGGGCATGATAGAGCTCACAGTAATGGGTCTGGGAGGGGGCGTCAAGAATGAAGCGAAGGAAGGAGTTACAGAGGGTGTCCAATCTGGCCATGGTGGACTTGAGAGCAGCACCATAAACTACATCACATTAGTCAAAAATTGGGGGTATCATCTTCTGGATAACTTCATGCCTGGCCACAGGATGGATGCTACTATGGTTCCTGCATAAGGCACTGAGCTTGGGGTGCAATTTTTTCAGGATGGCATTAACATGTCCAGAGAAGCTGAGGCGTTGGTTCAACCAGACCCTAAGGTAGATGAAGGCAGTGGTGTCCTCTAAGATTGTCCTGTACAGAGTGTGGAAGGAGGGCAGGCCGGGGAGCCTTGACAGTCTCTGCCTGGTGCCAAAGGTCATAAAGACTGTCTTATTGGCATTAAGGAAGAGCTGATGGGAGGCAAACCAGAGCTGAAGCTGGTGGAAGTAATGCTGTAGAGCGGTTTCAACATCCGCTGGGGATTTGCCTGAGGTGTATAAGACAATATCATTGGCGTACATGTGAATGGAGGAAGAGGAGGAGCAGACTCAAGGAAGGTCATTCAGAAAAATGGAGAAAAGAATGGGGCCAAGCACTGAGCCCTGAGAGACTCTGGTGGTGATAGGAACGGGAGGAGAAATGGAATCTTTGACCTTGACAGATTGGGTTCTGCCTGTTAGATAGGACCAAAACCAAGTTGTTGAGGGTGTGGACAGGCCAGCTGTCATGAGAGAGTCAAGGAGGAGTGCATGTGAGACTGTGTCAAAAGGCTTGGCAAGGTTGACAAAGATGGCTGAGGTGATGAGGCCATTGTCCATCCCGGTAAGCATGGAGTCAATGAGCCTGAGTAGGGAGGTGGTAGTAGAGTGTTTTTCCTAAAGCCAGATTGGAAGGGTGAAGAAGGAGAAATCAGTTAGAAAGGAGGTAAGCTGGGAGAGGATCAAGTGTTCTTGGAGATTTGTGAGTGTCGGGAGGAGTGAGATAGGGTTAAAATTACTGGAAGAAGTAGGGTCACCACTGTTGGGAAGGGGAGGACCACTGCATGCTTCCGTGATGAGAGGACAGTTGAGGTAGAGAAAGAGAGGTTAAAGATTAGTGAGAGAGGAAAGGCTATGGCTGGGGCTGAGAGGTATAAGAGCTTTGGATCAATATCATCTAGTGAGGAGACTTTAGAAGGACTGAGTGAGAGCAGGGCGGCTAGTGTTTCATCAGGGGAGACTGCTGTGAAGGAGAAGGGGAGGGGTGAGGGTATGAGTGCCTAAGGAGGGGTGTGTGAAAGGAGCAAGAGAGGAAGGGAGGGACCTCTGGAGTACCGAGGCACAGGAGGTGTAATGGGAGTTAAATTCTCTAGCCACTAGGCAGGGATTTGATACAAGGGAGTTGTTTATATTTAATATGGGGGAGGGATGAGAGAGAGGGGAGAAGAATGCTTGGATCACATTCCAGAATTTGGATGGGGTGTTGATATTAGTGAGGAATGCTGACCGAAAGTATTCGGACTTGACTAGTCTGGTTGCTTTAGTGCATGAGTTTCTTAGCCTACAGTACATTCTGTAATCAGAGGGGAACTGGGAGGCCTTATGTTTCTTCCAGGCTTTGTCGTATGCCCTGAGGCAGGCCAACAGTTCTGGAGTGATTCAAGGAAGAAGGTTGCCGAGGACTCTAGTACATTTGAAAGAGGCATGTGTATTCAATGTTATTAGGAATTTTTCTTTAAATTAGGCAAGAGCATGGCTGATGGAGGGAGCAGAGGAGACAGGGGACCAATCGGAGAGATGAGTTGTTGTAGGAGGGGGTTGAGGTCTAAGGAATTGTAGGAATGAAGTTGCAAGATTTTGTGGGGTTTGGATCTGTGGACCTTCCTTACCAGGAAGACAGGGTGATGGTCACTGAGGGCATCAGGAAGGATACCAGATTTTATGACTCTGTGGGGGTGGGAGGTGAGTGACCAGTCTAACAGGGAGTGGTTTTGTTTTTGATTTAGGCAAGTGGGTTCGTGGATGAGTTGTACAAGATTTAGGGCTATATCATTGCGAGTCTTAGATACAGAGGGGGACAACTAGTTTAAGTTGAAGTGACCCAGTAAGAATAGCTGACCTGTGTGAGAGAGGTAAGTTAAGGATAAAAATCAGTTCAGCTACGACTGAGGGTTGGGTACCTGGTCAGCAGAAGATGCCTGTAACAAATCTAGAGACAGTGAAAGGGAGGGCAGTTCTGATGGCAATGGCTTCATAAGGACGGGGAGGGAGACAGCAAAAATGGTGGAGTATTTTAGTGTAGACAAAGACAAGGTGTAGATGGCTACACCCCCACCCCTGCCAGTCCTGTCCTGCCTAGAGATGGAGTAGCTGGGGATGGAAATTGAGTGGTCAGGGATCTTGTCAGTGAGCCAGGTTTCTATTATGATAAGAATATCAGGTGAGAATGAAATAACCATGTTTTAACATAAGGAGAAATGAACACAACCAAATCATGCAGAAAAGATTGCTGTTATGTTTTAAATATCTACAGAATCTGAATATCTTTTGGAATACCCTACACATAGGTTAAGGGTTTCTGTAAGTGAATGTCAAAAGTATTTCCTTTTGCTTATAAAACTCGGAGATATTTTATGGGTAGGCTTTGTTTGTAACCCATCAGAGTTAACTTTAACTTCAACTCATCTAATTCTGAACATCTCTGTGATGGCCCAGAGGACTCAGAGAGATCTCCCTTAATGGGGTCTGCATTAATAATATTTTTGTTGGCTTTGGCATTACCTTGAAGTTCCATTATAGACTCTTCCAAGGCTTTTATTTGTGCTAGTGATGGATTCTGGGATCTTAATCGCCTTGTTATAATAGGAGAAAGTTTCAATTCAGGATTAATAGAAACTTTAATTTTAGCTATCTCTTTTTTTGCCAAGGATTTCAATTTGACTACCGGGAGCAACAAAATAACTAGAAATCTCTTTTGCCCCTGCTACTGTTTGTACATCCTCTTTATTTTATTTTAGCCTTGCTTTCGAGGTCTGTTTTTGGTCAATAGTTTTCTTTGACTGACACATTTTAAATACAAAAATTATATCAATAATCAAGGAGCAAGAAAAACACAAAATAAGAAGTAATTAACAGAAAAAGATATAACTCAAATAGTCTTGTTGTTAAAGTCCAAAAATAATAGTGTTTATTTTTTTGCATGGTTGATTTAGAATATATTAATCTCATGTGAACCTCTTAAATATGTTCCTTTCAGAGACACTGTTCATTCTTGTACTCCAGCTGTATGTCTTTGACTGCTGACTGAGTCCTGATTCATCTGACCTTTGGTCTAGAACCTTTTAATGAAATGGGGATACAGATCTGAGGCTGGATGCACCACAAGAAAAGACTCAAATGAGGCAAATGACTAAATACCATAAGATGCGATGTGTCTCGACCCACCTGCTAATACATGCACAAAAAATTAAAGAAGATAGACTTTTATTAAGTCAATTATAGTGCTTATAAACTCTCATTTTAAATAGAGCACACTTAATATATACAATGTTATTTATTCATTGTTGTACTCAGCAAAAAGCAGCTCTGTAAAAAAAGAGTTTGAAATGAAACAAAGCGGGGTATACTGAATTTTTACCAAGTCTCTATATATTTTCTGTAATGAACTTTGGATTACAATTCCAACACACTCTGATCAGAGGCAGTACGGCTGTGGAGAGATTTTGGGAGCAGCAAGAGCATTGAAAAGAATATTCGATGCTCTCACTGCACCAGATTCAGATGTAACTGATACTGCAGTGATTACAGAACTGTACAGGCGTGATACTCATGCATGCACAGTTTGCCCCGAGTCAGCCATGTGTAGCATGACAGTGCTGACATGACTACATATGCACGATACTCGCATATGCTCAGTTTAAGTCAGCGCCACCATGTTGCACACAGCAGCCATCAGTCCTCAGCAAAACTATCCTGTTTCAGTACATTGCATGGAGACATAAACATGGGTAAAAGTAAGACCCCACTGAAAATGAGATACTGCATCTCAGCCAGGCTAACATGTATCAGTGCATTGTAAAAATGGGTAAAATTGGGACCGTTCTGAAAATGAGATACTGCATCTCAGCAAAGCTATCCTGTGTCAGTACATTGCCAAAACGGATAAAAGTATGAGCCCACTGAATATGAGATACTGCATCTCAGCCAGGCTATCCAGTGTCAGTACATTGTAACAGGGATATAATACCATCAAGAGGTTCTGGAGACATGTGAACCTTGACAGCAAATCTTGGGAGATTCCAACATTTTTCCAGAGCCTCTATCATATGTTGCAGGTCAGTTTTACCATTTAAAATAAATAAGAACACATAAAACAGCTTTAACATTTGTTATAGTGATTTTAATGACAGGCATGATGAAGTCCGTTGCGTGCATGTATTGATTTAAGCATACAGGAAAAGGTACAAGGGGGGACATATTCAGAACTAGACAGTTGTGCTGGCGCAAAGATGCATGAAGCAGTATAGATGTTCTGGCCGGCACTGAGGGTATATTCAAACAGTATGTGTGATCGGTACTGATCAAGCACACTGTCTGAATATCTGCCATGGATGCACAGCCCATAGCGGGTGGCCACCGAGTCATGTGCAGTGCAACCAGGGACTGTGCTGTTTATCACCAGTGGGCTATGTGGCACCATGACCCCAAGCACGATATTCAGCTAGGAAATGCTAATGAGCACATTGAGCATGCATGGCACAAAGGGGCACCATACATGCTCATTATGAGCCCATTAGCATGTCTGCACCTGGCACCCTGCAATCACTGTGCTACAAACAGAACACTCCACAGCACCCTGGTAGTCTAGTGGCCCCCTTCCCACCCCGAAGTCCAATCGTGTAACACAAGTTACACTAAACACTTCCCTGGTGGTCCAGTGGTACACTCCTCCCATCCCCAAGCCCCGTCTATGTAGAATAGTAAATCCCAAACATCCCTGGTGGTCTGGCAGACCACCTCTAATCCCCGATTGTACACAGATATAGTATCCCCATATTTCCTTGGTTGTCTAGTGGTAGCCCTCCCACAGCCCCGATTGTAACAGTGAAATTAGTCTCCACATTTCTCTGGTAGTCCAGTGGACACCCCCACCCTTCCACCAACTTAGGCAGCTACAACCCACCCCGCTCCCCCATCCCAACATGGCCAATGAAGCCAGTGGGCAGCTAAACCCACCCACACACCTCCATGGCTGCCTGCCAACTGAGCTGTCACAGAATGACAACTTACAGTATGCTCTATAATACCATTGGTCAACACTGTCAACCAATGGGCTTGCAGTGTGTACTGTAAGCTCTCATTCACAAAGTTGTCTTTGTGAGTGAAAGCTTACTGTACCACACTGCAAGCCTGTTGATGAGTAATGTCAATGTATTGTAGCATACCGTTAACTGTCATCTTTGGTGAGCAGCTGTGGTGGTGTGCAGGTGGGTTTTGCTGCCCACTGGTTTCATTGGCTACGGTAGGACAGGGGAGTGGGGTGGGGTGGGGTGTGGGTGCCTCAGTGGTTGGGGGGTCCACTGGACTACCAGGGAAATATGGGGATTAGTTTGTCTGTTACAAATTGGGGCTGTGGGGGGGTACTGGACTACCAAGGAAATATGGTGATACTATTTTCTTTTATTTTCAGGAATGGGAAGGGGGTCCACTAGACTACCAGGGTCATTTGGGATTTAATCATGTATACAGATGGGGTTCAGGGATGGGATGGGGGTTGCCCTACATTGTGGGGATGGGCTCAGGGGTGCTTCATGTCATGATCGGTGATCAGGAATGGGAGGGGGGTTGCTACTTGACTGTTGAGCTGGGCAGGCTGCTGTACACCTGCTTGCACTGCCATGGTCACCTGTGGGTGGCTGGTTGATTTAGGCCTGCTTTTTGAGGTGGAGCTTTGTGCCACACATCTCTGGACAGTGAGGGGTGCATTCCCTCTGAATATGCTGCTGTGTGGCATATTCATGGGAATGCCCCTCCACTCATGTGGCATACATTACATTTGGGCACAGGCCCATTCCCTTGCGGCTAGTGCATCCCACTCTTTTGAATATCATGCTGCAGTGCATTGCTGGGGTTGCATGGCACATCTCCCATTTCCTCTGGGATACACCATGCATCTCCTTTGAATATGGGGGCCCAGGGACTTTGTCCCAGTCGTGCATGGAAAATACAGGGAAAAGGAGGGTGCCCTACAGGGAAATGCTTTGTTCAATCTGACATAGTTTTTGTACATCATATTAGTTACAAGTATATCAATATGTGATCAGTCATTTTTTTCTGCTGTATCTTGATTCTAAGGCTCTGACTCAACCTTGTAAAGTCTCAAACCAGACTCCATTTATATGCAAATGAGGCACTTGTAATACAACCCCTCCTATTCCCTGATGTCACTAGAGCAACAGCTCAGAAAAAAGAATAAAGCATTCATTGCTTACTATCTGTATTTTATTTTAAGTTTGCAATGGCTTAAGACAGTCCTGTCATGCCCTCACACAGTGTGTAGTAATACTAGTAGCCTATATTTGTTCATAGAACATATAACATTATTTTATTCACAAGAAAAAAACTATTTCTTTGTGCTGCTCAGCTCTCACTGTAAGGCAGCTGTAACTTGTTGTGGGACAGTAGTTGACCAAAGGCTTCGTCTGCACAAATGACACACATCCTCATTTCAACAGCTGGGAAAATGGACAGCTAGATGACTTAGTTTAAAAAGCGTATTCTTTATTTTTCAAATGATTCTTAAACTGCAGTAGCTGACTGGAAACACAAACATAGGGAATGAATTTGACATAGGAGAAGTGAGGTAAGCAAATATACAGCACTGCATACATGAGACTTCTCCTTTAAGCAATTGCAATTTGGAGTGTGCATCTTAATGATCAGATGTTATTTGTGTTAGAACCATTTGACACTTCTTGAGACAGCAAAGTACCTCTTGTGTGTGCATTAGAACTTAACTTTGTCATGCTAGACAGCACTTATGTTTTTCAGGCTTGCTAGACACATGTACGGGGGCTGGAATACTTATCTTAGATGCTACAGTATATTGTTATCTTAATCTGGTTCAAAAGTCAGTTGGCATTCATCTGTATCCCTCTCCCCTGGGTCGTGCCTGAAAATAGGCAGAATTTGTCTAGTGCACTTACCCGGTCAACAAAACTAAAATAAATGAAATAAATAAATTTATGTTGAAAGCACTTGACAGGTCTTGAGTTCCAGAAACCCAGCAGAAAGAACACATTATTTTATTCAACTGGGTAGTGATTTGCAGTTTTTGTGGAAGGGTACACTGAAAAGTATTAAAATGTACTTCTGTATCCCATTTTCTTGCTACAGACAGCAAGATGGCTGTAGTTTCCACCCTCAGTCATACAAAATTAAATCAGCCTGTGACTTAAAAAAAAACAAAAAACAGTACAACGTTTATATGTAAATCTGTAGAGCCCAGGTCAAATTGTGCAACTTTTACATTACAGTATAAAACTATGGCTTCTATTAACAGTCAGGAGTAGCATGAGGCACACTCTACAAATACCAAACCATGTTGTCACCATATGCAACTTGACTACTCTCTAACACAAGGCAAACCAGATTATCCCAAGTAAAATTTTAGAAGCTGCTTAAAAAACTTCAGCTTAAAAATGAAGACACACTTACTAATTATAGCATTTCTTTGTTGCTTAGTACAAGGTAGCTCTAAGCGGCATATTCACTATAGCTAAACAACTGGGTCTTTGTTGAGGGTAACATTAAGTTTTAATTTAAGTATTAAAGCACTAATGTTGATTTTTTGTTCTCTTTTTTAGGTTAACATACTGTAGGTGTTTCTGTAACTCTTAAAGCATTATTATTTAATTTTTTTGTTTGTTTTTAAGCCCTGGATACCTTGTTTAAATATCAAATAAAAAAGTGAGGAAAAACACAAAGCATTCCCCATATCTGACAAACCACCACCCACCCTGTTTAATTATGTATCTTGAGTAAGACAAAATGTGCCATTATAACTCCAGGGACAGGATTCACAAAGAATTGTGCCTGTGCAAAAAATGGATTGCACAATAGACTTTAATTGTGCAAGAGCAAGGCACAGTCATTCACAAAGGTTTAGCACCAGCACTAAACACATAATGAATATGACACAAAGGAAGGGGTGCAATGGGACTATATCATGCAAAACTACCAGTTGCCTGGGTTGCAGAATAGTACAATGCAGTGCAATGGTGCAGTAGTGCAAGGCAGCAGGCCAAACAAAGGACAGTGGCATAAGGCTGCATAGTACTAGAGGGCAACATGGGCCCACAGCAATGTCTGACATGCATGGCTAGGCATGCCACATGCCAACACATATGTGATCAGATGGGGCATGTCTGACAGGCCCACAAAGGCACAAGCACAGGAGACAGCACAGCAAACCACATCCAGGTGAGCAACATTGTGCAGTGGCTCAGCTGATGACATAGGCGGACTGACCAAAAGGGAGTGGGGCACAGTGTGTTCTGTACAGTACAGTACAGAGTCCAGAAGGACAATGCCAGTGATGATCCAGGGAGCAGCTCCCATTGCTGGCCCATGAGCACAAATGGCAACCAGTCCTGGTGGACATCTGCCAGCACATAGGTGTCCATCTGGCGAGGGATACAGGTGGTATGGTGACATGTGTGAGTTCTCCCCCCCCTCCCCACTGGACCTGCACAGGTGGAGGATGGATCAATGAACACCAGCAAGTGAAGCCCTGCAGGCATAAGGAACAGACACAGGACATAGACTAACAAACGTAACACAAATTTAATTATGAAAACAGCAATATAAAAACAACATCAATAAACAAAAAGAAACCAACAATCAACTATTAACAGAGGAGGATGTAGGGTAGGGATGGGTGGAGAAAGATGGGATGAAGGGGGGGTGGAGTCTGAGGGTAACTATTTACAAATATACAGCTTGACAGCAATAGGAGAGGAAGTGGTGGGGAAATGCTTGGGGGAAAGGGAGTGGGGGACTTAAGGGATCAAGGTGCAGAAGGAGGGGGCAGTTGCGAGATCCTACTCTCAATTCACTGCAGCATATTGTGCACCTCTTCACAGCTCACACAGGACATCCTCCTGGCACTGCTCCATGGTGCACAGTGCTCATGCCTGGAGCTGGCCCAGTAGTTCAATTCTGGCCCTCAAGGCCTGTCTGTGCCACCCTATAACAAGCAGTTGAGTTGTATGTAGGAGGAGGAAATGGGTGAAGTCAGAACATATGTTGCAAATGTGCTGAGACGTGCAAGACCTGCAGCCCCCTTCCCCACCAAACCCATGTGATTTGTGGCTGGGATGCTGAATGTGAGCTGGAAATAGGTAGTGGCACAACACGCCATCAAGTGGAAGTCTCATGCCTAGGAATGTAATGCATGACAATATGCTAAGGGCCAGTGGCAAGGTGTGCATGGAAGGCTAGGTACTGGGACCCAAAGCTGCATGAACACACCACCACAACATGAGAGTGAGGGGAAGTGAAGGGTTGCCTCCCATATGCGGCACCAGCAGCCATGCCTGGTGGGCCAGACAGACAAGTGCAGTGTGGGCCCAAGGGGACCATTAAATGGCAAAGCAGACACACAGTGCCGGGAGGATGTCTAGTTCAGTGCCCATGGGGCACAACACCCCAACAGTGACACACCCATAGGTGTGTCTCGTGGTCCACCCATGGCTGGCCACCTGAAGGCCAACATCCCCATTACATTATAAGGAGACTGCAGTGGTACCCAAAGATATGGAATGTGGGACAAGATGGCACACATGGTGACAGGTGGGAAAAGCATGCCCAGTGCATGGACAGAAGGTCACATGCGGAGGGTGGTGAGTCCAGAAAGCAGCATGTGTCTGCCATCATATCACCAAGCAGCTCCTGAAGTAGATGGGGCCTGGGGAGCATGTGACAGCATGTGTTACCTGGCCTTGTTACCACAGGCACTACAGCAAATGGAGGGTCAAAGGGACCACATGCAAACCATTCCAGCGGTGGACAGATGGACATTGGCAGATATCCAACGTGGTCCATGGCAGTTGTACAGGGACACAGCCTGTGGACATGCACCTGTGGCAGTACATAGGTCAAGGGATGCCACACCTGGCACTAGCTCTGCTTGAGGATGCCATCTGCAGCTGAGCACTCCTTTCACAATTATGGGATCATGCTTTTGGTGCATGCCACAGGGTGACATTTGCACGATAGCATAACATGGTGGGACATCCTGCAAATGTGGTAGCAAGATTGTGTGTGAGTAATAGACTACAATGGGCATTGCAGTAATGTGTACCACGTATGTGTCGTGCTTGGGAAGGTTCTGGAAATGCCAAGAATGACACAACCATTAGCGCACTATTCACAAATGTAGTGCGGCACATATAGAATAGTGGATTGTTGACCATCCACAACAAGGCTGTACTTCCATCAAGGGAATTGATGACATCATGGAGACCTCGAGAGTGAAGCTTGAGAGGTCTGGCTGATGTCATCGAGTCCTGAGATGTATATACAGCCTTAGTTGTAGATGATCAACCACCTACTATTTTTTATAGTATATGATTAGGGCTTAGTTCTTTTTTGTATCTTTTTTTATGTTGCTGGTTACCTGCTGTGTCATTTGGTATTCCTGCTGGCTCCTGTCCCCACTGCAACTCACTCCGACTTCTCTCTGCTCATGCTAGCTTCTGCGTCACCCTGCTCTCTCTGTGTTACTGGCACGGTTTCTTTTAAAAAATAAAAAAAAAATTAGCCTTTGTGACACAAAGCCATATGAGGCTCTTTGTGTCAAAAGTGGGAGGGTACACTGTTTGGCACTCGCTTAATCATGCACCATGTTTTAGCTGTTTTCTTCGTCAGAGCCAGTCAAATTAGCCAATCAGGAGGCAGGAAAAGGCTGAAAAGTTGTACTATTGATGTGATGTTAGAACAATAATACAACAACTTTCTTGAACTTTGAACTGCCCTACAACAGGATTTTGAAAGCCACGGATTTCCATCTACAATAAGCACTAACCATATACTATAAACCCATCGCGCAAATGCACCATGGTTTAGCGCAGTTCCAAGAAACTGCTATTCACAAAGCTGACATGTAAATTAGCTGCTTAGGCAGTCAGTGGACAAAGTGGCTTATTTGCATCTCATTCTGGAGTTTTCTGCATGCATTTACATACTGCTTTGCTCCAGGGCTTTAAAAGGGAACTTGTACACCACCCTCAGATAGCTGTAGAACTGCATGTCATGGAGCCCATTCAGCCTACAAAAGGTGCGAGCTAGGAGGGAAATGCCACACAGCAAGGTAAGCATATGTCACTGTCCTAATGTCTAAACATTGTTTATTCCCATCTATGACACATGTGCTGTTCATCTCACTATGCTGCACACCACCACTGCTTATTTGATTGTTGTTAGGCAGGCACTGTCTTGCACACACCCTGCTGTCCCTTCTGGCTATGTGTCCCTGCAGATACATGGACTGTGGTGACATTTCACCTGTGGGTCCACTGCCAATGTAGGTATGTATATGGCACACAGGCTTGCACCTGCACAGGCAGTCTGTGTCCTGCATTCCACCCAGCCTACATAGGCCAGGAACCATTCCATCTTCTGCTCTATGTCTTGACCCCTGCTGGAAAACACAACAGAGATGGCATACACTGCCTGGGACTGACTTGGGGGGGTAAGGGTTCCCTCCGTTTTAGGGCACACCCAACAGCATAGTGGCCCTCCTGGCGATTGTGTGCTTTGGGCTGAGACTCTGTGGCCATCCCACAGCCCACCCCCCTATATCCCATCCCAGCAGTGTCACATTCCAGTATGTGTGTAGTTTAGACCTGTAGGATTATATCCTGGGGTACGGTGTGGTGCATGGATGGGCACACATCCTCTGTTGGCAACCTGACATTTGAGACAATATTGGCACTGGGTTGTCAGGTGGATGCATTACCAGGGCATGACAACGTGTCTTACACACACAGTGTGGCAGCCCCATGGGTGTCCAGCAACCCACATGGGCATGACAGTCTCTGAAGAGGGACTTGGCTCACCATCCATGTCTGTGGTGCACCATGCTGTGTACATCTGGCTGCATACCCATCAGCAAGCCTGTCCTGTGTTCCTGTTATGGCCAGGTGGACCCCCACAGCCCCAGCATAAGGGTGTGGTGCTTTTGCATGTCAGCATGAATGGTAGTGTGCCCCATGTGTGTTTTATCCCAGCTCAATGCACAGTGGTGGTACAGCAGGTCTTGGCACTGTGGACTTATTCAGTGTGGCCCACTGTGGCTGGCTCATGTCAATCAGTGGTGCCATTGCCATAGCTGTTCGTGTTGTGTCATGCAGTCCCCCTATTGGCCTAGTGTCTGCCTTGGTCAGAGGCCCTGTGGCCACCCTGTGGGGCATTCTGTAGAATATGAGAGATCATTAGGGGTTACAGTCAATCACTCACCAGATGCACACTGGCATTCAGTCCATCCACACTGAAATGGATGGATTTGGGTAAGCTGATAACAGAAAAGGCCTACAGGACACTGACCTCTCCCTCTGTCATTCCTCTAGCAGGTGCTGCCCATGACAGGGACAGGCTCTGCGCCCACAGGTTCAGCACCCTGGAGCTTGAAGTCCTTGTCAAAGCATACCAGGCCCAGGAGTCTGTCATCAGTTGATACTGCAACACCGATGCCAATGCATGCCAGGTATGGCAGGAGATTGCTGATGAAGTGAATGCTGTTGGCAGTATGGACAGGTTGGTTGACACTGTGCACAAATGGTATGGTGATCTCCATCATCATGGCAAGTCTGACTTAGCCTCACTGCGGAGGGAACAGCATGCCACTGGTGGCAGCCTTTCTGCCACTGCAGTGTACAGCCCCCTTGACCCTGTTGGGGAGGCTGTGGCATCAGTGTTCTGGGAGGTTGAGGTGTCCAGGGTGCCTGGCAGGATCTTTGAGGCCTACATACTAGGCAATGAACCACATAAATAGTACACTGGCATCACCATTGTGTTGGCATGCACCACATCACTGCTTGTACCACTGTCATTCCACGGCACATATCTATGGACCACCCCTGCTATGGCTAGTGAACACATTTGTAATGCTTTCTGTGGGTGGCCTTGGACTGTCCTGGGCCTGTTGCTGATGGACAGTAATGGCTGGGGCTGCCTTGGTGGTTTGGGGTGACACCACACACAATGTGCACCCTCTGATGGTATATATGTCTCCTGGTACATTGTGTCTCAGTCCCACTCCACTCCTACTGTCACCACCACTGTATGCACCCCCCCGCACGATGTGCCCTTGTGTAGTGGTGTGTGTGCATTTCCTGTGCCATGCCATATTACATTGATTGTACTGCATGTCCATGTGTATGCATGCACATCCCTCACTTTGTGAGGCATGGTGGCAGCCTCCACTTCCATCTGCGAGTGTTGCCTGGTCACATAGGGCACATACATGTAGCACTGTCATGGTAGTGCTGCAATAGTACTCTGTCGGTAGGCTTTGCACTGCATCCTGTGCTGTCCCTCTCAAACATGTTCCTGTCCTCACAGCTTCTGACACTGAACACCTACAGCCAGTGGCAAAGCAGCCAGGTACATCCCATGGCATCCAGAAAATGCCCCCCCCCAAGACAAGCAGAGTTCCCAGTGGAGAGTGACTCAGACTCCTTGGCAAATAGTGACTTGGACACATGGGGAGCCAGCTAGGAACTCTTCTTGACATCCCTGTCGGCAGTGATGGATGTTACTTTGATACCCACCACCATAGATTTCACCCAGCACCAGTCTGCGACCATGCATTCCACCTGCACTACCTCAGAGGCCCTTGCACCAGACCCGGCCCGAATGTCCCACACCTCTATCCCCAACTCCATTGCCTCATGTTCCTGTCCCCTCATTTCCAGTGTCATGCCTGCTCATAGACTGGCACAACAGGGTCTGGGGTTCCCACTCTGCCCAGGGACAGCATGGGTCCAGGGGTGTGGAGTGGCACACATAAGCCACCTCCCCCTAGGCTGCCACTGACTAGTGAAGCTGTCCCAGGCAGACACAGACCTCCTCCAGTCACTCTTCCATCTAGAGCCCTTCCAGTACCTGTGCCCCCTCTCATACAGCATGACAAGTGTAGTGCCCATGAGATGATGCATGCTGCTGTGGACAACCAGGCCACATCCCAGAGGGTCCTCGAAGAGATGTGGGACCTGCTGCATCAGTACTTTCACCTCCACCAGCAGCAACACTGGCAGGAATAGCTGTGGGCCCAGGAGTTTTGGGGAATGGCTCCTTGGGACCATCGTGTGTCTGTTCAGGGACCTCATGAGGGTAGTTGGCCACCAGGACAGGGTGCATCATGCAACTCAGCACCACAATTGGGGCATGTCTGCAGACAGTGGGCAGTCCCCTGTCTCCTGGCAGGGATGGTGGTGTGTGTCCACACCACGGGGGGGAGAAAATATGTCAATTTCAGCACAGTTGTGACCCCTGCATCCCTTGGTTGTCCATGCACCCCTGCTCGACAGCTGTCGATGTGGGAATCCACATCCCCACACAGCCACACTGACTCCCTGGTGGTGTCCCAGATCCATGTGTCCTACAGCTCAGCTTTGGCCTCCTCTGGGGCCACAATAACATCCCCTCATCCCTTGCACCACAGCATTATCTGCACACGTGGTGGTCTCTGGAAGTTGTGGCCTGTCCCCAGCTCCCCTGTTCCCCCCTCAGTTGGGTCCTGTGCATGAGTATCTTCTTCCATTGTCCCATTCACGATCTGGCCCCCTAATATGTAGTGTCCTGCATAACATGGCTGGGCAGGCTGTCCCCGGCTACATCTGTGACATGTTACATAATAGCTAGGCAGAAGACACCAGGAGAAAGGACTGCTGTGTGACTGAACTTCTCGGCTGAGACTAAATTCCCCTCTTTCCCTCCCCTCCACCCAAAGATAGTTCTATTTTTATAGGCACAAGATTTGACTGACAACAGGAACTTCCTGTTTAGGGGCAGGAAGTGAGTGATCAGAGAACCACTAAGGACCCACCATTCTAGAATTGGCAAGAGTAGCTCTCTGGCCCCCTCTAGCTGCTGGAGGTCTGCCTCAGAGCAAGTAAGTGGTCTACTGAGAAATATAGGATATTCTTGTCTCAGAACAGGACAATCAGGAGCTTAAAGGGCACACAGGCAGAAAGTAAGGAGAGAGAGAAAAAAACAGAGGAAAGAGTAAGGATTGCAAACAGTTAAGGGTGCCAGAAATAAGACATGATTGGAGTGGTGCAGTGCAGTGGCTGTGGAGCAGCAGTCTTCCGGGAGATGTTCTGGAGGATGTGGTGTTGTCCCATCTGCAGGCACATCTCTGGGCTGAGGGAGGAGTTTGCTCATCTCCTGGCTGAGTTGGCCAGGATTTGTGGGACCTCCTCTTCCATCCAGGGACCACCAGTGCCACTGCCGTTGCCTCAGAGGTTGCCAAGAAAGAGGAGCAGTTGGACCACAGTGGGCTCAAGGAGGGTGAGGGTGGTGAAACAGAGGGGCATCCCTCCAGTTGTACCTCTCCACAATTCCTATGCCATTCTGCAAAGTGTGGTTCCTCTATGGAGGCACCCACAGTGGAGACCAAGGAGGATGCTGGGAACCTCCACAAAGGAGACCCACAGGAGGGTGGCAGGGGATCCTGCAGGGGAAAGAAACAACTCCTGGTGGGGGACTCCATTGTTAGGAAGGTAGAACTGGGGGAGGAAGGGGAGAGGGAGGTAAGGTGCCTGCCTGGCACCATGGCTTGGAGGGACAGGGATCGAATCCTCAGGATTGCCGGAGCAGCTGCACAGGGGAAGGAGCTGGATGTCATTGTCCACCTAGGGACAAATGACCTGGCTAAGAAAGGGATTAGAGAAGTGCAGGAAGAGTTTGTGGGATTGGGGAGGGGTCTTAGTCAAGTAGCAAGCACGGTAACCTTCTCGGAGGTGCTACCCATCTATGGCATAGGAGAGGCTAGGGTGTTTCACACCATGGGATTCAATCAGTGGTTGAAAAACTGGTGTGGAGCTCTGGGATTTGGCTTCATTGGGGACTGAGGGTCCACCTGGAGTGATGCAAGCCAATACTGGCATGATGGGCTGCATCTGTCCGGGAGGGGAACCAGGATCCTAGGTGATAGGTTTAAATACTTCATTGGCAAGCTTTTAAACTAGCCAAGGGGGGAGGCACTGGAAAGGAGCAGGAAAATCCTAGCCCCCCCAAATAATCATGGTATAAGTCGGCAAACACCAACATAGAGGTGTTGATAGGGAGAAGGGCAGGGTAAATGGAGAAAGTGACAAAGGCAAGAAGGACAGGATGGGGCAAAGGGAGTAAGGCCACCAGGAAATGGAGGGTAATGAGTACCAATGCCCCTAGTCTGGGCAACAAGCTCCCTGAGCTGATGGCCTTAATGGAAGAGGGATGCCTGGATATCGTAGCAGTCACAGAAACATGGTACACAGAGAACCATGACTGGGATGTTAACATACTAGGGTACATAACCTACAGGAAAGACAGGCAGGGGAGAAGAGAGTGAGGAGTAGCTCTCTATGTAAAGGAAGGGATAAAAGCAACTGAACAAAAGAGTAAACAGGGAGGAGAGGAGGCACTGTGGGTCACCTTGGAGACTGAAAAGGGCACCACAATCCGCACAGGGGTTGTGTACAGACCCCCATGTCAGGGAAAGGAATGGACAAGGATATGATAGAAGGCATTCTTAGAATGGCAGAGAAAGGGGAGATACTGTTGATGGGAGACCTGAATATGCCAGATGTTAACTGGAGCACATTTGCTGCAGCTACATCCAAAACAGGGCCATTCTTGATGCCCTACAGGTGGCAGGCATTAGACAGCTAGTTTTGGAACCCACTCGTGAGGGCAGTCTTAGACCTCGTACTCTCAAATGGGGCAGTGAGAGGATCTCAGATCTAGAAGTGGGTTGCCATCTGGGGACAAGTGACCATCAAACAGTGTGGTTCACGTTAAACTCAGCTACAGAGTCAAGCCATACAAAAGTGAGGGTACTGGACTTTAGGAGGGCTGACTTTGGCAAGATAGGAGAGTGCCTCAGAAAAGCACTAGCAAACAGGCTAGAAGGAGGTGTGGAGCAACAATGGGGAATTATCAAAACTGCCATCACAGACGCAACAAGCCTTTGTCTGAAGCAAATAAACAAATCAAAACAAAAGAAAAAGCCACTATGGTTCTCAAAAGAGGTGGCTGTGAAAGTCAGGGAGAAAAAGATAGCATTCTGGAAGTATAAGGAAACACAGAAGGAGCAGGACAGAGAGCTGTACCAGTTAAGGCAGAAGGAAGCAGGGAGGAAGTCAGAATAGCAAAGGCCCAAACTGAGGAAAAGATAGCCAACTCAGTTAAGAAAGGGATAAAACCTTTATAGGTACATCAGCGAGTGTAGAAAGACAAAGGGAGGATAGTGAGGCTGAATAGAATGAATGGTGGGTGGGCAGGGGACAGTGAAAATCAGGAATGCTGAATGAATATTTCTGCTCAGTATTCACAAAGAGGAGGGGAAGTGCCTAATCCAATTAACAGAAGCACTCTTGATGGGGGTCGATCCCAGTCCTTTCACAGAAGAAAGGGTTCTGCAAGAACTCCTAAAACTTAAGGTGGACAAAGCAATGGGTCCTGATGGAATTCACCCCAGAATTCTAAAAGAATTAAGGGAGGAACTAGTGAAACCTCTGGCTACTCTTTTTAATAAATCATAGGAGGATGGTGTGGTACCCAAGGACTGGAGGAAGGCGGATGTGATTCCCCTTCACAAAAGTGGGACCAAGACACAGGCAGAAAACTACAGACCTGTCAGTCTGACCTCTGTGGTAGGGAAAGTGATGGAGTCACTTCTGAAGGAAAGAATAGTTGAGTACCTAGAGGCCAGTGAAGCACAGGACCCAAGGCAGCATGGGTTTACAGCGGGAAGGTCATGTCAGACGAATCTAATAGATTTCTTTGACTGGGTGACCGAAGTAGTAGACCAGGGAGGGGCTGTGGACATGGCCTACCTAGACTTTAGCAAGGCGTTTGACACAGTCCCACACAAAAGATTAATAGTCAAATTAACCAGCCTGGGAGTGGGACCCAGGGTGGTAGCCTGGGTAAAACATTGGCTGCACAACAGGACACAGAAGGTAATTGTAAATGGAGTCCACTCTGAAGAAAGGGGGGTTACTAGTGGGGTACCGCAGAGTTCAGTATTAGGTCCAGTCCTTTTTAATGTCTTCATCAGTGACATTGCAGAGGGACTGGAAGGAAAAGTATGCCTTTTTGCAGATGACACAAAGATCTGCAAAGGGTTTTTTTTTTTAGTTGTTTAACCAGGAGTAGCAGACTAAGCTGAAAGCTTTTTTACAGGAGCAACCTGAGAGCACAGGGAAGTTAAGTGACTTGCTCAGGGTCACACAGTATGCAAGTGGAAGCTGTGGGATTCAAACCCAGATCTGGTCTGCTGGATGTCACCAGATTTGCAGTTCAGAGCCTTAAACCACTGTGCTATACTGCATACGCAAGGAGGTGTGGAAAGGATGAAAAGGGACTTGGCAAGGTTGGAGGAATGGTCAGAAGTATGGCAGCTAGGATTCAATGCAAAGAAGTGCAAAATAATGCACCTGGGAAACAAGAACCCAGGGGAAGAATACACAACGGGTGGGGAGGTAGTAACAACAACAAAAAAGGAAAGTGACCTGGGGGTAATCATATCAGATGACCTTAAGGTTAGCAAGCAATGTGAGAAGGCAGTAGGGAGGCTGGGGGTATACTGGGATGTATAGGGAGAGGCACCATCAGCAGAAAACAGAAGTTGTTATCCTCTGTACAGACAGTTGGTGAGACCCATCTGGAGTACTGTGTCCAGTTCTGGAGACCCCATCTCCAAGGACATAGACAGGATAGAGGCAGTCCAGAGGAGGGCAACTAAAATGGTGCAGGGTCTGCAAGAGAAGCCGATGAGGAGAGAGACTAAAGGAGCTTAATATGTATACCCTTGAGGAAAGAAGGGAGAGGGGGACATGATAGAAACTTTTAAGTACCTCAGTGGAATCAACAAAGTCCAAGAGGGTAGCATCTTTCAGAAAAAGAGACTTGCAAGAACAAGGGGACACAATTTAAAGATAGAAGGAGGGCAGTTCAGGGGCAATGTGATGAAGTATTATTTCACAGAGAGGGTAGTGGATGCATGGAACTGCCTTCCTGAGGAGGTTGTGGAGTCTAAAACTGTGGGAGAATTCAAGAATGCATGGGACAGACATAAGGCAATTCTTGTGGGAGGTAGGAAGAAATAGGCTGTTGGTTAACTAGGATCTGCGGCCTATCCTGTAGGTAGGGAAATGGGCAGACTAGATGGGCCTAGCGGTCCTTATCTGCCGTCAAAGTCTATGTTTCTATGTTTCTATAGTTATTGCATTATGTAACCCTTTCTATTTACCTCTATTTCATTGATGTACGGCTTTGCTCCTTGTGTTTTCCAATACCCCTGTGCATTTTTGTTTGATTCTATGCTGCATCGAGTCTTGATTGTGACTGGTTGTACCTTTGTGTGCCTGGTTTTTCTGTGTCCATTAGGTTCCATTTCTGTTTTGTGTCTGTGCATGTTGTGTACAATAAACAAGGGTCATACATGGTGCCATATGTGCTATTTGCTTCTTAATCACCTTCTGCTGGCCTCCAGCTGTCGTATGATGTTCTGTCTGTACAGGTTTAGCTATACCAATATTACAACATTGTTGTTGATGTTCGGCATAGAGACATCCATGATTTCGACAGGCAAAATTTCACCTGACATCGGTCCGTGTTTCTATCAGGGGGCTGCGCCCCATGAACACCCATGCGGGAGCACTGTGCCCCCCACCCACTTCTATGGATTGTTAACTCTGAGTCTGAGTTAACATGAGTTAACACGAAGGGGGGGGGCCAAACACAGTCAAAGGGTGCAATTTTGCTGGCAGGTCCCCCACAGCGACATTTGGAAATCAATCGAAAATGTCGCTGTGGGGGATTTCGCCAACAAGGTTTCGCTGTTCCACTGACATACCGTCTGTACTCCTGGGCCCTCTCTGCCATGTGTGTATACCTGCCTTGCATCTATTGTGCTGCTCCTCTGGCTCTGTGTCTGTAGATGTCTTTTCCTCTTGGACTGGCAGCAGTATTCCATGGGTGTTTGCCATGTTGTGTGGTATACAACAACAAGGAATATGCTACAGGCCTTGTGAGCTGTGTAATGTAGGGCACCGCCTGAGTGGTCCAGGCAATGTAAATGCATTTTAAGCATGCCAAAGACCCACTCAATGATGTTTCACATGGCAGTATATGCTGCATTGTACCGCGCTGTATCTCTCCTCTACCTCGTTTGTGGGCTGGCGGATGGGGGTGAGGAACCAGGGTCTCAGAGGGTATTGTCACCTGTATAGGACAGATCACCCATGTAAGATGGGACATGTCTATGTACACTACTCTGGTCTATATTCTGGAACCTTCTGGCATGCTTCTGTACATCTTCTACCCACGCCACATGGTCAGGCCTCCTTAATGGGTTTGTCAACCTGTGCTGTAGTGCTTTGTCACATTTTCAGTGGCCACTCTATAGGCCATTTCATGCTCCTGCCCTTTCCTGCCCTTTCCATCTGGATAGCTATTGCTTTCTTCCCACATTCCAGAACTTTCTTAGGGTTCCCACTCCCTTTTCCTCCTCTGTGGGATGTAGCTCTGTGTGACCCAGAGCGATTTTCAGTCCCAGACCAGTTGTTGCACTCACTAGGTGTCCCATAGATATTTTGCCTCCCTCAAATCTCTGGCACAATGTGGAGTTCTGCCAGATGAAGGAGTCGAGGGTGGTCCCAGGGTAATGCACCACCATGTTGGTGACGCACCCAGTGGCATTACATATCACCTGGCAGTTGATGGAGTGGAAGCTTTTCCTGTTGAGGTAGGCATCCGACTCTGGACCGTTATAATTTACAATTAATAATCATATACAACATACATTACATAGATACATAGATACATAGACAGTGTCAGCAGATAAGGGCCTATGGCCCACCCAGTCTGCCCATTTAAGTTTGTAAGTTCAGTTTATGTTTTTCAGGAAGTCTGTTGCCCCTTACCCCTGACCTCCAGAATTCCTTTATGTCTATCCCATGCATTCTTAAATCCCGTGATTGTTTCAGCCCCTACCACTTCCTCTGGTAGGGTGTTCCACTGTCCACCACCCGTTCTGTGAAGAAATTCTTCCTCACATTTCCTCTGAATCGTCCTCCCTCAACTTCATCCCATGCCCTCTAGTCCTGGAACATCTTTTCGCTTAAAATAGTGCATTCCTGCACCCTGTTCCTCCCTGTAAGATACTTGTATGCCTCATCATATCCCTCTCTCTCTCCTCTCCTCCAGGAGTACATGTTCAGTGCCTTCAACCTGTCCTCATAGGACTTGTGATGCAATCCATGCACCATCTTTGTTGCCCTCCTCTGAACCTTCTCTACCCTGTCTATGTCTTACGTAGGTAAGGTCTCCAGAACTGCACAGTGTACTCCAGGTGCGGCCTCGCTAGTGTCTTGTATAGTGGAATTATGACCTCCCTTTTCCTGCTGGTGATGCTCCTGCCTATGCATCCCAGCATCCTATTTGCTTTACCTGCTGCCTTGTCACACTGTTTCCCTGCCTTGAGGTCATCAGAGATGATAACTCTAAGATCCCTTTCCTGCTTGGTGCATGCTATATCCTCACCCCCCAACCAATATATTGTGCCAGGGTTTTTGTGCACCATATGCATTATCTTGCACTTCCTTGCATTGAATTTCAACTGCCAAACCCCTGACCATTCTTCAAGTTTCTGCAGGTCCCTTCTCATTCTGTCTACACCATCTGGTGTGTCTACTCTGTTACAGAGCTTTGTGTCATCAGCGAACAGTGAAATTCTGCCTTCTAGGTCCTGTGCAATGTCACTGATGAAGATATTGAATAGTACCGGTCCCAGCACTGATCCCTGTGGTACCCCACTGGTCACTTTCCCTCTGTGGAGTGACAGCCATTTACCACCGCCCTCTGTGTCCTGCTGCCCAGCCAGTTACCTACCCACTGCACTACTGTCCTGCCCACACCCATATTCCCAGTTTGTGTAATAGTCTTCTATGTGGCACAGTGTCAAAGGCCTTGCTGAAGTCCAGATAGGCCATGTCCACTGCCCCCCTGATCCACCTCCCTAGTCACCCAGTCAAAACATTCAATGAGGTTGGTCTGACATGACCTTCCCCTGGTGAAACCATGCTGCCTTGGGTCCTGTAGTCCATTGACAACCAGATGTTCCACCAATCTCTCCTTCAGTAGTGCTTCCATGATCTTTCCCACTACCGAGGTGAGGCTGACTGGTCTGTAGTTCCTCGCTTCCTCTATACATTCATATTTATAGTTACATTTAAAATATATAAAGTACTATTCCTAACAATTGATTCAATCTACAGAATAACCAGTACTTTGAAGGTATGCAGATCATCAATGTACAGTATGAGCCCTAATTTAATATACTTTTTCAACGGCAGTCGTTTACAGTCTGTCTCCTTCAGCAAAGTCCTCTTATCCCCTGCCGTCATCTTCTGCAGTGTCCCCCAAGGTTTAATACTTGGCCCCTTGCTCTTTTCCCTTTTTATCAATGATATTCCTTCCCCGTCTACTCACTGTTGGACCATAATGTATGCGGATGACCAGGTCCTCTTCACTGCCTCTAGGTCAGTCTGACCTCAGTGATCAACTTTTAGCCTCCTTTCAACATATCCAATCTTGGCTCTCCTCATATTATCTTATCCTTAATCTATCCAAGACTCAGGGCATGCTCTTTGGATCTACTAGAAAAGTCCATACAGAGTCCTCCCATCTGCAAGTCTGAGGCCTTGAGGGGTCAGTCATAACAAAATCTGACTCCTTTAAATACTTGGGAGTGACACTTGACCCTCCTCTTCACTTCACCTCGCATATTAATGAGGTTTGTAAGCAGGGTAACTCGAAGATTGGAGTCACATACAGAGTGCATCTCTCCCTTAACCCTACTGCCAGGACTTCTGTAGCCTGTGGTGTCCTGCTCCCTGGACTCAAATATGCTCTACTGGTCCTTTCCCATGCCAACGCAAGTGCTCTCCATACATGGGATATCACTTACAACAATATCTGCAGATTTGCTCTGTCAACTCCTCTCCTCACCCACCACCATCTGCTCTACTCTTCCTTGAACTGGCTGTCTCCCAATGACTTGCGCTTCTACACTCTTGGATGCTTCATTGACTCTTTAACCTGACAAACCCACCCTGACTTACTTGGGACTATGTTAAACCCTATTACTTATTCTCACTCCCTGAGGTCTTCTGCCTCTCCCATGCTCTCTGTCCCTCTCTGCTCTACTAAGATGGGTGAGCAAACTTTCTCTCACTTTGCTGCTAAATTCTGGACCCTCCCCATATTGTGCTCCACATCTTACAACACTTTCAAGAAAGCACTTTTCTCTCACCTGAGTGCACTTGGCGCTTGCAATTGCTCTTAATTATTCTTCAGACTTCCCCATTTGCTCAATGCCTACCTCATTCCATACCATACTACTGTTTTTGTGTACTATATGACCTGTCTCTGTTTTAAGTTATATACTTCTATGTGGGTGTTGTACTTACACTGTAATTATGTTTCTGACCTTCCCTGCATGGGGTCCTGTTAATTGTTGTGTTGATTTACCTGTTTGTTCTTTGCATCAATTGCTCCATTGTATTTTGTACTCTCCTGGGTTTTGCCTGAAAATAGGTAGGCCAATTGCCTAATGCACTTACCTGGTTACCAAAAGCTAATAAATAAATAAATGCAGCATTTGAGCAATCTATACAACAGTCTATGTAGCAAATTCCTATTATGATGTTAGGGATGTTAGGGTATATAAGTAGGGGTATCACAAGTCATAAGAGAGAGGTAATAATCCCTCTTTACAAGACAATGGTTAGGCCCCATCTGGAGTATTGCATGCAGTACTGGAGGCCACACCTTCACAAGGACATTAACCAAATTGAGGCAGTCCAGAGAAGGGCAACCAAAATGGTGCAGGGACTGCATCAGAAGACATATGAGGACAGATTAATAGAGCTCAATATGTATACCCTTGAGCAAAGGAGGGAGAGAGAGGTGATATGATCGAGACATTCAAGCACCTTAAGGGCATCAACAAGGTGAAAGAGTCTAACATGTTTAAATATAAGAAAAATAGCAGGACAAGAGAACACAACATGAGATTAGAGGGAGGCCGATTAAGGGGGGATGTGAGGAAATACTTTTTCACAGAAAGGGTGGTGGATGCATGGAACGGCCTACCTCAGGAAGTGGTGGCTATGAATACATTGCAGGGCTTCAAACAGGCATGGGATAGGCATAAGGGAGCAATACAGATGAGTATGAATAGATAGACTACTGACAGAGCAAAGGCCGATGACACATTTATAAGGTAGAAAAAAAAATGGGCAGACTGGATGGGCCTTGTGGTCCTTATCTGCCGTCAACTTCTATGTTTCTATGTAACTATGCTCAAATTTCAATTGTATTTCATATGTAGCCACCAAACAGGCAGGAACACTTTTTATAATCATAACAATTAATGCATATACTAAATACATTCACGTTTACAATTGCACTTATAATATACAAAATACTGTCTCAACAATTGGATCAGTCTGTAAACCAATACCTTAAAAGTATGCAACTCGTCAATAAATAATCCCTAGTTTAGTATTCCTCGTATATACAACATTTGGGCAATCTATGACGCAGTCTATATAATAAATTCCTAGTACGAGTTATGCTTGGATTTTCAATTGTATTTTATATATAGCCACTAAATAGGCAGCAACACTTTTTATGATCATTTCATCATTGGTAGTGAACAGGATTTTTAACAATAAATCTTTATCACTGGATTGAATAGTTTTCATTATAAAATGTCAGGGTAAAATCATGGAATCTGATTGGCTGTTATTTATGTGTAAAATATGGTTTACACATGGCTAAAAAAAAGGACTGTGAAGAGTCTGGAAACCAGATCAATGGGCATTTGGAACACAAGCATTTCAGTTAGCCCCTACAGCCAGAACTGATCTTCCACCACAAACATGGCTGCTACCTTTACACTGTAAAAAAAACTTCATCTGGGCCCTAAAATAAAACTACCTTAAATAAAATATAAAACAAATTAATTTACGGTAGTTTCTTGATTATCACACTCTCCTTACACACATGAACAAATTAGAAACAATAAGTATTGTTTATAGTTTTCACTACAACTGTTTCTTTGCTTACAGTGAAAAATCCCCCTTCTATCTTTACCTGCTCATCAGGTAACTCTCTTCTTCTTGTCCTGACACAGAGATAACTGAGGCTCTGGCTATAACAAAGGCCTTTGTTGTCTATGCATACAGAGTGTTAGCAGAAAAACATTCTGCCAATGGAACTGAGAATTTTGAATCCATGTATTCCATGGTAAACATTCTATGATAAACATTCCATATCTTGAATGTGGGGAAAAACAGAAAAAAACAGGAAGAAGAAGGTAGGCAACAATACAATGACATCATCAGTGACATCATTTGTTGTGAGTGGAAGGACTATTTGATCATAAATGCACACAAGTAAATCTATTGTTTCTACATATAAACATGCTTTTCCCAAATGTAAAAATTTTTTAAAACAGGAGCCCATTTTATAAGTGCAATAAGAAACTCCAGGTGAGTGCATGGAACAGATTTTATTGCATGCCAGGGGCTAAAGGCACTCGGCCAAGGCCTCGTGCCTCATTACGACCCTAGCCGTGCAGTAAAATCTGTTCCATGCACACCCTGTCATGTCTTATTGCTTACGTAGCAGGTATAAATATTTTGTTCTTGGATTAAAGTACCATTTGCATTCAAAAATAACATGCTTTAAATTTACTACTTCTAGTTTATTTCATTCACAGTGACAAGCCAGAGTATCTTCCAACTTGCTATATCTGGCACTTAAAACTTTGCTTGGGAAGAATTCCATATGGTATTTTGTATATAATTTCCTTTGCCTGCTATCCATCAAAACATCCAGATAATATATATATACTGGTAAAACACATCATTCCACACTAACCAGTGTGAAATGTGTAATTTTACAATGCACCTTAGATCGTTGTTGTTATAGTTTTCTGAGAGTTTCTGGATTGCATATTTTTGATATCTGCAGCTAATGATGATTCCTTGATCAACATAGTTTTCTAGAATTTCCAGACCATTTTCTTTTAAGATACTCGAGATTCTTTTTAACCAGCCCAATTGGGACATCCTGTTGTTTTTCCATTCATATTTTTCTTTTAAACGTAAATATGGAAGATGTTGTTTTTCTAACTGCAACATTTTAATCCAATAGTTTATTTTCTTTGCACAGGCTAGTGCAGTAATACTCACCAATCCTAATTCTACTGTGACCACTGTTGCAGGTGCAGATTGCCCCAGCCCAAGACTGAATCTCAATATCTTTAAGAGTGGAACCTCCAGAGATTCAGATTTATTAGTATCTCAGATGTTTATGTTATAAAGAACCTGTATACTGTATTTTGCCTTTACTACCATCATAAGTGGTTTGATTGAACTGTCCCATGCTTTTTTATTGAAAAGATTTAATGAATTGGCTGTTTGTTTTACTTTTGTTTTCAGTATATTAATATGCTTTAACCAAGTTTCATTTGGTATAAAGATAAGACCAAGGTAGTTGTACAGGTTTACTGTTTTCAATCTTTGTTTACCTATATGCCGGATTTTGGTTTGATTTCTTGCTCCCATAATCATTATCTGACTTTTTGTTTAATTCATTTTTAGTTCATAATTATTAGCATATCTATGCAACATTTCCAACTTTTTGGAAAGTCCTGACTGTGTTAAAGATATGAGAACCAGGTCATCTGCATATACAAGTGTGGCACAGCTTTCCCTTATTATTTTTGGTGAATCTGTTTGTGAATTCTTTAGTTGTATTAAAAGTCTATTTATGTAAATACAAAAGAGTAAGGGTGCCAGCACACATCCCTGTAGAACTCCCCTATTGGTGGGGAATTTAGCTGAAGTTTGTTCACTGGAGCCCAACCTGAACTGTGCCCAGGTACCAGCATATAATTATTTTATAATATGTATTAATTGGTCCGTTATGCCCCATCACTCATTATGAGTATATAAATAGCCTTGCTAGTAAAGAATGTTTGTCTCCATAATATAAGGATTCAATTGAATTCTTTTCAACTTGCAGTTGGCAAAATACAAGGTAATTAAAAAAAAACATTGTAGACACATTACTGATAATGATCACATGTAAATATGTATAGAATTGCTAAAAATCTTTCCATTTCTACTCACAATGTTGCAGTTATCAACAACATTTTCTGTGTCACCACTATACTGCATCTGTGGGTAGGGATATGATTTTGGGGGGATAATCACATCACTTACTTTGAGGGAAAAAGTGCAGGTCACCCAAGTGTGGATTAAAAAGGAAATTTAATCCATGTTCACCTGATGCTGTTTGACCAATCGGCTGCTCTCCTTCATGCAACCCATGTTATAATGTGTGTTAATTTGCTGTTTAAACAGGCAACCCATCTATGAGAACCGCTAACTAATAAGAATGTTTTTTTGTGGTAAATGGGATGTTCTTATAAGTGGGCTCCTTATCTACCATCAACTTGTGTGTTTCTATATTGCTATCGTATAGCCTAAAGAACAACTTTCCAATCTTATAAATTAAGTTGCACATGCAGCAGAGTACTTTTTTAAGCTCAAACTAGCAAGCATTTCCAGATGGACTAGAGACAGTGGATTCAGGCTTCTGAAAAGCATCCCAGTTATATAGTAAAGAACAAGCAAGTAAAACATTCAGCAATGTAATGTATGGAAAAGACTCTGAAGAAGCCAGAAGGGAAAGGAAACATATTCATATCAGTGCTTTACAGTACCTGGTAATTGTTATTTTTGTTATTAAACTTAGATTGTGGGCTTTTAGTGACACTGTAATTTCTTTGCTGTCTTTACTTAGAATTGTTTTTGAGCTGTTGAAAATGTAAAATGTAGTAGTGGTGCATTTTTTTGCTGTCTTTAATTGCTGCAAATTTAGTCTTGGTTTGTCTGACTTGCCCTGTAGTCTGGGTGAGGGGTGCTAATTGTCTGGTCTCTGACCTCAGCTACGTGATAACTGGAGGTGGGGCTTAGTCAGAGTTGAGGTAGCAAGTGATTTTTGTTTTCTCAGAAGACGCCAGAAGGGAAAGGAAACATATTCATATCAGTGCTTTACAGTAACTGGTAATTGTTATTTTTGTTATTAAACTTAGATTGTGGGCTTTTAGTGACACTGTAATTTCTTTGCTGTCTTTACTTAGAATTGTTTTTGGGCTGTTAAAAATGTAAAATGTAGTGGAGGTGTATTTGTTTGCTGTCTTTAATTGCTGCAAATGTTTACCCCCTTCCTCCCCTTCCCCCAACCCTTAATTATATGCCCTGTTAAATCTGATTGACAGGCGCTAAACACAGGAGATAGTAGGGGGTGGGGAGTAGGAGGGGCATAAGGGGTAAATGGAGAAAGTGACAAAGGCAAGAAGGACAGGGATGGGGCAAAAGGGGGTAAGGCCATCAGGAAATGGAGGTAATGAGTACCAATGCCCATAGTCTGGGCAACAAGCTCCCTGAGCTGGTGGCCTTAATGAAAGAGGGATGCCTGGATATTGTAGCAGTCACAGAAACATGGTACACAGAGAACCACGACTGGGATGTTAACATAACAGGGTACATAACCTACAGGAGAGACAGGCAGGGGAGAAGAGGGGGAGGAGTAGCTCTCTACGTAAAGGAAGGGATAAAAGCAACTGAATAAAAGAGTAAACAGGGAGGAGAGGAGGCACTGTGGGTCACCTTGGAGACTGGAAAGGGCACCACAATCCGTACAGGGGTTGTGTACAGACCCCCATGTCAGGGGGAAGGAATGGACAAGGATATGATGGAAGACATTCTTAGAATGGCAGAGAAAGGGGAGATACTGTTGATGGGAGACCTGAATATGCCAGATGTTAACTGGAGCACATTTGCTGCAGCCACATCCAAGAGCAGGGCCATTCTTGATGCCTAAAGATGGCAGGCATTAGACAGCTAGTTTCGGAACCCACTTGTGAGGGAGCAATCTTAGACCTCATACTCTCAAATGGGGGCAGTGAGAGGATCTCAGATCTATAACTAGGTTGCCATCTGGGGACAAGTGACCATCAAACAGTGTGGTTCACGTTAAACTTAGCTACAAAGTCAAGCCATACAAAAGTGAGGGTACTGGACTTTAGGAGGGCTGACTTTGGCAAGATGGGAGAGTGCCTCAGAAAAGCACTAGCAAACAGGCTAGAAGGAGGTGTGGAGCAACAATGGGAATTATCAAAACTGCCATCACAGGCACAACAAGCCTTTGTGTGAAGCAAATAAACAAATCAAAATGAAAGAAAAAGCCACTATGGTTCTCAAGAGGTGGCTGTGAAAGTCAGGAAGAAAAGATAGCATTCTGGAAGTATAAGGAAACACAGAAGGAGCAGGACAGAGAGCTGTACCAGTTAAGGCAGAAAGAAGCAGGGAGGGAAGTCAGAATAGCAAAGGCCCAAACTGAGGAAAAGATAGCCAACTCAGTTATGAAGGTGGATAAAAACTTTTATAGGTACATCAGCGAGCGTAGAAAGACAAAGGGAGGGATAGTGAGGCTGAATAGAATGAATGGTGGGTGGGCAGAGGGGGACAGTGAAAAAGCAGGAATACTGAATGAATATTTCTGCTCAGTATTCACAAAAGAGGAGGGAAGTGCCTAATCCAATTAACAGAAGCACTCTTGATAGGAGATCGATCCCAGTCCTTTCACAGAAAAAAGGGTTCTGCAAGAACTCCTAAAACTGAAGGTGGACAAAGCAATGGGTCCTGATGGAATTCACCCCAGAATTCTAAAAGAATTAAGGAAGGAACTAGAGAAACCACTGGCTACTCTTTTTCATAAATCATGGGAGGATGGTGTGATACCCGAGGACTGGGGGAAGGTGGATGTGATTCCCCTTCACAAAAGTGGGACCAAGACACAGGCAGGAAACTACAGACCTGTCAGTCTGACCTCTGTGGTAGGGAAAGTGATGGAGTCACTTCTGAAGGAAAGAATAGTTGAGTACCTAGAGGTCAGTGGAGCACAGGATCCAAGGCAGCATGGGTTCTAGCAGGAAGGTCATGTCAGATGAATCTAATAGATTTCTTTGACTGGGTGACCAAAGTAGTAGACCAGGGAGGGCTGTGGACATGGTCTACCTAGACTTTAACAAGGCATTTGACACAGTCCCACACAAAGATTGATAGTCAAATTAACCAGCCTGGGAGTGGGTCCCAGGGTGGTAGCCTGGTAAAACATTGGCTGGACAACAGGACACAGAAGATAATTGTAAATGGAGTCCACTCTGAAGAAAGGGGGTTACTAGTGGGTACCGCAGGGTTCAGTATTAGGTCCAGTCCTTTTAATGTCTTCATCAGTGACATTGCAGAGGACGGAAGGAAAAGTATGCCTTTTGCAGATGACACAAAGATCTGCAACAGGGTTGATACAAGGAGGCATGGAAAGGATGAAAAGGGACTTAGCAAGGTTGGAGGAATGGTCAGACGATGGCAGCTAGGATTCAATGCAAAAAGTGCAAAATAATGCACCTGGAAAACAAGAACCCAAGGGAAGAATACACAATGGGTGGAGAGGTAGTAACAACAACAAAACAGGAAAGGGACCTGGGGCTAATCATATGATGACCTTAAGGTTAGCAAGCAATGTGAGAAGGCAGTAGGGAGGGCTGGGGGTATACTGGGATGTATAGGGAGAGGCGTCAGCAGCAGAAAACAGGAAGTTGTTATCCCTCTGTACAGACAGTTGGTGAGACCCCATCTGGAATACTGAGTCCAGTTCTGGAGACCCCCATCTCCACAAGGACATAGACAGGATAGAGGCAGTCCAGAGAAGGGCAACTAAAATGGTGCAGGGTCTGCAAGAGAAGCCGTATGAGGAGAGACTAAATGAGCTTAATATGTATACCCTTAAGGAAAGAAAGGAGAGGGGGGACATGATAGAAACTTTCAAGTACCTCAAGGGAATCAACAAAGTCAAAGAGGGTAGCATCTTTCAGAAAAAGAGACTTGCAAGAACAAGGGGACACAATTTAAAGATAGAAGGAGGGCGGTTCAGGGGCAATGTGAGGAAGTATTATTTCACAGAAAGGGTAGTGGATGCATGGAATAGCCTTCCTGAGGAAGTTGTGGGGTCTAAAACTGTGGGAGAATTCAAGAATGCATGGGACAGACATAAGGCAATTCTTGTGGGGGGCAGAAAGATAAAGGCTGTTGGTTAACTAGGATCTGCGGCCTATCCTGTAGGTAGGGAAATGGGCAGACTAGATGGGCCTAGCGGTCCTTATCTGCCGTCAAAGTCTATGTTTCTATGTTTCTAAGGGGAAGTAGCCCACCCTCAGCATGACAAGTGTTTTGACTCATTTATTTATTTTCTTTTTTTAAAAGAATAGTATCTGAGGATCAGTGACAGGATTTTTAGGACAGTAAATTAATAAAAAGGGAACTGGGAGAGCTTCAGTAACAGACAAGTAGTGGAATAGCAGTATAATTGCAGTATAATGTGGGGAGTGGTGCAATGCAGTAGCTGCGGGGCAGCCATATTCAGGCAGGCCTTCTGGACACTGAGGTGCTGCCCTATCTGCATGCATCTCTCTGGACTGCAGAATGAGGTAGCCAGACACAGAGCAAAAGGAAACTGGGTCCGGAGTACCATTACCCCTATCCTGAGACCACCCCATCCAATGCCACTGCCTCAAAGGATGCCGAGAACGAGGATCACTTGGATGGCAGTGGGCTCAGGGTGGGTTAAGATGGTCAGGTAGAGGCGCATTCCAGATCCTATTCCACTCAAGAACTCATGTGCCACACTGGCAAATGGGGGCAACCAAATAGAGGTTCCCAGAGAAGTGGAAGGAAAGGATGTGGAGGTTAGCCAAGGAGGTGACGTCAGCGGGAGAGCAGTGGACCCCAGAGGAGAAGGAAGTGAATCCTGGTGGGGGACTCCATCATAAGATGGATCCAACTAGGAACACAGGAGGGGGAAGGGGAGGACCAGGAGGTGAGGTGCCTACCAGGTGCCATGGTATGGAGGAATGGAAGGAAGATACTGGGGATTGCTGGGAAGGTGAGATGGGAGGGTGAGCTGGGTGTCATTATCCACCTAGGTACTAATGACCTGGCAAATGGGGAGCCAAAGGAAGTTCAGGAAGAGTTTAGGAAATTGGAGAGGGGTCTCAAGTAAGTAGCTACTTCTGTCACCTTCTCAGAAGTACTACCTGCGAGAGGCATGGGAGAGCATAGGGGTGCATGTAGCGGGAACTTTAACTCACGGTTGAAGAACTGGTGCTGTGAGGAAGGGTTTGGATTCATTGGTGACTGGGGACCCACTTGGAGGGATGGAGGTTTGTTCAAGCCTGATGGCCTGCATCCATCCTGAAGGGGGGTTCAAGCACTCAATGATAAGTTTAAATGCTACTTTGACAAGCATTTAAACTAGCCAAGGGGGTGGCAGGCCAGCAAGGAGGGTACCTACTTGCTCACCCCCCACATCTAACAGTGGAACCAGTGAACCAGAGGAGTGGATATCTCTACAAAGCAGTGTGAAAAAGATGGAGATAAGTGCCCAAGAGGTGGATAGGCAGAAAAGGGGCAAAAATCAGCAGAAGGGCAGACAGCAAGGAGAACCAGGGATAAAGAACAACCAGGGAAGGGGCTGTAGTAGAACAGCTAAACAGTCTAGGGAGGTCAAATCATGGAAAGCCATGTGTGCCAATGCCAGGCTTAGCAACAAGATGGAAGATCTGGAGGCTGTCATGGTGCTGTCAGACCTGGACATTCTGGCCATACACAAAAACCTGGTGTAATGATAACCATGACTGGGAGATGGCCATTCCTGGCTACAACATATTCAGAAGAGACTGGGCAGGTAGGAAGGGAGGAGGAGTGGCACTGTATGTGAAAAATGACATATGGGCCACAGAGATCTAGGAGGAACAAAATGGGGGAGAGATACTGTGGGTTAAGCTGGAAAGGAAAATGGGGCCAGCCATCCACACAGGTGTGGTCTATAGACCAACAGCCCAGGAGGAAGAAACAGATAGGGAGCTGATGCTAGCCATCCAAAGGATGGCAGACAAGGGTTAGGTAGTACTGGTTGGAGACTTCAATATTCCAGACGTGGACTGGAGCATCCCAGCAGCAGCATCAACTAGGAGCAGATTTATCCTGGACTCCCTTCAGGGTGCCTTCCTCAAGCAACTGGTCATGGAACCACCTTGACAGAAGGCAATACTGGACCTAGTGCTCGCAAACAGGGACAGTGTGATGGGGGTAACAGTGGTGCAGCATCTGGGGAACAGTGACCACCAGTCATTGTGGTTTGAAATCACAGAAGGAGCAGAACCAAACCACACAAAAATATGTATCCTGGATTTTAGGGGGGCAGACTTTGGGAAAATGGGGAGATACTTGAAAGAGGCATTAAGGGGAATGGGGCAGGAATCAGGGGTTGAGGAACAGTGGGCAGTATTTAAAATGGGGATTACAAGAGCAACAGAATTATGCATTAAGCAGGTTAGCAAGAGGAAAAGGAAGAAGGCCATTATGGTTTTCCAAAGAGGTAGCAAAAAAGTGAAAGCCAAAAAGATTGCATTCAGGCAATACAAAAAGACACAGGCAGAAGGGGATAGGGAGAAGTACCAGGAGAAGCAAAGGGAGGCAGAGAGGTCAGTAAGGGAAGCCAAAGCTCAGACAGAAGATCACATTGCAAAATCAGTGGGTAGAGGGGACAAAACCTTTTACAGGTGCATAAGTGAAAAAAGAAAGGCAAAGGGAGGGATAGTGAGACTGAAGGGGGAGGATGGGGACCGCGTGGAGGATAACAACAGTAAAGCTGACATACTGAACAGGTATTTCTGCTCACTCTTTACTGAGGAAGAGGAGGGTAATGGGTCTGAATGGAGTACAAGGGGTGAGAATGGTACAGAAATGGACACAAGTCCCTTTACATGAGAAAGGGTCCTGAAGGAACTGGAAGTAATAAGAGTTGATAAAGCAATGGGGCCAGATGGGGTGCACCCCAGTGTCCTTAAAGAACTCAGGGTGGTGGTGGCTGAAATTCTGGCTATCCTGTTTAGCCGATCACTGGAAACAGGGGAGGTACCCAAAGACTTAAGGACAGCAGATGTAGTCCCCTTATATAAAAGTTGGAACAAACAGGAAATGGGGAACTACAGACCAGTCAGCCTCACCTCGGTAGTGGGGAAGATCATGGAAGCACTACTGAAGGAGATATTGGTGGAACATCTGGTTGTCAATGGACTGCAGGATCCAAGGAAGCATGGTTTCACCAGGGGAAGGTCATGTCAGACCAACCTTGTTGAATTTTTTGACTGGGTGACTAGGGAGGTGGATCAGGGGAGGGCAGTGGACATGGCCCATCTGGACTTCAGCAAGGCCTTTGACACTGTGCCACATAGAAGACTATTACACAAACTAGGGAATATGGGTGTGGGCAGGACAGTAGTGTGGTGGGTAGGTAACTGGCTAGGTGGCAAGACACAGAGGGTGGTGGTAAATGGCTGTCACTCCACAGAGGGAAGAGTGACCAGTGGGGTACCACAGAGATCAGTGCTGGGGCCGGTCCTATTCAACATCTTCATCAGTGACATTGCGCAGGACCTAGAAGGCAGAATTTCACTGTTCGCTGATGACACAAAGCTCTGTAGCAGAGTAGACACACCAGAGGTTGTAGACAGAATGAGAAGGGACCTACAGAAACTTGAAGAATGGTCAGGGGTTTGGCAGTTGAAATTCAATGCAAAGAAGTGCAAGATAATGCATATGGGGCAGAAAAAACCTGGCACAATATATCAGTTGGGGGGGTGAGGATATAGCATGCACCAAGTAGGAAAGGATCTTGGGGTTATCATCTCTGATGACCTCAAGGTAGGGAAACAGTGTGACAAGGCAGCAGGTAAAGCAAATAGGATGCTGGGATGCATAGGCAGGGGCATCACCAGCAGGAAAAGGGAGGTCATGATTCCACTATACAAGACACTAGTGAGGCCTCACCTGGAGTACAAGTGTACAGTTCTGGAGACCTTGCCTATGTAAGGACATAGACAGGGTAGAGAAGGTTCAGAGGAGGGCAACAAAGATGGTACATGGATTGCATCACACGTCCTATGAGGACAGGTTGAGGGAATTGAATATGTACTCCCTGGAGGAGAAGAGGGAGAGAGGGGACATGATAGCGACATACAAGTATCTTACAGGGAGGAACAGGGTGCAAGAATACACTATTTTTAAGCGAAAAAGATGTTCCAGGACTAGAGGGCATAGGATGAAGTTGGAGGGAGGACGAGTCAGAGGAAATGTAAGGAAGAATTTCTTCACAGAACTGGTGGTGGACAAGTGGAACACCCTGCCTGAGGAAGTGGTGGGGGCTGAAACAATCACAGGATTTAAGAATGAATGGGATAGACATAAAGGAATTCTGGAGGTCAGGGGTAAGGGGCACCAGAGTTCTAGGAAAACAAACTGAAGTTACAAACTCAAATGGGCAGACTAGGTGGGCCATAGGCCCTTATCTGCCAACACTGTCTATGCATCTATGTATCTATGGCTCTGGCTTATACTACCAAGTTCTGATCAGAGCCGATACAGCTGTGGAGAACTTTTAGGAGCAATATTAATAATAATAAAAGAATATTCAGTGCGCTCACCACACCAGTGTCAACCATAACTAATACTTTAGTGATTACAGTATTGCACATGTGTAATACTCACACGTGTGCAGTTTACCCCAGAGTTGACTGTGTTCAACATGGTGGCACTGACTTGACTACATATGCATGATACTTACGCATGCACAGTTTAAGTCAGCGCCGACATGTTGCACATGGCAGACATCACTTCTGCAATTGTGGAAAGGAAAAGTAGTGCACCTGGAAGGGGATGTGTTTATGTGGCCCATGGAGGGGAAAGGCTGACTAAACAGAATAATTTTGAATCAAGAAGGGGTTTGCAATACTGCTTATGTACCCATAGATTGGGGGTTTAATTTCAGAGGGATTCAAATACTGCATAATTGTTTTTCCCTTGTAGATAGCTGGATATTGGTCTATTAGTATTTTGGTGACAGTTTGCATCAGTGTATTTTTGGTACAGTGAACTATTTACTGGTGGCTGGGGATTTTCCATTGTAAGGCCTGCAGTTTAGTGCAGGTTAGTGGAGGTTTATGTATTTGACCCAGACAGTGCCTCAGGTGGTGGAAACTGGTTTTCTCTGATTGTCTTCACAGCACAGAACACCAGGTTGCATTGGGTCAGGGGAGGCTTACATCATTGGTATTTTTCTCAACTGCTTTATTTTTCTCTGACTGTAATTGTTCTTTTGCTGGGTATATTCTCTGTTAAATTGTTGTGCAGGTTGTCTTGCTGTAAGGAAGGTCAGCAGTCACTGGAGTGGTGGGTCAGAGCTGTAGCCAATTGTTTCTGGAGGGCATGGGCTTGGTCCCACCCACTCTACCCCTCACACCGCCCACCCCAAGAGTATCTTTCCTTTATACCAGGGGTTCTGACATCACTTCCCCAAGAGGGCAAGGGGCATATGACTGTTATATCCTTAACAGTCCAGCACACTGCATAGAGGGTAAACGCGCACACACGCTAACAAAAAAGACTACATATATAACAAGAAGGGAGCGAGACATGTGGGGAGTGGTGCAATGCACTGGCTGTGGGGCAGCACTCTTCTGGGAGCCATTCTGGAGGCTGCAATGCTGCCTTATTCATATGCTGACCGAAGAGTGAAACCCAGATGGTGAAATCCCTCACAGTGACAATCTCAACAAGTTTTTTTAGGTTGTCACCGTGAAGGACCTGAGGGTGAAATTTTGCCCTTTCACTGACTTTGGCCCCCTCCCTTTCTAAACAACTCCGACTCGGAGTTAGTTATTTTAAGAAGGGGGATGCAGAGGGTACAGCCCTACACATGGGGGGTTTGGGGGCATAGCCCCCTGATTGAAACCACACAATGTCTGATGGGAAATTTCACCTGTCGACACTGGGGATCTCATTATGACAAACTTTGACAACAGTGTTGTCGATTCTGCATGGTAAAACCTGCCTTATTTTCAGGCAACTCTCTGCTCTGAGGGAGGAGGCTGACCACCTCCAGGCCGACCTGGCAAGGAGTAGAGAAACCTTCCCCACCCAGGGAACACCAGGGCCACCACTGCTGCCTCAGAGGTTGCCAAGAAAGAGGAGCAGTTGGACCATGGTGGGCTCATGGAGGGTGAGTGTGGTGGAACAGAGGCACATCCCTCCAGTTGTACCTCTCCATGATTAATATGGCATTCTGGTGGAGCGCAGTTCCTCTATGGATGCACCCGAAGAGGAGACCAAGGAGGATGCTGGGAACCTCCACAAGGGAGACCCACAAGAGGGTGGCACGGGACACCACAAGGGAAGGAAGCAGCGCCTGGGGGACTAAATTATTAGAGGAGTAAAACTGGGGAAGGGAGATAAGGTGTCTCCCCATCATCATGGCTTGGAGAGACAGAAAGAGAAGCCTCAGGATTGCAAGAGCAGCTGCATGGGCGGGGGAGCTGGATGTCATTGTCCACCTAGGACAAATGACCAAGCTGGACATGGGATCAGAGCAGTGCAGGAGGAATTTGTGGAGTTGGGGAGGAGCCTTAGACAAGTAGCATGCATGGAAACCTTGTCAGAGGTGCTGCCTTTCTATGGCATGGGTAAGGCTAAGTACTCCGCACCATGCGATTCAATTAATGGTTGAAAAACTGGTGCAGAACACAGGGTTTTGGCTTCATTTGGGACTGAGGTTCCACCTGGGGGGATACAGGCCTATACTGGCATGATGGTCTGCATCTGTCCAGGTGGGGAATCAGGCTCCTAGGTGATAGGATTAAATGCTTCACTGGCAAGCTTTTAAACTAGCCATGGGGGGAGGTACTGATAAGAAGCAAGGAGTTCCCAACCTTCCCCCACAAAACAGGGTAGTTAGCGAGGTAAACACCAAGGTATAGAGGTCGATAGGGAGCAGGACAGGGGCAAATGGAGAAAAAGGCAAAGGCAGTAGGGGAAGGGATGGGGCTAAAAGGGGTAAGGCCATCAAAAAATGGAGGGCGATAAGTACCAATGCCCATAGTCTGGGTAACAAGCTTCCTGAGCTAGTGGACTTGATGGAAGAGGGACACCTGGATATCGTGGCAGTCACAGAAACATAGTACATGGAGAACCATGATTGGGATGTCAACATACCAGGGTACACAATCTACAGGAGGGACAGGAAGAGTAAAAGAGGAGCCCCTGAGAGGGCTCTCCATTGCAGCCCAAGCCCATCAGGCTCCTTCTGGACTTCTCCTCCACCAGCAGCTCAGCCGGCACCTCTGAAGCCCTTCGCCTGCTCAAGGCAGCAAGCAACTACATCCCTCCTGGACCTTCCACCAGGACTTCTCTCCTGTACATCAATCTCACAATTTAAAAAACAGTACAAGGTCCTATTCTTTTCCCCGGGCACTTGCAACTGCACATAACCCCCTGCCTAATAGGCAAGGGATAATCCTATGTCTTGCTCTCATTTTGTGTACACTGTGAAATATGAGATGGAAAGTTGTTATTGTCCTAGAATGCATGATGTTACCTGTTACCTATCTTATGTTACAGTCTATGTACCCTGTATAACTATGAGATGGAAAGTGGTTATATCATAGAATGTATGCTTGTTCCCTATTACATGTTCTACTATGTATCATATTGCTAATATCTCAGGTGTCAGTGTGGTTCAGTTGGTAGCACATCTGCCTCTGGACCAGAAGGTCGTGGGTTCTTATCCCACACCAGCATTGGACTTGCACTTAAAAATCACTTGCATCTGAGTGCAGTGTTGGGGGGTGCTGTACTGCTGGGGTGTGCCATCCTGTGGATGAGATGTTAAACCAACGTCCCTTCTGCCCATCCTGTTGTTGTCCTTTTGGGTATCCAGGTGGAAATAAAAGAACCCAGGGCACTCTTTACAAAGAACAGGGAACATTCCCGGTGTCCTGGCCAACATTCCCCTTCTCATAAACCGGTTCATGCAATTATCCAGGCTATGTGTGGGTGATGATGTGCGATATGGCCACCACCACACATTCAGTCACTTCACTACCAGTCTAGCATTGCTTGTAAAGCACTTTGGGATACTGTGTATGAAAATCGCTATATAAATGCTGATTCTTCTTCTTCATCTCTACTTGTTATTGTTACTACTGATGGTACCACTGTCGGTACATTGTTTAATGACCAATACTGATGGAATGCTTAGGTTCCTCAGGTCACCCTGAAAAAGGGACTGTCTTGTCTTAGTTGAGCCTACCCGGTCAATAAAATTCAAATAAATAAATAAATAAACTACCTCTGAAGCCACCGTCCATACTTTTAGTGGCATGACCAGCACCTCCGAAGCCGTCGCCCGCACTACCCTCTTCAGACAGCAACCCAGAGAAGTACAGTGATTCTTTGGACCAATTGGATAACAGTGCTCTTTTGTCTTTGCATCCCAATTGGTTGGACTCCCTCACTGTGTGCTCCTATTGGCCAGTTCTTTTGAACTGCCTTGGTGCTTCCCTACAGACTTCTCTCTCACTAAGTTTCCTCTGCCTAATTACTGTTACTTGGTTTTGAAAGACGCTATAAAAATAAAGATGAATTGATTTGATTTATTTAAAAAAAAAATGGTTGCACAGTTATGGTAGCCTTCAGGAAATATAAGGCAACACAGCGGGATGAAGATAGGGAGGTATACCAAACTGCCCTAAGGGAAGCAGGTAAGGCAGTAAGGCAGGCAAAGTCCCAAACTGAGGAAACACTAGCACGAACAGTAAAGAAGGTGACAAGACTTTCTATAGATACATTAGTGAAAGGAGAAAGTCCAGAGGGGTATTGCTAGCTTTAATGGAGAAAAGGGAGCATGTGGAGGAGGACCCTGTAAAGGCATCTATCCTAAATAGATACTTTTGCTCAGTATTTACTGAAGAGAAGGTAGGCAGGGCCCACAGCTCAGCATCATGGACACAGGGGGAGGGAGGTAAGCACTACCCCTTCACAAAAGAAAGGGTCCTACAAGAGCTTGCTAAGCTCAGGGTGGTTAAGGCAATGGGACCTGATGGCATACATCCCAGGGTACTTAAGGAGCTAAAGAAGGAACTAGCAGAGCCATTAGCAGAATTGTTTAGTGAGTCTCTGAGCACAGGAGAGGTCCCAGAAGACTGGAGAAGGGCTCATGTGATCCCGCTCCACAAGAGTGGTAGCAAAGAGGAGGCGGGGAACTACAGACTGGTCAGTTTTACCTCAGTAGTGGGCAAGATTATGGAGGCACTCCTTAAGGAAAGGATAGCAACACCTGGAATCCATAGGGCACAGGATCCAAGACAGCATGGGTTTACAAAAGGAAGGTCCTGTCAAACTAATCTCATAGATTTCTTTGACTGGGTAACCAGAGTGGTGGACCAAGGGGAGCAGTTGATGTCGCCTACCTTGACTTCAGCAAAGCTTTTGACACTGTTCCACATAGAAGATTGATAAATAAGCTGGTAGGCTCGGGGTTGAAGTTGGTCAACTGGGTGGCAAACTGGTTGACGGGCAGAAAACAGAGAGTGGTGGTAAATGGTATACAGTCAGAAGAGATGCAAGTCATAAGTGGGGTACCTCAGGGATCAGTCCTGGGGCCAGTCCTCTTCAACATCTTCATTAGTGACCTTGCAGATGGACTAGAGGGTAAGGCTTGTCTGTTTGCAGATGACACCAAGATCTGCAACAGAGTAGATGATCCAGATGGGGTGGGCAGAATGAGAAGAGATCTGGATAAACTAGCAGAATGGTCAGAAGAGTGGCAACTGGGATTTAATGCAAAAGTGCAAAATCATGCACATAGGGAAGAGAAACCTTGAAGCCACCTATAGGCTGGGAGGAGTTGCTAGCAGTCACAAAGGAAGAAAGAGACTTGGGCATCATCATCACTGATGACCTAAAAACATCCAAGCAGACCTCTAAAGCAGTAGGTAAGGCTAGGGGGTGTTAGGGTGTATTAGTAGGGGTATCACAAGTCGTAAGAGGGAGGTAATAATCCCTCTGTACAAGACACTGGTTAGGCCCCATCTGGAGTACTGCGTGCAGTATTGGAGGCCACACCTTCACAAGGACATTAACCAAATTGAGGCAGTCCAGAGAAGGGCAACCAAAATGGTGCAGGGACTGCATCAGAAGACATATGAGGACAGATTAACGGAGCTTAATATGTATACCCTTGAGCAAAGGAGGGAGAGAGTGATATGATCGAGGCATTCAAACACCTTAAGGGCATAAACAAGGTGAAAGAGTCTAACATGTTTAAATATAAGAAAAATAGCAGGACAAGAGGACACAGCATGAGATTAGAGGAGGCTGATTAAGGGGAATGTGAGGAAATTCTTTTCACAGAAAGGGTGGTGGATGCATGGAATGGCTTACCACAAGAAGTGGTGGCTATGAATACAGTGCAGGGCTTCAAACAGGCATGGGATAGGCATTAGGGAGCAATACAAATGACTATGAATAGATAGGCCACTGACAGAGCAAAGGCCGATGGCACTTTTATAAGGTAGAAAAAGAAATGGGCAGACTGGATGGGCCTTGCGGTCCTTATCTGCCGTCAACTTCTATGTTTCTATGTTTCTATGATTTGTTTTTTATATAGAGCCTTACTATAATTTAGTTTACAGTGTGTTTAGACAAGTGGAGCCGCATTGGCGCTCTCACATACTGTGCTACAGCATTTGTGAAACTGTGTTCTTCCAGAGTCTAACTGTTAAGCAGAGCTGCCTCAGTGCGCCTGTATTTTTCAAGTGTTACAGCTGGTTTACTGAAACTGTTAGTTACAGGAATCAACTGTTGTTCTAGTATTTTAAATAAGCCCAAGTTTAGCTTTGTTCTCTCCTCACTTCCCTCTAAGCACCTCTTCAGTACTCTCCTACCCGTCTCCTGCTACCTGTATTTCTGCTGTCCTTGGCGCCTCCAAAACAACGCCCCACATCTCTAAATTTCTTCACCTATCCTTGACCTTGTGCCCCACAATTGTGGTAATAGCTGCACTTGAATTTACAGTTGGAAACTGCACCCACCTCCAGCTATTCTCTCACTTCCCTGCCCGATGCCCTTTGGTGCCTCCACTTGCAAATTGCACCCCCCTCCAGCCATTCTCTTGCTTCCCTGACTACTGCCCTCGGCACCTCCAAAGCTTCCCTGATCATCCCCCCCTCTCATTGTGCTGCAGCTAACCACTCAATTGCCATATTATCTCTGTCTCTGGGCTAAATCCTTTCTTTTGTTACTATCACCCTACCTACTGTCTGACATTACCCTCACCCCCTGCAGCCTTTCTGCTACTAATTACTCAACTTTTTCCTCATCTCTCCTCAGAGGAGCCCCTGAACAGGTGTTCTGCTGTGGCCCAAGCCCTTCAGGCTCTCTCCAGACTGCTCCTCCACCAGCGGCTCGTCCAGCACCTCCAAAGCTTCTGCCTGCCCAAGCCAGCAAGCAACTACAGCCCTTCTGGACCTCCACTGGTGGGACCGGCACCTCTGAAGCCACTGCCTGCACTATTCTCTTCAGCCAGCAACCCAGACTAATTCTTGCTGGTGCTTTGCACCTGCTCCCCACCTTCCCCCCACCCTTCCACCCTATCTGGATACTTTCATTTATAGCCCTACGCATCAGTTGACTGTCACCTACTTGTGAATAACTAAGTACCTGCAATCCCCTTAGCAGGTTATATTGTTCCGCCTCCAGTGGGCACTTCATCAATTACAGTAATCTTGATCCCCTTCTGCTCACTATCTAAATCACAGCTCAGCTCCTCTACCTGTCTAGCCCTCACCTCCGTACTCCCTGCTTGCATATCCTTCTTTCTCCTAATTCTGTAGTTCTATAAATTTCCTGCCTTCCTAAGTATTGCAGCCACTACTCTCTCTCTCCCCCCCTTGTTCTACTCATATCCCTCTCCCTACCACTTCCACCTGCTCACTGCTCACCAATATCAAATAACTTTCCGACCCCTACCAGCTTTTATTTCCAATCCCCTACTCACATTCTTGCTATTACTGCCCCCCCCCTTTGAACTGTGGGCTCGCTCTACTACTATTCCTCATGCGGCTTTGCAAACAGTGTCTACTTTATCTACGGTTCTCCACCTTCTGCTCCCACACTCTTCCACTTCCTTCTCCTCCAAACTTCTAACTTCCTCACCAGCCCCTTCCAAATCCCCTAAGCTCCATTTCCTCATCATCACTGTACCCTTACTCTCTGATGGGAACCTCCACCCCAACCCTGGTCCGACTTCCCCCTGCTCTTCTGGTGTTTTCTCCTCTACTGCCACCACCTCTTCCCCTCTGTCAGCCCTCCAAAAGGGCTCCAAGATCCTACACCTAAACATCTATAGCTTACTGAAAAAAATAGACCACCTTCAAACTATGGTGAGCACTCTAAATCCAGACATTCTAATGATCACCAAAACTTGGTTAAACAGCGTAATCCCTGACCATTCAGTTTCCATTCCTGGCTACTCCCTTCTAAGGCATGACAGTGCTGGCAGGGGAAGTGACATGACCATAAATGTTCTTACCTCTAGCCAATATTCCATCATCTACTCATCCTCCAATCCTGTGATCCATGGTGCCCTAGCTATTCATGTGACCCTTCCCTTCACTCTCACTCTTTCTTCGTAGCCAGCATTTGCTGCTATCCAAATGTCCAGCTTTCGGTCACGTAAGACCTCCTAACCTCCATCATTACCCTTTCTCACTCTGGGTAAATATTCATTCAAGGTAACTTCAATATAAATTGGTTGTCTCCTAAAACTACCAAAACAAGAAATGACATTGGAACCTTAAAGCTCTCCCAACTGATCTCGGAACCCACCCAACCAAACCACAAGACCCAACAACACTCCCTACATGTCTGGGCTCTTACCTCCCACCCCCACCGAGTCACCACTCCTGCATTCTCCCTGATGCTCTCAGTGACTACAACCCAATATTCATAGTCAGGAAAGTCCACAGACCTAAATCACTGCATAAAACCTTGCAACTATGCTCTTTCAAATCTCTCGATCACAAACTTCTCCTGAGCAACCTTGCCCTTTCTGACTGGTCCCCATCATTTTCTTCCCCTCAGTTGATAAGGCCCTTGCTTACTTTAAAGAAATACTTCTTGTGAATTGGGAATATCTTTACCCTGCTCAAACAAACCATAGTCAGGGGTAACCACTTACCTTGGATTACTCCTGAACTTCTGGCCTGCCTCAGAGCTAGGGATTAGGCCTGGAATTGTCATAAAGCAACCCAGCTTCCTAGCGACCTCACAAACTACTGTAAGCTCCATAATGCTTGCACAAGGTCTGCAAGGCTAGACAAGTCCAAATACTTCAAATCAACCTTCATCAAAAACATAAATTCCCCTTCCAAGTTCTAGAAGGTGGTCCATGCCTTTTTTAACCCCCATCCCCCCCCGTGCTTAAAATAAATGGCTCCCTAGTGGCTGACTCCCCTGCCATAGCTGTGAAAGTTAACTCCTATTATACCTCCTGTGCAACTGAGCTACTGAAGTCCCTCCCCTCCTACACCCCCTCCTCTCCACCCTCTAACAGACTGACCCTCCCGCCACCCTCTCACTGCCCCTTCTCCTTTACTACAGTAACCCCAAATGTTGCTCTAAGAACCCTACTCACCATCAACCCCTCAAAAGGTGCCTCCCCTGATGGCCTTGACCCAAAACTCCTTTCTCTCTCTCTCTCTCTCTCTCTCTTTCTATCAGCCTCTACCATTGCCTATCCCCTTTCTATAATCCTAAACCTCTTATTTTCAACTACCTCAGTCCCCCTCTCCATGGAAACATTTTATTTATTGAAATTTTTATTTATTGAAATCTTGGATTGACACCTTTGAGCTGAAACTCTTTACATAGGTTCCATGTCATATGATTTTTGAACTGGAGACAGGTTACAGGTGCTGAAGATGCTACAATGCAAATGTTACTGGCATAAAATTTAGGGTATTACAGACAGGTACAAAATAGGACAAGTAACCAAGGGAGAATGATACAAATTAACCCAAGAGAAAAATAATACAAAATGCAGAAATGATATTAATAATGTAGGCTGGGAGCATTGTAGTTAGGGAACATACAACAATTAGCAGGCATTCAAAAAGGTATGCCAGCGTCATTTGTCAAATTATACAGTAGTAGTAGACAAGGAGTTTACAACATAGTCAGAAGGAGGGGGACAGTGACTAGTGGATTATGCCATAAGTGCTACCGTAGCTAGGCATAGGACCAGGAGTGCCAGTGTCACTTATCATGATAAAGAGGCTTCAACAGAGGGGGTAGCAGCCTATAGGAGGAGGGATAGTGAACCAGGGTGAAGGTGGAGGAGGGAAGGAGGGAGGGGCAGGCTGAGGGTGTGGAGGGATGAGAAATCAGGCAAAGGATAGGAAGAAGCCCTGAGGCCAGGGTAGCTAAAGGAGCAAGGAAGGCCGAGAGAGGGTGTGGAGATGGGGGTGGGGGGTGGGAGGAGAGGGGTAGAGGAGAGGAAAGAGAGGAGGAGGTAGCTGGGAGGAGAAGGAGAGGGCGGAGGCAGAAATTAAAGGGGGTGGGTGGGACAGTGACTAGCATAATTGTGCCTAAGTACCAAGTAAGTGGTGGGGTGAGGCAAAGGACAAAGGAGGGTATGCAGAGGTGTCAAGAAGGGAAGGTGAGAGCTATAGGACAGTAATTAGCAGGTTTTGGAGGCCAGTGGAATTGATAGGAGGAACTTAGGTATAGCAATCACAGGATGTTAATGTGGCTAGGTACTGTCAGAGCTGGTGCTTGAAAGAGCCCAGATTAGGTTCATTGGTTATGTTAGCTGGAAGAGAGTTGATCCAGTGAGGGTCTCTGTAGATGAATGCTCATTGACCAAGGGAAGTGCGGCACTGAGGAGTGCGAAAGAGCTGGGAGTCCGAATTTCTGGCATTTCGTGGTTTTAAGTTTGGTGAGAGTTGTTGAGTGGCCCCAGGGGGTAGCATTTCTAGGTTGGCCTTTTTGGCAAGCACGCATGTCTGGTATTGTAGACTGCTGTTGAGTTGTAGCCAGTTAGCTTGTTCAAAGAGCTCACTTGTGTGAGTCAGGTGCCCAGCACCATTCAGAAGGTGGCAGGCCTTGCTTAAGGCAGATTTGACATGGTGGAGGGCGGTCTCTGGGGCTGCCCCATAGATAATGAGACCTTAATCAGCCAATGAGGTGACAGAGCTGCATATTGCCAAGTTCAATGCTTCCTGGGTCAGACTGTATTTATACCTATAAAGCATCCCTATGCACAAGTTGATTGCCCTGGTTAAGTTGTCAATATGTCGTGAGTAGGACAGTGAGGAGTTGAGGGTTATGCCCAAGTATATGAAATACTGAACCAGTTCCAAGGGGGAATCCTCATTATTAGTGATGGTGAGGGGGGATGCCTTGTGTTTTCTTTGTGGGTTGGAGAACAACATGGTTTTCATCTTCTTGTAATTCATGATAAGCTTATGGTCATGGAACCATTTCTGTGCAGTTGTGAAACCCTGTTGAAGCTCATATTCCAGGAGTTTTTGATGGGGGCTATTAGAAAAGATCATAGCATCATCAGCATAAAGCAGGATATGACAGTGACATGAAGCTGGGATTTTATTAAGAAATATACTAAATAAGTGAGGCCCCAAGATAGAAATTTGCGGGATGCCTGAACTTACTGGGTGCCTGTCAGACTGGACATTACCAATTTTTACTTGTTGGAAACGGGTACTGAGGTAGCTCTTGAATCATTTAGTTGTGTCTATGGAGAGACCAGTGCTGGATAACTAGTTAATTAGTAGGTAATGATTCACGATATCAAAGGCCTTGGTCAAATCAGTGAATGTTGTTCCAACCAGAAGACCTTGATCCAACAAGTTATGAATATATCCTGTGAATTCCAAAAGAGTTGTGGTGGTACTGTGACTGTGTCTGAAGCCATGCTGTTGGGTACATTGCAACTGATATTTATCCAGGTAATCGAAAATCTGATCCACCACGATACGCTCCAGGGCTTATGAGAGTGGAAGGAGAATAGAAATGGGGTGATAGTTCCCATGCAGAGCCCGATCTCCACTCTTGTGCACAGGGGCCACCATAGCCGATTTCCATTTCGCCGGGAATTGAGAGAGGCTGAGTGAGAGGTTAAAGTTCTGGGTAATAAGTGGCAGAATTTTCTCCAGTGTAAGGCTGACGAATTTGAGACCCAGTGTATCCCCACTGTATCTTGATTTTTGGAGAGCCTTCATGAGGTAGTGTCTTATTTCACCCTCTGAGACTTTCCTGAAGGAGAAAAGTGGGTAGCTGCGGGTTGGATCAGTCTCTGTACTGGTGTCCCATTCAGTGGTGTTAATCGAAGTAGCTGGTAGGAGGACACTGCTGAGGTCAGAGAATGATTTGTTAAAAGTATCAGCAATGACTTTTGGGTCCAGAGTCATATTTCCATCAATTTTAAGCATGTTGGGAGCCGATTTAGGGTCCTTCCCAGTGATATCCACAATGTGTTTCCAGAAGGACCTAGAGTATTCCAGGATTTAGTGAGGGCATCTTTGTAGTACTGACTCTTTGCAGAATGAGTAGCCCTAGTACATTTGTTTCTAGCTTTTTTGTAGCTCTGGATGTTGGATTGAGTTCCCAAGGCCCATGCCTTGCACCAGAGATGGTATCTTAACTTCATGCGCTCAGTCTGGTCAGTTGTTATCCATGGGCTATAACTACCTTTGATTTTTCAGACTTTTATTGGTGCATGTTTGTCACAGATTGCTTGAATTGGCTAATGAAGCTATCCAGGGCTGTGTCAACATCTCTAGATGCATATAGTTTGGACCAGTCATGTTTCTGGAAGCATGCTTTCATTTGCTCAAGATGTCTATTGATGAGGACTCGGCTAGTAATAGTTCTGGCTGGTGGTTTGCAAAATTTATTAAACCAGCAGCACTTGATGGGGGAGTGGTCATTTAGGCTGTCTGGGAGGACAGAGGTATCCGAGATATGTTCCAGATGGTTAGTTAGCACCCAGTCCAATAGCGTACTTGTTCCGGTTCAATAGTTCACCCTTGTTGGGGCTTCAACTAGCTGTGAGAAGTGGATGGCTGAAAGTGAGTCCATTGGGGGGAAGGCTTCCAGCGAGAGCCAGTTGATGTTAAAGTCACTTAACATTATTATTTCAGAGTGTAGGCACAAGCCGCTTAATCCTTGTAGGAGTGATTCAAAGCCAGTGGCAGAATGCTTTGGAGGGATATAAATTGATAGCACAGTGAGTGCTTTGTTATTAGCCCCAAGGAGTTGTCTGACAGCGAGCATTTGTGTGAGGTTATCCTTATTATGCAAGGGAATATTTAAACTCTGCAAGCTATCTTTTATATAGATTGTGCAACCTCCACCTCTCTTAGATGACCGATCCTGTCTGAAGACATTATAGCCAGGCAGCAAAATCGCTGCGACCTGTATTTTTGGTGAGAGCCAAGTTTCAACAACAGAAATAACATCAGGGTTGTGCTGAGTGACCCACACCTGCAGGCTGTCTAGTTTAGAAATAAGGCTGCAGATGTTTATAGATGCTAGAGTAAGTGTACCCATTGTGTGCCCAGAGCTGGTCCTATTTAGGGGTGGCCCAGGGTTGGGGTGAACATTGCCCGACAGTAGCAGTAGTATTAGTATTAATCTTCTGATGTTGTCTTTAAGCAGTTTGTTGGAGAGGAGACGTTTCCTATTGCTGGGGGAGAGTGTCGTGTATGTCCAGTTCTGGAGCAAAAGACCATGGACAAGTGCCAGGTTAAGTGGCAGTCGGGGTTGCCAGCTTGAGTGATATAGGTGCATAGGAGCAATTGAAAATTCAATGGTGGAGTTGAGGTAGGAGGTGGTAGAGCCATATGCATTAATAAAGTTAGTTGGGATGGCCACATGGGTTTGTGTGTCTAGGTTATCATGGCGGGATCCTGAGTAGGAGAGCTGCACTAGTAGTATGGTACCCCAAGTGGGTTTAACAGTATGGCTAGCCATCGCCATGGATGGACCCATCTTTAAGTAGGGTAGAGATTAGCAGACATGGAGCAGAATGCACTTCGGACCCTTAACCACACCCTAACCAAAAGCTGGAAGATGTGCACTCACTGTGGAAGATACAAGCGCAAGGTACGAAGGGTTGCAGGCGGTACAAGTCCCTGGGAGGGTGCACTCAGATAGGAGAGGATGCCAAAGAGCAGAGCTTTACAGTGCACTTTACTTTATTCAGGAGCAGGTAGCTGTACACTCAGACAGGGGAGGATTCCTAATTGTGAAACTTTACAGGGTGTGAGATAGTTAAACAAGGGTAGGGCTGGGGAGAGGTAGGTAACCAACTGGAGGATAGGGGTGGTGGCCAGCCCTAAGGCAAGGCCATTTAATAGAAGTTGGGGCCAGGGAGAGCAGGAGGGAGAAAATTTACAGTTGTTTCTGAGCTCTAGGAATGGTGCAGGAATGCAGACAGAACCTGGAAGTTTTTTTGAGAGAACCACGCTGGTGGTTCAATTCGGCTTGCGGGGAGCGAGCGGTCTGCCAGACGGAGGCAGGACTGCAGCAGTTACCCCCAGGATTCGGTTCCAGAAGTTGGGAAGGGTGGCATGCAGTGGTCCTCCCTCTACCTAAAGGTGGTGACCCCTCATCCCCTGGCAACTATTGTCCCATCTCTCTCCTCCCTACCCTAGCCAAACTACAAGAACACATTGTCCTTTCCCAGCTTACCACATTTCTATCTGACACCTCCTTCTTCACCCTTTTCCAATCTGGATTCAAGAAAAATCACTCCACCACCACCTCTCTCCTATGGCTTGCTGACTCCATCCTAACTGGGATGGACAATGGCCAAATCACCTCTGCCATATTTGTTGACTTGGCTAAGGCCTTCGACACTGTCTCCCACTCCCTTCTCCATGACTCCCTTCCAGCAGCTGGTCTGTCTCACTCTGCCATTAGCTGATTCAAGGCCTACCTTACTGGCTGAACCCAATCAGTTAAGATCTTGGATATCATTCCCCCCCCTCCTGATTAGCACTAGTGTCCCCCAAGGCTCTGCGCTAGGGCTCCTACTATTCTCCATCTTCCTAAATGACTTTCTCTCTGTTTGCCCCCCCGCCACACATATGTACGCCAATTATATGGTCCTGTATGCATCTGGCTCATGTCCAGCTGAGGGTACAACCAGCTTGCAGCAAAACTTTGGCAAGGTTCAGCTTTGTTTTGCTAACCATCAACTTTTCCTTAATGTCAAGAAGACTGTCTCCATGAACTTTGGCACAAGGCAGCGACTCTCTATGGTTCCATCCTTGCCCACTTTCCACACCCTTGATGGGACTTTACTTAAGGACACATCCTCCTTCAGGTACCTAGGTGTTTGGCTGGACCAACACCTAAACTTATCTGGACATATGGACCCATCCAGAAAAAATTGTGGCCCAAGCTTGGTGCCCTGTTCAGGAACCATAGTTGCATCCCTCCTATGGCTAGGTGTGAACTTGTCCAGAAGAAGATCTGGCCCATTTTTGACTACTGTTATGTAGTCTATGGTGCTGCTCCCAAGTCCTCCCTGGCTAGATTGGATACCCTCTTCAATTCTTTCTGCCACTTTGCCCTTGACGTTCCCTGTCACACCCAACACTGCAATCTTTATCATGCCCTATCTTTCCCCTCTCTCGCTGCACTAAATTCACCTCCAAGGACTGGCTGGTAGAACTCTTTTCCTACTGTACCTTGCCTCCTCATTTATAACATGCCCCATCCCTCTCACTCCCTTGGATCAACCAACTCCCATACTCTGGTGGTCCCCCACAGATCCACCTTCATCGGCCAATCTGATTACTCTCACCGCCTCCCAAAAATTTGGAATTCCCTCCCCCCTCAAATTCGTCACTCATCCTCCTACTACTCCATCAGCTCTGCCCTCAAAAACTACCTTGCAGCTAGCTATTTCTTCTATGACCCTCCCTAACTCCCCCCTCTAAGCCCCTGTCAAACCCTACCCCCTTTCAGCACCCACACACTGCCCCTGTTACAACTCCACCTCCCTCCCCCCTAATTACCAGCACTCCTCCCCTTCCCCCTATTCTCTCCACTACAGGTCTTCCCTTACTCTCTTACTGTGATTCTCAGTCATCCAAAGTCGTACCAAGGGCTTGTCCCTACCCTCTCCCTAAAGCCACAACCCAACTCTCCCCTCCAATTCTTCTGCCATTCCAGTCCCCTTGCAGGGTTTCTCTGCATCCTGGAGGGCTGGGATTCAGCCTCTCTTCTCTCCCACCTTCACCAGCTCTGCTGGCCTTCCTGAAGCCTACTTCCCACACTGTCTACAAAATGCTTCCCTGCTGTTGTGCTTTACCTCTGCCTTGTGCAGGCAGGGTTCTCAGCATACTGGAGGGGTCAGGCCCCGGCAGACTCCTGTCCTCCTCCCTTTTCATTCCCCTCCTCCTTCCATTCACCCCACCTACCTACATATATGCCTCTCACCCCATTCCCTTCCCACCCCCTCCCACCCTCCATTACTTAACCCTAACTATGGCTAACCCTAATCTCTATTGCACTTACAGACAATTTGCACTACTGTTATACCTTAGCTGACTTGTACAATCTGTGTTACTCCTCACTAACTTGTCCTAGATCAAACTAATATAATTCTATTCAGCCATTTTCTAGCTACACAGTTATGTGTCACTTAGTGTTTGCCTTTAATGTTATATTGTGCAATTGTAGCTATCTAGTTCAAAACTGTTAGCATTGTATCTACCTAGTTCAAAACTGTTAGCATTCTGCTAGTTCATCGTTTCTGTACAGCCTGCTCACATTTATTTGAATGTAATTAATTGTAAATCTTACGATGTGTACCAAATCTCTATACTATCCTCATATTCCCCTACCCCCCCAGGTCACACCAGGAGATGAGCAACCTGTTGCTCAGTGTGTCTTCCTGGTGAAACATTTCAATAAATAAATAAATAAAAATTTACTAGAATCTATGGCTTATCCAATAGGTGGGGAAATGGGCAGACTGGGTGGGCCAAGTAGTCCTTATCTGTCATCAAAGTTTATGTTTCTATGTTTTTATTGGAAACTATTCTGGAGAACTGTGGCAGCACACCACACAGTAGTCCGGTCATGTGCTTCCACAGTGCTTTTATATAAATCTGATGATGGCATAAGGTCTGTGAAGCTTGGCTCACGCAGCCATAAAAATCTGATTGCTATTTATCACTTCAGTAGGACATTATTGCAAATGTATAATGTCCTTTGTGTGTAATAAATCTTACTCTTGCTTGTTTTAAAATTGTTAGGCCTAATTTGTTGTTCAAGGCCCCTTATTTTTTTGTTCCATTGTAAAATTTTAAAAGTAATTCTTCCATTATATCCTCCTTGCTAATGATTTTGTGCATCACCGACACATCCATCAAATACACCTTTTGTGCAGAGTATTAACCCCCACCTACTCCCTCTGCAATTCCCCCTATAGGACCCTCGCCCTCCTTGCCCTTACTTCCACTTCAGGAGAGCTGCCTTCTCCTATCATTTTCCAAACATTTGGAACTACCTTCCCTTAGATATCCATTCAGCCCTGTCTTCTCATTCGTTGTCCAGTCTTCTTTGACACTATATTTCCGCATCTGTAATTGCACCTGGCTCACCTTTCCTTCATTACCCCCCCCGCTTCCTCTTTTGTTCTATTTCCACTACTCTTCCCCCTTCTACCCCTCCCAAGGCATGCCAATAGTCTATAGCACTAGTTGGGTTTACACTAGGTAGTGTTCATACCCTTGGTGTTCCACTCCTGGGTGTAAGGCTTGCCTCCCCCTTACCTTTTCCCACCTCTTTAATTTTTCCCTTTCACAATTTCATATAGCCTCCTCCCAACCCCCTTTTGTTCTCAATCCTCCCCCACCCTTTCCCCAAGTTGGTCACACCCACCTCTTCTGTGCCAGTATTCTGTTTCCCCATTTTATCCCTCACCTCTTCCCCCTTTTCCCCTGTTACTCCCCTTGTGGGGTGTGCATTTTGGAGGGGTGAAGACTCATTTAATCTCCAACCAGCTCCCACTCCCCCATTCGCCCTATTCTGACAAGGTTTCTTACTTATTTATTTATTGAACTGTGTTCATGACATAGGCCCACTGAGACTACAAGTCCCTTTTTCAGGGCTGATCGGTGGGGGGGGGATACAGATGGTAACCAACTGAAATTGAACCAGATTAAGCTTGCTGGTGGTATTTTTAGTGAATGGGAAAATCTGTCCAGGACACTGGGGACATTCCACTGCCCTTTTTGAGAAGTTCCATGGGATCTTTAACGTCCACTTGAACAACCACCAGAACAGGCAGACAGGACCTCGGTTTAATACCTCATCTTAAATATGGCACATCAGGAATGCAGCACCTCCCTCCATGCTGCACTACATGCAGTGCTTCCAGATTGATTTGGCATTTGCCTTGTAACTCCAAGGTGATTTTTCCATGTTTTCCTGTATTCTACATTATTTCCTATGGAAGCAGAATTGCTCTGTTTTCTTGTATAACCAATGCAAGTCTATGGGAAGAATTTCCCTGTAGATGGCTCTAAATCCCTATAAAATACAAGAATCCCTATAGATCTGGAAGCCCTCAGTGTTAATGTTGGAATTTAACCTAAGTGCCTTGTGTGGGAATAGAACCCATAGCCTTCTGATCTTTCAGCCTCAGAGGCAAGTGTGCAACTTGCTGAAGCACTGACACTGCTACTTACTACCCCAAGTTCTAAAAAAGCAAAATGCATCTGTGTTGAAATGCTTTGTGTGTATGTATATGTTATGTATATGAGTATAAAAGTAAGTGCATGCGTGTATATGCTTAAAACATATATGTGTGTATGTGTATATAGACTACTATATATTCTGGATGGCAAATGCTGCCTGCCTAGCCCATAAAAATGTCTGGTATAGTTTTACATTTATTCGGTAGTATATACGGACATAGTTCTAAGTATATTTTTTATTTAGATCTTGAATTCAAAATTATGTTCCCTTTTCCACAGGACACATCTGGAAACAAGCTATTGTAGCTCAGTATACCTTTCCTTGTGAAACTTTTCAAAATAAATAAAAATGTAGTCTGTGGAGTTTCAAATGTTCCTTATACCAGGTCGCATCTCGAAAAAAGCTTCTGCTTAGTGCACAACTCCTAGTTAAACAATTTTTCCTTTGTGAGAGGCCTTTTGGCACCATGCATTTCTGCTTAAAGTTGAACCAGCATAATATTTTGTGGCGATTTGCATATACAGCCCATGATGCTTTGAATTATGGGGTTATGTGTGATTTTGTATTTCTATGAAACTTGGCTTCCTGGCCAGTACCCTTTGGGGTAACCCTTACCTCAATGCTTGCACAATGAGGTTCTTTGGCTGGGATATTCAAACTGTGCCAGGCTGTGGAGCAAGCCTGGACGCAGCACAACTTAGCTGTGCAGGGGCGATGACTGGGCGATATTCAATGGAGCTGCACCATGGCACAGCATCATTGAATATCGCACCCTGGCCACCCACAGTGTGCATGGTGCAGTGGCACTGCACCAGCGCAAGTGGCTAGAGAGGAGCAGGGGGATGCGCTAGTGCAAGTTTCGTTGCGCTATGCATGGCAACCATGATATTCAAAAGGGCACGTGCAAATAGGGCCATAATGCATACAAGGCACAAATGGGGCCATTTACATGTCATTATGACCCCATTTGCATGCAGGTGCACTGATCCCCGGCGACTTGCGCATGGCGCCCTGCCAGGCAGCAGCTGTCGGGGACCGACGCCCCCTGCACAGTGTGGCAATGTGCCCCACGGCCCGATCACTGGCATTTGTAAAAAAAAATCACGTCCTATATCCTTGGTGGTCCAGTGGACCGCTGTCAGCCCGATCGTGGGTATTTGTAAAACAAATCACATCCTATATCCCTGGTGGTCCAGTGGACTGCCGTCAGCCCAATCCCGGGCATTTGTAAAAAAAAAGTAGCGTCCTGTATCCCTGGTGGTCCAGTGGACTGCTGTCAGCCCGATCGTGGGCTTAAGTATAGTAAAATAAAGTCAAATATCCCTGGTGGTCCAGTGGACTGCTTGCAGCCTGATTGCGGGCTTAAGTATAGTAAAATAAAGTCCAATATCCCTGGTGGTCCAGTGGACCACTCGCAGCCCGATCGCGGGCATCTGTATAATAAAACTTCTTCCCCACTTCTGACAGAGTACCATTCGGTAATACACAAAGCACATTTTCTGGAGCTGGAAAGATACTACTTCTTTATTCAACTGTGAGCTGTGTGAGAAATTCTATATTGCACTTGATATCTGCAACAAACGTGCACTTTTGCTTAATTCTGTGGGAGGGGAAACTAACTACCCTTGATAATTGCTTTTTATTCACATATTTATTTAGTGTTTAACCAAGAAGGGGCTTGCAAACTCTGTTTATCTTGTTAGTAACTTCAGAAGGATTTAAATACTGCATTTGGGTAGATCCTTGGAGGTAGCAAGATTGTCTACTAGGATTTTCTGACAGTTAAACTATTTATAAATGAATTACAGGTGGCTGAGGAGTTGAAAAAGAAACTTGCAAACTCTGCTTATCTTGGAAGTAACTTCATAAGTGTTTGAATACTGCATTTTGGTTGTCCCTTGGGGGTAGCTGGTTGACTACTAGGATTTTGGGACAGCAACTATTTTTAAATAATTTACTGGTGTGTAGGAGTTTGTGATAGTTAAACTATTTTTAACAAAGTTACTGTGGTTAAGGAGTGGTCATAGAAAAACCTGCAGTGTGAAACAGGAAAATACAGTCTTTCAAGCAACAGAGGGAGGTAGATCTAGGTTTATGTTTGATTGTTACAATTCTTAATATTTTCAGTGCAGGAAGAGTTTAAAGCACAGCTGACTTGTTTTGGGGCTGACAGCTTTCAGAGCACAAACCACCAGGCCTGTTTTGGGGCTGGGGAGGTTTACCTGTGTCTGACTTGGGTGTGTGGATTTTTCTCTGTTTGATTAGCAGGGTATTTTCTCTGTCAAACTGTTGTGTATGGCATCTTGCTGACAGGAAGGCACTCATTGCAGCAGTGGGTCAGAGCTTTTAGCTGATTGTTTTGTGAGGGCACAGTTTAAGCCCAACCCTTCCCACCCCTCACCCCACCCACCCCTGGAAATAGTTCCTTTATACCTGGGGTTCTGACATCATTTCCTCAAGAGTGCAAGGTGCATATCACTGTCATATCCTCTCTAGCACACTGCACTGGCAATATAAGCATACACATTGTATAATATAAATATATATATATATATATATATATGTTTCTATATACAAACCAATAACACACACACCAAAAAAAAAAAAATGTGGGGAGTAGTGCAATGTAATGGCTGTGGGGCAGCAGTCTTCCGGGAGTCCTTCTGGAGGTTGAGATGCTGCCTATTTGCAGACAACTCTCTGCCCTGAGGGAGGAAGTTGCCCGTCTTCAGGCCACACTGGACAGTAGTAAGGGGACCTTCCCCCAGGCCACACTGGATGGTAGGAAGGGAATCTCCCCCATCCAGGGAGTACCATAGCCACCACCACTACCTCAGAGGTTGTGAAGAAAGCACAGCAGTTGGACCACAGTGGGTTCAAGGAGGGTGAGGATGGTGGAACAGAGGCACACCCAGTCAGTTGTTCCACACCACAATCCATACACCATTCTGGGGGAGCATGGCTCCCTTATGGATGCACCCGCACAGGAGATTAAGGAGGCTGAGGACAACTGTCACAAGGGAGGCTGACAGGAAGGAGGCAGAGGACACAACAAGGAAAGGAAGCAGCTCCTGGTGGGGGACTCAATTATTAGGGGGATAGAACTGGGGGGAGCAGGGAAAACTGAAGTAAGGTGCCTGCCTGGTGCCATGGCTTGGAGAGACAGGAAGCGCATCCCCAGGATCACAAGAACAGCTGCACTGGAATCTGAGATGGACGTCATTGTCCACCTAGGGACAAATGACTTGGCTAATCATGAGATTAGAGCAGTGCAGAAGGACTTTGTAGAACTGGAGAGGGGTCTAAGACAAGTAGCACACACAATATCCTTCTCTGAGGTGCTGCCTGTCAATAGCATGAGTGAGGCGAGGGTACTTTGCACCATGCAGTTTAATGAATGGTTGAAAAAATGGTGTGGAGCACAGGGGTTTGGCTTCATTTGGGACTGGGGGTTCCACCTGGAGGGACACGAGCCTATACTGGCAGGATGGTCTGCATCTGTCCAGGAAGGGAACAAGTCTTTTGAGCAATCGGTTTAAATGCTTCATTGGCAAGCTTTTAAACTAGTCAAGGGGGGAGGCACTGATAAGCAGCAGGAAAATCCCAGCCTCTCCCTACAAAACAGGGTACTAAATGAGAAAAAGACCGAGGTAGACAGGTCAGTGGGGGATGCTGCAAAAGAAGGTAAAGCCATCAAAAAATGGAGAGCAATAAGTACCAATGCCCGTAGACTGAGTAACAAGCTTCCTGAATTAGTGGCCTTGATGGAGGAGGAACATCTGGATATCGTGGCAGTCACAGAAACATGGTACACACAAAACCATGACTGGGACATAAACATACCAGGATACACTATCTACAGGAGGGACAGGGAGGGTAAAAGAGGAGGAGGAGTAGCTCTTTACATAAGGGAAGGAATCAAAGCAACAGAACAAAAGGGAAATCAGGGAGGAGAAGAAGCACTGTGGGTAAATTTGGAGACCGGCAATGGCACCACAATCCGCACAGGGTTGTATACAGACCCCCTTCTCAGGGGGAGGAAATGGACAAGGAAATGATAGAAAGAATACTTAGAATGGCAGAAAAAGGGAGATATTGCTGATGGGTGATCTGAATATGCCAGATGTTAACTGGAATGCAGTTGCAGCAGCCACTTCAAAGAGTGGGGTTATTCTAGATGCCCTACAAGGCATGTCTTAGACAACTAGTATTGGAGCCCACTCGAGAGGGAGCAATCTTAGACCTGGTTCTCTCAAATGGAGATGAAGAGAGGATCACAGATGTAGAAGTGGGTAGCCATCTGGGAACTAGCGACCATCGAACAGTATGGTTCACAATAAACACAGCAAGCCATACAAAGGCAAAAGTACTGGACTTTAGAAGGGCTGACTTTGCCAAAATGGGTGAGTGCCTAAGGAATGCACTAGCAAATGGGCAGGAAGGAGGAGTGGAAGAACAATGGAGAATAATAAAAACTGCCATCACAGAGGTAACAAGCCTTTGTGTGAAGCAAATTAACAAAACAAAATGATGTAAGAAACCACTATGGTTCTCCAAGGAAGTGGCAGTGAAGGTTCAAGAGAAAAAGAAAGCATTCAGGAAGTACAAGGAATCACAGAAGAAGCAGGACAGGGAACTGTATCAGTTAAAGCAAAAGGAAGCAAAAGGAAGCTGGGAAGGCAGTCAGAACAGCAAAGGCCCAAACCGAGGAAAAGATAGCCAAACCTTTTAGAGGTACATCAGGGAGCAAAGGAAGACCAAGAGAGGGCTAGTGAGGCTTAATAAAGAGGAGGGAGGGTGGGCAGAGGGTGACTGTGAAAAGGCAGAGACACTAAACAAATATTTTTGCTCAGTATTTACAAAGGAAGTGGGGGAGGTACCTAAAACAAACAGTAGAAACACTCTGGATACAGAAGTTGATACCAGCCCATTTACAGAAGAAAGGGTTCTGGAAAGAACTCTTAAAACTGAAGGTGGACAAAGCAATGGGGCCTGATGGGATCTACATCCCAGAATTCTGAAAGAACTAAGGGTAGAACTAGTGACACCACTGACTACCCTCTTAACAAATCATGGGAGGATGGGGTGGTACCGTGGACTGGAGAAGGGCAGATGTGATTCCTCTCACAAAAGTGGGAGCAAGGCAGAAGCAGAAAACTACAGACCTGTTAGTTTAACCTCAGTGGTAGGGAAAATGATGGAATCACTTCTGAAGGAAAGAATTGTTGAGTATCTAGAGGCCAGAGGGCTCAGGACCCAAGGCAGCATGGATTCACAGTGGGAAGGTCATGCCAGATGAATCTGATAGATGTCTTTGACTGGGTGACCAATGTAGTAGATCAGGAGGGCTGTGGACATGGCCTACCTAGACTTTAGTAAGGCATTTGACACAGTCCCACAAAAGATTAATATACAAGTTAGCCAGCCTGGGTGGGTCCCAAGATGACAGCCTGGGTAAAAGATTTGGCTGGAGAATGGGACACAGAGAGTAATAGTAAAATGGAGTCCACTCTGAAGAAAGGGGTACTAGTGGGGTACCGAGGTTCAGTATTAGACTGGTCCTCTTCAATGTCTTTATGTTTATATTGCAGGGACTGGAAGGAAAGTATGTCTCTTTGCAGATGACACAAAGATCTGCAACAGATTTGATGCACAAGGTGGGGTGGAAAGGATGAAAAGGACGGCGTGGTTAGAGGAATTGTCAAATGTACGGGCAGCTTAGATTCAATGCTAAGAAGTGCAGGTAATGCACCTGGGAAACAAAACCCAGGAAGAGTACACAATGGGGTGTGATATATAACAACAAAAAATGGAAAGGGACCTGGGGTAGTCATATCAGATGACCTAAAGGTGGGCAAGCAATGTGAGAGGGCAGCAAGGAGGGCTGGGGGATACTAGGATGCATAAGGAGGCATCACCAGCAGAAAACAGGAAGTTATTATCCTCTGTACAGACAGTTGGTGAGACCCCATTTGAGTACTGCATGCAGTTCTGGAGACCCAATCTCTGCAAGGACATAGACAGGATGGAGGCTGTCCAGGAGGAGGGCAAATAAAATGGTGCAGGGTCTGCACCGGAAGACATATAGAGAGACTTAAGGAGCTGAATATGTATAGCCTCGAGGAAGGAGAGAGAGGGGACATGATAGAAACTTTCAAGTATCTCAAGGAATCAACAAAGTCCAAGAGGTAGCATCTTTCATAAAAAGGGTGTGCAAAACAAGGGGCACAATTTGAAGATAGAAGGGGCAACCAGAGGTAATTTAAGGAAGTATTTTTTCACAGAGAGGGTGTGGATGCATGGAATGGCCTTCCGGAGGAAGGTTGTGGAGTCAAAAACAGTGGTGGAATTCAAGCATGCATGGGACAGTCATAAGGCAATTCTAGGGGGTTGGGGTAGGAAGAAGTAGGCTGCTGGTTAACTAGGATCTGCAGCTTATCCAATAGGCAGGGAAATGGGCAGACTGGGTGGGCCAAGCAGTCCTTATCTGCCATCAAAATCTATGTTTCTATGTTTACTCTCTGAGTTCTCCCACGTAACCAGTTTTTGACCCAGTTCATTACCTTGGGCCCAACTCCCATGTTCTCCAGTTTTTTTACCAGTCTCCTGTGTGGAACCGAGTCAAAAGCTTTGCTGAAGTTCAGGTAAACCATATCCACTGCCACACCCTGATCCACTGTTTTGGTGACCCAATTGAAAAAATCTACCAGGTTTGTCTGACAGGACCCCCTGCCATGAAACTGTTGATTTTTGTCGAGCTGACCAGTTTACTCCAAAAAAGCTATGATTCTCTCCTTTAGCAGGGACTCTATCAGTTTTCCAATGACTGAGATTAGACTAACTGGATGGTAGTTTCCTGGCTGTTCCTTGCTTTCACTCTTGTGGAGTGGTACTACTGTTGCACTCTTCCAATCCTCTGGCACTTTTCTACTCCTCAACAATTTGTTGAAGAGCATTGCTAAGGAGGCTGCCAGTTTTTTTCCCCAAGTTCTTTAAGAATTCTTGGGTTTATCCCATCTGGCCCCATAGCCGTATCTACCTTAAACTTGTCTATTTCCTCTAGGACCCTTTCCTCTGTTAAGGGACTCTTCTCTATTCCTTCAATTGGACATTTCTTGATGCCTGTTGTTGGTCTGTTACTGTATGCTGCCTGTGTGAAGACTGAGCAGAAGTACTCATTGAGTGCCTCTGCCTTCTCCTCGTCTTGCTCTGTGGGTTGTCCATCCTTTTTTGTAATTCTAACAATACCCCCTTTGGTCTTCCTTTTTTCTCATATGTACCTGTAGAAGGCTTTTTTACCCTTCTTTACTTCCTGAGCTCTCTTAACCTTAACCTCTTAACTGTACACCGCCTGATCATTAACTTTTCCAAAACTAAGTCCATGACCTTTGCACATCGCCAAAGCCCACACAGCCAGATGACACTCCAAATCACAAACTTGGATGGTACCCATCTGGAACATGTTACTCATTTTAAATATCTAGGTGTCACTTTAGATACCTCCCTCTCCTATCACAGACATGTACGCCTCCTCTCGTCAGTGATTAACTCCAGAATTGGTATCCTCTACAGGATCAAGAACAGCCTGCCTGCCCACGTCATGCAGATAGCTGTCTCCTCCTCCATCCTCTCACTTCTCGATTACGGGATTGTTATCTATGGCACTGTTGACAACTCCACCCTAAGTAGCATAATCACAGTACTTAATAAAGCCTGCCGCCTCATTACTGGCTGTGACAGACTCACCCACACCTGCGAGCTGTACACACAAACAGGTTGGCTTAATTTCCATCAAAGACTCAAATATCAAACCTGCATCTTAGCAAAAAAGATCCACCTCCAGCTTACTCAAGCCGAACTACTCCCCATCGTCAGCCTGGCCCCTCACAGGCGGACTACCAGACTGTCAGCTACCTCATCCTTCACGGACCCCCCATGTCGAATGTCTCTAGGGCAGAGATCCTTCCGCTACCGTGCCCCCAAATGGCTCAACACCCTCCCCCTACTCTCTCCCAGACCAACAGCATCGCACTTTTCAAAACAGGCCTTCAAACACACCTCCTTGAAAACTCTAAATGTGAATGCCAATAAGGCCTGCTCTCTCCTCCTTCATCCCCATAACTGACTCAGGGACTTCCTAGTCCCTACGTTCCACCCTCTGCATTTAGCACTGTCTTGGGCCCACATGTATGCCTCCCATAAGCTCTTAAAATGCCTCTCAAGTGCCATGTCAATTCTGTAACCTGAAAAAATCAAAGTGTTTCTTTTAATGCTTTATATTGTCTTGTGTCTCTCCACCCCCTGTAACCACCGTGGAGCCATTGTATAAAAACTGTCTGTACTGAAACCTGTATATAATTGCTCATTCCGTCTGTCTTCCTTGTACTTTGGTTCTCCCTCCACCCCCTGTAAATGAAGTGGAGCCTTTGCAAAAGAGTCTATGACTCAAAGGATTGTAATTCCAATTATACAGTAAAATAAAAAAAAAATAAAGCCTCTGTCTGAGCCTTTGCAGTTCTTATCACTTTTCCTGTCTCTTTTAGTTTCTGTTTGTATTCTGTTTTGTCCACCTTGTTCCCTGACTCTTGAACTTTCTGAAGGCTATGTGCTTCTATTTCACCATGATTGCCACCTCCTTGGAAAACCATAGTGGGTTTTTCCTCCTTTTGTTCTTACTAACCTGGTGGGCACACTGTGATGTGACCATGGTTATTGCATCCTTCAGCCTTGTCCAACATTCCTCGATACTCCCTTCTGTTGTGTTACTAAGGTTGTCCCTCAGGCAGGCCTTCATTTTTGTAAAGTCAAGGACCTTCAGTTTGGAGTGTGTGGAGTCTTCAGTCCTTTTTACCTTGAACCATACCGTGTTATGGTCATTGTTGTCCAGGTGGTTCCCTACTTCGACACCCAGAACCCTATCGTTATTTGTGAATATCGGATCTAGACTCGCGTTACCCCTTGTGGGTGATGTCACTAGTTGACTTAGGCCTGCTTCCTGTTGTGTGACTAGGAATTCCCTTTTTTTTTGTGATGCCGATGTGTAGTTACTCTAATCTATAGCTGGCAGATTAAAATCCCCCACCAGCACCACATCCACTTTGCCTGACATCTACTATGTTCAAAGTTCAAAAGGTATAATTGTTCAACAAAATGTCATTACAATATACAAGAGCAAATAATAGGCATTAAAATTTTTTTTTAAATATCAGACATTTCCATAATACAAGCTGCTTAAGTGGGACGGCTGGGTGGAAAGCCAATTGTCCCACTTAAGCGGGTGTCCCACATAAACAAAGTTAGTGAACTGGGCTTGTGGAACAGAAACCAGTCTTTGCTCAGTCAGAGACTCCATTACCCCCTACTTTCCCTACATGTACTGTATGTGTCTCATTTGTGTGGCATTTAGTTTAGTTTTTTGTGCTTTAAGTGCTTTAAGTGCTTGTGACATTATACTGTATATAATTGTGATAGCGATGTAATGAATTCATAGCACAGTGTACGTTTTAGCAGCAGAATCTTCTGTGCTATCATCCAGCAATACTGAAGCAGTTTCAGTAACATACAGAAGTTAACATAGAAGCATAGAAATTGATGGCAGATAAGGACCACAAGGCCCATCCAGTCTGCCCATTTCTTTTTCTACCTTATAAATGTGCCATCGGCCTTTGCTCTGTCAGTGGCCTACATTCATACTCATCTGTATTACTCCCTTATTCCTATCCCATGCCTGTTTGAAGCCCTGCACTGTATTCATATCCACCACTTCCTGAGGTAGGCTGTTCCATGCATCCACCACCCTTTCTGTGAAAAAGAACTTCTCACATTACCCCTTAATCAGCCTCCTTCTAATCGCATGCAGTGTCCTCTTGTCCTGCTATTTTTCTTATATAGAAACATGTTAGACTCTTTCACCTTGTTAATGCCCTTAAGGTGTTTGAATGTTTCGATCATATCACCTCTCTCCCTCCTTTGCTCTAGGGTATACATATTGAGCTCCATTAATCTGTCCTCATATGTCTTCTAATGCAGTCCCTGCACCATTTTGGTTACCCTTCTCTGGACTGCCACAATTTGGTTAATGTCCTTGAGAAGGTGTGGCCTCCAGTACTAGACGCAGTACTCCAAATGGGACCTAACCAGTGTCTTGTAAAGAGGGATTATTACCTCCTTCTTACGACTTGTGATACCTCTACTAATACACCTTAATATCTCCCTAGCCTTACCTACTGCTTTAGAGGTCTGCTTGGATGATTTAGGTCATCGGTGATGATGATGCCCAAGTCTCTTTCTTCCTTTGTGACTGCCAGCAACTCCCCTCCCAGCCTATAGGTGGCTTCAGGGTTTTACTTCCCTATGTGCATGATCTTACATTTCTTTGTATTAAATCCCAGTTGCCACTCTTCCGACCGTTTTGCTAGTTTATCCAGATCTCTTCTCATTCTGACCACCCCATCTGGATCATCTACTCTGTTGCAGATCTTGGTGTCATCTGCAAACAGACAAGCCTTACCCTCTAGTCTATCTGCAATGTCACTAATGAAGATATTGAAGAGGACTGGCCCCAGGACTGATCCCTGAGGTTCCACTTGTGACTTGCATCTCTTCTGACTCAATACCATTTACCACCACTCTCTGTTTTCTGCCCATCAACCAGTTTGCCACCCAGTTGACCAACTTCTGACCCACCCCGAGCCTACCCAGCTTATTTATCAATCTTCTATGTGGAACAGTGTCGAAAGCTTTGCTGAATTCAAGGTAGGCGACATCAACTGCTCCCCCTTGGTCCTTCACTTTGGTTACCCAGTCAAAGAAATCTATGAGATTAGTTTGACAGGACCTTCCTTTTGTAAACCCATGCTGTCTTGGATCCTGTGCCCCTATGGATTCCAGGTGTTGCGCAATCCTTTCCTTAAGGAGTGCCTCCATAATCTTGCCCACTACTGAGGTAAGACTGACTGGTCTGTAGTTCCTCCTCCTCCCTGCTACCACTCTTGTGGAGTGGGATCACATGAGCTCTTCTCCAGTCTTCTGGGACTCTCCTGTGCTCAGAGACTCACTAAACAGTTCTGCTAATGGCTCTGCTAGTTCCACCCTTAGCTCCTTAAGTACCCTGGGATGTATGCCATCAGGTCCCATTGCCTTGTCCACCCTGAGCTTAGTGAGCTCTTGTAGACGTTTCTTTTGTGAAGGAATAATGATCACCTCCTCCTCCCCCTGTGTCCATGGTGCTGAGCTGTGGGCCCTGCCCTACCTTCTCTTCAGTAAATACTGAGCAAAAGTATCTATTTAGGATAGATGCTTTTACAGGGTCCTCCTCCTCACATGCCCCCTTTTCTCCTTTGAGCTTAGCAATACCCCCTCTGGACTTTCTCCTTTCACTAATGTATCTATAGAAAGTCTAGTCAGCTTCTTTTACTGTTCATGCTAGTATTTCCTCAGTTTGGGATTTTGCCTGCCTTATTGCCTTCCCTGCTTCCCTTAGGGCAGTTTGGTATGCCTCCCTATCTTCATCCTGCTGTGTTCCCTTATATTTCATGAAGGCCAGCCTTTTGGCTCTGATCTTTTCTGCTACTGTATTTGAGAACCAAACTAGTTTCCTTCTTTTTTTGCACTTCCTTTTCTGTCTAACACAATGGGATGTTGCTTCATGTATTGCATCCTTAATGCTTGCCCACTTTGCCTGTACCCCCTCATCTGTGTTTCTTTTTGCCAGGGCTAGCTTAACTCTGTTAGCCATCTTATTCAAAGTCAGCTCCTCTGAAGTCCCATATTTTTGCCTTGGAATGGGATGATTTAGTTGTAGTGGCTAAATTGAACCATACCATATGATGGTCACTGGCCCCCAGGTGACCTTCTACCTGGAGATCTGTGATCCCTTCCCTGTTAGTCAGTACTAGATCTAGGATAGCCCTGTCACTTTTGGGTTGTTGTACCAGTTGTTTGAGGCCCTCCCCCTGCAGGGAATCCACCATGTGTCTAGTTCTGGCAGATGTTCCTGCTGGTATTGACCAATCTGTATCCGGCATGTTGAAGTCTCCCATTATCAGAACCTCCCCTTTAGCTGTCATGTTTTGTATATCTTCTAACAGTAATGTGTCTATGTCCTCCCCCTGGTCTGGGGGCCTGTAGACAGGGGATGGGGGTGGGTGGCTGATCCCTTCCCCTGCCAAAAAAGAAGAACCACGGATGAAAGAACAAGGAGGTAAGAGCAGAAACAATCAGTCAACAACAAATGCAGTAACCCTGAAAGCTTATCCTAATGTTAGATAAAACTGTAAAACCTGTAAAGTATCACCTATAATAATTTCAGAGAAGATATACCCTGTAAGAAACACTTTGCTACAAAGAAAAATAAAGCAGTAACAAAAGATCTACCTTGCAAAAGACAATTTGGATCAGAAGATTCCAGCAGTAATCTGTTAGCACACACCTGAAGGCACACCTTGGAATAATGCAGAAGAAGGTATACCAGCAACAACAATTTGAATCGGAGAAAAATAAAGCAATGAAATGCTAGCAACAAACAGTAGAAATCCCTGTGAGTACAAAATAAAAATGTGAATGCTGATGGCTCAGATGGTTCTTCACTTGATATTGCGGGACTTGGTGATTGGAAGTTAGCAGTGGTAAGTTTGAATGATTGTGACGGTCCTGCAGTTGATGGGTAGAAGAAGTCTGTTATGCTTCTTTGCTTGCATTCTGTGACAGCTTGAACCTGCATGGCGCATTCTATCTCAAACAGCTGTTCCCAGGCTCCAGTCTGACTGTGTTGTTGGCACCACTCCATAGCGGTTCTGAGCCCAGCTAGCGCATCTATGGCGGTGACTGATTTTCCCTCGTCATCCTCATCATCAGCATCACCATCTGCGATGTCATCTTGTGTTTCAGCATTTTCAAAAACTGCAGTCACTAGCTCCTCGTCTGTGAGTTCGCTGACTGTAGGCTCCTCATCATCCATGCCTACAAACTCTGCAAACACAATTGCATCCATAAAGGATGGCATGACAACATCTTCCAGTGCAGCAGCCGAGGTTGAGGCATTGTTGGTGGCAGTTTCAGAGCTGCAGTCAAATCCAGCTTTGCTGAAACAGTTGGTGATTGTACTTAGCTTCACAGCCCCCCATGCTCGATGTAACATGTAGATAGCATCCAGTAAATTTACCGTGTGGACAATTTCAGCAGCGTGTGCTGTCTCACCCTCATCAATGCTTGCGACAAATTTCCCAGCAACATAGGAGCGATAATGTCCCTTTAAGTTCTTTATAACTCTCATATCCATAGGCTGCAGGATCAATGTAGTGTTTGGTGGGAAAAACACTAACTTAATAAACTTTAGGCATTTAACAAGCTCATGTGGGTGAGCTGAGCAGTTGTCGACAAACAATAAGATTTTTCTTTTGCTCCTTCGGAGCTCAGAGTCCCAAATCATCAGCCATTCCTGGAAGATAGCACTGGTCATCCAGGCATTGCAAGAGGATGTGTAAGTCACTGGCAGCACACGAACATCCCTGGGAAAGCAACATGGGTGTTTGCTTTTACCAATGACTAGCAATTTATTTTTTTCAGTCCCTGTCTGATTTGCACAGGACTGATATGCGGTCTTTGGCTTTCTTGCTGCCGGTGAGCTCTTGGTGCTTTAGTGTATGTCCTCTGTCAGGGTAACCACAGTAAAATAGATCTGTTTCATCAGCGTTGAAAACATCTGCTGGTGGGTACCCTGACAGAATGCCTGGGAGGACATCTGTTAGCCAAGCCTTGGCTGCAGGTGCATCTGCATCCTGCTTCTCACCATGTTCATGCTTGAACACAACCTGGTGTCTCAGTTTCCACTGAGACAACCAGCCATCTGTCGCATCAAATTCAGCGTGTCCCATTTGTGCAGCCAACTCTGCTGTCTTTGCTTTTAGCATTGGGCCAGACAGTCTCGCCCCCTTATCCAGGGCTTGTGTCAGCCACAACATCAGAGCATCCTCGACATCGTGGTCTTTTCCCTCCTGCTTGCGCTTTATGGTGGGATTGCTGTTCGACCACCATTCAGCAAGGATGGACTCTCTATCCTTGCTTATTCTTCCTGCCTGGCTTTTGGAGATTTTGAATTCTGCCTCTACAGAGGACAGCGAACAGCTTGGGCTGTTTAGCAGCTCCTGAATGCACACTCTGTCAGTCAAGGTGAGTTAATGTCTTGGAAAAGACATGACAGAGATTAATGTGGTTGGAACCAGGCAGGTTAGCAGTTCTAAAAGAACTGAGCAACAACAGCATCAAGTGACATGAAATTGGCAGCTAGACAAAAACAAATAGGAACAGGTGATTGTTAAAGAGATTACTTTAATTACAGGAGCAATTAACAGGTGCTTAGTGGGCAAGGAAGAGGTCAGAGTCATTGAAGAACTGTCCCACTAAAGTGGATTTATGGTAATCTAGTGTCCCACTTAAGCGTTTTCAGTCTAATGCACTTTACATTGTATAGAATCGGTTTTATGGCAAATAGAGGAATCACTCTCCACCAGTACAGTGTATGAATTGTGGAGAGGTGCAACTGGAGGACTGCGCTTCTGTTCCACCACCCTCTCCCTCCCTGAGTCCACCTTGGTCCAACCACTCCTCTTTCTTGGCAACCTCTGAGGTAGGGGCGGTGACCTTGGTGGTCCCTGGGTGGGAGAGGAGGTCCCTCGAATCCTGGCCAACTCGGCCTGGAGATGAGCAACCTCCTCCCTCAGCCCAGAGAGGTGCCTGCTGATGGGACAACACTGCACATTCCAGAAAGTCTCTTGGAAGACTGCTGCTCCACAGCCACTGCACTGCACCACTCCCATCATATCTTATTTGTGGCCCCTTAACTGTTGTTTTGTATAACCGGCCCGGTGGTGCTGAGGGTTGAGGCGCTGGACACCACACCTTGCACCATGCCGGCGACCCCGGTTTGGAAGTGACCCTGGATTGCCAGGGGTCAGAAAGAGTGGGAAGAGATTGGGCATCCGGTGGACTGCTCCCTCTTCCTGGGGAGGGTACAGGGGAACATCCGCTCTTTGTGTGACCTTTGGCGGTGGCTGGAGGGCACCAACATAGCAACGTGGTGTATGCCTGGGGTGCAGAGCTATGGCACCATGTTGCCTTGCTGGCCGTGCGCTGCAGGGGGACAGAAAAAGCAGAAAAATCCTGCCACACATCTCAGAGATGATGGGGTATGAGGGACATGACCTACATCCCAACTGTCAGCCCTGTGACCAGAGGATTCCACGGCCAACCCACAACCCAAGGTAGGACCTCTCTAATCTCAGAAAGGCCATCACGGGAGGATGAGCCCACTTCAGGGGAGTGATCCAGGGGGCTAGGACTGCCTGGGTTGTGGGGGAGTCCCTCTGGGCAGTAGCAGGGTTCAGGCAAAGGAGTAGAGGCCAACATTGGATGTACACCCCGGAAGGATGCCCGGATGTGGGAGAGCATAAATAGAATTGGAAAAAAAAACTGTTGTTTTGTATACTTCTTCTTTCCTCTCTCTGTTTATTTATTTATTTATTAATTTTTGTTTTTGTTTAAATTTTTATATAATTTTTTTTTCCTCCCTACTTTCCTACTGCCTCTGTGCCCTTAAAGCTCCTAATCTACCTGTTCTGTGACAGGAAGTTCCTATTTTTATCAGTAATCTCCTTCTTACTTGCTCAGAGTCAGACCTCCAGCAGGTAGGGGGGGATTGGAGAGCTACTCTTTTCCTTCTAGGATGGTGAGTCTTTTGTGCCTCTGTGATCATCCCCTTCCTGCTCCCAAACAGGAAGTTCCTGTTGTCAGTCAAAGCCTGTGCCTATAAAAGTAGAACTAGCTATGGGTGGAGGGGCTGGAGGGCTAGATAGTCCAAGCAGAGTAGTATAGTTCTCACAGCACCGCCTCCCTCTTGCTGATTACTTCTGCTTATTGAACTAGCTAAGGGCTGAGGGATGACTGGGAGTTTACTGACAGCTGATTTCTCACCTTAAAACCTCACAAGACAGAGTAAGCGAAAAAAAAAATGCAGCTAAGTGAGTGTTAACGCATGTGCGTGGGGAACAAGGGAAAACAATGGGGAAACAATGGAGTCCAATATACAGGGACACTATAGCTGAAATACATTATAATGAGGTACCACTGTATAGCAATAGTGTCATATTATTACTGGCCCTACAATGTGCTGACGATTTTCGATTGAACATTTACTGTTATTAAAAAAAAAACCTATCTTTGAAAAATAACCTATGAAAATCCTACAGTCTGTGTATTTGCCAGGGGGATGGGTTTATTGAAAATACACAAAAAATGAATTACAAGGAAAAATGGTAGTCGGCAGCTCTCCCGGGCTTTTAATAAAGAAATAATATGCACTGTTTTAAAACCGCACATTTCTTAAAATTAATTTGAGGGGAACAAGGGACTCTATAAATGAAATATGGGTATATGGACATAGATGTAAATCAATCCGAATATTAAAGCCTAAATAAAATTGTATGTATGGCTAATCAACAAGGTACACAGTTTGGGCACTGCTGGAGTTGCTTCTGCCATTCACAAAATTACGGCAACTGGCACACAGGCATATACCGTGCAATTACAAATCTGGCTCTAAAAGGCTAGCTCTGCTTTTTTAACTGATGCCCCCTTCTTCTTATCTCCAAAAAAAACTCAATATTTCTCAGAATTAATCTGATGGTAGGAGAAGCTTTATGAATGAAAAATGAGTACAAGGACATTTGCAAATTAATCTGAATATCAGAGCCAAACAACATTGAAATGAAGAAAGTAGTCCTCTGTGTCTTTTTTAACTTATCAAAAAAGAAAATGGTTCCTTGCTGATCAGTCCGCCACACACCCCCACTCAGTACCCACCACTCCATACCCCCACATACCCTCACTCACTTGAGGAGGTCCCAGACTCGAGATCCACTCTCTGATAAAAGATATGTCTTGCTGCTGGAACCGGAGACTGCAATATGAGAAACTAAGGTAAATCTGGTTCAATGAATTTCAAAGAGGAGGGGTTCAACTTTAATGCATAACTCGGCAATTTTTTGTCATATTGATGCCAAATTTTCAACATGGTCTTTTGGGGAACCCTCCTCATGACCAATATTTATTTATTTATTTCATTTTTGTTGACCGGGTAGGTGCACTAGACAAATTCTGCCTATTTTTAGGCATGACCCAGGGAAGGGGGGATAGAGATGCATGCCAACTGACCTTGAACCAGATTAAGCTGTTTCACCTTCATTATGCTACCAAGATTTTGCCCTGACCAGACACCTCTGCTACCTGTGAGCAGCAGTGTGGCTCGGCATCTACAGCCGCTGACTGCACCTCCCCTTCCAGCTACAAGACACAAGATTTCACCCTGACAGGGTGCCTCCTCCTCCACCTGCAAGCAGTGGTGCAGCTCAGCATCTACAGCCACTGATGCGCCTCTCCTTCCAGCTACAAGACCCAAGATTTTGCCATGACTTGGCGCCTTCTCCACCTGCAAGAAGTGGTGTGGCTTGGCATCTATAGCTGCCGACTGCACCACCCCTTCCAGATACAAGTCCCAAGGTATGCCTCATTCTGAGGCTACATCTTCATTGGACACTAGCTCCAAGCAGCTGCCTGCTATTGGCTGGTTCATTCAAGACAGTCCCAGCTATTGGCTCCCTTGCCCTCTCTATCTGCATCTATCACTGAACTGTTTCTTTTTTGTTCCTTTTGTTAAATCTGCTTTCCTAAATATTGAATTTTACTGCTTAGAATGGTTTAGAATTGTTTGGGATAGAATTTTACAGTGTTAAGAATTATTTTACACATATATTTGTAGTAATTGCTGTGAAACCTGCTCTGCTCTACCCTACCTTTCTGATTAAATATTTGCTGGGAAACCCACTCTGCTCTAAACTTAATCTTTACCTGTCTAAGCTGATCTGGCACTATCCCCTTCCCCAAGGGGCCCAATTTAACTCCCAGTTCCGTTAAAGAGCTGCTGACGCCTCTAAGAAAACTTCAAAAATCATTATATTTATGTACAATTCAGCTTGCATTCCATATATATATATATATATATTCCATAGATTTCTACAACATATTTATTACTGAGGTAATTTGCATGAATACATGTTCTTTACTCCTCGGAGTTCATCTGCTGCTATAGCTTACTCCCTACTTCAAGTCATAATCCTCTATTGTGACATCACAGTCTGTTGCCATGAAAGTAACTGTGATGTCACAATCAGGGCTTTATGAGCATTTGGATGTGATTGGGTCAGACATGGACACTGATAGTAGGTGGGACATCATCAGGAGAGGGGTGCAAGATGCTAACAGCACCTGTGCAAGAGTAAGACGAAAATGCAGTAGGGCCCAAAAACCCTGCTGGTGGGCCAGGGAGGTCCAGGAGGTGGTGCAGGGAAAGAAGGCAGCCTATAGGCAATTCAAGTGCTCAAGGAGTGAAAGAGATCGAGGGGAGTATGAGCTGATGGCTATAAGGGCCACTAGGGTGGTGAGGGCGGCTAAGGTATGGAAGGAACAGAACCTGGCCAGGGAAATTAGGAGAGGGAACAAGGGGTTCTTTAGATACATTGGGGAAAAACGAAGGGTGAAGGGGCAGATTAGCAGGATTAAATCAGGGGAGAGATGGGTACAAGACCCGGGGGAGCAGACTGAGGTACTAAATGAGTACTTCACCTCAGTTTTCACCAAGGAAAATGGGGGTGCTGCATCATACATGGGAGGAGACAGAGATACTGAGGAGGGGGGACCCTTACCAATCGGCGGGTCTGGGGAGAGGGGGAGGCATTGCTGGCAAGAGGGAGGAGGGCTAAGCAGGGAGAAGAGGTACTGGAAGTGGAAATCACAGCAGAGAGAGTGAGGGAAACCCTCAGCTCCCTTAAGATGGATAAAGCACCGGGGCCGGATAAATTACATCCCAGAGTGCTGAAGGAACTTGCGGATGTCCTGGCAAAACCCCTGGCGTAGCTTTTCACCATCTCTCTAAGGACAGAGTGGGTGCCCCAGGACTGGAAGGTAGCACATATAGTGCCTATCCACAAGGGGGGAACAAGGGAGGTGGCAGGGAACTACAGGCCTGTCAGCCTGACATTGGTGGTGGGCAAGGTGATGGAGGGCATTGTCAAGGAGAGGCTAGGGGGGGACCTGGAAAAGTCAGGGTGCCTGGATGATAGACAGCATGGATTCGTCTCGGGGAAATCGTATCAGACAAACCTTGTGGAGTTCTATGACTAGGTGATGAATGCCTTGGACCTGGGTAGACCAGTGGACATCCTCTTTCTAGACTTCAGCAAGGCATTTGACTCTGTTCCTCATGTGGGCCTGTTGGATAAGCTGGGAGAAATGGGGGTGGGGAACCAGATGATCACATGGATAGGCAATTGGCTCCAGGACCGGATCCAGAGGGTCGTAGTTGGCGGGATAGTCTCATCCCCAAAGAGGGTCATTAGTGGGGTCCCACAGGGATCAGTCCTTGGGCCCCTCCTGTTCAACACCTACGTCTCTGACATAAGGACAGGAATCAGGAGTGAGATGAGTCTCTTTGCAGATGACTCAAAACTGGGAGAGGTGGTCGATGGGAAGGAGGGGAAGGAGGCCCTACAGGGGGACCTGGAGGCTCTGGAAAGATGGTCTAGAAAGTGGAAGCTGAGGATCAATGCAGGGAAATGCAAGGTACTCCACCTGGGGGCCAGAAACCCGGGCCAAGTGTACACCCTGGGGGGGGGAATGCTACAAGTCTCGATGGCTGAGATGGACCTGGGAGTGGTGGTGGATGTCAAGATGAACAAGTCAGAGACTTGTAGGAGGGCAGCAGCCAAGGCCAACGGGATGCTGGGATGCATCACTAGGGGGATCACCTCCAGAAGGAGGGAAGTGATGCTCCCTCTGTATAACTGCTTGGTGAGGCCACACCTTGAGTACTGCATGCAGTTTTGGAGGCCACACTTAAAGAGGGACATTAAACTCCTGGAGAGAGTCCAGGAGGGCAACCAAAATGATTTGGGGCTTGGGGGACAGGACCTATGAGGAGAGGCTCGAAGAGCTAAATATGTACACATTGGAAGAGAGAGGACTGGGGGACATGATAGAGGTCTTCAAGTACATGAAGAGGGTAAATAGGGAAGAACAGTCGGGTGCTTACAGGAAGGAGGAGGGGCACTAGAGGGCATGGGTGGAAGCTGGAGGGGGGAAGATTCAGGGGAGAAAGGAGGAGGTGCTACTTCACTGAGAGGGTGGTGGAGCCATGGAATGCACTGCCTAGGGGGCTGGTGGAGGCAGAAACGGTGGAGGGGTTCAAGATGGGCTGGGACAGGTACAGGGGAAGGGTTCTGGAAGCAAAATCCAATGCAGCAAGAATATCCGGAACTGGTAAGGGAGAAGCCAGAGAAGGCGAGGGGGGCAGCAAGGTCAGCACCCAGGGTGGGGCTGACCAATCGAGCAGACTTGAAAGACCGTTAGGCCTATTCTGCTGGCATTTTAGTATATTAGTATGTTAGTATGACTTCAGGTAGGGAGGAAGCAACAGGAACAGATTAACTCTTCAGGAGCAAAGATCCTGTTTTCATGCAAATTACATCACTAATAAGCAATGGGGAGGAGGAAAATAGAACTACAAGCTGAACTATGTCTGAATACAATGTTCTGTTGAAGCTCTGCAGAAGGAGTTAGGCTAGTTAGCTGCTCCTTAGTCTTCTCTCGCGCCTAAGCACTGTAGCCACCCTGCAATCTCCTTTCTTTGGCCAAACCCCACTCCCCACTATAGCTATCACCTCTCCTTTGTTCCTTCTCTAATCCTAACACTGATTAAGTGCCTGCCTATTCTCTGCAGCCACTATAACCTCCCCTAACCTGCTTCTTTCTACTCTTTCCAGATTTTGCCCTGATCGGGTGCCTCCTCTGCCTGCAAGCAGAAGTGCAGCTTGGCATCTACAGCTGCCGACCGCACCTCCCCTTCTAGCTACAAGACCCAAGGTATGCCTCATTCTGAGGCTACATCTCCATTAGACAAACCAACTGAGTGCGCACTGGGACGTAGTGCTCCAGAAACCAACAATGGAATACTTGTAGGAAAGGCTTCGAGCACATACAACTCATAAGAGAAACATGTAGTATAAAAAGCTTTATTTTACAAAACTCCTAACATGTTTCGGACTGCTCCCCCAGTCCTTTATAAAAGGAAATAAAAAACCAAGTGTCAGAGAACACCATATATAACACACAATGGATTCAGGTGTATTCCATCAGAACAATGAATACTTAGCTAAACCATCAAACTAATTGTAATCCTCCAGAGACCTTCATTCAATTAAATTAAATATTTTAAACATCTTCATGTCTAATACAATAAAACAAAAGTGCATATAACAATGTAGTCTTATACTACTTCTTCCAGAACTAAATTGTGAAAATGTAAAGATACAAAAAACAAAAACTAAAACTCAAAAACTAAAAGGGACACTAAACAAGGGGCGGGAGTTTAACAAGATAGTCAGACCATATGGTTCATGCTGATCAGATATGACCAAACTTAACTGCATCCTTTAAATATGGATAAAGCTCTAGAGGCCATTTAGCCCTGGACTTTTGTTAGCTTTTAAGGTTAAAATCCAGTAATTTTTCTTCTTAGTACTAGATTATTATAATCTCCACCTCTCGGGTTCCTATTTACCTTATCAATTGCCATAAACTTAAAGGAATGTTGTTCAGGTTCTCTAGTATTAGCAACATGTGCTGCAGTAGCATAAGTCATGTCCCCCCTCTGAATGGCTCTCATATGTTCTCCTACTCTGATTTTAAAACTCCTAATCATTTTCCCCACATAAAAAGCCTCACAGTTACATAGTGCCAAATAAATAACTCCCACTGTGTCACAGTTCATGAATTGTCAAATTTCAAAACTTCTATCACTATTGTGACTTGAAAAAATATTACCCTGTAACATATTGCTGCAATAAATACATCGTTTGCATTTAAAATTACCCTTCCTTTTATCTAACCATGTGCTTTTAGACTTATTTTCATAATGACTTCTCGTAAGTAAGTCTCCTATAGTGGGAACTTTCTTAAAACACGTTCTGACGGGTTGTTCTATCACTCCTTGTAAACCTGATTCAGCTCCCAATATATGCCAATGCCTATTTATGATATTTTCAAGTTCTTTCGCTTTTACTGAATATCTTGTAACAAAATTAAAACAGCAATCTTCATGCTGTATTTTGCACTTATTTCTCAAAAGATCATCCCTGTCAGTATTTTTGGCTGTGTTGTAAGCTTCCCTAATATAGTTCTTACCATAGCCCCTCTGTGTCAGTCTATTTGTTAATTCTTTTGCCCCCTCCTCAAAATCTTCCACTTCTGTACAGTTCGTTTTGTTCTTAAAAACTGACCCGATTGGTATATTTTGATAGTGTGCCTGGGATGACAACTGTTAGCCTGTAATATAGTATTGCCATCAACTTCCTTCGGAATAAAGAGTTTTTATCTTATTTGCTTTACGTTCAATCTTTAAGTCTAAAAAGTAATTTGTTCCTTGGAGTGACTAACTGTGAACTTCAGAAAAGGATTTGTTTTATGTAAAAGTCTACAAACAATTTTAACTCATTTTCATCCCCTTCCATATCAAAAAATATCGCAATAAAACGTTTCCAAACCATCATAAAATTATGAAAATATTGACATTATGATTAAAATAAAATCCTCTTCCACTTTCCACAAATAAATTCACAATCGATGGTGCACAAGTGGCTCCTATAGCTGTTCCCCTTATCTGTAGAAACAATTCTCCAACAAATACAAATACATTACATTTTAAATGCATTCCAAGAATTTTAATAAAGCATCAGAACCACTAATATTCGCTTTATTTAAAAAAGCGCTATTGCATCTAGTGCTTCTTCATGTGGAACATTGGTATACAGTGATTCAATATCCATTGTGACTAAAATTCTTCTTCTGGTAATGTCACATCTTTCAAGAAATTAAGGACTTCTTTTGTATCTTTGATGTATGATGGCAAGTTCCACACCAAAGGTTTCAAAAAAGAATCCACATATCTTGACAAAGGTTCTGTTAGTGAACCTATACCACTCACTATTGGACGACCAGGTGGATTAACTAAAGTTTTATGGACTTTCGGAAGAATGTAAAAAGTGGCCCTGGTGGGATTAGAAACTGTAAGAGTAATTTTTCACATCTTGGGTAATTACTCCACATAGACAAGGCATCTTCAATAATCTCATCAATTCCATACTTGAACTCATATGTTGGATCTTCTTTTAGTCTGATATAGTACTGGGTGTTATAAATCTGTCTTTGCACTTCCAAAATGTAATTTTCTCTATCCATTAGGACCACCGCTCCACCTTTGTCTGCTTGTTTTATCACTATATCTGTATCCTTCTTTAAAGTATCTATAGCTTCTTTTCACTGCTACTTAAGTTCTGATAAGAAAATTATTCACTGGAATGCTTAATGTTTCAATGTCTCTCTCAACCAACTCTTTAAAAATAGTTACTGCTGCACATGGGGGGGGCACCAGACCGATGGTTTTTTAAAACCAATTGTATCCTTCACTGAATGTTCCATTTCTTGTAATCCCAGCATTTCTCTTCGGGAATAGAAAGCCTTAATATTAAGTTTGCGGCAGTTTAAATTCAAATCTATTAAAGTTTGTACTCGATTTAAAGGGGTAGTAGGAGCAAAACTCAAACCTTTTTTTAACAAGTTGATTTCTCCACTTGTCAGATCATGTTTAGATAGATTAATAATTTGAGTTGTAGGGGTATCAAAAGATTCAGTTCTTACCTCCTCTGCTGATGTCGAACCCCATTGCCATAAGGCTTCCTCCATGCATTCCGTCCTGTAATTCCTCGAACTCCTGTTTCATAAGGTTTTGTTCTTTCTTCCTCGTCGGGTTCTCTTTCCCTTCGGAAATACCTTGCTTCTCCTTGAAATCTTGGACTCCTTTGTAAAGGTGGTGGAATATAAGGCTCGGTGTACACCTGATGCTCCCCCACTGGTTGTTGCTCTGTTGTTGATTGCTCCTTCTGAAAAGGATACATGTTGATGTTGTCTCCCTCTATATCACTATAGTCTGTACTGAAATCTGTGGAATACTCAAATGATACATTCTTAGTTCTGTTCTTTAAAATACCTTTCTTCTGGTTATTTTTCCATTTAAAAATCGTGCCCCTTTCAAAATCTACTTTGTCTCGTAGAAACTTGGTCATTTTGATTTTTTTAACTTCAGAATCCAATTTAAAAATTGAATCTTTCAGTCTCAAGTTTAAACGCTCAAAGTCCAAATGTGTACGAAACTTTAACACTTCTATTTCACATTTCTTTATATCTTCCTTCAGCTCAGCTTCTTTCTCCTTACTGTATTTAACAATGAGTTGCATTAATTTAAAGCTTGCATCTAAAAGGATATTCTCCCATTCTTGTAAAAACAAAGGGCTTTCAGTTCCACATGCTGGTTCTTTTAATAACCTTAAACCTCTGGGAAGTCTTTTCACTTCTAAATATGCCTCTAAATTTGTACTGTTCCAAAAAAGGCGTCTCAACTGATGTGTGGATTTTTCTAAATTCCTGAAAGCCTCCAAAGGCGATGACTAATCAGTACAGTCCGCTGCATATCTTGAATCAATGTTCAAAAAAGGATTATGAATATCTGCAGTCTTTAAAAGTTGGTCCACATAAGCCAGAGGATTCATTTGAGTTCCATCACTCATTGAATTAAAAATCAAATTTGGAGTGTTCTCTAAAGACATCTTAGGTTTTTCTAATTCAAATAATCTTCAAAAACGTGTATATTCTCGAGTTTTACAGGGCAGGACACAGGTAAGGTAAATACAGACACAAATAAAAACCTTTACCTGTAATGAATTCCTTCTCCCTAACCCGTGCGTGTAACACTCAAACATCCAAAGTTCACAAACCAACTGAGTGAGCACTGGGACGTAGTGCTCCAGAAACCAACAATGGAATACTTGTAGGAAAGGCTTCGAGCACATACAACTCATAAGAGAAACATGTAGTATAAAAAGCTTTATTTTACAAAACTCCTAACATGTTTCGGACTGCTCTCCCAGTCCTTTATCAAAGGAAATAAAAAACCAAGTGTCAGAGAACACCATATATAACACACAATTGATTCAGGTGTATTCCATCAGAACAATGAATACTTAGCTAAACCATCAAACTAATTGTAATCCTCCAGAGAGACCTTCATTCAATTAAATTAAATATTTTAAACATCTTCATGTCTAATACAATAAAACAAAAGTGCATATAACAATGTAGTCTTATACTACTTCTTCCAGAACTAAATTGTGAAAATGTAAAGATACAAAAAAAAAAAAACTAAAAACTCCAAAAACTAAAAAGGGGACACTAAACAAGGGGGAGTTTAACAAGATAGTCAGACCATATGGTTCATGCTGATCAGATATGACCAAACTTAACTGTGATCCTTTAAATATGGATAAAGCTCTAAGGGGCCATTTAGCCCTGGAATTTTGTTAGCTTTTAAGGTTAAAATCCAGTAATTTTTCTTCTTAGTACTAGATTATTATAATCTCCACCTCTCGGGTTCCTATTTACCTTATCAATTGCCATAAACTTAAAGGAATGTTGTTCAGGTTCTCTAGTATTAGCAACATGTGCTGCAGTAGCATAAGTCATGTCCCCCTCTGAATGGTTCTCATATGTTCTTCTACTCTGATTTTAAAACTCCTAATCATTTTCCCACAAAAGAGTCCTCACAGTTACATAGTGCCAAATAAATAACTCCCACTGTGTCACAGTTCATGAATTGTCGAATTTCAAAACTCTATCACTATTGTGACTAAAAATATTACCCTGTAACATATGGCTGCAATAAATACATCGCTTGCATTTAAAATTACCCTTCCTTTATCTAACCATGTGCTTTAGACTTATTTTCATAATGACTTCAGTAAGTCTCCTATAGTGGGAACTTTCTTAAAACACATTCTGACGGGTTGTTCTATCACTCCTTGTAAACCTGATTCAGCTCCCAATATATGCCAATGCCTATTTATGATATTTTCAAGTTCTTTCGCTTTTACTGAATATCTTGTAAGAAATTAAAACGGCAATCTTCATGCTGTATTTTGCACTTATTTCTCAAAAGATCATCCCTGTCAGTATTTTTGGCTGTGTTGTAAGCTTCCCTAATATAGTTCCTACTATAGCCCCTCTGTGTCAGTCTATTTGTTAATTCTTTTGCCCCCTCCTCAAAATCTTCCACTTCTGTACAGTTTCGTTTTGTTCTTAAAAACTGACCGATTGGTACATTTTTGATAGTGTGCCTGGGATGACAACTGTTAGCCTGTAATATAGTATTGCCATCAACTTCCTTTCGGAATAAAGAAGTTTTTATCTTATTTGCTTTACGTTCAATCTTTAAGTCTAAAAAAGTAATTTGTTCCTTGGAGTGACTAACTGTGAACTTCAGAAAAGGATTTGTTCTATGTAAAAAGTCTACAAACAATTTTAACTCATTTTCATTGAATCACTGTATACCAATGTTCCACATGAAGAAGTACTAGATGCAATAGCTTGCTTTTTAAATAAAGCGAATATTAGTGGTTCTGATGTTTTATTAAAATTCTTGGAATGCATTTTAAAATGTAATGTATTTGTATTTGATGGAGAATTGTTTCTACAGATAAGGGGAACAGCTATGGGAGCCACTTGTGCACCATCGATTGTAATTTATTTGTGGAAAGTGGGAAGAGGATTTTATTTTAATCATAATGTCAATATTTTTCATAATTTTATGATGGTTTGGAAACGCTTTTATTGACGTATATTTTTGTTATGGAAGGGGATGAAAATGAGTTAAAATTGTTTGTAGACTTTTACATAGAACAAACTTTAATGAAGTTCACAGTTAGTCACTCAAAGGAACAAATTTCTTTTAGACTTAAAGATTGAACGTAAGCAAATAAGATAAAAACTTTTTTATTCTGAAAGGAAGTTGATGGCAATACTATATTACAGGCTAACAGTTGTCATCCCAGGCACACTATCAAAATATACCAATCGGTCAGTTTTAAGAACAAAACGAAACTGTACAGAAGTGGAAGATTTTGAGGAGGGGCAAAGAATTAACAAATAGACTGACACAGAGGGGCTATGGTAAGAACTATATTAGGGAAGCTTACAACACAGCCAAAAATACTGACAGGGATGATCTTTTGAGAAATAAGTGCAAAATACAGCATGAAGATTGCCGTTTTAATTTCTTACAAGATATTCAGTAAAAGCGAAAGAACTTGAAAATATCATAAATAGGCATTGGCATATATTTAGAGCTGAATCAGGTTTACAAGGAGTGATAGAACAACCCGTCAGAATGTGTTTTAAGAAAGTTCCCACTATAGGAGACTTACTTACGAGAAGTCATTATGAAAATAAGTCTAAAAGCACATGGTTAGATAAAAGGAAGGGTAATTTTAAATGCAAACGATGTATTTATTGCAGCCATATGTTACAGGGTAATATTTTTTCGAGTCACAATAGTGATAGAAGTTTTGAAATTCGACAATTCATGAACTGTGACACAGTGGGAGTTATTTATTTGGCAATATGTAACTGTGAGGCTTTTTATGTGGGGAAAATGATTAGGAGTTTTAAAATCAGAGTAGGAGAACATATGAGAGCCATTCAGAGGGGGGACATGACTTATGCTACTGCAGCACATGTTGCTAATACTAGAGAACCTGAACAACATTCCTTAAGTTTATGGCAATTGATAAGGTAAATAGGAACCCTAGAGGTGGAGATTATAATAATCTAGTACTAAGAAGAGAAAATTACTGGATTTTAACCTTAAAAGCTAGCAAAAGTCCAGGGCTAAATGGCCCCTTAGAGCTTTATCCATATTTAAAGGATCGCAGTTAAGTTTGGTCATATCTGATCAGCATGAACCATATGGTCTGACTATCTTGTTACCCCCCCCCCCTTGTTTAGTGTCCCCTTTTTAGTTTTTGGAGTTTTTAGTTTTGTTTTTTTTTTGTATCTTTACATTTTCACAATTTAGTTCTGGAAGAAGTAGTATAAGACTACATTGTTATATGCAATTTTGTTTTATTGTATTAGACATGAAGATGTTTAAAATATTTAATTTAATTGAATGAAGGTCTCTGGAGGATTACAATTAGTTTGATGGTTTAGCTAAGTATTCATTGTTCTGATGGAATACACCTGAATCAATTGTGTGTTATATATGGTGTTCTCTGACACTTGGTTTTTATTTCCTTTGATAAAGGACTGGGGAGCAGTCCGAAACATGTTAGAGTTTTGTAAAATAAAGCTTTTTATACTACATGTTTCTCTTATGAGTTGTATGTGCTCGAAGCCTTTCCTACAAGTATTCCATTGTTGGTTTCTGGAGCACTACGTCCCAGTGTGCACTCAGTTGGTTTGTAAACTTTGGATGTTTGAGTGTTACGCACGGGTTAGGGAGAAGGAATTCATTACAGGTAAAGGTTTTTATTTGTGTCTGTATTTACCTTACCTGTGTCCTGCCCTGTAAAACTCGAGAATATACACGTTTTTGAAGATTATTTGAATTAGAAAAACCTAAGATGTCTTTAGAGAACACTCCAAATTTGATTTTAATTCAATGAGTGATGGAACTCAAATGAATCCTCTGGCTTATGTGGACCAACTTTTAAAGACTGCAGATATTCATAATCCTTTTTGAACATTGATTCAAGATATGCAGCAGACTGTACTGATTTGTCATCGCCTTTTGAGGCTTTCAGGAATTTAGAAAAATCCACACATCAGTTGAGACGCCTTTTGGAACAGTACAAATTTAGAGGCATATTTAGAAGTGAAAAGACTTCCAGAGGTTTAAGGTTATTAAAAGAACCAGCATGTGGAACTGAAAGCCCTTTTTTTTACAAGAATGGGAGAATATCCTTTAGATGCAAGCTTTAAATTAATGCAACTCATCGTTAAATACAGTAAGGAGAAAGAAGCTGAGCTGAAGGAAGATATAAAGAAATGTGAAATAGAAGTGTTAAAGTTTCGTACATTTGGACTTTGAGCGTTTAAACTTGAGACTGAAAGATTCAATTTTAAATTGATTCTGAATAAAAAATCAAAATGACCAAGTTTCTACGAGACAAAGTAGATTTTGAAAGGGGCACAATTTTTAAATGGAAAAATAACCAGAAGAAAGGTATTTTAAAGAACAGAACTAAGAATGTATCATTTGAGTATTCCACAGATTTCAGTACAGACTATAGTGATATAGAGGGAGACAACATCAACATGTATCCTTTTCAGAAGGAGCAATCAACAACGGAGCAACAACCAGTGGGGGAGCATCAGGTGTACACCGAGCCTTATATTCCACCACCTTTACAAAGGAGTCCAAGATTTCAAGGAGAAGCAAGGGATTTCCGAAGGGAAAGAGAACCCGATGAGGGAGAAGAAAGAACAAAACCTTATGGAAACAGGGATTCTCGAGGGAATTACAGGGGACGGAATGCATGGAGGAAGCCTTATGGCAATGGGGGTCGACATCAGCAGAGGAGGTAAGAACTGAATCTTTGATACCCCTACAACTCAAATTATTAATCTATCTAAACATGATCTGACAAGTGGAGAATCAACTTGTTAAAAAGGTTTGAGTTTTGCTCCTACTACCCTTTAAATCGAGTACAAACTTTAATAGATTTGAATTTAAACTGCCGAAACTTAATATTAAGGCTTTCTATTCCCAAAGAGAAATGCTGGGATTACAAGAAATGGAACATTCAGTGAAGGATACAAATGGTTTTAAAACCATCGGTCTGGTGCCCCCATGTGCAGCAGTAACTATTTTAAAGAGTTGGTTGAGAGAGACATTGAAACATTAAGCATTCCAGTGAATAATTTTTCTTATCAGAACTTAAGTAGCAGTGAAAAGAAGCTATAGATACTTTAAAGAAGGATACAGATATAGTGATAAAACAAGCAGACAAAGGTGGAGCGGTGGTCCTAATGGATAGAGAAAATTACATTTTGGAAGTGCAAAGACAGATTTATAACACCCAGTACTATATCAGACTAAAAGAAGATCCAATATATGAGTTCAAGTATGGAATTGATGAGATTATTGAAGATGCCTTGTCTAGTGGAGTAATTACCAAGATGTGAAAATTACCTTACAGTTTCTAATCCCACCAGGGCCACTTTTTACATTCTTCCGAAAGTCCATAAAACTTTAGTTAATCCACCTGGTCATCCAATAGTGAGTGGTATAGGTTCACTAACAGAACCTTTGTCAAGATATGTGGATTCTTTTTTGAAACCTTTGGTGTGGAACTTGCCATCATACATCAAAGATACAAAAGAAGTCCTTAATTTCTTGAAAGATGTGACATTACCAGAAGAAGGAATTTTAGTCACAATGGATATTGAATCACTGTATACCAATGTTCCACATGAAGAAGTACTAGATGCAATAGCTTGCTTTTTAAATAAAGTGAATATTAGTGGTTCTGATGTTTTATTAAAATTCTTGGAATGCATTATAAAATGTAATGTATTTGTATTTGATGGAGAATTGTTTCTACAGATAAGGGAACAGCTATGGGAGCCACTTGTGCACCATCAATTGCGTAATTTATTTGTGGAAAGTGGAAGAGGATTTTATTTTTAATCATAATGTCAATATTTTTCATAATTTTATGATGGTTTGGAAACGCTTTATTGATTTATATTTTTTGATATGGAAGGGGATGAAATGAGTTAAAATTGTTTGTAGACTTTTACATAGAACAAACCTTTTCTGAAGTTCACAGTTAGTCACTCCAAGGAACAAATTACTTTTTAGACTTAAAGATTGAACGTAGCAAATAAGATAAAAACTTTATTCGAAAGGAAGTTGATGGCAATACTATATTACAGGCTAACAGTTGTCATCCCAGGCACACTATCAAAAATATACCAATCGGTCAGTTTTAAGAACAAATGAAACTGTACAGAAGTGGAAGATTTTGAGGAGGGGCAAAAGAATTAACAAATAGACTGACACAGAGGGCTATGGTAAGAACTATATTAGGAAGCTTACAACACAGCCAAAAATACTGACAGGGATGATCTTTTGAGAAATAAGTGCAAAATACAGCATGAAGATTGCCGTTTTAATTTTGTTACAAGATATTCAGTAAAAGCGAAAGAACTTGAAAATATCATAAATAGGCATTGGCATATATTAGGAGCTGAATCAGGTTTACAAGGAGTGATAGAACACCCCGTCAGAATGTGTTTTAAGAAAGTTCCCACTATAGGAGACTTACTTACGAGCAGTCATTATGAAAATAAGTCTAAAAGCACATGGTTAGATAAAAGGAAGGGTAATTTTAAATGCAAACGATATATTTATTGCAGCCATATGTTACAGGGTAATATTTTTTTGAGTCACAATAGTGATAGAAGTTTTGAAATTCGACAATTCATGAACTGTGACACAGTGGGAGTTATTTATTTGGCAATATGTAACTGTGAGGCTTTTTATGTGGGGAAAACGATTAGGGTTTTAAAATCAGAGTAGGAGAACATATGAGAGCCATTCAGAGGGGGACATGACTTATGCTACTGCAGCACATGTTGCTAATACTTGAGAACCTGAACAACATTCCTTTAAGTTTATGGCAATTGATAAGGTAAATAGGAACCCAGAGGTGGAGATTATAATAATCTAGTACTAAGAAGAGAAAATTACTGATTTTAACCTTAAAAGCTAACAAAATTCCAGGGCTAAATGGCCTTAGAGCTTTATCCATATTTAAAGGATCGCAGTTAAGTTTGGTCATATCTGATCAGCATGAACCATATGGTCTGACTATCTTGTTAAACTCCCCCGCCCCCCTTGTTTAGTGTCCCCTTTTTAGTTTTTTGAGTTTTTAGTTTTTTGGTTTTTTTTGTATCTTTACATTTTCACAATTTAGTTCTGGAAGAAGTAGTATAAGACTACATTGGTATATGCACTTTTTGTTTTATTGTATTAGACATGAAGATGTTTAAAATATTAATTTAATTGAATGAAGGTCTCTCTGGAGGATTACAATTAGTTTGATGGTTTAGCTAAGTATTCATTGTTCTGATGGAATACACCTGAATCAATTGTGTGTTATATATGGTGTTCTCTGACACTTGGTTTTTTTTTTCCCTTGATAAAGGACTGGGGGAGCAGTCCGAAACATGTTAGGAGTTTTGTAAAATAAAGCTTTTTATACTACGTGTTTCTCTTATGAGTTGTATGTGCTCGAAGCCTTTCCTACAAGATCTCCATTAGACACCAGCCCAAAGCAGCTGCCTGTTATTGGCTGGTTCGTCTGGGATAGCCACTGCTATTGGCTCCTTTGCCCTCTCTATCTGCTTCTATCACTGAACTGTTTCTTTTTTGTTTCTTTTGCCAAATCTGCCTTCCTAAATATTGACTTTTCTCACCCCCAACCCCTACACTCTTTAAATACAGTTTCTGCATTCTGGTCCCACCCTCCCAAGTGCTGCTGTCATCCTTTCTCTCTTAAGGGGACAGATACCTGGACTCCGACATGCACACTTACTGGCAAACTAAGTGGGGCTCAATTAGGTACCTCAACATAATGGCACTCATACTCTTACCCACACTGGCTGGAGTGTTCAGTGGAGTGACTGAGGAACTCCACCATGGTGACCTGCCATCAGTCCGCTGCCTTCAAACAAAAAAACATGGAACTATGGAGAATCAGGTTGCTAATAAAGTAAGCCCCCATTTGTGCAATTAGCCTCTACAGCAAACTGACCACCACCCATCACATCCGCGCTTGTAATGGCCTTAATGTGCACACATCGCACCACTAAAGGTTCCTTGAAACATAGCCTTGAAAGGCACAGACAGACCCAGAGATTGAGAGCACAGTGGAAACACTACATTACAAGGATAACTATTAATCGGTTATTCCTGTCAGAGAATGTACACCCAAACCCAGTCCCTGCCACCTCTGGGAACCCCACACCCCATGGACATCTCAAAATTGTATCATTTAATATTGGCAGGCTTCTACCAAAACTATCCCAGTTCCAGGCTTGGATTGCTTTACACAAGCCTGATATAATCCTGCTCACCGAAACTTGGGTCTCTCACAAGATACCAGATGCCACAGTCTCACTTGATGGCTATACCACCTTCTGACTGGACAGGCTGGCAAAATGAGGGGGTAGATGCCTTGTTTGTCTGAGTAATAATATCATAGGGCAGGTCATGCCTAATAATGCCAACACTAAAGATGCTCAAATTCTTTCAATCAAACTCGCAATAGGACTCCAATGTAAGACACTGTTGCTCACTACTAGAGATGCACGGATATCATGTTTTGCATGGATATCGGATCTGGATATTGTGCATCTGCTATCCAATTGGATCAGTTTTACATCGGGTCAGATGGTAGTTGTGGAGTTCAGGCAGCGCCCCCCTTCCCAACAAGGCAACCAGCACATTCATTCCGCTAACCTCCGATGTTAGCCACTGCTTGCATGACAGTGCACGATCTAACATTATAAATTACAGTTTACATTGGATCACGATCATGCACTGTCACTCCAAGTTACTTTTTTTTTTTACTTTTGCAAGGGCAGCAGATGGTCCCCTCCCCACATCCTGCTGGACACTTTCTGAGCAGAATGCAGTACATGGTACACTTAATAATTACTCATTTTTTTTACTTTATGGCATGGGTCTGATTTGCACCACATTATTTTGATAGCACCTGCTGCATGTTTTCCCCCACCCGCTAGCTCTGATTTCACCTAGCCTCTTTCTGCTCACAGACATCTTACCTTATTAACTCCATAATTCCACAGCTTTGATTTCCAGCTCCCTGTGTTACAGGGTTGTGAGGGCAGCAGGTAGACCCCTTCTCCACATCCTGCTGGACACTTTCAGAGCTGAATGTAGTACACTTAATAATCAGTCACTACCAGACCCAATGTATACAGCAGTATCCAATCAGCCATATATGGTCAAAAAGTGTCAAATCCAACTGGTTCAGTTTATCTGATCAGATATCCATGCATCCCTACTAACTGCAATCTACACACCCTGGGAAAACAAGGTCTTGGGTTAGATCAGTTTCACGACCACCTTAGTCAAGTTAAACAGGGCTGGGAAGAGGTAATTCTAAGGGGACATTAACACCAACTGGTTAGCACAAGATACCAATGCTACCAGAGATAAAATCCACAGCCTTTGCCTGATGCAGATGGTCTCCCAAGCAACCAGGATGAATTACCACACTGATACCAGCACCCTTACTGACTGGCTTCTCACTACCTGCCGTGATCATATTAAAAATGTTGCCATCCTACCCAACACCCTAAGCAACCACTCTCCAGTAATCTGCTCATGGACAAACAAGGGCCCAAAAGACCCCCCAGCTCACCAAAAACTGATCCATGAGAAAATGGCAGTTGGAACATTTTAAAAGGTACCTAAAAGGTGCTGACTGGACCCCATTAGATGACTGTGTTGATGCTAATCAGGCCCTTGATTACCTAATCACAATCTTTAACAATGCCTGTGACTTATTTGCCCCTGTCAGCATCTCCAGAGTCAAAAGAAGCCATAAACCCTTGGCTCACTGGCCCCCTCATCAAGCAACTCAAGCAAAGAGGGAGCTGTAATTGCAGATCTTTCTGGACAATTATCATGAAGGAGCTGTAATAGCAGATCTCTCTGGACTCTGCAAAAGGAAAGTTGCATAAGGAGCTGGACTGAAGATACTTCAAGTGGTGACTGTGGTTTGGTGATTGCTCTATCTGATCAAGAACGGGTGAGGGAAATAGGGTAAAGTGCTACAGATGTGAGGGACTTGCTGATGATATTACTAAAGACTTGTAGGATTGTTATTGAGTGGTGAAGGTCTGTGGGCTCAATTTCACACTGTGGGGGATCTGTACTGTACTGAACTGTGCTGCCAGTTAATGGTCTGTCAAGATTAGGTATCTTGCATTAACCCAAATCTGTTGACCTATAGGATTGTTATTGAGGGGTGAAGGTCTGAGGGCTCAATCCCATACTGTGGGGGACCTGTACTGTACAGTGCTGCCAGTTAATGGTCTGTAAAGGTTAGGTATCTGGCATTATCCCAAACCTGTTGACAGAGCCAACATAACAATGGAAGGGCAGCACTGCTGGAAGGGCAGCTAAAGGGGTGGATTCTTTGGCAGAGTGGTGGGGTGTAGCAGATGCAGGGCGGCCATGGTCCTAAAGTGGGCTTGGAGGATGGGAGGATGCATAGTGTGTAAAGAGCTTACACAACTGAAGGAGGAAGCGGGGTGGTTGTGGTGGGCATTGTACTGTGGGGGGGGGCAAAGGGGAGAAGGGGCGGAGAAGCAGATACACTACCAGCCATGGAAGGAGAGGGAGGAAACAGGGGGATCCACCAAGGGACCAGGTACACGGTTTAAGAAGACAAGGGTATGGAAGAAGGAGGGTGGGAGGAGGCCCAGAGAATGCAATAGAGCAATGGAGATGACAGCAGTAAATCCAGTCATGGGACGAGGACTCTCAGGTCAGGAGGTAATGAGGCAACTGGGGCTCAGGAGGTGTGGAAGGTAGTAGGTTCAGGAAAAAGAAGGCAGACGCCTGCAACTCGGGGCCAGAACTCAACTAGGGGCACAACTGGCATAGGTAAGAATATCTTGGGAGTAGAACAGGAAAACTGATTTGCACCCCTAGATATACTCGTAGGGGATGTTGGGGAGGAAAGCAACTGCGAGGAGCCATCAGAGGAGGGAGCGGGGGCAAGATGGTTGGGAGACATGGGGAAAGGACACAGGGGGGAGGGAGGTGAGCACTACTCCCTTCACAAGAGAAAGGGTCCTACAAGAGCTTGCTAAGCTCAGGGTGGACAAGGCAATGGGACCTGATGGCATACATCCTAAGGTACTTAAGGAGCTAAGGGTGGAACTAGCAGAGCCATTAGCAGAACTGTTTAGTGAGCCTCTGAGCACAGGAGAGATCCCAGAAGACTGGAGTAGGGCTCATGCGATCCCGCTCCAAAAGAGTGGTAGCAGGGAGGAGGCAGGGAACTACAGACCAGTCAGTCTTACCTCAGTAGTGGGCAAGATTATGGAGGCACTCCATAAGGAAAGGATAGTGTAACACCTGGAATCCATAGTGGCACAGGATCCAAGACAGCATGGGTTTACAAAAGGAAGGTCCTGTCAAACTAATCTCATAGATTTCTTTGACTGGGTAACCAGAGTGGTGGACCAAGGGGGAGCAGTTGATGTCGCCTACCTTGACTTTAGCAAAGCTTTCAACACTGCTGCACATAGAAGATTGATAAATAAGCTGGGTAGGCTCGAAGTGGGTCAGAAGTTGGTCAACTGGGTGGCAAACTTGTTGACGGGCAGAAAACAGAGAGTGGTGGTAAATGGTATTGAGTCAGAAGAGATGCAAGTTACAAGTGGGGTACCTCAGGGATCAGTCCTGGGGCCAGTCCTCTTCAATATCTTCATTAGTGACATTGCAGGTGGACTAGAGGGTAAGGCTTGTCTGTTTGCAGATGACACCAAGATCTGCAACAGAGTAGATGATCCAGATGGGGTGGGCAGAATGAGAAGAGATCTGGATAAACTAGCAAAATGGTCAGAAGAGTGGCAACTGGGATTTAATGCAAAGAAGTGCAAGATCATGCACATAGGGAAGAGAAACCCTGAAGCCACCTATAGGCTGGGAGGGGAGTTGCTAGCAGTCACAAAGGAAGAAAGAGACTTGGGCATCATCACAGCAGGACAAGAGGACATAGCATGAGATTAGAGGGAGGCCGATTAAGGGGTAATATGAGGAAGTTCTTTTTCACAGAAAGGGTGGTGGATGCATGTAACGGCCTACCTCAGGAAGTAGTGGCTATGAATACAGTGCAGGGCTTCAAACAGGCATGGGATAGGCATAAGGGAGCAATACAGATGAGTATGAATAGATAGGCCACTGACAGAGCAAAGACCGATGGCACATTTATGAGGTAGAAAAAGAAATGGGCAGACTGGATGGGCCTTGCGGTCCTTATCTGCCATCAACTTCTATGTTTCCATATGTTAAAGAGCTCTTGGGAGTAGGGATATTGGTTGAAAAGGGAATGGACCACTTGGGAACACTCCAGGGTGAGACACTAGAAGAGCAGAGGCACAGGGTAAATAACAGCAAGAATGCTATTGTGGTAGAGACAATGACAGGGAATTCAGAAGAGCTAGTGATGGGATCTTTGGAAGCCATCAATGAAAATGAGTGCACACGGCAGGGAGAAAGTGTAAGACATGTGATGGGTGATGTTCCGGATGAAGCACACACAGTGGGAGATATGCAAACAGAGCAAGTGGTGAGGAGGAAAATTCCCTCAAGGTGGACATGGTGCACAAAAAAATTCAGGAATAGTGGGTATATGTAGAGCAGGTGGGGAAAGAGGCAGTGTGGAGATGAAAGGGGTTAGTGCATTCTCCAAAAGTGATTAATGGGGCCTGATGGGATTCACCCCAGAATTCTAAAAGAACTAAGGGAAGAACTAGTAACACCACTGACTACCCTTTTTAATAAATCATGACAGGATGGTGTGGTACCTGAGGACTGGAGGAGGGTGGATGTGATTCCCCTTTACAAAAGTGGGAGCAAGACAGAGGCAGGAAACTACAGACCTGTCAGTTTGACCTCAGTGGAAGGGAAAATGATGGAATCACTTCTGAAGGAAAGAATTGTTGAGTACCTAGAGGCCAGTGAGGCACAGGACCCAGGGCAGCATGGATTCACAGTGGAAAAGTCATGTCAGACAAATCTAATTGATTTCTTTGACTGGGTGACCAAACCAGTAGACCAGGGATGGGCTGTGGACATAGCCTACCTAGACTTTAGCAAGGCATTTGACACAGTCCCACACAAAAGATTAATAAACAAATTAGCCAGGGTCCCAGGGTGGTAGCCTGGGTAAAATACTGGTTGGACAACAGGACACAGCGGGTAATAGTAAATGTAGTCCACAGTGAAGAAAGGAGGGTTACTAGTGGGGTACTGCAAGGTTCAGTACTGGGGCCAGTCCTTTTTAATGTCTTTATAAGTGACATTGCAGAAGGACTGGAATGGAAAGTATGTCTCTTTGCAGATGACACAAAGATCTGCAACAGGGTTGATACACAAGGTGAGGTGGAAAGGATGAAAAGGGACTTGGCAAGGTTGGAGGAATGGTCAAATGTATGGCAGCTTAGATTCAATGCAAAGAAGTGCAAAGTAATGCACCTGGGAAACAAAAACACAGGGGAAAAGTACACAGGGGGGGGGTAGATACTGACAACAACAAAAATGGAAAGGGACCTGGGGGTAGTCATATCAGACCACCTAAAGGTGGGCCAGCAATATGAGAAGGCAGTAAGGAGGGCTGGCGGGATACTGGGATGCATAGGGAGAGACATCACCAGTAGAAAACAGGAAGTTGTTGGCCCTCTGTACAGATAGTTGGTAAGACCACATCTGGAGTACTGTGTACAGTTCTGGAGACCCCATCTCCGCAAAGACATAGACAGGGAGGAGGCTGTCCAGATGAGGGCAACCAAAATGATGCAGGGTATGCATCAGAAGACATATGAAGAAAGACTAAAGGAACTAAAGGTGTATAGCCTCGAGGAAAGGAGGGAGGGAGGACATGATAGAAACTTGCAAATACCTCAAGGGAATCAACAAAGTCCAAGAGGTTAGCATCTTTCAGGAAAAGAGATGTGCAAAAACAAGGGGCCACAATTTGAAGATAGAGGGGGGACGGCTCAGAGTTAATGTGAGGAAGTATTTCTTCACAGAGAGGGTTGTGGATACATGGAACAGCCTTCCTTAGGAAGTTGTAGAATCAAAAACAGTGGAGGAATTCAAGAATGCATGAGACAGACATAAGGCAATTCTAGTGGGGGATAGGAGGAAGTAGGCTGTTGCTTAACTAGGATCTGCAGCTTATCCGTTAGGTAGGGAAATGGGCAGACTAGGTGGACCAAGCGGTCCTTATCTGCCATCAAATCCTATGTTTCTATGTTTCAGACAGTAGATGCAGGCACACAGAGAACATGGATGAGGCAGTGCAAGGGAAGTGGGTGGATTGGAGGAGGGGACCTGTGGGAAAGTCCAAGGGGGAGGAGGCGATGAAGCCATGCAGGGTGAGGGCAAAAATCCAGACAAGGAAAAGTTGGACATTGGAAACAGGGAGGCCAAGGGGAGACAAGTACTAGGGCATAAACGTGAACACCAGAAGGACATGCAGGAGGAAGCGAGCATGAAGGTGGCACTCACAAGGGACTCGATAATCAAGGGAATCAGATGGGGGAGAAAGGGAGCAAAAAACAGTGCAGTGTATGCAGGAAATGACAGCACTAGAGATGAGGCACTATATTCCATCTTGGGGCAAGCACCAAGATGAGAGGACGCACCTGGTGTTTCACCTAGGTACCAATGATCTGGAAGGAAACAGTCTGATGGAGGTACAGGCAAGGTTCAAGGAGCTCACTAGGTTTTGTAGTAACACAGTTTTTCCTTCCATTTCTTTCTCAGAGGTGTTGCCTGTACCAAGAGCAAGCACATCCAGGAAGGAAAACATAGTGCTATTCAATAGATGGCTGAAAGGATGGTGTGAGCAGATGGGGTTTGATTTGATAGGTGACTGGGGATCAATGTGGGAAGAGGAGGGGATGTATGCCCCTGACAGGCTGCACCTGAGCTCTGAAGAGACAGCTGTACTAAAGAATAAAATGGAGGACTTCATAGTAAGGAAGTTCAGTTTAAACTAAACTGGGGGGGGGGGCTAAAGACAGGGCTGTCCATACAGCTTAAGGAATTGAGAGACTATCAGCCCCCAGGAAAAGCTAGAAATAAGGGAAACAGGTAGCAACAGGGAGGGGTTGAAAAAAGAGGATAGGGAAGATGGGGCTCCATGGGGGAGGGGTTTGGTAGCAAATGCCAGGAGCCTTGGGAATAAACTGGGGGAACTGGATGCCACCATGGTGGATGAGGGTCTTGACATAGTAGCAGTGTGTGAGACTTGGTGGAATGAGCATCATGCCTGGGAGACAGTGATACCTGGGTATCAATTGTTTAGGAAGGACAAGGTGGGGAAAAGGGGAGGAGGGGTAGCATTATACACCAAGGAAGAAACTGGGGCCATGGAGGGGAAGGAAGAGGAAGTGGAAACTGAGATAATGTGGGTCACCTTAGACAAGAGTAATGGGGAGCACTTGAGAGTCGGGGTAATTTACAGACCTCCTACACAGGAGGACGAGGGGGATAAACAGCTTATACAATCAGTAATGAAAATGGCGAGGAAAGGGGAAATTCTACTGATAGGGGACTTAAACCTCCCTGACATCGACTGGGAGGTCCCAACAGCAGTATCAACTTGGTGCAGGGGCATCTTAGAGGGACTTCAAGGCATATTCCTGCAACAGTGGGTTAAGGAGCCTACTAGGGGTGAAAACCAGTTGAATGGAGTCCTCACAAATGGAGGCAGTGTGGAGGAGGTGGAGATGGGGGAAGAATTAGGCACAAGCGACCACAGAGCTGTCAGGTTCAGGGTGAGAATGGGCAGGGAAAGGAACAAGACAAGAACTAGGGTAATGGACTTGAGGAAAGCAGACTTTAGCATGATGAGGAAAGTATTTGGTGAAGACATGTCATGGTTGGGGAATATAAAGGATGTGGAGGAATTATGGGCAGCTATTAAGGGAAGGGTGCTGAAAGCCACTGACATATGCATCAGGAGAGTCAGGAAGAACAGAAGAAAGAATAGACCTCTTTGGTTTACAAGACAGATGGCAGAGGTGGTCAGGGAGTAAGCCAGGGCATTCAGGAGGTACAAGATGACAAAGGAATAAGGATCTGGAGGCCTAAAGAGAAAAAAGGAGGGAGGCAGGGCAAAGGATAAGGAGGGCTAAAGAGAGATCACTGAAGAGAGGATAGCAATTTGGGCCAGGAGGGGAGATAAAACTGGTTTTAGGTATGTGGGAGAGAGAAAGAAGACACAGCAGGAAACTGGTAGGTTAAGGGGGGAAGGTGGAACAATGTTGGAGGTGGATTTCAAAAAAGCAGAGGTTTTCAATAACTGCTTCTGTTCAATCTTCATGGAGGAGGGCAAGGGCAGAGTGCCAGTGCTGGAAGAGAAGGGAGAAAACCGCAAGCAAATGGATTTTACGTAGTTCACAGCAGATAGAGTAAGTGAAGAACTGGGCAGACTTAGGGTGATTAAGGCAATGGGGCCTGACTGCCTACACCCAAGAGTACTCAGGGAGCTAAGGGAAGAGCTGGCACCACATCTGGTGAGACTGTTTAACTTGTCCTTGGACACAGGCATAGTGTCTGGGCACTGGAAGAGGGCAGAGGTGGTTGCACTACACATGGGGGGAACAAGGATAAGGTCAAACAATACCACCCTATTACTCTCACCTCGGTGGTGGGGAAGGTAATGGAAACATTGCTAAAGGAAAGGCTGGTGGAATACCTGATGGCCAATGGTATGCAGGACGAAAAGTAGCATGGCTTCACCAATGGAATGTCCTGCTAGAATAACCTGATAGAGTTTTTCGATTGGGTGACGCAGATAGTGGACCAGGGAGGGGCAGTGGACGTGGCCTAGCTGGACTTCAGTAAGGCCTACAACACCATCCCACACAAAAGGCTGATGAATAAGCTGGAGAGCCTGGGGGTGGACCAGAGAGTTACTAGGTGGGTGGAGAACTGGCTGACGGCAAGAAGTCAAACAGTGGCGGTAAATGGGGTACATTCAAGGAAACAGGCAGTGATCAGCAGGGTTCTACAGGGGCCAGTGCTGGCACCTCTCCTCTTTAACATCTATACTAGCTACCTAGCAGAGGGATTGGAAGGAAAGGTGTGCCTATCGCAGACGATATGAAGGTCTGCAATAGGGTAGACCCACAAGGGGGAGTGGAGGCCATGAGGCAAGACCTGGAGAAGCTGGAGAAGTGGTCAGGAACCTGGCAACTGAAGTTTAATGTGAAAAAGTGTACGGTGATGCACCTGGGGCAGAAAAACACTAAGACATTTTACTTCCTTGAGGGGGAGGAAATCAAGGAAATGGAACAGGAAAGGGACCTGTGGATTATTTTATCAAAGAATCTTAAGGTGGGGAACCAGTGTAGCAAGGCAGTGGGTAAGGCGAATGGTATGTTGGCCTGCATTGCAAGGGGCTTTACTAGCAGAAGGTGCGAGGTGCTAATGCCACTGTACAGAACTATGGTGAGGCCACACCTGGAGTTTGGGGTGCAGTTCTGGAGACTGCACTTATGTAGGGATATTGAGATGATGGAGTGGGTTCAGAGAAGTGCAACCAAGATGGTACATGGGATGTGAGATAAACCATATGAGCAGAGGTGGAGGGAGCTGTATCTGTACCCACTAGAGTCTAGGAGGGAGAGGGGAGACATGATTGAGACTTCTAAATACTTGAAGGGGATAAATAAGGTGAAGGTGGGAAGCTTGTTCAAAAAAAAGAAGGGAGCAAATATGAGGGGACATAGCCTCAAATTAGAAGGATGGAAATACAGAGGCAATGTCAGAGGGCAGTTCTTCATGGAGAGGTGGTGGAGGCCTGGAACAGGCTGCCAGAGGAGGTAGTGGAAGCTGATATGGTGGAGGGATTCAAGGGAGCATGGGACAGACATATGGAGTTGGGGGGGTGAAACTCCAGAGATAGTATAAAGGTGGTGGAGAGCAGGGGAGGATGTAAATGGCAGATAAGATGGGCTGGTGTGGTCTTTTTCCTAGGAATGTAACTCTGGGGGTCTCCTAAGGATCAATCTTAGGACCATTACTCTTCAGCCTATTTATAAATTCACTCCCCTATGCTCACCCAGCTAAGATGCTGCTTTATGCAGATGATGCTGTAGTCTCTGTACCAGGCAATCACGTGACTGAAATAATAACAACTGAACAAAATAGTTTCACAAAGCTCGAGTCATGGTTCTTTCAAAACTGACCTCTCCTGGACTATAAAAAAAACAAAAATTATGCACTTCGCACTGCCTCACTTTAAGAAGAATGCCAACCCTTTGATCATCCTTAGCCAAAAGGCAGACACCCTTGAACAAGTTACAACATTCAAATATCTCAGCATCCATACTGAAGACACCCTCTCCTTCACCTCTCACACTGACCACATAATTAAATCAGCAAATATAAAACTCTGTATCCTATATCATCACAGGCAAGCCATGATGTCAGAAGCTCTAAGTCTAGTAATGTGGAGCTTTATACTGTCAACCATAGACTATGGGTTGGTCATTTATCGTGCTGCCACAGAAACTGCACTAAAACGTGTCAGATTACTACTTAACAAGGCCTGTGGGCTGGTCTTAGGGGCTAATCATCTAACACACCATTGTAGCCTCTGCTCCTCAACTGGATGGCTCCCTCTGCACCTAAAGACTGGGTACCAGGCTTGCTTGATTGGAAAAAAAAGCCTCCTAGGTCTAGCATCTGATTCAACTGCAGTTTTCGTCCAACACAACTTAACCACCAAAATGACTAGAAGATCAGCTAAAGGTGTACTCCATGTCCCTGTCAAATGAACCTCCTTTGCCCAATTATCACTTGCTTATCATGGGCCCCAGTGGATAAATTACCTCCCCTCTTCTCCCTTAGAGCATGGAAAAATTGGACCGTTCAAAAGAGACCTCTGAATTCACCTGGCCAAAGCTAACCATTGTGATTGCTCTTCCTAAAAGCAGGCAATCCTTTCCTCTCTCTGGGGGTACTAACCCCTCCCTCTAATCTCTTCCTATCTCCTTTCCTATGAACCACTCTCTAGCCTCTCTCCCCCATCAAAGCCCTCTCTGGCTGCTACCAACCCCACTAACTTGCACTTAGTAACCAAACTATTCAACAAAGCTTATTACTGTATACACAAATTATTTTTTATTTATTTATTTAGAGTCTAGGATTACAAGTACCTTTGAGCCAAGGCTTTTTTACAAAGGTTCCACGTCAATTGAGGTACAATAGAAACATTACATAGAGTTGAGTAACATTGCAGAAATGGTGTACAGACATCTTTGAGCAGCTGAAATACATTACATTTAGGGAAAGTGGGTACCAGGGGGACAGGGTAGCCAGAGGTAGCTGAGGCTTGGAAGGAACACAAAAAAAGTCGTGCAGTCGTGGGCATTTGTCAGGCCTCAAAAAGTGTTTGGGGGTAGGGGGCCAAAACAGGAGGGGTTAATGTGTTAATAGAAACATAGAAACATAGAATTTGATGGCAGATAAGGACCACTTGGCAAACCTAGTCTGCCCATTTCCCTATCTAATGGATAAGCTGCAGATCCTAGTTAACCAACAGCCTACTTCCTCCTACCCCCCCACTAGAATTGCCTTATGTCTGTCCAATGCATTCTTGAAGTCCCCCACTGCATTTACACTTCTGTAATTTACCAAACCTCTGATCTATTCAGTGATAATGTATGAGCCACATAAGTCATATTTTCGCTATATGTATTGTACTGTTGTGATTTGCGTCTATTGATTTGGAACCTTTGTAAAAGAGCCATCATGGCTCAAAAGTATTTATCTGAATCTGAAATAAAATAAAAAATCTCCAGCCTGAAAGGTGATTTCACGTTCAGCTGGCAAATTCAATTTTCAGGTGGGATTTGAAAATTGTTCCGGGTCTTTTCATAAGGTGGGGTCATTAGAAGGCTACGTTGAAAATATGGGGTCAAAATCTGTAAAAATGGCAGTGTTATGACCATTTGTTGCAATTTCACTAACTTTGTAAATGTTACATATTTTGACCCCAAATTATCAACATAGACTTCTTATTACCCTTAACAGAAATACAGATGTGCTGTGTACATAGAACCATAGACATAGAAACATAGACACATAGAATTTGATGGCAGATAAAGACCGCTTGGCCCACCTAGTCTGCCAATTTCCCTAGCTAATGGATAAGCTACAGATCCTAGTTAACCAACAGCCTACTTCCTCCTACCCCCCACTAGAACTGCCTTATGTCTGTCCCATGCATTCTTGAATTCCTCCATTGCTTTTGACTCCACAACCTCCTCAGGAAGGCTGTTCCACTGAGCCATCCCCCCTCTATCTTGAAATTGTGCCCCCTTGTTCTTGCACATCTCTTTCTGAAAGATGCTACCCTCTTGGACTCTGTTGATTCCCTTGATGTACTTGAAAGTTTTATCATGTCCCCTGTCTCCCTCCTCTCCTCGAGGGTATACATATTAAGCTCCTTTAAACTCTCTTCGTGTATCTTCTGGTGCAGACCCTGCACCATTTTAGTTGCCCTCCTCTGGACAGCCTCCATCCTGTCTATGCCCTTGCGGAGATGGGGTCTTTCAGTTAAATTAATCCTGTTTATAGCAAAACAAGTTTTGCTTGTCTATGGTTATATTGCTAGTTGCTCGGATATATCTACTTTATTTTATTAGGGGGAAGAGTCCCACTAAAGGACTACTTCAGTCAGTGGACTGGGAAAGTGGCAGCCTATTATGGATTAGTGCTGAGTAAGAGACTGAAAAACCTAATTATGCACACATGAGCCAGGACACAGACATCAACACAATGTCTTTTTCAAATTTCTGCTTCCTTCTGCTGCTAATGGGTAAAATTGTCTCATTTTGGAAATAGCTGGTTAACCTCTTCCTAGTCTATTCGGGGTATATGTGTGTGCATGTGTGTGGGGGGGGGCGATGAAGGGGAATGGTGCGCAAACGATGGAGACAGAGAACAAGAAACGAAACTCCAGCCATGTGCATTAGTGCCAACTGTAGTGCGCATGGCCAGAGTTACGACTACAGAAAGAAATGAAGCGCTCCCATTGGAGTGGTTCATTTCTTTCAAGTCAAGGACGTGCCATGTCAGCAGAGCTGAAAATGAGTCATGACCAGAAAGGCTGGTCATTGGTGTGCACTGCTAAAACCATTGCAGTTTCAGCTGTAACTGGCTTGGCAGTGACACACCTCTTATTTCCCCTATTGTCCCAAGACGTTCCTTGCGCAAGCACACAAGTGAATGCAAAAATGACAGAGTATTCATGTTTGGCCCATAAATTAAGCCTACCACCACTTCCACACCAGCTAGTCTACCATGGAGAACAATGTAGCTCCCATTGGAGTCCTTCCACTCTTTAATTAATTGAAATGGGGTTGATTAATGAAATAATATAGCTACCCCCTTTTGTCTGCCATTAGATCCAGTCCCATAAACCTGCCCAACCCATACTTTATTCAGATTATTGAACTGCTCTTTTGGAATATACAGTAAGTCTCCTGCAGCATAACAATATGTGGGTGAAAATGATTAAGATGTCTTAAAATACAGTATTTCCTGGTGTTATCCCTTCCTCTTTTATATTCCAGGACATCATTTTCCAATACTGTATCTTGATAAAAGGATATAAATAATCCTATGAACTACTTCCCTAAACGTGTAAGCCTGCATAGAAAACCCTACCCTAGCCTCACCTCTAGCTACCCCATCTATAATATAGCATCCAACATTCCACCACCACCAAAAACCTGAAAATAAAAAAAATACTAACCATTCTTCTTACTTTCAGGGCCTAAAGCCCGCTCCTAAGTGTGTGGTCCATAACTGCAGGCAGAAGCGTAGCCTCCATCTGGCCTGGACATTCAATAAATATGCCCCATCCCAAAGATATACACCTTAGATATAATCAAAATAGATCTATAATTAAGGTGTGAGCATGGTAATTTTCTATAAAGTATCGAATTGTAAATGCTGCCCCACTGAGAATGTACTAGCCAAAATTGAACAAGGATCTATGAGCACATAATATTTTTCATATTAGCAGCAAAAAACATAGCCCAATAACAGCCTCACAGAAAATCAGCTTACAGTCCATAAATGAACTTGAACATAACTTTGAATGTAAAAACATTATGAGGTACTGTAGCCTGGGGCTTCTGCAGTGCACTTCTCTTGGCACCCTCAACATAGAGAATGAACAAATTTAACTGATCATCCAGTAACATAGTTATAAACTCAAAACTTCTACCCAGGGGCTATACCTCTGAACACTTTATAATAAAATAAATCGGTTGTAAGCCATTACTGATCACGTGTTAAAAAAGATGAGAGAGACGGGTTTAAATACTGATCACAAATTATCCGCTCTATACTCAAAGTCCCACTATAAAAGAGAAAGCCAAAAATCAGAGTTCTTAACATCAATAAACCTCATCAGAAGTAAAACTTAAGAGAATAGTTTGTAATGTTGCCAAATGGTTCTGTGAAGGGGGGTTCTCCACTTCTGCTGAATTAGTCTGGTTCTAGAAATTTCTACAATATTGTCCATTGAAGTCGCAGGATCGTCGTGACCTGGAAACCGAAACCAATCTACATGACAGCTGTAGAAGGTTCATCAGCTACAGAACTGAACAAATTGTGGTCAGAACCAACACAGCTGCTTCAGAGTAGTGAGTCACATTGAAAAGCACTCAGAGTTCCCACTGTGCATACACGAGAAAGAGTCTGTCATGCCCAAGATGGCTGTCATGGCAGAAGTGCACATGTGTGAGGCAAATAACATTTAATTACTATGTTAGTTTTCTGGTGCCCTTGATTAATGGTTAAATGGCCATTATGACATAATAAAGTGTACTTAAAACTTCCCCCATAAACTGTAATGAAGCATGCCCCTGTGCTCTCTCTGGGCACACATCATTATGTGCCTGAATGCGGGAGCAAATTAAGGGTGGATAATTGACCAGGAAATGAAAGGGTTTGGACAGCTATCTCATCAAGATCAAAATACGATCCCTTCCACTTCAACAGGTACAGTTCCAAAAAATATTATAAACATTACAGAGATGGACTTTCACCAGCATAATGTATTTGAAAAGTTTCACCAGGGAAGGCATATCGAGTTAACAGCTAATTTTCAGATGTGTCTTGGGAGGAAGGGTAAAAGGGTAAGTACACATGATTTCTTACAACAGTGTAGTGCTTCATACAGTGAGTAAATAACTAGAAATAAGTAGAATACAGCTATGTACAGCATGTAGTTATGTGAGTTAACAAGTGTAAAGCATGTAAAGTAGCAAGCATGGGGGAGCAATAATGAGGAAATAGGAAAAGAAAGGAGAGAGGAGAAAGAGGTGTTGAAAAGAAGAAGTAGTAGTAAAGTAGAGGGGAGACCCAAACCATCTACCTCTGGGATTTGGACCCCACAAGGGCTGGACTCAGTTGGACATATACCCAGAGCATGTTGGATACCTGGCCCATAATGAAGGGGGGGTAGCAAACAGGGAAGAAGGTAGGAGAAGGAGATTGGAGAAAATAGTATGGAGTAAAATAGGAAAGGGGGAGTAGGAGATAAAGGAGGAGAATGGGGTAAAAAGAGGAGAAGCATACAATCGTCCCTCAGGGTGAAAACCCCACAAGGACTAGCCTCTACTGTTTGCACACCATCCATCTTGAGTAGAAACTTCACAAGGGCCAGTCACAACTGGGTGCCTGGACAACCCCGTGTGAGACTAGTTCCCAGGCCTGCACTGAATACAGGGTAGAGTTGGGGAGGGTAGGAGAAGACAAGTAGGCAGAAGGGGAAGAGGAGGGGGGAGAAAGGGAATCAGGAAGGTGAGAGAGCAAATGAGTAAGGAGGAGAGAGTTACTAGGATTAAGAGTTGGAGAATGAGGGAGTGGAGGATGAGGAAAGGCAGTAGGACACAAATAGTGGAAGTTTGTTGCAGTTACAGGAGGGGGAGGTAAAGTTATACAGTAGGGAGGTTAGAGAGTGAGTGGAGGAGGCAGAGCAAGTGGGGAGGGACAGGGAGTTCTAGAGCTTAGGGAGTCAGTATGAGAAAGGAGACTGGCTGGGTGAGGGGGTCCTGGAGGAGACAGCAAGGGAGCAGAAGTGGGAGTTGCAAGGGAGTCACCTGATGCTGTGCAAGGGATAGGACGTGTTCGTCGGAGCTCCGTTCTTTCACCTACCAATCACCAAAAACACCCGTTTTATTTCATTTGCTAGTACTAACGTCTGAAAGTAAAGTAATCGGGAATCGCAGAGGCTATTTTCAAAGGTATTTGAAGACAGACATTCCTTTAAGCATGTCCACACAACAATTAGCTGAGGAGGCCACACAAGAATCAGAGGCCAAGAGCCCCTGCCACAGCTCTTCTCCCCAACTATCTCCAGAGAAGCTTTCGTCCTCACATATTTATTCAGAGCTCACATCTATTAAAGAGGCTCTGCTGAAACTCATTGAAGATGTAGCGGATTTTAAGCCAGCACTTACGCAGCTAGCCCAAAGAATTACTGACACATAAGTTAGAGTAGCCTCCATAGAGAGAAAGCAAGATAAGATGGAGCCCGCGGTGGTGAAGATAAAAAGGAGCCTATCTAAACTTGAGGACCATTTTGATGACCTGGAGGGGAAGAACAGGAGGAACAATCTGGTGCTGTTAGGCCTTCCCAAGGGTGAAGAGGGCCCTAATACCATACAGTTCCTGCAGCAGTTTTTGGAAAAGACTGTGGGTCCCTCCTCGAATGGCCTGGAGTTTATTATTGAAAGAGCACATAGATCTCTTAGGGCAAAACCCTCCCTGGCTGATCCACCTAGGCCGATTATCTTCAAGCTGTTAAATTACTTAGATTGGGAATTTATCCATAAGGAAGCCAAGAAGTTATCAGCTATCCTTTGGGAAGGTGAAAACTGAGACTGGCGACAGATTTAATGCTGAAAACCCACCGGTTATGAGCTTCATTTTGGCCCATCACTTCAAAGCTGCGGGCAGCTGGTATAAGGCATCGCCTTCTATACCCAGCCCGATTAAAGGTTACCCTAGCAGATGATAGCAAGCGTTTTGACTTGGTGGAAGAAGCCACAAAGACTCTGAGAAGAAATTACCCTGACTTATTTCCCAAATGAGAAAGGAGTAGCGTAGTTTAAACATGACACTAAAGAGGCACTTATAAAGAACATTCGAGAAGAGACAGATTAGTACTAGAATGTTTAATCGTTTCTGTGCAGCTTTGTTTTACTTGACGGTTTGGTAGAGAGCTTTGAGGATAATTTACTAAAGAATGCAAAGCACAGTTGCAGAGGCACCATTTCATAGTATTTTTTTTTTGTCTAATTTTTTTTTTGTTTTATTTACACCCTAGCTTAATTCATAAAGAAGCTGTTGTGTAGCTCGCTGCTTGGTTTTATCCGTGCCAAATGCCCCCGTGTTAATGGGCAAGTGGTAATTGTCAAGGACTTTAAGTTATGTTTAAAAACTTTCCTTATCTTTGCCCTTTGTTTTTGCTTTTTTTTTTTTATCATTCTTCTTTGCAAAGTAAGGTTAAGAATCTATAGCTAAGTGCTGCATATGGCCAAGAGTGTTATTAGCTGGGAGCGAGCTAAATATAAAATCTATGGACTTATAGGGGGAGCTTGACAGCAATCTCATGGGAGAAAAGTGATAATAAGTTAGAGGAGCCCCAGCTGTGATGGCTCAGCCTCATGCAGTTTAGCCATTTTTTGGCGCTGTTATTTTCTCTACTCTTTTTTATCAGTCTGGCACAATACACAGAAAGTTAAAACTGCTTAGACGCATATACTGTAGTCTATGAGGTAGCTTTTTAATATTAGTTTAAACTGTGCTTGCAGTATGATCCTCAGAAAACTATTTTGGGGCCATTTTTTTATGTATGGAATTACGAGGAATTTAGTCACTGACAGGACCCTAAGCTTGTGTTACAATATTGTTCTTTTTTTTTGCTTTTTTTCTTGTTTCTTAGGGTCAAGTCAAAAGGCTATGGATATACATATTCCAGCGATTATCTCAGCTGGAAAGTAGGGCCGTTTTTTTATTCCCTATTTTGTATACCCAACTGAGGGAGTTTATTATATAGCAAGTGTTGGGTTACGGTATATATTATATCACATTTCTGGAACTACTCCTACACCCTGAGAAACTGGGGGTCCTATATTAGTGGGATGAAGGAGGGTGTGACAGAAGTTTATCTTTGTGATTTTTTTATAGAGGTTGGGAGGTGATTGAATGTTGCTGTCCCTTTGAGAGTGTCATGGACCATGATGTCGGGTGGGGGCGTAGGACCCGGGTGAGGAGATTTGTACATAGTTCAAGTGTTTTATTATTTAGTTTAGCTTTAGTGTGTTTAGGGGATATATTGGGGGTAGCTCTTTTCATTTGTTGGGAGGGGAAGGGTGGTAGCAGCATAGCCCTTCAATTCATTTCCACTCCATGGCACAACCATCTATCAACCTATGCTTAACGTTCTGAATATTTTTTCTTGGAATATTAATGGGGGGAAGGACAATAGGAAAAAACATGTTATTTTAAACCATCTTGCTAAATTCGACCCTATGATAGTGTTTCTCCAAGAAACACACATGCTTCCAGAACAGCTACATTTTTTTAAAAAGAGCTGGGTAGGTCAGGTTTTTGGAGCGGGATTCAGCTCTAGTAAGCAGGGCGGGGCTTTGTTGCTAGCCAAAAGATTACCCTTTACTCCTGTAGATATGGTCAGCGATCCTGAGGGAAGGTTCATTTTCATTTTAGGTAAATTGGGGAACCTCAATATAGTATTAGGGTCAGTTTATGGCCCTAATGTGGAAACCCCTTCCTTCTTTACACACCTAGCATTGGTATTGGCTCCCTATTATAATTGGTGGTGATTGGAATTTAGTTCAGGTAAGTGATTTGGATCGTACATATCTTAGAGGGGTGGGATTATCTTCAGCTCAAAAGGCTTTAGGGGAATTTATCTCCTCATTAGGTCTTATAGACCCATGGAGATTATTTAACCCATCAGGTAAAGATTTTACTTTTTTTCCCCCACTGCACAAAAGCTATTCTAGCATTGATTATTTTTTAGTCAGTCAACAGTTAATCTCATGTACTACCGAATCCAAAATATTAGCCCGGGTAATTTCAGACCACTCCCAAATTGCAGTTTATTTAAAATTACCCAACATTCCTATTAGGTTGCATACGTGGTCGTTAAATAATAGTCTAATAAAAGATAAACAAATAATTTCAAGATTTCAGCAATTTTTGCAGGACTCCATTCAGGTCAATTATAACTCAATCCCTGCGGTGGATCTGGTCTGGGCAGCTTTAAAAGCTACATGGGGGGGGGGAAACTTATACATTTTGCTACAGTATTAAAAAAGAAAAAGACAATCCAAACCAATATTTGTTTGCAGAGAATTAGGAACTTGGAAATCAAGGGAGTGGACAACCTTTCGTCCCTTGAAGAACAGGAACTTATTAGGCTAAGGACACACTATGCAAGTACTTTACTAGAGCAAGTAGAGAGATCAGCTTCTCTACTAAAAGCTTCTTATATTGGCCAGGGCAGCAAAGCAAATAAACTACTAGCTTGGCAATTAAAGCATCAGTCAGCATCAAAATGAATTGCAGCCATTAAACATCCACAATCTGGTTCCTTGGTGGTTAATCTGCCTGAGATGTTAACTCTCTTTAGAGAGTATTACAAAGCATTGTACTCCCCTGACCCCTTATTGGGTACTCAATATGAAAAAATGTCAGCATTTATAACTAGAGCACACTTGCCCACCTTATCGGGAGATAACCAGATCCACTTAACAGCCCCAATTACTATGGAGGAGATCTTGGCAGTGATCGACTCTTTAAAACCAGACTAGGCACTTGGCCCAGATGGCTTTACTGGCCTGTTCTACAAAACTTTTAAAAGGTATCTCATTCCTTTGTTGCTACAGTTGTATACTTATTGGAGTTCCTTCCCAGTCCAGGATCAGTCATTATTTGAAGCAAGAATAATTCTCCTGCCCAAACCAGGGAAGGATCTTACAATGATTAATAATTACCAGCCTATTTCCCTGCTTAATATTGATGTTAAAATCTATGCAAAAATTTTGGCCAACAGGTTGGCGGGAGTATGGAAGTGTTTGATAAGCCCGGAACAAGCAGGGTTTGTGGCGGGGCGTACCTCATCAGACCATTTTAGAAAACTCTTTCACCTAATTTCTGCATCCAGGGACCCTAGGCTGGAAGCTATCTTGGTGTCCCTGGATGCAGAAAAAGCATTTGATAGGGTAGAGTGGACATACTTGTTTGAGGTCCTGTCCAAATTTGGCATTCCACAGTCCTTTGTTGAACAAATTCAAGTTTTGTATCGTTGTCCAACAGCAAGATTGCAGTGTAATAATCATATTTCAGATTCCTTTCCACTTTGTCGAGGCACACAGCATGGATGGCCTCTTTCTCCCTATCTGTTTAATTTGTATATAGAACCTTTAGCTAGAGTTCTCAACTTAGAACAGGGGATAAGAGGTATATGATTTGATCATTTGGAATTTAAGTTATCCCTGTTCGCTGATTATCTACTCCTACATATTTCGAGTAGCAGGCAGTCCCTCCCTCGTGCCCTTCAAATTATATTACAATTTAGTGAGTTTTCAGGATATAAACTCAATAAAAATAAAACTATGGTATATTCCCTATCCCCTCTTCTTACAAGGGACTAAATTGAAAGTATGGACCTCCAATGGGAGAAAGAGTACCTAACCTACTTAGGTATCAAAATTTCTAAAGATACTACTAGACTTAAGGAACTTAATTTTGTTCCATTGATAAAAACAACTAAAGAAGATCTGGCCAGGTGGAAAAATGTACCGTTATCCTTTTGGGGGAGGTCGAATGTTTTGAAAATGACAATTTTGCCCAGATTTTTTAACCCCTTAATAACCTTAATATTTATCTCCCTAAATCCCTTTTTTGCCTCTTCAGAGAATATGTTCAGATTTTCTATGGAAGGGGAAGGCTCTGCATAGGGCTTATAGGAAACTTACCCACCCTAGGGCAATGGGGGGGCTACAATTACCTGATTTTTATGTTTACTACTTGGCAATTCATGCTAACAGATTTTTGCATTGGTTTACACCCAAGGCCAATATTTTGGAGAGCCCCTCGTGGTTACATTTGGATAACCAGCAATCATGTTCTAGCAATCTGGCCCTGGCAGCTTTGTTGTTTAACCCATGGTGAAATATCCTACTTAAACTCATAGACTCTCCTCTCGGGTGGGATATGAGAGCTTTACAACAATTATGTTCTTTGCTTCAGTTCCATACTATAAAGGACCTGAGGCAACCTTTGTTTAATAATCCAAACTTAAAAATAGGCAAGAAAATAGTTAAAACCCACCCGGGGGGGGGGTGTCTCATAATGAGTTATGTTTAAAAGACTTCATTTCGGGGAACTCATTGGTATCTGTTTCTAACTTGCAAAATAAGTTCAATGTTCCTTCCAAATTTCAGTTCCAGCTAATGCAAATAAGTCAGTGTATTAAACATTTTCTGGGCAAATCACCATGGTCGGATCATGCGGGGGGAGTTTTAAATACCCTCTGGGAATTGTCTAAGGGTCGGAAATCAGTAGCCAAATTGAATAAGGGAATCATAAGTTAAGCTTTGATAATTCCCTTCCCTATAGCTTATTACTGGAAAAATAATCATACCAAGGATTTTTCAGATAAAACATGGAAAACTATCTGGGCTGACAACTGTCTTTTAATTAAGCAAGACTGATTGAGAAACATCCAGTTCAATATTTTACACAATTTATATTATACGCCTAGTAAATTATATTGGATAGGCAGGTTGTCCTCTGCAGAACATAAGGACTGTGGTTCTGATTTTGCTACATTATACCACAAATTGTGGTCATGCCCCAGGATAGCTAAATTTTGGGACACGATCAAAAGGTGGATGGCACCTTATCTTAAAATTGCCCCCTATTTTGATGAGGACACCTGCCTTTTAGGCATGTATTCATCAATCCCTACCTTTTTTCCAAAAGTACAGGTAGCATTGGTTGCCTTGGTTACAAAATTGGTAATTCTTGGACATTAGAGGGAGGAATGGGAACCCTCTTTTAGAGAATGGTGGGTGGAATTTCTTACTGCCTTAAACACAGAAAGATGTGTGGCTAGGTTCTCCCACTCTAGTGAGAAATTCCAGGAATGTTGGGGTGAGCTTTTTTCAATCCTTAAGGATAAATTTGGATATTGAATTAGCTCCCACCAGTTTTTCCCCTTTCCTCCTGACAACGCTTAAGACCCCTCTTGTACATCTATACTGATAGGAGATCTACCTTTAAGGTGATATCTTCATCACTACGCTTTTATTGGGGGGGGTCATAGCATTTTCTGTTTTTTTTAGGTTCCCCCTTTTTGCTATATTTGGTTCCTTTGTTGTTAAAGGGTTGTGCCATGAGTCTTTATAAGGGTCCAATTTGTTTATATTGTTATTTTTTTCAGGGGTAACTGGGCCATGGAAGAGGAGGCTGCTGCAGGGTGGGAGGAGGTTACTTATCCATAGGGTTTTCCTATGTTGCTTATGATTACTGTATTATGAACATGTCTGTGTTTGTCTAGCCACTTGATGGAATTTTGTTTTGTTTTCTTTTTATGCTTATGTTAAAATCTGTTTTTAGAAAATAAAATTATTTGCAAAAAAAAAGAAGTGGGAGTTGCGAACAGCATAGGAGTTAGGAGGGGGCTGGGAGAGGGAAGAGGAGCAGTAGGAAGGCAGGGTGTCAAAACAGTATTTGGTAAGAAAAGGGGAGCAGTGGGCCAGACATCTGGCATCAAGGGAAGGAAAGGTCAGGGAGGTGTAAAGAGTGCAGTGGTGAATGTGGGGTGGGCAGTCCAGAACAAAGCATTAGAAGGAATGAAAGAGAGATGCCAGTCTGGAAAGTGTGAATTTAGGGGCAGCGCTACAGACTATATCACCATAGTCAAATTTGGGGAGTATCATTCTCTGAACAGTGGCTCCTTGGCTGGCAGAGGGAAGCAGTGATGGTGGCAGTATAGCACACTTGACTTGGGGTGCAATTTTTTGTGAATGGCATTCATGTGTTCAGAAAAGTCAAGGTGGTTGTCAAGCCATACCAAGAGGTACTTGAAAGATAGTACATTCTGTATGGTGGACCCATCAAGGGTGCAGAAGAAGGGGAGACTAGGAATACTGTATAGCTTTTACCTTGTACCAAAGGTCATTGAGACCATTGTGCTTGTATTAAGAGCCAGCTGATTTGCATATACTAAGTAAAAATGTAAGACATGCCTTTTTTATACAAGCTTGGAAATTCACTTTAAGTAAACAATCAAATACAGTGCTGAGCATGCTTCTGGGATTTGCAGTCAGTAACATGAAAATGCATAGTATATTTGGACATTGATTTTCCCATGGCTGCATTCTGTTAGCTTTGCATAGATTAAGGTCCTCAGCACTCCCTTTACAGATGTGATTCATATTCATTCTAGTTTAAATGGTGCAACAATAGACATGTCTCATTAGACTGACCGGGGTTTTACATAGTGCCTTTCAAACACTAAGTCAACGTGCTTTTATTTTATTTTTTTATTGTGAACCTTATTAAGGAAAGCCCATTGCTCACAGTAATGCTCAGCATCTACCCAGTATAATCAGCTGGGATGAGTGACACACAAGTGCTAATGAGCACACCATGTGCCAATGGCTGTAAAAGGTGTAAATCTCAGACCCTTAGATTAAATTTAGTGCTCATTCTAAACCACCCTGCAGTATAAGTTTCAAAACATTTTAATATTTAATCATTTTCCTGATAAAAACCCTAATACAAACTCATGATTTTAGTATACTTATTTAATTTCTGCTAATGAAGGGGGGATTATGGGGGGGGGAGTACGGACATGATTGACCTAAAGACCCATTTGACTGTTACATTTTATTAACTTCAGCAAGGTTTTTAACTCTATTTCAAACAGGATGCTAATAAATAAGCTGGAGCACACAGACATTGGGCCAAAAACTGTAAACTAGATCCAAAACTGGCTTAATGGGAGGACCCAGAAGGTGCTGGTAAATGGCACACTATCAGAGGAGGGTAGAGTTACAAGTGGTGTTCCACAGGGTTCAGTGCTCTGACCAACACTCTTCAATGTATTCATCAGCGACATAACTGATGACTGAAATGGGATGGTGTACCTATTTGTGGATGACACAAAGCTCTGCAATAGGGTGGACTCATCTGAAGGGACTAAAAAAAGGTGATAGACATCCTCTATCTTGATTTCAGCAAGGCCTTTGACTCTGTGTCCCACAAAAGGTTGATCAGGAAGTTGGTGGATCTCGGGGTTGGGGAAAAGATAGCCAAATGGGTGGAAAACTGGCTGACAGACAGAAACCAGAGGATGGTTGTAGGGGCAGAGTTATCTGGCACCAGAGAAGTAACCAGTGGGGTTCCGCAGGGCTCTGTGCTGAGGCCGGTGTTGTTCAAAGTCTTCATCAATGACATTGGGGATGGCATTAAGGGCAAAATGTGCCTATTCGTGGATGACACCAAGCTGTGTGGGAGAGTGGACACAGCTGAAAGAATACTGGACCTACAGGAAGATCTGGAAAAGCTGTGAAGTCGGTCCAGGATCTGGAAACTTGGATGATAGCTGGTCAGAAATGTAAGGCATATGAGGAGAGGCTAAGGGCACTGAACATGTGCTCTCTGGAGGACAGGAGAGAGAGAGAGAGAGAGAAGACATGACTGGGACCTTCAAGTACTTGAAAGGGATAAAAAAGGTTGATAATGGGAGTCTCTTTATGCTGACTGGCAACCATAACATGAGGGCGCACAGTCTTAAGCTGGAGGGTAGGAGGTTTAGGAGGGAGGTCAGGAAGCACCTCTTCACAGAGACGGTGGTGGACACTTGGAATGCGCTATCGGAAGAGGTAATCTCATTGAAGATAGTGAGCAGCTTTAAGTGAGGCTGGGATAGGCATGGAGGAAGGTAAAGTTCATGGCTAGGGAGAATGGGAGGAGTGGGAAGGGAGGGAGGGCAGGGACAGTAGCTCAAGCTGTGGACCCTGCAATACAAGCAGACTTCATAGACCAAATGGCCTTCTTCTGCTGGCTTCTTCATATGTTCATTGTAAAAGATGAAGTCAGACTTTAGAAAATTGGAAGAATGGTCAGGGAATTGGCAGTTGAAGTTCAACGCCAAAAAATGTAAGGTTATTAACCTAGGAAGGCGCAACCAGCGAGAAATTACTTTCTAAATGGGGTACAGCTGGTGGTAAAGAAACACTAGTGTGATCTTGGGGTGATCACGTGTGAGCTTGCCCAGTTTCCACCATCCTTAGGTATACCAATCCACCCACCCACCCCTCCTCCTACTCTACTTACCACTCATCTCCTACCTAACCTCTCATCCTCCTTCCTGCCCAACCTCTCACCCCCCTCCTAACCCCTGCTCTCTGCTTAAAAACTGTTTCCTCTTAAAAAAACTGTGTCCCTCTGCTGAACCCTTGACAATATCTACTCTGGCTGTGTACAGTCCACCACACCCTACCTAAATTTACATCTCAAGCTTCTGGAACTAATGAGTACTGTATATCTGCTTAATCATTGAACCACACTATTGTAGTGCTGCTGTAACCCTACTAGTACTTTGAAACTGAAACCTGCACTGTATCTTCTTTGTATAAACAATCAATGTAATCTCATTGTGTGTTCGAATGCTGTCACTGTATTAACATTCATTGTCAACCTGTAATTCTTGTACTGAATGTATTGTCATATCTATTTGACTTGGAACCTTTTGAAAAAGAGCCATTTGGCTCAAAGGTTGTAATCCAAAACTATAATAAATAAATTAAAATGAATAAAATCATCGCAGACAACCTGAAGGTTGTCAAGAAATGTGAAAAGGTGACACAAAAGGCCAGCGGCATCTTGGGTTGCCTAGGGAAGGGCATAATTAGTAGAAAAAAGGGAACTGATTATGCCAGTATGCCACTTTACAGGTTTCTGGTGAGGCCTCACATGGAGTACTGTGTGCAATCCTGGAGGCCTCACCTTAGGAAAGACATACTGTAGAAAGACTAGAGACTACAAAAAAGGGCAACAAAGATGTTGCAAGGTCTGCATCACAAGCCATGTGATGCAAGGCTAAAACAGCTCAACATGTACTCACTAGAACAAAGAAGGGATGAGGGGATATGATAGAGATGTTTAAATACCTGAAGGGTATGAAGAAGATACAGGCACAGGAACTCCTTCAGGTAAAGAACTGCATCTGAACCAGAGGTCATGACATGCACCTAAAGAGGGGCAGGTTCAGGAGCAACACAAGGAAGTTTCTCTTATCAGAAAGGGTGGTGGGGCCTTGTAATGGCTTCTCCCCACAATTGGCGGGGTCAAAGATGATCAGAGAATTCAAGCTGGCATGGGACAGACAGTGTGGAAAACTCAACACAGCAACCTGATTGGGGGGGGGTTAGTATACATGGGCAGAGTTAACAGTCCACATGGACCCCATCTGCTCGTTCTGTTCATTGTGCTGCTTGATGTCTGTGCTGCTTCCCTGCTTTGAGAGGATTCCCCTGCACTCATTAAAGACTGCCAGTGTGAGAGACTGAGTGTTATTTCCTTGTTTCCATGTGTGTGTAGGGGGCTCAGGAGGAGCTGATTGTTTACAGCTGAAGAGGCGAGGATTGTGGGGCTTCATATCTCAGCACCACTCGCAAGCGTAAGCAATGTGAGTGGCGTGAGCGCCACTCTGTATAAGAAAAATATTTCATATGATTGTCCTTTGAGTAAATTACTACACCTACGGTAGAGAATATAGTGTTAGGTATTTATAGTAATTATTTTATAGTTTGTGCTATAAGGCTAGGTATGTTTTGTTGATTCAGATTAATTTGTTTTATTTAAAAATGTAATTTTTTCATGTTTACTTTAGTTGTACTGGGGCTGAATTGCTTAGCATGTCAATTGCTCGGACTAGTTATTTATTATCTTAGAGACCTAGGCTTTTATATTTAGTGATGTGCCAGGGCCAGTTAGGGGGAGCTGGGGTGGCCAGGATAATGTATGGGGAAACACGTCTGCATAGTTTATGGCCCTTCACCTCCCTCCCAGTCTCAGATACTACGGTTAGATGTTGCCGGGAGGTGGGGATTTAGAGAAGCCAGGGTGATCATGGGCTGTGGTGTCCCCCATGCATAGCGGAGAGTGGTGGAATAGGAGTTGTCAGATCTAGAAGGTGCCCTGGGTTATGGCGGGCACAAGGGATAGGTCAGACATGTTTGGTGCCTGTCCCCAGGGAATCCACCAGACAGAGTGGTCAGGTAACCCGAGGGGCTGCATCACCCACCAATCCCCTGAGGGCAGTGCTATGCAATGCCAGATTGACCGCAATTATTGTGGACTTGATTTCCTCTGTCGATCTAGCTTGCATTATGGAGACTTGGGTTGGGGATGATGCGGGCCCAGTTTTTGAGGCTGCCATCCCACCTGGGTATATCGTGGTGTACTGCCCCAGAGAGGAATGTAGTAGTGGTGGTGTAGCCATCTGTTTTAGATCCGACCTGGCCTTCACCGTGCACCCAGTGGGAGCTCCAGGTTCCTTTGAATGTATGGCTGATCGTGGGGGCTACAGGATTTTTCTTATCTACCACCCTTCTGGGATGGTGGGGAATTTCCTGTAGGAGGTTGCTGATTTAGTTGTCGGTGAAACATTGGAAACCCCCAGATGTATTATTCTGGGTGATTTCAATGTTTGGGCTGACGATGAATCTTCTTGGCATGGCTGCAACCTTCTTCAGACTATGTCTTCTCTGGGCCTGACACAAGTTGTTACTGCCGCGACACATCATGACGGCCACATATTGGACCTGGTGTTCTCACTGGGACTTGAAATAGACAATCTCAAGATTGATCTGGTGGCTTGGTCCGATCATTGCATGGCGCAGTTCAGGTTTGGGGCTCCCACTGGATGCCCTCCCCCTACTGAGATGATGAGCTGTCACCCTTTACAGGGATTGACCCTTGAGGGGTTTTTGGTGGCAGCTGATCTATCTAGAGTGGGTGATGCATGCATCGGAGGCATTGGTGTCGGGGTTGACACCTATAATAAGGTGTTATCCAGCACCATTGACTCCCTCACACCTGTCTGTGTATGACCCAAATCTTCCTACCTGAGGTCCCCGTAGTTTGATGGGGCTCTCAGAGAGATGAAGAGAAAGGGTCGGAGGCTAGAGCACTGCTGGAGAAAATCTGGTCTGGAGGGGGACAAACTGGCACTGTGTGTACATTATAATGCATACCAGCGGGCAATCACCCATAAGAAGGCAGTGTTCCTGTCCAGGGAGATTGCTGCTGGGAAGAATTGACCAACTACACTTTTTTGGACTGTGGACAGGCTACTTCATCCTGCTTATCTACAGCCGAAGAAGGTTTTTTACTAATGCTGAATGTGAAGAGTTTGCTCGATTCTTCTCGGACAGAGTGTCCAGTATCCAGCAGGTGGTTTCTTCGGTCAGCAATGTCATAGCTGGCAGTGGTCACCCAAAGAGTTCTGAGTGCACTATGTCTAATTGGGGGGAATTTAGACCAGTGGAGGTAAGTGAGGTCAGAGAGGTGGCAACCAATCTGAAGCACACTTTTTGTGAACTGGACCCAGTGCCGATGCGTCTCTTGATGGGATGCATTGACACCGTTGGCCTGGTGTTTGTGCTGATTGTCCAGTATTCCTTATCTGAGGGGTCTTTCCTGATGCCTTGAAGGAGTCATTGGTGAGACCCCTCTTAAAGAAACCATCTTTGGACCCGGAAGTCAGGGCAAATTACCGACCTATCTCTAACCTGTCTTTTTTGGCAAAGGTAGTTGAGAAGGTAGTGGCGCTCTAGTTGGAAGAGCAGCTTGTGACTCATGAGTTGTATGAACCTTTCCAGTTGGGGTTTCATGCTAGGCATAGCACAGAAACCGTGCTTGTTCGGGTACTAAATTATGTCCTCGAGGTGAGAGATTGCGGGGATAAGACAATTCTCGTTCTCCTGGATCTGTACTCAGCATTTGACACTGTGGACCATTGTGTGTTACTTGACCATCTTGGGGAGCTCTGTAGACTCAATGGTACTGTCCTCAACTGGTTTGAGTCCTTTCTTACCAACAGGAGGCAACAGGTTGTGATGGGGAATTCCTCCTCCTCCCCTAGCCTTCTATCTTGTGGAGTTCCTCAGGGATCGGTACTAACCCCACTGTTGTTCGCAGTGTACATGCTACCCCTGAGAGGGCTCATTAGGAAATATGGCTTGGGTTTTCATTGCTATACCGATGATACCCAGCTATAACTTTCCTTTGCCCCAGGAATATCCATTGCTGTGGATGTGCTGAACAGCTGCCTTGCAGAGATTAACGACTGGATGACCTCCAGCTGGTTGCGACTGAACCCCGATAAGATGGAGGCATTGGTGACACAGTCGAACAGAGTGCGTGATAGGATGGCATCTGAATCAGTGACTGGACTTGTTCTGGGATCTGTTTCATTGAAGACCTCCTCTTGGGTGTGAAATCTTAATGTCATCTTGGATAGAAATTTGACTATGGAGGCGCAAATTTCCTCCATGGTCTGCTCCTGTTTCTTCCATCTCAGAAATGTTGCCAGGATAAAGCCCCTTGTTCTACCTCTGGACCTCCCCACCTTGATACATGCCTTAGTTACATCAAGGCTTGACTACTGTGGACTTCCGGTGACGTCATCCACCTGAATGGCTGCATAGAGGAGAAGGTCCGGCACATCCCACCAGCTATATCTCCCTAACTCGACAAACAACTTAAAAGTTTTCATCACTGACAAACACAATGACGGGGAGTAAAAACCCGGTGAAATTGCACCTGGAGAGACATCGGGAGAGGTCAGATGCAAGCGGATCCGCCAAGAGGCCTTCCCATAGCCGCAGTGCTTCGCCGGCAGGCAGCATGGCCGAGGAACAGGACCTAGACATGGATAGGGAAAGTGAAAGACTCTCCCAATCTAGATATGAGACACTTCTATCTGAAATTAGAGCGTTCCATGCTGAAAACAAAAGAGAGTTCACAGCACTGCAGAATAGATTAACTGAGGTAGAGGGAAGACTGGACCACTCAGAAGAAACAATGGGGGAGGTAGCAGAAGAGACTCATCGCCTCCATCAGGCAGTCGACTTTTTAATTGACCAACATGAAAAGTTCCAAGACAAGATTGTAGACCTGGAAGTAAGGTCCCGGAGAGATCATCTACGTATATATGGCTTACCGGAGGACTCTGAAACTGGTAAAATGGAGGATTTTCTGATGGATCTTCTCAAGGATGTTTTAGACCTCCCCCCAATGTTTCAGTTTAAAATTGAAAGAGCACATAGAGCCTTAACCTGTAAACCTACAGATCAATCAGCTAGACCTAGCTCGGTTATTCTAAAACTTTCCAGTTTCAGAGATAAAGAAATGATCTTAAGAACAGCGTGGGCTAAAGGAAACATCTCTTATAATGCTGCCAGACTGTTTATTGATAGTGACTACCCCCCAAAATCATGAAGAAAAGGGTAGCATATGCACCAATCCTTAGATTCCTGAAGGAGAAAGGTATAAGGTTTCACACGCCTTACCCGGCAAAATTGCGGATCTGCTGGGAGTCTGGAAATGCAATATATTCGAGCCCAGTAGAGGTCTTTATGGAACTAGAGAAAAGAGGATGGAGTTCCCAGTCATTTGGTCCAGTCCCACGGGAAAAGCGTGCCCCTCGCTCGCAGTGGCAGAGCATTTTGAACTCCCGAGGAGGAACAGGCAGTCGGAGAGGTTTCCGTTCAGTTCAAGAAGTGAAGGAATTTATCGGAAGGAATCGCAATCTCTCCAAAGTAGCAGTGCTGGACAATCAGGATTCAAATACCTGAACTAACTTAGGTCCTGCTCACAGTATAAGAGTTTGGATGGCTTTATTATTTCAAAATGTCTGAAGTGCCAGCAGGGAAGAGTGGAGGAAAAGAATTGACTTTAGCAGTCTTTTCTGCATACATTGTTGGATTCCCTTTTTTTTTTTTTCCCGCCTTCCCTGCACAGAAACTTTGGTTGTTAACTTAGCCAAAGAGCGAGCTGCTGGTGTTAACAATTTTACATAACGGCATCCTAGTTTAATGGAGAAGTGACATATAATCATAAATTTAAAGGGCACACTCAGGCTGTTACACAGAGGTGGGTAGTGCAGATGGGATGCATTATTCCCCTATCCCTTTGTAGCCACTCTATTTATGATCCTTTAGGGCAAATACTAGGGGAAGCGATCCTGCTTTCCACTAGACCATTTTCCCTTAGTAGTTGACGTCCCCACTATTCGACCCCGGAGTTCTGAGGGGTTGGGGAGGCCTGGCCGAAATGGAGGTCACAATTCCTCCCACTGGGCCCCAGCCCGACTTCAGGTCTGGGTCCCTCTTTTCCAGAGGGGTAGTTTTTACACCCTCCTACTTTGGAAGTACTACTGTAAATAGGTTAATGAGGTTTAAACATGTTAAAGTTGCTTACTGTATTAACTTTGTGAATGTGCACATGACATTGTTTTATTATTTATGTGGTTGCCTTGGGATGTTACTATCATCACCTGGGACAGATTCTCTCGGAGCTGCCTTATGGGAGCTTGCTGTGTTGAAAAGAAACTGTTTCCTGACACTTATAAAATGGAGTCGGACCTTGTCATGCTCAGTAGCTGGCCTGACTGGACTGGCTAGATGCACTAAATTACAGCCCAATGAATAAGGCCCCCACAGTCAGGGTATGTTCCCTTAATGTCAATGGGTTAAACAACCCCATAAAAAGATACAGGGTGATCTCCTCCCTTAAGAAAATGAAGCCCTCTGTCCTCCTACTACAGGAGATGCATTTAAGCAAACATGAGCACCAAAAGCTTTCCAAATTTGGCTTCTCTACAATAGTGGCCTTGGTATGTGGCAGGGGGAAAAGAAGAGGAGCGGTGGTCATGATCCCCAAAAATGTTCCCTTTCGTCTAGTGAATTCTTATACGGACTCAGAGGGGAGGCTCGCAATTGTGGTGGGGCAGTTGGAGGGGCAGGAGGTCACCCTAGTCCCTTTGTATGTCCCTCTGGGAGAGGGATCAGATGTCAGGAAAATGCTGTTTCAAAAGGTCATAGAAAGATGCAGAGGGGTATTAGTAGTGGGTGGAGATCACAACTTGGCCATGTCCCACTTGGATACCTCTAGCAGGAGGACCTTTATAAAGTCCCTCGCACATCGGGCAACGCAGGCCTGTTTAGTTGGAGCCCACTGGGTTGACCTCTGGCCAAATCTCCATCCGAATAAAAGAGAGTACACTCATTACTCAGAGCCCCATAAAGTATACTCCCTAATAGATTATCTACGTGTCCAAAGAACATCTGTATAAAATGCAAGGTTGTACACAGACCCCGACTGTGTTATCGGACCACTTGATTCTTACACTAAATATGACCTGGGAAAAAGGAAAAATCAATACCCTATGGAGATTTAATAATTTCTTATTGAACCTTAAGGACTTCAGGGAAACAATGCGACAAAAAATTAAACAGATACTTATGGACAATATGGGGCAGGGCACTAAAGTGGGCATACTTTGGGATACCCTTAAAGTAGTTCTTAGAGGTGAAATAATTAAATATGCAGCTTGTTATAAAAAGAAACAACAGACACGTCTTGACAACTTGCAGCAGCAACTTGTTGATTTGTAGGCCTTGCTTGCCGCCGGGGATGAAGGGTTTTTTCCTCTCCTTCAAGCAACTAAAGAGCAGATACAGACAATTTTAGATATCCATACGGAGCAGGCTCTGCAAAGCATTAAGCAAAGATATTATGAAGGGGGCCCTAGAGCTACACGCTTGTTAGCTCACAAAATCAGACAACACAGAATCAGATCTAACATTACGCAAATAAGAGATCCGGACACCAAGAGAATAGTCAATCTTCCCAAGGAGATTGAGCACGCCTTTCAGAAATATTATAGTGCCTTATACAGCACTGAAACTGGGGAGAACCCTTCGGGAATACAGGCCTTTTTCAAGGGTCTTAAGCTCCTGAAGATCTCAGAAAAACAAAAAGAGTCTCTGGAAAAGACAATTTCCCAAACTGAGCTAGACCAAGCTGTGTCGGCTCTTAAGACACATAAAAGTCCCGGCCCAGATTTTTACAAGGTGTTCAGAGCTGAGTTATCTCCCACCTTCCTGGAGGCCTGCAGAGGTGTCCAGGCGGGTGCGCCAACCCCCTGACTCATGGCGATATGCTTATATACCCAGTATATTAAAGCCAGACAAAGATAGTATGTCCTGTTCCTCATACAGACCCATTTCGGTGCTCAGTATCGATTATAAAATCTTTGCATCCATAATTTCCAAAAGATTTGAGTCCTTTCTACCGGAAATAATAGACCTAGATCAAACGGGTGTATCCCTGGTCGCCAAGAACAGGACAACATAAAAAGAACACTGCATCTCCTGCAGAGAGCGGGGGGGGGGTCTCCGTTTCTTTTGCTTTCATTGGACGCAGAGAAGGTGTTCAGTCAGGTTGAATGGCCCTTTCTGTGGGAGGTGCTAGGGGAGAGTTGGGATACCACAGTCAGTTATTAGGCTTATAAAATCTATGTATGCAAACCCTAAAGCTTATGTCCGGATAAATGTCTCTTTCTCTAACCCTATCATATTGACTCGTGGCACAAGGCAGGGTTGTCCCCTGTCTCCACTGCTATTCACAATTTATTTGGAGCCTTTGGCCCAGGCCCTGAGACAGGAGGTGGGGCTGGCTGGGATTGAGGTAGCCTCCACAACCCATAAGCTGGCTCTATATGCAGATGACCTCCTGGTATACTTGACCGACCCAGAGGCCTCCTTACCCCCACTTTGGGATAGACTAAAAGGGTTTGGATAGGTTTCAGGTTATAAAATTAATGAAGCTAAGACTGAAGTCCTGGCGTGGGACTTCACCCCAAATGCAGATCTGAGGAAAACTTATAGTTTCCGATGGGATCTGAATAGTATCAAATATCTTGGTGTACGGATTGGCCTTTCATATGATGACTTATTTTCTCTGAATCATACCCCCTTGATGATTAGGACTACCGCAGACCTAGAAAGATGGAGAGCCCTTCCTATGTCCATGTATCAGCGAATAGAATCCATCAGGATGGTGGTTCTCCCTCGCTTTCTTTACTTGGCCCAGACCCTCACAACACAGATCCCCAACACTTTTTTTAGAACACTGCAGAGAAAGATTTAATCTTTCATCTGAGCCGATCAAAAACCCAGGATTAGCCTCTCAGTGCTGCAACTCCCTAGACGAAATGGGGATATGTCCTTACCTAATTTTAGATTATACCATCAAGCCTCCCAAATTAGAATACCCATATATTAGCTCGCTAGATCCTATACAGCAAAATGGAAGTGGGTGAAAACTCAGAGAAAAGAGCTGGAGGATGTGAGTTGTACCTTGCTCTCCTTCCCTCCAGTAATAAGGGGCAAAGAGTACTACCAATCCATACACCCATTCCACACTGAAATGCTGGCAGACGGTACTGGCATCTTGGGAATTTGTATCCTGGAGGCCGGCTATGTTCTCCCTGCCTTATCTGGATGCTTTTACCCCAGCCAAAATGGATAAAGGGTATCTCAAATGGTGTAGGAAGGGGCTACATCTGGTTTATCATTTCATGCCTCAGGGGACAATCCTGTCTTTGACAGACCTAGCTCAAAAATATGACATCGCTTATTCAGATAGATTTAGGTATTTTCAGACTAGGAATTATCTTTGCTCCCTTGGTCGGGTGAACTGGGGGGATTCCCCTCTCCCTGGACTCCTGTTGATTTTACTTGGAGCCATAGAGGGTAGGCCAACCCCTTCCCATATAATTTCATCTCTTTATGAAGGTCCGCATTCCTTATATAGTAAGCCCTTAGTTAATATTAGAAAAGCCTGGGAGAAGGACCTTGGGATAGAGATAACCTCACTTAAGTGGGAGAAGTATATAAAGACAATGTATAAGGGCACAGACTCGGGTCTCTGGAAGGAATATGCTTGGAAGATGTGTGTTATGTATTTCAGGGCTCCAGTGGTAGTGCAGAAATACAATGCCAGTGTCAGTGCAGAATGTTGGAGGCATTGTGGATCCTCCCCAGCCACCCTCGGTCATATTTTCTGGTCATGTAAGGAACTACATCCATTCCTTGATCATTTACATAAGGCTCTTCAACAATTGATATCACCTAATTTAATTTTGGGCCCTCACTTTTTTCTGTTTGGAGACAGCCCTCAAGAACTGATGGATATTCCGTCTAGGAAGTTCCTCAATCTGGCCCTACTTGCTGCCAAGGAGGTTATTACGAAGGGATGGGGTTCCCCTCTGCCTCCTGTTCTGGATACGTGGCAACAGAAAATGATAGACATTTATAGGATGGAGAGGCTCACTGCCATTATTAATAAATCCCAAAATGCATTTGAAAATATGTGGAGAAAATGGGTTACGTACATTACACCACTTAGGGCAGATTTTCAACCTTGATTTGAGCTTAACCTTTAGGTACTAGTATACTATGAGAGAACCAACCGAATTACCATGCATTTATTTCATCACTCCTAAGGCAACGAATGAAATTGGAAGGTTTATTGAACAGAAATGCACTCCTTTGTCTACTTTATATGTTTATCTTAAATTTACTTTTTATTTTAAGTTGTGTGTAACTGTACTGTAAAAGTTTGTCCTTGTACTTGTTTATCAGCATAAAATAAAGATTGAAAGTAAAAAAAAATAGGCTTGACAACTGTAATGCGCTCTACCCCAGGGTCACAGGAGGATCTCTCCACAGACTGCAGCTAGTGCAAAACGCAGCTGCCCGGTTAGTTACTGGGCAGCAAAAGTCTTGCCATATTACACCGGTGTTGCGTGAATTGCACTGGCAGGTGGAAGATCCTTTTTAAGGTGAGTCTTCTCACCTATAAGGCCCTCTGGCCCTGCATGGACAGGGTCCTGGTTATCTGATAGACCTTTTTGTACCTGCTCCCTCTGTCCACCCCTTCCATTCTTCCTGCAGGGCCCTCTGGTGATCCCCAGGATGAGGTTGCGATCCGCTGGAGACAGAGCTTTTAGTGTTGCTGTCCCCGTCGTTTGGAATTCGTTGCCCTCCAGGGTTAAGAGGGCCCCTACTTTGGAGTTTTTCAAGGCTCGCCTTAAGGCCCTCCTATTCTCCCAGGCATTTCAGGAGTGAATGTTAAATTTTGGTTAAATATATGATGTTTATAGGATGTGTTTTAAATGTATTTAATATGTTTTGTATTTTCTTTGTTATACTGAAAATGTATTTATTTGTTTTGTACAGCGCCCAAAGCCTCTGGGATTGGGCATTTTTTTTAATAAATGTTGCCTTGCCTTGCCTTGCCTTTTGCCTATGTAATTACTAAGTTAGTGTTATAATATTTATGATAAAATAGGTAAGAGAAACCAAACCTGCATATTACTATTATGTTTTTCCCATTGCATTATGGCTTAAAATTTTTATTTGTATTTAACATTTACAATTAAAAAAGCAATTCAAATGGTCAGACAGATAAAATATACTATTTAGGATAAATATATGACATTTTTTTCTGAATAAATATTCTTAAAGTAAACATTGTTTTCAGTAAGCTATTCAGATGTCATCAACATAAAGATCAAACAAAGTAGTTCCAGAAAGCTAAGAACAAGCTTAATTGAGAGGCATGTGTGTCATGTTTATACTCTATTATTCACATTAGCAATAATAAAAAAAAATGTTTAATACTGATACATTAAAAAAAAAGTAATAAGGCCCCCATTTTCATAGGGTAGTGCTGTGTGAATGTGATTTTCTTCAGTGCTCCAGGCAGGGCCAAATTCAAATCCTCCTGGTGTGCTGCCCAAACCCAGCAGAGCCAAGGCAATATTCACATCACTGCACCTATGCAAATGAGGGGGTCCCTTGCATCTACTAGTGCAGCAATACATTCAAAGGTTTGAGGCAGAGCTAAACAGCCCCTAAAGTGGCACTGTTCACCACCACCAAAAAACACATCTTATCTGGGTATTTGTCCTGCACCTGCCTGAAAACAGGATGGCAGTACTGCAGCTGCCCCCGTGTGCCAAGCGGTTTCCCCATCAACAATCACCCATCCAGTGCATATACATTATAGCCCTGGTAGTATAGTGGACCCCCACCCCTGAACACCAATCCCATGTGTATACAATGCAACCCTGCTCGTCTACCACCCTGGATTACACTTCCAATCTTTGAACTGCATATCCTTAGTAGTCTAGTGAACCCTCCCACCTCCCTGGACCATCACCAACCACCAGTGCACCAAGGACCTCCATTATGGACTTCTCTGTCGCCTTGATAGCAACTTCCCATTACTACTGGTATAGAGCCATGACCAGCACAGCCCACCACTCACCTCCTCAGCTATCTGCCATCAACCACAATTACATACCTGATGGTGAAGGAAAAGCCATGTGCTGTCGCAAAGGCAGCACAACAGGCTGCACTGCAGTTCAATCAGGCTCTGAATATGGGGCCCCAAAGCCATTGCTGGACACAGCTACCCCATTATGTCAAACATATTTACTGCTGCGTTTTTGTGATTTTTTTAAGATCTCTGCTTTAACAATTCCAACTGTGAAGCTGAAACTTTCACTGAATAATGGTAGATGTGAACTAGTAGTCAAAGCAAAAAAAAAAAAAAGTAATGCACAATTTTTAACATTCAGTTTTGGTCACTTAAGTTGGTTGGTAGGAGTTGCTAATAATGTTCTGCCACAGTAAATGGTAACTAACTTTGTGAAAGATATCACCTAGCTAACAAGATGCAAATACAGTCTTGTGTAATACAATACAACAAGATATAAACCAGAATTTGAGTGTGGGGAAAATGTGAGACCCTGGGTAACTGTGTTCAGTACTATATAAGTGCTATGTGGGGAGGTGGTTGAAATGGGCACAGTTAGTAACAGCAGAAAAATCAATGTGGTGATATGGGAAAGAAATGGGCACAGTCAGTAAAAGTGGGAGACTGGTAGGTGAGAATCGAAGTGGGCACAGTCAGTAACAGTTGGAGAAGCAAGGATACTATAATAACATTTACAAAAAAGTGATTTTGCAATCTGTCCATGCTTGTGAAATCAGATGAGAGTCAGGAAGTGGGCAAGTAAGGAGATGTTAGGATAGGTGGTGTAGCAGGAGGCATTGGGAGTATATTAATTAAAATATAAAAATATAACCGACACCCCTTCTGATTATGGTACAGCGAATCAAAAGTGGACCACTGATGCGCTTTTGTGCTGTGAGTGAGAAAGGCAAAAAGAAAGGGGTTGATAAATCTGTAATTACAAGTTGTTCTGCGATCGGACGGGAGTGTTATCTGGCAAAAATCATGGTTACTGTTTTCCATTTTGTCCCAGCTTTAAAGTGTGAACACTAATTAGCTCTAGTTTTATAATCAAATTACAAGAGCCATAGTTTCAAGGAAAAGGTGACCCTGTGACAATCAACTGCCTGTCACTGACAAGTATAATGTTTTTTTTTTCTAGGACTAAACTGGCATGTGTGAATGGTTTCTGCAGAAAGCATATATTGTTTTGTCCCCTCGGTATGAATATCTGTTATTGCATGAGTTTTTTCCCCGATATTTAGTGGATGGCTGCAGACAGTCGAAACCCTACATACTTGTATATAGTGATTGCGTGTGATCTCACTTATTTGGTATTTCGGATGTGATTTACAATATTCAAAGAATTGGAACCACATTTGATACGTTTACAGAGTCAGTGTTGTGCTCTGGTTCAGGCTTTGCAAAAAAAAAAAAAACTAGTGGAATGCAGGGTCATGCCTGTCCATGTCTCCTGCAGCACTGGCTCATGACACTGCTAATATGCAGAACAACCCAACACTTAGCATCTTTGTTGCTGTACCAAGTAAAAGGTTGGAAATGTTTTTAAGGGAGGGTCATGACCCAGACCCCCAATCGACAACACAGGCCCGACCAGACATCCTAGTATTTTATTATTTTACTAAGGTGGAACCAGACCACTACTCTATGTAAATATATGGGAACCACTTTCAGCGTTATAAATATTTATTAATCACATCAGAAGAACCCAGTAAGTGTGACCATACATAATGGCTATATACAAATATGCAGTGTTGTCACTGTCAGCAGTGGATGCGTGCATTCTACAAGAAAATCCAATATACCCGTCACTGACTACTATCATACATGTTATCATCCTACTAAACTGACATGTGTGACTGTGTCCCTCAGAAAGCACACATTTCCTTGTCCCCTCTAGGTGAATATCTTAGTCATTCTTTGTGTTTTCCATTGGTATTTTCTGTTGGTAGTGGATGTGGATGTAGTAGACGATATACATTCCACTGCTGACATTTGCATTGCTACATATATAGTCATTGTGTATGGTCTCACTTATTGGATGCTTCTGATGTGATCTTGAAATATTTAAATTAACGGAGTACCATAAATTTGGAGATTCAGTGTTTTTCTCTGGTTCAGACTTTGCAAAACAAAGTGGGATGCAGGGCCATAACAGTCCTTGTATCCAGGGGCTCTGGGTCAGGACACTGCTACATGCTGAACAACCCAATATTTATTTAGCAGACTTATGTGCTGGACAAAGTATACTGTGAGGGAAACAAATCTCTGCTTTGAAGAGTTGAGCCCCAGAGCCCCAATCGACAAGACTGGCACGATCATGCATTTGATTATTTTTTGCTAGGATTGAAGCCGACTGCAACTCTATGTAAATATATGAGACTCATTTCCAATATTTAAAATGTTTAATAATCACACCAGAATCACCCGATAAGTGAGACCATACATTATGACTATGTACAAATATGCAGTGTTGCAAAAGTCAGCAGGGAATGTGTACCTTCTAAAGGAAAATCCCACAACCCCACTCCTGATTATGGTACAAAAATACTATATACAGATATGCAGTGTTAAGTCTATCAGCAGGGGATGTGTAGATTGTAAAAGGAAATCCAATATGCCAATCACTGGCAGCTACTGTACTATTTTAATCCTACTAAAGTTACATGTGTTACTGTGGTCTGCAGAAATCATGTTTTCCTGTACCCTCTGTGTGAATATCACTGTTATTCTGTTTGTTTTTTCAAGGCATTTTCTGGTGGTAGTAAATGTCTGTTGTCAGTGGCAACGCTGCACATCTGTAGTCAGTATGGTCTCAATTATTGGCTGCTTCTGATGTGATTTTTAAATATTTAAATTAGTAGGACTGAGTACCAGAAATTTACAGATTCGGTGGTTCAGACTTTGCAAAAAAAAAGTAATGGTATGCAGAGTCACGCCAGTCTTTGTATCCAGTGGGTCTGGGACATGACACTGTTGTGGCCTACATTCTAAAAAACCAAATACTTAGCAAACTTCTGTGCTGGACCGAATATACTCTGCTAAGAAAGACAAAGTTGAGTTTTGAAGGGTTATGTCCAAGAGATCCCAGATACAAGACAGGCATGACACTGCATCCCATTATTCTTTTATACAGACTGAACCAGAAGACAATCCTGAATCTGCAAATATGTGAAGGTAATCTGTAATAATCTGAAAATGTAAAAAGTATATCAGAAGCACCCAATAAGTGAGACCATACAAAATGACCACGTACAAAAATATACAGCATTGGAAATATGAGAAGTGGATGTGTAACTCCTAAAAAAAAAAATCCGACATGTAAACCACCCAACTCCTGATTACGATAGACAAATACTATATACAAACATGTCCTAGCAGAAAACTAGACAAATGGGCAGACTAGGTGGGCCTGTTGGTCCATTTCTGCTGACACAGTTCTATGTTTCTATGTATCAATGTAAATATGCAGCATTGTGCCCGTCAGTGGGAGATATGTACATTATAAAAGAAAATCCGATATGGCAATCACTGGCTACTATCATATGTTTGTTTTTTTCATCCTACTACACTTACATGTGTTACTAGGCTCTGCAGCAATCATATGTTTTCTTGTCCCCTCTGTACTGTATGAATATCATTACTCTGAGTGTTTTTCAATGTGTATTTTCTGATGGTTATGGAGATCTGCTGTCAGTGGCAATGCTGCATATCTGTATATAGTCATTGTGTATGATCTCCATTATTGTGTGCTTTTGATGTGATTTTTAAATATTTAAATTATTAGGACTGAGTTCTATGATTTTACTGATTCAGTGTTGTGCTCTGGTTCAGACTTTTCAAGAAATAGTGATATGCAGAGTCACGCCAGTCCTTGTATCCAGCGGCTCTGTGTCATGACACTGTTACATGCTGAACAACCCAATATTTAGCAGACTTCTGTGCTGAACAATGTATACAGTGGGGAAAAATCTCAGCTTTGAAGGGTCATGTCCCAGAGCCCCCAGAGACAAAACTAGCTCAACCCTGCATCCCATTATTTTATTTTATTTTTGTCAAAGTCTGAACCAGAGCACAACCCTGAATCGGTTAATATTTGGAACTCATTTCTAATAATTTAAACATTTAAAAATCAAATATGAAGCACCCAATAAGTGAGACAAAACAAAATGACTATATTCAAATATGTAGCCGTGTAAATGTCAGCAGTGGATGTGTAACTACTAGAAAAATCTGATATGCAGCATTGCGACTGTTGGCAAGGGAATGTGTACATTCTAGAACATCCAATATACCAATCACTGGCTACTATCTTATGCTTTTTTCATCCTACTATACCTGCAGGTGTGAGTAGTCTGCAAAAATAATATGTTTTCTTGTCCCTTCAGTATGTGTGTCACTGTTATTCTGAGTGTTTTTTTATTTTATTTAAAATTTGGTGACCGGGAAAGGCACACTGAGCCGAGGCTTGTTTCCAGGTGTGACACGGGTACAGAGGTGTACACAGAGGTTCACCAATATTTTCTGATGCTAGTGGATGTCTACTGTCAGTGGCAAAGCAGCATATATGAATATAGTCATTGTGTATGGTCTCATATATTGGGTGCTTCTGATGTGATTTTAAAATATTTAAATTATCAGAACTGAGTACCATCAATTTTGGAGATTCAGTGCTTGGCTCTGGTTCAGACTTTGCAAAACATAGTGGGATGCAGGGTCACACCAGTTCTTGTATCCAGCAGCTCTGGGTCAGGACACTGTTACGTGCTGAACAACCCAATATTTATTTAGCAGACTTCTATGCTGGACAAAGTATACTGTGGGGTGGGGGGGGGATCTCTGCTTTGAGGAGTTGTGTCCCAGAGCTCCACTCGACAAGACTGGCACGATCATGCATCTGATTATATTTTTGCAAAGTGTGAACACAAGCTCAACACCGATTTTGAAACTATATAGGACTCATTTATAATAATTAAAACATTTAAAACTCACATCAGAAGCACCCAATAAGTGAGACCATACACAATGACTGTATACAAATATACAGTGTTGCATCTGACAGCAGTGGATGAAAATCCGATATGTAAACAACCCCTGTCTTGATTATGATAAACAATGACCATAAGCAAATATAGATACATAGACAGTGTTGACAGATAAGGGCCTATGGCACACCCAGTCTGCCCATTTGAGCTTGTAAGTTCAGTTTGTTTTCCTAGAAGTCTGTTGCCCCTTACCCCTGACCTCCAGAATTCCTTTATGTCTATCCCATGCATTCTTAAATCCCGTGATTGTTTCAGCCCACACCACTTCCTCTGGCAGGGTGTTCCACTTGTCCACCACTCGTTCTGTGAAGAAATTCTTTCTCATGTTTCCTCTGAATCGTCCTCCCTCCAACTTCACCCCATGCCCTCTTGTCCAGGAACATCTTATATAAATAGTGTTTTCCTGCACCCTGTTCCTCCCTGTAAGATACTTGTATGTCTCTATTATATCCCCTCTCTCCCTCCTCTACTCCAGGGAGTACATGTTCAGTTCCTTCAACCTGTCTTCATAGGACTTGTGATGCAATCCATGCACCATCTTTGTTGCCCTCCTCTGAACCTTCTATATCCTGTCTATGTCCTTACATAGGTATGGTCTCCAGAACTGTACACTGTACTCCAGGTGGGACCTCACTAGTGTCTTGTACAGCGGAATTATGACCTCCCTTTTCCTGCTGGTGAGGGCCCCTGCCTATACATCCCAGCATCCTATTTGCTTTACCTGCTGCCTTGTCACACTGTTTCCCTAACTTGAGGTCATCAGAGATGACAACCACAAAATATGCAGCATTGCGGATGTATGCAAGGGATGCGTACATTATAATAGACAATTCAGCATACCAATCACTGTCCAAGACCACTATCATAGGTTTTATCCTTCAAATAAAATGACATGCATGACTGTGTCCTGCAGAAAGCAGGCATTTACTTGTACCATTTGTGTGAATATCTCTGTTATTCTTTGTGTTTATCCCAGGTATATTTTGTTGGTAGAGAAAGTCTGAAGACAGTCGCAATGCTGCATATTTGTAAATAGACATTGTATATGTTTTCACTTATTGGGTGCCTCTGTTGTGATTTTTAAACATTTAAAGTAATGGAATAGAGTAACATATATTTACAGGGGCAAACTTGTAATCGGTTCAGACTTAAAAAAAATTATTGGATGCAAGGTTGTGCTAGTCTTTGTGAGGGGAAAAAAAAAATCACTGCTTTGAGTGGTCATGTCCCAGAGACCCAAGAGTCAAGGACTGGCACGACCCTGCATCCTAACATTTTTTGCAAAAAAGGGGGAAGCTATAGAACAACATAATAATAATTGGGAGCCACTGTTGGGGGTAGGGGAACAGATCAGGGAGCTTCAGTTTCTTTTTTTGGAGGTTTAAAAAACACACATGAAGGACCGTTTCCTTTTTACAATACGATAATAAGAGGTATCCAGTACATGGTGATTGTGAACACACCAACTAAAGTGGAGGGGACACCCTACTGCAGGTTTAGGACAAACAAATTTATATGCCCCTTCAATTATATAGTCGGATCCATTGGGCAAAGGGCCGGCAATCTTGTTGCAGAGTCCCCGTATAAATTCTATTGGCGATGGACCCTCCTAGCCCTCTGGTAATCCCAACAGTACCAGATTATTTCTCTAGGATCTGCCCTCCAGATTATCAACACTTTCTTCCAATTTTATAATAATTGTTTGATGGTAATAACCTCTGTCTCTATCTTAACTACTTTATCCTAGCTTATTCAGGGAATGTGTGTGTGTGGGGGGAGGGATGATGAAGGGGAATGGTGCAGTGGAGACAGAGAGACAAGCACTAAAACTCTGGCCATGCACATTAGTGTCAACTGTAATGCACATGGCCAGAGTTAGGGTTACAGAAAGAAATGAAGCACTCCCACTGGAGCAGTTCATTTCTTTCAAGTCGAGGACACACCAGGTCAGCAGAGCTGAAAATGAGTCATGACAAGACAGGCTGGTCATTGGTGTGCACTGCCAAAACCATTGCAGTTTCAGCTGTAATCGGCTTGGCAGTGACACACCTCTCATTTCTCTTACTGTCCCAAGACGTTCCTTGTGCAAGTGCACTAGCGAATGCAGAAAGCACATCGGTTTCTGTTTCTTATACTACTAATAGCAATTAGTCATTAAAATACATTTTTATTTGATTTCCTATAAAAATTAGGTAAACTCATTACTTCTGATCCTTTTGCAAGTTGTTTAATGGCTTTTGATTTTTGTCTTTAAATTGGCATACATTTGTAAAGTATTGTTTGCTTACTGTATTAAATACCTAGGCTATAGCCAGTCAAGATCCACCATTCCAGATGTAGAAAGAGGGGCCTCTGTGTTGTGAAGCCTTTCCTTTTTGTTTTGGACCATGCAAATCCCTTATTCATATTTAGTGCTACAAATGTGTTTCTCTATGACTGGTTTTTCTCACTTAATTTCCCTTTATCATTCTCTGTTGAGCATGTACACTACGGCCAAGCTCAGCACTCTTTGTGCCGAGTAGGGTTTTGGAAGCATGCACCATACCTCACATTTTGTCACTGAAATGAGGAGCATGGACACTCAAAATGAGGGAGAATGAGGGACACTAAACCACATGATGATCAGGACACATCATGAAACATGGAGATACAGTACCTCAGAACACAGTAGAAACCATTGCATTAGCACCTGAGAATGAATTTCTACCATTAAGCAAGGGTGTCATTTAGGTAGGGCAGAGGGAGGCAGTTGCCCCCCCTCCCCATTTGTACCTAGGTTGTTCTTGTGGTATATTATTAATAGCTTTAAGTTTGGATTTAATCTTTTGCAAAATAAGTGTCCACCTGGCCTGTGTGTGCTCATGCTGCAGGTTCTCTCCAGACTCGACTATGTCTACCTTGTATTGTTCACTGTCTCCACCTATTAGCAGTAGTACAATCACATGTGATGTGGATAAGCTCCAGCTAAGAAACAGCACATAAGGCTTGCAAGAGCGACACTGTCTTTCCTGCCACAGAGTAGACGGACTGCACACTACAGCTTGGAGGAGTCAGTGAGCACTGAACTCTCAACAGCAGTGTTGTGGCAGCATATTTTTTTTAATTCAATATATTTTAATAAAACTGCCACATTACAATGAGATTACGACCTTGACCAGGCCTTTACAGGAAATGAAACAAGCATTTATCACAATCATATGTATGTTAAAAGGCCAATGCTATATAAATGGACAATTACAAGGATGTCTTTTAACATTATCTACTTAAAACAACATTATCAAATCCACACCCTGATCCCTTAACCCCCTCCCAGAGTACATTTATTTATAGAAAGAACCACAGATATTCCTTGTAAAACTCTAAAGGTGACCCAGGTTAAGGAAGACCTTTGTACTTTGATATATTAGGTTTCCAAGTAACTAAGACAGCGTCTAGGAGGCCCCATTTGATGTTGTAAGAATATACCCTATTGTTCATTTTTGCTATATGTAATTCCATCTGTAAGGCAAGCAAAATTTCCTTGTACCATTCAATAGCTGAAGGTGTTGTCACATCTATCCAATGTCACAGAATAACCGCCTCAGCTGCAGCCGAAATAATAGCCATATACGCTTTCTTCTGCTTACTTATATCCCTGGAAAGATGGTTTAACATACAGATTTCAGGTGTGAAAAAAGAGTCCAATCCGATGATAGAATGTAACGATTCCTGAATTGCTTTCCAAAAAGGCTGAATTTTAGAGCATGCCCATAACATATGGTATAAATCCCCATTATCGGCCTTACATCTATAACATTTAGAAGATGCTAATTTACCTATGTTGTGTAACTTAACGGGAATTTTTGTTGTTCTACTCTTAGCAATGTCTGTCTCCCCAGGTGGCTGAGGGGGCAGAGGGTGAGCTAGAAACTGACTTAAGACTAGGCTACCTACTTACTCTTCTAGGCTTGCATTGCAAAAAAAAAAAACAGCACAGACCCCCATGATAGCAAATTAGGCTTAGCAGCAGTGGTGACAGCTGTGTGGGTGGCCTTCAAAGGCCTTGATCAGTGTAGTGCAGTAGTAGGCACTGCAGCAAGCAACCCAGGTTAGGTGGGTTCAGATGGTGAGGTGACTTGGTCGCAGACCATGTTGGGTACTTGTGATGGTCGGTTCTAGCATCAAGCTTCTGGTGAAGGAGAGAGGGGGGAACAGACTGAAAACTAGACTGGTGGCACACAATGCCAAGCTGCAGGTTCTGGCCATATGGCCGGGTAAGTAAAAGTAAATAATTTTTTTACAGGGTGATTGGGGAAGGAGGAAGGACTGAAATATTGATGAGTTTTTCACGTTTCTTCACCTTTGGGCAACTTCATGATCCATAGGGGATGAGTATTGAATGGAATGAAGTCCAGGAGAAAACCCAGGTCAAAATTCTTTTTTTTGGGGGGTGGGGGGTGGCAGAACTTCAGAAGGGAAAATAAATTGGTTAGTAACTGGGTGGGTTTAAGCCCAACTCTGATGCACTGCACTGGAGTATACACAGGTGAATCTTATACATCTGAATTTTTCCTGATTAGCATATCTTGATTCAGTCAAAACAAATATTTTTTCCCCTTTTAGAGATGCTGCAGATATTCTAGAGCTATCCCTTGCATTCACAGACAGTTAAGCAGTATGGTATGCACAGACTATTACAGCCCCCCTATAGTCAGACTTATGCACTCCTCCCACCAGTGAAGCTGACCTCCACATTCCCCATACTCAGGCACATTATGACAAAGAGAAAAGGAGACTGCAGGGGTGTGCACCATCAAAATGAATGGGGGTATTTCTTTTTTTGTATTAATGCTTTTTAACCCTTCTCCACACCCCTGGTCAGCCACTCCTTCAGGTTTTTTCATGGTCCTGCCCATCTGCTCACACATCCTCACGCCAGCTACTAGCCTCATATCGTGGCCCCCCAGGAATCCCAGTGTATCCCTTCACCAGGAGGGTCCCCCTTCTCTGAGAGGGAAGGCACCAGTGGGGACAGCCAACACACTATTTTTTACATTAGCTTGGGTGCCACTGAGGGAGTGCCAGCAATCAAGGCCTGATGACAGTGGGGGACCAGCAGAACCATCATCTGGTTATCCAGGGCAGTTTCCTGGGTTTTCTCTTGGGGAGTGGTGTGCCATATGACATCAAGGCATATGCTGATGTCCGCCACTCTCCCAGTGTTTCAGCTCAGGCTACTGTGCTGTACTCCCAGCCTCTGCCAGAAGTCAGCAGGTGCCAAGATGCATCCACACCCTCCCCCTCTGAGAAGACAAGCCATCCAGGGACATTCCCTTCTTTCTCCCCCAGCCGGCCCTCCAGTGTCCCTGAATCCATTCCCGAACTTAGGTTACCAGCATTGCAAGCGGAAATCCAACCACTGTGCAGACGGACCAGCATGGGGTATTTTTTCATTACTATTTTATACATTATTGATGGAGAGTTGGAGATTAATGAAGGCCACCACTCAATTAACAAGGGCCTTGTTTGTAGAATAGTGGATTTCATTATTCTCCAACTTGCCATCATAATATATAAAATAGAAATAAAAAATAACTACATTCATTTCAAGGGGGTACGCTACAGCACTCTGACCCATGGACTTCATCTCTTAAAGACTCCTGCCTCTGGCTCCCTAGTACTTAAGTAAGAGACTTTTTACTTATATCTATACTTGGTGGGTTGTTGGTAGCAGCATCACCGTACCTGCTACAGTGTGTGTCCATGGGGGCAGGACTGGCCATGTGGGGGGGGTGTGACATATTATTGCTAGTTTTGTGTTTGCATCTTAAAGCCTGTCTGTGTGGAAGCATTCAAAACTATGGAGAGAAAGTAGTACGGGTACAGGCAAGACAAAAGTAATTAAGTGGTTTTGTGGGTAAGTTTGTGTATTAGGGGAGGAAAAACATGTGTTTCCATTGGTATGTGTGCTACTGTTCAACTGTGAAAATGAAATGATGGGGAGAAGAAAACTGAAAAGCATAATAGTGGCTACAAGCATGCTGCATGTGGGCAGATGTGTTCAGATACAGTATGTATTGAAGTACAAGTGAACCATATGTGTGCAGACAGTATGGTCTAGTGGTTCAAGGCACTAAACTGCAAGTCAGGAGATTTAAAGGTACAAAGACCTGGATTTGAAACTCATCAACCCCCACTTGAGTACTGTATGGTGTGATCCTGATCAAATCATTTAACTTTTACGTGTGCAGTTATCAGTGACTACTAGCTTTTTTGCGCACATGCCACATGCATGCATTATTTCACAATTTAAAGGAAGACTGTATGTTAAAATCATGAAAATATATGTATTACTACCTATTTTGTGTTCTTACTTCATCCCAGTGTTTTTTTTTTCTGTCCTGGCTGTGACAGGAGTTTTTTCTAACTTTCCCTGGCTGCTTTATGAGCCTGGGGCTGCCATTCTGGTTTCTTTTATTGCATCGTGTCCAAGATGGTCTTCCCAGAATGCACTTTGTTTTGATATTCAATAGCCTCTGCAGTAGGACAGTGTCTTGTTACAGGGTCTAGCTCAGCCACACAGGGAACACAGCAGCCAAGATTCACACTGTTAATCTTTGAGTAAGTGTAATAAGTTTCCTAAATATTGGTACCTTATCCAGCTGTGTTCTGCTTAGTGTATTGTGTGTGTGTGTGTTTAAGCATGTCACTTTTTAAAGTACTTTTGTCTGCAGTCATTTTGCTATCTGTTTTAGTCCCTTTCAGTCTTTACACCAGTGCTAAGTAGCAAAAATGGAACATAACCTTATAGTTTGTTAGAGTTGCCCCTAAATGAAATAATAAATGCAGCAATGGAATGGTTTCTATACACTAGTTTGGAAACATCATGGAGCACAGCTGTTTGTAAAAATAACATTTGTCAATGCCAAATTTTGTCTTGCTGGTATTGGCATTGGTAGTGCAGGAGTTACAGAGATGCATAATAGGAATGTCAGTGAAGTATTGAACAGACTGTTGACCCTGGGCTATCTCACCAGGGTAGTGGTCCATCTTCTGCAATCCAGAAGACAATCCACAAATGTAACATATCAAAGACAATGGCAGATTTTTCACAAATGGTGCATGGAAAAGGGATCCTCTCCATCAGTGGTGGTCCTACCACAAATCCTAGACTTTCTAAATGATGGAGCAAACAATGAACTCAGTCCAGCATCACTCAGGGTTCAGACCTCTACAATTTCCTCCATAAGGGGCCCACTACCAGGGACAGGCCCAATAGGATCACACCCAGACATAGTCAGACTACTCAAAGCAGTAACATTAGCGTCTCCAAGGGTCAGACCAACATGCACACCCTGGCAGCTGAATACAGTGCTAGATGCACTCAAAAGCCACAAGTTCCATCAAGAGACACTGCACTGGTACACCCTGAAAACTGTATTTCTGGAAGCAATTTTCTATGCTAGAAGGATAGGGGAGTTACAGGCAGTGTTGTGTAGAGAACCTTTTTTGACATTTCACAATGACAGGGTCACACTCGGAACAGTCCCTTCATGTATCCCTAAAGCAGCCACTGATAATCACATGGACCAAGAGATATAGCTACAGTTCATCACAGTGAATCAAGAGCACAACACAGGGGTCACCTCACCCTCTAGATGTTGGTCAGCAACTGAAGAGGTACCTCAGCATTACTGAGAGCACACATAAGACTGACATACTATTCATTTTAACCACAGATCAAAGGGCAGGGCACACAGCCTCCAGGAACACTATTGCTAGATGGATGAAAAAGGCCATAACTAAGGCTTATGGGGAAGCAGGCCAGGAAGCACCACAGGGGATGAAGGCACATTCTACCAGAGCAGTAGCTATATCCTGGGCAGAGAAGGGGGAAGTAGCAATGTCAGACATTCGTTCAGTTGCAACATGGTTGTCCATACACACCTTTACCAGACATTACCATCTGGATGTTGCTTCTGCCAATAGGGCATCATTTGCTAGGGTAGTAATAAGGGCGGGTACTCAGAGTAGATAAGAACTAATTTGATCTGCCTCACTTCTCACCCTAGGAATATGCTTATCAGCCACACTGCTACTAAGGTGTACTTAACTGCAAAAAAAATACCCTACTGAACACTTATCAATTCAGCCCAGTAAATTCAGCCGGAGTCAATTAACCCCAGTGAATTCAGCACCATGGCAATTCAGCCCATGTCAAATTCAGCTCCTTTGTCAATTCAGCCCCACATCAATTCAGCCCCAGTCAATTCAGCCCCTATGTCAGTTCAGCCCCTATGTCAATTTAGCCCCTATGTCAATTCAGCCCCTATGTCAACTCAGCCCTTATGTAAATTCATCTTCTGTTGGTTCTGCACTGGAATAAACATAACTAACAACATATGTAGACATATTTAAGCTTTATTGAAAGTTTTAAACATATTTTTTGCAATCAAGTACACTTTATTGAAAATGTTTATTTGCACATACTGTACAGTACACACAGCAAACACCAATCACATACACCAGACAGAAAAATGAAAGAACAGAACACAAATAAGCCTTAACATAACCTTTTAACCCACACAACAATCAAACCACCCAGACTAACCCATTTAGACCTTCATGAGCACATTCCAGCAGCTCCATGTGTGAATACTAGAATGGAGGTGACTAAGGATATAATTGACATTTGGGTTTTTTGCTTAATGGCGGGGAGGGTGGAGTACTCTCCCAACAGACAAATGTCCTCTGTAAAAAAAGGAGGAAAGGTTGAAGAGTGGAACATTAAAACATATTGAGAGAATTGTAAGCATCCATTAAGTTAAAACATGAAATTGTGTGCAAGTCCTCTCAGGTACTCCACTATTTCCCTTGCATGGTATTCTGTGACAATGCACTGAATTCTTTCAGCAGAGTTCTTGTACCCTTTCTTAGGTTCTTGTGGTGGTCAGCCAGCAATGTACTGCTCCATTATAGTCTCTGTCAGGCTCTGTTCATTTTGTCCATAACATGTCGGATAGCATTGCCAACAGCATCATGTGTGCTTATGGTTGGCACTCATGATTTCATTACTTAATTATACAGACAGAAGTAATCAGACACCAACTTGGAAATAGCACTGAGTATGCTAAGAGTGAAAAGGGGAGATATATGTTGCTGTACGTGGGGTACTGCTATCAAAAGGAGAAGTTGCTTGGTGCCAAGACATTGTGGAAGTGCCCAATTTATCACCTTTCAAAATGCCCAGGACTAGCTCACATGCTGAATAATGCAGTGGTACGATGTACCAACCATAACCATGCACCTGATTCTGCTGGCAATGTTGTCAGAAGTGTTACTGACAAAAATGAAGTCCACTGTAGCCACAGCACATGAGAGGAAACATACCATCATTTCTGGGGCCACTCAGGGACTTTCAAATGCAGTTTTAGCATGGCTGCCTGAGAAGCAGAGGATAAAAAGGACAGTACAGAAATACAGAGCAGCCATGTCCAGTGCACCACGTAATCTAGTAAGTTTGCAGGAGCTGGAAATCCCTACTGCACACTGTGCGACAAGTGCAGGTGATGCCTTCCTCTTGCTTGATAGTGGACCAGGAAATAATAGAATCCTATTTTTTAGCACCAGTGCCAATCTACACTTCCTCAATGTGTCACTCCACTGTTATGCTGACAACACCTTCAAGGCTTCCCCACCACTCTTCAAACATCTATATACCATTCATGGGGTTCATCACAACAAAGTGCTTCCTGCCACATATATGCTGCTGCCAAACAAAACAAAGCAAACATACTTGCAATTTTTTCAAGAGCAGAAGAAGCTGTAACTGGACCTTAACCCACAATCAATAATGACATATTTTGATATCGGCGCTGTGTTAACATTCCAAGACACTGTTCCAGGGACAACAATGCGTGGCAGTTTTTTTTTTCCATTGCATCCAAAGTATATGGCGACAGGTACAAAACTGTAGACTTCAGCAACAATATGGAGCTGATCCAGACTTATCAATGAATGTGAGAATGTTTACTGCACTGTCATTCATGCCTGTACAAGGTGTAGTGAAAGCATTTGAGGCTTTAGTGGACAGTGTGTATTACCGTGAGTATGCAGATTTGCTATATCTTATGACTGACTATTCTAAAGATATTTGGCTATGGAGAATGGATAGAAGACAAATGCATTGACAGCCCAGATTTCCTCACAGCCAGTGGAACTGCTGTGATGCAACTAACCAAGGCATCCCAAGGACAAACAATGCAGTTGAAGGATGGCACAACTGTTTTGTGAGCCTCTTAAGTGCCGATCACCCCCACAATATGAGAACTCATCGATGCTATGAAAAAAGAACAGAGGCCTGACAAAAACTATAATGGAGCAGTACATTGCTGGTTGCCCACGACAAGAACCTAAGAAAGTATACAAGAACTCTGCTGAAAGAATTCAGTACATTGCCGCAACTATAATGAAAGGGAAATAGTGGAGTACCTGAGAGGACTTGCACACAATTTCATGTTTTAACTTAATGGATGCTTACAATTCTCTCAATATGTTTTAATGCTCTGCTCTTTAGCCTTTTCTCCTTTTTTATGGCTGCAGTTGGTAGAGCCCTGCAGAACTTTTGCATGTACAAAAGGGCTGATGACATGTTTCTGTCTCTGGAGCTGGATGAAGGTGTAAATAGTCTCCCCCGCCTTACACTCTTCCAAGAAATGCTCTCCGCCCTCAAATAAATATGCTTTCATGTTAGTCAATGGTTGCAGGGCACCATTTTGTTTCTTAACTGGCAGGTATAAGAACTAGAACCTGAGTAATGGGAGGCCACATTAAGTTTTTTTTTGTAAGATCCACCTCCACATCCACCTGAGCAGTTTCTAAATATCCACCCCCATCTGTTTTTTTGGTTCATGTGGGAGGGGACTGTGGTGGATCTATTATGTTAGAACAACTGACCATCAGAGTTGTCTGGGGCATCAGAGCTCAAGGTTCAGAAGGAAAGAAAAAGTAATTATAGAGTGCCTGAAACTGCATCCTAAAATTAGAGCACCCGAGGAAAACAGACACAGTGCTCTGACTCAAGTTGAAAGAGCCACAGGTTTTTCTTAAACTTTTTGAATAATACTAAAAGCATAAAGCCAAGCCCTTTGGATGGACTGAAGCACCAGACACACTAGTTTGGGGCCTGGACCAAGCAACAGAACAAGTCTGTGGAGTAATCAAGTTGTGGAGCCCCTGCATTTTACTAAGCACTAGTAGGACAGAAGATAATTAACGCATTCAAATGGCCTTAAAAGCCATTGGAACAAATGATTATCAGAACAACCTGGGGCCTCAGAAGGAAAGAGAAATTAAGGAGTGCCTGAAATAGTGTCCTGAAATTACAACACCCAAGTAAAACAATAGACACAGCATTCTGATTCAAGTTGAAAGAGCCACAGGTTTTTCTTAAACATTTAAATACTAAAAGCATAAAGCTTAAAGTTCAGCTTTTGGGGTTTGTTTACTATATTATATATATATATATATATATATATATATATATATATATATATATATATGTGGTTTGTCTTTTTAGTTAGTTGTAAAATGTCCTTGTTGCAGTAATAAATTCTGATTTGTAGTACTGAAACACTGAAGCCAATAGTGAGGCAGTATAACACAGTGGTTTAAGGCTCTGAGCTATAAATTGGGAGACCTGGGTTTCAATCCCACAACTCCCACTTGCGTACTGTGTGACCGTGAGCAAGTCACTTAACTTCCCTGTGCTCCCAGGTCACACCTGTAAACAAGCTGTCAGCCTAGTGTGCTACTCCTGGTTAAACAATTTGGAAAAAAAAGTTTACTGCTTTTCATACACGTCTTCACTTCCTTATCCATATGACATTAGTTATCAGTTGCATTTTAAATTTCTCATTCTTTAAGTCCCATTTTTGGCTTACAGGGAGTAGTCCTCCAGCCTGATATTTCTGGTGCATCCACAGTCCCCTCACACACACACACACACACATAGACATCGGCATTTTTTTTAACTTTAAGCAAGAAAATATTTGGCTCTAACAGTAAGGGCAAGTTGAACATAAAAATAAAATAGAAAAAAGGATCAAGCAGGTGCCTTTTCCTTTTTCAGATACATGCAGACAGGAGGTCACAAATCCTGTATGAAGAGTCCATTATATGGATGTTTTCCACGAACAACAGAAATTTTGTTATTGTCATGTCCGTAGCATAGTTTGTAGCCAGTTAGCAATTATTTACTCAGGTACTGTAAACGAGAGGTTATAATTCAGAAATCCAGTCTTGATAAATTTGGTTTCTCCCTTGAAGTCATAAGGGTCTGCTTGTGACATCACAGTTACTCCCATGGCAACAGACCATGATGTTTCAACTAAGAATTATAAGGGGAGGTGGGGAGTAATGTATATAGCCAAATTAACTATGTGGTGTAAAGATCATGTATGCATACAAATGTGGCATGAATAAAGAATGTTGAGGTTAAATCTAAATGATATATATGGAATGGAAGTTGAAATTAGTATAAATATTGAAGTTTGTGTTTCAAAGTTTTCTTTTAAGAGTATGCAGTATGCAATATGGAATCTCTGAATATAAGGATCAGAATTATGGTTTGCATCATTTGCTATCTGTGCCTCTTTCTTTGTCTCCACTTATTTTTTCCTCTATTGCTCGCTACACATCAGCATTATTTACCAAAATGCAGAATAGTTTATCCACCATCTGCTATGTTGCACCCACAATGAGCACATGCATTTTTGCACATTATCTGTGATAAACTGTGCAGAAAAATGATACAGTGTTTAGGTGTATCACTATGTTTGTGAGTGTAACAAATCAGCAACACACATACCGGAAAATATGTGTTGGGCACAGTTTAGATACACTAATGTGTAACAGCACTGCAGGGATAGAAGTTTCAAAACTTTGAAAGCATTGGTGTTAGTAATGCATTTAGAAATACATTTTTAAATATCTTTACAGTTTAACATGCAGTTTCATGTGAGGGCACTTTTTTGGGGGAGGGGGTTCAAATTATTTTAATCATGGGCACAGTACTTGGTATCTTGTACCTGTACTTGAGAGTACTTGTACATTCTTTGATGACAAAGTGTATGTAGGTGTAGCAGTGTTGTAAATGGGACTGGGAAATGAATACTGGTTAAGAGCCTAGATTTTTTTTTAATTTATTTATCTATCCTCCTGGGCCACCTCTCTGTCCCCGTACTCCTCGCATTCCATCCAGGGATCCAACTGCCATCCATCTCATCCCAATGGCAGCCTGAACTCCTGTGACTTGCCACCACAGCAGGGCAGCAGGGAGCCCCTTAACTCACCACTCTCACAGCTCCAGTATGGGTGCTAGCTACAATGAACACTCACGAATGGCCATCAAGGCACACGAGAGGTGCCACCTTTTTCACTCCACCCCTTGCTGGAGCCATGGGTGTACAATGATGCCAGTGGGGGCAGAGGTGCATGCATCCACATGCCCCCTTCCCCAGGTCTCTTACCCAGAATCCTCCCCAATGCTGTCACTTTATGCCCTGACCCCAGCCTCTGCCAGGGGGCAATCAGGCATTGGGAAGTAAATCCCCCTTCCCCAGAGAAGGAGAGCAGTCCAACAGATGCTCTATCATTCTCCTCCCCACCAACCCCCAATGACCCCTGCTTGTTCCTGAACATGGGTCGCCAGCACAGCGCGAGGTAAGGCATCCAGCACCTCAGCCCTCAGCACCACCGGGCCGGTCTAGAATTTTTTTTTAATATAATCGAGTTAATATGTGGCAAGTAGGTAGGGGATAGTGTTTTGAATGTGGCAGTAAGACACATTTGTTAAGATAAATGTGTGCTGCCTTGCAAATAAGAAAAAATTGTAAGGGATACATTTTGCAAAACAGTGATATATAGCATAAGGTTTTCTTTCATGTATTGTTGGAAGAAATAGCTATGGCTCATTTTGTTCTATCAGTAAAAGGAGAGAAGAAAACATTGAACAAAAAAATAATCAGTGATTTTAAAAGCTATTCTGATCAGAGCTGACATTAAAAAAAATCTCAACTGTATTTTGTTTTATTATTTTATCAGGGATACTAGAAAGCAGGATGTTTGAACACATCAGTGAGCACTGATGCAGTTTGTCTGTGCTAGCAAAGTTGTGGGTAGAGTTGCCTTGCACATGTTAAAGGATACCAGCTGCAATTAACAACTACTTGTAGAAGCACATGGCTGGATGTTTTTTTTTCTTCTTTCTTTTCACTGATATTATAAACTGAGCCAGGAAAAAAGTAAGACTGAACAGATCAGAGCTGACATTAAAACATATGATGTTCCCAAGGTTTCTTGCATGCCTTGTATGCTTTCATTTTTCAGATGTCCATGAAGTCTAAAAAAACATATTTTTAGTATAAAATGTCTCTTTTTCTGATTTCTTAAGTAGTTTTGTGGGTTTGAGCATGTTTCAGCTGGTTCTAAAAATTTAAACATGAAGTGCATTCCTCCTGCCTGCCAGGCAATAGGAACTCTGATAAAAATGGTGATCTGTTTTGCCTTTTAACAAACTCAGATTCAGAAAATCTTGCATATTTTCTTGCAGTAAAGACAGACTGTAGCTCAATAGGTCCTTGGAAATCTGAGGCTGGGTAGTTTAATATCTTCTATTGGACAAACATAAGTGTCACAAATAGGTGGTATAGCACATATGTTTTGGCAGGCTACACCAGCCCCTTCATTAGTTACAATACCACTCTGAACAGAAGAAGCTAAATTGTTTTTCAGAATCTTCCTTTCTGTTCCTGTTACAGATCTGCTCTTTCAGACACTGAAGTTATTAAACTATCCAGTGACTTCTGTTTTCAACATCAGGGTGCTTAATGACCCTCCCCAAACATCCTTTAATGGGGAGGGAATGTGGATAGAGGGTGATAGTGAAAAGCAGAGATACTGAATGAATGTTTCTGTTCACTATTCACAAAAGAAGAGGAGGGGGAGGTACCTAAACCAAATGAGAGAAATACTCTGGACAGGAGGGTTGATACCAGTCCATTCACAGAAGAAAACATTTTGAAAGAATTCTTGAAACTGAGGGTTGACAAAGCAATGGGGCCTAATGGGATTCACCCCAGAATTCTAAAAGAACTAAGGGTAGAACTAGTGACACCACTGAATACTATCTTTAATGAATCATGGGAGGATGGGGTGGTACCTGAGGACTGGAGGAGGGTGGATGTGATTCCACTTCACAAAAGTGGGAGAAGAAAAGAGGCAGGAAACTACAGACTGGTTAGTTTGACCTCAGTGGTAGGGTAAATGATGGAATCACTTCTGAAGGAAAGAACTGTTGAGTACCTAGAGGCCAGTGGTGCACAGGACCCAAGGCAGCATGGATTCACAGTGGGAAGGTCTTGTCAGATGAATCTAGTAGATTTCTTTGACTGGGTGACCAAAGTAGTAGACAGGGAGGAGATGTGGATGTGCCCTACCAAAATTTTAGCAAAGCATTTGACACAGTCCCACACAAAAGATTATTATACATGTTAGCCAGCCTGGGAGTGGGTCCCACTGTGGTAGCCTGGATAAAACATTGGCTAGACAACAGGACACAAAGGGTAATAGTAAACAGAGTTCACAGTGAAGAAAGGATGGTAACTGGTGGGGTACCGCAGGGTTCGGTACTGGGACCGGTCCTCTTTAATGTCTTTATAAGTGACATTGGACAGCACCTGAAAGAAACAGTATGGGTCTTTGCAGACAACACAAAGACCTGCAACAGGGTTGATACAAGGTGGGGTGGAAAGGATGAGAAGGGAATTGGCAAGGTTGGATGAATGGCCAAATATATGACAGCTCAGATTCAATGCAAAGCAATACAAGGTAATGCACCTGGGAAACAAAATCACAGGGGAAGAGTACACAATTGGGGGGGTGAGATACTAACAACAACAAAAATCAAAAGGTACCTAGAAGTAATTATATCAGATGACCTTAAGGTGGGCAAGCAATGTGAGAAGGCAATAAATAGGGCTGGGGGGATACTGGGATGCATAGGGAGAGGCATCAACAGTAGAAAATAGGAAGTTGTTATCCCTCTGTACAGACAGTTGGTGAGATCCCATCTGGAGTACTGTGTGCAGTTCTGGAGACCCCATCTCCACAAAGGCGTAGATAGAGTGGAGGCTGCTCAGAGGAGGGCAACTAAAATGGTGCAGGGTCTGCACCAGAAGACATATAAAGAGAGACTAAAGCAACTTAATATGTATACCCTCGAGGAAAGGAGGGAGAGGGGGAACATGATAGAAACGTTCAAGTACCTCAAGGGAATTAACAAAGTCCAAGAGGGTAGCATCTTTCAGAAAAAGAGATGTGCTAGAACAAGGAGGCACAATTTGAAGATAGAGGGGGGACAGTTCAGAGGTAATGTTAGAAAGTATTTTTTTTCATGGAGAGTGTTGTGGATGCATGCAGTAGCCTTCCTGAGGAGGTTGTGGAGTCATGAAAAGCTGGGAGAATTTAAGAATGCATGAGACAGACATAAAGCAAGTCTAGTGGGAGGTAGGAGGTAGTAATCTGTTGGCTAACTAGAATCTACAGCTTATCCATCAGGTAGAGAAATGGGCAGACTAGGTGGGCCAAGCGGCCCTTATCTGCTGTCAAATTCTATGTTTCTTTTTTTTTTCATTCAGTTTTTATTGAGTTTTACAATATAGAGAGTGAATCACAAAGAACATATGATGTAATGAGATATGAATGTCATACACATTGGGTTGATAAACTCTCTCCCCTTCCACCCCCCTGTCCTGCCCCCACCCCTATTCTGTCGCAGCAGTTTTACATACAATTGACTTCATATAGTTCACAAGATGATCTTTCACGCTTGTAACGAATATAGAGTTTGCAGAGAACCCCATGTTTTATTAAATTTGCTAAGTTTGTTAGAAAGTCTTGCAATGGTTCTCTCAGTTCTGAGATTTGCAAGGATCTATTGAAGCCATTCTAGGTAAGGCAAATTATCAGAGTCTTTCCAATGCCTAAGGACAACCTTTTTGACAGACATGGAGATTAATGCCATATAAAATTTCCTACACCTTACTGAAATGGAAGAAAAGTCACCCAAGAGACAAATTTTGGGTGTAAATAACTCTGAGAGGCCTAAAAGTGGGTCGGCATTTTGCTTTATGGCAGTCCGGGGGGGGGCAACCTTGGAGCACTCCCAAAAGACATGGAGAGAGTCGCCCGGTAGCAGCCCGCATCTGGTACAGAATGGAGTAAGCACTGCTCCTATCTTGGCCAGTTTTAATGGGGTGTAATATATATTGTGCAAAATTTTAAATTACATCAATCTGAGCCTGTCTTGGGATAGGATTTTATGGCAGGTATTCTAGATAAGAGACCAGTCAAATTCCTTGTCTGGGAAAAGGGAAGACCAATAAGAAACAGGAGCGAAATTATCGGGATATGCCCAGGCAAATAAGGTACTGTATATTTTCGAGACAGCATGGGGCATTCCAGCAAACTCGAGAAGTGAGGCCTGGAAATTAGGCTGTGCCAGAAAAGGAAAAATAGCTCCAAATACCTTCAGCATACAGTGCCGTAATTGGTATATCTTGAAAATACTTGTAACAGGAATCTTGAACTTATGTAAAATTTCCAGAGAGGGACTCCATTGTCTATCAGATGTAATGAAATCTTTTAACAAGGAAAATTTTATAGAGAGAAGTCAATTAGGGGATATGGGCTTATTATCCAACTTCAGATTGGGATTACCAAATACTGGCTGATGTAGATCCTTGGTATTGTCATATTTTAGAAATGCACACAACTGAGAATGAGACATAATCTAGACTGCTATGGGAAAATTACACAGAGATAACGGGAGGAGTCCTATTTTTATATATAATAAAGCAGCCGGGAGAAAGCCATGCTTCTTAATACTATCCAACTCTACTCTAAGCCAGATCGGGGTATAAAGGGAGCTTGCTAGTCACTGCTCTGCAGTCAACCATTGTAAATATTTGTTAGCCTGACTGGCCCCGTAATACAACCCCATGTGTGGAAGCTTTAGCGCTCCTTTATCTTTGGGGGCAGCCAATTTACGAAAAGCCATTCTTGATTTCTTATACCTCCATATAAAGGAGGAGAACATGCTATGGATTTTTTTAAACCAGGATAATGGAATATTGATGTTCAGCATGTTAAGAGGGTAGAAAAGACAGGGAAACACATTAATTTTAATTAAATTGATTCTTCCCCATAAAGAAAGAGAGATGAGTGTCCATCTGCGAAGATCTTGGTCTATTTTCTGAAGCAGTGAGTCCAAGTTTAATTGTTTGAAACGGGTGTTGCTCCCGGTTAAGATGATTCCCAAATATTTAATGGACCTAGGCTGCCAAGCAAGCCCGGTGTTGATAATTTCTTGTTTATACACCCTATGGTTCAGAGGAAAAACTAATGCTTTCTCAGTATTAAGCTTATAATTTGAGACTCTGCTAAATTCCTTTATTATATTTAGGATAGCAGGGATAGATGTGGCAGGGTTGGTTATGTGCAAGACAAGATCATCTGCATATGCTGCAACCTTGACTACATGTCCATGTTAGAGAATACCTGTGACATCTTGGGCTCTTGTTAGTCTGCAGATGAAAGGCTCCAGATACAAATTGAAAAGCAATGGGGACAATAGACACCCGTGCCTTGTTACCACGTGAAGTTTTATTGGGGAGGAAATTATTCCATTGCAGGCAATTCTGGCGGAAGGGGATGAGTACAATGAGCGCATCCAGCACAGAAATTCATTAGGAAAGCCAAATGCCTTCATTGCTGCAAACAGGTAATTCCAGTAGACCCTATCAAAGGCCTTCTCGCTATCTAAGGAGACCAGAGCCATAGGGATGCTAGCATCGCTAGAGACCGAGAAGACATCGGCAAGAGTTCGTAAATGGTCAGTGGATGATCTTCCCTTCATGAAACCCACCTGCTCCTCTCCAATTATCAAGGGGAGAACCCTGCTCAGGCAGTCTGCCAGTATTGTAGCTAAGATTTTAATATCATGATTAATTAAAGATATAGGTCTGTAACTTGAGACTAGGTCTTGTGGTTTATCTGGTTTGGGCAATAGAACAATAAGGGCCTCGAAAAGGGAAGAGTCTGATCCCTGGCCAGAGAGAAGAAATTGAAAAAGGGACAACAAAATGGGAGATAGTTGCCTGGAAAATGCTTTATAAAAATTAGCAGAGAACCCATCAGGACAAAGAGTTCTGTCAGCAGGGAGGGAGTTTATTACCACAATTATTTCCTCTACAGTTATAGGAGATATGAGTGCATTTTGTTGAGACTCAGAGAGGGAAGGTAGATGTGAGTCTAATGAATATCTTTACACATCTTCTTCAGAGGGAGAGTTAGTCATGGGACCATAAAGATCCCGAAAATAGGAAGTGAATACATCTACTATCTTGGGGAGTGAGGTTTTAAGGGGATCCCCTTCTGACAGACAGATAGCTGGAATGAAATGAGCTGATTCGAATTGCTTGAGATGCATTGCTAACAGCCACCCGGATTTTTCCCCCTGGTCAGTGTACACTGCATTAGTTTTTAAGATGGCAAACTCGGCTTGCTCTCTTAACAGATCTAGGTAAGCATCTTTTAATTTAACTCATTATTGCTTGAAAAGTTCGGAAGTGTCTGGGGAGAGGCTACGTTCCATGTTACTAATTTAAGATAGGAGGGTAGAGACCTTATTTTCCCATTCCTTTTTTCTTTTCGAAGTAAGGCCTATTAAGATACCCCTAAGGAACGCTTTAAGAGCGCCCCATTCCATATCAGGTCGTTGTGTAGTATTAGCATTTAAAGTCATAAACTACTGAATTTGGGATACTTTATAGTCGACCTAAGTAGAATCTTTAAGAATTTGATTATTTAATTTCCATCTTCCCCTTTTTTCTGGGAATGAAAACAGAGATATTGTACATACTACCAAGGAATGATCTGAGAGTGGGCCCTAGACAATTTTGGAATCTATAACCCCAGAGAGCAATGTTTGGGAAATGAGAATGTAATCATTCCATGAAGAAGTGCCATGTACAGGGGAGATGTATGTGTACTCCCTGGCATTGGGATGAAGGACACGCCAAACATCACAGAGTCCTGCAGAGTCAAAAAAATCCCTAAGTGCTCTCTGTGCAGGAGAGAGGCCCTGAGAAACTCAACTGGCCCTGTCAACCAAGGGGTCAAATACAAGATTAAAGTCACCCCCTATAATCATGGGAATGCCCCAAAAAGGGTTGAGGACTTCGAGTATTTTCATGAAAAAGCAGGGGGTATCTGCATTAGGCCGATATACACAGCCCAGCACAATATCCAAGGTGTGTAACTTACCCTTCACAAAAAGAAATCTCCCGGAGGGGGTCAGCAATAATTTGGGTGGATCTGAAGGGAATTAATCTATGCAAAAGTACCATGACTCCCCTGCTTTGAGTATTGCCCTGAGCAGCAAAGACCTGTCTCATTTGTTGCCTTCTCAGTTTATCGGCTTCATGATTGAGTAAGTGTGTTTCTTGTAAAAATATGACATGAGGTTTAAGGTGACTAAGATATTTTAGCACCTTATATTGCTTGGTTTTATGTCTGGCTCCTTTAACATTCCATGTACTAAACAAAATATTATTGATCATTAATATTAGAAAACCTAGGTATTTGCTTGAAGTCCATTCTGTGTTGGTAGATGTCTAATCTTAGTGCCCATAATGTAATATCTGCTGCATCAGCACACCTCCCCTTGACCCCTAAACCACCCAATAGTGTTTCCCAGTTCCCCAAAAACCACCCCAGAAACCCACTATAGTTCCTAACCCTCCCACACCCACCCCATACTCTCATGGTACATGATAATCAGCACACTTAGTCATCTCCCTATTACCCCAACCCCCTGCCAAATAACACTGAGCAAATTGGTATATAACAATAGTTAAAACAGTAACACACTCTCTATCCTTCTGAAATAAGAGTGCAAATTAACTAAGATCTGCCATGCACAGCAATCATAGATGCACAGGCATCAGGAAGTGATAGTCCTCATCTTAATTGGTCCAGATCATGAAAAATGCAAAAAAAAAAATCCTGAGAAAAAATACATGATAGTCACTTCCATTATAAAGAAATGCAATTGCATAAAGTAAAAACAAAGAGAGTTAATATTGGGGAGACTGTGAGTGCTTAGAAGTACACAAAAGGAGTGTTTCAGTTGTAGACCCAATTATAGAGACCGAGCAATATCGCGATTTGCAGACACCAAAATCTTTTCTCTAAAAAGACGAGAAAAGAAGAAAAATGAGAATCTTATGAGAAAAAAAAATGGTCTCTAGTGCCATCTAGCGGCCAAACGATCAAAGCACAGTCTCCATCTGGGTATGAAAGGTGACTAGGTCCATGAAGAAAATGGAAATCGGAAGAGATATTTAAGAGCCATCCGAGAATCAGGTGTGTCCACAAAGCTTGAATGACAGGGAAATGGAGAAATAATATTGCCATGCACTGGGTTAGAATTATAAGATTTGGTTGAGAGCTGTGGCTGTGCAAAATAGCGCAAGGTGTCTGGTCCTAGATTGGTACACTTTGAGAAGTCAGCAGGTACACAAGCAGGTGCAGAGATGAGATCCAGAGTGAAACTTGAGAGATGAGTCCTGAAGCTAAAAGACAAAAAGAACGAGGAGAGACTGAGAAAGGAGAACTTGTTCAACAGCCAGAGCTGGCAAGGCATGCTTTCCTCCTTCAGTATCCACTTTAAGTATTTGAGATCATATATTTGTCAGTAGAATTAAGGTTCTCGCAAAAGGTAGGAGCTTCTTAAGTTCAGGTGGTATGGAACAAGTCAGGAAATGCTGTTCTGAGCCCTGTAACCGCAGCTTCCACATTCTCATAAGTACTCCAAGAGCCAGACAGCAGAACTTGAAACCTGGCTGTGTAGCCCATTTTAAACTTGATTCCAGCTGCTATTAGTTTTGTAGCTAGAGGATGATATGCGGCTCTTTTTTGATGGACTGAGACAGGTAGATCTTGAACTATCCTCAGCTTAACCCCTTCCCAATACAATTCCTTGGCTTCACGAACTTTGGCCAGAAAGTGTTGCTTTTCTTGGAAATTCAGAAAACGGAAAATGAACGACCTAGGGGCAGCTCCTTGAGGTGGGATAGGTTGTAGTGCTCTATGGGCTCTTTCGATAGAATAGTCAGAGCCGAAGGGGGTAGGACCAGCAATTTTTGGACAAAATGTTTTGTGAACTTAATAGGGTCTGTGCCTTCCTCTTGTTCTGGTAAGCCAATTATTACCACATTGTTGCGGTGACTTCGGCCCTTGAGATCTTCAATTTTGTTTTCCATTTTGTTTAGTCACTGCCTAAGGGCAACCAGGTCAGGATTGAGTTGTTCTTGTTTGCGTTCCAAGGAGTAAATTCATGCTTTGTTGTTGGAGGTTCTTTGGGAGAGAGATTCTAAGGAATTGGAAATAGTTTTAATTTCTCCAGCGATGTTCTGTATTTCTATTTTAAAGGATTGAAATTCTTCTAAGAATTTAGCGAGAGTAAGAGGCTCCATATCCATACTTGCAGTGCCCATAGATTGAGTTTGGAAAGCAGTAGAGGCCTTAGGCTGTTTTGGGGCCTTCTCAAGCGTTGTTGGAGGAGTATGTTTAGGACCTCATCTCTATATCGATCCAGTCAGTGTTGGGTGGGCTCCGATTGTTCAGAGAGGCACCCGCAGTGAGAAAAGGAAAAACTAGTTCAGAAACCTTATCAAAACAATGTAAAAGCTGACGGGGGGCAGGAGCTCACACCAGAGGGTGCTACTCAGTGGATTGCATCACGTGACTCCCTCTGTGTTTCTATGTGGTACACTGGGAGCCCACCCAGTGTGCCAAACCCTGCTTTTGTGTTTCTGACACTGGGATGCTCACTCCTGGTGTCAGATGCATCCCCCCCCCCACACACACACACACGTCTTCCAACCCTAGTGTGTCAACATCCAGGTTTCTCTGTCAAAAAAAAATTGACCCACAATGTCTTTTGTTTTTTAACCGGAAAAACAAGAAAACAGCCCCTTGTTGTTGCCAGTGACACCCTCATCCAACCACACCCTCCCTCTGCACACCCCACTTCCCTGCACTCCCCCATCCCTAGTTAACTGCAGAAGTCGGGAGCAATAATCTTCAGTGGACCAGGAACATGTCTTCACTCTTCAAACATTGACCACAAACTGAAGAAATGACAGTAAATCCTATAATGGCAATCAGCGTGTGTGTGTGTGTGTGTGTGTGTGTGTGTGTGTGTGTGTGTGTTGGGGGATGGGTTCAATTTAGGCAGATATCTTAACCATTTTGGGGACTTTTACTCCCAAATTTTCAGCATGGAGTTCTTGGCACTGTCATTTCATTACTCAGTCCCGAAAGGTCATTTTGTGGTAACTGCATGGAATCACCTTTTGGGACTGGTTAATGAAACAACAGTGCCACTGTTCATAAGATGTGCTCCCAAAAAGTCTGTGTTGCAAATTTGTTGAAAAAAGTCACAAAAATGACTGTTACAGGTGTGTGTTGTGCAGTTTCCACACATGCTTGTAACTTTGGCAATTTATAATATTTTCGCTCCAGATTTTCAAAATTGCTATTTTTTTACACCTCCTTATGAGCAGTACAGCTGACATCTTTCATATGCTGCCCAAAATATGTTTTCTCACATGTGGTGCACAATGGCATGATTGCTGTGGGAAATCAATGTTCAGGACACATTAACAAAATCACAGTGACACTGTTCATGAACTGAGGTCCCAAAATGCCTATGTTGAAAATTTGGTTAAGGAAATCCTTAAAATAATTGTGTTATGGACATGAGTTTCTATGCATGCTCGTGACTTCGAAATTTTTTCATATTTTCACTCAAGATTTTTTAACATTGTCATTTTTTACACCTCCTTATGAACAGTACAGTTGTCATTTTTTGCATCCTGCTCAAAGAGTTCACCCTTTCTCCTATACGGCACCCATTTCAGCTTATTTCCTTATGGAATGGGGTGAGTGTAAGGACTGAAGAGCCCAAGGCACACTGCAACACTTGTCAGTGTCTGCAGGGTAGAGTGAGGTGAAATGGCATGAGCGTTATGGCCAATGACTCAATGCCTGTCAGTCTCTGTTGTGTGGGGGTGGGGTTGGCATCAGTTCCATACTTTACTACCATTTTTATCATGCATCTCTCTAACTCCTTCACTACCAATGCCAATGCCAGCAAGACAACATTCAGTATTGACAAATGCTTGTTTTTATTTCAAGATGTGACTTTAAATCCCTGAAAGCCATTAGTACAGCCCTAGACTGCAGAAGACAAATGAACCAAAACAACAGCAATTTAGGAGCAACCTTTGTTACAAACAAAATGCTTTCAGGATAGCAGCTAATAATTGATAGCCCTACCTTATGAATTCTGGGAATATCTTATCCGAGTAGGCTGCACTAGCTATCATGTCTGATTAAGGAAATATTCTTTAAGATGGAGTTCAGCCACAGAAGTTTGATTTGAACATAAGGACAAATTAATATATGCCATAACTAAAGAGGTTCTGTTAACAGAGGGAGTAAAATTCATATAAATACAATATCTCTCAGCTTATAAATTCAAGGTTGTTAGTGCACAAGTGCGCTACAGACACACACACGCACTTTCCTGTAGTGTTAATCATTTGATACACTTGGCAGCAGACCAAACAATAAGTTCTCAGTAGAGCTATCAACCTCTGGCAGCTACAGCACTGCTGAGACTGATCATGCTATGTTGTATTTCAGGTGTGCTTTTATGTTTGCCTGTGTGCATGTAGAAGAAATGTATGACAGCTTACTGGAGTAGCAGTTTGTGGCGGTGCTGTTGTGCTCAATCCCCATCGGCTCCAGTTCCCCCCAAAACACTTATGTGGCATACTGGGAGCCCACCCCAGTGTGCCAGATGTCCCTGTAAAAAAGAAAACCTTTCTGCAACAGTTTTTTTAATTTTTTTAACCTGTAAACAAGAAAATGTTCCCTTGTTGTCTGCAGTGCCCCCCTCCACCAACCTGCACCCACCCTCTGTGCACCCCACCTCCTCACCCCATAATTAACCTCTGGAGCCTGCCGCAATGATCTTCGGTGGAGCAAAAACACATCTCCACTCTTCAAAGCTGACCTCGAACTGAAGAAATGCTGGTAAGCTGTATAATGGCATACAGTAAATGTTTTTTTTTTTTCAACTTAGGTGGATATATTGACCAGTTTTGTGACTTTTGGCACCAGATTTTCAACATGGAGTTTTTTGGACCCCACCTCATGGATTCAGTCACTGTCAAGTCCTTATTCAGTTCCAAAAGGTGATTTTGCAATTACGGCATGGAATCACCTTTTGGGATCGATTAACAAAATGACAGTGTCACTGTTCATGAGGAGGGCTCCCAAAAAGCCTATGTTGCAAATTTGGTGAAATAAATTCCAAAAAGATTACTGTTACAAGTGTGCATTGCATAGTTTCTATGCACACTCGTGACTTCGAGAATATTTTTATATTTTCACTCCAGATCTCCAACATAGAAACATAGAAACATAGAAGTTGATGGCAGATAAGGACCGCAAGGCCCATCCAGTCTGCCCATTTCTTTTTCTACCTTATAAATGTGCCATCGGCCTTTGCTCTGTCAGTGACCTATCTATTCATAGTCATTTGTATTGCTCCCTTATGCCTATCCCATGCCTGTTTGAAGCCCTGCACTGTATTCATAGCCACCACTTCTTGTGGTAAGCCATTCCATGCATCCACTACCCTTTCTGTGAAAAAGAATTTCTCACATTCCCCCTTAATCGGCCTCCCTCTAATCTCATGCTGTGTCCTCTTGTCCTGCTATTTTTCTTATATTTAAACATGTTAGACTCTTTCACCTTGTTTATGCCCTTAAGATGTTTGAATGCCTCGATCATATCACCTCTCTCCCTCCTTTGCTCAAGGGTATACATATTGAGCTCCGTTAATCTGTCCTCATATGTCTTCTGATGCAGTCCCTGCACCAAAAGTAAGAGATCTGTGTGATATTACAAACTAAACGACTCTGGTGGGACTCAAACCCACAACCTTTAAATGTCTTTTCTTTACTAGAAGTCCAATGCGCTATCCATTGTGCCACAGAGCCCTTCCTGTTACCTCTTGCATGCTAAGCGAGTGCTCCACCATTTGAGCTAATTCCCCCCCAATAATTGTCATTTGTCCACACCTCCTTATGAACAGTACATCTGTCATTTTTCACATCCTGCCCAAAATGTGTTTTCACACATCTGGCACACGATGGCATGGTCTCTGTGGAAAATCACCTTTTGGGACCAATTAATAAAATGACAGTGTAACTGTTCATGAGGAGGGCTCCCAAAAAGCCTGTGTTGCAAATTTGGTGACAGAACTCCACAAAATGACTATGTTATGAACGTGCAATGTGCAGTTTCCAAGCACATTTGTAACATTGAGAATTTTTAATATTTCCACTCTGGATTTTCAGCATTGCCATTTTTACACACATTCTTATGAACAGCACAATTGTCATTTTTCACATCCTGCCCAAAATTTGGTTTTGCACATCTGGCACACAATGTCACTTTATGACATCAACATTCAGGTCATATTAAGAAAATCACAGTGCTGCTGTTCATGAGCAGAGGTCTCAGAATGCCTGTGTTGAAAATCTAGTGTAACAAATCCCCAAAATAATTGCATTATGGGTATGTGGTGCGCAGTTTCTACTCAAGCTCATGACTTCACCAATTTGTTTTATAGTTTCACTCCATATTTTCAACATTACCATTTTTTTGCATCTCCTCATGAACAGTACAGCTGTCATTTTTTATATCCTGTTCAAAATGTGTTTTTGCACCTGTGGTGCCAAATGGAACAGTTGCTGTGCAAAATCACTGTTCAGCTAATTAACTGATAGTGTCACTGTTCTTGTGGTGGGGTCATAAAAAGTCCATGTTAAAAACTTGAATGGAAAATACCAAGAAAGACCCAGGGTATTAGGGTTTCTGACCATAACACCCTGCCCTGTAGAGAGTGACAGGCATCAGGGGTGTGACTTGAGATTGTCAACAGTAATGCTTGTTCCATTCCATTCCATCCCCACCCTACAGCCAGTGACAAGTATCGAGGTGTGCCTTTGACTCTTCATCCCCAAAGTTCACTACATTCTCTTATACTGTACCCATTTCAGTGTATTTCCTTATGGAATGGGGTGAGTGTAAAGCCTGAACACCCCAAGGCACACCTCAACACTTGTCTGTGTGTGAAGGGTAGGGTAAGGTGAAATGATGTGAGCGTTATGGGCAATGACCCAAAGGCACACCCCAATACCTGTCTGTCTCTGCAGGGTGGGGCTGGGGTTGGCGTCACTTCAATACTTCACTGCCATTCATATTCTGCCTGTCTCTCTCTCGCTCTCTCTCTCTATATATATATATATTTATTTATGTATATATATATATATATATATATATACACACACACACACACACACATATATACACATCGATGTAATTATCTGTCTTTCTATCAATTGCATGTATCACTATTTTACCTGTTTCTAAAATAAACCTGCATATCACATTTGCTTGCACTCTGAGCACATACTAATGAAACTGTGTATATTTGTACTCCACTTCTGCATAGACCTCATACTTTCCTAATATTTACATTATCACAAGCATAACTAACTTACCTTTATCAACAGTGATCCCCTCTGAAAGTTACTATCACATTTTCTCTGTTAACAGTCCATCATTACACCTGACTTCCTAACAACAACACGTTGCTTAAATATAACTTATACTACCTCATGGACAAAAACCCTGTTTCTCTTAAAAAAAAACAAAAAAAAAACTGTGAATAATCCCAAGGCTGAACATATGCCAGCCATTACTTTTTTCATGTACTGCCACTTTCTGAATATATGTTTTCCATGATGTTTTGCATTACTGGGGTATGTGCAATTGTTAAAATGTGGCTGTCTGGCCAAGATCTTCAGGGATAACGCATACCTCAGTGGCATTTTGCAAACCTATATTGCTTCCTTTTCCTCCCATTAAAAATGTACACCTCCATATATTTTCTTAATGATGTGTATACCTTCCTTAGAACAGAAACTAAAACAAATCTTACTTACATACATAGACAGTGTCGGCAGATAAGGGCCTATGGCCCACCCAGTCTGCCCATTTGAGCTTGTAAGTTCAGTTTGTTTTCCTAGAAGTCTATTTCCCCTTACCCCTGACCTCTAGAATTCCTTTATGTCTATCCCATGCATTCTTAAATCCCGTGATTGTTTCAGCCCCCCACCACTTCCTCTGGCAGGGTGTTCCACTTGTCCACCACCCGTTCTGTGAAGAAATTCTTTCTCATGTTTCCTCTGAATCATCCTCCCTCCAACTTCATCCCATGCCCTCTAGTCCTGGAACATCTTTTTCGCTTAAAAATAGTGTTTTCCTGCACCCTGTTCCTTCCTGTAAGATACTTGTATGTCTCTATCATATCCCCTCTCTCCCTCCTCTCCTCCAGGGAGTACATGTTCAGTTCCTTCAACCTGTCTTCATAGGACTTGTGATGCAATCCATGCACCATCTTTGTTGCCCTCCTCTGAACCTTCTCTACCCTGTCTATGTCCTTAGTGGTATGGTGTCCAGAACTGTACACTGTACTCCTGGTGGGGCCTCACTAGTGTCTTGTATAGCGGAATTATGACCTTCCTTTTCCTTCTGGTGATGCCCCTGCCTATACATCCCAGCATCCTATTTGCTTTACCTGATGCCTTGTCACACTGTTTCCCTACCTTGAGGTCATCAGAGATGACAACCCCAAGATCCCTTTCCTGCTTGGTGCATGCCATATCCTCAGCCCCCCAACTGATATATTGTGCCAGGGTTTTTGTGCCCCATATGCATTATCTTGCACTTCTTTGCATTGAATTTCAACTGCCAAACCCTTGACCATTCTTCAAGTTTCTGCAGGTCCTTCTCAGTCTGTTTACACCCTCTGGTGTGTCTACTCTGTTACAGAGCTTTGTGTCATCAGCGAACAGTGAAATTCTGCCTTCTAGATCCTGCACAATGTCACTGATGAAGATGTTGAATAGGACCGGTCCCAGCACTGATCCCTGTGGTACCCCACTGGTCACTCTTCCCTCTGTGGAGTGACAGCCATTTACCACCACCCTCTGTGTCCTGCCACCCAGCCAGTTACCTACCCACCACACTACTGTCCTGCCCACACCCATATTCCCCAGTTTGTGTAATAGTCTTCTATGTGGTACAGTGTCAAAGGCCTTGCTGAAGTCCAGATAGGCCACGCCCACTGCCCCTCCCTGATCCACCTCCCTAGTCACCCAGTCAAAAATTCAATGAGGTTGGTCTGACATGACCTCCCCTGGTGAAACCATGCTGCCTTGGGTCCTGTAGTCCATTGACAACCAGATGTTCCACCAATCTCTCCTTCAGTAGTGCTTCCATGATCTTTCCCACTACCGAGGTGAGGCTGACTGGTCTGTAGTTCCCTGCTTCCTCTTTGTTCCCACTTTGTATAAGGGGACTACATCTGCTGTCCTCCAGTCTTTGGGTACCTCCCCTGTTTCCAGTGATTGGCTAAACAGGATAGCCAGAGGTTCAGCCACCACCTCTCTTAGTTCTTTAAGGACCCTGGGGTGCACCCCATCTGGCCCCATTGCTTTATCAACTCTTATTACTTCCAGTTCCTTCAGGACCCTTTCTCGTGTAAAGGGACTTGTGTCCATTTCTGCACCATTCTCACCCCTTGTACTCCCTTCAGACCCATAACCCTCCTCTTCCTCAGTAAAGACTGAGCAGAAATACCTGTTCAATATGTCAGCTTTACTGTTGTCATCCTCCACGCTCCCATCCTCCCCTTCAGTCTCACTATCCCTCCTTTGTCTTTCTTTTCACTTATGTACCTGTAAAAGGTTTTGTCCCTTTACCCACTGATTTTGCAATGTGTTCTTCTGTCTGAGCTTTGGCTTCCTTACTGACGCCTCCCTGCCTCTTTGTTTCTCCTGGTACTTCTCCCTATCCCCTTCTGCCTGTGTCTTTTGTATTGCCTGAATGCAATCTTTTGGCTTTCACTTTCTTTGCTACCTCTTTGGAAAACCATAATGGTCTCCTCTTCCTTTTCCTCTCGCTAACTAGCTAATGCTAATTCTGTTGTTCTTATAATCCCCATTTTAAATACTGCCCACTGTTCCTCAACCACTGATTCCTGTCCCATTCCCCTTAATTCCTCTTTCAAGTATCTCCCCATTTTCCCAAAGTCTGCCCCCCTAAAATTCAGGATACGTGTTTTTGTGTGGTTTGGTTCTGCTCTTTCTGTGATTTCAAACCACAATGACTGGTGGTCACTGTTACCCAGGTGCTCCCCCACTGTTACCCCAATCACACTGTCCCTGTTTGTGAGCACAAGGTCCAGTATTGCCTTCTGCCGAGTTGGTTCCATGACCAGTTGCTTGAGGAAGGCACCCTGAAGGGAGTCCAGGATAAATCTGCTCCTAGTTGCTGCTGCTGCTGCGATGCTCCAGTCCACGTCTGGAATATTGAAGTCGCCAACCAGTACTACCTCACCCTTGTCTGCCATCCTTTGGATGGCTAGCATCAGCTCCCTATCTGTTTCTTCCTCCTGGGCTGGTGGTCTATAGACCACACCTGTGCGGATGGCTGGCCCCATTTTCCTTTCCAGCTTAACCCACAGTATCTCTCCTCATTTTGTTCCTCCTGGATCTCTGTGCCCTTATGTCATTTTTCACATACAGTGCCTCCTCCTCCCTTCCTGCCTGCTCTGTCTCTTCTGAATATGTTGTAGCCAGGTATGGCCATCTCCCAGTCATGGTTATCATTACACCAGGTTTCAGTGACGCCACAATGTCCAGGTCTGACTGTACCATGACAGCCTCCAGATCTTCCATCTTGTTGCTAAGGCTCCTGGCATTTGCACACATGGCTTTCCATGATTTGACCTCCCTAGACTGCTTCACTGTTCTACTCCAGCCCCTTCCTTGGTTGTCATTTATCCCTGGTTCTCCTTGCTGTCTGCCCTTCTGCTGAATTTTGCCCCTTTTCTGCTTATCCACCTTTTGGACACTAATCTCCATCTTTTGCACACTGCTTTGCAGAGATAGCCACTCCTCTGGTTCACTGGTTCCACTGCTAGCTGTGGGGTGAGCAAATAGTACCCTCCTTGCTGGTCTACCCCCCTTTGCTAGTTTAAATGCTTGTCAATGTAGCATTTAAACTTATCATTGAGTGCTTGATTCCCTCCAGGATGGATGCAGGCCATCAGGCTTGAACAAACCTCCATCCTCCAGGTGGGTCCCCAGTCACCAATGAATCCAAACCCTTCCTCACAGCACCAGTTCTTCAACCATGAGTTAAAGCTCCTGGTGCATGCACTCTATTTTCCTTGTCTCTCACAAGTAGTACTTCTGAAAAGTGACAGAAGTAGCTACTTGCTTGAGACCCTCCCCAGTTTCCTAAACTCTTCCTGAACTTCCTTTGGCTCCCCATTTGCCAAGTCATTAGTACTTAGGTGGATAATGACATCCAGCTCACCCTCCCGTCTTGCCTTCCCAGTGATCCCCATTACCTTCCTTCCATCCCTCCATGCCGTGGCACCTGGTAGGCACCTCACCTCCCTGTCCTCCCCCTCCTGTGTTCCTAGCTGGATCCCTCTTACGATGGAGTCCCCCACCAGGATTCACGTCCTCCTCCTCTGGGTTCCACTGCTTTCCCCACTGAGGTCACCTCCTTGGCTAACCTCCACATCCTTTACTTCCACTTCTCTGGGTACCTCTATTTGGTTGTCCTCATTTGCCAGCGTGGCATATGAGTTCTTGAGAGGAATAGGATCTGGGATGTGCCTCTGCCTGACTGCTCTAACCCTCCCTGAGCCCACTGTCATCCAAGTGCTCCTCATTCTCGGCATCCTTTGAGGCAGCTGCATTGGACTGTGTGGTCCCTGGATAGGGGTGATGGTACTCCTGACCCAGTTTACTTCCGCTCTGAGTCTGGCTACCTCATCCCGCAGTCCAGAGAGATGCATGCAGATAGGGCAGCACCTCAGTGTCCAGAAGGTCTGCCTGAATATGGCTGCCCCACAGCCACTGCATTGCACCACTCCCCACATTATACTGCAGTTCCACTACTTGTCTGCTACTGAAGCTCTCTTAGTTCTCTTTTTATTAATTTACAGTACTAAAAATCCTGTAACTGATCCTCAGATATATTTTTTTAAGGAAAAAGAAACCAATAAATAAATAAATGAGTCAAAACACTTGTCGTGCTGAGGGTGGTCTTCTTTCCCTTATGCCCTCCTACTTCACACCTCTTACTATACCCTGTGTTTAGCTCCTGTCAATCAGATTTATCAGGGCATATAATTAAGAGTTGGGAAGGGGAGGGGAAAAATTGCAGCAATTAAAGACAGCACAGAATTACACCACCACTATGTTTTAAATTTTCAACAGCCCAAAAACAATTATAAGTAAAGACAACAAAGAAAGAAAGTATAATGTCACTACAAGCCTACAATCTAAGTTTAAAAGAAAAATACCAATTACCAGTAACTCTAAAGCACTGAATTGAATATGTTTCCTTCCTTCTCCTTCTGGCTTCTTCCTACAAATCATTATGTTGCTTCTCCATACATCCTTAACAATTCCACACAAGTTCACTAACTTCATTATGCAGCCATGGTGGATCTGACCAGACCTGTTTATAGAGGACATTTGTCTGTTGGGAGAGTACTCCCCCCTTCCCACCATTAAGCAAAAAAAATAAAAACCAATGGCAGTTATATTCTTAATCACAGTCCATTCTAGTATTCACACCTGGAGCTGCTGGAATGTGCACATGAGGGTCAGGGTGAGTTAGTTGGGGAGTTTGGGCATTGTGTTTGGTTAGAAACATAGAAACATAGAAGTTGACGGCAGATAAGGACCGCAAGGCCCATCCAGTCTGCCCATTTCTTTTTCTACCTTCTAAATGTGCCATCGGCCTTTGCTCTGTCAGTGGCCTATCTATTCATACTCATTTGTATTGCTCCCTTATGCCTATCCCATGCCTGTTTGAAGCCCTGCACTGTATTCATAGCCACCACTTCTTGAGGTAAGCCATTCCATGCATCCATCACCCTTTCTGTGAAAAAGAATTTCCTCACATTTGCCCTTAATCAGCCCCCCACTAATCTTATGCTGTGTCCTCTTGTCCTGCTATTTTTCTTATATTTAAACATGTTAGATTTTTTCACCCTGTTAATGCCCTTAAGGTGTTTGAATGCCTCGATCATATCACCTCTCTCCCTCCTTTTCTTAAGGGTATACATATTGAGCTTTGTTAACCTGTCTTCATATGTCTTCTGATGCAGTCCAGGCACCATTTTGGTTGCCCTTCTCTGGACTGCCACAATTTGGTTAATGTCCTTGTGAAGGTGTGGCCTTCAGTACTGCATGCAGTACTTCAGATGGGACCTAACCAGTGTCTTGTAAAGAGGGATTGTTACCTCCCTCTTACGACTTGTGATACCTCTACTAATACACCCTAACACCCCCCTAGCCTTACCTACTGCTTTAGAGGTCTGCTTGGATGATTTCAGGTCATTAGTGATGATGATGCTCAAGTCTCTTTCTTTCTTTGTGATTGCTAGCAACTCCCCTCCCAGCCTATAGGTGGCTTCAGGGTTTCTCTTGCCTATGTGCTTGATCTTGCACTTCTTTGCATTAAATCCCAATTGCCATTGTTCTGACCATTTTACTAGTTTATCCAGATCTCTTCTCATTCTGCCCACCCCATCTGGATCATCTGCTCTGTTGCAGATCTTGGTGTCATCTGCAAACAGACAAGCCTTACCCTCCAGTCCATCTGCAAGGTCACTAATGAAGATGTTGAAGAGGACTGGCCCCAGGACTGATCCCTGAGGTACCCCACTTATGACTTGCATCTCTTCTGACTGTATACCATTTACCACCACTCTCTGTTTTCTGCCAGTCAACCAGTTTGCCACCCAGTTGACCAACTTCTGTCCCACCCGAGCCTACCCAGCTTATTTATCAATCTTCTATGTGGAACAGTGTCAAAAGCTTTGCTGAAGTCAAGGTAGGCAACATCAACTGCTTCCCCTTGGTCCATCACTCTGGTTACCCAGTCAAAGAAATCTATGAGATTAGTTTGACAGGACCTTCCTTTGTAAACCCATGCTGTCTTGGATCCTGTGCCCTCTATGGATTCCAGGTGTTGCACTATCCTTCCTTAAGGAGTGCCTCCATAATCTTGCCCACTACTGAGGTAAGACTGACTGGTCTGTAGTTCCCTGCCTCCTCCCTGCTACCATTCTTGTGGAGCAGGATCACATGAGCCCTTCTCCAGTCTTCTGGGACCTCTCCTGTGCTCAGAGACTCACTAAACAGTGCTACTAATGGCTCTGCTAGTTCCACCTTTAGCTCCTTAAGTACCCTGGGATGTATGCCATCAGGTCCCATTGCCTTATCCACCCTTAGCTTAGCAAGCTATTGTAGGACCCTTTCTTTTGTGAAGGGAGTAGTGCTCACCTCCCTCCACCTGTGTCCATGATGCTGAACTGTGGGCCCTGCCCTACCTTCTCTTCAGTAAATACTGAGCAAAAGTATCTATTTAGGATAGATGCCTTTACAGGATCCTCCTCTTCACATGCTCCCTTTTCTCCATTAAGTTAAGCAATACCCCCTCTGGACTTTCTCCTTTCACTAATGTATCTATAGAAAGTCTTGTCACCTTCCTTTACTGTTTGTGCTAGTGTTTCCTCAGTTTGGGACTTTGCCTGCCTAACTGCCTTCCCTGCTTCCCTTAGGGAAGTTTGGTATGCCTCCCTATCTTCATCCCGCTGTGTTCCCTTATATTTCCTGAAGGCCAGCCTTTTGGCTCTGACCTTTTCTGCTGCTATATTTGAGAACAAAAGTGGTTTCCTTCTTCTTTTGCACTTCCTTTTCTGTCTAACACAATGGGATGTTGCTTCAAGTATTGCATCCTTAATGCTTGCCCACTTTGCCTGTACCCCCTCACCTGTGTTTCTTTTTGCCAGGGCTAGCTTAACTCTGTTGGCCATCTTATCAAAGTCAGCTCCTCTGAAGTCCCATATTTTTGCCTTGGAATGGGTTGATTTAGATGTAGTAGCCACATTGAACCATACCATGTGATGGTCACTGGCCCCCAGGTGACCTTCTACCTGGAGATCTGTGATCCCTTCCCTGTTAGTACTTGATCTAGGATAGCCCTGTTTCTTGTGGGTTGCTGTACCAGTTGTTTGAGGCCCTTCCCCTGCAGGGAATCCACTATGTGTCTAGTTCTGGCAGATGTTCCTGCTGGTATTGACCAATCTGTATCCGGCATGTTGAAGTCTCCCATTATCAGAACTTCCCTTTAGCTGTCAAGTTTTGTATATCTTCTAACAGTAATGTGTCTATGTCCTCCTGGTCTGGGGGCCTGTAGACAACCCCAGTTCTTATGGCTGTCCATTTCCTGTTTTCTGTTCCAGGGTGACCCACAGTTCTTCTGGCTCCATGTGTATTCTGAATTTCTGTAGATTTGATATTTTCATTGACATACAGGGCCATTCCTCCCCCCTTTTGCACCTCAGTCTCTTCTGAACAATACATAGCCAGGTACTGAAGTCTCCCAAGTGTGGTTACTGGTAAACCACGTCTCATTAATTGCTACTATGTCCAGTTTAGCCTCTGACATTATTACCTGCAGGTCTGGGATCTTATTTCCCAGGCTGTGAGCATTGTGTCATGATTTTCCATTGGCCAGATTTCGGTGTGTTAGTTGTTGGGTGAGGTTTGGCATTACACCTGTGCGTCATATGGGGAGACAAACCTTTTTTCTTACCAGGTGATGCAAATGAACTGCAAACATGCTGAATCCCTGTTTGACCACTAGCTGCGGGGGGAGGTGTGTTCTTACCATTCGACGTATGGGGTGCTGCACCCGTCTCCCCATTTGCTAGTTTAAATATTCTGCAAAGACGTCAAACTTCTGCCCCAATGCACTGACTCCCTCCTTAGTTAGTTAGAAGGTTATGTTTCTGCTTATTTGTGTTCTCTTGTTTTTTTCTGTCTGGTGTATGTGATTAGTGTTTGCTGTGTGTACCGTATGCGAAAATAAACATTTTCAATGAAGTGTACTTAACTGCAAAAAAAGTATGCTTTAAAGCTTTCAATAAAGCTTAAATATATTTACATATGCTGTTAGTTATGCTTATTCTAGTGCAGAGCCAAAAGGAACTGAATTTGCATTCAGGCTGAATTGACTGGGGCTGAACTGTTGAGGGACTGAATTGACATAGGAGTTGAATTGACATAGGAGCTGAATTGAATGGGGCTGAATTGACATAGGGGCTGAACTGACATGGAGCTGAATTGGCCCGGGCTGAATTGACCAGGGCAGAATTTACATAGAAGCTGAATTGACTCAGGCTGAATTCTCATGAGGCTGAATTGACTCGGGCTGAATTGACTCGGGCTGAATTGACCGGGCTGAATTGACTGGACACCCTACTAAGGTCCCAATGGTTTTGACTGCAGAGTAGTATAAAGGGTATGAAATATAATGGTATTTACTCACTTGGTAAAGATGATTATTTGAGTACCCTTATAGTACTCTGCAGCCCCGCCTGGTGCGGCAGATGGTACTGAATGTATGAACTCCAAATGATACAAATTATGGCTAAAGAGAGTGCTATGTTGTGTCCAAATAACTTGTTTTTACTGCAAAGTATATTGTGAATGAAATTAATGGTATGTGTAGATTATTTCCAACCGAATAAAAGAATGCTTAATACCAGTTCAGTCTCCAGAGGTAATTGGATTCTAAACAACAACATAGTCAGGGCTACCAGGCATTACACAGTGAGAGAAATGCAATTAAGGGGTAATACATTTTTCCTGTCTTGGTTTTTGTCTCTGTGTTGTTTGTTGCTTTTCTCCATATTTTCTCTAATTGCTAAGGAAGATTCACACTGGAGATTCTCAGATGGGACAAGGGGGCTGTCCTCAGACAGCTTGATTTTGATTGGATCATGCATCAACCTATAGGTTGGATGGGGAATAGCCAATGGTTTTGATTGCAGAGTACTACAAAGGGTACTATGATATTCACTTTTACCAGATAAGCAATACCAATATATTTCACTAGAAACCTTCTGCTTCCCTCCTGCAGGTAACATGAAACAATACTAAAATACAGCATATTTCTTTATTATCAAACTGAAATGTGTTAATGCACCATCACCTCTTCTTTTCCCAATACATAACAATATGCTGCCTGTCTTTTTGAATCTGTACTATATCTCCATTTTATTTAAATTTCATTCCTGGCACTGCTTAAAGCAATAAGAAATAAAAAGACACATACATCAACATTCAACATTACTCATTTCTCAGTGCTCCCATTTATAGGTACTGGTTCTGGTGTTTACACCCTTGGGTTGCTGCTATACAAGGAGTCTGAGACCCCACTCCAAAAAATACCTATTCTGATTAACTAAAGTTCCATTTTACACTTTACACCCCTGCACTTTTCTCCATGTCTCACTGGAAAGAGCCCCCCCCCCACACACACACACAGACATACACATGCCTTTTCATTTCCACCTTATTTCAATCCACTTTTCTTATTACATAGCACATTGACAGTAACACTATAAAGCATTATGTTATGCAAAAAAATCTGTAGTGTTCTAACTTTCAGTTCTGCTTCTGCTTGTTGCACAATAAGAAAAGAAATCTAAGAATAGCACTTTTAGCCAAGTAGGATGTACCACAAATACTTTAGAAACATAACATAAAAGTCCACTGGTCCATCCAGTCTTAACAATAAACCCTAACAAATCCAGGACCTATTGTCCATAAAGAGTTCTAACCCACACTATTAACCCCAATGCTCATCACCGCCTTGCCTCTATCACCCTGGGTACCCACTAAGCCCTTTACTCTGTTCTAGCCATGCTCCAAACCACTCATAGCTTTGGCACCCACCATGTCAGCTGGCAGATTGCTCCATGGCTCCAACACCATTTCTGTAAAATAAAACTTTCTCACTTCCCTCTTAAATTTCCCCCATCAATCTCCACTCATGCCCCTGTGTTCTTGATCCATTACTTACATTAAATAGTTGCTCACAGTTCACCTGGTTCTTTCCTTTCAGGAACTTGAAGACCGCTATCAAATCTCCCTTATCTTGTCTGACCTGCAGTATGTACATGTTCAGAGCCTTGAGACAATCCTCAAAGACTTTAATGTAATTTTCCCACAGTCTCTTCCATACAAAATTTAATTTCTTCCTTCCAGTGACAATTGTGTCTGCTAAGTCATTACTGACCTGAAGCACTCAGCACACTGTAAGAAGCAGCAGCCAAAACAAATTGGATTCTGGGCTTCATAGCCAGTGGTATGACCAGTAGGAAAGTGAAGATTATTCTGCCACTGTACAGATCTCTACAGTAGTTCAGCCACACATAGAGTACAGTGGCCCCTCACTCACAGGTGCCTCACTCATTGTGCCAAACTCACTTCTAAATTTTGGTTAGGAGAACTTCCCTCCTAGCTCTCATGCTCAGTCTCTTCCACCCCTTCCCCCTCCCACTCTCTCATATCCTCTGACACTTGCACTTTGTTGGTCCCCCATCGAACCACTCTCATCAGTCAGTCAGGCTTTACCCATAATTTCCCGCAAATCTGGAACTCCATCCCCCCCAAATAAGGAACTCCTTCTCCTCTTACTCCCTTGCCTCTGCCTTACATAACTTCTGTCATCTAACTGCTTCTGCTTTAACCCTCCTTAACTGTCCTCATATGCCTCTGCTCCTCTCCATGACTCACATCCCCTATGAAACCTTTATCCCCCTGAGCCTGCTTCTCAGCACACTGTCCTCTCCCTTCACCGCTTATGCACTCACTCCTACCCCTAACCTTCTTTTTCCCTCTATTGCCAACTTGCACTTGCTTACTTTTGACCTCTCGCAGGCTTCTCAGCATCCTGGAGGGGTCTAGCACTAGGCAAGCCTACTCCGTCCTCTTCCCTTACCCCTCTCACCTTTCTACCCAACTTATCCTTGCCTAAATCTGCTCTCTGTTAGGAGTCTTAGCACCCTGATGATGTCTACTCTCAGGTAAGTTTTCTTCCCTCCCTTCTACTTTTTTCCTTTCCTCTTCTATCCCCCCATTCCCTCTGCCCAATTTGTCCTCACCTAATTCAATCTCATGGCAAATTCTCTGCATTCTGGAGGGGCCTAGCACTGGGCAATTGTTCTTCCTTCACTCCCCCTCCTCCTATATAATTTCTACCCAACTAGTCCTCACCTGATTCTACATTCTGGCAGGGTTCTCAGCATCCTGGAGTGGCCTTGTCTCAGGCAAGCTTCTTCTTTCCCTCCTCTTCCCCCCTTTCCCTTCATCCTTTCTTTTCTTTCTTCCCAACTTGCCCTCACCCTAGTTCTGCCCCCTGGCAGGGTTTTCAGCATCCTGGAGGGGTCCAGCACTGGGAAATGGCTCTTCCTTCCCTCTCCCTTCCCCTCCATTGTCTTCACCTAACTCATCTTCACTTGACTCTGCTCTTTGGCAGGGTTCTCAGCATCCTGAAGAGGCCTCATCTTTGGCAAGTTTCTCCCACCCCTACTCCTCCTCCTCTCCTTTACCATCCCTGCTACTATCTCTGTAGAACTTGTCCTTGACAACTTCTGCCCCCACTGTAAGTCCTTACATCACCTCATTCAGCCACTGGCAGCTATCTCTGCACTCTGAAGGGGCCAGTTCTAGGTATGACTCATCCTTCCCTTCCCTATCCCTTACCCAACCTCTCTATTGCCCCCACCTCCCTGCATTTAATCAAAATAATTAGTTCACTTGAGCTAATAATTTGTTCTTTTTGTTCTGTCTGAAGTGCTCCCAGATTGCAGTAGTACTGTGTTAACTTGCCTTTCACAGCTGATTTTTTTTTTGCTCACTTTTCTCTGATAATGTTCCTCCATTTTTATCCTCTTCTTCCCCCAGCTTGTTTCCCCTGTCTACCCCTACCCTCCTCGATGTCCCCACACTGGACCTTATTTAATCAATAATTGCTAAATAATCTGCCTTTTAACTGTGATCCATGACTGGAAGGAGCTGGCTCCAAGGTTACATTAAATTTCTGTACTATGCTCCTCAGATATGCCACTTGTAATTAAATGCATATTCCACAAGTATGATATATTTAATTGTTTGTTATGTTACAGATGCAACTATATGATTATTTATGATATTTTGTAACTGTTCATCTTGTTACAAATGTAATTGAATGTTTAATTTCTAGGATATGATAAAAGTTAAACTGTATGTCTATTTCTTCATCCAATTGTACTCCCTCCCCAGATCACACCAGGAGATGAGCAGCTTGTTGTTCAGTGTGCCTTCCTGATGAAACATTTCAGTAAATAAACAAATAAACAGTTGCAGTATTGGTGCCTTTATTGAAACAAGGACATCAACCTGCTTTAAGTGGTCCAGGAAGTAGCAATCAAAATAATTCAAGGACAGCAGGGCAGAACTTATGAGGACAGACTAAAAGATCTCAACATGTACTCCCTGCAGAACAGAAGGGAGTGGGTTGACACAACTGAAACCTTCAAGTACCTTAAGAGTTTCTACAGGGTGAATTCAGAGATTCTCTTTGGCCTTAGTGGGAAGCAGGCCACTAAGGGCACTGCACAAGCAGGTGAGGGGAATTTCAGGGGAGACATCATGAGGGTAGTAGCTAAGTGAAATGAGTTGCTGGACTTAGCAATCTCCCTGAAGACAGTGGACAGCTTCAAGAGAGGCTGGTACAGAGCAATGGGAAGGGTTGCGTGTGGGGAGGGGAAGTTGTGGGAGGGAGAATATCAGCATGGAGGGAGGAGTAGATAAGAGGGAGGGGATAGATCCCTCAGTAGTCACTGAGGGGTCTGCAAACTCAGGCAGACATTATAGGCCACAAAGTCTTTCTCTGCCAGCTCATGTATATGTTTGTACGGAATTGCTGGTGAGAGGGAGTTGAGAATGAGAACTGCAAGTTTAAATTTGAGAAGGGTTTCCCAGCCCCACCAGCAAAATCAGTTGGAGACACAAACTGCTATTACTGTGACTATTAAAGGAGAACTAGAGTCAAAAACTGCAAACACATATGTTGGTTATAGTATATTCAGAAATATGCAGAAATTCTATGGATACTGTATGCAAATTCACTACATAAATAAACTTCACCCTATGTTCTATAGAGATGGATGGTAAACCTGTTGTAGAACCTGAGGCTGTGGCTAATACATTCAATTCATATTTTGGTTCTGTATTTTCAAACAAATCAGTATACCAGGATGAAATATCACTGGAAGGACTATCTAATAAAGAAATAACTACAGAATGTATTATAGAAAACATCAGAAGTTTAAAAAACACTCACTCAGCAGGACCAGATAATATTTCCCAATAAATGCTAAAACGTCTTTCACCACACAGCACAACTCCACTAAAAATACTTTTTTAAAGGCATTAAACAAAAATGAGACACTATCTGACTGGTTATCAGCAGTCGTGGTCCCAATTCATAAGAAGGGTAGTAGGGCAGATCACACTAATTATAGGCCGATTAGCTTGACGTCCATTCCTGGGAAAATAATGGAATCTATTCTTAAAGATAAAATGAACTCACACCTTGAAAGTGGGGACCTAAGAGATATGGATCAGCATAGTTTTGTGGCAGGTAGATCATCCCTTCTGCAAAGTATAAACCCAGACTCCTCTCTGGGACATGACCTGCTTGAACCTAGGCTCCTGAAGGCTGCAGCTCTGGCTATCTCCTGCCCAATTGCCCTTCTTATCAACAGGTCCCTCCTTGAAGGAAAGTTCCTGGATAAATGGAAGGTGGCAACGATTGTCCCCATTCACAAAGAAGGGTCTTGGGACAATGTGGGGAACTACAAGTCAATCTCCATTCTCTACCCACTAGCGAAGGTGCAGGAGAGATTGGTCTACACTCAAATACAGGACTACCTTGAAAGGCACCTACTCCTAGCTGACATTCAACACAGCTTTAGGAAAGGTCACGGCACTGTTACAGCCCTTATCTGGCTCACATTGGACATCCTTGATGCAATGGACCAAGGTTCCCCGAAGGGGGCTCTATTCATTGATTTATCCAAGGCATTTGACTTGGTCAGCCATGAACTTCTCACTAAACTTCACCTACTTGGACTGGATGGGCTCTCTGCTACATGGTTCGAGAGCTAGCCACTCAACTGAAGACAAAAATTCCTTTGAAGTGGAACCCAATCTAGTGCTAAACCGGTAATCTCCAGGGTACCCCAGGGCTCAATCCTTGGTCCCCTGTTGTTTTCTCTTTTGTCAATGATATAGAAGGGGTTGGCGGGAGGAATAACCTTATCCTCTATGTAGATGACATTGTTGTCTACTGCAGTGATCCGCTTCCTAGCATAATTAGTGCCAATCTTCAAGCCAGTCTAGCTGCACTGGAAGCCTGGTTCTCCTCAAACTCACTTGTAATGAATGAAGAAAAGAATGAAGGCAGTCTTGTTCGGGTCCAGATGCCTTGGCTCAGACCATCGTGACATCTTTCAGCTTCATACTGCCCAATGGAAGAGAATAGAGGTCACAGACAAGATCCAGTACCTCAGAGTCCTGCTTTATCAGGTGATGACCTTCCAGCCTCATATTGCCTCTGTTGTTAAGTCCACCCACCAGAAGTTAGGACTCCTCTATAGGCTGGGTGACTCTCTTTCTCTCAAGGCTTGCTGTGCCATTTCTAACTGCACCCTACTCCCCTCCCTCCTCTATGGGGCTCCCCTGCTGCATTCCCTAAGGGAGGGTGAACAAAGAAAGCTTACTATGCTCTACCACAGGGTGGCTCATTTTGCCACCAACTTCCCCCCAAGAAGGCACCACTGTGAGGTCCTTGCTGATCTCCACTGGCCTTCTATATGGCAAAAACTAGCCTACTCCAATTTGAGCCTGACTTTCAAATTTACCACTGTTGGCCCTCCTCCTCACCTGCATGGGCTGCTAAATCCCAAGGTCTGGGGCCAGGGCATGAGATCCTCCACCGGCCATCCCCTAGACATCCCTCGTGTCTGAACTAACTATGACAAGTGCTCCTTTAGGTACGCTGCCCCACATTTATGGAACTTTCTCCCTGTTGACTTGGCTAATTGTTATACTATTCAGGGTTTTAAGTTGGGTCTGAAAGTATACCTGCTAGAGCTTAGTTTCTGTGGCTGTAACCACTAGCTCAGAACTTAGTCTTGGTGGCTGAAACTTGCTTGTCCCACGGCAGTCAGCCTATGGGGTGGCAATATATCCTGCATATTGCTGTTACCACCTCTCCCCTAAAGCATTGTTGGTTAAGATGTCATATGCCTAATTTAATTTGCTATGTTAGTATGTGTATGTAACTGACATGTTCTGTAATGTACTCTATACCCTCTCCAATGTATGCTTCAGCTAGTGTTTACTCCTACCAATGTATGATCTACTGTGTACTCCTGCCAATATATGTCATTATTGTCCGTAACTAATCTGGGTCACTCCTGAAAAAGAGACCTCTAGCCTCAGTGAGCTTACCCAGTTATCAAAATCTAAATAAATAAACAAATATGCTGTGCTTCTATGAAAAAATGTCTGCTGTACTGGATAAGAGGTATCCGGTTGACTGTATTTACCTTGATTTAGTTAAGGCTTTTGAGAAGGTCCTACATTGTGAAATTATACAAAGTCTGATAGACACACATATGGATTATAGAATAGTGAGATAGGCTGTGACCTGGCCAGGAGATAGAACCCAGAGGGTGTGTGTAAATTGCTATTACTCCTCCCCTATTCCTATGATTAGTGGGGTCCCACAGGGATCGGTCCTGGGACCAATGCTGTTTCGGACTTTTATGTCCAACATGGGTCAGCAGGCAGCAAACTAGTTCAGGAAATATACAGATGATACTAAACTTGCTGGTCTAGCAAAAAATGATGAAGACATAGCTATAATTTAGATGGACTTCGTTAACATACAAAAATGTGCCAACCAAATGGGGGTGACCTTTAATGCTGACAAGTGCTGTGTTATACACTTGGGGAGGAACAACAAAAGAGCAACTTACTCCCTAAATGGATTGCCCCTTAGAGAATCAAATGAGAAAAAAGATCCTTGGAATAATAATTAATGAAAATGTTGCCTATGAGGCACACTGTAATAGCCAAATAGTTAAGGCTAAAAAGTGATAAGAGCCATAAAAAGACATTTTTAGAGTAGAAGTGAACAGGTCATAATGCCATTATATAGATCATATGTTTGCCCCTTACTATACTATGGTAGTCCTGTGTGGGGTCCCATCAAAAAGGGTCAACATCAATAAAATAGAAAAAAATACAGAGTCAGAGTACTAAACTGATTTATAACTTAAGATCCATACCATACCATATGAAGCAGCCTGCAGAAGTTAAACCTGATGATACTTGAAACCAGAAGAATAAGAGGAGACTTACTACTGTGCCATGACATCATGCAAGACAACTATTTACTAAATGAATTGAACCTGGAATTTTAACAGAACAAAGTGGACACTAGGGGGTATCCACTACAACAGAGGCCTAAGAAATTTAACACAAATAAAAGAAAGACTTTCTACACCCAGAGAGTGGTGTAGTGTTGGAATGGGCTACCATTGCATGTAGTATTTATTTATTTATTTATTTATCAAGTCTAGGATTACAAATGCCTTTGAGCCATGGCTCTTTTACAAAGGTTCCACATCAGAGAAATACAGATTATGGGGAACATCAAGACAGGCATTACAACAATATGGACATTGCAAACAGAGTACAGATTAATACAGTTCAAGGGTAGCATTGTAACAAGGCAGCCAGCGGCATTTGTCAGAGAAAATAGACAATAGATAAGAAGTGCCAGAGTCAAAGGGAGAGTGAAGAGGGTGGGGGGAGAAGGAATGTAGGAAGGGTGGCGAGAGGGTGAAAAGTGCAGCATTGGGTATACCAAGATGTGAGGGTAGAATCCAGTGGGGGGGGGACAACTAGAGCAGAAAGGGAAGTGGAGAATCAAGGTTAAGTTGGGTGGTCACAGAAGCTGTTGGTAGTGAGATAGTCCCGGAGCCTAGTTTTAAACATACCAATAGTTGGGGCAGAGGAGATGGTTGGGCTGAGGCCATTGAACCAGAGTGGCGTTCGATAAGCAAAAGAGCGTTGTCCCTGTGAAGTGTGACAGTGGGGGACTTTCAGTAGCTGTAGCGTGGATCTCCTAAGGCACCATTTGTTAATTCGGTGTTGTAACAGAGTTGAGACCCCAGGAGGTGCAAGGCCAAGGTAGATTTTTTTCACCATGGAGCAGGTGAGAAACTTTATGTGGTTTGATAGTTGGAGCCAGCCGGTCTGAGTGTACAGGTCACGTGTGTGGGTGAGACGGTGAGCACCGGTGATGAGCCGACATGCTTTATTTAAGGCAGTTGAGAGGCATCTAAGGGTTGTGGTTGTGACGGAGCCATAAATGAGGCGACCATAGTCTACTACAGAGATCACAGAGCTCAGGACTGCAATCTTCAAAGCTTCTGGCATGAGGTGTGGTCTGTGTTTGTAGAGGAGACCAAGCTGTGTATTAGCAGTTCTAGCTACATTAACTACATGAAGTCCATAGGAGAGATTAGGGTCAAGCTGTATCCCTAAGTATTTGAAGGACCCCATCTGATCTAGAGTGTTCCCCTGGGTGGTGGAGATAGCCAAGTGGTGTAGCTTGTGTGGGTTATGAGAGCTGCAGAAGAGCATAGATTTGGTTTTCTTGTCATTGAGGACCAGTTCATGATTAAGAAACCATGTCTCTACAGAACTGAAACCAAGTTGAAGGTTGTGTTGAAGAGTTGCAGGATCTTTGTGGTGGAGAATACAACAGCATCATTCTCATATAGTATGATCTGCTCAGAGCAGTGAGTGAGGGAGGGAGTTTAAGTAAAGGCTAAAAAGGAGGGGTCCCAGTATGGATCCCTGTGGGACACCCAGGCGAACAGGCAGGGTGTTAGAAAGAGCGTCTGCAATTTGTACTCTCTGTGACTGGTTTTCTAAGTAGCTTTTAAACCAGAGAGAAGAGTCAGGTGATAACCCGGCATTCAGTAGTTGGTGTATTAGTAGTCCATGGTGTACTGTATCGAAGGCCTTGGAGAGGTCGACGAAAATGGCCCCTGTGAGAAGGCCATTGTCAAGGGATTTGTGCAAAGCTCCAGTGAACTCAAGATGGGCTGTGGTGGTACTGTGACCTTTCCAGAAGCAGTGTTGTTGTGGACAAGGTATATTGTATTTATCCAAGTGGTCAGTAAGTTGATCAGCCACGATGCGCTCAAGTGCCTTAGAGAGTAGGGGCAGTATAGAGATAGGTCAATAATTTGGTGAATCGTCTTGTCCCCACTTTTATGGATGCGTCGGGTGGCTGTTTTCCATGGTCCGGAACTTTCCACATTGAGAGAGAGAGTTAGGGTTTTGTTAATGGATAAATTACCTCATCGAGGGTGAGCAATAGAAGCTTAAGGTCCAGGGTGTCACTACTAGATCTAGATTTAGAGATAGCTGCAGTAATATAGCTGTGAGCTTCATTCAGCTTTACCTTCCTGAAGTAGAAGAGGGGATGGTTAGATTGAGGGGCTGAGGTATTTGGGGAGTATGCCCTGTTTTCAAAAAAGTCATGGGGCAGAACAGTACTAAGGTCTGAAAAAGCTGTGTTAAAGATGTTTGCGATCACCTTGGGGTCAAGGGTTGAGGATCCATCAACCATTAACATGGCCAGAGAGGTTTCTGGCTGCTTCCCTGTGACATCCTTGATATTTTCCCAGAAAGCCTGACCATTTCCCCATGTATTGGTGCGTCCTGTCTTTAAGTGGATTCATTAGCATTATGGCTTTTGTGCAGGCATTTCATGCTTGTTTGTAATTTTGGATGTCCAGTTGTTTGCCAATGGCCCTGGCAACTGCCCAGAGGTGATCCCTTAGTTTCAGCTGTGAGAGAAGAGCCACGGTGACCCATGGGTTAGAGAGAGATTTTGTTTTGTGCCTTTTAGCAGGGGCAAAGAGGTCGCAGGCTTTGTTGAAAATTGAGATGAAGTGATCATGAGCCAAGTTAACATCTGTTGCTTCATAGATGGGTAGCCAGTCTTGTAGAATCAGGTGTTGTTTAAGATGTGGACATTTTCCATGAGGAAGGACTCTGCTAGGGATAATTTTGGGAGGGGGGCTTAAGGAATTTGTTAGACCATGCACACATGACTGGGGAGTGGTCACTGAGTGAGTCTGGGAGAATGGTCGTACAAGAAATCCTTGTGGGGTGAGTGCTGAGGACCCAATCCAAGAGGGTACTGGTGCCAGTCTTGTAGTTAATCCTAGTAGGGGAGTTTACCATTTGCGTGAGGTTAACAGCTGAGATGGAGTCTTTATAGGCACTGGCACTCGATGCTAACCAGTTTATGTTGAAATCCCCTACTAGAATAAGTTCAGCTTCAGGAGGATGAGAGTTGATAAAGTTTAGGACATCGTTGAATCCATCTTTAAGGTCCCTGGGCGGGGATGTATACAGAGACAATAGTCAGGGCTTTATGGTTGGGACTTAGAACGATTTTTATTGGCATAATCTGGGCTGTGGCAGAAAGTGATGGAGTTACTACAGGGTGCCAAGACAGAGAGTCTTTAATATAGATAGCGCAACCACCACCTTTTTTGGATATCCGGTCCTGCCTGTGGACATTGTAGCCCTGTTTTGTTACTGCTGAGTGAGGAACTTTAGGTGTCAGCCAGGTTTCCACCACTGCAAGGATGTCAGGGTTGTGTTGGCATATGAAGGCTTGGAGTGCATCCAGCTTTGGTAGTAGGCTGCAGATATTAATCATTGCAAGGATAAGGGCACCTGGAGTTTGTGTGTGGCCTGAGCTTCTAGGGCCAGGATTGGGATGGACGCTGCCAAAAATGAGAAGGAGGAGGAGTAGGAGTTTTGAGGAGCAGAGTCGCAGCTCTTTGAGAGATAGTTTTGATTGTTGTTTCCTGAAGTAGAAGTTGCAAGGTTCCAGGTGGTGTCCTATATGGACTGCAAGGTGGTACAGTGTAGAGAGGTGGCCACACTTGTTGAGAGTAGTGGTTGGGTTAAGTAACCAGGAATATCCAAACAGTGCATCAAGCACAAGTCTCGAGTGGAAGTGGAGAGTTCCCTTGGAGTAGCAGTGGAACCAGAGTAGAGGGTGGCTGGTGTGGGGTGGGGTGGGGGTGGCTAGGACCAGGGAGAGAGAAGAGGGGGCCAGGGCAAGAAGGAGGAGGAGAGGTGAGAAAAAGGCAGAGAGAGCCCACATGGCTTATGTACTAGATAAAGAGATAGAGATATAGCCCTCTAGTGGCTAGCAAGAACAAAAAAAAAATTCAAGGGCAGATTAGATTATTTTATTTTAGATGGAAATTGTATCATGTATTCTGGGTGAATGACAGGTGAAATGGTGGGCCACCTTCTTTTAGTTCCTAAACTCCTTAGTATGAACCTTAGCATATTGATTTGTGTGTATAGTCTTAGTGTGCCCTTCTCTTTGTTTGCTGTCAGGAGCTTTTATATTGCTCTTCTTTTTACTACAATGCCTACTGTCCTATGTGGCAGTGATGTATTTGTGACCACTGATCCAGTGGTATATAGCTGCTATAGCAGCAAGTTGCTATTAGGAACCTGATATTCTGGCATGGAACATTTGTAAATGAGCACTTGTGACCAAAGGTACTCTCTAAAATTTTCAATAAGAAATGAAACATCTATTTTTAATCCAATAATTTGATTTTCTGGTTACATGTCAAGGTCTAACCAGCAACAGTAAATATTTTGTTTTTAATGCTTTTCATTTAATCAAACTACACACAGCCACACACAAAAAAAGCACACAAATCACCCCAGTTCATCAGTGCCATAATCAATGAAGACTTTAGCTGGTTCTTTACAGAATAGTTGACTCCATTATCCTTCAGGTGTTTTCCATATGTGAATGTAGCCTTCACTAGTTTTCACTTGAAAAACTATACTGAAACACAGCTCAGCTGTTTTACATTTAACCCAAAATCAGCATTTGTGGAATCAATGGTCATGAATGCATCACTGTTACTTGGGACAGAAGACACTGAGCCAGATTTTCAAAGGTGGACACGTGGCTTGAGTCAAGCCATACATTCACCATAGTGTTTGGCATAGCTGCGCAAAACAGTTTGCCACAATCTGCACCCTATTTTAGTACCAGTTGTGACATTTTACTCAATTTGTTGCATCTTGTACCAAAGCACTTGCGCTAGCCCCATATAAAAGGTCCCCCACTGGCACAAAGTCAGACCAGGGGGGAGTTGATCTAACTTCTGCCCCTTGGCCTAGGGACTGAAAATTCCATTCTGCATCCGGCAGATGCTGCATGTCCTCTGTCCCCCTTTGTTTGGCACACCAGGGGCATAAGTCATCTGCAATCTGTTTGAAAGTCCAGTCCATTGTAAGTGAAAAAATAACATTAAAAACTAAAACATGGAGATCCCCGGGGGCTATACAATTAGCTAGCAACTTTTTAAAAAACTCATACTAGCAGACCAAGGGACAGCAACACTGGGACTACAGCACATGCATAAATCAAAACACTCTGCACAACTTCTTTTTGTAAATTTTGATTGCATTTCCCCTTGTGTCCTAGAGCAGTAGTGGAACAGGTAACTGTTATCTTAGGCATTAGCAGGCTTCACAGGCACACAGAAGGCTGTGCTAGATTGACAGGAGACAGTAAGGTACTCCTAAACACTGAGTACATTTGGGTAACTACGGGCAGTGGGGTACAGGGTAATTGCTGGGAGAAACGAAGACAGGTAATAATAATAACATTTATTTATATAGCACAATTCAATGGTTATCAAAGCATTGTACAGTAAAAGGAGGCAGTATATCGCAGTAGTCTAAGGATCTGAGCTGCAAATCTGGTGATATCCAGCAGATCAGACCTGGGTTTGAATCCCACCACTTCCACCTGCATACTGTGTGACTCTGAGCAAGTCACTTAAGCTCCTTGTGCTCCCAGGTCGCTCCTGTAAAAAAGCTTTCAGCTTAGTGTGCTATACTTGGTTAAACAACTAAATAAAAAAAAATAAACATAAAAGGATAAAATACAATAAAACTACATTAGTATGATATGCAATCAGAAGTGTTCATATAATTACTCTCCGAAGGCACAATAAAACAGATGAGTTTTTAAAGCCATTTTAACGCTTTCCATGATCAGGCACTTTCTAATCCAGCAAGGTAGATAGTTCCACAGGTAACAACCACATGTGATAACACAGGAACTACTCTATGTGAGGTAGGGTGATGTAGCTGTCCAGAAAAGCCAAAAAGGGATAATTTGTTAAAAGGGAGGAGTAAAGTGGCAGCAGGGTATAGGAAGAGTGCTAACTAGAACTAACTGCTGTTAAAAAGGAAAGCAAGTAACACCCTACTATATCTCGGGTAAAGTGTTAAAGATAATCCAGACTGGGAGTGTAAGTGGAAAAGCAGCACATAAAGGTAAAAGACAGTAAGGGCACGCTACATTCAGAAGTAGAATGGAGTGCATTCAGATTATTAGATATGGGAGTGGTGCAGTAAATTGGTTGTTGAGTTGCAGTATTCCGGGACACATTCTCAAGATTGAGGTGCAGCCCCATCAGCACTCACCTCTCTGGGTTGAGGACTGAGGTTGCTGGTCTCTGTGCTGAGCTGGCTAGGATCTAGAGGACCTCTTGCCCCACCTAGGGGGCCACCAAGTCTGCTGCCATTGCCTTAGAGGATTGCTTAGGCAGAGGAGGGACAGATGGACAGATGGACCTGGATGGCTTAAAGAGGGTGGGGTGGCAGGTCAGGTGTACATTCCTCAGCCTGTGCCACTACAGAATTCTTTCACTGTTCTGGTGGGTTGGGACTGCTGAGAGAGGCACACAAAGGGATGGCAATGGAGGATGTGAGGGGTCCTCCATAGGGGAGGCCCCAAGGTGGGAGGTAGAGGACCCTTGCAGTGAAGAAAGCAGCTTTTGGTGGAGGATGCAGTTGTGAAGGAAATGGATTTTGGAGCAGGAAGTGGTGGGGAGAGGGAGTTTAGGTGCCTACTTTGTGCCTAGGTATGGAGGGATGGACAGCAGAACCCAAGGATTGCTAGGGTGCAAAGTGGGGGGAGCTGGATGTCACTGACCACGAGGAGACAAATGACCTGGCAAGGGATTATTTTATTTTGTATTTTTTATTTTAGTCTTTGGTAACCAGATAAGGCCCACTAGGCACAAGTGGCTGTTTTCAGGGGTGGCCTGGGAGCACTGGGCAGTTAAGTGACTTGCTCAAAGTCACACAGTATGCAAGTGGAGGTTGTGAGAATCAAACTCAGGTCTGGGCTGCTGGATGTATCAAGATCATTCACACCTCGTTCCTCTAACCTGTAGGCTATACTGCCAGCCCTGGATAGGGATGGTATAGTACAGTACAGGGAGAGTTCAGGCAATAGGGGAGGGGCCTATTTCATGTAGCATGAACAATGGCATTTGCTGAGGTGCTACCTATCTATGGCTGAGGGGATGATAGGGTATTTCATACCAGGAATATCAACAATTTGGTTGGAGATATGGTGCAGGGAGGAGGTGTTTAACTTCACTGTGGACTGGAGGCCTGCCTGGAAAAATATGTCTCTGTACAGAGGTGATGGCCTGCATCCTTCTGGCATGAAGGAGGTTTAAATGTTACTGTCATGAACATTTACTGTAAAGTAACTGAGGGGGAAGGCAGTATTACCAAGGGAGGCATAAAACATTCCCTGACTGACAGAAGCAACAGGGAATGAGTGACCAAGGGAAAAACTGTCCCAAAGTGCAAGATGAAAGACGTATAGGCATAGTAAGGGATGAGGGAAGAAGAAAAGGTGTTGAAAGAGAGGTGTTGAAGTGACAAGGCATGGAGAGGTTGGTGAGGGATATGAGGTTTGAGCAAAGTTTCTAGAGGCAGCAAAGGCAGGAAGGGGGGAAGGGAGGTTGCAGTCATGGCGAGAACAAGATTTGGAGAGCCATGTGTGCCAATGCAAGGAGTCTAGGAAATAAAATTCTAGATCTTAAAGCCATCAAGACAGAGGCAGACCTGGATCATGTGGCCATAACTGAGTTGTGGTGCAGTGAAAACCATGAATGGGACATGGCTATACCAGGCTACTCTCAGTTCAGATAGGATATGGTGGGAAAGAAGGGTGATGGGGTTGTAGTGTATATGAGGAACGGTATCAAAGCAATGGAAGTGCAAAGGAACCTACATGCAAAGGATCGATTGGAGGTGCTATTGGTCACCCTGGAGACAGGAACCAGAGCCACTCTTCACATTGGGGTAATATACAGCCCTCCAACACAGGGGGAAGAATTGGATAAGGCGCTAGGGGACAGAATCAGCACAATGCAGAGGGAAGAAGTCATGGGATAGACACAGAGGGATCTTAGCAGTGTGGGGGGGAAGGTGACCGGAGACTGAGTAGGATCTGCGGCAACACTATAGGTAGGGAAAATAGGGCAGGCTAGGTGGGCCATTAGGACCTTATCTGCCAACAGATTCTATGTTAGACTTTCTATGTTTCTATGATGGCAAAAAAGGAGGAGGTGCTGCTGGTTAGGGACTTCAGTCTGCCAGATGTTGATTTGAGTCTCACAGCCACAGTCTCAGATAGAAGAAGTGCCATCCTAGACTTCCTGCAGAGAACATTTCTCAGGCAACTAGTCAAACAATCCAATTGAGATGAGGCAATACTGGGCCTGATGCTCACAAAAAAGGACAATGTTACAGACATCGAGGTGGAGTAGCACCTAGGGACCAGCAATCACTGTACAGTATGGGTTAACAAAAAGAGGCAGAAGAGACAACCCACACAAGGATGAAGACCCTGGACTTCAGGAGAGTGTATTTAAAAAGGAAATGCTGAATGCCTCAGAGACAACCTAGCAGGGGGATTGCCTGGGTGGGATGGAGGAACAGTGGGGTAAACTGAGGGATGGCATAGTGAAGGCAACAATCCTCTGCACAAAGGAAGAGTGCAAAAACAGACCACTATGATTCTCAAAGGAAGTAGCTCAGAATGTAAAGACTGAAGGGGTGGCATTAAAGAGGTACAAAGACATGCACAGGGAAAAGGGCAGGAATCTGTAAAAGGTAAAGCAAAGGGAAGCAGGGAAAGTAGAAAGGGTACAAACTCCCAAACAGAGAAAAGGGTAGTCAAAGGGGTAGCTAGTGGAGGCAAGACTTTGATCAAATACATAAATGAAAAGAGGAAGACTAGGGCAGGATTCTGAGGATAGGAAGAGCAGGGGATAATTGCACATAGGAGGATCAGAAAAAAGCAGATATCCTGTATACCCTGTAGGTACTTTTGTGCAGTCTTCACATTGGAGAGAGAAGGGGAGGCACCACATTGAAGCAACAGGAATACTAGGGGGAGGGAGGTAGACACAAGTCCATTCACAGAGAAAGGAGTCCTAAAAGGACTTGCAACTCTGTAAGTGGACAAGACTATGGGACCAGAAGGGCTACACCAAAGATGCGGGAGCTCAGAGTGGTACTAGCAGCACCTCGGGCAGCCCATCAATTTATTGGAAACAGGAGTGGTTCCAGAGGACTAGAGGAGGACAGACATAGTCCTGCTCCATAGGAGTGGCACCATGGAAGAGGCTGGCAACTGTAGTCCTGCCAGTCTAATGTCAGTGGTGGGGAAGATAATGGAAGCACTATTATAAGAAGGGCTAATGAAACACCTTGAATCCAATGAGTTACAAGTCCAGAGTCAGTATGGATTCCTGGGAGATCATATTAGATGCACCTGATTGATTTATTGAACTGGTGATCAGGGCAATAGATCAGGATGGGGCACTTGACATGGCCTACTTAGACTTTGGCAAGGCCTTCCTCATGTACCACATGGGAGGGTTATAATGAAACTGGGCAGTTTAGGGGTGGGACCCAAGTTGGTAAACTGGGTAAAGTACTGGCTAAATGGATAGGCACCACAGGGTGGTGGTAAATGGCACTCACTCTAACGAGGGAAGAGTGACCAGTATGGTACCTCAGGGCTCAGTGCTGTGACCATTCTTCTTCAGTGTCTTCATAAGCAACATTGCATAAGAACTGGAAGGGAAGTGACTCTGCAGATGACACCAAAATCTGAAATACTGAAGATTCTCCAGAGCGGGTGCTGAGAGAAAACTTGAGAAGTGTTCGAAGGTTTGGCAGCTGAGTTTCAATGCAAAAAAGTGCTAAATCATACATCTAGGGCAGAGAAACCTAGAGATGGTGTATAAAATGGGGGGGGGGGTTACTGATGGTTACAAAGCAGGAAAGATGCCTTGGGGTTATTATATCTGATTACCTTAAGGTGGCAGGGCAATGCAACAAGGCAGTATGCAAGGCCAATGGGATGCTGGGGTGCACAGGGAGGGGAATCACCAGCAGAAGGAGAGAGGTGGTGTTGCCACTGTATCAATCATTGGTGAGACCCTACCTGGAGTACTGTGTATACTTCTGGAGATCACATTTCAGGAAGGACAGACAGGGTAGAGGCTGTCCAGAGGAGGACAGTAAAACAGGTGCAATGGTTGCATCAAAAGCCCTATGAGGAGAGACTGAGGGATTCAATATGCACACCCTGGAAGAGAGGAAAGGGGCAGATGATAGAAGCCTATAAGTAGCTCATGGGGATGAACAAGGTACAGGAGAGGAGTATTAGAAAGGCGGGCCACCTGGCCATGAGGGCATGCAATGAAGCAGGAAGAGGGAAGTGTAGGAGGAATGTCAGGAAGCACCTTTACATTGAAAATAGGCAGACTGGATGGGCCAAGCATCCCTTATCTGCTGTCACTTTCTATGTTTCTGTGAAAGAGAGGTGGACATCTGGAACAGTCTATCAGCGGAGGTGGTGGGAGAGGAAACAGTAGTGGGTTTCAAGCATGCATAGAATATGCACAAAAGAATCTTAATAGTAAAGCAGGCAGTGAAGCAGTCAGAGATCTGGTAGGGTCTGCCATGACATTCTAGGCAGGGACAAACTGGGTCAGCAAAGCGGTCCTTACCTGCCATAAAATATTATGTTTCAGGGTATTTATCTTTAACTTTAGTGGCACATTCCTACCATTAAATGGCACCTACAGTAACAAGAAAATAACTGGAAGTGTGACCTGATGATGCATACCTTCCTTTCACTTTTTGCGAGGGGAGACAAAGTCATATCAACATGATGGTGGTCACAGAGGAAGCTTAGGGTGAATGTTGAAAAAGTTACATACAGTACTGCATGGACAGAAAAGATATCTTACTAATTTTGTCATGAATAATTTTCACTCACAAGACTGGGTGTTGCTGACACTACAAGTTCTGGGGTAAAACAGGAACACAGACACTATGAAGCACATTTGTTCTGAGAGCTGAGGGAAGGCAAGAGGTTTCCTTTTTCAGTAATAGAGGAGAAAGAAAGGTAAGCTATGTTTAAGAGTACTTTCATGTTTGTGAAGTATTTACCCAGGATAGCACATTTGACATGCAATATCTTATTTTCAGTGGTGTCCTGCTTTCTAAACATTTTATAGCTAAGGGGGCTGAAGCATTGAAGTGACTTGCACTGGTTCAGAGTGACTTATTAATGCCACTATTGTCAATAAATGCCATTGGCTATTACTACACAAAAATGGTAGCAGGGAGAAGGCTGGCAATTATAGGTTGATCAGACTGACACTGGTGGTGGGAAAGTTAATGGAATCACTGCTGAAGGATATGATTGTAGAATATCTTGAATCCAGTGGATTACAAGACCAAAAATAGCATGCATTCATGAGGGGAAGGGGTCACATCTAATGAATGTGATAGATTTATTTGACCTGGTGACAAAGGATTTAGATGAGGGTTGAGCAGTGGACATGGTCTACCAAAATTTCAGTTAGGCTTTCCACACCAGTCCACATAGGCAACCAATATGCAAGCTGTGTAGCTTAAGAGTGGGTCCAAAAGTGGTAGACTGGGTAAGAAATTGGTTAGGTGATAGGTGACAGAGGGTGGCAGAAGAATGGAGATCTCGCTGAGGAAGAGTGGGTGACCAGCAAGATGCCTCAGGGATCAGTACTGGGACTGATCCTTTTTATTGCCTTTATAATTCACATTGCATAGAAGCTGGAAAGGAATGTATGCCTCTTTGTGGATGACAGTAAAATCTGCAATAGAGAGGACACTGCAGGGGCCATGGAAAGAATGAACATAGACCTGAGAAAACTAGAGGAGAGGTCAAGGCTATGGCAGCTAGGTTTCAATGTGAAAAGTGTAAAATAATACATTTAGAGCATAGAAACCCAGGGGTGGCATACACAATGTGTGGAGTGGTTTTGACAACCAGTTAGCAGGAAAGAGACCTATGGGTAATCTCACCGAATGACCAAAAGGTGGCCAACAGTGCAGCAAGTCATTCTTGAGGGCTAATGGGATGCCGGAGTGCATGGGGGGGCTCTTGCCAGCAGAAAGAGTGAGATGGTGTTGCTTCTGTAGAGGTCAATGGTGAGACCCCACCTAGAGTACTGTGCCCAGTTCTGGAGACCACATCTTCGAAGGACATAGACAGAGTGGAGGCAGTCCAATGAGCAACTAAAATGGTGCAGGATTCACATCAAAAGCTCTATGAGAAGAGACTAAAGACCTCAACAAGTACACTCTGGAACAAAAGAGGGAGAGGAGGGATATGATGAAGACCTTTAAATACCTCACAGGGGTGAATAATGTACAGAAAGGAAGTATTTTCTGAAAAAAAGGTGCTGAAGAACAAGGGGACATGCTACGAGGCTTGAAGGGGGCAGAATCAAGAAAGATGTCAGAAAGTACTTCATCAGACAGAGAATGGAGGATTCCTGGAACAGCCTTCCAGTGGAAGTGGTGGGGGTGAAAACAGTGGCAGGGTTAAAGCACACTATGGGATAAGTACAAAGGAATCATAGTGGAAAGGAAGGAGGGTGGGAGAAAGAGATGTAGATCAGGCATGGTCTGCAGTAATAAAGTAGGGAGAAATGGGTAGACTGGATTGGCCAAACAGTCCTCATCTGCTGTTAAATTTTATGCTTCTATGTGGACCAAACAAGAGACTTAATTAATATCCCAGATCTGTAGTTACATTTTAAGTTTTTATCCCTAAAAGGCACACTGAGAAAAGTGTGTTTTCATGTGCACTGTTAGAATTGGGTTTACAGAAATGAAGGGGATTGGAGAAAAGGTAATAACAGATCATAAAAATACAGATCATAGGGAAAATGTGACCCATTGATAAAATAGTAAATGTTGAGTAATCAATAAAAAGTCAATCAGCGATTACAATTGACAAACAGATGGGGAGTTTCTAAGAGCAGCTAAAACTGTTTGCATGCAGTAATTGAGAGAGGCAGCTATAAAAATAGTATCAGGAGCCAATAGCTGCAAGACCGTTATAAGGGATGTTTTTTTTTTAATTTTTATTTATTGAACATTTCAGAATTACAACCTTTGAGTCAAGGACTCCTTTGCAAAGGCTCCACGTCATTCAGGACAGGACATAACAACAACAGAGTGTTCAAAATTCCATAAAACCAGTGACATTACAATACGACAGAGATTAACATCATAGCATATGTTAAAGCTATTCGTCAGAATGAAAATCGTAGGGTTACACAGTAGAGGCCGTCTGGTTAGAGGCTTCCAACAGGACAATTACCATGTTCAACAATACAGGATATGGTTAGCGCCAGGGCTCGGTTAAAAGAAATCTGGCGGTTGAGAAGATCGAGTTGGTGAGGTGGCCCCTGTGGTCAGCCAGTCCAGGGGACAGAAGGGAAACATGTGCAGGTCACAGAGTTGAGGAGAAAAAACTTGGTCCCTGATTTGAAATGGCTTAGGGTGGGGGTGAGTAGGACGGAAGACGGTATGTTGTTAAGCCAGAGGGGAGCATGATACCGGAAGGATCTTTGTCCTAGCGAGGTCCTACAGATGGGGACTTTGAAGGTGGTCCGGGCCAGCCGTCTCAGGGTGCTCCTATTGAGGAGCCAGTTGGATGAGGGTGTAATTCAAGCAGGAGAGTTTCATAAGGATCTTTTGGCTTGGAGACAGGTGTGATATTTAAGCCTCCCTTCAAAGGTAAGCCAGCCCACTTGAGAGTAGAGTAACAGGTATGTGTCTGTCTAGGGCTGCTAGTGACAAATGGCAGGCTTTATTGAAGCTGTTCTGATGCTGTTAAGTGCCAATTGGTCAACCGCGCCATAAATAGTTATACCATAGTCAATTAATGAAAGGACAGAGCTAGTAACCATAGCCTTAGGGCCTGTGGGGAGGCAATGTCTATGTCTGTAGAGGATGCCAAGACGGGTATTGACAGAGGTGGAGAATCTTAATATGTTGATGGTATGTAAGGGATGTGTCAAGAGTGATGCCAAGATATTTAAAGCAGGAGACCTGTTCAATGTGGGTGCCCAGTATGTTTTGTTAGAGAGCTGTGCGGTATTGAGGGGTTTGTCGATGGGCAAACATCATGGATTTTGTTTATCATAGTTAAGTATGAGCCAGTGTTCAGTAAACCAGCCCTCCAGCTCCCTAAAGCAGCCTTGAAGCGTATTTTGGAGGTGGGTGAGATTAGTATGTTTCCAGTAAAGCACGCATCATCGGCATAAAGCAGTAGCTTTCACTACAGGCTTGAGGAGTGAGTTTAGAAGAGAGTGAACAATAGGGGGCCAAGTATCGACCCTTGAGGGACACCAGCAAGGACCGTTTTTTGGGGGGAGAGTGTTTCTCTAATTTTTACCTGTTGCGATCTGTCAGACAGATAGTTTTTTAAACCAGGAGATAGTATCGGGTGCAATATTGAGGGATGCAAGGGCATGCAGAAGTAGCTCATGATTGACAGTGTCAAATGCCTTAGTCAAATCAATGTAGATTGCTCCAACTGCAGCCCCCTGATCGAGTGCTTCATGAATGTAGGACATGAAATCTAGTAGTGCTGTGGTAGTACTGTGCCCTTTTCTGAAACCATGTTGCTCATGGCAGAGGAGTCCATATCTGTCAAGGTATTCTGTGAGTTGGTCGGATACAATTCTTTCTAGTGCTTTTGAGAGGGGAGGGAGGATCGTAATGGGTCTATAGTTGCTAGGGTTTGTTGGATCACCTTTTTTTAGGATAGGTGTGATAATACCCTCTTCCATGAAGTGAGGTTGGCCGGCAAAGAGAAGTTGAGGAGTTTGGTGAGATGCGGTAGTGTCTCAGTAAATAAGTCTAAGGATTTTAAGATCAAGGGAGTCACTACTAAAATGCACGTTTTGCAAGGCTTTTAAGAGATAGCGTTTAGCCTCATTGCAGGAGATTATGCGCAGCCTGAAAGGAGGGTGTGTATGAGAACAAGGTGTGATGGTAGCTGTGCGGGAAATGGGGTCAAAGAAATTTGGAGGAAGGACATAACTAAGGTCAGTGAAGGTGTTGTTCAGGGTGTCGGCTATGGCAGTGGGGTCTTGTGAGAGGGTGCCCTGAACTAGGAGCTGGGTAGGGTCAGGTTAGAGTTTTCCCACAAAGTTTCTTAACATTGCTCCAGAAAGATTTCCCAGAGCTCCATGTGGTAGTGAAGGCTTGTTGATAGTATGTGGCCTTGGCGCGCGGATAGCCTTTGTACATTGTTTCGCTTCTCTGTAGAGCTGTCTATCATGTGGCAGCTGGATGATAGTGCCCTGTGCCAGAGGTTATCCCTATGGTGCATCATATGAAGGAGGGACTGGGTAATCAAGGGTGTTCAGGATTTTAATACCGACTTTGAGAAGGGGCAAATAAGTCACAGGCCGCATTGAAAATGGTAATAAATGCAGTGGCGCTGCGTCAAGGATTGAGCAGTATGACCAGACTCCCAATTACAGGTGAGAAGGTACACCCCTAAGGCGGCAGAGGCACCTTTTTGAGGTGTCTTTGGGTGGAAATTTTAGGTTTACCGGGAGTGGTTTTATTTGACCACCAACATGCGACCGGGGAGTGGTCACTAAGTACATCAGGGAGCATGCTAACTTTGGTAAGGTGGTTTGGGTGGTTAGTAAAGGTAAGGTCTATAAGCGAGGAGGATCCTGACCGAGGGTCCAGTCTAGTGGGTGACGTTACTACTTGGGTAAGGTCATATGCACATGTTGTGTCTTTGAAAACAGCCGACGTAGAGGCTAGCCAGTTCACATTAAAGTCACCCATTATAATTAGTTCACTTTTAGGGGGAAGATAAGTGATTGCAGAAAGAATAGAATCAAATGCTGGTTTCTGGTTGGTTGGTTTCCCATCCTATTGCAACCTGGCATCAAAGAAGATTGCATTCCCTTCCTTCTGAAGAGTATTACTTTAGATTGATAGGCATTGCTCATCATATCCCACTTATAAGCCAGTTGTACTAGATTACTGGGTCTGCATGCAACTACTTATGAAATGCTATTCACCATTAAGAAAGGCTAGTAGGCAAAAGCTTAGAGATGGTGGTTGACATGCAGTGCAAGCTGCAAAAGCTGAAGCTTAGCTGTGATAGCTGAATAATTAAGCAATGAGCCATGGGGGGGGTTATCGGGGGATTTACCACGGCTGGGGTGGTTTGCCCACAAGGCACAGCTGAGTAGGTAAATCCGCCCCAACCGTGGTAAATTCCACGATAACCCAGATCCCTCGAGTGGCTTATTGCGATTATACCAACTACTGCTTTTCTTTATTAGTTTAAAAAAAGAAGTACTTGGTATCATACTTAAATAAGGCACTCAGTAGTAGAGCAGTGTGTTTTTTTTTTTTTATTTCCCTGAGGTACGGAGCTGCTGTTTTTACAGTCTCCGCTTAGTGGGGAAACCAGATGGTGGTCGGAGTTCAGCGATTTCGCCATCAAATTGCTTTTCTTTTTCAAGATGTGGCTGGCTGGCACCTTTTGTGGTGATTATCAGAGGATTTACAATGGAGGTAAGGTGCCAGCCTGCCGTTTTCATTGGTCAGTGTCCGAGGTCCATGGTATAATTATGCTTAATACTCGGGTTATATATGCTGGCATGACAAAAAAGATCACGACTGGCATTTCAGTGACAGGCTCCATGTCAACTGCAAATTGAATTTGGCATAGAGCCGCATGGTTTTAAACTGTTTTGTACATCCGGGGGCTTTGCCCCCTAACTCCCCATGTGGGGTCTTCGCACCACCCCAAACTAAAGGATTCTAACTCCAGGTCAGAGTTAGTTTGGGGAGGGGGTGCTGGTATGGGGAAGTGGTTGTCCCCTTCCAGAGGCATTTCTGTGGCAACATAGCGCTGTAGTCAATATTGACGCATGTCGCCGTAGAAATACAGCTGTTAGAGTGGCATACCTTAGTACTGTAGACGATAAGCTGAGTTTCAGCTGACTGAATGCTTATACAATGAAGGCTGTGGGCATTCACATTCTCCATCTCCATTACAGGAACTACCACCCATTTGACAACCCTAATGGCACAGGAACCCTCTTACAAAGGGTTCTTCCCCATAAGAGTACAGGGACTCTCTTGAAAAGGGCTCCACTCCTAGATGTAGTGTAGAAACAAAGTTCCCTTTGGTTTAAAGTATAGTACCTCAGGGACCCCCTCCCCCCAAACAGAAGAGAGGTGTGCCAACAGACAAAGAGGAGAAAATAAAGGAAGAGGGGAAAATAATGCCCAGTGGACAATCATACTAGACTGGTCTAAATGCCAAGGGGTGTGTCCTCCTGTTACTTTATAATACAGATTTGTGCCACCAAATTGCTTGTAAGCTGCTTGTTTAATAAGTCACTAGTTTTCTGAAAACAGGAAATTAACTAGTTTAGTCAAGCAAAAATCTGCAGACCCAGCACCACAGCCACTGGCCAGAAAATAAAGTCTCTAAATGACTAGTAGGTATACATATTAACATACAAACATACAAATCTGCCAGCAGAAGAAAGCTTTACAGTCTATAGCATCAGCCTTATGCAGAGCTGAAGCATTTTGTCTTTACGTGTCACTCCACCCCTCTTCCTGCACTCTCTCACCCTCTTCTTAACTTTATCTTGCCTCCTCTTGAATCCTCCAACATCATTGTAGTCCACTACTTCCTCTGATAGCCCATTCCACCCTGTCACTACCCTCTCTGTGAAGAAGTGTCTCCTGGCTTATTTCTGGTACCTTCCTCTCATCAGTTTGTATCTGTGACTCTTCTTGTTCTTCTTTTCACCGATCTGGTAACGTTCACTGTGGTCAACCTTGTTAATACCTTTGAGGTACTTAGAGGTCTCTGCTATGTCCCCTGTTCTGTTCTGTCCTCAGGTGACTATATGCAAAGGATCTCTAGCCTTTGCTTGCACAAAGGCCCCTACTGTCCCGGAATTATTTTTGTTGCCCTTCTCTCTACTATCTCAAGCAGGTTGATGTCCTTTTTGTGGTAGGTACTGCAGTATTGCACACAGTACGGTACTCCAGGTGCAGCTTCACCATGGATCTGTGCAGTGGCAGTATGACTCCATACCTGCTGCTGCAGAATCCCTTGCTTATGCAACCCAGTATTCTATTTCCCTTGCTGCTGCCTTATTGCATTGCATAAAGGGTTTCAGATTGTTCATAATTGCAATCCCCAGCTTTTTCCCTCCTCTGACACCATAACTGTTTCTCTCCCAACGTAGTACTTGGCCCTAGGCTTCCTATTTCCTAAGTGCATGGCCTTGCACTTCTTTGAATTAAACTCTAGTTGCCAGGTTCCAGATCAACTTTGCAGCTTTGCAAGGTCCTTCCTCAGCTCTCTGACCCCATCCTCTGTGTCCACCCTCAAAAAGAGCTTGGTGTCATCCACAAACTCTTGATCACTCTCTTATGGGGAATCCGGTGTAATATGTACACTGCCCAGTCTCTATTCACTGCTTTTGTTACTCAGTCAAAAAAATTGATCAAGTTCATTTGGCATGACCTCCCTCATAAGCAAAAATTTAACTATTGTGAAGCATGTATGATTATTGCATCTGATAGGCTGAACTGTGCTCTTTGCAGTTTGTCTCTTGGTTAACCAGTATTCCTACTTTGCTTTTTTCCTCCTACTGTAGCTTGACCAAATGGACTCAGTGGAACTGCTTGTTTCCCCAACATCCTTTGTATTCTTCACACCACCCCTTAAAAAGAGACCTACCTCCTCCATTTCCTGTTAGACCTATCCCACCAGAATAGCAGGAATACCTCCTTCTTAGTGCTCCAGTCATTTTCTTCTTCCACTATATCTGAGTGTCTCAAACTGTTGAACTTCCAAGGACATCAGGCTCCAAGACTAATCAATGTTGCTTGGTTGGATTGTTACAGCATCCATATTCCATTCCCAAATGTTGTCCTTCCATGCTTATTTGCTCCAGCTGGGCATCTGATATTGCTGTGCTACCCAGCAGAGCTGTCCGCTCCTTGGCGAACCCATGCATATGTCTCTTGCCACCACTGACCTCATGCACTAGTTGCCTCCCTACCCCACCCCTATCCTTTAGTTTAAATTCCCCTGACTGCCCTGTCCCTTGACAAAACCAGTATCCCTTCCCATTTAGCCCAAATGCAGCTCATTCTGAGCATCCAGAGATTCCTTGCCCTAGAATGCCTTCTAACCAGCAAGAAAAAGAATAGCCTCCCTCATCAGAACCTTAGCTAAACTTAGCTTTTTTTTTCTGTAACTCCCTTTCCTCAAATATCCCATAACCATGAAGATCTTGAAGAAGATACCTCTAGATAGTTTTTTACTTTAAGAACATATCTAGTTCCTCTTCATATCCTCAGAAGACAACTCCCTACCACAGTGCAGACAACAGTTATCTCCTCCATTTAGCTACAGTGTTGGCTATGGATCACACTCGTTTCACTTGAGCAGTAGGTAGTCAAATCACCTTTCCTGCACTAGCGCTATGGCCCTACAAATGTAGAATCATAGAATTTGTTGGCAGAAAAGGACTGCTTGGCCCACCCAGACTGTAGCTGGTCTCCAGGGACCCTACCTCCTCACTGCCAATTTTCTTTTTTTTTTTTTTGTGTGATCTATTTTTTCGCCCCCATGTTCGCTGGTCCACCACTTCATTGGGCTCTACCAAGTTCCCCCCAGCCCCTACTGTCCTTACCCAGCCCTCCTCTGATCCTCATATTGCAGCTGACTGCCTGGGATATCCTGGTGTATCCCGTTGCTGGGCGAGTCCCCCTCCTCCGAGGGGGAACGCACCGGGGGGAGAGGCGTGACCCCAGCACATATTGTACTTCTAGGGCTCAGGGATGCTGCTGAGGAACAGGAGGCCCTGAGAAGGCACTGGAGGCCCTCAGGGGAAAAGAGAGCCATCATCCGGTGCCCAGCGAGCGATTTTCCTGGCTTTCTTAAGGTGCGTGACATCCGGACGTCAAGGCCAGAGCCGACATCTGTCATGCACCACCCCAATGATCCTGATGTGTTGCTGTACCCCTGACCTTCACCAGTGGTCACTTCAACACCGAGTCACAGCCACTTCCCTCCCTGAAGACAATGAGCAGTCATGGGACGCTCAAGCTGCCTCCCCCTGGCCGTCCCTCCAGCGAACTGCCAATTTTCTAATATGGCTATCCCATGCATGCTTAAAGCCCCCAGCTGTTTTTACCTCCCCCACATTCTCTAGCCATCTCTGCCAGGCATCCACCACTCATTCAGTAAAGGTAGTACTTCCTCACATCCTTCCTAAACTCTCCCCATTCCAGTTTCATCTCATGCCTTCTGGTTCTGATACTCTTCCTCTGTGGTGCCAGAACAGTTTGAAAAGTGGTAGGGACAAAGACTTAAGAGGTAAATTTTCCCCTATTAAATACATTATTAAGATAGCAAAAAGTGATAGGGCCACATATGAAAGTGGTAGGGCCATGGCCCTAGTGGCCGCCCCCCCCGTTCCGGCACCTATGCTTTTCCTCAGTTGAAAGAGACTTTCCTCTTGCACCATGTTCACCCCAATAGGTATTTGTCCCTCTTTATCATGTCCCTCTATTCTCTCCTATTTTATGGGGTGCACATGTTGAGATTCATCAGTCTCTTATCATAGGGGTTTTGGTTCAACCTCTGCACTATTTTAGTCACCTGTCCCTGGACTATCTCCACCCTATGTCCTTTCTGAGTGGTGGCCTGTAGAACAAGACACAATACAATAGGTGGGGTCTCACCAGCTATTGATATAGTGGCAACACCACTTCACTCCTTCTGCTGGAAATTTCTCTCCCTATGCATCCCAGCATCCCACAGGCCCTACCCACTGCTTTGCACAATGGCCTGCCACTTTGAGGTCATCAGATATAATAACTGCAAGGTCTCTTTCCTGCTTAGTGATTGACAGTACTCTCCATCCTTTACTCAGTCTTGGTTCCTATGCTATAGGTGCTTGATTTTGCACTTTTAGGCATTGAACCCCAGATGCCATGTTCTTGGCCAGTTTTAATTTCCCTAGACCCATGCGAATTTTTTCTACCCCTTCATTATTACAGATTTTGGTATTGTCTGCAAAAAGGCATACCTTACCTTCCAGATCATCTGCAGTATAACTCCCGTATGAAGACATTGAAGAGGACCATTCCCAGTACTGAGCCCTGTGGCACCCCACTGGTCACACTTCCATCATTGCAGTAAATACCATTAACCACCACCCTCTGTTGCATATCCATTAACCAGTTTCTAACCCAATTCTCCACTTTGGATCCCACCCCTAGGCTGCTCAGTTGTTTAATAAGTCTCCTGTGCAAAACAGTGTCAAAGGCACTGCTAATGTCCAGATAGGCATCCACTGCCCTACTCTGATCTATTTTCCTGGTCACTCAAGTCAAAGAACTCAATCAGATTTCCTTGGCATGACTCTCTCCCCACCCCCACCCCCACCCCCACAAATCCATGCTGACTTTGGTCTTGGAGCCCATTAGATTCCAGATACACTACCAACCTTTCCTTTAATAGTATTTCCATTAATGTCCCCACCACTGAAGTGAGACTCACTGGTCTATCATTATTAGTCTCTTCCCTGCTGCCACTCCTTTACTGAGTGACCACATCTGCTCTCCTCCAGTTCTCTGGAATCATGCCTGAGTCTAGTGAGCTATTGAATAAGGCTATCAAAAGGGCAGCCAGCACCGCCCCCCTTGAATTTTTTTTAGTATCCTTGAGTGTATCTCATCTGGTCCCATAGCCTTGTCCACTTTCAGATCTGAAAGTCCCTTCAGGAATCTTTCCTATGAAAATGAACTTGAGTCCACCTCCCCTCCTTTTTCTTTCTGCTGATCACTAGTGGTCTGTCCACTCTTTCTTCCACTGTGAAGACTGAGCAGAAGTACCTTTTCAGGATTACTACGTTTTCTTGGTCCTAATATGTGCTGTTTTCCTCTGCCATCTTCCTTATCCTCGCTATCACTCCTCCATTGCGGGGGGTTTTCATAGGAGCATCAGGGATGTGCACCATGACTGTTGCATATCCCCTTGTGCTATTACATGAGATGATCTAAAAGGTGATGTAACTACTGGATGCAATTTGCACAGCACTAAAATAGACACATGCACCAATATCCAAAGAGTTCAACCATTTGATTTTTAAGAAGAAACTTTGTTGTTTCCTCATGGGCACATACAAGTGCACTTGTAACTAAATGCTTATGGTTATCTCTTTATAATGTATTTATGCTCTTATTTATAATGTTTGTCATCGGAATTATTTTTACTCTGCATTGTTTTATGTTACTCTGATATTGTCTACACTACTGTTTGATGTTTTGTACTGCTGTGTTACTTGTAACTGCTATTCCTCTATTTGTAATTCTCATGGGTTGTGCCTGAAAATAGGCAATGATTTTGTCTTGTGCACATACCTGGTTAATTAAAATGAAATAAATAAGTACACCAAAACATTTGAAAGCAGCATCCAAACATTTAAACCTATTTTGCATGGTACAAGCTGAGCCTGGCACAAAGAACTGTGCCTGCATCATGCCTTTTGAACCCCCCCCCCCCAGTTATGCCCTTCATATGGTAACTTTATCAAGATTCTAGAAGGGTTGTAAAGCTGCAGTCTTTTTTAAACACTGAGGCTGGGATATTCAAAGAGGTTGCACCTGGCACAACAGGGTTGCGCATGAGTGCAACCCCCCAATGTGCCCCGGCATGATATTTAAAGGGGAATGTTATGTGGTGCAACATCCGATGCACCGGAGCACATCATTAAGGTATGTGGTGCAGATGCAGGGGGCATGCCCATGCATATGTGGCACATACTGATATTCAGCCTGGGATGTGTGCCACATATGCTGGTACAACCCCTACATGCACTGCACACTGGTGCACAAAGATGAGCCAAAAAAAGCAGGCTCAAATGCTGGCCACCCACAGGTGGGTGGCTGTATTGAAAGACACAACACAACAGCCGCCAGCCGTGGGTGGCCACCCAACCAGCAGGACCACCGTCCACAAGCATGCTGTTCTCCCGGTAGTCCAGTGCCCCTCCCCACCCTATATGTCTGATTATGGGCATCCAAATAAAGTAAAGTAACTATGGTGGTCTAGCGGTCCCGATCATGGGCATCCGAATAAAGTAACATAACCCTAGTAGTCTAGCGGTCCCCCATGCCTGATGCGTGAGCAGTTGTAGCTATCAGAGCAGAACCTGGTGGTCAGTGGTACCACCTCCCCACCCACCCACAGAGTGTCCCCGGCCATCCAGCACCCCCTCATCATCAGCAGAGGCAGCGCCCCGCTTGCATCCTGCCCAGCAGCCCACTAAAGACAGCGTGACAGCATGATCTGTATGCCAATTGGTCCATAGTGGACCAATGGACTTACAGACCATACTGTACTACACAGGACCAGATATGTCTGCAAACCCTTTGGTCCACTCTATGGACCAATGGGCATACAGATCATATTATGCGCTGTCATTTGGTGGGCAGCGAGACGTAATAGTGAATGCTGCCACCTGCTGATGACGGGGGTGCTGGGTGGCTGGGGCCCTCTATGGGTGGTGGAAGGGGTACCACTGCACCACCAGGTACTGCCTGATAGCTACAACTGCCCACAAATGGGCATAGGAAGGAGCTGCTAAACCACCAGGGAAACCGTGATTTATTCAGATGCCCACAATCGGGTGTAGGGGGGACTGCTAGACCACCAGGGTTACTTTAATTCATTCAGGTGTCCACTATCAGGCATGGGTGAGACCGCTAGATGACCAGGGTTACCTTAATTTATTCAGATGCCTGCAAACGGGCATGGTGGGGGGACTGCTAGGCCACCAAGGTCACTTTCATTTATGCAGATGCCTGTGATCAGGCATACATGAGTGGGGGGGAATGCAATAGCCCACTAGGATGCTGACCCCTGATGGCAGCAGCTTGGCAGGGCGCCAGGCACATTTTGCCAGAACCTGGCGCATCACATGCAAATGGGGCCATACTGACATGCAAATAGCCCCATTTGTGCCTTGCATATATTTGCATGTCCTCCAGCTGAATATCATGGGTGATGAGCCTAGCGCAACTGCACCTATGCTGGTACATCCCTGTGCTCCCTCTCTGTGTCTTGCACTGGTGCAGTACCATTGCACCATGCACAGTATGTGCACCCTGCCGTATTCAATGGTGCTGAGCCATGGCGCATCACCATTGAATATTGCCTGGTCCTAGCCTGGTGCAGCCCAGTTGTGCTGCACCCCGGCTTGCACCACTGCCTGGTGCAGTCTGAATATCCGGCAATGAGTTATTTATATGGATGTAGTCACTGTTTTTACAGTCATTTATTCCCAATTTGTAAACAAATTAACATAGCCTGGCATTTTCAAGATTTGGTGTGACTGACAGTATGTAAATATGGTTAAAAAATCAGACATTGATCCATTAAAGGGGAAATTGTTTAACTAGGAAATGCACACAAAGCCAAAGCTTGTTTCAAGGTGTGATCTGGGAGCACAAGGAAAATAAGTGACTTGCTCAGGGTCACTCTGTATGCAAGTGGGGGCTGCAGGATTCAAATCCAAGTCTCCAGGTTTTCAGCTCAGTGCCCTAAACCACAATGCTAGTCATTTGAGATTAGAGGATATAAGAAGAAATGTAGGTTTGTTTTAGATCTTAGTGTGTACTTTTTGATTTGTATTGATTCAGTGTTTGTGGAATAAATATTTATGCTTGTACAACTCTGTTTGTTGCTGTACTGTATTCTATTCCTGTTTCTTAGACACTTTGAGCTTTATAGCTGGTAGGAATAGAGCACCCCCAACACGGGGGGGGGGTGAAAAGGAGGAGGAAGGGGAGGCTGGTGGGTGATTTCCCAACACTAGAGCAGTGGTTGCTGGGAGAGGCTGGTTTAAATACTAAGTGTGGGAGGAGTTTATTCCCCCACATTGAACCTTGGGCTAGCTCTCCTATTGTTTGACATGTTCTTGAGGTTTTGCTTTGACATTAGTATACCTTAGGGTTGTTAAGAATATATTATTGTATGGGGTCATATTTATCAGTTTAAGACAAATAGCATTCACTAGCTGACTTAAACTAAAGATGAAAGAATACTTAAATATTAACTTCACTTATACATGCTTTGGCTTAAGATATCTGACTGTCTCCAGACTCATCACCCACCTTCACCAGGTAATTACATCAGCCTCCATGTGTTCACATTTCTTTTCCTCCATGGTGGGGTCCCTAGGTCAGAAACCAGTGGAGGGCTGATGCCTATTAAACAGTTTGGGGTCTGCAGGGGTGCTAGTCAGCATCCTGCCAGTTAGGGTTTTCTACAATGCTCCCCTCAGGGTTATCAGCATGTTTTATTTATTTATTTTATTTATTTAAATCTTGGAATTACTAATACCTTTGAGCTTGAGGCAGCTCATTTACAAAGGTTCCACGTCAAAGGAAAGGGTTACAATAAGGTAGGGAGGTACAGACAACATTCATGGCATCATCGGAGCACAGCAAGTCAACTGGTTAATAAGTGGGAAAAGTGCTACACACTCAGGATTACAAGCAAGCATAGAAAACCATAAGGTACATTTGAAGCAACACTGCTAATCAGAGGTGAGGGGGAAGAGTAAGAAAAGGGTAGGGGAGATGAGAAGGCAGAGTCCAGATAGAGAAGGAAAAGAAAATATGGCAGCCAGAGGCCTTGTCGTTGGGTGAGAGTGAGGGGGAGGCTAAGGTGGGAGAAGGGGTAAAAGAGGGGAAAAGGAGGGTGGATGAAGGGAAAGAAGATAAGGGAGAATGGGGACCAGAAGGCCTGGACAGGTCCAGGAAGGGGGGGGGGGCGGTATCAGTGGGATAAGAGCAAGGAGAGGGAGATGTAAGGGAGGAGATGGCAGGGGGACGAGGGAATCATACCGTCAGGAGAGGTGAAACAAAACAGGAAGCCAAGTAAGAGCCTCAGAGAGTGAAAAAAGTGGTATGGGGTGTCTGCAGAAGTGGGAAACTAGGTGTAACAATCACAAGTGCTTTCTGTTAGGAGATGTTGACAAAGCATACTTTTAAATTGGGACTGCTCAGCTGGTTGCTTAGATTATTAAACCACAGTGGGGCTCTGCTTTGAAAGGATCACTGGTATTGAGCAGGCTGACAGTGGGGTACTAGAAGGAGGTCAGAAACTGAGGTACATGTGTGTTGGGTTTTAGGGAATTTGTTATTGCAGGCAACCAATGCTCGGGGGTAGTAATCCAAGTAGAGCTTTTTTAGACAGGAGGCTGGTTTGATATTTGATCCTGTTACTTAGTTGGAGCCGGCCAGATTGAGCATATAACTCACAGGTATGAGTAAGGCACGCAGCACCTGTAACTAACCTACAGGCTTTGTTCAGGGCCACCATGAGTCATTTAAGAGATGTGAAGGTTGCAGCACAGTATATGATTAGACCATAAAGAATGATCGAGAGGACCGAGCTGTGAACTGCAACCTTCAGGACTTCTTGGGTAAGACTTCATCTGTGTCTGAAGAGGAGCCCAATTCTGGTATTAACATCTCTGGCAACATTTTCAATGTGAGGCACAAAGGTAGGGTGACTATACAGGGTTAGACCTAGGTATTTGAAAAGCTGAGTTTGTTCAAGAGCATCTCCGTGGTTGTTGGTGATAGTGAGTTGATGGGCCTTAAACTTATTCCAAGAGGACGAAAACAGCTGGATTTTAGTTTTTTTGTAGTTTAGCACTAGTATGTGATTATTAAACCATCTCTCTGATTCTGTGAAGCCTTGTTGAAGACTGTTTTCAAGAGCGTTGGGATCCAGGTGGCTAGTCAAGATGACCGTGTCATCTAGGTAGAGGAGAGTACGCTGGTTGCAGACAGCTGGAAGGTCATTCAGGAAAATACTGACCAATAAGGGACCCAGGATTGAGCATTGAGGTACCCCTGATTGGACAGTCCTCTGCTCCAAAACTACATTTGATATCCTCACCCTCTGCAGTCTGTCACCGAGGTAGCTTCCGAACCATTTCAGGGTGTTTGGAGCAACACCAGTTTTAGAGAGTTGGCCAAGCAACAGTGTGTGATTCACTGTGGCAAATGCTTTTGTTAAGTCAACAAAGACTGCACCTACAATCTTGCCTTGATCGATGGCCTGTTGTATGAAGCTTGTGAAACCCCCATGCCATTTGTTTCTGACAGCTCAACCAGGTGGGCTGGGTTCGGGGAGGTATATATCACTTGGCACAAAGGCTAGGTTTGGCTACTCTGCACAAGGGCACCCAAGTAACTCTGAACACAGGAAGAAGGAATAACTATAATGTCGAATACCAGAAGTGGGATTCTAGAGTGTGGCATTTATTCACATTGAAACAGAATAAACAAAGCATAGATGGACCCCTGTGGGGCTACTCTCCTGGTAATGCAGATTAAAAGAGACCAGAACACACCCTCATCAGTTTAGCACTCAGGCTCTAAAACACACTGGGCACACAGCCCAGACTTGTACATTGCTTTAGGTTACACAGCCCAAGCTTGTACTCTGGTCTGGGTTTTCCCCTGGCTCGGCTCCCTTGCCAACCACTTGGACACCTTCCATACTTCGTGGAAACAGTTACTGGTGGCTCCCTAAACCACCTAAGAGCACCTCGGCTTCATCAGGGAATTTTCTTTTCAATCCCACGTCTGGGTACTTTCCTTAGGCACTGGCCAAGTACCTGAGAGAAAGCAAAAGGTGTCTCAGAGCAAATCCGTAGAGGTGAATTTGGTTACTACTGATGGAGCGAGGTCTCCCACCTCTGTCTCCCACAATTCATACCCAGCCATTTCTCTGGACAGTAAACACCTCATTCTTTAGCACTTAGCAATGTAGATTCTTGCTAAATGTATTTCACATTCCATCTACTTGTCTTGCTTCACATTTGTGCTGGACTTGAACATACTTAAATTAAGTGGCATTGTCCATTACTCTAGACCCCCCACAGGTTAAGCAGTCCAATCCCCACATTCTTTATTTCCATTTGTGCTGGCCTTGAACATACTTATAAGTGGCATTGTCCATTACTATAGACCCCCCACTGGTTAAGCAGTCCAATCCCCACATTCTTCCAACTGCACTTGGCTGTCTTTTCCTGACCCCACAATAACAGTCCCTTTAGATTCCTTCTGTTCAGGTGAAAAACACTTGGCCCTTTTTCAGAGCAAAGTCACCCTTTGGTTGCAGGTGCCCCACAGCATTTCCTCATTAAGGAATCTTCCTCTCAGAGCTTCTGGTGCCTCAGCACAACTCAAACAGGCAGCTTCTTTCCACTAGCAGGACCCAGGGAGTGTGCACCTGGAAAACAGGCAGACCCCTTCCCCCATCCCCTCAGGGATGGGGCTATGAATCATTGACAGCGGTCTCCACCACTTCAGTTACCAGTTCCTGTGTTCTTCTTCAGGTGGAAACACACACCTAAACCAAAGTAACTCTGAAACAGAACTTAAAGCTCTGAGAGCCTGCACATACTCTGCTGCACTACAGTCTCTCTCTCTGACTGCACACAGACTGTCTTCAAATTCCCCAATGTTCTACTCTAACCTTCAACTGCAATATTCCAGTGTGGCTTATGCAGCTGTGACAGTTCTAAAATGATATCGTCCCTCAATCTCAGCTGAGACTGAGAACAGAGTGAGACAGTGTGAAATCCATTTAACTGGAGTTTCACAAGCTGCATTCCCTGCCTACCACTAGGTCTTACTGGGATTCTAATAAGCCTGTGTAACAGGGGGGGTTACACTCACCCTGGGCCAGAAAAATGACTGTCTGCAGTCATTAATCACCCGGCTTAGGCCATCTCACCCCATGTGTTGATTACGGGGAGGTAGCACTACCGTCTCCCCTACCATGTGCCAACACAGGCAGACAACACTAAGGGCCTAGAGGCCTTTGGCTGACACATCAGCCTCTACTCTACCCACTGACTATGGGTACATAGTGGCTCTGGTAGAACTGTCCAGAGCATAGCCTTAATAGATCAGCACTGCAACCCCTACTGCAGGTCAGGGCCACAGCCTGTTTATCCCCTCTAACTCTCTGGGGAAAACCAATCTGCCTGTAACTGAAATCCCAAAACAACACAAACAGGGGACCTCTCCGACCCTGGACACCATGCAACCATACACTAGGAGCTAATACCATACACTATGCATTACTCCCACATTCCCCCACAACCATACCTGTGGAAGGAAAAATAAGTTACACACAGTAACAACAAGAACAACAGTACTTTAAACACTACACTCTAAAGTACTAGTGAGGAACTCCGATGAGTCCCTCCTCTTCTTCTTGTCGTCTCTTCTATCATATTCAGGAACACTTGCAAGAAAAAGAAAGACAAACACACACTCCTAATCTGCATGCACAGTCTATCTTAACCCCTACCATCAAAACACTGGAGAATCCCAAAAAGATGTTTTTAGAAAAGTAGAAAAACAGTATAAACATTAGAAAACAGTAGAAAATGATGACATTATTTACAATACACCATATTTGGGGGATGGAGTGCCCTAAAAGTCCCATCTAGTGACCACAGTGCCTGAAGGCAAGTCCATTAAAGAGTCTCTCCTAGGCTGGAGCTCAGTAAAGCACAGTTCTAGCAGGCCAAAGTCCCGAAGAGGAGAGTCTTTGAGGAAAGTTCAAACATCTGGAGTCTACTAGTGTAGGGTGTGTACTACAAAGTCATTAGAATAGAAAAGTCTGGACTTACCAGTCCCTTGTAGAATGACAATGGCACCAACCTGATCCTCAGCCGAAGACTTTCCCTGGCAGCATTCTTCCGATACAGCTGGGCCAACATCTCCTGGGAATGACAGGAGGGCACATCTGGAAACTGCTGGGGTGATGTCATCTCTGGATATGGAACCTTGGAACAGGAACAAAAAGGAAGATAGCTGGTCTGAAGTCATCTGATTACCAGACAATGAATCAGGATATAGCTGGGATGGTGTCCTTTCTGGATCTGAAGTCATCTGGTGGGCCGGTCGATGGATACTGGAAAGTCAGTACACTGTTGAACTGATGAATGTGGGGTACCTGAGTCCTGGACGTCCAGACTGATGGAACAACATAGGTACTGCTATGGCTGTAGTGGCAGCACTGCCTAACACTGCTCTGCTTTCCATTTGGTAGGCATGGGCACATTCGCAGGAAGGTCTTTGCATTGCAGCCAATAGCACAATAGGTCAGGCGCTTGAATTATTACCCCATCTGGATGCTCATAATTCACACTGTGAAAGGTTTCACATCCCTCTCCATCCACTATTCGAACAGTGTTCATTAACAGTGTCCTGCCTCTTTTCTACTGGCTGTATTTGTCATGAAAAATTATGTTCCTGACATGCTTGTTTGCACCAGGATGCACACATTTCATTGCTTCTGCCCAAATCCAGGATTTCCTACTGTTCTCAATCTTCTCCCAGACTCTCCGAGGAAAGGTAAGAAAGGACATCCCACAGATTTCATTTGCCTTCCTACGAACCAGTCTTTCCTCTTTACTAGCTTTGGTCAACCTGAGACCTCTGGCCTGGCTTGGGGTGGCCAGTCCTGGTTCTGCTAGCTACTCATTCTCAAAGACACAAAAAATGGATACCTGACTTTTTCTTGCACAGCCAGGGCAGTGGAATCACCACTCTCTTCCATGCATTCCTCTGAGGCAAGAGCTTGAGGCTGTGTACCAGTTATTTTTTCACAAGGCCACATAGGATCCCCTCTTCTTCTTCCTCACTGAGAATCTGTGCCCAGGAGTGAGCAGTCATCCTCACTCCTGAGACTGTCCACTCTTTGCTGAGTGTGGAGGTCAAAACCTCCTATTCAAAGGCCTCCCTCATCTCATCTTCTCCTATGAGACTTGGGCTAGGCCCCACTCTCCACAGGTCTACTGATGCTCTTCCTGATATGCCTTTCTGTGACTCAGAATCTGAAACATATGCACATTGTTCTGTCTGTAAATCTGCACCCTCTATCTTTTTGCCACACTCCCCTGAGGGGCCCTCTCCAACAGGTTCTGTCTGGTGCTGTGTGCTACCAACTGCAGATTCTTGAACTTTTGTCCATGTGGGAGCCAAATGAATCTTGGGTGCTTTAAACAAACCATATTTCTCTAGGCACCCAGAACAGTGAGGTACCATGAAGACGTCCCTTCCAGCATTTAAGCATATTAAGCATATTTGCACTGGATATCCAGGAATCGCCACATGAGGAGGCAGTCATCCTCCGTAGTAACATCTCTCAATGTCCTTAACTTGTTAACTTCTACTGCTATCACAGCCCGGGCATGATCTGGGTAATTGGCAGGTCCTGAGGCCATGACTGCAGAGAAAAAACAAACAATGTTCACTGTTATTTCAAGTCCCATTTCACTGAACACTTTCTTTCTCTTTCAAAATGGCTCCTCTGCTGCTGTGTTTACATTACTACCCCACCCTGTAATGGCAGCGGCAGCACTCCTACACATCAACATTCTGAAACTGGGTCAAGCCACTGCACATCCGATTTACACACTCTACTGATAACTTTGCTCAAACTGCACAGACTTGCACTGTTCTTTTTCCTAGCACATTTATATGATTTATCATGGACTTTTCACTTGTTGAAAACATTGCTCTAACTTACAGTCCCTTAAAGCCTCAGTATTTCATAGCACAGGATTGCCTGTAAACTCTTGCTGCATATCTGATACAACTCACAGTCTCTCTCATGGCTTTGAAACTTATACTGATGCTAAACCCATAATTATTCTCACAGTTGATGGCTTAAAATGCTTGCTTTTGCTGGTAAAACTTAACACAGTCTTTGTTTGCAAAGCAATTACACTGCTACACACAGATTTAGCTGGCTTTTTGCAAAATTACTTAGTTTTAGCAATTATTTCTTTTTTTATTCACTATTATCAGTAGCTGTTTGCTGCAATGGAAAATGGCCTGCAGCCAGTCTTGCAGGCCTCTGGACAGAACGGGTTGGCAGTCCTGCCGATTGTCCTATGAACACCGCACTCATGTCCAGTCGATTGAGATCGTGGGTTAAGCCTGAATTTAAACTGAAAAGTCATTTTTGAACTTTTACAGTGCTTTCAGTCACCTGATGCTCCTCCTGTCAGCCAGTATGCACACTCCAGTCACTCTCCTCTCGAATGCTGGGCAGTCGCTCTAGAGCTAGCTTGGGGCAGGATTGATTGCAGTCTCACCAATCACTCTACTCATGCAAATGAGCCTCTTTTCTTTCAGTGCTCTTCTCCTCAGGCAATAGTCAAGCAGGCAAATTTAACTGCAAAACCACACTTTTTTTTATCTACTTGTAACCCCCTTGTTATCCAGGGTTACTAGACTCCCAGTAAGACCTAGACGTAGGCAGGGAAGGCAGCTTGTGAAATTCCAGTTAAATGAGTTTCGCACTGTCTCACTCTGTTCTCAGTCTCAGCTGAGACTGAGGAATGACATCACTAATAGAACTATTGCAGTTGCATGAGCCATATTGGAATCTGCAGCAAGGGAGTTAGAACGTTGGGAGGTGTTGAAGTCAGTCTTCAGTTCAGTCTTCTGTATTTACTTTCTGGCAGAGTTGAGAGTCAGTTCAGTGTGTGAGCTGGGAGCTTGCTGAGAAAACAGCTCAGTAAGAGGCTCTAGGAGCCTCAGCCCTACAGAGGGCTCTTTTAGATTTAAAGGGTGTGTGTCTCCACCTTAAGAGAGACACAGAAGATTATTGAAGTGGTGGAGACCACTGCTTCAGGTCTCAGTGCCCCTCCTTCAGGGGGCAGGAAAGGGTTCCCTGCGATTCCTGGGGCAACCCCTAGTTCTGCTTGTAAAGGAAAAGCTGCCTATGTGTTCCAGAGTTTATTTGGAAGAACAAGAAGATTTGTGAGTTGCCTGAGGGGCATCTGCAACGTGAGGTGAGTGTCTGCTCTTGCTAAAAGGGCCTATGTTTTTCACTCTGGGACTTGTGTGACAATGTGGGAATTGAACTACTAAATATTAGAGAGTCTAGAGTAATGGGCTAAGCAAATTAAAAGTGGGTTCAAGTCCAGAGCTTGTTGGGATGCAAATGATATGTAGAGATGTGACAGACATCTACCCAGAATCTACATTTGAAAGTTCAGTAAAGAATGGTTCAGTTTCCAGAGAAATGGCCGAGTGCGGACTGTGGGAGCTGGAGGTGGGTGGCCCACCATCTTTAGTGACCAGGTCCACCTCCTACGGATTTCTTCTGTGGTTTCTACTTTACCTCAGGCACTTGGCCAGTGATGAGGAAGTACCAGATGGGATTGTAAGGAAAATTCTCTCTAGGAGTGAAGACTCTAGTGTAGTTTGGGGAGCCACGACAGGATAATTGGTTCATTCCTCAAATGGACTGCAGATCAAGTGGCCAGCGGGGGAGCTGGGCCAGTGGGGAAAACCCAAGTAGTGTACAAGTCGGGCTGTGTACCCAAAGCTGCGTGCAAGTCTGGGCTGTGTGCCTGGTTGGTTTAGAGCCTGAGGGATGGAAATAGTGATAAAGTGTTCTTTTGTCTCTAATCTGCATTACCAGGAATGTAGCCCCGTGGGGATCCATCTATGCTTTGTTTGTTCAGCTTGGATGTGAATAAAAGCCACACTGAAGAATCCCATTCCTGGTTCTGGACATTACAGTTATTGCTTCCTGTGTTCGGATTTACTTGGGTGCCCCTGTTCAGAGTAGCCAAACCTAGGCCCCCTGTGCCGAGTAACCTCATCCTCCCAGAGCCCACTCCCCACCAGGTACTGCTGTCAGCTTCAACAGCATGCCACCTGTCATTTTACTAAAAAGGCAGGGGTGACGGGTTACAAAAATGGAGGCACCGCTTTGGATTTTGTTCTGGGATGGAAGGTGCTTGGGCAGGTGGGCTAGCATTTTGGCTATCTGGCAGTGGGTAGCCCAAAAAGCTGAAGTAATTTACTAAGTGTGTTGCTGTATGCTGTGGATCTTATGCTGCTGTTTAAAATTGCCAGCTGTTTACCAAGGAGCAGTAAAGACAAAGAGTGTGCTCTTGTCCTGCATCAAATTGTTTACATGTTTTTGCCTGCTTTAAAAATGAACTGTGGTAAAGAAAAGTGTGGAAGACTAGGGGTAGCAACAGGAGAAGTGTGCCCTGGACGTTTAAAATGCTTTTAAAATAAACTGTGGTAAAGAAAAGTGTGGAAAATAAGGGTAGCAACAGGAGAATTGTGCCTGGACGTTGGAAATGCTTTCTGGAAGAAATGAGAGACTTGCAGGTGTAATAGCTTTGTTAAATGGCTGAAATGGGCTCCCACCGTGGAGTCAGTTGGTAAAGAAAAAGGTTGCATTCTGCAGTTTAAATTTGCCTGCTCGACGATCACCATGAGAAGAAGAGCTCTCATGAGGAAGAAGAGGTTCATTTGCATGGCGTTGTGTGAATGGTCTGGCTGAGATCAGTCCCACCCCTCAGCCAGCTCTGCAGAGACTGCCCCAGCATTCAAGAGGAGTGTGTGGAGTGCGTGTACTGGCGAGTGGAGGAGCATCGCAGAGTGTTAAAATTGCTTTAAACTTTATAAAAATAGACTATCTAGTTTAAAATCGGGCTCAACCCGCTAATCGATCGTTGAAATTGCAAAAATGGTGGTTGAGAAGACGATTGGTAGGACTGCCTGCCTGTTTCTGTTTTGAGGCCTCCAAGAACTGGCTGCAGGCTGTTTTCCCCATTGCAGCAAACTGCTACTGATAACAGTAAGTAACAACCTAAAAGCTGCTCAAACAGTGATTTTCTGCCCTATGCCATATAAATGTGTGTGCAGCAGTGTAGTTGCTTTGCAAGTAGCGACTGTGTCAAGTCCTGTCGGCAAGTGAAAGTCTGTTAAGCCATTTACTGTGTGCATAGTAATGAATTCAGCCTCAGTTTAAAGTTTAAAGCCAGAGAGAGACTGTGAGTTGTAGCCAATGTGCAGTACTAGTTATATAGGCAATCCTGTGCTAAAAACCTGAAGCTTTAAGGGACTGTGAATTAAATAAATGTTACCAGCATGTAAAAAGTCCATGAAAAATCTTGTAAATGTGTGTAAAGCAAGAACAGAGCAAGTTGTGTAGTTTGAGCAAAAGTTACCAGTAGTTTGTGTAAATCAGGTGCACAGTGACTTGACCCAGATTCTGAATGTTGATGCACAGGAGTGCTGCCACTGCCATTACAGGGTGGGGTGGTAAAATAAACACAGCAAGAGAGCCATTTACAACTAAAGTAGTGTTCAATAAAGTGGGACTTTCAGTCACAGTGAACTTTTGTTTGTTTTCTGCAGTAATGGCCTCAGGACTAGCTCGTTACCCGGATCATGCCTGGGTTGCAGAAACAGCAGCAGTAAACAGACTGAGAGATATTGAAAAGTGGTGCTATGGAGGACAGCTGCCTCCTCATGTGACGATTCCTGGTTTTCCAGTGCATGAATGTCAAATATGCTTCAGAGCTGGAAGGGACGTCCTCAAGATTCCTCACTGTGCTGGATGCCTAGAAAAATATAGCTTGTATAAAGCGCCTCCAATCTGGTTGGCTCCCACATGGACAAAGGTTCAGGAATCTGCAGTTGGCAGCATACAGCATCAGGTGGAGCCTGTGGAGGAAGGCCCCTGGGGGGAGTGTGGCACAAAGCTAGAGAGTGCAGACTTAGAGACAGAACCAGAAGTTGAAGTTTTGGTTGCTGTATCCCAGAAGGAAAGTTCGGATAAAGCATCAATAGACCCCTGGTGGGGGCCTAGCCAAAGTCTCTTAGGCAAAGATGAGATGCGGGACGCCTTTGAGTGGGAGGTGTCGAACTCCACGCCTAGTGATGAGTGGATAGTCTCAGGAGTGAGGATGACTACTCACTCCTGGGCTCAGATCCTCAGTGACAAGGAAGATGAGGGGGAACCTATGTGGCCTTGTGAAAAATGAACGGGTACACTGCCTCAAGATCTTGCCTCAGAGGAATGCATGGAAGAAAGTGGTGATGCCACTGCCCTGGCTTCGCAAGAGGAAGAAGTCAGGGATCCATTTCTAATTTCTTTAAGGATGCGTAGCTGGCAGAACCAGGACTGGCCACCCCCAAGCCAGGCCAGCGGTCTCAGATTGACCAAAGCAAGTAAAGAGGAGAGACTGATTCGTAGGAAGGCAAATGAGATCTATGGTATGACCTTTCCTACCTTTCCTTGGAAAGTCTGGGAGGAGATTGAGAACAGCAGGAAATCCTGGATCTGGGATGAAGCTATGAAAAGTGTGCATCCTGGGGCTAACAAGCATGTGAAAAACAGACTGTTTCACAAAAAGTATACCAGTGGAAGAGAGGCAGAACACTGTTTATAGACAGAGTGAGAATAGTGGATGGAGAGGGACGTGAAATCTCCCACTGTGTGAATTATGTGTGCCCAGACGGGGTAATAATTCAAGATCCTGACCCCCGGTACTATTGGCCTCAGTGCAAGGACCTCTCAGCAAATGTGCCCATGCCTACAAAATGAAAAGCCGAGCAGTGGTAGTCAATACTGCCAAACCAGACTGTGAAGTGCCTTTATTGATCCGCCAATGTGACATCCAGGACTCAGGTGCCCCACATTCATCAGTCTACAGTGTACTGGCCTTCCAGAAACCATTGACTGGCCCACCAGATGACTTCAGATCCAGAGAGGACACCAGCAGCTGTATCCTGTTCATCACCTGGTAATCGGATGAAGTCGGACCAGCTGTTTTCTTTTGTTCCTGTTCTAAGGTTTCCTCTCCAGAGATGACATCAGCCCAGCTGTTCCCAGATGTGCCCTCCTCTGGTTCCTGGAAGATGTCCACCCAGCTGTATCAGAAGAAATGCTGCCAGGAGAGGTCGTCAGAGGTGCAGGTCGGTCCCAAAATTTCCATTCTACAAGTGGCTGGTAAGTCTGAACATTTCTATCTTTATGACATTGCAGTACACACCCTACACTAGCAGACTTAAAAATGTGTGAACTGTCCTCAAAGACTCTTCCCTTCAGGACTTTGAACTGTTAGAACTGTGCTTCACCAGGCTCCGGCCCAGGAGAGACTCTTTATTGGACTAGCCTTCGGTCATTGTGGTCACTAGTTGGGACGTTTAGGGCACTCCATCCCCCAAAATGTGTATTATAAATAATGTTGTTGTTTTCTAATGTAAATACTGTCTTTCTACCTTTTTTTCAAAAAAAAAAAAATCTTCTTGGGATTCTTCAGTGTTTTGAAGGTAGGGGTCTAGGTAGAACATTACATCTAGACATCACCAATAGAACTATCGCAGCTGCATGAGCCACATTGGAATCTGCAGCAAGGGAGTTAGTTAGAACGTTGGGAGGTTTTGAAGTCAGTCTTCAGTTCAGTCTTCAGCATTTGCTTTCCGGCAGAGTTGAGAGTCAGTTCAGTGTGAAGTTGGGAGCTTGCTGAGAAAGCAGCTCAGTGAAGGCTCTAGGAGCCTCAGCCCTACAGAGGGCTACTTTTAGTTTAAAAGGGTGTGTGTCTCCACCTTAAAGAGAGACACAGATGATTATTGAAGTGGTGGAGAACACTGTTTTTGGGTCTCAGAGCCCCTCCCTTCGGGGGGGGCAGGAAAGGGTTCCCTGCAGATTCCTGGGGCAACCCCCTAGTTCTGCTTGTGAAGGAAAAGCTGCCTATGTGTTCTAGAGTTTATTTGGGAGAACAAGAAGATTTGTGAGTCGCCTGTGGGGCACCTGCAACATGAGGGTGAGTGTCTGCTCATCCTAAAAGGGCCTATGTTTTTCACCCTGGGACTTGTGTGACAATGTGGGGATTGAACTACTAAATATTGGGAAGCTTAGAGTAATGGGCTAAGCAAATTAAAAGTAGGTTCAAGTCCAGAGCTTGTTGGGATGCAAATGATATGTAGAGGAGATGTGACAGACGTCTGCCCAGAATCTACATTTGAAAGTTCAGTAAAGGAATGGTTCAGTTTCCAGAGAAATGGCCAGGTATGGGCTATGGGAGATGGAGGTGGGTGCCCCCCCCCATCTTTAGTGACCAGGTCCACCTCTACAGATTTTTTTCTGTGGATTTCTACTTTACCTCAGGCACTTGGCCAGTGATGAGGGAAGCACCCAGATATGGGATTATAAGGAAAATTCTCTCTAGAGGAGTCAAAGACTCTAGTGTGGTTTGGGGAGCCATGACAGGATAATTGGTTCATTCCTCAGATGGACTGCGGATCAAGTGGCTGGCAGGGGAGCCAGGCCAGTGAGGAAAACCCAAGTAGTGTACAAGTTGGGCTGTGTACCCAAAGCAGCTTGCAAGTCTGGGCTGTGTGCCTGGTGGGTTCAGAGCCTGAGGGCTGGAAATAGTGATAAAGTGTTCTTTTGGCTCTAATCTGCATTACCAGGAATGTAGCCCGTGGGGAATCTGTCTATGCTTTGTTTGTTCAGCTTGGATGTGAATAAGAGCCACACTGAAGAATCCCATTCCTGGTTCTGGACATTACAGTTATTGCTTCCTGTGTTCAGATTTACTTGGGTTCCCCTGTTCAAAGTAGCCAAACCTAGGCCCCCTGTGCCGAGTAACCTCATCCTCCCAGACAAGTCCCCACCAGGTACTGCTGTCAGCTTCAACAGCATGCCACCTGTCATTTGCTTAAAAGGCAGGGGTGAAGGGTTATACTGACTCCATGGCGGAGCCATTTCAACCATTTTCATGGCCATTAAGCACAAGTCTCTCAGTTCACAAGAAAGCATTTCCAACATCCAGGGCACAATTTTCCTTTTGCTACCCTATTTTTCCACACTTTTCTTTGTCATAACACTTTTAAAAGCTGAAAATGCTGTAATTTTGATGCAGGACAAGGACATATACTCTCAGGCTTTACTGCTCCTTGGTAAACAGTTGGTATTTTAACAGCAGCATGTGGACAACAGCACACAGCGGCACAATAGTTCACATTGCTTCAGCTTTTTGGGCTACCCACTGCCAGATAACCAAAATGCTAGCCATTGCCCAAGCGACCTTTCCTCCCTAAATTCCAAACCCAAATCCTCAGTGGTGCCTCCACTTTTGTAACCCCCAGCCGGTATGCCATTTGTTTCTGACAGCTCTACCAGGTGGGCTGGGTTCGGGGAGATATATGTCACTCGGCTCAAAAGCTAGGTTTTGTTACTCTGCACAGGGGCACCCAAGTAACTCCAAACACAGGAAGCAATAACTGTAATGTCCAATACCAGAAGGGAGATTCTAAAGTGTGGCTTTTATTCACATTCAAACAGATTAAACAAAGCATAGATGGACCCCCGCAGGGCTACCTTCCTGGTAATGCAGATTAAAAGAGACCAGAACACACCCTCATCAGTTTAGCTCTCAGGCTCTACAACACACTGGGCTCACAGCCCAGACTTCTTTGCTGCTTTGGGTTACACAGCCTGAACTTGTACACTGGTCTAGGTTTTCCCTGGCTTGGCTCCCTTGCCAGCCACTTGGACACCTTCCATACTTCATGGAAACAGTTACTGCTGGCTCCCTAAACCACCTAAGAGCACCTCGGCTCCATCAGGGAATTTTCCTTTCAATCCCATGTCTGAGTACTTTCCTCATGCACTGGCCAAGTACCAGAGAGAAAGCAAAAGGAAAATGACTGTCTGCAGTCATTAATCACCCGGCTTAGGCCATCTCAGAGCAAATCCATGGAGATGAATTTAGTTACTAGTGATGGGGTGGGGTCTCCCACCTCTGGCTCCCACAATTGATACCCAGCCATTTCTCTGGACAGTAAACACCTTATCCTTTAGCACTTTGCAGTGTAGATTCTTGCTAAATGTATTTCACATTCCATCTACTTATCTTGCTTCCCATTTGTGTTGGACTTGAAAATACTTAAATTAAGTAGCATTGTCCATTACTCTAGACCCCTCACAGGTTAAGCAGTCCAATCCCCATTCTTTATTTCCATTTGTGCTGGCCTTGAACATACTTATAAGTGGCATTGTCCATTACTATAGACCCCCCCTCACACTGGTTAAGCAGTCCAATCCCCACATTCTTCCAACTGCACTTGACTGTCTTTTCCTGACCCCACAGTAACAGTCCCTTTAGATTCCTTCTGTTCAGGTGAAAAACACTTGGCCCTTTTTCAGAGCAAACTCACCCTTTGGTTGCAGGTGCCCCACAGGCATTTCCTCATCAAGGAATCTTCCTCTCAGAGCTTCTGGTGCCTCAGCACAACTCAAACAGGCAGCTTCTTTCCACTAGCCAGACCAAGGGGGTGTGCACCTGGAAAACAGGCAGACCCCTTCCCCCATCCCCTCAGGGATGGGGCTATGAATCATTGACAGTGGTCTCCACCACTTCAGTTACCAGTTCCTGTGTTCCTCTTCAGGTGGAAACACACACCTAAACCAAAGTAACTCTGAAACAGAACTTAACGCTCTGAGAGCCTGCACACACTCTGCTGCATTACAGTCTCTCTCTCTGACTGCTTACAGACTGTCTTCAAATTCCCCAGCGTTCTACTCTAACCTTCAACTGCAATATTCCAGTATGGCTTATGCAGCTGTGACAGTTCTAAAATGATGTCATCCCACAATCTCAGCTGAGACTGAGAACAGAGTGAGACAGTGTGAAATCCATTTAACTGGAGTTTCACAAGCTGCCTTCCCTGCCTACTACTAGTTCTTACTGGGATTCTAATAAGCGTGGGTAACAGGGGGGTTACACTCACCCTGGGCCAGAAAAATGACTGTCTGCAGTCATTAATCACCCAAGCTTAGGCCATCTCACCCCGTGTGTTGATTAAGGAAAGTATGACCTTCTCCCTACGTAATATCCAGCACAGAGAACAACCACTAAGGGCATGGGGCCATTGGCTGACGCATCAGCCTCACTCTACCCACTGACTATGGGTACCTAGTGGCTCTGGTAGAACTGTCCAGAGCATAGCCTTAATAGATCAGCACTGCAACCCCTACTGCAGGTCAGGGCCACAGCCTTTTCATCCACTCTAACCCTCAAGGGAAAACCTATCTGCCTCTAACTCAAATAACAAAACAACACAAACAGGGGACCTCCCTACCCTGGACACCATGCAACCATATACTAGGAGCTAATATCATACACTATGCATTACTCCCACATTCCCCCACAACCATACCTGTGGAAGGAAAAAGAAGATACACACAGTAACAACAACAACAGTACTTCAAACACTACACTCTAAAGTACTAGTGAAGAACTCTGACGTGACCCTCCTCTTCTTCTTGTCTTCTCTTCTATCGTCTTCAGGAACACCTGCAAGAAAAAGAAAGACAAACACACACTCCTAATCTGCATACACAGTCTATCTTAACCCCTACCATCAAAACACTGGAGAATCCCAAAAAGATTTTTTTAGAAAAGTAGAAAAACAGTATAAACATTAGAAAAAAGTAGAAAACAATGACATTATTTGCAATACACCATATTTGGGGATGGAGTGCCCTAAAAGTCTCATCTAGTGACCACAGTCCCCGAAGCAAGTCCATTAAAGAATCTCTCCTAGGCCAGGCTCAGTGAAGCACAGTTCTAGCAGGCCAAAGTCCCAAGGGAGAGTCTTTGAGGACAGTATAAACATCTGGAGTCTACTAGTGTAGGGTGTGTACTACAAAGTCATTAGAATAGAAAGTCTGGACTCACCAGTCCTTTGTAGAATGACAATGGCACCAACCTGATCCTCAGTCAAAGACTCTCCCTGGCAGCATTCTTCCAATACAGCTGGGCCGACATCTCCCGGGAACGACAGGAGGGCACATCTGGAAACTTCTGGGGTGATGTCATCTCTGGAGATGGAACCTTGGAACAGGAACAAAAAGGAAAACAGCTGGTCTGAAGTCATCCGATTATTAGACGATGAATCAGAATATAGCTGGGATGGTGTTCTCTCTGGATCTGAAGTCATCTGGAGGGCCGGTCAATGGATTCTGGAGAGTCAGTACACTGTAGAACTAAAGAATGTGGGTACCTGAGTCCTGGACGTCCAGACTGACAGAACAACATAGGTAGTGCAACAGCTGGAGTTTCAGCACTGGCTACCACTGCTCTGCTTTCCATTTGGTAGGCATGGGCACATTCACAGGAATGTCTTTGCATTGTAGCCAATAGCACAACAGGTCAGGCGCTTGAATTATTTCCCCATCTGGACGCACATAATTCACACTGTGAAAGGTTTCATGTCCCTCTCCATCCACTATTCGAACAGTGTCCATCAACAGTGTCCTGCCTCTTTTCTACTGGCTGTATTTGTCGTGAAACATTCTGTTCCTGACATGCTTGTTTGCACCAGGATGCACACATTTCATTGCTTCTGTCCAAATACAGGATTTCCTGCCGTTCTCAATCTCCTCACAGACTCTCCGAGGAAAGGTAGGAAAGGAAATCCCACAGATTTCATTTGCCTTCCTACAAACCAGTCTTTCCTCTTTACTAGCTTTAGTCAACCTAAGACCTCTGGCCTGGCTTGGGGTGGCCTTCCTGGTTCTGCTAGCTACGCTTTCTCAAAGACACAAAAAATGGATCATTGACTTCTTCTTGCACAGCCAGGGCAGTGGAATCACCACTCTCTTCCATGCATTCCTCTGAGGCAAGAGCTTGAGGCTGTGTACCAATTGTTTTTTCACAAGTCCACATAGGTTCCCCCTTTTCTTCTTCCTCACTGAGAATCTGTGCCCAGGAGTGAGCAGTCATCCTCATTCCTGAGACTGTCCACTCTTCGCTGAGCACGGAGGTCAAAACCTCCTATTCAAAGGCCTCCCTCATCTCATCTTCTCCTATGAGACTTGGGCTAGGCCCCACTCTCCACAGGTCTACTGATGCTCTTCCTGATATGCCTTTCTGTGACTCAGAATCTGAAACATAAGCACATTGTTCTGTCTGTAAATCTACCCTCCATTTTGTGCCACACTCCCTGAGGCCTTCTCCAACAGGCTCCATCTGGTGCTGTGTGCTGCCAACTGCAGATTCTTGAACTTTGTCCATGTGGGAGCCAAATGAACCTTGGGTGCTTTAAACAAACCATGTTTCTCTAGACACCCAGAACAGTGAGGTACCATGAAGGCGTCCTTCCAGCATTTAAGCACATTAAACATACTTACACTGGATATCCAGGAATTGCACATGAGGAGGCAGTCATCCTCCATAGTAACATCTCTCAATGTCTCTTAACTTGTTAACTTACTGCTATCCCAGCCTGGCAAGATCTGGGTAATGGGCTGGTCCTGAGGCCATGACTGCAAAGAAAAAACAAAAAGCTCACTGTTATTTCAAGTCCCATTTCACTGAACACTTTCTTTCTCTTTCAAAATGGCTCCTCTGCTGCTGTGTTTACATTACTACCCCACCCTGTAATGGCAGCGGCAGCACTCTGCACTTTCTGAAGTGGGTCAAACCGCTGCTCATACGATTTACACACTCTACTGATAACTTTGCTCAAACTGCACAAACTTGCACTGTTCTTTTTCCCAGCACATTTATATGATTTACCATGAACTTTTCACTTGCTGAAAACATTGCTCTAGCTTACAGTCCCTTAAAGCCTCAGTATTTCATAGCACAGGATTGCCTGTAAACTCTTGCTGCATATCTGATACAACTCACAGTCTCTCTCATGGCTTTGAAACTTATACTGACGCTGAACCCATAATTATGCTCACAGTTGATGGCTTAAATTGCTTGCTTTTGCTGGTAAAACTTAACACGGTCTTTGTTTGCAAAGCAATTACACTGCTACACACAGATTCAGCTGACTTTTGGCAAAATTACTTAGTTTGAGCAATTAATTCTGTTGGTATTCACTGTTATCAGTAGCTGTTTGCTGCAATGGAAAATGGCCTGCAGCCAGTCTTGAAGGCCTCTGGACAGAAGCGGGTTGGCAGTCCTGCCGATTGTACCTATGAACACCATACTCACTGTCCAGTCGATTGAGATGCAGGTTGAGCCTGAATTTAAACAGAAAAGTCAGTTTTTGAACTTTACAGCGCTTTTAGTCACCGTGACACTCCTCATGTAAGCCAGTATGGACACTCCAGTCACTCTCCTCTCGAATGCTGGGCAGTCGCTCTAGAGCTAAGCTGAGGCGGGACTGATTGCAGTCTCACCAATCACTTGACACCATGCAAATGAGCCTCTTTTCTCTCGAGTGCTGTTCTCCTCACGGCAATCTTCAAGCAGGCAAATTGAACGGCAAAACCACACTTTTTTTATCTACTTGTAACCCACTTGTTACCTGGGGTTACTAGACTCCCAGTAAGACCTAGTGGTAGACAGGGAAGGCAGCTTGTGAAACTCCAGTTAAATGGGTTTCACACTGTCTCACTCTGTTCTCAGTCTCAGCTGCGACTGAGAGATGACATCACCAATAGAACTATCGCAGTTGCATGAGCCACACTGGAATCTGCAGCAAGGGAGTTAGTTAGAATGTTGGGAGGTTTTGAAGACAGTCTTCAGTTCAGTCTTCAGCATTTGCTTTCCAGCAGAGTTGAGAGTCAGTTCAGTGTGAAGTTGGGAGCTTGCTGAGAAAGCAGCTCAGTGAAGGCTCTAGGAGCCTCAGCCCAACAGAGGGCTACTTTTGGTTTAAAGGTGTGTGTCTCCACCTAAGAGAAACACAGAAGATTATTGAAGTGGTGGAGACTGCTGTTTTCAGGTCTCAGTGCCCCTCCTTCAGGGGGCAGGAAAGGTTCCCTACAGATTCCTAGGGCAACCCCCTAGTTCTGCTTGTGAAGGAAAAGCTGTCTATGTGTTCCAGAGTTTATTTGGGAGAACAAGAAGATTTGAGAGTTGCCTGTGGGGCACCTGCAACGTGAGGGTGAGTGTCTGCTTTTGCTAAAAGGCCTATGTTTTCACCCTGGGACTTGTGTGACAATGTGGGGATTGAACTACTAAATATTGGGAAGCCTAGAGTAATGGGCTAAGCAAATTAAAAGTAGGTTCAAGTCCAGAGCTTGTTGGGATGCTAATGATATGTAGAGGAGATGTGACAGATGTCTACCCAGAATCTACATTTGAAAGTTCAGTAAAGGAATGGTTCAGTTTCCAGAGAAATGGCCGGGTATGGGCTGTGGGAGCCGGAGGTGGGTGGCCCCCATCTTTAGTGGCCAGGTCCACCTCTACAGATTTCTTCTGTGGATTTCTACTTTACCTCAGGCACTTGGCCAGTGATGAGGGAAGCACCCAGTATGGGATTATAAGGAAAATTCTCTCTAGGAGTCAAAGACTCTAGTGTGGTTTGGGGAGCCATGACAGGATAATTGGTTCATTCCTCAGATGGACTGCGGATCAAGTGGCTGGCAGGGTAGCCAGGCCAGTGAGGAAAACCCAAGTAGTGTACAAGTTGGGCTGTGTACCCAAAGCAGCTTGCAAGTCTGGGCTGTGTGCCTGGTGGGTTCAGAGCCTGAGGACTGGAAATAGTGATAAAGTGTTCTTTTGGCTCTAATCTGCATTACCAGGAATGTAGCCCCGTGGGGTCCGTCTATGCTTTGTTTGTTCAGCTTGGATGTGAATAAGAGCCACACTGAAGAATCCCATTCCTGGTTCTGGACATTACAGTTATTGCTTCCTGTGTTCAGATTTACTTGGGTTCCCCTGTTCAAAGTAGCCAAACCTAGGCCCCCTGTGTCAAGTAACCTCATCCTCCCCGAACCAAGTCCCCACGAGGTACTGCTGTCAGCTTCAACAGCATGCCACCTGTCATTTTGCTAAAAAGGCAGGGGTGAAGGGTTACATACTGACTCCATGGCGGGAGCCCATTTCAACCATTTTTCATGGCCATTAAGCACAAGTCTCTCAGTTCACAAGAAAGCATTTCCAACATCCAGGGCACAATTTTCCTTTTGCTACCCCTATTTTTCCACACTTTTCTTTGTCATAACACTTTTAAAAAGCTGAAAATGCTGTAATTTTGATGCAGGACAAGGCATATACTCTCAGGCTTTACTGCTCCTTGGAAACAGTTGGCATTTTAACAGCAGCATGTGGACAACAGCACACAGCGCACAATAGTTCACATTGCTTCAGCTTTTGGGCTACCCACTGCCAGATAACAAAATGCTAGCCATTGCCCAAGCGACCTTTCCTCCTAAATTCCAAACCCAAATCCTCAGTGGTGCCTCCACTTTGTAACCCCAGCCGGAATGCCATTTGTTTCTGACAGCTCTACCAGGTGGGCTGGGTTCGAGGAGGTATATGTCACTCGGCTCAAAAGCTAGGTTTTGTTACTCTGCACAGGGGCACAAGTAACTCCAAACACAGGAAGCAATAACTGTAATGTCCAATACCAGAAGGGAGATTCTAAAATGTGGCTTTTATTCACATTCAAACAGATTAAACAAAGCATAGATAGACCCCCGCAGGGCTACCTTCCTGGTAATGCAGATTAAAAGAGACCAGAACACACCCTCATCAGTTTAGCCCTCAGGCTCTACAACACACTGGGCTCACAGCCCAGACTTCTTTACTGCTTTGGGTTACACAGCCTGAACTTGTACACTGGTCTAGGTTTTCCCTGGCTTGGCTCCCTTGCCAGCCACTTGGACACCTTCCATACTTCATGGAAACAGTTACTGCTGGCTCCCTAAACCACCTAAGAGCACCTCGGCTCCATCAGGGAATTTTCCTTTCAATCCCATGTCTGAGTACTTTCCTCATGCACTGGCCAAGTACCAGAGAGAAAGCAAAAGGAAAATGACTGTCTGCAGTCATTAATCACCCGGCTTAGGCCATCTCAGAGCAAATCCATGGAGGTGAATTTAGTTACTAGTGATGGGGTGGGGTCTCCCACCTCTGGCTCCCACAATTCATACCCAGCCATTTCTCTGGACAGTAAACACCTTATCCTTTAGCACTTTGCAATGTAGATTCTTGCTAAATGTATTTCACATTCCATCTACTTATCTTGCTTCCCATTTGTGTTGGACTTGAAAATACTTAAATTAAGTAGCATTGTCCATTACTCTAGACCCCTCACAGGTTAAGCAGTCCAATCCCCACATTCTTTATTTCCATTTGTGCTGGCCTTGAACATACTTATAAGTGCCATTGTCCATTACTATAGACCCCCCCCCACTGGTTAAGCAGTCCAATCCCCACATTCTTCCAACTGCACTTGACTGTCTTTTCCTGACCCCACAGTAACAGTCCCTTTAGATTCCTTCTGTTCAGGTGAAAAACACTTGGCCCTTTTTCAGAGCAAACTCGCCCTTTGGTTGCAGGTGCCCCACAGGCATTTCCTCATCAAGGAATCTTCCTCTCAGAGCTTCTGGTGCCTCAGCACAACTCAAACAGGCAGCTTCTTTCCACTAGCCAGACCAAGGGGGTGTGCACCTGGAAAACAGGCAGACCCCTTCCCCCATACCCTCAGGAATGGGGCTATGAATCATTGACAGTGGTCTCCACCACTTCAGTTACCAGTTCCTGTGCTCCTCTTCAGGTGGAAACACACACCTAAACCAAAGTAACTCTGAAACAGAACTTAAAGCTCTGAGAGCCTGCACACACTCTGCTGCACTACAGTCTCTCTCTCTGCCTGCTCACGGACTGTCTTCAAATTCCCCAGCGTTCTACTCTAACCTTCAACTGCAATATTCCAGTATGGCTTATGCAGCTGTGACAGTTCTAAAATGATGTCATCCCTCAATCTCAGCTGAGACTGAGAACAGAGTGAGACAGTGTGAAATCCATTTAACTGGAGTTTCACAAGCTGCCTTCCCTGCCTACTACTAGTTCTTACTGGGATTCTAATAAGCGTGGGTAACAGGGGGGTTACACTCACTCTGGGCCAGGAAAATGACTGTCTGCAGTCATTAATCACCGACTAAGGCCATCTCACCCTGTGTGTTGATTACGGGAAGGTAGCCCTACCTTCTCCCCTACCATGTGCCAGCACAAGCAGACAAAAATAAGGGCATAGAGGCCATTGGCTGACGCATCAGCCTCTACTCTACCCACTGACTATGGGTACCTAGTGGCTCTGGTAGAACTGTCCAGAGCATAGCCTTAATAGATCAGCACTGCAACCCCTACTGCAGGTCAGGGCCACAGCCTTTTCATCCACTCTAACCCTCAAGGGAAAACCTATCTGCCTCTAACTCAAATAACAAAACAACACAAGCAGGGGACCTCCCTACCCTGGACACCATGCAACCATATACTAGGAGCTAATATCATACACTATGCATTACTCCCACATTCCCCCACAACCATACCTGTGGAAGGAAAAGAAGATACACACAGTAACAACAACAACAACAGTACTTTAAACACTACACTCTAAAGTACTAGTGAGGAACTCTGACGTGACCCTCCTCTTCTTCTTGTCTTCTCTTCTATCGTCTTCAGGAACACCTGCAAGAAAAAGAAAGACAAACACACACTCCTAATCTGCATACACAGTCTATCTTAACCCCTACCATCAAAACACTGGAGAATCCCTAAAAGATTTTTTTAGAAAAGTAGAAAAACAGTATAAACATTAGAAAAAAGTAGAAAACAATGACATTATTTGCAATACACCATATTTGGGGGATGGAGTGCCCTAAAAGTCTCATCTAGTGACCACAGTCCCCGAAGGCAAGTCCATTAAAGAATCTCTCCTAGGCCGGAGCTCAGTGAAGCACAGTTCTAGCAGGCCAAAGTCCCAAAGGGGAGAGTCTTTGAGGACAGTATAAACATCCGGAGTCTACTAGTGTAGGGTGTGTACTACAAAGTCATTAGAATAGAAAAGTCTGGACTCACCAGTCCTTTGTAGAATGACAATGGCACCAACCTGATCCTCAGTCAAAGACTCTCACTGGCAGCATTCTTCCAATACAGCTGGGCCGATATCTCCCGGGAACGACAGGAGGGCACATCTGGAAACTTCTGGGGTGATGTCATCTCTGGAGATGGAACCTTGGAACAGGGACAAAAGGAAAACAGCTGGTCTGAAGTCATCCGATTATTAGACGATGAATCAGAATATAGCTGGGATGGTGTTCTCTCTGGATCTGAAGTCATCTGGAGGGCCGGTCAATGGATTCTGGAAAGTCAGTACACTGTAGAACTAAAGAATGTGGGTACCTGAGTCCTGGACGTCCAGACTGTGAACAACATAAAGGTAGTGCAACGGCTGGAGTGGCAGCACTGGCTACCACTGCTCTGCTTTCCATTTGGTAGGCATGGGCACATTAGCAGGAATGTCTTTGCATTGTAGCCAATAGCACAACAGGTCAGGCGCTTGAATTATTTCCCATCTGGATGCACATAATTCACACTGTGAAAGGTTTCATGTCCCTCTCCATCCACTATTCGAACAGTGTCCATCAACAGTGTCCTGCCTCTTTTCTACTGGCTGTATTTGTCGTGAAACATTCTGTTCCTGACATGCTTGTTTGCACTAGGATGCACACATTTCATTGCTTCTGTCCAAATCCAGGATTTCCTGCCGTTCTCAATCTCCTCACAGACTCTCCGAGGAAAGGTAGGAAAGGAAATCCCACAGATTTCATTTGCCTTCCTACAAACCAGTCTTTCCTCTTTACTAGCTTTAGTCAACCTAAGATCTCTGGCCTGGCTTGGGGTGGCCCGTCCTGGTTCTGCTAGCTACGCTTTCTCAAAGACACAAAAAATGGATCATTGACTTCTTCTTGCACAGCCAGGGCAGTGGAATCACCACTCTCTTCCATGCATTCCTCTGAGGCAAGAGCTTGAGGCTGTGTACCAATTGTTTTTTCACAAGGCCACATAGGTTCCCCCTTTTCTTCTTCCTCTCTGAGAATCTGTGCCCAGGAGTGAGCAGTCATCCTCATTCCTGAGACTGTCCACTCTTCGCTGAGCACGGAGGTCAAAACCTCCTATTCAAAGGCCTCCCTCATCTCATCTTCTCCTATGAGACTTGGGCTAGGCCCCACTCTCCACAGGTCTACTGATGCTCTTCCTGATATGCCTTTCTGTGACTCAGAATCTGAAACATAAGCACATTGTTCTGTCTGTAAATCTGCACCCTCCATTTTTGTGCCACACTCCCCTGAGGGGCCTTCTCCAACAGGCTCCATCTGTGCTGTGTGCTGCCAACTGCAGATTCTTGAACTTTTGTCCATGTGGGAGCCAAATGAACCTTGGGTGCTTTAAACAAACCATGTTTCTCTAGACACCCAGAACAGTGAGGTACCATAAAGACGTCCCTTCCAGCATTTAAGCACATTAAACATACTTGCACTGGATATCCAGGAATCGCCACATGAGGAGGCAGTCATCCTCCATAGTAACATCTCTCAATGTCTCTTAACTTGTTAACTTCTGCTATCCCAGCCCGGCAAGATCTGGGTAATGGGCTGGTCCTGAGGCCATGACTGCAAAGAAAAACAAAAAAGCGCTCACTGTTATTTCAAGTCCCATTTCACTGAACACTTTCTTTCTCTTTCAAAATGGCTCCTCTGCTTGCTGTGTTTTACATTACTACCCCACCCTGTAATGGCAGCGCAGCACTCTTACCTTTCTGAAATTGGGTCAAGCCGCAAGATCTGATTTACACACTCTACTGATAACTTTGCTCAAACTGCACAAACTTGCACTGTTCTTTTTCCCAGCACATTTATATGATTTACCATGAACTTTTCACTTGCTGAAAACATTGCTCTAGCTTACAGTCCCTTAAAGCCTCAGTATTTAATAGCACAGGATTGCCTGTAAACTCTTGCTGCATATCTGATACAACTCACAGTCTCTCTCATGGCTTTGAAACTTATACTGACGCTGAACCCATAATTATGCTCACAGTCGGCTTAAAATGCTTGCTTTTGCTGGTAAAACTTAACACAGTCTTTGTTTGCAAAGCAATTACACTGCTACACACAGATTCACTGACTTTTGGCAAAATTACTTAGTTTGAGCAATTAATTCTGTTGGTATTCACTGTTATCAGTAGCTGTTTGCTGCAATGGAAAATGGCCTGCAGCCAGTCTTGAAGGCCTCTGGACAGAAGCGGGTTGGCAGTCGTGCCGATTGTACCTATGAACACCATACTCACTGTCCAGTCGATTGAGATGCAGGTTGAGCCTGAATTTAAACAGAAAAGTCAGTTTTTTGGACTTTTACAGCGCTTTTAGTCACCGTGACACTCCTCCTGTAAGCCAGTACGGACACTCCAGTCACTCTCCCTCTCGAATGCTGGGCAGTCGCTCTAGAGCTAGCTTGGCGGACTGATTGCAGTCTCACCAATCACTTGACGCCAAAGCAAATGAGCCTCTTTTCTCTCGAGTGCTGTTCTCCTCACGGCAATCTTCGAGCAGGCAAATTTAACGGCAAAACCACACTTTTTTATCTACTTGTAACCCACTTGTTACCTGGGGTTACTAGACTCCCAGTAAGACCTAGTGGTAGACAGGAAGGCAGCTTGTGAAACTCCATTTAAATGGGTTTCACACTGTCTCACTCTGTTCTCAGTCTCAGCTGCGACTGAGAGATGACATCACCAATAGAACTATCGCAGTTGCATGAGCCACACTGGAATCTGCAGCAAGGGAGTTAGTTAGAATGTTGGGAGGTTTTGAAGACAGTCTTCAGTTCGGTCTTCAGCATTTGCTTTCCAGCAGAATTGAGAATCAGTTCAGTGTGAAGTTGGGAGCTTGCTGAGAAAGCAGCTCAGTGAAGGCTCTAGGAGCCTCAGCCCTACAGAGGGCTACTTTTGGTTTAAAAGGGTGTGTGTCTCCACCTTAAAGAGAAACACAGAAGATTATTGAAGTGGTGGAGACTGCTGTTTTCAGGTCTCAGTGCCCCTCCCTTCGGGGGGGCAGGAAAGGGTTCCTACAGATTCCTAGGGCAACCCCTAGTTCTGCTTGTGAAGGAAAAGCTGTCTATGTGTTCCAGAGTTTATTTGAGAGAACAAGAAGATTTGCGAGTTGCCTGTGGGGCACCTGCAACGTGAGGTGAGTGTCTGCTTTTGCTAAAAGGGCTATGTTTTCACCCTGGGACTTGTGTGACAATGTGGGGATTGAACTACTAAATATTGGGAAGCCTAGAGTAATGGTAAGCAAATTAAAAGTAGGTTCAAGTCCAGAGCTTGTTGGGATGCTAATGATATGTAGAGGAGATGTGACAGATGTCTACCCAGAATCTACATTTGAAAGTTCAGTAAAGGAATGGTTCAGTTTCCAGAGAAATGGCCGGGTATGGGCTGTGGGAGCCGGAGGTGGGTGGCCCCCATCTTTAGTGACCAGGTCCACCTCTACAGATTTCTTCTGTGGATTTCTATTTTACCTCAGACACTTGGCCAGTGATGAGGGAAGTACCCAGATGTGGAATTGTAAGGAAAATTCTCTCTAGGAGTCAAAGACTCCAGTGTGGTTCGGGGAGCCATGACAGGATAATTGGTTCATTCCTCAAATGGACCACAGATCAAGTGGCCAGTGGGGGAGTCGGGCCAGTGGAGAAAACCCAAGTAGTGTACAAGTCGGGCTGCTGTACCAAAGCTGCATGCAAGTCTGGGCTATGTGCCTGGTGGGTTCAGAGCCTGAGGGCTGGAAATAGTGATAAAGTGTTCTTTTGTCTCTAATCTGCATTACCAGGAATGTAGCCGTGGTCCGTCTATGCTTTGTTTGTTCAGCTTGGATGTGAATAAGAGCCACACTGAAGAATCCCATTCCTGGTTCTGGACATTACAGTTATTGCTTCCTGTGTTCGGATTTACTTGGGTTCCCCTGTTCAGAGTTGCCAAACCTAGGCCCCCTGTGCCGAGTAACCTCATTCTCCCTGAACCCAGTCCCCACCAGGTACTGCTGTCAGCTTCAACAGCATGCCACCTGTCATTTTGCTAAAAAGGCAGGGGTGAGGGGTTACACACTGACTTCATGGTGGGAGTCCATTTCAACCATTTTTCATGGCCATTAAGCACAACAAGTCTCTCAGTTCACAAGAAAGCATTTCCAATGTCCAGGGCACAATTTTCCTTTTGCTACCCCTAGTTTTCCACACTTTTCTTTGTCACAACACTTTTAAAAAGCTGGCAAACACTGTAGTTTTGATTCAGGACAAGGGCATACACTCTCAGGCTTTACTGCTCCTTGGTAAACAGTTGGCATTTTAACAGCAGCATGTGGACAACAGCACACAGCAGCACAATAGTTCATATTGCTTCAGCTTTTTGGGCTACCCACTGCCCGATAACCAAAATGCTAGCCATTGCCCAAGAGACCTTTCCTTCCTAAATTCCAAACCCAAATCCTCAGTGGTGCCTCCACTTTTGTAACCCCCAGCTGGTATACCATTTGTTTCTGACAGCTCTACCAGGTGGGCTGGGTTCGGGGAGGTATATGTCACTCGGCTCAAAAGCTAGGTTTTGTTACTCTGCACAGGGGCACCCAAGTAACTCCAAACACAGGAAGCAATAACTGTAATGTCCATTACCAGAAGGGGGATTCCAAAGTGTGGCTTTTTTTCACATTCAAACAGAATAAACAAAGCATAGATGGACCCCATGGGGCTACCATCCTGGTAATGCAGATTAAAGAGACCAACACACCCTCATCAGTTTAGCCCTCAGGCTCTACAATACACTGGGCACACAGCCCAGACTTATGTCTTGCTTTGGGTTACACAGCCTGAACTTGTACACTGGTCTGGGTTTCCCTGGCTTGGCTCCCTTGCCAGCCACTTGGACATCTTCCATACTTCATGAAAACAGTTACTGCTGGCTCCTAAACCATCTAAGAGCACCTCGGCTTCATCAGGGAATTTTCCTTTCAATCCCACATCTGGGTACTTTCCTCATGTACTGGCCAAGTACCTGAGAGAAAGCAAAAGGTATCTCAGAGCAAATCCGTAGCGGTGAATTTAGTTACTACTGATGGGGTGGGGTTCCCCACCTCTGGCTCCCACAATTCATATCCAGCCATTTCTCTGGACAGTAAACACCTCATCCTTTAGCACTTTGCAATGTAGATTCTTGCTAAATGTATTTCACATTCCATCTACTTGTCTTGCTCCCCATTTGTGCTGGACATGAACATACTTAAATTAAGTGGCATTGTCCATTACTCTAGACCCCCCACAGGTTAAGCAGTTCAATCCCTACATTCTTTCTTTCCATTTGTGCTGGCCTTGAACATACTTATTAGTGGCATTGTCCATTACTCTAAACCCCCCACTGATTAAGCAGTCCAATCCCCACATTCTTCCAACTGTATTTGACTGTCTTTTCCTGAGCCCACAGTAATAGTCACTTTAGATTCCTTCTGTTCAGGTGAAAAACACTTGGTCCTTTTTCAGAGCAAACTCACCCTTTGGTTGCTGGTTCCCCACAGGTGTTTTCTCATCGAGGAATCTTTTTCTCAGAGTTTCTGGTGCCTCAGCACAACTGAAACAGGCAGCTTCTTTACACTAGCCCAACCCAGGGTGTTTGCCCCTGGAAAACAGGCAGACCCCTTCCCCCATCCCCTCAGGGATGGGGCTATAAACCATTGAGAGCGGTCTCCACCACTTCAATTACCAGTTCTTGTGTTCCTCTTCGGGTGGAAACACACACCTAAACCAAAGTAGCTCTGAAACAGAGCTTAAAGCTCTGAGAGCCTGCACACCCTCTCCTGCACTACAGTCTCTCTCTCTGACTGCACACAGACTGACTTCAAATTCCCCAATGTTCTACTCTAACCTTCAACTGCAACATTCCAGTGTGGCTTATGCAGCTGCAACAGTTCTAAAATGATGTCATCCTTCAGTCTCATCTGAGACCAAGAACAGAGTGAGACAGTGTGAAATCCATTTAACTGGCGTTTCACAAGCTGCCTTCCTGCCTACCACTAGGTCTTACTGGGATTCTATTAACCCGGGTAACAGGGATTACACTTGTGAATTCTAATGATGCTGTGGAGTACTGTGCCCTTTTCTAAAGCCATGTTGTTGTGTTCACTGTATGGAGTATGTGTCTAGATAAGCACCAAGCTGGTTGGTAACAATTTGCTCGAGAGAGTGGAGGGAGAATGGATATAGGCCTATAGTTACCCTTAAGGAACGATCACCAGTTTTATGCATTGGAATTATGGTGGCCATTTCCAGGCATCAGGAAATGGTCCCAGTGTAAGAAAAAGGTTTAGAATCTTAGTTATAGGTAGGAGAACTTCATCTAGGGTTTGGGTGATAAGCTTAGGTCTATCCGTCACTACTGTGTCTTGCGTTTCTAAGGACCTTAGCTAGTAGTTTTCTAACCAGGTTGCATGATACTCTTTTAAAATGAAAAGGGGGCGGGTGCTCAGGACTATTACATCACTGTGGCTTGTGGAGTGAGCAGCATCATCATCAAAAAGTCAGGTGGGAGAACACAGCTCAAATTAGTAAAAGCATTGTTAAAGGCTTTAGCAATTTCCAGAGAGTCAGCGGTAGGGGTCCCATTTCAGTTTAGCATTGTAGGTGATACTTTATGTTTTTTGCCAGTGATGTCATTTATATTAGACCAGAACCTTCTGCTATCACCCCAGGAGTTGGTAAACATCTCCCTATGGTACTTGTCTTTTGCCTGGTGAGTCTCCCTCATGCAGTTGTTTCTAGCAGCTTTATAGGCTTGTAGGTCCTGCTGCTTACCAGTGGTCAGTGTGTGTGCATGCATTGGCATACAAGCATATATCTGCCTCCAGTGACATCCCCTTCCTTACTGGCTGCCTTCTCTTGGTGACAGGTGAGCAGTGGAGGTGAAATCTGCACTCTCTGAAAGATAGCTGTCCTGGGAGATACTCATTGCTCATTCTTCTGGCTGGTCCCCAGCAGTCTGAGCCATTCCTGAACCCAAGTCACTGGAGCAGTGAGCTGAAGCACTACCACTGTGCTACCTATCCAGCTTGATTGTTTTGTTTCCTGATGTACTTGAACCTGGCTATCAGTTTTTAAAACCTAATGACATTATGTAATCAGTATATCTTGTGTACTGCATCTACAGTGTACTGTAGGTTAATAGAGCCTCTGATAGATGTCTCATATGCTATTAGAGACTCCGAGCATGAGGTTTAGGGCAAGAAGATTGCATCATTAGCCATACGAGACAAGACTCAAAGAGTTACATTTATTATCTCTGGAACAGAGAAGAAACAAGGAAGGGCATGATAGAAACATTAAATATGTCCTGCCACCAGTCCACTATCTGTCCTTCCTTTGATGCACATTGTCCCCTCAATTGTATCCCAGCCTCTTGAAGCTGCCTGCCATTTTCAACAAAACCACCTCCTTTGGAAGTCCATCCCAACCTGCCACCACCCACTCCATAAAGACCTGCCTCCTGGCCTCTCTCCTAAACTCCACTCCAGTCTGAGACTGGGTCCCCTCATTTTTCAGTTCCCACTAAGCTTAAAGAGACCCTACTTATCCATTCTATTTATACCTTTCACATACTTGAAGGTCTCAATCATGTCCCCTGTCTCCCTCATCTCCTCTAAGGAGTACACATTCAGGACTTCCAACCTCTCCTTGTACATCCTACCCTAATGACCCACAGTCATCTTTGTTGCCCTCCTTTTGACCATATCCAGCAGGTTAATGTACTTTTTAAGGGTGTACCAACCGCACAGTGACACCGTTATAATGATGTCCATTACAGCGACAATTTCGATGTTGTCGATGTAATGGACTTCAAAGGCGAAATTTCAGTGTTTCACCATTTTGCCCTCCCCCTCAACAAACTCAGACTCAGGGTTTGCACCTAAATGTATGGGGAGTGTGGGGTGTGAATTTCCCCCTTGAGGGGGTGTGGGGGCAAAGCTCCCGTAGAAAAACACTCAATGTCGAAAGGCGAAATTTTGCCTTTTGATATTGAGTGTGTCGCTGTGCCATACTTCAACAACATAGTTGTCGATGCAGCACGGTACAACCCCTTTTTCAGGTATGGGCACCAGTACAGTATACTGTACTCCAGATATGGCCTCACTAATGACTTGTTCAAAGGCAGATGAGCTATAAAATCCTCCTTGTCCTCAACTGGAGCACACATTGCTGCAAAACCAGATCCTCTTTGTAATGGTATGTTTTGAGCACATTAACATGATAGGTTCTGCCCTTGCAGTTTTGACCTGGTAGTTCCAGCACATAATGCACATCATTCAGTTTTTCAGTCACAACAAATGGACCATCCCATGCAGCCTGCAGTATGTTGTGTTCACTGGAAAAAGTGGCATTACCCTCTACCCAACCTGACATGCTTATGCCCTCATACCCTGATCATATCATGCTTTCTGCTTGTTCTCAGTTTGTAAGAGATTGTCCTGTGCTAAGTCTATATACTATGTTCACTTCTCCAGGAGCTACAGTGCATATTCCATACTGCTGTCCTCACCTGAGACCTCGCTGGAAATGAGCTACACTCAACTGAGTTGTCATCCCTATTCATATCTTATGAATAAAAAGCTATACTATTGCTTGTGGGGGATTTCCCAACCAGATCCTCTCTGACCAAATCCATCAGATGTTTCACTCTGGATTCACCGATGCTGCAGTGACAGGCATGTTGCCAACATTAATTACAGCAAGGCAACATGCCACCTGGCATTACAGTGGCAGGCATTATGCCACTCGGGAGTTACAACAACAAAGCACCATCCAGGGAAACAGTCAACTTTGCAGGGCTTCACCCCCCCCACCCAAGATATATATAACCTTGTCCAGGGCAGGAAGGACATGAAGGGCACAGAAACTGGGTTTGTGTCCAACACAGTATGAGTGCAGGGCAATCTAAAATCAAGATCACCCTGTCACTCTCACCTGTTTTGCAGCAACAACATTACGGGCTTTAATGCAGTCACCACACTGATGGGATACACTTACTCTGCACGCATGCAGTAGCTCAAAAGTGAGAAACATGTGGGTTCCTTTGGCAACTCCAATCAGTATGGAAAAGAAATATATTTTAGATATATTTATAAAGGTATATTTTAAATACATGTTTGATTATATTTTCAAATATATTTTCATCATATGTGTGAAGTAGATGCAAAACATCTGACATTGGCTGATTTGAAATATCTAATTTGTTTGCAGAATATATGTGACAAGTATATTTAATATATATCATAAATATATTTCCATGATATATTTATTATAGGTGCATGGTATATATTTTATTTATGCCAGAGGTGCGATACCAAAATCCATGACATAAATCCATTTATCTCCACATATGTGGGATAAATCTAAGCACTCACAATTTATCCCACATATGTGGGATAAACACAAGCTGTCAATCCAAATCTCCCCTGCCAGCATTACTTCTCCACATCATCCATATTGAATCTGACAGGAGCAACAGCCCACACAAAAGTGCCCCTAAGCTCCACCTACCCTCCCTTCTTTACCATTAACCATATCCAGTGTATTCCATTACTTTTTTACAGCCCCACTATCCACCTCCGCTCCTGTAGGTTTTCACAAACCCGAATTCACACCTCAACAAAACACCTTCTTTCAAACTGAATGCACATGCTGTTATCTCTCCCCCTTTCCCTCACTTCAACCCACCTTTAGCCACCCATATTCAGCCAAAAATATTTTCTTTGCACCTCAGTTACTACTTAATCTGCAGTAACCTCATAAAAAGCATTTAAAGTATGTCATTTCTTTATTTTTCATACTGCTCTCATCACTGTTCCAGTCCCCCAGACAGCTTGCCTGCTCATTTACTCAGCAGTTGCATGTCCACCATTTAAAATTACCTCTGCAGTCTCAAATAATCCACCAGCAAAGAAAAATAAAAAAAGAACAGTTCCACAATACACACAACATCCCTTACTCTTCTAACTCACCCCTAATATCATCTGCCTCCCTTCTCCCCATCTGTGAATTCCTGTTCTCCTCTTCAGATCTGAACTCCATCCCTTCTTCACGGCTTACAGTTCCTTGGCCCACTTCTCCAACTTGATGACTCTCCCCACAACTTTAAAAAATATGCAGACTTTAAAAAGCAGGATCAACCAGATAATGTATTACCTATATTACATTAAAAAAGGCACTGAACTGACAAGGAAAAATTGTCTCTGCTTCACTCACTGCCCACAGAGCTTACATCTTGTGTCGCCCTCTCCACCCACTTCCACTCTTTCCACGGGATTAACTCAAATAAAACAGCATCTGTCAAACACACTACCAACTAGCAAAATGCTGGTAGATGCAGGATCAACCAGTTATTTTCACATACTGGTGCTAATATAAAACAAAAAAACTAACATAATTGACATATTAAAACAATAGTGGCTTCTCAATAACCAAGGAAAGGAGCTGCCATGTTTTTCAAACTGCCTGGCTCACCTACATACAAGTACTACCTAATCACAACTTGCACTGTGAACGTTGTCATATTGCCTTCCTATCAACCTGGCTAGCTTCCCTAGCAACAACGTCTAAATGGCATTCTAACACATAAAGGAGCAAAAAATCTCATTAATTTTATTAAAAAAACACCCACACAATCAAACCAAAACAAAATAAAAGCTCCATAAAACATTTTATCCCAAATCGTGCCCCTATTGTATAAATCAAACATGCAATGGGAGCCAGAGGAATAGGTGGTTTGTCTCCATGCGAGCAGTTTGACCTCAGACACCTCACTCATGGTTTGTGGCACTTGTGAGGTTACCCAAGGGCAAACTGCTCTTGTGCAGATAATTCACTTATTCTTCTGGCCCCCAATGCATATCCCTTATTTATCTGCTTCTATATCTTTAATATTTAATAGATATACTTTTTATGTAATTGACACATACCTACAATGTTTTTAAATATATGCATTGTAAAAATGTCTTAAAATACCCAGAAAAAGTGCATTAGATTAATCTTGATATAACATCTTTAACTGTACTTTTGGAATTCCTCTTAGTAACTATTTAGATATGTACAGTAGAATTATCAGTTAGTGATGCACCTTTAACACAGACTTACAGATTACACATTTATACTTACACATTTGACTTACCTCTTGATCTGACAATTCATAAAGGCTCAAACTGGTATTTATACCACCTCTCTTTGGTTCCCTTTTATGTCGGGGTGAGTTCTTACATGTACTTGTTTTTTTTATACTGCTTACCTTTCCCTCTGGTCTGTAAGCTAATGCTGTCACTTCAAAATTATTTGAAAGTAGTGCTTTCTACACTTACGTTCTCTCTTTATATGTTAGCACTTTGGGGTTAAAATCCTCACTTTGCTAGATTATTAAGATACCTTTTTAGATGTAGTTTGTATGGCTGTGAGCAGAGCCTGCAGCCATCTTGCTGTCTGTAGCTGGAAAAATGGGATACAGAAACACATTTTAGTACTTTTCAGTGTATCCTTCCACAAAAACTGCAAATCACTACCCAGTTGAATAAAATACTGCCTTCGCTCTGCTGAGTTTCTGGAATTTAAGACCCGTCAAGTGCTTTTAACATAAATGACAATATACTGTAGCAGCTAAGATAAGGATTTCAGTCCCCTTACATGTGTCTAGCAAGCCTGAGAAACAAAAGTGCTGTCTAGCATGACAATGTTAATTAAGTTCTAATGCACACACAAGAGACACTTTGCTGTCTCAAGAAGTGTCATAAGGGCTGGCCCGGTGGTGCTGAGGGCTGAGGCACTGGATGCCTTACCTCACACTGCGCCGTTGACCCATGTTCATGAACGAGCATGGGTTGTCGGGGGTTGGTGGGACGGAGAAGGATAGAGCATTCATTGGACTGCTCCTCTTCTCTGGGGAGGGGGGTTTCACTTCCCGATGCCCATCTTCCCCCTGGCAGAGGCTGGGGGCAAGGCATGGGATGACAGCATTAGGGTGGAGTATGGGCAGATGCCTGAGGGAGAGACATGTGGACGCATACACCTCTGCCCCTGCTGGTGGCATTGCACACCCACTATTCCAGTAGCAGAGGGGTGGAGTGAGCAGTGAAAAAGTGTGGCACTTCTCGCATGACTTGATGGCCATCTGCAAGTGTTCATTGGGAGCTGGTACCCGAACTGGATCCATGTGGGTGGGGAGTTAGGGGGCTCCCTTCCGCCCCACTGTGGAGGGTAAGCCGCAGGGGTTTAGGAGTGCCAGTGGTCCCAGGCAAGATGGACGGTGGCCAGAACCCCGACAAGTATGTGAGTTACAATGAGGGCAGAGAGGTGGCTCAGGAGGATAAAGAATCAAAAAAAAAAAAAAAAAAAAAAAGTGTCACATAGTTCTAACATAAATAACATCTGAGCATTAAGATTAGTGATGCAGTGAATTTATATTCTGCTGGCAAAGTGGCGGTGAAGTGGCCGAATTCGTCATGTGGAGCAATCCATAAAATTTCCATGCCTTAGTTGGAATTTCACCAAGGCAAAATTTTGCTTCCCGCAGGTGAAATTCTGCCTTCCATGATGAAATTTCACCTTCCGCGGGGGAAATTTCACCACAGAAGGTGTAATTTCACTGCAGAAGGTGAAATTTCACAATTTCACAGGCAAAATTTCACCATTCTGTAGGTGGAATTTTGCCGCTCCGTGAAATGGGTGGAATTTGCAGGTTACTCTGTGTAGCGAATTTTTCTCACTTCACCCACCACTGATTAAGATAAGCACTCCACAGTGCATGTTGCTTAAAGGAGAAGTCTCATGTATGCAGTGCTGTGTATTTGCTTGCCTCATTTCTCCTGTGTCAAAATCATCCCCTGTGCTTGTATTTCCAGTCAGCTATTGTGCTTTAAGGAGCATTTGAAAAGTAAAGAATACACTTTTTAAACTAAGTCATATAGCTGTCCATTTTCCCAGCTGTTGAAAAGAGGATGTGTGCCATTTATGCAGAGGAAGCTTTTGGTCTGCATCCCCACCACAACATGTTACAACTGTCTTACAGTGAGAACTGAGCAGCAGAAACAAACAGTTTTTTTTCTTGTAAATGAAATAATCCCTTACAGAAATAATTATATGAAATGTTTTCATGCTGCACACATAAAATTACCCATGTGATATGCATGCTGCAAGTATGATTTAAATGTTAAATTAGAACCAATTGTATGCATGTGGCATGTGTGCAGCAAGCAAGTGTGAAAAGCATTCTGTTTATGTTAAATTGGAACAGACTTCATGCATGTGGCATGCATGCAAAAAGCAAGTTGTCACTGATAACTGTGCACATGAAAGTTAAGTGACTTACTCAGGATCACATCCTTACCCAGTTACCAAAGACTAAAATAAAATAAAAAATAAAACATCATATACAAGTAGGGGTTGATGAGATTCAAATTCAGGTCCTCAGGTCATCTCCAAGTCTCCTGGTTTGTAGTTTAGTGCCTTTAACCAGTAAGCTATACTGCTGGCACACATTTATTTTATTTATTTATTTATTTATTCGTATATCGGATTTACAAACCTCTGAGTCAGAGACTCATTTACAAAGGCACCTCGTCGCACGAGGAGGGAGACAACATAATTGTGAAGCAAGACAATGGGAACAGCACAGGTGATACACAGATGGCATAGATACATAGATACATAGACAGTGTCGGCAGATAAGGGCCTATGGCCCACCCAGTCTGCCCATTTGAGCTTGTAAGTTCAGTTTGTTTTCCTAGAAGTCTGTTTCCCCTTACCCCTGACCTCTAGAATTCCTTTATGTCTATCCCATGCATTCTTAAATCCCGTGATTGTTTCAGCCCCCACCACTTCCTCTGGCAGGGTGTTCCACTTGTCCACCACCCGTTCTGTGAAGAAATTCTTTCTCATGTTTCCTCTGAATCATCCTCCCTCCAACTTCATCCAATGCCTTCTAGTTCTGGAACATCTTTTTTCTCTTAAAAATAGTGGTTTCCTGCACCCTGTTTCTCCCTGTAAGATACTTGTATGTCTCTCTCATATCCCCCCTCTCTCCCTCCTCTCCTCCAGGGAGTACATGTTCAGTTCCTTCAACCTGTCTTCATAGGACTTGTGATGCAATCCATGCACCATCTTTGTTGCCCTCCTCTGAACCTTCTCTACCCTGTCTATGTCCTTACGTAGGTATGGTCTCCAGAACTGTACAATGTACTCCAGGTGGGGCCTCACTAGTGTCTTGTATAGCGGAATTATGACCTCCTTTTTCCTGCTGGTGATGCCCCTGCCTGTACATCCCAGCATCCTATTTACTTTACCTGATGCCTTGTCACACTGTTTCCCTACCTTGAGGTCATCAGAGATGACAACCCCAAGATCCCTTTCCTGCTTGGTGCATGCTATATCCTCACCCCCCAACTGATATATTGTGCCAGGGTTTTTGTGCCCCATATGCATTATCTTGCACTTCTTTGCATTGAATTTCAACTGCCAAACCCTTGACCATTCTTCAAGTTTCTGCAGGTCCCTTCTCATTCTGTCTACACTCTCTGGTGTGTCTACTCTGTTACAGAGCTTTGTGTCATCAGTGAACAGTGAAATTCTGCCTTCTAGATCCTGCGCAATGTCACTGATGAAGATGTTGAATAGGACCGGTCCCAGCACTGATCCCTGTGGTACCCCACTGGTCACTCTTCCCTCTGTGGAGTGACAGCCATTTACCACCACCCTCTGTGTCCTGCCACCCAGCCAGTCCTACCACCACACCACTGTCCTGCCCACACCCATATTCCCGGTGTGTGTAATAGTCTTCTATGTGGCACAGTGTCAAAGGCCTTGCTGAAGTCCAGATGGGCCATGTCCACTGCCTCCCTGAGCCACCTCCCTAGTCACCCAGTCAAAAATTCAATGAGGTTGGTCTGACATGGCCTCCCCTGGTGAAACCATGCTGCCTTGGGTCCTGTAGTCCATTGACAACCAGATGTTCCACCAATCTCTCCTTCAGTAGTGCTTCCATGATCTTTCCCACTACCAAGGTGAGGCTGACTGGTCTGTAGTTCCCTGCTTCCTCTTTGTTCCCACTTTTGTATAAGGGGACTACATCTGCTGTCCTCCAGTCTTTGGGTACCTCCCCTATTTCCAGTGATTGGCTAAACAGGATAGCTAGAGGTTCAGCCACCACCTCTCTTAGTTCTTTAAGGACCCTAGGGTGCACCCCATCTGGCCCCATTGCTTTGTCAACTCTTATTACTTCCAGTTCCTTCAGGACCTTTTCTCGTCTAAAGGGACTTGTGTTCATTTCTGCACCATTCTACCCCTTGTACTCCCTTCAGTCCCATTACCCCCCTCTTCCTCAGTAAAGACTGAGCAGAAATACCTGTTCAATATGTCAGCTTTACTGTTGTCATCCTCCACGCGACTCCCATCCTCCCCCTTCAGTCTCACTATCCCTCCCTTTGTCTTTCTTTTTTCACTTATGTACCTGTAAAAGTTTTGTCCCTTTAACCACTGATTTTGCAATGTGTTCTTCTGTCTGAGCTTTGGCTTCCTTACTGACTTCCCTGCCTCCTTTGTTTCTCCTGGTACTTCTCCCTATCCCCTTCTGCCTGTGTCTTTTTGTATTGCCTGAATGCAATCTTTTTGGCTTTCACTTTCTTTGCTACCTCTTTGGAAAACCATAATGGTCTCCTCTTCCTTTTCCTCTTGCTAACCTGCTTAATGCATAATTCTGTTGTTCTTATAATCCCCATTTTAAATACTGCCCACTGTTCCTCAACCCCTGATTCCTGTCCCATTCCCCTTAATGCCTCTTTCAAGTATCTCCCCATTTTCCCAAAGTCTGCCCCCCTAAAATCCAGGATACGTGTTTTTGTGTGGTTTGGTTCTGCTCTTTCTGTGATTTCAAACCACAATGACTGGTGGTCACTGTTACCCAGGTGCTCCCCCACTGTTACCCCCATCACACTGTCCCTGTTTGTGAGCAGAAGGTCCAGTATTGCCTTCTGCGAGGTTAGTTCCATGACCAGTTGCTTGAAGAAGGCACCCTGAAGGGAGTCCAGGATAAATCTGCTCCTAGTTGATGCTGCTGCTGGGATGCTCCAGTCACGTCTGGAATACTGAAGTCTCCAACCAGTACTACCTCACCCTTGTCTGCCATCCTTTGGATGGCTAGCATCAACTCCTATCTGTTTCTTCCTCCTGGGCTGGTGGCCTATAGAACACACCTGTGCGGATGGCTGGCCCCATTTTCCTTTCCAGCTTAACCCACAGTATCTCTCCCCCATTTTGTTCCTCCTGGATCTCTGTGGCCCTTATGTCATTTTTCACATACAGTGCCACTCCTTCTCCCTTCCTGCCTCCTCTGTCTCTTCTGAATATGTTGCAGCCAGGTATGGCCATCTCCCAGTCATGGTTATCATTACACCAGGTTTCAGTGATGGCCACAATGTCCAGGTCTGACTGTACCATGACAGCCTCCAGATCTTCCATCTTGTTGCTAAGGCTCCTGGCATTTGCACACATGGCTTTCCATGATTTGACCTCCTAGCCTGCATCACTGTTCTACTCCAGCCCCTTCCTTGGTTGTCATTTATCCTGGTTCTCCTTGCTGTCTGCCCTTCTGCTGAATTTTGCCCTTTCTGCTTATCCACCTTTTGGACACTAATCTCCATCTTTTGCACTGCTTTGCAGAGATAGCCACTCCTCTGGTTCACTGGTTCTACTGCTAGCTGTGGGGGTGAGAAGCAAGGGTACCCTCCTTGCTGGCCTGCCACCCCTTTGCTAGTTTAAATGCTTGTCAATGTAGCATTTAAACTTCTCATTGAGTGCTTGGATTCCCCTCCAGGATGGATGCAGGCCGTCAGGCTTGAACAAACCTCCATCCCTCCAGGTGGGTCCTCAGTCACCAGTGAATCCAAACCCTTCCTCACAGCATCAGTTCTTCAACCGTGAGTTAAAGTTCCTGGTGCATGCACTCCTATGCTCTCCCTTGCCTCTCACAGGTAGTATTTCTGAGAAAGTGACAGAAGTAGCTACTTGCTCGAGACCCCTCCCCAGTTTCCTAAACTCTTCCTGAACTTCCTTTGGCTCCGCATTTGCCAAGTCATTAGTACCTAGGTGGATAATGACATCCAGCTCACCCTCCCGTCTTGCTTTCCCAGTGATCCCCAGTATCTTCCTTCCATCCCTCCATGCCGTGGCACCTGGTAGACACCTCACCTCCCTGTCCTCCCCCTCCTGTGTTCCTAGCTGGATCCCTCTTACGATGGAGTCCCCCGACAGGATTCCTTCCTCCTCCTCTGGGGTCCACTGCTATATATATATATATATATATATATATATATATATAACAGGCATTTCAAGAGTAAGTGAATATATCCAAGTTGTAGAAGAGCTCATGAGAAGGATAAATCAAACAGGGACAAGTTGGATTTGAGGGCACACTCGGGTAGCCCTAGGACAGGCAACTACAGCTACGAGTACTCGTGAGGTGTTTGCGTAGGGCGGTTTTGAAGGGGCCAGTTTGGGGATGTTTGTGATGTGCATGGGGAGGGAGTTGTAACAGGATGGTGCTCTGTGGTGGAAGGACCTTTGTGCAAGTGAGGTCCTGGCTCTGGGCACCTGGAAGGTGGCTTTGTTGGTATTACGGGTGGTGACCAAGTGGGAGGCCCATAGAAGCGGTGTAGCGACTCCTGTGGGGCAAAACCCAAGTAGAACCTTTTTTGCCAGTATACAGGTGTGGTATTGCAGGCGTTCTTCAAAATTGAGTATGTTTGAGGTGGAGTAGAGCTGGCATTTGTGAGTTCTGCTGGGGGCACCGGTTAGGAGCCTGCAGGCTTTGTTGATGGAGGTCTGTATTTTAGTGAGGGCAGTAGGGTCAGCGGCTGCATAGATGGGGATTCCGTAGTCAACCAGAGACAGGATGGAGGAAGAGATAGCCAGCTGTAAGGCGACCTCAGGGAGGCAGTCTTTGTGATGGTATAGGAGTCCAATCCGGGCATTCATGGCAGAGTACAATGCACTGATATGGGCATGGTAGGAGAGAGCTGAGTCAAAGGTGATGCCCAGGTATTTGTATGCTGATACCTGCTCGAGAGGGTGGAGGGTGCTGGGAATGATGCAAAGGGGAGCATTTTTGGAGCTACTCTGTCTGTGTGCAAAGATCATTGATTTTGTCTTTTGAGATTCAGAACCAGGCAATGGTCGAGGAACCATTTTCAGCTTGCTGAAGGAGAGTTGCAGGGAGCTCTGGAGGTGAGTGGGTTGGAGTGCGAGGCAACTAGGACTGCATCGTCAGCATAAAGAAGCATTTGCCTGTACAGGAGCTGGGAAGGGTGTTTAAAGAGACTGAACAAAGTGGGGCCCAGGATAGAGCCTTGTGGGAACCCGGAGCGTACAGGCAGTGCAGTAGATAGGGTTCCATTTAATTTATCCCTGTTGGGATCTATTCCGGAGGTAACTGGAGAACCAGGCCAGAGGGCCAGATGAGAGACCCAACTGATGGAGGGTGTCAAGCATTAATGGGTGACTCACAGTGTCGAAGGCCTTAGATAGGTCTATGAACACTGCCCCAGCAATCTCCCCTGCATCTAGTGCAGAGTGTATTTAGTGGGGAAAATTCCAGTAGGGCTGTGGTGGTGCTGTGGACCGGATGGGCCGTGCTGCTCTGGGCAAAATACGTTGTAGTTGGATAGGTAATCCACGAGTTGTGTGGACACTATTTTCTCAAGAGTTTTGGGGGAGGATGGAGATAGGTCTATAGTTGTTGGGTATTGTGCGGGCTCCATTTTTATGGATAGGGGTGATTTTGGCCTGTTTCCATGCACTCGGGAACTGACTGAGGCATAGGGAGCGATTAAGTAGGTCAGTGAGGGGGGGCTAGCATGATATCCAGTGTCAGGTGGAGAATCCTGGAGTCAAGGGGGTCACTGCTCAGGTTGTGGGAGTTGAGGGTTTTTAGGAGGAGTGGTTTAGCATCTTGAGGGGAGATAGCCTTGAAGAGAAAAGGGGTGTGTGAAGCAGCTGGGAGGTTGGTTATAGGGACGGGGTCAAGAAGGTAGTAGGAAGGACTGCACTAAGGTCTGAGAAAGTTGTGTTGAGGCAGTCAGCAACACAAGATGGGTCAGTATTAATGCGCCATTAATAACCATCTGAGAGGAGGAGGGCGGGTTTCCCGCTTAACTCCTTAATGTTATCCCAGAAGGCTTGGGCAGAGCCCAGGAGGAGGTTAAGGTGGCTTGATAGTAGTTGGCTTTGGCTTGTCTTATGGCCCAGGTGCACTGGTTGCGAGCTGCATTGTAGGCTTGCCTGTCTGCTGACCTGCCGGTCTCGCCAGCAATGTGCCATTGGTTATCACGTTGCTTTAGTTGTTGGATCAGGGAGGGGGAAATCCAGGCTGCGGTGTGTCTCTTGGGGTGTGTGTTGGTGACAGGGGCAAAGATGTCACAGGCCTTACAGAAGGTATTAGTGAGGAAGGCTAGGGCAGTATCCATGTCTGTAGCTAGTGAGATTGGTGACCAGTTGACCTGGGCAAGGTACTGCTTTAGCTTGTTAAGGCCCCCGAGGCGGAAGCGTCGACGGGGGGTTGCTTTGTATGCAGGAGTACGTGTGGGGGAGGACCAGAGGTAGAGAATAGGTGAGTGGTCACTAAGGGCATCGGCTAGGACGCTAACTGCCTTTACTTTGTGCGGACGGTTTGAGAACACAATGTCTAGTAGGGAGCTGGTCCCACTTGATTGGTTAAATCTAGTGGGCCAATTCACTAATTGGGATAGGTCAAGGGCAGAGAAATTGTCCTTAATTTGCACTGAGGTGGAGCAAAGTCAATTGATGTTGAGGTCTCCAAGGACAAGCTGAACAGCCTTGTGTGGCAGGGTAGAGAAATAATCGGTGAGGGAGCGGACCGCTAGATTTTGTACACGTGGGGGTACATAGGTGGTTGTGAGGTACAGAGGGCCACGGCCTGGGTCGGGGGTGATTTTTAGTGTGATGGCTTGTGCCCTGTGGTCAAGCTTGGGGGTCAGAAGTGCGTGACCAAGGAGGGAGTTACTTAGGTAGACTGCGCAGCCGCCACCACGCTTACCCACCCGATCTTCTCTGAAGAGGGTGAAGCCAGGGAAGGAGACAGCAGAGTCTGGGGTAGATTGAGAGAGCCAGGTCTCCACTAATGCAAGAATGTTGGGCTTGTGTTGAGAGATCCAACACTGGAGTGCAGCGGTCTTCTTTGGGAGACTACGGATATTCATGGAGGCAATGTGGATTCCATGACCTGCAGGGGGCGATGCTGATGGTCCTGGTCCGGGGTTAGGGTGGACATTTCCAGAGAGCAGGAGAAGTAGGATGATGACGAGTTGGAGGAAAGGACTACGGTGGTAGTGGTAGGGGTACCTGGGCTGGTGTGAGAATCTGGGGGGGCAGTGCAGGGGATGGGTAGGGAGTTAAGTAGAGGTAGGGCTAGGACAGAGGGAGACCACCAATAGTTATGTACTGGAGGGTGGGCACTGATGGAGGGTGGGGTGGGGGGATAGGGTGGTCCAGTGTGTGAGGTGCACTAGTGGTGAGCGGAAGGGAGACAGGAGGGCTAGGAGCGGTGGGGGAATGATATAAGGGTGGCTGTGGTGCTGGCAGATGTGTGTATGCAGAGGTGACAGTGAGGTTTTCGGTAGGGGTGCTGGGGGGGATAGGAGAGTGAGGGGCAATGTGAGTATACAGAGACCTATGAGACACATATTGCTTTAAGATGTAAATGTAGGGGAATAGGTGTTAGCAGGCAGGATTCCCCTAGTGTTCAGCGGGTATAACCTGCAGGTGGAAAAGTGGGCTGATTGGTTTTGCAGCCTCACGTGACACCACCTATATAATACAGAGCCGACCAAGGGTGGTGGTGGGGGCGGTGCCGGTGGGGACCAAACAATGCGCTTAGTGTTGCTGCTGGTTTGAGCTGCTCCTGCAGCCGCAAGTTCACTCGTACCTTGGGTTGGTTGTCCGGGGGGGGCGGTCTCGATACTTTGGTGTCTGTGGGGAGGTCGGGCAGCAGTTCCTCCAGCCTTCATGACCTCCAGGAACTAGTGGATTAAGGGAAGAGAGAGGGGAGATTATATAGCAGAGCAGTGCAAGGTGTGGCAGGTAAGAGAGAAAAAAAAACAGCTTAACTCTGTAGCAAATCACTAGTGACTACACTTTAAATAGGCTATAATGTGAAGGTAAACTTTTTAAGGCTACTTTTCTACTGCAGCAGCATAATTAGCTCTAGGCATAAAACAGAGAAAATAACACAGTCTGTAGTGCTGCGCCGACTTTAGGATTCAAGGCAGCTTTTCCTTTTCGGAGGCAGTTAGTCCAAGTTCAAAATGTTTGGGCGCCAAGTCAAACAATGTGCCTAGTGTTGCTGCTGGTTTGAGCTGCTCCTGCAGCTGCAAGTTCACTCGTACCTTGGGTCGGTTGTCTGGGGGGCAGTCTCGATGCTTTGGTGTCTGTGGGGAGGGCGGGCAGTGATTCCTCCAACCCTCGCGACCTCCAGGAGCTTGGGTCAGTTGTCCGGGGGGGCGGTCTTGATGCTTTAGTGTCTGTGGGGAGGGCGGGCAGTGGTTCCTCCAGCCCTCGCGACCTCCAGGAGCTTGGGTCGGTTGTCCGGGGGGGCGGTCTCGATGCTTTGGTGTCTGTGGGAAGGGCAGGCAGCGGTTCCTCCAGCCCTCGTGACCTCCAGGAGCTTGGGTCGGTATACATATGGTTTCCTTGCACTTCAATACAAATCTGCATGCATTTGCATGCATGTGGCATGCTTATAGCCACTGTTATACTTTAACTTTCTTGTCCCCCCTCATCTCAGCTCCACAGCTGAACTGTAGCACACAAACCAATGGAAACACATGTGGTTCTTCCCACCCCCAATACACACACTTACCCAAAAAAACGATGTAATTACTTCTGTCTTGCCTGTTCTCCTACTATTGTCTCTCCATAGTTTTGAATGCTTCCTAACAAACAGACTTTAAGGGGCATGCACAAAAGTAGCAATAGCTTGACACCCACCCACATGGCAAGTCCCTCCCCATGTACACACACTATAGTGGGTGCAGCCATGCTGCTATAGACAACCCAAGTATAGATATAAGTCAAAAGTCTCTTACCTGAGTACTAGGGAGCAACAGGCAGGAGTCTTTAAGAAATGATGTCCATGGGTCAGAGTGCTGGGGCATACCTCCTTGAAATTAATGGAGTTATTTTTTATTACTATGTTATACATTATGATGGCAAGTTGGAGAATAATGAAGGCCACTGTTCTACTAATGAGGCCCTTGTTAGTCGCCTTCTTTAATCTCTGACTCTCCATCAATAATATATAGAATAGTAATAAAAAATTACCCCCATTCATTTCATTGGTGCATGCCCCTGCAGTCTCCCTTACCCTATATCATAATGTGCCTGAGCATGGGGATGTGGAGGTCAGCTTCACTGGGGGGGGGGGATAATCCTGACTACAGTGGGGCTCCAATAGTCTGTGCATACCATACCACTACTGTGTCCCTGAATGCAATGGACAGCCCTCATTTTACTCCTGAAAACTGCTCTGCTCCTCATCTGTCTTGTAAATTTAGACTTTATGGCAAGGTTGCCATTTCAGATTTCAGCAGGGTGGAGCTAACAACCAGTGGAGGCCAGGTGCTAGTTAGCCCCAAGGTGGCAAGCTCTAGAATGCCTGGAACATCTCTAAAAGGTAAAACTTATTTGTTGTAACTGAAAAGTGGTATGCAAATCAGGAGAAATTCAAATGTGCAAGATTCATCTGTCTATACCCTGGAGCAGTGCACCAGATTTGGGCTTAATGGGGACAGGAAATCTGTGCTAACTGGCAGCAGTTAGTAATGTTCCTAGGAAGAGAAATGATAAACTTGCTTCCAAATGGACCATATTTAATTGTACCTTAATAAACATTGATGTGAAAAACTGTGTTTTCAATTATTTTCTTTTTATGAACAACATTCTTAACAGTTCTTTTCTTGGAACCAGTAATTTGGAGTGTTTACTATGTCACGGTTTGAGTACAGAATGCTAAACATGAGCTATTGTTCTATCAGAACCATGCCTAGAGTTCTTTCCTCAAACTGTGACATAGTTAAAACTCCAGTTCACTGGTTCCATGAAGAGAACTGCAACAGAAAGCTGCCCATAAAAACAAAACAATGCAAAATAGTTTTTCATATAACTTTTTATTCAGGTACAGTTACATACGGATCATTTTGGCTTATGAATATCATTTCTGTAAACTGAAACATTATAAACAGCTACTAATTTGAAAGCATTTTCTGTCCTCTTTAAACCCACCTAGTTACTAACCATTTTTTTTCTTGTCTGAAGTTCTGACCCCCCTCCACAGCCCCCCCAAAAATGTCCCGATTTCTCTCCCTGATGCAGTTTCATTCAATACCCATTCCATGTGAGTCATGAAGCTGCCCAAAAGCACAGAAACACGAAAAACACATCAATATTTCAGTCCTTCCTCCTTCCCCAATACCCCTTTAAAAAGAAAATATTTTCTTTTACTTACCTGGCCACCTGGCCAAAATCTGCTGTCTGTCTCAGTGTGCCACCAGCCCAGTTTTCAGTCCACTCCTTCTCTGTCCTTCTGCCAGAAGCTGGATGCTAGAATTGACCATCCCACATCCCCAGTGTGGTCTGCAATGAAGTTACCTCACCGACTGAATCAACCCAACCTGTGTGGTTTGCTTCTTGCTTGACTGCTGCCACATTGTACTGACCAAGGCCTATGAAGGCTACCCACACTGCTGTCACTGCTGCTGATAGGCCTAACTTGCTGCTGTGGGGAGGGTCTCTCCTGTTTTTTTTTGCAAGGCAAGCCTAGTACAGTAAGTAGGTAATCTAGTCTCCAGTTAGCTTCTAGCTCATCCTCTGCCCCTTCCGCTACCAGGGGAGATGGAGACTCACTAACAGTAGACCAACAAAAATCTACCACCACAACACTGCTATTGAGAGTTCAGTGCTCACTGACTAGTCCTCCAAGCTGTAGTGTGCAACCTGTCCACTTTGTGGTGGGAAAGTCAGTATCACACTCACATGACTCATGTGTTCTTGCTTGGCTGGAGCTCCTCCATAGCACAGTGGTCTAAGGCTCTGAGCTGCAAATTTGGTGACATCCAGCAGGCCAGACCTGGGTTTGAATCCCACAGCTTCCACTTCCATACTGTGTGACCCTGAGCAAGTCACTTAACCTCCTTGTGCTCCCAGGTCGCTCCTGTAAAAAAACATTCAGCTTAGTGTGCTATACCTGGTTAAACAACTAAATAAAAAATAAAAAAAACATGTGATGGTGCCACCACTAATAGGTAGAGATAGTGGACGACACAGTCAAGTCAGGAGTGCATCTGCAGTGTGAGTGTACACATGCTGGGGGGGGACTTATTGTGCAAAAGATTAAATCCAAATTTATTGCCATTATTGCCACACAATAAGAACAACCTAGGCACAAATGCGGGGGGGGGCAACTGTTCCCCTGTGCCCTACCTAAATGGCACCCCTGATTTATGGTAGAAATTCATTCTCGGGTGCTAATATTGGCATACATAAATACAATGATTTCCACTGTATTCTGAGGTATTGTATCTCCATGTTTCAGGATATGTCCTGATCATCATGCGGGTTAGTGTCCCTCACTGTCCCTCATTTTGAGTGTCCATGTCCCTCATTTCGTGACACAATGTGAGGTATGGTGCATGCTTCCTAGACCCTACTCAGCACAAAAAGTGCTGAGCATGGCCATACAGTAGGTTATATGCTCCATACAGAATGACAAAGGGAAAGTAAATGACCTGAAACAGTCATGAAGAAACACATTTGTAGCACTAAATTTGCATAAGGGGATCTGCATGGCCCAAAACAAAAAGGTCAGGTTTCACAACACAGATGGCCCTCTTCGCACATCTGGAATGGGGGATGTTGGCTGACTATATCCTATCCATTTAATGCAGTAAGCAAACAATATTTTACAAATTAATGGCAATTTAATGACAAAAATAAAAAGCCATTAAACAACTTGCAAAAGGAACAGAATTATTTGAATCTACCTAATTGTAATGGGAAATCAATGAAAAGTGTATTTTAATGGCTCTAATTGCTAACAGTAGTGTGAGAAATAGAAACTGATGTGTTTTTTTTAGATGAGATTCACGCCAGCTTCATTGCTGCGCACATGGCAAGCATGCAGCGTGTGAACCTGATGTGATTTTTAAATGATGTTCACACCAGCTTAACTGCTGCACTCATGTCTTGCGTGCAACACACACACCTGGTGTGATTTTTAGAAGATGTTTGCACCAGCTTACCTGCTGCATACATGTCAAGTTTGTAGCATGCGAATCTGATTTACTTTTTAGATCTGGTTCGCTTATATTCACTTTGTGTATGCGAACAGCATGCAAACATTACTCAATTAAGCATGTGGCATACATTCTGCATGTACACAACACACATATTTCTGTAAGGGATGTTATATGTATTATGTTCTATGCACAAATATAGGCTACTAGTATTACTACATACTGTGTGAGCGGCATGACAGGACTGTCTTAAATCATTGTAAACTTAAAATAAAATACAGATAGCATGCATTGAAAAATTTATGCTTTCTTCTGAGCTACTGCTCTGGTGACATCCAGAAATAGGAGAGGTTTTATTACAAGTGCTTCATTTGCATATAAATGGGGTCTGGCTTGAGACTTTACATGGTTATATCAGAGCCTTAGTATCAAAATAAGTGTTACAGCAGAAGAAAATGACTGATCTCATATTGGCATACTTGTAGCAAATTATGTAATGTACAAAAAATATGTCAGATTGAACAAAGCATTTCCCTGTAGGGCACCTTCCTTTTCGCTGTATTTTCCATGTAAAACTAGGACAAAACTCCTGCACATATTCCTGTATGCTCAAATCATTACATGTACGCAACTAACTTCATTATGCCTGCCACTAAAATCACCATAACAAATGTTAAGACTGTTTTATGTGTTCTTATTTATTTTAAATGGTACAACTGACCTGCAACATATCACAGAGGTGCTGAAAAAATGTTGGAATATCTCAAGCTTTGCTCTCAAGGTTCACATGTCCCCAGAACCTCTTCATGATATTATAGCCCTGTTACAATGTACCAACACAGGATAGTCTGACTGACATGCAGTATCTCATATTCAGTGGGCTCATACTTTTATCCATTCTGACAATGTACTGACAGAGGATAGCTTTTATGAGATGTAGTATCACATTTTCAGAGGAGTCCCAATTTTGCCCATTTTTACAATGCACTGATACAGGTTAGCCTGGCTGAGATGCAGTGTCTCATTTTCAATGGGGTCTTACTTTTACCCATGTTTACATCTCCTTGCAATGTTCTGACACTGGATAGCTTTGCTGAGATACTGACAGCCACCATGTGCAACATGGCGGTGCTGACTTAAACTGCGCATGTGCAAGTATTGCACATACATAGTCATGTCAGCACTGCCATGTTATGCATGGCTGACTCAGGGGCAAACTACACATGCATGTGCAGTTCGGTAATCACTGCAATATCAGTTACATCTGACTCTGGTGCAGTGAGAGTATTGAATATTCTTTTTTAATGCTCTTGCTGCTCCTAAATGCCCTCCACAGCTGTATTGACTCTGACTAGAGTTTGTTTTTTATAAGTACTGTATCATACCTCCATTGTTCTTAGTGCCACCCTGACTCAGTTTATATCCTATTTGTTTTTGTTTTATTTCTTTTGTTTGTTCATATTTCATCATTGTCATGAAACATGTTTTGTTATTATGTGCCTGAGAAAATTCTAATAAAAAGATCAACTGAAAAAATATATTTTAAAAATAAAAGTTACCATGGTTTCAGTTGATAAACTGTACTTTCGGAATAAGTAAATTAGTTATTCAAATAGGTACCCAGTACCAAAGCAGGCATTTACAAAAATATATTTGACGTATAAAAAAATATGTATTCTCCATATATTCTACACATACAGTACTGGATCTTGCAAGCAAACAAGATCCATATTTTACTCAACGGAAGTTAGACACACACACATACACAAGATCAGGAACCTCAGAAGGTCATTCTTAGATTTTCTGCCACAAAGCTTACTTGTACAAAAAATAAAATGCTGTAAAACTAAAGCCAAAAGTAGCAATAGTACAAAACAGATGTCCCCACAGGACTGACATTTTGCACTGTTCTGAAAAAAGTATGAGAACAGTGCAAAATGTCATCCCTGTAGGGAGGTCTGTTTTTCACTGTTGCTACTTTTGGCTTTGGTTTTAATGCATTTTATTTTTTGTACAAATAAACTTTGTGGCAGAAAATCTAAGAATGACCTTCTGCGGTTCCTGATCTTATGTATGTGTGTGTGCCTAACTTTTACCACGAGTGCTATTTACATTACGTTGTGAGCAGCACTACATTTTGGAGCAGTCTTCTTTGCTTGTATACATATTTTACTGTAAGAAGATATGTAGAAGTAGTGTATTCAATGTATATTTACAGAATGTAGTCTAGCTGCAGTATATTTATCTACAGTGTATATATATATATATATATATATATATATATATATATATATATATATTCAAATCAGAAAGCTATGTTAATGCAGACATTAGGGTTATGAGCATAAAGCGCACAGAGAAGGAAATGAAAAACATTAGGGATTTGGGTCTCTGGAATATTGGTGAATCAGTGGTGGGATCTTAATTGGGGTTGTCAACACTAATGTATACCCCCTTCCCTCAGTTCATAGCCTCCTGTCCAAAGCACAAGATAAAGCTACAACCTAGTGCCTCATAAGGCTCATTAACACCATCTTGTTTGCAGCGCATCAGCCTCTATGCACCCATTGATGCGCTGCAAACATGGAGGTATAGACACTTACCAGAGTGTGTTAAGAGCACTGTGGAGCCATTTGTGGCTCCAAATCAGGCATGGGGATATCTGTTGGATCGAGCGCATTAATCTGCAATGTAAACTCTCTTCTGCACTTGATCCGATAGGAAGCCGTCTCTCCCATCAAACCCTCCCCACAGATTGTCCAGCTCCCTCTCCATGGCATGACCTGCACCACATTAAGAGTCTGCCATGTAAACTGAAATTCTTCATGGAGTACACAGCGCAGCGGGAAAGAAGTAGCAGAAAATAAAGCATACTGAGACTGTGTAACCATGGCTAAAGTGATACAGTATGGCCAACAAAATCTGTTGGAGCTTTCTTCATCACATCACATTTGACCTTGGCTGATCAGGGGAAGGGTGGGCATTAGGGATGACAACCCCAAGTAAGACCCCACCACTGATTCACCTTAATGGTTTTCATTTCTCTTCTTTGTGCGCTTTGCATTCCACAACTCTGTCTGCATTAACGTGTAGCTTTTTGCAATGAATATCCCTACTTTTTCTGACAGTGAAATTGTATCCTCATTTAAATGAGATGAATACAATATAGGAGACAATCCTGACCCAGTGCATGGGCCCAGCAGGCCCTGGCACGCATGTCGATACCTTGTGGGTGAGATTCCCTGACCCACCACAGGGTGTGGCATCTGTGCCAAAACACTGCTCCATCCGTACTCTTGCTAGGGCTAGGGCTGCATGCTACAGCACCTTCCCCATCAGCCTTGTCCCATTAAAATGGCTCTCTGAGTTCACACCCAAACTCACCTCTCTGGCAAGGTAAGGCAGCATGTTCCCCAGTGGTGCAATGGACATCCCTGCAAGCAACATTATTTAATAAATTCTTTGTTTTTTAATATTTTGACCCCAAACTTTCAACATAGACTTCTTATGACCACGCCTTGGTGAATCTTGTAGGTGAACATTTTCAAATCCCTGCCAAAATGCTATTCCTCGCTACAGGTGCAAAAACATGTTTCATCCAGGATGTGAAAAATTACAGCTGTAATGTTCATGAGGTGATGTGAAAAAATGACTATGTTGAAAATTCGGAATCAAAATATTGAAAATTACCAAAGTTACGCATGTGAGTAAAAAATTTTCAATGAACGCTTGTAACTTGCCCATTTTTAAAAATTTCTTCACCAAAGTTTCAACATGGCCTTTTGGGGACCCCATCTCATGAACAGTTGTGGTGAACATTTGTTATTCAGTTCTGAAAGGTGATTTCATCCAGCAACAGCAAAATCACCTTCTGGGCCCTATTAACAAAATGTCATTGCCAGTTTTCATGAGGTGGGGCGGAAAAAAGGTTATGTTGAAATTTGGTATAAAGATTCCTAAAAATGGTAAAGTTATAAACATTAATTCAAAATGCTATTGAAATGTATTATACAACACTTAATGTGCATTTATTCCTCAGTTCATGGTTCAGCTTTGAAGAGTGCAGACATGTCTCGATCCACAGAGGATAACAGAGTTTGACCTCTGGAGGTACGTATATAGTAAGGGGTGGGGTGGTGGGTGCTCAGTGGGAGGGTTGGGATGGGGAAGGGGACGGCAGGGATGACGAGGGACCATTTTTTTTATTTCAGGTTTAAAAGATCAACTGCTCTCTTTATTTCAGGTTAAAAAAATATGTCAGGGAGAGTTTTCCTTTTGCAGGAAGCATGGAAAACAATAAACTATTTTGGGACACCAGGGGTTGGCTCCTCAGTGTCCCGCATAGCTGGTGGGGCTTGTAAATGCTGACATGGGGATTGGGCCCCCTGATGTTACCAACTATTACTAAAACAATGGGCTTGATGGGGCATCTGATACTGGGGGTGGGCATCCCAGTGTTGGATTATGCAGTAATACAGTGAATAAATAACCACACTGCCACTGGGGATTGGGGCCCCTGTTATGCAGACACACTTTATTTTGAAGGCACTGCACAGTCAGAATGATGGGGTTATAATGACAATAGCTCCATCCCTGACATACAAGTCAAGACGCAGCAGGGGTTGCTATATGACGCAACTGTTATTTGTTAGTAAAGGACAGCTGTGTTGTGTAGTGCAACCAGCTGTTGTCACAGAAAATTCAGCTATCCATAGAACATTAATTTTTTTAACTACTCATGCTCACAGATGGAACTTTTTTCTTAATTTAAAAACCACAAAATAGTTGGACCTATAAACAACAAAGGTACATACAGAACCTTCAAGCAACCTCTATCAAACCTGAAAGTTTCAGGTTTCATAGTCTCAAATGGGTTTAGTTAACCGATGGCAAAAAGTCTTAAGATTTTCAAAAACGGTGAGTTTTACTCTTTTTGCACCTCTGTAACTTTGTCCCCACCAAACCGATCTACATGACATTTGCAGGATCCAGAGCTACTGGCACAAAGGCTGTGTTTTCCAAATTTCATGTACTGTACATTAGTTGAATAGGGGCAACATTATTAAGGTGCAAAAATTGGGGTTTAACATGAAAGTGCTTACTCAACCCTAATAGACAGGCCCAACTGTGTCTGTATAATATATATTATAAAGGTACATGTAATATATATTCCAGTCATATTTATAAACTATAAAACATATTTATTTCCTATGTAAAACATATATTTAAATTTATTATCAGTGTGTATATACATTATATAGATAGCTGCTACAGAGCAGGAGCAGGATCTTGGTGTGATAATAATGGGGAAAATGAACTGCTCAGCACAGTGCAGGAAGGCAATAGCTAAGGCCAACAAGATGTGTGGGGGGTATAACTAGAGGAATCACCTCCAGGAGGGTGGAGGTGATCCTGCTTCTGTATACATCATTGGTGAGGCTGCACCTGGAGTACTGCATGCAGTATTGGTGCCCATAATTGAAAATATATATTAGATTATTGGAAGGGGTCCAGCGCAAAGCAACAAGGGTGATCTTGGGATTGGAAGAAAAACCCTATGAGGGGAGGCTGAGGGAGCTTAACATGTACTCCCAGGAGGAGAGGAGAGAAGAGGAGAGATAGGGGAGATATGATTGAGACCTTTAAATACATGAAGGGTAAAAACAAGACTTGTACAGAGAGGGTTTTTAAGTTGGGGGACATGAGAGGGCATGGTCTGAGATTGGAGGGAGGAAGATTCACAAGAGAAATGAGGAAACATTATTTCACAGAAAGGGTGGTGTCTCTGCAGAGTGCACATCCTGAAGAGGTGGTGTCCTGTAAGTCTGTGGGCAGTTTTAAAATGGGATGGGAGAAAATGAGGGGGATAATCACTGTGACAGAGGAAGGGGAGAGAGGGGCAGCTGCAGCATAAGGGATTGCTAGCTGCACACTCAAGCAGACTTGATAGACCATATGGCCTGTATCTGCTGGCAGTTTTATATGTTCGTAAGTTTGCATACTATTGTTTGCAAAAAAAACTACATTAATGCAGACATTAGGGTTGTAGATCGCAAAGCGCACAAAGAAGGGAAATGAAAAACATTAGGGATTTGGGTCTCTGGAGTATTGGCAAACCAGTGGTGGCGTCTTACTTGAGGTTGTCAGCTCTAATGCCCCCTCTTCCCCAGCCCAAAGTCACCTGTTCAAAGCACAAGATACAGCTCCAACCTAGTGCCTCATAGTAACACAGTGTGGCCAACTTAATCTGTCAAAGATTTCTTCACACAGGGCCCCATCACATTTGACCTCATCTGATCAGGGAGGGGTGGGCATTAGGGTTGACAACCCCAAGTAAGATCCCACCACTGATTCAACGGAGACCCAAATCCCTAATGTTTTTCATTTCCCTTCATTGTGCACTTTGCATTCTACAACCCTAAAGTCTGCATTAACGTAGTTTTCTACAAAGAATTTCCCTTCTTTTACTGATAGTGTAATTGTATCTTCATTTGCACAGGTCCCTTTGGGACCTGTGCAAAATGAGATACAGTGCAAGCCTGATATAACGGAACCATCTGTGCACACAAGATAAAAGGATTAAAACCATATGGGGCACCTGGGTTTTATGAAAGCACTCCAAAAATGCTAAAGATGACAAAAAACACCATCTGCATACCCCTTAAGAAACTATTTGAAAGGAAATAGACTGTTAGTACAAAGTATAGGCTGACAAGCCTTACCTCAGTGCCTGGAGAGATATTAGAATCACATAACATCCAATAATATGCATGTCAGGACCAGAGTCAGCACAGCTTCACCAATGGAAGATCTTGCACCACAAACTTATTTATTTATTAGGTTTTGTTGACAGGGTAAGTGCACTAGACAAATCCTGCCTATTTTCAGGCACGACCCGGGGGAGGGGGATACAGATGAATGCCAACTGACCTTGAACCAGATTAAGCTGTTGGTGGTATTTTTAGTGAATGAGGGAAATTTGGCCAGGACACCGGGGAAATTCCCCTACTCTTTTCGATAAGTGCCATGGGATCTTTAACATCCACCTGAACTACCACCAATCCAGGCAGATGGGACCTCGGTTTAACGTCTCTTCCGAAAGACGGCACTTAGTGTGCTTCTATGAATACGTGAGCAGTTAAATGGATAGAGGTGAAGTGGTTTTGATAGATTTTTGCAAGGCTTTTGACATGGTGCCCCACTGGGCTATAGCCAAAAAAATGTTGAAACACGACATAGAAAAGTATATTGTCAAATGGGTCATAACCTGGCTCACAGAGAAGACACAGAGGGTGGTTGTGAATGGTTACTTGTCAGGGGAGAGGAGGTGATGAGTGACATTCCCCAGGGCTTGGTTCTGGGACCAATAATATTTCAATTGTTCATTGCTGACTTAAATGAAAATGTTGATCAAGTCACTTAACCACCCAGTGCTCCCAGGTTGCCCCTGAAAACAGGCACTTGTGCCTAAAGGGCCTTACCCGGTTACCAAAGTCTAACATAAAATAAATAAAAATAAATAATCTAATGGTAAAATACACAGATGATGCAGAACTTGGGGGGCCTTGCAGTACAATAGAACCAATTCAGATTATGCAGGCTGACCTAAACAGAATAACAGAATAAGCATATACCTGGGGCATGTCCTTTAACATGGAGAAAAGCTGTGTTCTGCACATGAGCAGAAATAATATACCACACTGTTATGTACTAATTAACAACATCCTAAGATCAACAAAGAAAAAGATATATGTATTATTGTAGACACAGGACTATACTTTAAGAAACAATGCATTTAGGCAGTGGCAAATGCAAATAGAGTTATGGGAGCAATTAAAAGGAACATCAAAAACCGTCAACCTGAAATATTGATGCCACTTTATGTCTCTTATGTGAAACCTCAGTTGGATTATGGGGGACATATATATAGGAAGTCAGATATACAAAGAGTGAAGAGGGTACAACACTGGATGACAAAAGCCATAAGAGACCTATGCAATTATTCATACAATGAAAGGTTAAAGAAACTCAAGTTACATTCTCTGGATAGTCAGAGGAAAAGGGGAGATCTGCTGTTAATTTATGAAATATTACAGGATGAGTCATTAACAAAAAATGTGAACCTAGAATTTAAGAATAAGAACTTAACAACTAAGTGCCATACATTACAACAGACGGCAACTAGGTTTAGGTAAAAACAAATGAAGTATTTTTTTCACACAATGGGTGATCAACCTATGGAATAGATTGCCCAAAGAAATAGCAGAGTGAAACTAAGGACACCATTAAATAAAGGGTAGACAAAAACATTAAAAACAGAGGAAATAAGAGTTATTACATGTAAGGAGCTACCTGTGGACATTCATCTTTTCTGCTTCTAGCACATTTACTGACATTTAGTGACCAGGTAGGTACAAAGAAAAACAATGGATGAAAGAATGGCGAGAATACCATCTGACAAGTAGTGAAACCAAATGAGCAGTCAGAGAAGCAAAGGCAGGCAGAGAGCTACATATTGCAGAGGGGTTTAAGGACAGGGAAGAGCAGTTCTTGAGATATGTCAGGGAAAAAATAAAAAAGGCAAGAGGAATTGTTAGGCTAATAGAGGGGGGTAGGGTAATTTAGGAGGCTGGGCAAAAAGCAACCATTCTTAAGGACTACGTTTGCTCTGTATTCACAAGGGAAGACAGAGGACATTTGCCAGACAGCGGCATTAAGGCAGCTGTAAGGGGTATCCCTGAGATGAGGTAGCAAGTATTTACCAGTGAAAGGGCTTGGAAAGAACTAGCAGCCCCTATGATTCATAAGGCTCTGGGGCCAGATGGGATGTATCCAAGGGTGCTCAAGAAATTGGCAATGGAACTAAATGAATCCCTGATGGGACTATTCAATACCCCAGTTCAGACCAGGGTAGATCCAAAAGACTGGAGGGTAGCAGATGCAGTCCAGCTTTATGGGAGGGGGGGCAAGGAGTGACTAGGTAACTACAGACCCATCAGTTCTACCTCTATTGTGGGTAAACTGATGGAGACACTAGTCAAAGAGGACTTTGTGAACTACATGGAGAGCAATGAACTCCAGGATCACAAATAGCACAGATTAATGGCAGGAATGTCCTGTTAGACCAATGTTTTTTGACTGGGTAATGAGAGTAGTGGAAAGGGGCATACTATGGGTTTACTCTACATTGCTTTTAGTAAGGCTTTTGAATCAGTGCCTTACAGAAGGCTGCTGAAAACACCAGAGGAGCTGGGTTCAGCAAAGCGCACAGTTAGATTGGTGAGAAACTGGTTGAAAGGGAGAAAACAGTGGGTCATGGTCAACAGAGTCAAATCAGAAGAGAGAGAAAGTCCCCCATGGGGTATGATAAGGAATGGTTCTGGGACCAGTCCTTTTCAGTATGTTCATTAGCAACATGGAAGAAGAAATCCAGGGCAAGATGTGCCTCTTTGCAGAAAACAGTAATCTCTGTGACAGAGTAGACAGAGAAGAGGGGGTTAGGATAGAGCTGTGCATAATGGGAAAATTCTGAATCTGTGGAATTTCAAAGACATTTCACAAAATTCCATGAAATTTCATGGACTTTCATCAAACTTTTGTGGACATTTTAAAATTTAGTGATTTGGTTATAACTCAGCAACCGTTCAAGCTATAGCTCTGAAATTTGGAATATATATTCTTCAGGTAAATGTCCACAAACTTGCTGAACATCATTTAATTTGGTAAGACAGTTTTAAAATTATAGGTGTTCATATGTTGTCATTTTATTGTTTGTGTGAAATTTCATGAACATTTTTTATCTACATATACCTTAACCATCTAGTGGGTCAGGTATCTTAAATTTGTCATGCTTTCTTGATGACAGGTGTTCTAATAATGTGCTGGACTTCATGACAATATGATGCATCGTCTCAAAATTATATGTGCTCTCAAAATCTGTCATTTTATTTTTTACAGGACATTTCATGAAAAATGTAATTTGCATGTAACTCAGGCACCTTTGGAGCTAGACAAGTGTAAAGTAGTGTGGGTAACCTTTTTGTAATGCTTTTAGAATGACCTAAATATGGAGAGAATTGGATAAGAGATTTTTAAGTTACAGGGGTTCAAAACTTTACTATGTAAATATTTGCAAAACTTTGTGAAAACTATCAAAAATGTTGATGTTTGTAACTTCTCTGCTCTTGCATGCATAGAGTTAACATTTGACATGCATATCCATAGTCCATATATCCTGGTGTCTAACACAACTGGATAAATTGGTTAAGCAGTTTTAATTTTGCTGAAGAAAAAAATGACATATCGCTACTTCATTTGATAAGCTGGGCTGAACTTTTTGCAGTCCCGCTGTTCCTCACTGGGTGACTATTCCCCCCTCCTTCTCTTTTGGCATAGCCAAGTTGGCTCAGTAGAACTACTGATGCCACTGATATCCTCTTTGTTCTTTACAGTGACAGACTCCCTTAAAATGTGAGTCACCAACTCCTTTTCCCATTGACCTACCCTGTGTGAATAGCCAGACGTCGTTCTTCCTGCTGCCCAAGACATTGTCTTCCCCACTACACCTTTTTGAGTACATCTGAGTCCTAGACTTGAATGTACACCAGGCTCCCTGGATCATAAATTTACTGGATGCGATCCTTAAATATCCTGCATTCATGCTGGAATTGTTGACACTCTGTGCTTTCATGCTCCAACCTGGGGGGTCTACCACTGTTATGCTACCCAGCTCAACTGTCCGTTTCTTGGTGAAATTGTACATCTAACTCCAGAATCTGGTGACCCCCTGCACTACCTGCCTCTTAAACCCCTATTCTTTAATTAAAACCTCCCAGATAATGCTGAGTGAAATTAGAAATTCCAGTTTTATGAAATTTTGCAATTTTCACAGAGACGCATGGGATTTGACTTTAAGTACATATGTTATTTTGCAATTTCTCACAGCAAGCAATTAATAACATTGGCACATACAGTCTCTGTGTAAGGTCTAAGATCCTGCCAAATGTAATGGTATTGCATTCTGTAGTTTTAAAGTTTCAGAGGTTTATAAATTTGCAGTTTACATTCTTGCAAAATTAAGTTTTTAAATGTTGTGAAAGTTTGACTACTTTTAGTTCAATCCCATTTAAAGCTGAAGATATGAACTTTTTCAGAAATGACCATGTGGTATTGTAGTTTAAATATTTCAATTCTGGTTAAATTTGATTTGTAGTTTTAAAATTAGAGGGAACCAACCAACATTTAAATGTTGACATCATGTTTGGTAGGCTATAACACAGTCCCATTTAAAACTCGAAATCTGAAACTATGTGCATATAAATGTAGTGATAACCTGTATGCCTGGCTATTTTTGTAATATTTCAATGAATACTATCAAAGTTATACTAAAATTACAGAAATCCAAATTTTGGCAAAATATTTGTCTACCTGTAACTCAGCTCCCGTTAAAGCTTGAGACTTAAAACGTGGTGCATATATGCATCCCACATGCTTCTCTAAGTCCTGATATTGTGGAGAAATATGGATAAGATATTTTAAATTATCTCAAAATAACTGAAAATTAAATTTTGATTAAATGTTTGTCCACCCATAATTCTGTCCCCTTTGGTACACTTTTGTAAGCCTTGGGGTACTGCTTATGTTCCAAATGTGGTGTTATTTGGATGCGTACCTTTAACATTACAGTGAAATAACTGAAATTTTAGATTTTGCAAAATTCCATAGAATTTTCATGAAAATTCCATGGAATTCCATGGGATCAGAATGGTCATTCCATGAGCATTCCGAGGGCAGAATGTTTTATTCCTCACAGTGTGACAGGGAGCTCCTGCCACTCTTGAGGACTGACCTTTCTTTAAATCTGTTGCAACAGTTCTTCTATTTCTTAACCTAATCTATCCTTTACAATTTCTAGTCCATAAGGTTGGCCACCTATGGGCAACCCCTTCCCTTTCTTAACTATGCTATAGTGTTGTCTTTAATTTTCCTTTTCCCTCTCAGGTCCTCATACAGGGAGGTTATTGTGGTGATCTCCAAGTGTTTATAAAACAGGTTGTGTTTATCATTGTTGGATTTAGTATGTGATAGCACTATGTCATAAAATACCTTGCTGTATATACCTTGTGTTTATGAAACCTGTAAATGTTGAAAATATGGCACTAGATGTTTTTGATAAAGGTAAAGCATACTACATACTGCACTCGTGGACTTTGTGGATAAGGTGGCAGCAGCCCTGGATGGGGGGGAGTCCATGGGTGCAGTGTTCATCGACCTGTCCAAAGCCTTTGATTTGGTTGATCACCACCTGCTGTACAAGAGGATGGAGAGGACCGAATTGCTCCTAGATCTATTCAATGGTTTAAATCCCACTTGGGTGAAAGGAATCAACAAGTGGAAATTGATGGTCAATTGTCAGACAAAGGTAGATTGACAAGAGGTGTGCCCCAGGAATCAATCCTGGGGCCACTATTGTTTCTGATATACGTAAACAATTTACCCACCAGGATAAAAAATACACATATAAGATTGTATGCGGATGATACTATTTTATTAGCATCATCTAAAACACATGGTGAAATGATGGCAAAGCGACAACTGGATTTCAATATTTTACAAGATTGGTTATCAATTTCTAAACTAGTATTAAGTCAAAAGAAAACACAGGTCATGTATTTTGATATGAAATCAAAATAAGGTAATAAACAAATTAGTGATGATAGGAAAATACTAATGACTGATGGGAAAAAATTAATAATTTCAAAACAACATAAATATTTAGGCATGGTAATAGATAGTGCTTTAACATTTTCAGATCACATAAATAATACAATAAAAAAAGATAATAATAGGATTAGGGCACTGCACAGGTCCTCCAGAATATTAAATCAACAAACCCATGAAATTGCTTCGCAGTTAATATTGCCCAAATTGGAATATGGAATTTAGTTTATAATTTTATGGTCAAAATTACTTGGATAAACTAGTTAGGACTTATAACCAACTGGCTAAATTTATTCTCACGTAGAGTTATTTAACCCATCATTGCACCATGTATAAGGATCTAAAATGGGATAGTTTACGGTATGGTATAGGAAACAATATTCAATATTTCTTTATAAGATTAATAAAAGGTTAATAAAGGGTAACATGGACATAGACTTTGAGTATGAGTGCCATAATTATGCCTTAAGGGATGTAAAACACAGGGTTTAATTTTTCCAATAGTTAACTCAAAATATGGTAGCATGACATTACAGGTTCAGGCTGCAAAAGTCTGGAATGAAATCTCCGCAAAAATAAGAAATCTGACAAAATTATCACAATTCAGATCTAGGCTTGATGAAATATTTTATTCTGGAAAAATTAAACCCCTGGCCCAGATATTCAAACTGTGCCCAAAAAGTCGCGAATAGCACGAGGAAGGCTAAGTCTATTGCGCCCATGCGCAAGAGATGCAATATTCAAAACGGAGCAGGCCAAATTGTGCCTACAGCTGACTTAATCGAATATCGCACCACCTGCGCCATAGCACAACTAGGGAGGGAAGCTGAGCAGATCTGATGCGCCATGGCGCAACAAGGGATGTTCAGCTGAGCAGTCCAGAGGCGCCATAGCGCAACCAGGGACACCCCCCAGCAGCAGAGCAATGTAACTGCACAACCAGGGAGGTAGGGGCCCACCACCCATGCCACAGATGGGCACAGGAACACACAGCAGAACAGACATTGTCCCCCCATACCCCAAGCACTGCACAACTGGGGGAGGGCTGGAATAACCACTGGCCCATGGAGACAAGCAAGCAACCCACAGCTGGGCCATGGTGCCCCATCACACCTACCGGCAAGCTGTGACTGGCACAAAGGAGGGCTGACCACCCCGTGCCACACCATCCCCCCAATGCAGAGCACTCCTGCACCGTGACCCCAGACACCCCCATGGGTAGTGACCACCACTGCAGGAAACCCCATGCATGCCACCACCCCCACTGTGACACTGCAACCCTGTGCACCACAGAACCATGCAAGCCAGCCCCACCACGAGCACCCATCCGTGGGTGGCAGCACACAGCAATGCAACAACGGCAGACACAGTGCCACCATGCACAGTCCCCCCGAGGTACTGCTGAAAGACCAACCATGCATCAGCACAAGAGGTACCCCACATGGGACAAGGCGTGCCCTTGACACCACCACCAATGGTACAGCACCCTGCACAGTAGTCCAGTAACACACCCTGACCCACCACTGGCCACAACAGCCAGCACAGCCACCCACAGTAGTGCATGGAAGCATGCACCACACCGGATGCCACACAGTGTATGGACAGACACCCACCCATACCCAAGGGCACAACAACACAGGGATGCAGTGGTGAGGCAACCAAGCCCCCATTGTGGGCCCATGTAAACTGTGTACACACAACCCACAGTTCTCCATGGCACTGGAGTGCCAGCCACTCTGTGCAGGCACTGTGGACCCATACACCACCAGCAGCCACCATGAGCACAAGTCACAGACAGTGGGGCACATCCCCTGCAACACACACAAGGCACAGCATTGAGGTGGGACAACGACTGTGGTGCCCATAGTGCCACCCGAGTCAGGCATGCACCACACCAGTGACAGGAGGCAACCCAGCAAAGTGACGGGTACAGTGGCCGCCCTGCAGGGACTGCCACCACTGACATGCCAGCGGACCGTGCAGGCCACAGACATGCAAATGTGTCAGCTGCACAGGCCATGGATGGGCTGATGGGTGCATCATGGACACAGAGTATGCACCATGGCCCACTGCACACAGTCAGCCTGTGCACAGGGAACAACACCCACACCACAGACACTGACTGATAGCTACCCCCACACCATAGTCACCTCCACACTGACACACACACACACCCATGACCGCACCACCCCTGACGCCATGCACACCACTGCAGCTGAGCACCTGTAGCCTGTGCAAATCAGAGACCACAACAGTATTCATATCAAAATTAAATCTATTGAAAAAATATATAACCATCAACTATATACAATAGCAACTATATACAATAAAACAGTAGAACTATATACAAGGTTGGGGCCACAAACAAGGTGGGGGTGGGTAGAGGGGAAGGGTTGACAAATGGAACAGGGAAGGAGGGGCGTGAGGGTTGGTCCAGGGGGGTAGGAGAAAACTGCCAGCCATCCACACTAGCAGGAGCACCTCTCCCTGCTTTGGCTCCTCCGGGCCCTGTGCTTCCTGAGAACCCTGGTCTCGTCTAATCATTGCAGGATTTCAAGTGATGCCCGTGTGACCACCAGGATCTCCTGCACTGCCTCCTGTATCTCTCGAAGATGGCGGGTACCTAGGACAAGAGAGCACAGTCAATAGGTGTGAATGCACAACCCCATACAGCCCACCCACTATGCATGGCATACGGCTATGGGACATACCACTGTGATGGTGAGTGACCACCCGCAGTGATCACGTTCACAGGACCTGCCCACCGAGGCACATACAGCCATGTGGAACGCTGCACACACCCACCGGCCAAGTCACGCACAGCACCACTGTGGCCATTCAGTGACATGGCTATGTGGTGCAAAGGCAGTGGCACAACCATGTACCTGGTGCCACATGGACCACCATTGATGCACTCCCAGATGTGCATTGCCATGGACAGTGTTGACTGTAACAAGTTGCGTGCATGGCAGTGGTGTAGATGTATGGTGGCCATGCCCCGCTGCCCACCCTGTCACACAGCATGCAATAGTAATCATGGATGTATGGCACTCACCCTCATCGGGCCGATCAGGTGGGCGGTGATGGCCCTCGTCCCACCTAGCTGCACCGTCCTCCTCCCTCTGCCACTCCTCTCTCACACAGCAGCATTCTTCTGGGCCTGTTGGGCAAACAAGGAGAGAAGAACATCAGTACAATCCTGAAGCAAAGTACCCCTGCCCTCAGGTGTGTGACCTCCCACCCAGCCAGACCCACCCACCCACACCCTGTGAACACCACCACAGCCAACCCCAGACAGTCCCTCCCCTGTGTGCTGGACACATACAACACTGTTACCCATATGGACGATAAAAGTGTGTTGATGGAACCCCTACCTGACCGTGGCACTGTGCCCCTCCTGGCACCTGCTCGCAGTCGTGCCAGTAGGTCCGGCTCCCTCCTCCGCAGGTCCCCGTAGCAGTGCCTGCACTGCTCCACGCTCCTCCCTCATCCAGTGTCCTCCTCCATGGCAGTGGCCACCTCCTGCCACACCTGGGTCCTGGTTCTGTCCAGGGGCACCTCCCGGAAGAGAGCCCCATGTGGCTCCACAATTGCCACCAGATTGGCTAACTCTATCGCAGACCACTGCGCTGCCCATCTGCGTGCCATTCTCTCAGTAATAGTAGGCAATATGGCACTCTGCAGCGTGGCTCCCCATGTGCAGATGCTGCGCAGTACAGTGCTGCCATTCCCTATCACGCTGCTGACGAGCAGTGCGATAGAGGTGCAACCATGCCTGATGCATGGCGCCTAGGGGGCAAAGGTTGGGCACAGGGTCAAGGGTCTCTGGTGCATGGCCACACACAGTGCCATTGGAAGACAATGCATGTAGCATGATTGGCTGCCTGTGTGCCAGCACCATAGCGGCCTACTGCGCAGTTGGCCCATTGCACCTATGATGGCCCAGTGCCACAGCGCCATGTAGTGACCATTGCTATAGTGCCACTGGCACAATGGTGGCCGTGGCCTGCTTTGCCTACCATGCACAGCACATCATCAGCATGGCAGATGCCTGCGTCAGCAACCCGGGCATGCATAGTGAGGTGTGTACTATGCATGTCACAGAACTGCACCATTGGCTTAGCACATTCAACACAATTGCGCAAAGCGCAACAGCGCGATATTCAGCCGTCATATGCAAATCTAATCAGCCATTCAATGGCGCAGCACTGCAATTTGCATCTACTTAAAGTTGCTCCTCGCCTCATTTGCATGGGTTGCACTATAAAAGTGCGACATTGTGCTGCAGGTGGCCATAGTCGGGTACTGTAGTCTATTGGTGAGTTGCATGCTATTTGGGAGTGTGGACTGTGGATTCAGGGACATGCATGGGACTGCACAGTCACAGGTAACAACTGCCATTCTTACAGGCTATATAATGACTGAGTAGGTTGTTGGAGAGGGGGAACACAGTGGTGGGAGGAGGAGGAGGCCTAACTTTACAAAGGCCGAAACTGAGGCCCTGTTCGATACCTACCTGGATCAGGAGCCACTTCTCAGTGGATGACGGGGAACACCTCAAGCCCATGTTGCTGCATGGGAGGAGGTGGCACGTGCTGTGAACCTGCATGGCAGCCACCAGCACTCCATGCAGGAGTGTAAGAAAAAGATGGGCACAGACAGGAGGAGGATAAAGAAGAAGGTGGCTGCCATCAGGGCAGCACGTGCTGCAACAGGTGGGGGACAGCCAGAGGTGGTACAGCTGACCCCACAGGAGGAGAGGCTTGCTGGAAGCATGTAGTGCAGTGCCATTGAGGGTGTTGCGGGTGGAGGCTTCCAGACGGGTGGTGGCTCATCACTGCATGGTAAAACATGGTCTGTCTATGGGGGGGCAGAGTAGGTCACATGCACTAACGTGACTTTGCTTTCCCTTACAGATCCTGAACATCTGCATGGGTCAGCAGTGGTGGGCCTGTCCACTGCGGACAGTCAGCTGGAGTTGGAGGAGGGACCATCCACCTCCACAGGTATACGTGGATCATTACGACAGTGGGGCCGCCTGGCTGTCCACACTGATGTCATTGTAACAGGTGTGGAGGAAGCCCTGCCTGTGTCCCAGCGTGCTGGTGTCCACGGATGCCAGCATGCTGTGACTGTGGCCGGTGCAGAGTCCGTCACCGGTGATGATGACACGACCATCATGGGCAGTGACACGTGTGTGCCACGGGATGGCCACACAGCAGGGTAATTCGCGCCCATGGCTGTGGGTGGTGCCGCCGTGGAGGCCTGCATGTCAGCACAGTCCCAGACTGTGCCTGTCAGTACCAGTGGGGCAGTACTGGTGTCTGTTCAGGACAGTCAGACTGTTGCAGCCACTGCGGCAGCACCACTGAGCCCTGGGGAGTGGCAGCCAGAGTGGCAGCATCAGCAGTTGCCCAATGGGCTTGGGGGTACAGGGTTCAGTGGCTGCATCTGTGCACTGCCTGTGGACATGCCCAGACCTGGTCCTGGTGCACAGCACCCACCCTCAAGGGGTGCTGATCATCGGGGCCGTGCACACCCTGAGGGACAGGATGCCGAGGAGGCTGATGACCTCTTGGACAAGCACACCCACCTACTGCAAGCATCAGTCCAGCAGCAGATGCGGCTTGCGACATCCATGGTGCACTGCTTGTGGCTCTGGAGTGGGCAGAGGAGCGTCACAGCAGGGACACTGCACTGATCCTGGCAGGGATGGACCATTTGTGGGAGGATGTGACCGCTGCCATTGACAGGCATGCACAGGCATTCATTGCTGTCTTGGCCACAATGGGCATGCAGTCAGGTGCCCATGCATCTCGGACACCACGCAGTGCACTATTCACCCCCCATTCCCGGCATCATGCGACTCCCACCCTGTCAACACCAGGTTCAGCTGTGGGCATCCCGAGCACTCCTGGTGCAGGCATGTTCGATGTGCTGCAGATCCCTGTGTAAGCACGGTCGCGTTCACACAGTGGAACCCCTGGGGGACCATCAGTGCCACCCCATCAGGCCAGTGGTCAGCCCGTGGTGGCTGGGGCACTGTGTTGCGTGACTGACCTGTCTCTCAGCGTGGCTACTGTCTGGTGCTGCCCTGTGTGCATTGTGTGTTTCAGTGGACAGTGCACAGGTGGGTATCTGGCCCTGCACGTGGACACACAGTCCACCTGCACACCCTCCCGACTGCTGTCCACAGTTGCATGTGCATGATGATGCCTGCATTGCGCTGTACACCAATGTGCAATGGTGCTCAGCATCTGACACACGCACATGGACAGGCAGTGGGCACGGTGGCCTGTGGACATGTGTGTTGCTAGGGTTATACTGTAGAGCACCACCAGAGGTGTCCAGGCAATGGAAACGTACCTTCAGCAGCCCGAACACCTGCTTGATGACATTACATGTGGTGGCGTGTGCCTCACTGTAGCATTGCTGCGATGGGGTCATGGGCCACTGGTAGGGTGTGAGCAGCCAGGGATGGAGTGGGTATCCACTGTCACCTGTGTGTAGAGGGTGGAGGTTAGTTTTGTGATCAGCATCACCCTGCCCCAGGCCATATAGGCCACTACGCATGCCACCTCTGGCCATGTCCCCACAGGCCCTATGATTGTCCATGTGGTTTGCATACTCACCCACTAGGTGTCCAGTGGGGATGTCCCCACTCTCGAATCTGTGGCACAGTGCCAACTGGTTCCAGATGAAAGAATCATGTGCTCCCCCAGGGTGCGTGGCACAGACATTGATTATGCACCACCTGGCAGTTGATGCTGGCATAGCCTTTGCGATTTATGTATGCAACACCCTCGGGGCCGGGTGGTGTGCGGATGACCACATGGGTGCAGTCTATTGCCCCTAGCATGCCAGGCATACATGCTACCCTGTGGAACTCCTGTATGTTTGCTGTGCACTCCACCACTATGCTGGGGAAATGGATGTGCTCCGCAGCATGTGGCAGCAGTGGGCTGAGGAATTGGGTGAGATGGCGTGATGTGGCTGACTGGGTTATGCCTGTGGTGTTCCCAGTTGGTCTGTGGAAGGTACCCATGGTGAGCAAGCACATGCAGGCTGTTACCTTAGTCTCCACTGACAGGGCATGGCTCCATCGTGTGGGTGCCTGCATCACATCACTGCACAGCTCACAGAGCCACCTCAGAATTGCCCTATTCAGGTGGTACCAGCCCACAATCTTGGTATCAGTATACAGCTCAAAGCTGGTGTAGGCTTGGTACTGCCTGTTGGGGGCATACCGCTGATAGGCCCTTCCATGGCCATGCCCGCCCTGCTGCCCACCTTCTTACCCCCTCATAATGGCCTCCATTTGGAAGGTGGCACTGGCCATGTCCCTGGCTTGTGTTCACCCCCCCGGCAGCTGTTGCTGTACTCCCCCCGCTGTCCTGGCTGCTACTTCCCCTGCACCAGGTACACCTGCCTGTGCTGGCCTCTATGCTGTGTGGCTCCCCACACTTTCCCTGTGCCTGGCTGTTCAGAGTGTCCTTTCCCTGGCCTGCCCTGTTTGTGCCTCCTGCCCTGTCTGTCTGCCTATGCTTCTGCCTCATGTGGCTTCTCTGTAGCGTTCTTGCACCTCTCCCTTGCTCCTTTTTATTTTGGCTCATTTCTGCTATGGCTCAACTTCCGCTTGCTCCACTATTGCGCATGGCGCAAGTCATTGAATATCGCACTGCGCCATTTATGCATGGTTCCTCCCCCTTCGGTTGCACATGCCTTCATTATCATTGCACTGTTGCTCAGCATGATTTCAGGGCTCAACTGCCTCCTGCTGAATATCGCAGAATGGCGCAATGTCGGACTTGCACAGGTGCAACCCTATTGCGCATGGCTCAACTCTTTTGAATATCTTGCCCCCTGTGTTTTACATCCCTTAAGGCATAATTATTCTGAATGTAATTGTCTGAAGTGATGTTATTATAAAGAGGGTATGTTGTAAACTGTTTAATACCCAATTAGGGAATGACGTACCAATTAGATAAATATTAGGTAAACCAATTGTTATATTTGTGGGTTTATTGTATGTATTGAATTATGAAAGATTATAGTATGTTTTGTAATGTATTTATGAATTATGCTTTACCTTGTAACTTGTATGAATGTATGCACAGGACAACTTTGAAAATAGGTCCTAGGACCTAAAGTTGTGTCTATCCTATCTAAAAATAAATATTTTTACTACTACTAAGTGGCTATTCTAAAAATTAATTTAGTTGTGCTATTTAAATGTGTGTAAATTGCTGTAAACTGAACAAGTCTGAAATTTCATGGTGATTTGCATATATTCCATGATTCTTTGCATTATGGAAGTATGTGTGATGTTGTGTTTCTTTGAAACTTGGCTTATTGTCAATGCCCTTTGGGGTAACCCATGTTTCAGTGCTTCTGCATTGATGTTCTTTGGTTTTAGCTTTTTTTTTTTGGAGCCCCCATCACCCAAACAAACAAGGCCCACATAGGGGTGAAGGCTGAATCTCAACTGCTGAGCTAGATCAGAGATCAGTGTCAGTAGGTGCTGGCTGTGTGCAGAGAAAGGGCATACATAATCTGTTGCTGCAAACTGATGTATTGAAGAAGGGATATGCCATTGCTTCAGGTTATCTCTTGCATTTGAATAAACCACTCAGAGATTGTGTGTTGAACTTGAAGTTCGTTGTCTGGTCCATCTGTTATCCTACAACCCCTCCACAGACTTGGTGTCAGAATCGGATTAACTTGCTGGAAGTGTCTGGACTGGCTGAAGAGGGTCTTTTTCTAGTGGAAATCACCCAGATATCCCAGGTGGACCAATACAGCAGGAGTTGCCAGACTAGAAACCCGGAGAAGAAAGTCTGTCTAATTCTGACCAGAACCATGGCTAACAGATGGAGAGAAGCTGCTGCCTGGACTGGACTTGGGAGCTTGGAGAAAGGCCAAGCCTGACGACAATGAAGAGATCCAGATTGAGGCAGATTGGAGGTGTCAGAGATAACACCCCGGAGGTAGAGACCCTGATTAGGATGATCCCCTGGATGAGTGGGCAATGGCTGGAGGCAGACTGACAATGCAGAGAGGTGGAACACTGTTGCCAGGTGCTCAAGAGGTTTCTGCCAGAGAGTTTGGATAAAGAGTCAGAGGAGGATTTTTTGTGAGCTCAGTTTGAGGAGCCCCGGACTGAGCAGGATATTCCTTTGTTTCCTGTGTTCCCAGGATGTTACCTGTTGGAGGTCAGATATGCAAGTATGGAACTTGAATGTGAGACCACAGGTAAGACGTGTATAGTGATATTGTGCTGGGGTTGAAGACTCAAAGCCAGCAAGAATACACCTATGAGGCAGAAGACATTTTTTCTTGTACTGATGCAGCTAAATCTATTAACAGTATTGACTGGGGTATACTGCAGGCTAACAATGCTAATATTGCTAAAATGTTATGATATGTTAAGACCAAAGAGGTTGCACATGTGTTTTATTTTTTTGATGAAAACCATACAAAAGAGGAGGTGGGTGGAAAATGAATAGGAACCTGTGTTGGGGTAACACCTACAGTGTCTACCCTCAGGTGTCTGTATCTGTAACAAGTGAAATGAATCAACAGACATAGTGGGTTTATGTAGAGGGGTTGAACGTAGGAATGGGCCCCTGCTTAAAAACAACATGTCTGGTGGGGTTGGAGCAGGTAATTACATACTCCAGAGAAAGTCTTCATGTTATTAAAATAAAAACTTTCCTTGGCATCTAGTGGACCCCCACCCTGTCTGGTAGTATTAACCCTACCCACACCCCCGTCTTGTACTCCCAAAGACTATTTGTCTCCACTTCACCTCCACAGCCAGCAGCTCAATGGAGTCTTTTATGAAATAAGCCCAGTGAGCCCTTTTCAATGAATGAGCACATGCATGCACTCATTCATTGAAAAGGGCTGACTCGGCTCATTTTGTAAAAGAGCTCAGTTGGACTGCCAGCTGTGGAGGTGGAGTGGAGGGTCTGCTGATGGTAGGGTACTAGATGGAGAGTGCAGGTGGGGTATTATAATAATAATAATAATAGTCTTTATTTAATTCGACGCCTTTTAGAATACCAAAGTGGTTTACAAAATAGCTAAAATGGTGACATAAAACAACAATCTAAAACAATCAATAAAATCTGTTGTGGAATACACTTAGTTAACAAAAGCTTGACCCCATAAATATGTTTTCAGTGCCTATTTAAAGCCCCCCAGGGTTGAACACTCTCACAGCTGATGGGGTAGAGAATTCCAAAGAGTTGGGGTTGCGTGCATAAATGCACGGGCCCCAAAAGATTTTAACAATACTTTTGGAATCTCTAGCAACCCCTCATCAGCCGAGTGGAGCCATCGCTTGGGGTAGTAGGGAACCAGAAGCTCTTTCAGGTAGTCAGGGCTAAGTCCGTGTAGGGCTTTATATGTTAGTAATCTGACTTTAAAGGTGATCCACCACCAAACTGGCAGCAAGTGCAGTTTGCGCAGGACTGGTGTGATGTGACATGACTGGGAAGTCCTCATCAACAACCAGGCTGCAGCATTCTGCACTAGCTGGAAGCAGTGGATATCAACCCCTGATAGCCCTAAGTAAAGGGAGTTGCAATAATCAAGGCGTAAGGTCACAAATGTGTGGATCAGCATGGGAAGGTCACCGGATGGAACAAGATGCTTGATCCTAGTGATGTTTCTCAGATGGTAAAAGCATGACTTGACAACTGCCGACACCTGAGATCATAAAGTCAGCCCATCGTCAAGCATCACCCCTAGGTCCTGCACCTGTTTAGAGCCAAGGAGCTGGGAACCCCCATGAAAAAGACCCGTGGGCTGACCACCCCCAGACCCCCTATTCAGCAACCAGAATCCACAACTATCACCGCAGTCTTTCCCGAGTTCAAATTTAGCCAGCTATAATTCATCCAATCCTGGATTTCTGTGAGGCAGTTATTAAATGCAGAGAGTGCACTTATTACTACCGGACAGAGTGGGGGGGTCCACTAGACACCAGGGAAAGGTTTCTTTTTTTTATAAGATGAAGTCTAAGAAGATGACTGATATCACTTGGCACTTATGGACAATGGGTGGAAAGGGGGATGGGCATGAATCTCGGGGTGGGGGTCATTCTTCATTTGGCCAGTGATCGGCCAGGGGGGTAGGGCACTAGACATCAGGGAAATTATTTTTATTTCAAATTATGTGGATGGGGACAGGACTGAATCTCAGCAGGGGGGAGGGATTCTTCCTATTGTCTGTCTGCAATTGACTGGGGGGTGGGACCACTAGACACCAGGGATGTGGGGTCTTCAGGAGGGTGGAAACACTTCTTATTTTTTTATTTTTTTTATTGCAAGCAATTCCAATATGGCTCTCAGATGCAGAATTTCACCTGTGGGTGGCAAAATTCTGCATTTTGTGGGGGGGGGGGGATTTTGCATTTCACACCCACAAAATATTTCATGTAATGCAGGGATTACGCAAAATATTTTGCTGGGCACTAGAGCCAGATGGAGTGCTGTGATTGTCTGATGTCCTTTTCCTTACTGAAATGCTGTCTGGTAATTCTGCACCCTAACTTGGGTTGTGTTAAGGCATACAGTATAAGTAATCATTGCTTTCAAACGTTCAGTCTTTGTCCACCCCACACCCCATTTCTGCAATTCCATGGCCCAGCCTGAGTTATGCTAATATTTGCCTTTAGCTGTATAATTTTTAATTTATTTTTGGATAAATAAACAAATTGGTGAATATGAGAACGAAATTAGATCAATAAAAATTACAAAATTCAAAAGAGATTTGAATGATTACAAGGAAGATCGAATCTATTCTTGGTTTAAAAATAAAGAATCTAAAACAAGAATACAATTCCTTTATAATCTAGATTCTGATGGAAATATTTACACATCTAGTAGTGATACTGATTTAGACACAAATAGGGGAGGAAGAGGAGAACATTTTTTAGGCAGGAGGGGATACAGAGGTCGGGGCAGGTGCCAGTGGAACAGGCAGAATCAGGGGTACCAGTATACAAAGAAAGACCAAAGAAGCCCCTCAGACCCAGACGAGGGTGGATCAGGGCTAGGAAGAATAGAAAGCGGTACAGAAATAGAAGGAAAATGAAAAGAAAAACCAAAAGAACAACTACAAGTAGTGACAAGATCACAAATGAAATAGCAGTTTTTAATCTATCAGATAGAACTTTAACTACAGAAGAGTTGAACATTTTGAATAAAGGGACTAACTTTTTGTCCCCATGGAAAAATAGATGATTTTGAAATTAAATTAGACCTCAACAGATTTTTTAGGAAATTGAGGCTAAGATAGTTTTTTGATAATCAATCAGTAGAACCAGTTAATAAAGAACAACAAAAGAGGATTGAACTAGGACATAAATTACAATTAAAATCCCAATTTCTTCCCCTGGACCAGTACCTCATATTATTGAAACATACATTTGTATGGTCAGTAAAGATGTGGAAACTTTGATTAAAAAGAAAAGAATAGTGATAGAAGAACTCGATTTAATCTAACATCAAAGAATTTGCTGCATTGCGAAACCTTGAAAATGACCATAATATAGTTATAAAAAAGCGGACAAGGGGGGGGAGGAATTGTGATAGAAAATTATGAGACATATAAAATTAAGTGTTTACAACTTCTAAGTGAAAAAAACAACTATTTAAAATTAATAGAAGATCCTACACAAAAGATAGCTAGTCTGATAGAAGAAGTACTTAAAAGAGCAGTTGACAATAATTGGATAGATGACTGAGAATTTAAAGCCCTGAAAAAAGATTTTCTGACTATCCTCATCTTCTACACTCTCCCTAAGATACATAAAGACCCTCTTTTTCCACCTGGTAGACCTATAGTGGCAGGAATAGGTTCAGTTTTAGAGCCCCTTTCAGTATTTGTAGATTTTCATATTAAGGATTTAGTGGAACAAACACAGTCATATTTGAAGGATACAACACATTTGATACATTTATTGGAAGATCTGAATAATAGTAATGATTTGGTAGGAAAATCATTTTATCTTGTGAGTTTCGATGTTAAAGATCTTTATACTTCGATCCTACATTTGAAGGGGTGTAAAGTGTTGGAAGATACCTTATAAAGATACAGAAGTGAAACAAAACCTCCCAATTAATTTTTATTACAGTTGGCTCATTTAGTTTTGACTCAAAATTACTTTCAATTTGAAAAAAACTTTTATGTTCAAGTTAAGGGTACAGCTATGGGATCAAGTATGGCACCGTCTTATGCCAACTTATTTACGAGTTGGTTTGAAACAGAATTCATTTTTGAAAATAATCATTTTTTCAGCAATATTTTGCTTTGGAAACATTTTATTGATGATATATTTGTCATCTGGACAGGATCTGAAAAATAACTTTTAGATTTTCATTTGCACATTAATAAATGTACTGATTTTTTGAAATTTACAATGAATCACAATAGGGAGGAAATGTCATTTCTGGATCTATTTATTTTCATCAAAAATGAGAAATTGTGCACTAAAATCTTTCGGAAGCCTACAGATAGAAATACGATTTTACATGCAGAAAGTTTTCATCCAAAAAAACTAATAGACTCCATTTCTTATAGTCAATTCATCAGAGTTAAAAGGAATTGTACAGATATGGAGGACATGGTACAATCGACCAATAATATGGTACAGAGATTTGTGGAAAGGGGGTACAAAGGTGAAATATTACAAAAAGCTAAAATGAAGGTCCATCTAAAGGATAGAAAAGACTTATTGGCAAAAAAAGAAAAGACAGATGCAGAGTCAATGGATAAAATAATCTGTTCCTTGAAATAAAGTGACATTTGTTATGGCATTAGAAAATCTGTATATAAAAACTGGGATATATTGAAGTCCACATCTATGGGTAACAAAGCTTTTAATAAAGGGGTACAAGTAGTTGCAAAAAAAGTTAAATCATTATCAAATCGTATAGTGCATACAGATCATAAAATACCAGAAATTAAGAAGTTTTCTTCATTTACAAGTGATGATCTGAGAGGAAATTTTAGCTGTGGAAGATGTATCCATTGCCATAACACTTATAAAATAAAAACAATTAGAAACAGTAGTAGGGGAGAGGATTTCAAAATAAAGGATTTTATTAATTGCCAGACAGAAGGTGTCATTTATGGAATTAAGTGTCCATGTGACCTAATGTATATAGGTAAAACCAAAAGAACTTTAAAACAAATAGTTGGGGAACATAAAGGGTACATACGGAATAAAGATCTTTCTTCCTCAATAGCATGGCATTTTATAGAAAAAGGACATTCTATTGCCACTTTAAGATTTTTTGGCATTGAAAAAGTGCATAAAAATAACAGAGGGGAAATTACAATACTAAATTATTATTAAGGGAAGCTAGGTTTATTAATTATTTTCAAACTACAAATCCAAAATTTGTTCTAAATGAAATGATTGATTGGCAACCTGTTCTATAAAAAAAGTAATGGATATGTCTTTAATCAATATTACCTTGCTATTGTACCTTTTGGTTTAGTAACAGGACATATTTAGTTTATGTGGCTGTAAGGGGGAGTTGAACCTGTAGTTATGAGTTTGAAAATAAGGGATATTTTCGGTATAATCGTGTTAAGCATATGATCAAGTGGCTATAAGGAAGAGATGAACCTGAATTTAAGTGAGAGAAATTGGAAAATTTAATATTTATTTAAGACATGTAGACGTTCATCTAGCCCGATTGTAACTAAATAAGTAGAGATGTAGTAATATAAAGTACTGGATAAGCTTTCCTAGTTGATTTTTTGTATGTCTCTTTCTCCTTGAAAAATCCATTATCAGTTAGAAAATAAGAACTCTAGTAAGGATTAGTAATGTCGCCTTGTACATAACATAAATGCCAAGAAGCCATTTAAAAAAAAACTTTGGATAGGATAAAGGTAATGACATTGACTATTGCCAATTCTGTAGATGGATCCACTTTTCCCAACGTGGTGCGTATAATGGAACTGCTAAGACTGTAACAGCTTCATAGAGATAACAGTAATTTTTCACTTTTTTTGAATCAATATGTGAATTACAAGTAACCTCTGACACCGAGAAATAAGGTACTCGGTGCCGTGTAGAGGCGGGTCCAGCACACAGGTGAGCACGTATGTGCTATCACTTGTGTGTTGGTTGCTGGATTCAGGGCGGTGCTTTTCCTTTTAAAAGTTAGTCATTCTTTTTCCCGTGTTTTCACTCCCGCTGAACAGATGCCAGACTTGATTACCTGAAGGATTCAGAAGTAAGTTTAAATTTAAAAAGAAAACTACAAAATGTTAGTTTTCTGGTTTCAATAAGGAGCAGATAAGTTCGAAACAATATTCTGATAGAAACATAGAAACATAGAATTTGACGGCAGATAAGGACCGCTTGGCCCACCCAGTCTGCCCATTTCCTTACCTGCTGGATAAGCTGCAGATCCCAGTTAACCAGCAGCCTACTTCTTCCTACCCCCACCCCCTAGAATAGCCTTATGACTGTCCCATGCATGCTTGAATTCCACCACTGATTTTGACTCCACACCTCCTCCAGAAGGCCGCTCCATGCATCCACAACCTTCTCTGTGAAAAATACTTCCTTAAATTACCTCTGAGCCACCCCTCTATCTTCAAATTGCTTGCTCTTGCACCTCTTTTTGAAAGATGATACCCTCTTGGACTTTGTTGATTCCCTTGAGGTACTTGAGCGTTTCTATCATGTCCCCTCCCTCCTTTCCTCGGGGCTATACATATTAAGCTCCTTTTCGTCTCTCTCTTCATATGTCTTCCAGTGCAGACCCTACACCATTTTAGTTGCCCTCCTCTGGACAGCTTCCATCCTGTCTATGTCTTTGCGGAGATTGGGTCTCCAGAACTGCACACAGTACTCCAGATGGGGTCTGACCAGCTGTCTGTACAGAGGATAATCTTACTGTTTTCTACTAGTGATGCCTCTCCTATGTACCCCAGTATCCCCCAGCCCTCCTTGCTGCCTCTCACATTGCTTGCCACCTTTAGGTCATCTGATATGACTACCCCCAGGTCCCTTTCCATTTTTGTTGTTGTTAGTATCTCACCCCATTGTGTACTCTTTCCCTGGGTTTTTGTTTCCCAGGTGCATTACCTGCACTTCTTAGCATTGAATCTAAGCTGCCATACATTTGACCACTCCTCTAACCTTGCCAAGTCCCTTCTCATCTTTTCCACCCCACCCTGTGCATCAACTCTGTTGCAGATCTTTGTGTCATCTGCAAAGAGACATACTTTTCCTTCCAGTCCCTCTGCAATGTCGCTTATAAAGTCATTGAAGAGGACCGGTCCTAGTACTGAACCCTGCAGTACCCCACTAGTAACCCTCCTTTCTTCTGAGTGGACTCCATTTACTATTACTTTCTGTGTCCCATTCTCCAGCCAATTCTTTACCCAGGCTGTCATCTTGGGACCCACTCCCAGGCTGGCTAACTTGTATATTAATCTTTTGTGTGGGACTGTGTCAAATGGCTTGCTAAAGTCTAGGTAGACCATGTCCACAGCCCCTTCCTGATCTACTACTTTGGTCACCCAGTCGAAGAAATCTATCAGATTCGTCTGGCATGACCTTCCTGCTGTGAATCCATGCTGCCTAGGGTCCTGTGCCCCTCTGACCTCTAGATACTCGACAATTCTTTCCTTCACAAGTGATTCCATTATTTTCCCTATGACTGAGGTTAAACTAACAGGTCTGTAGTTTCCTGCTTCTGCCTTGCTCCCACTTTTGTGAAGGGGAATCACATCTGCCCTCCTCCAGTCCTCGGGTACCACCCCATCCTCCCATGATTTGTTAAAAAGGGTAGTCAGAGGTGTCATTAGTTCTACCCTTAGTTCTTTTAGAATTCTGGGATGAATCCCATCAGGCCCCATTGCTTTGTCCATCTTCAGTTTTAAGAGTTCTTTCAGAACCTTTTCTTCTATAAATGGGCTGGTATCAACTTCTGTATCCAGAGTGTTTCTACTGTTTGTTTTAGGTACCTCCCTCTTCATTTGTAAATTCTGAGCAAAATATTTGTTTGGTATCTCTGCCTTTTCACAGTCTCCTCTCCACCCTCCTCCCCTTTATTAAGCCTCACTATCCCTCCTTGGTCTTCCTTGCTCCTGATGTACCTATAAAAGGTTTTATCCCACTTCTTAACTGAGTTGGCTATCTTTTCTCGTTTGGGCCTTTGCTGTTCTGACTGCCTTCCCAGCCTCCTTTTGCTTTAACTGATACAGTTCTCTGTCCTGCTCCTTCTGCGATTCCTTGTACCCTGAATGCTTTCTTTTCTTGAACTTCACTGCCACTTCCTTGAGAACTGTAGTGGTTTCTTACATCATTTTGTTTTTGTTTATTTGCTTCACACAGAGGCTCATTACCTCTGTGATGGCAGTTTTTATTATTCCCCATTGTTCTTCCACCCCTCCTTCCTGCCCATTTGCTAGTGTATTCCTTAGGCACTCACCCATTTTGGCAAAGTCAGCCCTCCTAAAGTCCAGTACTTTTGCCTTTGTATGGCTTGACTCTATTGCTGTGTTTATTGTGAGCCATACTGTTCGATGGTCGCTAGTTCCCAGATAGCTACCCACTTCTATATCTGTGATCCTCTCTCCATCTCCATTTGAGAGAACCAGGTCTAAGATTGCTCCTTCTCGAATGGGCTCCAATACTAGTTGTCTAAGGCATGCCCCCTGTAGGGCATCTAGAATAACCCCACTCTTCGAAGTGGCTGCTGCAACTGCGCTCCAATTAACATCTGGCATATTCAGATCACCCAACAGCAATAGCTCCCATTTTTCTGCCATTCTAAGTATACTTTCTATCATTTCCTTGTCCGTTTCCTCCCCCTGAGAATGGGGTCTGTATACAACCCCTGTGCGGATTGTGGTGCCATTGCCTGTCTCCAAATTTACCCACAGTGCTTCTTCTCCTCCCTGTTTACCCTTTTGTTCTGTTTGCTTTTATTCCTTCCCTTATGTAAAGAGCTACTCCTCCTCCTCTTTTAACCTCCCTGTCCCTCCTGTAGATAGTGTATCCTGGTATGTTTAGTCCCAGTCATGGTTTTGTGTGTACCATGTTTCTGTGACTGCCACAATATCCAGATGTTCCTCCTCCATAAAGGCCAATAATTCAGGAAGCTTGTTACCCAGACTATGGGCATTGGTACTCATTGCTCTCCATTTTTTGATGGCTTTACCTTCTGTTGCAGCATCCCCCACTGACCTTTCTACCTCGGCCTTTTTCTCATTTAGTACCCTGTTTGGTAGGGAGAGGCTGGGATTTTCCTGCTGCTTATCAGTGCCTCCCCCTTTGACTAGTTTAAAAGCTTGCCAATGAAGCATTTAAACCGATTGCTTAAAAGACTTGTTCCCTTCCTGGACAGATGCAGACCATCCTGCCAGTATAGGCTGGTGTCCCTCCAGGTGGAACCCCAGTCCCCAATGAAGCCAAACTCCTGTGCTCCACACCATTTTTTCAACCATTCATTAAACTGCATGGTGTTAATTACCCTCGCCTCCCCCATGCCATTGACAGGCAGCACCTCTGAGAAGGATACTGTGTGTGCTACTTGTCTTAGGACCCTCCCCAACTCTACAATGTCCTCCTGCACTGCTTTAATCTCATGATGAGCCAAGTCATTTGTCCCTAGGTGGACAATGATGTCCAGCTCAGACTCCCTTGCAGCTGTTCTCATGATCCTGAGGATGCGCTTCCTGTCCCTCCAAGCCATGGCACCAGGCAGGCACTCTTACTTCAGTTTCCCAGCTCCCCCAGTTCTATCCCCCTATAATTGAGTCCCCCACCAGGAGCTGCTTCCTTCCTGTGGTGTCCTCTGCCTCCTTCCTGTGGGCTCCCCTTGTGACAGTTGTCATCAGTCTTCTCTTCTTACCATTGTCTTCTTCTTTTCTTACCATTAAGTGAATCAAACCGAAATGGTTACGGCAAAAGGAAACAGAGGACAAGTTTAAAACAATATAAAACAGGTCAGCATTTCACTTATATGCTTACTGATTTTGGTTATGGGTTCTTAAAATAGAAACATAAAAATTATTAAATGTTTTAGAAATTAATTACGGAGTCAAATGGTGACTAGTTAAAAATTCATTTAAAGTGAAACAGCTTTCAAGTATTTAAAACAATATAAAACAGGTTAGCGTTTCACTTATATGCTTTCTGATTTTGGTTATTGGTTCTTAAATTAGAAACATAAGAATTAGTAAACATTCTAGGGATTAATTATGGAGTCAAATGGTGAATGGTTAAAAGTTCATCTAAAGTGAAACAGCTTTCAAGTATGGTAGGATCAATTGGCAACTTGTGAATATATTTTTCTAGAGCTAAAAATTGTTTAAGAAAGGACATTTGATTTTGTTGTACATTGAGAAAAACAATGGTAATAGTAACAAAGTTGGATAATTTTGTAGTTGTTTTTTGCTTTGTCTGGTTTTTGTTTAACAGTGGCTGTAAGGGGGAGTCAAACCTAGAACCTAATGTGTTTGTGTAAAAGAAGACAACAGATGTATGAATATAAATCTTGATATGTAAGGACACATTTTGATATTTGATTCTATAGAGTTTTTTGAATTAATATGGAAACATGAATTTGTGTAAAAATATTTATTAATATGTATTTTTATGTGTTTACTATTCTTTAGAATTTGACCAGTTTCCTGATGAAGGGTATATCCTGAAACGTTGACACTTGCCTGGAAGATACATGAATAAATTATTTGGATACAATATTTAAAGTCTTTTCTACATGTGTTATATGGGAGAGTGGGCCTTACCATATCCAATATTGTCTTTTTTAATTCTTTAGCAGTACAGGACTGGAGGAGGGCAGATGTGATTTCCCTTCACAAAAGTGGGAGCAAGGCAGAAGCAGGAAACTACAGACCTGTTAGTTTAACCTCAGTGATAGGAAAAATGATGGAATCACTTCTGAAGGAAAGAATTGTCGAGTATCTAGAGGCCAGAGGGGCACAGGACCCAAGGCAGCATGGATTCACAGTCACAGCGGGAAGGTCATGCCAGACGAATCTGATAGATTTCTTTGACTGGGTGACCAAAGTAGTAGATCAGGGAGGGCTGTGGACATGGCCTACCTAGACTTTAGCAAGGCATTTGACACAGTCCCACACAAAAGATTAATATACAAGTTAGCCAGCCTGGGAGTGGGTCCCAAGATGACAACCTAGGTAAAGAATTGGCTGGAGAATAGGACACAGAGAGTAATAGTAAATGGAGTCCACTCTGAAGAAAGGGAGGTTACTAGTGGGGGTACCACAGGGTTCAGTATTAGGACCGGTCCTCTTCAATGTCTTTATAAGTGACATTGCAGAGGGACTGGAAGGAAAAGTATGTCTCTTTGCAGATGACACAAAGATCTGCAACAGAGTTGATGCACAAGGTGGGGTGAAAAGGATGAGAAGGGACTTGGCAAGGTTAGAGGAATGGTCAAATGTATGGCAGCTTAGATTCAATGCTAAGAAGTGAAGGTAATGCACCTGGGAGACAGAAACCCAGGGAAGAGTACACAATGGGGTTGAGATACTAACAACAACAAAATGGAAAGGGACCTGGGGGTAGTCATATCAGATGATCTAAAGGTGGGCAAGCAAGTGAGAGGGCAGCAAGGAGGGTTGGGGGATACTGGGATGCATAGGGAGAGGCATCACCAGTAGAAAACAGGAAGTTATTATCCCTCTGTACAGACAGCTGGTCAGACCCCATCTGGAGTACTGCGTGAAGTTCTGGAGACCCAATCTCCGCAGACATAGACAGAATGGAAGCTGTCCAGAGGACGGCAACTAAAATGGTGCAGGGTCTGCACTGGAAGACATATGAAGAGAGACTTAAGGAGCTTAATATGTATAACCTCGAGGAAAGGAGGGAGAGGGGGGACATGATAGAAACTTTTAAGTACCTCAAGGGAATCAACAAAGTCCAAGAGGGTAGCATCTTTCAAAAGAGGTGTGCAAGAACAAGGGGCACAATTTGAAGATGGAAGGCAGCTCAGAGGTAATTTAAGGGTATTTTTCACAGAGAGGTTGTGGAATGCATGGAACGGCCTTCCGGAGGAGGTTGTGGAGTCAAAAAGTGGTGGAATTCAAGCATGCATGGGACAGTCATAAGGCAATTCTAGGGGGTTGGGGTAGGAAGAAGTAGGCTGCTGGTTAACTAGGATCTGCAGCTTATCCATTAGGTAGGGAAATGGGCAGACTGGGTGGGCCAAGCAGTCCTTATCTGCCGTCAAATTCTATGTTTCTATAAGTAAAGATTAATTTAAGATGATCAGCCTTTTCTTCCTCTCCCACTCTCTGTAGCTCATGAATGTAGCTTAATGCAATATGAAAACTTATTTCCTAACCCTTCAGTTGTTTTCTCAAGTGGAAAATAAATGTTGTTGTCTACTATAAAACAATAACAATTAAGCAGCTGCAAACAGTGGTGTGCATCCTCTGGGTTTTTCCACTTTTTTGCTCATGGTTTTGTCTGTGGATAAACTAGGGCTTTGTGGTCAAATATCTGAGATGTCCTAGCCTGTGCCTTTGGCCATATACAGAAACATTATGTTAATACCTTTAGCCTTCCCCCTCCCCTCTCCTTACAGACTGTGGTTCGAATAAATAAACATGAACTGTAAACAATACAGAGTACAGAAATAGTTTGCAATGTAAGAAATTGTAAGAATACTACAAGACTCTTGTTATTGCAACATTTTTGTGTTGTCTTGATGACATGAGTTGCTGCTCAGTTACTTAAATGAGTAATCTTACAATGCAATCTCATGGGATGCTAGGTACAAAAGGCTAAAGAAACACCGCCAGTGCCTGGGATGTCACCCAGCGGTATCACTGTGAGAAATCATATGAAGGGCATGCACCAGCTATCTCTGCTAACTGATTCTGAAACTCTATCTCAGGGCTCACAGTCTTTCCAGTAATTAACGGGCATTATAACTAAAGTATGAATACAGCCCAATCACAGAAATGTGCCATACAAACAATGATTGCAATGCTGTGTGTGTGTGTGTGTGTGTGTGTGTGTGCATGTTTCCCACTAATGCTGATAACTGCCATGTATTTTTAACACACTGTAATTATGGTTTGTATGTGTAGTGTACCAAGAGTAGTTGAGCCGAAATGTGGTGCCTCATTTTCCAAGTGTGCTTGGTTGGGTGAATTTTGCTTCTCAAATCTTGCTTGCCATTTGTGTGCCCGAACCTGAACTGTGTTAATGTCTGTCTTTGGCAATATAACTAGGGATTACTTAAATACCTTCAGTCCATCCACCCTTTGTATGGCTCGATAACTTAGTTTTCATTCGCTGGACCAGCACCTACAGATTTTGCAGTTCAGCACTGTCCTTATTGTGGTGGCCCTAGATGTGTCGGGAAAACTGAATCCATAGGGAGTACTTTATTTATCAGTAGAGGCAGCTGGGATTGAGAAAGCAGAGAAGGTGGGGCGCATTAAAGGTATTACAGAATCAAAAGTTATTTCCTAACTCTTTAGTTCTCATTTGAAGAGAAAAGCAAAAGTTGTTGCCGACTTCAAAACAATAAAAAATTAAGCAGCTGCAACCAGTGGTGTGCATTTAGCAGATTTTGTTTTTCTTTTTTTACCCATTATTTTCTATTTGGATAAACTAGGGCGTTGTTGTCAAACACCTGAATTACCACTTGTGTTCAGTCTTTGAAAGAACCAGGGCTTTCTACACAAATATTTGAATTGCTCTAATCTCCATCTTTGGCCATATATCTACCGATTACTGTCATACCTGCAGCATCCCCCCACCCACCCACACTTTCTGCTGTGCAGCTATGAAATTGGGTCAGGTGATCCTGTGTGTGTGTTTTCCATCTCACTTTCAAATAAAATGAAATACTGGGTTCTCTGGCCTGCCCTTTCTTTCTGCAATATAAAGATCAGACTAATGACAGTGACACTACTCAGTCTTTAATGTCTGTGTTATACCAGTCAACTGCACATATTTAAAATGACAACTGAAATTATGTTTGTATTAATAATGTTCCATTACAAATTAAAGAGATTGTTCCCTCTATATTTTTAATCTATGAAATAGTGCATGGAATACTATTCTGTGATAATGGAGACAGTATCTGTAGATAGAGGATAGTGGATGGGCAACAGTGAACAACAACACTGTTATTCACTTCGAAGGGTTGTCATGACAACCAGGAAAACCTCGAGAGTAAGGCTTCGAGAGGTTTTAGGTGGCATGAAAACCTCAGAAGTGAAACACAGTGTTAAAGAACATTGCTGCCCATCCACTATCTTTTATAGTGTATGGACAACAGTATACAAATTAGTGATTGACTGCCTCCACGGTCGCCTCCAAGATGTTGGTGACCCCGCCTCCCCCCATGACCATAAATACACTGCACGCCTTCCCATGCGATCATAAACATTTAACAACAAAGACGGCTGTCCTGCTGTGTACTGGCCAATCTTTAAAAAAAAAATGGAACTTACTGAAATTCTTTTATTGTCCGTCTGTGCCTCTGATTAACAGCAGAGCCCATTTTGTCATCTCCACCAACCGCGACTCACGCATGCGCAAAAGTGGTAGTTCTGTTGTACCATCGATGTGACGTACTCATGATGGTACAACAACATATTGATGTCACATCAATGGTACAACAACACCACTAGGGAAAGCTAGATTTTCAACTAATACAACTTTCTACCATACACTATAACAGAATTATACACCTCATTTTTATGTTTGCTTGAATGCATGTGCAAAAAACATATTGCAGCAGCTTGCTACAGTAGTGAGTTGTGGAGGTGCAGCAGTGTTTTTGCCAATGCCAGCAGCCCATTTGGGGCTGGTCTGTGTTTCGCCAATAGAGGATCATGCTGTCCATGACAGCAGCAGTGTAGCTTGCCATCAACTTGAAAGAAACTTGCCGCTGCAATCAGGGAATGCCCCCTCATTAACAATCAGCTATTTTTGCTGCTGGGGCACTCCCTGATTGCAGCAGTGAATTACAGCTCATTGTCTGGTGTCCCATTTAAAAAAACATGGTGTTGGCTTCTCCATTGGCCTCTCACAGTCCCCATGGAAGCCAACAGACAGCCGCTGCCTCTCCAGTCCCCATGAAAGTTGATGGGGGTGCCCAATCTCCCTGTCAGCATGCCTCCTCCCCAGTTCATTTGCTGATGGTATAGCCCAATCCCCATTGGCATAATGCCCCCCCATTTGTTGTGTGTCAAGGGGGGTGCCCAATTCCCTTCAGGTTATGTGTCCACCCCCCAGCACTCTGCCAACGGGGGTGCCCAACAGTGATACTGTTCAGGAGCAGATGTCCTAAAATGCCTATGCTGAAAATTTGGAGACAAAAGTTCATAAAATGACTATGTTATGAGCATGCATTGTGCAGTTTCCACGCACAGTCGTAACTTTAAAAAGTTGTAATAGTTTCACTCAAAATTTTCAACATAGTCAATTTTGAACACCTCCTTATGAACAGTGCTGCTGCCATTTTTCACATCCTGCCCAAAATGTGTTTTCACACATCTGGCGTATGATGGCGTGGTCGCTGTGGGAAATAAGTGTTCAGGACAGATTAAGAAAATCATAGCGACAATGTTCATGAGCAGAGGTCACAAAATGCCTATGTCAAAAATTTGGTGAAATAATTCCACTAAATGACTGTGTTACAAGCATGCATTGCGCAGTTTCCACGTACACTCGGAAGTTCAGGCATTTTTAATATTTTCACTCCAGATTTTTAACATTGCCATCTTTTCTCACCTCCCTATGAATGGTACAGCTGTCATTCTTCACATCCTGCCCAATCTGTGCTGTCGCACATATGGTACAGAATGGCACGGTCAGTGTGGGAAATCAAAGTTCAGGACAGATCAACAAAATCACAATGCCACTATTCATGAGCAGAGGTCGCAAATGCTTCATGAGGCGGGGGTCACAAAAAGACCATGTTGAAAATTTGTAGTGCAAATACCAACAAACACCTGGGGCATTAGGGTTTCTAACCATAACATCCCACCCTGTACAGACTGACAGGCTTCAGGGGTGTGCCTTTGGATTGCCGGCTGCAATGCTTACATCATTCCACCCCCACCACCCTGAAGCCAGTGACAAACATCGAGGTGTGCCTTGGATTCTTCAGCCCCAGAGTTCACCCTATACTCCTTTACTGTACCCATTTCAGTGTATGTCCTTATGAAATGGGGTGACTGTGAAGGCGAACACCCCAAGGCACACCTCAACACTTGTCGGTGTCTGCAGGATAGGGTGAGGTGAAATGCCATGAGCGTTATGGGCAACGACCCAAAGGCACACCGCAATGCCTGTCCATCTCAGCAGGGTGGGGGTTGGGCTCACGTCAGTTCAATACTTCACTACCACTCCTATTCTGCATCTGTCTAACTCCTGCACTTCCAATGCTAATGCCAGCAGGCAAACATTCAGCATTGACAAATGCTTGTTTTTCTAATATCAAACTGTATTGTTTAAAAAGTACCACTATATTCTATTTATATAAATGCTGTAGAGTGACTGATATCAGCAATGCACTAATTAAGATTGATATTTTATGGTTCAGTAGCTGTAGTACAACATAGAAGTTGTTTTTGTTTGTTTTGTATTTTTTTTTCCATACTTCAGTGTTTGGCGACATTACATGTATTACTGTCAGTATGTTTACATTCCTCTCCATCCCCTGTTGGCAGAGTGTTTTTTTTAGCAGTGAACTGCATGCAATAACAATAGCTAATTTATACATCTTTCACTATCACATAACATTGTATCCTGAAATAAACTGATGTACATTCACTGAAGTTTCTCAGAAATGGTTTTCTTATTTCTGCTCCATGTGTCTGGTTTATGTAGTCTCTTTCTTCTTTGATTATTTATGTGTTTCTTTCTGTGTATCTACAATTCCAGTAATTAACTGTTACTAAGCAGACAGATGTTTTCAGAAGTGAAAGAGTTTACTCTGTCACATGACATTCATTTCTGAGGAAACTTCATTTATGGAAAAGTAGATACTGAAGCAATGGTTCTTATGTTTGTTTTCTGAATGTATCAAATCACCCATGTTCTTCATATATTACAAAGACATGTAAGACTAGATCTGAGACACCTACACAAGGAATTGTGAGGATGGTACTTGTAAACACAAATCAGATGGTATAATAATACTCCTACTGAAGTGAGACACCTTCTGTTCAGTCACATACTGTTTTTACATGTTTTACAGTAAGGTGGACTGGTGTACAAAGAAATGGTGTGACTTGTTCAGGGTCAAAAGTTGATGTAATGATTTTGCTGGGACTTGATCTTGGATCTCAGAGGGTCCAAGCTTCTGCTCTAACCATTAAAGAGTCCCTGATGCAAAAAGTGCAACATTGCAGAATCCGAATAAGCATACCCCCAGTAAGTCTCATACCAAAAACTAGAGTTCTGCATTATTTCATTTTAAAGTCATGAGCTATTTTGTAACCTTGATTTCACTACCTGTTAAAAACAGCCTGTATCAGTGAAGAGCTGCTGATAATGTCAGCACATGACCTCACAGTTTAGTATTCCCTGTCAGCAAGCTTATAGGACCTGTTTCTCCAAAGTTTTAAAGGTCATGTGAGAAGGTTCTATGATAAAAATATTACATAAATTTGCAAGTGCCAACTTGGGAACACAACCTATTACATTTATCGATTTTGTGTCTTCTTTATATTCGAGAAAGAAATCTGTAATAATAAACTTTATTTTTTAAGTGCCTTTAGAAGTACCAAGGCGCTGTACAAAAGTTAACACCATAATAACACAAATAGCAAATACAATAATAAATAAAAAATACTGAGATATTAGAAAGTATTGCACTGTTCTGTAAAAAGATAGAACATAAGAAACTGCATATTGTCCTGATTCTGTCCCAGAAATAACTCCACGCAACAACTTCTAGATTTTGGCTGCTCATTGGCAAATATTTATTTTGGCACAAAGATAATTATTACATCCCACATATTATGATTCAGTCACCATAACAACATAATACACATCATTTTTCTTTGCTCCAGCCATTTCTTCATTCTTGATGCTTCTCCTTTTTCTGTGTTTCAAGGTCTGGACACTGTGATCCAGCCCCCTCCTTCAATACCAGAACCAGGCCAGTCCAACACTTACCTGGGACTCAGCCCTCCAGGCTGGACACTGTAAATCCAGCACCTAGACCTATCCCCCCCTTCCCACATTAATACCATGCCTGGGTTCCTTGTACCCAGCCCATGCTGCCTACCCCTCCTCTTTCCTGCCTCATTTTCTCCCCCCCACTCCCCCTCTTCCTTCTTCCACTGCCCCAACTCCAGCCTCCAAAGAACGGTGGGGCTCCCCCCTTGTGGGCTACAATCTGAGACCCCTCTTAGTCACCTCACCCACTAGTTCACCTATCGGCCTTAGGAACAGGCACATTCCGAATTCCAACAGATGCACCCCATCAGACCTGTAGACCTCTGCCTGGTCAAAGGAAATGTCTTTATTCTGGATGTGCACCCCCATCTCAATCACTGCCCTTGTCACCCTCCTGGTTAGGTGCTTCCTCCTCTTCTTGATTGACTTGACATCCTTGGCCCTCCCATACCCTCCAGGATGTGATCTCAGACCAGCTGATGGTCACCCCTGACCAACATCCTTTTACCCTTTCTAAATATGCCATTATGGTCTGCTTCAGCACTCCCCATGGTAGGCCCACCAAGTCATTGCCCCCCAAATGAATAATAATGCAATCCAGCCTACCCAATTGTACCCTTAACTCTTCCAGAAGAGACAGCAGCTGGGCCCACTTCATGCTTCTGATGCCCCTCCACTGCACCCTTATGTGTTCCATAATGGTGCGTAACTGTGTCCCTTTGGCCATGGTGGCTGCAAACCTTTCTGCTCAATAGATGAAGGAATGCCCCATGATCCATATTTTCCACTTGGAACCTGCCATGGAAACAACAAAAAACAGTGTGAGTCACTGGGCATCAACAACTAACATATCTCTTATAACAATTGGACCTCCAATGCCCAGCCTTTTTCAGTTCCTCCACTGAAGCCCCTTTTTCAACTGCCTCTGATGCTGCCCTAGTCCGGAAGGAGTGGGGGGCCAAAATCTCCCAACTCCTCCCCAATGAATGCTAAGGCCTTCTTGAGCACTGCTCCCACTTGAAAACCTGTGACAGGGAAGCCATTCCCATTGTGGAACAAAGCCCCCTGACCAATCCCCAAGTGCTTTTGTATTCTTCCAGGATAGAAACCACTCAGCTTATGGCCTGCAGCTGCTGTAACAGAGTTACAGAGGTACCTCTATCTCCCTGGTCCATTTTTAACCTCGCCAGATTAATGATCACCTTGTTCTCCATGTTGCATAGCCGTTGGGCCACCACCTCCACCACCAGAAAGGCACCTGTTGCCATGACAGCAAAAACTGCCCTGAACAAACATGCCTCCTGCACCGAGATGCACACTTGACATGCCGCCCCCAATACCCTGTCCAGCAGCTGCCCCCTAATGGGGCGTATCCAGTCCTTTCTACTTCCCTGGCCCCTCTGCCACCCTGCGACTATCTGCTTGATCATCCCACCAGCAGTGTCATTGGGCCACCCCTTGTCCTGCAAAACCAACCTATGCCTGCCAGTTGTACTACCATTGTGGCATGGGCCACTCCTTCTTCCCATCCCTCATGAACCATTTCACCTGCTCATTCTGGACTGGCTCCTCCCTATCCCTTCTGTGTCTGCTCCTGAACTCCTGGAAGCTTGCCCATCCCCCTTCATAAGCCTTCAGGGTGTTGGATGACCAGGATCCCCGGTATAGTGCCCTGGCTGTATCCCTCCAATCTGCCACAGCTGGTCTAGGACCCTGGTCATGTGTTATGCTGCATGTGGTGCCAGCTCCCAAAATCTTCTGAGCTGTAAATGGAAAAGACTGTCAACCACTTCATTCTTGATTCCTTCAATATGCTGCACTTTGAATGACAAATTCAGCTGCAGCCCTAGTAACACCATGTGCCATAAAATCCTGCCCACAGACTCAGTACTCCCACAGTGCCTATTGATTTCCTCCACCACCCCTTTGTTATTGCACCAGCAGAGGATGTGCTTCCCCCTCATCTAGTCCTCCCATACCTCTAAGGCCACCCAAATTGGAAATATTTCCAGGAAGGTGATGTCCTTCAACACCCCCCCCACTCTCCAATGTGCCAGCCATACCTCCAACATCCAATTTCCTTTAAAAATGATCCCATTCCCAATGCACCAGAGACATCAGTGTACAACTCCAGATCTGTGTTGTACTCCCATTCCTCTTGCCAAAATGTTACCCTGTTGCAGATCTCCAAGAACTCCTCCCACACCTTAAAATCAACCTACACCCCCTTTGTGATAGCCACCCAATAATGCAGTTGCTAAGCTTTACCTGTAGCCCTTCCCAACCTCCTGGTGAATGCCCTGCCTGGACTTATGACCTTACAGGCAAAATTAAAGTGCCCTAACAGTTGCTGCAGTTGTACCAGTGGCAACCTCCTCCTCCCCATCACCTGTGCCAGCAGCCCCCCTGAGTCAAGATACCTTGTCCTCCAGTAGGCAGTGTGACACTTAGCCAGCTGGTTATGATTGTTCTATGATATTTGTAATATAGTAGGTGATTTGTCTCACATAAGACAGCTGTGCTATGGGTGCTTCCCCCCTAGGTTTCAGTTACAATCAAATGACCTGAAACCAGAAGATAATTAAAAGACCAGAGAGACATAATTAAGGGTCTCCTGTTTTTCTGTCTAAATTGTAACTGACCCAACTGCCATGATATAGGGCTCATAAAGTTTTCTGATACCTATAGAAACAACATGTTATACCACCATGGTGCTAAAGTTGTAAAAAAACCCTTTGATGTTCCTTGGGAAAACAGTAACTGCTCAAGATCAAAGAGAAAATGTTAATTAAGGAGTCATATTTGGGAAATGAGTTTTTGCTGATGTCACCTTATTTAATATACCTCCTAATAGGACATCCTGTTTGTATATTTGTTATATTCTAAAAGGAGGAGCTAGATTACATCATAGAAGGGGTGTGGAAATGGAGTTTTAAACTGTATACTGTGTTTGAACTTGTGACATATCTTTTTGGTCTCTTAAGAAACAAGATCTAACTATAAGCATTATAGAGGTAATACATTAGATAGAAAAAGTCTAACTGTATGTTGGTAGGAGTTTGTCTGTAGTTTTCTTTGCTTTTCTTTTAAGTGATTGCATGCTTTGTGATATATTGTTCTGTGTTACATTTTTCATATTTTTATCCATTTCTAGAAAATATATTATTTGAAAGACTGCCTGGGTATTTACAAGTTCTTTTTTTGCATGTGACATATAGAGGGTTAAGACTGACAAAAACTGTTCAAGAGCTTGATGTTGTTACTAAACTGGGAAAAGGTAAGAATATATCTAAGGTTTTTTATAGAGTTTTAAGGGTTCATTTTGGAAGTCTGGCTTGGTGCCCCTGGCGAAAGATTGTACCGCAATCCCTGAAAAGGGTATGAATCTGCACCTGTACATTGGGTACATTAGCACAAGGTTCACAGTCTGAATTCCATCAGAACTTGAGACTAAAGGTGATTCAGACCCGCAAGTAGACAGGAGGGTTACCTTGTCTGTTACTGGTTCACACTCTTGCGCTCGGAGGTTGACACTCTCAGAGCAGAGGGCCTCACCTGCTGAGTGCATTTGTGACAGATTTGGTTGGCAGCGGTGTGGATAAAATTGGTAACACAAGCTTTAACTGTTCAGTGTGTCAGCTTAATACTGTACAGCTCACTTGCGAAATAAGGCAGTGATTTATTTTTAAAAAGGAAACAGAACTATATCATTTTGCTTACAGTCAAGTTCCTACCTGTTTTACTTTTTTTTCTAAAGTGCAAGTTAGAGTAGCCATAGCTAGGGAAGAAGATGGCTTCCAGCTACAGAGGGTACACTGAAGACTACTTGAGGCAGTTGTGCCAGGACAGGAGTCCTGCACAAGGTGAGAGCCACCAAGCAGAACCTCATAGATGTCCTGATGGCAGCAGATGCCCAGAGCATTGAATCACAGACTGTGACTCTAAAGGACCAAACCTTGGTGTGGAGGGGCTAGTGGCCAGTGCTATGTCCAGATCCAGTGAGGAGGGCAGCAGAGCCAGTGCAAGCAAAGGGCCACAGCAGCAGGGGAAGGTCACCAGTATTATGGAGCCAGAAGCAATCAGGCTACAGATTGAGTTGCACAGAATGGAGCTGGAGTTCCACAGAGATGCTGAGTGAGAGAAATGAGAAACAGAGAAGAAGAGGGAGTGAGAACAGCAAGAAGCTGACCATGAAGAGCGTGAGTGCCAACGAGCTGCAGAGGAGAAGAGGGAGCGAGAATGGCAAGAAGCTGAACATGAACAGTGAGAGGCAGACTGTGAGGAGCATGAGTACCAGAGGTGACATGAACTGGAGGAGCTACAACTCCAACCACCAGCACCAGAGCAGGAAAACGGCTTGGGTTTAACTGGAACTACAGGACTGGGTTACAAATTGAATTCCAAATAGATAGCTAAATTTAAAGAGGAGGAGGATATGGATGCCTTTTTAAATTTCTTTGAAAAAGTTTGTATTCACCCAAAAATTCCTCGAGGGTCCTGGAGCTTCCAGCTATCCCCGCTACTTACCGGGAAAGCTTGGGATGCATTGGGTCAAATGGGCAATGAGGAAAGTAATGATTACAGCAAACTTAAAGCTACACTTTTAAAAAAGTTTGATTTAACTGCAGAAGCATACAGAGCTAAATTCTGTAAGCTTTGGAGAAGCCCTGATATGAGCTACAGTATGAGGAGCTAGCCACGAAACAACGTCAGTTTTTAATACGTTGGTGGGAAGGAATTGAAGCAAACTCTGTAAATAAAATTGAAAATGCTATTTTGTTAGAACAGTTTTTTTGGGCATGCCCAGCAGAGCTGAAAATCTGGCTGGAGTGCAAGAGACTGCTGGACTCTCGGACAGCTATTCCAAGAGCAGACCTGCTCTGAGAGTGAATGGGGTGGGCGTGGCAGAACAGAAAGGGAAAAGCACACCTTCACGGCAGCTAAAACTCCCACTGCCCCCACTGAAACCAGTTAGCCCCAGGTTTCAGGGAAAAGATTTATCTGAGAAAATAAATGAATGCTGGGTCTGTAAAGAAACTGGGCATATTGCCAGACAGTGTCCTAAAAGGGAGAGCAATATGCAGAATGGGACTAGGAAAGAAGTGGGTTGTTTGTGTGTACCTGGAAGCATGCCTGTGAACATGAGGAAACACATGCACCCAGTCATGGTGAATGGGGTACAGACACAAGGGTTAAGGGACACATGGGCATTCCTGATGCTGGTAAAGGGAGATTTGGTAGAGCCTGGTCAGCTTATACCCAATGAATTTATAACTGTACAAAACTTCACTGATGAGGAGAAAACATTGCCACTCACTAGTGTTCTCCTGGACTGGGGTGAAACAGGGGGAACTGTACAACAGGTGGTTGTAGCCAAAACTTTAGTAGCTGACATCATCCTTGGCAACAATTTCAAACAGGGGATGGTGTGTGCAGTTACCTGTAGCCAAGCAGGAAGGGGACATTGTAGTTTCCTGGACCACACAGAAGCCAGTGTGGAAATCACTGGGAGGCTGATTCCCCAGCCTGTGCCTCCTGATATGGAGACTAATGAAAATGGGGTAGAAATTTCCACAGTAGCAGTTAACCACACAGCTATGGAGAGTTACTCTGAAGAAGGAAGGGTGACCCATTGTCAGAGGATTAGGGATGGCAGTGATCCTGAGTGCCCTGATGCTAGTGCTAGGGACCCTAGTTTAGAGACTAAAGGGGACCTGTCCCATGCCTTGGGAATGTGGAAGGAGTTTGCAGCTGCTCAGAAATACGACCCTAGTCTAGAGAAACTGAGGGCTTGGGCAGACTCTGACAGAGCACAGGGAGGTGATGGTAAACATAAAGTTTATTGGGAAAAATGGACTGATGTATACTCAGGCTGTGAAGAAAGAGGGAGGGGTGATAGGCAGGCAACTTGTCGTTCCCCAGGGGTATCATGAGCAGTTGCTCAAGACTGCACATGATATTCCCTTTTCTGGTCATCTGATTGTGCGCATTATGCAGAGGTTGGCCCAGAATTCCTATTGGCCCAACTTCACCCAGCAAGTGGAGGAGTATTGCAGGTCTTGTCACCGGTGACAAGAAATAGGGAAGGCAGGTAAGAAAACACAAGCCACCCTAATTCCATTGCCCATAGTGGAGGAGCCATTCCAATGGGAGGGAATGGATATTGTGGGGCCTTTAAATACTCCCAGCTCCTTCAGGAAGAGGTTCATCCTGACTGTGGTGGATTATGCCACCCGGGAACCCTGAGGCAGTCACCCTATCCTCACTGAGGACAGACAAAGTGGCAGATGTCTTACTTGGGATTTTCTCCCATGTTGGGTTTCCACAGGAGATCATCACCTATTGAGGGGGTTCCTTCATGTCAGACCTGATGAAATGTTTGTGGGAGAAGTGTAGGGTGGTGCAGAGGTGCACAACACCTTATCACCCGCAAGTCAATGGGCTTGTGGAAAGATTTAATGGTACCCTGTAGTCAATGCTCCAAGTGTTTGCTGAACAGCATGGGAGGGACTGGGAGAAATAGCTTCCCTACCTGTTGTTTGCATACAGGAAGGTGCCCCAAGAGTCAACAGGATTTTCCCCCTTCAAACTCTTATATGGACATTGGGTATGTGGGCCCCTTGACTTGATCCGGGAGGACTGGGAAGGCAAGCATGTCACCCAGGGAACTCCCATAATGGATTATGTCCTTAGGTTTAGGGAAGGGCTGAAGGAGCATATGGGGACAGCCCAGAGGAACCTGGCAGCTGCCCAACAGAAACAAAAAGTGTGGTATGACCGCAGAGCCAGAGCTTGTTCATACACGGTGGGTCAGGAAGTCATGGTCCTTATTCCGGTCTGGAAAGACAAGCTGCAGGCTGAGCGGGCAGGACCATACAAAGTAGTTAGGAAGGTAAATTACGTGAAATATATCATAGAGTTACCTGACAGAAGACATACAGAAAGAATGTACCATGTCAACATGGTGAAGCCCTATGCTAATAGGGCTGACATGGTGTTTGCAGTATATAGTCCTGGGAGGGGACAGATGAAGGATACCCCCTTCTGAACTGGCTGGAAGAAAGCAAGTGGGAATCCTCTGTGGTGGCAGTTAAATTGTCTCCCCAGCTGGCACCGGACCAGATCCAGGAAGTAAGAAAGGTTTTAGCAGACTTTGCCCCACTGTTTAGTGCCAAGCCTGGACTAATTCCCTTAGCAACGCACAATGTGGGACAGGGACACAGATGCCCATATGAAGGACATCATATCGGGTGTCAGAGGCTGTCCAAAAAGAAAATTAGGAGGGAGGTGGAGGAAATGCTGGATTTAGGGGTTATCTAGAGATCCCACAGTCCCTGGGCCTCACCCGTAGTCCTTGTGCCCAAGCCAGATGGCTCTACTAATTTCTGTGTGGACTATCATGGACTGAATGCAGTCACAAAGTCAGACACCAACCAGATGCCCCTGACTGATGAACTCCTGGACAAGTTGGGAGGAGCGACATACCTTATGACTATTGACCTGACAAAGGGGTATTGGTAGGTTGACTTAACTAACAGAGCTAGGGAGAGGTTGGCCTTCATCACTCTGATAGGCTTATTTGAATTTAAAGTAATGCCTTTCGGAATGAAGAACACCCCAGCTACTTTCCAAAGGTTGGTGAACCAGGTGTTACATGGTGCTGAGGAGTAGGCCGTGGCATACCTGGATGACATTGCCATCTTTAGTGCCAGCTGGGAGGAACACCTGTCCCACCTTAGGGAAGTGCTGGGCAGGATACAGAGGGCCAGGCTCACTGTCAAAACTGGGAAGTATCAGGTGGCCATGGCTGAAGTGGCATAGCTTGGGCATGTTGTAGGCTAGGGACAGCTCCAACCTAACCAAGTAAAAATAGAGGTGATCAAGGCATGACCCAGACCAGAGATGCAGAAGCAGGTCTGGAGTTTTTTAGGGACAGCAAGGTTCTATAGGACATTTATACCCAATTACAGTGCCCTGGCTGCTCCCCTATCTGACCTGGTAAAGAAAAAGATGCCTAAGATAATTACCTGGGAACCAGCCTATGAAAAAGCTTTTACCAGACTGAAGGAGGCACTGTGCAGTGCTTCTGTATTGACAAGTCCTGACTATAGCAGACCCTTTATAGTCCAGACTGATGCCTCAGATGTGGGTATTGGGACAGTACTGAGTCAGACATCCAACCAAGGGAAAGATCACCCTGTAGTGACCTGAGTAAAAAAGATACTTCCCAGGGAGCAGGCTTACTCTACTGTGGAAAAAGAGTGTCTTGCCATAGTGTAGGCCCTAAAGAAGTTAGAGCCATACTTATATGGGCAGCATTTTGAGGTACCAGCTGACCACAACCCCCTGGTTTGGCTGACACAAATGGGAAAAACTAATGGTAGACTATTAAGATGGAGTCTTGACTTGCAAGGGTGTGACATGATGATCTTACACAGGGCTGGAGCAATCAGTCAGAATGCTGATGACTTACCGTGTCTATATGAGGAGTGAACTGACTTGGGAAGCTCATCCCATGCATGGGATAGAGCCCCCAAATTCAGTCTAGGTGGGGAGAATTGTGATGCTTAGCCAGCTGGTTATGATTGTTCTATGATATTTGTAATATAGAATGTAGTAGGTGATTTGTTTCACATAAGACAGCTGTGCTATGGGTGCTTCCCCCTCCAGGTTTCAGTTACAGTCAAGTGACCTGAAACCAGGAGGTAATTAAAAGACCAGAGAGACTTAATTAAGGGTCTCCTGTTTTTCTGTCTAAATTAGAACTGACCCAGCTGCCAGGATATAGGGCTTAAAGTTTTATGATACCTATAAGAAAAACATGTTATACCACCATGGTGCTAAAGTTGCAAAAAAAAAAAACTTTCAAGTTCCTTGGGAAAACAGGAACTGCTCAAGATCAAAGAGAAAATGTTAATTAAGGAGTCATATTTGGGAAATGGGTTTCTGCTGATGTCACCTTATTTAATATACCTCCTAATAGGATATCCTGTTTGAATATTTTTTATATTCTAAAAGGAGGAGCTAGATGACATTATAGAAGGGGTGTGGAAACATAGAGTTTTAAACTGTATACTGTGTTTGAACTTGTGACATATCTTTTGGTCTCTTAAGAAACAATCGCTAACTATAAACATTATAGAGGTAATACATTAGAAAAAGTCTAACTGTATGTTGGTAGGAGTTTGTAGTTTTCTTTGCTTTTCTTTTAAGTGATTGTATGCTTTGTGATATATTGTTCTGTATTACATTTTTCATATTTTTATCCATTTCTAGAAAATAAATTATTTGAAAGACTGCCTGGGTGTTTGCAAGTTCTTTTTTTGAATGTGACACATAGAGGGTTAAGAATGACAAAAACTGTTCAAGAGCTTGATGGTGTTACTAAACTGGGAAAAGGTAAGAATATGCCTAAGGTCTTTTATAGCATTTTAAGGGTTCATTTTGGAAGCCTGGCTTGGTGCCCCTGGTGAAAGATTGTACCACAATCCCTGAAAAGGGTACGAATCTGCACCTGTACATTGAGTATACTAGTATAAGGTTCACAGTTTGAATTCCCCCAGAACTTGAGACTAAAGGTGTTTTGGACCCACAGGTAGACAGAAGGGTTACCCTGCCTGTTACCTGTTCACATTACTGTGCTTGGAGGTTGACACTGTGGGAGCAGAGGGCCTCACCTGCTGAGTGCGTTTGTGACAGGCGGAAGCATCCCTGCTCCATATCCACCTCTATTCCTAGAAACTCCAAATTGCATGCCGGGCCGTCCATTTTTCCTTGTGCCAGAGGGATTCCTATTTGCCTGTACAGCCCCTTGAAATCCTCCAACATTACCTGAGCTTCCTCCCGGCTCTCCTCTAAGAGGAGGAAGTCGTCCAAAGAGTGCACTACCCTCTTATGGCCATAACTTGTCCCGAATATCCATTGTACCCAGGAGCTGAATGTCTCAAATGTCAAACAGGCCACAGAGCAGCCCATTGGCATTGCCTTATCAAAGTAGATGCTACCCTCAAACTGGAAACCCAATAGGTCCTAATCTGCTGGTCTGACTGGCAACTGCCGAAATGCTGACTCGATGTCTGTCTTGGCCAGTCAGATCCCCCCATGGCCCTGATCAGTACCATTGCCTGCTCCAGCGAGGCATAGGACACTGCCCTGAGGTGTTTGGGGATATCCCCATTCACTGAATTTTCCTCTGGGTTGAATAGGTGGTGAATCAGTTGGAATTCACCCCTCTGTTTGTTGGGCACCACCCCCAATGGTGAGACCCTGAAGATGTGACAAGGCAGTACTGCCAGGTGTCCCTTGACCCAACCTTCCATAACCTTCTTCTGTATCTTCCCCTGCACAATGTCCTCCCTCCCTTTTACTGACCCCAGGTTCTTGGCCCTCATCTCTGCCCACGCCTTGGGAAACCCAGAGGGAAGCCTTTCCTGAAACATTCCTTGAGCTACTCCACCCCTTTCATGTTCGGGTAATTATGAGTCCATGCCTCCACTACCTCCACGGCGATGGGACTGCATGCCAGCGCATATCCCCACTGCCCTTCACATCTTCCCCCTCTAATTCCACCCATAGTTGGAATTATAGCCTCCCCCTGCTGTGTCCCCCCGTCCCCTGCCTGGTCCCTCTCCTGCCCACCCTGAAAGGGCTGTTTCTGGTACTGCCCCTGACATTCCTGCCTTGTCTCCCTTGCCTACAGCTAGATGCTGGATGTGCCCACCCACATTTTGAACAAACATGCTTGACTTTATAGTTAGTCTATGTGCAGGATGTCTTGTTAAACCCCCAATAGGTCTTAACCCCTGTGGCCATGGGGCTCCTTTTCCCTTGCTCCCCTGTCCCACTCACCTGCTCAGACAGGGTCCTCACCCAAAGCTCAGAATGGGTGCAGTCCCACCTCAAATCCTCTTTTGCAGCCATATGCTTCTGGAAAGCCTCATCACATTTCAACCAACCATAGCCTATCTTTGCTTTGTATGCATCCCTAATGATCACTGTATATGTCAACAGGAGAATGGATGTGTCCAGCTGCTTTTTCAACACCAAGGCTCTGTAGATGATAAACCCCACCTGCCAAGTATCAATGGTCTTACCCTTATACTTCACCTCCTCAGCCTTATGGCCCACCACAGCCAGTGCTACCGCCATCTCTGACTTCCCCACTGACTCTTTCTGTTCATGCATCTTGACCGTGTCCTTATCCACCAGGCCAAAGATGTCCACATACTCCCCCTTCCAAATCCTTTCCTTGAGCGAGGCCAACACATGATCCCCCAACATGAAGCCTGCGGGCCCATCTTGCAACTTCCTGCCCCCTGGCTTTCGCCGGCCCCACCGGCCCCTTCTTTGCCCTCTTTTCCCTTTATGGCCAGTAATGCCCATTCCATCTTTTCTACCCCCTTGCCACACATATCACCCAAAAGACCTTCTAAATATTCTTTCAAGTCATTCTCATTGGAGATATCTATTCCATCCTTACTTCCTTCTGTGCCTTCCTTCCTTCCTAGGCATCAGCTCAGGCACAGGGGCTGGGATGGGTGACAGGACGGGACCAACTCATCTGGGCCTCTTTCCAGTTTCCCCCTTCCTGGGCATTCATCCTTCTCCTTCTGCTTTTTCAAAGCCTTCTCCTCCTCTGCCTCTTTCTACTTGGCCACCTTCACCAGATCCATCATCTGGCGCATCACTTTTACCGCCTCTTCCATCCATTTCTCACTGGAAATCAGGGTCCTCTTGGGTGCCATCATCATGCCCATGATATTAGAGGGAGGAAAAAACAACACCGTGAGTACCCCATACATAATCTTAGCGATTCCTTGCTTAGATGGCCCACCTGGTGGGCATAACTGCCCGTGATGCAACAAACCCATGGATGACTGGATCCAGCCATCTGCCCCTCTCTCCCTCTGGAGGGGGTGTTACCACAAGGCACACCTCATAACCCAGAATCTTTGGAGAGCCCCAGCACATATGCACCATCCCGCTGATGGCTGGGACAACCACCTGCCCCTTGCCTCATCAGAGGAGTGTTATAAAGCAGCACAACTTCTCCTTGCCCTTCCCTCCCAAGCTGCCTGCCCTTCCCCTAACACCTTTCATCCCAGTATTCTTTGTCACCCCATCCTGCTGCCACTGTCCGCAGGCTGTCCCTGTTTCCAGCTTGAGCCATCGCACCCAGCTCCATCCTATAGGCCTTGTTGGTCCAGCTCTTATGCAGTCCCATGTCACACCCAGCAGGACAGCTGACCCCCACTTCTGTTTTGGGGCCTCTGACAGCACTGCCCTCTGCCCAGAGTTACACACCATCCTTCTACCCCTTTCATATGAACCCTGCCACCTCCCTCTGCGAAATCTCCCCAAAACTTGCCAGTAGCCCCCACTGGTGGTGCATCCATTATCCACCCTCAACTGGGTTGTCGATAGACCATGGCCAAGCCTCTGCCCCAGAACCAGGCATCTGGGCTTGTGGATCCTGCCTGCACTGGCAGCTCCATAATTTTTCACAGGTCATATTAACTCTGCAGACGACAGCCTCCATGGGTACCCACCTATGCTGCTGTATCCCACCTTCTCTGTCCATGCTCCATGTCCTCCTTCAAAGCCTCAGCCTCCGCAACTCCCAAAGACAGAAACACCCCATGCAGAACCCTGTCAAGTACCTCCATCATGCACCCAGCCAATGGCCCAAACCACTACCCAGCAAGGGTAGTCTCCTGCTCCTGTCGCAGTCACTGTTTTCTTGTCTCCCACAGGGACTGTTCATCTGCTTACTTCCTTACAAGGCTTGCACCAGCATCATAACTCTGCATCTCCTCCGCCACTCCTCCTGGTGAAAAACCAATGGGACCAACTATTACTGCAGGACATGGGGGAACTAAAAATATCTAATTACAGGAGATGCCTTGAATATAGAACCATCAATGATATGCAATCTAAGAAAAATAACTCCAATAGGAAAGCAAATTAATAGTCAAAACAGAGAGATATTAAAACAGAGAGATATCTTCTGAAACATCACAGAGGAGCAAAAATAAATTAAACTCAAACCCTAAGGCCCAATCATTCTGTCCCATTACGATACCTGTAAGAGCTTCACCTTGGATTGGCAGGATATTTCTGCTGAATTTTGAGCTAGGCTGCATGGCCTCCTTCCAGGTCAGTCCACCTGGATCAGCTCCACACAAAAGACCCAGCAGTCCACCTGAGGCCTACCCATGGCACTTGTTCCACTGGGGTTAAGTCCTTAAGTGCCACCAACATGGCCAGTGATCTCCCTAGCATCCCTGGTCATCCTCCTCCACTGGGGTGCTGTGCCACTTCATGGCCTGCCAAGACCTCTGTACCCAACAAAAACTCCTGTGCATCTGGACCCCCAGGTCCCATGTGGTGGCGCTTCTGCAGTACAATACCCCAGCAGACTCACCCATCACCACGTGGACCTTTGATCCTACAGGCCACTCCCGATACCAGACAAAAATGCCTCCTGCGCAAGCAGCAACCCCCCACAAGCCAGCCATGGCTCAAACCACATGATTTCTTCTGTCTGTGACCACAAATGCAACCAAATAAACCTTCATTTTGCTCATAATCAAGCTCCTGCCACCAGTAATGAATTCCTAACGGTTGCAGCTCCCGACCACGGTAGCCTCTGCACCTCTTCTGGCCCCAACAACACAGCTGATCAGCATAAGCACCCTCCTTGGCCTCTCACCAACATGGTCACTTCTTGACTCCCAGACATCTACACACAACCCGCCAGCATCCACCTTCCATTTCGCTCACTGCATGGCAAAATCTCCTCATCTTTTATTTTTTTTTTTTACAATTGAACAAACTCCTTCTCCCTACCACTACTCAGTTTGTGAAGTGCTAAAACTACTAACTGCACCCTATTGGGACCTTTTACTGTAGCTCCTCACTGAACTACCAGGTCTCAGTCCCTAAACATTATCACCCACAACAAGCACGAAAACTGATCACAGTTCCAAAACAATCTGAGCCACACAATTACTGAAACCCTGCAGCATACAAGACATTTTAAACCTTAACCAAGCCACCTCCTTATCTGTTCCACATTATCCCATGACTGTTCCTGCCCGGCCAGCCCTGTCTTGCACCATACTTCAACAAATAATACAGCTAAAGAACACAGGGCCGCATGACTTGCAAAGGCCTAACCAACCCATACTTGTGCCTTAGTTATTTTGCCAAATGATGTCTGAAGGTGCTCAGGATTTCTCTGAAGAAGAGGCTAACCCTAGGTGAATAGCCCTAATATACCACCAGGACCCCAGCGCACGACCCCAGCCAGCTCCTTCCCCTGGCCAATGTGCATGAGCCGTAGCCCCTCCTGGTCATATTACACTACCTGACCTCATTGCTGACATCACAATCCACTCCACCCCTCCTTTTTCCCCCTCCCCATTCCCTTTGTCTCTTTCTGGCAGGGGCCATGAGACAACCTGTCCTGCCTTTTAGTGGCAAGCCAAATCATAAATAAGGAATAGGTTACTATAAGGGTGATGCTTATATTTGTTACTAAATCTTAGATGTAGAGATGTGTGCAATAGTTTAATTATAAACATCTGAATGAGTTTACTGGTAGAAATACCAACTTAATTGTACTACTCATTTTCTCTCTGTATTTACTGGTAAATGTACCTCTATGGATTTTAGCAGTGTATAATATTATATGTATATTTATGTATGCTAAAATGTATTGTGCAATATTTTGTGATGACAATTCTGTTTTATCAATCAATAAACTAAACTGAAGCTCATGTGCAATAGTTGTCTAACGTAAAACAGGCAGCACCATTCAAAAAACATTGCTATAAAAACTATATGTGTTTCAGGTTTTGTAATAAGGTTGACAAAATTGTTTTTTATAATGTCTTTTGGTGTGGTCCATTTCTCAAGGGTTGCTGGATGCTGAGTCAGCATGCCTCCAGGCTGCTGAAGCCATTTGGAGTGATACCCTACTGTTCCTGTTCGGAAGTTGTACTGCTAGTATTGAGATGCTGGCAACTTCACTGCTGTTTGTCAATGTCTGTTTTACAATATGTTTTAATAGGGGCATACTATGTGTTGATTCCTACTTGGGGTTGAAGTGTTGGCTCTGGTTAAATGATCTTTTTAATTTAAAGTAGAACATAAATGAGCCTGAATGTACATCAAAACAGCCTAACAGGGAGAACATTTGATCATTTGAACATTGAGATTGATTACACGTATAGATCCACAATAGTGGGGCTACATACATACTTACTGACATCCTTGGACCCAAATATAGTCAAGGTCTTGCATCATGAAGAAAATAAGCCTAAAATGACTTCACTCATCAAATTAGGAGAAGCCTTCAGAAGGATAGCAGAGATTGATGTTAATCCACAAGTAGATAAGGAATTGTCAGTAACAGAAAACGCAAAGAATCAGAAAAAGGAGTATAAGGATAAAGACCAACAGAAAAGAAAAAACAATTGGAAAGCCCATAATTATAGTGGAAAATACAGGGAGCTACTGGAGTAACCACAGGTCGATCAAGCCCTGACCCATGAGTGGTTAAAAAGAGGTGAATTTAGGCCACGAGATGAGAGACTAATAATGGCAGCCCAAGATAGTGGGCTACACAAGATAGTTCACAAAATCCATAGAAAAACAGGAGAAACAGACAAGTGCAGGTTCTGTAGTACAGAATTAGAAACAGTTGCGCATCTTGCGGCTGGATGTGAAGTACTCATGGCAGAAGGCCTGTATACTGAAAGACACAACAGTGTGGCAAGATTGATCCACTGGAAACTGCAAACACTGTAACATACAGGTAGCAGAGAAACACTGGAAACATGAACTACAAAGAATCACAGAGAATGAAGAAGTAATGATCACATGGGATCACCCAATACCAACAGCCAAGAAAGTGGCAGCAAGAAATCCCGATATTGTAATACAAGAAAAAGAGAACAAAGGTAGCATTATGATTGAAATAGCCACCCTAGTGACTACATGTATAGCATACAGAGACACAAAATCATGAAATACCAAGATATGCAGTCAGAAACCAAACTGATGTGGAATAAGGACACACAAATTGTTCCAGTAGTGCTTGGAGCAATGGACTAATCAAAGAACTTTCAGACACATTTAAATATACCAATACTTGTGACACATTTTGAACTGAGGAAGCCATTTTGGGGATGTTGCATGTGCTGAGAAGAGCGCTCTCAGCAAACATCAAAGATTAATACAGTACTAATTTCTTGAGTTTTGAATATGCCCTGGCTAAAGAATGGGGTCCATTCTTGCCACGGTATTAGAAATCCCTAAACATTTGGAGACACTAACCCCGAGGGAGAACACATTGTGCTGGCTAAATTAGAAACTCTTAGTAAGTTTTCAAAGCAGCCTGACTTCTCCCACTCCCATTGACAAGGAGACAGAATTATTGTTATAAAGTGCCTTTCTTAGAAATCTCTTCAATTGAATGATAGTTGTGAATGATCTTAGCCTTTGACCACATCAGCAGCTTATTCATTGTGTAAACTTCACAACAGTGTGCTATGACCCAGCATCCAGCAACCTTGGAAAAAAAAGACCACAACAAAAAGGCACATAAAATATTGTCAGCTTTTTTACAAAACCTGAAACACACACGGTTTTTTTTTAAGCAATGTTTGTTGACTGGAGCTGCCTGTTTTACTTAGTAAAACCATTGTATATGATCTTTACAACTTTGGAGAAAAAGGTCTAATAAGCTTGCTGACAGGGAATACTAGACCCTGAGGTCCTGAGATGACATCAGCAGCAGCTCTTCACTGATGCAGGCTGTTTTGAACAGGTAGTGAAATCAAGGTTACAAAATAGCTCATAACTTTAAAATGAAGTAACACAGAAATCTAGTTTTTGGTATGAGATTTACTGGGGGTATGCTTATTCTGATTCTGCAATATAGCTTTTTTAGTCAGATGGTGTCAGTTGCTCTTTAAACTTTACTGCTTTGATGAAACTGGGTCAGCTAATTGTGTGTGTGTGTTTTCCATCTCAATCTGAAAGTTAAATGATGCACTGAGTTCTCTGAGCTGCTCCTTCCTTTTGAAATACAAAAGTTACAGTAATGACAGTGACACTCCATAGTCTTGGGTGTCTCCGTTGTATCACTTAACTGCATGTACTTGAAATGAGAACTGAAATTAAGTATGCATTTATAATGTTCCATCAGAAAGGAAAGTGCTGGTCCTAGTTACATATTGATCCCCGAATATTAGTAATCTATGAAGTAGAACACATAATACTCCGTTGTATGAAAGAGATAAAGGAGAGAATGTCTACAGAACTGAATTATACACCTCATTATGTTGCTTGCACGCATGTGCAAGAAACATGGTGCAATCATCTGAGTTTTCGGAGGTGTGGCACCCATCTTCCAATTTAGTCAGTGTGTTTGCAGGCGCAGCCCCAGTTCCCCAGTCACTGATGCAGCTGTCTATGACAGCAATTGAAAATGCAGTGGCATACAATTGAAAGGGAGAGCTCCGCTTCAGTGAGCAGAGCTCTCCCCCACACACACACATGCAAGCAAGCATGGCATGCTGATCGTTCCCTCCCCCATGCACACACTGTCTCGCCGGCGGAGGTGTAATCCCCGTCGGCTCACGCCCAAAAGCTGTCCAGGTGCCACGCTGGGAGCCCACCAGTGTGGCAAAAACTGTCATAGCTGGCGGGGTGCCCAATCCCGTCAGCTCCGCCCCCTCAAAGCATCCAGGTGCCACACTGGGAGCCACCCCAGCATGGCAAAATGTGTTATAGCCTACAAGGGTGCCCAATCCCCATCGGCTCCAGCACCCCCAAACAGCTTTTCAGCTGCCACACTGGGAGCTCACCCCAGCATGGCACACATCCCTCGTTGTCTTAGTAAAAATAAATAAACCTGCAAATAAAAACTGTCCTCGCACTTCTCCCTGCCCCTTCCCACAACCCACACCCACCACTGTGCACCCTGCCTCCCACACACTCCCACCCCATACTTACCTCCGGACCTCGTGCGCGATCTTCGGTAGACCAGGAACACGCCTGCACTCTTCAAAGCCGATCATGAACTGAGGAAATGCCGGTAAGCTGTATAATGGGATAGATAGGGTTTTTTCAACTTTGTTGCATATGTCAGGCATTTTTGGGAATTTTGGCACCAAATTTTCAACATGGAGTTTTTGGGACCCCCCCCCTCATGAATTCTGTCACTGTCATGGCGTTAATCAGGCCCAAAGGGTGATTTCATGGTCACTGTGCGAAATCACCTTTCTTGTCTGATTAATGAAACAACAGTGCCAGTGTTCATGAGGTGGGCTCATAAAAAGCCTATGTTGCAAATTTGGTGAAATATCCCAAAAATGACTGTTTTACTGAGCGTGTGTTGCGCAAGCTACTACCGTATGCTCATAAGTTCGCAAATTTTATTATTTGTAATTCGATTTTCAACATTGCCATTTTACCACACCTCCTTATGAGCAGTACAACTGTCATTTCACATCGCACCCAAAATGTGTTTCACGCATGTAGTGTACAATGGTGCAGTCGGTTGTATAAATCAATGTATGAGACACATTAAGAAAATCACAGTGACACTGTTCATGAGCAGAGGTCTTAAAATGGCTATGTTGAAAAGTTCGTGAAAAAATTCCTAAAAATGACTGTTTTATGAGCATGCATTGCGCAGTTCCTACGCACGCTCGTAAGTTCGCAAATTTTTCATATTTGCACTCCAGATTTTCAACATTGCCATTTTACCACACCTCCTTATGAGCAGTACAGCTGTAATTTTTCACGTCACCCAAAATGTCTTTCCATGCATGTAGTGCACAATGGCGTAGTCGGTGTGCGTAATCAATGTTTGGGACAGATTAAAAAAATCACAGTGACACTGTTCATGAGCAGAGGTCTTAAAATAGTTATGTTGAAAATTTGGTGAAAAAATTTCCCAAAATTACTGTTTTACTAGCATTTGTTGCGCTGATCCTAAGCACGCTCATAAGTTCACAAATTTTCAATATTTTCACTCCAGATTTTCAACATTGCCATTTTACCACACCTCCTTATGAGCAGTTCCGCTGTCTTTTTTCACATCTTGCCGAAAACATGTTTCCACCCATGTAGCGCATAATGGCGCAGTCAGTGTGTGAAATAAATGCATGGGACATATTAAGAAAATCACCATTACACTGTTCATGAGCAGAGGTCTTAAAATGGCTAATTTGAAAATTTGGTGAAAAAATTCCTAAAAATGACTGTTTTGATGCGCCGTTCACGCGGTTCCTCATGCGCTTCCGTAAATTCGCAAATTTTTCATATTTGCACTCCAGATTTTCAACATTGCCATTTTACCACACCTCCTTATGAGCAGTACAGCTGTCATTTTTCACATGTCCCTCAAAATGTGTTTCCGTGCATGTAGCACACAATGGGCGTGCGATTGTGCACAATCAATGTTTGGGACAGATTTAGAAAATCACAGTGACACTGTTCATGAGCAGAGGTCTTAAAATGGCTATGTTGAAAATTTGGTGAAAAAATTCCCTTCAGACATTCTGCAATGTTACTAATAAAGACATTGAACAGGACTGGCCCCAGGACCAATCTCTGTAGCACCCCACTGGTCACCCCCTCTCCCTAGACTGCACCCCATTTACCACCACTCTCTGCCTCCTGTCTGTTAGCTGGTTTCTAACCCAGTTTACCACCCTTTCCCCCATGCCTAGCCTACCCAGCTAGTTTATCAACCTCCTACGTGGAATGGTGTCAAAGGCTTTGCTGAAATCAAAGGTAAGCATTGTCCACTGCCCCAACCTGATTCACTTCGTTTGTCACCCAGTCAAAGAAATCAACCAGATTTGTCTGACATGATGTCCCCACTGTGAATCCATGTTGTCTATGGTCCTGGGCTCCGATGGCTTCTAGATGCCCCACTATCCTTTCTTTAAGCAATGTCTCCATGATCTTCCACTACTGAGGTGAGGCTGAACGGCCTATTGTTCCCTGCCTCCTCCCTGCTGCCGGACTTGTGTAGAGGGATCACATGTGCCCTCCTCCTATTCACTCATGTTGAATGACTCAGTGAACATGGCTGCCAGAGGTTCTGCTCTCTCCCTTCGGAGTTGTCTTAATATCCCTGGGTGTATGCCATCTGGTTCCATCGCTTTGTCCATGTTCAATTTAGTGAGCTCCTGTAGGACTCTTTTGCCTTTGAATGGACTATTGTCCACCTCTTCACCCCCTTGGAAACTGCTGTACTGCTGTGGCCCTTGCCTCTCCTACTCTTCTGTGAATACTGAATGGAAAGACCCCATGGATGTCTTGGGAGGAAGGCATGGAACTATCACTTCCAAATACCTAAACAGCACATACAAGCAAGCAACATTCCGCATTGACAAATGCTTGTTTTTTTCCTGGTATCACATCATACTGTTTAAAAAACACTACTGGTAGATTGGTAGGTTGTGCTAATGTAGTGAACAGGTGCTGTTTTTTTGGGGGGGAGGGTTGACTCTGCAATGGTTTGGAGTGTACATCAGTTAAGGCAATATAGCAGTTTACATAATGAAAGGGTTAATGGGTATGATAAAGCAAGTATGACTACAGATCAATCACAGACATGTGCACTGCAGTCACAAATAACGGTTACATGTTATGTGTTTTTGTTTTTATTTTTTGCCACTAGTGTTGATAATTGCCATGTATTTTAGCAGACAGTACTTACAATTCCTCGCTGCCCTTATCGACAAAGTGACTTAATTCTTCCAGGCACTGTGTGTCATATGAAGTGCTACCACTTTCTGATGTCCTTTTCCTCACTGAAATCCTGCCTAGTAATTCGGTGCCCAATGTTGAATTGTCTTAATCTCTGCCTTTAGCCATGAAAGTAAGGATTACTTCCATATGTTCAAGATGCACAAAGCAGGTGATTTGATACCTTTCATTGGACCAACAAAGATTTACAAAAAGTATTTCTTAAGCTTTTGAACTCACACAGAGTTCTTCTTCATATAAATATCTCAATGTGCTAATTTATCTTTTCATCTACCCATCTCTTCATCTCTCTCGCTCTCTCTATCTCTCTCTCTCTCTCTCTCTCTCTCATTCTATCTCTCTCTCTCTCTCATTCTTTCTATTGAGATATAACCCAGTGTGACACATTTTTATTTACAATGGGTTACCAGGTCTCAGTTTAATATTTGTTTATTGTCAGCCCAGTGGCGCTGAGGGTTGAGGTGCAGGACACCACACCGGCAATCTGGGTTTGGGAATGGACTCAGGTTTTTCAGAGGTCAGCCAGGGAGGTAAGGATTGAACATCTGGAGGACTGCTCTCCTTCCTTTGGGTGAGGGGTTTGTGCTGCATGCATCAGAATAACAAGAGGGGTTCAGCCCATGCCCAGGGTGCTTGGCTGCCTCTGCGGAGGTGGAGACAGCTGCTTTCCCCATTGCGTGGGTGAGGGTGTGGGAGAGAAAATGAAGGAAAAATACTGGGACCTGACAGGACCCATGATGGCTAGAGGATGTACCCCTCCGAGGGGGGGGGGGTGTAGCCCCTGCCAGGTCCACAGAGGTGGCATAAATAATGTAGTGAAAAATATTTGTTTATTGTAAATTATTTTGTTAAAAGATAGTTTCACACATTGACATTGTCTGCCATACTTTTACAGTAATGAATTGTTATTTACACTTGTAAACATTTACTGCTTACATCTTAAACCATGGTGTGCTATTACTGATGTTGTTTACCAGATGGAAACATAGCTTGCTACATGCCTTAGCTGAAGTGATCCCTCAGACACCGTTGCCATGCTCATAGCCTAACACAGAGAAAAGCTTTGACATTTTTTGTTTTTTTGTCCAAGAAGGAGGATGTTCTGAGCAGCTGGACTGAAGAATTTCCTTGCTGCTGTCTTTGTAGTTCAGTTTTAAAGTAAATGAGCTTTTTGTTCTTGCTGGTCCCATGGGAAAAGAACTGCCATTTTAAAAATAAGATGAACGTGGGCTTTCTTCTGTAGTGGTGCAGCTGGTACATTCCAGACTGAAGTGTACTATTATGGACTTTTGTAAGAATGTAGGATCCTGTCTTGAAATCTGGACCTTTATAATTGCAGGACATTTGCATGTATTTAGGATCCTATAATAAGGTGCTCCACAAGATGCAGGATACAAAGATATATATTAGGCTAGGTAAATGAATAGAATTGTAAAATTACATAAGTAGTATGAAGGAGTACAAAAAAGAACCCATAGCACAGTGTTGATAAATAAGTATCCCAAACTGACATATCCAATTAGAAACTCTATAAATATTGCAATGTTCACAATACAATTCTACAGATATGCAAATGTATCACAATTATATATGTTCACATTTCAAAGCAGGATCCTAAATTCATGTACTATCTATAATAATAGCATAAATGCAAATATCCAGCAACTGTAGCATGTCCAAAATGTACAACAGGGTCCAAAAATACATGCAAATATCCATGACTATAGGCAGGAGTCAACATGTATTGCTTTTAGTATGATTATGTCCCTCCACTCCCTGGCCTCCACCAACCATCTGTGTTTTCTCCGCTCTACCACTGAAGTGCACTTAAAGGAAAACTACACCCTCATATCTTCTAAATGTTATTTGTTTCTATGTCAATAGACAACTCTTTTCATGTAGCTGTTAAGGATGTATGCAAATGCTTTATTCAGTTTTCACAGTTCTTACTAGGCCCTGTTACTGTCCTGGGAGGCACCATTTCATGGTTGTTGAAATCTCATTGTCCCTGAGAGCTTCATTAGTATATGAGGACATGGGGCTGGATATTCATACTGCACCATTCTGTGGTGCAAGCCCTTGCGCCCGCTCAAAAAAAGTTGCGCAGGGGGTGGCGAGCGATATTCAGGAGTTGCACTATTGAGCAACTCCATTGAATATCGCCCCGGCCACAGCCACTGTGCGTGGCAATGTGAGAACTTGCGTCACCGTAAGTGGTCAGAGGAGATTCAGATGCGGTGAAGTAAGTTCCATTTGCGCCATGTGCAAATTTCCGATATTCAAAAGGTGACATGCAAATGGAGCCATATTTATGCAAAGCGCACGGGGGCATTTGCGTCTAATTACAGCCCCATTTGCATGCCATTAGCATGCAGGTCGCCGATTCCATTGAGAACGACGCCCCTGCAGCTCGATCGCGGGCAGAACAGTATTCTTCCCTCCTCCCCCAGCAGCCAATCGGGCGTGAATAAACCCCACCCATAGCTCGATCGGGCATAACATACTGTTCTCCCTCAGCAGCCGATTGCGGGCATAACGTGATTAACCCCAGCCCGATCGCGGGCATAACGCCAACCCCCAAAGACCAATATCCTTGGTGGTCCAGTGGACTATGAAGCCCGATTCGGGCATTAAGAAATCCTCCCCCAAAGACCAATATCCCTAGTGGTCCAGTGGATCATGAGTCTCGATCGAGGGCATAAGGTCAAACCCACCCCCATGTCCAATATCCTGGTGATCTAGTGGCCCCCCACCCCACCCACCATGGAGCCCCACCACCCGCTCCCCCGAGTCAGCTGGCGGGTGGCAGCACACCACCTGCCACCCTGCGCCCGCCCAGCTTGGTAGGGCTGCACGCTCATTGGTTTAGGCAAGAGCCAATGGGCGTGCAGCCCATCCCGATACAACAGTCCAGATAAGTGAATGAATGAATTTGGGTATTGTTTTTGTTGCTGCTCTTTGAACTTTTTCTCTTTACTATAAAATGGTGACCACACCTGGGAACCATAGTCTAGCATTGGTAGTATGTAACTTTTGTAGATCGGTATGAGAAATTGATCAGATTTGCACATAAAGGTACATCTGACTTTTGAGACAAGATTTCTGGCTGTTCTAGAAACCATTGTACAATGGTCAGAAGAGGTTAACATACTATTTATTATGACACCTAAGTCCTTTTCTTGAACCAAACTTCTGATAAGTGTCTGATTTAAAATATAACAATAATGTGGGTTTTCCTTCCCAAAGTATACCACAGCACATTTGCTAGCATTCAAGTACATACCATTTTCTGCTGCCCAGTTTTCTATTTTACCTAAGACGCTAACTATGGAAAGATGTTTATTAAATGAACCTACTGCTCCTCCTAAGTTAGTGTCATCTGCAAATTTAATGATATTATTTGAAGCGTTATTCCGCAGGTCACTAACATATATATTAAATAATATGGGTCCTAAAATGGAACCCTGAGGTACACCACAACTTGCAAGACCATAACTCGATGTTACATTATTAATACATGCATATTGTTTTCTGTTATCAAGCCAATAATTAATTCACTGGACTAATATTTTGCTGATTCCAAGATTCAATCGTTTTTTGATTAGTTTGTGATGTAGTACCTTATGAAAGGCCTTGGAAAAATTGAGTAGGATAACGTCAGTGGGGGTCCCATGATCTAACTTTTTACTGATGTAATTGGGTATTTACTCACCTGGTAAAGGTGATTGTGTTGGTTGACATCCATGGCACTCCAGACATTACCTCATGGGTTTTAGCCCACCTGATAGGCTAGCGATACACATGACTCTAGGATCAAATTTCTAGTATATCCAGGTCCCAGAAACCCCTGTTCTCCAGTTCGAATCTTCCATAGCTGAAATCAAGGTTAGTAAAGCACAAGTACAAATTCAAAGAGAAACAATACAATCATTGTACTTAATGATGAAGACTGAGGAGGTAAACTAGTGTGGCCCATGGGCCCATCTTTATTTTCTTATTGTTACAATCTAATCTCGACCCCAATAGGTCAACAGTCAGTATCCTCTACCCTTATGTGTTCCCGTAGTGACATATGGCCGAATCCCTCCTTAGATATGCTTGGGATGCTCCGTTGCCGGTCACTCTGAGTACTCTGTCGGGAGCGTCTTGGAGTGCCATGGATGTCAACCAACACAATCACCTTTACCAGGTGAGTAAACACCCATTGTGATTGGTTGACCATCCATGGCACTCCAGACATTGTCTCATGGGTAGATGAATAGCAGTATTGTACCCCTGGGAGGGAGACAGAGTGGTCTATGAGTGAGAGGCGGAGGTGGCTGATAGGAGGATTTGTGTGGCAAAAGTGGGCTGTATGTCGTACAGGTGCTCGAGCCTATAGTGTCTGGTGAGCGTATGGATGGAAGTCCATGTTGCCACTTTGCATATATCTTCTGATGAGATGTTTTCCCTCTCTGCCCAGGAGGTGGCTACTGACCTCGTGGAATGGGCCTTGATACCTTCGGGGGGTGTCATATGTTTGGATACGTAAGCCTCCTGGATGGTTCGTCTGAGCCATCCAGCTATCGTGGTTTTTGAGGCTGCCTTACCCTGTCTTTGTCCCCTTGTAACGAAGAATAATCTCTCTGTTGTACGTAGGGGTAGGGTCCTGGCTATGTAGACGGAGAGGGTGACCCCAACATCCAGATGGTGTGGGATTGGGGTAACACCTGGTTGTGCGTCTCATGAGAAGGTGGGCAACTCGATGAGTTGCTCCCTATGGAAAGTTGTGGATACCTTCGGTTGGAATGCTGGGACCATCCGTAAGTGGACTCCCTGAGGGGTGAACACAGTGTACAGCTCCTTGTACGACAGTGCCCCTAACTCCCCGATTCAGCAAGCTGAGCTGATGGCAACGAGGAAGCAGGCCTTGAGGCTGACCCAGAATAAGTCCACCTCATGTAGCGGCTCGAAAGAAGCCACACTGAGGGAGTCTAATACTAGTGGGAGATCCCATGGGGTGATGGCCAGATGAACCCTGGGTCGGAGCACTTTCACTGCTCTTACGAAGTGTATGGTGTCCGGGTGTGATCCCGGGTTGTATCCCCCGATGGGACCCATGGCCACTCCAATGGCCGAGAGCTGCACTCTGAGGAAGGAGTGTGCCAGTCCCTTGTCCACTCCCTGTTGGAGAAATAATAGAATGGTTGACATATCTGGCTCCTCTGGGTCCCTGTCATGCTCACGATACCACCTCATGAACAGAGACCATTGTCTACCATAGGTGGATGTGGTCGATGTCCGTCTATATTGTAGCACTGTGGATATGACTGACTCATGGTAGCCTGCTCTCATCAGTCTCTTCCTCTCAGGAGCCAGGCCGTGAGTTTCAGAGTCTGCGGAGCCGGGTGACATACTGGGCCCTGTGTCAGCATGTCCGATCGGTAGGGCAGCCTGAGGCTGGCTAACGACATGTTCAGTATCGTGGCAAACCATGTTCTCCATGGCCAGTAGGGTGCCACTAGGACGATGGTACATCGAGATGCTCAGATCTTGCTTAGTACCTGGGGAAGGAGTGGGAGGGGTGGGAACACGTAGGCATGCTCCCGGGGCCATGATTGTGACAGGGCGTCAGATCCTTGCGACCGGCTTTCCCTGAATCTTGAGTAGAACGCATGGACCTGTGTGTTCTCCGCTGTGGCCATGAGGTCCATGGATACTGGTCCCCAGGTTTTCTGGATCATTTGAAAGAGACCGGGATGGAGACACCACTCCCCTGGGTGAACTTGCTGCTGACTGAGCCAGTCCGCTCGCACGTTGAGCTTTCCTGTGAGATGTACTGCGCCAAAATGGGTGAGGTTGGTCTGTGCCCAATTGAAGACTGCCGTCGCCTCCCTCAGCATGGCTGTGCTCCTGGTGCCTCCTTGTTTTGTGATATACGACACCGTGACCTGGTTGTCGGAGCGTATAAGTACTGATTGGCCAAGGATGAACGACCCGAAGACCTTGAGGGCATGGGCTACTGCTCTCATCTCTAGGACGTTGATGGATAATTTGGTTTCCATTGGTGTCCAGAGGCCTTGTGCTGTCAAGTCGCCCAAGCACACTCTCCAGCCTGACAAGCTTGTGTCCGTCTCTATTATGGAGGCGTGAGGTGCTTCTAGTGGGACTGCTCTTGTGAGGTTGGCCTTCACTGTCCACCAGGTTAGTGAGCGTCTCACCGATGGTGGTAGTGGAACAATGACTAGTAGGTTGTACTCGTTCAGTGATCCCCGAGTGAGTATGTAAGTCTGAAGTGGTCGCATGTGCCATCTGGCCCAGGGAATTAGGTCTATGCACGATGCCATGCACCCTAACAACTGGGCTATGCACCCCATAGTTGTTTGATGGCGAGATCTCATGTAACGGGCCAAAGTGATTAGGTTGAGCACCCTTGCCTGGGAGGGTTTTGCCCATCCCTGTGAGGTGTTGATTAGTGCCCCCAGATGTTCGATCTGTTGAGTGGGCATCAGATGGCTCTTGGTACTGTTCACTACCCAGCCGTGTTCCTCGAGTGCTTTCAGGGCAGTCAAGGTGTCCCGGTGCAATTGTTCCTCTGAGCGGGCTCGAATGAGCCAGTCATCTAAGTAGGGTATGATATCTAGCCCTTGCTCCCGAAGTCTGACTACTAGGATTATCGACACCTTGGTGAACACACTTGGTGCTGAGGTAAGTCCAAAGGGCAAGGCCTGGTACTGGAAGTGATGACCTAGAATGTGGAACCTGAGGTATTGTCGGTGTCTTGGTATGATAGGGATGTGGAGGTATGCGTCCTTCAAGTCTATGGACGTGAGGTAGTCGCCTACCCGGACTCTGCGTAGGGTTGACTTTATGGTTTCCATCTTAAACCTGTGGCATACCACATGTTGGTTGAGGTGTTTTAGGTCTAGAATCGGGTGGAGTTCTCCCGTTTTCTTGGGTACGAGGAAGAAAATGGAGTACACCCCTAATTTCTGTTCATGTGAGGGAACGGGCTGGATAGCTCTGTTCTCTAGCAATTCCCACAGGATACGTTGGACCTGGTGAGGGGTTGCCTTCCCTTTGGTGATGGGGGAACTTAGGAACCTGTGTGTGACGGGAGATTGGGATAACTCTATAGAGTACCCTCTTGATACTACCTCTTGGACCCACTTGTCCGAGGTTGTGTGTAGCTATTTGTGTTTGAACAGGGACAGTCTTTGTCCCACCGGGGGGGGTACGAACCCTGTCCTTGTAGTCGTCTGGGTGCGTAGTCATTGTTGTTTGCCCCTGAAACCTCTACATCGTCCCCCAAACTTCGATCCATGGGCTCTAAACGAGGACGGTTGGTATGAATGAGAATAGGAACTGCGGTAACTGTTGTGTGTTCCTCTGCCTCAAAAGGAAGTGTTTTGGGGGTGCGTGTCCCTGCGAGGTTGGTATGACCTGTTTCCTCCCCGAAATTTACTCCTCGCAGAGGGAAGGTATGTGTACCTAGACTTATTCTTGAGTAGGTCTTTGCCCTTCTCTTTTTGTTTTAGGAATTCCTGTAATCTCTCCCCAAAAACATGCTTTCCCCTCATGGGCAAGTTTTGTAGTAGTGTTTTGGATGCGTTGTCAGCATCCCATAACTTTAGCCACGATGCTCTCCTGGCACGATTGGTGATGGCCGTGGCCCGGGCATGCAGTCTGAGGGTGTCCACGGCCATGTCCACCAGGTATTTAGTGGCATCGAGAGTCCACTCCAAAAGTTCTGCCTCTCTGGACTTGGGGTTTACCTGCTCCAGGAGCTCCTCAAGCCATCGGATTTGTGCTCTTGCCATGTAGATGGCCGTTGTGGAAGCTTTGGCGGCAGTTCCCTCAATTTCTAAAGTCCTCTTTAACATGTCCTCCACTCTCTTGTCCGTTGGGTCCCTTAAAGCTATGGTCCTGCAGGGCAAGATGGTTCTCTTACTGAGTGCTGCCACCTGTGGGTCAATGATTGGGGCTTTGCACCAGTTACTGTCCTTGTCCTCTTGGAACGGGCACATCCTGTCCAAATTTCTTTTGTTCGACATTCTGCCAGGCTCTATGGATTGCCACTCTCTGTTGAAGATGTCCTCGATTGCTGGACATACTGGGAATGTTTCTGTGACCGTAGATCTTTGTTGGATCATAGGATCTAATTTCGACTCTGGTCTTCCTTCCTCTATGTTGAACCCCGTGGTGGCCTTGACAATTTTCATGAGACCTGGGATCATGTCAAAAGAACACAGTTTAGAAGTCAGGGAAGGTACTGCTTGTGGTTCCATGTCCTCCTCATCGGTCTCCGCTCCATCCTCCTCGTCTGGTACATCCTTGTCCTCTCTGGAATCCATCTGAAGATTGTCAGGGACTGTGTCTGCAGTCTCTGGTCATTCCTCAGAGGGCCCCCCTGCATTGTCCGGCTCCAGAAGTGGTGTTGATGTTCTAAGCTGTGTAAGAGATTCCAGTTTCTCCATTATTTTCAGCATGAAATTCTGCTGGCTCTCCATCATCGCAACTGTGGCCTGCTGGTTCTGAATCAGTAGGGTACTGGGATCCATCCAAGTAGGGCCACTGGGCCCTGGATTTCTGGGACCTATGACAGGAGTTTTCTCTATGGATAGGTCGTCGTCATCATGAAGACAGGCGGAGCACAGGGGGCCCGGAGCATGGGGTAGGAGAGTACCATTGCAAGAGGAGCACTTCTTGGCCTTGACCATCTGGTGGAGAAAGAAGAAGGCAAGCATATTGTTAGGGCTGGTTGCCAGGAGCTGCAAGCATATTCTTGCCCCCTAGGTACGAGCTTAATCTGACTGGTCTAGCACCGTATTGAATAACCTGTAGGTGCTATCGATAGAGTTGGCTTTGGGGGGGGGTGGGGGGAAGAGAGGGGTGACAAGATCTGTGGTTGTAAGGAAGCATGGTGGGTTGCTGTGGGAGGGACCCCTCATGGACAAACGCACCAGCCTGGTGGTCGCTGTTGTAAGGGACCACCATGGAGAGTTAAGACGCATATCGGGTCACTATGGAAAGGGACCCATAAGGAAACTGGGGAGGTTCTGAAATTGTGGTTAAGCATCATAGGTCTCTATGGATAGGGACTGATATAGCAGTGGAGTCGTGCTGTAAGTGTAACCCGTTCATAGGGGGTCACTATGGGAGGGACCCCCTGTGTACTGGCATGAGAACACCTAGTTCCTATGGAGGCCTGTGCCCCCTCTGTTCATTTTTCCCCCATGTCTAGCAGAACTCAGCATGAAAGGTGTCTTTTTCGTCGTCTGTACCCGAACTAGAGCCCTTTTGGAAGATTGGATGTCTGAAAGGGAACGTAGCAGTCCCTCTCACTTTCTATCACCTTGCGACACTCTGAGGCCCACGGCCTTGCAGCTGAGAGGGGCCTGGAGACAACAATCAGTCGCCTCCTATCGATCTGTGGTTAGCCAACACAAACAGCCCCACTGGAGGATCATACAGATGAAGGCCCTGTGAAAAAGGCAAGCAGCTAACTCGGAGAGCCACCAACCTTGTAATGCTGGGGGCAAGAGAGAGATTGGCAATGGGGAGAATCTGCGAGGTAGGCCGTGGGGCCATGTGGTTGCCGGGAGGAAGCAGGGGCTGGGGCTGTGCCTTGGGCACCAGTCTAATCCGGTGAAACAAGCTTACTGCGCTCCAATAGGAAGCTGTGCCCTCCCAAAGCAGAACCTTGCCCTTCTTGGGTGCTACGAAAACGCTGGGACCAGATCCATGTGGCGGTGGCATCCTCATTGCTGGGTGGGCGGGGCCAGGGCTCAGAGTAGGCCAGAGGCCTAGCAATGGCATGCTCTGGCTGCCAGAACTGGTGGTTTCTATTCCTCCCATGGAGGCGACCCCCCAAGTCAAGATCGCCGCGAGATGCGCTGCATTGGAAACCCTTTTGAAGAGAGACGAGCGCGTTTCTGGGTTCTCACTAAATACTGTAAGGGAGGCTTGGGGAGGGGGGTGGGGGAGCACTGAAACGCGCCGCTCGTGGTGCGATATTACAAACCACAGCCTCCTGACTCAGAGGAAGCTTAGAAATCTTTATCTCTGTGTTTCCCTAACTAAACAATACAATCACATGAGGCGCTTCTAAATGCCTAAGCCTGTGAGAAAGCAGCAAACAACAGCCCTCCTGATACTGTGATATTGCAGTCAACAGCTATGAACAAATTTTCTCTCCTTGTTGAAACTTATGAAACAACTTATTAACAACATGATAAATCCTAACAAAAAACGTGCTCCATACAAGAATTTCTGTGCTATCAAAACTGGCTTAACAAAACCATGCTAGATGAAGCTTAATTAAATATAAAGCCACTCAATTGGCTGTTTCTAGCTTAAAATACAATGTGCTGGGACTTATATAGAGTAAATCCATTGCAGTACAAGATTTGCTGCACCAATGCCATATATATCTCTTATAATAATTAGAATCAGGGCCTACCTTTCTGTGTGGAACAACCGGGATCCTGGTGTGCTTGTTGCCTTATCAGATGCACAATTTGAACTGGAGAACAGGGGTTTCTGGGACCTGGATATACTAGAAATTTGATCCTAGAGTCATGTGCATCACTAGCCTATCAGGTGGGCTAAAACCCATGAGGTAATGTCTGGAGTGCCATGGATGGTCAACCAATCACAATGTAAAAATGTCTTGAATTTGTAGTGCACAATCTTCTTTTCTTGAAACCATGTTGAAGTTTGTCCCCCTGTCCAATTGTGTGTCTAAGAAAAGTTCCACTCTTGCTTTAATCAAACTTTCCATAGTTTTGCAGCAGTGTAAAGTAAGGCTAATTGGTCTGCAGTTGTCCATGTTTTCATGTTTACCTTTCTTGTAAATTGGGACAACAATGGCCTGTTTCCAATCCTCAGGTACAATGCCTTCTTCTAAGGAAAAGTTAAATATTACTGACAGAGGGTATGCCAACTGTATTGCCATTTTCTTAAGCATTAAAGGAGCTATATTATCTGGTCCTAAACTAGATGAACTATTTACTTTGGAAAGAGCATCATAGACTTCACTTGGAGTAAAAGGTGCCTCGGTTTCTTGGTCTACTTCATAAGCTGGTGAATCTTGAATTTTAGGGGTAAAAACAGAGCAGAAGTATTCATTGAATTTGTCAGCTGCTAATATATCACTTTTTTATTATTTTGTTGTTCTCATTAATTGGGCCAATTATTTTGATGTCAGTTTAAATGTATGTATGAATATAAAAGTATGTTGTCCTTAGAATATGCAATCTTAAATTCTGTGTTGCACTTTGATTTTTTAAAAAGTTGTTTTAATTCCTTTTGTGCTTATAAATAAAAGTTTGATTGATATCAGTGTTATGTTTTTTGAACCTAGCGTAGGCCTTATGTTTGACTTTAATCTGTCTTTTAATTTTTGGGTTTAACCAATTAGGTATTCTACCCTTGTTGTTATATTTTTCCTTACATGGGACATAAGAATGTTCTATGTCCAGTATAATTGCCTTAAATGCTAACCAGGCACTATTGGCTGACCTACTGAGGAATATCCTGTTCCAGTCAATATTTTTAAACTACGTTGTATGCCAGCAAAATTGGCTTTGTGGTAATTTCTGACCTTAGTGCTGCAAGTCATTTTCTGTCTCCTTGTAATTAGATGACATGTGACCATATTGTGGTCACTGGTTCCCAATGGGCTTAGAATATTAGCACCTAAAATTTCATTTTGAACATTAGCTAACATCAAATCAAGTATACTGTTTTTCCTGGTAAATTCAGTAACTTGTTCCAATCCATTTTTAATACAAGTTTCAACAAATGTTTTTTTCTAATGAGTTACTGCCATGGTAAGTTGTCCAATTAATACCTGGGAGGTTAAACTCTCCCAATAAGATAACGTCCCCTAGTTTGCACATTGCTGCAATGTTGTCCATTAATGAATTATTATATTGAGTATTCATTGATGGTGGTTGGTAGCAATTACCAATTATAATGGAAGATCATCCAGGAAATAAAAGTTTCACCCAGATTGTTTCCAGTGGGGTCTCCATCTGTAGTGGGGACTGGACTGTATGTGAAGAAATAGAGCTGTGCATATATATAAGCACACTCCCCCTCCTAGTTTGTCTTGCCCGTCAAGATGGTAAAGCTTTTATCCAGGAATGTCCCTCATCCAGTCAGACATGGAATCCCACCATGTCTCTGTAATGGCTGCAATATGGACATTCTTCTGTACCAGAATGCCCTCAAGTTTAGATTTTTTTTAATTTGTTTAGGCTTCTAGCATTGGTTGTTAAGATATCACAACACATAATTTGCCCATAGTTGGGTGAGGATGGAGAAAAATAATTTCTATATGAAAGATTTGGAGTTACACCCACCACACCCCCATATCAGTTTAAATGCTGTGTTATGTACTGTTCCATTCTTCTACCTAAGAGACTGCTATTATGCTTATTGAGATGTTATCCATCCCACAAAAATAAGTGGGGTCTGTCTGAGAAATCCTCCCAAGATGTAATATATCCCAAGCATTTTTTAAGATACCATAGGCATAGCCAATTATTTATAGATTTAATTTTTAAAGTCATGGCTTCTGTTGCTCTTGGTACAGGTAACATTCATCAGAAACAGACCTCACAGTCCTTAGCAACCAGGATTTCACTTAGGATAGTGAAATCTTTTTTAATATCATCCATACTTGACACATTTATGTTGTTTGTTCCAGCGTGACTCAGTACCAAAGGCTTCTTACCACCATTATTTAGAATATTGTTAGCATTAGTGTAATATCTAATATCCTAGCAGCCCTCAAGCTGCTGCAGGTTCTCTTTCCCATGTCAGGATTGCATATAATCCTGTCTATATTTGTGATTATGGAATTACCTAATATATACGCTTGATGTAATGGAGTACGTTCATTTTCAGGATTTACTTCCATTTTTTCAGGAAGGCTCCTTAGTGACTCTGGAGCTATATTAATTTGGACTGCTTGAGGTGCTACACATTCTGGGGTTTCAATATTCATGTCTATATCTGTAACATCTTGAACTGTGTGCACAGATGATGGGGGCTGACATGATTCTGCTATTGTATCAGAAGGTGGAAAAGGATGGAAGGTGCTATCATTAACTGCACCTGGCAACTGGGCTTTAGAAACATAGAAACATAGAATTTGATGGCAGATAAGGACCGCTTGGCCCACCCAGTCTGCCCATTTCCCAACCTACTGGATTAGCTGCAGATCCTAGTTAACCAGCAGCCTACTTCTTCCTACCCCTAACCCCTAGAATTGCCTTATGACTGTCCCATGCATGCTTGAAATCCTCCACTGATTTTGACTCCACAAGCTCCTCCGGAAGGCCGTTCCATGCATCCACAACCCTCTCTGTGACAAAATACTTCCTTAAATTACCTCTGAGCTGCACCCCCTCTATCTTCAAATTGTGCCCTCTTGTTCTTGCACACCTCTTTTTTTGAAAGATGCTACCCTCTTGGACTTTGTTGATTCAATTGAGGTACTTGAACATTTCTATCATGTCCCCCCTCTCCCTCGAGGCTATACATATTAAGCTCCTTTCGTCTCTCTTCATATGTCTTCCGGTGCAGACCCTGCACCATTTTAGTTGCCTTTCTCTGGACAGCTTCCATCCTGTCTATGTCTTTGCGGAGATTGGGTCTCCAGAACTGCACACAGTACTCCAGATGGGGTCTCACCAGCTGTCTGTACAGAGGGATAATAACTTCCTGTTTTCTACTGGTGATGCCTCTCCTATGCATCCCAGTATCCCCCCAGCCCTCCTTGCTGCCCTCTCACATTGCTTGCCCACCTTTAGGTCATCTGATATGACTACCCCCAGGTCCCTTTCCATTTTTGTTGTTGTTAGTATCTTACCCCCTATTGTGTACTCTTCCACTGGGTTTTTGTTTCCCAGGTGCATTACCTTGCACTTCTTAGCATTGAATCTAAGCTGCCATACATTTGACCATTCCTCTAACCTTGCCAAGTCCCTTCTCATCCTTTCCACCCCACCCTGTGCATCAACTCTGTTGCAGATCTTTGTGTCATCTGCAAAGGAGACATACTTTTCCTTCCAGTCCTTCTGCAATGTACATAAAAGACATTGAAGAGGACCATCCTAATACTGAACCTCGCGGTGACCCCACTAAGTAACCCTCCTTTCTTCTGAGTGGACTCATTTACTATTACTCTCTGTGTCCTATTCTCCAGCCAATTCTTTACCCAGGCTGTCATCTTGGGACCCACTCCCAGACTGGCTAACTTGTATATTAATCTTTTGTGTGGGACTGTGTCAAATGCCTTGCTAAAGTCTAGGTAGGCCATGTCCACAGCCCTCCCTGATCTACTACTTGGTCACCCAGTCAAAGAAATCTATCAGATTCTGTCAGGCATGACCTTCCGCTGTGAATCCATGCTGCCTAGGGTCCTGTGCCCGCTGGCCTCTAGATACTCGACAATTCTTTCCTTCAGAAATGATTCCATCATTTCCCTATCACTGAGGTTAAACTAACAGGTCTGTAGTTTCCTGCTTCTGCCTTGCTCCCACTTTTGTGAAGAGGAATCACATCTGCCATCCTCCAGTCCTCGGGTACCATCCCATCCTCCCATGATTTGTTAAAAAGGGTAGTCAGTGGTGTCACTAGTTCTACCCTTAGTTCTTTTAGAATTCTGGGATGAATCCCATCAGACCCCATTGCTTTGTCCATCCTCAGTTTTAAGAGTCCATTCAGAACCCTTTCTTCTGTAAATGGGCTGGTATCAACTTCTGTATCCAGAGTGTTTCTACTGTTTGTTTTAGGTACCTCCCCTTCTTCATTTGTAAATACTGAGCAAAAATATTTGTTTAGTATCTCTGCCTTTCACAGTCTCCTCTGCCCACCCTCCTCCCTCCCCTTTATTAAGCCTCATTATCCCTCCCTTGGTCTTCCTTCGCTCCCTGATGTACCTATAAAGGTTTTATCCTCTTCTTAACTGAGTTGGCTATCTTTTCCTCGGTTTGGGCCTTTGCTGTTCTGACTGCCTTCCCAGTCTCCTTTTGCTTTAACTGATACAGTTCTCTTTCCTGCTCCTTCTGTGATTCCTTCTACTTCCTGAATGCTTTCTTTTCTCTTGAACTTTCACTGCCACTTCCTTTGAGAACCATAGTGGTTTCTTACATCGTTTTGTTTTGTTTGTTGCTTCACACAAAGGCTCATTACCTCTGTGATGGCAGTTTTATTATTCCCCATTGTTCTTCCACCCTCCTTCCTGTCCATTTGCTAGTGCTCCTTAGGCACTCACCCATTTGGCAAATTCAGCCCTCCTAAAGTCCAGTACTTTTGTCTTTGTATGGCTTGACTCTATTGCTGTGTTTATTGTGAACCATACTGTTCGATGGTTGCTAGTTCCCAGATGGCTACCCACTTCTACATCTGTGATCCTCTCTCCATCTCCATTTGAGAGAATCAAGTCTAATATTGCTCCCTCTCGAGTGGGCTCCAGTACTAGTTGTCTAAGGCATGCCCCCTGTAGGGCATCTAGAATAACTCCACTCTTCGAAGTGGCAGCTGCAACTGCACTCCAGTTAACATCTGGCATATTCAGATCACCCATCAGCAATATCTCCCCTTTTTCTGCCATTCTAAGTATACTTTCTATCATTTCCTTGTCCATTTCCTCCCCCTGAGAAGGGGGTCTGTATACAACCCCTGTGCGGATTGTGGTGCCATTGCCTGTCTCCAAATTTACCCACAGTGCTTCTTCTCCTCCCTGTTTACCCTTTTGTTCTGTTGCTTTGATTCCTTCCCTTATGTAAAGAGCTACTCCTCCTCCTCTTTTACCCTCCCTGTCCCTCCTGTAGATAGTGTATCCTGGTATGTTTACGTCCCAGTCATGGTTTTGTGTGTACCATGTTTCCGTGACTGCCATGATATCCAGATGTTCCTCCTCCATCAAGGCCACTAATGCAGGAAGCTTGCTACCCAGACTACGGGCATTGGTACTCATTGCTCTCCATTTTTTGATGGCTTTACTTTCTGTTGCAGCATCCCCCACTGACCATTCTACCTCGGTCTTTTTCTCATTTAGTACCCTGTTTTGTAGGGAGAGGCTGGGATTTTCCTGCTGCTTGTCAGTGCCTCCCCCTTTGACTAGTTTAAAAGCTTGCCAATGAAGCATTTAAACTGATTGCTCAAAAGACTTGTTCCCTTCCTGGACAGATGCAGACCATCCTGCCAGTATAGGCTGGTGTCCTCAGGTGGAACCCCAGTCCACAATGAAGCCAAACCCTGTGCTCCGCACCATTTTTTCAACCATTCATTAAACTGCATGGTGCTAATTACCCTCGCCTCCCCCATGCCTTTGACAGGCAGCACCTCTGAGAAGGATACTGTGTGTGCTACTTGTCTTAGGCCCCTCCCCAACTCTGCAGTGTCCTCCTGCACTGCTCTAATCTCATGATGAGCCAAGTCATTTGTCCTTAGGTGGACAATTACGTCCAGCTCAGACTCTCTTGCAGCTATTCTCGTGATCCTGAGGATGCACTTCCTGTTCCTCCAAGCCATGGCACCAGGCAGGCACCTTACTTCAGTTTTCCCAGCTCCCCCCAATTCTATACCCCTAATAATTGAGTCCCCCACCAGAAGCTGCTTCCTTTCCCTGGGGTGTCCTCTGCCTCCTTCCTGTGGGCCTCCCTTGTGACAGTTGTCCTCAGCATCCTTAGTCTCCTCTGCGGGTGCATCCATAGGGGAGCTATGCTCCCCCAGAATGGTGTATGGATTGTGGAGTGGAACAACTGACTGGGTGTGCCTCTGTTCCACCATCCTCACCCTCCCTGAGCCCACTGTGGTCCAACTGCTGTGCTTTCTTCACAACCTCTGAGGTAGTGGTGGTGGCACTAGTGCTCCCTGGATGGGGGAGGTTCCCTTCCTACTGTCCAGTGTGGTCTGGGGGAAGGTTTCCTTACTACTGTCCAGTGCGGCCTGAAGACGGGCAACTTCCTCCCTCAGGGCAGATAGTTGTCTGCAAATAGGGCAGCATCTCAGCTTCCAGAAAGACTCCCAGAAGACTGCTGCCCCACAGCCATTACATTGCACTACTCCCCACATGTTTATCTGCTTTTTTGTTTGTTTGTTTGTATTTGTGTGTGTGTTCGCACGTGTGTGATTGGTTATATAGAAATATATATATTATACAATGTGTATGCTTATATTGTAAGTGCAGTGTGCTAGAGAGGATATGACAGTGATATGCACCTTGCACTCTTGAGGAAATGATGTCAGAACCTCAGGTATAAAGGAACTATTTCCAGGGGTGGGTGGGGTGAGGGGAAGGGATAGGGTCTAAACTGTGCCCTCACAAAACAATCAGCTAAACGCTCTCACCCACCACTGCGATGAGTGCCTTCCTGTCAGCAAGATACCCTACACAACAATTTGACAGAGAAAGTACCCTGCTAATCAAACAGAGAAAAATCCAGACATCCAAGTCAGACACAGGTAAACCTCTCCAGCCCCAAAACAGCCTGGTGGTTTGTTAGCCACAAGGGAAAATCAAATATGCAGTTATTTCAGCCCTTCTGAAGATGCTGACAAGATAAGCAGTTTTGGAAACCCCTTTCCTGAATTAAAAACTAAAATAATTAAACACAAAGCAATACCACTGTAAAAGTGAGGAAAACTTCTCTCAGATGTAAGCAAGAGAGAGAGAGATTAGTTACAGATAGCTAGTCCAATATAGTATATCCCACGCAGCGTCTCAGTTGTTTCAAAGCACACCCAGTACACAACTTGGAAGAAGATGGACTTCTGTCTCACACAGGATCCCACCAGTAGTTTATAGCAATTGAACAATGCTGAAATAGTCAAGCTAGACAATTGGCTGTGATGCAGGCCTCTGACTTGTGAAGACAATTTCCCCCATCTCAGGCTATGTCTGGCATCCAATTACAAACTGCAGCCTTTGCTATTTTAAATCACACAACCCCACCAAATGTTGCAATATATATTGATGCAGATTGTCACAGAATTCTAGTAATCAGTCCAGTTAGCCACAAAGGAAAATCAAATATGCAGTTATTTCAGCCCTTCTGAAGATGCTGACAAGATAAGCAGTTTTGAAAACCCCTTTCCTAAATTAAAAACTAAAATAATTAAACACAAAGCAATACCACTGTAAAACTGAGGAAAACTTCTCTCAGATGTAAGCAAGAGAGAGAGATTAGTTACAGATAGCTAGTCCAATATATTAATGCCAAAAAGTGCAAGGTGCTGCATTTTGGGATGAAGAACCCAAGGAGGCGTTACCAGCTAGGGGGAGTGCAGTAGCCCAGACAGAGGAGAAGGATCTGGGTGTGCTCATTACAGGGTCAATGAACAACTCAGCACAATGTAGGAAGGCAGCTGCAAAGGCCAACAAAATGCTGGGTTGTATTGCAAGGGGTATATCTTCGAGGAGGGAGGAGGTGATTCTGTCACTGTATAGGTCATTAGTTAGACCACACCTGGAGTGCTGTGTGCAGTACTGGCATCCGTATCTGAAGAGGAACATTAAGTTACTGGAGGGGGTGCAGCGCAGAGCAACAAAGATGATCAAGGGGCTGGGGGACTTATCATACGAGAAGAGGTTGAAGGAGTTGAACATGTACTCACTGGAGGAGAGGAGAGACAGGGATGACATAATTGAACCCTTTAAATATATGAAAGGAATAAACAAGACAAGTACAGAGGGGCTGTTCAAAGTAAGGGAGTGGAGGGACACCAGGGGCCATGATATTAGACTGGAGCGAGGAAGGTTCAGGAGGGAGATGAGGAGACACTTTTTTACAGAGAGGGTGGCGGCTGGGTGGAATGCGTTACCTCCTGAAGTTGTATGCAGTAGAACAGTGGACTGCTTCAAACGAGGATGGGACAGGACAAGGGGGATGGTTAATGAAGGGGAAGGGTGGAAGGGAGGGGCAGCTGCAGAATAAGGGGTGCTAGCTGCACATTTGAGCAGACTTGATAGACCTCTAGGCCTTTATTTGCTGGCAAATTTCGTATGTTCGCATGCTTCAGTATAAGACTCAGACTGTAGGGAACTAAAGCAATTTATTAGAGATAGACTGAATTCCATTGCCCTTTTTCCCCTTTTGGTACAGTTACCTTTGACTAAAATCCATTCCTCATTCTCTGTCTCAGGTTGCTCAGTGTCCCTAATTCATTTTTTCTGAGTGTCATTACGAACTGATATCTGTTGAATATCATCAGTAAGTTGTGTGTTAATCCCAAATGATTGACAGGTAGTAGTAGAAACTGCTAAACCACATGTTGGAGAGATGTGGGGGATTTATAGTTTTAATAATGTTTTGAATTTCATTTTGATTTACTATAATTGAATCAAGTGTATTATGAAACTTACTAACTTCTAGTTCAAGAAAGGTAATATACTGGCATTTTTTGAATATGTACCTCTGTTCTGTAGTTTCACTTTCTAATAAAGAAAACATGAGATAAGAATGGCATTTACTTGCCTAGTCACCCTCCAGAAATCCAATTTGGTCCTCTATTTTATTGTATTCTATGCAAGGTTAGGGTAACACCAGTCAGTGTTGTAGGGGGTAAAGTGTACAGGTTCTCTAAGTAGTATGCTTCCCTGATTATAATTTAAGGCAGAGATGAGCTGTGTAAACAGTAAGGATGCTATTCCTATAAATTTGCAGATACAGGTGCATATGGTCACTGCTGTAATATTATAGTAAAGTTCTTACCTCCCAATAGTTCACATACTTATGCTTCCCTGTAGCCCCTGTGGTCCCTGCAGACACTGCAGACACTCACAGATGCCCTGCATGTGTCTTAGTGCATGTCTTCCCGAGTGGTGCATGTGCACTCCGTACACACTCGATCCACTCATATGGAGCATAATTTAAAGTCCCCCGCAACCTGGAAGTAGAGGGGTCATGTGATACTTGTCCTCGAGCTGATGTTCACATAGCCTGGTGAAATACTTAAAATATTTACTGCTACACGTTCTGCTAGGTAAACTATATTTCCAAACCAATTGGCTTCCCCTCCAGGATAAAATAATATACCAGATATGCCTGCTTGGGAAAAAAATCTCTCCTGGGACTCACCATACCTGCAGTTCAAAACCTGCTGCACCCTGTCCTCAACCAATATTCTACCAGGAATATGACCAGGAATGCTCTTTCAGTACCCTTCCATAGAAGGTGTAGAGTTTGTTTATTGGTTGTGATTAGTAAGTGTCCACCCTTAGCTCATTATTATTAATGTATAATGAGCATTTGAATGGGGTACCTTCCCTTAAGCCATACTCCCTGAGGAAGAGTTGCATTTTGAGTCTAAGCGCTGGGGTAACACTGCTTGTTAAATGCTTGCTGTGCTGGATTCTGTGCTTATTTGCAATGTGCACTGAACAAATTTGATTATTTTGCATGAAGATCCTGTGCACCGCACTCTCTGTGTGGATTTGGTATATTCCCAAGCCAACTGGCTTCCCCTCCAGAATAGAATAAGATACCAGACATGCCTGCTTGGGAAAAAAAGCTCTCCTGGGCCTCACCCTACCTGCAGTTCAAAACCTGCAGCACCCTGTCTTCAACCAATATTCTACCAGAAATATGACCAGGAATGCCCTTTCAGTACCTTTCTATAGAACAAGTCAGGCCATGCATTCTTTCGCTATCAGAGCCTCACAGTGGCTGAATGAACTACATGACCCCCTGTTGGGCCTCCCTAAAATAGCTCAGTTCAAGAGAGAACTAAGAAAGGTTCTCTCACTTGGTTCCAAATGTAAACCACAGCAACCCTTAACTGATTCATCCATCATTCCTCTACTACATCTTCTCTACTAACAACAGGGAGGTACTAACAACAACAAAAATGGAAAGGGACCTGGGAGTAGTCATATCAGATGACCTAAAGCTAGGCAGGGAATGTGAGAAGACAGTAAGGAGGGCTGGAGGGATACTGGCATGTACAGGGAGAGGCACTGCCAGTAGAAAATAGGAAGTTGTCATCCCTCTGTACAGACAGCTGGTGAGACCTCATCTGGAGTACTGCATGCAGTTCTGGAGACCCCATCTCCACAAGGATATTGACAGGATGGAGGCAGTCCAGAGAAGCACAACCAAAATGGTGCAGGGTCTGCACCAGAAACCATACGAAGAGAGTCTAAAAAAGCTTAACATGTATACCCTTGAGGAAAGGAGGGAGAGAGGGGACATTATAAAAACTTTCAAGTCTCAAGGAAATCAACAAAATCCAAGAGGGTAGCATCTTTCAGAAAAAGAGATGTGCAAGAACAAGGGGACACAGTTTGAAGATAATGAGAGTACGTCTCAGAGGCAACATGAGGAAGTATTTTTTCATGGAGAGGGTGGTAACTGCATGGAACGGCCTTCCTGAGGAGGTCATGGGTTCATGAACAGTGGGGGAATTCAAGAATGCATGGGACAGACATAAAGCAATTATAGTGGGGGGTAGGAGGAAGTAGGCTGTTGGTTAACTAGGATCTGCAGCTTATCCAATAGGTAGGGAAATGGCAGACTGGGTGGGCCAAGCAGTCCTTATCTACCATCAAAGTCTATGTTTCTATGTCTATGTTTCTACACACATCTCCCCATCACTATAATCATTTTGCAGCTGTATTGGCTCTGACCAGAAGCCAAGGATTCCAAAACAACAACAGTAATTAAAGTTGAATTTCATTTTTTTGAGCTTTTGTGAAATTGTGGAATGCTGTGATACTTTTGTCAAAGCCATGTCCGTATATATTGCCCAGTCATAGATTTGAGTTGCCATTGTAGAGGAAGCTAAGGGCTGGGTAAAGAGGCAATAATGTAGTATTCAAAGGAGGCTCCATTGTAAAAGTGTAGTGGTGCCATGAGTCAAGTCACTTTCTTGAGTAACAAACTATTAAGAATAGTCATGGATAACATTACGCACTATCATGTCTCCTTGTAATATACCAGTTAACTACTAGAGCTCGCTGACTTAATGACTCATGGTAGCACATGCACGTGCAGCATTGTTTTGATGTGATGCCACCTCCTGCCTCTTTAACAACCCTGTATATAGCAATGTATATTTTTACTATTTGAAAGCTGTGGCACCAAGTGACACCAAGACTTACAATTAGCTACAACTTAGACCATTGTGGCAAAAATATCTGGATACAGTATCTTTAGTCATGATGGAGCATGTGATCGAAATCACTGGCGGACGAGTGCTAGAGGGACACAGCAGGGCTATGATCCTAGTGCATGTAAGGTGATTCAGTGGTGATAAGTGCTTTGTTAAAGTTATATTCCTCAAGTCTCATTCTACTGACATTACCTATCATGCATCCATTCATTTTCTGGTAAATTTTGACAACTAGAAAAATCAAAATTATCCACAATACATTTTAACCTATTAAACTACATTTATCCAGCTTAATTCATTTTCAGAACATATATACATTGGTATGCATGCCAAATTTTGAGTGTATGCCTACAATAGCAGTGGCGCTATAAACACCAAATATCTGAAAACTGTCACACAATTTAACAAAATAATTAAATTATGAAATTATGAACTCCTTTAAATTACAAGTTACTTAACCAGCTACCCCTCTATTTAGCAGTTTCTAAGACTCTTCCAAGAAAGCGTGCATATAAATTTTCCAATATTTAGCTCCAAAGATGACTATGTTGTAAACATATCTATGGTGAGGACTCATCTCAAGTACTGTGTCCAGTTCTGGAGGCCCCATCTTCGGAAGAACATAGATAGGGTGGAGTCGGTACAGAAAAGGGCAACCAAAATGGTGTAAGGCCTGTATTAAAAGCCCTATGATGAAATACTTAAGGAATTGACTATGTACTCTCTAGAAGAAAGAAGAGAATGGGGAGATATAATAGAAATGTTCAAATACCTCACAGGTATTAACCCTTGCAGTGCTGCAGAATTCCTATACTTTCTAAATCTGTTGACAGCCTAAGGGTTAATAAGGTACATGATGGTAGCATTTTACAAAGAAAAAGATGCTTGAGAACAAGGGGTTACACTATGAAGCCAGAAGTGGGAGACTCAGAGGAGATGTGAGGAAATATTTCTTCATGGAAAGGGTGGTGGACCATCCCCCACTCACCGTCGATGACATGGAGGGCTACCTCAGCCTCCTGCAGGCCACTGTGGAGGGCCAGAAAGTCCTCCATTCAGAGTTCCAAAGCCACAGAATTGTGATGGTCCAGGAGCATGAGTCTGCAGCTGCATGGTATGCACAGATGCTGACAGAGACAGCCTAATGTGGGTGGGCATGACCGCAGCACTGGAGTGGATAGTAGCCACTGAAGAGGCAGTGGCTGCCTCCGTTGCATGCCGTGGACATTGGGCATCCAGCCAGACACCCAGGAGCACATCCCACACACCCTGGCAGCAGCACCAGGTGGACCCCTTTCTGCTGACGCCGTCGTCACTCGCTGCCATGACTGGTGTCCATGGCATGGATGCTGGCCATGGGACAGCGACGCCACTGGGCACGCCTTCATGGTCTCAGTGCAGCACCCCTGCTGGGTTGGTGGATAACACCCTGTGACCAGTGGAGGCACACATGCAACCACCAGTCATGGCAGAGGCTGCCCATGTGTCCGTGGAGGCTGGGGTGCTGCCCTGTGATGCCTGGGTCCCCAGTCCTGTGGTTGGGGCATGTCATGCAAGCCCTGCTGATGGTGCCTGGGGCAGTGTGTGTGTGGCAGGCACCCACCCCACTCCAGCTGTGGCACCACCTATGCCACCTGTGCAGTTTCACAAGCATGTTTGTGTGTACCACTGTTGTGCCATGTGTCATGGGCATGATGAGTGTGTTCCTGTGTCTGCTGTGCCCGTGTACAGGCTGCAGTGCACACTGACCCATGACATCCCCTGCCATGGTATGGTGGTATGGTTGTGTTGCATGTGTGTGTGTGTGTGTGTGTGTACCACTGTCTGTGTACTGTCCAGTGTCTACAGTGCCCATGACATCCCTTCAGCCACAACATGGTGCACATCCTGCATATGTACCTGCATACTCACCTGCAGTTCCTGAAGTTCTTCTCCACCAGGTGACGGCGGTGTTCGTGGGTCTGTGCTGCCAGTCACTGGTCCCTCTGTCCCATTGCTTCAAGACCATGTCCCTGTGGTGCCACACCAGCCCCCCACCTCTTCCTCCTCCCCCCTCCAGAACTTTCCCCCTCACCGGTCTCAACAGGTATTCCACGGTCTAGGGCCATGTTGTGTAGCATACAATAGGCCAGAAATATGCCACAGGCCTTCTCAGGGCTATACCGTAGGGCACCACCTGACCTACACAGACACCGAAAACACATCTTCAGCATGCCGAAGACATGCTCTATGATGGTGCGTGTGGCGATATGTGCCTCATTGTAGAACTCTTCCACCTCTGTTCCTGGTCATCAGAATGGTGTGAGGAGCCAGGGCCTCAGCGGGTACGCCGCATCACCTGTGGGGGTAAATGTGTGTCCATTAGTACATTGTTTGCTTGTGTGGCATGCCTCCTGTCACCGCTCCTTGCCTCAGTGGTGTGTGCATCTGTCCTGCTCACCTCTCCATGCCTCCCCCCAGTCCTGCCATCCTGCATCCCTACACCAGATGCAGTTGTATGCCCCGTTCCACTGCGGTGACCGTGTCACTGCCATACAGGCACTGCCTTGTCAGTGCCACTTGTGTGGCATGCACTGACCTTGTGGAACCCTGTCCTTGCCTGTGTCTGCCTCTGTACCCTTGCACACCTTCACTGTCCATGGGCCCATGCACCTGCATCGTACTGCGCATGTTGCCTACTGTCTACTCCTTGTGTCCTGCCATAGGTGCCCTCCTGTGCTTTTGTTTCCATGCCACACGCACCTACGAGATGACCACTTGGTATATCCCCTGTCTCAAACCTCCTGCAGAGGGCTGATTGATGCCATATAAATGCATCATGTGTGTTCCCAGGGCATGTGGCTCAGACATTGCTGATGCACCCCATGGCATTGCACACCACCTGGAAGTTCACTGAGTGGTAGCCCCTCTGGTTGATGTATACTATGGCATCCTCACCAGGTGGTGTGTGGATTGCCACAAGGGTGAAGTCAATGGCCCCTATGATGCCTGGCATGTGTGCCACCCTATAGAACCCCTGCATGGCTTCTGTCCACTCTGCCTGTGTGCTGGGGAAATGGATGAATTTCTGAAGCATGCAGTTGCAGTGCAATGAGGAACTGTGTGAGGAGCCCGGAAGTGTAGGCCTGTGAAATGCCAGTGGCATCACCTGTAGGCCTCTGGAAGGTACCCGTGGCGAGCAGGCACATGACTGTTGTCACCTTGGTCTCCACTGAGATGGCATGGCCTCGTGCGGTGGGTGCCTGCATTTCGTCATGGCACAGCTCACAAAGCTGCCCCAGAATGGCCCTGTTCAGGCGGTATTGTCCTACTGTCTCCACGTCTGTCAGCTGCTCAAATGACAGCTTGGCATGATACCACCATTGGGCAGGCCACCTATGGTGCTTTCTGCCTCCCCTTCTCCTCATCCTCAATAGTGCACCAAACAGGGTGACAGGTGCTGGGTCCATGGTGTTCTTTGGTATCCCTGGCTCTCTGGCTGTCTGTGTCACTCTCTATCTCTCTCTTGCTGTGTGTTGCACTGTCTCACTCACTCTCTCTCCACCTCTGTCTGACAGTGTGCAGGTGTTGCTGTTTTGTCAATGGCCTGCAGGTGGCTTGGACTTAAGTCTGCTTCTTTTATACTTATCTTTTTATAGCACATTTGGCATTTGCACTGGATTTGCTCTGTACTTGCGCTGTGTGTTTGCACTGCGAGTCACTTTGCACTGTGTATGCAAGGGTACACCCCCTGTTTATGCGCTACATGCCATTATGATGCACCTGTGGTGCTTCTTCTTTTTCACAGGGTATCTCAGTTGCACTGGTGCATTTACCCTGTGTATGAATTGCTCGGTGGGTATTTTCACTTTATGCCAGCGCATCTCAGATGCGCTCAGCTCATCTCTTTTGTGAATCCTGCCCTATATCTTTAAAAACAATGACCCTTTGTGTCCAATTAATTTTTGCTATCACTCAGGTAAGCAATAAGACACAACTGGGTGTTTGTGATGTCACAATCACATGCCCTGGTATGCAGGTATGGTGCACCCTCTGCTCCTGGAAGTGCAGTTGTGACAGCACAGTCAACAACATGGAGTGTGCTGTTGTTATTATAATAATATAATTTATTGAAAATATAAGAAAAGTCGTATTTATTTTTTTTATTTCAATTTTAATAGGATTGTTTTAATGTTCAAATCATACGCCAACCTTTGACCATATGTTCCTGTCTTAAGAGAAGGTTTAGTTTACATTTCTGAAATGTTTAACATACTGTAAATGAGTTTTCCCCTAGTGTAAGCAACAAAACACTTCTCCTGGTGATAGTAGTCAAATAATCCGGTGTTTGGTAGAAAAGTAGTTTCACTACTTGTCTTTAATTGGTGGTGACCTGTTGGTATTGATTTGTGCACTATGTGAGTCTCAGATTTTTTGTTTGTTTGTTTGTTTTTTATTGTTATAGTTTTGTTGATAGGAATTTGTGGTGAACCATGAAAATATTTTCATCAAATCGAGCAGATGACAACAAATTGTCCTGAGTTTTAACTACTGAGCACTTATGATACTGATTGCTGCAGTGCCCCATCATGTGATAGCAAACATGCTTTCCAAAGATAGCATCTACTATTGGTATTGCAGTAACAAACGCCATGGCACTCTATTGCTACAAATGGCATTGGCTGCCACGTTAAGTGATACAGCAAGAAATAAGTGATAATAAGGTAGGAAGTGAGAGAGCACTGGTCTCATCAGATTGGTGGAGGTATGGAGCAAGGGAGGAAGGCTGTGTACAGTCAAGGTGAAAGAAATTGTTTGCCCACTCTAGTTTTAATTTTACCTTCTAAAGTTGTTTGTGTTGGATCTAGTGATTCTGATTAAAATAAACTAGTGATCTGAGAATTAGGTAGGGCAGTGTGAGTGCTGTTCACCGTTCAGGCAGAGTTAGTGAATGAATGAGCAGGATAGAGTGTGAGAAAATGAGTGCAGAATCAGTCAAAATATTTAAAAAACATACTACAAACAAGAAACAAAAGAAACACAACAGCAGGAATGTAAGGTTGGTTGTGGTGTTGTGAGTTTTAACAGCACAGGAGGTTATGTTTGATAGTGTTGTATGACTACAAGGGAAAAATGATTGCCAGTTTGAAATTTTAAAAATATGAAGCTTCCAGGCAAGGGCAATGACAGAGCTGCCATCCATCTGACCTGGATTGATTCACTGAGTCTGGGACATCTGCCGACCAATAAGGCCGGGATCCAGCATCCACCACTGATGCCTCCTGCCTCTGGGAGGGAAAGGCAACTCCTTCGATTACAGGTCCGTCTCATAGTGACCAAGGAAGATGGGTTGCTGTGTGGGTAGGAATGGTGCTCACTGCTCCATTATGAAGTATCATTATGTCAACATGCACCGAATCATTAGGCATGAGACACAGAGGCATCACATGACTACAGTGCAGCTGACAGGATAAGTTTACAAGAAGGGGAGAGGCCCACCCATCCCTTTGATAGGTACAAAGCTGTGTCACTACTTTGCAGCATACCCTGTGGATAGGATAAGGAGTTTGGTAAAGGGGCCAAAAATAAGGGGTGGACTCGGGACTGATGAAGTATCCTCATCCCAGCATGCCAACCCGAGCTGCCAGGCCCACCTCCTCCTAGTCAGCTCCTCCCTCTGGCATCTTGGGCTTATCAAGTGAAGTATCTCCTCAGAGGTCTGACCTCACTTGAGGTCCCACCTGTGGGGAAAAAGACACAGGTTACCTCCCTTGGGACCAGAGTTAGAAGTGAGCCAAGGCAAGGATGCAGTATACAGTATTGATTCCCAGCATTCCCTTGGGTGGGAAAGGGATATTGAAGGAGATGGAAGGAGGTTCCCCAGTCAGGCCCAGGGTGCTAGAAAAGAAAGTATAGAAAAATCTGAATCCTGGCAAAAGCATTTGTTTCAGGTGCTTCATCCTGGTTGGCAGTACTTGTTTATTTATTGTGCATTGTGTGGTTCCAATGCACAGGTCCCAGTCAACCAAGGGAAAGGAATTTCCCAACCCCTTTATACTGTAAATTGCTGTAACATCAAACAGATGCCATCAAAAAAATAAACGTGTAGTCAAAAGCTGCATAGTCAAAACAGCATGCATGGTTTGGAGTTAGTTTATTTATACTAGAGTATTTTTTGACCAATGCGCTCTTGAAATGTCAGCACAGCGTGCTTTCTGACCATATGGGTTTTGACCACACATTTATCTGGTGGACCTATCAAATGGGTAGGTGAGCATCTTCTGAGAGCTGGTACATTTGCCTATTGGTTTCGGTGTCAGCATATCTCATTTGGTAGTACATCCACCTCTGGTTGAGAAGGTTGTGGGTTCTAATCTCACACTGGGATTGGGCACATACCATCAATGGTTGCACCAGAGTCCAGTACTGGGGGCTGCTGTACTGTCAAGGTGTGCCATTGTTCAGATGAAATTTCAGTGTCAGTGGCTCAGCAGGTTGCAAATTTGCCTCTGAGACCAGAAGATCAGAAGGCTGTGGGTTCTATCCCCACATTAGGCACTTGGGTTAAATCCCAGGGCTGACACTGTAGTGCAGCATGAGGTGGATGCTACACTCCTGAGATGCTTTCTTTCAGATGAGACTTTAAAACTGAGGTCTCATCTGCCTGTTCTTGTGGTAATTCAGGTGGATTTTAAAGATCCCATGGCATTTCTCAAAATGCGTAGGGGAATTATTTATTAAAGGAAAAAAATAATAATGGTACAAGGCAACAAAACAAAGTACAGTGCTAAATCCTCACTATAATACTAAACACTACATCAACCCAATTTGATGTAGCAATGCAACAGAAACAGACATAACAAAAGACAAATGAGCAAGGAAAGGGCACCACTGAAAAGTAACGTAATGGCTAAAAAGACCAAGAAGGGTCATTAGGGTGCTAAGAAGAGGGCCTACAGACAATGTTTTCAATAGTGTATCCATGTAGCCTGGGGAAGTTTGGTATGTTCTATAGCACATAGGCAACATAGGTCTAATTCCACCATTCACAACAGGGTAGCATGGTCAAAAAGTTGTTGTTGGAGGACATATTTACAATGTACCCTCCAAACATTGACTTTAAGGCATGGGAGAATCAGAAGCAACATGGAAGGATCATGTCTGGAAGGTAAACCAGTGGTGACACCATAAATAAGGACATCATAACTAAGGGAATGACAAAAGGGGTCAGCCCAGGAAGTGCCCAAGAAAGCCCAAAACGGGGAAATAAATGGGCAATCGAAATATAAATGAGAAATAGTTTCTAGAGTATCCTGCCAACAGTCCCTAGGGCAGAATCATTCCATGATGCTTTTGTGTTTGCTGTTGCCTTATCATTCAGCCTTCCATGGCAACACAACCACGCCACATCCCAATAAGAAGAAGGAAAGTAAAGATCAGACAAATACAATAAAGTCTGTTGTCTAACAGCAGAAGGTACCCATTGCAGAACGTCAACCTCCTTAGGAAGTAACGCTCTATAAAAGACTTTCCTATGCTGGGTATGAATAAGATCCCATGACAAGCAGCAATGCTTTATGAAAGATAAAAAAAGCAGCAAAAAAATTCAGGATAACAGCTTCTTTGCCGAAAAGAGGAGTAGCCTTCACCAGTCCAATAGGAGTGGCATCATCCATTCCAGTGCCCAAGCTTTCCATCTAGAAGGGGTCCTGAATTCCAAGGGACAATATTATAATGAAAAAAAAAATACTTTAATAAAAATCTACCAGATTCATCATATTTAAACCCCCTTTGCTGTATGGGAGATAGAGAACATCCCTTTTAATCAGATTTAGTCTACTCCCTCAAATCATTGTAAAACATATGCTATACAAACAGGTTTCAAACAAAAGAGGAAGGGGAAAAATAGCACTGAGATAAAGAAAAATGGGGCTCAGGAAAGTCTTAACTATGCCCACTTATTTCTTTTGGGGTAATTGCCAGGATTTCCAGAAAGCTACTCTGGTGGCCCTGATGTACAAAGCACAGCTCTAGTGCAATTCAGGCAAATTTGTGCAACTAAAAAAAATACACAGAATTCTGATGGGTTCCAAAGTGACAGTAATACCACTGACAGAGGGAGGGATTGCCTCATGGGACCCAATGGGGAGAATCCGACTTTTGGAATAATTAATTCTAGACCCAGTAAACAAAGTAATCTCGGTAAGCAACTGAATGGCATTCTCTCCAGTAGGGACATTGCGAACAAATAAACAAATACTGTCAGCATAAGCCAAAATTTTTACCACCGACGTAGATAAGGGGTAGGGAATGCCTAGAAATCTGGGGGACTGCACTTATTGCTCACAATAGAGGGTCTAAGGTCAATGAGTAAAGGTTGGGGTTCAATGAGCATCCCTGACATACCCCTCATAATAATCAGATTTGGGAGCCTTTCCATTTGTTGATAATGGGAATAATGGTGGAAAAATACAGAAATCAACACCAGTTGATGAACTAAGTTGAGAATCCATACGACTTAAGAACCAAAAAAAGGTAATCATGGGGGACATTATCAAAGGCTTTGGCCTGATCAAAAACCAAAAGGAAATGCCCAACATGGTGAGAATGATAGGATGCAATTAAATCCCTGATTAATTACAAATTATCCTGAATTTTACAGCCAGGGATGAAACAAAATTTGAAGGGATGGATAATATCAACAAAAATTGAGGCCAAATTAGCACAAAAAACTTTTGTCAACATTTTAGTATCCGTGTTTAGGAGGCAAATAGGAATCCAATTGGATGGGGTGTATCATATCCTCAGTTTAAAAAAAAAAAATTGGAAAGCCTCAGTAGTAGAACCTAGTAGTGACATGTGGGCCAGAACTGAGTTTAAAAACAAATGTAAGAATAAGGGCAAAAATAAATGGAAACGTCTGGTAGAATTCGAATGTCAGGCCATCCATACCAGATAAAATTTTCCAATACAGAGCATGAATACTTGTAATAACTTCCTGTTCAGTAGTTGGTTGGGTAAGTTATGTGTTATTTGAGGGTGATACCTGGGGGAGATGTAAAGAGTCCAAAAATTGCATTGTCAAACCATCAATTGGGAAATGGGTGCCCACCGTATCAAGCAGGAAGTCATGAACCACTTGTAGCATCCCAGCATGGAAGATGTGTTCAAAGCCTTCCAAGTCAATTAAAGAATCCATGCCACATGATTTAACCCTGTGGAAACAACTCTGAAAAATATCCTCCATCAAATGTGCACCTTGAGTACCATAAGATCTTTCAAAAGGCAGAGCTCTAACCCTGTCATACTGAAAGGACTTCATACATTCCTTCACAGACTGAATCTGAGCCTGTAGGGACAGCCCTTTCTCTGCTTGGAGTGAAATGAGCCTATAAAGAGTATAACATTGGTCAAGATAGGCATGGTAAAAGGATCTGCCCACCGAATGGGAAGTACTGCGTGCAAGTCCACCAATGGCAGTTTTAGTGTGGTCCCACCAAAGGGACACATCAGAGTACAAATAAGTACAGACATGCGAGCCCATAACAGGGATATGAGTGCACACTGAAAAGACATGTCCTGCAGGGTATTGTTATTCAGCCGCCATTCAGACTTCCCTGGCAGAGGGGAAGGATGGACTGCAAATGAACAATGCAATAAAAAGTGGTTAGTGAGGAGCCCGGTGGTGCTGAGGGTTGAGGCACTGGATGCCACACCTCGTGCCATGCAGGTGACCCATGTTCGGGAATGGGCATGGGTCATCAGGGGTCTGCAGGGGAGGAGAAGGATCAAGTGTCCAGAGGACGGCTCTCCTTCTCAGTGGCAGGGGGGATCTAAGGTGTAGGCACCAACTGCCATCTTGCGGAGGCTGGAGGACAAGTGCGCTGCACCAAGATGTGGGGTGGAGCTAGGACAGATGCATGCACCCTTGCATCATTGCACATCCTAGCTCCAAGGTGACTCTAACTACAAAATCTCCAACCCCTGAGTATGAGTCAGGCATGGTGCCCTACCATTCAGCCATGACAGTTCTGCTTCAGCAGCCACACTCCGGGGGGGGCTTCCCAGAGTAAGGATCAGGTACCGTGGCTGGGTTCGAGCCCGTTCGCGGGGCTGGGGGTTAGGCAGCCATAAAGAGAAAAATAATAATAATAATAAAAAAAGTGCTCAGTGAATTCCATTGGATAGGTTATGGCAGATAAAATGGAGCACTGACGGGATACAAAAACAAAATACATATGGGTGACTAGTTGTGCCCTGTGGCATGTGTAACCACCATTGGGTGGAGTACCTGGAAGTCATCAACCAGTTGGGACTGTTTACAAATAGACTGACAGCACAAGGAGTCAGAAAATAACTTTGTTGTGTGTGCACCCCTGTCCTTGAGTTGAAGAGGACTATTAAATCTCCTCTAAAAACAATTCTTCTAGAAGTACATAAGTAAGGCTGTATCAGCTTAAACAATGATACCCTGTCAAATTTCAATTTTGGTGCATAAATATCAATGAAGCAAAAAGCAGTATGATCAATACTACAATCAAGCAATAAAGCTCAGTCAGGCTGTACATCCAGGACCCTAGAAACTGTAGGAGAAAGATGGGTTGATCAGAACGGCAACCCCAGAGCATACCTCAATGCCCAGAGAAAAAAAAAGAAATTCTCAAAGTCCAAAGTCTCTGAGTTGTGGCAATGTCAGCCAAGGAGTGCAATCTCGTATCCTGTAAGAAAATCAAGTCAGCATGGGAGTCTCATAGGGCTTAAAGAGTCACCTTCCTACAAAAAAGGTTATTAATGCTATTTACCTTCAGCGTAATAACCCTTATGCATGGATAAAAGAAAGAAAAAAGAAACAAAACAGGTCACACATCAATCTATGGTGGATGAGTATGTTTTTTCTTAACTTTAACCTTCGACCCAGGAGAAGGACCTTATTTATGAGTTTATTTCAATCTTGGAGTGGCATCCTTCGTGTCCAGTAAAATGACAGGACCAAATGACATTGAAGTGGAGACATTCAAATTGATATCAGCATCAGTATCACACCAGTTCTTAGAAACAACCACAGGGTGAAATCTATTCTGGAGAGGAAAGGGCCCAACTCGAGCAGAGTAGAGAAGAGCTTGGGGTGGCTTGTTCTGAAGTGAACAGCGACAGGGTACTTCAGCAAAGGAATGGGGGGATGCATATAGAAAGCATCAGAAAGGTCCAAAATTCCCACCAGTGGAAAGGCCTCTGAGGCAGGGGCCAAAAGCATACTTGACACAACAGGTGCTACAGGAGTAGTCTCCACATTAGAAGGCTACAAATTGGGAGGGGATGCAGTCAGTGAATCCTGATCCAAGGATGACTCCATGGTGGAAATGACATTGGAGTGCTCCAGAGGTGCATCTGCAGTAATCAGACTATCACCGGTAAACTGGGGGGAGTGTACTAGCACATCCTGCTGGTCTCCATCATTACTGTGAGCAGCCCAAGGGCAAGCCAGGAAAGAATGACCCTCCATTTGACACAAATTACATTTCACCTGACTGGTGCACTGTGCAGCAATGTGCCCTTGTTCCAAACAGAGTCTAAAAAGTCATTGGTTACAGACGTTGCAGTGATGTGAAAGGGAGCCACACTTAAAGCATGCCTTCGGATGTCCCAAATAGAAACATGCACCCTGATCTCGGCCAAGAAAGAAGCCATTGGGAAAATGAGTTACCCAGAGTCAGTGGCACAGAGCTACACTCTGTATTTTCAGCCGCCAGTCCAGATCCCATATTTATCCAGAATTGAATCAGGGCATCCCAGCCCCTTGCAGCATTTCTTTAGCCGGTAAGTGATGTTGTGGACATCAACCCCTTCATTTTTGAACATCACCGTCACAGTAAGGGTGGTTGGTCTTGTAAGGGGATGGCCTGAAAAAGCAGCCAGAGCTCCAAATAATGCAAAAGATTATACTTAGTCCAGAAAGAATCCAGAGAAGAATGAAGTTGGAAGCTGACATCATAGAAAACTGAGCCAGACACATACTGTAGATGATGGCAAAATGTCAGCTAGCACAAAACCCAAGGACTCCATCAATAGTTTCTCAACCAGGAATGAACGGTCATGAGGAAGTTCATCAGCCCCAATGCATTGAGTTGAACTGCATTTCTCTGAGGTGTAGGATCAGGCTGGGCTGCAAAAAGGTAAGAGAGTTTAAATGGGGTTGATTAGGAGTCCTGGACATCCCTGAAGGAGATAAGACCTCAGGCAAAGGAATTTCAGCAGGTACCTCTGAAGGAACTGGGGAAGCTGAAACAGAGATTTCAGTGTGGATGTGTGGAGAAGCAGTATCCCCAAACCCACTGACAAGGCAGACTAAAGCAAAGTAGAAGGAGGTATTTCAGTCTGTGATGGGATATCTGAGACCAAAGTCCCAGAAGCATCAATTTGATGGGCAGGCAATAATGTTGGGTCCACAGTCCAGGAATGACCATCCAGCCCTATGAGCCGATCTTCTGAAGAGCTTTAACAGGTCTCCAACCAGAAGAGCATCATCATAAGTAGCAGGGGAACAAGGAGGGAAAAAAGATGTTAGCCCCGGGCATAACCTCCATAGATGACAATGAAATAAAAGAATGAGGCACTGAATCAGGTGTAGGAATTTATGGGGTAGTAAGAACCTCTGATGTTGCTGGCATGTCCCCTTGCTGAGACAATATCCAATCTGTAGAACTCTGTTGGAACTGAACATGGTGGGTTCCAAAAAGAGCCACATTGGTAGGGATGGAGATCACTGGTCATCCTGATCATGCCTGTCAGCTGGAGGCCTAAACCACAAGTCTGGGTGCAGCCAAGGGAACTAACTCTGCAAAGGCAATAGGATCTGGTGGACTGCCAGGAAACTTACATGCCAGCAGTTGGGTACTCTTGAAAGGTATTGCCTGAGTCCCCTCAATGAAAAGATGGATAACTGGCAGAAACCCCAAAACAGGGGATATGGGGCTGTACTGAAACCCAGGAGTGTTCAGGTCAAACTGTGCTGCATATGGTGGAGGCAGGCAGCTAGAAACAGAAATTAGCTTGTCCAAAAAAGCCATTGTAAAGGCATAAGAGTGCTCCCCTTTCAAACCAGGAGCTTGTAATACATACAAAGGTGTAAAAGTGTCAGCAAGAGCATTACCCGCTCCAGCTCCCATCTCTGACCAAACTGGCAAGTCCGAGGGCATTTGCCTTGTATTAAAACGTCGGCTGGCATGGGTGAAAAAGGATCCTGCAGTGAAAGCATAGTTCCAGGTATAGCAGGCTGGATTGTAATCCCCACTGGACTGTGCTGAAAATCCAGTCAGGACAGAGTCTGGTTTGCTTGCAGGTTGCTGAGCTGAGTTGCAGTCTTTTGTCATGTCAGGGAAGGTTCAGGATCATTGGAGTCCATAAGTGTAAACAGCTGGGATTGTTGATCAAATAGTTGGCACTGCAGCAAGGGTTCCTGTGCAACAACTGACACATTCTTTGGTGAGGTAGCAGCAACGAGGAAGCCAGAATACAGGGCAGGTGTCGAGTTCTGCATTCAAAATGAAAAATAAGTAGGCAGCATTTCTGGAAAACACGTACTAGATTCAAAACGATCTGTACTGGAAAGGACAGTAACCTCCATTGGAGAGCCTGCAGGCAACAGTGTCCCTCCTTCCACACCATCATCCAGGTTGGCCATCTTTGCTGAAGGCAAGCAGTTCCCCCTACAAGAAGAGTAGGGGAAGTCTTTATTTGGAAAAATGCAAACATGGAAACGAATACAGAAACACACTACGGGCTCCCATATTCAAAGGACATGTCTGTGGCGCGCATCTAGATGCGCCACCCAAAAGAAATGGGCCAGTGTAATACAATGCTATATTCAAATGAGATGCACGATTATGCATTTCATCTGAATATAGCAAACATAGTGGGCAGTGCAAATGGGGGCCGCCAACAATGTGCCTGCTTATCTCCCTGGTTGGCCTGAATATCTGGAATGGGGATGCATGGTGCAGCTCAGATGCACTGTACCCAAATTCCAGATGTTTAGACCAAAACATGCAAATGTTGCCATTAGACATTCAAGGTGCAAAGGGGTCATTTGTGTGTCATTATGGCCCAATTTTCATGTCATTATCAGAGATGCACCTGACAGGATATGCCGGTTGGCCTGCCCAGTTCAGTATAACACATGTTGGTCCCGATCCCTGTCTGGAATGAAATAAAAGTTTACCCACAGCACTCTTGCCAGTATTGTGGAGCCCCCCTTCCTGTCACTATCCCCATCTGAAATAAAATAATGCATTTCCCCACAGCCCACCTGTCAACAGTGAGGTATCTCCCCCCCTACCAATCCCCGTGTGACATAAAACAATATATTGTCCCCCAGGTCCTCTTTTTGATAGTACAGTGGCCCACCACCCACTGAGGTACCCACATCCCACCCCGCTCCCACATCCCAACATGGCCAGTTAGCTAGCAGGCAGCACAGCCCTCTGCACACCTCCACAGCTGCCCACTGACTGAGCCATCAATGACTGACAGATTACTGTGCACAGAACAAGCCCATTGGTTGACACTGTCCTTGAGGCAGGTAATACATTTCTTGGGTGTAGTTGCAGCTGCACCCATGACTCAGTTTGTGGTATTCCTATTATTTCTCTTGGGCTAGAAGTTTTCAAGACAGCTTCACTGTCCATGCTTCCTTCTTCCTCAACCTCCATCTGCGGACTGCAGTGGGCCATCAGCAGCACCCCCTACAGAACAGTAGGGGATTTTTCCCAGTGTCCTAGCTAAATTTCCCCCATTCACTAAAAATACCACTAACAGCTTAATCTGGTTCAGTGTCAGTTGGCATCCATCTGTATCCCCCTCCCCAGGACAAGATTGAAAATAGGCAGAACCATCTACTTCTCCTTTCCCAGTCAACAAAAACTAAAAAAAGAACTGAGGCCCCTTTTGCTCATCTATTGTGCTGTCCTGGTGGGTGTCCAGGTGACACTAATAGACCTCAAAGCACTTTTCACATAAGTAGGGGAATTCCCCTTGTGCCCTGGCCAACATTCCTAGTCCCAGGAAATAAATTCATGCAGTTGTTCAAGTCTGTGTGTGAGTGTTGATGTGCAAAATGGCTGGCACTACACATTTAGTTACATCACTATCAGTCTCTCATTGCTTGTAAAGTGTTTTGAGATACAATATGTATAAAAAGCGCTGTTTAAATGCTAATTCTTCTTCTCCTCCTCCTCCTCCCTATTTTTTTCTCCTTCCTTCTTCTAGCATTAGTAATTATACAACCTTTCTATTTATATTAAGACCATTGAATGTACTGGGCACATCACAAATGTAGGGGATAAGTGCTGCAGTGGAGGTCCTGTGCTAATGCTAGTGTCTTTGGCATTTGTTCTGTAGCTGCCCATTTGGTCTGGTTGAACTTTGACATTTTGTAATACAGTCAGACCTGCTTAATCCATGCCCTATTTTTATAGAGGCCTGAATATCGGAACTGGGAACCTCTGAAATAGATTTGTTTTGCTGTGTTAAGTGCCTCTTTAATATGCAAACCTCTGTTTTTGAATCTTTAATCCTGTATTCTGAGTCCATTATCCCCATTCACTTAGACCTGCATAATCCAGTGCAGGTCATAATGCTTGTGTTAATGATAACCTTCTTAAGTAAGCATTGAGGCACGAGAAAGGAGGCTTCTGCTAGGGAATTAATGCATGGTTGGGGGGGTTGGGGCATGAGACTGAAGGCTGAGTGCACCAACCACCCAATCATGCATTCATTCCCTAGTAGAAGCCTCCTTTTTGAATGGCTTAATGTGCTTGTAACATGGCAAGCATTTCAGAAATAGGCTGATTTATTATTTGCGATGCTTACTTGTAATGCAAAAAAAGACACACACACACACAGACACACACATACACACAGTTATTATATTTATCTTTAACACTGAATTGATAGTACACATTCTGCTGAATGTAGACTGTCTTACATATATTATGGGTGTAGGTAGGCAATACTTTACATTTTGATTTGAATACATAGTGTTACGATTGCCAAATATAATCTTATAATTTTTACTATTATGGTATTTTTTTCCTCACTTACTTTCTGGATTCAGTTTTCATCAGTGTGTATTACAAGATATGGGTTGCACTGTATGATGGGACCAAGCTTGGCTACAACTTCATGTTTTGTTCCTGCAGTTCCCTTGGCAGGCCAACAGATTGCTGTGATTGCTGATAACTGTAATATTGTGAGTAGAAACTGGATGATTTCAATCAGTAATTCTATACATTAGTTTTACATTTACTAATGTGGTACTTTTTCTGCTAATTTATTGTCAGGATTGGTGCTACGTACTTCGATGTTTGTCCATATGTATTACAAGATATGAGTTGCACTGCATGATGGGACCATGCTAGGGCAGATCTTCATGTTTTGTTCCTGCAGCTCTCTTAGCAGGCCAACAGATGACTGTAAAACAATGCTAGCAGCACAGCACTGTTTTACAGCCATCTGTTGGACTGTCATGGGAACTGCACTTGAACAAACAATGTACTCTGGTTCACAAAGGTACAACAGGAGCAACCAGGCATTACTACATAGAAACATAGGAAGTGACAGCAGATGGGGACCAAAGATCCATCTAGTCTGCCCTGAGTGCTACCCCCCCCTTAGAATTTCTTAGAGACAATCCCCTTATGCCTATCCCAAGTAGATTTGAATTCCCTACTGTTTTGGAGTCAATGACTTCTGCAGGTAGGCTATTCCATGGAGCCACCACCCTTTCTGAAAAAAAACTTACACATGTTACCCCGGACTCTCCCTCCCCTTAATTTCATTTCATGACCCCTTGCCCTCGTGGAGCTATTGATCAGAAAGAGTTCCTGGGTAAGGACTCTGTTTATGTCCTTCAGGAACTTGAATTTCTCTATCATGTCACCCTTATCTTTGCGCTGCTCCAGTGAGTATAAGTTGAGTTGCTGTAATCTGCTTTTGTATGGAAATTCATGGAGCCTTGTACCATTTTTGTTGCACTCCTCTGTACTGTCTCTAGTCTATCCATGTCCTTCCCGAGATAAGGCCTCTAGAACTGTATGCAGTATTCAAGGTGGGGCCTTACCAAGGATTTGTACAGTGGCATGATCACTCCCCTCTTTCTACTTGTGATGCCCGTTCCTGGGCATCCCAGCATTTTGCTAGCTTTTTGTACCATTTTTTCACATTGTCTGCCCACCTTTAAGTCATCAGAGATGATGACCCTAAGATCCCGCTCCTGTTTGCTGGCTGTTAGCAGCTCCCCTCCCAGTTAGTAGACAGTCCCTTAGTTGCTCCTGCCCAGATGCATCACTTTGCATTTTTTGTATTAAATTTGAACTGCCACATGTTGGAACATATTTCTAGCTTGAGCAGGTCACTTTTTATTTGTTCCACTCCATGAGCAGTGCCTACTCTGTTGCAGATCTTGTGCCATCTGCAAACAGATGCACCTTCCCACCCAGACCCTCAGTGATGTCTCTTATGAAAATATTGAAGAGTAAAGGGCCCAGGACAGACCCCTGTGGCACCCCACTGGTCACCCCCTATCCCATGATGCTGCCCCATTGACCATCACCGACTGGTTCCTCTGACTAAGCCAGCTTCTAACCCATAATATCACTTTTTATCCCACTCCTGCTAAGGAATTAATGCATGGTTAAGCTTTGGTCATGTGTGGCAGTTTGACCAATCTAAATAGCTTATTCTATTACACTATTTATTGCCATGTTACAACACTCTTAATCCCTGCTGGTGTGATACTAAGGTTTATACTAAAGACGTGAAAGAGCAAGAAGGCCAAATAGCCCATACCATTAATGCTGTTATACATTAGTAAGAATAATATGCTAAATTATGGCCAGATAACAAAAGCTTGTCAAGACAGTGTTTAAATTCTGTCTTTATTCTACTGATAATTATGTTTATGGCTAATGTATTCCATGGGTTGATAACTCTGAGTGTAAAAAATAATTTTCTGCTAAGGTAGCTAAACCTAGTTTCTACATAGTTAAAGTGGATACCCTCTGGTGTTGTGTGAACTTTCGTTGAATTTCAGTCCTAGTTCTACCATCAGATATAGGTCCTGAATGACATCAAAGAGAAAGAGAAGGTCCCCTCTTAACCTTCTTGTTTCAAGTGTCATAAGATTAAGGAAATTTAATCTATAATCGTATTATTCATTTTCCAAACCATTTATGTGTTTTGTGAATCTGCATTGTATATTTTCAAGAGATTTGCAATCTGTTTTTTATAAGGACACCACAATTGTGAGGTGTGCTCAAGGTGTGGTCTTACATATGCTCTGAATAGAAGCATTAACCCTTAGGCTGCCAGAAGATTAAGAATGTGTAGGGTTTTAGGATGTGTATACACGCCAGCGACACAGCAAGGGTTAATACTTTACTGTCTTTTGATTTAGTGTTACATTGGATTGACCATATAACCTTATTTGATCTTTTTGCTGATTCTTGAATTTGTTTAGAGTGGTTTAAGTCATTTGAAATAATGACGCCAAGATCTTTCTCGGCTGTAGTTGAGATTAGGATGGAATTTCCCAGTTTGTAGTTTACCATTGGGTTTGATATCCCTAAGTGCAGAACTTTACACTTTGCTGTAGTTAGCTTCATACCCCAGGTGTTAACCCATGTGATAATTTTATCCAGGTCATCTTGTATTGTGGCTGACTGACTATGGCTTTCACAGGGACCACCGAGCTTGATGTCATCTGCATATTTTATGGTGTTGGTAAGACATTTTTTAGTCATATTGGAGATAAATATTTGAAATAGGCATGGGCTCAGCACTGATCCTTGGGGGACTCCACTAGTTACCCTCCCTGAATCAGAAAGTTGGCCATCTATTAAAACCTTTTATGATCTGCCTGTCAATCAGTTTGCTATCAAATTTATGATATAAGGATTCATGTTTAAGCTGTGAAGCTTGACTATTATACCATTGTGTGGCAAGACATCAAAACCTTTGCTGAAATCAAAGAAAATGGCATCGTAAGGGGTTTTGTTATTGAGATGGTAGCTAATAGTTTCATAGAAACACATTAGATTTGACAAACATCAACTTCCTTTTTTGAATCCGTGTTGTTCAGGGTCTAGAACATCCATAATGGAAGAAATTATATCTTTAATCAAACTTTCAAGTAATTGGCAAATTTTGGAGGTTAGATTGATGGGTCTATAGTTTTCTCAAGATGATTTGGTGCTTTTTTTATGGATTGGTGTGACATACTGTATGCCTTTTTCCAATACCCTGGAACATGACCGGAAGAAAGGCAACCTTCAAAGAGCAGCTTTAAAGGATAAACTATGGAGTTTCTCAGCAGAAATAAATAATGCCCTGCTATACTGTCAAGGCCAGTACAATGTTTATTCTTTTGGAGTTTCAGTTTCAACAATATAAGGTAATTAGATAAAGTAATCTGTGATGCTACTTGTTGATTGGGCCTTATGAAATGTGAATTACTTAGGTATTGGTTAGGCCTTTTAGGATGTGAGTTGGTGGGACCGAATGTTTCATAAAACGTATTGTTAAATAAATTTGCAATGTTCTTAGGTGATGAAATTGCTTCATTATAGTATAAAAGGGGGCCCACCTGACATATTGTTTTTTTGACAGAGTTTATATAAGAATAGAATAATTTATCATTAAATTAGTTTGCAGAGTGAGCTAATCTGTATTCCCAGTTAGTTTTTTTTCTTTTTCTATACTGGATTTACATTTCTTCTGTATATTTTTGAATATGGAAAAGTTTGCAGGACTTTTATTTTTTAAATATGTGTTATAGAGCCTCATTTTTTTGTTAATAAGTTTTTAATTGATTTATTCATCCATTTTTGGAGAGTGTTTTGAGTGTTCATATTTCTTTATTGATGGAATATAACAGTCCTTTAAGTTTGTTAGTGTGTTTTTAAAAAAGTCCCAATCTTCCGAAATTGTTAAATTCCGGAACTTGCTTTCCCAATTGATATTATTTAATTCAGCCTGTATTTGCTGTACGTTTGCTTGATCATACAGAAAGATTTTAGTTTCACCAGTGCTAAAAAAAATGGTGCTTGTCCAAACTGAATTCAATGGTGTTATGATCACTTTTTCTCATTGGAGATGTTATAGAAATGTTATTAATATTAAGATGGTCACTATGAAGAACAAGATCTAAAATGTTGTCACCCATAGAGGGAGAGCGGACACATTGCTTTAGATGGAGTTGCTTGCAACATGCCAGCAATTGTTTACCTTTAGGGGTACATAATGTATAATCTGACCAATTAAAAACCTTAATGTTAAAATCTCCCATCATAATTGTGTCAATAAGCTCACAATCATTTTCAGCTTCTTGTAATAATGCATTGTAAACATCATCATTTGAATTTGGCAGTCTGTAACATGTTCCTACAATGAGTAGCTCACTTTTGTCAAAAAGGAGTTTGATCCATAGAGATTCCTTTCCAGTTTTACGTTTTTTGATTTTTTCCAAGATATCAATTGTTTCAATATAATTTTTTACCAAAAGTGCTACCCACCTCCCTTTCTTTCTTGTGTGTTCCGCTTATCTAAGCAGAACTCAGAGATTATGGTTTCCCAGCATGCTTTATCATCACTCCATCTTTCTATAATGGATATAATGAAAGTGTTAGTTTGACAAACCCTAAGGTTAAGTTCAACTTTGTTATTTAGACATCTCACGTTAAAATACATAAACTGCAGATGGTTGCAGCGGTTAACATAAGAAGGCCTAATTGGAGTAACCAGAGAGGCATGTCCATCATTTCTCTTCCCCAATTTAGTTAGTTTAAATGTTTATTGATTGCATTATTAATGCATTTGCCAAGTATACCACAACCCCATCGACTTAAATGGAGGCTGTCCCAACAATATAATTCATTCCTGTCAAAAAATGTTTCCCAATGGGTAATGCAGTTAATATCTTGTTTTAAACACCAACTTTGAAGCCAATTATTAACATTTTTTATCTTCTGTGTAATATGAACTAACGCCCTGGGGACGGGTAGAATTTCATAAAGTACTACCTTACAACCTTTATGTAACCCCCCTGTTACCCGGGGTTACTTGAATCCCAGTAAGACCTAGTGGTAGGCAGGGAAGGCAGCTTGTGAAACTCCAGTTAAATGGATTTCACACTGTCTCACTCTGTTCTCAGTCTGTTCTCAGTCTCAGCTGAGACACAGGGATGACATCACCATAGAACTATTGCAGCTGAATGAGCGACATTGGAATCTGCAGAAGGGAGTTAGATTAGAATGTTGGGAGTTTTGAACAGTCAGTTGGAGTTGGAGTTGGAGATTGTTTTGAGAAGAGCACAGCAGTTCTGTGCACAGGCTCTTGGAGCCTCAGCTCTGAAATAGAGCTACATTTAGGGAAAGGTGTGTGTTTCCACCTAAAGAGGGACACAGTAAGCTGTTCTTTAAAGTGGTGGGGACTGCTGATACGGGTCTCTGTGCCCCATCCCTGAGGGGATGGGGGTGGAAGGTTTGCCTGCTATTCCAAGGGCAACCCCCTGGCTACTGCTAGAGAAGAAGCTGCCTTATTTTTTTCCATGTGTGTGGAGTACAAGAAGATTTCAAGATTTGCCTGTGGGGCACCTGCAACCAAAGGGTGAGTTCTGCTCTTTCTAAAGGGCCCATGTTTCATCCTGAACTGTGTTAAAGTGGGGATTGGACTGCTGAAGTAGTGGGAGGCCTAGAATAATAGGCTTAGCTAAAAGTAAAAGTATGCTCAAGTCCAGCACAAGGGGAAAGTCAAAACATGTAGAGGAGATGTGACATACGTCTACCCTGTAATCTACATTGCCAAGCTTTCAAAAAGAGTTGTTAAAGTGTCCAGAGAAATGGCCGGGTATGGATTGTGGGAGCTGGAGGTGGGAGACCCCCCATCTTTAGTAACCAGGTCCACCTCTACGGATTTGCTCTGTGGATTTCTACTTTGCCTCATGCACTTGGCCAGTGATGAGGGAAGTACCCAAGCGTGGGATTGGAAGGAAAATTTCCCTTAAGGAGTCGAAGGCTCTAAGGTGGTTTGGGGAGCCACCAACAGGAAAACTGGTTCACTGCCATATGGACTGCAATCAAGTGGCCGGCGGGGGAGCCGGGCCATAAGAAAAACCCAAGTAATGTACAAGTTGGGCCTGTACCCAAAGCTACATGCAAGTCTGGGCTGTGTGCCTGGTGGGTTCATAGCCTGAGGGCTGGAATAGTGAAGAAGTGTTCTGTGTCTCTAATCAGCATTACCAGGAATGTAGCCCCGTGGGGGTCCGTCTATGCTTTGTTTGTTCAGTTTGGATGTGAATAAAAGCCACACTTTAGAATCCCATTCCGGGTATTGGACATTATAGTTATTGCTTCCTGTGTTCGGATTTACTTGGGTGCCCCTGTGCAGAGTAGCTGAACCTAGACCCCCTGTGCCGAGTAACCTAGTCCTCCCCGAACCCAGACTCCACCAAGTACTGCTGTCAGCTTCAACAGCATGCCACCTGTCGTTTTGCAAAAAGGCAGGGGTGAGGGCCTTACATTTATTAATTAATTTGTTTGTAATGGCCATATACATGATAAAATTAGGCTTGGTGGTTTTTGATAAATATTGACTTCTGTCAATTAAAAGTGTCAGGAAATGATTTTTAGATAGTTCAGTACCCTCTCATTTTCTTTTCCATGCCAGTTATGTATTGTGGAATGTCTTAAAAAGCAAGTGTACTGCCTAAAACTAATGTTAGTTTTTAAAAGCAGTCTTCCATTACCTATTGTATCTGAGATGCTTTTTCTTTTCCTTTTGGGTAATTAAAAGGTTGTTTACCTGATGTTAATAGGTGTGATGTGTGGAACAGCACTCTGCATGGCAACTGCCATGTTTTGTTCTACTCCTCCACTACATCATCAGCTCTATGACCTCACTGACTGTGACATCACAGATGACTGGCCTGGCAGCTACTGAATGTCTCTTCCTGAGTACCTGTGATGTCACAATCAGCAAGGTAAAAATGCTGATGATGTAGTTGAGGGGTAGAGACAGATATGTCAGCTACCAGGCTGAGAGCTGTTCCACACATCTAGCACAATATTATCACATAGAAAACTTTCTAATGGGCCAAAGGAAAAAAAAAATGCTTCCTGAAGTGAAAAGTGAAAACTGCCCACGTCTTAAAATTTGCATTATTTTTCTGTCTGCCTGTTTTGGTTCCACTAGCTTTTTAACCAGTTTTTGATAAATGAAAGGCTATGCCTGTAGTTTACTGGGGTAAGTAACCAGCCATGCCCCATTCCTGAGCTATATAATCAGTTTCTCTCAGCCTCCTTCTGAAGCACTTTTTTTTGCCAGCTGGAGGCTTTGTCCATCTCTTTCTCTCCTGGGTCCTGCTGAGGATTTGCCCCACACCCAGCCATCATCTGCTTCCCTCATTCCCTTGTACTTTGGGCTCTGCTTGGTTTGTGCAGAACTTCTGTTTGCTGTGTTTCTCCAGCTTTTTGGTTTACATTGCTTGCCTACAGCTGCTACATGCTTCTATGTTTTGCTGGTTTCCTGTCCTCCTGTGTTTTTTTGTTGTTGTATGTTTTGCATTTTCTTTCTTTTCAAGGCTTTCTAGTTTTTTTTCTAGCATCCTGTTGACCTTTGTTTGCATTGTGTTAATCCTGTGCTTTTGCTATTTAGGCTTCCATTTACTCACCAGATTTCAGTAAACCATCAGTGCAACAGAAAATTGTTATCTGTATGTTTCAGCTCAGCTGTTGCTTCCCTGCTACTGCTGTTTCTGTGCCTGTCCACCTTAATTGTTTGCACCTGGTTCAGGCTCATCCTGCTCCAGCCAGCTGGCACTCTCTTGCTGTGCTTTGTTTGTCTCAGCAGCTCTGCTTAGTTTATTCAGTGGTTGCTCAGTCAAGCTGCTGCTACCTCCAGCTTTTAATTCCCCTGCTTGCTTTTCCAATTTGTATTGTGGCTCTGCTTCAATTTATTGTTGCTCTACTGCTTCAGCAGCTTGCTATCATGTTGTCGTGTCCTTAACTAGGACCTTGCCAGTAAAAGCACCTCTATTTTGGGGGTTCCTACCATATCAGCATTACTGTGCTGTTTGATCTCATGGTGCTCAGCTTGTGGCTTCCTGTTATTACAATGGAGTGGGACTATGATGTCACAGTAAGGCATCATGACTCTGAGTAGCAGGAGCATACTTTATGTAAGATATATGATTTTGCCTTGCTTTCTTGTCTGCATGGCTTTCAGTTACCCATGCATAAATCATTACTACCAGCTCCAACCTCTACTACTCTCAAACCTGCCTGGAAATATTGCTGTTTCCTCACTTCTAACACTTACTCACTAGTTGTATGACTTATGACTGTTAAGTATTTGCACTTATATTCCTATTTTTTTACTACATATAGATTCCTGCAAATGTACTGTCATTGCTGAAAATGTTGTATAAGTGTACTATGTCTGACTTCTACTTGTTCCCATGATGTTTTCTTGCATCTACTATTGTCTACATACCCTTTGTTATAATCTCCCGTGTCATACCTGAAAATAGGCAGCTATGCTGTCTAGTGTACCTACTCAGTTAACAAAAACTAAATAAAATAAATAAATAAACACAGCCTACATGGCTTTCAGGTATTCAGTGCATCCCATTACTGTACTGCAAGCTCCTTACTGGAATAACCTGTCTCCTCCTTAATGGCATTTAAGGCATCCATGCCAATCATATCAATTCACTATTCTGCAATCACATCTATTCACTATTCATGCTGAAACCATGCATCGGATGCTTTTATGTAAACTATGAATTGCTCTTTTTCTGTATTGGTTGATCAAGCATATACTATACATAATTCAGCTTGCCTCATATGCAATGCATCATGCTTACCTATGCTGCTGCCCATTTTATTGCTGTTGCAATTACTATTACATATCTCCTATCTGCTAAACCTAATTGATTAAATTATGCTAAATCTCATTGACTCAACCACTGGCATCTCAGCCTCTTACTACCTAAACACCTACCTTCTATGTCTATATCAATTTGGCTTCTGTAATGGAATTGGTTGGTTTGTTTTCTGCTGGTTGCTACTACTATCAAACCACCAAGCAGTGGCACACACTGTAACCTCCTACCTCACATATGCCCCACCTTAGTAGTTCTGATGGTTGGAGAGTTCACTCAGAACCCTTCAAGGTTGGCCTCCTCATCAGTATTTACAGCCACTGGATTTGCTTGGACTCCTCATTAATAATCTGCTACCTAATCTATGGCCGCTAGCTTTGCCCAGCCTCCTCCTACCTAGTACTCAAAGTTGATTCATGCTCTCATTCATAAACCAGAGGCATGCCAACCATGTCCATCACCCTTGATGGCTCAGGACTCACCCTGTAAGCTGACAATCTCACTCTGCACTCATGAAGTCTGCATCTTGTGCATGTGAACCTTGAGGCAAGGTCCATCTCATCTGACCCATAGTGGGAATGTCCTTGCTCTCAGTAGAGCTTTAGCATGCAGTCATGTGGCACATCTCTTGAGGCAGAAATTAAGACTTCAGCTGCTGAGGGATGAGGCCCTTACAGCCCAAGAGTGATCTTTTGGCTATGGCATCACTGTGGCACCTTCAAAAGCTAGTCTCTCTATGACTGCCTCTGATTCACCTGGTTTGTTTTAGTCAAAAGGCCAGTTAAGTGCCTCAGTGGTCTACGCTCTCCTCCTCCCACTTTGGGGGTCTGCTCTTGCTTCAGAGTACCCAATGATGCAGAGGCCTCTCACAACCGTTCTTGGCATTTCCATAAGAGGGATCATGAGAACCTTTCAATAATTGGAATATTTCCTCCACTTTGATTAGGTTTCTAAACTGCATCAGCAGAGCAATTACTAAATAAACTATCCTTAGCCTGGAGGGAAGCTGACCTAGGCATTGGATCCCTAGAGGTTTTCTCCTTTTAAAAGGTTTTTTTCCTCTCCCTCCATGCCAAAGGTCATAATATGTAGATAGTGGCCCAGATATTCAAACTGCGCCAGGCTGTGGCACAAGCCTGGGCACAGTGCAACTTGGCTGCACAGGGGTGTTGACAGGGTGATATTCAACGGAGCTGCACCATGGAACAGCATCATTGCATATTGCACCCTGGCCACCTGCAGTGTGCATGGTGCAGTGGCACTGCACCAGCGCAAGTGGCCAGAGTAGAGCAGGGGGATGCACTAGCACAAGTTCCATTGTGCTATGCGCCGCAACTGCAGTATTCAAAAGTGCACATGGGGCCATAATGTATGCAAGGCACAAATGGGGCCCATTTGCATGTCATTATGGCCCCATTTGCATGCAGGTGCGCCGATCCCCGGTGACTTGCACCTGGCACCCTGCCAGGCAGCAGCCATCGGGGACCGATGCCCCCTGCACAGTGTGGCAATGTGCCCCACAGCCCAATCGCGGGCTTCAGTAAATATAAATAATGTCCTATATCCCTGGTGGTCCAGTGGACCGCTGTCAGCCCGATCATGGGCATTTGTAAAATAAAATAAATTCCTATATCCCTGGTGGTCCAGTGGACCACTCGCAGCCTGATTGTGGGCTTAAGTATAAAGAAAATAAAATAATACATCCCTGCTGGTCCAGTGGACTGCTCGCAGCCCAATTGCGGGCTTAAGTATAAAGAAAATAAAGTCAAATATTCCTGGTGGTCCAGTGGACCGCTTGCAGCCTGATCACGGGCTTAAGTATAAAGAAAATAAAGTCAAATATTCCTGGTGGTCCAGTGGACTGCTCGCATCCCGATCGTGGGCATTTGTATTAAAAACAAATGACGTCCAATATCCCTGGTGGTCCAGCAGTAGCCCCTCCCACCCACCCACTGGGCCCCACTGCCCACTTCCCCAGTCAGTGGTGGGCAGCAGCACACCTGCCGCACCGCCACCTGCCGACTGACACCATAGGTGAGGGCTGTCGCCCATTAGTCCACAGCATGAGCCAATAGGCATGCAGCCCATAATGTACTACATTCCAGATATGTGAATGGATCCATTCACATATCTGAATGTGTAGGCGGTATGGCTGCATGCCCATTGGCTCACGCCGCGGGACCAATGGGTGTACAGCCCTACCTATGGTGTCAGCTGGCGAAAGTGGCAGGGTGGCAGGTGGGTGGTGCTGCCACCCGCCACTGACTGGGGTGGGAGGGCCCAGTGATCGGGTGGGGGTACCGCTGGATCACCAGGGATATTGGATGCCATTTGTTTTTAATACAAATGCCCGTGAGCGGGCTGCGAGTGGTCTACTGCACCACCAGGGATATCTAACTTTATTTTATTTTACAAATGCCTGCAATCAGGCTGACAGCAGTCCACTAGACCACCAGGGATGTAGGACTTTATTTTATTTTACAAATGTCTGCAATCGGGCTGACAGCAGTCCACTGGACCACCAGGGATTTTGGAGGATCATTTTTGTATGTATGCCCATGATTGTGCATGGTGGGGCGCCGCTAGGTGCAGCCAGAGCTCGGGTGGCCACCCAGGTGGCAGCCGTTGCACTGCAATATGGCAGCTCACCTGTGGGTGGCCAGCCGTTGTTTCTTTTTTTTTGGCTCACCTGTGTGCGGCGCAAGTAGGGGTTGCACATGCATGGACTCAGCACATCCTGGGCTGAATATTGGGATGTGCAGAGTATGCATCGGCAAGCCTCCCTACCTGCGTCACATACATTACTGATGCACTCCGGCGCATCAGGATTTGTGCCAGGCACAATCCCCGTTTGAATATCACGCTGGGGCACATCAGTGGGTTGCGCATGGTGCAACACTGTTGCACCATGTGCAACCCTTTTGAATATCTGGGCCAGTGTTTATAGTATATTCCCTAGATTCCATAGGTAGGTTTCCACTGTTGGATGGAGATGGATGGTGGCCTAACTTGCCATTTCCTCTCTCCTTTGGAAGCCCCCAGATGTCATCAGTGCAATCAATTTTATCAGTGCAGTCCTGACAACCTGTTTATCTAATTTTTGTTTCATCAAACTGCCTTGCTGCTGTCAATTTGCTTCACTACCTCGTAGTCAACATTTACTGTTCAATGACTTTGAGTTCCTCCTCTGGAGAATATGGTAGCTTGATTTGTCAGCTCTGCCCACTGCTCTTCTTAATGTCTCGAACTTGATAATTTTCAGCAGTTAAATTACTACACCAGGACGTCGGGTGGTTCAATTGTCTATGGGGAGAATTAAAAAATCAAAAGTTCCCTTATCGGCAGTTGTCACTCCAGAGTTTTCCTGTACTGCGGCACATCTGGCTTCTTCTTCTTTAGTAAGAGCAGAAGGTGCTCCTGAAACGGCTGCAGGCCCCGACCCGACCTTGGCAACAATATTAAAAGAATTCCAGGATTTTAGGCTTGAAATACAAACCACTAATGCCAAACTGAGGAAAACTGTTCAAGCATTAGAAGCATAAGATGGTGATCTTACTAAACAAGCATCCAAATCCAATTCTCAGGTTGATTGCTTGGAGTGCATAGTGGTCCAGGTTTTACAGGATTATCAATCCTGACAGAGCACTATGAGGACCTTGAAAATAGGTCTGACAGGAATAACATACATATCTATGAGATCTCTGAAGGGCCTGAGGGCCCTAGCGATTTCAATTTGTTCATACAATTTTTCCCACAGCATGTTTTGGACATCTCGGATCCTCTACCATTGCCTATTGAGTGGGCACATCAGGCTTTGTGGAGTAAGCCTAATTCCCCCTCTCAGTGACTTCATTCAGTACTGGTTTATTTTTACAATTATGCCATTAAAAATGAGATTCTTCAATGGGCTTGAAAAGGAGGACCACTCAAGTATTTGGACTCAAGGGTGTATTTGGTAATGATTACTCCCCAGCCCTGCAGAACCGCTGGAGGGCATATGCTTCAGTAATTAAAGTTCTTCAGGCTCATAAGATTACCTTTTCAACCCCCTATCCAGCCTCGAATATGGATACATTTTTTCGATGGCACCAGGGTGCTTGAAGATGCTGATATGGCAGCACAAGAACTGATCAGCAGGAATCTTACACTGCCCGATGAGAATATGGAGCTTACTGCAACTTGGGACATGCTTTCATTATAGAGGGATTGATGGACCAAAGTCTCCCCATCCAGCAAGAAACACCATTCAGACGAAGCTCTAAAGGACATTCACTTCATGCTACAGGCATTATGCAGCTCCAACCGGAATATTTTAATTGGATAGCCTTTGGACTATATCGGATGTAATATGAATGGATTATTGCTTTAATTGCTGGTTTGCCTATTTGTTGGTTGAAATACCAGCTAGATTATTTTTATTAGCAGACTTATCTGACTTTGTGTAGGATCATTGGTGAAATCCTCCCCGTTATGGGTTCTTTGTTTATGTTTCTCTTTTATTTATTTTGTTATCATTCTCTGTTGTTAGTGGGTTTTTTTTGTTTTGTTTTGTTTTTGTTTACCCCCTTTTACCCATTCTGTGATTTCATTTTCTTCTCTCCCCCAGTATTAATATTTTAGTTGTTGCCTTACTAGTTACCCCCCAGTAAAAGTTTCCCATGGTTTTCTCCTGTGTTAGTGGTTTGTCTGCTAAATCCTTAGTTCTGTGCACTGATTATAGTTCTGAGTCTCTCACTCTGTCTCTCTCTGTTCTATTATTCTATTTTTTGATTGGTCCTCTCCTTTCTTCTTTTTTTCTTACTTTCAGACTGTGTTTTTTCCTGCACTCTCCTTTTATTGAGATTTTACTCTGTGATTTATTATGTTCTTTCTTACCTTTTTTTTAGTTTTTTTTTCTCAGGCATGTAACTGCCCTGTGGCACACTGGCTGAAGACATGCTGTTTGTCATTGAACATTATGGAACATTCTTTTTGTTTTATTTATTAGGTATGAAAGGGGGAACAGTATGGGGTAAACTCTTTTTATGGAGGTTTTTTAATAACTCTGGGGGATTTGTTGGCACAGAGGATGCATTGGGATGGCTCATTCAAAGATAATTGGATTGGGTTTTATGGGAGGGTCTGTTTGTATATTTTGCAGTTGTTTTGGGGTATAGCCATGGTTATTCTCTGAGTGGCGATGTGCTGCTTTTCTAGGATTTTAGTGGATCTAGAGAGAAATAGTGGGAGTTTTTTTTCTTTTTTCCCCTCATATCTTTGTCCTGTTTGTCTATAGTTGTGATGTGTATTGAGATGCCCCTAGTGTCCACTCATTGACACTCTCCCCTTTTTTTCCCCTTCATCTTACTCTGTTTGGTGGTGGTGGTGGTGTTGGGGGGTTATCTAAATTGTATCTTCGCATTCATTTTATTTATTTATTTATTTACTTATTTATTTTTTGAGGTAATTATCTATTTTCAGAGTTTAGCTATTTTTAGATTTTTTTTAATCTTTTTAGTTCTTCGTACCATGAGTTTTGTATGCACTTTTGCAGGTCATTTCCTTCTTGTTTGGGAAGGATGTAGGCAGCATGTGGGGGGGTGAGAGAACAGCATGAATACAATTCAGTTTATAACTTTGTTACAATCCTCTCTCTATATAATTATCTGGATGAATTTTTTTCCCTTTTGTTTCAAAGTTATGGTTGTCCTATTTGGGCAGTGTCCTGGTCAAAGTGATGGTGTCTACTGTCTATAATGTGACTTTACTATTAATTTTTTTTCTCTGTTTTTTTCTTTTAGTTGATTAATCTGAGGCTTCATAGGACTGTTTTTTTATTAATTTTTACAGAATTGATTAGGGTGCTTTGACCCTCACTGTATTTATATTAGATCATTGATTTTTAAGCTTGGGAGAGGGGAGAGGAGACAGTGCAATGGGCTGAATTCAGGGACAACTGGTAGAACTTGTTGTTGGGGGTGTTAAAGTTTGGGGATCCTAAGATCAGTCTGTTTAGGCATAATTTATTAGGGCCTTTAAAACTGTCTAATATATGAATACTGTCCTTGGTTGATTGGCCAGTAGTTTTTTTTTTTTTTTTGGGAGGGTTTTTCCCAGGTGGTGCCTTATTTCATGATTGGGAGATCAAGGAGTTTAGCTTTTATTTTAATGTGGGACAGTTTGGGATAGGAATGATTATGCTGAAAGTTTTTCCTTCTTCCCCATTTATTTTTTTATAGTTTAGTATGTTTTATTTAGGGCGATGTTATTAGAGCTATTTTGGATGAATATACTTCTACCTATAGGATCCCTGGTGGGATATTTCTGGGTGTTTTTGAACCTGGGATTGATAATTTCCATCATGGATCCCCCAGTGATGATTAGTTTTTTGAGGGCACATCACATGATTCCTAGAGGATTGTGGGCTCCCTTTCCTTTGAAGCATCTCATATCTTTTCTTTATAATGTTTTTAGTCCATTGACTATTCTACATGTTATTCTGCCCTGCTGGCAGAGGGTGTTGATATTTTGTTTTATTGTACTTTGATTATTGTATTTCTAATATCAGTATGTTATATTGTCCTGTCCTCACTATTTAAGGTGAGATTTAGGTATGGCACGGTCCTTTTGATTATGACTGTGTTTGAGTCTCAAAGTTTACAGTTAAGGGATTCTGTTTTTTGTTTATCACAGTCTCTCTGTTTTGTTGTAAGCTCATAGATTCACGTGTGTTTTTTGGCAGTCTGGAGTTTATGCCGGGTACTAACAATTCCTGTTTGCTATGCTCTTTTCCATGTGGGTGAGACTGATAGTTCTTGAGTATAGCGCAGCCTTTAAAATTAATATCCCATAATGTGAATGGGATGACTAGTCCAGTAAAGTGTTCATGGCTGCTGCAAAACTGTAGGCAGCAGCAGGCAGATATTTTTTTTTTTAAGAATGTATGATATCTGACTTGATGTCTCCAGGTTCAGAATTCTGTGGCCACCATTTTAAAAGTCCAACATCCACAGTTGGGTGTGGAAGTACATCAAATGGAAAATATTCTAGTGGCATTTCAAGATTTTTATTTAGCACTGTATAGTCCTGATTCTTCTTAACCTACTGTGAAGCAGTTGGACAGGTTTTTTCACTGTCTACGCCTTCCCCAACTAACAGTGGCCCATGCAGCAGCAATGATGAAGCCAATTGAGGCTAAAGAAATACAGAAGACTATTATGTCTCTTAAATCAGGGAAGAGTCCAAGTACAGATGGCTTCCCTACAGATTTTTACAAGGAAAAGGCTTTACGACCTGTGCTGCTTATATTTATGCTTTGAGCATTTCTTTCAATCCAGAACGGTTCCTTTCCCCCCCCCATCTTGGAATTTGGCAATAATTTCTGCTTTACTAAAACCTGACAAGAATCCATCTGTACTGGAATCTTACCATCCAATTTCTATTCTTAATGTGGATTATAAAATATTTCTGTCCATCTATGCTTCTCATTTAGAGGGTCTTCTCCCATTTCTTTGTTGATTGGGATCAGTCGGGATTTGTCAGGAAATGACAGATGCATGATAATGTTCAGCGTACATTCCTTTTGATGGATTACACCTTAAAATGATCGATCCCACTGGTATTGGCTATCCTTGATGCCGAGAAGGCTTTTGACTATGTATCATGACCTTATCTCTGGAAGACTTTGTATTATTTTGGTTTCCCCTCCTCTTTCATTGACATGCTGCAGAGTATTTATGGGACCCCTCAGGTGTATATTAAAATTAATGGTTCTCTTTCATTGGGTTTTCATTTATCCAGGGGTACCAGGCAGGGGTGCCCTCTTTCCCCATTATTATTTGTTTTGTATGTTGAACCATTAGCTTGTTTAATTTGGGACTCAGAGAGTATAGAAGGGTTCCCATTTGGAGGCTGGGTATATCGTATTACTCTGTTTGCGGATGATATTTTATTAATCCTCGCTAATCCAACAGCTTCATGTCATGCTATATTTTCTATATTAGAGTGGTTCAAGTGGTTTTCTGGCTTTCAACTAAACAAGCTCAAAACTGAGGTACTAGCTTGTCATTATACTCCACCGGAAGAAATTTTACATTTATTGTCAATTCGCTGGAACAGAAATTTTATTAAGTATCTAGGAGTGGTTCTTCCTAAATCTTTTGAACATATTGATATTATGAATCTGGAATCACTGACACTTCAGCTTAAACAAGACCTGGCCTGGTGGTCTACACTTCCCCTCTCTATCTGGCACAGCTTAGAAATGGTGAAAATTAACATATTGCCTAGGGTGTTGTTTTTTTCTGCAAACTCTTCCAATTTTTCCTTAAATTAGTTATTTTAGGGAATGGCACACACTTTTATCCAACTTTCTTTGGAAAGGGGAAAAACACAGGGTTGAATGTCACTTTTGTTTCTGTCTTCAGGCCAGGGTGGAATCAACTTTCCTAATTTTCAGTGGTATGCCCAAGCATCCTATCTTAGGATAGTCTGTTGTTGGGCTAATTCAACCTATCAGGCCCACTGGAAGACCATAAAATTTGTCATTGATGACCTTCATACTATTAATAAGATTTTGTTTTCTTCTCCATGTAATAAACTTCCGCTTCCCTGTTTTTTGACTTTACTGGTGTTGTCTTGAAGCAGTGGCATATTATTCTCCAACATTTTTCTTAAGTGAACTATTCTGTATGTCTTCTGTGGAGCATGACTTGGACAATTCTTTTAATTAATGGGACATTTTCCTTCAGGGATGGGCTCCGCTTGGCCTTAAATTCTATCATCAGTTATTTGATTTGTGAGGACTTCATTCATTTCAGCAACTTCACATGGAGTTTGGTGTGGCACACTTGTACCATTTTAGGTATCTTCAGCTTAGGTCATATTTACAGTAAGTTCTCTCCCCTTTCACAAGCATATTCCAGCTATATTGGGTATTCCCTTGGTAAAATTAATAATTTTGGTGCAGGTAAGAAAAGATGCTGGTAATTTTTTGGTCTTTGGTATCGTGGGATATGTGATGTACGAGGAAGTACTTCTTAAGCAATCTTTCAAAAGTGGGAGCAAGAACTAGGTAATATGTGCACTTAGGATACCTGGCTTTGGTTGGCTTCTCTGTCATACTCCATGGCTTGTACTCCTTACCTTAAGGAGTTTGCATGGAAATGTAGAGCCAAATTTGTCTTGACTCTGGTTAGGGTAAAGCATATTATAGGATCGGATGTGGGTTCATGTTGGAGATGCTGCAGAGAATCTTTGGCTGACCAGTCCCATATTTTTTTGTTTTTTTCCTAGTTTAGTTTCATATTGGTGAGAGATTGCCAGAGAATTTGAATAGGTTCTGAGTTGCCCAGTCACTGTCTCAGCTCACATTTTACCAGATGGTTTAAATTTATCCCCATCATATAGAAAGCTAATGTTGATATTGATAGTCTGTGCCTAAAAAGCAATAACAAAATGCTGACATTCAGAATGCATTCCTGATCTTTTCATGTGGCATCAGGTAGTTAATTTTATTTATGGTCAGGAGAAGTCTGTTTATGTTCAGATGGACAAACTGGCAATTTTTACAATGATTTGGCAACCATAGATCAATTATCAATTTCAAATTAATTCAATTTTTGTTCCTTAGTTATACAGTTGGGTTATAATTGTTAATTGTTGAGGGTGTGTTTTATTAGTTGGGACACTGTCTACTTTCTGGATTTGATAGAAGGACAGTTACCTGCTTTTGTTTGTCATTTATCTTTTCTCTGGGGGTGAGTTATTAACTGTGAGTGATGTACAGGACCTACTTTTTATCTAAAATTAATTTTTCCTGGTTATTATGGATGTTTTGACTGGTTGACTATGTGTGCTGTGATTATATGTTCACAATAAAGTTTAATTATAAAAAAAAATTATTGATCAATGTTCTTTTTGGGGCTCCTTCTTAAGGTACCTTTCACTAAGGGAATCTTTCCCACAGCACCTCTAGGGGTCAAATTCACTTCAAGGGTTCCTTGCCTTCAATACTCCTACAGGGTGATAATTCCCTGTGGAATAGAGACTGCAAATGGCCAAACACTTATCACAGTTGCACAAGCATAATACTACTCTAGTTGCTTATGCCCAATAAATTGAAAGGATATGCCTGTAGTTCAATGGGGTGAGCAACCAGCCACACCCCCTTCCTGAGCTATATAAGCAGTTCCTCCCAGCCTCTTTCTAAAGTGTTTTTTTTTTGCCCCACCATCCTCCCTGCCTCCTCCAGCAGCATGCCTCTCTCCTTGGGGTCTCCTTCCTAACGTACCTTTAGCCAAAGGAATCTTTCCCACAGCACCTCTAGTGGTGTAACCCTCTTTGAGAGTTCCTTGCATTTGGTTTCCCTACAAGGTGGTAACTCCCCATGGAACAGAGAGTGCAAATGGACAAACAGTTATCACAGTTGCACAAGCAAAACACTACTCTAATTGTCTAGGCCCATTGAAAAAAATAACCTAGCTGTGAGTGCCCTCAGCTATACCTAGAGTTTCACTCCCCTCACCCCCTCATCAGCTACTGCTCTATCACTTCTTATTCCTAAGACATGGCATTAGTAACAACCAAAGGTGTAGGAACATGAGTGTGGGTGGTGCCAACACACTCCCAGTTTTGCAAGTCACATACAAGTGTCCTTTGAAGCTGCTGAGGCCCCTTTGAAGACGTCCAATACAGGAAAGCTTTCCTCCCACCAGAGTACTCACAAATAAAAGTTGTTGTAAAGTCATGTCCGGCTGCCCCAGTTATACAACAATTAGCACCTTTTTTCTATCCAGACTGCGATCGTAAAAACAGTAGTCAGCTTCCCCTCAGTTGGCACCAAAGTTAACACTTAAATTTACCAGCCTTTTGTTAATGTAAATAATATGCTGTGGCTTGTCAGGTTGCCTTTAATTTCCCAGGAGCTGTGGTGGGTGAATGTCGTTTGCTCTGCAGCCTGAGCCTTCTGCATGTCAAAGAACACAACATTAGTAGCCCCATTATTTGCTCTTACTGGCTGGCCTGCACTGACTGTGGAGACAGGGAAGAGGACTAGTCTCTGTGCTGCAGTCACTGGCTATTTCTTTTGAAACTTACATTTTCAAAACATTCTGCCAGGGTCTGCTGTTTTTCATAAGTCTGTGCTTTTTTGGGCTGAGCTTACTTGAATGTGCTGAGATGCAGAGTGAAAACTCAGAGTCCAATGCTATCTAGGCAGGACAGTCACATTCAGAAATCCTAATGCCAGTAAAGAACTTCACACTGTTTGGCTGAAATAAAATGATCCACTTAGGGGATTAAAGACATTTGTCTTTGGCTCATCAAATCATTCAGAACTACAAAGAAAAATAATGGAAAGACTAAGGCCAGGATATTCAAACTGTGCCCACAATGTGCACAAGAGCAGGAGCAAGCACAAGTCCATTGCGCACATGCGCAATAGACGCAATATTCAAACATGGAGCAAGGCCAATTGCGCATCCAGCCAACGTCTGAATATCACACAACCTGCACCATAGCACAACCAGGAAGGGGAAGCTGAGCAGATATGATGTGCCATAGCGCAACAAGGCCAGCCCAGCTGAGCAGTCCAGAGGTGCCATAGTGCAAGCAGAGAGCCCCCCCAGCAGCAGAGCAATGGAACTGCACAACCAGGGAGGTAGGCTGGGGCCCACCACCCATGCCACAGAAGGGCACAGGAACACAATGCAGAACTAACAATACACCCCCACACCCTAAGCACAGCATCACTGGGGGAGGGATGGAATATCCACCGGCCAATGGGGACAAGCCAACAAAGCACAGCTGGGCCATGTTGCCCCAGCACACCCACTGGCAGGCTGAGACTGCCACACATAGGGGGTCGACAACCACAGTGCACAGCAGCCCCCCTTGTGCATAGCACACCCTGCACTGTGACCCCAAGACATCACCCATATGCAGTGACTGTCACTGCAGGAATCCCATGCATCCCCCGCACACTTCAACCTTGTGTACCACAGAACCATATAAGCCAGACCCACCATGAGCACCCAGCAGTGGGCGGCAGCAGATGGCAAGACAGACTGAAAGCCACTCCCACACCGGAGACACCTCCCCATGCACACACACACACACATACCCAGGACAAGACCACCCCAGATGCCATGCACACCACTGCAACTGAGCACCCATAGCCAGCTGCAAATCAGAGACCACCACAGTATTCATATCAAAATATATACATATTCAAACCAATAAATGTACAACACCAAAAGGAACAAACAGAACTATTTACATATTTACAATACAAGGGGGGTTGGGGTACAAGGTAGGGGAGGGCAAGGGGTAGGGGTGAACAACTGGGAGAGGGAAGGCAGGGTGTGAGGGATGGGTGAAGTGGGTATGTGATGCACAGCTAGCACCTGGGAGGCTGCCCTCCTGCTGTCCGTTGCTGGTCCCCGGGGCCTCCTATGGTGCCTCACGCCATGGCGCTGCATCTCCATGAGAATGTCAAGCGTGGCAATCGACACCCGCGTCAGCCGCTGTAGGGAACGTTCTATGCGTCGCATGATTTGGATACCTAGGACAAGGGAACAGAGTCAATGGCTGTGACTGTCCATATCCCTGAACCCCACCCATCATGCAAGGCATATAGCCAAGTGCCCTGCACCTGTGATGGTATGCACCCACCCACAGTGAACGTGCACAAGACAAGCCCAACCAGCCAGCAATGGCCATGTGTACCACCGCACACACACACCGCCCATGTCCAGCACAGCACAACTAAGGCTGCCCAGTGACGTGGCTACGTGGTGGGATGCTAGTGCCACAGCCATGTGCCCATTGCATGCATGGACCACCAGTGATGCACACACACACACACACATGCAGTGCCACTGGACAGTGATGACTGTCACATGTTGCATGCATGGTAGTGTTGTCCCTGGAAGGTGTCCGTGCCCCCCCAGCATGCAATAGCATCCATTATGTAATGACACTCACCCTCATCAAGCCGCTGCAGCAGGTGCTGCTGTGGCTGCGGCTGCTGCTGTTGCTGCTGCTGTGGCTGTGGCTGGTCCACACCTCCTCCGCCTGCCACCCTGGCACCGCCATCCCAGGCCTCAGCCTGTGCCCGCCTCTGCTCCTCCATGCCTGTGGGAGACAAAGGAAGAGAAACACATCAGTGAGATCCCAAAGCAGACAGCCCCTTGCCCCATTGGGTGTGCCTGCCCACACAACCAGACCCAAACAGCACACACCTGCAAACACCCTCACAGCAAACCACAGCCCAACCCACCCCCATGTGCGGATTACATAACACAGTCACCCATGCAGACAATACGGTGCATACACAGCACCCACCTGGCCTGGGCACAATGCCCCTCCTGGCACGTGACCTGAGGCGTGCAAGCAGAGCACGCTCCCTCCTCTGTAGGTCACCGTAGTGGTGCCTGCACTGCTCCGGGGTCCTCCTCCACCAGTGGCCTGCTCCAGGACAGCGGCGACCTGCTGCCACACATGGGTGTGTGGCACCTGCAGGGGCACTCCCTCAAACAGTGAGCCATAGTGAGGCTCCACCACAACCACCAGGTTAGCTATCTCCAAAGCCCCCCATTGTGGTGCTCTCCTGCATGCCATTTTCAAAAAGTACAGTGGCAATATGGCGCTCTGCAGCGCGGCAACCCCACGTGGAAATGTTGCGCAATACAACTCCAACACTGCCTATCGCGCTGTTCGGACAGCGCTGTCAGTCCACATCGAGCTGTCATTGAACAGTGCTATAGAGCCGTACACATGCCAGACGTACAGCGCCAGGGGGCCAAGGTCGGGAACAAGGTCATGGGTCAGTGGCGCAAGGCCACGCACATCACCATCGGATGTCCACACATCCTGGGTGATCGGACACCTGCGTGCCAGTGCTACAGTGGACTGTTGCGCAGTACTGCCACAACGCCATATGGTGACCAGCGCTGTAGCGCCATTGGCACAATGGTGGCCATGGCCTGAATTGCTGATCGCACACAGCATGTCATCAGCACGGCAGATGCCTGCGTAAGCTACCTGGACATGCGCAATGCAGTGTACAACACAGTCACAGAAATGCGCCATTGGCTCAGCTGGCTCAACCGTATTGCGCAAAGCGCAACGGTGCGATATTCAGCCGACACATGCAAATCATCTGATCAGCCATTCAAAGGCGCAGTGGCATAATTTGCATCTCATTACAGTTGCTCCACTCCTAATTTGCATGCATTGCGCTATAAATGTGCGACATTGGGCTGCGCTGGCCAGATTTGGTTACTGCAGGTGAGAGGTGGGTTGCATGCTGTGTGATGTTCTGGACAATGGTCATGGGATAACACTGTAGACTGCACAGTGACAGGTGTCCACTTCCACCCATACAGATCGACATGACCCGAGCAGAGCCAAGGTGAGGATGAGGCTGGTGGGTGGAGGAGGAGGCCCAACTTCACCACGGCAGAGACAGAGGCCCTCTTCCAGGCCTACCTCCTGGAGGAGGAGCCACTACTGAGTGGATGGCGGGGCACCCCTCAGGCCCGTGTGGCTGTATGGGAGGGGGTAGCTCGGGCAGTGAACCTGCATGGAAGCCACCAGTACTCCGTGCAGAAATGCAAAAAGAAGATGGGGACAGACTGCAGGAGGGTGAAGGAGAAGGTGGCAGCCCTCAGGGCGGCATGTGCTGGCACAGGCGGGGGCCAGCCAGTGGTGGCGGAGCTGACCCCGGCTGAGGACCGACTGGTTGCATCAATGCAGCGGAGTGCTATTGATGGTGTACCAGGAGGTGGATTCCAGACAGGTGGAAGCCCATCACAGCATGGTATGACATGGTGGTGGTGTTGGGGGGGGAAAAGGTTGTTCACATGCACTCACATGTCCTCACTTTCTGTTACAGATTCTGTTCATCTTCAGGGGACGGTGGTGGTGGGTCCAGGCAGTGAGGAAGACCTGCTGGAGTTGGAGGAGGGTCCATCCACCTCTGTCACCAGCCAGCATGTACTGCACCAGCATGCACACCTGGCTGCCAACTCTGTTGTCAGTGAGTCAGGTGTGGGGGGTGCACAGCCTGTGTCTCAGCAGTCTGGCATGCAAGCATGCCAGCACGCTGTGACTGTGGCTGTAGCACATACCTGCACCATTGATGATGCAAGGACTGCAATGGGCAGTGACATGTGTGTGTGTCCCATGATGGACACACAGCAGGCCAGCACGTACCCCTGGGCCTAGCTGGTTCCAACGTGTGTGCCAGCATGTCAGCACAGTCCCAGGCTGTGCCTGTCAGCACCGGTTGGGCAGCACTGGTGGCTGTGCAGGTGTCTGGCACTGTTGCGGCCACAGCAGTGGAACAAGTGGTCCCTGGGGCACAGTGGTTGGAGGGGCAGCAGCAGCCGCAGTCACCCACCAGGTCTGGGGGTACAGTGTCCAGTGGTGGCACATGCCCACCGCCCTTTGATATGCCTATTCCTGGTCCTGGTGAACAGCGCCCACTCTCAAGGGGTGTTGAGCATCAGGACCTTCCATACCCTGGGGGACAGGATGCCGTTGTGGCACAGTACCCATTTGAAGAGCACACCTGCCTGTTGTGGGAATCAGTACAGCAGCAAAGGCGGGTTGCAATGTCCGTGGAGGCACTGTGCATGGCTGTGGAGCAGCACAGCAGGGACTGTGCACTGATCCTTGCAGAGATGGTCCATATGCGGATGGATGTGACCGCCACCTTTGACAGGCAGACCCAGGCATTGGTCGCTGTCGTGGCTGCATTGGGCACACAAGCAGGTGCCCCTGTACCACGCACCCCACACAGTACGCTCTCCACTCTCCGTTCCTGGCATCGTGTGACACCCAGCCTGTTGACACTGGGTTCTGCTGTGGGCATCCCGAGCACCCCTGGTGCAGGTATGTTTGGCATACTACAGACCCCAGTGCGGGCAAGGTCACGATCGTGCAGTGGGACCCCTGGTGGTCCATCGGTGCCACCCCATGTGGCCCCTGCTCAGTCTGCCAGTGCTGTTGGGTCACAGCGGGGCTGCCCATGCATCTGCGGTGGCTGTGGAACAGTGCAACATGACTGACCTGTCTCCCAGTGCGGGCCCTGTCTGGTGCTGCCCTGTGTGCAAAGTGCATCATGGTGGGCAGTGCACTGGTGGGTGCCCTGCCCATCACGCTGACATACAGACCACCTGCACACCATCCTGACTGCTGTCCACAGGTGCATGTGCATGATGATGCCTGCATTGTACTGTACATCAAGGTGCAAGGGTGCCCAGCATCTGACACACGTACTTGGACAGTACAGGTGGTGGGTGTGGTCTGTGGATCTGTGTTTGCCATGTCTGTTCCTGCTCTGCTGTGCACCTGCCCATATCGCTTTGTGCCTGGTGTGTGTGTGTCCATATGACTGTTCACCCCTCCTGATGGTGTGTTTGTGTGCCTGGTCCCTTTCACTCCCCTTGCCATCATGCACCCCTGGTGTGTTACTCTGTGTGCCTGTGGGTTGCACCAGGACAGTGTTGGTTGCACATGGCCCCTTGACTTACCTGTGTCGTGCATAATGCTCCTCCGTGATGGTGTCCTGGTGCAGCTGGGCCTGCCGGATCAGTTGGGGGTCCCGCCATCCAAGGGGGGGCTGCTCATCACCATCATCACCGGCGCCGCTGGCGTCCCCATCGTTGTCCCCCTCCTCGACCTGAATGGCTATCCCACAGTCTTTGGCCATGTTGTGCAGGATACAACAGGCCAGGAATATCCCACAGGCCTTTGAGGGGCTGTACTGTAGGGCACCGCCGGAGGTGTCAAGGCATCGGAAGCGTGCCTTGAGCATCCCAAACACCCACTCGATGATGTTGCTTGTGCGGCATGTGTCTCATTATAGCGTTGCTGCAATGGGGTCATGGGGTGCCCGGTGTGGTGTGAGCAGCCAGGGACAGAGTGGGTATCCGCTGTCACCTGTGTGGAGATGGTGGAGATGAGTATCATGTTCAGGTCCATATTGCCAATATCCCTGTGTGCCACTACCATAGCACCTGTGGCATTCCCACCCTTGCCCCACGTTTGCAATTCCAACATGTGTACTCACCCACTAGATGGCCTGTGGGGATGTCCTCATTCTCTAATCAATGGCACAGTGCGGACTGATACCCTATAAAGGCATCATGTGCTCCACCAGGGTGTGTGGCACAAACATTGATTATGCGCCCAGTGGCATCACACACCACCTGGCAGTTGACACTGGAATAGCCCTTCCTGTTCCTATATGCAGCCCCATCAGGGTCAGGTGGCGTGCAAATGGCCACATGGGTGCAGTCTATGGCTCCTAGCACGCCAGGCATAACGTGCTACCCTGTGGAACTCCTGCATGTTTGCTGTACGCTCTGCCGTGGTGCTGGGGAAATGGATGTGCTCTGCAGCATGTGGCAACAGTGCGCTGAGGAATTGGGTGAGGATGCATGATGTGGCCGACTGTGTGATGCCTGTGGTGTCCCCTGTCAGCCTCTGGAAGGTGCCCGTGGCAAGCAGGCACATGCAGGCTGTCACCTTGGTCTCCACTGACAGAGCGTGACTCCGTCGTGAGGGTGCCTGCATCACATCACTGCACAGCTCACAGAGCCATCTCAGTATTGCCCTGTTCAGGCGGTACCGGCCCACGATCTCTACATCTGTGTACAGCTCAAAGCTGATGCGGGCATGGTACTGCCTGTTGGGGGCATACCGCCGACGGGCCCTTCCACGGCTACGTTCCTGCAGCATGCACTTCACCCCTCATTACAGCTTCCATGTGAAGCTGGCACTGTCCATCTCCTGGCTTGTGACCCCCGGCTGATGTTGCTCTGTTACCCCGCTGTCCTGACTGCCACCTCCACTGCACGGGTACCCCGCTGGCCTCTGCAGCCTATGGCCCACAACTTCCTTGCCTGCCCTGTTCTGGACTGTCACTGTCTGTCTCTCTCTGTCTGTCTCGCTTGGCATCCCTGTAGCGTTCTTGCGCCTCTTCCTTGAGCCTTTTATTTTGGCTCATTTCCGTGTAGCGCCCAACTTCCGGCTGTTCGCTATTCGCATTGCGCAACCATTGAATATCGCATTGCGCTCTTTATGCAGGGATCCACCCCTTCAGTTCGCATGCCTTCATTTGCATTGCACTGTTGCTCAGACTGTTTCGGTGGTGCAACTGCCTCCTGCTGAATATCGCAGAACGGCGCACTTTCGGACTTGAGCATGCGCAACCCTATTGCGCATGGTGCAACGCTTTTGAATATCCGGCCCTAAGTGTTTTTATAAAGGGAACCATGCACATCTCAAGTGTTGTAATAAAAGGGCCTTTTGACATGGTGGGCTTGGCACTTCATCAAGTTTTAAACAGCTTTAAAAGGGCATGGGACAGGGAACAGAGGAAAGTGAGGGAGGGGCAGGTGAGGGGTGACAGTGGGATGACAAAGGAGAGGCAGGGTGGGGCAGTTGCAGACTCAGGGTGCTAGCTGCTCACTCAAGCAGACGTAGATAGTCCGGGTATACTGTTTCTGCTGGCACTTTCATATGCTCATATGTAAGCAGTGCAGAGCACCTGAAACATGAAACATTACCTTTGTTGCCATTTATAAACAAGCTGCACTGCATCAGAGGCAAGCACTTGCTATCCTGTCATTCCCTGTTTTTCTGGGTTCGCAGATTTGTTTTGTCATTTTGAGCCACTCAGTGGGGCTGTGTAATCTTTATCACAGTGCCCACATTGATTCCAGGATTTTGTTCTTTTTCTAGTTTTGTACCCGAGTTCAGCTAAATATGAGAGCAGCTGAACTGATGGAGTAGTTAGTGTTCATAAACGGGTGCAGAAAGGAACTTTAAAAGTGCTCCAAAAGTGGAGCCGTGATGCTGGGCATGCACCTATGCATATTCATAGCGATATGACTACACATAAGTGCATACCCAGTAGTACGGCTCCACTTTTGGAGCACCTTTAAAGTTCTTTTGACTGGGTGACAAGGGAGGTGGGTCAGGGGACGGCAGTAGATATGGCCTATCTGGCCTTCGGCAAGACGTTTGGCAGTGTGCCACGAAGAAGGCTATTAAAGAAACTGGGGAATATGGGAGTGGGCTGGACAGTAGTGCTGTGGGTGGGTAATTGGCTGGGTGGCAGGACACAGAGGGTGGTGGTAAATGGCTGTCATTCTATAGTGGGAAGAGTGACCAGAGAGATACTACAGGTATCAGTGCTGGTACCGGTCCTATTCAATGTCTTCATCAGTGACATTGTGCAGGACCTAGAAGGCAGAATTTCCCTGTTCACTGATGACAAGAAGCTCTGTAACAGAGTAGACACACCAGAGGGTGTAAACAGAATGAGGAGGGACCTGCAGAAGCTTAAAGAATGGTCAAGGGTTTGGTAGTTGAAATACAATGCAAAGAAGTGCAAGATAATGCATATAGGGCACAAAAACCCTGGAACAATATATCAGTTGGGAGGTGAGGATATAGCATGCACCAAGCAGGGAAGAGATCTTAGGGATATCATCTCTGATGACCTCAAAGTAGGGAAACAGTATGACAAGGCAGCAGGTAAAGCAAATAGGATGCTGGGATGCATAGGGAGGGGCATCACTAGCAGGAAAAGGGAGGTCATATTTCCACTATACATAGAAACATAGAATTTTATGACAGATAAGGACTGCATGGCCCTTCTAGTCTGCCCATTTCCCTACCTAACGGATAAGCTGTAGATCCTAGTTAACCAACAGCCTACTTCCTCCTACCCCCCCACTAGAACTGCCTTATGTCTGTCCCATGCATTCTTGAATTCCCCTACTATTTTTGACTCTACAACCTCCTCAGGAAGGCTGTTCCATGCATCTACAACCCTCTCTGTGAAGAAATACTCTCTCACATTACCTCTGAGACATCCCCCCATCTTCAAATTCACTAGTGAGGCCCCACCTGGAGTACAGTGTACATTTATGGAGACCTTACCTACATAAGGGTATAGATAGTGTAGAGATGGTTCAGAGGAGGGCAACAAAGATGGTACAGGGATTGCATCACAAGTCCTATGAGGACAGGCTGAAGGGCTTGAATATGTACTCCCTGAAGGAGAGAAGGGAGAGAGGGGATATGATAGAGACATACAAGTACTTTACAGGGAGGAACAGGGAGCAGGAATACACTATTTTCCAGCAAAAAAGAAATTCCAGGACTAGAAGGCATGGGATGAAGTTGGAGGGAGGGTGATTCAGAGGAAACGTGAGGAAGAATTTCTTCACAGAACAGGTGGTGAACAAGTGGAACACCCTGTCAGAGGAAGTGGTAGCGGCTGAAACAATCACAGGATTTAAGAATGCATGGGATAGACATAATGGAATTCTGGAGGTCAGGGGCAAGGGGCAACAGACTTCTAGAAAAATGTAAAAAGAACTTACAAGCTTAAATGGGCAGACTGGATGGGCCATAGGCCCTTATCTGCTGACAGTGTCCATGTATCTAGGTATCTTTCCAGCCCTTGCTTATGAAAACTAACTACTTGCCCGAGTTCAGCTTTCTTTCTGCAAGCTGTTCATATACTGTATTTAGCCGAAATCAGCTACGAAATATGTATGGCGATCCCCACCACAGAAGCCTTGGGCTCTCAGCCGGTGGAAAAACAGAAAAACTGCCAGAAGAGCCAAGAGATCGGCGTACATCTCTGCAGTGTGCAATTGGGATATAGAAGTGCAAAGGGAGTGGAGTGAGCATCGTGAAGCTGCTATAATGTGAGAAGGGTTCCCTGTAGAAATGACTTATTATTAGAAACATTGTTGTAGCTGGCTTTCAAGTTTAAACCTCAGCAGTTTTAAAGTAATACTACCATTGTTAAGTGGAAGAAAGGTGTAGGGAGATGGAATTTGGCATTCGATAAATGAGTGCCTTTCTTGTCATGCATTCTATCACAACCAGCCCATTCACTATTAATTGAACACACCATGAGCCTAAGGAAGATTGAGAGAAGTGGAAGTTTGTTTTAGTAAGCTAAGGTTACTTTTTCAGCAACCAGCAGTATTTAGCAGGGGTTCAGTTAGAGGGGAAGGGGGAAGAAGCTTCTAGGGGATGCTGGGAGAGTAATGAGACTTGAAAGATTTTCTTAGCTGATTTTCTGTGTGTTTCTAGTAGACTATTTGGTGTTTGTGTGTGTTTAAAAGTTGTTAGCTGGCCTGTAAGTGCAGGCATCATATTACAGGGGATTAGTGCTGTTTGAAAGTAAGGTGGGACTCCCAACTCAGTCAGTCTTCAGTTAGAGGGGGAGGGGGAAGAAGCTTCTAGCTGGATACTGGGAGAGTAAGAAGACTTGAAAGATTTTCTTAGTTGGTAGTGCTTGGATCTGCAGTGAGGGGCAGACACAGGGCTGATACACTCTCGTGAGAGTTGGATATAGGCCCTGATCCCACCCTCTCCCCCCAGAGCTCAGCTCCTCTTCAGGGGAACACCTGCCCTGCAACTGGAGGAAAAGACTTCAGGTGCAGCTCATGTAGTTCTAGCCACTGGGGGTTTGGTTTAAGGGCTGGGAGAGAAAAGCTTAGGGAGTTGTACACTTCCCCTATAAGTTTACTGTGTAGTACTGCACCTAGTAATGGGGGTACCTGTTTACTGTTGGACTGTATCTGGGATTAGTGGGTGCTTTAAGGATGAGGGGGGTGATGTAGCCATGACAGGTGCAGTTAGAGATGGAAAAGGAGTGGGGCACAGGAGGCAGGGGCCGGATAGCAGGAAGAACAGGGGGGAACTTGGAATGTGGGAAAATGGGGGGAGCGGTGGATCAGAGCAGGAGGGGGTAGAGGGAGGAAAGTGCAAGGAGAAGGACCAGTTGGGAGGAAAGGGTGAGGAGAGGGACCAGAAATACAAGGAGGATACAGTGAAGGCAGCTGAAGGTTTATGCCAGGGGAGAATGACAGGCAAGGAGGGGCTGAACGGAGATGGGAAGGAAGGAAGGGAGGATGAGCCAGGCAAGTTTAGCAGATGGGTGGAAGGACCAGTTGTGAGCAGTGACGGGGGCATAGCGGGGTACAAAAGGATACTCGGGAGGAGGAAAGGCATATGATCAGAGGTGAGGGGGTGGCCAGGGTGAATAAAGCGTGGGCAGCACGGGGCACCCAGATAGGGGGAGGAGCAAAGAGCCGGCTGGGGGGAAGGGCCAGTAGAAATGATGAGGGACATGGAAAGGGGGAAATGGAGGAAAAGGGGTGGTCAGAGTGCTCCTGTTGGGTGATTCCATGATCAGGGTTATCAAATGGGATAGGGAGGTGGAGGCCTGCCAGGTTAGAACAAAATGCTTCCCTGGACTAACGGTGCACAGGGCCAAGCATGAGGCATATCTGCTGGCAAAGGATTGTGGAGGTTCCCCGGACATACTGGTCCACCTGGGTACCAATGACATCGAGGGAAATAGTGAACTAGAGATACAGGCAAGATTCAGGGAGCTTGCCAGGGTCTGTCATGACATAGGATGCACAATTTCCTTCTCGGAAATCCAGTCGGTGCCAAGGGCTAGTGGGGAACACAAGAGGAAGATTAGGGAGATAAACCAGTGGCTCAGGGAGTGGTGTGGGGCCAGAGGTCCCGGGTTGATAGGGGATTGGGGGGAGACCTTGGAGGATAAGGGGCTGTATGCTAGAGATAGGCTGTATAACAGTTTGGAGGGGAAGGAAATCCTTGAGTTGAAAATAGAGGGGTTTGTTGGTGAAAGGTGGGGTTTAAATTTGCAAAGGGGGGAAGGATGGGAGAAAAGGCTGTTGAGGGGGTCCGATAAAGGAGGGACTTTGTCGGCACCCCCCTGGGGAGCTGGAGGAATGTGGGAAAAGGCCAACTTTTAAGGAGCTGACCGGGGAAGACGGAATCCCCATGGGAACGCAAGCAGGGGAAATGGAAGTATATGGAAAGGGTGGAAGGTAGTCCTGCTAAATGCCAGGAGCTTGGGCAATAAAATGCCCGAGCTCCAGGTGATGCTAACTGAGGTACAGGTGGATGTGGCAGCAGTCACTGAGACCTGGGCCACTGCAGGGCAGGACTGGGACCCGAACCTGGAGGGTTATACCATGTTCAGGAAGGACAGGGGGGAGGGAAGGGGAGGAGGGGTAGCAATAATAGTCAAAAACTGAATTGGCATAGGAGGAGTGGAGGAGGCGGAGGGAACTGTGGAGGTAATTTGGGTCATTTTGTTAACAAGAGGGGGCAAGAGAGTAAAAATAGGAGTGGTGTATAGACCCCCTGTGCTGGCGGAGGAGCTGGAGGAGAGTCTGGTGGCAGATGCTGGGAGACACTGCAGATTGGACAGGGGAAGGGTGGTGGTGTTGGGGAACTTAAACATGCCAGGAATGGACTGGGAGGCTATGATATCCTTGGTGGCCAGGGAACAGAGGTTGTTGGATGTCTTTCAGGACATGTTCCTAACTCAGCAGTTGGGGGTACCAACCAGGGAGGAATGGATACTGGATGTGGTCCTGGCAGACAGTGACCAGATTGGGGGCCTGGAGGTAAGGGACCCGTTGGTGGGAAGCAACCACGCCATGGTCTGGTTCTTCCTGGACCTAGGAGGGGTAGAAGGCTGCACAAAGATGGAGATAACTGACTTCAGAGGGTGAATTTCAAGGAAATGGGAAGGATCCTTAAGAAGCATTTGGATGGGATTGGGCCAGACATGGATGCTGACAGTAGGTGGGAAATCATCAGAAGGGGGGGGTGCTTTTGCGGTCATTTTGAAACCGCGTAACACTAAAGGCAAAACCTGTAATTTAATTAATATAGGCACAGCGCTATTATTTTTTATCTTAAGATGATAACTAAATCTATTGAAATGAATTTAAACTTTAAAATAATAAACAGATTTCGGCAATAAGCTGAGGGCAGGGGGTGAACTGCCGACCACCTAAATGCCAAGTGGATTTCAACAACATTTACCACTTGGGTACAGGAAGGATCAGGCTATTTCACCTATATCTTCACATCCAGGCATCACCCTTTACATCATAGGGTGAAGTCAATAGGTGAAAATGGGTACCCCCTGCCACTCTAGCAGTCTCATTAAACCGCGTATAATCTAAGATATAATCTAATAAGAATAGTGAGAGCATAATTATTTCCTTTTAAAAAGATAGCTAAATACCATCAGGAGAATTTAAATCTTTAAATAAAAAACAGTTTTCTGCAAAAAGCTGAGGGGCGGGGGCGAACCGCCGACCACCTGATTGCAAGGTGGGTTTTAACATCATATGCCACTTTGCTACAGGTGGCATTAGGCTGCTTCACCCGTATTTCTACATCTAAACACCATCCATATATAAAAAAAATGCAACAAAGAAAGTATTAAGTTGGAAGTTCCTGAACAGTTATGATACAAGCCATGTAATAGTATGCAGTACGTAATTTAAAGATCAGAAATTTGATTCTCTGGTGATGATGGGTCATATATATAACTGGATACAATTGAAATGTAAAAGAATATAAGAATCACAATAGTAGAAAATTTGTGATTGTTTGTTTGTTTATGTTTAGAAAAAGCACTGTATATAATATATATATAATATTGGCCTGAAGAATTGGTGTGAAACTACACAACTGTAGCCGATTGAACAAGATTGGTTCAAAGCTAAAAGAAGAATAAAAGAAAATTGAAGTTTTTTATGATTTTTTTGGACATATGTCTTACTGATTTATGATTGTGTTATTAGATATTTAAAGCCTATAAGTAAGATTGTCCAGGTATATAGAAAAGATAACAGGGCATCCTATACCTACTTGATTTTACACATGGGGTGCAGGTTGCTACCAGCACCTGTGCAAGAGTAAGATGAAAATGCGACAGGGCCTGAAAACCCTACTGGTGGACCAGGGAGGTTCAGGAGGTGGTGAGGGGAAAGAAGGCGGCTTATAGGCATTTGAAGGGCTCAAGAACTGAAAGGGATTGAGGGGAGTATGAGCTGATGGCCAGAAGGGCCACTAGAGTGGTGAAGGCAGCTAAGGCAAGGAAGGAACAGAACCTGGCCATGGAAATTAGGAGAGGGAACAAGGGGTTCTTTAGATACACTGGGGAAAAATGAAGGGTGAAGGGGCAGATTAGCAGGATTAAAACAGGGGAGGGATGGGCACAAGACCTGGGGGAGCAGGCTGAGGTACTAAATGAGTACTTCACCTCACTTTTCACCAAGGAAAATGGGGGGGCTGCATCATACATGGGAGGAGATGGTGAAACTGAGGATGGGGGAACACTGACCGATCGGCGGGTCTGGGGAGAGAGGGGGCCATCAGTGGTGGGGGGGGGAAGGCAAAGCAGGGGATGAGGTAGCAGAGGTGGAAATCATGGCAGACAGAGTGAGGGAAACCCTCAGCTTCCTTAAGATGGAGAAAGCACCGGGGCCAGATAAATTACATCCCAAAGTGCTGAAGGAAATGGCGGATATCCTGGCGAAACCACTAGCGGAGTTTTTCAGCATCTCTCTAAGGACAGGGTGGGTGCCCCAGGACTGGAAGGTGGCACATATAGTGCCTATCCAAAGGGGAGGATCAAGGGAGGTGGCAGGGAACTACAGGCCCGTCAGTCTGACATCAGTGGTGGGCAAGGTGATGGAGGGCATTGTCAAGGAGAGACTAGGAGGACCTGGAAAAGTCAGGGTGCCTGGATGATAGACAGCATGGATTCATCTCGGTGAAATAGTGTCAGACAAACTTTGTGGAGTTCTATGACTGGGTGATGAGTGCCTTGGACCTGGGTAGACCGGTGGACGTCCTCTACCTTGACTTCAGCAAGGCATTTGACTCTGTTCCTCATGGGGGCCTGTTGAATAAGCTGGGAGAAATGGGGGTGGGGAACCAGACAATCAGATGGATAGGCAATTGGCTCCAGGACCAGACCCAGAGGGTCATGGTTGGCGGGATAGTCTCACCTCCAAGGAGTGTCATTAGTGGGGTCCCTCAGGGATCGGTACTTGGGACCCTCCTGTTCAACACCTACATCTCTGACATAAGGATGGGTATCAGGAGTGAGATGATTCTCTTTGCGGATGACTCAAAACCGGAGGCGGTGGTGGATGGGGAGGAGGAGAGGGTGGCCCTACAGGGGGACCTGGAGGCTCTGGAAAGGTGGTCTAGAAAGTGGAAGCTGAGGTTCAATGCAGGGAAATGCAAGGTACTGTGTCTGGGAGCCAGAAACCCAGGCCAAGTGTACACCCTGGGAGGGAAATGGTACAAGTCTCAATGGCTGAAAGGGACCTGGAGGTGGTGGTGGATGTCAAGATGAACAACTCTGAGACTTGTAGGAGGGCAGTGGCCAAGGCCAACAGGATGCTGGGCTGCATCGCTAAGGGGATCAGCTCCAGAAGGAAGGAAGTGATATTCCCTCTGTATAACTGCTTGGTGAGGCCACGCCTTGAGTACTGCGAGCAGTTCTGGAGGCCACACTTAAAGAGGGACGTTGAACTCCTGGAGAGGGTCCAGAGGAGGGCAACCAAAATGATCTGGGGCCTGGGGGACAGGACCCATGGGGAGAAGCTCGAAGAGCTAAATATGTACACATTGGAAGAGAGAAGGGACCGAGGAGACATGATAGAGGTGTTCAGGTACATGAAGGGGTTAAATAGGGGAGGAGTAGACAGGGAGATCCAAAGGAAAGAGGGGCGTGCAACTAGAGGGCATGGGTGGAAGCTGGAGGGGGGGAGATTCAGAGGAGAAGGAGGAGGTGCTACTTCACTGAGAGGGTGTTGGATCCATGGAATGCACTGCCCAGAGGGCTGGTGGAGGCAGAAACAGTGGAGGGGTTCAAGAGGGGGTGGGACAGGTACAGGGGAAGGGTTCTGGAAACAAAGTCCTGTGCAGCAGGAATATCTGGGACTGGGAAGGGAAAAGCCAGAGAGAGCGAGGGGGGCTGTAAGGACAGCTCCCAGGGTGGGGGCTGACCAAAGGAGCAGACACGAAAGACCATTAGGCCTATTCTGCTGGCATTTTAGTATGTTAGTATGTTTAGTAACTATTTCCTTATATGTGCTCAAATATTGAAGAACAGTAATTCTGTTTATGTGCTGGTCTGTATCTTTTTTGCATCCAGTCATACCTCTCAGCTGTCCCTGATTTTTGAGATGTCCCTGATATTGACTCAAAAATGTCTTTAATCCCACATAAATTTTGCCTTTGTCACTGAAACAAGGATTTGAAGCACACAGTATTGCTAGACATTAATGACGTGTTTTCTCCCTTATAATGCTTATCACACTAGCTCCACTATATAGCAAGCTTCTTGAACTGATATTTCCATTTTATATGTGGCCCTGATTTTGGTAATATGTCCCTGATATTTTAAAGCCCTGTCCCTACTCTGCAAGACAGAAGGCTGAGAGGAATGCATCGAATGGCAAGCCTATCTATGTCTATGGCTGTGTTTAGTTATTTATACAAAGACCCACAACTGACTAGTCTGGTCACATGACCTTGAGCAGCAAGCAATCACTGACAAAGGAATCTGAAACATTACTGGTTTTGTATGAGATGTAAAGCAGCTAATAGTAAACTTTAAAGTGAGTTTGGGATTAATTTATTTTTAAGTTCACCATGCGCTCATGCGCAGCAAACTTCTTGAGGTACAGTGACTTTTGAAGGGTGAGACACTATCTGTACAATGCAGAGTGGTGTGCAAGAGGCATGGCAGTATCACACCAATCATTGGCCAGGCTGCTCATGATGCTGTTTTGCCTGAAGTGGTCTGCACTTGAAAAGAAAAAGCTGCACCAATCATACTGTGTTTTTTTTTTCCTTTCATCTGCAGAACACCGCCCAACAAACAGCTGTTCACTACCCTTAATCTGATCAGTCTGGCTGACATCACTGCCACTGCCAGAGTCACTTCCCATATCCTGTGGCTGTCCTGCCAGAGTCAAAGCCCGTGATGTCAGAATCCCTCACGCAACAATACTGTCTCCCACAAATGGCCCTCAGTTTAATGATGTGTGTGTGTGTGGCAGTTGCAGAACAGTGGTACCTCATCATGCTTTTCTGGGGCAGTGTGGTCTGAGGTCCCAAAGTTAGACATTGTGTTCCAAAAATCCACTAGTAACCACCTACTCCTGAAAACTACAGGTCCAGCAACAACGAGCTACACAACTCCCCAAGCCCTCCAGTTTGCCTTTGCTCAGTGTGAGCTACTCGCAGCCGCTGTCTCATACCAGTCGTCTGCCCCCTCTTTAAAAAAAAAAAGTCCAAGGCCATGTTCACCCCCTCCTGCCCATGTTCCCTGCCCTTCCCACCCTCCAGTCCCCCTATGTGTGTGATTGCAGCTGTTTTCCAAGGTGATTCATGGAGAAAGAGCATATAAGTTTGATCTACTGGTGCCAACAGTAGCCCCCTCCCTCCAACCATTGCCTACAATGGGGTGCCCAATCCCCATACTAGAAGTAGCCCCATCCCTCTGACCACTGTGGGACACTGGGGAGCCCATTCCCTGTATCCCCAGTTGTCATAACCCCAATACACTACTGTGGAACACTGGGGAGCCCACCCCCAGTGTCCCCAAACATTTCCATACATTGTCTCTGTAAACAAGAAAACTGTTCCCTGATGTGTGATCTTTTTTCCTGTAAAAAAGAAAACAGTCCCTCATCTCCCCCAACCCCCATTCCAACCCTGCCACTGAGCACCCCATCCCCCACCCTCTACTTATCAATGGAGGTCAAGCGTTATCATCTTCTGTGGACCGGGACACATCTGCACTCTTCAAAGCCAAACTGCAATTCTAGGTAAGCAATGTATAATGGTAGTTAATGGGATTTTAAACTTATGTTGACATCTCAGCCATCTTTTGGTATTTTTGTACCTAATTTTATACATGGGCTTTTTGGCACCCCACCACATGAACACTGGCACTTTCAATTTGTTACTCCGTCCCAAAAGGAGATTCCGCAGTCAGTGCATGGAATCATCTTTCTGGACCAAGTGATGAAACGACAGCACCACTTTTCATGAGGTGGGGTCACAAAAAGCCCATGTTGAAAATTTGGTGCAAAAATATGAAAAAATGTCCAAGTTTCATGCGCTTGTTCACATTTTCATATACACGCATGTCATTTTGCCAATGTTTAATATTTTCACTCCAAATTTTTAACATACATATTTTTTCACACCACCTCATGAACAGTACAGCTGTTATTTCTCACATCCTGCCCAAATTATGTTTTTGTACCTGTGGCAGAGAATGACGCAGTCATTACACAGAATCTCCTTTTGGAATTAAGTAAGGAAATGACAGTACCATTGTTCATGCGGTGGGGTCCCAAAAAAGACCATGTTGAAAAGTTGGTGCAAAAATATGAAAAAATTTCCTATTTATGCATGCTCGTTGACATTTTCCTATGCACATGTGTAGCTTTGCCAATTGTTTTATATTTTCACTCCAAATTTTGAACATGCACATTTGTTCACACCACCTCATGAAAGGTATAGCTGTCATTTCTTACATCCTACCTGAAATGTGTTTTCATACCTGTGGCACAGGATGGTGCAGTCATTGCACCAAATCACCTTTCAGGACCAAGTAAGAAAATTACAGTACCACTTTTCACGAGATGTGGTCCCAAAAAACCCATGTTGAAAATTTGGTGTCAAAATTTTAAAAAATGGCTGTGTTATGGGCATTATGGGAAAAGCACAGGGGAACCATAGAGGTAAAACAGAGGGAGGAACAGAAGCCATAATCAAGTAGTGGCCTTATAGGCAGACTGGGTGGACTTAGCGGTCCTAATCTACCAACAATTTCTATGTTTCTGTTTCACTACACACGCTTGTGACTGGAGAGAGTCACAGGATTGTGGGGTTGGAGTTGCAGACAGTTACCAAGGAAGAAAGGGTCCTGGAGATTATTATTTCAGATAACCTAAAAATGTCAAAGCAGAGAACAAGGGCAGCAGGGAACGTCAGTGTTATGCTGTGGTGCAAACCAAAGGGTATCACCAGCAGAACACAGGACATCGTGATGCCATTGTATAAAACCCTGGTCAGGCCTCGCAAAGAGTACTGTGTGCCATTTTGGAGGCCACACCTTTGAAAGGACATTGACAGGCTAGAGGCAGTCCAGCGAAGGCCGAATAAGATGGTACAAGGCACGCACCACAAAACTTACGAGGAGAGATTAAGGGACCTCAATATGAACTCACTGAAGGAGAGGAGGGAGAAAGGGGACATGATAGAAACATTTAAGTACCTCAAGGGCATAAACAAGGTGCAGGGGGGAGACATCTTGCAATACAGAATGAGTACAAGAAAGATGGGGCATGACATAACATTGGAAGGTGACGGGGAAATGTGAGGAAGTTTTTCTTCACAGAAAGAGTGCTGGATGCATGAAATGGTCTGCCACTAGAGGTGCTGAGAGCAAGAACTGTGGTTGTATTTAAACATACATGGCACAGACATAGAGGAACTATAGAGGTAAAGCAGAGGGAGGGTCAGAAGCTGTAATCAAGTATAGGGCTTATGGCACACTGGATGGGCCTAATAGTCCTTATCTGCCAACAGTTTCTATGTTTCACTATGTACGCTCTTGATTGGAGAGAGCTACAGGATGTGGGGGTAGTTGCTTATAGACAGTAAGGAAATAAGGGACCTGGAGGTTATTATTTCATATGAACTGAAAATTTCAAAGCAGAGTACAAGGGCAGCAGGGAAGGCCAGTGGCATCCTTGGTTGCATAGATTGGAGTAGCCCATATTCTACCTGCTTCCTTGGCTTGTCCTGCTCCACCTGGTACAATACAAATACCAACGGCGAACTTCGGCATTGAAAAATGCTTGCTATCCATACAATGGCTTTTTGGATTAACCCTGCTTTAGGATACTAAAGCACTGACTTGCTATATCAGTATGTATGGTCTTCTGGGGTAAAGGGTCCATTTCATTGTGAACAACTTGAGCATAATTGTTGACGGGTCACTCATTTCAGCATTTTGTTGGGGAGTATTGGATGGAGGAAAAGATAATATACTGTAATTGTGTTTATTCATATATAGTGCATACTTACCCACAACATTAAATTGTGAGACATACTTTTTCACCCCTTGCATCACATTCCCAACTGCTGAGATTTGGTTAAACATGTTATTTCTCTTTTTCTAAATTTTGCATTTGAACTTTTTTTTTATTTGGGCAAATATCACCCCATACCATCCAAGCTTATTAGATTTCCCAGTTGTCTCACTGCCCTTTCCTTCCCACACATCCTGCTGTGCTAATGGTGATGGTATTAATTGAATGAACTTACAACAGGAAAGCTTGGTGCTGCACACCCTCTTCTGACAACAGCTGATGCTGATGGCAAAGTTTGTTTAAAAATAATTGAAAGTTTAATTAACTTGAAGTTAGATGCAGTGACAAAGGCAAGAATATAGAATAGATTTATTATACAGTTATGTTTCCATCTGGCTTGCATTTCCAGTTTGTGACATATTTTATATATTTTCATGCGTAAACAAACATGTTTTTTGGTTTTAATGCAAAAAGTGCTCTTGTAAGAAACCGCTATGGTTCTCAAAGCAGGTAGCAGGGAAGGTTAGAGAGAAAAGGAATGCATTCAGGAAGTACAAGGAATCACAGAAGGAGCAGGACAGAGAATTGTATCAATTAAAGCAAAAGGAAGCAGGGAAGGCAGTCAGAACAGACAAAGGCCAAAACTGAGGAAAAGATAGCCAACTCAGTTAAGAAGGGGGGTATAAAACCTTTTATAGGTACATCAAGGAGTGAAGGAAGACTAAGGGAGGGATAGTGAGGCTTAGTAAAAAGGGAGGGGGTGGACACAGGGTGACTGTGAAAAGGCAGAGATACTAAACAAATATTTTTGCTTAGTATTCACAAATGAAGAAGGGGAGGTACCGAAACCAAACAATAGAAACACTCTAGATACAGGGGTTGATACCAGCCCATTCACAGAAGAAAGGGTTCTGAAAGAACTCTTAAAACTGAAGGTGGACAAAGCAATGGTGCCTGAAGGGATTCATCCCAGGAATTCTAAAAGAACTAAGGGTAGAACTTGAGACACCACTGACTACCCTCTTTAATAAATCATGGGAGGATTGGGTGGTACCTGAGGACTGGAGGAGGGAAGATGTTATTCCACTTCACAAAAGTGGGAGCAAGGCAGAAGCAGGAAACTATAGACCTGTTTGTTTAACCTCAGTGATTGGGAAAATAATGGAATCACTTCTGAAGGAAAGAATTGCTGATTACCTAGAGGTCAGAGGGGTACAGGACCAAAGGCAGCATGGATTCACAGCATGAAGGTCGTGTCAGACAAATCTAATAGATTTCTTTGACTGGGTGGCCAAAGTAGTAGATCAAGGAGGGGCTGTGGACATGGCCTGCCGAGTCTTTAGCAAGGCATTTGACACAGTCCCACACAAAAGATTAATATACAAGCTGGACAGCCTGGGAGTGGGTTCAAAGATGGTAGTCTGGGTAAAGAATTAGCTGGAGAACAGGATACAGAGGGTAATAGTAAATGGAGTCCACTCTGAAGAAAGGGGGGTTACCAGTGGGTACCACAGGGTTCAGTACTAGGTTGGGTCCTCTTTAATGTCTTTATAAGCGACATTGCAGAGGGACTGGCAGGAAAAGTATGTCTCTTTGCAGCTGACACAAAGATCTGCAACAGAGTTGATACACAATATGTGGGGTGGAAAGGATGAGAAGGGACTTGGCAAGGCTGGAGGAATGGTCAAATGTATGGCGGCTTAGATTCACTGCTAAGAAGTGCAAAGTAATGCACTTGGGAAACAAATCCAAGGGGAAGAGAACACAATGGGGGGAGTGAGATACTAACAACAACAAAAATGGAAAGGGACCTGGGGGTATTCATATCAGATTTCCTAAAGTTGGCCAAGCAATGTGAGAGGGCAGTAGCGAGGTCTGGGGGGATACTGGGATGCATAGGGAGAGATATCACCAGTAGAAAACGGGAAGTTGTTATCCCTCTGTACAGACAGTTGGTGAGACTCCATCTGGAGTACAGCATGCAGTTCTGGAGACCCAGTCTCTGCAAAGAAATAGACAGGATGGAGGCAGTCCAGAGGAGGGCAACTAAAATGGTGCAGGGTCTGCACCAGATGACATATGAAGAGAGACTTAAGGAGCTTAATATGTATAGCCTCAAGGAAAAGAGGGGGAAGGGAGACATGATAGAAACTTTCAAGTACCTCAAGAGAATCAACAAAGTCCAAATGGGTATCTAAACAGCCCTGTCAACGAGGCACAGTTCAGGAAGCATAGGAAAAACCGGGGGCAGTTGTAGAATTAACAAGAATTTTATTTGTATCAGCAGTAACATTAAAAAAATAATATTGTTCATAATTATTTATAAAGGCCAAATACACAGAAGATGCATCTGAGTTTTCCTTCAATCTCTGTGTCCCTCTTTTCAAGCAATCGCAGCTCAGGTCTCTTATAAGTCCTTACAACAACCCCCCTTCATAACAAGCATCTAGTTTTTTCTAAAGTGTTCTAGTATATTTTAGGTTGGTGCTGGCAGGAACGCAGTGTCCCAGAACTGAGGCCCCTGTTCCAAATCTCTTCTGCAAAAGGCTTAAAAATTGCACTAAGGTAACCTCTTGAATTTCCAGTAGCTTTTTGCAATCCTCTCAATCTGTAATTATATACATTTCAACCATAACACTGTATATTTTCTAAACAAAGGGATCCCAAAATCAGTTACATTTCCACATAATGATTTGCATATATTTTTATACCAGCAGATATGCAGGGGAGGAAAAGACAAACAGCAAGGCAAGACTAAGAGACAGTGTGAGACAAAGAACTGTGACACTGTCGGGGTGATCAAATTCTAGGTCTCACAGGAAAATTTTGTTGCACAACCAGACAGACAATAGACAGGAAAGGGGAGGATAGAACGTATCCCTGCATTCAAACTCCTTCCAAAACATCTGGGACAGGGTCCTATACCACCCTGTCACATACACCCCCTCCTTGAGAGGGAACTTGTTTTATTAAACAGGTTTCCAAAACTTTATAGTAATTCTATACTAATTTTAGCTTCTAACTTTCAGAAATTAAGCACATGTGCATTATCCATTTTTCTCTAGAACAGTACAACAAAAAGTAAAGTTCAAAACCATGCATTTGTTTTTCAACCTTCAGAACCCTCAATTCCTGATCCATACCTTGATAGAAAAATCAGCATTGCTATTCTCTTCACCAGATTTGTGTATCACCTTGAATTTAAATGGCTGTAGTGCCAAGTACTACTTTGTGATTCTGGAATTTTTATCTTTCATTTGGTTAAGCCAACAGAGAGGATTGTGAGCTGTTATAAGTACAAAGTCAGTTCCTAACAAATACAACTTAAGGGACTCTATTGCCCACTTTGCTGCTAAACATTCCTTTTCAATGGTGGAGTACTTTTTCTCTCTGTCATGCAATGTCCTACTTATGTACAGAATAGGATGCTCTGTCCCATTTATATTTTGACTCAGTACTGAACCTAGGTCTACCTGTGACGCATTAGTAAAAAAAATGGTTTCTCAAAGTCTGGGCTTCTTAAAACAGGGGTTGAACATAATGCAGCCTTAAAGGCTTGAAAAGTTTCATCACACACTGAGGTCCATTTCACATTGTTTGGGAACCGTTTATTTGTGAGTTCAGTGAGGGGAGTAGCTAACTCAGCAATGTTGGGAACAAATCTCTGATAATAACCAGTCAGCCCTAAAAATGAACAAAACAAGTAAAGAGCACACCAGATGGAACTTATTGCAAAAAATATATATGCTAGAATAGCTTTTATTGCATGCTGGAATTCAGGCCAGAACATTCCTGCACTTCTGCCTTCAAATGACCTGATATGTTTCTTTCTTTTAGGGACAGGACTGTTAGCTATAGCTTCTATTTTAGAACTTTCTGGCTTAACTTCTCCATTTCCCAACACATAGCCCAAATATCTAGCTTACTGCATGCCCAACGTACATTTGGTAGGATTAATAGTCAGACCTGCATGTTTGATAGCTTGAATAACTGCTCGTAGGTGTTTCAGGTGGCTTTTCCAGTCTGAACTGTACATCATGACATCATCCAGGTATGCAGCACAATAACCAGTGTGAGGTGATAAAATTATAACCATGTATCTCTGGAATGTAGCTGCTGCATCATGTAAACCAAATGACATGATGGCGAACTGACAGAATCCAACAGGGGTGGAAAATGCAGTTTTATCTCTGGATTCTTTAGCTAAAGGTATTGCCAGTAACCCTTGGTGAGATCCAGGATACTGATATACTTTGCACTCCCCAGTCTGTCCACCAAATCATCTATTCTGGGCATAGGATAACTGTCAAATTCTGACACTTGATTGTTTCCTAAAATCAAGGCAGATTCTGGCATCCCCTTCTGTTTTGTTTACAATTACCACTGGAGATGAGCAAGCACACCTCAACTCTTCTATGATACCCAGTTCCTTCATTTTTTGTATTTTCTTAACTATGTCTGCTCTTAGCTGCTCAGGTAACCTGTACGTCTTTTGCCTAATAGGGCAAGTATTTCTTGTCACTATTATGTGCTCAACCCCTCTCAAAACATAGAATTTGATGGCAGATAAGGACCAATTGGCATACCTAGTCTGCCCATTTCCCTACCTAATGGATAAGCTGAAGATCCTAGTTAACCAACAACCTACTTCATCCTACCCCGCACTAGAATTGCCTTATGTCTGTCCCATGCATTCTTGAATTCTCCCACTGTTTTTAAGTCCACGACCTTCTCAGGAAGGCTTTTCCATGCATCCACAACCCTCTTCATGACAAAATACTTCCTCACATTACCTCTGAGCCATTCCCCCCTCTATCTTCAAATTGCCCCCTTGTTCTTGCACATCTCTTTTTCTGAAAGATGCTACCCTCTTGGACATTGTTGATTCCCTTGAGGTACTTGAAAGTTTCCATCATGTCCTCCCCATCCCTTCTTTCCTCAAGAGTATACATATTAAGCTCCTTTAATCTGTCTTTGTATGTCTTCTAGTGCAGACCATGCACCATTTTGGTTGCCCTCCTCTGGACAACCTCCACCCTGTCCATGTCTTTGCAGAGATGGAGTCTCCAGAACTGTATGCAGTACTCCAGATGGAGTCTCACCAACTGTCTGTACAGAGGGATAACAACTTCTTGTTTTCTACTGGTGATGCCTCTCTCTATGCATCCCAGTATCCCCCCCCAGCCATACTTACTGCCTTCTCACATTTCTTGCCCACCTTTAGGTCATCTGATATAACTACCCCCAGTTCCCTTTCGTTTTTGTTGTCAGTATCTCCCCCCCACTGTGTACTCTTCCCCTGGGTTTTGATTCCCAGGTGCATTACTTTGCACTTCTTTATGTTGAATCTAAGCTGCCATACATTTGACCATTCCTCCAACCTTGCCAAGCCCCTTCTCATCCTTTCCATACCCCCTTGTGTATCAACCCTTATGCAGATCTCTCTGTCATCTGGAAAGAGACATACTTTTCCTTTCAGTCCCTCTGCAAAGTCACTTATAAAGACATTAAAAAGGACTAGACCCAGTACTAAACCCTGTGGTACCCTACTAGTATCCTACCTTTCTTCAGTGTGGCTCCATCTACTATTATCCTCTGTGTACTGTTGTCCTGCCAATGTTTTACACAGGCTACCACAATGGGACCCACTCCCAGGCTGGCTAAACATTTTTTATAAATCTTTTGTGCAGAACTGTGTCAAAATGCCTTGCTAAAGTCTAGGCAGGCCATGTCCACAGCCCCTCATTGGCCAACTACTTTGGTCACCCAGTCAAAGAAATCGACTAGATTAGTCTGACATGACCTTCCCACTTTGAATCCATACTACCTTGGGTCCTGTGCCCCACTGGCCTCTAGGTACTCAATAGTTCCTTCCTTCAGAAGGGATTCCACCATTTTCTCTGCCACTGAGGTCAAACTGACAGGTCTGTAGTTTCTTGCCTCTGTATTGCTCCCACTTTTGTGAAGGGGAGTCACATCCACCCCTCTTAAGTCCTCAGGTACAGGACCATCCTCCCATGATTTGTCAAAAAGAGTAGTCAATAGTGTTACTAGTTCTCCCCTTAGTTCTTTTAGAATTTAGGAGTGAATATCATAAGGCCCCATTGCTTTGTCCATCTTCAGTTTTAGGAGTTCTTTCAGAACCCATTCTTCTGTGAAAGAACTGATATTGCCCCACCCATCCAGAGTGCCTCTATTGACTGGATTAGGTACCTCCTCCTCCTATTCCTTTGTGAATACTGAGCAGACATATTCATTCAGTATCCCTGCTTTTTCACCGACCCTCTCTGCCCACCCACCCTCCTCTTTATTCAGCCTCAGTATCCCTCCTTTTGTCCTTCTTCCTCCCTAATGTGCCTATAATAGGTTTTATCCTCCTTCTTAACCGAACTATCATCTTTCCTCAGTTTGTGCCTTTGCTATTCTGACTGCCTTCCCCACTTTCTTATGCTTTAACTGGTACAGTTCTCTGTCCTGCTCCTTCTGTGTTTCCTTTATACTTCCTGAATGCCCTCTTTTCTCCCTTAACCTTCCCACCACCACTTTTGAGAACCATACTTGTTTTTTTCTTTCATTTTGATTTGTTTATTTGCTTCACACAAAGGCCTGTTGCCTCTGTGATGGCAGTTGTGATGTATCCCCAATGTTGCTCCACCCCTCCTCCTTGCCTGTTTGCTAGTGCTTTTCTGAGGCACTCTCCCATTTTGACAAAATCTGCCCTCCTGAAGTCCAGTACCTTCACTTTTATATGGCATGACTCTACAGCTGTTTGGTGGCCAGTTGTTACCAAATGGCTACCCACGTCTAGATCTGAGAGCCTCTCTCCATCCCCATTTGAGAGTACCATGTCTAACATTGCTCCCTCCTGAGTGTGTTCCAACATTAGCTGTCTGAGGCATGCCCTGTATAGGGCATCAAGAATGGCCCTGCTCTTTGATGTGACTGCAGAAAAGGTGCTCCAGTTAACATCTGGCATATTCAGGTCCCCATCAGCAATATCCTCCCCTTTCTCTGCCTTCCTAAGGTTGCCTTCTATCATTTCTTTGTCCATCCCTGTTTATCCTTTAGTTCCTTTGCTTTGATCCCTTCCCTTACATAGAGAGCTACTCCTCCTCCTCCTCTTCTACCCTCCCTGTCCCTCCTGTAGAATGTGTACCCTGGTATGTTGACATCCCAGTCATGGTTGTCTGTGTACCATGTTTCTGTGACTGCCACGATATCCAGGCATCCCTCTTCCATCAAGGCCACCAGTTCAGGGAGCTTGTTACCTAGACTATGGACATTGGTAGTCATTACCCTCCATTTTTTGATGGTCTTACCCCTTTTCACCCCATCCCTGCCTTACTGCCTTTGTCTTTTTCTCCATTTACCCCTGCCCTTCTCCTTATCGACTTCTCTATCTTTGTGTTTACCTCATTAGCTACCCTGAATTTTTGAGGGTGCTAGGATTTCCCTTCTCCTTTTCAGTGCCTCCCCCTTGGCTAGTTTAAATGCTTGTCAATAAAGCATTTAAACCTATCACCTAGGATACTGGTTCCCCTCCTGGACAGATGCAGACCATTGCACCAGTATAGGCCTGCATCCCTTCAAGTGGACGCCCAGTCCCCAATGAAGCCAAAACCTTGAGCTCTTCTGCACTAGTTTTTCAACCACTGATTGAATCCCATGGTGCGGAGCACCCTAGCCTCACCCATACCATAGACAGGCAGCACCTCCGAGAAGGATACTGTGCATGCTACTTGTCTAAGGCACTTACCCAACTCTACAAACTCCTCCTTCACTGCTCTGATCCCTTTCACAGCCAGATCATTTGTTCCTAGGTGGATAATGACATCCAGCTCCCTTCCCCATGCAGCTGCACCCGTGAACCTGAGGATTCGCTCCCTGTCCCTCCAAGCCATGGTACCAGGCAGGCACCTTACCTCCCTCTCCCCTCCCTCCCCCAGTTCTACCCTACTAGCAATGGAGTCCCCCACCAGGAGTTGTTTCCTTCCTCTGTGGGTTTCCATGCCACCCTCCTGTGTGTCTCCTTTGTGGATGCTTTGCTCGGCCTGGTACTGTGGTAAAAGTACTGCTAAATGTCTGGTACATTATGAATGTCTGCAGTTTCTTCTGAGGTTAAGGAAATGTTCACCTTTACAGCATCAGCATTTACAGTTTGTTCCAGTCTACCATAAGCTACATTAACATCATCTTTATCAGTTTCTGAAACTATCTGGTAAAACTAGCAAAGCAGCTTTCGGCATTTTTTAACTCATTTCTTGAGGAGAGTAGCATGATATATCCTAGTAGGATTTTTCCTGTCAGTGGTCTCAGCCTCTTACTTAATGGTGCCAGTATGTCTAAGCACTCGGTAAGGCCCTTGTTATTTCATTAACAGTTTATTCACTGTTATGGGTAACAGTAGCAAAACTTTTTCACCTGGCTTGAAAAGTTTTTCTTTTACCCCGTGATCATAATATACCTTCTTTTAGTTTGGGGCCTCTTCCTGATTACTTAGGGCAATTTCAACATATTTTGCCAGCTTCTTTCTTAGGGCACACATATAAGACGTTACAGATTGTTTCTTAATGGGGTTTTCTTCCCATGTTTCTTTTATCACATCCAGTGGCCCTCTTGTCTGCCAACCATACAGCATTTCAAATTGTGAAAACTCTGCTGATGTCCGTGGCACTTCTTTGTAAGCAAAAAGTAGGTAAGGCAAGTATTGGTCCCAATCTTTCCCTTCTCCTTTTAAAAACCTTTTTAACATGCATTTTAGGGTTTCATTAAAATACTCAACAAGACCGTCTGTCTGACAGTGATAAGGGGGAGGTTCTTATGGCAGTGATACCTAGTAGTTTGTACAGCTCCTTATGTAATGCAGCACCAAAATTACTACCCTGATCAGTAATAATCTCTTTTGGTATGCCCATCCTGTTGAAAATGTTGAAGCTCTGCTGCCACTTAAGCTGTGGCAGTACGCACTGGATTTGCTTGAGTATTGAGTAGCATAGTCACATACTACCAGGATAAATCTATTACCCTTTTACTTTTCTCAGAGGACCAACACATTCACTGAAATTCACTCAAAAGCATGTCTATCAAGGGTAGGGGACCTTGTCTTTTCTAGTGACTGGGGCTACTTTCTGACAATCAGCAAAGGAATTACAATGGTAGCAACATTTTCATGAATTCCAGGTCAGTAAAATCTATACAGCAATCTAGCAAGGGTGTGATCCCTCCCTGAGTGACCAGCTACAGAACTATCATTTGCCATCTGTAACAACTCTGTTTTATACTTCTCTGGCATAACCAATTTTTTTGTCTGTTCCTGTGTCTGAGGTTTAACCTAAACTCTGTATAGTAGCCCATTACATTTTTTAAACATTGGTCCATCCTGTTTTGATTTCACCCTCAGCTGCTTAAAATAACACTTGAAAGAAACATCATTATCTTGCTCTAAAATAAAATCACAATCAGTTATCAGCAGTTTCAACATTTTCATATGTTAGCCTCTTATGTCTATCAGTCATTTCTTGCCATAGTTTCTTCAGGCATTGTCTTTCTTTCCTGGATTTTGAGATCTTGGAGCTGTGCTCAAACAAGTTCGAATCAAAGTCACTGAAAGGAAAAGTGTCCCCATCATCTGAGATTTCTTTGCCTGAGCTCTTGTTACCATTGCTGCTGAAACTGCAGGGTTCAGTTCCTCTGAGAATAATTCAGTAAATACTGGAAAGTCATTTCTAATAATCATAGGTACAGGTGACTCATGTACTATCCCCACTTTCATTTAGTGTGACATGCCCTTAATGGTCAGAGTCTTTTGAGTGGTGGGATAGTATCAAGTGTCCTCATGGATGCAGATGACACCAGTACTTGGTTCTTTTGCACAGTGTTTTCCCAGCACCTCTATATACATTAGGGTCTCTCTGCTTCCTGAATCAAAGTGTCCCTTTACGGTCTTATCTCCCACGTTCACATCTGTTAAGAACTTGCCCCAATTTGCCATGGGCAAATCTGCTCCAGTGTCACTCTTCTTATGGCAATTTCTTGCAATATGACCTGACTTATTATGGTTATAAGAAACAAAATCTTTGGGCACAGACCTGTTACCCCCACCAGAATTCTTATCAGACTTCGAGTTTAAATGGTAAAAGAGTGTCTTACTAGTGCTTAGCTGTTGTCTCGCTGCTGTGGTGTCTGTCTGGACATTTGGTAGTCCTCAGCCAAAGAAACAGTCTTTTCCACATTTTCTGGGTGGTGTTCCTTTACCCAATGCTGCTAATCTGTAGGCAGTATGTTGATGATTTGCTTCATTGCAAATGTATCGATGATCTGTGGGACTACTTTGCCCCCTAGTTGGAACCATTTTATCAGGAGTTCTTTGAGTGGGGTGAAGGCTTCTCGAGGATTATCAACTGAGTTGTACTTCAGATATCAAAATCTCTGCCTGCAGGTCTCCCAAGATGTCATACCTTTTCAAGATTTCAGTTTTCACCAGGTCATAGTTTTCTGACTGTGCAGTGTCCATATTGCTGTAGGCAAGTTGTGCTTTCCCTGTCAGGTAGGGTAACAGTCTGATTGTCCTTTGATGCTTTAGCCATCGGTAGGCTAGGCAACTCTTTCAGAAGTTGTCAGGTATGCCTTGATATCATCTAACAGACACAACTTTGAATGTTTAATGGCTTTTAGATTGCTTGCATTTGTTTGCTCATCAAGATGAATGCCAGATCCTTGGCCTAGATTGCAAGGCATCCAACCATTGCTGCTCCTGTCACTGCATCTATTCTCTCATCTACTGCTTCTGTCACTGCATTTCTTCCCTCCTGTGTGCTTCCAAATGTTAAATCTCTTTTCTCTCTGCTTCTCTGTCTCTTTTGTTGCATAGTCCACCATTTGAAAAATCCATCAAGCTTTCAGGTTCTGTCACCACCTGTTCTTTTTCCATAACTCCTACTGGCTGTACAATCTCAGCTTGGACTTCTGTCCCTGCCAGTTTGGCTGCCATTTTCCTGGTATCCACTCCTGGACTTACTGCTGCAGAATCCATACCTTTCTCTATGATTCCCTGGTACTAGTTCCAGTACCCATGCACAAAACACCTGGATCAGAGTATGTACGGTGTAAATCCCACTTACTCTGATACCATCTGTCATTGAGGTGCAGGTCAGAAAGCATAGGAAAAACCAAGGGCAGTTGTAGAATTCACAATAAAGAGTTTTATTTGACCTAGCAATAACATTAAAAAATAAAATTGTTCAGTATAACTATCTACAAAGGCCAAATAAACAGAAAATGCATCTTTTCCTTCAATCTCAGTGACCCTCTTTTCAAGCAAATGCAGTGCAGCTCTCTTATAAGTCCTTGCAACTCCCCTTCTTAACAAGCATCTCTGTTTTTTTCTAAAGTGTTCTTGTATATTTCAGGCAAGTGCTGGCTGGAACACAGTGTCCCAGAACGGACGGCCCTTTTCCACAGCTCTTCTGCAAAAGAATTAAAAATTGTTCTAAGGTAACCTCTTGAGTTTCCAATAGCTTTTTGCTATCATCTCAAACTATAATTATATATATTTCAACAGTAACACCATATATTTTCTAAACAAAGGGATCCCAATATCAGTTACATTGCCACATAATGATTTGCATATATTGTTATACCAGCAGATATGCAAAGGAGGAAAAGACAAACAGCAAGAAAAGACTGAGAGACAGTGAGAGGCAAAGAATTGTGATACTGTCAGGGGGATCAAATCCTAGGTCTCACAGAAAAATGTGGTTGCCCAACCAGAAAGACAATAGACAGTAAAGAGGAGAATAAACATATCCCTGAATTCAAACTCTTTCCATAACAACTGAGACAGGGTCCTAGTCCACCCTGTCACAGGCCCAGAATAGTATTACTAATGTTATAGAATGTTCAGAGGCTGGAGACCTGGGTTTGAATCCCACAGCCACCACTTGCATACTGTGTGACTCTGAGCAAGTCACTTGACTTCCTTGTTTCCCAGGTTGCACATGTAAACAAGTTTTCAGCTTAGTACGCCTCTCCTGGTAAAAAAAATATATATATATATTCAGGCAGTTTGAACAGAAAGTACAGCAATTGCAGAGAAAAAAAGGGAATCAAGAGTAGTTAAAAAGTAATTTGATTCTCTGGTGATGATGGGTCATATGTATAACTGGATACAATTGAAATGTAAAAGAATATTAGAATCACTATAGTAGAAAATGTGTGATTGTTTGTTTGTTTGTTTATGTTAAGAAAAAGCACTGTATATAATATATATATATATATAATATTGGCCTGAAGAATTGGTGTGAAACTACAAAACTGTAGCCGATTGAACAAGATTGGTTGAAAGCTAAAAGAAGAATAAAAGAAAATTGAAGTTTTTTATGAATTTTTTGGACATATGTCTTACTGATTTATGATTGTGTTATTAGATATTTAAAGCCTATAAGTAAGATTGTCCAGGTATATAGAAAAGATAACAAGGCATCCTATACCTACTTGATTTTACACATGGGGTGCAGGATGCTACCAGCACCTGTGCAAGAGTAAGATGAAAATGTGACAGGGCCTGTAAACCCTACTGGTGGACCAGGGAGGTTCAGGAGGTGGTGAGGGGAAAGAAGGTGGCTTAAAGGCATTTGAAGGGCTCAAGAAGAGAAAGGGATTGAGGGGAGTATGAGCTGATGGCCAGAAGGGCCACTAGAGTGGTGAATGCAGCTAAGGCAAGGAAGGAACAGAACCTGGCCATGGAAATTAGGAGAGGGAACAAGGGGTTCTTTAGATACACTGGGGAAAAATGAAGGGTGAAGGGGCAGATTAGCAGGATTAAAACAGAGGAGGGATGGGCACAAGACCGGGGGGGCAGGCTGAGGTACTAAATGAGTACTTCACCCCAGTTTTTGCCAAGGAAAATGGGGGGGATGCATCATACAAGGGAGGAGATGGTGAAACTGAGGAGGGGGGGACCGTTGCCGATCGGCAGGTCTGGGGAGGGGGGGCCATCAGTGGTGGGGGGGAAGTCAAAGCAGGGGGATGAGGTAGCAGAGGTGGAAATCATGGCAGAGAGAGTGAGGGAAGCCCTCAGCTCCCTTAAGATGGAGAAAGCACTGGGGCCAGATAAATTACATCCCAAAGTGCTGAAGGAAATGGTGGATGTCCTGGCGAAACCACTAGCAGAGCTTTTCAGCATCCTCTAAGGACAGGGTGGGTGCCCCAGGACTGGAAGGTGGCACATATAGTGCCTATCCACATGGGGGGGATCAAGGGAGGTGGCAGGGAACTACAGGCCCGTTAGCCTGACATCAGTTGTGGATACGGTGATGGAGGGCATTGTCAAGGAGAGACTGGGGGGACCTGGAAAAGTCAGGGTGCCTGGATGATAGGCAGCATGGATTCATCTCGGTAAAATAGTGTCAGACAAACTTTGTGGAGTTCTATGACTGGGTGATGAGTGCCTTGGACCTGGGTAGACCGGTGGACGTCCTCTACCTTGACTTCAGCAAGGCATTTGACTCTGTTCCTCATGGGGGCCTGTTGAATAAGTTGGGAGAAATGGGGGTTGGGAACCAGACGATCAGATGGATAGGCAATTGGCTCCAGGACCAGACCCAGAGGGTCATGGTTGGTGGGATAGTCTCACCTCCAAGGAGTGTCATTAGTGGGGTCCCTCAGGGATCGGTACTTGGGCCCCTCCTGTTCACCACCTACATCTCTGACATAAGGAAGGGTATCAGGAGTGAGATGATTCTCTTTGTGGATGACTCAAAACTGGGGGCGGTGGTGGATGGGGAGGAGGAGAGGGTGGCCCTACAGGGGGACATGGAGGATCTGGAACAGTGGTCTAGAAAGTGGAAGCTGAGGTTCAATGCAGGGAAATGCAAGGTACTGTGCCTGGGAGCCAGAAACCCAGGCCAAGCGTACACCCTGGGGGGGAAATAGTACAAGTCTCAATGGCTGAAAGGGACCTGGAAGTGATGGTGGATGTCAAGATGAACAACTCTGAGACTTGTAGGAGGGCAGTGGCCAAGGCCAACAGGATGCTGGGATGCATCGCTAGGGGGATCAGCTCCAGAAGGAAGGAAGTGATATTCCCTCTGTAGAACTGCTTGGTGAGGCCATGCCTTAAGTACTGCAAGCAGTTCTGGAGGCCACTCTTAAAGAGGGACATTGAACTCCTGGAGAGGGTTCAGAGGAGGGCAACCAAAATGAACTGGGGCCTGGGGGACAGGACCTATGGGGAGAGGCTCGAAGAGCTAAATATGTACACATTGGAAGAGAGAAGGGACCGAGGAGACATGATAGAGGTGTTCAGGTACATGAAGGGGTTAAATAGGGGAGGAGCAGTCAGGGTGCTTCAAAGGAAAGAGGGGATGTAACTAGAGGGAATGGGTGGAAGCTGGGGGGGGAGATTCAGAGGAGAAGGAGGAGGTGCTACTTCACTGAGAGGGTGTTGTATCCATGGAATGCACTGCCCAGGGGCTGGTGGAAAGCAGAAACAGTGGAGGGGTTCAAGAGGGGTGGGACAGGTACAGGAAGGGTTCTGGAACAAAGTCTGTGCAGCAGGAATATCTGGGACTGGGAAGGAAAAGCCAGAGAGTGAGGGGGGTCTGAGGACAGCTCACAGGGTGAGGAGCTGACCAAAGGAGCAGACACGAAAACCGTTAGGCCTATTCTGCTGGCATTTTAGTATGTTAGTATGTTTAGTAACTATGTTCTATATGTGCACAAATATTGAAGAACAGTAATTCTGTTTGTGTGCTAGTCTGTATCTTTTGCATCCAGTCATACCTCTCAGCTGTCCCTGATTTTTGAGATGTCCCTGATATTGACTCAAAAATGTCTTTAATCCCTCATAAATTTTGCCTTTGTCACTGAAACATGGATTTGAAGCGCACAATATTGCTAGACATTAATGACGTGTTTTCTCCCTTATAATGCTTATCACACTAGCTCCACTATATAGCAAGCTTCTTGAACTGATATTTCCATTTTACATGTGGCCCTGATTTTGGTAAAATGTCCCTGATATTTTTAAGCCCTGACCCTACTCTGCAAGACAGAAGGCTGAGAGGAATGCATCCAATGGCAAGCCTATCTATATCTATGGCTGTGTTTAGTTATCTATACAAAGACCCACAACTGACTAGTCTGGTCACATGACCTTGAGCAGCAAGCAATCACTGACAAAGGAATCTGAAACATTACTGGTTTTGTATGAGATGAAAAGCAGCTAATAGTAAACTTTAAAGTGAGTTTGGGATTATTTATTTTAAGTTCACCATGCTCATATGCATACAAACTTTGAGGTACAGTGACTTTGAAGGGTGAGACACTATCTGTCCAATGCAGAGTGGTCTGCAAGAGGCATGGCAGTATCACACCAATCATTGGCCAGGCTGCTCATGATGCTATTTTGCCAGAAGTGGTCTGCACTTGAAAAGAAAAAGCTGCACCAATCATACTGTGTTTTTTTTTTTCCTTTCATCTGCAGAACACTGCCCAACAAACAGCTGTTCACTACCCTTAATCTGATCAGTCTGGCTGACATCACTGCCACTGCCAGAGTCTTCCCATATCCTGTGGCTGTCCTGCCAGAGTCAAAGCCCGTGATGTCAGAATCCTCACTCGCAACAATACTGTCTCCACAAATGGCCCTCAGTTTAATGAGTGTGTGTGTGGCAGTTGCAGAACAGTGGTACCTCATCGTGCTTTTCTGGGGCAGTGTGGTCTGAGGTCCCAAAGTTAGACATTGTGTTCCAAAATCAACAGTAACCACCTACTCCTGAAAACTACAGGTCCAGCAGCAACAGGCTACACAACTCCCAAGCCCTCAGTTGCCATTGCTCAGTGTGAGCTACTGCAGCGCTGTCTCATACCAGTCGTCTGCCCCTCTTCAAAAAAAGTCAAGAATACGTTCACCCCTCCTGCCCATGTTCCTGCCTTCCCACCCTCCAGTCCCCTATGTATTGTGATTGCAGCTGTTTCCAAGGTGATTCATGGAGAAAGGCATATCAGTTTGATCTACTGGTGCCAACAGTAGCCCCTCCCCTCAACCATTGCCAACAATGGGGTGCCCAATCCCCATACTAGCAGTAGCCCCATCCCTCTGACCACTGTGGGACACTGGGGAGCCCACTCCCTGTATCCCCAGTTGTCATAACCCCCCTATACTACTGTGGAACACTGGGGAGCCCACCCCAAGTGTCCCCAAACATTTCCATACATTGTCTCTGTAAACAAGAAAACTGTTCCCCGATGTGTGATCTTTTTTCCTGTAAAAAAGAAAACAGTCCCTCATCTCCCCCAACCCCCATTCCAACCCTCCCACTGAGCACCCCATCCCCCCACCTCTACTTATCACTGGAGATCAAGCATTATCATCTTCTGTGGACGGGACACATCTGCACTCTTCAAAGCCAAACTGCAATTCAAGGTAAGCAACATTATAATGGTAGTTAATAGGTTTTAAACTTCGTTGACATCTCAGCCATCTTTTGGTATTTTTGGTACCTAATTTTATACATGGGCTTTTAGCTTCCACCACATGAACACTGGCACTTTCATTTTGTTACTCCGTACTAAAGGAGATTCCACAGTCAGTGCATGGAATCATCTTTCTGGACCAAGTGATGAAACGACAGCGCCACTTTTCATGAGGTGGGGTCTAAAAAAGCCATGTTGAAAATTCGGTGCAAAAATATGAAAATATGTCCGAGTTTCATGCGCTTGTTCACATTTTCATATACACGCATGTCATTTTGCTAATGTTTAATATTTTCACTCCAAATTTTTAACATACATATTTTTTCACACCACCTCATGAACAGTACAGCTGTCATTTCTCACATCCTGCCCAAATTACGTTTTTGTACCTGTGGCTTAGAATAACGCAGTCATTGCACAGAATCTCCTTTTGGAATTAAGTAAGGAAATGACAGTACCATTGTTCATGAGGTGGGGTCCCAAAAAGACCATGTTGAAAAGTTGGTGCAAAAATATGAAAAAATTCCCTATTTATGCATGCTCGTTGACATTTTCCTATGCACATGTGTAGCTTTGCCAATTGTTTTATATTTTCACTCCAAATTTTGAACATGCACATTTGTTCACACCACCTCATGAAAGGTATAGCTGTCATTTCTAACATCCTACCTGAAATGTGTTTTCATACCTGTGGCACAGGATGGTGCAGTCATTGCACCAAATCACCTTTCAGGACCAAGTAAGAAAATTACAATACCACTTTTCACGAGATGTGGTCCCAAAAAACCCATGTTGAAAATTTGGTGTCAAAATTTTAAAAAATGGCTGTGTTATGGGCATTATGGGAAAAGCACAGGGGAACCATAGAGGTAAAACAGAGGGAGGAACAGAAGCCATAATCAAGTAGTGGCCTTATAGGCAGACTGGGTGGACTTAGCGGTCCTAATCTACCAACAATTTCTATGTTTCTGTTTCACTACACACGCTTATGACTGGAGAGAGTCACAGGATTGTGGGGTGGGAGTTGCAGACAGTTACCAAGGAAGAAAGGGTCCTGGGGGTTATTATTTCAGATAACCTAAAAATGTCAAAGCAGAGAACAAGGGCAACAGGGATGGTCAGTGTTATGCTGTGGTGCATACCAAGGGATATCACCAGCAGAACACAACACATAGTGATGCCATTGTATAAAACCATGGTCAGGCCTCGCAAAGAGTACTGTGTGCCATTTTGGAGGCCACACCTTTGAAAGGACATTGACAGGCTAGAGGCAGTCCAGCGAAGGCCGAATAAGATGGTACAAGGCACTCACCACAAAACTTGCGAGGAGAGATTAAGGGACCTCAATATGAACTCACTGAAGGAGAGGAGGGAGAAAGGGGACATGATAGAAACATTTAAGTACCTCAAGGGCATAAACAAGGTGCAGGGGGAGACATCTTGCAATACAGAATGAGTACAAGAAAGATGGGGCATGACATAACATTGGAAGGTGACGCGGAAATGTGAGGAAGTTTTTCTTCACAGAAAGGGTGCTGGATGCATGGAATGGTCTGCCACTAGAGGTGCTGAGAGCAAGAACTGTGGTTGTATTTAAACATGCATGGCACAGGCATAGAGGAACTATAGAGGTAAAGCAGAGGGAGGGTCAGAAGCTGTAATCAAGTATAAGGCTTATGGCACACTGGATGGGCCTAATAGTCCTTATCTGCCAACAGTTTCTATGTTTCCCTATGTACACTCATGACTGGAGAGAGCTACAGGATGTGGGGGTAGTTGCTTATAGACACTAAGGAAATAAGGTACCTGGAGGTTAATATTTCATATGAACTGAAAATTTCAAAGCAGAGTACAAGGGCAGCAGAGAAGGCCAGTGGCATCCTTGGTTGCATAGATAGGAGTAGCCCTTATTCTACCTGCTTCCTTGGCTTGTCCTGCTCCACCTGGTATAATACAAATACCAACGGCAAACTTCCGCTTTGAAAAATGCTTGTTATCCATACAATGGCTTTTTGGATTAACCCTGCTTTAGGATACTAAAGCACTGACTTACTATATCAGTATGTATGGTCTTCTGGGGTAAAGGGTCCATTTCATTGTGAACAACTTGAGTATAATCGTTGACTGGTCACTCATTTCAGCATTTTGTTCGGGAGTATTGGATGGAGGAAAAGATAATATACTGTAATTGTGTTTATTCATATATAGTGCATACTTACCCACAACATTAAATTGTGAGACATACTTTTTCACCCCTTGCATCACAATCCCAACTGCTGAGATTTGGTTAAACATGTTATTTCTCTTTTTCTAAATTTTGCATTTGAACTTTTTTTTATTTGGGCAAATATCACCCCATACCATCTAAGCTTAGTAGATTTCCCAGTTGTCTCACTGCCCTTTCCTTCCCACACATCCTGCTGTGCTAATGGTGATGGTATTAATTGAATGAACTTACAACAGGAAAGCTTGGTGCTGCACACCCTCTTCTGACAACAGCTGATGCTGATGGCAAAGTTTGTTTAAAAATAATTGAAAGTTTAATTAACTTGAAGTTAGATGCAGTGATGAAGGCAAGAATATAGAATAGATTTATTATACAGTCATGTTTCCATCTGGCTTGCATTTCCAGTTTGTGACGTATTTTATATATTTTCATGCGTAAACAAACATGTTTTTTGGTTTTAATGCAAAAAGTGCTCTTGTAAGAAACCGCTATGGTTCTCAAAGCAGGTAGCAGGGAAGGTTAGGGAGAAAAGGAAAGCATTCAGGAAGTACAAGGAATCACAGAAGGAGCAGGACAGAGAATTGTATCAATTAAAGCAAAAGGAAGCAGGGAAGGCAGTCAGAACAGCAAAGGCCCAAACTGAGGAAAAGATAGCCAACTCAGTTAAGAAGGGGGTATAAAACCTTTTATAGGTAAATCAAGGAGTGAAGGAAGACCAAGGGAGGGATAGTGAGGCTTAGTAAAAAGGGAGGGGGTGGACACAGGGTGACTGTGAAAAGGCAGAGATACTAAACAAATATTTTTGCTTAGTATTCACAAATGAAGAAGGGGAGGTACCAAAACCAAGCAATAGAAACACTCTAGATACAGGGGTTGATACCAGCCCATTCACAGAAGAAAGGGTTCTGAAAGAACTCTTAAAACTGAAGGTGGACAAAGCAATGGTGCCTGAAGGGATTCATCCCAGAATTCTAAAAGAACTAAGGGTAGAACTTGAGACACCACTGACTACCCTCTTTAATAAATCATGGGAGGATTGGGTGGTACCTGAGGACTGGAGGAGGAAGATGTTATTCCACTTCACAAAAGTGGGAGCAAGGCAGAAGCAGGAAACTATAGACCTGTTAGTTTAACCTCAGTGATTGGGAAAATAATGGAATCACTTCTGAAGTAAAGAATTGTTGAGTACCTAGAGGTCAGAGGGGCACAGGACCCAAGGCAGCATGGATTCACAGCATGAATGTCATGTCAGATGAATCTAATAGATTTCTTTGACTGGGTGGCCAAAGTAGTAGATCAAGGAGGGGCTGTGGACATGGCCTACCTAGACTTTAGTAAGGCATTTGACACAGTCCCACACAAAAGATTAATATACAAGCTGGACAGCCTGGGAGTGGGTTCCAAGATGGTAGTCTGGGTAAAGAATTAGCTGGAGAACAGGATAAAGAGGGTAATAGTAAATGGAGTCCACTCTGAAGAAAGGGGGGTTACCAGTGGGTACCACAGGGTTCAGTACTAGGACTGGTCCTCTTTAATGTCTTTATAAGCGACATTGCAGAGGGACTGGAAGGAAAAGTATGTCTCTTTGCAGATGACACAAAGATCTGCAACAGAGTTGATACACAATATGTGGGGTGGAAAGGATGAGAAGGGACTTGGCAAGGCTGGAGGAATAGTCAAATGTATGGAGGCTTAGATACACTGCCTAGAAGTGCAAAGTAATGCAACTGGGAAACAAAAACCCAGGGGAAGAGTACACAATGGGGGGGGGTGAGATACTAACAACAACAAAAATGGAAAGGGATCTGGGAGTAGTCATATCAGATGACCTAAAGTTGGCCAAGCAATGTGAGAGGGCAGTAGCGAGGGCTGGGGGGATACTGGGATGCAAAGGGAGAGATATCACTAGTAGAAAATGGGAAGTTGTTTTCCCTCTGTACAGACAGTTGGTGAGACTCCATCTGGAGTACTGCATGCAGTTCTGGAGACCCAGTCTCTGCAAAGAAATAGACAGGATGGAGGCAGTCCAGAGGAGGGCAACTAAAATGGTGCAGGGTCTGCACAGATGACATATGAAGAGAGACTTAGGAGCTTAATATGTATAGCCTCAAGGAAAGAGGGAGGAGACATGATAGAAACTTTCAAGTACCTCAAGAGAATCAACAAAGTCCAAAAGGGTTACATCTTTCAGAAAAAGAGGTATGCAAGAACAAGAGGGCACAATTTGAAGATTTTGGGGGGATGGCTCAGAGGTAATGTGAGGAAGTATTTTTTCATGGAGATGGTTGTGGATGCATGAAACAGCCTTCCTGAGGAGGTGGTAGAGTCAAAACCAGTGGTGGTAGAGTCAAAACCAGTGATGGATTTCAAGAATGCATGGGACAGTCATAAGTCAATTCTAGGGGGTGGGTGTAGGAAGAAGTAGGCTGTTGGTTAACTAGGATCTGCTGCTTATTCATTAGGTAGAGAAATGGGCAGACAGGGTGGGCCAAGCGGTCCTTATCTGCTGTCAAATTCTACGTTTCTATGTTCTGACCTGGAGCACCCCCACCTTTCCAAATATTCCGACACTACTGGTAACACCATTCCCTGCTATTTATCTACATGGCCCTGTCAGCGAGGCACAGATCAGGAAGCATAGGAAGAACCTGGGCCAGTTGTAGAATTCACAACAAGAGTTTTATTTGTATCAGCAGTAACATTAAAAAAAATAATATTGTTCATAATAACTATTTATAAAGGCCAAATAAACAGAAGATGCATCTGAGTTTTCCTTCAATCTCTGTGTCCCTCTTTTCAAGCAATTGCAGCTCAGGTCTCTTATAAGTCCTTACAACAACCCCCCTTCTTAACAAGCATCTAATTTTTTCTAAAGTGTTCTAGTATATTTTAGGTTGGTGCTAGCAGGAACACAATGTCCCAGAACTGAGGCCCCTGTTCCACATCTCTTCTGCAAAAGGCTTAAAAATTGCACTAAGGTAACCTCTTGAATTTCCGGTAGCTTTTTGCAATCCTCTCAATCTGTAATTATATACATTTCAACCATAACACTGTATATTTTCTAAACAAAGGGATCCCAAAATCAGTTACATTTCCACATAATGATTTGCATATATTTTTATACCAGCAGATATGCAGGGGAGGAAAAGACAAACAGAAAGGCAAGACTAAGAGACAGTGTGAGACAAAGAACTGTGATACTGTCAGGGTGATCAAATCCTAGGTCTCACAGGAAAATTTGGTTGCACAACCAGACAGACAATAGACAGGAAAGGGGAGGATAGAACGTATCCCTGCATTCAAACTCCTTCCAAAACATCTGGGACAGGGTTCTATACCACCCTGTCACATATGCCCCCTCCTTAAGAGGGAACTTGTTTTATTAAACAGGTTTCCAAAACTTTATAGTAATTCTATACTAATTTTAGCTTCTAACTTTCAGAAATTAAGCACATGTGCATTATCCATTTTTCTCTAGAACAGTGCAACAAAAAGTAAAGTTCAAAACCATACATTTGTTTTTCAACCTTCAGAACCCTCAATTCCTGATCCATACCTTGATAGAAAAATCAGCATTGCTATTCTCTTCAACAGATTAGTGTATCACCTTGAATTTAAATGGCTGTAGTGCCAAGTACTACCTTGTGATTCTGGAATTTTTATCTTTCATTTGGTTAAGCCAACAGAGAGGATTGTGAGCTGTTATAAGTACAAAGTCAGTTCCTAACAAATACAACTTAAAGGACTCTATTGCCCACTTTGCTGCTAAACATTCCTTTTCAATGGTGGAGTACCTTTTCTCTCTGTCATGCAATGTCCTACTTATGTACAGAATAGGATGCTCTGTCCCATTTATATTTTGACTCAGTACTGAACCTAGGTCTACCTGTGACGCATCTGTAACAAAAATGGTTTCTCAAAGTCTGGGCTTCTTAAAACAGGGGTTGAACATAATGCAGCCTTAATGGCTTGAAAAGTTTCATCACACTCTGAGGTCCATTTCACATTGTTTGGGAACCGTTTATTTGTGAGTTCAGTGAGGGGAGTAGCTAACTCAGCAATGCTGGGAACAAATCTCTGATAATAACCAGTCAGCCCTACAAATGAACAAATACAAGTAAAGAGCACACCAGATGGAACTTATTGCAAAAAAATATATGCTAGAATAGCTTTTATTGCATGCTGGAATTCAGGCCAGAACATCCCTGCACTTCTGCCTTCAAATGACCTGATATGTTTCTTTGTTTTAGGGACAGGACTGTTAGCTATAGCTTCTATTTTAGGACTTTCTGGCTTAACTTCTCCATTTCCCAACACATAGCCCAAATATCTAGCTTACTGCATGCCCAACGTACATTTGGTAGGATTAATAGTCAGACCTGCATGTTTGATAGCTTGAATAACTGCTCATATGTGTTTCAGGTGGCTTTTCCAGTCTGAACTGTACACCATGACATCATCCAGGTATGCAGCACAATAACCAGGGTGAGGTGATAAAATTATAACCATATGTCTGCCCCATGCATTCTTGAATTCTCCCACTGTTTTTGAGTCCACGACCTCCTCAGGAAGGCTTTTCCATGCATCCACAACCCTCTTCATGACAAAATACTTCCTCACATTACCTCTGAGCCATCCCCCCATCTTCAAATTGTACCCCCTTGTTCTTGCACATCTCTTTTTCTGAAAGATGCTACCCTCTTGGACGTTGTTGATTCCCTTGAGGTACTTGAAAGTTTCCATCATGTCCTCCCCATCCCTTCTTTCCTCAAGAGTATACATATTAAGCTCCTTTAATCTGTCTTTGTATGTCTTCTAGTGCAGACCATGCACCATTTTGGTTGCCCTCCTCTGGACAACCTCCACCCTGTCCATGTCTTTGCAGAGATGGAGTCTCCAGAACTGCATGCAGTACACCAGATGGAGTCTCACCAACTGTCTGTACAGAGGGATAACAACTTCTTGTTTTCTACTGGTGATGCCTCTCTGTGCATCCCAGTATCCCCCCCAGCCATGCTTACTGCCTTCTCACAATCCTTGCCCACCTTTAGGTCATCTGATATAACTACCCCCAGTTACCTTTCGTTTTTGTTGTCAGTATCTCACCCCCACTGTGTACTCTTCCCCTGGGTTTTGATTCCCAGGTGCATTACTTTGCACTTCTTTGTGTTGAATCTAAGCTGCCATACATTTGACCATTCCTCCAACCTTGCCAAGCCCCTTCTCATCCTTTCCATACCCCCTTGTGTATCAACCCTGTTGCAGATATCTCTGTGATCTGCAAAGAGACATACTTTTCCTTTCAGTCCCTCTGCAAAGTCACTTATAAAGACATTAAAAAGGACCAGACCCAGTACTAAACCCTGTGGTACCATACTAGTATCCTCCCTTTCTTCAGTGTGGCTCCATCTACTATTATCCTCTGTGTACTGTTGTCCTGCCAATGTTTTACACAGGCTACCAGAATGGGACCCACTCCCAGGCTGGCTAAACATTTTTTATTAATCTTTTGTGCAGAACTGTGTCAAATGCCTTGCTAAAGTCTAGGCAGGCCATGTCCACAGCCCCTCATTGGTCAACTACTTTGGTCACCCAGTCAAAGAAATCGACTAGATTAGTCTGACATGACCTTCCCACTTTGAATCCATACTACCTTGGGTCCTGTGCCCCACTGACCTCTAGGTACTCGACAGTTCCTTCCTTCAGAAGGGATTCCACCATTTTCTCTGCCACTGAGGTCAAACTGAGAGGTCTGTAGTTTCTTGCCTCTGTCTTGCTCCCACTTTTGTGAAGGGGAGTCACATCCACCCTTCTTAAGTCCTCAGGTACAGGATCATCCTGTCATGATTTGTCAAAAAGAGTAGTCAATGGTGTTTCTAGTTCTCCCCTTAGTTCTTTTAGAATTTAGGAGTGAATATCATCAGGCCCCATTGCTTTGTCCATCTTCAGTTTTAGGAGTTCTTTCAGAACCCTTTCTTCTGTGAAAGAACTGATATTGCCCCCCCCCCATCCAGAGTGCCTCTATTGACTGGATTAGGTACCTCCTCCTCCTATTCCTTTGTGAATACTGAGCAGACACATTCATTCAGTATCCCTGCTTTTTCACTGACCCTCTCTGCCCACCCACCATCCTCTTTATTCAGCCTCAGTATCCCTCCTTTTGTCCTTCTTCCCTCCCTAATGTGCCTATAAAAGGTTTTATCCTCCTTCTTAACCGAACTGGCTATCTTTTCCTCAGTTTGTGCCTTTGCTATTCTGACTGCCTTCCCCACTTTCTTATGCTTTAACTTGTACAGTTCTCTGTCCTGCTCCTTCTGTGTTTCCTTATACTTCCTGAACGCCCTCTTTTTCTCCCTAACCTTCCCCACCACCACTTTTGAGAACCATACTTGTTTTTTCTTTCATTTTGATTTGTTTATTTGCTTCACACAAAGGCCTGTTGCCTCTGTGATGGCAGTTGTGATGTATCCCCAATGTTGCTCCACCCCTCCTTCTTGCCTGTTTGCTAGTGCTTTTCTGAGGCACTCTCCCATTTTGACAAAATCTGCCCTCCTGAAGTCCAGTACCTTCACTTTTATATGGCATGACTCTACAGCTGTTTGGTGGCCAGTTGTTACCAAATGGCTACCCACGTCTAGATCTGAGATACTCTCTCCATCCCCATTTGAGAGTACCATGTCTAACATTGCTCCCTCCTGAGTGTGTTCCAACATTAGCTGTCTGAGGCATGCCCTGTGTAGGGCATCGAGAATGGCCCTGCTCTTTGACGTGGCTGCAGCAAAGGTGCTCCAGTTAACATCTGGCATATTCAGGTCCCCATCAGCAATATCCTCCCCTTTCTCTGCCATCCTATGGGTGCCTTCTATCATTTCCTTATCCATTTTCTCCCCTGAGATGGGGGTAGGTATACAATCCCTGGGTAGACTGTGGTACCATTTCCAGTCTCTAGGGTGACCCATAGTGCCTCCTCTCCTCCCTGTTTATCCTTTAGTTCCTTTGCTTTGATCCCTTCCCTTACATAGAGAGCTACTCCTCCTCCTCCTCTTCTACTCTCCCTGTCCCTTCTGTAGATTGTGTACCCTGGTATGTTGACATCCCAGTCATGGTTGTCTGTGTACCATGTTTCTGTGACTGCCACTATATCCAGGCATCCCTCTTCCATCAAGGCCACCAGTTTAGGGAGCTTGTTACCTAGACTATGGACATTGGTAGTCATTACCCTCCATTTTTTGATGGCCTTACCCCTTTTCACCCCATCCCTGCCTTACTACCTTTGTCTTTTTCTCCATTTACCCCTGCCCTTCTCCTTATCAACTTCTCTATCTTTGTGTTTACCTCATTAGCTACCCTGAATTTTTGGGGGTGCTAGGATTTCCCTTCTCCTTTTCAGTGCCTCCCCCTTGGCTAGTTTAAATGCTTGTCAAATAAGCATTTAAACCTATCACCTAGGATACTGGTTCCGCTCCTGGACAAATGCAGACCATTGTACCAGTATAGGTCTGCATCCCTTCAAGTGAACGCCCAGTCCCCAATGAAGCCAAAACCTTGAGCTCTTCTGCACCAGTTTTTCAACCACTGACTGAATCCCATGGTGCGGTGCACCCTAGTCTCACCCATACCATAGACAGGCAGCACCTCCGAGAAGGTTACTGTGCATGCTACTTGTCTAAGGCCCTTACCCAACTCCACAAACTCCTCCTTCACTGCTCTGATCCCTTTCACAGCCAGATCATTTGTCCCTAGGTGGATAATGACATCCAGCTCCCTCCCCCGTGCAGCTGCACCTGTGAACCTGAGGATTCGCTCCCTGTCCCTCCAAGCCATGGCACCAGGCAGGCACCTTACCTCCCTCTCCCCTCCCTCCCCCAGTTCTACCCTCCTAGCAATGGAGTCCCCCACCAGGAGTTGTTTCCTTCCCCTGTGGGTTTCCATGCCACCCTCCTGTGCGTCTCCTTTGTGGATGCTTTGCTCGGCCTGGTACTGTGGTAAAAGTACTGTTAAATGTCTGGTACATTACGAATGTCTGCAGTTTCTTCTGAGGTTAAGGAAACGTTCACCTTTACAGCATCAGCATTTACAGTTTGTTCCAGTCTATCATAAGCTACATCAATATCATCTTTATCAGTTTCTGAAACTTTCTGGAAAAACTAGCAAAGCAGCTTTCTGCATTTTTTTAACTCATTTCTTGAGGAGAGTAGCATGATATATCTTAGTAGGGTTTTTCCTGTCAGTGGTCTCAGCCTCTTGCTTAATGGTGCCAGTATGTCTAAGCACTCGAAAAGGCCCTTGTTATTTCATTAACAGTTTATTTTCTGTTGTGGGTAACAGTAGCAAAACCTTTTCACCTGGCTTGAAAACTTTTTCTTTTACCCCGTGATCATAATATACCTTCTTTTAGTTTGGGGCCTCTTCCTGATTACTTAGGGCAATTTCAACATATTGTGCCAGCTTCTTTCTTAGGGCACATGTATAAGACGTTACAGATTGTTTCTGAATGGGGTTTTCTTCCCATGTTTCTTTTATCACATCCAGTGGCCCTCTTGTCTGCCAACCATACAGTATTTCAAATTGTGAAAACTCTGCTGATGTCCGTGGCACTTCTTTGTAAGCAAAAAGTAGGTAAAGCAAGTATTGGTCCCAATCTTTCCCTTCTCCTTTTAAAAACCTTTTTAACATGCATTTTAGGATTTCATTAAAATGCTCAACAAGACCATCTGTCTGACAGTGATAAGCGGGAGGTTCTTATGGCTGTGATACCTAGTAGTTTGTACAGCTCCTTATGTAATGCAGCACCAAAATTACTACCCTGATCAGTAATAATCTCTTTTGGTATGCCCATCCTGTTGAAAATGTTGGCAAGCTCTGCTGCCACTTTTGAAGCTGTGGCAGTACGCACTGAATTTGCTTCTGAGTATTGAGTAGCATAGTCACATACTAGCAGGATAAATCTATTACCCTTTTTTACTTTTCTCTAGAGGACCAACCACATTCACTGAAATTCACTCAAAAGCATGTCTATCAAGGGTAGGGGCACCTTGTCTTTTCTAGTGACTGGGGCTACTTTCTGACAATCAGCACAGGAATTACAATAGGTAGCAACATTTTTCATGAATTCCAGGTCAGTAAAATCTATACAGCAATCTAGCAAGGGTGTGATCCCTCCCTGAGTGACCAGCTACAGAACTATCATTTGCCATCTGTAACAACTCTGTTTTATACTTCTCTGGTATAACCACTTGTTCTGTCTGTTCCTGTGTCTGAGGTTTAACCTAAACTCTGTATAGTAGCCCATTACATTTTTTAACCATTGGTCCATCCTGTTTGGGTTTCACCCTCAGCTGCTTAAAATAACCCTTGAAAGAAACATCAGTATCTTGCTCTAAAATAAAATCACAATCAGTTATCAGCAGTTTCAACATTTTCATATGTTAGCCTCTTATGTCTATCAGTCATTTGTTGCCATAGTTTCTTCAGGCATTGTCTTTCTTTCCTGGATTTTGAGATCTTGGAGCTGTGCTCAAACAAGTTCGAATCAAAGTCACTGAAAGGAAAAGTGTCCCCATCATCTGAGATTTCTTTGCCTGAGCTCTTGTTACCATTGCTGCTGAAACTGCAGGGTTCTGTTCCTCTGAGAATAATTCAGTAAATCCTGGAAAGTCATTTCTAATAATCATAGGTACAGGTGACTCATGTACTACCCCCACTTTCATTTGGTGTGACATGCCCTAAATGGTCAGAGTCTTTTAAGTGGTGGGATAGTATCAAGTGTCCTCATGGATGCAGATGACACCAGTACTTGGTCCTTTTGCACAGTGTTTTCCCAGCACCTCAACATAAATTAAGGTGTTTCTGCTTCCTGAATCAAAGTGTCCCTTTACAGTCTTATCTCCCACATTCACATCTGTTAAGTACTTGCCCCAATTTGCCATGGACAAATCTGCTCCAGTGTCACTCTTCTTATGGCAATTTCTTGCAATATAACCTGACTTATTATGGTTATAACAAATAATGTCTTTGGCCACAGACCTGTTACCCCCACCAGAATTCTTATCAGACTTCGAGTTTAAATGGTAAAGAGTGTCTTACTAGTGCTTAGCTGTTGTCTCACTGCTGTGGTGTATGTCTGGCCATTTGGTAGTCCTCGGCCAAAGAAACAGTCTTTTCCACATTTTCTGGGTGGTGTTCCTTTACCCAATGCTGCTAATCTGTAGGCAGTATGTTGATGAATTGCTTCATTGCAAATGTATCGATGATCTGTGGGACTACTTTGCCCTCTAGTTGGAACCATTTTATCAGGAGTTCTTTGAGTGGGGTGAAGGCTTCTCGAGGATTGTCAACTGAGTTGTACTTCAGATATCAAAATCTCTGCCTGCAGGTCTCTCCCAAGATGTCATACCTTTTCAGGATTTCAGTTTTCACCAGGTCATAGTTTTCTGACTGTGCAGTGTCCATATTGCTGTAGGCAAGTTGTGCTTTCCCTGTCAGGTAGGGTAACAGTCTGATTGTCCATTGATGCTTTAGCCATTGGTAGGCTAGGCAACTCTTTCAGAAGTTGTCAGGTATGCCTTGATATCATCTATCGGACACAACTTTGAATGTTTAATGGCTTTTAAGTTGCTTGCATTTTGTTGCTCATCAAGATGTATGCCAGATCCTTGGCCTTTGATAGCTTGCAAGGCATCCAAAAATTGCTGCTCCTGTCACTGCATCTATTCTCTCATCTACTGCTTCTGTCACTGCATTTCTTCCCTCCTGTGTGCTTCCAAATGTTAAATCTCTCTTTTTCTCTCTGCTTCTCTGTCTCTTTTTGTTGCATAGTCCACCATTTGAAAAAATCCATCAAGCTTTCAGGTTCTGTCACTGCCTGTTCTTTTTCCATAACTCCTGCTGGCTGTACAATCTCAGCTTGGACTTCTGTCCCTGCCAGTTTGGCTGCCATTTTCCTGGTAACCACTCCTGGACTTACTGCTGCAGAATCCATACCTTTCTCTATGATTCCCTGGTACTAGTTCCAGTACCCATGCACAAAACACCTGGATCAGAGTATGTACGGTGTAAATCCCACTTACTCTGATACCATCTGTCATTGAGGTGCAGGTCAGAAAGCATAGGAAAAACCAAGGGCAGTTGTAGAATTCACAATAAAGAGTTTTATTTGTACTAGCAATAACATTAAAAAATAAAATTGTTCAGTATAACTATTTACAAAGGCCAAATAAACAGAAAATGCATCTTTTCCTTCAATCTCGCTGACCCTCTTTTCAAGCAAATGCAGTGCAGCTCTCTTATAAGTCCTTGCAACTCCCCTTCTTAACAAGCATCCTGTTTTTTTCTAAAGTGTTCTTGTATATTTCAGGCAGGTGCTGGCTGGAACACAGTGTCCCAGAACGGAGGCCCCTTTTCCACAGCTCTTCTGCAAAAGAATTAAAAATTGTTCTAAGGTAACCTCTTGAGTTTCCAATAGCTTTTTGCTATCATCTCAAACTATAATTATACATATTTCAACAGTAACACTATATATTTTCTAAACAAAGGGATCCCAATATCAGTTACATTTCTACATAATGATTTGCTTATATTGTTATACCAGCAGATATGCAAAGGAGGAAAAGACAAACAGCAAGAAAAGACTGAGAGACAGTGAGAGGCAAAGAATTGTGAGACTGTCAGGGTTATCAAATCCTAGGTCTCACAGGAAAATGTGGTTGCCCAACCAGACAGACAATAGACAGTAAAGATGAGAATAAAACATATCCCTGAATTCAAACTCTTTCCATAACAACTGAGACAGGGTCCTAGTCCACCCTATCACAGGCCCAGAATAGTATTACTAATGTTATAGAATGTTCAGAGGCTGGAGACCTGGGTTTGAATCCCACAGCCACCACTTGCATACTGTGTGACTCTGAGCAAGTCACTTGACTTCCTTGTGTCCCAGGTTGCACATGTAAACAAGTTTTCAGCTTAGTACGTCTCTCCTGGTAAAAAAATACATATATATTCAGGCAGTATGAACAGAAAGTATTGCAATTGCAGAGAAAAAAAGGGACTCAAGAGTAGTTAAAAAAGTATATTGTTGCTACAGGCAGACATTTCTTACCCACAGAAGCCACTGTCTTGTGGATGTTGGATTCCACCGGTCTAAATGTTCTAAATCCCCATATTCAGAGGCAACTGTGTACACTGCACTGTCAGGAGAATTGTGTGGTATTTAGCGCATGGCCAGCTCAGGTAATATGCTACTAATTAGCACACTTTAACAGGAATGTCCTGTCTGATGTCAGTGTACTGCATAGTGACTATGTACTATTTTAACACAGCTCCAGGATAAGTATTGGCTACAGAAGCCCAGTGGAGCTAGTGCAGCCCAACCAGGATAGCATCAGGATTCCTGTGGGCCATATTCATCCCTCAGATACTAAAAAGCTCAGTGGGCAAGCAAGGCACTATGGGCCATTTGCCTGTAGATTATACTGTATGCTCTTTAGTCTGTGTGTACTCCCTCTGAAAACCTATTACATAGCTGTCTTGAATATTCTTGATAGTCTTGTGCCCCCCTGTAAGGGTATCTGACCTCCTCTTGATCTACCAGCTCAAGACCCTCCTCCATGCACCCACCCCACACTCATGTGCCCTAAGGAAAAATATTGTTCTAGTGACAGTTACTGGCAAAACCCTTTGCTCATCATCTCAGCCACCTGCCATCTGACTGTCTGTGAGTAATCATGTGTGCTGTAGAAAAGTCATCTGACTTTCAGTGAGCAAATGTGAGTAATGTAGAAATAGCTATTTCTACGTTACTCATGATTTCTCACTGAGGTGGTTAGTAGAGGTTATGCTGGTTTCCATCACTATTGCCATGGTTTGACTTAGGTGACTGGTGCAAGGAGGTGTGGGAGAACTATCCTGAGTGGGTGGGTGGGTAGGGTGGGTGTAAGATGCCCATATGGTTGGGACCATTAGACTACCAGAAATATTTCAGACAGCTGGAGGAGGGGTATTAGGTGGTGGAGGGACCACTTGACCACCAGGAATAAAGACAGCTATAGTTCAGGTAATCAAGAGGTATGGTGGAACTAGAACACCAGGAGTATGCAAGACAGCTACAGGACAAACTATGGGGGGGGGGGGAACTGTGTGTGGTGATAAGAGTAAGATTTGGGCAACATTAAAATGCTGCACCAGAGGCAGTTTAGTGCTGCTGAAACCATTAAATATACTGCTGGATGGGGTAGCAGTTCTGACCTGGTGCTGATAAAGAGGGATAGCATTGCAGACATCACAGTGGGCAGTCCCCTAGGTACTCAAGCATAGTAGAGGGGTAGCTAGGGGACCATGAGGCATGCAATGAAGCTAGAGGGGAAGAAGCTTTGGAGGCAGATAAGGAAGTATTACTTCACTGAAATAGTGGTGGATGTCTGGAATAGATTGCCAGCGGAAGTGGTGGGCATGCATGAGATAGACAGAGGGGAGTATAAGGAAATGGGCAGGGAAGAGGGAAGATATCAGAGACCAGTTAGGATTTGTGGTGACAGACTAGGCAGGGACCAATTAAGCAGAATGGCTGGACCAATCAGTCTTTTACTGCTGAAAAATTCTGTATTTCTATATTTCTGTGATACACCCAGAATGTACAGAGGATCCCTTATTTGCAAGAGTATACTAGTATATTCTGTGTGATCATGCTGTCGGGTCAGTGCAGCACATGTATTTACATAAGGCCTTTGAATATGACTCCATCTGCCAGCTGGCGCTTATGTATGGTTAATGGTATTAATCTGGTTAGTTTCCTACCATCTGTTTAAATATGGAGGCCCTACAGCTGAAAAAAAATTATGAACAGAATAAAGAACATCTTTATAAGTGCACAGTTTCTTCAAAACTTTTTTTTTACATTTTGTCACCAAATTTTAAACATAGTCTTGTAATGATCCCACAATATGATCAAGATAGGTAGAATTTTCTAAATAGCCCCAGAATGGAGATTTTGCAGAGTGACTGAGAAGGAACTGAAAATTGATATCTGTTATGTTCATGAGTTGGGGTACCCCAAGGGCTATGTTGAAGATTTGGGGCCAGATGGTATAAAAATAATATTTTTACATGTTTTGGCCTCAAATTTTCAACATAGCCAAAATAACATGTTTCAGATAGGATTTGAACAATAGCATCTGTCATATTCATCAGGTGAGGTAACAACAGAGCATGTTGAAAATTTGGGGACAGAATTTCAAAAGTCACAATGTAATGAGCAAACATTAAAAAAATGTAATGTTAACTCACAATTTCTTTCTTTCTTTTTTTTTTTTTTACATTTTGACTCCACATTTTCAATAAGGTCATTATATGATCCCACCTTATGATCAAGACAGGTGGAATTTTTTAACTCCTGTCTGAAAGGAAAGCAGACTGACTGCGAAGGCATATTTGGGACAGGGTTTAAAAACAATATACTCCCTTCTTCATAAGGTGATGGTAAAAAAGGCTATGTTGAAAATCTGGGGCAAAAGGATAAAAAAGTCTGCTGGACTATTTTCTCTTTTTTTCTGTTAAAAAAATAAACAAACTAAGTGGACAACAAGGGGCCTTTTTTATTGCAGGCACTGACACTAGGGACTGGGCACCCCAATGTCAGTTTGATGTTCAGTGGTACCAGGGATGGGCACCCCAGTGTCATGCTGTTGGGGTGACCATTTTTTGGTTGTGAGGTTAGTCACTCAACCACCATGGTTACTTTGGGATGGTGCTTTTTTTCTGGTGGCAGGGTTGGGTACCCAACCAATAAAGTTACTTGGCAGCAGATTTGTTTGTTCCAGCAGAGGGGTTGGACAACCAACCACCTGAGAGAGTTGGGGTGTGGGTTGTTCTTTTTGCCAGTGGCAGGGTTGGGAACCTGACCACTGGAGTTAGTTGATGGGTGGTTGTTTGTTCTATTAAAAGTTTGGACACCTGACAACCAGATATATTTTTTTGGGGGTTGCTGTTTGTTCCACTGGCAGTGTTGGACACCTGACTGAGTTAGTTAAGGGTGGGTTGTTCTCTATGCAAGTAGTGGGACTGGGCACCTGATCACCAGAGTTTCTGGGAGGGTTGTTGTATTGTCTGGCAGCAGAGTTAGGTGCACAAATGCCAAACTGAGTTTGGGGTGTTGTGTTTTCCAGTGGTGGAGTTGGCCAGACAACCACTGGACATTGTGGATGCTACTTTGGGTGAGAGGTGGGATTTGCTGGCTGAATGGATGGTGGCACACATAATCGGATGCAGCCACACTGTGATATATGTGGCTGCATTCTTTCATGTATGAAAAGTTAGCACCCTTCAGACAGCTCATGTCCAGTTTTGTCAGGAGTGGGTGTTCACATGCATGCCTCCTGCAGGCTCAATTGCATTGGCTGGTACAGTGCACACCTCCGTTGCCCATACTCTGTCCATGTGGCTCCACAAAATTTGCTTTGTACATGCGTACAAGCATAGAAACATAGACTTTGATGGCAGATAAGGACCACTTGGCCCACCCAGTCTGCCCATTTCCCTACCTATAGGATAAGCTGCAGATTCTAGTTAACCAGCAGCCTACTTCCTGCAACCCTCCACTATAATTGCCTCATGTCTGTCCCATGCATGTTTGAATCCCTCCACTGTTTTAGACCCCACAACCTCTCCAGGAAGGTGGTTCCATGTGTCCACCACTCTCTCCATGAAAAACAATTTCCTCCTCACATTACTCCTGAGCCACCCCCCCACTAAATTGTGCCCCTTTGTTCTTACACATCTCTTTTTCTGAAAGATGTTACCCTCCTGGACTTTGTTGATTCCCTTGAGGTACTTAAAAGTTTCTATTATGTCCCACCATCCCTCCTTTCATCAAGAGTATACATATTAAGCTCTCTCAGTCTCTCCTCATATGGTTTCTGATGTAGACCCTGCACCATTTTAGTTGCTCTCCTCTGGACTGCTTCCATCCTGTCTATGTCCTTGCGTAGATGAGGTCTCCAAAACTGCATGCAGTACTCCAGATGGGGTCTCACCAACTGTATGTACAGAGGGATAACCACTTCCCTTTTTATACCTGTGATGCCCCTCCATATGCATCCCAGTATCCCCCCTGCTTCTCCTTACTGACTTCTCACATTGCTTACCCACCTTTAGGTCATCTGATATGACTACCCCCAAGGTCCCTTTCCATTACTGTTGTTGTTGTTAGTACCTCCCCTGCTACTGTGTACTCTTCTCCTGGATTTTTATTTCCCAGGTGCATTATTTTGCACTTCTTTGCATTGAATCTAAGTTGCCATATGTCTGACCATTCCTCCAACCTTGCCAAGTCCATTCTCATCCTTTCTAGCCCCCCTTGTGTATCAACTCTGTTACAGATCTTTGTGTCATCTGCAAAGAGGCATACCTTTCCTTCCAGACCCTCTGCAATGTCACCTATAAAAACATTAAAGAGGACTGGACCCAGTACTGAGTCCTGAGGTGCTCCACTAGTAACCCCCCTTCTTCAGAATGTGTTCCATTCACTATTACCTTCTGTGTCCTGTTATGCAGCCAGTTTGCTACCCAGGCTACCACCATGGGACCCACTCCCAGGCTGGCTAACTTGATTATTAATCTTTTTTGCAGGATTGTGTCAAATGCCTTGCTAAAATCTAGGTAGGCCATATCCACAGCCCCTCCCTGGTCTATTACTTTGGACACCCAGTCAAAGAAATTGATTAGATTCATCTGACATGACCTTACTGCTCTGAATCCATGCTGCTTTGGGTCCTGTGCCCCACTGGCCTCTAGGTACTCAACAATTCTTTCTTTTAGAAGTAATTTCATCATTTTCCTCACCACTTAGTTCAAACTAACAGGTCTGTAGTTTCCTGCTTCTGCCTTGTTCCCACTTTTGTGAAGGGGAATCACATCTGCCCTCCACCAGTCCTCAGGTACCACCCCATCCTCCCATGATTTGTTAAAAAGTGTGGTCAGTGGTGTTACTAGGTCCTCCCTTAGTTCTTTTAGGATTCTAGGGTGAATCCCATCAGGCCCCATTGCTTTGTCCACCTTGAGTTTTAGGAGTTCTTTCAGGACTCTTTCTTCTGTGAATGGACTGTTATTGACTCTCCTGTCTAGAGTGCTTCTGTTGCTTGGCTTAGGTACCTCCCCCTCTTCTTTTGTAAATACTGAGCAAAAGTATTCATTCAGTCTCTATGCTTTCCCACTGTCATCCTCTGCCCATCTCCCCTCTCCTTTGTTAAGCTCACTATCCCTTCCTTGGTTTTTCTTCATTCTCTGATGTACCTATAAAAGGTTTTATCCCCCTTCTTAACACAGTTGGCTATCATTTCCTCAGTTTATGCCTTTGCTATTCTGACTGCCTTCCCCAATTCCTTCTGCTTCAACTGGTACAGTTTTCTGTCCTGCTCATTTTGTATTTCCTAATACTTCCTGAATGCTATTTTTTTCTCCCTAACCTTTCCCACCACCTCTTGTGAGAACCAGTGTTTTTTTACTTTGTTTTGTTTAGTTTACTTGCTTCACACAAAGACTTGTTGCCTCTGTGATGGAAGTTTTGATTTTCTCCAATTGCTCTTCTACCCTTCCTGACCCTTTGCCAGTGCATTCCTTAGGCACTAATCAATTTTTCCAAAATCAGCCTGCCTAAGGTCCAGTACTTTTGTCTTTGTATGGCTTGACTCTACAGATGTGTTTATCGTGAGCCACACTGTTCAGTGGCTGCTAGTTTTCCAGATAGCTATGCAATTCTAAATCTATGATCCTCTCACCATCTCTGTTTGAGAGAGTACCAGGTCTAAGATTGCTCCCTCCTGAGTGGGTTCCAACCCTAGCTGTCTGATTCATGCCCCCTGCAGGGCATCGAGAAAGTCCCTGCTCTTGGATGTGGCTGCAGCACATGTGCTCCAATTAACATCTGGCATATTCAGGTCTCCCATCAACAAAATCTCCCCCTTTTCTGCCATTCTAAGGATGTCTTCTAACATTTATTTGTCAATTTCCTCCCCCTGAGATGGGGGTCTGTATACAATCCCATGTGGATTGTGGTGTCATTACCTGTCTCCAAGGTGACCCACAGTGCCACCTCTCTTCCCCTTTTACTCTTTAGTTTTGTTGATTTGATCCCTTCTCTTATGTAGAGAGCTACTCCTCCCCCTCTTTTACCCTCCCTGTCACTTCTGTAGATTGTACACCCTGGTATGGTTACATCCCAGTCATGGTTCTCTGTGCGCCATGTTTCAGTGACTGCCACCATATCCAGGTGTCCCTCTTCCATCAAGGCTGCTAAATCAGGAAGCTTGTTACCCAGACTAAAGGCATTGGTACTCATCACCCTCAATTTTATTATGGTCCTACCTCTTTTATCCCCATTCCTGCCCTTATTGTCTTTAGCTTTAACTCCATGTACCTCATCCTGCTCCCTATTGACCTCTCTACCTTGGTGTTTACCTTGCTGATGACCCTGTTTTGTGGGGGGAGTCTGGGAATTCCTTGCTTCTTATCAGTGCCCCCCCCCCGGCTAGTTTAAAGCTTCCTAATGAAGCATTTAAACCTATCACCTAGGAGCCTGTTTCCCCTACTGGACAGATGCAGACCATGCTGCCAGTATTTCAGTGAAGGAATAGATAGATATTTAAACCATAAACATCACTATCAACAACAAAGATATACTGTTATCTGATTATCTTCAGACCTAATTACAAAAGAAAAAAAAACGTCAGTTCTGAAGTTTCATATGTAGAGATGTTGCAACATTTCATTTTGCCAGCAAAATCACCAATTCCGCCCAGTGAAATATTTCACATAATTACATGCTTATGGTGAAATTTTGCCTTAAATTTTGCATTGTGTTAATATTAGGTGAAATTGGGCTTGTCACATGATTTACTCTTTGCAGATCACATGGATGACTATAAACAGGCAGGAATGGACAGATTTAATTCCTTTCCTAAGTTGCTTGAGATTTTGAAGACGCAAACAGCAATAGAGAAATTGTTCTGTGTTGACTTGTACACAGCCTTTTGTTTAAAAAAATAATAGAGTTGTTCTCTTTTCTTTAGTCTACTTGGTGTGTGTGTTTATTATTTCCTTTCTGTGACTGAGATTGTGTGTGTGTGTGTGTGTAAAACTCTCTCCCCTTTCTTTTCTTCTTTTTTTTTTTGTAGTAAGGAGTTAGGTGAAGTATGGGAAGAACTAGTAACACCACTGACTACCCTTTTTAATAAATCATGGGAGGATGGTATGGCACCAGAGGACTGGAGGAGGGCAGATATGATCCCCCTTCACAAAAGTGGGAGCAAGACAGAGGCAGGAAACAACAGACCTGTCAGTTTGACCTCAGTGGTAAGGAAAATGATGGAATCATTTCTGAACGAAAGAACTGTTGAGTACCTAGAGGTCAGTGGGGCATAGGACCCAAGGCAACACGGATTCACAGCGGGAAGGTCACGTCAGATGAATCTAATTGATTTCTTTGACTAGATGACGAAAGTAGTAGACTAGGGAGGGGCTGTGGACATGACCTACTTAGATTTTTAACAAGGCATTTGACACAGTCCTGCACAAAAGATTAATAAACAAATTAGCCAGCCTGGGAGTGGGTCCCAGGGTGGTAGCCTGGGTAAAACACTGGCTAGACAACAGGACACAGTGGGTAATAGTAAATGGAGTCCACAGTGAAGAAAGGAGGGTTACTAGTAGGGTACTGCAGGGTTCAGTACTGGGGCAAGACCTTTTTAATGTCTTTATAAGTGACACTGCAGAGGGACTGGAAGGGAAAGTATGTCTCTTTGCAGATGACACAAAGATCTGCAACAGGGTTGATGAGCAAGGTGGGGTGGAAAGGATGAAAAGGGACTTGGCAAGGTTGGAGGAATGGTCAAATGTATGGCAGCTTAGATTCAACACAAAGAAGTCTAAAGTAAGGCACCTGGGAAACAAAAATCCAGGGGAAGAGTACACAATGGGGGTGAGATACTGACAACAACAAAAATGGGAAGGGACCTGGGGATAGTGATATCAGATGGCCTGAAGGTGGGCCAGCAATGTGAGAAGGCAGTAAGGAGGGCTGGGGGGATACTGGGATGCATAGGGAGAGGCATCACCAGTAGAAAACAGGAAGTTGTTGGCCCTCTGTACAGACATTTGGTAAGACCACATCTGGAGTACTATGTACAGTTCTGGAGACCCCATCTCCGCAAAGACATATACAGGCTGGAGGCTGTCCAGAGGAGGACAACCAAAATGGTGCAGGGTCTGCACCAGAAGACATATGAGGAAAGACTAAAGGAGTTTAAGATATATAGCCTCGAGGAAAGGAGGGAGAGGGGGGACATGATAGAAACTTTCATATTCCTCAAGGGAATCAACAAAGTCCTAGAGGGTAGCATCTTTCAGAAAAAGAGATGTGCAAGAACAAGGGGGCACAATTTGAAGATAGAGGGGGGATGGCTCAGAGGTAATGTGAGGAAGTATTTTTTTCACAGAGAGAGTTGCAGATGCATGGAACAGCCTTCCTGAAGAGGTTGTAGAGTCAAAAAGAGTGGGGGAATTCAAGAATGCAAGGGACAGACATAAGGCAATTCTAGTGGGGGGGTAGGATGAAGTAGGCTGTTGGCTAACTAGGATCTGCAGCTTATTCGTTAGGTAGGGTAATGGGCAGACTAGGGTGGGCCAAGCAGTCCTTATCTGCCATCAAATTCTATGTTTCTATGTCTAGGAGAATGGATAGGAAAGGTAGAGACAAGGTGGAAACTTGGAAGAAGGCAGCTGGACCACCCCCCACCCAGTGTTTGCATTGACAGGTAGGCCTTTAGGTCTGTGCCCCCACAACAACAGGAGCATGTTCTGCCACCCCCCCTGCATGGGAATGTAGCCCCCACTCCCCAGGAGTAACACGAGTCCCTCACCCCCTTCCAGCAGTAGCATGATACCCAGCAGTATGAGGATCTTCCTGTTGTCCAGCAATAGCAGCATGTGGCCCCCAACCCCAGGCAGCAGCAGCAGGTACCTCCAGATACCATCCTCCCCAGCTGAAGCATGTGCCCCCCACCTTCCCCGAGCAGGAACATGATGTGGCCACTGGCCCTGGAACATCAACTGTTGGTAACATACCCCCCCCCCACACACAGAAATTGTCATTAGCTGTGTGGTGTTCTTTCACACAAAACACCACTGACAGCACAATGGTGATCTCTGCAACTTGTGTGGCTGATCTGTTCAAAGAGGCAAGACTGGGGGTCATTTTGACATTGGTGGCCAAAGGAGCTATCTGCAGCACCACCACCCTGCAGATTGACTGGAAAATAAAAAGAGTTGGCAGCAGCAGGTAGAGGGGTGTTGGGTGCTGAGCAGCTAGAAGTGGAAGGGGAAGGGGGCAAGCACGAGGAAGGGGCCAGTGGTAAGCAGGGACACTGTGCAAGTAGGGAGTGGTGGCAGCAGCAGCAGCAGCAGCAGCAGGAGGCAGCTGCAGAGCCCCAATTACCCTCACACTACAGACACAGGCTTCACCGTGTTCATGGCGGTGGCCCAGCACAGCCTGCAGCCGCCCCAGCTGCTCATGTTCCAGCACCAGCAGCAGTGAGCCAAGAAGACCTGGCAGTGGTGTGCAGAGAGGTGAGAGCTCTGCACAGTGAGTTTAACAGTTTCCACCAGGAGGTCAAGGGGGACCTCAGGTAACTCCTTGAGAAGCAACATAAAATGTTTAAACTTCTGGCAGAGCTGCATGGCAGTGGTGATAGGGCAGAACTGGTACCTGGCGCCGGTGGAGTGCAATGGTCCAGACCAGAAAAGATAATGTCAGTGCAGCCCTGACATCAACATTTTTTTTTTCTTTTCTTTCTCCTGTCCTTGCTTTCTTGCTGTCACTCTTCCCTCATCTGCACTCTCTAAAAATAACAAAAAACAAACCAAAAAAAAATATATATATAGTCTGTCCTCTTCTTCTTCTATAGCCTTTTGTTTCTTTTTGTTGCCCATTTTTTAGTGTGTTATGCAATGTTTATGCTCCCTTCCTTTCCTCTTTCATATGTATACCCTGTCTGTGCCTGACCTGACCCTGCATACGCCCCCTGTCATGTGTTACTGTCTGTCAGTCACTTTTAGTCTACCCATATTCACTGTACCTTTCTCCTTGGTTTATGTTAGTCCTTATGTATGTATTTCCTCCTACCCACAAATGTCAAGTGTTGTAATTTGTAAATTGTTCCTATGAACAAATTTTTTTCCCAGAGCTATGTTTGATGTTGTGGGCTGGCAGTTGTTTTGGTTGTGTGTAGGATCAGTCTGAATAAATATGTACACAACAATGTTAGAAACATAAGCATTTGTATTGCGAAGTTAAACATAATGTAAATTTTTTGTGCTTAACACGTGTGTCCCCATGGCTTGCCACAATGTTAATTTGGTGTTATAGTGCCCAACCACACCCCCACCACCCACTCCAAAATGTGCTCTAGAAGGGCCACACTTTAAGACAGCCTCTTGAAGCCATGCTGTGCAGAGTAGGCATGACAAGGCGAGAAATGTGACCAGAAAAAATGAGGATGACATTGAGAATGTAGAGTGAGACAGAGTGTTGCCACTGTTTAACATGACCCATAAGTCCAGAAATGTTTCCCAAAAAATGTTGCAGTAAATCCAGACTGAAATCAGGTCTCAGCCTTGACATTTTATGGTGCTCCCGCCACCACCCAGACATTACATAGCTGTTTTAGGGCCTGTTTGCCAAATATTTCTGCCTAAAACTCACAGCTGCTGGTGCCAAGCAGGGCCTACAAGTTCAGAAATGTTTAGCAAAAAAATGTGACATCAAATTGAGACTGAAATCTGCTGTCAGTCCTGATGTTTTATGGTATCCCACCAGCAACTAGACATTAAAAAGCTGTTTTGGTCACTGTTTATAATTGTTTTTAGGCCACATCTTGTTTCTGAGAGTGCAGTACCATCAGTGCATGTCCAGAAATGTTTACCAAAAAATTGTACAGTACGTTCTGACCTAAATCAGGTATCAGAGATGCTGTTACATAGTGTATGGTGGAACATTGTTGTTGTTGTTGTTCATTGTTGCCCATCCATTATTCTTTTTTTTTTTTTCAATTGAATCAACTTTATTGGTGTATATCTTTTGCAGCTGTAAGGAACATACATTGTGATTACAGTTGCATAGAAAAAGGAGAGAAAACAAAAATTGCATACATATATTGTGTTAAGATTCTCCTTCAGGTTTCTACAATCTACAGTTTGAAACTATTTTCTACTCAGAGTATTGGAGTACTTAAAAAAAAGAAGAAAAAAAAAGATGTTAATACATTAGATATTAGTATAACACAACTGATCTTACATACTCTACCCTCCTCCCTTCCCTCCCTCCAACCTACCCACCCTACCTTCAACCCCAATACCCCCCCTTCCCAGTACACATCAACATTTAAAATAATAAGGAGAGTTACGTATCCATGGTCAAATGTCCAAATTATCAGAAACGAATATTACATTAAAATAGTTAGACTGTTAGTAAGGTATGCAGAGGGGCCCATACTTCATTATAATAATGAAGTCTGTCAGACATCTGGGCTACAATCTTTTCAGCCTGTAAGGCAAAGAGAACTTCGTTGATCCATTCAGCTCTGGAAGGTATTGTTTGGTCGAGCCAGTGTCGTAAGATAATTTTTTAGCACATAAGGATATCATAGCCATATGTTTACATTATTTCCCCCAGTAGTACTGATCCATAATTACACAAAATACAAATTTCAGGTGTAAATGCATCAGAGAGGCCCAACTGGGGGTCTAAGTTATCTTTGATAGCCGCCCAAAAGGGTACAACTTTGTTACATTCCCATAGTATATGCAATAAATTACCGGGCAGTATCTCACATCAGGAGCATAAGTTGGAAGAGAATAGCCCCATTTTATGTAATTTAGCCAGGGTATAATATAAATCATGGACGACAAAAAATTGCAGTAAACGATATCTATCCCACCTCACATCTTGGTATAGATGCTGCCAAATACTAGACCAGGGTCTCTCACCAGAAGAAGGAATCGGCAATATTTGGTCCCACACATATCGTGGATGGCAATTTTGCAACTCCAGATATTCTCTCAGGAGATGATAGAAGTAGGAGATGAAATGCGATGTAGGAGGTGATGAGATAGTTTGTAACAGAGGCCCGGATAGGTATTGGTTCCAGGATCTCAGCCCAAAATGTGAGTGAAGCATATGGGATAACTGAAGATATTTAAAAACATAATCAGCAGGTATTTGGTATTTATTTCTCACCTCTTGGAATATCAACAAACGTTGGACACTTAATAGATCAATCACTTTAATTTTGGAATAAAAGGGCCAGAATTTTTTTATGGAGAGGTTTACCGTCAATCTTAAAATTAGGATTTTTAAGAAATGATTGTGAAGTATCTTTCTCTAAAGATAAATGTAGCTTGGCATTCAACATAGTGTAGATCCGGAGAGTGGTCTTGATGGGCGTACAGAGTAAATCTCTGGGAATATTCTTAGGTACAGCATAAATGAGAGTACCTATGTCTATTCCATGGATAGAACATAGTGTGCTTTCAATTTGAAGCCATTACGGGACATAAGTCTGATAGACCTCAGCCGACATCTCTTGAGACCATCGTAAAAATACCGAACATGTGATTGAGTAATAATAAAGAAGAAGATCTGGTAGCTGAAGTCCACCATTAACTTTGCTATGCTGGAATTTTGCAATTGCTCTTCTCATTTTTTTTTTTTTTGCTCCAAATAAAATGAGATATTATGCGATTCACCCGGAGAAACCAGGATTTAGGGAGAAACAGATTAGTCATATAAAGGGGGCATAATAACCGGGGAGGAAGGTTCATTTTTATTACATTACTCTTCCCCCACAAAGATAGAGGAAGTGCCATCCAACGATTAAGATCCTTACTAATTTGGGATAGAGTTTTATCTAGATTATATTGCTTCATTTGTGAATTATAAGTAGAGAGGTAAATCCCCAAATATTTCATATTATCTTTAACCCATTTTAGGCCCAACTGGGACACTTCCGAAGAAAAAGTATATTTATTTAAAGGCATCACTTCCGTTTTAGTTGTATTAAGTTTATAATTGGAGAATTTTCCAAATTCTTCAATAACAGGTAAAGCAGACTTTATTGAAGTAGATGGGTGTGAGATGTGGAGTATTATATTGTCTGCATAGACTGACAGTTTGTACTGATGGGGCCCAACAACGATACCTTGAATTGAAGGGGAGGTATTAATATAACGAATGAGTGGTTCTAGGTAAAGATAAAATAAAAAGGGGGAAGGGGGAACCCTGTCTGGTGCCCTGGCTCACGACTATGGGATTAGAAAGCATGACATTGCAGAGAACACGAGCCGTTGGTTGGGTGTACAGAACATTTACCCATTGAATAAATTGTTGGGGAATATGATACTTAGACATGAGATAAAACAAATAGTCCCATGATACCTGATTAAAAGCTTTTTCTGCATCCAGGGACACCAGGACAGCAGGTACTGAGGAGTCCCTGTATGCAGAAATAAGGTGGCTGAGCTTCTGCATATGATCCGAGGAATGCCTATCAGGCACAAATCCTACCTGCTCCGGGCTTATTAGGCATTGCCATACTTTTGCCAGTCTATTGGCCAAAATCTTTGCTAGTATTTTGAAGTCAACATTTACTAAGGAGATAGGATGGTAATTAGTGACAAAAAGAGGATCTTTTCCTGGTTTAAGGAGGACTACAATTGTGGTTTCTGAAAGGGAGTAATTTGAAATACCATGTTTATAGATATAATTCTAGGTATCTAAAAGAATAGGGGCTAATTGTTTTTTATATGCTTTATAAAATTCTGCAGTATATCCATCCGGTCCTGGAGTTTTGTTCAGTGGTAATGTATCAAGAGGGGAGCATATTTCAGACATCAGGAGAGGAGCCTTTAAATGTTCCACTTGTTGGTTGTCTAAGGAAGGAAGTGTTACATTTTGTAGAAAATGTTCTGCTTCTAGGGAATTAAATGGAGTACGGGGCCGGGAATACAGATCAGAGTAGTACTGCTGAAAACGGAGGAGAATATCTTGAGGGGAGGTAACTATGAGACCAGCTGCATTATAAATGGAAGGTATTATCTTGTCCACAGTTTGGGCCCTGAGATGAAGGGTAAGAAGTTTCCCTGATCAAAATACCGAACCTTAGACTTTTGGAGGAGGTATTCAGCTTAATCTGTCAATAGAGAATTATAGCGATCCCTAAGAATTTCCAAATTAGTAAGGGTGGTTTGAGTGGGGGAAGGAGGAAGTGATAGCTCCACAGATCATATCTCTTGGAGAAGATGAGATGTTACCTGCGTGGTTATTTTTTTCTAATGGTGGCTAGTCTGATTATCTCACCCCTAAGAGTGCACTTTAATGCCCCCCAGAGGATATCTAGTTTAGGCATGGAGGGTACGTTATTGTTTATAAAGGTAGAAAGGAAGTTTTGGAGATGGGATTGAAGTTTTTTGGATTTCAGTAATTGATGGTTAAACCACCATATTTTATTTCGAACTGTAGTGGGACCTAGACCCCAGTGTAATAAGCTGGGGTGGTGGTCTGAGATAACCTTGGAAAGATACAAACAAGATGTAACTGAGAAAAGGTGTCCGATATCCACCAAGAAATAATCTATCCTGGAAAAGAATTATGGGGAATTGAGTGAAAAGAGTATTCTTTCCTAGAGGGAAAAAGAGCCATCCAAGGATCGATTAGACCCAGAGTGTCCATCAATTCACGGATAGCTAATTGCACCTGGGAGAGGGAGGGGGTGTTGGCACCAGACTGATCCATAATATTACAAAAAGCCAGGTTCCAATCACCTCCAAGCAGCAGAGGGTAATTTGACTATGATATCAAGTGTTACATAAGTTGAGAAAAAAACACAGGATCATCTGTTGTTGGGCCATAGACTGAGCTGAGTATCATCTCAGAGTGACCAATTATGGCTTTAATAAGAAGAAACCTATATTGTGAGTCTACTATTGTATCTAGCAAATGAAAAGGTATTCTATGGGCTATGAGAATAGCTTCTCCATCACTGCAGGAGTTTGGTGCTGTTCCGAAGACCTGGCCCACCCAGGTTCTTCTAAAAAGAAGTGCCTGGGAGGAAAGCAAGTGAGTATCTTGAAGATGCATTATGTCTACCTCTAGTTTTTGCAGATGTAAAAGTATTTTTGCTCTCTTTGTTAGCGATTAGGCACCTTTCATGTTCCAGGAGCATATTTTATACATTGTCATATAAATCCAACCAGTATATAGTTCTGTTAGAAAAATGTTCAACACAATTGTAACATATTCTCCACAATTTAAACCACATACAAAAATAGTGTGTGTACCATTATCCCTCCCCTATCCCATCCCATATAATGACATGACATCCCATCCCCAAACAAAAGACCCACCCATAAATAAAATTGGAAAGATAGAAGTCCCAGTATTTCCCCCAACCTAAACCCTTACCCATCTCTACATCCACTTCCCCTTTAGCCACAGCAGAATAGTAGACGCCTTCCTTTGGCTGCGATAATGCTCTGCCAACACTTAAAATTGACCAGATGAAGTTTAGCATAACAAAACTTAAGATCAAAAAATATGAACATGTATTAGCTGCAGCAACCCCACGCCCTCTTTTATAGCCTGTGATACCCTGCAACTCACTAACAACTGCCGTTCGACTCCCACTCCAATAAACAGTCAAAAACATATTTAATGAAGAAAAGATAGACAAGAAAGAACATCAACAACCCTTCCATCAATAACTATTAATAATGTAACCTCTCAGAACTGAGTGAGGCTTCTTTGTCATAAGCCCCTAACAAGGATGAGCCATCCCCCCACCCCATTCGCAACTTATTTACATCTTCAGAACCCTCAGTTAGAAGTTAAACAGTAAGCCAACTCTTAATTGCACCGCAAATGCAGACCTGAATATAAGTCCTGACTCTTCTCAATGGGAAAAGAAAAAGGAAAAAAAAAAGAAGAAAAAAAGCCATAAGGCTGTTAACGCGGTGTTGTGCTGCCCTCTAGTGGTCGTAGTATAACATCACTATTTAGCCCCAATAGGAAATTCACACTTTCAGACTGAGAGAAAAAACCTCCACATAATTAATCTCTTTTTACTCCAGTAATCCTCAGTGAAGGGGAAAGAGATCTGGAATTAGTGATTGCAGTGCTGACAGGGCGTGTTGTGCTGTATCAAAATTATGCCAAGATCCAGAGACAGACACTGCAAATCTCGATATGTAAGGGACTCTGTATTTAATACCTGCAGCAATGTGCTTAGAGACTAAAGGGTGATATTCCGCCCTGCATTGTCGGACTGTAGCAGGCAAATCCTGTGCCAAACGAAGTGATTGACCATCCCAAAGCACTTGTTGTAGATCTCTGACCTTCCCCAAAATCTAAGTTTTGTCCAGATAGTTCAGGAATTTTATTATTAGCGGTCGAGGTGGTTTGTCAGAGGCAGGTTTTGGTCTCAAAGAGTGCTGGGCCCTCTCTATAATGTAGGTGGTATGGTTAGGAGAGGGTCCCACTATCTTGGTGAGCATCTTTTGCAAAAAGAGAATGGGTACAGAGCCCTCTGTTTCTTCAGGGAGGCCGAAGATGATAATATTATTTCTTCGGCTTCGGCCTTCCAAATCCTCTAATTTACTTTCCATTTTGTGAAGCCGTTGTCTTAATGTGGTAATCTCAGGATCTGATTTTGGTTTTCCAGCCTTCTAATGAGGAGACTCGAGCAGTAGTATCCGCAATCGCCTGATTGGTGTCTGCAAGTTCCCCTCGAGTATTTTTCAATTCTGATGTGATTTCTTGCAGTGCAAGCTTAAAAGGATGCAGTTCTTCCAGAAATTTTTTCTTGGTGAGAGGTGAAGAGGCAGACATTGTTGCCACCGTAGCCGGTATTTTAGAGAATGCTCCGGTGTAGCCTTTTGATAATTTCGGCCCCTTCTCGGGTGATTGTGGGGGAGTATGAGACAGAGGCGCCTGGCGCATTTCTGCCTCCATCGCTGCAATAGGCTGTAAAATCGGACCTGAGATGATCCACCGCAAGACTGTTTCTTTCCGGAGAGACTTCTTCTTTAATCTTGTCAAGGCCAATTGCAAGACTGAAGTGATCGGTAGGTAGAGAAAAAAAATATGCTGATTTAGTAGTCTTTCCACCGAAAAGGCTGATTTCCGGGCAGGGCTAGCTTGTGGTGCTGCTAGTCGAAAAGGTACATCACTTCTCCGCATCCAGCTTTATGGCATGCCCACCCATCCATTATTCTATATATTCATTATTCAATATATATCTGGACATTGTGGCCATCACTGAAACCTGGTGTAATGATAACCACGACTGGGAGTTGGCCATACCTGGCTACAACATATTCAGAAGAGACAGGGCAGGCAGGAAGGGAGGAGGAGTGGCACTGTATGTGAAAAATGACATAAGGGCCACACAGATCCAGGAGGAACAAAATGGGGGAGAGATACTGTGGGTTAAGCTGGAAAGGAAAATGGGGCCAGCCATCTGGACAGGTGTGGTCTATAGACCACTCAGCCCAGGAGGAAGAAACAGATAGGAGTTAATGCTAGCCATCCAGAGGATGGCAGACAAGGGTGAGGTAGTACTGATTGGAGACTTCAATATTCCAGACGTGGACTGGAGCATTCCAGCAGCAGCATCAACTAGAGCAGATTTATCCTGGACTCCTTCAGGGTGCCTTCAAGCAACTGGTCATGGAACCAACTCGGCAGAAGGCAATACTGACCTGTGCTCACAAACAGGGACAGTGTGATGGGGGTAAGTGGGGAGCACCTGGGGAACAGTGACCACCAGTCACTGTGGTTTGAAATCACAGAAAGAGCAGCACCAAACCACACAAACACGATCCTGGATTTTAGGGGCAAACTTTGGGAAAATGGGGAGATACTTGAAAGAGGCATTAAGGGAATGGGGCAGGAATCAGGGTTGAGGAACAGTGGAAGTATTTAAAATGGGGATTACAAGAGCAACAGAATTATATTAAGCAGGTTAGCAAGAGGAAAGGAAGAGGAGACCATTATGGTTTTCCAAAGAGGTAGCAAAGAAAGTGAAAGCAAAAAGATTGCATTCAGGCAATACAAAAGACACAGGCAGAAGGGGATAGAAGAAGTACCAGGAGAAGCAAAGGGAGGCAGGAGGTCAGTAAGGGAAGCCAAAGCTCAGACAGAAGAACACATTGCAAAATCAGTGGGAAGAGGGACAAAACCTTTACAGGTACATGAGTGAAAAAGAAAGGCAAAGGGAGGGATAGTGAGACTGAAGGGGGAGGATGGGGGCTGTGTGGAGGATGACAACAGTAAAGCTGACATATTGAACAGGTATTTCTGCTCAGTCTTTACTGAGGAAGAGGAGGGTAATGGGTCTGAATGGAGTGAAAGGGGTGAGAATGTTGCAGAAATGGACACAAGTCCCTTTACACGAGAAAGGGTCCTGAAGGAACTGGAAGTAATAAGAGTTGATAAAGCAATGGGGCCAGATGGGGTGCACCCCAGGGTCCTTAAAGAACTAAGAGAGGTGGTGGCTGAACCTCTTGCCATCCTGTTTAGCCGATCACTAGAAACAGGGAGGTACCCAAAGACTGGAGGATAGCAGATGTAGTCCCTTATACAAAAAGTGGGAACAAAGAGGAAGCGGAGAACTACAGACCAGTCAGCCTCACCTCGGTAGTGGGAAGATCATGGAAGCACTACTGAAGGAGAGATTGGTGGAACATCTGGTTGTCAATGGACTACAGGACCCAAGGCAGCATGGTTTCACCAGGGAAGGCCGCGTCAGACCAACCTCATTGAATTTTTGACTGGGTGACTAGGGAGGTGGATCAGGGAGGGCAGTGGACATGGCCTATCTGGACTTCAGCAAGGCCTTTGACACTGTGCACATAGAAGACTATTGCTCAAACTGGGGAATATGGGTGTGGGCAGGACAGAAAAGTGGTGGTAGGTAACTGGCTGGGCAGCAGGACACAGAGGGTGGTGGTAAATGGCTGTCACTCCACAGAGGGAAGAGTGACCAGTGGGGTACCACAGGGATCAGTGCTGGGACCGTACTATTCAATATCTTCATCAGTGACATTGTACAGGACCTAGAAGGCAGAATTTCACTGTTCGCTGATGACACAAAGCTCTGTAACAGAGTAGACACACCAGAGGTGTAGACAGAATGAGAAGGACCTGCAGAAACTTGAAGAATGGTCAGGGGTGTGGCAGTTGAAATTCAATGCAAGGAAGTGCAAGATAATGCATATGGGGCACAAAACCCTGGCACAATATATCAGTTGGGGGGTGAGGATATAGCATGCACCAAGCAGGAAAGGGATCTTGGAGTTATCATCTCTGATGACCTCAAGGCAAGGAAACAGTGTGACAAGGCAGCAGGTAAAGCAAATAGGATGCTGGGATGCATAGGCAGGGGCATCACCAGCAGGAAAAGGGAGGTCATAATTCCACTATACAAGACACTAGTGAGGCCGCACCTGAGTACACTGTGCAGTTCTGGAGACCTTACCTACGTAAGGACATAAACAGGGTAGAGAAGGTTCAGAGGAGGCAACAAAGATGGTGCATGGATTGCATCACAAGTCCTATGAGGACAGGTTGAAGGCACTGAACATGTACTCCCTGGAGGAGAGGAGGGAGAGAGGGATATGATAGAGACATACAAGTATCTTACAGGGAGGAACAGGGTGCAGGAATGCACTATTTTTAAGCGAAAAAGATGTTCCAGGACTAGAGGGCATGGGATGAAGTTGGAGGGAGGACGATTCAGAGGAAACGTGAGGAAGAATTTCTTCACAGAACGGGTGGTGGACAAGTGGAACACCCTGCCAGAGGAAGTGGTGGGGGCTGAAACAATCACGGGATTTAAGAATGCATGGGATAGACATAAAGGAATTCTGGAGGTCAGGGGTAAGGGGCAACAGACTTCCTGGAAAACATAAACTGAACTTACAAACTTAAATGGGCAGACTGGGTGGGCCATAGGCCCTTATCTGCCGACACTGTCTATGTATCTATGTATCTATGTATGCTGCACACCTTCCACCCGGACCAAAACATGTTGTTTAGCCCACTGTTTACCAATAGTTTAAGGCCTAATCATGGTGTTGACACTGCCTAACATGTCCCAGAAGTCCAGAAATATTTCCAAAAAAATGTTGCAGTAACTTCAGACTGAAATCAGGTCTCAACCATGATGTTTTATGGCACTCAAGCCCCCACCCAGACAAAACAATGGTCTTTGGTCTAATGTTTACAATTGATTTTAGGCTACATTGTGTTTCTGCGAGTGTAACACAGGCAGTATATGTCCAGAAATGTTTCCTAAAAAATGGTACATTAAATTCATACTGAAATCCGGTGTCAGATATGCAGTTACATAGTTCATATCCACAAAGGACCCAAATCTGCTGTTTTCTGCACCATTTAAAATGGTTTTCAGGCCTAACCATGGTGTTGCCACTGCCTGACATGCAGCTTAACATAAGCCAGTTTGCCATGCTGAGAAAAATAAATCCTGATGCAAAATGACCCTGCTACTGAAAGTTGTACTTGCTTCCTCCTGGTGCTGGTTTCTCAATTGATTGAGGACTGTGGAAGTATCATTTCAGAATGATGATTCCCTGGTTAGCTCTGTTGGCTCTGTGGTTTTAAGTCAGTGTGGACTACATAACATTTTGAGTGCTGCTGCCGCTGTTGCCTGTAGCTGCTGCCTGCTGCTCTGACTAGTTGCCACGAGAAGTAATGCTTTGTCTGCTTCATGGGAATCCTCTTCACATAGTTGATCGATGCTGCTGTTGATGCTACAGCTGCACACATACTGTAAGCGTATTTATTTTTTCTGGTGCAAGAGAAGGGGGATGGTGGGTTGCTATTGGGACGTCTTGAGTTCTTATATGCTTGTACTGATTTCATATTATCTAGTGTGCTGAGGAGTACGTTATCACGACTGCATGCCTGGACTTAGATACAGGATTTTGGGATGCACCACATTTCACATTGCACAAGGACAAAGTAAGTACTCCATTTTTAATTACTGGGAGGGATAGGTGACTGCAGCTCAAATATCTGAGTCAGATTGTAATTGTATTAGTTTTGCTTTTGTCAACACATGCAGGAATTCAGGTGCTGTTAACTCCAGGTGCTGCTGTCACTGCTGCTGCTGTTCAGTCTGTGCAATTCATTAGCGTGTGGTAAGTATTTCTTTCTTTGTGATGGTCTTTGGTGGGCGGGTGGTGGAGGAGGTGGTTGAGGGTTGGTGGATATGGTTAAGTATTAAGTTTGTGGTTACTGCAGTACAGAGATGTCAGACTTTGACAGTAACTATGTTCTATATGGTGTAGTGTAACCTTTCGTAGTGAAACATTTATTTCAGTATAACCTTTTATAATAGTTAAACTGAGTGTTTAAGTATAGCCTTCTTCCAGAATGCTTCAGTGTAATTTCTTATAGTAACCAAAAGTAGTTAGCTGTCTTGTGATACAGTTTCTAGTTAAATGTCTTGTGATGCTTTAGTCTTGTAATGTCAACATTAAATGTGCTGTAGTATTATATCAGAATATAATGTTTATAAATAACGTTTTCCAGCACATTTATGAATAACATGTTTTCAAGCTACATAGTCTATGAATAACCTGTTTTTGAAGAAAAAGGTACATCACAGCTTAAAATAGACATGTTATTGTTTTATGATTGGTTTGTACTGGAGTGTTGGCTTTTTCAAGATAACAGTTTTATATATAAGCACTGCATGTCAACTGAATGAAAAGCACCAAACTAGAAGCAAGAATACATGTATTTGAAGTTGATGGAATCACAGAGAAAATAAACCAGGGGGAAACATTCACTTTGTGTGGCTTGAATTATTTGAAGATAGAAAAGCACAATGCAGCTATCCTTTACCTTACATATGGGTCTGTCAATATTCAGGAATTCCGCTGCTGGGGTGTGTCTGTTACCTCCCAGTCTGGCTGCTGGCTGTGCTCATCAGACACAGTTTGTTCATGTCAAGGGTTCCAGTTTAACAGCCATTCCCTGATGTAAGTATTGCTTCATGCAATGATGGTGGGGGGTGGGGGGGCACCTAGTTGTAACAATGCTCAAAACGTCTTCTTTTTTTCTCATTGCCAGGTACAAAGTACTTCAATTGGAATGGTTGTTTAGTTTTCTGGTGGACATTTGCCAATGCATACCATCTCAGTGCAGCATTGGTGACTAAATGCAAGTCTTCCATCCGGGTATGTGGACACTGGATGGAGATGCTGCACCTGTGAGGCATGGGCCACTGCTGACAACTAAAAACTTATGTCATCATTTTCAACGGCTAGCTCAGCCTTTGAGGAATTTACACCATACTCTTTTCAGCACTTAATACCCTATTTGGTTGATTGCATAATGCCAACTCAGCATGTAGACCACTGAAGTTGTATCAGTACCTCATTCCCTGCTCTGAAGCTTCCCCTCTCTCACCTTCCCCACAGCCTACCTCCCTTACGAACATACAAAATTTGCCAGCAGATAAAGACCTAGAGGTCTATCAAGTCTGCTCCAATGTGCAGCTAGCACCACTTATTCTGCAGCTGCCCCTCCCTTCCACCCTTCCCATTCATTGACCCTCCCCCTTGTCCTGTCCCATCCCCTTTTGAAGCAGTCCACTATTCTACTGGATACCACTTCTGCAGGTAACGTATTCCACCCAGTCACCACCCTCTCTGTAAAAAAGTGTCTCCTCATCTCCATCCTGAACCTTCCTCCTTCCAGTCTCATATCATGGCCCCTGGTGTCCCTCCCCTCCCTTACTTTGAATAGCCCCTCTGTACCTGTCTTGTTTATTCCTTTCATGTACTTAAAGGTTTCAATCATGTCCCCCCTGTCCCTCCTCTCCTCCAGTGAGAACATGTTCAACCCCCTCAGCCTTCTCTCATATGATAAGTCCCCCAGCCCATGATCATCTTTGTCACCCTGCACTGCACCCCCTCCAGTAACTTAATGTCACTCTTCAGATACGGACACCAGTACTGCACGCAGTACTCCAGGTGTGGTCTAACTAATGACCTATACAGTGGCAGAATCACCTTCTTCCTCCTCGAAGATATACTCCTTGCAATACAACCCAGCATTTTGTTGGCCTTTGCAGCTGCCTTCCTACATTGTGCTGAGTTGTTCATTGACCCTGTAATGAGCACCCCCAGATCCTTCCCCTCCTCTGTCTGGGCTAGCTGCACTCCTCCCAGCTGGTAACTCCTCCTTGTGTTCTTCATCCCAAAATGCAGCACCTTGCACTTTTTGGCATTAAACCCCAGTTGCCAGGTGTCTGACCAGGTTTCAAGCTTTGCCAGATCATTCTGCAACCCCTGCCACCCCTCCCCAGGTCATCCACCACTGCTTCTACCTTGGTATCAACAGCAAACAGACTGATCTTGCTGTTGATGTCCAATGATATGTCTGCAATGAATATCCCAAACAACACTGGTCCCAACACCGAGCCCTGTGAAACACAGCTCGTCACTATCCTTGGGTGTGAGAGCTCCCCACCCACCACCACCCTCTGCTGCCTTCCCTGAAGCCAGTTCCCTACCCATCTCACCAGCTTTGCACCTGTCCCTGTGCCTACTAACTTACTTCCCAGCCTTCCATGCGGCACCGAGTCGAATGCCGTACTGAAGTCCAGATACAGGATATCCACTGCATGGCCTGTCTAGTTGCCTAGTTACCCAGTCATAGAACTCCACCAGGTTGATTTGGCAGGATCTGCCCCGTATGAAGCCATGCTGCCTGCTGTCCTGTAGTCCTTTGGCCTCTAGGAGGGCCACCAGCCTCTCCTTCAGGATAGTCTCCATTAGCTTACCCACGATTAATGTGAGGCTCACTGGTCTGTAGTTTCCCGATTCATCCTTGGGGACACTCTTGTGGAGGAGCACCACATGAGCCATCCTCTAGTCCTGAGGTACACACCCTGAATGTAGTGAGGCATTAAATAGGTCTGCCAAAGGTCCTTCATGGACTCTGTCAGCTCCTTCAGTACCCTGGAGTGGATGCCATCTGGGCCTGGCGCCTTATCCACCCTCAGTGCCTTCAAACCCTCCCGAACTCTGCCCTCCATGATTTCCCCATCTGTCACCCCCTCCCCCCTGTTTCTGCCATTTCTCCCCCCTTGGGTGTCACCCCCTCTTCTCTTTAGTAAATACTGAGCAGAAGTACTCATTTAGTGCTTCTGCCTTATCGCACCCTGCTTCCACCCAACCCCTCCTCCCTTCCTAATCCTTACTATGTGATCCTCATGCTCCTTTTCTCCTGATGTACCTAAAGAAGTCCTTCTCCCCTTCTAATGCCTTGTGCCAGCCTGAGTTCCGTAGATGCCTTGGCTCCCCTCACTGCCCTTGTCACCTCCTTCGATTCCATCAAGTACTCCTCCCTGTCCTCCCCTCTCCCTGTTTTCTTGTACTTCCTAAAGGCAGCTCTTTTTCTCCTTACCTTTTCCATGACCTCCTTGCTCAACCAGCTCGGTTTCTTAGCCCTAGCATTCTTGCTCTGGGCATTGCAGCAGGTTTTGGTTGCCTCCACTATCCCCAGCATTATGAGCTCCCACCTCTGGTTAGTGTCCATACTAGATTGAATTCTGGCCAGGTACCCTTTTACCACTTCCCCCATCCTCCCAAAGTCAGCCCTCCTAAAGTCCAGCACTCTTGTGCCAGATTCCACTCCTTCCTTGCCCATATCCACTGTGAGTCATACTGAGTGGTGGTCACTCCCTGACAGCGGTTCCTCCACTGTAAGTTCTCTCACAAAGTCCCCATTTGCCAGCACAAGGTCAAGGGTATTCCCTAAACTGGTTGGTTCACTGACCATTTGCAGCAGGAAACTGTCTTGGAAGGCATCCAGCAGTACCTGCTCCCTTCCATTAGTGGTTGTTGGGGTACTCCAGTCCACTCCTGGCATGTTGAAGTCCCCCACAATCACCACACTACCCTTCTCGCTGGTCCTTCTGATCTGTCCCACTAGTTCCTTGTCTAACTCCTCCGTCTGAGATGGCGGCCTGTACACCACTCCCATTCTAAGAATCCTATTCTTGGAATCCTGGATTTGCATCCAAAGTGACTCCATACTACCCTCCTCCCCTTCCTCCCTTACACACTTCAGTCCTTCCTTCACATATAGTGCCACACCCCCTCCTTTCCCAATCACTCTGTCCCTACAAAATAACATGTACCCTGGTACAGACAGGTCCCAGTCATTGTATTAGGTGGCCCATGTTTCTGTGATGCCAGCAATGTGCACCTCTCCCTCTGCCATGAGCACCTGTAACTCTGCAGTTTTCCTCCCAAGGCTCCTAGCATTAAGGGTACCACCTTCCACCCTTCCCCCACTCCAATCTTGCCCTCCTTTACTAGCATCGCCAATAGTACTTGCCATTTGTCCTTTGTCACTGTTATGGGGGGTAAGCTCATATGATTTCCCAACCTGTGGTCTCTGCATGTCTCTTGCCCAATTGCCACCCTCTGCTCCTAGTTTAAATTCTCTACTTCCTCTATGTACTCCTCCACCCCTGTTTCAACACTTTTTCCTCCTCACTCAAGTGTAGTCTGTCCTTGACATGGAGCTACTGTCCTCCCAGGTCCCTCCCACCCCCAACAGCCCATACCCTTTAGCACAACACCAGGTTCTTAGCCATCCGTTAAATTCCTCTATTCTCAGCTTTCTTGTTGTGCTTGCCTTGGGCACTGAAAGTATCTCTGAAAAAGTTACGGATCTTCCTACCCCCTCACGTAATTGTCTTAGTTCCTCAAACCTCCTCTGGACTATATCTACTGTCTTGTCAGCCAGGTCATTCATCCCAAGAAGTATAATAAAATTAGGCTTGTCCCTACCCCTTCTGGCATATTTCAGAACAGATTGTCCCACCTTTTGCTGTCATTCCTGGCATGAGCTTTCACCCAAATCGACTATGCCTCTCCCCCTTGCTACCCACCTGACTCATCTTAGTATTGGGTCCCCAGCACTAAGATTCCACCACTCTTATTCCCTGCTTGCTTCCATTCATCTCCGTCTCTCATTTCTGCCTCCTCTTCTTCCACCTGCACATTATTTCCCCCTTTTGCCCCTGTTGCAATTCTCTCAGCAGAACTTCCCCCTCCAGTTTGGTCCAGGCATTTATCAATTACTCCTCTAATTTCATCATTTCTCTCCTCCACCTTCTTCCTCTCTAGCAGTGCAAAACTATTTTCTGAAGACCCTTCACAAATGCCCGCTCCCTCTCTCTTCATAGTAACCTGTTCTCTCCTTTCCACTCCATGACTTTTGCCACTTCTCCTCCTCCCCTCACAAGTCTCTATCTCCTCCTTCCTTTTGTCTTTTGTCACCTGACCTGGTTTCCCTGGCAATCGTTCTTCCTGGCTTAGGCCCCCTTGTCCCTACTTCCCTTCTTCTGATCCTCTCCTTACCACTGTTGGCTTAAATCGCCCTCCCTCATCTCCCCTTCTTCCTTCCTTCAGTATTGGGCTAAACCCACCCCCAGTCTGCCTTGCCTGTCTTAGTTCCTCCTGCAGACCCTCAATCTCCTGTCTAAGTTTCTCTATATGATTACACACTAAACATTCTCCCACACTCCAGGCAATTTTTAGAAAGATTGGTGACTGCAGTTGTTGCAGCCTACCACCCTTCCATTGCTGTTGTTGCCTACCAGCGACCCCCCACCTTTCCAGATGCAGGATATCAAACACTTCCCAAGTCTCCCTCTCCCCCCTCTATCAGTGCAAAACATTCTTTTCTTTACTTCCCTTACCCCATTTGTTGCACACGTTTAGATAGATTGAGCAACTGCTTTTTATATTCCTAACCTTCTTATCCACACTCAAAAAGAGACTTTAAGTAGCTATTGCACAACCTTCATCAAACTCCTACTCCTTCTTTCCACAGTGCAATGGCAATGCAAAATAGGTTTGCTACCAAAATAAACAGGTCTCCAATTCAAACAGCTTCACCAACAACACATCAAAATAGGCTTGGAATTAAAAGATATAGGTCTCTGACTCAAAGATACAGCCCCAGTTAAATAGCACCAAATAGGTTTTAAATCAGGAGATATAGGCCTCTACAAACGCAGCCTGCTACACAGTGAAACATCAAACAAATGAGCCCACTTATAGCCACCAAAACAGTTTTCAAAATTCCAACAGCTCCAAAACAATACCCTGCTAGCCCCTTAGAAGTAGTAAGAAAGAAAAGAAATAACCTTCTGTCAAGTAAAATCCACAAGAAACAACGTAAAAACAACAAGAAGCTACTGTACTGTAACAGATCTGATCTTGTCCCTTCTAGTTCCTTCTGAGAAGCCAAAGCAACTGACACCACACCTGATTCAGCTCCGCCTCCCTAGCTGAGTGAGACCTGGCCAGACCATTAGCACCCTTCCCCCACTATGCTCTTACCTTTGCAGCTCGTGAAGCCAGCAAAAATGAATCACAACTCTACTCAAAGCACCCAAAACAGGTTTGCTACCAAAATAAACAGGTCTCCAATTCAAACAGCTTCACCAACAACACATCAAAATAGACTTGAAATTAGAAGATATACTGTAGGTCTCTGATTCAAAGAATCAGCCCCAGTTAAATCACACCAATTAGGTTTTAAATCAGAAGAAATAGGCCTCTACAAATGCAGCCTTCTACACAGTGAAACATCAAACAAAAGAGCCCACTAACAGCCACCTAAAACAGTTTTAAAAATGCCAACAGCCCCCAAACAATACCATGCTAGCTCCTTAGAAGTAGCAAGAAAGAAAAGTAGTAAGAAAGAAAAGAAATAACCTTCTACCAAGTAAAATCCACAAAAACAATGTAAAAACAACAAGAAGCTACTGCACTGTAACATATCTGATCCTTTCCATTCTAGTTCCTTTCCTTCTTGCCTTCCTCTTCTCTCCTTACCTTTATAACTGGTTACTCTTCATGCATCCACCACTTTTTACCTACAGTACCTCTTCTCTCCCACCCTTATACTTAGTTACAATTCCTGCATTACCCCTTTTTCTGCTTCTCTTTTATTCCTCTCACCTATACTTCCTCCCACTTGGCAGACCACTACGGTTTGACTTCCAGTGCTACTGTCCTTGTCCCAGCTATATTGTTGAACACGTGTACTGTCTGATTTGATCAAATTTAAAGCTATTTTTCCTGTTGCCTTATATACATTATGCATTATTTGGTTTGTTTAAGTTTAGATCTATGATCTCTGTTGCTTTTTTATTTATATTATGTATTGTCATCATGATTACTGTACACTGACTCTGGATCTGCGATTCTCTAAATTCCTACTATGTATGTATCTTGTATTGTAATTTTCTTTTTTTTCTCAAAAAAGTTCTCCATCCATGACCACTTTGTAATGAATTTGTTCGACAATGTTTCTCCTGGTGAAATAAAGATTGACTGATTGACTGCTCGATTGATTGCCTAATACTACAGCTGATAATGGACCAGGGTAACCCACAGGTGGTTTGAAGGGAGACATCTAAATAACAGGAAAAAGTGAAACTGACAGTTCAACACAAGCTCTTTATTGGAGAGAAAATGTGTTCTGTCTAAAACTTGGAGCTGTAAGTAAATTGGAAAAATTATAAAGTGCAAAAACATTATGTTTACTGTTGGGTGGTGCTGTTGGAGGGAAGTGTTGGTTCTACAAATGTTTCCTGTGAAGAAGGAAGGAAGTGGTTTGGTTTCAAATAACATCATTCTTACAGGCTGCATTTCAAATCCTTGTATAATTCATGAACAGTGCCATGCATTGCTCGTTAGACAGGTACACGGAGGTTGCATGAAATTCAGTGAGGTTAAAGAAGGCTCAGGAAAGTGAAGCAGAGAGACAGCGCTGGAGAGTGGGAAGAGGTTAAGTGACACACATGCAGTATGGTCACACACTAAGTAGCAGTGGTGGGTTGCAAACATAGATATATAGAGGATATGACATGGCCTGACTAAAGATATTATCTTCATGAGAGTATATCTCTGTAGATATCTCACAAGTGGCAAAGCCAAGTGTGAGATAGCAATAGACCAATAACCTCAAATAAAGAGAAACATTAAAGGGGAACAGACAGTACTAAGAGCCCCACACTCAAATGTGGGGCTGGTCTCAATTTGCACTTCATGAACAAAAAAATTTTTTTACCTAGTGTTCATTGCAGTATAGTAGATTCTATCAGGCTGATTGTGCTGTCTTGCAAAATGACATTTTCTGTAACTGCAAATTCCAGAATGCCCTGTAGTTGACGTTGGAGAAGGGCTGCAGCATTGGAAGTTTCAATAGCCTGCACTGCATGTTGGAGTTTTTATGAGGCCTGGGGCAGAGTTCACAAAGCTTTGCCTGGACGCAAACTGGGCTTTGTGAATAGCTGGTATACACAAAGCCCAGTTAGCCCTCACACACTGGGATTGAATCAGGGCAAGGTGGGGAGGGAGGCGGCAATGCAAATGAGTGGGCAGGGACATGCATATCCCCACAATCCCATTCACAAGCAGTTGCTCCACACAATGGCTGTTTGCAAAGGCCATTGTGTGGAGTGAAGTACCACTTGAAAAAAACCTGGCAGTATTCCCTGAAACCCTAGAGGGTTGCAGAGGTACTGCAGCCCCACCCCGTGGTTCCAATCCCCGTAACAATAATTAAAATGCAGACCCCTTTTCTGTAGTGTAAATGGCCCTCCTCCCTCCCGATCCCCAATCCTGGTATAATAAAATAAATGAATTCATCATTTCCATAATTAATGACGCCCTCCTCCCTTCGGTCTCCGATCCCGTGTAATAAAGTAAATAAATTTACCCTTTTCTTAGTGTAAAGTGGACCTCCTGCCTCTCTGGTCCCAATCCCATTATTAAAACAGAGGCACACCCTGTTTCTGTAGCATAGGTCCAACACCCCACCCATCCCATGATGTACAGACCACCCACCTCCCTTCCTGCCCTGGTAGGGCCCTGGTTGGCAAGCAGCACTGCCCTCCACATACCTCCACGGCTGCCCACTGACTGAACTGTCATTGATCGATAGCTTACTGCACTCACTAGAAGCCCATTAGTTGACACTGTTGACCAATGGGCTTGCAGTGTGTACTGTAAGCTGTCATTCACAAAGTTGTGCACTACCATGGAAATGGGGTGTGCCTCTGTTTTTAATAATGGGATTAGGACTGGAGAAGGGGCAAGGGGGAGAGCCACTTACACAATGGAAAAGGGGAATTCATTTATTTTTATTATACCAGGATTGGGGACTGGGGAGGGCTACTTACACTACAGAAATGGGGTCTGTATTTTAGTTTAATATAATGGGGATCAGGACTGGGGAAGGACAACTGCACTATGGCACAATCTTTTTTTGTTTACCGTCAGGTCGACAATCATGGTAGAGGTGGGCACCACTACATTTTGGGGACTGCGGTTGATTGGGGCTAGAGCTGGTGGGGGGGGGAGCACACCTCAGTAATAGCATGCAAATGAGCCCATAATGGGAATGCTAATGGCCACTAGTGCTTTGCATGCCCAATGAGCTAATTTGCATGCCTCTATATGTGAATACCACAGTAGCACCTGTGCGCTATTAGCTTCAGAGCCATTTCCCTGGCTAGTTGTGGGGGCAGTGCTACCATGCGTTACACTGTTTTTGTTTGGATTAGTGCTGGCCCCTAGTCACAGTCAGATAGCCCAATGGGTTATTCAACTGTGAATAGCACAGTTTCCCTCCAGAGCAACTAGGGAGCGCAGCGGAAACATTTGCGCTCACTTTGTGCAATCTTTGTGAATCCTGCCCCATATCTTTTGTTTGCTGGTTCCACTGTAGTTCCTAGGCTAAGTACATTCCCTAATGCCTGCATGGTACCTGGGAAGAACAGTGGATCTGGAAAACAACTTATCAGATCTCATAAAAGGCTACTTTTTAAAATAAGAGTAGCAGGGTTAAATACCTTAAAAAACTGGGAGCTACCTGGGATTGCGACAAACCTGTAGGGATGCATGAAGTAAACTGGAATTTCTGGGATGCACTAGAGGGCTGGCCTCCAGCCAGTTTAAATGTCTGTGGATCGTGCATTGACCTGCAGGGGGAATGAGAGATATACCACTGGTAATGACTGCTGAGTACTATACAAGGGATGATAGGTAATGAGTTTTATAACATGTAAATCTGCATGTGCAACTGGAAGTTAAACAAGATGACTGTCTTGTAGTAGTACGAAAGGAGGTAACAAGGGGTGGGAGTGATGAACATGCTATCTTTTTGAAGCCTTTTAGTGGGTGAAGTTGCACTGCAGGCTGAGGGTGGAAGACAGGTAAAAGTTTAAAAAAAAAACAGCTGGTCCATGGAAAACAAACAACTGTTTTTTTATAACTCTTGTACTGATAAAATAAAGACTGAAGCAAACCTCCATACCTTTTTAACTTTGGTGACGGAATGCACTTACATACTCTGAATACCGTGTTATTGAATCAAATACCATATCATCCATACTAGATTAATTACCTACTAGGCTAGTACGTAGATCATGTTTTAATGATCAGATAACAGCACAGGAAAAGATGTCCCTCAACCGGTCAGGAGCCCAATATGCAAAACTGTGCCAAGGACCAAATTTGCACTGCCCAGTAGGCAAAGTTAGTCCACAGCCGATCGCACACAATAGTCAAAGGAATAGCCCAGAGGCAAATGCTGCTGAATATAGTGGACAAAGGTGGGAAAACCTGGCTGTGAGTGTGGTGCAAAGACAGCCCAGCAAAGCAGACAGCTCTCAATATAACAACCGGGCAGTGCAAACAGCAACAGTAGCCCACTGCACACAGAGGTGGTGTCAGGCAAAGATGAACTATGTGGCCACTGCTGTCACTAGCAAGGAAGTGGTGCATAACAACTGCAAACAACAATGCAGGCCAAATACCGTAGAACAGACAGGCTTGCCAAGGGCAAACACAGTTGTCCAGTGCATACACGTTTGCCCAGGGCAAATACATTTACCCAGCGCAAATGTTTGCTATATTCAAAACAGATGTGCAAATGAGCCTCCTTAGGCATTCTGAGGGCCAACAGCCACTTTAGCATGTCATTATGACCTGATTTGCTTGCATTTCCTTGTGTAGATTGCCAAGGCTATTTCAGGGTGCACACAGCACCATCTGTTCTGTATGTCAGACTGGAACTACTGATCAGTAGCTGCAGGCTGGGTTTGCAGATAGCATCAGCTGTATGTCAGACTGAAACAACAGGTCAGTAGCTGCAGGCTTGGTTTGTACACAACAGCACAGAGTATTGTGCCCTAGGGGACTAGCACCACAGGCACAAGTGGTTGTGCTGCATTCCATAAACATACTGTTTTGTCTGCTACAGTGTGTATCATACGCTACAGTACCATGGGTAGCTGGTATTGTGAGAGACACATCAATGCATACAGTGTGTCAGGTAACATTGAATGTTGCTATCCACACATAGACAGTCTCAACTGGCAGGTGTGTTCTGACAGCAGACAATACTGTCATACTGTCCTGTGACCCACAGATGCTGTGCCATGGGCTTGGGATTCTCACAGTAACACACACACACACACACATGGCTGGCCATGTGTGATGGAGTGTATGTACAGGTGAGCAGAATGTACCCAGAGGAGGGCAGACACATACCATCATATAGGCTCTATGATGTTAGGGACATTACCATTGCTGGAACATGTTCACTGTGTGGATGACCCCAGTTGAGTGGCAGCACCTACTTTATGGTGCATCCCTTGTACCTGTACACTCTCTCCTCACCACCCTCCTTCAACTCACTGCAGCATGTATTGTGTTGGTGTACCCTCTATGGAGGGATTGGAGGTGTGTGCTGCATGTACTCACTGACACGGTGTCCACTGGGTACCAGGCCACCCTCAACTGCCTGGCAGACTTGGGACTGGTGCCAGATGAAGGTGTTGTGGGAACTGCCAGGGTACAGTGCTAGGGCTCATGGCCTTTACTGTCAGTTAGCAGCACATCTCTTTCTTGGCATATGGAGTGGCCCAGGATGGCCTGCTGTCCATTCTTTCTGCCCAGTGACCGCAGTTATCAGGTACACCATGATGCTGTTGTTGCATACAGCCTTATTGCCTGTTGCTGCTGTGTCCATGCCCACTATCCTTGTTTTGCCCAGAGTCAAGACTACCTTTTTCTGGGTGGTAACTTGCACCGCTCTATGTGTCACTCAAACTTACTTTGCGGAGTGCTAACATGCTGAATGTGGCATAGCGCCTGTATTCATGTACGTGCCCCCTCTCTTTGTCCAATGCATACATTATCATTTTGTGCAGTGCTATTCCAGTTCACTCACACTATTTGTTCTTTTGAATATAGGGGACCCGCACAAATGGGATGCGATCCTGGCACAAACAGTTTGTACCCAGTGCAAAGTTTTGAATATCTGGCCCCAGGTTTCACAGTTTTTCAAACCCATTTTGTAATATGTTGCTTAAGAATTTTGGAATTGTATTCCATGATTATTCTAATGGATTTAACTTTTTATGTAACTGTATGCATTTCATGCCTATGCTATTAGCACGCCATTGCAAATAAACATGGCTGAATGGTTTTCATCCTAATTAAAATGAAATGAGAATAACTATCTGAACGTGTTCAGGGTGACCAAGAAGCTTTCAAAATGAGTGAAGTAATTTGTTGTGAATACTGAGTGACCAACTTCATTTATTTTGTTTAATCATTTACAAAAACAACACATTTGTCTTCACAAATGTAATTTCCAACCTGTTGCATAAAACATAGATACATAGAACCAATAGAAGAAAAAGATTTGCAGTCCATCAGGTCAGTCATTGTAGTCCAAACCTTGTCTCCAATTGCACAGCTCTGCAGCCAAAACTACCAGCATACAGAACAGACCTAAAACATGCATACTGAGACATCTGGGTCAGGATTCACAAAGCTTTTCCCAGGCACAAACCCAGTTTGCCTGGGAAAAACTGTGCTTTGTGAATAACTGATATTCACAAAGCCCAGTTTGCCGCTGCAAACTGGGTTTGTGCCTGGGCAAATCAGTGAGGGGGGCCGCAATTCCAATGAGGGGGCATGGACCTGCATATCCCCGGAATCCCATTCACAAAGGATTTGCTCCATGCAGAGGCCTTTCCAAAGGGCCTTGCATGAAGCAAATTACTGCGAAAAAACACCTGGTGGTAATCCGTGTAACCCTAGTGGTTGGCGGATGGTTGGCTGGAGGTACTGCAGCCCCCTGCCTCACTTTCCTCTCCCCGATTGCCTGAGTATCCACCCATTATTACATAAAAACTTGTCCGTAGTGTAGTGGTCCCACTCCAGTCCTTGTTTGTTGTATTTCCCACCCATAAATTAAAAAATGATTTTCCTTAGTGTAGTGGTTTCTTCCTGGTCCCCAACACCCGATTACTCACCCATTATTACAATTACAGTTGTTTCATAGTGTAGTGGTCCCACCCCACTCCCTGATCACCTGATTGCCCACCCATTATTGTAATTACATTTTTTCAATAGTGTAGTGGTCCCACTCCAGTTTCTGTTCACTGGATCTCCCATACATAAATGAAAAAATTGTTTTCCATAGTATAGTGGTCCCACTCCGCTCCCTGATCACCTGATTATCTACCCAATAATTAAAAAAAGGTATTTCCATAGTGTAGTGGTCTTCCCCACCACCAATTGCCCAATTACCCACCCATTATAAAAATAAAATTGTTTCCACAGTTTAGTAGTCCCCCCAACCCCCCAACCATTCCATTAAGCACATGCCACCCCACTCCTCCGCAGCAGCCCATGGTTCAACCTAACGCTCTGAATATAGCATAGTGCTTGTATTCATGTACATGCCCATCTCTTTGCCCAGTGCATACATTATCACTTTGCATGGAGCCATTCCAGGTTGCCCATGATATTTGGTCTTTTGAATATAGGGGACCTGCATCGACAGAGGCATGATCCTAGCACAAACAGTTTACACCCAGTGCAAAGTTTTGACTATCTGGCCCCTGAGGTCATAATACTGAAAACTGCCAAAGTTATGAGTAAGTGTCGAAAAATGTCAATATACATTCATATTCTTTGTTGTAATTTTAATATTTGTTACCCCAACTTTTCAACATAGCCTTCTTATGACCCCGCCTCGTGCACCCAGTAGGTGAACATTTTCAAATCCTGCCTGAAAAGGGATTTCATGGAGAGACTGCAAAATTACCTTTCGGGCCAGATTTGAAGAAATTCCCCTACCTTGTTCATGAAGTAGGGTCCCAAAAGGCCAAGTTTTAAAATTATGGGGAGTGGCAGTGGCAACAGACATTAATGGACCATTTTCTTTCTACAGGGATTTTTAGGTTCTAGTGGACTCTCCCTATCCTTTACTAGCCCTTGCATTCATCTAGTACCTGACCAATACAGTGATGAGCCTTGCCGTGCCATTGGATGTAGCCTTGTTACTTAATGGCCAGAGCTACTACTGTCTCACTATACACTGACAGCCTGGATTACCCCTTCCACCTCAGGCACAGTCCGTAAAGGTACATGCAGTAGCATCATATGCATGGTATGCATGCAGTGCTGTAATTTAAAGGTAGCGACACTGAAATTCACCATATAGCAGCTCTAAAACACCAGTCAGACTTTCACAGAAAATTGTGCTAGCAGCTGTACATTAAAACTTAGTTAAACATTAAAACACAGTGTCAGTGGATCAATAGGTAGCACACTCACCTCTGAGGCTGGGAGATCAGAGGGCTGTGGGTTCAGTTCTCACATCTGGCACTTGGGTTAATATCCCAGTACTGACACTGTAGTGCAACATGAGAAGGGTGCTGCACTTCTGAGGTGCCGTCTTTCGGATGAGGCATTAAACTGAGGTCCCATCTGCCTGGATTGGTGGTAGGTCAGGTGGATGTTAAAGATCCCATGGCACTTATCGAAAAGAGCAGGGGAATTTCCCCAGTGTCCTGGCCAAATTTCTCTCATTCACTAAAAATAGCACCAGCAGTTTAATCTGGTTCAAGATCAGTTGGCATTCATCTGTATCCCCCTCCCCCGGGTCATGCCTAAAAATAGGCAGGACTTGTCTAATGCACTTACCTGGTCAATAAAAACTAAATAAATAAAAGGAAAACAGTATTTTTTGTTATTATCAGCCAGAAGCAGTACAAGCACACCATTCAAGTGGAGGTGCAGTGTAGTCATTCCAAGGTATCTGCTCTGAAATTCACTGCCAGCATATATTGTACAGGGAGGTTGTTCTAGCAGTTGTGTATTAAAAGGAAGACATTGGCTTCTATACTGCTTTTCCTACAAACTGCCTCTCTAGTATGCTCATCCCAAGTGCTCTGAACCAAAAAAATGTTTGTTTTTCATGATCACTCAGTAGCTTTACAAGTGCTCTGTCTATAAGAAAGGACTGCAATATATGCATTAGTGCTGTGCATGTACAGTGCTGTCATTCCCAGGTGGCAGCACTGACAGTCACCACATAGCAGTAGCTCCAGTGTAAACTGCACAGGGAAATTATGCTAACAGCTATCGAGTAAAAGGAAAACACAGTTTTTTATGTGCAGCCAGTGGCATTATTTGTTGAAATGCCACATTTTTAAGAAATATCATTTAAAAAAGTTGGCAATTTAGGAAAAACATATCCAATTTTGACAAAAAATGAAAGAAAAATTCTGTTTAATTTTATCACCATTTTGTGAAAATTGTGCTAATCCAAAATCATCAGTTTCATACAATGTTACAGCCCTAATAAATCACCCAGCACTATTTTACGGGCTGATCCAAAGATGATATTGATAAATTCAACACTAGTGCACATGGCCATGTTCATCAACAAAGCACAATTTCTATTACTTTCCAAATCAAAGGATAATGCAAAAAGCTTCAGCTAGTCCAGTGGCATGGCGGCAGTGCATCAGCAAAGGCTAGGGATCTGGCTTCTACACTGGTCCCTAATTTACTGCAACATTGCCAACCACCCTAGTTCCCAAGATAATGGTAATCTGTCCATCCTACAGGATTTCTGTATTGTATTGTACTGTGTCACTTTATACTAGTTAGCTGCCTTTGTGTTAGATACATTATGGCTTGTTGGGTAACATGTGCTCCTATAATAGTTACCGTCTGCTACTGTCTGTATTTAACCATGGAAACCTTTTGTATTGTGTTCCTGACCCCATGTTGTAGTGTCGCTCTTTCTTGAAATCCATTATATTTTTAACACCGTCTTATCTGCTTTGTATTGTATCTTTACCTATGTATGATATGTATGCTGCTGTTTGACTTTTGCCACTTTGTGGTTCAGATTGTGGCTGAAAATGGTCTGCTGGATCAGTTCACTTACCCAGTTAACAAAAACATAAATAAATAAAACTAGGAGACTGGGATTCATGTGTGAGACCTGAATTCCCAAGCTGTGTTAGTTAGTTAGTTAGTTGGTTGGTTAGTTTGTTAGTTCATTAGTTAGTGCTTAGTTTGTTTTAGTGGACTGAGAAAGGAGGGCTAGGCAATTTTGCTTATTTTCAGCTTCATCCTGGGGAAAGGGATACAGATGCAAACTGACAAAGTGACTCAGCTTAAGCTATTGGTGGTGTTTTAGTGAAAGGGGAAACTTTGACCATGACACCAGGGAAACTTTGCTACTCTTTCTGCAGGGGGTGCTGTCTGCTTCTTGTTGGGGAGGTGGAGGGGGTAGGACTGGTTGGATGATGATGGTGGAGGTGGCAAGTGTGTCAGAGGCTAGGTATTTGGCGTCTACACTGGTCCCCAATTTACTGTAACCCCATTATCCAGTACTGGATACGTGGGCATTTCTGATGCAACTTACTTGCAGCAGAATGTAACCTTCAACAGGGCCTTCAGGCTAAGAAGGAACAATTGTTAGCACTGATCACTGAGGAAGACCTTAAGTATTTCAAGGTAAAATGTCATTTGGAGGTGGAGAAGAGAAGAAAAGGAAGGGACTGTGCTGTAGCCCTCCGCGTGTATGTGTCTGATGAGCAGTTTCAGCACTGTCTCCTTCACTGATATCAGAGCCATGGAGGTGCACACTGCTTCATAGCATTTCTCAGCTGTTGACTTGACTGACATGCCACATGCCCCTTGGTCTCCAGGGTGAGCTTTAAGGAATGATGGTTGGAAGTACTCTCCTACTCATGACATTCCTTTGCCTGGTTTACCAACGATCAGCCTGGTTTCCATGGCCACCGCCGAAAGTTCTGCTGCACTGCTGTGTCAATGGGAGATACCACAGCTGGCTGCTGTAGCCAAGCTGAGCCCTGGGAATCATAAAAAACTGCCACTTCTCACAGATATGACTGCCATTTCTTCTCCTGTGCCTGTACCTCCTGCCATGGCTCCTGCACAGACAGTGTCTGTAACTGCTGATCTTACTGATACTTTGGTTATTGGATCCTTTTGAAGTTTGGTGCGTAACACTTCTGATACTGGCCCTGAGTGACTTTGCTGGTTTTCATGCTAACCATGCAAATGCCGGTATCGCCAAACCCTATTCCTTCCAGTGCTGGTCCTGATATTACTCTTGAATCAGACTCATCTTCATTGGCTAGCATTGCACAACCCTCCTCTTATGCTAGTTTGCTCCACCATCCAGTGGAATTGGCTAAACACTGACATGCAGTTCACCTCTGCTATAAGGGAGGCATCGATACCCCCACCAGATAGATGCTACATTGGCAAGTCTTTGATTACATAGTCTTTGCATTTTTCCCCTTCTGATGTTTATGCCTTGATCCATGCTGCTGGACATAATACTTTTAATATTAGTTTTTGATCTACAGTGCTTTTGGGGACAACACCATTTGATTACAGATACACCCTTTTGGTTTCCTCTTACTTCAATACCCCTTACAAAGCCTTCCTTCAAGACTGTCACTGTTCTTTTTTGTAATGAAGGGGTCAACATTGTTGACATTGTTTACTGGCTTGAAAATCAATGTGAGATTCAGGGTACTCCAGCACCAATTATGGACAGTGAATGCTTTTGGACTGGAGGATGAAAATGTCATGTCAACCTCCATTGTGAGGAATCTGGTGTTTAACACTTGCCTAGTAGTTTCTTTTTGGGGAAGGACAGGGGCATCCTGTTTTATCCTGGTCAACACAAATCCTTTTATACAGTAAGTGTGACTCTCTCCAGCATCTTAGCAATGCCTGTGATCAGATCAGGTGTACCCTATATGGTGTTCTGTGACATTCTGGTTTACACTGCACTTTTACAATTCAGTGTCATTTGTGTGATGAGGAGGGATATACCTTCTGATCCTGCCATTCAGTTGCTCATAATATGACTAGCTCAGACTTTATGGGGCTGGACCTTTATATTCATAAGGCCATTAAACCTTTGATGTCACCCTCTTCTGAATGCACTGCTAATACTGTATCTCCTTCTTCCATTGTCCTGGACTCTGTTCTACCCCAATAATTGTTTGCCATGATCCAGAAACACACCACCCTGACTACTTCTGAGGTGCCTCAGGACCTCCCCCCCCCCGTCATCCTGAAGGATCCTTCCATGTAATCTGCTTCTCTCTCTTCAGCCTCTGCTTTGGATTGTATAGAACTAGTTACAGCTGCTAGATCAAGCATGCCACCACCTCCTACCCCTACTTCCGATCATTTTCCTCCTTGCCATTTCCAGACTGTGGCAAAGGTAAAGGCAAAAGAAAGAAATAAGTGGTTCTGCATGATCCAATCCCCTTAGAGATCAGGTATGAGACTTTGCAATGGGGTAACACAGCTATAGGGTAGGACTCAGATGCCTTCTCGAAGCAGTCATCCCACAGGGATTTTTCATAAAAACATAGAATTTGATGGCAGATAAGGACCGCTTGGCCCACCCAGTCTGCCCACTTCCCTACCTATTGGATAAGCTGCAGATCCTAGTTAACCAGCAGCCTACTTCTTCCTACTCCCACCCCCTAGAATTGCCTTATGACTGTCCCATGCATGCTTGAATTCCACCACTGTTTTTGACTCCACAACCTCCTCCGGAAGGCCGTTCCATGCATCCGCAACCCTCTCTGTGACAAAATACTTCCTTAAATTACCTCTGAGCTGCCCTTCCATCTTCAAATTTTGCCCCTTGTTCTTGCACACCTCTTTTTTTCAAAGATACTACCCTCTTGGACTTTGTTGATTCTCTTGAGGTACTTGAAAGTTTCTATCATGTCCCCCCTCTCCCTCCTTTCCTCAAGGCTATACATATTAAGCTCCTTAAGTCTCTCTTCATATGTCTTCCAGTGCAGACCCTGCACCATTTTAGTTGCCCTCTTCTGGACAGCTTCCATCCTGTCTATGTCTTTGTGGAGATTGGGTCTCCAGAACTGCACAAAGTACTCCAGATGGGGTCTCACCAGCTGACTGTACAGAGGGATAATAACTTTGTGTTTTCTACTGGCGATGCCTCTCCCTATGCATCCTAGTATCCCCCCAGCCCTTCTTGCTGCCCTCTCACATTGCTTGCCCACCTTTAGGTCATCTGATATGACTACCCCCAGGTCCCTTTCCATTTTTGTTGTTGTTAGTATCTCACCCCCCATTGTGTACTCTTCCCCTCGGTTTTTGTTTCCCAGGTGCATTACCTTGCACTTCTTAGCATTGAATCTAAGCTGCCATACATTTGACAATTCCTCTAACCTTGCCAAGTCCCTTCTCATCCTTTCCTCTCCACCCTGCATCAACTCTGTTGCAGATCTTTGTGTCATCTGCAAAGAGACATACTTTTCCTTCCAGTCCTCTGCAAAGCGCTTATAAAGACATTGAAGAGGACCGGTCCCATACCGAACCTCTGCTACCTCACTAGTAACCCCCTTCAGAGTGGACTCCATTTACTATTACTCTCTGTGTCCTATTCTCCAGCCAATTCTTTACCCAGGCTGTCATCTTGGGACCCAGTCCCAGGATTGCTAACTTGTATATTAATCTTTTGTGTGGGACTGTGTCAAATGCTTTGCTAAAGTCTAGGTAGGCCATGTTCACAGCCCCTCCCTGATCTACTACTTTGGTCACCCAGTCAAATAAATCTATCAGATTCATCTGGCATGACCTTCCCACTGTGAATCAATGCTGCCTTGGGTCCTGTGCCCCTCTGGCCTCTAGATACTCAACAATTCTTTCCTTCAGAAGTGATTCCATCATTTTCCCTATCACTGAGGTTAAACTAACAGGTATGTAGTTTCCTGCTTCTGCCTTGTTCCCACTTTTGTGAAGGGGAATCACATCTGCCCTCCTCCAGTCTTCGGGTACCACCCCATCCTCCCATGATTTGTTAAAGAGGGTAGTCAGTGGTGTCACTAGTTCTATCCTTAGTACTTTTAGAATTCTGGGATGAATCCCATCAGGCCCTATTGCTTTGTCCACCTTCAGTTTTAAGAGTTTTTTCATAACCCTTTCTTCTGTAAATGGGCTGGTATCAACTTCTGCATACAGAGTGTTTCTACTGTTTGTTTTAGGTACCTCCCCCTCTTCATTTGTAAATACTGAGCAAAAATATTTGTTTAGTATCTCTGCCTTTTCACGGTCACCCTCTGCCCAACCCCGTTCCCCTTTATTAAGCCTCACTATCCCTCTCTTGGTCTTCCTTCGCTCCCTGATGTACCTATAAAAGGTTTTATCCCCCCTCTTAGCTGAGTTGGCTATCTTTTCCTCGGTTTGGGCCTTTGCTGTTCTGACTGCCTTCCTAGCTTCCTTTTACTTTAACTGATACAGTTCTCTGTCCTGCTCCTTCTGTGATTCCTTGTACTTCCTGAATGCTTTCTTTCTCTTGAACCTTCACTGCCACTTCCTTTGAGAACCATAGTGGTTTCTTACATCGTTTTGTTTTGTTTATTTGCTTCACACAAAGACTTGTTACCTCTGTGATAACAGTTTTTATTATTCCCCATTGTTCTTCCACCCCTCCTTCCTGCCCATTTGCTGGTACATTCCTTAGGCACTCACCCATTTTGGCAAAGTCAGCCCTCCTGAAGTCCAGTACTTTTTCCTTTGTATGGCTTGACTCTATTGCTGTGTTTATTGTGAACTATACTGTTCGATGGTCGCTAGTTCCCAGATGGCTACCCACTTCTACATCTGTGATCCTCTCTCCATCTCCATTTCAGAGAACCAGGTCTAAAGTTGCTCCCTCTTAAGTGGGCTCCATTACTAGTTGTCTAAGGCATGCCCCCTGTAGGGCATCTAGAATAACCCCACTCTTTGAAGTGGCTGCTGCAGCTGCACTCCAGTTAACATCTGGCATATTCAGATTACCCATCAGCAATATCTTCCCTTTTTCTGCCATTCTAAGTATACTTTCTATCATTTCCTTGTCCATTTCCTCCTCCTGAGAAGGGGGTCTGTATACAACCCCTATGCGGATTGTGGTGTCATTGCCTGTCTCCAAATTTACCCACAGTGCTTCTTCTCCTTCCTGTTTACCCTTTTGTTCTGTTGCTTTGATTCCTTCCCTTATGTAAAGAGCTACTCCTCCTCCTCTTTCACCCTCCCTATCCCTCCTGTAGATAGTGTATCCTGGTATGTTTACTTCCCAGTCATGGTTTTGTGTGTACCATGTTTCTGTGACTGCCACAATATCCAGATGTTCCTTCTCCATCAAGGCCACTAATTCAGGAAGCTTGTTACCCAGACTACAGGCATTGGTTCTCATTGCTCTCCATTTTTTCATGGCTTTACCTTCTGTTGCAGCATCCCCCACTGACCTTTCTACCTCGGTCTTTTTCTCATTTAGTACCCTGTTTTGTAGGGAGAGGCTGGGATTTTCTGCCTTATCAGTGCCTCTCCCTTGCTAGTTTAAAGCTTGCCAATGAAGCATTTAAACCAATTGCTCAAAAGACTTGTTCCCTTCTTGGACAGATGCAGACCATCCTGCCAGTATAGGCTGGTGTCCCTCCAGGTGGAACCCCAGTCCCCAATGAAGCCAAACCCCTGTGCTCCACACCATTTTTTTCAACCATTCATTAAACTGCATGGTGCAAAGTACCCTTGCCTCACTCATGCCATTGACAGGCAGCACCTCTGAGAAGGATACTGTGTGTGCTACTTGTCTTAGGCCCCTCCCCAATTCTACAATGTCTTCCTGCACTGCTCTAATCTCATGATGAGCCAAGTCATTTTTCCCTAGGTGGACAATGATATCCAGCTCAGACTCCCGTGCAGCTGTTCTCGTGATCCTCAGGATGTGCTTCCTGTCTCTCCAAGCCATGGCACCAGGCAGGTGCCTTACTTCAGTTTTCCCTGCTCCCCCCAGTTCTATCCCCCTAATAATTGAGTCCTCCACCAGGAGCTGCTTGCTTTCCCTGTGGTGTCCTCTGCCTCCTTTCTGTTGCCCTCCCTTGTGACAGTTGTCCTCAGCATCCTTAGTCTCCTCTGTGGGTGCATCCATAGGGGAGCTATGCTCCCTCAGAATGGTGTATGGATTGTGGAGTGGAACAACTGACTGGGTGTGCCTCTGTTCCACCATCCTCACCCTCCCTGAGCCCACTGTGGTCCAACTGCTGTGTTTTCTTTGCTGCCTCTGAGGTAGTGGTGGTGGCTCTGGTGCTCCCTGGATGGGGGAGGTTCCCTTCCTACTATCCAGTGTGGTCTGGGGGAAGGTTCCCTTACTACTGTACAGTGTGGCCTGAAGATGGGCAACTTTCTCCCTCAAGGCAGAGAGTTGTCTGCAAATAGAGCAGCATCTCAGCCTCCAGAAAAACTCCCAGAAGACTGCTGCCCCTCAGCCATTACATTGCACTATTCCCCACATGTTTATCTACTTTTTTTTTGTGTGTGTGTGTGATTGGTTTGTTATATAGAAATATATATATTATACAATGTGTATGCTTATACTGTCAGTGCACTGTGCTAGAGAGGATATGACAGTGATATGCACCTTGCACTCTTGAGGAAATGATGTCAGAACCCCAGGTATAAAGGAACTATTTCCAGGGGTGGGTGGGGTGAGGGGTGGTCAGGGGTTGGGCCTAAACTGTGCCCTCATCAAACAATCAGCTAAAAGCTCTGACCCACCACTGCGATGAGTGCCTTCCTGTTAGCAAGATGCCCTACACAACAATTTGACAAGAAAATACCCTGCTAATCAAACAGAGAAAAATCCAGACATCCAAGTCAGACACAGGTAAACCTCCCCAGCCCCAAAACAGCCTGGTGGTTTGTGCTCTGAAAACAGTCAGCCCCAAAATAAGTCAGCTGTGCTTTAAACTCTTCCTGCACTGAAAATCTTAAGAGTTGGAACAAAAGTAAAGCTAGATCCACCTCCCTCTGTTGCTTGAAAGACTGTCTTTCCTGATAATTCTAAGTTCCTTATTTCACCTTTCAGTTAGAAGTAGCCTCCACCTGCAGAATATCTGCTACAAACCAAAGACAATTGTAAGGGTCACCTCACGTTGTTGTGAGCACAACTCGCTATCTTGCAAATCCTATGTTCAGTATTGCAGCTTCCAGCCAGAGGTAGCTTCACCTGAAGAATATTAGCTGTTCTGATGAGTTTGCTATAAAACACTTGCTTATAATACTGTTGTTCTCAGGTCTGTAAGACTCTTCCAAAGCTATTGGCTGATAAGTAGCTATGATGTAAGTACTTCCTGACACAGTCTGGCCTGGCCTTTTAAGGCATACACAGATAAACACAAAAAAACAGTTTCCACCCCCTGGGGCACTTGTCTGAGTCAAATACACAGCCTGCACCTGCACTTACTTCAGAACTTATGACAAATTCTTAGCCCAGGGTTTAAACTCTTCCTGCACTGAAAATCTTAAGAATTGGAACAAAAGTAAAGCTAGATCCACCTCCCTCTGTTGCTTGAAAGACTGTCTTTCCTGATAATTCTAAGTTCCTTATTTCACCTTTCAGTTAGAAGTAGCCTCCACCTGCAGAATATCTGCTACAAACCAAAGACAATTGTAAGGTTCACCTTCCTCTGTTGTGAGCATAACTCACTTTCTTGCTAATCATATATTCAGTATTGCAGCTTCCAGCCAGAGGTAGTTTCACCTGAAGAATATTAGCTGTTCCTCCAATATTAATAATGCTGGCCCCCCTCACCCACACCCTCTGAGAAAGAAATGGGGTATGATACCCTGTACTAAAACATCTGCTGTTTCATAACTTGCCTCACATATTTCTATAGCGGGCTTACTTCTTTTGCTTTTATAGGATGTCTTGCAAATTCCTGAATGTCAACTATGACATGTTCCTGTACCATTTTCAAGCTTCAGAGGTTTATGGTGCATTTCTGCTGCTTGCTCATACTGATTTTCTTGTTTGTTTTTTTTCTGCTATCAGTATATATATTAGATCTTTATGTATTTTTTTTGTGTTATTTATTTATGTTCCTTCCCATGGCACCCCAGCTGGCTACTCCTTCAGAGCGCCATTGCCCTCCACACCTCCACCTCAGTCCTGCACCACCATCTTCTGACCCTGTCTTGCAGCCTTACCTGGGTAACCCAACCTTTCCCTGTGTCAGGAGGGTCCCTCTCCTCCAAGGAGGAAGTGCCATCAGGCAAACTGCATACCCCAGGAGGCTGCCACCAGGATGGTCTCGGCTGTCCAGGGCTTCATCATGGTGCAGGCCGGATGCTCATCATCCAGTCAGCAGGGAGCCCAATTTTTCCATTTTCTTGGCCTGCCTCTCATACTGACTGTAAGGATGACATTCTGAGGTGGGGACATGTAGGAAGGCATGTTGAGGCCTAATGCACTCCAAGCCCATCCACCAGTCCACCTACAGGAGCCCAGGCTTGTCCCCCACTGAGAGGGAAGTGTCCAGTGGATGCTTGTGAAACCCCTCACTGCTAGTCTCTGCTTCTGGTACCTGGGATCTGAGTGAGACTCCAGGTCACCAGTGTGCTGAGCGAACCCCCGTTACTTGGCACCATGGAGCCAGCATTTTTCTATTTTGATTGTTGTGTGTTATATTTGATTCCTTAATACAAATTCCACTGCTCTTCTAGCATAAAAATTGTAGCAAAAATGTTAAGAAAATTTTTTTCTGCAGCTGCAACATTCAGGACAACCTAATTTTGCTGAGGAAAATTTTTGACAGCACCCAGAGGAGAGAGCTACTGAAGGGCTTCTCCTGGCATTATTTATTTTATTTATTTATTAGAATTTTGGATAAATACCTTTGAGCCAATGGCTCTTTTACAAAGGTTCCATGTCAGTATACAAAGAAGAGAGAGATGTGCAATTTGTGTGAGATTAGCAGACAAGCAGTTGGAATGCAAATTTTGGTACAGGGTATATGTGGTCTAAAAACTACAGGTACTATACTGTACAGCAGGAAATATTAGCTTTCAGTTTATTTTCACTATATTAGCTTAACTGATAAAAGTGCTAAAATAAGCTGATCGCTAATATTACAGGGAGCATAGTGCTGTAACTGGACATGAAGCCGATGCGCTAATTTAACAGGGTGCTAAATAGCACTGCACCCCTTTCCACGCTAAATAAAGTGGGAGCTAAAATAAGCTGCTATACAGTAATTAACAATTAGAACAACACAACCAAGCATACATTTAAGAATGATGAGTCACAGCAAACAATATTTGCATGAATTAAAGCTGCCAGAAGGGCATTGTCAAAGGGAAAGGTGGAGTGGAAAAATTGAGTTGCAGACAGTTGTGCCAGGTAGCTTAGGAAAGTGGGAAGAGAAAGTGGGCATAGAAGGGTAACTGGGAGGGAGGTAGAAGGAGAGGAGGGTGGGAGGCATTACATCAGGAGAAGGCATTCGACAGGGTCCAGCATAATTGTATGTATTATGTGTTACAGCAATATGGGATTCCAATAAAGTTCATAGATTGGATTAAAAAACTACACCCGTCAACAGTTTTAGCCCCCTAGTAAATGGGAATCTAAGCTTGCAAGAGGGGTAAAGCAGGAATGCTAACTTAGCCCCATTTTCTACACCTTTTATATTGACCCTTTATTATAGAAATTAGAGGTTGCACAGACAATAGCCCCACTTCAGGTTAAGGGGGCCCCTATTAGCATAAAACTTTAGCCTATACAGACGACATATGGTTACGTGTAGGAGACTTCAGAGCTGGACAACAGGTGAAAAAACTCCTTTGCTCAATTTTTAAATGTATACAAAATCATAGGGTTTTGGGGAGGAGGAGACCGGAGAAGCCTCCAGGTGGTCAGGATGTAGCAGGAGTTTCAATCAATCAATCAATCAAAACCTTTATTTATCCAGGTGGGAACCATTGAGCAAGGCTTATTTGCAAGGTGGACTTGGTCATGAATACATCAAAGTACAGTGCAGAAGCAGGTATACAAAAAGCAATAATATACAAGGAAAAAAGTATATACAGTGTATACAGTACAGTACAAGGTTTAAATAAATAAAATAAAAAAAACAGCATTATTTTACAATTGAAGAATTCAGCAGATGTACAATCAACCATAGGCATACAGGGGTTATAAGCAGAGATCTTTTGAGTGAGGCAGCCAGCAACTACACATATAGGGGAAAGAGGCCATGTATGAGGTGGCAGGTTAGAGAGGTAAAGAAGAGGAGTGATATATTACCAACGACTGGGGGAATAATTGGGCTAAAACCACAGAAAGTGGTGATGGCTGTTGTGTTCTTGTTTATTATGATAATGATGGAGGAGGGGTAGATAATTGGACACTGCTATGGATGGGGTGGGACTTTAGCCAGGCTGGAGTGGACAGGGAAGGGTGGGTGCAGCAGGAAGAGTTAATAGAGAAAGAGTGAGAGCCAGGGGTAGAAACATGGCGAGCATCAGGATGGAAAGGGGAAGTTGCGGAATAAGTGGGCTAGCAGTGAGGAAAACATTTGCAAGGTGCTTTCATGTAGCGATCGTAGAGTGCCTTGAAGATATTCAGGCTAACAGAGCAGCTCAGCTTCAAGTTCCTTTGTAAACTGTTCCATAACGTGGGTAAAGAGAAGCTTAGAGCAGCTTTGCCGAAACGAGTTTTGACCCTTGAACTTGGAAGGCAATTAGTTTTGTTTCAAATGAACCTGCTAAACTCCTAGGAATGTGGTCTGGGCAAGGAAATATGGCTGAGTACAGTTGGGAAAAGAAGAAAGATTCAACAGAAGCTGAAGATGGTGCTCAGCCTCTTTTTAAGTTAAAACAAGTTTATCAAGTTAAAATTGTTTAGTTCCCATTTTCTTATATTTAAGTGTAGTTTTTTCCTATCTGGTTTATTTAGAGGCAAAGTTGTATAGTGTTTTCTTTTTAGACTTTATGGGGGAGTAGACTAAACACAGTCAAATGGAGGCACACTTATAGGGCCATTAAAGAGGGAAGATTGGCCATGATAAATCCTATAAGTTTGTTCCCCATTTTTTCAGCTATAATTAAGACCCATGGTTTTAGATCTAGCTTTAACAGGCTTGCTTTTATCATTAGGTAAATGTTCTACATTAATGAACATGTGGAAAGAAGGGAAACATAAGCATGTGAGATGGTGGGGAAGAACAGATTCTCTTTTTGTACTTGAATGTTTTCTTAAGTAAAACATTTGGAAGATATCACTAATGTTTCATTCAAACCAGCACAGGGAAAAAACTATAAATGGATGCAAAGTAATAATTTCTTTATAAACCCAGTGTTTTCTCAACAGCATGGTATTACAGATAAAGTAATAATTAGGCAATTAACAGATGGCCGAGTGCCAAAGAAATGTGGGTTGTAATATGCTTGTATGCCCAATGAAAGGTTAAATGTTAAAGGCAATGCTGTACACAAACAGATGTAAGAAAGATATTGTGTTAGACCAGAATGTACAAGTCAAGAAGAAAGCATGATACACCTATTTTTTTAATGTAATTATAGTAAAACATTTTGGAAATGTTGACAACTAGACGGAGCATCCAGGAAGTCAAGGAGCTAGTTATAGAAAAGGCATTCCTGAATTTTAGTGAGGGATTAGAGGAGAGAAATGAGATGGAAGTGCTTATCAGGTTCTACTGAGTCACCTTTATGGACTGGCACAACTACAGCAGTCTTTCAGCATTCAGGAATTCATTCTTCAAGTGGAGATTTTTTTTTAGTACACCCTCCTCTCTCCCTGGCCAACCACTCCTTGGGTCTCCTAGGTCCTCCATCAGCTCACACTCCCCGACACCAGCCCCTTACCTCAGATCGTGACCCCCCTGGATAACCCAGCATATCCCTTTGCTGGACAGGCCCCCCCCTCCTCTGAGAAGGAAGGCATCACTGGGGGTGGCCAGTGCATGCTTCAATTGGCCCAGGTGCCACTGAGGTGGGGTCAGACATCAGGGCTTGGCAGCAGCAGGGGCTGGGGATCACCATCCAGCTGGCCAGAGAGCAGTTTCCTGGTTTTCTCCATTGGGAGTGGTGTACCACAGACATCAAGGTGTCCCCTGATGTCTGCTACTCCCCAAACATCCAGACCCAGATGTCCTACTATGCTTCCGGCCTCTGCCAGGAGCCAGCAGGTGCTAGACTGCATCCCCACCCTCCTCCAGAGAAGGTAAGCCATCCTTGGGGTGCTCCATCCTTCTCCCCTGGATAGCCCTCCAGTGACCTGGGTCCACTCCTGAACCTGGGTCCCCAGTTTCGCAGGCAGAAATCCATCCACTGCACCAATGGGCAAGCAAGTACAGATTTTTTAATGAACATGGCAAATGGGGAGGTGATAACAGGGCAGTATGTTTCAAAAGTTTAGACTCGAGTTAATCAAAACTTGCAGATACCTCAGCTTTCAACCTTTTCAGAAGAGTAAGTACCTCCTTCTGAGTAACCAACTTAAAATGGAACTTGGGTAGTTTTCATAGTTTTCACTGGTTCAGGAGGGATGGGGTGGAGGAGGTAGGATGTAGGATGAACAGAGGGAGGTTTGACTCTCTCCGGGTCAGCGAAAAAAAAGTCACTGAAAGTGTTGTCTGCAGCCAAGGGATCATAGAGGACTGAACCCATGGGTGAGGGTGTTGAACTCATAATAATTCACTCACCACTGTAAGGCACGCTGGTTGATGTTCCTTTAAAGGAATGGGTAAACTTTTAAGTGGCATTTTAATAGATGGGGATAAAAGAAATAATGAGAAGACTTTTGGGGACAAGGATAATGTACAAGGGTAAAATCTTTAATAGATACATTAGGGAGGAAAAACTGTTCTGAATTTTTCAAGCACAGAAGAGCATATGTACTGTAATACTGAAAAAAGAGTATGCAAAATTAGTCAAAGTCAAAAAACTGCAGTATCAAGATAGGCTATGGGCACAACTGCAAACTGCTACACAGGAAAAGGATACAAGAACTGTTTGGGGCCTTATACTGTAGCTATTGAAAATGCTAATTAAAGGGCTGAAATTGATACAATGATTCCTGCTACTTGCTAGTATAGATATACTGTAACAATAAATTATATGACAGGGAGACCAAGTAGTAATGAATCAATAATTCCTGAAAGGGGTCAATTCTCAAATGGTGGTACAAGCTGTGTCAATGGCAGCTTGTGCCGATTGCACATGCACCAAGGACCCTGTGCCTGATTCTCTATTGGGTAGGGTCCCGGTGGCAAAGTTCTGCAGCTTGCAGCAACAGTGGCCATGTGCCAAAAAGATGGCATATCTGGAAGGTTTGCTGCAAGCCATGGGGCAGCCGTGTGGCACTGTATTATCTAGGTTGGTGGCCAGCAGTTCCTCCTCCCCATCCATGATTCATTGTAGAATAACCTAAAACAGTACCCTGGTGGCTAACAATGCCCCTCCCCTTATCCTCGATTTGATGATGTCTAAAATAAGGCAAGGCAATTTTATTTATAAGGTGCCCAATCCTGGAGGCTCTGGGCCCTGAACATAAATAAGGGCATACAGCTGTAAATTAAAACATCATAAAATCTCATTAAAAACATAACAAGATTAAAATTCAACTAAATAAAGGTTTCCAGAAGTCAAACTTCAGGGGACTGGCCAAAACTAAAAATGGCATCAGCATTCAAAAGCCAGGCAGAAGAGGTAGGCCTTTAGCCTCCCCTTAAACACCTCAATCGAGGGAGCCTCCTGGACTGCAGGTGGAAGTGAATTCCAAAGGGTAGGTCCAGAGACACTAAAAGCACAATCTCCTGAAGTCTTGAGTCAAACCATGGGAACATCCAGGAGGCCCCTCGAGGAAAAGCAGAGGGAGCGAGTAAAGGACTCCGGGGACAAGAGCTCAGACAGGTAACCATGACATAGCCCATATAGGGCCTTAAAGATGAGGAGATCCACCTTGAAAAGGACCCTCCACCTGACTGGCAGCCAGTGCAGAGCATGCAGGACTGGAGTCACATGACTGGACCTTGAAAGGTCAGTCAGCAACCAGGCCACTGCATTCTGTACTAGTTGCAGTCTGCAGATGGTCCCTCTCATGACCCCGAAGTACAGATTGTTGCAGTAATCAAGCCTAGAAGTCACAAAGGCATGTACTAGTATCAGCAGATCCTCAGGAAGAATGAGTGGCTTAATCCAGGCAATGTTCTGCAATGGTAAAAAAACACTGCTAATTACAGCTGACATTTGATTTTCGAAGATCAATCTGCAATCAAGGATCACACCCAGATTTTGCACCCTCAGAGAAACTGCCAATGGGGCAGACTCCTGAACAAGTCCAGAGTCAGCCCCTGGTGGCAACCCATCACACCTTTGACCCGGGCTTAATCACCAGCATCTCCATCTTAGCTGGGTTGAGTCTCAGCCAGCTGGAAGCCATCCAGTTGCTGATTTTAGCTACACAGCTGTTAAGCACGTTGACTGCTCCTGATGTTCCGGATGCAAAAGACAGATACTGTTGGGTATCATCTGCATAGCAGTGAAACTCCACACTGTATTGTTGAATGATCTCACCCAGGGGCAGCATGTACACTGCAAACAACATTTGTGACAAGATCAAGCCCTGAGACACTTTGCAAGACAGAGGCATTGGGGTGGAGGAGGAGAAATTCTGCATCACCGCCTTCTGCACTCTGTCTGAGAGAAAGGACTCAAACCATTTGATGACAGTGCCAGCGAGTCCACAAAACTCACAGAGCTAATTAAGAAGTGTGACATGATCCACTGTGTCAGAAACTGAGGAGAGGCTGAAGAGCACAAGAACTGACCTGTCTCCCCTATCTCTAGCATTGAGTGGATCATTTTGCACTCTCACTAGAAATAATACAGTGCCTTAGCGGCTAGCAGTTCCCTTCTCCTGATTCCCAATCTAATGTTATCTAAAACAAAAAAGTGCCTTAATGGCTAGCTGTCTCCTCCCCCGATCCCCAATCCAATGTTGTCAGGAATAAAATAGTGCCCTGGCAGCTAGCAGTCCCCCTCACCAAATCCCTGATGTCCCCTGTATGTAAATCAGAGAACTCCTTGGTTTCCAGAGGCCCACATCCCCAAACACCCTGTCCAACACTACCCAACAGTCCCCGGTGTCTAGGGGACCATGGTCCCCAACTTGACAGATACTGCCCAACCACCCCACTCCTTCATTCCATCCTGGGGCAATCAACCGGCACAGCCCTCCACTCTCCACCATGGCCGGGCACGGACTGAGCAGTCAAGGGCCACGTACTGTAACTGTTACAGTATGCGCACCTTGACATCTTAGTCAGTGGCCAGCCATGGTGCAGAGCAGAGGACTGTGCCAGTTGCCAGCTCCAGGATGGGATGGGGAGAGAGAGGGATGGTATGGTACTACCTGCCAGGGTAGGGGGATCCCGTAGACACCAGGGACCATTGGGTAGTGTTAGATGGGGCACACTAGTATGGGGAGGGGGAGACCACTAGACACCAGGGAGTTCTGTGATTTACATACAGAGGATTTGGGAAGGGGAACCACTAACCACAAGGTCACTGTTGTATTGTAGACAACATCAGATCAGGGAGAAGAATGCTAGCCACTAGGACACTGTTTTATTTTAGACAACATTGGATCAGGGATTGGGGAGGGGGACTGCTAGCTACCAGGGCACTGTTGTAGTTTAGACAACATTGGGTTGAGGATTGGGACAGGGGGATCTGTAGCCATCAGGGCACTGCTTTATGTTATCCAACAAAGGATAAAAGTTGGGATGGGGGGGACTGTGGCATATTTTCCCTTCCACCCTTGGAGGGCTGCAGGCATACCTGTCAACTATCCCTGATTACTAGGGGCATCCCTCAGTTTACCCCTCAGTATCACCCTGTCCCACACCCATCCCTCATACTAGTATAGACACTGCACACACATAGTGTGTGCTGTACATTCAAGCAGCACAGCTGATATTCATATTATTTTAAGACGCCGAACCAGACACAAACGTCATGCATGTAAACACAACAGTTCCCACAATGTTCTGATCTATGTTTGAGGCTCTGTCCCTTGTTATGGGGGACAGTGTCCCTAATTTTAATGCTAAATAGTTGAGAGGTATGGATCCAGGTGTGATGCAAGTGCTCTAAACCCTACCAGAGGACACACTTCTAACTACACTTAGACCAGCCCTGGCTTGTCTAATGGTACATAGAAGTGTTCCCTCTTGGTGAGTTTAGAGAATCCCGAATTAAGGGATACGGCAACTTGCATCTGCTGCAAGTGCCTCCTAGTACCCTGTCACAAACAGCTTCTTGATCACGTGATGCAGCAGACTGTGTAGCAGTGCTTGGTTTCAGCTCCCGCTACCTAAAGCTTTTACTTCAGTTAAATCAGCCTAGAAAAAAGGCTTTTATAATCCCGAAGGCAGTTATCAACATCTGGATCGACACGCAGATGGTCTCGGTCGAAAATGGAGGTGGAAATGAGAACCGCGCTGTCCCGACATACTCCACCTGTCTCCCCGGAAAAATCTGGGAAAAGTAAGGCCCAGTCAATGGGGAGCGGCAAGCATACTACTACTACGGCCTTTCAAGTTTCGGCCTCGGAAGCAACTCCCCTTACTCTAGAAATATTTCGGAAGGAACTGCAACCATTTCGAGAAGATCTCAAATCTATAGTGGCCAAGATCAAGAAAATGTCTGGTGCACTGGAAGATTTATCTACCAGAGTCTCCGATTCGGAGGCATGGATCATCTCCTTGGAGAAAAAGATAGATCACACAGAAGACGCCATGATGGAAAACCGGCAATGCATTAAAAAGCTGGAACAAAAAGTAGAGGACCTAGAGGGGAGAAGTCATAGAAATAACGTGGTGATCCTGGGCATTCCAGAAAAAGAAGAGGGGAATAACGCCATCCTGTTTGCCCAGAAGCTGTTTGAATGGATCGCCGGTCCCTCTCCTTTTGGACCCTCGTATATTTTGGAAAGGACCCACTGTGCGTTACGCCCGACCCCTGCTCCTGGCCAACAACCCCGACCCTAATGATTACATTTCCTAATTTTCAGGAAAAGCAGTTCCTGCTCTCAAAGGTTAAGGAATTGGAACAAGCTCTTTGCGAAGGCAAGAGAATTCGCATAACCCAGGACCTCCCAACCACAGTGCGACAAAGAAGGGCTTTATTTCACCCCATTGTAATGAAGCTTATTGCGGCAGGAATTAAGTTCCGTATGGGGTACCCTGCCCATTTTCAGGTACTAATTTCGGGAGTCTTGGCATCTTTCGATGAAGTGGATCCAGCCATGAAGGCGTTACAGAAGGAATATCCCGATCTCTTCAAGCCTTGTTGAAAGATCAGGGAAGCTGTTGTCATCTCAGGGGAAAGCATTCAAGAGCTGAGAAGTCCTGGCAAAGGAAATTTATAAGAGACTTAATTCAGTCCCTACCAGAACTGTTGTGGTTACTTCAATGTTTGATATCTTTTTTGTCTCTCTTTAACTGGACCTTTAGGAGCTGATATTTGCTCACCGACTCTGGATCTTGCGGGAGGGGGGGAGTGTTTTCAATCTGGATGAGAAGTGGGGGTATTTCTTGTTCTGGACCTCCGCCAATGGAGGAAGTAGTTTTTGTTGGTTGGTCTTGTTAAATTTTTGGTGGGGCTATGCTATGGTACTGGGGTTTAAGCACGGCTAATGGTGGCCGACATTGACACGGTGTGCTGAGTGGCCGCGGTGCCACCAGAGGGCGTTCTTTATCGGTGCTTGCATTAATAGACGGGAAATAACCTGAAACTAGGGAAATCCTGACATTTTATAGCCAGTCATGAATTGCTTGTTTTGCCCATGTTATCCTGGCAATATCAGACGTGGCAGAGAGTGTAAATCCCCGCTATACGGAGAGTAGTCTCATAGCATAGCCCCTCCTTTGAAACCAAAAATTATTGGGAGAAGTGTTGCTTGGTTGTTGTAGGGGGTAGAAGTTTCGGTTCGGTTTATCTAAAGGGACATGAATGTTCTTATGGTTCTAATTTCGCATTTCGTTAGGGTAGAGCTGCCTCATTAAGCTTTAGGGTGGTGGGAAGGGAAATACCGGAAACTGTAGCAGGACTTGCTGTACCGTGTAATAACAACAGGAGGGAGAGAAATTAGGAAATTTCGGTACAGGATGTTTACTTCTTTTTTTCAAGGTACACTCATTGTGGGGAGGATGGGTGGGAGGAGGATTTTATCTACTAGGGCTACATTACCAGTGCTAAGATTTTCTTTTTTTTTATTTGGTTGGAACATGTATCACTTTTGGTGTAGAATACAGACTTTCGCTGTTTCTTTAACTAGCTACAATAGCTAACTGTGTAAGTATTGTGACATGGAATATTAGAGGGGGTAGGAATAAAAAGAAGCAATATCAGGTTTTACACCATTTAAAATTAATAAACACAGACATCGCTTGTGTTCAGGAAACACATCTGTTGGATACTGAGGCAACCCAACTTCGGAAAATTCCAATTTGGCCAATTCTTTTGTGCCGAGGCACCTCCAATAGTTGTGGGGTAATGATCCTTATTCATAGGAAAATCCCATTTAAAACAATTAAAGTGGTTAAAGACCAGAAGAGTAGGTATATTTTGGTGCATGGTTTACTTTACAGTAAGGAAGTAATTTTAGGCAGTATTTATGGCCCTAACCGGGACAATCCTGAATTTTTCAGTCAATTAATACAAGCTTTACAGGCACATATTTCCATCCTCATGATTATAGGGGGAGACTTCAACTTAGTATATGATCGGGTTATGGATAGGTCCAGTCCTCAGAAAACTAGTCTTTCTCCAGCCCAAAGGGCATTCCGGGAATTTCTTGATCAACCTGGTAAGTGTGACATCTGGCGGGTATTACACCTCCAGGACAGGAAATACACCTTTGTTTCCCCGGTCCATTCCTCTTCAACGAGGATAGACTACATATTCCTGTCTCATTTCTTGCTTCCCGGTACACTAGACTCCTCCATTCTGCCCGGAACTCCCTCAGATCACGCCATAGTCTCCTGTTTGATATCTGTGGTATCTCCTCCGAACAGGACCTCCAGATGTAAACTAAATGATCTATTTCTTAAAGATGCTTCTTTAATGAAGCAGATACAAGACCAGATAGACATTTTTTATCATTCCAATAAGGATACTTCGAGCAGTCCCGACTTGCTATGGGGAGCCTTCAAGGAGTATATTAGAGGAATTCTAATTAGCATGGCCACATACAGGAAAAAGACTTCCAACGCTAGATTGTCCCAGCTGTTTGCCCAAATTAAGACTTTAGAAGAGGGTCTTTCTCCCACCCAAATGGAAAATAGTCGGCAAGAGTTAATCAAATTGAGAGCTGCAAATATGGAACTCCTTCAAGAAAAGGCAGATTATTCCATATTAAAAACTCAGGCCTCATATACCGACCAGGGGGAAAAGGCAGGCCGGCTTCTTGCTCTTAGGGTTAAACAAATGGAAACCACTCATTATATTACTTCTATATGGTCTTCACATGATAACTCCCTTAAAACACACCCAACGGAAATTATAAAAGAATTTACCAATTATTACAAAGAACTGTACGGCCCTATGTCCACCCACCCCCCCCCCAGCGGCCCAACAAATACAGGGTTTTCTACACGGTTCACATTAACCTCGTCTTTCTCTGGATCAACAGAATAGTCTGTTGGCTCCAATAACTGTGGGGGAAATTTCTGTGGTTATCAATACCCTTTCCATTAACAAAACCCAGGGTTTCGATGGATATTCTGCCTTATTTTATAAAAAATTTCAAACCCAACTAATGCCAATGCTCCTTCCTTTCTAACAACATACCCTATCGAGGGGTGGATACAGACCCTTCACTATTCGAGGCATTGATTGTTTTGATCCCCAAGCCGGGTAAATCTCCTGACTGCGTAACTAACTACCGCCCGATTTCTTTAATAAATCAGGATATTAAGATCCTGACCAAACTATTGGTGAATCGTTTGGAAAAGGTAATGGACACTTTGATAGGTCCAGAGCAAATGGGGTTTTTGAAGGGTAGATCCTCAGCAGATCACTTAAGAACCCTTTTGCATGTCTTCTCGGTGTCCTGGGATGCTCCCTACTCTACAGCTTTGATCTCCCTGGACGCCGAGAAAGCATTTGACAGGGTACACTGGGAATACATCTTTCAGGTGTTAGAGAATTTTGGTTTCCCATCAGATTTTATAAATTGGATACGAGCACTATATAAATTCCCCTCGGCCTGGGTCTCCGGGAATGGAGTTATCTCGCATAGCTTCGCTCTCCACACAGATACCAGGCAGAGTTGCCCCCTTTCCCCATTATTATTTAATTTATATCTTGAACCATTAATTAGAAGGCTACAAAACTGTCCGAATATCCAGGGGATCCCTATTTTTTCCTGCGAAGTAAAGGTGTCCGCTTATGCGGATGATCTTCTCCTGCAGCTTGCCAACCTGGGTAGGTCAATTCCCCATATCCTGGATATCATAGCCTCTTTTGGTAGTATATCCAAGTATAAGTTAAATATTGGCAAGACAACGGTATTCTGGTTAAATCATAGACTCTTCAGGTCGGAGATAGAGGCTTATGGACTTAAATGGCAGCAAGATTCTCTTCGATATTTGGGAATAGAATTAGCCCATAGCCGTAACCACATTATTAGGTTGAATTTAGATGTCTTGGTTAATACGGTGGTTCAGGATTTAAACAGGTAGGCTTCCCTTCCTATTTCACTGTGAGGGAAAATAAACCTTATTAAAATGAACGTATTTCCACGCTTATTATACCCCCTTTCCATGCTTAATATATGGCTCCTCCTATCCTGGTTTAAGAAATTACAATCTCTATTTACCAAATTTCTCTGGTCAAATTAATCTTCCTGAATAGCTTATCATACTTTGGTGGCTCCCAAGAATAAAGGATGCTTGAGATTACATATTGTACTTGTGTATTTTTGGGCATCACATATTAATAAATACATGAGATGGACATCTCAGGGAGATTTATGCAAGGCCTCGACATGGCTCAAAATTGAATTAGACGTTCACTAGGCCTAAATCCCACGGGATTGCTGCACGTTAAGGAAAGCCTCCTTCCCGTAAAACTTAAAAATTCGATAATTTACATATCCCTAAAAATTCATGCACAGGTCTGCAAGTTCCTTAAATATAACCATTTTAAAGACCTTACTCAACCTACTGTAAGCAATCTCAGTCTTAAAATTGTGGGTAAACCAATTCCCCCATTGTGGCTTCCAATACCCCCGGACCTGGAAGTCTCTAGCCTTATGGATGATAACCGTATGTGGATGTCTAATCAGGAAATTATGGGCAAGCTTAACATCTCCAATAGACATACTTTCCAGGTTATTCTACTCAGGCAGGCTTTAACATGTGCCTTCGGCCACACACCTTGGACAGACCATCCTATAGCCTTCTGTAAGGAATTAAGCCCGATAAGTGGTGGCCCCAGGGCGATTTCTAAGATTTATAATATATTGATTGGCTGGAAGACGCCAGATAATTGTGGTCCAATGGGTTTGTGGGAATCTCTTTTTCCCAGCCAGGATATTAATTGGACAGCCATCTGGTATACCTCTCATAAATTTATTAAACAGGATAGGTTAAGATTAATGCAACTCTTTATATTACACAGTGCTTATTATACACCTTGTAAATTGTTGAAACAGGGACTAAGGGTTTCCAATATATGTGTAAGATGTCAACAGCAGGAGGGGAATTTATTTCATATCTTCTGGGAGTGCCAGAAGGTAGCCCCATCATGGCACAAGATTATGCAATCTTCAGACCCTCTTTCGGGTCTCAAGGAATTTATTTACTCCTGAAATTTGTCTTTTAGGGGACCTTTCTGGCATCAGAGTTTGTAACCAGAAATATCATATAACTCTTGTTGCTATGTCCATCAAGAAGTTGGTTTTAAGGCATTGGCTTGACCTACAAGAAATCTCTTATGATGAGTGGTTAATGGAAATCTTAGCAAATTTGCGTACCGAGAAAACTATAGCTAATTTAAATAATACAATGAGTACATTTAAAAAGATATGGGACCCCCTTTATGCTCTTTACTCATTATAAGATAAATTAAAAGTGATATGTGTGATATAGGATTAGGCGACTAATTCCGACAGGATGAATCTTAGCAGGGTACGAGGTCTTAAATTTTGAACCTAGTAGATAAGGGCTAAGGGTAAGAGGGATGGGGGGGTTGGGATTAAGTGTAGGGGGGTGGAAGATTCATGTATTAGTAGTGTTGTACAGAAATGATATGTATGTATATCTGCCTGATTTGTGTTATTGGAAAAATGATCAATAAACTTTAAATAAAAAAAAAAATAAAAAAAAAACAGCTTCTTGGCTCAGACCTGGTGTATGACCAGTCTGATGCATTGGGTCCCAGGGGACTTTGAGAGTCATGAAATCTGCATGGTTTGATGCAAGGTGCCCCTTGAGCCACTGTTGTGCAATGCAGGCACCTTGCGTCAAACTTTGACTTTTGAGAATCAGACCCCAGGAGTTTCTATTTCAAATCCCTAGTTTTACTCCTTGATATCTTTGGTGGTGTTCAACAAAATTGTCCCAGATTTGGCATGCATTGTCTAGGAGGAAAGATCTTAATATGTATAAAGTTTCATTATGGCACCTTGTGCAGTTTCTGTGATCCAAATATGCCATTTTTACATTAATATCTAATTTTTTGCCTATCCTTTATACATGTTTTTGTTATGCTGTCGCCTGCAGCCTTAACAGAACATCATTTTTTTTACTACACTTCTAGGGAATATGGATCCTCTGCCAAGGTAGTGCTTTTTGAAGGTTTAATGAAAAAATATTAAGCTGTTCCACAATTAATAAGGATTTAAAGCTTTATTTTGAAGATGCTCCGGTGTTCCGAAAGGATCTATCCTGGGCCCTATCCTTTTTGCCATTTACATTAACAATATTGATTCAAATCTCACCAAAGCCAATGTTCACCTCTTTGCAGATGATACTGTTTTGTATGTCAGTAATCCATTGCCTGCAGTGGCCTGTGAAATTTTACAAGCAGAATTCTCCCTTTTGCAACATCAACTACTTGAGAAAAAGCTCCTCTTAAATGCAAAGAAAACAAAAGAAATGTTCTTCTCCAATCATACCTATACTAATACCTCCTCACTAAGCAATCTTCCCCAGCTATCCACCATCCTTGGAGAAAGCCTGGACTATATAGATAAATTCAAATACTTAGGGGTGTGGATTGACAGCAGGCTTGACTACACATATCATATTGAAGAACTTCTGAAAAAACTTCGCCAGAAGCTCGGCCTATTCTTCAGAATAAAACACTTTCTAACCATAGACTCAAGGTTGAGGGTAATCCAGGCCTCGTTCCTTTCACTTATTGACTATGCAGACTTCCTTTATGGTCACTGTCCTATTTCCTATTTAAGCAAATTGGATACCCTCTATCACAGAGCACTAAGGTTTATTACAGATCTTCCATTCAACACTCATCATTGCTCTCTCTATGCTGCAGTTGGATAGGCATCCCTACACCTCAGAAGGAACAGAAATGCTGCACTATGGATTTACAGAGCTTTGTCTAATAAACTTCCAAACTATATTTTAGACTGCTTTACACTGGCCACAGCTAGTTCCTATGCCCTAAGAAGCAACAACTTCATCATGTTCAAGATACCCAAAGTCTACACCCGGCATGGGAGGTCTGCAATCAGCTACTCTCTAGCAATGGCATGGAATTCTCTACAGAAGACCCTTAAGTTGACCAACGTTATACCTCTAGCATCCTTTAAAAAGCTCTGCATAAGTCTCTTCCCAGAGAAATGCAACTGCTACCACAAGACCTAGTCCAGTCACATTCTCAACCTTCCTCCTTTCAGTCAGCAACTATAATTAGCAGCTCCTCCCTTAAATTATCCCCTTAATTTTCCCTCCCACACAGCCCCCTTATTTTGTATCTCAGCCTCCATCATACCATTTTTACAGTTTTGCTTTGCCTAACTATGATCTACACATCAACTCCTGGCACTTACCTCAACCCTATTTACTCCCCCATACCTCCTACTATTATTAGCCATAGCCCCTGTCTGATTCCCCCACCAGCCCTTCCATGTAATTTGTCAGAGGCTGTTATCACCACTTTTAATTTTTTTTGCAGTCAGTCACTTATTATATCTGTTTGCCTGCTTTAGTTTGCCCTGGAGCCTGTAATTCTGGGTACCTTATGTTGCGTGCTTGCTGTTGCTCCTCTACTGGGATTTGTACATACTGGATTCTTCTAGTGTATTTTTGTTGTATCCTACCTTTTCCTGCTAGGTTTAATCAACTTCTATCCTTGGATTATTGTATATATGTTTATACTACTGTATCTGTTTATTTATAAGTGTTTTGTATATATCTGTTAATGTACCAACCATTGAACCTTGACCTTATCAGGTCCATCTTGTAAATGAGCTTTGCTCAATGATGTCCGCCTGAATAAATAAAGACTTTGATTGATTGATTGATTGATTGATGCTCAGTTGGGTTTTTAAATAACCCAAAAAATTCCCTGTAGTGATTACTTTTCGGTTTTGCACCGATTGCTTCTCACAACCTGGGAAACTGCTTTTCAGGTTGCGATGGCCTCCATCTTGTTTTTTTTCTCCAGAACTAAAAACTATAAAGCTACATGAAAATGATTTACTTAAAAAAAGAAACACCTGAACCTAGCTAAGTGGGACCCATTTAGTTAGATTCCAGTCATTGTGTGTTTTTTTAAATAAACATCCAGAATACCTTTTTCTAGGCACCTCGTAATCTAGGGTGCCAGCTTAGTGAGAGCAGCTGTTCATCCATGTTCTCTGTATGAGAACAGTGGGTGTTTCTTGACATCTGCAGCTGTAGATGGAGGTATGCTGCCAATCAATCTCCTTCTTTCCTTCCTTCCTTCCTTCCCTCCTTCTTTCCTTCCTTATTTAATTTTTCATTCCCTCCACCCTCCCAGCTCAGCTAGTTGTCTCTCCAGGTCACCTGAAACCCATGAATAGGTGGTGACACTGGGGTGCCCACCCCTTGTGTCACTGTAGGGTTAAGCCAATACTGGGGAGTCCAGTCCCTAGTGATGGATCCAGTTCGCCTGTAAAAAAAAATTCCCTCAGTGTCTTTTTTTTAAAGGAACTTATGAAAAAGAAAACAGTCCCTCGGTGATATAAACCCCACATGCAACCCACCTCTGCCCCCACCTCAGCACCCATCCATATTCTCCCACTCACCTGAACAAGTCCCACAGTGTAGATTCACTATCTGATTGAAGGCACATCTTCCTGCTGCAACCAGTGGCTGCAATTTGAGAAGATAAGCCTCAGACTTACCCTTGGCCTACAAAACAAAGCGTTACTACTCTCCAGTATTTACATGCCCCCTGGTACACACAACTGGTGTCCAACAAGTAATTGCCAACCTGGAGCAGTATAGGTAAAACTGGGAACACATCATTGTTGGAGACTTTAACATCAATTGGCAGTCCAATGATGCATCTGCAGTCCTTGACCAGATCTCAGGTCTTTGTCTATCACAGCTGGCAACTCAACCTACCAGATATAACTACACAATGGGCACAAGTACACTAAATGACTGGCTCCTTACTCCCTGCCCAGAACACATCTCCAAAGTCACAGTCCTACCTGACATCCTCAGTGATCACTCCCCAGTTATGTGCACCCAGTCGAATATATGTTCTTCAGGAGCACTCCCCAGGTCATAAGAAATAGATCCCTCAGAACAGGACAGTTGGATGCCTTTAGGCAATATCTTAGATTGGTGGACTGGTCACCACTGGACAGTGTGCAGGATAGCAACCAAGCCCTTAACTACTTCCTCAAAAGGTTTTTACTAAGGCATGTGACATATTTGCCCCTACAAAACCAATGGCTTTCTGGCTCACTTATTGAGCTCATGCACCATAGGGACAACTGGTGGCACAAGGACAATACAACGGGTAAACAGCCTGACATCACTGCCTACAAAACTGCCAGGAACAAATGCACCAAGATCATCTGAATGGCCAAGGTCTCCTCCTACAGTGACCTCTTGAAGAGGAGCTGGGGCTGTCGAAGAGAGTTCTGGGACTCTGTAAAGTTACTTACAGGAAAAGCACCCAGAGCTCCTCCTGAATTAATCATCACTGTATCCGGGACACTCCAGGAGTCTGGCAACATAGCAAATACATTTAATGAGGCTTTCACTGATCTCAGTATGGTACTACCCAGGGACTACCTATCCCCCTCTACTCCAAATCTGCCCTCAAAAATGACTTCACGTTCCCCACCAAAAAGAAACGTTCTCCCATTCTAATTTAAGCAGCTCCATAGACATGAAACCCTAAGATATGTTAAATGGACACTAGGAAAGACATGGATGGGTAGTGACCTCATTAGTATGAAACTGATAGCCCTGGCACTAAATGAGGTAACTGAACCTTTCACTAAAGTGTTTAACACCTCTCTAAGATCAGATATTTTCCCTGACAAGTGGAAGGAGGATCTTGTCACCCACATCTTCACAAGTGGGGCTACAACAAACCTGTCCAATTACAGGCCCATCTGTATTCTACCTCCGTTATCCAAAGCCCTAGAACACATGGTCTCGGACCAGCTCAAAGAGTATCTGTCCAAACACAACCTACTCTGTGCCCCGCAGCAAGGGTTCTGAAAAGATTACTCAGTCCTCTCCACCCTGGTTGATTACACCTCCCACATATACAACACCTTTGATGATGGTCTGGCAGTGGGGTCTATCTTTATAGATGTTATGAAGGCATTCAGTACTGTCAACCATCAACCCCTACTCCAAAACCTCCTTTTAATAGGTTTATCCAGTGACATGGTAGCATGGTTTGACAGCTACCTCTCTTGCAGGAATCAATGCATCAAAATCAAAGGTAATCTCTCAGAGCCAAGGATTGTGAGCCTAGGTGTCCCACAAGGGTTAATACTAGGGCCACTCCTCTTCAGTCTCTTTATTAACCCCTTACCTACAAGATTACCAGCACACATCATACTGTATGCTGATGATGCTGTCATTTCTGTTAAACGAAAAAATCAGGCCATGATCTCTGCTGAACTACAAGACAATTTCTATAGACTTGAACAATGGTTCTCTTGTAATAAACTTCTACTCAGCTATAAAAAAAACAAAGAGCATGCTCTTCTCCGTTCAACAGAACAGGAAGACGTTTGGGCCTCTACAGGTCCAGAGTCTCAAAGGTGACAGACTGGAACAAGTTAGCCCCTTTAAAATATCTCAGGGTTCATCTGGATAACACCCTCTCATTTGGTACCCATGTCGACCATACTATTAAAACTGCTAATGCAAAGCTAGGTGTCCTCTATTGACACTGGCATTCTATGAGCCCAGAAACCCTGAAGCTGATCACAAGTTGCTTGGTCTTATTCACCATAGACTATGGCTTTGTAATCTATGGTGCTGGCACTGATGGTGCTGGCACTGAAACTGCCCTTAAATGGGTAAAAACCCTGCTTAACATAGCATGTCACCTGGTCCTGGGGTGGACCACAGGACACATACGTGTGCCCTCTATCAAAAGACAGGATGGCTCCCTCTTTACCATAAAGCGTCAAATGTGCCTACTTGATGAGAAGTTCTTGTTAGGGTTTACTCTAGGTCAACCTCCTGCCTATTCAAAACTGATCAACCTACTGTCATATCCATCAACCTGCTAGGACCAAAATCAGCGACATTCCCCCTAAAAATCAGGGACAAAAGACCTAAATCAGGGACACTGTACATCACACAATGTAGTACTGTACATATGTAAAGTACCTTTAGTTAATGCTTTTTAAATGCCTAATTCAGTTGCATACTATCAATGGCATAATAAAACACAGTCAAATGTTCTCTACGTTTATGTTGTAATTTCTCTTCATTTACATACTGTACTTGAAACCAAAGTGAAACACAGGCACTTCTACATACTTGAAACTAAAGTGGAACACAGGCACTTCTAAAGAAATATAAATTTTTTTCTGATCCAGTGTTAAGTTAATTTCCAGGCTTTTTAAGGATCCACTGTTATTACTTTCCAGACTTAAAGGAGAACTGCACTGAATCTATAGGTCATTTGTCCCCGGTAGAAACTGTTTTTAAAATACTGCTTCAAACTGAGTTATTGCTCTAGCTATTCATGCTTTTCAGCTATCCTAGTGGGTATTTCTAGCCCTTTTTACAGTACCGCATCGCTCCCAATTTTTATTTTTTTTTAATTTTTATTTATTTAGGGATTTGGATCATACCTATGAGCTCAGAGCTCTTTTACAAAGGTTCCACAACAAACAGTGACAATGACAACAATAACAAACAGTTTATATACAATACTTGAATAGTAGGTAACTAGTATACAATAAGGTTACAATGTCATTCATAGTACCAATGGTGATAGTACAGCATCAAAAGCATTCAACTAGGGTAAAGGACAGTGTTTATATGTAGCGAAGGAGATAAAGAGGTGTGACACCTAGTGTGAGAGTCCAAGGAAGAGTCAAAGTGAGGGGGAAGGGAGAGTGGGTAGCCAAAAGAAGTGGCTTTGTCTGGGAGCCTTTTTTAATCGCCTCCTTCTGGTGCCCTGTGCCTCAGCATGTCATTAACAATTTATACAGCCTTTCATGCAACGCTGCATTGTGCACTACAGCAGGGCTGTTCCTTCAGTGGGGTGGGCTTTGTTTGTTCACATGCAGGCTTGGAAAATAGCCCACTGCTGTGGATTGAGCAGAGAAGTGAATTTACACAACATTGCAAGCCACGCAATCCACTGGATGTTCCCTCTCCTGCATCAGATCAGAAAGTGGGCGCGGAGGCATCTGAAGGTGCACTGGTGAGTGTCCACACTGAGCGATTTGTAGTGCATCAACTGTTGCACATGGGTTGATGCGCTGCAAATTGAGTGGTGTAAACAGGGCTTCTGATTTACACGCTGCTGGTAAAAACACTTTAGAATTGTATGATGTAGTTTATGTCCCTGTTCTACTCTTCTATTGTTGGCACAAAGCATCTGTGTTCTACTATATAACTTTGTGGCTGAGAGGGACATAGATTACATCTTACAGTTCTAAAATGATGCTTTACACCAAAGTATAAAGCAAAAACACCCAGAGAGGTTCCTAAAAGGCCTGTATAGATGGATCAATGCCATATCTATTAAAACAGCTCCAATACTTTTCTGATGTGCAAGATAAATTCCAGTAATAGTAATCCAAAGAAACCAGCACTGACAAATGATCCAAGACCAAGACAAGATTTATTCTTGTGACGAGTCCTTGTAAATACAAGTTCAGCACACCATGCCTGTTACAGCAGCCATGAGTTAAACCCATTAGTGGCCCCACTATAGATTGCATTACTCTGGATGGAACAATAACAGAAATGTAACTAGTACTTAAAAAAAAAGGTTCTATTGGTAAAAATGACCTACAGACTCAGTGCGGTTCTCCTGAACATAAATATACTGTATCTGAATGCAGTGTGTGTGTGTATGTGTGTGTTTGTCTCTCTCTCTCTCTCTTTCTCTCTCTCACTCTCGCTTTCATTCCAGAAACTAAACCTGAGGAATGCAGGGGGAAGGCTGCCTCCTCCAGACTGCCATTATCTGCTTAGCTTAATCTATGTTGCAGGCTGATATATCAGTCCAGAATTCCTAGACTTGCTAATTCTGTTGGTAGCTTAAGTGTTTAACAACATACTGGCATTCAAAAAATCCATGAGAGAAGCAATTAATTCATGGTTGCAGGACAAGCAGTCTAAATTCATGAAGTCCTGGAAAATCTGGGACAGTTGAAAGGTATGCCTCCTATTAGGACAGTTAAGAGGAGGGGCTGGTGGTGCTGTTTAAGTGAACAGCACAAGCCCAGAGATTCCTTTCTTTCCGGGGACCTAAGTGGCTCAATGAACTCTCCAAGGACTCAAGCAAGTTTGGTAAGGTTAGCCAATTCAAATTGGGCATCTGAGCTCTCTTAGCCCTAGAAAATGTCTACAAATGTTTTAACAAACCCTAACATTATCAAGCCCTTGCCTAAGCAGTGATACCTGGCTCCTTTCTCACTCCATTCATACCACTCTGTCAGCCACTAGTTTAAATTGGTACAATGCTCTCCCCCAACCCCTCCACCACTGCCCCTTCTCCTTCTCCCACCTCACATATGAACATACGATGAAGCCCCCTTCCACTAACCTCCCATTTACACTCCCCCACTGTGCCTCTCCTCTTCCTATTGCCTACACCCCCCTTCCACACCCCATGCACCCCACACCTCCTGCCCATGCCCTGACAATTTTCTCCTCCTCTTCCCCTCTGCCCATCCCTGCCACATTTCTCCTCCCCTCCACAGTCCTTCCCCTATGCCATGCACTGACAAAGCATTCTCTGGCTGTTCCACTAGCACGCAAGACTTGGATCCTTAGTTCTATTGCTGTACTCTGCATTTACTCTGGTATGGCATTATATTACAATCTGCATCTTAACTGAACACAGTTCTTTCAATTTTGTACTGAATTCTAATCTAGTTATGTTGTGTCCTGGGTTAATAGGATCACTAATTTCCTTTGAAACCTATGTAATAATGTGTACCCTTTGTAACTTGCAATGTAAACTTACTAAGGAATCTGCTTAAGCTTTATGTAACCTATGTGCTGTTTGTTGTCTTCTATATCTGCATGACCTGAAACCTTTGTAAATGAGTCGCTGACTCAAAGGTATTAATCCCAATCTGAAGTAAATACATAAATACATAAATAAATAAATAAATAAATAAATATAAGGCAGGTCTGGTTGAATGTGTTTCAATGGGTTTTGAACTTTTACTCATAACTTTGTCATTTTTCAATATCTTCACGTAAAATTTTCAATATGGCCTTTTTGGGACCACACAGCATTAACAGGGTAGGTGGAATTTTTCAAATCCATTCCACAGATTGATTTTTGTCGCTGCTGTGTAAAATCACCTTTGTGGCAGGATTTGAAATATTTCATTTATTGATTTCGTGAAGTGTAGACATAATAAGACTATGTCAAAAATGTGGGGTTAAAATATTGTAAAATAACCACGTTATGAGTGGTTGTTGAAGTATTTCAACATTCATTCATAACTTTGCAAATTTTTTCTATTTTTCCACCAAACTTTCTGCATGGTCTTTTTTGGCCCCCCACCTCATGAACAAGGCTGGAAATAATTTTCAAATATGTGTCAAAAGGTGATTTCCCTGTCACTATAAAAAATCACGTTTCAGGCAGGATTTGAACATTTTCACCGACAGGGTTCATGAGATAGGGTCATAAGAAGACTATGTTGAAAATGTGGTGTCAAATATGGTAAAATGACCAAGTTACGAGTGAACATTGGAAAGTTTCAATGTTCACTCATAGATTCACAAATTTTCAATATTCTGACTCTAATCATTTAAACTAATTTTCAATATTATGATTCCAATCTTTCAACATAGCCATTTGTTCACATCACCTCATAAATGTAACAGGTGTCATTTTTAAAATCTTGGATGAGATGTGTTTTTGTACTTGTGGTGCAAAATGACATTTCAGACAGTATTCTATAAATGCCACATGTCATGTTTGTAAGGAGGTATCATAAAAGGACTATATTGAGAAACTGGGGTCAAAATAAACAAACAATTAAGAAACATTGTGTGTACTGTAGTACCAGCTTTTACCCCTGCTGGTAGTGCTTTGTGATTCTGTGCTGCTAATCTGAGTTTTGGTGCAAGATCAGTGACCCAGCTGGACAAGCCAAAGGTGCGTGGATGGTGCTGTCATGTGACACCACTCTCCAACCTGAGAAGGGAAGGTTCAAGGTTGTCTGCACAGGCTCAAGTAGCATATAGTGAAGAGAACTCTTCTCTTGACATAGGGACCTACACCACTACACCTGAGGGTGCTAGGGGGCCCTGTGCATTGACTGAGAGATGGATTATTTGCCCTGTGCATCTGTATCTGCAGCTACATGGAAGTTCAGGGCCCAGAAGGCCCTGTACATCTGCAGCCCACAGGGCAGAAGCATGAATTCTTGGCATCCATTGCTGCATGGAAGTGCAAGGACTGCAGGGGTCTTGCACTTCCACTGAAACTGTCAGCAGATAAGGACTGTTAGGCCCATCCAGTCTGCTCATAAGCCCTAGGCAAATGGAGTCTTCAAATGGTGTTTCCCATGGTGTTGGGGCCAGAGGACCCTGCATGTCTGCATCTGGTCATAACAGTCCCTTTGAAATCTGCATGAATAAGGATAATATTCCACTATATTAAAATGAAAGGCAATTTTTAACAAAAAACTGCATTAATGCACCAAATAAGGTCCAACTTAGCACCACAAAAATAGAAAAATATAGTGTTAGGGTGTTCAACCCTAACTCCCCCATTCCCAAAGCAGCCAAATGACAAGACTGCATAAGCAACCATAGACAACCACCATCAGATAAGACAAGCAACATACAACTGTTTTCAGATTACACAAATGCAGTAGCACTGCTGTGCTACCTTTATGGATTTGTATCTGTGGCTGCATGTATGTCATCCAGCATACATGAATACATGTGGCTGCAGAATTACAGGCACCATGGGGCCTGTGCCCCTGCAGCCGGAAGTAATGCTACAATTTTGGTATCATGGATTTTGTGATATCTGTGTTTCTGCAGCCAGAGGTCAGTGTGTATGTTGTACACTGGTGACTGCAGAAGTGCAGGCCTATCAATTGTGTGTACAACTGTGACTGCAGAAGTGCAGGCCTATCAGGTGTGTGTATCTTACAAAGTGTCCATAATTACGTGAGGCTGTGGAGCACTGGCCCCATAGGGGCCTACTCTTCTTCAGATAAAAGAACTCTTGTAATTTGGATACTGTGGATTTGTATCTGTGGCTACAGAGGCCTGTACTTCTGTACACAGAAGCAGTGTTGCGAGTTGTGTATCATTGTTTTCAATCTATAGTGACTAGTGAGTGTATATGTTTTGTGGAGTGCATGCTGCAGATACAACTCCATGAAGTCATCACATTAATGCTACTTAATTGTGTCTGCTGGAAACAGTTGTATGTTATTTGTCTTTCCTTTTTATAGCTGTCTGGATGTTTGTGTGGTCTTGCCCTTTTGCTACTTGGGGGATGGGGTAGGGAGTTAGGGCTGGAAACCCTAATGCTACATGGTTAGAAAAGAGGTTTGTAGTCAGTGTTTGGGACATTTTGAGACTTGTCTTTAAATTTGTAACAGATTGTGTGGGGAACCTATCTCGAGAAATTAATCTTTGTGGTGAGCAACTTAAGAAAGCCCTGTGAATCAGGTGTGTGATTCGGGGGTGGAGCTGCCAGAAGTTTAGCATCCTCTTACAAGAGCACTATAAAAGACTACCTTGCCCAGCATGTCCCATCATGCTTGTGTCCCAGTGTATGAGTGGAATAGGTAACCTAAGGCATCTAAGGTGTCGGCAGGCATCTGCAGGTTGACTGCAGTTGGCAGGAGGTTCTGTGGGGAGACAAGAGACAAGGTAAGATAAATCAAAGCTCTGTGTACATCTTCTCTAAATGAGACAAGGTAGATAGCTACAGTTGGTGGGTTAAGTGCAGAGAGTACACAGTGCAGGATTTATGTATAGGTAGCTACTAACAGAGGGAAAACATGAGGCATTCTATCTGGGATAAGGTAATTTCCTCAGGGGGAAGGATGTGAGGTCCAATGCACCAGGAAGTGGACACCGGGGCTAGTTTTCAGTACCTATGTACCCACATTGGAAATTTTTGCAAATTTTTGAACTATTGTCTTTTTGAAGTACTCTAATTCTGTAAGTCATTTGTATGCAATTTAAATCCACTGAGCTATGTAACTAGCACAGCATTAGTAAGCTTTTCTTGCACAGTATGGGTAGCTGGATTTATTCTTACAATGCATAGAACACATTTTACCCTGTTGCAAGATGCTCTGAAGCAATTTTGTTAATGCATTTTCATTGGTATTGCTGTAATATATATCTGGTGGTATGTCAGAGTTTTTTTAATTTTATGAAGTGTTAATATATATGCTTTTTGGCTGCAGTATAAGTGGTATACAAGGGTACTATAGCCAAGCTTATAAAATGAGAGGAGTAATCCATGTGGCTCTAAAGAGTTCAACTGACAGAAATACTGAAGGAAGAGAAAGCAGGTAGCATCCTATTTAGGGTAGGGTAATAAGTCAAATGCAAAAAGAGGAAATAAGGGAAGGGAAGTAATGGTATAGGAAGAAAGGTACAAGATAAGTTCAGCAGTAATGAAGGTAAAGCAGGTAAACAACATGGGAGTGTTGCAGTGTAATGGGTGTGAGCTGTGGTCTTTTGGGACACATTTTGGAGACTAAGGTGCTGCCCCATTTGAAAGTACTTCTCTGAATTGAAGGCGGAGGTCACTGGACTCTGAGGTGAGCTGACAAGGATGCAGAAAACCTTCTGCCCCACCCAGGGACCATTGAGTCCATCACCATGGCTTCAAAGCATGCCTAGACAGAGACAGGACAGCTGGACCTTGGTGGACTTCAGGAAGGTGAGGGTAGTGGGTAGGGTACATTTTCCCCCAGCCTAAGCCAATACCAAATTCCTTTGCTGTACTGACAAGATGGGACAGCAGGGAGGAAGAACCCAACATGGTTGCAAGGGAGGATGTGGGGGTTCTGGAAAAGCAGGCCCCAAGGTGGGAGGAAGAGGTCCCCAGCCAAGTATCAAGCAGCTGCTGGCAGAGGATGCTATTGTGAGGGGGATAATCTTGGAAACAGGAAGAGGAGGGGGAAGGAAGGGAAGTAAAGTGCTACCAGGCACTTTGGTTCAAACAGATGGATCGTGGACCGTGAGGATAGCTAGGGTAACAGGTTATGGGAGGGAGCTGGATGTTGTTGCCCACCTGGGGACTAATGAGCTGGAAAGGGAATAGAGCAGAGTGCAGAGTAAGTTCAGGGAACTGGGGAGATGCCATAAGTAGGTAGCATGCAATGTGGCATTCACCACAGCACTACCTGTGTATGGCCAAGAGGAGGACAGGGTACTCCACACCAAGAACCTTAATAGTTGTTTGTAGGCATGGTGCAGGGAGGAGGGTTTTGGTGTTATTGGGGACTGGAGGCCAACCTTGGAAGGATATGGGCCTCCGCAGATGTGACAGCCTGCATCCTTCTGGCAAGGGAACCGTGGTCCTCAGTGAGAGGTTTAAGTGTTACTTGGATGAGCATTGAAACTAGATGTGGGAGGAGGCTATATTACATCAGGATGCATAAACTGCCATCTCCCTGCAGTATGAAGAAACAAGGAGCGAGGGCCCGAAGAGAAGGAAAAACAGGGCAGGGGTGCAATATAAAATGAGTGTAGAAAAGGTTTATTTATTTATTTATTAATTATTCAGAAACAATCTTTGAGTAGAAGCTCTTTTACAAAGGTTCCATATCAGAGAATAAAAACAAATAGTTGAAAATACGTAATATACAGCACATGATAATAAACAAACAGTTCACTGAGGTGCAGCAATAACAATTAACAAAGGGAGATAGTTAAGATGACATTAATCCTTGACAGTGAGGAGAGTAGATGGGTTCAAGGGAGAACCAGGGGCAGACGGGAGGAGGGGGTAAAGGTCAGGGGAAAGGTTAGCAGTCTGGTAGAAAACTTTGTCAAAAAAGAAAGTGGGGGGTGGGATGTGAAACAGTGGGAAAGGTTGGAGAAAGCATGAGGGTAGGTGGCAACAGACTGGGGTGGGGGCCAATGGTAATGGGTGATTACAAAGTTGGGATAGAGAGGAGGGGGTATGGAGATATGGTCTGTGAGAGAGGATAGAGTTGAGGAAAAGGTTAGCAGTCTGATAGAAAGACCTTTATCAGAACAGAAACGTGGGGGGTGGGAAGTGAAACAGGCGAATGTTGGAGAAAGCCTAAGGATAGGTGACAATAGAAGGCAGAGAGGACCAAAAGTGATGGGTGATTACAAGAAGTTAAGGGGGGCAGGGAGGGAGACAAAAGGGTCTCAAAGGTATGAGGTGTGGTCTGCGAGGACAGGTAAGGAGGTGAGGGGAACTGTGGTGGGTGTGCAGGGGTAGGTGAGATTGAGGGGTGGATGATATAGGCTGCTTAGAGTGAAAATTGAGGGGTGGATGATATAGGCAAGTGCAGAGACATCTCTGAGGCCAGCAATGTGAGAAGGCAGTATGGAGGGCTGTGGGGATACTGGGATGCATAGTGAGAGGCATCACCAGTAGAAAACAGGAAGTTGTTGGCCCTCTGTACAGACAGTTGGTAAGACCACATCTGGAGTACTGAGTACAATTCTGGAGATCCCATCTCCGCAAAGACATAGACAGGGTGGAGGCTGTCCAGACGAGGGCAACCAAAATGATGCAGGGTCTGCATCAGAAGACATATGAAGAAAGACTGAAGGAACTAAAGATGTATAGCCACGAGGAAAAGAGGAGGGGGGACATGATAGAAACTTTCAAATACCTCAAGGGAATCAACAAAGTCCAAGAGGGTTGCATCTTTCAGAAAAAGAGATGTGCAAAAACAAGAGGGCACAATTTGAAGATAGAGGGAGGATGGCTCAGAGGTAATGTGAGGAAGTATTTCTTCACAGAGACAGCTGTGGATACATGGAACAGCCTTCCTGAGGCGGTCGTAGAGTCAAAAACAGTGGGGGAATTCAAGAATGCATGGGACAGACATAAGGCAGTTCTAGTGGGGGGTAGGAGGAAGTAGGCTGTTGGTTAACTAGGATCTGCAGCTTATCCGTTAGGTAGGGAAATGGGCAGACTAGGTGGGCCAAACAGTACTTATCTGCCGTCAAATTCTATGTTCTATGTTTCTATGTTTGAGGAGTGTTTGTGGGGCAAGAGCCATCTTAGGTGCCACTAGGACAGTCACAAGCATTCCTGGAGAGGAGTTGTTTTTTAAGATCAGATTTAAAGGCTAGCAAGCTTGTAGTTCCTTGTGAGACTTCCAGGCACTCACTGAGCCACAGAGGGGCTATATATGTGAAGGCCAGCTGCCCATGTGTAGTTTTGTGGAAAGAGACAGAAAGTACACCTCAGCCTTACTCCTGGTTCTGTACTTAGGGTCAGCTTGGTAAAGGAGGTCAGAGATGCGGGGAGCCCAGAAGCACCTTCTTGCCAAGTAGGCAATGTTGGAATATTATTCTATGCTCAAGTGACATCCAGTTTGCCTGCGAGTACAGAGAGCAGGTGTTGGTGAGTCTGTCAGCACCAGTGGCAAGTCTAAATACCTTGTTTAGTGCTGTTGCCACCCACTGCAGAGCAGTATTCATGGCTGATCCATAAGCTACCAGCCCATAGTCAATGATGGATAAGACTGAGCTAGTGGTAGATGGAGGGCATTTGGAGTGAGGTTTTTCCGATGTCTGTATAAGACTCCAAGCTTGGAGTTAACAGCTTTGACCACCATGTCTATATGCTGAACGTAAGATAGAGTATCGTCAATGGTGACACTCAGGTACTTAAATGAGTGAACCTGTTCGAGCAGTGCATTGGCTTTGTTCTTGATGGATAGGACGGGGAATCTCTTCTTTAGCCGTGTGCTGGATAGGAGCAATGTTTGAATTTTTTTTTTATAATTGATGAGTAACTTATGTGCACTGAACCAGTCCTCAATCTTATGGAAGGAGGTGTGGAGTTCCTGTTGAAGATGTTCAGTGTGGGGTTTACTACTGAGGAGAACAGTGTCATCTGCATACAGGATGATTTTGCTGTTACAAGTCTTGGGAAGGTCGTTCAAAAAATAAGCTAAATAGGAGGGGTCCCAGAATTGATCCTTGGGGGATGCCTGTGAACACCTCTTTGGATCCTGATATGACTTTGTCAATTTTGACTTTTTGGGATCTGTGGGACAGATAGTCCTCAAACCAGTCCACAGCATTTGGGGCCTTTCCCATGTATTTTAGTTGCTCCAGAGGAGGTGATGACTGTCAAATACCTTTGTTAAGTCAATAAAGACTGACCCAGTTAATTTACATTCATCAAGTGCTTGTTGCACAGAGTTGATGTAATCAACCAGAATGGTGGCCATGCTGTGATTCTTTCAGTAGCCATGTTGCTGGGGACATTGCAGCTGGTACTTATGTAGGTAGTCGGTTATTTGGTCAGTCACAATCCTTTCCAGTGCTTTAGATAGTGGGGAGAGGATTGATATGGGCCTATAGTTAGCAATGTTGGACCTATCCCTACTCTTATAAACAGGGGTTACCAGATCTTGTTTCTAAACTGTAGGGAATTTGGCTAGTGTGAGTGATTTGTTAAAAAGTTTTGTGATAGGGACCATGAGTCCATCAAGGGTAAGTGCTACCAGCTTCATATCTACCCCATCGCTTCCCATCCTAGTCTTGCCTAGGTGGAGAACAAGAGGGGTATGAACAAAGGAGGCAGAAAGAGAGGTGAAGAGGAGGCAAGAAACAGAGAGTAATGAGGGAAGAGGGGTGTTACAAGGAGCAGCACAGATAGAAAGTGAGGAGAAAAAGGGGTACAGGCATCTAGAGAGAAAGGTTTGAAGCACCATATATGTGCCAGCACAAGGAGTCTTGGAAATAAAATCCCGTTCCTGGAGACCATCATGGTGGAGGCGGACCTGGACCTAGTGGCATAACTGAGACCAGGTGGTCTCAAAATCATGACTGGGACATATCCATGCCAGCCAATTCTCAGTTCAGAAGAGACAGAGAAGGAAGGGAAGGGAAGGGAAGGAGGAAGGGTTGTTCTGTATGGGATAGTGGGTATTAGAGCTACAGAAGTGCAAGGAAATCTAGAGGTAAAGGAAGGACTGAAAGTGCTGTGTATCAGCCTGGAGACAGGAGCTGGGGCCACTGTTCACACTGGGATGATATACAGACCTCCAGCATATGGGGGTAAGTTAGATAAAGCACTAGGGGGAAACCATCAGCAGGATGGAAACAATGGGGGAGGTGCAGCTAGGTGGGGCCTCAATTTGCTATATATGAGCTGGTGCTCTCCAACTGTAGTTTTAGCAAGAAACAGGGACATCCTTGACTCCCTGCAGGAGGCATTTCTCAGGTGGCTAGTCAGTGAACACACCAGGGATGGAGCAACACTGGACCTGGTGCTTACTAACAGGGACAGTAGTGTAGATATCAGAGTGTGCTGTTCCCTGGGGACCAGCGATCACTGTACAGTGCAGTTCAGCATTAAGATGGGAACATGGGTGTAGAGGCAAACCACACAAAGACAGGGGATTTGGACATTAGGAGGGCAGATTTTAAAGAAATTAGAGGCTGCCTTAGAAGCAGCCTAGCAGGGGAGGATTGTTAGGGAGGGGTTGAGGAACAGTGGAGAAAATTAGGGAACACATAGTGAAGGCAAGCAGCCTCTGCACAAAGGAAGTAAGCACATGCAGGAGGAAAAAAAAACAAACTATTCTGGCACTCTAGGGAAGTGGTCATGAAGGTGAAGAAAAAAGGGTGGAATTCAGGAGGTACAAAGAAATAGAGAGGGATAAGGATAGTGGGGTATATCAGATAAAAGAGGGAAGCAGATAAGGCAGAGAGGGGAGCAAAGGTGCAAGCACAGAAAATGATAGCCAAAGTAATATCAGAAGGGGACAAGATTTTTTTCAGGTATGTAAGCAAGAAGAGAAAAGCAAGGAGAGGGATAGTGAGGATAAGGGGGATGACAGAGGGAGACTGTGCAGAGGAGGATCAGGAAGAGCAGACATCCTGAGTAGGAACTTCTGCTCAGTCTGCACAGTGGAATTAGAGAGGGTGGACCACCAAGGAGCTGCAGGATCACTGGGGAGAGGGGAAGAGGGACACAAGCTCATTTTCAGAGGAAAGAATCCAGAAGGGACTTGCACATCTGAAAGTGGCAAGGCCATGGGACAGGACAGCATACACCCAAGGGTGATAGAAACAGCATTGCCAGAGATAAGGGCTGCTTGGCTCACCTAGTCTGCCAATGTTTTCCCTGCCTACAGTATCACTGCAGAGCCTACTTGATCTCAGTCATATTCTCCTACATCCCTTTCCTTTCACTTAAGATTCCCTTGTGCCTATCCCATGCCTTCTTGAACCCCACCACTGTTTTATTGCACCCACCAGCTCTGCTGGAAGGCTGTTCCAGGAATTCACCACTCTTTCAGTGAAGAAGTATGTCCTTACATCTCTTCTGCATCTCCCCAGCTTCATATCATGTTCCTTTGTTCTTGAGCACCTTTTGTTCTGAAAAATACTTCTCTCCTGTACCTTATTTACCCCTTGAGGTATTTAAGGTTTCTATCATATTCCCTCCCCCTCCTCCCTCCTCTCTCCTAGGGTGTACATATTTAGGTCTTTCTGATGTAGATCCTGCACCATTTTAGTTGTCCTCCTTTGGACAGTCTCCTCTCTGTTTATGTCCTTCTGGGGATCTGGCTACCAGAACTGGACACGGTACTCTTGGTGGGGTCTTACCCACCAAGAAGGTCTTAAGGATGTCAGCGTGGCTCAGTTGGTAGCGCATCTGCCTCTGGACCAGAAGGTTGTGGGTTCTTGTCCCACACCAGGCTTGGACTTGCACCTAAAAATAAAAAGTGCTGGTATCTGAGTACAGTATTAGGAGGGTGCTATACTGCTGGGGTGTGCCGTCCTTTGGATGAGACATTAAACTGAGGTCCCTTCTACCCATCCTGGTGTTGTCCTGGTGGGTGTCAAGATGGAAGTAAAAGAACCCAGAGCACTCTTCGCAAAAGAGTAGGGGAGATTCCTGGTGTCCTAGCCAACATTCCCCTTCCCATAAAACTGCTTCATGCAATTATCCAGGCTGTGTGTGGGTGATGATGTGTGATATGGCCGCCACTACACATTCAGTCTAGCATTGCTTGCAAAGTGCTTTGGGATACGCTGTGTATGAAAAACACTGATTCTTCTTCTTCTTACTAGTGATCTATACAGAGGTAACACCACCTCCCTCTTCCTGTTGGTGATGCCCCTCCCTATGCACCCCAGCATCCCACTAGTCCTCCCAACTGCCTTGGTGCACTGCCTGGCAACCTTTAGGTTATCAGATATGATTACCCCCACACCTTTTTCATACTTTGTGGTCGCCAGTAGCACCCCTCCAATTCTGGTCTCTGCCCCTGTGTTTCTGTGCCCCAAGTGCTTTATTTTGCACTTTTCTGCGTTGGAACTCTGCTGCCAAATCCTTGGCCAGTCCTCGAGTTTCCTGAGGTTACTACTCATCCTCTCCATGCACACAAACCCAGAATGTCCAATATATTTTGGTGTCTTCTGCAAAGAGGCAGCCATTCCCTTCCAGCTTCTCTGCAGTGTCATTTATATAGTGAATACTGGATGGGCAACCATGCAGAGCCAGTATGTTCTGCCTCAAAGGGGTCTGATTCCCTCTGACCTCAAGAGCAAAGCTCGAGATGTCCAAGGGAATCAGACCCTGAGGTGGCAGAACACACTGGTTCTGCATTGGGTTGCCCATATAATATTTGTTATACGTTATGGTGCCCTCCTCGGTAATTGTAAGGTATATATTTTTTTTAAATATAGAAAATAAACTGCTAATTTTCATCCCTGCTCTATTCGAAGAATTAGGGCTAGTTGCTAGGGACCAGCCATTACAGCGTCTCCAGTGTATACTGCCATTGGTTGTCAGGTGGGTTTGGGAGCTCTTTTAAACAAAAAAACATGGCAGATGTATGGTATCTGGTTAAACCTGCTTATTTTGCCATATCTAGTTGATCCTGTGTCTGCCAATGGGTTTACTCAACTGTGTGATAGTCCCGTAGTCACATTTTGAAAGTTACTTACCCGTGGTGGGTTTTCACTGCTGCCTTTAAAGTGCCACTTGAGCTTTCCAATCTGAATGAATGGAACACTGTTCTGCACATATGGTCAGAACAGCATTCCATTTTTTCTTGTCAGTGTGGCTGAACAAGGTTTGGGTGAGGTGGAAAAATGAGTTAGTATAACATTCCACCATACACTATAAAGACATTAAAGGGGACCAGTCCCAGCACTGATCCGTGAGGCACCCCGCTTGTTACCCTCCCTTCCTCAGAGTGAACCCCATTTATCATCACCCTCTGTTGCTTATTCCCTAACCAATTTCTTACCCAGTTTACAAGCTTTGAATCCACTTTTAAGCTATCCAACTTGCTTACTATTCTCCTATGTGGAGTGGTGTTAAGGGAACTCCAGGAAATACTTGTTGCACCACAGACAGCCTTATTAAAAGTCACTAAAAATAAGAGGGATTCCAGGGGAATGGAGGAGAAGAGTTGTAGTCCTGTTCCATAAGAGCAGCAGCAGGGAGGAGGATAGCAACTATAGGCCAGAAAGTCTCACATTAGCGGTGGAGAAATTAATGGAAATCATATTGAAAAAAAAGCTAGTGGAATGTCTTAAATCCATTGAGTTACAAGACCAAAGGCAGCAGGGATTCACAATGAGGGAGGTAATGCCAGATGAATCTGATTTTCTTTCCCCTTCTATTTATTTTTCCCTGGGGCGACTGGCAGGCTGCGTTTGGCTCTCCCTTTGGGAGGGCTCACATCCAGCCCAGGACTGTGTTGGTCTCTTCTGACCACCACCACCACCCCGACCCCTGGAGTCCCCCACAGATTTCCCCCTGCGGCAGGGCCAGCGAGAGGAGAGCTGTACTCCCACCACCCCAGTGCATGCAGTCCATTTGCCAGGGACTGAGCTGAGGGTTGGGACCATGGTCTGGGCTTTGTATAGTCTGCCAGCATTCACATTTTCTGCCCCCTTCCCCGTTGTGGGGGCACTCACATCAGCATGCATACATGGAGGCATGTGCACTCTGCAGAGTCCCGCAGCACCCTCCCATTATTGGCATCTTTCTGGCTATTCTGCCCTCAGGCCTCCACCTGGGGGAAGTCATTCAATGGGACTACCAAGTTATCCTCCCTGGGAGAGGAGAACTGTCCTTTGGATGCCCGATCCTCTCACTCTCCGGCTGACCCCTTGCAACATTCAAAACTGAACACAGATCACCGGTGTGGTAGGAGGTAAGGAGCAATGCCTCAGCCCACACCACCAAAGTGTCTCTGATTGATTTTTGTGACTCGGCAACCTGGAAACTAGATCAAGGAAGGACTGTGGATATGATCTACTTGGACTTCAGCAAAGTCTTTGACAGTGTGCCACATATGAGACTGATAAAGAAATTGAGGTGTCTAGAGATAGGATCCAAAGTGGTAAACTGGGTAAAAACTGGTTAATGGATAGGTGACTGAGTGTGGTGGTAAATGGCACACTCTCTAATGAGGGAGAGTGACCAGCATGCTTCTGTAGGGCTGAATACTAGGACTGCTCTTCTACAATGTCTTCATTAGTGACATTGCAGAAGAATTGGAAGGGAAGGTATGCCTTTTTGCAAATGACACCAGAATCTGTAATGTGGAGGTAGTTAGGCGGGGTGGAGAGAATGAGTAGGGACCATAGAACACCTGAGGAGTGGTTGGGGGCATGGCAGCTGGGGTTTAATGCCAAAGTGTGTAAAATCATGCACCTAGGGCATAGAAACCCAGGAATGCAGTATAAAATGAGGGGGAGGTGCTGACGGTCACTAAGCAGGAAAGGGACCTTGGGTTATCATATCTGATGACCTCAAAGTGGAGGAACAAAGTGACAAAGCAGTGTAATAAGGATGATGGGATGTTGGAGTGCATAGGGAGAGGTGTCACCAGCAGCAGGAGGAGGTGGTGGGTGGAGTTACCATTGTATCAGTCACTGTTGAGACCCCACCTGGAGCACCGTGTCCAGTTCTGGAGGCTGCATTTCAGAACATAGAAACATAGAAATTGTAGGCAGATAAGGACAGCCAGGCCCATCCAGTCTGCCCATATGCCCTATGCTTGTTTGCAGCCTCTGACCCTATCTGGTCAGTGACTTTTCATCACTCCTTCCCACCTCAAAGTTCCCTTTGTGACTGTCCCAGGCATGTTTAAAAAAAAACACTGTGTTCGCATCAACCGCCTCTTGTGGCAAACTATTCCATGTGTCCACCACCATATCTGTAAAGAAAAACTTCCTCACATTTCCTTTTAACCTGCCCCCCTCCAGTTTCATATCATGCCCCCTAGTACTTATGCTCCTTCTGTATTGGAAGATATCTCCCCCTACACCTTGTTTATGCCCTTGAGGTACTTGAATGTTTCTATCATGTCCCCCCACTCCCGGCCTTTCCTCCAGTGAGTACATGTTGAGGTCCTTTAGTCTCTCCTCATATGTTTTGTGGTGCAAGCCCTGTACCATCTAGATCTCCACCCTGCTGACATCCTTGCAAAGGTGTGGCCTCCAGAACTGCACACAGTATTTAGGTGAGGCCTTAGTAGTGTGTTATACAATAGCATCACCACCTCCCACCTTCTGCTAGTGTTACCTCTGCCTATGTATACCAGCATGCCACTGGCTGTCCCTGCAGTTTTTCTGCCCTGCTTTGATACTTTCAGGTCATCTGAAATGATAATCCCCAGGTCCCTTTCTTCCTTGGTGATTGTCAGTAACCCCCATCCTGTAACTTTCACCAGGGTTTCTTCTTCTTCTCAGGTGCATTATTTTGTACTTCATTGCATTGAATCTCAATTGCCACACCTCAGACCATTTTCCAAGCTTCCCCAGGCCCCTTTCATTTTCTCCACCCCTTTTGGAATATCCACCACGTTGCAGATCTTACCATCATCAGCAAACAGGCAGACTTTTCCACCCAGCCCTTCTACAGTGTCACTAATGAAGATATTGAAAAGGACTGGCCCATGGACTTATCTCCGAGGTTCTCCACCAGTCACCCACCTCTCCCTGTACATAGACAAGGTAGAGGCACTTCAGAGGAGGGCAAGTAAAGTGGTTGAAGGGTTATACCAAAAAGCCCTATGAGGAAAAACTGAGGGATCTCAAAATGTACACCCTAGAAGAGAGGATAGAAATGGGGTGACATGACAGAGACCTACACGTACCTCAAGATGGTGAACATAGTTTATTTATTTATTGAAATGCTTCACCAGGAAGGCACTCTGAGCAACAAGTTGATCATCTCCTGGTGTGACCTGGGGGTAGGGAACAATGGGATAGAATGCAGAGAAATGTTACAATGTTGGAATACAATTTGCTTACTTGCATACAACAAGAGCAGGAGGGATTACAGGTGGATAACATTGGCTAACCATACAACAGTTAAGTATAGTAGATATGAAAACACATATAGCAAACTGGCAACAGTTGGTGACAGTTGGTAACACTGGAATACACATAATAACTTGGCAAGACTATGTAGCACTAAATTGTAAGGTGACCTAATTGGTAGCCATTAGTGTAACATAAATATTCAAGATTTACAGTGATTGGAGTAAAGAGAGGAAGAATGGAATGAGGGAACAAAAAAATTGCAGAGGGTAGAATGGAAGAAGGAAGGAAATTTACAGAGAGATGCAGATAGAACACAATTTTTGAGGCAAACAGAGATGACAGGATGGACTAAAGTGCATATAAGAGGGGTATAGGGGTAGGTTATAAGTGCTTAATTGAGTGCAGGGGTAGGCCCGTGTTAGGCTACGTTAACCGGAAGGGGGATAGAAGGAAAGGAGAAGTAGTATGGCTGGGTGAATGAGAGAGATGTATTGTATGTGGGGGGGGGGTCCAAGATTGGAGAGGGGGGAGCTGAAATTCAACAGTGTCCTGTTATTCCTATCTGGGCAGAGTGGTGGTCAGCCCTACTGGTAGGACACCAGTTCTAGGTGATGAGAGTTATTTATGTATAGTGATGCGAGAGAGGGGGCTGTTGGGGGAGGGATGTTGTTGGAGGGGGTAGCAGAAGTCAACTATAGTAGGGGGGTAGTACCCCACCAGTGTACTGGGTGACCCTGCCTGCACAAGGCAGTGATCGAGCTCACAGGAGGGAAATAGATAAAGGGTAGAAAAAGAAGGGGAAGAAGCAGTTTAGTAGGAGGGAGAGTATGGGGACAAGGAGGAGCACTATCAGAGGAAAATAGTAGTGGTGGGGAGTAGGCATATGAGCCTAAGCAGAGGTCAACTATAGTGGGGGGTAGTACCCCACCAGTGTGCTGAGCGATCCTGTCGGCACAAGGCTGTGATATAGCTGTGACTGAGGGGGATGCAGAAAAAGGAGAAATAGGGGAAAGGAAATAAAGTTGTTGCCCACCATGTGCAATGGATTCTGCTTACACAAGGCAGTGATCAAGCTCACAGGAGGGAGATAGATTAAGGGTGGAGAAAGAAGGGGGAGAAACACTTTAGGAGGAGGGAGAGTAGGGGACAAGGAGGAGTATGATCAGAGGGAAATAGGAGTGGTGGGGAGTATGCATATGGTAATATAGGCTTTGGGAAGATGATGGGGGTTAGGGAGGGTCACGGTAGGCACAGGAAGGGGCAAGGAAGTTCTTAAGGGCAGAGTTAATGGAGTAGTAAGAGTACGAGTGGAGAATTTGAGGGGGAAGTGAATTCCGGATTTTTAGGAGGTGATAAGAATAACTCAATTGGCCAATAAGGGTGGAGCAGCACGGAACCACCAGGGTTCATGAGTCGGTAGATCTTAGGTAGTGGCAAGGAGAGGGGGGTGGTTGTAAAGGAAGGGGAGAGACAGGAGGAAAGTTCACCCAGCCAGTGTTTGGAGGTGAATTTTGTGCAGTGCGAGAGACATCGATTTGTCAGGGAAGGGAAGAGAAGGAGAGGGCATGGTAGAGATCACAATGGTGAGAGCGGAGGGGGGCATCAAGGGCAAAATGGCAAAAAGAATTGAAGAGGGTATTTAGTCTTGCCAGGGAGGACTTATGGGCAGCACCGTAAACTACATCACAATAGTTGAAGATATTGTAGGTAGGATCATCTTCTGGACAATCTCACACCTAGCCATGGGTGGGATGCAGACACGGTTCCTGAATAAGGCACTGAGCTTGGGACACAATTCTTTTTTTTCTGAATGGTGTCGATATGACCAGAAAAGTTCAGGTGTTGGTCCAGCCAGACACCTAAATACCTGAAGGAGGATGTGTCCTCAAGTAAAGTCCCATCAAGGATGTGGCAGGAGAGTGGAGATGGAAACTGACAAGTCTCTGCTTGGGGTTGAAAATCATGGAGACTGTTTTTTGGTGTTGAGAGATAGTTGGTGGTTTGTTAACGAACACTGAACTTTGTTGAAGTTGAGCTGCAAGTTGGATGCAACCTCGGTAGGGCAGAAGCCAGGTGCATACAAGACTGTATCATCAGCATACATGTGAATGAAAGAGAATGGAGAGCAGATGGATGGGAGATTATTTAGAAAACTAGAGAATAGTATCAGGCTAACACTGATCCCTGACCCTGGGGAATGCTAGTTCTTATCAGGAGGGGTGGGGAAATCCTGTCAGAGATCTTGACTGATTGGGTTCTGCCAGTGAGGTATGCCTTGAACCAGTCTGTTGCTAAGGGGGATAGCCCAGCTGTTGGTAGGCTGTCAAGGAGAAGGGAGTGAGAGACTGTGTCGAAGGCTTTGGCAGATCGACAAAAATGGCTCAGGTGATTTGGCCATTGTCCATTCCTGTGAAGGCAGGTGGTGGTGGAGTGATTTTTCCTGAAGTCAGATTGATAAGGGGTGAAGAAGGTGGAATCATTGAGGTAAGCAGTGAGCTGGTAGAGGACTAGGTGTTCTTGAAGTTTGGCAAGGGTAGAGAGAAGAGAGAAGAGAGATGGGGTGGTAGTTGCCAGGGGAGGTGGGGTCTCCGCCTTTGGGGAGGGGAAGGACCACTGCGTGTTTCCATGGGGAAGGTACTGAGGTGGTTGAGAAAGAGAGGTTTAGGCTAATAGAGAGTGGGTAGGCGATGGCTGGAGCTAAGAGGGTCAGCAGTTTAGGGTCAAGGCCATCTGGGGAGGAGCCTTTTGGGTCATTTGTAGGCAATAGGAAGGGGAGAGGGAAGGGAATAGTTTGGGAGGGATTGGAGTAGCTCATCAACACAAGTGGTGTAATAAGAGTTGAATTCAGTAGCGGCTGCAACTGGTTTGGCAATGAAAGTGGCGTTTGTCTTAAGTATAGGGGTGGGTAGACAGGATGGGGATAAAGAGGGCATCGACTTGGAGGGGGAGTTGATGTTTGTTGTAAAGGTAGATTTGAAGTACTCTGTTTTGGCTAGCCTGGTAGCCCAGGTGTAGGCATTACGGAGTTTTCAGTAAATAAGAAGGTCGTTTGGAAGCTGGGAGACTTTGTACCATTTCCAGGCCTGATCTCTGGCTCTATGGCAGGTTAGTAATTCAGGGTAATCCAGGGGAGATGACGACCTCTAATCCTTGTTTGTTTTAGGGGTGTGAAGGTATTCCAATTTGCTAGGAAGAAGTCTTTAAAATAGATTAGGGCCTTATCAACCGAGGAGGTGGTTGCTAGAGGGGATCAGTCTGAGAGGGCAAGGCTATGCAGGACAGGTTCCAATTCTAGGGATTTATAGGTTTATATTTGTACTGTTTTATGTGGAGGTTTAGGGCTATGAACTTCTCTGACCAGGAAAACTGTGTTGAGGTCGCTGAGAGCATCCAGAAGGATGCCCAAGGTGATGATTCCATGGGGGTGGGAAATTAGGGCCCAATCAAATAGGGAGTGGTTTGGGGTCTTGTTGTTAGGGTAGGTGGGTTCTGTAACTAGTTGTATGAGGTTGAGGGCACTAATAGCATTTCTTGTAGTAGATGTTGTTGGGGGCAACCTATTTAAATTGAGGTCACCAAGGGTATAAAGCTCATCAGATTAAGAAAGGGAAGTAAAGGAAGTTTGGAGGTCAAGGGAGACAGCAGGTTGAACATTTGGACGGCAATAGATACTGGCTACAAAGATAGGGAGTGAGAAAAGGAGGGATATATTGATGGCTAAGGCATCATTGTTTTTACTGGGTTGGAAGAGGAGAAGACTGGGAAGTATTTGAGGGAGGTGCAGATATACATGGCCACTCCACCACCGTTGCCTGCTCTGTCTGGCCATAGGATGGAGTAACCGGGGATGGAGACTGAGTGATCAGGAATCATAATCTTTAGCCATGTTTCTGTTATAATTAGAATGTCTGGTTTCAGGGCAGCAACCATGGCTTGCAGGAGGTCTCATTTTTGAAGTAGGCTACGAATGTTTAAGTGTAATACCTTGAAACCCTTTATGAGGACTGTTGAGGTAGGGGTATGGGCAGGGCAGTAGGGGATATGGCAGGGGTGAAGAAAGTAGTAGGACCAGTGTTGGGGTGGATGTCCCCAAGGTGAGTAATAGTAGAGCATGGATGAGGAAGTGTAGCTTCATGGTTTTGAAGTGGTGGGGCTTGGAGGCTGAGTGAGTGAGGTAGAAGGGAGTGGTAGAGCGAGGAAGCGGAAGGTGGAGAACAGCAAAGACATTTGATAAAGCTAGTAGGGATGCATGTGGAATGATGAGGGATTTGAGACCAGAATATGTTATGGGGGCAGGAGTAGTAGCATGAATGTAAGTTGGGCCTGGAGACTGGGGGGAGGGTGGATGGGCTTGAAGTTGTAGGGCCCTGGGATGGCAAATGCAGGAGGGGTGGACAGGGAGAGGGTAAGAAATAAGGTTAGGGGGAGGAGGTAGAAGGGAGAAGGATTTGAGTGGAGAGGAAACATCCTTAGAGTCAAGGAGCAGCGGGGGGGGGGCAGATTTTGGTAGGTAGTAGACTACATCAAGGGAGTGTAGTTGAACAGAGTTGCTATGCTACTGAGGGGAAGGGGTGCAATGCTTAAAATAAAGCTCCCTCAGGTGTCCAGATGTACAGCCAGTAGTAGGGAAGTAGAAAGTGAAGGATGTTTGCTTAAGTGTACACCCTCTAGTGGAGGAGCTGTATAACCTGCTAATGGGGAAGTAGGTACTAAAGGAGACGTAAAGAAATCCTGGTATTGTGGATCTAGGTATTACCTCTTTAAGTGGTTTGCTGTAGCTCTTAGGTGCCATCACTTTAAAAGGGAAAGTGAAGTGTAACCAAGTAGGAAGTGGGCAGGTCTCTCAGCTCTGGTAGTGTATTTAGTAAGGGGGAAGGATGTGGGCCAAAAAATAACTGAGAAGCCAGTTCAGGTTAGGCAAATGCTGCTCTGCACTGTATAGCTCGCAGAAGTGTGCAGCTGAGTGAACTGGGAAGCAAAAAGGTCTGAACTTCACTATGCAGCTGCTAAAGGAAGAAAAGTCAAAGGTCAGTGTTTCTCTGCGGTCCAATGCCCTAGTACAATGATTTCAGCACTGGCTGCAGTGATGGACAGGAAACCAATGTCAGCTCTCTGGGGCCATCTGGAACCATTCGGGTCCCACAGCAATGGGTGCCAGGTATTCAATTAAAAAATGGAGGAAAGCTCCAAAATCCCCTTTCCCTTGTCCTGGGTCAGGGACCAGATGTTACCTTGTGAGCCAAGGAGGAGAGCAGACAGCAGGTGCCTTCTTGCCCTGTCATAGGTGGGCAGGTTGCTTGTGGAGGGGACTGTGTCAGTGGTACCAGCCCAGTGGGCTCCAATCAGTTTGAGAGAGAGGAACAGAGGAGAGGGCAGTTATAAGCCTCAGTAGTGGTCAGGGGGAGGTTTCTGAGCAGGGAGGGGTGAGAAAAAAATAACAGTTGAAAGGACTTGGGAGGAAAGTGGGGGAGGCTCTGTTACAGACTCTGGCAAGGTGCCAGCAGCAAATTGCAACATGGGGCTAAAACAAAGGGTGTTAAATGGGGCCATGTATCTGACCTGATCATTTGGTGCCAGAGTCGGGGGGGGGAGGTCTAGTAGCCAGACAGATTAGAAATGCAGAATCAGTCTTAAACTTTAAAATACAAGTGCAGAAATTACCATCAGCAATCTAATATGCAATGTAAACACTGTTCAACTTAAAAATAGTTCAGAAAATCAATTCTACAGTCCATTTAAGGAAGCCTTAGTGGCAGGATCACCTAAATAATAAAAAAATCACCGAGAGGCCAGTTCAGGTTAGGCAAATGCTGCTCTGCACTGTACAGCTCACAGAAGTGTGCAACTGAGTGAACTGGGAAGCAAAAAGTTCAAGACTTCACTATACAGCTGCTAAAGGAAGAAAAGTCAAAAGTTAGTGTTTCTCTGCAGTTTTATGCACTAGTCCAGTGATTTTAGCACTGGCTGCAGCGTTGGGCAGGAAACCAATATCAGCGCTCTGGGGCCGTCTAGAACCATTCAGGTCCCACAGCGTTGGGTGCCAAGTATTCGGCTAGAAAAGGGAAGAAAGCTCCAAAATCTCCTTTCCCTTGTCCTGAGTCAGGGACCAGATGTTACCTTGCAAGCCAAGGAGGAGAGCGGGCAGCAGGCACCTTCTCACCCTCTCCTACTGTAGGTGGGTGGGTTGCTTGTGGAGGGAACTGCAGCAGCGGTACCAGCCTGGTGGGTTCCAATCAGCCTTTCAATCCAAGGAGGAGAAGAGTGGGCAGCAGGTGCCTTCTTGCCCTGTCCTAGGTGGGCGGCTTGCTTGTGGAGGGGACTGTATCAGTGGTACCAGTCCAGTGGGCTCTAATCAGCCTTGTGAGCCAAGGAGGAGAGCAGGTGGCAGGCATTTTCTTACCCTGTCCTTGGCAGGTGAGTTGCTTGTGGAGGGGACCGCATCAGCAATACCAGCCCAGTGGGCTCCAATCAGCCTTACAACACTAGGAGGGGAGCAGGCAGCAAGCACCTTCTCACCCTGTCCTAGGTGGGGGGGTTGTTTGTGGAAGGGATTGCATCAGTGGGACTAGTGCAGTGGACTCCAGTCAGCCTTGTGAGCCAGGGAGGAGATCAGGCAGCAGGTACCTTCTCGCCCTGTCCTAGGCAGGCAGGTTGCTTGTGGAGGGGACTGCATCAGCGGTACCAGCCCATTGGGCTCCGATCAGCCTTGTGAGCCAAGGGTGGTCAAAGCCCAGGTGGGGAGTCTATTTTAAATGAGGACGTATATCAGGACAAGAAGGCATTCAATGAAGCTGGAAGGGAAGGGAGTTTAAGAGGGAATTGAGAATGTAATACTTCGCTGAATGAGCGGTGATGCCATAAGGGAATATTGGTAAATAGGCAAGGAGGTAGGAGGGTTGACAGATACCAGGTATGGTCCAGAGGCATAATTATAGAGGGGGATGGGGGAAGTCCCCACCAGATATTTTGGACTTTTATCCTTGCTACATTTTCATCCCCCCCAATATTTTCAGCCTGAAAATGAAACTAAACTCTGTCACAGAAAGTATATACTGTATGCATTTTTGAACTTGTGCACAGTATGTGGAGTTCACTGTTGCCTCTTCCCATCCAGTCTTTTCTTTTTCCACCATGAGTGACTGAAATTCATACTCTGACACTCTCTCTCTCTCTTTAGTCTGTCTGCACAGCTGATCAATGTATTTGGGCTGTGCAGGCACACTGCAACCAAAGGTAAACAGAAACCATCTGTCAGAAACAAAATACTTACAGCTCTGATACAGCCGACAGGATGGGGACTCTAACTTGAAGCTAGCACTTCGAGGGGGTGGGGGTGAGATCCTCATCCAGTGGGGCTGAAATTGCTCCTGACTGCTCACATGTGGAGGGGGGAGGAGGTGGGCTTTAGGCCCTATATATACTGGACTTGTTCAATTTTTTTAAATTCCATAAAAGATTTTTACAAACCCAAACAGTTAGTGTTCACACCGAACACGGTTTGAAACAGTGTTTAAACCCTGCAAGGAACGTAGTCTTGAAACGGGTTGGGAGATCGATCTGGGTTTCTCATAAAACAGCACTGATCTGTGCTGTAGACTGTGCTGGCTTAAACCATTACAGGGCTATGTTGTGAATGCAGCTGTAGTGGCATGACCATGTTTATTATTTATTTACTTATTTGAATACATCAGAATTCAACCTCTGAGTCAAAGACTCTTTTACAAAGGCTCCTCATCACAAAACAATGAAGGATAAGTAGCATACTGTAACACAATTATAGAAAGTAGTTAAAGCAGGCCATGACGGCCATAGTTATACAAGCAAAACAATAAGACACATTATCACAGGGTGGCATAACCCAGGGTCAGATAACTAAGAAGCAAATTCTGGGTAGAACATAAACACATAAGGGAGTCAAGACTGGATACCCTGATGTGGGAATCAACCATTGGCCAGGGTCAGGTGCAGTTGCAGGCTGACTGTTCAAGAAGATGGCTCTTGAGGGCCTCTTTGAAAAGGCCAAGGCTAGGCAGCAGGGAGATGGAGGGTAGGAGGTCATTCAGCCACTTAGGTGCCCGGTATAAAAAGGTCTTTTGGCACAATGAGGTTCTGCAGCGTGGCATGAAGGGAAATGACCTAAAGGCACTTCTGGAGACTGGAGTGGGGGGGGGGGAGCAAGTGTGACAAGGGAGTCAAGACCAGGAGGGGTAATTCTGAGGGATATTTTCTTAGCAAGGATGCATATGTAGTATTTAAGGCTGACTTCCCAGATTTAACTAGGCTGCAGATTTATACAGGTTACAGGCATGTGTGTGTGTGCCTGTCATGGCCCATGGCCAGTCTACAAGCCTTGTACAGGGTATTGTTTACCTGTGAGAGGGAGGTTGGGTTGGCTGTACCCTAAATCACTAGGCCATAATCAACAAGGGAGAGTTCAAATAAGCATGATGCCAGGTGGAGTGCTTCAGTGGATAGGAAATGTTTGTTCTGATATAACAGTCCAATCCTGGTATTGAGAGCAGACAGAAGACCATAGATGTGATGGTGATAGGAGAGATTGGTATCCAAGATTAACCCCAGGTACCTAAAAGAAGAGACTTGCTCAATAGAGACATTGGTGGTGTTACAGATGGATAGAGTAAGGTTGTGGAGATGATCTTGGTGGTGGGTAAAGACCATGGATTTTGTTTTATTACAGTTGAGATTTAACTTATGAGCCACAAACCAGGATTCAATAGTGTGGAAATGCTCTTGGAGCAAGGCTTGAAGGGCAGTGGGGTTGGGGTGAGATTCAAAGATAGCTGCATCACCTGCATTCAGGAGCATTTTATCAGGGCAGGGCTGGGGAAGGGGGTAAGGAAAAGACAAAAAAGGAGGGGGGCCAAGTATGGACCCTTGAGGGGCTCCAAAATGAACAGGGCAGCAGGAGGAGAGGGTAGAGCCGATCCTATCCTTCTGGGATAAGTCAGTTGGATAGCTGCCAATCCAGGACACAACTTCAGAGTTAAGGCCCAATGATGGGAGGGTGTGAAGTAGCAGGGCATGATTGACAGTGTCAAACACTTTGGTAAGATCTAAGTAGACAGATCCCTCCAGATGGCCATTGTCTAGCGCTTGGTGTAGGAAGGATGTATACTCAAGAAGCACAGCACAGTACAAGTCAGATTAAACTGTCACACCAATTAGTTGCTTTAGCATTTCTGACTGAGTTGCATAAGTGTTGCTGGATTTAGTACAAAGCCTTGCACAAACTGTTTCTTAAGGGTTACAGTATATCTCAGTTTTGCATTGCATTATGATTGGGCTTAAGCTGCATTCCAAATAAGTAGCAAAAACATGTTATAAACATTGATCTTAAGCTGGGTAAGTGTTAAAAAACAATGCAATATGAGTTGCCAGTGCATTGCCAACTGTAACAAACAATGCTAAACTAACTCATTGGTGGGACAGTTTAATGTGACTTATACTGTAGTAGTGCTGTGCCCATGATGGAAACTGTGCTGGACAGAGGAGAAGTATTTGTATTTTGGAGAGATAGTCAGTGAATTGGTTAGAGGCCACTTTTTCCAGTGCCTTGGAAAGGGAGGAAAGAATAGAGCTGGAGCGGTAATTGTTGGGAGCAGTATAGCCACCACCCTTAAGTAATGGTTTGATAACTGCACATTTCCAGGATGAGGGAAATTGCCCAAGGCAGAGGGATAGATTAAAGATTTTAGTAAGAGGGGAAAGAACCACATTTAGAGTGTCTTAGGAGTTTTAAGTCGAGGGTATCACCACTATACCTGAACTTGTTTATGAAACTAGAGATATATTTTCGTGCCAAGCTGGGGGAGATAGTTTGGAGGTGGACAGGGGGAATGGCATCCGATAAGGTGGGGGCGAGATCGCTGGTCAGAGGGGGGTCAAAGAAGTCTGGAGGTAAGACCCTGCTGAGGTTGAAGAAAACATTATTAAGGGTGTTAGCAATGGTTAATGGGTCCTGTACTATCGGACCATTGACAGTGGAGTGGGAGGGTGGAAGGGAGACCACATTCCTGGTGATTTCCTTAATGTTGCACCTGAAGTCACGACTAGAGCTCCATGTAGACGAAAGTGCTTGGCAATAGTGGGTCACCTTTGCCTGGTGGAACACTCAGGTACATCTGTTGTTGTTGTTTATTTCAGGAATAACCATTGAGCGAGATGCTCATTTACAACAGCAGCCTAGTATGTACCTAAGAAAACATTTAACAAATACAACATTACATTAAACTAATCATACCTAACATCTACATTAAACAAAACACATGTATACTACAATACAGCAGCCAGTCATACACAAAAATACACAAATTCACATTTAGTTGTTACACTTCAATAAATCACTTACTTGTTTAGCTAAAACAATCACAGTCCTTTGTATTTAGGAGCAAATATTTCTTAAGTTTTGAGGTAGGTGGAGCTTTTACAAATGGGTCCCTAAAACAGGGCAGCAACTTATTCCATAACCTTGGCACCAGATTGCTGAAACAATACACTAATCTTTTAGAATGAGACCTGGGAAGTATTAATTGTGTAAACTGGGGATTTCTTGAAGATTGCACAGGCTGCCTAAAGACTAACCTATCATTCAGGTACTTTGGTACAAGCCCCATACCTGATTTATAAACAAGAAGGGTAGTATGTGTTTCCCTCCTTGTGGTCAGGGAAACCCAGCCCAAAGATTACACAATTTACAATGGTGAGTAGTCTTTGGGCATCTCAAAATTAACCAAACTAATTTGTTGTACAATACATCTAAACTATTTAATCCATCTTGAGTAGCACCACCATATAAAATATCACAATAATCAAATAGGGGTCGTATCTGAACTTCAATAATATGTTTTAGAGTGTCAGAATCTAAACATTTTTATGTCTAAAAAGACACCCTACCCTTTTCCCCACTTGACCAATTAGATTATCGACATGATTGTTCCCTAACCCTGACTGGTCCAACCAATAACCCAGATATTTGTACTTTTTGACTGCTTGTAGCAAAGTTCCTGACAGATCCAGTATCTCTAATTGTGTATCCATTTTCAATTTGGCAACTAAACCAAAGAGCATTGTTTTGCTTTTTGCTGTATTTAATTTTAGTTTTGGAACTCTAAAGTAATTCTGTAATGACTGAAAACCAGTCTGCAAACTAGACTGGATCTCCATCACAGAACTACCAGAGCAGTAGAGAACTGTATCAGAGACACAACAGAGACCACCCCCCTTCCCTGAGGAGACCGGAGGTCACGAGGGCCTGCCCTGAAGCCCTCCCTGCTTGCAGAAACCCCGAACCCGAGACACACCAAAGACTACCCCCCTCCGCTGAGGAGACTGGAGGTTGCCAGGGTCTGCCCTGAAGCCCTCCCTGCCCGCAGAAGCCCCGAACCTGAGACACACCAGGTAATTTCTACCTTGATCGAGGCTGCTGCCACCACCATTGGCCATCTGGCACCTTCTCTGAAATGGCCACAAGCTCCCCTGCTCAGCGCATGAATCCTGGCCAGAGTAGCACCTCGAGTTGCTGCCCAGGCTCAAATGGAGCAGAACTGTTACTTTTTTGCCTGATTTTGAAACTTTTAAAACGAACCAGCTAAAACTATTTGCATTTGCCTGTAACTGTATTTAAAAGCTTAGAGTCACTGCACCCGAGACACACCGGGTAATTTCTACCTTGATCATTTTTTATTTTTTTTTAACACCCAACTTCTCCATTAGCTCCTTATATTGTTTTGCCACTAGAGGGTTCCTGATTAAGTTTGAGCAATTTGCTCCCAATACCTCACTTGTCACATTTTACTGCTCTCTAGTAGCTGTTTTCACTTTGTGATTTATATTAAAGGAGCCCTCTGCTGTCTCTTTCCTCTCTACCTCACTCCTTTCTCTAGTCAAAAATGTCCCCTCCTCCCCTCCTAGCGCTCCTCATGGGAATACTTTGCCTTCCTATCCTCTTTGAGCTTTACTGCTTGAACACATCAACAGCTTCTGCCAATACTTATACTCAGTTTGACTTCTACTACTCCAACATGCTTGCTACTGCCACTCCACTACCTCTACCCCCCTCTGCTCTCATCAGCAAGTGTATTAGCCCAATAGTCAGATACCTTCACCTTCATCTGAAGCCGCCACTCTGCATCTCTATCAGGGTGTACCTCATCACCCCGCTATGGTTACTAACCCTATCTCTTATACTATCCGGCGACATTGAGATCAACCCTGGTCCATCTCTGCGTCCTGTCATAATCTTGCCCCCCCGGCCACTACTCTCCCTAAAACCAATGGACTAACTTTCACCCACCTGAATGCTAGGAGCCTTATGGCCAACCTCCCTGACCTCCAGGCTTGGATCTATACTAACGTCCCGGACGTCCTCGCCATCACAGAAACCTGGCTTAAGCCCACAGTGCTTGACTCTCAGTGCCACTTTCCTGGATACAACATGCTTCCTATCAACCGTCCTGGCACTAAAAGGGGAGGTGGCCTTGCCCTCTACTTCAAAACACACCTAAACATTACCCTTCTGCAGGACCCCCTCCTACCAAACTGTGAAATCCTACACTCCCTACTGCTACTTGGGGGTGTAAAGAAACTCCATATTTTTTGTACTTATATCTCCCCAAAAAATGCTACACAAGGCATCACTGAACTCCTAGGGTTTCTGCCTTCAGTTACAGGCAAGAATGACATTATCTGCCTTGGTGATTTTAACCTTGACTGGTCCAAGAAAACTCAGCTAACCTATCCTCCTTAGCTAGCAAGGCAAATCTATCCCAGCTCAGTACATGAACCCACAGGGTCTCATGTGGGGACAACTGTGCCACCCTCCTTGACTGGATACTTACTAACAGGACGGAATATGTTTGCCTCAGCGGTGTGCTACCTGACACAATTAGTGACCACTATCCCATCTACTGTGTCTGGAACACTGTCATTCCTCCCTCCCTGCTAAACTGTAACCTTTCCTAATCTCTCCCGCCTAAGTCATGAGGACTTCTTAACTGACCTTAACCAGGTTGACTGGTCCCCTCTCTACCAAACAGAGGACATTAACATAGCCACAGAATATTTCAACTCCGTCCTCCTCTCTCTCTTCAAAACCTTCACATCCCGGTCACCACATGTAGGATGGCAGGGAAAGTAACCAAGTGGCTAACACGCCCCTGCTTCAACTTCTCAAATCTAGAGACAAACTTTGGTCCAGGTGGAAGATCTCCCACCTCCATGCAGACTTTGAAGACTATCGTGCATTACGTAACAACTGCAAAAGACAAATTCGTATTGCCAAAAGCACCTACTATAGGAACCTACTAATAACATCCTCTACAAATCCGCGCAGGTACTGGTCCAAAATTAAGGACATTCTTGACAACGACAAGCCACAGAATCCAGCTGACATGAACATTCAAGGTGTTCACTGCACCAACCATGACACCATTGCCAACGCCTTCAATGCCCTTTTTTCTTCTCCACCAGTTGCTACTCTAACTAGCCCTCAACCTGACTGTCCCTCTTCTCCTCCCTCGCCCCTCCCACCCCTTCCTTTCATTCTGACTCCAACCACATACCTTGATGTTCGCAAGCTACTTAACTCCCTTCCGACATGCGGGGGTCAAGGGCCTGAGGGCATCCATCCTTGCATACTTAAGCAGTATGCACCTTGGCTGACCAGACCTATCACATGGCTTTCTAACCTCTCGATTCATATGTCTACTGTCCCATCAACCTGGAAAACTGCCAGAACCATCCCTATACACAAAAAGGGCGATGTCAAACTCATGTCCAACTACCGCCCTATATCTCTTCTGCCCACTCTCAGTAAGCTGCTTGAAAAAATAGTCCACCACCAGCTTGCTGCTCACCTTGACATGTTTAATCTTCAAACCCCATGCCAACATGGTTTCCGGCCCGGTCACAGTACCACCTCTGCACTTACACAACTTACAAATGACATCAGAAATAATATGGACCATGGCCTACTCACTGGGGCCGTCTTTATCGACCTGTCTAAAGCCTTCGACATGGTACACCATCCTCTCATGCTAAAGAAGCTCCAATCCATTGGAGCATCTGACCAAGCCCTCTCCTGGTTCCATAGCTATCTTGACAATCGGACTCAGGTGGTAGCATTTCACAAGGCCCTTCCTCCCCTAAACATCTCCTGGAGTTCCCAGGATCCACTGTTGGACCGCTACTCCCCCTCTTCCTAAATGATATTCCCACCATGTCCCGGCATAGCTGCACTCTTATGTATGCAGATGACTTTGTTCTCTACTCTGGGTCAAAATCGGTTGCTGCCATCAACTCCACTCTCACTAATGACTTCCAATTCCTGCAGACCTGGCTCTCTAGCAACTACCAAGTCCTGAACCTGGAAAAAACCTGTGCTATGCTATTCGGATCCTCTAAGAAACTGTCTGCCCCTGCGAACAGGCTCCAGGTTCAATGCCTTGATGGCTCCTTCATCTCAAACACTGAGTCCTTCAAGTACCTTGGGGTCACTTTGGATCCCACACTTGACCTGTCTCAAAATGTCAATATGGTGTGCCGTGCTGTCAATGCTAAAATTGGCGGAGCTTATCGCATGCACCACTCCCTCACTCCTTCCGCTAGACTTTCTGTTGCGAGAGGTATTCTCTTACCCCAGCTCCAATATGCTCTGCCCCTCCTCTTTGCTGTAAACTCTGCTACACTCCACAAATGGGACACTGACTACAACAACATCTGTAGATTCGCCTTAACTGTTCCATGTCTTACCCATCATTGTCTCCTTTACGCTGGCTTAAATTGGCTGTCACCTAAGGATATTCGAGCCTACTCCCTGGGCTGCTTTATCGACTCCCTGTCTAGACCCTCCTGCCCTGTCTATCTTGCCAACCTCTTGACTCCTGCCTCACACACCTGCATCTCAGGTCTTCCTCTGTCCCCATGCTCTCCACTAGACCTTGCATGACAAAATGGGTGCACAGGCATTTGACCATTTGCTCCCAAATTCTGGAACTCACTCTCCCTTATGGTGAAAACGTCATCCTCCCATCGAGAATTCAAAAACTCACTGTTCACCCACCTCCTAGCCTCTGGCCAATGTAAATGCTCTTAATTTGCTTTGTCCCACTGCAGGCTGTCGGGTCTGACCCTGAGTACTACACTAATGTTCTCCCATGCAATTACGTTTGTCTAGGTGGCTATGAACCTTGATGGCTTTACTGTCCTCAGCTGTCTTATGGTTACCCTAATTGCTTTATTTTACATCCTTATTATGATCTATGCCTAAAATGTACCCTTATGTAACTGTTACTGTGCTACCCAATGTATATCTTGTTTTGCTCCTGTACACCTATATTATGTCTGTGCATTTCTGCATATTGTAACCAATGTCCTGTGCTCTCCCGGGTCATGCCTGAAAATAGGCAGGTCTGTTGCCTAGCGCATTTACCCGGTTACCAAAGCTAATAAATAAATAAATAAATAAATCTGCATAGAGGTGATAATTCACCCCGCCTACATTCTTGCCAATATCCTTTAAATAAATTAAGAAGAACAGTGGCCCCAGTAATGATCCCTGGGGCACTCCTCTTACAGCCTTCAAAGGAGAAGAATCCAAACCATTGACCCTAATATAATGAAACCTATTACTTAAATAAGAACAGGACCAGGCCAAAGCATTTCTGCCTAGTCCCAGCTCTGCTAACTGATGCAGCATGGACTGGTGGTAAACCACGTCAAAGGCCTTGGACAGGTCATCCAGCACAGCACCAGTATAGTACTGCAAATTATTTGCTTTACTGATGTCATCCAAGACCCTCGATATGGAGACCACTGTACCTTGCAATTTTCAAAATCCTGACTAATATTTGTCATACAAGTTATATCTCGTTAGATGGTCAGCCAACTGTTTGGCCAGGACTCTTTCTAAGATCTTACTTGTAATTGACAACAAGGATATGGGTCTATAGTTTGGAAGTGAGCTGGGGCTGCCACCCTTAAATACAGGTACTACCCTGTCACACTTCCAAGCCTGGGGAAAAACACCACTAGTAACAGACTAGTTGAATAGATAAACCAAGGGATGCACCATATGTAATGAGGAAAATTTCAGCATAGTAGAGGATATCTCATCAGGACCACAACTTCCACTTGTCTTAAGTCTCAACAATTTCTCTAGGACTTCAAAATGGTCAATTTCCTTAAAAGAAAAGGATGTTACTTTACTCTTCTTAGTAGCTGGTATACTGTATATAGTGGATTTAACAGATCATTAAAGAAATTACCAGATTGACTAAAGAAAATATTAAACCTGTCAGCAATATCATACTGTAATGCATCTTTTTCATCTTGGGCTAACTGAATAGTAAGCTTATATGATGCAATATCATTTTAATCTTTTATTAATGACCACAATTTGGACATGTTACCCTTGGCGTCTAAAGTTTTTGCATTAAAGTAACTTCCTTTAGCTGCTCTAATACCTCTAACATATTAATTTCTAAATTTCTGGTATTTCTGCCAATCGGACACAAAACCCGACTGTCGGGCCATAGACCATGCTTTATTTATCTCCCTCTTTAATTTTTGTAATAAGGAGGAAAACCATACTGAAGAATTAACTTTCACCCATCAAGTCATCCTGAAAGTATTCCCATGCCAGGTCTAAATCCGGGATCAAATTGAGATGTTCCCAGTTTAAACCCTCACGATCTTCCATAAACCTAAAGTAATCAAATTGCTTAAGTGATTGAAATGTTAAATATATAGCTGGACCCTTTACTTTATTATTCCCTCTTATGCAGTAAACCATATTATGATCACTAAACATATCAACTGTAACATCTGCTTCAGTATATAAATGGGGACAATTAAAGAAGAATCCTTAGGGTTTTTTATATTAATTCAGGTAGGTTCCTTTACCAATTGTGCTAACCCCAAGTCCAAAGCCACAGTCTTTAAATATTTAGATTTAGTAGGGCACAACCAGTCTGCATTAAGATCTCCCGTAAGCAAGAGTTCATGTGCTGAAACAAAAGGTGAGAGAGTAACGGAAACAGTTAAAAATTGCTGCATAGGAAAATGAGGTAGTCTATATGCACCAAAAATAAGTAATGGTTTCCCCACATGAAATCTTACTTCTGCAGCCAAATATTCATAACTATTTGGACCCAAATTCAAATGAAGATGACTTAAAATAAATTTATCTGAATAATACAAAATGAGCCCCCCTCTCCTTTTATTTCTGTTGGTCCTTAGTGCATTATAGCCCTGCAGGCTTACCATTGCATCATCAAATTGTGAACACAACCAAGTTTCAGTAAACAACATAAAATCTGGAACATTTTCTACCACAAAGTCCCTAATCATATCCAATTTTTCTTTTTATTTTCTCTTTATGCCCCCTTCTCACCACTGAACTCCCATTCCTTTGGGAGTCTCCAATGGCCTTGTTCGTCTCCGCTCCTGCTAGCCAGCGACCAGTGCAGTCCATCCTCCCCACAGAGCCTTGGATATTCCCCTCAGGCAGGTACAGGGTGGGGCCCTTACACCCCAACATGTCTATATTTCATCAGAAGATGCTGGTACTGGCGCCGGTAGGGGCATTGGGGATCATGTCCAGGAGCTCCATCTCCTGGGAGTCCCGTGGGGTATTTTCTGATTTTCTGGTATCCTTCTACCCTGAGGATGTAGACACACAAGGAGAGCCAATGGGTGAGGCATGTATTGACATGCAATCTCCTCCGGACTCTCAGTCTGCGTCCTCCCCTCCCCACTGACTGTCCCAGCTACACCAACGCCTGTGGTCACCCAGGTGGTGGTAGAGTACCAGGACAGGCAATCCTCCCCTCCCTGGAGAAGGAGAGTGGCTGATGGGCACTCTATCCTTCTCCCCCCAGCCAGCCTTCCAGTTACCCAAGTCTGTTCCCAAACATGGGTCGCTGGCACCGCAAGCGGTAAACCTACCACTGCGCCAACAGGCTGGCTAATCATATCCATGTTTGAAAAAAATGTTCCTCACATTAGCATGTAAAAATGATATACCCTTATTGTTTTTAAAACAAATGGGCACAGGCCCAGGATTTGGAGAGACATCACCACTCAGTAATATCCCTATTAAAATACATATCTTGGCAAGTGACCTTGTTGCAATGTTTTGAGAAATAAAAACAGAATAATCACATGTCACAAATGCTTGATTCAGATACCATCCTGAGCCAGTCTTTACGTAATATGGCTTAACCAAAGTCACAATATCAATATAGTAATATATTTGACAATATGCTGGGGCATTATCTAAAGTCCAGCAGAAGTGACTGTGAAAATAATGATCAGTGCTCGAATTCAGCCTGGCTTCATGGTAGAGCTGTCTATCACAGGGATGCCTGGAATCTAACGCTCTATACCAGAGGTTGTTAGGGTGGCGCATCATCTCAAGCAGGGCAAGGGAGATCCAGGGGTTGTTTCTAGTTTTTAAATACTGCTTTTTAAGAGGGGCAAAAGTGCCGCAAGCAGAGTTGAAAATATTGATAAAGTTGGAGAGGGCAGAGTTCACATCAGTGGCATTGAAAATGGGTGACCAGTCACAGGCCAGGAGGAAAGCCTTAAGTTTGGGTAGGGAGCCTTTTCTTTTAAATGTCTGAGTAAGTAGAGGTGGGTCGAGAGGTAAGGGACTTATTTGATGACAGGCATGTAAGGGGGAGTGGTCACTAAGGATGTCAGGGAGGACAGTAACCCGGAAGATGTGCTTAGGAAAATTAGTGAAAATGAGGTCCAGTGATGTAGAGGTACCAGTTTTTTTTTTCTTTCTTGGCAGGCTCACTGTTACTCATCAGTCCTGGTCACGGCCCCTGGGGCTTCCACCACCACCTATAGCCGCTTCCATCCCCCAGTTACCCCCAGCTTACCCCTGGAGGGCAGGGCCGCAGCTGCTGCAATGGTCCCCTATCCATGCCACAGGACTAGTGACTGGTCAGAGGATTGAGGTGGTGGCAGCTGATCGAAGCTCCAAGGAGGGCTTCACTTAGAAGGTGGACCCTGCCCACCTGCTTCTTTTTCCTGTGTTCTGTGGAGGTGGGGGACGTGCAATCACGGCAACGTCTGCCCCTCCTCCCTGTTTAGCAAGCACTGGTAGCGTGACTGCCTGTGGCCTCTGCCAGGAGTCCTCAGTGCACTAGATGGTTCCACCCCCCCCCCGGAGAAGGAGAGCCATCCATAGAATACTCAATCCTTCTCCCCCCAGTCGGCCCTCTGATGATCCGGGTCCATTCCCAAACCCAGGTCACCAGCACCGCAAGCAGATATCCAACTGCTGCACTGGTGGGCCGGCTACGGAGGTACCAGTTTTATCATTGTGCTGGGTATGGCACTGGACCATTTGAACAAGGTCCAGAGCAGTAGCAGAGTCCTTGAAGGTAGCTAATGAATGAGACAACCAGTCTATGTTAAAGTTGCCAACAATGATGGTTTCTCCATTGTTGGAAAGAAGCAACAGAGTGATCATAATTTCCATCAAAGGCAGGTTTTTGGTTCTACGGGAGGATGTAGGAGACCATGAGGTTAAGGGGTTTACCCTGATTGCCTAGCAGCAGCCTGAATGCTAGCGCTTGAGTGCCATGAGCAAGGGGTGAGAGAGGAATAGGGAGGGCTTGCATGGGGTTCTTTACATAAATAGCACAGCCTCCACAGTTGTTTCCATGCCTGTCAGCCCTTAGGATCAAGTAGCCATTTATAGATACTGAAGAGTCTGGGGTGCCATGAGACAGCCAGGTTTCAGTGAGGCCAGGATATCAGGAGAGTATTGAGTGATCCGGGCCTGGAGGGGTGTAATTTCTTTCAAGAGGCTACAGATATTAATTGAAGCAATAAGTAGTCCATTATATTTACTACCATGGGGGGGGGGACAAAGGAGGGCCAGGGAAGGGATGGATGTTACCGGATAGGAGGAGGAGGAGAAGGAGGGCATGTCAGAGTAGCGACATTCTGAGGAGTTTAGTAGAACGAAAGGCACAGTGGGGAGAGGGGTGGGGAATAGCAGTAGTTACAGGGACAGAGAGGGAGTGAATGGTGGAAGCCAGGAGGAGGAGAGGGATGAGGGAATGGGAGTGTAGGCTAGTGAGGGTAATTAGGACTGCCAGCACAGGTGGGTGGATGAAGGTGCCAGTTGTTACATAGGCAGGGACAAGTGTAGGCTTACTCATGGGCAGACTAGGTTGTAGAGCACGGAGTGGCATTAGGACAGGTGGAGGATTGCCAGCCAGCAAAATAAAGCACAGCATGCAGCCCATTGGGAGTAGTAAGGGAGCAAGCATTATAGGGTTAGTATATGGCAGACACCTTGGTGCAGGGGAAAGGTATCTGCTTCTGGTGTTGAGGGTACAAGGTTCAAACTCAGCTAGAGTAGTGTCAGAAATTGTGAGGAAAAAGGATGCCTAGAACAAGAGTTCAGAGAAGGGAGTGATGGAAAATAGGGCCCATAGGAGCTGGAGCGAAGTGAAAGAGGTGGTGCAACACTGACTCCTAGTGGCCAGTCTGTATTTTATTTATTTATTTGGAATCTCGGATAACACCTTTGAGCTAAAAGCTTGTTTATAAAGGTTCCACATCGTAAGGCAATAGAAAAGATATACATAGACATTACAAAACAGATAGGGGTGTATACAGCAGGCAAATACATTATAGTACATACAGATACAGATTCAAGCAAGTACAGTTAAAATACATCGGCTAGGAGAGGTCAACTTTATTGCAACAGTACTAAGAGCATACCTAAGGTGGACAAGTAATTTGTAGTGGTAGCTGAGCTTTAGAGCATGCAAGTAGAGTTATGGAGTGTCAGAAGTGGTGGTGACCAAAGGAGGGGGAGGACAGAATAAATGAGAGCAGGGGAAGGGTGGGGTCCGAGACAAAGGGAGTGACAGAATAAGGGAGTTGAGTAGTCAGAGGGGTGGGATTAGATAGGCATCTACCCAGGGTTACGTAAGTAGGTGATAGTGCAGGACTGGTTAATGTGGGGAGAGTAATAAGGGAAAGGGTTTCAAAGTGGGGGGTGAGGTGAAAGGAAACCAAGGGGAGGGGTGAATATTGGGGGATTAATATTTGTGAAGAGAAAGCAAGGCGGGGGGATAAAGAGGGGATGTGGGGTAAGTGCTCAGTGGGGTCACACCAGGCAGGGGAGGAAGTGGGGGGGATGGGCGCTATGCAGGAGAGATAAGCTATCAGTAACAGTAGGATTAGACACAGGTGACGCAGTCGCAGTTACTAAGAGTTGCCAGGTACTGCAGCAGCTTGGCCTTAAATGGGCAACCTGCAGATGGAAAATCAGGATGACTGTCAAATCAGTGCAGGTCACATGACTTAAATTACATATAAATTTAGGGACTACCTTTTGTGGGAGGGTGGCTTGGGTGGGCCAGGAGTCAACGCTAAGTGACAATGGGTAGACACCCTCCAGGGTGTTTGACCAGGTTCAGAAAGGCAGCCTATCACCTTTGTGTGTGCCCTGAAACTGCTCATCAGCCAAAGTCAGTGTGAGAGTGGGAGTTCCTGCAGGGCCTAGAAATCTGGAAGGGAGACAGAGGACAGGTTCAGGTTTCAGAGTTCTGGTGGGAGACCTCTGCCCCTAACTGTGCATGCATGACTGTCTGGAGACTGGCTACGTTCTGGAGGGGGGAAGCCACTCCAGGTACCCAGCAGAAAGCAGAAAAAAGCTTCAGAAACTGCAGTATCTAACAGGTATGCAGCACTAACAATGCAGTCAGAAGCCAAGCACTAAATAACCATGAACAGTCTTAAAGAACACAGAGCAAACTAACATAGCAAAGCTTGCAAAAGCAGGTAATCTTAAAGAACGTGTATGGCGGTACAGATCTGTGCTGTAAAAGCAGATTAAAGTATTGGTGAAAAAGAATCAGTCAGTCCATGTCAGCAGATACTCCCTCCAGGGTGTTTGACCAGGTTCAGAGAGGCAGCGTATTACCTTTGGTTGTGCCCCGAGTCCACTCCACTGCTGAAGTCAGAGTGAGAGTAGGGGTTTCAGCAGGGCCTAGAAATCTTTGGGCCCCAAGTGCACTCTACAACCGAAGTCAGTGTGAGACAGTGGTGGTTCCTGCAGGGCCTAGAAATCTTTGTTCCCCCGAGTCTACTCCATGACCAGTGTCAGTGTGAGAGTGGGGGTCCCTGCAGGGCCTAGAAATATTTGTTTGTGCCCTGAGTCCGCTCCACAGCCGAAGTCAGTGCATAAACACAGCTATGAAGAAATTCAAGCAAAGTGTGGACCGACTTCCATGGTGAGCTTAAAACCATGTTTAAAAATGGTTTTAAACACAGACTGCCAGTGTGTACAGGGCATTAGTTGGCCCATCCAGTCTGCCCATAGTGGTAAAAATGTTGACCTTGACCTTATTAGATTGCCCCTTTACCTCCTGTCTTGTACAATGCCCTTGTTTCTCCATTCACAGTCTGCTTTAACACTTTAATTTGTTATCTGAAATACTAAAAAGGACTGGTAGAATAGCTTAGAGGTCAGAGTAAAAAGCTGTGAATGAGCTTGGTACATCCCACGGACCTGGTTCTGATTCACACAACCTCCACTTGCATACTGTTTACTGTATGACTCTGAGCAAGTCACTTAACCTGCTCAGTGCTCCTGGGCTGTCCCTGAAAACAGACACTTGTGTCTACTGGGCCTTACCCAGTTTCCAAAGAATAAACAAAGGACTGGTTCTTAATTGTGGAGGACTTTAGACCACTGTATTGTCAGACATGGAACCATTGCGAAAGAGTACTTGTGCTCGAAGGTGTTTTCTGAATTATATAAAGTAGTTAACTAATTAAGTGTTGTAGTCAGTATGCTACACTGCTTATGGGTGGGGAAGTAGTATGGTTTTGTGGTGCTTTCTTAGGGGTGGAACATCCTATGTCTCTGATTTGTTTTTCATTAAACACAAGGTGTGTGTGTGGGGGGGCAAAGCCCCCAATTAGAACATATATATAATTGTATTTATATATTTTACTCCTCAGAAAATACCTTTGTGCTTGGAATTTGTTTACAAAGGTTACACATCATGAGACAAAAACAGTTGACTTTGGAACAATTTACGTAGACACGGATACAGGTTTCTAACAGTAGGAGACTAACCGGATAAGACAGTTGCTAAGTAATTGGTTACAATTAGTTGCTAAGTATATGTAAAAGAAGTGAACATAAGCTGCCTTGGAACCAGGCTTTGTCACTTGAAATTGAGTATTGTTACATTATTATGGGTTGCCACTAGAGCAGGAAAAGGAGGGGTGTGGGAATGGGAGAGTAACAGGTGAGAAGAGAAGTTAAGGGAAGGTATGTGTGAGGTTTCGGTAGCTTAGGGTGGTGAGACTGTTAGGAGGGGAGAAGAAAGGGAGGGTAAAGTGCAGGATAAGAGTCCCAGGGAAGGACTGTAATTCTTGGAGCTCAGTGCAGGCAGTGAGGGGGACAGCCAGGAGTGGATTGTAGGAATAAGAGCTGGTGCACTAGGAGGTTTTAACCATTAGAGAGTGGAAAGAGGGGGAAGAAGGTCATGGTGCACTCATGGGGTCAGTGAGTGCCTTCCAGAAGGGTAGAAGTGCTGGTTGCGAGTTTACATTCACATGTTCTAGTGTTAACTAGGAATTGCTTCAGGTTATGCTTAAAGTTTGGGAAGTTCTTGGCATTGTTTACTTCAACTGGAAGCTCATATAGCCTGAGCAGGGAGCCCTGTAAGCAAACAAGCACCCTGTAAATCTCTTGGTTAATTTGTATTTATCTTTTTATTGTCCACTGTATGTAATTAATTCTGAGGTCACTCCTGAAAATCCTCTGATTGATAGATGTGCCCTTCCCCAACAATTACACCAGAATTACTCCTCTGATAGGGTCTATGGAGACAGAATAGGCAGGGAAAATATGAGCAGACTGGGTGAGCCAAGCAGTCCTTTTCTGCTGTCAATTTCTGTGTTTCTATGATAACTAGTATATATTGTACTGCATAGCTTTTTGTAAATATTATGTGATGAAATTATGCATTCCTTGTTGGAAGTATGTCCTTTGTAACTTGAAATGCTTAAGGGACCTCACTGAAAATGAGCCTGTGGTTCAAATGAGTTTTATCCCTGTTCATTATGTGATATGAATACAAATTTTACTACTACTGCTGTACTTCTACTAACTGGGATGCAATGAATCCTGGTGAGGTTACAGTTTTCGTAAGGCAACAAAAAAATAATAAAGCCCCGGGGCTTGATGACATGTTAGCCGAGGTGTGTATTGTGAAGGAGGACTTGTAGGCAGAGCTATTAGCAAGACTATTTACCAAAATTAATAGGCTTTTGGCAGTGCCGTAACAATGACTTAATAGGGAAACAGTGCCAATTTTCAAAAAAGGAAAACCTACCAATCCAGAATTTTATAAACCTATAACTTTAATGTGCATTTCTGCTAAAATGTAGTCATTATATGTTAGGGATAATAGAAGAGTTGGTAGTTTCAAATAATGTGCTATCACAAAAACAAAGTTGCTTTAGGGAAGGCAAAAGTACTATGGACAATGTATTTGTAATGGATGGATAACTTAAAAATGAAGGCCCAGATATTCAAACTGCGCCAGGCTGTGGCGCAAGCTTGGGCGCAACTCAACTTGGCTGTGCAGGCATGTGGACTGGGCGATATTCAACGGAGCTGCGCCATGGCTCAGCAGCTTTGAATATCACACCCTGGCCACCCCCAGTGTGCATGGAGCAGTGGCACTGCACCAGCGCAAGTGGCCAGAGTTCAGCATGGAGATGCGTTAGTGCAAGTTCCATTGCGCCATGCACAGCAACCGCGATATTCAAAACTTGACATGCAAATGGGGCCATAATGTATGCAAGATGCACATGCGGCCATTTGCATGTCATTATGGCTCCATTTGCATGCAGGTGCGCCGATCCCCAATGACTTGCGCCTGGTGCCCTGTCAGGCAGCAGCCGTCAGGGACCGACGCCCCCGCAGTCCCGATGACGCAGGCACTTGTACAAAAAAAGGAATATGTCCACATCTTCTGGTGGTCCAGTGGATCGCCATTCGCCCGACGCGGGCATCTGTATAAAGAGAGAAAAACCGCCCCATATCCTGGTGGTCCAGTGGACTGCTTTCTGCCCGATCGCGGGCATTTGTAAAAAATAAGACTTCCAATATCCCTGGTAGTCCAGTGGACCACTTTCTGCCCAATTGCAGGCATTTGTAAAAAAAAGACTTCCAATATCACTGGTGGTCCAGTGGACCGCTTCCTGCCCAATCGTGGGCATCTGTATAAAGAGTGAAAAAGACTTCCAATATCCCTGGTGCTCCAGTGGACTGCTTTCTGCCAAATCGCAGGCATTTGTAAAAATAAAAATAATTCCAGTATCCCTGGTGGTCTAGTGGTACCCTCCCACCCTCTCACTGAGCCTCAACACCCCGCCCCCCCATCAGCCAGTGGGTGGCAGCACCCTTACCCGCCTGCCACCCCGCCACCTGCTGACTGACACCTCAGTAGGGCTGTATGCCCATTGGTCCACAGTGTGAGCCAATGGGCATGCAGCCTATACTGTGATACCAACTCTATCCACATATCTGAATGTGTAGAGAGAGCAGTTGCATGCCCATTGGCCCAGGCTGAGGACCAATGGGCATACAGCCCTACCGAGGTGTCAGTCGATGGGCGGCAGGCAGGTGTGGTGCTGCCGCCCCCCGGCTGACAGGGGGGAGTGGGGTGGTGGGGCTTAGTGGGCGGGTAGGGGGTACCACTAGACCACCAGAGATATTGGAATTATTTTTATTTTAACAAATGCCCGCAATCAGGCAGAAAGCAGTCCACTGAACCACCAGGGATATTGGAAGTCTTTTTTTCTTTACAAATGCCCTGCAATCGAAAGCAGAAAGCGGTCCACTGACCACCAAGGATACTGGAAGTCTTTTTCTCTTTATATAGATGCCCGCTGATCATAGAAAGTGGTCCAATCGGACCACCAAGGATACCAAGTCTTTTTCTCTTTATACAGATGCCCGCGATCAGGCAGAAAGTGGTCCACTGGACCACCAGGGATATTGGAAGTCTTTTTTTTTCACAAATGCCTGCTATCAGGCAGAAATCAGTCCACTGGATCACCAGGGATATAGGACATTAATCTTTTTTTTACAAATGCCTGCGATCGGGCATGGGGAGGGCACTGCCAGGTGCAGCCAGAACTCGGGTGGCCACCCACCCCAGGTGGCAGCTGCTGTGTTGTGCCCTGCGATGCAGCAGCTCATCTGTGGGTGGCCATCCATTGTTCCTTTTTTTTTTTTGGATCAACTTTGTGCTGGCACAGGTAGGGGTTGCACATGCATGGCTCTGCACATCCTGGGCTGAATATCAGGCTGTGCAGGTTATGCATGGGCACGCTCCCCTACCTGCAGCTGCATACATTACTGATGCGCTCTGGTGCATCGGGATTTGTGCCGCGCACTTTTCCCTTTTGAATATTGCACCAGGGTGCATCAGTGGGTTGCGCCATGTCCAACCCTTTTGAATATCTGACCTGTAGTATATACTGGGAAAAGGTGATATAGTAGATTGTCTTTGACATTTTTGGATATAAAGAGCGCTTTTGTCCAAGTTGACAGAAGTATTCCACTAAATAAAGTATATTGAAAGAACAGGGGATGAATGTTAGGTTAGTTGTTATTATTATTATGCTTCACAGTAACATTTCTGCCAGGTTCAGATTTTCTAAAGACGGACAACTGACAGATCAAAATATTGTAGCTAGAGGTGATATCCTTTTAAAAGTAAATCCTTGCTTTGAAATCAACTAAATCTTGTAGACAGTTTTTAAATATTGTATTAGATTACAGTTTTTTTTGTAACTTGTTTTTTGATATTATATAATATGTTTGATATTTGATATGTGTGCTAAAGTTCTTGTCTCAAATCACTTGCATTTGCATTTTAAATAAGCTAAAACTGAAAAAAAAACAACTAAAGGCAAGGCTGTGTCCTTATTCTGAATATTATTTAGCATCTATATCAGTGGGGGTGGAGCTAACCATCAAGCATGATGGCAGCCTATCTGGTGAGACAGATCAATTGAGGGGGTAATCATTGCCATCTGGCATATGTAGCTGGATAATCAACCTGCAATGAACTAAATTGTGGAGTTGTCTCATCAGGTATCTGGAGTAGATACAAATTCCAAGGAATATTAACAGACTTAGACCACAAAACTAAAGCTACCTCTGGACAATGCTTCAGCACCAGCTGAGAATACAAGAACTATCACACCAGACGATTCCTGATGAGGCAGCAAAGTTCCATGTAACTGCGAACAACATTACAGGATGGGCACTAATGAAAAGGACAGTACTTTAGGCTTGTCAAACATCACCTTCATGATTACACAAATTCCTCAGCACATGACTGAACTAAAGGCAACTATGCAGCAGACCAATAAAGACTTGACAGCACTGGCATCATGGGTCTCTGCCACTGAAAAACCCTAAAAACTGAACAGGACATCATGGATTGCCTCCAAGGAATACTCCCAGAGCATCACAAGTAGCTGCAATATCTAATGGAAAAAGTGAAAGACCTGGAGAACAGGGCCCACAGAAACAAAAATCCATTTTGTGGGCATACCTTAGGGCATGGAGGACCATGACATGGTGACATTCCTGTGCACTGCTCTCCCAACTGTTCTGCAGGCCCCCGATTTCCCCCCCACCAGACGTCGAACAGGCCCATCGGTCTCTCGCTCCCAGACTGATGCCAGGGGACAAATCCAGTACAATGCTATGTAAGCTACTGCACTTCTTGGTTAAAGAAGCTACCTGTAAGGTGTTACCAAGCAAGGGACAACAACAGGGAGCCAGGCTGAAGGTGTAGAGAGAGAGAACCAGCTGCAGAGAATTTGTCTTGTCTGAGAGAAGTATAGGGGCAGAGCGCCATCTTGCCAGAAGAGGAGTGTCTTTAACTTAAACTGCCTTTATTTTTATTTGTTTTTACCAATTTTCCACAAGGAGTACTGTTGTGTGGGAATGGGTGTGTATTTTACTTGAACTGGTTTAATTACTGTGTTGGTACCTGAATGGAGCACCATTGTGCTGGAAAGGGAGTGTGTTTACCTTAAACTTAAACTACACTTTCTTTTTACCTTCATTGTACCTATTTTCCAGACTGATATATACTGGTGTACATCTACTGCTTCTACTGGGACTTGTACATTTCACTTTGTAAACTTCACCTTTCTGTCCGTCTAGCTCTGTGTGAGTTAAAGTACTTCTCAAACACATAAGAGCTGGTATTGTACTGTATACTGGGTGCTGGTGAGAATCGTTAGTGATACATTGCTGTGGGTGATCTCAGTGATTATTTCATCCATTTCTGCCACCAGAAGAGGAGTTAGTTGCTAAACTAGCCACCAATGTGTTCTGATTGTTTTCTGCGACTGGAGATTAGCTGCAGCCCACTCTCTCCCTTTCAGGACAAAGGATTAGGTAAAAAGTGAAACAAAACCAGAGGGTTTAAAACACATTTGGAGGAGCAGCATTCAGGAAGTGGGGCTTAATGACATCCTTGTAAGACCCTTCTCAGATTGGGACAATCTAACAAGGCATTCTGAAGGGTGAAACAAAGGAGGAGGAAGTCGGGTGATACAACAAATAAAAACAAAATTTCTGTTTCGCCCACATTTTATGTCTATAAGGAATATGGACATAATGAACTGCTACTGGTGCAAAGCATCCTTTCAGAGGGCATGCATACAGGGACTTAACACTGCCCCACATGCTGGACCATAGGGGATTTAAGGGCTCATCTCAGGGAAGCTTGGGCCCACATCCACCACCTTCACAACCTAAACATTTTCAGTAACAAGACATCAGGCTCTCCTCTGTCATGCAATCTCTAACAAATGAACACCCCACTCCTCAAGAGAACAGCAAAATCAGGGGATTGGCTGGTAGTACGGAGAGGCAGAGGCACTCCATGCAAGTTCCAATAGCAGTCCACAACCAAAGGGAAAACCATCCAAATGGCTAACAGATTCACATTCTTAGCCATCAGGATGGTTGAAGACTGCAATACAGAAACAGGAAATCACCAGATACAGTACATCACCCAAATGGAAAGGGCAAGGATGGCAAAATAAGGGTGTCAGATACCAGGAAGGTACCAGATACTGGGAGTAACAGGAAAGTACTCATCATAGGGGATTCCATGATCGGAGGAGTGGAATCTCATATATCTCAGGATCTAGGCACAAATGTAGTGGTCAGGTGCCTTCCTGGAGCTTCTGCCAAAAGAAATACTGACTGTATCAATGGGATACTGTACAAGGAAGGAAAGTGCACAGGCGTTTTTTTCGTCCATCTAAGTACAAATGATCTTACAGATCAAACAGCAGAGGACACCAAAATACACCTAACTCACTTAAGTGACAGTTTGCCCCCCCTCCCCCCACTCAACCATCATTGCCTTCTCTGAGGTCCTCCCAGTCTGGAAGAAAGGAGGAAGTATGCAAAGGATCTGCAAAAAAGAAATGGAGGTAAATGAATGGCTGCAGGACTGGTGCCTGTAGAGGCAACCTCTTTATTGGAAACTGGAGGGACTCTTGGGACAGGGGTCTCTTCAGGCACAATGAACTACATCTAACTAAGGAAGGTGTAAGGGTGCTTGGGGAAAAGTTTGATGTTTTCATGGGGCATTTAAACTAGGCACAGGGGAGAGGGCAGCAGTAAAGCATGGCCCTGTTGCCTCTTCCTCAAACCACATACTTAACTACAATAACATAACAAAATGGAATGACCTTTCATCAAATAAAAAATCAAACGATACTGTAAAAAAAGGGTTTAGAAATGGACATGGCTTAAAGAACAGAGCAAGCCATTTGGAAAGCCATGTATACCAACGTGCAGAGTCTCACAAACAAGGTAGCAGACCATACTGCCATCAATACAGAAGCAGAGCTAGACTGGGTTGCCATCACTGAAACCTGGTATAATGAGAACCATGACTGGGAGATAACAATCTCAGGTTTCAGCTTCTTTGGGAGGGACAGAAGGGGGGGGGGTAATGTACGTAAGGGAGGGGATCAATGCTACAATCCACACAATGGTAAATATAAAATTTGACAGTTTATAACATGTGAAAGTACAGGGATCATATATGCAGCAACATGCAGTTGTGGGGTTTTCTATATTGGTAAAACAAAAGGACAGTTTAAGAATCGTGTAGCAGAACAGTGCAGGGCAATAACAAATGCAGATATAAATATGCTACACCCCTACATGTTCAAAGTTCAGCCAATCCTTCAGCGCACCAATTTACTTACAGGGCAATTGACAAAGGGTGCACCAACCCCAGAGGGGGAGATTTTGACAATTTTATTAAAAAGAGAGAGGGGCTCTGGATTTATACATTACAAGCATGCATTTATCCAGGGCTTAATGGTGCCTTTGACATAATGCCCTGTTTGAAATAAATATTCCTGTCAAAGTTATTATCGTGAATTATGGAGTGTATGTAATTATATAAATAATTTAAACTTTTTTTTTATATGTTTTATTTATGTATATTTACATGTTTTGATTCTGTATTTCTCTTTACAGATTTGTCCAGCACCAGGATACAGTATCTTATGGTACCTGTAGTAGCAACCTTGTGGGAATTACTGTAGTATTTATTTAACTGAGTATTATACCAAGAGAGTATCTGATTTGAATCTATTTATTCCCAGTGTATAGAGTGATGCACATTTTATTTCTGCTTTTTTCAGAGACAATCATGTCAATATTTATCTTCACTTGCTGCATATAGTTTTTCAATGCTTTTTGGTTTTGCTTTTGCTTTTATAGATAATTCTGCACTTTAACACAAAACTTCAATATTTCGCCAGCACAAGAAAAACACAAGAGCGAAGTTTTCAAATGAGCTGCATTCCAGTCATGACATCTTTTTTGTTACTTGTTACATTTCATAAGTCCTGTTGTGATGTATTAACAAGATTGTATATGTTTTAACTTTATGTATTATATGTTTTTAAGCATTAGCACCTTGCACTTTAATTTAAGTGATTTTTGATGCAGTATCATGACGTCACAGGTATGTGGCTATGAAAGGTGACCGAGTGTTTAAATCAAATGCTTTTTGAGAAAGGATAATCAATATTCAAAATGTATCAAGGCATTATTTGTGGCACTTCTAATAAAGTTAGGGCACAGTCGCCCCTGAAAAAGGGACCTTCGGGGCTCAGTGGGCCTACCCGGTCACCAAAATTTAATAAATAAATAAATAAATATTCATTGGAGAGCAACATCTATCATTTTTACTAGTGTTGAGCGCCATATTGTTTTTTGTTATATTTTTTATCCAAAGCACCCCATCCTAGTATGTTTTTTTCTTTTTTCAAGCTCATCAAGCCCAGGTTTCAGCCTCTTCTGGAGGAACAGAAAAGGGAAAGGGGGTGGTAATGTACATGAAGTAGGGGATCATTGCTACAATGATTCAACACACTCAGACACAATCTGAAACACTTTTGGTTACACTTAAGGATGAAAATAGTGTGGTGACTCAGTTAGGAGTAATCTACAGACCTCCAGTGCAGGGCCCAGAGGGAGAAAAAGAGATAATCGAAACTATGTGCAGCATGACTGACAAAGGGGAGGTGATAGTGGTAGGTGATTTCAACTTTCCTGATATAAACTGGAATACCTACACAGCAGCCTTGACAGGGAGCAAAGACTTCCTAGAAGCACTGAGGGGAGCATGCCCGAGACAGCTTGTAAGAGACCCAACAGCGGGGAGGCTGTCCTTGATCTATTACTCACCAATGGAGAACACATCTCAGAAATAGAAGTTGAGAGCCACCAGAGACCCAGCAACCATCATATGCTGTAGTTCCAGGTAAATACAACAATGGAAACTAGACACTCAAAAACTAAAGTACTAGACTTTAGAAGAGCAGACTTTGGTAAGATGAAGGAGTGTCTTAAAAGTAAACTAGAAATGAAACAAAGATGGGATGGGGTGGAAAAATACTGGGCATATCTAAAAGGGGCTATCACAGAAGCCTCTAAGTGTCTTAGGAAGGTAAGAAAAGCCAAGAAGAGGAGAACAATTACTCTGGTTTTCTAGGGAGGTGACCACCAGGGTTTGGGAAAAAAGAATTGTGTTCAGGAGATACAAGGCAACTAGAAGTGACAGGGACAGAGACACATACAGTACAAGGAAAAACAGAGGGAAGTAACTAAGACAATCAAAGCATCAAAGGCATCAACAGAAAAGAAGATAGGTCAGAAGGTCCAAAGGGTGGACAAGACCTTCTTTAGATACATCAGGGAAAAGAGAAAGACGGGGGAGGTATAGTCAGAATTACAAGGGAGGAGGGAGGACATGCAGAAGATGACAAGGACAAAGCAGAGATCCTCAATGGATAATTCTGCTCCCTCTTTACCAAGGAGGAGAACAGATGTGGGCCCACCCTGAGCGGAAGAAGCTCCATCAGTCAAGAGACAGAGTCAAGACCATTCACAAAAGAACTAGTCCTCAATGAACTGGAAAAGCTCAAGGCAGGCAAGGCAATGGAACTGGATAAAATTCACCTGAGGATTCATAGGGAGCTAATGAAGGAGCTCACCACACCTCTGGCTGAATTATTTAACCTATCGCTTGAACTAGGGGAGATCCCAAGGGATTGGAGAAGGGCCAATGTGATCCCTCTCCATAAGTGCAAAAGTAGAGAAGTCGTAGGCAACTACCACCCAGTTAGCCTCTTCTCGATGGTGGGTAAAACAATGGAAGTTCTGCTCAAAGACAGAATTCTAACATCTCTAGAAGAAAGTGGAAATGTGGATCCAAAACAGCATGGTTTTGCCACATGCAGATCATGCCAGACTAACCTAATATATTTCTTCAGCTGGGTGACCAGCACTGTAAATAAAGGAAGTGCTGTGGATGTGGTATATCTGAACTTCAGCAAAGCCTTTGACTGCATTCCACATAGAAAGCTGCTGAACAAACTCACCAGCAAGGGAATTGGCCAGAGAGAGGTAAACTGGATAAGGAGCTGGCTGATTGGGAGGACCCGGAGAGTAATGGTAAATGGCACCTTATTGGAGGAAAGAGCATGACTAGTGGAGTGCCACAGGGGTCAGTTTTGGGTCCCATCCTCTTCAATGTCTTCATAGGAGACATATCTGAAGGCTTGGAGGGAAAGGAGAGACTGTTAACTGATGACACAAAGTTATGTAACAGGGTAGACATTCCAGGTGGAGTGGATAAAATGAGGGCAGATCTCCAAAAACTGGAAATATCCAATCCCACCCCTCTGACTACTCAACCCCCTTATTCTGTCACCCCTTTGTCTCTGCCCCCACCCTCCGCCTGCTCTCATCTACTTTGTCCTCCCCCTCCTTTGGTAACCACCACTTCTGACCCTCCATAACTCTACCTGCATGCTCTAAAGCTCAGCTACCACTATAAATTGTTTGTCCACCTTAAGTATGCTCTTAGTACTGTTGTAATAAAGTTGACCTCTCCTACCTGATGTATTTTAACTGTACTTGCTTGAATCTGTATCTATATGTACCATGATGTACTTGCCTGCCTGCTGTATATACCCCTATCTGTTTTGTAATGTCTATGTACCTTGTCTGTTGCCTTATGATGTGGAACCTTTGTAAACGAGCTTTTAGCTCAAAAGCGTTATCTGAGATTCCGATAAATAAATAAATAAATATGGTCAAAAACATGGCAGCTGAAATTCCACAAGAAAAAGTGCAAGGTCATGCACCTGAGGAGTGGCAACCTGGTGAAGAATATCATATGGGAGAGCATCAAACTTGAGGCCACAGAGCAGTAGAGAGATCTGGGCATAATTATAACGGAAGATTTAAAAAAGACCAAGTAATGCGAGAAAACTGCATTAAAGGCAAACAGTATGCTGGGATGCATGGGGAGGGTAATTACCAGTAGAAAAAGGAAGGTGGTAATGCCACTTTGTAGATCACTGGTAAGGCAACACCTGGAATATTATGTTCAGTTCTGGCGCCCACATCTTAGAAAGGATGTGGAAAGATTGGAAATGGTGCAAAGAAGAGCCACGAAAACGGTACAGGGACTGCACGAGAAACCATATGAGGAAAGATTGAGGGATCTCAACGTGTATTCCTTGGAGCAATAGAGGGAAAGTGGAGACATGACTGAAATCTTCAAATACATGAAGGAAATAAGTAGGGAACAGGTTTAGGACATACTGTATTTCAGCTCAAGAGTTATACAATAACTAGAAGACACTGTATGAAGCTGGGGGTTATTCAAAAATGATTGGGGCTTTCAAAAATGCATGAGATGAATACAAGGGCATAACACTCAGTAGTAGTTGGGGGGGTAGGTTCTTGGGCAGACTAAATGGAACTTGTGGTGCCCTTCTGCCATCAACTTCTATGCATCTATGTACTTTGTGGATGGCTCAGGAGTGGGGACTGCTACAGTGGGAAGGACATCCATTCCAAATCTTTCAGGACTTCTCTCCAGAGTTTTCATGGAAACAGAGGGCTTATGCTGGGGTGAGACAGAACTTTAATCAACACAACATTCTGACCATCATGCGCTACCCTAAAGTGCTAAGCATTCAAGCCAATGGAGGCTTTGTCACTTACCAATCACCAAGTGAAGCAGAGCACCATTTTCAGTTGACGGGCTTTGAAAATGCGGCCCCACCGCAGCCTCTGTCAAAACCACATTGCTCAGAGGCCTTGCCCATAATCATGTCCCAGCCACCAACTGTGAATCCTTCTCAAGTCACAAAACCAAAAGAGGGAGCTGATAATGCTGAGCTATGGCAACAGGCTACTAGAGGAAGGCAAAAAAAGAGGAACAGAACCACAGTCATCTCAAAAGCACTCCCACCCAGAACCTGATCTAGAAGCCTCCAGAGAATCTATGCTACATCTGATGCCAGCAGTGGTCCCCTTTTACCAGACCTGTCAAGACTGCCAACAGGTATGAACTGCTATAGGACATGACACTCACCTCTCTTACCTTGCCTGTGGATGACCAGCAGCCCAGCATCTCAACAGCCATGCCCCAGCACCCATCAATGGACTGGTCACTGATCTGCACTGAAGGGGCAGAATGCATCTGTGAGCAGGAAGGGGATGCTGCTGTTCTTTGTTCCACAGACCTGCATTCGCAGAACTGCAGCGGAGTGGACCTTGAACCGCCATGATCTCCTGGAGCTGGACTTGCATGGACTTGCATGATTGCCTAAATTTTTGAGAAGTGGTCACATCAGGTAAGGCTCTGTAATCTCCAGGCACCTGATCTACCACTTTAAATGGGATGGGGGGGACTCAGACTTCCTACCCCCCCAGCCAGAGTTTGTCACTCTGGGTCAAGTTCATTATATTTGCCATTTTTTTCTTGTACTAATATGAAGCTTAGTTTTAAACTGCTCCATGCAAATACTAGCTAATGGTTGAAAACAAGCTACAGTAAGTGTTTAATTGTTTAAGGTTTCCAGCAGTTAAATGATAGAGTGTTCTTATTCAGCCAACTTGGCTTGCCTGCACAAGCTCCTGATTACCCTGTTAGCAGGAATGCTGTAATAAATACTTAGGTCTGGATTTCCCTTGACCCATTTTGGATGCAGTTGCTGTTTTAGCAAGGTTATATTTTTGGCAGGCTTCAAGACGGTGCAGATCTCCAATGTTATTTAAATATGGTCTCATCACAACCTCTGCCTGTGCTCCTTTTTACCATGAAAGAGCAGCTCAGTGTAGGCTGGCTGTGTATCTCAAATTACAGCGTAGTACCGGTAGTGTCTTGATAGCTATATTCCAGCACAGTACTACATTACCTAGCATGACTCATTTCTATAAAGCTTAATGCTTGCTGTATCTCTGCATGTTTAAAGTGACTATATTTAGTTTAATGTAGCAGTCTTGTTTCTTCTTTTAACCCCTTAAACTTGACTGGTCCCTATATGTCCCACAACACTATGAGATCTATGTTTCCCCTGACACCACAGGAGTGCTGTGTGCAATTATGCCAGCCCACCAAGATATCACTGCAATGCAAATGGTATTGCAGCTCAGTTCATAGCTCTCTTTCTTTAGCCCCCTTGTGGAATGCTCAGCCAACTTCATACAATTACGGGTTATGGGGCACCTTGCCCAGAAGTGCAGAGGTCCTTAGAGCATCCCTGCTCCATTTTGAAGTGCTACCTAAGCATGTGTAGCCCCACTGATATAGTACAGCACTCTCCGGGGGGGGGGCAACATTCCACTAAAGGGCACTAACAATGGCTGCTATATTGCAACCTGTCTTCACTCCTCCTATTTAGTCTACTGCTGCCTGACCTGCTTGACCTTTCATCTGGCAGCACACTAAACTATTATACCAGTGCTTGAACAAGTCAGAGGGATGCCAGGGTACACTTCTTTGGTCCTGGCTCAGACTAAGGCATTTTCCAGCCCCAGTTGATTTTCCCACCAATGCTCTCCCTTGGGGTGATGTACTCCACAAGTAGTACCTTGCCCCACTGTTGCTTGGTTAGCTTTTGGTGGCTTATTGGCTCACAGTTACTTAGGACACTCTCCCTTTCAAGGAAGGATAACCTGAGCCATTGGATGCTTTAGAGCTAATCTTCTGGTCTTAAGGTGCAGCCCTCATCCCTACCATTTTGTTGAACTTTGGGCGAGAGCCCCTAACTGGTGTGGTTATTGCACTCTTTTTTTTTTCTAGTTCTCATACATTGTTTTCCAACCACTTGGCTTCAAAGGTTGTGGAGAATGTTAAATGATAGTAATAATTGTTTTTGCTTCATGTTTTATCTGCCGATAATCTGTGTTAGTACAGATAAAAATAAGTTTATAAAATAAAAGATTTATGAATAAGGTAACATTGTTTATCACTCGTACATTATTGTTCCAAGGTGGTGGACTAGTATTTGGTAGTGCGATCCTGTGCATATCAAAAACAGGTGGAACAGTCATGACTTGCCCCCTATAAATCCACCCAAGTCTGGGAACCCACTAAACATAATTGTAAAGGCTATGCCTGTGGTTCAATGGGTGCAGCAACAACGTCACTCCCCCATCAGGCCTTAAAAGGCTACTCCTCCTGGACTGTTCCAGAATTCATTTCTTCATTGCAGCTGGAGGCTCTGTCAGCTGCCACACCTCCTGCTTCATTGTCTTGTTTGTGCCTAGCCTTTTGCTGCTCCCGCTCTCCTCTCTGCTCCCGCATGGGAATTCACTATAGGCTTGTATTCTTTCTTTTGCGACTACAATGACCTCAGGGCCTGCGCTCCACACCAACACTGAATCCCCTTATTGTTTTACCTGCGGTGGACCGCACTCATCTTTTCACCTTTACCATTTTGGCCTTTCAGGCTTTCACTTCATTATCGTACATCGTACATTCTATTCCTCTCTTTAACTGTTCCAGCTTTCAAGGCTTCTCTCCATCATCGTACATTGTCCTTTTCATATTTCACCTTTACTGTACCAGCCTTCTAGATCTCATTTCATAATTGTACATTGTCCATTTCATTCCTCACCTCAAACCGTTTCGGCCTTCAAGACTTCTCTCCATCATTGTACACCATCCATTTCATATCATACCTTAACCGTACCGGCCTTTTAGGTATTATTTCATATTCGTACATCGTCCATTTCATTCCTCACCTTAACCCATACAGGTCTTCAAGGCTTTCAATCAACCACTGCTTATCGTTCATTCTCTCTTGGCCATTCTGTCCTCCAGCATCGACTTCTGCTCTCATTGTAGGCTGTGGGCTTCACATGGCCATCCTCGTCTCTCCCCTTCGTATCCTTTGTTCCCATTCCACAGTCCATGCTGACCTTCTAAGCTTTCTTCTGTCAGTGAACTTCATACATTCTTCTCAATGCTCCACTCATAGAAACATAGAAGTTGATGGCAGATAAGGACCACAAGGCCCACCCAGTCTGACCATTTCTTTTTCTACCTTATAAATGTGCCATTGACCTTTGCTCTGTCAGTGGCCTATCTATTCATACTCATCTATTTTGTATTCATAGCTGGACATCACTCGGAACCTTCAATAGCATTCCAGTTAGAAGACAGAGCGAGAGCTTCATCTAATTGGAATCTTTTCCTCTTCCTTTGATATTGGCTCTAACTTGTAGTGGCTGAGCCTGGAGAAAAGGTGACCTAGGCCTTGGATCCCCAGAGGTTTCCTCCTCAAAGGGGATTTTTCCTCTCCTCCATGCTGATGGTCATAATATTAGACAAGGTTAGTGCATTCTTTCTTTTTTTTTAAATTTGCATGTCAAAAAAATGATACATCTGATCGTATTAGGATCAGTACATATTAATGGTACAAATACATCCCAAATGTGGGTTTATAGCATAACATCATAATAAGTCCCATTAACAATAAATACATCATATCTTAAATTACCATAATATCATGCAAAACCACAAATTATTAAAAACTATCAAACAAAAAAAATGTAAGTATCAAAAGTTTTATATAGTGTTAATATTTTCCTTAAATGGTTGCCAAATCTGTATATACTTATTTATTTGTTTGAAAAAGGTGTAGTGTACCCACTCAAGCACATAAACTTGTATGAGACAATTGAGCCACACCCTAATTGGCGAGGTTTCTGATCTTTTCAGTTCATTAAGATTATTTTAAATGTCACCATCAAACAAATATTCATGATGCTGTTTTGAGAGCTAGATAAACCCCTACTGCACATATCAGTATGTAACAACATCCAGTATGGGTGTTTATTCAAAGGGCACTGTATAATGGAAGAGATAAATGTTAGAATGTCCTCTCACCACGGGATCAATTTTGGGCATGAAATCAGCATATGTTCGATAGAGCCAATTATAATTACGCATCTGGGGTACTAAAGTGATATAGCCAAATTAATCTTATTAAGATAATATGATATAAAGTAAATTCAGTACAAGATGTTAAACATAATTTGTTGAGAGCAAATAGATTTGAGGCCCCAGAGCTTTATATTAATAATATTTTTCCACATGGCTTGAGTGATACACACATTCAACTCTTGAGCCCATTTAAATTTTAAATCATTTAGATGATCCCTGTGGATAGGCAGAATAAGTTTATAAACCTGAGAAATCAGCCTGCAAGAGTAAACCTGTAACAGGACATCCTCTAACTCAGATAAAGTTTTATTGATTTTATTTTTATTTTAGAGATAAAATCCCTAACTTGTAGGTAACCGTAAAAGTGATGATTAGCAAGATTATATAAATTCTTAAGAGTAATAAATTCAAGAAGTTGTTCTTGATCTAGGAATTGACCAATCTCAACTAAATCTTTGTTATGCCAAATTTTTTAAATTGCTTTACACATGGATGGAGGAAAGTTTGAGTTACGAAATATTAGCGTATATTCTGAGAAATATGGTTAACATATTTTTTGGGGAAATAACTTATACCATATATATAGAGTAGTCCTGGTAGATAGGGCAAGCCTATGTACTTTAGATTTTAAAGGCCCGCTGTACAGTAGATGTCGCAGATGTGCAGAAGGTTATCATCTATCTTAAACCAAGAAGAAATTATACCAGTATTAGTGGCAAAATAATAATATTTAAAGCAGTGTAATCCCAGTCCTACTTCAGAAGTAAATAAATACAATTTCTCAAGTCAAAGCCTCGGTTTTCTGCCCTTCCACAGGAACCTTCATACAACAGCATCTAACCCTTAAAAAATCCATTTAGAATAATAGGGAGAGTCTGAAAAAAAACATGAGTTTTGGGAGAATAGCCATATTTATCACATTTCTCGGACCATTAGCGTAAATGGTAGAGCTTCCCAGAGGTTGAGTGTCATTTTAATATCCTGATCTACAGGATCTAAGTTAAGGGAATGCAACTGTTCTAATTTATTATCTACCTGGACTCCTACATGGGTAATTTTTGTAACTTTCTGAATGTTTAAGTTTGCAGGAGAGATAAAAGGATGAGAATGATTGGGGGACTTCATCACCTCCGTCTTCATCCAGTTCACTCTGTTGCCAGATACCTCCTCATATTGGTAATAATTTCCAAAATGTGGGGTAAATTGTGATTTAAATTGGTTAAAAAAGCAGGGTGTCATCTGCATATAGACTTATATGATGCTCAATTTTATCGATAACAGGTCCTTCAATTAAATTAGAGGTGTAAATTGCTAATGCCAGGGATGCTATGGCCAAGGCATAAATTAATGGAGATAAAGAGCATCCTTGCCGGGTGCCAAGTTGCAAATGAATTAAAGGTGACAACTCAGTATTGATTTTAACCCTGGCCATCAGACCAGAATACAAAATACCTACCCAATTAGAAAATATTGGCCCAAAACCAAATTTGGTTGTAATAAACTTGATATAGGGCCATTCCACATGGTCAAAAGCTTTCTCTGCATCCATAAGCATCAAGGAGAGAGGGATCCAAATTCTGAGAATAATCTAGTATGTTAATAATGTGCCAAATATTAGTTTTTAAAGATCTACCTTTAATAAAGCTGTTCTGATCAGAGTGGACTAAAGTAGGGAGTATTTTTTCTATTCTGATGACCAGGGTTTTAGCCCAAATCTTGGCATCAGTATTAACAAGTGAAATAGGATGGTATGAAGAGAGGAATAGTGGATTTTTTCCCTTCTCTGGACATAAAATATTAATTTCTCTAAATGATGGTGCTAGAGTTTGGGAGTCCAACATTGAGTTGAATAGAGATTTAAGGTGCTTTGTTAGTTTAGGATAGAAGATTTTAAAAAAATCTATAGTATTGTAAGTCCATCTGGACCCAGAGCTTTTCCTGAGGGTAATATCTTAATAGCATATATAATTTCCTAATAAGAAAGGTCCTGATCCATCATTTGAGTTTGCTCATCTGATAAGGTTGGAAACTTGATTTGAGAAAATACAGAATTGATTTGATCAGGTGTTGTGTGGTTGCCTGCAGTCTTGATAGAAATTGTAAAACACCTGATTTATTTCTTTTGGACAGGTATGTACCTGACCATCAGAGTCTGTAATTTGCTTGATCATGTTTTTTTGTTGTAGCTTTTCTGATCCATCCCCACTGACATAGTAGTGGGATTTAATATCAAGTGACTAGTTGCTCGACTTGTTCGGCAGCTAAACCAGCGTATTCATCTCAAAGTGAAATCAACTTTAGAAATACTGTTTGATCTTGTGAATTCTTATGAGTTATCTCTGCTTCAGTGATTTGTTTTTCAAGTTCTTTAAATGTAAGTTTTCTTTTTTTATAGCGTTTAATAGAAAATGCTATAATGCACCCCCCATATATAGGCCTTAAATGCCTCCCATATGTTAATAATGGATGTCTTGGCATTGGAGCTAGCTTTGAAAGAAAAAGTCAGTCTCATGATTTATATATTCAATGAATAATATATCCTTAAGAAGTATAGGGTCGAGCTTAAAGTGGGGAATCTTTTTTTATGAGCTATTTCCATACTGAGTTGAACAGAGGCATGATCCAAAATCACTATATTATTATATTTAATCCCCTGAATGAAATACAAAAGAGTGTGTGATATAAGAAAAAAATCTATTCGAGAATAGGTTTGATTGGGGGCATGAATAAAATGAATATTGCCATTTCAATGGATACTTAACCTGCCATATATCTATTAAATTGTAGTTTGAAGAAAACTGCACTATCTTTTGACTAGCTATATTTTTAGAGGTGCAGCAGGTGCCAGTTCTGTCAAGAGTTGGGTCTAGTACTAAATTGAAATTCCCACTGATTATATAGGTAGGTAAATAGTTTATTTGTAAGGTCATAGACCATTGCAATTAGATACAAAGACAAAATCACACACAGCATACATAGAATGCATTCAAAAATAAATACATCAGATAAAACATTTTAAAGCAGCCATTATGGCAGTGTCTTCAGTCCCCAATGCAAAAGTGCGAGCACTGCAATACATAAATACAGTTGTCAAGATTGGAAAAATAGAAAGTAACAGAACAAAATCTTCCTGGTTCATTTAGCTGTACAGGCACCCCAGGGTCATGTAATTAGACAAATGTCATCCTAATTCTAATAATGGCCTCAAGATATCCCACCAGTTTATGTATTATATGTTTGTCACTTGAAATAAAAAATATATTTAACAGCAAGGTCTGATCCGATGTTGCAATTTCCATCAATAGCAGTTTTAACCATCTCTCTCTCTCTCTCTCTCTCTCTCTCTCTCTCTCTCTCTCTTGGTTTGTTGTACCAGGGACATATAAAGATAATGTGGAAGAGATCCTCCACATTCTCATCAGTGCAGGGACAGTGGACAGAACTGTGATCTGTCTCTTTACTGTATCTGACAGACAAGACTCTACTGGAAAACAATTCCAATCTGAACTTTGTAAAAATCTGTCTGTGTTTTGGATTGGTTAAGATGTCTGAATAATCTCTTTAACAGAATGAGACATCATTTTTCTGATCCAGGGTGCTATTAAAGGAATAATGCCTGACAGGGTGGATGTTATGCTGGGATAACATCCCACCTCAGGTGGTTGGGCCCGAGGCCACCAGCCGAGGGCATCCAACACCAAAGAAGGGATGTTATCCCAGTATAACACCCACCCTGGAGGGCATTACTCCTATTATACAATGTCTCGTTGTTTTATACAGAAAAAAAATAATTAGAAAGAATTTTATTTAGTGTTTAAAAATATTTTTTAAGAAAAGATGCAAGCAATGTGGTGCTGGTCAAGGATGTCATCAGTAGGGATGTTATGCCAGGAAAACATCCCTGCTGTGATGGCCAACTGACCAATCAGGAGCCAGGATTCTTTCTTTCCATTGTATAATTTAAGATTTGTAATGGCCTCCAAATATAACCTATTAAAGTAGTTCATATTTTTTTTAAAACATCTGATTTGTATTTGAAGCTGATTGTGGAGGGGTTGTGGGATAACAGATGGACCAGACACTGAACTTCAAGTTCAGCAAATAACCTCTGTGTGATGTTCATTCAAAATACAGGAAATAATCTCCAGCAATAGCATATTCCTTCTTCAGTACATCAGTTTGCAGCAACAGACTAGGAATGTCCCTTCTCTGCACTTAGACAGCACCTACTGACACTGATCTCTGATCTAACTTAGCAGTTGAGATTTAGCCTCCACCTTTTTGCAGGCCCCAATTGTTTGGGTAGTGGGGCTCAAATAAGAAAAAAAAACAAGCTATAGACAAAGAACCTTAATGCAAAAATCACTGAAAATAGGGTTACCCCAAAGGGCACTGGTAACAAATCAAGTTTCAAAGAAATGCAACATCATACATACTTCTATAATGCAAAGCAGCATGGGATATATTCAAATCTCCATGAAATTTCAGATTTGTTCAGTTTACAGCAATTTACATGCAGTTTAAATAGTGCAACTAACTTAATTTCTATAATAGCCACCTAGTACTTTTTACCATTATCAAAAACACCTAGTGCCATGGTATTTTCAACCTTTACAGGTTTCATAAACATAAGATATATACATCAAGGTATTTTATGACATAGTGATATTACATACTAAATCCAACAACAATAAACACAACTTGTTTTACATAAGCATGGAGGTCACCACAATAACCTCCCTGTATGAGGACGTAAGAGGGAAAAGGAAAATTAAAGAGGACACTAATGCATAGTCAATAAAGGGAAGGGGTTGCCCATAGGTGGCCAATCTTATGGTCTAGAAATTGTAAAGGATAGATTAGGCTAAGAAATAGAAGAATTGTTGCAACAGATTTAAGAAAAGGTCAGTCCTCAAGAGTGGCAGGAGCTCCCAGTCACATTTTCCCCACCTTAAGAGGGAAGCAGTTATTGCAGACTGCTTACCACCTTCCTGTCCCACGAAGGGATGGAGCTTCAATCCATCCATCTTCAGAAGCTCTGTCTCAGGGTCCCTATTAACGATAAACATTCCATCATAAACATAATGGATATCATCATTTTTTACCCTGAGGCATTAACACATTTCTGAAGAGAGACTAATGGTACCTTTCCTGAACTATTTCCTTTTAAGGAAAGTACATCATATTTTTTAACCAAAAAATCTGGATGGCTGCAAAGTCTAGTACCGTAGAAACAATTTCTCTGGGGTGAGTAATTACCTGCTCCAACCCCACCAGACATGTCAGTTTTAAGCAAGGGCCCAGTCCTAGGTTCAACCACTCTACATAAACCCACAATGTCTCTTGATTCATTTCACTTGCTACAGATACAGACATCTGAGGGTAGACACTGTTTTGGTGTTACCCCAACACAGGTTCCAATCTATTTTCCACCCACCTCCTCCTTAGTAGGTTTTCCCTCAGAAATGAATAAAACACTTGTATGCCTCAGACTCTTAACATATTGTAACATTTTTGGCGACATTAGCATCTTTAGCCTGCAGTATACCCCAGTCAATTCTGTTAATAGATTTAGCTGCATTAATACAAGAAAAAGTCCCTTCAGCCTCATAGACGTCTTCTTGCTTGCTTGGAGTCTTCAACCGCAGCACAATATCACTAAGCACAGTCTTACCTGGGGTCTCACATTCAAGTTCCATACTTGCATCTCTGAACTCCAACAGGTAACATCCTGGGAACACAGGAAGCAAAGGAATATCCTGCTCAGTCAGTGGGTCCTTTTCAAACTGAGCCCACAAAAAATCCTCCTCTGACTATATCCAAATTCTTCGGCAGGAACCTCTTGAGCACCTGGCACCAGTGTTCCAATTCTCTGCACGGTCAGTCTGCCTCCAGCCATTGCCTAGTCATCCAGCGGATCATCCTCTCAGGGTCTCCACCTCTGGGGTGTTGTTGCTCGCACCTTCAATCTGCCTCGACCTGCATTTCTTCATTGTCTTTAAGCTTGGCCTTCCTCCAAGCTCCAGGTCTAGTTTAGGCAACAGCCTCTCTCCATTTGTTGGCCATGCTTCTGGTCAGAACTCCACAAACTTTCTTCTCCGGGTTTCTACTCTGGCAACTCCTGCTGCACTGGTCCACCTAGGATAGCTGGGTGACATCCACCAGAAAACACCCCTCTTTGGCCAGTCCTGACACCAAGTCTGTGGAGGGGTTGTAGGATAACAGATGGACCAGACACCGAACTTCAAGTTCAACACACAATCTCTGTGTGATGTTCATTCAAAATACAGGAAATAACCTTCAGCAATAGCATATTCCTTCTTCAGTACATCTGTTTGCAGCAACAGACTAGGAATGTCCATTCTCTGCACTTAGCCAGCACCTACTGACACTGATCTCTGATATAACTTATCAGTTGAGATTTAGCCTCCACCCCATGTGGGCTCTGTTTGCTTGGGTAGTGGGGCTAAAATAAGAAAACAACAAAAAAACAAGATATAGACAAAGAACTTCAATGCAGAATTGCTGAACAAAAAGGTTACTCCAAAGGGCACTGGCAAAAATCAAGTTTCAAAGAAATGTGACATCATGCATACTTCTATAATGCAAAGCATCATGGGGTATATGCAAATCACCATGAAAATTCAGACTTGTTCAGTTTACAGCAATTTACATGCAGGTTAAATAGCACAACTACCTTAATTTCTATAATAGTCACCTAGTACTTTTTACGATTATCAAAAATGCCTAGTGTCATGGTATTTTCAACCTTTACAGGTTTCATAAACATAAGATATATACATAAAGGTATTTTATGACATAGTGCTATTACATACTAAATCCAACAATTATAAACACAACCTGTTTTATATGTGCTTGGAGGTCACCACAATAACCTCCCTGTATGAGGTCCTAAGAGGGAAAATGAAAATTAAAGAGGACACTATAGCATAGTCAAGAAAAGGAAGGGAGTGCCCATAGATGGCCAACCTTATGTACTAGAAATTGTAAAGGATACATTAGGCTAAGAAATAGAAGAATTGTTGCAAAAGATTTAAGAAAATGTCGGTCCTCAAGAGTGGCAGGAGCTCCCTGTCATGCTGATTGAGATCTTTTTATCCAAGTAGCCCCTCAAAAAGACAGAACAACTTTTTCTAAGACTGTATACAAACCAGACAGCCAATTTGATTTTTACAGCCAAGTTCATCCCAGGCACATTTTTCTTTTAATGCAAGGGCTTGCAATCTGTTCTGATCTAATGTAAGCAACTTTAACCAGTAGTTCACAATACTAATTTGGGCATATGCTGCTAGACTAACTAAACCTACTTCAGCCCTAATTAAAGCCACCAGGATTGAATTGTTTAAACCAAGAGTTAGTCTCAGTAATTTGTTAAGAGGAATTTCTATTGCACTATAATTTACCAGACCCCAAATTTCAGAGTGGTATAATGCTTGTGCATAATACTTAGATTTAGCCACAGTAATTAATGGCCTAACAGAATTCCTCCATATTTGTAATTAAAAGATCTGAGAGAATTCACTGTTTGTTTTAATTTAGAGTTAAGGGTATCATATGCCTAGCCCATTTCCCATCATTTGTAAAAAGCAGGCTTAAATAAGGATATGATCTTAGTGTACTGAGTCTTTTGTTCTCTAATCTCCAGAATTTAGCTAATTTGTTTGATCCCATAATCATAACTTGACTTTTGTTTGAAATGACACTCAGATTATGCCTGCCTGCCTACATAGTCAATTAATGTGTCAAGTTTCCCCTGAAGCCCTTTGGGAGATAATGAGAGTAAGACAAGGTCATCAGCATATGCTAACACTGGACACAGTTTCCCTATAATTTTGGGAGAGTCTGTTACTGATTTATTCAAAGCAATTAGTAAATTATTTATGTAAATACAGAACAAGGTAGGGACTAGAACACATCCCAGCCTAACCCCACAATTAGTGGCAAAAGTTGAGAAAGATGTCCTGATGCCCCTAATCTAACCTGTGCCCAAGTATTGTGATCAAGTTCACTTGTGATAGCAACAATTTCTTCGAAGATGCTCCAGTCCCTCATTATTTTCCATAATAGAGTTCAAAAACAGAATCAAAAGCAGAGCTAAAGTCTATGAATGTCAGATACACTTTTTGTTTATGCAAGCTAACATAGTTCTCAAAAAGATGTGATAAGACAAAACAATTATCCACCATGCCATTATCAGCTTGAAATCCTGCTTGGAATTCCAATAGACCCACCAGTGCATTTATTTCATCCAGGAGTTTAGCTAGTACTATTTTACAGAACATCTTACAGCAATTATCCAACAAAGAGATGGGACGGAACATCTTAGGATTAGATCTGTCCCCTACCAATTATATAAGGAGCGGGATATTTAGCCAGTTCTTAAAAAAACAAACAAACAAAAAAAACATTAAACATAGAAAGGTGAATAATTTTCATTTGGGCCATATAAATTACATAATATAATTTTTTTCCATGAGTGGTAACGTGACAAATAATACATCAGAAGTTTCGATCAGTGGAATGTCTAATAATCTGGATATTTAAAATTAAAAAGAAAATAGCCACCCCAGAGGAAGAGGGGCATTTAAACCAGCTCCCCAATGCTTTGTATGGTAAAGAAATTCATGATTATTCAAATGTCATTCCTGAAACATTACGCAATTAGCCCCCTTATGGTCAGAGTATTGAAAACATTTTTTGCTTTCTGTCTATCAAGCATTCCATTAACATACCATGAGATTATATTCAATGTAGCAGCCATATTAATCTATTAATATATTGAGGGCTACACTCATCCTCTGAAATTCCTCCACCCACTAGCCAGATTTCTGAACAGAGATGGAAATTAATCTTTGTACATCCTGCATAGAGTAATGAATAATACTTGGATCTGAATACATCTGCTATAAACTATTGGGTGTATTGTACTATGGTACCACATAAGTTTAATAAGAAAACACAATTTCCTTTAGACTCCACCCCCTCCCCAACATATAACTAAGTAGCTTGCCCAAATGCGACCTGCTGATCACATAATCATGATAAATAAATGTCATCAAGATAGAGCCACCATATATAAACTAGATCAGCAAAAACCTAGTGTCAGGCATGACTCACTTCATGTAGATCACACAGAAGCATCAGACAGAGTCAAATGCATTTGTTACCATATGATACCAACAATGAGATAGCAAACAGGCAAATTAACCTGTCATTATGTTTTTTTCTTATGGTGGATCTACACTTCAGGATAAAGATAGTGACCAACATATTACATAACCCACAGTTATCATGCCATGTCCCCCACTCCACCCCCCCTTGCTGAAAATCCCAATGTTCATTCTCAGTGGCCAGGTAAGGGCATTGTGACCACCATTATTTCAACAAAAAAAGATGTTTGCTATCCTAGAGAAACAAGACCTATAGCAAAAAAGAGAGGAAGAATATATATGTGTGTGTGTGTGTGTGTGTGTGTGTGTATATATATTATATATATATATTTGTGTGTATATATATATATATATTATAAAAATGACATTTGCACCAATTCAACCCCCCCCCCACCATCATTCTGATTAAATCCAGAAGTCTTTCCCACACAAAGTTATATAGCAGCAAGCATAACTCTACAGGGCATCTCTTGTACTTAACTTTGTTAGTCAGCACCCTGTTTTTAACCAGAGTCCGAATTCCAGTTCTGACTGCTCAAAAACTGCTCAGCTTTTTTCAGGTCCTGGAAAATCCATGTTTTTCCATGCAGAGTGAATCTTAGTCTTCCAGGGTGCAATATTGTACAATTAATATTATGGAGCTTAAGTATTTCTCTGGACTTTTCAAAATCCCAGCAGATCTGAAGGGTATTTGCTGAGAAATCTGGGAAAACAGAAAACTTGAATTGACCATAGGTCAATCCCTGGTTGAGGTGAGCATGCTTTAATATTAGTTAATGTTCTTTGAAATTGTGGGGTTTATCGAAGACAGGTCTGGGTTGGGGATTATCAGACAGAGGTATAGATGTATTTCTTGCACCTCTGTGGGCCCTGTTCAGACTAATTTGTTCTTCAGGGAATTTCTTATTAAGAGCCAAAGTCACCATTTTCTCAAAAAAAGAGAAGTGGATCACCTGACCCCTCGATGCCCTCTGGAATTTGTAAAAGCTTGATATTTGAGTGGAGAGACAGGTCCTCTAAGTCTGTGACTTTTGCCTTCAGTTCTGGGAGTTTTTTCTCATGAACTCTGTTGCAAAGATATGGGAGTAAGTTTGTCTTCTAATGAGCTTATTCTCTCTTCTGCATCAGAAGTTTGAATAGTTAGTGCATCTATTTTAGCTTGCAAAGACCCCAGCAGTGTGGTTACTTCCGGACTTCTGATGGTTACTTCATTTAAAGCAGTTGTAACAGTAGCCAAACCTGTTTTAGTTTAATTTTTGATGGCTTTCTGAAATTGTATGAAATTAGTTTGATTCAATATATCTGTGGAACCAGGAAGCATTTGCTCGCCCCTTGCCTCCCGTGCAAAGAGATCCTGTTCATTAGAAGCTGATGCCACTGTAGAATTATTGTTAGAGAGCTGTGCAAAGAAATTGGCATCTTGATGCTGAGTGTCTTAAATGCCTAAAGGGGGTACACACGTTTTTAATTGCCCCACACAATCTCAATTTCCCCACTGAGTTATAGCTGTCAGCAGGGCTACAGTTGTACTGAGTTTTTTTTGACCAAACTAGCACTGACCTAATCCCTCTGAGAAACTGTGTTCGAAATGGCTAGTGGTTCAGTGCCTTCATCCTCAGCTGTCTGGTAACCTGGTTATTCTGGTTTGGTTTCCACTGTTCGCAAGGCACCAGGACCATCATGCATCAAAGAAGGGGAGGCAGGTAACGGAGAGAGAGGTATACCCTGAAAAAGTGTAGCTGCGCCAAAATAGTTTTGCAACTGTTGTTGCTGTGACCAAGTGCAGGCAGTCTGTGAGCTACTTTGAATGTCCATTGTGCTGAGTTTTAGCCCACGATCGTGTATAGTGATTCTTTTCTTCTTCTTTTTTTAGTTCAGTGTCGGGCGGTAAATCCTTCTGTGTTGAGTGTGAAGGAAGAGAGAATGACATGCTCTAGAGCTCAGACTTGACACAGAAGCCTGCAGCAGGTCAGTACATTACTCAAAATTTGTGTGCATACATTCGCATCACAGAGGTGTGGCGCTGCAGTGTCTGTTCTATAGCAGGATTCCCGTAGTCGACCCAGCACTTAAGTTCCTCTATCCGACCATGAAAAATGTACTGTAAATGATACAGGCAAGGTTCATGCAAAGTTCATGAACTGGTCAATGGATAGTGAAAACAAAACAGAAATGTGGTAAGCAGACACTGAGCCCGGATCTAGTCCCGAGACGCCATCATGCATTAGCTTCACAGTAGCTCCTCCTCCTCTAGCCAGGGTTAGTGCTTTCATAGGTTCCGTAGTTAGGTTCCATTGTTGGATGGAGTCAGATGGTGGCCCAACTGTTCCCTCTCTCCTTAGGAAGGCCGCCCTTCTGCATCGTGTCAGATTTCCTTTCATTCATCATCTTCATCACATCTCATTCTTCTCCTGTCCTTCCCATCTACGTCTACTGCCTTAGTTTCCGGTCTCGCTATATTCTGATTTCTCGCCTCTTCAAAGCTCAACACTCTTTTGGGTATTCTTTTTGGGCTTCTTCCTAAACAACCTTTAGCCAAGGGAATCATTCCTGCGATACCTATAGGGGTGGAACCCTCCTCTAGGGTTCCTTGCTGATGTACCCTTATATAGTGGTATATCACATGGATAGAGAGGCAAACAGCCATGATATATCTACGTCACACAAGCATACATCATATTAAGTTGCATAAGCACATTGAATTGTAAAGGCTATGCCAATGGTTCAATGGGTGGAGCAACAGCATCACTCCCCCATCAGGCCTTAAAAGGCCACTCCTCCTGGACTGTTCCAGGATTAGTTTCTTCATTGCCCCACCTTCCTCCCCTCCTCCCCCAGTGGCACATCTGTGGGCTTCTTCCTAAGCTACCTTTAGCCAAGGGAATCATTCCCATGGTACCTATGGGGTGGAACCCTCCTCTAGGGTTCCTCACCATTGTACCCCTATAGGATTGTATATCCCATGGATAGAGAGGTGAACAGCCACAATGTATCTAAATCACACAAGCATACATCTTATCAAGTTGTGTAAGCATATTGAAACCATAACTATTTATATACTCTAAGCCAAGGTTAACCCAATTACATTTACTACATGGAATGTGAGGGGGCTCAACTCCCCCATAAAGTGGAAAACTTCCTGGCCCACCTGAAGAAATTGAGCACGCAAGTGGCCTTTCTTCAGGAAACAATGCTCGGCCACAAAGAAGCTCAAAACACATAAAACAGAATGGGTGGGATGGAAAGCACACAGTTCCTCTGGGACTACTAAGCATGGGGTATCCATTTTGCTTCATAAAAACATAAAATGGAGCCCCATAATACAGTCAAGTGAATCAGATGGGAGATGGATACTTACCAAACTAAAGACCCCTAGGGGTCCTATTATCCTGGATAATTTGTACACCCCAACTAGGATGATCTGGCATTCTGTGACAAAATATCCCAGACCTTCCTGAAACATAGAAACATAGAAGTTGACAGCAGAAGGAGGCCACCGGGTCCGTCTAGTCTGCCCATTGTCTTTTAGCCTAGCCTTCTAACTGCCCTTGGGGTTGCAGGCTCCTTGTATCTGTCCCAAGCATTCTTGAAATCTACCACTGTGCTTTTCCCCACCACCTCTGCAGGCAGGCTGTTCCATGTATCCACCACTCTTTCTGTGAAGAAAAACTTCCTGGTGTTGGTGGAGAACTGCCATCCTCGCAGCCTTAGATCATATCCTGTGGATCTGCTGCCCTTCTTAAATTGGAAGAGATTGTCTATCTGCACCTGGTTTATGCCTTTTATATACTTGAATGTTTAAATTATGTCACCCCTCTCTCTTCTCTGTTCTAGGGAATACATGTTCAGTTCTATCAGTCTGTCCCCGTAGGACATCTTGTGCAGTCTCTGAATCATTTTTGTTGCCCTTCTCTGAACCATCTCCACTCAGTCAATGTCCTTTTTGAGGTGGGGCCTCCAGAACTGGACGCTGTACTCCAGGTGAGGCCTAACTAGTGATCTGTACAGCGGCAGGATTACTTCCTTCTTCCTGCTTGTGATTCCCCTCCCAATGCATCCCAGCATAATGCTGGCCTTTAATGCTGCCTTCTCACACTGTTTACCTACCTTCAAGTTGTCTGAGATAATGATTCCCAAATTGTGCTCTTGGGTGAAGGCAGCTAGTCTTTCCCCTCCAAGGCAATATGCCTTATTTGAATTTATTTTTCCTATGTGCATGACTTTGCACTTTTTGGTGTTGAATCTCAACTGCCATACTTCAGACCATTCTTCCAGTTTCATAAAGGCCAGCTTCCATCTTGTCCACTCCCTGCTGGGTGTTGACCCTGTCGCATATTTTAGTGTCATCTGAGAACAGACACACCTTTCCCTGTAGTCCGTTAGCTATGTCTGACATGAAAATATTGAAGAGGAGGGACCCCAGTACTGAACCTTGGGGCACACTGCTGGTTTCTCTACCTTCTGATGACAGTGCTTTGTTTATCTGCACTTTCTGGATTCTGCCCTGTAACCAGTTTTTTTTTTTTTTTGAAATTTAACTTTATTAATTTTCCAAAACCAAAATACAAACCACACATCATGACACTAAAAAACAGTTACAGAAAATACATGGTACAACATAAAGCCTCCCTCTCCCCTCCCTCTCCCCCCACAAACAAACCTCCCCAGAAAACTCCCCAACAAAACCCAAGAAGGAGACCCCCAAACCCCCTCACCCCCAACCCCCAAACCAGAGTGTGCCAGAATTACAAACTTCCGGACTGGATGTACAACATAATAAACCATCCAAACTGCCTTCAATCTCCCCCCCAAAAAACACAGTTCAATCAGAATCCCAAGTAATCCAGCAATTATTATAGGCCACAGAGAGAAGGTCAAAAATCATTGATGAAGGTATAGGGAGTACAACCTACCCCACTTTTTCTGAAACAAGTCCATACGATTTCTTAAGCTGGCTGCCAATCTCTCAGCATTCAGGCACACAGAAAGCTCACCCAGCCATTCAGCGTATGACAGAGCCAGCTGATCTGTCCAGTGCCTCAAGAACTAATCGCTTGACCACCAAGCAATCAATGCCATATGATAGCTATGCTCCACACTATCAACATTGGCGAATAGCCCAAAATACAGACCTCGGGAGTAAAGAATTGAAAGACCTAGTAGTGGGTCTAAATTCTCCAATAGAGGACCAGAGAGGGAGACCCTGTTACAGCTCCAAAATATATGCAAAGAGTCTCCTTCACCCAGCATACATCTGGAACAAAGCGGGAGAGGGAGCTTTTTAAGCTGGAAAATCTTCTTGGGGGTGTAGTACATGTTATTTACAATATAGTATTGGGTGAGCCTTAATCTGTCCTGAGTATGGAATCTATGGAGGTCTCTCCAGATGCGAGACCAGTTCAGGCTAGAGTCCGGAAAGAGGGAAGACCAGATCTTAGAACCCATCACAGGGTCCGAGTCCTTATAGTTCAGGAGAAAGGAATATATTAGTGAGATGGCATGTGGTTTGGAGGCGAGAGTTATCACTTGAGAAAGGAAAGGTCGAACTACCGATTCTCTATATTGGGTACCCAAATTTACTGGCAATAAGGTGTCTCAATTGGTATACCTTAAAGATTCTGACATTAGGAATAACATATTTATCAAGAATGTCAGTGGACGAGAGAAGGGATTCGTGATCATAAAAGCACTCTAAACGAGCCTCCTTAACCTGAGGAAGCCAAGCAGGAGTGAGCATTGTATTCCCCACCTTGATATTGGGATTAAGCGCAATTGGCTGACCAAAATCCTCTTTCGGGAATATTTTTAGAAACCGCATACACTGTGAAAGGGACTTGAGGGATAGGAGGATTGTGTGGTCCGTTACTAACTGTGTAAGCATAGAGTAGGGAGTATAAAAAATAGCATAGGGATCAACTCCAGAATCTCACAGAATCGACTTCTCAATTTGAATCCAAATCGGGGAAGAGGGGTCAGAAGCGACCGGCAACCATTTCCCTAATTTGGCCAGATGCGCCGCCCAATAATAGAGTAACAAGTTAGGAAGCCATAAACCACCCTTGTCTTTGGGTAGGGATAGTTTAAAAAAGGAACGCCGAACTCCCTTACCCTGCCAAATAAAATTGGAAAACATCCTGGAACTGTTGAAGTACGTAAATAGGAGCCAAAGATTTAATAAATTAAGATGGTAGAAAATACGGGAAGAAACATTCATTTTAATAATATTAATTCAGCCCCAGAGAGAGATAGGAAGAGCGGACTCATCGCAGATCCTGCTGAACATGGCTCTTAAGATCATCCAAATTGAGCTTCCTAAGCAAGGAAGGGTTCGTTGAGAAATGGATCCCTAGATATTTAATTGATTTAGGAGACCACCTCATCCCAAAATTAACCAGATCTGACTTACATGTATGGATATTCAGTGGGAGGATCTCCGATTTGGAGATATTCAACTTATATCGGGAAAGGACCCCAAAGTGTCTGATAATCTCTAACGCATATCCTAGGGACTCAGCTGGATGTTCAACATGCAGAAGAATATCATCTGCATACGCCGAGAGAACCAACTCTCGCTGGTACACAGGGCACCCTTTAATAAATGGAGAGGATTTAAGTTTAATGAGAAGAGGTTCTAAATAAAGATTGAACAAAAACGGTGAGAGGGGACAACCTTGCCTAGTACCCGTATATAACCGAAACTGTGAAGAGAAGAGCCCATTGAAATATATCTTAGCCGAGGGGCATCTGTAGAGAGTCTGGACCCACTTGAGGAAGGAGGCAGGGAACCCCATCCTAGTCATCACTGCCCAGAGAAAACCCCAATCTACACGATCAAAGGCTTTCTCAGCATCCAACGAAACCAGAGCCATTGGAGTTAAAGCTGCACCAGCATGCTGAGAAATATGAGACAGGGTTCTAAGATGGTCCGATGGGGATCGAGAATGGACAAAGCCTACCTGCTCTGGACTGATAAGGCGAGCCCAAACCCCTTTCACACGTTCGGCCAGGATCTTAGAGAGAATCTTCATATCATAATTTTGGAGAGAGATAGGCCGGTAACTCGCTGGATCAGTGGGAGCTTGCCGGCTTGAGAATCAAGATCACGGTAGCTTCAAGGGTAGGGTCTATGACGGGTGAGGAGAAAGCTGCTCATAAAGTTTATGAGCATCGGAGCCAGCTCCTTCGAAAAGATCTTATAGAAGTTGGCAGGAATCCGCCTGGACCGGTGCCTTGTCCAGAGCTAAGGAGGCAATGACACCTTCTATTTCAGAGAGAGAGATTGGGACAGTTAAGGCCTTCCTATGGGATGGCAAAGCTGTGGGATGTCATTATCGGCCAGATATGTATCTATATCTGGGGAGGTGCAGGGGTGTAGGGACTGTAGAGATCTCGATAATAGTCTTCAAAATCCACACAATTTCTTTGGGGAGGTTTGAATGATACTAGCGAGGCTTGCAGGGCCGGATTAACCTGAACCTCTAGTGTACTGGGTTAAGGCCAACAGTTTTCCGGTTCTTCACCGTGATCAATATATTTAGCCTGGGTTTTAATCCAACAATATTCGGCCTTGTCCTTAAAGATCAGCGTATTCATTCTTTAGCTAAAAGAGCCTCAAGAGAAGATACCGATGGAGCAGAAGGTTGAGCAGCCTCACACTTAATTTTTTTATTCAGCAAAGAAAAGCTTCGCTTGCCGCGCTTTTTCCTTGCCGAGGCTAAATTGATTAACTCCCCTCTAAGGTAACATTTTAAAGAACACCAGACAAGGTCAAATCTTGAAATGGATCCGAGGTTGTCTGCCAGAAACAGGGAAATTAAAGATTTAATTTGCGACACTATCTGGGGATCTTTAAGGAGCTGAGTATTAAGCCTCCAGGCAGTATCTTGACGAAATTCGGGATCAAGAGAGACTTTAATCCAAACACATGCATGGTCAGAAATAATTATCGGCTCAATACCTGACTGAAGGAGGCCTGAGAGAAGACTCAGACTGAGCAAAATATAGTCTATCCTTGACCATGACCTATGAGGCTGGGAAAAAAGGAAAATGCTCAAGAGAAGGATTAGAGAGTCAGCTAGATCACATAAACCAAGCATATGTGAGAAATCCTGCAGCGCCTCTGTGAGGGGGTAGGCTGGCAATCAGGGGATCCCTATCTAGGAGTGGGAAGGAGGATATTCCAGTCTCCCCAGGATAAGTTGAGAGGAAGCAAGGCACTAATTTTATCTGAGAGAGCCATTAGAAACTCAGGGCTCCCCGACAGGCTATAAATTGAACCTAAAACTACTGCATTCCCATTGAGGGAACCTTTGATCAAAACAAATCTCCCTCGGGTCCTCTACAACCAAGTCTTTCGAGAATAGGACATGTTTCTTAATAAGTATTGCAACCCCTACTGGAACTAGACCCACTTGCCACATAAGTCTCAGAAAACCAGACCTAGCTAGCCACTTAGTCTCTGCACCAGTCAAATGGGTTTCTTGTAGAAATAAAACATCTGTCTGCAACAGCGCACAATGACTGAAAATCTGAGTTCTCTTGACCCTCTCTCTGAGCCTCCGCACATTCCACGACATTACTTTAATAGCACACATAGCCATTTTAGGAATCTTATCAAAGGGAGAAAGAAGTATGAGAATCCAGAAACAGGACAAAAAAATAAGCACACTCCGAACCCCCACCCCCATTCATCTTCAGCTTGCCATCGGGAGTCCCTTAAAGATAGCCCAGATTGAACAGAGACTACTATGGTGATCCAGACCAGAGAAGGTTGCGACTGACAAGCCAGCCTCCCCACCAAACTAGAGACCCAAAATACTATCCCCCAGCTTGCCATCGAAAGCCTTTAAACTAACCTCAGTCTAACAGAATATGTTACAGTCGAGCTGCTAGCCTGTACCAAATGAAACCGCAAGCTGGCCCCTCCACCACACACCCCTTCCCACCCCCATGTCCCCCACCCTCCCAGCCCTCCCCCAAAAACCCCTTGATCTCCACTAAGTAACTATGTACACCCTGGCACCAGAACTGGGGGACAACAATTCCAACCCAAAAAGTCCAAAGTTCTGAGAGCCAGACCCCAATCGCGAATCCCAGACGACCCATCACGCAGGAGCCAATCCACAAAAGGAAAACTTTGACAAATATCCCACTGACAAAACGATCAGTATCAGCCAACACAAAAGGGACAACCGGGAACCCTGCAGATGGGTCAGGATTGATCCCCCCCCCTCCATAGGCTCACAACTCAGCTGTTGCAGGGAGCCGGGCCAATATCTCCCAATCACCGACTGCCAAATCAATAACAGTGTCGTATCAACTAGCGGTCCAACCTAAATACAGCCTCCACTACTCAGATTTCAGGGAAGAAAGAGCGCCTCTAACAGAAAAGGCTAACTGTTACTCACCCCCTGGTATAAGCCGGCAGGACATACCAAGCACAGGCAAACTGGGCCTTGAAACGGGAGCTCACAAATACCGCAAGGCCATAGTGTTTCCAGGGGGCCCATTATAATGATAGGACCAAATTCGGTCCGACACCTAAACCCATAACTCCGGGAAACCTCACCCCTTGAGCGCGGTTCCGGGAAAGACAGAAAGGCAAAAGCAGGCAGACCGACCCTCATCCACTCAGCCTCCATGGATCTCAGCCAATTGCAAGGCTCGAGGACCGCCACAGCAGGTAGAGTTCCAGTCAGAAAAAAAGGGGGTACTAGAAATGAGGACCGCTAACCAACGGCGCTACCGGAAAAGAAAAGAAAAGAAAGAAAAAAAATTTTTTTTATACACTATATAATATCTCTATTCCATGTATAACAGTCCACCAATGCAGTGAAACTCCTATCTCTCAGCCATTAGCCTTGAAGAGGTCAGGAAGTCTGGTAGCCAAGTCCTTTTGAGCCGCCTCCGGGGAGTCGAAGCTGTGAGTAGTCCCATTGATGGTAACCTTGAGAACGGCGGGGTATAACATCCTAAAGGGGATGGACGCAGCTATCAGCTTTTGCACAGTTGAGTGGAATGCTGCTCTTTTTAACCGCATTTCTTTAGGAAGGTCCTGGGTGATTCGAATTTTAGCTGACCCCCACATAATTGCCTGGAGCTCTCGGGCTTTAGAGAATACATGCTGCCTCTCTATATAACTTAAGAACTTTATAAGTATTGGCCGAGGGGGGGAACTAGGTGGTGGTCGAGGCCTCAAGGAGCGGTGTGCCCTTTCGAGATGATAATTGGGGTTGATCGGCGAGGGCCCAACTATCTTGACTAGAAAGCGCTGCAGAAAAGCCATAAGATCCAGACCCTCTTCCATCTCCGGTAGGCCCAAAATTAAGAGATTGTTCCTGCGGTTGCTGCCTTCCAAATCTTCGGCTTTCAGTTGAAGCCTCCATATTTGTTGGGTCAGCCCTGCCACCTCCGCCTCAGTCTTCCCTCTCCACTGCTCCAATGAGAAGATTTTAGCCTCTGAATCTGATACCCTCATAGTGAGGGAGGAAAGGTCGCCCCGTAGTGATTTCAGCTCCGATGTAATGTCCTGGAGCAAGCTTTGTAACTGGCCAAGTTCTTATAAATTTCTCCTCGTTAGCAGCCCGGCGACTGATTCTTGTCTCCTGATTTTTCAGATCCTGTGCCCAGCTGATTGCGCAGCTTCTTCGGCTGTTTTCAGGAGTCACAGGTCATGTGATGTTTAGCCAATGGCCTGCCTTCTTTCGACTTCCATCTCTTCCTTAAACCTCTGCATTTACTAAAATTTGCTACCGAGGGTTAGAGAACAAGTTTTAGGCACCAGCACAAGCAATCTGGTGAGTTTTGGTGGGTCAAAAACAGCAAAATGTGGCAGTTGGGACGGGTTAGGGAGAGAGCATTAGGCCCCTGCTGCCATTCAACTCGCTGCCATCACGTGACCGTAACCAGTTTTTAACCCATCTAACTACTTCTGATCCAACTCCTGTGTGGTCTAGCTTCTTTACCAGCCTTCTATGTGGAACTGAGTCAAAGGCCTTGCTAAAGTCTAAGTAGACCACATCTACTGCCCCACGGTCATCTATAACCTTTGTTATACAGTCAAAAAACTCAATCAGGTTTCTCTGGCATGACCTACCCACTGTGAAACCATGCTGCTTGGGGTCCTGATGGCCACTAGCCTTCAGGAATGCCAGGATCCTCTGTTTGAGTAGTGTCTCCATTAACTTCCCCACTATGGATGTGAGGCTTATGGGCCTATAATTTCCAGAGTCCTCCCTGCTGCCCGATTTGTCATTCGACAACCTGGACATGATTCTGGCTGGGAATTTCAACCTGGTGATGGACTACTGCCCTGATTAGTCAAACTGCAAGCCAGAACCCCACACCCAGGCCCTCTGCACTCTGCAAGACTTAATTTCACTGCACCAACTGATGGACACTTGGAGGTTACTTAACCCATCCAACAGAGACTACACTTGCATCTTTGACCTGCACATAATGGCTAGCAGGCTTGACTTCTGGCTCACCTCACCTGGTATTATTTCTGCAGTAACTGCCATATCTATTTAACCCCTATATGTCTCTGACTATGGCCTCCAGACTGGATCCTGTCCTGGGCAAACCCCAGACTTAGTGATTAGACCCCTGCTAATTCAGGACAATGAGTTTCAGAAATTACTTAAAAATTAAAGCACAATGTATTTTCAGGATGATTCTCCAAGGTCTTCCACACCAACTCTGATTTGGGAAGCATTCAAGGCAACAATAAAAGAGAAAATAATAAGCTATGCCACCTACCGAAGACAAGCCCAAGATAAGGAATCTCAAAGATTAGAGTCTCTCCTTAAAGACAAGGAGAACACTCACAAAAGAAATCCCCAGAACTTAAAAAATAAAAGCCCAATAGCAGAGATAACTTCCCTCTGGATCCAACTGAACTTACTAGCCACAAGGGCGGCAGAACTGCAGACCATCAGAACTGAACAGAAATTCTGGGTGCAAGAAGAGAAAGCAGGAAAATAATTATCCTTCCATCTTTGCAAACAACAGGCAGAAATATTTATACCCCATCTTAAAGACCGTGCTGGTCAATTGCATCCTTTCCTGAAGATTATTAATGAAGTCATGAAAACCTTTAGCAAACATGCTACCAATCTTACACCAAACTAAATGAACAGGATTTTAAAAACTTCACACAACACCTATGCCAATGGGAGGGGCAGTGGACGTGGCTTATCTGGACTTCAGCAAGACCTTCAACACCGTCCCTCATAGAAGGTTGGTGAGCAAGATGGAAAGCAGGGTGTTGAGAGGGAAAATAGCAGGCTGGGTGAAGGCCTGGCTAGCAGGGAGAACTCAGAGGGTAATGCTTAACAGGGTGCACTCTGAGATGGCAAGGGTGAGGAGTAGAGTGGGGTGCCACAGGGATTAGTGTTGGATTCACTCCTCTTCAACATATACATCAGTAATATTGCAGAGGGTTTCAGAGGAAGGGTGTGCCTATTTGCCTGTGATACCAAAATCTGCAATAAGGTGGACACCCTGAAGGGGATGGAAGACATGATGAGGGACCTCAAGATGCTTAAGGATTAGGCCGGGAAATGTCAGCTGAAATTTAAGGCCAAGAAGTGCACTGTGATGCACCTTGGGAGGAAAAACACATGAATGGGTTACATGCTTGGGGGGGGGAAGAAATCAAAGAATCAGGACAGGAAAGGGATCTGGGGATCAAAGTCACCTCAAACCTTAAGGTAGGTTTCCAATGTAGTAGGGTGGTGGAAAGAGTCAATGGAATGCTGGCATGCATAGGCAGGGGCATTACTAGCAGAAGGAGGGAGGTAATAATGCCCCTCTACAAATCCATGGTGAGGCCGCAGTTGGAGTACAGAGTTCAGTTATGGAGACCACACCTCAGCAAGACTATAGATGCATTGGAGAGGGTTCAGAAAATGGCAGCAAAGATGGTGCAGGGTATGCAGGGGAAGACATACAAGCAGAGATGTAAGGAGCTGAATCTGTACATGCTGGAAACAAGGAGGGAAAGGGGGGGCATGATTGAAACCTTTAAATATGTAAAGGGTCTCAGCAAAGTAGGTGAAGGGGGTCTGCTGAGGAGGAAGGAGGGAGCCAGAACTAGAAGGCACAACCTCAGACTGCAGGGAAATAGGTTCAGGGGCAATGTTAGGGGGTGCTTCTTCACAGAGAGGGTGGTGGAGCCTTGGAACAGACTGCCGGAAGAAGTGGTAGAGGCTGAGATGGTGGAGGAATTTAAGAGGGCATGGGACAGGCATATGGGACTGAGTACTGGGGAGAAGGTGGGAGGAAGTGGGGAGGAAGTATGTGAAAGGGGAGGGTTCGGCAGACTAGATGGGCTGGAAGGGTCCTTTTCTGCCATCAAATTTCTATGATTCTATGATTCTCAAAGTGTTGCAGGCCCAGAAAGAATCCCTGGAGGCTCCTATCAATGCTGAAGAGGTATTCTAGGCCATCAAAGCTATGGTCTCTCACAAAGCTTCGGGGGAGATGGCCTCCTGATAGATTTTTATCACATATTTCGAGATGAAGTGGCCCAACCAATGCTACAAATGGTACAGGACTCCCATGGCAACTCATCCCTCTCTGAAACCTTAAGAGAAGCAGTCATTGCAGCTTTATCTGAAGATTGACAATCAGCGCCTCTCCCACTGTGCCAAATTTGTGCCTTAATATTGGTTTGTCTCTCTCCCACCCTCTCTCTCACATCCTCTGTTAGCATCCCTCCCCATCTCCTCTCACTTCCTCAGATCTCAGAACACACACACACCTTGGCTGTCCCACACTGCTCTACTTTAGCAGGCCAATCAGCATTCTTGTACCATTCCCTAATCTCTGGAACTAACTGCCTCTCAAATTAGACACTCCTCCAGCCCCCGCTCCTTCTCTTCCTCCCTGCATTACTTCTCTACCTACTGTTACTGCTACTAATATGTTCTATCCATCTCCCCACCAACACCTCTCATTTCATTTAACTTCGGCTTGGGTCTCCACCCTCTCCCTGCCTATTTATCTACCTCTTGACTGTGCATTCTCTCTGCTCTAGTACTTCATCTTCACCAGTACTTACTACAATGTTCAGTTGTACACAATGTTTGTTTTACTTCCCATTCTCTTCTCACTGTACTATCAGTAATTTGTTGGGCAGACTGGATGGGCCTTGCAGTCCTTATCTGCCGTCAACTTCTATGTTTCTTTGTAATATTTTATACTGTAATTGTTGTAATTCCCTGTTATGCACTGTACTGTTGTTTGTTCCTCCTGTCCCCAACTTCCCCCAAGATACACCGGGAGATGACCAATTGTATTTGCTCAGCGTGCCTTTCCTGGTGAAACCTTTCTATAAATAAATAAATCCCAACCTTCCAGTTTTGGCCTATTTCCCTATTCAACTCAGATGTGGAAATCACTGCCAAAATACTTGCCCTCCATCTGGAGAGCATCCTACATTATACACCCTTCCCAGCTGGGCTTTAACAAAGGAAGAGTAAGTTCAGACCACTTAAGGGCCCTGGTCACTCTACTTCAGGTGGTGGCAGGTCTTCCCACCCCCCAAGGCAGCAATTGCTTTTGACTTCGAAAAAGCATTTGATTCAGTGGAGTGGGACTACCTGTTAGCTGTCCTTAGACTTTTTAACTTTGGCCCCCACTTTACAAATTGGGTCTGGATACTTTACAAAAGTCTTAAAGCCCAAATCCTTACAAACATCAATCTCTCAAACCCTTTTTCCCTTTTTAGAGGGACACGTGAAGGATGTCCCATTCCCCTTTTGTTTGTAATAGCCATTGAGCCCCTTTCCACCACAATTCGACAACACCCTAATGAAAAAGGGATCAGAACTGGACCCAGGGTATTCTGAAACAAATTGCATGCTGACGACTACTTGATTTTCTGTGAGGATGTTACTCAGGCCATCCCAGCCATACTTACCCTTCTAAACTCCTTTACAGCCCTCTCGGGGCTACAAATCAAAGTATTCAAATCTGATCTCCATCTTAACCCTAACACATCACCTAAATTGGTAATGATCTTCGGATTGACTTGGGCACCCAATTGAATCAAATACCTAGGCATCCACATTATTCCAGATCTCTGATGCACGTTGGCAGTCAATCTCCAGCCCTTGTTAACTAAACTATGAAATGAGCTGCTGAGATGGAGGTACCTGAAACTATCCCTTGCAGAGAAATTCAATGCAATAAAATGACTGCAGCCCCACAGATCTTTCATGTACTGGCTTGCCTTCTCATTCTTATTAAAACACCAGGTTTCAAACAATAGATTATTGGTAATTTTCTATGGAAATGATCCCTTCCCGATATAGTAGGGCTTAACTGCGAGCTCATTAGTCAAGGGTAGGCTGGAACCTAAAATACCTCATTTTTACAGCTGTGGGCGGAGCTTACAGCTGTGTTGCTTTCAGTGCCTTTAAAATGGCTGATCATGGCACCTTCCATTGGACTTTTGGAAGTACCCTTCCGAAAGTCAAACAGAACTTGCAATACTCCACCATGATCGGCCACCATGGAGTAACAGCTGCACTATTTCAGCTGTTACGTCCGCATTCTGGGACAAGAACTATGCATGTGTGCCTCATATACATGTGCAGTTCCGCTGGTGCAGCCATCTTGCAAATGGCATATTGCCATCCACTGCAATCGCGCATGCATGAATGCCATGTATGCACAGTTGCATCGCTGCTGCCATCTTGCAGATGGCATTTGGTGGCACTATCTCACTAGAGCTTCAGAAGCTTGCCACAGCCATATCAGCTCTGGCTAGAGTTTGTTTAAGTTACCATCACGCCTTCAAAACAGCCAAAACATTCACACTGTTCAAACACTCGGGTGCTATGTCACCAGCCTGGACTGATGTTGAAACAGAACTGCTGAGGGAATTCTATCCATCTGCTCACTTAGGCCATGCCAGTACAATACAAATGCATTGAGGAGAATGGTGCGGCACTGCACATTCAGAGGAAATGGACCCATGCAGCATCCGCCATGTTTGGGGATTGTGTACTTTTCAAAAATAAAATAAAGTAAGTTCCAATGGCAAAACAAAAATGTGTTTATTCTAGCGGAAAAGCCTAATCAGGGGTGGGGGTTAAAGTTTTAGGCAGTGGGGGTTTGTAGATAAGGACAGCTTTCCTTTAAAGTTGACAGACATACACTACTTGTTAATCTTGTTTTTGTTTCCTGATATTTGTATAAAAGTGCAACATGTATGATTACCTGGTACCACTATACCATGTATGCTATGCTTCCTTTCTGTCTGACTGCATATTTATTTATTTATTTAGCTTTTGTTAACCAGGTAGGTACACTAGACAAGACAATTGCCTATTTTCAGGTACGACCCGGGAGAGTACAGAAATAATAGATTTAGGTACATAAAACGACATTGTACAAATTAGACAATTACAGTTCATGTGAGGATACAGATTCAACACAGCATACGAAACATGGTAAGGCATAGATTATACAGTATTAACATAACAAAAATAAACACCTTGTGGGAGATTAAAGCAGCAATGTTACAGATTCAACACAGCGTACGAGCGTGGTAAGGCATAGATTATACAGTATTGACATACCAACATAAACACCTTATGGAAGCCAAGAGCAGTTCCAGGGGCACAGTATCGAAATCCTTCAGATATGACACTATATACAGCTTAGCAGCCTCTTGGAGTCTGGTCTTTTGTCCAGGACTAGCTCCAGAGCAGAGGAATGCTGCGATGGATCAATTCACCGGGGTTTGGGGCAGCCACAGGCTGAGGCAAGTTTGAGATGGTTCCATAGGGAGGAACAGAGACACATCTGTGAGTGTGCGGCATGGACCTGGGCAGGGCAGGAGTCCATCTGTGTACTATGTTATATGCTTGTTTTTGCAAACTTCATAAAACAAATTAACTGGCCCAGACAATCACCCCAAGGAGCGGCAGCAGCAGCTGAGCTATCGGAAGCTCCGACGGGCGAGGAGGTAATTAAACTACCTCCTGAAGTGCACCCTAGGGAGGGGTGTTAGCCCATCGACACGCTGCGCGCGGCACTGCCCCACCCACCCACCCTGAGTCGGCATTACTTTTATAGTCTGTTGCCTATGACATCACATCCTGTTGCTAAATTTACTAAGTCCCCACTTTCCCATTAGCAGCTTATACCAGCCTGCCAACAGAGGGACCCCTGATTACACACATTGGTTCTCATTGTCTGAACTACCCTCCTCCTACTTCCTGGGAACCCTCTACCCGCGTGCAGTACTCTCTCCCCTTACTCCCACTCCTGTCTCTGAACTCTACATTCCTATACCCAGACGTCATACTAGCCTGGCACACTGATCTGACCCAACTATTAGACCACACCCTAGCCTGACACTAACCTTCAGTGACCACTAGGAGTCGCTATTTCCACCCTGGTTTGGGCCCAATACTAGCCCGTTTTTTGAACCACCTGGATAGTGGAACCTACACCTGCCCAGGTATATTTTCCTCTTGCCCCACCAGAGATTAGAACCTTGTACCCTGTCCACCAGAGTCTGTGACACTACCACTAATCCAAAGTGGTATCCATGCTTCCTGGGGGCATACAAGATACTTGTACCCTTCCTACCTAGCTCCTTACAATAGGTATTATGTTTGTGCCCCTTCTCCTCAAATGTCTCCCCCCCATTCTCTTGCTAGTACATACATCCCATCAGCCAAACATATTCACAGGCCCACGCATCCCGGTGCCACAACTCTCCCTGATCTAAATGCGATCACACCTACACTGACCATGGACCCCGGCCCATGACACCCACCCCTATCCACCCCCGCCATCTACCCTGACATCCCATGGTTGGAATTCATCCATGCCCTCCCAAACCTTCATACCCTGCCCATCCCTGTCACCACCATGGCCACCCCAAGCGTACACCAAAGAAGCTGACTTGCCGCCGTGCCCAGATCAGAGCCTTGGCCCTCCTTTCTCTCTGGCAACATACATCCCAACCCAGGACCAGCCCCTCCCACCCATCAACTTGGCCCACTGGCCTAAAAATAGCCTCTATGAACATATGCAGCCTGCTGAAAAATTTGACGCCTCCAATGCTGGGCCACAGCACACCAACCGGACATCATAGCTCTGATAGAAACCTGGCTGTCCAAATCCACCCTGACTCTCTTGTCTCCTCCTGGCTATACCCTATACCGGAGGACCGAGTAGGCAAACAAGGGGAGGCTGCAATCTACACTAGGGACATAATTACTGGTCAAGCTCTCCCTACCCCTGCCCTTGTAAATGAGGCCCAGGCCCTCACCCTCAAGCTCACCCTGACCCTCTAGGGGCCCTTTCTATTTCACCACCTACATTCCCCCAAAACCAGAACCCAGCCTTGGTATCACTAACTGACTATTGGCCATACCCTTCACCATGGTGGAGCAAATCCTAGTTGGTGACCTAAACATAAACTGGCTCAGCTCCTCCTCTTCCTCAATTCAGGACACTTTTGCCGCCCAAGATTTGACACAACTCGTCACCCAACCCACTAGAATAAACCCAAAAACAGGAACCAGCACCCTACTGGATGTACTCATCACCAATAGACCCCAAAAAATCCAAAACATCCAGGTCCTACCAGACTCCCTAAGTGACCACTCCCCCATCCTATTTCTATGGGCAACCCCCAATCCCAAACCCAAAGCACAAACCACCCTCAGAAGGCGCCTTCACCCCGGTGGGCTGAAAAAACTTAGGCAGTTTCTCACCCAGATAAACTGGTCCCCCATTCAGCATGCTCCAGACATTGACACTGCCCTCGCTTTCTTCTCCCAAACGTTCAACAATGCCTGTGATCTTTTTGCACCCTTCACAAAAACCTGATCCAAAAAACAGAATGCACCCTGGGTCAGCCTGGCCCTCCTACAATTGCTTAGAGATCGGGATAACCTCTGGCACCGTGCCACTGAAACAGGCCAGCTGGCTGATAGACAAGCCTACAATGCAGCCCGGAATAAGTGCTCCTGGGCAGTCCGTAAAGCCAAGGCTGACTACTACCAGGCCACCTCACCTCCTCCGGGCTCGCCCGCAAATTCTGGGATAATATTAAGCAGTTAAATGGAAGACACGGTCCCTCCCCATCCCAGCTCTCTAGTGTTGGTACTACCTCCACCGATCCTGCCTTCATAGCTAACTGCCTCAACACCGCTTTCACTGACCTTAGCTCAGTCCTCCCCAGTAATTTCTTTGAACCCTCCCAAACCAACCCCTGTCCACCACCACCCCAGCTTCCATCTGCGCAAGGTATCTGCTCGGGAGGTCAGACCCATCCTTATCAAAGCTTTAAATGGCAACAATCCCGGCAGTGATTCGCTTGATCCCAGTATCCTCAGGTTGGTGCTAGATGAAGTCCTAGCCCCGCTCACCAGCCTACTAAACCGGTCACTCTGCCTGGGACAATTTCCTTCTGCCTGGAAAACAGCCATAGTCACGCCCATTCATAAAGGTGGTGACAGGTCTGCAACCAACAACTACCGACCAATCTCCATCATCCCGCCCCTCTCAAAAGCCCTGGAAAAAATCGTGGCCATTCAAATCACCGAATATCTATCCAAGCATGACATCTTATGCCTGAGTGCTACTTCTAAAGCACACAGTACCAGCACCGCTAATTGATTCCTCCACTTCCTTCACTCCTCCCTGGACACCTGCTCACTAGCTGGTGCAGTGTTCATTGACCTATCAAAGGCTTTTGACACTGTCTCCACCCTCTTCTGCTGAAGCGCCCTCTGTCACACTGGTCTCGCGGCTGGCCCACTGGCATGGTGCTCAAGCTACCTAAGCACTTGGTCACAGTGTGTAAAAATCAGTGGAACACTCTCTGATACCTGTCCCATACACTCAGGAGTTCCCCAAGGCTCCATCCTGGGCCCCCGCCTCTTCTCGCTCTATCTGAACACCCTGCCCAGTGCCTGCTCAGGCAAAATGCTTCTGTATGCGGACGATGCTGTCATTTTTGCCACTCACTGCAACCCCATCTCCCTTCAGGATTCCCTACAACAGTCCTTCAATGAGGCAGATGCCTGGTTTAAAGAGCACAGACTCATCATTAATCTTAAAAAAACACAAAGCTATGCTTTTTGCCCACCCCCAAAACACAGCTAGAAACCACCCACTCCATATTCTTCCTAGTACCAAACAACCTCTGGAACAAGTCTGCTCGTACAAATACCTCGGGATTACCTTCGACTCAGCCCTCACATTCCACGAACACATAGAAGCCCTTGCATTCGCCACCAACATATGGCTTGGCATCCTCTTCTGCCATCGAAACTGCCTCCCCCAAATGCTCTCCGGCTCGCTGTCACATCTTCAGTACTGTCCCTGGTGGACTATGGCTTACCAATCTATGGTGCTGCTAACACAACCGCTCTCAAAAAAATTCACACAACCCTAAATAAGGCTTGCAGACTAATTACTGGTGCCCCCAGGCTCACACACACCTGTCAACTGTATAACGTTGCTAAACTCCTGACACTAGATGAACGACTTCGCTATCATACCTGTCTACTCACAAAAAAAATCCTACTCGGGCTCTCTCCACCAGGGGTGACTGCATCCCTCCACCGGATCCCGCCCACTGTTGCCACACGGTCCTCCAACAAGACCACTCTACTGGTCCCCAGATCAAGAACCACTCATAGTCAGAGGTCCTTCTGGTACAGAGCCCCACTCTGGTTTAACTCTCTCCCTGCCACCACCTCCAATGCCACCACAATCTCCAAATTCAAAACCACCTTCACAGCCAACTCCTCAACACTGTAGCTGTTCCTGTCTCTGAATAAGGCCCTACCTCGATCACTCCACCCGTGACAATGCCACCGGCAGCTCCCCACCTAGTCCAGCTCCATCCCTTACCCAGCACCCCATTCCTAAGTATAACCTGGCCAGAGCATGCTGTCTCATGCCAGTTGATTGCACAGCAAATGAAACCAGTTGTGTCAGACCTATTTCTAGTACAAGTGTCCTGTAACTTAAAATGTATGTTGTTTAACCACAGTGTGACGTGGCGCCCCTAACTGGCGCCTACTTGAAGAAAACCTGTACTATGTAATCTAAATGCTATGTATGTCTCAATGTGACGAGGTACCTTTGGAAACGAGCCTCTGGCTCAAAGGTTGTAAACTGATTCTCAAAATAAATAAAATAAATAAATAACTGCAAGAAAAGAATAGCTACATCGGTAAAATCATAGAAGAACTGGGAAAAATTAAGACAGTGCCCTTAAAATTAACTATAGCAAGGAGAGATACTATGTTATACACAAAGTGAGATATTATGTTATGCACAGATGATGCTGTTTTCATCTCCCAAACCACAGATGGTCTCTAAAGGGCAATAGACAATGTGGTAATTATCTTAGCTTTACTGAAATTAAACCCCAAATGAAAATCAAACATAATCTAAATCTGTGGAAAATAGAAGAGAAATCATGACAACTGGACTATTGGAGGCCAGATGCTAGAAACAGTGGATAACTTGATTTATCTGGGAGTTACAATCTCTAGTGAATCTAATTGAAATCAGCAAATAGAAATTACCAAATTGAAGGCCAGGCTGACTGTGCTAGCCGTAAGTAGGCATAGAAAGGCCTATGCATTCCATTCAGTTAGACGCATGAGGTATGTACGTTAATGGAAAATCTAAAACCTCTATTTTATATACACTGTAGTGCAGAAGTCTGGGTTTTGGAAATGAATGTTGATAACTTAGAACATAAACAGTATCTGTTCCTGAGCTTGCTACTTGAATTGTCAAAATTTGTACCTGGGGTCTATTGAGACTTAAGACCGAGATGATCTCTATTGAAATTGCTGCATTGCTAAGGGCACTTGATTACTGGTACAGAATTATGAAACATTGTCCCAGTAACTTATCAAAGATTGTATAGAAGAATAATTGTATTCTGAAACTCGATTTGAGGCATTGGCACAAGCATTTGTATCTACATTCTGCTTTAGAAAGTTTTTTGGGGGGCTATGTTGTTTGCTTGGGGATTTTAGCTGGCTTCCTGAATCAGAGCTTGGAGGATGGGAACAAAGTGGCAGAGAGCCATTCAGAGGACGCCAGAGGTGGGGGAGCAGTTTTAAAAAATGTAAGGAGATTTTGTTTATTGCCCACACACCATTCAGAGCATTGCAATACAATTTGGACCTAGATTCTGCCTTAGAAAGTTATTTTTGGGGTCTGTGTTGTATGGATGGGGATTTCAGCTGGTCTCCTGAATCAGAGCTTGGAGGGCAGGAAGTAAGTGGCACAGACCCAATCAGAGTACACCAGAGGTGGTAGAGAAGACTACCACTCCTACATCAGGCATTGATCATCAAGCGGACCTCCACGCTAAAGACCTCCATGTTAAGGACTGCAGCACAAAGGACATCACAAGGGAGTCTGCCAGGAGGGAGGGAGGGAGTCAGTCAGGGGAGGCAGCCAGAAGCTGCTCACTCTGGCCCCAAATCATAAGTAGGCATAAGGGGAAAGCAGGTGTCCACATCCACCTAGCATCAGTAAGGGAATACAGTAGGTGTACCACCCTATACAGGGCAAAACTACACTAGCGCTCCAAAAGTTACAAAAACCTAAGGGTAGGATAAAAGCCCTTTGTAGGGTAAAGGTAATAAAAGGATTTAGAAGGGTTAATATAACAGAGGGAGAAGGAAGGATAGGATGATGGGAGCGGTGCAGTGCAGAGGATGCAATGTGGTAGTCTTCAGGGAGATGACCTGGAGGCTGTGTTGCTGCCCCATTTGTCTGCACCTCTCTGGGCTGCAGGAGGAAATTGCCAGACTCAAAGCTGAGTTGCCTTGGGTTTGGAGGATCTTGTTCTCCACACAGGGAACCATCTGTGATACTGAATCTAGACTTAAGTTGGTTAACAGTACAATTATTCCAATTATAGATTATGGGGTCCTTTTATATGCAGGGGCCACTAGAACTTTATTGAATTCCATTGATATGGTTTACAATAGGTTGGCCCATTATGTCCTGGATGTACACCACAGAACGCACCATTGTCCGATGAATCAAAAATTAAACTGGTTAAGACTGAGTGACAGGAGGGACTTACATATTTCTTTATTTATGGTAAAGGTCTGGAAAGGAATAGTTCCTCAATATGTTATTGACCTTTTTTCACTTAGGTCGATACCATCAAGATTGAGGTCAGCGGCTGGTTTAGAATTTAACGTACCTAAAGTCAGATTAGATATACGGAGATTTTCAGTTAAACACAGGGGTGTGGTAGTTTGGAATCAACTTCCAATTGGAATAAGAAATCCCTCCACACTGAACAAAAAGAGATATATTAAGTCATGGTTTAATAACCAAAGTCATATACCTGTAGCGTGTTGTCTCTCAGCAATACCTTGGAATCCCTAGATATTTTTTCTATTCGTAGCCTGTTGGGTTTTATTGATTATATGCCAATGCTGGATCTATTGATTATATGTAATGTGTCTTTTTGAAATTTTGTATTTTGTGCTATTATTTATTATGTAGAATGTATGTAAGGTAACTGTATGAATGTGTAACTGGATCACCTTGAAAATGAGTTCGCTCAATGGTGTTTTATCCATTTCATGGCATTGTTCTAAATAAAATATATTACTACTACTACTACTACTTACTTACATGTAGTCTACCATCTCAACCTCAGAAGTTACCCAATTGGAGGAATGGCTGGAGAGAAGTGGGCTCAGGGTGGGTTAAGGTAGTGGAGTGTAGGCACATCCCTCATCTGGTGTCACTACAAAACTCCTATACTACACTGGCTGAGTGGGAATGTCCCACAGAGGCACCTGATGTAATGACCGGGGTGCATGTGAGTTTTTTCCATAGTGGAGACTCCAAAGGGGGAGGCAGAGGACCACAGGGGAGGAGGAAGTGAATCCTGGTGGAGACTCCATAGTAAAGGGGATACAGCTGGGGGAAGGTGAGGATGATGAGAGAGAATTTAGGTGCCTTCCCAGTGCCACAGCTCGCAGGGATGGAAAGAGGATCCAAAAGATGCTGGGGCAGCAGCAAGGGAAGGAGGGAGAGCTGAATATCATTATCCATCTGGGGGGCAAATGACCTGGATAGGGATGAGCCAGGAATAGTTCAGGAGGAGTTTAGGGAACTGGAGAGTGGTCTTAGACAAGTAACATGATCTGTGACCTTCTTGGAGGTGCCTACCTATCTATGACAGTGGAGAAGTACAAGAGTCTCCACACCATGATGTTCAAAGCATGGTTGAAGGAATGGTGCAGAGAGTAGGGTTTTAGCATTATTGGAGACTGGGGCCCTACCTAGAGGGATAAGGGCCTGTACAGGGGCAATGGCCTGCATCCATCTGGGCCGGGGGGGCATGGTCCTCAGTAAACAGTTTAAATGCTACATTGGCAAGCATTTAAACTAGTCGGGGGCAGAATAAAGCATGGATACAAACTGTCCCCACACACAAACAGTCTTACAATGTCAGCAATGGGAATCCTAATGGAGTGCAATCCCAAAAGGAAGCAAATAACAGAATGGTGCAGAGAGTAGGGGTTTGGCTTAATTGGGGACTGGGGACCCACCTGAAGGGATAAGCGCCTGTACAGGGATAATGACCTGCATCCATCCAGGGGAGGACCGTGGTCCTCAGTAAAATGTTACATTGGCAAGTATTTAAACTAGCCAAGGAGGGGGTGGAATAAAGCAGGAAGACATAAGCTGCCCCCCACAGGCTTATGAGGTCAGCAGTAGGAATCCTGATGAAGTGCAATCCCAAAAGGAACCAAATAACAAAGGAATCCAAAGGGGTAAAAGGAAAAAGAGGTAGTGAAAAAAGTAGTGGAGGAAATAAGGAAGGAAAATGGAAGATAAGAGGGAAGGCAAAACAATCTGGAGAGCCATGTGTGCAAATGCTAGAAGTCTGGGCAATAAGATTGCAGATCTAGAGGTCACCATGACAGATGCGGACCTGGACATAGTAGCAAAAACCAGGATTGGGATGTAGCCACACCAGGTTATACTCTGTTCAGAAAGAACAGGGTAGGTAAAAAAGGGGGAGGAGTGGCTTTTTATGTCAGGGACAACATAAAACCTATGGAAACACAGGGACAGCAAGGAGGAGATGAGGTACTGTTGGTCACCCTTGATACACGGAAGGGGGCCACTGTTTTCGTAGTAGTGGTCCGCAAATCTCCAGCACGGGGGGGGGGAGGTGGGTAAAGATATGATTGAAGCAATCCAAAGGACAGCATGCGGGGGGGGGAGTATTGCTGGTAGTGGACTTCAATCTACTGGACTTGGATTGGAGCCTACCAGCTGCAGCAACAGAAGTGGGGACATCCTGGACTCCTGCAAGGGGCATTCCTCTGCTCAGGCAATTAGTAAAGGAACCCACTCATGAGGGGGCAAAACTGGACCTGGTACTGATAAACAGGGACAGTGTTGCTGATGTCACAGTGGGTGGCCACCTGGGAATCAGTGATCACCCTTCAGTGTGACTCAATATAGGAACTGGGCAAGAAATGAGCCACACTAATATGAGGGTGCTGGACATCAGGAGGGCCGATTGTAAAAAATGGAAGCACATCTCTGGAACACCCTAACAGGGATAGAGAAACTGAAGGAGCTGAGGAACAATGGGCAAAAATAAAGGGGAGCATTGAAAAGCCAATCTCTGTGTCAGGCAGGTTAACAAGGACAAGAGAAAAAGGAGACCACTATGGTTCTCTAGAGAAGTAGTGGAGAAAGTAAGGGCAAAAAATCTAGCATTTAGAAGGTACAAGAGTACACAGAAGGAGGATAGAGAACATTACCAGGAGAAACAAAAGACATGTTTACATGGTCACATTTGCACTGGAGTAACTCAAGCACTCAGGTTGCTCTAGTGCAAAGACTTTCATGTAGTCACTTACTGGATTGGGGTAAACTGCTCCTTACAGAGCTCCCAGATTCTTCTGCAAGCTGGGGACACTGAGTGGAGCGAATGGCTTAAGCTGCAGTGCAGGCTGTCTGCACCGCAGTAACCCGTCCATTTCCTGTGCTTCCTGTGATGCAGAGTGTGGCTCTGGCATGCACACTGCTGTACAGATGTAGACTCGTGCATGAGTAGTGTTGTTTTTTGGTAACTGCTGTGAGCCAAATAATGTACCGAATAGAAGGCAGTCTCGTGAGCATAGCAAAGTAGGTAATATTAAAAACCAAGTGCTGAAGCATTGTTAACTTTGCTTTTGAAATAGCAAGCCATGATTTCGGGCATGCACATCAGTGCCACTATTAAATTGGTGCACAGCCATCTGGCTTCCAGATGCACGGCCACTCACTAGTGCAGATTAATGGCATAGAGAGGGTCCATCTAGACAGACAGACTGTGCATTGCAGGTGGTCATAACTGTACTGTTGTAGTCAGAATTTTGAAGTGCCACAGCCATGTAAATATGGCAAAAGAGAGGCAGGGAGAACAGTTTGGCGCGTAAAAGTGTGAACGGAAGAAAATATTGCCCATTCAATAAAGAAAGGGGACAAAATATTCTTTAGCTATATAAGCAAGAAAAGACAGACCAAAGGAAGGGGTAGTAAGGATAAAAGGAAAAGGAAGGGGTTGTGAGGAAGAGGACAAAAAAAAAAAGCAGACATATTGAACAATTACTTTTGTTCAGTATTTGCAGAGGAAAGGGTAGGTGATGGGCTAAAGATACGGGACAGGGGTGTTAAAGGTAGGGAGGTGAACACTAGTCCTTTTACAGAGGAGAGAGTCCTCAAGGAAAAGCACAATTAAAAGTAGACAAGGCAATGGGACCTTGATGGGGTGCATCCTAGAATACTTAGGGACCTCAAGGAGGTGCTGGCTGCACCTCTGACAGCTCTGTTCAACCTATCACTGGAAAGATAGGAGGTTATCTCGGACTGGAGGAGGGCAGATGTGGTCACACTACACAAAAGCGGAAATAGGGAGGAGGCAGGAAATTACAGACCTGTCAGCCTGACTTTGGTAGTGGGTAAAGTAATGGAATCACTACTGAAGGAAAGGATCAGGGAATACCTTGTAACGTGCTGATTACAGGATCTGAGGCAACATGGCTGCACAGGGGGTGGTCTTGCAGACAAACCTGACTGAGTTCTTTGGCTGGGTGATCAGGGAAATGGATCAAGGAGGAGCAGTAGATGTGGCCTACCTGGATTTCAGTAAGGCCCTTGGCATAGTTCCACAGAGAAGACTGCAGAGCATGCTGGGCAACCTAGAAATGGGTCCAAAATTAGTAAAATGTGTAAGAAGTTGGCTAAGCAATAGGAGTCAGAAGGTGGTGGTAAATGGGGTCTACTTTGGAGAAGGAAAGGTGAACAGCAGGATGCCACAGGGGTCAGTGCTAGGCTCATTCTTCTTCAATGTCTTTATTAGCAACATTGCAGAAGGGCTGGAAGTGAAAGTGTGATTGTTCATGGATGACACAAAAATCTACAACAAAGTGGACACACCAAAGGGGGGTGGAGGTGGAAAGAATGAGGGATGATATGACAAAGCTTGAGAAATGGTCAAGGAATGGCAGATGGGTTTCAATGCAGAAAAGTGCAAATTCATGCACTTGGGACACAGAAACCAAGGGGCAACATGTCAATGGGGTGGGCGGTATTAGCAACCACAGAACAGGAAAGGGACCTGTTGTAATCATTTCTGATCACCTGAAGGTGGCCAAGCAATGTGGTAAGGCAGTGGGGAAGGCTAGCAGGATGCCCTGGTGCATAGAGAGGGCATCACCAGCAGAAAGAGGGAGGTAGTATTTCCCCTCTATAGATCACTGGTAAGACCCCACCTCGAGTACTGTGTCCAGTTCTGGAGGCCCTACCTCTGAAAGAACATAGACAGGGTGGTGGCGGTACAAGGGAGAGCTACCAAAATGGTGCAGGGCCTGCTTCAAAAGTCCTATGAGGAAAGACTCAAGGAACTAAATATGTACTCTCTAGAGAAAAGGAGGGAAAGGGGGGACATGACAGAAACATTCAGATATCTCACATGTTTTAATAAGGTACAGGAAGATAACATTTTCCATAGAAAAAGATGCTCCAGGACATGGGGTCATGCTATAAAGCTGGAAGGGTGGAGAAGGCTCAAAGAAGATGTGAGGAAATACTTCTTCACGAAGAGGGTGGTTGACACCTGGCACAGCCTCCCAACAGAAGTGTTGGGTGCTAAAACGGTAACAGGATTCAAGCATGCATGGGATAGACACAAGGGGACCTTAGAAGTAAGACAAGTGGAGGAGAAGACAGGAGATCAAGTAGGGTCTATGGTGGCACAGTAGGTATGGAAGTTTGGGCAGACTAAGTGGGCCAAGTGGTCCTTATCTACTGACAACTTCTATTTTTCTGCTTCTATGAACAGATTTATATCCCCACTTGGTATAATTTGTTCAATAAGATCCTGGTTAATTTAGGAATGCCACCTTTGTTCCAGATTATATCCCCTACTGAACTGGATTTATATAAAATACTGACTGCTCAAAGGATAGTGGATGTGGAGATTCAAGTCTGATATTGCCAGGCTGGGAGTCACATCAACCTTTCAACTTTATAAACATTTGAAAAACGTTTCTACCTTAAAACTATTTACTGTCTTGTGAATCAAATACACATGGAAGTTTCTGGCACAACTATAGGTCCATTTTTTTTCTCCATAAGTAACAATTCCCTCTGGACTAGCTCATCATGTCCTGGGACATTTTGTGTCAGGTTAAGCAATGGATGGTTCAGATCTCATACGAAGCTTATTGGAAGTAATGAGCTAGGGATCAATTTATAAATATCCCAGATGGTCCACTACGTCATGGGTAGAGATGGGCGAAGTTATGAAAACTCCACTCCATGGATTAATTCACAGATTTTGCTCATTTTGTGAAATGAATCCGTGGTGCAAAGCCAAAATTTGCTTCCCAAAAAACTCTGCAAAATGTGGAGTTTGGCAACTCTGCTGATGGAGTTTGGCACAGAAATTGTTCAAACAACTAAAATGTCCTTGGTGTCTTGTGCCTCCCCCCAGCTGATCGCTGACCCCAAATAAATTACAATTCCCTGGTGTCTAACGGTCCCCCCCAACTGATCACTCACCGAATATGAAATAAAATTCCTGGTGTCTAGTAGTCCCCCACCAATCACCAGCCCAAGTAAAATACAGTTTCTTGGTGTCTAGTGGTCCACCCCCACTACACACTGATCACTGGCATGACATAAAATTCCTGGTGTCTAGTGCCCCCGATCACCAGCCAGATGTGAAAGAAATGTATACTTCCCTGGTGTCTAGTGCCCCCGATCACCAGCCAGATGTGAAAGAAATGTATACTTCCCTGGTGTCTAGTGCCCCCGATCACCAGCCAGATGTGAAAGAAATGTATACTTCCCTGGTGTCTAGTGCCCCCGATCACCAGCCAGATGTGAAAGAAATGTATACTTCCCTGGTGTCTAGTGCCCCCGATCACCAGCCAGATGTGAAAGAAATGTATATTTCCTGGTGTCTAGTGCCCCCGATCACCAGCCAGATGTGAAAGAAATGTATACTTCCCTGGTGTCTAGTGCCCCGATCACCAGCCAGATGTGAAAGAAATGTATACTCCCTGGTGTCTAGTGCCCCCGATCACCAGCCAGATGTGAAAGAAATGTATACTTCCTGGTGTCTAGTGCCCCCCGATCACCAGCCAGATGTGAAAGAAATGTATACTTCCCTGGTGTCTAGCTGATCCCCTCCCTATTCCCTATCCCCTGTAATTAAAAAAGACGTAGTCCATTTCCTGTGTGTAGCAACCCCATCCCTTACCCCAATCTGATGTAATAAAAAGGCAGTCACCATTCCCTGGTGTCTAGCAGACACCCCCCCCCCGCGCAGGTAATGCCCTACCACCACTGTCACAGAGGGTGGGAAATAAACAGGACAATGTTTTAAGATTTGAAACATACAGTTTGTGTGATATTAATTAACAAAACGTATTTATAGAAAGAAAGAAAATAAACCAGAAAATAAGAAAAAACAAAATAATAACCTTCAAGTCAGGCAAAACGAAATATTCAGCAACATAACGACCACTTGTCCTTTCAGTGGTTTCTTGCACCTTCAGGTATTCAGTACAGTCTTAGAATTAATAGAACTGCTACAGCTCTCAATACTTCAGTATCTACTCACTCAGTTGACCTCTCCTTGTCACTTCCCAGACTCAACTGTCTGATGTCTAGGAGAGTGGAATATTTATACCCCTGGATCATAGTTACATGACATAGACCCTTAACATTAAAAGCAGGTTTCTTGATCTGTGGTAGAGGTTTGGACATTAGAAAGTGTCCTCAGTATTATAATCCCTATTACCTTCTCCATTAGAACACCAACTTCCCACTATACTGAAGTGTAGATGGACATTTTTAAAGAAATGCTGTAATTAGGCCATTAATTACCTAGCAACCCAGATGTAGCTACCTTGGTTACTGTAAGATTGACAGTTATGAATCAGACTGTCTTATAAAACAGGGACATTAGAGGGCGTCCCTCCCTTAGGGAAATTCCCTTTACTCCAAAGCCTGCACAGAGAAGCAGCACTGTTTTTTTTTCTACAAAACTCAGGTAGTGATTACTCCTTTCTGGCCAACCTGCATTCTTTTATAAATGGCTTACCTGACACACATAAAAACAATTGCTGTGCTTATTTATTCTCTGGGTATGCTACCTCGAATGTACAGAATCTAAGAACTTTACTTTCATTTGCATGTGTTCTTTTTGCCACAAACTTGCATGCATTTAAAAAGGCATAAAGAGAGCATTTAACACTCCGTACTATCAGTGTACTTTGGGGCAGGGTGTTTTTGCACGGTTCTTCTGAGTTTTACAGCTCTGCCTAAACGAATAAATCTGGAGCGCTCTCTGTTATGCAGGAGCGGCGGCTTAAAATTGCAGAACTCCTGTTTTGCTTTTAGCCATCGCTTCTGTCTGGCTTTTTCATTCATTCATTTGTTCTTTACAAAAGATAAAGCCTGCTTGGCTTACCAGAGCATCTCCCACATCGGGAGCAACCTCCTCAGGCTTTCTAAGGTGGGTAGAGGTAGAAGATGTAGTTGCTTTTTGCATGAGCCGCCTGTTGCACAACTCAAAAAGTGAAAGCGCTTCACCTTCCTTTTCAGGCGGGCTGCTGACATTTCCGGATGCCGCGTCACCTCTCCTCTACTCTGCGCCTCATTCCCTTTCCTTTTGGGACACCTGAAAAAGGCAGCGCTGGTCAGCTTTTCGTCCCTCAGTGCACAGAAGGTGCAGATACCGAGAAACAAAAGGGGGTTATTTCAGGTCTTGGGCAACCCTTATGTTTTCACTGATTTATATAGTTTTACTTGGGTGGCTGCACAATCATATTGCGCCTGTCCCCGAGTAAACACAGCAGCTAAAAGCAAGTTCTGTTATTCACTTTTAAGGATCAAACCAACAAAATGCATATATTTTACTGGCTCCTATTTATAGCAGGACAATTTATGGTGCTACAACAAACATTTCATTATTTCTTGTACAGATCATTCTTTTCACTCCTTTTATTTTTCTAAATACACTATATGCTCTTTTCTATTTCTATACCAGCAACCTAAATCAGCTGCCCATGTATTCATAGTCCAATATGGCTAGCATGTTTTACCTTGTTACACACTGACAGCAGTGTACATCTTGGGGGGGTCAAATACCAGGGCACCCTTCCATGACAGCGGTCACTCTGTCACATACCTCCCCACTTAAGAGGGCAACCATCCAATGGTTGTCCAAAAATATTGTACCATACTAACCCACACGAGGGTATGGTGGAGTTCTGGCCCACACTCAGCATAGAGCTCCACCCCATGGTCCCTTAAATCATGTTTATCAGGATGCAAAGCATCTCAAACGCTACCCATTCATTAACCCTGAGGCTGTTATCTTTGAATTAAACATAGTAACCTCTATATTTAACCATACTATCACAGCAAAAACAGTAACCTTTAGACATATTTCTGTGCCCCCTTTTCATTAGTACACATACTGTCATCACCATAGTATACCTGTACACATTACATTTTCTGTACACTCTTTCCGAAAACACACCTAGCACCCTTTTATGGTACTCATTTGTATCCCTCTCTGCATCAATGGCATATCATAAACCTCATCATTGAACATTTAGAAGAGAAAAAAACAAAAAGAAAAAATTGGGCCAGTATTCGGTGAGGGGAGCCATTACACACTAACATTGGGCGGCGATCAGCAGGGGCACATAATTTGCTGTTTGTAACTTTGCCTTGCTTTTGTTTTTTTTAAGTGCAATACTCACTTACCCCCCCCCAAAAAAAAAGCAAGTCGAATTTACAAATGGTGAATTTCCTGTTGCACAGGAAAACTTGACAAAATGATCCATGTTGCTGGTGAATTAAAGCTTTGTTGTATCTCTAGTCCTGGGTTAAAACTTAATATCCTTCATCATAGAATGTTCCAGCCTAAATGAATTAAGAAAGAAAAGACTGGATGCATTTCATGCAAAATATCCTGCTAGTAGTCAGATGGATTCTGTGACATTATTAATTTCTACGTATTCCACAATTAAGCTGTAGCATTTGGCAACATTTTTTACTGCTGCTAGATATCTATACAGAATACACTGCTAACTGCATTTAAACATTTTAGTACTGCTTTTGTATATTTAACATCTTTGATCTTTGTAGGTCTATAACAGTCCTTCGACTACAAACGTGCTTTTGTTTTAATAAAAACTAACTCAAACCGAACCCTAGGATGAATTATAGTGTAAGTGGTATTCAGGAAGTAGATGAAACACTGTCAACCTCATTAACAGAATCACTACCAATATTCTGAGTGTCTAATAGACAACAGCCAGTACCAGGAGAGAGACATACAGGAACATCTTGGGGAAGGAGAGGAACAACTGTGTATCCCTGCAGCCACAGGGATGTTTCATACGGAGGTGGTGAATATTGTCTCTACTGCATCATCTTTCACAATACTTAAGTGCAGCCACACTGTACTTATTAGCCCATGGATAGTAGAATATTTGCCCCAATGAGGTCACCATGGCCACCACACAGATAAATGGACACTGATGGCAGAAAAGGTCTACCAGATCATCCGGTCTGCCCACCCCACCAAACTACTCTGCACTTGCCCTTGCTTTGCACCTTTCCCATTATAAGACCTGGGTTCAGTGGGTGCTACGCCCTGTTTTTTTTCCACAGCAGCTGTAGCTGTATAACTACTTTGTGTTTCTGGAGCTGGCAGAACTCTGTCAAAGGCCACAGTGGATTGACTTTTTTCTTTGTAGGAGATGAGTGACCACCATTCTTGCCTCTACCACCAGCTTTTGGCAGCTTCACATTCCTGCTTCTCACTAAGATATGCGACATATTCTGGCTCATCATTAAATTTGCTGAGGTGGGTGTCAATATCATAGTCAGATAATGTATGCAACTCTTGCAGTTTTAGTAGTTATTCAGACCCTGAAGAGTGCTCATGTGACTCCTCAGCACCTAGAAAAGTGGCAGGAGAACACATATGAGCAGCTTGGGCAATGCAACTGGTGTGGTCATGGTCACAGTTCCAGGGGCAGGAGGCGCCATGCTAATTTTCACAAGCACAAATGGCATAGTGGTTACAGTAGTTGCAGTGGTACAGGTGACAGTCGGACAAGCAGTACTCACAGTAGAGACAATCACAGTAATGAAAGAGCTGCTGGTCATAGTGGTTGTGAAGATGGCTCCAGTTACAGTGCATATGACTGTAGTGGTCACATTCAATACAGTGACAGTGGCATTAGTGAACAAAAGGATTGTCTGAGGCTGGGGAAATCTTAGAACTAATGGTTGTGGGAGGAACACACTGGTGGGTGATGTAGCCATGTGGCAGTTGTGGGAATAGTACTGAAACTGCTGGTTGGGGGGGTGCTTCTGTGACAGGTGATGTCAGCTGTAAAGCCCTCTCACTTTTACAGAATGATGGTGCTACAAATGTGGTACTGGTACTGAGTATTGGTACTAGCAGTTGTGGTTCTGGTGGCAATTTTACTAACTCCTTTCCCGGTGGCACCAGAAACTAAAGGTTTTGTAGTGGAGAAAAACATTTTAGAATATTAGATATGCCCAGACTATCTGTCACCATGGTCCACACCCCTTGGCCCAGATGGCTAGCTGAGGCTGTACCAAGCACATTTGTGGGATTGCTGAGACATGGTCAGTCACTACCGTGTTTGTCTGCATGTTTGTAACTTAGTTAGCATGTGTGTGTGTATTTAACTTAGCACGTGTGTGTATTTGTGTCTGCTGTTTTTGTTTTTAGTGGCACTTTAAAAACACAAAACCTACACCACTCAAGAAGAAACTAATAAAGTAAGGCTGATACAGTAGTAGAGAACAATGGAGTCAGCCAATAACTTCTCAGCTGTACACTGAACAAAGCCTGGAATGATACATCACACAATGTACGTAACTTAGTGAGCCAAGAATGACGCACTGAGAAAAACTGCAGCATTTTAGAAAAAAGCTACATGTACACTGCCACACACATGCAGGGAGTACAGACTCACAAAAAAAAAAACTGCACACACACACACACACACACACACACACATGCACATGCTACTCATGCAGTGAGCTTTGGGGGAAGTCAGTCAACGCCCTCCACAGTCATATAGGAAACTGAGCACAGAACCAAATGATAATCAGCAACACTTAAATGAGTTAAGCCTGACACATTCAAACAAAACTGCAACAGTTTTTACAACACAAAAACATACATGCACACACAGGACATCGCTTCACATACACACATTAAAAATACTATGCACATACAGGCAAGACATGCCCAGTGAGCTGTGTGTGTGTGGGGGGGGGGGGGCTGACACTCTCCTCAACTTATGCAAGAAACATAACCTAGATCCAGATGACAGCAAAAAAAAAACATTAAATTAAAATTTGCTTCATGAAAACTCATACTGGAGCTATGTGTAACTGAAAACGAGGAAGGGGGTGGTAAGAAAAAAACATACCGTTACAGAGCCCAGGAAAAGGTTCCCAGTAAATGCAATCAGATAAGTCATGTCTGATATTGCTTGCAAAAAAGCGCTTGGAAGAAATTGTATTTCAGCAATAAATTACAGTGGAGTTGTGTGAAATGAAATGCAGCAGGGAAGGGGTGTCAGCACACACACATACACACACACACACACACACACGCACAGCCTTCCCAGTCACTGAACCTAGCTATATGGACAAAAAGCAAAAATACTGTCAAAAGAGCCAAGGCTGACTTATCCAATACTGATCAGATTTTAACACTGACCAGAAAAGTCTATGGAGCAAATAATGCATTTTTTTGGCAAGTTCTACGTTTCATGAGGTTGAAAAAGTAACTCTGAAATTACTGTTTTTTTGTCCACTACCAACTCAGAGTGAGATCACATGGTGGTCAATATGTGAGCTCCAGAAACAGACTGACTGGCCGACAAAGCTCTGTGAGACTTCGAAGTATCATTGAATAGTGCATCCCTGCTGCTGAGTAGTGAACTATTTGGCAGGTCCAACTGAATATTCAGGAAGCCTGCTATTCATGTTATTTGGGAAATACAGTTTGGAGCAAGCACTGTCCTAAGTGAAACTTATAATTTAGTTTAAATGAAACATGACTGTGTTAGCATAAGTTCTTGGACCTGTCATTATTGTCTTCATATACTGTATGATCTCACCTCGCACCCCTGCAATTGCACCTGATACTGGGAGGACTAAAAGTCCAAGTTTCAGTGGGGGGAAATAACTCCTCCCACATCCCTACTTAACGTAGCTACTTCCATTTGCTCTGCTTCAAGCATTTCAAAATCCTGTGTACTGTGAGCCATCTAGTCTGCTCTGGACCCTGTGCTGCTCACTCCTCAGCTGCGTTGGCTGGTTTGGCTGGGCTTGCTGCATTCCCCTCTGCCTCTCTTGGTCTCCATTTCTTCCCTGGCTTGGGTTCCCCTTGGTTTTTCTGTTTTTGTTCTTGTTCTTGTCCCCCTTCCTCCTGTTGTTTGTCCCTCCCTCATCCCTTCTCCCCTTTTGTTGCTGTTTCTCCATTCATTCCCTTCCCTGCTCCTTCCTCAACCCCATTCTTCCCTGTACCATCTTGGTCTCTCTCCATTTCTCCTTCATCTCCTTTCTTTTAGGCTTTCTCTCTGCCTTCATGCTATGGCTCAGTTTCTCCACTGGCACTTCCAGGTGTGACATCACCCACCCTGATGGATTAACTTCCCTGCAGCTGTCTCTGCTGTACTGACCATTGCCACATACTGGATGATACAAGCACCAGGATCCCCGAACCAGCTTTCGCCACATGCTGCTCTACACTGGGCTGACTCTGCTTTCCAGTGCTGCCCTGTGCCTTGCCCAATGGACTTGCCTTCATTGCACTTTACATCACGCATCAATTTAACTGTATTGGAGTGCACTAGGGATTTCTGTGGGCTGGACCTTGAGAATGAAAAGTAGCAGTAACCTACTCTCTGCTGCCTTAATGACCTTCACCTGCATGTGACAATTAAGTTCACTCATTCAGCTGGGGGTCATTACTGGAAAAGCTAAACCTGGATCTGCATACTGCTCAGTGCCTCAGCTTAACATCCGTGGCTCCAAACGCTGTTACAACTGTCCTACATGGCTTAATTTGCTTCCTAGACTCCACTGCTACCTCTTTTCTTGCTCCACTAACAGATTGTATCTCCTGAGCTCCGCTTGCCTCCTTCTCTAGATTCGCACCGTTTCCAGTATTTGTGGACTAAGACGTTAGAACTACTTCCTATGTTTCACTGATGGTGAATATAAAGCCAGCTCAGCCATTAACTATATCACTTATTCTGCAGCCCTATCTGTAACAGTTTATGGTCTCCAGATTTGGTTGGATTATATGGTACATCTGCTTCAATGCTGTTCTTACACACCTCGTTAGGTTCTCTGCACTGCTCCACACGACCCATTTTCACTGATATGCCTTATCTTTTATGCAGTATTGCTGTCTTCTCTCCATGTCAAGAAGTCAGTGGAACTCTCACCTTGTGGGTATTACTTTCCTTCCAACAGCTTATTACTTATTACCTCCTGTCTGCTTGATTCTGCCTTCATGCTTTTACTGTGACTAGGAGCAACACAGGATTCTATCATAGACTTGTTCAAATCACCAAAGGAATTCAGCTCCATGGGACACAGTGCACATGCAGGATTACTCAGGCAGGACATACTGGACTCTTGGTTGTAACTCTGCTTACAGTAACAGTGGGAATTTACAGGGATTATAAGACTTACTATCAGTCTTCGAGGCAAAGCTTCACATCTACCCCTTCAGAGGATTACATTCCTGCAGGAAGGATTGCATCCCATGCTGCTTTCAGAATTGACTTATACTGCTCAATCTAGACCTGCCTGGGGGTCTCCAGCCCAATTGGCTCAAGTTTCCTCCAGGAAGGATTGCATCTGATTAAGTTCTACATGGAAGTTTCAGCTTCTACCATCTTCAGTATTAGGGAGCCACTGCTCATAATCATCTCTGTTACCAGGAGGTCTCTTCCACCTCTCACACTATGAGTCTTATCTCACCTGTCAACTTACGTGAGGGTCTCATCTGCTCTTCCTCACTTGTTGACTTATGTGGAGGTCCCGTACCGCTATTTTTTCACCTGCTGACCAAAGTGTGGGTCTCGTATTGCTAATTTTATCCTTTGTTGATCTATGCAGGTGTCGCACCACTATTTTCATCTCACATTGACCTACGTGGAAGTCTCATCCATTGAGTCTGTACATTTGTTGTCCTACGTGGAGGTCCCATACTCTTAATTCATCAACTACTGACCTACGTGGCAGTCTCATCTGCCTTTCATCACTTGTAACCCACGTGGAGGTCCCATACTCTATTTTGCCACCTACTGTTCTAAGTGGCAGTCTCATCTCTGTGTGGGGAATCTTCCTCTCTTATTGACTTATACAGCAGAATAGACCTCCAGGTTCCATTCTCTGTTCATTCTTACAGTACTGTGGCTTTTATTATTTCAGGAAACCCATCACCTGCCTCGGCAGTGGGTGCATCAGAAGCTCCTCGCTCCTTATCTGAGCTTCCTTGAAAATGATCCGGCTATCCTTCTACTCCAGCCTATCTCCTCACCTCGATGTGCCTCCAGCTTGGACTTCTCCGTCTTGATTCCTGGATCGATCCTTTCTACTTCATTAAAGCCTCCACAGTCATGTCCTTGCCACTTTGGTCCATTCCATTATATAATTATTTGGCAGCTGTTTCCTGCCCCCTCAATCTGACTTTTATCTGTTTCCTCCTTGTATTCCATAGAGATGTTTTGACTGTGCCTCTCCCTCCTTCCTCACCTTGGGCCTGAATCTGGACTGCCTCCTGCATATCCTCCTTCTGTATTCCTTTTGGGGCCTCAAATGTACCACCATCTAGTGCTCATCCATCCATTGATTCTACTCCTTGGATCCATCATTGCTCAGGCTTCCAGTAACTATTCCTCCATCCTACCATGTCTCCTCCATCTGTTACTCACATCATCAGTGGAATTCTAATTCTGCCAGCCACCTCTAAATCCTCTACTGTCCCTTGATAGACTCCAGCACTCCAGTGCTACCTTAATCACATCTCTGGCATCCAAGCAAGACTTTTCCAATTTACCATCATTCCTCGACCTACCTGCCATCATAAAATTCCCACTGCTCCTAAGAACTATTATTTTCCCTTAATCATAACCCATCAACTACGAACCCCTGATTTAACATAGAAACATGGATTTTGACAGCAGATAAGGACCGCTTGGCCCACCTAGTCTGCCCATTCCCTACATATTAGATAAGCTGCAGATTCTAGTTAACCAACAGCCTACTTACTTGTACCTTTACTATAATTGCCTAATGTCTGTCCCATGCATTCTTGAATTCCACCATTGTTTTTGACCCCACAACCTCCCCCCAGAAAGGTAATTCCATGCATCCACCACCCTATCTGTGAAAAAGTACTTTCTGACATTACCCCTGAGCTGTCCCCCCCATCTTTAAACTGTGCCCCCTTTTTCATGAACATCTTTTTCTCTCAAAGTTGCTTCCATCTTGGACTTTGTTGATTCCCTTGAGGTACTTGAACGTTTCTATCATGTCCCCCCTCCCCCTCTTTTCCTCATGGGTGTGAGCAGGACAGTAATGTGGTGGGTAGGTAACTGGCTGGGTGGCAGGACACAGAGGGTGGTGGCAAATGGCTGTCACTCCACAGAGGGAAGAGTGACCAGTGGGGTACCACAGGGATCAGGGCTGGGACCGGTCCTATTCAACATCTTCATCAGTGACATTGCGCAGGATCTAGAAGGCAGAATTTCACTGTTCGCTGATGACACAAAGCTCTGTAACAGAGTAGACACACCAGAGGGTATAGACAGAATGAGAAGCGACCTGCAGAAACTTGAAGAATGGTCAAGGGTTTGGCAGTTGAAATTCAATGCAAAGAAGTGCAAGATGCATATGGGGCACAAAAACCCTGGCACAATATATCAGTTGGGGGGTGAGGATATAGCATGCACCAAGCAGGAAAGGGATCTTGGGGTTGTCATCTCTGATGACCTCAAGGTAGGGAAACAGTGTGACAAGGCAGCAGGTAAAGCAAATAGGATGCTGGGATGTATAGGCAGGGGCATCACCAGCAGGAAAAGGGAGGTCATAATTCCGCTATACAAGACACTAGTGAGGCCCCACCTGGAGTACTGTGTACAGTTCTGGGAGACCATACCACGTAAGGACATAGACAGGGTAGAGAAGGTTCAGAGGAGGGCAACAAAGATGGTGCATGGATTGCATCACAAGTCCTATGAAGACAGGTTGAAGGAACTGAACATGTACTCCTGGAGAAGAGAAGGAGAGAGGATATGATAGAGACATACAAGTATCTTACAGGGAGGAACAGGTGCAGGAAAACACTATTTGTAAGCAAAAAGATGTTCCAGGACTAGAGGCATGGGATGAAGTTGGAGGGAGGACGATTCAGAGGAAACATGAGAAAGAATTTCTTCACAGAACGGGTGGTGGACAAGTGGAACACCCTGCCAGAGGAAGTGGTGGGGGCTGAAACAATCATGGGATTTAAAAATGCATGGGATAGACATAAAGGAATTCTAGAGGTCAGGGGTTAGGGGCAACAGACTTCTAGGAAAACAAACTGAACTTACAAGCTCAGATGGGCAGACTGGGTGGGCCATAGGCCCTTATCTGCCGACACTGTCTATGTATCTATGTATCTATGTAAGTGTATACATATTAATCCCTTTCAGTCTCTCCTCATATGGCTTCTATTGCAGACCCTGCACCATTTTAGTTGCCCTCCTCTGGACCACTTCCATCACGTCTATGTCCTTGTGGAGAGGGGGTCTCCAGAACTGCTCGCAGAACTCCAAATGGGATCTCAACAACTGTCTGTATAGATGGATAACAACGTTCTGTTTTCTGCTGGTAAAGCCTCTCCCTAGGCATCCCAGTATCCCTCCAGTCCTCCTTACCGGCTTCTCACATTGTTTGCCTGCCTTAAGGTCATTTGATATGACTACCCCCAGGTCCCTTTCCATTTTTGTTGTCGTTAGTATCCCCCGCCCCACCCACTGTGTACTCTTCCCCTGTGTTTTTGCTTCCCTGGGGCATTACTTTGCACTTTTTTGCATTGAATCTAGGCTGCCATACGTTTGACCATACCTGCAACCTTGCCAAGTCCCTTCTCATCCTTTCCCCTTGTATATCAACCATGTTGTAGATTTTTGTGTCATCTGCAAAGACGCATACTTTTCCTTCCAGCCCGTCTGCAATGTCTCCTATAAAGACACTACAAAGGACTGGTCCCACTACTGAACCCTGCAGTAACCCACTAGTAACCACCCTTTCTTCACAGTGTCCTCTGTTTACTATTACCCTCTGCATCCTGTTGGTCAGTCAATTTGTTGCCCAGGCTATCACCCTGGGACCCACTCCCAGGGTGGCTAACTTGTTTATTAATCTTTTGTGTGGGACTGTGTCAAATGCCTTGCTAAAGTCTAGGTAGGCCATATCTAGAGCCCCTACCTGGTCTACTACTTTGGTCACCCAGTCAAAGAAATCTATGCCAGGCACCATTGCTTTGTCCACCATGAGTTTTAGGAGTTTTCTCAGGACCCTGCCTTCTGTGAATGGACTGTTATCAACCCACCCACCCACCCCATCCAGAGTGCTTCTATTGCTTGGTTTAGGTACCTCTCCTCTTCTTTTGTGAATACTGAGCAAAAGTATTTGTTCTGTATCCCTGCTTTTCCATTGTCATCTTCTGCCCACCTCCCCTTCCCTTTGTTAAGCCTCACTATTGCTTCCTTGGTCTTCATTCGCTCCCTGATGTACCTATACAAGGTTTTATTCCCCATCTTTACAGAGTTGGCTATCTTTTCTTCAGTTTGGGCCTTTGCTATTCTGACTGCCTTCCCCACTTCCTTCTGCCTTAACTGGTACAGTTCTCTGTCCTGCTTATTCTGTGATTCTTTATACTTCCTGAATGCTTTCTTTTTCTCCCTAACCTTTCCTCCACCTCTTTTGAGAACCATAGTGTTTTTTTACTTCATTTTGTTTTGTTTATTTGCTCCACACAAAGACTTGTTGCCTCTGTGATGACAGTTTTGATTTTCTCTCATTGCTCTTCAACCCCTCCTTCCTGTCCCTTTGCTAGTGCATTCCTTAGGCACTCACCATTTTGCCAAAATCCAGCCCACCGAAAGTCCAGTACTTTCGTCTTTGTATGGCTTGACTCTACAGATGTGTTTATTATGAACTACATTGCTCAGTGGTCACTAGTTCCCAGATGGCTACGCACTTCTAAATCTGTAATCCTCTCACCATCTCCATTTGAAAGTACCAGGTTTAAGATTGCTCCCTGCTGAGTGGGTTACAACACTAGCTGTCTGAGTCATGCCCCCTGCAGGGCATTGAGAATGTCCCTGCTCTTAGATGTGGCTGCAGCACATGTACTCCAGTTAACATCTGACATACTCAGGTCACCCATCAAACAAAATCTCCCCTTTTTCTGCCATTCTAAGGATGCCTTCTAATATTTCTTTGTCCATTTCCTCCCCCTGAGATGGGGGTCTGTATACAACCCCTGTGCAGATTGTGGTGCCATTACCTGTCTCCAAGGTGACCCACAGTGCCTCCTCTCTTCCCCTTTTACCCTTTAGTTATGTTGCTTTGATCATATTCAAGTACTGAATGCCTGCACTCACATATAAAGCTCTTACTCATCCATCTGTTCAAATGTATCTAGTCGTACGTATACCTCTAAGACTTTAATATCGAATACCACAATGACATTCCAGACATTGTCTAACTGCTCATCTTCCATCATCTAGACGTCCTTCCAACTTGGATTCTCTTTCATCTTTGAGAATCAACCTTCTTACTCACATTGTCAAAGATTCAGAGGATATGACTCATTGACCTAACAATGGCTCAGAACTATCAAGGATTCAGAGGACATAACTCATCAACCTAACCAGAACAAGCCTCAGTTCGATCATTTAGGATTATCTCCTTGTAAATTGCCCGGAGGGACAGGCGGATCAGTAGCCATGGGTCCTCAGAGGTTTCCTCCACAGGTTTTTTTTCCTCTCCTGTGTGCTGCTGGTCACATTCTTTGCAGTTAGAGGAGGTAATCTCAAACCATTAACAATCTTTTGGGCCTTCTATTCTGTACACCTACTAGCATTCCTACCAAGGGTGGAAATAGAGAAAGGCCAAATTATATTTCATAACTTTAAGTTCATAAATATACACAATTACTACGCTATGCACCATACATTGAATGGGAGGGCTAAAAGCCCTAGGTTCAATGGGAAATAGCTCCTCCCACATCCCCCTGCTTAACCTAGCTACTTCCGTTTGCTCCACTTCAAGCATTTCAAAATCACACACCATCCTCCCCAGCCTCCTCCTCCTTCTCCTCCTCTGTCACTCTCTTCTCACCCTTGGAGCTGGGCCTTCTATCCCCTACACCTACCCAGCATTACTACCAAGGGTGGGAATACGGAAAGGTCAAATAACATTTCATAACTTTAAGTTCATAAGTATACACAAGCACTATGCTATTGACCACACATTGAAAATACCTTACTCTGTTCCTCTACCCCCTTTCTACCCACCCACTACTGTCCCTCTCCTCCATATTCATGTTTTCCATCCTAGCTCAGACATATTCCACGCATTTACCTCTGCACTCTAATTAGTTCACATTTACTCTCCTCATTTACCTCTGCACTCTTCAACATGTATCTGAAAACAGGGTGGGTGCCTCAGGATTGGAGGGTGGCTCATGTGGTGCCTATCCACAAATGGGGGTCCACAGAGGAGATGGGAAATTATAGGCCTGTTAGACTAACGTCTATGATAAGCAAGGTTATGGAGGGCATTATCAAGGAAAGGCTTAGGGGGCAGCTGGAAATGTTGGGGCACCTGGATGACAGACAGTACGGTTTTGTTCTTGGGAGATCGTGCCGGACCAACCTCATGGAGTTTTATGACTGGGTGACGGGTGCCCTGGAATGACATAGGTCGGTGAACGTCTTCTATCTGGATTTCAGGAAGACATTCAATTCTATACCCCACAATGGCCTGCTAACAAAGCTGATGGTGGTGGGGGCAGTTGCTCAGGTGGGTGGAAAATTGGCTTACGAGGCGAGTACAGACAGTGTTAGTTGGCGGGATAGTCTCCTCCCCCAGAAGTGTCATCAGTGGGGTCCCCCAGGGTTCGGTCCTGGGGCCACTGCTGTTCAATGCCTATGTCTGGGACATAGGGAGGGGTGTTAGAAGTAGGCTGAGTCTCTTTACAGATGACTGAAAACTGGGAGCACTGTTGGACAGGGAGGAGGGGAAGGGAGGGAGGCTATCCAGGGGGATATTAATACCCTGGGGCGATGGTCAAGGAAGTGGGGATTGAAACAGGGAAATGCAAAATGCTGCATCTGGGGGTCAGAAACCCAGGCCATGCATACACTCTGGTGGGGGGTGCCCTCTTACAAGCCACATCAGGCAAGAGGGACCTGAGGGTAGTGGTGGACATTAAAATGAATAACACTGAGAATTGTTGAAGATTCACATCACAAGCAAACAGGATACTCGGCTGCATAACCGGGGGGATTACCTCCAGGAGGAGGGAGGGAGGTGATCCTTCCTCTGTATAATGCCCTGGTCAGGCCGCATCTTGAGTACTGTATGCAGTTCTGGAGAACCCAACTTAAGAAACATATAGCACTGCTGGAGAAGGTCCAGAGAAGGGTGACAAGGTTGATTCAGGGCATGGAGGGTAGACCCTATGAGGAAAGACTGGAAGAACTCAAGCTGTATGCATTGGAAGAGAGGAGAGATTGGGGAACATGATAGAGGTCTTCAAGTATATAAAAGGGATAAATAAGGGCAGAGCCAAGTAGGTCTTCAAGTTTAAGGGGGAACTACCAGGGGCATGAGTGGTAGCTGGAGGGGAGCACAGGAGACATTACTTCACTGAGATGGTGGTGGAACCATGGAATGCATTGCCCAGGAGTCTGCTGGCAGAGAGCACAGTGGAGGGATTCCAGAGAGGTTGGGACAGGTACAGGGGATACTGAAGCCCTCTGGGTTTGGGGAATGGAGTAGCGAGCTCCCAGTAGGGGGCTGGCTGATGAGCAGACATAATAGACCATGAGGCCTATTCTCCTGGCTTTCACTAGGAGACCATGATACTATAAGCGGCAGTACTATTAATGAGACATTGTCTAAAGAGCGTGTGCCACAGAATAAAGGAGGTGGAGAATGACCATACACAGCAGGTTATATAGTTGTGGAGTCAGTGTTAGAGGGGTCAGGGAGATCAATAGTGTGATGGTGGTGGTTTTAAAGGGGGTTTGTGTGACAGGAGAGACAATAAATGAGGTGACACTAATGTAATTCTGTGCAAGGATTTCTGTTCATTTTTGAAGGGAAATGTCAGCATCAACATTGGGTGCCATCTATATGAGAAGCAGGGCCCAATTAGCAGAGTGATAAATACATTTATTGTTAAAACTTACAGTGCCATGTTTAATGTAGAATTATATCTGGTTGATCATGGGCACTCCCCACCTGCATTTTGCAATTAACATCCCTCCACAGCACGCCCACACTCCCTCTAGCTGTCACAAGCATGCGTGCATTCGCGGGCAGCAGCCTGAACCATCCATAGGAGCACTAGGCGGCATGCATGTAGCTCCTGTTTGGAGCCAACATTTTATCGTAATATACTGATAGCAGTTACTGACTGCCAGTGTGTCTGTCAGTCTGCACCTGATGTCATCGTCACAGAAACACATATGCACCAAGCAGAGATTTGAAGGTACACCTATACAGATTACTATATTGATGTACCTTCAAATAGCTTTGTTTTGGTGCTGATGTGTTTCCTGATATAGTGACACCAGGTACAGAGTGACAGACACCTCAGAGTCAGTCCATACTATCAGCATATTATAGAGAAATGTAGGCTGCAAACCAGAGCTATTCAAAGACATGCCACTTCAGTACTGCTATGGATGTGCCCTGGCTGCTCACCGCAGTGAACGTCATACTTTTGTCCACTGTGCAAGGGTGTCACAACATCAGTTACTTCATCACAGGTACTTACACTTTCCATGGCATAGTTGTTGTGGTACCAAACAAATCACATTAATTCCACTGAGGTTAGGCACCTACATACTATAACCACATACTAAGCTTGATACAGCATGCTGTATCTTTTATGACACTGCTGTCTTGTGACAAACAAGTATTCATGCCGCAGGTAGTATGTGCCATACTACCTGTCCACTTGATGTTTTATGAACTAAGAGAGGACTGTGACAATCAGACCATAAGACCTTGCTAACTGTCTCTGACTTTCTGTGCAACGTCAACTATTACTGTCAGTGTCATCATTCATTTACGCAACACACTGTTAATTGAGCAATTACCACCGCACAAGGTGCATAACCCATTAACTGTCCTTCTCAACCAACAGTTAATAATATTTACGTACAGCAATGATAGCAACTGTCAATGCTCACATAATATATTGCATAACCATTGTTTCTTGCACCCAACATGAGTGCTAATAAGGCATTTCAAAAACCTCTTAGCAACTCAATAGCTATGGCAACTGTTTGATGATATCAGACACAGCAATATAAGTTTTAGTTGTATCACAACTGTCACCAACCAGAAGATGGATTTACAGCACCATGTCTTCTGCAGTACAGCATTACACAGTGATATGGCAAACAAGAGAATGTCATGCTGACTTGTTAGGAAATCTGGTTTTGTATGAATGAACAGCTTCAGCACAGTCCACATCAAGATATACTAAGAACAGTGGTGGAGGTGTGACTGTGACTTGTGCAACCCACTTCAAGTTTTCTCTACTGTCTTTATCCTTCATGGCTGCTGAAACATCAGACATGATTCGGTCTGCATAATCTGAAATGATAAAGAAGAGTTGCTCATTGTTGGTAAAATAGATAGTTTCACAGTTCATGCTTCACTTGTACTGAGGTGAATCTCCATCCACAAAGTACCATTTCTGACTTGGTTGTAAGTGTCACCTGTACTACTGGGTTTCATTTGAAACACTACGACCACCATAGGTCAAAACCACTGCTGCAGTGACACAGTCATTAGGACATCAAAGCCAGGAACAGGAACATCACTGCCATGAACGTCATGCATGCAGGTTTACTGAACCATCACTAACTGCTTAAACAACACTATACAGAAGCCAATGATGTGAGACATGTGACATCCACCATGTGCTGCAAAGGTGGTGTTCCACAAGCCAACATGGAGGTGATAGTCCAACACATTGCCATGTCCTGGACAACCAATTAAGATGAACAGTGATTTCGTGCATGGTGGTGCCACAAACGCTTTATCAGTACTGATTATACAACTCTAATGAAGTTATCATTCACATTGCTGTTATTGTGGCAATGTGCCTTCCCTGAAGGTGAATATCAATATTTTTAAGATACTGTTGACATTTGTTATCCTGGAGCATGGAGAAAGGAGCTATTAAACAGTGCTTTTCAAACATTACATAATTTATAATTAGCTGTTCAGTAACACTGTCATGTATACTGTCAAGGCAAGGTTTGAGACTGCACAACTTCATCATGGCCTATGTGGACATAACAAGGAACAGAGCTGGTTGTCTGTAATGGGCACCCTGTGTCTGCAGCAGGATGGCAGTGATTCCATCACTAATCATGCCAGTGAACAGCTAGTGCACAACATTACATTTTATGTTGACAGTAGTGATGCTTTTGCTATGCTAATGCACTCTGCACCTGTTTTGAACACTGGAAATTGGATGGCATGGTCTGTTGCTAAAAGGACAGTGACATGGTGTGTCACTGATGCAACTGTAATTGCTGTTTCAGCATATCAGTGTATGACTGATGAATGCAGTGTGATGAGGTATGACACTGTGAGAGTGTGCGAAACAGAAACACAGCAGTGAGTACAGTGCACTACCATTAGGCACACAATATTGGTCAAGTGGCATGCACCTGTTTATGCTTCATCACAAACCATGAATCCACAGCTGGCATAAAACAAAAGTATTATTACTCTGCTTGGCCTCAAAGCAGTACAGCTCTGAAGTGATAACACTGGCATGGACTATGTATGTACAAACACTGCTGTTATGTGCTGTAAGACATTGTTGATTGCTTTGAAGCATTACCTTAAATTGTCTGTTATGGAAAATCAACAATATAAAGTATTGATGAATTACCAAAGGTTGCTGCCCTCCTGCGTATCCTGAGGGCTTCCCCTTCTTTGCCTTGGTGAAGTACATCTTCATCTTGTCACTGCCTTCTTCATCCAACAGCAGAGGGCAACCTGCATTCTCGTTGTAGTGCATTGCAGCCAAAAATGACCTGCAACTGAAAAAAGAGAAATCAATGTCAAATGTCACTGTCTTCAGTCATTTGTTGTTCAGTGTACAGTAATGCATAATGACATACATTTCATGACATGTATGCTGTATTTGTTGTAATAGTTTACTTAATGCAATGTCATGTCAGACAGGTGGTGTACACTGACATGTGATGTCACAGCAGAAGTCCTTTTGGTGAGCATGCACACTTTTTGTTCTGTGGTGTCACTCCAGACACAAAGTAAGTTACTGCTTGGTTACGATCATAAGATAGGCACATTTTCAACCTAGTGTCAACAACAATACAGCTTGTAAATGATTCTCAAATGCTTCTTAACCTTACATTAATGCAGCATACTGTAATATCCCACCTGACAATCAGTCTGCACAAGTACAGACAAACATAATGCGGTATGTCAGCAAACGCGAATAAACAGTAGTACAGCAATGGACAATATGACAAAGGTTTGTCACCTAGTAAGGTAACTGTCCGCACTGGCAATGTTTTCTGATGTTGCAGTAACTGCTGTGTTGCATTGCTGCTCACTGAGAATTCACCCTGGACATGAAGTCCACACCCATGAAAAATGTCGTAAAAAGAGAATAAGTAACATTTAAGACAAACCAGTTAATTCGATACTGTACTGTGGTGCCTACACAGTACCATAAGTCACCTTTTATTTTATTGAGAAATTGAAAGCAATGTCACAAAGAAGTGTCAGTGAACACCAGCTGGGACTGGGATGTCCCAAAAAGAAAAATTACAAGTATTTCGCTGTATTGTCAGTAATAGTATGCCCTGTGACAAACTGTGGTTTGTTGCTTTCTGTAATTTTATAAGCTAATTATGTATTTTGACTCACCTGCACTTCATTCCTTGGTATCAATAAGAGGTGTGTTTCGGCACAAAGTACAGTATTGTGGCATGGAATGCTTCAATGGACAAGGTCTGATTATGTGGAGATAGGCAGCAGATGTCAGCAATTAGGCATCGGTTCTCCAATATGGTCATGAACTTCTTAGTGGCACGGTCACCTGTTTGTACGATGACAGAAACGAACAACATTGTTTACCAATGCATCTACACAAACTTAAATCTGTTATGAAAGTACGGCATAATTGCATGTACAGGAAGTATTGGACTGCCTGACATTACGGGCACTAATTCATAAAGTACAAGACACAGGTGCAGTGTTTCATAAAACAGTGTTGAATAACATAACCACATGGCCGTTACGTAATTATTTGACTAATTATTACATATATACCCAGTGCCAGCCAGCCCGGTGGCACTGAGGGTTGAGGCGCTGGCCGCCACACCTTATGCAGCACCGGCGACCCGAGTTCGGGAACGGACTCTTGCCACCAGGGTCTAGCAGGGGAGAGGAAGGATAGAGCATCCCATGACTGCTGTCCTTCCTCTGGGGTGGGTGAGGGTGCTGAAACACACTGTAGTGGCACCTGGCGGAAGCCGGTACACTACAAGCTGAGGGCACAAACAAGGGGGTGAAGCACAGTGGGCATCCACAGGTCAGTGCACCGATGCCACTGCACGTCTGGCTCCACGGCGCTTCAATACCAGGAGGAAAAATGGTGGGGTGACTACTCTGCTGATGGCCGTGCCCTGTGCCCCCAGACCTGTCAGCTGTAGCCACTGGGTGTCTGTGCTGCAGGACCTTACGGGGGAGGGTCCTGTAATTGTCAGCCTGGTGGGTGGGTCATAATCCACACACTGGATCTGGTCTGGGGGTGTGGGTGCTGGTGGCAGTGGTCTCTGGGGGTGTGTGCTCTGGCCAGGGAGGAAAAAGCATTAGATTTATATATATATATATATATATATATATATATATATATATATATATATATATATACACACACACACACATATACATACATATATACATATACTTATATACATATACATATACACCAGTGCCAAAGCTGTGACGTAACATTTACTTGCATGCGGATAGACTGTACTGCTGAAATGGCACACAAAAACCAGACAGTGGCTATTTATAATCTATTCAAAACCTTTGGGCCAGGGAACAGTAAGCAACGTATGTCAGGAAGTGGTGGCTAATGTCCTGCATTCTGTCTCTCAAAATTAGTGACAGACAGCACAAACATGCATTTTACTCGCTGGGAGATAGCCACTTCTTCCTTTCATGTCCATTGAGGGGGCCATGTAGGCAGCATGGAAAGAATTCACTATGTCCATCATGGATGTTTTGAATGTGGTTACGCATGGCCTCCCACTTAGCTTTCTTCATGTCTGGGTTGCAGTCTGGTGTTGATGAGGCTACCCAGTAAATGTGACGATTGATGGACCATTTCCAGGCATTCACCTTCTCGCAATTCTTTGCTTTGCCAAGGGCATCAACTTTTTTCATGACACCTACATAAACAAAGGCAATGTAAGAAATGAATATGTGGAATACATGCAGAGAATAATAGGTTATACTTGCATGCATATTAGTGCTCTGTATGATACCGTGCAGTACCTTTTGCCACATGCCACACATCGTACAAATACGGGCCACCACACATCAATGGGTTGTTCCTCAGCCAGCAGTTTATCTGTCTGTGCCTGTCAGTTACCAGACACTGTACCTTTAGATGGTCTTCACTGACCAAGAATTCCAGCACTCACTTCAGACCCTCCAGCTCCATCCTATTGGAATTCTTCACCTCATTGCTCTAGTGCAGGGAAGTGGAGATTGGTTATTGGACATTACATACAAAATGAGGTAATGACTCGTAACAGTGCTGTGGCATTGCATGACTGCACTAACCTTCAACAACTACACTGTGATGACTTTGCCAAGTCGTTGTTCCACCATTGTGTATGAACCGAACTTGGCGCAGTGGCCAGGACTATCACATCACCTATCACCTGCTAGCGTTAGATCACCATCCATGGAAGCCAACTGCTGTACCAACTGATGCTGATGTTCATTCCAAGATTCTTGGATGGTGGGAAGCAGTATGTCCCATTGATGATTGTCAAAAGTTGTCCTGCTAATGGCTGGTATCTTGAGAAGGCAAAATATTCTCAGTGCTTTGCGACTGGATAACCAGACAGTTACGTTACAGCTGCCAGCTGTATGTTGAGTGGTGGTAACCTCCCAATGATTGTCTGATTACGCCATGTGCAATGATGACCACAGTCCTTACACTTGGCATTTACCACAACCAGAGTCCCTAATCGGCCACGGATGTCATCTGTGGAGAATAGGACCTCTGTAGTACCGCAACACACTGTGCAGATTTTAAAGATATCCTCAAGACTTGATCTTGTGACCATGAAGTTGTCCTCTTTGTGGTCATTGCATTCCAATGATGTTGTGAAACTGTATGAGCGAGGGATGCATGCACAGTGTAAACAGGTCAATGTAATGCACAGTTGAAGTAATCAAGACAGTAACACTGTTATACGTTGACATGCTGTTTGGCCATTGTTTGGATAGATTCAGATGTCTGTGTAACAAATGCCATGTTAAACTACAAATGAATACATTATGTAACTACATGCAATGATAGCATCACAGTGTGCTGTTCATGGGGACAAGACTATGTGGCTGCACATGTCATACAGTATAAACAGTCCTGTTCACAGATGGTTATGTGTTGAAAGAACATGCCTAATGAAGAACGTCAGTTATTGTAATAATTTCATATGTGTGCAACACAGGAGAAAGGCAGTGGCAGTGTTTCCACTACTTCACTCCACATGGTAACTGCAGACTTAGAAATTTGTTTCCTCTGTATAGGACACACAATATTGTGCAGTACGACAAAATAATGCACATGAGAGTTTGTAAGACTACCACAGTGTTTTGGCAAGGACAGAGGTCAGTGTTTGTCGATGATCCAACAGACAATGAAAACACACATGTCCTTCTTGTATAGTGGAACACTGATCAGAGGGATATGCATCACCAACAAACAGTGTACTGTCCCTGCCACAACAGTTTTTGGCAACATCTGACTATAACTAATATCTAAGCTTTCATTTAAACATATCAACACATATAGTCATTTCATACACTGCGCATAACATTGCCATGACTGAATGAGCAGTCATGGACACTTAGTGATATGGCATCATGCTGACCTTTCAGTATCTTCCAGCACTTCAGTGATGGCCTCCGTTGTGGACTCACCACAGGGCTTGTATTCTAAGTCGTCGTCTACTGGTGTATAATCACAGGAAACATAGAAACATAGAATTTGACATCAGATAAGGACCGTGTGACCCACCCAGTCTGCCCATTTCCATACCTACTGGATAAGATGCAGATCCTAGTTAACCAGCAGCCTACTTCTTCCTACCCCCACAACCCAGAATTGCCTTATGACTATCCCATGCATGCTTGAATTCCACCACTGATTTTGACTCCACAACCTCCTCCGGAATGCCGTTCCATGCATCCACAACCCTCTCTGTGAAAAAATACTTCCTTAAATTACCTCTGAGCTGCCCCCCACCTATCTTCAAATTGCGCCCTCTTGTTCTTGCACACCTCTCTTTTTGAAAGATGCTACCCTCTTGGACTTTGTTGATTCCCTTGAGGTACTTAAGTTTCTATCATGTCACCCCCGCCCTCCTTTCCTCGAGGGCTATACATATTAAGCTCTTAAGTCTCTCTTCATATGTCTTCGGTGCAGACCCTGCACCATTTTAGTTGCCCTCCTCTGGACAGCTTACATCCTGTCTATGTCTTTGCAGAGATTGGGTCTCCAGAACTGCACACAGTACTCAGATGTGGTCTCACCAGCTGTCTGTACAGAGGATAATAACTTCCTGTTTTTACTGGTGATGCCTCTCCTATGCATCCCAGTATCCTCCCAGCCCTCCTTGCTTCCCTCTCACATTGCTTGCCCATCTTTAGGTCATCTGATATGACTACCCCCAGGTCCCTTTCCATTTTTGTTGTTGTTAGTATCTCACCCCCCATCGTGTACTCTTCCCCTGTGTTTTTGTTTCCCAGGTGCATTACCTTGCACTTCTTAGCATTGAATCTAAGCTGCCATACATTTGACCATTCCTCTAACCTTGCCAAGTCCCTTCTCATCCTTTCCACCCCACCCTGTGCATCAACTCTGTTGCAAATCTTAGTGTCATCTGCAAAGAGACATACTTTTCCTTCAGTCTTTCTGCAATGTAGCTTATAAAGACATTGAAGAGGACCTGTCCAATACTGAACCTACGGTACCCACTAGTAACCCTCCTTTCTTCTGAGTGGACTCCATTTACTATTACTCTCTGTGTCCTATTCTCCAGCCAATTCTTTACCCAGGCTGTCATCTTGGGACCCACTCCCAGGCTGGCTAACTTGTATATTAATCTTTTGTGTGGGACTGTGTCAAATGCCTTGCTAAAGTCTAGGTAGGCCATGTCCACAGCCCTCCCTGATCTACTACTTTGGTCACCCAGTCAAAGAAATCTATCAGATTCATCTGGCATGACCTTCCCGCTGTGAATCCATGCTGCCTAGGGTCCTGTGCCCCTCTGGCCTCTAGATACTCGACAATTCTTTCCTTTAGAAGTGATTCCATCATTTTCCCTATCACTGAGGTTAAACTAACAGGTCTGTAGTTTCCTGCTTCTGCCTTGCTCCCACTTTTGTGAAGGGGAATCACATCTGCCCTCCTCCAGTCCTCGGGTACCACCCCATCCTCCCATGATTTGTTAAAAACGGTAGTCAGTGGTGTCACTAGTTCTACCCTTAGTTCTTTTAGAATTCTGGGATGAATCCCATCAGGCCCCATTGCTTTGTCCACCTTCAGTTTTAAGAGTTCTTTCAGAACCCTTTCTTCTGTAAATGGGCCGGTATCAACTTCTGTATCCAGAGTGTTACTACTGTTTGTTTTATGTACCTCCCCCTCTTTCTTTGTAAATACTGAGCAAAAATATTTGTTTAGTATCTCTGCCTTTTCACAGTCTCCCTCTGCCCACCCTTCCTCCCGTTTATTAAGCCTCGCTATCCCTCCCTTGGTCTTCCTTCGCTCCCTGATGTACCTATAAAAGGTTTTTTCCCCCTTCTTAACTGAGTTGGCTATCTTTTCCTCGGTTTGGGCCTTTGCTGTTCTGACTGCCTTCCCAGCCTCCTTTGCTTTAACTGATACAGTTCTCTGTCCTGCTCCTTCTGCGATTCCTTTTACTTCCTGAATGCTTTCTTTTCTCTTGAACCTTCACTGCCACTTCCTTTGAGAACCATAGTGGTTTCTTACATCGTCTTGTTTTGTTTATTTGCTTCACACAAAGGCTCGTTACCTCTGTGATGGCAGTTTTTATTATTCCCCATTGTTCTTCCACCCATCCTTTCTGACTATTTGCTAGTGCGTTCCTTAAGCACTCACCCATTTTGGCAAAGTCAGCCCTCCTAAAGTCCAGTACTTTTGTCTTTGTATGGCTTGACTCTATTGCTGTGTTTATTGTGAACCATACTGTTCGATGGTCGCTAGTTCCCAGATGGCTACCCACTTCTACATCTGTGATCCTCTCCATCTCCATTTGAGAGTATCAAGTCTAATATTGCTCCCTCTCGAGTGGGCTCCAGTACTAGTTGTCTAAGGCATGCCCCCTGTAGGGCATCTAGAATAACTGCACTCTTCAAAGTGGCAGCTGCAACTGCACTCCAGTTAACATCTGGCATATTCAGATCACCCATCAGCAATATCTCCCCTTTTTCTGCCATTCTAAGTATACTTTCTATCATTTCCTTGTCCATTTCCTCCCCCTGAGAAGAGGGTCTGTATACAACCCCTGTGCGGATTGTGGTGCCATTGCCTGTCTCTAAATTTACCCACAGTGCTTCTTCTCCTCCCTGTTTACCCTTTTGTTCTGTTGCTTTTATTCCTTCCCTTATGTAAAGAACTACTCCTCCTCCTCTTTTACCCTCCCTGTCCCTCCTGTAGATAGTGTATTCTGGTATGTTTACGTCCCAGTCATGGTTTTGTGTGTACCATGTTTCTGTGACTGCCACGATATCCAGATGTTCCTCCTCCATCAAGGCCACTAATTCAGGAAGCTTGTTACCTAGACTATGGGCATTGGTACTCATTGCTCTCCATTTTTTGATGGCTTTACCTTCTGTTGCAGCATCCCCCACTGACCGTTCTACCTTGGTCTTTTTCTCATTTAGTAGAAGACAGGGATGATGTGTTCAATGGTGTAGAGCAACATCGCTCAGGCATGTCATGTTGACAGATGCATGCAGAAGGGTGACTCTCAATAATATCACATTGCACTGCAACTGAGCGCATCTCTGGCTTTGCAATAACTTCTGCAACAGCAATTTTAGAAAGTGTATTAATTGTTACCTTACACAGAATATCATTTACAGTGTGGTACAATCCATGAAAGCAGACTACAGTATCAACAGTACTATGAAGAAGTTGCAGTACATCAACAACACATAGTCATGTTGATGAATAACACCTAGCACTGCATTAATACTTGCTGACATGCATTATGTATTGTCAGGCACCACATGATGCAGTCAGTATACATAACAGTATGACACTGTTGCACGGACACACATGGTATGACCGTTACAGCTTCTGGCAAGAAAAATGTGTTTAAGTGTTGATGCCGGGGTGCTGCATCACCTACTGAATAGAAAAAGGCTGTGCTGAAGAGGAAAGACAGAAACAAAAAGCATATGAAGGATAGCAGACTATACACGATACTCGACTTGGTCATAATGTCATGCGACTTAACAGCTGCTTTACATTATAGCTAAACGTATACAGCGTAGTCTGTAACCACTACTAGTGCATTACCACATATGCTGCTGTATGCGGTGTTGCACAGTAGCCTTCCCAGGCAGAGGATATGACCTCTGCTGGGAGTGGGTTCTGCTGGGCAGCTGCTGTGGCTCACAGGACTGAGCCACAGCAGCAGGAACCCAGGCGCGCATCTGGGACTGGATTCCCAGTCCCAGAATCTTTTATTTTTCAATCTTTTGTGCGCTCCCAGAGTTGAACCCCCCCCCCGGAGTTGTGAATCTTTAGTGGGGAGGGTTCGGGGCACAGCCCCCCTTAATCGGGGATGTGGGGGTGGAGCCCCCCACAGAAAAAAAGACTTATGCCTCATGGCAGAAATCGTGCTGTATTGGCAGCGCGATTTTGCCATGAGGCATAATGTCTTGCGACATTATGACACCCATGCCCATGATGCACAGTCATGCCCAGAAATGAAAATGAAATGCTAAATAGGGTTTGTATGGTTTACCTGTTAGTGGCATAATCAGACACTGACTTATGAGAAACAAGACACACACTTGTTACAATGTCAGTCTCAGTTGTGATATCACGTCATTCATGAGTCACCACAGTGTAGACATTGCTGAAGTTCGTGTGTATGGATCACAGTGCAGACTCTCGCTGCAGTGTCCGTGTCACAAAATGATATAAGGTAAACATTTTATCAATGAAAGATGTTTTGCAGGTTCACAGGGGTGAGACAGATATTGGTGTGGTGATGGATGTCAAAATGAAGAACTGAGAGCAGTGTAGAAGGGCGGCGGCACAAGGAAATGAAATGCTGGGGTTCATAGCCAGGGGATAACCTAAAGGAGTAGTCAGGTACTCCTTCCACTGTACAATTGCCTGGTTATGCCACACATTAAATACTGTGTGCAGTTTTGGCATCCATTGCTGTACTGGAGAGGGAGCAGAGGACAGCGAACAAGATGGTACTGGTGCAAGGGGAAAGGCCATATGAGAAGTGACAGGAGGAGGAGGAGGAGGAGGTCAACCTGCACTCAACAAAGAAGAGAAGAGACAGGGGTGGATATGGTAGAGGTCTTCAAGTATGTCAAGGGAATTAATATGGTAAGCCTTGAGGGGATACTTCAGCTGACGGAAATGGAGTCAACTAATGGACAAACTATGAAGCTGGATGTGGTGAGGCTGAGGGGGAAACAAGGATGCACTAGTTCAATGACAGAGTGGTGGATCCATGGAATGCAATGGCCATGGAACTGGTGGCTGCTACTACTGTACAGGAGGCAAGCATGTCAGTAGAACAGGCAGGCACATCAATGTCAACCCCATGAGCAAGACACATTATTGCCACCCACCCCCATCAACACCACCACAGGGACATAATAACAGTTGCTGAATACCTAACTGTGCTGCCGATTGATTAGTTACGGCAGATGAGCCACCTGTCCCGTGCTACAACTGCCTTCCTTTATTAGTGATAACTTTGTTATGAAAACGGTGTTCCTTCTCATGATGTACCTGAGGACAGCCTCTGTCACCTTCCTTGATACCATTATCCACCGTCACTACTCAAGAACCGTGAACAAAGCACATTATTCTTAATTGTGTACCCTTCAATGCATAAAGTGTTCGTCACTGTCCCCTTTACTGGTTCAACTTATTTTGTTAATGGAAGCAGTTCTATTGTCACTTGGCCACATCCCCAAGCATCTATATGGAGGAACATCTGAGTCTTGATCCTTTATGTGTGCAACTGTCTTTTCACACATGTGATACTTGCCACACACACACACACACACACACACACACAATGCTTCATGACTGTCGATGATTCTTTACAAAAAAGGTTTATGAGTATCGTAGTTTGGTGCCCTTCCAGTGAAATACCCATCATGCAATCATTCACATTTTGTAATTAACAGACCATACTCTGGCCATGCTCTACTTCCTGTCCTACATTAATGAGATACAGCACTGTGCAGGGCATTCACAGTGCACAACTGTATTCCGATAAATTGCCTTAACTAATCTTCTCTTCAGAAATCTTCACAGTGAGAAGCTGCAGACATGATTCAATACCGTCATGAAGCATTGTGTAAAGTGCTGTCAGCATGTGACATGCTGACTTGTACTAGAAGCCATACCAAACGTGCATGGTTTGACACAAAGTGCCAGGTATCATCAGGGCTTTAATGAAATTATGCACACTTGAGTGTATCATGAAATGTGTGCTGATACAAGACAAGTACAGCAACACTTGAGAGGAAAAACACACTAATAACACGTAAAGCATCACCCAAGATATCACCACATAGAATGCGCTCGGGATGCTGAAATAGCATTGACGACTCACAGAATGACAAGTAATGGACATAGTAGTCATCAAATGCACAAGATAGAGAATAGTGGGTGGGCAACCATGCACAACCAACGTGTTGTGCCACAGAGGGGTTCTGATGACATCAGACCTCGAGAGCGAAGCTCGAGAGGTCTTCTGTCATCAGAACCCTGAGGTGGCATAACACGTTGGCTGGGCATGAGGTTGCCCATCCACTATTTTGTATAGTGTATAGTTTTTTAAAAGTAGGCATGGGTGAGACATTTTTATATTAAAAAATGTACTTTCACATTCTTCGTGTTCCTTGTTTCGGGGGGTTGCTAGGCTCACTGTATGGCCGTCAGAGGCCAGACGTCCGTTTTCTATAGCGCATTCACCTATTGGTTATTTTTCTGTGTGGGGGAGGGATTTTAGAAAAAAAAAACATGGTGTCCGTTTTCTCATTAAGCGAGAAAAGATTTTCCTCTGAGGTGTTTGCTTCTAAATGGTAAGTTTAAAATATCTGCTTGATCCTGTTTTTTTTTACATTTTTTTTAATGAATGTTATCTGGTTGATCATGTATTCTTTTTGGCTAACCCTGTGTCTTCTGATGGATCGTCGGGTTCTAGTGATCTTGCTGCCGCTGGCTTCAGTATATCTGGTTGATCCTGGGGTTATTATACCGATTTAGTGCTGTGTGGTTCTGGAGCATCGGTAGTGACCGCAAGCCTCTAGAGGCTTTCAAAATGTTGTTGTACCACAGTGTGATATTATCATGTTCCAGGACCTTTGAACTGTAGTACAACAACATTTTGAAAGAGAGATGGATTTCCATACACAATCACTACACAGTATACACTATAATAAGTATTCCACTTCGCCTGTGGACAGCAATCTGAGACACACTGTGGACTTTCTCAGCAATAATGTCGACAAAGATGCAGTGTTCTTTGTGCAAGGCACATTCAGCGGTGCACTTCAACCACACAGGCAGTCCTTGAAGACACAGAATGACAGCAGTACAGTCAGCAACTGTGTAAGAAACAGTTCACCAGTGGGGTATTAAACTGTGAATGACACAGTTCTGCAATCACACCACAATGACACAGTCATCCATCAAGAGACACTACTGTCAGTCAGAAGTAGCATGTTGTCACTCTAACCTTTTGCCATCTTGAGCACTGCAGTTTGAGTTGATGCTGAACATTTCATGGCACTGTTGAATGCAGTCACTGAAGTGGTTGCAGAAGACAGTGTATCATCTGCAACAGCAGGAGGGTCCAGTACATTCAGGACTGCAACAGTGTGGTTATCAAGAACTCCAGGGTTCAGTGACAAAGACTGAGGAAAGGAGAGGTCACAAATGGGCAGACTAGGTGGGTCAAGCAGTCCTTATCTGCCATCCAATTCTATGTTTCTATGACATCATCCAATATAGCAGAAACCTAAAAACAAAAATAGTGTTAAGGCATTGTATCTACTGAAGAAATAAAAAAAAAACTGCGTTGCTCTCTGTGTTACACTTACTGTATGCAGTCCACTAGGCCCAGGAAGATCATCCTTAAGTTCCCCAATGTCAGACTCACAATCCACACAGTAACACTCCTCATCACAAGGTATAGCAGGTACACGTCCCATAAAGAGCTGTAATCATGTTAAAAAAAAAAGAGCATGTTCATGTATATGGTTGGAGAACTAACAACACAACACAGAAATAATGTGCACAGCTAAAGTGTAGCACAGATATGTAAAGGTGAGATTACCACTCTAAGGTATTCAGCAACAGTAATTATATGCATCGCATGGGGATAACCTTGAGGGGCAGGAACTTGATTCTGCCACTGTGCAATGGCCTGGTCAGACCACAACTTGAGTACTGTGTACAGTACTGGAGGCCACACTTGAGGAAGAACATCAAGATCCTGGAAAGAGTCCAGAGGACAGCAAACAAAATTACCCCAGGTCTAGGGGAGATGATGAATGAGGAGAGACTAGAGGAGCTAGGCCTGCTCGTTGGAGGAAAGGAGGGATCAGGGGGGATATGACTGAAGTCTTCAAGTATCTCAAGGGAATAAATAAGGTAAATCGGGAGGGGATCTTTAGGCTGAAGGAGGGGGGAATCACCAGAGGGCATAGCTGGAAGCTTGAGGGAGGAAGGATTAGGGGGGAAAGGAGGAGGAGGTATTTCATTGAGAGAGTGGTGGAACCGTGGAATGCGCTGCCTGGTGAGCTGGTTCAGGCTTCTACGGTGGAGGGGTTTAAGAGGGAGTGGCATAGATATGTAAAAGGGAAGAAGCAGGAGTTGCCTTGTCGGGAGGGGGGCAGAAGGATAACAGGAAACACAGGGTTACAACATGGAGGGATGGCTTCGGTACCCACCCTGGGGTCTGAGGCTCAATCAGACTCGATAGACCATAAGGCCTAATCTGCTGGTGACTAGTATGGTACTATGTTAGTATGTACATGTGCCAATGTTGATGGTCCTTGGGGGGGAGGGTGGACGTTGATAACTGTGGGGTGATCTGGGCTCTGACACAGACAGCGAATCAGTGTAACAAATCATCATGCTCTGCAGCACATGGCTGGGACCAAAGTGGTGGTGGAATTCACCCGAGGGGCACTGGGGTGCAACATCCACTAGTAGTGCAATGGAGTGGATCTTGTTACACACACGGTCAAAAAAATTATGGAAATAGTAATAAAAACAACAGCATTAAAAGAGCCATTGTCTAAGCCCTTACCCTGTTTGCCATCAGTTTCTTCGGGACTTGACTACGCCTCTTCTGCAAACCATCGTCCACCGCTATCTGTTCTGCCACGCGCTTGCATGGGTTTTCTAAACTTGGCTTCCTCTCTGGCCTTGCTGGATGAATGGTGGAAATGGCTTCCTTGCTTAACTTCAAATATTTGCTGAACTCCATTCGAAACTGCATGCCATTTGTGCAGCAGTTGTCTGTGAAATGGATGGAACAAATTGTGGGGGCAGCAGCAGACTTCCAGTCCCATTTGTGGTCAAGACAAAGAAAGTTTACCCATTTCCTGAACCGTGCAGGGGACTTGTCCCGTTTTGGAAACTCAAACAAGGAGACTGTTGCAGAGGGCTTATTGCTGCACCACACCACCACTCTGTAATTAACCATTTCCGTCTCTAAAATGTATATGCACAACACCAGGTAAATGCCAAGAACCAGGGTATCTTATACAGAACAGAAAGTATGACTGACAGCCACACACTGAAACAATGCTTTCTGTTACAATAAGACAGGTAATCAAGATGTGTTCCAATATTCCATCCAAAAAGCTACAACAGGTGTGAATATGTGTCAAAACAAAGGATGTACATAAGGACTTCTTGGGTCAAATCCGATGATGTGGAAATAGCAATATACTGAATTCTGGAAACCTACAGTGACCAAAACTTACGGGGAGCACTGGACAACAGTGAATCATATATTAAAATTTCACAGAACTTCCCATGCTTGACAGAAGCAAACAACAATGCAAACCATAATGAAGCATGAGGTAAACTGCTATCACCACAAATAAAACAAACACAGATGTAGTTCGGAACAGGGAGACAGCAAATATAGGTAACAAAATAAGATTTATCACAAGCAAAGCAAAACACAGTACAGTGTCAAGAAGGATGACATCATCTACATCAAACAGCTAAATTCCCCCCCCCACAGCTAAATCATAAACAGGAACACATGGTCAAAGCCTCGTGAATAAAATTTCTTTGCAAAGTAAAGGAAATTAAACATAAGGTACACAGTGCCCCTTAAAAAAAAAAGAAAGTTATCAGTCCAGCAATAATCAGCACTATTCCAAATGCATGCAGCACACATTGGGCCAGATTCTAGAAGGGTTACACCTGGTGTAACAGCAGTTGCGCCAAGTAAAATGGCGCATGTAACAACTTATGCCAGCAGTTGCGACACGACTGATTCTACAAAGTGGCCTGAGACATCGCCGTCAGCAGGCTTGAACAGCGGTTACACGCATAAACCCCCAGCTACATGGCGCTAGGGGGTTTATGGCAGCAGTTGCACCACATTCTAGAAAGGCAGCCACAAAGTCCCCACGTCAGGATTCTACAAGAACCCCCGGAGGAGTATCGGCAATGTAAGTTACACCAGCATTTAGCTGGTATAACTTAGGGACGACCCCGGGGGTCCTGTAGACATATCAGCTGTCCAGCGGTCAGTGCATGGTTTCCCATCCCCCCATGCCCAGCAAACCCCAGTGGGGCCCCACAACAGAGGCCTTATACCCCCAGCCCCGGAAACACCCGTTGTTAGAAGCCCCACAGGATGGCGCTGCAATCCCCCCACCTGTTCCTAGAACCACGAGTCGCCGGCTGCATATGTGGCAAAAAACCTGCCCTGGTAGCCTAGTCCCCCCTGAACAGTATAATAATAAATAAGAGCCCTGTATCCCTGGTAGTCTAGCAGCTCCCCCGAACTGTATTATAATAATAAATAAAAGCCCCGTATCCCTGGTAGTCCAGTGGCCCCCCCTGAACCGTATTATAATAATAAATAAGAGCCCCATATCTCTGGTAATCTAGTAGACCCCCCACCCACCCACTCACCCAGCAATACCAGCCCAGCCGGCAGCCCCCCGCACCCTTCCCCAGCCGGTGACTGGCACAGCCCACCTCTCACCACCATGGCCAGCTGCCGATTGAGTCTAGTATCAGCGCGTACTGAAATCTGGCGCATCTTTACAGTAAGTGCTGATACTGAACTCAGTTGGTGGCTGGCCATGGTGGTGAGAGGTAGGCTCGCTCGTGCGGCTGGAGATGGGGCAGGGGGTGCTGGCTGGCTGTATGATGGTGAGTGGTGAAGAGCCTCCTAGTACCAGGGATGCGGCCTCTGTTTATGATTATAATACAGTTCGAGGGCTCTAGACTACCGGGATACTGAGCTCTGACTATTATTATAATCAGATCAGGAGCCAGACTACCAGAATATGGAACTCATACTATTATAATACAGTTCAGGGGGCCGCTAGACTACTCAGGATATAGGGCTCTTATTTATTATTATAATACAGTTCGGGGGGGCTGCTAGACTACCAGGGATATGGGGCTCTTATTTATTATTATAATACAGTTCAGGGGGGCCGCTAGACTACCAGGGATATAGGGCTCTTATTTATTATTATAATACAGTTCAGGGGGCCGCTAGACTACCAGGGATACGGGGCTCTTATTTATTATTATAATACAGTTCGGGGGGCCGCTAGACTACCAGGGATACAGGGCTCTTATTTATTATAATAACAGTTCAGGGGCCGCTAGATTACCAGGGATACGAGGCTCTTATTTATTATTATAATACAGTTCGGGGGGCCGCTAGACTACCAGGGATACACGGCTCTTATTTATTATTATAATACAGTTCGGGGGGCTGCTAGACTACCAGGGATATGGAGCTCTTATTTATTATTATAATACAGTTCAGGGGGGCCGCTAGACTACCAGGGATATAGGGCTCTTATTTATTATTATAATACAGTTCAGGGGGGCCGCTAGACTACCAGGGATACGGGGCTCTTATTTATTATTATAATACAGTTCGGGGGGCCGCTAGACTACCAGGGATACACGGCTCTTATTTATTATTATAATACAGTTCGGGGGGGCTGCTAGCCTACCAGGGATATAGGGCTCTTATTTATTATTATAATACAGTTCAAGGGGCCACTAGACTATCAGGGATATGGGGATCCTAAATATTATCATACAGCGGGGGGGGCCACTAGACTACCAGGGCTACCTGGGTATATGCACATTTGCGGCTGGTGACTAGGGGTCGGGGTATGGGTGGGGGGGTTTACCCCACCGCCCTGCTGTTGCAGCTTGTGACATGCTTAGCCAGTGTGTGCCCGCAGTTCAGTGTACCCGGCTGCATGTAGCAAGCCACAGGACTTCTTAGCAATGACCCTGCCCCTACTAGAATAGGTCACAGGGGTCAATGTCACGACTGTGAGGTGGCTTAAGTTGTGTTTGGTGGCGACATCGCCCGCGCCAGTGGGGCCATTGAGTGTATACAGCAGTGGGGAAGCCTTGGAATGGGAAATTGTAGCTAGCATCACGTCATTTGCACTATGCGGCTCACCGCGCATGCGCGACTTGAGAAAAAAACTGCAGGACAGACGAGGTTAAGAAAAAAAGGTTCAAACTGCTCGGGTAAACATTTTTTAATTTCAAAAATTTTGAGATTCACATGGGGAAGCTGACAGGAACACATCATGGACAGCAACTTATGATAAGCAACAGCTTGGTGGGTCTCTTTAAGTTACTGGAGGGGGTGCAGCGCAGAGCGACAAAGATGATCCAGGGGCTGGGGGGCTTACCATACAAGACGAGACTGAGGGAACTAAACATATACTTGCTGGAGGAGAGGAGAGGAAGGATGGGAGGGTATGATTGAAACCTTCAAGTACATGAAAGAAGTAAACAAGACAGGTATAGAGGGGTTGTTCAAAGTAAGAGAGGGGAGGGACAACTTGGGGCCATGATATGAAGCTGGAGGGAGGAAGGAAGGTTCAGGAGGGAGATGAGGAGACACTTTTTATGGAGAGGGTGGTAGGTGTGTGGAATGCATTACTGGCAGAAGTATCCAGTAGAACAGTAGCTGCATCAGAAGGGTCTGGGACAGGGCAAGAGGGAGGGTCAAGGGAGCAGGAGGGTGGGAGGGAGAGGCAGCTGCAGAATAAGGGGTGCTAGCTGCACATTCAAGCAGACTTTATAGACCACTAGGCCTTTATCTGCTGGCAAATTTCATATGTTTGTATGTAGTTCTTGAGGCGGGAACAGTTTATGAGTCCCAGTACCATTGTATTCAACTAGATTGTTAGATTTGCTCTGATAGTAGATACACAAACTTGTCACTGTCAGTTATACACCATTCAAAACTAGCCCCTCATGGATACAAAACATTTGTCTGTTTCTTAACCAGACGGGTTAAACAGTTGGGATAAATAGCCAATTTACAGGCTCGACACATGCCAGAGGCAACCCTAAGTTTCACGATCTATCAATTTATAGACTCAAAACAGGCCCAAGGCAACCCAAAGTTTCATGATTCACCTTCAGTGTTACACACTTGCACACATGCTAATAATGCTTGTTTTCTGCATAGCTAGTTTCCCAAATGGATCGCCTCAACAGACCTTGAATGCTGCAACCCTGACACAAATGAGCTGTATGTTCCACAAGTAAAGACTGCCATTAATGAAAAAACATTTCACCCTAGGGCCTCCAGAATCTGAAGTGTGGTCCTCCATACAGGTTCAAAATAAAATGGAGAGTGCAATTAGTACTGGCTAAATTTTTTCTTTGGCTCCTGAGTGCAGTTCTCTGTTTGTCTCTGTTTTTGCTGGGGCTAGCAACCTCTCGCTGCACCTCTGCTACTATCGTGGATGCACTGCCATTCCTGTTCCTTTCATAGCTACATACACACTGTCAGCAGATAAGGGCCTATGGCCCACCCAGTCTGCCCATTTGAGCCTGTAAGTTCCTTTTATGTTTTTCTAGAAGTCTGTTGCCCCTTACCCCTGAACTCCAGAATTCCCTTATGTCTATCCCATGCATTCTTAATTCCCGTGATTGTTTCAGCCCCCACTGCTTCCTCTGGCAGGGTGTTCCACTTGTCCACCATCCTTTATATGAAGAAATTCTTCCTCACATTTCCTCTGAATCATCCTCCCTCCAACTACATCCCATGCACTCTAATGCTGGAACATCTTTTTTCCTGGAAAATAGTGTATTCCTGCACCCTGTTCCTCCCTGTAAGGTACTTGTATGTCTCTATTATATCTCCTCTCTCCCTCCTCTTCTCCAGGGAGTAGATATTCAAGTCCTTCAACCTGTCCTCATAGGACTTGTGATGCAAACCCTGTACCATCTTTGCTGCCCTCCTTTGAACCTTCTCTACCCTCTCTATGTCTTTATGCAGGTAAGATCTCCAAAACTGTACATTGTACTCCAGGTGGGGCCTCACTAGTGTCTTGTATAGTGGAATTATGACCACCCTTTTCCTGCTGGTGATGCCCCTGCCTATGCATCCCAGCATCCTATTTGCTTTACGTGCTGCCTTGTCGTACTGTTTCCCTACCTTAAGGTCATTAGAGATGATAACCCCGAGGTTCCTTTCCTGCTTGGTGCATGATATATCCTCAACCCCCAACTGACATGTTGTTTCAGTGTTTTTGTGCCCCATATGCATTATCTTGCACTTCTTCACACTGAATTTCAACCGCCAAACCTTTGACCATTCTTCAAGCTTCTACAGGTCCCTCCTCATTCTGTCTTTCAACTTGCAGCTTTTTTTATTGGATATCAAATTGAGATAATGTTATCTCTTTTCCAATTGTATCCAACACTTAACATGACAAAGACAAAAATACAAGACTTACATACAAGCATTTCAGTTACAGTATAAAAATACAAAAGTCAATCAAAATATCAATAATGTAAAATCATAATTCATCAGTAGCAATTGCAATGTTTGTTGTACAATGTAACCAACGATGACCTAAAATGCTCAAAAGGCAACATTATAGTCACGTTTAGTTTTTTGGATAATCGGTCCCATGTTCTGGGGACTGAGCTTGATAAAGTTCTGTCCCCAAAGCTAGTCTTACATCTTGGTACATATAAGCATGTCTGAGATGAAGACGTTATACAATACTGTTGTGATGGCCTGATTTTTATTAGCTTCAATAGAAAATCTGGTAAAGGTTACATTATAAATTTATAAACCAATACGTTCCACTGAATATCCCTCCTGTCATACAATAAAGAAAAACCTGATTCTTGATACAAAACACAGCAATGGGCTCTGTAAGGCAGGTTTGTTATGAATCGTAAAGCACTATTGAATAAGACATCTGATGAACTCAGTAATAATTTTCTAGCGTTCTTGTAAACCACATCTCCATAGTCCAATATTGGCAACGACATGGAGGTAACTAATAACTTCCTAACCTTTAAATTAAAAAAGGATTTAGTGCTATAAAAGAAACTCAGTAGCCTCTTCAGTTTATTAGACATGGATGTTATGTGCAAATCGAAGGTCAAATTTTTATCAAGTACTACCCCCAGTATTTGTAAGATTCCACATAGTTTAGAGCAACTCCTGATGAAGAGCTAATTTTTTTAGCAGCTGTCTCTTTTGTATTTTTCCTCTTGAACAACATTCACTGTGTTTTTTGTATGTTTAAGAGGAGTCTTAATTCTATAAGCTCCATCTACATATTTGAAAAGTCGTACTGTAGAATTGTCATTGCTGTGTTTGTAGCATCATGTTTTGTATATAATATTGTATCATCAGCACAGAATTGTATGCAAGTGTCAGGTAAGCAGTGATTTGGTAAATGATTCGTACAGAGCAAAAATAAAAGAGGACCAGTGCTGACACCTGGAGTACCCCATTGCTCATTAGGATTGGGGCTGAACAGACACCTCCCACTCTTGACACACTGCAACCTCTCAATCCAGACCTGGGTTTGAACCCCACAGCTTCCACTTGCATACTGTGTGACCCTGAGCAAGTCACTTCATTTCCCTGTGTTCCCAGGTCGCACCTGCAAAAAAGCTTTCAGGTTAGTGTGCTAGTCCTGGTTAAATAACTAACCAATCAAATATGAATGGATCCAATTTAAGGCCGGGATACCTAAACCAATCATTTTTAAACAATTCAGTAATATAACATGATGAACAATGTCAAATGCCTTCGACAGGTCCAGGAATATGGATGGTACTTCCTGGTTCCTGTCGAAGGCACTCAGTATGTCATCAACCACTTTAAGTATTGTATATGTTGTATTGTGCCCTTTCCTAAACCCGGATTGTAACTGAGTTATTACATTATATTTAGTAAGGTATTTTATCAATTGTTGATGTACAGGTTTTTCAAACATTTTTGCACATACTGGAAGAACTGAGATTGGTCTGTAGGAACCTGGATTTGATGACCCCCCCCCCTTTTAAATATTGGAATAATAAATTCTGTTTTTAAATCTGTTGGCAATTCAAAACTATCCAAAGAAAGGTTAAAGATGTACGTTAAGTGAGGTGCCAATATTTCAAAAGCCAATTTAAAAATAAATAGGGGAGATTTCATCACATCCTGGGCCTTTTTTATTGTCCAATCTCTGTAATTGCTTTCTTACATCTTCTGTTACTACAGGAAAAAAAGAAAACACAGGTCTATCTAGCTTGTATGCAATATCAGTTTCCAAGACTGGTAAAGACAGCGCGGGGTGCAATTTGTCAAATATACCCCCACAGAAGTGAAAAAGGAATTAAACATTTCAATGTTGTCATTATCTGATGTCAATATCTTCCCTTCAACTGTTAAAGATGCAAGTAGCAATGGAGGGATTTGTTTCCCCTTCAATGAATCAGTTCCCTTCCACATTGCTCTAGGGTTACCTTCAGATGTCAAAAAATACCTATCATAGTAAATTTTCTTTGCTTTCCTAACCTGTTTTGTACATTTATTATGAATAACCTTAAAAGCTGTCTTATCTTCTGCAGATTTTGACTTTCTAGCTATGTGCCATTGTCTTCATTTTTCCCTTATTAAGTTTAACTCCTTAGTTATGCAAAGTGCTTTTTTCTTTACACTTTTTAGTTTTAATGGTGCTTGTTTTTCAATTACACTCAAAAGGGAAGATTTAAAAAAAGACCATGCTGTTTGTACATCGGGACAAATGTATAAAGAACTCCAATGAATATCTGCAACATCTCTTAAGTAAGCTCGTACATTAAATTACATAAATACTCTGGCATAAGCAAATTGTGGTTGGGGTGTCTCCAAAAGGGTATCTCTTATACTTGATGTGTAGCAGTGGTCACTCACATCATTTTCGCGAACTGCAGAAATGTATCTATTAGGCCTATTTGTAACAAGCATTTGTCAATGCCGAATGTTGTCTTGCTGGCGTTGGCATTGGTAGTGCAGGAGTTAGAGAGATGCATAATAGGAATGGCAGTGAAGTATGGAACCAACATCAACCCCACCCCACCCTGCAGAGACCAACAGGCATTGAGGTGTGCCTTTGGGTCATCAGCCATAAGGCTAATGCCATGTCACCTCACCCCACCCTGCACACTCTAACAAGTGTTGCATTGTGCCTTGGGGTTGTTAGGTCTTATGCTCACCCCATTCCATAAGGAAATACATTGAGATGGGTGCAGTATAGGAGAATGGTGTGAACTTTGAGGCCGAAGAGTCCAAGGCATACCTTGATGCCTATCATTGGCTGCAGGGTGGGGGTGGGGGTGGAATGGCATGAGCATTACAGCCAACAATCCAAAGGCACACCCCTGACACCTGTCAGTCTCTACGGGGTGGGATGTTATGGTTAGAAACCCTAACGCCCCGCCTGTTTGTTGGTATTTGTACTCCAAATGTCAACATGGCCTTTTTGTGACCCCACCTCATGAAAGCATTTGGGACCTCTGCTCATTATCAGTGGCACTGTGATTTTGTTAATCTGTCCCGAACTTTGAGTTCCCACAGTGGCCGTGCCATTCTGCGACAGATGTGCAAAATCACATTTCAGGCAGGATGTGAAAAATTACAGCTGTACCAGTTATAAGGAGGTGTAAAAAATGGCAATGTTGAAAATCTGAAGTGAAAATATTAAAAACTCTTGAAGTTATGAGCGTGCGTGGAAACTGCGCAATGCACGCTCGTAACACAGTCATTTTGTGGAATTTTTTCACCAAATTTTCAACATAGGCATTTTGGGACCTCTGCTCATGAACAGTGTCACCATGATTTTTTTAATCTATCTCAAACATTGATTTCCCACAGCGACCATGCCAATGTGTGCCAGTTGTGCGAAAACACATTTTGAGCAGGATGTGAAAAATGACAGCTGTACTTTTCATAAGGAAGTGTACAAAAATGGCAGTATTGATAATCTGGAGTGAAAATATTAAACATTCTTGAACATACAAGCGTGCAGTGTCATTTTGTTACTCAATCCCAAAAGGTTATTCCATGCGGTGACTGTGAAATCACCTTTTGGGTCCAAATAACAACATGACGGTGACTGAATTCATAAGGGGGGGGGCCCAAGAACCCCATGCTGAAAATTTTGAGCCAAAAGTCACAAAAATGCCTGATATATCAACCTAAGTTGACCCCCACCCATTGAGGCCATTATACAGCTTTCCGGCATGTCTTCAGTTTGTGGTCAGCTTTGAAGAGTGCAGACGAGTCCTCGCTCCACAGATGATCATCACACCAGGCTCCAGAGATAATTATTGGGTGAGGGGGTGCAGGGAAGTGGGGTGCACAGAGGGTGGGTGCTGGTTTGGGGAAGGGGCACTGGAGACAACGAGGGACCATTTTCTCTTTTACAGGTAAAAAAAACAACAAAGACATCGCAGGAAGTTATTTCTGTTTTTACAAGTTTGTCTTAGCACACTGGGGTGGGCTCTCAGTGTGCCACCTGTATTTTTTGGGGAGGGGGACTGAAGCCAAAGAGGATTGGGCCCCCTGTCGGCACAGAAAACTTGTCTGTGTTTGGGGAGTGGGTGCATGATGTCAAGGAGAATTGGGCACCCCCTTTGGCATAAAATAGGGGGACATTATGCTGACAGGGATTGGGCCCCCCCATTAGCAAATGAAGTGGGGAGGGGGCATGCCAACAGGGTGATTGGGCATCCCCGACATTGACTTTCAGGTGGGACTGTGAGAGGTGGATGGCGACAACCTCTGCCATGTTTATTGAAATGTTACACCAGGCAAGGCATGCCCTGCAATGATGGGTCACCCCCTCATTGCAGCAGTGAAATGGTTTCAAGTTGGTGGCATGCTTTTGCAGCACTGTCATAGACAGTGTGCTATTTCATTGGTGCCACAGAGCCCAACCCAAAAAAGCAGTGGTGCCATTGGCCACAACATGACCACACCTCCAAAACCTGCCACTCCATCTACCACAATATGTTGTTTGCGCTTGCGCACCAGACAACATAAAAAGGGGGACACAAAATACTCACCCAGGAAGAAACTACAGAACTGCTAGCAGCTCAGCTCAGCTTATCAGATGTAGTGATAGTACATGCTTTGCAAACTGTTAATTCCATAAATTCAGTTCTGATGGTGTTATCTAATACACTAGCATGGATTTTTGGAACATTTCGCTTTCAGTAATTTTGTGATATTTGCACTGTATGTTTAAGAAGAAGAATCAGGATTTATATAGCGCTTTTCATATACAGTATCCCAAAGCACTTTGCAAGCAATGCTAGACTGGTAGTGAAGTGACTGAATGTGTGGTGGTAGCCATATCGCACATCATCACCCACACGCAGCCTGGATAATTGCATGAACCGGTTTATGGGAAGGGGAATGTTGGCCAGGACACCAGGAATGTTCCCTGCTCTTTGCGAAGAGTGCCCTTGGTTCTTTTACTTCCACCTGGACAACACCAGGATAGGCAGAAGGGACCTTGGTTTAACATCTCATCTGAAGGACAGCACACCCCAGTAGTACAGCACCCCCCCCCAATACTGCACTCAGATGCCAGGGATTTTTAGGTGCAAGTCCAATCCTGGTGTGGGACGAGAACCCATGACCTTCTGGTCCAGAGGTGGATATGCTACCAACTGAGCCACGCTAACACCTAAGCATTGAATTTAATTTCACCAGTGTGGCTAGATACCAGGATCCACTGGCATTGGGTATGTATGCCAAATTTCAGGTCTATACCTACAGTATTATTGAAGTTACAAATATCCACATTTTTAGAAACCTTACACAAAATTTCAAAAATAAATAGTAATATCATGAAACCCTACAACCTAGTAGTGCTTAATCAAAATTCTCTCTATTAAGTAGTTTATTTGACCTTACCAAGGAGGTTGCATATGCTTATTTGCAGATATCTAGCCCCACAGTTGGCCAAGTTACAAGCAGAGAAATATTTTCTCAAAATTTCACAAAAAAATAAAATGTCAAACTTTGAACCTTTGTAAGCTCAAAACTACTTGTTCACGTGTCATGATATCTGGTACACTTTTGGACACATAACAACACAAAAGCATCCAGGTCTTAAGCTCAACAGACAGCTGCATTATGACAAAATGAAAATATTGGTGAAATACCATGACATTTTGTGAAGTTTTGAGCAATTTCACAAATGTTGCCAAAACTGCATGAAATGAGATTTTCCTAGTTTTGCCCAGTCCTAATTTACAATTACATCGTTGCATTTATATAGTTACGTGTATGAACCACCTGGTAGGACTGTGGTTGAAGCTTAAATGAAGATGTTGATTACAGACATTATGAGGCAGTATAGTGCAGTGGTTTAAGGTTCTGAACTGCAAACCTGGAGACCTGGGTTTGAATCCCACAGCCCCCACTTGCATACTGTGTGACCCTGAGCAAGTCATTGAAATTCCTTGTGCTCCCAGGCCACACCTGTAAACAAGCTTCAGCTTAGTGTGTCTTTCCTGGTTAAAAAAAGGAAAAAAAAAGAAGACTCTTCTTCACTTCAGTAGGTGCTTTTCTATTTTGTTGCTTAGTCATCAGAGGCCAGCGGTGGCACCCTTACAGTGAGTGTGTGCAGCTTTCATTTTTTCTTCATAAACACAGGTATAAGGAGAGTCACTGGAGAGGTCGGTGCAGCTAAATGATACAAGCAAAAGGACACAAAGCAAGTGGCACTCTCAGAGGGAGATGAACGGGGTGACGAAGAGTCACGCCTTGGTCTTGAAGTGCTGGGTAGTAGCCGCTGGCTCTGGCTGTTTAAAGTTACCACCTTGGTTCTTTCTCATTTGTGTTCTGAGAGTGACTTTTGTTTCTTCTTTTTTCTTCAGCAGGTCAATGAACTATGACTGTGGGGCAGAGTCATCAGCAAACCCTTACTGTTGGGTAGGGGCATCTATAAACTGACTGTGGTGCAGGGGTAAACACACTGAGATTGTGGGACAGGCAGTCAAAACACTGACTGTAAAGCAGGGAACAAAGAAACTGTGACTGTGGGGCAGGCAGTCAATGCAGTGTGTGTGGGGCAAGGGCATCCACATTCTCTTACTGTGGGGGAAGGACATTAAAAAAACTGACTGTGGGACTGTGGTACAACACACTGTAATTGTGGGGCAGGGAGTCAACAGTTTGTGACTGTGGGGCAGGGGTCAACAAACTGTAACTATGGGGCAGGGGTATCGACCTCAGCACTGCAAAGAGGTGCAACATGGGCATTTAAAGAAATGTGACTACGGGTTGGGGTCAGCAAGCTGTGATTCTGGGGTGGGGCAACAAATTTTGACTGAGCGAAGGGGTCAATAAATTGTGACTGGGACAGGTGCATCAACACAGAGTTACTGTAGGGAAGAGGTAAACTGTGAATGTGAGGCAGAGGGTCAACATAATGAGGTTCTGGGAAAGTAAGGAAAACACTGATGATAAGGCATGGGTCAAGAAAGTGTGATTGGTGCAGGGGGTCAGCACACTGTAACCGAGGGAGGAGCAGCAAGAAACTGATTCTTCGGGGAAGGGTCAGCAACAAATTGACTGCAAAGCTGGGGGTCAATGCACTGTGATTGTGAGACAAAGGGTCAAAACACCAATTGTTGTACCGGGGCACTGAAAAACTATGACTGTGGTCAACAAACTGTGATTCTGGGGCAGGAGGCCAACAAAATGTGACTGGGGCTGGTGCATCAATGACCTGTGACTATAGGGTAGGGTTCAACAAGCTATGACTGTGGGACAGTGGGGCCAAAAACTTGTGACTGTGGGGCAGGGGTATCAACAAACTGACTATAGCACATAGATGCAACAAACTGGGACTATGGGAAAGGGTGTCGACAAACAGTGGGGCTTGGGAGTCAACAAACTGTGGGTGTGGTGCCAGGGTCAACAGACTGGGACTATTTGGCAGTGGCATCAACAAACTGACTACAGCAGGGATCAGCATGGCATAACTATGTGGCAGGTTCTCAACACACTTTGATTGTGAATTGGGAGGTCAGCAAACTCTGATTGTGAGGCAGGGTATCACCACAAGTGACAACTGGGCAAGGGGGTCAGGAACCGTTAGGAGCAAGATCAGAGAGAAAGTGAAGATTAATTGCAGGGGATAAGAAGATATAGCCTGGTGAGGTGTTCAAGCAACAATAGAGATTAGGGGATTAAGACCCAAGGGATAATAGGGTAGGAAGCGCTGTAAGTGGTAAAAGTCAGACGGGGGTAAGAACTGACCATTGTGTTTATGTGTATGGGGGTATATAACTCAGACTGACGGGAAGGAGGTTTGTGACCAGTGACTGTAGGTTAGGAGAGTATGGCACTGTGATTATAGATTAGGTAGTCAGGAACCTGGGGCCACAGGTTAGGGGGTCAGGGACCTGTGACCAGGTTAGGATGTCAGGGACTTGTGACTGTAGGCTTGGAGGGTAAAGGACCTGTGTGCATGGTTAGTGTCTAGTGACCTATGAAAATTGGTTGGGGGCCGGGGACCAGTGAGTGTAGGCTAGGAGGGTATGGGAACTGTAATCCCAGGTTTGGGGGTTAGCAGCCTGTGGCTAAGGGCTAGGAGGACATGAGACTTGTGACAATAGGTTAAGGTCAGGGAATTATAATCATATATTAGGTGGGCAGGGACCAGTAACTGTAGGTTAGAAGAGTATGAGAACTGTGACACTACATGAAGGGGTCTGGGATCAGTGAGTCTAGGTTAGGAGAACTTATTTACCATAAGTTATTGGGTCAGGGACATATGACTGAAGATTAGGAGGTCATGGGACATGTGACCATAAGTTAAGGGTCAAGGACCTGTGATCATAGGTTAGAAAGTGAGTTATCAGTGCCTGTGGGTTACAAGGGTGTGGGACAGTGCCCATAGATAAGGGGGTCAGGTACCTGTGTCTGAAAGTTAGGAGACTATGTGACCTGTGGTCATAGGTTACCGGGCAGGGACCTGTGATCATAGGTTTGGGGGTGAGACCTGTGGCTGAAGGTTAGTGTAAGGTTGCGCTGTGTTTGCAAAAGAATTTCACTCGAGTCTTCAGATTACTTTTAAGAGTTTATTGCAGTTGTCCATCTTCACATGCATGCTCATTCTTTTCATCCATATTGGTACCACTTATTCAGTTATGCAGTAGTTATATATAAAATTATCTTGAAAAAGCCAACACCCCAGTAGAAACTAATCATAACACAAATAACATGTTCATTTTAGGCTGTGGTGTGCCTCTTTCTCCAAAACATGTTATTTATAGACTGTATTACTTCACAACATGGTATTCATAGACTGTGTTGCTTCACAACATGGTATTCATAGACTGTGTTGCTTCACAACATGGTATTCGTAGACTGTGTTGCACAACATCCTGTGATGCACACGACCCTCTTTGTTGCACACCTTCCTAATAAGGTTATTACAAGACATTTGGTGTTAAATGTTGTGAAATGTTATACTACAATTTAATGTTACATTACAGTTAGGCATGGGACCAGTGACCATAGTTTAAGGGTCAGGAACCTGTGATCATATTTTAGAGTGTTTGGGACCGGTGACCATAGAATAAGAGGGAAATGGGATAGGTTAAGGGGTCAGGAACCAGTGCCCATCTGTTGGGTGTCAGGGACTAGGATATGAGGTGGTCAAAGTGACAATGGGGTAGAGGTGACAGGGGCCAGTGACCATGGGTTAGGGGTGTCAGGAACTGGTGACCATAGGTTAGGGTTCAGGAACAAGTGTTCAAACAGTAAGTTGGGGAGGTAAGCAATCTAGGACAAAAGGTTATGGAATAAGGGATCTGTAACCATAACTCAGAGGGCAACAGATCTGTGACCATAGGTCAGGGGAGATTTGGGATCAGGGACCTATGACTACAGGTTTGAGAGTTAAGGACTTGTGATCATAGGTTGGGGGCAAGGACCTGTGACCAGAATCAATGACCAAAGATCGGGGTGATCAAAAATCAGTGACTACAGGTTAAAGGTCACGGCCCACTGACTACAAGTAATGTGGTTTGGGAACTGTGACTATAGGTTTATGGTCAGAAACCTGTGACCATAGGCTAAGGATTATAAACCAGCCACCATAAGTTTATGGTCAGAAACCTGTAATCATGAGTTAGGGGTTAGGCACTTGTGACTGTAGTTTGGGGGTCAGAGACCTATGAACAGCAACTGGGGGGGTCAAGAACCTGTTACCATAGGTTAGGAGTCAGGGACTTGTGACACAGATTAGGAGACAGAGATTGGTGACCACAGATTAGGCGGTTAGGGTCCAGTGAACATAGGCTGGGGGTTAGGGACCTGAGATCATAGATCTGGAGGTCAGGACCCAGTGAATATATTAGTGGGCCAGGGCCTAGTGAACTCTGGTTATGTGGGTCAAGAAGATGACCATATCTTAGGGGGAGATGGAAAGCAGATATTGTAAATTAGGGGAGTTCAGGACCTGTGACCAAAGATGTGGGGGTCAGTGACATGTGACCAAAGGTTACTGGGTCAGAAACCAGTGACCATAGGTTGGGAAGTCAAGGACCTATGATTAAAGATTAGGAGGTTAGGAACCAGTGATCAAACAGAAGGTTGAGGAGGTCAAGAACCTAAGACAAAAGGTTAGAGGACTAGGAACCTGCAATGATAGTTTATGGGGTCAGAGACCTATGATCATAGGTATGGGGAAATTAGGCATCAGGAACCTGATAACAGATTTGGGGTCAGGGACCTGTGAGCTAAGGTTATTGGGTTAGAGACCTTTGATTTTAGGTTAGGAGTCAGGGACATGTGACCAAAGGTTAGGGAGTCAAGGATCAATGACCACTGGTTAGAGGGTCAGTGAACAGTGATCACATTTTGGGGAGGTCAGAGAATGATGTCTATAGGCTAAGGGTGTCAGGGATTGGTGACCTTAGGTTAAGACCCTCTGACTACAGACTAGGGGTTGGAGACCTCTGAGCATGGGCTATAGTGTCAGAGACCAGTGAACATAGGTTATGGGTTAGGAATCTGTGATCAGAGCATGATAGCCAGGGACCAGTGACATGAGTTAGGTGGTCAGGGACTGCTGACCAGAGGTTAGGGGTCATGGACTGGTGACCTTAGGTCATAGTTTGAGGGACCTGTGACCTAAGATTGTTGTTTTGGAGACCACACCTCATAAAGCACATAGACAGGGGGAGGCAATCCAGGGGAGGCAACTAAAATTGTGTATGGTTTGCACAGAAAGTTCTAAGAGGAGAGACGGAGGGCCCTCAACATGTACAGCCTGGAAGAGAGGAGAGAGAGAGAGAGATTACATGACAGAAACTTACAAATACCTCCCAAGGATGAAAAGGGTATTGGAAGGGAGTCTCTTTCAAGTAAGAAAGAGCACCAGGACCAGGGGAAATACAATGAAGCTGGAGGGGCTGGGGAGCATTTAAGAGAGATGACAAGTGATATTTCTTCACAGAGCATGGAGCAGACTAGCAGTGGAAGTGACAGAGGCAAAACAGTGGAGGGCTTCAAGCATGTGTGGGATAGACATAGGGGTATAGAAACATAGAAACATAGCATTTGATGGCAGATAAGGACCGCTTGGCCCACCCAGTCTGCCCATTTCCCTACTTAATGGATAAGCTGCAGATCCTAGTTAACCAGCAGCCTACTTCTTCCTACCCCCAACCCCTAGGGTATATTAGAAAAGAGACAGGATGTCACAGCAGAGCAGTTAGGGTCCACAGAAATAGGTTAGGCATGGAACATCTGAGCAGACTGGTTGGGCAAAGCAGTCACTTTCTGTTGACAAATTCTATGTTTCTATGGGGTGGTCATGGATCTGTAAGCAGTAGGTTAGTGTGTTGGGACCTGTGATCACTGGTTAGGGGTCAAGGACCTGTAACTAATTGTTCAGCAAGACTCAGGGCAGGGAACTGTGAACATATATTAGTGGGTTGGGGACCTGTGACTATAGGTGGCCAAGGACATGAAAAAATAGGTTAAAGAGTCAGGGACCCTTGACAACTGGTAAAGGGGTCAGGGACCTGTGACTATAAGCTGAGGAGTCAAAGACCTGTGACATTAGGTTAAGGGGGTGAAAACAGTGACTATAGGTTGGAGATGTCCAGGAACATTGACAAAAGGGTATGAGATCAGGATCCTGTGAGCAGTGGTAAGGAGGGTCAGGAATTTGTGAACATTGGTTAAGGGATCATATACTAGTGACCATAGGCTAATGTGTCAAGAACCTGTGACAATACAGTAGGTCAGTGGGTTAGGGACCTGTGAAAATAGGGTAAGAGGTTAACAACCTCTGACAATAGTTTAAGGAGTCAAGGTTAGGGAGCAGGGACCAGTGACCATAGATTAAGGGGGTCAGGGACTGGTGACCATAAGCTAGGGTGTCAGGGACCTGTGACCATAGGTAAGGGGGTAAGGGACAAGTGCCATAGTTTAGAGGTCAGGGACCTGTGACCACAGGTTAGGGGTGTCAGGATCTGTAACCATAGGTTAAGGGGTCAGTAACCAGTTACAATAGATAAGGGGGTCAGGGATCAGTGAACATAGGTAAGGGGTCAGGGACTAGTGACCATAGATTAGGGGGTGAGGGCACTGTGACTATAGGTTAGAGAGCCAAGGACCAGTGAACATAGGTTAAGGGGTCTGGGACTACTGAACATAGGCTTGGGTTTCAGGGACCTGTGACCATAGGTTAGTGGGTCAGAGACCAGTGATCAGTAGTTAGAATGTCAGGGACTACTGACCATAGGAGAGGAGGACAGAGACCTGTGACCATAGGTTAGAAGTGTCAGGGACCTGTGAACAGAAGTTAGGGGTGAGGCACCTTTGGGTTAGGGGCCAGGGTCCTGTGACCATAAGTAAGGGGGTCAGGGATCTGCGACCACTGGTTCAGTGTCAGGGACCAGTAACCATATGTTAGTGGTGCTCTGGAATCTGTGATCACAGGTGTGGAGTCAGGAATCTTTGACCATAGGCTATGGGGTCAGGGACCTTGGACCATAGGCTAAAAAGGGAAAGGGCTTGTGAACATATGGGGGTCAGGGATTTGTGACCTTAGATTAGGGATCAGGGACCTGTGACCATAGGTTAAGAGTCAGGACCTGTGATCAAAAGTTTGAGGTCAGTGGCAATTTACTGTAGGTTAGAGGGTGATTAGGGACCAGTCTTACAATAAAGGGAGGATCAGAAAACTGTCTATAATGTGGGGAGGGGCAAATTTTCTGTCCATGGGGCTGGGGAGGATCAGAGACCTGTGACTATAGGTTAGGGAGGTAAGGGACCTGTGACCATTGGTTAGAGGATCAATGGCTGGGACCTGCCTCTGTAGGACAGGGGTCATAGACGTGTAATCACAGGTTAGGGGGTTAAGGAGCCTGAGGGGTATCATGCCCCCCTCTCCTTCTAAGAAACGAGGGAGAGGTGGGACATGATAGAAACTTTCAAGTACCTCAAGGGGATCAACAAAGTCCAAGAGGATAGCATCTTTCAGAAAAAGAGATGTGCAAGAACAAGAGGACACAATTTGAAGATAGAGGGGGGACAGCTCAGGGGCAATACGAGGAAGTATTTTTTCACAGAGAGGTGGTGGACGGATGGAACAGCCTTCCTGAGGAGGTCGTGGGATCAAAAACAGTGGGGGAGTTCAAGAATGCATGTAGCAGACATAAGGCAATTATGGGGGTGGTAGGAAGAAGTAGGCTGTTGGTTAACTAGGATCTGCAGCTTATTCAATAGGTAGGAAAATGGGCAGACTGGGTGGGCCAAGTGGTCCTTATCTGCCATCAAAGTCTATGTTTCTAAGTTTCTATCTTAAATTAGGTGTGTCATGGACTTGTGACCATAGGTTAGTGGTTGTTAAGAATCTGTGACCCGAGATTAGGGGTCAGGGACCTACAAATTTAGGTAATGGGGTCAGGAATCTGCAACAACAGGTTAGGGGTCAAGGATCTGTGATCATAGGTTAGGGTCAGGGTCTTGTGACCATTGGTTAGGTTCATGGGCCTGTAACTATCAGTTAGGCATTCTGAAACCTGTGACCATAGCTTAAATGGTTTAGAACCAATTCCAATGGTTAGAGGGTCAGGACCTGTGACCATAGGTTAGGGGTTAGGGACCAGTGGTCATATGGCTTCAAGGATATGTGGCATATTTTAATGGGAGGTTTAGGAACTCTGTACTTGGTAGGGGCTGCAGATTTCCTGAACATGGGCTGAAGATGTCAGGGACCCCTTGACCCCTGATTGTCCTGCCGCTACCAATTTTGTATCTGGGTGAGCGGGAGCACTGGGAGGTTAAAAAATGTGTCAGGGTCACATAGTGAGTACTTAGCTCTGGGGGGTTGAATCTTCAAGTTTCCAAACTGGTGCCCCAGGCTGCCTCTCAAGTGTGTTTAGAACCGTATGATGTAGTTTATATCCTTGTTAAGCTCTTACATTGTTGTCTCAATGCACCCATAATTAAGCAATAAGGCATAGCAAGGTGAGGACTGTGGCAGGATCTTGACACCTCACGCCTTATGCATCTAAAAAGTGCCATTATCCTATTAAGAGGCACCTGTGAAGTGCCCTTATCCCACAATTACACACACCCTAGAGTACTTTATATATAGAACAAAGTATGGGGTGGTGTGTATAACGAGAAGTTTATACACACCAGAGGTTTTAGATGCTATATAAACCCCAAGAGTGAAGCTCAAGGAGTTTGTGAAAAGCATCCAACACTGAGGGTGTGTGTAAACTTCTTGTTTAAACACACCACTCCATATTTTATTTTATATAATTGCTGGGTTTGCCTTTTTTGCCACAGCAGTTATATAAAACAAAAAGTTGTTCCTGTATGACTGCGGTCCAGTTAGATTTCAGCATGCTGTCTGCAGTCGCCTTTATTTGTTTATTTAAACATTTTTTTTTATTTATTTCTGTTGGCAGCAGAAAGTTACGTTTTATTTTTCTCTTGGTAGATTTGTATTTTCAAAATCACTTACCGCTGTGTCCGAGTGGCAGTTCAGTCTCTCAGAGGTCAGAATGGAAGAGCTGTGTCTGGCACAAGCATGGAGTGAGAGAAACCAAGCGTGTTTGCCGTTATAAACGCTCCTTTCTAACAACAAATTACGACACGGTTTCCCTATGGGAAAAAGGTGAGCCCAGTTATTATTGTGATAATAAATGTGATCCATTAACTCTGAATTTTAAAACAAAGTAGTGAGAGTTAAACAGTTAAACATTTGTGACCTGCACTGTAGAGTTGCAATAATGTATAAGCAAATGATCACACTCAACCAATCACATTTCTTGGTTTATCTTATCCATCTGCTAGGAAACTCTAACTCTGTAGTTGAATGGGACTAAATGACATCATGCCATTCTAAAAGTGTCCCTTGCCCCAGTGTGTAAATCAAAAACACCCATTAAATTTACTGCAAGACTATAAATGGACCAAGGACAGAATAGGAAACAATTTTTGAGAAACAACTTCTGCAGAAAGAAAAAATATTGATCAATTGCATACGAACATACGAAATTTGCCAGCAGATAAAGGCCTGGAGGTCTATAAAGTCTACTCGAATGTGCAGCTAGCACCCCTTATTCCGCAGCTGCCCCTCCCTTCCACCCTTCCCCTTCATTAGCCCTTCCCCTTGTCCTGTCCCATCCTCATTTGAAGCAGTCCACTGTTCTACTGCATACCACTTCTGCAGGTAACGCATTCCACCCAGCCACCACCCTCTCAGTAAAAAAGTGTCTCCTCATCTCCCTCCTGAACCTTCCTCGCTCCAGTCTCATATCATGGCCCCTGGTGCCCTCCCTCCCTTACTTTGAACAGCCCCTCTGTACCCATCTTGTTTATTCCTTTCATGTATTTAAAGGTTTCAATAATGTCACCCCTGTCTCTCCTCTCCTCCAGTGAGTACATGTTCGACTCCTTCAACCTCCTCTCATATGATAAGTCCCCCAGCCCCTTGATCATCTTTGTGCGCTCGCTGCACCCCTCCAGTAACTTAATGTCCATCTTCAGATACGGATGCCAGTACTGCATGCAGTACTCCAGGTGTGGTCTAACTAATGACCTATACAGTGGCAGAATCACCTCCTCCCTCCTCAAGAATATACCCCTTGCAATACAACCCAGCATTTTGTTGGCCTTTGCAGCTGCCTTCCTACATTGTGCCGAGTTGTTCAATGACCCTGTAATGAGCACACCCAGATCCTTCTCCGCCTCCTCTGTCTGGGCTAGCTGCACTCCCCCTAGCTGGTAACTCCTCCTTGGGTTCTTCATCCCAAAATGCAGCACCTTGCACTTTTTGGCATTAAAGCCCAGTTGCCAGGTGTCTGACCAGGTTTCAAGCTTTGCCAGATCATCCTGCAACCTCTGCCATCCCCCTAGGTCATCCACCACCGCGCTTACCTTGGTATCATCAGCAAACAGACTGATCTTGCTCTTGATGTCCCATGATATGTCTGCAATAAATATCCCAAACAACACTGGTCCCAACACTGAGCCCTGTGGAACACCGCTCGTCACTGCCCTTGGGTGTGAGAGCTCCCCACCCACCACCACCCTCTGTTGCCTTCCCTGCAGCCAGTTTCCTACCCATCTCACCAGCTTTGCACCCGGCCCTGTGCCTACTAACTTCCTTCCCAGCCTTCCATGTGGCACTGAGTCGAATGCCTTACTGAAATCCAGATACAGGACATCCACTGCAGCCCCTGTCCAGTCGCCTAGTTACCCAGTCATAGAACTCGACCAGGTTGGTTTGGCAGGATCTGCCATGTATGAAGCCATGCTGTCTGCTGTCCTGTAGTCCTTTGGCCTCTAGGAGGGCCACCAGCTTCTCCTTCAAGATAGTCTCCATTAGCTTACCCACAATGGATGTGAGGCTCACTGGTCTGTAGTTTCCCAGTTCATCCTTGGGGCCACTCTTGTGGAGCGGCACCACATGAGCCATCCTCCAGTCCTGAGGTACACACCCCGAATGTAGTGAGGCATTAAATAGGTCTGCCAAAGGTCCTGCAAGGACCTCTGCCAGCTTCTTCAGTACCCTGGGGTGGATGCCATCTGGGCCTGGCGCCTTGTCCACCCTCAGTGCCTTCAAACCCTCTCGAACTCTGCTCTCCATGATTTCCCCATCTGACACCACTTCCCCCCCTGCTTCTGCTATTTCTCCCACCTTGGGTGTCACCCTCCCTCTTCTCTTTAGTAAATACTGAGCAGAAGTACTCATTTAGTACTTCCGCCTTATCGCACCCTGCTTCCACCCAACTCCCCTCCTTCCTAATTCTTACTATGTGGTCCTTATAGCTCCTTTTCTCCCCGATGTACTTAAAGAAGTCCTTCTCCCCCTTCTTAATGCCTTGTGCCAGCCTGAGTTTCATAGATGCTTTGGCTCCCCTTACTGCCCTTGTCACCTCCTTCGATTCTGTCAAGTACTCCTCCCTGTTTTCTTGTACTTCTTAAAGGCAGCTCTTTTCCTCCTTACCTTTTCCATGACCTCCTTGCTCAATCAGATCGGTTTCTTAGCCCTAGCCTTCTTGCTCTGGGCTTTGCAGCAGGTTTTGGTTGCCTCCACTATCCCCAGCTTTATGAGCTCCCACCTATGGTTAGTGTCCATACTAGATTGAATTTTGGCCAGGTACCCTTTTACCACTTCCCCCATCCTCCCAAAGTTGGCCCTCCTGAAGTCCAGCACTATTGTGCCAGATTCCACTCCTTCCTTGCCCATATCCAATGTGAGCCATACTGAGTGGTGGTCACTCCCTGACAGCGGTTCCTCCACTGTAAGTTCTCTCACAAAGTCCCCATTTGCCAGCACAAGGTCAAGGGTATTTTCTAACCTGGTTGGTTCACTGACCATTTGCAGCAGGAAGCTGTCCTGGAAGGCATCCAGCAGTACCTGCTCCCTTCTGTTCCTGGTTGTTGGGGTGCTCCAGTCTACTACTGGCATGTTGAAGTCCCCCACAATCACCACACTACCCTTCTCGAAGGTCCTCCTGATCTGTCCCGCTAGTTCCCTGTCTAACTCCTCTGTCTGAGATGGTGGCCTGTACACCACTCTCATTCTAAGAATCTATTCTTGGAATCCTGGATTTGCATCCAAAGTGACTCCGTACTACCCTCCTCCCCTTCCTCCCTTACACACTTCAGTCCTTCCTTCACATATAGTGCCACCCCCCCTCCTTTCCCAATCACTCTGTCCCTACACAGTAATCTGTACCCTGGTACAGACAGGTCCCAGTCATTGTATTGGGTGGCCCATGTTTCCGTGATGACTGCAATGTCCACCTCTCCCTCTGCCATGAGAACCTGTAACTCAGGAGTTTTCCTCCCAAGGCTCCTAGCATTAAGGGTAACCACCTTCCACCCTTTCCCCCTCCTCCCATCCTGCCCTCCTTTCCTAGCATCACCAATAGTACTTGCCATTTGTCCTTTGTCACTGTTATGGGGGGTAAGCTCATATGGTTTCCCAACCTGTGGTCTCTGCATATCTCTTCCCCAACTGCCACCCCCAACTCCTAGTTTAAATTCCCAACTTCCTCTATGTACTCCTCCATCCTCTGTTTCAACACTTTCTTTCCCTCCTCACTCAAGTGTAGTCTGTCCTTGGCATAGAGACTACTGTCCTCCCAGGTCCTCCCCCCAACAGCCCGCCTTTAGCACAACACCAGGTTCTTAGCCATCCATTAAATTCCTCTATTCTCAGCCTTCTTGTTGTGCTTGCCTTTGGCACAGGAAGTATCTCTGAAAAAATTACTGCTCTTCCTGCCCCCTCACATAATTGTGCTAGTTCCTCAAACCTCCTCTGGACTGTATCTACTGTCTTGTCAGCCAGGTCGTTTGTCCCAAGATGTATAATTAAATGAGGCTTGTCCCTACCCCTTCTAGCATAAATGCAATAGTTTGTGTTAGCCTAAAAACTAAAAATAGCACTGCCTGTTTCTCTTTCAGTAAGGAAGTACCTAGGCTTCCGTAGTGGATCAGACTACTTTAACAAAAAAGAGCTTTTACAAATTATGTTTCTTTTTATCCTTAGTTATTTTTTGTGGATCTGAAGAAAATTAGCTCCTTTTTGGTCTCTGTCCCATCCTACTTATACTAGACCAATTTTTGTACTTTATCTATAATAATTAGCCTAGTGCCAGGGACAAGGAATGTAATGATTTTCTGCAGATCTACCAAAAGTAAGGATCAAACTTATTTGTAAAAGTTGTTTTTTTGTTAAAGAAGTCTGATTCAGTAAGGGAGATAGGCACTTCCTTACTGAATGGGACACAGGCAGTGCCATTTATTTTTGGGGGGAGAGGGCTTATGTGAACATTTGCACATAGAGAATACTGGATGGGCAAGTATGCATAACCAAGGTGCTCTACGACAGAGGGGTTCTGATTTCCTCTGACCTGGAGAGCAAAGCTCGAGAGGTCCGTGATAATCCAAACCCCGAGGTGGCAGAACACACTGGTTGTGCATAAAGTTGCTCATCATGTATTTTTTATAGTGTTTAGTATTATGCGAAATGTGCACATAGTGGTTCTTTTGCTTTCAGAATGAAACTGACTTGTGCAGTTCCTAGAGGTTTCAGAATGCTGTTGTACTACAGAAGGGTATGATTATATTCCATGACCTTTTCAACTGTGGTACAACAGCATTTTCAAAGGGATGGATTTCTGTACAGAACAATGCTCTACTATATGTTAACTCATTCTCTCCCAGTGGCCATTTTGGGTTGGGCTTAACAGTGGATGGTTCCGATGCCATATGGTGGCTATGGGACCACAGGCGTGTCCCAGGGCCACTTGTTGCTGTATAAGAGTGGTTTCATGTGTGTTTGGCTGGAGCAAGAACAGTGAAGCGAAGCTGAGCTATTCTGGCTCAAGCTGAACGCAAGTGAAACCACTCTTATACAGCAACATGTGGTGATGAAGGACATATTGATATATTACGGATTGAGCTCAATCGATAATATATTATTCTTTTTTAAAAAACTGTCCCAGAGCATGCCTGTTTCCAGGGCATCTGTGTATGAGACACACTTCATGGAAAAAGAGTGTCTCATGCACAGAAGAAAGGAACGCTCTGATTGGTCGGGAGCACACATCCTCGATCTATAATATACACTATTGTTCTCTTCCTAGAGGCTGGCACATCTATCCTATTCACACCTCACTGCTATGGTGGTCTCTCTCTGTGGCAGAAGGAGTGAGACTCTTCCTGGTCACTTGTGATGCCAGTCAGTGAGGCAGCAGCTCTTATGAGGTATGAAAGGGCACAGAACCAAATATTTCATCTTCCAGGCAGGCTACTGTTTCCCACATCACGCTGGTAAATCAATGGAAAATCTTCAGATGAGCAAAAGGAAGAAGTAAAAAAATGCATTGAATATAAAAAGTAGCACCTGGGTAGTTACAATAATATTAGTATTTGCAGAGAATGTCTTACCACTTTAAAATGCAAAACTGTATCAAAAATCTTGTGTTGACTGAAGTAAAGAGGGATTATTTTTCTTGATAATTATTTATTTTTTATTTTATTTAGTTTTTTTTTTAGAGGGTAAGTGCCATTAGCCAAAACATGACTATTTTCAGGCACGCCCAGGGAGATTTACAACGAGCAGGGTGAACAGTGGTATATAATTTGATTTGGGGTAGAGATGTAATATATACAGAGCTAAACAAGGTTTTACAATTACATAATTAGGTAAAAAATAGAAGTTCAGTAGTTTACATTAATTGGAAGAATCAGTGAGAAAAGTTGCATATGGCTGACAGTTGAGTGGGTAAGGGTAGCTACAGTACAAACAAGATGAGACAATAACTGCCCAGGGTAATAAACTAGAAGGTCAGGATAGGTGGAGATAAGTTTATAGCGGCTTGGGAAGTGGGTGAAAGTAGGAAACAAAATTTAGGGTGGTACTCAACCTTTGCTACACTCAGGCATTTCACCTCTGCCATTTTAATCAGAGGAGGCCAATCTGAAAGGCAAGAATGATTGCAAAAGGCAAAAATAACCCACAAGACAAATTCAGTGACTATGAAAAGTGTTAAATGTGTGGAAATTGACCCCTTATGGGCACTAAAGGGAATGGAAGATCTGCCCCCAGAGCTGTGGAACAAGTGTTTTCACCTTCAGTGCTAAAGCAATGTTCCTGAAGTCATGGATTTATTCTGTCTCAGGGTTCACGGCTCTTGATTGGGGGGGGAGGTCAGAGCTAAGTCTCCAGTGCAAGCTCTATTGATAAGGCTCAGGAGAAAAAGTTAGACTTTAAAGAAGGGGTCACAGTTTGGGTTCTACAGTATAAGTTAGGGCTCTGGCTCTAGAGCAAGACTCTAGGTTGGAGATCACAGGTTCAGACCCAAGTAAAACCAAATATTCAGTGTGACCTTGAATGAGTCAAGTCACTTAACTGCTCAATGCTGTGGTCCATCAAGCTATAGAAATGAGTATTGGTATAAGACAAGCAGGACCACACTGAAAAAGAGATGCATCTCAGCTGGGCTACCCTAGGTTAATAATAAGTTACAAAAAAAACATGCATTTGTCAATGCCATATGTTTGCTTCCTGGCATTGGCATTGGTAGTGTAGGAGTTACAGAGCTGCAAAATAGGAATGGCAGTGAAGTATTGAACTGAAGCCAACCCCACCACCACCCTGCAGATACTGACAGGCATTGGGGTGTGCCTTTGGATCGTCAGGCATAACGGCCATGCCATTTCACCACACCCTAGCCTGCAGACACCGACAAGTGTCACGGTGTGCCTTGGGGTCTTTGGCCCTTATGTTTACCCCATTCCATCAGGAAATACAATGAGATGGGTGCAGTATAGGAGAATGGGGTAAACTTTGGATCCGAAAAGTCAAAGGCACACCTCGATGCCTCTCACTGGCTGCAGGGCGTGGGTGGGGGTGGAATGGTATGAGCATTACGGTCGACAATCCCAAGTCACACCCCAGATGCTTGTCAGTCTCTACAAGGTGAGGCGTTATGGTAGGAAACCCTAACGCCTCAGGCATTCATTGGTATTTTCACTCAAATTTTCAACATGGTTTTTTTGTGACCCCCACCTTATGAACAGTGGCAATATCAGTTCGTTAGCCCAAAGCTGATTTTGCACAGTGACTATGCCATTTGGCACGACAGGTGTGAAAACACATTTTGAACAGAATGTGAAAAATGACAGCTGTACTGTTCATGGGGAGGTGTAAAAACTGGCAATGTTGAAATTCTGCAGTGAAAATATTAAAAAAACTGGTGAAGTCACTAGCATGCGTAGAAACTGCGCAACACACACCCATAATGTAATTAGCTTGGGGATTTTTTACAACACATTGTCAACACAGGCATTTTGGGACCTCCGCTCATGAACAGTGCCACTATGATTTTCTTAATCTGTCCCCAGCAGTGATTTCCCACATCGACCACACATTTCTGCGCTGGAAGTGCGAAAACAAATTTCGGCCATGGTATGAAAAATGACAGGCATACTGTTCATAAGGAAGTGTGGAAAAAAGCCAGTGGTGAAAATCTGGACTGAAAATATTACGAATTCATGAACTTATGAGGGTGCGTGGAAACTGTGCAATGCTCACTCGTAACACAGACATTTTATGGACTTTTGTCACCAAATTTTTAACATAGCCATTTTAAAACCTCTGCTCATGAACAGTCTTCACTGAGATTTTCTTAACCTGTCCTGAACATTGATTTTGCACACCGACTGTGCCGTTGTGCGTTACATGCGTGGAAACACATTTTGGGTGAGATGTGAAAAATGACAGCTGTACTGCTCATAAGGAGGTGTGGTAAAATGGCAATGTTGAAAATCTGGAGTAAAAAAATAAAAAATTTGCAAACTTACGAGCGTGCATAGGAACTGCGCAACGCACATTTGTAAATCAGTCATTTTTGGAAATTTTTCACCAAATTTTCAACATAGGGTTTCTGGGGCCTACCTCATGAACTGTGACACTGTTGTTTCATAAATCAGTCCCAAAGGTGGTTTCCCACTGATGTGCGAAATCACCTTCGAGACGATTAATGCCATGACAGTGCCAGAATTCATGAGGAGAGGTCCCAAAAACCCCATGTTGAACATTTGGTGCCAAAATTACAAAAAATGCCTGAGATATGCATCAAAGTTGAAAAAACCCTATTTATTCCATTATGCAGCTTATCGGCATTTACTCAGTTCACGGTCGGCTTTGAAGAGTGCAGACATGTTCCCGGTCCACTGAAGATTGTTGCACTGGCCTCCGGAGGTAAGTATGGGGTGAGGTGGGGGTGTGGGGAGGCAGGGTGTGCAGAGGGTGGGTGTAGGTCAGGGGTCAAGACAGTCAGCGAGGGACCGTTTTTTCTTACAGGGCATGTTTTATGTTTTTAAGATGACGCAAGACTTTTGCTATGCTGGGGTGGACTCCCAGTGTGGCAGCTGGAAGGCTGTTTGGGGGGAAGTGGAGCCAATGGGGGATTGGGCACCCTCATTGGCAATACAGACTATTGCCATGCTGGGGTGGGCTCCCAGTGTAGCACCTGGAGGTCTGTTGGGAGGGATACAGTGGAGTTGACGGGGATTGGGCACCCCCCTCTGCCTTACAGAACTGTTGCCATGCTGGGGTGGGCTCCCAGCATGACACCTGGAACTCTGTTGGGGAGGAGCAGAACCGACAGGGGATTCGGCACCCCTGTCGGCCATACAGTGTGTGTGTGTGTGTCTCTGTGTGTGGGGCACATGAGCATGCTGGAGTGGGCTCCCAGCGTGCTACTCATTATGGGACAGAGCTGTCTATGACAGCTGATTCAGTGCAGTGCCAACGTATAGGCTCTTTACATACTGTCGACGCGGCAGTATACAAATTGCCTGCAGGTTACCACTGCTGATTGCAGTGGTTTTTTTGCCCTCAACTGTACCTCATTGCATCTGAAGGGCTGTCATAGACAGCTCCAACATTCATTGGTGTGGTGCAGCCATGCCTGCAAAAGGCAGCAGGGCATTGGAAGTGGGGAAGGCACACCTACGAATTCTCATATGGTGGCACTATGTTTCTTGCACATGTGTGCAAGCAAACATAAAAATGAAACAAAACAATAAAATAGGTCAGTTTAATATAGCTCAAGCTGGGGTCAGGAGGACTCTGTTTTCAGATCTAAGAACAATACTTTTTGAGTGCATTGTTGGGCTCCAGAGTAGGGATTTTGACACCTGTCCTGAAGCAGGATTCAGGAACCTTCATCTCACTATTTTACTGCCTCTAGCACCAGGCTAGAGGGTGTGCAATCATGAACAAGGACTATCTGACAAGAGCAGCTGGAGGCACTATTGTGTTTTGTGTTTTCAAGAAGAATCTCTCTCTCTCTCTCTCTCTTGACAGTACATGTACAAATGCCTGTGCGTGTATGGGGGGGCTGGGGCAAAGTGTTTTCCAAGGTGTGTTAAAGATTTCAACTTAAAAGTTTTTATTTTTAAAAACAGTTTGATTTGACTTAAACACATTAAGGGCACCATTCACCCCGTCATTCCCACTTAAGCTCACCAGTTCATATACTCACCACCGGTGTGATACCTATTTGATTGACTGATGGATAACATTTTTATTTTTATGCAGGAATAAATAGTTAGAATCAAAGGTCCCGTTTTCAACCAAAGTCCTGTTATTAAGTACACAAAACTTAAAAGACACAGAACATTAACATACAAGAAGTAATTATTAGGATATTAAATGACTGAGTATGTAACAACATCAACCAAAGCATGTGCATACAACTTGCAAATGTTCCAGTTAATTTGAGTTTAAAACTTGACAAGTTGGAAATAACCTTCAAATCTTTTGGCAAGTAAAGATCAGAAAGTGTTAGCAAGTTATTTAGCAGCTATGTCTGTGCTGTGGTGCCCACCTTTATCCCCGCCACCACCCAAGCTACCACATTCAAGCCAGAACCCTGATATTAAGCTTGGTGCCCCCCACAACTGGTTAATGCTTGCACTGCAGTAGGGCTGGGAGAACAAGGTGCTGAGAGGCTTTCATCTGGAACAACACAGATCTTTGTGGTAAACTTTTACATAGTGGGTTTTATCCAGAGGAGGCAGGAGTTCACACTGCTACTGATTTACTAGACATTGTTGATTTTAAAAAAATTAGCACTCCCCACCCCATACCAAGTGACCAGCAGTAGGAAACCTACAACATACTCTAGACTGTCACTGCAAGGCAAATGAATTTGCCACACTGACTACCAGATTGTTATTTTAAAATGTTACATTCCCAGCTCATAAATACTAACACTAGGGATAGAGGCTTACTTAAAATTGCAATCATATCAATTCTTATGAAACAAAAAAAAAAAAGCCCAGATTTTTCCCTAAGTGTGAAAACAGGTCCCTACATGTCAGTTTGCCTTCACTGCACCTTAATAATCAAAGGCTAACTGCAGAGCCTTTCACTGGATTGACCAGGAATTATGTCCAACAGCCATTAGCGGTAATTTGTTCTCAAAACAAGCCTGCTGTCAGAATATGAAATCATAAACGGAAATAACAAGGTGTGGTAAGGCAGTGGGAATCCCAGAATGAAGACAGAGTAAAGTGGACATCAGTAGTATTTATATTTGTTCCATCACACACACAAACAAATAGAAGACACTGGAAACTGAGAGTCGTGAAACAGTCAGTAACATGTTTCACATGGACTACAGAAGCAAGTTCAAGAAGAGCAGAGCAAAATAATTCAGGATCAATCCCAAGATATACCTTAGTGAAAAACATAACTCATTTGGCCGGCATCAAATTTTGGAACAGGGACTCTCCTTTACTATACTTGGTGATTCGAGGGTGTCATTTCTATAAGAAATGTTCCGGGTATAAATCGAGAAGGAAAAGTCAAGAAAAGTTTCAGGGCAAACATTTTTGTCTGCAAAGTTTGTTATAGAAAACTTCTAGACAAAAAGCACTGTGAAATGAAAAGTTGCCACTGAGCAGTGTTCCCTGACCCACTTTCAAAATCCAGGAGGGCATGAAGATTAAATAGATAGATAGATAGATAGATAGATAGATAGATAGATAGATAGATAGATAGATAGATAGATAAGAAGAGAGAGAGAGAGAGATATGTTTAATTGGTATCCTGTAGCTAACAGAAATACAAGACTTAATAGGCAAACCCTATGGACAGGTAAACACCTGAGCTTCTCTACGAGAAGGTTACAGAAGGAATGAGAAAAGAAGTAGGGGGGAGATTTCTCATAGGTCTGTCTTTGGAGGTATTCCCCCCCACCGCACCAAAGTGTCCACCTTCTGAGTACATAACTCTTAGCCCTACAGCCCCAGGGGTTTGTGTGTACACCCACGGTTTGAGTCCCCCTCCCCGGCCAAATTGTGCATATTTTGGGAACAACTCGACGTTATGCAAAAGTTACACAAATACAAATGTAACCCCCTACAAATGGGGGTTCCCAGAAAGTCTTCCTTTAGCTTGCCTAAATGCTCACTGCCAGGCTGGTGTCCTGTGTTTTAGCAGTGTAAATGTATTTCCAGAGAGTGCCTGTATAGCCTCTGTGTACTGTCTCCTTAAGAGCTGCCTGGGTTGCAGTCATAATTAATCTGGGAGGGGGATGAGAGTTTCTATGCTCAAGTCCCGCCCGGGCTGCCAAACAATCGCTCCATTCTGCCATCACTATTAGCACAGATGGAGTTCTGTTAGAAGATGTACTTGTTAGCTGATCATTTATTAGAATAGTAATAATATTGCAGTTTGTCTAACCTGCTTTCTTTGCAGCATGGACATTTCTGTTTATCTCCATCAACTTGTTTCTGGACTGCTAAAATGGGCCAATCAGTACCTTTGGGGACTCTAAAATGGAGCCTGTCCCCAGTGGCCCTGTGGGAGCAAAATTCTGTAGGAATTGTAGTTTTGGGCTTTTGGCACCTAAATGAACCTGGAGGGGGAGCCCTTGCTGTGACTGACAAAGGAATCAGCCAACAGAACCTTTAGGATCCTGAAGAAAGTCCCAGACTGCTTGCAGTTTCAGTTCATATCTGAGTTGGGAAGTGAAGGAGTAACAGCTCCAGATAGTCAAGCGGCAATCCTGCGTGGATTCGCGCAGGAGAACTGTGAAAGGGCTGACTTTTGTCCTGCCTGTTTGTCCACTGTCCCTGAGAGGGAAAATCGAGTTGATTCAGACTGAATCCAAATTGTGAGAATGATTTAAGCCACTGGACTGTGACCAGGCTTTAACCTGAAGAAGACCGAAGATTTGCTGAATGCGATCGGCCTGTCAGGATTTCCAGCCACCTCTGAACTCCCTGTTTGTGCAGAGACTCTGTAATTGCGACCGGATAGCAATCTGCCTAGTACAGTAGAATTTCTTACATGTAAATGCGTTGTGTGCTGTTAGTGGGTCATGATTTGGTTCCCCACTGTGTGCTGAACTGTGTTCTGCTTGCCGAAGGCTGCATCCAGCTCCCACGGACTGAGTCTGTATTCATCTCCATTGGGCCTGGGCCTGGGCCTTGCCACACTGGCCCAGCCAGACTACCCGCTGCACAGAGAAAGCCATCGACGAGAGACCTGCCTGGAGATCAGCCCCCTGCTCATGCTTTGAAGAGGAACGATACTTCGGTGATTTGTATGGACCCTGCTTCTCCTGGCACTCCAGTTCAACAACCTGCTGTCTTGATTTTGTCCCGCCTGTGTCCTGTATTGGATATCGTGAGTGCACATCAGGGTAGCTTCCTGCAACAACAGCTAAATCTAAAGTGTTGTCATCTGATTGCTTTGTTGTCTTTTCTGTCACGAACTGAGCCCTCTCGTTCCAGATTACAAATAGTGTGTGTTGTGCATGTTGCTTTCTTCCATCACTGGGCCCCAACCAGCTGCGACGCTAGCCTACCCTGGGCAGCCAGAGTTTGTGACTGTGTGGGGACTCTGAAGTGCATGCATAACTGCCTGATTGATACAGCCTTTAAGCAAATTAACCTGATTATGCCCCTTCCTTGTTCAAGTCCCCTGAATAAATCAGATCTAACTCTTTTTGCATTTAACCTGACTGTGGTTTCAGTTTGTGCCAAAAGTACTGTACTGTTGCTCTTTGCTGTGCATAACCTTGTTTTACAGGGGGTCTCCAGGGTAGAGCTAGACGAACTAGCCCTGGTGGTAAGTGCAAACAGTGTGGGTAATTGCATGGTGAATAAGGGTCATTGTGAAAGTGATTATTGTATATTGTTCAGGCCACTAGAAGGGAAAGAGGGGGGGTTACAGTGTCCCAGAGGGCTGTGCCCAGGTTAGCTTGACCATTAACAACCTGAACCTCTGGGTGGAGGCACCCGTTTCAGTACCCAGGTCCCTTAACCTGCAGCTAGCCACGCAAGCAGGGGTAGTAGCCCTTGGGATAGTGCCACCTAGGGGTTACACAAATAAATCTGAGACCCTGCATTCTGCAACACCGCCACTATTCTGGTATTTTAGAAGTCAAAATGAGCATTTTGTATATATTGTTATCCTCACAGAGTTTAGACTAGCAAATGCACGGAAGGACACTTACAGCCAATTACTGGCATTGTCCAAGAACAGGATGTAATGCTTGGCCAGCTGGTTATGATAGTTCTTTGATATTTGTAATATACAAATGTAGTGTGTGATTTGTCTCCATAAGGCAGCTGTGCCATGGGTCAGGTTTTAGTGGAAATAACAGGATATATTAACCTGAAACCAGGAGGTAATTAAAAAGACTAGAGAGCCTTAATTATGGGTCTCCTGTTTATCTGACTTAATTGGAGATGACCAGCTACCAGGATATAGAAATCATAAACTTTTATGACATTTTACAGGAAAAAACATTTTTATACCACGGCATGAAAGTCATAAATATCCTTTGATTCCTTGGGAGAGCAGAAAACCACAGAAGATCAAAGGAAAGGCTTGATTTAAAGACAGACTTATAATTTGGTAAATGAGTTTTTGCTGATGTCACCTTATTTAATATACCTCCTGATAGGACACTGTGTTTGTATATTTTTTACTTTTAACAAGGAGGAACTAGATGACATCATAGCAGAGGTGTGGAAACCCAGACTTTTAAACTGAATACTGTGTTTGAAGAGACATTCCTTTTTGGACTCCTAAGAAACAAGATCTCAGATTAAGGCACTTGTAGAGGTATACATGTGATAGAAAAAGTCCAACTGTATGTTGGTAGGAGTTTGTACTTTTCCTTGTTTTCTTTTAAGTGATTGTATGCTTTGTGATATAGTGTTCTGTGTTTACATTTTACTTATTTTTATCCATTTAAGTAAACCTTTTATTTCAAATACTGCCTGGGTCTTCCGAGTTCTTTCTTTTGCATGTAATGTATTGAGGGTTAAGAGTTGACAAAACTGTTCAGAAGCTTGAATGGCGTTACCAAACTGAGAAAAGGTAAGAATATACCTAAGGCCTTTTATAGAGTTTTAAGGGTTCATTTTGGATACCTGGTTAGTTGCTCTTAGGTGAAAGAAGTCTGGCATCCCCCAAAGTGCAGATTATCTGAGCCTGTACATTTGGGTACAATAGCATAAGGTTCACAGTTTGAATCCCCCCAGAACTTAAGACTAAAGGTAATTAGGACCCACATACAGACAGGAGAGTTATCCTGTCTGTTACCTGTTCACAATACTGTGCTCAGAGGTTGGCACTGTGGTAGCAGAGGGCCTGACCTGCTGAGTGGGTTTGTTACACAGGCGAAGCTGAGGAGGAGCAGGGGGCTGTGGGTGGGTACCGGAAGCCTCATCTTGCACTCCGCTCACTGGATCAGTCTTTTTTAATCCACAACAGGCTAATACTAGCCCCGGCAATGATCCATTCACCAGCAGCAACCCAGTCTGGTATAGACAATCCAAAGAGGCAATCTCCTAGTAGCCTCAATGCAGATCACTGGTGGATGGTTCCAGTTGCTAACTCGGAGACTGATTGTTCTGCTCGGTGAGACAGAGGCTGCTGTCAGTGCAGTTCTTAGGGTGCTCCAGTGACTTAGTCTTGGCTATGCCTGTCACTGATGTGACTTGCCCTGTGACCCAGTGACTCGTGCCTTGCACTCAGACTCTGCTTGCCAGCTGATGCGCCTCTCTGCCTGGTGAGACGGGGCCTGCCAGTGCAGCTCTGGTACCGTGATTAGAGAGCGAGGGGTGCAGGCTGAGTGTCCAGTCCAGGGAGGGAGCCAGCAAGGTGGGGCTGGAGTGCAGGGACAGTCTGTGAGTAGAGATGAAGGGAGGGACAGCAAGAGAGAAAGAGCGAGTACAGTATATAGAGAGAGAGTGAGTGAGTGCAGAGGCAGAAGGGGACGAGATGAGTCCGTTGACAGCAGGCCAGCACTGGGACTGCCACAAGGACAACAGGCCTTCCCCAATCCCAGTATACTGCAGGCCATCATTCACAGGAAACAACAAGAGGGTCAACTCAACTCCCACCTCCTCCCTCCCCACACACACTGGGTCAAACCCAGGGGCAATGTTTGTTGAAATGTTACACCAGGCAAGGCATGCCCTGCAATGATGGGTCACTCCCTTGCTGCAGTGGCAAAATTGGTTTATGTTGGTGGCATGCTGTTGCACTGCTGTCATAGACAGCATGCTATTTCATTCATGCCACAGAGCCCAGCCTGAAAAAGCAGTGGCGCCATTGGCCACAACTCGACCACACCTCCAAAACCTGCTATTCAAAGCTACCACAATATGTTGCTCCTGCATGTGCAAGGCAACATATTGTGGTAGCTTGCAATAGCAGGAGGCAGTATAGCACTGTGGTCTAAGGCTCTGAGCTGCAAATTTGGTGACATCCAACAGACCAGACCTGGGTTTGAATCCCACAGCTTCCACTTGCATACTGTGTGACCCTGAGCAAGTCACTTAACCTCCTTGTGCTCCCAGGTCGCTTCTGTAAAAAAGCTTTCAGCTTAGTGTGCTATATCTGGTTAAACAACTAAATTAAAAAAAAAACAACATAAAAATTAGATCCGATAAGGTACCCTTTTCACTATTTGACTTACTTGGTCTTGTAGGTAATTTAACTAATTGTTGTAAGGTAAGTGCTGTAAAAAGGGAAAATATAGCTGTATTGGTCCTTACAAAACAGGAAAAGATGGAAGGTTTGATACCTTTTATTGGACCAAAAAGTGTCTTGTACAAAGATGGAATTATATACAAGCTTTCGAGGCCACACAGGTCCCTTCTTCAAGTAAATAGCAAAACTGAGCAACATAAGCAGTATTTATATCCACTGTGGAGCAATTAAATATCAGGAAGTGAAGCAGGAAGGTGATAAAGGGGACTAGAAATGAAAGTCTAAGATGCAAAATAAAAACATGAGAAGAAATGCGGAGGGGGGCTAAGTAGGAACAGGTTAATAGGAAATGAAAGGAAGCTAAAGGGAAAACAAAAGCATGCAGATAGGATCTGAGATCAGAGGTTGACTGTAAGGGTAAAATAGACAGGAGATGCCTAACAGATGGAAGAAAATCAAGAAATTTGGAGAAACAAAAGAACAAAGGTCTAGATAAACAGAGTGTGAGATAGTATAAACAGAGGTGTGAAAACAAGAGGGAGTGGGTGGGACTAAGCTAAAGAGTTAGTAGAAGAGGCAGGGAGGATGTGAGGTACAGGTAAAAAAAGAAGATCAGGCAAGGTAAGCAGCTTTTCTCCTCCCTGGGGGGAAGGGTACAATGGAAGCAGTTTAACATTCTAAACAACAATTACACAGTGGAACAGTACAATTGCTAAATAAACAATCCTTCCCCTGGCTGGAGCAGGTCTAGCTAGGACTAATTATTAAAGGAAATGCTGGCCAACAAGCCTACTCACCCCTGGAGTTCCACAAGGATTTCTGTACTCTGGGGAATGCACAACCACAAAGGAGTGATAAGGCCTCTTCTCCTGGAGACTGCTGCATGAAAGGTTCACTAGGTCTGTTTCCTGACCAAATGAACTGACTCGATGTATTGGGGAACCTGACTAGATGGCAGAGTTCTGCAAAAACTGACCAAGGCTGCTAATGGGGATCTTCTGGAGGGAGTTACACTGAAGGAACCCAAGGGATTCGCTTCAACCTCCTAACAGGGAAGCTGACATCCTTTGCCTTGCTGTCCTTCACCCTTCCTGGTCAAACTCTTTTTACCCTCTCTCCAGCCTGTGCAGAGCCACCTCTAGGCCGGGGCAGTCCTGGCTACTTGCCAGGGGATTGGCTTCTTCATCCAGAGGCCAGCCTCCTGAAGCTGGGTCAGTGGCTTTAAAAAAACAGTCTCCAAATTTGAATCTACCCTGGCCACAGGGATTGGCTGACAGGGCTCAGCCTAGCTTCCTTCTCCACTATGGGACAGGAATGTGGTCCAACTAGCTTGGCTTTGGCTGGATGGGTGTCAGTCTTGAGTAGGGGGAAGGGAGAGGAAAGAAAAAAAATGGTTTTCCTTTAAAACCCTGAATTTAGACTACTAGGACTGTCTGCTGGAGTTGGGCACATTCTGTGCTTCAGAGGGTCACCAAAGCTTTTCAAGGGTTTGCCATTAAGCTGTCAGGGTCCAAATAACCATCTGAACCCTCATATCTCTGAGGATCCCCTATTTTCTGAGGTGCCCCCAATTTCCATGTGGCACTACACCACTGCACTCTATTCTGCAGACACTGACACATGTTGAGGTGTGTTTTGGGATTGCAGACACCCCATTCCATAAGGACATATGCTGAAATGGGTACAGCACAGGAGAATGGGGTGAACTGTGGGGCCGAAGAGTCCAAGAAACACCTCGATGCCTGTCACCGAGTGGGGGTGGGATGGCATGAGCAGTACAGTCGGATATTCAAAAGCACACCCCAATGCCTGTCAGTCTGTACAGGGTGGGATGTTATGGATAGAAACCCTAACGCCCCAGACGTTTGTTAGTATTTACACCACAAATTTCCAACATGGCCTTTTTGTGACACTACCTCATGAAAGCATTTGGGACCTCTTCTCATGAAGAGTTGTAGCATGATTTTGTAAATGTGTCCCGAACTTTGACTTCCAACAGCGACCGTGCCATTCTGCGCCACATATAAGGAAATGCAGATAGGGCAGGATATGAAGAATGACAGCTGTACCATCTGTAGTGAGGTGTGAAGAGATGGCAATGTTGAAAATCTGTAGTGGGAATAGTAAAAATGCTCACACTTCCGAGCATACGTGGAAACTGCGCGGTGCATGCGCGTAACACAGTCATTTTATGCACTTTCATCACCAAATTTTTAACATAGGCATTTTAGGACCTTTGCTCATGAACAGTGTCACTGTGATTTTCTTAATGCATCCCGAACACTGATGTCCCACAGAGAGCACACTATTATGCGCCGGAAGCACAAAAACACATTTTTGTCAGGATGTGAAAAATGATAGCTGTACTGTTTATAAGGAGGTGTGAAAAATGCCAATCTTGAAAATCTGTAGTGAAAATATAACAAATTTGCGAAGTTACGAGCGTGTGTGGGAACTGTGCAACGCACGCTTGTAACACACTCATTTTATGGTCTTTCATCACAAAATTTTTAACATAGGAATTTTAGGACCTCTGCTCATGAACACTGTCACTGTGATTTTCTTAATGTGTCCTGAACACTGATTTCCCACAATGACCGCGCTATTCTGCGCCAGAACTGCGAAAACACATTTCGGCCAGAATGTGAAAAATGACAGCTGTACTGTTCATAAGGAGGTATGGAAAAATGGCAATGTTGAAAATCTGGAGTGAAAATATTGCAAATTGACAAAGTTACAAGTGTGCATAGCAACTGCGCAACACACACTCATAAAACAGTAATTTGGGGGATTTTTCCCAACAAATTTGCAACATAGACTTTTTGAGAGCCCACCTCATGAACACTGGCCATGTTGTTTTGTTAATTGGGCCTAAAATGTGATTTTGCGCAGTGACCGCATAATCACCTTTATTTCTGAACCAATTAACGCCATGACAATGGCTGAATACATGAGGAGGGGGCCCAACAACCCCATGTTAAAAATGTGGTGCCAAAATTCCCCAAAATGCCCGAGATATGCACCAAAGTTGAAAAAACCCTATTTATGCCATTATACAACTTACTGGCATTTCCTCAGTTTGCAGTCAGCTTTGAAGAGTGCAGGTGTGCTCCTGGTCCACTGAAGATCGTCACGCCAGGCTCCAGAGGTAAATATGGGGTGAAGGGGTTGTGTGGTGGTGGGGTGCTTAGAGGGTGGGTGCGAGTTTGGGGAGGGCCACCAGACTCAACAAGGGACCATTTTCTGCTTTGCAGGTTACAAAAAAACCATTGCGGGATGGTTTTCCTTTTACAGGGTCATTTGGCACGTTGGGATGGGCTCCCAGAGTGCCACCCCACTGATTTTTTTGGGGGGGCTGTAGCCGACAGGGGATTGGGTACCCCCGTCAGCACATGGGGGGGCAAGAGCCAAGCGAGATTGGAGGATTGGGCACCCCCTCAGCACAAACTGAATGTTTTGGGGAGGGATATTATGCCGATGGGGATTGGGCCCCCCGTCATCAAAACAATGTTCCTGGGGCACATGATTCCGAGGGAAATTGGGCATCCCCTCAGCACGGGGGTGTAATATTGTTTGTGAATATGGTGGCAGTTTGCTGCCACGTTCACAAAAAATATTACACTAGGCAACGTTCTGCCCAGCAATGATGAATCACTCCCTCATTGCAACGGAATGGCTGATGCTGCAATGACGAGGTGGCCCCGATTGCTGCGGCGAAAACGTTTCAAGTTGGTGGCACTTTTGGAGGCCAGTGTCATCAGCACACTGTGCCTCCATTTGTCCACCAGTGCCAAGCCCCCAAACATAGTGCCTCTGTTGGCTGCCACAGTGCCGCACCTCCACAACCCGCTTCTCTCCTAAGCTGCCACATAACGTTTCTTGCATATGCATGCAAACAAACATAAAAAGGAGCAATAAGCTCACACAAAGACTGCAATGTAATAGTTTTAGAAGAGGGTTGCCTATAGCAAACTATGATGTTAAATTCCAAATTTCCCCTGTACTTGTAGTATTAATAGATCAAGTTGTCAGGGATTAATTTTGCAAGTTTAAGTTGACCCTAGTATGTGTTACTAAGTTAGATCATAACTCCATCCCCTTTTTTCATCTATCTTATCTAAAAGTTCTATAGTGTATAGTCAGGTGTTGTTCTGTATAGAAATCAGAGCCTTTCCAAATGTTGTTGTACCACAGTTCAAAAGGTCATGGAATGTGATTGTAGTACACTGTGGTACAACAACATTTGGAAAAGCTCTAGAGGTTCTATCAGAACCATAAACTCGCTGCGAGCCCTCCTGGCAGCAGCAACAGCAGCACTGGCGGCAAGATCCCCCAAACCAGTGACGCGTACATGAACAGGCACATAAATGAAAAACAAATGCAGGATCTACCAGATAGCCTCAGCTTCATCAAAATTAGAACCAGATATTTAAATAACCTTCAAGTAATAATTTTCTCTGAGCCCACATCGCTAACCAAGACATACGTCGCCATGTTTTTTTTCTTGAAAAATCCCTCCCATATCCTATTGACAGCCAATAAAAGGCTACGTAATAAACGTAGGGATGTCTGCTCCCTAGCAACCACACATGTAAACATAGCAACCAGCCCCAACTCCCAGAACACGACAGAGCAACAAATACATTTTTTAATTTTTTTCATTTCAAAAATTTAAAACAAAAAACTTTGGCAATGGGGAACCATACACTATACAAAATAGTGCATGGGCACCCTTATGCGCAACCTGCCTATTGTACCACCGAGGGGTTTTGAATACCTCAGACCTCAGAACCTCAAGGTGGCACAATAGGCAGGTTGCGCATGGTTGCGTATGGTTGTCCATGCACTATTCTCTGTATAGTTTTCTAATAAAACGTCATAGTCAGCTATTTTAGGAGAGAGCCAAGTTTCTGCTAATGCTAATATGTCCGACTTCACTGTTTCTATTTGAGCCCTTATTACATCTAATTAAGGTAACAGGCTTCTTAAATTTAAAGCAGCAGTACTACGAAAAAAAAAATTGCAATTTTTTGACAGTTTATTCCCTGTGCCCTGCTAATCATACACCTGGTACTCTTTCTCGCCGGCATTGTACTATCGCAGAGCAATTTGCTCAGTTATTCTCTGCTTTTGTTTACACTTCTGCCACTAAGCATGTTGCACTGGAACCCCTTCTGCTGCCAACTGCACATGTGAATGACTCGCAGAGACATCAGGAATGGGCAGCAGAGGGTCCCTCTGCTGTTGTCAAAAGACCTGACATGACCTGTAGAAAAAGTGCAGCTGAAATTGAGTCAGCCGCCATATTTGTTGTAGCGCTACAACACTTCAAATAAATTGCAAATATCTAAAAAACTAAAGACGACTGGAAAAAAACATTTACAGGTATGGAAACTGGAACTCTGGCCGCATGCTTACAGCCGAGCAACAGAATTTTGATAGATCACTTCCTGATTCGGTAGTACTGCTGCTTTAAATGTAAAATGCCCATATTCTCCTGTTCTCCAAAATCAGTCAGGGAATAATCATTCGTCTGTAGGAGACCTGGGTTCACATGTACGTTTCTAGTGATCAACAAAAACATTAATATAATTTTCCTCACTAAGGTGTACTTCCTATTTAAAAACAGAGTAACACCTTGATGATATTTTATTTGTCCACGGTGCATCTCGGGCATACGCACATGTGAAACACCTTGACACTTGACGAACGTTATTACAAAACTTTCAGTTATATCTAATATGCATTTGCATATGCATATGCATTTGGTAAGAATGCCACATTCCCTGCACAGGATTGTTCGTAGCTAGCATTAAAGTTATCCACTTTTTCTCTATTGTTATCTTGCTGCCCTCCAAGACACAGTGTGACAAGTAACATGATAAGCAATACCTTTAGTATGCACTTGAATGTAAACTGAGTTGTTTTATAGCGCACAGTTCACCCTGTTCCCCCTGAACAAAGTGAGACACATGCCATGAAGTGGAGAGAAATGGCCATAGCCATGTAGTTATTACTTCCAATTGTCAATGATGATCAAGTCAGTTAATGACTTCAAATACATTCAGCTGAACGTGCGCTGCCAGGTCGTCTTGGTTGGTACCTTCTCCATAACCATAACCTAGCTTTGGCCCCTGTGGGTGTATTCCCCCCTCCAATGCTGCTATAAAAGAAAGGGGGCGTGTAGAAGGGAGGAGACCAGTGGGAAGATCTGGTGCAAGTAGGGCCAGGGGGGGCTCGAGCCCCAGTCCGGAAGTGGCGGTCTGCAGTCTGTGACAATGGTTCCGCATACAGGTGTTTGTGGGGTGGTGGTCAGGGGCAATTGACTGAGGAATGGGGTCCCGTGGGTGTCTTGGGAGTCAACGTCCCAAAGGAAGGAAGAACTTTGGCCCAATAGTGCTCGGTGCACTGGGGGATAGGCCTAGGGGCCTGTTCCATTTGGAGTGAGCTGGCAGTGGGGATGCCGCTGTAGTGCCAGTACTGTGGTGTGGCATCGGGGCAGTGGCAGGGCCTTTTGAGCTGTACCTGGAGTGGCACACTGCAGTGGGTGAATGTTGATGGCCTACATGGGATTTCACATTGTCAGACCTGCTGTGCCCGAGTCTGGGGCAGGTCTCGACTTAGGCCTGCTTAAATATATATAGTTTTTGTTGACCGGGTAAGTGCACTAGACATATTCTGCCTATTTTCAGGCATGATCCGGGGGAAGGAGATACAGATTAATGCCAACTGACTTTTTTTTAACCAGATTAAGCTGTTGGTGGTATTTTTAGTGAATGGGAGGAAATTTGGCCAGTGCACTGGGAAAATTCCACAACTCTTTCGAGAAGTGCCATGGGATATTTAACAGCCACCTGAACTACCACCAGAACAGGCAGATGGGACCTCAGTTTAACGTCTCATCTGAAAGACGGCACCTCAGGAGTGCAGCACCCCCCTCATGCAGCACTGCAGTGTCAGTATTGGGATATTAACCCAAGCGCATGGTGTGGGGCTAGAACCCACAGCCTTCTGATCTCCCAGCCTCAGAGGTGAGTGTGCTACCTGCTGAGCCACTGACACTTGCTGTAACTGTAAGGAGGGAACCATTTTGCTTGTGGTTCTGGTTTTGTTCTACTGTCCCGGGGCAGTGGTTTTGGCAAGCATCAGGTATAAGGTTTTGAACTTTTCCAGCTCTGAAGCAATGTGGAGCCTGTCCCGCCTTAGGGCTGATAACTGTTTGGGACAAGAGGCCATTTTCATGTTATTTGAACTGCCATAGATATAGCAGTAATTTGCTTGTTGTCCCCCAGCTACATGGAGCTGACCCAGCTATAATTTATTTATTTATTAAATAATTTAATGTGCATTTTTATTTTCCCATTTTGGTGTTGACTGCATTCTGTATTGTGCTGGCTAACCACCTTTGCTCTCTAGTGTTATCTCAGCACCCGCCCTCCAGATGCTGCAGAAGCTCAGACTATTCTCCAGGTATTAGCAGTAAGAGACTTCCCTTGCCAGCCAATGAGTTCTACAGGCAAGGTAAGACTATTTTGTTTATTCCAATTGGTTCCTGGATCTGTTCCTTATTTGTGCCACCTCTGCCTCCTTTTAACATCAGGACCCCTAGACACAGGAGGTGGTGGGGGAGTTACACCAATGCCTAGCTGCAGAATCAGCTCTATGCCTCCATTACTCTACGAGGCAAAATGGCTGATGGTTCTTCCCATCTTGGACGTGAGGTCCCTTTTTTTTCTCTCTCCACAGATTCATCCCCGATGGTGGCTAAAGGTAGGCAACTCTTCCCCCTCCTCCTCCCACATGGTCAGCACACTCCCAAAGGGGGTTTCATTCACAATGGCCACCACCTTTGTAAGGTCTAACAGAGTCCTTGGTAGGTCTCTGTCAGACCTTACACACAAAGAACCAGCTGATGCTTGGAAGTGGGCAATTTCCCCCGCTCCTGTCTTCAGACTGACTCCTTCCACCCATGCTCTTCCACACGGTCCAAACGAGCCTCACCCTCCAGAGGTACTCCCAACCAATGGCTGACCAGCTTCCCTGCAGGAAAGAAAATATTAACCCATGATGGATTATAAACCCAGGAACCTTAAAAGAGGAAAATGCTTCCACTAACCCACGGTAGGTTCTCTTTCTACTGGGGGCTTACATTCTAAACAGTGTTAAATCTTGTTTAGCCAAGATTAGACTCTACATGTATGTTAATAAAAGATTATGAAATGGGTAGAAAGAATGCTGGCTTTTGACTGGCCAGGAGTTGCTTTCATCTGGGCCGTTATCCCAGTACAACAGCCTGGCTGAAAGTAGCTCAACCAAAATATGTTATCCCACCATAACACACCTGCTGGACTGCCTTATTGCTTAATGAACATAAGGCTGATAGAAGGCTTATAGCCAGTTAGAAAGCCCTATTTCTCAGTCCCTTTTTATAATTTTGTTTGGTGTTTTGTTTTATATGGAATCCAGGAACAAGCGTTTGTATTCAATGTATGTAGCAGTCTCATAGTTAGAGATGTGCAAAATTGTCAAATTTCATTACGCGAAATATTTTGTGAAATTCACCCATTTCGTGAAATTTTTTGCAGAAGCAAAATTCAGAATTTCACCCATGTAATGTGGCATTTCACCTGCAGAAGGCAAAATTTCACCTGTGGAATGTGAAATTTCATCTTCTGCAGGCGAAATTCTGAATTTTGCATAATGGGCGAATTTCACAAACTATTTCGCATGGCAAAATTGCTGATTTTGCCAGTGAAATATAATTTCACAACATCTCTATTCACAGTTAAAATAGATCCTTTATTTTCACAAGAATCTGACCCAAGTGAAATATAAATAACCCCCATTTATTTTTCACTTGCCTACGTTATCCTATGACTCAAAATGTCAGTCAACTTGATTGACACCCCATTCTGGCTAGTCCCACAAGGAATCTACCACACAACAACAGCCAATAGTTCTCCTCCTTTGATATTGAAATCCCTGCTCCCACCTCCATCTTGATTCCACGCTTCTAAATAATGTTTTCAAAAATTTGTTAATTAGCTGCAGGTTTTTCTGTTCATGATATTTCATCATAATATTTTCCCCTGCCATATCATTATTTTCTTCCCCACCTTGTTTTCTGAAAAGACAGCTGCCCATGGTTTGCAATCACGCACTCAGGACCACAGATGCTGCAGCTTAGAAAACAGCCGGCCATGGTTCATATTCACTTGCTTGAGTGTCTAAATTTATCTGCAATGAGTCGTGTTAAAACTGACATGTTTCTTTTCAGTTTTTATCTTTCTACCCTACACAGTGCCAGGCCCCCCTCCCAAATCTGTATGCCTGACCAGCCATATGAGCTGCTCGTGCCACAAACTAACGCTAGAGGAACAGCTGCTGCAGACTACTCTCACCCACAATCTCTTTTGGACCTCACAGACTGCAGAAGAAAAATGATGTGCAAGCAGATTGCGGTCATTTGCTTTCAGACCATACAGGCTCCAGAAAAGCACATGTGTAAGGTAAATTTCTGCATGGGAGTGCACAGAACTTTTGGTGGTACACAGTGACAGAACATTTGGAGTGGAGATCCAACCTACACAGTACACTTTGATGGGGGGGGGGGTGAGGGACATAAATCACACACAAAAATGAAATTAAACATTTGCCCTTTTCATACAAATCCACAAATTCTTTATTAACACAGACATGGTATATGCAGAACATACAACAGCCTGTGTTCCAATATGCCTTTTGTTTCCATGAATGAGGGGGCAGGACTTTCATAACTCCCTTGTCACTTCCCCACTAATAAGATATGGTTCCACCCCTTCATGCATAGAAATTAATGGCATATCTGAAAACGGGCCATTGTATATCCTTTATTTATTCCTTCAGAATGTTGCTAACGTTGCTGCCTAGCAATGAGTGGCAAATCAAAGTGGTGCCATGAATGCTATGGCACCCACGTTGATGACGTGACAGAGAGAATACAAAGGTTATTCCAAGATCCTGAGGAAGTGCACATGCGTAACACTTGTTGGGCTGTTTAGTCAGGGCCACAGCATCCTCCTTTGAGTGGGCATGCTGATACTGAAAGAGATCTTTATCAACTTTTGTTTCTACTGTTCTTTTTGAATAAACTATTTTTGCACATGTATGAGTGGATGGTGCTGACTTTTATTGTTCCTGTACTGCTATGTGACCCCTGGGGTGCACTGTTTGTTACATCCCTTACCTGAGAAAGCTGCCCATTGACTACCACCCTTTGTTTTCTACCCCTCATCTGGCTCTCTGCCCAATTTACTATTTTTTTCCCACCCCAAGGTCCCTAATCTTCTTGACCAGCCTCCTGTAGGGGAATGAGTCAAAGGCATTGCTGAAGTCTAGGTATACCGTATCAGCTGCCTGTGCATTGTCTGCTGTGCTGTGATTATCCAGTTGAAGAACTTGATCAGATTAGTTTGGCAAGACCTTCCCCTTGAGAAATCATGCTCTCGGAGGTCCTGCAGCCTGTCTTCTTTAAGGAAGTCCACCAGATCCTCCCTCAGTAAAGACCCCATAATTTTCCCTACTATAGACATCAGTCTAACTGGTTTATTGTTCCCTGGTTCATCCATCTTCCCACTCTTGTGCAACAAAACGAAACTACACCTGTTGTCCTCCAGTCCATAGGGACACCCCCTGTGGCTAACAAGCAATTGTAAATGTCTATGAGTAGCCCTGGAATAGCCTCTGCCATCTCTCATAGTACCCTCTGGTATAAGCCATCAGATCCCATAAATGTATTTACTTTCAACCCTGTTAGATTTTTCCAACACCCATTCTCCTTTATCTGGACTGATCCCCTGGGGTCCTTGCTCCCTCCTTTCCTGATCCTGCACTTGGCAGTGGCCCCAAAGTGAGCTAAAAATTACATCAAACCTAAACCAACCTGAATTCCAACACAAGAGGTGTGAAGTGAGTCGAGAGATCTGAGTTGAATGAGACTTGCCAACCTGTAAGGTCTTTGATTAAGGTGTGCTGTCGTGGTTGGTTTGTGCGTAATAAGACGGTTCTTTGACTATTTGGCCACACAGCTGAAATTTTCATCAAAATGACAAGGCAGGAGACACAACTCATTAAAATGGCCAGTTTATTAAGCAACGGCACCACAGAAATTGGAACAAGAGATGTGAGCAATTAAAGTTCATTTTAAATCACAATCACTCTATGAATATTACTGTACTCTAAAATCACTCTAACATTTACTGTATGCTAAAATCATTCTATAACTATCACTAAACTCCAGAATCACTCTATAAATGCTTCTAATATGTAACAAGACATGCCAGGGTGTGTATTCATGGTGGAATAATTTTGTGGCTCAAGGGTGTTGTTAGGCACGAGGCACTTGAGCCGAGTGCCTTTAAACACCCGAGAGCAAAGTGCAATTAATCACCATAACTACAAATCCTTGAAGTGCCTTATTGCACTTATAACACGCTTCCTACCTAAAAATGAAAAACCCAGGCATGGCTTGGCAGTGGAATGGGGCAGATGCTCCTGTACAGAGCTCCCGAGGAAAATAGCCAATTTTTTTAAAAATGTATTCTTTTCCTACGTTTCAGTTTCATAGTTGTATACAGGTTCCTAAGGTTGAGGCCAATAATGAACCCGCCACCACTAATCAGTGGAGGTAGTTGTACTTTTACTTTTCCATATAGTGATCCAAGTTTTTTTAAACTGATCTACTGTTTCACTCATACCCACTTGTTGGACCTATTATTGAATTATAATATTAGCAAGGTTCAGTACAGTCTCCCAATGGGTACATCTAAGAACACTGCTGCTTTTTCAGACTTTTTTTAAACCCAGGAATTCGCAGCCATGAGACAGCAGGCTATCCTCGAAAAATGGAGCCTCGGGTGGAGGTGATGGGTGAGAGGCGGTATCTCTTCTCATGGTAAATTCTTTTCTGGCTAAGTTCATGAAAATGAGGTGCAAATGATACAAGACATGAATAGAAAGTTGGATGCCCTCTCTCCGTGTGTCAGTGCACTGGAAACCTGGGTTGATAATGTGGAACAAATGGTGCAGTGGGCAGAATTTTCCTCACTTAAATTAGCAGACGACACAATACTACTTTAATAGAGAATTCCCTGCAACATCAAAGGTTAGAGACTAGAAAATCAAGTGAGGAAACACAACATTCAGATCACTGGGCTCCTTGAGCAAACCAAAGGAGATGATCCTCTGCTTTTTGTCCAGACCATGTTGCCTCACATTTTGGGGCTATCTGAGGAGGACCCAAACCTAGCTCTGGAAAAAAGACTATCCGATAACACTTCACCAAGCTGTTGTGGGAGAAACAGGGCCAAGGACTCTGCTGGAGATCTGTAACTAGGTCAGCGTCTGGGACAGGATTCTGACACTGGCTAAGAGGAAATTATAACTATGATATGAGGATGCCTAACTCTCATTGTTCCCTGATCTATCATATTCCACAAGACAATGGAGAAAGCATTTGACAAGGTGCGGTCCTCATTATGTTTTCTAAAAATTCAGCACCAACTCCTTATCCCCGCTAAGTTGAAGGTTTTATTTATCTATTTATTTGATAACCGGGTGGGTGCACTGATCCAAAGGACCATTTTCAGGCACAACCCAAGCAACAGCAAGGCACATTAAGCAATACAGGTGTGGAGAACAACAGTAAACACAGCCCTCAACATGAGGTGCAGGAAATTACAGAACAAGAGGTCATTACATAAAGTGCAATTACATAAGAATACAAGGTGTCAAAGAAGGCCAGCATACAGGTCAAACATACATAGTCGCAGGCCAGGCAACAGGTTGAAATATAAGTCACAAAACACAGAGACCCAAAGTCTCAGATATGATAAATAAAGTGCAAAATGCATTCAGGTACACTAATAGTGCACAGGTCAATGAGCAGATTGGAACTCTGAAACTGAGTACAACACCTCCCCTTAGCAAATGGTGATGGGACTTAGAATAGGGAGGCAACTGCAGAAGCCCTGAAAAGTGGGGGAAGAGGACAGGAGCAGTAGTGGTGAGTGTACCAAGGATGAGACACTGCTAATAGGTGGAGGGGGGGGACACTGGGAGGGGATACCAGAAATTACCCAGGAGGGCAGTGGCATTTAGCTTTAGACAGTAGCCACTCTTTGAAATTATTTTTGTAGGAGAGATGGGAGGTGGAAGAGTGGAGAGATGTAGGGAGTCTGTTCCATGGGGAGGGGGCAAAGACAGAAAATGCTTTGCTACCCATTGTAGAGGAGATTCGTGGAACTACGGGGGAGGGGGGTGGATGATTCGTGGAGGCTCCTAACTGCCACTCTGCCCATGAGGAGGAATGAGTATGGGAATAGGTGTCTGCTTCTCAGAGTATTGTCAACTAAACAACCAAGGACATAGTCCAACATCCTTGCAGTGGGAGCCAACCAAGTGACTGCTACAATACGAAATGATGGGTAGAAAAGGGGGCATGGAGGACAGAGCAACAGATATTGTTGTAGACCGAGTTCAGTATACAGTGCAGAGCTGACGATATGAGGGAATAGACAGGAGAACGGTATTCAAGGAGCGGTAGAAGGTTTCCTTGTGCAATTGCTAGGCACGCCTCATAAGAAAGGAATTGATTTAGGCAGTAGGTGGTACCTAGCTTCTGATTAACTCTGTGCACAGAATTATTGACATGGTCGGCATCAAAGATTAGGGACTGTAGAAAATCAAGTGATGGAACGCAACATTCGGATCATTGGGCTCCCCGAGCAAACCAAAGGAGATGATCCTCTGGAATGGGCAAGAACATTTATTTATTGACCCCAAGGACACCCTAAAGCCGCAGCAATGTATAGAGGCTGAAATGGCAGGCTCAGAGAGTGCCTCATCAGGTGAGGAAGATGGAGGTGGCAAGTGATTATCTTCATGCTGGTTTTGGGGACTTGATGTGAACACTGTGGGAGTGAGGTGCTTCTGGCTTAAACAGAGAAGACTGTAAATTATCTTTTGAACTGTTTCCTGGTGTGAAGAGCATTTTCTAGTACTGTTTCCAGTTTGGGCTTTCGTGGGGTCACAACGGGAACTAGACTGTCTAATGATCTCAGTTGTTATAAGAACCTGATTCTGCGGGGGTGCAGAACTTGCATATCTACTTTTTATGTTGATTGCACGCATGTTCAAGAAACATATTGTGGCAGCTTTCTCCAGAAGCAGGTTGTGGAGGCATAGCACTGTTGTGGCCAATGCCCCCACAGCCTGTAAAGGCTTGGCCTGCTTTCCTCAATGCCGTGGCATGCTGCTGCTGACACTAGTTCAGCCAGCGTGCCACAACCTTGAAATGTTTCAGCCGCTGCAATCGGGGGCTGCCTCATCATTGCAGCGTCAGCGATTCGCTGCAATGAGGGAGCGACCCATCATTACTGGGTGGAACTTTGCTATTGTAATAGTGTTTGTGAACATGGCAGCGCCTTGCCGCCATGTTCACAAACAATATTAATCTGGCCCCAGTGCAGAGGGGGTGCCCAGTCCCCCTCGGCAGCATGTGCCCCTCCCCACAGTAGTGTGTTTTTGCTGATGGGGGCCCCAATCCCCATTGGCATTATGTCCCCCCTCCCTGTTTGATGTGCCGATGGGGGAGCCCACTCCCCGTCAGCATCAGGTTTCCTCAAAGAATAGCGGGAGAGTTGTGCCGAGGGGGTGCCCAATCCCCCTTGCCTCTTGCACCTCCCTGCCTTTATGCCGACGGGGGTGCCCAGATGAATCTAATCGATTTCTTTGACTGGGTGACCAACGTAATTGACCAGGGAGGGGCTGTGGATATGGCCTACTTAGACTTTAGCAAGGCATTTGACACAGTCCTGCACAAAAGATTAATAATCAAGTTAGCCAGCCTGGGTGTGGGTCCCAGGGTGGTAGCCTGGGTAGGAAACTGGCTGCACAACAGGACACAGAAGGTAATAGTGAATGAAACACATTCTGAAGAAAAGGGGGTCACTAGTGTAGTACCTCAGGGCTCAGTACTGGGTCCAGTCCTCTTTAACGTCTTTATAGGTGACATTGCAGAGGGTCTGGAAGGAATGGTATGCCTCTTTGCAGATGACACAAAGATCTGTAACAGAGTTGATACACAAGGGGGGGGTAGAAAGGATGACAAGGGACTTGGCAAGGTTAGAGGAATGGTCAGACATATGGCAACTTAGATTAAATGCAAAGAAGTGCAAAGTAATGCACCTGGGAAATAAAAATCTAGGAGAAGAGTACACAATAGCAGGGGAGGTACTAACGACAACAATAATGGAAAGGGATCTGGGTGTAGTCATATCAGATGACCTAAACGTGGGTAAGCAATGTGAGAAGTCAGCAAGGAGAGCCAGAGGGATACTGGGATGCATAGGGAAGGGCATCACAAGTAGAAAAAGGGAAGTGGTTATCCCTCTATACAGACAGTTAGTGAGACCCCATCTGGAGTACTGCATGCAGTTTTGGAGACCTCATCTACACAAGGACATAGACAGGATGGAAGCAGTCCAGAGGAGGGCAACTAAAATGGTGCAGGGTCTACATCAGAAACCATATGAAGAGAGACTGAGAGAGCTTAATATGTATACCCTTGATGAAAGGAGGGACAGGGGGACATGATAGAAACTTTTAAGTACCTCAAGGGAATCAACAAAGTCCAGGAGGGTAGCATCTTTCAGAAAAAGAGATGTGTAAGAACAAGGGGGCACAATTTAAAGTTAGAGAGGGGATGGCTCAGGGGTAATGTGAGGAAATTCTTTTTCACGGAGAGAGTGGTGGACGCATGGAACCGCCTTCCTGGAGAGGTTGTGGGGTCTAAAACAGTGGGGGAATTCAAACATGCATGGGACAGACATAAGGCAATTATAGTGGGGGGTTGCAGGAAGTAGGCTGTTGGTTAACTAGAATCTGCAGCTTATCCAATAGGTAGGGAAATGGGCAGACTGGGTGGGCCAAGTGGTCCTTATCTGCCGTCAAAGTCTATGTTTCTATGTTTCAAAGCCGACCTCGAACTGAGGAAATGCCAGTAAGCTGTATAATGGAATGAATAGGGCTTTTTCAACTTTGATGCATATCTCAGGCATTTTTTGGAATTTTGACACCAAATTTTCAACATGGGTTTTTTGGGAGCCCTCCTCATGAATTCTGCCACTGTCATGGTGTTAATCAGCCCCGAAAGGTGATTTCGCAGTCACAATGCAGAATCTCCTTTTGGGACTGATTAACAAAACAACAGTGCCAGTGTTCATGAGGTGGGCTTTCAAAAAGCCTATGTTGCAAATTTGGTGGAAAAAATCCAAAAATGACTGTTTTATGTTGGCAGGCGCGCAGTTACTACGCATCGCGTCAGAATTTCGCAAATTTGCAATATTTTCACACCAGATTTTTAACACTGTGATTTTTTCACACCTCCTTGTGAGCAGTACAGCTGCCATTTTTCACATCCTGGCCGAAATGTGTTTTTGCACTTCTGGCGCAGAATAGTGCGGTCACTGGGGGAAATCAGTGTTCAAGACAGATTAAGGAAATGGCAGTGACACTGTTCATGAGCAGAGGTCCTAAAATACCTATGTTGAAAATTTGGTGACAATACTCCATAAAATGACTGTGTTACGAGCGTGCATTGCGCAGTGTGTACGCATGCTCGTAACTTCGCGAATTAATAATATTTTCACTCCAGATTTTCAACATTGCCATTCTTCTGCACCTCCTTATGAACAATATAGCTGTCATTTTTCACATCCTGGAGGAAATGTGTTGTTGCAGTTCTGGCGCAGAATAGCGCGGTCGCTGTGGGAAATCCATGTTTGTGACACATTATAGAAATGACAGTGATACCATTCATTAGCATAGGTCTTAAAATGCCTATGTTGAAAATTTGGTGATGAACGTCTATAAAATGAGTGCGTTACGAATGTGCATTGCGCAGTTTCCACATACACTTGTACCTTCGCAACTTTGCAATATTTTCACTCCAGATTTTCAACATTGCCATTTTTCCACACCTCCATATGATCAGTGCAGCTGTCATTTTTTACACCCTAGCCAAAATGTGTTTTTGCTCTTCCGGGGCACAACAGTGTGGTCACTGTGGGAAATCGGTGTTCGGGACACATTAAGAAAATCACACTGACATTGTTCATAAGCAGAGGTCCTAAAATGCCTATGTTGAAAATTGTGTGATGAAACTCCATAAAATGACTATGTACAACCGTGTGTTGTGCAATTTCCACGCACCCTTGTAAGCTCGCAAATTAGTAATATTTTCATGCCAGATTTTCAACACTGGCATTTTATCACACCTCCTTATGAACAGTACAGCTGTCATTTTTCACATCCTGGCTGAAATGTGTTTTCATGCTTCCAGTGAAGAATACCACAGTTGCTGTTGGAAATCAGTGTTTGGGACAGATTAGGATCGAACAAGTGAGAGAGGGGAGGAGTGACCGAGCTCAACTGAGCTGTGTTGGGACTGCTGCAGATTTCTTTGTGGGCAGGAAAAGGCACCACTGCAGGCAGGAGTCCAGTACAAAAGGGCAGCCTACAGCCCGGGAGACACAGAACGAGCGAGTGAGGGAGGGGGAGTGAGTGAGCTCAACGGAGCTCTGTTGGGATTGCTGCGGATTTCTTTGTGGGCAGAAAAAGGCAGCAATGCATGCAGGGGCCCAGTACAAAAGGGCAGTCTGCAGCGGTGGGACGAACAGAATGAGTGACTGAGAGAGGGGGAGTAAGTGAGCTCAATGGAGCTCTATCATGATTGCTGCAGATTTCTTTGTGGGCAGAAAAAGGTGCCAACAGAGGCAGGAGTCCAGTACAAAAGGGAAACCTGCAGTGCCAGGAGAAACAGAATGAGCAAGTGAGATGGGGGGAGTGAATGACCTCAACGGAGCTCTGTTGGGACAGCTGTGGATTTCTTTGTGGGCAGAAAAGGGTGCCAATGCAGGCAGGAGCTCAGTACAAAAGGGCAGCCTGCAGCGCCTGTAGAAACAGAACGAGTGAGGGAGGGAGGGGGAGTGAGTGAGTGAGTGAGTGAGTGAGTGAGCTCAATGGAGCTCTGTTGGGACTGCTGCAGATTTCTTTGTGGACAGAAAAAGGCAGTAATGCATGCAGGGACCCAGTACAAAGGGCAGCCTGCAGTGGCGGGAGAAATGAGAACAACGAAGAGAGGGGAGTGAGTGAACGAGCTCAACAGAGTTTCAGCGGACTGCTGCAGATTTCTTTGTGGGCAGAAGAAGGCGGACAACCCAGGCAGGAGCCCAGTACAAAAGGGCAGCCTGCAGCACCAGCAGAAACGGAACGAGCGGAGAGAGAGAGAGGGGGGAGTAGGCGAGCTCAATAGAGCTCTGTCAGGACTGCCGCAGATTTCTTTGTGGGCAGAAAAAGGTGCCAGCAGAGGCAGGAGCCCACTACAAAAGGGCAGCCTGCAGCGCAAGGAGAAACAGAATGAGCGAGTGAGACAGGGGAAGTGAGCGACCTCAATGAAGCTCTGTCGGGACAGCTGTGGATTTCTTTGTGGGCAGAAAAAGGTGCCAATGCAGGAAGATGCCCAATACAAAAGGGCAACCTGCAGCACTGGCAGAAATGGAATGAGCGACTGAAACAGGGGGAGTGAGTGAGGTCAATGGAGCTCTGTCAGGACTGCTGCAGATTTCTTTGTGGGCAGAAACAGGTGCCAACAGAGGCAGGAGCCCAGTACAAAAGGGTAGCCTACAGCACCAGAAGAAACAGAATGAGTGAGTAAGACGGGGTAGTGAGCAACCTCAATAGAGCTCTGTCGGGACAGCTGTGGATTTATTTGTGGGCAGAAAAAGGTGCCAATGCAGGCAAGAGCCCAGTACAAAAGGGCAGCCTGCAGTGCCAGAAGAAACAGAACGAGCGAGTGAAAGAGGGGGAGTGAGTGAGCTCAACGGAGGTCTATCATGACTGCTGCAGATTTCCTTGTGGGCAGGAAAAGGCACCAACAGATGCAGAAGCTCACTACAAAATGGCAGCCTGCAGTGCCAGGAGGAACAGAATGAGTGAGTGAGACAGGGGGAGTGAGCAACCTCAATGGAGCTCTGTTGGGACAGCTGAGGATTTCTTTGTGGGCAGAAAAAGGTGCCAGTGCAGGCAGAAGCCTAGTACAAAAAGGCAGCCTGCAGCACCGGGAGAAACACAACAAGTGAGTGAGAGTGGGAGAGTGAGTGAGCTCAACGGAGTTCTATTGTGACTGCTGCGGATTTCTTTGTGGGCACAAAAAGGCAGCAACGCAGGCAGGAGCCCAGTACAAAAGGCAAGCCGGCAGAAACGGAACAAGTAAGTGAGAGAAGTCGAGTGAGCAAGCTCAACAGACCTGTGTCAGGACTGCTGCAGATTTCTTTGTGGGCAGAAAAAGCTGCCAACAGAGGCAGGAGCCCAGTACAAAAGGGCAGCCTGCAGTGCCATGAGAAACAGAATGAGCGAGTGAGAGAGGGGGGGAGTGAGCCACCTCAATGGAGCTCTGTCGGGACAGCTGCAGACTTCTTTGTGGGCAGAAAAAGGTGCCAATGCAGGCAGGAGCCCAGTACAAAAGAGCAGCCTGCAGCACTGGGAGAAACAGAACGAGCGAGTGACAGAAGGGCAGTGAGCGAGCTCAACAGACCAACACAATCAACATTCGGCATTGACAAATGCTTGCTATGCATTATCTTTGTAACTACCAAGTGACTCCAAGTTAGTTGTTTATGTGTGTTAATGGAAGGGGGTTCTTAACCACTTTCTCTTTCATAGTTTAATGTAGTGGAATATCTTTATCTTTATTTATATGCTACTTATGGCTCTTCCTCGGGGTAAAGGTTCCATATCAATTACATTCGTTATATACCTATGTGGGACACTAGAAGGCATTGTGCCTGTATGGTAAGAATGGGATCTCTTCTACTTATTTTGGTTACTTGTAGTTCCTGTAATTGCTCTGTGCTGCTATAAACATAAAATGAACTTCTAAGCTCAAATGGGCAGAATGGGTGGCCCATAGGCCCTTATCTGCCGACAGTGTCTCTGTATCTGTGTATCTGTAAACTGTGGGATTATCATTTGAATAATATTATATTATGTTTACTTCCCCCAGTGTTGTACCTTATGGGAGGGTGTCATACCATACCTTTGTAAGTGGACTGTATCTTTGTTTAATCGACTGTATCCCTTTATATGTACTTTATTGTAAGTTTTGTATTAAAACTTACAAATAAAAAGTTATAAAAAAAATGCAATCCCCTCAAAAAAGTAGAAAAATATTGTTTCAAAGTGTTTTCCTATGTATGATGGGGGTCATAGTTGGCTGGTTATAAATTAAGTGCTGAAGTGCTTATAAGCTTTTGGATATTAACCTAAAGACAAAACTAAGAGTACATTTACAAAATGAGAGGGCTGTCTTAATATAAGAATAACAACAAGTTGTGTCTGCTTTTTCTAGATGTTAGTAGCCCCCTTCTAAGACATATTTTGCAGCAGACAGCATGAGGTACTTTAACCCTGCAGGAGAGTTTAGGAGAGCACAGAATGTTCTGACCTCGGGTCTGACCTTTAACAATGTTCTAAACAAGTTACGTAATGTGCTCCAGGTGGCTGCCAAATAACTGTTCTCTATGGGGCAACATTGGCCCCTAGTGGCTAGTTTTATGTTATGTCTGCAGTGGAATATTTTTCCGACTTCTAGTGAGTATATAAAAAGCCCTACCTCAGTGATGCGAAAAGACAGATAGTGTAGTCAGTTGGATACTGACTGAGGAAGGTGGAAAACCTCCTGGTAGTGTTTGCTTTCACACTGTTCACACCTCAAGCTGCTGCTTAATGCAAAAAAAACAAACAAATTATGTTCCTGTCCCCCCAGGCAACCCCAGCTGGCACCGACTCTTCAGGAGTTATGACCCACATCACAACCCTTCTGGGGGAATCTCTAGAGCATGTTGAAAAGTTCTAATACCTAGGCTACTGGATTGATAATAGGCTCTCCTTCACCCTACATATTGACAAACTTGTCAAAAAGCTTAGACAGAGGTTAAGCATATTTTACCAGATTAAGCATCTAATCACTTACGATGTTAAAATACGACTTGTACAATCTACTTTTCTTCCTCTCCTGGACTACAGTGATATTATCTATAGGCATTGCCCTGTCATCTCCCTTTCCGAACTTGACATCCTGTACCACAGAGCCCTTAGCTTTATCTCTAACTCTCCCCACCGTACTCATCATATGCTGAACTTGGCTGACATTCCTTGCACACCAGGAGACTGAAAAATGCTGCCATTTGGGCCTACCGCTCCATAACAGGAAAGCTCCCCCAGTACATCTCTATGCTATTAACCTATTCTACTAGAATCTACTCCCTAAGAAGATATTCCTATATCACACTTGATGTCCAGAGAATCAGAACTTGTTATGGTTCCTCTTCTCTAAGCTATGGACTTCCTTCCACTTGAAATAATATCCAAAAGTCGTTAAAGCTTTCACAAATTGTAAACATGTCAGTCTTCAAAGCCTTGCTCATCAACCTACCAAAGAATACTTGTAAACGTTCTAAGCTCTTAGCTCCCACTGGTCTCTCACTTTCGCTGCTTGTCCTAGCCTCATCTCTTGGCTCCTCTCTCCTCCAAGAATCTGTATATATAACATATAAAATGAAATAAAAAAAAAAACCTTTTGTATAGCTTTGTACATTTTTTGTCTTAGAACCTCTGCATAAATTGTATTTGTGCTCTGTAAATCTGTGCCCTGTATATTTTTTGTATATGTTTTGTTTTTTACCACTGTATTGTACTCCCAGGACCATTTTGCAAATGAGCCTTTTCTCAATAGTGTTTCTCCTGGCTAAATAAAGTTTAATTGATTGATTGTTTGACTCATGCTAGGCTGAAGAGAAGCCTTAGAAACTGTGGAAGCTAAGCAGTTGTCTGACTTTCCATTTTGCTTTCTGTATATTTAATTTGATAAAAATAAAATGACAAACGCACTTGTGCATTTTTTATGCACCTGACTTGTGGTCTGTCTGAAATTATTTTATGCTATACCCACACCCAGCGACACTGTGGAGAAGAAAAAAAGTCCCTTGTGGGACAGCTACTTCGGATCTGGCAATTTCAGTTGAACATGAGAGAGTGACATTAGGGACAGCACTGAGGGTTTAAAACTACATGACAGGACACTCACTGACTCTGCCTTTTAAAAAAAATAAAATAAACATATATATATACTTTTTTTCCTCCCAGGGACATCGCAGACAGCTGCTCAGCCCTGTCCCTACCGCCCCTATCCACCAACTGCCTCTTCAGTGCACCAAACCCTATATCCCCCATGGATTGTCCCATGTGGCAGGGCCAGAAAGGGGAGAGCCATCCTCCCCCAACCGGTCCAGCATCCAGATTTGAATGGTCAGCAATCCGGCAACAGTGCGGGACGAGGGTAGGCAAGGCTTCATATAGCCTGTGACTGCCATTTTTCCACTGTTTTTCTCCCACTCCCCTTGTCGCTGTAGCACATAAGCATGTGTGCATGGAGGCACACACATGCTATGGAACCGTGAACTCTCTCTTCAATGCCACTGTAGCTCTGACCCTCCACCAGGTGGTAGCCAAGGAGCGAGACAGGATCCCTCCCCATCCCAGGAGAGGAGAGCAGTCCATCGGATGCTCAGTCCTCTCCCTTCCGGGCCAACCTTCGGTGACCTGTGTTTGTTCCTGAACCCAGGTCACCGGCATGGTGAGGGGTAAGGCGCATAGGACCTTAGCTCTCTGTGCCACTAGGCTAGCCATTGACTAGTTTAGAGACAGTGACTCTGCTTTTGTGACAGTGTGTAAGGCCAGAGGTTTTAGAGTGCTGTCATTTGTAGTTAGAAAGAAGCAAGATTGCAGGACCGTATGGTGGTCTCGTTCTGTTAGTAAATACGAGATTTGTTAATACTGGGTTACACTGTGAGATGCATGGTGATATTTTAGCTGAACTGGTGCACAGGCTAAAGAAATACAGGAGTGTAATTATGTCCCAATACTTACACTCTTTTACTTCTCTTTTAACCAATTAGGATGACTGGCTCTTTTTATACGTTACTATACTCTATAAATGCACAACTTTAAATTTGGTACAGTGTCACCCTAGAGTTTATGTGGATCCGTTGGGTGTCATGGATGATGCAGGTGAGAAGACTGACACAGAGGAACCTTCACGCATGCGCATTCTCTTGGCCAGCTTGAAGAACTAAGCTTTTACCAAGAGCAAAGGATTTAACCATTGGGAGTCAACAAAACCCAGGGATGAGAACCACACAAAACTGTATTCCACAGGTAGTCTCTGGACTGTCACAAAGTACTCCAGGGAAGAAATAAAACATTTGTACTGTATATCCAAGGAACTTTGGCAAAATGAAGAGCTTCTGGGCTGTCACCATGGACAACCTGAAGAACTGGGCATTGCAAACTTGAGAACCTCTGGGCCATCAAGTTGATCCCAGGAAACCAGCTGTTGAACCTTAGACAACTGAAGCACTGAATGAAACCTTGAAGACCCTCTGGTGTAGCACTATGGGCCCAAGGAAAAAAAAAAAAGAATTGGACTTGGATTATACTGTAGCTATGGAACACCTCCAGGCTGTTGCCATTGGGAGGACCACTGATGGACCTGAAACAAAAACCCCAACCCCACTATGTGTCAGATCCCTATCTGTGAACCAGTGTGGCTCCCTGCACTGCTTAGCTTACTGTTAGGGAGGGGCTGACCTGAAGAATCTGAAGAAAGCAAGTGACGAGGAGTTCCTTAGCTGACTGCACTGTTCTTACTCTGATGACCAGCACCAATTTTGACAGGATACAGCTGGATGGAACTGGCTCTGGATCATGCAGGACGAATTGTGGATATGCAATGGGCTGCAATAAAACTGAGTCTCCAAAGCATATGGGGCCCCATATTCAAGAGGTTGCACTGGGTGCAAACCATTTGTGCCGCAGTTGTGCCGTATTTGAACCTGGCTGCGATATTCAAAAATGCAATTAGCGCCGGTGCAACATGATAGTGCCGGCGTTAAAAAATAGTGTTTGTAGGGGACTGACAGAGGGTGGGGACATGCATCCCTGTGCACTGGGATATTCAATAATATAGCACAGCACTACAGCCGTTAGTATGATCTGTATTGCAGTGCAAAATACCACCACTCAAAAGCATGCAGTAAAGCTGTGCAAAGGAGGGGAGCTGGACACAGCAGCACCGCATGATGTATGGAGCAGCCCAGGGATGCAACCTGTTGTTCAGTGGCCCCCCTCCCCAATGCCTGATGACCCCATTTGTTCATAAATGACAATCCTCCCCATACTGTGCCATTACAGTAGTACCCCTCCTCCATGAACCCCGATGTCCCCCTTTGTCACAGATGGCAACTCCCCCATACAGTGCCACAGTAGTCCTCCTCCACCCAAACCTCAATGTCTCCATTTGTCACAGATGACAACCCCCATACAGTGTCACAGTAGTCCCCCTCCACCCAAACCTCAATGTCTCCATTTGTCACAGATGACAACCCCCCCTCATACTGTGCCACAGTAGTCCCCTCCACCCGGACCCTGATGTCCCTATCCAACCTGCAAAACACCCATGCCCCATTCACTGGTGGTTAAGTGTTCCCCAGCAGGTAGCCAACATCCCTCTCACAGCTGTGACAGAGCCAGCACCAGTACAGCCTCCTCACACCTTCTGCAGCTGGTGCCGATTGAACTGTTACCTAGTGCTTGTACAGAAAAGTGTATGCATGCGCAAACACTATTCTGTATGGCATTCGTGACAGTTCAGTCGGCACCAGCCATGAAGGTGTGAGGACAGCTGTGCTGCCAGCTCTGTCACGCACGGGTGGGTGGTGGGTGCGGCTGCTACCTGCTGGGGTGGGGAGTTGGGGGTCACTCGACCACCGGTGAATGTGGCGTGTGTGTTTTGTCTGACAATGGGGACATCAGGGAGGGCTACTGAATCACCAATGAATGGGGGGGATGTATGTATTTTGTGTTACACAGGGACATTGGGGTTTGGGGAGGGGGGCCGCTGTACCATCTATGAATTGGGGGATAGATTCAATATGTGTACAACAGGGATATTGTGGATCGGGAAAGTGGGGCCACTATACCACCTATGAATTGAGAGTAGTATTAATATGTGTACAATTGGGACATTGGGGATCGGGGAAGGGGGGCTATTTGACCACCAATGCATGGGGGATATTTGTACTATGTGTACAGGGGGACATTGTGGATTGGGGAGGGAGGGCCACTAGACCACCAGGGACACAGATGACATTTACTCTATATCTATATATATATAGCCTTACCTTTTGAAGGTAAAGGTTGCTTTTGCTAAACTGAACTTGGTGCTGGGAAGGGCGCACAGTCTTGAACTAGGGACTAGGAAACTAGAGGATTAAGGCACAATCTTGCTCAAATTCTGAGGGAAGTGGGCCTTACATTTAATTTGACCCTGGTTTTTGCTTGTTTGAATCAAGAAGGGGTTTGCAATACAGCTGATCTTTTAGTAGATTGCAACTTTACATACAGAGGGATTAAACTACTGCTGATTCTTTTTTTCTTTTTCTGTGAATTTGGTGCCTTATTTGTAGCTTGATAGTATTTTGGTGGCTTTTTGCAACAAACAAGTTTTCACTGGTGAGTTCTTTCATTCCTGAAGTCAGTCAAGTTGTGTATTACAGCCAGACAAAACCTCAGAAGGTTCAAACTAGATTGCTCTGATTGTCCTCACAGCACAGAACAGGTGGAATGCCCAAACCCTACCCTCCCACATTCCCACCTTCCACCAGCTAACCTAACTTTATGGGGTTAGGTTGGAAGGTATCACAACTTCCTGCTCAGACACAAAACAGGGTGGGGTGTGCCACAGAAGACAGCCAGGCAGTGTTGCATAAGCTGGGAGGATATGCTCTTGTGATTGCTATTGTAGAAAAAAAACTTGCTGGGTTCCTACCACATAGCCCCTAAGAAAAGGGTTACACTACTAAGGGGAAGTGAGGTTCCCTAATAGCAAAAAAAAACCCCACACAATTTCAACAGGGAAGGAGAGAGACATGTGGGGAGTGGTGCAATGCACTGGTTGTGGGGCGGCAGTATTCCAGAGACATTCTGGAGGCTGCGATGCTGCCCGATTTGCAGACACCTCTCTGCTCTGAGTGAGGAGGTTGCCTGTCTCCAGGCCATCCTGGCAAGGAGTAGGGAAATCTCCCCCATCCAGGACCTGGCAGGGGATTGGGAAATCTCTTCCCCCACCCAGAGACCACCAGGACTGCTGCCGCTGCCTCAGAGGTTGCCAACAATAAGGATCGACTATGGTGGGCTCAGGGAGGGTGAAGGTGGTGGCAGAGGCACATCCCTCCAGCTGTACCTCTCCACAATTCATATGCTTTTCTGATGGAGTATTGTTCCTCTATGGAGGTACCCGCAGTGGAGACCAAGGAAGCTGCTGGGAATCTCCACAAAGAAGACCCACAGGAGAGTGGCATAGGATCCCACAGCGGAAGGAAACAACTCCTGGTGGGGGACTCAATCGTTAAGGGGGTAGAACTAGGGGAGGGAAGGGAGAGGGAGGTAAGATGCCTGCCTGGAGCCATGGCATAAAGGGATAGGAAGCGAATCCTGTGGATCGCGGGAACAGCTACATGAGAGAGGGAACTGGTTGTCATTGTCTACCTAGGGACAAATGACCTAGCTGGGAATGGGATCAGAACAGTGCAGCCTATCTATGGCATAGGTGAGGCTAAGGTACTCTGCACCCTGGGATTTAATGAATGGTTGAAAAACTGATTTGAAGCACAGAGTTTTGGCTTCATTGGGGACTGCGGGTCCACCTGGAGGTATACGAACCTATACTGGTATGATGGTCTGCATCTGTCCAGGAGGGGAATCACGATCTTAGGTGACAGGCTTAAATGCTTCATTGGCAAGCTTTTAAACTAGCCTGGGGGGGGGCACTGAAAAGGAGCAGGGAATTCCCAGCCTCCCCCTACAAAACAGGATAGTTGGCAAGGTTAACACCAAGGTAGAGAGGTCAATAAGGGGCAGGGATAAATGAAGAAAAAGGCAAAGGCAGTAAGTACAGGCATAGGGCTAAAAGGGGTAAGGCCATCAAAAAATGGAAGACGATGAGTACCAATGTCCATAGTCTAGGTAAAAAGCTTCTTGAACTAGTGGTCTTAACAGAAGAGGGATGCCTGGATATCGTGGCAGTCACAGAAACCTGGCTCACAAAGAACCATGACTGGGATGTCAACATTCCGGGGTACACAATCTACAGGAGGGACAGGGAGGGTAAAAGAGAAAGAGGAGTAGCTCTCTACATAAGGGAAGGGATCAAAGCAACTAAATTAAAGGGTAAACAGGGAGAAGAAGAGGCACTGTGGGTCACCTTGGAGACAGGAAATGACACCACAATCCGCAAAAAAAAAAATCTTAAACAGAAAGGGAGACAGACATGTGGGGAGTGGTTCAATGCACTGACTGTGGAGTGGCAGTCTTCCGGGAGATGTTCTGGAGACTGCGTTGCTGCCCTATTTGCAGGCACCTCTCTGGTCTGAGTGAGGAGGTTGTCCGTCACCATGCTGACCTGGCGAGGATTCTGGAAACCTCCTCCCCCCACATAGGGACCACCCAGACCACCACCACTGCCTCTGAGGTTGCCAAGAAAGAGGAGCAGTTGGACCACAGTGGGCTCAGGAAGGGTGAGGGTGGTGGAACACAGGTGCATCCCTCCAGTTGTGCCTCTTCACAATTCATTTGCCATTCTGGTGGAGCATAGTTCCTCTATGAAGGCACCCCTAGTGGACAACAAGGAGGATGCTGGGAACCTCCACAAAGGAGACCCACAGGAGGGAGGCACAGGACCCCACAGGGGAAGGAAACAACTCCTGGTGGGGGACTCAATCATTAAGGGGTAGAACTGGGGGAGGGAAGGGAAAGGGAGATAAGTTGCCTGCCCAGCACCATAGCTTGGAGGGACAGGAAGCGAATCCTCAGGCTCATGGGAGCAGCTGCACAAGGGAGGGAACTGGATGTCACTGTCCACCTAGGGACAAATGACCTGGCTGGGAATGGGATCAGAGCAGTGCAGCAGTTTGTGGAGCTGGGGAGGAGCCTTAGACAAGTGGTACGTACAGTAACTTTCTTGGAAGTGTTACCTGTCTATGGTAGGGGTGAGGCTAGGGAACGCCACACCACGGGATTCAATGACTGGCTGAAAAACTGGTGCAGGGCTCAAGGATTTGACTTCATTGGGGGCTGGGGGTCCACCTGGAGGGATACAGGCCCATGCTGGCGTGATGGTCTGCATCTGTCCAGGAGGGGAACCAGGATCCTAGGTGATAGTTTAAATGCCTCATTGGCAAGCATTTAAACTAGGCAAGGGGGAGGCACTGAAGAGAAGCAGGGAAATCCCAGCCCCCCCCCACAAAACAGGGTAGTTAGTGAAGTAGACACAAAGGTAGAGAAGTCGATAGAGAGCAGGAGAGGGGTAAACCCAGAAAAAGTCAAAGGCAGTAAGGACAGGGATGGGCCTAAAAAGAGTAAGACCATCAAAAAACGGAGTGCGATGAGTACCAGTGCCCATAGTCTGGGTAACAAGCTCCCTAAACTAGTGGCCTTGATGGAAGAGGGAATGCCTAGATATCATGGCAGTTAAAGAAATGTGGTCCACAAAAAACCATGACTGGGATGTCAACATACCAGGGTATACAATCTACAGATGGGACAGGGAGGGTAAAAGAGGAGGAGAAGTAGATCTCTACATAAGGGAAGAAATCAAAGCAACAGAACTAAAGGATAAACAGGGATGGGAGGAAGCACTGTAGGTCACCCTGGAGACAGGAAATGGCACCACAATCTGCACAGGGGTTGTTTACAGACCCCCATCTCAAGGGTAGGCAATGGACAAGGAAATGATAGAAGGAATCCTTAGAATGGCAGAAAAAGGAAAGATATTGTTGATGGTGGACCTGACTATGCCAGATGTTAACTGGAGCACCTTTACTGCAGCCACATCCAAGAGTAGAGATCTTCTTGATGCCCTACAGGGGGCATGCCTCAGACAGCTAGTGTTGGAACCCACTCGGGAGGGAGCAATCTTGGACCTGGTACTCTCAAATGGGGGTGGAGAGAGGATCTCAGATTTAGAAGTGGGTAGCCATTTGGGAAAGAGCGACCACCAGTGTTGTTCACAATAAACACAGCTGTAGAGTCAAGCCATACAAAAGCAAGGGTGTTGGACTTTATGAGGGATGACTTTGGCAAAATGGAAGAGTGCCTCAGAAAAGCAGTAGCAAACAGGCAAGGAGGGGCGGAAGAACAATGGGGAAAAAGGAAAACTGCCATCACAGAGGCAACAAGCCTTTATGTAAAGCAAATCAACAAAACAAAATGTAGGAAAAAGCCACTATGGTTTTCAAAAGAAGTGGCAGAGTAGGTTAAGGAGAAAAGGACAGCAGCAGGAAATATAGGGAAACACAGAAGGAGCATGACAGAGAACTATATCAGTTAAAGCAGAAGGAGGCAAGGAAAGAAAGCAGAATAGCAAAGGCCCAAACTTAGGAAAAGATAGCCAACTCTGTTAAGAAGGGGGATAAAACCTTTTCTAGGTACATTAGGGAGTGAAAGAAAGACCAAGGGAGGGATACTGAGGCTTAATAAAGGGGAGGGATTGTGGGCAGAGGGTGACAGTGAAAAAGCAGGGATACTGATCGAGTACTTATGCTCAGTATTCACACAAGAAGAGGAGGGGGAGGTACCTAAATCAAACAAAAGAAACACTCTGGATAAGGGGGCTGATACCAGTCCATTCACAGAAGAAAGGGTTCTGAAAGAACTCTTAAAACTGAAGGTGGACAAAGCAATGGGGTCTGATGGGATTCACCCCAGAATTCTAAAAGAACTAAGGGGAGAACTAGTGGCATCACTGACTACCCTTTTTAATAAATCATGGGAAGATGGTGTGGTACCTGAGGACTGGAGGAGGGTGGATGTGATTCCACTTCACAAAAGGGGGAGCAAGGCAGAGGCAGGAAACTACAGAACTGCTAGTTTGACCTCACTGGCAAGGAAAATGATGGAATCACTTCTGAAAGAAAGAATTGTTGAGTACCTAGAGGCCAGCGGGGCACAGGACCTAAGGCAGCATGGATTCACAGTGGGAAGGTCATGTCTGATGAATCTGATAGATTTCTTTGACTGGGTAACCAAAGTAGTAGACCGGGGAGGGACTGTGGACATGGCCTACCTAGACGTTAGCAAGGCATTTTACACAGTCTCACACAAAAGGTTAATAAAAAAGTTTGCCAGCCCGGAAATGGGTCCCAGGGTGGTAGCCTGGGTAAAAAATTGGTTGGACAACAGGATGCAGAGGGTAATAGTAAATGGAATCCACTCCGAAGAAAGGAGGGTTACTAGCGGGGTACCGCAGGGATCAGTAGTGGGGCTGGTCCTCTTTAATGTCTTTATGTGACATTGCAGAGGAACTGCAAGGCAAAGTATTCCTCTTAGCAGATGACACAAATATTTGCAACAGGGTTGATACACAAGGTGGGGTGGAAAGGATGAGTAGGGATTTGGCAAGGTTGAAGGGATGGTCAAATGTATGGCAGCTTAGAGTCAATGCAAAGAACTGCAAAGTAATGATTCTGGGAAACAAAAACCCAGGGGAAGAGTACACAATTAGGGGGGAGGTACTAACAACAACAAAAGTGGAAAGGGACTTGGAGGTAGTCATATCATAAGATCTAAAGGTAGGCAGGCAATGTAAGAAGGCAGTAAGGAGGGCTGGGGGGATACTGGGATGCATATGGAGCGGCATCACCAGTAGAAACAGGAAGTTGTCATCGCTCTGTACAGACAGTTGGTGAGACCCCATCTGGAGTACTGAGTGCAGTTCTGGAGACCCCATCTTAGCAAGGACACAGACAGGATGGAGACAGTCCAGAGGAGGGCATCTAAAATGGTGCAGGGTCTGCACCACAAACCATATGAAAAGAGACTAAAGAAGCGTAATATGCATGGTTCGACCTTAACATTGTTTTACTAGCCCTGTACCTAGTGCAAATTGGCCAGGGCTAGTGCAGCTACCCATCTACTTGTCCGTCTTGACTAGTGCAGGTTTTTCATGGCTGTTAATGAAGTTGAAAAAGGCCCCTACTTTAGCAGGCTGTAGTCCTTTTGCTAATCTCCCTCAGTGTTCCAGGTGGTCTGGTGTGATTAACAGCTCATTAAGAGCTGCAATTATCTGGCAGTTTAAGAGGGGGATCCAACAAAAGACTCAATGTGAGTCATTGTCACTCAATTGTTAGGACATTCAGCTAGTGTGCATGCTGTGATCAAGGGCAGAGTGCTGTTAAGTCACTAGCTTCCAGTTTGCTGAACTTGTCTTTGATTTGTCCCACAATATTAAAACCAGTGTGCCTCATTTCCCAACCTTTTGAGTGCCTGTATCCAACACTGCAGTGACAGAACGCTGTCATGTATACACGGTCTGCCCAGCCAGGTGGTCTGTCCACTCTATACTTTCTCTGGACACCACTGCAGACTAGGCTCTGAAGTGGCCATCCATAGACCCATAGCTGCCATTGCTGACTGGTGTATGGTTCACAGCTCCTCTTAATGGATCATACCCATCAATGCCATCAATGCAGTACCATCCAGCATGTCATTTTATCCTAAAAACAATGCTTTGGAGCATGTATGGTACAAAGCAAAACCTTAGTAAAATATATAATTTGAAGGTTAAAATAGGTATTCCTGGTGTGCACAGATCATCCAGTATAGAAAGAGAGGTAGTACAGCATCATGCCTGTATACTGCTCCCCTTTGACTGATGAAAGGACACTGTTATGAAAAATCTGTTTTTGTTAGGGCAGAGCACGTTAAATCAATATTTTTTTGCCGGGTGTGTATATAATATATATATACAGATATGTCAAGGTTTCTTACATCCCATCCCCCTGTGTTTGTTTAACTCAATCCAAAGAAATCCTAGAACTGCCCCGGCTCACTTTGCAGTGTAAGAAAAATTCCAGAAGTGCAGTTCTGGTTAATCACAGGGTGAAGGATGAGAATGTCTTTCTCTGCCTGATTCTGTACATTGCCCTGCAGGTCAGGGTGGGACTGTGGTGACATACATGATGATGTTGGCTATTGTGTATGCAGAGCTAGAACTGCCTGATTGAACATTTGCTACTATGGTATTCTCTGGTTTGGCGGTAAGGGGGTGAAAAAAGAGGAAGCAAGGGGCACATGGTAAAAAAAACAATGGGGGTACACACTGCCTGTGATTGGACTGCAGTCTTTTTTTTTTTTTTTGCTGGGGCAGGTAGCAATGTGGGAGCAGGATAAATATGCAGTAATCAGAGTATTTCTTGGCTTGCATTTTTCCTCTATAACCGATAAAAATTGACCATTATTATTGTGGGCTAGTGCAACCATCTGCGGGCTAGTGCAATTTTTAATCAGCTTGTCCAGCTGGCTAGTGCAATAAAAAGTTAAGGTTGACCCCTGGTAATATGTATGCCATCAAGGAAAGATTGGGGGGGTGGCATGATGGAAACTTTCAAGTACCTCAAGGGAATCAACAAAGTCCAAGAGGGTAACATCTTTCAGAAAAAGAGATGTGCAAGAAGAAGGGGGCACAATTTGAAGATAGAGGGGGGACGGCTCAGGGGCAACGTGAGGAAGTATTTTTTCACAGAGAGGGTGGGACGCATAGAACAGCCTCTCCGAGGAGGTTGTGGGGTCAAAAACAGTGGGGGAATTCAAGACTGCATGGGACAGACATAAGGCAATTATATAGGGGTAGGAAGAAGTAGGCTGCTGATTAACTAGGATTTGCAGCTTATTCAATTGGTAGGGAAATGGGCAGACTAGGTGGGCCAAGCAGTTATTATCTGCCATCAGAGTCTATGTTTCTATGTATATGTATACGTGTGTATGTATGTGTGTGTGTACATATATATATATATATATATATATATATATATATATATAAATATATATATATATATATATGTATGTCACAACATGAATGGAGGAACGGGTTGGGGGAGCAATGGACCACCCTACAGACCCTACAGACGTCCATTTACACCAGCATTAGTGCATGCAGACTGGATCAGGTCACTCATGCAGTCATGACCTCTACATGTAGCACCCTCACATCATCCAGAGACCATCCACATGCACACACTACAGCATCCAAGGAGGGCAACACAATTCTTCACATATGGCAGGCTCTGTTTTTGTTTTGTTTCCCTGGCCTGGGGCTCATGTTGACCCTGGATTTTCCAGATTGTAATGTTCCCAGCAGAGTACATGGAGTATGCCTGCTGACAGCCATGGCCTGCTGCTGCCAAACTGTTGCTCGGTTTGACATACAGATGGAGCTGTGTGCACCTCCTAGCCTGTGGTTCCTGATCTGTAGTTCCAGTCTGACCTTCAGGTGGAGCTGTGTGCTCCATGCAATAGCGCTGGGCAAATTTCATGAGAGTGCATGCAAAGTAGGCCATAATGAGATGCTAATGTGGCTGTTTGCCCACAGATTGCCTGAATAGGCTTATTTGCATAGGAGCTTTGAATATAGCAAAATTTAGCCCCAAGCAAATGTGTTAGCACTGTGCAAGCAAGTTAGCCCTGGGCAAACCTCTCACAACCATAGCACAGTTCTGCAGTGTGTGGCCTGCACTGTTATTTGCAGTTGTTGTGCACTTCACTGCTATCCCCCACATTGGACATCTGCTGCAACACTGCCACACTCCACCTCTGTGTGCACTGGGATGCTGTTGCAGTTAGCACTGCCTGGTTGCTATATTCAGAGCTGTCTTATTTGCTGCGCTATTTTTGCACTGCACTCTCAGCCCTGTTTGCATGGCTTCATTTGCACGCTATATTTAACTGCTTTAGCCCCTTGGCTATTCCTTTGAATATAGCGTTCAAATGGTTCCAGGCTAATGTTGCACGCTGTGCATTGCTAATTTTGCCCTGGACTAACCTTTAAATATCTGGCCCACTGTCTCTTAACTTGGGAGTTGCTGGTTCTGCAGTCTTTTGACCATGCAACCGTTATGAGGCAATTCAAGAACATGCAGGGAAATTAATGGCAATCAAATTGGAAGAGTTCTAAACTGCAAGGGCAGTTTCTCAGTTTTAGAGCTTACAATTACTCTACGGGGCACTGATGGCAATTTAACTAATCTTGCAGTGAAACAAGGCTACTTTAGGGCAAACAGGGCAAACCTGATGCACACTGGGCAGTCTCACAGTCCTGGAGCATGCATTCACATTGGGTGCTGTTCCTTTTAAATGAGCAGTCCTGGAATAAAACAATTCTTGCCCTTCAATTAGGTTCAAATGCAATTCAGCACTGTCACTTTAAATACACTTACCCTTGCACTTTAACATATTTATTCAAGGTTCAGCACAGCCTCTTGAATGACAGCTGTACTTCCACATTATACTGTTTCTATGGTAACCAGGGGCACTACACCAGGTTAGACACTATGTACAGGGAAACCTCTACCAAATGGGTGGGATACACCTAGCTACATTGTGGACCACGGGCTATGCGCTCCCTCTCACAGGCACTTGTGTTACAGTACCTTTTAGGTTAGCTAGCAGTCCTGCACTCTTTGCTTAGGCATAGTTAACTAAGGCCTCACACTGAGGTGCCACACCTCTTGTCCCTCCCTTGCTAGGGGCTTTGGGTACAGTAAAATACCTTTTAAATATTTTTACACCATTAACTAGCCCTTGGCTAGGGCTGTGGCAGCTTTGCTGAAGGATGGCTTACTGGAGCCTGTCTGTGCCCATCCCCCTGCTCCTGACTGGAGAGACAGTGTAATAAAAAAAAATTGATTTCAAATATATAATACTAGCTCTCTCTCTCCCTAGCCTCCTTAATTTTTAGTTTTCCCAATTTTTGTAGGATTAACCCCCTCTCTGGAATCATTCTGTACCTTTTTACAAACTTGTGCCTTGCTGCTTCCCCCCAGTGTTTCTAGTCCCAGGTTCAGGGGGAGTCCTAGCTAGGTTCTCCACTTTCTGACCCACGCAGTCATATCCCATAGCCTCAGCCTCCCCTTCAGGCAGTTTTACTGTCCAACGTAGACGTCAAACTTCTGCTCCAGCACATTGGTCTTCTCTCTGGTTAGGCGAAGGCTGTTACCTTTGAAGACCTTCCTGTCCTAGAAGTCCTCCAATCCCCCACAAAGCAGTACCCATTTAACTCCTTGATCTCCTTTTCCCATTTCCCCTACCCCACATAGAGAGGTCCTTGGAAAAGGCCCATGAAGCCAAATACACCTTCAATATGTCCCCCAGCTTTTGAAAGTTCTGCTACACTGTTTCCACAGTCTAGTTCACCATCGTACTCAACTGTAGCAGCACCCCAGCTCCCCCACACTCTCCTCTTCCATCCTCCCAATCGTATCCATATCCCAGATGGCCAATGCTTCAGGAAGGCATCTGACCACTCACCTTTCTGACCTGTACTAATTTTAAGTAGTTATTTATTCATGGTGAGACTTACTGTTATTTACTGCTTTTATATTTTTACTGTATGTTACGTTTTGTACTGACTCTCCCTTTTAATGTAAGGTGCCCAGAGCCTCAGGGATAGCGCATGGGATAAATAAAATGTGCCTTGCCTTTCCCCCTCTGCCCACCACCTTCTCCACCCCCTTATCATTGAGTCCCCTATAACTGACTTACTGTTGCTAACATTCATCTGATTTTACCCCTGGGTGCTACAAAGTTGCCCAGCTCTTTTCTTCCCGACCACCACCACCACCACCACCACCACCAGGGTCAGAAACCAGTGCCTTCTTCAGGGGTGCAAAGTGATTTGCTATTGGGATTTTGTGGGTTTGGTTGACCACCATGTGACTGCCCTGCCTCTCTTTCCTCTCCCTCCCAACCATCCTCCAGCCACCCAGGCCAGTGGACCTCTGGGGAAGTGGGTGTGTGAGGTGTGGGCACTGGCTTATTTATTGCTGGAGTGGATATAGTGCCTCTCTTGCTGCTACTAGGCGAGCATGGAGCTCCATAAAGGTTCTGCATATGGGGCAGAGTCCCTTCCTCCAGAGCATAACCCTGGAGCTGAGTGTCCCGCAGTCCCTGCAGCTGACTACCTGCCAACCGTACCTTGCCATTTACAATTAAATTGTCCCTATGTGACTTTATCATTTCCTTCGTAATTCTGTTGCCGCCACTGTACACCTTAGATTACTGTCACTTGTCCTGTGGTAAATTGCCCCATATGGCTCCTCTTCTCATTTCCTTCATGATGATTCTTTTGCTACTACTGCATGCCCCAGGGCACTAAACTGCTACTCTTCCTGTTGTCTCTGTCACTGAAAAGACTTGACACATACTGGCAAATAGATGTCATTCACTAATGTGACCCCCTTGGCACAGTGAATGGGTTCACATCCCTGCCTGTTGACTGTACAGAGCACACCTCGTTGAGGGGGTTTGGTTTGGGTTTGTTTTTTTCTCCTGTAGCGGGGCCGGGGAGGGTTGTCCCAGAACAAATAATATGTAGCACAGTGCCCCCACTGAGTGAGAGTAAGTGGGTCAGATGCTGTGTGCAGTAGCACCCTCTTGGATGCAATACCTATCCACCTCCCTACACTGGATTGGACCACTTCCTATAGACCACAACAGTTATTACCTTCATCAGTAAACATGTCAGTCAAAACATACAAACTGTCAGGAGTGGAATTCAAACAATTAACAGTGCTTTTATTCAGTAGCACAGGCCAAGCCACTGGTAAAAAGAGTAAAGTTAAGCAATTGCAAGTCACCTTAAACACTCCCCCCCCATATCAATACACACTAAAAGCTTCATTTATGTGGGCCACTGTCACTCTCTCAGACCCTATAGTTTGAGAATGCACCTGTCCAAGTAAGGGGCACAACCAGAGGAACTATTTTACACAGGGTGCGGTAAACTCTTCATTTGGTACCAACAGATAAACTACAGTCTCATGTATAACACCCCAAATACCCTGAATACCCAGGGATTACACTAATGTCCTGATGCAGGCCTGGTAGCTATGTTGCCTGGGTTCTTTCAGTGGTGCACTTAAGAAAAGTTAACAAGCTTGCAATTTAACCGCCCAACAGGCCATAGTGTGCTAGCACAATGCAGAGAACTGTAACTGCCAATACAAGAAGGCTTGAAACCCCAAAGGTGTATAATCCATATCTTGAAACCCCACAATTATATAATCCACAGATGGAAAAGCACAAAGACCCCACCAGCAATGCCAGCACTCACATGACCAATGGATGTAGCAGTTCAGATGAGGCAGGGAACAGTGCACAGCAACAAATTAGCAATCATCAGCTTGCAGCTTCAGATTCTCTTGACTAGGCTGCAGCAGTACAGCCCTTCTGGCTCACACCTCTGTGGATATAGTCCTACTAGTTAACCCCTCTCTGGATACAGCCCTTCTGGTTCACACTTATCTGGATACAGGAGCACTACGCAGTGGCTTCCCGGTTCCCAAGGAGCCCAGAACTCAGGAGCGACCCCATGGTCCGACTCCCTAATGGAACAAGAGTAGATCCATACTTAGACATACACCCTGTGACTCCCTATTCCTGGTATCCAGTGGTATGGGCGAAGCAAACTTGAGCAACTCAAAATTATTGACTCAGTTTGTGTGCCCGCAAAGAGAGCGAGTATGTAAGGATAGCAAGGGTGCATGGTTAGCAAGGTAGGGAGGGCAGAATAGTGAACACTGAGGGTGTTAGCAAGTGTAGAGGTAGTAGGTTATGTAGTGGGATTGAGCAGGCTGCTGCCGAGCTGGCCACCTGGCATGACAGTTACAGTCACCACCCATGGTATGCATGGTCCCAGGTTTGTGACTGCGTGTAGATGTAAACTAATTTTACTTTTGGGTGTTGCAGGTTACTTGAATATTTTTTATTTTATTTTATTTTTTTTACACACCTCCTGTTCCCTTCAGGTTGTTTCTCCACCCACGGGTTGTCCCTCCCACAGCGGTCACCCCCCCTGTGTTTTCTTCCCTCCCCTAGTGTTTGCCCCTCCCAGAGTTGAGAATCTATAGTTGGGAGTGCGGGAGATTTGCTCCCCCAAAGGGGGGTGCATAGCCACTCACATAAAATGCAGGTCAGTATTATTGATGATATTGTATTTGGTGTAGTGCTGTTCAACGGTTTTGTTTTCAGCGTTTAGTAGTCGCCATCATGTGACTCACTGTTTAAAACTCGCTCATATCACATGGGACCCCTATTCCCCAACCCACTCCACTGGGTAAAGGTTAGAAGGCCCCTTACTTGGATCCGAGGCAGTCTGGACAGGATGCAGGTCTCTGTCTCCATTTGGTACAGCTCAGCAACTTTGGTATGCACACTTGATCCACTGGCTGACTCTCTCAGTAATTTCTTCCACTCAAGGGCTAGTCTGAAACAATCTCTGGATAGAGTAAACCCAGGGAAAAGTTAACAAGGGAATTTTCAGATTTAAGCCCTGGAGAGGGCTCACAGAAGGTTTGGCCTTGTTAGGCCTCCCGCTTTCTCTCACCAGCAGCAGGTCTGAACACCTCTGGGTCCTCCTCAGTCTGACTCCAGATCCTCGATAGCCTAGTAACCTCTTCCCTTCACTTAGTGACTCATTGGACAGGAATTGGACAGTTCTTCTTCCCTGTCCTGTCCTCTGATTGGCTCAAAAAGCCTGCCAGTCCATTGGGGAGGGTCCTTACTGCATCAATCCTCCACAATCTTCTGGGATTCTCAGCTGCCAAGATTCCTGACCTCCGAATGGCTGGTTGTGAGGTAAGGACTCAACTAGATGGTTGCTGCCCTTTCAGTGAAATGGTGACTGTAGTTTAAAAGTTATTTTTATGGGTAACCACCAAGCTTTTTATTTAAACTATCCCCTGTTCTAACAGGCACACCTGTGCCTAACTTAATGGTGGTGATGTGGTGACACTTTGGACTTAGCTCCAATGTCTGCTCCACTCTTCTGTGCAGGCAGACTCCATGCAGCTGACAGCCACTTTATTTCTTAAAGGCACAGCATGCCTAAGTTGCAAAGTCCAGTGATTTTCTTCTCCCTCTCCTAGTGTCTCCATGCCCCCTGATGCCCACTGACATCCCTGGGGCTGGAGCACACCAGAGGAGGTGCTGCAGCTGACTGCTGATGTGGCTGTAAAGTTCCAGGGCTGGCTGACACTCCTTGCACTGGAGAAACAACATTTGAGCTGCCTTCACCTCATATGTCCGAGCAGGCGGCTGCTTGAATGTGCGCACATTGACTGTGCGGCTTTGTGGCGATCCTCAAGATGGCTTCTCTGGTCCCCTTCAAAGCTGCACTCCTGGGGCCAAAGTGAGCTGGAAAAATGGCAGGCAGGGTTAAAGGGGCAGGAATGAGAGTTCAGGTAAGCCTCCTCCTGAGGAGAGGGTTACACTCTCCTCCAGGTCACAAAATGTTGTCACGGGAATTCCACATGTTCCATCCAGCGCAAATCTGAAAGACATAATTAGACAAAAACAGCTAACAGTTATGGCGAAACAAAGGGTTCCTGGCTAGGCTAGTTTCAAATTCCAAGCAACATAACAATAGCAACATAATTAACAGTATCTCCACCAACATTTCTACATAGACAATTGGTTCCTGTGTGACCAACTTGCCCCAGCACTCTGCATCCTCATTACACCTCAGGGCTATTGAACACAATGTGGGGAAGGGATTGGGAAGTCTTGCCTGCTTCTGTTTGAAGCTGAGAAACTTGCTATACTGCAGAGAACAAACTAGAATGCATTTGAGGAACTGGGAACCTGGTAAAACATAATATTGTTGGGGACTAGTTAGGAAGATAAGCTACACTTTCTACAGAAAGTTTCATTATTTTCTTATTGGCATTAAGAATTGCAGGATTCCATTAAAATGTAGTAATTTTATAACCAGAGGGGGTGAAATGCAACTGAAGTAGCTTGATTTCTGTGCTAGACACCTAGGATTTGGAAGGATATTTGTGCAATATTTTAGAAGTGTCCTACTGGCTGAGCAGTGAGTTTGTTTTTATCTCTGGACTCAGTAGAGTGGTTTGTGTAGGAGCAGTGGTCTAGTAAATTGTGGTGTTGGTTGACTTACTATAAAGGGCAGTACTCACCAGGGTGGTGGAGCAGTGGTATATTTGATTGTTTCTAACAGTCACCAGTGGTTGTGGCATTTCCTTTATATCCAAGGTTCTGACATCACTTTCCTCAACAGGTCTTGGGGCAAAACTGTCATATTCTTAATTACCCAGCACAGTGCATAAAGGGTAAGTGCACACAAACAAAAAAAAAATGATATATTACTCATTGTATATTATAAGGAAGAGGGACATGTGGGGAGTGGTGCAATGCACTGGTTGTGGGGCAGCAATTTTCCAGGAGACATTCTGGAACCTGCATTGCTGCCCTATTTGCAGGCAACTGTCAGCTCTGAGGGAGGAGGTTGCCGCCTCCAGGCTGAACTGGCAAGGACTAAGGAGGCCTCCCCCACCCAAAGAGCACCAGTTCCACAACCACTGCCTCAGAGGTTGCCATGTGTGAAGAGCAGATGGACCACAGTAGGTTCTGGGAGGGTGAGGGTGGTGGAACAGAGGCATAGCCCCCGAGTTGTACCTCTACACAAATCATATGTCAGTCTGGCAAATCAAGGTTCCTCTATGATGACACCCTCAGTGGAGACCAAGAAGAATGCTGGGGACATCCACAAGGGAGACCCACAAAAGAGTGGCAAGGGACACCACAGGGGAAAGAACCAGCTTCTGATAGGGGACTCAATTGTTAGGGGTGTAGACCTGGGGAAGGGAGAGGAGAGGGAAGCAAGGTGCCTGCCTAGTGCCATGGCTTGGAGGGACAGGAAGCAAATCCTCAGGATTGAAGAAGCAGCATCACAGGAGAGGAAACTAGATATCATTGTCCACCTCGGGACAAATGACCTAGCTAGGCATGAGATCAGTGCAGTGCAGGATGAATTTGTGGAGTTGGGGAGGGGCCTCAGACAGGTAGCAAACACGGTAACCTTCTCAGAGATGCTGCCAGTCTATGGCAGGGGTGAGGTTAGGGTACTGCACACCATGCAGTTTAATGAATGGTTGTAAAACTGGTGCAGAGCACAGGGCTTTGGCTTCATTGGGGACAGGGGGTCCACCTGTAGAGATGAAGGTCTATACTGGCATGATGGTCTGCATCTGTCCAGGAAGGGAAACACGCTCCTAGGTGACAGCTTTAAAGGCTTCCTTGGCAAGCTTTTAAACTAGCCAAGGTGGGAGGTGCTGATAGGAAACAGGAAAGTTCAAGCCTCCCCCCACAAAACATGGTAGGTAGTAGGGTAAACACTGAGGTACAGAGCTTGACAGAGGGCAGGACGGGGTAAATGGAAAAATGGACAAGGGCAATAAGAGCATCGATGGGGCAAAAAAGGATAAAGCCAACATTAAATGGAGGGCAATGAGTACCAATGCCTGTAGTCTGGAAAACAAGCTTCCAGAGCAAGTAGCCCTGATGGAAGAGGAACACTTGGATATTGTGGCAGTCACAGAAACATGGTACACAGAGAACCATGACTGGGATGTCAACATACCAGGGTACACAATCTACAGAAGGGACAGGGAGGGTAAAAGAGGAGGTGGAGTAGCTCTCTACATAAGGGAAGGGATCAAAGCTACAGAACTAAAAAGTAAAGGGGGAGGACAAGAGGAACTCTAGGTCACCTTGGAGACAGGGAATGGCATCATAATCTGCACAGGGGTTGTATAAAGATCCCCATCTCAAGGGGAGGAAATGGACAAGAAAATGATCGAGGGCATTCTCAAAATGGCTGAAAAAGGGGAGATACTGTTGATGGGGGACCTGAATATGCCAGGTGTTAACTGGGCGACATGGACTGCAACCACACCCAAGAGCAGGGTCATTCTCGATGCCCTATAGGGGGAATGCCTTAGACAGCTAGTGGTGGAACCCGCTCGGGAGGAGCAATATTAGACCTGGTACTCTCAGATGGAGAGAGGATCACAAATTTAGAAGTCAGTAGACATCTGGGAACAAGAGACCACTGCACAGTGTGCTTCACAATAAACACAACCATGGAGACAAGCCATACAAAGACAAGGATACTGGACTTTAGAAGGGCTGACTTTGGCATACTGGGTGAATACCTGAGGAATGCTTAACAAATGGCCAGAAAGGAGAGGTGGAAAAACAATGGAGAAAAATCAAAACTGCCATCATGGAGGCAACAAGCCTTTGTGTGAAACAAATAAAGAAAACAAAGCGGAATAAAAAAACACTATGGTTCTCAAAAGAGGTGTCTGGGAAGGTTAAGGAGGAAAAGGCTGCATTCAAAAAGTATAAGGAATCACAGAAGGAGCATGACAGGGAACTGTATCAATTAAAGCAGAAAGAAGTGGGGAAGCTAGTCAGAAAAGCAAAGGCCCAAACCGAGGAAAAGATAGCCTACTCAGTTAAGAAGGGGGATAAAACCCTTTATAGGTACATTAGGGAGCATAGAAAGGTTAAGGGAGGGATAGTGAAGATTAATAAAGGAGAGGGGAGGTGGGCAGAGGGAGACAGTGAAAAGGCAGAGATACTGAATGAATGCTTTTGCTCAGTATTCACAAAGAAGAAGAGGAGGAGTTACCTAAACCAAACAGTAGAAGCACTCTGGGTAGGGGGTTGACGCCAGTCCATTTACAGAAGAAAGAGTCCTAAAAGAACTCCTAAAACTCCAAGGTGGACAAAGCAATGAGCCTGATGGGATTCACCCAGAATCCTAAAAAAGAACGGGAGGAGGACCTAGTGACACCACTAACCACACTTTTAACAAATCTTGGGAAGATGGGGTGGTACCTAAGGACTGGAGGAGGGCAGATGTGATTCCCCTTCACAAAAGTGGGAGCAAGGCAGAAGCAGGAAACTACAGACCTGTTAGTTTGACCTCAGTGGTGGGGAAAATGATGGAATCTCTTCTGAAAGAAAGAATTGTTCAGTACCTAGAGGCCAGTGGAGCGCAGGACCCAAAGAAGCATGGATTCACAGCAGGAAGATCATGTCAGATGAATCTAATTGATTTCTTTGACTGGGTGACCAAAGTAATAGACCAGGGAGGGGCTGTGGATATGGCCTACCTAGACTTTAGCAAGGCATTTGACACAGTCCCACACAAAAGATTAATAATCAATCTAGCCAGCCTGGGAGTGGGTCCCAGGGTGGTAGCCTGGGTAGCAAACTGGCTGCACAACAGGACACAGAAGGTAATAGTGAATGGAACACATTCTGAAGAAGGGGGGGTTACTAGTGGAGTACCTCAGAGCTCAGTACTGGGTCCAGTCCTCTTTAACGTCTTTATAGGTGACATTGCAAAGGGTCTGGAAGGAAAGGTATGCCTCTTTGCAGATGACACAAAAATCTGTAACAGAGTTGATACACAAGGGGGGGGGTTAAAAGGATGAGAAGGGACTTGGAAAGGTTGGATGAATGGTCAGACATATGGCAACTTAGATTCAATGCAAAGAAGTGCAATGTAATGCACCTGGGAAATAAAAATCCAGGAGAAGAGTACACAATAGCAGGGGAGGTACTAATGACAACAGTAAAGGAAAGGGATCTGGGTGTAGTCATATCAGATGACCTAAAGGTGGGTAAGCAATGTGAGAAGTCAGTAAGGAGAGCCAGGGGGATACTGGGATGCATAGCTAGGGGCATCACAAGTAGAAAAAGGGAAGTGGTTATCCCTCTATACAGACAGTTGGTGAGACCCCATCTGGAGTACTACGTGCAGTTTTTGAGACCTCATCTATGCAAGGACATAGACAGGATGAAAACAGTCCAGAGGAGGGCAACTAAAATGGTGCAGGGTCTACATCAGAAACCAGACGAAAAGAGACAGAGAGCTTAATATGTATACCCTTGATGAAAGGAGGGACAGGGGGGACATGATAGAAACTTTTAAGTACCACAAGGGAATCAACAAAGTCCAGAAGGGTAGCATCTTTCAGAAAAAGAGATGTGTAAGAACAAGGGGGCACAATTTAAAGTTAGACGGGGACAGCTCAGGGGTAATGTGAGGAAATTATTTTTCACGGAGAGAGTGGTGGATGCATGGAACCACCTTCCTGGAGTGGTTGTGGGGTCTAAAACAGTGGTGGAATTCAAACATGCATGGGATAGACATAAGGCAATTATAGTGGGGGGTTGCAGGAAGTAGGCTGTTGGTTAACTAGAATCTGCAGCTTATCCAATAGGTAGGGAAATGGGCAGACTGAGAGGGCCAACTGGTCCTTATCTGCCAACAAAGTCTATGTTTCTATGTTTCTATGACATAGATTCCATGGTGCACTACATAAAGAGGCTGGTCAGTGGGGGTACCAGGGGTATCATAACTGAGCTTCAAAAAGAGGTTTGATAGGCTGTTCTGAATGTCACAGTGGGACCTCATCTGGTCCCTGAGGAACTGAGGGTGTACATCCTTTCTCTCTGGGTGGAAGATGAGGTTCTTCAGAATGAGCGGGTTCAAATACAGTGTCTTCCTCGTAGGCAAATTCTGTTGAATCTTCCACATGCTCTAATTCACCTAGGGGTTCAAAAGGACCTGCATTTGGATTTAACTGGGTGGGTGGAGTATTTGGCATCCACCACCCATCGGAAGCATTTAAGAGATGGGGAATGTTGACAGTGGAATAATATCTAACAAGGTTGTCTTCTGTGTCAGAAAAGTCTGGTGCATTGAATGCTGATTACATTGAGGGCCTTTCGGAAGACCAGGGTGGACAGTTATCTAGGTTGGAGACAGACTGACTAGATTTGCTTTTGTGTCCATGAGAACCCCTGGTTTTCATTCTCTGGTGGAGAACATGGCCATTTTCCAGACCTGGCACATCTAATCGTCCAATGGGGAGCAAATAGTTACAGTGCAAAGTCTTACTTCTCTGAGGCTCAACTTATGAGCAAACTTGATACCCTGGCAAGTCCACAAGTTTCTCTAGTAACCCCGTAAGGGATGTTGCCCTACTGATCTGCAATCTTATGCTTTCCAGGTAACCCAAAGTTCCAAACCAAAACTCTGTCTCCAGGGAGTAACTCATGAGCTCTGACACGTTTGTCGTATTGGGTTTTAGTTGACATATTTCATTTGTTAGATAACTCTGGGGCCAGCCAGTAAGCATCATTCAATGGCTGTGTCAGTCTTAGAATGTATTTAGTGTAGGTCTCTAAATTGTCCCCATCAGACTACACCCCAATTAAAAGGTGCAGTGGAAGCCTGGCCTCCCTTCTGACCATAAGTAGATATGGGAATTGCCCTGTGGCATCACTGCGGGTGCAATTGTATGCATAGGTGGGCATGCTCACTTGTTGACTCCAGTTTGATTTTTTGTGAGGGTCCAATGTTCCTAACATATTTAGCAAAGTTCTATTGAATCTTTCTGGATGGGTCACCCTGAGGGTGGTAGGGAGTGATTTGGAACTTCTGAATTCCCCATAGAGACAACAACTCTTTGATCAGTTAGTTTTCAAAATCCTGACCCTGGTCGAAATGGATTCTCTTTGGCAGTCCATAGTGAACAAAGTACCCTCCAAGCAAAATATCAGCTACCGTTGTGGCCTTTTTGTCTTTTGCAGGAAAAGCTTTGGCAAACCAGGAGTAGTGGTCTGTTACCACCAGGATGTTGGCAATGTTCCTTATGTCTGGTTCCTAGCTTAAAAAGTGAATGCAAACGAAGTCTATGGGGGCACAGGTGGTCACTGAAGGGGCTGTTAGGGTGGGCAATGTTTTCTGCGGGATGAACTGCATACATTGTTTGTAATAGTTCTCCACCTCTGTCAACTAAGGCCAATATAACCTCCTCCTAACTTGGTGCAATGTTCTGTCAATCCCCAAATATCCCAATTTATCATGCAGGGCTTTAAGAGACATTTTTCTGAACCTCACTGGTGGTAACAACTGTTTGTTTGTTTTTTTTGCAATTTAATACACTTTATTAAATTTTCAAAAATATGATACAAAAAATATGACAAAAATGATTCATAAACAAGCATGAAATACATACAAATACTGATGTAACAATTGTTTTAGACTTGGCCCATTATTGCTCCGTCATTCTCTGTAAATTATGCCATCATGCACTTTCAAATTGTTCCACTCTCTCAGTAGTACGACGGTGTTAAGATGATTCACTTTGACAAATTCAGGGTGTCCCTCTCATTGGAGGGGTCTGACAATATCTCAGATTGCAGGGTCCTCCATTTGCTCTTTTCTCTAGCCTGGACTCATTTGAGGCAAAGCCATTTTACTGAGGGACACAGCATTGCAATAGTGCAGTCTGACAGGGCACCCAGGCTGTCCACAAAGCGAGCTGGTTCATGGGAGTTTTATGATTCTTCCATGTCATATCTTCTGCACAAAACCTGAACAGCTGTCTCTGGGATTTGGATCCATTCTTCCCCAGCACCCCTGGGTGGACTCTTCTGGATAGCATGTCGGCATCAATGTTGTTTTTCCCTGGGCGACACTGTTCACTGTAATCAAATGTTAAAAGGGTTGACTACCAGTGATGACCTGCAGTTTTGCTGTCATTTGCACATAGGTGAGTGGATTATTATCAGGTCCGACTGTAGTGTGGCCCATACAAGTACTTATGGAACTGACCGACAATTGTCCATTTGAGTGCTTAGAACTCCAGCTTGTGCACTGGATAATTTCATTCTGATGGTGACAACTGTGACTGGCATAAGTTATTATGTTGAGTCCTTGTGGGTGTTCTTGATGTAACACTTTTCCCAAACCACTTGAGAGTGGCATCTGTGTGCAACACACATGGCTTGCTGGGGTCTGCATAGGCCAATACAGGGGTATTGGTCAACTATCTGAGTATCTCTTAAAATGCTTCATCACAAGCTGTAGTCCATCTGGGGCTAAATGGTTCATGCACTTTGTAGTAAACTTTGTTAGGAGTGTACTGTTGCCCAAGCTTATTTTTTTGGTTGGCAGGGGGCTCCCTTGGGTCAAATCCAGCAGATACTTGGCGATCTTGATATAATCTTTAATGAACTTGTGGTATTAGCCAAAAAAACTCTGCAGTTCTCTCAGCTAGGTGGGTTTTGGCATGGTAATTAATTTTTTTATTTTTATTTATTTTTTATTTATTTAGTTGTTTAACCAGGTATAGAACACTATACAGGAGCGACCTGGGAGCACAAGGAGGTTAAGTGACTTGCTCAGGGTCACACAGTATGCTGACTGCCTGAACAGTCAGGATTGGTGTGAATGCCATCTTAAGACACAATGTGCCCCACATACTTGACTAAGGTCCTGAAGAACTGACACTTGTCAATGAACAACTTGAGACCAAACTCTTCCAGTCTGTCAAACACTTTGAACAGCCTGGCTTCATGTATTTCCATGGTTTTCCCAAACATGATAATGTCATCCAGGTACACAAGGCATGCTCTTCTTGCATCGGCAAAGCAAAGCCACTGGTTCCTCTCTTGTGATACTGCCTAGCACATTAAACCCCATTAAGCAGGTTTCCTCCTACAAGTATCTGGGCATTACTTTTGATTCGGCACTCTCTTTCCATTCCCATATCAATGCCCTTTCTGCTGCCACCAACGTCAGCATTGGACTGTTATACCACCATAGGGACTGCCTACCACAAGAGGCCCTTAGATTGGCAATTACCTCCTCTGTCCTGTTGCTGATCGACTATGGGCGGTCCATCTATGCTGCAGCTGACAACACTGAGCTTGGAAGAATCTAACTATCTATAAACAAGGCCTGCAGGCTAATGCTGGGAGCCCCTAGGCACACCCATACATGCCTGCTGTACTCCACCACCAACTTGCTCAAACTTGAAGAAAGACTCCACTTCCAAACCTGCCTTCTTGTGAAAAAGACCCTGCTAGGGCTCCCCCCCGCCGGGGTCACCATCTCTCTGCAGCATGCCTCCCACTCATTCTCCACCTGCAGCACTGTCAAAACTTCCCTTATTGTCCCCAGAGTAAGGACCTTTATGGCCCAGAGATCCTTTTGCTATCGGGCTCCCTCCTGGTTCAATTCCCTCCCAGCCAACATAGCTGTCTCCACTAAGCTTGGTCTTTTCAAGGTCTCCCTCAGAAGCCATCTGACAAGCACTCACTGTTACAACTGCACATAATCCCCCACCTGCCCCTTACCCTCATCCCTAGGCTGAGTTTGCCCTCTGTACTTTTGCTGTATATGCCTGGGGTCTCAGGCAACATCTGCTGACTAATGTAATAAAATATCTCTGGTTGCTACCTGACGTGGTACTCATGTACCTATATTATGACTACTGTGATCTACCTATTACCAAGCTTGTACCACCAGTGAATTCCTGTAACACTGGTTGCTTTTTTAGTCTAAGCGTTATGTACTGTACTGTTTTGTTTGCTGTGATGTATTGCTCTCTTGACGTGGTGCCTTTGTAAATGAGTCTTTGACTAAAAGATCTGTAAATTGATGATCTAATAAATAAATAAATAAGTTCCAAAAGGTTCACGTCCCCCCACTGTTCTCTCAGTCATTGGAAGGTGGCACATACCCCTGAGATCCCTTGCGGCATTCAGAGGAACTGTTTTAGCCTGGGGGAGGGGGGGGCAGATGAACACAATGTTTTCTCAATCTTGCTCAGCCATGGGGATGTGATAATAACCAGATGTCAAATCCATCACACTAAACCACTGACTTCTATTCAATCTAGGGCATCTTGGACTTGTAGCATAGTGTACTGGTCAGGTATCATTCTTTTATTTAGAGTCCTGTAGTTCACACATATTCTGATAGCCTCACTCTTTTTTCAGACCAGTATGGTAACCAGTGATGATAGCAATTATAAATGAGTGACTGCAGAAACAGCGACTCATTTATAGCGTTATCATCATCAGCTACCCTGCAAGGGTAAAGATGCTATAATGTGGAAAGCGACCAAAAGGGGAGGGATAGGGAGGTGTAGGGGAGGGATAGGAGGGAGGGTTTGCATGGGTAGGGGATCCTGCTGCAGCTGAGCCAGCCTTGTGGTGTGGTGGTGGTAAGGGTGGCTGGCTACAGTGCAGCAGATACTGGGTTCAAGACCTGCTGAGGGCCATTGTTTTGCTGCTGCAAGCGGCTCTTTGTTTTTTTTGTTTTTTTTTCCATCTCTGCTTTGCCTCCTCCTCGACATGCACCTCTCTGGAGTTAACAATCCTTAGTCAAGGGCACAGTGGGGCAGACCCCCCCCAACAAAAATGCTTAAAATAGCCGCAAGTTGGGTTGCTTGGGTTTGTTTATCGCCAAAATGCTTTTCAGTGATATACATTCGCTATGATCGCTGTATTGCGATTGCTATCATGACATGGAACCAACAACTATAATCAGGGATGCATAGGGGTTCCTGGATTCTTTTTTTTTTGTTGATATAGGTTTCATAGGTTTTAACAGAGCTTTTTAAAGACTGAAGTCTATTGTAGCTCACTACTGAATTTAAGAAAACCCAGAAATATTTTTATCAATGAGGTAAATGTCAAGACAATTCTTGAATTCGTTTATAGTCTTACTGGCCACCACTTCAATTGTACGCTTGTTCCAGACCTTAACTACTCTCACAGTAAACCACAGGTTTCTTTTGTGTGTGTTGAATCTTTCTCCACCTAACTGTAATGGGTGGGCTCTGGTACTGTATACCTGATCCCCTAATACCAAGCTCAGTTGTTCCCACAATTGAACATTAGTAAGGGCACTATAGATCAGGCACGTGTCTCCCCGTAGTCTGCAGAATTCCAGTGAGTACATTCCTAAGTTTTGTAACCTGTTTTCATAGTCTAGTCCCCAGACTTCCTGTATTTTGTGCATGGCTCTCTTCTGTAACCTTTCAGGGGCTTTTATTTCTCTTTTGCCCCTGGGTGCCCAAAACTGGGCACAATATTCTTCATGGGGGCACACCAGTGAGGTGTAGAGTGGGTGTAAAACATCCTTGTTCCTGCTCTAGATGTGCTTATTTATGCAATACTGAATACTGATGGCTTTTTTACTGTATTTATTTTTATTTATTTTAGTCTTTGGTAACTGGGTAATGCCCACTAGGCACAAGTGCCTGTTTTCAGGGGCGACCTCGGAGTACTGTGCGGTTAAGTGACTTGCTCAGAGTCACACAGTATGCAAGTGAAGATTGTGAGAATCAAACTCAGGTCTGGTCTGCTGGATGTATCAAGCTCATTCACACCTCGTTCCTCTAACCTCTAGGCCAATAGTTCTCAGACTTTGTCACAGTGAGCCTCCCCAAATCCATGGAAAAAATATTGAGCCTCCCCCAAAAATTGAAATTATCTTGAGCCTCCCCAAAGAAAAATAATTTTCTGTACTTTGCGTAGTACACCACGAATAAACTGAAACCCCTTTGAGTACTTGGCTCACATTCAGTTCTTTGTCTTATACTGACTTGGAACTTTTGAAAAAGTGCTCCTGTGCTCAAAGGTGTTATCTGAATAACAAATAAATAAAATAAACAAATAATAATATTCAGGTTATTGTAACCCCAGCCAACCTACTTGCTCTGCTATTTTCATTCTTGAACCATTGTTACCCCTTGTTTGAGTACCTTCATGAGTCAGACTACTTCCTCTGTTTCCTCTTTATATGAAATAACCTTCCTACATACTTTACCTCTCCCCCTCCTTCTCTGCTTCTAAGCAACTTCTCGGGGATTATTATACTCCTTTCTGCTATTGCTCTTAGCACTTCTATGCTCAACCCTAGTATTTGGGCTATTCTGCCATCAGTCTACAAATTGATCAGTTACCACCGACCGTTATTAGCTTATTGTTCATATTTGTTTGCACTATTGTTCACTGTGTATTTCTTGATTGTTCTGCAGTTACCTTTTGAAATGTATTCACTCCCTACCGTTCCCCGGGTATGCCTGAAATGAGCCTTGGCTCAGTCACCTTCCCTTGTCACCTATTAGTAAATAAATACATAAAATTCACCTATTATTATCCTCTTTCAGTTTGATTCATCTCTTCACACAAAATATATAAAACCCAAAATTTAAATATGGTACTGTTTCAGACTTGCTTGAGCCTCCCCTGGAACAGGTTGGGGCCTCCCCAAGGAGGCTGGCCTCACCATTTGAGAACCCCTGCTCTAGGCTATACTGCCAGCCATGACTTGATTACAGTGCATCTTAAAGCTGAGGTCATTGCTGATTCTAATGCCCAGGTCTGTCTCATCCTGTACTTTCCTTAGTGCATTCCCCTCCCAACGTGTAGTTCTGCTGCATGTTGTATTTCCCTGGATGCATCACAGTGCATTTCTCGATGTTAAATGTTAACTTTTTAACTGAGGCCCAAGCTTCTAATTCCCCCAGAGCTGTTTGTAGAGTATCAGCATCCATCTGATTGTTTACTATATGCCCAGTGTGTGTGTTGTCGGCAAATTTAGGGAGCCAAACTCCTGTCTTAGTGCTCATTAAAGAGATATAGATGTTAAAAAAGATAGGAACCCAGTACAGATCCCTGTTTCACCCCACTGGTTACCTCTGCCCACCTGGAGTATGTCCCTTTGATGCATACCTTCTGCTTCCTTCCAGACAGCCTTGCATCAATCCAGTGGGATATTTTCCCATGTACCCTGTGTTCAGTCAAAGCATCGACACGTTCACCATGCGGGACCTTGTTGAAAGCCTTTGAAAAGTCCAGAAAGATGACATCCACTGAATTTCTATTGTCAAGTGCTTTACTGGCTTTTCCATAGAATTCCAAGAGATTGGTTTGGCAGGACCTACCCTTAGTGAACCCATGTTGTGTAGTGTCTACATCCTCAGCCAGGAGTAGGAATTCAATGATATAATCCTTTTTTTTTTTAGTTCTTTAACCAGGAGTAGCACGCTAAGCTGAAAGCTTTTTTTACAGGAGTGACCTAGGAGCACAGAGAAGTTAAGTGACTTGCTCAGGGTCACACAGTATGCAAGTGGAAGCTGTGGTATTCAAACCCAGGTCTGGTCTGCTGGATGTCACCAGATTTGCAGCTCAGAGCCTTAAACCACTGCGCTATACTGCCTCCCAAAATGTAAAATAAAATATAAAATAAAATAAAAGTAAAATATACTTCTGTTCAAAATCAAACATATATGAATTGGCATATCCTGGGGCCATAGTGCTACCCATTGCTGTACCTTTACGTTGTTCGAAAAAAGTATTCTCAAATTTAAAATAATTATGATTTAGAACAAAACTTGCCATTTCCTGTAACAATGCAGTTCTAGGTTTCTGAGGATTAGGTCTGGTGTCTAACAGTTTACCCAAAGATTGATTAGTGAAAACAGAACATGATTATGTTGATAAGAAAGGGCAATTGCTTCTTGGCCCTTTAAAAGCAGGCATGTTTCCCTGTAATAAATGTGTTGCCTGTGGCAACATCTCTAGAAAAGATACAGGAAGAGAATACATAATTAAACAACATATAGATTGTAATACTAAGGGTGTTGTGTATTTATTGCAATGCTCTTGCGATCATCTCTATGTGGGACAGACAACACAGGAGTTAAAAACCTGTGTTGCAGAATATAAGAGTAAGATTAGGACAAAAGATCAACAATCTTCAGTAGCCAGGCACTTTAATGAGAGAGGACATACTCCGATGCAGCTCAGGTTCTGGGGGTTGAGAAGATGCATTATCCTCCTAGAGGCTTGATAGATAGTAGGGAAACCTTGTGGATTTTTGAACTAGAACATTTCACAATCAATGGGGTTTAAATGAAGAAATAAACTGGCAAACATGCTGGTAGTAAAGTTTAGGCATAACAACAGCATAAGTTATTTAAACTCCATAATCCAGTTTAAAAGTTATAATTTAAAATTAGTCTGTTTCTTATCCCCCCCATTCCAGCCTTTTGTTTTTTGTCTGCACTTCATTTACTTTCTAACTACATTTTAGTGTTTACTTGTATGTAGTTTTGCATTATGACATCATAAAAAGTAATAGAAAACATATTATGCATGTATGTAGCCACTTCTGTAACCATTGTTTAGGCCTATGTCCATGCAGGAAACCCATTGACTAGCAGCAGACACTGCTTTGGCGATGACAATGACCATCTGTGACACTGATTATGTCAGTGCGCCTTTCTGCATGGACATAAGAGGACGGACTGCAGCTCGAACTCTTGCTGACACTCTGACTTAACTCGAGGAAGAGACACTAATAAGTACTTATACTTGGACACATTTATGGATTTCTTGAGTAATTTTCATGCGGTGTCACGCTGATAGAAGACTTTAGAGACAGGTTGCATTATTTAGTAAGCCATCGTTTTGACTAAATAACGCTTCTGAGAGAATTTTATCTGAAACACAAGCTGCATTACTTAGTAAGCCATCATTTTGACTGAATAACACTTCTGAAGGTTTTTTTATCTGAAACACAGTGAATATGTGCTTATGCTTATAACAAAGTTATGAGGAACTTTTGCATTATTAGTGCTGGAAGTTGATATTTCCATTTAAATGTATATGCAATCATTTTCATTTGAATGTTCACTGCCTGCATTTGAGAGAGAGCGATAGCATGATGTCTATGATTACAGTATTTATCATGATGTTTTAATGATATATTTTGATGCTAAGATAAATGAAACTATGGGGTTTGAAGATATGTATGGTATGGCTTTATCTTGTAATATGCGTTATATGTTATGATTACAGATATAATCACAGAAGGTTAAACACTCATTAAATTAAGCAGAACTACTTTCACTAACAGATATAAATCATTAAACTATACAGGCAATTATCATTAATATATTAAGAAATTAAATAGAAATTCTAAAACTATGTTACTTGCTCTACAACAATTGTAATCAATCAGAGTGCAGCTCAACAGGAGCAACAGCTTGGATACAAGTGAGGAAGCCATATTTTGATTTTATTTTGGCACCATTTATATTTTATAAGGCCTTTACTACCATTGCTAGATGTTATGGTGTGCAACATGAATAAAAAATGATATAAATACAACAATATACAAAAACAGATTTATATTAACTTTCTGTGAATATTATATTTTATATAACTTGGAACTAAAATTTGTTTTTGTATATATTCTTACAGTCCCCCAGAAGAAGCCTAATTTTGGCAAAATGTTGGGGCATCTGAATTTAAAACTGAAAAATAAAGAACTTGATGACAATAATACATCTAAACGTGTGGCGGTTTGCCTGACCCAATGCAGAACTTTGTTTGATTAATGGGGGTTTGCCAAGAAATTAATTAACAGCCTGTCAAACATGGAATGGCAGCACGAAGAGCAAATGGCCTTCCATCATATGTCTGGTTTAAGTAGCTGACCCTGAGACATAAGTTAAGAAAAGGATCCAGGTGTTATTATACAGAGAAAGGTTGCCCACTGCCAGGTGGCTGAGCCTTTCATTGTGGGCAAGCGATCCCACTGCCTGTTTCCAGTGGGATAGAGAAGGAATGCCCTTGAATTGCAATCTCTGCAGTAAGGGATGTTTAGCTTTGATGGAGACAGCCACAAGCCATTTAATGTCATTGACAGAGGTGGGGGATGTCAGCAGGGGAACCTAGAAGTAGAAGTTTAGGTGAAAAGGGAACAGAACAGTGGAGAACTGTCTGACAGAAGGCACATATCTTTTTCCAAAACCAGTGATCTCCAGGCAGTCCCACAGAATGTGAAGTAGAGAGACTCTTTGAGCCTGACATCTCCTGAAAGTATCAGTTGGCAGCAGTCCCATCTTAGCTAGGACTTGGGAAGTCCTGTACCAATAATGTAGGACTTTATTCTGTATTAAGAGACTTCTAGAGTCACGTACTGCTGTGTGTGCTAATCTCCAGCAGTCCTCCCTCTCTTCTGGGGACAACCGTAGGCCCAAGTCAGTCTCCCAGTGGGTTTTAGCTGGTATTGTAGGATTCACCTGAACATCTCACAGGGCCTTATATATCAAGCAGCTACTCCTGCTTTTTTTTGTAGCCATATTGGAGTTGGGGCAACGTTGTGTATCTGTGCCCCCTTAGTATGGGGCTTCAGCATGGGTAAATTAGAGCTCTTGAGTCGCAACATTTCCAGTGGTCCTGGTTTGAAAGCCCTTAATGGTGTGCAACTGTTCATAAGACTGGAACTGCCCAGTGTTAGGTAGTAATTGATCTCAGATTGGATTAATACCTCTATTTGACCAAGATTTCCAAAACACCTTTTTGATATCAATATAACCTTTGAGTTTTCCAGAGGGGGATAAATTCTATGGGGCAGAGACTAGCATGCAACATTTTGCTAATAACTTTCCAGCCAGCAATAGAACTTTAGATAGTGGGGATCCCTTGGCAGCATTTAGGAGGGGGGCAATGTAGAGCTATGCTGGGAGAGACACCTGATATAAATATGGATTCTATATCAACCTATAAAGGAAGGCATTCTGCATCATCTCAGAAAAAAACATAGAGTCTGAGCACCGATAAATGCTAAGTAATAGGCCTTGCACCAGGGTAACGGCTGCCACCCCATGGACCAGTGGGTTCGGAGTTTATCTCTCCTGTAACATGGTGGTTTCCCATTCCAAAGAAAAGAGCCTATATGTTTATCTAACTTAGCAAACCTTGCAGTAGATAACGGAGGGGTAGGTTATGCAGCAAATACAGAATTTTTTGGTAGTGTCATTATTCGAACTGCCTCGATTCTCCCCACAAGGGACAGATAAAGCAGCCATCACCAATCGAATTCAGTACACAAGTCCTGAAGGAGGGGTTCAAAACTGGCACGTGGTATCGAGGCAAGGTCTGCCTTGACATGGACACCCAAGTACATAATACCCTGCAGTGCCCATTTAAGGCTGGCTACCTACAAGGGAGCGCTGGGGCAGTTTGAGTTGAGGGGAAGTATGTGTGTTTTAGACTTATTCACACAGGGAGGCCAGACAACTCTGAAAAAGTCTGAAGAACTTGCATCAAAGAAGGAATTTAAGTAACAAGGGTAGAGATAAGTACCAAAAGGTCATCTGTACAATAAATCCTAAATAGATACTTCTGCTCAGTATTTACTGAAGACAAAGTTGGAGAGGGCCCACAACTCAGCATCATGGACATAGGGGGGAGGGAGGTGAGCACTAGTCCCTTCACAAAAGAAAGGGTCCTACAAGAGCTCGATAAGCTCAGGGTGGACAAGGCAATGGGACCTGATGGCATACATCCCAGGGTACAAAAGGAGCTAAGGGTGGAACTAGCAGAGCCATTATCAGAACTGTTTAGTGAGCCTCTGAGCACAGGAGAGGTCCCAGAAGACTGGAGAAGGGCTCATGTGATCCCGCTCCACAAGAGTGGTAGCAGGGAGGAGGCGGGGAACTACAGACCAGTCAGTCTTACCTCAGTAGTGGGCAAGATTATGGAGGCACTCTTTAAGGAAAGGATAGTGCAACACCTGGAATCCATAGGAGCACAGGATCCAAGACAGCATGGGTTTACAAAAGGAAGGTCCTGTCAAACTAATCTCATAGATTTCTTTGACTGGGTAACCAGAGTGGTGGACCAAGGGGGAGCAGTTGATGTCGTCTATCTTGACTTCAGCAAAGCTTTCGATACCGTTCCACATAGAAGATTGATTAATAAGCTTGATAGGCTCAGGGTAGGTCAGAAGTTGGTCAACTGGGTGGCAAACTGTTGATGGGCAGAAAACAAAGAGTGGTGGTAAATGGTGTACAGTCAGAAGAGTTGCACGTCACAAGTGGGGTACCTCAGGGATCAGTCCTGGGGCCAGTCCTCTTCAATATCTTCATCAGTGACATTGCAGATGGACTAGAGGTTAAGGTTTGTCTGTTTGCAGATGACACCAAGATCTGCAACAGAGTAGATGATCCAGATGCGGTGGGCAGAATGACAAGAGATCTGGATAAACTAGCAAAATGGTCGGAAGAGTGGCAACTGCGGTTTAATGCAAAGAAGTGCAAGATCATGCACATAGAGAAGAGAAACCTAGAAGCCACCTATAGGCTGGGAGAGGAATTGCTGGCAGTCACAAGGGAAGAACGAGACTTGGGCATCATAATCACCGATGACCTGAAATCATCCAAGCAGACCACTAAAGTAGTAGGTAAGGCTAGAGGGATGTTGAGGTGTATTAGTAGGGGTATCACAAGTCGGAAGAGGGAGGTAATAATCCCTCTTTACGAGACACTGATTAGGCCCCATCTGGAGTGCTGTGTGCAGTACTGGAGGCCACAAATTCACAAGGACATTAACCAAATTGAGGCAGTCCAGAGAAGGGCAACCAAAATGGTGCAGGGACTGCATCAGAAAACATATAAGGACAGATTAACGGAGCTCAATATGTATACCCTAGAGCAAAGGAGGGAGAGGTGATATGATCGAAACATTCAAACACCTTAAGGGCATTAACAAGGTGAAAGAGTCTAACATGTTTCAATATAAGAAAAATATCAGGACAAGATGACACAGCATGAGATTAGAACGAGGCCAATTAAGGAGTAATGTGAGGAAATTATTTTTCACAGAAAGGGTGGTGGATGCATGGAACAGCCTACCTCAGGAAGTGGTGGATATGAATACAGTGCAGGGCTTCAAACAGGCATGGGATAGGCATAAGGAAGCAATACAGATGAGTATGAATAGGTAGGCCAGAGACAAAGCAAGGTCAATGGCACATTTATAAGGTAGAAAAAGAAATGGGCAGACTGGATGGGCCTTGAGGTCCTTATCTGCCATCAACTTCCATGTTTCCATGTTTCTACAAAGTAAGATGGAATAGGTCCAAGATCCCGTGGACAGCCCCTGAATCTCTGGATGGGAGGGGACAGTATCTGCTAGAGGCTCTATGGCTAAAATAAAAAGATGGTGTGAGAGGGGACACCCCTGCCCAGTGCCCTTCTGAAAGGGAAAGGGATCAGATAACTATCCATTGGTAAGAACTCTGGCAGAAGGAGAGTTGTATTATAATAATAATAATAATAATAATAATAATAAATAATAATAAAATTTATTTAGTTAAGCGCCTTTCAAATTTTCAAGGCGCTATACAAAAACATAACATCAACACATCAGTACATACACAAAACGATACAGCCAATATAAAATATTTAAAATAAACAAATTACAGTACAGCAGGAATGCCCGATTCCATAAAAATGACTTTAAACCTTTTAAAACTATCCACCGTTGTGCTTTTTCGGAGCTGGCGGGGCAGAGAATTCCAGAGGGTGGGAGCCACGAATCCAAAGGCACGGGCTCCAGAGGACTTCAAATTCACCCTCGGTATCTCCAGCAACCCCTCGTCAGCTGAGTGAAGCTGTCTCAGAGGGGTGTAAGGCAGAAGAAGCTCTTTCAAGTAGTCGGGACCTAACCCATGTAGGGCTTTGTAGGTCAATAGACCCACTTTAAAAGTGATCCGCCACTGTATTGGCAGCCAGTGCAGAGTGCGCAGCAAGGGGTAATGTGAGACCTTCTTGACACCCCAGTCAATAAACATGCTGCTGCATTCTGCACTAGCTGCAAGCGACGGATATCAACCCCAGCATGCCCTAGGTACAGAGAGTTACAGTAATCAAGACAAGATGTCACAAAGGCGTGGACCAAAACCGGCAAATCACCTGGTGGAACCAGGTGCCTAATCCTGGAGATATTTCTAAGATGAAAAATGAAGTCTTGACAACTGCAGACACCTGATAACAAAGGGTCAAACCAGTGTCAAGCTCCACACCAGATTACGCACCCATTCAGAGGTAGGGATCTGGTCTACCCCAAGAATTAATCCAGAGGGGGACCCTGCCCCTAAACCCTCAACCCTGCGACCGGGGTCCACCACCATAACTTCAGTCTTTCCCAAGTTCAACTTCAAACCACTGGTATTCATCCAGTCTTGGATATCAGTGAGGCAGTTATTCAGCACCGAGATAGCACTAACCTGGTCTGGTGCAAAAGACAGGTAGAGCTGGGTATCATCAGCATAGCAGTGAAACCTCAGCTCATACCGTCTTACAATGTCTCTGAGGGGTAGCATATATACTGCGAATAACATGGGGGAAATCATCGAACCCTGAGGTACCCCACAAGGTAGAGAGAAGGCCCTGGATGAATATAAACTGGAGACCACTCTCTGTGTTCTCCCCTGGAGGTAAGATGAAAACCATCCGAGGACCACGCCTGAAAGCCCTCAAATGGACCTCAGGTGTTTAAGCAAAACCCCAAGATCCACAGTATCGAAAGCTGATGATAGATCAAGGAGAACCAGAATAGAGTGGTATCTCTGATCTCTCACCATCAGGAGATCATTGAGCACCCGAACCAGAGCAGTCTCGGTGCTATGCCTCTTACGAAAACCAGACTGGAGAGGCTCGTATAAGCTATGGATGGTCAAATGGTTATCCAGTTGAGTTGCCACAACTTTTTCAATAACCTTCCACACAAAAGGGAGGTTAGAAATCGGGCGGTAGTTAGCTAGGTCATTGGGTCTAAGGAAGCTTTCTTCAGAAGAGTCACCACCCTTCCTTCAGAAACTAGGAAAACTCTCATCTCAAGAGCACCGAATAATCCGAGCAGGACAGGCCGATAAATTCACACATCCTATAATCAGGAAGTAGGACCGGATCAAACTACAGCATGTTGGGCGCATCTCATGGACAATCCTCATAGTGTCTACGAAGTCTGGAAGATTAAAGGAACACCAGGAAACTCCGGGCTCTGCGACAAAACACTGATCAACTGCAACAACCTTGGAGTGGGGTCGGGGACACTGCCTCCGAATGTATTCCACCTTATTCACAGAGAATCGAGCGATCTCCTTGCAGCCATTCTGTGTAAAAGCTTGACGGATCTGTCGACAGACTGGGTTGCACAGTCTGTCAACAGTTCTGAAGAGCTGAGCCGTCGATTCCGAGTGACAGAGATTTCCTTGGACAGGAATTCTGCCTTCTTACAGGAAATTTCTGTTTGGTAGAGCTTATAATGCTCTAGCAAAATACGATGGTCGTCCTCCGAGGCAGTCTTCCTCCACCGACGCTCCAACCTATGCCCCAACCTCCGCAACCTCCTGAACACACTTTAAGAATTGCTGTCCGCAGCCAAATTGAGTGAGAACTGCCCAGAGAAAGGGCCAGTTCGCTGAATCAAAGGTTTTCTTGAAATCTATTGAGACAGCTGCTGCAGGGGATTGGGCAGACTTTGCAACAAAAATCAGACTGAAGAATGAACGCATATGACCAGATCTTGTTCTGCCCTTTACAAAGTCAGCTTCTGAGGGTGAACCAACTGTGGGAGCAGTGACTCCAAGCAAAGAGCTAGGATCTTTGCAAGCACTTTGCAGTTGACATTTCTAAGGGAAATGGGTCTGTAATTGGTACACAGGGAAGGGTCCTTACCTTTCTTATGTATAACCATAATTACTGCACCCTGAAGAGATGGGGTAGAGTATCCCCGTTGAATAAGAATTATCATACACCTGCTTCAGTCAAGGAGCCACCAGGTCAGGAACTAGTTTTACAGATCAGCTGGGATTCCATCCTCTCCTGGTGTCTTAGAGGAGGAGAGCGCTTTAATAGCCGGAATCACCCTGGCCACAGAGGGAGAAGCCCCCAGGTAAGCCTGGGCTTCCTCAGAGAGAGGGGGTAGCTTCAGGTGGTCTAAAAATTGCTGAATAATTTTCCCTGATGGGGGATCATTGGCCATGTACAGGGCATCATTGAAATACTTCATGACAAGATTAATTTCTGCTGGCATGTGCTGGATGTGTCTACTCTCATCTTCCAGAGACCCAATGTGCCTTGATGCTTGCTACGCCTTTAGTATGTGTGCAAGTAACTTCCTAGTATGTTCCCCTCCCTTTCAGAACCTGTGTCTAATTTGGACTAATACTAACTCAGATTTGCACGATAGAAGAATATTTAGGCGATACTTTAAGGAGGTGATGGTTGACAGGCTTTAGTCTGTGGTATCCTTACCTAGTTTAAATTCTTTCTCTCTATATTGCAATTCCTGTCTCAGTTTCTTCTCCTCCTCCTCCCAATCTCTTCTTCTATGATATGTGAATCTTATTACCCCCGGTAGATAAGCCTTATAGGCCTCTCATAGTATAGCTGGGTTAACCTCTGGAGTGTTGTCAGGTGGAAATAGGACTGAGTCCCCTGGCGAATAAATTAATGGAATTTGGGATCATGAATGAGAAGGGGGTTGAGGCACCACCTGTTAGGTTTTTTCTAAAAGGGGTAATTTGCAAGGAAATGGATACAGGCATATGATCTGACAGGATCATGTCTCTAATATCTGCTTGAACTAGGGCTTGTGTAAAGGTGGGAGAATGCAGACAGTATTTAGTTTGGCTGTATGATTGGTGGGCTGGAGAAAGAAAGAATAATCTCTAGCTATAGGATGGAGTAGCCTCCAACCATCTGAAAGGGAATGCTCACCAAGAAGGGCTTGAAGTACAGCAGAAGCAGCACTGAAAGTTGAACAAGATGGGGTACTCCAGTCAAGAATGCCATCTAGAAGTATATTGTAATCTTCTAATAAAAAAGGGAGATTATTCTGATTAAATTGCGCGATATTATGAGCCCGTTGGGTGAAGAAAACCGGGGCACCTTCATTGGGCCCATAGATCCCTTCAAGGATAAAATGTAGTTCAGGAGTACTACTTTTGGCTAACATCCAGCATCCTGTCAAGTCTCACTTGTGCCTCAGGATATTCCAGGGCAGCTGTTTATGGAGTAAGAAGGAGAAGCCGCGTTTGTGGCATTTGAACATTGAATGCAACCCAGAGCCCACCCAGTTCCACTTAAGTTTCATGGCCTCTTCTGGTATAAGGTGAGTTTCTTGCAGGATAGATACAGACAGATTACATTTTTTAAGACACAGCAGGTGAGGATTGCCTTACCCTTAATAGGATGATTCAGGCCCTTCACATTCCATGTGAAAAACTTGTGCTCTGATTGCACCATAATAATGCATATAGAGGAAAAAAGGTGGGTGGGGGTGTGATAAGAATTGGTTCCCTGATGCAGAATGCCTCCCCTTTACAAATCCAGAAGCAAATGATTTGATACCTTTTAATGGACCAACATAGATGTAACAAGAACAAAGTGCTCTAGCTTTCGGACCAACCAGTCCTTCTTCAGAAGCTCATGGCAGTTGTTTGGAAAATACAATACTTATAACAGCTAGATAATGCAGAGAAAACAGAAAAAAATCCCCATTGGTTTAAAATACTCATTAAAAAACAGATGATGTCAGACAAGTTTAACAGTACAATACTGCCCTCAGTCCGAATGAACCTTGGGTTCAGATGTTCCTAGTGCAAGACACATATAAGAATCCTACTGCACATAAATTTAATTGACATAAGATAACACTGCAGAAGCAGATAACTCCCAAATCAAGCCATGAGTGCCACAGTCAGTATAAGGATGTGATTACTGAAAGGCAACCCCACCCAGCTTAAAGACAGACTGAGATAGTTATAGGGCTCATGAAATTACAATGTATGCATTAAAGACAAGAATTACCAGTAAAGTTGTCTAAAAACATCAGTGCTCACTGTGTGATGTGTAAAACCTAGCTGGACTTGCCACCCAGCTGTATTCTCAAGCTAAATAAAAGGCCAAGAAGATTACAAAAACCTCAGGACTATATACATGATAATTAAAATATAAATAGATAATATTAGTGTTAAGCAAAAAACTCTAGTCAAGGAACCTCAAGGAGTTCAGACCATGCAGCCTGATATGTACTGATGTCAATATATACTGAGAATGTAGCAACTTCATGTACCACAGGTGTCTAGGGAATCTGAAAAAGAGATAAAAATGTAATTTATCTCCTCCTGTTCATACAAACAATACAACCTAACCCACCCCACATCACAATAATGTGGGTGAGGGAGATACATAGCTTAAACGAGATGTAGTCTCTCTCTCTCTCTATCCCACCCTCCTTTTCTCTCTCTCTCTCTCCCACAGACAGACCCACACACACACACACACACTCAATCCTCTCCTAGTGAACCTATATTAACTTCAGTCACTGTAATTGTTCCCCAAAGGAATGCAACTTGTCATGAAATCTTGAGTAAAGTACTATAATATAAGCCTAATGTAAAAGATATGTGCAGGACCTCAAGCAAATGAGATCACACATCCCAATATGTACAGAGTTACAAAATTATATATAACAGTATAAGATAACACTCCTGTATGTACACTAGCAGGCTGGGTAATCTGAATATGGTGCAATGGAATCAATCCCCCACAGGCAAAGATAAAAAGTAAGAAGAAATTCTTTATGTGTGTGAAATAAAAATAGTAACACATTATAACTCCATATAGCTAAATAGAGACTTACCTCAATGTGACAGCAAGCCCCACATCTGTTATATCACATACTTCACAGCGCATACCCACACATGCATACATACATGCATCCACATCTCACATATGCTGAAGTCCTATAATATGTCAGTTTGAAGAAGAAAAGGTCTGTGAATGTTAGTTTCTGTAGTGTCCCATAAAGCCAATATCCAAGTTCATCCCATCTGCTACCATATTGAGATGTAAGATAAGTTTAATCTCAAAAGCTCGTCTCTGTTGTGTGTTTTGAGATTTCTTTTAAGACCATTACTGACATATCTGAGACTGAGTGGTCAGGCTGGGAGAAGTGATGCCCACTGGTTTGTCAGTCTTCCTTGCTGTAATAGTATGTCTGTGTGAGTTCATCCTAGTGCGGAGCTGTTGGCGTGTCTCTCCTACATAACCTGTTTGAGGACATCTCTGCACTGAATGAAATAAACAACATATCGTGACTTGCATGTATAACTCCCATGCACCTGGAATTGTCTGTTTTGTGATGTAACCACACAGTCTGAGGTAGAAATGAGCCTACAGGTCTTGCAGGGCGTTGATTGCAGGGTCGTGTGCCATTGTGTGACATGGTATTCTGTTCGGTGAAAGTTTGCTCCTAATAATTAGGCTGGATAAATTTGGCGGTTGTTTAAAAAGATAGTAGTGGAGTTCCTGAAAATACAATTAAGGTGTCATCCTCACTAAATATTGGGTGGAGATCTTTAATAATCTTACGAGCGTTCAGACAGGAGGAGATAAATTACATTTTTATCTCTTTTCAGATTCCTAGACACCTGTAGTACATGAAGTTGCTACATTCTCAGTATATATTGACATCAGTACATATCAGGCTGCATGGTCTGAACTCCTTGAGGTTCCTTGACTAGAGTTTTTGCTTAACACTAATATTATCTATTTATATTTTAATTATCATGTATATAGTCCTGAGGTTTTGTAATCTCTTGGGCCTTTTATTTAGCTTGAGAATACAGCTGGGTGGCAAGTCCAGCTAGGTTTTATACATCACACAGTGAGCACTGATGTTTTTAGACAACTTTACTGGTAATTTTGTCTTTAATGCATACATTGTAATTTCATGAGCCCTATAACTATCTCAGTCTGTCTTTAAGCTGGGTGGGGTTGCCTTTCAGTAATCACATCCTTATACTGACTGTGGCACTCATGGCTTGATTTGGGAGTTATCTGCTTCTGCAGTGTTATCTTATGTCAATTAAATTTATGTGCAGTAGGATTCCTTATATGTGTCTTGCACTAGGAACATCTGAACCCAAGGTTCATTCGGACTGAGGGCAGTATTGTACTGTTAAACTTATCTGACATCATCTGTTTTTTTAATGAGTATTTTAAACCAATGGGGATTTTTTTCTGTTTTTCTCTGCATTATCTAGCTGTTATAAGTATTGTATTTTCCAAACAACTGCTATGAGCTTCTGAAGAAGGACTGTTGGTCCGAAGCTAGAGCACTTTGTTCTTGTTACATCTATGTTGGTCCATTAAAAGGTATCAAATCATTTGCTTCTGGATCTATTCTTGCAAGGACCAATACGGCAACTACTAAATCTACAGTTCCCCTTTACAAAGTGTATAATCAACCCCCATGCAGAGAATTTGGAAAACCAATATTTAAGGCTGATCAATATGTACCAAGCAATATAAAAACATCAACATCTAAGTTTAACATATAGAACCAAAGAATTATATACAGGCGAATTGGGAACCCCCGCAAGATAGTGCATCTGTAGGGTTCTGTTGTCCACAAGGTACTTCCAAACAACTCCAACCCCCCAAATCCCATAGACCTTAATTTCCCAACCCAAGGAGGACCATAATGTCCTCCAAGAGGAGGAAAAGAAAGCATGGGACTTAATAGACCACAACTCTAAACTTCAGCACACCCACAGATATGGTAGAAAGGGATATAACAGCCATCCCCCAAACTTGACAGAGCCACTCAAAAAACATAGGGGTCCTAAATGGGAAAAATGTGCCTCAGCAGTGGTGCAAATGGACATATAGGTTGTGATACTGGCAGAGTTGGTGAGGGAGAAGAAAAGTAAATAGTAGCAACTAAAGCTAAGTGGACCAGAGAGAAACAAAAAAAGAACAAAACAAAAGGACTTACCTATATGGAGTCACAAAAGGGCAGAGGTCAGCCAGACAGGAAGAAAGTATGGAGAGGTAACCATTTGTGGGATAGGGTGTGATGTCATACCTTGGCAATTCAGCTCTGCCTCAGGAGGTAATCACATGGAATTTAACGTATCATAAAGAGAGAAGAAGAAGAAGAAGAAGAAGAAGAAGAAGAATCAGAAGAAGAAGAAGAAAAAAGGTTAAATCTTAAATTTCATTATTTGTTGAACTGAAATGTGACATAAACAGACACTAAAATTGTACCTAACTTGTTACCAAGGCAGGCAATAAGACCCTTTACGGCCCAGAGGCTGATCTCAGGATTTTGGCGAGGGGGGGGCCATACAGGAATATTCTGTTCGATCTGGTCCAGGATTATTACAACACCGAGCCCCAATAATCAAATATCTGCAAGGATATTACTACAAATCTAATCTTGCAGCCTAAGGGGTAGTGACGGAGGGCATGTCGTACATTCATGAGGGAATCCTCACGAATGTTCAAGCAGCTGATACATTCGCCGCAAGCTACTTAAACTGCATAGGATTATCACAAAAGATATCCCCACCCTTTCTACAGGAGAAAATAGACAAAAAATAAGATATCAATGGGCAACATACTGACATACTCTTTTTGGCTCAGCCCTGCCTGCAACCTTCCCCTGACCCATGTTATTATCCCCAATACCCCATCTATTATTACACTCCTCATAAGCAATGCAGGGTTCATCCTTGACCCACCCGCTCACAGCTGGCACACATAACTCCATTATCAGCAGGCTGGCAGTACTGAAGGACATATGGCAGGGGCAGGAAGACCCAAGCAGGAACCCAGTGTAGTGTCAGAGCTTGGCCCTATGATGCTCACTGGCTCTCCGACAAATAGGGAATGCCAGTATAGGAATGGAAATGTTTATCTATTGCCCCATCATAGCGTACCAAAACAAGGAGTGGGGGCCTATGAGTGCCATTTGTTTCACTACTTCAGTGTAGTAGGGTGTCAGACCCACTCCCTTGAATCCCAGAGAAACTAACTGTATACAATCAAAAGTGAGGGTTCACCACCCTCAAACCCCATAAATAATTCACACATAAATGACATGCTGGTAACCCTGAGACATAAATCAACTCACAGTCAGCAAAGTTAGTTCATCAGTCAGAGTCCATATGAGCAGTTCATCCGACAGTACTTTCAACCTGCAGATCCAATGGTGCTTCTCTCATTGGCTTGCTTTTTGACACCAGAGGTTTTATCCTCAGCCCATGAAAAACTGCAGTCAGTAGCAAAGTGGAAGCTGCTACTTTGGCCCAGGAAATGGCTGGAGGGTCTGACAGTGGTACAAGAATAGTCGCAGGAGACAACGGGGGAAAATCAAGCAGTGAGGAATGAGATTGTGAATGCAACACTGCAAATTTATTTGCTTCAGAGATACAGGGCGAGTCATTGGAAGAAGGGCAAGACTCCTTACTATGGCTCCGGCTATGAACATGGGTGAACCTCGAGGCTGGTTCCTCTAGTTTTCTGCTCCTGCCTTTGCGTGGATCCTTCATGCAGAACTTCTGGTTTCGGCCTCAATGCACCACCTTCCTGTCATTGTCTACTACATGAGGCTGTGTGGGGGTCATAATCTCAGCATCTGAGGAAGGCTCCGAGGTATCCATCTGCACTGATGCAGGGGATCACTGAACCCTATGACCTGCTTCTTCAGTGGCCCCAGTGCAACTCAATAAACTGCTCCACTGCCTCCGGTGTGTCAAAGTCCTTGGCAACCTTATTCACTATAACTCTGAGGGTGGTAGGGTAGCACAGGCTATATTCGAGCCCTAGATTGGAGAAGCGCTTCTTCACCATAGCACATGCCCTTTATTATTTAGACAGTTCTTGTGAAAATCTTGGAACACCTCAATATGGTGTCCTTGCCATCTAAGGGGTCCTCTTTCCCTTGCCAGTTTCAAAATGTTAACTCAGTCCATGCATCTAAGAAAGCACACCAGAACGAGCTGAGGTCTCTCTTCCTTATGGGGTTTTGGTGCCAAGAAGCGATGCTCATGGTCTGTCTCGAATGGCACGGCCTCCTGAAAGTGAAGCAGTATAGGAAGTACCCACTGGAGAAAAGCAGAGCAGTCCTTTCCTTCAGCTCCTTCAGGAAAACAGGAGGACCATAAATTATTTCTTCAACTTCGGTTCTCCAGGTCTTCCACCCTGTCCCAGAGGTGCCGGATGAGGTGATCCTGTTCAAGGAGATGTCCATCAGTGGAGGTGATTTTATCCTCAGCTTGTTGCTACTGGGCTTAGTTGGCAGTCATTTGGATATCCAAAGTCTCTTCAGAGGTTGCCCGGGGAGGTAACAAGGTCTGCACATACTTAAAGGTCTTTCCTTCGCTAGCTAGTGAAAGTTCTAGTTTGGTCTTGAAATCCCCACTAGCATCAGGTGGGGTGGAGAATTCTTTGGGCTGGCAGAACTCCCTTTACATGTCACCACCCAGATCTCTTGGGACCCCTCAGGTGTCACTGTGGCAGGTACATTTTTTAATTTATTTATTTAAAAGTTTAACCAGGCAGTACATACTGAGCTGAAAACAGCTAGTTTCCAGATGTGACATGGGGGGGGGGGGAGTAGGAGATAGCTGACAATAAAAAAATAACAAGGTAAAATACAATAATATCATTTTACAAGCAGAATCATCAGTATTATGGCAGACAAGTAAATGAAGGTATCTAGAAATTAACACGCACTCTAATATAGATACCAGGTCAATACCGCGCAACAAAGACAGCACAGCATTAACCGCGTGGTATAGAGCATGCCTGCATTCACAGTGACAGGGGTACAACAGTGGTAGGGAATTACTGCTACCACTGTTGCTGTACACATTCACTAGTGAGGGATCAAGTTGCGTGTGCTGGAGTGCCTGGTCGAGCCGTTCCTGTGGTGGCGTGGCTAGGGCACCAGAACATAGCAAGATCAGAGACCTGGGACCGTGGTTCAGTTCTTTCCTGGTGCTACTACTTTTTGCAGTGTTTTTTCTTTAATGAAGTTTCCCCCTTCCCAAGTTTCTCCCCATCCCTGAAGTCCTCCTCTCCCCGAGGTTTGTCGTTCAAATTCTGGGACGTGTGTGTGTGGGGGGGGGAGCCTCCCATGTTGGGGGGTGCAGGGTGTGAAGCCTCCCCACAAAAAGCAAGAAATCGCATTGTTTTGTGTGGTGTGCGCTGTTTTTGTTGTGGTTGATGTTGTTTCTGACCTTATTTCAGCACATGCCCTTTTGCTTGTGGCATTGATTGCCACATGGCTTTTGTTTTTGGTGACATGACCCCATGCCCTAATATATACAGAAAGGGAAAATAGCAGAACAGTAAGAAGAGGGCAAGATTAGACAATGGAGAAAAAGAGAAAGGGTCACGAGCAGTTGCAGGTAGTATGACAAAAGTCAGAAAGAACAGACTTTAGGGACGAAGGAGAAGAAGCAGAATGAATAGGAAGAGGAAGGAAGGACCAAAGGTTTGGAAATGTATGCCTCTTGATTCCTTCTCCGCTTCTAGAATTAAGTTTCTAAACCAGGTGCCTGGTTCTCTAGTCAGTCTCTGAATTTTTATGTTCCCACAATCTTTCGAGGCATCCAATAGCTACATTCTCTACAAGGAGCACTTTCTGAGGGTCCAGCCCCTCAGACATACACTAGTTCTCTACCTCTTGAAAAATTTCTTTCCCTTTCGGAGAAATTGTGGAGGGGGGTGCTCAATGGCAAAAGTCTCTGTAAAGTTCCTTGGGTTCCAGGTATTCATCAGGACATCCCAGCAGTGCCTTCAATGTGTGACCCCTATTGCTAAATGACCAGGTTTACACCCTTGCCTGGTGAATGTACAGGGCACACCTGGTTGAGGGATTTGGGTTAATTTTTTCTCCTGCAATAGTGGGGTTAATCCCAGAACAAATAATAAGTAGTGTGGTGCCTCCAACATGAGAGAGTAAAGGGGACAGATGTTGTGAGCAGTACCACCCTCTAAGGTGCAGTACCTATCCACCTTCCCTACACCAGACTGGACCACTCCCCTGGGGACCACAACAGTTATTAGCGTCACCGATAAACACTTCAGTCAAAACATACAAACTTAAGGGCCAGAGTAGAATTCAAACAGTTAGCGCTATTATTTGTTAACGCAGGCCTAGCAGCTGGAAAAAAAACAGAAAGGTTAAGCAATTGCAAGTCGCCTTAAGTAACACAGAAACATAGATTTTGTTCACAGAAAAGGACCTTTGGTCCCATCCAGTATGCCCCATGTCCCTGCCTATTCTATCACCACTGACCCTAATTGGTCATAAGTGTCCCTCCCTCCCCTGTTCTACCTAATATGACCCTGTGGTTATCCCACACATGCTTGAAGCTCCCCACAGTCTTTGCCCCCACTACCTCCTCTGGCAGGCTGTTCCAGTCATCCACCACCCTCCGTGAAGAAGTATTTCTGCACATCTCTGTTAGACTTTCCCTCTGATATCTTCATTGCTTGCCCTCTTGTTCTATTGCCTTCCTTTGTCTGAAATATACTCTCCACATGCACCTTGGTCACTCCTGTGAGGTACTTGTAGGTTTCAATCATGTCCCCTCTCATTCTTCTGTCTTCCAGGGAGTACATGTTCAGTTCCTGCAACCTTTCCTTGTATAGCTTCTCGTGCAACCCCTCACCATTTTGATTGCCTTTCTCTGTACTACTTCCACTCTTTCAATGACCTTGAGGCAGTGCGGCCTCAAGAACTGGATACAGTACTCCAGGTGGGGCCTCATCAATGAGCAATACAATGGCAGCAACACAACTCTCCTAATGCTATAAATCCCACTCTCAATGCACCCCAGCATCTTGCTAGCTTTCCCACTGCTTTGTCACACTGCCCGGCTACCCTGAGGTAATCAGATATGATGACCCCTAGGTCTCTGTCTTGTTTGGTGACTGTCAGCTCCACTACCAACATAGAAACATAGAATCTGTTGGCAGATAAGGACCTGTTGGCCCACCAAGTCTACCCTATTTTCCCTACCTATAGTGTCACCGCAGACACTACCAGGGTCGGACTGGGCCATCTGGATACCTGGAAATTTCCAGGTGGGCCCACCTCAGTTGAGTAAGTGGTTACTTTGTGAACTCTGAAAACTTTTGCATTTATCTTCTTTTTTCTAATTAAATGGGGTATCTGGGACACTGTTGATAAATTTAAGATGCAAACACAGATCTGTGTATCAGATTGAAGTGGAATATTGATTTGAGTGTGTCAACCTGGGCCCTCCTCTATTGATTTTCCAGGTGGGCCCTTGAATGTTCTTTGCAGGTGGGCCCTCTGTACCCCAGTCCGACCATGGACCCTACTCAGTCTCTGGTCTTTCCCCCCTCCCTACCGCTAAGATCCATCTGTGTCTATCCGTGCATTCTTGAATCTTGTCGCCATTTCCACCCCCACCACCTCCGTTGGTAAGCCGTTCCATGTGTCCACCACTCTCTCCGTGAAGAAGTACTTTCTCACATTTCCTCTGAGCCTTCTCCCTTCTAACTTCATTGCATGATCCATTGTCCTTGAGCATCTTTTTCCATGGAAAATGCTTCCCTTCTGTACCTTGTTTTTGCCTGTGAGGTATTTGAATATCTCTATCATATCCCCCCTTTACCTCTTTTCCTCCAGGGAGTACATGTTAAGTTAGGGTTTTTGATGCAGACCATGCATCATTTTGGTTGCCCGCCTTCGTACTGCCTCCACCCTCTCTATGTCTTTATGGAGATGCAGCCTAACCAGTGATCTGTATGGGGGTATTATTACCTCCCCCCCTTCTGCTTATGATTCCCCTTCCTATGCAACCCAGCATCCTTCCAGCCTTTCCTATTGCTTTGTCACACTGCTTTGCTGCCTTCAGGTTATCAGGAATGATCACCTTGACTTCCGGTGACGTTCACCCTAACATGCAGGAGTGAGAGGACGGAGCTCCATGAGATGCTTTAATTAAAAATAAAAAAAAAAAAACAGAAAAAAAGACACAGACAGAACAGTTATCGGAAGGCATACTGGACCGGATCATGATGACAACAAGTCAGAAATTGAAAACCTTCACTGTGGACAAAGGAAAATAAAAATGGCACCAGGCTGGAGCGGTAAAGAAGCAGAAGCATCTCCTCATCTCACAGGCCTGAATCCTCGGAGAAGGATTTTGAGAGCGAGTTGGAGGAAGGGGAAGAGCAATTCACAATGACTTCCTAGAGCTGAGGCGCATCAGGGACGTCCTCGACAAGATAAAAGAATTTAGATGCCCCGGTCACAAGCCTGACTTTAATGTCAGATCTGCATAAAGGAGAAATCTTACAACTGCATGACAGAGAGGGGATGCTGTAACAAAAGTTGGAAGATCTGCAGAATTGCTCCAGGAGAATGAATTTGGAATACATGGCCTTCCTGAATGCACAGAGACAGTTCACATGGTCACATTTAATGGAATCCTTCCTCAGAGAAATTTTGCAGCTCAAGAAGGATTTTCCCCTAAATATCATTCGTGCACATCATGCACTGGCAGCACTCCCAACATATCCTAAGGCCAGACCAAGGTCAGCAATCATGGTGTTTTTGGACTATAAAACTAAGGAGTTAATTCTTAAAAAAGCATGGGACAAAAAGAAATTCTGTTTTGGGACTGCCGTTTATATTTACATTTCGAGCAGGACTATGCCCATTAATTGTGAATAAAAGGAAGCAACTTTTTCCCCTGGTTAAAACCTATGTGCAAATTAAGGTACTGAAGGCGAGGGTGGAATATCCTGCAAAACTGAGAGTGACTTCAGATGAGGGCACACGGTTGTTTGACACATTATTGGAAGCTAAACCATACCTGCTTTCACTGGGACTTGCGTGGGACGACTTCAGCTAAGCCCAACAGCAAAGGGAGTTGGAAAAAAGAGGTGGTGGTCCCAGGGGAACAAGAGAAGAGGGGGTCCTTCTACTGCAGAGAAATCCCCAGAAGCCAACACATGGGCAAGGATGGCGGCCGCACAAAAGAATAGGTACGCAGTTTTGAATTCCCATGAGAGTGACACAGACAGACCAGGAGATGTGAATCAGCAGAAAGACAAGGCAGTGGCGGGAACGACACAGACCCAGATGCTAACGGTGATAGTCTGGGGAGGAGACAAGGCTGGAACTTTTTGACTTTGGATCTTTACTGGTATAGAACGATTCTGGTGAGGAGGTAACAATCCCAGGGGCTCTCTCACCCTTGAACAAAAGTATTCATTAATGGCTAATGCATGTCGAGGGTGAGGGAGACAGGAAAACGACAGGAAAACAATAAAGGGAAAGCAACCCTGATGTCAGGACATAGCTTGAAGCAGGGGGGCTGAGGAGGGAGGGAGTTCTTTCAAAGGGTTGTTTGCTTATTCAAGAATAGGCTCCAAGACACAGCCGATGGAGGGATGGGGGAAGGAAAAGAGAGCTGGGTGATGATTTTTGCCTTTTTTTATATACAAGGGAAAGAAGAAAGGGGGAAAAAGAAAATGATGGGGGAAGGTAAGGGTTGGAGACTATGAGGTTAAAGGAACAAAGAGGTGTGGAGCCTTAATTATAGATGTAGAGATCTCGGGGGACAAATTTCTACTCTTGATCAAGGTAGCCCAGCACTCACTATTGTCAGAAAACCTTGTTTCTGACAACAGAACAGTATAGCACACTAGCACTATATATGACCAGGGCCCCTAATGCTCTGCAGCAGAATTTTCTGATTTCTGAGGCAGGGCTCCTTGGCTTCTGCGGAAGCATTTTCTGATTTCTGCAGTATGATTTATTCATTTTTCTGGCAGAACGCAGTCCTGCCATTGGCTAAATATTAGGTGATGTCATCAATGACATCATATGATTAACATAGAGGAGGGGCTTCAGGTAAACGAGATGGGAAAGAAATCCCGACACTATGAAAAAACAATATATTTGAATGGAAATTCACCCAAAACAATGAATTATGCGTCACTATATATATTCTGCGACATGATGCAAATTCTGCGGAAAATTCCACAACCGCAGAATTCCAGGGGCCTTGTATATGGCCTGAGTTATCTCCCCTCCCCCCACACACATTATGGGGATGTGGAGTGGGGGTAGGGTTTATTGTTTGTGTGAAGAGGAGTAGGAGAGAAATTACATTCTTATCTCTTTTTCAGATTCCTTAGACACTTGTGGTACATCAAGTTGTTACATGCTCAGTGTAGATTGACATCAGTTCATATCAGGCTACATGGACTTAATTCCTTGGAGGTCCATGACTAGAGTTTTTTGTTTGACACCAATACTGTCAATTTATATTTAAATAACATTTATAAAGTCCTGTCACTACACTAGAGTTTTTTTGAAATTTATGGGGCATGATATCTAGCTGGAGAGTACAGCAGGGTTACAGGTCCAGCTAAGTTTTACACATCATAGAGTGTGCACTGATGTTTTTAAGACAACTCTACTGGTAATTCCTTGTTTATAATGCATGCATTGAAACTTCTTGGGAGTCCTAAGACAATCTCAGTATGTCTTTAATCTGGGTGGAGGCTGCTTTTCAGTAATCACATCCTTATACACACTGTGACACCCATAGCTTGATTTAGGAGTCATCTGCTCCAGCAGCGTTATCTTATGTCAATTAAATTTATATGCAGTAGGATTCTTTGTATGTGTGTTCCACCAAGCACCTTTGACCCTGGGACACTCCAGGCTGAAAGTATTATGGCGCTGTTAAACTTCTCTGACATCATTTTCTATATTTTTCGAATGAGTGTTTTAAACCAATGGGGATTTTTTCAGCTTTTTTTCTGCATGACCTAGCTGTTAAAAGTATTTTTTTTTTCTAAACAACTGCCATTAGGCTTCTGACGAAGGACTGGTTGGTCCGAAAGCTAAAGCACTTTGTTCTTGTTGTTACATCTATGTTGATCCATTAAAAAGTATCAAATCATTTGCTTCTGGATCTGTTCTTGCAAGGACCAATATGGCAACTACTAAATCTAGATTGTAATTCTTAAAGAAATTACTTTCGGAAACAGTAATAGACACAGGCAGGTTGTATATCATAGGAGGCAACCTTAATACAGTTATAGTATGTCTAGTAATCTGGATAAGAAGGGGGTTGCATTAAGGGATACACGACCAGGAAAACTGCTCAAGATGCTGTCAGTAGAGCTGGGTATCACAGAAGTGTGGAGATACCTAAACAAGAACACTCGGGATTATACACACTGTTCTGACAGGTACAGAAGTTACTCCAGAATAGATATGTTCTTTGTGGCAATGGATTAGGTGAGGGTACTGGATAGCTGCACGACTGCAACCCACACTGTGTCTGCCCACGCCCTGGTGCACCTGCACCGTGTGGTGGCTCCCACAGTCTACAATTCCAACTGGCAGTTAAATACAGGACACCTAAATTCAGAGGACTTTAACCAATTGATAATAGACACAATTAGGTAGAAAGAAGTGGGCTGTTGGTAAAACTAGTGTAGCCCCCCCATCAAATATGGGGGCTTACCTTATGGCACATTGCTCCTGTGTTTGCTACCGCTCCTCGAAGCACCTCCTGAATGCTTGAAATTTTTTTGCTGGTCCCTCAATCTTGTTTGTGCCCTCTAGTGCCCCAGAACAGCCCCGGTGTAATTTCAGCCCTGTCGGTCTCCAAAAAGTCAAATCGTGATCCCCTGCTGCTTTCTTCGGCACTCTGGTGCTGGCTGAGATTGTGAATGTGCCATGGTGCTTTTGATCTCTCGACAGCAGTATTTGTGGTCATTTGGGAGAGTGTTTCAGTGGTCCCAGTGTCCCCATGTGGTAAGAGGGACCTGCTGACCACGAGGAGGGCCCTGAGAGCCTGGTTACTTAAATAAATTAAGAGGTCCACGAGACAGTAATTATCATGGTTCATGAATATTAATGAGCCAGAGCCCTGATCACATGCATATGCATGAGGTTCTGTTGTGCCCTCGGGGAAGCAGTGTTTTCAGCAACCACCGAACAACTAAACAAAAATGGAAAATAAAATAATGTAATTGCTATATGCATGTTTGAGGACAAAGTGTGCTTAAAAGGGAAGTGTTTAAATAAATTAATGTTAATTCTGGCTGTACCAGTGTAATGGGACTCGGAGTGAAAGCCTGCCTGCTGCAAATGGTGGCTATAAAATATTGGCAGCTGCGACAGGCAAACAGACTGAGGGAATAACTAAAACTGGGTAGCGACAGTAAAGACACACCAGTGGCTATTGAACTGTGGGGCAATTGGGACATTTTAATAATTATTCTGGCTGCACCAGGACTTTATTTGGGACTGTAGCAAATCTGCTTAAAGGACTGTGTGTTCAACAGCCATTACAAAGCAGCCACAGCCAATCGGAAAGCTAGTAGTATAAAGCCAGAACTTATGCGGCGTTTGACAGAGATCATGGGAGAATGTCAAGTGTTTCTGGGGAAATTGCAGGAACTTAATTCAGGCACCAAAACAGCATACCAACTGTGCATCGAGGAGGCTTAATGAATAATAAATTATTGGACTGACGAGCAGAATTAGCCAATCATAGTGGGAGCAGCAAATAGCTTCAGCCAATCAGGGGCCTTGGGAGCCCTATAAAGGACTGTGTATCTAGCTGTGTGAGCAGACCGAGAGAGATTTTGAGCAGAAACCCCCCACAAGGGTGGGGGCTCAGGCCCCCCAGCAAAGTAAATGGGCCTGGTGATCCAGCTTAAGCCTCTCCACCAGGGAGAGGGGCTCCTCTGCTGAGAGGAGAGGTCAGCAGATGACTGCAGCAGAAGTTCCTAGCCTGGGGATTGTCAGCAGAATGTCCTCCAGGGCTAGTTCCAGCCTTTCCACGTTTTGGGGAACATGTGAGCTAGTGACCTGATTGTAAGCCAGCACTGAGAGGGCTGAATCTCCCTCAGCAGTGAGAGTGCTGATGAACCCTGAGACCACAAGAGTGAACACCACTTCTGCTAAGTAATCTGAGTGAGTAAACCTGTGTCTGACAAGTGCAACTTTAACCAAACTTTAAGGGGCCACCCAGCCCAAGCTAAGATTGTGACTCTGCAACTTAAGAATATCTGCAAGGAGCAGCAAAGCTCAGAGTATGTCAGATAGGGACTGTACAAGTTAAAAGTATCTAAAAAGGGCAGCAAAGTCCAAAAGCTAGGATGTGACTGTTGATTGAACCCGGAGCTTGATCAGCTCCCAGAGAAGGTGGACACCCACTAAGTTAGTGACTATGGAAATGTATAAATGTGTCTGAATTGAGCTATGCCACAGGACTGAATGGGAGTTCCCTGATCACGAGTTATGTTCTGGACAGTGCCTGGTGGGCTAGCAATGGGTTATGTGTAATGTGGGAGCTGCAAGTGCCAGCAAAAAGCCACAAGGGACTGCAGGTTGTATTTGAGCTTAGAAAGCTACAAAAATCAGTAATGCCAAGTGCTACAGTGAAGCATGAGTTAAAGCACATTATAAAAGTATTGCTGAGCCCAGGGAGCTAAAGCGAATAAAGATACAGCCAAGTATCAGTGTTTGGACTGAAAAGAGTTTGCTGCATGTATTTTGTTAACAAGCAAAGTTTCTGCACAGAAACCGTGATTCTTAACACAGACTCAACCTGGCAAAAGTGCTGCAAGTGACAGTGAGGCAAGTTTAAGCTCAGTCCAGGACAATATGGGGTCAAGAGAGAGTATTCAAATCTTAAGTATGGTCTGGCCTGTAATGAATGCAGTCCTAGCTCAACATGTGGTGAAATGTATTGCCTTACTAATAAATGTACTAACTGCAACTATTCAGCTTGAAATGTTTTTGGGAGACAGCCTGGTAGCGTGTCACTAGCTGAGGTGCTGACTTATGTGCTTCCCTCGAGGGGTACAATCTAGACATGAGTTTGAAGCTTGCCAGCCCTGCTCCCTCCTGTTCATTCAGCAAAGTGTTCCAGTCTTAAAGAGACACTGCCTTCAGAGTTTAAAATGCAAGTTTTCATCTTAAAAGCTGTAAGACCCTTGCAGTCAGTTTCAGGTTCCTGGCTGTTAGACTTTGTCTTGTGTCTTGATCTTTGGAGTCAAAGTTTTGGACTGCTGAAAACACTAAATCCTGACTTGTCTAAACCAATGAAGACATTTACAGTAAGTAATGCAGAGCAATCCTTGCACCACCAAACTAGACTTGTACATAGTTTGAGGGTGTAATTCCTGCCAGCTGAAGTTATTCCTAGTTAAATAAGCCATCTGAAGTCAATTCCTTTTTGATTCCCTTAAGGCCCCAACCATGCTAGCCTATGCACAGCTGCACTGTCCATCATGCCTGCACCATGTTAGAGAACTTTAAAGTTACTGGGTACCCAGGTTGTGTGGGATTGCAGGGTCTTGTGCCAAATAGATTACTGGTACCAGTGTGGATATTTCTGTAAATAATCTGTCTCATGCAGCCAGTCAGATAGACAGGGCTCTGGTTAATCGCCAAGGTTGGTGGGGAAAATATGACTATTGAGATGTGGCTTTAAACTTCACTAAATTGCCAGTTGGAGGGTTTCACCAGCGATTTGTCAAAGTTCAATCAGCTGTAAATATTGTGAATGCATAACCTCGATTCCATTCCTCTTTTCCTACACCTCCCCTTGTGAATAAACTACTTGTTATTTGTCCTTGCAGATCCTGCCTTGTGAGCATATTATTAGAGAAAGTCATTAAATGGTAAAATGTCTAAATTGTGGGGAAATGGGTATTGGTCATGCGTGGGGTGGCTTCTTGCTGATGTGGGTGGGTACAGCATCCCAGAGGGTTGTACCAGGTATCAGTCTAGCTCACTTAAAGTGAAATCTGGGTGGAGGTACTGTGCATTATGTATATTCTTGGGTAACTACCAGTTTAAGTTGAGTTTGGGCAACCCAAGCCCTTTAAACATTGACTGAGCAACAGGATACAGAAGGTAATTGTAAATGGAGTCCACTCTGAAGAAAGAGGAGTTACTAGTGGGGTACCGCAGGGTTCAGTACTGGGTCCAGTCCTTTTTAATGTCTTTATAAGTGACATTGCAGAGGGACTGGAAGGAAAAGTATGCCTCTTCCCAGATGACACAAAGATCTGCAACAGGGTTGATACACAAGGAGGCATGGAAAGGATGAGCAGACACTTGGCAAGGTTGGAGGAATGGTCAGAAGTATGGCAGCTTGGATTCAATGCAAAGAAGTGCAAAGTAATGCACCTGGGAAACAAAAACCCAGGAGAACATTACACAATGGGGGGAGGTAGTAACAACAACAAAAATGGAAAGAGACCTAGGGGTAATCATATCAGATGACCTTAAGGTTGGCAAGCAATGTGAGAAGGCGGTAGGGAGGGCTGGGGGGATAGTAGGATGTATAGGGAGAGGTATCACCAGCAGAAAACAGGAAGTTGTTATCCCCCTGTACAGACAGTTGGTGAGACCCCATCTGGAGTACTGCGTCCAGTTCTGGAGACCACATCTCCGCAAGGACATAGACAGGATGGAGGCAGTTCAGAAGAGGGCAACTAAAATGGTGCAGAGTCTGCAAGAGAAGCCATACAAGAAGAGACTAAAGGAGCTTAATATGTATATCCTTGAGGAAAGGGGGGACATGACAGAAATGTTTAAGTACTTCAGTGGAATCAACAAAGTCCAAGAGGGTAGCAACTTTCAGAAAAAGAGATGTGCAAGAACAAGGGGACACAATTTGAAGATAGAGAGGGGACGGCTCTGGGGTAATGTGAGGAAGTATTTTTTTCACACAGAGAGGGTGGTGGACACATGGAACAGCCTTCCTGAGGAGGTTGTGGGGTCTAAAACTGTGGGAGAATTCAAGAATGCATGAGACAGACATAAGGCAATTTTTGTGGGGGGTAGGAAGAAATAGGCTGTTGGTTAAATAGGATCTGCAGCTTATCCTCTAGGTTGGGAAATGGGCAGATTAGGTGGGCCAAGCGGTCCTTATCTGCCGTCAAAGTCTATGTTTCTATGTTTCTAAGGCAGGGGTAGTGGCTGTAGGTGTAGCACCGCCTAGGAGTTACACAATGGAGGCACCACTGAGATCTCCTGTTACACCATGTCACACCCAGCATGCCCCCCAGCTCCTATGCAGTGGGACCCTTAAAATGTCTGTCACCTATGTAGTGTAATAGAAGTGTGTTTTGGCACCAAAACTGCTACAAGACTGTTCTTTGCTGGCTCAGTGAATTTTAGAAGAGGAGGTATGCCCCCCTCCAGTGGTCAAAAGTGGAATTTCACCAAATAATTTCTATTTAAAATATTGAGTGTTAAGGGTCCCCAAGGAGAATACAACTTCTAACAACGCTCAAGATTGTGTGAAAATGTTTATTGTTGCTTGGAATAGCCTGTGTGTGTCTAGAACAGGATGTCATGGTAACCAGTGTCAACTAGGGAGTCATATCCCTAAGATAGACTGTCAACTGTTTGAGTGTTTTGCAAATAATTGGATGCCACTTATTGGTGCAAGCCTTGGCTTATGCTTGGCATGAATGCCAAGCTTCACAGGCAAGGAAGTGTGTAGCCCCCCCACCCAATTTGGAGGCTTAGCTTGTGGCCCATTGTTCCTGTGCTCGCTTCCACTCCCTGGAGCACCTTCCGAATGCCTGAAATTGTCTTGCTGGTCCCCCAGTCTTATTTGTGCACTCTGGTGCCACAGAACAGCCCTGGTGTAATTTCGGCCCTGTGGGGCTCCAAAAAGTCAACCCACAATCCCCTGCTGCTTGCTTTGGCACTCCGGTGCCAGCGGGGATTGCACATTCGCCAAGGCACCTTTGAGCTCCCGACTGCAGTATTTGCTGTCATTCAGGAGAGTGTTTCAGTGGTCCCAGTGTCCCCGTGTGGTAAGTGGGACCCAGTGACCACAAGGAGGGCCCTGAGAGCCCGGTTACTTAACTAAATTAAGAGGTCCAGGAGGCAATAATGATCAGGGCTCATGAATATTAATGAACCAGAGCCTTGATCGCATGCACATGCATGAGAGTCTGTTGTACCCTCTGGGCAGCAGTGTTTTTGGCAACCACTGAACAATTAAAAAAATGGAAAATAAAATAGAATAACTGTTGTATGTATGCTTTTGGACAAAGTGTGCTTAAAAGGGAAGTGTTAAAATAAATAAATGCTAATCCCGGCTGCACCACTGTAATGTTGGGACTCAGAGTGACAGCCTGCCTGCTGCAAATGGTGGCTGTAAAATATTGGCAGCAATGACAGACAAATAGCCTGAGTGAATGACTAAAACTGGGCAGCATCAGTAAGGACAGTTCCATGTCAGGATATCGACAACAATGTTGTCGACATCCTGAAAAGCGACAGGAACAATACCGACTGTTGGCAGTGTTCCAGTTGGGTCAAAGTGTTTTTTTTGCAAGCGACTTTGCCCCCCGCACCCCCCCATCTCTATTTAACCAATTCCGAGTTAGAGTTTGTTTGAGGTGGGGTCAAAACACCGGGAGTTGTGGTGTCGGCATACAGCGGACCACAAACAGCGACCTGGCGAGATTTGTCACTGAGGTGGTGTTCGCTGTGAAAAAGTCAGTGTGGTGGTGTGCTACCCAATAAGGACACACCAGTGGATATTGAACTGTGGGGCAATTGGGAAATTTCAATAATTATTCTGGCTGCACCAGGACTTTATTTGGACTGTAGTTAATCTGCTTAAGGAACTTTGTATTCAGCAGCCATTACAAAGCAGCCACAGCCAATCAAAAAGCTAGGAGTTCAAAGCCAGAACTTGTGGGACTTTTGACAGTGCTCATGGGAGAATACCAAGTGTTTATGGGGAAACTGCAGGGACTTAATTCAGGCACCAAAACAGCACACCGACTGTGCATCGAGGAGGCTTCATGAATATTCATTTTCTGGACTGACAAGCAAAATTTGCCAATCATAGTGGGAGCAGCAAATAGCTACAGACAATCAGGGGCCTCAGGGGAGCCCTATAAAGGACTGTGCATCTAGCTGTAGGTGAGCAAACCGAGAGAGATTTTGAGTAGAAGCCCCCCACAGAGGTAGGGGCTCATGTACCCAGCAAAGTAAATAGGCTTAGTAATCCAGTTTGAGCCTCTCCACCAGGGAGAGGGACTCTTCTGCAGAGAGGAGAGATCAGCATATGCCTGCAGCAGAAGTTTCTAACCTAGGGTCACCAGCAGAATGTCCTCCAGGGCTAGTTCCAGCCTTTCCATGCTTTGGGGAAAATGTGGGCCAGTGACCTGGCTGCAAATCATCTGTGAGAGGGCTTAATCTGCCTCAGCAGTGAGAGTGCTGATGAATCCTGAGATCACAAGAGAGAAAACCACTCCTGCTAAATAATTTGAGTGAGTAAACCTGTGTCTGACAAGTGCAATTTTAACCAAGTGTAACCCCCCTACAAAGGAGGGTTCCCGAAAAGTCTTCCTCGAGCTGCCTAAATGCTCACTGCCAGGCTGGTGTCCTGCGTTTTAGCAATTTAAATGTGATTGTCAGAGACTGCCTGTATAGCCTCTGTGTACTGTCTCTTTAAGAGCTGCCTGGATTGCAGTCATAAGTAATCTGAGAGGAAGTTCTGTTGAAAGATGTAACTATTTGCTGAAAATCATTTAGAGTGATAGTGATAATGGTAGTTTGTCTAACCTGCCTTCTTTGCAGCAAGGACTGTTTTGTTTATCCCCACCATTTGGCCCGGGACTGTGAATTGGACCAATCAGTACTGGTGGGAACTAAAATGGAGCCAGACTACAGGAGCTGTCTGGAGTCAAAATCTGCAGGAATTGTAGTTTTGGGCTTTTGGTGCCTTTTTGCACCTGAAGGGAGAGCTCCTGTTGTGACTGACAGATGAATCAGCCAACCGAACCTTTTGGATCTTGGGGAAATTCCCAGGCTTGCTGCAGTTTGAGTCAGATCTAAGTTAGGAGCTAAAGAGGTAACATGCTTGAGACAGTCAAGCAGCCATCTGAGTAGTTTCGCATGGGAGAACTGTGGAAAGGCCTGAGTTGTGGCCTGCATATCTGCCTGCTGCCCCTGAGAGGAAGGGAAGAGAAATATTTCTGACTAAATCCAAGTTTGTGAGAACAAAGTAAGCCATTGAATTTTTACCAGGCTCATACCTGAAGAAGACCGAAGATTTTGCTGAATGTGATAGGCCTTTCAGGATTTCCATCTGCGTTTGAATCCCCGATTTGTGCAAAGACTTTGCGATCGTGACCGGAGAGCGGTTTGCCTGGTACAGTAGAATTTCCTTACATGAAAATGTGCTGTGTATTGAAAGTGGGTCGTGATTTAGTTCCCCACTGTGTGAACTGTGTTCTGCTTGCTGGAAGCTTTATCCAGCCTAATCAGACTGAATCTGGGCTTATCTCCATTCAGCCTGGGCCATGCCACGCTGGCCCTGCCAGACTACCCCACTGCACAGAGAAAGCCACCGACAAGAGACCTGCATGGGATCAGCCCCCTGCTCCATGCTTGAACAGGAACAATGCCTTGGCAAATCGTTTGGGCCCTGCTTCTCCTGGCACTCCAGATTAACCAGCTGCTGTCTCGATTTTCATCCAGCCTGTGTCCAGTCTTGGGTATCGTGAGTAATCATCAGGGTAGCTCCCTGCAACAACAGCCTAATCTAAAACTGTGTCATCTGATTGTCTTGTTGTTTTCTTTTCATGAACTGAGCCCTCCGACTCCGGATTACAAATAGTGTGTGTTGTGCATGTTGTTTTCTTCCATCACAGGGCCCCAACCATCTGCAACGTTCCTGGCTAGCCCACCATTCTCCATCTGGGTACCCAGAGTGTGTGACTGTTTATGGACCCTGAAGTGCATGTAAAACTGTTTGATTGATACAGCCTTTAAGCAAATTTACCTGATTACGCCCCTCCCTTGTTTAAGTCACTTACATAAATCAGATCTAACTCTTTTTTGCATTTACCCTGACTGTGGTTCCAGTTTGTGCAAGAGTACTGTACTGCTGTTATTTGCTATTTATAACCTTGTTTTACAGGGGGTCTCCAGGGCCATGCCAGAGGAAAGCCCTGGTGGTAAGTGCAAACAGTGTGGGTACTTGTGTGGTGTATCAGGAGTATTGTGAAAGTGATTATTGTGTATTGTTCTGGCCACTAGTAAGGAAATAGGGGGGGTTACAGTGTCCCAGAGGGCTGTGCCCAGGTTAGCTTGACCATTACCAACCCTGATCTTCAGGTGGAGGCACCCGGTTCAGAACTCAGGCCCCTTAACCTGCTACTAGCCAAGTAGGCAGGGGCAGTAGCCCTTGGGATAGTGCCACCTAGGGGTAACACAAGCTTTAAGGGGCCACCCTACCCAAGCTAAGATTGTGACTGTGCAACTTAAGAATATCTGCAAGGAGCAGCAAAGCCCAAAGTATGTCAGATTGGGACTGTCCAAGTTTAAAAGTATCTACAAAGGGCAGCAAAGCCCAAAAGCTAGGATGTGACTATTGATTGAATCCGGAGCCTGATCAGCTCCCAGAGAGGGTGGACACCCACCGATTTACGCCCTGTCCACACTATACCGTATCCACCCCTCTGTAACATTACAGGGGGTCCAAACCGATACCACAATGGTTTGCGTTTATACCTGTAACTTTACAGGAGGCATTTCCATAACCATTGTCGAAACCACTCATGAGGTGGTCTCAACAACGGTTATGGAACTGGATCTGCTGTTGTACCGTTACCGGCTGTAGTGTGGATTTGTGGGCGCAGTCCCCAGCAGTGCCCGTAGCGCAGCGCGAGCTGCATTGTGGGATTGGGTGCTGCTGCAACGGTCACCCGGCACCCACAGTGTGGACCAGTGGTCACAGTCCCATACCGGACACTGCCGCAGTGTGGACACACTGTACCGTTCACCGGCTGTAATGGTTTGTAACCGTTATCAGGTCGGAGTGGTGTAGTGTGGACAGAACCTTAGTGTCTATGGAAATATATAAATGTGTCTGAATTGAGCTATGCCACAGGACTGAATGGGAGTTCCTTGACCATGTGGAATGTTCTGGACAGTGCCTGGTGGGCCAACAATGGATTATGTGTAATGTGGGAGCTGCCAGTACCAGCAAAGAGCCACAAGGGACTGCATGTTGTATTTGAGCTTAGAAAGCTACAGAAATCAGTACTGCCAAGTGTTACAGTAAAGTGTGAGTTAAAGCAAGTTACAAAAGTATTGTTGTGTCCAGGGAACTAAAGTGAATAAAGATACAGCCAAGTATCAGTGTTAGCATTGAAAGAGTTTGCTGCATCTATTTTGCCAACAACCAAAGTTTCTGCACAGAAACAGTGATTCTTCACCCTTGCAGGACCGTGGACTGGTATATCAGTCAGTCCAAAATTCTTATATGTTCTAATTCTGTTAGCAGCCTAACGGTTAACACAGGCTCAACGTGGCAAAAGTGTCTGCAAGTGGCAGTGAGGCAAGTTTAAGCTCATTCCAGGACAATATGAAGTTAAGTGTGAGTAGTGAAGTCTTAAGTATGGTTTGGCCTGTAATGAAGCAATCCTAGCTCAATATGCGGTCAAATGCATCGCCTGGCTAATAAATGTACTAAATGCAACTATTCAGCTTGAAATGGTTTATATATTTTTATTTATTTATTTGTGCCTAGGATTACAAAGTGCCTTTGAGCCAAGGCTCTTTTACAAAGGTTCCACGTCTGGTTGGTTACAGGGTAATAGACATTCAAACATAAAACTGTTTACAGATACATGGTTTTAGACAGTAACTTTGATTGACATAATCAGACTGAGCGATGAGTAACACAAGAAACAATGGGGGGAGGGCAAGAAGGGGAGAGGGTGTGGGTGGTGGAAGGAATAGGCGTAGAGGGGCAGAGTGAGGCAGCCGAGGGGCCTTGTCAGGACAGACAGAGGGCAAGTGCATAAGAAGTTACATTGGACAGGTAAGTGCAGGAAGAGAGGACAGAATCTGACACCTATAGGTCAGAAGCAGCGTTGGAGATAATGATGTTATGGGGTGCAAACACAGGTGGAGGTGCCAGTTATGGAGTGGCGGAGCTTTTGTTTGAATGCTCCAAGCGTTGCTGCAGATGAGGTGTCTCTGGAGAGCTCATTCAGCCAACTTGGGGCCCTGTATGCAAACGACCTTTGGCCTTGGGACATGCGGCAGTAGGGGATTTGAAGGATTAGGGGCTTAGAGCTTCTGGTGTTGCAGTAGTTGATTTGGGGTTTAAGGAGGGTGCTGACGCCAGGTGGTGCCATTCCCATCATGATTTTCTTAGCAGTGATGCAGGTTTGGTATTTGATATGGTTGTTCAGTTGCAGCCAGCCTGTTTTGGAGTAGAGGTCACAGGTGTGGGTGAGGCGGTGGGAACCAGTAACGAGTTGGCAGGCTTGATTGAGGGAAGTTGAAACACGCCTGAGAGAGGAGGTTGTGGCAGAACCATTGATAATGAGACCATAGTCAATGCTGCTGATGATGGAGCTCTGGACAGTGATGGACAGAGCTTCTGGGGTTAGATGTTTCCTATATCGGAATAGTAGGCCCATCCTGGAATTGGCTACTTTTGCCACGTTATTGATGTGAGGGACATAGGAGAGATTACAGTCCAGGGTGAGGCCAAGGTATTTGAAGGTATGAACTTGTTTGAGGGTGATTCCTTGCTTTGTTTTAATGGAGAGCTGATATTGTTTGTGTTTATTTTGGGAGCTGCAGAAGATCATGCTCTGTTTTTTTCTGGTTAAGGATAAGTCTGTGTTTTGAGAACCAGTTTTTGACTGCAGAGAAGGCCTGTTGGAGGTTACATTGTAGATGTACTGGATCATGGTCGTTGCCAGGATGACAGCATCATCCGAGCTGAGCAGGATCTGTTCAGGGCAGGATTCTGGCAGTGAGTTCAGAAAAAGGCTGAAAAGGAGGGGGCCCAAGATTGAGCCCTGAGGGACACCAGACCGGACTGGTCTTTGGTCTAAGAGTGTGCCAGCAATTCTCACTCTTTGGGAGCGGTTGTCTAAGGAGCTTTTGAACTAATTCACCGAATTAGGTGAGAGCCCTGCTAGTCAAAGCTGTGCAAGGAGATTGTGGTTGATGGTATCTAAGGCTTTAGTTAAGTTGATGAAGGTGGACCCAGTAAGATGACTGTTATCGAGTGAGTGATGGATTGCACCAGTGATTTCAAGTAGCACCATGGAGGTGCTATGGTCTTTTCTAAAGCCATGTTGCTCCTTGCATAGAATGTTGTGATTGTCTAAGTAGTCGGTAAGCTGGCCTGACACAATTTGTTCTAGGGCCTTGGAGAGTGGAGGTAGGATGGAAATTGGACGGTAATTCTCAGTGGCTGTTTTGTCACCACTTTCATGAATTGGGGTTACCAAGGTGGATTTCCATAAATCAGGGAACTGGCTGAGGCTGAGGGAGAGGTTGAAAATCCTGGTCAGTGGTCAGAGTACTTCTTCAAGGGTGAGTGATAGCAGTTTTAGGTCGAGGGAGTCACTGCTGGCTCTGGAGTTGCAAATGGATTTGGTGACGTAGCTGCGGACTTGATGCATTTTTGCAGCTTCAAAGTAGAAGGGAGGGTGGCTGGTGGAGGCAGCAGGGGGCAGGGGGAACCACCTCATCAAAAAAAACCTGTGGGAGTACAGCACTGAGATCCATGAAGGTGTCATTGAATGTATCAGCAATGAGTTTTTGGTCAAGTGTAGTTTCACCATTTAAGCTGAGTACTGACGGGGGTGATTTACTGTAGATTGCTTCCTGGTGACTTTTTTAATGTTATTCCAGAAGTCCCTGCCATATCCCCATATGTTAGTGACTGCATTATGGAAATAGGTGGACTTCGTATCCCGGATATATTTGGTGCAGTCATTTCGTGCACGTTTATAGCTAGCAATATCAACTTATCTCCCGGTGTTTCTGGCAACCTCTCAAAGGTGGTCCCAAGCTTTTAGTCATCGAAGTAGGTCTCACGTGAGCCAGGAGTTACATAGGGCTTTGGCCTTGTGCTTTTTGAGGGGGTGGGGTTGTGGGAAACAGCCTGGTAACGTGTCAGCAGCTGAGGCACTGCCATATATGCTTCCCTTGAGGGGTACAGCTTAGATGTGAGGCTGAAGCGTGCCGCCCTGCTCCCTCCTGTTCATCCAGCAAAGTGTTCCAGTCTTAGAGAGACACTACCTTCAGAGTTTAAAATGCAAGTTTTCATCTCAAAAGCTATAAGACCCTTGCAGTCAGTTTTAGTTTCCTGGCTGTTAGCCATTGCCTTGTGTCTTGATCTTTGGAGTCAAAGTTTCAGACTGCTAAAAGCACTAAATCCTGACTTGTCTAAACCAATGAAGACATTTACTGCAAGTAATGCAGAGCAATCCCTGCACCACCAAACTAGACTTGTACTGTACATAGTTCAAGGGTGTAATTCTTGCCATCTGCAGTTATTTCTAGTTAAATAAGATATCTAAAGTTAATCCTTTTTTGATTTCCTTAAGGTCTCAACTAGCATGCTAGCCTACGTACAGCTGCACTGTCCATCGTGCTTGCACCATGTCTGAGAACTTTAAAGTTACTGGGTACCCAGGTCGTGTGGGATTGCGGGGTCTTGTGCCAAATGGGTTACTGGTACCATTGTTGGTATTTCTGTAAATAATCTGTCTCATGCAGCTAGTCAGATAGCCAGGGCTCTGGTTTATCACCAAGTTTGGTGGGGGAAATATGACTATTGAGATGTGGATTTAAACTTCACTAAATTGCCAGTTGGAGGGTTTCACCAGCAATTTATCAAAGTTCAGTCAGCTGTAAATATTGTGAATGCATAACCACCATTCCATTCCTCTTTTCCTACACCTCCCCTTGTGAATAAACTACTTGTTATTTGTTCTTGCAGATCCTGCCTTTTGAGCATATTATTAGAGAGAGGCATTAAATGGTACAATGTCTAAAATGTGGTGAAATGGGTATTGGGTCATGCTTGGGGTGGCTTCTTAGTGATGTGGGTGGGTACAGCATCCCAGAGGGTTGTACCAGGTATCAATCTAGCCCACTCAAAGTGAAACTCTGTGTGGAGGCACTGTGCATTATTCATAATCTTGGGTAAGAACCATTTTAAGTTGAGTTTTTGGAACTCATGCCCCTTAACTTTGTGGGGGCTCACTAGGTAGGGGTAGTGGCTCTAGGTGTAGCGCTGCCTAGGGGTTGCACTAGGATCTGCTGCATATCTAATAGCTATGGAAATGGGCAGACTGGGTTGGCTAAGTTGTCCTTAACTGCCATCAAAGTCTGTGTTTCTATGTGCATGGTTGCCCAACCACTATTCTCTATACATTATACTTCTTGTTCCAATTCTGGTTTTGGTTCTGGTTCTGATTTTCTTCATCTAACCCAGCCCGACTGAACAAAACCAGAAAATCCAACCTGCATACCTCTTTATGCAATGTTGCTGTTTTCCCAGTTTCATAGCATCTTGTTTCCAGTCTTTCACCTTGATATGGACATTCATTTCTTCTCTCCACTTTAGTGCTCTATATAGTGTGTCATACATCAGCATTTCTTTTATTGCATGATATAGTGTGAAAATCAATTGTAACATGTTCCTCACTTTAAGAAATGCAAAGAGCATTTGTAATATTTGTGGGAGTGTTCTCAAATCTCTAACCTCTTCAGGTAGGGTCAGGATAAAATAATGGACCTGAAATATCTGTAAAAATCCATCTGTTCCTGCAAAAAATCTTGTTTAAGATCCAAAAGGAAATGTCCTATATCCCCTGAACACAGCTAGTAGACTGTGGCCCAGATATTCAGAACGCACCTGGTAATGGCGCAAGCGTTGGTACAGCGCAACCGGGATGCACCAGGACCAGGTGATATCCAGCAGTGATGTGCCATGGGGCAGCACCGTTGAATATGGAACAGACTGCGCATGGTGCAGTGGCACTAAACTGGCACAAGTCACAGAGCGGGAGCATGGGGATGCGTCAGCGCAAACGCAGTTGTGCTGGGCACAGCACCGGCGATATTCAGAGGAGGGTATGCAAATGAGGCCATAATATATGCATGATGCAGCAGGAGCCATTAGCATGTCATTATGGCCCCATTTGCATGTCTTGTGCAGGGCAGCCCGGTGAAGTGCGCCTGGTACCCTGCACAGCATGATGTGTGGACTGAGGGGGTCCTGGGGCATCCCCTATCCCATAACTGTGATCGTGGGTATCCTGTGTTTCAAACACAATCCCTGGTAGTCTAGTAGTACCCCCCCTTCCTCTGGGTGCTGCGAGCACCATGAAATTGTAATTCCTACATGCCCAGGTAGTCTAAAAGTACCCACCTGCCCCTAGCCTCGATTGCCGATAAAATGTCGTACATGCATTCCCTGGTGATACAGCGGCACCCCACCCTCCCACCCACCCCACACAGGACCCCTTGCATATCCAGCTTCCCCTGTCATCGGGGGGCAGCTGCAACCCACCCACATACTGCCTGACCACCCGTCGAATGACAGTGTACAGTATGGGCTGTAAGCTCATTGGTGCACACTGTGGATCAATGGACTTGCAGGGCACATTGTACTAGACAGTCACATATATGTGAATGATGTCAGTCACATATTTGTGACTGTCTAATACAGTAAACCCTGCAAGCCCATTGGTCCACAATGCACCAATGGGCTTACAGCCCATACTGTACACTGTCATTCAGCCGGTGGCTGGGCAGTATGCAGGCAGGTTGCAGCCACCCGCTGATGATGGGGGGCGGGCAGGCAGGTCCTGTGTGGGTGGAAGGGTGGGGGAGGTACCACTGGATCACCAGGGAATATATGTACAGCATTTTACCGGTGATCAGGGCTAGAAGCAGGGGGTACCACTAGACTACCAGGGCATGTAGGAATTAAGATGTCATGGCACTCATGGCACTGGGAGGGAAGGGGTACCACTAGGCCACCAGGGACTGTAGTATGTATTATTTCATGGCAATCGCAGCACTGGGAGGGAGTGGGGTACCACTAGACCACCAGGGACATTATGAGTGCTTGTGTATGGTGTTCTGGGTGGGCGGGTGGCCACCCATGGCTGGCAGCAATACAGCAGCCCATCTGAGGGGGCAGGAGTTGTTCCTCCTTTTCACAGGCTCAGCTTTGAGCCCTCCATGTGGCGCAATACAGGGTTGTGCCAGCATGTGCACCGCACATCCCGGGCTGAATATCAGGATGTGCAGCATATGCATGGGCACACCCCCTGCATTTGTGCTGCATATATTACCATTGTGCCCCACTGCATCAGGATTTGCACTGCACATGGCATCCTTTTGAATATCTCACTGGGGTGCAGAGCGGGGTTGCACTGGCGCAACTCTGTTGTGCCATGCACAACCCCTTTGAATATCTGGGCCTGAAAGTTTATTCTTAGTCATGTGTTCATGATCCATGTATGCTTGCTGGAACATGCTAGTATGTACCAGAGTGCATACATGCAACAAATACAGGAATTAATGTAAGGATTTCTGTATAGGGCTAGGGAAAAATTGGAAAAATTCAGCCTTTGTGGAATTTTCATGAATTTACATGTATTTCTCAACATTTTGAGGAATTTTAAGGAATTTTTAGAAATTCTTTAATTGATGATTAGTCAGCCATTATTATAGTTAGAGACCTGCAATTTGGTATGTGTACATTTGTAATGAGTCCTAAGAGGATGCCAAGTTTCATGACATTTTGATGCTTGGTGTGGGACCTAAAGGGGCTCAAAGTCTGGCAATTTATTACTGTTGTGAAAATGTTGGAAAATATTTCTGTACTTACAACTCAGCCACTGTTGGAGCTAGATAACTGAAAACTGATATGCATACTTTCTTGGCAGGGTCTTAGAAACTGCTAAATGGGGAAATAGTTGGTTAAGTAAATTGTAAGGGGTTCATGATTTCATAATTTAATTATTTGTAAAATTTTGTGCACATTTTCAAACTACCATATTTGCCATGTTTGTAGCTCTGCTGCTATTGCAGATCTATACCCAGAATTTGGCTTGCATACCTAATGTCAGCAGGTCCTGGAATTAGACAAAGCTGGATAAATGTGACTTAGTAGGTTGAATGTTACTTAGGAAATTTCAGAAACTTCTGTCATAATTTGCTCAAAAACTCAGAATGCATAATAAAGAATTTTACTTATGGAGATTAACTTTCACAGTGCACTTATGACCACTGAATCCATATACAGTAACTGTGATGAGCTGTTTGCAATCCTGAAGTTTCTTTCTTGGTGACTATTTTGTCTTCCCACCCAGCTTGTTTCTCTGACCATGACCAGATGGACTTTGTGGACTGTTTGCCACTCTAATTTCCTCCTTGATTTTCACAGACAAGCTCTCTTCAAAAGAAAGCAACCTACTCCTTTTCCAATAGGACCTTTCCATTTGGATTAAACAGAATGTCTCCTCCTTGGTCCCCATGTCAATTTCTTACACCACCAGGTCTCTGTAAGTTCCTGCAAGTTCTGAACTTTGAAGTTCCATTTGGTGCTCAGACTGACAAATTTTGCAGGGTGGGATTCTCATACGTCCTGCTTTCAAGTGAAAAATATCCATGATTCCTTTCTTTCTACAAAACACAATCTCAGTGTGCTCACTAAAAAATGCCTCTGCAGCCGAGAAAATGGCAAAACATAGTTGATACATAAAAGAAAACCAGTGCACTAATAGATTAATGCAAAACATTTAATGAAAAAGATATGTAAACAAGGAAGCCAATCCTGGTATTTTGAGGCACATGCTACCCCCCTCAACGAGAGGCAGCATGCCTCAAAGTGCTGTGGGTCAGCTTTCTTGTACACATCTTTTTATATTAAATGACTTTACAATAATTTGCTGGTGCACAGATATTTTTCTTGCTTGAACTGATGGTCTGCTATTTCTTTGCTACTCAGCCCAGCAGCCCTTCCTTTGGTAAGCATATGCATCTCACTCCCACCACTTGTGACCCCTGCCCTAGTCACCTCCCCATCCTACAGTCTAAACCCCTTAACTTCCCTTCCCTTTCCGCTGACGTGACCATCCCCCCCACTCACTTTGAATAACTGCAGTCCATCTTGGCTTGGCTGTTGATCACATTCAGGCAGGCAGGCAGGCAGATAACCTTACCTGCACTAGCATCATGGCCCTGCAGTGCCCTCCAACACTCTTGTAACAGTGATGTCAGGCATCATGCTCCATCATGACTAAAGATATCCAGATACTTCTGTCACAATGGCTTCAGTCCCTTCTAGTTGTAATTAAAAATGCAGCAAAGCTAAACTTCATAGACAAAGTTGCCATGAAGTAACCAGGATGGTAGTACGTGATAATAGCTACTCAATAAGGATGAAGTCAAAAGGGCGAAGTAAGCAGGATGATTACAAGAATGGTGACATATGAGTAAGGGCTATGATGCAATTATGGCAACCTCACAGGAATGACAATAGTAATTATCAATGAGCACCTCACAGTTAGTTATTTATAAATTGAGGGTACGGGGGACACAGCCCCTGTGGAGGGGTGGGTGTGGACCTCCATGTCAATAAATGTGCCCAATGGTATGTGGAGGTGTGGAATCATTGCAAAATGGCAGTACAATACCTTGTAAGTCAGACGTGGCAACCACCTCTTATGCACGGTGAGTTCATTTATCGGAGCGATAAAGAGGTTGCCTCCAAAGTCTATTGGAGGTGTGTGGAGAGCCACCGGTATCATACTTGTGCAATAGTACACACTGTGGTGTCCTGTGGTGAAAATGCCTTACAAATCACTTTTTTTGACTGCCGTCATTATTTAGCATAGCTGTTTCTGACTGCATCATTTTGGATTTGCCCTTTTGGCTGTCACCATAATTATAGCGCCGTATTGACATGGAACTGGCCAGGATGCACCTTCATGATGCTTCATGAAGTTTCCATTACCTTCAGCAACTTCACTAAAATTCATGAAGTTTCACTAAAAAGTGCATAATTTGAGCACTTTGCAGGTGAAATGGAGGGGAATATGCCTTAACGCCAGGTGCCTAGGTAGTAAACCCAGTGAGATCCAAGCACTGATGGCAGGCACTGAGGTGGACACTGTGACCATCACAGAAATGTGGGCCACAAATAATAGTGACTAGGAGATGATGGTCCCTGGGTATTTACTGTTTAGGAGAGATAGAAGAACTGGTATGGGGGAGGAGCTACAATTTTTGTCAAGGACTCAGGAGGGCATTGAAGTGGCAGAAGATGGAAGCATTAGGGATAGCAATGGGGTGACTAAGTCAGTATGGATGCAACTCGAGACCCCTGACAAAGCCTGTTGGTGAAGCGCTGGGGTGTTTGTACCACTGTGCTGACTGGCTATTGTCCAGTTCTGTTTTATTGTTTTTCATAATAAAGTTTCATGATAAGTTTAAGTTGGACTGAGTAGTGTTTTGTTTTTTGTTGTGCAGCAATTCTGTTTTTCTGTGTACGAGCTTGGGGCCATCCCATAGCTCCTTGTGGCCACTCTTTAGCTGTATACCCTGGATTCACTGTGTCGTGAACACCTGTGTGTGGATTTTCCTTAGTTGGTACAACTCATGGCAGCCTCAGACAGGAAAGTGTGCTTAGGTGTGATCTATAGGCCTCCAGGGTAAGGGGAGGAAAGGGACAGAGAACTCAGGGAGGAACTTAATAAAGGGCCAGCAAATGGGGGAAGTAATGGTGGTGGGTGACCTGAACCTGCCTGACATCAGTTGGGAGGTCCCATGGCCAAGTGTACCAGGAGTCAGACATTGCTGTATGCCTTACAAGATTGTATACTGGTACAGCTAGTTAAGGAACCCACCAGACAGACTACAACCCTTGATGTGGTGATCACCAACTCAAAGATGGTGGGTTCTGTGGGAGTAAAGGATGGGAACAGTGACCGTAACTCCATGTGGTTTGAATTGGCCCTTGTGGCCAGCAAGCCACAATCGAGAACTGAAGTCCTTGACTTTAGAAGGGCATACTTCGAGAGTTTGAGGGAACTGGACAGGGATAAGTTAGTAGGGGTGGAGGACATAGCGGGGTGGAGGAGGGAGGGAAATTAAGGGAGCCATCCTTGAGGCATCAAAGGCAAGCATAAGAACAGTACCAAAGCAAAACAGGTTTAAGAGACCACTGTGGTTCCCAGCTAGGGTCAGGGAAACAGTTTGGGCCAAAAAGAAGGCCTTCTGTAAATACAAGGAAAAGCATGGGGAGGCAGAATGGGAGGATTATCTGCCGAAAAATAAGGAAGCAACGAGGGCCATCAGGGAGGTGAAAGCAAACATGGTGCTGCATATCATGGAGGGGTCAAGAACAGAGAAAAACAGTTTTTCAGATAGATTAGTGAAAAAGGGAAAAGGGGAACTGCATGGCTAACTTGAGGGGGGTAGGGTGATAGAGGAGGATGGGCAAAAGGCCGCTGTCCTGAAAGAGTATTTTTGCTCATTCAGTAATGAGGATTGTGGGTCCATACAAGAGAGTGGTATCAAAGCAGTCACCAAGGGAGTTCCAGAAATGAGACAGCTGTTGCTTACTAGGGAAAGGTTCCTGAAAAGGCTGGCAGCCCTTAAGATACATACGGCCCCAGGATCAGAGGAGCTGCATCTGAGGATGCTTAGGGAATTATCAGCAGAGCTGGCTGTACCACTGGGTGGGATGTTCAACAGCTGACTTAGGAATGGGGTGGTTCCAAGGGATTGAAAAATGGCAGACATTGTACTGCTTCATAAGGGGGGAGGGATAGGGAGCAGCCAAGGAACTACAGGCATGTAAATCTGACCTCCATCATGGAGAAGCTGATGGAATCACTAATCAAACAGGACCTTGTAGACTATCTGGAGAGCAACTGAACTCCAGGATGAAAAACAGCATGGTTGTGTGGCACGGAGGTCAAACTAACCTGATAGTTTTCTTTGACTGGGTAATGAAGGAAGTAGACAAGAGATGCACTGTGTATCTGCTGTACTTTGACTTCAGCAAGGCTTTTTATTCAGTACCACACAAAAGGTTACTCAAAAAGGTGGAAGACCTGGGTGTGGCTAAAACAGTAGTGAACAGTGTGCTAACTGGCTAGAGGGGAGGCTGCAGAGGGTGGTGGTCAATGGGGTTAATTCAGAAGAAAAGGAGGTTTCAAGCGGGGTTCCACAGGGATCTGTCCTGGGTATGGTCCTCTTCAACATGTTCATTAGTGACATTGGTGAAAAATACAGGGCAGGTTGTGTCTCTTCACAAATGACACAAAACTATGTGGGAGGGTGGATGGTGATGAGGGAATATGGGATATGCAGAGGGACCTAGAAAAGTTAGAGGGACGGTCAAAAGTCTGGCAGTTAAAATCCAGTGTCAAGAAGTGCAAGGTAATGCCTCTAGGGAAAAAGAACCCTAAGTTTGAATACTGGATGGGTGGGATGAAACTAACAGTACAGAAGAGGAACAGGATGTAGGAGTTATCATCAGTAACTCCCTTAAACAAACCAGTGCAACAAGACCTATAGCAGGGGCATAGTTTGTAATTTTTACAGTGGGGGCAAAGTAACAAAAAAGTCCTGATTTTCATGTATCACGACAGTGAAGAGGACGGGTGGCCTTCGTAATGCAAACAAGTCAATCAGCATTAAATAATACCCCAAAAATGTTTAAGACTACAACTGAACAACTTCTGGGAGGGACAAGGCCAAGTCAGAGCCCCCCCAAGTTTTACTGCTGCCTGCTGACCCAAGATACGAGATTTGTTTTTTATTCAGTTCTTCGGCCTCGGGAGTGGGAACTTACCTGAAAAGCTGAACATATTTTAGGAACTTACTTAACTTCCTTCTCAGTAGGACAGGACCTCATCTCAGCTTCAATTCAAATCAGTCTTGACCTAATTTTGCCCCCACCCCATCCTCTAGGTGGATAGCTCACTAGTCTCTCACCCCACTTTGCTGCTTACATAACCCTTCCAAGTCCAGTCCTGATGGGTGGATCCTGGACTTCTTGAAACTTCTGCTTGAGCTAGCCCTCCCACCCTACAAGACAAGTCCCACCTTCTGAACCTCTCCTTCTCCCTTAGTGCTGTTCCTCAGGCCTGTTAAAAAAGCTACGATTCTGTCTCTGTACAGGGGTGCCGGGGGTGGAGGTGATCCCTCCTCATGAGGCAACTACAGGCCAATTTCAATCCTCCCACCTACAGTACCATTAAGCTCCAAGAATCCATTGTGTACTCTTAGATCCCTGACTTTGACTACTCAAGTTTCCTCTTGCCTTACCAGTCTGGCTTTAGTAGGAACCTCTTTACCATCTCTTCTCGGCTGTATGTAACTGATTCTATCCTTTCTGTGATGGATCAGGGACATGTCAACAGCCATATTCATCAAGCTAGCTGAAACTTTCAAGTCATTGTCCCATCAGCTGCTCATGAACAAGTTGAATTTTTCTGGCCTTTCAGCTCATGTGCTGTGGACAGGTTCTGCTCACACCATAAACAGTCAGTTCAGGTGGGCGGTGTCCTTCCCCCCTTTCCCATTCTAGCAGGGGTCCAACAGGGCTCCACACTGGACCCATTACTTCAGTCTGCCCAAATTACCTCCACACTGCCTGTGTCTGCTTTCAGACAGATTTACGCTGTGCCATTCTGTTACTGAAATGCAGCTATTTCAAACTAAATCCATGACAGGATCAGGACATCATGCATCAACAGCAGGTCTAACTTTCAGAAAATCTGTTTGGATCCAACACCTTTAAAACAGAATGCATTTTTTTTTATATATATCTGAAAGTTGATCCCCGTGCCCTGTCACATTCCATGTGTGATGTAAGATGTCAGCCATCATGGTGGACAAAACATACAGATTATTCTGGATCTGGATGAAAACCATGTCACAAACTGAAGTGAGTGGGGTGGGAGGGGCTATTCATGGGGGGCACAGGGGATGGAGGTTCTATTTGGGCACCACCTCGAGTTATAGGTACATAATAATATCCACTCAGACAAATATGGCATCTGTTAACAAAAAAGTAAGCTAGAATAATATAACCAAAGAAACCGTTGTGCCCCAAAACAAGTGTGCAGTGCATGAGGTGGACTGACATGAGGCTAAAATGAAAAACATGCCCACAAAATTGCTAGCAAAATCCCCTGTCAGGACATGAAGGAATACTATGATTACCCGTGCAAAACTGATTTGCAATAATATATGAATGAGTAACCCACCCACACCAATACACCACAACCTGCGTAGAACATACAGTATGCCATTTATAATCAAAACCCTGTAACTGCAGACAGCTACAACAACATCCTCTGCAATAATGGTGAAACAAATGAGCCAATAATCTCAGAGGGCTGACATATCTCTAAACAAAGACCACATATATCTCAAGGTGCACTTCACAGGAATCGAATACATGTATCCTTCATCATCATGTATTCCTGCCAGCATGTAGAACATCTAGATAGCAAATGCAATTTCTGGGGGTAATGCAGAGAGAAATGGAGAGAGCTTACAGGCTCAAATGTGCACCCAGAGGCCAGAGAACTGCAGCTCACCCAGGGCTACCCAGTAGAGTAATTACTACTGGCTGCCCAGTTAGAATAGGGATCAGTTGCATCACACAATGACTACAACTGAGTCCTCAGAACTTTGATGGCCCATAGAAGCAGGTTCAGGTGATGGCTTGCCTTTGACCCTGGCTTCCCACTCCTCATTGCTTCAGCAGCTTCTGAGTTTGCAGGCTTCATCCAAGTGGGGTGAGGACTTGGAGGATAAACACAGCCTCTGACCTAATAGAGGTCCATCTAGTCTTAGAGTGATGCCTCAAATTGGTTGTGTACATTGTGCATGTAGCCACCCCATGCTCCCTGGCTCTAAAAACAGAGGTTACCAAATGGATTTATCTCTGCTCACTGGTGTGGGGAAGGAGACTAAAAACTTATACCCAATCAGTCAATTAAACAGTTCTCCCAGGGCCAGATCAAGCCTTTAGGAGGCCTGGGGCTGTCAAACTCAGGGAGCCCCAATGTATATTGTGTTTGAGAGGTCAAAATACACAACCAATCGGGTGAGTAAAGGAGCATGCCCCCCGGAAAATTTTCAAAACAAAGGTTGAAAATGGTGCATTTTGGGGGTTTCCTTATGATTTTCTAATATTTTTCTACTGTAAAAAGTGACATTTTATACTGGAAGATTACTTGTCACTTACTCAAATCATAAGTTGTATGTTTCCATATTCACATATTTGGATAGGGCAAATTTGTATGTACTTTCAAGATCTGAATATGTAAACATACATTGGTTATTTGTACAAATATGGATAATCTATAGCTGCACGCTTACAGCAAAAAAAATAATTTTGATAATCACTTCCTACTTAGGTAGTACTGCTGCTTTAACTTCCTTGTGCTTCAAGTTGCACCCAGAAAAGAGCTTTGGCTAGTGTGCCTCTCCTGGATAAAAAAGTTGTTTCCCCTCTTCCTTTACATAGTAGTCTCAACTAAGGACAATCAACTAGCAATACTGTCCACAATAAAGTTATGCTGTACCACATATTTGTTGTGTATTTCTTTTTTCATAAAAAAAAGGAAAATGGTCACTGGTCTTATATTGCCCCCCTTGTCACCCCATTCCTTTTTCAATGAGATTCCTTAGTATCAAATAGCCACCCTTCCCTGCTCCCTCACCCACCCACTCCTGATCAATGTATGAGCCTGGTCTCATATTGTGCCCCACCCTCACCTCCCCAATCCTATATCACTACTGCAATCCCCTGATTTCCATTGGCAAGTCCTACATTCCTCCCCCCAGACAGCCATCAGCACAGCACAGTCCTCTGTTCACCCTGTAGACTGGCTACCATCCAAATCCTTTATCATGATGAAATTATTTTCTTAGTGCATGTATTTCATAAATGCACATTATATGGCCACATTTTCATAATAACACACAATGACCTGGTATTTCATAAAGCACATTACATTTATTTTATTTAAGTCTTTGGTAACCAGGTAAGGTCCACTAGGCACAAGTGCCTGTTTTTAGGGGCAACCTGGGAGCACTGGGCAGTTAAGTGACTTGCTCAGAGTCACACAGTATGTGAGTGGAGGTTGTGAGAATCAAACCCAGGTCTAATCTACGAGATGTACCAAGCTTGTTCACAGCTCATTACTCTAACCTCTAGGCTATACTGCCAACCTGATAAAGGATTACACTGTCATTTGTCATACGAAAAGCAGAACTGTGTTTGTTTGTGTTTTTCTGTGCTGGTCACCACATCTGAGGAAATTGGGCTCGTCAATGGAACCCACAGGACTGACTGGGAGGGATAGGGATGTACAAGGTAGCTGTAAGGGTGGGGTGCAACATGAAACAAAAAACATACAGTTTTTCAATCAGGGTGGTGAGGAAGGGAGCATTAAGCACCTGGGAATAAGTTCAAAATGGGATAGGATGAAGGGGGAAACTAGTCACAGTGGAATTTATTGTATCACACACTGTCTGGGATGGGCAGAGAAGGAGGGGTTCATTTATCATTAGACACAACACAAGAGAATCAATTGAAAAGGCATGGTGTGAGGTAGGGGACCGGGACAAGCCAATAATAACCGACAAGTTATTTTTTTGGAAAACATTTTTTTTTTTTTTGCTTACATTGAATGGTGGTGATTGGTGAATAAAGCATTAAATAAGTGACTGTTTATTCAGGCTGATTAAAATGCAGAGCGAAGATGATCAACACTGAGAGGCACACACAGACAGGCCAAGAGGCTGCACAGTCAGACTAGCAGCTGCAGTCCCACTTTTGCTCAAGTTCAGCCAGGTTGAGTTCAGTAGCCCACTGTCCAACTTTGAATTCCAGCAGCTAAATACACAGGCCAGGCCATCCTATGCAGTCTGCCTTTCTTTTTCAACAGGCAGGGTGACACTACCATCATGATCATTCTTGCTGTTTTGATATTATTTTTTTTTGCGTTATCTGTTTCTACCCCCTACGTGCTCCACGGCAGCCACTCCTTCAGGTTTGCCAAGGCAGTCCTCCGACCCATCTGTCCTCTGAGATTCCACCTCAGATTGCAGCTGATCCCCAGGGTGACCTGGCGTAACCCTTTCGCCAGATGGGTCCCCCTTTTCCGAGGGGGAAGGCACCAGCCAAGGGGGAGACCAGTGCTCCTACTTTAGCCCCGGGGATGCTGCTGAGATGGAAAGCTTGGTAGGACCTTTGATGGCCTCAGAGCGCCAGGCAGCCGTCATCCGGTTACCGGTATTTCCGCTTTTCTAGTTACTCCCTCTTTCTTGCATGCATCAGCAGTGCTCCTGGTCTCCACCAGGGGTCATTGCAGTGCGACAAGACCCCACTACCACCCCCGGGAGAGCAGAGCAGCCCTATGGAAACTCAATCTTCTCCCGCCCCTGCCAGCTCCCGATGACCCCAGTCCGTTCCTGAACCCGGGTCACCGGCGTTGGATGAGGTAAGGCACCAGCGCCTCAACCCTCTGCGCCACTGGGCCGGCTTCATATTTTAATCAATTAAATAAAATCAAAATGTGGCCAGGAGCACAGCAGACTGTGGTGAGACAGACTACTGCACTGTCAGTCATTCAGTCAAGTCTGTTGCCTGGCGCCACAATAGTCCCAGAACAGATACTGGTTTCTAGGGCTGGGTTCGAGAAATTAATTTTAATTAAAACTGATGCATTACATTTTTAATTTTAGCAGCAGTCCAGGTATAGCAGAAAGGCATTAGAGAAGAAGAGAAGACCCTACATCAAAAGTGCCGGGTCTGTGCTGTGCCTTCTTTGATTTCTCAATCTCAGTGGCAGTTAAACTGCATGCATGGGCCATTTATTGTTAGGTCTGCTGCTCTTCCAAGCCAGATCAAGGTATCTTATTTTTTTTAATCACTGCAGACACACAGGGCAAAGCTGATCACTGCATACATGGTAAGAGCTACCAGTTGAGCAGTCTGCTTTGACTTATTTCCTACTGTTCAGCTCAGATCAACTACCCAACCGGCAACTGCACACTCTGCACTGCTTTATTTGACAGCTGACACTCAGCAGCTGCCCAGCCTGAGCATTAAGCAGCAGCCTAGACATTTTTAAATTAAATTAAATAAATAAATGATTTATTTAAATCAAAATCAGTGTATCAGGCTAAGTTATATAATTGCCACCAGGGAGCCATGAGATGGTTAACAAGGGACTGGGAGGGAGTATGGAACAACATGCAGCTTAGGAAGGAACTGCCCAGCAGACTGTGCTGCAGTCAGTGTTGACTGACCAGGCACTGACTGCACCGCCAACACACCACACCACACCACACATGGCCGAGTCAATCAGCTCGCTTAGTCATCAAGTCATCAAGAGAGTGAAGACTCTTCTCCTCGGCTCAAGACTTGACTGACACCCACCTGTCCTTGTCACTGTCTCCAGTCCCAACACAACAGCAAGCTGCCTCACAAAAGAACAAAAATGTTTCATTAAAAAAATTAATTTCTGTGAGGCTGCTGGCCCAGAGCAGACTCAGAGAGGGTAGAGATGAGACCCTGAGAATCAGAGCTGCTGCATGTTGATGCAAAGTCCAGCCCGCCACACACCAACCTGCGGCCCACTGCCCGCCGCCCATCTGTGCCATTTCCTTCAGCTGCTGCTCGACAGCACACACCACCCATTCAAATCCTCATTCAATAATTGTCTGGTGTCTACTAGGGTCCCACTGGCTTCCTGCTATATTCCCCCTGCCCTGCCTTCTTTTCTAACCTGGCTAAGCCTGTGTGCAGGGATTAAATTTCCCCTATCAGCAAAATCAGTGACCATATGACATTCCAAAGGTCCACCCCCCCCACACACACACACACACAGAAAGCTAGCTGAGCTGGTATGTTTTTTATTTATTTTTTTTCACTCAAAGTCTTACTGTAGTCAGGTAGGACTCGGGACTCAGACAATTGCATTTAGGAGCTATAAGCATTGAGCAACGCAAGTAGCGCACGGTTGGCAGGAGAACTGGAGGGCCCCCTTTTGGTGGGGGGCCTGGCCCTCAGGCATTTGCCCCTTATTAATCCAGGCCTATCCAATATTGACTAGGACGGAGTGAGGAAAGTAATGGACTGGCAGTCTGCTGTACTGGACCAGATAGGTAATAACCAGACTGATTAGCTAGCCTGTTTGGTCATGCTATGACCATCCAAGTTGCATGGTCCTGCATGTTGGACCAGACAGTTCAGATTGTACAAGTCTGAGCCAGTGAAATCCCCAATCCCCAACATTTTCCCACACTTGAATGTCTGTAATCCAACATTTTAGCCAAGGAACAAAAAGCAAGCTTAGCCAAGGACTCCTTACCTCTGGCCCCGGCTCCTTCCTTCACATTTGGGCGCTCTTGGCATATAGGCTGCACTGCAGCAGACAAATTTGGGCTCTCGCATGGCTCGTGGTCTTGGCTCCCAGCCAGTTGGCCCTTCTCTTCTGCTCTGGGTCTCCCACCGAAGTCCAAATCCTCTCAAGTTGAGTCCTGGACTCCCCCACAGTGGTCTAAAAGTTATCTTCCTTCCCCTCCTCCTCCCATCTTGTGGCCTGCCATTCTGGCCCAGAGGAGTCCATCAGACAAGCTCAGCAGCGCAACATGACTCTCTCCAACTCCTCTCTCCTCGGCAGCAGTTTATTCCCCAGGGCTTGTCAGTGCTGTGTGTTCTGGCAGCTGGCGAGCCTCTTGGTGGGGACCGGGGGGGGGGAGAAAATGTGTTATCCGATCGGACGGATGTCACAGACCATTAGAATGACGGCAACTGAGGAGAATTTCTCTTTTCTCAGGAGAGCAGCAGGAACGGTGAATCAGTGATGGAATCGGGTGCTGGACCAACCAGTCTGAGGCGATTTGGTGAACATGACTGGCAAAAAATTGCGCAGAATGGTTAGTTCATGCAGGCATGCATGCGACTCACTGTGGCACTGGCTGTAGGGCTCTTGGATTGGCTGCAAAGTGCACATTGCAGCCAATCAGAAATGGGGATCTTCGGAACAATCGTCAGGATGGGAGTCAGATTTTAAAATATATGCAACAGTTAGCTGCTGCCCGCCCGGCTCGTCCCATCTCCCATTCTAGTCAGCCAGGTCCAGAAGAGGGGGGGGGAAAAGAACAAAAGTGGTCAGAATGAAAAATATCCTGTCTTTGCTCAGGGGGCAGCTTGCCCCCTGCCCGCCCTGTAATTCACGCCACTGGCCTATAGCAAGGCTAAAAGGATGCTGGGATATATCAGGAGATGTACTGATAGCAGAAAAAAAGAGGTAATACTTCCTCTGTACAGATCCCTGCTGATTCCTCACCTGAAGAACTGCACCCAGTCCCTAGTTCTGGAGTCCTCACCTCAGAAAGGACAAGGATATGTCGGAGACAGCGCAGCTCAGAGTAACAGCAAGCATTTGTCAATTCGGAATGTTCACCACTGGAATTGCTGTTGTACCAGGTCTTGCTTGTACACATTTTTGCATTATTCAGTGGAGCCCACTTATAAGAACATCAGTTATAAGAACATCCCATGTATAGTAAATTTTTTGCTATGTACCGATGTTGCCCCATTATATTCTATGAGAGGAAAGCCCATTTAAAAGAACACCCAGATTGGTTTTCAGAAGGTTTTTTTTGGGGGGCAGTGCACTGAGATTTGGGCTGTCCCACAGCCACCAACTGATGTTTTTCACAGGTTAATAGCTTCCTAGGTGTCTACTTCAGTAGCTAATTACAGCACATTAATGGCATATTAGTGCTAGCCTTCCTCCATGTTTACCTGTATTGACTGTTATGTGGTTGTCTAAGGTATCTAATGGCAACTGATGACAGCCTATTCACAGCCAATTATGTTTCTCAGTCCTGCTGCTGTTTTACAGCTGCTTGTTATTATAGTTACTGACAGCACATTAAGTGCTCCTTCAGGAAAGCAGCCCGAGGCTATAGTACCTGCATATTTTAGGGCATCTCCTTAGGGCTCCTTAAGGCTAATGAATGCACATTTAACTTTAACTCACATTTCTCCATGGCACACCTGCATACCTACCCTGTTGCAACACAATTTAAACCACTGTGGAGCTGGAATTTCAAAGCAGGCTGCCATGGAGAAAAATTGGAGAAATGTGCTTATATCCACCCAAAAAAATCCAAATAATTGAGTGCTTGAGCCCACCCAGCATGAAATGTGCAGACACAGCAAAACAATTACACATACTTCCGGTGATGTCACACATACAGATGGCAGTCTAGGGCAGAGCTCCATAATCCCGGGCAGCTTAAATTTCAGTAATCGGACTCCATCACGTGTTAAATCTTACAAAAACTAAGTGATCGCATGTGCTATACTATTCTGGGATATGGGGCTAACTAAAAAGAGACCCCCTGCACTGAGCAGAAGCACTTCAGTGGACAGAACTTCTCAAAGGCCATCCAGTCCAATGCTGTCACTGTCCTCAATTTTTACAGCATCAGGAGACAAATTCGATGGTTTGGGTTTGGATGCTGCTTCAACATTCACAAAAGCAGATGGTGGTTGTATGATTAAAATATTACATCGCATTGATGCTAGAATCTCGGGCATACCGAGGGATGTTAAAAATTTGGAGACTCGCACAGCGGATGTAAAGACCATATGGAGAACTTACAGGGACAGAATATGGCCTATGGAAGATCCCTCGCATACCTACATAGGAGGCAGCGGGAACTGACTTTAAGGGTGGAGAACTCAGAAGCGAGGGCTCGCCGTAATAATCTATGACCTTTGGGGTCACAGAAGGAGTAGAACCTCCTAGTATGGAGGATTATGTGGATGCCTGGGTGAAGAAAGACTTCGACCTGGGTGAGGATTTCAATTTGGATATCGAATGAGCACACCGCGCTATTGCACTAAAACCAAAGCAAGGAGCTCCCCCCAAGGTCTATCATTGTTCGATTCCTATGCTATAGCACAAAGGAAAAAGTACTTAGAATGGGCTGGGCTAAAAGGGATCTCAGTCTCGATGGTCAGAGAGTTTATTTAGATCAGGACTATCCTCCACTGATGCTTGCTAAAAGGAAAAGAATTCTGGTGGTAGTCAAAGCCCTCAGAGAAAAAGGCTGTAAGGCATACCTTAGGTACCCCACAAGGCTATGGATCCAAGACAAGGAAGAGGTCAAAGTGTTTGACTCTCTGTTAGCAGCTACCCCTTACCTCAATGCCATGGATATCCCAGTTCCCAATACTAAGGAGGAACAGGCTGAGAAAGAAGTAGAAGAGTTGCTCTGGTCAGTGAACCCTGGTCCCAATAAACGCCTGGGGAAAAGAGGAGATATTTTATTGCCTCTGCATGTAGACCTTTCTATATGGCTTCAGAAATAGAAGACCTGAAGATTTCTGAGTGGGTTGCAGATCAGTCTTCTTCATCATCCTGGTCATTTAAGGCTCTTGTGCTCTGGTGCTTGTGGGATATACGGGAAAATGGGGGCACTTTCGGCTTGCTGATCTCACTTCTTTAATGGTTATATCCAGGACTGTTTTTGATTTGATGGGCTGGTGCTTTTATTTAACTTTCAGAGTTGGTTAATCTGAACAGGCCCTAGAGCAATTGGCTCATTTCAAGTGGGACAATGTTACTGGCACACAACTTCCTGGCTCCCACCTGTGATTATTCCCCCACTGATCCCCATTTTCTGAAGTCAGAGCAAGAGCTGGACTGGAGGTAGGTGCCCTATAGGCATTCCTGATTTATTCTTTAAATGTTATAATGTTTATCTGGCAGACAACTTACAGTTAACCTTTGCTGTACTTCAACTAGACTGTGGATAATTATTTGTTTTCTGCTCCACACTATAGCAGCAAATATATCTGTTATTAATAGGCTGGGTGGTGGTTTTCTTTTTGTATGCAACCCTCCTACAAATGGGGGTTCTCAAAAAGTCTTCCTCGAGCTTGCTTAAATGCTCACTGCCAGGCTGGTGTCCTGTGTTTTAGCAGTTTAAATGTGATTGCCAGAGAGTGCCTGTATAGCCTCTGTGTACTGTCTCTTTCAAAGCTGCCTGGATTGCAGTCATAAGTAATCTGAGAGGGAGCTCTGTTGAATGATGTAACTATTTGCTGAAAATCATTTAGAGTGATAATGATAATGTAGTTTGTCTAACCTGCCTTCTTTGCAGCAAGGACTGTTTTGTTTATCTCCACTATCTTGGTCCTGGACTGTGAATTGGACCAATCAGTACCTGTGGGAACTAAAATGGAGCCGGACTACAGGAGCTTTCTGGAGTCAAAATCTGTAGGAATTGTAGTTTTGGGCTTTTTGTGCCTTTTTGCACCTGAAGGGGGAGCCTTTGTTGTGACTTGACAGACACACCATCCAACCAAACCTTTTGGATTCTGGGGAAATTCCCAGGCTTGCTGCAGTTTGAGTCAGATCTAAGTTGGGAGCTGAAAAAACAAAATGCTTGAGACAGTCATGCAGCCGTCTGAGTAGTTTCGCGCTGGAGAACTGTGGAAAGGCCTGAGTTGTGGCCTGCATGTCTGCCTACTGCCCCGAGAGGGAGAGAAGAGAATTATTTAGGACTAAATCCAAGTTTGTGAGACCGAGGTAAGCCACTGATTTTTTTACCTGGCTCATACCTGAAGAAGACTGAAGATTTTGCTGAATGCGATCGGCCCATCAGGATTTCCAGCTGCTTTTGAATCCCCGGTTTGTGCAGAGACTTTGCGATCGTGACCGGAGAGTGGTTTGCCTGGTACAGTAGAATTTCCTTACATGTAAATGTGCTGTGTATTGAAAGTGGGTCGTGATTTGGTTCCCTACTGTGCGAACTATGTTCTGCTTGCTGGTACTATAGAATCCTTTACATGTAAATATGCTGTGTATTGAAAGTGGGTCGTGATTTGGTTCCCCACTATGTGAACTGTATTCTGCTTACTGGAAGCTTTATCCAGCCTAATCAGACTGAATCTGTGTTCATCTCCATTCAGCCTGGGCCATGCCATGCTGGCCCTGCCAGACTACCTCACTGCACAGAGAAAGGCACCAATGAGAGTCCTGCCTGGGGATCAGCCCCCTGCTCCATGCTTGAACAGGAACAATGCCTCGGTGAATCGTGTGGGCTCTGCTTCTCCTGGCACTCCAGATTAACCACCTGCTGTCTCAATTTTGGTCCAGCCTGTGTCCAGTCTTTGGTATCGTGAGTAATCATCAGGGTAGCTCCCTGCAACAACAGCCTAATCTAAAAGTGTGTCATCTGATTGTCTTGTTGTTTTCTTTTCATGTACTGAGCCCTCTGGCTCCAGATTACAAATAGTGTGTGTTGTGCTTGTTGTTTTCTTCCATCACAGGGCCCCAACCAGCTGCAACATTCCTGGCTAGCCCACCATTCTCCATCTGGGTACACAGAGTGTGTGTCTGTTTATGGACCCGGAAGTGCATGCATAACTGTTTGATTGATAGAGCCTTTAAGCAAATTAACCTGATTACGCCCCTCCCTTATTCTAGTCCCTTAAATAAATCAAATCTAACTCTTTTTTGCATTTACCCTGACTGTGGTTCCAATTTGTGCAAGAGTTCTGTACTGCTGTTATTTGCAGTGTATAACCTTGTTTTACAGGGGGTCCCCAGGGCCGAGCCAGAGGAAAGCCCTGGTGGTAAGTGCAAACAGTGTGGGTACTTGTGTGGTGTATCAGGGGTATTGTGAAAGTGATTATTGTGTATTTTTCCGGCCACTAGTAAGGAAAGAGGGGGTTTACAGTGTCCCGGAGGGCTGTGCCCAGGTTAGCTAGACCACTACCAACCCTGACCTCTGGGTGGAAGCACCCATTTCAGAACTCAGGCCCCTTAACCTGCTACTAGCCAAGCAGGCAGGGGTAGTAGCCCTTGGGGTAGCGCCACCTAGGGGTTACATATATATATATATATATATATATATATATATATATACACCAGATGCCTATTGAGAACCTTCATATTATAACTTGGGTACTGTGTTTGTTCATTTAAATTAAACCTCCTTAGGTTTCAGTACCCTCCTAAACCTGATTGGCCCACACCTATTGGATCCTTTCTCCGGGGGTATTCCCCAGGAGGGGAGGATTGTACAATCATTGGTATTCTCCCTCGGAAGTAGTGATTTATCTGGTGGCTTAGTATACTCCTAGGCAGAAGATGGTACTCATAGGTTAATTATTATTACTGTGGGGTTCAATAATTTTGATTTACCACCAAGACAATCAATTATATTACTAAGCTGTCATTTCAGCAAACTTATGTTGTGATTCGATTACTTTAAGTTGGTGTTGAAAATTGCCCGGGGTTATCTGCCCTGATCACTGGATAAACCAGAAGAATCAAACTAGGAGAGGGTTTAGGCTCCTGGATATCTAGGCGTTCAACCCTTAGTGTATTGACACTTGACTCCTATCTTAAGGCCTAGTGCCTTAATTTCCTGAGGCTTCCAGTCAGACCTCAGGGTTAAGCTCTGAAGAGCTTCGGTACTCGGTGACTTAACAGGTACCTATTCTAAATGTTTGACCTGCACTTATGGTAACACTGGGCATGTTGTTCCCAATCTCGAAGTTTTGGACTTACAGTTCTTTTTTTAATTATTATTATTTTCTTGTCACATATCTTGTGTGTTTATGTATTTGTGAATTTTTTATTAACCCATTATGCACACCTTTCTCCTTTTGGAATGGTCCTCTATGGAAGTGAATATGGTATAGGCATAGGGTTTGGAGATATGATATGTTTTCTGTTCTCCAATAATGTCTCTTAAAATTGCCTTGATTAATGTTAAAGGTATTAATGGAGTAGTAAAGAGAGCCAGAGTCATTCAAGAACTGGGTCATTTAAAATGTGACTTGGCCCACATACAGGAAACCAAACTTTCTCCTTTAGAACGTGCAAAGCTGAGAAGAATGTGGGTTGGGTCGGTATATTCTGACTCCTATCCAGATGCTTCTAGGTCAGGGGTGGCGATCTTGATCAGAAAAACCCTACCCTTTAAAATTCACAAGACCTCAATAGAGGGTTTGGGTAGATTTGTCATTATTTCAGGGGAGTTTATGGGTCAATCCATACATGTCGCTTCAGTGTATGCTCCCACCTCACCAACAGGAGCTTTTTTTCGCCACTTTTTTCCAAGGTGGCCTCCCTGTCCCCTGGACGTATTATACTCGCAGGTGATTGGAATTGTGTGGAAAATCCAGAGCTAGATCATGGGGTGGCTGGGCGGGGGTCAGAGGGTGTTTCCAGTTCTTGGTTACTTCAGTCATTAATTACAGAAGGTGGCCTCACAGATCCCTGGAGACCCTGATACCCGAGACTTCACCATTTACTCTGAGTCCTCCAGCTCCTACTCTAGGTTAGACAGGTTTTATATGCAGAAGGTGAATGCACATACTGTGGTGGATATGATTATCCATCCAGTTACTTTCTCAGATCATGCCATAATCACTGCTACCCTTCAGTGGTCAGATACTAAAGATAAAGGGGCTTGGCGCTTTGATTCAGGTTTATTGAATTACAGGGTTTTTTTGGACCAAATGAAGGACGCCATTTGATTTTATATTCAGGAAAACAGAGAGGAGGATACCCATATATAGCTTATCTGGGATGGCTTAAAAGCAGTCCTTAGAGGTAAAATTATTTGTTATGCTTCTTATAAACACAGGGTTCATAAGGCAAAGGTAGATGGGTTATTAAATGACCTGGCCAAGTTGGAACAGGAACATTAAAGAACTAGAGATCCAGCCACTTTGCTGAAACTGAAGGAAACTAGGGAGTCTTATAATAATGAAATGAGAAGAAAGACACAGAATTTTCTCCGTTATACCAGATAGAGATATTGAGAGACCAGCAGCAGAGCAACTCGCTTGCTGGCTTTACGTCTAAGAAAACAAGAAGCGGATAGATATATCCCCCTGAATCAGAGACCTGATAAGTCCCCCCGAAGATTGCAAATGAGTTCTGTGCATATTTTTTTTAATTATATATTCAGGAAAGGTCTCTGGATCACCACAGGATGGTTACAGAGTTCCTAAGGTGAACTTCTCTTCCTAAATTGGAAGACTCCCAGAGAAGATTGTTAGAGGCCATCATCTCGGAGGCGGAGGTGAAAAGAGTTAAGTCCCTCAATGGAGGAAAGGCACTAGGCCCTGACAGCTTTACTACCGAATTCTATCAATATTTTTGGGCAGACTTAGCTCCTCTAGTACTCAAGGTTTGTAATGTTGCACATAAGGAGGTTGCCTTTCCACCCTCCTGGAGGGAGGTGGTAGTTACCCTCCTTCCCAAGTCTGGGAAAGATCCCACTGTCTCTGAAAGTTACCATCCCATCTCTTTGATTAATCAAGATGCAAAGATTTTGGCACAAATTTTGGACTCCCGCCTTCAGAAATTCATCCCAACTCTGATACACCCTGATCAGATGGGTTTTATTCCTAGAAGGCATATTCAGGATAATATTATAATCTTACTCAATGCTTTCTCTGCCTCGGGAGCACCTATTCCCAGGCCTTTCCAAGAGGTGATGTCTCTCGATGTGGAGAAGATGTTTGACCACCTGGATTGGGTCTTTTTGGACCACACTCTTCATAAATTTGGATTCAGGGATAAGTTCCATAGCTGGATTGCTAACCAATGCAGGGATCCCTGAGTAAGGGTAAAGGTTAACGGGGTCATGTCTAATAAAATTTAAATTTGCAGAGGCACTAGACAGGGGTGTCCTCTCTCCCTACTTCTGTTTGCCCTTAGTATGGAACCACTTGCAGCTCTTATCAGACAATTAGAGGAATACAGAGGCATCAGGGTGGGAGGGGTAGAGGCCAGAATTTCTTTGTATGCTGACGATACTCTGTTGTATATAGAGGACCCAGTTAACCAGATGTCTATGGTCAATTCCCTGTTGGGGGATTTTGGTTAAATCTTTGGTTTTAAAATTAATGATTCTAAGACTGAATTGTTGCCTTTGGGCAAGACACACAAAGATACACTCCCAATCATTGGTAATTATAAATGGTCAAAGGAAAGTTTTAGATACTTGGGTGTCTGGGTCCCCAATGATATAAATAAGTTGTACTCAGTTAATCACTTCAAGCTCTTACAGACAGTTCAGGCAGACCTCGGTAGATGGGGAAAGCTCCCCCTCTCCTTCATGGGATGCATTGAGAGTATACATATGAATGTGCTCCCTCGCTTTCTTTTTCTTTTTCAGTCCCTACCTCTCAAACCTCCAGATCATTTCTGGAAATCTCTTAAATCTTCACTCTCCAAGTTCATTTGGGCGGGCAGATGTTCTAGGGTGAGGTGGGATGTCCTGACTGCATCTAAAGAGAGAGGTGGCCTTGGTCTCCCAGATTTTAAAAAATACTACTGGGCTACCCAGATTCACCCATTGGTCTCTTCCCTGCCAATAGAAGATCCCCCTCTGGGTTGAGATAGAAAGCCCCCCCCTCCATTGGGAGATGTGCAAGACTTGATGCTTATGGACTGAAAAGGAGTTTCGCTCCTGTGTACAAATGATCCTTGGACAGAAGTTATTAAGACTGCTTGGTTAGAAGTGAATAGAAGGCTGGGGCTTCCTATATTAATAAGAAGTAACACTCCTATCAGAGCATGTCTTGATTTTGCATCTCTCAGATGGGACTTGGGGATTATCAGATGGGCAAGGAAGGGTTTAGTAACTCTAGGTCAATTGTATAAAGAAGATTCCCTTAAATCATTTCAACAACTTTCAGCTGAATATGGGCCCCCCTCCCAAGACTTATTCAGATATTTAAAAATTCACCATTTTTTGCTTGAGAAGGAAAGAATAGGTGAATTTGGGGAGGGTCCTAATAGTAACCCTCGTTCAGAGATGTTGCATGAAATCCCTCTAAAGACCTCTAAAGGTTTAATTTCTAGACTGGTTATATTGTTTCCACCCTTGAGAAGGACTTATCGGTAAAACTTAAATAAACCTGGAAGGCTGAGACGGGTTGAGAGCTGGAGGACTCAGACTGGGTGAGGTCCTGGCAGGCAGTCCATTCCACTACTGCTTCATATGCCTGGAGGGAGTTTCGGTGGAAGATTGTGATTCAGTACTTCAGGACACTAGTAGTTTCCAAACACTATGGACAGCTCCCCTCGGAGCTCTGTTGGCGGGGATGTGGGGACAGGGGAACAAACACACATATTTTTTGGGAGTGCCCGAAGTTACAAGTTTTTTGGCAATTGCTTTTGACCACTCTGGAAACAATTATTGGTTTTGATTTGCAAGGAAACCCAGTGAATTGGATCTTGGGGTTATTCCCCCCCAGCAATTAAGAGCAAGGCCCAGCAGTATTTGTGTAATATTGTTGTAGCCACAGCCTTCAAAGCTATTACACATAGCTGGCTAACTCAAGATGTTCCTACTATAGAGACCGGGTATTTCATCTGTTTGGATGTATTAGACATGGAGGAACTTATGGCTAGAATCTGTCTAGGTAAAGAGAAGTTTAAGAGTAGATGGCGCCCTTCTTTCATTATCAGGCAGAGAAAGAAAAGGTCAATGTCTTAGAAATCTTAGCCAGATATGCTTAAGATGATAAGATCTCCTTTATGCCCCCTGATATTACGTGTTATTTTTGTTTTTAGGTACAATATCAGTAATATAATGGCTGATAACTGATGAAATCTCATTGGTGTGCTATTACCTCTTCCCCTTCCCATCCCCCCTTTGTACCTTCCTTTCCTTATCCTTCCAATTTTATGTGTGATATGTTTTGAATAATTTTTATTCTGTATGTCTACAAATGTTTATATAAGTTATGTATTGTCTTGAATGTACATTGTGTGTAATGAAAAAATTATAATAAATTTTGATTACAAAGAAAAAAGCAATTCCACATAAATGTCTGCACCATCTCTAAAATTATGGCAAACAAGGACAAAATGTATGACGATGCCCAGCATGGTTTTAACAAATCAAACACAAACAGACTGGTAAAGATGAAGCTGTAGAAATTGCCTTACTCCTCTGGTTCAGCACCTGCCAAACCGTAGATGATCCATTAGAGGTCCTCTCCTGTTCACAAAAGCCCAGCAGCTGGCAGATGGACTAGGGGTTGAATTCACAACAACAAACGGCTGGCTTTGTTGCTGAAAAGAGTGGCACAACATTCATTTCAAATGGTTCCATGGAGAAAAACAAGATGCAGACTCCAGCGGTGCAGGTAACTGGACTGACACTGTGCTCCCACTGCTTCTAACCAAGTTTCCACCAGACTCAATTTTACAATTGTGACGAGACAGGACTTTATCTTGGAACAATACCTGATGGAACACTCGTATTCTGTGGTGACCAAGCACCAGGGGGAAAACTCAGAAGACAGGATCTCTGCTCTGGTGTGTGTTAACATGACTGGGACTGATAAAATGCCACTGCTGATTATCAGAAAATCAAAGAAGCCCTGGTGCTTCGGAGCCATAAATGTTGAAGCACTGCCAGTCCAGTATCATGCCAACAGCAACTCCTTGATGACTGGTCAGATTTTCACAGAGTGGGTCAGCAAGTGGAATGTGAAATTATGGAGAAGAAGTAAAAAAAAGCAGAGATCATCGCACACCATTTCCAAAAAGCTGGATTCACAGACCTGGAAAGCCATGTAACTCAGGATGCCTCTGATGGTCCCAGAAGCAGCAACTAAACTCTGCCAGAGGAGAGCTTTCCAACAGGTGGCCTTAGCAATGAAGAATTTGAGCAGTATGTGGCAATCGACAGTGGACTGGAAAGCTTCGGTTTAATAACCGAGGAGGACATCTGCTGGGACATTAATAACCAAAATTATGATATCAGTGAGGATGACGATTAGCCTGTGGTTGAACCACCATCCATCCAAGAGGTACACACATGTATGGAACAAATCAGACTATATGTGCTTAGCAAAAAATTAAAAAAGTGATCTGACAGCGTTCCATCAGTTTGATGCCTTTTTAGATGAACTTTCCCTTGATAGCAACAGACAGCAAAACATCATTGAATATGTTGCTAAACTGAAGGGTTAATTATACTTTTACTGTAATGAATTTAACACAGTGTACTATGTACTGACTGTACTGATTTTTAAAAATTGATTGCTGCATTACTGTGTTTTTATGTTTGCCTTTACGCATGTGCAAGAAACATAGTGCCACCATATGAGTTTTCGTAGGTGTGCCACCCCCACTTCCAATGCCCTGCTCCTTTTTGCAGGCGTGGCCCCACTGCACCAATAAATGTCTGAGCTGTCAATGACAGCAGTTCAGATGCAGTGGCATACAGTTCAAAGTAAAAGACCGCTACAATCAGTGTTGGTAACATGTAGGCAATTTGCATACTGCCGTTGGCAGGCAATTTGCATATTGCCGTAAGCAGTATGCAAACTGCCTACATGTCAGCAGTGCATCTGAACTGCTGTCATAGACAGCTCCATTTTTTTTTCTAGCAATCCTGGTAGGCTCCAGTGCCTCCCACAAAAAACACCAAAGTAGTATGCTGGGAGCCCACCCCAGCATGCTCATGCCACCCCCACCCCTTCACACCGTATGGCCGATGGAGGTGCCCAATCCTCCGTTGGCTCCACTGCCCCCCCAGACTTCCAGGAGCCATGCTGGGAGCCCACCCCAGCATGGAAAAGTCTGATGGCTGACGAGGGTGCCCAATCCCCATTGGCTCCCCCAAACATATTTCAGGTGCCATGCTGGGAGCCCACTCCAGCATGGCAAAAGTCCCAAGGCCATCTTTGTAAAAGAAAAAAACCTATAAGAAAAACGTCCCTTGTTGACCAATCTGCCCCTCCCCAACCCGCACCCTTTCGTACCCACCTTCCCACACCCCGCCTCATCCCATACTTACCTCTGGAGGTCAATGCGATGATCTTCGGTGGACTGGGAACACGTCTGCACTCTTCAAATCCAACCATGAACTGAAGAAATGCTGTTAAGCTGTATAATGGCATAAATGGGTTTTTATTTTCAATTTTGGTGCGTATCTCAGCCATTTTGGGAATTTTTTCAACAAATTTTCAACATGGGGTTGTTGGGACCCCACCTCATGAACTCAGTCACTGTCATTTTGTTATTTGGTCCCAAAAGGTGATTTTGCAGTCACTGCATGGAACCACCTTTTGGGACTGATTAACTAAACAACAGTGTCACAGTTCATGAGGTAGGCCCCTAAAACTCTGTGTTGAAAATTTGGTGAAAAATTCTCAAAATGACTGTTTTATGAGCGCATGCTATGCAGTTCCTATGCACGCCATAACTTTGAGCATTTTAATATTTTCACCCAGATTTTCAACATTGCCATTTTACCACACCTCCTTATGAACAGTACAGCTGTCATTTTCACATCTCACCCAAAATGTGTTTTCGCACATGTAGCGCACAGTGGCATGGTCAGTGTGCGAAATCAATGTTCGGGACAGATTAAGAAAATTACAGTGACACTGTTCACGAGCAGAGGTCTTAAACTGGCTATGTTGAAAATTTGGTGACAAAAGTTCATGAAATGACTGTTACAAGCGTGCATTGCGCAATTTCTATGCACCCTCATAAGTTCATGAATTTGTAATATTTTCAGCCCAGATTTTCAACATTGACATTTTTCCACACCTCCCTATGAACAGTACAGCTGTCATTTTTCACACCCTGGCCGAAATGTGTTTTCACACTTCCGGTACAGAATTTTGTTTATTTATTTATTTAGCTTTTGTTTACCGGGTAAGTACACTAGACAAGTATTATGCCTATTTTCAGGAATGACCCGGGAGAGTACAACATAAGGAACAACAGTCAAGGAGACATGGCAAAGAAAGTACAGTTTTTTGTCACAGTAAACAAACGTGGGAAATATATCATTTGACGCTAGGGGAAACATACAGTAGTAAGCACATTTCAGATTATACACTCTAGACTAGCTAGTTCAACTGACAGATATATACAGGTCATCATACATAGGAGTGGAGCATAGCTCAAGGACTGGATTGGTCATAATATAACTTATAACATTGTCATATATATCCCCTAAGCTAGTTGGATCACGGACAGGTATATACAGCTCATCACATTTTTCTAAATGTTCAGGATAGATTAAGAAAATCACAGTGACACTGTTCATGAGCGGAGGTCCCAAAATGCTAATGTTGATAATCTTCTGTAAAAAATCCCAACTAATTACATTACTGGTGTACATTGCGCAGTTTCTACGCACGCTTGTGACTTCACATTTTTTATTTTTATATTTTTACTCCAGATTTTCAACAATACCATTTTTTACACCTCATCATGAACAGTACAGCTGTCATTTTTCACATCCTGTTCAAAATGTGTTTTCGCACCTGTGGCACCAAATGACACAGTTGCTGTGCAAAATCACTTTTCACCTAACAAACTGATAGTGTCACAGTTCATGCAGTGGGGTCACAAAAAGCCCAAGTTGAAAACTTGGAGTAAAAATACCAAGAAACACCCAGGACATTAGGGTTTTCGACCATAACACCCTACCCTGTAGGGACTGACAGGTGTCAGGTGAGTGACTTAGGATTGTCGACAGTAATGCTCATGGCATTCCACCCCTACCCACACCCTGCAGCCAGTGACAGGCTTCGAGGTGCACTTTGGACCTTTTGGCCCCAGAGTTCACCCCATTCTCCTACACTGCACCTATTTCAGAGTATTTCCTTATGGAATGAGGTGAATGTAAAGCCCAAACACCCCAAGGCACACCTCGACACTTGTCAGTGTCTGAAGGGTAGGGTGAGGTAAAATGTCGTGACCATCATGGGTGATCACCCAAAGGCACACCCCAATGCCTGTCCATCTCTGCAGGGTGAGGGTGGAGTTAGCATCAGTTCAATACTTCACTGCCATTCCTATACTGCATCTTACTCCTGCACTTCCACTGCTAATGCCAGCAAGCAAACATTCTGCATTGATAAATGCTTGTTATACTTGCTACAGTACTGTGCTGATTTTCACAAGCTGATCACTGGCTTTTTTTGGTTGCAGGGCGGAGGTCTGCAGACGTTTTACTATCACATAGAAAAATGGACCTCTGCATATTGCTAACAGACTTTTTAAAATTGGACTTTTATAGCAATCCCTCCACTCAAGCAGCCTGTTTACTGCAGCATTTCATCTGTTACTCAGTGTTTCCCAGTGAGGAATGAGGTGTACAATAACAGCACATGCATTTCAGTCTTAATTTGCGCATAGCAGGACTTGATTACTAGATTCAGCTTGTTTTTATGGCTGAAAATAAGAAGCATACAAGTATACTGGAGTTTCCCTTATTGAAGATCTGAAGCTCTCAGTGTCTCATTCAGCAGACTACAGTGTCAAATTAGACAGCCCAGCTACAGCTCTGCATGTCTTGCTTTTATAGCTCTTTGAGAGAGGTTTATAACTCAGAACTCAGCCCCTGTAATTCAAAACCATAACTCTCAATTACTGTGGAGGAATGTTGTGAATTTTTTTTTGTATTGTAATAAACAAAATGCATTTGCAAACTGGATAATCATTGCAGTATCAAAGAAATGTGTGCAAATTGGCACTGAAGGATGTGTGTGTGTGTGTGTATGTGTTTGTGTGTGCCCGTGTCTTTGCAGAACTCTGTCAGAAGCTCCTGACAACTCCTGCTGCATAGGCTCCCCCACTTCCTCCACCTTTACAGACAGAGCTATGTTTTAACCCATTTATCCATTGATAAAGGGTATAGAGCAGAGTTTCCCCACACTGTCATGAACTATAATGCTGGTGAAAGGTAAGGGGCTCACTGCCACTGCTCTGGAGACCTCTGTTTATCCACAGATGCAGGTACTGTACAGTGTGGCATTTCTCCACACTGTGATGAAATGTAGCGGTGGTGAAAGGTGGGTGACTCACTGCTGTGGCGCCCACTGTTTATCCACAGGGACAGGTACAGTACAGTACAATGCAGTGCAGTACAGGCTTTCTCCACACTGATGAATGTAGCAGTGGTGAAAGGTGAGAGTCTGACAGCTCTGGAGCGCTCAGTTTATCCCAAGGACAGGTGCAGTGCAGGCTGCCCACACTGTAATGAGTGTAACAGTGATGAAAGTTGAGGTACTGATAGCTCTGGAGCCCCCAGTTCATACACAGGGACAGGTACAGTGTAATCTTTCTCTACCCTGTAATGAATGCAGTAATGCTGATAAGTGAATGGCTGACAGCTTTGGAGACCCCGGTTTATCCACTGATACATGCAGAGTGCACAATTTCTCCATATGGTGACATATTTAGTGTTGGTAAAAAGTGAGGGACAGACAACTCTGGAGCCTGAAGCCCTGTGATTATCTGAACAGGTACAAAGTGGGCAGATATAGTGCAAGCTTCCCTACAATATAATGGATTTGGTCAGTGTTGGGGAAAGATGAGGGACTGACATCACTGGAAACTGAAATCCTTAGTTTATCCACAGAGGTAGATACCATGTGGGTATAGAGACAGTGCAGGCTTTTCCTAACAGTGATGTGGTTTTTAATGATGGTGAGATGTGAGGGACTGACAGCTCTGGAGACTGCAGACTGCTGTTCATCCACTGGGACAGGTACAGGGTAGGTGTTCTCCATACTGTGATGAATTTAGTTTTGGTGAAAGGTAAGGGTCAGACAGCACTAGAGAATGAAGCTATCTGTTTATCCAGTGAGCCCGGCATGACACAGGCAGGTTCAGTACGTATTTATTGCTGGTGAAAGGTAAGGGGCTCTGGAGAATAAAGCCCTTTGTTTATCCACTGGAGCACATGCAGTATAAGCAGGTAGAGTATGTATTTGTGTCCATGTTATGAATAGAAACATAGACGTTGACAGCAGATAAGGACCGCAAGGCCCATCCAGTCTGCCCATTTCTTTTTCTATCTTATAAATGTGCCATCGGCCTTTGCTCTGTCAGTGGCCTATCTATTCATACTCATCTGTATTGCTCCCTTATGCCTATCCCATACCTGTTTGAAGCCTTGCACTGTATTCATAGCCACCACTTCCTGAGGTAGGCCGTTCCATTCATCCACCACCCTTTCTTTGAAAAAGAATTTCCTCACATTCCCCCTTAATCGGCCTCCCTCTACTCTCATGCTGTGTCCTCTTGTCCTGCTATTTTTCTTATATTTAAACATGTTAGACTCTTCCACCTTGTTAATGCCCTTAAGGTGTTTGAATGTTTTGATCATATTACCTCTCTCTCCCTCCTTTGCTTAAGGGTATACATATTGAGCTCCATTAATCTGTCTTCATATGTCTTCTGATGCAGTCTCTGCACCATTTTGGTTGCCCTTCTCTGGACTGCCTCAATGTGGTTAATGTCCTTGTGAAGGTGTGGCCTCCAGTACTGCATGCAGTACTCCAGATGGGGCCTAACCAGTTTCTTGTAAAGAGGGATTATTACCTCCCTCTTACGACTTGTGATGCCCCTGCTAATACACCTCAACATCCCTCTAGTCTTACCTACTGCTTTAGAGGTCTGCTTGGATGATTTCAGGTCATCGGTGATTATGATGCCCAAGTCTCTTTCTTCCTTTGTGACTGCCAGCAACTCCCCTCCCAGCCTATAGGTGGCTTCAGGGTTTCTCTTCCCTCTGTGCATGATCTTGTGCTTCTTTGCATTAAATCCCAGTTGCAACTCTTCTGACCATTTTGCTAGTTTATCCAGATCTCTTCTCATTCTGCCCACCCCATCAGGATCATCTACTCTGTTGCAGGTCTTGGTGTCATCTGCAAACAGACAAGCCTTACCCTCTAGTCCATATGCAATGTCTCTAATGAAGATATTGAAGAGGACTGACCTCAGGACTGACCTCTGAGGTACCCTACTTGTGACTTGCATCTCCTCTGACTGTATACCATTCACCACCACTCTCTGTTTTCTGCCCTTCAACCAGTTTGCAACCCAGTTGACCAACTTCTGACCCCCAGCCTACCCAGCTTATTTATCAATCTTCTATGTGGAACAGTGTCGAAAGCTTTTCTGAAGTCAAGGTAGGCGACATAAACTGCTCCCCCTTGGTACACCACTCTAGTTACCCAGTCAAAGAAATCTATGAGATTAGCTTGACAGGACATTCCTTTTGTAAACCCATGCTGTCTTGGATCCTGTACCCCTATGGATTCCAGATGTTGCACTATCCTTTCCTTAAGGAGTGCCTCCATAATCTTGCCCACTACTGAGGTAAGACTGACTGGTCTGTAGTTCCCTGCCTCCTCCCTGCTACCACTCTTGCGGAGCAGGATCACACGAGCCCTTCTCCAGTCTTCTGGGACTTCTCCTGTGCTTAGAGACTCACTAAACAGTACTGCTAATGGCTATGCTAGTTCCACCCTTAGCTCCTTAAGTACCCTGGGATGTATGCCATCAGGTCCCATTGTGTTGTCCACTCTGAGCTTAGCGAGCTCTTGTAGGATCCTTTCTTTTGTGAAGGGAGTAGTGCTCACCTCCCTCCCCCCGTGTCCATGGTGCTGAGCTGTGGGCCCTTCCCTACCTTCTCTTCAGTAAATACTGAGCAAAAGTATCTATTTGGGATAGATGCTTTTACATGGTCCTCCTCCTCACATGCCCCCTTTTCTCCTTCGAGCTTAGCAATACCCCCTCTGGACTTTCTCCTTTCACTAATGTATCTATAGAAAGTCTTGTCACCTTCTTTTACTGTTTGTGCTAGTGTTTCATCAGTTTGGGACTTTGTCTGCCTTACTGCCTTCCCTGCTTCCTCTGGGGCAGTTTGGTATGCCTCCCTATCTTCATCCCGCTGTGCTCCCTTATATTTCCTGAAGGTCAGCCTTTTGGCTCTGACCTTTTCTGCTACTGTATTTGAGAACCAAAGCAGTTTCCTTCTTCTTTTGCACTTCTTTTTCTGTCTAACACAATGGGACGTTGCTTCAAGTATTGCATCCTTAATGCTTGCCCACATTGCCTGTACCCCCTCACCTGTGTTTCTTTTTGCCAGGGCTAGCTTAACTCTGTTGGCCATCTTATCAAAGTCAGCTCCTCTGAAGTCCCATATTTTTGCCTTGGAATGGGATGATTTAGTTCTAGTGGCCAAACTGAACCATACCATGTGATGGTCACTGGCCCCCAGGTGATCTTCTACCTGGAGATCTGTGATCCCTTCCCTGTTAGTCAGTACTAGATCTAGGATATCCCTGTCTCTTGTGGGTTGTTGTACCAGCTGTTTGAGGCCTGCCCCTGCAGGGAATCCACTATGTGTCTAGTTCTGGCAGATGTTCCTGCTGGTATTGACCAATCTGTATCCGGCATGTTGAAGTCTCCCATTATTAGAACCTCCCCCTTAGCTGTCATGTTTTGTATATCTTCTAACAGTAATATGTCTATGTCCTCCCCCTGGTCTGGGGGCCTGTAGACAACCCCAGTTCTTATGGCTGACCCATTTCCTGTTTCAAGGGTGACCCACAGTTCTTCTGGCTCCTTATATGTATTCTGAATTTCTGTAACTTGGATATTTTCATTGACATACAGGGCCACTCCACCCCCTTTTGCACTTCGGTCTGTTCTAAACAGTACATTGCCAGGTACTGAAGTCTCCCAAGTGTGGTTACTGGTAAACCATGTCTCACTAGTTGCTACTATGTCCAGTTTAGCCTCTGACATTATTGCCTGCAGGTCTGGGATCTTATTTATCAGGCTTTGAGCATTTGTGTACATGATTTTCCATTGGCCAGATTTTGGTGTGTTAGTTGTTGGGTGAGGTTTGGCATTTCTCCTGTGTGGCGTATGGAGAGACGGACCTTTTTTCTTACCTGGTGATGCAAATGAACTGCAAACATGCTGAATCCCTGTTTGACCACTAGCTGAGGGGGGGAGGGGTGTTATTCCCATTCGACGTATGAGGTGCTGCACCCCTCTCCCCATTTGCTAGTTTAAATATTCTGCAAAGACGTCAAATTTCTGCCCGAATGCACCGACTCCCTCCTTAGTCAGATGCAGTCCATCAAATTTAAAGAACTTTCACTCCCAGAACTGTTGTCAGTTCCCTATAAATCTGTGTCCTTGTTCCTGGCAGCTCCCCTATCTCCCCTTCTCTGACCTTCTGTCCATCTTCCCCCCTCTCCCAGACTGGCAGGATCTCAGAGAAGGAGAAGTTGGACGAAATGGATGATAGTTTGTCACCCAGCCTGGTCAGGTGTTCCTTGGTCTCCACAACTGACCAGCTGGCGAGATCGATAGTCCCTATGTGTACCAGGACGTCCAATGTTTTCTCCTGCTTTGTGAACAATTTTGCAATGTGGTCAGTGTCTCTCCATGCTGATATACCTGGGAGACATTTGACCATTACCCCTGGCTGGAGATGGGTATCAACTCCCCGAATCATGGAGTCTCCTATGATCAGAAGTTTTTTCAAGTTTTGTTGTGCTAGCTCCTGTGCTGCAGTGTCCTGCTCTGCAGTGTCCTCTGCCCCTTTGTTTGATTTCGGAGATAGCGGCAGATACCTGTTTGTAGTGTTTATATGGTTTTTGGAGGTAATATGTTGGAGAGCACAGATTATACAACTGGCAGTGGTGGGACTCAAACATGAATTTCAGAGCACATACAACTGTGCTTTTGCTACTGGATCTGTGTTGTTTTAATATTTTTTATACATCCTGCTAGTATAAAAGTCTGTGCACATTTGGATATCATACAGTCTACTGTATGTACCCCCCCACACACACACACAAACACACATGTTTGTGTCAGGCAGGAACTGTGGCACACAATCTTACATCTGTGCTAGATGATTTCTTTCCTTTCCTTTTCACTACTGTCAATAATATCATTTTGCAGCCATATTAGCTTTGGCTAGAGTTTGTTTAAGTGAACTACAGACCACTATTTGCATTTATACAGTACTATATTGTAGACAGTGCAATTGCTGTGTTTTTAAACTTTGTAATGTATAAATTTTTTTCAATAAAGAGATTACAATGAGAATTCTGTGGATTGCTGTTTTTCCACACAGTGCAGTTTCGTTTCCACCAAGTGGTCATTGATGGTATTGCTTTTAAAGTCCACTTCAGTTATAGCCTGTTTATAGGACAATTTTTCCCCGGCAAATTGCACATTCTTATAAATAGGCTACACTGTGTTTTTCCAGAATAGAGCAGATAAGATGCAGTGTCTCATTTTTAGTGGTGTCCTGCTTTTACAAATTGTTAGATTGTGCCCTGGATATATCAACTGAGGGGCAATATCTACTATTAAGTGGGCTTCCACATTTTGATCCCAAATGTCCAACAGTCTTTTTATGACCTGACATTATGATCATGACAGATGGAATTTTAAAAATCCCATCCAAAAGGTGATTTCTCTGTGTGACTGTGGAAACAGGTTTAAGTGGGGATTTGAAAAATGACACCTGCCATGTTCAGGAGGTGGGGTAACACAAAGGATGCACTGAACATTAGGGCCAACATCTGCAAAAATAAAGTTATGAGTAAATAAATTATTTTGCATTCTTCTGTTAGGTATGGAGCAGGTCTGATCAGGACTAGTCAAATGATCTGCCATTTTAGATAAATGGCTAACTAGAATGCACCCTAATATCTTGAAATCCATATTTATTTATTTTATTTATTTAGCTTTTGTTTACCGGGTAAGTACACTAGACAAGTATTATGCCTATTTTCAGGAACGACCCAGGAGAGTACAACATGGGGAATACCGATAAGGTAACACAAGGATGGATAACATATTACATGAAATAAGAAAACATGTGAGAAAAAGAAAACACCAATCAACAGTAGTACAACGTATGGAAGAAATACATAATTGACAATAGGAGGATCTATATAGGAGTGCAGTATGATCCACAGTGCAGCTTAGTAACATATAACTTAAGTTTTTAGTAGGCAAAACCTGGGAACAAGCAGGCTCAAGTGGCAAATTATATATAGGTCAACAGTATACTAAGACATACAAGTTGGCAGTACCAGAGTACTGGGGAGTAGAAAGTATCACCAATACAGATGGGAGTAGGCAGGGCAACCCATGTCCATAGAGCAATGCAGTGGACACAGAAGATGCCCACAAATTGGGGAAAATGAGTAGTTGCGAATAGAGTAGAAATTGATCAATTTAAGTTATGGAAAGTATCAACAGCTTTAGCAGCGATAACTTGGATGGTTTCCATCAGCATGATACATTACTCTAGGGGGGCTTGGGACAGTCACACACTGATGTTAGCTTCAGAAAAGTCCACAGAGAAGTGTGAAAACTCCAATGGGAAGGGGCCGAATGGACATGATTGGGGAGTGAGTTCCAGAGTCTGGGCGCATATGCAGCAAAGTCACGATCCCCCATAAGGGTACGGGTGGGCAGTACTTTAAGCATCCCTGCAGTCAGGGACCTAAGGTGGTAGGGAGTAGGGTCCATTTTTGGAAGAAGCAGAGCCAGTCCCTGAGGGATGCCAGTATTAACCACTTTTCCTGAGAAACTTCCAACCCTGAATTCCAGGTATTTGGCTGGGGGGAGCCAGTGGAGTTTGTCGTATAGCTCACAACAGTGGGTGAGTCGGGGGGGCAGCTAGAGCGAAGCGACAGATGTTATTATATGCCGTGTTCCACCGTGTGAGATGAGTTTGGGGGGACCAAGCAAATAAGTGAAGTCCATAGCTGAGGGAGGGAAGAAGGACACCTCTCGCAAGGGCGAGTCTAGTTGCGGGAGTTAGGTTGTACTTGGCCCTATAGACCAGGCCAAGCTTGCTGTTCGTTGTCCTACAGATGTTTAGGATATGACTCCCCATGTCAAGTTGGGGGTCAAGAGTAACCCCAAGATATTTGATTGAGTTCACTGTAGGCAGCGAGGGGCCATCCGCACTAGTGATGTTGAGCAAGGCCGATGAGGCTTTGATTTTGGCTGTGGAACCAAAGAGCATAGCCTGTGTTTTTTTCAGGTTCAGAACCAGTTTATGGTTAGTAACCCAGGACAAGACTTTGTAAAAATCATCAGACAGGCACTGGTTTAGGGCGATGGCATTTTGAGAATGAGCCACTATCACCAAGTCATCCGCATACAAGGTGGCTCGGCAGTGGGAGGTCACCATAGGTAGTTGGTTAATAAAGAGGGAGAAAAGGAGGGGGCCCAGTACTGAGCCCTGGGGGACTCCAGAGGTCACTGGGCGGGGCTCTGAGAGGACCTTGTTGAAGCAGGTACACTGCTTTCTACCATTCAGGTAGCCCATTAGCCATTTCATGGCATGGGGAGATAGTCCAAGTGACCATAGCTGTGCTCCAAGTAGTTTGTGGTCAACAAGGTCAAAGGCTTTTGACAAGTCAATAAATATGGCACCAGAGAGTTTGCCCTGGTCCATGGCTGATCTGATGCTTGATATAACTGAAATCAAGGCGGTTGTGGTGCTATGTCCCTTTCGAAAGCCATCCTGGGCTGGGGACAACAGCTCATGGGTGTGGATGTACTCCGAGAGTTGCTCGGCCACCACCTTTTCCAGGAGTTTACTAAGGGATGGGAGGATAGCAATCGGGTGATAATTGTCTGGCAGTTTAGGATTGCCCTGCTTCAGAACGGGGACTATCCTCGCCTCCTTCCAGATATCAGGGATTATCCCTGAACTAAGGGATAGATTAAAGATGTGGGCTACTGGAGAGGCAATGTAATCAGCACCAAGCTTAAGAAGCTTAGGTTCCAGGTTGTCAAGGCCTGGGCTAGAGTGCTGGGAGAGAGCGGCTAGGCATCTCTGAATGTCCTGGACTGATACAGCCCTGTGATTAAACATACACTGAGAGGGATGACTTTCCTGCCACATGGAGGGAGGGGTGAGAAACAAGCTCTCACCAGCCGGGAAAAGAGAAGTGAGGACCAAGAGGTCAGTGAAGTGAGTATTTAGGGAGTTGGCTATGGTATGAGGGTTATTACATGAGACTCCATTTATAACCATGTCCGTGACCCCCAGATGGGTGGACCCACTGACAAGAGATTTGATATTCCTCCAAAACCTCCTGGGATCTCTGGCAGAGCTAAGTAGGGCAGACTTACAGAAGTCACTCTTCGCTGCCCTGATAGCCTTCTTGCACTGATTCCTGAGGTGCCTGTATCTTTGAAAATTAGAAGGGTCATTAGATCCTTTGATATGGGCCCAGCATTTGTCTCTTTAATAGACTCAGAGGTCTCCAATTCCCTAGTTCTAACTTTTGACCTTTTTTATAGATCAATATTAAAATGGAGTTTGTCATTGATTCTGGAGGACAGTTAGTATGTAATAGAAAATTAAACAGAATCGTTAAAGTGGGCACAAGGTCAGAATTATAACTTTTGTAAAACTCTGCATCTAGGCCATCTGTTCCTGGGGCTGTCCCATTCCTCAGCTTTTTTTTTTTTTTTTTTAATTTGTAATTTAGCATTTTTCTCCCTGATCCTGGGACCCCAGCAGACACAGATGTGCGTGCACATGGTGGCGCACACACATGCTGGGTCCTGGCTCTGCCCCTTCCGCCCCACCCCTGGCAATCACCAGGCTCCCAGTTGCCTGAACTGCCACCTGTCCTTTACCAGGAGGCAGCCAAGGGCAGGGGAAAACCCTCATCCCTCCCCGGGAGAAGAGAACTGCCTCACAGCAGCTCAATCCTACTCCTCATCCTCCCCCCTCCTGCCAACACCCTACAACATAGGCTCTTTCCGAAACCCTGGCTTCCGGCATGGCATGAGGTGAGGCGTCCAGCGCCTCAACCCTCAGCACCACTGGGCCACTCCTCAGAGGTGTAATAACTGATTCTACCTCCTCCTTCAGTATCAGACCAGATAATTGCCTTTTTCTATCATCTGTAAATTGGGGTAGATTTAACTGTGAAAAAAACACAGTTTCCAGAGACATCTCCAGAAATTCACCAAAAGTGTTAACACAAAATGTCTCAACTGTTTCTAACAATCCATCGGACATAGACTGTAATTGTCCCTCTTATGTCCTGATCAAACCCTGTTTTCAATTTGCTGTTTACAGTCTTTAAAAGGGTCAAAAGTCTGTTTTTTATTCTGAGGCCCAGACCTCATATCTTGGTGTAACCCCCCCCCCCCCACCACCACCACCACAGGGTGGGGCTTACCTGTTGCCCTGGGGACCCCGTCCCTGCTCCTGCTCTGCCCGCCCCCACCACCAGTCCTGGGTCTTGCTGTCCCCTTGAGTCTCCATCTGGCCCCAGGGATGTTTTTTAAAGTATTAAATGGACCAGATGGGCAATACGGGTCTGCTCATGTGCAGTAGCGCTTGCCCATTTTCTCACCACTGCAGCGGCTAAAATATTGCCTCCCCGGCTATGTTCCCTCTAAGGTGTGCGCACGTGCGCCCGCACAGCAGTCAGAAATAGCCCGCACACAGCTTCAGTAGTAGCGTACAAAGCAGCTGACAGGGATTCTCATGTTCAAGAAGTAGTGACTATAGTCTTCACTCAGATTTAAGACTTAGACAGCAGGACATGAAAGTGAATGGGAAAGAAACATTGTATGCTCACCCCTGAGGCCACAACCCATTAACTTTAACAAGCCAGCAATTAACAAGCCAGACATCTTGCTTTTGCTCCACTTATCAAACAATGGAACTGATCGGCAAAATTCCAACCAATCGGCTTTGCAGTTACAGCAATGTTTTCAGCTTGACACGTCTTTTCAGTAAGACAGTACTTGATAATGAACAGTATTCCCCTGCTGTTCATAGAAATTGCATGTTTTGTTTGGTAGATTCCCCTCAACAAAGCAATGCGAGAGATTTTCTGACATAGGGTGTATATTATATTATTTCAGTATTAAAGTTGCACAACTTCAGTGTAATCTGCCTCCTCCCCAAGCAGTGTCTCACATACAAAATGTATTTATAATGGAGTTAAAGCCTCACCATTGAAAGTGTGTTCATTTTTTTTCAGTACAAGAAAATGGGAAAACTATAGTTTGTGTTTACAATAAAAGCATCAAAGCAACCTACTGTCTGTTTGTGTCATTTTTTTATGTATTTGTTGGGGGCCGGGATGGGAATAACCTTCTCAATTAGCAGGCTGAGACACTGACTGTACATATGTCTAGAGAGATGAGATTGCGATTCTTTTTAAAACAGGGTCTCACATTATATATACATTTGAGATTCAATGAATCAATGCTTGTAAGGTTACCCATGTTGGCTACATGGGGATAGTAATTCTAAAATGGGCAACAAGAAATAGCAGCTAAAAATTTCTTTAATTTAATTTCATAAATTCAGACTCGGTTAGTATGGATCCGGAATGGAAGAGAAATACAGTCTCCTAAATGGATCTCCTCTCTCATATCACACTGACTCACTCACTACATTGCAAAAATACATTTTAAAACCCCCACTGAGCTTGACAGTACTCAACGTAGTCATTGTAAACCATACCTAGGGTAAATGACATCACATACAATTATGCATGCGTCCATCAAAGATCCCATTGCTAAGTACTGCTTTAAGAAGCTGTCCAACCCTGAATACCACATTGCCATAACAGTATTAAATGATGTACTTTTGGAGTTGGCAGAGTTGTCTAAGATGTTTCAGAAAGTGGTCTAACAACAGTTGAAGCTGCACAGATTGCTAGGCCAAAAATAAAAAAAGATCAGAAGCCAGTACCTGGGTGAAACTGTCTATTGGAGCCAACCAGTAAAACTGCTTTTGGCTAATTGCGCAGCTATAGTAAGCACAACAGCAATTTTGCAATTCATTGGCCTGTCATGTGACCATCTGGACAGCTGATTTCTGCAGGCAAACTTTCTGACTGATCTGCTTTTGATTTTGCAGCAATGCCACATTGCAGCTTTGAGTCTGGCTTATCAAATATTGAGAGACTGTACAGCAAATATCAGGACTATTTATTTCATCAGTGGACCGGCAGAAATTGTTAGCCAGTACAATGACTTCGGATTTATAGTTGCTGAAAAAAAAAAAGGGAGGATCATTAAAATTCTTTACTGACATGATACACTTTGCTTTGACTAACATTCAGTATAGCATGGTGGCTAAACTTATTAATGTATGTGCTACATTCCAAGCTAAACATGAAGCTATCATGTACAGAGGTTCCTACGCAGTCTTATCCTACCCCAGAAGAGATTCTCCACAGGGAGGTGCAGAGTGAGAAGGCTACAATAGCACAGAGACAAATCTTGGGAGTGATGGAGGATCATGTACTGAAGCAGAGAGAAGTACAGTATGACTGAGTAGGACCATAATTATCTTTGGGTGGAAGGTTTCACTCAAGGATTCTCATAGGAAAGTTAGGGAAGATTTGTTGCTGCTCTTGGAAAGAGCATTAGGATTTTACATCTCCAGAAACATAGTAGAGTCTATAAAGGTATATGGAGATCCTGAGCCCACAACACAAATTGATATTACATTTAAAAATCATCATGCAGCTAGCAGCTTGCTTTCTATGGACAGCCAGCAGAGTTGTTTGGGAATACATTTAGTTAACATGTTAGACTTGGGTGAAGTCTTTTCACGGTTTAAACAGACTAAGGGTAGTCCAGAATAAATCTTAGAGGCAGATAACCCTCTGATTGACTTTGGAAACCTAATTGACCCCAATACCTATTCACTGCTGACAGTTATTGATTAAGCCTGTAGATATCAAACAAATGAACTCTGAATGCCAGCTGGATTTGGATAAGGGAATTGGGGATCAAGATGTGGATGCCCTTTCTATACTTTTCATGGAATATTGAGCACATCCATCTTAAAATAATTGACCATAAAGTAGTGAGTTTTCTGGATAATTTTGATATTATTGGACTGCAAGAAACATGGTGTACAGAACATATAACTCCCACATTGGCTGGATAGTCTGTCTTTACTCTGCCAGCAACTAAAGATAAAAAGTTTGGAAGGTTTAAAGGGGTATTTTTTATCAAAATGTGCTAAATTTTCAGATCACTAACATTTCTACTAAGTCATAGGGTATTTTGGTTCTAATGATTAGCAAGGAACAAGAGAAGATCATTCTCTGCAATATATACTTTCCTCGAATAGAGCTACTGATCCCACTGACCTTTTCAGGATCTAAAACTGCACTTGATGAATTATCAGATAAGAATATATCTTGTCCTATAATTATTTTGGGAGACTTTAATGCCAGAATTCCTTATTATTTCTTGGAGGATGTATATTGAGATATGATCCATACAATATCTATAATTAATCCAACTATCCCACATACTAGGCTGCTCAGGATCTAAAATCTAACCTCAGATGTAGGGAATTGCTAGCAGGACTTGGCCAGTAGAAATTTCTGTATTTTAAATGGGAGAACTCAGAGACATCTAGTTGGATCCTTAATGTATAAGAGAACCTACTGGCTCTTCAACCCCTGATCAGGTTTGGGCCAATTTGAAGCAGTAAAGCTGATCTAAAAGTTAGAGGTCATGGCTAGATTGGAATCAGCACAGTCTGCTATTGTAATTAACATCAAATGCCCTTTTTGGAACTTTACGGAATGAGGCACAATAGGAAGAGAGTCTGGAAGTCATAAACAAGAGAAGGATTGGATGGGAGCCGATTCAGCAAGCTAATGTCAAAGAAATTCTTAGTACAGGAGTCTTAGGTGATATTCACAAGTTGGTCCTGGACAAAAGTAAGGCCTTTAATATTTTGGAGAATTGGGAAACTATTCATTCTCTACTTGGACCTAGATGTAAAACAATGTACCATCCTAGGTCCCTTTATAAAAAGTCTTAGTTTAATTTGGTATGCCTACAGGCAAAGAAAGAGTTTGGAGGAAAACTAAGACAGCATAAGAAGAAAAGAAATAAGTCTACAGCAGATTTAAATTGCTAAAGACTGAAAGAGAAAAATATAGGACAATTCTCAAATGGGAGAGACATAAACATACTCAGGGACTTTGGGAAAAACTGAGGCAGGTTGTTTTGGATAGGGATGGAAGGCGATTTTGGAATGTTGTTGCCCAGGGATATAATAGATATGCCAATAGGATTGAAGCCTATATTACACCTGAAGTTTGGGCATCTCATTTCTCCAAGCTCTATTATTCTCATGAACAGCAGGAGACACCTGATGCTTTCAAAATACAGGAATATGAAATTTTTCCAAGACCTATATTGATCACAGAGGACGAAATATGGATGGCACTGATTGGCCTTAAGGCAAATAAAGCACCAGGGCCTGATGAGATCCTAGGTGATCTCTATAAGGTTTTTACCAACTGATGGATTATTTTCTTCTTTTACTGTTTAATGGCCAGGTTCAGGGGTACTCTTACCCTGCCAGTTGGGCAGGTAGTGTTATCTTCCCGATTTTTAGAAAAGAAGATCCGAATAACCCAAGGATGTATCAGCCTATTAGTTTGATATACATTTCACAGAAGATTTTCTCTAGGATAATTTTGGGCAGATTGCTGTTGTGGGTGAAGGAGAACTCAGTATTGAAATAGGCACAGAACGGTTTCCGGAAGGACTGTTTTACAGTACACTACTATTATGTGCTTCAGCACCTGATCTGAAGTATACTAAAGTGAGAAAAACAGATTATATTGCTGTTTTGTAGACGTCTCCTCGACCTTTGAGAGCATTAGCAGAAAAATCATTTGGGCTACATTAAGGGATCTGAAGTTGGAGGCCTCGCTTCTTGATGTTATTAATAGACTCTATGAAAATATGTGGGCAAGAGTCCAGGATAATCAATTTGGTCATCTAACTCATAGATTTGAGACAAATGTGGGGGGGCAGACAGGAGTGTATTTTGGCCCCTACTCTAACATCTACATTAATACAGTTTTGGATCAGCTAGGTAACTCAGATAACCCAGATTTTCATACTCCAAAAAATTAATGATCAAAGGACTGAATGTTTAGCACATGCAGACAATTTAGTCTTGCTGTCTACTTCAGTCCTAGGTCTTAAAAGAAAATTGGATCACTTTGAATCTCTCTGTTCTCAAAGGAAACTAAAAGTTAATCTTGGCAAGACCAACATTGTAGTTTTTGGCTCCCAAACCAAGAATATGTTAGGCTTTAGGCTAAACTGTAACCATATAGACACTGTTAAGTGTTATGACTATTTAGGTGCCCATTTTGCCTATAGCCTATCTTGGACAAAACATTTGGAGGCTATTCAATTTAAAATAGGATCTTCTGTAAATGTCCTAAAAATATTTAACAGCAAGATGGGGAAGTCAATGGTGAGTTGGGTATCAAGAGTTGTTAATGCCAAAATAAGAACAAGCATGTTATATGCCTCTGAAATCTGGGGTTATACTTAGGTTAGAGAATTAGAAATAATTCTGAATAAATTCTATAGATACATGTTAATATTTTTAAATGGAACTCCAAGCTGTATTCTTGCTTTGGAGTAAGGACAACGTTCCTTGACTTTCTCTCATCTGTGAATGACAGATTCTCCTCTGTTGAAACTTTTTTTTTGCCCCAACAAAATATTCCAGAATGTGTAGTGGAAGCCATCGAATTGGCCAGTATGGGATATGTACATCCCTTTATTCAACTTATTAAGGAAACAATAATGCCGGCCAGATTGGGCCACCTCTTATATAAAATTTACACAAGACCATTTGAGTAGATTAGGCAGGATAACAAATGGAGGCTTATTGACTTAAGACATAAATTCTTTCTATGTTCAACTTTCCAAGCTTAAGCTATATGGATTGCATAAAAAAAGTAAAGATTTCAAGGGAATATGAGCAATATCTCTCTTTTTTAACCTGTCCTAAACAAAGAAGAATCTATACAAGATTCAAAACTGAAAACTGTAATGCTCAATGCATTCATTTCAGACAAATGAGAGATGTTACTTTCTCCATATTGTAAATGTGGTGAAGACTATAGATGATCTCAAACATGTGGTACTCTTGTGTCCTAGAGTACGAATCAACTAGGAAAAACTGCTTGGTGGATTCTTAGGATCTCAGCCTCCCTTGGAGGATCTTTTGGAATATTTGTTGACTATGAAAGAGAAGAATATGGTAGAGATCTTTGCAAGATTTTTAATCTCAACTCATTTGTAAAGTTTATTAGGGGGACTTGAGGTCTTGTGGAGGTTTTTTATATGAAAAAGTACTCAAGGGACACTGTTAAACTGAATTGCACTGTAAAGATATTTAAATTCCTTGTTGATTTATTCATTGTCTATTTATATTTACTGGGTATTTGTCCTCATTTTAGTATATTGTAACTGCTGTATGCTGAACAATAAATTGTACTACTACTACAACATTCCAAGCTTCTAGTGCTGACTGTGAAAAAGGCTTCAGCCTCATGAACTGCATTAAGAGCAAACAAAGAAACCGCTTGGAAGAAAGCCATTTAGATATGCTGATGCGAACAAAATTCTTTAACATTTGGTGAAAAATGGATCTTAATAAAATATAAGTCCACTGGAAGAATGGGAAAGACAGGAGAGAAAAAGAGTAAATGTTGATTTCTTAGCAATGCATCATCAGCAGCACCCCTTTTAGATGCATGCAAGACTCTTTAAAATGTACATAGTTAGCACATGTTTCCAGTTCATACTGTTATGGGACACAATGCACAACCAAGCTTCGGACTGTGTCAGAATGTATATTTATACTTTGCATTGAGTATTTGAGTGTTTGGTTATGTTTTCTACTGTTTACTGGTAATAAAATATATCACTTGTTTGGGCTACCCAATTAGCGCACATGAATCAATTTTTTTGCACAAAGTGCCGCACACACATATCAGTCGCCCACCCACAGAGACTAAAAATTAGAGGGAACATTGCTCCCCAGTGATCTTGATCCAAGAATGGCTTAATCGGGGGTCAGACACATAGAAGAGGCACCTGAAAGGTGGCGAGAGTATTTATGAATATTAATGAGCAGGGAATGAATATTATTGTACTGTCTGGCAGCCTGGGGGGGGGGGACTGTGTGAATCGGCAGCCACAACAGATGAAATAAATGATTACAAATATAAATTAGCAGTTACTTTGCAGAGGACAAAGGCTGCAGCAGGACAATGGGGCAACTATAATGTTACCACCTTTTAGGAAGCCCAAAGTGGGACATCTCTTACTTAAACATGATTTTTCGCATGACGATATGCAACCTTGACCAATGCAACAGACGTGTTTTCTGTAAATAATCAGAATTAAGACTAAGTGTTGTAGTTTTTATGTTCGCTTGCGTGCATGCGCAAGGAACATTTTGGGAGAGTAGCACACTTTGGAGGTGTGCCCCTCCCATCCAATGCACTGCTCCCTTGAGCAGGCGTGGCGGGTGGTGCAGGAGCTCTGTATGACAGCGGTGTTCCTCTGCTTCAAAGGAAAGCACCGCTGCCATACTGAGCACTGCCATCGTGCCATCCCCCTATGTCACGCGTGCTCCCCGTGCGCGTCCGCCACCCCAAAGCTTTAGTGCCCACGCTGGAGCCCACCCCAGCGTAGCGGAAACGTGTTGCGTAGGGGTGCCCCAATCCGTCGGCTCCACGGCCCCTAAGCCATCCTGCTCTCACGCTGGGAGCCCACCCCAGCGTGGCAAGCGTTCCTTTGTTTTGCCGGCGGGGGTGCCCAATCCCCTGTCGGCTCCTCGGCCCCCGCATAGTTTGTCAGCGGTGGTGCCCAATCCCCGTCGGCTCCCTGCGCCCCCAGCCATCTTCTGCCATGCTGGGCCCACTAGCGTGGCAAGCGTCCCGTCGTCGTTTTTAAAAACCTGTAAAATAAAAACAGTCCCATGCGCGTCTCCCAGCCCCCTCACAACCCGCACCCACCCCACTGTACCCAGCCTCCCCACACCCCCACCCCATACTTACCTCTGGACTCCGTGTCGATGATCTTGGTGGACCGGGAACACATCTGTACTCTTCAAAGGCGACCGTGAACTGAGGAAATGCAGGTAAGCCGTATAATGGGCTAGATGGGGGGGGTTCAACTTTATTGCATATCTCAGTCATTTTTTGGAATTTTTGCACCAGATTTTCAACATGGGGTTTTTGGAGCCCTTCTCATGAATGATGTCACTGTCATGAGCAAGACTGGGCCTGAAGGTGATTACAGGCACCGCGCAGTCACTGTAAAAAATCACCCTTTGGGCTCAAATACCACCATAACAGTGACATCATTCATGAGAAGGGAGCCTAAACCCCATGTTGAAAATTTGGTGCAAAAATTCCAAAAAATGACTGTTTTACGAGCGTGCGTTACGCAGTTCCTACGCAGGCTCGTAAGTTCGCGTATTTTCAATATTTTCACTCCAGATTTTCAACATTGCCATTTTATCACACCTTCTTATGAGATGTAGAGCTGTCATTTTTCACATCTCACCCAAAACATGTTTCCACCCATGTAGCACACAATGGCGCAGTCGGTGTGCGAACTCAATGTATGGGACACATTAAGAAAATCACAGTGACACTGATCATGAGCAGAGGTCTTAAAATGGCTGTGCTGAAAATTTGGTGAAAAAATTCCTAAAAATGACTGTTTTACGAGTCTGCTTTGCGCAGTTCCTTCGCCGCTCGTAAGTTTGCGAATTTTCAATATTTTCACTCCACATTTTCAACATTGCCATTTTACCACACCTCCTTATGAGCAGTACAGCTGTCATTTTTCACATCCTGCCCAAAATGTGTTTCCACCCATGTAGTGCACAATGGCGCAGTCGGTGTGCAAAATCAATGTATGGCACACAGTAAGACAATCACAGTGACACTGTTCATTAGCAGAGGTTTTAAAATGCCAATGTTGACAATTTGGTGAACAAAATTCCTAACAATGACTGTTTTACGAGCGTGCATTGCACAGTTCCCACGCATGCTCCTAGGTTTGCGAATTTTCAATATTTCCACTCCAGATTTTCAACATTGCCATTTTACCACACTTCCTTATGAGCAGTACAGCTGTCATTTTTCACATCCTGCCCAAAACGTGTTTCCGCCTATGTAGCGCACAATGGGGGTAACAAAAAGGTCATGCTGACAATTTATTGTGCAAATACCAGCAATCACACAGGGCATTAGGGTAAAGCACCATACATGCCAAACACCACTGCAAATACCTGCAAGCGAACGTTCGGCATTGACAAATGCTTGTTTAGTTGGTTGTAGTGTTTCTTATCATTTTAAGGTATTTTAGTTAAGGTATTTTAGATTTTTGCAACATTTAGAAGAAAGTCAGAAAATATTTTTTTCTACTATAATGCCAGGACATGAAGTATTTTTCATGTTTTCTTGCAGGACACAACTTCCCAAATCAGAACTGTCCTGCGAAAATCAGGACAGGTGGTAACCCTAGGCAACTGTTTTTAAAAACTGTTTTTTTTTGGCTACAGGAGCTTTTGAAAAAAAGGACTGCTGTAAAACTGCGTGGAACTGTAAATAATGGCAGCCATCTTTGGTACTCTGATCCCCATGGATGGCCAATCAGCTTCTTGGGTGCCCAAAGACTGGTGAAATACCTTTTGGGAGAGGTGTGAACTTTATTTCAGGTACCAAGACTTGATAACCAATCAATAATTGAAGTGGGCTAAAGTTTAGTAATTTCTTGGATCAGCAGCTTGATTCAGCCAATCGAAGGCTGAGGTTTGCTGTTGAAACCCCAGGGACTTTTTGAGTTTGGCACAGTCTGGCTAGAGTCTGGCTTGGGCTCTGATCCAGCTTACAGGAATCATCTCTTTTCTAGAAAAGGGATTTTGAAAAGTGGTCCAAGGTTTTGCTGTGATCACCTGAGAAATTAAAAAAGGGGTTCTTCTGTGTTTGGAGAACCAGTGATTGCAGCGATCCTCCATCTGTGTCCCCCCTCTATCTTCAAATTGTGTCCCCTTGTTCTTGCACATCTCTTTTTCTGAAAGATGCTACCCTCTTGGACTTTGTTGATTCCACTGAGATACTTAAAAGTTTCTTTCATGTCCCCCCCCTCCCTTCTTTCCTCAAGGTGGAATTCAGATGTAACCCGTAGGTGGTGCTATCCCAAGGGCTACTACCCCTGCCTGTTTGACTACGGACAGGTTGAGGGGCCTAGGTCCTATGGTGGGTGCCTCCACCCAGAGGTCAGGGTTCGTAGTGGTTAGACTATCTTGGTCACAGCTCTCTGGGACACTGAGACCCTCTTTTATTCCCTCTAGTGGCTTACACAGTACACTAGAGTTGCAGCCCCTATACCCCACGTATACACACTGTTCACTCACAAAGTACCACTTACCCTCGAGACTGATTCTGTAGCACGTCTCTGTGGACCCCCTGTAAAATAAGGTTAAACAACATACCCAGCGAAACACAATACTGTTTCCATAAGTACCAACACCACAGACAGTATATAGTATAACAACAACAAATCTGATTTATTTAGGGGACAGTAACATGGGAGGGGGAAATCAGGTTAATTAGTGGTATTAAATCACAGAACTTTGCACACATACAGGGTCTGAAAAGTCACACTCTGGGTACCCAGGTTGGGAGGGGCTGGCCAGGTCCATTGCCCGGGGTTGGCTGGTAGGTGCAGATGGATAGGGCCCTGTAGAAGAAAATATATGCACAACACCCAATTGTAATCTGGAGCCGAATGGCTCAGTCCATGAAGCAGTGAAACAACAAGAATTAGATGACACACTTGTGATTGAAAACAGGCTGCAGGGGAATACCCTGATCTGTACTCACAATACCCAAGCCGAGATCCAGATGGTGGATGTTCTTCTGGATTGTCAGAAGCAACAGGGCATAGAGACAAGGTCCTTGTGACTGGACCTCACTGCAGTTTGTAGCAAACGGATTTAGTCTGAGACAAGCTGGGGTTTGCTTCCAGCTTCAACACACAGCACACAGCACAGGGGATTGGAAATAGCAATTCCCCACAAGTACTATGCACATTCATATGTAAAAGGAAAGTACTATACCAGGCAGGCTGCTCCTCAATCCCAATCGCACTTCCTGCAAATTACCCGGGAGCACACACAGCAGCTTCAGTTCCCGACAGATCGAGCGTGATTCAGCAATTTCTCCAGTCTTCTACAGGGTGAGCCAGGTTTCCACACTTCTGGTGCTTCTTTCTCCTCACAAATTGGATTCAGTCCAAACTGGCACTTACAACGGCTGCAGACCTAACCTCAGGGCTTCACACATGCTTCCTGCGCGAAACTATACACCGCAGAAGCACAGACCTCCTTCTCTCTTCACTGTCACAATTGATCTGATCTTTCCAGTCACAGAGCAGGGCATTTCCTTTAGCTCCACACCATTCGGTTGGCAGGTTCAGCTGTCACTCACAATAAAACTCACTCTGTTGGTGGAAAAGGGCGCCAAGGTCAAAACTTCATTTCCCAGAGTCACTGCCCATACAATCCCCTTGTGGCTGGCTCAAAATTGAGAGTCCAAGTTCCGATTTGTCTACAGGTTCCATTTTAAGGAACCTCTCCCCATTGATTGGTCCATTTCAGCAGTTCAGGACCAAAATGAAAGAGCAACACTGAAACAGTTCATGCTGAAATGAAGACAGGTTAGACAAACTACATTTTCTCAGCCACTCCAAATGATCTCTGACAAATAATTATATCTTTCAGCAAGGCTCTCTCTGCACATGTAATGACAGCAGAAACGGAGCGAATTGACAGCAGTTCGGGCGGGATTAGAGTATTAAATACATAGTCCACCCCATACAAACTAATTACGTCTGAAAGCAGACAGCTCTTAAAGAGACAGTACATGGAGGCACAAATAGCACTCACTTGGAACCACATTTAAACAGCTTAAACACCAAACACCATCCAGACTTGGAGCATTCAGGCAAGTTCCTGGAAGACTTTTTGGAACCCCCATTTGCAGAGGGGTTACACCCTTCCTGGCCTGGAAAAACTTGGCATCCGCATCAAGTAAGTACCCCCATAAGTTTCAATATAACCATATACATTTACATCAGTGTCACATTAGGCTTATACATGTAATCATCAGTCAACATATCACCTTACCAGAAACAATTTTCTGAAACTTTACAGTACATCACTTTTTACACAGTATTATACACACATTGTACCATAACCCAAGTTATTACCTCCTGTACATGAAACCTGAAGAGATGGGGCCCTTCGCTATCAGCTGCCTTGGGGCTGGATGTAGAAGACTTACATTCAGAGGGCAACACACAAGTAACTTGAGCTAGCACGGATGTTCAGTTTGGGTAATGAGCTTGGGGACACATACACTCCTTTATGAACAACATTGAGAGGCAAGTACACAGGCCTCCCAGGGGAATCATAAATGAGGTGCAGCACAGGCTTTACAGCTCGACCAGTCTTTCTAGGGGGAACTGTTACAGTCTCTGCACCGTGAGCCTCATTTTCAGCATTGTCCTCGCTTGTCAGGAGAGTCTCCATTGGGGTAGAGAGGCTAAAACTTGGGGGCACTTTCAGCTCTAGGAGTTACAATCTCTGATTCCACGACACTTTGCTGACATGGAGAACTTTCGGACACTGGCAGTGAACTATCAAGGCACTCAACACACTCTTCTTGTTCTGGTATATCACCAGTTTGTCCCAGTCCATCAGTTTCCTCCTCTGAAAGCTCAAACAGTTCAGCCATACACAATGATTCCATATCATCTGACTTGATGCTTTGCAGTTCACTTTCTGGGAGCATTGGCTCCAGGGACAAAGCTGGGGGCTTAGACAGTCCAGAAGGCCCAGATTCATCTCCAGTATTGACTAGGGGATTGCTCCAAAACAATTGACTCAGTTTGTAAGAAGGGTAGTATTCAAAGCCACACTCACTTTCCTCTGACATGGACTGACAGTCATATTCAACTGGGACTTGTGGAGGGGAACACTAACTCAGCTTCTGTAGGTTTAGGCTTTCTTGATTTTTGCTTAGCAGCAGCTCTAGTCACTGGTCCAGAGGGGGCATTTTCTGGGGGCTCAGACTCAATCAAGATTTGTCCAATGGGCAGTAAATGACTTCTATGCATTGCTTTCATATCTTTTGAATTATTCTCAGGCCTTACTTTGTACACAGGCAGATCATTTAGTTTGCCTACCACAATGTGGGGGAGATGGTGCTACCTATCAGCGATCTTGTGTTTGCCATGCAGTCCCAGATTTCTTAGCAATACACGATCTCCCTCCTGGAGTTCCTGTGCCTTCACCTTTTTATCATACCTTTCTTTGTTGGCCAGATTTCTTTTGGCAGCCATGGTTTGAGGCAGTTGGTATGCATGATTTAGCTGGGCCTTTAACTTTTTTGCACATACTGGAGATAGTTATCAGCTCGAACCCCATCAGGAGAAACTCCGAAACAAACATCTACTGGTAGTCGGACCTCTCTTCCAAACATCAGGCGGTAGGGGAAGAACCGAGTGGCATCACTTTTGGTGCAGTTGTAGGCATGTACCAAGGTGCTGATTTGTTGGCTCCATCTAGGCTAGTCCTTGGGGTGGAGGGAGCCCAGCATATCTAACAGAGTGCAGTTGAAACGTTCAGGATGTGGGTCCCCCTGAGGGTGGTAAAAGGTGGTTCTGGACATTCGCACCCCCCACAGAGAAAGCATCTCTTTGATTTGATGACTCTCAAAGTCCCTCCCTTGATCAGAATGGATTCTGTGTGGAACCTCATAGTGAACAAAAAAGGTTTTTACAAGCACTTTGGCCACAGTGGATGCCTTCTGGTCCTTGGTGGGGAAAGCTTGGGCATATCTCATAAAATGGTCAGTAACGACCAGCACATTGCTAATATTTCTTTGATTGGACTCCAAACTCAGAAAATCAATACAGACCAGCTCCATGGGGGCACTGGTGGTGATGTTAACAAGGGGAGCAGCCCTCTGGGGCAAAGCTTTCCTCTGTAAACAGCGACTACAAGTTCAAATGTGTTGCTCAACATCAGCCCCCATCATAGGTCAATAGAATTTGGATCTCACCAAGCCAAGTGTTCTATCTATACCAAGGTGCCCCATCTGGTTGTGTAAGGACCTCAGTACTGAGTCTCGAAAGGCAGTGGGCAGCACTAGTTGTTGTTTGACTATTTGTCCCCCTCTGTCTACTGTTTCTCTGTATAACAGTCTATTAATCAGTTTCAACTTAGAACCTTCCTTGTATAACATTGCAGTTCTCAAATCAGAGGAGCGTAACTTGGACACATCTTTCCCTGTGTAGAGGGCTTCTAAAACTGGTTTGATCATAAGATCTCGGGATTGAGCCCGCCGAAGACTGTCATTGTCTAGCTGAGGCAATAGAAACATAGAAACATAGACTTTGAAGGCAGATAAAGACCACTTTGCCCACCCAGTCTGCCCATTTCCCTTCCTATTGGATAAGCTGCAGATTCTAGTTAACCAACAGCCTACTTCCTGCAACCCCCCACTACAGTTGCCTTATGTCTGTCCTGTGCATGTTTGAATTCCCCCACTGTTTTAGAGCCAACAACCTCCCCAGGAAGGTGGTTCCATGCATCCACCACTCTCTCTGTGAAAAAAAATCCTCACGTTACCTCTGAGCCGTCTCCCTCTATTTTTAAATTGTGCCCCCTTGTTCTTACACGTCTCTTTTTCTGAAAGATGCTACCCTCCTGGACTTTGTTGATTCCCTTGAGGTACTTGAAAGTTTCTATCATGCCCCCTGTCCCTCCTTTCATCAAGGGTATACATATTAAGCTTTCTCAGTCTCTCTTCATATGATTTCTGATGCAGACCCTGCACCATTTTAGTTGCCTTCCTCTGACTTCTTCCATCCTGTCTATGTCCTTGCATAGATGGGGTCTCCAAAACTGCACACAGTATCTCAGATGGGTCTCACCAACTGTCTGTACAGAGGGATAACCACTTCCTATTTCTACTTGTGACGCCCCTTCCTATGCATCCCAGTATCCCCCTGGCTCTCCTTACAGACTTCTCACATTGCTTACCCACCTTTAGGTCATCTGATATGACTACCCCCAAGTCCCTTTCCATTTCTGTTATTGTTAGTACCTCCCCTGCTATTGTGTACTCTTCTCCTGGGTTTTTGTTTCCCAGGTGCATTACTTTGCACTTCTTTGCATTGAATCTAAGTTGCCATATGTCTGACTATTCCTCCAACCTTGCCAAGTCCCTTCTCATCCTTTCTACCCCACCTTGTGTATCAACTCTGTTACAGATCTTTGTGTCATCTACAAAGAGGCATAACTTTCCCTCCAGACCCTCTGCAATGTCACCTATAAAGATGTTAAAGAGGACGGGACCCAGTACTGAGCCTTGAAGTACTCCACTAGTAACCCCCCTTTCTTCAGAATGTGTTCCATTCACTATTACCTTCTGTGTCCTGTTGTGCAGCCAGTTTGCTACCCAGACTACCACACTGGAACCCACTCCCAGGCTGGCCAACTTGATTATTAGTCTTTTGTGCGGGACTGTGTCAAATGCCTTGCTAAAGTCTAGGTAGGCCATGTCCACAGCCCCTCCCTGGTCTATTACTTTGGTCACCCAGTCAAAGAAATCAATTAGATTCATCTGACATGACCCTCCTGCTGTAAATCCATGCCGCTTTGGGTCCTGTGCCCTACTGGTCTCTAGGTACTCAACAGTTCTTTCTTTCAGAAGTGATTCCATCATTTTCCCTACCACTGAGGTCAAACTTACAGGTCTGTAGTTTCCTGCTTCTGCCTTGCTCCCACTTTTGTGAAGGGGAATCACAAGATTCACAAGAAAACAAGATTGCCCTCCTCCAGTGCTCAGGTACCACCCCATCTCCTCCCATAATTTGTTAAAGTGTAGTCAGTGGTGTCACTAGGTCCTCCCTTGGTTCTTTTAGGATTCTGGGGTGAATCCCGTCAGGCCCCATTGCTTTGTCCACCTTGAGTTTTAGGAGTTCTTTTAGGACTCTTTCTTCTGTAAATGGACTGGTGTCAACCCCCCTACCCAGAGTGCTTGTATTGTCTGGTTTAGGTAACTCCTCCTCATCTTCTTTTTGTGATTACTGAGCAAAAGTATTCATTCAGTATCTCTGCCTTTTCACTGTCTCCCTCTGCCCACCTCCACTCTCCTTTATTAATCTTCACTATTCCTCCCTTAACCTTTCTATGCTCCCTAATGTACCTATAAAAGTTTTATCCCCCTTCTTAACTGAGTTGGCTATTTTTTCCTCAGTTTGGGCCTTTGCTATACTGACTGCATTCTCCACTTCTTTCTGCTTTAATTGACACAGTTCCCTGTCGTGCTCCTTCTGGGATTCCTTATACTTTTTGAATGTAGCCTTTTTCTCCTTAACCTTTCTTGCCACCTCTTTTGAGATCCATAGCGGTTTTTTAATCCGCTTTGTTTTCTTTATTTGTTTCACACAAAGGCTTGTTGCCTCTATGATAGCAGTTTAGATTTTTTTCCATTGTTCTTCCACCCCTCCTTTTTGGCCATTTGCTACTGCATTCCTCATGTATTCACCCATTTTGCCAAAGTCAGCCCTTCTAAAGTCCAGTATCCTTGTTTTTGTATGGCTTGTCTCCATGGTTGTGCTTATTGTGAAGCACACTGTGCAGTGGTCACTTGTGCCCAGATGTCTACTGACTTCTAAATTTGTGATCTTCTCTCCATTTGAAAGTACCAGGTCTAGTATTGCTCCCTCCTGAGTGGGTTCCAGTACTAGCTGTCTAAGGCCTGCCCCCTGCAGGGCATTGAGAATGACCCTGCTCTTGGATGTGGCTGCAGTACATGCCATCCAGTTAACATCTGGCATATTCAGGTCCCCCATCAACAGTATCTCCCCTTTTTCAGCCACTTTGAGAATGTCCTCTATCATTTTCTTGTCCGTTTCCTCCCCTTGAGACGGGGGTCTGTATACAACCCCTGTGCGGATTGTGATGCCATTCCCTGTCTCCAAGGTGACCCAGAGTGTCTCTTGTCCTCTCCCTTTACTTTTTAGTTCTGTTGCTTTGATCTCCTCCCTTATGTAGAGAGCTATTCCACCTCCTTTTTTACCCTCCCTGTCCCTTCTGTAAACTGTGTACCCCCGTATGTTGACATCCCAGTCATGGTTCTCCATGTACCATGTTTCCGTGACTGCCACAGTATCCAGTGTTTTATCTTCCATCAGGGATAATAGCTCAGGAAGCTTGTATCCCAGACTATGGGCACTGGTACTCATTGCCCTCCATTTAATGTTGGCTTTATCCTTTTTTTCCCCCATCCCTGCTCTTATTGCCCTTGTCTATTTTTCCATTTACCCCTGTCCTGCCCTCTTCTGAGCTCTGTACCTCAGTGTTTACTTTACTACCTGCCATGTTTTGTGGGGTGATGCTTGAAATTTCCTGCCTCTTATCAGCACCTCCCCCCTTGGCTAGTTTAAAAGCTTGCCAAGGAAGCATTTAAACCTGTCACTTAGGAGCTTGGTTCCCTTTGTGGACAGAAGCAGACCATCATGCCAGTATAGACCTTCATCTCTCCAGATGCACCCCCGGTCCCCGATGAAGCCAAAGCCCTGTGCTCTGCACCAGTTTTGCAACCATTCATTAAACTGCATAGTGTGTAGTACCCTAGCGTCACACCTGCCATGGACTGGTAGCACCTTTGAGAAGGTAACCATGCTTGCTACCTGTCTGAGGCCCCTCCCCAACTCCACAAATTCATCCTGCACTGCCCTGATTCCATGCCTAGCTAAATCATTTGTCCCAATGTGGACAATGATATCTAGTTCCCTCTCCTGTGATGCTGCTTCTGCAATCGTGAGTATTTGCTTCTTGTCCCTCCAAGCCATGGCACCAGACAGGCACCTTACTTCCCTTTCCTCGGTTTTCCCCAGTTCTACCCCCCTAACAATTGAGTCCCCTATCAGAAGCGGTTTCCTTCCTCTGTGGTGTCCCTTGCCACCCTTTTGTGGGTCTCCCTTGTGGATGTCCTCAGCAGTCTTCTTGGTCTCCACTGAGGGTGTCATCATAGAGGAACCTTGCTCTGCCAGACTGGCGTATGATTTGTGTAGCGGTACAACTAGGGGACTTCGCCTCTGTTCCTCCACCCATACCCTCCCAGAACCCACTGTGGTCCAACTGCTCTTCATACTTGACATCCTCTGAGGCAGTGGTTGTGGCAGTGGTGCTCTTTGGGTGGGGAAGGCCTCCTTAGTCCTTGCCAGTTCAGCCTGGAGGTGGGCAATCTCCTTCCTCAGAGCTGACAGTTGCCTGCAAATAGGATAGCAATGCAGTTTCCAGATTGTCTTCTGGAAAACTGCTGTCCCACAGCCAGTGCATTGCACCACTCCCCACATGTCCCTCTCCCTTATAATATACAATATGTAATATATATAATTTTTTTTTTTTGGTGGTGTGTACTTACCCTTTATGCACTGTGATGGGTTATTAAGAATATGACAGTTCTGCCCCAAGACCTGTTGAGGTAGTGATGTCAGAACTGTGGCTATAAAGGAAATGTCATGGCTGGGGGTGTGGGGTGTGGGGAAGGGGGGGAGTAGTCCACAACCTCAGGTGACTGTTAGAAACAATCAAATACACCACTGCTCCACCACCCTGGTGAGTACTGCCCTTTATAGTAATTCAAATAACCTCCAGTAACTTATTTAAAAATAGTTTAACTATCACAAAATCCTACGCACCAGTAAATTATTTAAAAATAGTTTCTGTCCCAAAATCCTAGTAGTCAATCCAGCTACCCCGAAGGGACAACCAAATTCAGTACTCAAACCCTTGTGAAGTTACTTACAAGATAAGCAGAGTTTGCAAGCTCCTTTTTCAACTCCTCAGCCACCTGTAAATTATTTAAAAATAGTTTAACTGTCAGAAAATCCTAGTAGACAATCTAGCTCCCTCCAAGGGTCTACCCAAATGCAGTATTTAAATCGTTCTGAAGTTGCTCACAAGATAAATAGAGTTTGCAAGCCCCTTCTCGGTTAAACACTAAATAAATATGTAAATAAAAAGCAATTACCAAGGGTAGTTAGTTTCACCTCCCACAGAATTGAGCAAAAGTGCATGTTGTTGCAGATATCAAGTGCAATATAGAGCTTCCCACACAGCTCACAGCTGAATAAAATAGTGGTGTCCTTCCAGGTCAAGAAGATGTGCTTTGTGCAATGCACCAATGTCTATTGCAGAAAAGTGGCAATAAGCAGCAGGTATGCAATTCTCAGAGAGCCCCAAACAATCCATCAGACAGCCCATGGTGTCTGTGGCCACTTGTTCCTCTCAGTTAAACTTCTGGCAGAGTGTTCGAATATCAGGTTCTGACATCTGACCCAGACATTTCAGGAAACAGGCCTCTGGGAGTGAGCATCAGCATCTATGTGGTTCAGGCCTGCTCTGTATTCAACAGCATAGTCGTATGTACTGTAGATAATGCAGAAAGCCACCTATGGCCAATGGCATCCAACTTAGCTGAAGTCTGCACATAGATCAAAGGATTATTGTCAGTTTTTACAAGTATCTTAGCCCCATACAAGTACTTGTGGAATTGGTCAACAATGGCCCACTTCAAAGCTAGGAACTCTAACTTATGTACAGGATAGTTCTTTTTGGATGGGGTCAGGCTTCTACTGGCAAAGGCCACTGGTCTCAGTCCATTCTCGTGCTCCTGGTACAACACAGCCCCCAAACCTTGCAGGCTAGCATTAGTGTGTCGGACATAGGGTTTTGCTGGATCTGCATAGGCAAGAACCGAAGCATGGGTAAGTTGATATATAATCTCATGAAAAGCAACTTCAAACTCAGGTATCCATTTTGCCCCAAAAACTTCATTGGGACGGAAATACACTCTCTCAGTCTCGGGGGGAGTTGACCTCTTGTACTTTTTGTGGATTGGAGGGTAATCTTGAGTAAGATTAAGTAAAGGACGGATCACTCTTGAATAGTCCTTAATGAAACAGCGATAGTAGCCACAGAATCCCAGGAATCTTTGCAGTTCTTTTAGATTGTGGGGCTGTGGCCAGGTGGTCAAGGCCTCAACTTTACTTGGGTCAGTCTCTATTCCCTCAGTGGAGACTATATGCCCCATATACTTTACAGAGGTTTGGAAGAACTGACATTTATTAATGGACACTTTCAGGCCAAAGTCTTCCAGTCGGTCCAACACCTTGAATAATCTGCTCTCATGTTCCTCTAGTGAGCTTCCAAACACAATAACATCATCTAGGTATACCAGGCACTCTAATAAGTTCATGTCCCCCACTGCATGCTCCATCAGTCGTTGAAAAGTGGCTGGGGAGCCTGAAATCCCTTGCGGCATCCTCATGAAGTCATAGAAGCCAAGTGGACAGATAAAGGCTGTCTTCTCATGGTCTTCTGGGGCCATCGGGATCTGGTAGTACCCACTGCGAAGATCCAGCACGGAGAACCACTTGCTACCAATCAGGCAGTCTAAAGCATCCTGGATGCGGGGCATTGTATGCTGATCAGGGATAGTCCACCGGTTCAAGGTGTGATAATCCACACACATCCTTACTGCCCCATTCTTTTTTCTCACTACCACAACAGGTGAAGCATATGGGCTTCTGGATTCTTGTATTACACCAGCAGCAAGCATCTCTTGCAGATGCCATCTCACATCATCTATGTCAGCAGGCGCCAGACGTCGAGACCTCTCACAAAATGGCCTTTCATCATGCAGCCGGATATGGAGCTCAGCTCCTTGCACACATCCTACGTCCCATTCCTTTAAAGAAATCACCTGGTCTCTCTGGACAAGTTTCTTACTGATTCTCATCTTCCATTCGACTGGCAACGGGGAGTCCCCAAAATCAAACAAGTCGGGCATCGCTCTGTCATTCTCCCCCGAACACTTGTTACTGGGTATCACTGCAGTATCTGCACAATGTACATTAGCCAGGGTGCAACCTCTATTTACTCGAATCTCTCATCTGACACATTATGAACTTGGACCATTACCCGTCTGGCATAAGCATGGGATCTGGCAGGCAAAATACTTGGCTTGACCAGCAGTCCCTCTGGCAATTTTCCATCATCTGGTGCAACCAGCATGAGGATTTTATACTTGACATCCTTTCTGATATGGACTTCCCCCTATAAGGTACACTGGGCATTTGGCGCCAAAATCAGAGACTCAGGATCCTTCTTCCAGACAATTTCAACTGGTTCCTCTGGTTCCACTTTGTCAGCATCTCTCTGGGAATCGTAGGCCTTCCTGATCAAGGCTGTAATTCTTAGAGCTCTACCAGTCCTTGACCCCTGTTTCTCATAACACAACTGCACCAACCGTCCAAACATATGTGCATTTGTCCCAATTAGTAGAGAAATCCCATCATGCAGTCCAATAGGGGGACACACTAAGGCCAGGGTCTCTACTTGCTCTGCCTCTCCAGCCACGGAGGTAGGGAAAGCTAGCCAAATTCAGATATACCAGGAGTAGGGGTAGGCCTTCTCACTTAACCCCCATACATGCAGTCCTTCCAATGGTTGTAAGGGCATGTCTGACAAATGCTTCTGATACCAATCCTGGAACATAATTGTCACTTGGGAGCCACTGTCCAACACAGCTCTGGTGGGCACACCATTCACTTTTACTGTAGCTTCCATTGAAGGGCCCACTATTGTGAACCAGTCTGGAGAGGTGGTAGCAAGGGCCTGGGTAGATCTAGCCACAGAAGGATGTGAGTTAACATTTTTTGGGACCTTCACTGCGGTCATTTCGTGCACCTCCTAACCACTGTTATGTGCTCCAAAGCTCTCCTTGTAGCTAGCTCACCACTCTCTCTAAGTCTTTCTGAGACCGGCATTCCCTCTTCATGTGCCCATCCTTCCCACAATTAAGGCAAAATATGTCTGCTGAAGTTTGTGGTGACCGAGGAATCACATTGGGGGCTGCTGCATTGGTACTATCAATAGAAAACCTTGGTGCCTCCTCAGCCGGCGGTGGGTTGGACATTTGGAGAATTCCCTTCAGTTCCCCCACTTCCATAGTCAAGATATCAAGCTTTGAGCTGCTGTCAGCAGGAGATGTCTGGGGGGACACCCCCACCCCCATAGCAGATGCAGTCGAGTAAGAGTTGGGGCCTGTACTCGTAGGAGGGGCCTTCATAAAGAGACTATTTATTGCTTTCCTGAACTCCCTCAGCAGTTCATCCCTTCAGAACATCGGTAGCCATCCCTCTCTGACTGGGCCCCCCTTGGCTGACATTTGGGTCTCGGGTTCTGTCATGTGATTTTGGTGATTCCAGACCATCGGCGTCTGACCCCACACCTGGAGCAGGGGCTGTAGCAGCTATGACTGCATAGGGCTCTGAAAAACCTTCCTCCTCCTCAACTTCTCGTACCTCCTTCATCAACACATGGAAAGGCAAGGGACTAGATTTCCTTTGATGCAGTTGCAATTTGAGCAACACCCAGCTAGAGTGCCAGGCAGAGCAGAGTATATGATCCAGTCTTACCCGGTCCACTTCACTAGAGGTCCAACCCCCCTTTTGAAAAATGGTTTGCAAGATTCCCTCTAATCGATCCATATAGGCAGATAACAATTCCCCTGGCTGTTGTCTAACATCTTTAAGCTTCCATTTCAAGGCCTCAACACTAGTGGTGCCCCCAAACACATTTTCAAGGGCAATTAGGTACTCTTGGGCTTTGGCGTCAGGGTCAGAGACCCTCAGGGAGCAAAAAGTACGTTGGGTGGGTCCCTGGAGGCTCTCCCCCAGGAAAGCCCTTTTTTTTGCCTCGGAGCATTGCCAGTCTTGTACCGCAAGAGTAGTAGAGTCTATCCAGGTTTCCAGATCGACCTCCCCATTTGGAGTAGGGTGGATGCCAGATAATACTTTGAGCTTGTGGTAAGAGTCATGACTAATGGCAGATACAAACATAGGGGCTAGCACTGGCACAGAAGGAGGGGCAGTAACGGGTGCTGGAGGGGGAGAGGGTGTTGGGGGAGGAATGCCCCCAGGTGGCAATAATAGTTTCTTTAAATCCTCCACAGTGGGAGATCATGTGATGGGTCTGGCTTGCTGGCTGCTGTTCCTTGGGCTCCCGCTTCCCCACTTTGGAAATCCACCGTAATCAACCTATTTTGGATCAACCTTGCGGTGACTGCCTCATCGATATTGCTCCTGCATACTTGTGGAGATCATTTAGCCGAGTTTTTTGGCATTTTCTGTGGGTTAATAAGTCGAGATGGAGGCGGAAATGAAAACGGCCTTACCCAGACATACGCCCCGGGTCTCACCTGATAAGCAGGCCAAGAAAGCCAAGTCTCAACAACAGTCCTCTACTAAACAACTGAGCACTCTCTCAGCTGCTGTACCATTGTTGGAAGAATGATTTTTACAAGAGCCGCAACCGTTTAAGGAAATGCTACAGGACATTGCTGCAGATCTTAAAAATATTCACAGCATGATGGCCGTTTTTAAAATCCGAACGGCAGATACTGAAGCATGCACCCATTCCCTTGCAGCTTGGCGTGACAAGGCAGACCCTGAGATAATAAAGCTCAAACAATAAATAACAAAATTACAACTCAAGACAGAAGATCTAGAGGGACGCAGCAGAAGAAACAATCTTTTAATATTTGGTTTACCAGAAGGGGCGGAGGGCTCTTCTGCCACTGCTTTCATCCAGAAGCTTTTCAACAAGGTTGTAGGCACCTCTCCATATAACCCCACCTATCTAACTGAAAGGGCGCACAGGTCCTTATGCCCAAAACCGGAGGAGTCTGCTTCCCCTCGCCCGATGATTATCTGGATGCTTAATTATCTAGAAAAGCAGCACATCCTCTCAAAAGTTAGAGAACTGCACTCCATTCAATGGGAGGACAAACGACTACGTATCACCCAAGACCTGCCTCTAGAAACCCGCCAGAAGAGAGCCACTTTTCATCCCACAGTCAGTATAAAATTTCGGATGGCCTACCCAGCTCATCTACAGGTGTTGGTAGACAGATCATGGCTCTCCTTTGAATCTGCTGCTCAAGGTCAGGCTGAATTGGGCAAGAAGCTTCCTTCATTGTTTAAATCCCCATGATGTGGGTTACACTACTCGAAGCCCTGAAGTATTTTTGTTTTAATGCTTTTAAGTTGCCTACCTTGGATGTGACCGGTTGCACGGAGCCTGCATGATGGGATGTAGCCTCTGATTTGGGACTGGCGTTGGCGGATCCAAGCGGAGATGAACTGTAGCATGAAGTTCTGGGGGAGCTCACACATTGCCGTGTTGTTAGTCCAGAGGACCCTTTTTGTTCAGTCTGCTGTTTACCTGGGGTTTGTTTTTCTGCGTGGCACTAGCTCGCTGACATTATGGTCCCCCGGGAAACAGCTTCCCCCATGCTGGATCGTATGACCCATTAATCTGGCTAGTGTTATTTTCATTTTTTAAGAATATTCTTTTTCTCCTTCACTATTACTTGTGATTTTCTACCTGCTTCATGTATCCTTCCCCTGCTATCTCTTTAGTTTTGACATACTGGCAAAGGATGACAGGGCTATAGTCCTACATACCCAGTCAGTCCTTCCATTTTATTTCACTCTACGACTTTTGTTTCCTCCCTTTGCTCTCTAGTTTTCTTGCCTTTCTCTACACTAGAGTCTCCTGCCTACAATTATACTACATTTATAGCCATATCCTTAGCTTTTTATTTCCTTCTCTAATCTATTCTTTACTCAGAGTTTCTGCAAGGCTTCTTGTTTGATACTAAGCTGGTAACAAGTCGGTTATAATAAATATTATATAACTGTTTTTTTTTCTTACAATTGTATAGTGTTCTTTTTCATGTTTAGAACAATGCTGTTACTTGTTGGTTGGGTTCCTGGGGGGGGGGGTAGAGGGATAGCATTAGCTTAGGAATAGCCAGCCATATGTACTGATGTGTGGGTGGGAGTACCCTAGCTACCCTCCAGAATATTATTATCATTTATGTCACTTTTGGGATCACATTGTGGGCTTTAGGGTGGAATATTCTTGTGGTTAATTCATGTTTAACGAATTATAATATATACGGATCAGTCAACTCTTGTTACATATGTTTCGATGTGATTATGGGGGGTAGTTATATTAGGGTACATGAGGGATCTCTACCTATCAAGCACATTGTTGCATACCAGTGGACACTGAAGTCTGGTAGAGAATTGACTGTAAATAGTTGTAAGTGGGCATGGTTTATAGGGGAAGGGGTTCATCAATAATTATGGTGTTCCACAATCCTTTAAATCTAATGTTTTGCGTATTCGATATACTGCTAATGTCCACCTGTTTGTGTTAATGTTACATGTTTGTTGGGTCTGGGGGAACACTAGAACTAATTTTTTGAGGGAATACTTTCAGAGAGGGGAGTCCCTGGTGCATTTTTACTATATTAGAAACTGGCCATATAAGAAGGCTCATAGAGCTAATGGCTAGTGGCATTAAAAAAGTTATAACTTGGAATGTTAGAGGGGCTCTTGAACTTAATAAAAGATTCCAGATTCTCAAACATTTATCAGGATTGCATGCTAACTCAACCAAATGCTTAAGGATTCGGATCACATACCGAGATATTGGACTAACTGTTTGGGGGGAGCAAGAGCGGGACTGGGAGGCCGTCTGGAGGCATACGTACAAATATGTTAGACAGGACAGGTTGAGGGTGATGCAGTTTCACTTCTTGAATAACTTATTCTGGACTCCCTCCAAGTTGTTTAAGGTGGGTAGCAGGCCGGACCAAAATTGTTTCCGGTGCCGTCAGGTGGTGGGAGACTTGCATCATATTTTTTGGGAGTGCCCACCGATAAAGCAATTGTGGATGCAGATTAAGCAGAGGACAGATCCACTGTTGGGTATTGAACAGTATTTTACCCTGATATATGTTTGATAGGGATTATTCTGGCATCATGTATAGGGAGCGAGGTTCTACATGGCTCTGATCTCAGGCTCGCTTAAAAGGTAGTTTTGCGATATTGATGACTGACTCTCATTACGATAATGGAATGGTTGGAGGAGATGTTGTCTAATTTAAATATGGAAAATGGGGAGCGGAAGGGACAATAGGTTTCATATATTTGAAAAGATTTGGAGTCGCTTTCATGCGCTATACCTTCCCAGGTGTAGCCAAACCAAGTAAAGCAGGAGGAGGGATGATGGTGGGTGAGCAGATCTTCCTTAAGGGGTTGCTGTAGTGGGAGGGATGGGTTAGGGTGGAGAGGGGGTGGTTTTGTTAGTGTTGATGGTTGGGGAGAGAAAATTTGTGACCTGAATCTATTTCTGTCATCTGTTTGGATAGAACATAATGAATTTGTTTTGTTTTATTATTATGTGTACTACATTTGATATGAGATTCTGTCACAATAAAATTTTGAATTTAAAAAAAAGGATTGCATGCTAACATCTATTTTCTCCAAGAAACCCACCTCCTCCCTGGGGAAGCTATAAGTTTGTGTAGGCAGGAGGTTGGGCAAGTCTATGCATCTGGCATGTCGACGGCTAGTGGGGAAACTGCCATCCTGATTCACCGCTCTGTAGCCTTTCAGCCAAAAATGACAATCATTGATCCACAAGGGAGATATGTGCTTGTTCATGGTCTATTAGACCACACTGAATTAGTCCTGGGGAGTGTGTATGGGCCAGTGGGTGGGAATCCTGAATTTTTTCTAGACCTGCTGAGTAAATTGCAAATATTTTCATCTTTCCCATTAATACTTGGTGGAGACTGGAACCTTCCACCCACCCAGGATTTGGATCGTTCCAACTCCCCGCTCAAACCCCTCTCCAATGCCCAGAAAGCGTTATCTGAATTTCTTGACTCTGCTGGGTTGTGCGACCCATGGAGACTACAAAATCCCATGGCCCGCTTCTTCTCCTTTCAATCCTTGGTGCACTACTCTTGGTCCCGTCTGGACTATATTCTACTCAGTCGTTCACTTATACACTGCTTAAATGGCTCTGCTATAGAACCGATAGTTATATCGGATCACGCTGTTGCCTGGGTTACTGTTATGTTAGACCATAATTTCCAAAGAGACCCAGTACGGTGCTTAAATACGCAACTTTTAAAAGAAGAGTATGTTATCACCAGAATCTCCGATTTGATTCAATCATTCGTTGCTAATAACCAAGGATCAGTCAAGAGAATGGACCACGAATGGTGCGCCTTGAAGTGCTTTTTGAGAGGAGAGTTTATTAGGCTTGCCTCCACTCATAAACGGAAAAGAGAGGCTACCATCACATCGCTTTTGGCTCAGATTCGCTCACTCGAACAATCCCTCTCCCCCTCCTCCTCGTCTGATCTATTGAAAACATTATTGCAGTTAAGGAACCAATATTCTTCCCTATTACCAGAAAAAGCGGAATTCGCCATATTAAGAACTAAGGCAAAATATATAGAGCAAGGGGAGAAAGCGGGTCACCTTCTAGCTTTGCGTCTGAGGAAATTGGAGGTGTCAAGGTTTATTTCTTCCATTAATGCCCCTGATGGGATCATTAAAACACATCCTAAAGACATTGCATTCATTTTTAAACAGTTTTATTCTTCCCTCTACAATAAACGTTCTCTGCCACCGTCACAAAGTGTGCTATCAGAATATTTGAATGCCTTGTCATTACCAACTCTTTCTCCTGCACACCAGTCCTTTTTATCCACTCCTATTTCCCTTCAAGAAGTAATATCAGCTATTAATAATCTAGCTATGGACAAGGCTCCAGGCCCAGATGGCCTACCTTCAAAGTCTTTGCTAAAGACCTTGCACCTAGCTTGTTATGCCTGTATCAATATATGCTTTCCAGGCAAATTCAGGACCCATCCCTATTAGAAGCCTCAATCATTCTTCTTCTTAAGCCAGACAAACCGCTCCATTCCCCAGCGAGCTACCGTCCATTCTCCCTGTTAAATTGTGATATTAAAATTCTTGCCAAGATACTAGCTAGTAGAATCGAAAAAGTCTGGACTCACCTTCTTATCCCGGAACAAATAGGATTTGTGTCCAGTAGAACCCCAGCAGATCACCTCTGTAAATTGTCGTATCTTATTTAGTTGGTTAAAACTTCCCCTATCCCAATGGCATTAATTTCTTTAGATGCAGAAAAGGCCTTTGATAGGGTGGATTGGAATTTCTTGTGGGCAACGTTATGGGTAATGGGCTTCCCCAGTGACTTTATTAAATGGATTCATGCTTTGTATTTCTCTCCCCTGGCCAGGATACACTGTAATGGTGTACTCTCAGATGCTTTTCCTCTTTTCTCAGGTACGAGGCAAGGGTGTCCGCTCTCCCCCTTCCTCTTCAACTTATATCTTGAACCCTTATTAGACGCATTGAAATCTTCTCCTTTAATCACCAGCTTACCCATAGGTAATAGAGCCTCTGCTTTCGGTCTATGCAGATGACATATTGCTTCATCTCTCGGATCCGGCCTCTTCTTTAAAAAAGGCACTGGATATTATTGATGCCTTTGGGAAACTCTCGAACTATAAACTCAGTCTTAGTAAAACTGAAATTTTTCCCCTTAATCATTTAACATATAGCTCGGCCTTTAATAAATTTGGTATGAAATGAACCCCCCGGTCTATTAAATATTTAGGTACCTATATTACCTCGGACCTTTTGTTATCGTGGAAACTCAATTTGGAGGACTTATGGCACAACATTCAGCAGGACCTAATAAGATGGAAAAATCTCCCACTTTCGTTATGGGGCAGAATTAATATTGTCAAGATGAATGTCCTGCCTAGACTGTTTTACCCATTAAATATGTTGGATATATGGTTACCTGTATCCTTCTTTCAACGTATTCACTCAGATGTTAATTCATTTATTTGGCGGGACAAGGCAAATTAGAAGATCTTATCTCAAATTGTCCCAACCTAAGGAGCTAGGAGGGCTGCTACTCCCTAATTTCCTTCATTATTACTGGGCCTGCCACTTGTCAATCAATCAATCAATCAAATCTTTATTTATTCAGGCGATCATCATTGAGCAAGGCTCATTTACAAGATGGACCTGATAAGGTCAAGTTTCGAGTTGATACACAGAAATTACATCACACACTTATAAGACAGTTATATATACAGAAAAAATGATGTTTATAACACAATGATATACAGTGATTTCATCATGTTGAAACTCGGTTAAGAGAAGGTTAAACTAATATCTACAATATGTACAGTACATATATACCCCAATGAGGGTCAGGACAGTCACACACATAATGAGTACAAGGATGGTGAAGGAAATATTGGGTGCTATAAACTGGGGTGTCTGACTGGAAGGAATATGTCATATATGATTGGAATATAGGTTTGTGGGATGACTATTCTATCTCTAGCGGTAGCAACTGCATTTCTCTGTGAAGAAGACTGTACAGTGCTGCTTAAAGGATGTAAATGGAATGATAATGGACAGTTTTAGGGATTTTTGTAGGGTGTTCCATGCTATAGCTAGAGAATAGCTGATTGCTGCCCTCCCTAGTTTGGTGTTGACTTTGGGCAATTTGAGCAGGATGATATTGTTGCTTCTTAGGGCATAGGAGCTAGGAGTGGTCTGGTTGAATAAATGTGGGAAAAGGCTGTCCTTACCTGAACTTCTTACTCGCCACGACTACGTCCCAATATGGTTGCAAATTGAATCGGACATGTTTGCTTCACACAAATTAGCCCCAACCTCACTCTTTTACACGCCAATGAAGAACATACCAAAAGCCTTGCAGTCTCTTCCGATTGGTACCTCATTAAAAGTTATTTCTCAATTGTTCAGTCATCGTAAGGTATCTCAGACTTCTGATTTTTCTTAATCAATCTGTGCTAACTTGAATCTCAAAATAGGAGGAGTTCCTATTACTGGAAACTGGTTACCAATTTCTTCTGAACATACTGTTGCCGACTTCTACTCACAGGATTCTATTTTGTCCACAGTAGAGATTTTAGCTAAATTTGCCTGATCGTCACTGGCAGCCTTTAAAATTCTTCGGCTTAATCATCTTCTAATTAAAATATTTGGGAGAGAGCTCAAACCCTCCTATATTGGGGCTTTTCTTCAGCAAATTACCATCTCAGCAAGTAAACCACATGGCATTTCTGCTCTGTATAAATTGCTTCTTACATACCCACAACCTCTATCTGCAGCCGGTTCTAAGATCTGGCAAGGTTTTTTTCCTGATGAAGATATTAATTGGCAACGTCTATGGAAGGATTTATATATATATCACACTCAAGATCGTTATAGGGTAACACAATATTGTATCTTAAATAATATGTATTATACTCCCATTAAACTGGCTCAAATGAAATGCCTCCCTTCTAGCACTTGTTCTAGATGCAATAAAGAGGAAGGTTCGCTCTTGCATATATTGTGGTCATGTGAAAAAATATCTCCCTTGTGGAAACAAATTGAAACAACTTTAGATCCACTGTTCAGACTCCAGGGTCTTTTCTCCCCCGCCATATGTATTCTGGGGGGATTACTCCAGAATCTCGGTGAAGGAGAGAAGATACCATATGGCTCTAATCTCACTGGCGGTCAAAAAACTAGTGCTCAGACACTGGATGGATCAAGCCCCTATTTCTCATACAGAATTGCTACATGAAATATCCTTTGCACTCCGAGCTGAGCATTTAATTGCAAATGTGCGCCATGTCAATCATCTTTTAATAAAAAATGGGGGAAATTATATGCCCTCTACTTGACTTGATAGGGTGGCTTGGGTGGTTCATGAGCCTCTCACTCCCCTTCTTTCTTCTTGCCTTTTATTTTCTTTTTGGAGTCCCCTTTCATTTTTCACTTGGCCACTCCTTATTCTCTTTATTTTACATAATTGCTTATCATCCTTGTCTTCATTTAGCATTGCCACAATAGGCTAGTGATAAGTGCACCACGGAACAGGGTGGGGAGGGGGGTAGGAGTTTTGTTTTGTTAAAGTAAGTATTAATTATTATGTTCTCCGAATGTCATTTTCTCCTTGTTAACATTTCCCTTTCAGTATATGTTACTTATAGATTGTGTTTATAACTTGCTCTGTTATTTTGTGTTATTTGCTATAAATAAATAAAGTATGTTTAATAAAAAAAAATCCTCCACAGTTTTCCCCTCCTCCAGCAACAATTTAGCAAATTTCTCCTCAAAAGTTTCAGATAGTGGAGGGGGGTCATTCCCCCCCGGGTCTTTACTGTCCTTAGTTATCACTCTCCAGGCAGTGAGAGCTCCCTCTGGGGTAATAGTCTGTGGCACTTTGGAGCTATCTATGGGGTCCTTATACTCTACTAGGGCCATGAAAGTGTGGGTGAGCAGATTAGCATGTCGACCCGCCACCACAGGGTTTTGTAAACCTTCCACCTTGGAAAGTACTCCCTGTACAGTGTCCATATTGATAACCAGGGGGGTGTCCAGGATAAGCATAGCATTTTTGGGGCCGATCTCCTCCCCAGTACACCACTCAACCAACCGGTGCACAGCCACTTCTGTCGGGGTATCCATTTATTTTTAACAGTGCTTCATAAATGTGACCACTAGGGGATGCTAATCCCAGCAGTGCCTCCAAGATGTAACCCCTAGGTGGTGCTATCCCAAGGGCTACTACCCCTGCCTGTTTGACTACGGACAGGTTGAGGGGCCTAGGTCCAATGGTGGGTGCTTCCACCCAGAGGTCAGGGTTTTTAGTGGTTACACTAGCTTGGTCACAGCCTTCTGGGACACTGAGAGCCCCTTTCATTACCTCTAGTGGTTCACACAGTACACCGGAGTTGCAGCTCCAATACCTACGTAGACACACTGTTCACTCATAAAGTACCACTTACCCTCGAGACTGATTCTGCAGCATATCTCTGAGGAACCCCTGTAAAATAAGGTTAAACAACACACACAGTGAAATACAATACTGTTTCCATAAGTATCAACACCACAGACAGTATATAGTATAACAACAACAAATCTGATTTATTTAGGGGACAGTAACACGGGAAGGGGAAATCAGGTTAATTAGTGGCATTAAATCACAGTACTGTGCACACATACAGGGTCTGAAAAGTCACACTCTGGGTACCCAGGTTGGGGGGGGCTGGCCAGGTCCGTTGCCCAGGGTTGGCTGGCAGGTGCAGATGGATAGGGCCATGTAGAAGAATATGTGCACAACACCCAAATAGTCCATGAAGCACTGAAACAACAAGAATTAGATGACATACTTGTGACTGAAAACAGGCTGCGGGGGAATACCCTGATTTGTACTCACAATACCCAAGCTGAGAACCAGATGGTGGATGTTCTTCTGGATTGTCAGAAGCAACAGGGCATGGAGACAAGGTCCTTGTGACTGGACCCCACTGCAGTTTGTAGCAAACAGATTTAGTCAGAGACAAGCTGGGGTTTGCTTCCAGCTTCAACACACAGCACACAGCACAGGGGATTGGAAATAGCGATTCCCCACAAGCACTATGTACATTCATATGTAAAAGGAAAGTACTATACCAGGCAGGCTGGTACTTGATCCCAATCGCACTTCCTGCAAATTACCTGGGAGCACACACAGCAGCTTTAGTTCCTGACAGACCGAGTGCAATTCAGCAATTTCTCCAGTCTTCTACAGGGTGAGACTGGTTTCCACACTTCTGGTGCTTCTTTCTCCTCACAAATCAAATTCAGTCTGAACTGGCACTTACAAAGGCTACAGGCCGAACCTCAGGGCCTCACACGTGCTTCCTGCACGAAACTGTACACCGCAGAAGCACAGAGCTCCTTCTCTCTTCACTGTCACAACTGATCTGATCTTTCCAGTCACAGAGCAGGGCATTTCCTTTAGCTCCACACCATTCTGTTGGCTGGTTCGGCTGTCACTCACAATAAGACTCCCTCTGTTGGTGGAAAAAGGCGCCAAGGTCAAAACTACATTTCCCAGAGTCACTGCCCATACAATCCCCTTGTGGCTGGCTCAAAATTAAGAGTCCAAGTTCCGATTCGTCTACAGGCTCCATTTTAAGGAACCCCTCCTCATTGATTGGTCCATTTCAACAGTTCAGGACCAAAATGAAAGAGCTACACTGAAACAGTTTGTGCTGAAATGAAGACAGGTTAGACAAACTACATTTTCTCAGTCACTCCAAATGATCTCTGGCAAATAATTATATCTTTCAACAAGGCTCCCTCTGCACATGTAGTGACGGCAGAAATGGAGCAAATTGACAGCAGCTCGATTGGGATTCGAGCATTAAATACACAGTCCCCCCATACAAACTAATTAAGTCTGCAAGCAGACAGCTCTTAAAAAGACAGTATGTGGAGGCTCAAATAGCACTCACTTGCAACCACATTTAAACAGCTTAAACGTTGAACACCGCCCAGACTTGGAGCATTCAGGCAAGCTCCTGGAAGACTTTTGGGAACCCCCATTTGCAGGGGGGTTACACAGAGGATCCATTGCTGCACCCCGGAGCTGAACATTCCAGTTCAGGGAAAAGATGAAACTGCAAGCTGCACAGTCTCAGCTTGGAGCCAGATAGGGAAACTGCTAACTCCTATTGAATGGGGCAGACTGAGCTCCAAGGAGCCACGGGCATGTATTTGAGTGCTAGGGCACTCTGGATCCATTTGGGGAGCCGGACCGTGGGGTCACTCCTGGATCTGGGTTCACTTGTGGCTGAAAGCCTTGTGTTTTGCTTTCATTGTAGCCTGTCTGCAGTTGAAGGTGACAAGCTGCTAGACTCTGCAAGCAAGTCAGAAGGTGACAAGCTGCTAGAGTCTGCAAGCAAGTCAAGAAACAGACAGCTGCCAGTTTTTGCTACTTCATCCAGCCCCTTCTGTTGTCCCTTGCTCTGCTGTCCCAAGGTGCCACTGATTCCACTTCTCGAACCAACTGAACAGAACTTTAGGTCCAATGTCTTCAGGACCATGAGTAATTCAGGGTTTGCCCTGACTGGGGGGGCTAGAATAAGGTGTCTTACAAGTACAAAGTTTAAAATTGTTCGGCAAGGGCTGGCCAACTCACGGCACCATTCAGGCCTGTACCATTTCAGGGTACACTGACAGACTGTAAGGGGCACTGGTACCAGTGGGGGAGAGGGTTAATGTGCTGCTGGGGGTTGGCACTGCTGTTCAAAATTGTTGTTTCATTCTACAAACTGCTACTAATCTTTTACTTCTCATTCCACTTCCCTCAAAATAAAAGCTTTAAAGTTGTTATTGTTAGAAGTGACTGTGAGCATATTATTAGCCATAGTCTTTAATTATATGTATGTTTGCACCTATGGGAGCTTTCTAATTAATTTTAGGTTGCTAGGTGTAGCTAGGCAGAGAGAGGGAGCAAGTGGTGCCGCTGAGCCTGGGATGTGGGGCTACCCGCTGACTGTAGGTGGGGCCACTTCCCAAAGCATATAAAATGGAAGGTTTTTGGCACCAAAAGGGAAGACCTGGGGGGAGACCAGAAGAGAGCAGCCTGCAAGTTTGGCCGGAGGGTCATGGTGGGGCTGGAGTGGTCTGCGTGCCACTCCAGCCCTCCACCTTTGAAGACCCATGAAGTGGGATGCAACGGTTCGGGTGGCTTATTGGGGAGCAATGGAGCAAAGGAGAGGGGCCTGTTGGTGCATTCAGGAAGCAGAGTTTGGGAAGGAGAAAGGAAAATGGATGCCCGTCAAGTGAACTGCGGCATCTTGGTAGGGTAAGCACCGATTGGGCCTAAAGCCCAAAAAGGAAAGATTGCCCATGGGTGAGTTTAGCTGTTTCATATGGTTTTACTGTGGGTGGGCCTGCTATGGCAGTAGGGCCTAGGACATGGTTTGGAAGTGGCAGCCCTTGCAGTTGAGGCTTGTAATGGTGGCAGAGTTACTCCTGTTCCCCAGGCTGGAGGCCACCACAGAGTTGGGACCCAGGATACGAACCACTTATGGAGGTGGAGAAAGCCCATTTTGGGGAGTGGTGTTTATTATTTATTTACATCTTGGATTAACACCTTTGAGCTAAGAGCTCATTTACAGAGGTTCCATGTCAAATGAGGACAATATACTAACAAAAAGAATAAAAGAGAGAGTACAATGCTTAATTAAAAGAGAGAATTACAATTCATTACAGTGTTCAGATGAGGTGTAATTGGTAGACTGCAATCTAGAACTTGAGTAACAGAAGGGAGAAAGGGATTGGGGGAATACAAAAATGGAGGGAAATGAGGATATGATAAGAGCATAAATGAGATAGAAGGAATAGTTGCAGGTAGGAAAAAATTGGACTTTAGGTGGAATATAGCCGAGCAGCACACGATGGGCCTGTCAGAACAATGGAGAAAGGAGGAGAGGAGAGGAGCAGAGAGTAGGCAAGGAATGTGTAGGTGGGTAAGTGCTAGAGTTAACTACTGATGAAGGTAAAGTGGCAGAAACCAAAGGGAAAAGGGGCAGTGAGTGTGAGGGAGGGAGGGGGCAGATGTGTGTGTGTGGGGGAGAGAGAGATGGCAGGAGAGATGAGAAAGGACGGTAGTTACTCTCCAGAGAGAAGTGTAGACGTTAGGTGTTACAGTCGCACAAACTGGTAGTGGTAAGATGAGCTCAAAGTTTTGATTTGAAGGGACCAAGTCTGGATTCAGATAGAAGGTCCACATTAAGAGAGTTGAGCCATTTGGGGGCCCTGTATGCAAAGGACCTTTGTCCTAGCGATGTTCAGTGGAAGAGGATTTGGAGAGTACTGATGCTAGTTCCCCTGGTTTGCCAGTACTGGGTGGGTGAGCAGAGAAGGCTCTGAATCACTGGTGGTGTAAGGCCTAGGGTGGTCTTCTTACCAAGCAGGCAAACCTGGTACTGTACCCTGTTTTGAAGACTGAGCCATCCTGTGTGGGTGTAAAGCTCACAGATATGGGTTAAACGATGTGCACTTAACATAAGCCTACAGTCTTTGTATAAGGCCAATTTGATTCTATTTAGAGCCGTGTTAGTTCCTGCCCAAAAATTACTAAAGGAATAATGCACGACAGGGTATGTGTCGTGCAAGGATAATGTCACGCCTGGGGTGATTAGGCATGAGGCCACAGGCCGGGTGCGAGTAATCACCCCAGAAGTGACGTTATTCCAGCACAACACACACCCTGGAGTGCATTATTCCTATTATACAATAGCTCATTTGTAAAAAAAAAAAAAAGATAAAATGCTTAAGAAGTTTACTGCAAGTATGTTTTTAGTCATATTTTTTGTGTGTAGGTATACTAATCAAAAAAATTGTGCTGATTGTTTTTTCCCTGGGCCAGTAGGTGTAAATGTAGCTGCCGTACTGTGTGAGGTTGGCCAGTGAAGCTTACTTGTATGCTGAACCAGGGATAGTTGGTCTCCCAATCCTCAATCACTGTTTTCTCTTTTGATTACCTGATTCTCTCTGTGTGTGTCTGTTTTTCCTCTGCTGCTGAAAGCTGTTGGGAGACAAGCCCACACGCCCGCGGTGTTTTCAGAGACAAACTGCACTCCAGTGCTGTTTAAAGTAACGAGCATCTGCATGCTTTTCCTGGTACAGTTGTACTGTGCTAGATACCAGGAAAACGTGAAAAAAAAATGATGTAGTGATTGTTTTCTTCATACAGGCTTTTCTGAATCAGAAAGGGAAAGACAGTGTGATTTTTTTTACTGAGCGTGGACTTTTAAGTGCTCGCCCTGAACGCAAGGGAACGAGGTCTTGATTATGGTTTTCTTGTGTTAAAGTTAATGAAAACCAAGATGAAAAAATAGAAGATAAGGAAAAAAAACTGATTAAGGAGGGATTTGTCTGTGGGCAGAGTGTGGTGAACCTAAGCCCATCTACGTTGACGGGTTGATTTTGCGAAGGGCGGAGGATTATCAGCATTTGGCTGCTCTGCAAAGCAGGGAGCGCGCTAGCTTATGTAACGGCAGTGAATGATGCTTTTTCTTTCAGTGTGGTCAGAGGTGGGGTGAGCTCAGAGCCATGATGTTATGTATGATAACATCATGGCTCCAGTGCCAGCTTGACCAATCAGAGTTAACATTCCTCTTTGCCATTGTATAATAGTCCATAGTTAACAACTGATAAGACAGAACTAGTGAGTGTGAGCTTGGGGGCATCATCAGTGAGGCAGTGTCTATGCCTATTTAATTGGCCAGTACATGAGTTGACTGCCTTGGCTACTTGGTCAATGTGCTATGTAAATGATAAGGAGCTGTCAGGAGTGGCCTCAAGGTATTAAGGATTATTGACCATATCTAACACTTATTTGCAGTTGTTAAGGATTTTGAGATAAGACCTATGCCTGTTTTGTGAAGAGGCAAACAGCATAGTCTTAGTTTTCTTGTAGTTTAGGAGGAGCCTGGAGTTAATGAACCAGGCCTCCTTCACTTCAGAAAAATAGCCTGCATTTGTTTTTCTAGAGCTTCAGGATAGGGATGAATAGTGAACAGCACCACATCATCAGCATACAATAGGGCATTGCCCTGAACGTCACGTGATGGCAGCCTGAGCGTTGGTCGCACTCTCCCGGAGCTCCGCCGAACAACCGCTTATTTTACCGTTTTAATAGCAGACCTATCGCAAATAAACGTCCCGACACAGATGAGTGAGGTCTTTGGTATACTTCAGCTGTTTATCGCTCTTCACGATGGAGATTTACGTCAAGAAGCCACGCCCAAAGCACTCGCCTCCGCAAACGCCCGAGAAGCAACAGGCCGCAAGAGAGCAAAGCAGGCCGCTAGCCTGTCACAGTCCCATCATGACTCTGCTCACGGAGGCAAAATTTTGAGACCATGAAAACTGCTGCAAACCTCCATCTCTGTTTTAGCTGGGGATGTACAAGATATTAAAAAGCAGTAGATTCCTCTGAGAAGGATTGGGGATGCAGAGTAAACATATCCTCTTTGGAAAACAGACAAACAGGAGTAGATTCAGAACTAGTGATGGCAAAAAGGAGAATTAAGAAGTTAGAAGATAAACTTGAGGATTTGGAGGGGCGTAGCAGAAGGAACAATTTAGTTGTCATTGGTATACCTGAAAAAGAGGAAGGGAATGCCCCAATTACTTTCATGCAAAAACTCTGCTCCAAAGTCGCAGGTTCTCCCCCCGGAGGGGGTGAATATATAATAGAAAAAGCACATCGAGCCTTGCGCCCTCCTCCTGTTCAGGGGCAACCTCCCAGACCTCTGATTTTGAGATTTCTTAATTTTTTGGACAAACAACATGTCTTGGATAAAGTTAGAGGGATGAAGGAGCTCTTATGGGAGGGCAAGCAAATTCGGATTGTACAGGACCTGCCTCACTCTGTGAGATCAGAAGAACAAGAGCTACACTCTATTGTCTCAAACTCATTACAACGTCGAAGCCATTTAAGTGAAATATCCTGCCACATTAATGGTCTCTCATGATGGAAATGGTTGTCCTTGAGTCACAGCAGCAGGCACAACAGGAATTACAGCGGATACTACCGGATCTCTTTAAGTGAATCTGACTCATTCATCTGTCAGTGATGGACTTACTACTTTGGACGCTCTGGTCATAATCTTTTGAATGTAGTATAGGAGTGTTTTCCTCCCTTTTTTTTTTACACTATTTTCTTCTCCCCTCTGGAATGACCCACTTAATAAATTATCTCTGCAATTTAAGGTCTTTCCAACTGCTAACTCTGTCGGAGGTATGGCTGACGAACTACCAAGAGTATTGATTGATGTTGCACTTAGTTTTTTCACTCTTGTTATACTGGACTTTTCCTAGGAGACAGGCTGGACTTTGAATTTATACCAGATATTGGCCATGCTGACTCACATAGCAAGACAATTTATCTAGCACACACTCCGAGCAGCAGAAGAGATGAAATAAAAGGAAAAGGAAGAAGAATAAGAAGAGAGAATGAAGCTTAGGGAAGCAAAAGAGAAAAGAAGAAATGAGGGGTCCCCCTTTTTTTTATCCTACTTTATTGGAGAAGGTACAAGGGGACTATGGGGTCTACATAATGTAACCTGGTCTGCTGTGGTATAGTTTTCCCATGGGGGCGGGGTAGGGGGCTTAGGGTGGGGACTGGGTGATAATCAGCTCTGGGCTGTTTTGAATGTATATCATGTGGCAGATTTGTTTAGGGTGCAGTTCTAGGAACTGGGGTCTTGTATTAAGAGGGGTGGGAGGAAATTAGGAAGGTTGTTATAGGGAGGGAGGGGAGGTTGGTTAGGTGGGTTAAGTGGAGGGAGGGTGATGGGGATATCCATGATTCTGGCTATAGAAGGAGGGGTTTTCGGTCTTTTGGGTGTTTGTAATTTTCAGGCGGTTCTTTACATCGCAATACCCCATACAACTGCTCATATAGGTCCTCATTATAATATTTGCTATCACTATGACTTTACTGTATAAATTTGTTAGTTGGAACATCAAAGGAGCCAAGGATAGGGTCAAGAGGCAGGTGGTTTTAAAGCACCTCTCTCACCTTGGGGCGCAAATTGTGCTTTTTCAAGAAACCCATTTAAAAAGAGCTGATCTTCACTACTTTAGAAGAATGTGGGTAGCTCAAGTCTTTGGCGCCGGATCTTCATCCAAGAGAGCTGGGTGGCTATCCTAATTGCAAGAGGGTCGCTTAAATTGGTGCACGAGTGTTGGGATCGGAAGGACGTTTTTGTTTTTGTGAGCCATCTTAGCATCTCAACCGGTGATTTTGGGCTCGATCTATGGTCCCAATAGCGACTCACCTTCATTTTCAAGAGTCTTTTCACAAAATAGACCTAGATGCTCATAAAGTCACCATTCTTGAGGAGATTGAACTTGGTACTTCAAAATGATTTGGATAGGTCTTATAATAGGCGTAGGGCCTCTCCTCAACTCTAAGAGCCCTGAAGACTTTATCAATAAATCAGCCTTAGTTGATATCTGGCGATATTCAATCCTGAAAGGAGACAGTATTCTTCTATTCTCCAGTGCATCACTCTCACTCGAGAATAGATTATATTTTAGTTAGCTCATCTGCAGTCCCCTATATGATTCAGGCAGATATTTCTGCAAGAGTAATTTCTGATCATGCTCCGGTCAGTATAATTTATAGGCCCTATCCAGAGATTCGTAGATCCACACAATGGAGATTAAATTCCAAATTTTAAAAGAAGAATGTTCATTAGATCATCAAAGACTTTATTGTACATTTCCTGGTGGACAATAAAGATTCCATAAGCCAAAAAGATATGATATGCTGCTTTAAAATGCTCATTAAGAGGGAATTAATCAAGATGGCATCTAGGAGGAAACGGGGCAGAGGGATAAGTTGAGTTCTGTGTTATCTTCAATTCAAAATATGGAACATAGTTTATCCTGCAGCTCAACAGATTCTGAGTGGGTTAAGTTACATCAACTACAGGCTCAGTATTCGGATTTAGTCTTTCAACAAGCAGAACTTGCTCTCACCGAGCGAAGCTGCAATATCTAGATATAGGGAAAAGACTAATAAACTCCTAGCATGGCGTGTAAAACAAATGGACTCAGCTCAACATATAGTGAGTGTTCGTGTAGGTCAGGGGGATCGGATTTGTACAGACCCGAGAGAAATTTCAAAATTATTTGGGGAATACTTCCAGAAATTATATGCACAGGAACCCGGTTCTAGGCCTTCTGAATCTGAACTTGCAGCATACTTAAGTGAAGCGAATTTGACAAAACTATCAGAGGCCGAGTCCAAAATCTTAGAGGCACCAATTGTAATTTCTGAGATACATCAGGTTATTCAGCAGTTGCCCCTGACAAATCTCCAGGTCCACGGTTTCCCGAGTAACTTTATAAACCTTTTCTCCCAGATATCTCACCAACCTTGCTAGACACTTTTATGTTTTGGTCCAAATCTGGTATTTCTGACTTGGTTCTGGAGGCCACAATTTCCTGATTTTAAAACCTGGAAAGGATCCTCTAGCGTAGACAGCTATCGCCAATATCTCCTCATCACCGACATTAAAATACTAGCAAAAATTTTGGCTATAGATTGTCTAAAGTGATGGATCATCTTGTGTGCAGGGAACAAGTGGGTTTCATGAAAGGGAGACTATCCCATGACCATTTGAGAAAACTTATGCATCTTATCGCAGCAGCTAAAGACTCCAAAACCCCAGCAGCACTTCTATCACTCGATGCCGAAAAAGCTTTTGATCGGGTGTCCTGGCCTTTTTTATTTGCCAATTTCTCTGCTTTTGGTATACCTCCAAAATTTCTAAGTTGGATTAGAATTTTATATTCTTGTCCATCGGCGAGAGTGAAGTGTAATGGTTTATTGTCACCGGCTTTCAAACTGGAGCGTGGTACTAGACAGGGTTGCCCTTTGTCCCCTTTATTATTTAACTTGTATTTAGAGCCATTGCTGCGTAGGCTAATGAAGAATTCTCTTATCAAAGGCATACAAATAGGGAATCTAGTTATGTATGTTCGGCATATGCAGATGATGTGTTATTACACATAGAGAACCCGGGGACTTCGATTCCACCTATCCTAGAAGAAATTAATAGTTTCTCCAGAGTATCTTCATATAAATTGAATTGTGCTAACACAAAAGTCTTCCCTTTAAACTGCCACACGAGGAGAGCAGATTTGCAGGATTTAGGTGTGGCATGGGAAACCAAATCTATCACATTCTTAGGTATAAACATTAATGCGAATTTCACTCAAATGCTCAGGGACAATTTAGGAACCTTAGTGCAAGAAATCTCGGAAGATCTCAAGAGATGGAGCACAGTCTCCTTATCCTTGTGGGGCAGGTTGAATCTTCTAAAAATGATGGCTCTCCCAAGGATACTTTATCCTTTAGACATGCTAGGAGTCTACTTGCCAAAGGATTGGTTTACTAAGGTACAGAAGATATTCAATTCTTTTTTATGGCAAGGCAAAACAACCCGTCGATCATATTTTAATCTGACAGCTCCCAAACTTAAAGGTGGTTTAGCTGCCCTCCCTATTTATGTATTACCTGGCCCAACATATATGTAAATTGGCCTTATGGAACAGGGACCAGGGTAGGTAGTTTATTCACCCTTTGGTTGGATATTGAACAGGGTCTGGTGAAGATGGCTAAATGCTCTTTATACACATTGTTGTTTGTCCCTTGGCCAGTCTACCTAAATCTCTCAAAATAACCCTATGGGATGGTCTATCAGGGCTTATCACCAGTTACAACGCTATTTAGGTGTTCGCTGGTGGTGTGTGACTCCCAACCTATTGTAGATAATCCACAAATTAAAATTGCTGGCTCTTCTATACCTAGCTTTTTGGCCCCAAATAAGCAAACTGACTGTAGCTGATTTTGGGATCAGGATAGGCTGTATGCATTTGAGGTCCTGAAGAAGAATTTGGGTCTTAGGTTTTGATTTCTTTAAATGGCTACAGCTTAGTAAGCTTTAACCTAGGTATTCTCTTTGGTTTCCTTGGTTGAGAGGGGTGTAAATGTCCACACTTTCTTAAAGGCAGCGAGCAACCACATGCAGTGGCCAAAGTTCGCAAACTACTCCAAGAATGGGACCACAGGCTCCCTCTGATATTTGTTATTATTGGGTAGAGGTCTTGAATATAAGTGCCTCCTTGAAGGTCTAGAAACACTTTGGAAGACAGCGATAGGTATATTAAGCAAGACAGGCTAAGGTTGATACATTTCAATATTATGCATCACCTATACTTGACTCCTCCCATTTATTTAGGAGAGGTGCGCCAGTTCACCTTATTGTGGAAGTGTAAAAGGAAGAAGGAACCTTATATCATTTATTATGGTTATGCCCTGAAATTCGAAGTCTTTGGAAAATTGTGGGTACCTTAGGCCTATTCTTGGCTCATTTAGAATGGACACCCCGAATTTGTTTACTACTTGTTTTCCTGTAACCACTCCCAAAGTTTGGAGAGCACGTGTCTCTTTGGTTTCAGCTGTAACGGTTGTTAATTCTGAGGCATTGGGCGTCAGACAAGGTTCCAACACTGGTGGAGTGGCACAGGAATGTACTCTGGCTATACAACTTGAAAAACACATCATGTGTCTGCGGGAAAGCGAGAGTACTTGTATCTTTATGGGGTTCTTTGGAGCATTTCTGATGACCTGGAAACCGCAAACTAAGAAGCTTTGGATTTTCAAGCAAACACCTCTGTTTTTTTGTTAATTTGTACTGACCTGTTGTATATTACAGTAGGAGTGGGGGGGGTTATGGGTCCTGGGGTATACATTGTATGTTGTTGTTATTCCAGTAGAAAGTGCAATGCCTACTAAATCTTTATTCTAGAAACAAGATGCGGCACTTTCAGTGTCACACCATTATGATTATGTATTTGTTACATGTTGTAGTTTAAAGATTAATAAAATTTTAATTACAAAAAAAAAAAAATAGGACATTGCCCTGATATGACTTAGGGAGGTTATTTAGAAACAGACTGAACAGTAGGGAGCCGCAGTATAACTTTCAAACCTAAATCTAGTTAATAACCTTCGTGATTTAGGATTGGTCAGTTTTTTTTAATAAGGCTCAATCCCATGTGTAGTTTTTATTTGTTTATACTATCTAAATAATTTTAATTTAGACAGTCAGGTGAATGAGTTTGTTTGAGCTATATCTCTTAACCTAGTTTTAATGAAAGTAGCCACCTCATCCCAAGGTTATATCACATAACAGATTCCTAAGCCATGTGGGAAGATGTTTTTTTATAATCAACTGGATAGAAGGAGAGTTAAGACCTTTCGCTGAATATCTGATTTCTTCAAGACACCCCCTAGGAATGTGTGACTCCAAGAGAAATAGCCACAGTATAAATAAATTTTGTCTCTCCAAGACGAGCGTGGACATAACATATTGTACTGCTTCCAACCTAAGTATGACTGCAGGAATTGCCTGTGGGACCATTAAGATATATCTATATAGTTTGTTTAGAATAATCTCTAAGGTCCCTAGATTTGTAGAGCCTCAAACCTCTGATGCATAAAAGGCACTAGTCTTTATCTTTGCATTAAGGACCTTAAGTATCCTAGTAATTGTGTCCCATTCCATCTTTGCATTAAGGATCTTATAAGCATTTGAGGCTGTACTCATTTTTGTTTGAACTAACTTTAGATGCTCTTTCCATGTATTATGTTGTGTGAATCTGACCCCTAAGTAGTCGTATCATTTAACTACTTCTATTTTATTATTGCTTATCCAAAATGTTGGTAATGCTCTTGTTTTATTCCCAAAAATTATGATTTTTGTTTTATCTTTAACTTTTAATTTATGATTTCTACAAAGGACTGCAAAAAGTTTTAACTTCCTCTGCAGACCTAAAACAGAAGTTGAGGTTAGCACCAAGTCATCTGTGTATGCCAAGCAATCTATTCTTTTATCCATTATTTTGGGTGAGTGAGAGGCTGGGCTGGAATGACTTTCCAATATTTTGTTAATATAAATATTCAATAGGGTAGGGGCCAGTAAGCAGCCTTGACGTACTCCCACGTTAGTTGGGAATTCAGGGTAGTTTGTCCAAATTGATTATAAATTATAATGGACTCTGACCCATGTGTTTTCATGTAATCTAATCACTATGTCCAGTAACACTGGCTCCAGCCCAAGATTTTCCAGTTTCTGCCATAATAAACTTATACTTATACTGTCAAATGTGAATGAAAAGTCCACAAAGCAACAGCATCATTTTCCACGCTTAACCTTTACATATTTCCAGATCAGGTAGCTCAGCATGTATCAGTGCTGTATTGTTGATCTGCCCTTTCTGAAGACATTCTGGAATTCATTAATTATTGAATGCTCCTCCAACCAAGCCAGCTGTCTAGTTAATATAATTTTAGAAAATGTTTTTTCAATACGTCTATCAGGTTCATTGGCCTGCACATTTTAGGGTAATTTGGGTTGTCCTTTTTGAGTTTGCACATGCACTGCAAACTCCTTGTGATAATGACTTTTGAGGGGTCTGACACTGTCTGTCCAATGCAGAGTGCTGTGCAAGGGGCTCGACAGTATCACACCAATCAGCCAGGCTGGTCGTGATACTGTTTTGCCTGAAGTGGTCTGCACATGAAAAGAAAAAGCTGCATCAATCATGTGGTGGCTTTTTCCTTTCATCTGCAGGTCACCACACAGCAAACAGCCGTTTGCATCATAATCAGCCTGTCTGACATCTCTGCCCCCTCCTCGTCATCCCACCAGTCCCTTCCTGGAAGGGAAGAGGAGGTGCATTCCTCGCCTACCACTTCCATGTCCTGCTGTCTCCATTTGTTTATTTTCTCCCACCCATGCTGAGTAGGCCACAGCCTAAGCCCCATACAGGCTGGGAGTATATAGTGCCCGCACGATTGTGCTAGCGGATTCCCCGCTTGCTGACATTGGGGTGCTCAATCCCCATGTCAGCATGTATCCCCCATCCCCCTTTAATATGGCACATTGGGAGCCCACTCCAGTGTGTCAAAAACTACCTGTGGTGTTTCTGACACTGGGATGCCCACTCCTGGTGTTGGATTCACCCCCCCACGCTCCAAGAGAGAACAAAACCTGAAATGCTATTAGTCTGTTTAGCTTCAAAAATTTCCCTGAGCAGGAACAGATTAGTATGGATTGAGCGACCTGGGATAGCACACGATTGGGAGAGGTTTATAAGATCAGGTGCCAGGCGTTGCAATCGTGTACTAAGCAATTTAGCCAAAATTTTAAAGTCAGTATTGATAAGGTGAAGGGGCCTTCAATTCTGTAGAGAGCATTTATCCCCTTTTTTATAGATGAATTTCAAAAAGGACAATCCAAAGTCAGAAATCTCATCCCTTCCTTGTAAGACATAGTTATATACTTGGGTCAGTATTTCTATTAAATCTTCCCGACTGGCAACGGGGAGTCCCCAAAATCAAACAAGTCGGGCATCGCTCTGTCATTCTCCCCTGAACACTTGCTACTGGGTATCACTGCAGTATCTACACAATGTACATTAGCCAGGGTGCAACCTCTATTTACTCGAATCTCTCTATCTGACACATTATGAACTTGGACCATTACCTGTCTGGCATAAGCATGGGATCTGTCAGGCAAAATACTTGGCTTGACCAGCAGTCCCTCCAGCAATTTCCCACCATCTGGTGCATCCAGCATGAGGATTTTATACTTGACATCCTTTCTGATATGGACTTCCCCCTATAAGGTACACTGGGCATTTGGCACCAAAATCAGAGACTCAGGATCCTTCTTCCAGACAATTCCAACTGGTTCCTCTGGTTCCGCTTTGTCAGCATCTCTCTGGGAATCGTAGGCCTTCCTGATCAAGGCTGGAATTCTTAGAGCTCTACCAGTCCTTGACCCCTGTTTCTCATAACACAACTGCACCAACCGTCCAAACATATGTGCATTTGTCCCAATTAGTAGAGAATCCCATCACACAGTACAATAGGGGGACACACTAAGGCCAGGGTCTCTACTTGCTCTGCCTCCAGACACGGAGGTAGGAAAAGCTAGCCAAATTCCGATATACCAGGAGTAGGGTAGGCCTTCTCACTTAACCCCTATACATGCAGTCCTTCCAATGGTTGTAAGGGCATGTCTGACAAATGCTTCTGATACCAATCCTGGAACATAATTGTCACTTGGAAGCCACTGTCCAACACAGCTCTGGTGGGAACACCATTCACTTTACTGTAGCTTCCATTGAAGGGCCCACTATTCTGGACCAGTCTGGAGAGGTGGTATCAAGGGCCTGGGTAGATCTAGCCACAGAAGGACGTGAGTTAACATTTTTGGGACCTTCACTGCGGTCATTTCGTGCACCTCTTAACCACTGTTTTGTGCTCCAAAGCTCTCCTTGTAGCTGGCTCACCACTCTCTCTAAGTCTTTCCGAGACTGGCATTCCCTCTTCATATGCCCATCCTTCCCACAATTAAGGAAAAATATGTCTGCTGAAGTTTGTGGTGACCGAGGAATCACATTGGGGGCTGCGGCATTGGTACTATCAATAGAAAACCTTGGTGCCTCCTCAGCCGGCGGTGGGTTGGACATTTGGAGAATTCTCTTCAGTTCCCCCACTTCCATAGTCAAGATATCAAGCTTTGAGCTGCTGCCAGCAGAAGATGTCTGGGGGGACACCCCCACCCCCCTAGCAGATGCAGTCGAGTAAGAGTTGGGGCCTGTACTCGTAGGAGGGGCCTTCATAAAGAGACTATTTATTGCTTCCCTGAACTCCCTCAGCAGTTCATCCCTTCAGAACATCGGTAGCCATCCTCTCTGACTGGGCCCTCTTGGCTGACATTTGGGTCTCGGGTTCTGTCATGTGATTTTGGTGATTCCAGACCATCGGCGTCTGACCCACACATGGAGCAGGGGATGTAGCAGCTACGACTGCATAGGGCTCTGAAAAACCTTCCTCCTCCTCCTCAACTTCTCGTACCTCCTTCATCAACACATGGAAAGGCAAGGGACTAGATTTCCTTTGATGCAGTTGCAATTTGAGCAACACCCAGCTAGAGTGCCGGGCAGAGCAGAGTATACGACCCAGTCTTACCCGGTCCACTTCACTAGAGGTCCAACTCCCCTTTCGAAAAATGGTTTGCATGATTCCCTCTAATCGATCCATATAGGCACATAACAATTCCCCTGGCTGTTGTCTAACATCTTTAAGCTTCCATTTCAAGGCCTCAACACTAGTGGTGCCCCCAAACACATTTTCAAGGGCAATTAGGTACTCTTGGGCTTTGGCGTCAGGGTCAGAGACCCTCAGGGAGCAAAAAGTATGTTGGGTGGGTTCCTGGAGCCTCTCCCCCAGGAAAGCCCTTTTTTCTGCCTTGGAGCATTGCCAGTCTTGTACCGCAAGAGTAGCAGAGTCTATCCAGGTTTCCAGACTAAATCTTCTCGAAATGTTTTATAAAATTCATGGGTAAGGCCATCTGGGCCAGGCTGCCCCAACTTAAGTTGGGAAATGTCACGAGCCACTTCCTCTCGTGTAATGAGGGTTACTAGGTCATTTGTATGATGTGCAGAGATCTGTGGGACCGGAGCTGAAAAAACTGCTTACAGGAAGGTGGACTACAGGGTGGATTGCAAAACTAAGTCTTTAAGTGGGAGGTAGCAATGGAGAGCATGCCTGAAATAGAGCAATCAGTATTACCCACTGGGTCATAGAGCCCCTGCATAACTGTAGCATGCATCCTATCCTTATAGGCAGAAAATGGATCTGCGGAGGGGGAAACCAAAGTACCTACTCTCACTAAAAATTCTAAGGTACGGGCACTATTATATTGATGTGCAAACACGCAACATTTGATATTTGTGATTTGAGAAGAATAATCAGTAGGGGAGGAAAAGGAATTGGACAAGAGTTTATATAATTGATTCCTATAATCTTAAGTATGTAAGATATTTATTCCTGGCCATACATTTTCCCACTTTCTGAAAAAACATCCGTAAGTCCAGTTTTGTATCTTTCCACCATGTCCATACAGAATCATAACAACAAAAGACAGAAATCCGGGTCCGAAAGAGGGATCGGACTTGTGCCTGAACAGAAAGATGGGAAAACAGGGAATTGTTAAGTTTCCACTGGGTCGATGCCGAGGAAAAAAATGGAGGGGCCGATCCCAGAGAAAATGTTCCAGTTAACAAGTGGTGGTCCGAAAGCTCCATGAAGTGAAGTGAAACTTGATGCGGGATACAATAGCGGGAGGAAAAGAAATAATCAATTCGGGTATAGAAACATAGAAACATAGAAGCTGACGGCAGATAAGGACCGAAAGGCCCATCCAGTCTGCCCATTTCTTTTTTCTACCTTATAAATGTGCCATCGGCCTTTGCTCTGTCAGTGGCCTATCTATTCATAGTCATTTGTATTGCTCCCTTATGCCTATCCCATGCCTGTTTGAAGCCCTGCACTGTATTCATAGCCACCACTTCTTGTGGTAAGCCATTCCATGCATCCACCACCCTTTCTGTGAAAATAATTTCCTCACATTCCCCTTAATCGGCCCCTCTAATCTCATGCTGTGTCCTCTTGTCCTGCTATTTTCTTATATTTAAACATGTTAGACTCTTTCACCTTGTTAATGCCCTTAAGGTGTTTGAATACCTCAATCATATCACCTCTCTCCCTCCTTTGCTCAAGGGTATACATATTGAGCTCTGTTAATCTGTCCTCATATGTCTTCTGATGCAGTCCCTGCACGATTTTGGTTGCACTTCTCTGGACTGCCTCTATTTGGTTAATGTCCTTGTGAAGGTGTGGCCTCCAATACTGCACGCAGTACTCCAGATGGAGCCTAACCAGTGTCTTGTAAAGAGGATTATTACCTCCTCTTACGACTTGTGATACCCCTACTAATGCACCCTAACACCCCCCTACCTACTGCTTTAGAGGTCTGCTTGGATGATTTCAGGTCATCAGTGATGATGATACCCAAGTCTCTTTCTTCCTTTGTGACTGCTAGCAACTCCACTCCCAGCCTATAGGTGGCTTCAGGGTTCTCTTCCCTATGTGCATGATTTTGCACTTTTGCATTAATCCCAGTTGCCACTCTTCTGACCATTTTGCTAGTTTATCCAGATCTCTTCTCATTCTGCCCACCCCATCTGGATCATCCACTCTGTTGCAGATCTTGGTGTCATCTGCAAACAGACAAGCCTTCACCTCTAGTCCATCTGCAAGGTCACTAATGAAGATGTTGAAGAGGACTGGCCCAGGACTGATCCCTGAGGTACCCCACTTGTGACTTGCATCTCTTCTGACTGTATACCATTTACCACCACTCTGTTTTCTGCCTGTCAACCAGTTTGCCACCCAGTTGACCAACTTCTGACCCACCCCGAGCCTACCCAGCTTATTTATCAATCTTCTATGTGGAACAGTGTCAAAAGCTTTGCTGAAGTCAAGGTAGGCGACATCAACTGCTCCCCCTTGGTCCACCACTCTGGTTACCCAGTCAAAGAAATCTATGAGATTAGTTTGACAGGACCTTCCTTTTGTAAACCCATGCTGTCTTGGATTCTGTGCCCCTATGGATTCCAGGTGTTGCACTATCCTTTCCTTAAGGATCCATTTATGGTAAATGGATCTATAATAAGTATATTCAGCATCAGATTTCAGAGTATGATATGCATCAGTTAAGTTAGCATCTGTCACCACAGTAGATAAGGCATGGGAGTCACAATATATTTTTTTTCCCGCTGCTGTTCTGCATGAAACATCTATAGAGCAGTTGAAATCACCACCCCAGATAATATGTTTATGGGTACATAAACAGGGTTTAATGAGATCCAGTAAATTAATTCTGGCAGCTTTGGTTTGAGGGGCATAGAGGTTGATAAGATGAAGGGAATGGCCTTGAAAGGTACAGTCAATAATCAAAGCCCTGTCAGGAAAAATGTCTATAATACGTGAGATGGAAAAGGCTGCTGATGTAAACAGGATAGCCACACCATCCGCCAGATCCTCTCTAAAAGTCCAGTGCGAGGGGCCCCAGACCCAACCCCTTTTAAGTTGCTGAACATCAAAAAGAGATGTCAGGTGGGTTTCTTGTTTTAGGAGAACATCAGTGTGGAAGGAGGCAGCAAAATGTAAAAAGGCTATCTGTCTTTTGTAGTTTTTCAAACTACAAACATTAAATGAGGTAAGTTGGACGGTAGTCAGAGTTATAAATTAATCAGCCACTCCCATCTGTGACAGCCATGTTTTTACACATTTTTCTCCCCTTCTTAGTTCTATTAAGTTTTTTGTGGACAACATCTGGAGGTCTAGAACCTGTGACTTCCATGTCTGATGGTAGAATAGAGGCGTCTGAATCGCCAACTGAGTCCTCCCCACCTCCTTTTAAACAGTCAAAAGGATTGGAGAGGGGTACCTCGCTAACTTTTAGTGATTTGAGAGTGGTCGCCCTAGTAACCCATCTGCTTTGTGTGAAACCATCCAAATCCACAAGGGGTGGGTCAGTAGTCTATGTGGGAGTAGGGTGTGGGGTGGTGTCCACCACCTCCTGAGTACGGAGAGAGGCATCCATGGCAGTAGGTGTTTCCAACTCTACCTGGGGAGCTACTGTCACCACGGGAGGAGTTTGGGGTGGGCAAAGAAGCTTCCGTGGAGTCTAAAACAGTGACAGGGGTATCAATCTGTTCCTGGGCCTTATCCTGTGCTTTCTGTACTAAAATGTCAGGATTCCAACCCTCACTACAGTTCTTGCTGGCCTAGGGATATTGATAATAAGCATGCCCCTTCTCGTCACATAAATTGTATTGAAAAACGTTGTCACAGGATACACTGGGGTGCCCATATCCCCCACATAAGCCACATTTTAACATATCACAAGTGCTACTGAGATGCATGTGAGCACCGCACTTGTAGCAGGCCCTGGGCTGGCCCACATAAAAACAAACTCCTCTATCCTTACCCAAGAAAAAACTGTTAGGGAAATGTATCACCTCCGAGTTGACTTGAAAAAGTTTGACATGAAATTTCCATCCACCAGTCCAGAGCCCCTCCTCATCAATAATTGCTTCGGGGGGACAAGACTGTACACCTAGTTTGTAACCAGTGGTAAATATCACCTACACTCATACCCTCATTTCGAAACATAACAGTGACAGTGAGGACTGCTGGCTTAGTCAATGGGATAACATAAAAGGGTGTCCATAAAGAAGTGTGCTTCAAAGTGGCATATTTATGTCAAAATCTGTCCAAACCAACAGTAGTTTTGAAACTAATATCAAAGGTTTCTTCACCTGATATGTGAATCAATGCATAGATGTCTGAGGCCTGAAAGTGCACAGAACCTTTCAAGAGGGTCCGAGCAACATAATAGCGGTCCAGGAAGTCATTAAGCTCCCTCTTATAGCGAAGATGGACAGCATTACATCTAGGGGCCTGCTCCAATTTGTTCTTAAAGAGATCTGAAAGAACAGGACCCCTGCCAGAGGGTGGAGGTAGAGCTAAGTGGGAGGGGAGGGTTGGAGGCAAAGGTAGAGTTGAGAGGCCTTCCACAGGGTCATCCAGTATAGGCGAGGATGCCTGAATAGTAGTCAAGAGGGGCATAGGCATATTGGAGCTGGAAGCAGAAGTCTGCCTGGGTGCAGCTGGGGAAGCAGTAATCTGTACAGTGGGAGCTATAGGGGAAGGGGATGAAACTGAACAAGGGACAGGCAACTCCCTAAGAGGCACAGACATTTGAGGGGGTCAGTCAGAAGGGGGAAAATTGTTGGAACCACAGGTTCCCTAAGCATTGCGCTGACAGCCGCCCCCCCATGTGAAACCACAATTCCTTCCATTGAGGAGACATGTACATTATTACCTAAGTCAGCATTATCAACAATCTCCCCCCAGCTAGTCCCCAAAACAACAGTATTGGTGGCAACAACTGAGTCTGTAGAGCATATAGGGTCCCCAGAAATAGGTACCGCGGTGGAGATTTTGCTGGTCGTTGAAGGCCTGTTTGGTGAAAACAGCACGCCGTGTCTGTCCTCATCCCAGGACAAATCTGGAGTCCAGGTGCCCGATGCAGTCCTTGTCCAACCCGCACGAGAAAGTGCCTCCGTGGCAGTCCAGGAAGATACTGAAAACTCTGGGGCATCTTGCAAACCAAAGCGTGAGCTAAAAAGTGCAGCAGTAGTTGTGGTAGCCGGGGAACTCCTCAGTTTAGGTACCGCAATAGAAGGCAAGTCAGCATCTCCCGAATGCGACTCTACAGCCGCGCTTACTATCCCGAACCCTGTGCTGGATGTAGCAGGGGGAAGAATAACTGGTGCACACGATGTTCCCTACACACTCAGTTCTGTGGTAGGAGAATGAATTGCTGTAGAAGGCACCAAAGAAAGCTGTTTGCAGGCAAGGTAGGAGAATGTAGTACATACTGAGGAAGCGATAGATCTCCCACAAGTGGTACAGAGTAAGACGTCTCTGTCTCCGTTAGCAAAGCAGGGTCGCCCCTCTGAACCAACATACGTAATAACCTTGATCCCATCTTGGGATTAGAAGATTTATTCAAGCCCGAAATATGCATTTTAGGGGACTTTTCAAGCATTAGATTCCCTAGGAAAAAATATCACATGGCCTTGATAACTCTGACCCTTAAGAAAGTTGTCTTAAGACACTGGAAAGACCAATCTGAAATTAAATATGGGGAATGGCTATCTGAGTTCCGCACAAATCTCAGAACGGAAAAAGCTATTGCAAGTCTTAACAATAGGTTGGATAGATTTAAGAAGATATGGGACCCCATATATACCTTATTTTCGATTCAGAGCCTTACAGCGTAAGGCCCTCTCCCTCTGGGATACTCCAGCATTTTTGTATTGTTTGTGCTGTGGAAATCGTAGGGAATAGGTTTTATTTTGAGTCTGTGCTATTGGGGAGGGGGATTGGGGAGTAGAGGGAGGGGGGTTTGACAGGTCTGGACTAATGTACACCATTCACATGAAGTATATTTGTAATGAAGGATCTGTTATGTATGTAAAATTTTCAATAAACTTTAAATGGAAAAAAAAAAAGGAAAGCAGGGTCTGCCGCAGCTGGCAGTGCAGTAGCACCATCCATGACCTCTTTAATGCAAGGCTGAACACCAACTGAGGTCTCCATGTCCGTGACCAGAGATCCCCCTACTGGCAAGAGTAGGGGAATTTCCCCGGTGTCCTGGCCAAATTTCCCTCATTCACTTAAAATACTACAAACAGCTTAATCTGGTTTAAGGTCAGTTGGCATTCATCTGTATCCCCTCCTCCGGGTCGTGCCTGAAAATAGGCAGGATTTGTCTAGTGCACTCACCCGGTCAACAAAAACTAAATAAAAATAAATAAATAAATTAAACCATGTAAGTGACAGGTAAATTGCATGGCAGGCCAGACATTTTAGGCTTTTATTTCGTGTTTATACAGATACAATTATTATTGTAAAATTAAGCAATATGAAAGTAGTGCTGAATTTTGAAGTACCAAGTACGGCATAATAAGTAACAACATTTTTGATGCAGTTTAGGTCTTCATCTGAAAATGAGTCAAAAGTTGCATCTTTTGAGTGGTAGACATCGAAATACGTTGAAAGGCATACCAGTTTCTTCAGTTTACAGTCGGTTTTTGAAGAGTGAAACCTATTTTTGTTTTCAGTTTGCGGTCAAGTTTGAAGAGTGAAGACATGTCTCTGGTACTGGAAGAACCATAATGCAGGATTGCTTTTTCAAAGCAAGAGGTCTGTAGCCCTGCAAGAGACCAACACTGACAGGAAGGCACACATCTAGGTAACAAAAGAAACAAGCCAGCTCAGGGTGGGAACAAGAAAAAAAGGGGGGGGACCTTTAGAAGCTGCTCAGGTGGAGGTGGGGGTGGATCTTACCAAAAAGAAAACAACTAATGCTCCCTCCCACTACTCATATTCCAGTTTTTGTACCTCCCAATTAAGAAAGTAAATAGCACCCTGAAACCATTGACTAACATGAAAGCGCATTTATTTGAAGGCAGAAAGCATTTCTTGGAGGAGGGTCAGGCGGAGGAGACTATTTACACCTTCAGCCAGTTCCACGGACGGAAAACATGACGTCAGCTCTTTTGTACATGCAAAACGCCTGCAGGGCTCTGCCCCTGCAGCCATAAAAAGTGGATTGCTGCCTTCCAAGCAAATTCTTTTAATATATGTAAGCTGCAACTTTGTGTATAGTCTGCATCGCCTCTGTCCATTCCAGCTGTGTACAATGTACTTGAAGTTCTGCTGTTCATGTTTCTGTAATGGGGTGTATGGTGTGGGGGTTCAGTGAGGTTAGGGTTCCATAGAGATCCAAGATTAAGTGTGAAAGAAGGAAGTCCCTCAACGTATGCTGGAGGAGTACTAGTATTTGAGGCGCATCAGTATCTCTCACTTTATCATGTGATTCATGTTTTAATTACCATCTGGCTCTTCTGTGCCCCCCTTCCTTCTGCCCTGACTGTGGGAGAGGCCATTTGTCCTTCTCCGCCAGTTGACTAAGGGTACTGTGACCCCTCCTGCCCCCCCCATCAGCCATCAGTTTAAATTAAGTTCTTTATCCATGTATTCCACAAATCTGGCTTTCAGCACTATAGTACCCTCTTTACTAAGGTGCAACCTATCTGGTGCATAAAGGGTCTTATTCTCCAAGGTACCCCTCAGCCTCCAACTAGCCTGTAGCCCTCTTTCCCTCACCACCCCCTAAACCAGACATTAAACTCCTTGGTGCTTTTCTTTCTTGCAGTGCTAGCCCTCAGTACCAGTAGTACTTCTGAGAAGGCTACCGACCTCCCCACCCCACAGCAGCGCTTCCCCACCTCCCTAAACCTTGCCTGATCTGCTTCTTCCTTAGTGCTGGCCAAGTCATTTTTTCCCAGGTAAATGATAATGTTAGCTTTCCCCCACTCCTGTCCTGTGTTCTGGGCTATCTGTGGGCCCACCCTCCCCATGGTCTTCCCTGGCATACATTGCACCTTCCTGCAGTTTGTCCTAGCCCCTGTGTCTCCCCATCTTACTCCTTTAACTATAGAGTCTCACAAGTACACTACTTTCACCTCTTCATCTGCTTCCTGGGTCCCCTTCCCCATACTTACCTGGCTGTCCTACCTTGCCTGTCCCCTATTCCCCCCTTGTCTGACCCGAGGTCCCCCTGACCATTTCCTCCCTCCTGTCTGATCCCCATCCTGATCTTTCCACCCCCACAGCCACCTTCCCTACTTCCACACCTGCCTGCTCCCTTGCCCATCTTCCTGTTTGCCACCAGTCCTTCCCTGCCCTGCTGCCACTTCCTTTGCCTTTGCCCACCCTCTTTCTCTCCCCTCTATGTCCTTACACACAATACCCAGATCCCCCCTCCTGCTTATGCTTCCTCTCCTTCCCCCAGAGCTTTACTTCACCCCACCCCATCAGTGGGAGAAATCTATTCCACACCAGCACCTCTGGGGGCGTTCCCACTGACCCTTCTCCCTCCTTGCTCTCTCCATTCCTCAAACTAACATCCATCCCCTTTGGACCCAAGGAACCCACCTTAATTTCCCCATTCATTATTCCCCCGATTAACCCAGCTCCCTGCCAGGGCTCCACCACCACTCCCCCCCCCACCTGTCCCCATTCCCTGTGAGTACCCCTTCACCACTCTAGGATACCCTCCACCAGCGCTGCTTTCTCCCATCTGAGCTGCCATAATTCTGCCTGCAGTTGACCCAGGCTCCAACAGACCAGACACCCCCCACCTCCCAGAGTGTGCCCAAGAAAACTGCTGCTCCACACCCCCTGCAACACAGTATTCTAGCAGCCCCATCTTGCCCCCTCAGCAAGCCTCCCTTCCACATTCTGATGTTCCCGGCCTTCCTTACAGAATACATATAAAGCCCTTATAACATTATGTAGCTGTACCCTATATAGGGAATTGCTGTGGTCTCTATGAGAACACTTTAGTTGAACCCTGTAATTGAACCTAGATGGGGATGGTTGTATAGCTGCAATCCTTAGTTTACTATCTTCATTGACCTCATGTAGCTGTAGCCCAGGGGTATTCAATTACATTCTGTGGTAGGCCACACAAGGCCATGTCCAAGCATTTGCAGGCCAACGTTTGCGGGCCAACATTTGCCTTTTGTCATCCTTGTGACTTGTGCACTAGTAAAGGTACAGCCAAAGTGCTTGTAAACATGCATTAACTTTATCAGTTTTACCGATCCCATTAACCCTGTCCAAAATGACTGATTACACAAGCCTTGATGCTGTCACACTCACCACAAAAGCATCCCCCCGATGTCAGGAACAGATAGATAAAAATTAATAAACGTGTGTGCTGCGTCTGCAAGTCCCACCTCTGTTCTTCCAATGAACTGAAAATCACAGCTCTGAACCGACACAATGTTTTTTTTCCATACTGTGCTCCTGAAATTAAGCATGGTGTCATGGCAGGCAGGCAAACGGACAGACAAACATATGAGTGCATCCTCGACATGTGTCCCCTGTTTGCGCTGCGCCCGAGCAACGTTTGCCAGTCCCTGACAGTTAGTGGGAGCTGTCTCACTCTCTGTCTCCCATGCAGTTTGCAATGATTTCCTCACGCAATTGCTTAAGTTGCGTAACTTTGCCTGCATAGCATTATGAAACTCCAGCCTGTCCAGCAGACTGTCTGGTGGGCCAAAGGCAAGGCCATCGAGGGTCGGACCTGGCCCACAGGCCACCAATTGAATCATTCTGCTGTAGCCTATATAGGGATTTGCTACAGCCCTAATGAAAACTCTTTAGTTGAATCTTGTAGTTGAACCTAGAAGGGGAAGACACTGCAACCCCTAGTTTACCCCATCCGTTGACCCAGGATAGGTGCTTGCTAAGCTGAACCTAGATGGATCTTGTTGTAAAGCCACAACCCCTTGCTTATACTGTTAGCTGACCCCAGAAATTAACTACCTACACTTCATCATACTTCCTGGTTGGCTAACTCACTATAGACAGATCCTAGGTAGGGACTAGCTGCGACCCCTCAGCTGAAACCTATATGGAGATGGCTCTGTAGTTTCAACCCTTGTTTGGTCTGTTAGCTGACACTAGATAGGAACTGGCTGCATTTCCTCAGAGTTCGTTGTCTGCAAGCTTGCTTGTATGCTGTTCTTGGGTAAGGGATAGCTGCAACCCCTGAGCAACACTTGACAGTTTACACTGTGCCTCCACCTTCTCTTACCTCACCTCGGTTGAGCAGAATGGTCCATGGCCTGCAGTACTCCCTGGAGCTGCCCTCACCATGGCCCTTGATGCCACTTAGGTAGACGACACACTCCTGCTTTGTGGCACTAATGCTTCAGGGCCAGTCGTGTGAGGGGCCACTTGTACCTCAGGGTAATATACACCAGGCTACCGTCACAAGGTCCTTTCAACCTCCAATGGCACCACTTGTGTTTTCTTGCTCCCTCAGCCCACCCTCTGACCCGTTCCTCCTGCTTTCCCTTCCTCCCTTCCCACACAGTCTCAGGAAAACATGTCTAAATGGCAGCAATCACAGGAAAAATAACAGTGTTAGATAAGAGCCGAATGTGCACACTTAGCTATCCTTCTCCTGCCTGACCCTCCATGCTGGTGCCCTCCTGATACTGAGCCAAGAGCATTGATCACTCTGTTAAAAACTACAAAGTCCTTTGTTTCAAACTACAGCTACCCTCCCAGTGGTGCAGAGGGCAGAGGCACCCATGCTTCACCTGCCTTCATGCCAGTGACCTGGGTTCAGGAATGACTCTGGGCTGCTTGGTGGTTGGCTGGGGGAGGAGGATTGAACATCCCATTGGATGCTGTCTTCCTCCAGAGAGGGAGGGCTGACTGTGCCACCACAACACCGCCACCTAGGTGACCATGGGTGGTGGTGTGGCTGGTGCGACAGTTCCGGGTTGGGGACGCTCCCTGGTGGGAGATATTAGCACATTCTTTGATGTGCACACATCAAACCACCAGGTCTGTGGAGTGTCTGTGGGTTCAGGGAGAACACTGGAAAATCACCACTGGCTGTAGGATGCTGCCCCATGGAGCCCTGCAGTTCGCACACCACCTGCTGGGCAGAAGGACCACAAATCCAAATGTGGCACTTGAAGGGGGCTTGGAGACGCCTGATGGCCCCGCCACAGGGGGCAATCTGTGAGGCACTCAGTGGTCCTAAGGTGAGTCCTAGGGATGGCAGAGTGATGGGGTTGGGGAGCTGCAAGGGCAGAAGGGGGCCACCAGTGGAGGGGGAGAAAAAAAAAACTACAGCTTGTCATTGAGGCACAGGTCAGAAAGCATAGTAAGACCAGGAGCAGTTGTAAAATTTGAAAGTAGTGTTTTATTAAAATTGTTCTGTAAAATTATTTACAAGGGCAGTCCAAACAGAGAAAACATAACCCTTCATCTGAGGGTATCTCTAATTCCAAGTTTCAGTCTCTCAGTCTCCCCTGCAAAAGTATTGCTGCTCTTTTAATATGTCTTTGCCTGGGAACTGGTTAAGACAACTTTCTGTTTCTCAGAAAATGTTCTTGTCAGTTTCTTTGCAGGTGCAACAGATAGAATATGGTGACCCAGAAATGAGCTCTTGTTGACAGCTCTGTAAAAGAGTTTGTAAACAAGCCTGAGATGAGCTCAAACTGCACCTCAGGTTAATCCCTTGAGTTCTAGATATCTTTTTTGCAATCATTTCAACAATATTTTATTTATTTAGCTTTTGTTAACCTGGTAAGTACTCTAGACAACACATATGCCTATTTTCAGGTATGACCCGGGAGAGTACAAGAATTAAAAGATCATACAGAGTGCAACTTGAAGCAAGCAGGGCAGATACACTGAGATCAGAAAAAAGTATAACATACATAGAAGACAATATAACTACAGCATATATGTTTTCAAACCAAGGGATCCCAGTTTCACATAAAGATTCACATATATGTGTATAACTACAGATATGCAAGGGAGAGAAAATACAGAAACAGCAAGAGTAGGCAGAGAGATAGTTAGAGGCAGAGAATTGGAAGAGTATCAGAGTGATCAATTCCTAGGTCTCACGAGAACATTTGGTTGCGCAACCAGACGGACAAGAGATAGAAAAGGAGAGACTGGAATGGATCCTTGCATTTAACTCTTTCTGCATAACAAAAGGGACATGGTCTTATTCAGCTCTGTTACCCAGCTACCCTACTGGTGGCCTGCAGTCATGAGGTCCTGCCAACCTCCAATGGTGCCATTTCTGGTGTTTGTTTGCCCTCTTTCAGTTCACCCTGTCCCCCCCAATCTACACAGTCTCAGGCAAACATGTCTAAATATAGTAATCACAGAAAAATAACATTGTTAGATCAGCACTGAATGTACACACTTCAATTTAGCTATCCTTCTTCTGCCTGACTTTCCACACTGCTCTCCTCCTGATTCTAAGCCAAGAGCATGGACTGCTCTGTTAAGAACTACAAAGTCCTTTGTTTTGAACTACAGCCGCCCTACCAGTGGACTGCATTCAGGAGGTCCTGCCGAAATCCAATGGCACTGCTCCTGGCATCTGCTTGTCCTTCCTCAGCTCACCCTCCGACTCTTTCCTCCATCTTCCGCCCCTCCCTTCCCACACAGTCTCAAGCAAACATATCTAAATGGCAGCAATCACAGAAAAAAGCAACAGTGTTGGATCAGCACTGAACACACACTTTTAACGGTCATTCTCCTGTCTGACTCTCCACGCTGGCATCCTCTCAATTCTGAGCTGATAGCGTGGATCACTCTACTAAGAACTACAAAGTCCTGTGTTTTGAACTACAGATGCTCTTGTAATGGAATGCAGTCATGAGGTACTACAAACCTCTGATGGCATCACTTCTGGCATTTGTTTGCCCTCCCACAGCCCACCCTCTGACACCTTCCTTCATATTTCCCCACTCTTCCCACACAGTCGCAAGTGTACATGTATATGTGGCAGCAGTCACAGAAAAAAATAACAGTGTTAGAGCAGAACTGAATGTACACACATAGCTGTCCTTCTCCAGTCTGACTCTCCATGCTGGCATATTCTTGATTCTGAGCTGAAAGCATGAATCCTTCTGTTAAGACCTACAAACTACAGTATAGTACTTTGTTTCAAATTGTAGCCACCCTTCTGATTGACTTCAGTCATGAGGTCCTACTGACCTCCAATGGTGCTGCTTCTGGCATTTGCTTGTCCTCCCTCAACCCACTCGCCCTTTGACCCCTTCCTTCCACCTCCCTCCCTTCCCACACAGTCTCAGGCAAGTATGTCTTTGGTCATGGATGTCTCCATTGCCTGCCCCCCGATTTTGCTCTTTTTGGAAGAACAGACACACACACACACACACCATCAGTTTGGGAACAAAAGACCGCAGCACAACTTCATTCAAACTTAAAATTCAACAGTACAGGCCAGGCATTGTAATCACTCATATTTACATTTTAATTTACAATTTCCAGGTATTGTATTGTGGAAACCATAATCTATCCCACAAAGATATCATGACAGTGGGGGCCTTGGATCCCGGCCACAGATGCCACCCCCCCCCCCGGACTGGGGTGGGTGCCCTGCTCAACCATCTGCGAAGAGGCGGACAAGCTTTTTCCAATCACACTTGACCCTGTCCACCCCTGACAGGATGGAGAACCCACCCCCTTTGCCCCTGCCTCTCCAGCCATTCCTCCACACAGCTTTGGACCAGCAGTGAAAGGTGCACCTCTTTAGCAGGCCTCCTCAAGGCACCCCTACCCACCACTATCACATGCCTAATGAGTAAATTTGTGTGCAACAATATCAAGTAAAATACGTAAATCACAGGTGATGCCTTACTATTTCCTCAAGACTAGCCATGGCCCAAGGGGCCCAAAGAGGGATGGGTGGGAATCCACAAAAATCAAGTAATGCAGCAGTTCAGGTGGAGGAAGGCAGTCTAAGAGCTAGAGTGTGGCTAGGTGGGGTCTTTGTAACCCTCCTGTGCCTTCCCCAAGGGCTGCACTCTGGCCCGATTCACCAGTCCTCGATGCCGACCCACCGCACACTGACCAGTACAGTGGGGTGCCTAGCCCCCAGCAGTGCATCACCAGCTGGTTTGACACCAGCTGTCTTGCATGCTTACGGGAGGGAGGGCTTCCAGCAGTGGCTGGAGGTGGTGGCAGGAGACCCCGTGCCAATTCCTTCTCCTCTTAGCTGGGGAGGTTCCCAAATGGCAGCAATCAGATTAAAAATAACTTAGATCTGCACTGAAAGTACACACTTAACTGTCCCTTTCTTGCCTAAATCTCCACCCTGGCATCCTCCCAATTATTATGATGTTTGGTCGTACTCATAATCAGTGAGATAAAGGGGGGATCACCAGTTATTATAAAGTATTAACACCCTCCCAACTGTCATGGGCTACATCTGTCTCTCTTCATCTCTCTTTCACTCTGTAGCAGAAATGGATAAGAGAGCAGAATAAAAAAAATGCAAATTTCTGACCTTGCTGCAACACTATTTAATGGCTGGATCAGAGCTCTGTTACTCCCTATCACATGCTCTCCATGTCCTCTTAGTTAATACTTTAAGCACATAATAATACTGATAATGTTTGTTTAGCTTTCTCACATTGTTTTCCCTGCCTTTTTTTATTTATCTCAACATGTTTACCCTCTCTACCATTGGAAGTACCATACCTACCTGTTCCAACATGTTTACCCCGGCCCACAAGTTTTTTTTTATTTATTTTTTCAAGTCTTTGAACTGGCTCACCCTCCAAGCAAAGTACAGTACCTATCTGTTCAAGTCTCTTCCCCTGATTCCATGTCTTATCTGATTTTTTTTAATTTTATTTCTCCCACCATTGCCACCACTTTTTTTTATTTCTCCCATCCTTTTGCAAGGTTCTACTGCCCTCCAATTTACAGTACTCACTGCAGGTTGACCCACCATCTAAAGTACTGTACTCTTCCTCCCAGCATTTTCCCCATTTTCTTTTTCTCAGTGTTTCTCCAACTCACTGCATTCAGTTAGTTTTCAGTACCATCATTTTCTGAATGTGTTATCTTTATTTCACATAGCATTTTCCCTTTTTTTTATCCCAGTGCCCCCTTCACCCTCCCTATAAATTTACTGTACATACCCACCCAGTGTTTTCCCAGTTCACTCACAATCCAAAGTAGAGTATTCTCCCTCAAAGTGATTCACCCATTTTTTTCAATTTTTCTCACAGTGCTTCCACTGTTTGTTTTTTAACCTAGCACCCCTTGACCGTCCTTACAAATTACCATATACACCCTGCCAGTATTTCCCCAGTTCACCCATCATCCAAAGTACGGTACTGTCTCTCTCAGCATTTCCCATTTTTTTTTCCTCACAAGGTTTACCTCATTTTATTTTCCTCCCAGGGTTTGCCCTAGTTCACACTGCATTCAAAGCTTTGTACCCACCAGTTACAGCGTGTCCTCCAGCCTTAATGTTTCTCCAGTTAATGGGCCATTTCCCTCCCAATATTTCACCTGCTTTTTGTTTTATTTCTCACAGTGGTTTACCTCTTTACCCTTCCTGCAAATAACCGTACCCATCTTGCAGCTCCTAACATTATTTTCATACCCCTCTCTCAACATTTCCTTTGGCCTCAGCATTTAATCATCCACTTCAGCTGGTTATTCCTTTATATACGCTAGTTAACTGAATGTTATCACTTAAATAAGGCCTCCTCAAAGTTGACATGCAGGGACAGTAAAATGTAAAGTGTGTGGTGCAAGTTAAATGCATTTTTTTACCAACAAAGATGACTTTGTTTATCCCCCAGAGGCAAGGGACCATAACGAATGTAAAGATGGAGGTTGCAGTGTGGATGGAGAAGGAAAGTGGTTCATGCTCAGGGACTTTAATAGACAGCGCCATGGTTGGCCATGCTGCAAGGAGTATGGAGCAAGCAGGAGTGTTTCTAGCGTTTGAATACATTAGTGGTTTGATAGCCCAGTTCCAAAATCCCTCATCACAGAAGTTTTGGGGGTTATTATGCTCTTTGATGCATTCTGAGACTTGTTTTATACCCCTTACATTACATATCTGCTGTGCTCTCCCAGGCTTGAATTCCCCCTACCTTCTGCAATTGCAGTCCAGTCAGCCTAACTTCATTGGTGGAGAAACTAATGGAAATCCTATTGAAAGATATGCTGATTGTGCATCTGGAATCAAATGGGCTACAGGACCACAGGCAGCATGGATGCACAAGGGAGAGGTTATGTCAAATGGATCAAATGTATTTCTTTGACTGGGTGATCAGGGAAATAGATAAGGAGAGGGCAGTGGGCAAAGTATAACTGGACTTCAGTAAGGCCTTTGACCTGGTATCCTATGATATGGGTGACTCAATTTGAATGACTCGATATGGGCGACTCAAACTGAACGCATGTAAAAAGGGTGACATGTCAAAAATAGTGCTAGCAAAAAAGACTACTGTCTGCAGGGATGGTGAAGTACTGACGGCGAAGTGTGCTATCTGGTATTGCACACCATGTCAGACATAGAGCGAACTCAGAGTTTGTGTTGTAAATAGAGGAGTTTGGTGAGTGCAGCCCCCTGTCTGGGGGGGTGCGGGGGGCTTTAAATATAGAAATATATTGTTTTGTTGTTGTATTGTGGCTGGACATGTTGTGTGGTATGTAGGTTATTAGTTGATTTGCTGTAGCTGTGGTGCAGTGGGTTAAGTAGGTTGTAATGTAAATTGTGCATTGTGTGTTGTTATGGGTTTGATTCCAGGTGCCGGCTGTGTGTTACAATTTTTTTATATTTTGGCAGGTGTTCCCATGTGCTGGTAGTTTGTCCTGTTAGATGTTTTGCCTTTGGACTGAGATGTTTGTATAAGAGCAATGTGTGTCGTGGATATGTTGAGGCGACTTTTCCGTTGTTGCTGGAGGTGGATTTCACGGTGTGGAGATGTCTGTGGAGTTTCTGGAATGCCAAAAGGGGAGACTGCTTTTGGGACCTACTAGGTCATAATGTCATATGCTTAATAACATACGACATTATGGCTAACCTGAAACAGCTCTGTCCACGACAGCGAATGGTGCAATACCGCGTATACTGCTGTATGCGGTATTGTACCATTCTCACACTCCCAGGCAGAGGATAAGACCTCTGCTGGGAGTGGGTTTTGCTAAGCAGCTGCTGTGGCTCACTGGACTGAGCCACAACAGCAGGAACCCAGATGATCTGACTGGGACCAGGTTTGATTCCTGGTCACAGACATTTTATTTTCATCCACAATTTGTGCGCTCCCCGAGTTGGACCCCCCCAGAGTTAAGAATCTTTAGTGGGGGGTCTGGGGTATATAGCTCCCCATAACAGGGGTGTGAGGTGGACCCCAGAGAAAAAAGACTTATGCTGCATGGCAATATCGTGCTGTATTGGCAGTGCGATTTTGCCATGCGGCATAATGTCTTGCGACATTATGACCTCGTGCCCTTTTGCTTTATGCAGGATATTTATATCAGAGGGACAAGGAGGTGTCCCACAAGGTTTATTGGTGATGTGCAGAGTATCACAAGTTTCGGTGCTTGGTACAGGTCCATACAGTAATTGACCGTGTGGTATGTAGTCTGAAAAGCCATAACCATGTTCCCATCACCGGTAATGTTGCTGTGCACCATGTCATGTGTCAGCTGTTGGACCAGGCACATAGTAGTGTGAAAAGCACCTTTCATGTTGTGGTGTGGGCATATTTTCTTTAGGTTTTTTTTTTTTTTTGGTTGAGGGGGGGTCACTGTTTTGGTGTGCTCTGTATATGCAGTGGGCTGTGATTGAGGTTGCTGTAATTTCTACACTCATATGTTCGGCGCTGTTTTGAAGTTGCTGTTATCGCATGTGGAACCCTTTGCCACACAAAACGCTGATTATTTATTTGTAATTTTTTTGACCCAGAAAGGTACTCTAAGCTAATATAGCTTGTTTCCAGGTGTGTCCTGGGAGGGTTATATGGACCTGTTTTACTGATGGGGGAATGTTGGCCATGCCAACAGAGAAACTCCTCTGCTCTTCTGTGATAAGTGCAATGCAACCTTTTACTTACGGTACCTCTCAGTGACCAGAGATAGGCTGAAAGGACCTTGGTTTAACATCTGATCTGAAGGATGGCACCTCACCAGTGCAGCATCCCCCTCATACTGCACTACAGTGTCAGTTATGGGTACCGTCCCAACAACCTGGTGATGGGATAGAACCCACAACAATCTGATCTTCTGGCCCTACAGGCGAGTGTGCTACCTAGTGAGCCCCTGACACTGATTAGGAAGAAGAACTTCTTGGGAGTAGGGTCCATATTTGTGGACTGGGTTTGAAAAACTGGTTAATGGATAGCAGACAGAGGGTGGTGGTTAATGGTACACACTCTACAAAAGGGAAAGTGACCAGCAGGGTGCCACAAGGTTTGATACTAGGACCAGTCCTTTTCAATATTTTCATTAGTGACATTGTAGAGGAACTGGAGGGAAATGTATGCCTTTTTGAAGCTGGCACCAAAATATGGAATAGGGTGGAGGAGGGGGTGCTGAGAATGTGAAGGGATGTAAGGAAGCTTGATGAGTGGTTAAAGACATGGCAACTGGGATTCAAGGCCAAAAAGGGAAAAATTATGCACCTAGGACAATGGAACCCTGGTACTGAGTGGAGGATGGGGGTTTATTGGCAGTCACTAGACAGGAAAAAGACCTTGGGGTTATAATATCGGAGGACTTAAGGTGTCAGCATATTGTGACAAGGATGTAGGCAGGGCTAGTGGAATACTGTGGTGCATAGGGAGAGACATAACCAGCAAGAAAAGGGAGGTGATGCTGGCACTGTACTCCTCTCTGATACACCCCCACCTGGAATACTTTATCCAGTTCTGGAGACCACACCTCAGAAAGGACATAGATAGGCTGGAGGCAGTCCAGAGGGCAACTACCTTGGAACAGGGGTTGCAAGGGAAACCCTATGAGGAGAGACTGAGGGATGTCAATATTTACAGCCTGGAGAAGAGCAAGAGCTGATATGATTGAGGCCTAAAAATACCTCAGAGGGGTGAACGGGTGTAAGAGGGGACCTTTTTCCAAGTGAGTACAAACTACAGAACTAGGGGGCATATGGTGAAGATGGGGGTAGTTCAGGAGGGATGTGAGGATATATTCTCACTGAAAGAGTGGTGGATGCATGGAACTGACTGCTGGCTGAAGTAGTGGAGGCTAAAATGGTGGAGGGCTTCAAGTATGTATTTGATAAATGTAATTGGGTCGATGTGCAGATACTGGTGTTACTTCTTTGTTACTATATGCCTTATGCCTGTGGGGGCCAAGCAAGGTTGATGAGCTTGGGCTCATTAAACTCCTTACATGGGGGTGTGGATCAGATGGGAAACAAAGGAAATAGTGCAATGCCTCCACCCTGAGAAATAAAAAGTGGGCCTGATACCAAGTAGAATGCAGCACAGCAGAACCCGTATCCCACCCTCCTCCCCCACCAGCACCCGATTTAATATCTGGAAGGCAACTGGCACAACCCACCCTCCTCCACAGCCGGCTACCTTCTAATGAAAGATCATGCTCATGCTCTCTGTAATAGTAAAATCCCCTGATCGCATGAGAAGCTGATTTTACTATTACAGAGTGGGCAAGTGCCTTCCTTCATTAGAAGACAGCTAGCCATGGTGGAGAGTGGGTAGTGCCAGTTAACTTTTCCAGCTAAAATTGGGTGCTGAGAGGGAAGGTGGGATAAGGGTAATACTGCCATGGTAGGGGGATGGAAGGAGACAGAGGGATCTTTGGCAATTAGCACAAACAAGTGTTTTCAGAAGACAGTGGCTGGCTGTGGAGGCAGGTGGATTTTGTCGGTTGTCCATCGTGGGACTAAGCAGTTGTAATATTAAAAATATTGTGGGTGTTGGGGGAGGAGGTTGGGATCAGGGTGAAAACAGTAGGATTGAGGGACAGGGGTAGCAATATGTATTGTGTTTGGTCAGAGTGGGGAGGGTGGAAAATATTTAAAATTAAGCAGGTGTGAGGGAAGGTTTTAAAAAAAAAAATAGTACTTCCCAAATATGAATAGCACCCCTTTGGGAAGGGCTCCTGAATATTTGGGAGCCCTAATATCTGTGGTATTTGGGAAATACTATTTAACCCTTGCACACCCCTAATTATTACCCCTGCCAGTGGCCAGACTGTGGGCTACTGAGTGACAGCAGAGGCAGCACATCAGTACATTAAAGAGCACCTTTCTCAGTGCTGCACACACATACGGAGAAGCTGTTTTACCTCCATGGGGCTCCTCTGTGGTAAAAGCAGCTTTCTTTTATACCCTGAAAGGAACAGAAGGGAGTGTAAATTGCTTCTGAGGGGCTAACAGCGTGATTCCTTTCCACTTCCATGTTGCTGGTCATGCCACTGTACTCTGACGTTTTATGACAGTGGTATAGAGAGAGCACGGGGGCATGTGCCATTCAGGTCTATAGAGCATAATTTGAAAACTCAGTTTTTGGCCATTTAAGTGGTCATTTGGTAAAACTAGAGTCACGGTTCAACTAACAGGGCTATTTTTAGTCAAACTTGGCTCTAATTTTACTAAATTGCCACATAAATGGCTGAAAACTGTGTTTTCAAATCATGCTCCATAGACTTGAATGGAGCATACCTCCGCACTCTCCCTACACCTATGTCATAAAATGAGGCATGTCCAGCAACAGGGAAGTGGAAGAGGATGACGCCACAAGCCTCTTGAGGGCAATTTATGATCCCTTGCCTTCCATTAGCCCCTCGGGGGCAATTTACAATCTTTTCCCTTTCTATGGAGTAAAACAAAAAAAGCTGCTTTTGCCACAGAGGAGCTCCCATGGAGGTGAGAGAGCTTCCTCTCATTTGTTTCCAATTTAGAAAACGGCAGAAAAGGTCCTTTTTAAAGACACACTCACACTCTTTATTTTGAATACCCAGATGCTGACTCCATATTTAGCATACAAAACCATTTTCAATCAGAAAGGGATGAGTGTACTCTTGTTTTTTTAGAACTGTCTCTTTAAATAATGAAAGAATGCAATGGCTCATTTCACATAAATCCTTTAAACTATGCAAACCTGGAGAAGTAAAACCGGTTGGACAAAGCACTGGGTGCTTTATAAAATACAGCCTCTTCTTGTGTCCCACTACAGTTCAGGTTGATTCAGCATCCAGTTTTGTTGCTCCAGCTCTGACCTTAATCGACATGAACAAAATTCTTGTTTATGATCTCTCTGATTTCCAGGGTCTCCACAGGGAGTTCACCACCGACATTCCAGATCTACTAAAAGTGGATTTTAATGACTGCATTTCATCTCTGGAAGTGACTGGGCAGCCGTGGGTGACCTATGAGTATCCCAATTATGAAGGGAGATTCTGGGTGTATGAGGAAGGGAAATACGAAACCATTGAATTCTATGATGGGATTTCTTCACTACGGCTGATCAGAGAAGACCTCAGTGATCCCCAGATTACTCTGTATGAAGACCAAAACTACAGAGGGAGAAGCAAGGTGATAAAAGAAGAAACTGACCTTAGCTTGGGTGATTTCGACAACACAACTTCCTCGCATAAAGTACAGAGAGGCACCTGGGTCCTTTATCAGTATGCAGATCGAAAAGGCTGGTCTTTGTTGGCCAGAAGTGGGGAGCAGGTGCCAAATTATGGAGCCCTTGGATTTGAGGATAGGCTGTCCCATATCCGACCTTTGAAGCCTGGCAAGGTCATGGTGGAAGCTAAGGTCCAGTGGGAGAAGATGAAAACAGAACCAGAAAAAAAAACATCCAGCTTGATGAGTTTGTCCATGTGAACAAATCTGATTGTGAGCAGCATGTGTCTGTGACATCCAGCAAGGAGTATGTATCCACAATATCTCAGAGCTTTTCATTCCGCAACCAAACATCTATCACTTTGGGAACCACCTTCTCTTTAGAGTTGTCAGGTGGGCCTGTCACAGCAAGGGCAGAGTCCAAAGCAGAGCTCTCCTACTCCTTCACCACTGGAAATGAAAATGACAAAATCTATACAGAAACAGTTAACTATGAAGTGTCTTTGCCACTTGCGGTCCCTCCTCACACTAAGCTGACGGTGAGAGTAATGAAAAAAGAGACTATAATAAAGGTACCAGTGGAGCTCACTGTTTCAAATGGATTGCAAAATAAAATAGAATATGGAGAGTACAAGTGTGAATCAGGTCGCACAATATATGTGGAGTATGAATCCAAAAAAGTATAGTGTGATGAGGAAGACAGTCTGCCAAAGCCCCCAAGAAAAGTATCACTGTCAGCAAACAGATTGAAAGCTTGAGACCTCTGCAGAGGTTAATACAGTACCATCACTTGGCTAAATATTGTCTGACCTTTTATAGAGATTCAATAGATAAAGGCCCATAGCTTCACAGAGATTAGGCAAAGGGTCTCATATATTAACCTTTTTCCTTCGGTAAGTTCATTCAGTTGTCAGTATAGTGAAGTACTCTTAACATAGCCTTAGTGCTCCATAAATATATTCATAAAATGACAAGAAAAAATATAGTAATTTCATTGGCTGAGAGATGTCACCTGACTATGCATTAAATCTCTATAAATGCACGGTCAGGTAACAAATCTAATTTTCCTCCAAAACCAAACTACTTAGAGAGCTATTTTATAAGTTTAATAAGCCCTTCCAGGGTGTGCATGACAGGATTTTAATGCACTTCCAATGGCCATAAGATACACTGAGCCTTTGGCTTCTTGCCTTACTACACCCCTAGGATGCACACTAAAATCCTATAATGCACACCCTGTCATGGCTTATTACTTCTTTATTTCACTTATTACAGTTTATTGACCAATCAGAATGTAGAGCTGTTTTACTGTTGTCCAGATATTTGTACTCTGGGCCTGATAACTGTGCAGTATATAAATCACTGTACTCTGATTGATTAGAAACGGTTTCAGCTTGTTTATATTTAAAAATTGTATTTCAGTACAAGACCAAATGTAACCAATAAGATATATGCTGTTATACTGTGGCTGCCACTCACTGAGTGATTCTGGTGACAGGATAAAGCACAAGATCAAAGCCAAAGTTCTTTACTTTTGTCACCTGAACCCAATATAAAATGACTGTTTTGTTTATGAATGGTTTTGGCTATACTGTAGTTTATTTGCTGTAATTAGTTATTAAAATTTACAAAGTGGTGATTTAGATGCTGAACTGACTGGAGTGACTCTAACATGTTTGAAACCAGGGGGGGGGAGAGGGGGCTGAAGGTTGTTGACATCATTTTTATTGTAAAATAGATAAAAAAAAAACACCAAGACCTGTGATTGGTCAAGTGTGATCCCATGAATGTGCCTTATTCCATCACAACAGCACGGCTAAGAAAAACTTCACTTTCTGAACCTCTTTACTTAGATTTAAAAATAAAAGTAAGTAGAACCCTTTTATAATTGCAATAAGGCACTTCAGGGTGTGTGTAATTGTGGGACAACAGTACTTCTAGGGTACGTAAGGCACTCGGCATTGCCTCATGCCTCACTTCCAGAAGCATACCATTATTGCACAATAACACACATCCTGGAGTGCCATATTGCTTAACTTGAGCCCTGCTGAGCATTGCATTGCTGTGTAGGATTTTAGTTATAGTACTTGTGAGAAAGTGCATGGGCTGGGGGGGGGCTCTAGTGACAGTGTAACTACAAGGGGCATGTGTTGGCTAATCCTGTTAGTGCCAACCTTCAATTTTAGGCAATAGTTTACAACAGCTCCTGATGTTGATCCCTGCTGTGCATTTTTGTTTCCAAGTATGTTTCAATGACATCCCATTTTATTTTATTTTCCCAATGTTATAGAGCTTAGGTTTTATGGCCTAGAGTGCGTTATATTACAGATATATAGAAGTTGTCGGCAGATAAGGACCTCTTGTCCCACCCAGTCTGCCCTATCATTCCTCACCTACAAGGAGGCCCAATGCCCAAATGGAGCTTTAATATCATCAGTATCCCCAAAGGTGAGGAAATTGTTTCTGTTGTATCATTTAGTCACACAAGAAAAGTGACGTTTAACAACTGGTGTTCAAAAAGCAGCTGAGGCTTTTGATGAAAACCTTACAACAGCCTTTTTATGATGGTGCTTATTATTTAAATGATAGCCATTTGCTGTTCAGTCAGCACCCCTCTTTCCACTGTGAGTGAATTTAAGTCCATTGGCATCACACTAGACACTGCTCTGGATTTTTCCTCCCATGTAACTGCCATCTCCAAGTCCACAAATTCCAAATTAGGCATCACCTATCGTCTGCACCACTTCCTAAGTCCTGATGCATGCAGGACCATATCACTAAGCGTATTCCTGTCCTCCCTACAATACAGCTTACTCATCCTCACAAATGCCCCCAAAACCTCGATGCACAAATGGGATATTCCTCACAATAACATCTGTCACTTTGCCCTTGCCTCCCCCTACCTGACCCATCATTTCTCACTGTATTCCACTCTGGGCTCACTCTCCCCTGCTGCATCCTGCTCCTTTGCCCTAAGACGTTTTATCTGTAAACTTCTCAGGTCTGCCTCCCCAGCCTCTCCTATTTCACTAATACATGGAGTTTGCCCCACCTACTCACTTCGATCGACAGATTCCACCTCCCTGATTGTTCCAAAATGAGCAAATAAAAAATGGACAACCAGGCCTTCTCCCCAATTGTCCTATAGTTGGGGACCTCCCTCTCTCCCAACATTTGCAACTCCCCAACCCTGTCAGTCTTCAAAGCAGCCTTGAAGGCTCATCTCCTCCATCAACGGCTTGTACCTGCACCTGCCATTACCCCCCTCTGCTTATTAAACACTCTACATGCTATGCAGTCTAGCTGCTTAGTACAAAATAAATCTTTGCTTATAGCAAATATTTCTACACTGCTGTTACTTCCCATGACTGAACTATTGTACTGTTTTATCTCTGGGTGTCATAACTAAGTTTCTTACTACCTTCACTTCCATATGGCTACATTAATGTACTGTCTGACACTCCGGTGTTTTAATAATCTTATTTCATGTTTTGTTACATGCTGTCTAAATGTAGTGCTCATTACTATATGTCACTCATGTTCATGTATCTGTTGTAACCTGACTTGCTCCGATATTTTGTCAGTTTTTGTTTTACCTGCCTTGCACTCTCCCAGGTTGTACCTGAAAATAGACATTTAATTGCCTAGTGTACTTACCTGGTTAATAAAAAACAAATAAATAAATAAAAGAAAAAGCTAAAGACGATTCAAAAGATGGAAAACAGCATCTCACAAGAGTGGAGATAAAGGGTGCTCTGAGATGGAATAAAAAGGTATATATACAACAGTTTTAATGTAACATGAGCTGCTGTTTAAATGCACTTATGTAATGCCTCTGAGTTAGGGGCCTACAGAAATAAAAGTATACACACACACATATTCACGCACGCACGCATGCACACACAAACAGAATTAGGGGCCTACAGAAATAAAAGTAGACACACACACCACAACACACACACACTTTGGGTACATACAGACAGTTAGGGAGCCCAGCTAGGAGTTCAGAATAGCGTAGGAATGGTTGCATGGTTGAGCCCAAGAGCACATACTTAGGGAAACCTCCAGGAAGCATTAGGACTCTGCTTACTTTCAGCACTTTGTCCTGTCCACTTTGTACATGCAGCTTGTTCACTTCCCTCTTCTCTCAGCCATAAGCAGTAGCATCTGGATCTGCTTGATCCCTGCAGCAGCAAAGGAGCCGGCAGGGCCTCATATAGATGAAAAGAGTTTTATTACTTTGTGAGGCTCTCACTGTCAGCTACTGCTAAGAGGTACTTTGAGCAGGCAGCATGAGGGGAACACAAAGGCCTCATGCAGGGACTTCAGCCCCAGTCCAGTGCATGGGAGAATTTCAAGAAAAGAGTCGTAGTTGGGAACACAAGCTCACGGTTTGCATATGGAATGTCGAGCCTTCAAATTTAGAAGGGATCAGCAGTTGGAGGTTCTGAAAGGCTGAGCTGATGAGGGGAATGGACAGTAGTTCATCGGCTACCCAAGTGGATTACCTAGTTTGATTGAAGCAGATCCACTGCCTCTGGTCTGCCCCTCAGTGCAGGCCAGCTCCAGTGAAGTGCGACTCCAGTCATGGTAGTGAGCAGTCCAACAGGCAGCAGCATGATCCTCCTGGGGTCCCCCCCACACAATTTGGCTCTCCATCTCCCATGAAGTGGGCTTCTCACTTCCTTCCACCTTCCAGCAAAGCGACATTTAGGGAGTGGCATCTACCCTCTAATCTCCTTCATGCGGATTGCAGTGATGAGTGGGTGGCAGCACAACAGGCAGTGCTGACCACTGTCAGAGGCACAAGATCATATTAATTTTTTTTTGATTATCTGTCTGCAAGCTTGGGGTTCATGTATGGAACCCCGGGCCTTCAAAATTAGAAGGGATTGGGAGTTGGAGGTTCTTTATGGCTGGGCTGGTGAGGGGAGCAAATGGTAGTGCAATGGGTACCCAAGTGGCTTACCTGGTGAGGTTGAAGCAGATCCATTGGCACTCTACATAGCAGCCAAGGCCATGTGGGTGGGAAGGTTCTCCCTCCATCCCCTTGGACTGCCCAAAGAGAAGATGCAGGTCCTCCTGAGCTAAAAAAGGCCTAGCCAGGCAACACAGTTAACCTGTGTACAAGGGGAGAGATTTCCTCACCAGTTTTCCCTAGGAGCCAGTGAGGGGGGGTAGGATAGATTGCACATCAGCACTGCCTACAGGGCATAGTAGTCACCAGTCCAGAGGACTCAGCAAGCAGCGCTGCACAAAAGCAGTACTGAGGGACTGCCTTAAAGGAGTACTGCACTGAAGCTATAAATAATGTTTTACCAGTAGAAACTGGCTTTTAAATACTGATTCAAATTATTTTATTTTTATAACTATACAAGCATTTTAGTTATCCCAGTGGGTGTTTTTGATGCTAGTGAGAACCATTTTAGAACTGTATAATGTAGTTTCTGTCCCTTTTATACTCTTCTATTGTTGGTACAATGCATCCATGTTCTGCTATAGAAATCTGTGGCCGAGAGGGTCATAAGCTACATCATACAGTTCTAAAATGGAACTTATCACCAGAGTATAAAGCAGAAAACATCACCAAGATTACTAATGGGCAAATATAAATGGAACAATAACAGAATTTGAACCAGTACTTAAAAACAGCTTCTACTGGGAAAATGACTTACAGATGCAGCACAGTGCTCCTTTAAAGGGACCCTGTATCACAGTCAGAACCTACATAACTGACCATTTATGTGCCAGTTTGCCTTGGAACTGTCTGAACATTTACATAGCCATTTGCTACAGAATTTCCTGAACTTTTGTCTGACTATTTGCTAAACTAACTGCTTCCACAGCTGTGTGCCCACTATCCAAAGATGAATATACCTGTGCCCTTTTGTTTACAGAGCTACATAAATTAGTATTGCATCTCAGGACTTCTGCTTATGATACCCTGTCTCCCTGGTACATTGCTCAACATTTGCAACCTCCCAGTAAGTACCAATTTGCTTGGCAACCCAGATTCAGCTGTTATCTTGTCTGGCACCTTCTGCAGGAACTTAAAGACTGCCTAAGTGTCACCATAAGTGATAGCGACTTTGCATTTCCCTGGTGACACCCACCTCCATGTAGATTACAGTTTGGGGTCGTCAACCTAGTTTAGTGTTAGGACGATAGTCAGGACAGCCCTCTGCCAACCTACTACCAACCAGGCTTTGTACCTATCCTGTTAGGAAGTAAAGGAAGCATAGAAACCACACTGGGTCACTAGTGAGGACCTCTGTTGTGTAGTGGGGTGGGGATTTCTCTTCCTGGACCAACACCCAGCTTAATCATCCAGAGACCTGCAATTTAATGCATCATCTGAAGATTAGCACCCTGGATTATCATTTGGCATTCTGAATTCCTCTTCTATGTCATGTCTTCTGTTCCTCTTGTCCCAACAGCCTAAGAAAGGGTTTGCGCCTAAGCATCTTCTACAAGTTTTAAGTCTGCTTATCTTGTCCCAGAAGCCCAAGGGAGGGTTTGTGCTGACAGATCTTCTACAAGTTGCGTGTCTGTTCCTCTTGTCACAGCAGCCCAGGGAAGGGTTTGTGCTGAAGAATCTTCTACAAATTGAGGTTTTGTTCTCATTTGTTTTGGCAGTCCTGGAGAGTTTTTTTGCCAATAAACCTATGGTCTGTTTGCAAAATCATTTCTATGTCCCAGTGGCCAAATTAAAGCCCCTTTTTAAAGTATCAGCCCCTTCGTTATACCCACTTGCTCTTGGATCCAGATACCCCACTCAGGTCTCAATTCTTCACCTCATCTTCCAAGCCCTGGTCCAGACTTTAAAGTGACTTGAATGATTGTTCTGATTTCATGCATTTACACTAGTAACTAGAGTGCATGCATAGGGTATAATCATAATACAAGTAGACTAGGTACAATTGGTACTGAAAAATAGTTGCAGCCGCAGTAGACTATAGCAAAGGTGCACCTCAGTTCATTTATACAGTTTCTGGTCTTCTTTATGGTTTTAGTTCCTCATTGCTTCCTGTTCTGCTGTGTTGCTATCCAAAACTTTCCATCTGTGGCCTTTGCTGGTCCCTTGCCAAATAACTTCCTGTTGCATTTTGACTCTGAGTATGACTCCTACCTCTCCTAGCCAGGTGCCTCCATCCACCCACCTGGGAACCTACAGTGTTCCCTCCTCACAACACCTGCTTGAGGTGTCATAAACAAAAGAAAAATACAACCACCCATGAAGGAGAAGCAAAATAAAAGGGCACACACCCATGGAGGGGAGAAACAAAAGAAACAGGGCAACTGCCCATGGGAGGACAAAAGAAAAAGGAAACTGCAAATGGGGGAGAGAAACAAACAAACAAAAAAGGCAATTGCCCACTGGGGGAGAAACAAAAGAAAAAGGGAACCCAGCAATGGGAAGAAAAAACAAAAGAAAAAGGGCAACTGGTAACTTGGGGGGAAACAAAAGAAAAAGGGCAACCACCCATGGGGGGAGAAACAAAAGAAAAAAGGAAACCACCTATGGGGGAGAAGCAAATGAAAAGATCACCCCCCCAACGGAGTGGAGAAACAAAAGAAACAGAACAATCACCCATGGGATGGAGGGTACTAAAGAAAAAAAGGAACTACCAATGGAGAACAGAAACAAAAGAAAAAAACACATCTCTGCAAGGATATCGATGTGTTGGAGAGGGTTCAGAGAAGGGCAACCAAGATAGTGCAGGGTATGCAGGGAAAGTCATAAGAGCAAAGGTGTAAGGAACTGGATCTATACATGCTGGAGACAAGAAGGAAAAGGGGAGACATGATTGAAACTTTTAAACATGTAAAGAGTCTCAATAAAGTGGGAGAAGAGGGTTTACGTAAGAGGAAGGAGGGGGTCAGAACTAGAGGGCACAACCTCAGACTAAAAAAGACAGAGGGGCAATGTGAGAGGGCATTTCTTCATAGAGAGGGTGGTGGAGCCCTGGAACAGATAGCCAGAAGGAGTGGTGGGGGCTAAATCAGTGGAAGAATTCAAGAGGGCATGGGACAAGCATATGGGGCTGAGTATTGGGGACAGGGCGGGGGCTGGCAGGTAGGTGTAGGGGAAAGAAAGGGCAGACTAGATGGGCCAGATGGTCCTTCTCTGTGATCAAGCTTCTGTGATTCTATGATCACCCATGTGGGGGAGAAATAAAATAAAAAGGACAACAGCCCATGAGAGGAGAAACAAAAGAAAAGAGGCACCCAGCAAAGGAGGTGGAGAGAAAAAAAAGAAGGGCAACCTCCTATGGGGGGGGCACAAGAAAAAGGGCAACTATTAATGAGGGAGAAGCAAAAGAAAAAGGGCAGTCACCCATGGGGCAGAAACAACAGGTAAAGGGCAGCGGCCTAAGGGATAGAAACAAAACAAGAAGAGGACACTGCCCATTGGGGGGAGGAACAAAATAAAAAGGAGCACCCTCCCATGGGGACAGAAATGAAAAAGAAAGAGCAACTGCCTATAGGGGTCAGAGAAACAAAAGAAAAAGGGCAATCACCCATGGGGGATGGAAATAAAAAGGTTAACTGCCTATGGGGGGAAGAAGCAAAAGGAAAAGGGCAACTGCCCAGCGGGATGAGAAACAATAGGTAAAGGGCAGCTGCCTATATGGGGAAAGCAAAGAAAAAGGGCAACTACCAATGGGGAGGGGAGGGACAAAAGAAAAAGGCAACCACCAAAGGAGGAGGAGAAACAAAAGAAATGGGCAACTACCCATGATGTGGAGAAACAAAAGAAGAATGCAACCACCAATGGGGCAGGGGGAGAAAAAAAAGGAAAAGAGCAACTGCTAATAGGGCGGTGAAACAAAAGACAAATGGCAGCTGTCCATGAGAGGGGAAACAAAACAGAAAGAGCAACTACACATGGGGGAGGGGAACAAAAGAAAAAGGTAAACTCTCCATGGGGAAAAAAAGAAGGGCAACTGCCCATGGGGGGCAGAAACAAAAGAAAAATGGCACCCACCCATGGAGGAGAGAACCAAAAAAAGGGCAACAATCCATGTGGGAGGGGGTGTGGACAAAAGAAAAAAGGGACCTACCAGACGGGGGGAGAGAAACAAAAAATAAAGGGCAGTCACCCATGTGATATGAAATATGTGCCTAGAATGGACAGAGGAGGTAACAGGGAAAATAAATTGGACAGGAAATACACTAAGTGGATTTATAAATTAAGTGCTTTATCTCCAGGAGGTCTTAACAAAATACTTGATTTAAAACATTTTTTGTAGATATGATTCATTTCTTCCCGGAGGAATTATGGGAAGTCTATATTGTTTTATTTTTTTTAGGTGGTATTTTTCAACTCTATTTGCTCTATTTTGGGTAATTATTATTATTATTATTATCATATTTTTTTCCTGACACAATCTATAATATTTTTTGTTTGAGTAGCGTTTACTATTTTCTGTTCTACAACTTGTTTCACACTCCAGGTACCCGGAGCGTAACAAGAGTGTGTACTAAGAGTCTACTGGTCTCTATATTTCTCTGGTTTCCTCTTTTTGTAAAAATATACACTATAATCCCGTTAATGTAAAATCTTGGGGTTAATTATATTATTCATCAGTTTCACCTTTAATGACCCCCCTCCTTATTTTCAAATCTTAGCTATGGTTGTTTAAATGAAGAGTAACAGGAATGGAAAAGGGGGTAGTTTGTATTAAGCTTATTTAATTGTTACTAATTATCAGAATGCTTATTGTATCTATATTGCCCAGTGTTTCGATTTAATTGTTTATTTGCACTTCTAATCATCATCATAGAATGTTTGTGTGGTTCTATGTAAAGTATGGTAATTGTTGCATTTTAATCACTTAAGCAATGGTATAAAAAGGTAAATCATTGTGTGCTGCACATCACCCTGATGAAGCCTGCTTTGAGGGTACATGCACACAGGGTTTGTTTATAATGTGGTGATTTTTAATAAATATATTGTATCCTTAAAAGCCTCAGTACATGGGTCCATTTCTATTTGGTTTTGGGAGAACCAAAACAGAAACAGCAACTGCCCATGGGGAAAGAACAAAAGAAAAGGGCCAATGGGTCATGAGGGGAGAGAAACAAATGAAAAAGGGCAACCACTCATGGGGGGCATAAAAGTCAACCACCCATGAGGGAGAACCAGGAGAAAAGGGCACCTTCCCATGGAGGGGAGAAACAAAAGTAACTGGGCAGATGCCCATGGGGGGGACAAAAGAAAAAGGAGAACCACCAGGGGGGCAGAAACAAAAGAAAAAGGGTACACTGCAGTGTGAGGGAGAAAGGAAAGAAAAGAAAAAAGGGACCCAGTAATGAAAGGAAGAAACACAAGAAAAAGGGCAACTGCTTATGGGGTGTGGAGAAACAAAAGAAAAAGGGAAACTTCCAATGGAGGGCAAATGGTAAAGGGCAGCCACCCATGGGGGAGAAACAAAAGGTAAAGGACAGCCACCCATGGGGGAACAAAAGAAAAAGGGCAACCACCCATTGGGGAAGAAGCAGAAGAAAAGGTACCCTCCATAGAGGAGAGAAACCAAAGAAGCAGGGCAACTACCTATGGGGGTTGGGGAAGACAAAAGAGAACCACCAATGGGTGAGAAAAACCACAAAAAAAAGGTAATCCCCTATGTTGGGGAGAAGCAAAAGGAAAAGTGAAACTGCTCATCAGGGGAGAAAGAAATGGAGCACCCAGAAGTAGAGGGGGAGAAAGAAAAGAAAAAGGGCACTTGCCTATAGGGGAAGACAAAAAAAACCCAGCAACTGCTAATGGAGGAATACAAAAGAAAAAGGGTAGATGCACATGGGGAACAAAAAAGAAAAAGGGCAACTGCCCATTGAGGGGGAAAATAAAACAAAATGGCAACTGCCCATGGGGGGGGGGAATGGAACAAAAGAAAAAGAACAACAGCCCATGTGGAGGAAAAACAAAATAAAAGGGGCATCTGCTCATGGGGGGGTAAAACTAAAGAAAATGGGCAACTGCCCATGGGGGGAGAAACAAAAGAAAAGGGGAAACTGACTATTGGAGAAACAACAAAAAAATGGCAACTGCCAAGGGGGAAGGGAGAAAAAAGGAAAAAAGGGCATCTGCCCATTGGGATAGAAACAAAAGAAAAAGGGCAAATGACCATGGGGGGAGAAACAAAAGAGAAGGGGCAACCAAACAAGGGGTGAGAAATAAAAGAAAAAGGGCAACCACCCATGGGGGAAGAAACAAATGAAAAAGGGAACCACCCATGGGGGAGAAGCAAAAGAAAATGACAAAGCCCCCCTAGAGTGGAGAAACAAAAGAAACAGAACAGCCGCCAATGGGGGGGGGGCCAAAGAAAAAAGGGAACTACCAATGGAGAACAGAAACAAAAGAAAAAGAGCTGTCACCCATGTGGGGGAGAAATAAAAGAAAAAGGAGAACAGCTCATGAGGGGAGAAACAGAAGAAAAGGAGCACCCAGCAAAGGAGGTAAAGAAACAAAAGAAAAAGGTCAACCTCCCATGGGGGAGGGGGAGCACAAGAAAAGGGCAACTACTAATGGGGAAGAAACAAAAGAAAAAAGGGCAGTCACTCATGGGGGGCAGAAACAACAGGTAAAGGGCAGCGGCCTATGGGTGGAGAAACAAAACAGAAAGGGCAACTGCCCATTGGTGGGAGGAACAAAATGAAAAGGAGTAACCTCCCATGGGGGAAGAAATGAAAGAGAAAGGGTAACTGCCCATAGGTAGGAGAAACAAAAGAAAACGGACAACAGCCTATTGGGGGGGCCAAAAGTAAATGGCAGCCACCTATGGGGGGGGGAGAAAAGGAAAGGGACAACTACCAATGGAGAGAGAGAAACAAAAGAAAAAGGGCAACCTCCCATCGGAGGAGAAATAATAGAGAAAGAAGGCAACTGTCTATGGTGAGGAGAAACAAAAGAAAAATGGCAACTGCCAAAGGAGGGGGAGAAATAAAAGAAATGGACAACTACCCATGATGAGGAGAAGCAAATGAAGAATGACAACCACCCATGGGGGGGAGGGCAACTATTAAAAGGGAGATGAAACAAAAGGCAAAGGGCAGTGCAGTACTCCTTTAGGGCAACTGCATATGTCGGGGGGGGAGACAAAAGAAAATGGTCAACTCCCCACTGGGGAAGAAAAAAAGTAAAGGGCAACTGCCCATGGGGGTAGAAACAAAAGAAAAACGGCACCCACCCATAGAGGAGAGAACCAAAAGCAAAAGGGCAACTGTCAGTGGGGGGGTGGACAAAAGAAAAAAGGGACCTGCCAGAGGGGGGAGAAACAAAAGAAAAAGGGCAGTCACACATGTGATATGGAATATGTGCCCAGGATGGACAGGGGAGGTAACAGGAAGAATAGATTGGACAGGAAAGACACTAAGTGGATTTATCAAGTACTTTATCTCCAGGAGGTCTTAACAAAATCCTTGATTTAAAACATTTTCTGTAGATATGATTAACTTCTTCCAAGGGGAATAATTGGAGGTCTATATTTTTTGTTTTGTTTTGTTTTTTGGTTTTTCAGGTGGTGTTTTTAAATTGTATTCTTTAATTTGGGTACTGATAATTCTTATTATTATCATATTTTTTTCCTATCACAATTTATAATATTTTTTTTGAGTAGCTTTTACTGTGTAAGCATTAATCCCCAACAGAGGAGGGCTCTACTAGGGATTAATGCTTGGTTGAGGTGCATAAGGCTGCAAGCCGAATGCTTCCAACCAACAACCAGGCATTAATCACGTAGTAAAGCCTGACTCTGTAGGGGATTAATGCTCTTGTAACATGGGCAATATGCTGGCAAGTTCTCCTGTGTTCTGATTTTTTACATTTCACACATGCAGCTACTGTTATTCTTTAGCACTATATCATGTTTAGGAACAAATGACTACTACTTCTGTTGCTCTGCACAACCATATTTATTCATATATTAGTGATTTTTTATTGCTACAATGACATCTTCCTTATATATTCAACAGACAATAACTTTTGTGAATATTACATTTTTTTTTTAAAAACAATGCATACAAAACTGTTATATTTTGTTCCATTGGGGCATGCCGTCGTTGTTTGCTACTTCAAGTAACATGGATGGCTTTCTAATTTGTATAATGCGCTGTCAATCCTGATCACTTATCCGCTACCCTTTCACCATTGGTACTATGTTGTTCAGCTGCTGTCAGTTACAGAGCTCTGCTTCGGATATTCTCTTTCCCTTTTACACCACTACTTCTATTGTTTCTGTTTTAATTACTTATATGCAGTCTTTGCACTGCCACACTTCTTCTCTCTCTTTCTGCTGACCCGGTGCGGTTACTTAATCTCGGGTGGCCACCTCATGGGTGAGGACGACAGCATGTTACAGCAACTCCACACAGCATTTCTTGGTGGTGCACAGCGTGTACTGCATCACACGTTAATATTGACTGGGTCAGATATTCAAAGCTTTGCCCCAGGGGCTAGATTAGCATTGCTCAGCAGGCAAACTTAGCCCGGAGCAAAATGTAAGCTGTATTCAAAAGGAATAACTCGGTGCAAAAACAGCTGAATTTAAGTAAGTAAGTAAGATTTTATTTATATGAAGCGCCCTTCCCAAGTTCAGGACTCTTTTACAATAAGTCAAATCGGTAAAATCACTTTACAAAACAATAAAATCAGCCAATCATACAGTACAATTAATTGTTATGTACCAGCAAATGCTCGGGCAAAAAGGAAAGTTTTTAGTTGTTTTTCAAAACTTTCAACAGTTAGGCATTCTTGTATCTGACGAGGTAGAGAATTCCACAAGGTTGGTGCCATATAGGCAAAAGATCTACCTCCAGACATCTTTAGACATACCCTGGGAATCTCTGGCAATCCCTTGTCAGAGGAACGAAGAGAACGGGCAGGACAGTAAGGCACTAAGAGCTCTTTCAGGTAGTGAGGTCCCAAATCATGTAGGGCCTTAAAGGTCAATAATGCAACCTTGAAGGTGATCCACCACTGTATTGGCAGCCAGTGCAGATCACGCAGCTCAGGTGTCATATGGCTTGATCATGAAACTCCCATCAACAACCTGGCCGTCGTGTTCTGCACAAGCTGCAAGTGGCGGATATCCACCCCCCGGCAGCCCTAGATAGAGGGCATTGCAGTAATCAAAACGGCTGGTGACAAAGGTGTGGACCAAGATGGGAAGATCTTCCTGTGGAACCAAGTGTTTCACCCAGGCAATGTTCCTCAGATTAAAAAAGGCAGATTTGACTACAGCCAACACCTGCATCTTCATAGTCAGACTTTTGTCAAAAATCACGCCAAGGTTACTTGCTTGGCCAGAGGAAAGAAGCAGGGCCCCCCCAAGATATAAACCCAAGGGTTTCCCAGTCCAAGACCCTGTTGTCCTCCCTCCAGGGTCCACAACCAACACCTCAGTTTTCCCAGAATTCAACCTAAGCTAACTAGCACTCATCCAATCCTGAATCTCCAGGAGGCAGTTGTTAAACATCGTGATGGAATCCGACTCCTGATCAGGCATAAAAGACAGGTAGAGCTGAGAATCATCAGCATAACAATGAAAACTCAGCCCATACCGTCTTATAATGTCCCCCAATGGAAGCATATACACCGAGAATAACATAGGGGACAGCACCGACCCCTGCGGTACCCCCCAGGTCAGCCAATGAGGGGCTGAGATGTAAATTCCAGCCACCACTCTCTGAAATCTGCCCTCCAAAAAAGATTGAAACCAGCTGTGGACTGCTCCCCTCAGACCATAGAAAAACCGCAGGTGGTCGAGCAATACCCATGATCCACGGTGTCAAATGCTGCTGAGAGATCCAGGAGAACCAAGATGGAACGGGTCCTCCGATCTCTTGCCATCAGGAGATCATTCAATACCTGAACAAGAGCCGTCTGTACTATGCCTTTTCCTGAAGCCAGATTGGAGAGGGTCATAGATATTGTGGTTGGACAAATGATCCTCCAGTTGCAGAGCAGCCACCTTTTCAATAACCTTCCCTACAAAAGGAAGGTTAGAGACTGGTCTATAATTTTCTGGGCAGTCGGGGTCAAGAGAGGGCTTTTTCAACAGGGGGTGTACTACCACCTCCTTTAAGGGATCTGGAAAGATCCCTCTCTCTAATGACACCACCACTATCCCAGCCAGGACTGGGCCGATGACATCTACACACCCACCACCAGGTGAGTAGGGCCTGGGTCCAACTTACAGTAGGTAGGTCGCAGAGTCTAGATAATCCTCACTATATCTAGTACTGCTGGTAGTCTAAAGGTAGACTAGTACAACTGGGTGTTAGTACCACCCGATTGATCAGTGCAATGTCCAACAGAAGGACACTGGCGGATCTCATCCCTGATGGTGGCTACCTTGTTAACAAAGAATTTCACAAACTCCTCACACTGTACCTGTGATAATGCTCTACCAGTCTGGAGACAGACTGAATTGCACAGTCTGTCCACAGTCCAGAAGAGCTCGGATGGTCTATTCCTTGCTGCAGTAATTTCTCTGGACAGGAACTCTGTCTTCTAATGGGAACTTGCTGATTGGTAGAATTTGTAATTTTCTAACAATTCAAGTTTATCCACCTCCAGTTGAGTTTTCTGCCAGTGTCTTTCCAATCTTTGTCCCTTCCTCTTCCACTCATGGACCTCCCCATCAAACCAGGGACCCCCTAGGTGAAGAGTACAGGGACGAACACGAATAGGAGCAATGGCATCCAGGGCCTCAGTCACAACCCTATTATAGGTTAAGACCAAAGGCCCTGGATCCATGCTATCCCTAGGAAAATCTGAGAAGTCCAGCTCCGTCAGGCCTCCTGAGATAACCCCTCTTAAAGGATGGAACTGAACTAACTCCCTGGAGGCAGGCCTATTTCAGGGGGCCGCAAATCTAAACCTCAGGGCGTGATGGTCAGACCATCCGACTGGCTCCACCTCCACATCAGATATCTCCATCCCCAGATGGAACACCAAGTCCAATGTAGGCCCCACCTCACAGGTTGCAGAGGTAATTACCCGTGACAGGCCCAATGAGTCCATTAATTGGAGGAGGTTTTGACCAAATGGCGAGAGTTCATCATCGACCCAGGCATTGAAATCCCCCAGAATTAACCATCTGGGAGATTCCAATACCATATCAACGATGAAGTTGGCAACCTTCTTTAGGAACTCCCTCTCATCCCCTGATGGACGGTAGATGAGAAGGGCCCTGTAGCCTGCACCTGCACCCACTATGCATTCAAAGGAGTTGGTGTCACCAACTGGCACTTCCCTGAGATCCAGATCTTACCTAAAACAGACCGCAACCCCTCCGCCCCTCTGGTCCACTCTTGGGTGGTGAATCACCAAGAACCAGCCGGAATTGCAGAGTCCAAAACAGGACCAGCATTTCCACCTAGCCAGGTCTCGGTGATGCAAGCCAAGTCAACTGAGGAAACAAGATCCGCAATCACTGCAGTCTTATTCTTAATTGACCTGGCATTGCTTAACACCGCCCAAAAGAGAAGGAAATCCAAGGGTGATCTCACTTCCTGCTTGACACACTCCAAGTCAGTGCCCTTGGGTATGGAAACTAGGCAAGGAGGACCTCGCTCCAGTACCCATTTCACCCCAGGGTGTCTCCTAGCCCTCACTGCACGTATCAGTTCTCTTCCCTCCCATCCCCCTCCAAAAGTTCCAGGATCCCCGTATCTTTCTACATTTTGATCTCATAATGCCGAGGTTTCAACATCTAGCATAAACCTCCCCTGTAAGTGGGGATGGGTCTAAGGGACAGAGATCCCGAAGTCTTGAGGGGGAGTACTGCCTAACCGTTTTACCTACACCCCAACACACATTTTAAACCAATTTATTCACCCTCATACAAACAAAACTCTCCCACCCCCAACTTAAACAACCCTAAAGAAAAGAACAAAAAATAATAAAATAAAATACTCCCCTTAAAATATTAAAACAAATTTCGTACACAAAAATCAGATTTGCAATCCAAAATTAAAATCCAATCAGTTGTTCTAGCTATAAATAAAAGTAAAGATCCATTAGAGCTTTGCAATCCAGGAATTAAAGTAAAATCAATTATTCTAACTATAAATAAAAATTAAAATCCATTTGAGCTCTCACCTCCAATGGAAAAATAGTTAAAATAAATAATTTTTAAACAAAATTAAGCCATGTTTATACGTGAATTCCTTGGAGCTCTCACCTCCAATAGAAAAACTAAACCAAATAATAATTTCCACTAAACCAATATCTCACATTGGTTATAATAGAAACATAGAAACATAGACTTTGATGGCAGATAAGGACCGCTTGGCCCACCTAGTCTGTCCATTTCCCTACCTAGAGGATAAGCTGCAGATCATATTTAACCAACAGCCTATTTCTTCCTACCCCCCACAAAAATTGCCTTATGTCTGTCCCATGCATTCTTGAATTCTCCCACAGTTTTAGACCCCACAACCTCCTTAGGAAGGCTGTTCCATGCGTCCACCACCCTCTCTGTGAAAAAATACTTCCTCACCTTGCCCCTGAGCCGTCCCCCCTCTATCTTCAAATTGTGTCCCCTTGTTCTTGCACATCTCTTTTTCTGAAAGATGCTACCCTCTTGGGCTTTGTTGATTCCACTGAGGTACTTAAACATTTCTATCATGTCCCCCCTCTCCCTCCTTTCCTCAAGGGTATGCATATTAAGCTCCTTTAGCCTCTCCTCATATGGCTTCTCTTGCAGACCATGCACCATTTTAGTTGCCCTCCTCTGAACTGCCTCCATCCTGTCCATGTACTTGCAGAGATGGGGTCTCCAGAACTGGATGCAGTACTCCAGATGGGGTCTCACCAACTGTCTGTACAGGGGGATAACAACTTCCTGTTTTCTACTGGTGATGCCTCTCCCTATACATCCCAGTATCCCCCCAGCCCTCCCTGCCACCTTCTCACATTGCTTGCCAACCTTAAGGTCATCTGATATGATTACCCCCGGTCCCTTTCCATTTTTGTTGTTGTTACTACCTCCCCCATTGTGTAATCTTCCCCTGGGTTTTTGTTTCCCAGGTGCATTACTTTGCACTTCTTTGCATTGAATCCAAGCTGCCATACTTCTGACTATTCCTCCAACCTTGCCAAGTCCCTTCTCATCCTTTCCATGCCTCCCTGTGTATCAACCCTGTTGCAGATCTTTGTGTCATCTGCAAAGAGGCATACTTTTCCTTCCAGTCCCTCTGCAATGTCACTTATAAAGACATCAAAAAGGACTGGACCCAGTACTGAACCCTGTGGTACCCCACTAGTTACCCCTCTTTCTTCAGAGTGGACTCCATTTACAATTACCTTCTGTGTCCTGTTGTTCAGCCAATGTTGTAATGATAAACAATAAACAGTAACCAAAATAAAAGTACTTTAAGTTGTAAAGGTTTCTCCAAGTCCTCTCACCACCAGGGAATACAGTTCTGTCCAGAGCAACAGGGTTTTAAAGTCAGTTGTATTTTCAGAGTACAATAAATAAATATAAGCAAATCAAAAAGAAGGCTCGCCGATTTAAAAACAATCGGATCAGCTACCACATATAAACAGGCTATCTCCTTCAAGTTATCATAAAGCAGCAATCTCGGGCAAAAACCCACAAAGTCAGGTAGCAGTCAGAGCCAAACCCAAAGGGCACCAGTGCAGTGAATAGGTCGGGCATGCAGCACAATCTCAAAAGGGAACCATACCCCCAATACGCCAGAACTTACAGGCCCCCCTCCAGATCACCCGTGACCTGCAACTACAAACCCCAGGTGGCAGGTCACATGGACTGTCCCCCCTAGGGTTTTAGGAGAGTCCCTCCGTGACTCTGACTCCTTGGAGCACACGGGGACAACTCCTGTTCAGTCGTAAGCAGACCCAAATCGGTAACTGACCATAGGCACATGGGGAGGTCCCAACCAATGCAACTCCCAGCCACGCCACACTCCGATTTTAAAACTAGCTGCCCTTGAGTCGCCAATAGCTCCTTAATTCTACACTCCTGGAGAACTTCAGGTCTCCCAATTGATTTTGCCAAATCCTAAAAACGCCCCAAAAGTCCTCAGTTACATAGAGGAGATGTCCCCTCTTCACAAGTACCCAAGCACACTAATTCTGATTCCAGTCAGGTTTCACAGTGGCACAGAATATTCCTACTCACAATACTGAGTGAAAGTTCTTTTTTCTTCCTGTAAACTCCTGTAAATTCAGGGCCAAGGATGATCACACAGAATCCAGTCAGGTGGCAGTAATCACTTCAGTAGCTCCAATAACAACAATCCCAAACCTCCGATCGGGAAATCCAGCACCGGGCTCCCAGACAAACTCTCCCTTAGGAGTGTCCGAACTGCAAACACGGATCACAGAAGCGCCAAACGATGAACCAAAGTGGGAAAGCGGCGGGGCTGAGCAGTCATGTAAATGGCAGTCACATAGGTAAAATAAAATAACACAAGCTTAGCAAACTTAACAAAATTAAAGGAAAAGTACAAAAAAAACAAGAAAACAAGCAGTAGCTCAGTACAGAGCTCTTAATAGCTGGCTCAGCCTAGCTGCCATCTTGGAAGGAAACAGGTATAGCAAGTAAAGGAAGCCGGGCAAACAGGGCCAGGAGTGCAGGGCAAAAACAGCCTGGGAATAAGACAGCACTGAATATAACAAATAATACAGCACTGAAAATAGCACCCAGGCAGGCAGTGCAAACACACAATGGAACACAGTGCAGAGGTGAGACAGCCTGACCCTGGGGCACATGCAATGAAACACAGGCTGGAATGAGGTCCCAGGAGCAGACTGCAGTGCACATCCCAGAAGATGACACACATGCAAGGGAATGGCAAGCAACAACCAGGACCTATGTGGGAGACCCAAGGAACAGTACAAACCAAGTGAAACCCCAGCACCCAAGAATGACACAGGACACAGTAAAATGTAGTAAATGCAATGTAATTGCATATAAGCAAAAGGAAAGGTAACGGGAACAGAACAGTGATGCAAACCAATACTAAACTAAGGACAAAACCAAACACTGAACAACTAATGCCCCAACCACCACTGGACGACCCATCCCCAAAACAAAGAAAGACAACGGTTCAAACCCAACTAAGTGAAATGCTAAGCCCCCACCCCCAACACAATCAACAATAAGCCCACTAGGGGAACAACAACATGAACACACAATAATCAAACCAAACTGTGAAATGTCAAACATATATACACATATTTACAGTATGTACAATAAGGCACAGGAGAAGGGTGCAAAGGGGAGGAGGACGCACACAGAGACACAGGAACAGAGGCCAGGAAACAAAAATCAGTCCAGTAAGGGGGGGGCCACACAATATGGGAAGAAGGGTTTGGCTAACTGGCAGTTGGATCTGGGAGACGAGCCTCCAACACAGACGCCACCCTTCTGGTCTCAGAGATGATGATGGCTTGCTGCTCTATAAGAGTCCTCTGTTGCCGGATGATGTGGTGCAGCAGATCTTCCATCCCCTCTGACTCCTCAGGCCTGGTCACCCACAATGATGAAATAAGTGGACCTACAGGAGGAAGGGGGAGACCATTGTCCAGTGTTCTGAGGATGGGACACTGGCCAGGGGGCATACTGCAGCCACAGGTGGCCATACAGGGATGGACAGCATATCCCGACAGACATTCCTGAGTGGCGGTGAGTGCCGCACTGGTAGACCCACCAATAAGAAGCCCACACAGCAGGCCTGGGTGACACAGGCACCAACCCAATACCCAACAGACATGCTGACGACATACCCGACAGCACCATGGCACAGGTGACACCACCCCCCCAGCACAGCACATAACGAGACAGGGCAGACACACAGCTGGTCCCCTGGAGAGCTGTGTGCAAGGGTCATGCCACAACATGCACAAGGGCACCCACATGTTAGGACATGTTGCCCAATGACAGATGGCAATGCAGAGCACAACATCATAATCCAAAGGTGCGCTGGAGAAGTGCAATGCAGTCTCAGTGGCAGGCCAATGACCGACCCAGGCCAGGGCTGAAAAGAAAAACAGGGCACAGACGGTGGCAGGGATGGCCTGACACATGCCACCAAGCAAGGCCCCTGGATGGCATGGGGCATGGTGTCCTGCAGCCACAACAGGCATGCAGGCGGTGATATTCAGACCCTGTCCAGTGAAGCCCATTGACAGCAAGGCAATGTCAACTGTGCACATGTGTACAAACTGTAGAGGGGCCAGAGGGACGGTGCACACTGCACCACAGAGGTGAGCATGGCAATCAACAGCTTGTGTGCCCCACTGAACCACAGCCTCCACAGCCCCCACCACCATCTGGCACCCTTGCAGCAATGCAAGCCGACAGTGGCACACAGCCCCCACTGGGCACAGTGGCCAGTCAGCCAGTTCCCGGCTGCAGTGTGCAACACTGGTGCACAGCACAGTGCCGCAACACCACTGACCCAATGCCAGTGGCAGCCATGCCACCAGCCCAGTCACTGGCAGAACACAGAATGAACGACATATCACAGTGAAACACCACAGAGTAACAAGACAGGTACTAGTGCAACAGGCTCCTGTCCTCAGGGCTGTTCTCCTGCACCCACTGTGGCATGGCTGGCACCCTCAGGATGCCTCTCTGCCTGTCCTGAGGCACCTCCCAGCCCCCTTCTTCGGACCTGGGCTGCTTGATCTGCTCTACAGAGGACAGGTGAAACATCAGCGTTAGTGCAAGACACAGCATACACCGCGAGCAGCACAGCAAGATGCACATGCAACCCCCACAACACTGCACACACAGGGACATCTAGAGTCAGTGGCTGAACATAGGGGACACCCACACAGAGGATGGCATGGCCCATGGAGCATGCGCCAGGCACACACGACATGTTGGCATGGTAGCACAGTGGTGTGACAGTGCCAATCGCAGGTGTCCTGCGACAGTCCGCACACCTGTGCGTGTAGTCCATCGGTGTCCCAGGGACAGCACCCCTGCACCATGGTGCCATCAGCCACAGACCAGTGCTGCACCAGGACCGACAATGTCCCGACCCACCTCCCACACCCGTGTCACCCCCATGGACACAGCATGCACCATGCCCCCACCGTGCGTGCCGCCACACACTCTGTACCGTGATGTCCCCATAGGTAGTCAACATGTGTGTCCCTGCCCGTGCCATATGCACCCAAGCAGCATGCAGAGTGGCACATCTATGCACACACACATGCACACACACATGCAGTCCAACAGGCACATGATAGCAGTGGTCAACATTCAACACCACTTACCTGGCACAGGCACAAGTGTCCTCACGCACCATGTGCTTGAAGCACTCAAGCTGCTGCTGCTGCTGCTGCTGCCGCCATTGCATGTCTGTGTACCAATACCAACACTTCTCCACATCACGGGTGATGCCCGTGCGGGCACACAGCTTCTTGGCGACGGAGGCCCACACCTGCATGCGTGGGAGGTCACCCTCCCTGATCTCCCCAAAGAGCTATTGGTGCCTCTGCTGAATGAGCCGCAACAGGTTAGCAGTCTCCACCTTCCCCTAAAGCCTGTCCCTGTGCACTACTGCTCTTTGCCACCTACCCCTGGGCATTGCCAAAACTGCACAGTATGCCTGCCACCTGCACCACTGCACTGCCTGTGCCACACCCTGCTCCCTCCAACAATGTACCATAGTGCCACACTATCACATGACATAGCATGCACTACCCGGAAGCTGCCCCACCACGCATGTGTGACCCCATCATGACCCTGGGCCACAATGCCATGCATGTGCAGAGTGCTGCACTGTGTGGTCTAGTGCAGTGCTACGCCATGCTAACTGGGGTGCTAGCACAGCACAGGGGACACACATGCATACATGGGTGTCGCTCTATGCCACATAGCGCTGTACTACAGGGACAGCACGGTGCTGGACACCTCATAGCCTGTCACTAACATTTTCATGGCACTAAGCAGATTGCCCGGTGCTAGTCAGTCTCATATTCAACCGGCATATGCAAATGAGGGTACTTGTGCATGCATGGTGCAAACACTATGATTAGCATGTCATTATCCAGTGACTTGCATGCATAACAGGCAGGATTGCCCAGCTGGGCTATAAAATGGCAAGCAGTGCTCCACTGGTGTTGTGTTGTGGGAATGCAGCACACAGCCATGGCTGTAAATGTACATACACAACAGGAAAAGCCATGCTACAGGAGGCAGAGCAGCGAGAGGCAGGTCTGTATAACAGCCGGGGACCTGGTGGAAGGGGACTGGTGCAACACAGGGCTGTGGCATATACACTGCATGCCTGCAGACCACAGCTGTACAGGATGGGGACAGGGCCGCTGGATGCAGGCTGGATGTAGGCCCACAGGCCAGCATGGTGCTGCGTAAAGGTGCAAATGGCCATTGGGCCGGCTGTCCAGCAGACAGGTCCACGAGCTGGGCATGTGCTCCTGCGGTGGCGGGCACCATGTGGGTACCGCCTGCACATTGTGTGTGCCAGGCCCGGGGGTCCCACAATGTGGCCTGAAGGTATGCCCCTCAACAGTGGCTCACTGACCTGTGGTCCATGAACCCTCTGCAGTCGCCCTGGATATGGGCTGTGGGGGTCACAGACGCTCCAATGGTGGTACACAGCTACAGCCCAGGGGTCACAGGGCCATGACTGTGTGGCACCACATGTGACATCGCCAGCACTGTGTGGTCCATGCCTGGTAGCCTGCTATTGTATGTGAACCCTCCACAGTGTCCACACCCTGTGTGCCATGTACATGTCCTCCTAGGTGGCCGATGGTGGCACTGTGCACTGCCAGGTGGCTGTTGTTGGGATGGCCCCATCTCAGAGTGCGCATGTCTGTTATGGGTGTCGGTGGTGCCCTTGTGGGTCCAGTGTGTGCAGTCCTGATGTCGACAGCCATGCAGTGTCACTGTGCACACAGGGGTGGCCCCACTTCACTGTGGCTGTGTGCACCGTACATGCACATGCTGGCCAATGCCACATCCATGTGACCTGTGTCACCATTGGGGGTGGTATGCACATGCTGTGTCATGTGTGCCATGCACCACAGACCTGCCACAGCTGGTGACACAAGTCCCTGTCCATCTCTCCCATAGGTAGTGCAGCACGACCTGAACGCATACAGGCACATCGCTTTTCTCAGGATGAGCTGAGGACAATGGTGCATGGTGTGAAGGAGAGGGAGCAGGTGCTGTGGCAGCACAAGGTGATGGATGCGGTGGTGCGCCAGACATGGGATGAGGTGATGGCAGGGGTGAACGCAGTCAGCAGACATGGCAGGATGATGGATGCAGTGCAGAAGCGCAGAAGTGACCTGTTGCACCGGGTGAAGGAGGAGGAAGCACAGTGACTCTGCGATAGGCTGCGTACCAGTAGTGGCCCGCAATCCACACAACAGCGGGAGGAGGACTCACTCATGGCCATGGTGGCATCCACACTGTGCCCGGTGGCCATTGCTGGTGTACCGGGTGGTGGGTGTGAGACACCTCTCACATCACCCAGGACAGGTCTGTATCCGCATGTGTGCACCCTGCATGGTGTAACGGCACAGGTGCTGGGTGTTGGTGTTGATGCCATGCCTGGGGTGCACTGTGGGATTGCTCTGCTGTGCACACTATGCACCTGGGATGGGTATGCATGCGGACTATGCATGGCATGGCTGCCACCAAAGCTGCCAGAATGGGGCATGTGCACTGTGGGGTGGGTGGGTGCATGTAGCCACAGGCTATGTGTGTGTGGCTGGTGTGTGGGGTGTGCATGTCTGCTGTGGGTGGCACGTGTCCTAGGGTGTGCATGTACTGGTGGTGGGGGGGGCGCACTGTGCATGTACCGGTGAGTGACTCTGTCCCATTTTCTTCCACAGCGGTGTGTGCAGGGCCTGCAGCACACCAGGACCAGGCTGGGATGGCTGCCTCAGGATTGGAGGCACAGGTGCAGGAGGAAAACCCACCATCGACATCTGGACTAGGTGCCGGTCATGGACCCTCAGACACGCACCATGTGTGGCACTCACTTGGACATGGGATACAGCTGCCGGGGGGGCTCCAATGAAGGTGGGGACCTGGACCTCAGTGCAGGCCTGGAGGATGCCCAGGTGGAGCTCAGTGGTGGGCAGGTGATCCTGCTGACAGTGACCAGAGAAATGGAGACAGATGTGTTGGGGGGTTATATCCTGCCCGTGGAAGGGCCTGTAGAGGGGGATACAGGGGTGGGGCAGGGCCCAGGCCATGGCATGGGTGCCAATGGGGGTGGTCTTCCATGACGGCATTAGTGTACCCATGCAGCCGGTGGTTGGCCATGTGGGGAATGGGTGTGCCTCTCTGGACATGCGTGCCCCCCACGGGTTGTGGGCAGGTCCGTTAGGGATCATGGCCCGTGCATTGGTGTCCTGACCCTGGTGAGCTGCAGACACCAGCGCCAGCTGCCATAGAGGGCACTGCGGCTGTGGAGCAAGATGCCCTGAGGGCCTGCCCTCTGCTCCAGGCTACACTCACATCCCAGCAGGATGCTCAGATGGACCTGCATGGCCTGCGGTGGGAGCTCATGCATGAGCTCTCAAAGATGTGGGAGTCACTGTCCCTGGGCTTTGCACATGCAGAACAGTGAACGGAGGACAGGTCGGGCTGCATGATTGCTACACTGGACCATGGCTTTGCTGGGCTCATGGCCACGGTGGTTGACCTCACCTCAGTGCTGCACGGGGTGCATGGTGGTCAGCAGGCTGTGCAAGGGGGTCAGGGTGCCCATGGCACAGGGGCCCACAGGCGGGCCACTCGTGGCCGCAGGGCTGGCACCAGCTCAAGCACCACTGCATCATGCACATCTACAGGCACCCAGTGCTGCCGTGGCCATCCAGCTACCTTGTCTGGTCGGCGGGGGCACAGGTGGACTGCCCTGCCTGCCTCACCATAGTCCTCCCCTACTGTGTCCTCAGCCCAGAGCACCCCTTGGTCTGTGTCCCGCACACGTGGTGTGCTCCATGTGCATGGTGGTAGTTGCCAGAGTTAGGCATGGCCGCCATGCACCTGTGCACGGTTGACACCCCAATGTGCACACTAACACTCCCACACACCTGCTCACACATGCTGACATGCACACTCACACACACTGTGACTTGCACCGTCTTACATGCACAGCCATGGTGTCCCTCCCCGCACTGCCACCACACATCATGCATCACCCATTTCTCTGTACCATGGCTGTGTGTCCTCTTCACATGTGTGTCCTGCACAACCCACCCATCGCACTGCCCACACACGTGCATTCAGTGCCACTGTGTTGTGCTCCTGCTGTGTTTGTCATCAGCACTATTGTGGTTGTCTGTACATATTAAACTGTTCACCATTGTACTGCATCATGATGCTGTGCAGTCTGTACTCACCCTCTGGCTTGTGACAGTGTCCTGATGATGTCGGCCCTGTGCTCTAGGGCTCTGCGGGCCATGCGAGGATCCCTCCTCTCGAGTTGTTCCACTATCCCTCTGACCACTGGCTCTGGGTCACTGTTGGCCTGTTCCTCAGGTTCAGGTGCTTGTATCCCATGGTTCATTGCCATGTTGTGCAGCATATAATAGGCTAGAAAGATACAGCATACCTTCTGAGGCCTATATTGTAGGGCACCGCCTGACGTGTCTAGGCATCGAAAGTGCATCTTCAGTATACCAAACACCCCCTCTATGATGTTTCTGGTGCTGACATGTGCCTTGTTGTACAGGTCTTTGGCCACTGTGGCCGGCCGGGTACCGGTGTCAGCAGCCAGGGTCGCAGGGGACAGGCGCTGTCCCCTGTCAAGAGATGTGCACCTGTTAGTGTTGTACTGCTGTCTGCCCATTGCTGTCTTGCACCACCTGTGTTGCCCTCCCATGCCCCTTCCATGGCCTCCCATGCCTATCCCCAACCCTGCTGTGGTGCGTGTGCCTTGTTTGCTGCTACTCATCGACTAGGTGCCCACTGGGTATCCTGCCCTCCTCAAATGCCTGGTACAGCTGGGACTAGTGCCAGATGAAGGCATCGTGGGCACTGCCAGGGTACTGCACATAGACATTGCTGATGCGCCCAGTCACATCGCACACCACCTGGCAATTGATGGAGTGGTATCCCTTCCTGTTGATGTAAACCTCACTGCCATTACCAGTGGTGCACGGATGGGGACATGGGTGCAGTCAGTGGCACCTAGTACCACTGGTAGGTGTGCAACTCGATGGAATTGCTGCATGGTTTCTCTGCACTCTGCTGCCATGCTAGGGAATACTATGAACTCCCTAGCGTGTGGCAGGAAAGACTCAAGGAACTGGGTCAGAAGGCATGAGGTGGCAGACTGCGATGCCCCGATGGTATACCCCGTTGGTCGTTGGAACGTCCCTGTGTCAAGGAAGCACATCGCTGCTGTCTCCTTCTCCTCTACTGTCATGGCATGGCTGCGTCTGGTGTTGGGGTTCAGCTGCTCATGCAAGAGTTCACACAGCTGCCTCAACATACCCCTGTTCATCCTGTACTGGCCAGTGATGTGCTCATCTGGGAGGGTCTCGAAGGAACCCTGGGCCAGTACCATCTGTTTGCAGCATACCGTCTCCTTGGCCTATGTTGCGACCCATGTTGGCCTACTCTCTCTCCTCCTCCTCCTCCACCACAGCTTCCATCAGTGGCGGCATCACTGCCATTGGTGCAGCACACATTTCCACTTCCTGGTGTGGTCACTGTCCCTAGGTGGTTTGCCCTGGGTTAAGACCAGCCTTTTATAGGCAGTAGCTAGTGCCACTCTACGTGTCATGCTATGTGTCCTAGCGTGGCACTGCGGCTTTGAATATCCTGTAGCATGTGTATGCAGGCCGACCCCCCCCCCTTTTCCCCATGCATACATTATCGGTTTGCCCCATGCAATGCAGTTAGTGTGCTAACTGGTCCTTTGAATATCGCTGCTCGGCACTAGTCCTGCGCTATTGGTTAGTGCACTATGCTAAGCTTTGAATGTCTGGCCCCCATGCATCTTCTGAATAGTGTGGTTGAGATACGAATTACAGCAGTGGGCATTACTAAGGCATTAATACCTGCTGGAAACTGATCACCTGACCTATTTCTGCCTATCCCTCTGCTCATTTTCAGCTGGGTTAATACCCATATTACAATTTCTGTTATGCAACTTATTTCACATTCCAGGTGCCCGGAGTGTAACAAGAGTTTGCACTAGGAGTCTACTGGTCTCTATATTTCTCTGGTTTCATCTGTTTTTAATAATATACACTATAGACCAAAGACTCTCCTTCATTGAACATATCGAGGACTTGCTAAAACGACTTCGACAAAGGCTTGGACTGTTTTTTAGAATCAGCCAATTTCTCACCAGAGATGCCAAGAAACAACTGGTCCAATCCATTTTCCTATCATTGGTTGATTACACCGACTTCCTCTACAGCCAATGCCCCAACTCTTACATGGCTAAACTGGACACACTCTACCATCGAGCACTGAGGTTTATAACGGACTCCCTTAGACACATCACTGCACCCTATATGCGGCAGTGGGATGGACATCACTAAAGTTCAGGCGCCACAGAACGCCGCTCTCTGGACCTATAGAGCCATCTCTAATAAGCTGCCTTACTATATCTCCTGTGTCTTCCCCTGAGTATAATTGGGAAATATGCTACAAGTTACTCAGCTATTACACTTAAAGTACTAAAGCAAAATCCCGCTTTCAGCAGGGCAGCCATAAGCTTCAGGTTACCTAACTTATGGAACGATCTACAAAAAACCCTCAAATTAAGCACTCTAATCGGTATAAATGCTTTCAAGATGCTTTATTTCCGTACAATCAGAGAAGTATGTAACTGCTTCACCCACTCAGACCCAGTACCGGTGTCTGCACTGGTATATAGCCACGCCTAGACCCAATTTTAAGTACTGAGCCCCCCAGCTTGCTCCTCACCAGCCTAATTGTTCTCTCTCTTATCCCCCTGTCTTATCAACACTAGGCCCATCCATCCCCTTATTCTTCCTTTCCCAACCTCAGATAGGAGCTCACTACCCTGGGTTGTGACATCCTACCATGCCCCGTACTTTATAGCATTCAATCCCAGGGCTCACACATATTCCTTTTCTCCATCCACCTTCTCTACATCCAGCTTCACCAACTCCTTTCTGTGCACCGTGCCCTCCTAGCCTTTCTCCCCCTACTTCCCTTCCTCTCTTCCCCCCTACCTTCACCTCTACCTGGTGTATATTTTTATTTTATTTTTTTTCTTCCGTTACTTCCTCCTGCAACCTTAGATAACCTGCTTTATCTTCCTATAGACACTTCTATGTATGTAAATACCGTGTAATCTGTACAATATCTGTATAATTCTATGTACATATGAACTTCTTTTTCTTCCTCTCTGTAAAGAGTATTATCTGTATTGCCTTGTAAATACCTGTGTTGACCTGTATATACAATTGTTCATGCTCCACCCAGGTCCATCTTGCAAATGAGCTTCTGCTCAACGATGAACGCCTGGTTAAATAAAGACTTGATTGATTGATTGATTGATTGATTGATATACAGTTCTGTTAATATAAAATCTTGAGGTTAATTATATTATTCAGCAGTTTCACCTTTAATGGCACCTGATATTAAGTTGTACCCCCCCCATTTTCAAATCTTAGCTATGGTTGTTTAAATGAAGCTGATTCTGTCTTTCCACTCACTGGGGATGGAAGACTCTCCAAAGTCAAACATATCCAGGGACACGTCACCATCTTCCTCTATGCTGCACTTATTTGGCAATACAGAAGTATCTGTACAGTATACTTTACCAAGGGTACAACCTCAAGTAACTTTGATATCTCTGTCGGTTACATTGTAGAGCTGTACTACAACTCTTAAAGTGTAGGCATGAGCACAAACTGATAGCACACTTGGTTTAACCAGAAGTCCATCAGGCAACCTCCCCCCTTCTGGGGCATCCAGCATGAGGATCTTGTTAGTTATGTCTTTTCGGATATGCACCTCTCCACTGACACTGCATTGTGCATTAGGTGGCAAGACAAGAGGTGATGGGTCCATCTTCCAGATAAATCCCACTTGCTCATCCTTATTCTCGTTGGCTTGCATCTGCATCTCATAAGCATTCTGTGCCATTGCATGGATATGTAAAGCTCGTCTGGTTATTTGTGCTTATTTCTCTTGACACATCTACGCCAAGTGGCCAAACATATGTGCATAAGTGCCAATCAATACTGGGATCCCATCATATAGACCAGAAAGAGGACAGACCAATAACAGGGTTTCCACAGGGTCGTCCACACCTGACACAGTGGTCGGGAAGGAAAGCCACACTCTTAAGAACCCAAGGAATGTATAAGACTTATCACTCAAACCCCACACATGCAGTTCATCCAGGGGTTGTAGAGGGTGGTCAGATAGATGCTGGTCATACCAATCTTTAAATATTATCATGACTTGGGACCCACCTTCTAACACTGCTTGGGTCAGGATACCATCAATATATACAGTAGTCTCCATAGAGGGGCCCACCATTTTTTCCCAATCTGGTGGAGTATTAGAAGGAGCTGGAATGAATGACTTGGCCACAAATGAATTGTGTTGAGACTGAGCCAGGGCTCCACTAACACTACTTTGCCTTGGGTGCTTTTCTGCAAGCAGTCTATCTCTCACCCTAGCTGGATCCTCTTGGGATCATCATTTCCTCTTTTAGTGACCATTCTTTCTACATTTGTAGCAAAATATACTTTCTCTGGTCTGCTTTGGCCATGACATTACATTAGATGTAGGTCTCTATTCATGGTTAGGGGGTGGTGTAGCACTGATATTTGAAGCTTGAGCAGGAGCACTAATAGCACAGAGTCCTTGCTGGGTCTGCACAGTAGCACGTCAAAACAGCGAACTCTTTTTGGCTAAGTCTTTTCAGTGAAGTCAGTGCAGTGAACAACAATATAGTGACCGTGTCTTACTACAACAGCAATTCAGCAATCCCCCAGAGTCAAAATGTGACTCAGAGTAGGAATCCTATAGATATCTGGGATTTGGGGGCACAGCCCCCCCCCACAATACCATAGACTATTATTAGCTAGTCATCAGTGTGCCTTACCTTAATTGGGGCTTTTATCAGTTGCACTCTGTAGGAACAGAGGATGATGGAGGTGCGGCAGGAGCAGATTGTCTCAGGTGCCGCTGTGGTAACCAGCAGATGCTATTATCGGGATCTGATGGTTAGACTGGTACTGGTAATGTCAGAATATACCAGTAGATCCCATTATTGAATATTTGATGGGATTAGCATATAACTTTTAGCTACAGCTTAAGTAATAGTAGCTGTATATGAGGTCGCTGAATTGTGCAGTCACTGAAATTGTATGCGCTCAAATTGATGTGCTATAATTGCATTCACTATGCAGGATTCACTGAAATGACATGGAACCATCTGCACACTATGCCCCATCAATTCTTTCACCATTGCAGACAATTCACTTATTCAATTTTCCAGCCTGCTGTCTACAGGGGGTGCCTGAGTGTGCACTTCCATGCCCATGACAGACACATTCTGATAGATATTTTGACTTTTACTAGTGACAGTCTTAGTTGGTGCACCTGTTTTCAGCTCTTGAGTTTTGACTGAGGGCACATTATCAGTGACTTGAGTGACAGCCGCAGAAGTGAGGGCGGGACCCCATTGCATCCCTCTTTGCTCAATCGCCCATACTTCCTTCATCAACAAGCTATAATGGGGGGTGAGTCCATTTGGTCTGGCAGCCACAACTTGAGCAATAGTAAATCAGAATAAGGAGTAGACTTTAGTATCTGTTCAACCTGATTTGATTCTGTTTACCTGGGGCCACACCTTCTTTCCTGGTGTACTTTTGTAGAGTTTTTTCAAGGCAGGATATATACACAGACAAGGGTTCTCCCAAACATTGTTGGGTGTCTTGAACCTCCATTAAAGGTCCTCACCCAATTCAGTGCTCCCAAATACATCTTCCAAAGTGGCCAAATAATCTTGGGCTGAAGCCTCTGAGTTAGCAGCTCGCACGGAATGAATAGTGTCCAAAGTTGGGCCTAGAAGGCTTTCACTTATCCTTTTCCTCTTTTGTACACTGCCACTCTTGGACCGGGGGGATGCATAGTCTAACCAAGTCTCTAAGTCATCTTCCCCTCGGGATGTGGAAATGGTACCAGAGAACATTCATAGCCTGCAGTAAGAGTTGCGACTACCTGAGTGAACATAAACAGGAGTAGGCATGGGTACCAACACTGCAGCAGACATAGGAGTTGGTACAGGTACAGGGGCCAGCACTGGGGCCAGTGTAGATGCAAGAGCAGGAGATGGTGAAGAGGCAACTACAGACATAGAAGAAGATCGTGGGGAACGGGTACCTTGAGGTGTTTCGAACAACCTTTTCAAGTCATCAAGGGTTTGGCCCCCTGTCTGTAACAGTTTGGTGAGCTTGTATTTGACCCCTTCAGTTTTGGGTGCCTCTTTAGATTCAGGCATCACACTGTACATATGTATGACCCTCCCCAGTACCCAGGGATCATTGGACACAATTTCACATGACACTGTAGAGAGATCTATTGAAAGACTACACTGCACTAGGGCCATTAACTTTGGGTAGCCCAGTCGATTTGGCGGGCCTTCACCATGGCTTTACCCAGGCTTTTAACTTTACTTAAAGCTCCCTCCATTGTGGTTTTGATAGTGCCCAGGGGAAGGTCCAGTATCAATAGGGTCTTTTGGGGGTCAACCTCCTCTGCCTAACACCAATCAAGCAAATATTGCACAGACATGTTAATAGCAGCAGTTTCAGCTCTAGAGTCAGTAGCTTGCTCCATTTTAATGCGGGTACTCTTAATAAAGTTTAGCTGCAATTTTGTGTTTTGGCCACTGGGGCAGTAATCCCAGTGGTACCTCCACATTTGTAACCCTGGCACCATTATACCAAGGGCTACTACCCCTGCCTGCTTGCCAAAGTGCAGGTTGAGGGTCCTGGTTTTGGAATTAGCAAGTACTGGGCTGTCCCTACCCTCGGTAACATAGAAACGTAGAATTTGATGGCAGATAAGGACCGCTTGGCCCACCCAGTCTGCCCATTTCCCTACTTAATGGATAAGGTGCAGATCCTAGTTAACCAGCAGCCTAATTCTTTCTACTCCCACCCCCTAGAATTGCCTTATGACTGTCCCATGCATGCTTGAATTCCACCACTGTTTTTGACTCCACAACCTCCTCGGAAGCCGTTCCATGCATCCACAACCCTCTCTCTGAAAAATACTTCCTTAAGTTACCTCTGAGCCACCACCCTCTATCTTCAAATTGTGCCCCCTTGTTCTTGCACGCCTCTTTTTTTGAAAGATGCTACCCTCTTGGACTTTGTTGATTCCCTTGAGGTACTTGAAAGTTTCTATCATGTCCACCCTCTGCCTCCTTTCCACGAGGCTATACATATTAAGCTCCTTAAGTCTCTCTTCATATGTCTTCTGGTGCAGACCCTGCACCATTTTAGTTGCCCTCCTCTGGACAGCTTCCATCCTGTCTATGTCTTTGCATAGACTGGGTCTCCAGAACTGCATGCAGTACTTCAGATGGGGTCTCACCAACTGTCTGTACAGAGGGATAATAACTTCCTGTTTTCTACTGGTGATGCCTCTCCCTATGCATCCCAGTATCCCCCCAGCCCTCCTTGCTGCCCTCTCACTTTGCTTGCCCACCTTTAGGTCAGCTGATGTGACTACGCCCAGGTCACTTTCCATTTTTGTTGTTGTTAGTATCTCACCCCCCATTGTGTACTCTTCCCCTGGGTTTTTGTTTCCCAGGTGCATTACTTTGCACTTCTTAGCATTGAATCTAAGCTGCCATACATTTGACCATTCCTCTAACCTTGCCCAGTCCCTTCTCATCCTTTCCACCCCACCTTGTGCATCAACTCTTTTGCAGATCTTTGTGTCATCTGCAAAGAGACATACTCCTTCCAGTCCCTCTAAAATGTCGCTATAAAGACATTGAAGAGGACCGGTCCTAATACTGAACCGTGCGGTACCCCACTAGTAACCCCCCTTTCTTCAGAGTGGACTCCATTTACTATTACTCTCTGTGTCATATTTTCCAGCCAATTCTTTACCCAGGCTGTCATCTTGGGACCCACTCCCAGGCTGGCTAACTTGTATATTAATCTTTTGTGTGGGACTGTGTCACATGCATTGCTAAAGTCTAGGTAGGCTATGTCCACAACATTTTGGTGCCTCCACCCAGAGAAGTGCTTTTGTGGATATCTATCTAGCTTGGTACAGCCCTCTGGGAAGCTATAACCACCCACAATCCTACCTAGTGACCTTGTACCTTTGAATTGGCAGTAACCAGTTTCAGCATTTAATAGACAGTTTATAACAAGAATTAATAATATGCTCACACACCTTGCACTTGCCACCAGGATTTGTTTTTCTGGCAAACACCCTGGAAGCTCCCTGTAAATGACAGTTTCAAATGAAAGCATGTACTTTTAATACTTTACCCAGGTTTCAGTAACTTTAGACTAGGCAATCATATGCTCACAAGACAGCTTAACAGTAAAACAGTAATAAAAAATACCACCAACAGCTTAGTCTGGTTAAGTTTCAGTTGGTTACCATCTGTATCCCCCTCCCCCCAGTTGCCTCTGAAAAAGGGACTTCTGGGGGCCGGTCCACCAGCTCAGTGGTAGCGCTACCATTTGTAAGTCTAGCGACCCGGGTTCAATAGCGAGTCTAGGCTGCTGGAGGGCCGGCCAGGAGGAGAGGGATTGAGCACCTGATGGGCTGCTCTCCCTCTCCCGGGAGGGGTGGGCTGATTCCCCACTGCTGTACTGCCACCACCTGGGTGACCACAGGTGGTGACAGTGCAGTAGGGGAATCCAATAATAGGGGAGTGGCTGACATCGGCTGGGGACCAGAGCAGAGGCATGTCTCAGCATGCCCCCATCTCATTAGTTCTCCCTATGCTGCCATTGTCAGATAGGGTGGGACTGAACAAGGAAAAATACCCCACAGGCTATGCCTGTAGATGGGCCACGGTGTCAGGCAAGCAAGGAAGGAGCCGGGGAAGCAGGAAACAAAGTGCACACTCTCTTCCTGAAGGTAGGAGGGGAAGGGTGAGACTCCTCCACCCTAGCCGGGGGGGAATCTGGAGGTCTTAATAACTGAGAAGAGCGGGGCACTCATCTGTGCATGAGACCCTGACCATCCCATTGCCAGGGTGCATTTGATGTCCCTGAAGAAAGGGGCAGCTGTTTCACTAAGGAGTATAAAGTGTAAGTAGCAAAAAAAGGGACTTCTTGTCTCAGTGGGCCTAACAGGTCAACAAAATTCAATAAATAAATAAATTAATTAAGGGGACGTGAACAAGGAGGGGGGCGAGAATTTAGATAAATGATTACTTTGCTGTACTGAGACAGGTTACTTTGCATGCTATCAAGTAAGTCCTTATATTAAACAGTCTAACAACTACTGGGTACCCAGAGTGTGATGCTGGCATGCCAGAACAGTGCCTGGGGTTGCCGGTGTTGCAGCTATTGTTGGGGCCGTTGATAGAAAAAACAATTAAACATTGGCCATGCAAAACAGATTAAGTTGTTTCTATCTATGGCCGGTTGGCCTAGTCTATTGAAACACTTGAGCACTAGCTGAACACAATCAGATGGCACCATTTATGATTGCAATATTTGTTGCAGGGAGCTACCCTGGTTCTACTCACTGTACCCAATTTGGCAGATGACAAGGCTGGTGAAATGAAGACCTGGTGCTCTATCTGGAAGCTGGTTGGGACCTTGGCCAACATGACTCACCCTCACTTCATAGCCTTTCTCTGTAGGTGGCCGTAACCTGTGATTAGATGTTGCACAGGGTCTGACTCCCCAAAGCTGGTCTCTCACCTGGATGAAGCATCTGGTACAAGAAACAGTCTCTTTCTGGGCCAAGTTTAACATGAGCCCACTGTAGAAATGGCTCTGGAAACATTGGCAACTGCTGGTGAAACCTCCAGCTGGAAAACAGATTTCCATGCTACTAGGCCGTCTCTCACCATTTTGAATGGAGACTCATTGCACCTTTTTACCCGTGCGGTAGGCCTCAGACAGCATGGCTGAATACTTTTCCCTTTTTTGGCTTTCAGGCTGGTTTCTCTCTTACTCTACTGGCTAAGAAATCCCTTGGTCTGCTGGCAGGCAGTTTTTGGAATCGATCCCTTCATAGGACCAAACTGAACCATAAAAGACAAGGCAGGCTCTTTCTGTGGCACAACATACAGTCACAAAGCACAAGCTCCTGTATGTGGGAGTCTCAAACTGAAATGGCACCTTCACTGGAGTCTCTTTCCTGCTTTGGGGCATTCTGATGCTTTAAATACAACAGTGAGGCAAGACATGTTTTTTTCCTGCTGTTTTTCTTTCGCTGTTCTCAGGAGCTGCTTCTCAATGGCTTGAGCTGCTTACTCGCAGCACTCCAGAAACAACTGAACCCTTTTTTCTATCAGTTCTCGGACTAGTCCAGTTTCTCTGGATTCTGGCTGGCTAGGGGAGCTGTCATTCACAGTTCCGATACTCCCATTTGTCAGTTTAGGTGCCAACCTGAAAAATTACAAACACTACAGTCTTACCCATAAGCCACCATATTTAGGACCCCTAAGGACCCTATGTCCCAGTTGGTTCAAAAACTGGAAGTCCAAGACCTAACATGGTGGCTCCCATTGGGAAGTGTACACTGTAAAGAAGGCAGGTTAAACAACTGGCTCTAATTTAAAAGCAGTAATGAATTAGAAATAAATATTTACAGTACCATGTTGGGCTCCTTCTGCTTTGTTAGCGACAGCAGAGTGGGGCAAATTACAGAAATGCCTGGCTGGTTGTGAGCTTCAGAAGACTCAGACCCAGCCTAGACTACTTACAGTATACACACTGGCTGTGGCACTTAAAGGGACAACGTGGAGGCATAGCATGGCACTGTCATGCATCTCAACAGGGAACACCAACAGCCATGGATATACTAGCCATGAAGGACATCTGCCTGGGGCCCTGGGAGACACCCAATTTTGGGGGGGAGGTTACAGAAGAGTAATAGAAATGGAAAAGGGGGTACTTTGTATTAAGGGTTTTTGATTGTTACCAATTATCAGAATCCTTATTGTACCTATATTGCCCAATGTTTCGATTTAATTGTTTGATTTGCAGTTCTAATCATAGAATGTTTGTGTGGTTCCATGTAAAAGTATGGTGAGTGTTGCATTCTTATCACTTAAGCAATGGTATAAAAAAGATAAATCATTGTGTGCTGCACATCACCCTGATGAACCCAGTTTGAGGGTGACTGCACACAGGGTTGTTAGCAATGTGGTGATTTTTAATAAATAAGTTGCATCCTTAAAAGCCTCAGGACGTGCAACCATTTCTATTTGGTTTTAGTGAAACAAAACAGAAACAGCAACTGCCCATGGGGGAGGAACAAAAGAAAAGGGGCAACAGCTCATGGGGAGGGAAACAAATGAAAATGGCAACTGCCCATGGGGGGCATAAAGGGCAACCACCTGTAGGGGGAGAACCAGAAGAAAAGGGCATCTCCCTATGGTGGGGAGAAACAAAAGTAACCGGGCAGTCACTCATGTGGGGAATAAAAGAAAAAGGGTAATGACCAATGGGGGAGAGAAACAAAAGAAAAAAGGTACCCTGCAGTGGGAGGGAGAAAGAAAAGAAAAAGGGAACCCAGCAACGAGAGGGAGAAACACAAGAAAAATGGCAACTGCTTATGGGAAAGGTGGGGGAGAAACAAAAGAAAAAGGGCAACCACTTATGGGGGTAGAAATGAAAGAAAAAGGGCAACTTCCTATTGGGAGGAGAAACAAATGGTAAAGGGCAGCCACCCATGGGGGGAGAAAGAAAAGGTAAAGGGAAGCCACCTATGGGGGGGACAAAAGAAAAAGGGCAACCACCCACTGGGGAGAAGCAGAAGAAAAGCCCCCCCCATGGAGGGGAAAAATAAAAGAAACAGGGCAACCACCTATGTGGGGGGACAAAAGACAAAAAGGAATCACCAATGCATGAGAGAAGCCAAAAAAGGGCAATCCCCTGTGTTGGGGAGAAACAAAAGAAAAAGGGCAACTGCCCATGAGGGGAGAAATAAAAGAAATGGGGCACCCAACAATGGATGGGGAGAACCAAAAGAAAAAGGGGAATTAACTATAGGGTGGAGCACAAGAAAAATGGCAACTGCTAATGAGGGAAATACAAAAGTAAAAGGGTAGATGTCCATGGGGGAGATAAAAAGAAAATGGGGAACTGCTCATTGCAGGGAAAAACAAAAGAAAAATGGCAATTACCCATGGGTGGGGGGAGAAACAAAACAAAAAGGGAAACAGCCCATGGGGGAGAAATGAAAGAAAAAGAGCAACAGCTCACATGGAGGAAAAACAAAAGAAAATGGGCACCTGCCCATGGGGGTGTTAAAACAAAAGGAAAGGGGCAACTACCCATGGGGAGAAACAAAAGAAAAGAGGAAACTGCCCTGGGGGGACAAAAGAAAAAGAGCAACTGACTATGAGGTGAGAAACAACTGAAAAAGGGCAACTGCCAAAGGGGAAGGGGGGAAACAAAGGAAAAAGGACATCTGCCCATTGGGTTAGAAACAATAGAAAAAGGGCAAATGCCCATGAGGGGAGAAACAAAAGAAGAAGGGCACCCAGCAAAGGAGGCTGATAAACAAAAAAAAGGGCAGCCTCCCATTTGAGGGGGAGCACAAGAAAAAGGGCAGCTGCTAATGGGGGTAGAAACAAAAGAAAAAGGGCAGTCACCCAAGGAGGGCAGAAACAACAGATAAAGGGCAGCAGCCTATGGGGGGCAGAGAAACAACTGTAAGCAACTGCCCATTGGGGAGAAACAAAATAAAAAGGAGCAACCCCCCATGGGGGAAGAAATGAAAGAGAAAGGACAACTGCCCATGGGTACCAGAAACCAAAGATAAAAGGATAACAGCCCATGGGGATGGTGAGAAACAAAAGAAAAAAGAGCATTCGCCCATGGGGGGGATTGAAACAAAAAGGGCAACTGCCAATGGGGGGGGAGAAAAAAAGGTAAAGGGCAACTGCTAATAGGGTGATGAAACAAAAGATAAATGGCAGCTGCTCATGAGAGGAGAAACAAAACAGAAAGAGCCACTGCACATGGGGAGGGGGGAACAAAAGAAAAAGGCCAACTCCCCATGGAGGAAGTAAATGAAGAAAATAGCAACTGCCAATGGGGGTCAGAAACAAAAGAAAAAGGGCAACCACCAATGGAGGAGAGAACCAAAAGGAAAGGGGCACCATCCATGGAGGGGGGGAGGTGGACAAAAGAAAAAAGGGACCTGCCAGAGAGTGAGAGAACAAAAGAAAAAGGGCAGTCACCCATGTGATATGGAATATGTGCCTATGATGGACAGGGGATGTAATAGGGAGAATAGATTAGACAGGAAACACACTAAGTGGATTTATAAATAAAGTACTTTATCTCCAAGAGGTCTTAACGAAATACTTGATTTAAAACCGTTACTGTAGCTATGACTAAGAACCAGAAGAAATGCCCCCATGGTGGGGAGAAACAAACGAAACAGGGCAGCCACCTGGTTGGGGACAAAAGAAAAAGGGGAATTGCCAATGGAGGAGAGAAACAAAAGGAAAAGGGTACCCTGCAGTGGGAGGGAGCATGAAAAGAAAAAGGGAAATCAGCAATGGGAGAGAGAAACACAAGAAAAAGTAAACTTTCCATGGGTGGGAAAGCAAAAGAAAAAGGGCAACTGTTTATGAAGGAGAAACAAACAAAAAAGGGCAAACAACCATGGGTGATAGAAACAAAAAACAAAGGGCAACTTCCAGTGGGGGTATAGAGAGAAACAAATGGTAAAGGTCAGCTTTCTATGGGGGGGAGAAACAAAAGATAAAGGACCGCCACCCATTGGGGGCAAGAAACAAACAAAAAGGTCAACCACTCATTGAGGGGAAAAGCAGAAGAAAGGGGCACCCCCCATGGAGGGGAGAAACAAAAGAAACAGTGCAACCACCCATGGGGGGATGGGGACAAAAGAAATAAGGGAACCATCATTGGGGGAGAGAAACCAAAGGAAAAGGGCAATCACACATGTGGAGAATAAACAAAAAAAGGGCAACTGCCAATGAGGGGAGAAACAAAAGAAAGGGGGAATCCAGCAATGGAGGGGGAGAAGCAAAAGGAAAAGGGTAATCGCCTATAGGAGGGAATACAAGATAAAGGACAACTGCAAATGGGGGAGAAACAAAAGGAAAAGAGCAGATCCCCATGGGGGAACAAAAGAAAAAGAGCAAATGCCCACTGGGGGAGAAACAAAAGGAAAAGAGCAACTGCTCATGGGGGGGCAGGTGAAGGGTAGCTGCCCATGTGGAGAGAAACAAAAAAAAAAAAAAGAGGCAACTATCATTGGGAGAGGTGTAGAAATGAAAGAAATGGGGCAGCTTCGGATGGGAGGAGAAACAAAGAAAAATGGCAACTGCCCACACAGGAGAGAAACAACAGAAAAATGACAACCACCCATTGGATTAGCAACAAAAGAGAAATGGCAAATGACTATGGGGAGAAATAAAAGATAAAGGGCAACTGCCCATAGGGGAGAAACAAATGAAATAGGGCAACCTCACATGGGGAGCAGAAACAAAAGAAAAAAGGTAACTGCCAATGGGGAAAGGAGAAACAAAAGAAAAAGGGTATCCACCCATTGGGTTTGAAACAAAAAAGAAAGGACTAATGCCCATGGGGGAGAAACAAAAGAGAAGGGGCAACTGCCCAAGGGGGGAGAAATAAAAGAAAAAGGGCAACCACCCATGGGAAGTGAAAAAAATGAAAAAGGGCAACTGCCCATGGGGGGACTGAAACAAAAGAAAAAGCGTAATCACCCATAGGGAAGACCAGAAGAAAAGGGCACCTCCCAGGGAGGGGAGAAACATAAGAAACAGGGCAGCAGCCCATGGGGGTACAAAAGAAAAAGCGGAACCACCAATGGGGCAGAGAAACAAAAGAAAAAGGGTACCTGGCAATAGGAGGGAGAATGAAAACAAAAAGGGAATGCAGCAAAGGGAGGGAGAAATACAATAAAAAAATACAGCTGCCCATGGGGGGAATAAAAGAAAAAGGGCTACCACCCATGAGGGTAGAAACCATAGAAAAAGGGCAATCTCTGATGGGGGGACAAAAGTAAAGGGTAGCTACTCATGGGAGGGGAGAAACAAAAGAAAAAGGCAGTCACCCATAGAGGGGGCAGAAGAAAAAAGGGAACCACCAATGGGGGAAAGAAACCAAAGAAAAAGGGCAATTGCCCATGTAGGAGAGAAACAAAAGAAAAAGGGCAACTGTCCATGAGGGGAGAAACAAGAGAAACCAGGCATCCAGCCATGGAGGGGGAGAATCAAAAGAAAAAGGGCAACTGCCTATGAGGTGGGACATGAGAAAAAGGGTAACTGCCTATGGGAGGACACAAGAAAAAGGGCAACTGCTAATGGGGAGAAACAAAAGAAAAAGAGCAGATGCCAATGGGGGGGGGAGGCATGAGAAAAGGACAACTGCCTGGGGGGACACAAGAAAAAGGCAGCTGCTAATGGGGGAGAAACAAAAGAAAAAGGGCAAATGCCCATGGAGGGAGAGGGAAGAAAAGAAAAAGGGAAACTGCCCATTGTGGGGAGAAACAAAAGAAAAAGAGCAACTACCCATGGGAGAGAGAAACAAAAGAAAAAGGCCAACCGCCTGTGGGGAGGAGAAACAAAAGAAAAAGGGCAACTGCTCATTAGGGGGACAAACAACAGGTAAAGGGAAGCTGCCCATGAGGGAGAAACAAAAGAAAAAAGGCAAGGGCCCATGGGCAAGAAAAACAAAACAAAAAGATCAGCTGCCCTGGGGGGTGGTAGAAAGAAAACAGAAGATGCAACTGCCCATAGGGGAGAAAAAAAGAAAAAAGGCAACCGCCCATATGGGGGAGAAACAACAGAAAAAAGGGCAACCACCCATGGGGTGAGAAGCAAAAGGAAAAGAGCAACTGACTTCTGGTGACGTCAACGGACCAAATGGAAGCCTAATTTGGAGTTCTGTTTCCCAGGTGCACAATCCATAACAATCGGTCACCAGATTTACTGTTTTTGCCACTTTTCTTTATAAAATATGTTAGCTTAAGATCTCCACTAATGGGGCGCACTAAGAAATCAGCATTGGTGGGTTTGCAGTCTCGTACTGTGGGCATAACACCTCAGCGGCCTACAGGTCTAAGCCCAGCTCCATCCCGATCTTCATTACTCACTGGTTCGGTGGACAATGGAGATGATTCAGGTTCAGACAATACTAAGACTCCTACAAAAAAATAGATGGCAAGGTAAAAGGAATTCAAAGAGATTTAAAAAAACTAGAAGCCCGCACCTCTTGTATTGAAACCCAAATGGAGACAGTTCAAAATGAGCACAAGGCATATGAGAGATCCTTAGCCTACCTGCACAGGAGGGAAAGGGCACTCACTCCCTGGGCTGAAGATGCTGAAGCCAGGGCCCGTAGAAACACTATTTTGGTCTTTGGCATACCAGAAGGTGCTGAGCAGGATGACACAGCCCAGTTTATGGACTGTTGGCATAAGAAGGAACTTGACCTGAGGGAGGACTTTGCACTTGATATTGAGTGAGGTCACAGGGCGGTTGCACCGAAGCCTAAACCAGGAGCTCCTCCTAGGTCCATCTTAATCAAGTTTCTTAAATACCCATTTAAAGACCAAGTCCTGAGAATGGCCTGGAAGAAAAAAACTTGAATTTAGATGGTTCCAAAGTATATATGGACCACGATTATTACCCAGTCATGCTGGCCAGAAGGAAAAAAGGTGCGTTATGTGCTAAAACAGCTGCCCTTTTTCTTTTGTTTCTCCTGCATTAGCAGTTTGTTGGCTGTTGTTCTAGTAATTTTATACACTGTATGGATGTATGTTTGCAAAAACTGAAGGTGGTTTCTTTCCTTGGTTTCAGTCAAGCCTTGTGATGAACTAGAGGCTGCTGGATCCAGGAAGGGAGTAGAAAAAGGTGGCAGAACAGCTCTAATTGTGACTTTACGTCTGTCTGGATGGGAGGAGAGTTTGACACATAAACAGCACTTGCTTACTACCCAACATCGTTCCCTGTGAGAAGACTGGCATTTTTAGCCGGAACTGGAAAAGAACTGGAGGCCTCTTTACTAATTTATTCCCGCTAATAGGCTACAGAGGTGAACTGTGCTATAAGGGATGTGGGACAGTGTTCTGTAGTCCAGAAATAATTTAGAAGTAACCAGGAGATCAAAAGAATTGGTGTAAGAAACTATTGTTAAGTTTCTGAGGATAGGACTTTGCACAATATTTATTTCATCTCCTCTATGGGGGATAGAAAAAGACTCTTGAGAGATAATAATTATTTTCCTAAGTATAACTTTAGTTAGCAATCTAGTAACTTAGCAGCTACAGAATAATCGACTGCAGGTGTTATATGAGACAAGTGATGCTGAGGTATATTTAATGTTTAGTATTTTGCTGAACAACTGAGAAACACTTTAAGTTGCAGTAGTTTTTCTGCTGTTGTGCTGCTGCTGTGTAACTGCTGCAAATTGTTACTATATATCACCACATATATTATCACATATTTATATTGTATTACTGTGTACTTTTAGGAGCAAATTAGAAAAAGGTTCAGTTTTGATCTTCTGCTTAAAATCTAATTTTCCAAGAGGAAGCTTTTAGAGGGAATGGTGATTACTCGAAGTGGGAAGGGTAACCTTTCACCAGATATTATGGCTGGTGTGTCTGTGTCACAAGTAATCACAATTCTGGATACTCAAGATACACAGGAAATTTGTTAAGAACCCACTAACCCAAGTAAGAAATGAAGAACTAAAGGAAACCAAGAAAAGAGATGTTATAACAGGAAAAGCCCTCCTCACAAAAGAAAGGAATTAATAAGGACGGGGAAAAGCCTGATGCTGCGGGGGGATGGTGGAAATAAACAACTTGAGCTAACTGATCTGTGGCCAGAAAGGGATGCAGCTTCTAGGTATCTCTCTACACCTATGCAGATCTCCCCTGAGTGGGTAGATCAGTCAGAAGGAGAGTATACTGCCTATTCGGGAGAAAGGATATCATATGAACAATATGAATGGGAGACACCCACACAGGATTCGATTAATTATGAGTGCCCTGAGTCCCCAGAATTAGCTTTTGCTCCAGTTCCCTTTTCTGACCAACTTTACATGAAGGGAATGACTCTCCTAGGGGCTCTTGTAAATGAATGAATCAAATTCAGGCCTGGGAGAAAGGGAAGATTACAAATTCCAGGCAATCCTCTTACATTGTGCAAAAAGAGTTCAAGGGGAATACCTTAGTATTGGGAAGGATTATTCAGGAAATGAGTGCAACAATAGAAGGGTTAAAATGATTAAACAAATCACATAGGGATATAAGAGTACGAGAAAATTGTACACAGACAAAAGAAACTTCAAATAGAAATGGTTTGGAGATCCTTGAGGGGATCGGTATAAGTGAAAACGAATCTTAAGGCCCCAAAAGAATAATTTCAGGGGTAGCTTGAACTATCTTTGCACAGACCTTAGAAACTCTAAAAAATAGGTATTCAGCTAACATTATTTTGCTGGAAAACATTACCATTTTGAAGAATGAAATAGCCTGCTTGAGAGTGGATGTTTTTCATAATAGAGTCCTTCTGGTTAGAGTTCTGAACAGTAATAAGTGTCAGAACTCTAGCTAGAATGAGGAGGAGTTTCCTCCTCTCCTAACCCAGGGCTCAGTCTCTAAAAACAGAAAAGGAACTCAAGATAATCTTCCCCTGCCATTTGACAAAGATGTGATTTGTCCCTGTTATTCAGGGAGTACAGTGCTATTAGTAAGATTGTTTCATCTGAACTGAAAAATAACAGGGCAGGCATAACCAAAAAGTTATGAAATAAGAAAAGGGAAGTAGGAAATAATGGGATGAAGGCACAAACTAAACCTGGTATTAATCCAGAATTCTCTGGGGTACAAGAGGCCCAACAAGTTAATAATAGTCAGTCACAAGAAAAAAGAGCAAGGATTGCTTAACCATAATTCTGTTTAGTGAGATTTTATATGAGAATTTGTATGAGGAAATTTTGAGTGATGAAACTAAATCAGTGACCTCGGGGGAGGTTGAGATCAAAACAGTTCCACCCACTGTTGTTACAAGTGGGGGCAAGAAGGAAATTACAACTGAAGCTAATAAGAGGGATTTTGAAGATGTAGAATATATGATTGAAATCAAGGGCATTCCCAAGGAAACCAACCAAATGCTCCTTGAGAGGGTACTCAATTATTTTGAAATCAAGGACCTTGGGATAAAGGATGAGATGGAGGCAATAAGGTCCCCAAACCAGGATTATGATGATACTGTTTTATTATATTGTACTTCAGTAGAAACAGCTAATTATATTCTAGAGAGGATGTATACTATGAAGAAATGAGGCCTGGTAGTCTCCTTATCAATAATGGTCCCAAGATTTTCAGACAGGGAAGCTTCAGGTAGAACTGGACCCTTACAACCTTATTTGAGTCCAGAAGAATTTCCTCAAAGGGAAATACAAAACAAAAAGGATATAGTTGTACAAAATAATCTTCTAGGTGTGATAGCGGAGTATGTCTCGAAGCAGAGTGAAGACTGGCTGAGTAGAACTGTAACAATTTTTGGCTAGAAGATTCCGATAAGGAAGATAGAGAAGAACTACTGCTTTTTCTGGGAAGAGCCCTAGGACTCCATATCTCTAGGAACATGGTGGAATCAATAAAGCTGTACAGAAATTTTGAGTGTACGACTCAGAGTGATATCACTTTTAAAAACCCTCACACTGCTAGCAGTTTGCTTTCGCACGCTAATAAGTTGGATGGATTGGGAACATACCTAGTTAATCCCCTAGAATTGGGGGTGGTTTCCTCTGGGCTAACACAAAGCGAGAACAGACCAGAATTAAGCAGAGAGGTGGAGTCTCCCCTGATAAATTTTAGAAATTTGATTGATTCCAACACTTTTTCACCACTGATAGTTTTAGATTCAGCCTGACACATACAGCTGCCTGATAATGGGGAATTACCTGAGGGGGAAGGAGGTGTTCAAAAAGTGAACACCCTCTCCATACTCTCATGGAATATTGAAGGCATCCACCTTAAAGTAACGGATCCTGAAGTAGTTACATTTTTGGATGGGTTTGACATCACTGGATTACAAAAAACATGGAGCTGGATATTCAAACCGCCATTCATAGGCGCACGTATGAGCTCGTAAAGGCAATTTAGCATGAGGGTGTCTCTGGCGATATTCAAAGGAGTTGCACCATTGAGCAAACTCCTTTGAATATCACCCCTGTGCCACAAAGTTACTGTGCATGGCGCGCAGGGAACTTGGCGCCACCACAAGTTGACAGAGTGGAGCATTCAACTTGCGGTGGCGCAAGTGCCATTGCACCATGCGTAAAATCACGATATTCAAAAGGTGACATGCAAATGGGGCTATAATTCATGCAAGGCACAGGGGGGCCATTTGCATGTGATTATGTCCCCATTTGCATGCCATTAGCATGTAGGTGCGCCGATGTCCGAGGACTTGCGCCTGGCGCCCTGCCAGGCAGCAGCCGTCGGGGACAGACGCCCCCTGCAGCCCGATCGTGGGCATAGTGTACTCCCGCCCACCAGTCCGATCGCGGGCATCAATGTGGCTCCCCACCCTCCTCCCGTACATATCCCTGGTGGTCCAGTGGACCGAAATGCCCGATCGCGGGCGGTATGTATAATAATTCCCACCCCCCTCCCATACGCATCCCTGGTGGTCCAGTGGACAGTGTCAGATCACAGGCGGTATGTATAATAATTCCCACCTCCCGTACACATCCTGGTGGTCAGTGGACCGAAATGCCCGATAAATTAGTATGTGTGATAAAAACCACCCCCAAACATAACCCTGGTGGTTAGTGTCTCACCCTACCATCTCCATTTAAGCCTGACTGGGGTGGGGAATTATTATACCACTCGGTGATCAGGCATTTGTCCACTGGACCACCAGGGATGTAACGGGAGGGGTGGAATTATTATACATACCGCCTGTGATCAGGCATTTCGGTCCACTGGACCACCAGGGATATGAACGGGAGGAGGGGAGCCATTGATGCCCGCATCGGGCTGGTGAAGTACACTATGCCCATGATCGGGCTGCAGGGGGCACAGGGACTGGGTTAGGCCACCCAGGTGGCTGCTGTGTTGCACCCTGCAATACGCAGCGCTCACCTGTGGGTGGCCCTCGACTTCTGTTTTTGGCTCAAAGTCCTGCATGCAGGTTGGGGTTGCGCCAGACAACTTTGCACAGCCCGGTTGAATATCGGGCTGTGCAGTTTATGCATGGTTCCTCCCCCTCCAGTTCAGCATGCATTCATTTGCATTGCGCTGTTGCTCAGCATGTTTTCTGTGGCGCAACTGCCTCCTGCTGAATATCGCAGAATGGAGCAAGTTTGGACTTGCGCAGGCGTAACCCTATTGCGCATGGCGCAACCCTTTTGAATATCTGGCCCATGGTGTACAGAAAATGTTACCCATAAATTGCCTGGATATACTGCTTTTATATTACCAGCAACTGAAGATAAGAAATATGAGAGATTTAAACATAGAAACATATAAACATAGACTTTGACAGCAGATAAGGACCACTTGGCCCACCCAGTCTGCCCATTTCCCTACCTACTGGATAAGCTGTAGATTCTAGTTAACCAACAGCCTACTTCCTTCAACCCCCCACTATAATTGCCTTATGTCTGTCCCATGCATGTTTGAATTCCCCCACTGTTTTAGACCAAACAACCTCCCCAGGAAGGCGGTTTCATGCATCCACCACTCTCTCCGTGAAAAAAAATGTCCTCACATTACCCCTGAGCTGTCCCCCCTCTATCTTTAAATTGTGCCCCCTTGTTCTTACACATCTATTTTTCTAAAAGATGTTACCCTCCTGGACTTTGTTGATTCCCTTGAGGTACTTGAAAATTTCTATCATGTCCCTCCGTCCCTCCTTTCATCAAAGGTATACATATTAGGCTCTCTCAGTCTATCTTCATATGATTTCTGATGCAGACCCTGCACCATTTTAGTTGCCATCCTCCGGACTACTTCCATCCTGTCTATGTCCTTGCATAGATGAGGTCTCCAAAACTGCACACAGCACTCCAGATGGGGTCTCACCAACTGTCTGTACAGAGGGATAACCGCTTCTTTTTTTCTACTTGTGATGCCCCTTCCTATGCATCCCAGTATCCCCCTGGCTCTCCTTACCAACTTCTTCACATTGCTTACCCACCTTTAGATCATCTGATATGACTACCCCCAGGTCCCTTTCCATTTTTGTTCTTGTTAGTACCTCCCCTGCTATTGTGTACTCTTCTCCTGGGTTTTTGTTTCCCAGGTGCATTACTTTGAACTTCTTTGCATTGAATCTAAGTTGCCATATGTCTGATCATTCCTCCAACCTTGCCAAGTCCCTTCTCATCCTTTCTACCCTCTCTTGTGTATCAACTCTGTTACAGATCTTTGTGTCATCTGCAAAGAGGCATACCTTTCCCTACAGACCCTCTGCAATGTCACCTATAAAAATGTTAAAGAGGACTGGACCCAGTACTGAGCCCTGAGGTACTCCACTAGTAACCTCCCTTTCTTCGGAATGTGTTCCATTCACTATTACCTTCTGTGCCCTGTTGTGCAGCCAGTTTGCTACCCAGGCTACCACCATGGGACCCACTCCCAGGCTGGCTAACATGATTATTAATCTTTTGTGAGGGACTGTGTCAAATGCCTTGCTAAAGTCTAGGTAGGCCATATCAGCCCCTCACTGGTCTATTACTTTGGTCACCCAGTCAAAGAAATCAATTAGAGTCATCTGACATGACCTTCCTGCTGTAAATCCATGCTGCTTTGGGTCCTGTGCCCCACTGGCCTCTAGGTACTCAACAATTCTTTCTTTTAGAAGTGATTCCATCATTTTCCCCTACCACTGAGGTCAAACTTACAGGTCTATAGTTTCCTGCTTCTGCCTTGCTCCGACTTTTGAGAAGGGGAATCACATCTGCCCTCCTCCGGTCCTCAGGTACCACCCCATCCTCCCATGATTTGTTAAAAAGCGTGGTCAGTGGTGTCACTAGGTCCTCCCTTAGTTCTTTTAGGATTCTGCAGTGAATCCCATCAGGCCCCATTGCTTTGTCCACCTTGAGTTTTAGGACTTCTTTCAGGACTCTTTCTTCTGTAAATGGACTGGTGTCAACCTCCCTATCCAGAGTGCTTCTATTGTCTGGTTTAGGTTACTCCTCCTCATCTTCTTTTGTGAATACTGAGCAAAATAATTCATTCAGTATCTCTGCCTTTTCACTGTCTCCCTCTGCCCACCTCCTCTCTCCTTTATTAATCGTCACTATCCCTTCCTTAACCTTTCTATGCTCCCTAATGTACCTATAAAAGGTTTTATCCCCCTTCTTAACTGAGTTGGCTATATTTTCCTCGGTTTGGGCCTTTGCTATTCTGACTGCCTTCCCCACTTCTTTCTGCTTTAATTGATACAGTTCTCTGTCCTGCTCCTTCTGTGATTCCTTATACTTTTTGAATGCAGCCTTTTTTCCTTAACCTTTCCTGCCACCTCTTTTGAGAACCATAGTGTTTTTTTACTCTGCTTTGTTTTCTTTATTTGTTTCACACAAAGGCTGGTTGCCTCTATGATGGCAGTTTTGATTTTTCTCCATTGTTCTTCCAGCCCTCCTTTTTGGCCATTTGCTAGTGCATTCTTCAGGTATTCACCCATTTTGCCAAAGTCAACCCTTCTAATGTCCAATATCCTTGTTTTTGTATGGCATGTCTCCATGATCATGCTTATTGTGAAGCACACTGTGCAGTGGTCACTTGTTCCCAGATGTTTACTGACTTCCAAATTTGTGATCCTCTCTCCATTTGAGAGTGCCAGGTCTAGTATTGCTCCACCCGAGTGGGTTCCAACACTAGCTGTCTAAGGCCTGCCCCCTGCAGGGCATCAAGAATGCCCCTGATCTTGGATGTGGCTGCAGTACACATCATCCAGTTAACATCTGGCATATTCAGGTCCCCCATCAACAGTATCTCCCCCTTTTCAGCCATTTTGAGAATGTCCTCTATCATTTTCTTGTCCATTTCCTCCCCTTGAGATGGGGCTCTGTATACAACCCCTGTGCAGATTGTGATGCCATTCCCTGTCTCCAAGGTGACCCAGCGTGCCTCTTGTCCTCCCCCTTTACTTTTTAGTTCTGTAGCTTTGATCCCTTCCCTTATGTATAGAGCTACTCCACCTCCTCTTTTATCGTCCCTGTCCCTTCTGTAGATTGTGTACCCTGGTATGTTGACATCCCAGTCATGGTTCTCCATGTACCATATTTCTGTGACTGCCACAATATCCAATTGTTCATCTTCCATCAGGGCTATGAGCTCAGGAAGCTTGTTTCCCAGACTACGGGCATTGGTACTCATTGCCCTCCATTTAATGTTGCCTTTATCCTTTTTTCCCCCATCCCTGCTCTTATTGCCCTTGTCTATTTTTCCATTTACCCCGTCCTGCCCTATGTTGAGCTCTGTACCTCAGTGTTTACTTTATTACCTGCCATGTTTTGTGGGGGGAGGCTTGAAATTTCCTGCCTCTTATCAGCACCTCTCCCCTTGGCTAGTCTAAAAGCTTGCCAAGGAAGCATTTAAACCTGTCACCTAGGAGCTTGGTTCCCTTTGTGGACAGATGCAGACCATCATGTCAGTATAGACCTTTATCTCTCCAGGTGGACCCCCAGTCCCCAATGAAGCCAAAGCCCTGTGCTCTGCACCAGTTTTGCAACCATTCATTAAACTGCATGGTGTGCTGTACCCTAGCCTCACCGCTGCCATGGACTGACAGCACATCTGAGAAGGTTACTGTGCTTGCTGACCATCTGAGGCCCTCCCAACTCCACAAATTCATCCTGCACTGCACTGATCCCATGCCTAATTAGGTCATTTGTCCCAAGGTGGACAATGATATCTAGTTCCCTCTCCTGTGATGCTGCTTCTGCAATCCTGAGGATTTGCTTCCTGTCCCTCCAAGCCATGGCACCAGGCAGGCATGTTACTTCCCTCTCTTCTCCCTTCCCCAGTTCTACCCCTCAATAACTGAGTCCCCTATCAGAAGCTGTTTTCTTCCCCTGTGGCGTCCCTTGCCACCCTTTTGTGCATCTCCCTTGTAGATGTCATCAGCATTCTTCTTGGTCTCCACTCACCCTTTTTATCAAAACATCATTATACTTTCAGACCACTAATATTTTAGTTAAGTCTGAGAGCATTTTGACCCCTTGAATCAGTAGAGGTCACAAGAAGATTATTCTCTGTAACATCTGTTTTCCCCCTCGCAGTGGCGTGACAGATCTGCCAGACCCTTGTGTACAAGACCTGAAAGGAGTGCTTGATGATCTGGCAGATCAGAATACAGCTTGTCATATAATAATTTAAGGAGTCTTTAATGCCAGAATCCCTGCCACCTTTTCAGAAAATGTATATATTCAGACATGGTTCTTATGGTAACTAAGATCAATCCGGTGATCTCATATATAAGGATTACTGAGGATACAAAATTTAACCCTAGAGGAAGGGACCTGTCAGCAGGGCTGGCTAGTAGAAATTTCTGTGTTTTGAATGGGAGAACACAGGGAGATCTAGGTGGATGTTTAATGTTTAGAGGACCTACTGGTTCCTCAACTCCAGATCAGGTTTGGGTTTACATGGAAGCTTTAAAACTAATCCAAAAATTAGAGATAGTGGATAGACTAGAATCTGCCCATTGTGCTGTTACAACTCACATAAGATATCATTTTGGAATCTGAAGTTATGAGTTGCCTCAGGAGGGGAATTTGGAAATTTTGAATGAGAAAAGGATTAAATGGGGGCTGATCCATCATGCCATTTATGGAGAGATTCTGGTTCAGGAATTTTAGGGGACATTCATGAGCAAGTTTTGGATAAAGGAAAGATCTCTAATATTTTGGAGAAATGGGAAACTATACATGTTTTACTTGGCCCAAAATGTAAAACAACACATTGTACTAGGCTCTCTTATAAGAAATTATGGTTTAATTCGGTATTTGCTCAGGCAAAGGAAGAGTTTAGAGGAAAATTAAGACAGCATAAGAAGAAAAAAATAAATCAGCAGACTTCAAACTATTAAAGCAGGAGAGGGAAACGTATAGGAAAATACTTGAACAGGAGAGACTTAAATATACTCAGAAACTTTGGGAAAAGTTGAGACAAGCAGTTTTGGATAGGGATGGGAGGCACTTTTGGAATATTGTAGCACAAGGATATAATAGATATGCTAATAGGATTGAGGCCTACATTACTCCCAACATCTGGGTTAACAATTTTTCTAGACTTTATTATTCTCTTGATGAGTTTGAGAGGCCAGACATCCCTATTTTGATAACAGAGGCTGAAATCCAGATGGTGCTAAATGGGTTAAAAGCAAATAAAGCACCAGGTTTGGATGGGGTTATTGGAGACGTCTACAAGGCTTTTCCTGACTGGTAGATTCCCATTCTTTTGATATTTTTTAACAGATTGGTCCAGAGAGACTCTTGTCCTGTAAGTTGGGCAGGTAGTGTTATCTTCCCGATATTTAAAAAGGAAAACCCAAATAAGCCAAGGATGTATACGCCCATTAGCTTGATAGATGTATCACAGAAGATTTTTACTAGAATAATTTTGTCGAGATTGCAGTCATGGGCAGAGGAGAATGCAATGTTAAACAAGGCTCAAAATGGTTTCCAGAAAGACCGCTCTACAGTACAACATTGCTATGTGCTTTAACATCTGATTTGGAAGTATACTAAAGTTAGAAAAAACAGATTATACTACTGCTTCGTGGATTTCTCCTCTGTCTTTGACAGTATTAGTAGAAGGATTCTTTGGATCACACTAAAAGATCTGAAGCTGGAGGTCTCTCTTTTAGATATAATCATTAGGCTCCATGAAAATACATGGACAAGGGTCCAATATAATCAATATGGACATTTAACTGATAAGTTTGAGACAAATGTGGGAGTAAGACAGGGGTGTATTTTGGCCCCCACTCTCTTCAATATTTATATAAACACAGTACTGGAGCAGCTTAATAATGCAGACTTTCATGCACCTAAAATAAATGATCAAAGGGTAGTGTGCGTAGCATATGCAGTTGATTTAGTCTTGCTCTCTACTTCGGCCTTGGGCCTCAGAAGAACACGGGCTCATTTTAATTCCCTCTGCACACAGAGGAATTTGAAAGTTAACTTGTAAAAGACTAATGTCTTGATTTTTGGTTCTCAAACTATGAAAGTAGTTGACTTTAGGTTGCATGAAAACCACATAGATACTGTTGAGACCTATGACTATTTAGGGGGTCTGATTTCATTAAAGTTTATCCTGAACTAAACATTTCAAGGTTATCCACTACAAAATGGGATAATCAGTTAATGCTCTAGAAATATTTAATAGCAAGATGGGGAAGAAATCAGTCATAGGGTTCTAAGAGTTGTCAATGCTAAGATAAGAACAAGAATGCTGTATGCTTCTGAAGTCTGGGGCTTCACTAAGGTCAGAGCATTAGAAATTATATTGAACAAACTTTATAAATATATACTTATGCTACCAAATAGAACCCTGAGTTGTATTCTCACTTTGGAACTTGGACAACATTCCCTGATGTCATACATTGATGAATGACAGATTATTTTTAGGCTGAAACTTTTTCTTTTGCCCCAACAGAGATATCCCAGGATGTGCATAGAGGAGGCTATCAAATTGGATAACATGGAATATGTACACTCCTTAATCCATCTTATAAAGAAAACATTGATGCCAGCTGGCTTGAGCCACCTGCTACATAAAATTTATTTGAGACTGTTTGAGGAGATTAGGCAGGATGTGAATCAAAGATTTATTGATTTGGACATACGTTTGTAACATGTCCAACTCTCTTAAGCTTAAGCTCTATGGGTTTTATAAATCAGTAAAGATTGCATGGGGGTATGAGCCCTATCTTTCCTTTTTAACCTGCCCCACACTTAGGAGAATGTGTACAAGATTTAGAACAGAAATTGCAATGCTCAACATATCCATTTCAGACAGAAAAGAGACAGGGTGCTCTCTTTACACTGTACATGTGGAATGGGGACCAAAGACGATCTTAAGCATGTGGTACTTTTGTGCCCTAGGTTTGAAACTTACAGGAAAAAAATTGTTTGGTGGACTGTTCGGTGATCTCAGCCACCCCCCTGAGGATCTACTCAAATATCTGTTCTCCATGACAGAAAAGACTACGGCAGAGATTTAACAAAGTTTTTACTGTTAACCCACTTATAGAATCCAGACTATGAAGGTCTGGAGACTTGGGGGGGAATATATTATGTGTAAGACACTCAAGGAAACTTTGTATTGTACTGTTTAAATATATATGATTACAGTATTTTTATTTATTTGTTTATTTATTAAGTATTTTCTGTTGATTTTAGTATATTGTAACTGCTCCATGCTGAACAATAAAATGTACCTACCTACCTACCCTGCTAGACTCTGGGTGGAAGACAAGGATGGAATTAAGTTGTTTGAAACCCTACTTGCAGCATTACCCTTTCTAGAAGCCACTGGAATATTCCTTCCGGATCTGAAAGAAGACATGGCCGAATGAGAAATTGAAGAATAATTGTGGTCAGTGGCATGGGAGGACCGCAATCTGGCAAATCAAGGATGGACTCCTTACTCCCTCTCCACTCAGACATGGCCATTGGATCACTCCCAACAAGCACATCTGATACTGTTTTTTAATCTGGAGTGAAATCTGCTTACCATTTGCTGCGTGCATTGGTTCAATTTCCCCGCAGAGTTCCCTAGTGGGAACTGTTTGTTGGAGGGAGTGGGGTTTGCTGCTGCATCCTCTTCATTCATTTTGGTGCAACAGAAACATGTTGAAATTATTGGTTACAATGGTCAGGGGAACTTACTATTCTTGATGATGGTTTCTGGGTCTGACTTCATGCTGTGCAGGACCCAAACTGGATCGACGTAAAATTTGCTCCCCCTGTACTCAATTTTAGATGCACAAGAGGCCAAAGGTTTAAAAGCTCATTGGCAATTTATTTCCCGTCTGCAAGATATAAGACTGCAACTGCAAAGAACCACACCCATGCAAGTACAGCATTCTGTACTTAATATTTTGTACTAAATTAGCCTGACTATTGGCTTGAACGTTTGACTTTACATTGAATATGCAGAGACCAGTCTTACCAGATTGTCCAGACAGATCATCAGCCTTAGCAGCCTAGGATCATGAGTCGTTTCTTTTTTATTTAGGTACATAAGTCCAGGAGAGACAGTTATTAGTCAATGTTTTGGCAGCTTGACTTTCTTGGGTCTAATAGGTGGGACAATTGACTTTCTGCAGACTTTTCTGCTGGACATTGGGTGGGGCTCTAAATGTTTAGGATTTAGCTGCAGCTGTAACAGTCAATTTTGAAACTATGCTGTTTAACTTGATATGCTCTTGCTTTTAGGCAAGTTTTACTTCAAATAAATGTTAATGTGGTGATCTTTTTTTTTACTTTGCCACTTGAACTCTGCTGTCTGTGTGAAGGGGTTCCTTTTTTTCATTTTTGCTCACTCCTCTAACTCAGAGCAAGACTGGGGATAGGATCAGTAATTCCAAATTACAGGAGTTTTCTTTGTTTTTTTTCCCTTTAACACACAACTCACCTCACCGTTCAATTGTGCACCCCGGTGTCTCCGTTTATTGGACTATAGACTCCCAGAACACACTTTTTCTTGAGGGAACTGGTCTAGGGGTTTTGGAGTAGGCTAGAACCACTGATCTCCACCACCAAACTTGGTGGCTTTTCCCTCAGGGGATTTCACCCCATTTTTAAAGGAGGCAATTAGCTTTCACTTAACAACTGATTAGTGGTCACTGAGAAGACTCCCAGATTAAGCACTGCTTTCTGCATATTGTTAGTCCCAAAGTTTAGCAGGGGCTCACTGATACTGTTTATTGGTTTGTGATGTTGTGTAATGTGATGTTTTGTTGTCTAGGTGTGATAACATTTATCCCCTTTTTATTTTTTATCCCGAAGATCAGTGGGAGGGTCAGAGTGGGGATTAGTTTGAAGGAGGTGTTTAGATGTTTCTATGATTGGTTTATAAATGGATAGCCTCAAGATATGTTCCATCAAGGATAAATGTATAAATGACGTGGTTAAACACTCTAGAATCATACAAGAATCGAAAAAAGAAAGTTGTGATATTGCCTGCTTGCAGGAAACTATGCTTTCTTTCTCAGAACATTTAAAATTGTGGTGGTCATTGGTGGGCTCGGTGTATTCAGATGCCCACCCACAGGCCAAATAAGTAAGTGTTGCAGTGCTAGTTCACAGAGGCCTGCCCTTCCAAGTACAAAAGGTTGTAACTGCTGGCACTGGATGACTGGTGATACTTTCAGGAATATATAGTGGTTGATGCATGTGATATCAGTCTATGCCCCTCCATGGGAAACATTTTCAGGTCCCTTTTTTGGATGATCTCTGGTCTCACAGAGGGTCAGATCCTATGTGTGGGAGACTGGAACTGTGTGGGGGATCCTGGACTTGATCCGAATCCTTTGAATGTTAAAAGATTGAGAGCCTGTACTCTGCTCCTGAAAACTCTCTGTGCTGAGTCTGGGTTGGCTAACCCCTGGTGGTTCAAAATCCCCAACGTGCTGACTTCACATTTTACTCAGCTGCAACCAATTCTTATTCTATACTGGATAGGTTCTTCACTCAGACAGGGCTAGCGCATATTTTTCATGATATTCAGATACATCCAGTAACCTTCTCAGATCATGCTATGATCTTGGATCAACTCAGATGGGGATCCTCTGGGTGGCATAGCCACTGGAGATCTGATCCAGGGCTTTTACTTGACTAGGGATATGTAGACTCTACCAGAGAGGTAGTAAAGCACTATCTCATGGAAAATAAAGAGGCTGATTCCCCTCTTAAACATATTTGAGATGGACTGAAGCCAGTTGTTTGGGGCCACACTATTATGCATGTTTCCCACAAAAATAAGCAACACCAAGCCCATGTTAAAAAAGTGACAGATTTAATTACCACCCTTGAGGCAGAACATAAACACACTAGGTGAGTTTCCTTAGTCTCACAACTCCAAAAAGCTAGGGCCAAGTATAACTCTTTAATGTTAAGATGTACGGAGAATACATTAAGATATACTGAGAAACATTACTATGAAACCTTACCAATCGGCAGGTCTGGGGAAGGGGAGGCATCACTGGCAGGTGGGGGGAGGGCTAAGCAGGGAGAAGAGGTACTGGAAGTGGAAATCACAGCAGAGAGAGTGAGGGAAGCTCTCAGCTCCCTTAAGACGGAGAAAGCACTGGGGCCGGATAAATTACATCCTAGAGTGCTGAAGGAACTTGCAGATGTCCTGGTGAAACCCCTGGCAGAGCTTTTCACCATCTCTCTGAGGACAGGGTGGGTGCCCCAAGACTGGAAGGTGGCGCATGTAGTGCCTATCCACAAGGGGGGATCAAGGGAGGTGGCAGGGAACTACAGGCCTGTCAGCCTGACATCAGTGGTGGGCAAGGTGATGGAGGGCATTGTCAAGGAGAGGCTGGGGGGGACCTGGATAAGTCAGGGTGCCTGGACGATAGACAGCATGGATTCATCCCGGGGAAATTGTGTCAGACAAACCTGGTGGAGTTCTATGACTGGGTGACAAGTGCCTTGGACCTGGGTAGACCAGTGGATGTCCTCTTGCTAGACTTCACCAAGGCATTTGACTCTGTTCTTCATGTGGGCCTGTTGGATAAACTAGGAGAAATGGGGGTTGGAAACCAGATGATCCGATGGATAGGCAATTGGCTCCAGGACCGGACCCAGAGGGTCGAGTTGGTGGGATAGTCTCTTCCCAAGGAGGTCATTAGTGGGGTCCCACAGGATCAGTCCTTGGGCCCCTTCTGTTCAATGCCTACATATCTGACATAGGACAGGTATCAGGGTGAGATGACTCTCTTTGCAGATGATGACTTCCGAAACTGGGGCGTGGTGGTTGGGGAGGAGGGGAGGTGGCCTGCAGGGACCTGGAGGCTCTGGAAAGATGGTCTAGAAAGTGGAAGCTGAGGTTTAATGCAGGGAAATGCAAGGTACTCCACCTGGGGGCCAGAAACCCAGGCCAAGTGTACACCCTGGGGGATACTACAAGTCTCAATGGCTGAGAGGGACCTGGGGGTGGTGGTGGATGTCAAGATGAACAACTCTGAGACTTGTAGGAGAGCAGCAGCCAAGGCCAACAGGATGCTGGGATGCATCGCTAGTGGGATCACCTCCAGAAGGAGGAAGTGATACTCCTCTGTATAACTGCTTGGTGAGGCCACACCTTGAGTACTATTTTGGAGTTTGGAGCGCACTTGAGGGACATTAACCTCCTGGAAGGGTCAGGAGGGCAACCAAAATATTTGGGGCTTGGGGACAGGACCTATGAGGAGAGGCTCAAGAGCTAAATATACACTTTGGAAGAGAGAAGGGACCGGGGACATGATAGAGGTCTCAGGTATATGAAGAGGGTAAATAGGGGAGGAACAGTGAGGGTGCTTCGAAGGAAGGAGAAGGGGCCACTAGAGGGCATGGGTGGAAGCTGGAGGGGGGAAGATTCAGGGGAGAAAGGAGGAGGTGCTACTTCACTGAGAGGGTGGTAGAGCCATGGAATGCACTACCTAGGGGGCTGGTGGAGGCAGAGACAGTGGAGGGGTTCAAGAGGAGGTGGGACAGGTACAGGGGAAGGGTTCAGGAAGCAAAATCCAATGCAGCAAGAATATCCGGAACTGGGAAGGGAGAAGCCAGAGAAGGCGAGGGGGACAGCAAGGTCAGCACCCAAGGTGGGGGCTGACCAAACGAGCAGACACGAAAGACCATTAGGCCTATTCTGCTGGCATTTTAGTATGTTAGTATGAATGGAGGGAGAGAATGGACAGGCTGTTGGCGCAGCGCCTCCGTAAACAAGAAGCGGACAGATATCTCCCACTCATTCGTTCGTCTGACCGTACTTTGGCCACAGTTACCCAACCCTTACAAATATCTAATGAATTTCTCCAATTTTATAAGCAACTATATATTGAGGAGAGAAAGTCAGATCATGCTCAGCAGATTTATGATTTTTTGGACCAGGTACACCTGCCTGAATTGTCCACAGAACAGAAAACTAGCTTAGAGACTGCTGTCTCAAAAGTTGAAGTTATATCGGTAATTAAGTCTTTCAAAGTAGGCAAGGCATCGGGTCCAGAGAGCTTCACAGCTGATTTTTATAAATGTTTCTCGGGTGATCTGGCCCCCCGATAATAATAATTTGTAATGTGGCCCATGAAAAAGGGGCAACCCCGATACCTGAAATGACACCCTGCTTTCTGTCATACCTAAGCCAGGGAAGGATTTAACACTTTGCTCTAGTTTCAGGCCCATATCGCTTCTGAACCAAGATGTAAATGTATTTGACAAAATCATTGGTACACACTTTCAGAAAGTAATAACTTCCCTAGTCCATCCTAATCAAACAGGGTTCATCCCAGGCAGATACATTCAAAACAATATTCGTCTCCTCCTAAACACCTTATCCTGGTCCATGAGAAGGGCGCAAGGGGAAGGGCACTGTCCATAACGGTGACTCATTCCCCAGTGAATCCCTCATGCCGATAGAAGGGTAGGGTGACCGGATGGGGGTGGGCGAAATGGGCGACAGGATGTCGCTATATGTACATGCGTGTGGGGGAGTGAACATGGCAAGTGTGGGCTGGGAGGGGATGGAGGAGCTGTAGGGGGTGGTGCTGTGATGGGTTGCTGAGCTGCATCATGGTGTCAGGGGTTGGCCTGTGGTTGGGGCTCGTGAGGTACTGGGTTCAGGTCTGGGCACTGGTGCTATTTCATTGTGCCTGTCCCAAACCTTTTATTTTTCATGTTTTCACCCCCAACATGCACTCCCCCTGGAGCTGAGAATCCTTTAGTAGGGGGGTGCAAGAGGGCACAGCCCCCCCAGAAAACATTGAAAAGTTAGTCCCCAGCACCGTTTTCCTGTGCGCCGTGGTGTCAGAGTGCCGAAAATGTTTTTGCCACTCCGACTTCACGATAACAGAAATCACCTTAAGGCTTTTGCCATTATCACATAGAACCAATTATCCTCTACCTGATCTCCCTTAGAAAAGACTCTGCAAGCGGTAGTATCACTAGACACCTGGACTGGCTTTACTTTAGATGGTATCTTACAAACATTTGGCTTTGGTGATAAATTCCATAACTGAATTAGGGACCTCCACAGAAATCCAAGGGCTCAAATTAAAGTAGATGGGGTCACATCCCCCAACTTTGAGATTAAGAGAGGAACCAGACAGGGCTGCCCACTCTCTCCCCTGCTATTTGCCCTTAGTATGGAGCCCTTAGCAGCACTTATACGGCAGTTTCAAACATTTCAGGGTGTTAGAGTGCAGGAGACAGAATTGAAAATTTCGTCATATGTAGATTACACCCTTCTCTATGTCTCAGATCTCTCTCAGGTGCTTCCCCTCATTTAGATCTTTTAAAACAGTTTGGAGAAATCTCTGGATATAAAATCAATGAATCCAAAACTGAGATGATTCCAGTGGGGTTGCGTCAGGGAACTTCCCAGATATAGGTCAACTTAGATGGGCTAAATCTGGATTTAGATATTTAGGGATATGGATCCCAAGAGATTTAAGAAAATTGTATCACTGTAATCATTATAAATTACTTCAAGAGATACAAGCAGATTGCAACCGATGGAAACAGCTACCTCGAATGCCTGGGAATGAATGTGCTGTCATGTTTCTCTTTTTGTTTATGTCTCTGCCACTTAGACCCCCTAGGATTTTTTGGAAAGCCCTTAAAACAACCATCTCAAAATTCCTCTGGGCGGAGAAGACTCTCCGGGTCAGGTGGAAGGTACTTTCGGCATCCAAAGACCACAGGGGTTGTGGTTGCCAGACTTTTGTAAATACTTATGGGCTGCACAATTGCAGGCATGTGCCCCCCCTTATGGCAAGAGCCAAGACCCCCTTATGGGTGGAACTGGAAACAAACTCTTTATCGGTAACTAACATGGGAGACATGCTCACTTTGGATAAGGTCAGATTCCAGAAACTGTAAATTGATAACCCTTGGACCTTGGTTTTGAAGGCTACCTGGAAGGAGGTGGGCCAGATGTTTAATTTAACAATGAGAGTGCGGGCTGTAACCCCCCTACAAGCTTGTCTAGATTTTCTCCCCTATAAGTGGGATACTGGCTTTCAAAATTGAGCCAGGAGAGGCCTCCAATTTGTAAGTCAGTTCTACAGTGGAGAAACCTTAAAATACTTTCAACAACTAAGAGAAGAATTTGATCTACCCCATAAAGATTTATTTCAATACCTGCAACTCAGACATTACTTGTTAGAAGATAACAAAGGCTCGCATTTGATTATGGCACCTAACCCCCTGCAGGAATACATATTTGCCCTGGCCCAAAATCCAGCTATTGGGGCAAAGTTTCCAGTTTTATAGCAGCAATATCTAATTTAGAATCGGATCAATTGAATCACGTCAAAGTGAGCAGGGCTGTGGAGGCAGGAGTCAGAATGGATGACCCTGAGTGGCAGAAAGTCTGGCAAGGGGTGCACTCAACTATGGCTTCTCCTTTTTGGAGAGAATTTAGGTGGTGAGTGGTATTTCACTACTTCTGCACCCCAGTGGTCACCAAACATTTTGGTAAACACACATCTGATTCATGTTGGAGGGGCTGTTTGGATAAAGGTACACATATACACATTTGTTGGGAATACCCAGAGCTAATGAGTTATTGGAGGAAGTAGGCTGTTGGTTAACTAGAATCTGCAACTTATCCATTAGGTAGGGAAATGGGCAGACTAGGTGGGCCAAGCAGTTCTTATTTGCCATCAAATTCTATGTTTCTGTGTTTGGGGTTTGGTTAGGGAAATGGTGGGTAAGATTTTTGATATTACCTCACCAACATAAATTCAGCAGTGGCTCTTTAGCCTCCTGCCTGCTACCCTGAGGTCCAAAGCACAGTGATATTTGTACAATGTGTCTGTAGCAGTGGCTCTTAAGGCCATAACCTAGTGTTGGCTTTCCATGAGAAAACCTTCTCTGGATTCTTGGTACACCATCTGCCTCAGAACATTGGAATGGAGTGTATCACTGCTAAGCTCCAATTTTAGTTGGATTAATTCAAAGGTAGATGGCTACCCTTTCTTGCACTATAAGGAATACAGATAAAATAGGGATATACTAGAAATTTTAGCAGAACAGGCGTAATCTAATTAATTGGTTGAATTGACTATTAATTGATCCCCCCATCTGGCTCTATGCCCCCCAAAGTACCAAACTACTGATGCTGAATTGTATTATCAACTGATTAAGGACAGCCTTGGGACACAGCCTTGATGCACTTTTCTTCCCCCTCCCCTTTTAATTCTTCTTTCTTCTTCTAAGTGTGTCATTTTGCTTTTCTTGGGGTTTTCTTCTTTTTTTTCTTTTCAGTCTATGTATTATATTAATTTATTTAAGGTACATTATACAGTTGCTAATGTATGTTTTTTGTTATGATTGTAAATTTGATTGTTTTGTAAGTATATGTTTAATATTCTGTTATTGTATCTGTGTCATAAAAAGTTCAATAAATTGTGATTTCAAAAAAAAAAAAGAAAAAGGGCAGCCACCCATTGGGTTAGAAACAAAAGACAAATGGCAAATGCCCATGGGGGGAAAACAAAATAGAAAGGGCAACTGCTCATGGGGAAGAAACAAATCAAATAGGGCAACCTCCCATGGGGGCACAAACAAAAGGAAAAGAGCAACCACCTATAGGGAGAGAAACAAACGAAAAAGGGCAACTGTCAATGGGGAAGGGAGAAACAAAAGAAAAAGGGCAACCTCCCATGAAGGGGCAGAAAAAAAGGAAAAGGGCAACTACCCATGGGGGAAGCAGAAGAAAATGGCACCCCCATGGAGGGGAGAAACAAATGAAACAGGGCAACTGCCCAATGGAGGAACAAAAGAAAAGGGAATCTCCAATGGGGGAAGAGTAACAAAAGAAAAAGGTAACCCTGCAGTGGGAGGGAGATAGAAAAGAAAAAGGAAACAGAGCAATGGTAGGGAGAAGCACAGGAAAAAGGGCAACTGCCCATGGGTGGGGGAACAAAAGAAACACTACTTATGAGGAGGAGAAACAAACAAAAATGGGCAACTAACCATTTCATTTCATTTTATTTTTATTTTTTATACTTGTAAGCAAGATGAGCCAATTGTCCATTTTCACAAGCAACAAGTTTAACATATGAAACACACATTATATAAACACAAAACAATAAAAAATGTTTTTAGATAACAAAAACTTACTGCCGAATATCACATTCAAGTCAAACACATAATTAGAAAAACAATTGCACTCTGATTTAGTATCAAGCCATTGAACCAGCCTATTCTTAAATGGCCTTACTATACTAGAGTTTGTTACTGATGTGGGAATACTATTTAAAATCACTATGGCCTTATAGATAACTGATCTTTGTCCCACTGTTTTCCTATATAAAGGAATAACAAATAATTCCTTAAGCTGAAACCTGGTATTCTTTAAACCAGTTGGAGTCGGAAAAAGGTCAAGGATTTTATTTATTTATTTATTTATTTATAATAATAATAATAATAACATTTATTTAGTTAAGTGCCTTTCAAATTGTTCAAGGCGCTGTACATAAAAACATGAGAACACCAGCATAACCAATACATACAGTAAAACAACACAGCAAATATTACAAGCTAAAATAACCAATTACAACATAAAAGGAAATGCCTTTTCCCATAACAAGACTTTAAGGCCTTTTTAAAACTTCCCACCATCGTACTCTCTCAGAGCTGATGGGGCAGAGAATTCCAGAGGGTAGGAGCCATAAAACCAAAGGCACGAGCTCCAGAGGACTTCAAATTTACCCTTGGAATCTCCAGCAACCCCTCGTCAGATGAGCGGAGCTGTCTCAGAGGAGTTTAGGGCACCAGAAGCTCTTTCAAATAGTCAGGACCGAGACCGTGTAGGGCTTTGTAGGTCAAAAGACCCACTTTAAAGGTGATCCACCACTGTATTGGCAGCCAGTGCAGAGTGCGCAGCACCGGGGTAATATGGGACCTTCTTGAAACCCCAGTCAACAAATGTGCTGCCGCATTCTGCACTAGCTGCAAGCGGCAGATATCAACCCCAGAAAGTCCTAGGTAAAGGGTGTTACAGTAATCGACATGAGATGTCACGAAGGCGTGGACCAAGACTGGCAAGTCACAAGGTGGAACCAGGTGCCTAATCCTAAAATTTATTTAAGAGTTTAACCAGGCAGGCATACTGAGTGGAGATGCCACTCATTTCCAGATGTGGCCTGGGGGAAATAGGGTGGAGGGAAACATAAGATGAATTACATACATTCCAGGTTACCATTGATACAGAGTATACAATAACAGGGCTAAGGCATTCATACATTACAGGTTGCCATTGTTTCAGAGTTTACAATAAGAGGGATGAGGCATTCATAAGCTGGGGGCCCTGGGTTTTTACATAACATACATGGTATACAGCCTAGAGGTCAGAACATCCTAACTTGAAAGCCCTGCGTTAAAGCAGATTCACACCTGACTATCGGGTGGCGGTAACCAGAGGTCATGAGGTCTTGTGCTTATGGCTGCTGGGAGTAAGTGCACACAGTGAAGAAGTGTGCAAGGAGGAGTGGGTTGAGGTGGCTATGGTTGGTGGAGTGCTTGATATCTGCAGGCAAGTCATTCCAATGTTTTGGCAAGTGATATTTGAAAGCCAATTGGCCCTTAGAGGTGTGCATGAATGGGACTTGGAGAAGTCTGGAGTCTGAATGTCTGAGTGAATAAACAGGGGAAGGCTGAGCCGATAGAGCACAGCTGATGTAAGGGGGAAGGGTCTGGGACTAGAATTTTGCAGTGACTCTGGTACAGTGGCTCTGTCTGTGGGCCATGAGTGAGGGCAGGGCTAGGGAGCTGTATAGGTCACAGTGGTGGGTCATTAGTGAGCACTCTAGGATGAAGCAACAGAAGGAGTGGAAAAGTGTGTCCAGGCTGGCCAGGTTGCATGATGTGGCGGCGCCATAGACCATGTCCCCGTAGTCAAGTAGTGGGAGTATCATCTTTTGAACAATTTCCCTTCAGACTGGAGTGGACATACAGCCTTTGTTGTGATATAGGGCACCAAGTTTGGGGTGTAGTGGGAGGCAGTAAACCCAAGGCACCCTTAAACAAAAAAGTTCCAATTTAATGTTAATTCTGTCCAAGAATGAGGGACAGTTGGCTTCCCTAGTTGGTATACAATGATGGGTATCAAATGGCAAATCAGTCATAAAAGAATACTATTATAAGTAGTCCTAAGTTTATGCAACATTTTTTTGTTAGTACGTGAATAGATCAACAATCTATAGTCCAACAGACTTAACATAGGCTGTGTCCCAATAACCTTTTGGATTCTAAGACAAGAAAAGTTTTTATCCCAAACAACTTCCCCAATCTCTGGTGGATTTTCTTATTTAATATATTAATATGATTTTCAAAAGAGAATTGAGAATCCAAAATAATCCCTAAGTAATTGAAACTGTCAACCAGTTCAATGGTATTACCCTGCAAATCTATTATAGAAACATTGATGGGTGGTAGAAACAACCATGGGTGGTAGAAACAAAAGAAAAAGGGCAACTTCCAACTGGGAAAGAGAAACAAATAATAAAGGACAGTCACCTAAGGGGAAGAAACAAACAATAAAGGACCACCATTCATTGGGGGGAGCAGAAACAAAAGAAAAAGGGCAACCACTCATTGGAGGAAATGCAGAAGAAAAGGACACCTCCCATGGAGGGGTGAAAAAAAAAAGAAGCAGGGCAACCACTCATGGGGGGAGGAAAGGAAAGAAAAAAGGGAACCACCACTATGGGAGAGAAAATGAAGAAAAGGGCAATCATACAGATACATGTGAAGGAGAAACAAAAGAAAAAGGGCAACTGCCCATAAGAAGAGAAACAAAAGAAATGGGACACCCAGCAATGGAGGAGGAGAAACAAAAGAAAGAGGGCAAGCATCTATAGGGGAAACACAAGTAAAATGACAAATGCAAATGGGGAGAAATAAAAGAAAAAGGGCAGATGCCCATGGGGGGAACAAAAGAAAAAAGGGCAAATGCCAATTGGGGGAGAAACAAAAGAAAAAGGGCAACCACTCATGGGGGAGGAGGGAAACAACAGGGGAAGGACAGCTGCCCATGGGGAGTGAAACAAAATAAAGAGGGCAACTGACTTTGGGGGGTAGAAACAAAAGAAAAGAGGCAAATGCCCATGGGGGGAGGAAAAAAGGCAAAAGGACATCTGCCCATATGGGGGAGAAAAAACAGAAAAAGAGCAACCACCCATTGGGTTAGAAACAAAGGAGAAATGGAAAATGCCCATGTGGAAAAACAAAAGGGAAAGGGCAACTGCCCATGGGGGATAAACAAATGAAACAAGGCAACCTCCCATGTGGGGCAGAAACAAAAGAAACATGGCAACCACCATGGGGGAGAAACAAAACCAAAAGGGCAACTGCCAACGGGGAAGGGAGAAACAAAAGAAAAAGGGCAACCACCCATTGGGGGGAAGAGGAATCACCAACGGGGGAGAGAAACAAAAGAACAATGGTACCCTGAAATGGGAGGGAGAAAGAAAAGAAAAAGGGAGCCCAGCAGTGGGAGGGGGAAATGCAAAAAAATTTCTCATGGGTGGTGGGGCAAAAGAAAAAGGGCAACTGCTTATGGGGTGGGGGGAACCAACAAAAAAGAGTAACTGGCCATGTATGGTAGAAAGAAAAGAACACAGGCAACTTCCAATGGAGGGGAGAAACAAATGATAAAGTGCAGCCACCTATGGGGTGGAGAAACAAAAGATAAAGAAAATGAGCAACCACTGATTGGGGGGGAGCAGAAAAAAGGGCATCCACCATGGAAGGGAGAAACAAAAGAAACAGGGCAACCACCCATGGGGAGGAGGGGAACAAAAGAAAGAAGGGAATCACCAGTGGGGAAAAGAAAGCAAAGAAAAAGTGCAATTGCACATGTGGAGGAAAACAAAAGAAAAAGGGCAACTGCCCACGAGGGGATAAACAAAAGAAATGGGGCACCCAGCAACAGAAGGGAAGAAACAAAAGACAAAGGGCAAGCACCTATAGAGGGGAAACACAACAAATATGGCAACTGCTCATGGGTGGAGGGAGAAACAACCAGTAAAGGGCAGCCACCCACAGGGAGAAGCAACACAAGAAAAAGGGCAACTGCCCTTGGTTGGTATAAACAAAAGAAAAGGGGAAACTGCCCATATAATGGAAAAACAACACAAAAAGGGCAACTACTCATTGGGTTAGAAATAAAAGAGAATGGCAAATGCCCATGGGGGAGAAACAAAAGAGAAAGGGCAACTGCCCATGGGTGAGAAACAAATGAAATGGGGCAACCTCCCATGGGGGGAAGAAACAAAAGAAAAAGGGTAACCACACTTATGGGGTGAGCCAGAAGAAAATGGCACCCCTGATGGAGCAGAAAAACAAACAAAACAGGGCAGCCACCCATGGGGGGAGTAGAAGGGGAATCGACAATGGGGGAGAGAAACAAAAGAAAAAAAAAAGTACCCAGTAGTGGGAGTGAGAAAGAAAAGAAATGAGGAACCCAGCAATGGGGGGAGGACACAAGAAAAAGGAACTGACCATGGGTGGGGCAGCAAAAGAAAAAGGGTAACTGCTTATGGGGGAGAAACAAACAAAAAAGGGCAACCAGCCGGTGGTAGAAACAAAAGAAAAAGATCAACTCTAAGGGGGATGGAGAGAGAAACAAATGGTAAGGGGTGGACATCTATGGGGGGAGAAACAAAACATGAAGGGCTGCCATGCATTGGGGGGAGAAACAAAAGAAAAAGGGCAACAACTCATTGGGGAAGCAGCAGAAGAAAAGGGTACACCCATGGAGGGAAGAAACAAAAGAAACAGGGAACCACCCATGGTGGGGGTTGGGGGACAAAAGAAACAAGCATTTGTCAATGCCGAATGCTGCTTGCTTTTATGTGATGTTTAGGTATTTGGAAGTCACTGGAGTGCAAATATTGAAAATTTGCGAACTTACGAGCGTGCGTAGGAACTGCGCAATGCATGCTCGTAAAACAGTCATTTTTAGGAATTTTTTAACCAAATTTTCAACGTAGCCATTTTAAGACCTCTGCTCATGAACAATGTCACTGTGATTTTCTTAATGAGTCCCACACATTGATTTCGCACACCGACTGTGCCATTGTGCACTACATGGGTGGAAACATGTTTTGGGCAAGATGTGAAAATGACAGCTGTACTGCTCATAAGGAGGTGTGTGGTAAAGTGGTAATGCTGAAATCTGGAGTGAAAATATTAAAAATTTGCGAACTTACGGCGTGCGTAGGAACTGCATAGCATGCGGCATTAATAAAACAGTCATTTTAGGAATTTCTTCACTACCCTTTCAACAAAAGGCTTTTTGAAAGCCCACCTTATAAACACTAGCAGTGTCATTTCATTAATCAGTCCTGAAAGGTGATTTTGCGCAGTGACTGTGAAATCACCCTTCCGGCCCGATTAACGCCATGACAGTGCAAGAATTCATTATGAGTGGTCCCAAAAACCCCATGTTGAACATTTGGGTCCAAAATTCCCAAAAATGCCTGAGATGTGCAACAAAGTTGAAAAAAAAAACTATTTATTCCATTATATAGCTTACCGGCATTTCCTCAGTTCGTGGTCAGCTTTGAAGAGTGCAGACGTGTTCCCAGTCCACAGATGATCATTGCACCAAGCTCTGGAGGTAAATATGGGGTGAGGGGGGTGTGGGGAGGCAGGGCACGCAGTGGGTGGGTGCGGGTTGCTGGGAGGGCAGGGGGACGGAGAGGGAACGTTTTCTTGTTTACAGGTTTTTTTTATTAAAATGACATGGGACATTTGCCATGCTGGGGTGGGCTCCCAGTGTGGCAGCTGGAAAGGCTGTTTAGGGGGGCTTGAGATGACAGAGGATTGGGCACCCCCATCGGCCATAACAAGCTTTGCCACGCTGGGGTGGGCTCCCAGAGTGGCACCTGGACAGCTTTTGTGGGGGGGAGGTGTGGAGCCATCCAGAGGGATTGAACAACCCCATTGGCCATACAGTGTGTGAGTGGGGAGGAGAGAGCACATCAGCACGTAATATGCATGCTTGCGAGTGTGGGGGAAGAGCTCTGCTCACTGAAGTGGAGATCTCCCTTTCAACTGTATGCCACTGCATTTTCAACTGCTGTCATAGCCAGCTGCAGTAGTGATTGGGGAACTGGGGCCATGCCTGCAAACACACTGACTGAATTGGAAGACTGGTGCCACACCTCCGAAAATTCAGATGATGGCACTATGTTTCTTGCCCATGTGTGCAAGCAACATAAAAAGGGCACCACCAATGGGGAGAGAAGCCAAAGAAATGGGGCAATCACATGTGTGATGGACAAACAAACTTCCCAAGAGGGGAGAAACAAAAGAAACAGGGCACCCAGCAATGGAGGAGGAGAAACAAAAGAAAAAAGGGCAGGTGCCCATGTGGGAGGAACAAAAGAAAAAGGGAAAATGCCCAACTGAGGGAGAAAAAAAAAGAAAACATGCAACTGCTCATGGGGGGGGACAACAGATAAAGAGCAGCTGCCCATGGAGAGAGAAACAAAAGAAACAGGGCACCCAGCAATGGAGGAGGAGAAACAAAAGGAAAAAGGGCAGGTGCCCATGGGAGGAACAAAAGAAAAAGGAAAAATGCCCAACTGAGGGAGAAAAAAAGAAAACATGCAACTGCTCATGGGGGGGGGGACAAAAGATAAAGAGCAGCTGCCCATGGAGAGAGAAACAAAAGAAAAAAAGGCAAGTGCCCATGGGGAGGAGAAACAAAAGAAAAGGGACAACTGCCCTTTGGGTAGAAACAAACGAAAAAGGGCAATTGCCCATGGAGGAGGAGAAAAAAGAAAAAGGGAAACTGCCCAAATAGGGGCAAAACAACAGAAAAAGGGCAGCCGACCATGGGGTGAGAAACAAAAGAAAAAGGGCAAACTGCCAATGGGGAAGGGAGAAACAAAAGAAAAAGGGCAGCCATCCATTGGGTTAGAAACAAAAAAAATGGCAAATGCACATGGGGGAAGAAACAAATGAGAAAGGACAACTGCCTTTGAGGGAGGAACAAATGGAAAAAGGCAACCTCCTACAGGGGCAGAAACAAAAGAAAAAGGGCAACTCCCATAGGGGAGGAACCAGTAGAAAAGTGCACCCTCCATGGAGGGAGAAACAAATGAAACAGGGCAATCACCCATTGGGGGGGGGACAAAAGAAAAAAGGGAACCACCAATGGGGAAGAGAAACAAAACAAAATGGAGGGGAGAAACAAAAGAAACAAGGCAACCAGCAATGTGGGGGGGGGGACATAAAAGGAAATGACCAATGAGGGAAAGAAATCAAAGTAAAAGGGTAACTGCCCATGAGGGGAGAAACAAAACAAATGGGGCATCCAGCACTGGAGGGGGAGAAACAAAAGAAAAAGGGCAACCACCTATTGGGGGAACACAAGAAAAAGGGCAACTGCTAATGAGGGAGAAACAACAGGAAAAGGGAAGCTGCCCATAGCAGAGAAACAAAAGAAAAAGTGCAACTGCCCATAGGCAGGTGAAACAAAAAAAAATGGCAATGGCCAATGGGGGAGGAGAAACAAAACAAAAAGGCCAACAGCCCATGTGGAGGAGAAACACAAGAAAAAAGGTAAGTGTCCATGGGGAGGAGAAACAAAAGAAAAGGGGCAACTGCCCATCGGGGGAGAAACAAAAGAAAATGGAAATCTGACCATGGGGTGAGAAGAAAAGAAAAAGGGCAGCTGCCAGTGGAGAAGGGAGAAACAAAAGAAAAAGGACCCCCCCAATTTGGTTAGAAACAAAAGAGAAATGGCAAATGCCTATGGAGAAGAAATAAAAGAGAACAGGCAGCTGCCGGGGGGTGAGGAGAAACAAAAGAAAAAGGGGGGAGAAACAAAAGGAAAGGGCAATCACCAATGGGAGAACCAAAAGAAGGGCACCCCCATGGAGGAGAAACAAAGAAGCAGAGCAATCACCCATGGGGGGTACAAAAGAAAAAGGGGAACTGCCAATGGGGGCATGAAAGAAAAGAAAAAGTGTGCTCTGCAATGGCAGGGAGAAAGAAAAAAAAAGGGAACACAACTACAGTATGAGAGGGAGAAACACAAGAAAAAAGGCAACTGCCTATGGGGGAGAACAAGAGAAAAAGGACAACTGCCCATGGGGGAAGAAACAAATGAAAATGGCAACCAGCAATGGGGATAGAAATAAAAGAAAAAGGGCTACTTCCAATGGAGGGAGGGGACAACAAGTAAAGGGCAGCCACTCATGGGGGAGAAACTAGAGAAAAAGGCAACCACCCATTGGGGAAGAAGCAGAAAAAAAGGGCACCTCCCTCCCATGAAGGTCACAAACAAAAGAAACAAAGCAGGTGGGGTGGAAATGATGAGAAGGGACTTGGCAAGGTTAGAGGAATGGTCAAACGTATGGCAGCTTAGATTCAATGCTAAGAAGTGCAAGGTAATGCACCTGGGAAACAAAAACCCGGGGGAAGAGTACACAATGGGGGGTGAGATACTAACAACAACAAAAATGGAAAGGGACCTGGGGGTAGTCATATCAGATGACCTAAAGGTGGGCAAGCAATGTGAGAGGGCAGCAAGGAGGGCTGGGGGGATACTGGGATGCATAGGGAGAGGCATCACCAGTAGAAAACGGAAAGTTATTATCCCCCTGTACAGACAGTTGGTGAGACCCCATCTGGAGTACTGCATGCAGTTCTGGAGACCCAATCTCCGTAAGGACATAGACAGGATGGAGGCTGTCCAGAGGAGGCCAACTAAAATGGTGCAGGGTCTGCACCAGAAGATGTATGAAGAGAGACTTAAGGAGCTGAATATGTGTAGCCTCGAGGAAAGGAGGGAGAGGGGGGACATGATAGAAACTTTCAAGTATCTCAAGGGAATCAACAAAGTCCAAGAGGGTAGCATCTTTCAAAAAAAGAGGTATGCGAGAACAAGGGGGCACAATTTGAAGATAGAAGGGGGCAGCTCAGAGGTAATTTAAGGAAGTATTTTTTCACAGAGAGGGTTGTGGATGCATGGAACGGCCTTCCGGAGGAGGTTGTGGAGTCAAAAACAGTGGTGGAATTCAAGCATGCATGGGACAGTCATAAGGCAATTCTAGGGGGTGGGGGTAGGAAGAAGTATGCTGCTGGTTAACTAGGATCTGCAGCTTATCCATTAGGTAGGGAAATAGGCAGACTGGGTGGGCCAAGCAGTCCTTATCTGCCGTCAAAATCTATGTTTCTATGTTAATCATCCATGGGGGGTGGGGGGAAAAAGAAAAAAGGAAACCACCAATGAGTGAGAGAAACCAAAGAAAAAGGGCAAGCACCAATGTTGGGGAGAACCAAAAGAAAAAGGGCAACTGCCCATGAAGAGAGAAACAAAGGAAATGGGGCACTCAGCAAAGGAGGGGGAGAAACAAAAGAAAGAGGGCAACTGCCAAGGGGAGGGACACACGAAAAAGGGCAACTGCTAATGGAGGAGAAACAAAAGAAAAAAGACAGATGCCCATGGGGGGCAAAAGGAAAAGGGAAATTGTCCTTTGTGAGGAAAAACAAAAGAAAAAGGGTAATGAGTCATGGGGGGAACAACAGGTAAAGGGCAGCCACCCATGGGGAGAGAAATAAAACAAAAGGGCAACTGCCCACGGCTGAGGGAGAAACAAAAGAAAAAGGGCAACAGCACATGAGGAGAAACAAAAGAAAAAAGACAGCTGTCCATGGGGGGGGCAGAAACAAAAGGAAAGAGGCAACTTCCCATGGTAGGGAACAAAAGAAAACTGCAACTGCCCATAGGGGAGAAACAACAGAAAAAGGGCTACCACCCATGGGGTAAGAAATAAAAGAAAAAGGGTAACTGCCAATGGGGAAGCAAAAAACAAAAGTAAAAGGGCAACCACCCATTGGGTTAGAGACAGAGATGCAGTGAATTTAAAATCCACTGGCACAGTGAACACGAAGTGGCCACTTTGCGTTGGCACTTCGCTATGCGGGGTGCCCCACAGGAAAGGCTCACTTCACCTTGTTATTATTACTTCACGTTGTCATTCTGCCTTAAACGCGAAGTGAGGCAGAGTGACAACAATTCTGGCAGCACCCCACCCACACAGTCACCAGAATTAATGTGCATCCCCAAAGAGCTACTGTCTTGTGTCCAGAAAACTCCCCAGTGCTGATGAAGTGAAATGAGTACATAACAAGAAATGCAAAGTCTCCCAGAATTAATGGCGCACTCAGTCGTGCGAGCAGTGGTCACACACAGAGTCACCAGAATTAATGTGCATCCCCAAAATGCTACTGTCTTGTGTCCAGAAAATTCCCCAATGCTGACAAAATGCTACTGTCTTGTGTCCAGAAAATTCCCCAGTGCTGACAAGGTGAAATGAAAGCTTAACAAGAAATGCAGTCTCCCAGAATTAATGGTGTACTGCAAACGCACAGACAGATTAAGATTGTGCTGCATACTCAAGGGATGCATACGAAAAGGCACAACACCTAATCAGTGCTCACAAGTCACAAATCCAAATCTAGAAAGGAATACATTTTGTCAGTTGGGGGATTAGTGCATGGCAGTAACAATCCACTACCAGTAAAGATACTACAAAGCAGTATAAAAAATTCATGCAGATGCAGTGGATAGCAGGTTCACACTGCTGCAATTACTCTGTGGCACAATAAAAGGTGTCTGATTTAATGGCACGCATCGCACACACGCTCACACACACACACTACAAGTAATGCATAGCAAATTGAAAATCTTTAGTAATATAACCATATGTTTAAAACAGAAAAATTATACACTGCAGCACCACTACGATCAGCAAAAACATGTAAAGAATTACCGAAAATATTACTGTGTGTACATTAACTCAGTTATACAAGAAAAATATAACCAAAACAGAATGACTGCTTTTTTCTCCCAGTTAATGTACCTACACCACAAATACACCCCCCCCAAGCACACTTCACAGTACACAGACTGACTGTTCTAAATTAACATTCAAAATCCACACTCAACAATAAACACTTGATGATATGAGCACAGAAGGGTTTCCTACAGTCGATGTACTAAATTTTGAGCAAAAAAAAAGACTCAAAAAGGCATTTTAAACAGCTTCTAAAGGTTTTAAATTGCAGATCTCTGAGAGCAAACTGTCTCCAGCTACCACTACACACACTACCCAGGCCAGAACTGAGGTTGTCCAGAACAATCTAGAGCCCATGTGACCTGCAATCCCATGAATCACTGCATAATTTCATTTGGAGCTCAATTGCAAGGTGAAGTGAAGTGAATTACATTGATTTCAATGTACTTTGCCTTAAAATTGGTGGAGAAATGGTTTGGGGAAGGCGGAATAACGCAAAGTCACTGGTTTCATTGGACTTCATATTCCTCATTATGAAGCGAAATACTCTGCTTCACATTATGAGGTACTCCAAGGATTCCACGTTACTCCATGAATCACTTCGCAGAGCGAATTGGGGCCACTTCGACCACCACTACTTGCAGTACTGTAACTCACCTGCTGTACAGGAAGGAACACGATTACCTATGGCTGTACTTCCCTGATGAGCTAAGCCTGTATAATAAAACTCCCCAATTTAAAAACTCTTATTAATGAGTACAGTGGTGCGGTGGTGAAGCCTGGAGAGATACTACAAAACAAGCTTACAATACACCCAATAACTAGTAAAAAAATTAATGTTGTGATTTGTGACATGGTCATGAATTGTGATTTGTGACTGCATTTGTGATCTTGATAATGAAGAACATGATTCGGTGTCGATGGTGTGAGATAACCAATATGGAACTGTATTGGGAACGCGAATGTCTATGGCTGTACTTTCCCCATGAGCTGTAGCATAAACTCCCCGACTTAAAAACATGTATTAATGAGTACAATGGTGGGTGGTGAAGCCTGGAGAGATACTACAAAACAGGCTTACAATAAATCCAAGTAACTAATAAAAAGAATTAATGTTGTGATTCGTGACGTGATCGTGAATCGTGATTTGTGACTGCATTTGTGACCATGATGATGAAGAATGTGATTTGTATCACGAGTGACTCAAGATGATGGTCCTGACTTAAAAACACATATAGATCCACAAGCAAATGATTTGAAACCTGTTAATGGACCAACACAGATGTAACAACAAGAACAAAGTGCTCTAGCTTTCAGACCAACCAGTCCTTCCTCAGAAGCCAATGGCAGTTGTTCAGAAAATACAATACTTATAACAGCTAGATCATGTAGAAAAAAAACAGAAAAAATCCCCATTGGTTTAAAATACTCATTTAAAAAATACAGAAGATGATGTCAGAGAAGTTTAACAGTCCCATACTGCCTTCAGCCACACATATTAATGAGTACAGTGTTCATGCAGAATTATGCACCACACCAGTCCAGTACTCTGAAGGGAAGCCAAAGAAACAACTGTGACTTAAGTTACAGATGGACATTGGTCCCTAAAGAGATGCAAATGCACAGAAAGATTAAGATTGTGCTGCACACTGAAGAGATGTAGACGCAAAGGCACAAACATAACCAGTGCTCACTATCAGAAATTCAAATCTGGGAAAAAATACCTTTGCCGGTTGGGGCGGGCCGCGGGGGGTGGGGCAGTACTGCACTGCTGCAGTAACAGTCACTAGTACTAGTACCAGTAATGATACCAAAAAGAAGTACCAAAAAATCACACAGCTGCAGTGGATAGCAGGTTCACATTGCTGAAATTACTATGCGGCACAATATAAGGTGTCTGATTTGATGACACACGTCACACAAATACTCACACACACACTAAGCAATGCGTAGCAAATTGAAAACTTCAGTAATATAACCACATATTTTAAACAAACTAAAATTATGCACTGCTGCACCACAACAATTGACAAAAAAATGGCAAGAATTATTGAAAATAATACTGTGTGTTCATTAACAGTTATACAAGAAAAAACATCACCTAAACAGAGAGCTGTCTTTTTCTCCAAGTTAATTTATCTACACCACAGATATGCCCCCCAAAGCACACTTCCACTGTCTCTCAGTACACAGACTGAATGTTGTATATTAACATTCAAAATCCACACACAAACAATAAACGCTTGATGATATGAGCACAGGAGGGTTTCCTACAATCGATGAACTAAAGTTTCAGCAAAAAAAAAAAAGGAAGAAAGGCTTTTTTAACAGCTTTTAGAAGGTTTGAATCACAGAGAGCTCTCAGAGCAGACTGTCTCCTACAGCTTCCTACACACACTACCCCAAACTGAGGCTGTGCAGAACAATCTAGAGCCCATGTGACCTGAAATCCCATGAATCACTGCAAAATTTGTCTTTGGAGCTTAAAAACGAGGCAAACTGAAGTGAAGTACATTGTTTTCAATATGATTCGCCTTAAGAATTGGTGGAGTAGTGGTTTGGGAAGGCAGAGTAATGCAAAGTCATTATTTTCGATGGACTTGGTGCCATCCTCTTCACCAGTACTCCAACCCATTCTGAGCACTCCGTCAATTAGCACTTCCACGATTCACTTTGTAGAGCGATTAATTATAACAATATTAATATTAATATTAATATTAATAACAATAAATAATAATAATCTTTATTTTTAATGCGCCTTTCAAAATTTCAAGGCGCAGTACAAGTTAAAACAGTTTAAAACATTGCTGTACCACAGTAATAAATATGCAATACTGCATACATTTAAAACTATTTTCCACATCACCATATGCCATACTCCATAAATGCATCTTTAATGCCTGTTTGAATCCCTCCACAGTCATCCACTTCCTTATCGACAGGGTAGAGAATTCCAGAGGGTTGGAGCCACGAACATAAATGCCTGTGCCCCCCGAAGATTTTAAAGAAACCCTCGGAATCTCCAGCAATCCCTCATCAGTCGAGCAAAGCGGTTGCACAGGGAGGTAAGGAACCAAAAGCTCTTTCAGGTAGTCAGGGCCCAGTCTGTGTAGGGCTTTATATGTCAGTAATCTGACTTTGAAGGTGATCCACCACTGAACTGGCAGCCAGTGCAGTTCCCACAGCACTGGTGTGATATGGGAGGACTGAGGCATCCCCATCAACAACTGGGCTACGGAATTCTGCACCAGCTGCAGGTGACGGATATCAACCCCCGGTAGCCCAATGTAAAGGGAGTTGCAATAATCCAGATGTGAGGTCACAAAGGCATGGATCAATATAGGAAGGTCACCGGACAGAAAAAGGTGCCTGATCCTAGAGATGTTCCTCAGATGGTAAAAGGATAACTTAATGACAGCTGACACCTGAGGTCAAAGTGTCAGCCCTTCATCCAGTATCATACCAAGGTCTCGGACCCATTCAGAGGTATGGAGCTCGGAGTCCCCAACGAATATTCCCGAGGGTTGACCTGCACCCAAACCCCCATCCGACGACCTGGATCCACAACCATCACCTCAGTCTTCCCAGGGTTCAACTTCAGCCAGCTGGACTTCATCTAATCTTGGATTTCAGTGAGGCTGTCGTTAAATACAGAGAGTGCTCCATCTTGGTCGGGCGCAAAAGACAGGTAGAGCTGGGTATCATCAGCATAACAGTGAAACCTCAGCCCATACCATCTTACAATGTCTCAGAGGGGCAGTATATACACTGCAAACAACATGGGGGACAGCACCGAGCCCTTGGGGACCCAACATGACAGAGAGAGAGGTTCAGAGGAAAAAAAACTGACACCACCCTTTGAGTTCTACCAGTCAGGAATGATGTAAACCATCTGTGGACCAAACCAGAGAGCCCACATATGAATCTCAGGTGCTCAAGTAGTACCCCAATTGGAGCCACTTCGCCAATCTCTAGTTAGAAACAAAAGTGAAAGGGCAAATGCCCATGTGGGAGAAACAAAAGAGGGCTTTCCAATAAATAGCCAAGCAGACATGGCAGTACTACAGGAATCATTAGGGGATTTGAAGTCTTGGGCACAGAAGAATAAGGCTACATTTAACATCGGTAAGTGCGCAGTGATGCACCTAGGAAAAAAAACTCTGAATTTCATTATACACTGCCCAGGCAGGTACTCAGAGTAGTGTACAATGCACGCAACTTGGGGATCAGAGTTAATAATAACCTCAAATTGTAGCTGCATTTTAACCAGGTGGTTAAAAGGTTTAGCAGTATCCAGAATTGCATCCATAGACACATTAAGAGTAGGAGCAAGGAGGTTTTGCTCTTGCTTTATACCTCCTTGGTGCGGCTGCACACTGAGTACTGTGCCCAGTTTTGGGCCCCTGGGAATAAAGATGATATTAAAGTCCTGGAGAGCATTCAGAGAAGGGCAACCAGAAGAATTAGAGAAGTCCAGTAATTAGATTATAATGACAGACTAAAAAAAAACTTGACCTGTATACTCTGGAATATTGCAGACTAAGGGGGACTATGTGCCTGATTTATCGGACTCTTTCTGACCAACAACTGTGGGAACAACTGGACCTTAACATTGGAGACCAGACTTACAATACGAGGGCCCACCACCTACAGCTTAAAGGTGATAGACACAGTACACTGGTACCAAGGCACTGGTTCTCAGTAAGAGTAGTTAAAATTTGGAATGAACTGCCAATTGAGGTGGTAGGAAGTAAAACTATGACAGTGTTCAAGTACTCTCTTAACCACTACATGAATAGTAAGAACATTACAGGGTATTAATAGATATCATAGGTGAGCTAAATGGACTTCGGTCTTTATAGAGTTCAGTGAAACCTTTGAAACCTATGAGGTCATCCACCCGAGAGGGGCAGGAACAAAAGAAAAAGGGCAACAGTCCATGTGGGAGAAACAAAAGAAAAAGGGCAACTGCTAATGGAAAGGGGAAAAAAAAAATAAAAGGAGCAGCCTCTCATGGGGGGATGGAGAAACACAAGAGAAAGAGCCACTGCTCATGGAGGAAATGAAAGAAAAAGGGCAACCACCAATGGGGTAGAAACAAAAAAAATGGGAATCCACCCAGTGGGGGGAGAAAGAAAAGGTAAAGGGCACTGCCCATTGGGGTAGAACAAAAGAACAAGGGTAACTGCCCACTCAGGGGAATGAAAGAAAAAAGGCAACCACCAATGGGGGGGGGGAGAAACAAAAGAAAAAGGGCAACTGCCAATGGGAGGAAAATAACAGACAAAGGGTAACTGCCTATGGGGGGGGCCCAAAAAAAATGGCAACTGCCAATGGTGAGAGAGAGAGAGAAACAAAGAGAAAAGGGCAACTGCCCATGGGGGAGAAACAAAAGAAAAAGGTCAACTGCTAATAGGCAGGAGAAACAAAAGACAAATGGTGCCGCCCATTGGAGGAGAAACAAACAGAAAGAGCAATTGCCCGTGTGGGGGAACAAAAGAGAAAGGACAACTGCTCTTGGGGGGAAAACAAATGGAAAAGGGCAACTTCCTATGGTGCAAAAACAAAAGAAAAGAGCAACCACCCATAGGGGAGGAACCAGTGGAAAAGTGGACCCCCATTGAGGGGAGAAACAAATGAAACAGGGCAACCACCATGGGGGGGCAAAAGAAAAAAGGGAACCACCAATGGGGGGAGAGAAATAAAAGAAAAGGGGCAATTGCACATGAGGAGGAGAAACAAAAGGAAAAGATCAACTGACCATGAGGGGAGAAATAAAAGAAATGAGGCACCTAGCAATGGAAGGGAAGTAACAAAAGAAAAAGGGCAACCTCCTATAGGAGGAAAACACAAGAAAAAGGGCAACTGTAAATGGGTGAGAAACAACAGAAAAGGGCAAATGCCCATTGGGGGAGAAACAAAAAAAAAGCAGGGTACCTACCAAACAACAGCTAAAGGGCAACAACCCATGGGAGAGAAATAAAACAAAAAGGACAACTGCCCATGGAAGGGGGGGGGGCCAAAGAATAAGGGCAACAGCCCATGTGGAGGAGAAACAAAAAAAAAAGAGAGCAACGCGCATGGGGGGTAGAAACAAAAGGAAAGGGGCAAATGCCCATGGTAGGAGAAACAAAAGCAAAAGAAAAGTGGAAACTGCCCATGTGGGGAACAAAATGAAAAAGGCAACCACTCACTGGGGAGAAGCAGAAGAAAAGGGCACCCCATGGAGCAGAGAAACAAAAGAAACAAGGCAACCACCCATATTGGGGATGGAGGTTTCAGGAGGAGCAGAGGGAGGATGGAAGTATAAGGAATCTGGGTGGGGTTTGACAAAGAGAATCAGGGATAAAGGGTGGGGGTTGGTGTTAGTAAATGCCAAGAGCTTGAGGAAACAAGTTGCCAAGTTCCAAGCCATGCTGTTCGAGGGGGGGGATGGATGTGGCAGTCCGAGAAAGCGTGGAGCCAACAAAACCATGACTGGGACCTAAGCGTGCGGGGTACACTATGCTCAGGAAGGATAGAAAGGAAGGCAGAGGGGGTGGAGTGGCTGTGTTCATTAGAGATGACATAGAAATTGCTAGGGTAGAAGAGGCAGAGGGAAACGTGGAGGCCTTATGGGTCACTTTACGATCCTCAGCAGGAAATAAGGTCAAGCTGGGTGTAGCATATTGGCCCCCTGGGATGAGTGAGGTTCTAGAGGTTGGTTTGCTGGACAACATCATTGCCCAGTGTGGACCAAAAGGGGAAGGAGTGGTGTTGATGGGGGACCTTAATATGCAGTACAAACTGGGGAACCATGTCCTCTAAGGTGGCCAAGGAGCAGAAGCTGCTGGATGGCTTCCAGGATGTTTTCTTAACACAGCATGTGATGGAGCCCACAAGGAGGGGCATGTCCTGGATGTGGTTCTGGCAGATGGGGATCTGGTAAGGGACATGGTTGTACAAGACCCCTGACTGGGAGCGACCACAATACTGTCTGGTTTCATATAAGCATGGGGGAGGGGTGAGATCTAGGACACTGGCAGTGGACTTCAGGGGACAGACTTCATGGGCATGGGAAATATTCTCAGGATCACTTGATGGGGATTACCTCAATGACAAGTGTGGAAAGGAGATGGGAGGTCATAAAGCAGGGACTTCATGAGGCAGTCAGGATCTGCACTAAGTTGAAGCGTAGGGAGCAAGGTCACATAAAGCCATGCTGGTGGTCCAGTGAGTACAGGTAGCAGTCAGAGAAAAGAAGCGACCTACAAAATATAAAACAACAAGAGGGATAGGGATAAGGAAATGTACCAGCTTGCATCTAGAAAAGTCACCCGTATGGTGAGGGGAACAAAGTCCAGTAAAGAGCAGCTGCTGGCAAAGGGGATACATGGAGGGGAAAAGGGGTTCTTTTGGTACATTGGGGAGCGGAGAAAAACTAAAGGCCATCTCAGCAGATTGAGGTCAGAAGGAGGGTGGGTGGAAAAGGCGAGGGACCAGGCAGAGGTATTTAACAAGTACGTTGCCTCTGTGTTCACTAGGGAGGGGGATGGGATACAAGAAAAAGACACGAAGGGATAGAAACATCAGTAAGTGGGATCAGGGGAGCAACAAAAATGGAGCAAGAGGAGAGAGAGTACCCCAGGGTGTCACATCTGGGTAAAGATAAAAGACCAGTAAGGTGGAGGGATGGATGATGCTATCTCTGCCAAAAGGTGTTGTTAGCCCTCAAGGCCCTAAAGAAAGACAAATCTCCTGGTCCAGATGGCATTCATCCGAGAGTACTATGGGAATTGGCGGACATACTGGCTGCACCCTGGTGGAGCTTTTCAGCAGGTCACTTGAGACAGGGAGGGTACCTAGGGATTGGCGAGAGGCACATGTGGTACCAATCCATAAAGGGGTTCGAGGAAGTACCAGGTAACTATAGACCCATCAGTTTGACCTCGGTGGTGGGAAAATTAATGGAGAGTATACTTAAAGGAACGATTGGGGTGTACTTGGAGGAGGTGGGAGGTCTGGATAGTCGGCAACATGGGTTTGTGCCAGGTAGATCATGTCAAACCAACCTTGTGGAGTTCTATGACTGGGTAACATCAGAACTGGACAGGGGTAAGCCTGTGGATGTATTATTCTTGGACTTCAACAAGGCGTTTGACTCTGTCCCCAAATGGTCTGGTGGAGAAACTGATGGGGTTAGGAGTAGGCCTTTGATGGTCAGATGGATTGAAAACTGGCTAGCTGGATGCACTCAGAGTAGTGGTCTGTGGGGAGCTCTGAACCCTAGAGAGGTTGGTAGGTGGGGTACCGCAGGAGCTCAGTCCTAGGTCCGATCCTGTTTAATGCATACATATCGGACATCAGGGAGGGTGTAAAGTGTGAAATGAGTCTCTTCAGGATGACTCCAAGATGGGAGCAGTAGTTGAGGGAGAAGGGGAGGTTGGCCTGCAAGGGACCTGGACACCCTGGAAGCTGGGCTCACACATGGAAATTAAATTTCAATATCACCAAGTGCAAGGTGTTGCATCTTGGTCGGAAACCCTAAACACAGGTACACCTGGGAGGGAGGCACTGGAGGCCTCAATAGGGAAAAAACCTAGGGTCATGGTGGATGCATGTATGAATAACTCTGAGCAGTGCAGGAGGCGGCTAGCAAGGCAAACAGGATGTTTGGGATGCATCATAAGGGGATCACCTCTAGGAGCAAGGAAGTGATTCTGCCGCTGTACAATGGACTGGTTAGACCACGCCTTGAGTACTGTGTACAGTACTGGAGACCACACTTAAAGAGGGACATACAGCTCCTGAGAGGGTACAGAGGAGGGCAACAAAGATGATACGAGGGCTAGGGATTTGACGTATGAGGACAGACTTAAGGAGCTCTGCTGTTTTCATTGGAGAGAGGAGAGACAGGGGGACATGATTGGGGTCTTCAAGTACCTCAAGGGAATAAATAGGAGATGAAACATGGAGGATCTTTAGACTAAAGCAGGGAGGTATCACCAGAGGGCATGGTTTGAAGTTGGAAGGTGGAAGGGTAAGGGGGGAAAAGAGGAGGAGATTTTTCACTGAGAGGGTGGTGGACCCTTGGAATGCACTGCCTGATGAGCTAGTTCAGAGATCCACAGTGGAGGGCTTCAAGAGAGGATGGGACAGACACAGAAAGTGGATGTATCAGATGATGTCCTGTCCCAGGGGGGTGAGGATGGATGATACGGGTTTCTGGAGCACAAGGGATGGGAGGGTCTCGGCACCCAACTAAGGATCTAAAGTTCGAGCAGACTCGATAGACCGTAAGGCCTAATCTGCTGGCAAATAGTATGTTAGTATGTTAGTATGTTACCCATGGGGTGGACAAAAAATTAAGGAAATGACCAATGAGGGAGAGAAACCTCAGAAAAAGGGCAACTGTCCATTAGGGTTGAAACAAAAGAAATGGGACATCCAGCAATGGAGGGGAAGAAACCAAAGAAAAAGGACAACCACCTATTGGGGGGGAACACAAGAAAAAGGGCAACTGCTAATGTGACAGAAAAAAAAGAAAAAGGGCAACCATTAATGGAGGGGGGAGAAACAACAGGCAAAGGGTAGCTGCCCATGGAGGAGAAACAAAACAAAAAGGGCAACTGCCCATGGGGGATGGGGGAGAAACAAAAGAAAAAGACCAACAGCCCACGTGATGTTATTAAGTAAGTAAAATCTTTATTTTTATACAGGAAGTTTGACATTTCACATTATTAGGTCCAAAGGGCCTGTTTTCAAGATGGTCCTATTTTAACAGATTTTTACAGCTAAAAAAAAACACAGGATGACATGCAAAATATTATAATAAAAATAGACACTTATAGACATTTAATTACCAGAAATCCTAGGTTTATGATTTTCCTCACTTCTAATATCAGTTTGACATAAGTAGTCAATATTTGGTAGGGAAGAAGGGGTATGCGAAAGAAGAGAACCCCTAAAGTACACAGTGGCCGGGATATTCAGAACAGGTGCAAACTGCACAACAGGGATGCACTGACGCAACCATGCCAATGCACTGGAAAGCGATGTTCACCGGCAGCAGATGCACAGTGCAAGTTCCACTGCACCAGTGCGCAATGACAATGAATGCATGCGCAAGTGAAGGGGGCATAGTCAGCATAAATGGCACAGTGCGATATTCAATGACAGGAAAATAGCATGAGTGTGGAGCAAATGAGACTTGCGTGGAGAACAGTTGTGCACATAAAAAGAGGGAGCAAGTGAGGGAAAGAAGCTTGCGCCAGAGGGGAGCCACAAAGAGAGAGAGCGAGGGGGCAGGCTGAACAGCTGAAGGGGGGCCACAGGGAGTGAGGCAGGCAGGGAGAGGCACAAAGTGTGGACCAGGGAGTCCAACACTGCCAGAGTCTGTGAGTGTGAGCGTGTGTGTGTGTGTGTGTGTGTGTGTGTGTGTGTGTGACTGTGTGTGGGTGCAAGACAGGGCCTGAGACAACACGCAGCAAGTGCCAGTGACACCCAGCACAGGAGGGGCTGCACAGTGGCCCAGAGAGGTGGGAGGTGAAGTCCACAGACCGCTGGCCAGGCAGCCATGACACAGGGGTACGTCCGGTGCAGGGCACAGACACCAGCACACAGCCAGGGGGGCCTGATGAAGACAGCAGCCTGGGGGGTGGACGTACAACCCAGGACATGGCCAGTGCCATATTCCAGATGGAGGCAGTAATGACAGGTGTTAGGAGGCAGCTCGCAGACCAACGCGGCTGTGGAAGGGCCCATCGGCAGTATGCCTGGAACAGGTGGTACCATGCCCACATCACCTTCAAACAGTACAGTGATACCGAGATCATGGGCTAGTACCACCTGAACCGGACTATTCTGAGGTGGCTCTGTGAGCTGTGCAGTGAGGAGATGCAGGCACCCACAAGACGGAGCCACGCCCTGTCGGTGGAGACAAAGGTCATGGCTGTCATGTGCCTGCTCACCACGGGGACCTTCCAGAGATCAACAGGGGACACCACAGGCATAACCCAGTCAGCCGTGGCATGGCTCCTCACACAATTCCTCAGTGCACTGCTGCCATATGCTGCGGAGTACATCCATTTTCCCAGCACACAGGCAGAGTGCACAGCAAACATGCAGGAGTTCCACAGGGTGGCACGTTTGCCTGATGTGTTAGGGGCCATCGACTGCACCCATGTCGGCATCCACGCACCACCAGGCCCGGAGGTGGTAGCTTACATAAACAGGAAGGGCTACCCTAGTGTCACTGCCAGGTGGTGTGCGATGCCAGGGGGCACATAATCAATGTCTGTGCAACACACCCTGGAGGAGCATATGATGCCTTAATCTGGCAACAGTTAGCACTGTGCCACAGGTTCGAGAGTGGGGACATCCCCACTGGCCACCTAGTCGGTGAGTATGCTGTGGATGCAGTATGCTGGGAACAGCAGGGTGGGGTGTGGGGGTTGCTAGGGCATGGGTGCCAGGGGGTGTAGCTAGGATGGCTGAGGGGTGCAGTGACCCAGTCCACCATGCTAACCGGACATCTCTACACACAGGTGACAGTGGCTACCCACTCCGGCCATGGCTGCTCACCCCATACTGGATCCTGTCGACCCCAGCGCCGGAGCAATATAATGAGGCACACAGAACATAATCGAGCGGGTGTTTGGGCTGCTGAAGGCTTGGTTCTGTTGCCTGGACAGGTCTGGTGGTGCTCTGCAGTACAGACCCTTGAAGGTCTGCAGCCTATTCCTGGCCTGCTGCATACTACACAATATGGCCACTGACTGTGGGATAGCTGTCGAGGTTGAAGGGGGGACAGCAGTGGGGACAACGTGGACACCAGGCCTGGAGGTGGTGGGCAGTCCCTCTCAGGTGAAGAGATCCTCAGCTGACAAGGATGGCCCAGCAGCACAGGGGCACACTCACAGAAGAGCACTATGGAGCATGCAGGTAGGTGACCATGGCAACATGCAAGGACCAGGGCCTATGGCACAGTGCACAGGCATGCATGGGCATGCCCTGTGCCAGGGACAGCTGGAGAGAGGTGTGGACAGGCGTTGGAATGGACACCACGGCAGAATGCAGCATGGCTCCTCACACCCTGCCCACACACCCAGACACACCCGCACACACACATGCACACAGGACCCACCATGCCCCCACCCAGAGGTGGGCACTGGGCGTGTGTCAGACGCTGAGCACTGGTGCACAGTGGCAGTCACCGCTATGCCAGCATCATCATGCACACACCACAGTGGCCAGCAGCCGGGCAGGTGGGCACATGGCCTGTGTGCGGCGTCGACCATGGAAGCCACAGTCGTGGGAGGCACACGCACACACCACACTAATGTGCAGACAGGGCAGCAGCATACTGCAGATGCGGAGGTGGGCAGTTCAGGAACACCGTACAGTGGCACAGTCACAGCGGACACGTGGATGGCCCTGCCAAGAATGCATAGCAGACACAGGCTGAGCATTGGCCTCAGGGGGTGTCACAGACAGTCCCCCAGGGGTGACACTGCGGGATCGTGACTGGGTCCTCACAGGTGACTGCAAGCCCCCAAACATGCCTGCTGCAGGCCTGCTTGGAATGTGCACAGCGGACCCTGGTGTTGACACAGTGGGGGTCGCACGAAGCTGGGCCCGTGGGGTGGAGAATGCAGCCCGCAGAGTCTGCAGCAGACATTCTCACACCAGGGAGTCCAGAGGTGCCAGTCTGGTTGTGACCGCAGCAGTGAGCCGATCCATAGCTGTGGTCGAGACTGCCCGCATTTGTGTGTTCTCGGCCAGAAGCAGGGCAAAGTCCCTGTCCAGCCACTCTGCTGCCTGGAGCAGCTCCACATGGAGTGCACGCACCCCTGCCATGACCAGCACCTGCTGCTCAGTGGAGGCCCAGAACAGATGGGTGTGCTCGTCTGAGGGGTCATCGCCCTGGGGTGCATGGGTACTCTGCTGACTCATGGGTGTAGCCCAACCCTGTGGCCCAGCCCCCCACAAAGGTTGGTGCTGCATGGTGGGTCCCTCCTGGGGCTGGATGTCATGCGGTGCACCATCGGCGGGTGTTGCCCCAGGCCCCCCTCAATGCCTGGATGCTGCCGTTGTCCCTCCAGCCGCTGTGCACAGGGTATCACCGGTGTGCCTGCACCACCACCACCGCCACCACTGCCAGCTAGTGCCACACCACTGGCAGCCTCGGCAATGCTAGCCACAGTAGCAGGTGGGCAGGCTACCACCACCGGGACAATGTCTGCGCGGTGGGTGTGTGGTATGGGCACCTCCCCTGCAGCCACAACATCACTGTCCATGATGAAGGTTTCATCGTCATCAGATCCGGACCCTGTCCCAATCTGTGTCTCAGCACACATGACACCGTGCCCGGCTTAAAGCTGGAACACAGCCAAGGCCTCATCCACAGCCGCACCAAAGGCATCTGTATGGACAGTGGTGCTGGCCTGCAGTCAATACGGTCCCCGGAGTCCGGTGGAGGTGGATGGACTATCCTCTGGGTCCAGGACCGCCACTGTGGTGGACACCCCCACCACTGCCGCTGCATGCAGGTGCTCAGGAGTTGAATGAGAACACAGCCACATTAGTGTTGCTGTCGCCCACCCCTGCCCCAGCCACCCTGGCCCCGTGCCCCCCCTCACAGCCTTACCAACTGTGCAGTGATAGGCTGCCACCTGTCTGGAAGCCTCTGATGGGCATGCCCTCAAGGGCGCAGCACCACATGGTGGCCGCCACCATCTCCTCCTGTGGTGTCAGTTGGGGCACGGCAGGCTGACCCCATCTGTGGCAGCACACACTGCCCAGATGGCTGCCACCTTCTCCTTGATCCACCTCCGGTCTGTGCTGATCTTCTTGTTGCACTTCTGCAGAGACCATTGGTGGCTGCCCTGCTGGTTCACAGCACGGGCCACACCCTTCCATGCTGTTGCCTGGGCCTGCGGGGTGCCTGTGGAGCTGCTCAGGAGAGGATCCTGGTCCAGGTACACCTGGAATAGGGCATACGACTCCACCCTGGTGAAGTTGGGCCTGCGCTTGCATGCAGGCCCACGGTCCTCATTCTCCTCTCTGTCGGTCATGCTCTTTCCTATGGGGAATGACATGTGTTAGTACAGCTTGGTAAGTCCCCCTCCACCCTCCCATTCCACCCTCCAGACAGCCCCTCAGCATTCCTCATACCTCTAAGGGATGCAATACCAGTCCATATCCTGTGCATTCCCGTGGCGCCTTTATAGTGCAACACATGCAAATGAGGGGTTGTACAACTATAATGAGATGCAAATGTAGTGGATGCGCTGTGGATAGGCTAATAAACTGATTGCATATTGCAGCTGAATATCGCAAAGTTCACATTGCGCAATTGAGTTGCTCATACAAGTCAAGGTGCAACATTATGACGCACGCAATAGGCCATGCCGCGTGCATGCGTACGCCACCATTATGCACGCCAGTGGCGCGGCTGACTCACACTGTACGATAGGCAGTACAGCACCCATCTGCTATTGCACACATGGTGCTCATGTACTGTATGGCCTACAGTGCCCAGGCACAACAGTTCTGATAACGCTGTGGCACCACAACGCTGATGGCACCCCTGCGCTATGGGTGTCATGGTGCCCCTGTGCTATGGGGTCATGACTTGTAGATCCCACATGCCCCTACGATGCACCAGGCATGCTGTGCCCAATGATGCTGTGGCACAGGCTGTGTGGGCTGACCCTTGACCCCACGGTTGTCCTTTGCCCTTCTGGGTGCCCTGCGGCACATGGCAGCACTGTGTTGTTGAGCCGCACATCTCCATGCCTGTGCGATAGGTGGTGTCAGCGCATCACAGTGCGAGGTGCGCATCCCCCCAGCATGTGTGGCTCATGCGCTGCTGGGCACCATTTTGTATTGCTGAGCGAGCAGCAGACTTGCTGCACTGTACAGGTCCCAGAGCTCCTAACTGGACCCAGGTGGAGCTGGTAAACCTCATGGCACTTATGGAGCCACATGCTGGCACCTTGCTCAGCCTGATGCTCATCAACAGGCCTCAGACTGAGGTTTGGCAGGAGGTGGCAGAAGATCTGGAGGAGGCCACAGGTGCTCAGTGCACTGGGGAGCAGCGCAGGCACCGCTATGGGGACCTGCAGCAGAGGGACCCTGAGTGGCTATGGACACTGCAGGCATGTGTCTGGAGGGGTTCCGTGCCATGGCCTGGTACGTGAATATCACCTGTGCCCATTTCCATCCAGTGGCCCATGGGGTGGTGTCATTGGCACGCCATGCTGCGGGGGTGGCTGGGGTTGTGCATCCTGTTGGCTGTGGTGGTACACCGTGGATGCCCTGTTGCACTGTGCCACTGACACGCTGGGCAGGGTGTCACACTGTGCCGAGGGGGCCTGTGGTGTTGCCTGGTACTGATGTGTCTTTCTCCATATTTTCCTCCTAGGCCCTGAAGATCAGAGGTGTGCCTATCTCACAGGTGCTGCAGTCAGGCCAGGACAGGACAGGCCACCGTAGGAAGCAGTGCGCCAGTTGCAGGCTGCATGGGTGCTGCTGCTGGACAGCCACGAGGTGTGCCACAGCATGCAGGTAGGCACTATTCCATGCTTCTTTGTTGTGCAGGGTGGGCAGTGGGGGTGGGGGTGGGTCACGGACCTCTGTGCGCATGGCCCCTCCAGCTGTGCACTGCCTGCGGTGTCTATTGCACCATGCTGTGGCAATCGCACATGTGGGTGGCTGCTGCAGGTGGGTTGTGGGTGCACCTGGGTCCTGGCTGTGCCACTGCCATCCTCCTGCATAGCCATGCCATCTGCCTGCCCTGGCAGTGGTGTGATGTGCATGGGCAGAGTTTGCTTGCTATGTTCTGCATGGCTGTGTGTCCCTGGGTATGTGGTTCATGTGTTCACACTCACTGTGGGTGGCTGCTTGCCGGCCCAGGGGCGCATGTCACCTATGCCCGCTGTGAATGGTGGGAGGGGTGCAGCATTCTGGACATGCACTCATACCATGTTCACTCCTTTGTCCTAGGTGTCGGTCCCACTGACGTCCATGCAAGGCTACTGAGGCAGATCCTGCATGTGTCAAATGCCATGCTCCAGGTGGTACAGCTGCTGGGGATGTCATAGCGCAGACGATGGCAGCCACAACAGCGTCGGCCTACAGTGGGGCGTGGACGGCTGTAGGGCTCATTGGCCCACTTCATTTCCCCTTCCATGAGCCCCCTCCCTTGTCTCCTTCTATTGCCTTTACCCCTGACCCCCTGTCTCACTTCTCTGACCTCCCTGTTTGTGCATGGTCCCACCTTTCCCTGTTCACATTACCCTGTTCCTTGTAAATATATGTATCATTTTTATTTGCCTGTTGCAATACATTATTTTATGGTTAACCATCTGTGTCTATGTCTGTTTTGCAACTGGCGTGTGTAGCCATGCTGCAGTGGTGTGCCTGGCTGCTGTGTGGTATGACTGGGGTGGACCGGGGGTTGGACCTGGTGGTGCTCCACCATGGGATGGGTGGGGTAGCCATGGCCTGTCATTTCAGGTCATGTGGTGTGTGCCTTGTGTGCTGTTTGCCTGTGTTTTGCTGGCTGTGGTCCAGGTGGCGTGTCCCATGTCTCCCTGTAGGGGTTGCCAGTGTCTGTGCAGCAGGGGCTGTTGTTGCCACCCTGCCACCATGCCCCACTGTGGTGCACATGGTCGGGGGCCTACTGCCACCGCGTGCTCCATGGTTGGCGTGGCCCCATGTGCCTTCCTTACCTCTCACCTGGTGCACTCTGCGGTCTGGTGATGGGCCCTCCATCCCCTGTGCCTTGCCACCTGCTGTGCCTGTTGCCTTTCCATGTGTGTCCTGGAGCATGCTCCTCTGCACCTTGCACATCACTGGCTGCTGCTGCTGTTGTGCTTCTTGGCTTGCTCCCCTGCGCATCCCTGGTTGCGCTTTTGCACTTCATGATATGCTCCTTGGTGCATCCTTGGTTGCACCATAGCCCATCTGTGTGATATTCAACCACATTGAGCAGGTGCATCCTGTCATGTGCAACCTTTGAATATCACGCCCATTGCACCACGACATGGTGCTATTGTACTGCGCCCCGCTTGCACCTGCTTCTGGTGCATTTCTGAATATCCGGCCCAGTAAATACAAAAGGAACTCAAACTACACGTATTCCGATATTAACATCCTGTAATAATATACAAGCATTTACTCCCATAAAACCTAGTCACACATCTTTCACACAAAATGAAAAGGGGGAATGGAGAAAATACTCCTGAAACTAAAAGCCCATCTTCTAGACTTGTCACTGATTGCTGTCTCTGAAACTTGGGGTAACTCCTATAGGGATTGGTCATCTGCGATTCCAGGCTTTAAACACTTTTTTGAAAATAGGCCTGACACAAAATCAGGGGGAGGAGTCAGTCTCTATGCTAAGGATAGTATCCCCTCATACCAATCTCCTATTGAACAAAACTCAGAGAGCGTATGGGTACATATCCAACCTAATGGTCTCCCCCAAATCATGGTTGGTACTTGCTATCGTCCCCCCCCCTCACTGGACAGCACTCAAAATCTTAAATTGCTTGAAGATATTGCCCAGTTCTCAAGTAAGGGCCCAGTTCTTCTTTTGGGTGATTTCAACCTCCCAAATATTAACTGGGATACTTTGATGGGCTCCAATATTATTGAAAACAATTTCCTCACAACTATTATCGATTTGGGTCTGTACCAACTAGTCAAAGAACCTACTCGGGGTAATAATATTCGAGACCTCGTTATAGCTAGTCAAGATGTACCCATAAATAATTTACACATAACTGATCCCCTTGGTAATAGAGACCATAAATCAATATTTTTTTCCATAAACTCACCTCACTGTTCAGCTCCCAGCAAAAAAATAATCAAACACTACGAGAGGGCAGACTTTCAAAAAATAAATGAACACCTAGGTAAAATCAATTGGGATAATACCTTAACTCCCCTAAACACCATTGAGGCATGGGACTTTTTAAAATCACAAATAGCCTCAATTGAACACAAATATGTCCCAAATAAACGTACTCATAACTACAAAGTTAAGATCCCCCAATGGTTCAATGCTTCCATTAAAAAACAAATACAGTGTAAACAGAAATTATTCACACGTTTAAAAAAGAATAGTAATAATACTTCAACAAGTAACAATAAGTTACTAATACAGTATAGAGAATCAGTAAAACTTCTTAAAAAATCAATATTAACAGCAAAAAGAAATCTAGAGTTTCATATAGCACATACAAAAGACTCACATAAATCTCTATATGCTTACCTAAACAGTAAAAAAGGTAACAATAAAATAATTGGTCCCCTTATGCTCAATAATATAACAATAAATTCTGATCTTGCTGTAGTATCTACATTAAACAATTACTTTATTTCAGTATTCACTCAAGATTCCCTACAACCCACTACAGTTAGACCATCTACAATTACCAATAAACAACTTGTTCTACAAAGCGATGTTTACAATTTACTCACAGCTTTAAAGAAAACTACTAGCCTGGGTCTGGACGGTATTTGCCCAAAATTTCTTCAGGGCACAAAAAGAATAATTACATTGCCACTAACAATGATTTTTAACAAATCACTTTATGAAGCTGTAGTTCCTCCTGACTAGAAAACTGCAATAATCACCCCCATACACAAGCAGGGCTCCCACTCACTAGTAAATAATTATCGTCCCATTAGTTTAATGTCCATCCCATGTAAATTACTTGAAAAAAATTATGAAATCAATTTTGGACAAGGAGATTTTATCCCTAAATCTTACAGATATTACCCAACATGGGTTCAAATTAGGTTTGTCATGCACCACTAATTTACTGACCTTCTATAACCTTATTAGTTCTAATTTAGACTCATACATTCCCTCTGATGTTATCTTCCTGGATTACAGTAAGGCCTTCGACAAAGTGTCTCATAGCATCCTTATTTCTAAACTTACCCGATTAGGTTTTTCCGAAATTCTTGTTTTGTGGATAAAAAGCTGGTTATCGAATAGATCACAGAGGATTAGGGTAAATGGCACTTTATCTGACATGGGATGGGTTACAAGTGGGGTTCCCCAGGGCTCTATCCTGGGGCCCACTTTATTTAACATCTTCATTAGTGACATGAACATTCATTCCTCCAATATACTTATTAAATTTGCTGATGATACCAAACTGGGTGGTGCTGTTAATAATGCTGAAAACATACAAATCATACTTAATGATCTTACATCTATTGAGCATTGGGCCCTTATCAACAAAATGGAGTTTAATACAGCCAAATGTGCTGTTATGCACTTTGGGAAAAATAACCCTCAACAAATATATACATTGAACAATAGCATAATTAAGGCTTCATGCTTAGAAAAAGACCTAGGGATTTTAATCAATAACAAACTTACACATGTTTCACACTGCAATAAGATAGCAAATCTAACAAATTCACTTTTTCGTAGAATCAGTGGTACTTTTGTCTCCAGAATCAAGCAGTGCATTATACCATTATATAGATCATACATCAGACCATATCTTGATTATGGTTCACCATTCTGGATTCCTTACCTTTGTGGAGATGTGGACAGGTTAGAGAGGATACAGAGACGAATCACCAAAACCATACCCCACCTGTCACAGTTGGACTATAAAACCAGATTACACAGAACGGGGCTGCATTCTCTTAAACAAAGAAGTCAGTGAGGGGACCTACTTCAACTTTTTAGGATTCTTCAAAATCCGACTTTAATGAGGCAATGTGGTATTTCCTTTGCTACTAGGAAAATTGGACCAAGATTAAACAATAAACAGTTAGACATAGCTAAATGTAAAACAAAAAAAAGACAAAACTTTTTTTCAATAAGAACCCCGAGAATATGGAATACACTTCCCCAGGAAGTTGTTGACGCCCCTTCCTTTATTACCTTTAAACTCAAACTGGACAAATGGTTAACTAGATAGGGGCAATTATCAATGAGCCACATATGTGGAGGACAATGTCTATGGGCTTTTTGCCCTCTTTTGTCCCACAGACCAAGTAACCAAGTAAGACACTGGTTTTAAATACAGAATGCAACAATATGTAACAACATAGTTCACTTAATATCTAAACCCTAGAACTCCTAACATTTTGAGGCCATGAAGAGAAAAGGACATTTTATTTTCAATTTGTGATGAAAACATACAATTTTCACACAAAGTGAGAAAGTGGAGAAGAGAAAATATTGCTAAAGTATGCAAACTAATTTTGCATTTTTACCTTGTATCACCTATAAAGGTACACTGGCATCCCTTCCAAGGATCCCCATTTATCTGTTGAGCAAAAAGCTGTGGAACTTCCATCAGCTCTCTATCCTCTAGATCCAGTGTACTCCAAATATTTCTAATCAAAGATGAAAAAAATCATATTTCCATACTTATTATTTGCTTTGGGGATTACATATTTATTTGTCTTACTTGTTCTAAGGCCATACTCAAGTCCCCTTATCTGAAGGTTATCCATTAAGTAAGCAGGAGTACCATGATACAAGATTTTATATATCATACAAGTCCATTTCCTATCTCTCTTGGTGTCAAAGTCACACCACCCCAGACTGGTATACATATTACAATGATATGTAAAAGGCCCACATTTTAATACAAATCTTACAATTTTATTGTATAGTTTGTTTATTTTTGTTAAAGAAGTTTTGTTCGTCAATCTAAAAATATGGGCTCCATAATCAGCCATTGGCATAAAAGCATGATTTACCATTGTTAGTCTCATTTTGAGATCTAGGCAGCATCTAGACCACCTAAAGGCACCCATTCTAATATTTATTTGTATGGTGTCTTACGCATGTGCAAGCAACATATTGTGGTAGCTTGAAATAGCAGGTTTTGGAGGTGCGGTCCTGTTGTGGCCAGTGGCGCCACTGCTTTTTAGGGCTCTGCTCTGAGGCACAAATTAGATTGCATGCTGTCTATGACAGCAGTTACAAAGCATGCCACCAACTTGAAATGATTTCGCTGCTGCAATGAGGGAGCGACCCCTCATTGCAGGGCATGCCTTCCCTGGTGTAACATTTCAATAAAGCATGGCAGCGGCTGTTGCTGTTTGCCTCACAAATTCACCAACAAGCCAACATCTCAGGGTGCCCAATCCCCCTGTCAGAATGCACCCTCCCCAGTTCATTTGCCGATTGGGGAACCCAATCCCCATAGGCACAGTGCCCCCCCACCATTTGAATTATGTATGCCGAGGGAGTGCCCAGTCCCCCTAGGCATCATGCCCCCCCACCAAACAGTCTTTCTTTGCTGATGGGGGGCCCAGTCTCCATCTGCATAGTGCCTCCCATTTTTTGTGTGCCATGGGGGGGTGCCCAATCCCCCTCAGCATCATGCCCCCAACAGGCTTTATTTGCCAATGGGGGGCCCAATCCCCATTGGCTTCAGCCCCCAACCCCCCAAATGAACATAGGTGGCACACTGGGATCCCACCCCAGTGTGTGCATATGAAACCTGCAAATAAAAAAACCTTCCCGTGATGTCATTTTAATTTTTTTGTTTTTTTGCCTTAAAGAAAGAAAACAGTCCCTTGCCATGGGGCCCCCTACCCTAACCCACACCCACCTTCTGAGGACTCCCTCCCCACCCCCTCACCTCATACTTACTTCCATGGCCTGGCGTGACAATCTTCGATGGAGCAGGAACATGTCTGCACTCTTCAAAGCTGACCGTGAACTGAAGAAATGCTGGTAAGCTGTATAATGGCATAAATGTTTTCTTTTTCAACTTTTTGGGATATCTCTGCCATTTTCATGAATTTTGGTACCACATTTTCAACATGGGGTTCTTGGTACCCCACCTCATGAATTCAGTCACTATCATGTTGTTTTTCAGTCCCGAATGGTGATTTCATGGTCACTGTGTAGAATCATCTTTCAGGATCGATGTACGAAAGACACTGTTTCACTGTTCATGAGGTGGGCTCCCAAAAGGCCTACGTTGTAAACTTGGTGAAAAAAGTCCAAAATGTGACTGTGTTACATGCATGCATAGTGTAGATTCCACGCACACTTGTAACTTTGAGAATTTTTGATATTTTCACTCCACATTTTCAACATTGCCATTTTTCACACCTCCTTATGAACACTACAGCTATCATTGTTCACATAGAAACATAGAAACATAGAATTTGACGGCAGATAAGGACCGCTTGGCCCACCCAGTCTGCCCATTTCCCTACCCACTGGATAAGCTGCAGATCCTAGTTAACCAGCAGCCTACTTCTTTCTACCCCCAACCCCCAGAATTGCCTTATGACTATCCCATGCATGCTTGAATTCCACCACTGATTTTGACTCCACAACCTCCTCCAGAAGGCCATTCCATGCATCCACAACCCTCTCTGTGAAAAAATACATCCTGCCCTAAATGTGTTTTCACACATCTGGCGCACAATGATGCAGTTATTGTGGGAAATCAATGTTCAGGAAAAATTAAGAAAATCACAGTGACACTGTTCATGAGCAGAGGTCCCAAAATGCCTATTTTGAAAATTTGGTGACAAAATTCCACAAAATGCCTATGTTATGAGTGTGTGTTGCATAGTTTCCATGCACACTTGTAAGTTCAAGAATTTTTAACATTTTCACTCCAGATTTTCAACATTACCATTTTTGCAGAACTCCTTATGAACAGTACAGCTGTCATTTTTCACATCCTGCCTGAAATGTGGTTTTGCACATCTGGCACACAATGGCGTGGTTGCTGTGGGAAATCAATGTTTGGGACAGATTAAGAAAAACATGGTAACACTGTTAATGAGTAGAGCTCCCAAAAATACCTATGTTGAATATTTGGTGAAAGAATAAAAAAAATGACTGTGTTATGAGCGTGCGTTGCACAGTTATTACGCACTCTTATAACTTTGAGAATTTTTAATATTTTCATTCCAGATTTCCAACACTGTAATCTCTTCACACCTCCTTAAGAATGGTGCAGCTGTCATTTTAACATCATGCTCAAACTATGTTTTTGCACATGTGGCACAGAATGGAGCAGTTAATGTGGGAAATCAACGATCGGGACAGACTAACAAAATTACAGTGCCATTGTTCATGAGCAGAGATCCCAAATGCTTTCATGAGGTGGGCTCACAAAAAGGCCATGTTGAAAATTTGGGGTGGAAATACCAACAAACACCTGAGGCACTAGGGTTTCTAACCATGACGTCCTACCCTGTACAAACCGACAGGGTGTGTCCTTGGATTGTCAGCTGTAATGCTCACGCCATTCCACCCCAACTCCACCCTGCAGCCACTGACAGGCATCAAGGTGTGGCTTGGACTCTTCCACCCCAAAGTTCAAGCCATTCTCCTATACTGTGCCCATCTCAATGTTCTGGCTTATGGAATGGGGTGAGCATAAGACCCGATGACCCAAGGCACAACATGACACTTGTCAGAGTCTGCAGAGTACAGTGAGGTGAAATGGCATGAGTAGTATGGCCGATGCCCAAAGGCACACCTCAATGCTTGTTAGTCTCTACAGGGTGGGGTGGGGTTGATGTTGGTTCCATACTTCACTACTATTTCTATTATGCATCTCTTTAACTCCTGCACTACCAATGCCAATGCCAACAAGACAATATTCAGGATTGACAAATGCTTATTTCTACTGTTTTACTGATATGAAAATCAATGTGGAGGAGAAAAAAAGTAAGTGCCCATGGGGAGGAGAAACAAAAGAAAATGGGCAACTATCCATTGGGGGAGAAACAAAAGAAAAGGGAAAACTGCCCATGGGGTGAGAAGAAAAGAAAAAGGGAAACTGCTAATGACAAATGGAGAAACAAAAGAAAAAGGACCCCCCCCCCAATTTGGTTAGAAACAAAAGAGAAATGGCAAATGCCATTGGGGGAGAAATAAAAGAGAACAGGCAGCCGAGTGGGGGGAGAAACAAAAGAAAAAAGGGCAACCACCCATGGGAGGCAGAAACAAAAGGAAAAGGGCAACCACCAATAGGGGGAGAACCAAAAGAAAAGGGCACCCACCCATGGAGGGGAGAATCAAAAGAAACAGGACAATCACCCATGGGGGGTTACAAAAGAAAAAGAGGAACTGCCAATGAGGAAATGAAATAAAAGAAAAAGTGTACACTGCAATGGCAGGGAGAAAGAAAAGAAAAGGGAACCCAGCTATGAGTGGGAGAAACTGCTTGTGGGGGAGAACAAGAGAAAAAGGGCAACTGCCTATGGGGGAAGAAACAAATGAAAAATGGCAACCAGAAATGTGGGTAGAAACAAAAGAAAAGAGGCAACTTCCAATGGAGGGGGAACAAAAAGTAAAAGGCAGCCACTCATGGCAGAAAAAAATAAAGAAAAAGGCAACCACCTATTGGTGACAAGCAGAAGCAAAGAGCAATTCTGTCCTATGGAGGGCACAAACAAAAGAAACAAAGCAATCACCCATGGGGGAACAAAAGAAAAAAGGAAACCACCAATGGGTGAGAGAAACCAAAGAAAAAGGGCGATCACCTATGTTGGGGAGAAACAAAAGAAAAAGGGCAACTACCTATGAAGGGAGAAATAAAGGATATGGGGCACCCAGCAATGATGGAGGAGAAACAAAAGAAAATGGGCAACTGCCAAAGGGGGACACATGAAAAAGGGCAACTCCTAACGGGAGAAGCAGAAGAAAGAGGGCAGATGTCCATGGGGGGACAAAAGAAAAAGGGGGATTGGCCATTGTGAGGAGAAACAAAAGAAAAAGGGCAATGACTCATTGAGGAGAAATAACAGGTAAAGGGCTCATCCATAGGTGAGAGAAATAAAACAAAAAGGGCAACTGCCCTTGGGTGAGGGAGAAACAAGAAAATGGCAACAGTGCATGAGGATAAACAAAAAAAAAGGACTGCTGTCAATGGAGAGGGTGCAGAAACAAAGGAAAAAGGGACAACTGCCCATGGGGGAACAAAAGAAAAAGTGAAACTGTCCATAATGGGAGAAAAAACAGAAAAAGGGCTACCACCCATGGGGTAAGAAACATAAGAAAAAGGGCAACTGCCAATGTGGAAGCAATAAACAAAAATAAAAGGGCAACCACCCATTGGGTTACAAACAAAAGTGAAAAGGCAAATGCCCATGTGGGAGAAATAAAAGAGAAAGGTCAACCACCCAAGTGGAGGTGGGAACAAAAGAAAAAACACAACTGTCCATGGGGGAGAAACAAAAGAAAAAGAGCAACTGCTTTTGGGAAGGGAAAAAAAGAAAAGAAGCAACCTCCTCTGGGGAGAGAAATGCAAGAGAAAGGGCAACTGTTCTGGGGGGATGAAAGAAAACAGGCAAAAACCAATAGGGGGACAAACAAAAAAGGGGAACCACCTAATGGGGGAGAAACAAAAGGCAAAGGGCAGCCACCCATTGGTGGGAATGAAAGCACAAGAGTAACTGCCCATTGAGTGGAGAAAGAAAAGAGAAAGGACTATCACCCATGGGGGGGACAAAAGAAAAATGGCAACCGTCCATAGGGAAGAATGAAAGAAAAAGGGTAACTGCCAATGGGGGAAGAAACAAAAGAAAAAAGGCAACTGCCAATGAGGGGGGAACAACAGAAAAGGGTAACTGCCAGTGGGGGGACAAAATAAAAATGGCACCCACCAATGGAAGTTAGAAACAAAGAGAAAAGGGCAATTGCCCATGGAGGGAGAAACAATAGAAAAAGATCAACCACCAATGTGGGGAGAAATAAAAGAAAAAGGGCCGCTGCTAATAGGGAGGAGAAACAAAAGACAAAGGGTGTCACCCATTGGGTGAAAAACAAACAGAAAGGGCAATTGCCCATGTGGGGGGATAAACAAAACAGAAATGGCAACTGCTCTTGGGGGGAGAAACACACAGAAAACTGCAACCTCCTCTGGGGGCAGAAACAAAAGAAAAAGGGCAACCACCCATGGGGGGGCAAAAGAAAAAAGGGAACCACCAATGGGGGAGAGAAACAAAAGAAAAAAGGCAACTGCCCATGGGGGAAGAAATAAAAGAAATGAGGCACCCAGCAATGGAGAGAAAGTAACGAAAGAAAAAGGGCAACCACCTATAGGAGAAAAACACAAGAAAAAGGGCAACTGTGAATGGATGAGAAACAAAAGAAAAAGGGCAAATTCCCACTGGGGAAGAAACAAAAGAAAAAGGGTAACTACCCATGGAGGACAAAAGATAAAGGGCAACTGCTCATGGGAGGGCAGAAAAAATAGGTAAAGGGCAACCACCCATGGGAGAGAAATAAAACAAAAAGGGCAAGTTTCCATGGGAGGGGGGAACAAAAGAATAAGGGCAATAGCCCATGTGGAAGAGAAACAAAAGAAAATGGGCAACTGCCCATGGGGGTAGAAACAAAAGAAAAGGGGCAACTACCCATGGGGGGAGAAACAAAAGCAAAAGAAAAGTGGAAAGTGCCCATGGGGGGAACAAAAGAAAAAAGGCAACCACTCATTGGGGAGAAGCAGAAGAAAAGGGCACCCAATGGAGGGGAGAAACAAAAGAAACAGGGCAACCACCCATGGGGGGGACAAAAGATAAAGGAAATCACCAATGAGGGAGAGAAACCAAAGAAAAAAGTCAACTGCCCATGAGGGAGAAACAAAAGAAATGGAGCATTCAGCAATGGAGGAGGAGAAACAAAAGAAAAAGGGCAACCACCTCTTAATGGGAACACAAGAAAAAGGGCACATGCTATTGGGGAGGAACAAAAGAAAAAGGGCAACCACTCATGGAGTGGGGGAAAAAACAACAGGGAAAGGGCAGCTGCCCATGTTGGAGAAACAAAACAAAAAGGCCAACTGCCCATGGGGTGAGAAAAACAAAAGAAAAAAGCCAACAGCCCATGTAGAGGAAAAACTCAAGAAAAAAGGCAAGTGTCCATGGGGAGCAGAAACAAAAGAAAAGGGACAACTGCCCATCAGGGGAGAAACAAAAGAAAAGACAAAACTGCCCATGTGGTGAGAAGAAAAGAAAAAGGGCAACTACCAATGGATATGGGAGAAACAAAAGGAAAAGGAACCCCATTTGGATAGAAACAAAAGCAAAATGGCAAATGCCTATGGGGAGAATTAAAAGGGAATGGGCAGCCACCCAAGGGGGGAGAAATAAAAGAAAAAGGGCAACCACCCATGGGGGCAGAAACAAAAGGAAAAGGGCAACCACCCATAGGGGAGAACCAAAAGGAAAAGGCACCACCCCCATGGAAGGGAGAAACAAAAGAAGTGGGGCAATCACCCATGGGGGTACAAAAGAAAAAGCAAAACTGCCAATGGGGAAATGAAATAAAAGAAAAAGAGTACCCTGCAATGGCAGGGATAAAGAAAAGAAAAAGGGAACCAGCTATGAAAGGGAGACTCTCAAGAAAAAAAGTATCTACCTGTGGGGAGAACAAGAGAAAAGAGCAACTGCCCATGGGAGAAGAAACAAATGAAAAATGACAACCAGCAATGGGGTAGAAACAAAATAAAAAGGGCAACTTCCAATGGGGGGACAAAATGTAAAGGGCAACCACCCACTGGGGGACAAGCAGAAGAAAAGGGCAATTCCCTGCCATAGAGGGCACAAACAAACAAAAACAACAAAGCAATCACCCATGGGGGGGCAAACGAAAAAAGGGAACCACCAATGGGTGAGAGAAACCAAAGAAAAAGGGCAATCACCCATGCTGGGGAGAAACAAAATAAAAATGGCAAATGTCCATGAAGGGAGAAATAAAGGAAATGGGGCACCCATAAATTGAGGGGAGAAACAAAAGAAAGAGGGCAGATGCCCATGGGGGGACAAAAGAAATAGGGGAATTGCCCATTGTGAGGAGAAAAAAAGAAAAAGGGCAACAACTCATGGGGGGAACAACAGGTAAAGTACAGCCACCCATGGGGGGAGAGAAATAAAACAAAAAGAGCAACTGCCCATGGGAGAGAGGGAGAAACAAAAGAAAAAGGGCAACAGCACATGAGGAGAAACAAAAGAAAAAAGACAGCTGTCCATGGGGGGCAGAAACAAAAGAAAAGGGATGACTGCCCATGGGGATGGAACAAAAGAAAAAGTGCAACTGCCCATAGTGGGAGAAATACCAGAAAAAGGGCTACCACCCATGGGATAAGAAACAAAAGAAAAAAGGCAACTGCCAATGTGGAAGAAATAAACAAAAGTAAAAGGGCAGTCACCCATTGGGTTGGAAAAAAGTGAAAGGGCAAATGCCCATGTGGGAGAAACAAAAGAGAAAGATCAACTGCCCAAGTTGGGGTGGGAACAAAAGAAAAAAGGCATCCATCCATGGGGGGAGAAATGCAAGAGAAAGGGCAACTGCCCACGGAGGGAAATGAAAGAAAAAGGGGAACCCACCAATAGGGGAGAAACAAAAAAAATGGGGAATCACTCAGTGGGGGGGGACAAAAGGTAGAGGGCAGCCGCCCATTGGGGGGCCGGACAAAAGATTAAGGGTAACTGCCCATTGAGTGCAGAAACAAGAGACAAAGGGCCAATCACCCATGGGGGGGGACAAAAGAAAAATGGCAACTGTCCATAGGGAGGGAATGAAAGAAAAAGTGCAACCGCCAATGGGGGGGGAGCAAAAAAAGGCAGCCAAGGAGTCACGTGATGTGGGACGCCGAGTAGCTGGGTCGCAGTGGAGCTCCGTCCCTCGCTCGTCTGTTTTGATTAAAAACTCCTTTCTTGCCTCAGATTTCGAGTCCAGTTTGTGCAGCAGAGCTTGGGGATACAGTGTGCGAGTATCGTATGGAGGCAGATATGAAAAAACAGCCTCCCAAGCACACGCCGCCTGCGACTCCCGAAAAAGCGGCGAAAAAGTCGAGGGCCTCGACCTGGGCGTTGGGCCACAGAGCTAGCAAGGGCAGCATTGCCGAAGAACCCCTAACTCTGTCACGCTTCCTTGAAGAAATTGGGCCATTGAAAACCATGATATTGGAGGTGGCTGGAGAGATAAAAAGCATTAATAGTGCTATGGAGGATCTCTCACAGAGAACGTCCGACAATGAAGCGTGAGTTATATCTCTTGAAAGAAGCAAAGAGGCAACGGAGGCATAGGTGTTAAGGTTTAGCCAGAAACTGCAGAGGCTTGAAGCTAAAGTGGAAGACTTAGCAGGCCGGAGTCGGCGAAACAATGTTGTCTTCATCGGCTTACCAGAGAAAGCTGAAGCCAATGAACCACTTTTATTTGCCCAGAAGATAACAGAAAAGATAGCAGGACCCTCGCCATTCGGGCCTAAATACATAGTCGAACATGCTCATAGGGCGTTGAGACCATTGCCATCCCCAGATCGTCCGCCCAGGCCCTTTATCATTAAATTTTTGAATTACCAGGAAAGACAACTGCTGATTGATAAAGCTAAAGAAGACAAAGAAATTTATTGGGAAGGGGCACGGATCAGAGTGGTCCAGGACCGCCCATTGTCCGTTAGGCAAAAGCGTGCCACTTTCCATCCACTTGTTAAATGGCTAATAGCCACAGGGATCAAGTTCAGAATGGGATACCCGGCAAGGCTGCAGGTTTCTATAAATAACGACTGGAAATCTTTTGAATCGGCAGACCTGGCTTTAACAACCCTGAAAGAGGCTTTTCCTATTTGTTCAAGGGCCCATGAGGCGGGTCAGGACCATGTCTTGTAATTACTCTGGACAGTCTGGACATCCTGTGCTGTGATTTACTATTTAAGGATTTTGCCGATGGAGGCAACCCGGACCTGGAATTTTTGTTTCTCGGACTCCTTAAGTTTTAAATCTAGTGGCCCTGGCGATCGAACTGGGGCATTATGAGTCCTGTTATTTCAGGGTTTTCATTCAGCATGTTTTTTTTTTATTAGGAGGGTCCACATTTATAGGATATATTCATTTGGGCTAATATAATTTGGTAGGCTAGTCAAGTTTGGACTCGGGAATTAATTTTATACCGGGTGTCTCACTGGGTGTTCTGTCTATGTAGTTCTTCAGATTGACTGTGGAGATCCGGAGTGAGACCTATGGGATTGCCCGAGTTTAATTTCAACTGTTCTGGACTTTGGACTGGGGCATAGTACTGTCTATGCTTTAAGGCGTCTGAACGCCAGGGACTTTATTTGAGTTATATTTTTAATTTTATGCATTTTGCTGCAATGTGGATATTATAATTCTTGTTACTCTTTCTGATTTTATTCTTTGCTATTTTGCCCACGTCTGGGCTTAGGCACCAAGATGCACAGTTAGATAGTAGTACCTCATATGGGTTTGAAATATCTCATCTTGTATAAATCATAATTTGGTACTTTCTCCATTAAGGAGAATTTATACTTCTAGCTAGTTATATTGGATTGTTGTCGGGGCAAAGGGGCCTTTATGATCCCTTACTTATCCTTTTCTCCACTTTGGGATCGAATTGAGATTGGAAAGGGCAATTCTCTCACTTATAGGGGTTTCTTATATAGGCTTATCCTCGAGCTGTTAAACCTGATTCTTAGGTTTGGAATTGGTCAATGAAAGGAGTTTATTATCAAGTCGGGTTCTTTCTGGAGTGTAGTGGAGGGAGCGTGGCGAGAAGGGCTAGGTATCTTGTCATCATGGGCCATAGAATTAAGTGGTGGGTTGGGTGTGGGAGGGAGGGGGTCAAGGGTTTAGTGAGATGGAAGGGGCTTTCCGTGTTTTGTGGTCTTGGGTCATGGGGAGGGGCCTTTTGGGGATTAGTTTGTGGGGGTTGGGGTACTTTTAGGGGGGGCACAAGGTTACTGGTGCTATAGAATGTATAGAGTTATGGGAGTGCCTATTAGGCCTGTCAGGCGGTATCTTAGATATGGGGACTGATACTTCAATCAAATTTTGTACATGGAATGTTAAAGGGGCTAGACATAAGGTAAAGCAATACAGAATATTGAAATATTTGAAGGCTGCAAGGGTTAAAATTGCTTTTGCAAGAGACCCATTTGCTTCAGGAGGAAGTTAGAGGTTTACGAAGGATGCAATTTAGGAAGTTTTTCATCCCAGGGGACTTCAAAGAGTAGGGGGGTGCTGATCCTATTGCATAGATCGGTGCCTTTCTGTCCTGTTAAAATTATTCCAGATAAAGAGGGGAGATTTCTCTTGGTGAAAGGGAAGTTATATAATGTGGAAATGCTGCTTGGGGTAGTATATGGGCCTAACTCTGACAGCCAAGACTTTTTGATTAGTTTATTGAGGAGGTTGCTGCCATTCAGCCATCTGCCCATGATAATTGGGGGGGACTTTAATTTGGTCCTAGATCACCGGTTGGATAGGTCTTTGAGAACACAAGGGTATTCTACACCAGCTGCTCTGGCTATTGAGGAGTTGATGACCCATTTGGGCTTAGCAGATGTTTGGAGGGTGCTTCATCCCCAAACAAGAGATTATACCTTTTATTCACCAGTGCACAAATCGGGTTCGAGGATTGATTATATACTCATTTCCCGTTCTCTCCTGAAAGGTGTCGTTGGGGCTGAGATAGTGGCTGCTCCTCTGTCTGACCACTTGGCAGTGGAAGTCACTATTTCTTTCCCTGCTGTTATTGGTAAAGGAAATAGATGGAAAGTTAATAATCAGTTACTGAGGGTTCCTTATGTAGCTAATTACTTAGTGTCCCAAATTGAGGAGTTTATTCGGTTCAATGACAAGGAAGGTATACGTCCAGACATTCTATGGTCTGCGCTCAAGGCATATATACGAGAGGTTTATTGATAAGTCAGGCCACCAGAGCCAAGAAAGAGAGAAATGCCACTATGTCAGATCTGTTAAACCAAATCAAGGGCTTGCAAATGGCTCTGGTCTCTAACCCATTGGAGGAGACAGAGATTAAACTAATTAAAGTTAGGGATGCGTATCTTAAAATACTGAGTGACCAGGCAGAGTTGGCTATTATTAAAACTAGGGCTAAGTATGCTGACCAAGGGAGAAGCCAGGAAGGTTATTAGCTAGGGAGCATAGCGCAGTTAGAAGCATCAAGATTAATAGAAGGGATTTAGTCGGAAAACGATAAGTGTATAAAGACTAGTCCGGAGGATATAGCCTTGGTATTTTGGAATTACTATGAAACTCTATATGGGGAGATGCAGTCTCCACCTGCCCAATCCGAGATCCAGCACTATTTGGATCGGTTGCCATTGCCTAAATTAGAGGAGGAGGAGGATCATAGGCCTCTTATTGCTGATATTACCTATGGTGAAATAGAATCGGCTATTAGAAGCTTGCCCATTGACAAGACTCCCAGTCCAGATGGGTTTTTGCCAAATTTTTACAAGATTTTCTCCTCTCAGCTGATTCCCCTGTTGCTCAGACTATACCAACATATTCTTTCGGGAGCTGATACGGACCAAAGTTTATTTGAGGCACTTATAGTACTTATACCCAAACCAAATAAACCCCTTGAGAATCCTAGTAGCTACCGACCCATCTCCTTGATAAATTATGATATAAAGATATTATCAAAAATCTTGGCGGAGAGAATTAGCAAATCACTGCCAAAGTTAATAGGCCCGGAGCAGGCGGGCTTTATGAAGGGCAGATCCTCAGCGGATCATTTCAGAACGCTGTCCCATGTCTTCTCGGTGTCCGAGGAGGCTGGACTCCCATTGGCGCTGGTCTCTTTGGACGCCGAGAAGGCATTCGATAGGGTCCACTGGGCTTTTTTGTTTTGGGTTATGGAGAAAGTAGGGTTTTCAGATAAATTTGTCAGTTGGACTAAGGCCTTATACTCAAGCCCAATGGCAAGAGTGGCTTGTAATGGTGTGATTTCGTCACCGTTTAATCTATATGTGGGGACAAGACAAGGATGCCCTCTATCTCCCCTGCTATTCAATTTGTACTTGGAACCATTGATTAGGCAGATAATGCTAACTACCAGGGTTAAAGGGATAAAAATTAGAGACCAGGTTGTTAAAGTTACAGCGCTTGCGGATGACTTATTAATCTATGTGACCAATCCTGCTTCTTCGGTCCCAGTGTTGTTGGAAGTGTCGCATGAGTTTAGTGCCTTGTCCAATTACAAATTGAATCAAGAGAAGACAGTGGTATACCCCTTAAATGGCAGAGTTCTCAAAAATGATATTACAAGGCTAGGTCTAGGTTGGAGTTCCAAGTCCCTTAAATATTTAGGCCTTAATCTGGCGAATAGTCCAGAGCACATGCGCCACTTGAATTTAGATGCCCTAGTGCATACTTTAGAGTTGGATATGAAAAGGTGGGCTCAGCTCCCTTTATCACTGTGGGGTAGAGTAAGCATTGTCAAAATGAACATCTTCCCCAGGCTTTTCTACCCCTTGGCTATGCTTAATATCTGGATTCCTCTGGTATGGTTCAATAAAGTACACAGGTTAATTGCCGATTTTATTCGAATTTCAAGAAACAAGAATGTCCTATGTAAGCTGGTGGCGCCAAAGAACAAGGAGGGTTGAAACTACCTCATTTTGCACTCTATTATTGGGCGGCTCGTATAAATAAATATGGTAGATGGACCCTTTGCATACCTCCTCCCAATCTAAGGGCTATGTTCCACTATGGGTTAATCTAGAGAGTAGTTTAATTAAAGTTTGGGCTTCAATCCTGAAGCCCTGTACTATATGTACCCCAGTGTGCTTTCTTCCTTAAGAGATTCGCCTATAGGAGTCTCCTTAAGGATACATAACCAACTCTGCAATTTCTTAAAGTATGAACATGTTAACGATAGTTCTCAGCCAATCGTTGGTAACCCTTATTTATTAATTGGACATCAAACTATTAGACAGAGTTGGCTATCAAAGTTAGAGGATTGTAGGATGAGGGATTTTTTGGACGCAGAGGGTAATCTAATCTCATCTCCTCAAATATTAAGCAAGTTTGATTTATCAGCAAAGGATTGTTTTAAGACTTACCAGCTGCGTCATTTGCTTATGCAAAAAATAAGGTCAAATGGGGTTCCTCCACCCCGTATATTATTTTGGGACACTGTACGTCCCGTGGTTGGTACCTCCCACGCGGTCTCGAAATTATACCAGGTGCTGCTTCAATGGGCGTATGATGAGAGATTGGCTTCACCAGCGTACTGGTCTAGGGCTCTTCCTGATGTTACCAGGGATTGGTCACATATTTGGATTAATTGTCATAAATTTCTCAAGCAGGACTGTCTCAGGTTGACCCAGTTCAAAATTCTGCATAACATTTACTATGCTCCCCAAAGTTATGAGATTTGAGGGTCCTGTCAGATCTAAGTGCTCCAGATGTGGCTCAGGGGTGGGTGATCTGCTTCACATTTTTTGGAACTGTTCGAAAGTTGCACCTTTATGGAGGGAAATTAAAGACAAGGTTAGCCCACTGCTGGGTGTCGGGGAGATGTTTGTCCCAGAGGTTTGTCTACTTGGCGTATTGTCTGACTTCCTGGTTAGATTGATGAAGTATCATATGTCTCTGATTTCAATTACTGTGAAAAGACTAGTCCTTAAACATTGGAAGGACTCCATAGTTATTCCGTATTTGGAATGGCTGTCTGAACTGCTAGCAAGTCTTAGGGTGGAAAGAAGGATTGCTATTCTTCATAATCAGTTGCCCCTTTTTGAGAAAATTTGGTCTCCATTACTGGTAGCTTATTCATAACCAATTAGGCATTTCCTCCATATTAGATGGAATATAGCACAGTGCCTTCGCAAGGGGCGGAGGGGTGGGGGGGGTAGGGGAGGGTACAGAGACCGATGTTAATGGTGATGACTTTCTTGGTTTTGCTGTACTGTATGTATATGTACACCTATTTTTTTACTCCTTTATTGTCTCTGTACTAATTTGTTAAAAATTAATAAAAAGTGAATGGCAAAAAAAAAGGCAGCCAATTGCCAATGGGGGGACAACAGAAAAAGGGTAACTACACATAGGAAGGACAAAAGAAAAATGGCACCTACCAATGGAGGGGAGAACTAAAGAAAAAAGGGCACTTGCCCATGGAGGGAAATGGGGGTAGAAATAAAAGAAAAAGGTCAACTGCTAATAGGGAGGAGAAACAAAAGACAAAGGGTGTCATCCATTGAGGGAGAAACAAACAGAAAGAGCAATTACCCATGAGTGAGAAACAAAAGAGAAAGGGCAACTGCTCTTGGGGGAGAAACAAATGGAAAAGGGCAACTTCCTGTGGAGGCAGAAACAAAAGGAAAAGGGCAACCACCCATAGGGGAGGAACCAGTAGAAAAGTGCACCCTCCATGGAGGGGAGAAAGAAATGAAACAGGGCAACCACCCATGGAAGGGAAAGAAAAAAGGGACCCACCAATGGGGGAGAAAAACAAAAGAAAAAGGGCAATTGCACATGTGGAAGTGAAACAAAGGAAAAAGCGAAATTGCTCATGAGGGGAGAAATAAAAGAAACGCGGCACCCAACAATGGAAGGAAAGTAACAAAAGAAAAAGGGCAACCTCCTATAGGAGGAAAACACAAGCAAAATGACAACTGCAAATGGATAAGAAACAAAGGAAAAGGACAAATGCCCATTGGAGGAGAAACAAAAGAAAAATGGTAACTACCCATGGGGGGAACAAAAGATGAAGGGCAACTGTTCATGGGGTGGCAGAAACAACAGGTAAAGGGCAATCACCCATGGGAGAGATATAAAAAAAGGGCAACTGCCCATGGGGGTGACAAAAGAATAAGGGCAACGGCCTTTGTGGAAGAGAAACAAAAGGAAAAGGGCAACTGCTTGTGGGGGGGGTATAAACGTAAGAAAAGGGACAACTGCTCATGGAGTGGATAGCCAAAAGCAAAAGCAAAGTGGACACTGCTGATGGGGGGACAAAAGAAAAAGGCAACCACTCATTGGGGAGAAGCAGAAGAAAAGGGCACCCCATGGAGGGGAGAAACAAAAGAAACAAGGCAACCACCCATGGGGGGCTAAAGATAAAGGAAACCACCAATGAGGGAGAGAAACCAAAGGAAAAGGGCAACTGCCCATGAGGGGAGAAACAGAAGAAATGGGTCATTCAGCAATAGAGGGTGAAAACAAAAGAAAAAGGGCAACCACCTCTTAATGGGAACACATGAATAAGGGCAACAGCTAATATTGAAGAAACAAAACAAAAAGGGCACCCGCTCATGGGGGGAGAAACAACAGGCAAAGGGCAGCTACCCATGACAGAGAAACAAAACAAGAAGGGCAACTACCCATGGGGGGAGAAACAAAAGAAAAAGGACAATGGCCAATGGGGAGGAGAAACAAAAGAATAAGGCCAACAGCCCATGTGGAGGAGAAACTCAAGAAAAAAGGCAAGTGCCCATGGGGAGCAGAAACAAAAGAAAAGGGGCAAATGCCCATCAGGGGAGAAGCAAATAAAAATGGAAAACTGCCCATGGGGTGAGAAGAAAAGGAAAAGTTCAACTGCCAATGGAGAAGGGAGAAACAAAAGAAAAAGGTTTGGGTCAGTAACATCGCGGAAGAAATATCACAGAAACAACAAAGCAGAAGAAACATCATGAGACATAACATAGTGGTGGACCAAATAAAGCCTGACAACAATACTGCCAAGGGTAATGCCACAAACTGCAACAGTGCAGCGGCAGACAAATGTGCCGATGCATGAAACTGAGTGGCATGTAGGAGTCACCAGGGTGGACAACTGGGGTTCCACCAGTAGTGCCAACACTGGGACTGAACAGCCAAGGCCCACCCCAGGCAGACCCCACCACCACCATGCAGCAGTCACAGGGACACACAGGGTTAAACACACAGTGGCACTCCATCCCCCACACCAACAAAGATGCTGCAATGGAGGTGGAACAACTGCCAAAGTGAGCCCTCAGGATGGAGAGGGCACAAGGAGCAGTGACAGCAGCACAGGGCAATGGTCACAGCGGGTGCCTTAAGGACAGGGCATAAAGGTACGGTCAGAGTTGGGGATGCAGACACCCTGCAAACAGGATTGATTTGGGTGTGCTGGTGCCCAGAGTACAGAGAGGACATGTGCCCACTGCAGGGAGTCATGGAGAGTGGCTACTGGTAGCAAAGGGGGGAGCTACTGTGACCAATCACAGGACAACAGCAGGATGCAGGGGGACTGTGCTGTGCCAGTTGGGGTGATTACTGCAGCAGGTGGTGTTTGCTGCCTGAATGTTGCCTATCCTGCGGTATTCTGTCCTGCGTTGTGATGTACTGCCAACATTGTGGGTTGCGATGTTTATGCCACTTTGTTCTGTCCAGTGATATTTTGTCCCCCAATGTTACTGGCTGGATTCAAGAAAAAGGATCCCCCCATTTAGTTAGAAACAAAAAAGAAATGGCAAATGCCTATGGGGGAGAAATAAAAGGGAACAGGCAGCCACTCAATGGGGGAGAAACAAAAGGAAAAGGACAACTGCCCATGGGGGTCAGAAACAAAATGAAAAGGGCAACCACCCATGGGGGAGAACGAAAAGAAAAGGGCACTCCCCCCCATGGAGGGGAGAAACAAAAGAAACAGGGCAATTATCCATGGGGGGTACAAAAGAAAAAGGGGAACTATCAATGGGGAAATGAAAGAAAAGGAAAAGTGTACCCTGCAATGGAAGGGAGAAAGAAAAGAAAAAGGGAACACAGCTATGAGAGGGAGAAACACAAGAAAAAAGGCATCTGCCTATGGGGAGAACAGGAGAAAAAGGGCAACTGCGCATGGGGCAAGAAACAAATGAAAAATGACAACCAGCAATGGGGGTAGAAACAAAAGAAAAAGGGCAACTTCCAATTGGGGGGTAACAAAAGGTATAGGGCAGCCACTCATCGGGGAGAAACTAAAGAAAAAGGCAACCACCCATTGGGAGAGAAGCAGAAGAAATGGGCACCTCCCTACCATGGAGGGCACAAACAAAAAAAACAAAGTAATCACCCATGAGGGGGGGAACAAATGAAACCACTAATGGGTGAGAAAAACCAAAGAAAAAGAGCAATCACCCATGCTGGGGAGAAACAAAAGGAAAAGGGCAACTGCCCATGAAGGGGAGAACAAAGGAAATGGGGCACCCAGCAATTAGGAGGAGAAACAAAAGAAAAGGTCAACCACCAAGGGGGAGGGCACAAGAAAATGGGAAACTGCTAATGGGGGAGAAACAAAAGAAAAAGGGCAACAACTCATGGGGTGGACAACAGGTTAAGGGGCAGCCACCCATGGAGAGAGAAATAAAACAAAAAGGGCTGCCCATGGGTGAGGGAGAAGCAAAAGAAAAAGGGCAACAGCACATGAGGAGAAACAAAAGAAAAAGAACAACTGTCCATGGGGGGAGAAGAAACAAAAGAAAAGAGGCAACTGACCATGGGGAGGGAACAAAAGAAAAGTGCAACTGTCCATAGAGGGAGAAACAACAGAAAAAGGGCTACCACCCATGGGGTAAAAAACAAAAGGAAAAGTGTAACTGCCAATGTGGAAGCAATAAACAAAAGTAAAAGGGAAACCCCCATTGGGTTAGAAACAAAAGAGAAAGATCAACTGCCCAAGTGGGGGTGGAAACAAAAGAAAAAGGGCAACCTTCCATGGGGGAGAAACAAAAGAAAAAGGGCAACTGCTCATGGCAAGGGGGAAAAAAATAAAAGGAGCAACCTCCCATGAGGGGGTGCAAGAGAAAGGGTAATTGCTCATGAGGGGAATTGAAAGGAAAAGGGCAACCACCAATAGGGGAGAAACAAAGAGAAAAGGGCAATTGCCCATGGTGGGAGAAACAAAAGAAAAAGGGCAACTACCAATGAGGGGGGAGAACAACAGAAAAAGGGTAACTGTTCATTGGGGGGGACAAGAGAAAAATGGCAACTACCAATGGAGGGGGAGAAACAAAGAGAAAAGGGTGATCTCCCATAGGGGGGAGAAACAAAAGAAAAAGGGCAATTGCTAATAGGGAGGAGAAACAAAAGACAAAGGGTTCTGCCCATTGGGGGAGAAACAAACAGAAAGAGCAATTGCCCATGGAGGAATAAAAGAGAAAAGTCAACTTCCCATGGGGAAAGAAACAAAAGAAAAGGGTAGCTGCCCATGGGGACAGAAAGAAAAGAAAAAGGGCAGCCATACATGGGGGAGAAGCAAAAGAAAAGGGCATCCCACCCATGGAGGAGAGAAACAAAAGAAACAGGGCAACCATCCATGGTGGAATTGACAAAAGACAAAATGACCCCTCTAGCGGGGGACAGAAACAGCAGAAAAAGGGTAGACACCCACGTGATATGGACTATCTGCCTTGGATGGACAGGGGAGGTAATAAGGAGAATATAGTGGACAGTAAAGACACTGAGTGGATTCATAAATTTCACAGAAATGAAGAATTTGACAGCAGATAAGGAGCACTTGGCCCACTTAGTCTGCCCATTTTTATGTTGTCTTCAGTGTGCATAAGCAACATGCTGTGGTAGTAGGAGAACTGCAGAGGTGTGTCAGTGTTGGCAAATGCAGGACACGCTTTAGTAGGTGCATCAGTCATTCACCAGTTAGCCAGCATGCTAGCACTGACACAAGTTTATTCAAAGTGCCACCAACTTGAAACAAACATGCCGCTGCAATCAGAGAAAAGCTTGTCATGCAGCAGCATAGATGACATGCCTCCCTACATTCCTTTGCTGGTGAAGCATTTCAATAAACATGGCAGCGTCTCCTGCTGTCTGTCACACAATCCCAAAAGAAGACCGACACTGGGGGTGCAATCCCTGTGTCGGCATGTCCACCCCCCCACATTGTGTGGCACACTGGGAGCCCACCCCAGTGTTGCCAACATCAGGCCCCCCAAAAGTCATGGGGCACACTGGGAGCCCATCACATTTGTTTCAATTCACCTGTAAAGAAAGAAAACAGTCCCGTAAGATCCGGTTGTTTTTTTCTGTTCCTTAAAAAAAAGAAAATGGTCCATTGTCCGCAGCTCCTCCCCTCCACCAACCTGCACCCACTCTCTGTGCACCCCACCTCCCCACATATACTTACCTCTGGAGGTTTGGCGCTGTGATCTTCAGTGGAGCGGGAACACATCTGCACTCTTCAAGGCCAAACTACAAAATGAAGAAATGCCTTTAAGTTGTATAATGGCATAAATGGGGAGTTTCAACTTAGGTGGATGTCTCAGACATTTTTTTGAATTTTAGCTCCTAATTTTCAACATGGGTTTCTTGGGACCCCACCTCATGAACATATGCATTGTCATTTCATTATTTGGTCCCGAAAGGTTATTTCGTGGTCACTGCACAGAATCAACTTTCAGGACCAACTAAAAAATGACAATCGCTGTTCATAATTGAAGTCTAAAAAATCAAAGTTACAAATTTAGCGAAAAAAAATGACTGTGTTAAGGCGTGGTATTGCAAGAGTTCCACGTAAGCTTATAACTTTGACAATTTTAATAGTATTTTCACTCCAGATTTTCAACATTGCCATTTTTGCACACCTCCTTATGAACAGTACAGCTGTCATTTTTCACATCCTGCCCAAAATGTGTTTTCGCACATTTGGCACACAATGCTGCGGTAGCTGTGTGAAATCAACTTTTGGGACAGATTAAGAAAATCACAGTGACACTGTTCATGAGCAGAGGTCCCAAAATGCCTATGTTGAAAATCTGGTTAAAAAAACTCCAAAATAATTGCATTACAGGTGTGCACTGCACAGTTTCTATGCATGTGCGTGACTTAACCAATTTTTCATATTTTCACTCCAGATTTTCAACATTGCCATTTTTTTACATCTCCTCATGAATAGTACAGCTGTCAATTTTCACATGCTGCCTGAAATGTGTTTTCACACCTGTGGCTCCAAATGGCACAGTCGCTGTGCAAAATCACATTTCAGCTAACAAACTGATAATACTGCTGTTCATGAGGTGGGGTCACAACAAGTCCATGTTGAAAATTTGGAGTGAAAATACCAAAAATCACCCTGAGCATTAGGGCTTCCAACCATAATGCACCACCCTGTGGAGACTGACAGGCATTAGGGGTGTGAGAGGATTGTCAGCTGTAATGTTCACACCATTCCACCCCACCCCCACCCTGCAGCCAGTGACAGGCATCTAAGTGTGCCCTGAATTGTTCAGCCCCAAGGTTCACCCCATTCTGCACCTATCTCAATGTATTTCCCTATGGAATGGGGTGAGCATAAGGCACGAAGACCCCAAGGCACAACGTGACACTTGTCGGTGTCTGCAGGGTAGCATGAGATGAAATGGCATGAGCTTTATGGCCGATAACCAAAAGGCACACCCCAATGCCTGTCAGTCACTGCAGGGTGGGAGTGGGGTTGACGTCAGTTCAATACTTCACTGCCATTCCTATTATGCATCTTTCTAACTCCTGCACCACCAGTGCCAATGTCAGCAAGACATTTGGCATTGATAAAATGCTTGTTCCTACCTACTGTAATACCATAGTCCCTACTTGATATCTGGCTTAGCCCTCCTTTCTCTAACCACTAAGCTTCACTTTTGCCTAACCCATGCATTCTTGAATCCTGTTGCAGTTTTTACCCCCACTACCTTCACTGGAAGGCTATTCCAGAAGTTCACCACTCTTTTTGTGAAGAAGTACTTCCTCATGTTTCCCCTGAGTCTACACCCCTCCAGCTTCATAGCATGCCCCCTTGTTCTTGCGCATCTTTTTTCTGAGAAATGCTTCTTTCTTGTACCTTATTTATACCCGTGAGGTATTTGAAAGTCTCTTATCATATCTCCCTTTTCCCTCCTTTCTTCCAGGGTGTACATATAGAGGTCCTTTAGTCTCTCCTCATAGGGTCTTTGGTGAAGACCCTGAACCATTTTATTTGCCCTCCTCTGGATCACATCTACTCTTTCTATGTCCTTCCAAAGATGTGGTCTCCAGAACTGGACACAGTACTCTAGATGAGATCTCACCAATGATTTATACAGCAGTATCACCATCCCTCTTTCTGCTGATGATACCCCATCCTATGCACCCTAGCACCCCCCGGGTCTCCCCATAGCCTTGTGACACTGTTTGGCCACCTTTACATCATCCCATATGATTACCCCTAGATCTCTTTCCTGTTTGGTGGTCCTCTGTACTGCTCCCCTATCTGGTACTCCGTTCTAGGGTTTCTGTGCCCTAAGTGTATTATTTTGTACTTCTTCTCATTGAAACTTAGTTGCCACACTCTTGACCACTCCACATGCTTTCTTAGATCCTTTTTCATTTTTCCACACACACACACACAATGTCTACATTATTGCTGATTTTAGTGTTATCTGGGAACAGGCATACCTTCCTTTATAGCCCCTCTGCAATGTGACTAATAAAGTAATAAATCAAGTACATTATCTCCAGGAGGTTTTAATGAAATACTTAATTTTGCACCAGAAGCCATACAAAGAGAGACTAAAAGAGCTTAATGTGTATACCCTCGAGAAAAGGATGGAGAGGGGGAACATGATAGAAACTTTCAAGTACCTCAAGGGAATCAACAAAGTCCAAGAGGGTAGCATCTTTCAGAAAAAGAGATGTGCAAGAACAAGGGGCCACAATCTGAAGATGGGGGAATGGCTCAGGGGCAACGTGAGGAAGTATTTTTTCTCAGAGAGGGTGGTGGACGCATGGAATGGCCTTCTTGAGGAGTTTGTGGGGTCAAAAACAGTGAGTGAATTCAAGAATGCATGGACAGACATAAGGCAATTCTGGTGGGGGTTAGGAAGAAGTAGGGTATTGGTTAACTAGGATCTGCAGCTTATCCAATAGGTAGGGAAATGGGCAGACTAGGTGGTTCAAGCAGTCCTTATCTGTCTTCAAAGTCTATGTTTATATGTTTGTATTTCCTGTAGATACAATTAATTTCTTTCGAGGGGAACAATGGGATGGCTATATTTTTTTGTTGATGTTTGTTTAGGTGGTATTTTTCTACTCTGTTTTCTCTATTTTGGGTTATTCTTATTGTTATTTTTTTTCTATTATGATGTATAATATTGTTTTTCTTTGAGTGGCTTTTACTATTTTCTGATATACAACTAATCTCAGATTGGAGCATGACAAGAGTCTGCACTAGGAGTACACCGGTCTCTATCTTTCTCTGGTTTCATCTGTTTTCAATAATACAGATACAATCCAGTTACCCCCTTTTTAGGGCTGCAGGTAGGTGGAGCTTGCAGTCCTCTTGCATCAGCTCTAAAAATGAGTTACTGGATTCAGGGAACACTTCCTTTGGAGTTTTCGAATGATCCTTCCATATCTTTGCAGCCCTTCAATTTAACCCTTGCAGTGCTGCATATTGAACATCTGTCCAGAGCTCAATCAAATAGATTCATTCTAGTTCTTTCGGCAGCCTAGGAGTAAAACACAGATTCTCTGGAAAATCACCTCTCCTCCCCAACCTTGTAGTGCTTCACTGAGTGCAAGAAACACATGTTTTCTTTTGAATCTGACTTGGTAAGCAGCATTTTTAGAGCTAATGCAAGAGGGCTGCATACAGCCATCTTGTTGTCTGTAGCTGGAAAAATGGAGTACCATGGCATACATTTTTTGGATTTTTCAGTGTATCTTTCTTCAGCTTGCCAGTCATATAAAATACTCTTTTGTCTCTGTTGAGTAGATCAATTCCAACACTATTTTCTCAGCTTTTTTTAATTGAAATGTGACTTGCTATCTTTGGAGACTAATAATTTACTGATATGAGTTTCAACAAATAACAGCATCTAAATGCAGAGCAGTTTCAGATTACATTTGTTGTCATCTCTCCCAATGTGTGCATATGTGTGTGTGTGTGTTCTCTGTGTGTGTGTGTCTGTGTGTGTGTGTGTAGCAATGATTTACAGTATTTCCTCTTAAGAGTTGCTTTATGTTAATGCTTTCTGGACCTAATTAGTGGCATTGGAACTCTCATGGTTTTATGCTTGAATGAAGGGTAAATAAATGCTAGGCAGCTAATGTTTTAGGGGTTTTCAGAGGTTGCAAGGGGCATACTAGGGAATTACAAAGAATGATAGCAGTGTCAACTGCAGTGTTCCTAGATTGAATAAAGCATTTCCCTGTAGGGCACCCTCCTTTTCCCTATATTTCCCATGTAAAACTGGGGCAAAACTCCTGTACATTTTCTTGTATGCTCAAATCAATACATGTACATGAACTGACTTCATTATGTCTGTCAGTAAAATCACTATAAGAAATGTTAAAGCTGTTTTTATTTATTTTAAATGGTAAAACTCACTTGCAACATATTATAGAGGCTCTGGAAAAATGTTGGAATCTCTCAAGCTTTGCTGTCAATGTTCATATGTCTCCAGAACCTCTTGATGGTATTATAGCATTGCTACAATGTACTGACACAGCCAGATAGCCTGGATGAGATGCAGTATGTCATATTCAGCAGGGTCATATGTTTATCCATTTTGGCAATGTACTGACATGGGATAACTTTGATGAGATGCAGGATCTCATTTTCAGAGGGGTCCTAATTTTACTCACTTCTGCAGTGTACCAATACAGGTTAACCTGGCTAAGATGTAGTGTCTCATTTTCAGTGGGATCGTACTTTTACCAGTGCTGACTTGAACTATGCATATGTGAGTATAACGCATATGTAGTCATGTCATTGCTGCCATGTTATGGCTTACTATGGTGCAAACTGTGCATGGCCAAGTATCACACATGCACAGTTCTGTCATCACAGCAGTATCAGCTACATCTGACTCTGGAGTGACGAGAGCACTGCATATTTTTTTCAAAACTCTTGCTGCTCCCAAAAGCTCTCCACAGCCATATCGGCACTGGGCTGGCAAAAGCTAAGGGATGGGCAACATGGGGGACCATTCTACTGTCTTCATGTCCACAGTCTCTAATGGCAGGTCATTTTATAAGGCCGTCACCTTCTGGGACAAATTATGCTTACTAATGTTACCCCTAAACTTGCCATCTGTGACCTTTGGAGCATGTCCCTGTGTCTCACTGGAGAACATATCCATATGTTCAATGCTGTTGATACCCCTGAGGATGGAAAGACTGAGCTCATGTCCCATTTCAGCCTGCTGTTCTACACGGACAAGCAAAAGGATGGATGAGAAACACCCACATATGCAGAAAGCACCAAGACCACAAAAATATTCAAAGTACTTTATTTAACTAAAGTGCATAGTGTACCCATACATAACGAACATAAAAAGTGACGGCTGAGCCTTTCTGCAACTCACATTTCTCCTGACCCCCTGCCAGGCATCATCACAGTAATTCACTCTGATGATGCCTGGCAGGAGCTGGGAGAAGCGTTACTTTCAGAGTGGCTCTGCCATCACTTTTTTATGCTCAGTATGTGTGGGTGCACTTTGCACTTTAGTTAAATAAAGAACTCTGAGTAATATTTTTGCAGTCCTGGTGCTTTCAGCACATGTGGGTGCTCCTCATCCTTTTGCTTGTTTCATTTTTTTCATTGCTGAGCACCATATTACTTGTCAAGTCATTCCGTATCCATTTTGCTTTGTTCCACAGGAAGAAGATGATAACAACTACTAGTAAACATAAATGTGGATATTATCTGTTAGATCCTTCCAGGTATTCATGTTTTGAAAATGCAGCTTCCCCTTAACAGTGGTATCTAAACAGAGAGCCCACCAGCAAATTTCTTTTTAATTTTAGTACTTAACACATTCTCTTTACTGCTACAGCAAATGTAAACACTGAATTAAATATGAAGAAACCGATAGAGGGAAGCTTACAAAGGATGTCAGTTGATATTTTATGCGACTGTATAAATATGCAGAACTAAAGTGCTACATAAATTCACTGTCACTAAGCAAGTGGTAGATGGGGGGATTTGTCAACACAAAAAGGGGGGTTGGTTTGCACTCAGGGAGGAGTGAGAAGGTCAGTTTTCTTATGTGGGACAGTGACCCACAGGGTGTAAAAAGTTGGGATTATTGAAAATATGATGAATTATAATGGTCTACATAGCCCATTTTCTTAAAGCAACAGTTTTGTCATCAAAGAAGAAAAAAGGTGGGTCAGAACTGACAACCATCTGGCACTTTTTCACAACCCCCCACTCAAAAATGAATATGGGTACAATTTAACTTGCTGCACTATAAGACCGTAACAAAGAATTCAGCTTGTATGCCAAGCTGGTGTTTCTCTGCTTGACATATGTGTTGTATTCTTTTGGCAGGATCTTTATAGAGTATAGTACCACAATAAATGTTCTTTACCTTATCCTCACTTCCATCTGAAAGGTACCCTAACCCCCTTTCTGCCCTGATATTTATTTATTTGCTTTTGGTAACCAGGTAAGCACACTAGACAGCTAGTGCCTATTTTCAGGTGTGATCCAGGAGAATTATAACTAAGGTATCCATGAAACAAATACAGAGTCAACGTTACAAACTGGAGCAACATGCTCCAACAGTGGGTAAAAACTGCTTAAGGTACATACAGGCTCAAAGAAGCATCATGGGGGAAGGGGCGTAAAAACGACAAGACATAACCAGGGAATTTAGAGCAACAGTACGTATCATAGGAATAAGAATAAATCCTCCAACAGTGGGTAACACAGCATAAGGTATATATAGGCTCAAAGAGACATCGTGGGGGGTATAAGACAACAGGACCTACTCTAGGCATTTACAAAAACAGTACATAGCATAGCCATTAGAATAAATGCAACACAAAATAGTGGTGCAGTAAGTGCCTAGCAGGGGTATCATGTGGCGCTGTGCGTGGCCTTGTGCCACAGACATGACCTTGTGCCCCGACCTTTGCCCTCTTGGCGCTGTACGTCTGGCATGTGTGCAGCTCTATCACGCTGTTCGGTAACAGCGTGATAGGGACCGACGGTGCTGCCTGAACAGCGCGATAGGGACAGACGGGGTTGTATTGCACAACATTTCCACATGGGTCTGCCGTGCTGCAGAGCACCATATTGCCTACTCTCAAGTTGCTAGCATGGCACGCAGGAGAGCTCCCCAGTGGAGTAGCTTGGAGGTGGCCAACCTAGTGGCCATGGTTAAGCCTCACTATGGGCCACTGTTTGGGGGGGAACCCCTAGACTTGGCCCGCACCCAAGTGTGGCAGCAGGTGGCCACTGCACTGGAGCAGGTCACAGGGCAGCGCAGGACAGCAGAGCAGTGCAGGCACTGCTACAGTGACCTGCGCGAGGAGGAGCAGGCACTGCTGGCACGCCTCAGGTCCCGTGCCAGGAGGGGCATTGTGCCTAGGCCAGGTGGGTGACCCATCTATGCACCTGTATTGTCTGCAGGGGTATGACTGTATTGGGGCCAGAGCATGGGGAGGTTGTTCCATGGTTGGCTGTGTCAGTGTTTGCAGGTGTGTGATGCATGGGTCTGGCTGTGTGGGCAGGCACACCTGATGGTGCAGGGGTCTGTCTGCATCGGATCTCACTAATGTGCTTCTCAACATTTGTTTCCCACAGGCATGGAGGAGTGGAGGAGGGCCCGGGCTGAGTCGCACAGGGGTGCTGCAGGGGTGGCCGGTGGAGGAGGCAGCAGTATGGGCCCGCATAAGCAGCAGCAACAGCAGCATCTGCAGCAGGAGCCGCCACAGCAGCAGCAGCAGCAGCGGCTGGATGAGGGTGAGTGTCATTACATCATGGATGCTATTGCGTGCACTGGGGGAGATGGGGCATGGCCACCATCCATGGATAACACTGCCATGCCTGCGACTTGTGACAGTCAGCACTGTCCAGTGGCACTGCATGTCTGTGAGTGCGTCACTGATGGTCCATGTATGTACTGGGCACATGACTGTGGCACTACCTTCCCACCATGTAGACATGTCACTGTACTACCTTGGTTGTGCTGTGCTGGGCATGGGGGGAGTGTGTCGTGGCACACATGACTGTTGCTGCCTGGTTGAGCTTGGCCCATGCACGGTCACTGTGTGTGTGTGCAGTCCATCACAGGGGCAGGGCACTTGGCTGTATACCATGCATACTGGGTGGGCTTCAGGGTTGTGTACAGTCCTGGCCATTGATTCTGTTCCTTTGCCCTAGGTGTACGGATCCTGCACAGGATCGAGCAGGCCATCCACCGCCTGATGGAGGTGTCACAAGAGACGCTCAGCATACTGAGGGAGATGAATCGGAGGGGTGTGTGTCGCCGGAGGAGGCCACAGGGTCCAGGCCGTCCTGAAGATGCTTCAGCCTGGGGACAGTAAGCTGCCCACATCTACACCTGATACCCTTCCCTCACACCCTGCCTTCCCTCACCAGGTTCTTACCTGCACCCATGACCCCCCAATCCCTACCTTGTACCAGTACTCCCCACACCTGTTTTGTATATACATGTATATAGTGTTTTGTTGTTCCTGTTGATGTTGTTCTTCTGTTCTTCATAGATATATATATATATATATTTTGTTATGAATACTGTGGTGGTCTCTGATTTGCAGCTGGCTATCGGTGCTCAGTTGCAGGGTGTGCACAGCATCTGGTGTGGTGAGGTCCTGGGATTGTGCGTGTGTCTGCATGGGGGTGTCCCTGGTGTGGTGGTGGTTGTCAGCCAGTCTGGCGTGTGCTGCCACACTCCACTGTGGGCTCTTGGTGGGTCTGGCTTGTATGGTTCTGTGGAACACAAGGTTGCATTGTGCCAGGTGGGGGGGCATGGTGGTTCTGGCAGTGCCAGTCACACTCACTGCACATGGGTGGTGTCTTGGGGTTCCAGGGCATAGTGTGCTGTGCACAGTGGGGGCTGTGGTACACTTGGGTTGTCCGGGCCCTTTGTGTGGCAGTATTTGCTTGCCAGTGGGTGTGCTGGGGCGCCGTGACCCTGCTGTGCTTTGTAGGCTTGTCCCCATGGGCCAGTGGATTTTCCGTCCCTCCACCGGTGATGCTGTGCTTCGGGTGTGGGGGTGTGTTGTTAGTTCTACACTGTGTTCCTGTGCCCGTCTGTACCATGGGTGGTGGGCCCCTGCCTACCTCCCTGGTTGTGCAGTTCCATTGCTCTGCTGCTGGGGGGGGCTTCCTGCTTGCGCTATGGCACATCTCGACTGCTCAGCTGGGTTGGCCTTGTTGCGCTATGGCGCGACATATGTGCTCAGCTTCCCCTACCTGGTTGCGCTATGGCGCAGGTTGTGCGATATTCAGACATTGGCTGGTTGAGCAATTTGACTTGCTCCACTTTTGAATATCGTGTATATTGTGCATGTGCGCAATTGACTTGTGCTTGCTCCTGCTGTTGCGAACATTTTGGGCGCAGTTTGAATATCTGGCCCTCTGTCTACATTTGTTTACATAAGTAATTAGGTTTGGTTGAATCCCCCAACTCCATGATTTCTCCCTGGTAAAAATAAATCAAGTAAGATAATCTATTTCACTAATGACAAGTCTGATTAAGACCAGATGCTTGTTACCCTCAATAAGTTGCATACCAGAACACATGTAAGGCAGAATGATTTTTTTTAAATCAGTGTTATTACCAATAATATAGTCCAGGACAAGAGGGGATTGGGAGAGCACCACTCTGTTAAATAGAGATGACCTCATGTGTTTTTGTTTCAGTTCTAACTGTGGAAGCAGACAGTTTAGGTATCCTGTCATGTGTTTTCTAGCCTCTCTCTCTCTCTCTCTCTCTCTGATCACAGAAGGACAGCATAGAACTTCTATGCAACCCTAAAAAGAAACCTTTTTATGACTTTAAAAAAAATAAAACGTGCTTCCACCACAGTAAAATAGTTCCTGCATATCCCAGCACTGACACACCATCTTAAGCTAAAATATTACGCACAGCAAAATACATTTATTTTTAACTATCCATGAAACCCTCTATTTTACCCAACCTACCCCCATTTACTGTACCTGTTTCCTCACCTTTCTTTCTACTTTTTATATTCCCTCAATTTTCCCCACCTTGCCTCTTTCTGTCTTTCCTGCATTCAATAGATGGAATGTTTACTATGGATGAAATAGAAGAAATCAAATTTCTACGAAGTTCTACTGTCAGAATGTTCACCCCCCATCACACAACAGAAGGCCTCAGATGGAACCAGGGCTTTTGTTTATCTGTAACAGGTTGCACAGCAGATATTTCCTGGTAAGCAGGTAAGGATAGGAGGGGGATTGTCATGGTCAGCAAAGAAACACCAGAAATTTAAACTGTAAGTACTGTAATACTACTTTTTTTAAAAATTTACATATGTGTGTGTAAGAAGAGAATTATGAGGCCAAATAACATTTTATTATTTTTAAAATATAAGGCAGTTTTATTTTTATGGCATGAGGAGGGGGCACCTGTTATATAGGGGGCTAACTGCAGATTCAAGCAGACTTGATAGATTATGAGGCATGTTTCTGCTGGCAGATTTGTATGTTCATAGTTGAAGATTTGTAATGAGTAAAGGTGACAGCCATGTTTGTGAAGGCATTCAGGGTTGTGTGGTTAGTACCAATTTTAGTGTGTAAGAGGTTGTTGGATCTTTTTCCTGTGCTGTTGTGCTGAGATAACAGCACTGGTAAATATGGCCCTCAGCCAATCAGGTTTCACAATTTTCAAAACCCATTTATAATTAAGTACTAAGTTATGACCAGAGGTTAGATTAACAGTCTGTTAATCACTCCCTTGGGGAGTTATATGGCACAAGGTGTAGCCAAGTGCCATATTGCCACAAGGGGGTGATTAAAACTCATTGTCTCCCAGTGGCCATTGTGGGCCGGGTTCAGCAATGGATGGTACCTATGCCACATGGTGGCTACAGGACTGTGTTAATCTAATCTCTGGTCATACCTTATTGCTATTATTATAAGGGCACTGTATGTTTCATTTATTGAGACTTCTCTTAAATGGATTATTTTTTCAATTAAGCATCATTTTATGTTAAATAGGCCTTCCATGCAGTTTAGAACTGGGACACCATAGACAGTGGTATACTGATCTGTTAGTTACCATGGTGTCCTGTCATGAACGTTCTCCACTTTCTAATCCGCTGTTGTGGTAATGAGCGAACAGGTGACTTTTGAATCTGTCACCGAGAATGCCTGGTTTTGAACCTGTATTCACCACTGTTACAATAAATACAGGTATTTCTGGATTACATGAATTGAAACTGTGGAATTTCTGCATTTTAAACTGGCCACTTTGTTTGTGAGTGTGAGCAATAGTACTTTAAGTGGTGTGCTGGTGTCTGTCAAGCTCTTGCTCAGAGACGACATTTACAATTATGTGGCCTTGTTTGATGTTTGGCACATTTCTGACTATAATTTAAGATGATGTGTATAGACTTTTGTCCAATACCAAAGGGAACTTCTCGGAGCCCCACCAACGGAGAAGATTATACACAATAGAAAAAGTGGGCTCATGAATACCAGGCAAGTAACCACAATGGTTTAAAGATGTACAAAATCATTTATTGAAAAAAAGCAAGGTAGCACCCTTATAGCATACACATCAATGTTTCACACTTACTGGTGCTTTTTCAAGACATCAGCAGCAGTCTCACAGAGTCATTTATACACATTACTAATTGGCCCCACCTGAGGCATTTAAAGAAACATACATGGAACACCAGATGTGCATATACAAATTAAAAACATAATCAAACACCATATACTCATAATACCCATATTGAAAACAAAAGGGGGAGGGGAAAAAAGGGGTGAGACAGAAAGAAAAAAAGAAAAAATCTTAAGATACCATATACAATTATTTCTGCAAATATTGCACATTGCTCTAACCAATAATCTTATAGTATTACAATAGCATCATTACTATTTGTTCTAACTATAACTCATTTTAGGAACTAGGAACCTGGTAAGACATAATATTGTTTGGGACTTGTTAGGAAGGTGAGCTACACTTTCTACTGAAAGTTTTATTTTCGCTTATTGGTATTAAGAAGAGAATTTCAGGATTCCATTAAAATGTAGTAATTTTATAACCAGAGGGAGTGAAATACAACTGAATTTGCTTGATTCCTGTGGTTTGAGACCTAGGATTTGGAAGGATATTTTTACAACACTTTAGAAGTGTTCTGCTGGTGGAGGAGTGAGTTTTTATGCCTTGTTTCAGTGAATGGTTTTGTGTATTAGAATCAGACATAGCGGAGTGTCTATATAGAAAGGCCTGCTTACATCGCAGGTGTCACTAGTCAATCAATTCGTTCTGGGTGGGGTTTTCATCACTGAGCTGTCTTAGGCAACCTACACTGTGAGAAGCCAGTCAGACAGACTTGGCTGCTACTGTTTGAGGCTGAGAAACTGGCTATACTGCAGAGAACAAACTATAACTCATTTTAGGAACTGGGAACCTGGTTAGACATAATATTGTTTGAGTCTTGTTAGGAAGATGAGCTACGCTTTCTACTTAAAGTTTTATTTTTGCTTATTGGCATTAAGAAGAGAATTGCAGGATTCCATTAAAGTGTAGTAATTTTATAACCAGAGGAAGTGAAATACAACTGTATTTGCTTGATTCCTGTGGTTTTAGATCTATGATTTGGAGGAATACTTTTGCAACATTTTAGAAGTGTCCTGCTGGCTGAGGAGTGAGTTTTTATCCCTGGTTTCAGTGAAGGGTTTTGTGTGTTAGAATCAGACATAGCAGAGTGTCCACATAGAAAGGCCTGCTTACATCACAGGTGTCACTAGTCAATCAATTCATTCTGGGTGGGGTTTTCATCACTGAGCTGTCTTAGGCAACCTACACAGTGAGAAGCCAGTCAGACAGGCTTGGCTGCTATTCTTTGAGGCTGAGTAACTTGCTATACTGCAGAAAACAAACTATAATTCATAATACCCAAGAAGAAGAGGAGGAGTTACCTAAATCAAACAATAGAAGCACTCTGGGTAGGGGGGTTGACACCAGTCCATTTACAGAAGAAAGAGTCCGGAAAGAACTCCTAAAACTCAAGGCGGACATAAGCAATGGGGCCTGATGGGATTCACCCCAGAATCCTAAAAGAACTAAGGGACGACCTAGTGACACCACTGACCACACTTTTTAATAAATCATGGGAGGATGGGGTGGTACCTGAGAACTGGAGGAGGTCAGATATGATTCCCCTTCACAAAAGAGGGAGCAAGGCAGAAGCAGGAAACTACAGACCTGTTAGTTTGACCTCAGTGGTAGGGGAAATGATGGAATCACTTCTGAAAGAAAGAATTATTGAGTACCTAGAGGCCAGCAGGGCACAGGACCCAAAGCAGCATGGATGCACAGCAGGAAGGTCATGTCAGATGAATCTAATTGATTTCTTTGACTGGGTGTCCAAAGTAATAGACCAGGGAGGGGCTGTGGATATGGCCTACCTTGGCTTTTGCAAGGCATTTGACACAGTCCCGCACAAAGGATTAATAATCAAGTTAGCCAGCCAGGGAGTGGGTCCCAGGGTGGTAGCCTGGGTAGCAAACTGGCTGCACAACAGGACACAGAGGTAACAGTGAATGGAACTCATTCCAAATAAAGGGGGGTTACTAGTGGAGTACCTCAGGGCTCAGTACTGGGTTCAGTCCTCTTTAAAGTCTTTATAGGTGACATTGCAGAGGGTCTGCAAGGAAAGGTATGCCTCTTTGCAGATGACATGAAGATCTGTAACAGAGTTGATACACAAGGGGGGTAGAAAAGATGAGAAGGGACTTGGGAAAGTTGGAGGAATGGTCAGACATATGGCAACTTAGATTCAATGCAAAGAAGTGTAAAGTAATGCACCTGGGAAACAAAAACCCAGGAGAAGTGTACACAATGGCATGGGAGGTGCTAACAGCAACAGTAATGGAAAGAGACCTGGGGGTAGTCATATCAGATGACCTAAAGGGGGGCAAGCAATGTGAAAAGTCAGTAAGGAGAGCCGGGAGATTCTGGGATGCATAGGGAGAGGCATCACAAGTAGAAAAAGGGAAGTGGTTATCCCTCTGTACAGACAGTTGGTGAGACCCCATCTGGAGTACTGCGTGCAGTTTTGGAGATCCCATCTACGCAAGGACATAGACAGGATGGAAGCAGTCCATAGGAGGGCAACTAAAATTGTGCAGGGTCTACATCAGAAACCATATGAAGAGAGACTGACAGACCTTAATATGTATACCCTTGATGAAAGGAGGGACAGGGGGGACATGATAGAAACTTTCAAGTACCTGAAGGGAATCAACAAAGTCCAGGTGGGTAGCATCTTTCAGAAAAAGAGATGTGCAAGAACAAGGAGGCACAATATAAAGATAGAGGGGGGATGACTCAGGGGTAATGTGAGGAAATTATTTTTCATGGACAGAGTGGTGGATGCATGAAACCACCTCCTTGGGGAGGTTCTGGGGTCTAAAACAGTGGGGGAATTCAAACATGCATGGGACAGACATAAGGCAATTATAGTGGGGGTTGCAGGACGCAGGCTGTTGGTTAACTAGAATCTGCAGCTTATCCAATAGGTAGGGAAATGGGCAGACTGGGTGGGCCAAGTGGTCCTTATCTGCTGTCAAAGTCTATGTTTCTATGTCTGTAATGATGAACTGTGCTATTATAACATCACTGTATTACTTCAAAAAACTGGATAGAAGATTTATAATATCAAAAACTAGTTAATTTCTACATACACTAAACCAAGTACATTCCTTGAAATGAAAAACATTTTATAAAACATTTTAACAATGATACCTCTTAGATTTTTGCCTGGAGTTATATGCATTTTGCAAATAACACATAAATGAGTGCTCATTCTCTTCGCCCACCACCCCACCCCCGACTGTGACAATCAGTGGGACTCATCGGGAAACCTCATCTCCCTCATCATAAGTAAGTTTTCTATGCATTTTTGGGGTTTGCCGTTCTAATCTATGGAGTTTAAATGTTTTTGTCCCACAATACTGGTTGCTGTCTGTTAGGGTTTCGGACATGGTGACAGTCATGTTTTCCTGATAAAATGAAAATCTGTTGCGTACTGGCACTTCTTTCATAAAGAAGAGAAAAATACATGCAATGATTAAGCTGAAGTGCTGTACGGAGTTTTTAAATTCCCGCAGAATGGAATTCTGCAGAATATTCAAAATTCTGCCAAAAATGGAATGGTGGAATTCCACAGCATAAAATAGTTGCAGTAGAATTTTCTGCTGAAAAATCACTATTCTGCAGAATATTATTCTGCAGATCTCAATATTTTCTGTGGAAATTGTTGCAGAATAATTTTCCACAGAAAAAATGAATGTTCCACGGATCACAGTAGGCGGAATTCCACAGGCGAATAAGCAAAATTCCAATGGAAATTCTGGTGGTGGAATGGTCATTCTGCACTAATTCTGCCGGTGGAATTCCACATTCTGCACAGCACTATTAGGCTGTGGATTGTACAGTAACGTGGGTTGATGTAACCCTGTTAGAACCCTTCCAACCAATCAGAATTGCTGTACTTACCTTATAATCTCTGATGCACTATCATGTACAGCCTGATCACGATGGCGCACACATTCTTTATGTGATCATTCCATTCTCTAGCACAGCTGAATGACTGTAATGATACATTCTGATTCTGAAACAGCATTAATAAAGAGTTGGTGGATGAACTATTTTATTAAAAATCTCCATCTCAATGAGGAAAACATTCAAAAGGTACACTTTCCAAACTTTTCTTTTGAAATCAGTTTTTATAGTAGTAGTTAGAAACTGACCCAGGATTTAGATTAAAGGAGTACCACAGTCAAAGTTTGCAAAAATGTATGTTGTGCAGAGTTTTGATTTGTGTGTGTAGTCCAGGTGTGTCTTTCCCTTTGTTTGCCATTAAAGGAAAAGTACACCCTAATATCTTGTAATTTTGTTTCCATGTCAACAGACAACTTTTTTTGTGTAGCTGTCAAGAGATGTATGCAATTGCTTGGTTTGTTTTCACATTTCATACTAGGCCCTGTAACTATCCTGAGAGGTCTGTATTCGCTAGTTGTTGAAATCTCACTGGCCCTGAGACCTGCATTAGTATATGAGAATAAGATGTGTCAGCACCCTGTAGACTCCACAGTATGCCTGGCTGCATAATTAGATTTCAAAGAAACAAGTTGCAGGAAGGTGTGAATTACCACATTTACCTTCAGTTACTATGCAAACTGTCTGAGTTGTAATACAGGGTTTTCCCTGTAAACTGCGTTCAATGTATGTGTTTCCAGAAAGTTTTTGTAGAGCATTTGTTCTTTCAGCACAGAAATACTTGGTATGAATGAGTGACATGACATCATGTTCTCATATGCTAATGCAGCTCTCATGGGCAATGAGATTTCAACAACCATAAAATGGAGACCCCCAGGGTAGTCACAGGATACTATCATGAACAGTGAAAACAATCTAAACCAAACACATATAGTCCTAACAGCTACAACAAAACAGTTGTCTGACATGGAAACAAATAACATTAAGGCCCTGTACACATCAGGCTAGTTAAAACGTTTTAAGGTGCTTAAAACATTTTAACTAGTGCAAACACGGTGCCCATCCGCATTGAAGCACAATTTCAAAGCGTGTTAGGAAACCGTGCTTAAACCCTGCTGTGAGCTAGTCTCAAGTCCGTTTTTAAAAATGGTTTTATGAGAGAAAGCATGTTACCCTGTAGTGTGGATGGGCGTCTGCATATTGCTCCTCCAGGAAGCGTGTTAAGGGTCGTGGAGAACCCGTTTTAAAAAACGTTACTGGAGGCAGATGCAGACGGGAGTTGGCTGTGGTATAACTGAGTTAAAACTCGGTTGAAGCCTGATCTGGATGGGCTGCTGTGGTGAGTTTAAAAACGTTTTTAAAATGTTTTTTAAAATGGTGCAAATCTTCAGCTCTATGTGTACAGGGCCTTACATGATATGAGGGTGTAGTTTTCCTTTAAGGTTTTTTTTTTTTTAATTAATTTTCTAGTTACATGATAGTTGCACGCCCCTGGTGGTTTCCATCTGACCAAGTTTTATTATTATTCTTTTTTCCTACAATGTCCTGTCTCATGTGACAGTGATGCGTCTGGGACCACTGATTCAGCAAGTACTAGAAATAGGAGCCTGATGTTCTGGCCTCCACTAAATAGCTCTAATTCAATATTTTTGTTTTCTATGTGTGTGTGTCAGGTCTAGCCAGCAGGAGTAAATATTTTGCTTTTAAAACATTTTCATTTCATCAAACTACACACAGCCATAAAAAGTACACAAATCACCCCAGGTCATCAATGCTATAATCAATAAAGACTCTAGCAGTTTTCCAACAGGATAACCCACTCAATTAGTCCTCAAGTGTTTCCTAAACTGTAGATGAAGCCATTAGTGCTCACTAAACAAGGAAAGTTACTCAATATCACAGCTCTGCTGTTGTAAACTTCAGTCTAAACCAGTGCTTTCCATGGTCCCAGATACATCACTGTCACATGAGACAGGAGACACTGGGTCATATTTTCAAAGAGATGCTAGAGCAGTTCCATGTGATGATAGTGATCGAAAAACAGTGAATGCTATCATCATGAATGTATGTCGCCAAAAAGCATTTCAGTGACATACAAGTACCAGTGACCTGACTTCTGGAAAACACAAAAGTGTTTTTGTTGGGGGGGATGCCCCCCCACTCCTCCCTCAGGGGGAACTTCTCCTCCACACTCCTGACTAAAGATTGTCAACTCCAGAAGGGTACATGTCGAGGAAGGTGCGAAACACGGCATAAAAAAAAAGCCACAAGCAGCGGCAAAACAACAGCCCCCAGCAGGTCCTGAACCCAGTTCCTGCTGCACCGTAGCCAGCCACCCTCACCACCACACCACAGGGCTGGTTTAGCTGCAGCAGGATCCCACTTGTGTCTTACCTATTTGGCACAGACACCTTGCATCAAATGTCAGGGTTCAAAAATCAGGCCTATTGTAGGAACAAGAAGAGAAATAAATCATGCTAAGATGGAGATCCACAAAGGCCATAAAACTAGGAGGCTATTTTAGAAAAGACTCCTATAGCAGACAAAGAGAAGGACATACTAGGACCACACACAACTCAAAGCATGCTGCACAACATATGTTTTTGCAAATTCTGACTGTAGTACTCCTAGTTAATCACCCCAGAGGAGAAATATGACAATCAGCTGTACCTTGTGCCAAATTGCACCCCTAGGGGTGATTAACAGACTGTTACTCCAACCCTAGTCATGCCTTATTGCTTAAATAACAAACCTCATGGAATGCTGTGCAGAAACCTTTAGCTCTGATTGGGTTACTTGCACTCTTTATCTCTATGGTAAAGGAGCATTAGTGTAACCAGAACACTGAAATTGATTCCCTCTATGGGAAGTCATGTTCAGTGCACTTTCTTTGCAATGATTTTTAAATTAAAATACTGCTTTTTATGTTGGCTTGCCATGCTTACGCGCAAGTCAACATCTTGCGGTAGTGCAGATTTGGAGACGCGGCCGCTGTTGGGCGAATGCAGAGCACGCATCAGTAGGTGCGTCCCTCATTCCCCAATCAGCCTGCATGCCCCATGCATGCTAATGTGGATGAGCACATCTAAGGAAAGGTCCACTGCTATCCAAGCAAAGCTCGTCAAATGCAGTGAACCCTTCCTGCGTGCACACCACATGAGCAGCATGGCGGGCGGCCGCCCACCCACCCAATGGCTGACTTCGGGGGTGCCCAATCCCCCAGCGGCTTACTTTGGCCGCACAAGCAGCCCGCCCATTTTCTATATGCCATGGGGGGTGCCCAGTCCTCCTTGATTCTTGTGTCCCCCCACTTTTATTGTGTGCTGACGGCGGAGCCCACTCCCGTCGGCACAAATCAACCACCCTGCATATCTTATATGCCGAGAGGTGCCCAATCCCTCTTGGCTCTTGCCTCCCCGCCTTTCATTGTGTGCCCGTGAGGTGCTCAATCGTTGGCATAAATTCACCCTCATTTCTGCCAGCAGCGTGCCCAATCCCCCATCGGCTGCAGCCCCCAGAAACAGTTAGGTGGCACACTGGGAGATCACCCCAGCGTGCCACGTCCCTAAAAACCAACTGTCCCACAATGTAATTTTTTTCTTCCCTGTAACAAAAAAGGTCCCCGTAGTCTCCTGCCCCCACCCGCCCCCACCCACTGCACACCCTGTTCCCCACACCCTCACCCCTCACCCCTATACTTACCTCCGGAGTCCAGCGCGACGATCTTTCGGTGGACAGAAATATGTCTGCACTCTTCAAAGCCGATCATGAACTGAGGAAATGCAGGTAAGCTGTATAATGGAATGAATAGGGTTTTTTCAACTTTGCTGCATATCTCGGGCATTTGTTGGAATTTTGGCACCAAATTTTCAACATGGTGTTTTTGGAGCCCCTCCTCATGAATTCTATGACTGTCATGGAATTAATCGGCCTCGAAAGGTGATTTCATAGTCACTGTGTGAAATCACCATTCGGGACCCATTAATGAAATGACAGTGCCAGTGTTCATGAGGTGGCCTCTCAAAAAGCCTATGTTCCAAATTTGGTGGAAAAAATCCAGCAAATGCCTGTTTTATGAGTGTGCGTTGCGCAGTTGCTACATAGGCTCATAACTTCATGCATTCACAATATTTTAATGCTGGATTTTCAGCACTGTCATTTTTGTACATCTCCTTGTGAACAGTACAGCTGTCATTTTCTACATCCTGCCCGAAATGTGTTTCGGCACTTCCGGCGCACAATAGCGCAGTTGCTGTGGGAAATCAGTGTTTGGGCCAGATTATGAAAATGACAGTGACACAGTTCATGAGCAGAGGTCCTAAAATACCTATGTTGAAAATTTGGTGATGATACTCCATAAAATGACTGTGTTACGAGTGTGCATTGGCAGATTGACGCACGCACGCACTGGCCGTCGTGCATTTGTGATATTTTCACTCTGGATTTTCTACCATTGCCATTTTTCCACACTTTGATGAACAGTACAGCCGTCATTTCACATATCCTGCCCAAAATGTGTTTTCACACTTGGCGCTTGAATACGTAAGCTGCTGTAAATCACTTCTTGGAACACTTTGAGGAAATAACAGTGACGCTGTACATGAGCAGAGGTGCTAAAATGCCTATGTTTAAAATTTGGTGCCGAACACCCATATGTAGAGATTGACAGGTGTCAGGGACGTGACTTGGGATTGTCGGATGTAATGATCATGCCATTCCACCCCCACCCCCATTCTGCAGCCAGTGACAATCATCAAGATGTGCCTTGGATGCTCTGGCTCCAAAGTTCACTCCACTGTCCTATACTGCACTCATCTCAGTGTATTTCCTTATGGAATGGGGTGAGCGTACAGCCAGAAGACCCCAATGCACATCGTGCCACTTGTCGGTGTCTGCAGGATAAGGAGAGGTGAAATGGCATGAGCACTATGGCCAACACCCAAGGGGACACCCCGATGCCTGTCAGTCTCTGCATGGTGGGGGTGGGTTGGCATCAGTTCAATACTTCACTGACATTCCTATTATGCATCTTTCTAACTCCTGCACTACCAATGCCAATGCCAGCAAGACAACACTCGGCATTGACAAATGCTTGCTTAGTACTATTTTAATATTAGAAAACCATTAGGAGGAGGCAAATAAAAGCAATAAGCCCTCCATATTGGATCTTATGTGTAAAATAATGTATGTGGAAGGGAAAAGTTGTAATCCTTCCATCTGCCTCACTCGCATTATTTCATATGCAAGGTTCTTGTTTGACAACTAGTCTCCCCTTGTAGGACTCCACAGACTGGTATAATGAGCCCAGCATAGGGTAACAAGATAGTGATGACAATTTGCTGGGTCATGGTGTACCCAAGCAAGTAAATAATTTTAAAGGGAAAGAGCTAAGAAAAGAGCACTGGGTCACAAGTTAAATAATTTTATAACATGGGTTCTGAAAATACTGTCTTCTGATTTGTCCAGACAGGTCACCTGACCATTGATTAATCCCTGATATACCTACAGTTGCATGTTCACAGGGCTTTATTTTACTATTTTTTAGGTAAAACTCTAACATAACATTGCCCATGTTATAAGAGGATTAACCCTCTCCAAAGTATAGGTTTACTGAGCATTTAGTCTTCACCTCATTACTCCAATCCCCACAGGCATGGATTAATGCTCAGTAAACCCATACCCTGTCATGGGTTAATTCCTCCTTCAAATATCCAAGAAACTATGAAAAATATACTCAGATGTCAGACAGCCTAAAATCCACAGCATACTGTAACAGAGCAATGAGAAGGGCAAACAAGATGTTGGGATGCATAAGGAGGGGTCTCAACAGCAGAAACTGGGAGCTAATCCTGCCACTGTGCCAGTCGTTGGTGAAACAGCATCTGGAGTACTGCACAAGGTACTGGAGTCCACACCAGAAGAAAGACAGCAATGAAGTGGAAGCAGTACAAAGCAAGGCAACCAAGACAGTTCAGGGACTAGGGGCAAGTTATACGAGGAGAGGCTGCAGCCTGCAGGTCTTGGACATTTACACTCTTGAAAAGAGAAGGGAACTGCGTGACTTGATTGAAACGTATAGGTACCTGCATGGAATAAACAGGGTGGACACCAAGGAAAGTTTTTCCTTGAGCTCAGATACAATGATGAGAGGAAACTCACTAAAACTAATGGGGGGGGGATGCAAAACAGATGTCCAGAAACACTTTTTCACAGAAAGAGTGGACAAGTGGAACAAGCTACCAGAAGAAGTGGTAAGGGCCACATCGGTAGTTAATTTCAAGGGGGGATGGGAAAGGCATATAGGCTTAGTCAGGACAGGGGTGGGGCAGAGACTATTGATCAGGAAAGGCCCTAGAGCTAGGACAGACTATTTATGTAGGGTAGGCTGTCTGGATGGGCCGGTAGGCTTTTACCTGCTGACAATGGGCCCAATTCATGAAGCGCTCCATCTGCCTCAAGCCACGGTGTGCAGAACAGATAGCCCAGGGGACTTGCAGCAGATATTTGGCACTGATCACAATTCAAAATTGGGTGTGCCAGATACAGCAAATTAGACCAGCTCACCCCTGATATAACTTTGCATCCAAGGGGGATGCATTTTACGGGACTTGCACCAAACCTTTGGTGCAAGCTGCCATGAAATGTAGTAATGGTTGCAAATGTGCCAGGCTGTCTTAAATCAGGCTTTGTTGCACCACAGTGCTTTGGCACAGCTGCAACAAAAATTTTGGATGATGCAGGGCTTGGTATAAGCCCTGCCTCATCCTTCTTGAATCAGCCCCATGTCTACATCTCTATGTATCTGGATGATGATATGTCATTAATTTCCGATATATTTTCCCCTTCATTTTTATCACTGAAGACACAGAAACATAGACTTTGATGGCAGATAAGGACTGCATGTCCCACCCAGTCTGCCCATTTTCCTATCTATTGGATAAGCTATAGATACTAGTTAACCAGCAGCCTACTTCCTCCTACCCTCCCAGAATTGCCTTATGGCTGTCTCAGGCATTCTTGAATTCCCCCCACAGTTTTTGACCCCATGACCTCTTCAGGAAGGCCGTTCCATGTGTCCACCACCATCTCCATGAAAAAATTCTTCCTCATCTGCAGCTGCAGTTTTGGGGTGCTAACTGCACAATTGAGCAGACTTAATAGACCACTTGGCCTGTTTCTGCTGGCAGATTCATACATTCGTATGCTCATGTTGTCCCTAAGCCATCCCTCCTCTATCATCAAATTGTGCCCCTTTGTTCTTGCACATCTCATTTCTGAAAGATCCTACCCTCTTGGACTTTGTTGATTCCCTTGAGGTACTTGAAAGTTTCTATCATCCCCCCCCCCATTCCTCAAGGGTATACATATTAAGCTCCTGTAGTCTCTCTTCGCGTGGTTTCTGGTGCAAACCCTGCACCATTTTTTGTTGCCTTCCTCTGGACTGCCTCCATCCTGTCTATGTCCTTGAGGAAATGGGGGTCTCCAGAACTGCACACAGTACACCAGATGGGGTCTCACCAACTGTCTGTACATAGGGATAACAACTTCCTGTTTTCTACTGGTGATGCCTCTCCCTCTGTATTCCAGTATCCATCCAACCCTCCTTACTGTCTTCTCATATTGCTTGGCTACATTTAGGTCATCTGGTATAACTACCTTCAGGTCCCTTTCCATTTTTGTTGTTATTAGTACCTCCCCCATTGAGTACTCTTGTCCTGGTTTTTGTTTCTTAGGTGCATTACATAGAAACATAGAATTTGACAGCAGATAAGGACCGCTTGGCCCACCTAGTCTGCCCATTTTGATTCCTAATGCATAAGCTGCAGATCCTAGTTAACCAACAGCCTACTTCCTCCTACCCCCCCACTAGAATTGCCTTATCTCTGTCCCATGCATTCTTGAATGGGACAGAATGCATTGAATCTAAGCTCCCATACGTCTGACCATTTCTTCAACCTTGCCAAGTCCCTTCTCATCATTTCCACCCCCATGTGTATCAACCCTGTTGCAGATCTTTGTGTTATCTGCAAAGAGGCATACTTTTCCTTCCAGTCCCTTTGCAATGTCACCTGTAAAGACATTAATGAGAACCAGTCCCAGTACTGAACCCTGTGGTGCCCCACTAGTAACCCCCTTTTCCACAGAGTGGACACTCTTTACTATTACCCTCTGTGTCCTGTTCACTGACCTACACAGCCAGTATAATGTTATGCTTGTGCAACTGTGTTAGTTTGGTTTTGGCCATTCACACTCTCTATTCCAGAGGAATTACCACCCAGTAGGGGTATGAAAGGCAAGCAACCCTCAGAGAGGGTTCCACCCCTAGAGGTGCAACGGGATGATTCCCATGACTAGAGGTACCTTAGGAATCCCCCTAAGGAGAGGGCATTGCCACTGGAGGAGGAGGGGAGGATGATAGGACAAAGAAAAAATGCTTTACAATGAGGCTGAGAGGAATTGTTTATATAGCTCAGGAAGTGGGAGTGGCTGGCTGTTTGGACACTGAACATTTAGGCAAAGCCTTTCCATTTCACTGAGCTATGCAGCCAGTATAGTGTTATGCTTGTGCAACTGTGTTAGTTTGGTTTTGGCTGTTTGCACTCTCTATTCCAGAGGAATTACCACCATGTAGGGGTACAAAAGGCAAGGAACCCTCAGAGAGGGTTCCACCCCTAGAAGTGCCACGGGATGATTCCTGTGACTAAAGGTATCTTAGGAATCCCCAAAATAAATGTATAATCATTCCCAAAGAAGGAGGCAACACGAAGCATATGAGCAAGCAGTAACTGTGACATGGGAGCAGTAACTGTAATGTAGTAGTAGAGAAGCACAGGTAGTTCTATAATGCAATGAAATGCTCAGTTGGATAATGTAATGACTGCCCAGGTTTGCGTAGCATGATACTGATGGTTTGCTTTGAGATTAGGGGATCCCCTAAGGAGAGAGGGAACGTCAGGACATCCTTCACCTCCGTTCAACAATGGAACCTACCTAAAGAAACTAGGGGAAACAACTAAGCTAACTAAGTGTTATGAAATGAGGCAATGGAGGAAAGAAAAAAAACCCTATGAGGAGGAAATCTCTGGGGATCCAAGGCCTTGGTCACCTTCCCTCCAGGCTTGGGATAGTTTATTTAGTGATGGCTCTGCAGCTGCAATTTGGAAAACCCAATTAAAGGGAGGTGAAAAATAATCCAATTTGGAGGAAGGCTCTCACTCAACCCTCTAGTGGGAACGCCATGGAAGGTTGCAAGAAAACTCTGCAACAACATCCATCCAAGGTGCAAGAGAAGAGCAACAACTGCTGAGGCACTCACCTGGCCTACCCACCCTAAATCAAACCAGATGAACCAGAGTCAGTCATAGGGAGAATGCGGTGAAGGTACCTTGCTTGGGAAACCACTAAAGTCAATGGCTAACCGTTATGGTGGAACACTAGAGCCAAAGGAGAACGTTGTAACCACCCTTCACCGCTAGTCTTAACATTACCAGGATCTGCTGTCACATAGCAGGCAGCTAAAGCCAAGCTCAGGGTGCGGATAGTCCCAGCTACAGGCCAGGTGAGAAGGATCCCGCTCCAAGTTGGACATGCTCGAGATGCGGACTAAATGCAGAGCAAAACCATCAGCTGCAGGAACCCTGCACCAGAATAGAATGACTGGCATGCCCCGGAAACTGATTGAGAGCTGAAAAGCGGTGAGCTAAATGAGTACGGCTTGCTGAGATCATAATGAGCATTGAGTGCTGAGACATTGCAAGGTTGAATGAAAATTGAGTGCAGCAGAATCCCAGGCTGAAGCTAAGGGGATGGTAGTAGGCATGAAGCAATAGTTTGCATAAGCAAGGAGCAACAGTTGTGTAAGCAAGTGTGGACCTGCACGTAGGTCAGTAAACAGCGCGTAATAATTGGACCTGCACGTAGGTCTGCATAATGTAGGGCAAACAGCACTGAATAGTGGGGCAAGCCAGCCAGGCAGTTCAAAGCCAAATCAAGGTGACAATCTCTGTGGATTTTCAGTGGTGAAGACAGGATTTAGAACAGAATTAATTAGCCACATAGGCCACGACCCACCAAACACCTTCCAGTCCCCGCCATAGGACAAACAAGGAAGCGATGGAAGGGCCAAGAACCACATGCAGATATAAAAGCTAATTTAATAGCCTCAGCAGGAGCATTAGCTAACCTCTGAGTAAACCAATGTGCCATAGCAATGGGAGTAAATAAAGCAGTAGCAGGAAGCAAGTAGGCCTGTGCAGCATTAGTAAAAACAAATAAGTACACCGAGTTGTAACTGCAATGAATAAAGGAGGCATAATGCTCCAGGTGAAAATAATAGAGTATTCCACATGGAACAGCTATAGTTGAGCTAAAACACACAGATCAGGTCTGCAGTTGCAATGCAAGTAATTTGAGAGTTGTGAGTAACTGAAAGCAAGCAGTATGCTAGGAGCTTAGAAAAGCGCCCTCTCCCAAAAAGGATGGAAGCACACACAGCTGAAGGCAAAATACAAACCAGAAGCAGGAAAATAAACACAGAAGCCCACCAGAGACAAGCAGGGGGGGGGGGGCAGGCCCCAGCCAGCCAGGGAGGTCAACCAGCTCAGAGGACAAACAGTCAGAGCCTTTGGCTGCAAAGAAAAAATGCTTCATAATGAGGCTGAGAGGAACTGCTTATATAGCTCAGGAAGTGGGAGTGGCTGGCTGCTTGGCCATTGAACTCCATGCAAAGATTTTCCATTTGTTCTGCCAGTGTTTTACCCAGGCTACCATCCTTGGACCCAGTCCCAGGCTGGCTAACTTGTTTATTCATCTTTGGTGTGGGACTGTGTAAAATACCTTGCTAAAGTTTAGTTAGGCAATGACCACAGCCCCTCCCTGATCTACTACTTTGGTCACCCAGTCAAAGAAATCTTTTAGATTCATCTTGCATGACCATCCCGCTGTGAATCCATGCTTCCTTGGGTTCTGTGTCCTACTGGCCTCTAGGCACGCTACATTTTTTTTTCAGAAGTGATTCCATCATTTTCTCTACCATTGAGGTCAAACTAACAGGCCTGTAGTTTCCTGCCTCTGCCTTGCTCCCACTTTTGTGAAGGGAAATCACATCTGCCCTCCTCTAGTCCTTAGGCACCACACCATCCTCCCATGATTTGTTAAATGAAAAAATTATGCTGTCGTTAGACTTCATCCCATCCTCCCCCCCCCCCCCCCCCCCCGAAGCCATAATACTCTGTTTGTAACCTAATTGTCTGATGCTGTTGAAGTGACCATGGTATCACAATCTGAGGATTAGGACATGCAGTGGAGGGAAAAGTGGAGAATGAGATGACACATCATGCAGTGGATGTACTCTACTTCGACTTCGGCAAGACAGTTGACTAGGTACCACACAGAAGGTTGATGAACAAGCTAGAGGACCTGGGTGCAGCAAAGAACATAGCTAGATGGGGGAAAAGTTGACTTGAAGGGAGGTAGCAGAAGACAGTGATAGAATCAAATCTGAGGAGAGGGGAGTGCCACAGAGCACATTCCTGGGTCCAGTACAGCCCTTTTCAATATGTTCCACAGTGACATAAGAAGGACTACAGGGCAAGACATGTTTCTTTACAGATGACATTATGCTCTGTGGTAGGGTAGACAGCAAGAAGGGTGTAAGGGAGATGCAGAGGGACTTACAAAGCCTGGAGAGGTGGTCCAGGGTTTGGCAGCTGAAATTCAGTGCCAAAACATTTTAAGGTGATGCACGTAGGGAAAAGGAACCCCAGAATGGAATACTGAATGGGAGGGGTTAAGATAGATAGTCTGAGGAAAGAGGCCTGAGAGTCATCATAAGTGACTCCCTAAAACAATCTAGCCAGTGTCATAAGGCCAACAATAAGAAAAACAGGATGCTGAGGTATACTGGGAGGAGTTTTTACAGCAGGAGGAAAGAGGTATTGCTGCCTCTCTCGAGACCACACCTAGAGTACTGGTGAGACCACACCAAGAATATTGTGCCCAGTTCTGGTGTCTACACCTAAGGAAAGACAAGGACAGGCTGGAGATGTTGCAGTGTAGGGTAACCAGACGGATTCAGGCCCAGCAGGGTAGATTCTATGAGGATTGGCTTAGGGCACTGAACATATACTTGCTCAAGGCGAGACAAGAGAGGGGTGGTATGGCAGAGACCTACAAGTTCCTGAAAGGAATTAACAAGGTGAACTACAAGGAACTATTCAAGAAAAGTAGTGAATCTAGAAAGCACGGTCATGAGTGGAAGCTGGTGTAGAGGAGGGGAGGTTCAGGAACGATGTGTGAAAGTTTTATTTTACAGAGAGTGGTTGAGCTATGCAGCAGTTTGCCAGCAGAGGTGGCGATTAAGGACTTAGTGATTACATGGGGGTTAGTACTACAACAGGTAGTAAGGGAGCGGATAGTGTAGATAAAGACACTGTATGGAGAAAAGGTCTTGTCGATGTATGAAAGGGTGTCATGAGCAGATTGGACAAATCATTGGTCTTTTTCTCTGCATTGTCTATGTTTCTGTCTAAGACACAAAGATCCTGTGCTCTGTCATTTAATAGTCCTTCTTCATAAAAAAAATAAGATTAAGACAGAAAAAGACCTGTGTCTGAATATTTTCTGAAAGTTTTTCTCAATGCTGGACAAGCACTGAATGCAAGAGGCAGACAAGCAGCAAGGTAACAAAGTGCTTTTTGTGCAATAGTTGCATCTGTTCCTTTGAACAAAGTTTCTGGTAATTAAAAAAATCCTTTTTCTAGTAGATGTTTAACAGAATTGGAGGTAATAAGAAGGCCTTACCTAGCAGATGTCTTCAAACACAAGACCTTCTCTTACCCTTGAGGCAGATCTCAGAGCTGGCAGCATCCCACTGATCCTGAAACAGGGAGGAGGGGCAGGAACTTTACTCAAAGGCAAGAATAAAACTTGTGCAGAGGGTTAGTTCATTTACCACAAAACCCAAGCCAAATCACAGAACTCTTGAACTTCTTTATTTTGGTTGGGAAATGTCTGCGGCCAAAAATGAAATTACCAGGAGCAGCTCCATGGGGCTGACAGATAGGCATGAGCACAAATGGCATTATGAGTGCATGCAAAATGACCACAGCTACCAAGGTTTTCTTTTAGGCCTAAAGCATAGAGCACGCTGGCTCCACACTGTAATTTCCCTTAGGCAGAGATTTTATCAACTTTCCAGACTTGCTTTTCCTTCCAGTGTACCTTTGATCCACCTAATGGGGGAGTGCCTTACTCCTCCTGGCCAGACGAGCCATAAATGGAACCTGGGGCGAATGCAATCTAAAGTCTCTGTGGCAGCTCCCAAACCAGTTACCTACTCATCCACTGAGCCAAACAGTGCCCAATTTCCTCTTTTCCTCAAGCCCACCCAGAACTGAATCAGAGCCTGCAGCAATGGCTCCCTCCTACCCAAATACTAGTTCCTAGAGCCGCATCCCTTAACTGATTTGATGGGCCTGCCCCAGACACAGACATGGCAGGCTCCAAGGTGAATCCCAGGATACGACTCCCCTTCCTTGCCTTATCTTCCTGGCAGTGTGCCACTCTGGAAAAGCCCACTGGAGCTGGCACCTCCGGTGGACTGGGATACCTCGTACATGAATCTGGTTACCAGGACTACTGTGCCTTCAGAACAGGTTCCTCCCATCACACCTTCTTCCTCCTCCTGCAGCAGCTGCTGAAAAGACCCTGGCCCTCACGGCCACTAAGCTCCTAACAGCACTCCCTCAGAGACCTCTCCATATCACACCAACACTGCCAGCCGACTTCTTGTGGCCAGATGTTACCCCCCCACCCCAGCTACCTTTCCCTATTCAATAACATAATTTTCCCATCTCTCTCTCTCACCCAGGGAAAACCCAGGGCTTAAATATTAGTGAAACGCTGCTCCCTGGTGACAGCAAATAGGAAGCACTGCCTAGCTGACCAAGAACAAGGGGCCCTACCAGAAGTGGAGGACCTAACCTAAGCCAGGGTAGTAAGCCTACCCTGCGAGGGTAGGCTTACACTTGGTTTGCATTACATATTTTGTTCTTCTTGCTGTATATTCAAAACATGAGCTTTTTGTTATTGATTTCTGAACTGTTTTATTACTTTTACTGGCTTTGTGTTTTATTTTTTCTTGCTGCATTTTTAAAACCAATTTTTATGATTGTATTATAAGTTTTATTTTTTTAATTCTTCTGTAACCAGGTAAGGCCTGTGGCGAGCTACCCTACTGTTTGCCCTTATTTGTAGATATTATTCTGTGGTATATATGTTTTTTTTAATGCAGTTATATGTACATGCCGGTGTTAATGCTAAAGGCACATAGAGAAAAGACTGCATTTTTTTAAAAGGGTTTTGATCTTCTTCTGACCTAAAAGACCAGCTTGTCTGGCAGAAAGCTAATTGCATTTCCTGACTAGCTGACCAGAGGCAATAAAGTCCCATAGTATAGTTATAAACCTTACAGGGTATTCATGGTAACAAGCTAGTTCAAAAAGCTCAAGATGTTTTAGCAAGGATTTGATCAGCCAATGACCATTCTAATGGACACTGTGAATTTTATCTTACAGGTACCAATGGATGACAGGGGACTTCATAGGGGTTTACTAACATACTAACATACTAAAATGCCAGCAGAATAGGCCTAACGGTCTTTCGTGTCTGCTCGATTGGTCAGCCCCCACCCTGGGTGCTGACCTTGCTGTCCCCCGCCTTCTCTGGCTTCTCCTTCCCAGTTCCGGATATTCTTGCTGCATTGGATTTTGCTTCCAGAACCCTTCCCCTGTACCTGTCCCACCTCCTCTTGAACCCCTCCACTGTCTCTGCCTCCACCAGCCCCTAGGCAGTGCATTCCATGGCTCCACCACCCTCTCAGTGAAGTAGCACCTCCTCCTTTCTCCCTGAATCTTCCCCTCCAGCTTCCACCCATGCCCTCTAGTGGCCCCTTCCTCCTTCCTTCGAAGCACCCTGACTGTTCCTCCCCTATTTACCCTCTTCATGTACCTGAAGACCTCTATCATGTCCCCCCGGTCCCTTCTCTCTTCCAATGTGTACATATTTAGCTCTTCGAGCCTCTCCTCATAGGTTCTGTCCCCCAAGCCCCAAATCATTTTGGTTGCCCTCCTCTGGACCCTCTCCAGGAGGTTAATGTCCCTCTTTAAGTGTGGCCTCCAAAACTGTATGCACACTCAAGGTGCGCCTCACCAAGCTGTTATACAGAGGGAGTATCACTTCCTCCTTCTGAGGTGATCCCCCTAGCGATGCATCCCAGCATCCTGTTGGCCTTGGCTGCTGCTCTCCTACAAGTCTCAGAGTTGTTCATCTTGACATCCACCGCCACCCCCAGGTCCCTCTCAGCCATCGAGACTTGTAGCATTTCCCCCCCCAGGGTGTACACTCGGCCTGGGTTTCTGGCCCCCAGGTGGAGTACCTTGCATTTTCCTGCATTGAACCTCAGCTTCCACTTTCTAGACCATCTTTCCAGAGGCTCCAGGTCCCCTGTAGGGCCACCCTCCCCTCCTCCCCATCCACCACCGCCCCCAGTTTCGAGTCATCTGCAAAGAGACTCATCTCACTCCTGATTCCTGTCCTTATGTCAGATACGTAGGCGTTGAACAGAAGGGGCCCAAGGACTGATCCCTGTGGGACCCCACTAATGACCCTCCTTGGGGATGAGACTATCCCACCAGCTACGACCCTCTGGGTCCGGTCCTGGAGCCAATTGCCTATCCATCTGATCATCTGGCTCCCCACCCCATTTCTCCCAGCTTATCCAACAGGCCCACGTGAGGAACAGAGTCAAATGCCTTGCTGAAGTCTAGAAAGAGGACATCCACTGGTCTACCCAGGTCCAAGGCACTTGTCACCCAGTCATAGAACTCCACCAGATTTGTCTGACACGATTTCCCTGGGATGAATCCATGCTGTCTATCATCCAGGCACCCTGACTTATCCAGGTCCCCCATCCTCTCCTTGACAATGACCTCCATCACCTTGCCCACCACCGATGTCAGGCTGACAGGCCTGTAGTTCCCTGCCACCTCCCTTGATCCCCCCTTGTGGATAGGCACTATATGCTCCACCTTCCAGTCTTGGGGCACCCACCCTGTCCTCAGAGAGATGGTGAAAAGCTCTGCCAGGGGTTTCGCCAGGACATCTGCAAGTTCCTTCAGCACTCTGGGATGTAATTTATCCGGCCCCGGTGCTTTCTCCGTCTTAAGGGAACTGAGGGCTTCCCTCACACTCTCTGCTGTGATTTCCACTTCCGGTACCTCTTCTCCTGCTTAGCCATCCCCACCTGCCAGTGATGCCTCCCCTCTCCCCAGACCCGCCGACGGTAAGGGTCTAAGGGTCCCTCCTCAGTATCCCAGGAGCTCCCCAACTTGCACCACAGGCCTATGCATGGTCTCCATGAATATCTGTAGCCTCCTAAAAAAGTTTGACTCACTACAATGCCTGGTCACATCGATTAACCCTGATGTCATCACCCTGGTTGAGACTTGGCTGTCAAAATCCTCCCTGACTCCCTAGTCTCCTTCCTGGTTTCACCCTTTTCCGGTCCGACCGTGTTGGGAGGGCAGAGTTGGCTGCGCTGTTATGTCAGGGAATCTCTCCCTGTACTAGCCCTTCCCACTCCCACCCTTGACTCCAGTGCCCAGGCACTTACGCTGAAACTAACCCCTGACCCTTTAAGGGGACCCCTTTATCTGACTACTGCATACGTGCCCCCCAGGGACCAAACGCAGTCCATTGCCTCTCTTACAGAATACCTTACCTCTCTACCTCCTTCCGCTGATCAAATTCTGGTGGGTGACTTAAATGTCAACTGGCTCAGCCCCTCCTTCTCCTCTACCTGAGACTCCTTTTCTGCAATAGACCTAACGCAACTAGTTACCCACCCTACCAGGACTAACCCCAAGAGAGGCTCCAGTACCCTGCTTGATGTGGTACTCACCAACCACCCTAATCGGATCCCCAATGTACAAGTCCTCCCAGACTCTCTCAGCGATCACTCCCCATTCTATTCCACTGGTCAACCTCAGTCCCCAAACCCATAGCACAGTCCACATGCCCAGGCATCTAATACCTGGTGGACTGATAAACTTAAGGAACTTCTGTCCCAAATTGACTGGTCTCCTATACAGGCAACTCCTGACATCGACACAGCTCTCTCCTTCCCCAAGCTTTTAATAATGCCTGTGATATCTTTGCCCCAGTGTTGACCCGACCGTTCTAAAAGAAGAATGCCCCTGGTTACCCCAGCTTGATCCACCAGCTCAAACATAGGGACAACCTATGGCACCGTGCCATTGAGACTGGCCGCCCAATGACAGGCGGTTATATGCTGCCGCCCGAAACAAGTGCACTGGCCATCAGAAAAGCCAAGTCTGAGCACTCATCGGTCCTCACTCACTGCCTCATGGGGAATCCCAGAACCTTCTGGGATAACATTAAACAGTTAAATGGAGTGCACACCCCCCACCCACCCAGATCAACATTAATGGTGTGATCTCCTCAGACCCAGCCCTCATAGCCAACCACCTCAACACCTCATTCACTGACCTTAGCCCTATCCTCCCTACAAATTTTTTGACCCTCCTCCCCCAGCACCTGCGTAAATCTTTCTCGCCCTTATTTTTCTCCTCCCATCCGTGTTTCTGCCCAAGAACTTAGGTCGCACCTTGTCACTGCCCTCAAGAGTAATAGTACAGACAGTGACACCCTGATCCGTGTATCCCACGGCTGGTCTTAGACACAGTCCTTACCCCGATCACATGCCTCATCAACCACTCTCTTTGCCTGGGGAAGGTTCCAACTGCCTGGAAAGTCGCCACTGTCACCCCTATCTTTAAAGGTGGTGATAGGACTGTGGCTGAAACTATCGACCGATCTCCATTCTCTCCTCTCTCCAAGGCCTTGGAAAAGTGGTGGCCTCTCAAATCTCTGACTACCTCTCCACCTACAATGTCCTTTGCCCTGAGCAGCATGGCTTCCGAGCGGGACACAGTACCAACACAGCCCTCCTAGAGTTCTCCAACTTCTCCACTCCTCCTTAGACACTGGTTCTCTGGCCGGTGCTGTCTTCATTGACCTCTCGAAAGCTTTCGACACTGTCTCCCACCCCCTCCTTCTTAATGCCCTTAGTCTCTCTGGTTTTGCTGCTGGGCCTATCTCCTGGTGCACCAGTTATCTGTCTGACCGCTCACAGCATGTAAAAATTAATGGGACCTACTCAGACATCTGTCCCATCTTTTCTGGGGTTCCCCAGGGCTCCATTCTGGGCCCCTTACTATTCTCCCTTTACCTTAACACCCTTCCACGCTCTTGCTCGGGGAACATTCTATTGTACACTGATGATGCAGTCATCTTTGCCTCAAGTCGTAACCCTACTGCCCTCCAGGACTCGCTGCAGAAGTCCTTCACTGAAGCCGAGGGCTGGTTCAAGGAACATAGATTGGTGATAAATCTTAAAAAAACCAAAACCATGTTCTTCACTCATCCCCAAAACAAGTCCTGCAACTTCAAACTCCTCATTCACTCTGGGTCCTCATTCCCACTCGAACAAGTTTGCTCCTATAAATACCTAGGAATCCATTTTGACCCCTCCCTCTCCTTCCATGGACACATTGCTGCCCTAGCCACTGCCACTAATATCCGATTGGGCATCTTACATCGGTATAAACACTGCCTCCCCGAGGCTCTTCGACTCAGTCACCTCCTCTATCCTGTCCTAGTGGACTATGGACTGCCGTGTATGGTGCTGCTGATCAGACCGCATCCATAAAATCTGCACTACTCTGAATAAGGCCTGCAGGTTAATTACTGGAGCACCTAGGATGACACACACCTGTCTACTGTATGCTAAAGCGCTGGTACTTGATCCTGACGAGCGCCTCAAATATCTTACCTGTACCCTTACAAAAGACCCTCCTTGGGCTTTCCCCACCAGGATTGACCACCACCATGCCGCCTGTCTCATTAGTTCATACTCGGACCTCTGGGAAAACCTCTCTTGTTATCCCTAGAGCTAGGACCTCTCACGGCCAAAGAGCCTTCAGCTTTAGGGCCCCTCCTGGTTCAACACACTGCCCTCCATCTCAAGCTCCAACTATATCGCGCTTCAAAACTTCCTTACGAACCACCTATATTAACACCCGATGCTGTAACTGCCACTAGTCAAAGCCATACTCAATACTTATGACAAAGCTTATTACTAAGCTGCTAGGACGACATAACTCTGGTATTGTTTGCATCCATCCTACCTGTACCAGCTTGTTTGTATCTATGTCTTAATTTTACTGTTATACTTATGTGTTGTACTGCTATACTGTGTATTTTGGTTTGTCTTACTGTGACAAGGTACCTTTGTAAATGAGCCTATGGCTCAAAGGTTTTCCAAACTGCTGTTTAAATAAATAAATATCTCTGTCTCCTCCCATGTATGATGCAGCACCCCCATTTTCCCTGGTGAAAACTGAGGTGAAGTACTCATTTAGTACCTCAGCCTGCTCCCCCAGGTCTTGTGCCCATCTCTCCCCTGATTTAATCCTGCTAATCTGCCCCTTCACCCTTCATTTTTCACCAATGTATCTAAAGAACCCCTTGTTCCCTCTCCTAATTTCCCTGGCCAGGTTCTGCTCCTTCCTTGCCTTAGCCGCCCTCACCACTCTAGTGGCCCTTCTAGCCATCAGCTCGTACTACCCTCAATCCCTTTCACTCCTTGAGCACTTGAATTGCTTATAGGCTGCTTTCTTTCCCCGCACCACCTCCTGGACCTCCCTGGTCCACCAACAGGGTTTTTGGGCCCTTCCGCATTTTCGTCTTACTCTTGCACAGGTGCTGGTAGCATCCTGCACCCCTCTCCTGATGATTTCCCACCTACTATCAGCATCCATGTCTGACCCAATCCCATCCAAATGCTCTTAAGGATCCTTCCCATTTCCTTAAAATCCGCCTCTGAAGTCGGGTTACCTGCTTTGTGCAGCCTTCTACCTCCCTAGGTCCAGGCAGAACCAGACCGTGGCATGGTCACTCCCCGCCAATGGGTCCCTTACCTCCAGGCCCCCAATCTGGTCACTGTCTGCCAGGACCACATCCAGTACTCGTGCCTCCCTGGTCGGATCCCTCACCTGCTGAGTTAGGAACGCTGCCTTGAAAGACATCCAACAACCTCTGTTCCCTGGTCACAGAGGATGTCATAGTCTCCCAGTCTGTTCCTGGCATGTTTAAGTCCCCAACACCACCACCGTTCCTCTGCCCAGTCTGCAGTGTCTCCTAACATCTGCCACCAGACTGTCCTCCAGCTCCTCCGCCAGGGCAGGGGGTCTATACACCACTCCTGTTTTTACTCTCTTGCCCCCCCTTGTTATCAAGGTGACCCAAATCGCCTCCACGGTTCCCTCTGCCTCCTCTACTCCCCCTATGCCAATGCGGTTTTTGACTATCATTGCTACCCCTCCTCCCCTTCCCTCCCCCCTGTCCTTCCTGAACATAGTGTAACCCTCCAGGTTCAGGTCCTAGTCATGTCTTGCAGTGGCCCAAGTCTCAGTGACCGCTGCCACATCCACTGCTCCCTCAGTTAGCATCGCCTGGAGCTCAGGCATTTTATTGCCCAAGCTCCTGGCATTTAGCAGGACTACCTTCCACCCTTTCCCTATAGTTCCATTTCCCCTGCTCGTGTTCCCATGAGGATTCTGTTTTCCCCTGGTCTGCACTTTGTCAGTCGGCCTTTTCCTGCAATCCTCCTGGTCCCCAGGGGAGTGGAGACAGAGTCCCTCCTTTATCGGCACAGCCTTTTCTCCCATCCCACCCCCCTTCACAAGTTTAAACCCCACTTTTCACCAATGAACCCCTCTATTTTCAACTTAAGGATTCCCCTCCCCTCCAAATTGAGATGTAGTCTATCTCTAGCATACAGCTCCTTATCCTCCCAGGTCTCCCCCAATCCCCCATCAACCCATACCCTCTGGCCTCACACCACTCCCTGAGCCACTGGTTTATCTCCCTAATTTTCCTTTTGTGTTCCCTACTAGCCCTTGGCACTGGCGGATTTCTGAGAAGGAAACTGTGCATCCTATGTCATGACAGACCCTGGCGAGCTCCTGAATCTTGCCTGTATCTCTAGCTCACTATTTCCCTCAATGTCATTTGTACCCAGGTGGACTAGTATGTCTGGGGACCCCCCCACAATCCTTTGCCAGATGATATACCTCGTGCTTAGCCCTGTGCACCCTTAGTCCAGGGAAGCATCTTGTTCTAACTGGCCAGGCTTCTCCCTCCCTATCCCGTTTGATACCCCGATCATAGAATCCCCCAGCAGGAGTACTCTGACCACTCCTTTTCCTCCATTCCCCCCTTCCATGTCCCTCATCCTTTCTACAGGCCCCTCCACCCAGCTGGCTCCTTGTTCCTCCCCCTATCTGGGTGCCATATGCCACCCCCTCCTTATTTACCATGGTCACCCCCTCCCCTCCAATCCTATGCCTCTCCTCCTCCTGAGTATCCTTCTGTACCTTGCTAATTCCCCCCTCACTGCTCGCAACTGGTCCTTCTCCCCCATCTGCTAAACTAGCCTGGCTCCATTCTCCCTTCCTTCCTGTCTCCATTTAGTTCCTCCTTGCTCGTCGTGCTCCCCTGGCCTAAACCCTCAGCTCCCTTTACTGAATCCTCCTTGTACTTCTGGTCCTTCTCCTTTACCTTTCCTCCCAACTGGTCCTTCTCTTTGCGCTTTCCTCCCTCTTCCCCCTGCCCCTCCTGCTCTGATTCACTGCTCCCCCCATTCTCCTGCATTCCAGGTCCCCCCCTGTTCTTCCTGCTATCTGGCCCCTGCCTCCTGCCTCCCTCCCACTCCGTCTCTAACCACCTCTGTCGTGGCTACATCACCCCCCTCATCCTTGAGCAGAAGAAGAGAATTGAAGCGGTTACTGAGAGTAAGGTCTGATCCACCTCCCCGCCTTGCTTCCTTCTGTCCAGCCCTGGCCATCTGCCTACTTCCCTGAGAATGTTGTCCCTCCATCCCCCCTTTGTGAGGGTCCCCAGTTAACTGCCTGCTTCCTTGGTAGTGTCCTTTTGGACCCCCTCTGCCAGGGTCCCTATGTGACCCCTGAGTATTCTCCTGCACTCCTTTCCCTATGCCCCCACCCCCAGTGCTTGGTACAACCCTGAGGGAGATTCCTAACCCCCTTTCCCAACCATACCACCCCCCTTCTCCCAGCTTTCTCCTAATCCCCGCAACCTCCTCCCTAAGCTGTGCTAGCTGGTAGCACACTGGGCAACCACCGAACTTCCAAGCCCAGTCCAGTATCATGGCTGCTCCACATCCTGTGCACCCTACCACCCTCCCAAAGATGCCGGCCCTAATGATGTGTGGTTCCATCCCCTTCCAAATAGGTTTCCTTGGGTGAGCCACCAGGTTCCCCCCTAGTCCAAGATACCCCTACTGCCTAATCAGGTCACCCACTAATCTTAGAGACAGTCCCACTGTACACCAGTAACCCTGTTACTAGGTGCAGTACAACACATTAAACTTATAAGGGAAATGAACAACTCCCTAAGCTCCTCTCTCCCAGCCTTTAAATCCAACCCCCAGTGGCTAGAACTACATGAGCTGCACCTGCAGCCTTTTCCTCCAATTGCAGGGCAGGTGTTCCCCTATAAATTTGCAGACTTCTGGGGAGGGTGGGTCCTGGGCAGACACCTGACTCGAGAGAGAGTGTATCAGCCCTGTGTCTCCCCTCCAAGCCCAGCAGCCAAAGAACCAGGCCCAAGCAAATCCCACCAAATAGGTTTTAAATCAGAAGAAATATGCCTCCACCAGCGCAGCCTGTTACACAGTGAAACATCCACAAAATGAGCCCCACTTACTAGCCACCAAATCAGTTTACAAACATCCAGCAGCCCCCAAAACAATACCCTGCTAGCCTCTTAGAAGTAAGAAAGAAAAGCACTAACCTACCAAGTAAAATCCACAAGAACCCTGTGAAAACAACAGCAGCAGCTACTGTCCTGGAACACAACTGATCCTGTCCCCTTCCAGTTCTTTCTGAGAGTTTAACTCTGAAATGTCATGTCCATGCTAATTATAGGTCTCAGACTTTGATTTTTAATATTTTTGGAAATCTTGGAAACAGCACAACAGTGCCATCTCCTGGCCAAATGGAGTAGTTACTCTAAACTGGAAATTGATGAGTATAAATAGTTCCAGCTCAGGGCATTTGGACACACTTTCTCATCTGGACTCCACTTGACACACAGAAGCCAAACTGCTAAAATTCAGAGTGGCTACAAGGACTAAAGGAACTGAAAACTGTCATCTACTTTTCTGGATTCAGTTCACTGCAGCTATAAGGTAGACTTAGCTAACCTGTTTTAGTGCATTTATTTCTGTATACTTTTCCATTTGTTTCTTATACTGTAACCTAAATTAGTGTATGTCTTCTTTTAGTTGTAACTGCATTTATTTAATTATTTTAGTAAAAACGTTTTGTTTTTCTAAAGAAATTCTACCTGTGTGAGATTCCTTATATTGTATATGTGACTGTAAAAGGTTTATTAATAATCTGTGAAAACTGTTATTGCCAAAATGGCCACCCTAAGCAACCAAATTAAGAAAGGTCTGTAAGGGATCTGGAAGGATATGGAGAATACCAGAGTCTCATACAAGTCTGTAGGGATTTTGAACCAGGCTGTTGCATGTTCTGGAGGGAGAAGGCCAAATCAGGTTTTTACACTGCTACCCTGAAGAAAGCGTGCTATATGGATCTTCCTCCTGTGTGTAATAGCCAAGGAAATGTTCATATTTGGCCACAAGACTCAAAACTGGTATTGTGCCCTTATCAAGAACTCGAGGGATGCCTGAGATCCTCATAGCAGAGGTGCAGTCATGAACTTGGTGAGCATTCTAAAGGACAAGGAGGATATCCCTGTCCCCTCCCATCATGGATTGCACTTAAGGGTGGGCACTATGAGCTCAGTGGGCCTGACCCCCAGGAGTGGGTTCATGACAAGGTCCACTAGGCACAATACCAGTTTTCTGGGGTGACCTGAGAGCACTGGGAAGATTGAGTGACTTGCTTTTAGTCATACAGTATGCAAATGGAGGTTGCAGGAATAAATCCCAGGTCTGTTGAATATACCAAGCTCATTACTCTAACCTCTAGACTATACTGCCAGCCCAAAGTATGCTCTAGTTTTATAAAATACAGCCTTGTGTGTTTTTTTAAGTAGCTTTCTAAAATGAATTTAGTTTATATATTTGTTTTATAGTGTACTTATTTATTTATGCAGTGAAAATGGGCATTTTATGCTCACTGGTCATTCAGTATAAAAATAAACAAACAAATTTACTTAGGATAGCTCAGCTCAGATACAGTATCTCATTTTCATTGGAGTCTTTCTTTTAACTCATTATTGCAGTCCAGTGGACTTAAGAACTAAGTTAAAGGGACTTTCTCAGGGTCACTCTGTGAGTAAGTGGCTCCGGTAGGATTTGAACCCCAGGTCTCCTGGTTCCTACATCTGTACACTAACCACTAGATCACACTGCCTGCTGTTGCAGTTTATGGCCACTGTAGTTTTATGTTATTATTGAAACAAACTGGATATGACCTAGCAGTAAGTACTCTCAAATCTTTCTTTAGGCAAGTATTTTCCTGCCCACTCATTTCTAGATGCCAGTCTGTATGCCTTAACAAGTACAACTTCCTACACCAAAATGACAATAACATTCTTTTCTGAAGTAATTATGCACGCACCTTTGTGCTAGAATGAAGAAGCAGATGCTGTACATGAGGGTGGTGGCTAGTCAAGTTCTTGAACAAAAGCAGTATATTTTTGTTAAGAGAATAATTTGCATTCACTGTATGGAGTGCTTTTCATATGTCGATTTTAGCCCAAGGCATTTGGATCTTATACATGCAAGTCATACTGCCATCTTAGGTTCCAAATTCTGTGTTAACAAACTCTCTGCCAATCTCTCTGCTTCTCTCTGCCCCCCCCCACTCCTGCCAGCCTTCACTTAACCATCCCCAGTGTTAGACCACCATCGCAGTGCTTGGCTCCCACCAGGCTTCTGACTCTGCATGACTTAGACTCCTCCCCACAACTTCTGCGGTGCTCTTTTTCTGCCTGCACTACCACTTCATTTGCTATTCAGTGCTGCTCACTGTACCACAGGTTGGCTCCTTCCATTCTGTTACTGGACTGGTAGCCATATTAACTGGTATACAGTACATTATGCATGTTATCTGTACTTCTATATTGTTACATGATGCTGTGTATGCTGTATTATTGTATTCCCCTTGCCCTTTCCCCCAGTTCGTAGCTGGTAATGAGCCTTGGCTCAGCGTGCCTCTCCTGGTTACCAGTTTTCACATAAATCAATCAATCTTGGCAACTTGTCTTCCCTGGCCTCTAAAGTTGGCTATATTTTACACTCAGAGCTGGATGCAAACCTGCTTATCCATGAAAGGTAACACAAATCTGGGCACTATTCCATTATTTATTTATTTGCTTTTGTTAACCAGGTTAGTCCACTAGACAAAAACCTGCCAATTTTCAGGCATGACCTGGGAGAGTACAATGCAGAGAATAAAAGACCGTTGCAGTAAAAACAATCACCATAAACAGGATTGGATTAAAAATGCTAGGGGTTAGCTGGCCTGGTGGCACTGAAGGCTGAGGCACTGCTCACCTTCCCTTGCATTATGCTGGTGACCCATTTTCCGGAACAAGCACGGGTTGCTGGGGGTCGGCAGGGGAGGAGAAGGATTGAGCACGTGTTGGACTGCTCTCCTTCCCCAAGGAGGGGGGGTCCACAACAGTCAGTGCCAGATTGCCCCCTGACAGAGGGTGGTGAGCAAGGCGCTGCTCTGTACTTCAGGGGAGAAGCTGGGGGCAGATGCTAGGAGGGACCACGTGTGGACACACGCATGCTTCACTCCACTGGCATCATGGCACACCCTCAGCTCCAGGGAGAAAAATGAGAAAACATTAGACCTCCTCATTGGGCAGATTGATGGCTGTCCAATGGAACACCGGCTGTGGGGAAAGTTGCTGAATCTGGATCTGGAGAGGGTAGGTGAGTTGCTGGCTCCACACCACCCCGCTGAGGGGGGATAAGCCACAGGGGAAACAGACAAGGACCCTAAAGGAGCATGGGAATTGTCAGACAGCAGCCGGAGTCCCAAGGAGTGGCCAGGAATGAAAACAGACCAGGTAGGTCAAGCAGAAAGAGATATCCCCCCAAAAAATACTAGGGGTTACAGAGGTAAGTTCATGAAAAACAGCAGGTACAAAATATAGATCAGTACAATACAGTTTTGGTAAGATAAGAAGAGAACATTAACAGTAGAACCTAAGGATAAGACAGTGGTACAATCAAAATTTCTGGCTTCTCAATTTCTGGAACACTTTGCCCTCTGGTTTAACTTTTCCCCCTTCTCTGCACACATCGAAACTGAAAATTAAGCAGTACATTATTTCCTGTTGTGATTGCCCCACTTGACTGCTGTGGTTTTTGCATTGTAATATAATACAGTGGTATCCAATGCCATCAGTTACAGCAGCGGTGGACTCATGCATTGGCACATGCATGCGCACCACCCTCTTTCATGTGTGGGGGTGCGCACCACCCCGAATTGAAAGTGGTGAATGATGAATGAAACTGAATGAACTGAGCTGGTGCTGGTATGTCTTCTAATCTTCCCCTGCATAATGCAAAGATAAGCAACAGACACTTACGTGGGGGAAGACGTATACCAGCTGCATATTGTAAAATTAGCAGGTGTCATGCCGGTCAGTGACAGTCGGTGATGGCTCCAGCTGACAGAGCCCAAAATTTACAGCCCTGTTAATACAGGGATTGGTCCAGCACTCCACTCGTCTGTTTCACATGCACATGTGTGGACACTGGAGGCTGGACCAATCCTTGGCTTGAGGAATGTTTTCTTTATATTCCCAACAGCATGATAGAAGTCCTGAGGTGTATAAGAATTGACTTCAGGCTGCTCAGTCTATAGTGTTGCATTGCTTGCTTTGCACCTGAAATTTCTCTCCATTTGCTACAGTGTGCCACCAGTTCCATTTATTGACTGTCTATTTCACTGACTGCCTGAGCTGCCTGCTGCCAGCCCATTTCCTGTTTGCAGCTGTTGCCAGAATCCATCACCCAGACACAACAGCAAATAAGTCTACAGTTCAAGCAAAAAATGTGAGGCACTGGTATAACTCTGCAAAGAAAGTTGATACACTTCAGATGCACACAGTTTGGATAGATTTCAGGGGATGCCTGTCCAACTAGCTAGGGCAGCATCACAACTGAGGGTATCACCCCGGACATGGAAATCACCCTACTTGGGAGATCTAATTGTTGGGTGCTGTACAATGTAGCTCTTGAGAAAGTAAATCTAAGCCTTATTCCAGAGCCTGGATTCCAATGCCTGGGACTGCCAGGACTAAGCAATAATGACTGAAGAGCTGATCATCATTTTCTTGAGATTAATGACCAGCTGGTGGGGGAAGGGTGGCCCGAGGCAGTCATTAATTGTGAGGAAATGACTGGCTCTGAGGTAATTATTACAGTTATAAGTCTAATCACAATAATGGCTTCTTTTTAAAGACATTTACTTTCTTTTTCTTTGGTGGCAGTGGGAGTGCGACAGCAAAAACTGCAGAGCGGGTGCCGCGCCAGTCACTTCTTAGAGATTTCAGACTGGGGCGGCAACCAATCATGGATGGCGCTGCCATCATGAATAATTAATTAGACTTATAATGTGAATTAATGAACTGGGACTCGATGATTTTTTTTTTTGTGATTATTCATAGTTACAGATCCCTGGGCACTAGATAAGGTAACTGTAACAAAAAAGCGGTGTGCTTCAATGGTTGATGTGGAGAGTGCAAGACAGCGGAAGTCACCTCAGATTAAATCTTGAATAAAACAAAATAGCCAAGCACACCACTCTGATAATACATTCAATAAAGCAGTCCCTTAGGAAAAAACAAATCCAGACTTCTTGTATCTTAAGGAAACTGGAATTAGCAAAGCGCAGGAGTTTGTCATTGCTGTCACTAAGATTTTGTGGACTGAAGCAATAAGTAAGGTATTTCACATTGAAAAATACAAGAAGTCTGGATTTTTTTTTCCTAAGGGACTGCTTTATTGAATGTATTATCCAAGTGGTGTGCTTGGCTATTTTGTTTTATACTAGATAACATAAGCAGGGTGTTGCAGGGCCGGTACCCAGACTAGTGTTTCAAAGATCACTTACTCTGATGTCTCTATAGCTCTTAAGGATATCTTCTAAGGGGCATAACGCTCTAGGGTGGAGTGTCCAAAATGCAACACTAATTGAATGATGATTTGGAAGAAGGAGAGAGGAAAAACACACACAAAAAAAACTTCAGTTGAGTTTTGGCTGAGGGATCACAATGCACATGCATGACTTATTGAGACCACTAAGGGTTCTGCACGGCAATGTTTAACCTTATTAAGACCCTGCTAAGCGATATATACCTTCAGCAAAGAACTAACTCAGTGGCGATGATCCAGATTCCCTAGCTCTGGTTTTTATTTTATTTTTTTTTAAAAGGTGAATTCCGTGTTTCTTTTCTGATAAATTGCTTGATAGGTTGTAGGCACCTTTGGTTATTAGTACATAGTGGTTGGCAACAATCAAGGAATGAGACAACAGTGAGGCAGTAATCCAAAGAAAAAGCAGTCTTTCTATAAATGCATGGTATAGATATGTGCTATGCTATCAGCATAGCTTCTTGGGGCATTCAAAAGATACAGGCCAGGAGATCAGCAATGCACTCATTAATGATAAAAGCATTGCTAGTCATCCTAAGTTTCTTAAAGGCATAGGCTAAGTACAGTATATCACCATCACTCAGATTGGCTAAAGTTCCTGAGATGGATAGCAAAAAATAGATCACTGATAGACAGATCATAGCACCCTTTGATTCTTCACGTAGGTTGTGATGACTTGAGGAGTTTTTCATATTGCAAATGTTTTAAGCAGCATGGACCTGGTACTTCCACCATCCTCAGGCAGGAATTATTTTGTAAGAATCAGGTTAAATGCTTTCATGCACTGAAGGCAGGGAGCCAAGAATGCATCTAAATCAAACAACTCAAAAGATCTGCAACAAGTTGATACACAAGGGGTATGGGAAGGATGAGAAGGGACTTGGCAAGGTTGGAGAAATGGTCAAAAGTATGGCAGCTTAGATTCAATGCAAAGAAGTGCAAAGTAATGCACCTGGGAAACAAAAACCCAGGGGAAAAGAACATAATGGGGTGTGGGGAGGTAGTAACAAACAAAAAAAATGGAAAGGGACCTGGGAGTAGTCATATCAGATGACTTAAAGTTAAGCAAGCAATGTGAGAAGGCAGTATGGATGGCTGCAGGAGTACTGGGATGTATAGGGAGAGGCATCACCAGTAGAAAATAAGAAGTTGTTATCCCTCTGTACAGACAGTTGGTGAGACCCCATCTGGAGTACTGCATGCAGTTCTGGAGACCCCATGTTTGCAAGGATATAGACAGGATGGAGGAAGTCCAGAGGAGTGAAACAAAAATGGTGCACGGTCTGCAACAGAAGCCATATGAAGAGAGACTAAAGGAGCTTAATATGTATATCCTTGAGGAAAGAAGGGATATGGGGGACATGATAGAAACTTTCAAGTACCTCAAGAGAATCAACAAAGTCCAAGAGGGTAGCATCTTTCAGAAAAAGAGATGTGGAAGAACAAGGGGACACAATTTGAAGATAGAGGGGCAATGTGAGGGGGCAATGTGAGGAAGTATTTTTTCACAGAGAGGGTGGTGGACTCATGGAACAACCTTTCTGAGGAGGTAATGGAGTCAAAAACAGTGGGGGAATTCAAGAATGCATGGGACAGACATAAGGCAATTCTAGTAGGGGGTAGGAGAAAGTAGACAGTTGGTTAACTAGGATCTGTAGCTCATCCATTAGGTAGGGAAATGGGCAGACTACAGTAGGTGGACCAAGCGGTCCTTATCTGCCATCACATTCTATGTTTCTATATGTTAACGAGGGGGGGTTTTGAACACAAATCTATCAGCAACTTTTGTTTTGTACAGAACATTTTTTTATGCCAGAATTCTGCTAAACATGTACTCCACCAAGCTGCTTACTACTTTTTTTCAACAGACGATGCATTCATGTTTAGTCCTTCCCAAGAGGCTGTCATCAGTTTTCAGTCAAGTCTGCATTGCCATGATCACAGTTTAACAAGTCTTAGTAAAATAAGCCACATTAATTGTCACAGTTAATAGGCATAAAGCAAAATCCTATTTGTAAGCAGTTAGTTTTGAAGACACACATCAACGCTGTTAATTGTCTTCATAAAAATGCAGGGAGAAAAGGAAAGACTGATCCCTCATCATTCATATATTGTATATTATTGTGTATATTAAGTGTACATTGTATATTATATTTTCCTAGGTATGTATTTCTTTTTGTACAGGTATGAATGTATAAGGCAGCTATCATTGTATTCTGTATCCTCACTCTCTACCCCGGGTAGCACCTGGAGACAAGCATCGGCTCAGTGTCCCTTTCCAGGTTACCAAATGTATAAATAAAGAAATAAAAAAAATATGACAATGCAAGATTTATTTTACTACTCTGTTAGTTGTCAATCAACTTTGCAGTTATTTTCTTACATGTATTAAATGTCTCATTCAGCCATTGTTTTCTGCCTGAATTAATTATTTTCTAAGTGCATCATCCCACTGCAGGTTGTAATTTAAGAACTACCTCACCACACTTCCCACCTTGGTGTGTGACATCTCCTGCTGCACACTTTTGTTTCCTGTGGGGGGGGGAGAGGGGGACACAAAACTATTGGGTGACTGTGAGTAAGGAAGCAAACATGCTAGTGGGTGGGCAGGGCAGAAAATGCACACACTTTGACACTGTATTTGAAAATATGATGGTGGTCTGTTTGTGTTGATTCTGTGAGTATTGTTTGATGCTTTGTGGAAAAATATTAAATGGCAGCTGTATGAAAGATTAAGATTTGAAGTGCTGGCACAAGGTTTTTTTGGTGCAGCATTTTGGTTAGCAACACTTCTCTTTTGCCATAGGAAGTTGTCTTACCAAGCATGCCTGCTGGCCAGTTCTTATGCTGCATTTTCTGTACCCATTTGATAAAAGTGTTTTCATGTGCTTTCAGGTTTTACCACACAAACACACACACACACACACACACACACAGCTTTTTGAGGGGGAAGAAAAACAATCGCTCCTGTTGCACTTTTGTGCGGGGAAGGGATGGGGGGAGGATTTGTTGCTGCTATTGCTGTTGAAAAAGGAAGAAGTGATTCTCCTGTTTTGTTGCATAAATGTCTGTCCAGTTTTTACCCAGATTCTTACTGCTAACTAGGGAACAATCTGAGCAAGGTGGGCTCTATAGTAAATAATTATGTAATTTATGAGCAATGTTACTGTAAGAATCTGGTTAAAACCTGTCAAGCAGATTGGCCCATTGTCCTGTAAAGTACTGCGCTCCCTGTAGATATAGATAATAATGCCTTCAGTTTTGTGTACGGAGAGGACATAACATTCAGTCTGTGCTAAGTTTTAATTCATTTAGGGGTTTTCAATCTGATATTTGTCTTACTTTGTTTAGGCTCCCAGTCATACATCTCAACTGTCACACATTACGAGGTACGTCACTCATTTTCCCCTCAGAAATTCTTTGTCCCACATGGGGAAGGTGATATTCCACATTTCCCACTGAGACTTTAAAGCAGAAATGCATAATACTCTATTATGTTCAGTTATCAGCAAACATTAAGAACATTAGTGCACCGATAACCATAGTATTCTGAGCTTGCAGTGCCATGTTTGATGATATGTCACACATTTTGGTCATTGGTCACACATTTGGTCATACATTTCAGTAAAGAAAGGTTGAGAGGTATGCTCCCAGTGAATAGCTTATTGTGCTGCTGACAGTATCTTTTGCAAGGCATGTCATAGGTGACATCTATATTCTCCATTTGGGTAGATACCTGAGAGTCACACAGTTTGATGCAATAAATAGAACATTACACAGCAAGCAAATCCACAGAAAAGGTTTGTTTGCTACATAGTGCAATAATTGCAAGGTGCAATGCCACAGTGTCCAGCCCAGGACACCAGTGCCAAGAACTACCCTAACGTTTTGTGCCAAAATCATACTTGTATCATTTCTGTGGATTTGTTTGACCACTAATTGTGCAGTTTTTGCAACAACACTATTGTGGAGGAGCAGTGCTGCAACAGAAGACTTATAGTTTTTGTCTCAGTTTTGCAGTTCACTTGGAAAGTGCACAGTATGAGAGAACAGAGAGAGGCAAGATATGAAAGCAAGAGGCGAGCACAGAGGAGAATCTGCACATTACAGCAAATGTGACGTTACAAGCACAGTGATATGAGTTCAGATTGAATTGGAAGATTACTAAGTGGATTGCTCTTCTAAGCAAGAACTAAGAACACAACAAGCTCAGATGAGAGACTCCAAAGGCCTCTTTTAGTGAATGTGTGGGCAGGTTTCCTACTGTGTCCTTCAAGAAATGCATTGAATTCTGTGAATTCTTTTTCTTTTTTTGACTAGCTACGATCCCTGATCTTCCAAGATCTGCTGGAAAAGATTAACAAGAGCTTCAACTTCTTGATACAGTCAAGTATTATCATGACAGCACCAAGAAAATGAGGTTCCCAGCAGTGATCAATTTTCCAATTTTTCAATAAAAAGACAAATATTGCTGCGCAATCATGCACAATAGGTAAGCATCGCCATCAGAAAGTTTGGAGAACAAGGAAGATATCTTTCATGGGTTTTTAAAAAGCATTTATTCATCCCATTTACATATGGATATAAACCTGTCTTCAGAATCTTTTTTTTTTCACTTTGATTAATTACATGGGCTAATGTATTTTTCTTCCCTATAAGATCTCCTTGTTTCTTATTGCAAACTGTTCATTTTGGAAGCAGTTGTTACTGCCCCAATGTATAATTACCTTTAAAATGAACTAAATGGTTTAGCTCAGCACCAAAAGACCGCAACTCCACATAGTCAAGATCTTTTCCGAACACACCTACACATTGGTGTTCCAAATACTGCCCAATGTTGCAGGGCTTTGTGGGCCTCAAACATAAGAAAGAAACAAACACAATTTTTTAATTGAACATTTATTGACAAGTTGGCATCTCAAGCTATATTATTCCATTGTTGCTGAATAAATGTGTAGCACTTAACACCGCAGTATAATATAAATAATATTCTCTGGAGCTTTTTTTGCATCTGTGCTCACATTTTCAGTCTGTTTCTGGAGCACCTGTTCATGTCTGTGGATCACATCTTTGTGTCTGTCTAAGTGCCTCTGTTGCACTTGTCTGAACACTTCTTTTCTTGCACTGATTCACACCTTTGTGCTTCCTGTCCTTGTACTTCTAATAGACATTGAAAGTATGGCAAAATGTAAAAGTCTGATCCTTCATTAAGCACAGCAACAGATGAAGGCAACCAGTCTTCAACTGTGCCTTCACATGATGAAAAATGTTACTGTATTTACTTCAGCTTGCTTAATCTGATTTTATTTACATTTTACACTTAAGATACAATGACTGAGACAATCCCACAAGATGAAATGGACACCAGAACATCAGAGAACATTTTACATGAAGTGGATACCACCAGAGAATTTATTTTGGAAAATCCTGTCAATATGATGAATGAAAATCTTTTTAGCACTGATGGGAATTCACAAACAGACATAAGTGACTACATCTCAATATCAAGTATTACAGATGATGAAAAATACACTCAAATAAAGCATCACAAGCCAGATATTAGTTACAAGTTTCCATCAAAAAGCTTTGTTGACAAGAGAAGAAAGACTGGTAGTTCTCTACGACAGTGTCAGCATACATGGCTAGACCAGTTTGATTACATAGCATATTCAGTAAAAAACGATGGCTTGTACTGCTTAGCTTGTATCTTGTTTCTCACCACAGGACAGACTGGCCATGTAAAACTTCTCATTGAGCAGCCATGTTGTAACTGGAAGCATGCCAATGCCAAAGCAGATATTCTCAGACATTCTGACTTAGAATACCTCAGGAAATTCGAGGCTAAATTAATTGCATTTATCACCACAACTGAGAACCAAAGTCAAAGAGTGGACTTGTCATTGTCAAATTCCACCCTTCAACAGGTTGCAAAAAACAAAATTTTTTTAACATCCATCATCAAGTGTTTGAAGCAGTGCAGGAGGCAGGGTGTTGCACTTCATGGACACTGGGATGATGCATCATCTGACTTTAATAGCAATCAAAGAAACTTTAAAGCTCTACTTAATTTTCGTGTTGATGCTGGTGACAAAGAGCTCCAAACTCACCTGGAAACATGTCAAAAAAATGCAACCTTGTAGCAGAGGAATTATAGCTGGGGGTCCTCCAGGCTACGTATTACCTTGGGACATAGTTGTACATTATGATACAGATGACACAGACGCAGTCGGAAGAGTAAAATATATGTTTACTTCAGCGTGGTGCTATACAGCCGTTGATGTTACATTTTCTCTTCTTCTAAGACAAGCAAGCAAGCATATATATATATATATATACACACACATCATCTCTCCCCCCCTTCAGCATAAAATCACCCATGTACCAATAAAATCATTTTGTTATTAGCATCTAGGCAGAACTTGTCTGGACATGTGTTGATTGCATTTTACAGTTTGGTTTCTGCTAGATCCATATAAGGACATGTAGGCTTGTGGTGTGGTATGTTGCTATGGTGTGACTGAAACTCATTGTTTCTCCTAGGTCAAGTTGACCCACTGTGCACACATGAACAGTTAAGCAGTTTGGAGCCAGTGAATGATGACATAGGTACATTATATGGTTACAATCCCCCCTTGTACCTATGGAGATAGCCACTCAATTTTGGAAAATTTAGGTCTCCTGTGCAGTTGTGGAAGTCCTCTGATAGGGGGCCCTATTAGGGACCCTCTGGGGGGCTTTTCCTATAAGTATGCAGTTTGGAGACTATTTATTAATTACGACATGGCTGCTCTCACCAGTCCTGCTCCATGCAGCGTTTGCAGTTCCTGCCTTATGCCTCTGATGGTACGTCTTAGGTAGCATGCACTAAACATTAAAATGGCTACCAATGCCAGTTGTAGTACTAATAGGGCTTTGAAGGTTAGCACACCCCATGGCCCACCCAATGTACTGTAGATCAAGTGTTCATTATCAGCATCACTAAGTAATTATTGAACCTTAAACTGTGTGTTATGCGCTGAATTCTCAATGTTAATCAGACGTGTGTCCTTACGGTCTAGCAGGTTCTGTAAATTTAGAGTAAGCGGCAGTATTGGTGCCTTAAATGCAGGTGCATAGTTATTAATTTGATATGCCTGATGGGGAGTTTGAGTCCGAATGTTAATTTGAGATGACTTATGATGTGATATAGGATGGAAAGTATAGTCTCCAATTTGTACATCACCATTAGGTACAAAGCAGAAGTTAGGTTGGGTAATAGGACAGGTTTTGCCTTGATGTGTTAATGTTTTAACATTTGTTATGATACAATATTGGTTAGTAGAGTTATAAGTGGAGATTACATGCTGTGTGGTCCATTTTTGTATTTGAACTGGACACCAGACAGTGTCTTTGTTCTCTCTTCTCATTGAAAGTTCTCCACAAACTGACTGAATTTGTGACACAACATTACACTGGCAGATCCACTGGTTGTTTATCTCCTCACAACAATGTAAATTTAGCGCTACCCAGGATCCGTTTTTATCCTGCACTAGTATTTTAGGTGGATTCACTCGGTATGCATAGTAATCTCCTTGGAGATAGCCTAAAGAATGGATTTTTACAACCTTAGTATACCTCTGCTCAGCATACTTTACTTGTGGCAGCTTTACAGTGAGGAGTACATTCATTGTATCTGCCAGTGTACTATTTGGCTTGAACCCTTGTGGTCTGATATATATCTTTGCCACTTTTCTTACCCACCAAATGGGTGGGGCACTGTTAGAAGCGCAAGGGTTTAAACAATGGTGGTCATAGACATCCTGACACATGGGACAATACCATGATTTGATTTGGGCTTCGGATATCTGATCGGGTAACCTATTGTTACTTAATTGCTGTAATAACTTATTTACAGTGGTTAGTACATAAGATCCATAAGCAGAACAGGTTATAGCTTTCCCTATAGTACTGTGCCCTACTTCCTCATTATGCTCATCTATAATGTCATTTATTTTATTTTCAACTTGTTTGAACAATTTAGCTATCTCATTTATATTATATACGGTCAGTCGTTCCTCAGCTGCCAAGCCAGCCTCGTTGATTGCTAATGGTAGGAGAACCTCTCTCTCCTCCTGTAGGTTTACAGTATTTTGGTGTTCTCTAATGGCTTCCAGATTGGCTCGATTCCAGATACTCATTCCTGAGCCGAAGAGTCCTGTTATGTCACCCAACAGGTCTCTTTTCCTCCTTTTAAGCAATTTATGGGTCTATTTAGTAATCATAAACCCCCCCTCTCGAGCATGGAAAGCACTGACCATATCTAACAACATTGTGGCATAAAACTTTGATACATTTGTATTGGCACAATCGCTTGTACTATTTAGATCCCAACCAGAAAAATTAAAACTAACAGGTAATCTAATGTATTGTACATCATTTACAAGAGTCTGGCCAGTGGGTGTTGATGTAAGTCCACTGTTTGGTCCTGCGGTAAGGTTAAGGCAGGTGGCATGGTTAACAGTCAATGTTATTTGTGCCACGCTTGTGCCATTAATACAAGCATTATCATTATAACTGCCACATGCCCCCTGCATTTCTCCCTTCCATTAGGGTACACTGGCATACAGTCACATAGTAGGTGCCTGAGTTTTTGGGGATAGCATTTTCTAACACCAAAGTTCCAGTGTCTGGTTTAACCCACCCTCTATAGGGTGTCCAATATGTGGCACAGGTATATGATTTACCATCCAAGGTCTTTGTCAGACAGTGTCTTGAATATTTTGCGACCTGAGTGTTGTTTAATGTCCAAATTATCTTCCAGGTCTGGGCGATAGTTTTATTTTGGCTCCGCGTATAGTTTATTTTCAAGTAAGCAGTGTCTTCATAGTCCACAATTACGTAACTGGTCTCGATAGATAGCTGTATGTCAAGAGTTGCTCTGCAGCAGTGTGTCACTATTAACAGTAGTAACGTAAGCATGGTGTCAACCTAAAAAGACAAATCAAATGCAGTATCATTGTTTAGTCAGCTTTATCTGATACCTTTTTACATTGGTCAGCATGGACCCATAATTCTGGCCTGGTCTTTTGTATTTTCTCTTTGTTTACAAAAGCTGATTGTCCCCCATATTGTTGTTGCACAGCTTGGGGCACTGGTTTGATTTCTTTAGTAATTCTCTTTACATATACTGCAGTCTCTCCCAATTTCTTTACCACGGTATAGGGTCCTAGCCAATTGGCATCTTTCCAAGGTGATTTCTGTTCCTAATTTTGGACCATGACCGTGTCCCCCTCTTTTATTGGGGTGGCCCATCCCATAAAGGGTTGCCTGTAGTTAACATTCTTTTCATGTGCCTTGGCCATGTTTTGAGTGGCAAATCCTAGGTACTGTTCCAATTGTAATTGTACCCCGGACAGAAACTTTTCATGTTTTACCTTATCACTAATAGGGCCGCTTGGAGAAGGCACATCTGCCGGGTGCGTTAACCTCATCTTTGGCCCCGTCATTAATTTATAGGGTGATAATCCAGTGCTTGCCTGGACAGTCCCTCTGACTGCCATTAGAATACCAGACAAGTGATCTGCCCAATCTTTTCCTGCGTCTAAAATGCACTTTTTTAAGGCATTTTTAAGTGTTCTGTTCATTCTTTCCACCATTCCCGATGACTGGGGATGGTATGGTAGGTGGTATCTCTGCTGGATCCCAATTATTTTGCACATTGTGGCCATTACTTGGTTTACAAAATGTGTGCCTCCATCTGATTTGATAATATTGGGGAAGCCCCACCTAGTGCACACCTGGTTATATAGGATTTTTGCTGTTGTTATTGCTGTGTTGTTTTTGGTGGGGAATGCCTCCACCCATTTAGAAAACATGTCTATAATAACCAGCATGTACTTGTATCCCCCCTTTGCTGTTGGAAGTGGCCCCACATAGTCAATTTGTAATGCATCCCAGGGGCCAGGCCATCTGCCAGTGGCAATGGTTGTAATTTTGGTTTGCCCCTCTTGGGGTCTTGTTGCAAACATATAAGACAGCGATATAAACTGTCTGCGATTGTGTTATCCATATTAGGCCACCAGTATTTAGACTTGATAATTTGCATGGTTTTGTTGGACCCCCCATGGCCACACCAGCAGTGGTTTTCCATGACAATATCATGATATAATTGACTAGGAGGTATCCATTTTAGTGTTTTATCCTCCTCCTGTCTAAACAGGATGTTGTCTCTGATTTTAAATTTGTAGTTAGTTTGGGGGTCCTCTTTTGTTTGTGTACACTTATTTACAATCCAGGGGTCCTGGCTTTGTAAATCTCCCAAATTTGCTTTGGGTAACAGTTTATGGGTTGGCAGTAGCACTTTGATGGCTGCTTTAATTTGTACAGAGTGAATGGGAGTCTTTGGTTGGATCCCTTTCTAGGGGTCTCCCATTTTTGCTGCCATTTCGGAGCTTATCTGCCCTATCATTTCCTAATTCTGCTGGAGTGGCGTATTTAGAGTCAACATTGGCCTTAACCTTTATGATGGCTATTCTTCCTGGCTGGCATTCCCTCCTTAATATGGCCTGTAAAAGTTCTCTGTGTTTGACATGCTCCCAGTTGCTGTTTCATGCCTCTGTTAGCCCATATGGGTAACCAGGTGGTGATCCTACTGTAAACTGTGAGTCTGTATGTATGCCTAACCTGCCTTTGGGGTTTGCCAGGATAGCCTCGAAAATTGCTACTAATTCTGCGAACTGGGAGGAGTCCCCTGGTGACAGCCTTATGAGTATTCCTTGTCTGTGTATGGACCTTTTATCCTCTAGGTGGTAACACCCGGTGTCATGATACACTGCTGCACCTACGTATGGGACTCCTTGTTCCCAATACCTTGACCCATCCACGTAAGCCATGTTATAACCATTTGCCCATCCACAAAAGGTGACTCTCTGGCTGCTATTTGCTGAACCTCCCCACAATCATGTGGCTCTCCCTGGTAGTCCAGGTACTGTAACATGTGTGGCACTGTCAATTTCTCAACGGTAATGTTTTTATCTTGCAGGGCTAACAGCCACCTTGCTTGTCGGGTTAGGCTAACTCCCTTGACTTTGTTTTCTAACAATAGTTTTAAAGGGGTATGTGTAGTTTGTATTATGATGGGGTTAAACCTAGTGGTTGCCTCACTTGCTTGTACAGCCCAAGCAATGGCCAGGACTGCTCTCTCGTACATGTTAAACCCTCTCTCTACCTCTGATAATTGTCTGTTTAGGTAGGTAACTGGTACTGGCTTTCCATTTTGTTTTTGTAACAGCACCGCAACAATGGTGTCCTCAGTTGCATTGGCTTGTAAAATAAATGGTTTTGAGTAATCAGCTTGTATTAGGGCTGGCGCTGTCTGTAATGCTTTTTTTAACTTATTAAAACAGTATAAATCTTCTCCCTCCCTTATGAGCTTGTACTGGCCTTTTGGGTTGTCCTTTAACATACTATATAATGGCTTTGTAATCTCTGAGTACCCTTCGATATAATCCCTACAGAAATTTGTCATACCCAATAATTTTCTTAAGCCAGTAATCGTAGTTGGTAATGGTAGGGTCTAGATTAGTGCTGTTCTGGCAGGGTCTATTTGCTTCCCCTGTGGAGAAATAATGGTTCTTAAAAAGGTAACCTTTTGGTCACCAATTTGTGCTTTGTCTGGATTTACCTTTAATCCTTTTCTTTCCAATAAGCCTAGTACCCTATCCAGCAGCACTAGGTGGTCCTCCTTTGTTGAACTTTGCATCAGGAGGTCATCTACATATTGAACTACTGAGTCTCCCAACCCTTCTTCCTCCAGAATTTGTTTTATGTACCTGTGGAACAAGGTTGGTGCTGAGTGGAAGTCCTGTGGCAATCAAGTAAATGTGTACTGTTTACCCTCAAAAGTAAATGCAAATTTATACTGGTCCTCTGCCTTGAGGGGCAGGGACCAGAACCCATTAGCCAAATCTAGGACAGAGAAGAATTTGCTCTCTGGCCGTAATCTCAGTATTGGAACTAGTAACAGGGCTAACCTGAGGGGTTACTTTGTTTAAATTACGGTAATCGATGGTCAGATGGTATTTTCCATTTGGCTTTAACACTGGCCAGATGGGACTGTTAGCTGTTGAGCACATGGGCCTAATGACTCCTTGTTGCAACAGCTGTTGGATGACTGGTTTGATTCCCCTCTACCACCTCCTTTGGTATTGGGTACTGTTTGGTGTGCCCCGGACATGGACCTTCTACAGCTATTTTTATGTCACTTACCTGTCCACAATCCGTGCCACTTTCTGCCCATACCATCTCATGATTTTGTATAACTTGCTTAAATTCGGGGTGCCTTAATCATGTCTCTAAACTTTTAACACTTGTTGCAGCATTTGATTTTACAGAGGCTAAAGCATAACTTTCCACAACAGTGATTGGTTTAAAACTTTTAACATTTACTTTCCACAAACATTGATTACTAAGATCTACAACAAGCTGATGTTTTGTCAGGCAATTGCTACCAATAATATTGCCTTCTGTGAGCCCCCCCTCCGCCCATGCGAAGGCTTGGCAGCCCACGGGTGTACCTCCCAGCCTTATGTGTTGTGGCTGGGACCAATACCCTTCTGTGGTATGTCCTGTACATCCCTCTATATACATCGGTGGTCTTTTGGGGTCTAAGGGTATGCTGATATTTGTAATTGATACAGCTGCTCCGGTGTCTATGAGTGCTTCTACAGTATGGCCATTGATGGTAACCTTAGCTGTAGGCCTCCCCTGACTATCAGCATGTAAAGCGCATACCCATTTAGCACCAGGGTTAGCAGAGCCTCCGCCTCCCTATTGCTCATCTATTTCACGTATGGCACTAAGACTTCTTATGACGTCATCATCTTCCAGGGATGACTCCCAACCCTCTCTCTGGGATGCCTTTAAAACCACTTGTAGGCAATCAATCAGATCCGCTACAGTGTCTCCCTTATTATTTTGTCTGTTTGTTGGCGGAACTCTTGTTTGACCCCTCCCCCTAGAGTGCATCTGCCTTGGACCCTTTCCCTCCTGTCCTCCACCTCGGGCCCAACACTCACTTTTGATATGCCCTGTTTGCTTGCAATTAAAGCATGTTAAGTTTGATGTGCCCGCAGCTGGGTATTTGCTGGGACCCTCATTTACCCAGGTGGCTGCGGCAACTTTACTGTGCTTTTGTTTTTCATTGACATACATCTCTAATAATTCTAACCTCTCATCATGTGATTTTGATAACTTTAACACGGACCTTAGGGTGGGTTCCAGGTCATACGCCCATATCCACAGGTCCCTAAAGGTTGGATCCTCCTCAGTGGGACACTCTTGTCCACTGTGTCATTGATAAACTTCGAAGAGCCTCGGGATGAACGCCCATGGCCCTTCCCCTGTTGTTGGCTTGGTTTGTAAGATTTTGTCCCAGTCTACTTCCTGTTGTGCCGACTCTCCCCTCGCCCATTTATGGCATCTATTATATATTTCATTGTAATTCATTGTAATCTGCCCATGAGTTGGGGTTTTTGGATGCATCCTTGTGCGTGCCTTGCACCTCGTCTGGCATTGCCTCTGCCAAATGCGGACTAAGTTTAAACATTACGATGCGGCAGACATCTTTGCTAGTCAGCCCCATAGTAGTTTGGATGTTTTTTAACTTTTTCCCTAACTCTACCAAATTTGTCTTATAATCAATGGGTCCTATTTCCTGACTCAATTGTGTTAACTCTTTAATAGTTATTTTTTTTATTTTATTTATTTAGCTTTTGTTGACCGGGTAAGTGCACTAGACAAATCCTGCCTATTTTCAGGCATGACCTGGGGGAAGGGGATACAGATGAATGCCAACTGACCTTGAACCAGATTAAGCTGTTGGTGGTATTTTTAGTGAATGAGGGAAATTTGGCCAGGACACCGGGCAAATTCCCCTACTCTTTTCGATAAGTGCCATGGGATCTTTAACATCCACCTGAACTACCACCAATCCAGGCAGATGGGACCTCAGTTTAACGTCTCATCCGAAAGACGGCACCTCAGCAATGTAGCACCCCTCTCATGCTGCATTACAGTGTCAGTACTAGGATATTAACCCAAGTGCCAGATGTGGGAACTGAACCCACAGCCCTCTGATCTCCCGGCCTCAGAGGCGAGTGTGCTACCTACTGAGCCACTGACACTGACAGTTAGATCCCTGACTTCGGGTCCCGGGTCTGGTTTATCTATGATATGCCTATTTACTATTCTTTTTGTTCAGACACTCTTTCCTGAGGGTTTTAGGTGTCCCTCCTGATCTTCCTCTAACTCCACTGCCTCTGCTGTCATTTCATCTTGTCCCTCTAGGGTAGCCCATTTACCGCTTATTACCTTTTTATCATCTCCACCGGCGCACTTTCGTCTAGCTGGCTGTTCCTCACCTGTTCATCTGCTTTAAGCTGTTCCTGTATCCGTGTTATTTTCTTTTTAATGTTTTTTTCTAACTGTGTGAACTTGGCTACCTCACATGCATTACCCCTTTCTTCAGCTTGTTTACAGCTTAATTCGTATCTGTCCCTTTTTCCTTCTAACAAAAGTAAAGACTCTTCCTGTTTTTGTCTAGTTGCCTGAGACATTGTACTGCCTGCGGTGGTCATGCCCCGTGTGGAGACCAGCACCATCTTTACAATGGTCCCTTCTTTGTTCCGTTGCTCCGCCCTCTCTTGCTCTTTTAACTTACTCTGGCACTCTACTAACAATTCCGATAACTCTTCTACTTCCTCTCGTAACTTATTATTATCAAAACTTAATCTACACTCTTCAGCAGCATGTTCCTGTGACTGCTGGTCTACCTTTATTTTTAGAGGAGAATTATCCCTATTTAAAAGACAAAGGTCTCCCTGTACCTTTACTAACTGTGGTTTTAGTTGCTGGTTCTCCTCCTGCAGTGATTCTGACCCTTGATTTATTTGCATTTTTAAACTATTTCTGACTTTAGTTGGGTTACTACATCTTGCTGCTCTGTCACTTGATTTATTTGCATTTTTAAACCATCTATCACCATCTGTAGTTGGGTTACTATCTCTTGCTGCTCATGCAGTTTCTTTAAAAGTCTCATGTGTTGACGAGTTACCTCCTGGCTGTATTGCCACAGACCTTGTACAGCATTTGCTAGCTTCTCTTTTTCATTTTTGGTTGCTGAAATACAATCCAGCACTAGCGTGTTAAAATACTCTCGTACTGACTTGTCCTCTGGAGGGGCATCGTATGCCCCTAACTTGCATCTTTTTCCCAGATACTTGTGTATCTTTGCCTCCATTGCCAACTACATTGCGTTGTGTTTACAAATTAATTCTGTGGGGTACTATCCCCACGGTTCGATACTTAGCCATCTGCTAACTCCAACAAAGTATCACCCCCTTGTGCACCAGTGGTGACCCTCTACGGGCTAGTCTTATAACCCCCCTAGAGCCCTGTCTTGCAAGTAACAGTGATCTCTAGCCTATATCTTGTTCCCTAGAGTTCTGCCTCATGAGTTCAAACAGTAATCCCTAGTTAACAGTTAACAGTTGCTTACTTATTAAATCTCTGAGCATACGTTACCTTGTGGAGCCCTGTGGTTGGTTGAGGTGATCAGTCTCTCCCATGGCACTGAACTTTCCAAGGATTAAACGCACTCAGGGCAATTTCTTACTGCATGGACAGACTATGTCAAGGTCCAGGGTCGGTGTTCCCCCATTTAAAAGCGATCCAAGTCACGGCACCAATTGTAGTGGAGGAATTATAGCTGGGGGTTCTCCAGGCTACGTATTACCTCATGACCTAGTTGTACATTATGATACAGATGACACAGATGCAGTTGGAAGAGTAAAAGATACATTTACTTCAGTGTGGTGCTATACAGCCATTGATGTTACATTTTCTCTTCTTCTAAGACAAGCAAGCAAGCATATATATATATATATATATACACACACACACACACACACACATCTCTCCCCTCCCTTCAGCATAAAATCATCCATGTACCAATAAAATCATTTTGTTATTAGCATCTAGGCAGAACTTGTCTAGACATGTGTTGATTGCATTTTACAGTTTGGTTTCTGCTAGATCCATATAAGGACATGTAGGCTTGTGGTGTGGTATGTTGCTATATGGTGTGACTGAAACTCATTGTTTCTCCTAGGTCAAGTTGACCCACTGTGCACACATGAAAAGTTAGGCAGTTTGGAGCCAGTGAATGATGACATAGGTACATTATATGGTTACAAACCTACATTTCCAAAACTGCCCAAAATGAGCTGCTAAATTGCATGAAACATTATATTCAGCAATAAATAGTAACGGATATCAAGCAACAACCTTTGGGGACATTGTATTCCATTCAAGCAGATGAGATTTCAGATATCAGCAACTGGGAACAACTTGAAATTGTGCTCAGATACTTAAACAATGACCAGCCAGTAGAGAGGTTTGTTGAATTCATTGCATGTGAATCAGTGAAGGGGAAGGATATATGCAATAAACTGCAATCATGTCTATAAAATGTGACTTTGGATCTCAAACACTGCAGAGCTCAAGGGTATGATGGTGCTGGAAACATGGCCGGGGCACAAAAGGGGTGTGCTGCTGTATTCCAAAAAACAGCACTGGGGGCCATATATTATCACTGTGCTAGTCATCAGTTAAACCTTGTTTTTGCAAAAGCCTGTGAGCTACCAGAAATAACTTGAATGATGAGCGCTGTGAAGCACATTGGGATCTTCTTCAAGTATTCTCCAAAACGCCAAAGGCATCTGAAGCAGTCACTTCAGCAGATGAACTCTGAAAGATTTGAAAATGGAGAACAACCTGTGAAGAAACAAAAAGTGAAGCTACTGTGTGTGACCAGATGGGTGGAGAGGCATACATCCTTTGAAGATTTTCACCACTTGTACAAAGTTGTGCTTGACTGACTTGAAAACATGTCCACCAACAGAGAAAAACACTGGGACACTAAGATTGTTTCTGAAGCACATGGGCTATATGATTCCATCACAAACCCCCGTTTCATTGTTCCCTTTCAATCAGCAACATACTTGTTTGGCTTCACCAAGGCACTTAGCAAGTTGCTACAAAGCTCTTCCCAGGACATAGTGTATGCTTATGACCAGGTTAAACTTCTGCTTCATGAATTCCACTCAATTCGTGAAAATCTTGACAAAGAGTTCCAGATCCTATTTGAAGCAATGGTAGAAATGAGCAAACTGTCTGACCAGGAAGACTTACCCATTCCACATCACTACAACTGCCAAACACAGAGGAACAATGTAGAGGGTGATACTCCAGAGATTTACTGGAGGAGGGCCATTTTTATTCCCTTTCTTGAATACCTCATTTCAGAACTGTGCAGAAGGTTCACAGTTATGTCTTGCACAGCTGTACAAGGCCTCTCCCTCATCCCAGCAAACCTTGGAGGCCTCACTCATGAACAAGCATTTGTCAATTCCCAATGTTGGCTTGCTGGCATTGGCATTGGTAGTGCAGGAGTTAAAGAGATGCATAATAGGAATGGCAATGAAGTACTGAACTGACAGCAACCCCACCCCCACCCTGCAGACACTGACAGGTGTTGGGGGTGTGCCTTTGAGTCATCAGCCATAACGCTCATGCCATTTCACCTCACCCTACCCTGCAGATACTGACAGGTGTCGCAGTGGGCCTTCGAGTCTTTGGGTCTTATACTCACCCCATTCCAAAAGGAAATATGCTGAGATGGGTGTGGTATAGGGGAATGGGGTGAACGTTGGGGCTGAAGACCCCAAGTCACACATTGATGCCTGTCACTGGCTGCAGGGTGGGGGTGGAATAGTGTGAGCATTATGGGCAACGATCCCAAGTCACATCCCCGATGCCTGTCAGCCTCTACAGAGTAGGTCGTTATGGTTGGAAACCCTAACACCCCGGCTATTTGTTGGCATTTTCACTCCAGAATTTAAAAATATAGTTTTTGTGACCCAACCTCATGAACAGTGGCACTATCATTTCATTACTCAATCCCGAAAGGTGATTTTGCACGGCAACTGTGCTATTTGCGCCACAGGTGTAAAAGCACATTTCTAACAGGATGTGAAAAATGACAGCTGTACTATTCATTATGTGGTGTGAAAATATGGCAATGTTGAAAATCTGGAGTGAAAATATGAAAAATTGGTGAAGTTACGAACGTGCATAGAAACTGTGCAATGCACGCCTGTAACGCAATCATTATTTTCACTTTTTTCACCTGATTTTCAACATGGACATTTTTGAACCTCTCCTAATGAACAGTGGCACTGTGATTTTGTTAATTTGTCCCAAAAGTTGATTTCCCACAGTGACCGTGCCATTCTGCACAACAGGTGTGAAAACACATTTCAGGAAGGATGTGAAAAATGACAGCTATGCTGTTCATAAGGGAGTATGAAAAAATGACAATGCTTACAATATGGAGAGAAAATGTTAAAAATTGGTGATGTTATGAGCATGCATAGAAACTGCACAATGCATGCTCATAATATAGTCATATTTTTGAATTGTTTTCTCCAAATTTGCAATATGAGCTTTTTGGGACCTCCCCTCATGAACAATGGCACTGTTGGTTTGTTAATTGGACCCAAAAGGTGATTCCTCACAGCCACCTCAAAATCACCTTTCAGGACAGAGAAACTAAATGACAGTGACATTTTCAAATGGTGTGGTCCCAAGAACCCCATGTTGAAAATTTGGGGCCAAAATTCAAAAAAATGGCTGAGATACCAACCTAAGTTGAAACCCCCATTGCCTCCCATTATAAAGCTTACAGTCATTTCTTCAGTTTGCAGTTCAGCTTTGAAGAGTGCAGATGTGTCCCTGTTCAGAGAAGATCACAGCTCCCAACCTCCAGAGGGTAAATATGGGTAAGGGGGGTGTTGGGAGGTGGATGAGCAGAGGGAGGGTGGGGATGTGGAGGGTGCGATGGAGACAATGGTGGATGGTTTTCTTGGTTGCAGGGAAAATAAAACGACTGTGAGGGAAGGGTTTTCTTCATTTACAGGCTACACAACAACAACAAAAAAAAATAGGCACGCTGGGGTAGGCTTCTAGTGTGCTACAATTCTGGGGGGGGGGTGCTGACACGGGGACTGGGCATCCCGATGTCGGCAAGGCATATAGACTGGGTGGAAGGGTGCACATCCAACACCAGGAGTGGGAATCCCGGTGTCAGAAAGGAAAGGGGAAACTATTTAACCAGGAAAGACACACTAAGAGGGGTGATGCTGACATGAGGATTGGGTACCCCGATGTCGGCTTTTTCAGGGCGTGTGTGGCAGGAGGCAGAAGACGCCATGTTATGGTGTGCCACATAATGTGGGGGGGAACATGCTGAGATGGGTATTGGGCAGCCCGATGTCAGCTTTCTGGGTACTGTGTGGTGGACAGCAGGAGCCACCATATTTGTTGAAATGTTTCACCAGGAAAGTCAAGTAATGGAGACGTGTCATCTGCCGCTGCAATGACGAGCCTGTCTCCAATCACAATAGCAGATTCATTTCAACTCTGCGGCTCTCTCTGAAACTGCTATCATTGGCAGCATGCTTACTGGTTGATGGCTGAGGGATGCACCCACTAAAGCATCCCTTGCATTCGCCACAACACTGACACACCTCTGAAATTTGCTACTATCACAAGATTTTGCTTGCACATGCGTACAAGCCAACATAAAATGAAAATGAACTTAAAAGCTTCTTTGGTGATGTCCTGCCTTCTCCATCAGCCTTGTACCAGGAGCTCTGATTCTAGAAGAGAAAATGGGAATCCTTATCTTTCAGCACTCCAGGCTCATTACCTGCTGACTTGAAGGCTACCTTTGCACAGAGGATTGCCGATGTTTCCAAACACAGAATTTATACTCAGTATTCTTTTGTTAAGTCCAGTTACAACTGCTGGAGCAGAAAGAGCAAATTCCTCATTAAAGTTCATCAAGTCAGAACTGTGAAGCACAATGGGACAGGATCGCCTAAACAGCTTACTGTTGCTCTTTATACACAGAGACATCCCAACAGACTACTGTGCAGTTATTGACTTATTTGCTAATCACATCCAAGATGGATGCTTCTCCTGAATCTTCTCAGTTAAATGTTAGATATTACAGAGTAACCTTTTCAAAAATTAACACTCTTTAGCTGGTCTGCAATTCTGGCTGAACAGTGTATATACTTTTTTTTATGAAACATTGTTTGCTTTCCATAAATAAGCTGAATCAGTTGAACACAACTGCTGTATTTGTTTTTTTATAAGTTTCTCTGTTCATGTCATTTTCATCTGAGTCCATCTCCTAGTTTCTTTCTATCACAGTTCTGTGACAAGCTGCCTCAGCAGGGATGGGAAGAAAGATGATGGACATGCCTGGTTGTTCTAGCAGAACAACCAGACAGACATCTCCCTCTGAATTGATACATCCATGAGAGGCAGCCATTACTGTTTGCAGCTGCTCTGTGCTGGAAAGGGAACTAGGAGATTTTTTTGAGGGGGTAGTCAACATTTTGCTCCTGAAACGGCCTAAAATGCACCAATTCACACTTATATTTTCAAAATTTCCTGAGGGCATGCCCCCAGTCCCCCTAGAGTGGTTTGTTTTTTGTACCCAAGTTTGCCCCCCTTCTGTCAATTCCTGGATCCACCACTGGGTTACAGCAGTGTTCACTGCAGTGCACTGGGATGTGATAGCAGACAAAATCCACAATGCAATCTCAATGCTTAGAGCATACTGTCAGGATTGTGGGGGCAAATGCCATAAAATGTTAGCGCAACTGATGTCACTGACTACCACTGTACAAACTTATTGGGTACAATTTTTTTTTCTAAGTGGTGTGAAAAGCCTTGTTACTGTTGTTTATTTTTATTTGACACCTGTATTCCACCACGCTCCCATCCACCAATGCCCCCCCCAGGCCACATCTGTAAAGGGGACTGTTGTCCTCTAATTAGCTTATCTGGTAAAACAATTTTCCAACAAAGTGCTTTACAAGCAGTGACAGAAAATGGTGGGGAAATACTGTGTATAGTCACAGACATGCCACTCATCACCTCTCACACACAGCTGTGAACAATTGCTTGTGGTATCCATCATCTTACTTGACAGCTGCTGCTTCCAGCATCCTACTGTCAGTTCTGTACCTCTACCACTTGTGCAGCTTAGCACTGCTCCAAGCTACTTCATGGTTCCTGCTGCCGACCATCTTCCTGGTTTCCTCTGGCACATCATCTCTCCTGAAGGCTGGGGATTGGCCTTCTTCTCCAGGGCCTCCAGTCTCCAGCTGCCCCAAGCTGATTTTTGTCTCCTGTTGTCTATTACTGCTGCCCCTCGCCCCTCACAGCTTTCAGCTTCTGGACTCAGGGGGCTGCCTGGGGAGTTCTTTCCTTCTTGCTTTGGGAGCTGTTTCTTCACTCCACTTGTTCCTTTCTGTCTATTTTACCCTACTGCTCCTCAGACCCCCTGCTACTTGCCTTCCAACTCTGCCATGCTGGACTTTCCTTTAGTGTTCTTCTTTTTCTCATCCTTCAGGTACCATGGCTATGCTTTGTTTTTTTGGACCTGTGGCCCTTTCTAGACCTTTTGGCAACCCCATTGCACAACTTGTATCCTTCACCGGGCTTTGGATGTAGGCCTTAGAGATGATTCTCTGCCTCACTACATAATGTCAGCCAGCAAGCTCAGGCAGCCAGTCAGATCATTTCCGTGGGGCTCAGCTTTCATACAAGCATGTTCATATGGGCTTACCCTCTATACTAATGCTTTTTTCAAATGCTTCTGAGCATTCGCCCCAGCACCAGGGCAAATGCCAAACCTCTAAAAGGCTGGGCTGCATCTTTCAATGGAATTCCCCAGTGACAACTGGGCTGTACGCCTCTTGAGCTAGGCTTCAACACTAGCTCCTCAAGAAGCCCCCTTAAGGGGTCGGTTCCAATGATATACAAATGGGCCTTGTAGTCAGAGGAGGGGCCTAGTCAGCCAAGCCTGAAGCAGCTGTATCAAATATTGTGTGCCTCTCCTGCAGGTTCAGTCAGCAAAGCTCAGGTTCTTTTAGTTCTGAACTTCTTTTACAGGCTTCTCTCTGAGGATAATAAAGTACACACTTGCAGGGACTGCTTTGTTTGTAGCACTGAACCTAGTAGCACCTTAGCAAGGGTGAATAGTCTCACAGAGGCATAAGGAAACATAGAAACATAGACTTTGATGGCAGATAAGGACCACTTGGCCCACCTAGTCTGCCCATTTCCTTACCCACTGGATAAGCTGCAGATCCTAGTTAACCAACAGCCTATTTCTTCCTACCCCCCACAAGAATTGTCTTAAGTCTGTCCCATGCATTCTTGAATTCTCTAACTGTTTTTGACCCCATGACCTCCTCAGGAAGGCTGTTCCATGCATCCACCACCCTCACTGTGAAAAAATACTTCCTCACATTGCCCCTGAGCCACTCTTGCTGTAGGTAATAACCATTAGGACTGAGTTTCAAGCAGTGTAATTCTGACAAAAGCTGAAGCACCGAAGGCAGGAAAGGTCTGCAGTAGTAACAGAATTAGGACAAAAGGCTCTGAATGACAGCTAGTCCAAAGCCCATCCTGTGCCTTGAGGCAATGGTCAGACTGTAGTGTTTGGTAAAGGTGTGGACAGAGCTCCAAGTGGCTGCTGCACAAATGTTAGCGGCAGAAACATTCCTGAAACAAGCAGTAGAAGCAGCCATGCTTCTGATTGAATGCCCTTTAACTTCCCTTGGAAGAGGCTTCTTATACTTCTGATAATGGAACACAATGCAGTTTGCCAGCCATTTGGATAAGCATTGTTTGGAAACTTCTGCACCCTCTCTTTTGGGTGCAAAGGAAATGAAAAGCTGATCCATTCTGCAGACTGACTTTGTCCAGTTTATGTAATAACACAAAATTCTGTGCACGTCCAAAGTGTGCAGAATGGCCTCCACTAGGTTAGAATGTTCAGGGTAATACACTGGCAAGTGTATGGTCTGATCCAAAGTAAACTCATAAACTACCTTTGGTAGAAACTTAAGATTCATACACAGAGCCACACGCTCCCTGTGGAAATCAAATAAGGCTCCTTATACATCAGGGCCTGAAGATCAGAAATCCTTTGAGCAGAAGTAACAGCATCTAAAAAGAATGCTTTCCAAGAAAGATAGCACAGGTCACAGCTTGCGGCCAGTTCAAAGGGAGGCAAAGTGAGCTTCTCAAGGATAAAATTCAAGTCACATGGAGGGACAGGGTTCCTGATCGGTGGTTTCAGATGGGGAATCCCTTTCAGAAAGGTTTTGGAGGCCTCCAACTAACCCGATGTTTTGCCATCCACTGGAGAGTGCTAGGCAGAAATGGCAGACAAGTGTATTTTCAGAGTAGAGTAACTAAGGCCAAGGTCAGAGACATACTGAAAATATTCCATGACATGAGACACTGGGCAAGTAAAGGGGTTCCAATCCTTGCAGATGCCCATATAGAGAATCTTTTCCACTTCATCACGTAAGTGGTCCTAGTGGAAGGCTTTCTGGCCTCCACAAGAATTTGCGCCACTCTGGAAGAGACCCCAAAACAGGCAACTGCTATGTCAGCAGGTGTCATGCGTGAAGGTGAAGGGACCTTAGTCCTGGATGGACCATCTTGCCCTAATCCTGAGTCAGCAGCTTCTGGCAGAGGGGAAGTGGAACCGAAGGGTCCACTCTCAACTGCTGGAGTAGAGGAAACCACACCTGGCATGGCCAGTAAGGTGCTATGAGAATCATGCAGGCCCCTTCTTGTTGAAGTTTCAGTAGAACCTTCTGCAGAAGTGGAAAGGGAGTGAAAGCATACAAAAACCTCCCTGTCCAGCACAGAGACAGTGCCTCTTGCCAGGGAACACCACACCTGGGAACAAGCGAGCAGAAACTGGGTAGTTTTGCATTGCATGGTGAGGTGAACAGATCTAGTTCTGGGCAACTGCACCAAGTGAAGAGATCTTTGACTACTGACTGCCTCAGTTCCCACTCATGCCCTTGCCTGAGTGAGAGTGTCTGCTAGGACCTTTTGAGCCCCTGGGATGTGCACTGCCATGAGTTGCAGGTTGTGCTGTACCGCCCATTGTCACACGCACATCGTTTTCCTGCATAGTGGATACAGGCGCATGCCTCCCTGTTTGTTCAGATACCAGACAACACACATGTTGCCTGTCTGGACCAGAAGAGGCCCTGGAAGAAGAAGAAGAAGAAGAAGAGGCTGGAAGGCTTGAAGAGTGTAAAGAACAGCCTGCATCTCTTGCATGTTGATGTAAAGAGACAATTCCTGCTGGGACCAGGATCCCTGAGTCCTGTGATCGCTGAGATGAGCACCCCAGTACTAACCCAAGGCATCTGTGGTTAGGGTCTGAGTAGGCGGTGGTGTCTGAAATGGGACCCCTTGGTGTGAGATTGGATCGGTCCTGCCACCATTAGAGGTCCTGATGCGTAGGACTGGAAACCAGAATTCTGTGGTGCAGGTTGTTGGTTTTCTGGTCCCACTGGACCCTGAGAGTCCACTGCATAATGTGCATGTGGAGCCTAGCCGGGGGAACAGTAGGAATAGCCACTGCCATCAGTCCTAGAAGGCATAGAACTGATCGGGCTGAGGTCCATGGGCCGGAAGTCACTAGGAGGGCTTGCTGATAAAGGGTTTCCACCCTGCTTGTGGACAGGAAAGCCTGACCCTGCACCATATCCAGCACCACCCCAATGAATTGGAGGCATTGGGAAGGGACCAGGTTGGATTTGGGGTAGCTGACCTTGATTCCAATGTGGCTGAACAGATACAGGGTAGTCTGAAGTGAGGTCGCCAGGCCATCCCTCGACCAGGCTGACAGGAGCCAATCATTGAGGTATGGAAAGACATAAATCTCCTGGTGGCACAAAGCCACTGCCACCATTGCTAGGCACTTGGTGAAAACCCTGGGTGTTGTGGAAAGGCCAAAAGGGAGCACCTTGAACTGGAAATGTTCCCCCTGGAAGACAAAGTGGAGGAAGTGGCGACTGGAGGGAAAAATGGGGATATGCAGCTAAGCATCCTGTATATCCAGTGCACACAACCCATGGCCCTGCTACAGCAGAGGCAGGAGACCTGGAAGGGTCAGCATGCAAAATCTCTTGTATTCTACATATAGATTTAGCCTGCTGAGGTCCAGGATCTGACAAAGATCTCCCATCTTTTTGAGGACCAAGAAGAAATGGGAGTAAAACCCCTTTCCTTCTTGGGCCCAAGAAACTGGCTTGATGGCTGATTTTGACATCAGAGCTTGTATCTCTTCTCTGACAAGTAGAATGTGGCCATTTGGGTAATGAGAGAGACCTGGAGGGCTCTCTATGAACTCGATGGTGTGGTCTTGAGTGACCAGCTGAAGAATCCATGAGTCTGTTGTGATCATCTGCTATCCTGCCAGGTGACTGGAAAACCTGCCCCCTACTGGGTCCTCTTGAGCTGGTGGCAGAGGAGGGAGGCTCTGCCATGAGCCAGTGGAGGGGCGGGGAGCATCTCCCCAGCAGCCCTCTGGGACTTGGCTGGAGGGATGAGCCCCGTAGACTGGCCCACCATTTGTTCTGACATCAGGCTGGTTGCTGCCTATTCTGATGCCATTGCTGGTGACAAAATGACTGCTTAGGCTTAGTGTTGGAGTGGTACATGGACTGTACAGAACACAGTGCCTTGCCACTGTCCTGAAGTCCAGTTATAATGTCCTTAGCATCTCTGCTGAAAAGGACAGGTCCTCTAAAGGGGGTGTCCTGAATGACCACCTAGATGTCAGGAAAGAAACTGGACACCCTGCAGCCAGGAGTAGTGGCGCATACTGATAGCCATGGCGGGGCCCCTGGTATATGCATCCACTGCATCATACATCACTCTTAACGAATGACGGCAGGAGATTTCAGCAGTCCTGACCATCTGGGTTATTTTAGATTTTGCCTGGGAATCAGGCAAAGCCTCGAATTCTGATTCTAACTGGCCCAAAATGGATTTCTGGTACACCAACATGTGAGCCAGATAATTCAGAGCTCTGATAGCCAGAATGGAAGAGGAGTACATGCTGCATCTGAACTGGTCTATCTGGCCAGACTCATTATCTGGAGGAGAAGTGCTCATGTGTTTAGGTTTGGCTGTCCTGTTGTGGGCAGCATGGATGATCACCAAGTCCGCTTTGGGGTTAGAACAAAGGTGGTCTTTTCCCTCCGGGGCTCTATATAGCCTATCTGCTTTTTTAGTGACGGTGGCCACCAATGAGGGCTGTTGCCAGACAATGGATGCCAAGTCCTCATGTGGTCCAATCCATGGGGGGATGAGCAGAGGGGACAGCTCAGGCATGTTCAGGTGTTCCGCCAACCTCTTACATTGGGGATCCTGTTCCTCCCTCTTCCACCCATTAACCTCCTGAATCTGACAGAGGATCTTAGTGAAGGAGAGGTCCTCTGCAGGGGATTTGGGAGACTCTTTGGGCTTGGGATCCTCTGGTGTGGGTGTCTCAAACCCTGAGACAGAGGAATTGTCGGAGTCCAATGTGGAGTCCGACGACGGACTTCTGTCTGGTGTCCGAGCCCGTAGGAGTGGGATCTCCTTAAGTGAGACTATCTGCTCCTTGCTTGCTCTGGCAGTCCCAACCGAATGAGAGGTCAGTGCTGAGATAGAGGGGTGAGACTCTACAGGCAAGAGGGGTCTTGGAGTTGACTTCAAGCGGGCCAGCGTGGAGGCTGCGGCTGGTTGACGCCAGTTGATGCTGGTTGACACTGGTCCTGTTCTGAGACCAATTAGGACTTTGTAGTGGACCACCAGGATTGGAGAGCATCTCTAAAATCCACCTGAGGCTGGGGAGGAGGAGGAGGTGGTGGGAGCTGATAGACCGGTGGGTAAGTCTGAGGAGGGTAACCTGGCAGTAGAAAGCCCATCATCAGGTAATGAAATACCTATGTACTGTAGGGTGAGTAGTCCATCGGCAGGTATTCTGGCGTGGGGTACCCAGGCGTATGATACCCTGGTGAAGGGTAATCTGGCTGAGGGTAGCTTGGCATCAGAAAGCCCAGTGAAGGGCCTGAAGGTGGAGCCAATGGACCAGGTTGAGGACCTGATGGTGGATAGCCTGGCATGGGACCTGACAGAGGAGCCGACAGCCCCAATAGAGGTCACAGCAGTGGGAGGCCATGCGAAGGCCCCAGTGGTGTGGCTGAGGGACCTGATGTAGGGCCTGATGGAAGGTATGAGGGGCCCAGCAATGTCAAATCTGGCATCAGAACCCATGGAGGAGGTTCCAGCATTGGTCATAAAGGGGCTGAGGGTCCCACCAGAGTCTGGGGAAGCAGAGGTGGCCCAGACGGGGAAGTACCACTGAGGGAGGTGAAGAAGGAGGCTCCCTAGAGAGCTAACCATCTGGGAAAGGTTGTGGATGAAGCAGCAGCTTGCGCTGAACCAGAGGATCATAATCAGGCCTGTTATCGGGGGCCAATGGAAGCACACTGGCTGGGCGGCCGTCAGAGGAGCTGACATCTGGCTAATCAGCTATGGCCATGTGCTCATTGGAAGAACCGATGAGTGACACTTACTGGCCATGCCACTGGACTTAGACCCTGGGGTTTTGAGGGGTTCTAATGGTTATTACCTACTTTAAGATCCCTTTCATAGTAAAATTAACTGATTTCTGACATTGTCATACCACCACTCTTTGCTACCCAAAACGAAGTGCTCAGGGAAGGCCATCTCCCTCCAACTTTGGGTGAGGCCATCATAACCACACTCCTCAAGAAATCTAATGTTACCTTTCATCCCATTTCACTTGTCTCTAGAGACACTAAGATCCTGGACAAGACCTTAGCCCCCAGGCTTGAGAAGACACTCCCCTCCATAATCCATCCCATCTAGGCTACTGTTTAGAATGGGAAATCTGGGGCAGATCACCTACAGACTCTCCTTAATCTTAGGATTCGGGCCAGCTCAAGCCCTACTCCAATGGCAGCCCTTGCAGTCAACTTCTGAAAGGTTTCTGATTTGGTGGAGTGGGAATATCTCCACAATGTACTCAAGCTCTACAGTTTCAGCCCCCCAGTTTAGGAGCTGGGTGCACACCATTTATAATGCTCCTTCAGTGGTGGTCCTAACCAATCAAATTATCTCTCCACCCTTTTCCCTGCAATGGGGTACCCTCTCCCCCCTCCTTTGTCTCTTAGCCTTAGATCCCCTCTCTAGGAAATTGTTAGTGACCCCCTCTATCTGTGGTATTATAGTGGGTAGCTCCTTGTACTCTTAATACCTATGCAGACTTACGGGGAAGATAGTGGCTATTCATATATTTGCATTGCCAAAACTCTCTTACCTCTTTAGTAACCTTCCAGTTTCCATTCCCAACAAAATATTCCTTAAGATAGAACATCTAGTAAGTCATTTTTCTGTGGGAAGGTAAACATCCCCACCCCAGTAAGATGAAACTCAGAGTCCACTGGTGTAGTGGCACTTTCCCTGTCCCCAAAGCATTCAGGGTCCCCCCCCCATTCCACTTACTTACAGTACCTTTGGCATAATCACAATTTATTAATCGGAGGTAAGCCAGTTAGGTGGACAACATGGGAAGAGAAAGATATCCCTACAATTGCTGATCTCTCTCTTCTGCAATCTAACATCCTTCTCTCCTTTCAGCAACTTCGAGAAGAGACAGGTCTGCCTCACACTGATGTTTGGCCATTTCTACAAATTTAAGCAGCCATTCAGGATTTCGGAAAAACTCTCCCCTCCCCAATCACCATGGTCATGGTTGTGTTAAGTGCTCTGCTTCCTCATGCTCCAGAAGCTGGACAAGTAAAACTTATGCTACTATTAAAGATACTCACTCTGATATCCTTCAATCCGGCAAAGCTGTGTAGGAGCAGGACCTAGGTCACCCTGTACATCCCACTAAAGGGAATGAAGCTGTCCTCATGGCACACATGGCATACAGGGATGTTAAGAGCTGCTTAATTCAGCATAAGATTCTCCACCACTGGTACAACACTCCCTCCCCAACCAGGCCTTGTGTTCCAAGGCCTTAGTGGCACACTCCTCCTGCTGGTGATGCTCCCAAACAGACTCTGGACTTTTTCACATTCTGTGGAGTTGCCCCAAACTCCTCCAGTGGTGGCAGGATATTCTGGCTGACCGCTCAAAAAATCTTCAGTATGCAGACCCTGAACTCCCCTGAGCTGGTCATTCTAGGAAAACAAACTCCAATTTCTATCTTACCTAAACCCTTGCAGTGCTGTCTCCCCACCATCCTCATGGAAGCCAAGAGGCTCCTCCTGATGTCCTGGTGGTGACCAATCATCCCTTCTCTGCACTCTTGGCACTCAGCTTCATCTCAGTTAGCCCTTTTTGAGAGGCAATCTTTCAAAGCCATTTGCTAGATGAACATTTATCAGAAGAAATGGGATCCTTTTTGAATTTACATCTCTGTTCAGCTTGCCTGCCTCCTCCCTGTAACCCCCTATGACCTCTTTGTACATGTGCAATGCTATGCTCACTAATTCCTCTCATAATACTGTTCTGGTGTGCATTACTGTTATTTCCCTATTGGCCTTACTAGGCTTTAAAATACTTATTACTCTCTTTTGTCCTAGCACATAGTAGACTCCTTTATGTACTCAGCCCAATTCATTTTAATTTGACCTGTTTCTACTGCCCTCTGGTACTGTCTCACATATTTGTTTCTGATGTCACTGAAATCTGCTTAAAGGGAAACATTCATCTTGTATAGGGCCCCACCTCCATGTGAAGTAGGTCCCGATTAGCAATTAAATAAATATAAGTATTTTTAGAACTTACTGAGGCAGATTTAATTTAAAATTCTATCTGGTTGATCGTGTGCACCCTCCCCACCTGCATTTTACTATACAACAACAACCCCATATTTATTTCCTTGATGACTTCAGTATTAAGGTATTCAGTTCCTAACAACATAATCAGTTATATTATCAATCATGTCTGCTCAAGTTTTAGTATAGTTCCCCATGCATTCCACATCATAATAAGTTATCTTATCAATCACATCTGCTCAAGTGTTAGTATCGTTCCCAGGCATTCCACATCATAATCAGTTATCTTATCAATCATGTCTGCTCAATTTGTAGTACAGTTCTCAGGCATTCTGACATAAGTTGCCTGATTTCCAGATAAATAAATGTTTAAACACATACCACCTGTACCATCTGTTTGTTTCCAGACATCTTAGCAACCATTGCATGTGACCATTTAGCTGGTGGATTACCAAGTTAGAGGTCAATAACTTCTTCAGAAACACATTTGATGTGATAATCAGCAGGACAGAACTACAGTACTGTATGCATTCTTTTTATCTCTAAATACTTATTATATATATTACTAGGTATTTCTTAGTCTTATTGCATTTGTCCCTTTTTGAAATGCATATTTAAACACAATGCAGTTTATATTTCAGATCTCAAGGACCCCATGGAAAACTTCTAGCTAGCAATCTACCATGGGGGACTGCCTACTGCCAACGTCAGTCAGCTGACATCAGCCTAGCCTATATAGGTGGTCAGTGCCCCACACCTCGCTCAGTTCTCAGGCTGGAGACCCATATGGGCAGCTAAAGTAAAACTGAGGAGGTGGCCCAAGAGCCAAAAAAAAAGGCAGAAGTAGTGCAAAGGAAAAGAGCAGCAGGGTGAAGGAGGGAGGAAAAGCAAGGTCTGCTGCAAGAGCTTCTCTCAAAGATCTACTGTTATGGTAAGTTCTTATGTAACTGTACTGTCTTTCTTAAAGGAAGGTTATTGCACCAGACTACACCAGTAGGACTGGATCCCAAGCAGTACTAAGCATCACCAGGATAACACCACTGGGAAGAGGACAGATCAGCAGCCAAGAGCTCATGGGAGAAGGCCTTGTCATCGAGGTATAGGTCAGGAAGGATCACTGTTAAAACCACATGGCAATAACTGCACGGTCAGGCATAGAGTTGTAATAATATTGCAATGTCAATTTAGCGCTTGTAATAATATCGCAAAAAGCAAATCGCATTGCTGCCTCAACTGCCAACAGTACCAGCACTCAGCAGCATTGATGTCACAGATGTGGCTGAGAGCAATTAGAACACACTAATGCCCCCACCACTTACATCAACTACTCCTTTTCAAGTGCTAGTACTACCAGCTACTACCCTAATAAACCTGTAGCATAAGTAGTTTTTTTTAGATACACAACCCTTTAGGGGAGTTACATGATGCCTCTGCTGTGGATCAGATGCTTCCCTTCCCTCTCCATTCCTCCTACTCCTTTATTTTCTATTTTTTATTATCTTTGTGGACAAGTACTTTGCTTGATTTATCATCCCTGCATAGTTTAATATTGTACCCTAGTTTTGCCTCGGCAGACTTACCTTTGTGTAAAATGGAATTAGTGATGGAGCCTGCCCCGGTGCACTACACACCACCACAAACTCCAGAGAAGGACTGAGAGCCTAAGAGATCTAAGGCAGATGTCACCACTACTTCATCCCCCTCCTTCACTTCCAATGTTCTGACAGTTTTGCATCGGCAGCCTTACCTTTGTACAAAATGGACTTCAGCCCCCTCCTCCACTTCTAGTGTCCTGACGGTGGCATGTTTCTTGGTGGAGTTGGTACCTCGCTGCGATTCCATACTCTCTCTATCCTCAGATGTCAAAACTATTCATACCTCTTCTGAGGAGCTCTCAAGGAGAATCAGTGATATTGAAGCTTGGGTGAGCTCTGTTGAGGACCGTAAACACTAAGTGGATCCCAAGCTGGTGTCTTTGTGGTACAAAATATCGAAGTTCGAACAACAAATTGAGGATCTGGAAGAGCGCAGCCAGCAGAATAATATCATCATCACCACTGGTCTGCTGGAGTATGCTGAGGCAACTAATTTTGTGTCTTTTATGCAAAAACTTTTGAAAAGCTGGCAGGGCCATCCCAAAATAGACCAGTATATGTAGTGGAATGGGTACCCAGAGCACTGCACCCCATGCCTTTGGACAGGGATCCTCCACACCACATCATTGCGAAATTGCTTTAATCCAAAACTCAGTCTTTACAAGAAGTGTCCTGGGAAGGGAAATGGCTCTGGATCTTCCAAGACTAGATTTGTGTCAGGTGCCTGGCCGCTATTATGCAGTTTGCTATAATTGCAACCGTGCTGTTTTTTTTCTCTGAGTCATAATTGACTACGCTATTATGTGAGCATGGTTTTGTTCTGCGCAGTTGTTGTTGCACAGTTTTAACTGGATACCAATCAGGAAGCATAGGACAACCAGGAGCAGATACAAAATTCACGATGAGCATTTTATTATTATCAATAACAGCAAAATAAAAATTAAAATTGTTCAATACAACTATTTACAAAGGCAGTACAAACAGAGAAAACAAAGTCCTTCATCTGACAGTATTTCTAATTCCAAGTTTCAGTCTTTCAGTCTCTCTCTCTCTAGCCAAAGTATTGCTGCTCATTTAATAAATCTTTGCCTGGGAACTCGTTACGAGAGCATAACTTTGTAAGTTTCTTTAATGCAGTTGCAGCAAAATAGAACATGATGTCCCAGAACTAATCTCCTGTTGACAAGTCTGCAAAATAACTTGTTCTGCATTCTCAAGTTTAACCCCTTAAATTCCAAAGAGCTTATTTATTTATTTTATTTAACAACATTCGGAATTACGACCCTTTGAGTCATGGACTCCTTTACAAAGGCTCCATGTCAGAGAACAATGAAGGACTTACATACAGTATTAAGCCAAGGGAGGTTCGACAGTGGGGGACTAGTAGGGAAGTCCCAGTAGTACTACATGAGATTCTGACCAGCAGGGCTGGTCAGATGAGGCTGAACAGACTGGGTGTGGCTTGTCCAAGGTGGATTTTCTTGGTCAGGAGGCATGTATGGTACCTAAGGTGAGCAGCAAATGGCAACCATTCAGCAGACTTGTACAGATCACAGGAGTGTGTCCATCTGTCACAGCCAGTGACCAGTCTGCATGCTTTGTTGAGGGTGACTTTGATGCATCACAAGGCAGTGTGGTCAGCAGTACCACAGATGGCAATGTTGTAATCTACAAGGGAGAGGAAAAAAGAAGTCAAGGCTACATAGAAACATAGACTTTGGCGGCAGATAAGGGCCACTTGGCCCACCCAGTCTGCTCATTTCCCTACCTACTGGGTAAGCTGCAGATTTTAGTTAACCAACAGCCTACTTCCTGCCACCCCCCCCCACTATAATTGCCCTATGTCTGTCCCATGCATGTTTGAATTCCTCCACTGTTTTAGACCCCACAGCCTCTCCAGGAAGGTGGTTCCATGCATCCACCACTTCTCCATGAAAAAATTTCCTCACATTACCCTGAACTGTCCCCTCTATTTTTAAATTGTGCCTCTTGTTCTTACACATCTCTTTTCTGAAAGATGCTACCCTCCTGGACTTTGTTGATTCCGTGAGGTATTTGAACATTTCTATCATGTCTCCCCCTTCCTTCTTTCATCAAGGGTATACATATTAAGCTCTCTCAGTCTCTCTTCATATGGTTTCTGATGCAGACCCTGCGCCATTTTAGTTGCCCTCCTCTGGACTGCTTCCATCCTGTCTATGTCCTTGCATAGATGAGGTGTCCAAAACTGTACACAGTACTCCAGATGGGGTCTCACCAACTGTCTGTACAGAGGGATAACCACTTCCCTTTTTCTACTTGTGATGCCCCTTCCTAAGCATCCCAGTATCCCCCTGGCTCTCCTTACTGACTTCTCACATTGCTTACCCACCTTTAGATCATCGGTCCCTTTCCATTTTTGCTGTTGTTAGTACCTCCCCTGCTACTGTGTACTCTTCTCCTGGGTTTTTGTTTCCCAGGTACATTACTTTGCACTTCTTTGCATTGAATCTAAGTTGCCATATGTCTGACCATTCCTCCAACCTTGCCAAGTTCCTTCTCATCCTTTCTACCCCCTGTGTATCAACTCTGTTACAGATCTTTGTGTCATCTGCAAAGAGGCATACCTTTCCCTCCAGACCCTCTGCAATGTCACCTATAAAGATGTTGAAGAAGACTGGAGCTAGTACTGAGCCCTGAGGTACTCCACTAGTGACCCCCCTTTCTTCGGAATGTGTTCCATTCATTATTACCTTCTGTGTCCTGTTGTACAGCCAGTTTGCTACCCAGGCTACAACCCTGGGACCCCTCCAGGCTGGCTAACTTGATTATCAATCTTTTGTGCGGGACTGTGTCAAATGCCCTGCTAAAGTCTAGGTAGGCCATATCCACAGCCCCTCTCTGGTCTATTACTTTGGTCACCCAGTCAAAGAAATCTATTAGATTCATCTGACATGACCTTCCTGCTGTAAATCCATGCTGCTTTTGGTCCTGTGCCCCACTGGCCTCTAGGTACTCAACAATTCTTTCTTTCAGAAGTGATTCCATCATTTTCCCTACCACTGAGGTCAAACTTACAGGTCTGTAATTTCCTGCTTCTGCCTTGCTCCCACTTTTGTGAAGGGGAATCACATCTGCCCTCCTCCAGTCCTCAGGTATCACCCCATCCTCCCATGATTTGTTAAAAAGTGTGGTCAGTGGTGTCACTAGGTCCTCCCTTAGTTCTTTTAGGATTCTGGGGTGAATCCTGTCAGGCCCATTGTTTTGTCCACCTTGAGTTTTAGGAGTTCTTTCAGGACTCTTTCTTCTGTAAATGGACTGGTGTCAACCCCCTACCCAGAGTGCTTCTGTTGTCTGGTTTAGGTAACTCCTCCTCATCTTCTTTTGTGAATACTGAGCAAAAGTATTCATTCAGTAACTCTGTCTTTTCACTGTCTCCCTCTACCCACCTCCCCTCTCCCTTATTAATCTTCACTATTCCTCCCTTAACCTTTCTATGCTCCCTAATGTACCTATAAAATGTTTTATCTCCCTTCTTAACTGAATTGGCTATTTTTTTCCTCGGTTTGGGCTTTTGCTATTCTGACTGCCTTCCCCACTTCTTTCTGCTTTAATTGATACAATTCCTGTCGTGCTCTTCTGTGATGCCTTATACTTTTTGAAAGCAGCCTTTTTCTCCTTAACCTTCCCTGCCACCTCTTTTGAGAACCATAGTGGTTTTTTACTCCACTTTGTTTTCTTTATCTGTTTCACACAAAGGCTTGTTGCCTCTATGATGGCAGTTTTGATTTTTCTCCATTGTTCTTCCACCCCTCCTTTTTGGCCATTTGCTAGTGTATTCCTCAGGTATTCACCCATTTTGCCAAAGTCAGCCCTTCTAAAGTCCAGTATGCTTGTTTTTGTATGGCTCATCTCCATGGTTGTGCTTATTGTGAAGCACACTGTGCAATGGTCGCTTGTTCCCAGATGTCTACTGACTTCTAAATTTGTGATCCTTTCTCCATTTAAGAGTACCAGGTTTAGTATTGCTCCCTCCCAAGTGGGTTTCAACACTAGCTGTCTAAGGCCTGCCCCCTGCAGGGCATCGAGAATGACCCTGCTCTTGGATGTGGCTGCAGTACATGTCATCTAGTTAACATCTGGCATATTCAGGTCCCCATTAACAGTATTCCCTTTTTCAGCCATTTTGAGAATGTCCTCTATCATTTTCTTGTCCATTTCTCCCTTGAGACGGGGTCTGTATACAACCCTGTGCAGATTGTGATGCCATTCCCTGTCTCCAGGGTGAACCAGAGTCTCTTGTCCTCCCCCTTTATTTTTAGTTCTGTAGCTTGATCCTTCCCTTATGTAAAGAGCTACTCCCGCCTCCTCTTTCCCCTCCCTGTCCCTTCTGTAGACTGTGTACCCCGTTATGTTGACATCCCAGTCATGGTTCTCTGTGTACCATGTTTCCGTGACTGCCACAATATCCAATTGTTCATCTTCCATCAAAGCTACTAGCTCAGGAAGTTTGTTTCCCAGACTACAGGCATTGGTACTCATTGCCCTCCATTTAATGTTGGCTTTATCCTTTTTTCCCCCATCCCTGCTCTTTTTGCCTTTGTCTATTTTTCCATTTACCCCTGTCCTGCCCTCTGTTGAGCACTGTAACTCAGTGTTTACCTTACTATCTGTCATGTTTTTTGGGGGGAGGCTTGAAATTTCCTGCCTCTTATTTTCATCTCCCCCCATGGCTAATTTAAAAGCTTGCCAAACGGCTAGAAAGATAGCCATCTGGGGGAGGCAGTGTTTGTGACTGTATTGAAGCCCAATCCTGGAGCTGATAGCAGAGGCCAGATGTTGGATATTTTTACAATCATTTCAACAGTATAACTATACACAGCTCAAACCAAGGAATCCCAGTTTCACAAAAAGATTAACATGTATTTTAACCTCAGATACACAAAGGCAAAGAAAAGACAGAAACAGCAACTGAAGTTAGAGAGATAGCGAGAGGCTGAGAATCATGAGACCATCAGAGTGATCAGTTCCTAAGCATCACAAGAACATTTGGTTGCACAACCACACAGACAAGAGACAGCAAAGGAGAGGACAGAACAGATCCTTGCATTTAACTCTTTCTGCATAACAAATGGGACAGGTCTTATTCAACTCTTTCACATAACCCCCTCTTTAAGAGGGAACCTATTTTAAAAAAAAGGTTTCAAAAACTTTCTTTCACTTCTTTTCTAATAGCTTATCATCTTTACAGTTTCGTGTAACTGCAATATAACAAACAGAGAAGTTTAAACTCACCATTTTTGTTTTTTCAATCTTCGGAATTCTCAATTTCTGATCCATATCTTGACAGAAAATCAGCATTGACGTTTTCTTTTCTAGATTTATGTATCCTTGAAATTTAATTGGCTGAAGTGCCAGGTACCACCTTGTGATTCTGGAATTTTTATCTTTCATTTGGCTAAGGCAACAGAGAGGATTGTGATCTGTTGTAAGTACAAAGTCATCTCCTAGCAGATAAAACTTAAGGGACTATATGGCCCACTTTGCCGATAGGCATTCCTTTTCAATGGTGGAGTACCTCTTCTCTCTGTCATGCAACTTCCTACTCACGTATAGAATAAAATGTTCTTTTCCCATCTATATTTTAACTCAACAATGCACCTAGGCCTACCTCTGATGCATCTGTCTGTAACAGAAATTGTTTCTCAAAGTTTGGGCTTCTTAAAACAGGGGCTGAACATAATGAAGCCTTAATGGCTTGAAAAGCCTCATTACAATCTGGGGTCCATTTCACAGTACAGTATTTGGGCACTGTTTCTTTGTGAGTTCAGTGAGGGGAGTAGCTAGCTGGGCAAAGTTGGGAACAAATGTCCGATAGTAGCCAACCAGCCCTAAAAATGACCTGACATGTTTCTTTGTTTTAGGGGATAGGACTGTTAGCTACAGCTTCTATCGTAGAAATCTCTGGCTTTACTTCTCCAGTTCCCAAAGCATAGCCCAAATATCTGGTTTCCTGCATGCCCAATGCACATTTGGTAAAATTAATTGTCAGACCTGCCTTTTTGATAGATTGGATTACTGCTCATAGGTGTTCCATGAGGCTTTTCCAGTCCAGACTGTACACCACAACATCATCCAGGTACTCAGCACCATAACCAGTGTGAGGGGATAGAATGACATCCATGTACTATTGGAATGTAGAGGGTGCACCATGTAAACCAAATGGCATGGTGGTGAACTGATAGAATCAAGTAGGAGTGGCAAGCAAATGCAGTTTTGTCTCTGGATTCTTTAGCCAGTGGAACTTGCCAGTAACACTTGGTGAGATCGAAGATACTGATGTACTTGGCATTCCACAATTTGTCCACCAAATCATCTATCCTGGGCATAGGATAACCATCAAATTCTGATACTTGATTAAATCTCCTAAAATCAAGTCAGATTCTTATACCCCCTTCTTTTTTATTTACAATCGCCATTGGTGACGACCAAGCACTTCTTGAATCTTCTATGGTACCCAAGTCTTTCATTTCTTTGTACTTCCTTGACCATGTCTGCTCTTAACCGCTCTGGTAATCTGTAAGTCTTTTGTCTGATAGGGCGAGCATTCCTTGTCATTATTACTTGTTCGACCCCTTTTACTCAGCCAGGTACTGTGGTGAAAATATTGATAAATGTGTTTAGCAAGTTACATATTTCTGCGGTTTATTCGGAGGTTAAGGAAACATTCACCTTTGCAACATCAGCAGTTACAGTTTGTTCCAGTCTGACAGAAAGACACTGGTACAGCTGACAGTATCACTGGAAAGCTGACACTCGTAATTTGGAGTGCTTCAGAAGAGCTAATTTCCTGTTTTCTGGTGCCACTTTCTTGTTTTTCTTTTTCCTTTTTTTTCTTTTTTTTTCATTTTTTAATTTTTATACTTGTTAGCAAGATGGGCAAACTACCCGTTTTCACAAGCAACAAGTTTTACATAAAAAACATACTATTAAATATAAGACTTTACAATAACATACATTTACATTAACATACATACATATAATTCCAATATGACAAACTTTGCTACAACATATAATTTACTAATTCATTCATGTTGTATGTTAATGAAAACATTTACACTGTGATAAAGTGTCAAGCCATTGTACTAATCTATACTTAAATGCCCTCACCATTCTACAGTTAATCACTGCTAAAGGAATATGATTAAAAATTATTATTGCCCTATAAATCACTGACCTTTGACCTACAACTTTGTTATATAGGGGGATCCTAAACAAACCCCTGGACTGAAACCTAGTGTTATTTAAACCATTTGAACTAGGAAAAAGAGCTTGTATGGTAGGGGCCAAACATGAAAAGGTCCTCTTAAAGGCAAATATCCCCAATTTAATTTTTATTCTGTCCAAAAATGAAGGACAATTGGCTTCCCTGGACAAAATACAATCATGTGTTTTGTATGGTAAACCTGTCATAAACTGTAAGATGCAATGAAAGGTAACCCTAAGTTTCTGTAACACTTTTCCATTTGTTCCCGAATAAATAATTAACCCATAATCAAGCACACTTAACAACAGACTATGTGCCACCAACCTTCTTGATTCTGGAACTAGAAAAGATTTTATCCTAAAGAGCATTCCCAATCTCTGATGAATTTTCCTAATGACTATACTAACCTTTTTTTTAACTTTAATAGATTGCTCAACAAGTTTCTGGTTGAATTAGTCAGCACTAATTGTAGTAAATCTCTGTGATGATGATCAACTGTCAGTTACTGCATCACTGGATGCCTGGTCCATAGCACTCACCTGACTAGAGCCACTATCTCCAGAACTGATTGAACTACTCCAGCTTCTCAAATTGCTGACTGCTGAAGAAACAGGCTTTCTTGTTTCATAGTTTGAGTCTCCTGTGTCATCCACAGCATCCTCACTTTCTACTTGTTTTTTCTGACACTGTTGTTGATTCCAGGTTGTTCTTAACAGATAAAGCTAGAGCAGTAACTCCATCACTGGAAACTTTTGAGGCAGATTCAGGCAAAACAGGAAGTGTTATTTTTTGTGGGCAGTTTCCACTAAGAAAGTAGGCACCATTGGTGATGGAGTTGTGGCAAGTGGACTGTGCACTCTTAGACTGACTTCTAGAATTGCTGTCGCTTCTCCTCTAGGCCTTTTTGAAATGCGTATAATATCTTGTTCACCCTTTAAAGGAAAAATTTCATTATCTGTACAGGATACTGATACACTGTCACCAAGTCCTTCTAAGCCATCAATTACAGCCTGGCTCACCAAGTCCACCACATAGATGCTATATTCATGTCAACTTAACACTCACCCTTCTTGCAGAAAACAGGTAACCAGGCCAAGCTGTCTGTCTGGTGGATTATAACCCCTGAGGAAGGAGACTTTGATTAAGGGTATAATTCAAAGGGTTTCACTCCACCAGCAAAAATATATTTTAAAATGTATGTAGCTTGGACAGTTCCATGGGCATCTGACTTCCACAGGTGCAGTTCAGGCCTTGCCACATACAAGGTGAGGTCACTTTGCTTGCACAGTCCAGGTATGAAACATGCTCCAAATTTGCCAGTACTTTTTCTTGGCTGGGTTCCAACTTGTTTAACCAATTTCTCCTCACTGTAGTACAACAAGGTTCCACCAAATCATGGTGACAAGAATTTCACGACGTCACCTACAGCAACACATTGTCGCCAACATCGCCAACACCGCCAGTTCCCAACCATGACCAGGCATCGCACCAACACCTGTTCAGTGTTAATGCAGGGGGTCTGTACCCCCCATCACACGTCCCAGACTTATGGATTATAACTCTGGGGGAGGGATGTCAGGGAAGAGCAGGCAAACCAGGGAGTCAATGAATTGTTCATCGCTCTGACAACCCATTGAACACTGCGAGTGTCGATGAGTTGGTGTTGCTGTGGGGGATTTGCTGTAACAGCGCGTCGCTGTTACAATGGTAAACAGTACAGCAGACTGTGCTGGTATGTTCAGACAAACACTACTTTCTGGTTGTAGTCCAACTGCACAATGTCAAATGGCTCCTACAGCACTAAACTGGGATTGCAAAGACCTTGGTCCTTTTGCACAGTGTTTTCCCAGCATGTCAACATGCACTAGGGTCTGACTGCTTCCTAAATCAATAAGATCCTTCACTATCTTATCTCCCACCTTGACATGCGTGAAGTAATTGCCCCAATTTGCTAAGGACAAATCTGCTCCAGTGTCACTCTTCTTACTATGGCACTTTTTTGCAATATGAACTGGCTTATTGCAGTTATAGCAAACAAAATCTTGGGCCCACATATTCAGAAGAGATGTGCAGATGCATCCCTAGATGTGCCCATGCACCACCTCTGGACTTGTGAGGGTTGTCAGGGGCGTGGCAATATTCAGAAGTCCCCAGTGTGTCCCGCAAATTTGACTGCTCCACTGCGCACAATATTGTGATGTGCCAATGCAAATGAGGGGTTCCTCATGCATATTCTGCACATCGCAATACTGAAATCCCCAGAGGTGTAACTATGGCCAGCTGTGCCAGTGCATAGTTACACTTTTGAAACCCTATTTTATCTATGTGCAGGGAAGGCTGGTACCCTGCTAATAGTCAAGGTCTGGGTACATGCCCCCCATCCCCAAGCCCTGAGCACTGTTGTAAAACTTACATGTGGCCCCAATCTCCATTTTTATAGTGCTGGGACTCCCCACCCTGGCCCCAAACCCTGTGAGAAATACATAACAGATTGATCCCCTTTTCTGTAGTGTAGGGACCCCCCTACCTGGAATCAGTCCCTGTAATATAATATAAAAAACCCAGATCCCTTTTCTGTAGTATAGGGGGCCTCCTCCCCAGACCTGATCCTGGTAATAAAATATAAAAAAAAATCTCTTTTCCATAGTGTAGGGGCCCCCTCCCTGGACCCAATCCCTGTAATAGACAAAAACAAACCAATAGCCATTTCCATAGTGTAATGTCCCCCCAACCCCTCCCTGGTAGACAGTAACCTACCACCCCGCACCCCCACATCCTGACCCATGCCGGTGACTGACACAGCTCTCCTCATCCTGCCAAGGCTAGTCACCAACTGGTTGATACCTGAGCACATACAGTATATGGTACATGCTCATTGGTTGTCGTATAAACAAACAAGCATTTGTCAATGCTGAATGTTGATTGCATTGGTCTGTTGAGCTCACACAGTGGGCCTCTGTCAGTGGCTCAATCTGTTAGTCCCAGTGCTGCAGGCTGCTCTTTTGTACTGGGCTGGTGTGTGCATTGGCACCTTGTTCTGCTGAGTAAGGAATACGCAGCTGTCCTGAAAGAGCTCCATTGAGGTGGCTCACTCCCCCTGTGTCACTCACTCATTCTGTGTCTCCTGGCACTGCAGGCTGCCTTTTTGTACTGAGCTTCTGCCTGTGTTGGTGGCCTTTTCTACCTATGAAGAAATCCACAGCTGTCTTGGCAGAAGTCCGTTGAGGTCGCTCAGTCCACCTGTCTCACTCACTCATTCTGGTTCTCCTGGCGCTGCAGGCTGCCCTTTTGTACTGGGCTCCTGTCTCTGTTGGCACCTTCTGCCCACAAAGAAATCTGCAGCAGTCCTGACAAGCTCCGTTGAGCTCGCTCACTCCCTTCTCTCACTCACTCATTCTGTTCTGCGGGCGCTGCAGGCAGCCCTTTTCTACTGGGCTCCTGCCTGCGTTGCTGCCTTCTTATGCCCATAAAGAAATTTGTAGCAGTTACAATACAGCTCTGTTGAGCTCACTCACTCGCTCATTCTGGTTTTTCGTGCCACTGCAGGCTGCCCTTTTGTACTGGGCCCCTGCATGCATTGCTGCCTTTTTCTGCCCACAAACAAATCTGCAGCAGTCCCAACAAAGCCCTGTTGAGCTCACTGACTCCCCCTCCCTCACTTGCTCATTCTGTGTCTCCTGGCACTGCAGGCTGTCCTTTTGTACTGGGCTCCTGCCTGCAGTGGCAGCTTTTTCTGGCCAGAAAGAAATCTGAAGCAGTCCTGACACAGCTCCACTGAGCTCACTCCTGCCCGTCTGTCACTCTTGCATTCCGTTTCTGCCAGCGTACCAACTGGCCTTTTGTCACTGGGCTTCTGTCTGCGTTGCCGCATTTTCTGCCCACAAAGAAATCTGCAGCAGTCACACTACAGCCCCATTGAGCTAGCTCAGTATCGCTCTGTCACTCGCTTGTTCTGTTTGTCTTGGTGCCTCAGACTGTGCTTTTGTATGGGGCTCCTGGCTACATTGGCACCTTTGTCTGTCCACAAAGAAATCCACAGCTGTCCTGACAGAGCTGCATTGAGGTCACTCAGTCTCCCTCTCTCATCGCTCATTCTGTTTGTCCTGGCGCTGCAAGCTGCCCTTTTGTATGGGGTTCCTGTCTGCATTGGCCCCTTTTTCTGCCCACAAAGCAATCCCAGCAGTCCTGACAGAGCTCCGTTGAGCTCACTAAGTCCCCTTGTCTCACTCGCTCGCACTGTTTGTCCCACCGCTGCAGGATGTCCTTTTGTACTGGGCCCCTGCCTGTGTTGACGCCTTTTTCTGCCCACAAAGAAATCTGCAGCAGTCCTGACAGCACTTTGGTGAGTTCTCTCACTCCCCCTCCCTCACTCATTCTCTTGTTCTGTTTCTTCCAGTGCTGCAGGCTGCCCTTTTGTACTGGGCTCTTGTGTTGGGGCCTTTGTCTGCCCTGACAAATCCACAGCAGTCCCGTGAGCTCAGTTGAGCTGTCCCTCCCCATCCCTTTCGGTCGATCTTAATCTGTCCCAAACACTGATTTCCCAGGTGACTGTGCTGTTGTTGGCAGGGTGCAGGCATATTTTAGCCGGATGTGCAAAATGACAGCTCTAGTGTTCATAGGGGTTGTGAAAAATGCCACTGTTGAAATGTGGCATGACAGTATTAAATTTTGCGAAATTAGAAGGGTGCGTGAAACAGTTCAATGCGCTTGTAACACGGTCGTGTTATAGCGGTAACAGAGCTCCGTTGAGCTTGCTCACTCCGCTTCTCTCACTTACTCATTCTGTTGTGCCAGTACTGCAGGCGCTCTTTTACTGGGCTCCTGCCTGCGTTGCTGCCTTCTTATGCCCATAAAGAACTTTGCAGCAGTTACAATACAGCCCTGTTGAGCTCACTCACTCGCTCATTCTGGTTTTCCTGCCACTGCAGGCTGACCTTCTGTACTGGGCCCCTGCATGCATTGCTGCCTTTTCCTGCCCACAAACAAATCTGCAGCAGTCCCAACAAAGCCCCGTTGAGCTCACCATCCCTCCCCTCACGTGGTCGTTCTGTGTTCCTGGCACTGCAGGCTACCCTTTGTACTGGGCTCCTGCCTGCATTGGTGGCTTTTCTGGCCAGAAGAAGTCTGAAGCAGTCCCAACACAGCTCACGCATAGGCTCGCTCATGCCCCTGTCACTCTTGCATTCCGTTTCTGCTGTGGCTGCAAGCTGGCCTTTTATGCTGAGCTTCTGCCTGCGTTGCCATTTTTCTGCCCACAAAGAAATCTGCAGCAGTCACACTACAGTCCCGTTGAGCTCACTCACTACCGCTCTGTCACTCGCTCATTCTGTTTCTCTTGGCGCCGCAGACTGCGCTTTTGCATGGAGTTCCTGGCTGTGTTGGCAACTTTGTCTGTCCACAAAGAGATCCGCAGCTGTCCCGACAGAGCTCTCATCACTCATTCTGTTTGTCCTGGTGCTGCAAGCTGCCCTTTTATATGGGGGTCCTGCCTGCAATGGCACCTTTTTCTGCCCACAAAGAAATCCCAGCAGCTCTGACAGAGCTCCGTTGAGCTCACTAAGTCCCCTTGTCTCACTCGCTCGTACTGTTTCTCCCACTGCTGCAGGCTGGCTTTTTGTACTGGGCCCCTATGCCTGTATCGATGCCTTTTTCTGCCCACAAAGAAATCTGCAGCAGTCCTGACAGTGCTTCAGTGAGTTCTCTCACTCCCCTCCCACTCGCTCTCTCGTTCTGTTTCTCCCAGTGCTTCAGGCTGCCCTTTTGTTCTGGGCTCTTGTGTTGGGGCCTTTGTCTGCCACAAACAAATCCGCAGCAGTCCTGACAGAGCTCAGTTGAGCTCGGTCACTCCCCCCTTTCACTCGGTCGATCTTAATCTGTCCCAAACACTGATTTCCCACAGTGACCATGCTATTGTCTGCAGGAGTATAAACATATTGTAGCCAGGATATGAAAAATGACAGCTGCAGTGTTCATAAGGAGTTGAAAAAATGCCACTGTTGAAAATGTGGTGTGACAGTATTACAAATTTCTGATGTTACAGGGTGTGTGGGAAACAGTTCAATGCTGCGCTTGTAACACAGTCATGTTATGGAGTTTCGTCACCAAATTTTCAACATCGGGATTTTGGACCTCTGCTCATGAACAGTACCACTGTCATTTTCTTAATCTGTCCCGAACACTGATTTCCCACAGTGACCGTGTTATTCTGAGCCGGAACTGTGAAAACACATTTCGGTCAGGATGTGAAAAATGACAGCTGTACTGCTTATAAGGAGGTGTGAAAAAATGGCACTGTTGGAAATGTGGTGTGACAATAGTACAAATCTGCAAAGTTACAAAGGTGCATGGAAAGTGTGCAACCCACACTTGTAACACAGTCCATTGATGGGCTATCATCATCAAATTTTCAACATAGCCATTTTAGGACCTCTGCTCTTGAACAGTACCATTGTCATTTTCTTAATATGTCCCGAACAGTGTTTCCAGCAACCATTTCTATTCTGCGCCGGAGATGCGAAAACACATTTGTGGATGGGAAGAGCGGCAGCTGTACCATTTTCATAAGAAGGTCTGAGAAATGGCGATGATGCAAATCTGGAGTGAAAATATTAGAAATTTGTGAAGTTACGAGCGTGCGTGACAACTGAGCAATGCATGCTCGTAACACAGTCATTTAATGGAGTATCATTACCAAATTTTCAGCATAGGCATTTTAGGACCCCTACTCATGAACAGCATCACTGTCATTTTCTTAATCTGTCCTGAACACTGATTACCCACAGCAAACGTGCTATTCTGCGCTGGAAGTGCGAAAACACATTTCCGCCAGGATGTGAACAATGACAGCTATACTGCTCACAAGGAGGTGTGGCAAAATGTCAATGTTGAAAATCTGGCATGAAAATATTGTACACTCGTGAAGCTACGGGCGCACGTAGCAACTGCACAATGAACGCTCATAAAACAGTCATTTTTTGGATTTTTTCCACCAAATTTGCAACATAGGCTTTTTGAGAGCCCACCTAATGAACACTGGCACTGTCGTTTCATTAATTGGCCCCAAAGGGTGATTCCGCACAGTGACCGCGAAACCACCTTTCGGGGGCTGATTAACGCCATGACAGTTCAAGAATTCATGAGGAGGGGTCTCAAAAACCCCATGTTGAAAATTTGGTGAAAAAATTCCCAAAAATGCCCGAGATATGCACTAAAGTTGAAAGCAAGGTTGCTAGCCTTGCTTGTAGAGCAGAAAGCAGCTAACTAAAAGAAGCTACATTTTCTTATTAATTTAAAACGTATATCTTAGCAGGAGTCAGTGTCTATTAAGATTAAGTAGACAGATAACTTTATTAGAAGTAGAAGGGGTCTTATTTAGGGTTAAAAAAAGAAAAAAGAAAGAAAGTCAGTGTGTGTTCTGTGCAGGGAAGGGTACTGTATCAGCTGACTTTGCTAAACCAGTAGGAGGAAAGAGAGCTTACCTGGAGGTGTGGTTTAGACACTATAAAAGCAGGTGAGTCAAATTACAACTTCCTGTTGCTAGCCTTGCTTGTAGAGCAGAAAGCAGCTAACTAAAAGAAGCTACATTTTCTTATTAATTTAAAACTTATATCTCAGCAGGAGTCAGTGACTGTTAAGATTAAGTAGACAGATAACTTTATTAGAAGTAGAAGGGTCTTATTTAGGGTTCAAAAAAGAAAGAAAAGAAAGAAAGTCAGTGTGTGTTCTGTGCAGGGAAGGGTACTGTATCAGCTGACTTTGCTAAACCAGTAGGAGGAAAGAGAGCTTACCTGGGGTGTGGTTTAGACACTATAAAAGCAGGTGAGTCAAATTACAACTTCCTTGTGCTAGCCTTTTTTCTTACTAATTGCCCTCCATCCCACCCAAAGCCAGTTCTACTTTTATAGCCACTGGATTTGACTGTCAACAGGAACTTCCTGTTTGGCAGTAGGAAGGAAAGGATCATAGAGAAACATTGGTTTTGTCAACCCTAAAGGAAAAAGTAGCTCACTCCCCCAGCTGCTGGTGGTCTGATATTGAGCAAGGAAGAAGAAGGCTACTGAAGAAGATAGGAAGTTGCTGTCCCAGAACAGGAAGGGTGAGAGTTGTAAGGAGAGGAGAGAATAAGCATCCAGAGAAACAGTAGAGAGGACACAAAATAAGACATGATAGGAGTGGTGCAGTGCAATGGCTGTGGGGCGGCAGTGTTCCGGGAGACATTCTGGAGGCTGCGATGCTGCCTTATTTGCAGGCACCTCTCTGGTCTGAGAGAGGAGGTTGCCCATCTCCAGGCTGACCTGGCTAGGATTCATGAAACCTCCTCCCCACTCCAGGGACCACCAGGGCCAATGCCACTACCTCAGAGGTTGCCAAGAAAGAGGAGAGGCTGGACCAGGGTGGGCTCAAGGAGGAGAGGGTGGTGGAACAGAGTTGCATCCCTCCAGCTGTACCCTCCACAATTCATTCACTCTTCTGGTGGATAGTGGTTCCTCTATGGAGGCACCAGCAGTGGAGACCAAGGAGGATGCTGGGAACCTTCACAAAGGAGACCCACAGGAGGGTGGCATGGGACCCCACAGGGGAAGGAAACAACTCCTGGTGGGGGACTCAATCATTTGGGGGTAGAAATGGGGAGGAAGGGGAGAGGGAGGCAAGGTGCCTTCCTGGCACCACGGCTTGGAGGGACAGGAAGCGAATCCTCAGGATCATGGGAGGAGCTGCATGAGGGAGGGAGCTGGATGTCATTGTCCACCTAGGGACAAATGACCTGGCTAGGATTGGGATCAGAGCAGTGCAAGAGGAGTTTGTAGAGTTGGGAAGGGGCCTTAGACAAGTAGCGCATATGGTAACCTTCTCGGAGGTGCTGCCTGTCTATGGCAAGGGAGATGCTAGGGCACTTCTCACCAGGTAATTCAATGAGTGGTTGAAAACTGGTGTGGAGCTCAGGTTTTGGCTTCATTGGGGACTGAGGAGCCACCTGGAGTGGATGCAGACCTATACTGGTGTGATGGTCTGCATCTGTCCGAGGGGAACCAGGATCCTAGGTGAGAGGTTTAAATGCTTCGTTGGCAAGCATTTAAACTAGCCAAGGGGGAGGCTACTGAAAAGGAAGCAGGGAAATCGAGTGTCCCCCACAAAACATGGTGATTAGTGAGGTAAACACCAAGGTACAGAAGTTATTAGGAGCAGAACAGATTAAACAAAAAAGGCAAGGAAGTAAGGACAGAAATGGGGCTAAAAGGGTAAGGCTATCAAAAGTGGAGGGTGATGAGTACCCAATGCCCATAGTCTGTGTAACAAGCTCCCTGAACTAGTGGCCTTGGTGGAAGAGGTTGCCTGGATATTGTAGATCACAGAAACATGGTACACAGAGAACCATGACTGGGATGTCAACATACCAGGATACACAATCTACAGGAGGGACAGGGAGGGTAAAGAGGAGGAGGAGTAGCTCTCATGTAAAGGAAGGATCAAAGCAACAGAACTAAAGAGTAAACAGGGAGCAGATGAGGCACTTTGGGTCACCCTGGAGACAGGAAATGGCACTAATAAACTGCATGGGGTTAGGAGCACAGACCCCATCTCAGGGGAGGAATGGACAAGGAAATGATAGAAGGCTTTAGAATGGCAGAAAAGGGAGATATTGTTGATGAGGGACCTGAATATGCCAGATGTTAACTGGAGCACCTTTGCTGCAGGCACATCCAAGAGCAGGGTCATTCTTGATGCTCTACAGGGGCATGCCTCAGACAGCTAGTATTGGAACCCACTCAGGAGGGAGCAATCTTAGACCTGGTACTCTCAAATGGGGATGGAGAAAGAATCTCAGATTTAGAAGTGGGTAGCCATCTGGGAACAAGCGACCACCAAACAGTGTGGTTCACGGTAAACACAGCCATACAATCAAGCTATACAAAAGCAAGAGTACTGGACTTTAGGAGGGCTGACTTTGGGAAAATGAAAGAGTGCCTCAGAAAAGCACTAGCAAACAGGCAAGAAGGAGGGGTGGAGGAACAATGGGGTGATCAAAACAGCCATCACAGAGGCAACAAGCCTTTGTGTAAAGCAAATCAATAAAACACAACAAAGGAAAAACTGCTATGGTTCTCAAAAGAGGTGGCAGGGAAGGTTAAGGAGAAAAGGACAGCATTCAGGAAATATAAGGAAACACAGAAGGAGCAGGACAGAGAACTTTATCAGTTAAAGCAGAAAAGAGGCTGGGAAGGCAGTCAGAATAGCAAAGGCCCAAACCGAGGAAAGGATAGCCAATTCTGTTAAGAAGGGGGATAAGACCTTTTATAGGTACATTAGGGAGCGAAGAAAGACCAAAGGAGGGATACTGAAGCTTAATAAAGGGGAGGGAATGTGGGTAGAGGGTGACAGTGAAAAAGCATGGATCCTGAACGAATATTTCTGCTCAGTATTCACAAAGGAAGAGGAGGGGGAGTTACCTAAACCAAACAAGAGAAACACTCTGAAGACGGGGGTCGATACCAGTCCATTTACAGAAGAAAGGGTTCTGAAAGAACTAATAAAATTGAAGGTGGACAAAGCAATGGGGCTGATGGGATTCACCCAAGAATTCTAAAAGAACAAGGGTAGAACTAGTGACACCGCTGACTACTCTTTAACAAATCATGGGAGGATGGGGTGGAACCCGAGGACTGGAGGAGGGCAGATGTGATTCCTCTTCACAAAAGTGGGAGCAGGACAGAGCAGGAACTACAGACCAGTTAGTTTGACCTCAGTGGCAGGGAAAATGATGGAATCACTTCTGAAGGAAAGAATTGTTGAGTACCTAGAGGCCAGTGGGGCACAGGACCCAAGGCAGCACATGGATTCACGATGGGAAGGTGCGTGTCAGATGAATCTAATAGATTTCTTTGACTGGGTGACCATAGTAGTAGACCAGGGAGGGGCTGTGGACATGGCCTACCTAGATTTTAGCAAGGCATTTGATACAGTCCCCACAAAAGATTAATACACAAGATAGACAGCCTTGGAGTGGGTCCCAAGGTGGTAGCCTGGATAAAAATTGGCTAGACAACAGGACGCAAAGGGTAGTAGTAAATGGAGTACAGTGAAGAAAAGGAGGTTACTAGTGGGGTACCGCAGGGTTCAGTACTGGGACCGGTCCTTTTTAATGTCTTTATAAGTGACATTGCAGAGGAACTGGAAGGAAAAGTATGTCTCTTTGCAGATGACTCAAAGATCTGCAACAGGGTTGATACACAAGATGGCGTGGAAAGGATGAGAAGGGACTTGGTAAGGTTGGAGGAATGGTCAAATGTATGGCAGCTCAGATTCAATGCAAAGAAGTACAAGGTAATGCACTTGGGAAACAAAAACCCATAGGAAGCGTACACAATGGGGGGTGAGATACTGAAAACAGTAAAAATAGAAAGGGACCTGGGGGTAATTATATCAGATGACCTAAAGGTGGTCAAGCAATGTGAGAAGGCAGTAAAGAAGGCTGGGGGGATACTGGGATGCATAGGAAGAGGCATCAATAGTAGAAAACAGGAAGTTGTTATCCCTCTGTATAGACAGTTGGTGAGACCCCATCTGGAGTACTGTGTGCAGTTCTGGAGACCCCATCTCCGCAAAGACATAAGACAGAGTGGAGGCTGTCCAGAGGAGGGCAACCAAAATGGTGCAGGGTCTGCACCAGAAGACATACGAAGAAAGACTAAAGGAGCTTAATATGTATACCCTTGAGGAAAGAAGGAGAGAGGGGACATGATAGAAACTTTCAAGTACCTCAAGGGAATTAACAAAGTCCAAGAGGGTAGCATCTTCCAGAAAAAGAGATGTGCAAGAACAAGGGGGCACAATTTGAAGATAGAGGGGGACGGCTCAGAGGTCATGTGAGGAAGTATTTTTTTCACTGAGAGGGTTGTGGATGCATGGAACAGCCTCCCTGAGGAGGTCGTGGAGTCAAGAACAGTGGGGGACTTCAAGAATGCATGGGACAGGCATAAGGCAGTCCTAGTGGTGGGTAGGAGGAAGTAAGCTGTTGGTTAACTAGGATCTGCAGCTTATGTGTTAGGTAGGAAAATGGGCAGACTAGGTGGGCCAAGTGGTCCTTAACTGCCGTCAAATTCAAATTCAAATTCTGATCCCTATTCATTACATTATACAGCTTACCGGCATTTCCTCAGTTCGCAGTCGGCTTTGAAGAGTGCAGACGTATTCCCGGTCCAGTGAAGATCATCGTGCCATGCTCCGGAGGTAAGTATGGGTGGGGAGGCTGGGTGCGTGAAGGGTGGGTGCGGGGTTGTGTGGGGGTGCGGAGACTACTGACGGACCGTTTCCTTTCTTTTAGGTACATGAAAACATTGTGGGATGCTTTTCACATTTCAGGGGCATGGGGCACACTGGGGTGGGCTCCCAGCGTGCCACCGGAGTCTGGGAGGGACAGCTGTAGCCGACGGACGGGATTGGGCACCCCGTCGGCAAACAATAACAAAATGGGAGGATTTATTTCTGCCCTACAAGTTGAGCACCCCGTCAGCAAACAACAAAGGGGTTCTTTCTGCCGATGGGGACTGGGCACCCCGTCGGCAAACAACTAAAGGGGGATTCCTTTCTGCCCGGCGAGAGTGGGCTAGCCTGTAGGCAAATAAAACATTGGGGGTATATTGTTTGAATATGGCAGCAAGCTGCCGCCATGTTCACAAACAATACCACAGCTGTTACATCCCCCTGCAATGACGGGTCACCCTCATTGCAGCGGGATGGCTGACGCTGCAATGACAAAGGGGCCCCTGATTGCAGCAGCTATTTGTTTTTAAGTTGTGGCACTGCTGGCTGAACTAGTGTCAGCAGCAGCATGCCACGGCATTGGGGGACGGGGGACAAGCCTTTGCAGGTTGTGGGGGCATTGGGCACAACAGTGCCACGCCTTCACAACCTGCCACAACATGTTTCTTGCGCATGAGCACAATCAACATAAAAATTATTTTAACCCCCCCACACTACCAAGAATAATGAGAATAGAAGTAATAGTAACATGTACACATGTAAAAAAAAGTATAGAGGAAATGATTAGGAAAGAAATACAGATATTCTGAGCAACACAGGAATGAGAGTCAATAATCTCCAGCAGGGGCAGAATAATGCTAATAGCAACAAAAGTCACTAGGGAATAAGCTTAAGAAAATCTAAGAAATAAGTAAATCTTTCCCATAAGTAAGAAGTACCAAAGAAGGTTAAACTTCATTCAAGTACAAGCGACCTGCAATAACACTAAATACAAGAACCAATGCTATAAGGACCCCCTAACAAACGAGATACAAGAACACAATCAATACAAAAAAGAAACAAGATTGTCACAACCACTGCACAGAAATGCTGAGCATTCCCATGCAGTATAAATAAGAGAAAAATAGTTCTAATTTAGAAAACAAAAGCATGTACAAGTTTCCAACAAATGGTCAGAAAAACCCAGTACCAGCCCAAAAATTACCTGTAGGGGAGTCATGGTTTCCTAGGCAACCACATCACCTAGGTGACGTGTGATGTCACAAACCAACCATCACATGACCTTCCCCACAGGTACAAGAGGAAGAGAGCTGCCAATCCACACCTGCTGCTGATTCTGACTGCCACTGAAAACAAGACAATGCTCCTAAACGCCAAGCGGAATAACTAGCTCTCTTTCACAGTTAGAATACAGCAATAAAAGTCACTGAAACATGTAGAAGAAACACAAATGTTAGAAAATATGTAAAGAAATCAATGACAGCTAAAGAAATGTTAACGAACGATATAAAATATGAACTAAGTGTGATGCATTTGTTTTTTAGATACAAGGGGATGCCTACACAAATGAAATGAGTAGTGCAACATCAGGAAGTTAACCTGAAACTTCATGAGGTACTAGAAGAAACAAAAATAAGTTTCACATAAAGTTAACATGTTTAGTGTTTTAAACAAGTGAAATATTTTTATGCAGATTTTCAAGCTCTAAGAAAAAGCAGAGTGAAGGGCGAATTGTGCACGCTTGAGCAAGTAAAAATGCAAGAAATAACCTCCTAATACTAAAGTATAAACAAATAAGTTATAACAACTAGAAACAAAAAGCTTCAAGTCTCTCTTGTGAACAGATACTGTATAATGGCAAATAACAATACAAGTAGTAGTGGCATATAAGCTGTGCGAACTTCCCAAGCTAAAGAAGTAAATGAAGTTTTGATAATTGTTTATAAGAAAGCTAGAGGTTTGAAAATGCAGTGATGAAAACTAAATTTGTATGTCTATTAACCACAAAACAGAGAAAATAAAGGAGAGAGAGAGACACACTCTCGGCAGATGGTTCAGGGAGTGCAGTATCAGATTATTTGACAGGTAGTTTCATTTTGGAATAAATGCATAAAAGGTGGTTGGATATTATCATGCTTTGAAAGACAATATGGCATATGCAATGCCTGATTCTAGCATAAGTATAATTCATGGAGCTTGCCTAAACAAACTGTACATAAGATGCCAACAATGTATAAAAGAAAATTATTAATGAAATATGAAGATCTGAATATTAAAAATATTTACCTTATAACAGCCCCGATGAAGCCTAATGTATAGGTGAAACATTGGGGCTACACCACAGAAATAAATAAGAAAAATAAATATTTTTTGAGAAAGAATTTCAAGTGTAAGAGAAATATTCCTCCTAGAGAGTGACTGAACTCCAAGCATAACAGTAATTAGCTACCCTGCAAGAGGCATCACTTTAGGAGTGTATTTCCTTCAAACAGGAGCTGACAGTCTTGTCCTGCAGCATACCCCCAAGGAAAGGAGATGGAATTTAACCAAACTATTTTCTTTAGGAGGAAAGAAGGAAAACAAAACCCTGATTCATTCATGTTTTTGCCTGGAGGGCATTTCCCTCCAGTGCTTTTCAGAGCGGGGCACACTTTCACTGTCACTGCAGCAATACACAGCATTTTATTGGAAGAAAAATGGCCCCACATTTTAAATGTGCACATATTCAATGAGGGGGCATGTACAACCAAACATCACAGCGATGTTTGTACACTATGCATCAGCATGTGTGTCCCATGCAACTACTCTGCACTTGGCTGACTCAGGACAACACTGGTTGCTATCACTAACTGCATACACTAAAACATACCCTTTTAATGTGCTTCTGGCAATAAAACATAGTGCTGAATCACAGTATTTTAACAACAGTGGTACTTATTTTAAATGTGCACTTATACTACCACAGGCATCTATCTTTACATGGTAAAAGGATACTGTGCTAGCTAGTTTCTATGCATTTATTCTGTAGTAAATGAAATTATGATAACCAGCCTCAACATATTTCTTTTATCCACCGTAGGCCATTCTTGTTTGTTATTGCAGTAATACCATTGGTTACGGCAAGCAGCACATAAGGGATTAATAATGTGTACTGCTTTGTTTTTCCTATTCAATGCTTCATTTTTTTTCCCCATTACAAAATTAAAACAGCCTGGCCCCATATTCAAAAGTCCCCTGCAAAATTGCACAAGTGCCTTCGTTGTGCGTCTGAGGTGTGCCAGACCCAAAAAATAGTATATTCAGAAGATGTGCAGCAAGATGTGCTGGCACATGTCCAGCTGAATATCCCAAACACATGCGATCATACATCTGAAGATATGCAGCACATCTCAAGCGGGGGGGGGACACGCACCACAGGCAGGACCATAGGGAAATGAGCTGGGACAGGTGCGATAGGCATGGCACAACTTTACAATATTCAGCAAGGATGTGCAAATGGACTCATTGCACATTCTGAGCACAAACCCCACATGCTGGAGCTCATTACTGGAATATATTCAGGCCATTTGCATACCCCAGGCACGCTCAGTGCCTGCATTGCAGGGCTGCCCCACCATCCCTCAAAGGTGAACAGGAGGTACTGCAGCCTAGCAGGCAGGTGTGCAGGGATGTTAGTGGGTGGGTGGGTGGACTGCATTGGCCTGGGTACCATGCTACACCCCATAGCCATATAGAGGGTTGGACAGGGATACAGGGGGCCCACCTGAACAGTGGCCATAGGAGCCACCTGGACATGCAACAGGGGTGGGTACAGGGTGACATAGGCTGCTTGGGATACCACATGCATGTGATACACCAGCTCCATATACTGTGTACTGTCACTGGAAGTGCCCCACACACCCCAGTATGGAAGGTACCTGGAGGGCACTGCAAGGGATGGCAGTGTGTAGACAGTAACCAGGTACTCGGGTGGATGGGTCCTACACTGTGCTCCCATGGTGTGCCACTGTGTGTGTGCCACTGGCAGTTCCTAGCCCATGCCATGCAGCCACTAGTACCACCAGGTAACCTGGGAACCATTACCACATATGTCCCTCTGGCTGCATGCCACAACCAGGTGGCACCCTGTAGACCACATGGGTGCTGGCCATGACCCCTGGTACATGTGCTGCAGTGTGGCTGTCTGCCTCAGTGGTGTGCCTGTGGGGCACACAACAGCACTGGCATGTGGCTGCTGGGTGTCTACATCCAGGGTGCAGTGTGGGGTGTTGCTCACTGGATGGTGCCAGTGGTGACAAAGCACCTGTGGCTCAGAGTTTATCCATCCTGGCATGACTGCTGTGTGGAGGTGCTTGGAGCAAGTTCTTATGCACCTCGGCAGGCTGCCTCCCGATGGCTGGCCTGCAGTTCTGCGGCTTGTCTGTGGGTGGTTGGCCGATTTAGGCCACCCTTTTGTATGTCCAGCTTTGGGTGGCTCATTTTTGAGATGTGCGGCTGATGCGCTGCACATTTTAGCTGAATATAGGGATGCATGGTATATTCATGGGGGCGCCCCTTTCTTTGTGCCGCATACATTATTTCTGTGCCATGGCGCATCCGGAGATGTGCAACGCATTTCTCCCATTTCAATATCACGCTGTGGTGCAATTTTTGAGATGGGCAGTGCATCTTTACTTTGCACCATGTATGTCCTTTGAAAATGTGGGCCCCTATTCTGAAGCTAAGCTGAGTCCCACATGTTTATTCTACCTGGCAGATTCCATACTGCCACAGGATACAGAGGTTACAGCACAATCTCATGACTGTAATTCAAGATGCCATCAAACTGCATTCACAGAGTGTAGATCTAAGAATGGGGTGGGGGTTACAGGGGTTACAGGAGATCAACAAATGCATTAAAAGGTGGAGTAAAGCATCGTTTCATGATTGATTGCTGCACTTTTTATTCACCTGTCCTGACTACGTGAATGCAAGAGTTGGTATTTAACTACCTAGTGACAGAGTGAAACTCTTTTCAACAGACCTAAAAGTAGAAAAAAAGCACATTGCTGTAACTAGCCATTTATTGAATAGTTTAAATGCAGTATTGATTAAGAAAAATAAGTTCATTGATATTTACCCTTGTAGCTGGGGAAAAAAACAACAGCAAAGGCTTATACACTGCACATCTGTTGTGGTGCAAAATACATATGGTGCATATTTCTGTTCTTATATACTTCTATTTGATTTTAATGATTAAAACCTGCAGTGTTTTGAAATAAAAATAGTATTATACAAGTTCACTGACCTACACAGCCAGTATAGTGTTATGCTTATGCAACTGTGTTAGTTTGGTGTTGGCTGTTTGCACTCTCTATTCCCAAGGAATTACCACCCCGTAGAGGTACGAAAGGCAAGGAACCCTCGGAGAGGGTTCCACCCCTAGAGGTGTCAGGAGATGATTCCTGTGGCTATAGGCACCTTAGGAATCCCCCTAAGGAGAGAGTGCTGCTGCTGGAGGAGGACAGGAGGATGGTGGGGTAAAGAAAAAAATGCTTCACAATGAGGCTGAGAGGAGCTGCTTATATAGCTCAGGAAGTGGGAGTGGCTGGCTGCTTGGCCACTGAACTCTAGACAAACCTTTCCAATTCACTGGCCTATGCAGTCAATATAGTGTTATGCTTGTGCAACTGTGTTAGTTTGGTGTTGGCCATTTGCACTCTGTATTCCCAAGGAATTACCACACTGTAGGGGTACGAAAGGCAAGGAACCCTCAGAGAGGGTTCAATCCCTAGAGGTGCCACAGGATGATTCCCATGGCTAAAGGTACCTTAGGAATCCCCAAAAGAAATGTAGTATAATCATCCTCAAAGAAGGAGGCAACACGAAGCATATGAGCAAGCAGTAACTGTGACGTAGGAGCAGTAACTGTAATGTAGTAGTAGAGAAGCATAGGCAGTTTGATAATGCAATGAGATGCTCAGTTGGATAATGTAATGAATGCCCAGGCTTGCGTAGCATGATACTGATTGTTTGCATTGAGATTGGGAGATCCCCTAAGGAGAGAGGGAATGGCAGGACATCCTCCACCTCCATCCAACAGTAGAACCTACCTAAAGAAACTAGGGGAAACAACTATGCTAAGCGTTATGACCTGAGGCAACGGAGGAGAGAAAAAAAAAACCCTATGAGGAGGAAATCTCTGGGGATCCAAGATATAGGTCGCCTTCCCTCCAGGCTTTGGATAGTTCATTTAGTGATGGCTCTGCAGCTGCAATTTGGAAAACCCAATTAAAGGGAGGTGGAAAATATTCCAATTTGGAGGAAGACTCTCACTCAAATCCTCTAGCGGGAATGCCGTGGAAGGTTGCGAGAAAACTCTGCAATAATACATGCATCCAAGGTGCAGGAGGAGAGCAACAACTGCTGAGGCACTCACCTGGCCTACCCACTTTAAATCAAACCAGGTGAACCAAAGGCAGTTGAAGGGAGAATGTGGTGAAAGTGCTTTGCTAGGGAAGCCACTAAAGTCAATGGCTAACCGTTATAGTGGAACACTAGAGCCAACGGAGGTAACTTTTTCCACCCTTCACCTCTAGTCTTAAATTCTACACCAGGAGCTGCTGTTGCACAGCAGGCAGCTAAAGCCAAGCCCAGGGTGAGGACATTCCTAGCCATGGGCCAGGTGAGAAGGAGCCCCCCCCAAGTTGGACACGCTCGAGATACCAACTAAATGCAGAGTGAGACCATTGGCTGCAGGAACCCTGCACCAGAATAGAATGGCTGGCATGCCCCAGAAACTGATTGAGAGCTGAAAAACTGGTGAGCTGAGTAGAAACATAGACGTTGATGTCAAATAAGGACCGCAAGGCCCATCCAGTCTGCCCATTTCTTTTTCTGCCTTATGAATGTGCCATCAGCCTATCTATTCATACTCATCTGAATTGGTCCCTTATGCCTGTTCCATGCCTGTTTGAAGCCCTGCACTGTATTCATATCCACCACTTCCTGAGGTAGGCCGTTCCATGTATCCACCACCCTTTCTGTGAAAAAGAACTTCCTCACATTACCCCTTAATCGGCCTCCCTCTAATCTCATGCTGTGTCTTCTTGTCCTGCTATTTTTCTTATATTGAAACATGTTAGACTCTTTCACCTTGTTAATGCTCTTAAGGTGTTTGAATGTTTTGATCATATCACCTCTCTCCCTCCTTTGCTCAAGGGTATACATATTGAGCTCTGTTAATCTGTCCTCATATGTTTTCTGATGCAGTCCCTGCACCATTTTGGTTGCCCTTCTCTGGACTCCCTCAATTTGGGTAATGTTCTTATGAAGGTGTGGCCTCCAGTACTGCATGCAATACTCCAGATGGGGCCTAACCAGTGTCTTGTAAAGAGGGATTATTATCTCCCTCTTCTGAAATGTGATACCCCTACTAATACACCCCAACATCCCTCTTGCCTTACCTACTGCTTTAGTGGTCTGCATGGATGATTTCAGGTCATCGGTGATGATGACACCCAAGTCTCTTTCCTCCCTTGTGACTGCCAGCAACTCCTCTCTCAGCCTATAAGTGGCTTCAGGGTTTCTCTTCCCTATGTGCATGATCTTGCACTTCCTTGTGTTAAACTCCAGCTGCCACTCTTCAGACCATTTTGCTAGTTTATCCAGATCGCTTCTCAATCTGACCATCCCACCTGGATCATCTACTCTGTTTCAGATCTTGGTGTTATCTGCAAACAGACAAACCTTACCCTCCAGTCCATCTGCAATGTCACTGATGAAGATATTGAAGAGGACTGGCCCCAGGACTGATCCCTGAGGTACCTCACTTGTGACTTGCATCTCTTGTGACTGTATACCATTTACCACCACTCTCTGTTTTCTGCCCGTCAACCAGTTTGCCACCCAGTTGACCAACTTCTGACCCACGCCGAGCCTACCCAGCTTATTAATCAATCTTCTATGTGGACCAGTATCGAAAGCTTTGCTGAAGTCAAGGTAGGCAACATCAACTGCTCCCACTTGGTCCACCACTCTGGTTACCCAGTCAAAGAAATCTATGAGATTAGTTTGACAGGACATTTCCTTTTTGTAAACCCATGCTGTCTTGGATCCTGTGCTCCTATGGATTCCAGGTGTTGTACTGTTCTTTCCTTAAGGAGTGCCTCCATAATCTTGCCCGCTACTGAAGGTAAGACTGACTAATCTGTAGTTCCCTGCCTCCTCCCTGCTACCACTCTTGTGGCGTGGGATCGCATGAGCCCTTCTCCAGTCTTCTGGGACCTCTTCTGTACTCAGAGACTCACTAAACAGTTCTGATAATGGCTCTGCTAGTTCCACCCTTAGCTCCTTTAGTACCCTGTGATCTATGCCATCAGGTACCATTGCTTTGTCTACCCTGAGCTTTTCAAGCTCTTGTAGGACCCTTTCTTTTGTGAAGGGACTAGTGCACACCTCCCTCCCCCCTGTGTCCATGGTGCTGAGCTTTGGGCCCTGCCCTACCTTCTCTTCAGTAAATACTGAGCAGAAGTATCTATTTAGGATAGATACTTTTACATGGTCCTCCTCCTCACTTGACCCCTTATCCCTTTGATCTTAGCAATACCCCCCCTCTGGACTTTCTCCTGTCACTGATGTATCTATAGAAAGTCTTGTCACCTTCTTTTGTTTGTGCTAGTGTTTCTTTGGTTTGGGCCTTTGCCTACCTTACTGCCTTCCCTGCTTCCCTTAGGGAAGTTTGGTATGCCTTCCTATCTTCATCCCGCTGCGTTCTCTTATATTTCCTGAAGGCTGGCCTTTTGGCTCTGACCTTTTCTGCTACTGTTTTTGAGAACCAAAGTGGTTTCCTTCTTCTTTTGCACTTCCTTTTCTCTTAACACAATGGGATGTTGCTTCAAGTATTGCATCTTTAAATGCTTGCCCACTTTGCCTATACCCCCTCACCTGTATTTCTGTTTGCCAGAGCTAGCTTAACTCTGTTGGCCATCTTATTAAAGTCAGCTCCTCTGAATTCCCATATTTTTGCCTTGGAATGGGATGATTTAGTTCTAGTGGCCAAATTGAACCATACCATGTGATGGTCACTGGCCCCCAGGTGACCTTCTACCTGGAGATCTGTGGTCCTTTCCCTGTTAGTCAGTACTAGATCTAGGATAGCCCTGTCTCTTGTGGGTTGTTGTACCAGTTGTTTGAGTCCCTCCCTCTACAGAGAATCCACCATGTGTCTAGTTCTGGCAGATGTTCCTTCTGGTATTGACCAATCTGTATCTGGCATGTTGAAGTCTCCCATTATCAGAACCTCCCCTTTAGCTGTCATGTTTTGTATTTCTTCTAACAGTAATGAGCCTATGTCTTCCCCCTGGTCTGGAGACCTGTACACAACCCCAAGTCGTATAGCTGTCCCATTTCCTGTTTCCAGGGTGACCCACAGTTCTTCTGGCTCCTTATGTGTATTCTGAATTTCTGTAGCTTTGATATTTTCATTGACATAAAGGGCCACTCCATGAGCACGACGTACTGAGATCATAATGAGCATTGAGTGCTGAGACCTTGCAAGGTTGAATGCAGATTGAGTGCAGCAGAATCCCAGAGGCTGAAGCCGAGGGGATGGCAGTAGGCATGAAGCAATGGTTTGCCTAAGCAAGGAGCAACAGTTGTGTAAGCAAGTGTGGACCTGCATGTAGGTCAGTAAACAGAGTCATAATAAGTGGACCTGCATGTAGGTCTGCATAATGTAGGGCAAGCACTGAATAGTGGGGCAAGCCAGCCAGGCATTTCAAAGCCAAATCAAGGTGATGAACTCTGAGGATTTTCAGCAGCGAAGACAGGATTTAGAACAGAAATAATTAGCCACATTGGCCACGATCTCCCAAACACCTCCCAGTTCCCATCGTAGGACAAACAAGGAAGCAATGGAAGGGCTGAGAACCACATGCAGATATTAAAACTAATTTAATAGCCTCAGCAGGCACTTTAGCTAACCTCAGAGTAGAACAAGGTACAATAGTAATGAGAGTAAACAAAGCAGTAGCAGGAAGCAATTAGGCCTGTGAAGCAGTAGTGAAAACAATTGAGTACACTGAGTTGTAACTACAATAAACAAAATAAAAGGAGGCACAATGCTCTGAAAGTACTGTCAACAGGCAGTGCAATGAGACTGCTGCAATGAGGTAATTAGAACAAGCATGAGTGAGCTGTAGAGCTAGGTTCAAAGTAAATCTGAGTCAGGTGAAAGTAATCCAGTATGCAACATGGAGCAGCTATAATTGAGCTGAAACACACAATCAGGTTTGCAGTTGCAGTGCAAGTAATTTGAGAGTTGTGAGTAACTGAAAGCAAGTAGTATGAGCTCTGGAGTAGCAGTATGCTAGGAACTTAGAAAAAAAGCCACCCCAAAAGACAAAACTAAAGACACACAAACACAGAAAACAGGGAACAAAAACAGAAGGAAGCACACACAACCAAAGGCAAAATACAAACCAGAAGCAGGAAAACAAACACAGAAGCCCAGCAGAGACAAGCAGGAGCAGCAGAGAGGGGCAGTACAGGCCCTGGCCAGCCATGGAGGCCCAACCAGCTCAGAGGACAAACCGACAGAGCCTTTGGCTGCAAAGAAAAAATGCTTCACAATGAGGCTGAGAGGAGCTGCTTATATAGCTTAGGAAGTGGGAGTGGCTGGCTGCTTGGCCACTGAACTCCAGGCAAAGCCTTTCCAATTGTATTTCAGACTCTGGAGATAGTTACTTAATTAATTTTAACTCATCAATAAAAAACAAAACATGTAACAAAAAATGTAGCTCTATTATAATTACCAGGTCTTCTTTTTCCAATAAGGAAACCATACTGTAATTTGCTGTTATAAAGAATTGTTGATAATGATGAACATGTGCCTAGTTTCTTTCACTCTGTACAGGAGTCTGCTGTAGTTCTTCCTCCCGGACCATTGGCTTCCTCATCTTTCCCACTGACATGGAACAGCCACTCAGACTGGGTGGTAAGTGGCTGGCAGAAACAAATTCAACAAAAGATAAAATAAAAAACTAAAGTTTTGGCTCCAGAGAGAAATAAATTAATTTAAAAAGTTTATGTAAATAAAAGCTACCACAGACAGCGTGTTCAAACCTCAGCGGACCACAGCCACATGAGAATGTCGTCTGTATTTTATATAATTGCTATGGCAAAAAAAGGAAAACCTAGCAATTATATAAAATAAAATATGGGATGGTGTATAAACTCAAAGTTTACACATACCCTCTGTGTTAGATGCTTTAACAAACCCCTCAAGCTTTGCTCTTGGGGTTTATGTAGCATCTAACATCTAACCCCTCAGGTGTCTGTAAACTTCTCATTACACACACCACTTCATACTTTATATATTAAAACAGGGGTGAAAACAATATAACACAGTAACTGAAGCTGAAATATTAATCACCCCTTGCCACAAACCCCAGTTTCAGGTGCCTACAATTCTGGCTGTAAAGATTTGTTTTTAAAATAAAGTAAGACCCTTCCCCTCCCAGCTCAGGCTTCCCAAGTAAATAAATAAAAGTGGTTTCTAAAATTAGGCCCTGTTCACACTAGGGACCATTTATAAAACGTTACTAAAAACATTTTATAATTCAGTCCATAGCACGGTTGTCGGAGCGTTCACACTCACTTCAGACAACCGTGCCAGGTGGAAGGGGTTCCCAGGCACGATTACATGTTCCGGTTGGTGCCACAGTACATGACGGGATATCCGTGAATGCACACCAAAACCGATCGGGACAAAAATATATGGGCAGAATAGGGGATTCTTCCACTGCACAGAGGTGCCTGCAATGTATCATTTTTTTTTATTCTGTGGCTGATGAAATGGATTTTCTCACCGGACGGGTTGCCTTAACCCGTGTTACAGTACGGTTTACGTACACACTGCTGTTAACACGGATTAAGGCAACCGTGTTTAGAAAAAACCATGCTAAAGACCACTCTTAGCAGGGTTTTAGCATGGTTTTAGAACACAATTGTAACACAGTTTTAACCACGTTACAGTGTGAACGCAAACCATGTTCTGGGACCTTAAAATGGTTTAAGGCAATTAAACTGTTTTAAACTTCCCAGTGTGAACAGTGCCTTATTAAATGACTGCCACCAATTCACAACAAAAGAAACAAAGGTATTCTGCCTGTATTATCTGTTAGGTGCATACTGTGTGGTCCTGAGCAAGTCACTTAACTTCCTTGTGCTCCCGCGTTGCATCTGGAAACAAGCTTCGGCTTAGTGTGCTACTCCTGGTTAAACAACGTTCCCTTTCCCTTTCCCGAGGCAAAATGTCCTTGATTCCAGGCAAATCTTATTCAACAGCCATAACATGTAAATTGTTATCTTTTTTGTGTTTTTTTTTTTGTTTTGTTTTGTTTACAAAGCTGCTGCTGAAAGTTATAACAAACTGCAATGCTTTGTCCGGGCTCTATAGTATCACTTTCTGAGATACAGTATAGTGAGGCCATTCTTACAGGGCTCAACATTCCAGGTGGGAACACATTTTTTTCTTTTTTTTTCTTCTTTAATAAATCAGAGCAAGTTTCACCTATTGACAGTCATCCCCAGGGATGGCAAGGCTGAGAACTAGCAGGGGACGTTTAGTCCTATCCATGGTCTCATCAGCTTTGTAAAAATAAACAGATTCTATGTACTTCAGTGCCTGTTGTAGCATTATGGCAGGCAGCGAAGATTTAATATTCCCCAAGTCTGTTTACACTGCCTGCTGAGCCCTGCAAGAGCAACACTGACTCCCAGCACTTAGCCATCATGGTTGGAGCACAGACTTCAGAGTAGGTAGACTAGGGTTCGAATCCCACTAAAGTCATTTATATTCTATATGACCCAAAGCAGTTGGATACCTTGTTAGTGCTTACCCAAAGCTCTTACAATTGGTAAATGCAAGGACCCCACTGAAAATGAGTTGTAGTCCTCTGACTTCTGCTTCACAATGTTTGTTCTCATTTTCTTGTGTATATATTTATTTATTTTGCTGTCCAGTTTGCTGTTGAAGGGCTGGTGGTGGTGGGTTTGATAACTTCTTGACCATTTGAGGTGGCAATGCAAACGAGTTAGTGCTCTTATACAAATGACTATGAAACTTAAAAAAATAATAAATGCAAACAATGTATTATACCTTGAAAAAATTATTAAAAATAATCTAAATGTTGGGACTTTATTACAAAGCTGTATTCCATAGATGTACAGTATCAATATGTGTGCTCAAACGATTGCTGTGTCAGATTTCAGTGACTACTAACAAGCACTTTTGTAATAAATCAAATGCAGCTGCTGAGCAACTTAAGGTAAGGTCCAGAAAAAAGCACACTAAGACCCCCCACCACCACCAAAAAGATACAGAACACAATTCGGAGTGCACGTCACTAAAACAAAGTTTATACTTTTTATGACAATAGCTCATGTAGCATGCCCACATCCCACCTTGGCATAAACTGCAGTGCAACAAAGCATTAGTTTGTTATGTCTTTCTATGCCATTTGTACTGAAGTCATGATTTCTGTAGACTACCACATGGTATTATTGGAAACAAAAGCACTGTTTCTTTTTTTTTCTTAAATAGTTTTTACTTTTTCCATTGTACTCCCCAGTCCTGATCCCACGCATCCCAAATGTGATAAACACATGTGAAGGCACGTGCACATCATGCCCTATGGGATGCCTCACCCTACCAGACGCTCCGTTGCTGCCTAGGTCTGCCACCGGACCACCATCCGGTGATGGTGGGACTACAGATAAGTGACCCTCCCACCCGGGAGAGAAGAGCCAATGCTTTAATCCTATCCCCCCTCCCCATGCTGGCACCCTGACAACCCAAGGTCATTCACGACCCTGTGTTGCCAGCGTGGCACGAGGTATGGCAAGATGCCTCAACCCTCAGTACCACTGGGGCTGGCTAAGCACTATGTTTCTATAGTGTTTTGCTTTCAAAACTGCATATTCTCACATCTAGATAAAATGAGTAAACTACTACTAAAATTTAGACTGCTACCTAGCAAACTGTGTGTGTGTGGGTGGGGGCCTGAAAAATATGGAGGTCGACAGTAACTTGAAATCCCTCTATATTCTTAAGAGCCAGTTGTCTCATGATTGTTGCTTATTTCTATTCATGATCAGAAAAAGGTTGTTGGCCTCCTTTTCTTACAAAATCAGTTACAGCTCTGATTAGACATTGATACAGGTTACACACACTCACACACACACACACACACACACACACACACACACACACACACACACACACACACACACACACATCCTGCTAGCAGTTAAAATACCAGTAGTTGTTTACTCAGTTTATTTAGATGCAGGAGTGCACTTTGAAAGTCAAACACTGTAGAAACATAGCACTACTGAAAATTAGTGTATAGACTTCATGATTTCAAAAATGGCATAGAAAGACAGCTTTATGTTGAAACATTGAATAAACAAGGCATTTAGCATGCCCTCACTGACTACTGCAAGCCAGAAGTAAAAGATACTTATTAGAGGAGCTAATGATATATGACTGTCACATTACTTCAGTAAAAAGAAAAACATTGAATCTGCTAAAACAAAGTAATTGCTGTGCAATCAATAATGAAGCCCTCTCTCGTTATCATTATTTTATTTTTCAGGTACTAGTCATCATGAAGTCATAGTAGTTGACTAATATTTTTTACTTCTTATTTGTAGGAGACAGTGTACTGAATGCCTTGTTTATACTGTGATCCAGTTCTGTCCCAATGCTGTGGAAGTTTTGTTATGCCAGCAAGCGGGCTGGACCCCACTGCCCACCCTGTTCTGTTGGAGTGACTGCTGAAGGATTTCTCCTCCCTATCCCACTACGTGATGTAGGGTCAGGATCAATGGAGACAAGCCTACAACACCTGATAGACAGCCAGGATCCACTTATGCTACAACTACTAAACAAGAGATATACTGTACATTCAAATGACACTGGCTGGCTGGCTTTTAGGAGGGCAAGAAATATATGTACCTCTCTCATCAGAACTGCTAAATCTAAATACTACCTAGAAACCCTGGAAGCCACAAAAAACAATCCAGCTTGATTATGGCATACAGTAAAGAAAACCGAAGACTGTATTTCAACCCCTTCAATTCCAACAAAAATTATCTTACATGGCTCAACATTCACAGACTAGTGACCTATACTAGAAAAACTAAACATCCACTTTGCAACAGCAGGATTGGCTTTTGATAATTCCCCAGCTGCCAAAGTCCATATCCTGGACAACACTTTCAACTTAACCACTGGGACCCAATCCTCGATCATTTCTTTCAGTCCAGTTACTTACAAGCAAGTTGAGGATTTGCTATTGACATTGGACACTAAGAAAAGCACAAGTGCTGATAACATCAACCTGCTGTTTTTTAAATTAGGGTGCCTGTAACACACTTGTTCAACCTGTCCCTCACCCAAGGAGAACTCTCATTAGCATGGAAAACCAAATGCATCATCCCTCTTTTTAAATCAGGGGACTCCTGTGACCTCAACAATTATCAACCCATATCCATTCACCCCCTCTAGTCAAACTCTTAGAGAGAATTGTAAACTCACAGCTAAGGGATCACCTTGAACACTCAAATCTTATCAGCCTCCTTCAATCAAGTTTCAAGCCAAAACACATCATGGTTACAGCCTTAGCCAAAGTCAAGGATGACTAGCTTACAGCACTTGACCACAAAAATCACACAGGGGCAGTTTTCCTTGACATAAGCAAGGCTTTTGATATGGTAGATCACAGTATACTGCTACAAACTTTAGCCAATACTGGTATGCGCAAAGTGTCCATGAAATGGTTCTCATTGTATCTATTCAACAGAGCACAGCAGGTAAAAGCAGGCGGAATCTCTTCCACCCTCTTCAGTCTTCCTCGAGGGGTCCCACAGGGATCCATCCTGGGCCCATTATGCTTTATGATTTATGTCAACAAAAAAACCTTAATATAAACAATGCTAAGTTGAGGGGCTAGCTGTACAACCGAGCAGACTCGATAGACTGCATGACCGGTTTCTGCTGGCATTTCTTATATTCGTAAGAGTCACTTCTTCGCAGTTGACACCATGTTATACTTCTCTAGACTATCTTTACCAAGTGTCTGATGACACCATATTATACATCTCTAGGCCATCTTTACCCAGTGTCTGTGCTGATCTCCAATCAGATTTCAACCAACTACAATTAAACCTTTACCAGGCCAAACTACTCCTAAACAAACAAAAAAAAAACCCCAAAAAACCAAAGTGATGTTCTTCTCTTCCAAAATCCACGCATCACAAATACCCTCTGCCCCAGCCCCCACCATCTCCACCCTACTTGGGGAATCCCTCAAGGTGGTAAACAAATTTAAATATCTTGGTGTGTGGCTGTGGGGAAAGCCAGTGGGATACTAGGGTGCATAGGGAGATGTATCACCAGCAGAAAAAAGGAAATGGTTATGCCACTGTACAGATCACTAGTGAGACCTCATCTGGAGTACTGTGACTAGTTGTAGAGGCCACATCTCTGGAAGGACATAGACAAAATAGAGGCAGTCCAGAGAAAAGCAATAAAAATGGTGCAAGGACTGAACCAAATGTCATATGAGCAAAGATTAGAGGACCTCAATATGTATTCCCTGGAGGAGGGAAAGGAGGGATATGATAGAGACATTCAAGTACATCAGGGGGATAAACAAGATACAGGAGGGTAGCATCTTTCAGAAAAGAAGGTGTACAAGAGCTAGGGGGCATAATATGAGGCTGGGGGTTGGCTCAGGGGCAACATGAGGAAGTACTTTTTCACAGAAAGAGTAGTGGATGCTTGGAACAGCCTCCCTGCAGAAGTGGTGGGGAAAAAACTGTAGGGAAATTCAAGAATGCATGGGATAGACATAAAAGTACTCTAGTAATAGAAAAGACAGGGTAAGATGCGGATCAACTAGAGTCTGTGGTAATGCATTAGGTAGGGAAAAGGGACAGTCTAGATGGGCCATGCAGTCCTTATCTGCCATCACCATCTGTGTATCTATCTATTTATTTTATTTGTTGAATTTTGCTGACCGGGTAGACCCACTGAGACTAGAAGTCCCTTTTTCAGGGGTGACCCTGAAAAGTGGGGGATACAGATGGTAACCAATTGATACTGAACCAGATGAAACTGTTGGTGTTTTTTTATTGCTGCAGTGGACACTGCCCTACAGACGTTTTGCTTTGAGAAAAGGACTCCCTGCATAAGTAACCTTCCAAACAACATGATACAGTGTTAAAAATAGTGTCCTCCACTGAAGCCTCATTACAACACTGCCTGTGAGTGTATGGGAGCTTGAGAGCACTATTTTTTCTCTGGCTTCAGAAGTTAATTGAGCCCTCCCCAAAACTGCCTTTTTTTGCAAGTTGAAACCTCTTGCAACAATTGAGCCCTCCCCAGTACTGCCTTTTTTTACAAGTTGAAACCTCCTTCAAAGTGTTTTATGATCCTTTTCTTTGTTTGTTAAGTTTCAGTGCTTAATGTATTACCTTTTGCAAAGTGAGAAAGTCTTCCTTTGCTGGTATCCCCTTCTCCATTCATCCAGAGGTGTAAATTCCTTTGTTAGTCATTGGATGGCCACAGCTGCAAAATTATTACATTTGTCTACAAGCACTGTCTTCTACACAAAACACAAGCAATTGAATCAACACACACACACACACACACACACACACACACACACACACACACACACTACCCTAAACAGAACACAGCTGGATAAGGTACAAATATTTAGGAAACATTACACTTACCAAAAGACTAGCAGTATGACTCCTGGCTGCTGTGTTCTCTCTGCTGTGGCTGAGCTGTAATAAAGACCCTGTAACAAGACACTGGTCTCCTGCAGGGGCTATTAGACATCAGAACAAAGGGCACTCTGAGAAGACTCTCTGGGACAAGATGCAATAAAAGAAACCTGAAAGGCAGCCCCCAGGGGCAATAAAACAGCTAGGGAAAGTTAGAAAAAAATCCTTTCATAGCCTGAGCAGAAAAAAACAACAACACTGGGAAGAAGTAAGAACACAAAAAAGGTAATAATATATACATTTTCCTGATTGTAACATGCAGTTTTCCTTTAATAAGCCACAACAAGGTATGGGTTGGACTGGGATTTACCAACACCTGGCAAGTGACCAATAATGCCAGGTGTGAATCAGTTCCAGTGCACTCCACACTGTGCAGTGGATTACTGTGCTTGTACAACTGGTAGGAAGTAAAGAATTAAAAAAAGTTATTAAAATACTCAATTTCTAGAGTGGAGCATAGGTGCAAAGGGGATGAGATATTGTGCTTACCTTTAGATGTCAGCTGTCCAGGCATATTCCTGTCTAAATCAGTCTTATCTTAAATGAAGGCAGTAGCCATTTCATAGAACCATGAGACTGAAACTGATTTGGCAATTGGTAAAGCTGTACTGGGCAGCATATAGCTAGCTAAACTCTGGCATCAGTTTCTACATATGAACATAGGAAATTGCTGGCAGAAAAAGGCCCACAGGTCTATCAAATCTACCCGATTGTGCAGCTCTTAGTTTCATATTACTATAGCTGCCCCAGACCCACACAAACTCCTCCCTTCCTCCCCTTTCCTGGTCTTCCCCCCTTTGTGTTCTTGTCTGTACTAATCCTGCCCTTAACTCTATCCCAGCCCTGCTTAAAGCTATCCACTGTCCTCAATTCAATTAAATCCTGCGGCAGTGTGTTCCATCTCACCACCACTCTCTCTGTAAAGTAGTGCCTCCATATCTCCCTCCTGGACCTTCCCCCTTCCAACTTCAGACTGTGCCCCCTAGTGACCCTTCCCCCCTTTAAGCGGAACAATCTTCCCTCTCTGACTTTGTTTATGCCTTTCAGGTACTTAAAGGTCTCTATCATGTCCCCTCTTTCCCTTCTGTTTTCCAACGAATATATGTTGAGCTCCCTCAATCTTTTCTCATACGGCAACTCCCCCAATCCCATCATCATTTTCGTAGTCTTGTGCTGCACCCCCCAAGTAATCTCACATCCTTTTTGAGGTATGAGCACCAGTACTGCACACAGTACTCCAAGTGTGACCTCACCACTAATCTATACAAGGGCAGATGATCTCCTCCTTTCTAGAGGTGATCCCTCTGGCAATGCATCCCAGCATCCTATTTGCCCTTGCTGCTGCCCTCCTACACTGTGCTGATACCTTCATGTCCCCGTGACTATTACCCCAATGTCCCTTTCTGCTCTGAAGCTGTTACCTGCACCCCTCCAGCCAGTAAATGGTCCTGGGATTTCTTGCTCCAAGGTGCGCATGACCTTGCACTTCTTAGCATTAAACCCCAACTGCCACTCCCTAGACCTGTGTTTGAGTTTAGCTAGTTTTGTCTCAAGGTTTTGTGAAATGTCTTCTGCCTTTCTTTATTGCTTTGTTGCAGAGATGTCAAAACTGATATTGATGGACAGCTGACAACTGGGTAGCCCTTCACACCTACATAGAAAAGAATTTTAAAGACATTACCTCCTGACCTAAAGAGTTGTTATTCCCTTGGTTTCTTCCAAAAACGTTGCTCCTCATCTTAACAAATTTGAATTGAATAGACCTGAATCTTGGTCTAATTTAAAGCAATTGTATGACACAGGTTTATTACTTAGAAATCCTCAATGCAACACTAAATATAGAGAATACTGGATGGGCAACTATGCACAACCACTGTCTTCTGCCACAGAGGGGTTCTGATTCCCTTTGACCAGGAGAGCGAAGCTCAAGAGGTCCATGGGAATTAGAACCCCGAGGTGACAGAACACATTGGTTATGCATAAAATTGCTCATCCTGTATTTTTTGTAGTGTATAGTAGTACTATGTGAAATGTGTCAATTGTGTTTTTTTTTCTCTTTCATAATGAAAATGACTTGTGAAATCTGTAGAGGTTCCACCACCCTTTCTGTGAAGAAATACTTTCTCACGGTACCTCTTAGTCTACCCCCTTCCAATCTCATGTCATGCCCTCTCATTCCTGGACATCTCATTTTCTGAAAGATGCCACCCTCCAGCACCTTATTTATGCCTTTTAGATATTTGAAGGTCTCTATCATATCACCCCTTTCTCTTCTCTTCTCTTCTCTTCTCTTCTCTTCTCTTCTCTTCTCTTCTCTTCTCTTCTCTTCTCTTCTCTTCTCATCTCCAGGATATATATATATTGAGGTCTCTGAGTCTCTCCTCATATGACTTTTAGTGCAGGTCCTGCACCATCTTTGTTCCCCTTCTTTACTGCCTCCACTCTGTCTACATCCTTACAGATATGCATTCTCCAGAAATGGACATTGTATTCCAAATGAGACCTTACCAGTGATCTGCACAGTGGCATCACCACCTCCTTCCTTCTGCTGGTGATGCCTCTCCCTATGCACCCCAGCATCCTACTGGCTCTCCCCATAGCCTTTGTACATTGTTTAGCCACCTTTAGGTCATCCAGTATGATTACCCCCAAATCCCTTTCATGTTTGGTGACCATCATTTCCTCCCCTCCTGTAATCCTCCCCGGGTTCCTGCAACCCAAATGCATTATTTTGTACTTTTTTGTATTAAATCTCAGCTGCCACACTTCAGACCATTCCTCCAGTTTACCTAGGTCCCTCCTTATTTTTTTCACCCTTCCCAGAGAGTCCATCCTGTTGCAGATCTTAGTGTCTTCTGCAACTTCACTTATGAAGACATTAAACAGGACTGGGCCCAGGACTGATCTTTGTGGCACCCTGCTGGTCACACTCCTTTCCTTACATTGAGCACCATTTACCATAACTCTCTATCGTCTATCATTCAACAAGTTCCTAACCCACTTTATCACCTTGTGACCCACTCTCAGGCTGCCCAGCTTGTTCACAAGTCATATGTGGAACAGTATCGTAGGTCTTACTAGAAGCAGTTCATATCTATATTTAAGCCCATGAAACACCCTTATCTAGTTAATGCATTTGCAGCCATAGTGGCTGTGCAAGAACTTGTTCGATGAATGGGGGAAATCTGGCCAGGACACCGGGGAAACTCCCCTACTCACCTGTAGGGGAATTGCTGGCCATCTCCTAAGATGGCCACTTCAGAGTGAGTTGCTAGAAGGAATGGATATGTCTGAGGCAGAGGAGCCGACCTCCTCCTCTGCCCTGTTAATGCAAGAGGCTGAAGAAATTGCAGCAGATTCAGTAGGAATAATTAAGGAAGAAATTGGAGAGGATATCTTCCTCTCAATGGAAGACTTGAATATGAGCACAGAAATGAGTATTAAGTCTAAACTTACTGAAATGGAGTCCATGAAACAGAGTGATCTTCTGAAAGTGAACCCACGAATGGATGTAATGACTAAACTGGAGGAGGAGGAACGGCGGCACGCACAATATACAGCCCAACTGAAAACTGAACTGGCCAAACTGAGATATGAATTGCCACTTGATAATGGGAGTGACCTGACTGACAATCTGAGTGATGATGCACCTTCATCAAAGGGAAATGCTGCTTGCTTCGTACTCCCAACACCTACACCAAAGGTAAAAACTTCTCCTTTACTCTTTTCAAATCAAGTAGTGGCTGGCAGCGAAAGCACTCAAGAAAGTGTGTGGCTACAGCTGCAGGAAGCAGAATGTAATATTTTACCAGGGAATTTGTATACTGCAAGTAATAGCCAACAAACTGAGTCCTGTGTTAAACAAATATTGAGTGTTTCCATTCACCATAGTACTGTCTCTGTAAAATCATCATTGTCCGAAATGGCCTCCGTTCCTATAAATATCAGTCCTGAGGTACAAGTTCCCCTTACTCAAAAGAAAGTGATCACAAACGCCACTGACACACCACATCTGCCAGATAAGACTGTAACTGTCTTCCAAATGGACCCACAGAATAAGGAGACTGCCACAACCTTTTCATTTTTGGCAAGAAATCAAAATTCAAAAACCTTCCCAAAAGAGGCAAAAAAATATAAGAGATCAGCAGTAACAACAGCCAAAAGGAACATTCACCCTATTTCTCTGGAACTAAGTGAGGGCTCTGCTGAAGATTCTCTTTTTCACCCAAAGATCCAACCACAGGCCCAATCCACCTCAGCAGTTATGCAAAATGCTTTTTTCATTGAAACCCTTCAGTACAGAGCCTTTTGAACAGCGGTCCCCTGAAAGAGTGCTTCTAAAAGCGGGATGGAAAAAATTGCCAGATGGCAGTGGCTTCCTGATCCTGAATGGACAACAAAGGACCCTATTTCATAGAACTCCTCAGAATGTCACACACCTGTAAAAACTCATGTACCTGCAGTTAAACCTGGAACTGCAATCCCTACAGACATAGAAAAGACTTCTGTTAACATGGATCCTAGCATGAAAGAACTATTGAATAATGTCTCAAGCATTCAGGGGACACTGGGGCAACTGCAGACCTCACCCCCTCCTCTAAAAACTACTGAAAATGAAAGGGTGCACCCTTCAAATGAAATTCTAGATGGCAAAGTGGCTGGAAAGTCTGAGGATCCTCCTTTCCTGAAGCCATTGTTGTCAGTTATTTACTAGATCAAAAAGAGAGGCAACCTTAGGGGGAATGCTGTAAGAAAAAGGTATAAGGATGGTCTAGAAATTAGACCTGATAGGCAGTATGTTGGGAGGTTACTCCTTAAAGAATCACTCTATTTTTCACCAAAGAAGGTTTTTGCTTTTATAAATATTTTTGACTAGGACAATTTTGACACTTGCTTTAAGTCCTCTTTTGCTTTAGAAATGTTTTGGCTGCTGTACAGACAGGTAAAATTCTTTCCATTATGGTCACCTTTCTTGGTCATTCCACTCACTAAACCTTTGATAAAATTTGTGACAGTCATGTTTAGAAATGAGTGGGTTCTTGTGGACGACATTGCATATTAGCTATCACAAAAATGTGAAGTGCTCAGCACCCCTGAGGCCAGCCTTGACTCAGAGCTTTTCTGGATGGGGGGGTTGGAAGTACAAGGTGAAACTTCACCAAAATTAGTATGAAATAGAACACATTCCCAATTCCATCTTGCTAGGCAGAGATAGAGGCGTGTGCTTTTATGCAGGACAGCCTGCTATAAATGTGGGTCTTGTACCCACCTTGTCAGTGTTTATGATAGGCCACTGTGCGACAACTGTGGGAAGGTGGGTCATATTAGCCATCAGTGTGTTAACTTAACAAAGTGCGACCTTTGTGAAGAGACTGACCACACTTTCCCCAAATGCCCATGGGCAGCCAGGAATAAAGCATCTGTCATCAGCCCAGAATTACTCATCCAAAAGGCTCAGGATGCAGCCTCTACCCCCCACAAACCCAAAACTGCCAGACCCTGACCCCCAACAACCCCCCCCACAACCTCAACCACAGAAGGAAACCTAGGACAAAGGACATGAAAAACTAGAAGAACCTGCAGATTTTGGAAGTCAGGTGATACTCAATCAGGAAGACTTTACCCTGGTCTGTTATCATAACACCCCATACAGGCCACAGGAAGAGAGAGCTGACCTTCCTTCCCCCAAAAAACCTGTACCTCCCACCAGGAAGTGGGTGAGTAGGAACTCTAAACCCCCTCCTCCCTCCCAGAACCTTTGGAAATAGCAACAGAGAACCTCTGTGCAGCTTTAGCTTCCTCTTGGTGGGACTTGGATATGGATATAAGAGATTCTGAGCACCTTACACAAAACCCTGGAAATAATACAGACTCCCTGGGATGCAAAGGGAAAAAAAAGAAAGAAAAAATGCTTCTGGCACAAATCTGATTCATGACAAATCTTCACTTAGGGTCTCTCAATTGCTGTAGTATAATCAATACAGTTAAAAGACAGGCCATATTCCAACACATTCATGAAAACAAGTTGGATATCTGTCTGTTTCAGGAAACCTGGACGTTTTTGATAGATCAGGTTAGAACAATTCAGGCAGAATGGATATGGGGTCCTTCATCTTGGTCCTTTGGATCAGATAAAGCAGATAGGTTAGGTATTGTTTTTAACTCTTTCACTTTCTCTCTAACTAAACTTATAGACTTGATTCCTGGAAGTCTATTCATCTTAGACGGTAAATGGAATCAGGCTTCATATACATTTATTAATGTATACAGGCCACAGTCCAAAACAGAAAGAGTTGCTCTAATCTCAGTCTTTTATTTATACTACTTCTCATATCATTTTAAAGAGTGATTTTAATTGTGACCTCCCCAAACCTGGTAAATCTCTTGAAGGGAAGAAAATTTATTGTGATGCAAATGCCCTTAAAATGCATAGATCTGGCAGACCTGACAAACTGCTTCCAGTTTTTCAAACAGGGACCAGCCTATACGTACAGGAGAGGAAAACTAACTTCAACCATAGACAAATCTTCATTTAAAAAATATCTACCTAAACCCTACTTTAAAATTCAGGCTATAGAATTTTCTGACCATTTGATTTTACAGGTGTTTTTTCAATCCCCCCCTTTAAAAAGAAGAATAATAGATGGAGATTAAATACATCCATCCTAACTGATCCCTATGTGAAAAAAGGATTTAATCCGTCTTATGGCAAGAGCTTCAGTGAGTGCTCTATACGAGGATCTAGGAGAATGGTGGGTGGATACCAAACAAGACATAGCTGCTTGTTTTCAGAAATTTGGGAAAAACACTGAAAAAGAAAAAATTCTTTCAGTATTTGAATTTAAGAAACCAGCTTCAGTATCTATATACTCTAGATACTACATCTAGACAACATTATGACTCCCAGATTGATAAGATCAAACAGGAAATGAAGTCCTTTCAATATGACAGAGGAAAAAATAGAAGGGCCGAATTACAATATGGAACTCAGAAATCCCCTATAGGAGACCCTTTCAAGTCTTGTAAAGCCCAAAAAGATGCTCTAGCCATCCAGTATCTAATAGATGAGAATAGAAAAGTTTTAGAAACTGAAGAAGGATTACACCAGGAAATAACAAAACAGATACAATCCCATACCATGATAAACCCACCCCAGGCCAAAACAAGAACACAATATTTCAAAGATATAGAGATTAATATTCCCTTAGAGGGTCTTCAAGATCTTAATTTAGCTATAAGGGCTGAGGAGATTGAAACAGTAATAAAGAACCTAAAATTAGAATTCTACAAAACTTTTGCAAGGGAACTTGCTCTATGCCTTCAGGCAGTTTATACTTATTTTTTCATGACCAAATGTGCCCCCCCCCATTTCACATCAAAACTCCTGGTGGGGGACTCCATTGTTAGGAAGGTAGAACTGGGCAAGGAAGGGGAGAGGGAGGTAAGGTGCCTGCCTGGCACCATGGCTTGGAGGGACAGGGAGCGAATCCTCAGGATTGCCTTGGAGCAGCTGCACAGGGAGGGAGCTGGATGTCATTGTCCACCTAGGGACAAATGACCTGGCTAAGAAAGGATTAGAGAAGCGCAGGAAGAGTTTGTGAATTGGGGAGGGTCTTAGTCAAGTAGCACGCACGTAACCTTCTCGGAGGTGCTACCCATCTATGGCATAGGAGAGGCTAGGGTGTTCCGTACTCATGGATTCAATCAGTGGTTGAAAAACTGGTGTGGAGCTCAGGATTTGGCTTCATTGGGACTGGGGTCCACCTGGAGTGATGCAAGCCTATACTGGCATGATGGGCTGCATCTGTCCGGGAGGGGAACCAGGATCCTAGGTGATAGGTTTAAATGCTTCATTGGCAAGCTTTTAAACCAGCCAAGGGAGGCACTGAAAGGAGCAGGAAAATCCCAGCCCCCAAACAATCACGGTAGTAGTGTGGCAAACACCAACATGGAGGTGTCGATAGGGAGAAGGGCAGGGTAAATGGAGAAAGTGACAAAGGCAAGAAGGACAGGGATAGGCAAAGGGGTAAGGCCATCAGGAAATGGGGGTAATGAGTACCAATGCCCGTAGTCTGGGCAACAAGCTCCCTGAGCTGGTGGCCTTAATGGAAGAGGGATGCCTGGATATCGTAGCAGTCACAGAAACATGGTACACAGAGAACCATGACTGGGATGTTAACATACCAGGGTACATAACCTACAGGAGAGACAGGCAGGGGAGAAGAGGGGGAGGAGTAGCTCTCTATGTAAAGGAAGGGATAAAAGCAACTGAACAAAAGAGTAAACAGGGAAGAGAGGAGGCACTGTGGGTCACCTTGGAGACTGGAAAGGGCACCACAATCCGCACAGGGGTTGTGTACAGACCCCCATGTCAGGGGGAAGGAATGGACAAGGATATGATGGAAGGCATTCTTAGAATGGCAGAGAAAGGGGAGATACTGTTGATGGGAGACCTGAATATGCCAGATGTTAACTGGAGCACATTTGCTGCAGCCACATCCAACAGCAGGGCCATTCTTGACGGTCTACAGGTGGCAGGCATTAGACAGCTAGTTTTGGAACCCACTCGTGAGGGAGCAATCTTAGACCTCGTACTCTCAAACGGGGGCAGTGAGAGGATCTCAGATCTAGAAGTAGGTTGCCATCTGGGGACAAGTGACCATCAAACAGTGTGGTTCACGTTAAACTCAGCTACAGAGTCAAGACATACAAAAGTGAGGGTACTGGACTTAGAGGGCTGACTTTGGCAAGATGGGAGAGTGCCTCAGAAAAGCACTAGCAAACAGGCTAGAAGGAGTGTGGAGCAACAATGGGGAATTATCAAAACTGCCATCACAGAGGCAACAAGCCTTTGTGTGAAGCAAATAAACTAATCAAAATGAAAGAAAAGCCACTATGGTTCTCAAGAGAGGTGGCTGTGAAAGTCAGGAAGAAAAAGATTGCATTCTGGAAGTATAAGGAAACACAGAAGGAGCAGGACAGAGAGCTGTACCAGTTAAGGCAGAAAGAAGCAGGGAGGGAAGTCAGAATAGCAAATGCCCAAACTGAGGAAAAGATAGCCAACTCAGTTAAGGAGGGGGATAAAACCTTTTATAGGTACATCGGTGAGCGTAGAAAGACAAAGGGAGGGATAGTGAGGCTGAATAGAATGAACGGTGGTGGGGAGGGGATAGTGAAGAGCAGGAATACTGAACGAATATTTCTGCTCAGTATTCACAAAGAGGAGGGGAAGTGCCTAATCCAATTAACAGAAGCACTTGATAGGGGGTCGATCCCAGTCCTTTCACAGAAGAAAGGGTTCTGCAAGAACTCCTAAAACTGAAGGTGTACAAAGCAATGGGTCCTGATGGAATTCATCCAGAATTCTAAAAGAATTAAGGAAGGAACTAGTGAAACCACTGGCTACTCTTTTAATAAATCATGGAGGATGGTGTGGTACCCAAGGACTGGAGGAAGGCGATGTGATTCCCTTCACAAAAGTGGGACCAAGACAGAGGCAGGAAACTACAGACCTGTCAGTCTGACCTCTGTGGTAGGGAAAGTGATGGAGTCACTCTGAAGGAAAGAATAGTTGAGTACCTAGAGGTCAGTGGAGCACAGGATCCAAGGCAGCATGGGTTGACAGCGGGAAGGTCATGTCAGACGAATCTAATAGATTTCTTTGACTGGGTGACCAAAGTAGTAGACCAGGGAGGGCTGTGGACATGGCCTACCTAGACTTTAGCAAGGCATTTGACACAGTCCCACACAAAAGATTGATAGTCAAATTAACCAGCCTGGGAGTGGGTCCCAGGGTGGTAGCCTGTAAAACATTGGCTGGACAACAGGACACAGAAGGTAATTGTAAATGGAGTCCACTTGAAGAAAGGGCAGTTACTAGTGGGGTACCGAGGGTTCAGTATTGGTCCAGTCCTTTAATGTCTTCATCAGTGACATTGCAGAGGGACTGGAAGGAAAAGTATGCCTTTTGCAGATGACACAAAGATCTGCAACAGGGTTGATACACAAGGAGGTGTGGAAAGGATGAAAATGGACTTGGCAAGGTTGGAGGAATGGTCAGACATATGGCAGCTAGGATTCAATGCAAAAAAGTGCAAAATAATGCACCTGGGAAACAAGAACCCAGGGGAAGAATACACAATGGGTGGGGAGGTAGTAACAACAACAAAACAGGAAAGGGACCTGGGGTAATCATATCAGATGACCTTAAGGTTAGCAAGCAATGGAGAAGGCAGTAGGGAGGGCCGGGGTATACTGGGATGTATAGGAGAGGCATCAGCAGCAGAAAACAGGAAGTTGTTATCCCTCTGTACAGACAGTTGGTGAGACCCCATCTGGAATACTGTGTCCAGTTCTGGAGACCCCATCTCCGCAAGGACATAGACAGGATAGAGGCAGTCCAGAGGAGGGCAACTAAAATGGTGCAGGGTCTGCAAGAGAAGCCATATGAGGAGAGACTAAAGGAGCTTAATATGTATACCCTTGAGGAAAGAAGGGAGAGGGGGACATGATAGAAACTTCAGTACCTCAAGGGAATCAACAAAGTCCAAGAGGGTAGCATCTTTTCAGAAAAGAGACTTGCAAGAACAAGGGAACACAATTTAAAGATAGAAGGAGGGCAGTTCAGGGGCAATGTGAGGAAGTATTATTTCACAGAGAGGGTAGTGGATGCATGGAACAGCCTTCCTGAGGAAGTTGTGGGGTCTAAAACTGTGGGAGAATTCAAGAATGCATGGGACAGACATAAGGCAATTCTTGTGGGGGGCAGGAAGATATAGGCTGTTGGTTAACTAGGATCTGCGGCCTATCCTGTAGGTAGGGAAATTGGCAGACTAGATGGGCCTAGTGGTCCTTATCTGCCATCAAAGTCTATGTTTCTATGTTTCTATGTATACCATATTTCACCATTTTGAAGCTACCTCCATTTAGAAGCCACCCCTGAATACAAGCCACATCGAAAATAAAATTTATTAATAGAAGCCACCCCTGAATTGTAGCCACAGCTTCCAAAGGGGGCAGCAAGCAGAACAGTGAAATCATGTGTTTGTGCTGTGTGGTAGATGATGATTGTCTCTATGCTTTCCTCCTCACTCTGATGCCTATCTGAATTGCCACAGATGCATTCACTAGTTTCATTATAGTTCCTTAAAAAGGAAAGCTGTAGTCAGGCAAAGCATTCAAATGTGAAGCCGCTTATGCTCATAACTGAAACCCTACACACTCAGTTTCAACAAAAAAAACTCCTCACTGCAATTTAGGGTCTTTTACAAAAAGAAGCATGGCTTTAGAAGTAGTAAAGGAAGGCTTGACTTGCTCCCCACTAGTCCCCCAATTTGCAAATACTGAAGGGAGCACAGTCTGCGGATGGCATTTCATGTGTTAATAATTAAAGCTGCCCCCATTTAGAAGCTGCAGCCAAAAACCAAAAAATGTAATAGAAGAGGTAGCTTTTAAACAGTAAAATACGGTATTCCTGTTTAAATCAGAAAATAGACAAAATATCTCACATTGGAGACCCATCACCATGCTAAATTCAGATTTCAAGATGTAATCTCAACTACTAAACAACAGACTATGAGGTATTGCAAACAAACTTATCCATCCAGCACAATTGTGCAGATTACCAGACAGGAAAATACAGCTTGCCCTAATGATAATCAGAAACATCACAGAATATTATTTTTTTGTATAAAACTAAGGGATATATCATCTTACTTGATCAATGTAAAGCATTTGACAGGGAATACCACCCCTTTTTATTTTATACCCTGCAGCATTATGGCATCCCGACAGAATTCATAGAGTGAATCCAACTGCTATATTCTTCAGCTACTGTTCACCCAGTTATTAAAGGGAATATTACTAGAAGTATATTGATCAAAATGGATGAGACAAGGTTGTTCCTTGAGCCCCCTTTTTTATATTATTTCCCTTGACCCTCTACTCAGGAAATTAAGCTATTCCCTTACCTTCAATGTCTGTCAGGTTCCTTAGGCCAAGATAAGCTTATAATTCAGGTTTATGTAGATGATATCTGTGTATTTATGTCAGATAACTTACAACTCCCTATCCTATTAGAACAGTTGACAGAACATTCTGAGGTGGCTAACTTAAAATTAAATGTGGAAAAATGTAGAGGCCTCTGTACTGGATTCCCATTTCAAGATTTGGTAAGGATGAATGGGATCCTAATCTGCCCAGAACCCCTAAAAATCTTATGATATCCTGTTTGGGCCCCAAAACCTCCCACTAGAGAACTGGGAAATAGTTCTACAAAAGGTGGAAAATAAAGTCCAACAATGGAAAAGTTGGAAGTTATCCAAAATAAAGAGAGTACATTTGATCAAGAGATTTATTTTTCCTTGCCTGTTGTATATTGTCATGATGTTCCCCCACCTTCTGACTTGGAGACAAGATTATATGCCTGTTTTTTTCAAATGGTCTGGGGCACAGGCTAAGCCCTATAAAAAAATGTTATACCTATTTATCGAAACCCCAAGGGGGTTTGGGAATGATGGATCCCATAACTTTCTTATATTCCCATTTCATTTCTTAGACTATTAAAATAGGTTTAATGCCATCCTATACACTACATTGCCTATGGTGTAACAATATCCTATCTGATTACTTCCACTAATGGAATAATAAAGACCCCACAAAGCTTTCTCCTCGTATTGTAGTCCCAGGATGGTATACTGTGAGTTTAGCGATTGCGATTGGGCACCTACTAAAACAGTGACTCAATCATGGCACTTTTACTCGCAGCAAGGAGGGAGGGCGACTGGATGGGGGATGTGCGACTATAACAACAGGATGTCGGCACATGTATACATGTGTGGGGGAGGAGTGAGCATGCTGTGTGTGGGGTGGAACGGGAGGGAGGAATCGTGAGGGTTGGTGCCGCCGTGAGCTGCTAAGCCGCTCCCGTGGTGTGGTGGGTGGGTTCAGGGCTAGGGGCGTGTGTGGTGCTGGGTTCGGGTCTGGGCACAGGTGCCTTTGTTATACCTGGCCCCAATTTTTTGCCTGGTGCACACACCCCAACATGCACCCCCTCCTGAAGTTGAGAATCCTTAAGTAGGGGGGGTGGGGTGGGCCAGCGTTCCCACAGGAGGTATGGGGCTCAGCCCCCACATTGCACTGTAAATGTATGTCCTGGCACCCTTGTGCTGTGTGCTGGGAGTTAGAGTGACACAATTGCTTTTCGGCACTCTGACTTCACTATAACGCCGTTCGACTTTAGACTTTTGCCGTTATCACATACACACTTCCAGGATTTATTAAACCAGCACTACAAAAAATAAATAAATGGAAACTGACAAAAATACAGATCTGTCAACATTCTGGGCCTCAGCTTTTTAGCCGCATTATGTCCTTAATCCACCCTATGGAACCAGATTTTAAAAATCGCACCCCTCTCGGACTAAGGAATGGGGTATTAAAACAGCTGCATAATGAGCGAATTCCAGCTCACGTGTGGGAAATCTTGTGGCTTTCAGTTTATGGTAGGTTAAATATTAGGGGTAACTCAAAGCATAAAGCCCAGAAAGAGAGAAATTGTTCCTATAACACCTGTCAAACCATGAAAGAATCTATGGAACATTTTCTTTTTTTTATGTTCTTATGTAAAACCCGTATTGGTATATTTAGGGAAGAAATGGAAACTTGACTTGTTAACCCAATTAACATATGAAATCTTGATCCTAGGACATTGTCCACAACTTTTGACTAAATATGATTTAGAAAGTCTAACAGTTTTATTTTGTTGTTTATAATTTTATCTCTGGCAGGCTAGATGCCAGTGGGTCCTCCAACAGAAGCTAATGCGTTATGAAACCTATAGCATCTTTTTAGAACAAGCAATGGCTTCAGTTTATACCAAAGATAAATTTCTTCACTCTTCTAGTAAAGTGAGGAAATGGTGGAAAGGACTATATATGTTTATTAAATACAAGTAACTCATTGATACAAGTATAATTAATTCCCTTCACAGGTGTTTTGGATCTAGGAGTAACAAAATGTGACAATGCTTATGACTGAAATAGGCCTAACTCAACCGTAGAAAAATAGTTTTTGGATTATATTGTTATATTTATGTTTTGATTTTTTTCTTTTTTTCTTTTTCATTTCTTTTTATTGTATTATCAGAATGTATCAGCATGTATGATTTGATGTGACTTCAATAAAAAATTCCCCTACTGTTTTCGAGAAGTGCCATGGGATCTTCAATGTCCACCTGAACAACCACCAGAACAGACAGACAGGACCTTGGTTTTATGTCTCATCCAAGAGACAGAAATCTGTGTATCTGTGTGGCTCAACCATCAACTCTCCCCTACACCCCACATCGAGACCCTCTGTACAAAGCTAAAAATAAGATTAGGATTCTTCTAGAGGAATAAGAATCTCTTTCTACTCAACAAAAGGAAGAAACTAGTTCAAGCCAAAAACATACTTGTATGTAGTTGGGGAGAGACTACATGAGCATTTCTCTCAACTGCGGTCATGTTAGAGTCAAGATGGCCGCTGAGCTCAGCGTGCCGCTGAGTTGACTTTTTGGTTTTGACTGTTTTTCAGTGTTTTCTTTCGGTATTTTAGGCTTAATTTGCGGACCGGTGGATTCGGTGGTTAGTAGAATTCTCCAAGACGAGCCCAGGGCGAAGGGAAGTTTGTCTCGGATTGCCGATTGTTTTTCGGCAACTGTGCCCCGCTGCTGCTGTTGTGTACTGAGCAGGCGTGGAGTGGAGCGGATTGTGGGGTCTTGGCCCCAAGATTGGGATTGTGTCCCTGCCCATTACAGGGTTTATCGGGGCAGAGGGAAGCATCAACAAAGTGTGGCGTCATGATGCCCTATTGCCCAAATTGAATTTTGGACCGGGCGTTTGAGGAGATAGCAGGCTTTTTTCTCTGATGGAGGTGTTATGGGACGCTGCTTATTGTGGGTTTCTGCTGCCCGAACTGTATGTATGCAGGGTGCAATTTAAACTGTAGAAGTTCTCCATCCAAAGATGAAAACTTTGCCCCTGCCAACTATAGGACCTACTGGGACAGAGGGAAGTGTCCTACGTGGAGTAAAGTGTGGGATTTTCGGTCCTGTGGTCCTGTGTGTGGAATACAGTGGGTCACCTATTGTTGAAGGTTCCTCTCGGGACAGTGGGATTTATAGTGACTTCTCTGACAGGAGTTCCCAGGATTTTTATTTTGGAAACTACGAGATTTGAGAAGAAGTACTAAAGGGGATCTATTTTTTGTTATTTTTGGATCTCCCTGTGTACGTAAGGCATTGAATTGGCCTGAGGCACTTTCTCCCACTGGGATTCCCACTTGATTAGTAGCCTGACGGGGGTACTGGATCCGTGCAGTCAAGGAATTGGCTGAGGTTCCTTGCTCCTAAGACCTCCAGGTTGAGCTACTGAATGTGGCTTGCTCCTGGGTGTTTTGTTATGCCACTTTATTTCTTGTGGTGTTTACCAGTTGGGAGTGAGGGGCCTTACTTTACTGTGGTTAGGGGAGGGATCCATCTGTTTCGAGTGTTGGATATCCTCTGAATCCCGTGGATAATTTGTCTGCTGTGTGTGTTTTTTTTTGACATTTAATGGATTTGGATTCTTTTTCGTTTATATATTTATTTGTTTATTGAGTACTAGGAATTAATACATTTGAGCCAAGGCTCTTTTACAAAGGTTCTGCGTCAAATTAGGTACAAGCAATAAGGTGACAATGTATGACACAAGTAAAGTACATTGTGGAATACTATACACATAGGCTGAACAAATATCAAAAAAGAGAAGAAAACATTAGTGCAAGGACAAGTAATTACGAGGTGAAACACATTAAATCAATAGGCAAATCAAATGGGGGGGGGAAGCAGGAAGATAATGTGAAGAATAGGGTATATACAAGAAAGGAGGAGAAGCCAACCACGGGTAGTGGAAAGGAGTCATCTACCGGGCCTTTGTCAAGTAATTAGGGCAGAGAGCAACAACTTAACTAGAGAGGAATTAGTCAAAACAGTCACAGGAGTTAGAATGGTAAGGTGAGAGAATAGGCTAGATTTAAATGCACCTAGAGAGGTAGGAGGTAATAGAGGTGCTAAGTGCATTTAGCCAGGAAGGGGCACAATAGGCAAATGATCTCTGGCCCTGGGAAGTCCGCAACGGGGACCTGAAGGGGCTGATTTTCAGATCTTCTGGTGGGTCGAACACTTGTGTTCTGGCATATCAGGTCTTGAATGCAGGGTGGAGTGAGGCCCAAGATGGATTTTTTGGCCATAAGGCAGGTAAGGTACTTTAGACGGTTTGAGAGTTGAAGCCATCCAGTTTCAGCATACAGTTCGCAAGTGTGAGTATGTTGATGAGCCCCAGTGAGCAACCTACAGGCCTTGTTAAGGGAGGTTGTAATACGTTTAAGTGCACTTGTAGAGGCAGACCCATAGACCAAGGGTTCTCAGACCTTGCCATGGCGAGCCTCCCCTACTGGACTTGGAAGACTTCCAGGCCTCCCCATGAGTCATGACCTCATTTGCATATGGCGGTAATTGCATAAAAATTGACCATTAGCGCACTGCACATAGACTAAATTGTGCTTCCGGTCACCTTTTGCATGATTACCACTGTACCTTGCCAGATACAGTGGCGTGAAAAAGTATTTGCCCCCTTCCTGATTTTCTCTATTATTGCATATTTGTCACACTGGATGTTTTCACGTCTTTAGACAAAATATAATATTAGATAAAGGGAACCTGAGTGAACAAATAACACTTTTTTTTTTTACTTATTTCATTTATTTAATGAAAAAAGTTAACCAACACCAACTGGCACTGTGTGAAAAAGTAATTGCCCCTAGTTAAATCAACCCAATTAAAGGGATAATTAGAGTCAGCTGATTGAACACAGCCAGGCTTGATTACAGCCAGCCCTGCTCAATATAAACCTCACTTATTTTGCCCCTTACCATCAGCGTCACGTTGCCAGCACAAAGATTCAACAAGCACATTATGCCATGATCAAAGGAAGTTCCTGAAAAGATCAGAAAAAAATTTGTTGCCCTCTATCAGTCTGAAAAGGGTTACAAAGCTATTTATAAGGCTCTGGGACTCCATCGAACCACAGTGAGAGCCATAATTCCAAATGGAGAACACTTGGAACAGTAGTGAACCTTCCCAGGATGGCGGCCTGCCAAAATTACTCCAAGGGCGCAGTGTAAAATCATCCAAGAAGTCTCAAAAGATCCTAAACAACATCCAAAGAACTGCAGGCTTCTCTTGCCTCAGCTAAGGTCAGTGTTCATGACTCCACAATCAGAAAGAGACTGGCAAAATAGGCTCATGTGAGAGTAGCAAGGCTGAAACCACTGCTAACCAAGAAGAACATAAATGCTCATCTCTCATTTGCCAAGGAGCACCTGGATGATCCACAAGCCTTTTGGGAAAATGTTCTATGGACAGATGAGTCCAAAGTGGAACTTTTGGACAACATGGATCCCATAATGTCTCGCAGAAAGCAAACACAGCATTCACAGTAAGAACACCATACCAACAGTCAAACATGGTGGTGGTAGGTGATGGTGTGGGGATGTTTTGTTGCCTAAGGACCTGGATGACTTGCCATAATTAAAGGAACCATGAATTCTGCTCTGTACCAGAACATTCTGAAGGAGAATGTCCAGTCATCCTTCCGTCAGCTGAAGCTGAAGCGTAGTTGGGTCATGCAGCAAGACAATGATCCAAAACACAAAAGCAAGTCCACATCAGAATGGCTAAAAAGAAGTAAAATTAAAGTTTTGGAGTGGCTAGGTCAAAGTCCAGACTTAAAACCTAATAGAGATGCTGTGGCAGGACCTGAAACGAGCAGTTCAGCGCTCGAAAACCTACCAAATGTTACTGAATTAAAGCAGTTCTGCAAGGAAGAGTGGGTTAAAATTCCTCCACAGCGATGTGAAAGACTGATATTGAATTATAGGAAGTGTTTGTTTCAGTCATTGCAGCTAAATGTGGCATAACCAGTTATTAAGTGTAAGGGCAATTACTTTTCACACAGTGCCAGTTGGTGTTGGTTAACTTTTTCATTAAATAAGTGAAATTAAAAAAAAAAAACAAGTGTTATTTGTTCACTCAGGTTCCCTTTATCTAATATTATGTTTTCTCTAAAGACCTGCAAACATCCAGTGTGACAAATATGCAATAATAGAGAAAATCAGGAAGGGGGCAAATACTTTTTCACGCCACTGTACCAGTAATGATGAATAACTCACAAAAGCACACACACCCACTGTTAAATAAGAAGTATGTTTATTGTTGTGTAGTAAAATGTATTGTAAATTCTGCTGCCTGTTAATCAAATAATGCCAGTCTGTTAAGAGGGCAACCTGTGAGCCTGTTTTTGTGCAGTCAGCTGTAATATTCTTGGTTTTACATTTGAAAGGTAGAGGCGCAAGTCATCTTCAACTTTAAGACGGGCCCAATACTTTGTTTTTATTTCAGTCAGTGCTGAAAATCCAGATTCGCAAAGATATGTTGAGGCAAAAGGCATAAGTACAGCAAGAGCTCGATTTTTCAGTGCTGGAAATTCAAGTCCAACTGACAGCCAAAAGTTTGCAAGGGGCTGTTGGGCAAAAGAGACCTTCACAGTTGGGTCTGTAGCCAGGTCAATGAGGCTCACCTGTTCTTCTGGCGATAAGGAGTCTGCAGAGCTTGCTTGAAAATGAAGGCATTCCTGACCCACTGGTCACTGTCCTCTGCTATGTTCAGGAAGTAGTCTCGTAGCTTGCCTTGCAAACCCACATAAATGTTCTGTAATTACTGCTTTGACACAGTCAACTGAAAGTTCATGTTCCTGAAGAAAATCCTCCAAGGTTGGAAATGTGGCAACTGATCCTTGCTGCACTCGTGTGGACCAAAGTTCAAGCTTGGAACCAAATGCCTTGATCTTGTCCCTGATCAGAAAACACTGGCATCCCGACCTTGAAGTGACAGATTAAGAGAGTTTAGTCTGTCAAAGATATCTGCCAAGTACGCAAGCAAAGCAAGCCACTGTTGATTGTGGAAATGTTCCACAAGTGGAGAGTTACAGTCTGCAAGAAATATGCGGACTTCATCACGCAGTTCATAGAGGCGGGTCAGCACTTTCCCCCCCGGGACAACCAGCGGATCTCAATGTGCAAGAACAGCTTTGTGTGTTTTGCTCCCATCTCTTCACACAGTACCGAAAACAGTCTGGAATTCACTGGACATGCCTTGATGAAGTTCACTGCATCAGTCAAAACTTTGTTGAGTTCATCTGGCATCCTCTTGGCTGCCAGAGCTTCCCTGTGAATCATGCAGTGGTTCCAGAGAGCATTGGTAGCTACTGCTTGTACCCTGGTCACCATTCCGCTGTGTCTTCCAGTCATTGCACGAGCTCCATCACTGCAGATACCAACACAATGACTCCAATCAAGGCCTTCATTCTCAATGAAAGCATTCAACAGACGAAACAGCTCTTCCCCAGTTGTCTCGTAGGAAATGCATGGCAGATTAGAAACTCCTCCAAGATCTGTGTCCGTGGTATACCGAGTATACACCAGAAGCTGTGCAGCATCTGCTATATCAGTGGACTCATCTATCTGCAGAGAGAAGAATGGGTCTGATGAATGGAATCTACGATCTGACACTTCACATCTGCAGACATGTCCTCAATACGACGGCAAACTGTGTCGCTTTGAAAGATGGATTGCTTCCAGCTGTGCAGCTGCTTTCTCCAAGCATCACTGAACACATTTCCTTTGCAGCAGGAATTAGCAGCTCTTCTCCAATGTTGTGTGGCTTCCCAGCTTTGGCAATTCTCAGAGATAGAAGATATGACGCTTGACCACTTTTACAGGAACAGTCCCATGGTGCTCCACAACTTTTTTTGCCTCGTAGTTCGCTTCAGTTTTCTTTTGAAGAACTCCACTGGTTTTGAAAGTAGCTGGGGTGCTTTGTTTCAGATGACGCCATAGCTTGCAGGGCTATACTGTTTTGTGCCAGAACCTCAGCACACACCACACACTGGGGTCGTGGAGCATCACTGGTCCCGATCCAGGTGAATCCTAGTTTCAGATAGTCCTCATCATATCTTCTGGCCTTGTGCTTTGCTTGAGGTTCTCTCTGCCCAACAGGTTCCATCTCCTCATGCACACGCTTCCTTCCAATCAGAAAGCGATCCATTCTTTGTCTACAATTCAACAAAAATTCATATTGATGAGAAGTTGACATCAATTAAGCCAGTCTGCGCCAGACCATCCTGGGCATGCCCAAATGTTCCACCAGAACTGCTACAGTACAACTGCTACAGACACAATACCCGCAAGAAGAAGAATATAGCACTTTTCATACGCAGTGTATCCCAAAGCACTGAACAAGCAATGGTAGACTGGTAGTGAAGTGACTGAATTTGAAGTGGCGACCATATCAAGACATCAGCAACCAGACACAGCCTGGACAATAACATGAACCTATTTTATGGTAAACAAGGGAATACGGAACTGAACCCTACTTTTGCAAAGAGTGCATTGATTTACTTTCACCTGGACACCCACCAGGAGGTTAGAAGAAGAGCTCAGTTTGACAGCGATCCGAAGGCGGAACTCCTAGTAGTACTGCCCCCCAAACACAGCACTTGGATGCCAGTGTTTTTGGCATGCGTCCAATCCTGGTGTGGGCAGAACACACAACCCTCTGGTCCACAGGCAGATGTACCACCAACTGAGGCACACTGACAAGAAGAACACCACTTATTAATTGAAGCACATTTTGAAGAAAGAAGAAGCCATAAAAAGCAATATCTGAAATATCAAGACTGGGCAGGCGATCCCTTTTAATCAGGCAACTGCCAGCAGCAGCTCTGGCAGGATCAAGATTGTTGCTTTGCATCACCTTGTAAATGTACCTCCCAACAGATCTCCAGTAGGACAGGATCATTAGTGAAGGACTGCAGCTACGCAGCAGCAGTACTTTGTAAGACGTAATCAGCCACCCCAACAAAGCTCTGGCAGGACCAGATCAGAACGAGCACTTTGTAATCATCCCCTCCCTCCAGACAAAGTTCAGGCAGGACCACTGCAGAGTGACCACCTTGCAGCACTTTGAAACCCCAGACTGCCTTGAATTGCAAAACACAGGCATTCATACACACAGAGGCCCAGCATCACAAGCTGTAGTCTGCAGCCGTAGTCCCAAAACAGCACTCCATCCTTAGCACTCGGACACATGACCAGCCAGGAGGGATGCCCTTCATTTTACTTCTCAAAACTGCTCTGCTACACCTCATCTGTCCTTCATGTCAAAGGTGCTAACCATGCAGAAAAATGTACTGTGAATTCAGACTTTAGTGCAGGTCCTTTGTGTCCTCCAGAGTCCAGCAAACCCTTTTGCTCAGAGTCCAAGCCCACCATCCTGAAGGCCAGATCCATACGCCAGGTCTTTTTTAAACTAGCAAAAGGCATTGAGTACGCGAGGAGGATAAGAGAAATTCTGTCACTTACCATAATTTCCTTTTCTGTTAGCTCCAACATTGTCAATGGGGAGATATATGTGGGTAAGAGCCTAAGCAAAGCTAGCCGACCCCTCGCTTCAAAGCCCCCCACCCAAAAATGCTGGCTCCTCATTCACACCCAGCCCACATCAGAAAGGCAAAAAGAAAGTGTGTCATTTTAAAACCATGCATTACAAGTCAGAGACATCACATATGCACAACAGCACCATTTTAAATCTGCAGGAAACAAGTCTAATTCCACCACCCAGCCCAAATCAATAAAATAAATAAGCAAAAAACCATGCGCCATTTCAACCCCACACCCCCAAAATACATCTTATATGCTCCCCCAGATGTAGGCCCATTCGCAATCATTGACAATTGCATGGATCAGTTACTTATGTGAAGGGGAATATTGGCCCACACACTGGGAATATCCTCTGCCTACTCTTTGCAAAGAATGCCACGGGTTCTATGACATTTTCTTCCACCTGGACAGGTAGAAGCCAGGGGACCGCGGTTTTAACGTCTCATCCAAAGGACAGCACTAGTGCAGCACAGCACCCCTTGAATACTGCAATGGTGCCAGCGCTTGGTTACGATTCCAATCCCAGTGCGGATCAGAACCCATGACCCTCTGGTCCAGAGGTGGATGTGCTACCAACTGAGCCACACTGATACTGACACTTAAATCTCTCAGCACAAGGACAACACTATTTAGTAATGGCCCAAATCATATTGGCCAGCAGCAGCAACACTTATAAATGAGACAAGGATGCCAAACAAAACAAATAAAAGCACTTCCTTCCTAAGGTAGACGAGTGCTCAGTGTTACCCAGTGGCACTGGTGCCACGCCAGCAGGTCCTTCGGTCAAAATACACCCAGCAAATCACCCAAAACTTGACAGCAGGTTCTTCTACTCGCCCCACTCCCACCATACAGGCCAGATGTAGGTTTCTTTTCCTCAGACAGAAGTGGGTATCAGCGGGAGAACAGGAACAATTATACTTACCACAATTTCCTTTTCCGTTAGCTCCAACGTTGTAAATTGGACTTACGTGGGTAGTAGGCAACAGCATCAGGTTATTCATTCCAAAACCCCTGCCCAAACACACGGGCTACCCCCATCCCAACATCAGTTACAAAAACTAACATTTGAACCCTACACAGAAGCATCACATATAAACCACATGCCACCATTTCAACACACCACCACATAAACTGGTGGTTTAGTCACATGCAGCTGCTTTGCAGTTGCATGCCATAGGTGTGAGTGGAGGATATGGGCACTCCTTGAACAGACCTAGGGAAGGTCCCCCACACCCAAGCAAGACGAGCAGGCCCTTCACTCCAAAGTGTCTCACCCTAAAAGAGGAGTTCTCGTTCAACAACCATATAAATAGGAGGGCCATTTCAGGCTTGCACAGCATAGAAAGGCATCTTGTGTGACACCCCTGCTCTGGGCCACTGCTGAAACAGCCCAACCAAGAATAAAATGGCACAACCCTGAGTGACATCATGCAGCTTGCATTACCATCCTGGGCAACCAGCTAAGGGCATGCCCTCAGCACGGTTTCACCCATTCCCCTGCTCGGCTCATGCGTGACACCACCACCATCCACTCAGGCCAGACCAGCTGCGGATATTACAGTCAACCCCTCCCACCTGCCACCACCACGACAAATCCCTGCTAAGAGGCATCAGAGTCCCCAATCACCACATCAAACACCTGCTTGAACTATCACTTAGGCAGCATCACCATGACCATGAAATGCATCCCTCCCCAGGCTCTGTTAGCAGCAGCATCACCCTGGGCAAAGCAGCCAAGAGGCATTTCATATAACTGCCCCCCCCAGACTGGACCAGCGAGGCAGTACAAGCATCTCCCCACATCCCCACCACTGCAAATCCCTGCTTGAGAACAGACCAGCTGAGAGGCATCAGTCCTCCCCCCCCCAACCACCACATCGAACCATACCTCTCAAGTGTCCCTGATTTTCAGGGACATCCCTGATTTTGCCTCAAAATTTTACTGTGTTCCTCCTAAAATTTGTGTTTTTGTGGCTCAACAGTGGAACTGTAAGCACAGAACAAGGTCAAGCTTTAAAGTTACAGACTTTTCTTCTTTAGAAAATGCATTTTACACTAAGCCCCATATTCTACCAGCTTTATGGGTGGATCTCTGAATTTTGAAGATGTGTCCTGATTTTTTTTTTTTTAAGCCTTGTCCCTGATTTATGAGGCAAGATGTTGAGAGGTATGCATCGAACACCTGCTCAAGCTACCAGACCCAACTGAGGCATCACACCCCACCACAAGAGGCATCACCCCATAAGAGGCACCAGCCCCCCAAACTCCCACTCAGGCCAGATCAGCTGTTAAGGCAATACAGTTCCTCCCCCACATGAGAGGCATGAGGCACATCAGGCAGCACCCCTCAAACTCCCACTCAGGCCAGATCAGCTGTGAGGCAATACAGTTCCTCCCCACATGAGAGGCATGAGGAACATTAGGCAGGGCATCAGGCAGCACCCCCACCTCCTAGTCAGGCCATCAGGCAGCACCCCTCAAACCTCCCAGTCAGGCCATCAGGCAGCACCCCCAAACCTCCCAGTCAGGCCATCAGGCAGCATCCCCCACCTCCCAGTCAGGCCATCAGGCAGCATACCCCCAAACCTCCCAGTCAGGCCATCAGGCAGCACCCCCACCTCCCAGTCAGGCCATCAGGCAGCACCCCCCAAACCTCCCAGTCAGGCCATCAGGCAGCACCCCACCCATACCTCCCAGTCAGGCCATCAGGCAGCACCCCCATACCTCCCAGTCAGGCCATCAGGCAGCACTCCCCACCTCCCAGTCAGGCCATCAGGCAGCACCCCCAAACCTTCCAGACAGGCCATCAGGCAGCACCCCCCAAACCTCCCAGACAGGCCATCAGGCAGCACCCCCACCTCCCAGTCAGGCCATCAGACCCCCCACCTCCAAGTCAGGCCATCAGAACCCCCACCTCCCAGTCAGGCCATCAGGCAGCACCCCCAGTAAGGCCAGCCAGACCAAACCCCACAGGAGCTTCCAAAATGCAGAATGCATTTGACTGCACAGTAGTAGTTTTACCAGAAGTCTGAGGAAGGATCCGTCTGCAAAGGTCTCTCTGCTAGGATGGATGTCACCAGTAGTCTCAGGAGCTCTGTCTGCGGGCGTCATGCTCCACAGCGCGACTATAGCAGCTGAAGGGCGGGCGGAGTTGACAGGCGGAGTCGGCAGGTAGCGCTTCAGGAGTCGGAAGACGAGCGAAGTTAAAAGCTACTTGCAGGATCCAACAAAAACACTGCAATAGAAATTCCCATCGGAGTCTCCATTCCACCGCACGCATGGCATGGCATTTTATTTCCGGGATTGATGACGACGCCACATCGCTTATGGTAAGTTGCTCATTGGTTGAGGAAGCCGGGTGATGATTGGCTGCAAATGCACAATACTGATTGGCTACAGCCACCTCTCTCTGATTGGACACATATTCTGGGCTTCCTAGTGGTCTGCTGAAGACCTTGTTTTGCACAGTCATTGGCTGGCTCAGAATCCCCTGCCTACTACCTCTAGCAGCTGCTAGCACATACAAAATTGGACTGGTAGGGATCCAAGGCAGAGTGTACAGCTGGTAGAACGCAAATCGAATCGCCTCCGCGCCTCCCTGGAACGAGCTTGTGCCTCCCCAAGGAGGCACGCCTCACCATTTGAGAACCCCTGCCATAGACAATTAGGCCATAGTCAACAATTGAGATGATTGAGGATTGAATAGCTAGCTTCAGTGCTGGTAAGGTGAGAAGCTGTCTGTTCCAGTACAATATCCCAAGTCGCTGATTGATAGTTTTGGCTGTGCTATTGATATGGGTTGCATAGGTGAGTCCCTGATCGAAGGTGATTCCAAGATATTTGAAGGTAACCACCTGTTCAAGAGTGGATCCCATGGATGTGTTGATGGTGAGTGGTGTTTGCCTTTTCTTGTTTTGTGGACTTGAGAAAAGCATGGATTTTGTTTTTTTATGGTTTAGGACTAGCTTATGTGTCATGAACCACTTTTCAACACCAGCAAAGGCATGCTGGAGGCTTAGGCATAAGGGGATAGGATCTTTATGAGAGGATAGAATCACAGCATCGTCAGCGTAGAGATAATTTGCTCAGAGCAGGATTTAGGGAGGGAGTTTAGGAAGAGGCTGAAGAGGAGAGGGCCTAGGATGGATCCCTGTGGAACTCCCGAGAGGACAGGCTTAGGTTCAGAGAGCACACCTGCTATTTTTACAACTTGGGAGCGCTGTGTGAGGTAATTATTAATCCAGGCCCCTGCGCCCAGGGACAGCCCAAGAGATTGCAGCTGACTGTTGAGTAGGCCATGATGTACCGTGTCAAAAGCCTTCGTTAGGTCAATGTACACAGCTCCAGTTAGGAGTCCCTTGTCCAAGGCCTTGTGGATAGCGCCTGAGAATTCAAGGAGGGCTGTCGATGTGCTATGTCAAAGTCTGAATCCATGTTGTTGGGCACAGAGGATGTTATATTTCTACAGGTAGTCCATAAGCTGGTCTGCCACAATACGTTCAAGAGCTTTTGAGAGGGGAGGTAATATTGAAATAGGTCTGTAGTTACCAGGCAGGGACTTGTCACCATTTTTGTGCACAGGAGTGACAGTTGCAGCTTTCCATATACTGGGGAACTTACTGGAGCAGAGGAAGAGATTGAATAATCTGGTGAGGGGGAGCAAAACTTCATCCAAAGTAAGGGACAGTATTTTAAGGTCGATAGAGTCACTGCTTGTCCGAGATTTGGAGATTGCCTTCTTTATGTATTTATGGACTTCGTGTGATTTAACAATTTTGAGATGGAAGGGCGGGATGGTTGGAGAGGCAGAAGGGGATATGGGGTAGGAGTGTCTGTGTTAGAGAAGTAGTCAGATGGGAGGACACTGCTGAGGTCAGTGAATGTCTCATTAAGGGTATTTGCGATGACCAGTGGGTCCAGGGTAGTAGTACCATCAACAGTAAGTATAGTAGGAGAGGCCTTAGCCTGCTTTCCTGTAATATTTTTTAAGTTGTCCCAGAAGGATTTGCCTTCCACCCAGGTGTTGGAGAGGGCATTCTTGAAGTAAGAACTTGGATTGAGGACTTCCTATTTTTTTAATTTTTTTATTTTGTTTTGAGTTGATCTGGACAGCGAGGTGGTGAGAGGACCTTGTGTCCATTTATTTTATTTATTTTATTGCTTCCTTTATATCCTGGTCATGAGAGGACTGGGGGGGGGGAGTGATGTGTTAATTTTTTATAATTCAGGTTTGAAATGTTTTATGATTTTGGAAAAACATTTTTTGCAGTGAGAGTGCTAAACTTTTTTTTATTTTTGTTTAAATTGGAGTGGTGAGAGAACCTTGGTATTTTATTTATATTTATATTTATTTTTGTAGGAGTCCTCTTGCTGGGTTTAGACTTGATTTTTTTTTTTGATGGGTGGGGTTGGTTTTCTTTAATTTATTTTGATTTAAAGATTAGTTATTTTCATTTATTTATTTTTGGATTTAACTGTTTCAGCAGGTTTATTGTTTTGGTTTTAATTGTTTAGCAGCAGCATGTGTCGGCTGTCTGTCCCCACGGTGGTGCACTATTCATCCTCTTCTCATCACGCTCTCCATCCTTTTTATTCTCTCCCACTCCATTATGATATATATCAGTGCTGCAGAGTGCTGGGAATTGCCTGTAGGAGAGGGAAGTGGGTGGGGGGTTGCGAACAAAGGAGGATGAACGAGGGAGGCCATCGTATTGGGGTAGTTAGATCCAGAAGGCGCCCTGGGGCGAAATGGAATCCAGATCATGGTTTACCATGTCTGGTGCCCATACCCAAGGGCACTATGGAATTTAGTAGGCAGATGGGCTTGACAACTGCCGAGGTTCATCTAACTCGGGAGGCGTTATGCAATGCTAGGTCCATCAGAAACAAGACAGGCATTATTGCTGACCTTGTTGGCTCGGTGGACCTGGCTTGCATCACCGAGACCTAGCTGGATGAAAATCCAGGCCCCACGTTGGAGGCCATGACTCCGGCCGGGTACTCGGTGATACACTGCCCATGATTGGACCACAGGGGTGGGGGGGTTGCAGTCTGTTTCAAGACTGAACTGGGCTTCACAAGTGTGGTAGTCGGGAAGACTGAGTTCTTTGAGTGTATAATGGTAGCGGGTGTAGGTGTTTGAATCGTACTCATCTACCGTCCACCCGGTGAAGGGAAACGCTTCCTACAGGAAGTGGCAGACTTCATCGTCGACATGTCGTTTGAGTCACCCAGATTGATGGTTCTGGGTGACTTTAATGCCTGGGTCAATGATGAACTCTCGCAATTTGGTAATCACTTCCTCCATTTAATGACTTCTTTGGGCCTTACACAGGTAGTTTCCACCGCTACCCATAAATCTGGACACTCTTTGGACTTGGTCTTCCTCCTAGGGATTGATACTTTTGATTTGGGGGTGGAACCAGTCGTTTGGTCAGACCACTACACCGTAAGGTTCAGTTTTTCCCCCGAGAAGGCCTACCCTGTGGAGATGGTTAGGTACTGCCTCTTACGAGATATTACTCAAGGCCTTGCAGCTGTCCTTGAACCTCGTCCCCTGTGTTGGTGAGCAGTAGTCCAGAGACTCTAGTGGCAGCCTATAATAGGGCTGTTATGGTGGCTCTGGATTCTATTGCTCCTGTTTGTGTATGCCCCTTATCCCTTGGTCCCAAGTCCCCTTGGTTTGATCGGATGTTGAGGGAGATGCGGAGACAGGGGCGAAGGTTAGAGTGTTGCTGGCGCAGATCTGCCCTTGATACCGACCACCTTAGATTGATGGACCATTATTCTGTCTATCAATCTGCAATCACCCGTAAGAAGGCAGAATTCCTGTCCAGGGAGATTGCAGTTGCTAGGAACCGACCGGCTTAGCTTTTTCGAATGGTAGACAGACTGTGCAACCCAGCCTGTCTAGTCTTATATTTATAAATGAGAGGGGAATAAGAGCAAAAATCAACACTTCCTCAACCCCTGGCCACAATGATTGTCAGGGTTGAACTGGGGTACAAGTGCCCACATGGAATGTGAATACTGTAAGATTAGCGGTGGGGCCAAGGTGACACACTCATCTCTGCATTCCACTTCAATGTGATGCAGCAACTCTGTGTTTGCATTTTACATTTAACAACAGTGCCCTAGATGCCCAATTTAATTAGAAAAATAAATAAATACAAAGATTTCTAAAGTTGCAAGGTGGCCATGTACCCAGCAGAGGGGGGCCACCTTGACATTTCCAGGTATCCTGGTGGACCAGTTCAACTCTGATTGTTAGGACTGGAGTATTGAACTACTGTGTAACCATGTAGTTCAGCAGCTGTCAGGAAGTCAGATTCTCCAGGTTTTTACACAACAGATTAATTTTGTTCAGTAGGTTATAGTCACTGTAACTGTGCATGTCACCTTGCAAAATGCAGTAGCAACACCATCAAAACAGCACAGTATTCATCAAACTCTTTGAAAGTTTAGTAAGATATTCAAATGCATTGAATAGTGTAAAGTAGCAGGAGAACAGAGAACAAATCAGCTTTCAAATTTTCAAAGCTTAGTTCAATTGTTATATTTTATATCAATTGGGATGCTTTAACCTGTGACAGAACTGTCCAAAAAAGAAAGAGAAGCTTCACTCCCATTGAACTAACCACAATCTGTCTGACCCTATCTCTCTCACAGCACATTTTGACATCTGGCGTGACTGTGTCAAATGGAGGGTGTGTCGGTGGCCCCCACAGATAGGTCCCATGGGTGGAAAATGATGGGGTTCGAGAGCCACAAAGGCAAAGGGGGCACACCGGCACAGTGGAGAGAAAAACAAATAGAGGTTAAGTTAGTTAAGTTCCCTAACTGCATTTAATCAGGAGCCTGCCCCCACCATGTTACAAACCTCCATTCCACATCCAACAGTTTAATGAAGTTCCCCCACTCAACACCCACTAACCCCAGTTACGCCTCCCTTCCTCCCCAGCACCTCCCAAAGATCAAATACTGTTGGGTCATCACAGCCATAGCTACACATCCTAACCTGGCCCTAAATGACCAAACCTTGATACTTCACCTCCTCTACCTATCCCACACCATTCCCATCTCATTACATTCTGCTCATCTCTACACAATCACAACATCCCCTCATCCCTTTCTTAAAGCCCTTATCCATCTACCACACTATTATGGCTACCATTCTACCTTTAACTCTAGGCACCCCGGGAGACTCAGATTTGCAACTCATGGTCCCCAAATTTTGAGGGGTGAGAATGTGGTTTGAGCCCAGTTAGCAATGATTTAAGTATGACATCACATTTTATTTTAAGAGGCTGCAACACCTGCAACATTTCAGACACCATCAGCCCAAGGGACACTAAGACAAACTTTATCTATTGCCACAACCTCTCTGAAACTACCATCCCATATGAATTCAGCATACAACAACAGTGGAGATTCATATAGTGTTGCATTTTGCATTGGTGTATTATGAATGTATTTTGGTACAGGAAAAGGAACAAGGGAAAAAAAGTGAAGTTCTATAAAGTTTTTCTCCATTCCTCTGCCCACTGCTGCATTGAAACCGTGTGTTGGTGTGCATAAATTGTATCTGGGGGTGTAGACATCTAAAATTTCTTTGTCTAAGTCCTCCCCTGTGTCGGAGGCCTATAGATCACTCCTGTCCAAATAGTGGCTCTGTTTCTTGACTCGAGAGTGATCCACAGCCCTCTCCCTTCCTGAATTCCCTGTACCTCCATCACTTTTATGTTTTCATTCAAATAAAGCACCCCATTTCTTCTCTACCCTGTCTCTTCTGAACATTGTATAGCCTGGAATGACCATGTCCCACACATAGTCATCAGTACACTGTGATTTGGTAAAGCCACAATATCCTGGTCTGCCTCTGACATGACAGCCTCTAGGTTCAGGATCTCATTTCCCAGACTCTAGCACTAGCACACATGGCTTTCCAGATTTTGTTACCTCTTTCTTGTTGCTTTCTCCTTTTCCAATAGTTCCCCTTCTTCACCTTTCTCTTTTGACAGCAACTTTCTCCTTTGCTAACCCCCACTTCCATGAATAACTTGCATCCTGGTGGGACTCTCTCCTCTCATGATCTCCCTACTCTCTATCTCAGCCTTTGGTGGGCTACTTTCTGCTTCCCCTATTCCTTCCATCACCCACTTTGGGTACTTTAAATGTTCACCAAAGTAATAAAACTGTTCACTGAGGGCTATGGTTCCCTCCTGGATGGAAGCAGGCAATCACCTCAACATAGGCTGTTATCCTTTCAGAATGGCCCACAGTCCCAAGTGTAGCCATGCCTCTCCTCTCTGCACCATTCCTTCTACCATGACTTGAAGGCCTTGGTGCAGACCTCCTTCTCCTTCCCCGTATAGTACAAGAGACACTCACCACTCACTCTTTAAATATATGGAAAATACAGGATCAACCAGACAAATGATCTAACTTTACCAAAAATGAAATTTACTCACAGAGCTGACTACAGCAATTCCTTTTTACGTTTAAGCCAATGAAATGCCCTTATCAAGTTAATGCATTGGCAGCCGAAGTGGCTCTGACCTGAGTTTCTTCTTAGAGCAGTGTGGTAGTTTCAGACAGCCATAAATTTGTTATATAGTACATGTAATGTTTATTATGTTTCATGTGTACGTTTGTAACTCTTTCTTGTCTGGCTAAGCAATTTCGGTGTACCAGTTTTTGATTGCGTTTCAATTGTTCTCTGCTCTCTCACTGATTGTATGATTATGTATCTTGTTTTTCCTACTGTGTGACTGTGCCATCTAAATGGTCTGGGTCGTACCTGAAAATGGTCCCTGGGATCAGAGTACCTCACCCAGTTATCAAATAAATAAATGGTAGGAGTTGAGGGCTGAGTTGATATCAGTGGCTGGAGAGATGTAGGACCAGTCAGTGGCTGACACATTTAGGTTGAGGGAGGATAAATCCAGTGACCTGAAGGACCACAAGAGGATGATTTTAGAGTGGGCTTTGGGGCGATTGATCGTATGCACACAGTAGACCTTATGATGGTCATTGAGTGCATCTGGGAGGATCCCTGCATCCACAATACAGCGTGGGAGTCTCTCTCTGTGGTTAACTCCCCCACCACATCTCTTTGGATTTGTAAGGCATTGTCTGAGGTTTGAAGTGACAATAGGAAGTAGACCAAGTTTCTCTACAGTGCCCCTTTCAGTTGTTTACTGCCAAGGAGTCCATACAAGAAATAGGAGGTGTGCAGTTTCTGTGGAGTCCCTCTCTGTGGTTAATTCTGGAGTAGTCCAAATAAGCAGTAGGAAGTGGGCAGAGTTTCTCTACAGAACGTATCTCTATGATTAACTTCGAGCAGTCCATATGAGCAATAGAAGGTAGGCGCTTCTGTTTGTTTTTTGTACTCACCTCAACAATTGGGGTTGTCATGGCTGTGCATTCCATTAGGCTGGAAAGGCATAAAGTGGCTACCTTCTAAACCACTGGCAACATTTGTCCTTGGTCAACTGACAGGGGTATATGGATACCTAGCAACCCTCTTTCCTCTTCAGGAGCTGAAGACCTCAGCTCCATGCTGCTCTTGTCCCCAGATGGCACCCTGCAGTATGCAACCATGCATGCCCATGCATCCCTAAGATGCTTGGAGTTTTTGTGGTGTTCCTGCATGGCTGCTCAGTTGCTCCCACCTTCCTGTACCTTGTTATGCTGTGCAGCTGCTGCCTGCTTCCCTCCCCTGACTGATGGCTCCTGCTGTCTACTTCCCCATGTTCCTTGGGCTTTTGCTGGAGCCTCTGACTGGGTGCTGTGGGGTTCCAGTAGCTCGCACTTCAATACAACACTCCTCAGTCTCTCTGGACATACAGCAGGGCTCCAGTGGTTCGCATTGCATGCCACACTCTGCAAGCCTCACTGGTGGCATACTCCTCAGGCTGATCCTCCCAGGGTCCTAGTGCCTTTGTCAAACAATTACTGTGTCTCAACTGTACCTCCAGCAACTCTTTTGGGGCCAGTCAACCATTCCTCTTTGGCTGCTTTCCTGCCTTGCTTCCATTTTAGACAGACAAAGCTCTGAGAAGAGGTGTAAAAAACGTAATGCCTACACTTGTAGGGTCTGTACCTTCAGCAGCTCCCAGACACCAGTAAGGTACTTTCTTTATTTGTATCACCCTAAAGTGCATTGCTTGCTCTATTTTAGTATTTTCCTTATCAGTCTACCAGACTAGCACTTGCCTCTGAAACAGCAACATGGATACAAATTTGTTTATGCTGTCCTGCATGCACACCGTATTTGTTCTCATGCATCGGTTGGCAGCCATATAAGATTCCTTGCCTTTATGGAATTGTTTGGTGTGCATTCACCTTTGCTGGTTTATCATTTGAGAATAGCCTGCAAGTCTAATATAGAAATATAGAAATTGTCAGTAGATGAGGACCGCTAGGCCCATCCAGTCTGCCCATAGGCCCTGTACATTGTATGTGGCCACTGAGCCCTTGTGATCAATGGCTTTTTATCACTCCCTCCCCTCTCAAGCTTCCCTTGTGCCTGTCCCAGGTATGCTTAAACCCCTCCACTGTGCTTACCCCCCCACATCCTGTGGCAGACTATTCCAAGCATCTACTACCCTTTCTGTGTAGAAAATGTCCTCACAATACTTGTTAATCTACCCTTCCAATTTCATATTGTGCCCCTTGTTTTAGTGCTTTGCCTACATTGGAAAAGTGCCCCATCTGCACCTTGTTTATGCCCTTGAGGTACTTGAAAGCTTCAATCATGTACCCCCGCTGTCTCCTCTCCTCCAGTGAGTATATATTGAGGTCCCTTAGTCTCTCCTCATTTGTTTGTGGTGCAAGCCCTGCACCATCTTTGTTGCATTTCTCTGGATAGTCTCCACCTTATCTATGTCCTTGTACAGGTGTCCCTCCAGAACTGTATGCAATACTCCAGATGAGGCCTTACCACCATGTTTTATACAATGGCATCACCACCTCCAACTTCCTGCTAGAGTTACTCCTGCCTATGCACTCCAGCATGCCACTGGCCCTTCCTACTGCCTTTATACATTGCTTTGATACCTTAAGGTCATCAGAGATGATAACCCTTAGGTCCCTTTCCTCTTTGGTGACAGTCGGCTCCCCCCCAACCTGTAGCTCTCCCCGGGGTTCCCTCTACCCAAGTGCATTATTTTGCACTTCTTTGCATTGAACCTCATTTGCCACATCTCTGACCATCTTTCAAGCTTCTCCAGGTCCCTCTTCATTTTCTGCACCCCTTCTGGAGTATCCACCCTGTTGCAGATCTTGGTGTTGTCTGCAAACAGGTAGACCATCCCTTCCAGCCCCTCTGCAATGTCATCAATAAAGACATTGAACAGGACTGGTCCTAGTACTGATCCCTGTGGTACCCCAATGGTCACCCCCCTCTCCCAAGATTGTACCCCATTAACTACTACCCTCTGTTTCCTGTCTGTTAACCAGTTCCTAACCTAGTTCACCACCTTGTCTCCCATGCCCAGACTACCCATCTTATTAATCAGCCTTCTATGTGGGACGGAGTTGAAGGCTTTGCTGAAATCTAGGCAACGTCTACCGCCCCTCCCTGATTTAGTTCCTTAGTCACCCAATCAAAAAAATATATATAGATTCAGCTTGACATGACCTTCCTGCTGTCAGTCTATGTCTAATCTAGTCTCAAAGGTGCCAGGAGGACTTACCTAAAGTCCCTCCAGACTAAAAAATCATCTAATGCCCAACAGTTTTTGGGGGCGACTCCAATAGTATCTTGTTTTCTTGACAGCCACCTGCCCCTGGACCTCAACCTAAGTTCCACTTTAGACTAGTGTCCAGAAAGAAAGTTCTCAAGCACCTTGAAGGTATAAAAAGTAAAGGAACATGTGGATTTGATAACTTGGAACCACAATTCCTCAAACTTGTGTCCCCCCATTATCGCAACCCCCCTCAAACATCTTATCAATAAAACTCTTCTGCTGCATACTGTCCCTAAAAAGTGGAAAGTCACACTGGGAGTTCCTAGTCATATAGACTCATCTCACTTCTCTGCACACTTGTTAAAATCCAGGAAGGCTATTCTACGACCAGCTCTAGACCTACCTGGAGAACAATCACTCCCTTACTAGTGTCCATCATGCTTTTCTCAAAAGCCATGGCACTGGTACAGCACTGTGAAGGTGACCTCTGACATCCTCAATGCCATGGAGAATGGCATGACTGTGGTGCAATTTTGTCAGCTTACCAAGGTGTTTGACTTGGTCAATCATGACCTACTGGTGTACAAACTGAAGTTAATAGGGCTAGATGACCTCTCCTGCCTCTGGTTCCACAACTACCTGACCAACTGGAAACAACATGTTAAGTGGCAAGGTGGTACATCAGATCTTAGGATAATAACTGATTGTGTACCGTAATGTTTCATTCTTAGTCCTCCTATTTTCCCTATTCATTAATGACATGCTGCATAACTGTGGAGGGGCTATGTTACAACTCTAGGCAGATGATGCTATTTTGTACAGATCTTCTGCAGACATCAACTGGATAAACAAGAACCTGGAGAGTGACTTCCAACAACTAGAAAACTGACTCCTGACAAACAAACTTTTAGTTAGTTTAAAAAAACAAAAAAACAACGCTATGCTCTTTGGACACAGGAGACTAGGCACTGAGAGACAACACCTACTCAAGCTGTCCACCACTGGCAGCGTTTACCATGAAACTGGGGTCACTCAAATATTTTGTGGCTGTGCTTGATCGAGACATGATTTTTGTGCCACATGTGGATGCTGTTGTCAAAACACTGCATCAGAAGCTTGACCTCCTCTAAAGGCCTTTTCCCTATCTTTCTAGGGAGGCACAACTTGCCATTGCAAGCAGCACCCTAATGCCAGTACTCTTTTATGGAGCCCCTGTCCTGCAGTTCACTCAAGACTCCAAACTATGCCAGCTAGAAACCCTTTGCGATAGAGCTGGACACTTTACAACTGGTTCCCAATCCAAGGCCCACCACTGCAGAGTGTTTGTGGCTCTTGATTGGTTCTCATTTGATGCAAGATTGCAGTTTTCAATGTAATGCCTAACCTTCAAACTTACGAAACTCACTACACCCCTAGCCTTCTGGGAATACATAAGCTTAAGCAAATGCGCGGCTCCTGCAATCTACTGCTAGCCCATTACCTATAATCCCTAGAGCACAGTCAGCATCTGGCAGGAGAACTCATTAACCTGTAAGATTCTAAACTGCCTCACTCTTACACAGTTCCAAAAGAAGCTTGAAGCCTAAACAGGAGGTGAACCACTGGAAATGCAACGTGACTTGTTGCATCTTTGCCTAAAGAACCTCTCAGCTATTAGCCTGGCTTACTTCCATCCTTCTGATGGAGCCCATACATCTCCAACTCCTTCTTACATGAAGAATGCATTGCTATAACTGTGATCCTGAAATTTGTTACAGAATATATGTTTCATTATGCTCTGATTGCAACTAATCTGATGTACCTTGTATGTGTGATTACTCCTCTGCTATTTGTTTTCTTGCAGTGGTTATGCTCTATTGCCTCTGTCTGTAAATATTGTACATTTTCACTTAATGTATGTAATTAGTTCTGTCACCCCTGAAAAGGGGCTTGCATGACTTAGTGGGCCTACCTAGTCACCAAAATTCAAATAAATGAATAGATACATTCTCCCTTTCAGTTATATACTTTTAGTTATATACTTTCAGTTATATACTTTCAGTCAGCATACCATGCCATTGGTCACTTGATCAGCATTGCCTTTGTTCATACTGACCCTTTTGTATTCCACCAGTTGTCAGGATTTGCCATCAGCCTCTTACTACACCCTTCTACTTTGCACCAGCTTCTGGACACATTACAGCCAAGATCATATCCATGGCTTCCAGGGCTCCTTGACCTGTAAACTGATGGTCTCAATCTACTCTCTTGAAGCCTGCATCTTGAGGGTGAGTCCCTTGACTCAAGCAGGATACTTCTGTTTTTGCCCTTCAGGTGAGAATGTCTTATGATGTAGGGGAAATTTTAGCCATACAAATTGACTTGTTGGCACCTCTTCACATAGCATTTAAGACTTCTGCTACCAGACGGTGAGGCCTCTAAGTCCTCAGGGGCTCCTTTAACTGTGCAGACTACGACAGCTGTACCTTCAAAAGCTATCCTCTCCACAGCAGCCTGAGGTTCACCAAGTTCTCTCTAAATTCCTTCCCTCATCTGCCCCTCAAGGGTAAAGATCTATACAAATCAAGTGGTTCTGCCCTCAAGGGCTCAACTCCAGTGCCTTGTAGCTCAAAGGCTCATCTTCCTATTTAGGCCTCTCCTTGGTTCAGAGGCTGAGTAAGTGTCTTTCAGCAGTCATTGCTCTCATCTCTTCTTCCCTGCCTTGGGTGGTGGGCCTCCTTGATGGGGAACCTCTTTAGCTCAGAGATCATTTCATGGCACCCTCAATGTGTTCCACTTAGAGGATATAGTTAGAACCTTTTCTGTAAAATAGAACTCCTGAATTGTGGGCCTGATTCTAGAAGGGCTGGCGTAAGTTGCACCAAAGGTGACTTGCTCCAAATGCCATTATGCCAAGGACCCTGTGTCTGATTCTGTATTGGCAGGGTCCCTGTGGCTAAGTCCCGTGACTTGTGACAACCTGAATGGTACATCAAATGGAGGGCATAACTGTACAGGTTACCAGAAGTCTGCAGCAATAGCAACACAAGTGCTCCCCCGACCATGATCCCCATGTACTATGTATGAAAGCCCCACAGGGCTGACACAACCCCCATACCCTGATCCCCTGATATGCTAAATAATAAGCCCTGTGGAACTAGCAGTACCCCCACCCAAGGTGCAATCCCCGAACCTCAATGACCCTTCGGCAATGTAAATGTCACAGGTAAAAACAGAAATAATTCCCACATCCCAGCCCTGGTAGTCTAGTGCCCACGCCTCCCAGAAGTGCCTATCCACCTCCCCAATCTGTACCCAACCGGTGACTGGCACAACCCATCTCTCACGACCACAGCCAGCCACTGACTAATCCCAGTATGAGTGCTTACTACTGTGACACTAGTATGTGCTCCACAGATGACAGCTGCTGATGGGGGGGGGTAAGGAGTGTGCAAGGGGTGCTGTGTGAGTGGGAAGGGGTGGGGGTGCCACTAGACTACCAGGGACTTACAAAATGGCATATTCCAGTGGTCAGGGACACGGGAGGGAGGGGGCCACTAGACTACCAGGGACTGTCTAACAGTACAGTCATCAGGGACTTGGGGAATTGGGAGGGAGGGGGGCCACTAGACTACCAGGGCTATCTTTACTACCATATACCACAGGATTGTGGCTACGGGGCGGGGGATGCACCGGGATGTCCACAGCACACATCATGCTGTGCAGGGTGCCAGGTGCACGTTGCTGGCCTGCCCTGCATAGGCATGCAAATGGGCCATAATGACATGCAAATGGCCCCCATTTGTATGCATATAATATGGCCTCATTTGCATGCCCCAGCTGAATATAGCAGTGATGCACCTAGTACAGCAGCACTTGTGCTGGCGACATCCCTGTGCTTCTTATCTGTGGCTTGCACTGGTGCAGTGCCACTGCACCAGGCGAGTATGTGCCATCCTGCCATATTCAATGGTGCCATGGTCCATGAATATCACCTGGTCCTAACCCCAATTGCATCCGAGTTGTGCTGCCCCAGGCTTGCGCCTCTGTCAGGTGCCAGTCTGAATGTCTTGGGCCATATTGTATAAACAGAACATGACATGGCCTGACTGAAGATATATTTATCTTCACTCGAGGCCAATGACATCACTATATCATGATATCATTGGCCTCTTGTGAAAATAAATATGATTTCTTCAGTCAGGTCATGTCATATCCCATATATATATGTATATGTATGTATTTTTTAAAATGTAATTCTGCGCATATGTACATGCCCCAGAAATGCTAGATTAATTCAAGGCACCTAGAGAAAAAAAGACTGGATTGCTTTTTTTTTTTTTAAAGGGTTTGACCTTCTTTTACCCTGTAGGCCTACCTTGCTTGCCAGGAATCTGACAAGTCCTTGTCAAAAAGCTTGTGGAAAACTGATCAAAGAGTATTCCTCTAAGTTAACTACCCAAGGAAAACTGGGGTAATAAAATCAGTTTGTATAATCATAAACCTGACAGGATCTTCCTTGTAACTAATTAAATTAAGCCAGCTCAAAAGCCCAGGATGTTTTAGCCAGGAATTGAACAGCAGATAACCATTCTAACAGGACAGTGTGAATTTTATCTTACGGTGCCAACTGTCTACAGGGGCGCCAAAGGCTTAGACTTTAGATGCCAGGATTTGATTTTTGAAACAGTGGGACAGTGACATCTCCTGGCCAAACTGAGTAGTTGCTCTGCACTGGGAATTGATGACACTGCAAGATTACAGACTGGGATGGCCATCCTTATAAATAGCCCCAGATCAGGGCATTTGAACACACATTTTCATCTGGGCACTCTGCTTGCCACACACCAGGAGCCAAACTGCTGAAACATAGTGTGGTTGCCAAGGACTAAGGGAAACCAAAAACCTTCATCCACTTTTCTGGACTTCAAATCACTAAAATCAGCTACAGTTCAGCTACAGTTCTAGTCCATGTGATTCTATAGATCCATTTTTATTTGTTTTATGCTGGAACCAACACTTTTCTAATACCCTATTAGTTTTAACTGTACAATTTATTATTTAAGTTTTTAGTAAAATCATTTGTTTTTCTAAAGAAATTCTGCCTGTGTGAGATTTCTATATTTGTGTGTGACTGTAGAAGGTTTATTAGAGGGGTCACCATAAGCAACCAAATTGAGAAAAGGGTTGTAAGAGATCTGGAAGGATAGTGAGAATATCAAAGTCTCAGGGATGAGTCTGCAGGATTTTGAACTAGGTTGTTGCATGTCCTGCAGGAAGAAGGCCAAATCAGGCTTACACTGCTAACCTAAAGACAGTGTGGAAGCCTGGGTCTTCCTCCTTTGTGTTACAGTCATGAAAGGGTTCATATTTGGCCACAAGACTCAAGACTGGTATTGTGCCCTTACTCAGAGCTAGAGGTATGCCCTGGATCCTCATAGCAGAGGTGCAGTTTTGACCTTGGTGAGCACTCAAAAGGACGAGGAGAGAATCATGACAGGTGGGACAGAGATAAGAGCTTGGTAAAGGAAGAGGTTAAGGGAGGAGCGAGGAGCCTCTAGGGCTCTCTTATTCAGCAACAGTTAGGAAGAAATGGGCAGATACAAAGGGCCAACAGGACATTTTCTGCCATCAGATGCTATGTTTCTGTTTCTATGGCAGTCACAGAAACATGGTACACAAAGAACCATGACTGGGATGTCAACATACCAGGTTACACAATCTACAGGAGGGACATGGAGGGTAAAACAGTAGGCGGAGCAGCTATCTATGTAAGGGAAGGAATCAAATCAACAGAACTAAAGAGTAAACAGGGAACAGAAGAGGCACTCTGGGTCACTCTGGAGACAGGAAATGGCACCACAATCCACATGAGGGTTGTATACAGACCCCCATCTCAGGGGGAGGGAATGGACAAGGAAATGATAGAAGGCATCCTTAGAATGGCAGAAAAAGGGGAGATATTGTTGATGGGGGATCTGAATATGCCAGATGTTAACTGGAGCACCTTTGCTGCAGGCACCTCCAAGAGCAGGGCATTCTTGATGCCCTACAAGGGGCATGCCTCAGACAGCTAGTATTGGAACCCACTTGGGAGGGAGCAATCTTAGACCTGGTACTCTCAAACGGGGATGGAGAAAGAATCTCAGATTTAGAAGTGGGTAGCCATCTGGGAACAAGCGACCACCAAACAGTGTGGTTCATGATAAACACAGCCATAGAGTCAAGGCATACAAAAGCAAGAGTATTGGACTTTAGGAGGGCTGACTTTGGGAAAATGAGAGAGTGCCTCAGAAAAGCACTTGCAAACAGGCAAGAAGGAGGGATGGAGGAACAATGGGGAGTAATCTAAACAGCCATCACAGAGGCAACAAGCCTTTGAGTGAAGCAAATCAACAAAACACAAAGAAGGAAAAAAATGCTATGGTTCTCAAAAGAGGTGGCAGGGATGGATAAGGAAAAAAGGATAGAATTCAGGAAATATAAGGAAACACAAAAGGAGCAGGACAGATAACTTTATCAGTTAAAGCAGAAAGAGGCAGGGAAGGCAGTCAGAATAGCAAAGACCCAAACCGAGGAAAGGATAGCCAACTCTGTTAAGAAGGGGATAAGACCTTTATAGGTACATTAGGGAGTGAAGAAAGTCCAAGGGAGGGATACTGAAGCTTAATAAAGGGGAGGGAATGTGGGCAGAGGGTGACAGTGAAAAAGCAGGGATACTGAACAAATATTTCTGCACAGTATTCACAAAGGAAGAGGAGGAAGAGGTACCTAAACCAAACAAGAGAAACACTCTGGAGATGAGGGTCATTACCAGTCCATTTATAGAAGAAAGAGTTCTGAAAGAACTAGTAAAATTGAAGGTGGACAAAGCAATGGGGTCTGGTGGGATTCATCCAACAATCCTAAAAGAACCAAGAGTAGAACTAGTGACACCGCTGACTACTCTCTTTAACAAATCATGGGAGGATGGGGTGGTACCTGATGACTGGAGGAGGGCAGATGTGATTCCTCTTCATAAAAGTGGGAGCAGGGCAGAGGCAGGAAAGAACAGACCAGTTAGTTTGACCTCAGTGGTAGGGAAAATGATGGAATAACTTCTGAAGGAAAGAATTGTTGAGTACCTAGAAGCCAGTGGGACACAGGACCCAAGGCAGCATGGATTCACGATGGGAAGGTCGTGTCAGACGAATCTAATTGATTTCTTTGACTGGGTGACTAAAGTAGTAGACCAGGGAGGGGCTGTGGACATGGCCTACCTAGATTTTAGCAAGGCATTTGATACAGTCCCACACAAAAGATTAATAAACAAGTTAGTCAGCCTTGGAGTGGGTTCCAAGGTGGCAGCCTGGATAAAAAATTGGCTGGACAACAGGATGCAAAGAGTAGTAGTAAACGGAGTCCACAGTGAAGAAAGGAGGGTTACTAGTGGGGTACTGCAGGGTTCAGTACTGGGACAGGTCCTTTTTAATGTCTTTATAAGTGACATTGCAGAAGAACTAGAAGGAAAAATATGTCTCTTTGCAGATGACACAAAGATCTGCAACAGGGTTGACACACAAGATGGAGTGGAAAGGATGAGAAGGGACTTGGCAAGGTTGGAGGAATGGTCAAATGCATGGCAGCTTAGATTCAATGCAAAGAAGTGCAAGGTAATGCACCTGGGAAACAAAAACCCAGGGGAAGAGTACACAATGGGGGGTGAGATACTGATAACAATAAAAATGGAAAGGGACCTGGGGATAATTATATCCAATGACCTAAAGGTGGGCAAGCAATGTGAGAAGGCAGTAAGGAAGGCTGGGGGGATACTGGGATGCATAGGGAGAGGCATCAACAGTAGAAAAGAGGAAGTTGTTATCCCTCTGTACAGACAGTTGGTGAGACCCCATCTGGAGTACTGTGTGCTGTTCTGGAGACCCCATCTCTGCAAATACATAGACAGAGTGGAGGCTGTCCAGAAGAGGGCAACCAAAATGATGCAGGGTCTGCACCAGAAGACATACGAAGAGAGACTAAAGGAGCTTAATATGTATAACCTTGTGGAAAGAAGGGAGAGGGGGGACATGAGAGAAATTTTCAAGTACTTCAAGGGAATCAACAAAGTCCAAGAGGGTAGTATCTTTCAGAAAAAGAGATGTGCAAGAACAAGGGGGCACAATTTGAAGATAGAGGGCGGACGGCTCAGAGGTAATGTGAGGAAGTATTTTTTCATGGAGAGGGTTGTGGATGCATGGAACAGCATTCCTGAGGAGGTTGTGGAGTCAAGAACAGTGGGGGAGTTCAAGAATGCATGGGACAGACATAAGACAGTCCTAGTGGGGGGTAGGAGGAAGTAGGCTGCTGGTTAACTAGGATCTGCAGCTAATCCATTAGGTAGGAAAATGGGCAGACTAGGTGGGCCAAGCGGTCCTTATCTGCTGTCAAATTCTATGTTTCTAAGTTTCTATGCCCCTCCCAAGACTACCCTGCCTTCCTTATCAGATACCATCACCACTCTTGCTTCTCTATCTTCCTCTAGAGAGTTGTCTTCTCTGGGTATTTCAACATCAAGTGGCTCATCCTTCAGTCAAACTGATAATGCAAAAACTGAATCACTTAACCTCACTCAGCTCATCTCTGAACCTACAGGCCCTAACCCTCCATAAGCCCCCACTTACTGACTTGACTTATTGGTTCTCTCCTCCCAATTCCACCACTTCATTGAAGCTGATGCCCTTCCAGATTCCTTCCATAACCACAGCATGGTCTACTGTGTCTGCAATATTTGCTACCCTCATCTCTTCCTATATACATCTGGTCAGGTTCATTTAGGTCTCTCAACCTGAATTTGCTCCTTGATGAGCTCTGTAACAAAGACTGATCTCTCCTCTCAAGTGCCACTGACATCAGTGATACTCTTTCCTCCTTCTAATCAAAATTCATCTCTACTTGGGATAGGCACTCTCCCTTAAGATGTCCTGTTTCAGAGGATTCCATCTTTGATGGATCTCTGCTGAAAGCCTCAGGCTCCCCTTTGAATTGTTCAGCTTTAAGTCGAGCTTTAAATAGTTTTGAAATGTTTGCACAGAGGACATCAGGGAGGTCAATCAAACAATGTAGCAAGAAACCTGCAGAATAAACCTAATGTCCCAGAAAAGTTCTGGAAAGTAATCCATTTCCTTTTTGACACCCCCATTGACTCATCTTGATGGAAGTACCCTAATTACTAACTTCTTTCAAGTAGCCTCCTGTTTCAACAAATTCTTCACCCCTTGTGTCCTTTCACCTCTCCCTGCTTCCCCCACTCATCCCCCTTTTACGCCACCTCTGCCTTCTGCCCTCCTCCTCCTCCTCCCTTTTCTTCTACTCATCATCACCCCCTACAATATTCTCACAGTAACCCTAAATCCCTCTTAGGTCATAGCCCTGCAGACTGGACTGCTTTTGTAATGTGCCCCTCTCTTCTTTTCTAAACATTTCTTTCATTCACAGGGCCGTCTGTCTAGTGTGGAAACAGCCTAAAATTCTTCCCCTAACAAAGGTGGTGATTTTTCCACTGCTAGGAACTACTGTGTACGCCTGGAACAGTTGTGTTATCTTACAATAACATCACTGTATCCTGTCCAAGCACATATATGAAACATAAAAACAGAAACATAGAATTTGTCAGCAGAAAAGGACTGCTTGGCCCACCAAGACTGCCCAAATGGACTCTGCCTAGTCTCTTTCCATGGCCCTAACTGTTCTCCATCAACCCTTGGGACTTGGCAAGGTTGGAGGAATGGTCAGACACATGGCAACATAGATTCAATGCAAAGAAGTGCAAAGTAATGTACCTGGGAAACAAAAACCCAGGAGAAGAGTACACAATAGCAAGGGAGGTACTAACAACAACAAAAATGGAAAGGGATCTGGGGGTAGTCATATCAGCTGACATAAGGTGGGTAAGCAATGTGAGAAGTCAGTAAGAAGAGCCGGGGGGATACTGGGATGCATAGGAAGGGGCATCACAAGTAGAACAAGCATTTGTCAATGCCGAATGTTTGCTTGCTGGCATTGGCATTGGTAGTGTAGAAGTTACAGAGCTGCATAATAGAAATGGCAGTGAAGTATTAAACTGAAACCAACCCCACCACCACCCTGCAGAGAGTGACAGGCATTGGGTGTGCCTTTGGGTCGTCAGGCATAACGCCACGCATTTCACCACACCCTACCCCTGCAGACACTGACAAGTGTTACGGTGTGCCTGTGGTCTTTGGCCTCATGCGCACTTACATTCCATCAGGAAATACGGTGAGATGGGTGTGATATAGGAGAATGGGGTGAACTTTGGGGTCAAGAGTCCAAGGCATACCTTGATGCCTCTCACTGGCTGCAGGGTGTGGAATGGTATGAGCATTACAGGCAAGAATCCCAAGTCACACCCCTGATGCCTGTCATTCTCATAGGGTGGGGCGTATGGTTGGAAACCCTAACACCTCAGGCATTCGTTGGTATTTTCACCCAAATTTTCAACATGGTTTTTGTGACCCACCTCATGAACAGTGGCAATATCAGTTTGTTAGCCAAAAGCTGCTTATGCACAGTGACTACGGCATTTAGCACCACAGGTGCAAAACACATTCCAACAGGATGTGACAAATGACAGCTGTACTGTTCATGGGGAGGTGTAAAATGGCAATGTTGCAAATCTGCAAAAATATAAAAAAACTGGTGAAGTCACGAAGGCAGTATAGAAACTGTGCAACGACAACGTAATGTAATTAGTTTGGGGATTTTTTACAGCAGATTGTCAACACAGGCATTTTGGGACCTCCGATCATGAACAGTGTCACTGTGATTTTCTTTATGTGCCCAACAATGATTTCCACAGCACCATGCATCTCTGCACTGAAAGTGTGAAAACACATTTCGCCATGTTGTGAAAAATGACAGCTGTACTGTTCATAAGGAAGTGTGGAAAATGCCACTGGTGAAAATCTGACTGAAAATATTACAAAGTCATGAACTTACGAGGGTGCATGGAAACTGCAATGCTCACTCGTAACACAGTCATTTTATGGACTTTTGTCACCAGATTTTCAACATAGCCATTTTAAGACCTCTGCTCATGAACAGTGTAACTGTGATTTTCTTAATCTGTCCCAAACATTGCTTTCACACACCGACTGCACCATTGTGCGCTACATGGGCGGAAACACATTTTGGGCGACGTGAAAAATGGCAGCTGTACTGTTCATAAGGAAGTGTAATAAAATGGCAATGTGGAACATCTTAAGTGAAAATATTGAAAATTCGCAAACTTACGAGGGTGCGTAGGAACTGCGCAACGTAAGCTCGTAAAATGGTCATTTTTAGGAATTTTTCCACCAAATTTTCAAAATAGGCTTTTTGAGAGCCCACCTTATGAACAGTGGCAGTGTCATTTCGTTACTCAGTCCCGAAAGGTGATTTTGCACAGTGACTGCAAAATCACCCTTCAGGACCGATAAACGTCATGACAGTGAGAGCATTCATGAGAAGGGGTCCCAAAAACCCCATGTTGAAAATGTGGTGTAAAAATTCCCCAAAATGCCTGAGATATGCTGCAAAGTTGAAAAACCCTATCTATCCCATTATAGAGCTTACCGGCATTTCCTCAGTTCGCGGTCGGCTTTGAAGAGTTCGACGTGTTCCCGTCCACTCAAGATTGTCGTGGCAGAGTCCGAGGTAAGTATGGGTGGGGTGTGGGGAGGCGGGTGCGAGTGGGTGGGCATGGTGGGGCAGACACAGCGAGGGACCGCTTTTTGCGTTTCAGGTTTTTTTTTTTAAATGAGGATGACGATGTTTGCCACATTGGGGTGGGCTCTCAGCGGCACAAGGACAGCTGGTAGCGGTGGAGCGACGGGATTGGGCACCCCATCAAGGAGCAGGCATGTGTTGCCATGTTGGGTGGGCTCCAGCGTGGCACCCTGTACTCTGGGATTCACTGGAGCGACGGGGATTGGGCACTTCGTCGGCTATACCATCGTAGCTATGCTGGGGTGGGCACCCAGCGGCATAAGGAACTCTGTTTTGGTGGCGTAGCACAGCCGACGGGGATTTGGCACCCCTGTCGGCTGCACAGTGTGTGTGTGTGGGGGGGGCGAGGACGCAGTATGTGTGCCTGTGTGTGTGTGTGTGTGTGTGTGTAGGGGAGCGCGCATGAGCAGGTGATATCTTATCGCTGCTCACTGAAGCGTAGCTCCCCCTTTCAACTGTACATCACTGCATTTTGAACTGCGGCCGCGCCTGCAAACACACTGCCTGAATTGGAAGAGGGCTGCCACACCTCCTAAAACTCGGATGATGGCACTATGTTTCTTGCACATGCGCGCAAGCAAACATAAAAAGGAAAGTGGTTATCCCTCTGTACAGACAGTTGGTGAGACCCCATCTGGAGTAGTGTGTGCAGTTTTGGAGACCTCATCTATGCAAGGACATAGATAGGATGGAAGCAGTCCAGAGGAGGGCAACTAAAATGGTGCAGGGTCTGCATCAGAAACCATATGAAGAGAGACTGAGAGAACTTAATATGTATACCCTTGATGAAAGGAGGGACGGGGGGGACATGATAGAAACTTTCAAGTACCTTAAGCAGGGGTTCTCAAATGGTGAGGCCAGCCTCCCTTGGGAGGCCCCAGCCTGTTCCAGGGGAGGCTCAAGCAAGTATTGGAAAAAGTACTGTATTTAAATTTTGAACTTTATAGATTTTGTGTGAAGGGATAAGGCAAACTGATAATAGGAGGTGAATTTATGTATTTATCCATAAGTCAGTGACCTGGGAAGGTACTGTACACTGAGCCATGGCTTATTTCAGGTGTACCCAGGGAAGAATAGTGAGGGAATACAGTTCAAAATGTAACTGCAGAACACTTAAGCAATACAAAATGAATAAAAGTGCAAACAAATTAAGAACAATAAACTAACAATGCGAGAAACAATTGATTAATTAGACTGGCAGCAGAACTGTCCAAATACAAGAGTTAACCATACAGGTACTAGGAATAAGAGCAGGAGTGATCAAAATATCCCTGATAAGTTGCTTAAGAGCAGGGTGAGAGGTGGAGAGGCAGAGGTCGGCAGGAAGGTTATTCCAGTTAGAGGGGAAATAGAAAAAGCAGTCTGACCCATGAAGGTATGGCAGTAAGGGGTAACAATGGTTAGAGAGTCAAAATATTGGAGAAAGCAGGTTGTCCTGTTGGGGGAGGGGGGTTACAATAAGCTTAACATGAGAGCCATCAATGCAAAGAGGTTTCAATTTATTCCTGATGTACTGTGAAAAGTAGGCTATTTTTTCTATGGGGAGGCCCCAAAATATTTCTATATTTTTGGGGGAGGCTCAAGATCTTTTCCTTGTCTTAGGGGAGGCTCACTATAACAAAGTTTGAGAACTGTTGCCTTAAGGGAATCAACAAAGTCCAGGAGGGTAGCATCTTTCAGAAAAAGAGATGTGTAAGAACAAGGGGACACAATTTAAAGATAGAGGGGGATGGCTCAGGGGTAATGTGAGGTAATTTTCTTTTCACGGAGAGAGTGGTGGATGCATGGAACCGCCTTCCTGGGGAGGTTGTTGGGTCTAAAACAGTGGGGGAATTAAAACATGCATGGGACAGACATAAGGCAATTGCAGTGGGGGTGGCAGGAAGTAGGCTGTTGGTTAACTAGAATCTGCAGCTTATCCAGTAGGTAGGGAATGGCAGACTGGGTGACCAAGTGGTCCTTATTTGCCATCAAAGTCTATGTTTCTATGTTTCTATGTAACTCCTTCTGCCCTGCCTATTTACTTATATTCCCCATGTTTATACCATGCATGCATGAAGCCTCTCCCCCTTTGTTTTCACCTCCACCACTTCTACTGGCAGTCTGTTCCAGGCATTCACAACTCTTTCAGTGAAGCATCACTTCCTCAAATCCCTCTTAAATCCCTTCCCCAGGAGCATTGCATGCCATCTGGTCATCTTGCTCTTCCTCATTTGAAAGAGGCTCCTGTCCTGTACTCTGTTTACTCCTGTGATGCACATGTAGGTCAGTATCATGTCCTCTCTCACTCTCCTCTCTTCCAGAATGTACTGTAGATGTTGAAATCCCTCAGTCTCTCCTCAAAGGGCTTTTGGTGCTTTTACTTGCCCTCCTCAGGACTGCCTCCACCCTATCTATGTCCTTTCTGAGGAGCAGCCTCCAGAGCTGGACATAATACACCAGGTGGGATCTTACCAGTCAACGATATAGTGGCAACACCACCTACTTCATCTTACTGGAGTGGAAATACCTCCTCTTTTACATCCCAGCCTCCTACTGGTCCTACCCACTGCTTTGTCACACTGCACTGCCTCTTTGATGTCATCAGATATGATAACACCAAGGTCCCTTTCCTGCTTAGTAACTATCAGTACTTCCCCCCATCCTATACCCAGTTACGCTTCCTATGCCCTATGTGCATGATTTTGTACTGTTTGGCATTGAACCCCAACTGCCATGCTCTTGGCCATTCCTCAAGTTTCCCAAGATCCCTATGCATTTTCTTCACCCTCTCCTAAGTGCCCACCTAATTACAGATTTTGGTGCCATCTGCAAAAAGGCATACCTTACATTCCAGCTCTTCTGCAATGTCACTCATTAACAGGGCTGTGCAGATACCTTTTCCCAAATATTTGGCCAAATATTCAGTGTTTGGCAGCCAAATATTCAGGTATTCAGTATTTGGGAAACTATTCAGCCCTTTATCCCATTCTTACTGGTAGCACCATATCACGTTGGACTCATCCATTGCTTAACCCAACCCAAAATGACTGCACAAGATAGAATGAGTAAAAAACCCCTCCCTCCTCTTTCAGCCCAAACAGTTAAAATTTAACCCCCATCCCACCACTCTCTATCAAAAGCACAGTCCCATTCCCCCCCTTCCCCGGCATTGGCTCAGTAGGTAGCACACTCACCTCTGTGGCCGGGAGATCAGAAGGCTGTGGGTACAGTTCCCACATCTGGCACTTGGGTTAATATCCCAGTACTGACACTGTAGTGCAGCAGGAGAGGGGGTGCTGCACTTCCAAGGTGCCGTCTTTCGGATGAGACATTAAACTAAGGTCCCATCTGCCTGGATTGGTGGTAGTTCAGGTGGATGTTAAAGATCCCATGACACTTATCGAAAAGAGTAGGGGAAATTTTTTATTGCAAACAACAATACATCACAACAGAGTAATATAGAAAAAAACAGAAAAACATCAGCGAAAATAATAAAACAGAAAATACAAAGTGCACCCAAGCAAAAAATAAGAAATCCTCACCACAAAAGCCAGTCAAAAACCCTAGAAAAAAGTGTTTTACAATAATTTTACACTCAACTGAAAAACCTCACAGTCATGTAACCTGTAGAAAAAAATAGTTTCACAGCCAAAAGATATGTTTCCACAAAATCCAAAATGTAAGTTAAGCAAGCAGTGTTTGTTCAGAATCCCGCTGTCTCCGAGCCATATTCTCAACCTGTGAAATAACAGTAAAAGTTGGTACATTTAAATGTTGTGATGAAAATTGACAGTGAGCCTGCCAAAGATAATATTTAATACCAGCGAATATCAAATCCAATGTACTAGGGTGATATTGTGAAAAAACCCCGGAGTAGTCCCCCAAAATCAAAACCTCATAGTTAACTAATAATGCCAAATCCCAATGCCACTTAGAAGCCAGATCTTGCCAGAATTGTTGAACATAAACAAGTAAAAAAGAAATGTACCATAGTTTCCACAATACCAGCACATTCCAAACGAATACATTGCCTTTCTGATAAGGGCTTATGTTTTAAATTCCCTTTAACCTTGAGTCTACCATGAAAACAAAGCCAAAGTATATCCCACATTTGTACCAGAATTCTCTTATCTACCAAAATATGCAGAGCAGAAGTCAATTTTGTTGGAATGCATCTGGGAAAGTCCACCTGACAAGGAGAGTTTCTCCTCATAATGTCCCCCTACAAACATTTACGAGAAAGTGTCATAACCAAATCTTTCTTAATACCCCATTGAGTAAGTTTCCATATAGCAGCAATTGCAAAATCTGGAACTTCTAAAGTGACAGAGAGCCTAGGCACGGTGTTTCCCCACCTTGGAAGAAAATTCCCGAAAAGTACCTCTGTCCAAGCATCCCACTGATGTCTATTGGTCCCTGTTGTGGGAATCATGGTAGGGAAAAAAAAGGAAAAAATACTAATGGATGTATCATTCCAAGGCCCTCTTTTTTTACAGGTAATTAAGTGAAATCCCTTCTAACTGGATTAAGTCGGCTCCCCCAAATCATTTGGAAAAAATACTATATAATCCAGTGTCTAATGAGGTAGGGAGGGGGAAAGTACTACATACATATAAAAACAAAAGGAAGGATACATTTTTTAACGATCAAAGCCCTCTTTACTTTTGATAAAGCCCAAGCTTTCCATAACTGTACTTTAAGTTCTCCAATTTTAATTCCATCTAACCAATTTAGTAAAGCAATATCCCCATGACCAAAAAGACACCCGAAAAATTTAATTGGCTCCTGGAATATAGAAATCCATCCAATATTGGAAGTGGGAATCCCTTCTCCAATATACACCCCTTTGCTTTTAAAATAATTAACAGCTGCTCCTGAAATAGTGGCATATTTGTCCAATACTCAAATGGCTGCCTCCCCAGATTCAGCTCCAGGTACAAGAAGCACAATGTCATCAGCATAAACAGCTAATTTCTGAGGTTCCAATCCAGGGGAAGGGGACAACCCTTGAATAGTAACTTCATTAAGTATCTCCCGGATCACTGGATCCAGGACAAAGGTATATAACAGGGTACTAAGCGGACATCCCTGTCTAACACCCCTATGTAAAAATAAAGGTTCTCCTAAATCTCCATTAAGTGCAGGAAACATTTTAGCCCCTGTATGACATAGATTAATCCAAGTCCTAAAATGACTCAGCAAACCATAATGTGCTAATACTTCCCAGAGAAACTGATGAGATACTCTGTCAAATGCCTTAGTCTGATCCAGAGCCAACAGATAACCTGAAAGACTCCATTGTTTCCCAAACTCACAAATATTCTGCAAAAATTTAAAATTTTGCTGAATGTTTCGTCCCGGGATTGAACAAGTTTGAACCGGGTATATCAAAATAGAAGCTATCTTTTGTAATCTGTGACAAAGGATGGCTGAAAAAATGTTATAGTCCTTATTAAGTAAACTGATAGGCCTCCAATTTCCTATATCAGTTGTGTCACCCTTTTTAAACAAAAACAGTAATGTGGCATCTGCAAAAGCTCGAGGCAATACGCCTGTATCTAAAATTTTATTGTATACAATAGATAACATTTCACAAAAATCTTCCAAAAAAACTTATAAAATTTATTTGTCAAGCCATCAACCCCTGGGGAAACACCCAAAGTTAGATTTGAAATTTCTTGCCAAATTTCCTCTATTGTAATAGGTTTTTCCAAAGTATCAACAGCAGCCTGTGAAAGGCTTGGTAAGACGCTAGAGAAAACATCCCCCCACCGAACCCCTAAAATATAACTAGTCCCTTGTAGTGCACTAAGAGAATGTCTAATCACCTGAAACATTCCAGTCTGTGAAGTTAATACCACCCCTTCAGTATTCTTCAGACCCTCCATTAAAGTGTTATCCAATCTAGATTTACAAGCTGCAAAAGGGTCAACCGAAGGTGACTTTACAGTTCCATACTGCATTTCAGCTTGTAGTGACAACGCCCAATCATATTAATAGCTTCTCATATGCTGTTTTATCATATCTATCTGCAATTTGACCCTGACATCTGCAACATTTGGTGAAGATGTCAAGCAATAAAGCTGTTGTCGAACATTCAAATACTGTATATATTTCTTATTTTGTGTATACCGCCCTTGTGACATAAAGAAATCTCTAAAGTCCTTTTTACTGTCTGCCCACCATTGTGTTATATGGTCATATAAAACTCGAACCGAGTTCTGGGCCGTTAGAAGGGATTTCAATTTAATCTGCACAACCTGATCTTGTAATACCAAAGAATTTAATTTCCATCAATTCGGGGCCCCTAGAAATCTAGGAGGAAATTGGGACATATTTAATGTACAGATTAAAACCATATGATCAGAAAATTCACATAACTGAATGAGAAAAGTACGTGGTAATAAAAATTTGGACAAATAAAAAAATCAATTCTAGTGTGAAATGCACTGCGTCTTTAAGTAGCTCCTTCATCGTTATGGAGCGTACGATATGCATCTTTCAGAGAAGCCATTTGTATAACCTTCAATAAAGCATGCAAATCACAGTAAACTTTTGTCTGGACTGAATCCTTAAATTGAACATCCAGACCACAATTCATATCTCCACCCCAAATAATTTGTTTTGTAGTAAAGAGGTAGGGTTGGATAGCATGAAACAATTCTATCCATAAGGCCTTAACTTGGGGTGCATAGGTGTTAATCAAACGTAGTGGAAAACCTTTATAGACACAATCCAAAAGCAAAGCCCTCCCAGGTTGTATATCCACAAGTCTAGATACAGTACCTGAACAGAGGTATGATTGAATAAAATACCTAGGCCATCTGCCGCTTCTTCCCCGTATGACCAAAGCATAGGCCCTGAGGTCCATAATTTAGATGTCTGCCTTATATCAGTGAGGCAATTAAACCTGGTTTCCTACAAAAAGATTATATCTGCTTGCAGCATAACACAAAAATGTAAACAGGCCATCCTTTTCATAAAATGCTTAATACTACAAGTATTTAAAGAAATAAGTTTAATTTCTGCCATAAATCAAAGGAAGGAATTTGTAGCAGGGACTCAAGGGTTAAGAAATTCTTTTGTCTTTCTTTTCTTTCCCTTTTTTTTCTTTCCTTCCACCAGCCCCCACTCCCGTCTGCCTCACAATCCATGTCAGAGACAAGGCCTGACTGTAAAGAAACATCTGATTCTGATCCTCCCTTCAAAATTTGCAGGGGCTGAAAAGGGTTGTCGATGGGGAGTTCGGATGACTGAACCAAAATCCGACTAGAGGCTCTAGTCACTCATTTAGGAGGGGGTACTTGAAACTCCGAGGTGGAGGAAAGTGTAGGCCTATCGTCCTGTGTAAGAGGGGGTTCCCCTGAAAGGGAGGATCCAGGAATCTCGACCAAGGAAGTCATATTTTGTTTAAGCTGGTCAGAATCTACAGAAAGTGTTTCAGGGACAGTTCCTGAGCTCTGTGTACCATTTATGGGAGGAGTAGGAAATGGGTCAGATTCAGTACCTGCCGGGATTGGAGCAGGGCCTTGATCGGAGGCTGGGGCCTGGTTGGAACCTGCATCTGATCTATCTCTATGCCGAAATCTATCCTGTGCATTATTTATTAAATCTTCCTTATTTACCCCACCCTGCTGGTTCTGGCCTGCCCAAGGACACTGGTGATAAGCATGTCCTTGTTCATCGCAGAGGTTACAACGAAAGACATTTCTGCAAGTATTGCTAACGTGGTCAAAATCCCCACACAGAGCACATTTGATTTTGTCGCAGGCACTACTGAGGTGCCTCCTGCTATTACACTTATAACAAGCCTTAGGTTGTCTGGGATAAAAGCATACCCCTCGGTCCTTTCCAAGAAAAAAAAACTATTGGAGACATGCATCACCTCTGTCCCCACAATGTGTAATTTCACTTTAAATTTCCAGCTGCCTGTCCAAGTTCCTTGCCCATCAATGACAGCTTCTGGAGGTCCTAGAACAGTGCACCTATGCTCCAACCAGAAAAGAATATCCCCCACATTCACCCCCTCATTCCTAAACATGATATGCACAGTTTTATAAAGGGGCTTAGTGATTGGGATGGCCCAAAAAGGCAACCAAAGAGGTTGTGTTCTACAGTTTTCATAGCGATTCCAAAATTTATCTAAACCAAAGAAAGTTTTAAAACTAATGTCAAACGTATCTTCTCCCCGTATGTTGATTAGAGCAAAAATGTCATTAGCATGAAAATTCATTGAGTCTTTTAATAATCTTCTGGCCATATAATGCCTATCAGGGTGTTCATATAGGCCCCTGCGGTAATGGAGGTGAACAGCGTTCCTTCTGGGTGCCTGCTGTAACCTATTATTTTTAAAGAGATCAGAAAATCGGGCCCCGGGGTGGTTTTGAGCGGGGGGGCGAGAAACCGGAGGAGAAGTTTGTGGAGCCTCTTTAAATATCTCAACATTGTTCAGTACTTCTTCTCCCTCCAACACACGAGTATTTTTCTTAAGAAACGTCTGACCTGATGCAGAGTCCTTAGCTCGTTCGTGTTTTTGTGTGTCTTCTCTGGAGTGAAGGTTTCCCACCGTGACTCAGGAAGCCATTTACTATTAACAAAAATCCAGCCTGCATCAGACAGAGCACTGTCTTTCGACCAGTCTGTGTTCGGAAAGGAATCCTTTTGTTCAGGTTGCTTCCGCATTCCTGGGTTTGCCTCGTCATCCGGGTGAGTCATGCCGACAGGATCTGTCAGAGTAAGCCGCTGAGAATGTTCCCCAGAGACCAATACAACTGTAGAAACAGCCGGAGAAATAATGCTAGGTTCCGTGATAGTATGCACAACTGAAGCGACGTGCAGCAAAGGAGGCAGCTCGGAGGCCACCGACAGCTCAGGTATCAATAAGTGAGATTCTTCACACAAGACAGCATCCCCCGATACTTGGCTAACACCACGCTCCTCGGTATCGATCTCCATATGAGAACCCGATGTGTTCTCACTCTGCAGCACTCGTATCTTTACAACTGAAACCTGCTCAAGCTGAGCAGCGTCTGGGACATGTTGCTCTGTCACTGTTCCAGAGGCATCTACCATGTTCCCACAGCAGCCAAATCCCCCGACCATCAGAGTAGGAGAATTTCCCCGATGTCCTGGCCAAATTTCCCTCATTCACTAAAAATACCACCAACAGTTTCATCTGGTTCAGGGTCAGTTGGCATTCATCTGTATCCCCCTCCCCCGGGTCATGCCTGAAAATAGGCAGGATTTGTCTAGTGCACTTACCCGGTCAACAAAAAATAAATAAAATAAAGTTGTTTTTTAATGCTTTTAAACTAGATCTCCCAATGGATGACGGGCTCAACCCTCCAACCTCCATGGCCGGCTACTGTCTTAATGTAAAGCACTATTAGCCCTTAAAAAAAAGTATAGATCATCCCCCACACACAGCACCTGACCTTAATACTTTCCACCCACCAGCACCCAGTTCTCTCAGACATAAAGTGAGAAGGTGTCCAACACAGCCCTCACTCCTCCACAGCTGGCTGCCTTCTCATGAATGAAAGCACTCACATGGTTACTATAGTAAAAAACAGCTGATCACATGATCACCTGGTTTTTCTATAGCAAACGTGTGAGCACTTTCATTCATGAGAAGGTGGCACGCCGTGGAGGAGGGAGGGTTGTGCCAGGCACCTTCTCACATTATATCTGAGAGAACTGGGTACTGGTGGGTGGGTGGTAGACGGGTTGGGTGCAGTGTGGGTGGGGGACATAATTTATACTTTTTTTTTCTAAGTGCAAATGGCACTTTGCATTAAGGTGGTGGCCGGCCATGGAGGTGGGTGGGATGAGTCGGTCACCCATCGGGGGATCTAGCTTTAAAAGTATAAAAAAAAACTTGGGGGTGATGGGGGGAGGGTGGGACTGTGCTTTTGATAGAGGGTGGGGTGCATGAATGTTCCATTTTACCTGGTTGGGCTGAGAGAGGAGGGAGGGGCTGTTTCTTTTTTTTTTCTTGCAGATAGTTGAATAATTTCCCAAATACAAATAGTTCCTGATCAATCAATCAATCAATCAAAGTCTTTATTTAACCAGGTGATCACCTTTGAGCAAGCTCATTTTCAAGGTGGACCTGGGTTTGTCAACAAGGAACAAGGGACAATATACATGGGATACAACACACAAGAAAAGAATAATAAAAATAAAGTGAGATACAATAATACATTATATACAAAGTATCAGCATGTAGCATTGACAGTAGTAAATGTTTGGAACAGAAAATACAGCTAGTTTTGGGTAGGACACAATTTTTTATACAAGTAAAGAAATATACATATCAAGTGCACCGAACACAAATAAAACCTAATATAAAAAGATATATAGTAATATGGAATAGAAAATGTAGAGCTGGAACCAGGGTCCAAGGAATGTGGAAGGGACAGATATTGGGGGCAGAGAAAGGGGAGAGGGAAGAGTCGATTATAGATGTGATCAGTCTTTTAACAGCAGTAATTAGAGTGTGCTTGGACTTATAGGAGTCACTATTTAGGGTAGACCGGCACAGGACTCCTTATTATGATGTAAATATAGAGATTTAAAAGCTGCTAGGCTGATGGGGTGAGTTAATTTCGAAGTTTTTTGCAGCTTGTTCCATAGTTGAGGAGCACAAAGCTGATGGCTGCCTCCAATGCAAGATTTTGCTTTGTAAACATAAAGGTAGATATATGAGGTGCTTCTCAGGGCATACTTCCCAGAGCGCACAAAGGTAAACAGACAGAGATATACTGGGCAGTTTATTTGAGATAGCTTTGTATGTCCAAACTGCAGCATTTTTTAGCCGTCTGTAAGCAAGGGATGACCATCCTACTGCCGTGTACAATGCACAGTGGTGGGTTGAGTAAGGAAGACCCGTGATAAATCTTATGGCTCTGTGATAAAGCGTATCGAGTTTGGCTAGGGTACGTGCAGGTCCCTGACTATATAGAAAATCTGCATAATCCAATAGGGAAAGAAAGGTAGTTTGAACCAGTTTCAGTTTAGCGTCTCTTGTGAGGAGATTATTAATCCTAAAGAACAGACCAAGTCTTTGTCTAAGTTTCTTTGCCAGTTCTTCTAAGTGATCTGTGAAAGTAAGTCTATGGTCAAACCAGACCCCCAGGTACTTGAACTTTGATATGTAGTCCAACCGCTCACCTAGAATGGTAGTGATCTGCAGGAGTGTCCCAGCAATTGCAGAATTTATTACATTGTGAAGGGGTGAGAGGAACATTGCTTTGTTTTGTTTTTTTTGCATTTAAGAGCAGTTTCTGGTTTATAAGCTGATGTTGCAGCAGATTAAATTATTTTGAAGGGCTTTACAGGCCACATCAGGGGTGGGGCTACTAGCATAGAATACCGTATCATCCGCGAATAGGTGTATTTGTGCTTCTTTGATGGGGGCATCTACGTTGTTAATATAAATGGTAAAGAGCAAGGGACCAAGAATGGAGCCTTGCAGTACACCCCTCAATAGGGGTTTTGGTGGAGAAAATTCCCCTTCTGCCTTTACTTGTTGAAGTCATCCCGAGAGGTAGTTGGAGAACCATTTAAGGGATAGGGAATCCAAACCAATGTTCCAGAGGGACAATAGAAGCAGTCTGTGATCAACAGTATCGAATGCCTTGCTTAGGTCCAAGAAAACTGCGCAAAGTTTTTTTTGTCTAATTCAAGCTGCCAGTCTTTTGTCACCTTGGCTAGAGCAGAGATTGTACTGTGCTTTGTTCTAAAACTGGATTGTAATGGGTTGAGCAATTTTTCTGATTCCAGGTACTTCCGAAGCTGGGAGTTCACTATTTTGTCCAGCATCTTTGACAGGATTGGAAGTAGGGAGATTGGCCTGTAGTTATTGAGGTCACTAGGATCGCCTGACTTAAACAAAGGGACCACAAGTGCATTTTTCAAAATGGGTGGTAGGTCACCCTGGGACAAGGATAAGTTGAAGAGATGAGTAATTGGGACTGCGAGGACACGGTAGCCAACCTTTAAGAAGTACGGGTCAATGAGGTCGGCGCCAGCACTTTTCCTAGTGTCCAACTGAAGGAGAAGATCTTCAACTTTTTTCAGGGAGGTAGGCTGCAGAGAGAAGGATGGACTGGGGATGGGCTTTTCTTGTGTATCCAATCCAAGTTGTTGGCGGAGGATATTTGCGGAAGAGGAGTCAAAGGCTAGCCCTGCAGTGGCAAAATGAATATTGAGAGCGTCGAGGATAGACAGTCTGTCGGGGATGACAGTATTGTCAATCAATAATTTAGTAGGTAGGGAATTAACAGTGGTGTGACCTTCAATGTCTTTGATCGTCCTCCAGAATTTGGAGGCATTTCTTGAGGAGCTCTCCAGCTGAGAGCGGTAGAAACTAGCTTTGGCTTCTCTGACCATTTTGGTGCAGAGGTTCCTCGCCCTCTGGAAAGAATTCCAGTCATTTATTAAATTAGTTTTCCTAACAGTTCTCCAGAGTACATCCCTACTCTGCAAAGCATCTTTCAGGTCTTCTGTAAACCACCGATAGGATTTGTTTCTGGCACAAACTTTTACTATGGGAGCATACTTGTTGAGAGCCCCTAGCACAATTTTTGAGAAAATATCATAAGCCGTAGTCAGGGACTTCGCTAGATAGACGTCCTGCCATCGCATGGAGTCTCTTAGCTCTGATATATACCCATGGAGATCAAAGTTGAGTATGCACCTTTTAAAGGAGAATTTTGGTGCAGTTGTGGATTTAAGAGTGGATCTTACACACGCAATAAAGCAATGGTTGCTAATATCAGAGAAAAAGACGTAAGCATGGGAGAATAGATGGGGTTTGTTAACTAAAATGATATCCAAGGGAGTACTGTTATTAGAGTTGAGCTTGTTGGAGTGAGTAGATTCATTTATTAGCTGTGACAACCCAAGGGAATCACAGAACATTTTAAGTGAGGTGGATGCACTGGAGAGTCAGTCTAAGTTGAAGTCCCCTAGTATGATATACTCTGAAGATGCCGAACCCAGGATGTTTCTGAGATGTTTTAACAACTGTAGTCCAGCTGATGGGGTCTGTAGCATCCTATTATACATAATGAGACACCAGTAGCAATTTCAATCTTTAATGACAAGCTTTCAAATTCTTTTGGGACAGAGGTTGAGCCAATTATGGAGGCAGGGAATTTATCCTTGATGTGAATAGCTACCCCACCACCTCTGGTTTGCCTGTCGGCTCTGAACAAAGAGTAGGAAGGGATGTTAACTTCGTTGTTACTGGTCGCTGGTCAGAGCCAGGACTCCGTAATCGCCAGAACATCTGGAGCAGTATGACATAAAAGGCCTGAACTGAACTTGATTTTTTTAATAGGCTACATACATTAACATGCAAGAATCTAAGCCCCTTGAGGCTTTGTAGCTCTGCTGGGGATTCCATGAGTGCCAGAGGGCCTGGATTAAGCTCAACATTTCCTGAGCATAGTAAAAGCAGAACAAGAGTTTCCTGTAGAGTCCTAGGAGAAGTGTGGGTGGCTGAGTCATCTTTCAGTTATGTGATTTGTCTGTGGCAGTATAGGGAGTTCTGAGGCTAGTTACCAGTTTGCCTGATGCTGCATACAATAATACCCTGACCAAGAGAGTCAATGGAAGTAGGGGGGAGTATGCAGAAGGTGGTGTACCCCTGTGGACAGGCTCTTGGAGAGTTCCTGTATGCCAGTGCAGGTGAAGGACCTTATTCGGGAAGGGCTGCCAAATATTCAGGAGCACTATTATTCGTGGTATTCGGGAAATAATATTTGGCCGCTAAACAGCTGTACTTATTAAGACATTAAAGAGGACAAGTCCTAGTACTGAGCTCTGCAGCACCCCATTGGTCACTCTCCAATTATTAGAATGAGTGCTGTTAACCACCACCCTCTGTCTCCTATCCATTAACCAGATTCTAACCCAAGTCACCACTTTGGATCCCACATCTAGGCTGTTCAATTTCTTTGTCAGTCTACTACGTGGCAAAGTGTCGAAGGCCATGCTAAAGTTCAGATAGGCCAAGTCCACTGCCCTCCCACTGCCCTCCCCTGATCTATTTTGCTTATCACCCAGTCAAAGAAATCAGTCAGATTTGTCTAACATGACCCCAAATGAATCTATGCTGCCTGTGGTCTTGCAGCCTATTGGATTCAAGATGCTCTGCCAACCATTCCTTTAACAAGGTTTCCAGTACTTTCCCCACCACTGAGGTGAGACTAACCAGCCTACAGTTGTTAGCCTCCTCCCTGTTACCACTCGTATGCAGAGGGATAATGTCTGCTCTTCCCCAGACCTCTGGAACCTTGCCTGTTTCCAGAGAAGAAGAAGAATCAGTATTTATATTGTGCTTTTCATACACAGTGTATCCCAAAGTGCTTTACAAGCAATGCTAGACTGGTAGTGAAGTGACTGAATGTGTGGTGGCGGCCATATCACACATTATCACTCACACACAGCCTGGATAATTGCATTAACTGGTTTATGGGAAGGGAAATGTTGGCCAGGACACCGGGAATGTTCCCTGCTCTTTGCGAAGAGTGCCCTGGGTTCTTTTAATTCCACCTGGACACCCACCAGGACAACACCAGGATGGGCAGAAGGGACCTCGGTGTAACATCTCATCCGAAGGACAGCACACCCCAGCAGTACAGCACCCCCCAATACTGCACTCAGATGCCAGTGATTTTTAGGTGCAAGTCCAATCCAAGTGTGGGATGAGAACCCATGACCTTCTGGTCCAGAGGCGGATGTGCTACCAACTGATCTGTTGAAAAAGACCATCAGTGAAACAGCTAGCACCTCTCTGAGTACCTTTAGTACCCTTGGATATAGTCTGTCTGGCCCAATAGCCTTGTCCACTTTTGGAGCCACACGTCCCTTCTGGACTGTTTCATCTGAACATGGACTTATATCCACCTCTCCCCTTTTGTTCCTGCTGCTTCCTGGTAGTCTTCCCCTCCTGCACTGTGACTGAGTGGACGTCTGTTCAGGATGTCTGCTTTTTTTTTTATCCTCTTCTGCACAGTACCCCCTGCTACCCTCAAAATAGCCTCATTATCTCTCCCCTTGTCTTCTTCTTCTTCTCACTTAAGTACAGTACCTGAAGAAAGTCTTATTCCCTTTGGGTACTCCCTTGGCTCTCCTTTTGCTTGTCTGCAGCTTTGCTCCACTCACTGCCTTGCATGCTTCCATCAGCTTATTTAGTAAAACTACCCTGTCTTCCTCCCTTTGCATTTCCTTATACCTCCTGAATGCCACCCTTTTTCCCTTTAGCATCTTGGCCCCTTCCCTAGAGAACCATAATGGTTTCATTACATTTGATGCGCATGCGCACCAAACATTTTGCTACAGTGAAAGGGGATATGGAGGTGTGTCACTGTCGAGCCCATTGCAGTTGAAAATAACAGGGGCTCGGCAGTCTACACTAATGACCACACAGTGTGGTCATAACACCACTCGCTGCTAGAGGGGTGGAAACATCCTGTACTTGAGAAAAACAAGCTGCTCTAATTAGAGAGGGCTTTGGTCCTCATTTGCATGAAGCCGGGTCAGCAAACAGCTGGTCAACTTTCAATGTCAGGACACTGTCACCTGTTTACCACTCCCCTCTCCAAAGTTCCCACCACTGCCAGTGTCATGCCAGATAGTGCCCCCCCCCCGGGTAGGAGCCTTCATCCCTCTACAGTGACCGGTACAGTTCTTCTGATATCCACCACAGCCGGACACCTTTTGGCAGACTGAGCATGATCATGCGGAAGTCTTACTTAGTTTTCATTTCCAGATGACCTGCTTGCATTCCTTCCACCGAGGCCAAGTCTAGCAAAATTGAAACACTGTTATATGCACAGATATTATAGAACATCTCAGTAAGATGAGCAGAAGATAGTATCTCACTCCTGAAAACTAGTGCTGTTTCATATTGACAGTTGGATTTGAAAAGTGGAGCCATGCGTGCTGCCTCTGTGTACAGGTACCATCCTCCTGTCTCCCTGCTACCCCTGTTTTGAGATAGTCCAGCATCATTGCCTGTGTATGGAGATACTCCAGTCTCCTTGCTGCCCCTGTCTGAAGATAGGTCAGCATTCCAGCATCTGCCCGTCTTCATGCCTGTGTCTTCTGGCTTGGGTCGTATTTCACTGCTAACTGAGTCTGTGTCCTAATACCGTTCTCTCCAGTTGGCCCCTTCTCCCAAACGATTTCTCAGTGTGTTCTGTGTCTGTCAGTTCTGGATGTTAAGAGTGTCTGGGAAGGGTGGGGAAAAGTGGGCAGCAGGCTTAGAACCCCAGCAACCAGAGCCTCCTGATGTGAGATGTAAAGGCATGACCCCTAGGGGTGCATTCCAGGATCCGCGCTCCGGAGGGCGGGGGGCTGCACCGTTAGGACTGACCAGCAAGTTTGAGTAATAGTAGGCAGTGGGATTTAACCCCCAACAACCAGATCCAATGATAGCGATGCAGCTGACCTGCTCCTCATGCACCTAGTTTTGAAAGTTACGGCTCTGTGCCACAGGAGTCACTGAGTGGAGCAACAGACAGTCTGCTTCTGTGGCAGAGAACCACCGTAAGTCATGCTTCCAGGAGTCCTGGCAGTTGTCCCAGAGTTGAGTGAGTGAGTAGTGTAAGTAGTGTATTCAGAGAAGGAGAAAGACAACTGAATGACAAACTATTGCTGTGTGTCACGGTCCATCAGTGCACAATTGCTTGTGTGTGTGTGTGTGTGTTTCTATCTGTCTGTCTTGTGAAGTATAGAAACCTCCAGGAAACCCCCACCACACACAGACTGCAATCAGCTGGACAGCGCAACACAAGCTGAAAGTCTCTGTTCCCCCCCCACACCCCTCCAGAAAGCTCCAGTCCAGACAGCACTGATAGCATTGTGTAAAATGCACTTGAAATGTCAGAAATCACTGTGTGACTCCTACAACTAAGTCTGTGCTGTTTCTAAATGTCACACTGATGTACTGTACACTTTGGAAATGTGGGAGTGTTTAACGCACACTGTGTGCCCTTACATATGTGGGTGTGTGTGTGTGTGTGGTGTTTCTATATGTGGAAGTCATTAACACACAGTGTGGGGTGTCTGTAATTTTTGTAAATGTGACAGTGATTAAGGAGAGTGCTTTAATGTGAGATTTTTTTTTTGCAGCGGAAGAACATGCATTTAAAATGTACTATTTCTACTAAATGAAATTGTGTTTCCTGTGCTTTTTCAAAACAGTTATTTCATCCCACGTAATAAGTGCAATAACTCACTCCAGGGTGTGTTGATAATGTGGATTAATGCACACCTCGGGGACTGTGAGGGCACTCAGGCTTCACCCTCATGCCTCACAACGCACCCGAGGTGTGTGTTAATTAAGCAAGAAGGCATGACAGGGTGTGTGATATGGTGGGATAACAACCCACCTCAGGTGGGTTGAAGCACAAGGCAAAGTTGAGTATTTCCACCACCCGAGAAGGGCCTTTAGCCCACCATAACACACCCCCTGGAGTGCCTTATTGCGATTATGAAATGGGTCCTTTTTAGTAAACTGGGTGTATTTTTTTAAACATATTTTTGTTGAGCTATCTTCAGTTGGGCTGTTGTGCTGGAATAACTACCCAGCTGAAAGTACCTGTTAGCCAATCAGGAGCCAGCATTCTTTCTACCCATTTCATAATACACATTATCAGCACACCCTGTTGTGCATTAATGCTTACTTGGCACACAGGCTTTTTAAAACACCATTGAAATACTTTGAACCCCTTACATGGTTTGAAAAGGTGCTTCTATGTACTAGAGGTAAAGTATACTCAAAGGTGGGCTGGGAAATAACCTGCAAACCCAAATTGTGGTGATCTGTGGAAATCTGTCTGTCTGTCCGTCTGTCTGTCTGTCTGTCTGTCTATCTATCTATCTATCTATCTATCTATCTATCTATCTATCCGTTTTGGTGTTCACCTTACCAATTATCCTGCAGTAACAATCTGAAAACTATTCATCTTAACTATCTGCAGAAGTAGTATGCCACATTATGCAGTTGATGTCAATTTCTTCCCAAAGAATAAAACAAAATCAAATGTCCTTTCTCTGCACTGGAGCTATACATACGGAAATTGGGAGGATGCAGTCATGTAAGAGACTGTGGGTCCTTCTAGGCAGTCTGCATTGTTTTTTTTTGTGTATGTATGTATGTGTTTTTTTTTTTTTTTTTGATAATGTAGAATTTATTTGCAGCTGATAGCCGAAAATGACCTGAAATACATGGAGATGAACATGTGTATAGCATGTTGCGGGGATTACAGGATGAGCTCATTTTGCAACTGCCACTTTGGTTTTAATCATGGGCAAATATTAATGAAGATGTTAATGCAATTCTTGTCTGTTTTCAACTGTCTCTTTCCTTTGGCAATTATTCTGAAATGAAAGACTTGGCTCAGCTCAGACACGCTAAACTCCTTTCCCGCTCTACCACTTTTTCATTGGTAGGCACTATGAAATTTACTGTATTCAGCAATCCAATACGTGCAAACTCCACCCCATCCCATTTTCAAACATTAGCAGAGGTATTCCTCATTCTCCCAGGAGACTGGCTCTGTGTCCTCCCACTTTGGCTCAATTTGGAGAAGGTATTGCCCTAAAGTCAAAAGGATGTGCTGTAAGCTAAGATTCTAAAGCAGAAATTCATAACTCCAAATGCTCCACATTTCTAAACAAAACTGAACTTCATGGCCTGGATATTCAAAGGGGTTGTGCCGGTGCAACCCCGCATTGTGCCCCGGTGGGATATTGAAAAGACTGCCTGGAGCAGTGAAAATCCCGATGCACTGGGGCGCAATGTAATCGTATACGGTGCAAATGAAGGGGGCGTGCCCATACATATGTGGCACATCCCTATATTCAGCCTGGGATGTGCAGCACATATGCTGGTGCAACCCTGCATTGCGCTACATAGGGGGGCTCAAAGTTGAGCCCCGGAAAAGAAGGAACATGTCCTGGCCACCCAGAGGTGGGCAGCTGTATTGCAAGGCACAACACAGCAGCTACCCACCATGGGTGGCCACCGCCCACCCAGGCGCTGTTCCCAAGCACACATAACCCTGGTGGTCTGGTGGAACCCCCATGGCCGCGATCCCATGGTATATGTCAGAGAACTACATCCCTCGTAGTCTAGTGGTCCCCCGTGTCCCCTATTCCCCAGAAAGAAAAGCCATGAGCAGCCCTGGTGGTCCAGTGGTCCCCCCTCCCACCCGAGTCCCCGATCAATGCCAGTATGACCATCCCTGGTGGTCTAGTGGCCCCCCACTTGTTGCCGCAATCATGGCACAACCCTGTAACAAAATGCCCTGGTGATCCAGTGGCACCCCCCACCCCTCTCACCCACACAGAGCCCCATGCCCACCCTGCTCCCCCTCCATCATCAGTGGGTGGCAGCATCCCACCCGCATAGCCCGGCTGCCCGCCAAATGACAGGTACAGCATGGGTTGTAAGCCCATTGGTCCCCAGTGTGACCAATGGGCTTGGTCAGTATCATAGCAGATTAAAGTCCACCTGTGAATGACTTCATTCACAGATGTGGGACTGTCTAGATAGTCTCTGCAAGCCCATTGGTCCACATTAGGGGACCAATTGGGCTTACAGCCTATAATGTACCTGTCATTCGGCAGGTGGTTGCGGGCAGGATGCTGCCACCCACCGGTGACGGGGAAGTGGGGGGCAAGGTCTGTGTGGGTGGGAGGGTGGGGGTGCCACTGATCACCAGGGCATTTCGTTACAGGGTTGTACCACAACTGTGGCAATGTGTGTGGGGGGGCCACTACACCACCAGGGATGGCCATACTGGCATTGATCGAGGAATCGGGGACTCAGGTGGGAAGGGGGACCGCTGGACCACCAGGGATGGTCATGGCTTTTATGTCTGGGGAATCGGAGCCACGGGGCCACTAGACTACCAGGGATGTATTTCTTAACATATACTGCGCGATTGCGGCTATGGGGCAGGGGATGCCCTGGGATCCCCACTGCCCACATCATGCTGTGCAGGGCACCAGGCGCAAGTCACTGGGCTGCCCTGTGCAAGGCATGCAAATGGGGCCATAATGACATGCAAATGGCCGCATTTGTGCCTTGCATATCTTATGGCCTAATTTGCATGCCCCCAGCTGAATATTGCGAGTAATGCGCCTAGCACAACTGCACTTGTGCTGGCACATCCCCATGCTCCCTATCTGTGGCTTATGCCGGTGCAGTGCCCCTGCGCCATGTGCAGTATGTGCGCCAACCTTGCCATATTCAACCGTGCTTCGCCATGGTGCATCACCATTGAATATCACCTGATCCTGGCCCCGGCGCATCCCAGTTGCTCTGCGCCCAGGCTTGCGCCACTGCCTGGTGCAGTCTGACTATCTGGGCCCATGAGTAAAAACTCTAGTTTCCATGCAGTTCAGATGAGAGCCTGTATTCCGATGTTCGCGTCTCACATTCTGAGAGTCAGTGCCCCACACATACCTCTCAAACTTCTATGTCAGGAATCAGGGACATTGCTTATAAATACCAAAATCAGAGATCAATGCAAGGAATATCAGCTCAAGAAGCTGTGACAATATGAACAGTAAGTTTGTGCAATCAGCATTTGGTAAAGGAGAGCTATACTATAAAATACAGACTGTGCACAGCTGGCATTCTTTGATCTTTAAAATTTTTAGTCTTCGGTGACAGAAATGCCCCTGAAAATCAAAGACCGGGAGATTGTATACCCCTTTTAGCAAATTTTGAGTGGTTTGGGCTCAAATTTTGGTGCCAGTAGGTTTAGAGATATGTAAAGATTGTGCCAATTTTTTTTAATAAACTGGATCTGATTCAAAAGTAAATTGTACAAAAGGTTAGACCTTCATACTAACACTACAGTGTTGGAATTGGGGGGGCACTTGCACCTCCCCCCCAACACACCCACAGCTCTAAAGTGAGTCCTGGTACCTCACAAATCACTCAATTTGATTGACTTATCATGGGAAAGGGGGCTCAGTTTAAAGATAACGCACCCCCCCCAGTTCCTAAAGCTCATAAAGTGTAATTCCGATACAGCTAACAGTAACCAAAAAAAATGCAGGGTCCCGTGCTGGCAGTTAAATGTTTAGCAGAAGACAAGCTGCTGCAAAAGGAAAGGTACAAATCAGTGACATTAAATACTAGAGTGACATTTATTTAACAATGGAATTATGCAAATAGAAACATTGAAGTTGATGGCAGATAAGGACCGCAAGGCTCATCCAGTCTACCATTTTTTTTTCTACCTTATGCATGTGCCATCGGCCTTTGCTCTGTCAATGGCCTATCTAGTCATACTCATCTGTATTGCTCCCTTATGCCTATCCCGTGCCTGTTTGAAGCCCTGCACTGTATTCATATCCACCACTTCCTGAGGTAGGCCATTCCATGCATCCACCACAATTTCTGTGAAAAAGAACTTCCTCACATTACCCCTTAATCAGCCTCCATCTAATCTCATGCTGTGTCCTCTTGTCCTGCTATTTTTCTTATATTTAAACATGTTACACTCTTTCAGCTTAATCTGGTTCAAGGTCAGTTGGCATTCATCTGTATCCCCTTCCTCCGGGTCATGCCTGAAAATAGGCAGGATTTGTCTAGTGCACTTACCCGGTCAACAAAAAAAAAACTAAACTAAACCTTGTTAATGCCCTTAAGGTGTTTGAATGTTTCGATCATATCACCTCTCTCCCTCCTTTGCTCTAGGGTATACATATTGAGCTCCATTAATCTGTCCTCATATGTTTTCTGATACAGTCCCTGCACCATTTTGGTTGCCCTTCTCTGGACTGCCTCAGTTTGGTTAATGTCCTTGTGAAGGTGTGGCCTCCAGTACTACATGCAGTACTCCAGATGGGGCCTAACCAGTGTCTTGTAAAGAGGGATTATTGCCTCCCTCTTACGACTTGTGATACCCCTACTAATACACCCCAACATCCCCCTAGCCTTACCTACTGCATTAGTGGTCTGCTTGGATGATTTCAGGTCATCTGTGATGATGATGATGCCCAAGTTTCTTTCTTCCTTTGTGACTGCCAGCAACTCCCCTCCCAGCCTGTAGGTGGCTTCAGGGTTTCTCTTCCCTATGTGCATGATCTTGCACTTCTTTGCGTTAAACCCCAGTTGCCACCCTTCCGACCATTTTGCCAGTTTATCCAGATCTCTTCTCATTCTGCCCACCCCATCTGGATCATCTACTCTGTTACAGATCTTGGTGTCATCTGTAAACAGACAAACCTTACCCACCAGCCCATCTGCAATATCACTGATGAAGATATTGAAGAGGACTGGCTCCTGGACTGATCCCTGAGGTACCCCACTTATGACTTATGACTTGCATCTCTTCTGACTGTATACCGTGTACCACCATTCTCTGTTTTCTGCCCGTCAACCAGTTTTCCACCCAGCTGACCAACTTCTGACCCATCCCGAGCCTACTCAGCTTATTAATCAATATCGAAAGCTTTGCTGAAGTCAAGGTAGGCAACATCAACTGCTCCCCTTGGTCCACCACTCTGGTTACCTAGTCAAAGAAATCTATGAGATTAGTTTGATAGGACCTTCCTGTTGTAAACCCATGCTGTCTTGGATCCTGTGCTCCTATGGATTCCAGGTGTTGCACTATCCTTTCCTTAAGGAGTGCCTCCATAATCTTGCCCACTACTGAGGTAAGACTGACTGGTCTGTAGTTCCCTGCCTCCTCCCTGCTACCACTCTTGTGGAGCGGGATGACATGAGCCCTTCTCCAATCTTCTGGGACCTCTCCTGTGCTCAGAGACTCACTAAAAAGTTCTGATAATGGCTCTGCTAGTTTCACCCTTCGCTCCTTTAGTACCCTGGGATGTATGCCATCAGGTCCCATTGCCTTGTCTACCCTGAGCTTATCGAGCTCTTGTAGGACCTGTTTTTTGTGAAGGGACTAGTGCACACCTGCCTCCCCCCTGTGTCCATGGTGCTGAGCTGTGGGCCCTGCCCTACCTTCTTTTCAGTAAATACTGAGCAGAAGTATCTATTTAGGATAGATGCTTTTACATGGTCCTCCTCCTCCTCCTCACACACCCCTTATCCCCTTTGATCTTAGTAAAACCCCCTCTGGACTTTTTCCTTTCACTAATGTATCTATAGAAAGTCTTGTCACCTTCTTTTACTGTTTATGCTAGTGTTTCCTCGGTTTGTGCCTTTGCCTGCCTTTACTGCCTTCCCTGCTTCCCTTAGGGAAGTTTGGTATGCCTCCCAATCTTCATCCCGCTGCATTCCCTTATATTTCCTGAAGGCAAACCTTTTGGCTCTGACCTTTTCTGCTACTGTTTTTGAGAACCAAAGTGGTTTCCTTCTTCTTTTGCACTTCCTTTTCTCTCTAACACAATGAGATAATGCTTCAAGTATTGCATCCTTAATGCTTGCCCACTTTGCCTGTACCCCCTTGTTTGTATTTCTTTTTGCCAGAGCTAGCTTAACTCTGTTGGTCATCTTATCAAAGTCAGCTCCTCTGAAGTCCCATATTTTTGCTTTGGAATTGGATGATTTAGTTCTAGTGGCCAAATTGAACCATACCATGTGATGGTCACTGGCCCCCAGGTGACCTTCTACCTGGAGATCTGTAATCCTTTCCCTATTAGTCAGTACGAGATCTAGGATAGCCCTGTCTCTTGTGGGTGTTGTACCAGTTGTTTGAGGCCCTCTCCCTGCAGGGAATCCACTATGTGTGTAGTTCTGGCAGATGATCCTGCTGATACTGACCAATCTGTATCCGGCATGTTGAAGTCTCCCATTATCAGAACCTCCCCTTTAGCTGTCATGTTTTGTATATCTTCTAACAATAATGTGTCTATGTCCTCCCCCTGGTGTGGAGGCCTGTAGACAATCCCAGTTCGTATGGCTGTCCCATTTCCTGTTTCTAGGGTGACCCACAGTTCTTCTGGCTCCTTATGTGTATTCTGAATTTCTGTAGCTTTGATATTTTCATTGACATAAAGGCCCACTCAACCCCCACTTTTTGCACCTTGGTCTCTTCTGAACAGTACATTGCCAGGTACTGAAGTCTCCCAAGTGTGGTTTCTGGTAACAGATGCCTCGCTAATGGCTACTATGTCCAGGTTAGCCTCTGTCATTATTGCCTGCAGGTCTGGGATCTTGTTTCCCAGGCTGCGAACATTTGTGTACATGATTTTCCATTGGCCAGATTTCAGTGTGTTAGCTGTTGGGCGGGGTCTTGCGTTTTCCTTGTGTGTCGTATGGGGAGCCGAACCTTTTTCCTTGCCTGGTGATGCAAATGAACTACAAACATTCTGAACTCCTGTTTCACTACTTGCTGAGGGGGGAGGGGTGTTCTTCCCATTCGACCCCTCTCCCCATTTGCTATTTTAAATATTCTGTAAAGATGTCAAACTTTTGCCCTAATGCACTGACTCCCTCCTTAGTCAGATGCAGTCCATCAAATTTAAAGAACTTTAGCTCCCAAAACTGTTGCCAGTTCCCTACAAATTTTTGTCCTTTTTCCTGGCACCAGCCCTTCAGCCACATGTTTAGCTCCCCTATCTCCCCTTCTCTGACCTTCCGTCCATCTGCCCCCTCTCCCAGACTGGCAGGATCTCAGAGAAGGAGATGCCGGACAAAATGGATGATAGTTTGTCACCCAGCCTGGTCAGGTGTTCCTTGGTCTCCACAACTGACCGGCTGATGAGATCATTAGTGTCTATGTGTACCAGGACGTCAATGTTTTCTCCTGCTTCCTGTACAGTTTTAGCAATTCGGTCAGTGTCTCTCCACTCTGATGTACCTGAGAGACATCTGACCATTACCCTGGCTGGAGATAGGTATCAACTCCCGGAATCATGGAGTCTCCTATGATCAGAAGTTTTTTGGATTTCCTTTTTGCTTTTTTTGTTTTAGTTCCTGTTTTGGGTGAGTTTCACTGTGCTAGCTCCTGTGCTGCAGTGTCCTGCTCTGCAGTGTCCTCTTCCCCTTTGTTTAATTTCAGAGATAGAGGCAGATACCTGTTTGTAGTTTTTATATGGTTTGTGGAGATAATATGTTGGAGAGCACTGAGTGATGGGACACGCAATTTGCCTCTCCTAACCACCTGCCAACTAGAGGCAGCAAATTTAAAATCCGCGGGCGAAGTGAACGTGAGGTGGCCACTTCGCATTAGTGTAATGCTACGTGAAGTGGCCATTGAGGAGTGCTCACTTCACCTTGTGATTATGACTTGACTTTACATTGTTATTCTGCCTTAACGTGAAGTAAGGTGGAATGACAACAATAGGCACTTTAGACAGCCCCCCCACACACATCGCATGGCTTACAGTACTGTAAGTCACATGCTTTAGCCAGGCAGGAAGGAAGTGAGTCATACCAGCAGATACTTTCACTTTCTCCTTTGCAGAGGTAGAAGGAGGAAGGATAGTGTACGAGAGGAGTGTTTATTTGTTGCTTTCTTAAATGTCATAAAAACCAACAGTTTTTTTAAAAGCTAATTCTTTAGTTTTTGTTGTACTGTTTTGTGAGTTCTTTTTTTGTGACTGATTTATTTGTTTTATAAGTTTTGTTTTGTGTAAGTGTGTGTGTGTGTGTGTGTGTGACTCCGTGTGTGTGCGTGTGTGAGACTGTCTGTGACTGTGTGTGAAGTCACTCGTCGTCGTCGCGTGACATGTCAGAGTGGAGAGGGAAGAAGAGTTTTGTTGGGTTATGGACCAGGGACAGTTTGTGGCCCGTGGTGGCCAGAGGGGAGTGCGGACATGTGGGGGCAGTGTGGGCATGTGTTGCTGGCTCACTCCCAATTAGTTGGTCCTGCCCCCCCAAGCAGCAGCAGCACCAGTGCTACTGCCACATCCAGCAAGTCCGCCGCTGCCACCACCACCACCACTACCAGTACCAGCTGCAGGAGCTCCAGCAGCACCACCTCCCACTCCACAGCAGCAGGTGGAGCCCCCCCAAGTGCGTGACAGTGCTACCAGCAATACGTCTTCCCCTGTTGTGCCTGGTCCCTCCCGCTGCTCGATAGTCTGGCAGTTTTTCAACTGTGTCGGGGGGGCAGGAGCATTGTGGTGTGCCTGCTTTGTGGTGTGCAGGTGCGCCGTGGCCCCTGGAGGACACATCTGGGGACTGGGGGCCAGAGAACACATGCTTAACCACCACAAGGTGGAGTGGCAGGCTGCCACAGAGCAGGCCAGGCCTCCACCTGCTGGCCCTTCTGTGGCAGTGGCAGCGGAAGCTGCTGCTGTGCATCACCAGAGCAGGAGGAGGGCCACAGCAGCAGCTGCTGCTCCACCACTACCCCCACCACTGCCACCAGCACCACCCTCACCACCACTACCTGGCTTTCCTCCCGCAGCAGTGGACCCCGCCACAATGCCTGCAATGCAGGCAGATATAGCACTGCTGTGGGCTGAAATGGAGGAAAGCAATCAGAGGATGGGTGCTGTCAAGCAGCAGATGGAGCAGATCGAGCAAGAGCAGCTACAAATAGTGTCGATGCTTCATCTGCTGCTGGAACATCATGGGATCGAGCGTTAGGTTTTGTTTTCTGCACACCTGTACTGTTTTGTGTTTTGTTTGTTTAATACCAGACAGAGGGAAGGCCACAGTATTAGTTTAAAGGAAGCGATCGGCAACAGGAGCGACGCATCCTGCCCCTCAAGGCATACCCTCGGTTAAGCCTTTTAAGTATGTTGCGGCATTTTTCTCATGCTGCAACATACTTTATTGTACTAAAGAAACGTAAGCAACCCGGAAGTATGGCGGATGCTATGGGGGCTCCATTATGTGTTTAAAGTGCAATGGCAATGCACCATGCACTTCAATACAAAAGTATTTGAAGCTCATGGTGCGTCTCCGCCGCACCTTTCCTTTACACATAATGGGGCCCCCATAGCGTCTGCCATCCTTCTGGGTTGCTGACCTTTCTTTATTAAAATAAAGTATGTTGTGGCATGAGAAAAATGCTGCAACATACTTAAAAGGCTTAACCGGAGGGTAAGCCTTGCACTGGGCAGGACACAGGATCTCCTGTTGCTGACTGGTTCCCTTTAAATATATACATGTACATACAGTCATACATGCTCCTTATATGGGTGCCTTACCTCCAGGGTAATCTTTCTTGCTCCACATATCCTTACATTCCATAGTGCAATACTTTTCTGGCAAAAACACTCATAATTTCAGTAAACCGGGTCCTGGAGGACTTCCCGTTCTGAAGAGCTGCCCAAGTTCCACCACCGTGCTCAGCAATGTTATGATGTGATGCCAGGGAGAGCGTGGGGGCATGCTCCATTATACTGAATGGCCAGCAGCTTTCCAAATATTTCTTTATGTTATAATGGTCAGTTTGTGGTGAAACTTGGGCACATTTCCACTAACAAGGCTCTTGTTAGTCAAAGTGTGCCCACGTTTCACCACAACGTTGCTGAGCACAGGGGCAGAACTTGGGTGGCTCTTCAGAATGGGAAGTTCTCTGGGACCCGGTTTACCAAAATTATGAAAGTTTTTGCCAGAAAAGTATTGCACTATTTAAGGACATGTGGAGCAACAAAGATTCCCCTGGAGGTTAGGCATCACTATATTGGGTGCAATGCCATCCATAACTATGTAACTTGGTGAATCTCTTTAAAGCAGCAGTGCAACTATCTGTTGAAAATTTTGACCTATACTTTTTTATGCTATTTTACATTGCCACTTTACTTACATGCTGACTTGTATGATACTATTCTTTCCAGTATTTGAGTCTGCTTTAGTACTTTTTTTCATGTCTGAGATAATAAAAGGAGCACTCCTTTTAATATGGTGCAGACCAGGTCTTCGTCAGTATTTTACGCTGTTTTTCTCCATCAGTTGTTATAAATTACTTCTGTTGTCAAATTAACAATTAGGCAGCAGGCAGTGTTTTATGACCTCACAGAACAATAGTTGTTCAAAAACAGCTGCAAATAGTGATAAGAACCTGGTCAGAACAATATTAAATGGCGTGCTCCTTTTTATGTTGACGCGCTTGCGCAGCCAACATCTTGGGACAGTGGAGCTTCCGAGGCGCGGTCACTGTTGGGTGAATGCAGGGCACGCACCAGTAGTTGTGTCCTCCGTTTCCCAATCAGCCAGCAGCAGGGGCCAACACCCTGCCTGGCTAAGGAGGTGATGAGATCAATGAAAAGGTCTGCTGCAATGAGAGCAAAGCTCTCATGCAGCGTGACCACAGCACGCCTCTCCCTAAGTGCAGGCAACATGGCAGCATTGACTGCCGCTGTTGCGTGCAAATTCCCCTTCCTTTATTGTGGGCCGATGGGGGTGCCTAATCCCCATCGGCATCATGTGTAACACCCCCCTTTTTTTGATTGCAGAGGGGGTGCCAAACCCCCCTCGGCATCATGTGCCCCCCCCATCACCAACAGTTTCTCTTTGCCAGCGGGGGTGCCCAATCCCTGTCGGCATGTAGTCCTCCCTCCTTCCCCTTGAATGTTGCTGATGGGGGAGCTCACTCCCCGTCAGCATAATGTCATCCCCTTTCCATTTCTATAGCCGAGGGGTGCCCAATCCCCCTCTGCTCCTGCAGCTCCCTCCCCCTTTCCTTGTTGGCCAATGGGAGTGCCCAATCCCCCGTCAGCTAATGCACCCACCCACCCACACACACAGGTGGCACACTGGGAGCCAACCCCAGTGTGCCAAAGCACCTGTTAAACAGGAAAACGGTCCCCTGATTTTTTGGGGGTTTTTTCGCCCTGTAAAGAAGGAAACGGTCCCTCGGAGCTCTCCCAGGCCCCCTCCCACAACCCACACCCACCCACTCGCACCTGCCTCCCCCACCCCCACCCCATACTTACCTCCAGAGTCCACGCTATGATCTTCGGTGGACTGGGAACACGTCTGCACTCTTCAAAGCCGACTGCGAACTGAGGAAATGCCTGTAGGCTGTATAATGGAATGAATAGGGTTTTTTTCAACTTTGCTTCATATCTCGGGCATTTTTTGGAATTTTGGCACCAAATTTTCAACATGGTGTTTTTGGGAACCCTCTTCATGAATTCTATCACTGTCATGACGTTACTCAGCCTTAAAAGGTGATTTTGTACTCACTACATGGAATCACCTTTCAGGACCGATTAATGAAATGACAGTGCCAGTGTTCGCGGGTGGCCTCTCAAAGCCTATGTTGCAAATTTGGTGAAACATCAAAAATGACATTTCTGACGTGCATTGCTTAGTTGCTCACAGATCGTAACCCGAATTTGCAATATTTTTCGCCAGATTTTCAACATTGTCATTTTTGTATATGTCCTTGTGAACAGTACAGCTGCCATTTTCCACATCCTGCCCGAAATGTGTTTCCGCACTTCCAGCACACAATAGCGCGGTCGCTGTGGGAAATCAGTGTTCGGGCCAGATTATGAAAATGACAGTGACACAGTTCATGAGCAGAGGTCCTAAAATGCCTATGTTGAAAATCTGGTGATGATACTCCATAACATTACTGTGTTAGGAGCGTGCGTTGGCATATTGCACGCACGCTCATAACGTCATGCATTTGTAATATTTTCACTCTGGATTTTCACCATTGTCATTTTTCCACACCTCTTGATGAACAGTGCAGCTGTCATTTCATATATCTAGGCCAAAATGTGTTTTCGCACTTCTGGCGCAGAATAGCACGGTCGCTGTGCGAAATCAATTTTTGGGACAGTTTGAGGAAATAACAGTGACACTGTACATGAGCAGAGGTTCTAAAATGCCAATGTTGAAAATTTGGTGCCGAACGCCCATAAAATGACTGTGTTCCAAGCGTGCGCTGTATATTTCCCACGCACCCTTGTAACTTCGCAAATTTGCTATATTTACATGCCACACACACAACACTGGCATTTTTTTACACCTCCTTATGAACTGTACAGCTGTCATTTTTCATATCCTGTCCAAAATGTTTTCCCGCACTGCACTACCAATGCCAGCTCGGCAACATTCAGCATTGACAAATGTTTGTTTATTTTCAGACATGAGAAAAAGTAGTAAAGCAGACACAAACTGTGAAAAAAAGGGTATCATATAAGTCAGGAGGTAACTAGTGGCCAGCAATGTAAAATAGCATAAAAACGTATAGGTCAAAATTGTCAGCACATTTTTACAATGCTGCTTTAATTTATAATTTAAGCATGACATTATGTGCTTACAATCACAACACACAAAATGCATCTGTCTTCTGTCCAGAAAATTGATAAGTGCTAAGGAAGTGAAATGGGATCGTCACACCACATGCAAAGTCCCCCATAATTTATTGCACAGTCACTCATGCATGCAGTGGTCACACAGAGTCCCCAGATTTTTTCTGCATGCCCAAAATACATCTGCCTTGTGTCCAGAAATTTGACAAGTGCTAAGGAATTGAAATGGGATTGTCACACCACATGCAAAGTCCTCCAGAAGTTATTGCGCAGTCACTCATGCACGCAGTGGTCACACAGAGTCCCCAGATTTTTTATGCATGCCCAAAATGCATGCATCTTATGTTCAGAAAATTGACAAGTGCTAAGGAAGTGAAATGGGATCGTTACACCACATGCAAAGCCCTCCAGAATTTATTGAGCAATCATTCAAGTGCACAGTGGTCACACAGAGTCCCCAGATGTTTTATGCATGCCCAAAATGCATCCACCTTGTTTCCAGAAAATTGACAAGTGCTAAGGAAGTGAAATGGGATCATCACACCACATGCAAAGTTTCCCAGAATTTATTGCGCAGTCACTCATGTGCGCAGTGCCCCAGAATAAAATTATGACCGTGAGCAAACTGATGCTGATCCAATGTGTGCTGTGATTCAAGCAAATGCAATGTGATCATCTTAACTGGATGGAAGGGTGCCCTTTGTCTGTACACTAATAGTAGCCTTGGTGAGTTGATATGTACAAATATAAATTTATGTATTTTGTAGGTGAGGGGGGTTGACATGGACATGTACTCATGGTATTGTTCTGTATCACAGGTCACAGATACTGTTGGTGTGCACATTCCAGTGCTCGATGAGAACTTTTTGCTTAGAAATTTGCAATGGATAACTCTCAAGCACATGAAGGTAAGTATGTTTTTTTTGTTTTTGGGTGGGGGGAAGCATATTTGCAGGTTTGTCTGTAATGGTTTCTTATTTTGTTACTTCTTTACAGATTTCATCTGCATCCTTCTCAAGTCTGGTTGTTAATGATGGTCATGGTCATCTAATGAAATTACTTCTGCATGTTGCATGTGCTCCCCAGCCCTAGGGGGGCCTGATGTTGAAGAACTTGTTTGGATAAGGCCACATTGTCAGAACAACAAAGCATCTGGAAGTTTCCTAAAAAAAGAAATGAATGACTTCTTACAACTTAATTGTTATGCATCCCTCCAAGGTTCTCAAATCTCAATCCCTAAAGCCAAGTTACATTTCAAACCCACATCTTGTCAACTAACACAACCTGTGTGCAATATTTGCTGCAGTCTTTACAAAACAATGAAATGGATGAAATAAAATCGTCATACTTACCAGAATGGATTTCACATGGATATTCCATTGCTTCCTCTCTGTACGGTACAGCTACAGTACCATTCCCAATGAGTCTTTTTTTGTTACCCTGTAAAAGAAACAAAAGAAGTGTACTGTATGTGTTTTACCATTGCGGCTCTGAAAAGCTACAGAAAACAAAACATACAACTAAAGGAAGTGAAGCAGCATAACAAACATGAGTACACATACTCACTTTATGGTTTAAATATTAAGAAACTTTGTGTCTGTGGCTGATGGATGTGGTGGTCTGGACAGACTCAGACTCAGTGGTGGCAGTGGCTAACATCAGTCCCAGTGGTGGTGGTCCGGGGGTCAGACAGACGCATGGTGGCAGTGGCTAACATCAGTCCTGGTGGTGGTGTTCCGGAGGTCAGACAGACTCATGGTGGCAGTGGCTAGCACCAGTCCCGGTGGTGGTGGTTCGGGGAGCAGACTCATGGTGGCAGTGGTGGGAGTGGCTAATGTCAGTCCTGGTGGTGGTGGTCCGGGGGTCAGACAGACTCATGGTGGCAGTGGCTAACATCAGTCCCAGTGGTGGTGGTCAGGGGGTCAGACAGACTCATGGTGGCAGTGGCTAACATCAGTCCCAGTGGTGGTGGTCAGGGGGTCAGACAGACTCATGGTGGCAGTGGCTAACATCATTCCCGGTGGTGGTTCAGGGGCAGACAGACTCATGGTGGCAGTGGCTAACATCAGTCCCAGTGGTGGTGGTCCGGGGGTCAGACAGACTCATGGTGGCAGTGGCTAACATCAGTCCCAGTGGTGGTGGTGGTTCAGGGGGCAGACTCATTGTGGCAGTGGCTAACATCAGTCCCAGTGGTGGTGGAGGGGTCAGGGGCAGACAGACTCATGGTGGTAGTGGCTAACATCAGTCCCGGTGGTGGTGGTCCGGGGGTCAGACAGACTCATGGTGGCAGTGGCTTACATTCAGTCCCGGTGGTGGTGGTTCAGGGGGCAGACAGACTCATGGTGGCAGTGGCTAACATCAGTCCCGGTGGTGGTGGTCAGGGGTCAGGGGCAGACAGACTCATGGTGGTAGTGGCTAACATCAGTCCCGGTGGTGGTGGTCCGGGGGTCAGACAGAATCATGGTGGCAGTGGCTACAGTCCCAGTGGTGGTGGTCCGGGGCAGACAGACTCATGGTGGCAGTGGTGGCAGTGGCTAACATTAGTCCCAGTGGTGGTGGTGGTCCGGGAGGCAGACAGACTCATGGTGACAGTGGCTAACATCAGTCCTGGTGGTGGTGGTCCGGGGGGGGTACACCGCCTTTAAAAACTAACTTAAAACCTGCAACATTCACACCCAAATACCACCTTTCTTTAATGGTGTGGGTAGTTAAGGCATTTTTAGTAAAGCATTGGAAGGACGATCAGGCCTACGCCTATGATCAATGGGTGAGAGAACTGCTAGGGGTATTGGCCAAGATAAAGAGACATTTATTCTCTGAGGGGAGAAAAGAGCTATACGTAAAAAGATGGGCAATATTAGATGCGATCTACTCCCAGCAAGTTACGAATACTGGAATACAGGCCTGTCTGTCAGATGGTGATTAGCAGAGGAAAGCAAGCCGGAGTGTTTAATGCTTATCTTCCTTTGTGCCTATTTTCATTTTGTTCTTCCCTTTATTATCCCTATTATCCTTGGTACTACTTGGACTTTAATAATTTTTTAGATGGTAAAATTGGGGTAGTATTGGGCCCATTACCAGGACAAAGGGGATTGGTAATGGTCTGCGGGGGCTTAAAGGGTTGGGGACTCTCTCTCTCTTTCCAGGGGACACATTAGGAAACCGTCCGGTAAGAGTCAGGCTCCTTTGGGGGCCGCAGAGTAAAATATGCTCACAAGTGGGTAAATAAATGAGGATTTTGGTCGATGAAGGGAAGGGAGTACTTTAACACCGGTCTCAGCTACTCAGAGCATTATTGACCTTGGAGCTGATCACAATATGGGGCGGTTTTCTAATGTGCTTGTACATAGCGGGATGTACATAGTTCGCACAACCAGTTTGGGGTTGTGCTCCCTGGCTTTGCCAGGTATGTGTATGTTTGTCTGTTTACTGAACATGAATAAAGGTGTTTTAAAAAAAAAAAAGGAAATGTGAAAAAAAAAAAACCTGCAACATTAACCACATCATCATGCTCATAAAGAAAGCTGCACTCACAGTCATCGATGTCTGAAGTCTGACCACTAGGAATTGCTTTCTCCATTGTGTCGTCATCTTTGTCAGTGGTGGGCTGTTTCAGGCAGCCACTGCCAGTGCCTCCAGGATGCTCCATTTCCACATCAGCAAGACCACCATGACTAGGCCGGGGTATGAATACCGAGGTTGCAGTCTCTGCTGGTATGTGCCTCTCATTCATTTTAATGAATGTTAGCAAACTAACATTTGCAGAAAACAGGTTTGTCTGCCGATCCCTGACTATTGCACCTGCTGAGCTGAATACCCTCTCAACACTTACACTGGAGGGTGGGCATGTGAGGTACTTCAGTGCCACTGCAGTCAGCTCTGGCCATTCACTGACCTTTCCACTCCAGTACAAAAGAGGATCTTCAGTTATTGTCAGATGCCTGTTTTCAGACAAATATGACTCAACCATTCTCTGTGCCACACTAAGTCCAATTGTTGATGCATCATCCTGTTCTCCCGAATCATTTATTTCACAAATACCCACTTGGGACAAAGCCTCCCAAAGTGGGTTGACGCCAGCCACTTTGGATGACAGACCACCTGGAACTGCAGTCCCCCTTCCCTTTGCAGGATATGCTTGATGGTCCTCCAGGTACACCTTCAGCTGGATTATGCTGCTGAGGTTTGCTGACCTTGGCACGTGACTTCTGTGCCCCATGAACCAAGCGCACCAGTTGACCACTGGTATTTTTTACCTGTTCAGGCCCTCCCTCCAGTACTGATGCAATTCCACGTTTGTATCGTGGGTCCAGTATTGTTGCTATGGCAAAAACTGTCACTACGCTGAATGCTCATAACATGACAATTCTGGTTGAATACTGTCAGCATGTGTTGCAGCAACATACTGTTACCACCGTCTCCGGCAACATCAAGGCTATGCTGTACATTCACCAATGTCTGACTCGGCACCCACAGCAGTGGAATTGATTGGAAAATGGAGGCAGACTTGCCACTCACTGCCTGTATGGCATGTTCGAAAGGCCGTAAAATTGTTATTACAGAGTCCATGAGGTGCCACTGTTCAGTTTTCATAGACATGGAGGCCCCGGAACTGTCACAGCTAGTGTACATAACAAAACATTCTGAGATGGCTTTGTATTGTTCATACAACCTCTCTGCCATGTATAAAGTGGAGTTCCATCTGGTGACAACTTCCAGCTTCAAGCGGTGCTGAGGCAGGCTGTTTTGTATCTGCAACTGCCGTAGCTGGTCACGGGCCTTTCCAGATCTTGAAAAGTGAGAGCAGATACGTCGTACAACGGTCAGCATTTCCTTTATATCAATTATTAGGGGATAGAACTGGGGGGAGCAGGGAAAACTGAAGTAAGGTGCCTGCCTGGTGCCATGGCTTGGAGGGATAGGAAGCACATCCTCAGGATCACGAGAACAGCTGCATGGGAGTCTGAGCTGGACATCATTGTCCACCTAGGGACAAATGACTTGGCTCATCATGAGATTAGAGCAGTGCAGGAGGACTTTGTAGAGTTGGGGAGGGGCCTAAGACAAGTAACACACACAGTATCCTTCTCAGAGGTGCTGCCTGTAAATGGCATGGGTGAGGCGAGGGTACTTTGCACCATGCAGTTTAATGAATGGTTGAAAAAATGGTGTGGAGCACAGGGGTTGGGCTTCACTGGGGACTGGGGTTCCACCTGGAGGGACACCAGCCTATACTGGCAGGATGGTCTGCATCTGTCCAGGAAGGGAACAAGTCTTTTGAGCAATCGGTTTAAATGCTTCATTGGCAAGCTTTTAAACTAGTCAAGGGGGGAGGCACTGATAAGCAGCAGGAAAATCCCAGTCTCTCCCTACAAAACAGGGTACTAAATGAGAAAAAGACCGAGGTAGAAAGGTCAGTGGGGGGATGCTGCAACAGAAGGTAAAGCCATCAAAAAATGGAGAGCAATGAGTACCAATGCCCGTAGTCTGGGTAACAAGCTTCCTGAATTAGTGGCCTTGATGGAGGAGGAACATCTGGATATCAGTGGCAGTCACAGAAACATGGTACTCACAAAACCATGACTGGGACGTAAACATATCAGGATACACTACCTACAGGAGGGACAGGGAGGGTAAAAGAGGAGGAGGAGTAGCTCTTTACATAAGGGAAGGCATCAAAGCAACAGAACAAAAGGTTAAACAGGGAGGAGAAGAAGCACTGTGGGTCAATTTGGAGACAGACAATGGCACCACAATCCGCACAGGGGTTGTATACAGACCCCCCTCTCAGGGGGAGGATATGGACAAGGAAATGATAGAAAGTATACTTAGAATGGCAGAAAAAGGGGAGATATTGCTGATGGGTGATCTGAATATGCCAGATGTTAACTGAAGTGCAGTTGGCAGCCACTTGAAGAGTGGGGTTATTCTAGATGCCCTACAGAGACATGCCTTAGACAACTAGTATTGGAGCCCACTTGAGAGGAGCAATCTTAGACCTGGTTCTCTCAAATGGAGATGGAGAGGATCACAGATGTAGAAGTGGGTAGCCATCTGGGAACTAGCGACCATCGAACAGTATGGTTCACAATAAACACAGCAATAGAGTCAAGGCATACAAAGGCAAAAGTACTGGACTTTAGGAGGGCTGACTTTGCCAAAATGGGTGAGTGCCTAAGGAATGCACTAGCAAATGAGCAGGAAGGAGGGATGGAAGAACAATGAGGAATAATAAAAACTGCCATCACAGAGGTAACAAGCCTTTGTGTGAAGCAAATAAACAAAACAAAACAATGTAAGAAACCACTATGGTTCTCAAAGGAAGTGGCAGTGAAGGTTCAAGAAAAAGAAAGCATTCAGGAAGTACAAGGAATCACAGAAGGAGTAGGACAGAGAACTGTATCAGTTAAAGCAAAGGAAGCTGGGAAGGCAGTCAGAACAGCAAAGGCCCAGACTGAGGAAAAGATTGCCAACTTAGTTAAGAAGGGGGATAAAACCTTTTATAGGTACATCAGGGAGTGAAGGAAGACCAAGGGAGGGATAGTGAGGCTTAATAAAGGGGATGGGGGGTGGGCAGAGGGTGACTGTGAAAAGGCAGAGATACTAAACAAATAGTTTTGCTCAGTATTTGCAAAAGAAGAGGGGGAGGTACCTAAAACGAACAATAGAAACACTCTGGATGCAGAAGTTGATACCAGCCCATTTACAGAAGAAAGGGTTCTGAAAGAACTCTTAAAACTGAAGGTGGACAAAGCAATGGGGCCTGATGGGATTCATCCCAGAATTCTAAAAGAACTAAGGGTAGAACTAGTGACACCACTGACTACCCTCTTTAACAAATCATGGGAGAATGGGGTGGTACCCGAGGACTGGAGGAGGGCAGATGTGATTTCCTTCACAAAAGTGGGAGCAAGGCAGAAGCAGGAAACTACAGACCTGTTAGTTTAACCTCAGTGATGGGGAAAATGATGGAATCACTTCTGAAGGAAAGAATTGTCAAGTATCTAGAGGCCAGAGGGGCACAGGACCCAAGGCAGCATGGATTCACAGCAGGAAGGTCATGCCAGATGAATCTGATAGATTTCTTTGACTGGGTGACCAAAGTAGTAGATCAGGAGGGCTGTGGACATGGCCTACCTAGACTTTAGCAAGGCATTTGACACAGTCCCACACAAAAGATTAATATACAAGTTAGCCAGCCTGGGAGTGGGTCCCAAGATGACAGCCTGGGTAAAAATTGGCTGGAGAATAGGACACAGAGGTAATGGTAAATGGAGTCCACTCTGAAGAAAGGGGTTACTAGTGGGTACCTTAGGTTCAGTATTAGGACCGGTCCTCTTCAATGTCTTTATAAGCGACATTGCAGAGGGACTGGAAGAAAAGTATGTCTCTTTGCAGATGACACAAAGATCTGCAACAGAGTTGATGCACAGGTGGGGTGGAAAGGATGAGAAGGGACTTGGCAAGGCTTAGAGGAATGGTCAAATGTATGGCTGCTTAGATTCAATGCTAGAAGTGCAAGGTAATGCACCTGGGAAACAAAAACCCAGGAAAGAGTACACAATGGGGGTGAGATACTAACAACAAAAATGGAAAGGACCTGGGGTAGTCATATCAGATGACCTAAAGGTGGGCAAGCAATGTGAGAGGGCAGCAAGGAGGGCTGGGGGATACTGGGATGCATAGGAGAGGCATCACCAGTAGAAAACAGGAAGTTATTATCCCTCTGTACAGACAGCTGGTGAGACCCCATCTGGAGTACTACGGCAGTTCTGGAGACCCAATCTCCTAAAGACATAAACAGGATGGAAGCTGTCCAGAGGAGGGCAACTAAAATGGTGCAGGGTCTGCACCGGAAGACATATGAAGAGAGACTTAAGGAGCTTAATATGTATAGCCTCGAGGAAAGGAGGAGAGGGGACATGATAGAAACTTTCAAGTACCTCAAGGGAATCAACAAAGTCAAGAGGTAGCATCTTTCAAAAAGAGGTGTGCAAGAAGGGGGCACAATTTGAAGATGGGGGTGCGGCTCTGAGGTAATTAGGAAGTATTTTTTCACAGAGAGGGTTGCGGATGCATGGAACGGCCTTCTGGAGGAGGTTGTGGAGTCAAAAACAGTGGTGGAATTCAAGCATGCATGGGACAGTCATAAGGCAATTCTAGGGGGTGGAGGTAGGAAGAAGTAAGCTGTTGGTTAACTAGGATCTGCAGCTTATCCATTAAGTAGGGAAATGGGTAGACTGGGTGGGCCAAGCGGTCCTTATCTGCTGTCAAATTCTATGTTTCTATGTTTCTATGTTTAAGTGTGCTGCAGAAACTCCTGAACCACAAGATTTAAACAGTGGGCCATGCATGGAACATGAAAAAAAACACCGTTCGTGATGCATTTCACCACATTTGACCCATTGTCACTTGCTATGAACCCAGCTCTCAGGGACAGAGGGTTTAGCCATCTGTCAGTTTCAGTCAGTACCATGTCCAACATGTTCTCACCAGTGTGTGAACAGGTCACACTGCACATACAGTAGCAATCGTTGCATGCTGTTGAATTCCTGGAAGATTGCTACTGCAACAATCCACTTTACTGCACTGAATATTCACACTACTGGTTGTGCTCTGTGCTGAATGGCATTGGCAGGGCATGGAGTGTGGACATTTGATGAAGACGGTTGCACAGGTGACGATGACAAACCCAGAAACGCTGTTATTTGGCCAGATTTGCCAACTGAGGTTGATGTGCCACTTGCATTAGACATACTGCATTCACCCCCACCACCATCCCATTGAGACATTCTGGGGACATAGGTAACCTCGAGAGCGAAGCTCGAGAGGTTCCATGTCCCCAGAATGTCAAGATGGGATTTCTGCCTTGTCATGCACAGTAAGGCATCTGTTATTTTTTTTAATATATGGATGCGAGGTGAACTGGCTCACCTCCAGTTCGCAAGTCCATGTGTTTGTCGGCAGTGTTCTTGCGAGCATCACACATATAGATCCATCGGTGATGTGGCCTGTGTTTAAACCTGGTTTTCCCTTTGGCGGTGGTGTAGAAGTACAGTTGGAAAAAATAAGGGAGGGCATAACTAACTCATCCAGCCTTTGTGTGAAACAAGCGAGTAAAAGCTGGAGAAAAACAAGCATTTGTCAATGCCAAATGTTTGATGCTTGTTAAGCAATTTTTTTTGGTTTTATTGTTTTGACCCTAACTTTTGAAGATGCTTGTTTTAGGATTCACCTTATAGGCATGACATGTGCCATTTATAGTATATTGGCTGAAATTACATTTCTCACCAGAGGTGCGAAAACACACCTCCTGCAAGACTTTAAAAATAACAGGTCATGTTTATAAGGTGATGTGTAATAGGGCTGCAGCTGAGGTATTTGGGGTAAAAATGTTGTAAACTAGTTTTTTAATATTTTTACACCAAATTTTCAACATAGTCTTGTTATGATCCTGCTTCATGAAGACATTCACAAGGAGCTGCAAAGATAAGACTATATTGTAAATTTGGGGTAAAAATATTGAAAACTACCAAAGTTTCGAGGCTGCGATCATAAAATTCAACATAGCTCAGCTGAGATGCAATATTTCGTTCTTAGTGAGAGGTTTCAGTTTTTGCCCAGTTTTACACCACTGCCTTCTCGGCGGGGTGGGGATAGGCAACTTAGTTAAAGTCACTCAGTGAGAAACTTGCTCTTGTGGGAAATGATTCTATGTTCCAAGGTCTGCAGGAAAACAATACACCAGACTGCCCCTCCTTACAGGTAACACTGGTTCAGTATGGGGATTAATATAATTTAATATATGGATCATGAATTTAATAGTCTACTAAAGCATGCAAAAAAAATTAGGTAATACCATCGCACCTCCAATTTTAATACTATTATCAATCAATGTTAATAGTATTGTCAATCAATGTTAATACTATTATTCCACAGCTGAACTATAGTATTAACACTGGTACCAAACAGCGCAATTGCCCACAAAAATGCCTTCTGCCTCCCACGGTGTGGTAAGCATGCCTTCCGATTGGCCACTTTTCCTGTGTGGGCAGGCAGAACAAATTCAAAAACATGGCGGCTTGTTCTCTTGCTTGGCGAGAGAAATCGGCGATGTTGACAAAAGCATTTTTTTTACTCTGCTGCCTACTCCGGGCCATCTCCCCCTACTTTGAAATGCCTTCCTTGCTGAAAAATCCTTCTGCTTTCACCAGCCTTCTCACTACAGTGCCTGACCACTGCCGTGGCAAGCCCTGTGCCAGGGGACCTAAGTTTTTGTGGTGCGCCAAACCAGTTTGCTACAACTGTGCCTGATTTTCTAGTCTCAGGCACAGTTACAACAGTTTTCTTGGTTTACAGTAGCTTGCGCCAGATATCTGGCACAAACTCTGTAACAATGGCCCCTATGAGTGGTGCATGCTAGACCACAAAACTGTGGTCTAAGGTGCAAGGGGTATAAAATCCCAGTTGCTGGACGGAGAATGCCGCAGACCCCGTGCATCATTTGTTTAGCACACTGGGGGCTTGCGGCATTCTTAACTGTTTGAAATTCCGGCCCCAGGACTCTCATCCTTGTGTGGTTTGCCTCTCTTCCTGCCTTAAAGGAAAACTGCACCCTCATATCTTCGAAATGTCATTTGCTTCCATGTCAACAGACAACTTTTTCCATGTAGCTGTTAAAGATGTATGCAAATGTTTCTGTTAGTTTTCACACTTCATACTAGACACTGTCACTCTCCTGGGAGAGTCCATTTCATGGTTGTTGAAATCTCATTGTCCCTGAGAGCTACATTAACATATGAGAATGTAATGTGTAATCAACCTTTAAACTCCCCAGTATGCCTGTCTGCTTAAGTAGTTTTAAAAGAACATAGCTGCAAGATATGAGGGCACAGTTTTCCTTTAATGTCAAACCAGACTGTACAGTAATCACTGGTACCAAGGGGAGTGCCCAGTGTTGACATCTGCTATGCAGTCCCTGTTTGTAAGCACTAGGTAAAGTACTGCCCCATCCCTAGTGGGTTAATTGACTAGCTGCTTAAGAGAAGCCCCTTGTCTTGAAGGCAAAGTAAGTCTTTTTGCAGACGACACAAAAATATGCAATAGGGTGGACACTCCCGGTTGAGTGGAAAGGAAGAGGGCTGACCTTAGAAAGCTAGAAGGTTGGTCACGCCCATGGCAACTAAATTTCAATACTAAGAAGTGCAAAATCATGCATATAGGGAAGAGTAATCCAGATGCAGAATACCTTCTAGGAGGAGTCAAATTTATTTATGTATTTATTTATTTGGTTTTTGTTTACCCGGTAGGTACACTAGACAAGAGTATTGCCTATATTCGGGCACGACTACCCTTTCTTGATGATTGAGCAGGGGACAAGTAGTAAAAAACGGACCCTTCATACTATGATGTTGTCGGGACTGAAGATCTGTAGACAAAGATAAATGATATTGCATCATCTTCTTCTGAAAATGAGTAATCTGGGCCAAATAATCATGTCGAGTAAGCTGTGACAGGGAATACAAATGCTGTAGCTGTTTCCTATCCTTTAAGTACAAAAAATTGGAACCCTGACGAAATCGTCTACCATTTGAAATAAGTAAGGAACGGCGATCCGATTTTGTGTTTCTGTCCACCAACCCATACGATCATCATATAAAGCATATAAGGATTTCCTACAGGCCAAAAAAGTAGAGATCAGCCATTGAAAGGCATCTTGCAATAAAAGCTCAGAATTAAACCTCCAGTATCCAGGACCTCTAGGAGCCACTGCTGGACCCAAAGTAGCATTCAAGATCTTATGGTCAGAATAAGGAGTAGGTTCTACAGAGACAGTCTGAAGTATCAATGAGAGAGACAGGAACAAAAAATTAATATGGGTGGATAATGTCCTCTTAAAAAAAGTACGCTCTCGCACTCCAGTGTGTGAAAAAAACGCATCCTTAAGACGAGCGTCACGGACAGCCTTATTGAGGGCAGCCATATCGCCAAGTATTTTCCCCGTGGTGGTAGCAGAACCTCTATCCCACTTACTTAAGCCACAATTGAAATCATCTCCCCAAATTACATAATGAGCAATATGCAAAAAGGGACTAATTTGTTGAAAAAGAAGGGTGACCTCTGCTTTAGTTTGGGGAGCATAAGTATTAATAACATGAAAAAAAAACTGTGTCCAAAAGAAAATCAAGCAACAGAACTCTACCAGGGATGAGGTCCAACACCCTTAGCACAGTAGGTCAAATGTGGTGAAAAAGGACTCCAACCCCCATACATCTTTCCGGGCCAATTGACCAGAAAGTAATCCCCGAGAGCCATGCTTTAGTAGCCAAAGTGAGTTCAAAAGTAGTGTGAAGTCTAGTATCCTGCAGAAGAAAGATCCCAGGAGCTAAAGACTGTAAAAAAGAAAACACCACACATCGCTTAACTGCATTCTTAATGCTATTGACATTAGATGTCAAAATTGAGAAAGGAGGGGGAAAAAAGCATAGTGCCAAGAAAGTGGGGGAGGCAAAATCAATGTTTTTTCTTCCTAGGTTTCCCTTTCCTAGGCGAGGGTTGGGAAGGAGTGCCGCTTTCATCAATTATCAGTAAATCAGCAGCATCTCTGGGAAGAACAGAGTCCGCTGAGGAACAGACTGAATCAGTATCTGAATGATCAGCATCCAAAAAAACAGAAAACCGATTAGAGGAATCATGAAGGGAAGTCTTAGGCATTTTAGGGGTAGGCAGGGTACCAGTAGACCGCTTTCTGGTCGACATCCATCGTTCCGGAGGGCCCTTAGCTTCGGGGGGGGCATTGAGCTAGGAATAATGTGAGAAACACTGGTGGGCACAATGGCTGTTTGTGGAACAAGGGAGTGTTCAGGGGCAGCTACAATCAGAGGAGGAAGAGTCTCCTGTAAAACAGCAACTGGACAAGCAACTGCTACCTTGGGAGGGGGAGAGCCTGGAGCAGTGGGGGCAGGCATGGTAGGAGAAGGAATAACCTCAGCCGACCGTGTAGTAGAAACCTTGGAAAATTTCCTCTGGGTTAACGAAATCAAGAGACGCTGCTCTTCCCCATCAGCAGACGAGGAGGTTGTATGAGCAGCTTTAGGACAAGACATGTAGACATGACCTTCTTCCCCACAAAGGTTACAACGAACCAAGTTGGAGCAATGACCACTAAGATGACCAGTTTTGTGACAAAAGGAACATTTCAGCTAATCACAAGCACTACTAATATGCCCTGAAAGCCCACATTTATAACAAGTCCTAGGTTGCCCTGGATAAAACAGAACACCCCTGTCCTGTCCCAAAAAAAAAAAACTATTAGGGAGATGGCAAGGACCCACCTTCAGAATGTAAAAGGACCCTAATTTTCCAGCATCCAGTCCAAATACCCTCAGAGTCAAGGATAGCCTCGGGATGACCCATAACCGTGCAACGTTGTTTGAGCCAAAATAATAAGTCTGTAACACTGACCCCTTCATTTTGGAAGAGAACAGTAATAGTTTTGTGAGCCAGCCTACTAAGAGGATTAACCTCAAAAGGGGCCCACAATGGAGAGGCCTTTACCTGGTGATAATGTGCCCAGAATTTGTCAAGGCCTCCTCCTAGTTTAAAGCTTACATCAAAAACACTCTCTCCAGACACATGAATTAAAGCATACAGTTCAGAGACTTGAAAATTTAGACTGTTTTTCAACAAAGTACGACCCACATAAACCCTGTCAGGAAAAACTTCCAAACCCCCCTTATACAGGATACGAACTGCATTATGGCATTTCGCTGAAGTGGCTGAATGATGAAAAAGGGAGGAAAAAGGTCGAGAGGTGGTAGGGGGAGCAGGAGGGGGGGAAGGAGGGGGCTGCACTCTTCCACCAGGAGAACCCTGTGGAAAGTTTCTAATGTGAACAGGAACATGTTTCGGTATATCCGAAAAGTCAGAAACATCACTATGTGCAGCGGTCTCCACCTCATGTTGTGGAGAATCAGCCCGTGTAGTAATAAGTGGCTGCAAAACTGAGGTCTGAGAAAATTCCAAGTCAGAGGGCAGGTGAAGAGAAGAACTTGGGGAAGCATCCAAAATCAGAGAGGGATCCAACACAGGAGTAGGCTTAAGTGAATCCGAAGGAGAAACCCCACCAGGCAATTCAGCAGCCAGTGTGACAGAGTCAGCAGCCAGTGTTACAGAGTCAGTACTCACAGAGTCAGTACTCACAGTCTCTACAAAAGCACCAGGAGATTTAGAAGACTGGACTCCTGGAATTGAAATAGGAGAAAAGCCGGAAATCCATGAGCCAGTATCAGGTGAGCACACCCAGCCTGCTGCAGGCAGCGAGTCTTCCACAGTCCAAGGTCCACCTTTCTCAACAGGGGCATCTGCCCAGCGAATAGTGCTAGGACAGCCTTTCAAAGTAACTCGCTCCTTGTGAGGTTTCTCCGACTCCATGGTAAATGAAAACACTGTGGCAGCCACCTGATCTTGGCCGGAGTGGTGAAAAATAACACCCAGTTCAGACGGAACCTCCGGACGTTCCGTAACCATAGCAACTGGCAGTGAAGTGTCAACAAGAAGGCCAGAAGACGCAAACGTAGTCGGCAAACTAGTCGGTCCAAAACGGTGCAAAATGTCTTTCTTCCTTTGCAAATACAGTTGCTCTTCTTCCAACAGTAACTTATTCAATTCCTCTTTAGAAGATTCCATAGGAGGCAAACTGGAACCCACTTTAGGCGATACAGACCGACAGGAGTGATCCAAAACTGGCAATGCAGACAAGCAGGCAGCCTCAACAAAACATATAGGCACAATAGCTTCAGTAGGCACAATAGCTTCAGTAGGCACATTAGCTGCAGCAGAAATGTCCATAGGTAACAGCGGCAAAGCTGCAGGGGAGACAAGCTCTTCTCCCAGCTGCACATCCACCCCCTCCAGCGGCAGCACAGCAACTGACTCAGCCATCCTATGACGGCCAAAGGGGTCCCCCTACTGGCAAACAGTAGGGGAATTTTTTTATTGGAATCATAACAAATTCATAACGAATTATACAAAATCAGTATTACAACAAACATAACCATAACAAAATAAAAATGACTAGAAAAAAGAAAATAATATTGCCTCACTCTTTGTAAGAATGTAGTTAAGCTCACCCTCTCCCCATCCCGGTATAATAAGTGTGGCTGTATTAATTCAAAAGCTTAATCATTTCAAAAATCATATCAAAGCCAATTACATTCCACAAGACAAATCATACATTAACATTTTTTCATTCAATTGATCAAAAAATGAAATCATAATCTTTCCATAATTCTTCCCACTCTACTTTGCTCATCTTCATTTTCTCATGCATCTTTAATCAGCACAAATCTTGATGTACTATAGAAAACAAATCAATCTCTGAAATATATTGTTGCTGCAGCAATAACCGGCATCTAGAAATCCAAATCCAATAGAGAAAAAATGTGTGTATTATTTGCTGAGTACTAAGAGATCCACGTGTCATACTTTTAATAACAGTCCCGTAATATAAAAGATCCTCAGAAGATGGAACTTTCACTCTATTCTTCCAGCGATTTTTAACCACATCCCAAAATTCTTGTGCATATGGACATCGAAAATATAAATGTTCTACTGTCTCTAATATTAAATCGCAATTGTCTCTTGGGCAATAACGTTCTTGCATACGTTTATGTTTTTGGTTGTTACGGACATTAATTTTTTTATGTATCCCTAATCAAGCAGTATCCCACATATGTATTGGAATACGTAAATTTGTTATATAATTCGAAATACCGTCTCGGATGTGTGGTAACCTTTCTAAGAAGGGGGGTTCATAAAAAAATGCGTTTAAAACCGTCTGATACAACGTTTTTCGTGGATGTTGTAAAACAAAATCCCATTTAACTTCCCAATGTTGAATCTTATCGAAAACCTCATTCCGTTCTTGTATTAATTTGGGACGTCTTTTGTTTTTATGGACAAAATTATTTGTCCTCCATTCTTGGAGAATAACCCGCAATTTCTTGGTAACCAAAGGAATCCAAAAGGATTCTTGAGATTTCAATAGTGGTATCAAATTAGCATATAAAAACACAGAAAAGAAAAAGAGGATTGGGTTTATCATATTTAAGCCTCCAGATTTAATATCTAAATATAATACATTCCGTTTAATCAGATTTAGACGACTCCCCCATATCCCACAAAAGAAACATCTCATTAATGATGTTTCCAATCGTTTAGGCAATAAATAAATATTGCTTAAATATAAAAAAAACAGAATTAAAAAAGTTTTCAACAAATATACCCTTTTCTTTTTTGATAATTTCCATTTGTTCCAACTAGCTACCTTTGCATTACCTATTTGCAATGCTTTTGACTAATTGAAACCCGCACAGTCATCACTCCCAAAATAAATACCCAATATTTTACACGGAGCTTGATCCACTGTAATCCCTCCTACTATTTCAGGTTTCGTAGGAAATCCTGCCACTTTTAAACAATGTGATTTAGTTCGATTTATCTTTGCACCTGTTACCATCCCTATTGCTGTAATCATAGTACATGCTTTCTCAATAGAATGACCATCTTGCAATATTAAGCATAAGTCATCGGCATAAGCTAAACCTTCGAAAATATCTCTGATTCCCCGTATACATTTAATAATCGGGGTGAACTATTCAATATTCGTAACATAGGATCTAAGGCTAAAACATATAAATATGGACTCAGTGGGCACCCCTGATGTACCCCCTTATAAATTCGGTATTTTTTCCCTTGCCATCCATTCTCGTAAGGAATAATATATGCTAATGCACAGCATAACTGAAGCCAGTGTATAAATAATTCTGGAATCCCAAATCCTGCTAAACATTGCCATAAATAAGTGTGAGATACTTCATCAAATGCCTTAGCTTGGTCTAATCTCACTAATTACCCTAAAACAGGTTGTAATCCCTTCTCCGCTTTGACACTTTCCATAATCTCCTTAATAAATAATAATACATCTCTAATATTACGTCCAAGGATTGAACAGAATTGTGAATTGCTGACTAAGACGGGCATCACTAATAACAATCTATTTCCCAATAATTTGGAGAAAATCTTAAAGTCCACATTAAGCAGGGTCAAAGGACGCCAGTTCCCAATATTTGTTCGATCACCTTTTTTATAAAGAAAAATCATTAACCCCTCATACATTTGTGAAGGTAAATACATTTCATGAAGAAAACAATTATATAGCTCTAAAAGCTCCGGTGCCATAATCTCCCACAAAACCTTATAAAACTTGCTCGGCAATCCATCTGACCCTGGGGATACATTAGACTTAAGAGATAAGATACGGATTCAAGCTCCTGTCTAGTAAAATCTGCCTGTAAAGCACGCTGCATTTCAACTGGCACTTGGGGAAGGGCAGCTGCCTGTAAAATTTGGGCCACATAATCAGACTCCTCATATTGTACCTCAAAAGTTTTATCAATATGATCTTCCAAATTCTGCATAATCTCTGAATTATTTGTAGCTAACAGGCCCGTAGAAGTTTTTAAACCTGTAAATACTCTTTTGTCTCGAAGATGTTGGCTAGCTAAAAAAGGGTTAGCATAAGCCGACTTACCCTGTGTACCAAAAGTTTGTTCATTATGTAGAGATTTCAGTCTATCATATTGATAATTAGACATATCTAATTTGATATCTCTGATATCCTGTGACACATCTACCTCACCCGCCATTTGCACTGACATGAGTGACCGCAGGGAATGTCTAAGAGATAAATAATGTTCGTATTGCGTTTGAACTCTAAATTTACCGATAAACTATAGATAGCTTATTAAACATGTTTTCAAATCTTCCCACCAATTAGCTATCGCATCATATAAGCCCAACGTGGATATTTTATCTATTATAATGGTGCGTAATTCCAACAATACCGAAGATTGCAGTAATAATGAAGTGTTTCGTTTGCACATTCCAGGGCGTCTTTGTCTGCTTGGTGGATTTTCTATTTTAATACCAATTAAACAGTGATCCGAAGATTCCACGGGATCATAAAGAAGTTTTGCAATCTGTAAGGATTAATGAGTAAATATAAAATCAATCCTGGAAGATAGAACTCCCTTAAAAAATGTGGGTTTAGCTTTATTATGACCACCAGAATGGGTATCTACCAAACCTGCTAATGATATGAGAGATTTCAAAAAAGTTTTGTCGCAAAACTGCTTACTCGCTTTTGCTGTAGTCTGAAAATTTATATTAAAATCCCCACCAAAAAAAATTTGTCGGCTAGTATAAAGATAAGGTTGTACCTTTTTCAACAATTCTATCCACAAGGCTTTTGTCTGGGGACCATATAATGTAAATTAATCGACAAGGTAAGCCTTTTAATACCACATCTAGTATAAAAGCTCTTCCAGGTTCAACATCTATTAACCTCTGTAAACGTACCTCAGGAATAAGAAAACAAATTCCCACACCACTGCACATGTCATCTCCTATAGATCAATGAGACATTCTCTAATGCCAATCCTTAGTAGCTTGCAAAACTTCTTTACATGAATGCAATCTTGTATCTTGTAAAAAATACACATCATAATTTAAGTTTAGTAGTATTCCAAATGTTGTAAACTGTTTTTTCTGGGATTTCAAACTATTGGCATTTAACGTAGCTACAGCTATCGAAGAAAATTCAGGGAGGGGGTTTAGGGCATTTTACGCTTGATCTGGTTACATGCTTCCGAGATCCAGGCCTAGTAATTTTGGGGGGGGGAACATCTTTAGTACTCGTTGTGTCTTCAGACTCACAAGGAACATTCGAATCTAACAATGGTTGTGCCTCCTCAACCTGGTCTCCCCAGGAAGAAAAGACCGCAAATCTATTAGCCAGAGGCAATGGAGACAGGGGAGGAATACTATGTTCATTTAAGGGCTCCTCAGGACCAACAGGCTCCACTGTATGTTTGTCCATTCCATCAACAAAATTAGCTTCCAGCATAGCTGAAACAGCTAATGAACCTTGTGGTCCTTCTCCCAAAGGGGACTCATTTATTTTTAACAAAGATGGAGGTCATTGGGGTGATCCTTGGGGAGTCACAAAGGGAGTTTCTTTATCATCCCGTCTCTCCTGCCTCGGAAGCGGATTCTGGAACTGCAAATCTGCAGGGGAAGAAGGGATATGCCCTTCTAGGCCACCAGAGAACCGCAAAGGGGTTGCCTGTCTACTCTCACCAAACCCTCCTCCACCTCTACCCCTTCCCCTATGCCTATTTCCAGCTACATTCTCGAAACCACTAAAGTGTCTTTTAGCTTGAGCTAAATAATATTCTTGGTCAGAAGTGTCATCAGTATCTACTGATGCCCAAGGGCAGTCTGCAAAAGAGTGGGTCCGTTCTTCACATAAATTACAAACCGGCAAATCCACAGTGGATTGCCGTATGACCCAGTACTCCACACCGAAAGCATTTCATTTGATCAAGGAGGTATTCAAATGGGATAAAGATCCACATTTGTAACAGCTTTCCGGCTGACCTGCGTAAAAAATTATGCCCCTATCCCGTCCTAAAAAAAAGGAACTGGGCAGATGCTGTATACCATCGTCTGTTTGGTGTAATTGCACTCTTACTAACCAACCCCCAGTCCAAAAGCCATTCTCATCTGTAATGGGTTTAGGTTTATCATGCAATGAACACCGTTTTTCCAACCAAAACAATATGTTTGCAATATTAACCCCTTCATTCCTAAAAAGGATAGTTACAGTCTTAATTGTGGGTTTTGTCACAGGAATAGCCATAAAGTCTTTCCAAATTTCCTGATCCTTGACTTCATAATAAAGTCTCCAAAATTTATCAAGTGCAATAATTGAGCAAAAACTAACGTCATAATTATGATCTCCCAGCGGGTGAATAAAAGCATACACTTCAGTCGGAGAGAATTTCATGGATTCTATAAGCAAGGTCTTCCCCACCCATATTCGGTCTGGAACCACCGGAGATTTCCCTTTATAACGAAGGTGAACTAGAAACTGGCATTTAGCAGCTACTGCAGGTTTACGAAATAAACTCGCATAAGATTGCGGCTCAACCTCTGCAGGGAGGGCAGTTCTATCCTGTGGGCAATCTCTGTGAAGTGGAGTAACAGAAACAGTACCTGACTCCAGGTTATCATCCTTTCAGAAATCATCCTGTGATGGAGAAAACTGGTCATCTTCAAAGTGATCCATTAAAATAGGAACCAAATCTGCGGTATCTTCTTCTTGCTCTCCAGCGTCTGACGCATCAGCTTTTCCAACCACCTCAACTTGAGGTTGCGCATCCTCAGTATTGTAATCAAGGGACTTAGTCTGAGCTGTTCCACATTAGACAAAGGTTCTTGCCTTAATTCCAGATTTCGTTGCTGAAGTTGAAAACAAACCGGAGAACCTGGTATAGGTATTCCAGGGTCAGGAATCCATTTATTACCTGCCCATAACCATCAGGCTTGGCGTAAAGCTTCCCCTGGAGATCAGTCCAACAACTGACAAGATTTACCAGTAAATGAACCAGGTAAAGTCGTTTTTTCCAAATGTTCCTCCGGTACAGGAAAAACATTTTCAAGTGTCAAATCTTCTGGATCCAAAGGTAAGCGTTTTTCCCTTCTTTCACAGGGCTGGCAATTGAACGTTTGTGCTTAGAGCGTCCTGCTTCCAATTTCTGTCTGCATGTCTGATAATCCTGCTCTGCAATTGAGATTAAATCCAACAATTGAATCTTTTTCTGTTCCAATTCTTGTTGTAGTCGAGTTTCTTCTGCTTGGTTATCAATGGACCTTACCGGAGATTCCGGTAAATCCCTCAAAGTTCGAGCCGTTTCTAGATCCATATGTATTTCACCATGATCTACAGACTGAGAAGTAGTAGCCAAGAGTCCAGAGCTCGCAACAGCATGACCGTTCTCCTTCACCTCCTCCTCTGTACTGAGGTCTTCCATCCCTGCAGACCGGTGGACAGCGCCATCTGCCTACAGAGTTGGGGAATTTCCCCGGTGTCCTGGCCAAATTTCCCTCATTCACTAAAAATACCACCAACTGGTTCAAAGTCAGTTGGCATTCATCGGTATCCCCTTCCCCCGGGTCATTTCTGAAAATAGGCAGGATTTGTCTAGTGCACTTACCAGGTCAACAAAAACTAAATAAATAAATAAATAAAAAACGGAGGGATAGGGAGACATGATAGAAACATTCAAATAGGTGAAGGGAATAAACAAGGTACAGGTTCAGGACATTTCTCATTTTAAGACCCACACAAGAACCAGAGGTCACAGCATGACTCTAGAAGGTGGCAAATTTAAGGGTAATGCAACAAAGTTCTTCTTTGCAGAGAGGGTGGTGGATGTGTGGAACTGCCTGGCACCTGAAGTGGTGGAAGCAAAAACAGTCAGAACATTCAAAAAGGCTCAGGATGGGTACAAAACAAACATAACACTGAACAGCAGTAAGTGGGGGGGTAGGCTTATGGTCAGACTAGATGGATCTGGAGGTCCCCTTCTGCCATCACTTTCTATGTTTCTCTGTTTGTAGGGAGTCAAGAATGGTCCTGCTCCTTGATGAAGCTGCAGTTGGAAGGCTCCAATCCATAACTGGCAGCTTGAAGTCACCAAATAGCAGCACCACCCCCTTTCTTGCCATCCAAATGATGACTTCTCTAAGTGCCTTACTCAACTCCTCTCCCTGTGCTGGAGACCTGTATATCACTCCAGTACAGACAGTGTCTTCATCTCCTGGTCATAGGATGACCCATGGCTTGCCCAGCCCTTCTGTTTCCTCTGGGGCACCTGCACTTCCATGCCCTTGATTCCCTCCCTTACATATACTGCAACCCCTCCTCCTCCCCTCCTCCCTTCCCTATCTCTCCTGAACAGAGAGTTGCCTGGCATGGTCATATGCCAGTTATGACTGTCAGTGCATCACAACTCTGTTATGACCACCAAATCCAGGCTAGCTTTTGCCACTATGTCCTCCAGGTCCGGGAATTTTATTTTCCAAACTCTTTGCATAGGCTTTCCATACCTTACTCCCTCCTTGCCTACTTCCCTGCTTGCCTGTGCTGTTCACTGACACTCCCCAACCCACCTCTACTCTTGTTACCTTCTTCATTACCTGTCTACTTTGCTCCTTTATTTTTGGAACATGACCACAAAAAAACAAAGAAAACAAGCATTTGTCAGTGCCAAATATTTGTGTGCATGCTGTGTGTGGCAGGCATGAGTACTGAGATGAGTAATTTGTGTTGGATCTTGACTTCCTGCTGACTGTATGTCTGTCCCTGCGCTGTAATGAAAAATGCTCAGGCTAACCTACTTTTCCCGGTGCAGTGCATGGGCCCATCAGACCTCAACATGAACATCTACTGCTTGTGAGGGAAGGCTCCCTGGTCTGCTACAAGATGTTATGTATGCAGTAGAACACTGCTCTGCCACTCCCCAGGCTCAGACCATTCAGCTGGGTCACTGGGCTCACACTAAAACTTAGGTCACTGGCACAGGAGGAAATGGTCTCCACTGGGCAATGGCCATCCCTGGAAGCAATGTTACTTTGCCTTTTTTTATTGTAATAGTTTTGACCCCAAAATTTTAACAGTCTTTTTATGACCCCTCCTTTTTCTGAACATGACAGGTGTCACTTATAAGCAATCAAGTCAGGGCAACAATGCCTATAGCAAGGCTAACAGGATACTGGGTTGTATTGGGAGTGGTATTGATAGCAGAAGAAAAGAGGTAATACTTCCCCTTTACAGATTCCTGGTGAAGCCTCACCTAGAGTACTGCGCCCAATTCTGGAGTCCTTGCCTCAGAAAGAATAAGGACAGTTTGAAGTGCAGTGCAAAGTAACAAAAATGATTCAGGACCAGCAGGGCAGATCCTATGAGGAGTGTCTCAAGGCAATAAATATGTACACACTGGAGACCAGAAGGGAGAGGGGAGATATGATAGAGGCCTTCAAGTTCCTTAGAGGAACTAACAAAGTGAACTGCAGGGAACTGTTTAGCCTGAATACCAATTTGTGGTCATGTAGACAAGAATGGAAATACACAGGAGGTAGATTCAGGAGAGATGTGAGGAAGTACTACTTTACGGAAAGGGTGGTGGAACCTTGGAACAAGCTGTCGACTGAAGTGGTAGGTGCAAAAGCAGTCAGGGGATTCAAGCAGGGCTGGGACATAATGAAGGGAATAGTGGTTACTGGGGGTGATAGGACCAAGGAGGAGACTAGAGAAAGGATGGGAAGGTAAGTACCCTGGAGGAACAGCAGGTTCCAGGGATTATAGGGAACTTGGGCAGACTGGATGGACCTCTTGTCTTTTTTTGCCATCATTGTCTCTGTTTCTAAAAAATACTGGACAAAATGTCATTTTGTGTCTCAAGTGCAAAATCACATTTTGGCAAGGTAAAAAAAAAAAGACAGCTGTCGGGTCATGAGGTGGTGTGAAAAAATGACTGTTGAAAAGTGGGGGTCAAAAATATTGGAAAAACTAAAGTTACGTACAAGCGTTGAAAAATGTCAATGTACCTTCATAACTTTGTGTTTTTTAATATTTTGACCTGAAATTTGCAACTTAGTATTCTTATGACCCCACCACATGAACTCAGTAAGTGAACAATTTTAAATCCCTGCTGTAATGTCATTTCAAGGTATAGGTGCAAAAACAAATTTTGGCCAGGATTTAAAAAATGACAGCTGTCACATTCATGAAGTGGTGTGAAAAAAAGCATTGAAGAATGTTCACATGCATTCAAAACTTTGTCGATTTTTAATATTTTACCCAATTTTTCATCATAGCTTTCTTATAACCCCACCTCATGAACATGGTAGATGAAAATGTTCAAATCTCATCTGAAAGGTGATGTCATGGAGCGACTGCAAAATCGCCTTTCAGCTTAGAGTTGAAAAGTTTCACACACTTGTTCACGAGACAAGGTTCCCAAAAGGCCCATGTTGAAAATTTAGGGGAAAAATATTAAAAAAATAAACAAGTTAGGAATACTAGATCAAAATACATGACATACATTGATCGCATACCTGATTTTCTCAGTTCCCGGTCCTACAAAGGTTCATACACAGAAAGGTAGGTGCTAATAGGCAACATGGTCTTGTTACTCCATATCATGGGTGATATTTGAAGCTATTATTTGGTATTATGGTAGAGTCAAGTCTCTTTTTGAAGTCTGCCTTTTTTATGATTAATTATGACTTCCGTTAGGAAAGCATTCCAAGGATTAACTACTCTATGGCTGTAGAAGAACAGTACTGTCTTTTTTGTGTAAAAATGCTTTCCCTCTCTCTGTAGTGGGTGACCGCTAGAAATGTTTGTGCACTTGGGCCCAGATATTCAAACTGCACCACAAAGATGCGCAATAGCAGGAGCAGGCACAAGTCCACTGTGCCCATGCACAACACGTGCGATATTCAAACACTGCACAGGTCAAGATGCGCCTGCGGCACACAACTGAATAGCGTGCCAACTGCACCATAGTGCAACAAGGGGTTGTGCAGTGGCGGGGGTCAGATGCGCAATAGCACAACCAGAGATGCCCAGTGGAGCGGGGCAGTAGTGCAACAGCACAACCAGGGATGCGCAGGGACAGGATGCAGGGGCCCACCACCCATGGTAGGGATGGGCAGAGGAGCACACAGCAGAACAGACATCGCCCCCCACACCCTATGCACTGCACAACTGGAGGAGAGCAGAAAGAACCACCAGCCCAGGGACACCAGCAACAAACCCACCACCTGGGCATGATGCCCCAGCACACCCCCTTGCAAGCTGTGACCGTCACACATGGATGCCCATCCACCCTGTGCCACACCATCCCACCAATGCAGAGCACACCCTGCACCAAAATCCCCATACACCCTGCCCAGGAGTAGCGCCCAACAGTGCAGGACACCCCATGCATGCCACCACCCCCACTGTGACAATGCAACCCTGAGCACCACAGAACCATGCAAGGCAGCCCCACCACGAGCACCCTTCAGCGGGCAGCAGCAGATAGCGATGCAACGACTGCATACACAGTGTCAACATGCACGTTCTCCCCACCAGGTACAGCTGTGAGACTGACCATGCGCCGGCACACGAGGTGCCCTACACGTGACAGAGCATGCCCCAAACCCCACCACCAGTGGAACAGCACCCTGCACACCCTCCTAAGGACACACCCCATCCCAGCACTGGCCACAACAGCCTGCGCAGACACCCACAGTGTTGCATGGAATCATGCGCCACACAGGATGCAACACAGTGCACAGACAAACAACCACCCATACCCAAGGACACACCAACACAGGGACACAGTAGTGGGTCAGCCAAGCCCCCGGCGTGTGGCCACGGCAGCCGTGTACACATGGCCAGAACCCCTCCACGACACAGGTGTGCCAGCAACCCTGTGCAGGCACCACGACGCCTTACGCCACCAGCATGTGGCTGGAGCACAAGGGACAGACAGTGGAGCACATCCCCTGCAACAGACACAAGTGACAGCATCGAGGTGGGACAACAACAGCAGAGGCAACAGTGCCACCTGAGGCAGACGTGCACCACACCAGTGACAGGAGGCAACCCGGCATCGTGCTGGGTACAGTGGCTGTCAAGCATGGGCAGCCACCACTGACATGCCAGTGGACTGTGCAGGTCACAGACATGCAAGGGTGGCAGCTGCGCAGGCCATGGACGGTCTGACAGGGGCGCCATGGACACAGTGCATGCACTGTGGACCACTGCACACAGTCATCCAGTGCACAGGGAACAACACACAAACCACAGACAGTGATTGAGAGCTACGCCCACACCACACTCACCTCCCCTACGGACACACACACACACACCCATGATAGCACCGCCCCCGACACCATGCACACCACTGCAGCTGAGCACCATTAGCCCACTGCAAATCAGAGACCACCACAGTAGGCATAACTAAACAAATGTATTGTAACAGTATAAACAAAACTATGTACAGATATATACAACACAAAGGGGTGAGGACCACAAACCGGGTGGGGTGGGTAAGGGCAGGTGAACATATGGGAGAGGGAAGGAGGGTGTGAGGGTGGGTCCAGGGGGGTAGGTGCAGTCCAGTGGTGGATGTAATTCAGCGGGAGCCCCACCCCAGCTCCAATGGTGCCTCCTGCCATGCCTCCTTCTCACTCCAAGCTGCTCCACCCTCTGGAGTATTTTCAGGCAGGCCCTGGCCACCTGAAGTAGCTCCTGCAGCGTCTTCTCAATTTGCACTATCTGCCGTCCACCTAGGACAAGGGAGTAGAGTCAATAGGCATGAATGCACAGCCCCCTGCAGCCCACCCATTGTGCATGGCATACAGCCATGGGACACGCCCTGTGATAGTGTGCGACCACCCACAGTGATCGTGTCCACAAGACCTGCCCACCCAGGTGCACACAGCCATGCAGACCGCTGCACACACCCACTGCCCAAGTCCCGCACAGCACCACCGTGGCTGTACAATGACATGGCTATGCGGTGCGAAGGCAGTGGCACAGCCATGTGCCCAGTGCACTCACGGACCACCAGTGATGCACACCCAGACATGCAGTGCCACTGGACAGTGCTGACTGTACCATGTGGTTTGCACGGCAGTGGTGTCAATGGATGGTGGCCATGCCCCACCGCCCGCCCTGCTACACAGCATGCACAGAAAATCCTGGATGTAAGGCACTCACCATCATCGGACTGGTCCTGGCGCTGACCCTCTATGGGACCTCTGGCATGGGGACGTAGCTCCCCACCCCTCAGCTCATGTCTCTGCCTCTCATCCCTCACATGGCGATGCTCTTCAGGGCCTAAGGTGCAAACATGGAGAGAGGAACATCAGTACAATCCAGTAGCAAAGGCCCCCCTGGGTGTGTGCAATCCCACACAGCCAAACCATGCAGCCCCCACCCCTATACCACCACCACCACTGCCCACACTGGACGGACCACCCCCCCGTGCGGTGGACACATGCCCACTATGATACCCATATGGACACAACCAGTGTATGGATGGGGCACCTACCTGGTCATGGAACAGCACCTCTCCTGGCGCATGCAGGCAGGTGGGCAAGCCTGTCCGGGTCCCTCCGCTGGAGGTCCCTGTATCAGTGTCGGCACTGCTTAGCTGTCCTCTGTATCCCTGTGGCCTCCTCCAGTGCCACCGCCACCTCCTCCCACATGGCACTCCTGGCCCTGTCCAGGGGTGCCTCACCAAACAGAGCACCAGCATAGGGCTCAACCAGTGCAGCCAAATTTGGCAGTTCTATCTGGCTCCAGATTGCTGCTCGTCAACATGCCATCTTTGGTTCGTCTCTGATTTAAAATGGCGCTCCCTAGCGCATGTCCGCCATGTGCGGATGCTGCGTGGTACTGTGCTGCCATTCCCCATCGTGCTGTCACCGAATAGCGTGATAGGGGTGCACCCATGCGGACGCATGGCACCTAGGAGGCAAAGGTCAGGCACAGGGTCAAGGGTCTCTCGCGCATGGACCGCCACAGCGTGATTGGTACTCACCGCATGCAGTGCGGTAGGGCACCTGTGTGGAACTTCCTGTAGTGGCCTACCGCGCTGTGGCACCACGGCGCCTACAGCGTCCCAGGGCAAGGGTGCTATACATGTGAACAGCGCACTAGCACCACTTTACAGTGGTGGACGTGCCCTGCACTGCCTCCCGCACTCAGCACATCAGCAGTGCGGCAGGCGTCGATGTCAGCACCCCGGGCATGCATCGTGCGGTGTCTATTGCGCACGTCACAGAGCTTCACCCCTGCCTGAGCACGTTCAACACAATTGCGCATGGCACAAAAGCGCAATATTCAGCCGGCATATGCAAATCAGCTCATCAGCAATTCCATGGCGCAGCTACTGCATTAGCATCCACTAAAATTGAGCCTCGCCTCATTTGCATGCGTTGCGCTATATAAATGCGACATGGGGCTGCAGAGGCCATAGTCTGGTATTGCAGTCTATTGTGGTGGGTTGCATGCTGTTTGCCAGTGTGGACTGTGGTGTGTGGGAGATGCATGGGACTGCACAGTGAAAGGTAACACCTGTCATTCCCACAGACTATACAATGAACAAATGTGAGGAAGAGGTGGAACAGGAATGTTGGAGGAAGAGGAGGCCCAACTTCACACGGGCAGAAACAGATGCCCTGTTCGAGGCACACCTTGACAGGGAACCGCTGCTCAGCGTACAGCGGGGAACACCAGAGACCCATGCTGCGGCATGGGGTGAGGTTGCATATGTTGTGAACCAGCATGGCAGCCACCAGCGGTCCGTGAAGAAATGTAAGAAGAAGGTTGGCACAGATAGGAGGAGGATTAAAGACAAGGTGGCTGGCATCAGGGCTGCACGTGCTGCAACCAGTGGTGGGCAGCCGGATGTGCCTCGCCTGATGCCACAGGAGAAGCGGATGGTGAGCAGCATGTGGCATTGTGCCATTGAGGGCGTTCCAGGTGGTGGCTTCCAGATGGGTGGCAGCCCGTCACTGCATGGTAGGTCCTGTGCTGTCAGTGTGTGGGTGGCGGGAGTGCCACAGGGTAGGGCGGTCACATTAATGCTACTGTGTTCCCTTGCAGCTCCTGAGTGTCTACATGGATCTGCGGTGGTGGGTGTGTCCACCATGGGTGAGGCCCTGGACACGAAGGAGCACCCATCCACCTCCACAGGTGTCTATGGGTCAGTACCACCGCATACCTGCCTGCCTGTTCGGACTGAAGATGGTGGTGATGGTGCGGACGAGGCCCTGCCTGTGTCCCAGTGTGACAGCGGCCACAGAATCCAGCATGCTGGGACATGGACTGGTGCTGGATCAGGCACCGATGATGATGATGGATCACACATCCCAGACAGTGATATGTGTGGGACGCAGGATGGCTCCACAGCAGGGAATGGCATGGGTGTAGCCTTGGGTTGTGCCGCCGTGGAGGCCTGCATGACATCACAGTCCCATCCCATGCCTGTATGCCCCATTGGGGCAGCACTGGCGTATGTCCAGGCTGGTGGGGCTGTTGTGGAGGATGTGTCGGCACTGGTGGGTCCTTGTGATCAGCGGTCGGAGGGGCAGTGCCAGCAGTGGGATGATGGAGACAGGGGGACAGTGTCGGTGGGTGGCGTCAGTGCGCCACCTGTGAACATGCCCAGGCATGGCCCTGGCGTGCAGCGCCCAACCTCAAGGGGTGCTGCCCAGCACGGCCGCGAACACCATGAGGGACAGCATGCCGATCAGGCGGATGACCTCTTAGATGAGCACACCCACGTACTCCATGATTCAGTGGATCAGCAATTGTAGCTTGTGATGGCGGTGGATGCACTTAGTGTGGTCCTGCACCAGGAAGAGGAGCGGTGCAGCAGGGACACCGGTCTGCTCCTGGCAGGGATGGACCGGCTGTGGGAGGATGTGACCACTGCCATTGACAGGCAGACACAGGCATTCACAGCTGTCATGGCCACAATGAGCACACAGTTATTTGCCCATGCACCACAGACACCATGCAGTGCCATGTCCACCCCCCATTCCTGGCATCGTGCGACACCTCCCATGTCGACACCGGGTTCAGCTGTGGGCATACCGAGCACACCTGGTGCAGGCATGTTCGGTGAGCTGCAGACCCCTGCCAGAACATGGTCTCGTTCCCGCAGCGTCACCCTTGGGGGTACATCTGTGCCACCCCATGAGGCCAATAGTCAGCCTGGTATGGCTGGCAGGTCTCGGTGGGGCCACCCACGCATCCATGGTGGCCGTGGCACTGTGCCGCATGACTGACCTGTCTCCCACCATGTCCACTGTCTGCCGCTGCCCTGTGTGCAGTGTGTTGTGCACCATGAGATGCACGGGTGGGGTATCCGGCCCTGCACACACATAGTCCATGTGTACACCCTTCTGGCTGCTGGCCACTGTGGCATGTGCATGATGATGCCTGCGTTGTGCTGTCTGCCAGTGTGCAATGGTGCCCAGCATCTGACACATGCACAATGATGGCCACTGGGCATTGCCGTGTGTGGGACTGTGTATGGCTAGGTGTTGCAGTCATGGTCAGCGTGCCTTCTACCCCTTGTGTATGTCTTGTGGTGTGGGTGCGGGGGTGTGTGCGTGTGTGTGTGTGTGTGTGTGGGTGTGCATGTGTGCGCATGTCATGTTTGGCCATGCCCATCCCTGATGGCATGTGAGGATTCACGCTCAGTTCCATTCCCTTGCCTCCATCCACCCCAGGTGTTCATCCATGCATGTGTGTGGGTTGTGCCCTTGCCAATGGTGGTTGCACATGGCCCCGTGACCTACCTGTGTTGGCCAAAATGCTCCTCTGTGATGGTGTCCCAGTGCAGCTGTGCCATCCTGTACAGGCGGGGGTCCCTTCACCCAGGGGGTGGCTGCTCATCACCATCTGGACCAGCGTCCTCATCATGCCCATCGCTGTCCCCCTCTTCGACCTCTACAGCTATCCCACAGTCGTTGGACATGTTGTGCAGGATACAACAGACCAGGAAGAGCCCGCAGGCCTTCGAGGGGCTGTATTGTAGGGCACCACCAGACATGTATAGGCACCAGAACCGTGACTTCAGCATCCCGAACACACGCTCGATGATGTTATGTGGTGACGTGTGCCTCATTGTATCATTGCTGTGATGGGGTGGCGGGGCGCTGGTACGGTGTGAGCAGCCAGGGACGGAGTGGGTATCCACTGTCACCTGTGTATAGAGGGTGTACATTAGTATGGTGGTCTGCATCACTCTGCCATGGACCGTCAAGGCTGGTACCCATGGCACCTTTGACTATGCCTCCCCCCATGGCTGCCCATGTCATCCTGCGTGTTGTGCATACTTACCCACTAGGTGGCCAGTGGAGATGTCCCCACTCTCGAACCTGCGGCACAGTGCAGACTGGTGCCAGATGAGGGCATCATGTGCTTCCCCAGGGTGCATGGCACAGACATTGTTATGTGCCCCCTGGCATCGCACATCACCTGGCAGTTGATGCTGGAGTATCCCTTGCGGTTGCGGTAGACAATGCCTTCTGGGCCAGGTGGTGTGCAGATGGCCACATGGGTGCAGTCAATGGCCCTGAGCATGCCAGGCATATGTGCTATCCTGTGGAACTGTTGTATGTGTGCTGTGCACTCCACCTGTGTGCTGGGGAAATGGATGTACTCTGCAGCATGTGGCAGCAGTGCGCTGAGGAATTGTGTGAGTAGGCGTGACGCGGACAAATGGGTTATCCCTGTCATGTCCCCTGTTGGTCTTTGGAAAGTGCCTGTGGCGAGCAGGCAAATGACAGCTGTCACCTTGGTCTCCACTGACAGAGCATGGCTCCGTCGTGTGGGTACCTGCATCTCATCACTGCACAGCTCACAGAGCCACCTCAGGATTGCCCGATTCAGGCGGTATCAGCCCATGATCTCAGTATTACTATATTGCTCAAAAAGGTGTCACGGACTCGTGCCGCCTGTTGGGGCATACCACCGACGGGCCCTTCCACGCCACGCCCCTGCTGCCCGCCTTCTCACACCCCACATTACTGCCTCCATCTGTACGGTGGTACTGGCCATGTCCCTTGCTGTTGTTCACCCCCCTGGCAGATGTTGTCCCGGTCCCCCCGCTGTCCTCTATGCTGCTCCCCCTGCACCGGGTACACCTCCGGCCTTCTGCTGTCCTGCATCCTGCCACTGCCCTTCCCACTCTGCAGCACTGCCCTGTTGTCCCTGCCCTGTTTGTCTGGCTCTCCAGACCTGTCCTGTGTGGCACAAGTGTGCCCTGTCCTGCTCCACCACTGTCCCTCTCTCTGTTGCTCTCCCTGGTTTGGCTGCCAGCTCACCCCCACTGCAGGCCTTCCTGTAGCGTTCTTGCACCTATCTCTTGCTCCTTTTTATTTTGGCTCACTTCCTCTATGGCACAACTTCCACTACCTTCCCTATTGTGCATGGCGCATGGCGCTGAATATCGCACTGCGCCATTTATTCATGGTTCCTCCCCCTCCAGTTGTGCATGCATTCATTATCATTGCGCTCTTGTGCATTGCAATTTGGGCGGCGCAGCTGCCTCCTGCTGAATATCACAGAATGGCGATTTTCGGACTTGCGCTGACGCATCTCTGTTGCGCATGGCGCAACCCTTTTGAATATCCAGGCCTTGAAATGAAAACCCATTTTGTTAAATAAATATTCATCACTATTGTTGAAGCACAGGTCAGGAAGCATAGGAAAACCAGAAGCAGTTTCAAAATTCACAAATAGCATTGTTATTCTTCTCAATATCAGCAAAATAAAAAAAAAAATTGTTTAGAATGACAGATGGTTCAAACAGAGAAAACAAAATCCTCCTTCTGAGTGTTTCTTCTCAATTTCAAATCTCAGTCTCTCAGTCTCTCACTCTCCTTCTCTCTCTAGCAAAGCATTGCTGTTCTTTTTATAACAATTCTTTGCAGGGAGCTTGTTAAGGAGACACAGTGTTTTTTTTTTCAAATAATGTTCTTGTCAGTTTCCAGTGTTCTTGTCAGTTTCCTTGCAGGTGCAGCAAAACAGTACATAGCAACCCACAACTGACCTCTTGTTCAAGCTCTGCAAAGGGCTTGAAAACTGCATCTCATGTTAACCCCTTTGAGTTTCAAATTTTTTTTGCAATCATTTCAACAGTATATTTACATACAGTTTTAAACAAAGGGATCCCAGTTTCGCATACAGTTTTACACAGAGATTCACATACATTTTTTATAACCACAGATACACAAGAGGGAAGAAAAGACAGAACAGCAAGTGAAGACAGAAAGATAGCGAGAGGTATCGGAGTGATCAATTCCTACTGTAGGTCTCACAAGAAAATTTGGTTGTGGAACCAGACAGACAAGAGACACAAAAGAAGAGGACAGAACAGATCCTTGCATTTAATTCTTTCTGCATAACAAATGGAACAGGGCCTTATTCAACCCTGTCACAATCACCTCATAATCTGTGCTTTGCAAATCTCATGAGACTAAGTTCTCTCAATTTTTCTGGGTATGAGAGGTATTTTAATTATGTGATTTTGTTTTTTTGTCTTCAGTGAACCATTTTTACCATGTTAATATCCTTCCTTTTATTAGGACACCAGCACTGAATGGTGTAATCCAGGTCTTGTTGTACATTAGCATGGTATAGGGGAAAAACTAATATCTCTGGATGTGATGTTTCTTTTAATGGCCCATAAGATGTTGTTTGCTTGTGATCTAGCCATATTATATTAGACTTTATTTTCTAGGTCCATAGATACATTTACCCCCAGATCTATTTCACAGTTAGTAGTAGATAGGGTCCTAACACACTGAGTGTATTGATGGCATGGGTTACATTCTCCCAAGTGCATAACTATATTTATCTGTCTTAAAATACATTTCCCACCTTTCTGTCCATTTTTGTGTATAACTTAGGATTGTTTATAGTGACTGTTGTTGTTCCAGTATTATACACGGGCCACACATTTTTGTCATCTGTGGACTTTCAAATACCTCACAGATATAAATAATGTACAAGATGGGAGCATTTTTCAGAAAAAAGATGCTCAAGAACAAGGGGAAATTCTGTTAAGTTGGAGGGGGAAACTCAGGGAAAACATGAAGAAGTTCTTCTTCACAGAAAGTGTAGTGGATGCCTGGAACAGCCTCCTCTTGGAGGTGGTGGGGACAAAAACTGTGACAGGATTCAGGAAAGCCTGGGATAGGTAAAAGGGAACATTATTGGTTAGGGAAGGGAGGGCTATGCCCTAGATCAGGTAGGATCTGTGGCATTAAATAAGATAGGGAAAACTGGTGGACTAGACGGGCCAAGCTGTCCTTATCCGCCATTAGTTTCTATGTTTCCATATTTTATCAACCAATTTTCTGGACCTGTGATCAAACTGGAAATGAATAATTGGAAGATGAGTGGAACCAAGTGAGAACCTTGTGGGACTCCACTAGTAGCCACCCCCAGTGTGGATTGATAACCATTTATGATAAATGAGTTCTGTCTTTCAACCAGTGTGTTGTCCAGTTTATTAATTTATAAGTGATCCTAGCCTCCCTCGTCTTATTTTCAATGGCCCAGTTTGGTACCAGATCAAAGGCTGTACTAAAGCCTAAGTAGATGATATCACAGTCAATCTTTTTTTTTAAATTAGATAAACTTTATTGACACTATTAAGACCAATACAGCTACAGAGACAGACTAACAGGCATCACAGTCAATCGTATTGTCTAGTAGTTTGCTGAATTTCATTTATTTATTTAAAATCTGATAACTGGGAAAGGCACACTGAGCTGAAGCTCGTCCCCAGGTGCGACCCAGGGGCAGGGGTACAAAATGCCAGAGGGATGACAAATACAGATATAGAGTAAAGCAATGTACATAACTGAAAGTTATTTACATGTTGAGATATACATGTTGATATGTACAATATACAGTAGAATACAGATAAACATTGCTATGTATCTGTTGATATTTACAAATATACAGTCGAATACAGATAAACCGAGTAAGCAAATAAGATTGGTGGCACATGTAGGTACAGTAAAGCCATGTTGCTGACAACTTAGAGCTGAAATGTTTGCTTGTGTTTTATCTCTTATGAAGAATTCTATAATTTTCCTACATATCAATGTAAGGCAAATAGGGTGATAATTAGTAGGGTTTGTTTTATCCCCCTTTTTAAAGATTGTTACTACATGTGCCTGATGCCAGTCATGAGGAACAATGCCTGTATTTACAGACTATTCGAAGATGGCTTTCAGTGGAATGTAAATCTGGCCACTTGTCATCTTTAGGGAGTGCGCAGATATTTGATCTGGGGCTGTCGATGAACTCATTTTAAGTTTGGCAATTTGATTTATTTTGTCATAACTGTTTATCTCAAGGAAATGAATAGAGGGTTTGGAGAATGTAGTAACTGTTTTAAGATAGTGTATACTGAACAAAAATAGGAATTGAAGAGTTCTATGATTTCTGATGGTGTAGTTACTATATGGTTTTGTTATTATAGTCAATTGGACCAATTTTGTTTTGGTAATTTTTCTTCAGTGAATTTCTATAGCTAAACAACTCTTTAGAGTTAGTTTTAGTATCATTTTGGGTGAGGGATAGTTTGGCATCCTCTTTAGCTTTTCTTATCTTGGATTTACATTGCTTCAACATGTGTTTATAATGTCTGAGATTTGTTTCTAATTTGCCTTTTTAGTATTTCCTGTAAATGTTATGTTTTTTATTTACTGCATTCTTTATTGCTTTTGTTAGCCATTTTGGTCTGAATCCTGACCTACCACAGTTCTTTCTACTTGTAATATGTTTCAGAAAAAGTAAATGCACCATTTCTTTGAAAATATGCCATCTTTCATTTGCAATTTTGTTATTTTATTTATTTATTTGGAAAATGTTTCACCACGGAAAGACAAAATTATCTTGTTTCCAGAAGCATCCGGGGTACAAGAGATGGGAAAACAAGCTACTACATAGCAGTAACAGAGCAATAAAAGTACGGTTACTAAAAACAAACAGTGTAGTATGATTACAGAACAGGAATAACCCAGACCAACTGGACAGGGTAAACAAAACCATATTCGAATATAATATACAGTATATTGCAACAACCCAAGAGCAGGTGAACAGGCATGGTTAAGGTTAGAGGATGGCTAATGCATTTGAAGTGCTAGCAGTAGTAGGCTGAGCACAAGATTCAAAGTGCTATTGTATACACAAGGAGGGCAGTTATAAGACAAGAGGGAAAGTGGATGGGTGAGGGGTAGAAGGTGGGGGGGATGGAAGAGGGAGAGAGAGGGACAGCTAAGATCAATACCCCTTCAGGATGCTGAGAACCCTGCAATGAGGACAGGACAAGGCAGAAAGGGAGGGAGGGAGAGAAAGGGGCAGGGAGTTAGAGATGAGGGGCAGAAGAACAGGAGGGAGGAAGGGATAAGGAAGTAGGGAGGTGGGTGGGCAATGGATTTAAAAGTGGGGAAAGGGAGAGGAGGAAAAGAAAGCAATCTATACCCTTCAGGATGCAGAGAACCCTGCAAGGGGGGTCAGGATTAGAAAGTGGGGGGAAAGGAAGAGGGGTAGAAGAAAGAGAGAGACAAGATCTATACCCCTTCAGGATGGCAGAGAACCCTGCAAGGGGACAGGACCAGGAAGAAAAGGAGGGGAGAGAAAGGGGGGCAGGGAGGAGGAGTGGAATGTGGCAGGTGACCGGAGGAGAGGGATAATGAATAGGGAGGCTGGAGAAAATAGGGTAAACTAGGAATGGAAAAGAAGGGCATCAGTGGGGGTGAGGGGGGTGGGGGAAGGACAACAGTACAGTGTCGAAATGGCACAATAGATTGTGGAAGCGGAAGTAAAGTGTCAAAAATGACAGTAGGTTGTGGTAGGGGATGGGAGGAGGGGGTATAATAGGTGGTAGCATGTGAGGTACTAATCAGAGGAAGGGTTCAGTTAGGAGACAGGAGGTAAGTCAGGGAGAGGAGTAGGGGATTGTGCACAAGGGTGGAAAGGGTTGTGAAGGGAGCTAGGAACAAGTACAGTTAGGAGAATAGAAGCAAAGTAGGGCTAAAGGATAATGTGCCAGGGTGGGCAGGGTTCAAGGGGGGGGCTAAAAACAAGTGCAGTTAGGGAACTAGAAATAGAGAAAGACTAAGGAGATTGAAAATGGAGAAGAGGAAAGTCTGATAGGAGGTGGTAGTGAGTTCCAAAGCTTTGGGAAGCTTGAAAAGGGAGACCCAGTTAGTGTTCATAAATCCTTCTTTAGTAGATTTTACATTTTCTTTATTATTTAAAAAGATTTAGTTTTTGTTTGTAATAAAAAGGATGACAATATAACAAATTCCACTATACTGTGGTCTCTATTTGAATGCAGAGGTATTATGCTACAATCTATTATGTCAATATTTTCTGATGCTAGAACAAGGTCAAGCAACTTACTATCGCTAGTAGATTCTCTTACATGCTGCCAAAGTGATAGCTGCTTCTGGCCTGGTGGTGCTGAGGGTTGAGGCACTGAACACCTTACCTCGCACTGCGCCAGCGACCCAGGCTTGAATCCCACAGCTTCCACTTGCATACTGTGTGACCCTGAGCAAGTCACTTAACCTCCTTGTGCTCCCAGGTCGCTCCTGTAAAAAAGCTTTCAGCTTAGTGTGCTATACCTGGTTAAACAACTAACTTAAAAAAAAAAAAAAAAAAAAAGGTTCGGGAACAACCTCAGGTCACCAGGGTGCCAGCATGGTAGGGGAGGTGGGAGCAGGATTGAGAGAAGGCTCTCCTCCCCTGGGAAGGGGTCTCCCTCCTGTAGTTCTTCCATCACCGGATGGAGGTCTAGTGATAGGCACAGCTAGCAATGGTGCGACAGGTAGGCTGGGGTGCATCCTGCAAGGCATGCGTACACATGCCTCCACACACGTACATCACGTCGGGGATGCATGTGAGTGGGACTAAAAGGAAAAAGCCAAAAATACGTATGGAAAAAAAAAACAAAACAAAAAAAACAAAATAAAGTGATAGTTGCTGGACTGAGCTTGTAAAAGGTTTCTCTGCTGCAGTTTTCGCCCTAAGTCCCTTCCATTCAATGTCCCTGTAGTTAAGTATCCTATCACTACTACCTCTCCCATATCACATGCCATGTCAAGTTCATGTATAAGTTCTGAGTTCTTATCATATGTTGTGTTGGGGGTCTGTAGCATACCCCAAGTATTATATATATGTTTAAATTGCTTGTATTTATTTTTACCCATAGGGCTTCAGTACTACTTTTATGTTTTTTGACTTTCTTACTAATATCAGCACTAGTAAGTTCTTTCTTTAAATATATTCCATCCCACAACCATTTTATGGGACCAGTTATGATTATACAATCTATAGCCAGGGATCTCTTGTAAACCTGTAAACAAGCTTTCAGCTTAGTGTACCACTCCTGGTTAAACTATTGGGAAAAAAAATAATCTCCTTCCCCATGTATGACATCCATTCGAGCAAATTTTGTTAATAGAAATTACAGAATAATCATTCATAGATATTTAAGCAATAATGCATGACAGGGTGCGTGTCGTGCTGGGATAATGCACACCTCAGGTGGTCAGGCACGAGATCTGCAACAGAGTTGACACATGAGGGGATGGAAAAAATGAGACAGGACCTAAGCCTATTAGAGGAGTGGTCGGGAGTCTGACAGTTGAGTTTCAATGCTAAAACATGCAAGATCATGCACCTGGATCACAGGAATCCATGGGAGGAATACAGGATGGGTGGGGAAATTCGAGCCGCCACAAATCAAGGGAGAGAGACCTGGGGGTTATCATATATGATGACCTGAGGTGAACAAACAGTGTGAAAAGGCAGTGGGGAAAGCAAACAGAATGCTGGGGTGCACAGGGAGAGGCATAACAAGCAGGAGGGAGGGAGGAGGTGGTGATGCCACTGTACAGATCACTGGTAAGGCCGCAGCTGGAGTACTGTGTCCAGTTCTGGAGACCACATCTCTGGAAGGGCATTGACAAAACAGAGATAGTCCAGAGAAGAGCAATGAAGATGGTACATGGACTGCATCAAAGCCCTACAAGGAAAGACTTAAGGACCTTACTATCTATTCACTGAAGGAAAGAAAGGAGAGAGATATGATAGACTTTCAAGTACTTTAGGGGAATAAACAGGGTACAGGTGGAAAGCATATTTCAGAGAAAACTCTGCATAAGAACAAGGGGGCATGATATGAGGCTAAAGGGTGGAAGGCTTAGGGGTAATGTTAGGAATAACTTTTTCACTGAGAGGGTGGTGGAGTTGTGGAACAGCCTTCCAGCGGAAGTGGTGGGGCAAGAAAAATACAAGGGGTTCAAGAGTGCATGGGATAGACATAAGGATACCCTGGAGATGTGCAGAGTAGGAGAGCCACAGATCAAATAGGATCTGGGTCTGCAGCAGTGAGTAGAGAAATGGGTAGACGAGATGGGCCATATGGTCTTATCTGCAAACAGATTCTATGTTTCTTTGTTTTGGTCTAAACAACTCATTTTTTATGGAATCTAGCTCTTTACTCAGTAAGGAAAAAGCGAGGTATTTTCCACATACAAATTCCCCAATGATCTTATATTGCATGTGGGTTTATTTCAGGACATGTTGCACTTGATACAAGATTTAATATCACCCCCTTTAACAAGCTACTCTAAGATTTATTTTGTTGACTCTATTTCACTTTAAATCTGTCTTAATGTTTTCTAAGAAGGTTACCTGAAAGAGGGTTAGTTGTTTATTCTATGTTCTCAACGGACACAGGCAGACATGCTTGCCTCTGCCTACATGTTGCCTCCACTCTGCATTTGCCTCAACTTGCAGAGGCTCCTAATTTGAACTGAGTGGGAACAGAAGAGGTAGCTGCCATCTTCCAGTACTCCTTTTTTACCAAAGGTCAGGGTTTTTGTTATTTCTTAGTATTTTCTGGTTAAAACATAGAAACATAGATGTTGTCGGTAGATGGGGACCCTACGATCCATCAAGTCTGCCCTTGTCTTTCTATCCTCCTACTTAGCTGCCTACTTGTGTATCCCACAGTGTCTGGCCCATGCCTGCTTGAATTCCCCCACTGTCTTGGCTCCCACCACCCCCTCCGGCAGGCTATTCCATGGTTCCACAACACTCTCTGTGAAGAAGAATTTTCTCATATTGCTGCTGAACTTTCCTCCCTTAAGTCAAAGGTTGTGCCCTCTAGTCCTGCTGTAGTCCTTTACCTGAAAGAGGTTCTGCATGTGCACCCTTCATTTCCTTTAAAGTATTTGAATGTTTCCATCATCTCCCCATGATTCCTGTGTTGTTCTAGGAAGTATAATTTGAGGTCATCCAGTCTTGCCTCGTACAGATTCTGATGCAAGTCTTGCACCATCTTTGTTGCTCTTCTCTGCACTGTCTCTAGCCTATCTATGTCCTTCCTGAGGTGTGGCCTCTAGAATTGGACACAGTACTCCAGGTGAGGCCTGACCATGGACTGATACAGGGGTATGATTACTTCATGCCTTCTGCTTGTGGTGCCCCTCTCTATGCATCCCAGGATACCACTAGCCTTTAGTGCTGCCTTTTCATATTGTCTACTGACCTTGAGGTCATCTGATATGATCACCCCAGGTCTCGCTCCTGCCTGGTAACCACCAGCTACTCCCTTCTCATTCAGTACAGTTTCCCAGGGTTATACTTTCCCAGGTGTATGATCTTGCATTTTTTGGCTTTGAATTTCAGTTGCCAGGTCTTGGATCACTCCTCCAGTTTTCGGAGATCAGTTTCCATGCTTTGCTGTCCCTCTGTTGTGTCTACCCTGTTGCCAGTTTTGGTATCATCTGCAAACAAGCATACCTTTCCCTCCAGTTCATTTGCAATGTTGCTGATGAATATGTTGAAGAGGATCGGCCCCAGAACTGAGCCCTGCAGGACCCGGCTAGTCACCCTCCCCATCACAGACAGACTGCTATTTATTAATACTCTCTGAGTTCTCCCATGTAGCCAGTTTCTGACCCAGTTTGTAACCTTGGGCCCAATTCCCATGTTCTCCATTTTTTTGACTAGTCTCCTGTGTGGAACGGAGTCAAAAGCTTTGCTGAAGTTCAGGTAAACCGCATCCACTGCCCCACCCTGATCCACTGTTTTGGCGACCCAATTGAAAAAGTCAACCAAGTTTGTCTGGCAGGACCTCCCTGCTGTGAAATTCTGTTGGTTTCTATCGAGCAGACCAGTTTGCTCCAAAAAAGCTATGCTTCTTTCCTTCAGCAGGGAGTCCATCAGTTTTCCCATGACTGACATTAGACTAACTGGACAGTAGTTACCTGGCTGTTCCTTGCTTCCACGCTTGTGGAGTGGTACTACTGTTGCACTCTTCCAATCCTCCGGCACCTCCCCACTCCTTAATGATTTGTTGAAGAGCACTGCTAAGGGGGCTGCCAGTTCCCTCCCAAGTTCTTTCAGTATTCTTGGGTGTATCCCATCTGACCCCATAGCTATATCTACGTTTAACTTGTCTATTTCCTCCAGGACCCTTTCCTCTGTGAAGGGACCCATGTCTATTCCTTCAGTCGGACACTTCTTTATGCCTATTGTTGGTCTGTTACCATCTGCTTCCTTTGTGAAGACTGAGCAGAAGTACTCGTTGCGTGCTTCTGCCTTTTCCCCATCTTGCTCTGTGGTTTGTCCGTCTTTTTTTGTGATTCTAACAATGCCCCCTTTGGTCTTCCTTTTTTCACATATGTACCTGTAGAAGGTTTATTACCCTTTTTAACTTCATGAGCTATCCTAACATCTGTTTGAGCCTTTGCATTTCTTATCACTTTCCCTGTCTTTTTTAGTTTCTGTTTATATTCTGTTTTGTCTCCCACGTTCCCCAACTCCTTGTACTTTCTGAAGGTTATGCACTTTTCTCTCACCATGGTTGCCTCTTCCTTGGAAAACCATAATGGGTTTTTCCTCCTTTTGTTCTTACTAACCTGATGGGCACACTGTAATGTGACCATGGTTATTGCATCCTTCAACCTTGTCCAATATTCCTCAATGCTCCTTTCAGTCGAGTTACTAAGGTTGTCTCTTAGGCAGGCCTTCATGTTTGTGAAGTCTTCCCTCCTGAAGTCAAAGACCTTCAGTTTGGAGTGTGTGGAGTCTACAGACCTTTTTACCCTGAACCATACTATGTTATGATCATTGTTGCCCAGATGGCTCCCTACTTCGACACTCATAACCCTATCCCTATTTGTGAATAGCAGATCAAGAACCGCATTACCCCTTGTGGGTGATGTTACTAGTTGACTTAGGTCTGCTTTCTGTAGTGTGACTAGGAATTCCCTGCTCTTCTGTGATGCAGCTGTATGGGTATTCCAATCTATGTCCAGCAAATTTAAATCCCCCACCAGCACCATGTCCCCTTTGCCTGACATCTGGAGGATGGTTTCCAGGATTTCCTTATCCCTGGCTTCCTCCTGATTGGGGGTCTGTAAATTATTCCTACCCGAATGGATTTCTGGCTTCTGGCCCCTATTGTGATCTGTAGATCCTCTGTTTCCCCTACTGCTTGCTACACTTCTGTAGCATTGATGGTATCCTTAACATAAATACCTACCCCCACTCCCTTTTTCCCTGTCCTATCTCTCCTAAACAAGTTGTATCCATGGGATAGTCACCTCATAGAAACATAGAATTTGGTGGCAGATAAGGACCGCTTGGCCCACCTAGTCTGCACATTTCCCTACCTGATGGATAAGCTGCAGATTCTAGTTAATCAACAGCTTACTTCCTCCTACCCCCCACTAGAATTGCCTTATGTCTGTCCCATGCGTTCTTGAATTCTACCACTGTTCCTGACTCCACAACCTCCTCAGGAAGGCTGTTCCATGCATCCATAACCCTCTCTGTGAAAAAATACTTTCTAAAATTACCTTTGAGCCATCCCCCTCTATCTTCAAATTGTGCCCCTTTGTTCTTGCACATCTCTTTTTTCTGAAAGATGCTACCCTCTTGTACTTTGTTAACTCTGTTAAGATACTTGAAAGTTTCTATCATGTCCCCCCCCCTTTCCTCAAGGGTATACATATTAAGCTGCTTTAGTCTCTCCTCGTATGTCTTCTGGTGCAGACCCTGCGCCATTTTGGTTGCCCTCCTCTGAACAGCCTCCACTCTGTCTAAGCGGAGATGGGGTCTCCAGAATTGCATACAGTACTCCAGATGGGGTCGCACCAACTGTCTGTACAGAGGGATAACAACTTCCTGTTTTCTACTGTTGATGTCTTTCCCTATGCATCTCAGTATCCCCCCAGCCCTACTTACTGCCTTCTCACATTGCTTGCCCACCTTTAGGTCATCTGATATAATTACTGCTAGGTCTCTTTTGAATTTTGTTGTTGTTATCTCACCCCCCATTGTCTACTCTTCCCCTGGGTTTTTGTTTCCCAGATGCATTACCTTGCACTTCCCAAACATGATTATTTGTAAACCATATTTCGGTCACAGCTACCCAGTCTAGTCCTGCCTCAGCTATTGTGGCAGTGAGGTCAGTCATCTTGTTAGCCAGACTGCGTTCATTGAGGTATAGTGCTGACCACTCTTGCTGTGTCGCTTTGTTTCTCCTGCCTCCCTTGATCTTATTGTTTGTCCCTTTGTAGTTTTCCCTGTTTATGGTTTCTCTCTTTCCATTGTGATGGTCAATGCCAGAGCTGGAAAAAGTTTTATTTTCCCAGCTATCTGCTTTTGCTGTCCTGGAGTGTATAGATTTGGTGCTAGCTGGAGGGGATAGACAGCAGGCTCTGTGAGTGCTTCTTCTAGAGCTACTTTCATATCCCCTCCAGCTAGTTTAAATGTCCTACGTGGATGTCAGATTTCTGGCCCAGTGCTCTGACTCCCTTTTTAGTCAGGTGGAGGCCATCGAATTTGAAGAACTCCCTTTCCCAGAAGTTGCCCCAGTTTCCAATGAAGTGGTGCCCCTTTGTGTGGCACCAGTTCTTGAGACATGCGTTGAGCTCACTTGTCTCTTTCTCTGTGATTTTCTGCCTGTTCTTCCCCTTTTCCCAAACAGGCAGAATCTCAGAGAATGCAATGCTGGACAATGAAAACCAATTTCTCGTGAGCTGTGGTAATGTGCTCCTTAACCTCCTCAACCGACTGGCTAGCAAGGTCATTGGTCCCTAGGTGGACTAGGATGTTTGAGACCTTTTCTTCTCTTTTAACTATGTTGACTATTTGGTCAGTGTCCTTCCAAGTGGATGCTCCTGGGAGATATCTGACCTGCACATCTGCACGTTTGTTTTGCCTCAGGTGGGGGGGGGCACACCACAAAGCATTGAGTCCCCTATGATTATGATTTTTTCCTATTAAGGTTTTGTTTATGATGTTGTTTTGCTATCCTGTTTCATTTGACATTCCTTTGGCCCAAGACATCCTCCGTTGTTATGGATGGTATGGCCGCAAGAGGTGTGTATCTGTTTACTGTGTTTAGAGTGCTTTGTTGGTTTGGGAGAGTTGCCCAAGCTCTGCCCCCTTTTTCTGCAACCATTTGCCATCCCCCGGGCCCAGTAGTTCTCTGGGGGAGAGGTGTGCTAGTTTGGTGTTGGTGATGTGGAGGTGCATGCCTAAAAGAAATGTTTTCCTGTAGGTGGTTAAGCAAGATGCTGATCTCACCCCATGCCTCCTGCAGCTGAGCCCTGAGGTGACATATCTCCGAGCATATGGGACAGTGGCCCTGCCTTTGGGCGATGTGACCATGGAAGAGTGTCCCGCAGTGTTGGCAACCAACAATATCCATATGTGTGCCAGTGGATGGAAAGAAAGAGTACATAATTATTCAAATTAACCTTTGTTACTCCTTCCTGCTGAAAAAAAACAGTCAGTTTGTTAAGGTCTGCCACTTAGTAGCACAACTGGAGACTGGAGGCAAGAAGGTCTTCCTCCCAGTCGGTGAAGATCAGTGAAGCTCAGCAGACAGTAAGGGTAGGGGCTGGATCACACTTGGCGTATGCCTCCTAGGGTTGCCCTTTGTGTCTGAACTGTTGCTTCTGGTTATTTCTGTCTTAGCGCTTTATATTAGCTGACCACTATTTCAGTGGTAGGTACAGCAGACAGTAAGGCTAGGGGCTGGACCATTCTTGGGGTATGCCTCTTAGGGGTGCCCTTTATGTCTGAGCTGTTGCTTCCAGCTGAAAGCTTTCTATTAGTCAACCACTATTTCAGTAGTGGTACAGCAGTACAAATGCTGATTTACATACAAACCACACTATAGTGAGAGCTGGTACAACTCCTTGACTCCCAGAAGTGTTAGATTTCACGTTTTCCTACCCCTCAAGATTTTGTGCTGAAATGGCTCTGAGGTTAGTAGGTCACACACTGATACAGCTGGTTTCCTGACTAAAAGGTAGAGAGCCCTAAGCAAGCAATAATACCTAACAAGGTGGGTGGTTTGGGCTATACCAGACTACGCAGGGCATAATGAGGCCTAATGCCTCAAGTGAAGGGACTTATAGCCATTGGAAGGTCTGGTATAGTCCAATATCTCCTACCCTGGAAGGTATTATTGGGCTTAGAAAATGGGTTTTGGCAAAACTGATACAAAAAATTTAAGAAAAAAATTCAATATACATGTAAAAAGCTCATTCAGTGGCCTACCCAGCCAGTATAGTGTTATGCTTGTGCAGCTGTGTAACTTAGGTTTTGGCCATTCACACTCTATTCCAGAGGAATTACCACCCTGTAGAGGTACCAAAGGCAAGGAACCCTTGAAGAGGGTTCCACCCCTAGAGGTGCCACAGGACGATTCCCTTGGCTAAAGGTACCTTAGGAATGATCCCGAGGAGAGAGAGGCATTGCCACTGGAGGAGGAGGAGGGGAGGATGGTGGGGCAAAGAAAAAGTGCTTCAGAAGGAGGCTGAAAGCAACTGCTTACATAGGTCAGGAAGTGGGAGTGGCTGGCTGCTTGTCCATTGAACCACAGGCCCAGCCTTCTAATTCAATGGCCTACACAGCCAGTATAGTGTTATTCTTGTGCAACTGTGTTACTTAGGTTTTGGCCGTTCACACTCTCTATTCCAGAGGAATTACCATCCTGTAGGGGTACCAAAGGCAAGGAACCCTTGAATTGGATTCCACCCCTAGAAGTCCCGTGGGACAATTCTCTTGGCTGAAGGTACATTAGGAAGGATCTCCAAAAAGAAATGTAGTAGTACGAAGCATGTTAGCAATCAGTAGCTGTGACACATAGTAGTAGATAAGGCATCAGGCAGCTTGATAACGTAATGAGATGCACAGGTTAGTAATGGCATGAGTATGATGGGTTGTGCTGGACACTGAGGGGGCCTTCTAAGGAGAGAAGGAATGGCAAGTAGGGACACAATCCACCTCCATCCAAAAGCGGAACCTACCTAAAGGAACTATGGAACACTAACTACAGCTAACTAACGGTTATGACCTGAGGCACGTAGAAGAGAAAAAAACCCTTGAGGAGGAAATCTCTGGGGATCCAAGGCATCAGCCCCCTTCCCTCCAGGCTTGAGATGTTTATTTTGTGATGGCTCTGCTACTGCAATTTAGAAACCCAATAAAGGGTGGTGGAAAAATATTCCAATTTAGAGGAAAGCTCTCACTCGAACCCTCTAATGGGAATGCGGTGGAAGGGTGCGAGAGTGCTCTGCAACATCGGGGGCAACCAAGATGGGAGGAGGAGAGCAATGACTGCTGAGGCACTCACCTGGCCTACTCACCCTAAAAATAAACCAGGTGAACCAGAGGCAGTCGAAGCGAGAATGCGGTGAAGGTGCCTTGCTAGTAGAATACTACAGCCAAAGGAGATTGCTGTAACCACCTTTCACAGCTAGTCTTAAATTCTGCACCAGGAGCTGCCATCGAGTCTTGAGCAGCTAAAGCCAGGCTTGGAGTTAGGACATTCCCAGCTATGGGCCAGGTGAGAAGGACATCAGCCCAAGTCAGGCACACTCAGGATGCGGACTTGGAAATGCAGTGAGAGACCGTCGGCTGCAGGGAGGCCCTATGCCAGAATGGCATGGCTGGCAAGCCCCAAAACTGAAGAGTAGCTGAATGAGTGTAGAGTGCAGGGACCTCATGTAGGTCAGATGGTAATAGTGAGGTTGAGAATTAAGCAACGATTGCATTAGCAAAAAGTGGGCCTGCACGTAGGTCAGTAAGGCACAGTAGCAATAGCTGGACCTGCACATAGGTCAACAAGCAGAGTAGCAATAGGCGGACCTGCATGTAGGTCTGCAAAACAAAGTAGCAATAGTTGGACCTGCACGTCGGTCAGAGGAGCAGCAATATGAATAATGGGGCAAGCCAGCCAGGCATTCAAGAAAGCCAGTGAAGGTAACAAATACTCTAAGGATTTTTGGTGGTGCAGGTAGGATTTAGAACATAAAGTAAGTAGCCACACAGGGCCATGACTCCCCCAGCACCTCCAACTTCCTGCCATAGGAAAAACAAGAAAGTGATGGAAGGTGCTGAGATCCACATGCAGATATTGAAACTAGTTTACAGCATCAGTAGTAGCTCAGCTGACATCGAGTATAATAGCAGTGCACAAACATAGAGAGCATCTGTGTTGAGTAACGATGGGTTGTAAAATTCGATAAACGTAGAATGGAGGGAGGCGCAATGCACTGAAAGCAGCTATCACCAGACAGTGCAATGAAACTGCAGCAATGAGGTAGGTAGAATGAGTTGAGAAAGCATGATTGAGCTGCATAGCTAAGGTTCAGAGAGTGAGCCTGAATCGGGTGAAAACAATTAAGTGTGTAACATGGAGAGCAGCTATGTGGTTATAACTGAAACACACAGATAATGATTGCAGTAGCATTGAGAGTAACTGAGAGCATGTAGCATGAGGTCTGGATTAGCAATATGCTACAAGCTTAGAAACAAAGCCCCGAAAGGCAAAACCAAAGACACATAAACACAGAAAAACAGGGAACAAATGACAGAAAGAAGCACACAGTCGGAGGCAAAATACAAACTGGATGCAGGAGAACAAACACAGAAGTCCAGCAGAGACAAGCAGAAGAAGCAAGGGTGTGGTGGGGTAGGCCCCAGCCAGCTGCAGAGGACAGACCGACAGAGCCTCGGGCTGACAAAGAAAAAGTGCTTCAGAAGGAGGCTGAGAGGAACTGCTTATAAAGGTCAAGAAGTGGGAGTGGCTGGCTGCTTGTCCATTGAACCACAGGCTCAACCTTCCAATAAAAATTAGTTAAAAAAAAGTTGTGCAAAGTAGTCTCTGTACTACTGGCATTGGCAGTAAAGGGAAGTAGTTTGTTTCACAGTGTTTTTCGTTCTGGCTGCTGTGGTAAATGGGGTCCCACCCCCAAGCACAGCTACTGAGGTTAGGTAGAGATTTTTAGTTATTGGTAGCTGTCCTTCCTCCCTAAGTAGCAATGTGTTTGAAATCTTTTTTTTACTGCAGTGTGTCGGCAGTTTTGCAGAGCAGCTGTGGTCCCAAATATGTGTAACCCCCCCTACAAATTGGGGTTTACTAAGATGTCTTTCTGGACTGCCTAATGCCCACTGTCAGGATGGTGTCCTGTGTCTGCAGTAAGTGTATGTGTCTGCATAAGAGTGCTATAGAAAGCTTCCATGCCTGTCTCTTTAAGAGAGTCATTATGCTGTGTTAGAAATGAGTCTGGGCTGGGTCCAAGAAGTTTAGGGCTCATGACTGGCCAGGCGAGGGGTATTTCTGCTCCATTCTGCAGTCGCTATATCAGTAGAGGGAGCTCTGTTAGGAATTGTGTTCATTTACTGTTTATCTGCCTTATTAATAATAATATAGAAGTTTGTTTAACCTGCCTTCTCTTGCAGCCTGGACGTTTTGCATAAGAGACACCATTTTGGCTCTGGACTGCAAGAGCTGGACCAATCAAACCTCAGGGGACCTAAAATGGAGACTGTTCCCAGAGGTCTTGTGGGATTGAAATCTGTAGGAATTGTAGTTTTTAAGGTTTGGAGCCAAAATGGACCTGGAGGGGGAGCTCTTGCTGCGACAAACAGTTCCCTCAGCCAACCAAACCTTTTGGATCTCAGAGGAAATCCTGAGAACTGCCTGCAGCAAGTTCAGTTGTGAGCTGGAGTTTGGAGAGTGAACAGCTCGAGTCATAGAGCAGCTGCTCCTGCTTAGGAGCACAGGAGAATCGTCAGGAAGGCTGTGCTGGCCTGCCTGTCACATCTTCCAGTAAGAAATCCTGTGAATGTGAAAGTTGGACTTAAATCTTATTCCTTTGTTTGAGATCTGATGCCTGAAGAGAGAGAAAGTGATCATTGCCTGAATTTGGGACCGACGACTTGCTCCAGAAGCGATTGGCCTGCCAGGTACCGAAGTGAGTCATGGATTGAGAGGTTTGAGCAGAACTTCTGCTAAATTGCAAACGGACTTTACCCGAACTGTGACTAAGAGCTGTGTTCCTTATAAGTGTGCTGAATGTGCGGTGTGGGTTGCGATTTGGTTCCCCACCTTCAAGTGTGTTATGCTAGCTGGAAGCTGCTCCAGCACTTGCATGGACTAAATACGAACTGCCTGCTCTGGTCCCTACCATCTCAGCCTAGACTGCTGCTCCCATCGCAGAGACATTTTCGATGAAAGAGCCGCTTGGGGATTTGGCTCCCTGCTGAACACCATCGAACAGGTAGTGACCACCTCAATGAGTCGTGTGGGCCCTGCTTCCCCTGACAAACTAGAACACCATCCAGAGGTCTTCATCTCGTCAGCCTTGCCTCCTGGTCTGGGTAGTGTGAATACTAAACAGGGTAGCTCCCTGCAACAAAGCTGCAATTATTGTGTGTTATCTGATTTACTTGTTAGGGTTTATTATCACGAATTGAGCCACCCGGCTCCGGATTACGAATTCTGGGTTGATGTTCATGTAATAGTTTTCTTTTCTAAGGGCCCCAACCACAGCTGCAACACCAGCCTATCCCAGGCATGTGTCAGGCTAGCCTACATCAACAACTGGGTACCCAGAATGTGTGATGGTGATAGTGCATGCATGCCCAACCTAAATCAATCAGAATTAATAATCGCTTGCCAAATTATTGCCTCACCCCTGTCAAAGCCGCTGAATAAAGCAGAATTTGTGCTTTTGCATTTAACCTGGCTAACATGTGTCTTCATGGTGGGGGTATTGTCCTGCCATTGAATGGTTGTATAATGGATCTTATTTTACAAGGGGTCTCCAGGGCCTTTGCAACTCCAGCCCTGGTGGTAAGTCTACAGAATGTGGGTTTAAAAGTGTTATCATATGGTACATATGATTGTTTATTTGCTGCTATACTATTTAGGCCACTAGAGGGGTTGCTGTGGGGTTATAGCATCTCGGAGGGCTATACCAACAGCAGTTACGCTACCCTAGAACCAGTCCTCCGGGTGGATGCACCCATTCACCAAACTCAGGCCCCTCAATCTGTGCCTAGTCACGCAGGCAGGGGTAGTAGCCCTTGGGAGAGTGCCATGTAGGGGTTACATCTTGGAGGCACCACTTGGGATCAAAATCAAGAATTACTGTGAAAAGTTTAATGGGTACCTCTGTAGAAATGGCTGTGCATCAGTTGGTGGGATGGTGTATGGAGCATGAGACTGACCCACACAATGCCTTGTTAATACTGGATATACCCTGGGCACTAGTAAAGACACTGTGGAAGGGGCACTTTCAAAAATTGAATGCTTGGGAAAAGCTGTGGTGTTAAGACAACATGTTGACTTCACTGCCCAGACCTCAATGGCCTTAGTGGAGTGTACCAACCCCACAGACAGCACTAAGGTGCCCCAGACTATTGCTGTTGAGAGGTTCCCAACTGCCTGGAGGGTGGTGACTAAAGATAGTAAGGACACCCTAGAGAATGAGCCCCCACCCTTATCTGAGACCTTTGAGGAAAAGTTTGCCAAGTTGTTATTGGAGAAGGGTAAAACCACAGAGAACTTTAAAATGTTATTCATGCCACTTGGGGGTGTTCCTTCCCCACTGCCCATGCCAGCCCCAGCACCTGTTCCTTCACCAGCTTCCATGCCCACACCAGTACCGGCATCCACTCCCGTGCCCACAGTTAGTCACGACTCATACCACAGACTGAGGATGTGTTCAGGCACTCTCCCCACACCCCAGGGGAGGATGACTGGGAGACCTGGATAGACTGTGTTGCCCCTTGGTACCCGAGTGGCAGTGTGCGGAGGCAGAGAAACAAAAAAGGATCATGGAAAGTTTTTGGGGCCCCACTTTGGAAGCAGTCAGGTTCCTGAGGTCCACAAACCCTGATGCGTCAGCCCAAAAGTACTTGTCCACACTAGAGGGTGTTTATGGTAGCATTGAATCTGGTGAGACTTTGATGTGGCAATTCAAGGGCACCAAACAGTGGAAAGGGGAATGCTTGTCTGTATATGTTACTCACTTGGAGAGGGCACTACAGAGAGCTTACCAGAAGGGTGGAGTATCAGCCAGCGAACTGAACCATGTGAGATTGGATCACATACTACAAGATGCCAAATATTCTAAATTGCAAATTATCCGGCAAAAGCTCCAGGATAGGAGGGATAATCCACCTGATTATTGTGACCTGATAAAAGAACTCAGGGAGACAGAAAGCAAGGAAGGAGACTGGAATTCTTGTGTGGGCGCAGCCTAGGTAGCCCCGGTGCAGGAAAGCCCTTCTGAATCAGAGACTGTTAAGGATGTTCCACCATGGGCCGAGATGTTGAGAGAGAAGCTGCTGAGAGAAGTCAGAAAAATGAAAGTGGGTGCCTCTATGAAGGCTCATCTCACAGACAAAGACTATGTTCCCTCTCAGAAAGTGTCTGCTATGGAGATGGGGGTGCACCCTTAGGCATCTCCTGCTGATGGCAACTTGAAAACTGAAAAAAGTGAACTGACTGCTGCAATAAAGTAACTATTGAGACATATTGTAGGGTCTGCACCTGAAGACATACGAAGAGAGACTAGAGGAGTATAATGTGTATACCCTTGAGGAAAGGAGGGAGAGGGCGAACATGATAAAAACTTTCAAGTACCTCAAGAGAATCAACAAAGTCCAAGAGGGTAGCATCTTTCAGAAAAAGAGATGTACAAGAATAAGGGGGCACAATCTGAAGATAGAGGGGGGACAGCTCAGAGGTAATATGAGGAAGTATTTTTTCACGGAGAGGGTTGTGGATGCATGGAACAGCCTTCCTGAGGAGGTCGTGGAGTCAAAAAGAGTGGGAGAATTCAAGAATGCATGGGACAGACACAAGGCAATTCTAGTAGGGGGTAGGAGAAGTAGTCTGTTGGGTAACTAGGATCTGCAGCTTATCCATTAGGTAGGGAAATGGGCAGACTAGGTGGGCCAAGCAGTCCTTATCTGCCATCAAATTCTACATTTCTATACTTCTGTGTTTCATCTTCAATGAAGCAGGCAGAGGTCGAACCAGGATTTTCTGTTATTAGTGCTTCAGCTCCAGCCCCAAATGTGTATTCTGCCAGACGTTCTAACTGTGAATGGAGACCAGCTCCTGATGTAGTGTTTCAGCCAAGACGGACTGAAGAACCTGTAATTTGTCACAATTGCGGAAAGGATAGGCATATGAAGAAAGAATGCTGGTCTCAAAAGGATTAAGAAAAGGTGGTAAACAGACTCCAAGGGGAGCTCTGAAAAGCAAACCAATTGCAGAGGGGTTCAAGAAATCCAAATTCCAATTTCTTTGTGGCTAAATCATCTATCCAGGTTCCTCCCAAAGTCCCTCCAGACTGGTCTAGATTGGTGGGCCCTTCCATGGACACTACTGTACATATAGATGGGATTCCGGCCTGAGCAGTTTTAGACAGTGGGTCTGAAGTCACAATAATTTTCCAAGACTGGTACGAGCAGCATTTCTCTGACCACCCATTACAACCCCTTGATGGACTGCATGTGTGTGGGGGATAAGTGAAATGTCGTACCCTTATCTTGGCTATTTAAAGGTGTGGCTTTCTTTTCCATCTTCTGTGGCTGGTGTGGGAAATGTTAGCCCTGGTCTGCCCTTCCACCGGACTTTATGATGGTATTCCTGTACATATTGGCACCAACGCACATATGCTTAGGTGCCTGGCCCAGCTATGTGAAGAAAGGCAAAAGCCCTGCGAGTTCAAGCCCTGATCCAAAAGGCCTATGAGAAGCACCTGTGCCCCGAGCAAAGTGATCAAGACGAGCCTGTGGGGATAATTTGGATGAAGGATCCTGCCACTATTATGTTACCTTCCAATGCAGAATGCAGTATTAGTGGTGAAGTACGGCTGTGGAAAGATGTCACTAACAAAATTTTGATGCTGGATGCCCCAGATGAGGGGAAATTTACCAGAAGGACTTCTGATTAAAACCAGTGTGCTTCCGGCCCTGGCTTATGCTTACACCCGATAAGTGGTGGTACAAATACAAAATGTTACAGACCGAGACATCACGGTACACAGAGGATGCACCTTGGCTAAAGTCTATTGTGCTGACACTGCTGTGCTCCTATCCCAGTGCAGAGCTGAAAAAGGATGCAAGGTATCGCCTGATATGTTTGATTTTGGGGGTTCGCCTCTTCCCAACAGCTGGAGAACCAGGATCAGCAGCAAGCTGGCCCAGAGAACCAAAGTATTCTCCCTCAATGAATGAGATGTTGCTTGTGTCACAGGTGCCAAACACCACATTCACTTGCATGATGAGAGACTGTTCAGAGAGAGATCCAGGCAACTAGCTCCTGCCAACACAGACAATGTCCGACGTCACTTACAATAAATGTTAGTGGCTGGCATCATACAAGAGTCACGCAGACCATTCTCCACCCCAATTGTTGTAGTGTGGAAAAAATTGGATCTGTTTTTATGTGTGATGATTACAGGGCCCTCAACAACAGAACTGTGCTCGACCAGTATACAATGCCATGTATATGGGATGCCCTTTACTGTCTAAATGGGAGTAAATGATTTTCTGTTCTCGACCTCTGAAGTGGATATTATCAGATCCAAATGGCACCTGAGGACAGGGAAAAACTGTATTCATTTGTCCCTTGGGCTTCCATGAGTTCCTTCACTTGCCCCAAGGCATATTAGGTGAACTAGCAACATTCCAGTGACTAATAGAACATACAGTGGGAGATATGAATCTCTTGGAATGTCTCATCTACCTTGATGATGTCATAGTTTTTGGAAAAACTCTCGAGGAGCATAAGGCTCACTTATTCAAAGTATTGGACAGACTTGAACAGTTTGGTCTTAAGTTATCCATTGACAAATGCTAGTTCTTCCAGAGTTCTGTCATGTACATGGGTCACATTTTGTCATCAGAAGGCATACAGATTGGTCAATACCAGCAGGAGAATCTGCCAGAACTAGACACATGGTGGATTCTCTGCGGGGGAAGGGCCTCAAACAACTGGTACAACAACCCACAAGAGACAGGGCTATACTACATCTAGTACTGACTAACAGGAAAGTGATCACGGATCTCCAGGTAGAAGGTCACCTGGGGGGCCAGTGACCATCACATGGTATGGTTCAGTTTGGCCACTGGAACTAAATCATCCCATTCCAAGGCAAAAATATGGGACTTCAGAGGAACTGACTTTGATAAGATGGCCAACAGAGTTAAGCTAGCCCTGGCAAAAAGAAATACAGGTGAGGGGGTACAGGCAAAGTGGGCAAGCATTAAAGATGCAATACTTGAAGCAACATCCCATTGTGTTAGAGAGAAAAGGAAGTGCAGAAGAAGAAGGAAACCACTTTGGTTCTCAAAAACAGTAGCAGAAGAGGTCAGAGCCAAAAGGCTGGCCTTCAGGAAATATAATGGAATGCAGCAGGATGAAGTTAGGGAGGCATACCAAACTTCCCTAAGGGAAGTAGGGAAGGCAGTAAGGCCAGCAAAGGCCCAAACTGAGGAAACACTAGCACAAACAGTAAAAGAAAGTTTAATGCAAAGAAGTGCAAGATCATGCACATAGGGAAGAGAAACCATGAAGCCACCTATAGGCTGGGAGGGGAGTTGCTGGCAGTCACAAGGGAAGAAAGAGACTTGGGTGTCATCATCACTGATGATCTGAAATCATCCAAGCAGACCATTAAAGCAGTAGGTAAGGCTAGCGGGATGTTGGGGTGTATTAGTAGGGGTATCACAAGTCAGAAGAGGCAGGTAATAATACCTCTTTACAAGACACTGGTTAGGCCCCATCTGGAGTACTGCGTGCAGTACTGGAGGCCACACCTTCACATGGACATTAACCAAATTGAGGCAGTCCAGAGAAGGGCAACCAAAATGATGCAGGGACTGCATCAGAAAACATATGAGGACAGATTAATGGAGCTCAATATGTATACCTTAGAGCAGTGATCCTCAGACGGTGACTCTAGAGCCTCAAGTGGCTCTTCAGCTTATCACCTGTGGCTCTTCCCAGTAAGCGATGCAAATATTTCCCGCACTGTACGATATTAACCAACCAGGACGCACTATAATACCACTACATTGTACACCAGCAAGCATAATTTACAAAGTTTATTGCAAATTTTCATCCAAGATGCACCCTGTCAGACTGTACAAATGTTAACTAATGTTTAGTAAATGAAACAAATGAAATGAAAGAAATGTTCAGTAATTGAAATATTTTCTTTTACACTGGAGTGTGTTTTGTCAGAATGTACAAGGAAGTTACCAGGCAGGGATGCCCTCTCTCGCCAGTACTCTTTAATATATACCTGGAACCTTTATTAAGGGCCATTCAAAATGATCCAGTGGTGCAGGGGATTGTTATTGGGGGGACAAAAATCAAATTATCTGTATTCGCTGATGATATCCTACTACACCTTCAAGACCTGGCAGAAAGTTTCAAACGGATCTTGAATATAGTGGAAAGGTTTTCTAGGGTCTCAAACTATAAATTGAATCTGAGTAAGATGCAGGTTCTCCCACTTACCCCATTTACTTACAAAGCCAACTTTGAACCACCTCAAGTAAAGTGGTCCCCTAGTAAACTCAAATATCTTGGCATTTGGATCACACCCAACGAGACCGAAGGCCTTAAAGCAAATTTGGGAGGACTGATATCTACAATTACAATGGACTTAACTAGGTGGAATAAACTCTCTTTAAATTGGGCAGCTAAATTGAGCTTGGTTAAAATGAATTTATTGCCTAGGCTCCTGTATCCAATACATCTGTCTCCGTATATTATCTCCAAATGTTGGTTCACTAAAATACAAAAACTAATCTCTAACTTTTTGTGGAATGCTAAACCTCCTAGAAGAAAATATAATGTGTTAAGGCTACCATATAATAAGGGTGGCCTTAAAACCCCGGACTTACAAGTTTATTATGTAGCTGGGCAGCTTGGGCTAATGAGTCAGTGGTGTAAACTGGTGAACGAACATGACTATATTCCAACCTGGCTCCAGGTTGAGAAGCAAACCCTTTTGGATATGGGACTTTCCCCAGAGGAGGTATTGTTTTTTAGCCCAGGAGAGATATTGGATTGTGGAGCATGAATTCCAATATATAAAGCAATTCTGGCCTGGTGGACAATCTTGTCCCCCCACCAGAGAAACTCTCAAAAAGCTTCTAGGGACCAGCCCCTTTGGGGCAACCCAAATATGCTTATTGGAAGGCAAATAATCAAAAGAAGGTGACAAGACTTTCTATAGATGCATTAGTGAAAGGAGAAAGTCCAGAGGGGGTATGCTAAGCTCAAAGGAAAAAAGGGGCATGTGAGGAGGAGGATCCTGTAAAGCATCTATCCTAAATAGATACTTTTGCTCAGTATTTACTGAAGAGAAGGTAGGGCAGGGCCCACAGCTCAGCACCATGGACACAGGGGAGGAGGTAGCACTACTCCCTTCACAAAAGAAAGGGTCCCTACAGAGCTCGCTAGCTCAGGGTGCACAAGGCAATGGGACCTGATGGCATACATCCCAGGGTACTTAAGGAGCTAAGGGTGGAACTAGCAGAGCTATTAGCAGAACTGTTTAGTGAGTCTCTGAGCACAGGAGAGGTCCCAGAAGACTGGAGAAGGGCTCAGTGGTCCTGCTCCACAAGAGTGGTAGCAGGGAGGAGGCAGGGAACTACAAACCAGTCAGTCTTACCTCAGTAGTGGGCAAGATTATGGAGGCACTCAAGGAAAGGATAGTGCAACACCTGGAATCCATAGGGTCACAGGATCAAGACAGCATAGGTTTACAAAGAGGTCGTGTCAAGCTAATCTCATAGATTTCTTTGACTGGGTAACCAGAGTGGTGGACCAAGGGGAGCAGTTGATGTCCCTCCCTTGACTTCAGCAAAGCTTGCACACTGTTCCACATAGAAGATTGATAAATAAGCTGGGTAGGCTCGGGGTGGGTCAGAAGTTGGTCAACTGGGTGGCAAACTGGTTGATGGGCAGAAAACAGAGTGGTGGTAAAGGGTATAGTTGAAGAGATGCAAGTCACAAGTGGGTACCTCAGGACCAGTCCTGGGGCCAGTCCTCTTCAATATCTTCATTAGTAACATTGCATATGGACTAGAGGGTAAGGCTTGTCTGTTTGCAGATGACATCAAGATCTGCAACAGAGTAGATGATCAAGATGGTGTGGGCAGAATGAGAAGAGATCTGGATAAACTAGCAAAATGGTCAGAAGAGTGGCAACTGGGATTTAACGCAAAGTGCAAGATCATGCACATAGGGAAGAGAAACCCTGAAGCCACCTATAGGCTGGGAGGGGGAGTTGCTGGCAGTCACAAAGGAAGAAAGAGACTTGGGCATCATCATCACCAATGACCTGAAATCATCCAAGCAGACCTCTAAAGCAGTAGGTAAGGCTAGGGGGATTTTAGGGTGTATTATTAGGATATCACAAGCCGTAAGAGGGAGGTAATAATCCCTCTTTACAAGGCACTGGTTAGGCCCCATCTGGAGTACTGCATGTAGTACTGGAGGCCACACCTTCACAAGAACATTAACCAAATTGAGGCAGTCCAGAGAAGGGCAACCAAAATGGTGCAGGGACTGCATCAGAAGACATATGAGGACAGATTAATGGAGCTCAATATGTATACCCTTGAGCAAAGGAGGGAGAGGTGATATGATCAAAACATTCAAACACCTTAAGGGCATTAACAAGGTGAAAGAGTCTAACATGTTTAAATATAAGAAAAATAGCAGGACAAGAGGACACAGCATGAGACTAGAGGGAGGCCGATTAAGGGGGAATGTGAGGAAATTATTTTTCACATAAAGGGTGGTGGATGCATGGAACGGTCTACCTCAGGAAGTGGTGGCTATGAATACAGTGCAGGGCTTCAAACAGGCATGGGATAGGCATAAGGGAGCAATACAGATGAGTATGAATAGATAGGCCACTGACAGAGCAAAGGCCGATGGCACATTTATAAGGCAGAAAAAGAAATGGGCAGACTGGATGGGCCTTGAGGTCCTTATCTACCATTAACTTCTATTTTTCTATGTTTCTAACTCCTCTAAAATGTCATAAAAGTTTACGATCCTTATATCCTGGCAGCTGGTCAGCTCCAATTTAGTCAGATAAACAGGAGACCCTTAATTATGTCTCTCTAGTCTTCAATTATCTCCTGGTTTCACGTTAACATCCTGTTGCTGAAACCTTGGGGGGGGGGGCGTCATCCCAGGAGCACAGGATGTCTCATGACAGACAATCACACACTACATTTTTATATTACAAAATCATAGAACAATCATAACCAGCTGGCGAAACATCACAAGGAATACCAAAGTCAGGATTCGTGCATAACATTGTTTACTTTTGATGTGAAAATTTAAGTCTTACAAGGTAGTTATGGCAGTAAAATGAACAGACAGTCACAGTTTTAAACTGATATGACAATTCAAAATATAGTTACACTTTTTCTGAACAGCAGTGCAAAGCAGAAAATAATGTTCCCGACACTGACTAAGGCAAAAAGGAATGAAAACATAAGCCAGATTTGCCAGTGTTAGGTCCTATGCCTAACATGAAGGTAATTAGACTCTCCAGACCAATACAAACTGATGTTACCTTGAGGCCCTAAGGGTTGCAGTGACCTGTGGTCCTCCCTCTGTGTCTCCTACCTTAGCGGGGGCTGTTGAGGACTTGAATACTTTTTGCCAAGGCAGAAAATAGGAGGGCCAGATGCTTTGATAGTTTTAGGTGTTAGCAGCTTTTACAAGCCAGCTGGTCACTAATTGATGATCAGATGCTGAGAGTTGTCAATAACTCAGGGGCATCTGACTGATATAGAGCAATATTTGGACTGTAACCTGGACTTCATGACACCCAGGTGGCCAGGGGACTTTCCCAGGGGTTAAAAATAAGACTGTGAGATGGTTCACACCTTTGTCAAAGGTGTGAACAGCTGATACCACATTGTGGTTAGTTGTTTACTTGGTAGGACATGGCTGGCCGCTTATGGCCAATTATTCATCTAATAGGGCAGGGTTGACTGGTTGTGGTTGCTCATGCAGTTACTAGTGGAAAGTACTCAACAAGTGTCAGAAGTTCAAGAGGTTATGCTCACTGCTCATGAGGACACAGCATATCTGGAAAATGATAAGCCTATCTTTTGCACTTAAATCTGCCTGAAGTTATAAGAAGAAAAGAGAAATAAAAACTAAAAACTAAGTACCTAGATTTTTAAAGCACATAGGAATAATCTATCAGACTATAAGTTTCTAATCAATTAGTACAGGATCATTACACACTAAAAACTATTAGTAAACAACAGATCATAAATGTTAATTAACTACTGCAATCTATTAGCAGTTATATAAAAATTAGCAAGCTAATTCCCCAGCCTTTCTGGCTTGACTTATATTTTTAGCCTTTACTTCAATATCTGTTGGAAACGTCTGCAGCAATCCATCTGGTCGCTATCCCTTCAGACTCTGGGTCCATTTCTTCAGTTATTGGGGGTAAAGGGGCTGGTACAGTCCATAGAGTAAGTACTCTGAGCAATGGAACAGGGAGAGTCAATAATGGGGCAGACAGTCCCTGCCAAGGGGCATGAAAGTTCAATGGCATAGATAAGTTTGGTGGCATAGGTAAATTTAATGGAGCAGGCAGGGCCTGGTGACAGAGGCAGACCTGGCGGGGTCTGCGAGATGGGATTACATGCAGGGCACCTGGCAAACCAGAACACCATCCAGAGGTCTTCATCTCATCAGTCCTGCCTCCTGGTCTGGGTAGCGTGAGTACTAAACAGGGTAGCTCCCTGCAACAAAGCTGCAATCATTGTGTGTTGTCTTATTTACTTGTTTGAGTTTATTATCATGAACTGAGCAACCCAGCTCCAGATTACAAATTCTGGGTTGATATGGATGTAATTGTTTTCTTTCCTAAGGGCCCCAACAACAGCTGCAACACCGGCCTACCACAGGCAATGCGTCAGGCTAGCCTACATCAACAGCTGGGTACCCAGAGTGTGTGACTGTGATAGAGGAACTCTTAGTGCATGCGTGCTCAACCTAAATCAATCAGAATGAATAAACACTTGCTAAATTATTGCCCCACCCCTGTCAAAGCCCCTGAATAAATCAGAATTTGTGATTTTGCATTTAACCTGTCTAATGTGTACCTTTGTGGTGGGGGTATAACTTAATATTCTTCAGGTGAAGCCACCTCTGGCTGGAAGCTACAACACTGGACTTAAGATTTGCAAGAAAGTGAGTTGTGCTCACAACAGAGGGAGGTGAACCTTACAATTTACATTTGTCTTTGGTTTGAAGCAGATTCCTTAGGAAAGTTAATATTCCTCAAGTGGAGGATACTTCTAACTGAAGGGTGAAATAAGGAAATTAGAATTATCAGAAAAGGCAGTCTTTCAATCAACAGAGGGAGGTGGACCTTGCTTTACTTTTGTTACAATTGTTAAGATTTTCAGTGCAGGAAGAGTTTAAACCCACAGGGCTGAATACTCTGTTTTCTGTGTCTGCCCTTCTGCACAGCTGAGCGTGTTTTGGGGCTGACTGCTTTCAGAGCACAAGTCACCAGGCTGTTTTGGGGCTGGGGAGGTTTACCTGTGTCTGACTTGGATGTTTGGATTTTTCTCTGTTTGATTAGCAGGGTATTTTCTCTGTCAAATTGTCATATAGGGCATCTTGCTGACAGGAAGGCACTCATTGCAGCGGTAGGTCAGAGCTTTTAGCTGATTGTTTCATGAGGGCACAGTTTAGGCCCAAACCCTTCCCACCCCTCACCCCACCTACCCCTGGAAATAGTTCCTTTATACCTGAGGTTCTGACATCGTTTCCTCAAGAGGGCAAGGTGCATATCACTGTCATATCCTCTCTAGCACACTGTACTGACAATATAAGCATACACATTACATAATACATATATTTCTATATAACAAACCAATCACACACACACACACACACACACAAAAAAAAAACTAAACAAGGTAGACAGACATGAGGAGAGTAGTGCAATGTAATGGCTGTGGGGCAGAAGTCTTCCAGGAGTCTTTCTGGAGGCTGAGATGCTGCCCAGTTTGCAGACAACTATCTGCCCTGAGGGAGGAAGTTGCCCATCTTCAGGCCGCACTGGACAGTAGTAAGGGAACCTCCCTCATCCAGGGAGCACCAGAGCCACCACCACTACCTCAGAGGTTGCGAAGAAAGCACAGCAGTTGGACCACAGTGGGCTCAGAGAGGGTAAGTGTGGTGGAACAGAGGCACACCCAGTCAGTTGTTCCACTCCACAATCTATACACCATTCTGGGGAGCATTTCCTATGGATGCACCCGCAGAGGAGACTAGGAGGTGCAGACAACTGTCAGCAGGGAGGCCCTCAGGAAAGAGGCAGAGGGCACCGCAGGAAAGGAAGCAGCTCCTGGTGGGGACTCAATTATTAGGGGGATAGAGGAGGGGAGCAGGAAAACTGAAGTAAGGTGTCTGCCTGGTGCCATGGCTTGGAGGGACAGGAAGCGCATCCTCAGGATCACGAGAACAGTTGCACGGAGTCTGAGCTGGAAGTCATTGTCCACCTAGGGACAAATGACTTGGCTCATCATGAGATTAGAGCAGTGCAGAAGGACTTGTAGAGTTGGGAGGGGTCAAGACAAGTAGCACACACAGTATCCTTCTCAGAGGTGCTACCTGCCAGTGGCATGGGTGAGAGAGGGTACTTGCACCATGCAGTTTAATGAATGGTTGAAAAAATGGTGTGGAGCACAGGGTTTGACTTCATTGGGGACTGGGATTCCCCTAGAGGACACCAGCCTATACTAGCAGGATGGTCTGCATCTGTCCAGGAAGGGAACAAGTCTTTTGGGCAATCGGTTTAAATGCTTCATTGGCAAGCTTTTAAACTAGTCAAGGGGGGAGGCACTGAAAAGCAGCAGGAAAATCCCAGCCTCCCCCTAGAAAACAGGGTACTAAATGAGAAAAAGACCAAGGTAGAAAGGTCAGTGGGGGATGCTGCTACAGAAGTTAAAGCCATCAAAAAATGGAGAGCAATGAGTACCAGTGCCCATAGTCTGGGTAAAAAGCTTCCTGAATTAGTGGCCTTGATGGAGGAGGAACATCTGGATATCATGGCAGTCACAGAAACATGGTACACACAGAACCATGACTGGGACGTAAACATACCAGGATACACTATCTACAGGAGGGACAGGGAGGGTAAAAGAGGAGGAGGAGTAGCTCTCTACATAAGGGAAGGAATCAAAGCAACAGAACACAAGGGTAAACAGGGAGGAGAAGAAGCACTGTGGGTCAATTTGGAGGCAGGTAATGGCACCACAATCCACACAGGGGTTGTATACAGACCCCCGTCTCAGGGGGAGGAAATGGACAAGGAAATTATAGAAAGTATACTTAGAATGGCAGATAAAGGGGAGATATTGCTGATGGGTGATCCGAATATGCCAGATGTTAACTGGAGTGCAGTTGCTGCAGCCACTTCTAAGAGTGGGGTTATTCTAGATGCCCTACAGGGGGCATGCCTTAGACAACTAGTACTGGAACCCACTCGAGAGGGAGCAATCTTAGACCTGGTCCTCTCAAATGGAGATGGAGAGAGGATCACAGATGTAGAAGTGGGTAGCCATCTGGGAACTAGTGACCATCGAACAGTATGGTTCACAATAAACACAGCAATAGAGTCAAGCCATACAAAGGCAAAAGTACTGGACTTCAGGAGGGCTGACTTTGCCAGAATGGGTGAGTGCCTAAGGAATGCACTAGCAAATGGGTAGGAAGGAGGGGTGGAAGAACAATGGGGAATAATAAAAACTGCCATCACAGCGGTAACAAGCCTTTGTGTGAAGCAAATAAACAAAACAAAACGATGTAAGAAACCACTATGGTTCTCAAAGGAGGTGGCAGTGAAGGTTCAAGAGAAAAAGAAAGCATTCAGAATGTACAAGGAATCACAGAAGGAGCAGGACAGAGAATTGTATCAGTTAAAACAAAAGGAAGCTGGGAAGGCGGTCAGAACAGCAAAGGCCCGAACCGAGGAAAAGATAGCCAACTCAGTTAAGAAGGGGATAAAACCTTTTTAGGTACATCAGGAGGCGAAGAAGACTAAGGAGGGATAGTGAAGCTTAATGGGGGGGGTGGGCAGAGAGTGACTGTGAAAAGGCAGAGATACTAAACAAATATTTGTGCTCAGTATTTACAAATGAATAGGGGGAGGTACCTAAAACAAACAATAGAAACACTCTGGATACAGAAGTTGATACCAGTCCATTTACAGAAGAAAGGGTTCTGAAAGAACTCTTAAAACTGAAGGTGGACAAAGCAATGAGGCCTGATGGGATTCATTGCAGAATTCTAAACGAACTAAGGGTAGAACTAGTGACACCACTGACTACCTTCTTTAACAAATCATGGGAGGATGGGGTGGTACCTGAGCACTGGAGGAGGGCAGATGTGATTCCCCTTCACAAAAGTGGGAGCAGGGCAGAAGCAGGAAACTACAGACCTGTTAGTTTAACCTCAGTGATAGGGAAAATGATGGAATCACTTCTGAAGGAAAGAATTGTCGAGTACCTAGAGGCCAGAGGAGCACAGGACCCAAGGCAGCATGGATTCACAGAGGGAAGATCATGCCAGATGAATCTAATAGATTTCTTTGACTGGGTGACCAAAAGTAGTAGATCAGGGAGGGGCTGTGGACATGGTCTACCTTGACTTTAGCAAGGCATTTGACTCAGTCCCACACAAAAGATTAATATACAAGTTAGCCAGCCTGGGAGTGGGTCCCAAGATGATAGCCTGGGTAAAGAATGGCTGGAGAATAGGACACAGAGGGTAATAGTAAATGGAATCCACTCTGAAGAAAGGGGGTTACTGTGGGGTACACCGCGGGGTTCAGTATTAGGACCAGTCCTCTTCAATGTCTTTATAAGCGACATTGCAGAGGGACTGGAAGGAAAAGTATGTCTCTTTGCAGATGACACAAAGATCTGCAACAGAGTTGATGCACAAGGTGGGGTGGAAAGGATGAGAAGGGACTTGGCAAGGTTAGAGGATTTGTCAAATGTATGGCAGCTTAGATTCAATGCTAAGAAGTGCAAGGTAATGCACTTGGGAAACAAAAACCCAGGGGAAGAGTACACAATGGGGGGTGAGATACTAACAACAACAAAAATGGAAAGAGACCTGGGGGTAGTCATATCAGATGACTTAAAGGTGGGCACACAATGTGAGAGGGCAGTAAGGAGGGCTGGGGAGATACTGGGATGCATAGGGAGAGTCATCACCAGTAGAAAACAGGAAGTTGTTATCCCTCTGTACAGACAGCTGGTGAGACCCCATCTGGGGTACTGCATGCAGTTCTGGAGACCCAATCTCCGCAAGGACATAGACAAGAAGGAAGCTGTCCAGAGGAGGGCAACTAAAATGGTGCAGGGTCTGCACCAGAAGACATATGAGGAGAAACTAAAGGAGCTTAATACGTATAGCCTCGAGGAAAGGAGGGAGAGGGGGGGACATGATAGAAACTTTCAAGTACCTCAAGGGAATCAACAAAGTCCAAGTGAGTAGCATCTTTCAAAAAAAGAGGTGTGCAAGAAGAAGGGGGCACAATTTGAAGATAGAGATGGGGCAGCTCAGAGGTAATGTAAGGAAGTATTTTTTCACAGAGAGGGTTGTGGATGCATGGAACGGCCTTCCAGAGGAGGTTGTGGAGTCAAAAACAGTGTTTGAATTCAAGCATGCATGGGACAGTCATAAGGCAATTCTAGTGGGTGGGGGTAGAAAGAAGTAGGCTGCTGTTTAACTAGGATCTGCAGCTTATCCATTAGGTAGGGAAATGGGCAGACTGGGTGGGCCAAGTGGTCCTTATCTGCCATCAGATTCTATGTTTCTATGTATTGTCCTGCCATTGAACGATTGTATAACGGATCTTATTTTACAGGGGGGTCTCCAGGGCCTTTGCAGCTGGTCTAGCCCTGGTGGTAAGTGTACAGAGTGTGGGTTTAAAAGTGTTATCATATGGTACATTTGATTGTTTATTTGCTGCTATACTGTTTAGGCTACTAGAAGGGTTGGTGCGGGGGGGGGGGTTATAGCATACCAGAGGGCTATACCAACAGCAGTTATGCTACCTCAGAACCATTCCTCCCGGGGAGGCATCAGTTCACAGAACTCAGGCCCCTCAACCTGTGCCTAGTTACGCAGGCCGGGGAAGTAGCCCTTGGCACAGAGTCACCTAGGGGTTGCATATGGAAGAAACACATTGCAACAGCAGAACTGAAGTGGCAGCACTAAGGTTAGCTTTTTTTATGTCATTTCAATTATTATTTTCTTTTAGTCAAGGAAAGCAAGTAGTTTGTGAGTGAAAGAAAGACCCATGTGCTATTAGTTTAGTATCCCGTGAGTGTAACAATGACAGAATGGCTGGACAGTCTCTAAAAGTACTGGTAGTTTCCTGAGTTCATAGTCCCGGAAATAGAGGCATGCTGCCGGTTTGCACCACCTAATACATCTGCTGGCCTTTGGGGGAAAGGTGGCACAAGTAGCTCTCAGAGCTTAGAATGATCTGCTTTGGCTGAAAAGCCTTTACTTTTGGTAAAACAAATGGTTTGTTTAGGAAATGTAGTGACAGTTGTTCTTTGCCCCTGGTAGTTTGGACAGGAAGGGAAGGGCTGGTTACACTCACCAGTTAGTGAGAGCAGAAACATGGCAGCCAATTTGTTTGAAAATGTCGTGTGGTGCACAGTTGATTCTGGCTAAGAGTCAGCCAGGCACAGATACCAGTTATTTTCCAGTGTCTGTTGGCACATAGATGCATCACTTGTCAGGGGTGTCGGCCAACCAGAGGCCAGGATGATTTCTACACATTTTCTAATAGAAGATAGGGCTCTCTATTTAGCTAGTCTCAATGGATTTGCTTTCTTTTATATCTAGAACTGCATCTATACTGATGTTACAATTTCATAAGCAACTAGTACAAATTTAAAATACAGAGCTGTCACAGGGTGGCTAAAACAGGGGGCAGCGGGGATATGGCCCCCACTCTGATTCCTGGGTGGCCCATATTGTGTTTTGACCTCCACTCACAATTTTCTCAAACATTTTCAATTTATTCATTTACAAAGAAGAAAATAATGTTATTTCTGTGATGCTGCCAGGTTGAAATGATTGAAATATAGCACGTGCCTTATTAGCTCTTGCATCGCTATTCTTTTGCAAGACTTAAAAGATTAAGCTCCTCTAGCATAACTGCTTGCCTTCCATGTTACTGTGCTACTCTCCATGGTGACCATGTCTATTGGCTCCCAGTGTAGTAGTCTCACAGATAGGGCTGGCCAGTAGATTCACAGCAACCACTTGCAGCGCGAACAGGGCACGCAGTAGTGACTAATCAGTCAGCCTCTTGTGAAGAGCAGAGCGATGCTGAGGTAAATGTTTTTTTATCTTTGATCAGTCCCATTTCAATGTGGGTATGCGGTGATCTTATAGAGTTCAATCTCTATTGGATGCAATAACCACAGCCTCACCTCGGGGGGAGGGGGGATGAGACATCAATAAAAACCTGCAATGTTTTTCAATTGGATATGTGGCTCAGGATTGGAGACACTGTAGGTCAGGCTGGAAGTACAGTAGCAGCAAAGTCCCTCTTCCCCCATCTAAACATAAACTTTCCCCTCAATCTCAGTTAATGCCAAAGTTCATTTTCAGCAGCTCTCTGTTGCCTCGTCCACATGACCAATTCTGCAGCGTTATTGGAGGTGCACAGCAGCAAGATCGTTGCCACCGTGCACATTTGAGTGCTGCAGTTTGGTTGTTTTGGGTTCTGTTTTGTCGTGGTTGTGATCCCTCTTTTTGTGGGATCGCATAGTGGTGGTGGGGGGGTATTGCAGCATTTGTTTTGGCCATGTGAACCACCTTCACCACCAGCAATGCTGTGACAGAGTTTTTCCAGCCTGCAGCTGTGGTTGCCAAGGCATCCTAAATGTTGCATTTGCCAATTTTTTTGGACCCAAGTTCAGCTACTTTTTTTTTAAGTACCTGTCAATAAAGCTGAACTCAGGGAAGTGTTGTTTTATTTTAAACCAAGGGCTAAGAAGTAAATGAAACACAGGCTTGGAGTTGAGCCATGACACCAGTCATGTGCATATAAATATGCATAAGCACATGCCCAGTGTCATGGCTCGACTCCGAGCCCGTGTTTCATTCGCTATTTAGCCCTCGGTTTAGAATAAAAAACACTTCCCCGAGTTCAGCTTTATTTACAGGCACGGAAAAAAAGTTTAGCTGAACTCTGGTTGGAAAACCGATCCCTGATCCTTGGCCGCTGTTATTGGTAGCCCGACCCACAACCACACCACTGTCCAAGCCGGAACACTCCTCAAACTGCTGGAACTTTGATGGGAGCCTATATAGCACTCCCCTGGCCATGCAATCTGAATGCTGATCCACAGTGTTTCAGCGAGCATGGCTACATTGATCTACACAGTGCCGATACCGTGTGAACATGGCTTGTGTCTCCCTCTTCCGATCTGAAGCAACCTCCCATGGGCATCAGAAGCTGGGGGAGTGGGGGACAACACTTTTGCCAGCCCTCACATAATAAGTATTCTTTCATGCTGCTGCTACAGATAAGGGGTCATGCAAGGTAAGAGAGACTACCACATAAAACTCCTGTCAACTTCCTGCAATTAAGCTCCAATTCTAATCTCAGCTGTGTCCAACAATTAACTTTTAACAACCTTTTATGGCAACCAAATGGCCAATCCTTTATAAACAGAAGTTCCCCACAAGCTGACTGCAAAACCAGTTCCCATCCCATCAGGCCTCAGTTTACACACAACTTAACCCTTAATGCTATCTTGACCAGTCAAATGTATTAGGGCTAAGGGCTTTGCTGTCTGGTTGCAGCATCTTTGTAAATAGCTACCATCAGCTGAGTGAGAACAAGAAGTAAATGCAGACCCTATCACTGTATTTCATTAATGACACTATGAGTGACATTATGTGGTAGTTTCTTGCTTTGTTGTCATTTGTGCATTTTAGTTTTGCAGCAAGGGCTCAGTTGGGTGCTCTAAATCACTTACGCTGAAGTAGTGCTGTTGTGACTATGCTGGTATTCGGAGGTTGCTTTTATCTAAGCTCCAGTACCAACTAGGTTGTGTTATGAGGGTGTAGGAGAGAGAGATATCTGGGCTCCTTGGCCAGGTAGTCTAGAACTCAGAAACTGGACTACCATGTGACCACCTTGACACTTTTTTCTGGAAGAACATGGTAGCAGGGAGACACCATGCAACACTTGGAGTCCAAGGGGGAAGACTTGGAAAACAAGTTAATTGAAAGACAAGCAAAATAGCAATATGCCTTTGGAGCTTGTAAAAGTCCAGGACTAAATTAATCTTTTCAACCTGGCCCTTATCTGAAATGAGAATGAGTGAAAAGAATCGATATGCTAATACCGAATAGAAAAAATATTTTAATACTGTGATAGTTAATACTGCTTGTAGGGCATTTATACTTATATTTTGATTGTGTCCCACATTATTAGATATTGGATTTGAAGAAGCTGAGCTGTACTGCACTTAATGAAATTTTAAAGAATCGCATTATTTCACTACATTACATTTAGCACTGTAAGATAACCTGTGGTTACTACAATTAAATAAGACATTATCAATTTGTTTCTCAAGTTCAAGTTTATTTCACCTCCTTATGAATGAACCTGCTCAACAGAGTCTTCCTGGTGAAATAAATTTGAACTGGAAAAAAGTATATCAAAAATAGTTCACTGACTAATAAAATAACAGATAAGTCCTAGGGGTCTAGAAATTTAGATGTTGAAAATGTTATGGCTGCTGTCTTTATTGTTGTTCTTAACTACCCTCTTCACAATCTCATATACTAACCCTCACCACCCCAATACCCTTCCACCCCATTCCTCCCTCTCCCCTTCCTTCACCTACCCAATCATCATCCCTAACCCCCTCTCCCCTGACACCATTTGTCTTGTATGGGGCAAAGCTTTTTAACCATTACATTTATTTTAGTTATTTATTTGTTAGAGATCTGAATTACAATCCTTTGAGTTGGGGACTCATTTCCAAAGGCTCCACATCATAGTACACAAAAGGGAACACAATAATTACAAGTACATACATTCAAGATATAGCATAAGAATTGGCAATGTTACAAATTAGCACTATATTGTAAAGTAATGGATTAATTTATAATATATTGCACCCATGTGACTCGATATCATCTAGCACATATATAGAACTCTTTTAGTGATTGAGGCATGTTATTTTATCAATTTGTTTTACAGGAAGTGTGTATATAGATTTATTAGTTAGATATTTATCACAATAGCACTGGTCATCTTGCTTTCATGGCAGCTATGATGTAAAATGTGCCACCTGATATTGAAATCAGCTTTTATTGGGAGATTTACATTTTTGAATGAGTATTTACACCTGTCCATTAGGAGGCACTAGCACCTTGAAAAAGTGCTAAGCACCAGCACAAAACATTGGTGATTGTTTGTACATGAGTTTTGTCGTGCTGTAAAGTGCTTTGTTTTTTATTTTAAATAAAATGTCTTTAAAACGTATCTGTGTGCAGACTGGTTGTACTGACTATGCAAGTGTTTAGCTCTAACTTCTCATTCATGTTGTAGTAAGTATTTAAAATACTGAAGTAAATCGAAAAGTTGCACATGAATGCTTTTCTGTGGAGATCTCAGTTAAAAAAGGATGTGAGATGTGACTGTAAATTAATCACTTTTTTTTAACTGGCCCAGTGGTGCAGAGGGCTGAGGCACTTGCAAAGTGCCTTACCTAGTATAATGCCGGCGAGACCCGAGTTTGGGAATGAACTCTGGTTACCAGTGGTTGGTGGAGAGGATTGAGCAGCTGTCAGGCAGCTCTTCTTCCCCAGACAGGGGTGGGCCACTTTCACAGCTCTTGGGTGCCACCAGGTGGAGGCCTGGTAGCAGCGCTGATGCTCATGGGGGGGGGGAGCAAATAGACATCTGAGAGAATGGAGGGAGGCCATAGTTCCAGAATGTATGTGTGCCTCCATGCTACACCACATCTCTAGGATAGGAGGGAGAAAAATCTGGTGGAAAAGAGGCCACCAGGGCTACATGAAACCTTGCCCAAGGTGTCGCAACCCACCCTGCCACTTCAGTTAGGGCTGGGGACTTCTGGATGAGAATCACTGGGAGGGAGGATGGCCCTCCCCTTCCCTCCTGGCCCTATCTTGGAGGAAGTCTATGGGGGAAGTCCCTGATGGAGAAAGGCATTTGACAGCTGATGGTATCCAGAGATGAGGCTGCAGAGCCATCCAGTCAGCCCTGAAGGGGGCCTTTAAAAAAAAAAAAGAAAAGATTTTTAATGCTCCACTATTGGAGGTGAAGGTGGATTTTCTTGTGTCCAGGACATTAGGGCTAGCTTTTCTATGTATATGTCCATTTGTTAGTAAGATCTAGAATTCTCTGCTACACTGTGTTATCCCATTTATTTTAGTAAGCTGCCCCTCTAGACATTTAACAATGTTCTCCCATAGGATCTCCTGAACACGACTCGTCAAAGTATTTGAGGTAGCATTTGCAGTTATTGATTTCCAGAGCTGCAGCATTGACCAGGTAGTCTTCTAGCCATGTACAAAACTGAATTGTAACCAATAATTGATAAAACTTGTATCATTCAGGGTATCAGGTAAAATAACTAATCTTGCCCTTAAGAGGACTACAGGGACATGGCATGGTAATGCTAGCAAGTGGTTTATAGGTATTTCGAGTTTTCTGGGTTCTTTTGTTTTTTTTTATTAATTAATTAATCATAGTGACAGCCAGGGAAACAACCTGTCACTGCATCCTAATTCAGCCACAATTCAAGTATGTGCACAGGGCACTCAGTTCCCTACTGCTGCTCGAAAATGTAAGGTGTACGTCAGTAGAGCTGTTTAAATACTGCAATATAATATTGCTATAGATGGAGCACGACAGGGAACTGTATCAATTAAAGCAGAAAGAAGTGGGGAAGGCAGTCAGAAAAGCAAAGGCTCAAACCGAGGAAAGGATAGCCAACTCAGTTAAGAAGGGGGATAAAACCTTTTATAGGTACATTAGGGAACATAGAAAGGTTAAGGGAGGGATAAGGAAGATTAATAAAGGAGAGGGGAGGTGGGCAGAGGGAGACAGTGAAAAGGCAGAGATAATGAATGAATACTTTTGCTCAGTATTCACAAAAGTAGAAGAGGAGGAGTTACCTAAACCAAACAGTAGAAGCACTCTGGATAGTGGGGTTGATACCAGTCCATTTAAAGAAGAAAGAGTACTGAAAGAACTTCTAAAACTCAAGGTGGACAAAGCAATGGGGCCTGACGGATTCACCCTAGAATCCTAAAAGAACTAAGGGAGGACCTAGTGACACCACTAACCACACTTTTTAACAAATCATGGGAAGATGGGGTGGTACCTGAGGACTGGAGGAGGGCAGATGTGATTCCCTTCACAAAAGTGGGAGCAAGGCAGAAGCAGGAAACTACAGACCTGTTAGTTTGACCTCAGTGGTGGGGAAAATGATGGAATCACTTCTGAAAGAAAGAATTGTTGAGTACCTAGAGGCCAGCAGGGCACTGGACCCAAAGCAGCATAGATTCACAGCAGGAAGGTCATGTCAGACAAATCTAATCAATTTCTTTGACTGGGTGACCAAAGTAATAGACCAGGGAGGGGCTGTGGATATGACCTACCTAGACTTTAACAAGGCATTTGACACAGTCTCGCACAAAAGATTAATAATCAAGTTAGCCAGCCTGGGAGTGGGTCCCAGGGTGGTAGCCTGGGTAGCAAACTGGCTGCACAACAGGACACAGAAGGTAATAGTGAATTGAACACATTCTGAAGAAAGGGGGGTTACTAGTGGAGTACCTCAGGGTTCAGTACTGGGTCCAGTACTCTTTAACGTCTTTATAGGTGACATTGCAGAGGGTCTGGAAGGAAAGGTATGCCTCTTTGCGGATGACACAAAGATCTGTAACAGAGTTGATACACAAGGGGGTAGAAAGGATGAGAAGGGACTTGGCAAGGTTGGAGGAATGCATTGGACATATGGCAACTTAGATTCAATGCAAAAAGTGCAAAGTAATGCACCTGGGAAATAAAAATCCAGGAGAAGAGTACACAATAAGGGAGGTACTAACAACAACAATAATGGAAAGGATCTGGGTGTAGTCATATCAGATGACCTAAAGGTGGGTATGCAATGTGAGAAGTCAGTAGGGAAAGCCAGGGGATGCTGGGATGCATAGGAGGGCATCACAAGTAGAAAAGGGAAGTGGTTATCCTCTATACAGACAGTTGGTGAGACCCCATCTGGAGTACTGCATGCAGTTTGGAGACCTCATCTACGCAAGGACATAGACAGGATGGAAGCAGTCCAGAGGAGGGCAACTAAAATGGCGAGGGTCTACATCAGAAACCATATGAAGAGAGACTGAGAGAGCTTAATATGTATACCCTTGATGAAAGGAGGGACAGGGGGACATGATAGAAACTTTTAAGTACCTCAAGGGAATCAACAAAGTCCAGGAGGGTAGCATCTTTCAGAAAAAGAGATGTGTAAGAACAAGGGGCACAATTTAAAGTTAGAGGGGACGGATATGGGGTAATGTGAGGAAATTCTTTTCACTGAGAGAGTGGTAGACGATGGAACCGCCTTCCTGAGAGGTTGTGGGGTCTAAAACAGTGGAGGAATTCAAACATGCATGGGACAGACATAAGGCAATTATAGTGGGGGGTTGCAGGAAATAGGCTGTTGGTTAACTAGAATCTGCAGCTTATCCAGTAGGTAGGGAAATGGGCAGACTGGGTGGGCCAAGTGGTCCTTATCTGCTGTCAAAGTCTATGTTTCTATGTTTCTATACTGTATTTTATATTTCTTGGTACATTTAGCAGAGATGCTGTTTTGAAAGTTGTTTTTTTAGCTGCTGGAATGGTGTTGTGCCTTAAAGGCTGGTTACAAAATGAAGAGTTCAGAAGGCTGTGTGGTTGTCAGTTAAGAAGGGGTCTGGGGTGCCTTTTTGATACTGACTTTGGGGTTGTCTGTAGCACTAGTAGCAGTAATCTTTATTTTTAACTGGTACATTACATATTTTACAACGAAGGGCTGTATGCTGCTTGAATCTGACAGCAATACCAGGTGGGGCTAGGTTCAGGGAGGAATAGGTCACTCGGCACAAAGGCTAGGTTTGGCTACTCTGCACAGGGGCACCCAAGTAACTCCAAACACAGGAAGCAATAACTGTAATGTCCAATACCAGAAATGGGATTCTAAAGTGTGGCTTTTATTCATATCCAAACAGAATAAACAAAGTATAGATGGACCCCCATGGGGTTACAATCCTGGTAATGCAGATTAAAAGAATCAAGAACACTTCTTCTACACTTTAGCCCTCAGGCTCTGAACCCACCGGGCACACGGTCCAGACTTGCAAGCTGCTTTGGGTACACAGCCCAAACTTGTACACTGTTCTGGGTTTTCCCTGGCTCGGCTCCCTTACCAGTCACTCGGACACCTTCCATATGTCATGGAAACATTCACTGGTGGCTCCTAAACCACCTAAGAGCACCTCAGCTCTATCAAGGAATTTTCCTTTTAATCCCACATCTGGGTACTTTCCTCAGGCACTGACCAAGTACCTGAGAGAAAGTAAAGTTGCCACAGAGCAAATCCGTAGAGGTGAATTTGGTTACTACTGATGGGGGGGTCTCCCACCTCTTGCTCCCACAATTCATACCCGGCCATTTCTCTGGACAGTAAACACCTCATACTGTAAAGCTTGGCAATGTAGATTATGGCTAAATGTATGTCGCATTTCGTCTACTTGTCTTGCTTTCCCTTTGTGCTGGACTTGAACATACTTTTAATTGGCATAGCCCATTGATCTAGGCCCCTCACTGATTAAGCAGTCCAATCCCCACATTACAACTGTACTTGGCTGTCTTTTTCCTGACCCCACAGTAACAGTCCCTTTAGTTTCCTTCTGTTAAGGTGAAACACACATGGCCCTCTTTCTGAGCGAAATCACCCTTTGGTTGCAGGTGCCCCACAAGCAATTCCTCCACAGGAATTTCTCTCTCAGAGCTTCTGGTGCTGCAGCACAACTCGAAATACGCAGCTTCTTCCCTTAGCTGGAACCAAGAGGGTTGCCCCTGGAAACCAGGCAAACCTTTCCTCCCCATCCCCTCAGGGATGGGGCCCTTGGACCAGTAACAGTGGTCTCCACCACTTCAACAACCAATTTCTGTGTTCCTCTTACAGTGGAAACACACACCTTCCTACAGTAGCTCTAAAACAGAGCTTAAAGCTCTGAGAGCCTGCACACAGACAGCTGTATTACTGTCTCTCACCAAGACTGCACACAGACTGAATTCAAAATCCCCAACGTTCTATGCTAACCTTCAACTGCAACATTCCAGTGTGGCTTATGCAGCTGTGAAAGTTCTATGGTGATGTCATCTCTCAGTCTCAGCTGAGACTAAGAACAGAGTGAGACAGTGTGAAATCCATTTAACTGGAGTTTCACAAGCTGCCTTCCCTCCCTACCACTAGGTCTTACTGGGATTCTAGTAACCCCGGGAAACAGGGAGGTTACACAAGAACATAAGTTATTTTTGTTATCACTGTGAAATACAAATAAAATGTACAAAAACACATCCAAAAATGCAAAATATTCTTTGGCCAACCCCCGGCCATTTCTGCTGAAGATTACTTGCCCTCCCCCCACATAAAAGCTATTTTAACTGCCCCTGGAGCTATGTATTACAGCCAACATACAGTTTGGCACTTTTCCACATCCAGTGTTAAAGTGTGAAGATGTGTCTCTGGTCCATAGAGGATTATGAGATTGAACCTATAGGCAAGTATGTAGCAACTGCTGAGTGGGAGGTACGGCAGCAGCAGTAACTGACACTGATGGACCATTTTGTTTTTTACAGGATTTCATAGAAACATAGAAACATAGAATTTGATGGCAGATAAGGACCACTTGGCCCACCTAGTCTGCCCATTTCCCTGCCTAACGGATAAGCTGCAGATCCTAGTTAACCAACAGCCTACTTCCTCCTACCCCCCACTAGAATTGTCTTATGTCTGTCCCATGCATTCTTGAATTCCCCCACTGTTTTTGACTCTACGACCTCCTCAGAAAGGCTGTTCCATGCATCCATAACCCTCTCTGTGAAGAAGTACTTCCTCACATTACCTCAGAGCCATCCCCCCTCTATCTTCAAATTGTGCCCCCTTGTTCTTGCACATCTCTTTTTCTGAAAGATGCTACACTCTTGGACTTTGTTGATTCCCTTGAGGTATTTGAAAGTTTCTATCATGTCCCCCCTCTCCCTCCTTTCCTAGAGGCTATACATCTTAAGCTCCTTTAGTCTTTCTTCATATGTCTACTGCTGCAGACCCTGCACCATTTTGGTTGCCCTCCTCTGGACAGCCTCCATCCTGTCTATGTCTTTATGGCAATAATTCTCAGACTTTGTCACAGTGAGCCTCCCCAAATCCATGGAAAACATTTTGAGCCTCCCCCAAAAATTGAAATAATCTTGGGCCTCCACAAAGAAAAATAACACACTGTACACAGTACACCATGAATAAATTGAAACCGCTTTGAATACTTGGCTCACATTCAGTTCTTTGTCTTATTCTGACTTGGAACTTTTGAAAAAGAGCTCCTGTGCTCAAAAGTATTATCTGAATAACAAATAAATAAATTAAACAAATATTGTTATTCAGCTTATTGTAACCCCCCCTCCTCTACACACACACACAGGCCAACCTACTTGCTCTGCTATTTTCATTTTTGAACCATTGTTACCCCTTGTTGCAGTACCTTCATGGATCAGACTACTTTCTCTGTTTCCTCTCTATATGAAATAACCTTCCTACATACTTTCCCCCCTTCCCTCCTCCTAAGCAACTTCTCAGAGATTACTCTGCTCCTCCCTGCTAGTGCTCATAGCACTTCTATTCTCAACGCTTGTATTTGGGCTGTTCTGCCATCAGTTTACAAATTGATCAAGTACCACCACTCATTATTAATTTATTGTTCATATTTATTTGCAGTATTGCTCATTGTATATTTCTAGATTGTTTTGCAGTTACCTTTTGAAATGTATTCGCTCCCTACCCTCTCCCGTTTACACCTGAAATGAGCCTTGGCTCATTCGCCTTGTCACCTATTAGTAAATAAATGCATAAAAATTCACTTACATGTTATTATCCTCTTTCAGTTTGCTTCATCTCTTCACACAAAATATATAAAACCCAAAATTTAAATACAGTACTTTTTCAGACTTGCTTGAGCCTCCCCTGGAACAGGTTGGGGCCTCCCAGGGAGGCTGGCCTCACCATTTGAGAACCCCTGCTTTATGGAGATGGGGTCTCCAGAAGTGTACACAGTACTCCAGATGTGGTCTCACCAACTGTCTGTACAGAGGGTCAACAACTTCTTGTTTTCTACTGGTGATGCCTCTCCCTATGCATCCCATTTCAAAAACTAAAAAAAGACTATGAGGGATAGTTTTCTTTATTTGAGGTACCAACACTGGGGATGGGGCACCCCAGTGTCAGTGTCATGTTTGGCAGCACAGGGGTTGGCTTCCTGATGTCACACAGTGAAAACTGGCCAGGTTGGGGGGTGCTAGCCCTCACTGGGGACTGAGCACCCCGATGTTGGTACAGTAATTAAAAAATAACTAAATAAATAAACTCTATGAGGGATGGTTTTCATTATTTGAGGTATTGACACTGGGAAGTGGGCACCCCAGTGTTATGTTTGGCAGCACCAGGGTGGCCTCCCCAGTGTCACAGTGTGGAAATGGGCTGGGTGGGGGTACTAGCTGGCAGCAGGGATTGGGCCCCCTGGTGTTGTAAAATGGCAATGGTTGTGATGTGTGGTTTGATGGCATCAGCCAACACAATGGAGCATGATGGCAGAGTGAGAGGGAATCCCCTTTTGCACTGCTCTGCTGGTTGCTGGGCAGTGTTATGTAGATGAAGAGAGCCAGTCACTGTCTGATAGGAGTTGCTGTCTCCTTTCAGCTACGTGCAGTTTCCCCCAACCAAGCAGTGAGTAGTGTCATGGCCAGAGTGACTAGTCATTGATCTGTCACTGGCAAGCCCATTGCAGCTTGAGCTGCAATGGACTCAGCAGTGACACATCTATGAAATGCCATGCTTCTTAATAAAATATTTCTATGCCTGCATGATGCAAACATAAAAAAAAAATCACTTCATGTTCAAGCCATCCCAAAACTGTCACAGCTTCATATTCCCCCAGTGCTTAATTTGTGCCGGTGCTAACTGGGGCTCAGCCCCGGCACCTCTTTTCATTCCAGGGCTGAGCCCTGGCACCTCTTTTCCCACATACATTGCACTATAAATAGGATTAGTGTATGCAAGCTGCAACACTCACAGAGTTTAAAGGCAAGCTGAGCCCTGAGAGCCGAGGGTCCCTTTTGTGTTGGTCTGGTTTATCCCCTTCAGATAAAAGGTCTCGATCATATCCCTCCCATCCCTCCTCTCCTCCAATGAATACATATTCAACTCTCCTAGCCTGTCCTTGTAGGGCTTGCTCACCAATCCCTGGATCATCTTTGTGGCTCTTCGCTGCACCCCTAACATATTCATCCAAAGCACAGCTACAAGTATGCAGGGGAGTTCACCAAAACTGGCCAAGAGAGAATTCAGGAAAGTTGGCTGCAAGCACTTTTTCACAGAATGGGTACTTGACAAGTGGAACCATCTGCCAGAGGAGGTGGTATCAGCCAAAACATTGGGGGGGTTCAACTGGGGTGGAATGTATTTTTGTACAACTACTGATGTCCAGTTTTGGTTTTTGCTGCCATCCTGTTCAGGTTGTGGCTGAAATCAGTCTTTTTGGATTAGCCCACCTACCAGGTTATCAAAGACATAAATAAATAAATAAATAAATAAATAAATAAATAAATAAAAACAGGCACAAGGTGTTAGTAAGCGAGTTAGGGGACAAAGTGCAATAGAAACAGAAGGGCACTTGGGCCAACTTAGGAGAAGCAGATAGGGTGGGCAGACTGGATTTGCCACTGGACCTTTTTCTGGTGTCATGTTCTCTGTGTCTATGTAAACACATGTAAGTCCTTCCCCAATTTGATGCTTACCTTATGGGGCTACAACCCCTGATGTCCTTGTTCTGCCTCCTGTCCCCTGGATGTCAGACTCAGGACCAGAGGGCTTGTTCGGTTTCTCCAGGACTGATTCAGGCCATGGCTCCTCCCATGTCCACGCGGCAGCTGCTGCCATCTTCCTTTGGGTCCTTGGCCCATGTTGATGTAGGTGGTCTAGTTCCACTGTTGGTTTGCACCTCCAGGTGCTTTTGGGGGCACTTATCCAGTCTGTTGGCAGCCTTGGGAAGGGACTAGAGGAATGTAAACAAATATGGACTCCATGCGCTGTCTGCACATGCATGGCCAAAAATCTTAAAGGAGCCACGGCTCAATTCTGAGCAGTAAGGAAAGGGTGCGAAATGGGCACCTCTCATTTCGGGAGCCCCCCCATGGGCAAACATGTCTCTCTTTAAACAAAATAGAGGTGTTCCTGGCCCCCACCTGGCAAGTGGGACCAGGACATATTATTAGCCCCTAAATGGGCTTACAATAAACATTATAGGCTGCCACTGCCAGACAGCAAAACATAAACAAATATGGTAGCCCCCATGACTATCCTAGCAGCATGGACCACTGGGAAGGGATCAGAGGGCACTCAGTTGAGTCTGGAAAAAGTGCCATCCAATCAGAAGGGAAGGTTTGTGACTCAATAAAAGAGTGGTAGCAGGTCTGAAATGGGGATTCCTGGCGAGAGAGAGAGAGAGAGAGAGAGAGAAGAGACTGTGTGGGCTGCTGATGTCCCAAGGCAAGTTTTGGGGTGTGAAAAAGTCCCCTAAGCATACTAAGGCATTCAGGCAGAGTGCCACCACATCCTTGAACAGCCTGGGAAAGGAGCCATGTGGCTGCTATGGATTTCTGGGGGAAAGTGAATTGGGACCATGTTTGTAAAGTGCAACCTATTTGTAAAGTACAGCCTGAAAGAGAATTGAGACTATTGGGCCTGCAGAGACTGAGTAAAGTCATTGGGTATATTAGAGACTGTGCAAGAGCCCAGAAGTGTTCCTGCTTCACAAGACGCTCTGGACTCAGTGGCTGTCCAGTGTGACTCTCAGCTGGTCCAGACCCCTGGACAGACAAAAAGTGAGAAGGGTGAAGATAACAAGAGGGCTGACAAGCAAAGACTACAAAGGCCCCAGGGGCAAAGCTGATGAAAGGCCTGTCAGGTGAGTGGTCAGCTGCTGTCTACCCCTTGCCAGCTTGGGTGTGGTGCCACAGAACTGTTTGTTGATACCAGAATGGTACTGTTTACCTGTCAAACTCCCCCTGAAGTCTTCAGACTGCAAGTATATCTGGGCTGTGACTCTGAGGAGTCCTTCTGTGTTTAGTTAGCTAGTAGCTCATGTAGAAGAGGTAAATTCTTGGGCAGGACTTTACAATTGACAGGATAAGCCCAGGCAGAAAAGCAGAACAAGTTCTATGTGTTGTTTTGAAACTAGGGACCCAGCCTAAGTTATGTTCAGCAGTTTAAGTTCAACAAATTGTGCAAGTGACTGTGTCCCAAGTCATTAGCGCACCTACTCTACATCTTCTGGTTGGCCACCAGCAACTTAGTGATCTACCCACTGCAACAGACTGTTAACACCAGTATGGCCATTTGAGGGGGTACTGGGTGTATCAGCAGGTGAGGGTACTGGGACTGTGTGGGAGTAGAACTGTTGAACAGAAGTTGCTGCTAGTTAAGCTGTTTCCTCCATTTTACCCCTCCCTTTTAATAAATCTGAAGTTAGTTCATGTTACAATTTGGTATTCCTGGTTACTGCTTGGGGGTAATATTACAGTGTGGGGAAAAGGTTGCCATCTGTGGACATATATTGTATTTTTCCTGTGGAGTGTTAACCTTGTGTTTTATCCAGAAGGTACCCCATACCACTGCCCCCAGGTGTAAAATGGACTCAATTAGACAGGTTCCTGGTTGGTAATTCTCAGTAATTCAATAAAGCCAACACACTATTTCTTTGCCAAATTAGTTTACTTTATTATGATAGTATTAATAAGATTAGCCAGAAAAATCATATTGTAATAATAAAAACACACCCTGACAGGATGAATAGTTGTAATACACAAAAAGAGTGCATGCACTCTGGCATAATTTGTAGACCTAAGGTTCAATTAACTGTTATTTAACCAATACACAAAAAGAAACCAGAACTATCCTATTTTAACAATAAGAATGCATCCTGTCATGATTAATAATCCTAGTTTACAAAAGGGAATACATGCTAACATTATTTTTAAACATCAGGTAGCCCACCACTACCTAGATGTTCCTGTTACAATTTAGTTCTAAAACAGCCAATGGGGCAATCCCAATTGGGTGTTTCTAACATGCAGTCTAGACAGCTAGTAATATTTGCATTACAGGGCTACAGATTGTTCAGAGAAAATGGATTATACTCAACTTCCTCTGGGTCTCCGAGCACTATGGCCAGTTAGATATCACCAACTTCGTTCCTCTCGGAGCGACATTAGACCTGACAGTTAGGTTTCATTTATACCCAACCTGTTTTCACTAAAAAGGCAGAACTGGAATTTCCCAAAACTACCTCAGCAGATCTAAACACAGACAATATGTCATTCAACAAGTCATAAGACTCAGGTTCAAAAATACATTGGCCATAAAATACCTTGGTCATAAGATACTTTTGACACTTTGCCGAGACATACGGTCATTCTTAAATGGAAAAACAAGTGATCAGGGGATTTTTATTTATCAAAAATACTTACTTTAGGATACAGAAAACATGCACGGGGATGTGGCTGTTCCAAAAATAATTAGCTTACAGATAAAATCCAGACAGTGGCCAAATTGCATAGTAATTACAAGATGGGGAACTTCAATCATCAAGGCCAGCCACAGTTACTAGCAGCTGCGTTCTTATCTCGGCCGTAACCTTTTAAAAAGACATGTTTTGGTACATAGTATTTTCTGCTGAATTAGGGCAATTCCAAGTTAGGCCTTGGTTTTGTGCTTAGATTTATTTTCTTTTCTTCATTTTAACCATTAACCTTTTAAAGTCTTACACATACATGCATATTAACTGACATGGTTGTATCATTCATTTACTTAGCCACTTGCAGCCATTGACTAGCTAGCCATATTAACTTATATGTTGGCCTCATTCAGTCATCCATTGGCCATTTGCATTTTCTGCAAGCCTTTTACACATTGCCATGGTCAACTGTATATATACAGGTGGCCATCAGCAATTTTATATAACTGAACTTGTATATACCTGGGCACTGGGGCCCCTGGACAATTTCAACACAGGTGGATGCACCATGCCATTCTACTCCACTGGAGCTGACCCATTAGTGAACCCAGGCCGGTCACTTCAGGAGGTGAGTACAGTGTGGTCCCTGAGGTCTCCAGAACTGCCAAGTGGTAAGTTTGGGGCTGTTATAACTGGAGACACCACTGGGATCTATTTGCCCCACTAGTGTAGTCCCCACCCTGAAATCTGAAAATGTATGCCCCCCAACAAAACTGCAGAAGCTGTTATGGTGCAACAAGAGTTAGAGGACTGGTGCCAAGGGGAGTACCAGGACCAGAAAAAAGCCATTCTGGTCACATGGATCCCTGAGGGTGTTGATAGGACTGCTATTTTGGAGGCCCCAGATGCTTTACAATGTTTGGGAAAATTGAAAGTGCATGGTATGAAGTATGATTGTGCAAAGCACTACTGCTTTAATAGAGAGTGAGCATTGGCAAGCATTTAAACTAGCCAAGGGGGGGCACAGAAAAGGAGCAGGAAAATCCTAGCTCCCCTCAAAAAGAAAAACCAGGGCAGTTAGTAAGGCAAACACCAAGATAGAGTCGTTGATATGCAGAAGGGCAGGTGTAAATGAAGAAAAAGGCAAAGGCAGTAAGGACAGAGATGGGGCAAAAAGGGGTAAGGCCATCAAAACATGGAGGGTAATGAGTAACAAGCTCCCTGAACTGGTAGCCTTGATGAAAGAGGGATGCATGGATATCATGGCAGTCACAGAAACATGGTACACAGGGAACCATGACTGGGATGTTAACATACCAGGGTACACAATCTACAGGAGAGACAGGATGGGTAGAAGAGGAGGAGGAGGAATAGCTCTCTATGTAAGGAAAGGGATCAAAGCAATGGAACAAAAGAGTAAAGGAGAAGGAGAGGAGGCACTATGGGTCACCCTGGAGATGGGAAATGGCACCACAATCTGCACAGGGGTTGTATACAGACCCCCATCTCAGGGGGAGGAAATGGACAAGGCAATGATAGAAGGCATCCTTAGGATGGCAGAGAAAGGGGACATCTTGTTGATGGGGAAACTGAATATGCCAGATGCTAACTGGATCACCTTTGTTGCAGCCACATCCAAGAGCAGGGCCATTCTTGATGCCCTACGGAGGCATGCCTCAGATAGCTAGTGCTAGAACCCACTTGGGAGGGATCAATCTTAGACCTGGTACTCGCAAATGGGGATGGAGAGAGGATCTCAGATCTAGAAAAGGGTAGCCATCTGGGAACAAATGACTACCAAACAGTGTGGTTCATGATAAACTCAGCTGCAGAGTCAAGCCATACAAAAGTGAGGGTACTAGACTTCAGGAGGGCTTACTTTGTCAAAATGGGAGAGTGCCTCAGAAAAGCACTAGCAAACAGGCAAAAAGGAGGGGTGGAGCAACAATGGGGAAATATCAAAACTGCCATCACAGAGGCAACAAGCCTTTGTGTGAAGCAAATAAACAAATCAAAAAGAAAGAAAAAAAGCACTATGGTTCTCAAAAGAGGTGGCGGGGAAGGTTAGGAAGAAAAAGATAGCATTTAGGAAGTATAAGGAAAAGCAGAAGGAGGAGGACAGAGAACTATATCAGTTAAAGCAGAAGGAAACAGGGAAGGCAGTCAGAATAGCAAAGGCTCAAACTGATGAAAAGATAGCCAACTCAGTTAAGAAGGGGGATAAAACCTTTTATAGGTATATTAGTGAGTGAAGAAATACAAAGGGAGGGATAGTGAGGTTGAATAAAGGGTATGATGGGTGGGCAGAGAGGGGCAGCAAGAAAGCAGAGATACCGAACAAATACTTCTGCTCAGTATTCACAGAAGAAGAGGAGAGGGAGGTACCTAATCCAGTCAATAGAAGCACTCTGGATAGGGAAGGGGGGTCAATCCCTGTTCTTTCACAGAAGAAAGGGTTCTGAAAGACTTCCTAATACTGAAGGTGAACAAAGCAATGGGGTGTGATGGGATTCACCGCAGAATTCTAAAACAATTAAGGGGAGAACTAGTGACACCACTGCCTACCCTTTTTAACAAATCTTGGGAGGATGGTGTGGTACCTGAGGACTGGAGGAGGGCAGATGTGATTCCCCTTCACAAAAGTGGGAGCAAGATACAGGCAGGAAACTACAGACCTATCAGTTTGACCTCAGTGGTAGAAGAAGTGATGGAATCACTTCTGAAGGAAAGAATTGTTGAGTACCTACAAGCCAGTGGAGTACAGGATCCAAGGCAACATGGATTCACAGTGGGAAGGTCATGTCAGACACATCTAATCTATTTCTTTGACTGGATGACCAAAGTAGTAGACCAGGGAGGGGCTGTGAACATGGCCTACCTAGACTTTAGCAAGGCATTTGACACAGTCCCACACAAAAGATTAATAAACAAATTAGCTAGCCTGGGAATGGGTCCTAGGGTGGTAGCCTGCGTAAAACATTGGCTGGACAACAGGATAGAGAAGGTAATAGTAAACAGAGTCCACTCTGAAGAAATGGGGGTTACTAGTGGGGTACCACAGGGTTTATTACTGGGTCCGGTCCTTTTTAATGTCTTTATACGTGACATTGCAGAGGGACTGGAAGGAAAAGTATGCCTCTTTGCAGATGACACAAAGATCTGCAACAGGATTGATACACAAGGGGGGATGGAAAGGATGAGAAGGGACTTGTCAACATTGGAGGAATGGTCAGAAGTATGGCAGCTTGGATTCAATGCAAAGAAGTGCAAAGTAATGCATCCGGGAAACAAAAACCCAGGGTAAGAATGCACAATGGGGCAGGGAAGTAGTAACAACAACAAAAATGGAAAGGGACCTGGGGGTAATCATATTAGATAACCTAAAGATTAGCAAGCAATGTGAGAAGGCAGTAGTGAAGGCTGGGGGATACTGGGATGTATAGGGAGAGGCATCACCAGTAGAAAACAGGAAGTTGTTATCCCTCTGTACAGACAGTTGGTGAGACCCCATCTGGAGTATTGCATCCATTTCTGGAGACCCCATCTCCTCAAGGACATAGACAAGATAGAGGCAGTTCAGAGGAGGGCAACTAAAATGGTGCAGGGCCTGCAACAGAAGTCATATAAGGAGAGACTAAAGGAGCTTAATATGCATACCCTTGAGGAAAAGAAGGAGAGCGGGGACATGATAGAAATGTTTAAGTACCTCAATGGAATCAACAAAGTCCAAGAGGGTAGCATCTTTCAGAAAAAGAGATGTGCAAGAACAAGGGGACACAATTTGAAGATAGAGGGGGGACGTCTCAGGAGCAATGTGAGGAAGCATTTTTTCACAGAGAGGGTGGGAGATGCATGGAATGGCCTTCCCTAGGAGGTTGTGGGATCAGAAACAGTGGGGGAATTCAAGAGTGCATAAGGCAGACATAAGGTATTTCTTGTGGGGGGGTAGGAAGAAATAGGTTGTTGGTTCACTAGGATCTGCAGATTAACCAGTAGGTAGGGAAATGGGCAGACTAGGTGGGCCAAGAGGTCCTTATCTGCCATCAAAGTCTATGTTTCTATGATATGGAGATAGATGTGAGCACATTACCTGTCGCCATCAATCCAGAAGAGTCTGATGGTGAATGGAATCTGCTTGACAAGGGGAGCAGCCTGCAGTCCGATCTCCCGTCTACTCCAACACTAGAGATGGACTGGGTGGAGAAAATTAAACTGGTGTTGGTAGCTGAAGGAAAGACTGTTAAAGATGTGCAGGCCTTATTTAAAGAGGAAGAGCCCATTCAGATAATGCTACCTAGTGGACAGGTACCTTATTTGTTTGCACCCTATGAGCAGTACAAGAGTCTACACACTTTATCAGGGTCTCTTCCCACTCCTGCTGAAGAGGATGCCTGAGAGTTGGATGAGCCCAGCTACCCAGAAGGTGCAAACGTGGAAGTGCTTATATAATGAGAAATGTTAAAGAATTGTGGAATGTTTACAAGGCATGGCATTGGATGTCATTAGTTCATTACATGTCAGTCAACTTGACTGTACTACAAGTGATCATTTGGCTATGCTAGAAGGTACTTTTGGAGCTGTGGAGAGGAAAGAGGCCCTTATTTTTCAATATCTGGCCACCATGCAATGAGAAGGAGAGAAGCTGTCCCATTATATTACCAGAGTAGAAACGGTGCTGAGGACGATTGCTGAAACTGGAGGGGCCACCCCAGCTCAGATTGCCCAGATGAGACTAGGCCATATTCTGAGTGGTGCTGTGTATTCCTGAATGATTTTGCTATCGCTCCAATTGCGAGACCACAGAGCTAACCCCCCAACTTTCCGTCAGCTGCTGGATGAGGTAAGGGAGAAAGAAGCCCAGGAAGATATTAATGACTCTATCCTGGCACCTGCTGTTAAAGCTGCACCTCTGCAACATCAAGTGAACAGCCCTATAGAGCTGAGTACCATTCCCAGCCTGGGTGCTGAGCTTAAGGAGCTGCTGACATGAGAAAGAAAACATTGAAAAATATAATATTTGGGTACAATTCCACTTGCATGCCTTATATATTTTACAGAGTTCTAATTTTCATTATTTATTAATGAAAAATTTGCATGAGTAAATGATCTTTAGCCCTTGGAGTTCATCTGCCTCTGTAGCTTACTCCCTACTTCAGGTATATCCCTGTATACTGTACTACCCCTCACTTCCCCATTTCTCTTAGCCACCTCTGGCTTCACTCGATACATGGATCTCCATGTCCAACATCCACTACCTTTTCCCTCTCTCTCCTCCCCTCTGCTTTAGCCAATCGGCTATATTGACAATGGATTTCTATCCTGCTTAAGCCAATTAGTTTGCAAACCTGCCTTCTTGACAATGGATCTCCATCCTGCCTAAACCAATGTGCTTTGCTCTTCAATGCCTAAGTGTACCTATTTGACTCCTCTTTATGCATATTTTGGATTCTTGGATAATTATTTCACTGCGTGTCACAATTTTGTTCATATTGTTTCTGCTTGTTCTCTGATGTGGAGCCTTTGAAAAGGAGTTGCTACTCAAAGGATTTGTAATTCCAATATATTTCTTAAATAAAATAAATAAGTAAAAGTCTTAATCCTCTCTTGTGACATCACAATCTGTTGCCATGGGAGTAACTCTCATGTCACAAGCAGTGCATTATGACCTCAGGTAGGGAGAAAGCAGCAGGAATAGAGGAACTCTTCAGAAGCAAAGATCCTATATTCCTGAAAATGACCACAGTAATAAATGATGAGGAGGAACAATTTAGAACTAATGTGAAATACAAGCCAAACTGTGTCTAAATATTACTTTGTTAAACTTCTCTTGCAGGTGTCAGCTGCTCTTTATTAAGGACATTAAAGAATGCATTAAAGCCCTGCAAGTGACCAATGTAATTTGTCCACATCTCAATGCACTGTTGACTAAAGAGGGATGCGCTGTGAGTGATGTCCCTCTACCCAGAGCCTGACCTAGGCCTTCTACCTTGCCAAGTAGCTTTAGGCTGCCTAGGGGTGACTAGGGGCCTCTGTTTTTGTGCTCCATTTCTGGAAGTTTGTAGCAGCTTCTAACTGGGTGTGGCTGGACCTTCAGCTGCAGTAAGTAGTTAAGACTCCCATTTCAGGGGATTTGCTGTTAAATTACTCCCTTTGTATTAACTTTGTGGAACCTAGCTGATTGTTTTCCTCAAAGACCCAACAGAGGGAGGCTCCCACCCACCCCGTGCTCATCCACTGTTATAGTCTGATGATACATTGCTACTTCCTGGTGAGCACTGGTCCATAATTATGGCAAAAAGCACAAGGATACTTAATTTATAGGCTTATTTCCTTGCTCTAACAACTGAAATAAAACACCCTTTCAGGGATGAAGTGTAACATAATTCAACAGGGGCCAACTAGTTAAAAAAAAAAAATAACCACCAAGGATTAGCCAGTAAAGCCAACTGGGTTATAATATAGAAGCTGCAGGGAAGGAGTAGAAAGGCAAGCTTCTGAAACAGAAATGACAGTTCATGATAGCTGGAGTGGTACAGTGCAATGGTTGTGGGGCAGCAGTATTCAGGAGGACATTCTGGATGCTATGGTACTACCCAATCTACAGGAAGCTCTCTGGGATGAGGACAGAGATCTCCAGTCTCAGGGCTGTGTTGGCAAGGATACAGGCATATATCTGCCCTCTCCCAGAGACCGCCATGCCAGCCCTCACTCACTCAAAGGTTGCCAAGCAAAAGGAATGGGTGGACTACGGTGGGCTCAGAGAGGGCAAGGGCAGTGGTGCAGAGCCCAATCCCCAGATTGGTAATGCTACAAAACTCCTTTGCAATACTGGAGGAATTGGATGGTCCAGCAGTGGTCCCTGGGATAGCGACTGAGGAAGATGGGAGAGATGTCCAGACTGGACCCCAAAGGGAAGACAATGGTAGACCTCAGTGGAGAAGGAAGCAACTCCTGGTAGGGGACTCCATTTTCAAGGGAATAGTACTAGGAACAGGGGGCAAGGGGGACAGGGAGTTAAGGTGCCTACCAGGAGGCATTGCTTGGAAGGTTGAGGAGTGAATCCTAAAGATCTCAAGGGCAATAGCTAGGAGGAGGAGCCTAATGTTATTGTCCACTTGAGGACAAATGACATTGAAAGAGATAAGGAAAGGCTAGATCAGGTACAGGAAGAATTTATGAGAATGGGAGGGCCTCAAGCATACAGCAACCTTTTATGAGTAACTGCTGAATGATAAATTGATTATTTAATTTATTTATTTATTAAATTTTGGTGACCGGGTAGGCACACTGAGCCCCGAAGGTCCCTTTTTCAGGGGCGACCCAGGATAACAATACAAGTTATAAGAATGAACAAGGACATAAGAAACATTTGAGGCATTGTGAGTTACATCATGAGGTGGTTACAGTAAAGAAAAATAGTGGATACAGGCATGGTTACAGGCATGGTAAAAGAAAAGCAGTGGATACAGGCATGGCTTACAGGCATGGTAAAAGAAAAGCAGTGGATGCAGGCATGGGTACAGGCATGGTTATCATCATGACATGTAAGCAATTGGTAGTACTTTGCATATAGTTTATTCAGGGTTACACGTGGCCTCTGGCGAGCAGTCTGTATAAGGCAGGTAGTAGGAAGGTTAAGCTAGGAGATGGGAGCTTTAAGTGCCATGACAGTGGCATGCGCTTGAGGTCAGCAGATGGGACTTAAGCCTGGTGTGGAAGTTCATGAGTGAGGAGGAGACCTGGACCTGGGGAGGGAGCTTGTTCCATTGGCAGGCTGCTTGGGAGGAAAAGGATCTTGCGCCAGCATTTGTTCTTACCCATGGGACTTCTAATAGCGTTCTATCTGAGGTCCTTAGGTTTCTTGGGTTGTGTTTGAGGGTTATGGTCCCGGCAATGCTTGGTGGAGCGTAGGTTTGAGAAGCTTGTAGGCCTGGACAAGCAAGGGGTGTTGCAGGTGGGTGACCAATGTGGGCCAACGAAGATTGGCCAAAGTGTCACAGTGGTGATGTCTCGGGTGGTCTAAGGTTGCAAAACAAGCTATTTTATTATATAGGGTTAGCATCCTGGTAATCTCTTGTTTAGCCATGCCCTGTATTACAGGGGCCGCAAAGGTCAGGTTGGGTAGAAGGACGCTGGTAGCTATAGAGAGCCTGGCTTCAGGGATGAGTTGGTCCCTGAGTTGGTACAGGGTGCCAAGTTTCCGAAGTAGGGTCCTTGTGACCTGGTCCACGTGTTCCTTGTATGTGATATTCTATGATTATGGATAAATATTTTAGCTATGTTTTTAGTTGAATTATTTGTGTATTGATGGCTTAATTATGTGTTTTATTTTATTGTTATTGCTTTGTATAGCACCTAGAGTCTTCAGAAATGGGCGCTTAATAAATTAATTATCTGCTCTAATCTAATCTAACCTCCATGTCCTTCTTGGAAGTGCTGCCTGTCTGAGGCAAGGGGGAGGGCAGGACATGTCGTGTCATTGACTTCAACTCCTGGCTGAAGTAATGGTGCGGGGAAGAGGGTTTTAGCTACAGGGAGGACTGGGGCCCTACCTGGGGGGACAAGGGCTTGTATAAAGAGGACAGCCTGCATCCTTCTGGGGAGGGTACCACAGTCCTCACAAATAAGTTTAACAACTTCCTTGAGAATGGTTTAAACTTGATGGGGGGGTGGAGTAGAAGAAAAAGTTGTGTACCCACCCCCTAATCAGATAAAATCAGAAAAGAACAGTAAATACACATCAGATGACCCAAACAGTCACACAAACAAGGAAAATAATAACTCATTCAGAGCAAGGGAGGACAGTGGGTTAGTCAGGAGGGGGCAAATGGAAATAGAGGGGAAGGTCAAAAACACAAAATGGAGAGCCATGTGCACCAATGCACGCAGCTTGAGCAACAAAATCTGCAACCTAGAGGCCACTATGGTGGAAGCAAACCTGGACATAGTAGGCCATCACAGAAATGTGGTGCAACAACAACCAAAGCTGGGAGGTGGTCATTCCAGGATATAATCTCTTTAGGAAGGATAGAGTAGGCAAAAAGGGAGGTGGTCATTCCAGGATATAATCTCTTTAGGAAGGATAGAGTAGGCAAAAAGGGAGGGGGGTGGCATTGTATGTTAGAGACATAATCAAGGCAACGGAGACACAGTGTAATCAGGGAAAAGCAGAAATATTATGGGTCACACTTGAGAAGAAAAAGGGAATAGCTATCCATACAGCGGTGGTCTACAGACCCCCATCTCAGGAAGATTTCATGGATCAGAAAATGTTGGAATCAATTAATAAAATGTTAGATAAGGGGGAGGTGTTGATAGTTGGAGACTTCAACCTCCCAGATATGGACTGGAGCCTGCAGACACCCACTACAGCTAGGAGCAGAAATTTCCTTGAAGGCCTCGAAGAGGCGTTCCTAAACCAGCTAGTCACAGACCCAACTAGGGAAAGGGCAATTCTTGACCTGGTGCTTTTAAACAGAGAAAATGTGGGAAAGGTCACAGTGGGGGAGCACCTGGGAAACAGAGATCACCAGGCAGTGTGGTTTGAGATAGTAGCTGAGCACGGATCTAACCCCACAAGGACAACAATCCTAGACTTTAGAAGGGTGGACTATGTCAGCATTGGAGACTTCATGAGGGCAGCACTAGGAGGAGTCACAGGTATGTAAACAGTGGGGCAGCAGTGGGAAACAATTAAGGCAGCCATAGACGATGCAACAAAACTCTGTCAAACAGCTGACCAAAGGAAAGAGAAGAAGTAGGCCACTTTCGTTCTCTGGGGAAATGGCTAAAAAGGTTAGGGATAAGAGGGTGGCCTTCAGGACTTACAAGCAGACTCAGGCAGCAGAAGACAGGGAGAGTTACCAAGTAAAGCAGAGAGTAGCAGGGAAGGCAGTAAGGTTGGTGAAAGTGCAAATGGAAGAAAAGTTAGCAGAATAAATTGTAAGCCCCCCAACCCTGCCTTTTTACAAACAACAGGTGGTATGCTGTTTAAATCTGACAGCATTACCAGGTGGGGACTGGGTTCGGGGAGGAATAGGTTACTCAGCACAAGGGCTAGGTTTGGCTACTCTGCACAGGGGCACCCAAGTAACTCCGAACACAGGAAGCAATAACTGTAATGTCCAATACCAGAAATGGGATTCTAAAGTGTGGCTTTATTCACATCCAAACAGAACAAACAAAGCATAGACGGACCCCCACGGGGCTACACTTCTGGTAATGCAGATTAAAAGAATCACAAACACTCCTTCAACACTTCAGCCCTCAGGCTGTGAACCCACCAGGCACACAGCCTGGACTTGCATGTTGCTTTGGGTACACAGCCTAAACTTGTATACTATCTGGGATTCCCAGGCTCTGTTCCCTTGCCAGCCACTCGGATACCTTCCATATGTCATGGAAACCTTTTCTGGTGGCTCCCTAAACCACCTAAGAGCACCTCAGCTCTATCAGGGAGCAGGGTTGTAGCCAGGGATTTCAGATCTGCACACCAAGTGGACTCACTGATAGCCCACCCCCCCCTTGTTAGTGTGAGCTACCCCCCCCCGGTGTAGCCAGACAATATACAAATGCACACCAGGACCGTGTTTGTTGCCTCATTTGGCACAATAAATACAACTTTTGTATCTCATGACAGTGGTTGTTGCCATGCATGGGTAAATATAAATGCAATGCATTATTCCCTAAGACACCCACATACCAGCCCAGAGCCTGTAAAGGTGTATTGTCCTTGGGATGCAAACTGAGTATTAGTGACCCGTCCTTCTAGTTTTGACTCCTATGAATAAAATTATAGAAAGGTTTAGTATTTTCTTTGTTAGTTTTCATGGAAAAAGGAAGCAGTTCAGATCCTGTTTGCTACCCCCCTTAAATAAAATTGCACACCATGGAGTGCTTGGAGTATGCCTGCCTACACCCATGTCAGGTAGCTCTTCCTTTTAATCCTACATCTGGGTACTTTCCTCAGGCACTGGCCAAGTACCTGAGAGAAAGTAAAGGTGCCACAGAGCAAATCCGTAGAGGTGAATTTGGTTACTACTGATTTGAGGGTCTCCTACCTCTCGCTGCCACAATTCATACCCGGCCATTTCTCTGAACATTAAACATCTCATTCTGTAAAGCTTGGCAATGCAGATTAAGGCTTAATGTATGTCACATTTCCTCTACTTGTCTTGCTTTCCCATTGTGCTGGACTTGAACATACTTTTGCTTGGCTTAGCCCATTGCTCTAGGCCTCCCACTGATTAAGCAGTCCAATCCCCACTTTACTTTACTCTTTGTGCTGGACTTGACCCTACTTGAATTAACCGGCAATGTCTATTACACTAGACCTCCTACAAATTAAGTAGTCCAATCCCCACATTCCAACAGTTCAGGTGAAAACATAGGCCCTCTGTCAGAGTGAACTCACCCTTTGGTTGCAGGTGCCCCACAGGCGATTTCTCACAGGAATTTCTCTCCCACAGCTTCTGGTACCGCAGCACAACTTGAAATAGGTAGCGTCTTCCTTAGCTGGAACCAGTAGGGTTGCCCCTGGAAAACAGGCAAACCTTTCCAGCCCATCCCCTCAGGGGCAGGACACATGGACCAGTAGCAGTGGTCGCCACCCCTTCACAAACAGCTTACTGTGTTCCTCTTTCAGTGGAAACACACACCTCCCTTACAGTAGCTCTAGAACAGAGCTTAAGGCTCAGAGAGCCTGCACTCAGACTGCTGTGCTGCTCCTCTCTTCAAGACTGCACACAGACTCTGTTCAAAAAATCCCCAACATTCTATCTTAACTTCCAACTGCAGAATCCAGTATGGCTCATGCAGCTGTGAGAGTTCTATGGTGATGTCATCCCTCAATCTCAGCTGAGACTGAGAACAGAGTGAGACAGTGTCAAATCCATTTAACTGGAGTTTCACAAGCTGTCTTCCCTTCCTACCATTAGGTCTTACTGGTATTCTAGTAGTCCCGGGAAACAAGGGGGTTACACTCACCCTGGGCCAGGAAAATGACTGTCTGCAATCATTATTTACCCAGCTTAGGCCATCTCACCCTATATGCTACCTACGGAGGGAGGTGATCAGGCCCCCTCCTACCATGTGCTAGCACAGGCAGGCAACACTAAGGGCCTAGAGGCCTTTGGCTGACATATCAGCCTCTACACTACCCGCTAACTATGGGTGGCTCTAGTAGAACTGTCCAGAGCATAGCCCTAATAGATCAGCACTGCAGTCCCTATGGCCGTTCAGGACCACAGCCTGTCTATCCCCCTAGCCCTCTAGGGAAAATCTGTCTGCCTCTAACTCAAACCCCAAAACAAAACAAATACGGGACCTCCCCAACCTTGGGCACCATGCAACCACACACCAGGAGTGAATACCAACCATACATTACTCCCACTTTTCCCCACAACCATACCTGTGGAAGAAAAGGGTTACTCACAGTAACAACAACAACAACAGTACTTTGAACTCTACACACTAAAGTACTAGTGAGGAACTCCGATGAGTCCCTCCTCCTCCTCTTCTTGTCTTCTCTTCTATCTTCTTCAGGAACACCTGCAAGAAAAAAGAAAGACAACACACACTCCTAATCTGCATACACAGTCTATCTAAACCCCTACCATCAAAACACTGGAGAATCCCAAAAAGATTTTTTTTTTCAGAAAAGTAGAAAAACAGTATAAACATTAGAGAACAGTAGAAAACAATAACATTATTTACAATACATCTCACTCCCCACCAGACTGAACCATAAAATGGGAAGTCACTCTACCATTGACTGGGCACTGGTATCCAACCCAGAAAATGTCCAATCGGCCGGCACCATGGCTGATGCACTCAGTGACCACTCGCCCATATTCTGTGTCTGGAAAAATAGGGCTGAAAAGATCCCGCCAAGAATGCTCACCACCAGGGACTACTCAAAGTTTTCTCCGGTGCAGTACAATATCCTCCTGGGCAACCAAGATTGGAATCCCTAGATGTCTCCCTACCTTGGAGGAGGCGGTTGACTTCTTCAACAGAGCTATCCTGAGGGTAGCGGACCTACTGCACCAGATAAGAGCTATCGGGTAAAAGGCCACTGCTACAAGTGGATTACCCCATCCTTAAAAGCCCTCATAAAAAGCCGAGACAAAGCCTGGAAAAAGTTTAAGGGCTCCTCACTCCCGGCGGACTGGTTGACCTACAGAGCACTCAGAAACCAATGTAAACAGGCCATCAAGAAAGCTAAAAAGGCGTACCTTAACCACCTCCAGAAAACAAACCTAGGAAATCCTAGGACGTTCTGGTCCAATATCAATGAACTGCTAAAGGGCAACAAAAAGACTGGCACATGCCCTATCAAGGCCAATGGGCAGACACTGCACGATGAGGCACTTATTGCTGAAGCCCTCAACAACTTCTTTACAAACCCAACAAGCGGAACACTGGGTCCGTGGTGCCCAACTGCCAGTCTACTCCTCTGGATCCCCCAGTCCATAACCGCCCACTCTTCCACCTGCGGCTGGTAAAGATACATGAGGTCTCGGCTATCCTAAAAACCCTAAAAACGCGAGGCTCAGGAGGCCCGGATGGGATTAAAGCTAGAATGCTCAAGGAAGGTGCCCGGCACTTGCCCAGACCGCTCACCTGGCTCATCAACAGGTCCTTACGTGAGGTCATGTCCCAGGGCTGTGGAAACAGGCGCATGTGGTCCCGATACATAAGGGAGGGCCTGTGGAACCTATGGAGAACTATAGGCCTATCTCACTGCTGTGTATCCTGGCAAAAATACAGGAGAAACTAGTACATACCCAACTTAGGGAATACCTTGAGACATACATGGTGATGTCCCTGACACAACACGGCTTTAGAGCCAAACACGGGACTGATACAGCCTTAACAAAATTCTCTACTGATGTACTTAGAGAATTAGACTCTGGATCCAACATAGAGGCGGTCTTTGTGGACCTCTCCAAGGCCTTCAACTTGTGGATCATAGACTTCTACTCCATAAACTCCTCCACATAGGCCTGGATACCCATACTCTTAAATGGGTGGAAAGCTACCTGTCAGAGTCGCACCCAAAGAGTCAGGTGGCATGATAAGCTTTCCAAACCACAATCCCTAAAGGAGGGTGTCCCGCAAGGGTCGATACTAGGGCCTTTAATGTTCTCACTGTTTATTAATGAAATGCACAACCACTGTGGGAACAGCAAGGTAATCCAATATGCGGACGACGCTGTTATTTATAAAGCCTCCGACAACCTGAACGACCTAGGCCCATCCCTCCAAAAGGATATCCATGTCATGGAGGAATGGCTCACTATGAAAAAAATGGTCCTGAATACCAATAAGACTAAGGCCATGCTGTTTGGCCCAAAAACCCTCAGACTAGACAGATCACAATCACTCCAAATCATGTCCCTGGAGGGCAACAAACTGGAAGTAGTCTCCTCAACAAAGTACCTTGGCCTTACCCTTGACCAAGGTCTCACTTTCAAGCAACACATAGACCAAGTGACCAAAGCAATCCACACCAAACTCGGATTACTGTATCGGCTCAAGGGACAGCTGATCCCCGAAGCTAGGACTGCAATAGCTACTAGTGTCCTGCTCCCCATGCTAACATATGCTGCCCCGGTCCTGCAGGGAGTCTCTAAACTGGAATATGGTAAACTACAGACTCTATACCATAAGGTAGTCCGCTTTGCCTCCTCATCCCACTCAAGGAGCCACCACTGTGAGGCCCTAGTGAGGCTCAACTGGCCATCCTTTGAAGCTCGGCTCAGGTACCCTGTACTCTGCCTGGCGAAAAAACTAATCAGCCCAATGCCCCCAAGCCTCGATGGACTCCTCACAGAAAAACGAAGTGTGCGGAACCTCAGGTCCTCTGGTCAGAAGCTACTAGAGGTCCCTAAGGTCAGGACCAAGGCAGGTTGTAAATCCTTCGCACATGCTGCCCCCTCCCTTTGGAACAATCTTCCTTTGGAGGTGCGGGAGACCCCTTCGATACCGAGCTTCCGCACTAGACTCAAGACCTACCTGCTGTCAATGAGTAACTGCCTATGCTCACGGTACCCAACTCTAAATAATGACCCGCGTCCAGCTCTCTACCATACTTAAACTCTACCCACTGCACAGTCTGCACTTACCCCAACTCACGCTCATAGAAAAATACCCTATGTATCTTAGAGGAATGTTACCTATTGAACTCTCTGTACTGTCTCATCAATTGTATGTCGCTGGAGCATGAGCAAATGCACATAAGGAGAAGCAGTTAGATACTTATGACATCCATGACCCATAAATACGAAAGTGATACCTCATGGATTGAAAGCAGTTACTTACTGTAAACCTCATGGATTGAAAGTTGTGGCTTACTGTAAATCTCAGCCTGTATATTGTTGTATATTGCCGTATATTGCTATATATTGCTCCATTGTCCTTCACGTCATGTACTGTTCCACCCGAGTCGCCCCTGAAAAAGGGACCTCCAGGGCCCAGTGGGCCTACCCGGTCACCAAAATTTAATAAATAAATAATATAAATAAATACACATATGGGGGATGGAGCACCCTAAAAGTCCCATCTAGTGACCACAGTGCCCGAAGGCTAGTCCATTAAAGAGTCTCTCTTGGGCCGGAGCCCAGTGAAGCACAGTTCTAGCAGGCCAAAGTCCCAAAGAGGAGAGTCTTTGAGGACAGTTCACACATCTGGAGTCTGCTAGTGTAGGGTGTGTACTGCAATGTCATAAGAATAGAAAAGTTTGGACTTACCAGTCCCTTGTAGAACGAACAAAACACCGACCTGCTCCTCTGCCAAAGACTCTCCCTGGCAGCATTCTTCCGATACAGCTGGGTGGACATCTTCCGGGAACGACAGGAGGGCACATCTGGAAACTGCTGGGTTGATGTCATCTCTGGAGATGGAACCTTGGAAGAGGAACAAAAAGGAGAATAGCTGGTCTGACGTCAGCCAGTTACCAGGCGATGAATCAGGATACAGCTGGGCTGGTGTCCTCTCTGGATCTGAAGTCATCTGGTGGGCCAGTCGATGGATTCTGAAAAGTCAGTACACTGTAGAACTGATGAATGTGGGGCACCTGAGTCCTGGACGTCCATACTGGCAGAACAACAAAGGCACTGCAATGGCTGGAGTGGCAACACTGACTACCACTGCTCTGCTTTCCAGTTGGCAGGCATGGGCACATTTGCAGGGAGGTCTTTGCATTGAGGCCAATAGTACAATGGGTCAGGAGCTTGAATTATTACCCTGTCTGGGCGCACATAATTCACACTGTGAAAGGTTTCACGTCCCTCTCCATCCACTATTCAAACACTGTCCATTAACAGTGTCCTCCTCTTTTCCACTGGCTGTATTTTCATGAAACATTCTGTTCCTGACATGCTTGTTTGCATCAGGATGCACACATTTCATTGCTTTGGCCCAAATCCAGGATTTCCTGCTGTTCTCAATCTCCTCCAAGATTCTCCGAGGAAAGATAGGAAAGGACATCCCATAGATTTCATTCAACTTCCTACGTACCAGTCTCTCCTCTTTACTAGCTTTGGTCAACCTAAGACCTCTGACCTGGCTTGGGGGTGGCCAGTCCTGGTTCTGCCAGCTACACATTCTCAACGAGACAAAAAATGGATCCCTGGCTTCTTCTGCTTGCACAACCAGGGCAGTGGCATCACCACTCTCGTCCATGCATTCCTCTGAGGCAAGAGCTTGAGGTTGTGTACCCATTCCTTTTTCACAAGGCCACATAGGTTCCCCCTCTTCTTCCTCACTGAGAATCTGTACCCAGGAGTGAGCCGTCGTCCTCACTCCTGAGACTATCCATTCTTCGCTGGGAACGGAGGTCGATACCTCCCATTCAAAGGCCTCCCTCATCTCATCTTCTCCTATGAGACTTGGGCTAGGCCCCCCTCTCCAAGGGTCTACTGATGCTCTGCCTGAATTGTCTCTCTGCAATCCAGCATCCGAAACATCAGCATATTGTTCTGTCTGCAAATCTGCACCCTCTAGCTTTGTGCTACACTCTCCCAAGGGGCCTTCTCCAACAGGCTCCGCCTGGTGCTGTGTGCTGCCAACTACAGATTCTTGAACTTTTGTCCATGTGGGAGCCAAACAAATCTTGGGTGCTTTAAACAAGCCGTATTTCTCTAGGCACCCAGAACAGTGAGGTACCATGAAGACGTCCCTTCCAGCATTTAAGCATATTAATGACACACTTGCACTGGGTATCCAGGAATCACCATATGAGGAGGCAGTTGTCCTCCATAGTAACACCTCTCAATGTCCCTTAACTTGTTTACTTCTGCTGCTACCACAGCCGGGGCATGATCCGGGTAGCGGGCTGGTACTGAGGCCATGACTGCAGAGAAAAACAAACAAATGCTCACTGTTATTGAAAGTCCCACATCACTGAACACTTTCTTTCACTTTCAAAATGGCTCCTCTGCTGCTGTGTTTACATTACTACCCCACCCTGTAATGGCGGCGGCAGCATTCCAGTGCATCAACTTTCTGAAATTGGGTCAAGCCACTGTGCATCCGATTTACACACTCTACTGATAACTTTGCTCAAAACTACACAAACTTGCACTGTTCTTTTTCCTAGCACATTTATATGATTTGCCACGGACTTTTCACTTGCTGAAAACATTACTCTAGCTCACAGTCCCTTAAAGCCTCAGTACTTCAAGCACATGATTGCCTGTAACTCTGGCTGCATAACTTGATACAACTCACAGTCTCACTCATGACTTTGAAATTTTACTTTGACACTGAACCCATAACTATGCTCACAGTCGATGGCTTAACAGGCTTGCTTTTGCTGGTAAAAACTTAACACAGTCTTTGATTGCAACATGATTACACTGCTGCACACAGATTCAGCTGGCTTTTGGCAAAAATCACTTGTTTGAGCAATTATTTCTGTTGGTACTCACTGTTATCAGTAGCTGTTTGCTGCGATGGAAAATGGCCTGCAGCCAGTCTTGGAGGCCTCTGGACAGAAGCAGGTTGGCAGTCCTGCCACTCGTCCCTCTGAACACCACACTCACAATCCAGTCAATCGAGATGTGGGTTGAGCCCGATTTTAGATAGAAAAGTCAGTTTTTGAAACTTTTACAGTGCTTTCAGTCACCGTGACGCTCCTTCGATAAGCCAGTACATGCACTCCACTCACAATCCCTCTCGAAAGCTGGGCAGTCGCTGTAGAGCTGGCTTGGGGGCGGGACTGATTGCAGTCTCACCAATCACACGACGCCATGCAAATGAGCCTCTTTCCCTCGCGAGTGCTCTTCTCCTCACGGCAATCGTCGAGCAGGCAAATGTAAGCTGCAAAACCACTTTTTTTTTTCCGAACTGACTCCATGGCGGGAGCCCATTTCAACCATTTGTCATGGCCATTAACTCAGCAAGTCTCTCCATTCACTAGAAAGCATTTCCAATGTCCAAGGCACAATTTCCTTTTGCTACCCCTAGTCTTTCACACTTTTCTTTGTCACAACAATTTTTAAAAGCTGGCTAAACACTGTAAATTTTGATGCAGGACAAGGGCATACTCTCTCAGGCTTTACTGCTCCTTGGTAAACAGTTGGCATTTAACAGCAGCACATGAACAACAGCACACAGCAACACATTAGTTAACCTTGCTTCAGCTTTTTTGGGCTACCCACTGCCAGATAACCAAAATGCTAGCCCTTTCCCTGTGCACCCTTTCCTCCCTAAAATTCAAATACAAAGCGGTGCCTCCATTTTGTAAGCCCCCCACCCCTGGCTTTTTGCAAATGACAGACGGTATGCTGTTTGAATCTGACAGCAATACCAGGTGGGGCTGGGTTCGGGGAGGAATAGGTCACTCGGCACAAGGGCTAGGTTTGGTTACTCTGCACGGGGCAGCCAAGTAACTCCGAACACAGGAAGCAATAACTGTAATGTCCAATACCAGGAATGGAATTCTAAAGTGTGGCTTTATTCACATCCAAAAAGAACAAACAAAGCATAGACGGATCCCCACGGGGCTACACTTCCGGTAATGTAGATTAAAAGAATCACGGACACTCCTTCAACACTTCAGCCCTCAGGCTCTGAACCCACTGGGCACACAGCCTGGACTTGCATGCTGCTTTGGGTACACAGCCCGAACTTGTACACTATCTGGGATTCCCAGGCTCGGCTCCCTTGCTGGCCACTGGATACCTTCCATATGTCATGGAAACCTTTTCTGGTGACTCCCTAAACCACTTAAGAGCACCTCAGCTCTATCAGGGAGTTCTTCCTTTTAATCCCATGTCTGTGTACTTTTCTCAGGCACTGGCCAAGTACCTGAGAGAAAGTAAAGGTATCACAGAGCAAATTCGTAGAGGTGAATTTGGTTACTACTGATGGGGGGATCTCCCACCTCTAGCTTCCACAATTCATACCTGGCCATTTCTCTGGACATTAAACATCTCATTCTGTAAAGCTTGGCAATGTAGATTAAGGCTAAATGTATGTCACATTTCCTCTACTTGTCTTGCTTTCCCACTGTGCTGGACTTGAACATACTTTTACTTGGCTTAGCCCATTGTTCTAGGCCTCCCACTGATTAAGCAGTCCAATCCCCACTTATTTATTTATTTATTTGCTTTTGGTAACCGGGTAAGTGCGTTAGGCAACAATCCTGCCTATTTTCAAGCACGACCCGGGACAGTACGAGACAAAAGGAGCTACAAAGTACAGTGGTGACATAACGACATCAGACAGTACAGAAAAAAGATTGAAATTAAAGCAGAACCAAGCATTTTCAGGTACAATCAAGTCGAGTACAAGACAAAAAGTGCCACAAGTTAAAGTGATACATAATGACATAATGACATTAAGGCTGCAGGCAAAATATACCCAGTATACATAGAGGTATGACAACAATTTAATACTCCAGGATACTCATATCAAGCTTTAATGTTGCAACAATATTTACTTTACTCTTTGTGCTGGTCTTGACCCTACTTCAATTAACCAATAATATCTAGACCTCCTACAAATTAGTAGTCCAATACCCACATTCCAACAGTTCAGGTGAAAACATAGGCCCTCTGTCAGAGAGGATTCATCCTTTGGTTGCAGGTGCCCCACAGGCGATTCCTCACAGGAATTTCTCTCCCACAGCTTCTGGTGCTGCAGCACAACTTAAAATAGGCAGCGTCTTCCTTAGTCAGAACCAGGAGGGTTGCCCCTGGAAAATAGGCAGACCTTTCCACCCCCATCCTCTCAGGGACAGCACATGGACCAGTAACAGCGGTCTCCACCACTTCATAAACAGCTTACTGTGTTCCTCTTTTGGTGGAAACACACATCTCCCTTACAGTAGCTCTAAAACAGAGCTTAAGGCTCAGAGAGCCTGCACTCAGACTGCTGTGCTGCTCCTCTCTTCAAGACTGCACACAGACTCTGTTCAAAAAATCCCCAACATTCTATCCTAACTTCCAACTGCAGCATCCAGTGTGGCTCATGCAGCTGCGAGAGTTCTATGGTGATGTCATCCCTCAATCTCAGCTGAGACTGAGAACAGAGTGAGACAGTGTGAAATCCATTAAACTGGAGTTTCACAAGCTGCCTTCCATGCCTACCACTAGGTCTTACTGGGATTCTAGTAACCCCGGGAAACAGGGGGGTTACAAAATAAAAAACAATAACAAAACATTCTTTAGGTACATGAGCAATAGGAAAAAATGGGAGGTATTGTCAGGCTAAAAAGTATGGAAGGAGGATATGTGGAGGATGATGTACTCAAGGCAGAAGTACTGAACAATTATCTCTGTTCAGTATTCACTGAGGAGGGGGAAGGGAATGGCCTATCTTTAAAGGTGAAGGACACAAAGGGTAGGGAGGTGGACATTAGTCCACTCTCAGAGGAAAGGATCCTCAGGGAACTAACAGCAATAAAAAAAGATAAGGCCATGGGTTCAGATGGAGTGTACCCAAAGGTGCTGAGGGAGCAGAGGGAGATGTTGGTGGCACCACTGGCAGCTTTGTTCAGTCTATCATTAGAGATGGGGGAGGTGCCAGAGGACTGGAGGAGGGCTGATGTGGTCCCACTACATAGGAGTGGTAGCAAGGAGGAGGCTGGAAACTACAGACCAGTAAGCCTAACCTTGGTGGCATGTAAATTAATGGAAAAACTGCTGAAGGAAAGGATAGTGGACCACCTGACAGTGAACTGTCTCCAAGAACCAAGACAACACGGTTTCATTGAGGGCAAATCATGGCAAATGAATCTTATAGAATTCTTCAACTGGTAACCAGGGAGGTGGGCCAGGGCAGGGCAGTGGATGTGGCATATCTGGATTTTAGCAAGGCTTTCAATATGGTACCACACAGAAGACTGCTAAATAAACTAGAGAGCCTGGGTGTACGGTGCAAGCTACTGAGATGGATGGGGAACTGGCTAGGCAAAAGAACTTGGAGGGTGATAGTAAATGGCATATGTTCTGCAGAGGGAAGAGTGACCCAGCAGAATACCACAGGGATCAGTCTTGGGCCCAGACCTCTTCAATGTCTTCATCAGTGACCTTGCTGAGAGGCTGGAAAAGATGGTTTGTCTTTTTGCAGTCACAAAAATCTGCAACAGGGTGGACACTCCGAACGGGGTGCATAAAATACAAAGGGTCCTTAAAAGACTGGATGACTGGTCTAGGGAATGGCAGCTGGAGTTCAATGCTAAAAAATGTAAGATTATGCATATGGGTAACAATAAACCAGGGGCAGTGTACAACTTAGGGGGAGACCACATTTCAAGTTCCAAACAGGAGCGAGGTCTGCGTGTCATTATCTCAGATAACCTGAAGAAGGCCAAACAATGCAACAAGGCAGTAGCAAGAGCCAGCAGGATGCTGGGTTGCATAGGTAGGGGTATAACCAACAGAAGGAGGGAGGATATAGTCCCACTGTGTAGATCATTGGTGAGGCCTCACCTCGAGTATTGTGTCCAGTTCTTGAGACCCCATCTCCAGGGGGTGATAAACAGAGTGGAGGCTGTACAGAGGAGGGCAACCAAGATGATGGGAGACCTACACAATACACCCTATGGAGACAGTGTGAGGGAGCTGAACATGTACTCATTGGAGGAAAAGAGAGGGGAGAACATGATTGAAACATATAAATACCTCATGGGAAGAAATAGAGTGCAAGTAGATGAAATTTCCAAAGAAAAAACTGCTCAAGAACTAGAGCGACAGCATGAAGCTAGAGGGGGGAGGCTCAAGGGAAACTTGAAGTACTTTTACATGGAGAGGGTGGTGAATAGATGTAACAGTCTGCTGGCTGAGGTGGTGGGGGCAAAAACAGTTACAGGCTTCAAGAAGGCATGGGACAGTCACATAGGAAGCTTGAGGACACTAAGGTAGTAATTATTAGACTATTCTAGGATTCACTAGATACAAAACAGGGCAGACGCGGTGGGCCCGTGGCCCTTATCTGCCATCAACTTCTATGTTTCTATGTTTCTAAGAGAAGGGATTGTTTTTTTATCGCTGTGGAGAAGATGGACACTTAGCATGTGGGTGTTGTTATCTGGAGAATCTGCAACTAGTAGATGAAAAGCAGGGCAGGAGCAAAGTCTTGCAGGGAAATGACAGTGGAGCCCAGTGAAGGAGCAAACTAGGTGTCCGAATGTATTATGCTCCATAAAATGGACTGAACCTAAGATCCCTCCTGAGAGCAACTTGTGATCAGGGCTGTTGGTTAAGGAGCAGATGTTTGGATTTTTATTGAAGGACACCCCGTATTGAGGTGCTTGAGTGGGTCACAAGTTATCATTATCCATCGTGCTTTCTACAGTCATTACTTGAGACACCTGCCACTCCACCTCTTAACAGGACTCTCAGTGTGGGGGTTGAGTGACACCAGCCATCCTTATGATGGTTATTGTGTTGTGCAATTTGAGTTCCCCGGAAGAGGCAGGGTTGGGCCGCAGAAAAGTGATGTCCTAGCGCTGATCTGCCCGGAGTCCAAAGGAATAAATAACACCCTCTGCTGATCAGAACCAGTGTAAACCTGGTCAGCAGGCTGGCCTGAATATGTCAAATGAGGGGAGGAGCTGAAGACCTACAGAGTCCATCCTTGCGAGTTGCTGTGAAGAAAGTGAGTTTGAAACTTGATGCCCCAGAAGCTGTGCTGAGTGCTAACAGATGAACTGATTGGAGTAATTTGCAGAGTTGATGGAAAAGAGTCGGTCTTGCCGCTCAATTCATTGTACCGAGTAGTTGGTATTTGAGTTCAAATGGCAGCCGGATGGACCGGCACTTATCATTAATGCTCCCCCTGAACATAGTTCGCCTGAGGGATTGATGCTCCAGAAAGGAATGATGCCACCTCCTGATACTCCTTGGTCCAGTGTGAAGAATGGGCTCCCAGTGTGCCACATGAGTTGGAGGGTACATGATGCCGACATAGGGATTGGGCACCTCGATGCCGGTGTGGGGACGGGGAACGGAGGTAGCGGAAAGGACAGCACCAGTGGGAGGAAGTGGGAGGGTTTTCTTTGCTGCCAGTGCTGGGAGGGAGCGGGGAGGACAGGAGCAGTGGGAGGGTGTAGGAGGCGTGCCATCCAAAAGATGGCAGTGGCAACACAAGTGTGCATGCGCAGCACTCGTGCATGCATAGTTGCAGTGAATGGCATTCTGCCAATCTCAAGATGGCAGCGCCAGCAGAACTGCACATGCACGCATGTTGCGCATGCACAGTTCTTGCCCAGGAATGTGGAATGTGATGAACTAGTGTGGCTGTTACTCCATAGCAGCCGATCGTGGCAAAGTGATTCAAGCTCCACTGGTCTTTCAGAAAGATACTTCCAAAAATCCAGTGGAAGGTGCCATGATCAAAAACCCAGGGGAAGAGTACACAATGGGGGGTGAGATACTAACAACAACAAAAATGGAAAGGGACCTGAGGGTAGTAATATCAGATGACTTAAAGGTGGGCAAGCAATGTGAGAGGGCAGTAAGGAGGGCTGGGGAGATACTGGGATGCATAGGGAGAGGCATCACCAGTAGAAAACAGGAAGTTGTTATCCCTCTGTACAGACAGCTGGTGAGACCCAATCTGGAGTACTGTGTGCAGTTTTGGAGACCCAATGTCCGCAAGGACATAGACAAGATGGAAGCTGTCCAGAGGAGGGCAACTAAAATGGTGCAGGTTCTGCACCGGAAGACATATGAAGAGAGACTAAAGGAGTTTAATATGTATAGCCTCGAGGAAAGGAGGGGGGGACATGATAGAAACTTTCAAGTACCTCAAGGGAATCAACAAAGTCCAAGAGGGTAGCATCTTTCAAAAAAGAGGTGTGCAAGAACAAGGGGCACAATTTGAAAGATAGAGGAGGAGGCGCTCAGAAGTATGTAAGGAAGTATTTTTTCACAGAGAAGGTTGTGGATGTATGGAACGGCCTTCCAGAGGAGGTTGTGGAGTCAAAAACAGTGACTGAATTCAAGCATGCATGGGACAGCCATAAGGCAATTCTAGGGGGTTGGGGTAGAAAGAAGTAGGCTGCTGGTTAACTAGGATCTGCAGCTTTTCCATTAGGTAGGGAAATGGGCAGACTGGGTGGGCCAAGTGGTCCTTATCTGCCGTCAAATTCTATGTTTCTATGTTTCTATGATCAGCTGTTTTAAGACAAGACATGCCAAAATGGCAGTAGGCTTCACCCACAGCCATAATAATGGGGCTCCTTTAGAGACCTGCAGTGTCTCTTTATTTTTTATTTGCTTTCTTCTTTATTCTGTTATGTTTATTTTATGGCCCTCTCCTTATTCTGAAGGCTACTTCAACTGTATAGCATGTCCCTTTAAATCGTTTGTTTTCTATGTTGTAGCAGAGCAGCAGACTGCTAGACAATCATTATCTAGCCACTCTGCTTTGGGGCTCTGCGTAGCTTTCACAAGCCTCTTTTTATTTTCAAGTGCTCATTTTTCAGAGCGCACTGAATACTTGGGGAAGCGGGGTGGCTGAAAGTGAAAGTTGCCGTTCCATGGAAGCCTGCCTCTCTAGCAGCCTTGACTGCCCACGCACATGCCACAGACTCCTCCATGGCTAGCTGGCACAATTCTACAGCATATTTTATACAAAGTCAGCTGCCAGGAGTCCTAATAATACAGGGCATCAGTAATTATTTACACAGATACTAAGCAGCAGCAAAAGTAAAATTTAAAGTTTGCCTCTCAGTTCAAACAGTTCCTGCTTCGATGCAGGATTTTTGGCATAACATTCTACATAACAACGGACTGGCAGCAAAATAATTTAAACAAGGGAGACATAATGCCACTAACAGAGTGGATGTTATTTTGTATTTAACTGCCATTTTAAACATTTCTAAATATTCCTGCACCATATACATAACAATGGCATAACCATTAACTTAGTTAAGCACTGCAGCACTAAATGCCATGAATGCACCTTATTTCATTCCTGCCAGCTGGTCTTAGCCTGGTGCATTATTTTGGGGAGTTCTTGGTGAGGGATGGAAATATGGAATTTAGAAATAAAACTAGTAGGGAAAAGTTTAGTGAGAGATAGAAAAGAATGACATAGGTGGCCAACCTACACCGAGGTGGAAAAAGGTAAAGTATAGTATAGTTAGATACTGTTGCACAACAGATTTCAATAAGAAAAAGGAGAAGATAAGAAAGACATCCCTCCACTGGGGGTATCGGTCTGGCAGAATGTAGTTCACAGGTATACGGGTGGACCCAGACAAAGCAGAGGCCCTTACTACCTGGCCCAGGCCACACAATCTCAAAACTCAGCAGTCCTTCCTCAGATTTTGTGGATACTGTCATTTTGTAAAAGATTAATCCATGATTGTGTGCCCTCTGAATGACCTCACCCAGGAGTACCCACCTACTAATAAAAGGAAGGCTCATTCTGGGGGGAACAGTCTTCAAAAAGAGTTCTTGAAAGTGAATGAGCCTTTTGGTGACTGATGGAATGAGCTATGGAAGATTGCTTTTAGAGAGATCATTAAGTGCCTAAGTGAGGCACCCATCCTGGCCTTTGCAGACCCACTAAGATGAATATTTTGCATAATGATGCCAATCTGAATGGATTGGGAGCTGTCCTGTACCAAGAACATCTGGAGAGACCTCACTCTGTAGTGTGTGCCAGCTGCAGTCTGTCCCCTTTGGAGAAACACTATCCTGTGCACAAGCTCAAATTCTTGGCCCTCAAGTGGGCTATAGCTGAAAGGTTTCATGACTATCTGTATGGTGCCCATTTCACTGTCAGGACAGACAATAATCCTGTTATGTATGTGAACACTACAGCCAAGTTAGATGCAGCTGGACATTGGTGATAGTCTGCACTATCAACATACAACTACAGCTTGGAGTACCGAAGTGGCAAGAGCAATGTTGATGCTGGCCCCCTATCCAGATGCCCCTATCCTGAGCAGCCTGCTTCAAATGTGCAGCTTATGAGTGTAACAGTGAAAGCCATGTGTTGTGAGTCTGACACCACTGATCAAGTCACCCCGGAGAACCCTGAAAGAACCGTTGATATGTTGGGAGTCTCTCCAGACACCATTCCTGCTGCCTATCTAAATTTCATCGGGTTGGACTTATTGTCATTGCCCCAGCTGAGTAATCCTCAGTTGCAATGTGTCCAGAGGGAAGACCGTGTGTTGAGAGGAGTAATTAAAGCACTAGAGAAAGGACTTAATGCTGACTAAGTATGTATAACCAGTGCTGGGTAAGTTACTTTTTCTATTACTTTCTATTACTTTTGGAAACTTGTTCCAGGAAGCTCTGTGCAGTCACTAGCAAGGATGGAGAAGTACTAGAAAAAGTAGTACACCTTACAGTTACAGTTACTTATTTTTATACAAAAACAATACAAAAGTAATAAGTAACTATAAAAGATTACATTTATTTGAGAGTAATAGGTTAGTTACTAGTTAATTTCAAATAAATGTAATCAGTTATGTATTACTTTTGTTTAAAAAGAAATAAGTAACTGTAACAGTAAGGTGTGTTACTTTTTCTAGTACTTCTCCATCCTTGCTAGTGACTGCAGAGGGCTTCCTGGAACAAGTTTCTAAAAGTAATAGAAAGTAATAGAAAAAGTAACTTACCCAACACTGTGTGTATAACTCACCCTGATGTGTCTTTGTTACTGAGGAAGTGAAACAAGATGACATTAAAAGATACATTTTTGATACACAATAGCTGTAGCAGTGACCATTCTGAGTTTCCCAGAAAACAACTGGTGCTGCTCTGAAAGTACCAGAAAGCAGTCATCACTTCCTTGTATGATGATATGAGTCACTTGGGGTTTGAACATACTCTGGACTCAGTGAGAGCCCTATTATATTGGCTCCAAATGAAAAAAAACATTGAGAAACACTAAAACCTGTATCAGATGCATAAAGTGAAAGACTCTGTCAAAAAGGGTTGCTCACCTTGTGAACATCAAGACAAGTGGGCCATTGGTGCTGGTATATATAGATTTTCTTTCTCTAGAGCCTGGCAGCAAAAACACATCCAACATTCTGGTGATAACAGATCACTACTCACGTTATGCTCAAGTGTACCCCAGTAAAGATCAGAAAGTAAGTACAGTGGCAAAAGTACTACAGCAATTTGTCAATCATTGTGGAATCCTCCAAAGGATCCATTCTGATCAAGGGAGAGACACTGAAACACTGACAGCCGACTAGTTAAAGAGTTTCTTGCTGCATATAGTATCAAAAAGTTCTGCACCATGCCATACCACCCACAAGGGCACCCTCAACCTGAATGTTTCAATATAACTTTATTGGACATGTTAGGCATTTTAGACCCTGAGGAAAAGTTGAATTGGAGCCAGAAGTGAGCTATTTGGTGCATGTCTATAACTGTACAAAAAAAAACGCCACCCAGAGGGGTCACTTTTCTAACCTAACATTTGAGAGAGGAGCACACCTGCCTGTCGATTTGTGTTTTTGGGTCTTAGCCAATGGAGTCTCTGAAGAAATGTAGAGTACACAAGGCGATTACAGCAACAGTTGCAAAAAGCCTACCAATTGGCCTCCAAAACTGCAGCAAAAAACAGTCAAACGAATAAAACTAGATATGACAAAGAGTTCACCACCAGGTACTGCAAGTGGGAGATCGTGTCCTGGGAAATTTGGGTCTGCAAGGAAAGCACAAGATAAAAGACCATTGAGTGCCAGAAGCCTACATAGTGGTGGAGCAAATACCAGAACTGCCAGTCTATAAAATCTGCCCAGAACACGGCAAAGACCCAGAATAGACTGCTTAGAAACCATCTGGTAGCTATTGGTGAAATTGCGCTTGACCTGCTATCAGAACATGAATGCCCAGTGGAAAGAAGATCAAAAACCAGAAGCCAAACCTCCCGGAAGTAAAATGAGAGTCCAGCCTGATACCTCAACTGCAGTACCTGCACCAGAGCACGTACTTGAGCTGTGGGATGAAAGTGATGATGAATTGTCATATTGCCTGCAAGTACCCAATCTGATTCACTGTTCCCCTAACATGCAAATGGGCTTGAGGAATTCACACCCATCCACAAGCACCACCCCTGTTGACGACTCTGACTATAGAGCCAACATCTTCATTGAACCTTGAAGTTGCCCCTTTTGAACCAAAGGAAAGGCCCATTGAGCAACCTGTAGAGCCCATGATGGACAATGAAATGGACTCAAATTGTGGTAAGCAAATTCCAGAGACTGATGTAATTGCTAATATTCTTGACAAGGCCCCTGTGTTGGACACAGCGATGGAAGAGGGGAAGTGCATGCCCTGTTCCTGTGGAAGATGCAGTATTGCCCCAAATGACTAGATGAGAACCCAGGCCTAACTAAGATCACTTATGGCACCCTCGGTGCCTCCTCAGATACCCCCTTATGTGGTTTACAAGCACATTGTCCCTGTGATATAACCCCCAGTGTGTTGCAAAATGGACAGGGTGGGAAACTGTATGCATACGCCAATAACCACTGTTGCTAGATAGGAACCAATTGTCTAGGCAGCAAATACCCATTATGTCAAGAAATGGTCAATTGTACATATGTGTAAATAATCTGGATAGTTAGACATCAGGTGTTAGATAGCAATGTCTATAATGTCTTGTTGAATTTATACCTGTGCCAAATAGACTAAATACTGTAGGTAATGACTTGTCAAGGACACCAACCATTTGGCAAGGGGAGAGTGTAAGCCCCTCCCTTTTGGGGCTTACCTTATGGTGCTACAGCCCTGAGGTGTCCTCATTCTGCCTTAGGTCCCCTGGACATCAGAGGGCTTGTTTGGTGGCTCTGGGAGTGATTCGGGTGATGGTTCATCCCGTTTCCTCGCGGCAGCAGTCACTGTGTTCCATTGGGTCCTGGCCCATGTTGGTATAGGGGGTCTAGGCCTGCTGTTGATTTGTGCCTCTGGGTGCTTTTGGAGCACTTATTCAGTCCATTGTCAGCCTTGTGAATGGACCAAGGGAATGTAAACAAATATAGCAGTCATGCACCTTCTGTGTATGCGTGGCTGACAATCATAAAGGAACCATGGCTCCCTTCTGGGCAGCAAGGAGTGGGTGCAAAACTGGCGCCTCTCATTTTGGGAGCCCCCATGGGAAAACAGGTCTCTCTTTAAACAAAATAGAGGTGTTCCTGGCCCCCACCTACAAAGTGGGGCCAGGACATATTGTTATTAGCCTCTAAATGGGCTTACAATAAAAGTTATAGGTTGCCACTGCTTGTCAGCAAAACATAAACAAATATGGCTGCCCCTATGAGTTACGTGGCAGCAGGGGCTGCTGGTAAGGGATCAGAGAACACTCAGCCAAATCTGGAAAAAGTGACAGCCAATCAGAAAGGGAGGCTTATGACTATATACAACAGTGGTGGCTGAAGTGACATGGATTCCCCCATGGGAATTGAGAGAGACAGGAGAGACTGTGTGGGCTGCTGAAGCTCCAAAGCACACTTTGGGGTGCAGAAATTCTCCTTGGCTGTTAAGGCATTCAGGCAGGGCACTGCCAAGTTCTTGAGCAGCCTGGGAAAGGAGCTGTGTGACTGCTCTGGATTTCTGGGGAAAGTGAATTGGGATGTTTCTATGTTTGTAAAGTGCAGCCTGATTTGTGTGGCCAGATTGTAAAGTGAAGCCTGTTTGTAAAGTGCAGACTGAAAGAGAATTGGACTATTTGGCCTGCAGAGACTAAGTAAAATAGTTGGGGAAATTAGATACTATGCAAAAGCCCAGCAGTGTTCCTGCTCCACAAGACGCTGTGGACCCAGTGGATGTCCAGAGTGACTCTCAGCCTGTCCAGACCCCCTGGCCCGATAAAAGGCCAGAAGGACAAAGACGATAAGAGGCCAGAAATGTGAAGACTACAAAGGCCCCAGGGGTGAAGCCAATGAAAGGCCTGTCAGGTGAGTGGTCTGCTGCTGCTGTCTACCCCTAGCCAGCTTAGGTGTGGTGCCACAGAACTGTTTGCTGATACCAGAATTGTATTATTTGCCTGTCCAACTCCCCCTGAAGCATTCAGACTGTAAGTACCTCTGGGCTGCAGCTCTGAGGAGTCTTTGCATTTAGTTAGCTATATACTGTAGTTAGTTAGTGTAGAAGGGGGTGAAGTCCAGAGCAGGACTTTGCAATCGACAAGATAAGTCCAGGCAGAAAAGTGGGACAAGTTTTATGTGTTATTTTGAAACTGGGGTCACAACCCAAGTTAAGTTCAGCAGTTTAAGTTCAACAAATTGTGCAAGTGACTGTATCCCAATTCATCAGCGTAACTACCCTTCATCTTCTGGCTGGCCACCAGCAACTCATTGAGGTACCCACCGCAACAGGCTGTTAACACCAGTATGGCTGTTTGGGGGGGAAAGCCAGGTGTACCCACAAGGGAGGGTACTGTGACTGTATGGGGGTAAATCTGTTGAACAAAAGTTACTGCTAGTTAAGCTGTTTCCTCCATTTTACCCCTCCTCTATAATAAATCTGCAGTTAGTTGATGTTACAATTTGGTAGTCCTGGTTATTGCTTGGGGGTAATATTGCTGTGTGGGGAAAAGGTTGCTGTGTGTGGGCAGATGTTGTATTTTTCTGGGGGGTGGTAACCTTGTATTTTATCCACTAGGTACCACCATACCATTGCCCCAGGTGGAGACACCATGCCATTCTACTCCAGTGTAGCTTACCCATTAGTGAACCCAGGCTGACCCCTCCGGGGGTGAGTATAGTGTGGACCCCGAGGGCCCAAGAGCAGTCAAGGTGTAAGCTTGGGTCTGTTATACACAAAATGGCCTCCTCATAGTGGATGAGCTACACTTTTGCGTGCTCCAATCACTAAATGGACTAAAGAATTTAAAGTTTTCATAATTTTTGCATCATGTCTCGGTGATCCCTACAAATTTTTCATTTACTATCCTGTCCCCTACTTTAATCCCTGTCACTTCCCCTTCTTCCCAGCTAATTCCCCTTACAGGGTATGCATCCCAGAGGGGTGAAGGCCTATTCCTACTCTCTGTTCTCTCCTACTCCCCCTCCATTTCCTACAAAATGCTCACTAGCTACCCCAATTGTAATATCCCTAGTATTTTAAGTGGGTGTACATGTTTCTTTTGATAGTTTTAGTTGTGTGTGTGTGTATGTATGTTTGTGTATGTGCATGTGTATATATATATATCTATATATATAGATATATATATATATATAAACATTTAGTATAATGTGTGTTTATGTCTATGAATATTTGTATTTCGACTTTATCTGATGGCTAGTACCACTTGCCGGACCCGAAAAAATACCTGGCATAGCCAAAATGTTTCAGTTTATGTACAGTCTTAACTTTGTATATTTTATTTTGCTCTGAATTCTTTGTACTATATCGTATTTCCTTTCCCTGTTCCCCCAGGATGCATCTGGAAATGAGCTGTTGTAGCTCAGTATGTCTTTCCTGGTGAAACATTTCAAAATAAATAAAAATTTGCAAGTACACATCTGATAACATACAGCTCCCACACAACAGTTACATGATGGAAGTACTGTATACAGCTGCAAAAGTATTGAAATACATACTTATAGACAACGTATGAATGAAACAAGCATTTGTCAATGCCAAATGTTTGCTTGCTTGTATTGGCATTGGTAGTGCAGGCGGTACAGACGTTCATGACGTAGAGTAAAAAAAATGGGTATGTTGAAAATTTTGTGGCAAAATATTGAAAGGTAGAAAAGTCATGCATGTGCATAGAATAAATTCAGTGGGCTCGTGTAACTCGGGCATTTTAAGGAATTTTTTCATCAAATTTTCAACATGACCTTTTTGGAACCCCACCTCATGAACTCTGCCACTGTTATTTTGTTCATCAGTCTCAAAATGTGATAACACACAGCAACCACACCATTCTGCGCCACAGGTGTGGAAACACATTTTGGGCAGGATGTGAAAGATGACAGCTGTAGTGCTCATGAGTTGTTGTAAAAAAATGGCAATGTTGAAAATTTAGAGTGAAACTATTAAAAATTTCCAAAGTTACGCGCATGCATGGAAAATTTTCAACAACCACACATATCTCAGGTGTTTTGAGGTATTTTTGCTCTGAATTTTCAACATGGGCTTTTTAGAGCCCCAACTCATGAACACTGGCAGTGTCATTTCATTACTCAATCTTGAAAGGTGATTTTATGAAAGAACCATGCCATTCCATGCCAGAGGTGCGAAAACACATTTCGGGTAGGATATCAGAAATGACAGCCATGGTTTTCATGAGGTGGTGTGAAAAAATGTGTATGCTGAGAATGTGGAGTAAAAATATTTAAAATTAGTGGTGTGGAGGGTTGAGGCATTGGTGCCTTACCTCCTGCCACACCAGCTACCTGTGCTCATGGTGTGAGCGGGTCACCAGGGGTCGGCTGGGGAAGGAGAGGATTGAGCATCCAGGGGACAGCTCTCCTCTCCTCTCCTGAGAAGGCATGGGGATGGAGTCTGCTGCTCATCTGGCCCCTAGCAGTAACTGGGGGTTGGCATAGTGGACCCACAGATGGAGTCTGTGGACAAGGAGCAAACACCTGGAGTGCAGCATGCAGAAGTGTGTGCAGCTCAGTCATTGGCATCATTGCACACTTCCACACTGCACTCGGGAGAGGAAAACAGTGTCTGACCAGTAGAATGACACCGATACCCTGCAGACTCCACAACAGGCTAGTTGGGAACCTTGGTGGAGCAAGGGAGGAAAAGAGAGATGAGTCCCAGTGGATGTCGGGTTATAGGGCTGGAGGGGACCAGTGGATGGTGGCTGGCCGACCAGGGATAAACAAAGCAAAGCAAAACAAATAATTTAGCAATGTTATGTGTGTGCACAGGAAAACGTCAATGAGCAATCGTAACATGGGTGTTTTTTTTGTATTTTTGCACCAGATTTTCAACATGGGCTTTTTGGGAGCCCACCTCATGAACAGTGGCACTGTTCTTTTGTTACTTAGTCCAGAAAAGTGGCTCTGCACTGCAACCGTGAAATCATCTTTCAGTACCGAGTAATGAATTGACAGTGCTATTGTTTGTGAGGTGGGGTCCAAAAAGCCCATGTTAAATATTTGGTGAAAAAATATGGAAAAAATGGGTGAGATACCAACATAAGTTCAAAACACCATTGACAGCCATTATACTACACTTACCTTGATTCTTCAGTTTGCGGTTTGACTTTGAAGAGTGCAGATGTGTCCCAGTTCACAGAAGAGGCTAGAAGACGATCTCCAGGTGTAAGTACAGGGCAAGGATGGGGGGTGTGGGGTGCTGGGTGCTCAGTGGGAGGGGGTTGGAGGAGATGACAAGGGACCGTTTTCTTTGTTCCAGGATTTAAAATATAAAAACAGATGATGGGGCACAGTTTTCTTTTTTTACAGGATAAACAAGGTTGATTTTGGGACTCTGGGAGTGGGCTCTCCAGTGTCCCATAGTGCTGGGGAGACAGCAGCAAGGCAAGGCATGGAGGTTTCTATGTGACCAGCAGGCAGTGTTTGGTAGTAACCAGTTACTTGTAACCAGTTACTGTAATCTGATTACTTTTCTGGGTAACTAGTAATAGTAATTGATTACTTTTAAAATAATGTAATGAGTAACTGTAATGACATTATGTTTCCCTAAAAGTAACTAGTTACTGTAATATAAATAACAATATAAATAGAATAACAGATGGGCATTCATCTGTTATGGTTGCTGTAATCCATCAAGGGGTTCTTGTGTCTTCATAAATCTCAAGAGTGAAGCTAAAAAAGTTCATGACATCACAGAAATTTAGAGATTTTTCAGGTAGAATAAATAATAAGATTGGTAGTTTTGATAACCTATGGAAAAAAATGGACCCTGTATCAATTGGAAAATTATTCAGAATTTGTACCTTGACTATACACTATAGAAATTGAAGTATTACAAGGTTACAAGGAGGGAAGGAGGGAAGGCAAACTAAACTAGACGGTGTCTTAGAAGACGGGACCCTATTTAAGCAACTCATTAGCTATGTCATCCACAGTATCTCCTTTAGAGATGTGTCCCAAGCCTTGTGTCTATGTCTATATTTATCTCTCAGATGGAACTTAGAGTATAACCTAAATGTGTACTTGTCATGGAACCTGAATTCAGTGGACTGTTATAACTATAACTCTGTTATTTTAGTCATGGAAGTATCTGGGTACTGTATGCAGCTATGTATAGTCTTCTTAAAATCAATACAATATAATTAAAAAAAAAAGAAATCCAGAGATTGTGCAGGTGTCTTTTGATATTCAGGTTTCAGTGTAAACAAAGGCTGCTCAACTGACTGAGTGCTTGATTTATTACAACATCAGGCTACAAAAAACTGCCTTCTGACAAGCATTGCATGTGCACGCAGCATCTTCACCTTGCACATTGAATGCAAGTTGGCTACCATTTTTTTCACAATAAAAAGTTTAGGCAAAATTTAATGGCTGTAAGGGTGGTGTTTTTTGTAGCCTTGCTGATATTCAGGTTTGAGTAGTCACAGTGTCTAGGTATTATGAGCTGTCAGAGGTAAGGGGTGGTGTAAACCTGTGACACAACAACTGGAGCAAAGACATGCAGCCTTGCAGCATTAAGCCTAGGAATTCTGACCTTATACTGGTTTCCCCTTATGAGATCTTTACTCTAACACGGTGGCCATGACTACAAGGTAACCTCATTTATCACGCCATTGCTTTCTACATGGTTACAGTCTCACTGTCGTTGGGTGTCGGGGTTGTTTTTGGCAGTTGTCTCATTACAGAAAATATTGTTATGCTGAATGGCTCTTAGTGAGGTGTCATTGTGTTGGGTGTCCTTGTACAAATTGTTACACATCTGATGTAAATCACTGGCCCCTCCAGTTTGAGTATTTCTTTCATCTGTAGAAAATGAAAATGAGTGTGCACACATAGCTTTCGCCTTTCAGCCTTTTTACTAGGTCCTGTTAATTAATCCCCACTTAAGGACTCCTCAGCCCATTCACTTCTACTCTGCCTTTTCATACCTATCATCACATTTTCATTTTCCAGATTCTATTCTTACCTTACCTATTATCACTTTATAATAACTGGCTAGTGTTTTTTTCCCTAAGGGACACTGTGTAATAATTTCTGGTTATAACGGTGAACACACGACGGCTTTTTCTCGGTCAGTGCATGCACCAGCCACAGCTCTTCTCTCCCTCTCTGCCTTTCTGTAGCACTGCACGCCTGCACACTTCATTGCGACTGGCACTCGATGGTGAGTTAACTGAAAAAAAAAAGGAAATAACTGGCCTATGTCTGCTATTATGTTTAATCTGTAAAAAACAATGAAAATAGGGGAAAAGAAAATGTTTCAGCAGAAAAGCTTAGGTAGTGGATCATGCCGAAACCCTGGGATAGTGTCTGCATGGGGATGTGGCTTTATTTTATATAATTGCTGTGGCAAAAAAAATGCTCCCCAGCAATTATATAAAATAAAACATGGGGTGGTGTGTTTAACTCAAGATTTTACACACACATCCACCCTTGATGTTGGATGCTTAAATAAGCCCCTCGAACTTCACTTTTTGGATTTATGTGGCATCCAACACCTTGGGTCTGTGTAAAAGCTTGTTAAACACACCACCCCAGGTATTATTTTATATTTTTCCCACAACCTCCCCCTATTTTCTTTCCTCACAAATATGTCTCTTATTTCCATTACTGCTTTTTTCTCTTTTAGATAATTTCTGAAGAAGATCTATGGCTGAAACATCGATCCTAACTCTATTTTCTATATTCAAAATGCATTTAATACTACCATTCTGTTCTATATCTGTAAGCTGTGGAAATACAAGTCAGAAAACACCATTTTATTTGTCAGTTTATTATTAAATACATAATTTTGCAACATTTGATATACAAATTATACTATTTGTACTCCACGACATGGTACAGCTAAGAATCGCTATAGGAATTGATGATATTTTTTTGAGGGGGCAACAGACTGGCCAGTTGATGTGCAATTTATAGATAGCTTGCCACACCCCTGCATATCATCAGTCATGGCCTTCTATGGTTGCCATTGTGATCCCTGAGGGAATCGGGGCCAGCATAGCTGTTGTAGGGAAAAAGGCAAGTATTCCATCTGCAGGCAGGGCTCAGGGCCCATTTCCATCAACTCCACATGTGCCAAGCTGCCACAGCAGGTTGCATGATTGTCTGTCCACCCATGCACATGTGAGGTCTATCACCGTCACTAGTCCTATCTCAAAGAAAATCCTCATCAAAGGGGTATGTACTGGAGAGTAACAAGTGTTTTGTGTTATGATAATTTGATTGTTGTGACACTGTCTGGCTTCAGTTGTGGCATACTGGCAGTGTCATAATAGTCATGACAGACTCAATTATAACTATAACTGTGTCTCAGTGGCAGTGGCAAGTCAAGGCTCAGCTGTGGAAAAGAGTTTACATTTTGTTGGGGTAAGCAGGTGTGTGCTAGTGGAATTTATTGTATGTGATGTGGGGTGGATTTGGGGCTGACAATGGCACAGTTAGGATTCTGGCTGCTGTGGGGGGAAATGGGAACAGATCACCAAGGCAAGGAAGGGCAATAGATCTGCAGGGTGCATGTGTGTGAGTGTAGGGGGAGCTATGTGAGGGTGGGATTTAATTATAGAAATTTAAAGGGATTGTTGTAGTTCTTGCATAGTCAGGAGGAGAATACAGGCTAGATGTGGGAAAGATCATCAATTGCAGAAGATGCAGCAGGCTGGGTGTGGAAGTGGAGTAAGGGTGGGATGTAATGAGGTAGTTGTGGCTGGCAGACAGGATATACAGCTGTATGGGAAAGATCACCAAGGGCACTGGCATTAGATACTGGGGTGTGTGTGTATTGAAGGGTGAGTGTGGGTGTTATGGAAATGAAAAAGGTCATGGACAGCAGTTGCTGGCAAAGCCAGGATTCAGCTATGGGGGGAAATATGGTGGAGGGCAGTGGTAGATGCAGGGTGTGTGTTTGAGTGTTACTTTTTTTAATAGAGCACTTATTTATGGAAATGTAAAGGGATTGTTGTGGCTAGCAATGTCAAATGGGTACTGTATTATAAATTGACATATTCATTGTCTTTAGAACCTGTTTTATTTCTTTTATACACTTCTTGGGGTTTCATGAGCACATAATAAATAATAATAATAATATTTTTATCTATATCGCGCCCAGCGTGCCACATTCCCTGTAAAAGTGAAAAACGGTCCCGTGATGTCTTTTTTTAATTTTTCACCTGTAAAGAAGGAAACTGTCCTCGGCGGTTCTCCTGGCTCATCTCCCACAACCCGCACCCACCTGTGCATCCTGCCTTCCCACCCTCACCCCATACCACCTCCGGAGTCCAAGCGTGGCGATCTTGGTGGACAGGAACCGCCTGCACTCTTCAAAGCCGACCAGCGAATGGAGGAAATGCCGGTAGCTGTATAATGGCATAAATAGGGTTTTCAACTTTGCTGCATATCTCAGGTATTTGGGAATTTTGGAGCCAAATTTTCAACATGGGTTTTTGGACCTCTCCTATGAATTTAACCGTCATGTATGGGCACTAGCCTGAAGGGTGATTTCGTGGTCACTGCACAAAATCACCTTTCAGGACTGATTAATGAAAATGACACTGCCAGTGTTCATAAGGTGGGCTCTCAAAAGCCTATGTTGAAATTTGGTGAAAAAATTCCTAAAAATGACTGTTTCGAGCGTGCATTGTGCAGTTCCTACACACGCTCGTAAGTTTGCGAATTTTCAATATTTGCACTCCAGATTTTCAACATTGTCATTTTACCACACCTCCTTATGAGCAGTATAGCTGTCATTTTTCACATGTCACCCAAAATGCGTGTCCTACCATGTAGTGCACAATGGCGCAGTCGGACAGAATCAATGTTTGGGACAGATTAAGAAAATCACACTGACATTGTTCATGAGCAGAGGTCTTAAAATGGCTATGTTGAACATTTAGTGAAAAAATTCCTAAAAATGACTTTGTTTTTCTGGCGTGCGTTGTGCAGCTCCTCATACGCTAAATAGGATTCATAAATTTTATATTTACTCAGATTTTCAACATTGCCATTTTACCACACCTCCTTATGAGCAGTACAGCTGTCATTTTCACATGTTGCCCAAAATGTGTTTCCGTGCATGTAGCATTGATGTGCGCAATCAATGTTTGGGACAGATTAAGAAAATCACAGTGACACTGTTCATGAGCAGAGGTCTTAAATGGCTATGTTGAAAATTTGGTGAAAAAATTCCTTCAGACATTCTGCAATGTTACTAATGAAGACATTGAACAGGACTGGCCTAGGACTGATCCCTGCAGCACCCACTGGTCACCCCTCTCCTAGACTACACACCATTTACCACCACTCTCTGCCTCCTGTCTGTTAGCCAGTTTCTAACCCAGTTTACCATTCTTCCCCATGCCCAGCCTACCCAGCTAGTTTATCAGCCTCTATATGGGATGGTGTCAAAGGCTTTGCTGAAATCAAGGTAAGCATTGTCCACTGCCCCACCCTGATTCACTTCCTTTGTCACGAGTCAAAGAAATCAACCAGATTTGTCTGACATGATGTCCCACTGTGAATCCATGTTGTCTATGGTCCTGGGCTCCGATGGCTTCTAGATGCCCCACTATCCTTTCTTTAAGCAATGTCTCCATGATCTTCCCCACTACTGAGGTGAGGCTGAATGGCCTATTGTTCCCTGCCTTCTCCCTGCTGCGGACTTGTGCAGAGGGACCAGATATGCCGTCCTCAATTCACTCATGTTGAGTGACTCAGTGTTATGGCTGCCAGGTACTGCTATCTCCTTCGCAGTTCTCTTAATATTCTTGGGTGTATGCCATCTGGTTCCATCGCTTTGTCCACCTTCAATTTAGTGACCTCCTGCAGGACTTTTTTGCCTTTGAATGGACTATTGTTCACCTCTTCACCCCCTTGGCAACTGCTGTACTGCTGTGGCCCTTGCCCCCCCCCCACTCTTCTGTGAATACTGAACGGAAAGACACAGTGAATGTCTTGGGAGGAAGGCATGGAACTATCACTTCCAAATACCTAAACAGCACATACACGCAAGCAACATTCGGCATTGACAAATGCTTGTTATATATCAGTAACTGTAACTGACTACATTTATTTGAAAGTAACTAGTAACTGTAACTGTAACTGATTACTTTTTAAAAGTAACTTACCCAACACTGCCAGCAGGATGGGGCATGGCACTTTCAAGTGGGGTGCTTGTTGTTTGTAATACATAATTTAAAGATCATTTGCCCCCTCAGATCATCTAGATGTTGTTTCTTACCTTGATTGGATGCTGATGCCATACTGAAAGAGTCTCTGGATCTAGTTTGTCATGGGGACTAAACTAGTGCACATAGGCTCTTTAAAACAATGCAAATTTAAAGCACATCAAGGGGGCAAATAATCTTTAATAATGGGACTGGGAGCCATTGAGCTAAACTGAATTACAGAATTGAAACTGGATTGTAAAGCAAATTAAGTCATGGGGCCGGACTTCAGGTCACTGTTGAACGGGTTTAGGTATCTGTATTGCACTGGGGGGGGTGGATTTTGCTGCTCAGTTAATGGAAACCAGCAGTTTGGGCACTGTGGGCATGAGCAGCAGGGAAACTGAGTGAGGAAGGGAGTGGTGTTGCTGCAATCCCTCACATTGATATAGGCTCTTCTGCGGTGGGGATGCTGATTAAGGCTGAGGGTCACAAGTACTGAGAGCTGCTGGGAATGGGTCCTGGATCTAGGGTGCTTCTCCTAAGAAGAGGTATGTGTGTGTTTTATGCAAATTACTGCTGTGATGAATCTGTTCCTATTTGCAGCGGTACAGTTTTTTCAAGTACACACCATTCCTGCCCACTGCAGTCTGACTGCTGTCATAGACAGCTTGCAGATTCCTTGGTATGACAGGGACGAGCCCACAAAAGCTTGTGCTGCATTGGCCAGGACAGTGACACACCTCTCCAATGCCATGTACTGTCCCAAGAAGTTTCTTGTGCGCATTTTGAGCATGCGCACAAGCAAACATATCAAGCATTTGTCAATGCCGAATGTTTGTTTGCTTGCTTGCAGAAAACAGGAAGTTGTTATCCCCCTGTACAGACAGTTGGTGAGACCCCATCTGGAGTACTCCGTCCAGTTCTGGAGACCCCATCTCTGCAAGGACATAGACAGGATGGAGGCAGTTCAGAGGAGGGCAACTAAAATGGTGCAGGGTCTGCAAGAGAAGTCATACGAGGAGAGGCTAAAGGAGCTTAATATGCATACCCTTAAGGAAAGGAGGGAGAGGGGGCACATGATAGAAACGTTTAAGTACCTCAGTGGAATCAACAAAGTCCAAGAGGGTAGCATCTTTCAGAAAAAGAGATGTGCAAGAACAAGTGGACACAATTTGAAGATAGAGGGGGGACGGCTCAGGGGTAATGTGAGGAAGTATTTTTTTCACAGAGAGGGTGGTAAACGCATGGAACAGCCTTCCTGAGGAAGTTGTGGGGTCTAAAACTGTGGGAGAATTCAAGAATGCATGGGACAGACATAAGGCAATTTCTGTGGGGGGTAGGAAGAAATAAGCTGTTGGTTAAATAGGATCTGCAGCTTATCCTCTAGGTAGGAAAATGGTCAGACTAGCTGAGCCATGCGGTCCTTATCTGCTGTCAAAAGTCTATGTTTCTATGTTTCTATGATATTAGCATTGGACGTGCAGGAGTTAGACAGATGCAGAATAGGAATGGCAGTGAAGTATAGAACTCACGCCAACCCCACCTCCACCCTGCAGAGATGGACAGGCATTGGGGTGTGCCTTTGGGTCATCACCCATAATGCTCATGGCATTTCACCTCACCCTATCCTGTAGACACCGACAAGTGTTGAGGTGTGCCTTGGGGTGTTCGGCTTCACAGTCACCCCATTTCGTAAGGACATACGCTGAAATGGGTGCAGTATAGGAGAATGGGGTGAAGTCTGGGGCCAAAGAGTCCAAGGCACACTTCAATGCCTGTCACTGGCTTCAGGGTGGGGGTGGAGTGGAGTGGAATGGCATGAGCATTACAGCCAGTAATCCAAAGGCACACCCCTGATGCCTGTCAGTCTGTACAGGGTGAGACAGTATGGCTAGAAACCCTAATGCCCCAGGCATTTGTTGGTATTTGCACTACAAATTTTCAACATGGCCTTTTGTGACCCCTACCTCATGAAAGCATTTGGGACCTCTGCTCATGAGCAGTGGCACTGTGATTTTGTTACTGTGTCCCAAACTTTGATTTCACACAGTGACTGTGTCATTCTGTACCAGATGTGTGAAAACACAGATCAGGCAGGATGTGAAGAATGACAGCTGTACCATTCATAGGGAGGTGTGAAGAGATGGCAATGTTGAAAATCAGGAGGGAAAATATTAAAAATGCTGAAACGTCCAATCGTACATGGAAACTGTGCAACATGCTTATAACACAGTCATTTAGTGGATTTTTAACATAGGCATTTTGTGACCTCTGCTCATGAACAAGGTCACTATGATTTTCCTAATCTGTCCCAAATATTGATTTCCCACAGCAACCGCAACATTGTGTGCCAGATGTGCAAACACACATTTCGGGCAGGATGTGAAAAATGATAGCTGTGCTGTTCATAAGGAGGTGTACAAAATGGGTAATGTTGAACATTTTGATTGGAAATATTACAAATTTTTAAAGGTACGAGAGTGTGTGGAATCTGTGCAATGCATGCTCGTAACATACTCACTTTATGGACTTTTGTCACCAAATTTTCAACATAGGCATGTTAGGACCTCTGCTCATGAACAGTGTCACTGTGATTTTCTTAATCTGTCCCGAACACTGATTTCCTACAGAGACCACACTATTCTGTGCCAGAAGTGCGAAAACACATTTCTGCCAGGATGTGAAAAATGAAAGCTATACTGTTCATAAGGAGGTGTGAAAAAATGCCAATGATGAAAACCTGAAGTGAAAATATTACTAATTCACAAAGTTACAAGTGTGCAGTGAAACTGCATAACGCACGCTTGTAACAGTCATTTTTTGGAATTTTTCACCAAATTTGCAACATTAGGCTTTTGAGAGCCACCTCACGAGCAGTGACACTATTGTCTCGTTAATCAGTCCCAAAAGGTGATTCCACTCAGTAACTGCAAAATCACCTTTCGGGACCGAATAATGCCATGACAGTGACTGAATTTATGAGAAGGGATCCCAAGAACCCTGTGTTGAAAATATAGTGCCAACAATAAAAAAAAATGGCCACGATATCCACATAAGTTAAAAAAAAAAAATTATGCCATTATATAGCTTACCAGCATTTCTTCCATTTGCGGTCGGCTTTGAAGACTGCAGATGTGTTCCCAGTCCACCGAAGATCATCGCGCCAGGCTCTGGAGGTATGGGGGGGGATAGGGAGGTGAGGTGCACAGTGGGTTGGTGCGGATTGGGGGAGGGACCACAAGAAACAGCGAGGGACTGTTTTTTTTTACAGAGGTAAAAAAAAAGACAATGCGGGATGCTTTTGACATGCTGGGGTGGGCTCCCAGCTTGCCACCTGGGTGTTTGTTGGGGGGGAACTGGAGACAATGGGGAATGGGCACCCCCATCGGCCATACAGTATGCTTGAGGGGGGGAGCGCATGAGACGAGGGGAATTGGGCACCTCAGCACAGAACAAATGGGGGGGGCATCATGCTGATGGGGATTGGGCTACTCCATCTGCAAATGAACTGGGGAGGGGGCATGCTGACAGTGGGATTGGGCGTCCCCATTGACTTTAACAGGGGCTGTAAGAGGTGGCTGTGAGAGGCAGCAGCTGTCCGTCAGCTTCGTGGGGACTGTGAGAGGCCAACGGAGAAGCTGTCCCCATGTTTGTTGAAAGGGGACACCAGACAATGCAGCTGTAATTGGCTGCTGCAGTCAGCGACCACCCTGCAAAAACAGCTGATTGCTGATGACGGGGCACTCCCTGATTGCAGCTTCCAGTTTGTTTCAAGTCGGTGGAAAGCTACATTACTGCTCTCATGGACAGCATGATCCTCTATTGGTGACACACAGGTCAGCCCCAAAATGGGCTGCTGGCATTGGCAACAACACTGCCGCACCTCCACAGCTTGCTACTGCAGTAAGCTGCCCCAGTATGTTTCTTGCACATGCATGCAAGCAAACATAAAAAGGAAGTTACCTGGCAGCTAATCCTATATTAAATTACAAGATATTGAACACCTGCCACAAGCTGAAAAAAGCCTGAAATTCGAATTTTGGGTTTCACTTGTTTTCTTTAGTATCACTACAGTTGGATTGTATGTTGTTGCTAAAGCAGAAGATTAGTACATCAAGGAGCAATTCTTACTTGATGCAGAACACAAGTCGATGCCATGCTTAGCATTTGAAACACTGTTCAATATGAATAATTATTGATCTAACCCCTAGGTGGTGCTATCCCAAGGGCTACTACCCCTGCCTGCTTGGCTAGTAGCAGGTTAAGAGGCCTGGGTACTGAAACGGGTGCCTCCACCCGGAGGTCAGGGTTGTTAGTGGTCAAGCTAACCTCGGCACAGCCCTCCAGGACACTGTGACCCCTCTCTTTCCCTTCTAGTGGCCTGAATAATATACAATAATCACTTTCACAATGACCCTTATTCACCATGCAATTACCCACACTGTTTGCACTTACCACCATGGCTGGTTCCTCTAGCTCGACCCAGGGGACCCCCTGTAAAACAAGGTTATGCACAGCAAATAGCAACAGTACAGTACTCTTGGCATAAACTGGAACCATAGTCAGGTTAAATGTAAAAAGAGTTAGATCTGATTTATTCAGGGGACTTGAACTAGGGAGGGGCATAATCAGATTGATTGGCTTAAAGGCTAAATCAATCAGACAGTTATGCATGCATTTCAGAGTCCCTACAGAGTCACACACTCTGGGAACCAAGGTAGGAAAAAGGTGGGCTAGCCAGGAACGTTGCCCAGGGTAGGCTGGCATCGCAGCTGGTTGGGGCCCTGTGATGGAAGAAAGCAACATGCACAACAAACACTATTTGTAATCTGGAGCCGGAGGGCTCAGTTCGTGAAGGAAAAGCAACAAAGCAATCAGATGACAACACTTTAGATTTAGCTGTTGTTGCAGGGAGCTACCCTGATGTTTACTCATGATACCCAATACAGGACACAGGCAGGACGAAATCGAGATTGCAAGTTGTTGAGCTGCAGTGCCAGGAGAAGCAGGGCCCATACGAATCACCGAGGTGTCATTCCTGTTCAAGGGAATGAGCAGGGGGGCTGATCCCCAGGTAGGTCTCCCATCGATGGTTTTCTCTGTGTAGTGGGTAGTCTGGCTGTGCCAGTGTGGCAAGGCCCAGGCCAAATGGAGATGCAAACAGATTTAGTCCGTTGGAGCTGGATGCAGCCTCCAGCAAGCAGAACACAGTTCAGCACACAGTGGGGAACCAAATCACGACCCACTAAACAGCACACAGTACATTTACATGTAAGAAATTCTACTGTACCAGGCAGATTGCCATCCAGTTGCAATTACAGAGTCTCTGCACAAACCAGGAGTTCAAAGATGGCTGGAAACCCTGACAGGTCGATCGCATTCAGCAAATCTTCAGTCTTCTTCAGGTTAAAGCCTGGTCACAGTTCTGTGGCTTAAATAATCCTCACAATTTGGATTCAGTCTGAATAAACTTCAATTTTCTTCTCAGAGACGGCAGGCAGACAGGCAGGCCAAAACTCAGCCCTTTCACAGTTCTCCCACGTAAATCTATGCAGGATTACTGCTCGACTATCTTGAGCTGTTACTTCTTTCACTTCCCAACTCAAACTGAAAGTAGCTGCAAGCAGCCTGGGACTTTCCCCAGGATCCAAAAGGTTCAGTTGGCTGATTTCTCTGTCAGTCACAACAAGGGCTCCCCCTCCAGGTTCATTTAGGCGCCAAAAGCCCAAAACTACAATTCCTACAGAATTTTGCTCCCTCAAAGCCCCTGGGGACAGGCTCCATTTTAGAGTCCCCAAAGGTACTGATTGGCCCATTTCAGCAGTCCAGTACCAAGATGGTGGAGATAAACAGAAATGTCCCTGCTTCAAAGAAGGCAGGTTAGACAAACTGCAATATTATTACTATTCTACTAAATGATCAGCAAACAAGTACATCTTCTAACAGAAGCCGTCTGCATATACTTAATAGAGCAGGCAGTGTTAGCAGCCAGGTGGGACTCGAGCATAGAAACACTCAGCCCCCTCCCAGATTAATTATGACTGCAATCCAGGCAGCTCTTAAAGGGACAGTACACAGAGGCTATACAGGCACTCTCTGGCAATACATTTAAACTGCTAAAATGCAGGACACCAGCCTGGCAGTGAGCATTTAGGCAAGCTCAAGGAAGACTTTTTGGGAACCCCCATTTGTAGGGGGGTTACATTTATTTCAACAGTTTTTCCAGGAACAACATACTGAGCAGGTAGCAGCTTGTTTCCAGATAAATGCAGTATGATGTGTATGTTCTTGTATATAACATTGAACTGTCTCTTTAACTAATGAAAAGAATGAACTGGCTCATTTCCCATGAATGAGATATAACCATGCAGAGCATCAAGAGGAAAAACCAGTCTGACAGAGCACTGGGTATTTTATAGAACAAAGCCTCTCCTTCTGTCTCACTCTTTCTGAAGCTGGTACAACATTCTTGTTATTTGCTTTGGTTCTGACCCTCATCAGCATGAACAAAATTATTGCTTTTCGGCATTCTAATTTCCAGGATCTCCGCAGGGAGTTCAACACTGACATTCCAGATCTACTAAAAGAGGATTTTAATGACTGCATTTCATCTCTGGAAGTGACTGGGCAGCCGTGGGTGGCGTATGAGTATCCCAATTATGAAGGGAGATTCTGGGTGTATGAGGAAGGAAAATATGAAACCATCGAATTCTATGATGGGATTTCTTCACTACGGCTGATAAAAGAGGACCTGAATGACCCTCAGATTACACTGTATGAAGATCGACACTATGGCGGAAGAAGCAAGGTGATAAAGGAAGAAACTAACCTTACTTATGGGGATTTTGACAACACAACGTCATCTCATAAAGTACAGAGGGGTGCCTGGGTCCTTTATCAGTATGCAGATCGAAAAGGCTGGTATTTGTTGGCCAGAAGTGGGGAGCAGGTGCCAGATTATGGAGTCCTTGGATTCGAGGATAGGCTGTCCCACATTCGGCCCTTGAAGCCTGGCAAGGTCATGGTGAAAGCTAAGATTCAGTGGGAGAAGAAGAAAACAGAACCAGAAAGAAACATCCAGCTTGATGAGTTTATTTGTGTTAATAAGTCTGATCATGAGCAGCAGTTTTCTACAAAATCTGGCAAGGTGTATGAATCCACAACCACCGACAGTTTGTCACTGAGCAATGCAACATCTATCACACTGGGAACAACCTTCTCTGTGGGGTATTCAGCAGGTTTTGTCACTGCAAGGGCTGAAAACAAACTTGAACTCTCCAATTCCTTTACCGTTGAAGCTGGAAAGAAGCAGAGCAAGACCAGCAAGGAAATTTTTGAAGTGTCTTTGCCAACCACCGTCCCTCCTCATACCAAGCTGACGGTTCATGTACTGAAAAAGGAGGTGTCGATAAGGGTACCAGTGGAGTTCACTGTTTCAAATGGATTTCAAAACAAAACAGAATATGGAGAGTATACATGTGTATCAGGACATACAGTTTATGTTGATTGCAAATCTGAAAAAAGTATCGTGTAAAGAGGACACAGATCACCTAGAGCCTCTACAAGTAGGTTCAGGTGAGTTAATGAGTCTTCAAAGTACTGTACATAGAGCTAATCAGTGCAGGTGTCTGCATCATTGTTTGTCCAAGTATTTCTTTTTACTGAGACAGAACACAGGCACTGCAGAGCTGTACGGTGAGTGTGTGAGGGGGGAATGCTTTATTTACTTTTACCCCTGGGTAAACTCTATCAGACAGCATACACACTGGAACACTTTGAAACATATTCTGTAGACTAAATGCACAACTGCTATGGTATTTTCATGTAATAAATTAATAACATACTAAAGGAAGGATTTATGAGTCTAAAGTTTAGTAGCTGTAACTTGTGCATGAGTAGTACTAAAACATGGTACCTGTTAACCCTTTACATACTGTTTGCACATCAAACAAAATACTTCTCCTGTGAACCTTGGCTTGTGGTGTTGTGGCTATCTTCTGGGTATTCAGTAGTTGGTAGATGTATGCTTTGGTGTTGAACAACTGGACTTCCATGTTCTTGTACTTGTGGAATGACACTCCTTTTTGCAATTGAATGTTTCCATCAATACTGTAGTAATAAAAAAAACTTTTATTCTCATTTCCATTTTACTCTTAGTATCTTTACATACTGTTTTGACACTAGACATAATGATATTTCTTTTTTTCTTAACCAGTGTTTTATTTCTCCCCCCACCAGCTGGCCCCCATCTGCCTTGCTACTCTCCCCAAGCCATCATGTGTCATCTCTCGGGCTTACCATCCCACTGCTATTACAGTGCCCCATGGATCCTCCCCTCCCCATGGTGGGCCTCCTGAGGTCCCCAAGTCTGGGAGGAGGCTAAGCGATGGATGTGACAGTGGGCAGCCCTGTAGATGGTACAGGGACTGTGCAGAAGTGCGATGCCATCCTGCTCAGCCTTGGCTTTTTCCACCAGTTTTCTCCCTTGGGTGTCCAGCAGGTGAGGACTGAGCAAAATGCATGCAAGCACATCTGACCCAGTCATTATGTGCCCACATTCCCCTAGTGGCTTCTTTTGCGCTGCCACCTGTGGTCACCCAAGTGGCAGTATTGCAGCTGAGCTATCAGACCTCCTTCCCCACAGAAGGAGAGCATCCTGTAGTATTCTCAATCTTTCTACCACCAGCCAACCCCAAACAACTCTGGTTCATTCCCAAACCTGGGTCACCAGCATGACAACCACTGAGGCACAGCACCTCAGCCCACCATGCCACCAGCCAGGATCATGTTTTATTTCTTACAATGAGTACTCATACTCAAAGACATCATTATCTATGTGGATAATAACACACAGCAAGATGTGTATTCATGCAGAGATACATGAGGATGCAGACTCAGTGCTCCTTGGCACACATCAGTGGAGGTATGCTTAAATCTAGCAACAAGCACAGCACACTAGTGTGTGTTAGTGCACTTCTAAACTAGCCTGGCATTATAAATCGTTAGCTTAGGAAAAAAAACACCCCTATGCATTTTGGGTAATACAGACACTGCAGGTAACTTGGTTTATTTCAGTCAGAGATCAGTACTTGTGGTGGCCATCTTGAACCATTTTAGAATAATACACATTAAATTACATTGATATAGCCATAATTCATGTCTTAAGTTTAAGTGAGGATGATGGTGGTGGTAGGAAAATAAAAAAATGAAGTATTTTCATGTGAAGAACAAAAATGAAATGTAAGCAAAAAGGCCTGTAACGGCACAAAAATGTATTCCTAATGAGTTTTGTACCTTAATTTATGGCACTGTATCTATACATTCTTTGGGTCCAGTAGTTAGGGTTGGACGGTTGTCAATAAACTGTGTAGTACTTGAGATGGGTACAGTTTACCAGTCCAATTACCACTGTATTCAGCTAGATTGTCAGATTTGCTTTGATGGTAGACAAACCAACTTGTCACTGTCAGTTATACACCATTCAAAACTAGCCCCTCATGGATGCAAAATGTTTTTGTCTGTTTCTTAACCAGGCAAGGGTTAAAAAGCTGGGGTATATAGCCAATTTACAGGCTCAACACAGGCCAGAGGCAACTCTGCATTTTATGATCTACCTACAATGTTTGCACACTTGCACACAAGGTAATAAAAGCTGCCATTAGTCAATAAACATTTGACTCTAGGACTTCCAGACACTGGAGTATGGTCCTCCAGATAGTTTCAAAATAAAATGGTCAGTGTAATTAGCATTGGCAAAATGTTTTCTTTGGTTCCTGAGTGCAGTTCTCTGTCCGTTCCTGTGGTTGTTGGGGGCTAAGCACCTCTCACTGCACTGCTGCTACTCTCCTGGATGCACTGCACTTCCTGTTCCTTTCAGAATCTGGAGTACCCTGCCAGCAAATATGGGAATGAGCGAACACTATTCTGCATTTAAATGATGACTCAAGCTGGCCTGGTGGCGCTGAGGGTTGAGGCGATGGACGCCACACCTCGTGCCACGCTGGTGACCCAGGTTTGGGAATGGACTCGGGTCATTAGGGGGTCAGCCAGGGAGGTAAGGATTGACCATTCAGAGGACTTCTCTCCTTCCTCAGTGTGGGGGGGTTTGAGCTGTGTGTGTGTTAGCACAAGAGGGGTTCGACCCGTGCCCAGGGTGCTTGGCTGCCTCCACAGAGGTGGGGACAGCTGCTGCGCCTACTGTACCAGTGAGGGCATGGGGGAGAAAAACAAAGGAAAAATACCAGGGCCCAGCAGGCCCTATGATGGCCCTGATGGGCTGGAGGACACACCCCTCCAAGGGGGGGGGAGTCATAGCCCTTGCCGGGTCCACAGAGGTGGTATAAATAATATCGTTATAAAAAATAAATGATATTCAAGACCATCTGGCCTTGTGCTCAGCATGTAAATGTCTTTGATAAGTTGTGCATTCCCTGTCTTCTCATCTCTGTAAGTTACTGTTAGGGTTGCGCCTGTAAAAGGGGACACTGTCCCAATGACCACAATTGATTAACTCACTAACTAACTAATTTACTAACCAACAAGTACCTGAAACTTTGATATCAGTAGTAACAGAAATGTGCTTATTAAGCAATAAGGCTTAACAAGGTGTTATTAGTGTCAAGACACTAGTGAGGCCCCACCTGGAGTACAGTGTACAGTTCTGGAGACCATACCTACGTAAGGACATAGACAGGGTAGAGAAGGTTCAGAGGAGGGCAACAAAGATGGTGCATGGATTGCATCACAAGTCCTATGAAGACAGGTTGAAGGAACTGAACATGTACTCCCTGGAGGAGAGGAGGGAGAGAGGAGATATGATAGAGACATACAAGTATCTTACAGGGAGGAACAGGGTGCAGGAAAACACTATTTTAAGTGAAAAGATGTTCCAGGACTAGAGGGCATGGGATGAAGTTGGAGGAAGACGATTCAGAGGAAACATGAGAAAGAATTTCTTCACAGAACGGGTGGTGGACAAGTGGAACACCCTGCCAGAGGAAGTGGTGGGGGCTGAAACAATCACGGATTTAAGAATGCATGGGATAGACATAAAGGAATTCTAGAGGTCAGGGGTAAGGGGAAACAGACTTCTAGGAAAACAAACTGAACTTACAAGCTCAAATGGGCAGACTGGGTGGGCCATAGGTCCTTATCCGACGACACTGTCTATGTATCTATGTATCTATGTTAATGGTCTGTTAATCACCATCTAGGGGTGCAATGTTGCAGGAGGTGTAGCTGAGTGCCACATGCCCCTAGAGGGTGATTAACTGATCCTTAACATAACCCCTGGGAGTGCCTTATTGCTACTATAATAAGAAAAGTTATTTTTTGGAGCTCCCCTCCCTGGCATCTAGGGGTATGATGGTGGAACATCCATAGGGAAGGGGCAACCGAAATGGAAACTGTGAAGCTGACTTACGTTTTGTACCTCAGGACCGGGGTGCAGGTTTCCTTCATGGGGCGCTAGACAAGGAAGCAGACTGGATAAGTGACACAACATCATGCTAGGCATTAAGATCCAAAAGGCGATCAATAACAGAAAAAGGATCCTTTAATAAAGAACTTGATCACACCAAGGAGCATTTCTTAAAGGAACAGCAACTCATCCCATTGGGGGAATGCTAAAGCATTGGACCAAAGGGTCTGCTGTCTAAATGTCCATGCATTGTCCTGGAGTCTGATGTTTCAATTCCATAATCAGCATGGGTGGCTATTACGATTGTCATGGGCAATTATTTAGCATACAGTCGACCCCCTTCTTGCATTTTCACACTGTAAAAATTCTGGCAGCTTTAATTCTCCCACTGGCAGGCTCGAACCCAGCTTTCTCTTTTTGCTGGCTATACTCTCTACCTGGCAGGCTCTCACTGACATCTACACAGTCACAGATTTGACTCTCCTCCCTGGACTGCAGTCCCATTCTCAAGGTGACCACAATATGCTTGGCTACGAGCTGGCTTACATCTTTTATAGTCCCAATGGAGCTACTTCAATCCTCCTGAAATGGGCAGCATGGACCCCTGGGAGACATCCTCTTCACCACTTCCCAGTGCCTAGCTGCAGAATCGGCTCCATGACTCCATTACTGTCCAAGGCTCAATGGCTGGTGGTGCTTTCCACCTTGGACGTGATGTCTCCTTTTTTCTCCTTCCACAGATTCGGCCCCTGTGGCAGCTAGAGGTAGGCAACTTTCCCCCTCCTCCTCCCAGATGGTCAGCACACCCCCAAAGAGGGTTTTGTTCACAACAGTCACAGCCACATCCTTGGTAGGTCTCTGTTAGTCTCTACACACCAAGAACCGGCTGACATTCTGAAGTGGGCAATCTCCCCTTGCTCCCACATTCAGACTGACTCCTTCAGCCCACGTGTTTCCACACAGCCCAAACAAGCCCCACCCTCCAGGGGTACTCCCAGCCAATGGCCGACCAGCTTCCCCAAAGGAAAGAAAATTTTAAACTGTAATGGGCTGTAAACTCAGGGACCCTAAAAGGGGCAAATGCTTCCACTAACCCACTGTAGGTACAGGGGGGTTACATTTTAAATAGTGTTAAATCTTGTTCAGACAAGGTTAGGCTCTACATGTATGTCAATAAAAGATTAGGAAATGTTAGAAATAATGTTGGCTCTTGAACTGGCTAAGAGTTACTTTCATCTGGACCATTATCCCAGCACAACAACCTGGCTAAAAGTAGCTCAACAAAAAATATGTTTTAAAAATACATCTCATTTACTAAAAAGGACCTATTTGATAATCTCAATAAGGCACTCCAGGGGTTCAGTATGGTGGGCTAATGATCCTTCTGGGGGTGGGGAAGCACTCAGCTTCATGTTGTGCTTCAACACCCCCCCCCGAGGTGAGACGTTATCCCACCATGACATACCCCTGGTGTGCCTTATTACTTAAGCAACAGGAATCACAGCTGCCATGGTCCCTGCGATCGAGACTGCCCCCCCAGGTCCCCCCGAGACTGCTAGCCACCACATCGCCCCCAATGCTGGAGTCGATGGGGGGCTGCAGAGACCATGGACTCTGGGGAGCCTGGGAGGTGAACACTGGGCTGCCTGGTGCCGTGTCCAAGAGGACTCCCTGACTCCGAGGAGTCGGGTCACCAGTCTGGATCAGTCAGCGTGACATCTGCCTCTAAAGAAGAGGAGACCACAAAAACAACCACACAAGCAACACCAGGAGCTCTCCTACTAACAGTGCCAGGAGCTCTCCTACTGACAGTGCCATGAATGGCACCACTGCAGGACACGGCACTGCCCACGGTGCTGCCTCACCAGGGGAGTCTGCACCTCCTCGGAGGTGACTGCCATAGTGGTGCCCTCTACCTGGCTCCACAGGGAACCGAGACAATACTCTACACCACAAAAGAAACCTCTTCAATGGCAAGGCTGGAATCCGAGGAGGTTTCCTCCTCGTTGGGCCGTATAGACCCAGAAGCTTGGTCAAGAGATCATGTCATGGCATCCCTAGAATGATGCCATCCTTCAAAAGTCGGCGGGGCCCTGCTGACTTTAAATGAGTGGATCTCAAGAACGTGGCAGTCCATGGAGAAACAGGTATTGCAGTTGTCCATATCGTGGTAGGGACCCAGGCAGTGCAGACAAACGTCATGTTGGTCCATAACGGAAAAATGCCTATCACAGGGGCACCAACACATGGGGCACAGCCCGTTTTGGATTTTCTCTCAGCCCCTGAACCAGACATGACTTGAAAACTATTCAACAAATTAACAGAATAGGACCTGGCGTCATCAGTAATAATAATAAACAGAATGGGCATACCAGTTTCCAAACGGCATTGGATGAAACTCAGAACCGGGATGGAGAAGCGGTAACATGGCATCGAAATTCAGTGAAGGCCCGATGATGAGATAAACTCTGTAACTCGTGGAGCAGGTGTGACCTCAACAGTGGGAGAAGCAGAACTGGGGTGGAGGAGGAGTCTGCATTGCCTAACTGCCAACCCTCACGCACCACGCAATGCGTCAGCTTCGTGGGTGGCGCTGTTGGCGCTGACTCCTCTCTCCCCCCAAAAAAAGCTCCCGTGCAGGTGCCTGCCTCCAGCTTACACCCAGCAGTAATGAATGATGAAGACTGACAAGAGAAAATATAAGCGTTTGTATACAATGTATCTAGCAATCTCACAGTTCAAGAAATCCTTTATTTTCACAAGAATCTGACCCAAGTAAAAAATAAATGATGTTATAACATGGGTTGTCAGGAATGTGAAATGTGACTGGTGTAGAGTCCCTTCGCAGCCATGCATTAAATACCCTTTTTAATGCACAGTTCCACGCAGTGAGTTAGGGCATACGCTGCCAGGTCTCATTACCTCTAGCAAACCCAAAAATGAGTGAGGCAGACTGTAGCGGGGGTAATGTGTGAAATCTAAAATATAAAATCTGTACGCAGTGTACATTAAGTGGCACAATCACAGTTGAGTAGAAAAGCAATCCCAAAAGAAGTTATGTGCTCTGTCATGTGGGCTTGCTGTGATTGCTGGTCATGACTGCTGCTGAGAGAGAGAGAGAGAGAGAGAGAGAGAGGCAAAGCAAGAGGAAGGTGGTGTGAGAGTGATCTGAAGCAAATGTACCTTGCTGAAAAAAGTAAAAATTCATGAAGCAGGACATAGTGTGATTGTGATGAGTAGTTAATCCCTCACCCCATGTCCGTGTTGTACCCCCTGTGAAGTTGATCCTCACCTGACCCAACAAAGGAGAAAAGTAGTCATACAGCTGGTGTCACCGCAACCCCCAGAAAGTGACACCCACAGTTGTGTCCAGAGCACCCCCCCATGACAGTGTTAGCTGCTCTCCAGCTAGCCCTAAGTGATCACTGCTCAAATGTGCAGTACATAACCTGTGAATGACTTGGCAGGCAAGACATTATGCCCAAGAGAGACAGAGAGAGAGAAACAGAGAGTGAGACACAGAGAAGTCAAATGTCTGCCATGTTGCTTCAGAGTGAGGGACAGCGAGAGAGAGAGAGGGTGGTGGTATGGAGCTGGGCAGCTCACTGGTGAGTGTTCCATGCAGTAGTAAATGTAGCAATGGGGGGAGACAGTGAGTGTTCCAAGACCTGGCACTGTGCTGCACCTTCCAGCGGTGACAGAGCGAGTGCCACCCCCCCCCAAAGAGTACAGAGAGAGTGACAGGTGCTGTGAAAGTGAGCGGGGAACTCTTAGTTCACATCGCTGACTGTCCGCACCGAGACCTACACCTCCTGTAACAGGCCACGAGATAGAGAGACTGTGACAGAGAGAGAGAGAGAGAGCAGCACATGTAATTGAGAATCCCTACACTCTCCCCTGTTTGCCTCTGTCTGTCTGTCTCTGTCTCTCACTCTCGCGACTATGACAGGGATTTGCAGACACACAGAGTGAGCAGCACACTGCACTGCACAGAGAAAGAGACCTCCCCCCCCACAGCAGCAGCAGCTGAAAGAGTGAAACACACACACGCAGCATGCATGTATTCTTTATGGTATAACACCCATACATATATGTTATGCACAACAAATGTGTGAAATCATACTAATGGTATATTTCTAGCATTTGTATGTTCATAACAAAAATACGTAATACTTGTGGTGACTACTTTTCCACTCGGCAGGATACAGTCACATTTCTTCTGTTCTAAGAGAAATAAAATGCTTTCTCTTAATTTATTTAAGTTTTGCAATGAACCTATGTTGTAAGTGCAATACCTCACTCCAGGGTATGGGGTTATTGGGGATTAATCAACACCCCGGTTGCTCTAAGGACCACGGCCTGTGGTCTCAAGGCTCCCACAAAACACCTGGGTGTTAATTATTCTCCACACAACCCCATACCCAGTCCTGGGTTATTGCTTGCTTATTTACCCAGCTGGTAAATAACACTGTTTATTTTTCACTTGCCTATGTTATCCTTTGACTCAATATGTCAGTCAGCATGATTGACACCCCATTCTGGCCAGTCCCACAAGGAATCTACCACACAACAACAGCCAATAGTTCTCCTCCTTTGATATTGAAATCCTTGCTCCTGCCACCATCTTGATTTCCCGTTTCTAAGTGATGTTTTCAAAAATGTGTTAAATAGCTGCAGGTTTTTCAATATTTCCCCTGCCATATCATTATTTTCTTCTGGAATTCTGGAGGCTACATCTCTGGAAGGACATAGAGTAGAAGCAGTTCAGAGAATGGCAGGAAAAACGGTTCAGGGGCTGTACCAGAAGTCATATGAGGGGAGACTGGAGGATCTCAATAGGTATTCCCTGGAGGAGAGAAGAGAGAGGGAGATATGAATTCGAACTTTCAGGTACCTCAAAGGGTGTAAATAATGTACAAGAGGGTAGCATCTTTCAAAAAAAAAGATGTTGAAGAACAAGGGGCCATGATATGAAAATATAGGGGGTAGACTTAGGAGTAACATGAGAAAGTATTTTTTCATGGAAAGGGTGCTGGATCCATGGAACTACCTCATGGCAGAGGCTGTAGGGGCCAAAACAGTAGAAGAGTTCAAAAACGTATGGGGCAGACATAAAGGAACTGTAGCGACAGAAAAGAGAGGGCAAACTGCAGATCATTTAGAGTCTGCAGTATATGAAATGGTAGGGAAAATGGGCAGACTAGGTGGGTCAAGCAGTCCTTATCTGCCATCAGATTCTTTGTTTCTATGTTTCTTCCCCCGCCTTGTTTTTAAAAAGACAGCTGACCATAGGTTGCAATCACTCACTGAGGACCACAGATGCTGCAGCTTACAAAACAGCCAGCAATGATTCATGCTCACTTGCTTGAGTGTCTAAATCTGTCTGTGATAAGTCACTTTAAAACTGATACATTTCTCTTCAGTGTTCATCTTTCTCTTCCACACAATGCTAGCCCACCCCAGTCTGTCAGCCTGACCAGCCATGTGAGCTGCTTGTGCCACAAAATGACACTACAAGAACAGCTGTTGCAGATCATGCTCACCAGCCACTCACTTTTGGACCTCACAGATTGCAGAAGAAAAATATATGCAGGCAGACTGCAGTCATTTGCTTTCAGACCATACAGGTTGAAGAAAAGAGTATGTGTAAGTGTACGTTTCTGTATGGGGTACACAGAATTTTTGTTAGTACACAGTGACACAACTTTTGGAGTGGGGATCCAACCCACATAATACACTTCAGTGGGGGGTGAGGGACACAGGCACTGGGTCTGAACATCACTGACCACAATAGCACAGTCAAGAACTGTGTGGCAAAAATGCTGCCACTTTTGTTTTTGCTGGGGGCTGTGCCCCCTGCACCCCCCTGTACTGAAGAATTCTCACTCCAGGGGGAATAGATCACGAGACAAGATGAAATTTGTGGGGCCGTGGAACACTGTTTCCATGGCCCCTTGTAAAACAAATGGAAGTCCCAATCGAAAAAATCTAGGGAGACCAGAATTAGAACCCTGGTCTCCACTGCTACCCAGCCAAGCTGTTCTATGCCTCAGCCCTCCACACCACAGGAGCAGCTCAGCCAGCCTTTGGTATTCTGCTGCCCTTGTCTTGTGGCAGCAACATGGACAGCAACCTGGTGAGTGCTTACTGCAAGCGCTGTCAGTCCTCTCTCACTGTCCGTGGTAGTGCTATACAGACTAGAGCTCCGTTGACTGGCACTATTCATGTAGTGCTATTCTAGTTGGTTACCGAAACACAAATCACACACAAGAATACAATTAAAAATATGCCCTTTTCATACAAATCCACCAATTATTTTTGAAAACAGACATTGTATACACAGAACACACAATGGCCTTTGTTCCAATATGCCATTTATTTCCATTCGTGAGGGGGTAGGACTTTTATAACTCACTCATGGCTTCACCACTCATAAGTTCTGGTCCCACCCCTTACTCATGGAAATAAATGGCATAGTTGAATACAGGCCATTGTATGTATCCTCTTTTTATTCACTCCAGAATGTTGCCAACAATGCTTCCTAGCAATGACAGCCAAAGCAAAGTGGAGCCATGAGTGATATGACAGCAGTGTTGATGTGCCAGAGCAAATACAAAGGTTATTCCTAGAAACAGAAATTATCAATAGATGAGGACTGCTAGGCCCATCCAGTCTGCCCAAAAGCCCTACAGTAGTTTGTGGCCTTTGACCCTAACTGGTCAATGATTTTTCACCCCACCTTCCCAACTCTAAGGTACCCTTATGCCTGTCCCATGCATGTTTAAAACCCTCCATTGTGCTCTCCTCCACCACCTCCTGTGGCAGTCTATTCCATGTGTCCACCACCCACCTGTGAAAAAAAACTTCCTCACATTTTGCCTCAACCTGCCACCTTCCAGTTTCAAATCATGCCCCTCATTCTTGTACATCTCTTATATTGGAAGATGTCTCCCCCCTGCACCTTGTTTATGCTGTTATGGTACTTGAATGTTTCTGTCATGCCCCCCCATCCCCTCTGTCCTCCAGCCAGTGCATATTGAGGCCCTTTAGTCTCTTCCCATATGTTTTCTGGTGCAAGCCATGTACCATCTTATTCGCACTTCTCTGGACCTCCTCCACCCTGTCAATGTCCTTAAGAAGGTGCGGCCTCCAGAATTGCCCAGAGTACTCTAGGTGAGGCTTCACTAACATTTTGTACAATGGCATTACTACCTCCTGCCTTCTGCTAGTGATACCTCTGCCTATGCACCCCACCATGCCATTGGCCCTCCCTGCAGTCTTTGTACTCTGCTTAGATACCTTTAGGTTGTCAGAAATGATAAGCCCCTGATCTTTTTTTCCTTGGTGATCATCAGCAACCCCCCCCCATCCTGTAGCTCTCACCAGGGTTCCCTCTTCTCAGGTGTATTATTTTGCACTTCTTGGAATTGAACCTCTGTTGCCACACCTCAGAACATTTTTTAAGCTTCCTCACTTCCCTCTTCATTCTCGACACCCTGTCTGGAGTATCCACCCTGTTGCAGATCTTGGTGTCACCTGCAAACAGGCAGACCTTCCACATCCAGTCCTACCACAGTGTCAGCAATAAGACATTAAACAGGACTGGCCCAAGGACTGATCCCTGCGGTACCCTGCTGGTCACCCCCTCTTTCCTGATTGGATCCCATTTACCACCACCCTCTGCTTCAATGTTTGTAGAATAGCAATGGGGTATATAATGCTTGTGTAACTTGTAGTACTTTTTGTGGCTTACCTCTATTCCCACCCTTGAGTAGTAGATATGTAGGTAGGAATTTGTAGGGAATAGAAAGTCCATGAACAAGGGTGAGAAGAGCACTGGCAAAGGAGGAGGAAGGGAAGGTGATGGACCAAAAACACTCGTTAACCAAGGGAGGTGCATTTGGTGAAGGGTTTAAGTAGAGGTTGTGGGAGGAGCTATAACCCACATTGAACCTCAGGCTAAGCCCTCCCATTCAATGTTTGTGGAATAGCAATGGGGTATATAATGCTTGTGTAACTTGTAGTACTTTTTGGGGCTTAACTCTATTCCCATCCTTGAGTAGTAGATATGTAGGCAAGAATTTGTAGGGACCAGAAGGCCCAAAAAGATACCTCATCCAACTCATGGAGAGTATGACCTCCTGGCACTCAGGAGAGGAAAAAAAACCCAGGTGGAGGAAACCTCTGAGGACCCATGGTCAGTGGTCTGCCCATCCTCTGGACACACTAAGATGAGAAGGACCTAGGTTCTAGTAACCATAGCTAATTTGAGGAGGGTGGACTTCTTGGAGAGATGATGGTCCATCCTTGATCCCTGGATGATGCAGATTGAATGATGATCCTGAGGTTGAAGAGTAGGTCTTTTCTGAAGGAGGTAGAATCCTAAGTATGAAGCAGATCCAATTGAAGAAGGATGAATGAAGTCCAGATTTCCTAGATGATGAAGGATGCTTGTCCAAAGGATTGCATGAGCGTAATGAGTATGGAGAGCATAATTTGATCGATATGGTACCAGACAGTGACGGGTGGGAATTACAATGATTCGTGAAGTCATTGGTGAATGATCCGACTTGTGTCAGGTTTGACTGTCAAGGTAACGTCTCTAGGCAAAGGATTCAGTAGTGAGCAATGAGTAGCTAAGTAAGCATCCATAAAGTAGAAAAGGAGCACAGGAGAGTCTTTGAGTGCATGATAGGAGTATTGCCCATAAGTGATTAGTAGACAAATAGAGGAAGATTTGTAGATGCAGTCCAAATGGTAACTGAATATATAAAGAGAATGATTGGAAGTTCGGTATGAGGAATTGGATGGCTTATTTGGGCATGATGTCGTAACTCTACTTGTATATGCTCTGCTGGTGTGCTGGCTGAAGTAAATATAGATATTTCAGTGATGTGACTGTCCATGAGATGCACTGTGGTGGCTTATAGTTGGTTAAGTTTATGGTAATCTGATGCTGAAATACTTGAGAGAAGCTTGAAGGCGGATATATGGAAGAGTCTGTAGACCAGATTGGAAACGAGGTCGAGTAGTGTGGAATGCCAGAGGATCTTAGTGTTATGGATGATTAAGACCAATTAGGAGACAAGACTGGGTTAGAGAATTTGCCTTAATGGTTGCAGATTTCCAGAAGGAAATCGGAAGAGCTGATCTCAGTGATAGTCTTTACCAGACAGATTAATGGTGTTAACTGGTAAAGGATAGGCTGGAGGGTCCACTGGATGGATGGCTAGCTCAACTGATGGTAATATATGAAGAAATGAAAATTATCGTATAAGGTATGGTGACATTCAGGAGCTAGAAAACAGTGGTTTCGAAAGCATGATGTTAGGAAGCAGCTAGGCACTGGAGATCCAATGAAGAATGTTCTGGGAAGGCAACTGAGAAGGTCCTAGTACTAGCAATGTCTGCTCAGGAAGTAGGAGTCGAGTAACATGGTCAACAGAGTCAGTGATGGTAAGAGAAGCTGCAGAAAATAACTGGATAATGTCTAAGATGGCATGAGGTATCTTGCAAGTCCCAGGATCTGTAGCAGCGATGATGGATAATAAGGCGGAGCATGGCAGAAGAATTCAAGTCCTTTCCATGTAGGAGGATAACCTGAGAGGCATGGTAGATAGGGAAGTCCACAGAGACTGAATAGACAAGATTAATGGGGATTATCCAGTAGAGGGAGATGGGAATCTTTCTAGAGTCCAGTCAAATGAGATTCCGAATTGATTAAGGGGAACTGATTGGGCAGCATGGAATACTCTATGATAAAGTAAGAGTTTCTGAGGCATGTTATCCAAGGGATGTGTGCTAAAAGTAGTTTCCTCAAGTGAAATGAACAGTGATCCATTGAATACTGGATGGGGCTGTTAGAATGCCCAGAGTAGGAGTAGGAGATGGATAGACTGGCATAGTAGTTGACTGGGTAGGAATATTGGCCGGGGGCATGGTACGATGCCCTAGAGAGCCACATCACACATAATGAAGCCCCGAATATGCAAGGTGGAGATGGAAAAGGCCACTATCCAAAGATGGAAGGAAAGTCCAGAGTGAATCCTGATGGACAGAAGGTCTGATCTGGGAAGGTGCAGAGCTGGGTAGAGCTGGAAGACATACTGTGCAGGAAGGAACAGACCCAGGTCAGTTCCTCAGCGAATGGCAGTGGAATGCAGGAAGGCTGCAGCAGTCACTAGATGATGATCCATGGAAGGCCAAGGACCCAAGCCAAGCACTAAGAGCAACTGGGTTAAGGTACAGAAGTCCTACATTTGATGAAGGCTTGAAATGACGAGTGAAAGGACAGAAGGTGCTGGAGTGAAGAAGGATGAAGATCCCACATCTGAAGGAGAAGATAACCTCATACAGCAACTGGAAGGGGTGACCTGTAGCAAGCAAGTCCCAGAGGTTAACAAACTGCATTCAGATAGATACCGAACCAGCTGGCAAGATCCAAATCATGAGGGGAAAGGAGGCCAAAAAGGTCTAGTATGGTAGTCCATGGAAGAACAGAATGGCAGGTGGTGAGGAAGGATGAAAGGTGGTCAGAGTAGAGGGGTCCTGAGGCTGGAGGGAAGTGGGAATCAGGCAGGATATGGAAAATGCAGAAGGAGAAACTGCAGGTTCAGTTGCAGGCTCCCAACCAAGGTAGGTGAGGTCAGACGACCAAGAGAAGATGCTCCAGAGAATGGTTTGAGGGTGAAGGCACATTCAATACATGTCTCGGGTCCAGAAGGAGCACATGCATTGGTCCAATAGAGAGCAATTAAGATCAAAACAGTTGATTATAGAAAAAATCTTCCAGGCTTGGCAATCGAGGAGAAAGAGAACTATTATCTGTTATCACTCAGGCAGGGGTAGGAGGATGGAGGCAAACAAGTTAATGAGGTCCCAGTTCAGATAGGAAGTGGCAACTGGGATGAGATATGCAGCAAATTACTGGATCCATAAACAGGCTACCACACCCTATAGTTGGTGAGCTGACCTACAGTGGCTGATATCGGGCAGAGCCTGGTAGAAGGCTGTGGATGTGTGTTTCCCAAAGGAAATCATGATCCATTTCAGGTAAAGGTGCAAAATGTGGAAAATAAGATGCAACCTCAGGCTCCTGATCAGGGATGTCCATGCGAGGAGACTGAAAGGGAGGCTGCAGGTAAGGAGGAATGGAAAATGCGAGCAGGGCAAAGTCCAGTTCTAGAAGTGTTGCGGCATCCGGTCACAGGTCGAGAATGGATATGTGTGGGGCAGTGGAATGTAACGGCAGGCATCCATCCATGATGATCAAGGTGAGATAATCGTGACTTGCTGCAGCTAGGAGAGGAAGGATGATGAGAGTGTGTGGTTGAAGAAGTTTCATTCCGCAGGCCAGTAGGATGGAGAAGGCAAGTCAGTCAAAGTCATGTCCTGAAAGGGAAGCAGCATCCAGGTATCAGGCTGAGAAAGCATAAGCTGAAGCAAGGGAATGGAGTCTTGGATGTCCTTTGGTGATGGCTGAGGTGGGATGAGCATGAATTGCAGTACTTAGGCATCAGTAGGATGAAGAGGGCAAATACGATAGAGAAGTTCCATTCCCAAATTGAAGCGGCAACTGGTATGGGTTGACTCAGTAGATTGAAGACATGGCTCCCATCTCTGGTAGTCTAGCAAGCTAACATCGCTCTATGCTGATCAGCAGAGTTAGAGATGGAGGATGTTAGATTGGTAAGTAGTAGGAGGTAGTGAATGTAACAGAATCCCATCCCCAGTAGACAGGGAAAGCTTACCTTCACTCAGCACCTCAGATGACGTGAGTTAGAGATGGAGTCTGGAATACTATTGGTATGGGCTAGCAGAAGTGCATAAAGCTGCTGAAGAAAGAGAAGAGTGCAGGAAACTGAAAGAAATTAGGATGATGAATAGTGCATAGGGATGGTAAGACAGACCTAGCTTGATAGGACTGATAGGCACATCAGTGAAATACAGCATATCAGGAAGGTCCATCCCTGTAAGCAGCAACAATGCATGGGAAGGAAGACTTCATAGAAAATGAAATCAGGAATGAGGGGAGAATTGTGTGGGTGAAGGTGACTGAGGTCACAGGAGGCAGTGAAGCCAGAACAACAGGGGCAGGAGAGTGGGGAGCACCCCTCTCTTTCCTATTTACACATCCCGATGTCCTGAGGCAAGTAGCATAGTGAATGGAAGGGCTGCTTCCCTCCTCCCCCCTGAGGGCACCCCCCCCCATCACCACCCCAGTACCACATGGAGTGGAGCAGTGGAGCCCAAAATGGACTAGGTGCAATAAGATAAATCACAGGACATTGGCTGGATAAGCAAAAAATTAACCAGGTGACAGGCATTGTAAAAGGGTGCAGTGCAGTGAGAACTGCCAAGCAGCTGTGATTGAACTCCATGTAACACAGACCAATGCAGTAATGGACTGCAGAGGTACTTACCACCACAAAAGCAGATCATTGCTGGGCAATAGCATATCAAGGTATGCAAGAGCAGTAGGGGTCTCCATGTGCTAATGTGAAGCAAACAGGTGAGATGACTCCTGGTTCATCGTCCATAGGGAGACAGTGTGCTGTAGGGCAAGGGAATTCAAGAAAAGAAGGAATGCTTGAAATGGGCAGACAGGAAGTGGGCGAGCATCGGGAGGGGAGAAGGAGGAGGCTCAAAGAATGGTGCAGGTAGTGTTCTGGTAAAAAATGGTGATTAGAAATGTACAGGTGCTACCAAGTTCCAAGTGCACAAGGTGAAAATCTCTGTCCCACACATGAAACCTAGTCAGGGGATATATCAAAGATGTCTCTCTGTCTGCCGATCCAGATGATGCCTCTGTGCCGTACAGCAGTCCCACAGGATTGCTACGTGCTGGCAGAGTTACTGAATGTAAATAATCCATATTTGGGGAATGGTGCATTTCTCTCACCACCCCTATTGGGGACGCATGGAGCAACGGTGGTATAGGGGAGTGAACATTGGTGGAAGCCCCCAAAAAACATGGGGGGGGGCCTGGGACCAGCGAGGCAGGGAAACAAATGGAGGAGGTGAGCAGGGAGGCGGAATGAGCTGCCAAGAGAAAGACACAGACCAAGGACAAGAGAACAAGGGAGAAACAGAAAGGAGAAAGAACACCAGGGAGGGAAGAGGGAGACACAAGAGAAAGGGAAACAGACCAGAGAGCAAGCAGCAGGAGGTGCAGGAACAGCAGCCACACAAGCCATGCAGGGAGCTCAAAGAGCAACAAAAAACACTCCTTAAGCAAGGAAGGTGCGTTTAGTAGAGGGTCTAAGTAGAAGTTGTGGGAGGAGCTTTTCCCCACATTGACTCTCAGGCTAAGTCTTCCCATTCCTGTCTGTTAGCCAGTTCCTAGTCCGGTTTAGCACCTTGTGCCCCATGCCCAGACTACTCATCTTGTTGAGCAGCTTGTTATGCAGGACGGTGTCAAAGGCTTTGCTGAAATTGAGGTAAGCGACATCTACCGCTCCCCCCAGTTTACCTCCCTTGTCACCCAGTCAATAAAATCTATCAGATTCATCTGACACGACCTTCCTGCTGTGAATTCATGTTGCCTCGGATCCTGGGCATTGCTGGATTCCAAGTGTGCCAGTATTCTTTCTTTAAGCAGTGCCTCTATGATCTTACCCACTACTGAGGTGAGGCTGACCAGCATTCAGTTCCCTGCCTCCTGCCTACTACCAATTTTGTGTAGAGGGACTACATGTGCCTTCTTCCAGTCCTCTGGAACCACTCCTGTGTTGAGTGACTCAGTGAACAATGGTGCCAGAGGCACTGCTAGCTCTCTTCACAGCTCCCTTAATATCCTCAGGTATATTCCATTTGGCCCCATTGCTTTGTCCACCTTCAGTTTTGTGAGCTCCTTCAGGACTCTCTCCATTGTGAATAGACTTGTGTTCCCTCCCTTTGTGTCTGTTACCCAGCTGTGGTCCATGACCCTACTCCTCTTTAGTGAATATTGAACAGAAGTATTTGTTCATTATTTCCACCTTTTTCCTGTCTCCCTCTTTACATTCCCTTGTACCTCCTTTGAGCCTTACAATCCCCCCAGTCTTCCTTCTTTTGCTAATGTACCTATAGAATGCTTTGTCCCCTTTCTTCACTGTCTACGCTAATCCTTCTTTAATCTGTGCCTTTGCTGTCCCTACCACCTTCCCTGCTTCCCTTAGATTCCATAGGTACACCTCCCTGTCCTCCTTCCTTCGAGTCTCCTTATATTTCCTGAAACCTGCGCTTTTGGTCCTTACCTTGTCTGCCACCTCTCTTGAGAACCACAGTGGTTTCTTCCTTCTCTTGCCCTTATCTACCAACCTGATGCATTGGCTCATCACCTCCTCTATGGTTCACTTTAGTTGTTCCCACTGCTCCACAACTCCCCCTCCTATCTCCTTTCTCACCAATGCCTCTTTGATACAACTACAAATTTTAGCAAAATCCACCCTCCTAAAATTTAAGACCTCTGCCTTCATGTGACTAGACTGTGTCTCTGTCTCTATGTTAAACCACACTGTGTGATGGTTGATGGAACCCAGTAACCTTCCACCTGGACATCTGTGACTCTGTCCCCATTGGTCAGTATTGGGTCCAGAATCACCCCATCTCTGGTGGGATCAATCACTAGCTGTCTTAGGCCTGCCCCCTCTAGGGAATCCAGGATGTCTTGGCTCCTGGTTGAAGCAGCTGCTGGGTTGGCCCAGTCCACATCTGAGATTTTCACCCAGCAGTAATACTGCACCTTTTGCTGCCATCATATGAATTTGATCCCCTAGATCCCTATCCAACTCCTCCACCTGTGCTGGAGACCTGTAGATCACCCCTGCTCAGACTGATTTAGATCCCGAGGAAGTGTGCATGTGCAAAACCTATTGGGCCATTTAGTATGGGCAGTGACATTTTTCTTTGTGTAGGCAAGCTGATATTGAAACTGAGCTTTATCAACATTTTTGTATCTAATTTTTTTTTTAATAAACTATTTTTTGCACATGTATATGTGGGTGGCGCTGACTTTTGTTGTTCCTGTTCTAGTAAGTGAACCCTGGGGTGCACTGTTTGTTACTTCCCATACATCTGAAAGATCCCCATTAACTACCACATTTTTTCTACCTTTCAACTGACTGTCTGCCCAGTTTGCTATTTTTTCCCACCCGAGGTCCTTAATCTTTTTGACCAGCCTCCGGTAGGGGAATGAGTCAAATGGAATTGCTGAAGTGTAGGTATACCGCATCAGCTGCCTGCCCATTGTCTGCTACTGTGGTTATCCAGTTCAAGAACTTTACTAGATTAGTTTTGCAAGGCCTTCCCTTTGTGAACCCATGCTTTCTGAAGTCCTGCAGCTTGTTTTCTTCAAGGAAGTCCAGCAGATTCTCCCTCAGTAAAGACATCATAATTTTCCCCACTACAGACATCAGTCTGACTGGCCTATTGTTCCCTGGCTCATCCCTCTTCCCATTCCTGTGCAGTAAAACCTAACCAGCTGTCCTCCAGTCCCTAGGGACAACTTCTTTGGTTAGCAAGCAATTGAAAATGTGTGTGAGTAGCCCTGTTATAACCTCTGCAACCTCTCATAGCACCCTCCAGTGTAAGCCATCAGGTCCTATTGATTTATTTTGTTTCACCCCAGTTAGCTTTTCCAACACCACTTTCTCCATTATCTGAACTGATCCCTTGGAGTCCTTTCTCCCTCCCTCCCTTCCTGATCCTGTCCTTCGGCAGTTGCCCTGAAGTGAGCCAAAAATTACATCAAACCTAAACCAACCTGTTCTCCAACACAAGAGGTGAAATGAGCCAAGAGATCTGAGTTGAATGAGATTTGCCAGCCTGTCAGGTCTGTGAATAAGGTGTGCCATCTTGGCTGGTTCATGAGTAAGGTGGTTCTTTGACTATTTGGCTACATAGTTGAAGTTTTCACCAAAATGGAGAGGCAGGAGACACAACTCATTAAAATGGAGGCTTTACTAAGCAACAGCACCACAGAAATTGGAACAAAAGAAGAGGTGCAAGCAATAAAAGTTTATTTTTAAATCACAGTCTATACATATTATTGTACTCTAATATTATTCTTGAACATTTACTGTACGCCAAGGCCCCTAGAATTCTGCACCCATAGAACTTTGTACAGAACTTGCAACCTACTGCAGAATATCTGCAATGTGGCATAATTCACTGTTCTTGTTGATTCTTTATTAATATTTCCAGTTTATCCATAACACCAGGTTTCCTTCCACTCCTTTTATATCCCAAACCCCTCTACACTCAGCATGTGATGTTATCAGTGCTATCACATCATATACAGTATTTGCTAATGACAGGGCTGCATTCTGCCACAGAAATGAATAGTCACTTATCTACCACAGATCCCACTCCCAGAAGAAGTGGCATAGCACATCAGGTACTGTGATATTTGATCAACCTGTACTACAGCCTAATAAAATTGTCAGTCTTAAGGTATTACACTAGGGCCATGCCAAAAGTAAATACTTTTAAGAAAAATAAAGTAATTATGCCCAGAAAGGTGAAATATAATAATGCATAGACCTGTTGAAAGAACAGATCTACTAAATGAATAATTGTGCTGTTCACATTTTTGCCAGGGTTATTGATTACATGTTACCATGGGTTGATAAAATTACCTAAAAGTTATGGAGAAATGTTGTGTGCAGGGCCAGCCATTGGGCCAGCAGGTAGCATGTTGTATTCCCATGTCAGTGACTCAGGTTCGGGGACCAGCTCTGAGAGCTGGCTGGACAGAACAAGGATGGGGGGGCAGACCTCTTGCACACCACCGCTCTGAGCCTGGGAAGGTATGGCGTAGTGTTCGGTCACACAGGTGACACCCTGTGATGGTCTGGGGAGCCTTCTCTCACAAGGGGTTTATGTGATGTCATGGTCTGATGGGGTTACGTAGCGTGTTAGGAGAAGTGGGTTTGCATGAAAAATGAGTCTTACAATATCTCCTCTATTCTGTTTATTTGACTTCCAAAGGGACCTGTATGAATGAAGATACAATTTCACGATCACAAAAAGGGAAATTTATGTTTTTTTAAAACTATGTTCCAGATTTCATATAAATATATTAGTGATACACAATGGGGACCTCACAAGTGGTGTAAACAGTATATAGATAATGTATTTATCACATAAGGTCCTCTCTTCATATTTCATTTATGCAATAGGATAGGACATTAAGTGATAGATTTGTTTGAGCTTATTTAAAAATAAACTTTTTCTAAATGTCTGTGGTTTTTTTTTTTAACTAGTGTTTCTGTGTGTTCCCCCATCCCAATTGTCATGGACATGAAGTCAGGATGACATGCTGATGCTGTGATGTAGCAGTTCATTGGGGCCACAGAACTTCTGCAGAAATTACAAACCACTGGCACAGAAGTTCTGTGGCAAATAGTAATCCTGCCACAGAACTTGGTCCGAAAGTGCCTCAGAAAAGTAGGGGCCTTTGCTGTATGCGAAATCACTCTGTAACCATCACTGAACTCCCAAATCACTTGATAAATATTACTAGTATGCAATAAGACCCGTCAGGGTGTATATTATGGGGGAATAATTGCATGGGTCAAGGGTGTTGTTAGGCATGAAGCACTTGAGCCGAGTGCCTTTAAACACCCGAGAGCAAAGTGCAATTATTCACCATAATTACAAATCCCTGGATGTCTTATCACTCTTATAACATGCTTCATGCCTAAAAATGTAAAAACAGACAAAAAGTAGTTTATGGTTTTAAGCTGGAAAATATTGTTTCAAGGTGTTTTCCTATGGAGAAGGAAAAAAAGTCCCTTGCGATTAAGCAGTTTAAGAACCATCAGCATGAGAGACAGAGTAGCGTGAGAGAGTGACATTAAGGAGCACTGGGATTTTAAAACTGCATGACAGGACACTCACTGACTCTGCTTTTGTGACAGTGTGTAAGGCCACCGGCCAGAGGTTTTAGAGTGATGTCAGGCTGATATAACCTCTGTCACATTTAAATGGAATTAGCCAGGACTAGGGCTGGTTCTAAATCGGCTGCTTTGAAATACTACTGTAAGCTCAGCCAAATTTAAATGTAAAACTGCATCTGCCACATATATAGGGTAAGGGATCAGAAAAGATTAAAGGCAGGGTCTAAGGTCACCAGATTCATAAAAACAAATCTGACAGGGGAGGATGTGGGAATCTAACAGCTGATATGGACAGAGAAGAAATAGGAGAGGGTGGAGGGGGAAGGAAGCAGGCGGTAACTGGGTGCAGGGGGGAGAGTGAGAGTAGTGGAATGCAGTGGATGCAGAACAGCGGTATTCCTGGACTTGATGTGGAGATTTGGGGGATGCTTGGTGTGCTGGCCTGTGGCAGCTGAAGATGAAGTTGAATTGGTGAAGATGGGAATTAAAGGGAGTAGGAGGTAGATGAAGAAAGGAACAATGGCTAGTAGAGCAGATTAGGACTGCTGACGGCTGGGTAGATGGCAAAATAAGGGGGGGTGGTAGACCAGGGGGTTTCCAAGGCATCTGGGGGCAGAATCTCCACATAGGTGACCAGACAATGAAAAGGCTGTAGGGAAAGCCAGTGGGATGCAGGGGTGCATATGGAGAGGCATTACTAGCAGAAACAAAGTCTGGCCAGAACCAACAAGGCTGTAGGTGAAGAATTTGGAGTAAAATATTGAAAATTACCACCCTGATGCAGTTAAGATTGTGTGGACAAAGTACCACAGCATCAGTTATGTAAGGCTAACATGATCACCTTGATAGAGTCGGTAAGACTTGAAACGTTAGTGGACTGTGGGGAGAATTTTTGCTGCTTTTTTATCTGCCTTTTTATTGAATAAATGATGGCTTATCTTGAAGTCTGTGGTCTTATACTGTGCAGCCCGACTTCTCCTTTCTAACATGATTTTGTATTAGACAGGCAGCAATATATCAATCGCCACATTCAAACGCAGACTCTTTGCACTTAAGAGGACATTTCAGCATGGGTGTAGGCAGGCATACTCCAAACACTCCATGGTGTGCAATTTTATTTAAGGGTGGGTAGCAAATAGGCTCTGAACTGCTTTCTTTTTCCATGAAAACTAAAGAATATATTGAACCTTTCTGTAATTGTATTCATAGGAATCAAAACTAGAAGGACTGGTCACTAATACTCCCTTTGCATCTCAAGAACAATACAACTTTATAGGTTCTGGGCTGGTATGTTGGTGTCTTAGGGAACAATGCATGGCATTTGTATGCATGCAACAACCATTGTCATGAGATACAGAAGTTGTATTTATTGTGCCAAATGAGGCAACAAACACAGTCCTGGTGTACATTTGTATATTGTCTGGCTACACCGGGAGTTCACCCTAACAAGAGGGGGGTAGCAGTGAGTCCACTTGATGTGCAGATCTGAAATCCCTGGCTACACCCCTGCATTTCAGTACCCCTATTACTGGTAATTACAATTAGTTTTCTATGAATGTCATTTAAATAATGTTAACATTTCTCCTAAGTGTGCATTTGAGCTAGGCTAGTCATATTGGAAACAAAGCGATGGCAGCAGCAGCAGGTTTCTTTTGTAGTGTGCCTTTAAACACAAGGAAAGGGGCAATCCAGGACATCTGTACCTGTATCATCCTGTTGTGACAGGAGCTAGGTAACCAGAGCCAGAACAACGGCTTCCAACACAGCAGAAACAAGATGCAGTATTAGGCAGGTAAGACAAGTTTATGGTCAATGATTTTTTTTATGGCACTTTAATGTGGGTGTATGTGGGTGTTTAAGGTTCCAACAAGCGTATACTTCCTAATGCATGTAAAGCATGTGGAATGCAGGTTAAATAACCAATAATTTACTAAATGTGTCTGTGCAAATGCATTTCAAGCAATGTGAAGTACAGTTGCAAAGGTTAGCATAATTGTGCTTATCAGTATTTGCAGCCGATCTCAGACATTGATTTTGTATCATGATATAAAGCCTGAGCATGCATTTTGGCAAATATGAGACAGAATTCTCTTGCAACGGTGCCATTTTAAGTTGTAAATGATGGAAAACAGCTCTCAACATTACTTTATAAATAGAAGGTTAAAATCTGAATTAATTTCCATGTTTGAAACACTGCCCCTAATTCCTGTCACTTGATTATTTTAATAATACAGTGAAATGGGAGTATGACCTATATGGGTGGGGTGGAAAGGATGAAAAGGGACTTGGCAAGGTTGGAGGACTGGTCAAATATATGGCAGCTCAGATTCAATCCAAAGAAGTACAAGACAATGCATGTGGGAAACAAAAACCTGGGGAAGAGTACACGATGAGGGGGAGGGGGAGGTACTAACAACAACAAAAATGCAAAGGGACCTGGGGATAGCCATATCAGATGACCTAAAGGTAAGCAAGCAATGTGAGAAGGCAGTAAGGAGGGCTGGGGGGGGTACTGGGATGCATAGGAAGGGGCATCAACAGTAGAAAACAGGAAGTTGTTATCCCTCTGTACAGACAGTTGGTGAGACCCTATCTGGAGTACTGCATGCAATTCTGGAGACCCCATCTCTGCAAAGACATAGACAGAGTGGAGGCTGTTCAGAGGAGGGCAACCAAAATGGTGCAGGGTCTGCACCAGAAGACATACAAGGAGAAACTAACACAGCTTAATATGTATACGCTTGAGGAAAGGAGGGGGGGCATGATAGTCACTTTTAAGTATCTCAAGGGAATTAACAAAGTCCAAGAGGATAGCATCTTTCAGAAAAAGAGATGTGCAAGAACAAGAGGGTACAATCTGAAGATAGGGGAGGACAGCTCAGGGGTAATGTTAGAAAGTATTTTTTCACAGAGAGGGTTGCGGATGAATGGAACAGCCTTTTTGAGGAAGTTGTGGAGTCAGGAACAGTGAAAGAATTCAAGAATGCATGGGACAGACCTCAGGCAATTCTAGTGGGGGGTAGGAGGAAGTAAGCTGTTGATTACCTAGAATCTGCAGCTTATCCATCAGGTAGGGAAATGGGCAGACTAGGTAGGCCAAGCGGTCCTTATCTGCTATCAAATTCTATGTTTCTATGGAGCAATGATCTATGATTTATAATAAAACATTACTCACAAATCACACTGCACTGTTTTTTTCCTAGCACAAACCTGCTAGTCAAATGCCATGACTTAAAAAAAATGGTTATGTCTTAATAGATATAAACTTAGCAGTTTGCAGGATAGCACCTTCTAAATAAAGTGTCCCCATTGTAACCATCAGGCATTTTATACGGTTACATATCAACCCACTAACCATCAAAAGTTTCCAATACCATGCTTTTTATCTCTCACATTCATAATTAAAAACACACACTGTAACAGAATACTAGCTACTGTTCTTGAATCCTGTCCTTTCAAAACATTGTGATAATTATCTAAATTATCTCTACAGCTTAAGTCACTGTCTGGAACCAGCATTGAAGTTGTGTCCTCCTTAAAATACCTAGGGCTAATGCTTGACCAAGGTCTCACCTTCAAGAACCATGTTGATCAAGTGACCAAGACCATCCACGGGAAACTCGGCATTTTGTATCGGATTCAGGATCAGCTAATACCAGAAGCCAGACTCTCCATTGCTGTTAGCATCCTGCTCCCCGCTCTCACCTATGCAGCTCTTGTAATACAGGGTATGGCCAAGCTGGAGGTCCAATGGATGCAGATCTTATACAACAAGGTAGCGCGGTTCACTGCCCAGGATCACTCCAGAAGCTGCCACTGTGACACGCTTGCCAAACTACAGTGGTCTTCTTTTGAAGCGCGTCTCCAATTCCCTCTCCTCTGCTTAGCATTCAAATTACTCAACCCCTCAGCTCCACCTAGCCTATCATCAACCTTAACCTCCAAAAAAAAATCCCCAGACCCTAAGGTCCACAGGGAAGGCTCTACTAGAAACCCCCAGAATCAGGTCCAGCGCTGGCCAGAAATCATTCTCCTCCACAGCCCCCCAGCTGTGGAACAAACTTCCACCAGAGATATAGGAAGCCCCCTCACTCTTGAACTTCCGCACCAGGCTCAAGTCACATCTACTCGAGGCCAGCACTTGCTTATGTCATGGCAACTGACAGCCCTCCCCCCATACTCATGCCTATCACCTTACCTACAAGAGTTGTGCCAATCCATTTATGATAGCTTGCCTCTGTTTTGAATCAATGTCATAAACTGTAACTATTGAACCTGTATGTCAGTCAATTACCTGTTTATTGTCTGTTTCTCACCACGTATGCCATGTAATTACATGAAATACCACTTAATGTATCTCCGGGTCGCCCCTGAAAAAGGGACCTACTGGGTCCAGCGGGCCTACCCAGTCATCAAAATTCAATAAATAAATAAATGAAAGCCTAATTAATTCTAATTAGACAATGTTTAAGGAACAGAGTTTTCTACTACTGTAAGTAGTTTCAAGGAATCTACTCTATATAAGCTACTTCTCTGCTAATTTTGATAAGGCAGCGCTACTCATAATTAAATTAATTTCCAACTAATTAGCTTCAGCCAGCCCTGAACCACTATGCATGGCAGTGCAGCCATACAAAGAATGTAACACCTGGCAGGTTACTTCCTAGATGCCATTTTTAAAGCAGACTAGTCAGCAACAAGGTCTTGGTCAGGTTTTACTAAAAATGCTTAGTAACCCAGCTCTCTAATCAAGAGTAAAAACATTGTTGTGTCCAATACAAACAAAAAAATTCTAAACTATATTTGTTGCTGTCCAATGCCACTTGAGCAGGGGTTGGCTCCTTCTCACATCTCTGCTCTGTGGATCTCCAATTCAAGGCTGTGTAGGTAAGCTTATCAGGTCCAGCACAGAGGTGGTCAGACTCCAACAATGGGGGTGGTCTCAATACAGAAGGGATCTCCTCTCTGACAGAGGTCTGCAGGTAAAAGCCGGAGGCACCAGTATATAAAAGAAAAAAAGGAAAAAGGAAATAAATGTATTTATTTTATTTATTTATTCCTTTGTAAACTAGGTTGGTGCACTGATCCGAAGACCTTTTTTAGGCATGGCCCAGGCCAGAGACTGGCACATACAGAATAGTCACAGTAAATACACAGAGTTGTACAGTAACAAATAGCAGGCAGTGTTGATCAAGTAGCTGTACAGTGTTTGGCAGCAACAGTCATAGCTCAGAGTTAACACTGACAGGTAAGTAGTAGTATCGAACAAAAAAATATACATAGTGTTCAAAAATTACAATTTATCTATATGTAGCCCCCCACTGGGCCCTTATTTAACTAGAAGGCACACCTCTCACCACAACAAGTCTAGGGGAGAAAAAGAGGTGTGGGGGTTACATACGAAATGCAAAAAAAGAGAAACCATAAATCTGTTTCTTTACTACTGAACATGTCTGATTGCCCACCATAGACAAGATGGGACCAATGCAGAGCACAACCAAGTGAGGCACTATTACCTGGCACACACCTGGTGGGACCAATGCATGGCCAATAACCCAGGTCCTGGGGAAATGACGTTTACTCAGGGCTATGCTAGGTTTGCACTTCTGAACAGGGGTTCCCAAAGTAATTCTACATGAGAAGCAATAACAAGAATGTCCATACCAGGTTGGGATTCTAGAGTGTGGTTTTATTCCAAAATACATGTAGGAACAACACAAAGCAAAGATAGACCCCCAAGGGTTGCACACAGGGAACTTGCAAACATTTAGGTACAGAACTTCAAGAATTCCCATTTATGACAAGACAGTTATTGAAATGTGGACTAGCCACTAGAAGAACACACTTTCCCTAGACTAGGCACATCCGGCCAGTACTTGGACACTTTCCATCAACTAGGCACATTCAGCCAGTACTTGGACACTTTCCATCGACTAGGCAGATCTGACCAGTACTTGGACACTTCCCATATTGCATAGGATATGACCCTCATAGTAGGGATAATTGAAGAAAATCCCACTCACTGGGGTAAAACTTCAGAAAATCCCACTCACTGGGGTAAAACTGTTTAAAATCCCAATCACTGGGGTAAAACTGTTTCTTCAGGCATTGGCCACATGTACTGACAGAAAACTCAGGTGCCCTTCAGAACGCGGAGAGGTAAACTGGTCACTCCAGATGGGGGGTCTCCCACCTTTTGTTTCCTAGTTCATACTTGACTATTCTAAGGTGACAGGGTTCCTTTGTCAGAGAATCCACCTTTAAAACTGCAGGTACTCCTGGGCAAATTTCAAACAAACAAATATACTCACAGAAAGTTGTCATACAAAGGCAGTTTCACAAGTTCTGGAAGGACCAGGGGATTGCCCCTGAAATCCTGCTCCATCCCTGGGATGAAGCACAGGAAAATCCCATGGGAGATGGTTTCCACCACTTCAAACAAGCTGGAAAAGGCTGTTCTCCAAAAGGGTGGGAAAGAAAAATAAACAGGAACACAGCAGCTCTATGTCAGAGCTGCTACAGGAGCTGCAGCTACACTCTGCAGCCTCCAAGATGACACTCCACTACAGACTGACTTGAACATTCTATCTCCCTCACTCACAGCTACTGGAGTGTGGCTTATGCAGCTGTGAGAGTTCCAAATGACATCACCTTCCCAGCTCTCAGCTCTCAGCAGTGACTGAAAACAGAGAGGGAGACAGAGTGAAATCCATTTACTGGATTTTCACTAGCTGCCTTCCCTGCCTACCAATAATTCTAATTGGGATTCTAGTAACCCCTGGGAACAAGGGGGTTACATATACATTTACAATTTGTAGGTCACGCCAGCTGACACCTGTGCAGGGTGTAGTCAACAAGCCAGTCCCTAGGTAGGAGAAGAGGGAGATGGTAGGGTGCAAAAGAGGCCTAGATAGATTGTGCAGTAATGCCAGTAGTTTGGGGACAGGAAAAGGTCATGGAGATAAGGAAGTTGGTGTTTAGTAGGGTATATAAAAATCAGCGTGGGGGTTGAAGGAATGTAGAGTGGGGGAGGTCATTCCAAAGGGAGGGCCCAGCAATGGAGAAGGCCCTTTGACCCATCCTAGTCTTAATATGTGGACAGAAGAATTGGAGGTGGGATGGGTGATGGAGGTTGTGGTTATGAGTCTTGGGATAGACTAGACAAGATAAAGGGGAGTACAAGGGGCAGTGGATGGCATCCTTGATGATCCAGACCAGTAAGTAGGAGTATCAGGCTTGAGGGGGAAGCCAAAGAAGAGACTGGTAGAAACAGCAGTGGTGCTTGAAGAGGGGGCATGAAGGACAATGTGGCAAATCTGGTTGTAGGTGGTGTCAAGCCCATAGTCAAGGAGGGGGAGGAGGTTGCCATGGGCTATAGCAAGGTGTGCTTCAGGTGTGAGATAATTAATAAGGCAGTAGCAGAGACCCAGCTTCTGATTTATGCGATGTACCAGTGAGGCAATATGGTCATGTTGGATTAAGCAGCAGTTCAATTTAAACCAATAAAAGGGATTTGTTGAAGTAATAAAAGTGGATTTGCTGACATATTGTTTTTCTGGTAAAAACTAAAGGTTTATATCTACGTATATTCAGGGTAGATGATAAACTACACCTAATCTTTCAAAATCTCCTAACTGTGGAGAAAACACCTGGGGTCAGGGAATGTTTTGAGTGTTTACCCAAACAGGACCCATCTGTAAACAAATGTCTTTGATGAAAACCTAAGATTGGAGGGGGTTCTGTATAATTAACAAGCAGGTGACGCTATTTATATCTCAACCGCGATCTTTGAAAGTAACTTTTATGGTTTGCCCCTTTGTCCATGCCAAGCAAACCTGAAGCAGAAACTGGTGTGAAGCAAACTTCTTTCAAAGCTCCAACTAGGTGACAAAGGTACAAAACCATGCAAAGCGCCTTGCTGCAAACAATGTATAAATATCTCTCCTGAGACATGGGTCAGTCACAATGGAAAAACATTTACGATCCAAAACTCATATACCTGTTCTTCTAGCAATGTAGTATACATGATACAATGCAGAAAATGTGAGGAAGGCTGCTATATTGGTGAAACTGGACAGGAACTCAAAACAAGAATGAATCACCACAGAACCACAGTTACCCATAAAAATGAAAAGGGGAACATTTTTCTAGACCAGATCACTCCACCCGTGATTTTATTGTCAGAGTGTTAAAAGGGAACTTCAAAAACAGCCAGGATTGGAAAATATTTGAAATAAATTGATGCAATATTTTGACACTAAAGAAAAAGGACTTAATAAAGATGTTGTTTTTTTTAATACACTACCAGTAATTATGCTTAAAGCAGTGCTTCTGAGTTTCTTTTTAAACCCTCACATCAGCACTCTCTGGTTGTTTTAACAGGTACCTTCTTAAGACAATGGTATGTATTTTCTTTATGCCTTGACATTTTAGAAATGTTAATTAAAGGAAAACTCCATGTTAAAATCAGAAAAAAGATATGTAGTAGCCTTTTTTTCTGTGTTCTAATCAGGTCCCAGCATTTTCTTTTCCTCTGGCTGTGAGAGATGTTTTTTCTAACTTTCCCTAACTGTTTTATTGCCCTTGGAGGCTGCCATTCTGGTTTCTTTTATGGCCTCTTGTCTTCCTAGAGTGCCCTTTGGTGTGATGTCTAACTGCCCCTGCAGTAAGCCAGTGTCTTGTTACAGGATCTGTCACAGCTAAGCCACAGAGAAAATACTTCTCTCACAGAAGACAAACTGCTAGATTTTGGGTGAGTGTAATCAATATTATTTTTCGATATCAGTGCCTTGTCCTGCTATGCTCTGCTCTGTGTGTGTGTGTGTGAGTGTGTGAGAATCATGTCACTGTTTATTCTATTCCTCTCAGTCACTTTCAGTTTTTGCACCAGTACTAAGTAGCAAAAATTGAACATCACCCTATAGGTTGTAACATAGCAGGACAAGGTACTAATATCAAAAATAATAATGATTACACTCACCCAAAATGTAGCAATGTGACTTCTTCTCTGAAAGAAGTATTATCTTTGTGGCTGAGCTGTGACAGACCCTTCTAAATCTAGGGGCATAGCTACATCAGTGTCACATGAACCAGGGTACATCGTAGGAGAAAGAAAGCCAATAAACCTATTTGTGATGGAGATCCCCAAGGGTCATAAAACTACCATACAGCTAGCAGGCTAATTTAGGAAAAACTCCTAATAGCAGACAGAGGGAAGGACACACTAGGACTTAACATACATATCAAAACACTTTACATAACATATGTTTTTGCACATTCTGGGTGTACTTCTCCTTTAATGGTCTTGAGTCAGAGTAAAATTAGGCAGCCTTTTGATCTTACAAGTTGTTCTGTCCAACAGACACACTGCAGTGAAAATTAGTCTTCCTGTTTGTAAGAGGTGCAAATTGACTGCAGTGCTTTGATCTGTAATCTGCTAGTTTAGGCGTCACATCCACATCCATCCTATATTTCTGTCACACTACTCAGCTGTTTTTTCACTTTTGACCTGAGGAAGAGAGTTTCACCTCTCAAAAGCTAGTCTTAAAAATAATTTTGTTAGTCCAATAAAAGGTATCACCTGCAACATATTTGTTGTATTTTTCTCTCCATGCCAAGCAAACACTGACCCTGTAATTACCAGGGAGTTTAGCATTACTTACAGTAATGTATATCTAAGAAACATCTCAACTAAATTGTCCAACATTCCAATCCTCAGTTTTTCTGAGTAAAACAATACAGGGTCCACTGGTTTCTTCTGGTTCATGTAAAAGTCATTTCTGGGATCATGTGTTAATAACCAAATGCTTAGACCAACTAATTTAGGTATTTGTGGTGTTTCTGAGATGTAGTATATAGTATTGGTTTTCACTACCCTCAGTTTTCTCTGTATTAATATGCTCTTGTAAATCCAATGTATTTTGGTAAAATCAATTTAACCCCTGTATAAATGTAGGGCTATATCCATTTCTGTTAATAAACTCTTTAACTACAACTAATTCTTGATACTCTGTACAAAGAAATGCAAATGCTCTGAAAAGAAGTCACAGTTCTGGTACTTTAAACACAGTAGATACTTATTCTAAACTGTCTGTTCTCAATTCCACTGAAAAGTTAAAACCTTATGCCTATCAATGTTGTTTACTCAATGTGTAAATGTTTTGTACAAACTGTGACTATGCCTGTATGCTTTATGTGTGTGTGTGTGTGTGTGTGTGTGTGTGTGTGTATATATATGTATATATTTAGATAGATATAGATATATATGGATTACTCAAGTGAAAAATGTATGTTTGGCTTATTTGTGTAGGATAAGGCTTAATATCAATTTTTTTGTATGTTTCAATGCAAGCCAAACCATACTGTGTCAAAACAAGACACACTAGCCATTATTGTAAATGGAGCTCTGCTGCCATCTAATGGCCAGTGTGATCACTCACCAATTATGGAGGCTGTAACCCCTTAGCTATGACATAACTATGCAGTAATTAGCTGCAACCAATCAGAATTTGCCAGCAATTCTTAAAGTTTATTGCACATGCCAAATTTGGTTAAAACTGTATACTAACATTATGATTGGTCCACGGACATAGTGATCACTCAAAGAGTAAGGTCAGATCCAGGTCGCTCCTGTAAAAAAGCTTTCAGCTTAGTGTGCTATACCTGGCTTAACAACAAAAAAAAAAGCTGCACATTTGTGCTGGGTTGTTAGAGAGAGAAGAGGAGGAGAGGAGAAGAGGAAAAGGAAGAAGTCTAAAAGCCATAACCTGTCAGTCATAGCCTGCATATGGTGAGTGATCAACACCTGTGTCAGGTAAAGTAGGACTGCTTTTTAATTCTATGCTTGAGTAGGAAGTCTATGCTTGTTATAAGATTAGAAAATAAAACTTGTTCCATAATCTTTAAATATTTGACTCTTAGTTTAATTTAACCTCTATCTTAAAGGACCTAGGGAATCAAGTGCTTTGGCCAGGCGCTCAGATTCAACAATTGGTGTAGTCAACAGGAGAGAGGGCACTAATGAGTCAATATTTGTAATTTTGGGGAAAACGTTCCTACAGGGAAACCTATATTTGGATCAAGTTTGGCTGTTGGAAAAGGGTCATAACCTATCTACAGTGACAGTTGGAGTCGATCTGTTGAGAACAGCGGTTGATCCAAGGTCTTGTCTAATAAGACCCAGTCTTAAATAGGTACATATACAGGTTATTGTAACATGAAACAGTACACTATAAAAGTTTTTAAAAAATTATTAAAATAAAACTACACAAGTTATTGTAACATGGAACAATACATTGCAGATTTTGTAATTTCACACAAAGGCCAAGAATTTTGCAAAGATGCTAGGCATAACAGTGACTGTTGGGGTTATGTGAAAGAACAGTTCCAGGCAGAATTGGCAAAGAAAATCAAAGACAAACAAAAAAAGGCTACTGCATTCAGGGGTTGTATGTCACAGTAGTCAGCTTAGAGGAAAAATTAAAATGCATAAAAAGCAAGCTTCAGATTTACAATCTTGCAATTTGGACTTACAAAAACAAGTGGAAGAAACAAAACAAAAAGAAGTGCAATCTACACCAATGCAATGCAGTCTTACTAGTCAGCTAACCAATGCATGGTGTTCTACTGTAGCAATATCATGCATCAGCAGCTAGAACAAATACAAGCTGAAAGAGATAAATTATACAGGGAAAATGCTGACTTAAAAGCCGCTTTAAGAAAACAAATAGAAATGGTAACAGAAATTAGAAAGGGTTCAGAAATAGACCACTTGCATTGTCACCAGCAGATAAAACAACTGCAAAGTGAAATGCAAGTCCATAGGGGTGTAGTTGCTGCAGTAGCACCAGAGATGATGGTACCAAGCCAATCAGTGGTCCCAACTGCTCTGCCTCCCTACAATGTGGTCCAGCATCAACAGCTGTGTTCCAACCCCAGTCAGCAACACACAGAAAGGGAAACATGTAAAGAAGGTGAAGAGGAGGACAGGATAGGCCCCTCATGGTCCCTTTATACTGTCTATGGCAGGGGAGTGGCTGCTGTAGCCAGTCTGAATTGTAAATTGCAGGAAAAAATAGTAGAGCTCCAACACCACAAAATGCAAGCTATAGCTTAGCTCAATGATGTCCAGTGTTCTAATAATACCTTGCAAAATGAGTTAGAAAAACGTAGACAAGAAAAAGAGATTTTAAAGAGAGAAAATGAAAATTTAAAAGCAGCTTGCATGGAACAGAGTAACATAATTGTAAATCTCCAACAAGGTATAGGACTAAAACAAACTCAGGGGTATAGACAGCAGGAGGTAAAAGAAAAAATAAGGGCTGAGAGAGAAATAGAGGTTGTAACAGCACCAGAAATAATGTCTGTAGCCACAGCCCTATCACCCTATAATGCAAAGACTCCAACAATCCACCCAAAAGTGAATTATGAGTCACCATGGACCCCAAAGTATGACAGATTGCCAGGAGAAGCACTGAATGATCATGGTTAGGCAAACCAAAAGTAAACACTGGCATGCTGAAAATTAAAATATTCAGCTCAAAAATAAAAACAACATCATGCCAGTCCTAACTTTAGTGTGGACTTTCAATATGCTAGCCTTCTTTTCATAACTCTTTTTATTTCTGCCCCCCACACACACAATTATACAATAAGTTATATGCATGACTTAAAGCAGCATGGTAATACAACAAAAGTGTATTGACTTAGTGCTACAGTATGTTTGTACCATTTGTAACAGATGGTACCTGTTGCAAAAGAAAATGTTACAACAAGGTTTTCTTACCTTAAAGAAAAAATATAGGGCTGAAGTGCAACTAGCCACACCCACTAAAGAAAATAAAATAAACCACATTAGCTTTAAATAAAGAGCAACTAGGGTATCAAAAAGTTTGATGCTGTTTTGGCTGTTTAAACATGTGTAAATCATATGTTTTGCAAACTGCATTGACAATTGTTTTTGTTTTACAATGCTGGTGTTTGTTTTATTTTCTCTGTACTAAATACAATGTTTCTTACACTGCAAATTGCTACATTTGCTTAGTTTAAAAGTTGGGCAAAGTTTCTTGTGTCATAAGGGAAAGAAATGCTTGCCTTTTGTCTGTTGGGTGAAAAGCACTCTGGGTTTCAACAAGAAACATGCTGTAATTAAACCTTATAAATTAGAGGTCTGTGCCTTAAAATGTTTCACCATTTAAGGTTTGTTAAATCTACAGAAATCATAAAAAATTTGTAATTTACTTTTCAAGCTAGCCTTGGTGATGTCACAGGGTAAATTCTTCACAAACTGCTCCATATGTATTATTACCTGAGGCATGTAATCATGGTTAATTGGCCAAAGGAATGCACGTGTTAGTTGCAACAGCTCAGTATCATGCTGTATTTTGCACTACATACAGGATAACAACAATTAGCATTGCCAATATCAAACTGATATTACTCAACTTTTTCTTCTTATTGTTTGCAAAACTACTTTTTTAAAAATATTTTGAATTTAAAACAAACTGCCAAAGTTTACAGTCATATATGCCACGTGAAAATAATGTGCAGTATTGTCACCATAAGTCCAAACAATATGCTGCAGTTACAGCCATACATATTTGTTTTAAATCTTTATCACTGTCTCTGTTTAACCAGTTGGCTAAATATTATACTGAATTAATCTGCTTTCTGCTGTCCTCTAAGCTAGCCTAACTGGTTTGCTTTCCGGCTCTGTGAACATCAGTTCTTCTTTTAAATTGTTTACTAAAAACACCAGTTATAATGATTATCATCTTCAGGTAGTAAGTTTGTGAAAATGATTTATCTTTACACTACATTTAAGCTTTTTCCTCTTAATAGCCATAATAAAGTGACATATCCATGTGCAAAAGGTCAACAATTGCAATGTTTTTTTTTTTATTATCATCATTTGGGTATAATTAACTCACTGCTTAAGGTTTCAGAGATGCATGTTGTTCAGTCTCTAAACTTAAAAAAAAGCAAAAAACTATTCTTTGTAAATTTATTACATAAATATTTTCACTTCTGATAGTGCCTTTAAGCTTTCTAAAAAATAAAACAAATGGTTATCATGTACTTATTAAGCTAAAACATTACTAATGCATGTTTTTTTCTCCATGTCAAGCAAAGGTTAAGTATGGTAACCCTCTATTGTATAAACTCAACTGCAATTTGTTTTTGGTTCCTATCTCTATGGGTAGCACATTTATTTTAATGATCACTAATTTTTTTTCTCTCGGTTTAAAACTGCCACTGCAAACTTTATTGCAAAACACTGGCTTGTTAAAGTGTTTTGCAGGTGGGGGATGTTAATGTGGGTGTCATTTAAGTTTAAATATGTTAAAAGTTTTAATGTGTTTCATACAAGCCGACAACTATGGAAGGAAATTGCATTTGTTCAGCTGCCCATAGTTTGGGAAAATACAGTTTGGGGAAAAATAAAGATCTCAAACTGCTTAGTAGTTTTACAAAGGTGTGTTGCCGAATAAAATGGCAGGAAGGTCAAAAAGGTTATGCTCAAATGTTATGGCACTGCAGAGCACCTTCTGCAGCACAAATGAGGGAAGGACCATTCTACACTCTAAATAAGTGCAGTCTCTCAATTTATGAAATTAAAATTACTAAGGGCAAATATCTGGCAGCAACCATATGGGTTATGTAGCAATACATCAGTGTGCCACAAGGTATAGATGCCCTTACAGATGGACAACAATATGGTCCATTTTTTATGGGAGCTGAAATGTAGCAATGTACCTATTTAGGATCAAGAAAAAAATCACGTTACCTTCCATCTGCAGTCATTGGGACAAAAAAAAAGAGCCAACAAATAGATGGTTCCCAGCTGTTACAGCTAAAAAAAAAACAACAACAAAAAAAACAACAACTAATCTTTGGAGGAAAGAGGGGAACCAACCACCTCCACTCCAGTTTGTTTTTCTGTCATTTCAGGATACAGGACAAAATGTAGGTGGATGAAGTCCCAGTGGTCCATAATGCTAATTCAAGTTGACACCATACTTCCTCCAGTAGCAGTAACTGGAGGGATCATAGAAATTATAGTGTGGAGAGGCCCTAGAGTTCAAACAACTCCCAGGAGCAAGGACAGAGTATATGCATATAAAAAGGGGGTTCCTCTTCTTGCTGTGTGTGAAACATTCACAATGACATCTCACATAAAGCAGTGGCAGGTACTGAAAAAAAAAGAACTGCAAAGGACTGTACTAACCATGATAAACCATCATAAACACTATAAACATCATAAACTCTATGAACAGTGCTGAAATGTCTCCATTTTACACAAGACTGTACAAGACTTTACAATGCAACTGCATCCCTTCAGTGGCTTCACTTTGTTCCTACTCCAGAGACTTTAGTCAGTTATGCACAGTTGCACCTGTTTCCATCCACTGGTTTCACTTTACTTCTACCCAGAGACTTTGATCAGTTAGGTACTTGTTGTACCTGTTATGACATAAAATGTTCAAATCTTAAATTTTAAATGTTCGTTTAATTTCCTATGTTAAATGTTTTTTTCTTAAAATATGTTTCTTTTAAAATGTTTAGTTTAAGTATGTTTTAAAATATGTTTCTTTTGAAATGTTTGGTTTAGGCATGTGCCTGTCATTCTTAATATGGCAAAATTATGGCACTGTGTCCTAATAAGTGTGTTCTTGTTTTATGCTTCCATTTAGTATTGGGCATTTTGAAAACTGGTAAGCCTAAAATGCAGGGTCATAATGGTTTATCCATTAAAAAAGTGTTTGTTGAGGCCTAAAAGTTTATTAATGGTTCCATGGTGTACAATATTGCATGCTTATTTACTGTGCACAACCCAAGATCAAAGTCTTGGTTTACAAGCAATCTTTAAAGGGCCAATACAAACATATGGGTAAACAAGTAATATGCTTATCCTATGGGAACTATGTTCTCATAATTTACAATTTGCTCATGAGATGTGGAAACAAGGGCACTTCCCTGGCCTCATCTCAAATAACTACTTAACCAAATGTATACTTAGAATGGCAGATAAAGGGGAGATATTGCTGATGGGTGATCTGAATACGCTAGATGTTAACTGGAGTGCAGTTGCAGCAGCCACTTCTAAGAGTGGGGTTATTCTAGATGCCCTACAGGGGGCATGCCTTAGACAACTAGCATTGGAGCCCACTTGAGAGGGAGCAATCTTAGACCTGGTTCTCTCAAATGGAGATGAAGAGAGGATCACAGATGTAGAAGTGGGTAGCCATCTGGGAACTAGCGACCATCGAACAGTATGGTTCACAATAAACACAGCAATAGAGTCAAGCCATACAAAGACAAAGACAAAGGTACTGGATTTTAGGAGGGCTGACTTTGCCAAAATGGGTGAGTGCCTAAGGAATGCACTAGCAAATGGGCAGGAAGGAGGGGTGGAAGAACAATGGGGAATAATAAAAACTGCCATCACAGAGGTAACAAGCCTTTGTGTAAAGCAAATAAACAAAATGAAATGAGATAAGAAACCACTATGGTTCTCAAAGGAAGTGGCAGTGAAGGCTCAAGAGAAAAAGAAAGCATTCAGGAAGTACAAGGAATCACAGAAGGAACAGGACAGAGAACTGTATCAGTTAAAAGCAAAGGAAGCTGGAAAAAGCAGTCAGAACAGCAAAGGCCCAAACCGAGGAAAGATAGCCAACTCAGTTAAGAAGGGGATAAAACCTTTTATAGGTACATCAGAGGAGTGAAGGAAGACCAAGGGAGGATAGTGAGGCTTAATAAAGGGAGGGAGGGTGGGCAGAGGGTGACTTTGAAAAGGCAGAGATACTAAACAAATATTTTGCTCAGTATTTACAAAGGAAGGGGAGGTACCTAAAACAAACAGTAGAAACACTCTGGATACAGAAGTTGATACCAGCCCATTTACAGAAGAAAGGGTTCTGAAAGAGCTCTTAAAAACTGAAGGTGGACAAAGCAATGGGGCCTGATGGGATTCATCCCAGAATTCTGAAAAACTAAGGGTAGAACTAGTGACACCACTGACTACCCTCTTTAACAAATCATGGGAGGATAGAGTGGTACCTGAGGACTGGAGGAGGGCAGATGTGATTCCCTTCACAAAAGTGGGAGCAAGGCAGAAGCAGGAAACTACAGACCTGTTAGTTTAACCTCAGTGGTAAGGAAAATGATGGAATCACTTCTGAAGGAAAGAATTGTTGAGTATCTAGAGGCCAGAGGGCACAGGACCCAAGGCAGCATAGATTCACAGCAGGAAGGTCATGCCAGACAAATCTGATAGATTTCTTTGACTGGGTGACCAAAGTAGTTGATCAGGGAGGGGTGTGGACATGGCCTACCTAGACTTTAGCAAGGCATTTGACACAGTCCCACACAAAAATTAATATACAAGTTAGCCAGCCTGGGAGTGGGTCCCAAGATGACAGCCTGGGTAAAGAATTGACTGGAGAATAGGACACAGAGAGTAATAGTAAATGGAGTCCACTCTGAAAAAGGGGGTTAGTAGTGGGTACCGCAGGGTTCAGTATTAGACTGATCATCTTCAATGTCTTTATAGCGACATTGCAGAGGGACTGGAAGGAAAGTATGTCTCTTTGCAGATGACACAAAGATCTGCAACAGAGTTGATGCACAAGGTGGGGTGAAAAGGATGAGAAGGGACTTGGCAAGGTTAGAGGAATGGTCAAATGCATGGCAGCTTAGATTCAATGCTAAGAAGTGCAAGGTAATGCACCTGGGAAACAAAAACCCCAGGGAAGAGTACACAATGGGGGGTGAGATACTAACAACAACAAAAATGGAAAGGGACCTGGGGGTAGTCATATCAGATGACCTAAAGGTGGGCAAGCAATGTGAGAGGGCAGCAAGGAGGGCTGGGGGAATACTGGGATGCATAGGGGAGGCATCACTAGTAGAAAACAGGAAGTTATTATCCCTCTATACAGACAGCTGGTGAGACCACATCTGGAGTACTGCGTCAGTTCTGGAGACCCAATCTCCTAAAGACATAGACAGGATGGAAGCTGTCCAGAGGAGGGCAACTAAAATGGTGCAGGGTCTGCACCAGAAGACATATGAAGAGAGACTTAAGGAGCTTAATATGTATAGCCTCGAGGAAAGGAGGGAGAGGGGGACATGATAGAAACTTTCAAGTACCTCAAGGGAATCAACAAAGTCCAAGAGGGTAGCATCTTTCAAAAAAAGAGGTGTGCAAGAACAAGGGCACAATTTGAAGATAGAAGAGGGGTGGCTCAGAGGTAATTTAAGGAAGTATTTTTTCACAGAGAGGGTTGTGGATGTATGGAATGGCCTTCCAGAGGAGGTTGTGGAGTCAAAAACAGTGGTGGAATTCAAGCATGCATGGGACAGTCATAAGGCAATTCTAGGGGGTTGGGGTAGGAAGAAGTAGGCTGCTGGTTAACTAGGATCTGCAGCTTATCCATCAGGTAGGGAAATGGGCAGACTGGGTGGGCCAAGCGGTCCTTATCTGCCGTCAAATTCTATGTTTCTATGTTCCTATGTTTCTGTGTTGTAGCCTAAGTGGCTGTCATTGGTCAAGTGGTTATCCTAATAGAGCCACTTCACCACAAGGAAAATCTTCCTACTGAACTGGTCATCAAATTATATATTATGCTCTAACCTTAAATGTGTATACTACTTCACTTGTACTAAATTTGCAGCTATTGGTATATCATAACAGCATTGTTAATTTATTTAGTGAGAATCAAGCAAAGATAACCACATTGGTTTAAATCAATAATAAAAAAAGGAAAAAACAAGGTCAAGAGATCATTTGCACAGCCTATGGTGGTTGTGTTCTAACTATAGTAACTAAGTTACTGCAGGATGTGGAAAATGGTCACATTCCAGATCTCATCAAAAATAAACAGGTATTGCTCCCAGTGTGGCTACATGTGTGGTAAAATAGACTGGACTTGTGCTAAAACAAATTGCCTGAGGCCTTTGTTTAGCACTGCCCAGAACCTGGGGTCAAAAATGTCACATCCCAACAGAGACCCCATATTATACTAAAGGATCATGATCGATCAGGCATATGCTTCATTGTGTCCTTGTCCATTCTTGACCCTGCCATATCAGTGTTTGTTTAGCTGACCACTGTCCACTCCATAGGACACTTAGAAGGGGAAGTGTACATGGAATTACTGAATCTACCACAGCTCCTGGTGTTTCACCCTGAGACGCAGATGTGGAGAGCCCCACATACTGCATGTTGCTCTGGAGAGGCTACAGGTATGTGTGTAGATGTGAGGTTGAATGTTGCTATTCCTGTCTGTGGTTATGTACCTGAAAAGCAGACAAATGCTAAAGCAACTGTATGAATGCAATTAAACCTCACCAGCTCTTGTCCAGTCCAGCTTACTAAATGGTATCTGTCAACTGTCAAAGTTGTTTATAACATGGAGGGGCAGTATTGAATTGTTATGAATTATAAAAGATATATATATGGGTCCCTCTCTTGTGATGTTGTCACTCCGAATGTTTGTTCTGTCCCTCATGAGCGTACCATTATTGGCCAGACTGTGATCACCCCTTTCCCCATACATAATGAATCTGTCATTCAAGTAAACCTAACCACCAGGAGGATGCTAATATGTTGATACCTGTTTTCCATGTGCATATTGATCCCTTGTCCTGAAATTTGCAGTCTTTGCTGGATTATAAAAATACACACCTTATTAAAATTAGCTATGATATACATAAGGTTAAAAATCTTTGGATGAACTCATGCATAATGCTTTAATTGTTCTTCAATTAATTATCATTTCATCCGTATATACATAATATGCTGTTTAAAGTACACACACACACAAAAAAACTTTGATTTAACCAAACTAAAGTAATCATGATGCCTTGCTTTGCTTGCATCAAGGTGGGGACTGTTAGATTAAGCAGCAGTTCAATTTAAACCAATAAAAGGGGTTTGCTGAACCAATAAAAGGGGTTTTGCTGACATATTGTTTTTCTGGAAAATATTAAAGGCTTATATAGCCATGTATATTCAGGGTAGATGATAAACTACACCTAACCTTTCAAAATTTCCTAACTGTGGAGGAAACACCTGTGGTCAGAGAATGTTTTGAATGAACCAGTTAAGTAGTTTACCATCAACTGCATGTTTTCCCAAACAGGACCCATCTGTAAACAAATGTCTTTGATCAAAACCTAAGATTGGAGGGGGTCCTGTATAATTAACAAGCAGGTGATGCTATTTATATATCAACAGTGATCTTTGAAAATAACTTTTATGGTTTGTCCCTTTGTCCATGCCAAGCAAACACTGACCCTGTAATTACCAGGGAGGTTTAGCATTACTTGCAGTAATGCATATCTAAGAAACAACTCAACTAAATTGCCCAACATTCCAATCCTCAGTTTTTCTAAGTAAAACAATACAGGGTCCACTGATTTCTTCTGGTTCATGTAAAAGTCATTTCTGGGATCATGTGTTAATAACCAAATGTTTAGACCAACTAATTTAGATATTTGTGGCATTTCTAAGATATAGTATATAGTACTGGTTTTCACTACCCGCCATTGTCTCTGTATAAATATGCTCTTCTTGTAAATGCAATGTATTTTGGTAAAATCAGTTTAATCCCTGTATAAATGTAGGGCTATATCCATTTCTGTTACTAAACTATTTAACTACATCTAATTCTTGATGCTCTGTACAAAGAAATGCAAATGCTCTGAAAAGAAGTCACAGTTCTGGTACTTTAAACACTGTAGATACTTATTCTAAACTGTCTGTTCTCAATTCCTTCGAAATAAAGTGTCTCCATTGTAACCATCAGACATTTTATATGGTTACATATCAACCCACTGGTCATCAAAAGTTTTCAATAACATTCTTTATATCTCAAGTTCATAATTAAAAACATGCACTATAACAGAATACTAGCAACTGTTCTTGAATCCTGCCCTTTCATAACATTGTAATAATTTTCCAAATTAAAAGCCTAATTAATTCTAATTAGACAATGTTTAAGGAACAGAGTTGTCTATTACTGTAAGTAGTTTCAAGGAATCTACTCCATATAAGCTACTTCTCTACTAATTTTGATAAGGCAGGTTAATCATAATTAAATTAATTTCCCACTAATTAGCTTCAGCCAGCCCTGAACCACTATGCATGGCAGTGCAGCAGTTCAAAGAATATAACACCTGGCAGGTTTCTTCCTAGATGCCATTTTTAAAGCAGACTGGTCAGCAACAAGGTATCTGTAAGGTTTTGCTAAAAATGCTTAGTAACCCAGCTCTCTAATCAAGAGTTAAAACACTGTTGTGTCCAATTCAAACAAAAAAATTCTAAACTATATTTGTTGCTGTCCAATGTCACTTGAGTAGGGATTGGCTCATTCACGCTTCCCCTCTCTGTGGATCTCCAGTTCAAAGCTGTGAAGGCAAACTTATCAGGTCCAGCACAGAGGTGATCGGACTCCAACAATGGGGGTGGTCTTGACACAGAAGGGATCTCCTCTCTGACAGAAGTCTGCAGGCAAAAGCCAGAGGCACCAGTATATAAAAGAAAAAAATAAATACATTTATTTATTTTATTTATTTATTCCTTTGTAAACTGGGTTGGTGCACTGATCCGAGAACCCTTTTTAGGCAAGGCCCAGGCCATAGACTGGCACATACAGACTGGTCACAGTAAATACACAGAGATGTACAGTAACAAATAGCAGGCAGTGTTGATCAAGTAGCTGTACAGTGTTTGGCAGCAACAGTCACAGCTCAGAGTTAACACTGACAGCTAGGTAGTAGTATCGAAAAAATGTACAAAAAATATACATACTGTTCAAAAATTACAATTTATCTATATGTAACTCCCCACTGGGCCCTTATTTAACTAGAAGGCACACCTTTCACCACAACAAGTCTAGGGGATAAAGGGAGGGGTGGGGGTTACATACGAAACACAAAAAAAGAGAAACCATAAATATGTTTCGTTACTACTGAACATGTCTAATTGCCCACCATAAACAAGATGGGACCAATGCAGAACACAACCAAGTGTCGCACTACTAACTGGCACACACCTGGTGGGACCAATGCATGGCCAATAACCCAGGTCCCAGGGAGACAATGTTTGCTCAGGGCTATGCTACGTTTTCACTTGTGGACAGGAGTATTAAAGTAATTCCACATGGGAAGCAACAACAAGAGTGTCCATACCAGGTTGGGATTCTAGAGTGTGGTTTTATTCCAAAAACACACGTAGGAACAACACAAAGCAAAGATGGACCCCCAAGGGTTACACACAGGGTACTTGCAGACATTTAGGGTACAGAACTTCAAGAATTCCCATTTATTACAGGACAGTTATTGAAATGTGGACTAGCCACAAGAAGAACACACTTTCCCTCGACTAGGCACATTTGGCCAGTACTTGGACACTTTCCATCAACTAGGCACATTCAGCCAGTACTTGGACACTTTCCATCGACTTGGCACATCTGACCAGTACTTGGACACTTCCTATATTGCATAGGATATGACCCACATACTAGGGGTAACTGAAGAAAATCCCACTCACTGGGGAAAAACTGTAAAAAAATTCCACTCACTGGGGTAAAACTGTTTAAAATCCCAATCACTGGGGTAAAACTGTTTCTTCATGCATTGACCACATGCACTGATAGAATACTCAGGTGCCATTCAGAACCCAGAGAGGTAAACTGGTCACTTCAGATGGGGGTGTCCTACCTTTTTCACCTAGTTCATACTTGGCCATTCATCTGGTAAATACACCTCACACACTTTAAAACACTGTAGATGTTGTCTTGAAATGTATATCACACTTAACATCATACACAAAGAACCTCAGGGATGTCAGAAGTAAAGGTTCTGTCACATGGATGGTCACATACTGGACTCCATTGTGGGCAGACAAATTTTAAGAAAGTCTAAGGTGATAGGGTCCCTTTGTCAGAGAATCCACCTTTAAAACTGCAGGTACTCCTGGGCAAACTTCAAACAAACAAATGTACTCACAGAAAGTTGTCATGCAAAGGCAGCTTCACAAGTCCTGGAAGGACCAGGGGTTTGCCCCTGAAATCCTACTCCATCCCTGGGATGAAGCAAAGGACAATCCCATGGGAGACAGTTTACACCACTTCAAACAAGCTGGAAAAGGCTGTTCTCCAAAAAGGTGAGAAAGAAAAACAAACAGGAATACTGCAGCTCTATGTCAGAGCTGCTACAGAGGCTGCAGCTACACTCTGCAGCCTCCAAGATGACACTCCACTACAGACTGACTTGAACATTCTATCTCCCTCATTCATAGCTGTGAGAGTTCCAAATGACATCACCTCCCCAGCTCTCAGCTCTCAGCTGTGACTGAAAACAGAGAGGGAGACAGAGTGAAATTCATTTACTGGATTTTCACTAGCTGCCTTTCCTGCCTACCACTAATTCTAGTTGGGATTCTAGTAACCCCAGGGAACAAGAGGGTTACATATACATTTACAATTTGCAGGTCACACCAACTGACACCTGTGCAGGGTGTAGTCAGCAAGCCGGTCCCTAGCTAGGAGAACAGAGACATGGTAGGGTGCAAAAGAGCCTTAAATAGATAACTGAAAAGTTAAAACCTTATATCTGTCAATGTTGTTTACCCAATGTGTAAATGTTTTGTACATAATGTGATTATGTCTGTATTCTTTATGTGTGTGTATATGTATATTCGGATGAGACGTTAAACCGAGGTCCCATCTGCCTGGATTGGTGGTAGTTCAGGTGGATGTTAAAGATCCCATGGCACTTATCAAAAATAGTAGGGGTGTTTTTATTTGCAAAAATAAACATAAAATACAACACATTATCACAGAAAACAGAAAAAGACACAAAAAGGCTACATCACTTTATCTATATATCTTTTCAAATTCACTTTAAATATATATACTGTCATTTTTTTTCCACATTTATTCATGTTTCTTTTGTGTCTTTATTTATGCTTAATAAAATGCAGAAATCCTTTCCATAATTTCTTTAGTGTTCCTGAAGATGCTCTTGACATATCTATGGCATAAATTTTCTCCAACTCTTTTACAATTAGTCTACTAATGCAAACATACGACATATTCTTTTGGTATATCACCCATTGTATTCTGGCTTGCCACAGAAAATATTTAAGACATCCTAAAAATAAAGTCAAAGTCTCCCATGTACTCCGAATGCACCAACTGGAGACACTCCAAAGCTAAGAATTCATATGTCATATTTATCAGCCATTTCAGATTCCATACATCTGCTAAAAACACAATCTCTACAGCGTGAGGAACAGTTTAGTAAAAATGCTCCATGGATTCTCTTTATTAATGCATTCAGGTATGGGCATAACCTGCTCCTGCAAGACTTTATATTTAGCATTTCCCTAACATTTAATCTTCCATAGAAAATTAACCACTGAACCTCCCATTGATTTTTGGGCAACCTAGGATTATTTAATTGTGCCACTATAATAGGGTTCAAAGTTAATGGGCAGTTTTAAATTCCGCTCTTGTGGATATAGCTTTGCATTAAATGGCTATATAAATCCCTTTGCTAATCTTCAGTGCTACCCTCTTCTGTATTTCCCATTTATATAATTTTTGTGTCGAGATGAAAGTGCTCAGGAATTTTTAAATATTTATTAAGTTTAGGAGCTAAAGAAGTCCAACACTTACAGTATTTCCCCATGTTTATTAAATTCCATGAATTTTCAGATCTGGATTCTGATATCAACCCTTCTTTTACGGAGTTGGTAATGAAAAAACATGGGCGTATACCACCGGGTCTATCATTCCTAAACCCCCCTGTTTTATTTTTAGGTATGTAAAACTTCTTTTCACTGGATTTAAGCGGTTACCCCAAAGCATCTGAAAGAAAGTGCTATATAATTTTGTTTCAAATTCTGTTGGAAGTGGAAATACCATTGCCACAAATTGAATAATCGGTAAAAGAAATTGTTTAATTATGTGGACTCTCTTAATTTTAGACAAACGCCATTGCTTCCATCTAGATACTTTGTTTGCAACACTCAAGTACCTTTCCCAATTCTCCTTTGGAACATTCTGGGGACCAAAGGTAATGCCCAAAATTCGACGGGTTTCTAGAAAATAAATCTTCTCCAACCATAGTTCCAAGATCCCACATCCTCCAATTATAAATCCTTTTGTTTTAGTTATGTTAAGTTTGCATTAGACACTTTAGTAAACTCCTCAAATGCTCTCATAAACCCGAAACTGATGAAACATCCTCCAAATATATAACCAAATCATCAGCATAAGCTTGTATGCTAGCTGCACCAGACTGTTGTCGTTATAGGATATCCCTTTCATTTTGTGCTCCAATGCAGTTCGTAGAATGGATCTATAGAAAATGTATATAAAAGGGGCTTAATGGGCACCTTGCTTCACTCCTGTAGTTAAAGAAAACCCAGCAACCTGTTCGGCCTTTCACAAAGGGAAAACCATCCCATTCTGATACACTTGCTCAATTAATCCTACCAACTTATCCTGCACCCCATAATGCCTCAAAGTTTTAAAAGAAATGGCAAATGAACCCTGTCAAATGCTTTTTCTAGGTCTGCTATCAAATAACCTGTTAATCCCATCTCATTGTAATAATCAATCACATCTCTTATTCGCATAATGGCAGACTGAATTCTTCTCTCTGGCAATCCACAATATTGATCAGTCGAAATCACTTTCCCTGCGTGTTGCTTAAGCCTTTCATTCAGTATTTTGGCAAAGATTTTATAATCAGTATTTAGCAGGGTAATTGGTCTCCAATTCCCCATAACTTGCTTATCACCTGTTTTAAAAATATAGGTTAACAAACCTTCCGAAAAAGATGGGTAAATACTATTTTTATCTAAAAAAATCTTGAAATAAAAGGCCCAAGCATTGACTTAGTTCATCCTGAAACTTTTTGTACAAGTTGTTTGTGAGACCATCTAGACCAGGTGAAGTATTTAATTTTAGTGACCTAATAGTTTCCTTAATTTCTTTCTGGGAGATAGTATCCCACTCTGTTTCTGCATTATGCCTTATATAAGATACCGGGATCCTATTTAAATAGTCCTCTATCTCTTTAAAAGAAATAGATTTTTCAGGATTTAGGGAACCAAAATATTCCTTAATTACCTCTCTGATTTCCAACTCTGTAGTTGCTATACCCCCATCAGATCTTTTCAACTCCTCCAAACTCATTGAGTCTCTAAATTCCTTGCACATCTGAAAAGGGTCCCCAAAAGGTGATTTCTTTACCCCATTAATCAATATGGCCTGCATTGTTTTACTTCTATCATACTGGTATTCTTTCATGTCATTTTTTTAATAAGGAGATTTGTTCTGAATAATCCCACCTAGAAATATAAGCTAAAGAAAAGTCTCTGAAGTTGCTTCTCAAACTGAGGTAGTGCAGAAATTTTCATTTTGATTTTCTTCCAGTATTTTTAAACAGGTTACTAGGTCTGCTTTTGTGTCTAACCACCATTTACTTAAATCTGTATATAAAAAAGCTACCGAAAGCCTAGCCTTCAAAAGATTTCTTGTCTTAGACTGTATAGAATTCAATTCTAATACTGAATTATTAAGCTTCCATCTAATATGTCGTACTTCTCTCATCTCTGGAAGTACAAAGGTGCTTATCAAAAATGAGTGATCTGAAAATTCAGAGGTGAACATTTGGAATGATTTTATATGAATGTTTGAAGAAACAAACATATGGTCAATAAGTGAGAAGAATTTCCCTTTTCTAAAAGAAAACTGATTTTTAAGAGTTAAGGAGGTATTACAACTCACTAACCCTGCATCTCTAAGGATTTTACCTAACGCGTTAGTATCACAGTAGGTTTTCTTGCCACTTTGTTTGCTATGTATGAGATCTGAACTGTGCAGTTAAAGTCCCCCATAAAACTCTGACCGTCAGAATAAGAATGGTTGCACCAATGTTAGACAGTTCACCCTACTTGATTTGGTTTGTGGATTGTATATATTGATAAACCGAAAACAAAACCCACACCATTTCCCATCCAAGATCAAAACCTCCTGGTACCAAGTCTATCAGATTATGCAACTGAAAGGAAAATGAGTTAAATAAAATCCCCACTCCATCCGCAACATCTTCCCCAAACGACCAAAAGGACGGGCCCCACATCCACTCTTTCTTAAATGCTATCCTTTGATCAATAGTAAACATCCATGTCTCCTGCAAAAACCAGACTGATAAGGGAAAATCATGTATAAACTTAAACACAGCCTGCCTTTTAGCTTTATTTAATAAGCTATGAGTGTTTAATGAACCCCATGAACACTCCATTTTCTTTCATTGTGGTCAATACCCTTCATTTTTTTCTTTTTTTCTTTTTTTTGTCCTTATAATTCTCTAGTATCTGAGATTTATTTGAAATAGTGGATCTTTGGGAGTCTGATTCCTCCTCTTCTGCATTTCCCCAAGTTGAAGACAGAGCCGCATAAGTATTACTAGTCTCCAACTGACAATCGGGGCCCTGGCCTTCAAATTTCTAGCTGACCTTCTCTGAGGAACAGTTACAAAGGTATCCTCTAGCTTTTTTCCTATGTCTGCTGTTCCTCTGTCTGATTTTCCTACTTTCTCATCAGAGAAACAACACAGGGTATGCTTAAAATATTCGGAGGGCCCATTTCTTCCTTTTTAAATATCGTTTTGCTAACCTCAATACCATTCTTATTCCTTTGGTGTTCAGGAAACATTTTTTCCCCTGTTGGCACCATTTTTGAAACCAAACTATTTTTCCTTTCTGCTTTACCACTGACCTCAGGGATTGTTACTACAGAACTAGGTACAGAAAGGGAGCCCTCATGCAATGGGGTGGATTGAACCACAGCATCTTGAGCCTTCTGAATATAAGACTCAGAACCAGAACTATTTGATGAATTATGTGCGGCCCAGGGGCAGAATTTAAATACATGGCCTTTTGCCTCACATAAATCGCATCGAGATTGATTACCACAATACATAGTTACGTGCCCCACCTCCCCACAATTATCACATCTGGGTTGATCACAAACACTAGATAGGTGAGTCTTTGCTCCACACTTATAACAGGCCCTGGGTTGTCTACTATAGAAACACACTCCTCTGTCCTTCCCTAACAAGAAAGAGTTTGGAATGTGCTCAATTCCTGTTTATTTTGCCTCAGCTTGACCTTTGTATTTCCACCCACCGTCAAAATTGTTCTGAGTCTAGAATAGGTTCTGTTCATTTAAAACATCACACTTCTTCTTTAACCAGAATGTAATATCTTCAACCCATACCCCTTCATTCCGAAACATGATGGTAAACAAACTTAATCAAAGGCTTTGACAATGGTATCACTATAAAGGGGGCCCATATTGGGGAAAATTTCACTTGTCCATAACGTAACCAGAAGAGCTCAAGTGCTTGTTGTGACCTAAAGCTAACATCAAAATTATCCTCACCAGAAATGTGTATAAATGCATATACATCTTTAGGAGAAAAATGTAAAGAATCTTTCAGCAAAACTTTCCCCATGTAATTTCTGTCTGGTCTAACTTCTAATCCTCCTTTATACCGCAAACGTACTGCATGCCTCCTTGGTGCATCTTCCCTCTGTGCATTTGAAAAAAGATCTGACAGTAAAGGCTTTTTATCTGGTTCCTTTGGGGGGGACTAACAATTCCACTGCAGGCTTAGACAAGGCATCCGTAGCCACAGTACCCTCTTTTGAATTACTTAAATCATTCGGGTTACTTGCAGTATCTAAAATCATATTTTCCTCAATATTCTTGCCTGTACCTGAAACCTTTTCTTGAATTTGTACCTTTGGGGCCCACTCAGGAAAATCCTGAGAAAATGGTGACTTAGGGCTCCAAGTAGGATCAGGAATCCATCCACCAGATTCTGACACAAACCCAACCTGCCCCACTTAAAGCAGTTTCTGGCATCCAGACTTTTTGTCCCTCCACACTTATAAGGGTGCTTTTTATTATCTAAACCTGCTGTAGTAGACCTGAAATTACATTTTTCCTTATTCTCCTCCGAAAAGAAAATTCTGTGACCCTAATTGGGAACCTACGCTGGACTGATAAATAACATTTTTATTATCCTCTAATGTATCTCCTTGTTTCCCAGTATTATTTAAGACAAACCTTTAATTTTGTCCAAAGGTACAGCAGCATCCGAAAAGTCCATATGTAAAGTGTTACAGCTCCTTTCAGTATTTATGGCATTGCTGTCCTGTTTAATCTTCATCTGTGCAGGTTGAAAAAATAAGTTACAGGATTTATTGAGGTTTTCAGTAATCCCTGGCTTGTCTTCTTTTAAATCCTCCCCGACTGTATTGCAGCACAGCGCTTCGGAGCTCTGTTTATTCACTGCGCTAATGCCTGTCATTGTGAGCCGAGATGTAAGCTCCGTTTTTGCACCCGTAACAAAATCCGTGTTCACTAAAAGAAAACGAGCTTGGCTGCAAGACGACAGGCAATTCAACTTGTTCGACCCTTTAACAGTCATTTTTGAGTCTAAAACTGATAATTCTTCTGTGTTAAGAAAATCAAAAGTACCGGTTTGAATTTCAGCGCTCTTTCACCCAGGACTCTGTTCTATTGGACGCCTGCCAGCCTACGAAATCTTCCAATCTCTTCCCTTCTTCTTCTTTCTTCCACACCTCCTCAGATTGCCTAGTTTCCACCATTTTTCTTTCATCTCTTTCATGCCATTGCAGATTGCAGGTTCTGGTTCAAACTCTGCTGCAGCAAACAAGAGCTTTCACCGCTCGAATTTGCAAGCTTGAGTTTAGAGCCACTCTTCCGTAAAACCTGAAGAAACTATAGCAGGCAATACCTCCAAATTTAATTCTTCATTAATTTTCTCAGCAAGCTCCCCTGAAGATTCTCCTTTCGGGAGCTTAATAACTGAAATAAATTCAGCCAAAACTCCAGCTGCAGCCTCCAGCATGCTATGAGCAGGAGACAAGGCTTCTTCTCCTCCTACTCTGCAAATGTCCTCCTCCATCCTGGAACTCCTTCGAGTGGCCATTTGCAAAAATGACCTGTCCCCCTACTGGCAGCCTAGCAGCAACCGAGTAGGGGAATTTCCCCGGTGTCCTGGCCAAATTTCCCTCATTCACTATAAATACCACCAATAGCTTAATCTGGTTCAAAGACAGTTGGCATTCATCTGTATCCCTCTCCCCCGGGTCATGCCTGAAAATAGGCAGGATTTGTCTAGTGCACTTACCCGGTCAACAAAAATGAAATAAATAAATATATGTGTGTATATATATATAATATATATATATATATATATATATATATATATATATATATCAGAGGAAAAAACTTACATGTTGTTAGTTGTTCGACAAAGACAGTGAGATCAGTGTTAGGTTGAACACCTTGTTGCTACATTTCAATGAGTTGGTGATTGTCGCCAGCCCTAACTCTCACCCCATCACATGTGTAAAGCAGCAGAAGTATAGGAGAATGGGGGAGAGTTAGGATCCATGACCCCAATGCGCACCCCAATGCTGGGGGTGGGACTTGGGGTCCAAGGGGATTTTCAACCCTAACACTGAATTTCCTCACTTTTGTCACTGTGGAACAACCCTAACTAATGCATTAAATGGAGTTTTTGCCTCTAATTCTTCTTTGAGAATGATAATGAGAAATAGTGAATGTACGCAGCGGCGGAATGCGGGCCCTCCCACCACATACGCGGCGCGGGAGCTGGCTCCCGCCACGGATGTCTTGTGGCATAGTAACAGGAACAGCAATGCAAACAGAAGCTCTAACAGTGGAGCACATGGTAACACAAGCACGAATGAGAACAGAAAGGGTAACGCACACGGTGGCGTAGATGGGAACGGTCTGCCACATGATGTGTTGTCACATAGTAACATGGTGCCCGCAAATGGAAATGTCAAAGGGCATGGTGGCGCAAAGTGAAACAGAAAGAGAAACAGTACTGTAGACACAAATGGCAAAAAATAACAGAAACGCAAGCGCAAAGGAAAACGCAAAGGATAACGCACATGGTGGCGTAGACGTCAACGGTAAGTGAAACGGGTACGGAACCGCAAGCGGAAAGGGCAACGGTAACAGTAATGTAAGCACACAGGCTGGTTTTCCCCAAAAGCTGTATAGAGAAAGACAGTGAGTACAAAGAATGTATGCATAATAATGGGTATCGGAGCAGAAAATGAGGACTGGGAATACTAAATAGGTTATATCTCAGGAACCGTACGACGTAGGAAAAAAATATAAAAGTCATATGATTTATGACTGTCCTGGCTAGTTTTCCACTTAGTAAGCATTTTTCCAACGAAAAGTCTGTATCTCGCACCGTTTCCGAGATACGGGCCCTGAAAGGTGCGACTAACGCCGTAATGTTATCCTATGGGAAAAAAAGAGAAGTTCGGAGTGCCATAACTTTACCTTCCTGTAATATTTTTTCACCAAACCACTGAAAGACACATCTGTGGGCTGTTGGCTGTGTCCCCTCCAAATTTCAGGAAAAAAGACCGAACCATTATTTTGCAGTAGGGTGCCAAAGGATTCCTGTAATGCGTTGGGCGCCGTAATGTTATCCTATGGGAAAAAGTGTCAACTTTGGAGTACTGTAACTTTGCCGCCATGCAATATTTTTTTGACAAAACACTGAAAGGCACATCTGTGAGATGTCGGCTATGTTCCCTCCAAATTTCAACCCAAAACTCCAAACCGTTCTTTTGCAGCGGAGTGCCAAAGAATTGCTGTCATTTTCCCACAGACTAGAAAAGTACTGTCGCATCATAAAGCTTTCAAAATTTATGACACTTTCATGAGCATGAAAGTACTTTGCGAAAGTGCTTTTTCCAGAAATTTGAAAAACATATTTCTGGGGTGTTTTACCACAAAATAAAGACATGGCTAGCATCTTCAGGGTCCGACTAGGTGAATACGAAAAGAATTTGGTTGCTACAGGGTCCCAAATTTAAATGCCAAGCATTTTTCTGATCACTAACTGAAAACGAGATGGTGGATTTGCAAAAGTAACAGGGCCATTTGCGAAGCTAAAAATGCATTTGCGATACTGTTGAACTTTTTGTTAACTTTTCCCATTGACTTATAATGGGAAATTGTTTTTTGAATAACTTTTGAACCATTTAATATTTTTTCACGAAATCTTTGAAAGGCACATCAGGGACCCCGGCCGCATGTTCCCTGAAGATTTTGGGCTGATCACATAAACTGTATGACCTGTAGAGCGACCACAGAATTCCAGAAAAGCGTAAAGCGTGCACATATCATGCTTAATAACTCCACAACGTGTATCCAACCAGTACAAATCTTAGCAGATACCAAGGCATATGAGTCTTGATTGTGTATTCCAAATTTCAGCCAAATCCATTAAACGGTTGAAAAGTTATTAAGGTGCAAAATTTTGGGTTTAATATAGAAATGACTCTCAACTCCTAATTATGGTAGCACTACCGGTATACCATAATAATATATATATATATATAAATATAAATATATATATATATATATATATATATATATATATGGATTACTCAAGTGAAACATGTATGTTTGGCTTAATTGTGTAGGGTAAGACTTAATATCAATTTATTGTATGTTTCAATGCAAGCCAAACCATACTGTGTCAAAACAAGACACTAGCTTTTATTGTAAATAGAGCGCTGCTGCCATCTAATGGCCAGTGTGATCACTCACCAGTTATGGAGGCTGTAACCTCTTAGCTATGACGTAACTATGCAGTAATTAACTGCAACCAATCAGAATTGGCCAACAATTCTTAAAGTTTAAGGCACATGCCAAATTTGGTAAAAAAATGTATACTAACATTTTGATTGGTCCAAGGACCTAGTGGTCACTCAAAGAGTAAGGTCAGCTAAAATATAAAAGCTGCATATCTGTGCTGGTTTGTTAGAGAGAGGAGAGGATGAGAGAAGAGGAGAGGAGAAGAGAAGAAAGAGAAGAAGGAAGAAGTCTAAAAGCCATAACCTGTCTGTCATAGCCTGCATATGGTAAGTGATAAACACCTGTATCAGGTAAATTAGGACTGCTTTTTAATTCTATGCTTGAGTAGGAAGTCTATGCTTGTTATGGGATTAGAACATAAAACTTGTTCCATAACCTTTAAATATTTGACTCTTGGTTTAATTTAACCTCTATCTTAAGGGACCTAGGGAATTAAGTGCTTTGGCCAGGCACTCAGATTCAACAGTCAGAGTAGGTAAGTGATGGATCAAAGATAATGGTCAGACATTTGAAGGAGAGAATAGTGTCAAGGAAGGAGCCATCAGGGTACTGGACTCTGAGAAGGCTGTCAGAGTGACCAAGGGTAGAGATTTTGAATTTAGAGCCAAATATCATAACTTTCATTTTTGACGTGTTTACCAGTAGCTTGCTGGAGGAGAACCAGTGGTGGGCCAGACAGAAATCAGTGGTGAGTGTGGTGGACAGTAACGAGTGGGAGGGGAGAGTTATGGAAGAGAATCAGATCATCGGCATAAAGGAGGGATTGACACGATAGGCCCTCTGATGGGAGAGAGTTTATGAAAAGGGAAAAGAGAAGGGGCCCAAATATGGAGCCCTGAGGGACACCAACAGAGACAGGCATGGGAGAGGAAGTGGTACCACCGAGGTAGACCATTTGGGTTCAGCCGGAGAGGCAGTTTGAGAGCCAGGCTGTGGAAGCAGAGGAGAAACTCAGGGCACTAAATTTAGTTGTGTGGATGTTATGGTTGACTAAGTCAAAGGCCTTGGATAAGTCAGTGAATACTGCCCCCGTTAATTTCCCCACACACATATTCCTGAGCACATGGTCAATGAAGCAGGGTAGTAGTTGTGTTGTGATTCTTCCTGAAGCCATTCTGTTGGGGGTTGAGGAGGTTGTGCTTGTGTAACCCTGGTGACGTGTCCCAATGGGCTACCACCCCTGCCTGTGGCCCAGAATACAGGTTGAGGGACCTTCGTTCTGGTTTGAATGTCAAGAAAGAGCTCAGTACCAACAGTAGAACTATTTGTGTGGTGCCTCCACAGAGAACATCTTTTAAGTGGGTCTAATGACAAACTAGTACAACCCCCTGGGATGCGGTACCTACCCACTGCCCCAACCAGTGGTCCCACACATGGATCCCCATAAAACAGATTACTTTGCATTCAGTAGTACAATTAATGGGGAGTACTAATAATATGCTCATGGTGACCACACTTACCAACAGGATTCTGCCCTCTAATAATATGCTCATGGACAGGGTTAACATTAACAATAAACCTCATTTATTAGGAGAATAAACACTGGGGTGTTGGGAATGCAAATTAAAGCTGGATATTTTTGTTTCATTTGGATTTGGCAAAGCATTCAAGCAACAATTAGCAGTCCAGATGGACAGTCCCAGTTATCTTCACTGGGTACAAAGACTATAACCATTGCAGGCCGGGCACATTGCAATTTGTTGGCCGGCATTGGGGCCCTTAAACAAACAACCTGATTTATTTTTGTAATCTTGCAGAGTAGCTTAACATTTGAGGGACAAATAACTGACTCTTTGGCAATCTGGTATTTGTAATCCCAAGCCCGATGGCCTGCACAACAATTTAACCATAAACTTGCAATTGTAGCAAACAATGAAGTAGCAGAAACAGTTTTAAACTTGGTTGCAGGGACAGGCCCTGAAACTACTCATGGTACCATGGCTTCTCAGACTGGCAGTGTGGTCTGCCGGATTCATCCTGGAGCAGGATTCAATCCTCTGGATCTTGGCTGCAGGCTGCAGTCTTCCATCCTTCTGGGACAGGACCAGCATACAAGGACCAGGGCTAACACGACTAACCCCCACGTCAAGGTGTCCCTTCCATAGGTGGCCACAACCCACGCTAAAAGTTGCAGTGTGAGCTGACTCCTCAATCTAGTCTTAGAACAGTTCACTTCAAATGGCAACCACAGTATTTCAGGCATTTTAATACAGGACCTCTGTATAAGGAATTCAGTCTCTGATGCAGCTTTGACTGTAGTACACAGCTTACCCAAGTAACAGGATGCAGTCCCTGATAACAAGCAGGAGAGCTTCTCCTCCAGCCTCCCTCCTCAGCAATTAGGCATTAGACAAATTCTGTAGCCACAGACTTTACTTTTAGCAGCAGTCTCTGAGACAGTTTTCTTACTTTGATGCAGCTTTGCTTTACATTTCAGCTTTCCTGTCACCACAGACTCTGATGCAGTTCAGGAGAATTAAGTATTGGCAAAATTCATACTCTGTTTTAGCTTGGAAGCTGGAGAGAAGTAGTCTGCAGGTTCAGCAGTTCTAAACAATTCAATTCAGACTGAAAGACTGTGACGAGGTAAGCAAGGCCTCTCCTCTTTCTCCCCAGAGCAAGAGTCTGAGCTTCTTCTCTCTGTGGAAGCTCCCTCAGAACTCCCTAGTTCAAATTTTAAGTAATAATCAGTTGTAACTTTTTATTTCTGAAGTATTTTTCTTTTTCCTTTTGCTAATCATAAAGTATTCTATGTGATAATATTGAGCTGCATGTGTGGAACAGCCTTAGCCTGGCAGCTGGCATATATAACTCTACTGCCCCACATGACATCATCAGCATTATGATCTCACTGACTGTGACATCACAGGTGAATTACCTGGCAGTCACTCACTTGCTGTTCCTAAGTAACAGTGAGGTCACAGTGAGTGAGGTCACAGTACTGATGATGTAGTGTGGGGCAGTAGAGCTAGATATGTCAGCTGCCAGGCTGAGAGCTGTTCCACACAACACAGCTACTAACAACAGGTAAACAATCTTCTAATTAAACAAAGGGAAAAGAAAAAGTACCTCAGATATAAAAGGTAATAGTTGGCTGCTTTTAAAATATAATATTAGTTTTAGGCAGCACACTAGCTCTTTAACTGAAGGAAACAATACTGTAATCTGATTGGTGGAGGAAGCTGTCAATCACAGTTCTAGCATCCCGATTGGCCCAAATGGGCACCAATAATTCAGTTCCTTATTTCTCCCAACAGCCATATCAGAAGGTACCCAACTGGGACCCTTTGAGTTCCAAGTGACTGAAGACAAGGTCAAAGCAACAAACATGGCTGCTGGATAGCAGATATGTAAACAGTCCAAACTTTAAAGTCAATTTTATATGCAAACAGCTTAGTTTTAGAAATAAATATTTACAGCATTTGATAGAGCTCCTTCTGCACTATTACGTGACTATAGACTGGAGATGAAAGGAGTGCTGTCTGGCCAGTCACAAGCTCCAGAATCTTGGACCCAGCCCAGGCTATGCACAATATATACAGAGGCTGACCTTCTTAAAGCTATAGCACAATGGCATTGATTCACACATTCGCACAGGAACTATTGACACAGCATTACTTTACAAGGATTTACACTCTCATCACTGGATATTAGCCCAGGTTGAGAGGCAGATCACAGGACTGGAACATGGCCAGGCTGAGGGCTATAGCTGTGCACAGGGAAACATCTCAAGGTAAGCCCTACAACTTTGGGGGAGGTTACACTCTCCCCTACCTAGGAAACCTTGGCATCCACACTAAGTCCATAATAAAACTGGCAGTCACTAATAATATTTTACTATGTGCAAAGTCTAGCTAGACATTCAATAACTATCTACATACTGAAGTAAGAATAGATGTTAGTAAGGCCTTGCATTTTCCAGTAGCAATTGTCATGACATATAGAATACAAATACACTTTATAGTCACATCTGGATAAAGGTTAATTAGCACAGGTTACTAACACTTTTCATATTATCCCCCTTTTTCTACCTGTAAAACGCCTTCTATAGTGGGTGTAGGTTTCTCTTTTATTGGAAGCAGTGAAAACAAGCCTTGGCAGTGAGTTGGGCATTACATATACTCCTTTGTGCACAACATTAATTGGAAGATCAACAGGGTGGTCTGGAGTGTCATACATGAGTTTTAACACAGGTTTCACAGTTCTTCCACAGTGATGTGGCAAGTCCGGCATTGGCACTTGCACTTCTCCTTCAGCATTTCGGGGCACTACTTCTGGTTCCTTGTCCACCAATGAAACAGCTTCTGTAGGAATGGGCACCACTGCACTTTCTTGATCTTCACTATGACTTGCTAGCTCTTTCTCTTGATTATCGCTGTCACTTTCAAGCTCATCCTCATCATTAAGGGGTATAATCAACAAACTCTGAATCATCTACTACACATCTTTCAGGTTAAAGGTTACCAATGCTGAAACTGGAGTGAAAGATATTTCTTAGCCCATCTAGTTCAATTCCACTGCCTGATTCACCACTGGATGCAACACTTGGTTCAACATTTGTTTCAACATCTAGTTCAACGCTGGGTTCATTTTCCTCCACAGGGCAAAGGGGTTCACTGATTTCAGAACTTAGGCTGTCTGCATTACTGTATGGTGGTTCAGGTACAACAGATAGATTACAGCCATTATTGCGCACTGAGCTTTCAGAGGTATTGCACTGAGAAGAAGGGGGAGACCCCTGAAACAATTTTTCAAGTTCAGGAGTTGGGTAACACACAGCACAGAACTCTTCATCGCTTTCAGACTTAATCTCATCAGAATTAGCCACATTACTCACAGAGACAGTGGGTGGAGTAGCAGGAAGTTGTTGATTCTGTGTCTTATTTCTTGTAACAGACCTAGTCATCAAATTTAGCTATCACCACATAAGGGGCATGGCTCCATCGATCAGTGATTTTATGTTAGCCTTGGAGCCCAAGGTAGCGCATTAGTACACAATCTCCAGGTTGAAGTTCTTGAGCCTTAATTTGTTTATCGTGGTGGGCCTTATTCACTTGATTCCTTTTAGCAGCCATTGTTGTTGGAAGTTGGTAAGCATGATTCAACTGTTCTTTTAGTTTCTTTACATAGTGCAGATAACTTTCAAGCCTGGTGCCATCAGGTGAAACATCAAAACATATGCCAACAGGCAGACAGGCTTCTCTTCCGAACATGAGACTATATGGAGAAAAACCAGTAGCATAATTTTTTGTACAATTATAGGCGTGGACCAATGCACTGACCTGTTGGCTCCACCTGCTCTTGTCTCTGGGATCAAGGGTGCCCAGCACATTCAACAAACGTGCGATTAAATCTCTCAGGTTGTGGGTCACCTTGTAGGTGATATGGGGTAGTTCTGTTTTTTCTGATGCCCCAGAGAGATAACATTTCTTTTATTAATCTGCTTTCAAAATCACAGCCCTGATAGGAGTGAATGCATTTAGGTGCCCCATAATGCACAAATAACTTTTCCACCAACACTTTTGTAACTGTGAACACCTTCTGGTCCTTGGTGGGATAGGCCTGAGCTTATCAGGTAAAATGATCAGTCACTACTAGGATATTTGAAATATTCTTAGAATCTGGCTTCAGCCTAAGAAAGTCTATACAAACAAGTTCCATTGGCTCACTTGTTACAATATTTACCAAAGGAGCTGCTCTTTGTGGCTGGCCTTTCTCTGTATGCACCATCTACATGAGTTACAGTATTATTCAACATCTTTTGCCATCCTAGGGCAATTAAAGCATGACTGGACCAAATCTAGGGTTCTTTCACTGCCTAAATGTCCCATGTCATTGTGTAGGCTTTCAGTACAACTGTTTTGAATTTGGCTGGCAATACCAGTTGTCACTTGACAGGCCCTCCCAGGCTATCAATTATCTCTCTGTATAGCAATTGTTCATGCAGCTTAAGTCTAGTCCATTCTCTAAGTAGTAAGCTAGCAGCAGAGTTGGTGGGTTGCAACTGAGAGGCATTTCCTCCTTTCTTTAAGACAGCATTTACTTCCTTTAATAATGGGTCAAAATGTTGTTGTGGGGGGATTACACTTGGTTACATAGTCAGTGATTTTGTAACTGGCAGCCTTCTTGGGACAGTAATTATCTGTAACACTAGGATCACCAGATTTAGGAATGGGAAAATTTTGGCCTGCTTCCAGGCAGAGGGGACAGAGGCCGTGGTAAAGGAGAGATTAAAGATCAAGGTGAGTGGGCAGGCCATGTTGTGGGCCACTAATTTAAGAAAATGGGGAGTGATAATCCATCACTGTCAGCACTCCCTCTGGATGGGAGACTGAGAAGGAGTTTGTGTCCCAGCAGGAGAGATGGCCTTGAAGTAGAAAGGGGGGCTGCTGGAGCTGGTGGAGGGATTTGTGGGCAAGAGGGTGCATGGGGAGGTTTAGATAGATAGCTGTGGAGGTAGGTGAAGTGAGCATTTAGTGCATTTGCGATGTCTTGAGGGTCAGTCAATGAGCTGTTCAAAGTGATAAGGGGGGAAGGTGCTCGGTTGGTAGTGGGGGAAAGTAAGTCATGAAGGGAGGACCAGAAATGCCTGGGGTTACCTAGGTTCTAGGATTGCAGTGGTTGGAAATAGGCTGACTTGCTAGTGTGGATGCGGTGTCTACAGAGATTCCTCAGGCAATGGTAGTCATTCCAAAGGTGGGGGGATAGCATGGCTTTGTAGGTAACCCACTTGGCATTCCTCTTCTTCATTAGCATGAGGAAGTCAGAAGAGAGCCAATGGGTGTCATCCCCTCGTATTCTATGGGGAGTGAGCAGGAAGTGTTTGTTTTGGACAAGTAAAAGGGCAGAGACAAATGTGCCTAGCGCCAGGGTGACATCAGCGCATGTACGGTAGTGGAATAACAAATAACCATACATGCACGGTAGTGGGGGGGACAAGGAGTTCTGCACTGAGGGATTGGTCACCCCCAGTGCCACTGTTACATTTTAGGGTGCTGGGTGCTGAGAGGGAGGGTCTGGTGGGGGGCTATGTAGTTCAGTGGTCATGGACCTGCCAACTGCCTAAAAAAAAAAAAAAAAAGTGCGAGCATGGAATGTCCCAGTGCGGAGGCGATTTTTTTGAGACTCCAACATGTTATTCATTCATAAGGAACACGGGAGTGCTTTTTCAAAGCAAGAGGTCTGCAGGGCTCTGCCCACTGCAGCCCTAAACAGGAGGTGGTGATGTCACTGTACAGATCACTGGTGAGGCCAGGTGGAGTGCTGTGTCCAATTCTGGAGGCTGCATCTCAGGAAAGACATAGACGGAGTGGAGTGAGTACAGACAAGGGCAACTAAAATGGTGCAGGGATTGCATCAGAAGCCATATGAGGAGAGACTGAAAGACCTCAACATGTATTCATTGCAGGAGAGGAGAGAGAGAGAGAGAGAGAGAGATATAGAAACATAGAAACATAGAATTTGACAGCAGATAAGGACCGCTTGGCCCACCCAGTCTGCCCATTTCCCTACCTACTGGATAAGCTGCAGATCCTAGTTAACCAGCAGCCTACTTCTTCCTACCCCCACCCCCTAGAATTGCCTTATGACTGTCCCATGCATGCTTGAATTCCACCACTGTTTTGACTCCACAACCTCCCTGGAAGGCTGTTTCCATGCATCCACAACCCTCTCTGTGAAAAAATACTTCCTACATTACCTCTGAGCTGCCCTCCATCTTCAAATTGTGCCCTTGTTCTGCAAACCTCTTTTTTGAAAGATGCTACCCTCTTGGACTTTGTTGATTCCCTTGAGGTACTTGAAAGTTTCTATCATGTCCCCCTCTCCCTCCTTTCCTCGAGGCTATACATATTAAGCTCCTTAAGTCTCTCTTCTATGTCTTTTGGTGCAGACCCTGCACCATTTTAGTGCCCTCCTCTGGACAGCTTCCATCCTGTCTATGTCTTTCGCGGAGATTGGGCTCAGAACTGCACGCAGTACTCCAGATGGGGTCTCACCAGCTGTCTGTACAGAGGGATAACTTCCTGTTTTCTACTAGTGATGCCTCTTCCAATGCATCCCAGTATCCCCCCAGCCCTCCTTGCTGCCCTCTCACATTGCTTGCCCACCTTTAGGTCATCTGATATGACTACCCCCAGGTCCCTTTCCATTTTTGTTGTTGTTAGTATCTCACCCCCATTGTGTACTCTTCCCTGGTTTTGTTTCCCAGGTGCATTACCTTGCACTTCTTAGCATTGAATCTAAGCTTCCATACATTTGACCATTCCTCTAACCTTGCCAAGTCCCTTCTTATCCTTTCCACCCCACCTTGTACATCAACTCTGTTGCAGATCTTTGTGTCATCTGCAAAGAGACATACTTTTCCTTCCAGTCCCTCTGCAATGTCGCTTATAAAGACATTGAAGAGGACAGGTCTTAATACTGAACTCTGCGGTACCCCACTAGTAACCCACCTTTCTTCAGAGTGGACTCCATTTACTATTACTCACTGTGTCCTATTCTCCAGCCAATTCTTTACCCAGGCTGTCATCTTGGGACCCACTCCCAGGCTGGCTAACTTGTATATTAATCTTTTGTGTGGGACTGTGTTAATGCCTTGCTAAAGTCTAGGTAGGCCATGTCCACAGCCCTCCCTGATCTACTACTTTGGTCACCCAGTCAAATAAATCTATCAGATTCGTCTGGCATGACCTTCCCGCTGTGAATCCATGCTGCCTTGGGTCCTGTGCCCCTCTGGCCTCTAGATACTCGACAATTCTTTCCTTCAGAAGTGATTCCATCATTTTTCCTATCACTGAGGTTAAACTAACAGGTCTGTAGTTTCCTGCTTCTGTCTTGCTCCCACTTTTGTGAAGGGAATCACATCTGCCCTCCTCCAGTCCTCAGGTACCACCCCATCCTCCCATGATTTGTTAAAGAGGGTAGTCAGTGGTGCCACTAGTTCTACCCTTAGTTCTTTTAGAATTCTGGGATGAATCTCAACAGGCCCCATTGCTTTGTCCACCTTCAGTTTTAAGAGTTCTTTCATAACCCTTTCTTCTGTAAATGGGCTGGTATCAACTTCTGTATCCAGAGCGTTTCCACTGTTTGTTTTAGGTACCTCCCCCTCTTCATTTGTAAATACTGAGCAAAAATATTTGTTTGGTATATCTGCCTTTTCACAGTCACACTCTGACCACCCTCCTCCCTCCCTTTATTAAGCCTCACTATCCCTCCCTTGGTCTTCCTTCACTCCCTGATTTACCTATAAAAGGTTTTATCCCCCTTCTTAACTGAGCTGGCTATCTTTTCCTCAGTTTGGGCCTTTGCTGTTCTGACTGCCTTCCCAGCTTCCTTTTGCTTTAACTGATACAGTTCTGTGTCCTGCTCCTTCTCTGATTCCTTGTACTTCCTGAATGCTTTCTTTTTCTCTTGAACCTTCACTGCCACTTCCTTTGAGAACCATAGTGGTTTCTTACATATGATATATACTTGCCAGGAGCTTGGGCAATAAAATGCCTGAGCTCCAGGCAATGCTAACTGAGAGAGAAGTGGATGTGGCAGTGGTCACTGAGACCTGGGCCACCACAGGGCATGACTGGGACCTGAACCTGGAGGGTTACACCATGTTAAGGAAGGACAGGGGGAGGGAAGGGGAGGAGGGGTAGCAATGATAGTCAAAAACTGCATTGGCATAGGGGGAGTGGAGGAGGCAGAGGGAACTGTGGAGGCGATTTGAGTCATCTTGATAACAATGGGGGTCAAGAGAGTAAAAATAGGAGTGGTGTATAGACCCCCTGTGCTGGCAGGGGAGCTGGAGGAGAAGCTTGTGGCAGATGTTGGGAGACACTGCAGATTGGGCAGGGGAAAGGTGGTGGTGTTGGGGGACTTAAACTTGCCAGGCATGGACTGGGAGACTATGACATCCTCAGTGGCCAGGGAACAGAGATTGTTGGATGTCTTTCAGAACGCGTTCTTAACTCAGCAGGTGGGGGAACCGACCAAGGAGGCATGGATACTGGATGTGGTCCTACATAGATACATAGATACATAGACAGTGTTGGCAGATAAGGGCCTCTGGCCCACCCAGTTTGCCCATTTGAGCTTGTAAGTTCAGTTTATATTTTCCTAGAAGTCTGTTGCCCCTTACCCCTGACCTCCAGAATTCCTTTATGTCTATCCCATGCATTCTTAAATTCCGTGATTATTTCAGCCCCCACCACTTCCTCTGGCAGGGTGTTCCACTTGTCCACCAACCGCTCTGTGAAGAAATTCTTCCTCATGTTTCCTCTGAATCGTCCTCCTCCAACTTCATCCCATGCCCTCTAGTCCTGGAACATCTTTTTCGCTTAAAAATAGTGTATTCCTGCACCCTGTTTCTCCCTGTGAGATACTTGTATGTCTCTATCATATCCCCTCTCTCCCTCCTCTCCTCCAGGGAGTACATGTTCAGTTCCTTCAACCTGTCTTCATAGGACTTGTGATGCAATCCATGCACCATCTTTGTTGCCCTCCTCAGAACCTTCTCTACCCTGTCTATGTCCTTACATAGGTATGGTCTCCAGAACTGTACACTGTACTCCAGGTGGGGCCTCACTAGTGTCTTGTATGGCGGAATTATGACCTCCCTTTTCCTGCTGGTGATGCCCCTGCCTATACATCCCAGCATCCTATTTGCTTTACCTGCTGCCTTGTCACACTGTTTCCCTACCTTGAGGTCATCAGAGATGATAACCCCAAGATCCCTTTCCTGCTCGGTGCATGCTATATCCTCACCCCACCCGATATATTGTGCCAGGGTTTTGTCCCCATATGCATTATCTTGCACTTCTTTGCATTGAATTTCAACTGCAAACCCTGACCATTCTTCAAGTTTCTGCAGGTCCCTTCTCATTCTGTCTACACCCTCTGGTGTGTCTGCTCTGTTACAGAGCTTTGTGTCATCAGCGAACAGTGAAATTCTGCCTTCTAGGTCATGTGCATTGTCACTGATGAAGATGTTGAATAGGACCGGTCCCAGCACTGATCCCTGTGGTACCCCACTGGTCACTCTTCCCTCTGTGGAGTGACAGCCATTTACCACCACCCTCTGTGTCCTGCCACCCAGCCAGTTACCTACCCACCACACTACTGTCCTGCCCACACCCATATTCCCCAGTTTGTGTAATAATGTTCTATGTGGCACAGTGTCAAAGGCCTTGCTGAAGTCCAGATAGACCATGTCCACTGCCCTCCCCTGATCCACCTCTCTAGTCACCCAGTCAAAAAATTCAATGAGGTTGGTCTGACATGACCTCCCCCTGGTGAAACCATGCTGCCTTCGGTCCTGTAGTCCATTGACAACCAGATGTTCCACCAATCACTCCTTCAGTAGTGCTTCCATGATCTTCCCCACTACCGAGGTGAGGCTGACTGGTCTGTAGTTCCCTGCTTCCTCTTTGTTCCCGCTTTTGTATAAGGGGACTACATCTGCTGTCCTCCAGTCTTTGGGTACCTCCCCTGTTTCCAGTGATCGGCTAAACAGGATAGCCAGAGATTCTGGTCCTGGCAGACAGTGACCAGATTGGGGGCATGGAGGTAAGGGATCCGTTGGCAGGGAACGACCATCCCACGGACTCATTCTGCCTGGACTTAGGAGGGGTAGAAGGCTGCACAAAGACGGAGGTAACTGACTTCAGGGGGGTGGATTTCAAGTAAATGGGAATCATCCTTAAGGAGCATTTGGATGGGATTGGGCCAGACATGGACACTGACAGTAGGTGGGAAATCATCAGGAAGGGGGTGCAGGATGCTGCCAGCACCTGTGCAAGAGTAAGGCAAAAATGCGGTAGGGCTCGAAAACCCTGCTGGTGGACCAGGGAGGTTCAGGAGGTGGTGAGGGGAAAGAAGGTGGCCTATAGGCATTTTAAGTGCTCAAGGAGTGCAAGGGATTGAGGGGAGTACGAGCTGATGGCCAGAAGGGCCACTAAGGTGGGAGATCACGTGATGAGCTGAATCCGTTCGGACGTCTCCTGTGCTGCTCCGAGGCCCTGTCATAAATAAAAGCCATTAAAAGCTTCAAGACTGCTTTTTTTTTGTATTGAAACAGCTGTAGTCAAGTTGAGAAGTCTTGCGGGCTTGTTATAAGGAGATTTGGTGGATAATATATGTAAAAAGGAACCGAGGCAGCCTCCCAGATAGCGTGTGTTCGGCTGAAGTAGTAGGCCGGTCAAAAGCATCGGGATGGATACAGAAGCTGGTGAGCCTCTAGCGGTGGGAACTCCGGCTACTAAGCAGCCAAAACCCCACTCCCCTACTCCAAATGATCAAGAGGATGACCCGGGGAAGGAGGGAGGTTCAGGCTCGACTAATGCGGATATCCAAGATATTAAAGTAATGTTGCAGGGGCTGGTGACAGATTTTGCAGCAATGAAACCAGTTTTACATTCACTTCCGCAAAGAATGGGTGATGTGGAAGCTCAGATCTCCTCGCAAGAAAGGAAATCGTCTGTGATGGAGCAAGAACTGGTGGGGGTCAGAAGACAGGTTAAGAAGCTGGAAGAGAGAATGGAGGATCAAGAGTCGAGAAGTAGGCAGAATAACCTGATCATTGCAGGACTGCTGGAGAGGGCTGAAGGGCAAGATTGCGTTACATTCATGCAGGATCTCTTGTTTAAGCTGCTGGGCCCTACGCCCTTCAGCGAGGCGTATAATCTAGAGAGAGCCCATCGGGCGTTAAGGGAGATGCCACCTTCTGGAGCCAGGCCCCTAGTGATAATCATGCGTTTCCTCAATTATAAGGAGAAATCATATGTGCTGCTTACTGCTAGGCAAAAGAAATCGCTACAGTGGAATGGCGCTTCGCTCTGGCTATTCCAAGATCAAATGCCTACGATTAGAGAGAAACAGAAAGAATATGTGGAAATCAAGAAGAAGCTTTATTTGGCAGGAATAAAGTTTCGTTTGCAATATCCAGCGACTCTGGTGGTGCGGCTGCACTCCGGGGAAAAGAGGTTTTTAACCGCAAAGGACGCTCTCGAGGGGTTACGAGTGGAACTCCCTGAATTGTTCAAGTCTACAACTTGAAGGTGGCCCGAGAAGCAGGAGATGGTCTAATTTAAAGGACTGGGACTGGGGAAATAATAACAAACTTATTATTTAGGAAATTTGTATGTTATCTCTGGTTATCGGATTATCGGTACAAATTCTGGTCATAGAGGGTGTATAAAGGCTTGGGGTTGGAAGAGCACCTTTGGGGGTTGGGGGAATTGATGTTCTGACTTTGTGTTAACAAATGAAGATTCATTACTAGTTTAGAGACGTTGGGGTAGGGTGTAAGAGATATTGAGATGGGAAAATTAGAGAGGGGCAATTAGGGATGGGTGCTTGAATGGGAATTATCTTGTGGAGGTTCACATTGGAAATTTTGGTACTGTTTCCAGAGGGGGGTTAGGAAATGATGCTTAGGCAAGCAGAGGAGGGTAGGCTCTGAGGGGGAGTAGTGAGGTGGAGGGAAGGTTTCAAGGGTGGGGGAGGGTAAGCTTAGGAAGGTGAGGTTGACAGGAAGGATTACACCTTCACAGATGGGGAATCGATATAGTGGGAGCAGGGATTGTTAGATTGGTGCATTTACTAAATGCTTGTGGTTCTTTTGGAGAGGGGGTGGCCCAGGAGACTAGTAATGGGTGCGGATAGAAAATACCCCACTGTATAGGGGACAAGTAGTAATTTTAGGGCTTTTAGAGGAAAGCAATCCTGAGTGGGGTGAGGTACCATGGCATGGTCGCATAAGGCAAAAGTAACTGGTACCTCGTGGTACGGTCTCGGGGGTAAATGAATGGGGGAGAAATACAGAGCCAGAAATGGGGGATGGGAGTCCTTTAATGGCCCCCCTGCTGGATATGAGGGGCTATCTAGGGAGACTGGGAGATTGAGAGTTAGAAAAGGAGGAGTCATCTAGGTTTACCAGGGTATTTGGAGGCGGGGGAAGGAGAATTCTGATCTACTTTAACAGGTAGGGAGGGGAAACAGGTTACAGTTCTTATTAGTGGGGAGTATCGAGCGAGCTATGGGAGGGACTGCATAAGACAAGGAGAAATAATGATATTGTGGAGAGGAATGCCTTTCGGCACTAAAGGCTTTGTGGGTCATGAGCAAGGTCTTGGAGCTACTTAGACAAGGAAGGCGTGGGGGGCAGCACAGGAACGGGTTCATCCATGACTCGATACTTGGTAGGTGGTCGATCTTTGGATCGGGGACTGCTGGGGTGGGAGGGTGGAGGGGTAGGAGAGAAAGTCCATTATGGAGAGTAATTTGGAAGCAGACCTGGAGCAGATGGAAAGAGCAGGCTTAAACAATGTATTTGAAGGTTATTTCAATGTCAAGAATTAAAATAATTTCCTGGAATGTTAAGGGACTCAGGGGTAAATGAAAGAGAATGTTGATTTTAAGGCATATTGAATTAATGGGGGCGCATATTGCAGCTCTGCAAGAGACACACATGCTGACGGAGGAACTGAAAGATCTTAGGAGAAGATGGGTGGGGCAGGTATATGGGATAGGTAGGGATAGAGCTGCAGGAGGGGGTAGCGATATTAATAAGGAAATCATGCCCATATGAGGTGGTGCAAGTCAATGCAAGGGATGACAGTAGAGGGATATATGTCTTGGGCATACGACTGGGTAAGTCAATCTCGGTGGCTTCTATTTATGGCCCAACACCCCCAGATCCGGGGTTCTTTGCCTCTATTGAAGGGGATATAGCGGATTTCCCATCGCCTTTACTAATTTTGGAGGGGGATTGGAATACCTGCTTAAGTAACCATGAAGACAGAATTCCACCGTCTAGAGGACCCTTGTCCAAGGCCCAGATGGCCTTGAACAGATTTCTCGAAGCGACGGCATTGGTAGATCCTTTTAAGATGTATTCGGAGGGGAGTATGACTATGACTTTTTATTCGGCAGCCCACAAGAGTCAATCCCGAATTGATTTCTTCTTGGTAAATAGAGAGGTGATTGGGGAGATTAAAGAGACGACAACGGGGGTAGAATTTATTCAGATCATTCTCCCATCCAAATGGTGTGGGAACCTAGACCCGCCCCACCCAGGCCATATAGGTGGAGGCTGAACGATTCCCTGCTGGCAGAGCCCCTGATGTGAGATAGGTTAGAAGAGGCATTGTTGGAATTCATGCAGCAGCAAGTACCTACATTGCAAAATAAAAAACTGGTGTAGCCCGCCTGTAAGGTCTTATATGCGTGGGTGGCCCAGGGTATTGCACTACAGAGAAGTAGACAGAGAAGAGCAAAAGAGGAGTTTATTCTGAGGGCAATTGACTCATTGACACCATTAGAAGGGTCCTCTGGGAAGGTTGATACGGAACTTAAATATTTAAGGGAGGAGCTGGGGGATATCACTAACAGCAAAATAGAATTCTGGTTAGAAAAAATCAATGCCAGGTACCTGATGCAGGGAGATGTCCCAGGGCAGCTATTGGCGGCTAGAGTTAGGGAGTGGGAAGTGAGTAGAATGATTACTTCCATTCAATACGGGGGAAAACTCTTAACTGATTCACAAGAGATGGTGGAGGCCTTTGCGTCATACTTTCAGGAAATCTACTAGGCTAGAGACCTGGCGGGGGGAGGAAAATTGAGAGTGTTTTAGAGGGGAACCCCCTGCCAGCCTTGGATCCAATACAGGCCAAGGAGTTGGCGGCTCCAATTAGGGCGTTGGAGATTATGGGGGTGGTGCAATCGCTACCTGCAGGTAAAACACCGGGTCCAGATGATCTCACTGCCAAATTTTATCAAGTACATATACAAACTATACTTCCTATGCTTCAGGAGTTGTTCCGAGCCATACTGCAGGAAGGGGTATTTCACCCCCCGTTGTACCAGGCATGTATTACACTGATTCCCAAACCAGATAAACCCAGGGATGTCCCTGGAAACTATAGACTCATAGCTTTAATGAATCAGGATATTAAGATCCTCACAAGAATCATAGCAAATAGAATTTTGCACATTGCCCCTAGTTTAATTAGCCAGTAGAAAGTGGGATTCATGCCGGGGAGGGGGGCACATGATGCTCTTAGGAAGTTACAGCACATATTAAACCACATGCCCAACTCCCAGTTACCCTTAGCGCTGATATCATTAGATGTGGAGAAGGCTTTCCTTTTTGCTACTATGGAGCGGATGGGATTCCCGGCGGGTATTCTTAGAGGTATTAGGAATTTGTATGCTGCACCAACGGCCAGGGTATTATGTAATGGGTATCTTTCACGTGAAATAGGAGCTTGAAAATGGGACTCGACAGAGGTGTCCGCTCTCACTGATACTCTTCAATATTTACCTGGAGCCCCTGTTGAGAGCTATTAACAGGGACATGCGTATTAAAGGAATTAAGATGGGAGTGGGAATTGAAACTCTTGGTCTTTGCTGATGACATATTGCTGCACTTGGAGGAGCCAGCATTTAGTTTTAAGAGAGCAACAGAGGTAATAGAGAGTTTTTCTAGGGTCTCCAACTATAAGTTAAATTTGAATAAGACTCAAATCCTCCCTTTGACACTGTATGTTACTGGGGCTGATTTTATACCGTTACAGATACAATGGAGGATAGATAAAATCAAGTATTTAGGTATTTGGATCACAGCAGATTTGGAAAGGGGGGCGGAAACTAATATGGGGGGAATTATATCAGCACTTGAAGGGGACATAATAAGATGGAATAAATTGCCCTTAAACTTTACTGCCCGACTGGGTCTTATCAAGATGAATATATTACCCCCGCTTGTTATACCCGGTATATTTGGCCCCATATCGCATTCCCCATAAATGGTTCAATACAATTAGGAAACTAGTCTCGGGATTTCTATGGAAGGATAGGCCTCCTAGGTTAAAGTACAACAGTCTGCGTTCTGCTTCCCGACCTTCATATGTATTATGTGGCGGGACAGCTGGGTTTGATGAGTCGATGGGTCAAAGAGCTAGAAGGGGAGAGCTATAACCCAACCTGGCTCCAATTGGAGAAGCAAATGTTAGGAGACTCAGGCCTCGACCCGGATGCAATGTTGTATGCTAATTTTGGGAAAACTTTCAAAAAGAGATATGGGAACCCAATTGCGAAAACGGCGGATGCGTGGTGGTCTTTCCTATCCCCTGTGCAGAGAAAGGGCCAAATGAGGGCTGGAGACCAGCCTGTTTTAGGCAATCCTAATTTTGTAATTGGGAGCCGGGTAGTTAAACAGCGGTGGGCTAACCAGATGTTAGGTTTGAAATTAAGGGAAATTGTTCAGGGTAGTAGAATGGTCTTACCGGCACGATGCGACGGAATGCCTTTCTTTCAAAGATTACAAATTAAGCATATAGTAGAGGGGGCACTGAGGAAGTTGGGGGGTATTATGAACACCTTTTTCTCCTGGGGGATGCTTAAGGGGGTTGATCCAAGAGCTCACCCTCTCTCGCAAATTTATGAAGTGGTGCTGGATTTCCTTAGCCCAAGTTTTGCTAGGAGGGTTACATATTGCGAAAAAGTGATGGTTCCTCGGCAGTTAGATTGGGATAATATTTGGGAAAGCAGCAAGTATAACATTATACCCAAATATAAAAGAATGCAATTTTTCATTGTGTCCAATTTGTATTTTACCCCTGTGAAGCTATGTGACAGAAACCTGGGATGTGAGGGGGGAGTAGGGGATTTATTACATGTGATCCGGGGATGTAGTAGAATATCGACGCTTTGGGAGGAAATTAAAAGGCATATGGATGCAATGTTGGATTATTCAGAATTTATAACACCAGAGATATGTGTTCTGGGTGATTTCTCCCAAATCTCGGGTGTTATGCCTAAATATCACCTCTCCTTGACATGCGGTAGTTAAAGCTTTTCTATTGAAACACTGGAAAGGCGATCAAGTATATCCCTACGGTCAATGGGTAAAAGATTTATTGGGGATGCTGATTAAAATAAAGAGATTTCTTTATATGGGGGGAGGACTATATGTTAAACGATGGGCGGCGCTAGACGCAGCCTGTTCTTTGAAGATCACAAATGGGTAAACACAGGCTGTCTGTTGGATGGTGAAGAGCAGATGGTAATTATCTTAGATTGCAAAGATGTTTTTCCTGGTCTCAACTGGAGCTGTGTAGAGACAACTAGGACTTATATGTCTGGATAGTTGTAGATTGGGTAAAGGTCTGCTGACTCTAGAGGGGAGATGGGGGACTCTCTCTCTCTTTCCGGGGGACACAGACGGGTGCCACCCCTGACGAGAGGGCTCTGGATTTCAGATGGAGCTTTGATGCTGTTCAGAGGTTAATACTATATGGGGATTCAAAGGCATGACAGGTTGGGTAAATCTATACATATGCCCACTGTGGTAGAGTATGGAATATATGAGAGGTTGGGGTAGTCTCGGGGGTGGCTACCCACTCTGGTTGTAAATAGGGGGGTTGTATATAGTTTGCTCAGTCAGTTTGAGGTTGTGCACCCTGGCTCTGCCAGGTATGTGTATGTCTGTCTGTTTGTTTGTGAATTTTGTCTATGGAAAATGAATAAAGATGGTTTAAAAAAAAAAAAAGAAGGGCCACTAGGGTGGGGAGAATGGCTAAGGCAAGGAAGGAGCAGAACCTGGCCAGGGAAATTAGGAGAGGGAATAAGGGTTTTTTTTAGGTACATTGGGGAAAAATGAAGGGTGAAGGGGCAGATTAGCAGGATTATAACAGGGGAGGGATGGGCACAAAACCCAGGGGAGCAGGCTGAGGTACTAAATGAGTACTTCGCCTCAGTTTTCACCAAGGAAAATGGGGGGGGCTGCATCATACATGGGAGGAGACAGAGAAACTGAGGAGGGGGAAGGACCCTTACTGATTGGCAGGTCTGGGGAGAGGGGGGCCATCACTGGCAGGAGCGGGGAAGGCAAAGCAGGGGGACGAGGTAGCGAAGGTGGAAATCATGGCAGAGAGAGTGAGGGAAGCCCTCAGGTCCCTTAAGATGGAAAAAGCACCAGGGCCAGATAAATTACATCCCAGAGTGCTGAAGGAACTGGTGGATGTCCTGGTGATACTCCTGGAGGAGCTTTTCAGCATCTCTCTGAGGACAGGGTGGGTGCCCCAGGACTGGAAGGTGGCGTATATAGTGTCTATCCACAAGGGGAGATCAAGGGAGGTGGCAGGGAACTACAGGCCCATCAGCCTGACATCGGTGGTGGGCAAGGTGATGGAGGGCATTGTCAAGGAGAGGCTAATGGGGGATCTGGAAAAGTCAGGGTGCCTGGACGATAGACAACATGGATTTGTCCCGGGGAAATCATGTCAGATAAACCTTGTGGAGTTCTATGACTGGGTGATGAATGCTTGGACCTGGGTAGACCAGTGCACGTCCTCTTTCTTGACTTCAGCAAGGCATTTGACTCTGTTCCTCATGGGGTCCTTTTGGATAAGCTGGGAGAAATGGGGGTGGAGAACCAGATGATCAGAAGGATAGGCAGTTGGCTCCAGGACCGGACCCAGAGGGTCATGGTTGGTGGGTCAGTCTCATCCCCAAGGAGGGTCATTAGTGGGGTCCCTCAGGGATCGGTCATTGGGCCCCTCCTGTTCAACGTCTATATCTCTGACATAAGGAAAGGTATCAGGAGTGAGATGAGTCTCTTTGTGGATGACTCAAAACTGGGGGCGGTGGTGGATGTGGATGAGGGGAGGGTGGCCCTACAGGGGGACCTGGAGGCTCTGGAAAGGTGGTCTAGAAAGTGGAAGCTGAGGTTCAATGCAGGGAAATGCAAGGTACTGCACCTGGGAGCCAGAAACCCCGGCCAAGTGTACACCCTGGGGGGGAATGCTACAAGTCTCGATGGCTGAGAGGGACCTGGGGGTGCTGGTGGATGTCAAGATGAACAACTCAGAGACTTGTAGGATGGCAGCGGCCAAGGCCAACTGGATGCTGGGATGCATCGCTAGGATCACCTCCAGAAAGAGGAAGTGATCCCTCTGTATAACTGCTTGGTGAGGCCATGCCTAGAGTACTGCATGCAGTTTTGGAGGCCACACTAAAGAGGGACATTGAACTCCTGAGAGGATCCAGAGGAGGGCAACCAAAATGATCTGGGGCTTGGGGACAGGACCTATGGGGGAGGCTCAGAAGGCTAAATATGTACACACTGGAAAGAGAAGGACCAGGGGACATGATAGGGTCTTTGGGTACATGAAGGGGGGTAAATAGGGGAGGGTAGTCAGGGTGCTCGAAAGAAGGAGGGGACAACAAGAGGCATGGGTGGAAGCTGGGGGGGGGAGATTCAGGGGAGAAAGGAGGAGGTGCTACTTCACTGAGAGGGTGATGGAGCCATGGAATGCACTGCCCAGCGGGCTGGTGGAGGCAGAGACGGTGGAGGGGTTCAAGAGGGGGTGGGACAGGTACAGGGGAAGGGTTCTGGAAGCAAAGTCCAGTACAGTGAGAATATCTGGGACTGGGAAGGGAGAAGCCAGAGAGTGTGAGGTGGGCAGCAAGGTCAGCTCCCAGGGTGGGGGCTGACCAAACGAGCAGACACGAAAGACTGTTAGGCCTATTCTGCTGGCATTTTAATATGCTAGTATGTTAGTAAGTACCTCAAAGGTATAAATAAGGTACAAGAGGGTAACATCTTTCAGAGAAGAAGAGGTTCAAGAACAAGGGGTCATGATATGGGACTAGAGGGGGTAGAATCTGGGATAACGTGAGGAAGTATTTCTTAACAGAAAGGGTGGTGGATGCATGGCATAGCCTCCCGGCAGAGGCAGCAGGAGTGAAAATGGTAGGGAATTCAAAAATGCATGGGATAAACATAAAGGAACACTAACAATAGAAAAGAAAAGATAAGACGCAGGTCAAGTGGGGACTGTGGTATAAGCACTGGGTAGGAAAAAGGGGCAGACTAGATCGGCCCAGCGGTCCTTATCTGTCATAAAATTCTATGTTTCTATGTTTCTATAGACCAGGCAGTATTGGAATAGGAGAATGGCAGGAGGTAAGGAGACGTGGAAGGCGGGACAGAGAGAACTGAGCAAGGAGGCAGAGGAAGGGTGAGGGAAGGGGATGCTAAGGGTTGTCCTGATGTAGAGGGACCAGAATTGAACAGGTTCATGGTACTGGCAGGGCTACAGGACCAGGGGACAGATGGGGGGATTAAGGCTCAAAAAACCATAGTGGAAAGGGTCTGCAATATGAGGAAGGGAGAGAATACCGGGGTGAAAGGAGGTGTATACAGTCTGAGGAAGGGTCTAAAGAGCTTAGAGGAAAACTGGTAGAATACATGAATGGGGCCCTGCATTTAAACTGGTTAAGGGGGAGTATGAGGTTAGGGAAGGTACAGAAGTCAGCGGTGGGGGGTGGAGAAACTAGCTGGAACTCCCCTGCAAATGGGGGCTGGAACAGAAAAGGGTATGGTGGAAATGGTGGGTGAAAGATTTGGAGGGTCATGTGTGCAAATGCTTGAAGTCTGGGCGACAAGATTACACACCTAGAGGAAACCATTGCAGGGGAGGACCTGGATAGTCACCATCACTGAGACCTGGTACAATGAAAACTAGGACTAGGATATGGCAGTACCAGGATTTGCTCTGTTCAGAAGGGACAGGGTTGGAAGAAAGGGGGAGGAATAGCTTTTTATGTAAGGGACAGCATAAAGGCTACTGAAATACAATGGGAACGGGGAGTGGAGGTACTGTGGGTCACTCTGGAGAAAAGGAATGGGGGCCATTATCTGTACATGTGTGGTGTACAGACACTGACACATATGGAAGAAATGGATGAGGAAACGCTGGAAGCAATACACAGGCTGGCTCGCAAGGGGTAGTTGATGCTGATGGGTGACTTCAACTGACCAGACGTGGACTGAAGACTCCCAGCAGTGGCAACTTCCAGAAGGAGGGACATCCTGGACTCCTTGCAGGGGGCATTCCTCAGGCAACTGGTAATGGAACCCACTCGTGGGGGAGCATTACTGGACCTTGTGCTGATGAACGGGAACAGTGTTGCTGATGTCACAGTGGCAGACCACCTGGGTACCAGTGACCATCGCATGGTGTGGGTTGGTACAAAAACTGGGTTTGCACTGAACAGCATAAGGATGAGGGTCATGGACTTCAGGAGGGCCAATTTCAAGACAGTGGAAGAATGCCTCAGGAAAGCTCTGGCAGGGATAGCGATGTTAGGAGGAGTCGAGAACCAGTATGCAAAAAAAAAAGAAGGCATTAAAAGCGCTACGAATCACATTGTTAGGCACGTCTGCAAGGACAAGAGGAAAAGAAGACCACTATGGTTATCTAGAGAGCTGGCAGGAACAGTAAGAGTGAAAAAACTAGCATTGAAGAAGTACAAATAGACACAGAAGGAGGTGGATAGGATAAGGTACCATGAGAAACAAAGGGAGGCGGGGAGGGCGGTGAGGAGAGCAAAGGCACAAATGGAGGATAATATTGCCCAGTCAATAGAAAAAGGGGATAAAACATTCTTCAGATATATTAATGAGAGGAGAAAGACCAGCAGGGGAATAACAGGGATAAAAGGCGAAGGGGGAAGGGTCTGTGAGAAAGGGAACCAAGGGAAAGTGAACATATTGAACAGATACTTTTGTTCAGTACTTATAATAGAACAGGTAGGTGAGGACTAGTGTTGTCAGAACTAGTTCGAGAAAGATTCAAACCCTCCTCGAACCCTGGTGTTCGAGTTCTAATTTAGAACTTGAACACTGCAGGGTTCGCAAAAGGGTTCGAATCATCCATGAATCTTCTCACTTCTGTGTGCATTTGCTTTGCATCCCTCCCATTCCCGTTGTTCCCGATTTTGGCACCAGCTGAATAATGCAGCTCAGTTCGCTCCCCCTCCCATCAGTGTTATTGTTGGGGGGGCAGCTGTTGTCAGTTTGTCACACTAGTGTAACTGTACCACCTGACCATCTGCTATGCAGTCAGGTGGTGGTAGTGTGACTTGAGTCAGTCTTGCGAGCCGGAGGATCCTGCTGAAGTCATCTGCGCAGCTGTGGCTCCATTGCCATTCAGTCTTGTAGTGGAGAAGGAGGAGCCACAGCGTCTGTGTGTTCTCAGTTCAGTTGTGCGTGTGATGACATGAGCGACTGTTTTTATTAAACCTGGTCCTGTATGAGTGTATATGTGCCTGAAAATTAAAAAAAAAAAGTTAATGGGCAGGTGGGGAAAAGGAAGGGGGGAGTCAGGAATCTCAGGATCAGGAACTGAGGAAAGAAACTAGGGCGGGAACCGAGAAAGGAGCTAAACGGTTGGGACTCAGTACTGTCGGGAGGACTCAGGGTCAGGAAATAGTTAACTTGCAGACTGCTGCCTGGAGACTGCCTGTGTGCTAGTGCTCAATCACACATACCTCAAGTTGCTTGCTGAATTAAACACATTTTTTTTGCAAATCACAATTGTGACTCGTGGGCCTTGGCACTCTGGGGAGAGCTCCCTGGCTGGGGAGGGGTGTTTTATTTTGGGAAAAAAGAGGTTAAATTAAAACACTTCACTGATTGTGTGAAACTTGATGTTCTAAGCCCACAAAAAGGAAAAAAAAATGTGGTCCCAGTCCCACCCAAAAATTGTCTGGAAGGAAGACACGGTTCTCTCAGCCAGGACTGTGCTGGGGGGCTTCAGTAAACTTTCTCCCTTAAAAATCTCCATTGCATCTTCTGTGAGGTGGCCAGCAAGTCATCCTGCTGCTGTCTGTGCCATTTGACTACACTTACCTGGCTATTACCCAGTGTGTGTTACCGTGTGAAGCCCAGTGGCCAGTTTTGTGGTGGCATCTCTTTCTTCAGTTTGTGTGTATAACTCTGTCTCTTGTGGTCAGCCCATCACCCTGCTGCTGTGCACCCCTTGACTGCACTGTACCTTACCCAGTGTGTGTTACCATGTGAAGCCCAGTGGCCAGTTTTGTGGTGGCATCTCTTTTTTCGGTTTGTGTGTATAACTCTGTCTCTTGTGGTCAGCCCATCACCCTGCTGCTGTGCACCCCTTGACTGCACTGTACCTTACCCAGTGTCTGTTACCGTGTGAAGCCCAGTGGCCAGTTGTGAAGTGGTATTATCCTTAAATACATGACAGAAGCCTAAAAATATATTTCCCCGTTGGGAGGAGAGACAGAAAAATCTCTTTCCTCGGTTTGTGTGTGTAACTCCATCTCTTGTGGTCAGCCAATCACCCTGCTGCTGTGCGCCCCTTGACTGCTATGTGTATGCCTATGCACAGCAGCCCAATCATTCTGTAAGCCTTGAACCTGGGATCCTTTAGTTGCAAACAGTCATATTCTTCAATTACTTTCAGTCCACCGTATCACAGTGTCACACAACCAAAATAAAATTTTGGAGTTGTAGCCAGCGATCACAGATCACATTGCTTTCTTACACAGGAATTGTGTGGGTGTGGGTGTGTTCACTGCAGTATACTGGTACTGTTATGGCTGACACCAACATAGATGAAGCATCTGGTGCTGGTGTTGGAGCAGGTGTTGGTGGTAGTGGTAATCTTGGTGCTAGCAGAAATAAACAAAATGTTTCACATGATAAAAATTCAACAAACAGCAAAAGAGCAACAGGGAAGTGTGGTAAAGGGGGGACCTTTTAAGAAAACCTGTGAAGCTGCTGGGGTCACACGGAGAGGCATCATAAGGTATACCGTTCATGCTGTTAAAATCCCTGTGACTAGCAGTAATAATGCAAGTGACAGTGAGTCCCTCTCTGACTCAGACTCAGATAGTAGCTTTTTGTCTCAGTCCGACACTGTTGTGTCTTGTGACATATCATTACTTCCTCAACAAAGTGAAATGAGCAAGTCTGCTGACAATGAATCAGGTAGTGCACTTGCAAATACATCCAGCACTGTTGGCAATGAAAAGGACATATCCATTGAATCCACCATTTCTGTGTCGGCCAGCAATGAAAATCCATCAGAGTCTTCTGCCCACTCTTCTGGCACCAAGGAGCATGTCCTGGATTCTGTGAGGACTGGTGAAAAGATGCAAACAGTCTTTAGCTATCTTTCTAACACTCCGAACAAACCTGTCACATCTGAGGTGTGGAATTATTTCTCTGTCAGTAAAACTGATCCATGCAGAGCAATTTGTTCCCTGTGTAAACAGAGTGTAAGCTGTGGTAACGTTGTGCCATGCCTTGGCACTACAGCTCTTAAACACCATCGGAAAAAATATTCAGTTTTGCTTGATCATCCAAAACCCATGTCCTCCATCTTCCAGATCACACGTGAGAAGGGTCAGGAATCTGAAATGGATACTGAATTGTCTGAACTTCATGCAGACAGAACCACTGCCAGCCCTTGGATCACTGTTACCACCAATGCCAGCACCATTAGTACCAGCTGCACATCCAGTGATGGCACTGAATGTATAAGTCCTAGTCCACCATCTCAGCATCCATCTGCCCATCGAAGCATGGTGTATAATAAACCAGCAGGGACATGTTGTAAACAGCTAACACTGTCTCAGGCATTTGAAAGGAAGAATACCTTTACTAAAAATCATCCAAAGACCCTTTATCTTAATCACAGAATTGGTGAACTGTTAACTGGAACCCTTTTCCCATACTCTTTGGTAGATCATGAGGATTTTAGGGAGCTCTTGAAACTAGCAGAGCCTCATTACAATGTTCCTCATTGTAGGTACTTTTCTATGTTGAAGTACCAAACATTTATCAGGCTTTAAAAGCGACAGTGATGCTTGCACTTAAAACTGCAGAGGGTGGGGTTATTCATGTCACAACAGATATGTGGACCAGCATTCAAAACATAGATTACATGTCCCTTACCGCTCATTGGGTCACTTTTTCTTGTGGTTCTTCAAAAACAAAGACACCCCAGAAGATGGCGCTGCTGCATATAAAGAAGTTTGGGCAAAGTCATACAGCTGCAAACATTTTGCAGGAACTAAATGACCTCTTTGATGAATAGGTTTTTTCTCACGGTCTAAAATGTGGCTTCATAGTAAGTGACAATGGAGCCAACATACTAACATACTAACATACTAAAATGCCAGCAGAATAGGCCTAACGGTCTTTCGTGTCTGCTCGTTTGGTCAGTCCCCAACCTGGGTGCTGACCTTGCTGTCCCCCTCGCCTTCTCTGGCTTCTCCCTTCCCAGTTCCGGATATTCTTGCTGCATTGGATTTTGCTTCCAGAACCCTTCCCCTGTACCTGGTCCACCCCCTCTTGAACCCCTCCACTGTCTCTGCCTCCACCAGCCCCTAGGCAGTGCATTCCATGGCTCCACCACCCTCTCAGTGAAGTAGCACCTCCTCCTTTCTCCCTGAATCTTCCCCTCCAGCTTCCAGCCATGCCCTCTAGTGGCCCCTTCCTCCTTCCTTCAAGCACCCTGACTGTTCCTCCCTTATTTACCTCTTCATGTACCTAAAGACCTCTATCATTCCCCCGGTCCTTCTCTCTTACAATGTGTACATATTTAGCTCTTCGAGCTCTCCTCATAGGTCCTGTCCCCCAAGCCCCAAATCATTTGGTTGCCCTCCTCTGGACCCTCTCCAGGAGGTTAATGTCCCTTTAAGTGTGGCCTCCAAACTGCAGCAGTACTCAAGTGCGGCCTCACCAAGCAGTTATACAGAGGAGTATCACTTCCTCCTTCTGGAGGTGATCCCCTAGTGATGCATCCCAGCATCCTGTTGGCCTTGCTGCTGCCCTCCTACAAGTCTCAGAGTTGTTCATCTTGACATCCACCACCACCCCAGGTCCCTCTCAGCCATCGAGGACTTGTAGCATTCCCCCAGGGTGTATACTTGACCTGGGTTTCTGGCCCCAGGTGGGTACCTTGCATTTCCTGCATTGAACCTCAGCTTCCACTTTCTAGACCATCTTTCCAGAGCCTCCAGGTCCCCTGTGAGGCCACCCTCCCCTCCTCCCATCCACCACGCCCCCCAGTTTGAGTCATCTGCAAAGAGACTCATCTCACTCCTGATTCCTGTCCTTATGTCAGATACATAGGCGTTGAACAGAAGGGGCCCAAGGACTGATCCCTGTGGGACCTCACTAATGACCCTCCTTGGGGATGAGACTATCCCACCAACTACGACCCTCTGGGTCCGGTCCTGGAGCCAATTGCCTATCCATCTTATCATCTGGTTCCCCACCCCCATTTCTCCCAGCTTATCCAACAGGCCCACGTGAGGAACAGAGTCAAATGCCTTGCTGAAGTCCAGAAAGAGGACATCCACTGGTCTACCCAGGTCCAAGGCACTTGTCACCCAGTCATAGAACTCCACCAGGTTTGTCTGACCACGATTTCCCGGATGAATCCATGCTGTCATCGTCCAGGCACCCTGACTTATCCAAGTCCCCCTAGCCTCTCCTTGACAATGCCTCCATCACCTTGCCCACCACTGAGGTCAGGCTGACAGGCCTGTAGTTCCCTGCCACCTCCCTTGATCCCCTCTGGATAGGCACTATATCGCCACCTTCCAGTCTTGGGGCACCCACCTGTCCTCAGAGATGCTGAAAAGCTCTGCCAGGGGCTTTGCCAGGACATCTGCAAGTTCCTTCAGCACTCTGGGATGTAATTTATCCAGCCCTGGTGCTTTCTCCGTCTTAAGGGAGCTGAGGGCTTCCCTCACTCTCTCAGCTGTGATTTCCACTTCCGGTACCCCTTCTCCCTGTTTAGCCCTCCCCCCACCTGCCAGTGATGCCTCCCCCTCTCCCCAGACCTGCCGATCGGTAAGGGTCCCCCCCTCCTCAGTATCTCTGTCTCCTCCCATGTATGATGCAGCACCCCCATTTTCCTGGTGAAAACTGAGGTGAAGTACTCATTTAGTACTTCAGCCTGCTCCCCCGGGTCTTATGCCCATCCCTCCCCTGATTTAATCCTGCTAATCTGCCCCTTCACCCTTCATTTTTCCCCAATGTATCTAAAGAACCCCTTGTTCCCTCTCCTAATTTCCCTGGCCAGGTTCTGCTCCTTCCTTGCCTTAGCCACCCTCACCACTCTAGTGGCCCTTCTAGCCATCAGCTCATACTCCCCTCGATCCCTTTCACTCCTTGAGCACTTGAATTGTTTATAGGCTGCTTTCTTTCCCCGCACCACCTCCTGGACCTCCCTGGTCCACCAACAGGGTTTTTGGGCCCTACCGCAATTTCGTCTTACTCTTGCACAGGTGCTGGTAGCATCCTGCACCCCTCTCCTGATGATTTCCCACCTACTATCAGTGTCCATATCTGACCCAATCCATCCAAATGCTCCTAAGGATCCTTCCCATTCCTTAAAATCTGCCCCTGAAGTCGAGTTACTTCCATCTTTGTGCAGCCCTCCTAGGTCCAGGCAGAACCAGACCGTGGCATGGTCACTCCCTCGCCAATGGGTCCCTTACCTCAGGCCCCCAATCTGGTCACTGTCTGCCAGGACCACATCCAGTACCCGTGCCTCCCTGGTCGGTTCCTCACCTGCTGTGTTAGGAACAGCGTCTTGAAAGACATCCAACAACCTCTGTTCCCCTGGTCACAGAGATGTCACTAGTCTCTGATCTGTTCCTGGCATGTTTAAGTCCCCAACACCACCACTGTTCCTCTGCCCAGTCTGCAGTGTCTCCTAACATCTGCCACCAGACTGTCCTCAGCTCCCTCCGCCAGGGCAGGGGTCTATACACCACTCCTATTTTATCTCTTGCCCCCCCTTGTTATCAAGGTGACCCAAATCGCCTCCACGGTTCCCTCCGCCTCCTCTACTCCCCCTATGCCAATGCAGTTTTTGACTATCATTGCTACCCCCCTCCTCCCCTTCCCTCCCCCCTGTCCTTCCTGAACATAGTGTATCCCTCCAGGTTCAGGTCCCAGTCATGTCTTGCAGTGGCCCAAGTCTCAGTGACCGCTGCCACATCCACTGCACCCTCAGTTAGCATTGCCTGGAGCTCAGGCATTTTATTGCCCAAGCTCCTGGCATTTAGCAGGACTACCTTCCACCCTTTCCCTATAGTTCCATTTCCCCTGCTCATATTCCCATGGGGATTCTGTTTTCCCCTGGTCTGCACTTTGCCAGTTGAAACATCTTGAAAGCAGTATAGGATGGAGGATTTATGCATACTTCTTGCTTTGCACATTGCTTACATTTAATTGTCACGGGATTTCTCAGCAATGAAACACAAGTGGATGGTATGTTTGCTGTTTGCAAAAAAATTCTGACTCACTTTTCACATTCAACCAAGACTACATAGACATTGTCCAAACTGCAAAAAAAAAACACAAGCTGCCCCAGCAAAAGCTGATTCAAAATGTTTCCATTCGTTGGAACTCAACGCTTTATATGCTGCAGCGCCTCTTGGAGCAAAAGCAAGCTGCACATGGGTATTGCTCCAGTTACATTATTGGAGATGACATTATGCTGTCTGTGCTGCAGTGGAAATTAATGGAGACAGTGTGCTGCATCCTAGCTCCTTTTGAGACAGCCACAAGGGACATGTCTTCTGAAGGCGCATCTGTGAGCCAGGTTATCGCACTCATAATGCTGATTTCACATCATCATAGTGTTCTAAATCTATAAATAGAAAAAGACATATCTGAAGCTCAGACATGTTGCCTGTATCATGGAAATCTTGTAAAGAGAATGAGCGAGCGGTTCAAAACCAATGACAAATTAGCTGCAATGATGAAATCAAAACACTACATCTTTGCAACTCTCTTAGATCCCAGGTTCAAGGCTATACATCTTCCAAAAGCAGGTGATATAGAGCAGTACAAATGTCTGTTGCTAGATGAGCTGCAGCACTCACAGTCAAACACAGACATGCACAGTACCCTCAGGTTGTCATCACCACAACATGCAGGTTCATCTTCACAAGGGATACAGAACTGGAAAAGTCACCAAACATTAACAGTAGTTGTTCCACAACTGCCACTTCTTCAACCCTTAGTAGCAAGCTAAATCTGTGGCAAAACCTTTCCCAAATTCCTGCCATACCAGCTTATGCTGATTCCTCTTCTGAGCGGTCTCTGTCCATCATGGTAGACAGTTACCTGCAAGAACTGCCTATTCCTATTGATGCATGCCTTTTGAATACTGGAGATCAAAAAAGTCGATCTGGACAGAGCTGTATGATGAAGCCTGTAAATATCTTGGTTGTCCTGCAACAAGTGTCTTCAGAATGCATGTTTAGTACAGCTGGCAATATTGTGACAGACACCAGAAATAGGATGCTGCCAGAAAATGTACACACGTTAACTTTTATTAAAGTTAATAAGTCTAGATTTTCATATCCCTACAAGAGAATACAAACTGATCCTGAAGTGACTGGTGTTGTGGATGTTGATGGTGATGACAACTCAGATGGTGGTGGCTGGTAAATACTGTGTGGGACAGAGTATCTCTGCACCAAAAAGGAAACTTTTACAGACTGTGATGACTTTGGTTGTCTCTCTCCTTTCTCGATCTACTACCTCGGACTATATACCCCATAAAACTTTCACCATTTCATGGCAAACTGCTTTGTAGCTAGGGTCTAAAGTCAACAAGTTTTATATACAGGGCAATTTTAACATCAGTAGGAACAGGCCCAAATTTGGCATAAAAGGGACACTGTCATGTCAATCATTTCTGTATCATTTTATTTATAGTTAAAGTGCAAACATATATTTTTGGATTTACCTTCTGTGACTTTGTGGTGCATCAGTATGGGCTGGGACCGGGTGTGGTCTATTTTTCAATTTTAAAGAGGACAAAACAATGAGTTCTAATTGGTAGCCATTCATTATTTTTTCAATTTCAGAAATGTTAGCCATAAACCAAAATGATCCATATATAACTTATCTTACTGAATAAAAAATTATGGGAAAAACTGTATTTTGTATTGTTATGTTTCTATGGGCAGCATCCTGTTAGAAGTCTCTTCCAGGAAACAGTCATCTGGAGTTTTACCTATGTCATGGTTGAGCACATATTCTGTAAGCATAGGTCTCATACCACAATAGCTCGTGTTTAACATTCAGTTGTACACAGACCATGGCATAATTGCAACAACTATCAAATTACTGGTTCCATGAAGAGGACTGTACAGAATGTTGTCCATAAGAAGAAAGCAATTGAAAAGACAGTTTTTCACATAAGTGTTGTTTATTAAGGAACAGTTAAGTATGGCTCATTTGGAGGCAAGAGTTTCATTTTTCTTGAGTAAGCATGTGGTAGTTTTAGCATTTGAGAGGGGGAGGAGGATAGAATGGGTGCTGGAGGGTGGGAAAGGGCTGGAGGTTGGTTTAACATGGATGCAAGAGGGAGAAAGATGGCATGGATGCTAGTGCATGGGTGAGGGTTGGGGGTTGTTTTAACATGGATACAGGAGGGAGAAACATGGCATAGTTGTTAGTACATGGGTGATGGTTGGGGGAGTGGGTTTTAACACAGGTGAGGGACGGAGAAGGGTGACATGAATGATAGTTCATGATTAAGTGTGGGGGGGTAGTTTAAACATTTGGGTGAGGGAGGAGGGTGAAATACGTGCTTGAGGGGGTGAGGGTTGTGGGTTGGTTTTAACACATGGGTGTAAGGGTGGTATGGGTGCTACTGCATAGATCAGGGTGGTGGAAGAAAAGTGTAATGGGTGCTGGGGTGAAAGGTTGGTGTTGTTTTAGTCCTTTCATTTACAGATTTGTGATCGGCTGGGGATGGTGAGGAAAAAGATGATGACAGACTGATGGTATGGGAGGACTACACCGACTGCCCACTGTGGAACCTACTATAGATATAATGTATATATATATTTTTTTTTTCTTATTAAATACATTGCAAACTGCTGCCACCTAGCACAAGTGTCCTGGCCCCTTTAAAAAAAGAATAAAGGAATCAGAAATAAAAGAAAATTTGCATCAGCAGTTTTCACAGAATGTGACCTATCATAAAGTGTTTTTGCTTTACAAGTAGTGATAATTTGATACATAATGGGGTTGACAAACACTGTCCCTTAAACATCACATGCCAACTGCTGCAGCTACATTAAATGTTCCTTAAGTTAGTATGTGGTGAGGAAACCATTTTTTATTTATGTGACTGAAATACAGATTTTATTGATGTATCAGCTGGAAAAATGCATCATCTTAGAAAGTTGTATGTATTACTTCAATTTGCCAACAAGAATGTTGGTATATGTATGCATTATCTTAGAAAATTGCATGCATTTTTTGTCAGCAACAATGACTAGCATATTTTTTTTATTCAAATGTCTTGACTGACTACATTATGACATAATATGTTTTGCCACAGTTCCATGTGCTGCGGCTGCAGTACCTTGGCTTGACTTTGCTATAAAAGCTTTATTTTAAACATAGCAACTTTTGATTTACTCATTTAAAACACAAAGCAGCAAATAGCTGAAATTAGGTAATATCAGTTATTTTTTCTAATAATTCATGATGATGAGTATATATGAGTACATAAATGGCTAATGTGCCTCTTTCTTTCACTAAGGAACTATGATGCAGCTGCAGCAGGAAAACTTTTTACATATGGGTGGGTGGGTGGACCTGTTACGTATTAAGTTGCTGGCTTTGGCAAACAGAAGAAACCATAGATAAACCTAGTTGTATTCCTATCAATGTCACACATGATCATTTCTCTCCCCCTTATATTAAACAGTTTTTCCTTTACATGTATTTCATTACTACCTTCATTACTGACAGCACAACTAATAAATAGGGTTCGAGTTCTAAAAAGTTCTAAAAAAGATTAGAACCCTAGAACTTTTTCAAAAGTTCTAGACTAGAACTAGAACCCAGAACTTCAGAGGGTTCTGAGAACCCTAGTGAAGACCAAAGATAAAGAACAGGGGCAGAATTGGTAAGGAGGTGGGCACTAGTCCTTTTATAGAGAAGGAAGTCCTCAGAGTACTAGCAAAATCAAAAGTTGACAAGGCAATGGGACCGGATGGGGTTCGCTCTAGGATACTGAAAGAGCTCAGAGAGGTGCTGGTGGCACCCCTGGCAGGTTTGTTCAACTTATCACTGGAAACAAGGGTGGTTCCAAAGGACTGGAAAAGGGCAGATGTGATCCCACTTCACAAAGGTGATATTAGGGAGGAGACAGGAAATTATAGACCTGTCAGCCTGACTTAAGTAGTGGGCATGGTTATGGAAGCACTATTGAAGGAAAGAATAGTGGAATACCTTGAAACAAGTGGATTGCAGGATCAAAGGCAATATGGTTTCACAGGAGGGAGGTCTTACCAGATAAACCTGATAGAGTTCTTTGACTGGGTGACAAGGGAAGTGGATCAGGGTAGAGCGGTGGATGTGGCCTACCTGGATTTCAGGAAGGCCTTTGACACTGTTCCACATAGAAGATTTGTGAACAAGCTAGCCTGTCTAGGAGTGGGGCAGAAAGTAGTAAACTGGATAAGAAGTTAGTTGAGCAACAGGAGTCAGAGAGTGGGGGTAAATGGAGTTCATTTGGGAGAAGTCAGGGTGAACAGCAGGGTGCCTCAGGGGTCAGTACTAGGCCAAGTCCTCTACAATGTCTTTATTAGTGACACTGTAGAAAGGCTAGAAGGGAAAGCATGCCTGTTCATGGATAACACAAAAATCTGCAACAGGGTGGACACAGCAGAGGGGGTGGAAAAAAGTGGAATGATTTGCATAAGTTAGAAAACTGGTCAAGTGTTTGGCAGCTGGTTTCAATGCTAAAAAGTACAAAATCATGCATTTTGGGCACAGAAACCTGGGGGCAACATACCAATTGGAAGGAGAGTTACTGGCAACCACCAAACAGGAAAGGGACCTAGTGGTGATCTTTTTCTGATGACCTGAAAGTGGCCAAGCAGAGTGAAAAGACAGTGGGAAATGCTAGTAGAATACTGAGGTGCACAGGGAGAGGTAACATCAGTAGAAAGAGGGAGGCAATATTACCACTGTACAGGTCACTGGTAAGACCACACCTCGAGTACTGTTCTGGAGGCCCCTCCTCAGGAAGGACAAAGGGTGGAGGTGGTACAGAGGCAGGCAATCAAAATGGTGCAGGGACTGCAGCAAAAGCCCTATGAGGGGAGACTAAAAGAACTGAATATGTACTCGCTGGAGGAAAGAAGGGAAAGGGGGAATATGATAGAAACATTCAAGTACATAAAAGATATTAAGGTACAGGAAGGTAGTATTTGCAGCAGAAAGATAGACTCAAGGACATGGGGTCACGCTATGAAGCTGGGGGGGAGGGGAGGCCCAGAGGTGATGTGAGGAAATACTTCTTCACAGAAAGGGTGGTGGAAGCCTGAAACGGCCTCTCAGTGGAAGTGGTAGGTACAAAAACAGACGCAGGATTCAAGCATGCATAACAGAGATACAAGGGGACCTTGGAAATAACACAAGGGGTGGGAACGACCGGAGATTGTGTAGGGTCTGCGGTGTCATGGTAGGCAGGAAAAATGGGCAGACTAGATGAGCAAAAGGGTTTATATCTGCCGACACCTTCAATGTTCCTATGTTTCTGTTTCTGTATCAGTTGTAGTTAGAAAGGAGCTAGATTGCAGGAATATAGTTAGAAAGGAGCTAGATTGCAGGAATACAGTGGTCTTGTACTGTTAGTAAATACGAGATTTGTTTTCACTGGGTTACCGTGTGAGACACGTGGTGATATTGTAGCTGAACTGGTGCACATGCTAAAGAAGTACAGGAGGGTAAAAGAGGAGGTGGAGTAGCTCTCTACATAAGGGAAGGGATCAAAGCTACAGAACTAAAAAGTAAAGGGGGAAGACAAGAGGAACTCTGGTCACCTTGGAGACAGGGAATGGCATCACAATCAGCACAGGGGTTGTATACAGACCCCCATCTCAAGGGGAGGAAATGGACAAGAAAATGATAGAGGGCATTCTCAAAATGGCTGAAAAAGGGGGAGATACTGTTGATGGGGGACCTGAATATGCCAGATATTAACTGGGTTACATGGACTGCAGCCACATCCAAGAGCAGGGTCATTCTTGATGCCCTACAGGGGGCATGCCTTAGACAGCTAGTGGTGGAACCCACTCGGGAGGGAGCAATATTAGACCTGGTACTCTCAAATGGAGAGAGGATCACAAATTTAGAAGTCAGTAGATATCTGGGAACAAGTGACCACTGCACAGTGTGCTTCACAATAAACACAACCATGGAGACAAGCCATACAAAGACAAGGATACTGGACTTTAGAAGGGCTGACTTTGGCATAATGGGTCAGTACCTGAGAAATGCATTAGCAAATGGCCAGAAAGAAGGGGTGGAAGAACAATGGAGAAAAATCAAAACTACCATCATGGAGGCAACAAACCTTTGTGTGAAACAAATAAAGAAAACAAAGCAGAATAAAAAAACACTATGGTTCTCAAAAGAGGTGTCAGGGAAGGTTATTAAGGAGGAAAAAGGCTACATTCAAAAAGTATAAGGAATCACAGACGGAGCACGACAGAGAATTGTATCAATTAAAGCAGAAAGAAGTGGGGAAGGCAGTCAGAAAAGCAAAGGCCCAAACTGAGGAAAAGATAGCCTACTCAGTTAAGAAGGGGGATAAAACCTTTTATAGGTACATTAGGGAGCATAGAAAGGTTAAGGGAAGGATAGTGAAGATTAATAAAGGAGAGGGGAGGTGGGCAGACAGAGACAGTGAAAAGGCAGAGATACTGAATGAATACTTTTGCTCAGTATTCACAAAAGAAGAAGAGGAGGAGTTACCTAAACCAAACAGTAGAAGCACTCTGGATAGTGGGGTTGACGCCAGTCCATTTACAGAAGAAAGAGTACTGAAAGAACTCCTAAAACTCAAGGTGGACAAAGCAATGGGGCCTGACGGGATTCATCCTAGAATCCTAAAAGAGCTAAGGGAGGACCTAGTGACACCACTAACCACACTTTTTAACAAATCATGGGAAGATGGGGTGGTACCTGAGGACTGGAGGAGGGCAGATGTGATTCCCCTTCACAAAGTGGGAGCAAGGCAGAAGCAGGAAAGTACAGACCTGTTAGTTTGACCTCATTGGTGTGGAAAATGATGGAATCACTTCTGAAAGAAAGAATTGTTGAGTACCTAGAGGCCAGCAGGGCACAGGACTCAAAGCAGCATGGATTCACAGCAGGAAGGTCATGTCAGATGAATCTAATCGATTTCTTTGACTGGGTGACCAAAGTAATTGACCAGGGAGGGGCTGTGGATATGGCCTACCTAGACTTTAGCAAGGCATTGACACAGTCCCGCAAAAGATTAATATTCAAGTTAGCCAGCCTGAGAGAGGGTCCCAGGGTGGTAGCCTGGGTAGCAAACTGGCTGTACAACAGGACACAGAAGGTAATAGTGAATGGAACACATTCTGAAGAAAGGGGGGTTACTAGTGGAGTACCTCAGGGCTCAGTACTGGGTCCAGTCCTCTTTAACATCTTTATAGGTGACATTGCAGAGGGTCTGGAGGGACAGGTATGCCTCTTTGCAGATGACACAAAGATCTGTAACAGAGTTGATACACAAGAGGGGGTAGAAAGGATGAGAAGGGACTTGGCAAGGTTGGAGGAATGATCAGACATATGGCAACTTAGATTCAATGCAAAGAAGTGCAAAATAATGCACCTGGGAAATAAAAATCCAGAAGAATACACAATAGCAGGGGAGGTACTAATGACAACAATAATGGAAAGGGATCTGGGTGTAGTCATATCAGATGACCTAAAGGTGGGTAAGCAATGTGAGAAGTCAGTAAGGAGAGCCAGGGGGATACTGGGATGCATAGGGAGGGGCATCACAAGTAGAAAAAGGGGAAGTGGTTATCCCTCTATACAGACAGTTGGTGAGACCCCATCTGGAGTACTGCATGCAGTTTTGGAGACCTCATCTACGCAAGGACATAGACAGGATGGAAGCAGTCCAGAGGAGGGCAACTAAAATGGTGCAGGGTCTACATCAGAAACCATATGAAGAGAGACTGAGAGAGCTTAATATGTATACCATTGATGAAAGGAGGGACAGGGGACATGATAGAAACTTTTAAGTACCTCAAGGGAATCAACAAAGTCCAGGAGGGTAGCATCTTTCAGAAAAAGAGATGTGTAAGAACAAGGGGCACAATTTAAAGTTAGGGGACAGCTCAGGGGTAATGTGAGGAAATTATTTTTCATGGAGAGAGTGGTGGACGCATGGAACCGCCTTCCTGGAGAGGTTGTGGGGTCTAAAACAGTGGGGGAATTCAAACATGCACATGACAGACATAAGGCAATTACAGTGGGGGGTTGCAGGAAGTAGGCTGTTGGTTAACTAGAAGCTGCAGCTTATCCAATACGTAGGGAAATGGGCAGACTGGGTGGGCCAAGTGGTCCTTATCTGCCATCAAAGTCTATGTTTCTATGTTAATTATGGCCCAATAATTACACTCTTATACTTCTCTTTTATCCAATCAGGATGCTTGGTTCTTTTTACTCATTATAATACTCTATGCATGCACAACTTTAAAACTAGTACAGTGCCACCCCAGAGTTTATGTGAGTCTGTTGGGCATCGTGGATGATGCAATTGAGAAGACTGAAACACAGGAACCTCCGAGCATGTGCTGTCTGTTGGCCAGCTTGAAATAACCACTGGGAGTCAACAAAACCCAGGGATGAGAACTGCACATACTTGTATTTCACAGGTAGAGTCTCTGGGTTGTCACAAATGTAGCCCAGGTACCGTATGCCAGTGGGCTACCCCTCTTTGCCTGCTGTCCCTGGTACAGGTTAAGAGGCCTGGGTCATGCTACAGTGTCAATTGGGGGTTCATTCCCAAAGATATAGAAATAGCGCGGTGCCACCACCTAGAGTAAATTATAAGTGGGCCAGGTATCCACTTGGCACAGCCCCCTGGGATATTGTACTCCCCACCTCCCCAACCAACGACTCTGCACACTATATCCTAATAACCTTGTTCCACCATAAACCATAAATCTCAGCAATAGGCACATGCAATGAACCTCACTAATGCAGTGGTTTCAACAAACAAACTCACAGCTTTATTTGGGTGTAAGGGCTAGGGAAGGGATTTTTTTTTTTTATTTTAGTTTTTGGTAACCGGATAAGGACCACTAGGCACAAGTGCCTGTTTTCAGAGGTGACCTGGGAGCACTGGGCGGTTAAGTGACTTGCTCAGAGTCACAGAGTATGCAAGTGGAGGTTGTGAGAATCAAACTCAGGTCTGGTCTGCTGGATGTATCAAGCTCATTCACACCTCATTCCTCTAGCCTCTAGGCTATACTGCCAGGACAAAAGATGGCCGTGAAAGGAATTTATATTTAACAACAATAAACATTTGGGCCTGCAGGCCAAGCCCACCCCCACTGGTACCAGCATCCCCAAATTGTTTCTAGGGGTACACACTAGGTGCAGGCCTGATCAGTGCCGCGGGTTGGCAGGTTGTTGGGGACCTGAAGTATTGGCAAAGAACCTGGTTTAAGAAAACACCAATTTCCCTTTTCCCTCTCCAGGAGCCAGGTCCTGGGTACTCACTGTTTGTTGATCTCAACACCTGGAGTATGGAGCTCCTTGTTCAGTGCAGCAAAAGACAGAAGAAGGCCGACCTTGGTCACTCAGGCAGGGCGGAACTTGCTTGAAGATCTTGCAGCTAGTCACCTTGAAACATAGAAACATAGAAACATAGAATTTGATGGCAGATAAGGGCTGCTTGTCCCACCTAGTCTGCCCATTTCCCTACCTAACAGATAAGCTGCAGATCCTAGTTAACCAACAGCCTACTTCCTCCTACCCCCCACTAGAATTGCCTTATATCTGTTGCATGCATTCTTGAATTCCCCCACTGTTTTTGACTCTACGACCTCCTCAGGAAGGCTGTTCCATATATCCACAACCCTCTCTGTGAAGAAATACTTCCTCACATTACCTCTGTGCCATCCCCCATCTCTCTTCAAATTGTGCCCCCTTGTTTTTGCACATCTCTTTTTCTGAAAGATGCTGCCCTCTTGGACTTTGTTGATTCCCTTGAGGTATTTGAAAGTTTCTGTCATGTCCCTCCTCTCCCTCCTTTCCTCGAGGCTATACATCTTTAGTTCCTTCAGTCTTTCTTCATATGTCTTCTGATGCAGACCCTGCATCATTTTGGTTGCCCTCCTCTGGACAGCCTCCACCCTGTCTATGTCTTTGCGGAGATGTGGTCTCAAGAACTGGTCACAGTACTCCAGATGTGGTCTTACCAACTGTCTGTACAGAGGGCCAACAACTTCCTATTTTCTACTGGTGATGCCTCTCCTGTGCATCCCAGTATCCCCCCAGCCCTTCTTACTGCTTTCTCACATTGCTGGCCCACGTTTAGGTCATCTGATATGACTACCCCCAGGTCCCTTTCCATTTTTATTGTTGTCAGTATCTCACCTCCCACTTTGTACTCTTCCTCTGGGTTTTTGTTTCCCAGGTGCATTACTTTGCACTTCTTTGCATTGAATCTAAGCTGTCATACATTTGACCATTCCTCAACCTTGCCAAGTCCCTTTTCATCCTTTCCACCCCATCTTGCGTATCAACCCTGTTGCAGATCTTTGTGTCATCTGCAAAGAGACATACACTTTCCCTTCCAGTCCCTCTGCAATGTCACTTATAAAGACATTAAAATGGACCGGCCCCAGTACTGAACCCTGTGGTACCACATTAGTAACCCTCCTTTCATCACTGTGGACTCCATTTACAGTACTATTATCCGCTGTGTCCTGTTGTCCAACCAGTATTTTACCCAGGCTACCACCCTGGGACCCACTCCCAGGCTGGCTAATTTGTTTATTAATCTTTTGTGTGGGACTGTGTCAAATGCCTTGCTAAAGTCTAGGCAGGCCATGTCCACAGGCCCTCCCTGGTCTACTGCTTTGGTCACCTAGTCAAAGAAATCAATTAGATTTGTCTGACATGACCTTCCCGCTGTGAATCCATATTGCCTTGGGTCCTGTGCCCCACTGGCCTCTAGGTACTCAACAATTCTTTCCTTCAGAAGTGATTCCATCATTTTCCCTACCACTGAGGTCAAACTGACAGGTCTGTAGTTTCCTACCTCTGTCTTGCTCCCACTTTTGTGGAGGGGAACCACACCTGCCCTCCTCCAGTCCTCAGGTACCACACCATCCTCCCATGATTTATTAAAAAGGGTAGTCAGTGGTGTTACTAGTTCTTCCCTTAATTATTTTAGAATTTTGGGGTGAATCCCATCAGGTCTATTGCTTTATCCACCTTCAGTTTTAAGAGTTCTTTCAGAACCCTTTCTTCTGTGAAAGGACTAATATCCCCCCATCCAGAGTGCTTCTATTGACTGGATTAGGTATTTCCCCTGCTTTTCACTGTGAATACTGAGCAGAAGTATTCATTCAGTATCCCTGCTTTTTCACTGTCACTCTCTGCCCAACCACCTTCCTCTTTGTTCAGCCTCAGTATTCCTGCCTTAGTCTTTCTTTACTCCCTAATATACCTATAAAAGGTTTTATCCCTCTTCTTAACCAAGTTGGCTATCTTTTCCTCAGTTTGGGCCTTTGCTATTCTGACTGCCTTACTAGCTTCCTTCTGCTTTAACTGGTACAGTTCTCTGTCCTGCTCCTTCTGTGTTTCCTTATACTTCCTGAATGCTTGATTGCAGTTCTGTCCACTTGTCACCTTCAGCTGCTTCTGTCCCATTGCAGAGCACTGTGGCAGGACAGCAACAATCCTAGAAAGCCCAGACCTGGGACTGTCTCCATAGCCCAGCTCCCCGATGGGTTGTAGGTGCCCTAGCACCCCAGCAAGTGCCAGTGACCTCCTGAGGTAGTGAGTCACACTTGAAAGGGGTTAGCAAGTTCCCTCCCTGGCTCTGGGTGAGAACTCTCAAATGGTGGGGGCCCTCCTGCAGTCCCTGCACTGAGGTTCAAAGCAAGAAAAGTTCACAGGCAGTTATTCCAATAAAGTTCAGTGCCAGTTGAAGTATGTGCTAGACCTAAATCCAAGATGCGCAGATGCAATCAAACAGGGGAATTCAAGAACAACAAGCCCCTGCACACCAGTCTGCACTTTCTAATTAAACAATGTCCATACCTTTTCTTCAGTTGTAGCTGGGACACAGTGCTCTGCCAGTTTAACCAGTTCACTCAGGACATGTACAGCACCTGGCTAGTACCCTGACTTCCAGAGACACTTCGCCTCTTCAGAATTATAATTGCAGTGCCACACAAGCAAACGACCTCTCAGCAGGAACTGTAGTATTCAAATAATCTGCACAGTCCTCTCAGCCAGTTCAGCTTCTAGTGCAGGGTTTCTGCAGCATTTAATTTCTCCCAACAATAGCACTTCTCAGTACCTGGGGAATCAGGTTCACAGTTCAGCCTCTCTCTTTCCCCTTCTCGATCCAATTCTGCTAACAACAATCTCCAAATAGGGCCAGAGTAAACCCCTGAAGTCCAAAGTCCACTCTCACAGGGTACTCCTGACTCATACAGAGCCCGGGAGCAGACAGACTCAGTCCCAGAAAGTTCACACAGTTTCAGCTGAAAATCCAGAGTCCTGATTGACTGATGAAGCCTATCAATAATCGATAACCATAGAGATCAATATTTCCTGTCCGTTTATTGGAGCATGATCTAGGTGCCTGAATTAGTCCCCTCCTTTTCCCAGGAGTCCCTTTGTCCAAGTTTTGGATGCCTAGATCACTGATTGGCTGTGATTTTGGGGTCAGTTGTCACAAACATGTCAACTCCCCTACAGTTCTATGGAGCCCACACAGTTCCCACAGTTTCCGGGGGCAAATGAGGGTCATACATGTGTATAAACCCTCGTATTAGCCCTGTTGCCAAACATTCAGTTTTAGCCCCAACGTGGTTTCTCTGCCACATTCCAGAGGTCACCGGCCCTCAGTTAGCAAAGGAGAGGCACCAAGACCACTGTATCACTCTCTGCCCGCAAAATCACAGGTCAGCACATCAAAGGTGCTGCTTGCGCATGTGCGAGTGCCAGCCCAAACAGGCATACCAGCACCTTGCGGTCAAGAATCCACACCCGAACTGGTCAAAAACAACATGCGGGCCATCCGTGGAAACCGAGGGGTATCAGGGGTACCAGGAAATGGGAGAAAATGGGGAAATCATGGGGCAACTCCAGGTAAGCCCAGAGAGGGGGTGTTACACTCCCACCCTCAAAATGCTTCTCTTCCATGACAAGCATAAGGGAAAGATACCCAATTAAAACATCAACCTTGATAACATTTCTAACTATACACCTGATTCCTATCTAACATGTAGTAACCATGAAAACATTCAAACACAAAACATTATGTACACTCTAGTAAATTTCTTTTACCCTTATGAGCCCTTTGGCCACATAACAGTGACACCTATAGGATACTAAAGCCCCACAGAGCAGTTCATCTCCCTCTTCTTCTTCTGGTCACCTTCTTCTCAGACCTAGGGGGCTTAGCATCAACAGGGCACATAACCACCTTCTGTAGGGACTTTGGGGTAATGTGCACTCCCTTATGTACTACAAACAAAGGTAAGTCTGTAGGAACCCCAGCGGAATCATACATCAATTTAAGGACAGGCTGTAATGTCCTCCCTGTCCTCCTGGGGTCTCCTGAATACTTGGACCACTAACCTCCCCTGGATCAGTTGTGAGTTCCTCTTCATCCTCACTCTCTTCCTCAGCTATTGGGGTGAATGATTCCAGCACTTCTCTAACATCATTTACAGCTCCAGGGGGATTAACCCGAGACCTTTCAGGGGACACAGTCAGATCAGTGTTCATTTCCAATGTGGGCCATCCAAACGATGCTTCTTTTCCCTTGCCTTCCTGATCCTCAGAACCACCTTGTGACCATTTCACAGGCGTATCTATAGAGGAGCTGCTCCAGTACCACTCAAGTGGCTCAGCCAGACCAGTATTCAAGTCTGGAGTAGTCCCCCCAAGGGGCACGGCCGGGACAGATTCTCCATCCCTACCCTGTCTCCTAGGCATAACCTTTATCAGGGGTGGTCCCTGAAACAGCCTGGCTAGCTCTGGGGTAGGATAGTAACTATGTGGGATATCATTGTTCTCCCCCTCAGACTTATTATCAATGCTCTCTTCATCTGAGACCCCCTCACCCTGGGAAGGCCCAGACCCCATGGCATCACTTCTTTGCCTTTGTCTCCTGCGTATAGCAGCTCTAGTGGTGGGGAGGTGATGAAGAATCCTCCACAGCATCTTCAGGATTTACTGCTTTGTCACCAATAGGCAGCGGATGGTTACGATGAATAACCTTGTGCCCTGGAGTCTCTCCCTCAGGCCGAATCTTGTATACTGGTAGGCCTTCAAACTTCTCCAAAATGATATATGGGGTGGCTCCCCATCTGTCGGCTAGCTTATGCTTCCCTGGTATGCCCAGCCATCGTAGTAGCACTCTGTCACCTGCTTCCAAATCTTGGGCCTGCACTTTCTTATCATAGCGCTCTTCATTAGCTTGGTTCCTCTCAGTGGCCATTTCTGAAGTGAGATGGTATGCAACATCTAATTGTTGTTTCAGCTTCTTCACATACTGTAAATAGTCTCCTGCTCCCAGACAATCTGAGGAGACTCTGTAGCACAGATCCACTGGCAGTTGAGATTCCTTTCCAAACATGAGCTGGTAGGGAGAGAATCCTGTAGCATCATTTTGTGTGCAACTGTAGGCGTAAACCAGGGTGCACACCCTCTGACTCCATGTGCGCTTGTACCGGGGGTCCAAGGAGCCCAGCATATCTAACAAAGTCCTGTTGAAATTCTCCAGTTGAGGGTCACCTTGGGGATGGTAAGGCGTAGTCCAGGACTTCCTGATACTCCACAATGATAATAGTTATTTGATGAACTGACTTTCAAAATCACAGCCCTGATCTGAAAGGATCCTCTGGGGGGCACCATAATGTATGAAAAACTTCTCCACCGATATTTTGCCCACAGTGGAAGCTCGCTGATCCTTCATGGGGTAAGCTTGAGCATATCGGGTGAAATGGTCTGTGACAACTAGTATGTTGGAAATGTTGCATAAGTCAGGCTCCAACGAAACAAAGTCTATGCATACCAACTCCATAGGGCCACTTGTTTTGATGTTGACTAAGGAAGCAACCCTCTGGGGAAGCGCCTTCCTCTGTAAACATCTCATGCAGCTTTTGCAATATGTTTCCACATCTACCCCCATCTTTGGCCAATAGAATCAACTCTTAACCAGGTCCAAAGTGCATTCAGATCCCAAATGCCCCATATCATCATGTAGAGCCTTCAACACAGTTTTAACATGCTTTTGTCGTAGTATCAGTTTCAATTGCTCCTGAGGGGCCCCCTGCTGGTCCTGGGTCTCTCTGTACAACAACCCCTTCTTCAGCCACAGCTTAGGTCATTTGCATGGCAAGAGCCATGCAGGGGGATAGATGGTGTCTATTTGATCCTGGCTCTCCTGTCATCGTAGCACTCGTATGATCTGCCCGGTGACTTGGCTGGCTCTTTGCTCCCATTGTAGGTCTTAAGTAGTTAATTGCAGAAGGTATCTTACATCTAGGGTGGCTGGCCAGCAGTAGGCAACTGGCAGGCACCTCCCTGAGGCTCCCAGACATTCTACCAGGCAATGGAGGTCCTCGGGGGAGAAAGTCTCATCACCATCATGTTTCTTACACAAGGCATTTACAGCTTGTTTCAAAATTCTTACCCAGCTGGAGCACTTATCAGTGTAGGCTTGGGGCCGCCTTGCAAAGCATCAGCATCTATGTGGTTCAGGCCCGGACAATACTCCATCCAGTAATCATACAGTAGGTGGGCAAAGCTGACAGCCACCTATGACCAGCTGCATCCAGCTTAGCGGTGGTTTGCACATAGGTGAGAGGATTGTTATCTGTCTTCACGGTGGCCTTGGCCCCATACAAATGGTCATGGAACTGGTCTACTAGGCCCATTTCAGCACCAGGAACTCCAACTTATGAATAGGATACCTTCGCTCTGAAGTATTTAAATTCTGACTGGCGAATGCAACTGGATGCAAACCTTCAGGGTGCTTTTGGTATAATATAGTCCCAAGTCCACTAAAACTGATGTCAGTATGAAGTACATAGGGTTTCTGTGGGTCCACATAGGCCAGCACTGGGGCATGGGTCAAGCAATAGATGATGTCCTCGAAAGCTTTATCGCATTCTTCATTCCATTGCTCACTGAAAGGTTTAGATGGTTGAAAATAGCTTACTGGTCTAGCAGAGGCCCCAGACATAGCAGTTTTCTTGCTTTTGTTGGTGGGCAGATACCCCTGCAACAGATTCAAGAGTGGCCATACCACCCGGGTGTAATCTTTTACAAATCTTCAATAGTAGTCGAAGAAACCAAGTAGCTGCTGTAATTCCTTCAGAGTTCATGACTTAGTCCAAGTGTTAAGGGCCTCAACCTTGCTGGGGTTGGTCTGTATGCCTTCTTCAGAAACTATATGCCCCACATACTTGACCGAGGTCTGGAAGAACTGGCATTTATCAATTGACAGCTTTAGTCCAAATTCTTCCAGGCAGTCCAACACTTTCATCAGCTGGGCCTCATGTTCCTCCTGCGTCTTCCCGAACACGATGATATCATCCAGGTAGACCAAACACTCCAGCAAGTTCATATCCCCTATGGCTTTCTCCATCAGGCACTGGAAGGTGGCGGGTGTGCCTGAGATCCCCTGTGGCATTCTCAGAAACTCGTAAAATCCAAGGGGGCGTATAAAAGTCTTCTTCTCTTGATCCTGGGAGGCCATCGGGATCTGATAGTAGCCACTCTGCAGATCCAGAACCAAGAACCATTGGCTTCCATTCAAACAGTCCAGTGCATCCTGTACTCTGGGCATATTATACTGATTTGGCACCTCCTGTTTATTCAGTGTGCGGTAGTCCATGCACATTCGTATGGCCCTGCTTTTCTTTCTCATCACCACAATTGGCGATGCATATGGGATCCTTGATTCCTGAATAATCCCTGCGGCCATCATCTCTTGCAAGTGCCGCCAGACATCATCAATATCAGCTGGGGCCAGTTACCTTGATCTTTTTCGAAAAGGCTTGTCATTCATAAGTCGTATTCAATGCTGCTCCCCACTCACACACCCCACATCCCATTCGTGCAGGGAAAAAACATTCATCCGAGCAGCCAGCTTTTCCCTCACTCTCTCTTTCCATTCCTACGGGATGGGGGAGTCACTCAGGTCATACAATCCTTGGTCAATTCCCGATGGGGTACCTCTGCTCACTGTAGCAGTGTGCTTTGCTGTGTCAGTGCAGTATATCTGAGCCAGGGTCCACCCTTTCCTCACCACCACTTCCTTATCTGTGACATTCTTCACTTATACAGTCACCCTCCAAATATATGCAAGCTCTCTGGCTAGCAAAACACAGGGCTTGACTAACAGTCCCACTGGCAACCCATGTTCATCTGGAGAATCCAACATCAGTATCTGATTCTTGACATCCTTCTTTAACCTCATCACACCAGCAATGTTGCATTCCACATTTGGCGGGAGCACAATTTCATATCCATCTCTTCCCCACACTATCCCCACTGGGTCATCAGGCTCCTCAATAGGGGATTGCCCCTTCCTTCTGTAGGCCTCCAGGATCAGTGGGTGTAATGGGCATTTCTCACTATTTCTTTCAGTCACTCGAGTGTGACACAACTGGGCCAGACATCCGAACATATGGGCATTTTTGCCCACTAACAGGCACCCCATCAAAGATGTTCACTTCTGGGCAAAACAAAGTTAGGTTCTTGACAGCTTCACTCACTCCAGCCCCTTTGGCAGGGAACGCTATCCATACTTTGACATAACTGAGATAAGGGTATGCCTTTCATTGAGGTCCCACACATGCAGTACTTCAAGTAGCTGTATCTCCACATCTGGTAAATGCTAATCATACTAGGATTTAAAAATAATGGTAACCTGGGAGCCGCTATGCAGAACAGCCCGGGTGGGGACTCCGTTGATGGTGATGTTGGTCTCGGTTGTTTGTCCCACTAATTTATGTATGTCTACTGGCACTGATGTGGTGGCTCTGCCAGATGACACCCTTTATGTGAGCCATGGAGCTGGACCTGCCAGGGGCCCTGGTGTGCTCCTCTAGCGGGTCCCTCTGTAGTTTCCCTGTTTGCAAGCTGGGTTGGCAGGTGCCCTATCTCTATTAGATGAACAGTCTAAAGGTGCCCTTCGCCCCCTCTGTATATGGCCCTCACCCTCACACCTATAGCAAATGACGGGTTCCCAAGGCTGCAGCTGGTCTGTTACCAACGGACAAGCCCGAGGCACTCCCACTGGGGCACTCTGAGCTGCACGATTCCACTATACAAACCGCTCATTTCCCTGGGCGGCAACTGGTACCCCCCACCCTCTCTAACTCAGCTACCCTGGACTAATTCCTCTACTTGAGCCTTGACCCCGGCATCAGAGGGGGGTGCCGGGACAGGGGACCCAGTGCCAGATGTGGTTGGACCTACATCAGGGACTATACCACTCATCCCGGGAGCCTCAGTTGAACCTGAACCCACAGCTAGTTTAGCTGAGGTGACTACATCCTTGTATTCCCTCAAAGTCCTTAATTCCTGCACCTCACCAGGGAGCACCTCTCTTTCCATCTGAATCACAGCCGTGGAAGCCCTGTGCATCCCCCAGTGACCCTGCTCCTCTTCAGCCTTCTGGACCTCCTGTACCAAAACCCAATATGGAGGGGGATTATTCTTCCTGTCTGCTAAGTGCAACTGTAACACCAACAAAGGGAAATAACAAGAGGCCTTCACTACATGCTTCAACCTGATCTGATTCAGGTCTTGGGTTGCTAGCTCCCTTTCCAGAACACACTCTGCAATGCCTTCTCAACCGGGGGCATAAAAGCAGACATTGGTTCCCCCTTCCATTGCCTAGTGGTTTTAAACTTCCACATGATGTCCTCACAGGATTCAGGACTTCCAAATACACTTTCCAAGGCCATAAGGTATACCTCGGCTGGGGCTTTGGGATCTGTGGCTCATAAAGAACGTATAACCTCCAATGCAGGACCCCGTAAGCTCTCCACTAATCATTTCCATTTCTCAACTTCAGAACACTGCCACTCCTGAACTAACATGGTGGCACTGTCCATCCAGGCCTCCAAGTCATCCTCGCTATTCAGGGTAGGTTTTACCCCGAGAACACCCTAAATTTATAGTATGACTTGAAGGCCATAGGCATAGAAACATAGAAACATAGAAGTTGATGGCAGATAAGGACCGCAAGGCCCATCCAGTCTGCCCATTTCTTTTTCTACCTTATAAATGTGCCATTAGCCTTTGCGCTGTCAGTGGCCTACCTATTCATACTCATCTGTATTGCTCCCTTATGCTATCCCATGCCTGTTTGAAGCCCTGCACTGTATTCATAGCTACCACTTCCTGAGGTAGGCCGTTCCATGCATCCACCACTCTTTCTGTGAAAAATAATTTCCTCACATTCCCCCTTAATCGGCCTCCCTCTAATCTCATGCTGTGTCCTCTTGTCCTACTATTTTTCTTATATTTAAACATGTTAGACTCTTTTACCTTGTTAATGCCCTTAAGGTGTTTGAATGTTTCAATCATATCATCTCTCTCCCTCTTTTGTTTAAGGGTATACATATCGAGCTCCGTTAATCTGTCCTCATATGTCTTCTGATGCAGTCCCTGCACCATTTTGGTTGCCCTTCTCTGGACTGCCTCAATTTGGTTAATGTCCTTGTTAAGGTGCCGCCCCCAGTACTGCATGCAGTACTCCAGATGGGGCCTAACCAGTGTCTTGTAAAGAGGGATTATTACCTCCCTCTTACGACTTGTGATACCCCTACTAATATACCCTAACATCCCCCTAGCCTTACCTACTGCTTTAGAGGTCTTCTTGGATGATTTCAGGTCATCAGTGATGATGATGCCCAAGTCTCTTTCTTCCTTGTGACTGCCAGCAACTCCTCCCAGCTTATAGGTGGCTTCAGGGTTTCTCTTCCCTATTGCATGATCTTGCACTTCTTGCATTAAATCCCAGTTGCCACTCTTCTGACCATTTTGCTAGTTTATCAGATCTCTTCTCATTCTGCCCACCCCATCTGGATCATCTACTCTGTTGCAGATCTTGGTGTCATCTGCAAACAGACAAGCCTTACCTCTAGGCCATCTGCAAGGTCACTAATGAAGATGTTGAAAGAGGACTGGCCCCAGGACTGATCCCTGAGGTACCCCACTTCTGACTTGCATCTCTTCTGACTGTATACCATTTACCACCACTCTGTTTTCTGCCCATCAACCAGTTTGCCACCCAGCTGACCAACTTCTGACCCACCCTTAGCCTACCCAGCTTATTTATCAATCTTCTATGTGGAACAGTATCGAAAGCTTTGCTGAAGTCAAGGTAGGCGACATCAACTGCTCCCCCTTGGTCCACCACTCTGGTTACCCAGTCAAGAAATCTATGAGATTAGTTTGACAGGACCTTCCTTTTGTAAACCCATGCTGTCTTGGATCCTGTGCCCCTATGGATTCCAGGTGTTGCACTATCCTTTCCTTAAGGAGTGCCTCCATAATCTTGCCCACTACTGAGGTAAGACTGACTGGTCTGTAGTTCCCTGCCTGTTCTCTGCTACCACTCTTGTGGAGCAGGATCACATGAGCCCTTCTCCAGTCTTCTGGGGCCTCTCCTGTGCTCAGAGACTCACTAAACAGTTCTGCTAATGACTCTGCTAGTTCCACCCTTAGCTCCTTAAGTAGCCTGGGATGTATGCTATTAGGTCCCATTGCCTTGTCCACCCTGAGCTTAGCAAGCTCTTGTAGGGCCCTTTCTTTTGTGAAGGGAGTAGTGCTCACCCCCCTCCCCCTCCTGTGTCCATGTTGCTGAGCTGTGGGCCCTGCCCTACCTTCTCTTCAGTAAATACTGAGCAAAAGTATCTATTTAGGATAAATGCTTTTACAGGGTCCTCCTCCTCACATGCCCCCTTTTCTCCTTTGAGCTTAGCAATACCTCTCTGGACTCTTCTTTCACTAACGTATCTATAGAAAGTCTTGTCACCTTCTTTTACTGTTCATGCTAGTGTTTCCTCAGTTTGGGACTTTGCCTGCCTTACTGCCTTCCCTGCTTCCCTTAGGGCAGTTTGGTATGCCTCCCTATCTTCATCCCGCTGTGTTCCCTTATATTTCCTGAAGGCCAGCCTTTTGGCTCTGACCTTTTCTGCTACTGTGTTTGAGAACCAAAGTGGTTTCCTTCTTCTTTTCCACTTCCTTTTCTGTCTAACACAATGGGATGTTGCTTCAAGTATTGCATCCTTAATGCTTGCCCACTTTGCCTGTACCCCCAGCCTGTGTTTCTTTTTGCCAGGGCTAGCTTAACTCTGTTGGCCATCTTATCAAAGTCAGCTCCTCTGAAGTCCCATATTTTTGCCTTGGAATGGGATGATTTAGATGTAGTGGCCAAATTGAACCAGGTTGTGGTTTCTCAGACTTTGGTGCCCTAGGAATGGATCCAACACCTCGACTCACTCCCTCCTTCAGGGGAAGTCACACTAAAGGAAGTGTCCACCGGTAGAGCCTCAGTCAATCCCATCACCATCAAGGCCCCAGGCATCCTGTTGGCCTCTATTGGGTGAGTACTCACTACCATCAATGTATTTATGATGGATAGACACTTTTCAATATCCCCCCCTTCCATCTCTTGGGGTACCCCCATCAAAAGAAAAAACCTCTGGGGATCCATTTTCATTCCCTCACTCCATTCCACCAGCCTCACCTTATCTTCTTCAGTAGGCTTAAACTTTGACTGGAGCAGAGTGAGCTTGAGGCCCGGGGACCCGTCAGGGGTCCCAACATTCAGATTTTCTGGTGCAGACATGGCTGGTGAACAGGAGATTCCAGCAGTGCCTTCAAGATGTAGCCCAGATGTCATATGCCAGTGTGCTACCCCCATTTGCCTGCTGTCCCTGGTACAGGTTAAGAAGCCTGGGTCCTGCTACGGTGTCAATTGGGGGTTAGTTCCCAAAGATATAGATAATATTGCAGTGCCTCCACCCGGACTAAATTATAAATGGGCCAGATATCGCTTGGCACAGCCCCCCGGGATACTGTACCTACCCACCTCCTCAACCAACCACTCTGCACACTATATCCCCAATAACCTTGTTCCACATTAAACCATAAATTTCAGCAACACCTCACTAACGCAGTGGTTTCAACAAACACACTCATAGCTTTATTTGGGGGTAAGTGCTAGGGAAGGGATACCGGGATAAAGGATGGCTGTGAAAGGAAAGAAGGTTAGTGGAATATTTAACAACATAAACATTTGGGCCTGCAGGTCAAGCCCCCCCACTGGTACCAGTGTCCCCAAATTGTCTCTATGGGTACACGCTAGGTGCAGGTCTGATCAGTGCCGTGGGTTGGCAGGTTGTTGGGGCCCTGAAGTATTAGCAAAGAATTTGGTTTAAGAAAACACCAATTTCCCTTTTCCCTCTCCAGGAGCCAGGTCCTGGGTACTCACTGTTTGTTCATCTCAAACCTGGAGTATGGAGCTCCTTGTTCAGTGCAGCAAAAGACAGAAGAAGGCCGACCTTGGTCATTGAGGCAGGGTGGAACTTGCTCGAAGGTCTTTCAGCTGGTCACCTTGATTGCAGTTCTGGCAGCTTGTCACCTTCAGCTGCTTCTGGCCCATTGCAGAGCATTGTGGAAGGACAGCACCAACCCTAGAAAGCCCAGACCTGGGACTGTCTCCATAGCCTGGCTCTCCCAATGGGTCGTAGGTGCCTTAGCACCCCAGCAAGCTCCAGTGATCTCCTGAGGCAGTGAGTCCCATTTGGAAGGGGTTAGCAAGTTCCCTCCCTGGCTCTGGGTGAGAACTCCCAAATGGTGGGGGGTTCTCCTGCAGTCCCTGCACTGAGGTTCAAAGCAAGAAAAGTCCACAGACAGTTACTCTAATAAAGTCCTGTGCCAGTTGAAGTGAGTGCTAAGCCTAGATCCAAGAAGTGCAGGTGCAATCAAGCAGGGGAATTCATGAATGACAAGCCCCTGCACACCAGTCTGCACTTTCTGGTTAAACAATGTCCACAACCTTTTCTTTGTCTGTAGCTGGGGCACAGCTCTCAGTCATTTTAACTAGTTCACTCAGGACATGTACAGCACATGGCTAGCACTCCAATGTCTAGAGATGCTTTGCCTCTTCAGAATTACAATTGCAGCCCCACACAAGCCAACAACCTCTCAGCAGCAACTGAAGCATTCAGATAATCTGCACAGTCCTCTCAGCCAGTTCAGCTTCTAGTGCAGGGTTTCTGCAGCATTTGATTTCTCCCAACAATAGGTAAGCAACTTCTCAGTACCTGAGTAACCAGGATCACAGTTCAGTTTCTTTTCTCTCTTTCCCCTTCTTGATCCAATTTTGCCAAACAGCAGTCTCCAAATAGGGCCTGGGTAAGCCCCTGAAGTCCAAAGTACACTCTCACAGGATTCTTCTGACTTGTACAGAGCCTGGGAACAGATTGACTCAATCCCAGAAATTCCACAGTTTCAGCTGAAAATCCAGAGTCCTGATTGGCTGATGAAGTCTATCAATAATCAATAACCATAGAGATTAACATTTCCTGCTCGTTTATTGGGTAATGATCTAGGCACCTGAATTAGCCCCCTCCTTTTCCCATGAGTCCCTTTGTCCAAGTTTTGGGCTCCTAGATCATTGATTGGCTGCGATTTTGGGGTCAAGCTTCACAAACATGTCAGCTCCCATTAAGTTCTATGGAGTCCATACAGTTCCCCCAGTTTCATAGGGAGAATGCAGCCCAACATAATGCTTTATGTAAACAAACACCCCACTGGATTGTGGCCGCGCTGTCCTCTGGCCAACAATACCGCTGGTTAACAAATAGCCCCTGTCATCCCACTGTCGCTGCCACCACAATTCTGTTCCCCCCAGGCGGCAGGCAGTAACGTAATTAATATTCATCAGGGTCATACATATGTATGAATTCTCGTAATAGCCCCATTGCCAAATTTTCAATTTTAGCCACAACACGGCTTCTGTGCCGCATTCCCCAGGTCACTGGCCCTCAGTTAGCAAGGGAGAGGTACTGGGACCATTGTGTCACTCTCTGTTTGCCCACAAAATCACGGGTCAGCACATCATATGGCAGCTGCAGTCTAATGGACTGAAGTGCTGCCCACTCAAGCAGACTAGATAGACCAAATGGCCTGTATCTGCTTGCATTTTCGTATGTTCATATCAAAGATGCCGCTTACGCATGTGCGAGTTGCGGCCCAAGCAAGCATGCCAGCAGCTCTCGGTCAAGACTCCATACCCAAACTGGGCAAGAACAACATGTAGGGTCCATCCGGGGAAACCCAAGGGAATCAGGGCACCAGGAAACAGGGCAAAATGGGGAACTCGTGGGGCAACTCGGGGGCTTACCTGGAGTTTAACGCATACATATCGGACATCAGGGAGGGTAGAGGGTGTGAAATGAGTCTCTTCGCTGATGACTCCAAGATGGGAGCAGTAGTTGAGGGAGAAGAGGGGAGGTTGGCCCTGCAAGTGGACCTGGACAACTTGGAAAGCTGGGCTCACACATGGAAATTAAATTTCAATATCACCAAGTGCAAGGTGTTACATCTGGGGCCGGGAAACCCTAAACACCGGTACACCCTGGGAGGGGAGGCGCTGGAGGCCTCAATAGGGGAAAAAGACCTAGGGGTCATGGTGGATGCATGTATGAATAATTCTGAGCAGTGCAGGAGAGCGGCTAGCAAGGCAAACAGGATGTTGGGATTCATCGTAAGGGGATCACCTCTAGGAGCAGAGAAGTGATTCTGCTGCTGTACAATGGACTGGTTAGACCACACCTTGAGTACTGTGTACAGTATTGGAGACCACACTTGAAGAGGGACATACAGCTCCTGGAGAGGGTACAGAGGAGGGCAACTAAGATGATACAAGGACTAGAAGATTTGACGTATGAGGACAGACTCGAAGAGCTTTGCCTGTTTTCATTGGAGGAGAGGAGAGGAGAGCCAGCAGGGACATGATTGAGGTCTTCAAGTACCTCAAGGGAATAAATAGGGTAAACATGGAGGGGATCTTTAGACTAAAGCAGGGAGGTATCACCAGAGGGCATGGTTTGAAGTTGGAAGGTGGAAGGGTGAGGGGGAAAAAGAGGAGGAGGTTTTTCACTGAGAGGGTGGTGGAACCTTGGAATGCACTGCCTGGCAAGCTGGTTCAGAGATCCACAGTGGAGGGCTTCAAGAGAGGGTGGGACAGACACAGAAAGTGGATGTATCAGATGATGGCCTGTCCCAGGGGGATGGGGATGGATGATAGGGGTTTCTGGAACACAAGGGGGGGGGAAGGCCTCTGCACCCAACTAGGGATCCGAGGTTCGAGCAGACTTGATGGACCATAAGGCCTAATCTGCTGGCAATTAGTATGTTAGTACACAAAGGGCTCCAGGGAAGAAATAGAATACTTGTACTGTAATTCCTAGGAACTTTGGAAAAATTAAGAACTTCTGGGTTGTAACCACGGACCCCAGGAAGAAACCTGAAGAACTGGGTATTGCAAACTGCAGAAACTCTGGTCCATCACCGCTGACCCCTGGAAAGGACCTGTTCAGCCTTACACAACTGAAGCACTGGATGAAACCTTGCAGAACCTGTGGGCTGGCACTATGGGCCCCAGGAAAGAATCAGAAGAACTGGACCTGGATTAAACTGAAGATATGGAACACCTCCAGGCTGTTGACATTAAGAGGACCACTGAAGAATCTGAAACAAAAACCCCAGCCCCACTGTGCATCAAATCCCTATATTTGAACCAGTGCAGCTCCCTGCACTGCCTAACTCACTGTTAGGGAAGGGTTGATCTGAAGAATCTGAAGAAAGCAGGAGACAACAAGTTCCTTAGCTGACGGCACTATTCTTACTCTGACGACCACCCACAATTTTGATAGGATGCAGCTGGATGGAACTGGCTCTGGATTATGCAGGAAGAATTGTGGACATGCAATGGGCAGTAATAAAACTGAGTCTGTAAAGCATACTGTCTCTTTACTTGGGGGTTGCTAGTTCAGCAGTCTTTTGACCATGCAGCCGTTATAAGGCAATTCAAGAACATGCAGTGCAATTAACTGCAATCAGTTTGATAGAGTTCTAAGCTTCAAGGGCAGTTTCTTAGTCTCAGAGCTTGCAATTACTATATGGGGCAACTGAGGGCAATTTCAGTCATCTGGGAGTGAAACAAGGCAACTTTAAGGCAAACAAGGCAAACATGATGCATGCAGGGCAGTCTCACAGTCTTGGGGCATGCATTCACACTGGGTGCTGTTCCTTTTAAATGAGCTGTCCTGGAATCAGCACTGTCACTTCAAATACACACTGACACTTACACATCAAAATACTTATTCAAGATTCAGCACAGTCACTTGAATAACAGTTGCACTTGCACATTATACTGTTCATTCAGTAACCAGGGGCACTACACCAGGTCAGACACTACATAGGAGGAAACCTGAATTAAATGACTGGGATATACTTAGCTACCGCATGGACCACAGGCTAAGCATTCCCTCTCACAGGCAATTGCGTTCATCTTTTAGCTCAGCTAGCAGTCTTGTCCTCATTGCTTAGGTCCAGTTAATTAAGTCCTGCACACTGTGGTCCCACACGCTTTCACTATGGGACAAAAAGTGCTTAAAATCTCTTTCATTTTCCATTAATTGACCCCTGAATTAATAATATGCCCCTTAATTTAAAATTAAGGGTGCCTTAAAATAAGTTTGTAAAATCCCAAACCCCTTAATTATCCTTACTTACTTGAACAGAATATGCTTAATTGAAACTGAGGTACAAATTAATGAAGTCTAAGAAGATTAAGAATAAAAAATCTGCTGAATTACAATTCCCTAGGGAAACCTCTTTCTCCTTAATTTTAATTTATTGCTGTATTAAGAAAAAAATTATGCTGAATTTTCAAATTCTGAGAAAATGTAGTGAAGGTATGCATACAACGAATACCGATATACAGTATATTAACAACAAAGTGTTTATTTGAAATTAAGGAAAACTGTATGTCAATTATTTATACAAATATGAACATTGTAAAAAATGTTTAGTGTGGCTATGTTACCACATTTTCGAATATTTATTATATGCATCACATATGTACATTACATATGTATATTATGAAATATTTTATTGTAATACATTGTGATACATATTACCAAAATAAAAAAAAACCTTATGTATATAATGTAATACAGCAGTTTATTCTGTTTAAACGATAGCTCAAAATTTGAATGGCTCTTTCCAGGCATTGCAGTACTAGAGTTTGAAAAGCTGGCAAGAAGAATTCATGCACTGTGATCAGGCTCATGACAGTTTACTAGAAATTAATGTTGGTTATTGGAATCCTAACAGCCAATCAGAATGTAGCATTTACAAGAGCTTTCTTTTAACTTTTTTTATCTACGTATCATTTATGCCCCCTGCTGAGCTCTGATCTCTGTCCCTCTTGGGGGTCCCAAAGCACTTAACAACTTCCCTCATGATGCCAGCTTTCGCTTGCCCTTCTATTGAACTACATTTTGTCCCCCACTGTGGGGTTGGGGTGGGGCAAGGGGATGTACCCCTGAATTCTCACAGGTCCTTTAGATGGCCATCATGAATGCCAAGAGCACATGGATTACTATGGTCCGGTCACCTGTGCATTCCAGGGCTGTTATTTTTCCTTGTTTCCACCCCATTGGATGACGGCATCCAAGAGCTCAGGTGTACTCATGCACAATGGCATGTGGTGCATGAACTGGCTATCATCCAGACCCAGACCAGCTTATCTCAGTTGTGCTGCCACCCACGGTTACCTAGGTGGCAGCAGTGCCACAGGTGCAGTGACGCACCTTCCCACAAGCACTACTGTTGTGCCAATGGGCAGGCCCTGAGCCAGCAATCTTCCAGAACCTCACCTGCTTATCCCCATTGTGCTACCACCCATGGTTACCTAGGTGGCAGTAGTGCAGCAGAGGCAGCAACACACCCTCCCCTGAGCACTTCTGCTATGCCAATGGGCCCACCCTGAGCCAGCCATAATCCAGACCATAACCTGCTTATTTCTGTGGTGCTACCACCCATGGTCACTTAAGTGGCAGTAGTGCCACGAGGCAGCGACCCATCCTCCACCGAGCACTACTGCTGTGTCATTGAGCTGGCCCTGGCCAGTCATCACCCAGACCCTAACATGCTTATATCTCTTGTGCTGCCACCTATGGTTACCAGGTGGCAGCAGTGCTGCGGAGACAGGGATACAACCTCCTCTGAGCACTACTGCTGTGCCAATAGTATGGCTTTGAGCCAGCCATCATCCAGACCCTAACTTTCTTATTTCTGTTGTGCTGCCACCCATTGTTCTCCAACTGGAAGTAGTGCCATGGGGGTAGCAATCCACCCACTCCTGAGCACTACTGCTGTGCCAATAGGCTGGCCCTGAGCCAGCCACTCCCAAACACTAACTTGTTATCTCTCTTGTGCTGCCACCTATGGTTACCTAGGTGCCAGCAGTGCAGCGGAGGTAGCAACTTACCATCCCCTCAGCACTACTGCTATGCCAATTGGATGGCCTAGAGCCATTCATCATTCAGACCCTAACCTGCTTATCTCTATTGTGCTGCCACCCATGGTCACCTAAGTGGCAGCAGTGCCATGGGGGCAGCAACCCACCCACCCCAGAGAACTACTGCTGTTCCAATGGGCTGTCCCTGAGCCAGCCATCATCCAGACCCTAACCTGCTTATATCTGTTATGCTCCCTCCTATGGTTACGTAGGTGGTAGCAGTGCAGAGGAGGCAGCAACCCTACCCCTAAGCACTACTGCAGTGCCAATGGGCTGGCCCTGAGCCATCCATCACCCACATCTTATCCTGCTTATTTCATTGTGCTTTCACATATGGTCACCTAAGTGGCATTAGTGCCACGGGAGCAATAACCCATCTTCCCCCAAGCACTACTGTTGTGCCAATGGGCTGACTTTGATCCTGCCATCATCCAGACCCTAACCTGAATGTCTCCATTGTGCTGCCACCCATGGTCACCTAAGTGGCAGCAGTGCCATTGGGGCAGTGACCCACTCTCCCCTGAGCATTACTGCTGTGCCAATGGGATGTCCCTGGGTCAGTACTGAGACCCTAACCTGCTTATCTCTCTTGTTTTTGCCACCCATGGTTACCTAGGTTGCAGCAGTGTCACAGGGGCAGTGACACACCCTCCCCTGAGCACTACTTCTGTGCCAGTGGGCTGACCCTGAGCCAGACACCATCTAGACCTGTACCTGCTTATCTCCATTGTGCTGCCACACACGGTCACCTAAGTGGCATCAGTGTCATGAGGGCAGTGAACCATTCTCCCCTGAACACTATTGCTGTGCCAATGGGCTGGCTCAGAGCCAGTCACACCCAGACCCTAACCTGCTTATCTCTCTTGTGCTACCATCCATTGTTACCTAGGTGACAGCAATGCCACAGGGACAGTGACACACCCTCCCACAAGCACTACTGCTGTGCCAATGGGCTGACCCTGAGCCACCCATCATCCAGACCGTAACCTGTTTATTACTGTTGTGCTGCCACCTATGGTTATGAGGTGAGAACAGTGCTGCAGAGGCATGGACACACAGCCTCCCCTGAGCACTAATGCTGCACCAATGGGCTGGCCATGAGCCAGCTGTCATCCAGACCTTAACCTGCTTATCTTTGTTGTGCTTCCACCCATGGTCACCTAAGCTGCAGCAGTGCCATGGGGCAGCAATCCATCCTCCCCAAGCACTACTGCTTTGCCAGTGAGCTAGCACTGAGCCAACCATCATCCAGACCCTAACTTGCTTATCTCTCTTGTACTGACACCCATGGTTACCTAAGTGGCAGCAGTTCAGCAGAGGCAGAGACCCAACCTCCCCTGAGCACTACTGCTGTTACAATGGGCTGGCCCTGAGCCAGCCACACCCAAACCCATAACCTGCTTATCTCACTTGTGCTGCCACCTATGGTTATCTAGGTGACAGCAGTGCAGTGAAGGCAGTGACCTACCATCCCCTGAGCACTACTGCTGTGCCAATGGGCTGGCCCAGAGCCATCCATCATCCAGACCTTAACCTGCTTATCTCTGTTGTGCTGCCACCCATGGTTGCCTAGGTGTCAGCAGTGCAGTGGAAGCAGCAACCCACTCTCCCCCATGCACTACTGCTGTGCCCATGGGCTGGCTGAGCCAGCCATCATTCAGATGCTAACCTACTTATCTTTGTTGTGCTGCCACCCATGGTTACCAGGTGGCAGCAGTGCTGCAGGGGCAAGGATCAGGAATTCCAGCTACAGAGAGAGAGAGAGAGAGGTTCACTGGGGGGGGGATGCTGGACTTGGGGATGGTCCAGTTGCAGGGAGTTTTTGGTAGTGGTGGGTGGTCAAGGTGTAGGGTGATGGTTCAGCTACATCAAGGGTGGTAAGGAGGCTGGTCCAGCTGCAGGGATGGTAGTTGACTAAGATGTGGAGAGTGGTGCTGTTGTGGGATAGAGAACACAGAGTGTAAAAAACTCAATAAGACCCATTGGCTGTTGCCATGACAACCATCATAGAAGCAATGTTATCGTCATCATCCCTGTCCTATGTTCTTAATGCAACTTTCCTCTTGGCAATGACATGTTTACTTAATCAGTGTTGCCATGGTACCTCTGTAATTTACAGCTAAATATTGGCATCTAAACTATTAACCTTAACCACACATTCATACTAAACTGAGATTTTTTAATTTTCTTTGTTGGGCAAACTCACTGGCTAACCAATACTGAGGTCAGCATGATGTCATGAGCTGACATACATTTTTGCCAACTGTGCAGCTGTTATTGATGTGCTCTAATAGCTCTTCAGCAGAACAGATGTCTTTCAACATCTGCAAGTTGAACTGGAACATAAACTGACTGTGGAATGAAGACCATATGGTAGAAGGATTATTTTAATATAAAACCAGGTATAATTAATTTAAAAAAATGTAAAAAGATAGTTTTAATACTTTTTATTGACATTGCTAAAAAAGCAATAAGGTATTCGCAGGGGTAGAACTGTCCATATGCCAATCATACCCTAGGGGCATGTGGCACACATTTTTGCCTTGTGCCACATGACACCCCAAATGTATGATTTACATACAGTTAATGCAACCCCTGGCATTTCCTTATTGCAAAAATATTTCAGGACTACCACAGTAGCTTCTTTTTCATCTGTGACCATATTTGATCTTCCTAGGCTCTATTCAACTTCTCAAATATTGAGCAGAAAAAGCAGGACTTCCATGAAAATGAGATCATTCACCTTTGGTTGACAACCCTAGACAAGTAAATGGTTAAATAAGGCCAGTCCTCTAAGATACACCCTTGTGTAATCATCCTCATCATGACCCCCTTTTTTGTATAAATAATTTGGGACCTCTTGAATAACTGACAGATTGCACTTGTTTGTTGCCTTAAAATCTACTCTGAAAAAACTTCTTTCCAATAACCCCTTTGCTTCATGGCAGGACATGATACTGCAAGAGAGATGCACTTCCTAGTTCAGTGATAGGCTGGAACCAGCTTTGACCAGCTGGAGCTGTTTTGTGACTCTTGGAAGCTGCTTGTTGGACATGCCTAAAGAAAAGATTCTACAGATAATTTCAGGTATTTTTTTAAAGTTTTCTTGAAAGCTTAACTCAGAAAGTGTTTATTAATGTAGGAATAGTTCTAGATAGTCTCTTAGTCATTTGCATCCAGTTTAAATACATTGGGCCAGATATTCAGAAATGTGCCAAAAGCCAGCGCAAGTCCAGCGCAGCACAAATCTGATGTGCCCTGGCACACTGAGTGCCATATTCAGAGGTTGCACATGCCAAACTGCACCAGTGCAACCCAGCTGAATATGACAGAGATGCGCCATTCTGCAACCAGACTTGCACCATGGCACAACCAGACGTGTGCCATGGCACAAACAGACCTGTGCCATGGCACAGAAAGAGATGCCCCAGACAACTGTGGGAGCACAGAAGCAGAGCAACAGAGGGGGGAACGGCACAGGAACAAACCCAGGGACAGTTCCAGGGAAGCACAGTGGCAGGCCACAGGTGGCCACCAAAAGCAGGGCTACATACAGGCACCCAGACACCCCCACCCTGGAACACAACAGTGGCACAGAAAGCAGACAACAGGTGGCACCAGTGGCCAATGGAGGGCCACCAATGGAGACCACCCTGGCCACATACTGTGCCCCCACCTACCTAGACCCCAGCAAACCACACCCAGGACCATGCTGCCAAGCACACACATGCCACACACCCCTGACAGCTGCCCCATGGGCACCCCAAGGCACAGCCATCGACCAAGGGGCAGGACACCTCCACTGTGGGACACACCACAGCACACAGCAGTACATCACAGATGCACGACACATGCACTGACACATGCACACCATACAGACAGACACCGCACCACTACAGCATGGCTCCTCACACCAGCTGCAAAGCAGACACCAACAAAGGCAGGTATGTCAAAAAATATATATTGAACAGAACTATTTACAACAGCAAGAGGGTGGGAAAGGGTAGGAAAGCAAGGGAAGGGAACAGGGAACAGGGACTGTACAGTGGGAAGGGGACAGATGGGGAGGTAGAGCAGGGGAAATAGGGAAAAGCTGGGGCATGAATTAAGGGCGGCCACACCCTGCCACTTCTTGGTGCCTCCTCCGTCGCTGTTCAGCCAGCAAAATCTGGCTGCACTTGACAGACTGCCTCCATGGTGATGGATGTGATTAGGACTATCTGGCACAGCAGCTGACAGTATAGGGGTAGCCTCCTCCTCCACTGGATACCTAAGACAAGGGACAGGACAGGTGATCAGTGCAAGGTCCCAAGGTACCATGCCCACCCATTGTGCAATGGGCAGTGGGAACACACACCCCTAGAATGGCACCCCAGCCACCCACAGGGGGGTGGGCCAACACCTGCCAGCAACCCAGCATGCCAGGACAGTGCTCAGAGGTGGTCACCACTGCCAAAAGGCCACCCAACTGCACAACAACAGTCACATGGCACAGGGCACCAGCAGCACCACAGTAACACCAGCGGCAGCCGGGCACACACCCACCTCACCAACAGCTGGCACATGTGTGCAATGGCTGCCCCACAGTGGCATGCACCACACACAGTGCGACACACACAACTGCAATGGCACATGGCACAGGTGGCCATGGCCACACCCACTCCCCTGCCAACCTCCCTGTACTGTATGCAGAACCAAAATAGTGCCTACCTGCCCTCTGTGGCCCCTCTGGTGCCGGTCCTGCCTCCTCACCACCTCCATGGCCTGCCGCGGCCTGCTGGGCTGCCCTCGGCACTCCTGCTGCCCTTGCTCTGCGGTGATCCTCAGGTCCTGGGAATTGAATAAATACAGATACACATTAGGAAACATCCACAGCATGTGTCCACCACCCCCACCCCTGTGCACAGCGTGTGCCCCTGCCTGACATGTCCAGCATGGCTGTATCGCAACGCAAGCTGCAGCTGGCAATGCCACACCACAATGCACACAATGACAGTGTACCCCTCAGCAGGGCATGCTAGGCAGCCAAGCCATCACCACAGTACAGCACTAGGGCACACAGGCAGAATTGGCTGACTTACCTGACCATGGCATGACCCTTCACTGGAGGCGTGCCTGCAGCCATTGAAGGAACTCCAGGTCCCACCACGTGAGACCACCATACCGGTGGCAGCATTGCTTCCTGGTTCTGGCCACCCCAGTACTCTGCTGCAGTCTGGCAGCAATCCCCTGCTAGACATCAGTCCATGACTGTTGCAGGGGCATCTGGCCAAAGAGCTGTTGGGCATGGGGCTGCACACAGGCCACCAGATTCACCAGCTCCACATCAGTCCATTTACAGCCCCAGCGAACTCCTCACTGTGTCACTGTGTGAACCGCAATGTGTTGAGGCAAAATGGAGGCCAGAGGCGCATGTGTGCACAACATGCGAGGGATGTGTGCCTCGTGGAGACATGCGCTGTATCTGCCCATCGCGCAATGCTGGAGATGTGTGATATGGCTGTGGCCAGACTGGCATGTGGCAGGGGAGTATCAAGGGGTCAGGGGTCACACTAGGGGTCAGGGGTTGGTCGGCACACAGTGCGCTATTGCACAATAGCTGGCATGGTCGCACCATGCGCCAGGGTCCCTATTGTGCAGTGTGCGTGCAGTGCACAATAGGCAGAAGCACACTGACTGGTGCATGCACACTGCAGTCCTGTGCAGTGCACATGCCTGGACATTGTGCCGTGACTTGCTCCACAGCAATTCCATTGGACATGGAGCAAGTACACGATATTCAGCTGCCACATGCAAGTGAGCTCATCAGCCAATGGGTGGTGCACTGGGGAAATTAGCATGTCATTACCGTTGCGCCAATGCTCATTTGCATGCATTGCACTACAAAAGCCCCACGGACCAGAACAGTCCATGGACCAGTATTGCAACCATCTGAGGTAAGTTGCGCATGCTGCTGAGTCCAGCCAGCACAGCGGGGGGGGACAGAGTAGGCTGCTGCTGACACTGACACACCTGTCCATGTCCAAAGGTAGCACAATGTTGGAACGTGAAGAGGGTGAGGAGGCCTGCTCGCATACGCAGGCCCCACTTCACAAAGGCAGAGGCCCTGTTTGAGGCCTACCTTGACAGGGAGCCACTGCTGAGTGATGTCACGGGCACACCACAGGCCAGGGCTATGGTCTGGGAGGAGGTGGCAGCATGTGTAAACCAGCAGGGCAGCCACCAGTGGTCTGCACAGGAGTGCTGCAAGAAGGTGGGCACTAATAAGAGGCACATCAAAAAGAAGGTGGCAGCCATCCGTGCAGCCTGGACTGCCACTGGAGGGGGGCCTGCTGATGCACCACAGCTCACGGCGCAGGAGGAGTTGGTGGCAGCCACCATGTGCCACAGCACTGTGGAGGGTGTGCCAGGTGGAGGATTTCAGATGGGCAGAAGCCCATCACTGCATGGTACGTATGCTGGGCATTCACAGCATGCAGTGGTGGGGGGAATGAGGACCTTGCATCACTGACACATCTGTGTTCTCTTTCAGCACCAGCACGCCTACATGTGGAGGATGGGGCACCGGCAGCAGCCATGGAGGCAGGCCCAGCCCCGGACAACCAGCCATCTACCTCCACGGGCATCTGGGGGCCTGATCAGCTGCAACAAACCACCCCTGTCCAGCCGGATGTCCTGAGCATGGGGTTGGCTGAGGCCCTGGATGTGTTTCTGCAGGATGCCAGCCATGGCATCCTCTGTGTGGAGACACAGATCGGGGCAGGGTCTGAATCCGATGATGACCTGACCATGATCTTGGACAGCTTGGGTGGTGTTGTGGGGAGACGCCCATACCAGGTAGCATCACAGGCAGTGCGCCCAGTGGCCTGACAGTGATGGGACAGCTGCCCGCCACCACTGTGGGTGCTACTGTGTGCACTGCCATGGCAGTGCCATGTGGTGGTGGTAGTGTGGCTGCAAAGATGCTGGGCAGTGTTCAGCGGCTGGTTGAGCAGCAGTAGCAGGCAGCAGGGGCCACAGGGCAGCTGGACTTGGGGTCCACTGCTGGGGCACCTGATAGGGACTTAACCCATGAAGATCCCACTGTGCAGCATCCACCTGAGTGGGGGGCTGTGCAGCGTGGTCGTTCACCACAGGAGGGTCGTCGCCCCACCCAGGTTCCCCTGGGCGCTGATCCATCGGCAGAGCACATCTGTTTGCTGCAGGCCTCCATGGAGCAACAGGTGCTGCTTGCAGCTCGGGGTGTGCACTGCATGTGGAGGTGCACCAGGTGGCTGAGCAGCACAAGAGGGGTACTGTGCAGCTGCTGGCAGTGATACAGCACTTGCGGGAGGACACGACCACATCCCAGGATCGCATAGCCAATGTGAACATGGATGGCCTTGCACTGCTGGCTGCCACGGGGCATGGCTGGCCACCACGGACACCACATAGTGCACTGTCCACCCCATGATCCCGTTGTTGGGTGACACCCTCCCTGTCGATGCTAGAGATGCAGCGAATTTAAAATCTTCAGGTGAAGTGAACGCAAAGTGGCCACTTCACCATGGCACTTTGCTACGCGGCGTGCCCCATAGGAAAGGTTCACTTTGTCTTCTTATTGTTACTTCGCATTGTCATTCTGCCTTAAACGTGAAGTAAGGCAGAGTGATAATATTGGCAGCATCCCACCCACACAGTCACCAGAATGAATGTGCATCCCCAAAGTGCTACTGTCTTGTGTCCAGAAAACTCCCCAGTGCTGACGAAGTGAAATGAGAGTGTAACAAGAAATGCAAAGTCTCCCTCAATTAATGGCACACTCAGTCATGCTCATGCGTGCAGTGGTCAGGTCACACACAGAGTCACCAGAATTAATGTGCATCCCCAAAATGCTACTGTCTTGTGTCCAGAAAATTCCCCGGTGCTGACGAAGTGAAATGAGAGCGTAACAAGAAATGCAATCTCCCAGAATTAATGGGGGCATGCAAACACACAGACAGATTAAGATTGCACTGCACACTCAAGGGATGCATATAAAAAGGCACAACAACGCCTAACCAGTGTTTATAAGTCACAAATCCAAATCTGGAAAGGAATACATTTTGCCAGTTGGGGGATTAGTGCACAGCAGTAACAATCCTCTACCAGTAAAGATACCACAAAGCAATATAAAACGTTCATGCAGGTGCAGTGCATAGCAGGTTCACACTGCTGCAATTACTCTGTAACACAATAAAAGGTGACTGATTTAATGGCACACATCGCGCACACACTCACACGTAATGCGTAACAAATTGAAAACCTTTAGTAATATAACCAAATGTTTTAAACAGACAAATTGTACACTGCTGCACCACAACAATCAGCAAAACAATGTAAAGAATTACTGAAAATATTACTGTATGTACATTAACAGTTATACAAGAAAAATATAACCAAAACAGAAAAGACTGCCTTTTTCTCCCTAATCTACCTACACCACAAATACGCCCCTTCCCCAAAGCACACTTCACAGTATGCAGACTGACTGTTCTAAATTAACATTCAAAATCCACACACAACAATAAACACTCGATATGAGCACAGAAGGGTTTCCTACAATCGATGTACTAAATTTTGAGCAAAAAATATTACTCAAAAAGGCATGTTAAACAGCTTTTAGAGGTTTTGAATCGCAGAGCTCTGAGAGCAAACTGTCTCCAGCTACCACTGCACACACACTACCCAGGCCAGAACTGAGGCTGTGCCGAACAATCTAGAGCCCATGTGACTGGCAATCCCATGAATAACTGCAGAATTTCATTTGGAGCTCAATTACAGGGCGAAGTGAGGCAAATTACATTGATTTCAATGTACTTTGCCTTAAAATTGGTGGAGAAGTGGTTTGGGGAAGGCGGAATAACGCAAAGTCATTGGTTTCAATGGACTTTGCATTCCTCATTATGAAGCGAAGTACTCCGCTTCACATTGTGGAGTTCTCCATGGATTCCACATTACTCAGTGAATCACTTCACAGAGCAAATTGGGGCCACTTCGCCCACCACTACTTACAGGACTGTAACTTACATGCTGTACGGGAAGGAATGTGAATGCCTATGGCTGTACTTCCCCGATGGGCTGTAGCACAAAACTCCCCAACTTAAAAATGCTTAATGCTTATTAATGAGTACAATGGTGGAGTGGTGAAGCCTGGAGAGATACCTCAAAACATGCTTACAACACATCCAAGAAATTAGCAAAAAGATAAATGTTATGATTCGTGACATGATCATGAATCGTGATTTGTGACTGCATTTGTGACCGTGATGATGAAGAACATGATTCGGTGTCGACGGTGTGAGATAACCAATATGAAAACTGTATTGGGTACGCAAATGCCTATGGCTGTACTTCCCCAATGAGCTGTAGCACAAACTCCCCGACTTAAAAACGATCATTAATGAGTACAATGTTCATGCAGAATTATGCACCACACCAGTCCAGTACTCTGAAGGGAAGCCAAAGAAACAACTGTGACTTAAGTTACAGATGGAGATTGGGCCCTACAGAGATGCAGATTAAGATTGCGCTGTGCACTGAAGAGATGCAGATGCAAAGGCACAACACCTAACCAGTGCTCACCATCAGAAATTCAAATCTGGAAAAGAATACCTTTGCTGGTTGGAGCGGGCTGCGGGGGGGGGGGGCAGTGTACTGCACTGCTGCAGTAACAGTCACCAGTACTAGTACCAGTAAAGATACCACAAAGATGTACAAAAATCACACAGCTGCAGCGGATAGCAGGTTCACATTGCTGAAATTATTATGTGGCACAATAAAAGGTGTCTGATTTGATGACACACGTCACACACATACTCACACACACTAAGTAATGTGTAGCAAATTGAAAACTTCAGTGATGTAACCACATATTTTAAACAAGCTAAAATTATGCACTGCTGCACCACAACAATTAGCAAAAAAATGGCAAGAATTATTGAAAATATTACTGTGTGTACATTAGCACAGTTATACAAGAAAAATATCACCAAAACAGAAAGCCCTCTTTTTCTCCAAGTTAATCTACCTACACCACAGATACGCCCCTTCCCCAAAGCACACTTCCACTGTCTCACAGTACACAGACTGAATGTTGTACATTAACATTCAAAATCCATACACAAACAATAAACGCTCAATGATAAGCAGAAGAGGGTTTCCTATAATCGATGAACTAAAGTTTCAGCAAAACAAATGACTCAAAAAACCTTTTTTAACAGCTTTTAGAAGGTTTGAATTGCAGAGAGCTCTCAGAGCAGATAGTCTCCTGCAGCTTCCTACACACACTACCCCAAACTGAGGCTGTGCAGAACAATCTAGAGCCCATGTGACCTGAAATCCCATGAATCATTGCAAAATTTGCCTTTGGAGCTTAAAAACAAGGAGAAGTGAGGTGGAGTACATTGTTTTCAATGTACTTCACCTTAAGAATTGGTGGAGTAGTGGTTTGGGAAGGCGGAATAATGTGAAGTCATTGTTTTCAATGGACTTCGCATTACCCATTATAACGCGAAGTACTCCGCTTCACGTTGCGGAGCACTCCGCAAATTCGCATCACTTCGCGGAGTGAATTGGGGCCACTTTGCCCACCATTAGTCAATGCCAGGCTCTGCCGTTGGCATCCCAGGAACACCTGGGGTGGGCTTGTTTAGGTGCCTACACACCCCCCTGCACGAACCCGGTCGAGGTTCCACAGTACAACACCTGAGGGGCTGTTGCAAACACCCCCTGTGGCCAATGAGCAGCCTGTGCACCAGTGCAATGAATCTGATTCCCACCACTAGCCAGTGCCTGAGCACATGTGTGTGTGTGTGTGTGTGTTTGTGTGTGTCTGTGTGTGTGTATGTGTGTTGCTGTTTACTGCTGTGTGCAGTTGTGTGTGGATGTGTGGCACTGACACCCCCACCCCTGCACCACACCTCTGTGTGTGCATGCCCATTGCCATGCACGCCCCTGCCTGTGTGCTGTACCTGTGTGTGTGGCCAGTGCGTGAGTGTGTCGCCACCTATCTGCGCGCACCATGGTGTTCCTGTGCGATGCTGTCCCTATGTTGCTGTGCCATCCCTCCACCTGGGGGGGCTGTCCACCACCCTCTGGCCCATTTCCCTCGTCGTCCCCACTACTGTCACCCTCATCAGTCTCGACAGCTATCCCATGGTCAATGGCCATGTTGTGCAGTATGCAGCAGGCCAGGAATAGGTCACAGGCTTTTGAGGGGCTGTACTGTAGGGCACCACCAGACCTGTCTTGGCAACAGAACCATGCCTTCAGCATCCCAAATACACATGCAATGATGTTCTGCATGCTGGCGTGTGCCTCATTATAGCGTTCCTCTGCTGGGGATGATGGGCGCCGATAGGGGGTGAGCAGCCAGGGCCTAAGTGGATAGGCGCTGTCTCCTCTATGGATAATGACACGGTTAGCCCTGTGTCTTCTGTTGCTGTGCCCCTTGCCTGTCCCTGGTGCCCTCACCAGTGAACCCACCCTGCCTTTCCCATCCCATGGTCTGTTCTGCCTGGCACCCCTTGCCCATCCCATACTCACCCACTTGCTTGAACCAGTGGCACAGCACAGAGCTGTGCCAGATGAATGCATCATGTGCACTCCCATGGTGTGTGGCACAGACACTGGTGATGCGATCCCCTGGCATCGCACACTAACCTGGCAGTTCACACTTGGAAACCCCTTCCTGTTCACATAGGCCACACCCTCAGGGCCAGGTGGTGCGGATGCCCATGTTGGCACAGTCAATGGCCCTGAGCATGCCAGGCATGTGTGCTACCCTGTAGAAGTCCTGCATGGTTGCTGTACACTCTGCCTGTGTGCTGGGGAAATGGATGTATTCTGAAGCATGTGGCAGCAGTGCATTGAGGAACTGTGTGAGAAGGCAGGACGTGGCCAACTGGGTTATGCCTGTAGTGTCCTCTGTTGGTCTCTGGAAGGTGTATGTTGCGAGCAGGCACATGACTGCTGTCACCTTTGTCTCCAAAAACATTGCGTGGCTCTGTCTTGTGGGTGCCTGCATCTCCTCACTGCACAGCTCACAGAGCTGCCTCAGAATGGCCCTGTTCAGGCTATACCATCCCACAATCTCTGTATCGGTGTAATTCTCGAATGTGGTGTGGGCACGGTACCACCTGTTCCGAGCATACCTCCGACGGGCCCTTCCACGGCCACGTCGCTGTTCCTCCTGCCTCCTCACACCCCTCATTATGGCCTCCATTAGGAAGGGAGCACTATCCATGGCCCCTGATGTCCTGTCCCCCCCGGCAGTTGGCTGCTGTAGGCTGTATGCCACCCTGGTGCACTGCGTGGCACTATGCCTTCCTGTCCCTCTCACTCTCTCAGTCCCAGGCTCACTCTCCACTGCCACCTCTGTCCCTCTACTCTTGTGGCTGCCTGTGACAATCACTTTGTCCCTCACTGGCTCTGTCTCCCTTGCTTAGTCTCTTTCTCTGTCTCTCCACCATCTCTTGCCACTTTCTCTCTCTCTCTCTCTCTCTCTCTCCCTCTCCCCTTGTACAAGTGCTGTCTGTGTGCTTGCGCCCTGTATTTAAAGGTTCAAGTCTGCTCGGTGCATCCAGGTTTTGCTCCACACTTGCACCGTGGTTCCATGGTTGAATATCACACTGCGCTGGATATTCATGGGCACGCCCCCTGCTCTTGCACATGCATTCATTATTGTTGTGCACTGGCACAATGGGACTTGCACTGCGCAATGACTCCCGCTGAATATCGATCCTTGGCACAAGTCAGCACTTGCGCCGGCGCAACTCAGTTGCGCCATATGCAACTGCTTTGACTATCCCGGCCATTGTGTTTGTATCTAGTTGTAAAACTGCTGTGCTGGATCAGATTATGTTTATACAGAGAGAGGGAGGAGGAACCTGAGGCTTCATGTCCTACATTTGCATTCAAATGTACTCGTAATGCTGCTGTGTGAATACAGTATGTTGCAAGCCAGGAGTCTACATAACTACTGTAGATAACTTTCTCAAATTTGTGGGGTGAATACAGTATGTTGCAAGCCAGGAGTCTATGTTACTTGATAACTTTCTGAAGCTTGTGGGCTAAAAACCAATCTAGTACAAAAGGCCAATGTCAAGAGATGCTCTTAACAAAATATTAACATTAGCTGAAAAATGTGTGACTGTGTGAATAGCATTTTGTGAAAGAGAACTAATGTCTGACATGAATTTTATGTTTTTTATATATACTGTTTGTTTCTTTAAACTATTTTTATAGTTTGTGATAGTCAGCCAATCACTTAATCTGTAGTCCGCCCAGCTGTAGAAATTAGTGTTTAGAAGCAGGATCACATTATAAATTAGATACTGTATATCATGAGTAAATAAATTACAATATAAAATAAAAACTTATAAAATACATAATATTCAGTCAGAGGGAATGCAGATTTGTTATTATTTTAATCTATCCTTTGTCTCTCCTCCCCCCTCACCTGGCCTCCGTCTACCTCTAAAGGCCGCATAGCCTGGCCATACCTTACAATTACTTGGCCTAAGCTGCAGCTGAAGTAGGCAAGTCTCCTAGAAGCACTTGCAGGTGGTGGGGTATAGGTGGCTATATTGAGCTCGAATACAACTGGTGTTATCTTCATGACTGGGATAATTTTTTCTCTGCCTCCCACCAGATGGTGGCTAAGATATAATTGCATATCCAGTTTCCCTGCTGTCTGAAACGTTTCACTCATACTAACCTATTTCATTCTGTCTCTCTTTTATAAATAGGTCTACAAAGCCCCCTAAAACCCATCTGATGGGTATTATTTACCTTTTCATTTGTCCTGTCTTTATTTTTCTCAAGAACTTTGGATCCTTTTTGACCACTCTCTTTATTCTTATTTTACAGGTGCCCTGTCTACAGTATGCTTTCCAGATCCTTCCCTAAGTTCAACCAGAAGCAGGTAATTACTGCCTTTTCTCAAATGGGGTGAATTGTAATGTGGGGATTTTTTTCCTCCAGTCCTACTTGGTGACATGAAGACAGGGTGACAGCACATAAAGGTGTAGGACATCTAATATGTAACCCAGCCCATGTCATTCCTTACAAGATAGCAAACCAACTTTAAAGGTGAATCCTTAAAGTAATGCAACAGAACCTTTGGTCCCAATTAAGAAAAATGCAGTGAAAGGACATTTTTATAATGTACTTACTACTGTATATTGTAATTAAATTTTTTTGTCTGGCTGATACTGCAACCCTCTGTCTGCCATATATACCTACTACATGTCACAGTGTCCCCATCCACCAGGCCTCTGATGATGCAACTGACAGACTGAGCCAAGCCTGTGTGTTGCCAAATTCATTGAAGCTAGATGGGGTTTAAACTTGTGAAGGGAGGAGGGCTGGTGCTTGAGGCTGCTGCTAGCAGGCACACCAAGGAAGAACCTGGCATTCTCCCCACAGCATGGGGGAAGGGGTGCTTAACAGGGGCACCTGACACTGCTTGAGGTAGAGGGAGCTTGCAGTTAACTGGGGGATCATGGGTTGGGGGATGGGTGAGGGCAAGGGACAGGGATAGAGGGCAGTCCTGATTAACATTAGGAGCATGGGAAACTAGATGCCTGAGCTTCAGGTGATGCTAGCTGAAGGGGATGTGGATGTGGTGGCAGTCACTGAAACTTGGGCCACTCCTCGGCACGATTGGGACCTAAACCTGATGGGGTACACTGTGTTCAGGAAGGATAGGGCTGTGGACAGGGGAGGTGGGATGACACTCATCATTAGGAATGGCATTGAAATATGCAGGGTAGAGGGTGGCAGAGGGAAACAAAGAGGCATTGTGGGTTACCTTGCAGACACCTGGGGAAAGATGGTCAATCTAGGGGTGGTTTATAGGTCGTCCATGCAGGCTGAGGAACTAGAGGATGGCCTGGTGATGAGTCTAATAGATCACTATGGTCAGGGGAGTAGAACTAAAGTGCTGGGTGAGCTTAACATGCCAGGGGTTAATTGGGGCACTATGGCATCTCCACCGACTAGGGAGCAGCACTTGCTGGACGTCTTCCAGGATGCATTCCTATCTCAGCTGGTGGCTGACCTGATGAGGGATGGTCACATTCTGGATGTGGTGCTGTTGGATTGTGATCTGGTTATTTATTTATTTATTTTATTTATTGAAAATTTCGGAATTACAACCTTTGAGTCAAGGACTCCTTTGCAAAGGCTCCACATCAGTCATGACAGGACAATTACAACAAGACAGTATGGACAATGTTCTCAAAACAGAGAAATTACAATTGACAAACGCTTAAAATCATAGCATAAGTCAAAGGCTACACGTCAGTTGTAATATTGAATTTTACACAGAGACAAGGCTTGTACAGAAATTGCCAGGACATTACAAGAGTTTAACAATCACAGTATAGGGTATTGCCAAGACTGAGATAATATCTGAGAGTTGAGAGTGTTTCTAGCGATGTGGTGGCCCTGGTGCCTGACAACCTATCTCGAAAAGATGGAAAGCAGCTACAGGTCTCCGAGTTAAGCAGATACTTCTTGATCTCTGTTTTGAATAGTCTTAGACTGGGGCAAGTAAGATGGAAGATGGTAGATTGTTTAGCCAAAGTGGAGCATGGTAACGGAAAGATCTTTGACCCAGAGAGGTTCTGCAGTGGGGGACTGCGTAGGAGGTCCCTGCCAATCGTCTAGAGGGTGCCCCTATTGGGGCTGGTTGGATGAGGCGATGCAGACAAACAGGTGCGAGTTTCATAAGGATTTTCTTGGCTTGAGGCAGGTTTGGTATTTGAGCCTCCTTCAAAGGTTAGCCAGTCCGCTTGATAATAGAGCAGACAGGTATGCGCTTGTTCATTGCTGCTGGTGACCATGCTGCAGGCTTTGTTTAGTGCTATATTAATGCTGTTTAAGGCTGATTTGTCAGCAGTGCCGTATATAGTTATTCCATAGTCGACCAATGAGAGGACTGTGCTAGTAACGGCTAAACGTAGAGCCTGAGGAGGAAGGCAGTGTTTGTGTCTCTAAAGAATGCCAAGTCGGGTATTAACTGAGGAGGAGAGAAGTTTAATGTGATGGTGGTAGGTAAGGGACGTGTCCAGAGTGATACCTAGATATTTAAAGTGGGTGACCTGCTCAATGTGGTTACCCTGGAGGTTTGAGATTGAGAGCTGGGAGTTATAGAGGGTTTTTTCGATGGGCAAACATCATGGATTTAGTTTTGTCATAGTTAAGTATTAGACGGTGGTCAGTGAACCAGTATTCAAGCTCCCTAAAACAGCCTTGAAGGGTGTTTTGGAGATGTAAGAGGTTGGAGTGTTTCCAGTATAGCACGGCATCGTCCGCATATAGTAATAGCTTTCCACCACATGCTAGGGGAGTGAGTTCAGAAAGAGAGAACAAGAGCGGCCAAGTATTGACCCTTGAGGGACACCCACAAGAACTGGTAGTTTGGAGGAGAGTGTGTTTCTAATTTTTACTCCCATGCTCTGTCAGTCAGATAGTTCTTGAACCAGGAGATAGCTTCAGGAGCAATATGGAGGGCTGCAAGGGCATGAAGAAGAAGCTCATGATTGACAGTGTCAAATGCCTCGGTCAAATCAATATAGATTGTACCGACTGCTGACCCCTGTTCCAGGGCTTCATGAATGTATGATGTAAATTCTAGGAGTGCTGTGGTAGTACTGTGCCCTAGTTGTAGGGGACCCACTGGTAGGGAGTTATCATGCCATAATTTGGTTTTCCTTAGACCTGTGGGGAGAGGAAAATCACACTAAAACAGTGGTGTTTGACTTCAGGGGAGCGGACTTTGTGGTATGATGGGGATCCTCCAGGGGCATTTGTAGGGGATCAGTCAGGACATGGACAAAGACAGAGATGGGAAATTATTAAAAGAGGGCTCCTGGAAGCCATCAAGGACTGCACGAAGGTCTGACACCAATTTGGTAGGGCCAGAAAGCTGAGTTAGTAGACCAGGGAGGTCCAGGAGATGGTGAGGGAGAAAACAGCTGCTTATAGAAAATATGAATGCTCTCGAGGGGATGTGGATGGGGGGAGTATGATCGGATATCCAAAAAGGTAACCAGGGTGGTGAGGTCAGCCAAGGCAAGGATGGAGCAGAGGTTGGCACAGGGGATCAGAAATGGGGGAAGGGTTCTTTAGGTATATCAGGGAAAGGAGGAAAGTGAAGGGGAAGATAAGCAGACTGAGGTCAGGGAGTGGGAGGGCTGAGGAGGCCAGAGGGCAGGCGGATGTACTTAACCAATACTTTGCCTCAGTCTTCACAAGAGATGATGGAGGGCCTACCCCATATGGGGGAGGTGGGCTAGGAATGAGGGAGCTGTTGGATGTTGATGTTCCTCTTGGTAGGGTGAGGGAGGCCCTTAAGTCCCTGAGAATGAATAAGGCACCAGGGTACTGAAGGAGATGGCAGCTGTCCTTGCTGCAGCTCAGGCGGACCTTTTTAACTCTTCTCTTCAGACAGGTTGGGAGCCTCAGCAGTGGCAGAGCTAGAGAGGGGGATGGTGGGGTGGTCGCTCCTCCTGGCTGCCCCAGTGTGAGTAGTGGCACCCCGCCACCATCTTTATTCACTGTTTAGTGCCCATTGTGGAGCCCATGATTGACTAAATGGCCCATCCTGGCTCCCAAATGCTCCCAAATCTGGCTCCGCTACTGAGCCTCAAGACTGGAGGATGGCTCATGTCATGCCCATCCACAAAATCACCTCATAGGAGGAGCCAGGTGACTATAGCCCTGTCAATTTGACATCGGTGGTGGGCAAGATGATGGAGGCCATCTTGAAAGAGAGGCTGGTGGTGCTCCTGGAGACATGGGGCCATCTGGATGACCACCAACATGGCATTGTTAAGGGCAGATCATGTCAGACAAACCCTGTGGTGTTCTACAATTGGGTGACAATGGCTGGACTTCAGCAAGGCATTTGACTCAGTGTCACATCCAGGGTTGCTAGATAAGCGGGGGAAATGATGGTGAGGTGGACAGGGAACTGACTAACAGGGTGATTTTTGAGGGTGGTGGTCGGGTGGGAAGTATCCTCTCCTAGGAGGGTCATTAGTGGGGTCCCATAAGGGTCAGTTTTAGGCCCACTCCTATTTAATGCTTACATCTTGGACTTCAGGATGGTATCAGGAGTGAGATGAGCCTCTTTGCTGATGACTCGAAGCTGGGGGCTGTGGTGGACAGGAAGGAGGGTAGAAGAGCCCTACAGGGGGGCATGGAGACTCTAGAGAGGTGGTCATGCACTTGGAAACTGAGGTGTAATACCAAGAAATGCAGTGTTCCCCACTTGAGGCTTAGGAATCCTGATCAGAAGTACTTTTTGGGTTGGGAGAATTTGCAGGTTTTGGGGGGAATCTTGGGTTGATCATAGATGCCAAAATGAATAACTCTGAGCAGTGTAGGAGGGCTGTGGCTTTAGCAAATAAAATGCTCGAGTGCATTGTTAGGGGGATAACCTTAAGGAGATGAGAGGTGCATCTTCTTTTGCATAACTGCCTGGTTAAACTGCACGTGGAGTACTGTGTGGAGTTTTGGCACCCGTACTTGAAAACGGACATTGCACTTTGGTAAAGGGTCCAGAGGAAGGTGACCTGGATGATACAGGGTCTGGGGGAAAGATTCGATGAGGAGAGGCTTGAGGAGCTAAATTTGTTCTCCCTGGAGGAAAGGAGGGACAGAGGGGATATGATTGAGGTCTTCAAATACCTAAAGCGCATGAACAGGGTCAGCCTAAATAGGGTGTTCCAGCTGAGGGAGGAAGATGCCACCAGGGGCATTCCATAAGGCTGGTTGGCAGGAGGCTCAGGGGGGCAGACTGGGAGATGCTACTTTACCGAGAGGGTGGTGGACCCATGGAACGCACTGCCTGCAGTGCTGGTGACTGTTGATACAGTGGAGGGATTCAAGAGGGGCTGTGACAGGTATAAGGGTAAGGTAAAGCTGAGGAATGCCAGATCTGGAGGTGTAACTATGATGGGGGATGGTTTCAGGGGGATTTATGGGGGAGGCGGAGAGGGCAGCAACGGTGTCCTGACCGGGTGCTGATTTTTGAGGAGACTCAATATACTTTTAGGCCTACTCTGCTGGCATTTTATTATGTTGGATTGTATTGCTGCGAAGGAGCAAATGGCAGTGCTTATTCTACCAATACTGAGTGTACAAAGCTTCACGATGCATCCCTGAGTTCTACCGAGGGGACACCAGATCAGGGACTGGATATTTAAAAGTTAGCACTAGCACTAAGTAGTGTTAGCCTGTGCTAACCAGGTTTTGCACCCGATTTGTGGGTGGGGTCTACCGTTTATTCAGAGACCCTTGTAGCGTGGGTTATAACACTTAGTGTCTGAGCACTAACATAACGCAGTGCCCATGCAAATGAGGGGGCCCCTTATATGGGGGAAGCTGCAGTTTGAGGTTTGTGTCAGTGGTTAATGGCACTTAAAAGGGTGCAATTTGCCACCTTTGCAAACCTAGTCTTAACTGGGTACAAATGCCTGTGATGATAGGACTGTACTGTAGCCACCTGCCCCATAAATGCCAAATCCCTGTTCCAGCGAAACAAAAGATGCATTGGTGTCTATTGGCATCCCCACCCTCTGGGCCCCTGTCCTGGGTCATGTAGTGTATACTATGCCCTGGTGTCCATTGGTGCCCCTTCCCTCACCACCTGTCCCAAGAAATGCAATGTAAGCCATGTTGTCTAGTGCCCTTTTGATCACATATCTGGGTGAGTATCACCCTTGACCTGGTGTCTGGTGGCTCCCCTCACCTACTGATCACCAGTCTGGGTGAGCATTACTGTAACCCTGGGTTTAGTTGCACCCTCCACTCTCTGATATCCCATTCTGGCACTGTAACTATCTGCCCTTGTGGTTAGCAGCACCCACACCACAGAACTGTCCCTTTGCTGAGAAGATAGTCAGTGTTGACAAGTGACACACACACCCACACACACATACACACACTCTCTCTCTCTCTGACTGTTCGCTGCATCTCATATGACAGTCAGTGGAGGAGGTGAGAAGATGACTGCACAGGTGCCCAGTGAAAGTGGGTGTTGAGGTGGGTACTACACTGGATGTGGGCAAGGCCTATGTGGGAGCCTGGGACCACTACTGAGTGCCGGTGTGTCTGTCATTCAGTATGAGGGGGGTGGGGGCCGGGGTACCACTGGATGCAAAGTATTGTGTAGGGGACATGGGACAGTAGCTCAGGGGGTTGGGTGTGCCATTATACACCAGGGCTGTGGAGTTACTCACTCAGATGGATGAGTAAGGGTGGGGTGTGCCAAGACACCAAGGATCATATAGCAGTCTATTGGGAAAATATTCAGGGGTTTGCCCATAATTACTGGGGTATATACTACCAACCTTGGGATGAATGTACAGGGAGGCACTTGTAAACTGATTTCACAAAAATGGAACTGTCATTTGGGGAGGTGCTGCTTGCCACCAGTGATGGGTGTTATCTACAGGATGGGGGCTTGGCAGGTGGGAAATGCCTCTAGACACCAGAGAATCGGTCACAATACTCAGGGTGGGAATCACAGGGCTGGGGTGCCACTAGCCACCAAGGATGATGTCGGGATGGGGACAAACAGGCTGCTGCTTCCAGTTCAAATGGGCCCATAATGGGCGTGCTAATGACAACATTGCACCATGCATGCCCAGTGGGCTCATTTGCATTTTTTCAGTGAATATCATGCCACAGTTCCCAGTACTATTTGGTCTGGGGCCTAATTCCCCATGGGCTGGCTGTAGTCCAGGTTCATGTTGGAGCAGTGCAGCTTTACTTAACTGCTGTGCAACATAGGCCAATATTTAGTCGAATAGTGCCAGTGCACTATCTGACTTAATATGCAACATCTGGGTTGGGCACAAGGGCAACAAAAACATGTGTGCTCTGTTTTGCATTTTTCTGTTTCAATATTTGGGCCCTGGCATTTCTGTTTTTGCAGTCTTTTTGATACCTTTGAGTATGCAAAAAAACTGAGATAATGTCCATGCTCAGCCTTGATTTTTTTTGTAAAACAGCGTATCACTTACTTTGTTTGCTCTATTCTTTGATGTACACTATTCCTCCCTACACCCTCTAGTTGTATATTTCCTTGTCTCAAAAGTAATATTGAGCCATACAGTTTGTCAATAGCACAGCACTCCACTCTCCTTGGCTGACTGCCTTGCCTCGTCTTTCACACTGTCTTGTTTTGAAAAACATATTGTTGCTTGCTCTGTTTTCTCTATTCCATGGTGTCCAGTGGTTCCCCTGTGGACCCTTTGGTTGTATATTTTGTTGTCCCAAAAGTGGTATTGAGTCACATGGTGCAGTGATGGCACAGCCCTCCTCTGTCCTCCTTGGCCTGCTACCAACTAACAATTGCAAACTGAAAAGCATATCTTTGCCATTTGCATTGTTAGCCAGTGGCCAGCTGAGGAGAGGAACAGTGGGCTGTGCCAGTCATGAAGCTGTGTGGCTCGATATTGCTTTTGGGCAGATGAAATGTACATCTAAATCATGTAGGAAGAGCCACTGGACACTAGGGAATAAAACAGTGAAGTGTTTAAAACAAAAGGGACAGTGTGGAAGACATGACAGAGCAGCCATCCGTGGTGAAGAGAGGGCTGTCAGTCTTCCAAGATTTAGGAGAAAGTTACTGTTTATCTTTTTGTGTTTTTGTTTGTTTGACCCCCAATGGGTGTTACATCTACTATTACCAATCGTATTTTTTTTTTAATTTAGGTTTTGTTGACCGGGTGGGGTACACTAGGCAGACATTTGCCTATTTTCAGATACAACACAGGAGAGATACAATGCAATGCAATACAGTACAGTGCAATACAATGCAATGCAATATAATGGATACAGAAATAAGACAATGATGACATTCTTAGTGAGAGAAAAGATTATGCACTTCACCATAATACAAATTTAACCAAGGCATAGCAATAGGAGGCAGGATATAAAACGACAGACACATAATTACCTAATTACATAGAGCATGTAAACAATTGCAGCAGATGAGAGCTAGTGCAGCCTAGGGTGGTTAAGTAGCAGAGTTTGGCAGGGCAGAAGAACAAGACTGAAAGGAAGAGGAGGAAAAAAAGTAAGTAGGGTGGGCGAGAAGACAGGTGGTGGAGGAGAGGGAAAATAGGACTGATTAGGGACTGGTTCAAGAAGATCGGTTGAGGAGCTGTTTTTTGAAAGTGATAGTATTGATGCAGGAGCACAGGGTGGCCAGGAAGGAGTTCTATTGTATAGAAGCTGCAGAGCTGAAGGCCATGGAACAGTGCTCCCTCCCCAGCACTGTTCTTTCCTACTTTGGATCTTAACCGCCAGGCAGTCCAGATAGTGCAGGCTACACATTAACTCAGGAGTCAGTGATGTGAGCTTTCCAAATCTTGGCATGTGTTGACTCCAAATTCATAATAAATATAAAACAAAAAAATGTCAAGCCAATCTGGTTAAACATTAGAGGAAGCACACAAATATGGATTTAAAACGTACATACAATCCAAAACAAGACATATAGTGACCATTGTTTGCATATATTATTTAAATTAATAATGTCATCAAACCACGTCCAACATTTCCTAGCTCCTTTTATGTCATAATCTTTGACTTTGAGAAAGCAGAGGTGATAAATAGCTACTTCTGCTCGATCTTCACAGTGTAGGGAATGGGACCCAAGTTGAGAGGGAGTGGTAGGGAAGACAAAAAGGTGGATCCTAGCCTGTTCAGCCAAGAGAGAGTAAGGGAGGAACTAGGCAGGTTAAAGGTGGACTAGGCAATCAGGTTGGATGGCTTGCACCTGAGGGTACTCTGGGAACTGAGGGAGGAGCTGGCAGCACCACTGATGAGGCTGTTTTAACTTGTCCCTGGATACAGTGCAAGTGCCAAGCAACTGGAAGAAGGTGGATGTGGTGCCACTGCATAAGGGGGGCAGCAAGGAGGTGGCAGAGAATTATCGCCCAATCAGCCTTGCCTCGGTGGTAGGTAAGGTGACGGAGGTACTAATAAAGGAAAGGATGTAAACTACCTGGTGGACAGAGGCCTGCAGGATGATAGGCAACATGGCTTCACCAATGGGAGGCCATGTCAGATGAATTAAAAAGAGTTCTCTGATGGGGTGATACAGGTGGTTAATCAGGGAGGGGCAGTGGATGTGGTCTAGTTGGACTTCAATAAGGCCTTTAACAACATTCATTACAGAAGGCTGGTAAATAAGCTGGAAAGCTTAGGAGTGGGATGGAAAATAACTAGGTGGGTGGAGAACTGGAAGAAGGACCGAAGCCAGAGGGTGGTGGTAAATGGGGCACACTTCAGGGAGAGGGGGGTGATGAGTGGGGTGCCCCAGGAATCAGTACTGGGACCCCCTCCTTTTTAATATCCATATCAGTGATCTAGTGGACAGGCTGGAGGGGATGGTGTGACTATTTGCAGATGATACGAAGATCTGCAATAGGGTAGACACCCCAAAGGGGGTGGAGGCCATGAGGCCGGACCTACAGATTCTGGAATGGTGGTCAGAAACTTTGAGGTTGAAATTCAATGCCAAAAGTGTTCTGTGATGCACATGGGGCATAAACACCTGGAAGCTGCTTATGCTCTGGGAGGGGGGAGAATTAAGATGACCGAGCAGAAGAGGGATCTTGGGATTATAATATCAAGCAACCTTAAGGTAGGAACCAATGCAGCAAAGAAGTAGGAAAGGCAAATGGAATGTTGGCATGCATTGGGAGGGGCATAACTAGTAGAAAGAGGGTGGTACTGATGCCTCTGTATAAAACCATAGTGAGGCTGCACCTGGAGTACAAGATCCAATTGTAGAGACCATACCTAGACAAGGACATAGATGGGATTGAGAGGGTTCAGAGAAGGGCAACTAAGATGGTGCATGGCATGCAGGGGAAGCCATATGAACAGAGGTGGAGGGAATTGGATCTGTACCCATTGGAGACTAGAAGGGAGAGGGGGGTCATGATAGAAACATTTAAGTACGTGAAGGGGATCAATAAGGTGAGGGAGAGGAGCTTATTTAAAAGGAAGGAGGGGGCTAAAACTAGAAGGTATAGTCTAAGATTAGAATGAGAAGATTTAGAAGCAATGTGAGAGGGTGTTACTTCACGGAGAGGGTGGTGGAAGCCTGGAATAAACTACAAGAGGAAGTGGTGGGTGCTAAAATGGTGGAGGGATTCAAGACGGCATGGGCAGACAAAAGGGGTTGGAAAGTGAGAGGGAAGGGGATGACCTGTGGCATAGGTGACAAGTTGAGGGCAGACTTGATGGACCAAAGGAGTCCTTTTCTGCCATCAGATTTCTGACTTAGTTGGTACTGACAGTATGTTTCCCAATTTGTGCTGATTTTTTGTTTCTATTTCAGATTGATGAGATAATTGTATGGCAAAGTGTAAATCTGGAGGAACAGAAACAAGAAAATTGCCAATGTGAAAATTTTATTTATGAAAAAAACATAGGCCTGGATATTCAAACGTGTTGCGCATGGTGCAACAGGGATGTGCCATGTGTAACCCACCAATGTGCCCCAGCGTGATATACAAAGGGGCAAGTTGTGAGGCACAACTCCCGATGTGCCGGGGCACATTGGTAATGTATGCTGCGCAAGTGAGGGGGCGTGCCCATGCATATGCGGCACATCCCAATATTCAGCCCGGGTTGTGCGGCGCATATCCTGGCACAAACCCACCTTGCGCCACTCAGGGGGGCACAAAGATGTGCCTGGTAAAACCAGGAACAAGCGCCGGCCACCCACAGGTGAGCTGCCATATTGCAGGGCGCAACACTGCAGCCGCCAGCCGTGGGAGGCCACCCACCCACCCAGTACACTGTCCACAAGCTCCCTGCTCTGGGAGCGCTGTGCCCCCCGGCCCGTCACCCGATCGTGGGCATAAGTGTACTTAATCCCTGGTGGTCCAGTGGGAACTCCCCCATCGCCCGATCATGGGCATGAAGAAATGTTAAACCCTGGTGGTCCAGTGGAATCCCTCCCAGTGCCCGATCACAGGCATATGTACAAATAACATCCCTGGTGGTCCAGTGGACTTCCCCCATCACCTGATCATGTGCAGCATGAAATGTAACTCCCTGGTGGTCCAATGGAACCCCTCCCATTGCCCGATCGCGGGCGGAAATGGCAAAAGCAGCCCTGGTGGGCCAGCGGTACCCCCCTCCCCACCCACCATGGAGGACCCCGCCACCGCACCCCAGTCAGTGGCAGGTGGTAGCACCCCACCACATGCCGCCTGGCCGCCGCCAACTGAGGCGTACAGTATGGTCTGTCGCCCATTGAATCCACTGTGTGGACCAATGAGAGCATTCGAACTATACTGTACTACACGGGCCGATGTGTGTGAATGAGCGCATTCATTCACATATCGTGCCATAATAACAATGCAATATAATCTCACACCGATGGTCCGCGCGGTACAGACCATACTGTATGCTGTCAGTTGGCGGGCAGCGGGCAGCATCTGGCGAGGTGCTGCCACCGCCCGCTGACTGGGGCGGTGCTGGGTGGCGGGGGCCTCAGTGGGTGGGTGGGAGGGGTACCGCTGGCCCACCAGGGCTGCTTTTGCTATTTCTGCCCACGATCGGGCGATGGGAGGGTTTCACTGGACCACCAGGGATGTGGAATATACCTATGCCTGCGATCAGGTGCTGGGGGGGATTCCACTGGACCACCAGGGATTTACATTCCATGCTGCCCATGATCAGGAGATGGGGGAGTCTCCCCTGGACCATCAGGGATTTCAATCTATTTATGCCAGTGATCGGGCAATGGGGGAGTTTCCACTGGACCACCAGGGTTATATCAATACCTCTGCCCACGATCGGGAGTACGGGAGTGGGGGCACTGCCATGGGACCGCAGGGCGTTGGTCCCTAGATGACTGCAGCCTGGCAGAGCGCCAGGCACAAGTCACCAGGGATCGGTGCACCACATGCAAATGGGGCCATAATGACATGCAAATGACCCCATTTGCACCTTGCATGCATAATGACCTCATTTGCATGCCCAGTGCTGAATATCATGGTTGATGCACCTAGTGCAACTGCACTTGCGTTGGCGCATCCCCCAGCTCCCATTCTGCCACTTGCACTGGTGCAGTGCCACTGCACCATCCGCAGTTTGTGGGCCTTCAGTGCCATATTCAACCGTACTGTGCCATGGCACATCACCACTGAATATCGTCTGGTACATGACCTGGTGCAGCCCAGTTGTGCTGCTCCTGGGCTTGTGCCCCTGCCCGGTGCAGTTTGAATATTCAGCCTATAGAGTTCTTGTACATTGCAGTTCAGGATGAGAATCTGGTTCAGGATTCAAATTTGGTTATAATGGCTGAAAAACATGAGTAGGTTATTGAAACACAGCGTGAAGATGAAATACAGATAAACATTCCACCAAACAGTGTGGATGAGCAAGATGCTGGACATGTGATACCTGACACCAGGAATAGGGGGAAAGGAATGAAAAAATATGAGTACGTAGACTACAGTCCACCCAAAGCATTCAAGCCTGTAACTGGTAAAAGATACCAGCAAAATAAAAAGTACAACTTTTGAACTGATCTTATGGCATGGGATTTAAACATTGTAATATTTATTGTACATTGATGGAATGAGCACAGGATTGTACAACATAAAGAGTTCCTGATGCCTGTAAACATTTAAAAAAATACTAATAAATTAAACCCAATTTGCCTTGTATTCATGCATTTTCTGTACATTTTGAATGCACAATTCATTATTGAAGATATCTGGATAAACAATTATAGAGTTCCTCTATCCCTGCACCTTATTACTTTATTTCATTATTTGTTGACCAGGTAAGTGCATTAGACAAATTCTGCCTATTTTCAGGCACAACCCAGGGGAGGGGGATACAGATGAACACCAACTGACCTTGAACCAGATTAAACTGTTGGTGGTATTTTTAGTGAATGGGAGAAAATTTGGCCAGGGCACCGTGGAAATTCCTCTACTCTCCTGTAGGGGAACCCTTGTCATCCTGGTTTCAGATCAAGATAGCGGGCACGGGGGTGTTGGAGGAGATGACGGATGCCACTGAAGCAGAAGACCAGGTCTCTTCTCCTGCTTCTCACTGTCTTGAGGCCGTGTTACATACAGCTATTTCTGCTGCATCGGTTTATGGTTCTCTTACAGGTTTCTGGTGCTTCTAAAAGGATTGTTCCACTTGACTCCCAAAAACAACACCCAGGAATGGTAGATGAATCTTCTCTTCATACTGATCATTGTGCTAGAACCACTGACATACAAGTTTTTGAATGGCAGTTGCAGACAGAAGACGAGCACTATGCGCTGCACTGTCAGGAACTACAGAACGCTTTGACAGCAGCTCATTTTCAAGCTTCTGCAACTCGGGAACCTTTGAATATGTCTAGCCAAAAGGAACCACCTACTTTACATCTCCTTGCTATGGTCGAGAACTCAACTAATGTTAGCACTTGTTCTAAGCCATCTAGACCATTTGCCTCACCTGGGACAGTTTCCTGCAATTCTGCTTCTCATGTGTCTGTTGCGGAGGGAGCGCCGGGAATGGCTCAAACAGATGGTACGTCTGGCCTAAGACGCTCGCCCGATGAAAACTTTCCTCATACAAATGATAAATATTTCCACTGCACTTCTCGATGCAGTGTGGATACAGACTGATGTACCGGGCAGTGGGTGTCCGTTCCAACCCTGATAGCTACTTCTCCTATTGTGCAACGGACTGCCGCTCTGCCTGCTATTGAACCTCTGGCTTCCCCCTCATCAGTATAACCACACAACCAGGACATATCTGACACTCCTTCCCCCTTACATTTGCCTTCAGAGTTACAACTGACTGGGAACCCGGTTCTTGCTTTAGACAACATGGAACAATCAAAGGTCGCTGTCCCTGCACTTTCTTCAACAGCTGCACCAGTGGGTCCCCCAGAAGCACCGCTGAATCCCATTAGAAAGACTGCCCAAAGACCACATGCTTCTCTTTTCCATCAACCCATTTATCCTGCTAAACATAATGCAGTTCATCTTCTGTATAAAGGGGGTATGACTGATTTTCCAGATCAGGTATTTGTAGCTAAAACTTTATTGAAGGGGTCGATGAAATTCTTTGCTAATGAGATTTATGGTCTTATTCATGTCTCCGGTGAGGCCACTTTTGATGTTAGCTTCAAATTAAATGCAGGGTTGCAGAGGTTTTGGGCACAGTTTAACATCTTGAAACATACTCCTTTATGGGCCCCCTTTGAAGCTATCCCACTTACAAAACCAGCATATAAAAATATTACTGTTTTATTTAGGAATGAAGGGGTTAGTGTCACTGATTTGACATACTGGTTGAAACAACGATGTTCAGTTTTAGGATCTCCAGAAGCAATATTTGATGCTGAACATATTAGGACGGGCTGGTGGAAAGTTAAGGTTATGCTCCATGTTACTGAAGCAGATTTGAGTCACCTTCCTAACTGCTTATTTTTGGGACGGGATAGAGGTGTCAACTGAAGGCCTGTTATAAGTGTGGTTCCTGCACTCACTTGAGTAGCCTTTGTGATCAAGTAAAATGCACAATCTGTCAAGCACTGGGTCATACTAGTGGGAATTGCCTGAATGAACCAAGATGTAACTTGTGTGACTCTGGGCCATACTTATCAGAGCTGTAACTGGGCGGCTCATAATCAGTCCAACTCCTCGGATGATGTTGAACAGAGGCTGCTTATTGCTGTTGCTCAACAGGAATCCTTTTCTCACCCCCCTAGACAGCCTGATACTTCTGAAGTGCCCCCCCATTGTTACTCCCAGTTCCACATCCCTACAGCTGGTTGCTGAGCCCCTCCCACCCGTACCTCTGACAGATTGTGTTCTTAGTCCCCCCCCAGCTGAGCTAGTACTGAATGAGGCTTCTTCTTCTATCATGCCCCCTCCTCAAGTCAGCAAGAGATCCTTGAAGAGGTCTCAGGCAGCTGAACAACCAGCCCCTAAAGTATTGAAAACGTCCAAATGACCATTAAGTAACTGGTATGAGGTCTTTCAGTCTTCAGAACTTTCAAACACAGATTCGGAGGGTTCCTCCTTGTGGTCTTCACAAATTGACCTTCCCTCTGAACCTGAAGTTCAACATCCACCCCCTAAGGATCAACAACGTAAATCTCGAAAGATGAGGAAAAAGCTCCCTCGATGTGTTTCTTTTCCTAGCTCCATTTTTCTTCTCCTTGCATGATAACACTGTCTTTTGGCTCTTTGAATGTGAATAGTATAAAGAGCTGTAGGAAAAAACATTTGGCTTTGACTTATTTCCTGACCAGTTCATTGCAGGTTATTTTCCTGCAAGATACCAGATTACACCTATTTCTGAACTGGGTATTGCCACAAAACTCTGGCATGATGGTCCCTCATATTGGTCCTCAAGTTCTGATGTTTGTTCAGGGGTTGGGATTTTGTTCCATTCTGACCTGCATGTTTCCCTGATTAAATTAATAGATTTAATACCTGGGACGTATTTTGATATTAGATTCAAAAATTTACAACATTTATTTTCAATTTATTAATGTTTATGCGCCACAATCTAAGACGGATAGGGTCTCCTTGTTTAAAACTATTCAACCTGTTTTGATTTCCTCACTGGCAGTTATTCTTGGTGGGGATCTTAATTGTGGCCTTGACAAGTGGGACAGGGGTTTAAGATCTACCACTACTAAAGTTTTTTGTGACATGTACACATTAAAATCAATGATTTCCACCTCGAATTTGAAAGATGCTTATATGTCTGTACATCAGACTGCACACCCCACATTTCAGAAATGACAGTTGGCCACTAGAATTGATTTTTTCTTTGTAACTGCAACACTTCCTATTTCCTCCAGTCAAGTAGTTGAGATTGAATTTTCTGACCACAAATTGCTTCACCTACATTTGAGTTCTGAAGTACACTTCTCACAGGGTCCAGGTTATTGGAAATGTAATTCTTCTCTCCTTTCCCAGGCAGTTTTGTTACAAAATCTCCAATATTTTGTGGCACATAAATGCTCTATTTTTGATATATTTGGCAATCCTGCCCTCTGAAGTTATTGCAAACTGAAAGTAAAAAGCTTCACTATAGTATCTATTTCCAGTACCTTCACCAACGGAAACACTTACAAAAACTTCAGTCCCTGGCTAGGACTACATCTCATGATTTTAGGGCACAAATTACACTGCTGCAACAGGACATGCAGACCTTTCATTTACTTCAGGCTGCCAGTTTGCAGAAACAACAAAGCTTTGGTATTAAGGGAATAGTGTTAATCATAAATGGATGGACCATCTCTTGGATCTGGATAGCCACCTGTATACTGATAAAAGTAAAATTTTCAGGATTGTATCACAGCATACAGCTTCTCTTTTTTCACAGCGAACTCCATTACATGACTCCATTGATACGTTGTTGCCCACTACCCTTATTCCTGTCTGCCTTCCATATCCAATGATTGAACTCACTAAAGATAATTCTGCTTCAGAAGTTGAACAGACCATTAAGTTCTTACATAATAATGAAGTTCCAGGGTTGGATGGGTTCACTCCAGAATTGTACAAGATACTTGGACCTTTACTTTCCAAGGAGTTAGCGGTGGTTTTTACATTTTTATTAAATACTACTTCTATCCCATTGGATATGGCACGTGGCCTATTAATTTTCTTTTATAAGAAAGGGGATAAGACTAATCTTACAAACTGGAGGCCAATTAGCCTGCTTAATACTGATTTCAAAATTCTTGCTAAAATTTTACAAACCAGGTTATTGCAAGCAGCCATTCATCTTATCTCCCTTACTCAAACCTGCTCCATCCCTGGGAGACGTATGAGTGACCATCTTATTCTCTTACGCGAACTAATTGAAAGGACAATAAGGAAGGTCTGACTGATTTTCTTCTGTCCTTGGACCAGAAGCAAGCTTTTGATACCGTGGAGCATAGCTATCTATGGGATACGCTTGCTTGGTATGGGATACCTACCTCTTTTCTTCTTTGGTTAAAAGCCTTACATAACACAGCTACTGTTTCACCTCTTATTAATGGTTGGTTGGGGGCTATGATTCCAGTTAAAAGGGGAGTTAGACAAGGTTGCCCTCTAAGTCCTCTCTTATACATTTTTACTATTGATCCACTTTTAAGGGTTTTAAATTCTACACCATCACTGACAGATGTGTATGTTGACACCTATAAGATTCCCCATGTTGCTTTAGCATATGCAGATGACCTTACTGTCTTGGTTGGTGATTCAGCCTCAGCAACACAGGTCATGACTATTTATCAGTCCTTCTGCTCTTTATCGGGTACTTTCCTCAACATGTCTAAGGTACAGGGTGACAATTTGGACAGACGTTGCTTCCCCTAGATTCAGTTGCAGGGGTGCAGTTGACCAGAGACCCGATTACTATTTTGGGAATACTATTTGGCTTCCAGGACTTAGACATTCTAAACTGGAGTCCAAAACTTTCTCAAGCCCAATGGATGGTGCAGGCCTGGAACTCATGGCATATGGGAAAACTAAAAAGGGTTCATCTCATAAAAACATTCCTTCTACCTATTTTTACTTATGTTAGCTGGTTGTTTCCTCCCCCTCGAACATTACAAGCTTCTATATATAGTGTTTATTTTCAGGCAGTTTGGGGCAGTAGACTGAATCCTCTGAAGCGGAATATTTTGTATCTTCTGAAGAATCAGGGTGGTTTGGGAATGGTGAATCCAGTGTTTTTTTTTTACTGTTATGTATATCATTGTTAATCTGAGACCTGTTCTGACCCATGTCCAACGATCTTGGATTCCTTTATATACCCTTAAATGCAGTCCTTGGTTCCCCCAATGGGAAGCTGCCTCTCTTAGAATACTTTGTTACTCAAATATTTGTCCACCTTATATGAGGGATGTGTTTGTCAAACTTAAACATTGGCAATTGTCCACCAGTATGGTTAGTGGACAGCATATAAATTTTGTACAAACAAATAATTTTCACTAAGTTTAGAGAGCTGAATTCTTTCCCACATTGCCCAGCCACTCTCACACAAATTCTGCTTGACTTTTTTATCTATTTATTCTTTATACCCCTGCCGCTGGTAGCCCGGTACTTTCAGCCGGTCACACTTCCACCCCCCCACACATCGGCCTCGCGCCCTTCCGATACCCCGTGGCTTACCCCCCACGGTGGGGCTGCGGCACTGGAGCCACATGCCGCAGGCGTCAGACTAGGTCGGAGGGCTGGCCTGAGGGGGCTAATTGAAGCTTTGACGGGCTCATCAAGGGCCCCGTGGCATTCTTCCCTTTTTCCCTTTTTCCGGAGGCGGGACGTGTAATGACGTGAGCGCCCTGCCCCGCCTCCCGACACGCGACTGTTGAGGTCGGCAGTCGCACTACACCTGGTCTCCACCAGGAGTCGAGGCAGACCCCGAGCACTTCCCATCCCTCCCCGGAGAAGGAGAGCAGTCCGTAGGACGCCATCCTTCCTCCCCGCCGCCTCCAGCGACCCGAGTCCGTTTCGAACCCGGTCGCCGCGCCGCAAGCGGAAATCCCACTACTGCGCCGGGCGGGCCGGCTCTGCTTGACTTTTTAAACAACCCTAGGATCCCTGAGAAAATATGGGATATTCACTGGTTATGCTGTCACAATAGGTTGAATGTTAAAGAACACCAGAAACATAAACAGCTTTCGGAACAGCTTTGTTCTAGGCCTCAAAGTACCCAGCAGCTTGAAATGATTTTTCACTTATTTTTTTCATGTTCATATATTTCTACTTTTTGGTCTGTTTTAGCTAGTTCCTGGGGTATGCCTCCTTTTTGCACTATTTCTCTAGATGTTTTATTGTATGGTGCCTTTGATTCTTCCTGGCAGGCGTGGGATACCTCTACACTGCAAGTCATTCTGACTGTGTTAAAATGGTACATATGGAACTCCAGATGTTGTTTTATACTGCAACAAAAAACAGTGCCTCTTTCTGACCTTCAGGAGAAAATTGTTTTGGAAATAAAAATGATATATAGAATGGAATTGAAGAATAGATTAGCTAATTGGGTATTTCAATCATGGAGGAATCTCCCCTGGGTCACTGACTCTGATGTTCCTATTACATGAGCTACAGAATGTATTTCATTGCTGTTATAGTTTTTGGTTTTTGTGGACTTTATACTTTCTAACCTGTGATTTCTTAACAGACTGTTTTTTTTAGCTTTGTTTTTGTGGTTTTGTTGTTTCATTCCTTTCCTTTTTTGTTCAGCTTTATTTTATTCTGTATGATCCTTGATAAACATTAAATTCCCCTACTGACCTGTAGGGGGAGCTGCTGGCATGTGAGATGGCCACTTTGAACTCAGCTTCAGAGGAGATGGACAGCTCTAAGGTGGGAGAGTAGGCCTCCTCCCCGCATCTAGTATCACTAGAGGCTTGTGACGCACTGGAAATGGAAATCCTGATGAATGGGACTGAAGACGGAAGAGATTTACCTGAAGTGTTTGTCTCCACCTAACATTTGAGTGGGAATATTCATTGGTTTAACCTGATTCTGAAATCATCAAGAGTTCTAAAAGTGGACAGGAAAACTCTTTGAGGCAATTGTTACAACGGGAGAACGAATGACACAGCAGGGAACAAGAAAAGTTAGAAGCACAGCTAGCACAGCTTTTAACAGACACTGCAGCTGTCAACTCATCCACCCGACTTGTCAATGATAATGATGATGCAGCAGCATCAAAGGCCCAGCCAGGGCGGGGTGAGTCACCTGTTAACCCTTTATACTCATGCACAATATTGGATTCCACTGGTTTAACCTGTAAGGCTGGCAGCAAAAACAATGATGATTAGCGGGTGCCCAGAGCCGAATAAAGAAATACAGGGGAATAAAGATGAAATGCCTAAGGGGAATGTATTTACACCTTATAGCCCAAAATTGATTGATACAATGCTGCATGGAGAGGGACAGGGTGGAGGCCCGCCAGACTTTAAAACTATAATGCAAATCAGGGGACACTATCTAGAAGCTCAGGGTTTGTTTTCAAACAGACATCCCTCATATGTACTAAATTGTCAACAAATCTTCCTGATAAGGAACAGAAAAACTATCAGACCCAAAAATATGTACAAGAAGGAGTCACCACTTTCTCCTTCTTTAGCAAGGATTCAAACCCAAAAATCGGGTCAAAGGAAGACTTAAAAGAAAATTGTATGGCGTTGACTCTGGCAAAATGCCATTTACAGGTGGAAAAGGTCTCCACTGCTCAAGAATCAGAAAATGCCCCTCCACTTGATAACATTGAGGTTCAAACTGCATCAGCTGCAATAAAAAATGCATTTTCACTCCATAGCAGGCTGGAGACGCCCTGTGACCCATGGTCACCACAAAAAGCCTTGAGTGAAGCAGGATGGAAGCAGTATCCTGGCAGATCATGGCTTCCCAACCCAAATTGGGACCTAAACTGAACTTTGCAACTCCAGAATGGCATCCACCTATGCCAGTACAAGACATTATTCCTAAGTTAACTCCAGAACCACCATCACAGGGGGAAAGGACCAAGGCCAGCATGGAAGACTGTAACCCCAAAGTGGAAAATATAGGCACTAACTCTCCATCTACTGAGTCTCCTCCAGTTAAACCCATTGAGCCCCCCCCCCACCAATTCCAGAAGAAATTTTCAAGGAACACTCCCAACCCCAAAAAACATTGCTTTCAGAACTTTTTTCCAAAATAGAAAAGGAAGCTGCCCCAAACAGAATGCCGTGTGAATTCTGTACAAAGAAGGCCTGGAAGAAAGGCCAAACAGACAATATATGGGAAAATGTTTGTTGAAGGATTCCTTGCATTTTTCCGCTAGGGAGGTCTTCACATTCATAAACATTTTGGGGGAGGACAACTATGATTTCTACGTCTGCTCTGCATGTGCCCTGGATCTTTTTGGGAAAGGTATAGCCAGGTAAAGTTTTCTCCCACATGGACTCCTTTTTTGGTAATTCTGTTGACTAAACCTTTAAATATGTCACTATCATATTTAGGAATGAAGGGGTCCATGTGGACGATATTACTTACAGGCTATCACAGAAGTATGATGTGCTTAGTGAACCTGAAGCTATTTTGGACTCTGAAATGTTTTGGACCAGAGGTTGGAAGTATAAAATTAAACTATGGCAAAATGATACAGGCATCAACCATGTACCCAACTCATTTATGTTGGGCAGAGACTGGAAGTATGCTTCTATGCTGGCCAACCATGGGCATGTTACAAATGTGGCTCTAGGACACACCTCTCTAGTACCTGCGACAAACCAAGGTGCAACAATTGTAGTGAGATAGGCCACATTGCTTTCCAATGCGCATCTCACACTAAGTGTGACCCATGCGAGGAAATGGGGCATGTTTTGGGGGAGTGCCCATGGGCAGCCAAAAACAAAGTGTCCTGTATGAGTCCTGAACTGTTGATTCAGCAGGCTCAGAACTCTGCTTCAGTGCCTGGTGTGAACGCCCCTCCCTCCTACCAGTCCCTACCCAGGACCAAACGCCCCTTCTTCCTATAGATTTAGTTGACCTAGCATCAGATGCTGTGACACAACCCCACTTCCCCTTCCCCAAAGGCAGAACCTGAGGGTCAGGGCCTACTAGACCCTGGTGCTATGTTGCCAATATGTTATGATGATGAAGCACATACAGAAGCACCATCAGGAACCCCAACTCCTCTACCTAGAAGGAGGTCTTCCAGAAATAGAAACTCCAAAACAGACTTCCTGCCTGAGGGCTTGGAATCCAAAAAACCCTTCAAGGCTTTATCTACAGAATGGGGGGTACTCTGAGATGGAATTAGAGGAGGGGGGCCCACAGAACCCAACCTCCAGTCACTCCCAGCAGAATCATGAATTGACAGGGTACAAAGGGTAAAAAGAAAAAGAAAAGAAAAAAATAGCTTAAAGCTGGGGAGCCTCTAAATGTTGGTTCAGTCAACGTCCATAGTCTTCTGAATTCAATAAAACAATGGGCGGTCTTTGAATTTATATATGACTCTAAGTTGGACATTTGTTTTATTCGGAGCTCTGGTGTTGGCAAGAGCTTTAAAACTATGAATTGTCATTTGCCTGTGTTGGGTACAAAGCAGATATTAGACTGGTTTGCACACCTCTGGTGAGAGGAATTGTAAAAGGGTGAGTTGCCATGGAAACAGGGACTGTGTAGGTCCCAGAGAGATTGCCTGCTCTAGCCCAGGGCTTGTAAGAGCTATAGGAGATACCTTTAAATCTCTTGAAACTACTCTGCAGCAGATGGGCAGTAAGCGTAGTGCTCCTGGTTCGAAAGTCCACCACATGAGGTGGCATTTTATTTGTTTGTATTATCTAAAAAGTGATTTATATTTTGAAGTTGGGCTTGCTTGTGCAGGAAGTGGGTATTGATTCACTTCCTGTGGGGGCTGCATAAAATGTGCACCACAAGCGGTGAGGAGGCAGTGTGTCTTGGGTGAGCACGTGGTCACACGCTCAGAGACATGCACATCTGCGCGTGTCTGCTGTGTCCGCTGTGGACACCAAAGACAGGAGCCAGAACTTTCTTTAACTGCTTTAAGAAGTGTTTATACAAAGAGGCATCATGTCACAAGGTAGGGGAAAAACTAAAAAGTTACGAAAACAATGTATACTGTGTGAAATGTATACTGAGGGGAGCAAAGAGCAACAGTTTAGGTGCAGGAGTTGTTTACTGGTGAAAACACTGCAAGAAGAAATTAAGATTCTATTAGAGAGATTAGAAGTCAAAAAAGAAATAGGTGAACTAGAACAGTTTATCGACTCTATGTCAGATAGTCTCTCAGGGCAAAAGGTAGGTGTTACAACTAGTACTCCTAGTGGTATGATAGCAAAGAAGAAGATTACAGCTAACAAAAAGGAGAGGAGATTGTTGTCAACAAGGGGCAAGAATAAAAGTATATCAGCAAGCAATAATAGGGAAGATATACAGCAGAGTAATCCCCTACAACTTAATAACACGTTTGAGGCCCTAAACAAAACTCTTGAATCAAAAGAAAATAATAGTATAGCTTCCAGAGAACGTATTGTATCAAACCAGAAAGAAGAACACAGGGAACAACATAACAATGGTGGCATAGGTGTTGTTAAAGTACAAGATGGGGTAGCTGATACTTTGACACTTGAGGGAAATGGAAACTAGAGAAATCCTTGTAATTGGGGACTCGATAACTAGGGGAACAGATGAGATAGTTTGCAGGAATAGGAAACTGCACACAACAGTCAGTACATTACCAGGGGTTAAGATAACAGATCTAGGAAGATTGCTTGAAGGCCTGATGGAAAATACACATGAACCCTTAGTAATTTTGCATGTGGGGACAAATGATATAGGGATAAATAAGTTGGAAACTATACAAGAAGGCTTTAGGAATATAGTAAACAAAATTCAAATCAAAGAGGACGGTATTATAATATCAGGGATTTTGCCAGTACAGGGGCCACAAGAATATAAAAACTGGTCCACAAACCAATTGAACAAATGGTTGAGATCCTTTTGCATGGGGAGGAACATTGGCTTTATAGAAAATATTGGGACTTTTCAAAATAATTCCTGTTTAAGTATGATGGGTTGCACCTAAATAAAGCAGGTACTAGGCTGTTGGGGTCCAAAATGAATAGGGTTATCAAGTTTCATTTAAACTAGAAGGAGAGGGGCAGACTCTTGCAGACATAGGAAAAATGAAAGACATGGGCACTACAGATAGCAAGAGTGAGGGATGGAATATGGTATTATTGAATGCAAGAAGTTTATTAAATATATTTGATGAATTCCAGCATATGTTGCATTCTGATAACATTGATATAGCATTAGTTACTGAAACATGGTGGGATGGAGTAGATCCTTGGGGGAAAAATATCTTGGGGTACAAATTATACTCAAGATCCAGAAATCATAGAAGAGGAGGAGGACTAGCCATATACATAGAACAGGGGATGATTCACTTTGAAAATATTGAAATGCTATGGATAAAAATAATACACAAGGTTCTACCAAAAACTAGACTGGGACTGGTGTATAGGCCCCCATCCATAACTAAACAGGATGACTAGCTTCTCCTTGAATTTATTTCAAACTTGAACCCAGCTAAAGATGTAATCTTAACAGGGGATTTTAATATGCCCGAAATAGATTGGGTAGAATTAAGGGGAAAATCTAGCACTGAAAAAAAATTCCTTGATATACTTGATCATGTGGGGCTTGAACAGAGGGTAATGACTGCAACAAGGGGTCAAAACATCCTAGACTTAGTATTAACTAATATGGGGAATAAAATAGACAATCTAACACTGGGAAGCCCACTAGGAAACAGTGATCATTGTAAAGTTTGCTTTACAATGTCAGGTAAAACAAGTATAAAAAGTGCTGAAGGGATAACGCAAAAACCTAATTTTAATAGAGCAAACTTTTTTGATTTTAGGACTGAGATGGCTGATTGGAATTGGTATACTGAGTTTTCTAACAATTCTGTATACAAAATCTGGGAAATTTTAACAAAGAAAATTAAAGCAGGTATACGAAAATCTATACCAAGCACAAATAAATATGTCAGGATAAATAACGTAAAGGGATGGTTCAATTCTAAACTTAAAAAAATGGTAAATAAAAGAAATAATTATGAAGGATGGTTAGGATATAAGGAGAAAGTAAGACAATTGAAGAAGGAAATTAAAAAAGCTAAAGCAGAATATGAACTGGGCTTGGCTTTAAGAATAAAGGACAACCACAAAGCTTTTTACAATTACATCAATAGTAAAAAGAAGGGATTAATAAACATAGGCCCTTTTATTAATGAATTGGATGAACCTGTAATTGACACTAAACAAATGGCAGATATGCAAAATTCATACTTTAGTTCTGTATTTACTAAGGGCACTACCAATAGGACCAAAAATAAGTTAAGATCTCAGGCGGGTCAGGTTAAAATTGACTTTGCAGATGTACTGGCAAGATTGTAAAACATTAATATAAACAAGTCCCAAGGACCGGATGAGCTCCACCCTAGAGTATTAAAAGAATTGGCAGGCAGTCTAGCTCTTCCATTGACTTATTTATTTCAGGAATCCCTAGACCAGGGAATAGTGGTATAAGCTTGGAGAGAGGCCATAGTTGTTCCATTATTAAAGAAAGGCCCTGCTACAAAACTAGAAAATTTTAGGCCAGTTAGTTTAACCTCCATAGTGGGGAAGCTATTCAAAGGAATCTTGAAAGAATGTATACAAAGCCACTTGTCATTAACTAATCAAACTGACCCAACCCAACATGGTTTCACAAAAACTAAGTCATGTCAGCCAAATATGTTATCCTTTTATGAAAAAGTTAACAATGCCCTAGATAAGGGAAATGCAGTGGACATCATATTTTTGGACTTTTCCAAGGCTTTCGATAAGCTGCCACATAAAGAATTAGTTGAAGTAATGATCAGTGCCCAGCTACCAACTAATATAGTTAAATGGATGGAAACATGGCTGTCTGAAAGAAGGCAAAGGGTTACTATTAGAGGGGCTCTTTCAGATTGGAAGGTAGTTACAAGCAGAGTTCCATAGGGATCTGTCTTGGGCCCATGTCTATTCAATTTATATGTTACTTCAATCAAGTGTAGTTTACCCAAAGTCTGGATAAGCAAATGTGTAGATGACTATAGAATTGTGGGGATAGTAAACAGTGTTGAGGATCAAGGTTGGAGGAATGGTCAGAACAAGGTTGGAGGAATGGTCAGAAGTATGGCAGCTAGGATTCAATGCAAAGAAGTGCAAAATAATGCACCTGGGAAACAAGAACCCAGGGGAAGAATTCACAATGGGGGGAGGTAGTAACAACAACAAAAAAGGAAAGGGACCTGGGGGTAATCATATCAGATGACCTTAAGATTATCAAGAAATGTGAGAAGGCAGTAGGGAGGGCTGAGGGTATATTAGCATGCATAGGGAGAGGTATCAGCAGCAGAAAACAGGAATATGTTATCCCTCTGTACAGACAGTTGGTGATACCCCATCTGGAGTACTGTGTCCAGTTCTGGAGACCCCATCTCTGCAAGGACATAGACAGGATAGAGGCAGTCCAGAGGAGGGCAACTAAAATGGTGCAGGATCTGCAAGAGAAGCTGTATGAGGAGAGACTAAAGGAGCTTAATATGTACAGTATACCTTGAGGAAAGAAGGGAGAGGGACATGATAGAAACTTTTAAGTACCCCAGTGGAATCAACAAAGTCCAAGAGGGTAACATCTTTCAGAAAAGAGACATGCAAGAACAAGGGGACACAATTTAAAGATGGGGGTGGTTCTAGGGCAATGTGGAGGAAGTATTATTTCACAGAGAGGGTAGTGGATGCATGTAACAGCCTTCCTGAGGAGGTTGTGGGGTCTAAAACTGTGGGAGAATTCAAGAATGCATGGGACAGACATAAGGCAATTCTTGTGGGGGGTAGGAAGAAATAGGCTGTTGGTTAACTAGTATCTGCTGCCCATCCTGTAGGTAGGGAAATGGGCAGACTAGATGGGCCAAGGGGTCCTTATCTGCCACCAAAGTCTATGTTTCTATGTTTCTATGTTTCAAATAACGTTTAGGCAGCACTAGACATGCTGAGTCAGTGGACAGGTCAATATAAACTGGAGCTTAACCTTAGCAAATGTGCAGTGATGCACTTGGGAAGCAGAAATAACAAAAATGCATACAGCATAGGTAAGACACAATTACGTCAAACTAAGGAGAAAAGAGATCTGGGGTTGATAATAACAAGTGACCTAAAATTTAGTACACATTGCTGTGTGGTTGTTAAGAAAGCTAATCAAGTGCTATACTGTATATTACAGCACAATGGTAGTAGAGATAGCAGAGTGATTTTGCCCCTGTATAGAGCCTTGGTGAGGCCCCATCTGGAGTATTGTGTCCAGATCTGGTCACCATACAAAAAAAGTGATGTTAAAAGATTGGAGGGGGTGCTGCATAGGGCCACAAAGAGAATTACAGGTCAGGGACATGTTCCATATTAGGAGAGACTAAACAACTTAGATCTTTACACATTACAATATCATAGAACAAGGGGGGATATGTGCATGATCTACAGGGCACTCCAGGATGATCAATTGGGACAGGAATTAGGATTACAGGTTAGGGACATTCACTTACACGAACCTAGGAAGCATAGATTAAAATTAACATATGGCAAATGGAGTACCTTAAGAAGGAAAAACTGGTTTAGCCAGAGAGGGGTTAAACTATGGAATAGTTTGCCAGATGAAGTAGTAAGTAGTAGATCAATGGATTCCTTTAAATATGGTCTGGATAAATACTATCAGAATAAATTAACTACGGCTGATACACTCTCATGAGAGTTGGGTGTAGGCCCTAATCTCACCCTCCCCCACCCTTCCCTCCCCAGAGCTCGGCTCATTTATAGGGAAACACCTGCCCTGCAATTGGAGGAAAAGGCTTCAGGTGCAGCTCATGTAGTTCTAGCCACTGGGGGTTGGGTTTAAAGGCTGGGAGAGAGGAGCTTAGGGAGTTGTACACTTTCTCTATCAGTTTACTGTGTAGTACTGCACCTAGTAACTGGGGTACCTGTTTACTGTGGAACTGTATCTAGGATTAGTGGGTGACCTGATTAGTGGGTAGGGGTGTATCTTGGACTAGTGGGGAGCCTGGTGGTTCACCCAAGGAAACCTACTTGGAGGGGGATAGGACCACACGTCATTAGGGCTGGTATCTTTGGGAGGGTGGTGAGGTGCACAGGGTGTGGGTCGGCCATGATACTGGACTGGGCTTGGAAGTTCGGTGGTTGCCCAGTGTGCTACCAGCTGGCACAGCTTAGGGAGGAGGTTGAGGGGATTAGGAGACAGCTGGAGGGAGGGGGAAGGTATGGTTGGGGAATAGGGCATGGGCTCTCCCGTGGGGTTGCACCAAGCACTAGGGGTGGGGGCATAGGGAAAGGAGTGCAGGAGAGTACTCTGGGGTCACATAGGGACCCTGACAGAGGGGGCCCAAAAGGAGGACAGTACCAAGGAAGCAGGCAGGTATCTGGGGGACCCTCACAGAGGGGGGCCAAAGGGAGGACATTCTCAGGGAAGTAAGGCAGAGGGCTGGAGCTGGACAGAAGGAAGCAAGGGGGAGAGGTAGATCAGACCTTAAGCTCAGTAACTGCTTCAATTCTCTTCTTCTGCTTGAGGAGGAGGGGGGTGAGGTAGTCATGACAGGGATGGTTAGAGATGGAAAGGGAGTGGGGCGTAGGAGGCAGGGGCTGGATAGCAGGAAGAACAGGGGGAACTTGGAATGTGAGAAAATGAGGGGAGTGGGGGATCACAGCAGGAGGAGGAGGGGTAGAGGGAGGAAAGCACAAGGAGAAGGACCAGTTGGGAGGAAAGGTCAAGAAGAGGGACCAGAAGTACAAGGAGGATACAGTAAAGGGAGTTGAGGGTTTAGGCCAAGGGAGCATGACAGGCAAGGAGGGGCTGAACGGAGATGGGAAGGAAGAGAGGATGAGCCAGGCAAGTTTAGCAGATGGGAGGGTAGGACCAGTCGCAAGCAGTGACGGGGGGGTAGCGGTGTACAGAAGGATACTCAGGAGGAGGAGAGACATAGGATCGAAGGGGAGGGGGTGGCCAAGGTAAATAAGGAAGAGGCGGCAGGTGGCACCCAGATAGGGGGAGGAGTAAGGAGACAGCTGGGGAGAGGGGCCAGTAGAAAGGATGAGGGACATGGAAGTCGGGGAAATGGAGGAAAAAGGGTGGTCAGAGTGCTTCTGTTGGGTGATTCCATGATCAGGGGTATCAAATGGGATAGGGAGGGGAAGCTCTGCCTGATTAAAACAAAATGCTTCCCTGGACCAATGATGCACAGGCCAAGCATGAGGTATATCAGCTGGCAAAGGATTGTGGAGGTTTCCGGACATACTGGTCCACCTGGGTACCAATGACATTGAGGGAAATAGTGAGCTAGAGATACAGGCAAGGTTCAGGGAGCTTGCCAGGGTCTGCCATGACATAGGATGTGTGATTTCCTTCTTGGAAATCTTGCCGGTGCCAAGGGCTAATGAGGAACACAAGAGGAAGATTAGGGAGATAAACCAGTGGCTCAGGGAGTGGTGTGGGGCCAGAGGGTATGGGTTGATGGGGGATTGGGGGGAGACCTGGGAGGATAAGGGGTTATATGGTAGAGATAGGCTCCATCTCAGTTTGCAAGGGAGGGAAATCCTTAAGTTGAAAATAGAGGAGTTCATTAGTGAAAGGTGGGGTTTAAACTTGTGAAGAGAGGAGGGATGGGAGAAAAGGCTGTCAAGGGGGGTCCGATAAAGGAGGGACTCTGTCTCCACCACCCTGGGGAGCTGGAGGAATGTGGGAAAAGGCCGACTGGTAAGGTGCAGACCAGGGGAAGATGGAATCCCCATGGGAACACGAGCAGGGAAAATGGAAGTATACGGAAAGGGTGGAACGTAGTCTTGCAAAATGATAGGAGCTTGGGCAATAAAATGCCTGTGCTCCAGACAATGCTAACTGAGGGAGAGGTGGATGTGGCAGCGGTCACTGAGACCTGGGCCACCACAAGGCACGAGTGGGACCTGAACCTGGAGGGTTACACCATGTTCAGGAAGGATGGGGGGGAAGGGGAGGAGGGGTAGCAATAATAGTGAAAAACAGCATTGGCACAGGAGGAGTGGCGGAGGGAACTGTGGAGGCGATTTGGGTCACCTTGATAACAAGGGGGGGGGCAAGAGAGTAAAAATAGGAGTGGTGTATAGACCCCCTGCACTGGCAGAGGAGCTGGAGGAGAGTCTAGTGGCAGATGTTGGGAGACACTGCAGTTTGGGCAGGGGAAGGGTGGTGGTGTTGGGGGACTTAAACATGCCAGGAATGGACTGGGAGACTATGACATCCTCGGTGGCCAGGGAACAGAGGTTGTTGGATGTCTTTCAGGATGTGTTCCTAACTCAGCAGGTGGGGGAACTGACCAGGGAGGCATGGATACTGGAAGTGGTCCTGACAGACAGTGACCAGATTGGGGGCCTGGAGGTAAGGGACCCATTGGCAGGGAGTGACCATGCCACTGTCTGGTTCTGCCTGGACCTAGGAGGGGTAGAAGGCTGCACAAAGACGGAGGTAACTGACTTCAGGGGGTCAGATTTCAAGGAAATGGGAAGCATCCTTAAGAAGCATTTGGATGGGATTGGGCCAGACATGGACACTGACATTAGGTGAGAAATCATCAGGAAGGGGGTGCAGGATGCTACCAGCACCTGTGCAAGAGTAAGACAAAAATGTGGTAGGGCCCGTAAACCCTCCTGGTGGACCAGAGAGGTTCAGGAGGTGGTGAGGGGAAAGAAGGAGGCTTATAGGCATTTCAAGCGCTCAAGGAGTGAAAGGGATCGAGGGGAGTATGAGCTGATGGCCAGAAGTGCCACTAGGGTAGTGAGGGCAGCTAAGGCAAGGAAGGAGCAGAGCCTGGCCAGGGAAATTAGGAGAGGGAACAAGGGGTTCTTTAGCTACACTGGGGAAAAACAAAGGGTGAAGGGGCAGATTAGCAGGATTAAAATGGGAGAGATGGGCACAAGACCCAGGGGAGCAGGCTGAGGTACTAAATGAGTACTTCGCCTCAGTTTTCACCAAGGAAAATGGGGGGCTGCATCATACATGGGAGGATACGGTGAAACTGGGGGGGACACTTACTGATCAGCAGGTCTGGGGGGAGAGGGGCCATCACTGGCAGGAGGGAGGAAGGCAAAGCAGGAGGACGAGGTAGCGGAGGTTGAAATCACGGCAGAGAGAGTGAGGGAAGCCCTCAGGTCCCTTAAGACAGAGAAAGCACCGGGGCCGGATAAATTACATCCCAGAGTGCTGAAAGAACTGGCGGATGTCCCGGTGAAACCCCTGGTGGAGCTTTTCAGCATCTCTCTGAGGACAGGGTGGGTGCCCCAGGACTGGAAGGTGGCACATATAGTGCCTATCCACAAGGGGGGATCAAGTGAGGTGGCAGAAAACTACAGGTCCATCAGCCTGACATCAGTGGTGGGCAAGGTGATGGAGGGCATTGTCAAGGAGAGGCTAGGGGGGATCCTGGAAAAGTCAGGGTGCCTGGACGATAGACAGCATTGATTCATCCCAGGGAAATCATGTCAGACAAACCTTGTAGAGTTCTATGATTGAGTGATGGGTGCCTTGGACCTGGGTAGACCAGTGGATGTCCTCTTGACTTCAGCAAGACGTTTGACTCTGTTCCTCACGGGGTCCTGTTGGATAAGCTGAGAGAAATGGGAGTGGGGAACCAGATGATCAAATGTATAGGAAACTGGTTCCAGAACTGGACCCAGAGGATCGCGGTTGGCGGGATAGTTTCATCCCCAAGGAGGGTCATTAGTGGGGTCCCTCAGGGATTGGTCCTTGGGCCCCTCTTGTTCAACGCCTATGTCTCTGACATAAGGAAGGGTATCAGGAGTGAGATGAGTCTCTTTGCAGATGACTCAAAACTGGGGTCGGTGGTGGATGGGGAGGTGGGGAGGGTGGCCCTACAGGGGGGACCTGGAGGCTCTGGAAAAGTGGTCTAGAAAGTGGAAGCTGAGGTTTAATGCAGGGAAATGCAAGGTACTGCACCTGGGAGCCAGAAACTCAGGCCAAGTGTACACCTGGGGCTACAAGTCTCAATGGTTAAGAGGGACCTGGGGGTGGTGGTGGATGTCATGATGAACAACTCTGAGACTTGTAGGAGGGCAGCGGCCAAGGCCAACAGGATGCTGGGATGCATCACTAGAGGGATCACCTCCAGAAGGAGGGAAGTGATACTCCCTCTGTATAACTGCTTGGTGAGGCCGCACCTTGAGTACTGTGTGCAGTTTTGGAGGCCACACTTAAAGAGGGACATTGAACTCCTGGAGAGGGTCCAGAAGAGAGCAACCAAAATGATTGGGGCTTGGGGGACAGGACCTATGGGGAGAGACTCGAAGAGCTAAATATGTACACATTGGAAGAGAGAAGGGACCGGGGGTACATGATAGAGGTCTTCAGGTACATGAAGGGGTAAATAGGAGAGGAGCAGTCAGGGTGCGCTGAAGGAAGGGAAGGGGCAACAAGAGGGCATGGGTGGAAGCTGGAGGGAGGGAGATTCAGTGGAGAAAGGAGGAGGTGCTACTTCACTGAGAGGGTGGTGGAGCCATGGAATGCACTGCCCAGGGGGCTCCTGGAGGCAGAGATGGTGGAGGGGTTCAGGAGGGGGTGGGACAGGTACAGGGGAAGGGTTCTGGAAGCAAAGTCTTGTGCAGTGAGAATATCTGGGACTGGGAAGGGAGAAGTCAGAGAGGGTGAGGGGGCAGCAAGGTCAGCTCCCAAGGTAGGGGCTGACCAAATGAGCAGACATGAAAGACCGTTAGGCCTATTCTGCTGACATTTTAGTATGTTAGTACACTATATTGTAAGAATTAAGGGGTGCAAATTAAGTATAAAATCAATTAGAAATTCAGACTCAATCTGAGGAATTAAGGGGCAAAAGGTAAGCATAAAATTAGGTTAAAAATGTCAAAAAATAAGCAGAAATAACCCCTCAATTTATGCGCTCTGATTAAGGATGAATTAAGCAGAATTTAAAGATGAAATAAACCACAGATAATGGTTTAATTAAGTAGTAAAATATATTTAATTTAGGTATTAATGGATTACAGTTAAGTGTAAAATTAAGCATTTGCAGATGTTTAATTTTAAGAATTAAGGGGTGCAGATTAAGTATAAAATCAATTAGAAATTCAGGCTTAATCTGAGGAATTAAGGGTTAAAAATTAAACATAAAATGAAGTTAAAAACATAAACAAATAAACAGAAATTACTCCTTAATTTGTGCGCTCTGATTAAGTATGAATTAAGCAAATTTTAAGGATGAAAATCCCTTAATTATTCACTTAATTGTCAATGAGGATTTATATGGTGAAATTAAAGGATTTTTAATATTCGAAATTAAAGGATTCTTGTTCCATAGTGCTTGTCCCTCTGTTTCTAGGGGCTTTGGGTATAGTAAAATACTTTTTAAATATTTTTAAACCAGTAATTAACCCTTGGCTAGAGCTTTGACAGTTATGTTGCTGGGAGGCTTCCTGGGGGCCTGTGTGTTCCCCTTCCCCTGCTCATGGCTGGAGCGAGAATGTACACAGAAAAAAAAAATCAAATATTTAACATTAGCTTTCCTGCTGTGGGCTATCTCTTCAGTCTACTACTGCTACTTCTCTTGCTGTGGTCTCTTTCTCTCTCTTCAGGCTACTACAGCTGGGGCCCTTGTCCTGTGCTGGGCATTTCTTTTTGTTAAAATGAGACCTGCCTTACCTTACCCTCTCTCTGCTCCTTATTCCACCCTCCTGACACTGCTTTTATTTAATTAGGGCCTGTCAACCCTTTGCTCTGCCCTCCAGTGTTTGATATATTAATGCACCTCAGGTGCCATGTGCCAGTGGGCTACTACCTCTACCTGCTGGCTACCCTGCTAGACTGGACACTAACCTCCCATCCTCACAGAGTTATCAAATCAGATATACTTCCTGATGCCTCATTGATCATAACCCAATCTTTTTAGTCCAGAAAATGCACAGGCCAAAATCCCCACATAAAACTTTACAACTTCGCTCCTTTAATTCACTGAACGTAGAACCCGTTCTGCACCACCTTACCCTTGCCGACTGGTCTCCTCTAACTTCCTTTTCCTCGGTAGACATGACCCTCATTTACTTCAAAGGTATATTTCTAAGTACTTGGAATACCCATGCCCCATTCAAATCAGCCAGCGTCAGGGGTAATCATCTTCCTTGGATGACTCCTGAACTTCTGGCCTTCCTCAGGGCCAGAGATCATACCTGAAAACTGCATAAATCAGCCCAGTCCCCCAATAATTTCACCACTTACCGTATGCTACAAAATGCCTGCACCAAAGCAACGAGACTAGCAAAGTCTGAGTACTTTAAATCAGCCTTCCTCATAAATATAAATTCTCCATCAAAATTCTGGAAGGTGGTCCATGCCCTCTTCACTCCCCAATCTCACCCCCCATCCCTGGTCCTCAATATAAATAACACTCTTGTGGCAGTCCCAAGCATAGTTGCTACTGAATTTAACTCCTATTAAACCTCTTGCACTGCAGAGCTTCTAAAGACCCTCCCTTCCTATCCCTCCCTTTCCACCTCCCCAAACACGGATACCCATCCCTCACCCTCTTCCCACTCCTTCTCCTTCTCAATTATTGGAGGCAGTATAGCGCAGTGGTCTAAGGCTCTGAGCTGCAAATCTGGTGACATCCAGCAGACCAGACCTGGGTTTGAATCCCACAGCTTCCACTTGCATACTGTGTGACCCTGAGCAAGTCACTTAAGCTCCTTGTGCTCCCAGGTCGCTCCTGTAAAAAAGCTTTCAGCTTAGTGTGCTATACCTGGTAAAACAAGTAAATAAATAATTATCAACCCTGAAGATGCTTTAAAAGACCTACTCACCATCAACCCTTTAAAAGGATCCTCTCCTGATGACCTCGACCCTAAACTCCTTTCCCTCTCTGTCCATGCCATTGCCGACCCTCTCTCCCTTATTTTAAACCTCTACTTTGCTACTGGCTCAGTCCTGACCTCATGGAAACATGCAGTGGTCCTCCCTCTACCCAAAGGTGGAGACTCCTCTTCCCCAAGTAACTATCGCCCTATCTCCCTCCTTCCCACCCTTGCTAAACTCCAAAAACACTTAGTACTCTCCCAACTTACCTCATTCCCATCTGAATCTTCCTTTTTCACCCCTTTCTAATCTGGATTCAGGAAAAAACACTCCACAACCACCTCCCTGCTCAGGCTAACTGACTGCATCCTAACCAGGATGGACAATGGCCTTATCACTTAAATCATTTTTGTTGACCATGCCAAAGTATTCGACACTGTCTACCACACCCTTCTTCTGGACTCTCTCTCAACAGCAGGCCTCTCCCCTTCTGCCACTAACTGGTTCAGGACCTACCTCACCGGTAAATCTCAATCAGTCAGGATCTCTGGAGTCATCTCCTCCTCCAATCACCACTGGATTCCCACAGGGCTCAGTGGTTGGCCCCCTGCTATTCTCAATCTTCCTAAATGACCTGCCCTTAGTCTGCTCTCCTTCCTCCTTTATCCACATGTATGCCGATGATATGGTTTTAGATGCATCTGACTCAAGTCCTGCTGAGGTTATAACCAGTTTGCAGCATGATTTCAACCAAGTTCAGCTCTGGATTGCTAACCATCAACTCTTCCTCAATGCCAAGAAGACTGTCTCCATGACCTTTGGCACTAGGCAGAGACTCTCTAGGCTCCCAAACCTCCCCTCTTTCCACACTCTGGATGGGACTATTCTAGATGACACCTCCTCCTTCAGATACCTTTGGGTTTGGTTAGACCAACACCCTCAACTTGTCTGGTCATATCAATGCCATCCTGAGAAAACTGCTCCCCAAGCTTGGTGCCCTGTTCAGGAACCGTAGTTGCATCCCTCGTATGGGTAGGCATGATCTTATCCAGAAGATGATCCTCCCCATTTTTGACTACTGCAATGTAGTCTATGGTGCTGCTCCCACATCCTCCCTGACCAGATTGGAAACCCTTTTCCATTCTTTCTGCCGCTTTGCCCTAGACATTCCTTCTTGCACCCTTCTTGCAATCTCTACCACACACTGTCTTTTCCTTCCCTCACAAATAAATGCCCATCCCACTGCACTAAGCTCACCTCTAAACAATGGTTGGGGGTACTCCCCAACTACCTCTCTTCTTCTTTTGTCACCCCTTCCCCTCCCTCCCATTATCTTAGATCCTCTGACTCACGTACACTAGTCATCCCTTGGTGCTCCACCATTATCAGCCAATCAGTCTTTCCACACCATTTCTCCCAAATTTGGAACTCCCTCCCCCCTAAAATCTGGCACTCCTCCTCTTACTCCCTTAATTCTGCTCTGCACAATTACCTCTCTTCAAACTGCTTGCTTGGTTCTCAGCATCCTGAAGGGGTCCCTATTGGGCTCGAATCTCATTTTCCTCCACCACCCCTACCTCCCTCCTCCCCCCTTATTTATCCTGTACATACCTTTCTCCCACCCTATCCTTTGCAACCTCCCTGGCCCCCTTGCAGGGTTTCCAGCTTCCTGAAGGGGTCCCAAAGGTGCTCAGCTCTCCCTCCCCCTCCCTCTTCCCTTTGGGTCTGCCCCTAGCACTTGATACCTACCTGCCAAACTCCTCTCTCCCCCTGGCACTTACACTATTTCTCCCCTTCTCCCCTTTTTCCCTTCCTCCCTAGCCCACACTCTTGCAGGGTTCTCAGGATCCTGGAGGGTCCCCCTCAGGCTTCAGCCTCCCCATCCTCTTGCTCCTCCTTTCCCCCTCCCTTTTCCAAATCGGTCATGTAGACCTGACTCTCTCCCACCCTGGCCCCACTTTCAAGGGCTCTATACAACTGGATGTGGTCCCAGGGCTCCGTGAGTCCGGCATTTTCTTCTCCTCTCCTCTCCTCTCCCCACCCCACCCTCTTTTTCCCTTATATGGCTATACTACTTTTCTTGCCCACCCTCACTCGTCCCCTGGCACTTTACAAATAGTCTGTAACCATTGCACTTAATACATACTTTTTTTCCCCATTTTTCCTCATTATCACCTATCCCTACTACCTGTTCTTCTCTTATTCTATCTGTCCCCATGCTACATCTATAACCAGTTCCTATTTTGTCCGTATTAGGTTTCTTTCAGTGATGATCTCTTGTTCTCCCCTTCCCTGTCATGAATTTGCATATTGTTATTAAATGTTCTGTTTCAATGTATGTACCTTTGTGTAATATCAATCAATCAATCAATCAAGCTTTATTAATCCAGGTGGAACATCATTGAGAACTCATTTACAAGGTGGACCTGCACATGTAAATAATAAAATGACAATAGTAGGGAGCTCGGAGAGGTTCAAAAGGGATACAATGCATCATTCCATGTAGCATGTAAGAACATAAGGCAATGTTACAATGTAGCAGCATAATATGACTAAGCTAAAACATAACGAGACTAAGCAAAAATAAATTTTAAGGGTTTAAGTGGCAACTAGGAAAGGTAAAAGTGAGAGGAGAGGGGAGGCAGGCGGGGGAATGTTGAGGGAGGAAGAGGGCAAGGTCGAGACAGGAGATAAGTCACTGTACAAAATGCATCAGGTTCTGTAATTGCAAGATTCAGGAAAGGCTCAGGAAAACAATGTTGAGGCTCCCTCGATTGAGGTATTTAAGGAGAGGCTAAAGGCCCACATCTTCAGTCTGGCATTTGAATGTTAACATCTTTATTTTAGTTTTGGCCAGTTTCCCGAAGATTGATTTCTGAAACCCTATTTTATTTTATTTTCATATTTTAATTCTCTAATGGTTTTAATGAGCTTTTATCATGTCTTAATTAACTGCTGCCTGTTCTTGCTTGTGTATGGCACCCAGAGCCTCCAGGAGTGGGCTTCTTATAAATAAAATTGCCTTGCCTTAAAGGTGGACAGTTCGACCGGCGCGGATATTCTAAGGGTTTTTTGCAGCTTGTTCCACAAACACAGCAGGAAGTGACTGAATGCCGATTTGCCAAAGTGAGTTCTGGCATTAGGAATAACAAGCGATATGTAAGACTTCTCAAAGCGTAACTTCCAGAAGGGCATATAGGGAGACAATCGGAGATATTTGGGGGATGCTTTTTAATAATGGCTTGGAGGGTCAAGAGGGCTGCATTTTTTTGATGTCTGTAGATAAGAGATGTCCAACCCACTTGTTTGTATAAATCACAATGATGAGTGGAATGAGGAGTCCCTATAATGAACCTTGTAGCCCGGTGGTATAGGGTGTAAAGTTTCTTTAGGGCGGAATTAGAGCCTTGTCCATATAGGAGGTCTCACGTAATCCAGTAGGGGGAGAAAAGTTGTTTGGGCAAGTCTAGTCTGCTTCCACTGTAAGTAAATGCTTGACTCGAAAGAATATGCCGAGCCTAAGTTTGAGCTTTTTGCAGTTCATCTATATGATCAGAAAATGACAGTTTGCTGTCTATCCAGACCCCCAAATATTTAAATTTGAACACAAATTCTAGAGGTTCACCAAGAAAGGTGGAGATCTGGGGTAGGGGATTTAAGTTGGAGACACCAGCGGTCTTGGAATACGGTGCAAAGAGCATTGCTTTCATTTTTTCCATGTTTAGAAGTAGCTTTAATTGGAGCAGGTTTTTCTGGAGACAGTCAAATTCCAATTGCAGGTCAAGGAAGGTTTTTTCGAGAGTTGGCCTGGAAATGTAAAATACGGTGTCATCGGTGAATAAGTGTATATTCGCAGACTTCATTCCTGAGTGAATATTGTTAATGTACATGGCAAACAGAAGGGGGCCCAATATGGAACCCTGAGGTACGCCTCTAGGCAAAGTTTTTAGAGGGGAGAGGTCTCCTTCTGCTTTTACATATTGAGTCCAGCCAATCCAGTAGCTACTAAACCATTTAAGGGCCGGTTCTCCGAAGCCAAGGTTATGAAGTATGTCTAGGAGAATGTCATGGTCCACTGTATCGAAGGCATTGCTTAAATCTAAGAACAAGGCACCCACATAGAGTTTATTATCCAAGGCATTGAGCCAGTCATTGGATACTTTGACCAGTGCTAAGATCATGCTGTGGCATGGTCTGAATCCTGATTGTACTGGAGTGAGAAGGTTACAGGAATCTAGGTAGTTCCTGGTCTAAAGATTTACAAGCTTTCCTAGCAACTTAGAGAGAGCTGGAAGCAAAGAAATAGGCCTGTAATTGCTGAGATCACTAGGGTCGCCTGATTTAAAGAGGGTGGATGACATGAGCGGTTTTCCAATTATTTGGAAGGGTGCCATGGGTAAGTGACACCCTAAATGTATTCTGTTCATACTCTTTGTACCCCCCTCCCCCCCAGGTCACACCGGGTGATGAGCAACTTGTTGTTCAATGTGCTTTGCTGATGAAACATTTCAATAAACAAACACAGGTTAAGGGGCCTGGGTCCTGCTATGGAGGAGATCGGGAGTTCTATCCCAAAGAAATAGTAAAATAGTGTGGTACCTCCACCCAGAGTAGGCTGACAGTGGGCAAGGTGGCCACTTGGTACAACCCCCTGGGATGCTGTACCTACCCACCTCCCCTTCCATCCACCCCACACACTGGATACTAGTTTGTTACCCAATACCATATACCATACATACAAGACAGTAAGCTTTTACAAAATACCCTCCACACAGCAATTGCAACAAAAAAAACACAACTTTATTTTGGGGGGGAGCTAGGGGAGGGGGTACCTGGAGCAAGGATAGTCGTGAAAGGAAGATAAAAGTTAGAGCAGTTAGCAACAATACAGCCCATAGGCCAAAACACCCCAGCGCCCACCCCCACTGGTACCAGTGTAACCCTAGTTAAGACTATAAGGGTACCCTGTGATGATGCAGGCCTGGTCAGTGCCGTGGGTTGGTTGGGCATGGGGTCATAATGTCGCAAGACATTATACCACAGTGCCATACCGCACTGCCAATACAATGCAATACACTGCCAGCAGCATAAGTCTTTGTTTTGCGAGGGGCTGCACCCTCCTGCACACCCCATTACGGTGGGGCTGCACCCGAAACCCCCCCAAGTAAAATAACTAACTGTGGGGGGGGATAAACACTTAAATTCCCACATAAAAATCCTATGCGTCTGGGACCAGGAATCAAAACCCGGTCCACAGACGTACTGCCTCCCTTGCTGCCTGTGGCTCATCCCATCGAGTCACAGCAGCTGCTCACCAGTCCCTCATCCCAACAGGATTCTTATCCTGTACCTGAGAAGAGTGAGAGGGTGCACTACCACACATACATCCTCTCACGGTTTTGCACCCTCTCGCTCTTCCCTACTGTGCTGTTCCTGTTACGCGGTTATATCATGCACTGAAAAGGGTATGACATATTGACCTGGTAGGGGTCGGCCGGCATTAGGGTCCTTGAAGTGTATTTAAAAGATGAAGCTTTAAAGTTAATTTTAATCCTTTGTTGGCAAGCAACCTTTCCCCAGTTCCCTTGATCAGGGCAAGCCCTGAATGTCTCACGGTTCTGGATCACTGGGCAGTCTCTGGAGCAGGAAGGTTCCAGCAGTTCAAAATCTGTAGCTTCAATTCAGAGAAGGCAGAAAACAGATGGGCAGTAGTAGATGATGTGTAGACTTGAACTTGCTTGAAGGTCTGGCCACTTGTCACCTTGATCGGAGTTCTTGCAGCTTGTTCCCTTCAGCCTATTAGGCCCATTGCAGAGCTCCCACGCAAGGCCCACATACCACAGAGGACCCAGACCTAGGAGTGGCTCACCAGTCCCAGCTCCCTCACAGGTCACAGTGCCCTAGCACTCCAGTACATGCCAGTGGCCTCCTGAGTCCAGTAGACCCCACTTGATAGGGTTTAGCAGGTTCCCCACCTAGCTCTGAATAGCAGCTGGGAATTCCCTTGTTCCACCTTTCTCTCAGACAGAAAAAACAGCTCCGGTGTGCAGCTAGACAGTTTATTAAACTTTTCCTCTTTCCAGTGCCATTTGGCAACAGATTCCAAAGTCCAGACTAACAGTTCCTTTCCACAACTGCTTCCTGGGACCGCTACAGCTCCTGGGCCCCAGCCCATAACTGGGCTTCTTCGGTGGGGCAGCCACATAGCTTGCCACCGCCTGCCCCAAGCTGCTGAATCCATGACCACTACAGCACCTGAGCTCCAGCCCATGACTGAGCTTCTTCAGTGGGTGGCCACATAACTTGCCACCACCTGCCCCAAGCTGCTGAATCCCGGGACCGCCACAGGTATGGACCTCTCGCCTCATTTAAATTTTGGTGCACTGAACACAGGAGGCCTCTGATTGGGCACCAGGTCAGCTCGAGCTACCTGATTGGTGCCTTCACTACAGCTAGCGCTTGCTCTAAGTCCTTCGCTTGATTACAGCAGTAGTAAGATTTATTTTGCAGTTTTGCTTCTGCAGTACTGGGGATTATTTTGCCCAGCCCCCAACCCCGGCCCTGATCTCTATTAAATCTACACTAGCTCCTCCCTCTTATCCCTTCCTCCACTCCTGTTGGCCCTCATATCTTTCTCCCTCTCTCTCTCTCTCGCCCTCCCTCTCTCATTCCTCTTAAAGGCACACGCCAGCAGCCCAGTTCTTCTATAGCCTGTCCTGCCCAAACCATAAAATGTGGAATGCCAATCCCATTTTCAGCTTACTCACCTTTGCCTCTCTTGTTACCTACTCTGGATTATTATGTATATTACCACCCTTTCAGTCCTCAGAACTTTCTATTTATTATCCACTGGTCACACAATGGTCCATACCATGCAACCACCTCTTGCCACATGCTCTGCAATTGAGCCCTAGGCCTCCTCAGTTCTGGATGGTACTGTCACCAAAAGCACAGGTGCCAATGCTCCTCAGCTCATCACTTGTATTAACTGTTTTTTGTCCCATACAGCATCTTTCTGGAAGAGGAATCTCTAATACCAGTATATTAATTCATCACAAGAAACACCCCGTTACTATCCTAAAACACCTAATACTTCTGCTACTACTTATTTTAGGAAATGTACACCCCAACCCTGGCCCTCCACCACGAGTTGGTGCCAAAGAACAGATCAGGGATGGGGCACTCTCCTTGGCAAGTATCAACATCTGTAGCCTCCTCAATAAACTCAACTCCCTCAGAGCATGGACAGCACATCATAACCCTGATATTCTATCCATAATTGAGACATGGCTTTCCCCCCCAAGATCGCTGACTCAGCAATATCAATCCCATGGTATACAGTCTTCAGGCATGACAGGTGTTCGAAGAGAGGAGGAGGCTGTGCCCTTTACCTAAAAGAATCTCTTAAGGGTCATGTTTTCAATGTGCCTCTCCCTGAGAATGACATCCAGGTCCTTGCCATGAAGATTCTGCTTGGAGCACACAACAAAACACTGACAGTGGCATCAATCTATATCCCCCCCCCCAAACTGACCAACCAAGGGCTAAACCCCATACTAGACTTTTTACACTCAGTTAATCAAAATGCAGAAACAATCCTGCTTTTTGACTTCAATGTGAACTGGTCCTCCCCCAGTGCGAACAAATATAAGGACTCTCTGACAGCTGCAAATTTCTCACAAATGGTCCAGTCACCCTCAAGGATGAACTACAGAACAGGTACTACTACCCTTCTGGACTGGGTTCTCACAAACTGCCCTGATCACATCAAAAAAACTGTAGTTCTTTCTGACAGTTTAAGTGACCATTCCCCAATCCTATGCTACTGGTCGAACAAATACACTAAGCCCCCTCCCAAAACTATTAACAGCAGAAGACTTATTCCTGGTCGACTTGGGACTCTAAAAACTCTCCTATGAGACCAAGATTGGTCTCTGAGAGACACGGCCACCAATGCTGACATTGCTCTTGAATATTTTATCCACAGATTTAACAGTGCATGTGATGTCCATGCCCCGTTCAAAAAACACACAAGATTAAAGGCATCAACAGCCCTTGAATTAACTCTGATCTTCTGGAACAATTCAGGTCCTAGAATCATCTTTGGCATAGGGCCAACTTGACTGGTACCCAGGCTGACACCCATGCCTACAAAACAGCAAGAAATGCCTGTACTAGAGCAATTCGAAACGAAAAGGCAAAATACTACAGGAACGCACTTGCTAACTCATGGAAAGATGGGAAGAAGTTTTGGTCTAATCTTTCTGAAGTTACAGACCATATCCCCAAAGTACCACCCTCTATGCTCAATGTAAATGGCAGCCTCACTCTGGACCAGGTCACCATGGCTAATGCCTTTAATGCTGGATTTACTGATCTTTGTCATGTGCTACCTCCAACTTTCTTTGACCCTCCACCAGACTCACCAGGCTTGGCCAAAGCAAGAATAACACAGGGCCATCCACCTTTCTACTTTTAAACTATCTCAGAGACCCTAGCCAAAAAAACAACTGCTCAAAGTACTTAGGAAGTCCAGATTCAGTGACCTGACCATAGACCTGAAACTCCTTTCCCTCGCCATTGACGAAGTCCTGACCCCACTCACCAAAATCCTCAACCGATCCCTACTGCTTTCTCAGTTCTCCCAAATATGGAAATCTACTGTTGTGATGCCAATTCACAAAAGTGGGGATAAGACCCTAACCTTTAACTATAGACCTATATCCATTCTTCCTCCTTTCTCGAAAGCACTGGAGAGAATAGTTGCCAATCAACTAGCAGAATACCTTGCTAACCACAACCTGCAATGTCAGGAGCAGCATGGTTTTCGAAAAGGGCATAGTACCACCACGGCTCTCCTTGAATTTACCACTTACATCCAGAAGGATCTGGATCAGGGACACCTTGTCGGCACCACCTTCATCGATTTGACAAAGGCGTTCGACATTGTCAACCACTCCCTGCTACTTGAGCAATTATCTTGTCTTGGTCTCTCAGATGATGCCGCATGTAGTAGTAGTAAAGTAAGTAATAAAAAATTTTTATTCATACAAAAAATAAATAAGGATATCTCCACTGAGCCAAAGCTCCTTTACAGTGAGATCCAGGTGTCATTTCCAGTTACTCTTATAAGTTAACAATATATAACGAAGGAAAACACATATACACTATAATTATACATCAATAAATATAACACAGTTCCGAATCATAAAACAAACTAGGACAAGAAGAACATACAAAAAACAATGATCAATTCACAGTATACATTTAATACAAGTTACAATCTACCATCCTAAGATTCAAACTATTTCCCATCATAACTAATATTTTCGATAAGCCATTGGTTGATTTGGTGCAACTGAAAATTTCCCTCAAGGGGTCTAAACTTCCCAGGCAGTTTATTCCATATAGAAGGTCCAATATTAAAAAATGCCTATCCCCAAGCGTCTCTACGACTTGGGACTGCACTGTCCAAGTAATTAGCAGAGCGCAGACCCTCAATAGGTCTTTTTATTTTAATGGACTCAGCCATATATTTAGGACTTTCCTGAGATACATTTTAACATTAACATAATTGTACTAAGAGCCCGCCTTTGAGACAAAGTATGCCAGTCTAATTCTTTGTACATATCTACTCTATGTGCCCTCTTTGCAGCTCCCAGTATAAATCTAATTAGTTTATTATACATAACGTCAAGCTTATGTAGTTGCTCTTTAGACACACCCATATATATCAAATTACCATACTCCAATATGGGTAGTACAACAACAGTTACAACTCTGTATAATGACCCCAAGCACTTACCAACTTTAGTCAAGGTACTATCTACTGTATATGACTGTCCCATTTAAATTTTGAATCTAAATACACCCCCAGATATTTATAACTAACAACTTGTTGCAAGATTCTTCCTGAAAATGTTTTAATTTGTAACCCCTCATATTCAGTTTTAGACCCGTAACCCCTATGAAACACCATTACCTGAGATTTTTTCATTCAAAACCAATTTAGATCTAAGCAAAGATTCCTGTAACTGATCAAAAGCCTGTTGTAATACTATTTGAATAGTTCTCACTGATGAATCAGCAAAATATACAACTGTATCATCAGCATAAAGATGGTATTGTAGCTTTGGCTGTTCAAACCCCAAATCATTCATATATAAATTATATAGTATAGAGCCCAAAATGGATCCTTGTGGGACTCCTGACACAATCAATTTCAGATCAGATGACCACTCTCTAATAGTCACTCGCTGCAATCTTGAGTCAAGATAATTTCAAAACCAATTTATAACCGATTCAGACATACCACAGGTTTTTAGTCTGGACAGGAGGATGTCATGGTCCAGCGTATCAAAGGTGTTTGAAAGGTCAACAAAAATTTCTCCCACTGGCATCCCCCTGTCCATACTCTCCATTATATCTCCTGTGACCTTTATAAGGGCAGTGTTTGTTCCATGCTCGGGTCTAAAGCCGGATTGATAACTGTTAAGGATTTCATTATCTTTCAGATATACTTGTAATTGTTTTGCAACTATTTTCCAAAATTTTAGAAATTGTTGGTAAAAGAGAAATTGGTCTGTAATTTTCTAATAATAACCTAGATCCTGTCTTATAAATTGGCACAATCTTGGCAGTCTTCCAAGTTTGAGGTAACTCCTCAGAGAGAAGAGACAAATTTAATAAGTTTGCTAAGGGTAAATCAATAATAGGGGCTGCATACTTTAATAAGATATTAGGGATACCATCCAAACCTTCTGCTTTATTAGTATTAATTTGAAATAATAAACCCCTAACATCTCCTCTAGTAATAGAAGTAAACTTAAACTCAACTTGTATACCAGATTGTACCTAAACTCTATCTGTATCATTTACCTGAGAATTTCTCTGTAGAACCTGATTTACATCTCCTCCACCCAATTGTAATTCATTAATACCCATATTTATAAAAAAGGTATTAAACTCATTAACTACCTTGTTTCCCAAATCCATCTTATTACTATTAATTAGGAAATGATTAGGATATCCCAAGCTAAGTCCCTTATGCATCTTATTTATTGTGTTCCAAAATGCTCTTGAGTTATCCATCATTTCTTTAGACAATTTTTGTTACAATAGGCCAATCTAGCCTTTCTAATTTCCTTTGTATATAAATTTCTTAATTGCCTATATTTATGCCAGTCCTGGTCTTTCTTTGTTAATTTAGCTTGTTTCCATGCCTTATCTCTAGCTCTTTTAATTTTAAACAAACCTGATTCATACCATGGCGCTTTGTTTGATTTTATCAACCTAGTTTTCATAGGAGCATGTTTATTGCAAATTTGTATTAAATCCTTTTGAAACATATCCCACGCATCCCCCACACTGGGAATTAGTTCTAGTCTCTCCCAGTTATAATTTTCTAATTCCTGCATAAATTGAACATAATCAAACTGTTTAAAGACTCTAATTTGTATAACATTCTTAGATGTCTTTCTAGATTTCTGATTTCTAATACAGAAAATTATCTGATGGTCTGACATTGAGTCTGGTAACACCCCACTTTTTATAAACTTTTCTGGATTTGTAGTAAAAATAAGAGCTAACATAGTTGAATTACTGGGATTTACTGCATTTAACCTAGTAACATCTTTTATCAGTTGCACCAAATTCAATGTAGTATCCATATCAATTAGACTATGATGGGCATCTATATTTCCCCAATCAACATTTAAATCCCCAATTATCAAAATTTCATGTGAATTTTGATAATTCTTCAGTACATCCTGTAATTCAGAGAAGACCATTAAGCTGCTTTTAGGTGGACGGTAAATGCCAATCAATAAGATGGGTTTAGAATAAGGTAGCTTTAATTCTAATGGTAATAATTCTGAATCAGTCCAATTATACAAATCTTGCAATTCCTAACATCAATCCAATTTTTAACATAAACTAATACTCTCCTCTTTTGGATCTGTCTTTTCTATATATGTGGAAATTTTCCGGCTATATCATTATCTTGAATTTTTGTATGCAGCCATGATTCAGTAATTATTAAAATATCAGGCTTATAATAAACCACCCACTCTCTTAGATACTCAATTTTCTTAAGCAAACTACAAATATTAATATGCACAATTTTCAATCCTTTTTCATTCAACGTTTCAAATGTATAATCATGATTCAAATCAGCAACAGGCCCAGGATTTAATTGAACATCCCCACTTAACATTAGCCCTATAATTACAAACCATTTACCCATTCTAGACATTTTAAAATATAAACATTTCCCCTTCACTAAACAATTTCTAGATTTGGCACTTTCTAAAACAACATTATGTCCCCGGCCACATAGAAGTTCACTACCCATATACACCCGTTTAATCAAAGTTGTCTCAATATGGATATTCAATAAAGAGGCATGAATGTCTCCTTGCCACCCAATTAGAACATTTCTCTCTATCCCATCATAGTTCCCTTATACTCTATTGTCAAGTATGGACATTCTATAAAAGATTTTCCATTCTGAGCAGAATTTTCACATACTAAAAACTGGCACCCTACCAGAACAATTCCCCACCATAACATCAACATTGTGAAAATTTAAGCCACCCTGTTAATCAGACTTTAATTATAATGAAATAATGAGCAACTATCTCATTATATCAGGGATAATCCTATAAGGTAGAGGAAATCTCAGGTAATCCACTTAGTAAATACTACATAAAACTTACACATATAAGCAACCCACCCAAAATATATTAAATAAATTAAATAAAAAAAAAAACATGTTGTTTCCAAAGCTACCTTAGTGATCGAACCCAACAGGTCATAGTTGGTGAGTCCCTCTCATCCTCCCTTCCGATTCGCTCTGGAGTTCCCCAAGGGTCCATCTTGGGTCCCTTGCTTTTCAGTATTTTTCTGAACAATATCCCTGCATCATGCCCTAATAGACTCCTACTATACGCAGATGATGCAGTTATTTTCACCTCCCACCCTGAACCCTTCCTCCTACAAATGCAACTGCAAACAAGCTTTATGCAAGTGGAGACATGGTTTAAATCGCAAAAACTAGATACTAAATTACAAAAAAACCAAAACAATGATGTTTCATGGCATCCATAACAAGCATAAAAACAAATGTCTATCTATCACAGACAGTGAGGGGGCCATGCTCGAACAAGTTCAACTGTTTAAATACCTGGGGTTACCCTCGACAGCACCTTGTTTTACTCTGATCACATTGAGAGCATTGTCAAGACCATGAACACCCACATAGGACTTCTCTTTAGGCATAGGAGCTGCCTCACCAATGAAGCCCTAAGCATTGCCCTTCAGAGCTCAGTTATATCAATAATCAACTATGAGCTAGTGATTTACGGCTCTGCCACTGACACTGCACTTCGATGAATAGCGATTGCCCTAAACAAAGCATGTCGTCTGCTGACCTCTGCTCCATGGTTCTCACACACCTGTGACATCTACAAGCAAGCAAACTGTCTCCAACTCTCAGGCAGACTCAAGTGACAGACTTGTATGCTAGCAAAAAAGATCACTTTAAATCTTCTACCCTCAAGGGTTCAGTCATCACTGGCTCCCTGCTGTGGCTCCTGCCTAACCAGGAGCTCAGATTTCCTTACTTTTTCTGTGCCACATTGCTGCACTACCCAAGGACAATGCTCTTTTATGTACAGAGCCTCATCCTGGCACAACTCACTTCCACCTGCTGTTACCAACAACACTACCCTGGGCACTTTAAAGTGCAACCTGCATCAGCACCTTGTCAAATAGCCTCTTACAAATGCTTCTCATAACATAACTTTCTTTCATCTCCTTGTCAAAATGGCCTCCTGCGAATGCTTCTCATAACTTAATTTTCTTCCTCTCCTCTACTCTAACTTCCCCCCTCCTAGGTCCCTCTACCCTCCACTATCTCCTATCCCCCTCCCTTTTTATTTCCCTCTCTTATCCACACCTTCTTCCATTAGCTTCCTTCACATGTTCTACCCTCTCTCCTAGCAGTTTCTAATTTATTCTAGTTGAACCATTTTACAACTGTATTTTTACTGTACATACAGTATGTTCTTGAATAATACTCACAAATTGTTGTAAATAATGTACACACTGTGAATCATTGTACATATTTCTATATGAAAGTTCTATTGTACCTGACAAAGCCAATGGCTGCTTGTAACTACTGTACTTGTTATTGTCCTCACTTTGTTCTGTATTGTCTCCCGACGTCGAACCTTTATAAAAGAGCCATGGCTCAAAGGTGTCTTCCAAAATAATAACAAATAAATAAATAAACAAGATTTTAGCAGCAGCAACAGGTTCTTGAAGCATAGGACACCTACTCACCTTGTTCCTGTCGTAGTTTCTCCGAATCAGAAAAGCATTCACCTTTTCTCTTGATCACACACAGTTTCAAGAGAGTCTCTTCCTCAGCTCAGGGTTTTTTCTCTGAGTACCACTGCTGTAGGATCTCTGCAGCAAACAGTTTTCCACAAAACCAGCAATTTCAACCAGATGCCTTAAACACTCAGGACAGGTGCACATTCCCTTTAAACAGCAAGAATCCTTCACCTTTAATCCTCAGAAAAAAACTCCACTTAAAAGTTCTGTGAAAGGTCTTTAGCTACTGTATGTATCACCACAGCACTGAGCCCCTCTTGACGTGATCAGAGCCCAGAACAAACTGCCCAATTGTCCAAAGTCCCTGGGATTGCGCTTGAAAATCCTACTCTCTCACTGGTTGGTGCCAATTATCAATCACAAATATCCATAGTTATTAGCCCTCTCTGATTATTGATTGATAAAGGTCCTTTGGCACCTGAAATTAGTCCACACCTTTTCCCATAAGCCACTACCACCAGTTTTGGGCACCTGTATAGTTGATTTGCTGTACATTTGGGGTCATCGGGCCAGATATTTAAAACTTTGCGCCGGGCAAAAAACGTTTGTGCAGGTTTAGTGCGGGATCAGCGTGGGTCTGCTATATTCAAAAGGCCAAATAACGCGGGCAAACTGCATTAGCGCCGGGCAAAATTATAATGTATGCAAGGGGCAAACTGGCATGAATACAGGTGTACGCTATATTCAGCGTACTAGCACTGGGCGCTAAGTGGTTTTGCAATTCATCTAGTGTGACATTTAGCACAGTGGCATTACCGTACCAGGAAAAGCTTGTCTTAACCCTGGGCAATCAGCTTTGCATGACACTATGGTTTTCATGCGGAGTTTGCGCCGGTTTAGCGCGGGTTTTTATGACCCTAACAAATAAATATGACACACAGATAAAGCCAAACATAGAGGAAGCATGTTGTTAACTGATGGCATCACAATGATGCCATCATCTGCCACCAGTCCCAGCCATGCCAGGCAGTAAGTGGTGACCCTGCCACCAGTGGACAGCATGGCAGTGTGGCCATACAGCACACACCTGCAGACCACACTTCTGTGGACACCAACAGATGCCAGAACACACATGCAGCACTGTGGGCATGGAGGATGTTGAGGGGAGCATGTATGGGTGGCAAGGCTGTGCTACAGACCAGGTGAGGCCACAAGGCTGGGACACATCATGCAGTGCACATGGGCCAGTATTGGGAATACCCCAACACCAGTGTGCCTTTAGGATAATATATGCCCGCCCGGCCACATACCACACAGCTGTACAACTGCCACAGCACACAAAGCCAGAAATGTACATGTCACTGTAAGCATCTCATGCCACAGGTGCAGCATCTGTGGGTCACACAACAGTGTAACAATAATGGCCACTGTTAGTAAACACCTGCAGATTGGGCCTCTCACTGTGTATAGTGTAGTCATCATCACTGCCCTACACACCATAGGCATTGCTGTGTCCACACACTACTGGCCCCCTTGCTACTGTAGTGTCTGCTGTGCACTGTAGCATGACCTACAATGTGACAGTTGCATGCTGCATCACCACCATCTGTGCCTATGCTATGTTGTCCCAGTACAGCTGCAGGCAGCAGTGCATGTGGAAGTAGTGTTCAGAACTGTGTAATATTCCCCAAGCTGTTTGCGCAGCGCTAACACATTTGCGCGGGTTTAGCACAGGGCTAAACAGTTAGCCCGGTGCAAACTGCATGCAAATCAGGGCATAATAAGATGCTAATCTGGATGTTTGCCACAGACTACCTAAGTAGGCTCATTTGCATGTCACTTTTGAATATGGCAAAGTTTAGCGGTGGGCAAACGTGTTTGCACCGGGCTAACAGTTTAGCCCTGTGCTAAACCCGCGCAAACGTGTTAGCTCTGTGCTAACAGTTCGAGGAATATTTTACAGTTTTGCACACTGTACTTTCACAATGCTGCTGCCTGCAGCTGTACTGGGTCCACGCATTTGCTGGCACACACACTGGCCACATAGTTCATCTCCACCTACCTTCACATCGCTGGGCACTGTGTTCCTGTTGTGGTTTGCACTTCCTGGTTGCCATATTCAGAGCTGTCTTATTCCAGGGCTAAGTTTGCCCTGCACTCCCAGCCCAGTTTGCCCGGCCTCATTGCCATGCTATATTCAGAAGCTGTTTGCCCCAGGCTATTCCTTTTGAATATGGCTTGTTTTGTGCTCTGGGCTAAGTTTGCCTGCCGGTCAGTGCTAATTTAGCCCCGGGGCAAAGTTTTGAATATCTGGCCCATAGTATCATAACATGGCTGTCACAGTAAACACTTTATATGAAGTTTCACTGTAGTCCCAGTTTAATGTTCTTGTACAGCCATACTAAATAGTTTTATTAACATTTGCCCCAACAGAAGTATAGCAGCCCCTGTGCCCTTCCCAATTGCTGCAGAGTTTAAAAAATTTTACTTGGCCCCACACCTGTCGCTGCTGCTGATACATGGTAACCTGTCAAATGGGTGACTGCAAATGAGCGACTCAAATAAAAGCGACTCTATTTGTGCACCTGACGGGATAGTGAGTGGATGTAAATAGTGATGGGAGGGATAGCGACTGTGGGAGGATTGTAACAGTGAGAGTGAACGGGGGGAGCTGTACTGATGCTGGTGAAGTACAGCAATGAGGGCTGCTACCATTGAGCTGTCTGCCTGGTATGGTGGGTAGGGCCATGGACTGCCATAGCAATAGTTACGGGTTCAGGACTGCTACCAGGTAAAACTTTTTTGCATCGTTATGGCTGTTACAATTTTTTTTCCCCTCACTGTGTTCTCCGGAGATGTTGCCCCAGCCTTGGTACCCCCTTCCCATGTATTCCCCTTTTCCTCAGTGTCCACTCCTCCCTGGAGTTGATTATATTAATTTGGGGGATGTGGGGGGGCTTGCCCCACAAACAGGGGTGCAGAGGGCGTAGCCCCCCTGGCATTAATTGTTAATTTGAGTGTCTGTCTGGTTACCGTATTGACAGACGTTTTTGTATGTTTGGGATAGATTTTTCTTTCAGCAAAATGTACTCACTATTGTGTGAGTCTCTGTAGAAAAATTGCCCTTATGACATGGAACCCCGATACACATAGTCCTCAGGCAGCAGACAGGCTTATTCATTTTAATGCATGACCGGCCTCATTAATATTCATGAGGTGGATGGGTCCCCTGTTCGGCGCTCCTCTAATCAGCCACATAGAGGCCTCTCTTGTGCCTTCTTTAGGTCTCTGATCCCCAATTAACTAAACAAAGGGACCGGGACCTGTCTAAAGAATCCTCATTCTCCCGCAGGAATGGCTAACAGAAGTGTGCAATGTACATGCAGAAGCCAGAGGGCCACACCGAAGTGCAAGAGCTGGCCTCCACACAGATTTAACTCTGTAGCCAGCATGGACTCCTCCACAGTGCAGGGACCCAACAAGATCAAGCCAAATAAGGTAAGCCCCCCGCGGGGGTTACACTCCCCCTGCTCCATAAATGCTTGACATCCGCTCCAAGCCTATGGGCAGAAAGCTGTAAAAGAACATATGAAACAGTAAACCTTAACATTTAATACAGTTCAACATGTCTACCTAGACACCTGATTCCTATCTACTCAGGCATTAAACAGGTTAAAACAGAAACATAGTACAGTTGGTATGGCTAAACACTTTTACCTGTGACAGCTGCCAAACACCCTGGTGTGTGGCACCCATACTTTCCCCTCTTTTGGGTTTTCTAGAACCACATGTACATTAACACACCCTGATAACACACTTTTTATCCTTGGTTTCCCTTGGGTGCCACTTTCAACTCCCCCTTTTTATGTTGGCTCGTGCATGCTCAGCCAACATATTGCGGTAGTAGTAGAACTGGATCTTGCTGTCAGTGTTGGGTGGTACAGGGCAGGCACCAGTGGGTCGCGCCCCTCATTCCCCAATAAGCCAGCATGCCGGCACCACACCATAAATACGTAATGTGGCAAACACATCTAACAAAAGGTCCGCTGCAATGCGAGCAAAGCTTGTCATGTGCAGTGGACCTCCTGACATGCTTGCCCTGGTAAAAAAGTAAAAACATGGTGGCATGCTGCCTGCCATAATGCCGACTTCAGGGGTGCCCAATCCCCCTGTCGGCATGCCCTGACCCAATGTTTGTGCCGACGGGAAAGCCCATTGCCCATCGGCATCATGCACCCCCCCATTTGTTATGTGCCGAGGTGCCCAATCCCTCGACTCATGCCTCCCCACTTTTTGTGTGCGGCCAGGTGCCCAATCCCCATCAGCTAAAGCATTCCCCTTAAGTATGTGCCAGCAGGGTGCCCAATCCCCCATCGGGCAAAGCTGCATCCCCTTTGGTATGTGCTGACGGGTGGCCAATCCCCGTCGGCTAAAGAATCTCCCTAAAAACATTAAGGTGGCACGCCAGCCCACCCCAGCGTACAAATCACCTTAACAGGGAAAACCGTCCTGCGATGTTTTTTTTTAAACCCCTGTAAAAAAGAAAACAGTTCCTCGCAGTCTCCCTGCCCCTCCTGCAACCCGCTCCCACCCTCTGCATACCCTGCCTCTCCACACCCTCCTCACTCCATCCTTACCTCCAGAGTCCGACGCGACTATCTTCGGTGGACCAGGAACACGTCTGCACTCTTCAAAGCCGACTGCGAACTGAAGAAATGCCGGTAAACTGTATAATGGCATAAATAGGGTTTTTTAAACTTTGGTGCATATCTCAGCCATTTTGGGGAATTTTGGCACCAAATTTCAACATGGGGTTTTGGGACCCTCCTCATGAATTCTGGCACTGTCATGTTTCTGTCCCAAAAGGTGATTTCGCTAGTCGCCAGCGGAATCACCTTTAGGACCGACAACAAAATGACAGTGCAACTGTTCATGGGGGCACTCAAAAGCCTATTTTGCAAATTTGGTGGAAAAAATCCAAAAAATGACTGTTTTGCGAATGTGCGTTGTGCAATTTCCATGCACGCTCATATCTTCATGAATTTGTAATATTTTCACTCCAGATTTTCAAACTTGGCATTTTCCCACACCTCCTTATGAACAGTACCACTGTCATTTGACATATCCTGGCCGAAATGTGTTTTCGCACGTCCGGCGCAGAATAGCGCAGTTGCTGTGCAAAATCAATTTTCAGGAAATTTTGAGGACATGATGGTGACACTGTTCATGAGCGGAGGTCCCAAAATGCCTACATTGAAAATTTGGTAATGAAATTCCATAAAATGATTGTGTTACAAGTGTGATTATGCGAGATTATGCCAGCACTCTTTGTAACTCTCGCGAATTTGTAATATTTTCATGCCAGATTTTCAATACCGGCATTTTTTCATACCTCCTTATGAACAGTACAGCTGTCATTTTTACATCCTGCCCTAAATGTGTTTCCGCGCCTGTGCCGCACAATGGTGTGGTCACTGTGGGAAATCAACTTTTGGGACTGATTAACAAAATCACAGCTCCACTGTTCATGATGGGAGGTCCCAAAATGCCTATGTTAAAAATGTGGTTAAGAAAATCCCAAAAATAATTGGGTTACAGACATGTGTTGCACAGTTTCTATACATGCTGATGACTTCACCTATTTTTCATATTTTCATTCCAGATTTTCAATGTTGCCATTTTTTTACGCCTCCTCATGAACAATACAGATGTCATTTTCCACATCCTGCCCAAAATGTGTTTTCGTCCCTGTGTCGCCAAATGGCATAGCTGCTGTGCAAAACCACCTTTCAGCTAACAAACTGATAGTGCCGCTTTTCATGAGGTGGGCTCACAAACAGCCCATGTTGAAAATTTGGAGTGAAAATACCAACACACGCCTATGGTGTTACGGTTTCCAACTGTAACACCCCACCCTGTAGAGACTGACAGGCATTCAGGGGTGTGACTTGGGATCATCGGCTGTAATGCTCACACCATTCCACCCCCACCCTAACCCTGCAGCCAGTGACAGGCATTGTGGTGTGCCTTGCACTGATTGGCCACAAAGTTCACCCCATTCTCCTATACTGCACTCACTTCAGCCTATTTCCTTATGGACTGGGGTAAGTATAATGCCCAAAGACCCCAAAGCACACCACAACACTTGTCAGTCTCTACAGGGTAGGGTGAGATACAATTGCATGAGCGTTATAGCTCACGACCTAAAGGCACACCCCAATGCCTGTCGGTCTCCACAGGTGGGGTTGGGGTGGGGTTGGAGTCACTTCAATACTGCACTGCCATTCCTATTATGCATCTCTAACTCTAGCACTACCAATGCCAATGCCAGCGAGCCAACATTCGGCATTGACAAATGCTTGTTCATTTGGGCACCTTCCCTGTAGGCCTGGGTGGCTTAGTGCCAGCAGGACACATGTAAACCTTTGGTAATGACCTGAGGGTGACAGAGATAACATTATGCACTACAAATACAGGCAGGTCGGAAGGTGCCCCCGGGGTGTCATATGTCAACTTAAGCACTTTGGCCTGGATAGCCACCTCCTGTTTAGTGGTGGGGCCAATGTCCATTGCTTCTAGTGCGGGGCCTGCTTCCACTTGCTCTGCCACAGAACATTCCCTCAGTTCACTTGCATCTGCATTTTGTCCAGGGGTACTGTCTACTGCCCACTCAAAAAGCTCAGTCGAACCAGTATCCAAGTTCGAAGTGGGTTCTTCAAGAGGCGTTGTTTGAGGAGAACTGCTCCGGAACCACTCAAAAGGCTCAGCCAGACTAGTGTTCAAGTTTGGGATGGTCACTTCGAGGGGTATAAGGAGAACAGCTTCCCCTTCAGTATTCTGTTCAACAGATGCAATTGGATTCACCTCCCCCGATGCTGTCTCTAACACCGGGGTGCTCCCTGAAACAAACTGGCCAACTCAGGAGCGGGGTAGAAATACACAAGATGATCATGAAGCTCCCTCTCTGATTCATCAGCTGACTCTTCTCCATCTGTTGCTTCTTCTATCCGTGCAGGATCAGCCCCTGAATGCTCACCATTTGATTTTCTCCATTGCCTGCATGCAGCAGCTTGGGTAAGAGGAGGCGTGGGAGGATCTACTGTATTAGATGCTGCAATCACCTTGTCTCTGATGGGCAGTAGATGATTCCTATGAACAACCTTATATCCACCAGTTTCCACTTCTGGTCAAATCTTATATACTGGCAGCCCTTCCAGTTTCTCTAGGATCACATATGGTGTGCTTCCCCATCGATCAGTGATCTTGTGCTTTCTGGGAATGCCCAAACTCCTCAGTAATACTCTGCCCCCTAGCATCAAGTCTTTTGCCCAAACTTTCTTGTCATATCTCTCCTTGTTAGCCTGGTTCCTTTTTGTGGTCATCTGAGGCTAAACGTTATGCATCATTCAGTTGTTACTTAAGCCTGTGTACATACAGTAAGTGGTTGGTGCCATCTGCTGCTACCCAGAAACACAAATCAACAGGCAGGCGGGCCTCCCTCCCAAACATGAGGCTGTATGGGTAGAACCTAGAGGCATTGTTCCTGGTACAGTTGTAGGTGTGTAACATAGTGCTAACACGTTGATTCCAAGTACGCTTATCTCTGATGTCCAGGTTGCCCAGCATGTCTAGCAGGGTTTGGTTAAATCTTTCAGGCTGGGGGTCACCTTGGGGATAATAGGGTGTTTTTCAGAATTTTCTGGCTCCCCACAAAGACAAAAGTTCTTTTATTAGCCTACTTTCAAAATCACGGCCTTGATCCAATTGAATCCTTTGTGGCACCCTATAGTGCACAAAGAACTTCTCGACCAACACCTTTGCCACAGTAGAAGCTTTCTGATCTTTGGTGGGGTAGGCTTGGGCATACCAAGTAAAATGATCTGTGACCACCAGCAAGTCTGAGATATTTCTGGAGTCTGGTTCCAAGCTGAGGAAATTGATACACACCAGCTCCATAGGGGCACTTGTGACAATATTAACCAGTGGGGCAGTCTTTTGGGGAAGAGCTTTCCTCTGGATGCACCAGCAACAGATCTTGCAATATTGTTCCACATCCTCTTTCGGATGAGACGTTAAACCGAGGTCCCATCTGCCTGGATTGGTGGTAGTTCAGGTGGATGTTAAAGATCCCATGGCACTTATCGAAAAGAGTAGGGGAATTTCCCCGGTGTCCTGGCCAATTTCCTCATTCACTAAAAAAATACCACCAACAGCTTAATCTGGTTCAAGGTCAGTTGGCATTCATCTGTATCCCCCTCCCCCGGGTCGTGCCTGAAAATAGGCAGGATTTGTCTAGTGCACTTACCCGGTCAACAAAAGCTAAATAAAAATAAATAAATCCTGTCCCATCTTGGGCCAATAGAATCTGCTATGAACCAGGTCTAGTGTGCATTCACTGCCCAAGTGGCCCATGTCATTGTGGAGAGCTTTTAACACCATTTGTCTGAACCGGTCTGGCAGCACTAATTTTACTCAGAGTGCCCCCTGTTGGTCTTATACTCCTTGGTACAGAAGGCCATTCTTTATTTTTAACTTCGACCACTCTCGCAGCATCAGTCGGGCATCTGGGTCTCTAGTGGTCACTTGTGCTGGATCACCCCTTCTCTGTAAGACCCCCCAGATTTCTCCAATAGCTGTGTCAGACCTCTGTTCCCTTATCAGATCTTGAGTGGCTAATTGTGGCAAAGATATCATATCCAAAGCAATCAGATGGCAGTACGCTATGGGGAGGCAGCTTCCAGAGGCTCCAAGACTGTCTACTAGGCGCAGCACAGCCTCAACTGATGGGGGTTCTTCAGTGTCAAACTTTTTACACAACACTTTCACAGCCTGCTCAGATATCTTTACCCAGCTGGCGTGCTCCTCTTGATGAGCTGGGGGCATTGGGACAAGGCATCAGCATCTATGTGGTTTAGCCCAGGGTAGTACTCAACAGTAATCATAGATGGAGAGGGCTGACAACCACCTGTGACCAGCTGCGTCCAACTTGGCTGTTGTCTGGACATACATCAGGGGATTATTTTCAGTCTTTATGATAAATGTTTTCCCATACAGGTAGTCATGGAACTGATCCACAATGGCCCATTTAAGCACAAGGAATTCAAGCTTGTGCACCAGGTAATTTCCTTCTGCAGGATTCAAACTCTGACTGGCATAGGCCACTGGACTCAAACCCTCCGGGTATTCTTGATACAGGACGGCCACCAGGCTGCTGAAACTGGCATCAGTGTGTAAGACATACAGTTTCTGTGGGTCTGCATAAGCCAAGACTAGGGCATGGGTTAAGCAATAAAAGATGTCCTCAAAAGCTCATTCACGTTCCTCAGTCCACCAGGGACTGAATAGCTTGGAGGGTTTGAAGTACTGCTGTGGCTCAGTGGGGGCCCCAGTCTGTTTAGGTTTTTCACTTTTGTTTACCAAGGGATAGCCCAGTAGCAAGTTCAGGAGGGGTCTGACTACCTGGGTATAGTCCTTGATGAACCTTCTGTTATACCCACAGAAACCCAACAGGGGCTGTAACTTTCAAATTCTTAGGTCTAGGCCAGGTGGTGAGTGCTTCAACCTTTCTGGGATCCATCTGAATGCCCTTTGCTGACAATATATGCCCAACATATTTGTCAGGCTTGAAAGAATTGATGTTTGTCAATAGAGATCTTCAATCCAAATTCCTCCAAATGATCCAATACCTTCAACAATCTCATCTTGTGTTCCTCTAGGGTTTTGCCAAGCACTATTATGTCATCCTGTAGCACCCCCCCTTCCCCTTAGCATCTAGGGGTACTGATGGTCTGGGGGAAAAGGGGCCAACAACACAGAATCTTACCAGCACTCTAAAACAGCATTTTTAGGAATAAGTGCAGCCTACCGCAGGATGCCTTCAATTCACCTGGGCACCCGAGGCCTCTTCAGACTGCAGCAACTCGAACACTATAGGCCCTGGAGAAGATCGGCTGATTCAGTTAACTTCAGGCTTCAGCCTCCAATAACCCCTCCATCAGCTCCTGACACGCAAGGGTGCAAGATCAATGGAAATCCCTGAAAGTAAAAAATAGAAATTCTTTAAAACCTAACGATTAAGATTTCATTACTATCCTTATTTACAAATGAAACTGGGACTCTTAAGTTTCTTCCCAAGTCAATCACTTTTATTCTCCTGCGCCCCAAAAGATAAGAGGGACTACAGGGGTCTTTTTAATTAGTAAATTAAGAAGTCAGCTCTATGGGATTACAACTTTTTACATAATCCCCTCTTGTGCAGGAGGAGAGATCTCTTTCAACAGGGTATAGGCAGTGAGATTTTACACAGCTCAACAACAGTGGCAGCTTTAACCAGGACACAAAGACTTTTAAATAAGCTGGAACATGAAGCTCCAAAACCCACACACTCCTCTGGCACTGGTAAGTACCTATTTTTAAGCTTCACTTTATTGCTATTGGGCCCCTTTTGTTTTTCTTTTTTTTCCAGTGAGGAACCCCTCTCGCACTCTCCACTCTTGCTCTTTCTCCGGGAATGTGTGAAGCTTTTTTCCTCAAACCCATTCCCTGGCTCTTTTTCCCCAACAAGGGACATGGATGGTGCAACCTGCTAATACCTGAGCTGCCACCATACCTCTCACGCACATTCTAATGACCCAGTCCTCTGTCCTGCCTGCACCGCTACCCAGGCCCACGCCTGACGTTATGTGGCCCCTTGATCTTTCCTGGCCCACAACCACAAAGCCTCCCAGATACATGGGTAGCACTTCTTGCCACTCAGCCAAGTCTCCCTTGCATGTTTACCCTGTGTCTGCTGAGAGCTAACTGGCACGAGGAGCCTAAAGGGCTTCCATATCCAGGAGAGCTTGCCCTGGCAAATTCGTCTGGCGACTGAGGCCTGTCCCCCCAAACAGAACCCAAATTGGTAAAGGCTCCCCCAGCCCCTTCACTTCCAACTGGGCCACCCTGTCACTGGGAAAGGAAGAGGCCACTGCCACTGGCCTCCCTTCCTCTGCAATGTCACTGCCACTGCCACTGCAGCCATGATTGCCCAGGGAACTACACCTCCAAACAGAGCCCCATTACTGTCCCCTGAGGCCTACTATACACTGCCTAAACCCATTTCGCCCTATCACCCCAGGGACCCAAGACTGAGAATGATGCGGCTGTGGCTACCTACCAATACCCTTGGAGGCCCAGACTCAGGAATCTGGTGCTCCACCACTGAAATGGCCAACCTGCCTAAAATGGAGGGGGAGCCTTCCCCTCCACACTGCCCCTGCAGCACCCGCCAGTCTCCTCTTCTCCTGTCTCTCCCCTCCAAATCTCTCTCTGATCTCCATTTTTATACCCTAAATCCATGCTGCCCCCAAGTGATGACTAGCAGAAATAGCACCCCTGGAGCACTAACCCTACAGCTCCTGGGAAGAAAAACATGAAGGAGTCCCTAAGGGAATACATGCCCCTCTCTACCGCCGGAGAGGGAAGCACACCTGTCCCCCACCCAGAAATCATTCCCTCCTGTGAATGATGGCAGGGGGCCCTTGTAAGCCCCAACTGACAAATCATGTATGCACATCTCCGCAGCCTGCCAGATGAGGAAACTACCAAATTTTGCCTGGGGGGGGGGGGCGGATCCTCCCTAACACTACTTACCTAACCTATTTAAAATTATGCCCTACCTTACTTGTGCGAGGAGGTTCTTAAAGACATCTAGGGGAAAAAAGCAGTAAAACATTTTAACTTTTTAAGAAAGCAGTTATCATGTAAATTTAAGGAAACATCTTAGCCAAACAGTTATGTACACTATTTGAGGTAGAAACCTATAACACACTGCTCCCTTAAAACCCTTGATAATTATTATACCTCCCCAGCATAACGTGTTACTTTATGTACAATTAAAAAGGCTTGGACATCCATACACCATGCACACACCACTCACTCTCACTATCACACCAGCCACAACATCCAAATGCAAACATAATAAAACTTATCATCTAAATTATTTTTTTTTCCAATTAGAAAATCTGTAAATCACAGTACTTTTCATTGTTCATTCAGTCTAACATACAGTTACCATAAACCTGCTCTGAGGAGCGGTCTTCCTGGCACAGTCCATGAGTTTGCCCTTTTTACAGGGGGCCCAAGTAGCAGGCCCCCATCAGGTGGGAAGTAAAAGTCCAGATCTGGCTTGGTGGTTACATCCACAAACAAGTCTTGGGCCACCACATAGTGCTTTGTTCGATTCCTGGCCAAGTCCTGCACCAAAGCAAAGTTTTTGAATAAAGTTAGTCCGGACCACAGTGCAGTGTGGCATATTGCCAGTGCCTTTTGGAACAATTGTTGGGATGCACAACTTGCATATCCAGGGTGATGCTTGAGTTATTCCATCTGTTCCTTGTAGACTCAATCTCCTCTCATCTCCTCAATGATGTCCCATATTCACTTGGATACAATGGGAAAATCCAGGGATGGGTATTCAATATGTATCTTCTTCGGACCCATCTCTCCACCTGGCTGCACTCTGGTAAATCTCTCACGCTGGTTCTACGAGCCATACCAGGTTCTAGCCAGACCCCATTTCTGTATGTGATATTCAGAGAGTCACTCCTGTTCAGTCCATCCATCCATCCTGTCCGGAGGGCCTGAGCACAGATGGGCAATCGTGGAGTGCAGTCAGCTGAAGTGATCACAGGGTAGTGGTATGGTTTAGGGATGCCTCTATAGATCTCATAATCCACAAAACTTGAAATCTCTTGCCAAGCCACTTCTCATCATTGAGGTCCTCCTCATCTGCTGGGATTTCTTCTCTTTCTACTGATACACTTGGCACCTCACCAGGTGGTCTACCCAACCTGATTACTGCTCTGGTGCTGGGTGGAGCGGAGGCCTCTGACTTCTCCGATCAGGCTGGTGGAGTGCCACGGCACACGGACTCCGGAGGGGACCGCCTAGAAACATAGAAACATAGACTTTGATGGCAGATAAGGACCCTTGGTCCACCCAGTCTGCCCATTTCCCTACCTATTGGATAAGCTACAGATCCTAGTTAACCAACAGCCTACTTCCTCCATAAGAATTGCCTTTTGTCTGTCCCATGCATTCTTGAATTCCCCCACTGTTTTTGACCACACAACCTCCTCAGGAAGGCCATTCCATGCGTCAGTCACCCTCTCAGTGAAAAAATACTTCCTCACGTTGCCCATGAGCCATCTCCCCTCTATCTTCAAATTGTGCCCCTTTGTTCTTGCACATCTCTTTTTCTGAAAAATGCTACCCTCTTGGACTTTTTTGATTCCCCTTGAGGTACTTGAAAGTTTCTATCATGTCCCTTCTCTCTCTCTCTCTTTTCCTCGAGGGTATACATATTAAGCTCCTGTAGTTTCTATTTATATGGCTTCTGGTGCAGACCCTGCACCATGTTAGCTGCCCTCCTCTGGACTGCCTCCATTCTGTCTATGTCCTTGAGGAGATGGGGTCTCCAGAACTGCACACAGTACTTCAGATGGGGTCTCATCAACTGTCTGTACAGAGGGATAACAACTTCTTGTTTTCTACTGGTGATGCTTCTGCCTAAGTAAACTAGTATCACCCCAGCCCTCCTTACTACCTTCTCGCATTGCTTGCCTACCTTTAGGTCACCTGATATGACTACCTCCAGGTCACGTTCCATTTTTGTTGTTGCTAGTACCCCCCCACTGTGTACTCTTCCCCTGGGTTTTTGTTTCCCAAGTGCATTACTTTGCACTTCTTTGCAAATACCCCTGGGCCCTGGAGGATAACCCTTAGGACTACAAAGACCCTTGCCCCTCCCTTTGTCATGGGGATATCTGGCAGCCAGTGGCGAGGAGTGGAGTAGACTGCTGTGCTCCTCACCACCCCTGGGCTGGGCTCTACTTGCTTAGCCTCACGTTCTTCCTCTGTTACCTCCTCCAACACATCAAGTGAGGACTCTGAGGGCCTCGGACCCTCCTGAACTGGATCCTGGAGTGAGAGATCCTCCAGTGTTGCAGCTTGCATACTTTCCTGTGACTACGTTGAAGGAGGCCCCTCTGAAAGGCTGAGAGGGTAGTTCCATAGCCATACTGGGGGTACACAGTCAAAAATCTCTCCCAGGGCTGAGCTAGAACATACAGAACACACGGGCAGTCTCACAATGCCTTCCCCCCGTACCAACATCTGACACACTGTTTTTCAGCCAGTTCTTTTCCTCCTGCCTGCCACAGCCATGACAGGAACAACACCAGTACCGTAGCCAAAAGCTCCTCCTGGGGGAAAGCTCCCTCCCCCACACTAAAGCTTCTGCCTGTCATCCGATACAAGTCTTCCATTCACACACCCCTTGATTTGTTTTCTTTACTTTACTTGCTTTGCATAGTCCACAACACTGGCCTCCCACAGAAGACAAAAAAACTTGTCTTACTTGAGCACCGCTCAATCTGCTCTTCGATTTTCCTGTTGCTCTCCCAACATCTTTAGTTCTCCAGCAGCCACCACTTTTTCTCAGATTTTTTGCTGTTATAGATGGTGGTTGAACCACAGGTCTGTTCTCGTCTTAATGCACCACTAGCCAATTAGGAGGCTGAAGGGCATCACGTGACCTACAGGTTACTCGCAGACACCACACTAGGACACCTGAGGCCTACCTTCAGATTAGATCTAGCCCAACGCTGCAACCACAGATTTGTTGATGTGCCACACGGCCTAAATGGCAGAGGGTCCCACCAACACCTCTGCCCTGTTTTTTTTTCCCGGGCAGATTTTAATCCTTTGGAGTGTGAGAGAATCCTGGATGAGCCCACACGTGTTGCACCCCCTTCCCCTTAATGTCTACGGGTATTGATGGTCTGGGGGAAAAGGGTCCCACAACACAGAATCTCACCAGCACTCTAAAACAACATTTTAGGAATAAATGCAGCCTATCTCAGAACATCTTCAATTCATCTGGACACCCGAGGCCTCTTCAGACTGCAGCAACTCGAACACCATAGACCCTTGAGAGGGTCAGCTGATTCGGTTAATGTCAGGCTTCAGTCTCCGAGAACCCCTCCATCAGCCCCGGAGGCACAAGGGTGCAAGATCAATGGAAACCCCTGAAAGTAAACTCATAGAACTTCTTTACAATCTAATGATTAAGATTTCATTACTATCCTTATTTACAAATGAAACATGGGACTCTAAGTTTCTTCCCCAGTCAATCACTTTTATTCACCTGAGCCCCAAAAGATTAGTGGGACTACGGGATCCTTTTACTTAGCAAATTAAGCAATCAGCTGCATGGGGCTACAACTTTATACACAATCCCCTCTTGTGCAGGAGGAGAGATTTCTTTCGACAGGGTATAGGCAGTGAGATTTTACACAGCTCAAAACCAGTGGCAGTTCTTTTAAGCAGGACACAAAGACTTTTAGATAAGCTGGAACGTGAAGCTCCAAAACCCACAAACTCCTCACTTCACTTTATTGCTATGGGGCCCCTTTTCTTTTTTCTTTTTTCTTTTCCAGCGAGGAATCTCCTCTCTCTCTCTCTCTCTCTCTCTTGCTGTCTCTCCCTCTCTCTCTCTCTCCTCTTACTCCTTCTCCGGGGAAGCGTGAAGCTTTTTCCCTAAACCCACTCCCTGGCTCTCTTTCCCCACCAAGGGACAGAGATGATGCAGCATGCTAATACCTAAGCTGCCACCATACTTCTCACACACATTCTAATGCCCCAGTCCTCTGTTCTGCCTGCACTGCTACCCAGGCCTACACATGAATTTTTGTGGCCCCTTGGTCTTTCCTGGCACACAACCAAAAAGCCTCCCAGATATGCAGGCAGCACTTCTTGCCACTCAGTCAAGACTCATTCACATGTTCACCCTGTGCTCGCTGAGAGGTAACTGGCACGGGGAACCTAAAGGGCATCCATATCCAGGAGAACCTGCCTGGACAAATTCACCTGGTGCCTGAGTCAGGCCTGTCCCTCCAAACAGACCCCAAAATTGATGAAGGCTCCCCCAGCCCCTTCACTTCCACCTGGGATACCTTGCTACTGGAAAAGGAGGAGGCTACTGCCACCGGCCCCCTTCCTCTGCAATGGCACTGCCACTACCATTGTAGCCCTGACAGCCCAGGGAAGTACACTGCCAACCAGAGTCTCATTACTGTCCCCTGAGGCCTAACCTACACTGCCTATATCCACTCTCCACCCTAGCACCCCAGGGACCCATGACCCAGAATGATGCAGGACCACCTTTGGAGGCCCAGACCCAGGAATCCAGTGCTCCGCCACTGAAATGGCCTAACTGCCTAAAACTGAGGGGGGGGGTGCCTCCCTGTACGCACTGCCCCTGCAGTGCCAGCTGGTGTCCTCTTCTCCTGGCTCCTCCCTTCAAACCTCTCTCTGCTCTCCCTTTTTATATATGCCTACCTCATGGGCACTGATAAATGCACATGCACCCAAATCACTGGAGCACCCGCCTAGTATAGCTCTTACAAATCTAAAGCACTTACCTCATATGTATGCCACATTCTTATGTGGGAAGGCTTAATCTCTCTGGTTGTAACCACCTGTTTCTCGGGGGGACCTGCACTACCTGATCTGTTGCCATATTGATCTCATATGCTGCTAACCCCTGCACTAGAACTGGCTTTGTATGATTTCTTCCTTAGTTATTGTTTCCCCTGTTTGCAACTGCCTCACCAACTGTGATGCAGCAATACCTGAGATATCTATTATAGTCTAGTTTCCTTGCACTAAATCATGTGATGTTATTTGTCTCCTGACTTGCTATTGTCTCTGCATGTAACTCTGTATATAACTGTATCTCTGTAAGTAACTCTCCTGGGTTGTGCCTGAAAATAGTCAGTTTCATGTCTAGTGCACTTACCTGGTAAACAAAAACTAAATAAATAAATAAAATACCCTAAATCCCTGCTAACGCCAAATGGCAACCAGCAGAAATAGCACCCCCAGAGCACTAACCCTACAGCTCCAGGGAAAGAAAAATGGGAAGGGGGTCCCTAAGGGGAAGATAAGTCCCTCTCGCCGGAGAGAGGGCTTACACTCTCCCCCACCCAGGAAATCATTCCCTCCTGGAAATGATGGCAGAGGGCCCTGGTAGGCCCCGACTGACAAACTGGGTATGCGCATCTCCGCAGCCTGCCAGATGAGGAAGCTACCAAATTTTGACCCGGGGGGGGCCTCTCTTACGCTACTTACCTAACCTATCTAGAATTATGCCCTACCTTACATGTGCCAGGAGGTTCTAAAGACATCTAGGGGAAAAAACAGTAAAACATTTTTAATTTTTAAGAAAGCAGTTATCATGCAAATTTAAGGAAACATCTTAACCAAACAGTTATGTACACTATTTGAGGTAGAAACCTATAACACACTGCTCCCTTAAAACCCTTGATAATTATTATACCTCCCCCCCAAGCATAACGTGTTACTTTATGTACAATTAAAGGGGCTTTGACATCCATACACCATGCACACACCCACTCTCTCTCACTATTACACCAGCCACAACATCCAAATGCAAACATAATAAAATTTATCATCAAAGTTATTTTTTTTTCTAATTAGAAAATCTGTAAATCACAGTAATTTTCATTGTTCATTTAGTCTACCGTAAAGTTACCTTAAACTTGCTTTGTGGAGCAGTCTGCTTGGCACAGTCCATGAGTTTGTCCTTTTTACAGGGGGCTCAGGTGGCAGGTCCCCCACCAGGTGGGAAGTAAAAGTTCAGATCTGGCTTGGTAGTGATGTCCCCAAATGAGTTCTGGGCCACCACATAGTGCTTTGTTCGACACCCAGCCAATTTCAGCACCAAAAGCAAAGTTCTTGAATAAAGTCAATTGTTGGGAGGCACTACATCCATATCCAGGGCAATGCTTCAGTCATTCCAGCTGTTTCTTGTAGACCCACTCTCCTCTCATCGCCTCGATGATGTTCAATATTCGCTTGGATAAGACTACAGCTCCTCTGGGCTTGTATAAGTAAGTAAGTAAAACTTTGTATTAGCGCCCTTCCAGAGCTCAGGGTGCCTTAACAGCATAAATAAAACAATATATCAACTCAATAAAATACACTAAAAACTTAAATATATACATTCTTACAGTAGTGTGGCTGCAAGGAACCATGCCAGTGGTTCGAATCTAGGGATCTCCATGGACCACTTCTTCACAGATTTGGGTTCCGCTCTCTTGCCGACTCTCCTGCCTGAAGCTAGCACCTGCCCACCCAGACCAAGGGTGAACTGAGGACCCACCAGAAAGTCATAAGACTCAACTGCAAAAGCCATAGGATGCTAGTCGGGAAAAAAGCTTCTCTTCCGGACTACAACCATTGAGCAGCGGTCCTTAGGTTCTCACTAAGGTAACTACAGCCCCTTTGGGCTTGTGGCTGCAAGGAACCGCGCTAGCAGTTCAAGTCAGGGGATCTCCACAGATGCCTTCTCCACAGATCTGGGAGCTGCTCTCCTGCCGACTCTCCTGCCTGAAGCTAGTGCCTACCTGCCCAGACCAAGGGTGAGCCGAGGACCCACCAGGAAGCCGAAGGACTTGACTGCAAAAGCTTGCCATCTCAGTGACTGCTCTCTTATTGGTTAGTGCTTGAATCCAAACTGTGCATCTGCTAAGGGCTTCACAAATAGAGAACCTGCAAACTGTCTTGCCTGCTCTGACTTAAAACTAAAGTGTTTTACAGCTCTTTCTGAAGGATGTAGTGCAGTCTTCTGTTTAATTGTTAACAAACATAGATCATTATCTGCTAGTTTTTTGCAAAGTTTGTGAGACTTTATCTATTTGCCTCAGCTCTATCTATCCTGCACTAATCTTGATTTCTCTGTCTGCTCTGGCTCCTGCCTTTCCCTCTACACACCCTCTCCTTACCTGTAATCTTCACTGCTCATCTCATCTCTGGCCAACGTACTGCCCTCCAACTCTAACCCCGCTAAAACTGTGTGCAGCTACGGGCGTGTATTTCAGTCACTGATCAGATTACCTGTAGGGAAACCCTTCTCTCCTCACTCCCTGCTGCTAAGTCCTTCTCTCTCCCTCCCTCCCTTTTCTATGCAAAACCCACCCTGTTCCTTTGTCTCTCCAGCTAGGCTATCCCTGTTTCTCTAGCTTAAATATTGCTCTTACCCCTAGTTGACTACAACCCCTCAGGGCTTGTGGCTGCAAGGAACCACCCGGACCAAGGGTGAGCTGAGGATCCACAAGAAAGCTGTAGGACTCGACCATAAAAGCCGTAGGACACTGGCTAGGAAAAGTGCTTCTCTTCTGGACTACAACCGCTGAGCAGCAGTCCTTAGGTTCTTCCCACCGGCACGTTGAGCTGGCTCCCTACCTTCTCCTCACCCACCCAAGGTGAACAGTTACTTAAATAGCTTCTGCTATATTAGTCACATGACTAACAGCCTACTTTCTCATTTGCTCATTATACAACTCGCCTGCTAGAAGTGTCTTTGCACTCGAGTTGTTCATCTATAAGGCATGTCAAAAAATGTTGCTTCTTGCATGGTGATCTTTCTGAGCCCTGATAAACTACTTGCCTCAACATAATTTCTCTTGATAGGTATGGCTGGAAGACTACTGCCCCTGCTAACCCTGAGCCTTGCTCTCTTTTTTCTAGCTCTCCTCACAGCTAGCCCTTGCTCTCTTGGCAGTGCTAAACTGGCCTACATACTGCTGGATTTTACCTACTTGAACCTACATGTGTCACAGATCAAGCTACATGACATGACTCCTTTATTACTCCTAGGTTTCTCTTACACCTGGCTGCTGACTATACCTCTAAACATTTCTGGCAGAACATGATCCTAGTATCACCTTTTTTCAATGGAAACTGTGGTACTATCTTGTGCTTCTGGCCCTATTATTCTCTGGGGACATTGAAACAAACCCAGGCCTCCAGTTACCCTCTGCCTCTCCGAATATTGACTGGTTAAATACAAAATGCCTTCGTAAAGCACACTTTAACATTAGAAACCTTCTCTGTAACTTTACTGAACTTGAAGCATGGATATCTACATATAAACCTGACATTCTCTGTCTGACTGAAATGTGGCCAAAGCCTTCTACTCCTGACTCTTCATGCTCCCTTCCTAACTATACTCTACTTAGAGGAGATAGGCTGTCTGGTAAGGCTGGGGGGGGGAGTTGCACTCTACTTCAAAAACCACCTGAATGTGTCCCTAGTGCAACACTTGGTTGTCACTACCTAAAAATCTTTACATACCCTGCTTCTAACTGGGGCCAAAAAGCTTCACTTAAAGGAAAACTACACTCTCATATTTTCTAAATTTTATTTGTTTCCATGTCAATAGACAACTCTTTTCATGTAGCTGTTAGAGATGTATGCAACTTCTGTAGTCTGTTTTTTTTTAATCAGGAGAGACACACAAAGCTGAAAGCTTGTTATAGGTGCAACCTGGGAGCACAAGGAAGTTAAATGACTTGCTCAGGGTCACACGGTATGCAAGTGGGGGCTGTGGGATTCAAACCCAGGTCTTTAGGTTTGCAGCTCAGAGCCTTAAACCACTACGCTGTACTGCCTCTTTTTCACATCATACTAGGCCCTGTAACTGTCCTGGGAGGCTCCATTTGGTGGTTGTTGAAATATCATTGTCCCTGAGAGCTGCATTAGCATATGAGAACATGATGTATAATCAACCTTTAAACGCCCCAGTATGCCTGTCTGCTTAATTAGTCTTCAAAGAAGCAAGCTGCAAAAAGGTATGAAATACCACATTTACCTTCCTTGAGCTCTGCAAATTATCTGAGTTGTAATGTAGGGTTTTTCCCTTTAAACTCCATTCAGTTTATATTTCCAGAGAGATTTTTGCAGGGTATTTGTTCTTTCAGCATAGAGATACATGATATAAATGGTTGATCTGACATCATGTTCTCATATGCTAATGCAGTTCTCATGGACAATGAGATTTCAACAATCGTGAAATGGAGACCCCACCAGGCAGTCACAGTGGGATATCATGAGCAGTGAAAACAAACTAAAAATAAAGCTAACACATATAGCCCTAACAGCTACAGGAAAGGAGTTGTCTGTTGACTTGGAAACAAATAACATTTAAATGATATAAGGGTGCAGTTTTCCTTTAATATGTGCTTACAATCCCCCTAAAGGAGGTCAGCTAGGCTGTTCTGAACTGCTTGAGCACTCTTACCTCTGCAGCTGGACAAAATGAACTAATTATTCTTGGCAACCTCAACCTAAATTGGCTGGGGAAAAGCAGAAATACATTGCTGTCTTCAGTGCATAGTTTTAACTTGCACCAGGTGATCGAAGATCCTACCAGACTGGCTTAGTCCCCTGCTGCTGGTTCACTTGTAGACTGGATAGACACATAGAAACATAGAATTTGACGACAGATAAGGACCACTTGACCCACCCAGTCTGCCCATTTCCCTACCTAATGGATAAGCTGCAGATCCTAGCTAACCAACAGCCTGCTTCTTCCAACCTCCACCCCCTAGAATTGCCTTATGTCTGTCCCATGCATTCTTGAATTCCACCACTGTTTTTGACTCCACAGCCTCCTCAGGAAGGCTGTTACATGCCTCCACAACCCTCTCCATGAAAAAATACTTCCTCACATTACCTCTCAGCCACCCCCCCAGCTTCAAATTGTGCCCCCTTGTTCTTGTACACCTCTTTTTCTGAAAGATGCTACCCTCTTGGACTTTGTTGATTCCCTTGAGGTATTTGAAAGTTTCTATTATGTTCCCCTCTCCTCCTCTTCTCGAGGCTATACATATTAAGATCCTAAGTCTCTCTTGATATGTCTTCTGGTGCATACCCTGCACCATTTTGGTTGCCCTCCTCTGGTCTGCCTCCATCCTGTCTATGTCCTTGCGGAGACTGGGTCTCCAGAACTGCATGCAGTACTCCAGATGTGATCTCACCAGCTGTCTGTACAGAGGGATAACAACTTCCTGTTTTCTACTGGTGATGCCTCTCTCTATGCATCCTAGTATCCCACGAGCCCTACTTATTGCCCTCTCACATTGCTTGCTCACCTTTAGGTCATCTGATATGACTAAACCCAGGTCCCTTTCCATTTTTGTTGTTGTTAGTATCTCACCCCCATTGTGTACTCTTCCCCTGGGGTTCTGTTTCCCAGGTGCATTACTTTGCACTTCTTAGCATTGAATCTAAGCTGCCATACATTTGACCATTCCTCCAACCTTACCAAGTCCCTTCTCATCCTTTCCACCTCACCTTGTGTATCAACTCTGTTGCAGATCTTTGTGTCATCTGCAAAGAGACATACTTTTCCTTCCAGTCCCTCTGCAATGTTGCTTATAAAGACATTAAAGAGGACCGGTCCTAGTACTGAACCCTGCGGTACCCCACAAGTTACCCACCTTTCTTCAGATTGGACTCCATTTACTATTACCCTCTGTGTCCTGTTCCCCAGCCAATTTTTTACTCGGGCTACCATCTTGGGACCCACTCCCAGGCTGGCTAACTTGTATATTAATCTTTTGTGTGGGACTGTGTCAAATGACTTGCTAAAGTCTAGGTAGGCCATGCCTACAGCCCCTCCCTGATCTACTACTTTGGTCACCCAGTCAAAGAAATCATTAGATTCATCTGACATGACCTTCCCACTGTGAATCCATGCTGCCTTGGGTCCTGCGCTGCTCTGGCCTCTAGGTACACAACAATTCTTTCCTTCAAAAGTGATTCCATCATTTTCCCAATCACTGAGGTTAAACTAACAGGTCTGTAGTTTCCTGCTTCTTCCCTGCTCCCACTTTTGTGAAGTGGAATCACATCTGCCCTCCTCCAGTCTTCAGGTACCACCCCATCCTCCCATGATTTATTAAAGAGGTTAGTCAGTGATGTCACTAGTTCTGCCCTTAGTTCTTTTAGAATTCTGGGATGAATCCCATCAGGCCCCATTGCTTTGTCCACCTTCAGTTTTAAGAGTTCCTTCAGAACCCTTTCTTCTGTGAAAGGGCTAGTATCAACCCCCATATCCAGCGTGTTTCTATTGTTTGGTTTAGGTACCTCCCCCTCTTCATTTGTGAATACTGAGCAAAAGTATTTGTTTAGTATCTCTTCCTTTTCACAGTCACCCTCTGCCCACCCCTCCCCTTTATTAAGCCTCCCTATCCCACCTTTGGTCTTCCTTCACTCCTTGATGCACCTATAAAAGGTTTTAACCCCTTCTTAACTGAGTTGGCAATCTTTTCCTAGGTTTGGGCCTTTGCTGTTATGACTGTCTTTCCTGCTTCATTTTGCTTTAACTGATGCAATTCTCTGTCCTGCTCCTTCTGTGATTCCTTGTACTTCCTGAAAGCTCTCTTTTCTCCTTAACCTTCCCTGCCACCTCCTTTGGGAACCATAGTGGTTTCTTATATTGTTTTGTTTTGTTTATTTGATTCACACAAAGGCTTGTTGCCTCTGTGATGGCACTCACAAATACTCAAAATCGACCTGATAGAATTACCGCCTCTGGTGTATTTCCAGATTCAGTAAGTGACCACTCCCCCATGTTTTGCATATGGGGAATATTAGTGATTGCTTCCTCATTGCCACGCTATATCACCTTCCGGGATTTTTCCAAACTTGGTCAGGCAAGCTTCCTACATGATATCTTTTCCGTGAACTGGACCTCTATTACCCGGTCCCAAGATGTTGAATCTGCTATCAGTCTCTTTCTTTCTACATTTCTATCCCACCAGGACATACATACATCAAAGTGCACACGGCGTGTTAGGCCAAACAGACTAGGTGGTTGCATAAGGAACTTCTCACCTCCCTCCGGGCCCATGATAAAAGTTGGAACCACTTCAAAACCTCGGGTCAGCAAAGAGATTATGGCACCTACAGAGCACAGCACAATGTGTGCAAAAACAATTACTGCAAAGGTCTACTACTGGAAGCTGCTAGGGACCCTAAGAAATTCTGGATACCTGTGAAATCCTGTCTGGGCTCAAACCAGTCATAGCACACAAATGATATGGTCTTCAGTGGTGTGCACTGTAATGACCCCATCACCATTGCAAATTCCTTCAACAGATACTTTACTGACCTCACCAAGTACACTGTCTCTTTCCCAGTGAATCACATCCTGCCACCTTCTTTTGATGCAAATGTGCCAAAACATCTTGCCCTTCTGTTGTAAGATTATTCTGAATGCTGATGTTCTAAAACTACTCAACTCAATCTCTGACAATACTAGTGTAGGCTCTGACTGCCTGGAGCCTAAACATCTGAAGCTAGCTGCTCCCTTCATTGCAGCTCCACTGGCAAAAATCTTTACTCTGTCTCTTTTCCATGGTTATGTGACATATGGAAGGTTGCAAAAGTCACCCCAGTCTTTAAGAAAGGTGACAAAAAGGACATCAGCAATTATAGACCCATAGCCATTCTGTCAGTACTAAACAAAATCCTTGAGAAATTAGTGGCCATAATACAGGTCACCAAGTTCCTCTTTAAATACAACCTCTTATCACCTTCTCAACATGGTTTCCACAAAGGGCACAACACCTCCACTGCACTGCTACACTTCACAAATGACGCCCTTATAGCTATGAATCAAGGTCTCATGACTGGTGCAGTGTTCATTGATCTCTCATAAACTGGTTCCAGAGCTACTTAAGCAATAGAACCCAACAGGTAAAATTTAACTCTGCAGTGCCAGACTCCGCACGTATCAATGTTGGTGTTCCTCAAGGCTCCATCTTGGGTCCTGTTCTCTTCTCCATTTTTATAAATAACATATCCTCTAACACCCCCCAGTGCTCAACAATCTTGTTTGCAGGCGGTCTGGTGCTCTGCACCTCCTCTGCAGACATAAAAGAAATAAACAGCCGACTAACCTCAGCATCTCTTATAATGTGAGACTGGATCCACAGCAATAGGCTAATCCTAAACATAAGTAAAACACATTGCATGCTTTTTGGATCTGCAGCCAAACTTAGAACAAACCACAGCCTTTACAATGTCTCCTGTGCAAATGGCTCCTCCCTTATGAAAGTAACCTCGTTCAAGTATTTAGGTGTCCTGCTTGATGAAACTCTCAACTTTGAGCAACATATCATGGCCACCTGCAAGTCAGTCAACACAAAACTCGGAACTGCCCTACAGAACTAGTTGGATGCTCACCCCCTCAGCTAGGCTGGCTATTACCAGGGGTATCCTACTCCCATCCCTTGCATATGGTGCCATCATCTACATGAATGCTTCTAAAATCACCCTCAGTAATTGGGATACAACATACAATAGTATCTGTCGTTATGCCTCGGCTTCCCCACATTTGCAGCACCATTGCTTGCTATATGAAAACCTTGTTTGTCCCTCTCCATCTGCCCAACTTCTTGCCCTTGCTACTCTGCTGGACAGTATCACTAGAACCAATCTACCTACCTCTCTTGCAGCCATGCTGGTGCCACTGTCCCCCACCCATGGCCTCCGCTCTACTGGGCTCCCTCTACTACGTACCCCAAGGTGCAGAACCCTGAAAAGAACCTCAGCTTTCTCCTGCCTGGACCCAAAATATTGGAACTCCTTACCACTTGATGTTCATTCTGCACCTAATCATGCTGCTTTTAAAAAGATGTATCACACTTTCCTTGTCAAACATGCCCTGTGCACCTGTTTTAACCCCCCCATAGGGTGCTCGAAATCCCCTGCCTCACCTCCCTAAATGCCTTTCTCTCTCTGGTTTCTGAATGCTGTTTATTTATAGCACTTACCATGGATTGTATGCTATTTTTAAACTATGTGTAGATTTCCACCTTTGTTTCTACCATATTAGCATTTACTGTTTATTCCCCTAAATGTCTTTTAGATTTCCTTGTATCGCTACTTATCTCTGAACTATATCTGTAAGTTGTTTTGACTGCCTAATTGTTTGTAACCTCCCAGGTTGTGTCTGAAAATAGTCACATTTGTGGCTGTGACACCTTACCCGGTTAACAAAAATGAAATAAATAATCCAGGGATGGGTATTCAATACGTATTCTTCTCAGGACCATCTCTCCACCTGGCTTCAGTCTGGCAAATCTCTCATGCTGGTCCTACAAGCCATACCAGGTTCTAGCTAGACCCCCTTTCTGTATGTCATATTCAGATGGTCACTCCAGTTCAATCCATCCATCCTGGTCCGGAAGGTCTTGGCACAGATGGGCAATAGTGGGGTGCGGTCAGCTAAAGTGATCACAGAATGGTGGCGTGGTTAAAGGATGCCTCTGTAGATCTCATAATCCGCAAACTAAAATCTCTTGTCAAGTCACTTCTCATCATGGAGGTCCTCCACATCTGCTGGGACTTCCTCACTTTCTACTGATACACTTGGCACCTCACCAGGTGGTCCACCCAACTTGATTACAGCTCTGGTGCTGGGTGGAGCGGAGCCCTCTGACTTCTCTGAAAGGGCCAGTGGACTGCCACTGGACAGGAGCCATGGAGGGGAACCCCTGAGCCCTGGAGATCACCCTTAGGACTTCTAAGATCCTTGCCCCTCCCTCTGCCATGGGGATAGCTGACATCCGGTGGTGAGGAGCAGTGCAGACAGCTGTGCTTCTCACCACCACCGGGGTCTACTACCTTAGCCACAGGTTCCTCCTCTGTTATCTCCTCTACCATATAGGGCGAGGACTCTACGGGCCTCATATCCTCCTGGAGTGAGAGGCCTTCCAGTGTTGCAGCTTGTGCACTCTTCTGTGACCACGTTGAAGAAGGCCCCTCTGAAAGGCTGGTAGCGTAGTTCTAAAGCCATAGTGGGGGTGCACGGTCAAAAATCTCTCCCAGGCTGAGCTGGAACATATAGAAGACACGGGCAGTCTCACAATGCCTTTTCTACTGTGCCAGCATCCGACACATTGCTCTTCAGCTTGTCCTTTTCCTCCTGCCTACCACAGCCATGGCAGGAGCAATGCCAATAATGTGGCTAACAGCTCATCCTAGGGGAAAGTTCCCTCCTCCACACTAAAGCCTCTGCCTGCCATCCAACTGAAGTGTTCCATTCACTCACCCCTTGATATTTTTTTCTTTACTTTACTTGCTTTGCACAGTCTGCTACACTGGCCTCCCATAAAAGACAAATAAACTTTTCTTACTTGAGCACCACTCAATCTACTTTTTGATTTTCCTGTTGCTCTTGCAACATCTTTAGTTTTCTATCAGCCGCCACCTTCTCTCAGATTTTTTGCTGCTGAAGATGGCACCTGAACCACAGGTTTGTTTGCCTCCTCATGCACCACCAGCCAATCAAGAGGCTGGAGGGTGTCACGTGACCAATGGGTTACATGCAGGCACCGCACCAGGAGACCTGAGACCTACCTTCAGATAAGGCCTAGCCCAATGCTGCCACCAAGAATTTGTTGATGCATTACACAGACCAAATGAAGTGGGGTTCCACCAGCACCTCTGCCCTGTTTTTTTTTCTGGGCAGATTTGAATCCTTTGGGGTGCAAGAGAATCCTGATGAGCCCACATGCTTAACACCCTCTTTCCCTTAGCATCTAGGGGTAATGATGGTTCGGGAAAAAGGATACCACAACACAGAATCTCAACAGCACTCTAAAGGAATAAATGCAGCCTACCTTGAGACATCTTCAGTTCACCTGGACATCCAAGGCTTCTTCAGAATGCAGCAACTCGAACACCCCAGGCCTGGAAAGGATCAGCTGATTTGGTTAACTTCAGGCTTCAGTTTCTGAGAACCTTTCCATTGGCCTCAGAAACACAAGGATTCAAGATCAACAAAAAACCCTGAAAGTTAACTCATAGAAATTCTTTAAAACCTAAGGATTAAGATTTAATTTACAAATGAAACTGGGAATCTAAGTTTCTTCCCCAGACAATCACTTTCATTTACCTGAGATTACAGGAACTATAGGGGTTCTTTTACTTAGCAAATTAAGCAATCAGCTGCATGGGGCTAAAACTTTATACACAAGGAGGAGAGATCTCTTTCGACTGGGTATAGGCAATAAGATTTTACACAGCTCAAAAACAGTGGCAGTTCTTTTAGCCAGCACACAAAGACTTTTAGATAACCTGGAATGTGAAGCTTCAAAATCCATAAACTCCTCTGGCACTGGTAAGTACCTATTTTTAAGCTTCACTTTATTGCGGGGCCCAGTTTCTTCTTTTTTTCCAGCGGGAAACCTCTCTCTTTCTTTTTCTCTCTCGCTCTCTCACCACTCTTACTCTTTCTCTGGGGAAGCGTGAAGCTTTTCCCCCCAAACCCATTCCCTGGCTCTCCTTCCCAGCCCGGGGGACATGGATAGCACAGCCTGCTAATACCAGAGCTGCCACCATACCCCTCACACACATTCTAATGCCCTGGTCTTCTGTCCTGCCTGCACCACTACCCAGGCCCACACCTGACTTTCTGTGGCCCCTTGGTCTTTCCTGGCCCACAACCAAAAAGCCTCCCAGACACTCTAGTAGCACTCCTTGCCACCCAGCCAAGTCTCCCTCACATGTTCACCCTGTGCTCGCTGAGAGATAACTGGCACAGAGAACCTAAAGAGCTTCCATATCCATGAGAGGGCACCCAGGCAAATTCATCTGGCGGACGAGGCCTATCCCTCCAAACAGACCCCAAAATTGGTAAAGGCTCCCCCAGCCCCTTCACTTCTGCCTGGGCCACCTTGCCACTGGGAAAGGAGGAGGCCACTGCCACTGGCTTCCTTCCTCTGCAATGGCACTGCCACTACCACTGCAGCCCTGACAGCCCAGGGAACTACACCTCCAATCAGTGTCCTATTACTGTCCCCTAAGGCCTACCCTACATTGCCTAAATCCACTCTCCGCCCTAGCACCTCAAGGACCCAAGTCCCAGAATGATGCAGCTGTGGCTACCTACCACCACCCTAGGAGGCCCAGACCCAGGAACCCAGTGCTCCATCACTGAAATGGCTGACCTGCCTAAAACGGAGAGGGGCCACCCCCTCTTCACTACCCTGCAGCACCCACTGGTCTCCTCTTCTCCTGTCTCCTCCCTCCAAATCTTTCTCTAATCTCCTGTTTTATACCCTAAATTCTTGCTTCTCCCAAGTGATGACCAGCAGAAATAGCACACCCAGAGCTCTAATCCTACAGCTCCAGGGTAAGAAAAATGTGAAGTGGTCCCTAAGGAGAATATAAGCCCCTCTCACTGGAGAGGGGGCTTACAATCAAAATACACAAGGCATTTCATGACATTCATGTCCTTGACAGCCCTCTCCTGAGGTGCTGGAAAGTAGTAGGGGTGCCTAAAATGCCCTGAGGCGTCCTCAGTAACTCATAAAACCCCAGGGGGCATATAAAAGCAGTCTTCTTTTGTCCTGTGGGGCCATGGGAATCTGATAATATCCACTCCTCAGATCCAACACTGAGAACCATTTGCTGCTGTTCATGCAGTGCAGGGCATCCTGAATCCAAGGCATCGTATACAGATCAGGGGCTGTTCACTTATTCAGTGTTCACCAATCCATGCACATTCCGATGGCCCCACTCTTCTTTCTCACCACCACAATGGGCGAGGCATGTGGGCTCCTAAACTCTTGCATTATGGCCGTGGCCATCAATTCCTGAAGATGTCACCTCACATCATCAATATCTGCAGGAGCGAGATGTCTGGACCTCTCTCTAAAAGGCCGCTGATCCACAAGACTTATGTGATGCTGCTCCCCTGTCACACAGCCAACATCCCATTTAAGAAGGGCAAAACACCTTAGTTCTTTGTGACAGCTTTTGCTGTACTCAAGCCTTCCACTCCTCAGGGATGGGGGGGAATTTCTCAGGTCAAACAAATTAGCATCTATACCAGGTGGTGCACCTCCTTGAGGGGCAGCTGGCTGCACTGCTGTATCTGTGTAGTTGACTTGGGCTAAGGTACGGCCCTTTCAAACAACCACCCCCAGGTCCATCACACTCTTTACTTGCACCATGACTCTTCAGACATAAGCATGCACCCGTGCTGGTAAGTCACTGGGCTTTGTGAGTAGACCAGCTGGCAACCCATGTTCCTCTGGGGCATCCAACATCAAGATTCAGTTCCTCACCTTCTTCTTCAACCATACCATACAACTAATATTACACTCTGCATTGGGTGGCAGCACTATTTACTCCACATCCTGCTTACAGATTATGCCCACCTGTTCATCTGGTTCTTCAGCTATGACCTGCACATGCTTCTTGTACGCTGCCTTTACTGTTGGGTGGATTGGCAACTCCTTTCCCTGTTGTTCAGCCTCCTGGGCCTGGCAGAGTTGGGACAGTCTTCCAAACATGTGGGCATTGGTTCACATGAGCACCTGTACCCCATTGTATATACCAGTCTCTGGGAAGATGAAAACTATGGTCTCAACTGGGTCTCCCACCCCTGTCACTTTTGATGGGAAAGCCATCCACACTCTGATATAGCCCAAATAGGGGTAGGGTGTATCGCTGAGACCCCATAGATGTAACTGCTCCAGTGGCTGCAGTTCTAGATGGGGCAGATGTCTGTTGTACGAGGACTTGAAGATAATGGTCACCTGGGAGCCACTATCCAGGATGGCACACGTGGGCACCCCATTTATAGTGATGGTGGTCTCTGTTGATGGCCCCAATAGCTTATTTATATCAGAGAGTGCAGGGATAGTGGCTTTTGCTGAAGACTTTCTTATGTAGACTGTGGAGCTGGACTTGTTGGGGGCCCCAGTACACTCCCTTACTGGGCCCCGTTGAAGCTTCTCTGCAGCCTGGGCTATTTTTTTTTTATTTTTTTATTTAGTTTTTTGTTGACCGGGTAAGTGCACTAGAAAAATCCTGCCTATTTTCAGGCACGACCCGGGGGAGGGGGATACAGATGAATGCCAACTGACTTTGAACCAGATTAAGCTGTTGGTGGTATTTTTAGTGAATGAGAGAAATTTGGCCAGGACACCGGGGAAATTCCTCTACTCTTTTTCGATAAGTGCCATGGGATCTTCAACATCCACCTGGACTACCACCAATCTAGGCAGATGGGACCTCGGTTTAACGTCTCAACCAAAAGACATTAAAGAAGATTATTTCCCCAGTAACTGGTCCCTCACTCGAGCTGGATCTTCCTTTGACCAGTACTCTCTGAGGAAATGTCCATCCTTCTCATACATATAGCAGAATGTGTCCCCCTCTTGTGAATCTGATTGGATAGGGAGCTGCAGGATGGAGCTGGAGCTCTTAATGTCTGGGTGGCTCCAGATACACTAATGCAGTTGGAGTTGGGGCAATTGCTTGGGCCATAATTGCTCTTCACTTGGAGTCCCTTGCCCGTGACAACCCTTGATTCTTAAGCTCACTGATGGCTTGACACAGTTCATGAATACAAGTTTCAATCTGAGGAACCACAGGAGACACCTGGGCCTGCACCCCCAGGCCCATCTCTGGGAGGGTGGCTGCACCGATTGAATGAGTTGACCGGAGAGAACATCAGGAGCCTTATTAGTGCCAGAGGTAACCTTATCCAGTGTCTCCCTGCTCTCCTTTAATAATACTTTTAGTCAAGAGGCCTCAGGGGGGTATCCTCCTGAACCTGAGTAGTGGCCACCACTATGGACCAGGGTCCCCACTGAGCATCCCTTTCCTCCACCTCCCTGACCTCCCTGAGAAGGACCCAAAGGGAGGGGGAACTACCCTGCCTATCCTTGAGGCCCAACTTAAGCAGTAACAATTCTGAATACCTGTCCCCACTCAACACCTGTTCCAATCGGGTCTTATTCAGATCAGAAGCCTGTATTCCCCCTTTGTGATACACTTTTTGCAGGGCCTTCTCCAACCTCTGAATGTACTCCAACAGAAACTCCCCCCATTGCTGGCAAGTGGCCCTGAAATCCCACCACAGGTCTTCACAAGTCTCAGTGCTCCCAAAGGCACTGTCCAGGTCAGCAGTATAATCCTCTACACTGGCCTCAGGGTCCGTGGTCTATAAGGACCAAATAGCATCAAGGGCAGGGCCTCACAGACTCTCCAGTAATCTTTTGTGTTTCTCCCCTTCACTGCACTGCCAGTCCTGTAACAGAGGTATCACATAGTTTATCCACGACTCATAGTCCTCCTCCCCCACAAGGATAGGTTTTACCCTCAAAAACATTCTTAGCTTCCTGTATGAGTCTGAGGGGGTAGGCACATAATTGGACCAGGGCCTCTCATTTTGAGGGGGAGTCAGTGAGAACTCTGATTCTCTCCTCCCTCCCCAGGGAAACCACACTAAACATAGTCATAAGGGCCCAGACCTCAGACAACCCCTCTGGCACTAAGGCTTCAGGTACCCAGGATGCTTCTATCGCATTTTTAGATTCCATCAGCACAGTCAGAGTCCCTGAAACAGTGTCAAGCATTTTTCCCCACACTTGTACCTGACCCAGCCTCTTTATTGTGGAAAGATGCCCTTCTATAGCTCCTTCTTCCATCTCGTGGGTATCCCTAGGAGTAAAAGGGATTTCTGGAGGTCCATTTTCATACCTCCACTCCATTCCACTAACTTCACCTTGTCCTTCTCTCTCAGCTTAACTTTGGGCTGGGGGGTAGAACTGGGGTTGGGGGAAATGACAGTGGTCTTTCCAGTATTGCCATCCATGTTGGGCATGGTTGGTGAACAGGAGATCCCAGTGGTGCCTCCACAGATGTAGCCCGGGCCCCATGTGCCAGTGGGCTACTACCACTGCCTGTTAGATTACCACACACGTTAAGGGTCCTGGGTCCTGCTATGGTGGTGATCGGGGGTTCTATCCCTAAGTAATAGTAAAATAGCACAGTGCCTCCACTCAAAGTAGGTTGACAGTGGGCCAGGTGTCTGCTTGGTACAACCCTTTGTGATGCTGTACCTACCCACCTCCCCTTCCCAACATCCCGCACACTGGATACCAATTTGTTCCATAATACTATACACCACATGTACTTGACAGTAAGCTTTCACAAAATACCATCCACACAGTAATTGCAACAAACAAAACTGCTTTATTTTGGGGAGGGTTGGGGGTACCTGGAGCAAGGATAGCTGTGAAAGGAAGATAAAAGTTAGGGCAGCTAGCAACAATGGAGCCCATATGCCAAAACACCCCTGCGCTCATCACCACTGGTACCAGCATAACCCAAGTTTAGACTATTAGGGTACCGTGTGATGTGGTGCAGGCCTGGTCGATGCTGTGGGTGGGCTGGTGTTGGGGCCCTTGAAGTGCATTTAAAAGATGAAGCTTTAAGGTTAATTTTAAACTTTGTTGGCAATCAACCTTTCTCCAGTTCCCTTGATTGGGGCAAGCCCTGAATTTCTCATGGTTCCAGAGAGCTGGGCAGTCTCTGGAGCAGGGAGATTCTAGAAGTTCAAAATCTGTAGTTTCAATTCAGAGATGGCAGAAAACAGATGGGCAGTAGTAGATGTGTAGACTAAAACTTGCTTGAAGGTCTGGCCACTTGTCACCTTGATTGGAGTTCTTGCAGCTTGTCCCCTTCAGCCTATTAGGCCCATTGTAGAGCTTCCACGCAAAGCCCACTAAACCACAGAGGACCCAGACCTAGGAGTGGCTGCACAGCTCTGGCTCCCTCACAGGTCAGAGTGCCCTAGCATTCCAGCATGTGCCAGTGTCCCCCTGTAGCCAGTAGACCCCACTCAGAAGGGGTTCACAGGTTCCCCACCTGGCTCTGAATAGCAGTGGACAATTCCCTGGTTCCTCCTTTCTCTCAGACAGGAAAAAACAGCTCTGTTGTGCAGCTAGACAGTTTATAAAACTTTTCCTCTTTCCAGTGCCAGTTGGCAACAGATTCCAAAGTCAGATTAACAGTTCCTTTCCACAACAGGATTTTAGCAGCAGCAACAGGTTCCTGAAGCATAGGACACCCGCTCACCTTGTTCCTCTCTCAGTTTCTTCAAATCAGAACAGCATCCACCTTTCCTCTGGCTCACGCACAGTTTCAAGAATCTCTTCCTCAGCTAAGGTTTTTTTTCTCTCTCAGTCCCACTGATGCAGGATCACTGCAGCAAACGGTTTTCCTAAAAAACAGCAATTTCCACCAGATACCTGATCCAGAAGCAAATGATTTGATACCTTTTATTGGACCAACATAAATGTAACAAAAAGAACAAAGTGCTTTAGCTTTCAGACCAACAAATCCTTTGTCGGAAGCGTAATGCAGACTTGTTGGTCCGAAAGCTAAAGCACTTTTTTTCTTTTGTTACATTTATTTGGTCCAATAAAATGTATCAAATCATTTGCTTCTGGTTGCTTTTAGAAGTCCCATACCTTTATTGCTTACATGGATACATAGATACATAGACAGTGTTGGCAGATAAGGACCTATGGCCCACCCAGTCTGCTCATTTGAGCTTGTAAGTTCAGTTTATATTTTCCTAGAAGTCTGTTACCCCTTACCCCTGACCTCCAGAATTCCTTTATATCTATCCCATGCATTCTTAAATCCCGTGATTGTTTCAGCCCCCACCACTTCCTCTGGCAGGGTGTTCCACTTGTCCACCACCCATTCTGTGAAGAAATTCTTCCTCACGTTTCCTCTGAATCGTCCTCCCTCCAACTTCATCCCATGCCCTCTAGTCCTGGAACATCTTTTTCGCTTAAAAAGAGTGTATTCCTGCACCCTGTTCCTCCCTGTAAGACACTTGTATGTCTCTATCATATCCCCTCTCTCCCTCCTCTCCTCTAGGGAGTAAATATTCAGTTTCTTCAACCTGTCCTCATAGGACTTGTGATGCAATCCACGTACCATCTTAGTTGCCCTCCTCTGAACCTTCTCTACCCTGTCTATGTTCTTCGTGAGGTAAGGTCTCCAGAACTGTACACTGTACTCCAGGTGGGCCTCACTAGTGTCTTGTATAGTGGAATTATGACCTCCTTTCCTGCTGGTGATGCCTTGCCTATGCATCCCAGCATCCTATTTGCTTTACCTGCTGTCTTGTCACACTGTTTCTACCTTGAGGTCATCAGAGATGATAACCCCAAGATCCCTTTCCTGCTTGGTGCATGCTATCCTCACCCCCAACTGACATATTGTGCCAGGTTTTTGTGCTCCATATGCATTATCTTGCACTTCTTTGCATTGAATTTCAACTGCCAAACCCCTGACCATTCTTCAAGTTTCTGCAGGTCCTTCTCATTCTCTACACCCTCTGGTGTGTCTACTCTGTTACAAAGCTTTGTGTCATCAGCAAACAGTGAAATTCTGCCTTCTAGGTCCCATGCAATGTCACCGATGAAGATGTTGAATAGGACCAGTCCCAGCACTGATCCCTGTGGTACCCCACTGGTCACTCTTCCTCTGTGGAGTGACAGCTATTTACCACCACCCTTTGTGTCCTGCCACCCAGCCAGTTACCTACCCACACACTACTGTCCTGCCCACACCCATATTCCCCAGTTTGTGTAATAGTCTTCTATGTGGCACAGTGTCAAAGGCTTTGCTGAAGTCCAGATAGGCATGTCCACTGCCTCCCTGATCCACCTCCCTAGTCACCCAGTCTAAAAATTCAATGAGGTTGGTCTGACATGACCTCCCCCTGGTGAAACCATGCTGCCTTGGGTCCTGTAGTCCATTGACAACCAGATGTTTCACCAATCTCTCCTTCAGTAGTGCTTCCATGATCTTCCCCACTACCGAGGTGAGGCTGACTGGTCTGTAGTTCCCCGCTCTCTTGTTCCCCACTTTGTATAAGGGGACTACATCTGCTATCTTCCAGTCTTTGGGTACCTCCCTGTTTCCAGTGATCGACTAAACAGGATAGCCAGAGGGTCAGCCACCACCTCTCTTAGTTCTTTAAGGACCCTGGGTGCACTCCATCTGGCCCCATTGCTTTATCAACTCTTATTACTTCCAGTTCCTTCAGGACCCTTTCTCGTGTAAAGGGACTTGTTTCCATTTCTGCACCATTCTCACCCCTTGTACTCCCTTCAGACCCATTACCCTCCTCTTCCTCAGTAAAGACTGAGCAGAAATACCTGTTTAATATGTCAGCTTTACTGTTGTCATCCTCCATGCGGCCCCCATCCTCCCCCTTCAGTCTCACTATCCATCCCTTTGCCTTACTTTTTTCACTTATGTACCTGTAAAAGGTTTTGTCTCCTCTACCCACTGATTTTGCAATGTGTTCTTCTGTCTGAGCTTTGGCTTCCCTTACTGACCTCCCTGCCTCCCTTTGCTTCTCCTGGTACTTCCTATTCCCTTCTGCCTGTGTCTTTTGTATTGCCTGAATGCAATCTTTTGGCTTTCACTTTCTTTGCTACCTCTTTGAAAACCATAATGGTCTCCCTTCCTTTTCCTCTTGCTAACCTGCTTAATGCATAATTCTGTTGCTCTTGTAATCCCATTTTAAATACTGCTCACTGTTCCTCAACCCCTGATTCCTAACCCATTCCCTTAATGCCCTTCAAGTATCTCCCATTTTCCCAAAGTCTGCCCCTAAAATCCAGGATACATGTTTTTGTGTGGTTTGGCTCTGCTTTTTTGTGATTTCAAACCACAATGACTGGTGGTCACTGTTCCCCAGGTGCTCCCCACTGTTACCCCATCACACTGTCCCTGTTTGTGAGCACAAGGTCCAGTATTGCCTTCTCGCCGAGTTGGTTCCATGACCAGTTGCTTGAGGAAGGCACCCTGAAGGAGTCCAGAATAAATCTGCTCCTAGTTGAAGCTGCTGCTGGGATGCTCCAGTCCATGTCTGGAATATTGAAGTCTCCAACCAGTACTACTCTCATTTCTTGTCTGCCATCCTTGGATGGCTAGCATCAGCTCCCTATCTGTTTCTTCCTCCTGGGCTGGTGGTCTATAGACCACACCTATGCGGATGGCTGGCCCCATTTTCCTTTCCAGCTTAACCACAGTATCTCTCCCCATTTTGTTCCTCCTGGATCTCTGTGGCTCTTATGTCATTTTTCACATACAGTGTCACTCCTCCTCCCATCCTGCCTGCCCTGTCTCTTCTGAATATGTTGTAGCCAGGTATGGCCATCTCTCAGTCGTGGTTATCTTTACACCAGGTTTCAGTGATGGCCACAATGTCCAGGTCTGACTGCACCATGGCAGCCTCCAGATCTTCCATCTTGTTGCTAAGGCTCCTGGCATTTGCACACATGGCTTTCCATGATTTGACCTCCCTAGACTGTTTTGCTGTTCTACTCCAGCCCCTTCCTTGGCTGTCCTTTATCCCTGGTTCTCCTTGCTGTCTGCCCTTCTGCTGAATTTGCCCCTTTTCTGCCTATCCACCTCTTTGGGCTAATCTCCATCTTTGCACACTGCTTTGTAGAGATAGCCACTCCTCTGGTTCACTGGTTCCACTGCTAGCTGTGGGAGGTGAACAAGTAGATACCCTCCTTGCTGGCCTGTCACCCCCTTTGCTAGCTTAAATGCTTGTCAATGTACCATTTAAACTTATCATTGAGTGCTTGGATTCCCCTCCAGGATGGATGCAGGCCATCAGGCTTGAACAAACCTCCATCCCTCCAGGTGGGTTCCCAGTCACCAATGAATCCAAACCCTTCCTCACAGCACCAGTTCTTCAACCATGAGTTAAAGTTCCTGGTGCATACACCCCTATGCTCTCCCTTGCCTCTCACAGGTAGTACTTCTGAGAAAGTGACAGAAGTAGCTACTTGCTTGAGACCCCTCCCCAATTTCCTAAACTACATACTAACATACTAACATACTATTTGCCAGCAGATTAGGCCTTATGGTCTATCAAGTCTGCTCGAACCTAGATCCTTAGTTGGGTGCAGAGACCCTCCCATCCCTTGTGCTCCAGAAACCCCTATCATCCATCCCCACCCCCGACAGGCTATCATCTGATACATCCACTTTCTGTGTCTGTCCCACCCTCTTTAAAGCCTCCACTGTGGATCTCTAAACCAGCTCACCAGGCAGAGCATTCCAAGGGTCCACCACCCTCTCAGTGAAAACCTCCTCCTCTTTTCCCCTCACCCTTCCACCTTCCAACTTCAAACCATGCCCTCTGGTGATGCCTCCTGCTTTAGTCTAAAGATCCCTCCATGTTTACTCTATTTATTCCCTTGAGGTACTGAAGACCTCAATCATGTCCCCCTGTTCTCCTCTCCTCCAATGAAAACAGGCAGAGCCTCAAGTCTGTCCTCGTAAGTCAAATCCCCTAGCCTCGTATCATCTTTGTTGCCCTCCTCTGTACCCTCTCCAGGAGCTGTATGTCCCTCTTCAAGTGTGGTCTCCAGTACTGTACACAGTACTCAAGGTGTGGTCTAACCAGTCCATTGTACAGCGGCAGAATCACTTCCTTGCTCCTTGAGGTCCTCTTCCTGAACTTCCTTTGGCTCCCCATTTGCCAGGTCATTAGTACCTAGGTGGATAATGACATCCAGCTCACCCTCCCGTCTTGCCTTCCCAGTGATCCCCAGGATCTTCCTTTCATCCCTCCATGCCCTGGCACCTGGTAGGCACCTCACCTCCCTGTCCTCCCCCTCCTGTGTTCCTAGCTGGATCCCTCTTATGATGGAGTCCCCCACCAGGATTCACTTCCTCCTCCTCTGGGGTCCACTGCTTTCCCCGCTGAGGTCACCTCCTTGGCTAACCTCCACATCCTTTCCTTCCACTTCTCTGGGTACCTCTATTTGGTTGTCCCCATTTGCCAGTGTGGCATATGAGTTCTTGAGTGGAATAGGATCTGGGATGTGCCTCTGCCTGACTGCTCTAACCCTTCCTGAGTCCACTGTCATCCAAGTGCTCCTCATTCTCGGCATCATTTGAGGCAGTTGCATTGGACTGGGTGGTCTCTGGATAGGGGTGATGGTACTACTGACCCAGTTTACTTCCGCTCTGAGTCTGACTACCTCATCCTGCAGTCCAGAGAGATGCATGCAGATAGGGCAGCACCTCAGTGTCCAGAAGGTCTGCCTGAATATGGCTGCCCCACAGCCACTGCATTGCACCACTCCCCACACTACACTGCAATTATACTGCTATTCCACTACTTGTCTGCTACTGAAGCTCTCCTAGTTCCCTTTTTATTAATTTACTGTCCTAAAAATCCTGCCACTGATCCTCAGATACTTTTCTTTTTAAAAAAGAAAATAAACCAAGAAATAAATGAATGAATCAAAACACTTGTCGTGCTGAGGGTGGGCTTCTTCACCCTTATGCCCCTCCTACTCCACACCCCTTACTATACCCTGTGTTTAGCTCCTGTCAATCAGATTTAACAGGACATATAATTAAGAGTTGGGGGAAGGGCGAAAATTTGTAGCAATTAAAGACAGCCGAGAAATACACCACCACTACGTTTTAAATTTTCAACAGCCCAAAAACAATTCTAAGTAAAGACAACAAAGAAAGTACAGTGCCACTAAAAGCCCACAATCTAAGTTTAAAAGAAAAATAGCAATTACCAGTTACTGTAAAGCACTGAATTGAATATGCTAGGAATAGGCTAGGACCTCACATGGTCAAAGAGCCTACAGCTACAGGGCCCCCTCCTGGTTCAATACACTGCCCACTTCCATCTCTGAGGCCCCATCGATATCCTGCTTCAAAACGTCCTTACGGAATCACCTACTTAATACCCGAAGCTATAATTGCTACTAGTCTTAGCCTTACTCAATCATTATGACAAAGCTACCTTTTAAGCTGCTTATTGATTGCCTAAACCCTGTTATTGTATGCATCATTCCTGCTTGTACCAACTTGTTGTATTTTCCCCTTTTGCACTTATTACTGTCGTAATTTACAGTTGTGCTGTGTTATGTCTTCCTGTGACAAGGTACCTTTGTAAATGAGCCGCTGGCTCAAAGGTTTTTCCAAACTGCTGTTCAAATAAATAAATAAACAAATTCCCTCATTGCTGTCCCCCTTCCACAGAGCTTTGTGTTATCTGTGAAGAGACACAACTTTCCTTGGATTCCTTCTCTAGTGTCACTAATGCATATATTGAAAGGAGAAAGGAGAGGTGGTAATTGTTGGGGAATTCAACCTGCCCAATGTGGACTGGAGCGTACCATCCACAACATGTGCTAGGAGTCACGTGATCCTAGAAGGACTGCAAAATGGGTTCCTGACTCAGGGCATCACAGAACCAACAAGAGCAGAGGCAATTCTAGATCTAGGTCTCACAAATGGGGAGCATGTACAGGAAATAATGGCTAGCAGGGAGCCCTGGGTGGGAGTGATCATTGCACAGTGTGGTTCCAGTTGGATATGGGCAGGGAAAGCATCCTGACTAAGACCATAATCTTGGATTTTAGGAGGACGGATTTCAGGAAGATGAGTGAAGTGCTAAGGAGCCCCCTGGCAGGCAGCAGAGTAGAAATGTGGGTGGACCAAAGCTGGTTTATCATTAAGGAAGGAATACTGGTTGCCACAGAGGAGTGCATTAGGCTCAGGGGTAAGAACCCAAGAGCAAAAGCACTCAGCTGGTTCAGTCCTGGGATGACCCAGGTAGTAAGGGAAAATAGGTTAGCCTATAGAAAATTCAGGAAGATCAAGAGAAAGGTGGTTAGGGAAAATTACCTAAGTTTAGCTAGTAAGGCAAGTAGGGAAGTCTGGTGAGCTAAGGCACAGAAGGAACTGCAGATAGCTGAAGGAATTAAGAAGGGGAGAAGGCATTCTTTCACTATATAAGTGAGAAAAGGGACAAGAAGTACAGGATTGTTAGACTTAAGAAAGGGGAGGAGTGGGTGGAGGATAATGGGGGGAAAGCAGAGATGCTAAATGAATGCTTCTGTTCCATCTTCACCAGAAAGAAGGACAGACCAGTGCCTTCAGAAGGGAGAAGAAGAGTGGGGGGGGTTACACATATGTAGTGATAGATGAGGATAGAGTGAGGGAAGGGCTATTAGCATTGAAGTAGACAAATCACCAGGCCCAGACAGAGTACATCCAAGGGTACTAAGGGAACTGGCTGAGGAAATGGCAGGGCCACTGGCAGGCCTATTTAATCATTCACTAGAGTCAGGAGTGGTACTGCAGGACTGTAGAACAGCACATGTGGTGTCCCTCCACAAAAGCGGTCCCAAGGATGACCCAGGGAATTACATACCAGTCAGTCTGACTTCAATCATGTGCAAGCTCATGGAAACCATACTTAAGGAAAGACTGGTGGAATATCAAGAGGAGCATGGTCTCAGGGATGTGAGGCAGCATGGGGTCATGGGGGGAGTCTGTCAAAAGAATCTGATTGACTTCTTTGACTGGGTCACTAAGACAGTAGACAGGGACCAAGTGGTAGACATCCTCTACCTGGATTTCAGCAAGACCTTTGACTCTGTGCCCCACAAAAGGCTGAGCAGGAAGTTGGTGGATATCGGGGTTGGGGATAAGATGTCTAGATGGTGGAAAACTGGCTGTGGGACAGAACCCAGATGGTGGTTCTTGGGGGAGAGTTATCTGGCACCGGAGAGGTCACCAGTGGGGTCCCAAAGGGCTTGGTGCTGGGGCAGGTGTTGTTCAATGTCTTCATCAATGACAGTAGGGAAGGCATTAAGGGCTACATGTGCCTAATCGCGGACCCCACCAAGCTCTGTAGGAGAGTGGGCATAGCTGAAGGGATACAGAACCTACAGTAAGGTCTGAAAAAGCTGGGGAGGTGGTCCATGATCTGGCAGCTTGGCATCAATGCCAAGAAATGCAGTTATGCACATTGGAGGCTAGAATCCCAGGACAGAGTATTACCTGGGTGGAGTCCGGGTATCTGCATGAGAGGCCGAGGAGAAGGACCTGGGAGTGATGATCACTAGTTACCTGAAACACTTCATGCAGTGCAAGATAGCAGCGGCCAGGGCAAACAAGATTCTGGGTTGCATAGCTAGGGGGATCAATATTAGGGGAGAGGAGGGTATACTACCCTTATACAGGTAACTGGTGAGGCCACATCCAAAGTATGGAGCTCAGTACTGAGGCCCACACCTCAAAAAGGACATTAACCTGCTGGAGAAGTTCCAGAGGAGGGCTAAAAAGATGATAGTGGGTCAGCAGGGTAAGGAGGAGAGGTTGAGAGCACTGAACATGTACTCCCTGTAGGAAAGGAGAGAGAGAGGGGAAATGATTGGGACCTTCATGTACTTGAAAGCAATAAATAAGGAGGATAAGGAGGGTCTCTTTAAGCTGAGTGGCAAACATAACAAGAGGGGTGCACAGTCTTAAGCTGGAGGGGGGGAGGTTTAGGAGGGAGGACAGGAAGCACTTCTTTACTGAGAGGGTGGTGGATACTTGGAATGCACTGCCAGAAGAGGTGGTCTTGTTGAACACAGTGGGCAGCTTTAAGAGAGGCTTGGATAGGCATGGGGAAGATAAGGATCATGGGTAGGGAGAACTGGAGGAGTGGGGAGGGGAGGCAAGGACAGTAGCTCAAGCTGTGGACCCTGCAATATGAGCAGACAAGATAGACCAAATGGCATTCTTCTACTGTTTTCTTTCATATGTTCATATGAAGAGGACCGGGTCCAGGACAGATCCCTTTGGCACCCCTCTTGTGACCTACCTGTCTTCCAGTTTGACCCCATTTACCACTACCCTTTGCTGCCTCTGAGTCAATTTCCTACTCATCTTACTATATCCCTAGCTGCTTCCAGATCCTCCATCTTTTTCAGCAATCACCTGTGAGGCACTGAGCTGAATCCCTTGCTGAAATCCGTACCTCTATGGCATGGTCCCCATTCAGTGTCTTTGTCACACAGTCAAATAAATCTATTAGATTCATCTGACAAGATCTCTGCCATGAGCCCGTGCTTTTTAGTATCCTGGAGGCCATTGCTTCTAGGTAGACCAAAGGGTCATCCTTGCCTAGTGACTCCATCAGTTTCCCTACCACTGAGGTAAGACTGATGGATCTGTAGTTCTCTGCCTGCTCCCTCTCCCCCACCCTTGTGGAGTGGAACCACATCTTCCACCCTCCAGTCCTTCAGAACTACCCCTGACTGTAGCAAACTATTGAATAGCCCTACCAGGGATTCAGTTAGTTCCACTGCCAGCTCTCTGAACACCCTTGGATGCATCCTGTCCATTCCCTGGGCATAATCTGTTTTAAGGGCTGCTAATCCTTACCAGACCCCTTTGCTGGTAAATACTGGCAGCCTCACCTCTGGGACCTTTTTTTATTTTTTTATTTATTTTATTTATTTATTTAACATATCAGAAAGACCTTTGAGCGTGAGCTCTTTTACAAAGGTTCCACGTCGGGGTGGACAATAAGACAAAACACATATACAGTGGTGACAAATGCCTGGTCATTCAGCAGTAGAGAGCAATTACATCAGAATTTGACAAATAGGTGGAAATACAGAGCAGTTGTAAGATGTAGCAAGCTATATCTAATTGAAAGCCCTAGGTAGCACACCCCTGTAGACCACCAAGTCCATTGATTGTTTATGGCCGAGGAGCTGCATAGCATTAGATGCTATCCCAGATGGTGACAGGCTAGGTGAATGCAGAGAAATAGGAGTATTTGGTTTGGTCCATATCACCAAGAGCAAGAGGTGGGGAAAAAGGTGAAATGGGGGGAGCGTGGGGGGGTGAAGCAGCTCTAGAGGGCTTTGTCGAGTAGGGGGTGGGTGGTGGGGGTTTGAGAGGGGCAGTATCATTTAGTACCTCTTTAGTGGCTGCTTGATGCCACTCTCTGGTAACAGACCACTGTCTTCCCTTGTGAAAACAGAGCAAAAATAGTTATCTAGGATGGCTACCATTTGACCATTATCCTTTATTACCCTACCCCCCTCTGACAGCCTAACAATTCCACAATTGCTTTAGACTTGGTAGAAGCAATTGTGAAGCTACTATGGTATGAAACTGACCACTGTATTGGATATTGCAGCCCTGGAAATTTGTAGATACATCAGGGACTCCTTAAGAGGGACAAATAATATCTGTAATATGAAATCAATAGATGCTATCTCCCCAAATATATATGTTACAGTATAAGTGTTACAGATAATTTTATTGTAATGATGCTCTATTGTGCTTTATATGTTCATGCTTGCATTGTGCAAAGTGAACATGTTACAGTGATAGTGTATTTGAGAGGTGTGTCACTGTCGGTCCAATGTGGGGCAGTCTGCAATGGGCTCGACAGTGTCAGACCAATTATCAGCCAGGCTGTTCTTGACACTCTTCTGGGCTTGCTGGGTCGAAACTTCATAAAGTTCAGAGGAAAGAGTCACCTGAATTACAGGGCGGCCCTTTCCTTTGATTTGCATGCTGTCGCCCAGCCAGCACAGCTGATCAGCGTCATAGTCCGTGACTCATCCTTCCTCTCCAGCAATGTAACTGACTGCACAGCCTTTGTTTGCCCCCTTTTTAACTCAGCTTTATTGATAACCCACCCTCTGACAAGTATCCCTCTGTTACCCCCAGACCAGCATCTCTGATTGAGTTCCCTATTTCGCAGACAGCATTGCTTATATACATATATACACTAATCTTAGGGTACAGGCACTTATCGTACAAGCCTAAGTGTCAGGATCTGAGTTCTGCTATATCTTTTCTAAGTATAATGATGCCTTACTGTATTCTCATTGTAGCACTGGATGATGCACCTATATATATTATTGTATAATTATTAGTTAGGTAATGCTGCCATCTTTAGTGCTTATGCAGAACTGTAACTGCAAGTGTCCTTGACAGAAGCACAAGATCCCATTGTCTCATGCTATCTGTTTTTGCAAGCTAAGCAAGCTTTCCCATGCTAGTTAGGAGTCAGGTTATTTGCTTTTGTCCAAGTATAGGATTTTTTTATACTTTTTCAACTGTTGCTATGACAGTTATCAAGGGTATAAGACCCTTTGCATTACACATTTTCTGTGAGATGAGACTTGCTGCTGCCTACGTAGGTAAGGAAGACTGGATGCATTCTCCTGGTGGTCACACCATTGGTAATAAGCCTGCTTTATATACCAGTGATAAATTATATTTTCTGCTGGACTCCATTTTTCTGTTGTCTCTTCACTTTTGTGCAGTTCCAACAAGAACCTGAGAAAGGTAATTTTATTACTCTATTACATTTGGTGACAGCATGCAGGTTGGAATGTACAAAGTGAGGATTCCATTCAATTAAATTTGAATGTCAAGTAGTGTAGTGCACCTGTTGCCTACTTGGACCTACTCGTACTTACAGTGGTTGTTCCATGATGGTTTTTATTCCATCTTGGTCTTGGGTGTGGCAGACACATACTGGGCCCTGGTACACTCCCTTTGTGAGTAGCACATACCTCCTTGGCATCACGGTTTGCTCACAGGGGTCCAGAAAGCCATTGGGCAGTGGCGTCAAGGATTTGAGTCCAGTCTTTCGGCTGCTTTCTTTGTTTGTCTTCCCCTTGTTTGTTGACATGCCTGAATTGTGCACAGAACTGAGACTCGATATCTCTAACTATCTCACCTCCCATGGAGGATGGATTGATTTCGTGCTGGATGCGAAATCCACAGAAAATCCATTATTAATGATCTCTGATCATTACTTACAGTCTAAGCATAAATCCAAGAAATATCACCTCAAAGGTCTCTTGGTTGCAGCTCTCAACAGTGCCGTTGAGAGTCTCATGGCAAAATGTGCCTCCCTTGAACTGCAAAATGCGTCTCTAAAAAAAGAGATGGGATTGCAGGCATCAGAGTTATAGAAAAAGGAACAGAAGATAGTGGAGGAGACTCAGTCACTCCGTGACACCAATAATAGGCTGTTGCGCTGTTCTGCTCAAGACTCTGAGCATGAAATCTGCATGTTAAGAGAGGATTGTGAGCAGTTGAAATGTGATAAGAAACAGTTAACTTATTTAAACAATATGTTCAGTGATGCAAATGAGGGTTTGAGAGAAGAGAATATTGAGTTGGAGGAGGAGAATGAAAGATTGAGTCATGAGCTAGATAAGGAACTTAGGGAGAATGTCGAATTGGGCACCACATACAGAGTATTGCAGCATGAGGTTGAGAAAGGTATTGAGCAGGGCACTGCAAAAGTTTGTCACCGCAAGTGTCGAACAAAGATGGCAAAACTGCACCATCAGTGAAAGATTCTCACTAGCCATGTTAAGGCTATGAATGGGTTCCAATTCACGCCCATTGACATTGCGTCATCTGGTGATGATGACTCATATTTTGATGATGAGGTTACTCCTGTCACATCTAAGTCCACACCCCACAGGGCTGTCATATTTGCCAGCCATTCCCAAGATGGCAGACACGTACTCACACTGTCTATGTTGCCACGTTCATTGAAAAATGGCAGAAGCAATGTCACGCACCAAATTGGTGGCCCCCATGATCCGGGAGGATGGTCTGCATCCCGTGGTGCACTACTGCTTGCCCCCTCTCCAGGGAGGACGATACAGAGGTGCGCTGCCTATTTAAGGAAGCCATTACCAATTTAATGGCCTCAGACAAATGCCGCAGAGAGATTCAAGGTAGCATCGACATGATGTTTAAGGACATCATCAATCAAGACCATGTATTCCGAGCAGTTGCAGATGCAGTGGCTGAAGCTGCCCTTCATGGTGCTGCTAATCGCGTTGATGTAAATGCAGTACCCCGCATGACCAACCCCTTTCAGGTCGCTCATTCTGTTCAGAAAATTGACAACCTTAGCTGTCATTTGGAGAAGGTGTGCTCCCTTTGCGAGAAGCTTTCTCTCCAACCAGAGTACCAGGTTCAAGTCCTGAGACATACTATCAAGCCTACTCTCTGGGCCAAGCTCCCAGGAGAGGTTCACAATGCTCACATGCTTGCCTATGATGACATTGCGCAAGCACATCTGGCTGCCAATGCCCCAGGTATTGTTGGAGCTCACTTGGCCTATAAGGTTAAGCAGACCACCAAGGAAAGCCCTGCGGCTTACCATCAATGATTGTGGTTCACCTATGAGGCTGGTAAAGGCCTTGAGGGTGAAGTGGTCGACAAAGACCAAATTGAGTACAAGGATTTGTACATTTGGAACATGATTCCGGCCCTTTGGGAAAAGGTTGAACTCAACATTTACCGGAAGACTGTCACCTTCACAGAAATCCTTACAAAGATGGAGCACGCCTTTCAGGCATACCTCCGCAGCCTCACTTCCAGTAAAAACAAAGTGGCTGATGCCATACAAACCCCGGCAGCCCTGGCACCTGCAATCAGCTTGCTACAGTGCAACCAACCTCTGATCCTCCTACCCACTATATAGTGGAAGGTGACAATAAATGATCGGAAACCCCTTCTAAAGACAAGCAATCATGGGGGGGGGTAACCTGAACCAGAACAACAGGAATAATAAAGATTGGAGCAACTGGAAAACTCCCAATGCCCAACCCGATAGCAAATACCATAACAGTCCCAGCTATCGGTGCCTTAAGGATGAAAACAAGACCTGCCATAAATTACTGGAAGAAGTGCGAGCCGAACTAGAGCTCTTGCCCTGGCTGCTGGACATGGAAACCCATTCTTGCCCCTGGCTGCCGAACAACTGAGCAGCCAAGGGAAGAATCCTTTCATAATGCTGGCTACTGGCCAGGTCAACACGATGACTAAGGAGGATGCAACCGAGCAGGCCGTTGTCACGTCTGTGATATCACAGGTACAGCACCTGTATCATGTGCAAGACATCAAGAAGGCCCAGAGAGACCCTGCAGGCCTTCGATTTCAGGATCAGGATGATGAAGAAGATTCTGAAACCTGTACAGATTGACAATTACAGGCCTCAGTCCGGATTGTGTGTGATTTGCTTGTCAACACGAATGGATGGCCTTGTGTGAAGGCCATGGTCGGGGGCCACCAACTTGATATGCTCCTGGATACAGGAGCTGCCATGTCTGTTCTTCATGATGAGAACCCAGCCACATCTGACTGGTTGACTGGCTGGAAGACCAGTGCACAGTGTGCAGATGGTAAACAGCTGCATACCTACCAATCTTTGTCTCTACCCATAGTGGTGGGCCACCTGAGCACTGAGTTTGCCTTTGACCTCATGGTATTACGTCACCACCTCAGCATTCTAGGAATTGATTTCCTTGCATTACACGGCTGTGTAGTAGACCTAGCCAATAGGTTACTGTTTCAGATCAAAGGACCATGTCATGCTGTCACCATTCCAGATTCACATGTGGTGGCCGCCATCTCCCATAACAACAAGGAGTATGACATCATTACCTTGTTTAAAAGTCATGACCTGTTTTCTGAACTTGAACCTCTGCTGCAAAAACATCTAGATGTGTTTGCTACTAACAAACATGATTGTGGTAGGATGCACACCACCGCCGAGGTCCCAGGACCTAACCCTGTAAGGCAAAAGCAGACCCATTTCCTGCTGAAGCCTTGCCATCACTTAAAGAGACAATCAAATCACTGCTGCAACAAGGAGTGATTAAGTCTTGTGTCTCTACTGTTAATTCACCTATCTGGCTGGTGAAAAAGCCAAATGGAGCTTGGAGACTTACAACTGATTACAGGAAACTTAATCAGATCACCTCCAGCTGTGCCCCAACTGTGGCATCAGCACCTGATGTACTCAAGTTGCTGACACCAGATAAAAAGTGGTTCTCAGCTCTTGATACTTCTAATGGGTTCTGGTTACTCCCATTAGCACAGGCAAGTCAGTACAAATTTGCCTTCATCTTTGATGGGCCGCCAGTACACCTGGACCTGATTTCCCCAGGGCTTCCATAACAGCCCTTCCATCTTCCATCTTCATATGATGGATGCTCTGCAGGTGTTCTCCACACCCCACTGTCTCCTGTAGTATGTGGATAATTTGCTCTTGGCAACTACCACAAAAGAAGAACACCTCACCCTTTAGGATGAATTACTGACTTTCCTCAGGAGAGCAGGCCTCAAGTTCAACCCCTCAAGGGCAAAACTGTGTGAAAAAGATGTAATCTTCCTTTGCCTACATATTACAGACCAAGGCAGGAGCCCAACTGTCAAGAAGATCCAGGGCTTGCAAGATCTGTCACTCCCCACCCTTGTGGCAACACTCAGATGATTCCTGGGTATGGTAAATTACTCCAGGGACTTTATTCCTGATTTTGCCTTGAAGGCCACTCCCATGTATGAACTTCTCAAAAAGGACATCCCATGGACATGGGGCCTCTCCCATACTCAAGCTGTTACACAACTCAAACAGGCCTTAGCCTCAGCCCCAGCACTGATTAATCCCAATCCGAATTTGCCATTCCATCTTGAAACTGCCACCTCTGATGTGGCTATGTCTGCAGTGCTGGCTTAGAAGTACAGTGGGTATTATAGGCCCATGCTGAGGTCCATCTTGTAAATGAGTTTGTCTCAATGATGTTCCGCCTGGCAAAATAAAGATTTTGATTGATTGATTGTTTATGTATCACAGATGCTCTCCCAAGTAGGGAGAAAATACAGTCTCTGCTAAAGGACCCTCTTGGCAACCTATTGGGCCATCAAGCATTTTCTGTACATCATTGGGTATGCTCCAATTGTTTTGCATACCTGCCACACCCCAACCAACTTTTTGCTTTCAGACAAACTAAAAGATGGCTGGTCTCCAATACCGGACTGACCCATTGGTCTTTACTCTTGCAGGACAGGGACATTAAAGTGCTACCTGCTAAAATGCCCTCAGTTCTGGCTCATGGCCTGCTCTACACAGGCACACCCCACTACTGTGCCCTCCAACCCTCTAACCTACCTAATCCAGGACCATCTTTACCAGCAACACCCGAGATCCTGGAAGACATTACCATGTTTGCATCTTTACAGATGGCTCCACCTCCTATGTGGATGGAAAGCAGGTGGCAGGGTTTGGAGTGTTCATTTTGGACCAAGAAGGTGATTTTCAGTGCATTTCTAGGAAGTGCACAGTTATCTCCTCATAGTATGCTGAATTGGCAGCTGTGGCCTGTGCATTGGAGGTCATGCCCCATGGTGACAGGGACGCCATCATCTTTGCAGATTCTAATTGGGTCTGCTCCTCTCTTACTGAATTCTTCCCATGCCGGCTAAGGAACAATTTGACATCATCTGATGGCACACCTGTTAAATACAGGGATCTGTTTGTGTATATACACTCCCTGACATAACAGTTTACTCACAAACTGTACATTCAAAAGGTAAAGGCCTACTGCAAATCTGACTCTTACCATGAATTCAATGAGTGAGTGGACTCGTTTTCCAAAGCAGGTGCTCAAGGGGGGGAGACAGTGACTCCACCAACAGCCATAGCAGCTATAGTGGCTGCTAACACTAGGCAGAAACCAGTACCCGAACCCCCACTGGACCTTTCTGCTGCACAAAAATCTGACCCAGAATTGAAACGTCTTCAACTTCCTGGACAAGGGGATTGAAGAGCCACTACCTGTTGGTAGCCCATACAAGAGACACTCTGACAATATATATTTGTCCAGTGATCAGAAGCTCATCGGGTATCGGAAACTGGATACAGGTGACAAATTGTGTGTCACACCACAATCTCTATGAACCAAATTCATCCATATGATTCATGATACCCCCACTGGTGGACACCAAGGAACAGAGAATACCCTCCAGAGACTCAAAACAGTCATCTGATGGCCTGGTATGGCCAAAGATGTGGAACACTATGTAGACAACTGCATAGTGTGCACCCAGAATAATCCAATTTTGGTGAAAAGAAATGCCAAACTATTACCCCAAAGACAAATTGGACCATGAAATGCAATACAAATTGATTTCATTGGCCCTTTTACTAACTCCAGTAAGAACAGTGAGTTTGATCTTGTTACAGATCTGTTCTCCAAGTGGGAGGAAGCATCTCCCACTAAGAACAACACGGCAAAGACAACTGCCAAGATCCTGGTGGATCAATTATTCTCCAGGTGGGGCCTACACTTAAAGGTAGACTCAGACCAGGGAACCAGCTTCACAGCTGAGCTAATGCAGCAGACACTCCAATTGCTTGGAGTAGACCAAAAATTCCACATTCCTTACCACCCTCAATCATCAGGCCAGGTAGAAAGAGCCAACAGAAGAATCAAACAGATGTTATGCAAATTTATTAACAATAATCCCCAGGATTGGGATTCCCTTTTGCCACTGCTACTAATGGCAATCAGAGGCACTCCTTCAGCCACCACCCAGTGCACACCTTACGAAGTTATGACTGGTAGAGCCATGAAATTACCTGAGCACCTGTTGGTTGATCTCCACACCCCCACTGCAGAGCGAGGCTGTGTAGACAAGTATGTTGAAAAGCTTCGTGATGACATCATGAAGACACACCTGTTCATTGCCAATCAAATGGGCAAAGCTCAACAACAAGCCAAAGCACATTTTGACAAGCATGTCAAAGAAGTCGACTGGCAAGTTGGAGACCAAGTTATGTTTCTCCCATACAGACAACCCAACCATTCATTTGCCAGTATATGGGAAGGCCCCTATCATATTCGTCAACAAACTCAGCTCTGCTGTATATCAGATCTGAGTTCCAACAGCAAAGAAGACCACCGACAAGTGGTTCCATGTTAACCAACTCAAATTATATAAAGGTGACTAAATTTACTTTTCCTAACCCACTTTGGGCTGAATAGTACACACACTTAACAAACCTTTTTCTGTTTTCTTACCGGTATATTGGCAAGATGGCTATCTTGCACCTCTCTCTTCTGCTGGTGGGACTACTGACATTGACTGTGACTGCACCCCCAAGTGTATTCCCTCAAACTCACGAAGACCGTATAGAACACCTACTCAGCAAACTTGAACATTCAGCTCCTATGGGAGTCCATATTAATGTTCCCAACAAAATGATTAAAGTAACTGAAGGCTCAGATGCCTTTCTTGACACTGTAGTAGTTGCCTCTGATAGATCCTCACTTTCTATCCAATGGGAAACTGATGCTACGGGTCACATGCTCCCTGTAGCTCACCTGTCCAAAGGTACATTCCTGGTACTCTCTCTATCAAGCAGACTTCTCCTAGACATACTGTTCACTATAACCTTACCGCTCTTAATGATCCTGCTTGGTGTGACTGCCTCTACTCTGAGGAGGCACGCTCTTACTGTCTTCACAACTATGTAGCTACTGAAGCTCTTTTTCTTTCTGTAGTCCCACCAATCCAAGAAGAACTGACTAACTGCCCTTTCCAGGAGGAGGGTCCTCCTAGTGGTCTGACAGCCACATCCCTACCAGGAGCCCTAATTAATAATGTACAATTTACATTGGGATATGGCTGAAATTGGCTTTTGCCACACAACCAATACCTATAAATTTTATAGTATGATGCTTACTGATATTGTTGCTGCCTATCAAACATGTACAAATTATCCTATCAATGGGCCCCATACCACTGATCATTTAAGAGTTTTCAGACCTGCTCCTAAAACTTATTCAAACCCTAAATCACGTACACACACCAAGTGGGATGTAACTGACATAGCTGGTGTAGCCAGCTCAGTTTCAGGCATCACCAGAACAGCTGGTACTATAGCTGGACTTTTTGGTTCAGGTATGTCTATTTGGAATAGAGCTGACATACAGTAGCTGCTATTAAAGCACAAACTCTTAAATTTCAGCAAGCTATTAATAATGACATTTTACCCCCTATTTTACATGGTGTAAACTCTCTCAGTAATGAAGAACATTTTACTGTCTACAACATGCAGGAAATTGCCAAAGGATTTAATGTTGAACAAACATAAACTTAATGAACTTATTTTTCAGAATAACCATGAGGCCAATAAGCAATATATTGGCCGTAAAATTTTATGTTCTGCCTATGGCTCTTATGTTATCTCTACTGTTAACAGTCTCTTCAGGGATTTGGAAACAGGCAAAATTCCAGATCTTATTTATGATATTAGATTGGGTAAATGATATTGCCCACATTGCAAGACTACTGGTTATATTTCTGTTTGCATGGCTAATACTTTTAATATTTCCATGTCAACTGTTAGAAATATTGGATATGTGTCTAGATATCCTAATCAAGCACCTTGCTATTTTATTAAGACTTGTTCTATTAAAGATAATATGTTCATGACCTTCACTGTTTCTTTACCATGTTTTGATCCTGATACAGCTGGTTTTGACAAATTAGCTACCATACGCCTCATAGGCCATCTTGCTGATGATATTTATCGAGAAAAGAACTGAATTACCCTCAATGCTATCACCATTTTCTTCAAGCCTGGGTGGCACCCCATATGAACTGTTGCACCAAGAAAGGCTGCTACTTCCGGTGCCACTGTGACATCTTCGACATTGTCAAACCTGTGAGGGGCTATGCCCCTAAACATCTTGACTGGGCACTGATGGTGGGTGAAAGACTGACATCCAATCTTACTGATGTTGACCAAGATGATGAAATCTGGTCTCCACAAGCTGCATTTTCAGTGCAAGATGCCAAAACAGTTCCATCCCAAAGCTACCTTGAAGAGGTACATTGCTTCACTACATGGCTCACCAACCAGTCTTTTACCTGCCCAGTACATCTACAGTGATGGAGGGTGCCAAGTGTAAGAGTTACCTACACTTCTGATGGCCAGTACTGCATTGTTACCAACCATAGGTCATTTGCCTATGGAGCAAAAACCTGTTCTGTTTCTCAACCTAACTTTTGTTTTACTCCAACGCAGAAAACTGTTATTGGTCATACCGTTATCACATCTGTTCCTCTCCCTGAACCAGATGCTATTGATACTGATCACCAATCCTTGCTTGTCCTGTCTCAGTATTTGCCTATATTTAACATCCACATTGATTCTTTGACACTTTCCCTGAAATTGCTTTTAGCTAGGAAGGATTCACATTTAATATATATTAGCAATAATATAGCCAAAGCTATTGATGCTCTTAATGATCTTATTCATGATGGTGATTTAAGCACTGCCTTAGGCAATACTTGGTTAGAACTCACTGTTAAAGTTTTTTGTTGTCATTCAAGCATTTTTGATTGTTTTTCTCATTTTTTTTTATTTAAAAACTTTATTAATATATCAGCACCAGGTAAACAACATCAATAGTTTTGTACATATGAAAAACATCAGGTGCATACTTTTCACATTAAAATAAAAATAAAAATAAAACCCCTCAAATTACCCCTCCCCCCGACTATGCACCACTAATACTATTTGAACTATAGATGTACTGAGGCCCTATTTTCATTAGGATTTCCACGTCGTCAGGATAGCCTCTAAGCTTCCCCATAATGAGGTAAAGACTTTGCCTCTATTCCTTACACTTGCAATATGTCTTTCCATCTGTACACATTCCCTAAACCATTCCAAGATTCCAGGTGGATTTTCATCCGTCCAATGCCTCATTATTACTAACTTAGCCGCTACTGAAATAAGCATCATATGTGCTTTCCTAGCTTTTGGAATATCAACTGGGAAATAGTTTGTAAGGCAAACTTCGGGTGTAAATAGTTCCCTCAATCCAAGAATAGTGTCCAAAGAATTATTAATGGATTGCCAGAATACTTTTATATATGGACATAGCCATAACATGTGAAACAACGACCCTGCCTCCTCTTTACACCTATTACAAGTTGGTGCGTGTAGGGTCCCATATTTAAAAAGTTTTACTGGTGTCATATACTTATTATACATAATATTGTAGTGAACTAATCTGAGTCTATCTTGTTTGACATATTTATACACAGATATCCAAAGCTTCCTCCATATATTAATGTCATCAGGGAGGCCTAATTCCCTTACCCAGTAAAAACAAACTCCCGAAGGTAATTTATGATCCCAACTCTGCAGAATTTTATACAAACTGGACACTTTTTGTGGTTGGGGAGCAATCCGCAAGAACTCGATAGGGTCTCTTACCCCCATATCTATTACTGGGAAGAGCCAGAAGAATGAAGATAGGGCCTTACTGACTTGGAGGTGTTTAAAGGGATCGTTGTTTACTGCACCAGGAGCAGTACATAATTGAGTGAGGGAGATCACTTTTCCATCCCTCCATATCTCCGAGACCTTATATTGACTTAATCCAGGCCAAAAGGACCGCGATATTGGTGCACCACCAATTTTAAAGTGTGGGTTCTCTGTAATTGGTTGATCAGAGGACTGGCTCCATTTAACTGTGAAATAAGCTTGGGCTTGATGAGAGGCTTTCATCGACCAACCCATAGGGTTATTTCTGAGAGATTTAGGAATGTGGGATGGGGAGGCATATAGCAGGGCATGGAGAGAACATTTCTCAAGAGATGCCAGGTGCTTTTCAATGGATAACCACAAAGGAAAGTATTCTGTATGATCTATCTCTTTCTGCCAATAGGCCAATTTACTCAAGTGTTGTGCAATATAGTATAGGAAGAAAGAGGGGGCTGCAAGGCCCCCCCTCACTTTTGGGGCTGTCAATTTGAGATAAGACCTGCATGCATTTTTTTTGTTCTACAAAAAGGAGCTTAACATACCTCGTAACCTGGATAACCAAACTTTGGGAAGATACATACCCAGCATTCCTAAGAGGTATAATATTCTTGGCAGTAGGTTCATTTTAATTATACTTATTCTACCCCATAATGAAATAGAAAGCAATCTCCATCTTTCGAGGTCCTTTGCAATTACTTTGATGAGGTTATCTATATTATTTCTCATAATAGCGCCGGAATCCCTAAAAATCTTAATTCCTAAGTAAACTAAGGATTTCGTCTCCCAAGTAAGGCCTAAGGGGGCTAGTTCTGCTTTATTGACTTTGTGGTTAAGGGGTATTATCTTCATTTTCTCCCGGTTAAGTTTGTAATAAGATACTTTAGAATACTCCTCAATTTCCTCCAGGACTGCGGGAATTGAGGCAGCTGGACTCTCTAAATGTAATAGTATATCGTCCGCATAAACCGAGAATACATATCTAACTCCACCCACCTGAATTCCCGTTATATTGATATTGTTCACCATCCAGAGGAGCAAAGGCTCTAGGTATATGTTAAATAACAGTGGGGATAGGGGACACCCCTGTCTAGTACCCTGGGCTAATTTGAATGGGGAAGATAAAAGACCATTACATTTTACTCTAGCTGAGGGAAAGGAGTATAATATTTTGACCCATTTGAGAAAGTCTCCCGGAAAACCAAAGGATGTTAAAGTGGCAAAAAGAAAATCCCAGGAGACTCTGTCAAATGCTTTCTCAGCATCGAGTGAAATCAGCACTATTGGTAAATCAGACTCCCTCGCCACCGAGATGAGATGTAGCAACTTTCTCAAATGGTCTTGAGATGATCTTCCCACCATAAATCTGACCTGCTCATGCCCTATTAATTGATCTATAACTTTAGAAAGTCTGTTAGCCAAGACTTTGGCCAGAATTTTTATATCGGTATTTAATAGCGAAATAGGACGGTAACTACTGAGATTTTGGGGGTCCTTCCCAGGTTTTAAGATTAGAGATATTACCACCTCTAAAAAATTGGACTCTGACATCCCCTTATCGAACCAAAAACTAAAGAGATCTTTTAGTACAGGTGCAATGGCAGCTTGACAAGTTTTGTAAAAGTTATTGGACAACCCATCTGGTCCGGGGATTTGCCCAAAGGTAACTGTTGGATGGCCTCCTGTATTTTACCTAAAGTGATTGAGGCATCCAGAAAGACCGTGTTATCCACAGATACCTTTGGCAAATTCACCGTCTTAAGATACAAGGTTATTTCTGACTCTGCAGGTAACGAAGACAGAGTTACTGAATATAATTCTTGATAAAAGGAACTAAATAATTCCACCATTTCCTTGGGATCAGTACAGACTTTGCAATCCTGCCCAGCATAAATTCCAGCAATGAATTGCGAAGCCTCTACTTGACGGATTCGCATCGTAAGTAGTCTGCTTGCTTTCTCTCCAGCCTCCTAATATTGCAATTTAGTTCTGTGTAGAGATAACTCGGCCCTCTGTGATTGTAGATCTGAATATTGGGCCTGTTTTTCTCATTTTTACTCTCTGCTGCCTGTGATGTACCCTAAAACAACATCGGGGGAACAACTCAAATTCCTTTACAAAGATTGTGCATCAGGCTTGTAAATGATATTTCTTTATCACCATCCCACTATTAACCTATTATTGTTGCCCCTTCTGAGACAACAAGGGGGAATGTTACCCGTGGACCAGCAACCCTGATTGTCTCCCCCATTTCGCAGACATCAATGCTTATATACATATATGCACTAATCTTAGGGTACAGGCACTCATCGTACAAGCATAAGTATCAGGATTTGAGTTCTACTATATCTTTTCTAAGTATAATGATGCCTTACTGTATTCTTATTGTAACACCAGGAGATGCTCCTTTATATATTATTGTATAATCATTATTTAGGTAATGTTGCCATCTTTAGTGCTTATGCAGAACTGTAACCGCAAGTGTCCTTGACAGAAGCACAAGATCCCATTGTCTCATGCTATCTGTTTTTACAAGCTAAGCAAGCTTTCCCATGTTAGTTAAGAGTCAGGTTATTTGCTTTTGTCCAGTTATAGGATTTTTATATATGTTTTCAGCTTTTGCTATGACAGTTATCAGGGGTATAAGACCCTTTGCATTACACATTTTCTCTGAGATGAGACTTGCTGCTGCCTAAGTAGGTAAGGAAGACTGGATGCATTCTCCTGGTGGTCACACCATTGGTTATAAGACTGCTTTATATACCAGTAATAAATCATATTTTCTGCTGCACACCACTTGTCTGTTGTCTCTTCACTTTTGTGCAATTCCAACAAGAACCTGAGAAAGGTAATTTTATTACCCCATTACACCTCCCACCTCTCTGTCATTTCCTGTGCCCCATTTAAATAATCCCACCCTCTGCCAAGTATCCTTCCCATCTCCTTGTTTGGTTCCCATGCCCCTTTTACAAAGATCCTGCCCTCTGTCAGGTATTCCTCCCACCTCCCCATTGCTTCCCATTCCCCAGTGTCTGAAATAAAGAAAATGGTCCATCAATGTCCATTGCAGCCACCTACCACCATTGTTACCCTTCCCCCACCCGACTCCCCCACTCAGCACCCACACACCCCTATCCCTTTCTTACTACTGAGGGGTCTAATGCTGTAATCCTTTCTGGACTGGACTGGAGAGAAGACTTCACTCTTCAACGCTGACCAGGACTGAGGAAATCAGGTAAGCTGTGGACAATGTATTTCAGTGTGTTTTGAACATGTGCTCATAACTTTTGTCCTTTTTTAATATTTTTCCCCAAATTATCAACATAGCCTTTTTAGGACCCTTCCTCATGAACAAGGTGGGTGAAATTCTTCAAGTCCAGCTCAAAAGGTTATTTCGCAGTTACTCCACAAAATCACCTTTTAGGCAGGATTTAAAAATTTTCACCTACTGGGTTCATGTGGTGGGGTCATAAGCAGACCATTTTGAAAATTGTGGGTCAAAATATTAAAAAATCAACAAAGTTATGAAGGTATGTCGAAATTTTCAATGCACATTCATAATTTTCGTAATTTTCAATATTTTGACCCCAGATTTTCAACATAGCCATTTTTTTACACCTCCTTATGAAAGTGACATGTCATTTTTCAGATCCTAGCCAAAATTTGCTTTTGCACTTCTGGTACAAAACGGCATTAATGAGGATCATAAAAAGATGATGTTGAAAACCTATGGTCAAAATGTCACAAAACAATGAAGTTATAAAGAAACACTGAATTTTTTAAACGCTTACTCATAACATTGTGATGTGTGCAGATTTTGGCCCCCAGACATTAACATAGATCACTTGTTACCCCACCTCATTAACATGACAGGTATCATTTTTCAGATCTCCTCAGAAACATGTTTTTGCATTTGCTAGCACCCTTCCTACTGACTGATTCCTTTGACAGGACCAGCATGCAGCAGTAAGCAGTGGGGGGGGGATGCTCTGCATAAAAGCGGCAGTAGGAAGGGTGCTAGCAACTACAGACCAGCCAATTTCACATCAGTGGTGGGGAAGTTAATGGAGACACTAATGAAGGAGAGACTCATGGAGCATCTGCAGGCAAAAGGGCTGCAGGACCACCATAAGCATGGTTTCACAGGGGGGAGGTCATGTCAAACTAATCTCATAGATTCCCTTGACTTGGTTACCAGAAAGGTGGAGGGAGAGTGGTGGATGTGGCCTATCTGGGCTTCAATAAGGCCGACACTAGTTAAGGGACAGGAGGCAAAGTGTGGTGGTAAATGGTAGCCTTTCAGGTGATAGGAGAATCACTAGTGGGGTGCCATAGTTTGGTGCTGGGACCGATCCTCTTCAATGTCTTCATAAGCATTATTGCAGAGGAGCTTGGGGGAAGGTGTCTCTTTGCAGATTGTACAAAAATCTGCAACAGGGTTGACACTCAGGAAGGGGTGAAGAGAATGCAAAGGGATCTGAAGAAACTAGAGGAATGGTCTTGGGGGTGGCAACTGGGTTTCAGTGCCAAAAAGTGCAAGTTATGCACTTAGGGCTGTAGAACCCAGGGGCTGTGTATAAGATGGGGAGGAGTGGAACTTACACTCATCAAGCAAGAAAGAGACCTAGCCTCAAGGTGGTTGGACAGTGTGACAAAGCAGGTTGAAAGGCCAGCAGGATGCTGGGGTGCATTGGGAGATGGGCTTCTAGCAGGAGAAGGAAGTTGGTGCTGCTATTGTATCACTTGCTGATGAATCGAGCCCCACCTGGAGTAATGTTTCCAGTTCTGAAGGCTCCACCTCCACAAGGACATTGAAAGGGTGGAAGCAGTACAGAGGAGGGCAACCAAACTGGTAAGGGGTTGCAATAGAAGCCATATGAGAAAAAGCTACAGGATCTCATCATGTACTCCCTAGAAGACAGGAGAGCAAGAGGAGACATGATTGAAACCTACAGATTCCTCACAGGAATGAACAAGGTGCAAGTGGAGGGTCTGCTTCAGAAAAAGGAAGGCACTAGGACAAAGGGGCATGCAATGAAGCTAAAGGCGGGAGGTTTAGGAGAGATACATGGAAATATTTCTTCATGGAAAGAGTGGTGGATTACAGGAACAGCCTGCCAGAGAAGATAGTGGGTGCAAAGGCTGTGGGAAGCATCAAGCATGCATGAGATAGGTACAGGGGCATATCAGGCAGAGGAACAGGAGGAAGGAGTGACACCTATGACCAACTAAGGTCAGTGGTGATGGACTAGGTTGGGACAAGGGGCAGTCTGGATAGGCCTAAGGGTCCTTTTCTGTCAACAAAATCTATGTTTCTATGTTTCTCATGAACATGGCAGGTGTCATTTTCAAATCCCCTCTGAAAGATGTTTTTGCAGCTGCACTGTGAAATCACCTTTCAGATGGGATTTAAAAAATTCAGCCTGTCTTGATCATACAGTAACCTTTGGTCATAAAAAAAAATATTGTGGACATTTGGGGTCAAATGTGGGAGCCCACTGAACATTTTGGATATTGCCTCTCAGGAGGCCTATCCTGGGTAAACACAATCAAACAATGTGTAAACACAGTACACCACTGAGAATGAGATATGTAACTCATCTGGTCTATCCTGGCTAAATACTGTATATAGTGAAAATGTGTAAAAGCAGGAACCCAGTACAACAGAGCTCCCTGTGCATCTCTGCTGCTCTATCCTGGAAAAAATACACTATAAAAGTCGAACCCCACTGCAAATATAACTTGCCTTTCAGCTGGTCTATCCTGGGCACCTACATTGTAAAAATTGGTAAAGGCAGGGTCCCATTGAAAACGAGATATTGCATCTCGGCAGTGGTACCCTGGGTAAATACAGTGTGAAAATTGGGAAAAGCAGGATCCCACTGAAAACAAGATAGCATCTGAGCTGTGCTATCCCAGGTAAATAAAATACAAAAATGTATCAAAGCAGAACTCCACTAAAAATGAGATATTGCATCTCAACTGGGTTATCCTGGGCAAATATATTAAAAAACTGTAAAAACAGGACCCACACAGCAGAACTCCACTGAAAAGAAGATGTTGCATCTAAGATGACTGTTCTAGAAAAACACATTATAACATCAGCACCACACTAAAAACAAGATATCCCATCTCACCTCTTCTATCTTGAGTAAATGCAGTATAAAACTGTATAAAATCAGGACCCCATTGCAAATGACGTACTAACTCATCTGTTCTATCTTGGGTAAATAGATAGTAAAAATGTGCACAAGAAGGACTCAGTACAACAGTGATGCAAACAGAAAACATTTGGCATTGTCAAATATTTGTTTTCAGATGTCGGAATGCACTGTATATTTCTGAATGATAAAAAAAAACTCTTCTATAAAATGGGAAGTAAAAAATATGCCCTGTCATCATTGCATTTTCAGTACTATGTTTTTAACTCTAAAATCTTTTGTCTACACATTGTACTGTGAGCAAGGTATTTCTTAATAGCCTTTGGCTCTCTCTTGTGGCTCTCAATAATATAGCAACTCAGTGAAAAAAGCTGAGAGCTACCTGAGAGTGACATACTGTACCTCTGACAAAACCCAGTCACATGAATGAAATGTTAGTGTGGCTGTACAACTTTAATTAAAAACCACTGGTTTGGGGCTCTGGTGTCCTCTGTTTGCATCACATATCACCTTTGGAACACTAAAGAGACACTGTCAATCCTTTTTGCATCATAATATTCTTAGATTAAACCTTCATGTTATGGTTTCTTACCTTCTCTAAAATTCTTTGGTGTTGCTGGTTGTTTTATTTGCCTCCTTTCTTTGTGGAACCCAAATGCATGATAGTGGAGTAATAATACTCAGCTTTGTTTTGATTCAAGTCCTTGATCTATTCTTATTGCAAACTTCCTGAACATTAGGAACACCCCCAGCAGTGCAGCCACTGATGACGCAATAGTCTCCTTTTCATCCCACTGCATCGTCACTATGTTGGGGTGTTCTTGAGTGCAGGAAAGATGCAGTGGGATTGATCAAGGAATGTAAACAAACATGTTTTCGTGTGGTAACACCAGTATGGTGGGCTGTCTGTTTTTAGTAGCAGTAGAAATTTAGTCAGGAAAGTTTGAAGATACACCATTAGAGCAACAGTGCCCTGTTTACAAGGTGGTCCTGAATTCACAAATTAAGCCTAGTTACAGAAAAAAATCCATAACATATTATAATATTAATTAACGCTAAGTAAATCCGTACAAACATAAGTACATAAAACAAATGATCAACAAGCATACCAACAGAAGCTGTTTAGAGTTTGTGCAACTAAACATAGCATCTTCATCTAATACAGTTACACCTCACTGTCAATTCTTGGATCATGTCAGAATTAAAAGCTCTAGGTACTGTTAAAGGAGAAGATTGTGCCCTTCCTTGAATCTAGTGGCGCACAGGATCCAAGGCAACATGGATTCACAGCAGAAAGGACATGTCAAACAAATCTAATAGATTTCTTTGACTGGATGATCAGGGAGGTAGATCAGGGAAGGGCGGTGGATGTGTCCTACTTAGATTTTAGCAAGGCCTTTGATACAATCCCATACAGAAGGTTGGCAAACAAGTTAGGCAGCATGGGGGTGGGCCCCAACGTGGTGAACTGGGCCAGAAATTGGTTGAGGGGCAGGACACAGAGGGTGATAGTGAATGGTGTTCAATTTGAGGAGAGGGAAGTGACCAGAAGTGTGCCACAGGGTTCAGTCCTGGAACCAGTCCTCTTCAGTGTCTTCATAAGTGCCATTGTGGAGGGGCTGCAGGGGAAAGTATGTCTTTTTGCAGACAATATTAGGATCTACAACAGGGTTGACACTCCAGAGGGGATAGAAAAAATGAGAAAAGAGCTAAGCAGGTTGGAGGAGTGGTCAGAAGTGTGGCAGGTAGGATTCAATGCAAAAAAGTGCAAAGTCGTGAACTTGGGGAGCAGAAATCCAAGTGAGGTGTATAAGATGGGGGTTTACTGGCAGACACCAAGCAGGAATGGGACCTGGGGGTACTCATATTTGATGACCTAAAGGTGACCAAACAATGTGAGAATGTTGTGGGGAAAGCCAGTGGGGTTCTGGGATGCATAGGGAGAGGTATAACCAGCAGATAGAAGGAAGTGGTTATGCCACTGTACAGATCACTGGTAAGACCTCAGCTGGAGTACTGAGTCCAGTTCTGGAGATCACATCTCCGGAAGGATATAGACAGACGGGAGGCAGTCCAGAGGAGGGCTACAAAGATGGTGCAGGATCTGCAAGAAAAGTCTTATGAGGAGAAGCTAGGGGAACTCAGTAGGTATTCCCTGGAGGAGAGAAGAGAGAGAGGGGGACATGATAGAAATGTTCAAGTACCTCAGAGGTATAAACAAGGTACAAGAGGGTAACATCTTTCAAAAAAGAAGATGTGCAAGAACAAGGGTGCAGGCTGGCCCAGTGATGCTGAGGGTTGAGGCGCTGGATGCCACACCTCACGCTACACCGGTGACCCGGGTTCGGAAATGGACCCTAGTCATCGGGGGTTGGCAGGGGAGGAAAGGATCAAGTGTCCAGAGGACAACTCTCCTTTCCTGGGAGGGAGGGGGTCTCAGTTCCCACCATCTAGCTGCCCCTAGTGGAGACTAGGGTCTGTCAGCAGTCGGGGTCCAGCTTGGAGGGATTGGCTCTGGTGGCACTTCTGCGGGCGTGCACAGGAGCATACATGCACCATGCTGAGGTACACTGCACCACCAAGCCAATGGGGTGAAAAAAAGCTCAAAATACCCCCTTCCCATTGGTAGGCGAAGGCAGGTCTAGTGGCTACAAACCACGCCCGATGTCAGGCTGGGGAAGCCTTCCTGTACTCGCCGCATTCATCTCCACCAGACACTTGTAGATAGAGTGCCAGTTTGGAATTGGCAGTCCTTGCTCCCGGGTGATGTAGATCTGGGGAGGGGGGTATGGAGGAGGATCATGGTGAGTGCCCAAAACCAGGAGGGAGTATCCGAGCTTCAGGCAGATGGGATCAGCCAGGTAAAAGCCACATGACCTCGCTGGAGAGAGTCCAGTGTGAAGGGAGATAAATAAAGTCAACAAAAAAGAACAAGGGGCAGGGAAATTAAGTTGGAGGGGAGGTTCTGGGGCAACATGAGGAAGTACTTTTTCACTAAGAGTGGTGGATGCTTGGAACGGCCTCCCAATGGAGGTGGTGGGGACAAAAACAATTAGGGAATTAAAAAATGCATGTGTAACTCCCCCTACAAATGGGGGTTCCTAAAAAGTCTTCCAAGAGCTGGACTAATTGCTCACAGCCTGGTTGGTGTTCAGCGTAAAGCCGTTTAAATGTTGTTGCCAGTGAGCGCTTTTAAAGCCTCCATGTACTGTCTCTTTAAGGGCTGCCTGCTTGCAGTCATAATTAGTCTAAATAGGGGGATTGTGTGTTTCCATGCCCGAGTCCCACCTGGGCTGAAGAATAATCGCTCTGTTTCTGCCATCGCTAATTGTGCAGAGGGAGCCCTACTGAAAAATGTAACTAATTGCTGGTAATCATTTGAAGTAGTGATGAAAATGTAGTTTGTTCTAACCTGCCTTTCTTGCAGCAAGGACTGCTCAGTTTAGCTCAGCCATGTTGGTCCCAAACTGCCGAATTGGACCAATCAGTGTGTGAGGACTTTAAATGGAGCTTGTTAAAGTGGGACTGTGTGGTGCCAGACTCTGGGAACTGTAGTTTTGGACTGTTGGTGCCTTTTTGCACCAACAGGGGGAGTATTTTGTGACTGACAGCAGAATCAACCAATCGAACATTTTGGATCTAAAGGAAATGCCCTGAGATGTCTGCTGGCAAGCCAGGTCCAAGTTGGAAGCTGAGAGAGATGGAACTTGCATAGTTCGAGCGGTCGTGTTGCGCAGTAGTTCACACAGGAGAACTGTAGAAGGCCTGACTTCTGGCCTGCTTGCCTGTTTTCTGCACTGAGAAGAGAGAGAGAGAGAGATTGTTTCAGACTAAATCCAAGCTGTGTGCTTTAAGCAAGCTGCTGAATTGGGACCAGGCTTAACCTGTAGAAGACCGAAGATTTTGTTAAAAGTGATCGGCCTGTCAGGAACTTTAGCTACCATTGTGCCCCCAGGTTTTAGCTGTGATTTGCGATCGGGATCGAGGAGCAGTCTACCTGGTACAGTAAACTTTCTTTACATATAAATGTGCTGTGAACTGGAGGGTGGTTGCAATCTGGCTTTCCCCCCCAAGATGAGTTGCGTGCTGAGGGCTGGAAGCTGTTTCCAGCTCGAGTAGGACTGAATCCGCCTGCTACTCAATGCAGTTGGACCCTGCCATGAGGGCCTTGTCTCCCTACCCTGCTTCTTCTGACAATACAGAACATCCATCTGCCATCTCAACCATCGTCCATCCTGTGTCCAGCCTTGGGTATTGTGAGTAACAAACAGGGTAGCTCCCTGCAACATATCTTTTGAATCACAAGTGTGTCATCTGATTACTTTGTTGTTTTGTTTCCACGAACTGAGCCCTCTGGCTCTGGATTACAATCAGAGGGTGTGCATGTTATTTCTTTTCCTCACAGGGCCCCTACCAGCTGCAACGCTGGCCTACCCTGGGCAACAGATCTGGCTAGCCCTTTTCTCCATCTGGGTACCCAGAGAGTGTGACTGATAGGGACTCTGATTGCATGCACTGCAGTGTGATTTGTAGTGTGATTTAAGCAAATTAGCCTGATTATCCCCCATCCTTGTTATAGTCCCCTGAATAAATCTGAGCTGTTTTTCTGCAAATTACATCGACATGGTGTCAGTTCATGTTGAAGGTATTGCATGGTTGCTTTTGTATTGCATCACCTTATTTTACAGAGGGTCCCCAGAGCCAAGCTGAAGGAACCAGTCCTGGGGGTAAGTGCTAAATATAAGTGTATGTACAAAGCATATCTGGGGTGTTGGGAAGGTGAATATTGTGTATTGTATGGGTCACTAGTGGGAAAAGAGGGGGGTCACAGTGTCCCAGAGGGCTGTGGCCTGGTTAGCTTGACCAAAACCAACCCTGACCTTTTGGTGGAGGCACCCATCTCCGAATATAGGCCCCTTAACCTGCTACTAGCCAAGCAGGCAGGGGTAGTAGCCCTTGGGATAGCGCCACCTAGGGGTTACATCTTGGAGGCACCGCTGGGATTAGCATCCTTTAGTGGCCAAACTTACGAATTACTGTTAAAAATAAATGTCTACCCCAACAGAAGTGGCTGTACACCAGTTGGTGGGGTGGTGTACTGGGCAGGAGATTGACCCCAAAAATGCTATGCTTATACCGGATATTCCCCTGGGTCCCAATAAGGACAGTGTAGAGAGAGTACTCTCCAAAATTGAATGCTTACAAAACCCTGTGGTGGTGGGTCGACAGGCTAATCTGCTCACCCAAACTTTCATGGCCTTAGTAGAGTGTAGTGACCTAGTAGACAGTTCCAAAGTGCCACGGATCATTACCCCAGAAGGAGCCCTCACTGCCTGGAGAGTGATAACTAGAGACAGTAAAGACCCCGGGGAGGATGACCCCCACTATCTGAGACTTTTGAGGAGAAATTTGTTAAGTTGGTGCTGGAGGAAGGGAAAACCATGGAGGACTTTAAGAAACTATTCCTGCCACTTGGGGGTGTTCCTCCCCTAACACCCCCTCACGCTCCAGCACCCATTACTGCCCACCTTCTGTGCCCATGCCAATGCTGGCCCCTATGTCTGTAGCTGCCATTAGTCATGACTCCTACCGAAGACTGAGAATCTTCTCTGGCACCCTCCCTACCCCCCAGGAAGAGGATGACTGGGAGACCTGGACCAACCATGTTGCCCCCTTGGTACCTGAGTGGTAGTGTGCAGAGGCTGAGAAGTGGAAAAGAATTATAGAAAGTCTGAGGGTCCCTGCCCTTGAAGCCATTATGTTTTTGAGGTCCACAAACCCTGAGGCCTCTGAGCAGAAGTACCTATCAACACTTGAAGGCAAATTTGGGAACATTGAGTCAGGGGAAACTTTGATGTGGAAGTTCCAGGATACCACCAATGGAAGGGGGAAAGCTTGTCTGTGTATGTTACTCGCCTAGAAAGAGCTCTGCAGAAAGCCTACAGGAAAGGTGAGGTAGCTGCCAGTGATTTGAATCTTGTGAGACTGGGGCACATACTGCAACATGCCAAGCATTCTAAATTGCAGATCATCCAGTTAAGGCTCCAGGATAGGAGGGGTAACCCACTGACTACTGTGACTTGATAAAAGAACTCTGGGAGATAGAAGGTGAAGAGGGAGATGGTGATTATGGGGTGAATGCGGACCCAGTGATTATGGCACCAGAAAGCCTTTCCGAAGTGGAGACCCCAAAGAGTGCCCCACCATGGGCTGACCGGTGGGGAAAGGAGTTGCTGAGGGAAGTCAGAAAAGTACAGCCGGATGTGTTCACTGAGGTACCCCCTGCTAACCAAGACCCTGGTCCCTGTCAAGACGTGACTGCTATGGGGGTGGCGGTGCATCCTAAAACGTCCTCTATGGAGAGTTACTTCTCGGATAAACTCAAGGAATTGACTGCCACCCTGAAAGAACTTTTGAGACATGGCACATTACCAGCAGGAGCCAGACCACAGTCTCCCATCGATGCTCCAGCATCCCCTGCAATGGTTTCCCCAAGGATGCCTCAAGAGCCTATCATTTGTCACAACTGTGGAAAGGATGGCCATATGAAGAGGGAATGCCGGTCTCAGAAAGACTTAGAGAAAGTGGTGAGTCGGCTCCAAAGAGAGCTTCCGAAAATGAATCAGTGGTCAAGAGGTGCACGAAATGACCACAGTGAGGGTTCAAGAAACCCTACCTCAGATTTCTTTGTGGCTAAATCGTCCATCCGGGCCTCTGCTGCTGCCCCTCCTGAGTGGTCCGAGGGTGGGCCCTTCAATGGAAGCTACAGTAAAAGTGAATGGTGTGCCCACCAGAGCCATGCTTGACAGTGGGTCTCAAGTGACTATTCTGTTTCAAGATTGGTACAGTAAACACCTGCCTGATGTGTCCCTACAAACCTTGGAAGATTTGAATGTCTGGGGGTTGAGTGAAAAGTCGTATACATACTCTGGATATATCTGGATCTGGCTGTCTTTCCCTACTTCGGTGGCTGGAGTGGTGGAACAAGTAGAGACCCTGGTCTTAGTGTGTCCCCGTACTGGACTGTATGATGGAGTTCTCCTGCTATTCGGGACCAGTGCTTATATGTTTGGAAGACTGGCCCAACTTTGCTACAAGAAACAGGGGCTCCGAACCGGTAGGGCTCTGAGGATTCCTGCATTGATTAAGAGGGCATATGAGTCACGGCAGAATGCCGAGGAGGTGGATCAAGATGAACCAGTCGGGATTGTATGGAAGAAAGATCCTGAGTCGATGATCCTGGCCCCCAACACTCAGTATACTCTACAAGGGGATTTCCGTCTACGGAAAGATGTGAAGAATAAGATACTCATGCTGGATGCACCAGGCGATGGAAAATTGCCAGAAGGGTTGCTGGTTAAGCCCAGTATCTTACCTGCTTGTGCTCATGCCTATGCTTGATGGGTAATGGTCCAGGTCCACAATGTGTCAGATTGAGAAATTCGGGTGAATAGAGGTTGCATCCTTGCTACCATACACTGCACAGACACTGCAGTGTTACCTAGTAACAAGCCCTCTGGAGTGACTGACCGAGTGACGCCTGACTTATTTGACTTTGGTGACTCCCGTTGTCAGCTGAATGGAAGACTAGAATCAGCCAGCGACTTGCCCAGAGAGATAAGGTGTTTTCGCTGAAGTAATGGGATGTGGGATGTGTCCGAGGAGTGGAACATCACATACGCCTGCATGATGAACGGCCACTCCATGAGAGGTCTCGGCGCCTACCACCAGCAGATATAGATGATGATGTAAGAAGACACCTGCAAGAGATGCTTGCGGCTGGTGTGCTACAAGAATCCAGAAGCCCTTATGCTTCGCCTGTTGTGGTGGTGAGGAAAAATAATGAGACAGTAAGAATGTGTGTGGACCACAGGACCCTTAACAGGTGGACCATCCTCAATCAATACACCATGCCCCGTATTCAGGACGCTTTGGACTGTCTGAATGGAAGCAAGTGGTTCTTGGTGTTGGATCTTCATAGTGGGTACTACCAAATCCCCATGGCCCCAGAAGACTGTGAGAAAACAGCCTTCATCTGTCCACTTGGGTTCTATGAGTTTATGAGGATGCCCCAGGGGATCTCTGGTGCCCCAGACACTTTTCAGCAACTGATGGAGTGTGCAGTAGGGGACATGAACTTGTTGGAGTGCCTGGTATACTTAGACGATGTTATTGTGTTTAGAAGTTCATTGGAGGAGCATGAGAGACGACTTTTTAAAGTGTTGGATCGACTGTAAGATTTTGGCTTTAAGCTGTCCATCGACAAATGCCAGTTCTTTCAGACATCAGTAAAGTATGTGGGGCACATAGTGTCCACCGAGGGGATAGAGACGGATCCTGGCAAAGCTGAGGCTTTGACCACCTGGCCCGAGCCCCACAATCTAAAAGAGTTACAACGCTTCCTAGGATTTTGTGATTATTTCCCGACGGTTCATAAAGGACTACTCAAGAGTGATTCGCCCACTGCTGAATCTTACCCAGGGTTACCCTCCCACGAACAAAAAGTACAAGAGAGTGGCCTCCACTGAATCAGAGAAAGTGTACTTCCACCCTGGTGAACTTTTTGGGTTTCGATGGACACCCGACTGCGAGGCTGCTTTCCACAAAATCATCTATCAGCTCACCCATGCTCCCGTCCTCGCCTATGCTGATCCTGCTAAACCCTATCTGTTACACACCGATGCTAGCCTACAAGGTTTGGGAGCTGTGTTATACCAGGAGCATGAGAATGGCCTGAGACCAGTGGCCTTTGCCAGTAGGAGTCAACCCCATCAGAAAAAAACTATCCTGTAAATAAATTGGAGTTCTTGGCGTTGAAGTGGGCCATTGTCGACCAATTTCATGACTATTTGTATGGAGCAAAGATACTGGTAAAGACAGAGAATAATCCACTGACCTATGTGCAGACTTTGGCTAAATTGGATGCTACTGGGCATCGGTGGCTTTCTGCATTATCCACTTATGATTATGCTGTTGAATACAGATCAGGCCTGAATCACATAGATGCTGATGCCCTGTCCCGGAGGCCTAAGTCCAGAGGTGACTGGATCAGGTTGTCTGAGCCTGACATTCGAGCACTGTGCCAAAAGTTTGACAAAGATGAATTGATGTCCATGGACCCGGTGGACTGCTTGGTGGACTGCCTGGGCCCCTCGGACACTTGCATACCAGCTGCGTACTGTCACTTCTCCACACTAGATATTAGCACATTGCCTCAGTTTGATAATGATAGCCTTCAGCGAGCTCAGTCTTGAGACCCTATGATCCAATCAGCCCTCGAAGCCCTCTACGCAGGGGAAGATGTGTCCAAGTTGCGCTCCTCTGATTTGAGAACTGTATTATTGTACAGAGAAGGCCCTAAATTGAAGCTAATAAATCAGTTGCTGTACAGAGAGACTGTAGAAGGGGGGTCAAGTAGACAAGCAACAATTGGTCTTGCCCATGGAATTCAGAGACTTGGTGCTGAGGTCCCTACACAACCACATGGGCCACCTTGGTATCGACAGAACCCTTGACCTGGTGCGGTCCCGATTCTACTGGCCTAAAATGGGGGCAGATGTTGAACATCATGTACGAACTTGTAGTCGCTGTCTACAGAGAAAAGCTTTGCCACAGAGGGCTGCCCCCCTTGTTAACATCACCACCAGCACACCCATGGAGTTAGTTTATATTGACTTTCTAAGTTTGTAGCCTGACCAGCGGAATATCAGTAACGTGTTGGTGGTCACAGATCATTTTACAAGGTACGCCCAAGCATTCCCCACTAAAGATCAAAAAGCATCCACTGTGGCCAAGGTACTGATAGAGAATTTCTTTGTTCACAATGGAGCCCCCCCAGAGAATCCATTCTGATCAAGGTTGAGACTTTGAGAGTCGCTTAATCAAGGAGATGCTCTCTCTATGGGGAGTGTGGAAGTCTAGAACCACCCCTTACCACCTGCAGGGGGATCCACAGCCAGAATGTTTTAACCGCACCCTGCTTGACATGCTAGTCACTCTCCATCTGAAAGACAAGCCCAAATGGAGCCAGCAGATTAGTACATTGGTACACGCTTATAACTGCACCAGAAATTATGCTACTGGTTCTCCCCCTACCGCCTTATGTTTGGGAGAGAGGCTCAGCTGCCAGTAGATGTTTGTTTCGGGGTCTCTCCCGATGGGGTCCGAGCTGAGAATTACCTACAGTATGTACAAAAACTAAAGGCTCAATTGAACCATGCATACCAACTAGCTCAGACCATGGCTGCAAAGAGAAACTTGGCCAATAAAGAAAGATATGATAAAAAGGTAAAGGCCCAAGAGCTTCAAGCTGGAGATTGTGTGTTGTTGCTGAATCTGGGATTGCATGGCAAACACAAAATTACCGACTGGTGGCACCATCTTCTCCACATAGTAGTGGGCAAATTGAATGATTTGACTGTGTATAAAGTGTGGCCTGAAAACAACTCAAAAGATGTCAAGACCATGCATTGTAATCATTTGTTGCCCATTGGTCAAATAATGATTGAATCTGAGCCTTCAGAGATTGTTTCCCCTGGACCAGTGACAAGGGCTGCTGCAAAACAGAGACAGAGTAAGCCTGCTCCTGTAGTTACTGACTTAAAGTTTTCTCCACAGCAAACGCCAGTTGATAATGACTGTCAGTCCACTTCGGAAGAGAGTGAGTGCAACTATGATTATTACTCTTCTTTTGAACTAAGTCAGCTGTTTCAAGGTAACCCCCTGGTCAATTGTGGGGATGAAGTTGGGCCTTCTGGACTGCCTTACCCCCCCAGCTTTATCCTTGGAGCCAATGCTCCCTGAGAGTGAAGTGCAGAGTGACAAGTCTGATGATATTGAATCACTGTGTATGGTGGAACTGTGTGATTTCTCTGAGGAAGAGACAGATGAGTTGAGACCAACTGGTGACGTGCCAGAACATGAGGAACACTTTGAGTGTGATGATAATTCCCTTCCAGTACCAGAGTGCCTTCCAGTGAACCAAGTGTTGTAGAACCTGAATTCACAGAGCCAGGGGCTGACAGTGCCTCAAGTTTGAACTTTTCTACCCAGGCAGAGGTCCCCCTTGCTAGTAATGAAACTGCAGAGATTGAAGTGAAAAGTATAGAAACTGTGGCTGCTCCCCCCAGGAAGATTGGCCGAACTGTCAAACCAATAGTATGTCTCAGCTATGATTTCCCTGGGAGGCCAGTGGATTTGCCCCTCAATGTGGTCCACAAGGGAGTTTATGTGTCCCAGAGCTCATTGCCCAAACTGAGCTGAAGTGCAAATTCTCGGTTGATTGTTCTGCCCTCCAGATATGGTGCCCCTGCCCCATCTAGCCCCAAGGTAGCTGATAGGGAAGGGTCCCCATTATCATTGTTCAATGTACAGGAAGTACTAACCTGAAGTTGTGTAGTAGTATGTGTAAATTACTCGTGTAAAGTGTGCCTGATGTCATTCAAAAATGGGTATAGTAACATAAAATGTAGAGAACGTGTATAGTAAAGGCTAAGAATGTTGACTGATGTATAAAATGTGATTGGTATAACGTTAGTGGTATAAATGCATAGTATAATTTGCATCTGAAATTATAATGATGGTACCCATTTGACACGGACGCTAAGTTTTTACCAGGCCAGGAAGGGTGTAACCCCACCCCCTACAAATGGGGTTCCCAAAAAGTCTTCCAAGACCTGGTCTAATTGCTCACAGTCTGGTTGGTGTTCGGCATAAAGCCATTTAAATGTTGTTGCCAGTGAGCTCTTTTAAAGCCTCCATGTACTGCCTCTTTAAGGGCTGCCTGCTTGCAGTCATAATTAGTCTAAATAGGGGGATTGTGTGTTTCCATGCCCGAGTCCCACCCGGGCTGAAGAATAATCGCTCTGTTTCTGCCATCGCTAATTGTGCAGAGGGAGCCCTACTGAAAGATGCAACTAATTGCTGGTAATCATTTGAAGTAGTGATGAAACTGTAGTTTGTTCTAACCTGCCTTTCTTGCAGCAAGGACTGCTCAGTTTAGCTCAACCATGTTGGTCTCGAACTGCCGAATTGGACCAATCAGTGTGTGAGGACTCCAAAATGGAGCTTGTTAAAGTGGGACTGTGTGGTGCCAGACTCTGGGAATTGTAGTTTTGGACTATTGGCATCTTTTTGCATGAACGGGGGAGTATGTTGTGACTGACAGCAGAACCAACCAATCGAACCTTTTGGATCTAAAGGAAATGCCCTGAGATGTCTGCTGGCAAGCCAGATCTGAGTTGGAAGCTGAGAGAGGAGCTCACATAGTTCGAGCGGTCGTGTTGAGCAGTAGTTCGCACTGGAGAACTGTGAAAGACCTGACTTCTGGCCTGCTTGCCTGTTTTCTGCACTGAGAAGAGAGAAAGAGAGAGAGAGAATTGTTTAGGACTAAATCCGAGCTGTGTGCTTTAAGCAAGCTGCTGAATTGGGACCAGGCTTAACCTGTAGAAGACCGAAGATTTTGCTAAAAGCGATCGGCCTGTCAGGAACTTTAGCTACAATTGTGCTCCGGGTTTTAGCAGTGATTTTGCGATCGGGATCGAGGAGCAGCCTGCCTGGTACAGTAAATTTTCTTTACATATAAATGTGATGTGAACTGGAGGGGGGTCGCAATCTGGTTTTCCCCCCCGAGATGGGTTGTGTACTGAGGGCTGGAAGCTGTGTCCAGCTCGAGTCGGACTGAATCCGCCTGCTACTCAATGCAGTTGGGCCCTGCTATGAGGGTCTTGTCTCCCTACCCTGCTTCTTCTGGCAATCAAGAACATCCATCTACCGTCTTAACCATCGTTCATCCTGTGTCCAGCTTTGGGTATTGTGAGTAAAAAACAGGGTAGCTCCCTGCAACATATCTTTTGAATCACAAGTGTGTCATCTGATTAATTTGTTGTGTTGTTTCCACGAACTGAGCCCTCTGACTCTGGATTACAATCAATGGGTGTGCATGTTATTTGTTTTCCTCACAGGGCCCCTACCAGCTGCAATGTCAGCCTTCCCCGGGCAACAGATCTGGCTAGCCCCTTTCTCCATCCTGGGTACCCAGAGAGTGTGACTGATACATAGAAACATAGAAAAATAGAATTTGACAGCAGATAAGGACCGCTTGGCCCACCCAGTCTGCCCATTTCCCTACCTGATGGATAAGCTGCAGATCCTAGTTAACCAGCAGCCTACTTCTTCCTACCCCCACCCCCTAGAATTGTCTTATGACTGTCCCATGCATGCTTGAATTCCACCACTGTTTTTGACTCCACAACCTCCTCTGGAAGGCCGTTCCATACATGCACAACCCTCTCTGTGAAAAAATATTTCCTTAAATTACCCCTGAGCAGCCCCCTTCTATCTTCAAATTGTGCCCTTGTTCTTGCACACCTTTTTTGAAAGATGCTACCTCTTGGACTTTGTTGATTCCCTTGAGGTACTTGAAAGTTTCTATCATGTCTCCCTCTCCTCCTTTCCTCAAGGTTATACATATTAAGCTCCTTAAGTCTCTCTCATATGTCTTCCGGTGCAGACCCTGCACCATTTCAGTGCCCTCCTCTGGACAGCTTCCATCCTGTCTATGTCTTTGCTGAGATTGGGTCTCAGAACTGCGCAATACTCCAGATGTGGTCTCACCAGCTGTCTGTACAGAGGATAATAACTTATTTTCTACTGGTGATGCCTCTCCTATGCATCCCAGTATTCCCCAGCCCTCCTTGCTGCCCTCTCACATTGCTTGCCCACCTTTAGGTCATCTGATATGACTACCCCAGGTCCCTTTCCATTTTGTTGTTGTTAGTATCTCACCCCCATTGTGTACTCTTCCCTGGTTTTGTTTCCCAGGTGCATTACCTGCATTCTTAGCATTGAATCTAAGCTGCCATACATTTGACCATTCCTCTAACCTTGCCGAGTCCCTTCTCATCCTTTCCATCCCACCTGCATCCACTCTGTTGCAGATCTTTGTGTCATCTGCAAGAGACATTTTCCTTCCAGTCCCTCTGCAATGTTGCTTATAAAGACATTGAAGAGGACCGTCCTAATACTGAACCCTCGGTACCCCACTACTAACCCCCTTTTCAGAGTGGACTCCTATTTACTATTACTCTCTGTGTCCTATTCTCCAGCCAATTCTTTCCCAGGCTGTCATCTTGGGACCCACCCCAGGCTGGCTAACTTGTATATTAATCTTTGTGTGGGACTGTGTCAAATGCCCTTGCAAAGTCTAGGTAGGCCATGTCCACAGCCCCTCCCTGATCAACTACTTTGGTCACCCAGTCAAAGAAATCTATCAGATTTGTCTAGCATGACCTTCCTGCTGTGAACCCATGCTGCCTTGGGTCCTGTGCCCCTCTGGCCTCTAGATACTCAACAGTTCTTTGCTTCAGAAGTGATTCCATCATTTTCCCTACCACTGAGGTTAAACTAACAGGTCTGTAGTTTCCTGCTTCTGCCTTGCTCCCACTTTTGTGAAGGGGAATCACATCTGCCCTCCTCCAGTCCTCAGGTACCACCCCATCCTCCCATGATTTGTTAAAGAGGGTAGTCAGTGGTGTCACTAGTTCTACCCTTAGTTCTTTTAGAATTCTGGGATGAATCCCATTAGGCCCCATTGCTTTGTCCACCTTCAGTTTTAAGAGCTCTTTCAGAACCCTTTCTTCTGTAAATGGGCTGGTATCAACTTCTGTATCCAGAGTGTTTCTACTGTTTGTTTTAGGTACCTCCCCCTCTTCCTTTGTAAATACTGAGCAAAAATATTTGTTTAGTATCTCTGCCTTTCACAGTCACCCTCTGCCCACCCTCCTCCCCTTTATTAAGCCTCACTATCCTCCCTTGGTCTTCCTTCGCTCCTTGATGTACCTATAAAAGGTTTTATCCCCTTCTTAACTGAGTTGGCTATCTTTCCTCAGTTTGGGCCTTTGCTGTTCTGACTGCCTTTCCAGCTCTTTGCTTTAACTGATACAGTTCTCTGTCCTGTTCCTTCTGTGATTCCTTGTACTTCCTGAATGCTTTCTTTTTCTCTTGAACCTTCACTGCCACTTCCTTTGAGAACCATAGTGGTTTCTTACCTCGTTCGTTTTGTTTATTTGCTTTACACAAAGGCTTGTTACCTCTGTGATGGCAGTTTTATTATTCCCATTGTTCTTCCACCCTCCTTCCTGCCCATTTGCTAGTGCATTCCTTAGGCACTCACCCATTTTGGCAAAGTCAGCCCTCCTAAAATCCAGTACCTTTGTCTTTGTATGGCTTGACTCTATTGCTGTGTTTATTGTAACCATATTGTTCATGGTCGCTAGTTCCCAGATGGCTACCCACTCTACATCTGTGATCCTCTCTTCATCTCCATTTGAGAGAACCAGGTCTAAGATTGCTCCCTCTCGAGTGGGCTCCAACACTAGTTGTCTAAGGCATGCCTCCTGTAGGGCATCTAGAATAACCCCACTCTTAGAAGTGACTGCTGAAACTGCACTCCAGTTAACATCTGGCATATTCAGATCACCCATCAACAATATCTCCCCTTTATCTGCCATTCTAAGTATACTTTCTATCATTTCCTTGTCCATTTCCTCCCCCTGAGAGGGGTATCTGTATACAACCCCTGTGTGGATTGTGGTGCCATTGCCTGCCTCCAAATTGACCCACAGTGCTTCTTCTCCTCCCTGTTTACCCTTTTGTTCTGTTGCTTTGATTTCTTCTCTTAGGTAGAGAGCTACTCCTCCTCCTCTTTTACCCTCCCTGTCCCTCCTGTAGATAGTGTATCCTGGTATGTTTATGTCCCAGTCATGGTTCTGTGTGTACCATGTTTCTGTGACTGCCACGATATCCAGATCTTCCTCCTCCATCAAGGCCACTAATTCAGGAAGCTTGTTACCCAGACTACTGATAGGGACTCTGATTGCATGCACTGCAGTGTGATTCATAGTGTGATTAAGCAAATTAGCCTGATTATCCCCCATCCTTGTTATAGTCTCCTGAATACATCTGAGCTGTTTCTCTGCAATGTACATTGACTGTGGTGTCAGTTCATGTTGAAGGTACTGCATGGTTGCTTTTGTATTGCATCTCCTTATTTTACAGAGGGTCCCCAGAACCAAGCTGAAGGAACCAGTCCTGGGAGTAAGTGCCAAATATAAGTGTATGTACAAAGCATATCTGGGGTGTTGGGAAGATGAATATTGTGTATTGTTTGGGCCACTAGTGGGAAAAGAGGGGGGTCACACACAGTGTCCCAGAGGGCTGTGGTCTGGCTCCCTTGACCAAAACCAACCCTGACCTTTGGGTGGAGGCACCTGTCACCAAACCTAGGCCCCTTAACCTGCTACTAGCCAAGCAGGCAGGGGTAGTAGCCCTTGGGATAGCACCACCTAGGGGTTACACATGGATAGACATAAGAGTACCCTAGAGACAGGAAAGAAAGGGTGAGCTGCAGATCAACTAGGATCTGTGGTTTCAAATATGTAGGCAAAATGATCAGACTAGGTGGGCCACATGGTTTTTATCTGCCATCAATGTCTACGTTTCTATGTTTCTGCATGAAGTTTAATATTTTCTTCCAATATGTTCCAAAAAGATGCTGCAGGAAATAAAAAAGTCATTTCCCCAAAACTATATTTTTGGTGTCAACTCTATTCTCTTTGTTAGTTTTCAAATTATACTTATGTTCAATTTTACTAAGTGTTTCTATCACACAAATTGGTTTAGTACATGTATGATTTTATTTACTTGATTTGCCCATATTAACTACTTAATATTCTCCAGTGGGAGCCAGTCCAAGGCCTCATACCTTTGGCAGTGATGCATTTTAATGCTGCAAAGTAAAAGAAACCTGGCTAGTCTTTTATACAAGACTTCAACTTTCTTTAAAGTAACATTTCCAGCATAGCTATATAAATATGACTGACATAATCCAAGGCTGGCACAAGTAGTTGTTTTGCTATGGTTTCTCATATATTATTATTTAAACAATAGGCTGTACAGCTAAAAGCACCAGTCTATTGTTTAACTTTTGGCAGTTATTTCAACACGATAGTCAAATAATAGTCAAATTTCTAATTTTTATTCACCTAGACTTTCAGATATTGGGTAGGTTGGATTTTATCAATTATTTTTATTATTAATTTTGGACAAATGCTCCTCCCACCAGTGGCAACTGGACCAAAAGCCATAACTTGAGATTTTTTACTATTCAATACTAATAAGGGGCCCTATGCACAAAGGTGTGGAGTGGGTATGTGCCACATATCCCTGGTGCGAGCCCACTCCACACCTAATTAAGCCCACTGCGCCCCCTGCACGGCATTTCCTTCATTGATGTCCGCCCCTCCACACCGGATCCTCAGCAATGTGAGGGACCTACCATGGGGGGCAGACCAGGAGCCACAGGGGTGTGCAGGCACTCATAGGATGCACAATGTGCAGTGCTGGGCGCAGGTGTTGGTGCCTCCACCAGGTTGGGGCAGCTGTGAAGGTGGGGGCTAGATACATGGCCCTCGGGAGTTATAGCCGCATGCTTCGGTGGTGTGGCAGGATCATGCGCTCCTCCACCATGAAAGCCACAACATGTTGGGCACACCAGGAGGCCGGCAGGCGGTCGGACAGGCACTCGACCCCCACATCGCATTTGGCACGCTGTGCACTGGCATCCTCGCTTGCACCCACAGGTGCAAGTGATCCACTGTGGGTTCTGGGTTGGGCGGCTGATTGGCTGCCCACCCTGATCCATGGCACTGCACCTGATCACTCCCACGGGCCTGCATGCCAGGGGAGTGGGGCCACATACGGGAGTCACACGGTGCCCACTATTCATGACTACTGAAGACTACAGGAAGTTCCTGTCCCAGAACAGGAAGGGCGAGAGTTGTAAGGGTACATAGGCAGTAGGAAACTAAGTGTAAAAATACATAGAGGGAGGAGGTAGTAAGCATACAGAGTAACAGGAGAGGGGACACAAAATAAGTCAAGATGGGAGTGGTGCAGTGCAATAGCTGTGGGACAGCAGTGTTCCAGGAGACATTCTGGAGGCTGCGATGCTGCCCTGTTTGCAGGCACCTCTCTGGTCTGAGGGAGGAGGTTGCCGGTCTCAAGGTTGACCTGGCTAGGATTCGTGAAACCTCTTCCCCCACCCAGGGACCACCAGGGCCACCACCGCTACCTCAGAGGTTGCCAAGAAAGAGGAGCGGTTGGATCAAGCTGGGCTCAGGGAGGGAGAAGGTAGTGGAACAGAGGCGTATTCCTCCAGTTGTACCTCTCCACAATTCATGAGATGTTCTGTTGAAGAGTGGTTCCTCTATGGAGGCACCTGCAGTGGAGAGCAAGGAGGATGCTGGGAACCTCCACAAAGGAGACCCACAGGACAGTGGCACGAGACCCCACAGGGGAAGAAAACAACTCCTGGTGGGGGACTCAATCGCTATGGGGGTAGAAGTGGGTTAGGAAGGGGATAGGGAGGTAAGGTGCCTGCTTGCGCCACAGCTCAGAGGGACAGGAAGCGAATCCTCCGGATTGCAGGAGCAACTGCACGAAGGAGGGAGCTGGATGTCATTTTACACCTAGGGACAAGTGATCTGGTTGTGAATGGGATCAGAGCAGTGCAAGAGGAGTTTGTAGAGTTGGGGAGGGGCCTTAGACAAGCAGCATGTATGGTAACCTTCTCAGAGGTGCTGCCTACCTATGGCAAGGATGATGCTAGGGTATTCTGCACCATGGGATTCAATGAATGGCTGAAAAACTGGTGTGGAGCTCAGGATTTTGGCTTCACTGGGGACTGGGGAGCCACCTGGAGGGATACAGGCCTATACTGGCACAATGGTCTGCATCTGTCCGGGGGCCAGGATCCTAGGTGATAGGTTTAAATGCTTCATTGGCAAGCATTTAAACTAGCTAAAGGGGGTGGCACTGAAAAGGAGCAGGGAAATCACAGCCTCGCCCACAAAAACAGTAGTTAGAGAGGTAAACACCAAGGTAGAGAAGTCAGTAAGGAGCAGAACAGGAGTAAATGCACAAAAAGGCAGTAAGGACAGGGATGGGGCTAAAAGGGGTAAGTCCATAAAAAAAAAGGAAGGTGTTGAGTACCAATGCCTGTAGCCTGTGTAACAAGCTCCCTGAACTAGTGGTCTTAATGGAAGAGGGATGCCTGGATATTGTGGCAGTCACTGAAACACGGTACACAGAGAAACATGACTGGGATGTCAACATACCAGGATACACAATCTACAGGAGGGACAGGGTGGGTAAAAGAGGAGGATGAGTAGCTCTCTATATAAGGGAAAGGATTAAAGCAACAGAACTAAAGAGTGAACAGGAAGTTGATGAGTCACTATGGGTCACCCTGGAGACATGAAATGGCACCATAATCCGCATGGGGGTTGTGTACAGACCCCCATCTCAGGGGGAGAAAATGGACAAGGAAATGATAGAAGGCATCCTTAAAATGGCAGAAAAAGGGGAGATATTGTTGATGGGAGACCTGAATATGCCAGATGTTAACTGGAGTATCTTTGCTGCAGGCACATTCAAGGGCAGGGTCATTCTTGATGCCCTACAGGGGGCATGCCTCAGACAGCTAGTGCTGGAACCCACTCTGGAGGGAGCAATCTTTGACTTGGTACTCTCAAATGGGGAAGGAGAAAGGATCTCAGATTTAGAAGTGGGTAGTCATCTGGGAACAAGTGACCACCAAACAATGTGGTTCACAATCAACACAGCCATAGAGTCAAGCCATCCAAAAACAACAGTGTTGGACTTTAGGAAGGTTGAATTTGGGAAAATGAGACAGTGCCTCAGAAAAGCACTAGCAAATGGACAAGAAGGAGGGGTGGAGGAACAATGGGGAATAATCAAAACAGCCATCGCAGAAGCAACAAGCCTTTGTGTGAAGCAAACCAAAAAAACAAAACAAATGGAAAAAACACTATGGTTCTCAAAAGAGGTAGAAGGGAAGGTTAAGGAGAAAAGGATATCATTCAGGAAATATAAGGAAACACAAAAGAAGCAGGACAGAGAACTTTATCAGTTAAAGCAGAAGGAGGCAGGGAAGGCAGTCAGAATAGCAAAGGCACAAACTGAGAAGATAGCCAACTCTGTTAAGAAGGGGGATAACACCTTTAATAGGTACATTAGGGAGTGAAGAAAGATCAAGGGAAGGATACAGAGACTTAATAAAGGGGAAGGGATGTGGGCAGAGTGTGACAGTGAAAAAGCAGGGATACAGAATGAATATTTCTGCTCAGTATTCACAACGGAAGAGGAGGGGGAGATACCTAAACCAAACAAGAGAGAAACTCTGAATAGGGGGGTCTATACCAGTCCATTCACAAAAGAAAGGGTTTTGAAAGAACTCTTGAAACTGAGGGTGGAAAAAGCAATGGGGCCTGATGGGATTCACCCAAGAATTCTAAAAGAACTAAGGGTAGAACTAGTAACACCACTGACTACTCTCTTTAACAAATCATGTGAGGATAGGGTGGTACCTGAGGACTGGAGGAGGGCAAATGTGATTCCACTTCACAAAAATGGGAGCAGGGCAGAGGCAGGAAACTACAGACCAGTTAGTTTGACCTCTGTGGTAGGGAAAATGATGGAATCACTTCTTGAAGGAAAGAATTGTTGAGTACCTAGAGGCCAGTGGGGCACAGGACCCAAGGCAGCATGGTTTCACAGCAGGAAGGTCATATCAGACGAACCTAATAGATTTCTTTGACTGTGTGACCAAAGTAGTAGACCAGGGAGGGGCTGTGGATATGGCCTACCTAGAGTTTAGCAAGGCATTTGACACAGTCTCACACAAAAGATTAATATACAAGTTTGCCAGCCTTGGAGTGGGTCCCAAGGTGGTAGCCTGGATAAAAAACTGACTGGACAACAGGACACAAAGGGTAATAGTAAACGGAGTCCACAGTGATGAAAGAAGGGTCACTAGAGGGGTACCGCAGGGTTCGGTCCTGGACCGGTCCTCTTTAATGTCTTTATAAGTGACATTGTAGAGCACCTGGAAGGTAAGGTATGTCTCTTAGCAGATGACACAAAGAGCTGCAACAGGGTTGATACACAAGGTGGGGTGGAAAGGATGAAAAGGGACTTGACAAGGTTGGAGGAATGGTCAAATATGTGGCAGCTCAGATTGAATGCAAAGAAGTGCAAGGCAATGCATCTGGGAAACAAAACCCAGGGGAAGAGTACACAATGGGGGGTGAGTTAATAACAAAAAAAATCGAAAGAGACCTAGGAGTAATTATATCAGATGACCTAAAGGTGGGCAAACAATGTGAGAAAGCAGTAAGGATGGTCTGGGGGGATACTAGGATGCATAGGGAGAGGCATCAACAGTAGAAAACAGGAAGTTGTTATCCCTCTGTACAGACAGTTGGTGAGACCCCATCTGGAGTACTGCGTGTAATTCTGGAGACCCCATCTCCGCAAAGACATAGACAGAGTGGAGGCTGTTCAGAGGAGGGCAACCAAAAATGGTGCATGGTCTGCACCAGAAGACATATGAGGAGAGACTAAAGCAGCTTAATATGTATACCCTTGAGGAAAGGAGGGAGAGGGGGAACATTATAGAAACTTTCAAGTATCTCAAGGGAATTAACAAAGTACAAGAGGGTAGCATCTTTCCGAAGAAGAGATGTGCAAGAACAAAGGGGCACAATTTGAAGACAGAGGGGGGATGGCTCAGAGGTAATGTTAGAAAGTATTTTTTCACAGAGAGGGGTTGTGGATGCATGGAACAGTCTTCTTGAGGAGGTTGTGGAGTCAGGAACAGTGGGAGAATTCAAGAAAGCATGGGACAGGCATAAGGCAATTCTAGTGTGGGGTTGGAGGAAGCAAGCTGTTGATTAACTAGAATCTGCAGCTTATCCATCAGGTAGGGAAATGGGCAAACTAGGTGGGCCAAGCGGTCCTTATCTGCTGTCAAATTCTATGTTTCTATGAATGTGGCCACCCATTGATCTCCCATGCGTGCAGAGCTGCGGGGGTGGGGTACGCGACTCAGGTGCGTATTTCCCAACCCTTTGTGCATAGGGGCCATGGAACCCTCAAACCATTTATTAGCATAGTGAAGTCAATCTGCAATTTTCTTTTAACTTGTTCAACATCACTACCAGATGCATCAATATGGGCCCGATATTCAAAAATGTGCAAAGTGGAGCACAAAAAGTTGTACCCCGCTTTGCAGTAGGGTGCACAATGGGACACTGCAATGGCTTGGGCCTGGGCAAAATCTGCAATAATCAAAACTCACCATGCAAATGAGCCCATTGAGCATGCAAGCTGCAGCTCCTCTAATTGCCCTGTCACAGTGAGCTGTCCTTTGTGCTAGCAGATCCTCCTTCCTCCAATCCCTCTTCCATCATGAAAAGCCCTTTCCCTGGTGTCTAATGGTGCCCCTTCCTCCTATTCCACATCCAAAACAATTTTTTTCCCATGGTGGCTAGTGGTGCCCCCCTCCCACCAATCCCATGTGCACACATATGTTATAATGTCCTCAGCGTCTAGTGGTGCCCCCTTTCTCCAAACCCACTTCCATTATCAGACTCACATTTCTCTGGTGTCCAGGGGTTCCCCCATCCCCATCACAAGGTGATGTATGGCAAAATGATGTACAATAAGTACATTCCATGGTGACCAGTGGTCCCCCCCACCTGAGCCCCTTCCAGGTACTGGGAAGTCCCCTTGGTTTGTCAATGTTCTCCCTTCCCTCACAGTGACAGCCTACCTACCACACTATAAGCAAGTACATCCAGCCCCCCCACCACAACAAAGCCCTTTCCCCATCCCAAACTGTGCACAGCAGTGGTCTCCCCATCCCAGACAATGGTGGTGGATAGTGGCCTCCCCACCCACGGCACCAACAACCTACCCCCCCATCCCCCATACCTGCATGTCAGTGCCACGGTTGTGGACAGTAGGTGACACTGCCTCCACACTCCACCTCAGCACCTGCTGTCCAGCTAATGATGCGAGCACACTGCATATTTATAGTATGCACCGATATGCAGGGATGGGTGGGGTTGAGCTGTCAATCAATGAGTGTGTAGGCATGCCAGTACGCACCCATTGCCAGCCGCCCATGGTGGCGTGAAATGGAGAGAGAGCAGTAGGGCTGTGCCAGTCACCAGCTCGGTTTCGGGATGGGAGGAGGGTGGTGTGGCACTACCTTTAGGGGTGGGGGTGGAGTTCCACTAGACCAATCATGGCCATTTCTTTTCTCTTACAACCACCTGGATTGAGGATGGGGAACCACTAGATGTCAGGGAGATATTTGTAGTTTTCTCACAGGGAAGGCAATCAGCAAATGGGGAAGGGAGGTCCACTAGACCATCACGGCAATATTTTATTTGACTGTACAGGGGATCAGGATGGGGGGGAGAAACACTGGAAACCAGGGAACATTAAATGTTATATCGGGACTTCTAGACCACCAGGAAATCTTGTTTTAGTCTAACAGGTGAGGGATCGGGTGGGGGGAGGGACCACTAGACCACCAGGGACATCATTTTTCTTATGACAGGGATGACAATCCATGACTGGGAACAGGGAGGGACTACTAGACCACTAGGGACACATCCTTTTTTCTCTCGGGCCGACGATGGGTGATGGGCGATGGGGGGGCAACAAACCACCATAGACTGCGGCTGGGTATCAGCCGTTGGCTGGGGGATGCACTAAGTTAACCACAGCCTATGCAAATGGGCCCATAATGGGCATGCAGATGGCCACCTACTGCCTTGCATGCCCAATGGACTCATTAGCATGGCTACTCTAGTGAATCGGGAATAGTGCACAGGCTTCTATCAGTTGTGGGGCCATTCACTTGGCTATGGGTCAGGGTGGTGCTAGTGGGGTGGCACAAGCAGTACAGGGATTATGGCCAATGTTACCTAGCCCTATTCACAGCAGTGTGCTATCAGACTATGAATAGCACATTTTTACAACTGGACAATCGCAAATCACAATGCAAATTTTGCGTTGCCAGTTTGCGATTTTTGGTGAATCTGGCCCAAGGATCCTTATCATTGTGTGATTTTCCTCTGCTGATGTCTTTATGTTAACCACACTGTATGGTCCTTGCTGGTTCCCAGGTGTCATCCCACCTTGAGTTCTGCAATACTGTTCCCGTTTGTGAGCACCAGGTCCAGTACTGCCCCATCACAAGTGAGCTCTCCGACTAGTTGCCTGAGAAATGCACCCTGCAGGGAGTGTAGACTGTCCCTGCTTCTAGCTAAGGCTGTGGCTGGGAGGATCCAATCTACATCCAGCAGACTGAAGTACCCAACCGCAGCAGCTCCCCCTTGTCTGCCATTGTGCTGATGGCTTCCCCCAGTGTCTTATCTAGTTCTTCCTGCTATATTGCAGGTCTGAATATTACCTGAGTTAGAATAGTGGCTCCGGATCCTGTCTCCAAGGTGACCCACAGTAAGTCCAGCCCCTCATTTCCCCTATGATTCCCTTGTGTTTCCATCAGCTTTATACCCTCCCTTACATACAAAGCCTCTCCGACCTTCCTTCACTCACTAGCCTTCCTGAACTGAGTGTAGCCTGGTATGGCCATGTCCCAGTCGTGGTTACCTGTGCACCATGACTCAGTAATGGCCATAATATCCAGGTCTGCCTCTACTATAATGGCCTCCAGGTCTGGAATTTTATTTCCAAGACTCCTTGCATTTGCACACATGGCCCTCCACACCTTGTTCACACTCTGCCTGCAACCCCCATTCCCCCCACCTTGTGCCCCAGCTCATTTTCCTGTTTCATTCTGCATCTTTTGTTCCATCCTCCTTGTCCTCTGTTACTATGCTGCTTCCATTAACTTGTTCCCTGGGGGAAATTTGCTCCCCTCCACTTCTCACTTCCTACTGCTTTAGTCTGTGGGTGGGTGGGGCAGTTTACGTTTCCTTTTTCTTTTCGCCACCCCCTCAGCTAGTTGAAATGTTCATCACAAGTAACATTTAAACTGTTTACTGTGGACTGTTGTTCTCATCCTAGACAGACGGAGACCATTACCTCTGTATAGGCTCATATTCCTGTGGTTGGTCCCCAGTCCCTAGTGAAGCCCAATCCCTCCTCTCTGCAGCATTCTTTCAAACATAAGTTGAAGTTCCTGATGCAGAGTATCCTATACCCCCAGCAATAGATAGGCTGTACTGTGTCGAATGCCATTGTGCATGCTACTTGGCTTAGATCCCTCCCCAGTTCCTTGAACTCTCATTGCACAATCCCAGCCCTGTCCCTTGCTAGGTCATTAGTCACCAGGTGGACAATGACATCCAACTCCCCCCATGCCCTGCCACCTTAGTAATATTTGGTATCTGATGCCCATCCCTCTGAGATATGGTGCCAGTTAGGCACCTTAAGCCCCTCTCTGCCCCCTTCCTGTTACCAACTCTACCCCCTAACAACTGTGTTCCTGACCAGAAGCTGCATCCTGTTCTTCAGGGGTTCTCTGCCTCCCACCACGTGGCCTCCCTTATGGAGGACCCCATATCCTCCCTTGCCACTACTTTGGGTGCTTTTCTCCTGGCAGTCCCCTCACACCAGAATGGTGAAGAATCTTTGTAGTGGTACAGGCAGAGGAATATGCCCCTGACCTGTCAACCCCCCCAACCCCGGAGCCCATCATGGTCCAGCCAGACCTCCCTTTCCTAGGCAACCTCTGGAGCAATGGTGGTAGATGTGGTTGCCCTGGGGGGCTAGAGGTCTTTTGGATCCTTCCCAGCTCATCCCAGAGACCAGCTACCTCCCCTTTCAACCCAGAGAGGTGCAGCTGATGGAGCAGCAGCTAAGTCTCCAGAATGTCTCCTGCAATACTGCAGCTCCATATCCATTGTGCACCACTTTCATCATTGTCTTCATGTATTACTAATACCTACTGCTTTCAAATATACTTTTCCCCTGTGGTCCCCTTCCTGTGTTTGTTCCTGTCCCACCAATACCCTCCATCAGTATTTGCTTTATCACCATACCCTTGATAAGGTGTTACTTGTTTTCCCCTTTACTTCCTTGCTATCTCTGGCTTCAAAATATACCTTACCCCTTTTATCTCCTTCCTACTGTATGTTTTTTCTTTCCCACCTACACCCTCTATCAGTATTTACTTAATCACCCTACCCTAGATAGATTGTTTTATTATTTTGTATTTATTTTATAATTCAGAAAACACCTTTGAGCACAAGTTCTCTTTTGCAAAGATTCCACGTCTGACAAGTACAAGGAATGAGAAACACAACATACATTCACCAACTCAGGAAGAGGCTGGTTGGGTACAAGAAACAATAAATTAGCAGTAAAGGTAATATACACACTCTAGTATAGCTGTCCCAGGGGGACAAGTTTGCAAGAGCCAGTAATGTACAGGCACAAAATAAACATTGTATAGTGGACAGAGGTTAATTAAAAGTCTAGGCAGGTTGATTTCATAGTGAGGAAACCACAGTCACCAGGCGGTCAGTGCTTTCGAAGCCGCGGCCCGAGACCACTTGCTCAGACTCCACTTGCTGAGAGGTACGGCAAAGCTGCAATTTTTCACCACCCGCCCATCCCCCGTGATCCTTACTATATAGACCATCTTGCTCCGCCCTCTATTGTCATTGACTCATCCCCTGCCTATCCTATCCTTCTCCATAAACACATCCATAGACCATATACATACTAGGCCGCCGAACCCAAGTGGCGTGTATCAGGGATAAACCGCTACCTCTGGCAGTTTTCCTGCTATCTTCTTTTAGGCGTTACTAAGGACTGAAGTTCTACTTCTTGTTGTTGTCTCTAGGCACCTGTGCCATAAACTAATTCTTTCTTCTATACGAAGTCTTTACATCTGCATTCCTCTGCTGGTCCTGCACTGTTCAGCATTACCTGGAACTTAATTCGACCAGCCTATGTTCCTACAGCTCCTCTCTCTGATCCTTTTTATAGTAACTATGGCAGTTGTGATCTGGTTCCATCTCCTTACCTCCTTATGCACACTACCCTTGTTAGGGTACACTCCGGGTAGATCTTACTCTTATAAGGAGTCATATCCCTCACCCCAAGATTGCCTACTTATCTAATTCATGATGTACCCCTAAGTTCCCGCACCTACACCAAACTGAGTTTCCTTCTCGGAGTGTCACTAGTACCTCATGCCGACACAAGGAATGTTACCGTATCCTTCCAGTATTAGAAACATAGAAACATAGAGTTTGACGGCAGATAAGGACCACTTGGCCCACCCAGTCTGTCCATTTCCCTACCTATTGAATAAGCTGCAGATTCTAGTTAACCAACAGCCTACTTCCTGCAACCCCCCACTATAATTGCCTTATGTCTGTCCCATGCATTTTTTAATTCCCCCACTGTTTTAGACCCCACATCCTCTCCAGGAAAGCGGTTCCATGCATCCACCACTCTCTCCATGAAAAATAATTTCCTCATTGGTGCTATACGGCAAGGGTCTTAGCCTATGTATTGCTAGGACTGCACAGTATAAAAAATAGGTCTCTGCACTCCTGCGCTGATGCCTCAACTAGCCGACGAAGGGCTAGAATTTCCAAATTATCACTTGTTGCCCTGAGGAAAGTTGTGCTCCTCCTATTATTATGCTCAGGCAATGTTGAACTCAACCCTGGTCCAACAAAAGCTCTTTCTTCACCCTCAGAACTCACAAAGCTTAAAGGAATTAACTTCATGCATGTTAATGTGTGTAGCCTCTTAAAGAAACTCACCTCAATACCGCCTTGGGCTATCCACATGGAACTAGATGTACTTATGGTCTCGGAATCTTGGCATCAACCATCCACTCCAGACAGGGAGGTCAACATTCCCAACTATCTATTATTCAGAGCTGATAGACAAACTAGAGGTGGTGGCATCACCATTTATGTTAAGGACAAATTCACGGTTGCTACCCTTGTTTCCTCCTTGATTGCTAATGGTTTTGAATGTATGTCCATTAAAATTGAAATATCTCCTTCAATGGCTGTCTGTGTCATAGAATGCTTCAGACCCCCGTCTTTGGGGTCGCAGCTTCTGTCCCACCCCTCATCTATCATGGGCACTGGCACCCTGGAAACAGTTATACTAGGGGACCTTAACTATGACTGGCTGTACAGTGCCTCGCTTCCTCTCAAATCCTTCTACGACTCCCATGGGCTTACACTATTTATTGATGAACCAACATGCATTAACAAGAAAAACCCTATGAATAGCACCCTATTGGATGTCCTCCTAGTAAGTAAACCCCATTCCTTTTCCCATGCTGGAATTTTTTCTGCCGATGTTAGCGACCATTGCTTTATCACTGGTGTAAGAGCAGACTCCAAACCGTCATCCACAACCAAGTTCTCAACCAAAAGTTCCAAACGGAACTTCGATCCACTTGCATATATCAATGACCTGAAAGCCTCCCTGCTTTGGCAGAGCTTTTACCTAGCCAAATCAATGAGTACAGCATATGCCATATTCCATGAAATTGTAACAAGTGCCCTTAACACCCATGCACCGCTAGTCAAACCCCATAGGAAGGCTAGAACATGTTGTTGGTTCACTGCAGACCTCAAGGCTGCATTATTAAAAAGGGACAAGCTTTGGAAAACAGCTCGCAAATCACACAGTGCCGAAGACTGATGTCTCTTCAGAACAGCCAGAAACCTCTGCACTAAGCTCATCATTCAGAACTAGACTCTGCCTCAAAATGCCCCACCAAATTTTGGTCTACAATAAAAGAACTGTCTGGGCATACGACAGGAAATATGCTCCCCTCAAAAATTTTTCGAACAATATCACTATCAATGACAAAAAGGAGATATAACAAGCTGTCAGCAACCATTTTGCCACTGCAGATCTAGCATTTGACAATTCTCCTGCATGTAGTCTGCGTTCTCAGATTACTATACAACCCCCAGAACCTAGTTTCACAAACGCTGTCTTTTCTTTCTCACCTGTCTCCTTGAAAGAGGTTGGAGATCTACTCCTACATTTGGACACCAAGAAAAGTGCTGGCACAGACTACTTTGATCCCTACTACTTAAAGATTGCCTATCATGTCCTGGCTGTACCAACCACACATCTATTTAATCGATCTCTTTTACAAGGGACTCTCCCCCACCTATGGGAAACTGCACATGTCATCCCGCTATCTAAATCTGGGGATCCCTGTGATCTAAATAATTATAGGCCGATTATCTCTCCTCCTCATTCTGTCAAAACTTCTGGAAAAAGTTGTGAATGCCCAACTGAGATCTTTCATAGATAATCAAATCTTTTAAACCATATACAGTCCGGCTTCAGAGCTAAACATAGTATGATTATGGCTCTGGCTAAGGTGACAAATGACTGGCAGCATGATCTAGAGAACAAAAAGTTTGTCTGTGCTGTTTTTCTAGACTTAAGCAAGGCCTTCGACACTGTTGACCACAGCTTACTTCTTTCTACGCTAAAAACGATAGGTCTAGACTCTGCCTCCTTGTGCTGGTTTCATGACTACCTTATGGACAGGCATCAGCAGGTTAAGGCTGAAGGGGAGCTTTCAACTCCCAAACCATTAAAAAGAGGTGTCCTGCAGGGCTCCATCCTGGGGTCATTTCTATTTGCTATCTACATCAATAGTATAGACGTCAGCATCAAGGAGGCAAGTATCCATCTGTTTGCAGATGATACGGTGCTTTACCTAAGCCGTACATCACCTGAAACTGCCTGTGGAGACCTGCAAGCCAATTTCAACTTGCTGCAACACCAGCTCCTTAGCAAAAAACTGCTACTTAATGCCAAGAAAACAGAAGTGATGCTATTTTCACCTGTTAATCATATGGCATACCTTGCTATTGCTGGTACCCTCCCCCCCATCTCCACTTTATTAGGAGAAAACTTGGAATTTGTGATGAAATTCAAATATCTGGGGGTCTGGCTAGACCACAAACTCTCCTTTGTGGATGATTTGGAGGATTTTCTGAAAAAACTGAGGCAGAGGCTTGGTCTCTTCTTCAGGATAAACCGCCTACTAACTACAGAGGCCAAGAGGCAGCTAGTTCAGTCCACGTTCCTCTCCTTAACTGACTATGCTGACTTCATTTATAGTCAACATGCTGCCTCATACCTTGGAAAACTGGACATACCATATCACAGAGCCCTGCATTTCATTACTGGTCTCCCCTTCTCCACCCACCACTGCTCTTTATATGCAGCTGTGGGGTGGACCTCCCTACAATATAGGCATAATAGAAATGCGGCTTTCTGAACATTCAGAGCTATTACTGACAAACTTCCACAGTATATTGCAGATTGTCTGCCTCCAAGTGTAATTGGAAACTACGCTTTAAGAAGCTGCTCTCTGATTTCTCTGAAAGTGCCCAGGGCCTGTACGCGCTTTGGGAGAGCAGCCATAGGCTTCATACTGCCATCGCTCTGGAATGAGCTTCAGAAATAATTGAAACTGAGGACCCCTGTTAGTCTTGCTGTGTTCAGGACCTTGTATGAAAAAACTGTCACAGAAAATGCAATTGCTTCCATCAACCTTAGCTCGCTTGTGTCTGCCTCCAACTAACCTCCCATTGTACTCCTAATCTCCATTATTGCACACATCGATCCCTAATGGCTTATGAACCCTATGTCCCTAGTCCTCCCTTCTACACTTGCCCATCCTTACATGTCCCCAGCCTGTTAATCTTCCTCTCCTGGTAGTATAGCTTCCTGGTACCAGCCCCACCTTTGTCTGCCTTACTTCCCTAGGGGCGTTGACACCAGTCCATTCACAGAAGAAAGAGTCCTGAAAGAACTCCTAAAACTCAAGGTGGACAAAGCAATGGGGCCTGATGGGATTCACCCCAGAATCCTAAAAGAACTAAGGGGGACCTAGTGACACCACTGACCACACTTTTTAACAAATCATGGCAGGATGGGGTGGTACCTGAGGACTGGAGAAGGGCAGATGTGATTCCCTTACAAAAGTGGGAGCAAGGCAGAAGCAGAAAACTACAGACCTGTAAGTTTGACTCGTGGTAGGGAAAATGATGGAATCACTTCTGAAAGAAAGAATTGTTGAGTACCTAGAGGACAGCACTGGAGACCCAAAGCAGCATGGATTTACAGCAGGAAGGTCATGTCAGACTAATCTAATTGATTTCTTTGACTGGGTGACCAAAGTAATAGACCAGGGAGGGGCTGTGGATATGGCCTACCTAGACTTTAGCAAGGCATTTTATTTATTTATTTTATTTATTTATTTAGACAGCAGTTTGGAAAACCTTTGAGCCATAGGCTCATTTACAAAGGTACCTTGTCACAGTAAGACAAACGAAAATACACAGTATAACAGTATAACACAGTATAACAGTAACTTAAGACATAGATACAAACAAGCTGGTACAGGTAGGATTGATGCAAACAATACCAGAGTTATGTTGTCCTTAGCAGCTTAGTAGTAAGCTTTGTCATTAGTATTGAGTACGGCTTTGACTAGTGGCAATTACAGCTTCGGGGGTGTTAACAAGGTGGTTCCGTAAGGACGTTTTGAAGCACGATATAGTTGGAGCTTCGGAGATGGAGGGGGGCAGTGTGTTGAACCAGGAGGGGGCCCTAAAGCTGAAGGCTCTTTGGCCGTGAGAGGTCCTAGCTCTAGGGATAACAAGAGATGTTTTCCCAGAGGTCCAAGTATGAACTAGTGGGACAGAGCGGTGGATGGTGGTGGTCAATCCAGGCGGGGATAGCCCAAGGAGGGTCTTTTTTGTAAGGGTACATGTCAGATATTTGAGGTGCTCGTCAAGATCAAGTACCAGCGCTTTAGCGTACAGTAGACAGGTGTCCCACACAAAAAGATTAATAATCAAGTTAGCCAGCCTGGAAGTGGGTCCCAGGGTGGTAGCCTGGGTAGCGAACTGGCTGCACAACAGGGCACAGAAGGTAATAGTGAATGGAACACATCTGACCTAGTACATTAGTGAGTACCTCAGGGCTCAGTACTGGGTCCAATCCTCTTTAACATCTTTATAAGTGACATTGCAGAGGGTCTGAAGGGAAAGGTATGCCTCTTTGCAGATGACACAAAGATCTGTAACAGAGTTGATACACAAGAGGGGGTAGAAAAGATGAGAAAGGACTTGGCAAGGTTGGAGGAATGGTCAGACATATGGCAACTTAGATTCAATGCAAAGAAGTGCAAAGTAATGCACCTGGGAAACAAAAACCCAGGAGAAGAGTACACAATAGCAGGGGAGGTACTAACAACAACAAAAATGGAAAGGGACCTGGGGGTAGTCATATCAGATGACCTAAAGGTGGGTAAGCAATGTGAAAAGTCGGTAAGAAGGAGCCAGGGGGATACTGGGATGGGAAGGGGCATCACAAGTAGAAAAAGGAAGTGGTTATCCTCTATACAGACAGTTGGTGAGACCCTCATCTGGAGTACTGTGTGCAGTTTTGGGAGACCTCATCTATGCAAGGACATAGACAGGATGGAAGCAGTCTAGAGGAGGCAACTAAAATGGTGCAGGGTCTACATCAGAAACCATATGAAGAGAGACTGAGAGAGCTTAATATGTATACCCTTGATGAAAGGAGGGACGGGGGACATGATAGAAATGTTCAAGTACCTCAAGGGAATCAACAAAGTCCAGGAGGGTAGCATCTTTCAGAAAAGAGATGTGTAGAACAAGGGGCACAGTTTAAAGATAGGGGGACGGCTCAGGGTAATGTGAGGAAATTCTTTTTCACAGAGAGAGTGGTGGATACATGGAACAGCCTTCCTGAGGAGGTCATGCGTCTAAAACAGTGGGGAATTCAAACATGCATGGGACAGACACAAAGCAATTATAGTGGGGGTTGCAGGAAGCAGGCTGTTGGTTAACTAGAATCTTCAGCTTATCCAGTAGGTAGGGAAATGGGCAGACTGGGTGGGCCAAGTGGTCCTTATCTGCCGTCAAAGTCTATGTTTCTATGTTTCTATGATTTCCTTCGTTATGCATGAGGTTTTGTTAATTTGCTAATGAGTCTTCTTCTTTTCATGCAGCACCCTTCTTAGTTACCTTCTTTTTTCCCTGAATATGTTATAATTTATATAGGAATATCAGACCATGAATATGTATGCTAAACCGTTACCAATTATTTGTTTACTCTGCTATTTTACTGCTATATCCTTATGTATACCTACACTGACTGTCTTCTTGCCTGTACATAAATGTATTGCTACTTGACCTTGTGTGATGCAGGTCCACATTGTAAATGAGCTTGCTCAATGGTGTCCTCCTGGATAAATGAAGATTTGATTGATTGATTGATTGATTGATTGAGTTCTTCTTTTAAGGATTTCCTAAAGTGTGCAATTTTGGAAAGTACTACTAGAGCCTAAACCCAGTAAATTGTTTGTTGCTTTCTTCTTAACTCACTCACTATCTCTGATTATATGATATCGCACATGGATCCCTCTTTCTTACTTCTTCCTTTTAATTAACTTTCCCTTTCTGCTTTTCCTGAACAGTTACTGCACCTTACCTTAGGTTCATAGATTCATATATTCTGTTGGCAGATAAGAACCTCTTGGCCCATCTAGTCTGCTTGTAAAATCCCGACAAATAGTCCTCTACAAGACACTGCTGGGGGGACGTCATCCAGCCCCTCTGTTATCCAAGATACCCAATCACCCGAGGACCTTATGACTACATGACAGGGTCTTCATGTGTATTTATTTATTATTTTTTCTGATTTAGAATTTACTATGTAGATACTTAGCATTGTACACAATTCATTTGGAATCTGCCTGAAAATAAGCATTGTATATAAAAACAATAACCATACAGTGCTAATAGGTGCCTGGAACATGTAGACCTTAAATTGTGGTGTTAGATGAATTTTCATGCTGAGACTGAGACTGAGGCTGCTGAGACTGAGACAGAGAGAGTGAGATAGCAGCCACAGCTTCCTTGAATTAAGGAGGCTATTTTCTAGACTACCCTGAACTGAATTATTACTTTTTGGACCTGTGTAAGTAACTAGTATTGATTCTGTTTTTGGGGTGGACTTTTCTTAGTTTTAACTTTAATTTGCTAGGGAGTAACTGTAGCTGGGAGATATTTGCAGTCAATTGTGACTAGATCTGTTACTTAGCCTTTGTGAAATAGGTGTCTGTTAAGAGGAGAAGCTGAAAGGGGCCTAGTTGAACTAAGGATTTATAACTGGAGTTGTTTGTGGTCTCTGTCTGCTGAGACTGAGACAGAGAGAGTGAGAAAGCAGCCACAGCTTCCTTGAATCAAGGAGGTTATTTTCTAGACTACACTGAACTGAATTATTACTTTTTGCACCTGTGTAAGTAACTAGTATTGATTCTGTTTTTGGGGTGAACTTTTCTTAGTTTTAACTTTAATTTGCCAGGGAGGAACTGTAGTTGGGAGATATTTGCAGTCAGTTGTGACTAGACCTGTTACTTAGCCTTTGTGAAATAGGGGTCTGAAAGGAAGGAAGGCACTCCCTGGGGTGGAGGGTAAGAGTTGTAGGTGATTCTTTCTGGATGGCATAGGTTTACTCCCACCCACCCTTCCCATCACCCCATCCACCCCAAGCGCATAACTTCCTTTATAGCAGGGGCTCTGACATCACTTCCCCAAAACTGCTAACAACATATGCCTGTTCATATCCTTAAAGGTACAGCACACTGAATAGGGGGTAGAGACACTCACAAGCTTGCACACACTAAAACAAGAACAAAAAACCAAAAAGCATCTGTAACTGGAAGGGACACAGACATGTGGGGAGTGGTGCAATGCACTGGCTGTGGAGCAGCAGTTTTCTGGGAGACATTCTGGAGACTGCATTGCTGCCCTATTTGCAGGCATCTCTCTAGTCTGAGGGAAGGGGTTGTTCATCTCCATGCTGACCTGGCAAGGATTTGGGAAACCTGTTCCCCGACCCAGGAACCACCCAGGCCACTGCCACTACATCAGAGGTTGCCAAGAAAGAGGAGTGGTTGGACCACAGTGGATTCAGGGAGGGTGAGGGTGGTGGAACAGAGGTGCATCCCTCCAGTTGTGCCTCTCCACAATTTATTCACCACTCTGGCAAAGCATGGTTCCTCTATGGAGGCACCTGCAGTGGAGATCAAAGAGGATGCTGGGAACCTCCACAATGGAGACCCACAGGAGGGTGGCCCAGGACCCTACAGGGGAAGGAAACAACTCCTGGTGGGGGACTCAATTGTTAGGGAGGTAGAACTGGGGGAGGGATGGGAAAGGGAGGTAAGGTGCCTGCCCAGTGCCAAGGCTTGGAGGGACAGGAAATGAATCCTCAGGATTGTGGGAGCAGTGGCAAGGGAGAGGGAGCTGGATGTCATTATCTACTTAAGGACAAATGACCTGACTGAGAATGGGATCAGAGCAGTGCAACAGGAGTTTGTGGAGTTGGGGAGGGGACTTAGACAAGTAGCACACACGGTAACTTTCTTGGAAGTGCTACCTGTCTATGGCATGGATAAGGCTAGGGCACTCTGCACCATGGAATACAATGACTGGTTGAAAATCTGGTGCAGAGCTCAGGGATTTGGCTTTATTGGGGACTGGGGCTCCACCTGGAGGGATGCAGGGCTATACAGGTGTGATGGTCTGCATCTGTCCTGGAGGGGAACCTGGATCCTAGGTGATAAGTTTAAATGCTTCAATGGCAAGCATTTAAACTAGCCAAGGGGGGAGGCACTGAAGAGGAGAAGGGAAATCCTAACCCCTCAAAAATCAGGGTTATTAGTGAGGTAAACACCAAGATAGAGCAGTCAATAGGAAGAAGGGCAGGGGTAAATGGAGAAAAAGACAAAGGCAGTAGGGACAGGGATGGGGAAAAGAAATAAAGTCATAAAAAAATGGAAGTAATGAGTACCAATGCCCGTAGTCTAGGTAAAAAGCTCCCTGAAATGGTGGCCTTGATGGAAGAGGGATGCCTGGATATTGTGGCAGTCACAGAAACATGGTACACAGAGAACCATGACTGGGATGTCAACATACCAGGGTACACAATCTACAGGAGGGACAGGGAGGGAAGAAGAGGAGGTAGGAGTAGCTCTTTATGTAAGGGAAGGGATCAAAGCAACAGAACTAAAGGGTAAGCAGGGAGGAGGGGAGGCACTGTGGGTCACCCTGGAGACTGGAAATGGCTCCACAATCCACACAGGGGTTGCATGCAGACCCCCATCTCAGGGGGAGGAAATGGACAAGGAAATGATAGAAGGCATCCTTGGGATGGCAGAGAAAGGGGAGATATTGCTGATGGGGGACCTGAATATGCCAGATGTTGACTGGAGCACCTTTGCTGCAGCCACATCCAAGAGCAGGGCCATTCTCAATACCCTACAGGTGGCGTGCCTCAGACAGCCAGTTTTGGAACCCACTCAGGAGAGAGCAATCTTAGACCTGGTACTCTCAAATGGGGATGGAGAGAGGATCTCTGATCTTGAAGTGGGACGCCATCTGGGAACAAGTGACCACCAAACAGTGTGGTTCACAATAAACTTAGCTGTAGAGTCAAGTCACACAAAAGTGAAGGTCCTGGACTTCAGGAGGGCTGATTTTGTCAAAATGGGAGAGTGCCTCAGAAAAGCACTAGCAAACAGGCAAGAAGGTGGGGTGCAGCAACAATGGGGAAACATCAAAACCGCCATTGCAGAGGCAACAAGCCTTTGTGTGAAGCAAATAAACAAATCAAAATGAAAGAAAAACACTATGGTTCTCAAAAGAAGTGGCGGGGAAGGTAAGGGAGAAAAAGATAGCATTCACGAAGTATAAGGAAACACAGAAGGAGTAGGACAGAGAACTGTACCAGTTAAAGCAGAAGGAAGTGGGTTAGGCAGTCAGAATAGCAAAGGCCCAAACCGAGGAAAAGATAGTCAACTCAGTTAAGAAGGGGGATAAAACCTTTTATAGGTACATTAGGGAGCAAAGAAAGACTAAGGCAGGGATACTGAGGCTTATCAAAGAAGAAGGTGGTTGGGCAGAGAGGGTCAGTGAAAAAGCAGGGTCACTGAATGAATAGTTCTGCTCAGTATTCACAATGGAAAAGCAGGGGGAAATACCTAATCCGGTCAATAGAAGCACTCTGGATAGGGGGTTGATATTAGTCCTTTCACAGAAAAAAGGGTTCTGAAAGAACTCTTAAATATGAAGGTGGATAAAGCAATGGGGCCTGATGGGATTCACCCTAGAATTCTAAAAGAACTAAGGGAAGAACTAGTAACACCACCGACTGCCCTTTTTAATAAATCATGGGAGGATGGTGTGGTACCTGAGAACTGGAGGAGGGCAGATGTGATTCCCCTTCACAAAAGTGGGAGCAAGACATAGGCAGGAAACTACAGACCTGTCAGTTTGACCTCAGTGGTAGGGAAAATGATGGAATCACTTCTGAAGGAAAGAATTGTTGAATACCTAGAGGCCAGTTGGGCACAGGACCCAAGGCAGCATGGATTCACAGCAGGAAGGTCATGTCAGACAAATCTAATTGATTTCTTTGACTGGGTGATCAAAGCAGTAGACCAGGGAGGGGCTGTGGACATGGTCTACCTAGACTTTAGCAAGGCATTTGACACAGTCCCGCACAAAAGATTAATAAACAAATTGGCCAGCCTGTGAGTGGGTCCCAGGGTGGTAGCCTAGGTAAAACACTGGTTAGACAACAGGACACAGTGGGTAATAGTAAATGGAGTCCACAGTGAAGAAAGGAGGGTTACTAGTGGGGTACCGCAGGGTTCGGTACTGAGGCCGGTCCTTTTTAATGTCTTTATAAGTGACATTGCAGAGGGACTGGAAGGGAAAGAATGTCTCTTTGCAGATGACACAAAGATCTGCAACAGGGTTGATACACAAGTTGGGGTGGAAAGGATGAAAAGGGACCTGGCAAGGTTGGAGGAATGGTCAAATGTATGGCAGCTTAGATTCAATGCAAAGAAGTGCAAAGGAATGCATATGAGAAACAAAACCCAGGGGAAGAGTACACAGTGGGGGGGGGGTGAGATACTGACAACAACAAAAATGGAAAGGGACCTAGGGGTAGTTATATAAGATGACCTAAAGGTGGGCCAGCAATGTGAGAAGGCAGTAAGGAGGGCTGGGGGGATACTGGGATGCATAGGGAGAGGCATCACCAGTAGAAAACAGGAAGTTGTTGGCCCTCTGTACAGACAGTTGGGAAGGCCACATCTGGAGTACTGTGTACAGTTCTGGAGACCCCATCGCCACGAAGACATAGACAGGGTAGAGGTTGTCCAGAGGAGGGCAACCAAAATGATGCAGGGTCTGCATCAGAAGACATATGAAGAAAGACTAAAGGAATTAAAGATGTATAGCTTCAAGGAAAGGAGGGAGAGGGAGAACATGATATAAACTGTCAAATACCTCAAGGGAATCAACAAAGTCCAAGAGGGTAGCATCTTTCAGAAAAAGAGATGTGCAAAAACAAGGGGGTACAATTTGAAGATAGAGGGGGGATGGCTCAGTGGTAATGTGAGGAAGTATTTCTTCACAGAGTGGGTTGTGGATACATGGAACAGCCTTCCTGAGGAGGTCGTACAGTGAAATCAGTGGGGGAATTCAAGAATGCATGGGACAGACATAAGGCAATTCTAGTGGGGGGTAGGAGGAAGTAGGCTGTTGGTTAACTAGGATCTGCAGCTTATCCGTTAGGTAAGGAAATGGGCAGACTAGGTGGGCCAAGCAGTCCTTATCTGCCGTCAAATTCTATATTTCTATGTTTCTATGCACTGGTTAAAAAGAATGTATGTTTCTTTAAGCAGCACCCCCACTGAAGACTCGCGAGAGTTGAGGTGCTAGGGGCACGCTTTGACATTTTGTATTGATTGTGTTTGCCTGTTACATGAATGGGACTTACACAGTAAAGAGTCTTTACTTGCATTAAATTTGCTTTGGACAATCCTTTATTTTCAGGTAGCAGGACATACCCAGTGTGCACACTACTTACTCAATAAGCTTTTATTTTGTGTAGGCAAGCCACCTCCGGTAGTGCTGCATGAGCCCACACCTGCTGAGTCGCGGTGTTTCACTGGATTTACTGTTTACATAGAAACATAGAATTTGATGGCAGATAAGGGCCACTTGGCCCACCTAGTAAGCCCATTCCCCTACCTAATGGATAAGCAGCAGATCCTAGTTAACCAACAGCCAACTTCCTCCTACCCCCACTAGAATTGCCTTATGTCTGTCCCATGCATTCTTGAATTCCCCCACTGTTCTTGACTTCATGACCTCCTCAGGAAGGCTGTTCCATGCATCCACAACCCTCTCCATGAAAAAATACTTCCTCACATTACCTCTAAGCCATCCTCCCTCTATCTTCAAATTGTGCCCCCTTGTTCTTGCACATCTCTTTTTCTGAAAGATGCTACCCTCTTGGACTTTGTTGATTCCCTTGAGGTACTTGAAAGTTTCTATCATGCCCCCCCCCTTCCTTTCCTCAAGGGTATACATATTAAGTTCTTTTAATCTCTCTTCATATGTCTTCTGGTACCGTTACAGGGGGTGATATTTGGCTCACTGGGACTATCAATCGATTAAGGCTCTTAGTCCAGAAGCATTTCTACAACTAAGTACGCAGTGAAAAAATTAGTCACATTGGAAATAAAACTGACTCAGGTAACAGTACTGGACTTGGTTGGGAACACTCGGAGGCATAAGATGGATGAAACTAAGAGATAAATTCAATTTGGAAATGGACACAGGTACGGATAATACTTGTATTAATGAAAGTGTCAGAACTGCATTTTTGAAATTGGAGAGGTTGCTATTAAAAGAACTTGAGACAACATATAATATAAGCACTCTTGAGGAGTACTTAGAAAGAAAACAGACACCCAGGGGGCTGAGAATCAATATTGTTCCCTCGTATAGGTTGGAGGAATTTCAATTTAAAGAGGAGTGGCTGAAAGCTGTGGCTGAATGCTCAAGGATCTTAATTTAATTATTATTAATTAGAGATGATCTCAGTAAACATGTTGAACTACTAAAAGAACTTGAGGCAGCCAAAACAACAGCGGTTAATTTAAAAGAGAGTGTTGAATATCCAGGCCGGGATATTCAAACTGTGCCAGGCTGTGGCGCAAGCCTGGGCACAGCTCAACTTTGTTGCACAGGGGTGTGGCCTGGGCGATATTCAACGGAGCTGCGCTATGGCGCAGCAGCTTTGAATATCACACCCTGGCCACCTGCACTGTGCATGGCGCGGTGGCACTGCACCAGTGCAAGTGGCCAGAGTGGAGCATGGAGATGCACTGGCACAAGTGCCATTGCGCCATGCACAGCACCTGCGATATTGAAAGGGGACATGCAAATGGGGCCATAATATATGCAAGGTGCACAGGGAGCCATTTGCATCTCATTATGGCCCCATTTGCATGCCATTAGCATGCAGGTGCGCCGATCCCCAACGACTTGCACCTGGTGCCCTGCTAGGCTGCAACCATCAGGGACTGACGCCCCCTGCAGCCTGATTGTGGGCATTCCTGTAATATAAAAAAACGCCCAATATCCCTGGTGGTCCAGTGGACCGCACTGAGCCACTACGGGCATCATTAATAGGAACCCCCAAGTCCATTAACTCTGGTGATCTAGTGCCCCCACCCACCGCCCACTGAACCCTACAGCCCGCTTCCCCCATCCAGCCAGCGGGCGGCAGCACCCACCCGCCTGCCGCCCCGCCCAGCCCACCGACTGACAGCTTCGGTAGGGCTGCACGCCCATTGGTTCACAACATGAGCCAATGGGTGTGCGGCCCATACCATACTACTCAGTCTAGATATGTGAATGATTTCAACCTCTTTGTGGACTTAAACAAGTTTTTTTAGAAAATTCCGTTTGAAATTCCATTTCTACAAGAACCAACGTCTGGATACAAAAATGGGGTTTGCACTTGAAGAAACCTCTGACTTCCTGGAAGATTGAGACCTTGATCTGCTGATAAGAGAAATTACCTATCTGGACCAGGAAAGGGACTTAGCTATTGATATAATGACCTCGAAGGGAATTGAGGAATCCGGGGTTCCATGTTCAGGCCCCACCAGGGAACCTGAATTTCCAGAAATGGACTTAGATTTGGACATCTTGGAGGAACTATTAAGGGAACAAGACTTCAAACCAGAAAAGACTCCCCCTTTGGTATTTTAAGGTAATGCCATATTAAATGCTAGCCAGAAGTTTAAAAAAAATGAGAAAAATTCAGTTTCCTTCCAAACTCTGAATTCTTTCCTAAGACATATAATGCAGCCATTTGTTCATATGAGAAAACTGTCATTAACCAAGTAGCAACCTTACTTAATAACAGCATTGCCACTCAGAGATACTGTTTGACTAAGCAGGAAGGAGAAGCACTTTAATCTCTCACTATGGAAAAAACAATAGTAATAAAACCAGCTGACAAGGGTGGCAGTATTTTTACTATGGACAAGGAGAAGTACAGACAAACAGTACTGGGATTATTGAATAATGTAAATAACTATGAAATACCACCTGGTAATCCACAGCAAAATATAGGAAGGAATTAAACAACATACTTATGCAAGCAATAACTAAAGGGGAAATTACAGAGGCAGAATATGGTTATCTGTGGAAAGAACATCCGGTGGTGCCTGGATTTTATATACTTCCCAAAGTGCACAAAGACAGAGAATCACCACCAGGGAGACTGATAGTATCTGGAGTGGGGTCTATGACACAAAATTTAGGGAAATGAGTGGATTTTTCCTGCAGCCACTGGTAAATAATTTGGGATCATATATAAAGGATACTACAGATTTTTTTTTAGGAAAATACAGGATTTAGAATGGGAAAGTGACTTTAGTTGGTTGGGCATAGACGTAGAATCATTATATACTTTTATTGGTCGTCTCTGCCTCTTATAAGTTAGATCACGTGGTCTCGAAAAACCAATCAGTCCACTTTACCATTTGCAGGCTATACATTCTAACCACTAGAGGTCTGTCTGCTTTAATCTGCCTGCTTCATCGATCCTTTAGCCCCAAGAGTGATATTCTGAGCCTGTCTTCCTTATAATGATTTGAAGTCAAGTACCCATTCAATTGCCCTGCCCCCTGGTCTCTGCTAATACTAATAACCTATTCTTCTGGGTACCCTTGGGCCGACTACCCCCTGACCTGGCTCCCAGGCGTAACCCCTATCTGCCCCCTAAAGTCATAGCTTCCTGTTAGCCAGCGCCTGGCTAAGATGTCCTTTCTGTTGCTGTAGCTGGCTACCTTACCTCGCCACTTGGGAACTCCCCCGCTTTGGTCACCTCGAGCGCTCCTACTGCCCAACCAAGCAATGACCATGGCTCATCTGGCGCTGGCAGATAATATAACCAGCAGTTAAGGTACCCAGCACACCCTATACCCCTTTAAGCCCCCCACGGACTGAACATCTGCTAAAGGCCTCCGAATTGTGCACCTCAATATGGGGAGCATCCTACAAAACCTCGCAGAACTCACAGCCTGGGTGGCCCACTACAAGCCAGACATACTGAGTATTACAGAAACTTGGCTGAAACCTAGAATACCCGACTCCGCGTATGCCCTCCCGGGTTACAGCTTCTTGCAGCATGACAGGGCGGGCAGTAAACATGGGGGGGTGTGCTCCTTTACTTTCGAGGGCACCTAAATGTTTCCACTGTACCTCACTCACCTCATGAACCTCCGGTATGTGAGTTCCTCCACTCACTCCTCCTCCTTGGAAACACGAAAAAGGTGCATATTGTTTGTGCCTACAACCCTCCGAAAGGTGGGGTCCAAGGGATCTCTGCCTTACTTGACCTTCTCAAAGCAAAGGTGGGCTCATGTGAGTTACTTATCCTGGGGGACCTAAGCCTCAACTGGCTGGGGCCAAATACCAGTGTATTTGAACCTCTCCTATAGGGCCTTGCACTTAGCCAGATCATTACAGGGCCCACCAGGACCTCCTCTCGGGGAGACAAAGGCTCACTTATTGACTGGGTCCTCTGCAACCGATTAGACAGAATTGTCCACTCGGGAACTCTCCCTGATGCCATCTCGGACCACTCGCCTATCTTCTGCATATGGGGCACCACCTCGCACAAAGTCCCCTGCAGGGTGATTCAGATGAGGGACTTCTCCAAGCTCAATCTAAGGGATTTCCTCAATGACCTCCACTGCGCAGACTGGTCTGGGGTCACAGCCACTAACGACCCCGTTGCAGCCCTTGACCAGTTCCAACCCGTTTTGCACCACTGCAAAACAGGCATGCTCCCCTCACTAAAAGGAGAATGAGGGGCACGGTCACTAAGTGGCTACATGGGGGACTGTTCTCCCTCATGAAGATGAGAGACAAATGGTGGGTGAAATATAAACTCTCACGCAACATTAATGATCTCATCGAGTACTGGTGGCTCAGAAACTCCTGCAAGAGTGCCATACGCACTGCTAAGAGCGAATTCTGTAAATCCACCCTCCTTGCCACAGCCTATAACCCCCGGCGATTCTGGCAAAACATCAAAAACCTGGTCGGTGGGTCTGCCAAGGAAATGACCCCCGACGTCAATATTGGGGGTCTAACTGCAATAATCCCCACACTATTGCCTCTGCTTTCAACAGCATGTTCACTAACCTGACAGCCTCGTCGTCGTCCCGACCCGCTGCACCTACTCAGACTGACGGGCCCCCCAGCCTCCTTTCTACCTCAAAAGAATCTCAGTTGGGGAGACCAAGACCCTCCTTGCTGGGCTTTCCCTCCACACGGGTGCTGGTCACGACAACCTCGAACCTAAACTGCTGAGCTTGGGGAACCCTCTCCATGCTAGGCCAGTCGCCCACATATTTATTGCCTCACTCATCTTGGGGATCTTACCTGACATTTGGAAGGTTGCCAAGATTGTCCCTGTGCACAAGCAAGGAGACCCCAAGGATATGAAAAACTACCGCCCCATCGCTGTACTCTCGGCAGTCAGTAAGCTCCTAGAAAAGGCTGTCGCCTCTCAACTCTCCCACTATCTTCAGGAGTATGCAGTTATCTCCCCAGCCCAGCATGGCTTTCGGAAGGGGTACAGCACATCGACAGCGCTTGCTGTAGTTACCTCGGAGATCCGGACAGCCACCGACCAAGGCAAACGGACCGGTGCCATCTTTGTGGACCTCTCTAAGGCCTTCGATCGTGTTGACCACCCCATCCTCCATTCCACTCTACAGTCCATTGAATTCTCCAACTGAGCCCTTGCATGGTTCTCAGACTACCTTGGGGGAAGGCAGCAATATTCTTGCTTCAACCGAGCCTTCTCTGCCCTTTCCCCTGTCACCCTCGGGGTCCCCCAGGGATCCGTCCTCGGACCCATTCTGTTTTCCCTGTACATCAATGGGCTGCCCTCCATTGCTACCCACGGGCACATAACCCTATACGTGGATGACCTAGTCTTACTGTACAGTTCTCCGGACATGCCTAGCATAAACACGTACCTAAACTCTGACTTCTCTAGTATCCAGAACTGGCTGGTGGATCACAAGCTCACCATCAACCTGGATAAGACCACAGCCATGCTATTCGGGTCTTCTGCCAAAATCAGTGCCTGCCGCACACCCCTAAAGATTCATGGGGCTAATGGTGCCCCCCTACCAGTCCCTGTTGCCGTGAAGTACCTAGGCGTTACCCTCGATCTGCAGCTGGATCTTACAGTGCACCTTAGAAATGTCTGTATGGCCACTAACGGGAAGCTTAGACTTGCATACAGGGCTAAAGATTGCCTCACCCCGGCTGCTTGTCTCGCCATAGCCAGGGGGATACTCCACCACACTCTGCTACGGGCTTGTAGCCTTTGCCCTGGTCCCAAACTCCAGCCTAGCTAAGTGGGATCGTGCATCAACAACATTTGCCAGTTAGCCCTCTCCGCTCCCCGCCTCACGCATCGTTGTGAGCTATACTCCAGGCTGGAATGGCTCCCCCCAGAAAAACACCGTGCGTTTGTCCTGGGCAACTTTGTTGACAACATAGTCAGAAATACCACTCCTCCTGCACTTGCCCTCCCCCTCAAGCATGACACCCTTGCCTACAACCTACGATCTGACCCTACTCAGATCCGCCTGGTTCCTAAGACCTGCACTCTCACTGGTGACCGGGCCTTCTCAGCCTGCGTGCCTAGGCTGTGGAACTCCCTTCCTGTACTTGTACGTGCATCTCCCTCCCATCACTGCTTCAAAACCTCATTCTGGAACTTCCTCAAATCCACAACTGCCTGTCTCTGTGCTTCATAGCTCCAGTTACATCCCCTCCTCCTCCGGATTCTCTAGGGTGACTGTGGGTGCTAAATCCATGATGGTCACCTGCACTATTGCACTTAGGCCCTCCCGGGGCAAGGGGGGGGCGACTCTAGCTAGCACTTCCCTCCTGTAGCTGCTCATGGAGGGTAGTGTTTCTCTCTAAAAGATAGGAGCCCACGAAAGATCATATATTGTGTTGTACTCCCTGTCATGGGTGTTTCCTGGCGCTCAACCTCCTCCCCACTGCCGATTTATGACTTGTCTGTTGCATTCCTTACCTGTTACCCTGGTTACCTGATTTTTATCTTGTTTGCTGTACACCTTACCTTGCTATGTTTTCCTGGTGCTTACCCACTTCACTACTGTCGATTTATATCTTGCTTGTTGTTTACCATACCCCACTATGTAATGACAGGGTACCTTATAACTGTTCCACCCACTTGCATGTGGGCCCAATTGTACCCTGCCCCTGTATTGTGTCTCCTATGTACTCTGTAATCCTCCCGGGTCGCACCTGAAAATAGGCACATGCTGTCTAGTGTGCTAACCTGGTTAACAAAAGCAAATAAATAAATACACCATAGAGATGGACTACGTGCAACAAAAAAGTTTCCAAACAGGTACCAAGAAACAGATGAAGTACCAACCAAATTCATTTTGAATTCCTTGTATTTCATCCTGAAACATAGCTTCTTTGAATTTGAAGGTACTTTCTATGAACAAAAATGTGGCACGGCAATGGGTGCGTCAATGGCACCCAGCTATGCCAATCTGCTTCTTGGAGACTGGGAGAAAACTTTAGTGTTGAATGAAAATGCAAACCCATTTTTTCAACACATAGTAATATGGAAATGTGAAATGTGAAACTGTGACTTTGTTGACCTTCTGTATGCATCAAATTTTGTGTTTTTGTATGAATATGTATCATTAAATCCATTATGTATTTTCTTTTTTATAGGATTTCGAACCCAACTGTCATTGTGGGTCCTGGTTTCTCCTTCCTACCTGGATTTCATTGAAATTGGAGTGCTGATTACTTACACTAATAACAATCCTTATGACAACATGACAGGGTCTTCGTGTGTATTTATTTATTATTTTTTCAGATTTAGAATTTACCATGTAGATACTTAGCATTGTACACAATTTATTTAGAATCTGCCTGAAAATAGTCATTGTATATAAAAACAATAATCATGCATTGCTAATAGGTGTGTGGAACATGTAAACCTTAAATTGTGATGTCAGATGAATTTACATAAGGCACCGGTTAAAAAGAGTGCATTTTTCTTTAAGCAGCACCCCCACTGAAGACTCGCGAGAGTCGAGGCGCTAGGGGCACGCTTTGTCATTTTGTATTGATTGTGTTTGCCTGCTACACGAATGGGACTTACACAGTAAAGAATCTTTACTTGCATTACGTTTTCTTTGAACAATCTTTTATTTTTGGTATCAGGACATATCCACTGTGCGCACTACTAGTGGTGGGCGAAGTGGCCTCAATTCACTCCGCGAAGTGATTCGTGGAGCCAAGGGAATTAACGAAGTACTCTGCAATGCGAAGTGGAGTAATTCATGTTATAATGGGTAATGCGAAGTCCATTGAAAACAATGACTTTGCATTACTCTGCCTTCCCAGACCACTACTCCACCAGTCTTAAAGGCAAAGTGCATTGAAAACAATGTACTTCGCCTCACTTCGCCTTGTTTTTAAGCTCCAAAGGCGAATTTTGCAGTCATTCATGGGATTTTGGGTCACATGGGCTCTATATTGATCTGCACAGCCTCAGTTCGGGGTAGTATGTGTAGAAAGCTGTAGGAGACAGTGTGCTCTGAGAGCTGTCTGTGATTCAAACCTTCCAACAGCTGTTAGAAAAGCCTTTTTAAGTAATTATTTTTGCTCAAACTTTAGTTCATCGATTATAGGAAACCCTCCTGTGCTCATATCATTGAGCGTTTTTGTTTGTGTGTGGATTTTGAATGTTAATTTACAACATTGAGTCTGTGTAGTAAGAGACGGTGAAAGTGTGCTTTGGGGGAGGGGCGTATCTGTGGTGTAGGTAGATTTAAATTGGAGAAATAGGGAGTTCTTTGTTTTTTGGTTATATTTTTGTTATGTAACTGACTGTGTTAATGTACACACAGTAATATTGTCATTAATTGTTGACATTTTTTTGCTGATTGTGTGTCGTGTGGATCTGGTGCAGCAGTTCATAATTTCAGGTTGTTTACAATATGTGGTATAGTACTGAACTTTTCAATTTGCTATGCATCATTTGTAGACAAATTGTGTGTGTGTGTGTGTGTGTGTGTGCAGTGCGTGACATCAAATAATACACCTTTTATTGTGCCACAGTGTAACTGCAGGTGCAGCAGTGTGAACCTGCTATCCACTGCAGCTGCATGATTTTGTACTGCGATTGTGGTATCTTTTCTTTGTTTTGCTGCTTGCACTGCTGTAAAAATCTGCAGTCAGTCCCCCACCCCCAACCCCACCGGCAAAGGAATAGTTTTCCAGATTGGATTGTTTGTGACTTCAGCACCATTGGTTAGTTAAGGTGTTGTTTTCACTTGTGAATTTGCGTCTGTATCTGTTGCTGAAGCCACAGTTGTTTTTTTGGCTTCACATCCAGCATTCCCCCATCCAGAGTGAACATTCCAAAATCTAAATTTGTTTCGAATATTGTTGTTGAACCCCCAAAATGCCCGAAAAGAGACTTGCAAGCAAAGCTGGTTCTCGCCATTGCACTGCTGCCAGGGGTAAGATTGTCAGTGGGCATGGTAGTAAGCAGACACAGAAGTGCATTGCTGGTGTGAGGGAAGGTATTTCTCCCACAATGTTTTTTACAGCCCAATCAGTAGCTTCACTCATAGCTGAAGGAAATGATGTTGTCCCAGCTGGTGGTGTTAGTGCAGTTGCTGGTGGTGGTATGAGTATTGCTGCCTCAAGTTCCACTTCTGACCAGTGTACCATGTCTAAAAATATAGTGGCGTGTGAAGCAGTGCAAGTGAGTGGCAGTGTAGATGATGTCATACTTCCCAGTAGCATCCCAGTAACTGAACATGAGGATTCTGATAATCATGTCAATGATAGAATGCAATGTGACATTTCTTCCACCATGGTTCAGTTCACGCATTTTCCATGCAGTGATTCACAGTGTGGTGAAAAAATATCAGGTGATGGTGGTGTTGATGAAGATGATGATGAATCTGATGATGATGATGTTACTGTGGTTGCAACATGGAGTCCACATGCCAGCATCCAAGCAGAAGATGTGGATGTGGATGATGTTGATGAATATGATGATGATGTAGCTGACCCCAGTTGGGAACCAGAGAAAAAGAAATTCAAGGTGGCTGTGTCTGGGTCTGTTTGCATTAATCACCCCTCCCTGTAAAAAATTGTGATTTACCAGTTTCAGTTGATGGTTATGGTGATGATGATGATGACCCAGTAATAATGATAGGTAATCGTGGTGGTCAGTTGCAGTCCAAGTGTGTTCTGCCCAAAAAATCACGTAGCACACTCCCCACTTCATGGCTTAAAAGAACGGAGTCCATTAAGCAGCATCAGGGACATGTTAAAAGTAGAACATCACAGTCCCTTGTTTGGAATTTTTTTGTTCAAGATACAAATGATGAGTCAGTTGCAATCTGCCAGGTTTGCCATGTACATGTGAGTTGAGGTAAAAAGGGGAGCCATCTGGGCACAGCAGGACAGCATACGCATCTTAAGAATAGACATATGGCACTGTGGACCCAGCACAAGATGGCAGCTAATACCACAGGGCGTTCACCCTCGCCATCAACCATAACAGACATTTTATCCCCTTCCATGACTGTTAAATCCAGTTGGAAATTAAATGTGTGCAGTAGTGAGGAAATAAGAGCAGAGGATTACTATAGGCATGATGAGGTGGAGGAGCATAATTATTTTGAAATGTTCAGTGCTGGTGAGAGTAGCAGTTTTGGTGGTTGTGGTGGTGGTAAATGCAGTATGTCTAGTGCAAGTGGTACATCAACCCGGGTTGGTAAATGTGGCAAAATAACTGCATTTGTGGGTTTGTCATCATCACCTGTGCAACCGTGTTCATCAAATGTCCACACTCCACCCTCTGCCATTCACAGAGCAGAACCATTTGTCATCGCACCCCATGTAAAACATGTAAGTCAGCCCACGTTACAGAGTGTTTTTGAGCATAAGCTAAAGTACCCACCCAATCATACAGTGTCACATGAACTTAATGCTGCTGTAGCTGAAATGCTGGTAATTGATCTTTTGCCCTTCTCCTTTATGGAGAATTCTGGGTTCTGGCGGTTTGCTGCATGTGCCTGTCCAAAATGGAAAGTCCCATCCAGGACATACTTTTCAACCCGTGCTGTCCCTGAGTTGTACTGTACTGTGTCTGACTCAGTAAGACATGCCCTTCAACATTCATCCATTTAAGTATGGCTATGTGGACAACTGGAAAAACAGCGGGGAGTTCATATTTGTGTATAACTGCACACTGGGCGCAGGTGCCGGGGGTTGTTTGTGATGTTGGTAGTGTGAATAATCAGTGCAGTAAGGTGGCATGTCGTGGTAGCAACCTTCCAGGAATTCAACAGCATGCAACGATTGCTATGCACAATGTGTCCTGTTCACACACTGGTGAAAACATGTTGGACATGGTACTGACTGAAACTGACAAGTGGCTGAACCCCCTGTCCCTGAGATCTGGGTTCATAACAAGTGACAATAGGTCAAATGTGGTGAAATGCATCACGAATGGTGGCTTTTTTTGTGTTCCATGCATGGTCCATTACTTAAATCTTGTGGTGCAGGAGCTTCTGCAGCACCCTAATGTAAAGGAAATGCTAACAGTAGCACACCATATCTGTTCTCACTTTTCACGATCTGCAAAGGCCTGTGACCAGCTTCAGCAGTTGCAGATCTGAAACAGCCTCCCTCAGCACCGCTTGAAGCTGGAAGTTGTCATCCAGTGGAACTCCACTTTATACATGGCAGAGAGGTTGTATGAACAATACAAAGCCATCTTAGAATATCTTGTGATGCACACTAGCCGTGACAGTTCCGGGGCCTCAGTGTCTATGATGACTGAACAGTGGCTCCTCATAGACTCTGTAATAACAATTTTGTGGCCTTTTGAACATATCACACAGGCATTGAGTGGTGAGTCTGCCTCCATTAGCCAATCAATTTGACTGCTGTGGGTGCTGAGGCAGACATTGTTTTTTTTTTTATCATATAAGATTTTATTGAGTTTTACCATTTACATATCAATCATGTTACTAGTAATAGTGGACTAGACATACAGATTTGATGTCCCATTAATACAGACAGTAATACGTGCCATAAGACCAAAAGGAATCATACACTGCAAATGCTACTGTAAATTATATCTAAAGTTTTCTAAGGCAATTATGAACATTGAAAAAAGACATCCCAATTGCTTCAGTGCATGACCGTCCCAGAACGATATGTGTAAGTTCTATTTAATATCTGAATAATGCACAAAGGCATAACAGCTATCTATCAGTCTTAATAATCTTAGTGGTCATGAGCATCATTCTCCTTATATAGCTTATAGTATATATATATTACTTCAGGTTCCTTAAGGCAGTGAGAACTGAAGTGAAGGAATAAAGACAGGTAAGATGTCAGAAAGTTGCTTGTAAGGTGAGGTGAGGACTCCTTTATCTGCCACACTGGCCATAGTGTGTGTGTGTGTGGGGTGTACACAGCTAAACTCAGCATATTTGGGGGTTTTGCGGTGAGGGGGGTGGAACTACACAGATGTGGGATTGTAAATAGGCATCCCACTTTTTATGGTATTTAGGGAGGTGGCCTTTTCCCACTGCTGCGAGTCTCTCAAATATAGCTAGTCGAGCTATAGCTGCCCACCATGCATTTTCTGCTGGGGTTGTGGGCTGCCTCCATTTCATCAGAATGGCCCTTTATGCCTCCATTACTGCTGCAAGGATCCAAACTTTCAATGAGAGAGGCAAAGGGTCCAGAATGGAGACGTCTCCTAACAGTAAGGAGTCCTGGGAATGGGAGAGCCTTTTACCAACAATCTTTGAGCAGTCGTCTAGCACCTGATGCCAGAAACTTTGGAGGGCTGGACATGTCCATAGGATATGGATCAGATGAGCCGGGGAGGACTGGCACCTCCAACACCTGTCATGTTTCAGTATTTTGAGTTTGCAAAGTATGGCGAGTGTCCTGTACCATCTCAGAAGAAATTTTAATTGAATCAGCTGACTCTTAGCATCCTCATATGCAGTATGAGCCATCCTCAGGCAGTCAGACCATAACTGCAAGGAGATGGGGAAATTTAGTTCCTTCTCCCACGCTATTTGACATGCAGATGTAGGGTCTGGCTGAGAGTTCCGAAGCACACTAGAGAAAAGACCCACCAGCCCTTGGCCTTTTCTTGGCTTGTGGAGAGTATTCAAGCAGCTCCATCCATCCACCTCTAGGTGTGCGGTTAGGAGAGGGGCAAGAGCACTTCGTATCTGGAGATATCTCCAGAAATCTTGTGTTTTCAGGTCAAAGTGGCCCTGCATTTGATCAAAGGACATTAGAGTTTTGCCATCAGGAAGAAGAAGGTCCCCCATGGTTCGGACACCCTTGGATGCCCAGTGAAACTAATTCAGAGGTCTGTGGTATATTATGATAAGCTTGTTGTTCCATAGTGGGGCATAGGAGATTGGGTGACAGGAAGCCTTGCTTGGGACCCCACTGAGAGCCATGGCCCAATACCAGGATTTACAAGTCTCCCTCATAATGGGAGTGACCTGACCTTCAGGGAGTTTCCTGCTGGTTAACAGCGAGAAGAGAGAATTACCTGGTATAAGGGCGGCTTCTAAAAGTACCCATTGAGGGGGTATTATTAGGGACAAACCATGCAGTGGCTTGGGCCATGCGAAAGACCAAATGGTAGCCTATGAACCATGGGAGCCCCAGCCCACCTTTTGACCAATGTGCTCTCAGTTTTGTGCGTCCCCAGCATGCCACTTTGCCACCCCATTAGAAAGAGGAGATGAGTTTATTCAAGGCAGAGAAAGGCTTTGGAGATATGGGAATTGGAAGATTACCCAAGGGCACCTCCAGTTTGGGAGGGCAAGTAGTTGGGACAGCTCACCAACCTTGTCCAACTCAGGCACTGTTATGCAATGCCAGATCTGTCTGCAACAAGACTGGTCTTATTGTAGACTTTGTTGCTAGGGCAGATCTGGTTTGCATTACTGAGACCTGGTTGGATGGGAATGCGGCCCCTTTTTTAGAGGCCGCTGTTCCCACCGGGTACTTGGTTGTACATCGCCCAAGATTGGACCACGGGGGGGTTGCGGTCTGTTTCAAGACCGAATTGGACCTAACGGGTATACCAGTTGAGGAGGCCAGGTCATTTGAGTGTACTGTGGTAGCTAGTGTTGGGTGCAGGATCGCCCTCATCTACCGTCCATCAGGTGATGAGAAGCTATTCCTGCAGGAAATAGTAGACTTCACCGTCGACATGGCTTTGGAGTTGCCCAGACTGATGGTTCTGGGTGACTTCAATGCCTGGGTCGACAACGAATCCTCGCTTTTTGGTCAAGATTTCCTCCAGGTGATGACATCTTTGGGCTTCACACAGGTTGTTTCCTCAGCTACATACAATGGAGGTCACTCTCTTGACCTGGTCTTCCTCCTGAAGATCAAGGCCTCTGATTTAGTGGTGGAACCAGTCGGTTGGTCTGATCAATACTCAGTTGGGTTCAATTTTGTGGTCCCCCTGGGTAGGTCGGCCCCTGTGGAGTTGGTCAGGTACCGCCCTTTGCGGGATGTGGTCCCTGAAGACCTGACGGCGGCGGTTATTGACCTCTCATTGTTGGATGAGTCTTGTACAGATCCCGAGCAGTTGGTAGTGGCCTATAATGGGGCCATATCTTCAGCCCTCGATCTGATTGTTCCTATCTGAGTTTGCCCCTTTCCACATCACCCTGGAGCCCCCTGGTTTGATGGGGCTCTGAGAGAGTTGTGGAAATCGGGGCATAGGTTAGAGCATCGTTGAAGGAAGACTGCCACTGATGCCGACCACTGTATTTTGCTAGAGCATTATAAACTCTACCAAACAGAAATTTCCCATAAGAAGGCAGAATTTCTGTCCAGGGAAATTTCTGTCGCACGGAACCAACCGGCTCAACTCTTCAGAACTGTTGACAGGCTGTGCAACCCAGCCTGTCGGCAGCTCCGTCGAGTTTTTACATAAACTGATTGTGATGAGATTGCTCGCTTCTTTGCGAATAAGGTCAACGACATCAGGAGGGAGTGCCACCAACTTCACTCTAAGGGGGTTGCTGTTGATCGGTGCTCTGTCACAGAGCCCGGAGTTTCCTGGAGTACCTTTGACCTGCTGGATCTCATAGACATTGTGAGGATTATCCAGGAGATGCATCCCACGTGCTGTAGTTTAGACCTAGGCCCTACTTCCTCTGATTTTGGGTTATAGTGAGATCACTGGCCCGGTCTTAGCTCAGATTGTCCGGTGCTCTCTAGGCATGGGTGAGTTCCCTAGCTCCCTGAAGGAGGGGGTGGTAATCCCTCTTCTGAAAAAAGCTTCTTTAGACCCGGAGAAATCCGGTTTTCTTAAGAGGCATAGTACTGAGACTGCTCTGGTTCAGGTGCTCAATGATCTCCTGATGGCGAGAGATCGGAGACGCCATTCTATCTTGGTTCTCCTGGATCTATCATCAGCTTTTGATAATGTGGATCATGGGGTTCTGCTCGTACACCTGAGGTTCATCTGTGGGCTGTCGGGTACAGTCCTCAGATGGTTTTCATCCTTCCTCACTGGGAGAACGCAGAGAGTGGTCTCAGGTTTGTTTTCATCCGGGGCTTTCTCTGTCTCTTGTGGGGTACCTCAGGGTTTGGTGCTGTCCCCCATGTTATTTGCAGTATATATGCTACCCCTCAGAGACATTGTAAGATGTTATGAGCTGAGGTTTCATTGCTATGCTGATGATACCCAGCTCTACCTGTCTTTTGCGCCTGACCAGGTTGGTGCTATCTCAGTACTGAACAGCTGCCTCACAGAAATCCAAGACTGGATGAATTCCAGCAGTCTAAAGTTGAACCCAGGAAAGACTGAGGTTTTGGTTGTGGACCCAGGTCATGGGGTAGAGGGGTTGAGGACTGGGCTCCCTTCCGGTTTAGTCCTAGGGGGGGCCCAGTTTCTCACCTCTGAATGGGTGCGTAACCTGGGAGTGGTGCTTGATGATGGTCTGACTCTTCAACATCAGGTATCGGCAGTCAGTCAAGCTGGCCTTTTTCTATCTTAGGAACATTGCCAGGATTAAGCACCTTGTTCCATCCAGCGACCTGCCTGTTTTGGTCCATGCCTTTGTGACATCGCACCTTGATTATTGCAACTCCCTTTATCTAGGGCTTTCTGGGGTTGATATCCGCCGCTTACAGCTAGTGCAGAATGCGGCAGCATGTTTGTTGACTGGGGCATCTAAAAGATCTCATATTACCCCAGTGCTGCATGCTCTGCACTGGCTGCCAATACAGTGGCAGATCACCTTTAAAGTAGGTCTACTGACTTACAAATTCCTACATGGATCAGGTAGCGATTACTTGAAAGAGCTCCTGGTTCCTTACACCCCTTTGCGACAGCTCCGCTCAGCTGACGAGGGGTTGCTGGAGATTCCGAGGGTTAACTTAAAGTCATCTGGTGCACGTGCCTTTGGGTTTGCGGCACCTACCCTCTGGAATTCTCTGCCCCATCAGCTCTGGGAGTGCAGGACGGTGGGGAATTTCAAGCAGGCACTTAAGACTTTTTTATGGGAGAAGGCATTTCCTGTATTATCTTGATTTTATATTACATGTATTTGTACATGTGTTTTGTTTTTATGAATATCGTACAGCGCTTTGAAATTTGAAAGACACTTAATCAAATAAATTTTATTATTATTATTTAGAAGGTATGAGACCCTTGAGAATATGAACATATTTTGGCTTTTAGAGTAAGCTGCATCTTTCGCCATCTCTGAACCTCAACTGTAAGGGATGCTAAGAGGGGAGAGAAGTTGGCCTTCTCCAGGTCGCTCCATATAGAGGGAATATAAATCCCATGGTAGGAGAAACATTGAGGTGCCCAAGTGAAGTCAGTGCCTGCTAGGCAATGTCTACCACACTTTGTGTTTAGCAGGGAAAGAATGGTTTTCCTTTGATTAATAACTAGACCAGAGAGGGAGGCAAACTCATTTAGCACGGAGAGGATTATAGGTAGTGAACATTCAGGATTGGATAATGTAAGGAACATATCATCAGCATATGCATTGACCAGAAAGGACTGTTTGTTAATGGGAATCTCAATAATGTCTGGAGTGCCCACGAGTTTCCTGATCAAAGGATCCAGAGCAATAATAAAAAGAAGGGGGGAGAGGGGACATCCTTGCCTGTTACCTCTTTGGAGAGGGAAAGGAGATATCTTGGTTAGTGATGATTCTGGCTGTTTGCAGGTGATATAACGTGGAGACCCAGGAGCGAAAAGAGGAGCCAAACCCATAAAGGCTGAGGACATTATGAAGATACCCCCATTCTAAGGAGTCGAACACCTTGGCAAAATCAATTGCCAAGGCTGCCATGGGAGTCTGGGAGTGGAGTGCTAGCCATTTCAAGTTAAGGACAAGGCGTAGGTTATCTGCTCCCGACTTACCCTTAGAAAAACCTGATTGTGAGGGGTGTATTAGGGTGGGAAGAACCCCAGCCTATTAGTCAAAACTTTGGCTAACAGTTTGGTGTCCACGGGGAGCAATGAAATAGGCCTAAAACTGGCACAGTTCAGTGCATCTGAGGATTTCTTGGGAATTAAAGTTATTAGGGCTTTTCACATGGTGGGAGGGAGAGCAGTGGTATTCTATGCTTCCTGTAGGGCTTGTAGTAGAGGGGTGGTGATCTCTGCCTTAAGAAGCTGATAAAGTTCTACTGTCATCCCATCTGGTCCTGGAGCCTTCCCCTTCACCATTTGGGACAGGGCGGACTGAAGTTCCTCAGGGGTGACAGGGGCGTCCAAGGTATTACAATCCTCTTGAGAGAGTTTGGGAAGGAGGATCCCTCTACATAGCTGTGATATGCGTGTGGAAAGTTCTGCAGCCGAAAGTTTGGACTGGGTCTGGTAAAGTTCTTCAAAAAAAGGTGCATGGTTTCATTAATAGCTTTGGGTGTCAAGGCTACTTTACCATCCTTATTCTTTAATGCTAGAATCTGGAGGAGGCTTGTTGCTTACGGAGATGATAAGCTAGCAGCTTACCTCTCTTGTCCCCTCCCTCCCATGACTTATGTTTAGAATGTAAAAGTTGCCATTCCGCTTTTTGATTTAACAGAGTGTTTATTTGATATTTGAGGCCTGTGATATTGGATAAGAGTGGAGAGTTGAGCGGGTTTTGGGCTGAGGCTTTAAACTGCTTCCCCAGGATTGCAAGTTTGGCTTGCATAGTGCGTAGGGATTCTGCATGAGCCTTATTTTTAGCTGCTGTGAAAGAAATGATCCTCCCCCTGATAACAGCTTTAAAGGCTTCCCATATCGTAGAGGCCGAGACTTCGTCAGATGTATTAAGAGAGAAATATGTACATGCGTCATCTTTAATACAGGTTTGAAAGGTTCTATCCTGCAAGAACAGAGGGTTGCACCTCCATCTTATAGCAGGGGCTTCCTGGCCCGGTGGGGAGAATAACATCGATAGGGGGACATGATCAGAGATCACAATGCTGCCAATTGATGTGTCTGTGATCCCCGGTGCAGCCACATAGTTTGCAAGCCAGAAATCAATCCTACTATGAGTGTGGTGCACTGTCAAGTAAAAGGAATAGTCATGCCCTTGCGGGTGATTCCTTCTCCAGGGGTCACAGAGGTTCTACTCTGCCATCAGATCTGTAAGGCCTGCCAGAACCTTGGGATGGGTTTGCGGAGTAGGGAGAGATTTTTCGAGAAAGATGTCCAGGACCAGGTTATGATCCCCTCCTAATAATATTGGAACATCCGAGAGGCCCTCTGTAAGGTCTGTAAAGGCTTGGCTTAAGTCAGGGTTTATCTCCCCTGAATCAGTATTGTGGCCATATACGTTGGCCACCACTACTTTGCCACCCCCAGGTAGGAGAGCCTGATTGCTACCCATTGTCCCTGGGAGTTCCTGCGGATATCTTCTACCACCCAAGGACCAGATTTTCATAATAAAATGGCAACCCCCCTGGATTTGGTAGTTGCACAGCTAGCAACAACTGTGCCCACCGATAACTTCCTAAGCCATTGCACTGTGCGATTGGTGAGCTGTATCTCCTGGAGGAGGGCTATATCCATTCTCAAAGAATTCAAAAATTGTGATACTTTAGCGCATTTTGCTGGATTGGGCGTTGATGTGCTCCATGCCACACTGCTTCAAGCACCAATCAGAAAACAGGGGGAGGTCACACCAAACAAGGGTGAACTTTCCCAGCCTAGCCTCTTAGAACCATTTAAACTCAGTCCAGAAGATCCAGGAATGTCTAATGGCAGCCTGCCAAAGGATACAGAGATGATACTTAGCAACTGGATGGGGGAGAACATGGCAGAGGGACATGGCAGGGGAGATGGGAGGTGGGTAATGTGGTATATGGGAGAGAGAGTTGGGGGGAAGAGAAGTACTTCCATCAGACGTTTGATAACCATACTAACTGATAGGCTAACATGGGGGGAATATGGGGGTCAAAGAATGCCAATGGTCCTGACGGACTGGCAGTTTGCCCCAGCCACATCAGGTTCTATGATGGGCATTTTGAGCCCAAACCACCTATGCAAACAGGTATCAATGCAGAGTTATACGGGTACTAAAGCCCTGTCAATAATGAAAGTAGAAGGGGGGGAAGGGGTATGATGGCAAAACATCCTCTTACACACCTGCAGTACATATTTGTATTCATCTAGAGTTTTGCCAAGCGAGAGGAGCTAAGGGATAAACATGGGGGGAGGGGGGCAGCAGCAGAGGTGTACCGGTATGCGTACTACCCATGTTCAGCCAAGAAAAGCACCAAACAAGGAAGAGGGATTAGAAAGAGCAAAATATTAAGGCAGCATTTCCAAACCATGACGCTAAGAAGGAGACATCATGGGAAAACTATTTTTAGCCATAGTTCATCAGTGTTGCGGTTCATCCATCCTTCCCAGACTTAGCATGTTCTTCTGGTCTAGCCTTTTCAGTCCTGGCAGGTTGAGGGGAGGAGATCAAGGCTTCCACAAAGGATTTAGTCCCTGGTTTAAGTAATCTGACCACTAGAGCAACTTCTTCTTCATTCTCCTCCACGGTAGTGACCCAGTCCAGTGGGGCAACATCCTCCATGGATTCTATGCTTTCAGGATCAAGGGATATCTTGGTTATTGCTCTAGGAGGCAATGCTGCTTCCTTGAAGGTGCTAGGCGGGGAGGCTGACGGTTTTCCGGCAGTGAAGTGATTAGGGCTTCTAGTCCGTTAGCGTTGTCTGCTGGAGTGCATTTGTTTGGTCCGTTTTCTTGTTCTATCATTTCCAGCTCAGCAATAGGGTGCCCAGATCTGGATAGTGGGCTCTCTACTTGGTGGTGCCCAGTGTCTTTAGATTGTAGCACAGCTGGTGAGGAGTGCAAGGGGGGCACTTTTGTGTCTGTACCAGTCCTACCATAGTTGCTGTCCCCCTGAAAGCTTTTCTCTTTTTTATCTGTCCCTTTTCCGATATGAACCAATGGGGCCCAGAGGCGTCTGGGGGACGTAGTCCACGGGATCAGGCCTGGCCAGTGATTATAAATCCAGGCTTCAGCATCTCTTGATGATTCAGCAGAAAACTTTTCCATCTTTGGAGAGGATTACTACAGGTAAGCTTTTTAAAATGATATTGGAAGGAATTGGCCATTAGAATCTTCTTTATTGGGCCATATGATCTGCGTTTGGTGGCTACTTCCTGAGTGTAATCACGGTAAAGGGATATTGTATGGTCTTTCCATATGATTTCTCCCATGTCCATTGTAATACAAAGCAGTTTCTCTATGACTGAGTATCTTAGGAGATATGCTATGATTGTTCTGGGAGCATTAGGACTGTCCGGCCTACCAAACACCCATGCACCCATTCCACACCGATCGGCTCTCTCCACCTTTCCCTCAACAGGTGTGGCAGCCAATCATTAAGAAAATGTTCCATATTTGGGCCTTCGGTTCCCTCTGGGACCCCTAGAATTCTTATATTGTTCCTTTGGCTCCTGTTTTCCTGGTTCTCGGCCCTGTACCACAGCCTAGATAACTTAGCTTCATGGTCCCTGAGACATTGCAGTACAGCGATGTACTGTCTTTCCAACTCCTCCGTTCTTTGTTCTATAACATTTTATTTGTCCTCCAGTCTATGCATGTCGGCCACATTCCCAGCTAATAGTGTTCCAATGTTGTCCACTCTGATTAATAGTGCCTCCAACATCTTTGTGATATTGGATAGGGCATCTCCTAACTGAGTCTGCTTTTGAGGTGGCAGAGGAGTTATTATACCAGATCCTGATGCTTTGTCCCCCTAGGCATCCATCACCCCTTTTAACCCTGCATTACTGTGCTGCCGCTTGTAGCCTTTTCCCCTACCCCTCGGTTATCCGGCAATTGTGACCTGTTAAATTATGTGCCAGGCGCTAACACGCCAGTGGATGTACTCGTAGGCGAGTCTGCACCCCCGTGCTCGGGCCTACATGACCTAATTCCACAAGTTGGCTCCGAAATATGCGCTTTATGGCTGCAACATAAAGAACATGGCTTTCCTTACCAAAACATCAGGCTGACGGCGACAGAGGTAGGGGGGAGATTTCCAGTTGCTAAACAATACAGTTCAGTCCTGCATTTCAGCGGATTGTATGTGATTTGGTGCCAGGCTGGGGCAGAGTGAGAGAACTGAGCTGCCATCTTTGCCGGGTCCAAGCCATGCCCCCCCGAGGCAGACATTGGTGAATATACAGCATGGCCTTGATGTTGCCGGAGACAGTGCTAGCAGTATGTTGCTGAAACACATGCTGACAGTATTCGACCAGAACCATCATATTTTGAGCATTCAGCGTAGTGACAACTTTGCCATAGCAACAATGCTGGACCCACGATACAAACGTGGAATTGCCTCAGTACTGGAGGGAGGGCCTGAACAGGTCAAAAATGTCAGTGGGCAACTGGTGCACTTGGTTCATGGGGCACAGAAGTCACGTGCCAAGATCAGCAAACCTCAGCAGCATAATCCAGCTGAAGGTGCACCTGGAGGAGTATCAAGCATATCCTGTAAAGAGAAAGGGGACTGCAGTTCCAGGTGGTCTATCATTCAAAGCGGTTGGCGTCAACCCAATTTGGGAGGCTTTGTCCCAAGTGGGGATTTGTGAAATAAATGATTCCAGAGAACAGGATGATGCATCAACCACTGGAATTAGTGAGGCACAGAGAATGGTTGAGTCATATTTGTCTGAAAACATGCATCCGTCAACAACTGATGATTCTCTTTTGTACTGGAGCAGAATGGTCAGTGAATGGCCAGAGCTGACTGCAGTGGCACTGAAGTACCTCACATGCCCACCCTCCAGTGTAAGTGTCGAGAGGGTATTCAGCTCAGCAGGTGCAATAGTTAGGGATCATTGGACCAACCTCTCTCCTGCAAATGTTAGTTTGCTAACATTTATAAAAATGAGTGAGAGACACATACCAGCACAGACTGCAGCCTCAGTATTCATACCCAGTCCAAGTCATGGTGGTTTTGGTGATGTAGAAATGGACCATCCTGGTGGCATTGGCAGTGGCAGCATGAAATGGTCTATCACTGACGTAGATGATGACACAATGGAGAAAGAATTTCCCAGTGGTCAGACTTCAAACATAGATGACTGTGAGGGCAGCTTTCTTTATGAGGATGATGATGATGAGGTTAATGTTGACAGGTTTTAACTGAAGTTGTTTAAAGGCGTTGACATTTGCTGTATGATACATGTTTTCTTTTTTCATGACTTTGTGTACCCCCCTAGACCATCACCAGGACCGCTGTTAGCCACTGCCACCACAGAGAATGACTTTGTGTGACCCCCTGGACCACCACCACCAGGACCTCTGTTAGCCACTGCCACCACAGAGAATGACTTTGTATGCCCCCCGAACCACCACCAGGACTGCTGTTAGCCATTGCCACCACAGAGAATGACTCTGTATGCCCCCCTGGACCACCACCACCAGGACCACTATTAGCCACTGCCACCACAGAAAATGGCTTTGTGTGCCCCCCCTGGACCACCACCACCACCACCACAGCTGTTAGCCACTGCCACCAGATGCAGGAAGATGTCACAGAGAATGTCATCATGTGCCACAGCTATCACCACCAGCACCCACCACCAGTGTCATTCTGACAATGTTTTCCCATTACATTGATCATGCCAAGGCAGAGGGAGTCGAGCAGGAGATCACATCCATCAGCCACAGGCACAAGGCTCTTAATATTAAAACTATAATGTGAGCATGTGTAACATAGAAACATAGAATTTCATGGCAGATAAGGACTGCTTGGCCCACCCAGTCTGCCCATTTCCCTATCTAATGGATAAGCTGCAGATCCTAGTTAACCAACAGCCTACTTCTTCCTAGCCCCGCCCCCTAGAATTGCATTATGACTGTCCCATGCATTCTTGAAATCCACCCCTGTTTTTGACTCCACAACCTCCTCAGGAAGGCTGTTCAATGCATCCTCAACCCTCTCCGTGAAAAAATACTTCTTCACATTACCTTTGAGCCGTCCCCCCTCAATCTTCAAATTGTGCCCCCTTGTTCTTGCACGACTCTTTTTCTGAAAGATGCTATCCTCTTGGACTTTGTTGATTCCCTTGAGTTATTTGAAAGTTTCTATGATGTCTCCCCTCTCCCTCCTTTCTTCGAGGCTGTACATATTAAGCTCCTTAAGTCTCTGTTCATATGTCTTCTGGTGCAGACCCTGAACCATTATAGTTGCCCTCCAACTGCCTCCATCCTGTCTATGTCTTTGCAGAGACTGGGTCTCCAGAACTGCATGCAGTACTCCGGATGGGGTCTCAACCAGCTGTCTGTACAGAGGGATAACAACTTCCTGTTTTCTGCTGGTGATGCCTCTCCCTATGCATCCCAGTATCCCCCAGCCTTTCTTACTGCACTCTCACATTGCTTGCCCACCTTTAGATCATCTGATATGACTACCTTAGGTCCCTTTCCATTTTTGTTGTTAGTATCTCACCCCATATTGTGTACTCTTCCCCTGGGTTTTTGTTTCCCAGGTGCATTACTTTGCACTTCTTAGCATTGAATCTAAGCTGCCATCCATTTGACCATTTCTCCAGCCTTGCCAAGTCTCTTCTCATCCTTTCCACGTCACCTTGTGTATCAACTCTGTTGCAGATCATTGTGTCGTCTGCAAAGAGACATACTTTTCCTTCCAGTCCTTCTGCAATGTCGCTTATAAAGACATTAAAGAGGACCGGTCCTAGTACTGACCCCTGCAGTACCCCACTAGTAACCCTCCTTTCTTCAGAGTGGACTCCGTTTACTATTATCCTCTGTGTCCTATTGTCCAGTCAATTCTTTACCCAGGCTACCATCTTGGGACCCACTCCCAGGCTGGCCAGCTTGTATATTAATCTTTTGTGTGGGGCTGTGTCAAATGCCTTGCTAAAGTCTAGGTAGTCCATGTCCACAGCCCCTCCCTGATCTACTACTTTGGTCACCTAGTCAAAGAAATCTATTAGATTCGTCTGACATGACCTTCCCACTGTGAATCCATGCTGCCTTGGGTTCTGTGCCTCTCTGACCTCTAGGTACTCAACAGTTCTTTCCTTCAGAAGTGATACCATAATTTTCCAAATCACTGAGGTTAAACTAACAGCACTGTAGTTTCCTGCTTCTACCCTGCTCCCACTTTTGTGAAGTGGAATAACATCTGCTCTCCTCCAGTCCTCAGGTACCATTCTATCCTCCCATGATTTGTTAAAGAGGGTAGTCAGTGGTGTCACTAGTTCTACCCTTAGTTCTTTTAGAATTCTGGGATGAATCCCATCAGGCTCCATTGCTTTGTCCACCTTCAGTTTTAAGAGTTCTTTCAGAACCCTTTCTTCTGTGATTGGGCTGGTATCAACCCCCATATATAGAGTGGTTCTATTATTTGGTTTCGGTACTTCCACCTCTTCATTTGTGAATACTGATCAAAAGTAATTGTTTAGTATCTCTACCTTTTCACTGTCACTCTCTGTCCACCCCCACTCCCTTTTATTAAGCCTCACTATACCTCCCTTGGTCTTCCTTCACTCCCTGATGTATATATAAAAGGTTTTATCCCCCTTCTTAACTGAGTTGGCTATCTTTTCCTCAGTTTAGGCCTTTGTTGTTCTGACTGTCTTCCCTGTGTACTAATGTTTTTTGTGCTATTCAACTTCCTTTAGCTGTGTGTTTTTTTTCTGTTGCTTTTCTGAGCTGTAATGGTCAAACACATGCGGTAAACTTATTTTGTATTTTTTACAGGTTAACAAAAAACGACTCTCTGCTGAAAGCCGGTATCAACGGTACTGCAGCAGTATTGTACACAGGAACCTATGGAATATCCATTTCAAATCCATACTGGTAAGTATATATATTTTATTTCACCTGTTCTTTTTTTTTTTTAAAGAGTGCAACAAATCCGACTGAGGAGGATTCATAAACTAGGTAATATGTGTATGTTGCAAAAACTATTTCTGCAAGATATCATGCACTGTATTGTGAACTTGCAGCTGTGCAGCCATGACAGTGTTGGAAAAGTTGCACACAGGTTGTGTTACTTGACAAGATGTGGTTTTGAAATGTAACTTGAGTTGATATTGAGAACCAGGAACACTGGCACAGTGTATTTGTTACACAGCCTGGTACTAAATTAAGTTGTGATTGATCTGCTGATTGCAGAGCGACAGTTTACTATCTGTTTTAATAATCCAGATACCCGAGGATTAGCCACGGCTTAAATAATAATGTGTTACTGCTGCAATCAAGTTGTAATAAGTCCTTCATTACTTTTTTTAGGAAACTTCCAGATGCTTTGTTGTGGCATAGTTGCCTTATGCAAAGAAGTTCTTCAACATCAGCCCCCCCCGGGCTGGGGCAGACATGCAGCACGCAGAAGTTGTTTCAATCGATGACCATGACCATCAGCACCAGCCAGACTCAAGAAGGATGCAGATGAAATCTGTGAAGAAGTAACCAAATAAGAAACTGTTAATGAGACCTACCTGCAAATATGCTCCCCCCCACAAACAAAAATACTTAACCTTCATTGGATTGAGAGTTATCCATTTCCAATTTCAACGCAAAAAGTTCTCATCAAGCACTGGAATATGCACACCAACAGTATCTGTGATACAAAACAATACAATGAGTACATGTCAATATATGTCAACCTCCCACCTACAAAATTAGGGTTGCCACCTGTCCTGATTTTCGCAGGATAGTCCTGACTTTGGCAGCTGTGTCCTGCAAAAAAACATGAAAAATGCTGACTGTCCTGATTTTATAGCAGAAAAAATATTTTCTAACTTTCCACTAAATGTTGCAGAAAACTGCAATACCTTAACTAAAACACCTTAAAATGACAAAAACAATAGAAGCAACTAAGAAACTACTGCACGTAGCTTTACTTCTGATTATAGAGAGAAAACAAGTCTGTTGCATCGGTCAAGGTTACCTACTGTCCTGTGAAAAATCATGTTTCAGTAAGAAATGTCCAACTTTGGGCTTCTTAAAAGGTGGTAACCCTATACAAAATACAAAAATATATTTCTATATCAACTCACCAAGGCTACTATTAATGTACAGACAAAGGGCACCCTTCCATCCAGTTGAGATGATTGCATCGCATTTGCGGGAATCGCAGCACACTTTGGACCAGCAACAGTTCGCTCATGGTCATCATTTCTGACGGGACTTTGTATGTGGTGTAATGCTCCCATTTCATGTTGTTACCACTTGTCAATTTTCTGGACACAAGACAGATGCATTTTGGGGATGCAGAAAAAATCTGGGGACTCTGTGTGACCACTGCGCGCATGAGAGAGACTGTGCAATAAATTCTGGGGGACTTTGCATTTCACTTCGTTGACACTTGTCAATTTTCTGCACACAAGAAAGATGCATTTTGGGGATGCAGAAAAAATCTGGGGACTCTGTGTGAGTACTGCGCGCATGACTGAGTGCGTCATTAATTCTGGGACACTTTGCATTTCGTGTTACGCTCTCATTTCACTTTGTCAGCACTTATGAATTTTCTGGACACAAGACAGTTGCATTGTGGGGATGCACAATAATTCTGGGGACTGTGTGTGAGTTCTGCGTGCATGACTGAGTGCACCATTAATTCTGGGACACTTTGCATTTCATGTTATGCTCTCATTTCACTTTGTCAGCACTGGGGAATTTTCTGGACACAAGAAAGTTGCATTTTGGGATTGGAAATTCTGGTAAGTCTGGTAAATATTTTTGGAGCCTCAGTAATGTTTACTTTTTGTCATGCTATTGTGAAGTAACTAGAAAGACATATTCCATAACAAATAATGAAAAGAAGGAATGTGGTAGTACAGTGTAGTGGCAGTGAACTGGACCTTATATATTTTCTGACTTTATAATGTCTGTACACCATGAAATATTTTGGGTGCATCAGCAATACTTCATGTCTGTTAGATACGATTTGTTGAAAAACAGGATTTTTGGTTGCTATGATCGCCTAAAAACATATATGTTACATCTTCTTATCTTTATTCTTTATACCATAAACACAGCAACAAGTCAGACAGCAGTCAGCAAATATATGTATGCAAGAAGCTGGACAGTGTCTGCAGAACATACACCCACAGGAAAGAAGACTGACTGCACACATGCAGCTTAGTACAGAATACTTGCACTGCTCAGTCCTGCTTTTCCACAAACACTCCGTGACAGAACGTAAACATTAATGAGGCACCAAAACAGCGCACACACACACACACACACACACACACACACACACTTAACAGAAGGATGGGGGCCAGAATACAAAGTGTCACACATATGGAAGACAACAAAAAAAGGGCATAATTACATATAATGGTAGGGGATGGTGGAGGAATACATTTTGTAACACAGCAGGGAAGGTGTGGGGGGGCACATGGTGTGAGGAAAAAAAGTAATGTGGGATCCCATGGTGATCCAGCAGCAGTTCTAGCATGGACATAATTGTAACTGATGTCCCACTATGCGATTCAGCCACTGCTCGACAGCACTCACCCTGTCATTGTTCTCCTCGACAGCACTCCAGAGAACTGCCAGGTCAGCCTGCATTACACGCAGTTCTCTGGGGTCCACACATTCTACATGCTGACCTGCTGGTGGTGCTGGTGGTGGTGGTGGTAGGGTGCTGGTGGAGCAGCAGGTGCGGCTCTGGCCCTCCTCTTCTTAGGGCTGCTGCCATGCACAGCTGCATCCTCTGCCACAGAAGGGCCAGCAGGTGCAGGCCTGGCCTGTTCTGTGGCAGTCTGCCACTCTAATTGGTGGTGGTTGAGCATATGGGTGCACTGGCTCCCAGTCCCCAGGTGAGTACACCGGGGGCCACGGCTTACCTCCACCTCACATAGGTGGCACCTCAGCACCCTGCTGTCCCCCTGACACAGTCAAAAAACTGACAAATAATGGAGGTGCAGGGAGGACCAGGCACAGGCAGGGGAGGGCCAGATGAACTGGCAGCCAGCTGGTCACGGTGCTCAACGGGGATGGGATCCACACCTGGTCCTGGGGGCACAGGCTCATTTTGCTCCAGAGGACCTGGTGCTGGTGCTGGACACGGTGGTTGTGGTGGTTGTTCAACTGCATTAGAGTCAGGAGGCAGTGCTGGTCCTGCTTCCGGGCGGGGGGGGACACTCAGAATTTTCGATTGGTCCAACAGGAACCGGCGGCCATGCCCACCATGCATGCACACAATTCGATGCATACCATGCTCTCCCAGAGCTTCTTCCGGCCCAGACATTCCCTCACCCTGGTCCATCTCTCCTACTGCACTCCCTCAGTCTGAGCAATGACTACTCACACTGTCACACAACACACACAGTCACACAGACACAGACTGACAACTAACTAATTATAAAGGTAAGAAAAATAAATTTACAGAAAGAACAAATTAAGTAAAAAAAGAGTACAGAAAAGACAAAAAAATGTAGCCTTTAAAAAAGCTGGGACTATCTGCCAAGGACAGGTTTCATCTTGCCCCATTGGGGAAGGAAGTCCTTAAACAGGGGATGGCTGACTACATACAAGAAAGGTGGGGTTTAAACTTGTAAGGAGGGGAAGGAATGAGGAGGGGCTGACGAGCCCTCTCCTCCAGATGAGGGGAGTAGCTGTCAAGCCCAAGAGGGAGGGAAGCAGACTGAGGTGGAGGTTTCCAGGAGGAGCAGGGGAGGATGGAAGTATAAGGAATCTGGGTGGGGTTGACAAAGAGGATCAGGGATAAGGGTGGGGTTGGTGTTAGTAAATGCCAGGAGCTTGGGAAACAAGTTGCGGAGTTCCAGGCCATGCTGTTCAAGGGGGGTGGATGTGGTGGCAGTCACGGAGCGTGGGCCAACAAAAACCATGACTGGGACCTAAATGTACAGGGTACACTATGCTTAGGAGAGGATAGAAAGGAGGTCAGAGGGGTGGAGTGGCTATGTTCATTAGAGATGATATAGAAATTGCTATGGTAGAAGAGGCAGAGGAAACTGTGGAGGCCTTATGGGTCACCTTCGATCCCCAGCAGGAGATAAGTCAAGCTGGGAGTAGCATATAGGCCCCAGGATGAGTGATGTTCTAGAGGATGGTTTGCTGGACAACATCATTGCCCAGTGTGGTCCAAAGGGGAAGGAGTGATGGTGGGGACCTTAATATGCCAGGTACAAACTGGGGAACCATGTCCTCTAAGGTGGCCAAGGAGCAGAGGCTGCTGGATGGCTTCAGGATGTGTTCTTAACACAGCATGTGATGGAGCCCACAAGGGAGGGCATGTCCTGGATGTGGTTCTGGCAGATGGGGATCTGGTAAGGGACATAGTTGTACAGGACCCTGACTGGGAGTGACCACAATACTGTCTGGTTTCAAATAAGCATGGGGGGTGGGGTGAGATCTAGGACACTGGCAGTGGACTTCAGGGGGCAGACTTTATGGGCATGGGAAACATTCTCAGGATCACTTGAAGGGATTACCTCAAGCGACAAGTGTGGAAAGGAGATGGGAGGTCATAAGCAGGGGACTTCATGGAGGCAGTCAGGATCCTAGCTAAGTTGAAAGCGTAAGGGAGCAAGGTCACGTAAACCATACTGGTGGTCCAGTGAGGTACAGGTAGCAGTCAGAGAAAAGAAGGCGGCCTACAAAAAATATAAAACAACAAGAGGGGATAGGGATAAGGAAATGTACCAGCTTGTATCTAGAAAAGTCACCCGTATGGTGAGGGGAGCAAAGGCCAGTAAAGAGCAGCAGATGGCACAGGGGATACATGGAGGGGAAAAGGGGTTCTTCCGGTACATTGGGGAGCGGAGAAAAACTAAGGGCCATCTCAGCAGATTGAGATCAGAAGGAGGGTGGGTGGAAGAGGTGAGGGACCAGGCAGAGGTATTTAATGAGTACTTTGCCTCTGTGTTCACTAGGGAGGGGGATGGGATATCTACAAAGCAAGGCATGAAGGGGATAGAAGCGGCAGGGAGTGGGATCAGGGGAGCAACAGAAATGGAGCAAGAGGGAGGGAAAGGTACCCCAGGGGTGTCACATCTGGATAAGGATAAAAAGACCAGTAAGGGGAGGGGACGGATGATGCTATCTCCACCAAAAGGGTGTGGTTAGCCCTCAAGGCCCTAAAGAAAAACAAATCTCCTGGGCCGGATGGCATTCATCCGAGAGTACTATGGGAATTGGCGGACATACTGGCTGCACCCTGGTGGAGCTTTTCAGCAGGTCACTTGAGACAGGAGAAATTACCTAGGGATTAGCGAAGGCACATGTGGTACCAATCCATAAAGGGGTCGAGGAAGTACAGGTAACTATAGACCCATCAGTTTGACCTCGTGGTGGGAAAATTAATGGAGAGTATACTAAAGGAATGATTAGGGTGTACTTGGAGGAGGTGAGAGGTCTGGATAGTCGGCAACATGGGTTTGTGCCAGGTAGATCATGTCCAAACCAACCTTGTGGAGTTCTATGAATGGGTAACATCAGAACTGGACAGGGTAAGCCTGTGAATGTATTATTCTTGGACTTCAGCAAGGCGTTTGACTCTGTCCCCACAATGGTCTGGTGGAGAAACTGATGGGGTTAGGGTAGGCCCTTTGATGGTCAGATGGATTGAAAACTGGCTAGCTGGACACACTCAGAGAGTAGTGGTCTGTGGGGAGCTCTCGAACCCTAGAGAGGTTGGTGATGGGGTACCACAGGGCTTGGTCCTGGGTCGATCCTGTTTAATGCATACATATCGGACATCAGGGAGGGTATAGGTGTGAAATGAGTCTCTTCACGGATGACTCCAAGATGGGAGCAGTAGTTGAGGGAGAAGAGGGGAGGTGGCCCTGCAAGGGACCTGGACACCCTGGAAAGCTGGGCTCACACATGGAAATTAATTTCAATATCACCAAGTGCAAGGTGTTGCATCTTGGTCGGGAAACCCTAAACACAGGTACACCCTAGGAGGGGCTGGAGGCCTCAATAGGGAAAAGACCTGGGGACATGGTGGATACATGTATGAATAACTCTGAGCAGTGCAGGAGGCAGCTAGCAAGGCAAACAGGATGTTGGGATGCATCGTGAGGGGATCACCTCTAGGAGCAAGGAAGTGATTCTGCCGCTGTACAATGGACTGGTTAGACCGCCCTGTGAGAACTGTGTACAGTACTGAAGACCACACTTGAAGAGGACATACAGCTCCTGGAGAGGAGGTAGAGAGGAGGGCAACAAAAGATGATACGAGGGCTAGGGATTTGACTTATGAGGACAGACTTGAGGAGCTCTGCCTGTTTTCATTGGAGGAGAGGAGAGCAGGGGACATGATTGAGGTCTTCAAGTACCTCAAGGAATAAATAGGGTAAACATGGAGGGATCTTTAGACTAAAGCAGGAGGTATCACCAGAGGGCATGGTTTGAAGTTGGAAGGTGGAAGGGTGAGGGGAAAAAGAGGGAGGTTTTCACTGAGAGGTGGTGGACCCTTGGAATGCACTGCCTGGTGAGCTGGTTCAGAGATCCACAGTGGAGGGCTTCAAGAGAGGGTGGGACAGACACAGAAAGTGGATGTATCAGATGATGGCCTGTCCCTGGGGGGTGGGGATGGATGATAGGGGTTTCTGGAGAACAAGGGATGGGAGGGTCTCGGCATCCAACTAAGGATCTAGGTTCGAGCAGACTCGATAGACCGTAAGGCCTAATCTGCTGGCAAATAGTATGTTAGTATGTTAATTCAAAGTTTAAATCTCCTCCTTGCGCTGATCTCAGTCTCAGCAGTGACAAAACAACACACTCCTCTCTCTCTCCATCTGCACAGGATAAAGTGAAAGGGTCTGCTTGTATGACTCACTTCCTTCCTGCCTGGCTAAAAAGCATGTGACTCACAGTACTGTAAGCCATGTGATGTGTGGGACGCAGGCTGCCAAATCTGAAACACAAAGTGGATAATTTAGAATCATAATGAGGACCGCAAAGTCCATTGACAACGACGACTTTGCCTTACTTCACGTTGCCATTCCACCTCGAAGCAAAGTGGTAATGACAAGGCAGGGTGAGCAGTTTGCATTGCCCACTCCACGTAGTGGAGTGACAGCGTGAAGTGCCCATTTTCGCTTTCACTTCGTCAGCAGAATTTAAATTTGTTGCATCTCTATGCACTACCCAAGGCTTGATCATATGGCATGCAGCTTGGATTAACATACTGGATAACCACTGTAAATTGGTCAGGAAAAGGGAGGATGTGGTGGGATTAGGTTGAGGATGCTGTACGTGAATTGGGCCTTCATGTCAACCCGCCAACAGGTTTGGTGGTGCACCTTGGCAGTAATGCCCTGGTCAGATATGGGACCCAAAAGATGATTGACAAAACCAAGCGGGGACTAGCACATCTTCAACAGCTACTGCCAGAAATGATCCTGGTGTGTTCAAGGATTATACCACAACTGCACTGGCATGGGGCGAGAAAAATATTGGCCATTGAAAAAGCACATAGGGAGGCGCGCTAGTTTGCCTTCTTGTACGGTGTGGAATTCATCAGGAGTTATTGCATCACAAGGATGTGTGAAACACAATAGCAATAATAGGGTGCACCTCTTTGGTACTGGAAATGACACCTTTATTTCCAAAATACTGGATACTTGTGACCACACACTTTCCAACTACAGGAAGGGGCCCTTTGGGGATTTATAATGCAGTTATCGCTGATTTTACTTTACTTCCTCTTGTCTATCTCAACTACTGTACCTCCTCCATTTATCAACATAGTGTATGCTGCATTGTCTGCTGATGAACCATATTCACATGTATTGTCCTATTTATAATCTATAATTTACTGTATTTAGCTAAATCCAGTGTCCTTGTTGAAGTTGTACTATTGTCAAAATTATAAGCTATGGTCTTTATTCAATTAGTCTGAAGTTTTAACTGTATGTAACTAAATCCTATTGCCCTTGTTTGCAATTATACTGTTGACAATGCTCTGTTGTTTGTGTATTCATTTGTGATTACTAGCTGTAACTAATTTCAGATCACCCCTGAAAAAGGCACCTGTAGTCTCAGTGGGCCTATCCGGTTACCAAAATTACATAAATAAATAGTGGGGGAATGTGCACAGGGATGCATGTTTAAGTGGCTGATAATTCATGTAAGACGCACTGAAAGGAGACATTTTTGGATGATGAATTTGGGTCAGCTAGAGTTGGGTAACAACCAGGCTGGAGGCGCAATCCTCAGCATTTCCTCATTTCAGCAAAGGGGCTGTCACATGGTAAGAGGCATGCAACAGAACACAGGGGGGCCTGGACCGTTAGTTGAAGAGTGCAATTCTTGGCAGACAGATTTCTCAGTGAAGGTTCTGGGATTTCCCAGATCTGACGGTTGGGGAAGGAGTGTATTGTCCAGTGGAAAGACATGGCCTTGTCTGGGTTTGTCTGACATTTTGTGCCACAATTCCTCCCATGCATAACCAAGGGCAAAGCCAATGGTGAATATATGAATTGCTGCCCCAGATCCTTATTATTTTTGTATGTATGTATATTTATTCACTGCTGATGGATTGTCTCTCACATGTTTGTATCAGTTTTAAGTAAAACCTGCAGCCTTTTTGTACCTAAAGATATGGTATGTGACTGTACGGTGTCTATTGTTTTGTTTGAGGGATCCATTTTGGACAAACATTGAAGGAGAAACTGTTGACCAGGGCCTATCAGGAGAAGGAGCTACACTTTCAAGGGGAAAGGTTCTATGTGGACCATGACTACTCACCACCACTTCCTCACCAGCACAGAGCCCACATCCCCTTAATGAAGGCATTCAGAGCTTAACAGTTTACATTGAAAACCCCATGAGTGCCTTAAATGATTATTCAATTCTCTCAGGGGCAGTAGGTTTTCCTATATTTGGATTACTAGGCCCGCAAAGAATTGGAAGCCCACAGAATCTCTTTTGTGGTGGACCACCCACATGTTCAAGATTAGGATGTAGCTACACAATTGGTATTAAGTTTGGAAACAGTGGTCTTCCATTCTGGTTGTATGGCATAGGCAGCCAGTCAAGGCAATGCAGCAGGAGAGCCAAAATTGGAAAGATTTCCGCTGAGCCTCCTCATTGCTGAGTCCAGCACATGAGGATATTTGATCCTGGAATTGGAACTGTTTCCATAGATCTGGTAAGGGTGCACGGTCTTTTCTTTCTCCCCCATGTGCTTCTTCTGTCCCCATGGGCTTTTCTTGTGGGGGGGCTCATAGGTCCTTGGAGCCTGGTGCTGAATGCTTGCCTTTCCCAGCAGTTCACCATGGTTTGCCATCTAATGAGTTAATTAACTCTGTATTTATAGGGTTTTAGTTGTCAAGCTGGGTGAGCCAAGCCAAAAGTCCAGACGGCTGTATGAGGCATTTGCTGCCGAATGAAACGTATAGTCTCTTACCCTGGGGTGGAATAGCCACCACAAGTCTGTAAGCCCTTGGTCAGAGATCATTTGCTGGAGAGCCCTCCCACTTCTAAGGTGTGTTTCCTTCCCCCCATTGTTCCTATCCAGGAGAGGTACCAACGTGAGGTTAAAGTCCCCACCAATTAACAGGGGGCAGTGTGGGGGGTTAAATTCCAGAATTATTTCTGCCAGGTAATGATAAAACTTAGGGGTGTCTTCATTGGAGGCATATATATTACACAGGGTGAGTGGGCCTGTGGGCGTACTATAAGTAACTAATACCTATCTGCCATCTTGATCTGAACGGGTCTGTTCCATGTCCAGGCTAGAGATTTATGGACAAGGATGAGAACCCCGTGCTTCCTAGTCTGGGCATTGGAGTGAACTTGTTGACTGACCCAGTCTTTCCTCATACGAGTATGATCCTCCCCGGAGAACTTAGTCTCCTGCAGGAGCCACTTGGGAGCAGTTCGTTTCAGGTGGGCCAGGACCTTTTCATTTTATTGGGGAGTTTAGCCCCCTTACATTCCAAGTATGTATCACAATATCAGACATTTCATTAAGGGCCCCTGGGGTATACCAGAGAAGCAAAGACACAGAGACAGGGGAGACAAGACCAAGGACAAAAACAGTAGGGGTACCTCTATTTGTTCAGTATTCATGGGTCACTAACCTGTCCCTACAAAGGGATCTTGAGCAGTGGCCATGGATTTATCTAACAACAGTCTAGAGACTATATACTGTCTAAAAGTCTTAACTAAATAACTTACTTATCCTACAAAATATTAAAGAGGATGCGGAAGGACTAAACCGGCTAGAGCCCTAGCCAATGGTATGTCCTAACACCCTTGGGGGTTGGGAACAAAATTCCCAAAAGGGAAGAAAACAGCTTATTACTAAGTTGCTTGTACTGACTTATCTGGCACCAAGTTGAAACTCAGAGAGAGAGCAGCTATCCAACTCTTGCAAGAGCCAAATACGGATATACCTGCAAACCCTTCAGGTGGGGAGGTACAAAGCATTTGAGGAACTCTTAACCTGGTATACAATATATTTGTCACAATAATGGCCCAAGCTCAGTTATATCCTTAGACATAACCTTCTTAATAGTCATTGGTCTATTAACAACAATCTGCCAAAGCTGAGGTTAGCATAGGGTGTCAGCCGAACTGGTCTCTGAGTCTTTCCTGAAACGACACATCCTGTAACAAAAACGTCAGAGGATGAAAGGAGAAAAGACCCCGAAATCCGAAAAAAAAAAAAGGCTGCTATGGCTGTAACAGCCACTGAGTACCAACATCTATCCCTTACAGGATTAGAGCCACTTTGTCACAAATATGTGGCAGGCAGCTTAAAAACGAACCCTGCCCTTCATAGCATTAAGATTCGGCACCGGGTAAAAGCATCCGATATATAAAGTGGTTTAGTATTACCCCGAGTGGTTGACACAGGAGTGATAATGCTGTTTGCTATATGGGAGCACAGTATCGGATACGGCCCATTTCGTACGTACTTGGTCTGCATCATCTCCAATGCCTATACTCCATTACAGTACTTCTCCCTTATTGCCACATTATGTAGCATAAGTACCCTAAGCACTAAAAGAAATTGCCTGGTGCAAATTCCGGGTAAATGCATGCCAAATTAAAAAAACATAAAAAAGTGACAAAGAGGGGAGTCGCCACAATCTTGGCACCCATAAAAAGTGTGTAACTGGGGGATAAGCTGTGCTCCGAGTGGTCCTCTAATGGACAGACTAAACAAAGCTCACTCATGGAACAGTATGGGGGAAAAGGCCGAAAGGAAAACCTTCAAGTCATCTTGATGGGAAGTGATGTACCTTGAAGCGCAATGGGGGGGTGTACCACTGAGTTCCAGACTGGAAAATGGTGTTATCTGGCAATTTTATCCCCGAGATAGGTCCCCGGGTGACCACCTTTTAGTGGACTGGTCAGCTTGGCCTTATCTATAGCCTTTACGGTCTGTAAAAAAAACCTTCAGACCCCAGCAGACACACGACCAGGGCTAACATGATATACGCTGTGCTAATTGTTGCTAAAGCCAGCCCGCAGTAACTAACTGGATCGAACCTATGTTTAGCCATATAGGCCTCAGTTCCCCCCAAGTACATCCCACCTCCGGTTTCTAATGTCTTTAAGCCAACAGCCCCCAAATACTTATCTGAGAATTAAACAGTTAGGCATTAGGGAATCTCATAGTTCATGGAGGGTTTAGTGGTTTGCCTCTGCAGGGTCTCGATCGGAGATTCGGTCTGGAGGAGAGCCTGGGGCTTGAAGATCAGGCAAAGTTGACACCAACTTTGACTCTGCATTGTGGGCCCAAACGGCGTGTGTAACTCCGGGGCTATCACAGTCCAGGTTTCCATTCTCAGTGTCCATTTCAGCACATATCCCCGCATCAGGAAGACCACTCAAAATCGAAAACCGATTATGGGCAAAGTATGGGCTGACATACTCTATTTCGGGTTCAACTGAGAAAAGGTTTGGGCCTGTGTTGCAGGGGCATGTTTCCTCTCCTGTGGGTGGCCCCATTTGGAATGTGGTAAGGTTGGCGGCCTTTTCCTGACTTTTGCATTTCTAGGTTCCAGTCCCGCCCGTGGAGCGGGGGGGAGGAGGGAAGGAGGTATCAGAAGAATCCCTTGTGGCGAGTGCCGTTGAGAGATGTTCTCAGCCTGCTCAGAAGTCAAAGAGCTCGGGCCGTCTGGCCGCATAGTAACAATAAAGGCCAAGGCCACTTCTGGAGACAAGAATTGATGGGCCGTTCCATTTATAGAAATTTGTAACGTTGCTGGATACCTCAGGGTAAAGGGGATATTCAGCGCGTGCAGCTTCCGTCGCGCTTTGGAGAAGGCCTTACGTCAGACTGCTAGCTCTCTTGAGTAATCCTGGAAGATCATAATCTTATGTTCCTTCCATCGGAGTTGGCCCAGCTCCCTTGCCCTTGTTTGGATAGCTTCTTATTTGGCAAAGTTCAAAATTCGTACTATGACTGGGCGAGGCCTTTCCCCTTGAGCCAGCCTGGGTTGCAGCATACGATGCGCCTGCTCCATCGTGATCTTAGTGCCCTTGGGTAATTGCAGAATCTCTGGAAGTGCTTGCTGTAAAAAGGGTAGCACCCTCCCACCCTCACAAACCTCTGGAAATCCAAGAAGGCGTAAATTGTTACGACAACTTCTATTTTCTAAGTCATCTACTTTTTCTTGTAGAGACCCAATTTGGGCCGATTGTTCCCTCATAATTGCAGCATGATTCTGGAGTGTATCTTCTTGCCCCATAGCCTTTTGTTCTACTGCGTCGACTCTAAGGTTTATCTGTTGTATGGAAAAAGCAGAATTGTTTGCTGCTAGAGTAAGCGTATCAATGCTAGCCATAATAGTTGCAAACATCTCCCTGATCGAAGGTTCTTCTTTCTCTTTTAGTAAATGCGCCATGCTGTCTGCTTGGCTGCTGGAGTTGCAGCTCCGTACACTCGTAATTAGCTCAATTATGGACCGTTTTGTCTCGGAGTTGGCCAGTTGTTAGAGTGAATCTTTGGATCACTTAGGATTCATTTCCCTGGAAAATCACCCGAAACAGTGTCAATTTAGGGTTCTAGGCTCTTATGCTATCGGAGGTGTAGAGCTAGGTGGCCATCTTGGTTGAGCATTAGCCACGCCCCGGAAAAGAATGTTTTGACAAATATTAAGAATGATAGATCAATAGTAGTGAAACCAGCTGATAGAGGGATTGACGTGGTTGTGATGAATAGCATAGACTATGAGGGAGAAGTGATGGCACAGCTGAATGATGTTACATTTTATCGTAAATTAACTGGAAATTTAACAAAAGTTTTTAAACACCACATCAATGAATATTTGGCTTGGGCAGAAAGTAAAGGTTGGATACATAAAGAATCATGCAAGTTTTTGACTGTCAAGGAACCAGTTGTTCCAACTATTTATATTCTTCCCAAAATCCATAAAAGCCTTGAGAAGCCTCCCAGTTACCCTATAATTTTGGGTATCGGGTGGCTTACTGAGTCCCTGTCAAGATTCGTGGATGTGTATTCTAAACCGATAGTGCAGAGCATTGCATCCTACATCAGAGATACTGCTGATATCCTAAATACAATGTATGACATAGAAATGGAGGAAGAGTCACAGTCTGCTACACTGGACATTCAGTCTTTATATACCTCGATCCTGCATAAGGAAGGCCTGGAAGCTCTACGGTTCTTTCTAGATCAAAGAACTGAAACAGATGGGCCCCCCCACCACTGAATTATTACTGGATTTGGCAGAGATGATTTTAAAATTCAATGGGCCCAATTCAGAAAGCCCCGAGAGTGATGCAAGGTACTTGCACCTAACATAACTGGTGCAAATGGTACCTTGCTTCGAGTACTGCCCTGGAGCTATTCTCAAATGCAGCCTGCATCAACCACAGGCTGCCTGCCCCAAACTGGGCTTGGACCACCCATGTGCCCACAAATGGGCTGCGATATGGCACAAGGGTGCATGTGGCAGATGCAGCTGCCACAGCCGTAAGTAGATTCTCGCCACCTCCCCAGAGGAGAATTTCGTGCCATAGACCAGCCAGGGCTGGCCTAAGGGTACTCAGAAATATCCCCCCGGGAGAGCAGATCTATGTGCGGCCATGTGTCAATGTCCTGGTAATTCAGCAGTCCCAGCCCAATGTCCCCTAATGCCAACCACCATACCTTGTGGTCTAGTGGACCCTCCCTACATAGAACATAGAAACATAGAAGTTGATGGCAGATAAGGACCGCAAGGCCCATCCAGTCTGCCCATTTCTTTTTCTACCTTATAAATGTGCCATCAGCCTTTGCTCTGTCAATGGCCTATCTATTCATGCGCATCTGTATTGCTCCCTTATGTCTATCCCATGCCTGTTTGAAGCCCTGCACTGTATTCATATCCACCACTTCCTGAGTTAGGCCGTTCCATGCATCCACTACCCTTTCTGTGAAAAAGAACTTCCTCACATTACCTTTTAATCGGCCTCCCTCTAATCTCATGCTGTGTCCTCTTGTCCTGCTATTTTTCTTATATTGAAACATGTTAGATTCTTTCACCTTGTTAATGCCCTTAAGGTGTTTGAATGTTTCGATCATATCACCTCTCTCCCTCCTTTGCTCTAGGGCATACATATAGAGCTCCCTGCCTCCTCCCTGCTACCACTCTTGTGGAGCGGGATCACATAAGCCCTTCTCCAGTCTTCTGGGACCTCTCCTGTGCTCAGAGACTCACTAAACAGTTCTGATAATGGCTCTGCTAGTTCTACCCTTAGCTCCTTTAGTATTCTGGGATGTATGCTATCAGGTCCCATTGCCTTGTCCACCCTGAGCTTATCAAGCTCTTGTAGGACCCTTTCTTTTGTGAAGGGACTAGTGCTCACCTCCCTCCCCCCTGTGTCCATGATGCTGAGCTGTGGGCCCTGCCCTATCTTCTTTCAGTAAATACTGAGCAGAAGTATCTATTTAGGATAGATACTTTTACATGGTCCTCTTCCTCACACGCCCCCTTATCTCCTTTGATCTTAGCAATACCCCCTCTGGACCTTCTCCTTTTATTAATGTATCTATAGAAAGTCTTGTCACCTTCTTTTACTGTCTGTGCTAGTGTTTCCTCGGTTTGGGCCTTTGCCTACCTTACTGCCTTCCCTGCTTCCCTTAGGGAAGTTTGGTATGCCTCCCTATCTTCATCCCGCTGCGTTCCCTTATATTTACAGAAGGCCAGCCTTTTGGCTCTGACCTTTTCTGCTACTGTTTTTGAGAACTAAAGTGGTTTCCTTCTTCTTTTGCACTTCCTTTTCTCTCTAACACAATGGGATGTTGCTTCAAGCATTGCATCCTTAATGCTTGCCCACTTTGCCTGTACCCCATCACCTGTATTTCTTTTTGCCAGGGCTAGCTCAACTCGATTGGCCATCTTATCAAAGTCAGCTCCTCTGAAGTCCCATATTTTTGCCTTGGAATGGGATGATTTAGTTGTAGTGGCCAAACTGAACCATACCATGTGATGGTCACTGGCCCCCAGATGACCTTCTACCTGGAGATCTGTGATCCTTTTCTTGTTAGTCAGTACTAGATCTAGGACAGCCCTGTCTCTTGTGGGTTGTTGTACCAGTTGTTTGAGGCCCTCCCTGCAGGGAATCCACCATGTGTCTTGTTCTGGCAGATGTTCCTGCTTGTATTGACCAATCTGTTTCTGGCATGTTGAAGTCTCCCATTATCAGAACCTCCCATTTAGCTGTCATGTTTTGTATATCTTCTAACAGTAATGTGTCTATGTCCTCCCCTTGGTCTGGGGGCCTGTAGACAACCCCAGTTCTTATGGCTGTCCCATTTCCTGTTTCCTCCCTCTGTCGATATGCCCATTGGTATGCCAGTTATCCTGATGGGCTAGCTGTCCCTCCCCCTTCCCAATATGCCCATAACAATCCCAGTCACCCTGGTGAGCTAGCTGTCCTACCCTCCCTCCACTCTGGCAAAAAGTGCCCCAGCACCCCACACCCTGCCCAAACCCTATCCCGAGCAGGGACCGGCACAGCCCTCTTCATAACACCTCGGCCGGCCCAGACTGAACTGTCACTGTGCGCGTATAATATAGTAGGTGCTCACCAATAATCAGTGAGTGCCTACTGTCTTATACGTGCACAGTGACAGTGCATTTGGACCAGCTGAGGTGGTGTGAGGCGGTGCCAGTCCCAGGTTGGAGTACTAGTTGGGGGGGGATGCTGGGCACTTGTTGCCGGGGTGGGGAGAGGGACCGTAAGACCACCAGGATGACTGGGATAACATTGGGCATAGCTCCTGTAAAAAAGCTTTCAGCTTAGTGTTCTACTCCTGGTTAAACAACTAAATAAAAAAAAAAAAAAAAGAAAAGCGGGGGAGGGACCACTAGACCACCAAGTAAACAGCAATCATTTGATCAGTCATATCAAGGAAGGGGTAGCACACAAGCCACCGAGGGCACTGCTGGTGCAATTGCAGTGCGCAACATAGCTAACGCCCGTGCATGGCAACACCCCCAAACACTGTGCACAATCACCCACACATGTTCCTGGTGGTCCAGTGTGTCCCCACCCCTCCCATAGTGGCGATCTCCGTGTTAGAAATATGGCCAAGTTCAGGTAGCTAGTGAATCCTCCACCACTCCAGTAGTGGCAATTGCTGTGTTAGAAATATGGCCAAGTCCCTGGTAGCTAGTGTATCCCACCACCCTCCCATAGTGGTGAATACCATGTTAGACAGTGTAGCCAGGTTCCTGGTAGTCTAGTGGTACCTCCTCTCCATCTGACCCTCTGATTGCTGGTACTGTACTGTAATCTTTATCCATGGTGGTCCAGTGGTTCCCCCTTCCTGGCCAAATCCACAATCACCATCATAAAATGAAACCATGCCTCCCTAGTGGTCCAGTGGTAAGCCCGCCCCCCACCTACAGGACACCAGCCCAACCAGCTCCCCCCAGTCATCGGCAGGCAGCAGACCTGCCCGCATACCACCACAGCCGCCTGTAGAATGACAGCTTACAGTAGTGGCTGCAAGCTCACTGGTCCACACTGTGGACTGATGGGCTTGCAGTGTATACTGTAATATTGACTACATTCAAAACCTGGGCAACCCAGCACAGAGAGCAGAAATAATGACCTTTAAGCTAGGTCACATTAAAAAGCAGTTTAATGTTTAAAACAGCCATTGAGAGATACAAAACCTCAGCAGCACCCATGTGCTCATACAGATGTCGTTTCATCACAGACAGCTTTGTCAATGCTTGCCATGTAGTCCACAACATCCTGGGGACCGAGGTTTAACAAACAGCCAGCTTTTGTCCTAGATCGTATCCCATTTTGATGAATTTGCAAACGCACTGCCTGGATTACAGTGCAGGATTGATTAAAATAATTTTAGCAGATGGTGATGAGCAGGAGAGAGAGTTAAACCATTGATTTTGAATAAAGAAATTCAGATGCAGCAATTTCAACATGATCCAGAATATAGCTCAGCATAGGGAATGAGCATATTCAGTGATTCAAAAACATGGCGTCAGGATTAAAAGGTGAAAGAAACAAAGTTTGAATGGGGTGAAAAGATTATCTGGAAGGCTGTATCTTTTATTGGAGTAAAAGAAAAATAATTTTAGAGCAATCGATTCTAAAAGAACGGAACCATCAAGTAACCCAGATACTTACACCAGTGGCTCAGGATCCGATTCTGAATCTGAAATCATAAATCGGATTAATGTACCAAGCGAGAATATGGTAGTACAGCATGAAAACATACCACGCCCTCCTTTTTTACACAACAGTCAGGGATACTTGGATATGCCACCATTAAACCAACAAGGCCTAACCACCCCGATAGTTCCAACACCCTCTACTATGGCCCAGCTGGTGCAGATTTTGAGTCAAGCAGAGAAAGAGAAAGCCGTCAAGGGCAACTATCCAAACCTTCCCTAAGTACCAGAGATTCAGGGTACATTACGGAGGAGCCGCAATTTGTTCAGTTTCAAAACAAAGGACGCTGAGAGGAACCAGTGGGCAAGGGGAGGGGGAAATATGTACCGAGGCAGATGAAATCGGGGACGGCGTTGGGGATATCAGAACAGGAAAGGCAGACAGTGGAATTAACTCAAAATAATGATTCGCTGGTGGTTAATATTTCCAGCCATACCCTGTCTGAAGTGGAAGAAAAGGTGTTACAAAATGGTTTAAGTTTCATTCCCACCACTCACATTACTGAATTTAAAGTGATGTTGGATCTGCACAAATTCACCAGAAAATTAGATTTACGGGTGATGTTCCATCAGGAGAATAAAGAAGAGATTACTGAAAATGGAGTGGACCCAGTGATTCAATTGAAAAAAACTTCGACCTACATACCACCGAAGAATAATGTGGTGAACCTTTTTCACAAGGCTTGTGAATGAGACATTTTACATCTCATCACAGAAGATTCTTCCTTAAGCTTCAATAATTGCAGTCTACAGGAAAGAGAAGCTATCAGAGGACTCCAACATAATGAGTCAATTGTCTTCAAGAGCGCTGATAAGGGTGGAGCAATAGTGGTTCTTGATAAAGTTAAGTATCAGCAAGAACTATTGAATCTACTTGGTGACATTGAATATTATCTGCGATTACCTAGGGATATTACACCAGATTGCAAGAAATGTATTGATTTATGTTTATATGAGATTTTTTCTAATGATGTTATTTCTAAACAGACCTCTGATTTCCTTTCAGTAGATTTTCCAGTGTGCCCTGCATTTTATGGACTCCCTAAGATACACAAAAATCTTAGGGAGCCACCATTCAGACCAATTGCGGCATCTATATAACAGAGCCTTTGGCTCAATATGTGGATCAGTATATAGAGGTTTGATTCCCCTTTGACATGTGCATATGAAGGACACTACAGAAGTAATCCAATGCATTCTGAACTTAACTATTGAGGAAGGGGATGTATTGGCTACTTTAGACATAAGTGCTCTTTATACAAATATTCCTCACAGTGATGGGCTGGAGGCCATGAGAGAAGCACTTTGTCAAAATACAGTGTTTTCTGATCCATTCATTGAGTGCCTATTGACTCTGACTGAACTGGTGCTTACCAATAATGTGTTTATGTTTGATAATGATTTTTTCATCAGATTAAGGGGACGGCAATGGGGGCCTGTTTTGCCCCCAATTATGCAAATATATGTTTAATGCAGTGGGAAAAAGGTCATTTTTTTCTAGTCAGAATTTATTTCTAGCGCAACTGGTATTTTATATTCGTTTTATAGACGATATATTCATTGTTTGGAGAGGTTCACTGTCAGCTTTTGAGAATTTTGTGATGTATTTAAAAAGTACTAACCATAATTTGCAATTTTCTAGACATGTAGGACAATCACAAACTGAATTTCTTGATTTGTGTATCTTTACAAATGGGGGGCTGGATACTAAGCTGTTTACCAAACCTATAGCTAGGAATTCCCTTTTGCAATGTAACAGATGCCATCCAAGGCATATCCCCAGGAATATTCCAAAGGGTCAAATGATGAGACTTAAAAGGAACACGTCTTCCCCTATTCAATATGAGAATGATGTTAAAGATCTAATATATAAATCTGAATATAGGGGTTATACTAGAACTGATTTATTACAGACTAAAAATTTAGTGGATCAAATGGATAGGGAGAAATTGTTGGATAGGGTTTCTAGAGTGAACAACACTAATCATGTACCCCCCTTTGAATTTCATTACAGAGTATACATCACATAATTTTAAGATTGGCAATATACTGAGAAAGCACTGGGAAATACTTAAACTGGAACCGAGACTTGCCTTGGAAAGAGTGGACCCCCCTCCCCGGTTGGTGTACAAGAAGGGACATAACTTGGCAGACCTAATGACAGTCACTTTTGAGCTTGTCCAGACCCTACATCAAGGAACTTGCCAGGTGGGGCCTTTCCATGTGGAAATTGTACTTTTTTGTACTTGTTTACAGACAGGTCCCAAATTCCAACATCCAGTGACTGGAAAAGAATACGTGAACAGAAACTTTATGAATTGTGTTTCTATGTATGTGGATTATTTGGCAGTGTGTCAATGTAGGAGTTTCTATGTTGGAAAGACTAAAAGAAACTTTAACATTTGCATTGCTGAGCACTTAACAAGTATAGCAAATGGGGATTTAAATAATGCCCTGATGGCACATGTGATGGATAAGGGTGGTGGGCATGTTATTAAGTTTCAGGGTCTGCAGAAAGTGTTTGGACCCCCCCCCGGGGGGGGATAGAGATAATAAATTATTAGAGATTGAAAGTAAATGGCAATGTCTGTTAGGGGCTCATAGGGAAAAGGGGCTTAAAACGACGTTCAATACTGTACCATTTCTCAAGGATCAGGGACATTAGTTGACCCAAGTTTATATACTGGTGCAGTCTTAGTATTGCACTATTTTCTTGGGATGAGTGATCATTATTTGCCTATGTTTATATTTTTTTGGTTTTTCTTATACTCTCTTTTATTTTAAATGGATGCTGTTTGTATTATATGTGCATATTTATGTGACGTGTAGTAACTGTTTCTTTCACAATATTTTAGCAAGTGATAGTGCTGTTTATTGTATAGACTAGTATATATTTATATAGAATTTTTCCTTAGGGATATGTAGTTTGTAAAGAATATTTGGCACTTTATAATTATGGCCTTGCTCTTTAAGATATGCACTATATAAGAGGGTGTTGTGGACTACATGGCACGCATTGACAAAGCATCTGTGACATGAAACATATGTCTGCGTGAGCACGTGGGGTGCTGCTGAGGTTTTGTATCTCTTGATGGCTGTTTTAAACATTAAACTGCTTTTTAATGTGACCTAGCTTAAAGGTCATTATTTCTGCTCGCTGTGCTAGGTTGCCCAGCTTTTGATGTAGTCATTTACTGTGGTTTGCCAAGGCACCAGCGTTTCTACAAGCTGCCACTTGTTCATTTGCTTATACTGTAATATTCACAACTTTGTGAATGAATGACTTCATTCTCTAAGTCATGAATATTACAGTATGCACTAAGCCCATTGGTCCACAGTGTGGATCAGTAAGCTTACAGTCACTACTGTAAGCTATCATTTGGTGAGCCCGCAGTGGTATGAGGGTGGGTCTGCTGCCGCCAATGGCTGGGGAGGAGCTCAGTGGGCTGGGTGTCCTGTGTGGGTGGGGCTTACCACTGGACCACCAGGGAGGCATGGTTTCACTTTATCAGAGCAACTGGCGATTCGGTTGGGATGGGGAGAACCACTGGACCACCAGGGATAAAGATTACATTATGGCGCTGGTGATCAGGGGGTTAGGATGGGGGGAACCACTGGACCACCAGTGATAAAGGTTCATTATGGCGCCAGAGATCGGAGGGTCAGGATGGGGAGGAGGTACAACAAGACTACCAGAGAACTAGCCATAATGTCTAGCAGGCGATCGCCACTACAGGAGGAATGGGGTTACACTAGCTACCAGTGACCTGACCATACTTTCTACCATGGTGATGGCCACTGCAGCCTGGGGGGGGGATCATTGGACCTCCACTGCCAGTACTGCATGATGTGCAGGGTGCCAGGTGCATTTCGCTGGCAAGCCCTGTGCAACTCATGCAAATGGGGCCATAATGACATGCAAATGGCCCTTTAGTGCCTTGCATGCATGATGGTTCCATTTGCATATCGGTGTCTGAATATTAGGAATTTGCCCAAGATATATCTCTGATGCGCTGGCACATTACTCATTCCTGGTATTCAGACCTGGATGGGGCGATGTGCTGGCACACTGTATTTGTGAAGGGTGCATTCTTTGCTATATTCAGATGGGATGTGCCATGGCACATCTCTTTTGAATATCTCCCTTGGTTACTCCAGCGCAACTCAGTTGCACTGAGCACCCACTTGTGCCATTGCCAGGCACATGTTTTAATATCGGGCCCAAGGGGTATTGTAAAGATATAGTATGTACTCCAATTGAGGAGGTTAAGACTCTTCATAGGCAGGATCTATTATCTACCAAAGCAAGGCAAAACCATTTAGAAAAAATAGAATGTCCAAGATTTATTACTACATACACTTATTGGGTAGATAGACTTAGTGAGATTGTGAACAACAGATGGTCAATACTGCAGAGTGACCTCCGTTTACATCAAATTTCTGAACAAAAACCATATTTTGTATATAGAAGGGCAGACAACATTGGTGATAAGGTAGTTTAGGCTTTATTTCATCCACAAATAGAAAATAATACATTTTGGAAAGTTTCTAAAATTAATAAAGGGGAAAAAAGATATACACTGCAAAGTTTTTATCAACTGCAATACAGAAGGGGTTGTTTACATTTTGAGATGCCAATGTCAGGCATTCTATGTGGAGAGAACTATTTGAAATTTCAAAAATAAGGATGGGAGAACATGACAGGGCATGGAAGGAATGCAATGAAAAATATGCAATGGGCAGGTATGTTAAAGGTAAAAACAGAGGTGAACATAATATTAACTTTTGTGGCATACAGAAAGTGTACAAAACTCTAGCGGTGGAAACTGAGAGCAAGCAGTTAGTGAGAATGAAACAAAGTGGATTTTTAGAACTTGGGCTTGCTGTCCTCCAGGACTAAAGATTAAGTGGAAATAATACATTTACTATAGATTCTATGTTAATCTGCTGGATTATTGATGGGAATAAAGCTTTTCTGTTCTCTCTTTATTTGATAAATATTTGTAAATTTATCTGATGTCTTTTGACCTGTATTTCACCTGTATTTTGACCTATTTCAGGCACTGCCCTTTGTTTCAGTGAACTGGAGGTTGGGGTGGGCACTTGAGGGTTGATGGTAGGCTCAAATTGCTGACAGCCTTCTGCAGATGTTTCTGCAAGTTCAAGTTTAAAATCAACATCTTCCAGCCTAATTGGATGGGAAATCAAGTATGTGGCAGCATTCCAAGTTGTTCTGCTGCAGTAGTGACATCACTACTGCAGCAGAACAACATAATGATGTCACTACTGCAGCAGAACAAGCATATTCCAGGAACGAATTCCCATGCATAATAGCATTCCACCATACACTATATAGAGAATAATGGATAGGTAAGTGTGTGATATGGATTTTTTCACATACCCAAGGTGTGTGATGACCTATAAATCTCGAGAGCAAAGCTCGAGAGGTGTATGTGATCATCACACACCGAGGGCATATGAAAAAAATCCATAACATCAAACTTATCTATCCTTTATTTTTATGGCTGTGGGCGGAGCCCTACAGCCATCTTGCTATCTGTAGCTGGAATATGGAATATCGTGGAACACATGTTTTAGACTTTTCAATGTATCCTTTCATGGCAACTGAAATAACATATTCCCTTCTTTCTGTTAAGAATGTTGGAGACATAACTCAAAGCTGTTTATCAGATGCCACTAAGAAACTGAAACAGCTTGTTAAATATTGGCTGTCTATTAAACTGGAGATTTTTTTTAACCCCTTCAGAATGCAACAAACTGCACATTTAAATACTTGGTATTTGAACAGCTTCTTGATACAAGTTTCACTTGGGAATGTATTGTCTTTCAAGAAAGATTCATACCTCATAAATGTCAGCCTTTACCAGCAAATCTATGATTTATACTGTTTTTTAACCTCTACAGACACTATCTGATGAGCACTGAGTCAGACATATGCCAGGTCTTCAGTGAACTGCCCAGACTAAATACTGTATGCAGCAATCAGCAGAAATTTTCCACTATGTTTTTGGGAAAAAATATATTGAGCTACAGCACCAGCCCCACACACACACACACATTGCATTCTAATATGTTATAAAGAAAACTGTTTGTCAGTGAGGACAGGAAATTCAGTTTAGAGTAAATTTCCTTTAAATATTGTTATCCTATATTTTGTACACACACACACAAACATGTTCAAGTCCCAACTGAGGCACATATTCTTTCACCTTTGTCTGTATGTGTTCCATAAAATATAGCACACCATACTCCTGTGCAATTGTTACAAGAAAATATTTGTGTTGCCATTGGGTTGTGCATTTGAGAAAGAGTAATGTGCTCGGGGATGGCCCAGCTTCCAGTTGTCTCAATGGTACAGCTGGTTAATGCATTCGGAATGGTATTCTGGGTGGCCTGGGTTCATGTTATTTATTTATTTTTAATTGCTACTGCAAGGTAGACCTTACAGAAAGGAACCAACACTTCCGGGTTAAGTAATGTTCTGCATTTATTTTTAATCACCACTACCAGCTAGATCTCACAGCTATGGACCAAAGGTTACTGAGTCATGTAATGTTCTGCTTTTATTTTTAACTACTGTTGTGGGCTAGACTTTACTGTTAGGGAAAGAATGTTCAGGGTTATGCCTTTTAATTGTGCTGCTCTCCTGTAATTGCTGCTCTGCCCGACTCTATCTATTTTTATCCTGTTCTCCTTTCCCCCCCCAACAAGTGTATGTACAGCTGTCACCTCACTAGCTGTATTTATTATTATTTTTTTGGTTGTTTGCCATCTCACTTTAATACAGAGTAATCACTCTTACTCCTGTCCTGCTTGCCCTTATCATGCTAGCAGGGTTCGGTCTGTTGGCATCTGCCGAAATGATCCCAGTCTGCCTAGTTTCAGTTACCCCATTCCACCGTTTAACTTTTCTTTGTCCCATCCTTCCCATCATTTAATCTTTGTTTTTATTCTCTCTCCCCTCTGCAATTTCCTGTCCACCGATTTAGCAGCATTTCCAGTAATCTCCTTCCTGAACTTAACCTTCCCCTCTCCTTTCTTCTAGGCAGCCCGCTCTGGGCTTACCGGCGAACCTGCGGCACTGCAGAAATCTCTCTGGCCATCTTTCCATCCTTCCCAGACCCGTTGAAGGAGCCTCCTGCTAGAGTGAGCCCTTGCTGTGCCTCGGGGAACAACTCTGGAGCTCTGATTGGAGGAAGCCATGCAATCCAGCCAGAGATTGGCTGCTGAGGTCAACTTCCTGCCATTGACTGTCTGTCTAGGAATGCAAGCTCTGGGGACACACTGTTGGACCTGTTTAGGCTTTGTCTCCACTCTGAATGTCTAAATTTTTCCTGCCCACCCATTGCCTACCACTGCACTCTTTAAATATGTTCTTCCCATCAGCGTTTGAGGTGCTGCTTCCATATTGGCCCCTTCTCTGCTTGTTCACTGTTATAGGAGCAACTTGCCACCTCCTGCCCTACCCAGTACGCAATAAATTGTCCTGTACTGTCTGGGTTTACTTATGCTCTTCATTTACTTCAAAGGAACACTTTCCATCGTGCTGCTCTTCCAACTACTGTGGTAAACATATTTCCCCTACTCGATTGTTCTTCTCTCCATTCTGCTCTTGCTAATAAGTTGTAACAATTCTTTTCAAACTTCCGCTCTCGGTCCTGCTCTAGACTTTAATTGTCACAATCCTGTCTGTGACTGCTGTGGCAGTCTTCTTCTGTGACAGAGAGTGGCCCCTTTGCTTGTACTCTCTCCCTGTTCTCTCATAACATAAATTGTATCCTCCTGAGATTATTTCATTATTCTAAGTGCTTCTCACCTAGGAGCATAATGAATGCCGTCTTCCTTTTCCTGGGGTGTTTGGTGTGCATATTACACTACGCCTCTGAGTATTACCCTGAACTTGCCTTGGCAGGCCTTCCTAACTGCATAGGGATAGACACAACCTGTCCATTATTCCGTATTGCCTTATACCAGCCCAGGCTGGCAAATATTACACTTCCCTTTGTGTCGAGCTCCACCAGATCCCTGTCACTTCTTTGCTGCATTACATATACCAAACCCATCCCCACAGCAGGAGCCCCAATTACCTTCTCTGTCAGGACACTCTTGTTTGCTTCCTCGGGTCCTTTGGCAACATTCTTGCCCCCCTCTAAAACCACTGATTATTATGCCCACAATAAGGCTAAATTCTGGATCCTCAAACTACTACTGAATGCCCTAAACAAAAATTCTCTTGATACTACATATCTGTGCAGGTAACATCGCACTGAACCCTAGCCCTCCTATCCCCATTTCTTCCCCTACGGAAAATTTTCACTTAAAGGGATTAAGTCTAATCCACATCAATGCTTGCAGCTTACTGCGGAAATTTGACACAATACAAACCTGGGTTAACCATACTGTGCCTGATATCCTAGTGGTGACAGAAACCTGGTTAAGGTCTTTTACCCAAGATTTTGAAATAAACATCCCCTCGTACAATGTCTTCAGAGCTGACAGAAAATCATGAGGAGGATGGGTATCTATATACGTTAGGGACAAGTTTGTTACCTCCTGCTCTGAGTTTAGTACCCTACCAAAAGAATTTGAGTGCATTACTCTGAAAGTGCAGCTCTCTCAGTCACTCCCCATCTGTCTAATTGGATGCTACAGACCTCCCTCTGCAGGGCTAAAAGTGTTGCAACACATATCCAATACCTTTGACTACGTATCGTCCGAAGTTATTATAATGGGTGATCTGAATATGGATTGGCTTGCCACACCTTCCTTGCCACTAAAAGAACTTTGTGACAAGTTTGGGCTTACACAACTAATAAACAAAATCACCAGGCCTAATCTTAAAAATTCTGACTGTGGTACCGTACTGGATTTAATTCTAGTGAATAAGCCTCATCTTTTTACGAATTCTGGAGTATTCTTTAATGACCTGAGTGATCACTGCATTGCAGCCTGTATGAGGTCTATTGTTAGGACTGCCTCTTCCTCCAAATACACCTTAAAGAGATGTTGATGGAACTTTGACCCCATCACCTTTCTCACAGATCTCCAACATGCCAATTGGCAAGACTTATTTGGTACCTTCTGTTGAGGACACCTATGAGGCCTTTCAGTGCATTGTCCTTTGGACCATTGATAAGCATGCACCCATTATAAAAATCTATACTAGGAAGAGGTCTTGCTCATGGTTCATGGCCAGCTTGAAAGAAGAACGATGGCACAGGGACACCCTATGGAAAAGGGAGAGGAAAACTAAACTTTCTGCAGATTGGGCATCATTCTGAGCTACCAGAAACAGGGCTGAGAAAGTAAACTTCTTTCGTTCGGCACTCAATTCATCTTCAACTTGCCCTTCAAAATTTTGGAAAACACGAAAGGATATCACAGGCCACAACTCTGGTAGCACAATCCCACCTAAAATCTCTACGGCTCCACCATTACAGACAAACATGTAATACTTGATCTGCTCAATAACCATTTTGCTACAGCAGGGTTGGTGTTTGATACTTCACCTGCCAATAATCTCAGAGACCAACTGTGCCATCTGATGCCCAATGGTTTGATATCTATCATTCCTCATAATACCTCTGCCTTCACCCTATGCCCAGTCACAGTAAAGCATGTGGAGGTTCTCCTACTGCAATTGGATACCAAGAAAAGTGCAGGAGAGGACCTCATCAAGCCTTTCTTCCTAAAATTAGGACACTACGTATTATCACCCCCAATCACCCACCTCTTTAACTTATCCCTTGCTCTGGGTTCTCTCCCTCCCATTTGGAAAATAGCGTATGTCATTCCATTATACAAACTGGGTGATTCGAGTGACCTAAACAACTATCTTCCTATTTCCTTGCTTCCCATTCTGTCCAAGTTGCTTGAAAAGGTGGTCAATACCCAACTTAGACAATTCCTGGAGAATAACAACCTGCTCAATACAGTTCAATCTGGGTGTAGGCCTCACCATAGCACAACTTCAGCACCTACTAAGGTCACAAATGATTGGTTGTTAGCATTAGATGCCAAAAACTATGTATGCACTCTATTTCTTGACCTTAGCAAGGCCTTCAATATGGTGGACCATAATCTACTTTTTGTCGCATTACAAAATATTGGGGCCAACAGCGTGACCCTTCAATGGTTAACAAACTATCTTACTGACCATTGTCAACAGGTCAAGGCTGACGGGGATCTCTCCCCAATAAAGCCTCTCCTTAGAGGTGCACCACAAGGGTCTATCCTTGGCCCATTACTCTTTGCCATCTACATAAACAATCTAAATAATGGAATCAAATCAGCAAATATCCGTCTGTTTGCCGACGATACAGTGCTCTACATTGCTAGGCCATCCCCACAGCTTGCATGCTGTGACCTGCATATTGAATTTAACCTTCTTCAGAGTAACCTATTGTGTCTAAAACTTCTGCTGAATGCCACAAAGACAAAGGCAATGCTTCTTGCCCCTGCAACTAATGTTTCCATCTCTCTAACCCAGGAACCGTCCCACAGGTACTGACCCTGTTGGGTGAGCTGCTCGAATATGTGGATAAATTCAAATATCTGTGTGTGTGTGTGTGGATCGACCACAAATTCTCCTTTTCAGTCCATCTCGAGGAGCTATCCAAAAACTTGGTTTGTTCTATCAGATCAGACACCTTCTTACACAAGAAGCTAAAAAAGGTTAGTCCAGACAACCTTTTTGCCTCTCTTGGACTATGCTGATTTTTTGTACGGACAAAGTGCAAGTGTGGCACTCGAAAAACTGGAAGTCCTATACCATTGAGCTCTTAGATTCATTACAGGATCCCCTTACTCTACCCACCATTATTCACTTTATGCTTCTGTAGGTTGGAACTCACTCACCCATAGGTGGGCCAAAAACACAGTCCTATGGACTTATACAGCCATCACCCATAAGCTTCCACAGTATGTCTATGTCTGCCTGCTTGTTTGCTCTCCTGGTAACTATCTGTTAAGAAGTCATTCCTACACTGCACTTATAATCCCAAGGGTCAGAACACACCTAGACCATGCGGCAGTAAGCCATGCTCTCCCGGTCCTCTGGAACAAGATAGAAAAAACCATGATGCTGACCCTGCCGATAACGCTGTCTCTTTTCAAATGTATCTACTCAAGCTCTTTCATTGAAATGTGCAATTGCTTCTGCTGATGCCTTCAACTCTCTCTCCTGGCCCAGCTTACCTATGGCAGGTTGCCCCTCCACCCTTTGGCAGTGTCCCTTACTTACCTCCTCCCTGCCGCTCTCTCCCATGTGCATGAAACTATTATCTACTGGTCAGCGCTACTATAATACCTACCCCACCTCATTTGGAGAGGTCCTTGGACCACCACACAAATTGCATTATATGCTCTATTTACTCTGGACATTCTGTGTATGATGATATGTGTGTATATATATATATATATATATATAATACACACACACACATACACACACCACACACACAGTGCAGATATAGTGTACAGTCACATATGCTAATACAGGAAGTGTGGGCAACAGTAGTATATATATATATATATATATATATATATATATATATATATATATATACACACACACACACATATACACACACACACACACATACATACATATACACACACATCATACATACACATACACACACACACTGTTGCCCACACTTCCTGTATTAGCATATGTCTGACTGTACACGATATCTGCACTGTTGGTTGTGCATAAGTATGATTTGTTCTTATGCAAAAACTGTTTCTGTGAATTGTTCCCAGGTCCACTTTAATGAGTATACTCATTGATCAATCGATTGATTGACTGACTGATTTGTTTATTCTTGTATATTTTTTGTATATATGTTTCACCAAGAATTTGTACTGTTATCCTTGTGTTCATCGTTCTGAGTTCAATTTGTCTTGCATTTTGACACTGCCATGAATGCAACCCTTTTTTGCTTGACCATGTATCTATGCCCAGGTCCACTTGGAAAATTAGCATTGCTCAATGGTGATCGCCTGGTTAAATAAAGATTTTGATTGATTGATTCATTCATTCATTCATTCAAGTCCCAGCTGAGGCACTTATTCTCTCTCACCTCTGTTTGTATGTGTTCCATAAAATATGCACACCACACTCCTGTGCGATTGTTACAAGTAAATATTTGTGTTGCCATTGGGTTGTGCATTTGAGAAAGAGTAATGTGCTTGAGGATGGACCAAGTTCCAGTTGTCTCAGTGGCGCAGCTGGTTAGTGCATTCGGAATGGTATTCTGGGTGGCCTGAGTTCAAGTCCCAGCTGAGGCACTTATTCTTTTTCACCTCTGTTTGTATGTGTTCCATAAAATATACACACCACACTCCTGTGTGATTGTTACAATACAGAAACTGTTTGTTTATGTCAGTGACCACATATAGGATAGTGGATGGGCAACTATGCATAATCAGTTTGTTGTGCCACTGAGGGGTACCGATTCCCTGTGACCTTTAGAGCGAAGCTTAATAGGTGCATAGGAATCAGTTCCCCGAGATGGCACAACACGCTGGTGTGCACAGAGTTGGCCATCCGCTATTCTAAACAGTGTATGGACATCAATGCCTATTTCAGGCACTGCCCTTTGTTTCAGTGAACTGGAGGTTGGGGGTGGGCACTTGAGGGTTGATGGTAGGCTCAAATTGCTGACAGCCTTCTGCAGATGTTTCTGCAAGTTCAAGTTTAAAAATCAACATCTTCCAGCCTAATTGGATGGGGGAAATCAAGTATGTGGCAGCATTCCAAGTTGTTCTGCTGCAGTAGTGACATCACTACTGCAGCAGAACAGCATAATGATGTCACTACTGCAGCAGAACAAGCATATTCCAGGAACGGAATTCCATGCATAATAGCATTCCACCATACACTATATAGAGAATAATGTATTGGTAGGTGGTTATAATGAGAATTTTACACACACCCAAGGTGTGGGATGCCACATAAACCCTAAGGGTGAAGCCTGAGGGGTTTATTAAGGCATCCCACACCGAGGGTGTGTGTAAAATTTGAGTTAATAACCACCTACCCTTACTTTACTTTTTATAATTACTGGTTTCAATTTTTTTGCCCCCCCCCCCAGGATTTTTAAATAATTGAGTAAGAGACCTGTAGAACAGGATGGAAATTTATTAAGGTTTTTATTGCATTACAGGCACTGTTTTACTCATTTGTATTTGAATCAGTTAGTTTTTAGGTAAACAACAGTTTAAGAAGATTCTTATTGAAGATTTTAACATTGTGTAACTTACAGTCCTTTATGCAATGAGGCCGTGACAGTTTCTGTATTTTACTACCTCTGGAAATTTTCAGTAAATTAACGGTAAACATGCAACTAGTATTTAACTAAGAAAATGTTTAACTTTTAAGGAGAAGTTCAAACTATTCAGTCAGTTTAGGTTCATTCTGCAGAGTTCAGGTTACTGCGCTGTTGCTAGGAAGAGCTCTGGTCCCCATGGTGTAGCAGATCATGCGGTGTTAATCTCACGAGACGGTGCCTGAGGAGAGAAGAAGATTAGGTTAGCATGGATTAGGGAGCATGTTAAATGTATGAGGATTTTTTTGGTGGTGAATCACCGAGAAGAGGGAGGAGCTGACAGGAGAGCCACGGCTGAGAGAGCTTGAGTGGCTGACTAATTCAGTTTGCTTTTCAGGTGTTTGTGTCTCGCGCTTCTGATAGAGAAAGCTGGTGCATGTTTGCTGTTATAACCAGTTGGTTATAATGGTAAATTATAACCAGCTTTCTCTATGGAAAAAAATTGAAACCAGTAATTATAGTGAAGTTTAGTTTAGAGTAGATGTCCTTTAAATATTTTTTATCTTATATTTTGTATCCTGGATAGCGCAGGGGAGATGCTACATCTCACTGTCAAAGGGGATTGCCATTTACACATTTTTGCACTGTATTTACTCAGGCTGTCCCAGATTAGATGCAATATATTGTTTTCAGTAGGGTCATAATTTTCCCATTTTGATCATGTATTTCTTCAGAGTAGCCTAGTCCAGGGCCCCCATATTCAAAGGAGATGTGCAGCTCATCCCAGCAGAAAAGGGAGTTGTGCCACACAACTCCAACAATGGCCACAGTGTGATATTCAAATGTGAGGATGCACCTGCAGCAAGGGAATGGGCCAGGGTGCACACAAATAGTATGCCATGCAAGTCAATGGTGCATTCCCATGCATATGCCACACTGCAGCATACTAAGTGGGAATGTACCCCTCACAGTCCAGAGCAGCATGGCCCACAGTTAGGCCATGAATAGCTGGCCTAACATGGCCAGCTGCCCACAGGCAGGCTGCAGAAGTGCACCCAGGTGCACAGCAGCCTAGCAGCCTGGCAGCCCTGATAGACTAGAGGTCATCCCTCTCATCCCCGATCAATACAACTCCATCCCTGAAGAGCTCCATAGTGTAGGGCCCCCCTGGACCCAGTCACGCAAGAGGAAACCATAGTCCCTATCTATAGCATAGAGAACCCTCACCCACCGCTTTGCTACATAGACAACCCCGCTCCCCCCATACCTGACTCTACACCCTGCCATGGTCAACCGCTGATTGCACTGGACCTGGGCCAGAGACCTGCACTCCAGAATGACCCAAGTGGCTATATCATACATTGGGGCACCACACAAGCTGTGGACCCACCAGTGCATGCAGCTGTGTGTATGTCACTGGCAACTGTAAGAGGGAATTGACATACCTCCAATGCATGCCTTGTTTATAATTGCTGTTGTGGAGGTTTAGACTGTATTTCTAGCAGCTTGAAGGAAAAATACTTTTTTAGCTAGAGTGCAGTTTTTTTTATACTGCAGTTGAAATACTTTTTGTGAAACAATGGAATGCAACAGGTTCTTTGGGGAATGTTATATCAACTGGATTTTGGGTTATTATAAAGTATCATATCAACCAAATTTCAGGTTATTATTGCCTTTGGAACATAATAACCTAAAATCCAGTTGATAGCATTTTTAACAAAACAGTAATCCGGTTGATATTTATGGTCACCAGTAATTATAAACTCATAACTTGAATTATGATCAAGTGCTGCCCGAAACTAACAAATTCCTTCTCCCTTCCCCTGTCCCTTCTGCCTCCTCCACCCCTTCCGTATCTGTTGTCTGTAAAGGGCATTTTTAGTCCTTAATGCAAAGTAGCACTGGTGCAGGAATACGACTTTGAAGCTGTAAATAATGCATGTTGTAATGTTGCATTTTGATCTAGTGTTTTAGCTGCTGAGATATAAACTTATTCCAATTAACAATGGGTATATAAATAAAAATGAGGTGCTACAGTAAGAAAATTATAGTATTTTGTATACATTAAACAGTATTTATTGTGCAAGGCTATTTTGATGTAGTACAGCACTGTTGTTGAGGGTTTATTTATAACTGTATAGAAACTTTAAAAATTAAAATTATTTCATCAATTATGGAATGATTGCATTAAAAAATGTTCATTTGTTTCACAGCATTGAATAATGGAAACAACAGTATTTCAAGTATGCTCTGAATCCAAGAATACTAATTGTTGGATGCTGTCCTAATAGAAGTGAACACCACAAGTTTGGACATGAACAAACCACAACAGAAAGGAGGATATTTTTGGGAAAAAATTAACATCAAAGCATACAAATAAATTTACAATATGTTAGGACTGATTTAACTTTGTTTGCTCGTGTAGTATGTGAAACTTAATTTGATGATAACTGAGTGGGTTTATTAACTAATATTTAAGATATTTTCTGCAGTGGATGGGTTTTTAGAAATAGTGGTTTAGGTACAATAGTTTGCACTAACTGTAAATCACGTGAGAATTAGAAACTATTATGTAATATGATCATTTTTAAATATTACTTGTATTAAATTAATTAACATGTGCACTATCTTAATGATTGGCACTATAAAAAGTTGTAGCTAGCCACTGTTTGTTAACCTCTAAAGAAACTGTGCCCAGTCGGAGCGAAATGTAAGGTTTTTTCATCCTGTGGGGCAATGCTGTTGCACTTGGAAGTGCTCTTCCCTTAGTTCTGATTTTTGCTGTGTGGATGTCTTGCTGTCTTTTCTGCTTTTTTTCACCATGTTTGTATGTACAACCAATAAAATGTAAGTACTTTTTTCTACATGGTTGGTTATAAGTGTGATGTTTGCTAGAAAAATTCAACACACTGATGTGCATTTTCCATTCATTAAGTCTGTAGTGGGTGCTCCATGGTTTGCTGTTCTTATAAATTTAATTTATTGTGAGCACCACTTATTTATAGACTGTCAGTGGAGCTCTTAGTCTTTTTTTTTTTACAGTAGGAACAGTGTATATGACAGGATTATCTAAATTAGAAAAAAAAATACAGAGCACACAATAATAGAGCCAATATACAGATACATATAGACATAGAAAGATAGACTTTGATGGCAGATAAGGACTGCTTGGCCCACCCAATCTGCCCATTTCCCTACCTACTGGATAAGATGTAGATCCTAGTTAACCAACAGTCTACTTCTTCCTCTTATAAACACTAAAGTAACCTAAGGGTTGGTGAACATTTAGGCACAAGTGGTGAATTGGAGGAGGTGGTCCTTGAGGGAGAAGATTAATGAACCAATTGAACTACAGGCTTGAAGTTCTGGGGGCAGTTTATTGTAAAACATAGGGCCCTTGTATGTGATTGAGTTCTGTGCATGCTTGGTACAATAAAAAGGGATGTTGAAGATATGACAGGCGGCCCCTCTTGTACTGCACTTGGGAACCAATAATGGGAAAAGGGAGTTAATGCTGATCGACAGCAGGTTATAGTGAACATTGTGTAGGAAAGAGAGCATTTTAAGTTGGAACCTGCCTTCAAGGGTGAGCCAGTTGAGGAAGGCATAGAAGAGGGTACAGTGATGGGTCATCTGGGGAGGCCAGTCACGAAGTGTGCAATATTATTGTATGTAGTCCTGAGTTTGGAGAAAAAGGGGAATGTGTTGGGGGAAGTAGACAATAGAGCCATAATGAAAGAGGGGCAGGAGAAAGGAGCTGGTGAGGTGTAGTCTGGAGACGGGGATAAGGAACTTTCTTTTTTTTTTTTTAAACTTCTTTATTAGAATTTTTTGCTTTCAGTAATAAGACATACAAACATACATCCCAGGATGGGTACCTGGGCCCACATCCCTAAACTGGACATGGAAACTATAAACACCCCCAAACTTATTTACAATCACAGTTATATGAACACACTGGAAAAAACCTGAGTCCCCTTATATCGTAATGACAAGTATTTCTATTCCTTCAAAGTTGACTTTAGTCTAACCCGGCTCTTAGCCAACATCATATTAACATAGCTCTGTCAACTTTGAGGTAAAGATAACTATACGAGGATAATCTTTAATAACTGTGTGCCTAGGAGAGAGAGAGCCCTTCCTAACCATCAAATATAAAAAAAACTTCCTTCCATATTAGAGTCAATCCCATGAGAGTGTTATACCCCATTAACTAAAGGCTTACCCTAAAGAGAATGATACTTCTCCTTATGGGGTAAGGAACTTGCTGATTTAGTATAAGAGACCTAGCCTCATATGGATTTTCTTGAGGTTGGTAATATGGATAGTGTAGGTCCGGTGAGGGTCTAAGTACAGTCCAAGGTATTTGAATTCATAGGCTTGTTCTATGATGTTACCAAGAATGTCTGAGAGGGATCAGCCCATGACTGGGGTTTTTCTTGGGCCAGAGAAGATCATAAACTTGATCTTCTTGTAGTTGAGAACCATGCCTTTGGCACAAAACTAAGTGTGTAGCTTGTTGAAGTCAGCCTGCAAGTTACTGAATTTTGTGTCCAAGTTAGTGTCCCTGCAGAAGAGGGCTGCACCATCATTGCAAAGGACTAGTTGGGTGGTTTGGCAGATTGAAGGAATGTTATTGATGAAGAGTGAGAACAGGAGCATGCCCAGGATGGAGCCCTGAGGTACCCAATATTTAATCAGACATTCGGCAGAAAAATTACCGTTAATATTAATTTTCTGTGATCTGCCAAAGAGGTAGCTTCCAACCCATTTGACAACATTTTCAGATATGTGCAAGCCCTTGAGGGTGCCCAGGAGAAGGCAATGGTCCACCAGGTCGAACACCTTGGTCAGGTCCACTAAAACAGAGCCTGTGTACTGGCCCTTATTGCTTGCCTTGAGGATATCACTGGTGAACCTGCCCAGAGCAGTTTCGGTGCTATGTCCATATCTGAAACCATGCTGGGCAACACAGAGCAAGTTATGATGGTCGAGGAAGGCAGTGAGGTGGGCATGAATAACTTTTTTAATGATTTTGGAGAGGGGATCAAGGAGGGAGATAGGACCGTAATTCCCTACTTCTTTCCTTGACCCTGACTTGAACAATGGTTTGATGGCGGCAGTTTTCCAGGTGGTAGGGAAATAGCTGGAGCAGAGGAAGTGGTTTAGTATGTTGGTGATGGGGGCAGCTTAAGGATTTTAAAGTCGATGCCATCTGTCCCTTTGCTGGGTTTAGAGTTGTTACTTCAGATGAGCTTTATGGTATCAAAGGGTTTTAGGACCCTAAAACAGAATCTGGGGCTGGTCTTGTATGTAGTATTGGGACAGGGTGGTAGGGGGTGGATGAAGGGGAGAGGGTTTATATTTATCGAGGTCACCAAAGAATGAGTTGAAAATATTTGCTACTTCTGAGGGGTCATTGGTCTGCTTGCCACCATGGATCAGAGTGATAGATTCAGTATTCTTGTGTTTCCCGAATAGTGAGTTGAGTGTAACCCAAATTGTATTTGATTTGTGGTTCTGGAATGCCCATGCTTTGGATTTCAATCAACTTATGAACCCAGAGTTGAATACTACTAACAGAGCCCCCTTTCCCCAACCAACAGCGCACAAGGCATGCAAATGGCGGCATCATACATTATGCTAGATGGATGTATGGCACCAGTTACATTCTGGTCAGAAAGATTACACCTGTCACTTAGAAGTGCACCAGGTTTATACCAGTATAGATTAAATTTTTGTCAACATCAAAGATATTGGCCTGATTTGAGACAGCTTCCTAGGGGATATTACTTATTTGGATCACACCCCAGTAGGCACACAGTTTGATCTGGAGCCCCTTTGGCGATTTTACTCTGTCTATCTGTGGGACCCAGCTTTCTGGGATAGGGTCAGGGAAAAGGTAGTAGAAACTAAGGAAGATAATGTGGATTCATGTATTTCTCTGGGAATGTTTTGCGATACTATGAAGACAGTGTTACAGAGTCATTTGATTGCTTTCTGTACACAGCAGAAACAGAACAGACTGCGGTATAAACATTTAGAGGGTTTGTTGCATTTTTTGCAACTGGCTCACCAGCAGTGGGATGGTTCTGTAAAACCCCAGTTTGAATGGGTTCAACAATGGTTGGATGAATGGGATCACCATCAGACCAAAATAGTACTTTCTTTCCTGCAGCAATGCTTTTACAAAGTGGGAACCTATGCCACCTGGTTATTGACGTACAGTCTGCGCATGCAACAGCAATGGTCAACGGTGCCCAGGATACTTCTCCTGACTACTGGACAGATAGGTTTGTGGCAGGCTGAGATCCTACAAGCCTTTCAAGACTATTACATGACTCTCTATGTGCAACTGTCAGTAACCCTGACAGTCTCTATTCAGGCCTTTCAGGGCATGATTCCCACAGGTGTCCCCACAAGTGGCTCTCTCTCTCTCTCTCTCTCTCTCTCTCATAGCAGCTATTATCAGTGAGAAGAAGCAGCAAGCACTTTCTAAATTAAAAACCCAAATATCCCCAGGCCCAAATGGTTATACAGCACAATTTTATGGAAACATTTTCAATCAGTGTGGCTCAGTTGGTAGCACATCCACCTCTGGATCAGAAGGTTGTGGGTTCTCTTCCTACCCAGAATTGACTCATACCTAAAATGCTGGCATCCGAGTGCAGTATTAGGGTGGTGCTGTACTGCTGGGGTATGCCATCCTTTGGATGAGATGTTAAACCAAGATCCCTTCTATCCATCCTGTTGGGTGGAAGAAAAAGAACCCAGAGCACTCCTCTTACCTACATCAAGGGGGTTTAAGGGCTCCCAGGCAACATGGATTTAGAAAGTATCACAGTACTGGTACTGCCTTGGCCAGGTTCACAAATCACATCAGTGAGGCTATGGATAGAGGAGAGTTCACTGGTGCAATTTTCATGGACCTGTCCAAGGTATCTGACCTTGTGGACCATCGCCTGCTGCTCAGGAGCCTGGCAGAAAAGGGTTTGACCAACTTACCCTTGGATTGGATAGGAAGTTATTTGATTGGTAGAGAGTTAAAAGTTTCTTATGGTGGTGCTCAGTCCAGTGAAAGGACTTTGGAGCAAGGAGTCCCACAAGGGTCAATATTATGGCCTCTTTTCTTTATAATACTTATTGATAAAATTCCTGCTAAATTGAATATGACTCAAAAACTTTTATACGTAGAGGATATAACCTTATGCAAAAGTTTTAGCTTGTAAAAAAACATAATTCAGAATTTAAATAAAGATTTTCAAGAACTTGAAAACAGACTAAAAAAAACTCAGAGGGCCAGATATTCAAAACTTTGCGCCAGGCAAAAACCGTTTGCACAGGTTTAGCGTGGGATTAGAACGGGTCTGCTATATTCAAAAGGCCAAATAGCGCGGGCAAACTGCATTAGCACCGGGCAAAATTATAATGTATGCAAGGGGCAAACTGACATGAATACAGGTGCAATGCTATATTCAGCGACTAGCGCCGCGCTAAGTGGTTTTGCGCGACTTAGCGTGACACTTAACGTGGTGCACATTACCGCCCAGGAAAAGCTTGTCTTAACCCTGGGCAATCAGCTTTGTGCGACACTATGGCTTTGCGCGGTGTTTGCGCTGGTTTAGCGCGGGTTTTGCGTGACCCTAACAAATAAATATGACACATAGATAAAGCCAAATATAGAGGAAGCATGCTGCTAAATGATGGCATCACAATGATGCCATCATCTGCCACCAGTCCCAGCTATGCCAGGCAGTGAGTGGTGACCCTGCCACCAGTGGACAGCACGGCAGTGTGGCATACAGCACACACCTGCGGACCGCACTTCTGTGGACACCAACAGATGCCAGCACACACATGCAGCACTGTGGGCATGGAGGATGTTGAGGGGAGCATGTATGGGTGGCGAGGCTGTGCTACAGACCAGGTGTGGCCACAAGGCTGGGACACATCATGCAGTGGACATGGGCCAGTATTGGGAATACCCCAACACCAGTGTGCCTTTCGGATAATATATCCCACCCCCCGGCCACATACCGCATAGCTGTACAACTGCCACAGCACACAAAGCCAGAAATGTACATGTCACTGTGAGCAGCCATGCCACAGGTGCAGCATCTGTGGGTCACAACAGAGTAACAGTAATGTCCAGTGTCAGTAAACACCGCAGGTTGGGCCTCTCACTGTGTATAGTGCAGTCATCATCACTGCCCTACACACCATAGGCATTGCTGTGTCCACACACTACTGGCCCCTTTGCTACTGTAGTTTCTGCTGTGCACTGTAGCATGCCCTACAGTGTGACAGTTGCATGCAGCACCACCACCACCTGTGCCTATGCTGTCTTGTCCCCTGGGGTACAATATGCTATGCTATGCTGTACTGTTTACCAGTAGCCTGCAGCTATCATCGTGCACTGCCAGACTGACCTACAGGTGGAGCTGCGGTTGGACCTGGTCAGCCCCTGTACTTCCAGACTGACCTACAGGTGGCTCTGTGGGACCCTGCAGTAACGCTGGGCAAACTGCATGCAAATCAGGGTATAATGAGATACTAATCCAGTTGTTTGCCCAGAGACTACCTAAGTAGGCTCATTTGCATGGCACTTTTGAATATGGCACATTTTAGCTCCAGGCAAACGTGTTTGCACCAGGCTAACTGCTTAGCTCTGCGTTAATGCTGTGCTAATGTGTTAGCGGCGCTAACGGTATGGGGAATATTATACAGTTTTGATCACTGTTCTTTCACATCTGCTGCTTCCTGCAGCTGTACTGGGTCCATGCGTTTGCTGGCACACACATTGGCCACGTAGTTCGTCTGTACCTGCCCTCACATTGCTGTTCAGTGTGTTGTTGTTGTGGGTTGCACTTCCTGGTTGCTTTATTCAGTGCTGTCTTATTCCAGGGCTATGTTTGCCCTGCACTCCCAGCCCAGTTTGCATGGCCTCATTACCATGCTATATTCGGTAGCTGTTTGCCCTGGGCTATTCCTTTTGAATATAGCTTGCTCTGTGCTCCGGGCTAAGTTTGCCCGCCGGGCAGTGCTAATTTTGCCCCGGGGCAAAGTTTTGAATATCTGGTCCAGATTGTCTTAAAATAGCACAATGACAAAGAGTATGTTATCTGATTCAAAACAAAAGTTGGAAAAATTAGAAAACTTAACTACTGTACAGTGGATAATAAAGGAACAGTCCTAGAGCAGGTAAACCATTTTAAAGAACAACTATCTAGCACCCTTGCCCAAGAAGCATGTGTAAGCCTTATCTGGCCAGAAGTCATATAGTGCCCATGTTTTTTGTTACATTCACCCCCATTTCGGAAAGGAAGGGATTGTATTTTGGCTCCATGGAGCCGAGCTGCGCTGATCCCTTCCACTTCCTGATACCACTGCAGTCGACGATCCACCCCCATTCCACCCCCACGCTCGCTTGTTGTGTGATGTCATTCTTTGTAGAGTGTGGGGGCGTGCTTCCATTGAAATAAACGGGGGACTGTTTTCAAAGTTAAATGTATGTAGTTTAGATGGCCGTTTGGAACAAATCATGGCCACTGCTTAACTAACAAGGGCCTTGTTAGTTAAGTGGTTGCCATGATTTGTTCCAAAAGGCCCTCTAAACTACATAAATGCAACTTTGAAAGCAGTCCCCTGTTTATTTCAATGGAAGCACGCCCCCATGCTCTACAAAGAATGACATCACAAAATGAGCGAGCGTGGGGGTGGAACGGGGATGAATCGCTGACTGCAGTGGTATCAGGAAGTGGAAGAAATCATCATGGCTCGGCTCTATGGAGCCAAAATATGATCCATTCTCTTCCGAAATGGGGCAAAGAAAATTTTACATTTTGGCACCAGCAGACTTGGAGCCCAGTAAGGGTTTTTTATGCTTCTGGGGGATATACTGGGCAAGAGCAAGATAGTTGCTCTTTAAGTATTTGGGTATATACTTGGACTCCCATTTAATCTATGCAAATCATATAGGAAATATAACAAGGCAGGTTAATCAAAAACTTGGGGTGCTCTTTAAACTTCAGAATTCATTAACATTACAAGCCAGAACTGCTATAGCTCAAAGCATATTATTCTCCCAAATAAATTAGAATTTTTTTTTTTTTTAATTCTATATTTTTGTCCGCTGCTTGCCACCACAGCATCCGCCCAGGTCACAGCCCCCTCTGCTCCCACGCCCATATTAACCACTTCCGTATACCCCCTGGATTGCCCCCCAGGGCAGGGCTGCAGCACCACCCAAGTGCCGCAGACAACGGGATAGGTCCAGGAGCCAGCCTGAGAGCTCATTAGAGCAGAGGGCAGGCAACATCCTGGCAGGAAGCAGCATGTTTTTTTCCCCGTTAGACGAGGGCGGGATGTGCAATGACGACCTGCGCCTGCCCATCCCCGAGCTTGCTGTTCTGGCTTCGGAACTTGCAATGCAACCCAGCCTCCGCTGGGTGTCACCACAGCGCCTAGCCCTACTCCTCCTTCCCCCCTGGAGAAGGAGAGCCGCCATAGGGCACTCAATCCATCTCCTCCCAGTCGGCCCTCCGATGACCCCGAGTCAATTCCCGAACCCGGGGTCACCGTACAGTAAGCAGAAATCCAACCGCTGCGCCAGCGGGCCAGCAAATTACAATTCTTTTCTATTTATTGCTTTCTCTAGACAAGTATTGACAAACTTCACATTAACATTTCACAGTATTTGCAGATTTGTTTGTAAATTGCCTTACAAAACTCATCATTGCATATTGTAACAAGTTTCAGGATGGCCTCCTCCTAAATTAAACTCAATTAACACTCCGTGTTGTATAATTGATAAAGTATTGAGACAAAAAGACAGCTCCCCCCCTTAACTCACTATTACAGACTAGGGAAATTGGCAGAGATTTAAGATTGAATTTGACCCCAAATGTGCTTATGCAAAGCACTAAAACAAAAATGGGATATTGAGCTTTTTCCATTCAATGTCCCAAATATTGGAATGACCTTCCTTCTGAACTTTTATCAGGGATAAGCCATTATCTTTTTAAAAGAAAGCTAAAGAAACATCTTTTTAGTCAAGTGCAATGTTGTTGTTTCTTTTAGCTATTAACTGTAATAACTGTCCTTGTATAATGTTCAGTGTCTGTTATATGTATTTTTGTAACCATTTTGTAACATTACAACATCCTTGACTATTCATTTGAAATCGTCTCGGGTTGCACATGAAAAAAGGCCACTGGCTCTTATGTTTACCGATGAACAAAAGATAAATAAATAAGCTGACATTTTTTTTTTACAATGTTTGGCCTGGAAAGGTACACTAAGCTGTGACTAGTTTCCAGCTGCATCCTTGGAGCACAGGGAAGTTAAGTGACTTGCTCATGGTCACACAGTATACAAGTGTGGGCTGTGGGATTCAAACTTTGTTCTCCAGGTTTGCAGCTCAGTGTTCTTAACTGCTATACTATCCTGCCTCATGGTCCGAGGCTGGGCAGGGACTCAATTATTTGCAGCTCTCATTGCCCTTTTTCAGTTCTAAATGTGAATTGTAAAATGTTTACAGTACTTTTGGCTGCTAGATTATACCCTATCCTACCCCCACCGATTAACTCAGACTTAATGGGATTTATTAGGGCATTCAAACCATGGATAATATTCAAAAGACTCTGCATTTAATTCAGATTATTCATGCCTCTGCTCTCCCTTTGGCTACTATTAGTCTTGATGGTAAAAAGCTTTTGATGGTTTGGCGTGTGGTTTTCTTTATGCCACTTTGTCTCACTTTGGCTCCCCTAGGTTTATACATGACCACATCTCGTCACATTTCAAGTTACAGTGAGGTACTGGGCAGGGTTTCCCTCTTTCCCACAACCATTTGAGTTATATAAATTGATCCCCAGGCCCAAATGTTCTTTGAGAGCACAGAGGTTAAAGGTATCAAACATGGTGATGAGCTCTGTATCACTCTGTATGTAGAAGACATTTTGTTTTTCATTATATAACCCGAGACCTCTATTCCCATGATGTCTGCAATCCTGCACAGATCTGGACTTTAAGTGGGCTGTGAGATAAATGAGGTGAAGGGAAAGGGGAAATTGTTTAACCAGGAAAGGCACACTAAGCCAAAACTTGTTTCCAGGTGCAACCTGGGAGCACAAGGAAGTTAAGTGACTTGCTTAGGGTCACACAGTATGCAAGTAGGGGCTGTGGGATTCAAACCCAGGTCTTCAGGTTTGCATCTCAGAGCCCTAAACCTCTGCATTATACTGCCTCCTGTGAAGGCAAAGGTATTGGCCTTTTATAAGTTACCCTCAAGAGAACTTTACCAAAAGTGCCCCTTTTGCTAGGACCTCCCTTGACTTCAGTACTTGGGTGTAAACTCCCTTGAGACTTGGACCAATTATATGTTTTCAGTTATAATGCCTCACAGAGCAGGTTATGCAGGAGTTGGCCTGGTGGACACAGGTTTTACTTTCTCTGACTAGGTGGGTGGCACTGATTTGACTGATTATATTACCAATACTTATTTCCAAACTCTTGCAATTGTTGTACCTAAATAAGATTGGGTTATTTATTTGGCCTATAAAAACTCCATGGAGGAAATTTCCAGTGTTAATACTCCCTAAGGGTTGGGGAGTCTAGCTCTCCTATGGTTGTAGAGATATTTTTGTAGTGGCATACAGTAGCTCTGCCCATTAATCTGTTGGTTGACCCCAGGTGCCTATCCCCAGTGAATACAAAGGAAATGATTTAAAAGTGGTAGTATTTGTTATTTGGTAATCTGAAATCTTAGATTCATCCTCAGTGTACTTTTAGTTCTCTCAAATATTTTTAAAACAGCTTTTATAGCTAATTTTTTAATTAATGACTCACAACATTAAAGATGGCCACCCTTCATACTTTTTAAATATCTCTTCTGTTAAGGTTACCTGTTGAAGTTACATGATAGTGTCATAAACGTGGATGTATTAGGATGGTGTTCCAACATGTTTCTGATGGTGAACAGCACCACACTGTACCTAGATATTGATTTTGTTTCATGACGGCATGTCACATGAGTGGGAACTTCCAAAAACTTCAGAATCTCATCTCTTAGTTTAGGAATAAAAGAAAACTTAATGAAAAATGAGTATCTTGATATTTTTGCCAGAAAAACCTTATTGCTGAAAAAACTTTACAGGACTAACAAATACTGCTGGTTTATGGGAGGCAGTATAGGACAGTGGTTTATGGCTCTGAGCTGCAAATCTGGTGACATCCAACAGATCAGACCTGGGTTTGAATCCCACAGCTTCTACTTGCATACTGTGTGATCCTGAGCAAATCACTCAACTGCCCTGTGCCCCCAGGCTGCACCTGTAAAAAAAAAAATAAAAAAAAAAAGCTTTCAGCTTAGTGTGCTACTCCTGGTTAAACAACTAAAAAAAAAAGCAGAGAAAAGTGGACATGTTGTTTCACTCTTAAGAGCTCAGAACCATGGAGGTCTGTCCAGACCAGTTTATAGGAGATATGTTTTGGGTGTGGCAGGGGGTGGCACATAATGTCATCAATATAGCTATGCCAGCACTCCACCTCACCAGTTACTGTAAAATGTTGGCGTGCTGATTATAGATTTCCTCACTTCCTAGAAGCCTAGTATTAGATGAGTGTAGGCCAGGCCCTTACATGCCTCCATTTCTGTATCACATTTCCACAAAAAGAAATATCCAATAAATTTAAAGAAGTTGCGTTAGTACAAATTGTAGAACATGTACTGTCCAACAAAGAGGATCAGAAGGCGTGTTATCTTATTTAGTGTTCTTAGTGAGGTAAGAATATGGCACTCCAGAGCATGAAGTACAAGATCAATTTCTGAAATAAAAGTGCACTAATGCATTGTAAAGTGCATAAAACAGTCAGTAACAAATGGCGCTCACTACAAAAAAACTGCTCTTCCTACACATTTGATGTGGCAAGCTGTCTTCCTTAGACTCTCTGAGGAAGATGTCATGTGATAGCAAATAAGTATGGAGAGCAGCCTTTTTGTGGTGACTGGCATTCATTAATGGCTGTCTTATGCACTTTAAAATGCACTAGTGTACCCTTAGTCAATAAATTGATATTGAACATTATGCTCTGGGGTGACATGTCAGTTTGCTCCCATAAATATGCTCCGAGACAACTTACACCCGGCTTTTAGCTCCAGCATCAATTGGCTCCTGCATAATTCATTCCCCAATTTGCCCCTCCGGTCAGATATTCAAAACTTTGCGCTGGGCGCAAACCGTTTGCGCCTGGTTTGCTTGGGTCCACTATATTCCAAAGGCCAAATAGCATGGGTAAATTGCATTAGTGCTGGGCAAAAGTATAATGTATGAAAGGGGCAAAAAGAGGGGGCATGTACATGAATACAGACGCAATGCTATATTCAGTACATTAGTGCTGCGCAAAGTGTTTTTGCATGACTTAGCAAGACACTTTGCATGGTGCAAGTTATCGCCCAGGAAAAGGTAGTCCTAACTCTGGGCAAACCAGCTTTGTGCGACTTTGTGGCTTTGCACAGCTTTGTGTGGCTTTGTGTGACATAGAACCATGGTTTATGGAACTCTAATTCATAAGTGTGAAATATGGAGTTTGTGAGGGTCTGCCAGTAGTATTTTTTTAACCCTAACCAGTAAATATTAAGCATGGAAAGAACCCAGACATGGAAGAAACATGCTGCACATGGATGACACCTCCTATGTTGCCATCATCTGCCACTGGTCCCAGCCATGCCAGGCATTAAGTGGTGACTTGGCATCCAGTTGACACCATGGTAGTGTGCTCATACAGCACATATCTGCAGACCATCCTTTGGTGGACACCAACAGAATCCAGCACACACATGCAGCACTGGGGACATGGAGTATGTTGAGGGGAGGGTGTACAGGTGGCCAGTCTGCACCACATACTGGGTGCTGCCACAAGGCTGGTACAATCCACCTCATGCAAATGGTCCAGTGTAGGGATTACCCCAACACCAGTGTGCCTGTCTGATGGTATGTGCCCCCCCCAGCCACATACCACACATCTGTAAAGACACCACAGTACACACAGCCAGCCATGTGTATGTCACTTTGAGTATCCCATGCCAGTGGTGCAGTGTCTGGGGATCGCACAACAGCTACACACCTGCAAGATGGACCTGTCACTGTATAAAGTGCAGTAGACATTGATGCCCTACACACCATAGGCATTGCTGTGTCCCTCACGCTACTGGCCCCCTTGTTACTGTAGTGTCTGCTGAGCACTGTAGCAGGAACTACAGTTTGACTATTGCATGCAGCACCACCACCTGTGCCTGTGCTGTGTAGTCCCATGGGGCACAATATTCTATGTGGTTCTGTGCAAATGCAGCCTACAGCTACCACCATGCACTTCCAGACTGACCTACAGGTGGAGCTGTGGGACCCTGCAATACCGTTGGGCAAACTGCATGCAAATCAGGACATAATCAGATGCTAATCTGGATGTTTGCCCACAGACTACCTAAGTAGGCTAATTTTCATGTCAGTTTTGAATATAGCAAATGTTTGCCCTGGGCAAACGTAATAGTGCTAGGCAAATGGCTTAGCTCCACGCAAAACCTGCGCAAATGTTACTGCGCCATGCAAACGTTTTGGAAACATGGTACATTTCTGCAGAATTTCATATGCTCTGGTGCTTGCAGCTTTAATGAATCCACTCTTTTGCTAGCACACACATTGGCCACATAGTTCACCTCTACCTTCCTTCACATCATTGTGCATAGGGCTGCTGTTGTGGTTTGCACTTCCTGGTTGCTATATTCAGAGCTGTCTTATTTCCTGGGCTATTTTTGCCCTGCACTCCTAGCCCAGTTTGCCATGCTTCCTTAGCACACTACATTCAGCAGGTTTAGCACCAGGGCTATCCCTTCTGAATATAGCGGGCTATTGGTTCTGGGCTAATTTAGCACGCCAGGAGGTGCTAATTTAGTACGCCAGGAGGTGCTAATTTAGCCCTGGGGCAAAGTTTTGAATATCTGGCCTCTGAGGTTCTGACTTGTGATCATAAACTACTTCAAACATTATGAACTGCAGGCTGTTTAACACAGATTCTGACATAGATTGATGAAGCATCATAAACAGTTTAATTTGGCAGCAACTGACAATCTTAGCCATCTTTATCTTGCTTAATGAAATGTTTGTTAACATGCTAGAAGTATGCCATGCTTACAATGATTTTACTTTGATGTTCAAGTGCAATAACTATGCCTTTCCTGTTATAAAATTACTTTGTTTATGATATTAAGGTATATGCATCAATTCAACCACTACACCTAGATAAAGTTCCCTTTCTTATACAGCATCAAATAGTATAACTATTTCTCTTCCTTTTCTAAACCTCAAGTACAGCTTTTTATATACAAATTTTATGGCCGCTGTCAGCTTGTCAAGGAGACAATCCTCCTTATTTTCGACTACAGTATGTCAACATTGTCTACAGCACAGCTTTCAAGTTGTTTTCTCCCATAGGGAAACCTGGTTATAACCCACTGGTTATGATGGCAAATAGGCACTGGGTTTTCCTTGTTCTCCACATGCATCAGCTGTAGCTAACCCTTAGCACTGGCCGCCTTCCTTACAGGAGATTGAATTCTTCACTACCACTCGGATTTGGCAGTACTTTTTTTTTTTTTAATAAAATCACTGGGCTATACATGTTGCTAATAATACATTTCACCAAAGGAAACAAACAAAAAAGAAAAAGGGCAATTGTTTTTATTGGCAGCTGCCTCCAACCACACTGAACCCTCCCTGACCAGACCGTGGTGGCACAGGGACGTCTTACTCTTATTTTATATCATTGCTGTGGTAAAAAAACAATACCCAGCAATTATATAAAATAAAATATGGGGCTGTGTGTAAAACTCAAAGTTTACACACACCCTCAGTGTTGGATGCTTAAATAAACCCCTTGAGCTTCGCTCTCAGGGTTTATGTAGCATCCAACACCTCGGGTGTGTGTAAAATTCTCATTAAGTGCACAGTTCCATGTATTATTCTATACATATTTTTTATTGTATAGTATTTTATTTTTTTTACTACAGTATCTGTTATTTTCACTTGTGCATCAGGTATTGTTTACTCCCCTGCACCTTTCCCTCAAGACTCTTCTGGAAACAAGCTGTTATTAGCTCAGAAAGTCTCTGCTGGTAAACTCTTACAATAAATAAAGAGAAATTCATGTAATACTGTGTAAATTAAGGAAACCTTTCACACTTGTAAACATGTAATCATGAATGTTATGATCCTATAACTTCAGATTAATTGGTTGTAAAATAATTTTCTGTCAGTGATCTGTTTTTATGGTGTTCTAGAAAACACTGGAAAAGACACAGCTTTCCTCAGACACTACATAAACTCTCAATTAGTGCTTTCAGACAGTAACAACTTTTTTTAATGATTTAAACAGCTACTTAAAACTTCCACTTTCTAGTGCTGGCAGCCACCATCTCATGAGCAGCAGTGAGCTTCCCAGCTCACTTTATGCTAATAAGTATGTCTGACCTCTGCTATTGGTTGGCAGGACATTTTTGCATACAGTGAACTCAGGAAGCTCTCTGCTGCTCATAAGATGGTGACTGCCAGCAATAGAAAGTGAAAGTTGAAGGCCACTGTTTGAATCATTAAAAAAGTATGTAGATGTATTTTTTTTTTTTTTAATGTTACTGTTTGAAGGCACTAAAAAGGCATTTTTGTAGCGCCTGGGTAAAGCTATTGATAGCTTGCCTATAGTTTGGTTTCGTGGAAGTTTAATCATCACTCACTATCCATATTTTAGAAATGACCCCCTGCCTGCAATCCTCCACCCTCCACCCATTCTCTATTTATACCAGTTGTTCGATACCACCCATCATTCCCTTCCATCTTCCCCATCTGTCCCTTTTGGCAATCTCTCACCCTTTTTCCATAGAAACATAGACTCTGATGGCAGATATAGGCCTATTGGCCCACCCAGTCTGTCCATTTTTAGTACTTTTATACTTGCCTTTGACCCCATTTGATCTGCAGCTTTTTATCTCTTCCCCTTCCTTACATCTATGATTTCCTTCTGACTATACCATGTGTTTCTGAACCCCACTACTGTTTTCACCCCCCACACCTTCTTTGGAAAGCTGTTCCAGGTGTCCACCACTCTTTTTGTAAAGAAGAACTTCCTTACATCTCTCCTGAATCTGCCCCTTCCAGCTTCATAGCATGTCCCCTCATTCCAGGGCACCATTTCTTTCTGACAAATACTCCCCTCTTGTACTTTTTTTAACCCCAGTGAGGTATTTAAAGATCTCTATCATATCTTCCCTCTCCCACCTGTCTTCCAGGGTGTACATGTTGAAGTCGTCTTTGCCTGTACTCATAGGGCTTTTTTTTTGTCCCCGGTCAGCAGCTTGTGGATATATCCCCCAGATTGTTGGCTGGGTCTCAGCTCACTGTGATCCCTCCAGCACTCCTTGCTGGGTCTTGGCATACATGGATCCTAGTGTCACACTGCACAACACTGAGGATTTTTGCTGTTTTTCCTGTAATCCTCAACCCCAGAGGATACTGGCACAAAGGACATATGTCCAGGCTGGCAATGTGCTGATGCATGCTTCAGCCAAGTGCCCAACGGCATCCTCCCAACCCTGATTCAGTGAGCCTCAGGCCACCACCTGTGCATCCACCAGTGGTAGTACTGGTATGGGCGCGAGAGCAGCCTGGTCTCCCTACCCCCCCCGGAGGAGGAGAGCATCCTGTGGGATGATCAATCCTCCCTCCTCCTGGCAGGCCCCCAGTTGACCAAGGCTCATTCCCAAACCTGGATTGCCAGTGTCAGGAGCTGCACTGATGGGCCAGTTTACCCATAGGGCTTTTGATGCAGACCCTGTATCATTTTTGTTGCCCTCCTCTGGACCACCTCCACTCTTTATATGTCCTTCTGGAGATATAGTCAGATGTAGTCTCCAGAGCTGGACACAGTACTCTAGGCAGGGTCTCTCCAATGGGGGCAAAACCACCTCCCTCTTTTCTGCTGGTTATATCCCTACCAGTGCACTCCAACATCCTACTAACCATCCTGATTGCCTTGTCACACTGCCTGGCCATCTTCAGGTCATCCGTTGCGATAATCTGAGGTCTCTTATCTCTTTCCTGCTTTGTCATTGCCAGTACCACATCACCCATTTTGTACTCTGCCCCAGGATTTCTATGCCCCAAGTGCATTAGTTTGCATGTTTTGGCATTAAAATCTAACTACTATACCACTGACCATTCCTCTAGTTATTTTAGATCACTACACATCCCACCCCCTCCCAGAGTGTCCACCCTGTTGCAGATATTGGTGTCATCCGCAAACAGGCAGACCTTCCCTTCTGGCTCCTCTGTTATGCCACTTATAAAGATATTAAAGAGGACCGGTCCCAGCACTGATCCCTGAGGTACTTAGCTGGTCACCTTCCCTTTCTTGGAGCAAACTCTGTTAACTACTATCCTCTGCCTCCTATCCCCAATCCATTTCATACCCAGTTTACCACCTTGTTACCCACCCTTAAGCTGCCTAGCTTTTTCACCAGTCTCCCATGTGGAACGGTGTTGAAAGCCTTACTGAAGTCCAAGTAGGCTATGTCCACCGCTCCTCCTTGGTCTAATTCTTTGATCACCCAGTCAAAGAAATGTAACAGATTTGTTTGGTATGCCCCCCCATGAATCCATGCTGTCTCAGATCTTGCAACTTGTTGGATTTGAGCTATTCCACTATCCTTTCCTTTAGCAGTGTTTTCATTATTTTTGTCACTATTGATGTCAGGCTCATAGGCCGGTAGTTGTCAGCCTCTTCCTTGCTACCATTTTCGTGAAGTGGGTCTACATCTGCCCTTTTCCAGTCCCCTGGAACCACTCTATTCTCCAGAGAATTTTTTTTTTTTTTTTGGTATATTATTTCTTCTGGACCTCCCAGATTGCAATCCTGCCTTCAGTTGTCCCTCCAGCACAGCCCTGAAGGTTAGACCCCCTTCCTTGTGCACCCCATGACTTACCGTTCATGGCAGGGTGGTGGGGAGCAACTCAACCCACCCCAAATGGATCCATGGTAGGGAGGTGCCTTCTCTGAGGCGACGCTGCGGGGACCACTTCATTCTGTTGGTGCAGTTTTTTCTGTTTTTCTCCCCTTGTGTGGAGGCGGGGCATGCAATGACACTTGCGATGAGAGCACACATGCTTCCACATGCGCTCCCACCAAGTGTCTGCCCCATCTCCTCCCCTTCGGCTGTAGCATTGGTAAGCTGCCCCCAGCAGCCGCTAGGGGCCAGTGGAGCGCCACCAGCTAATGTCCCCCCAACCCGGAGAAGGAGAGCAGTCCAACGGATGCTCAATCTTTCTCCTCCCGCCAAACCCCTGATGACCTGTGCTCGTTCCCGAACACGGGTCACCGGTGTGGCTTGAGGTAAGGCATCCAGTGCCTCAGCCCTCAATGCCATTGGGCCGGCTCAGAGATTTGTTGAAAAGTGCCATCAGAGGTGCAGCTATTACTTCTCTGAGCCCCGACAGCACCCTTTGTTGTACCCCATCTGACCCCATGGCTTTGTTTATTTTCAGGTTAGAGAGTGCCTTCAGGACTCTCTCTCCTGAAAAAGGACTAGTGTCTACTTCCTGTCCCTCAATACTCCTGTTTTTGAGCTGGCCCAGTGGCACTGAGGGTTGAGGCGCTGGACGCCACACCTCGCATCATGCTGGTGACCGGGGTTCGGGATCGAGCTCGGGTCGATGGGGGTCGGCGAGGGGGTGAGCGGATTGAGCGTCCGATGGATGGCTCTCCTCTCCCGGGGGGCAGGCAGGGTTTTTTCCGGTGCACCAGTGGCTCCTGTTGGAGATCGGGAGCACTGCAGTGCAGAGACAGCACAAAAATTAGCGTGGCTGACGTCGGCAGGGTTGCTGTGTGCTTGAAGTCAGGGGTGCCCATGCAAGGGAGAGAGGGGAGTAGGGAGGAAAATGGAAAAACATGGTTCCAGGGGCAGGCGACGACACCAATCCCCCCATGCCCACCACCGGGTTCGACTCTGCCAACCTTCAGATTCTCTGCTCGAAGCTCATGTCTGCAGCAACTGGAGTCTATGTGTAAGAGCACCCAAAAGCAGGAGAGGTGGCCCCATCCCAGAGGGGTTAAGCTGGGGGTGCTAGTTGCGAGACGGGGTGGAGAGAGGAAGGTGCAGTTGGAGGTTGGAGGGGACTTCAGGCAGGGCAGGAGCAAGGTTGGATGCCTATGAGAGGCCCCTGGGACCGTGACCAGAGGAAAGAAAGTTGAAAAAAAAATACTCCTGTTTTTATGCGGTCCATCTCCTTTCCTTTTCATTTCTATTGTGAACACTGAGCAGAAGCATTTATTCAAGATGTCTGCCTTTGCCTGGTCATCCTTTGTGTGGTCCCCCCCCCTTTTAACCTTACAATCCCTAACTTTGTCTTCCTTTTCTCACTTACATAACTAACAAATGTGTTTTCCCGTTTTGATACTGCCTGGGCTTTTCTTTCTTCCATTTGTGTCTTAGCACTCCTTACTGCTTTTCCTTCTTCCCTCTGCCTTTCCTGATACACCTCCATGTCCTCCTCCCTCTGCATCTCCTTGTACCTCCCGAATGCAACCCTTTTAACCTTTACCTTTCCTGCCACCTCTTTTGAAAACCATAGTGGTTTCCTCTTCCTCTTGCTTTTGCTGACTTCCTTAATGCAGAGGTTTGTTGCCTTCATTATTGCCCCTGTTAGTTTGGTCCACTGTTCCTCCACCTCCCAATCCCCCCAACCAGGTCATTCCTGAAGCATTTAGCCATCTTTACAAAATCTGGCCTCCTAAAGTCCAGGATCCTGGCACGTGTGTGGTTTGATTCCAAAGCCGTCCTTATGCTAAACTGCATTTTATGGCAATCACTGGACCCCACGTGGCTGCCAACCTTGATGTCTGCAATGCTGTCCCTATTGATGAGAACCAGGTCTAGTATTGTCCCATATCTAGTGGGTTCACTGACTAGTTGCCTGAAGAATGCTCCCTGCAGTGAGTCCAGAAAGTCTCTACTTTGAGATGACACTGCAGTATGGAGGCTCCGGTCTACACCTGGCAGATTGAAGTCCCCCACCAACAGCACCTCCCCTTCTCAGCTACTGTATTTTGCCTGTTGATTCCAGAAGTGCCTTATCTAATTCTTCCCCCTGTATGGGAGGTCCATACACCTCCTTTCCTTCTCTCTCTACATTTCCCTGTACCTCCACCTTTTCCAACTTGAATCCTCCATTTCCCCTTTCCCCTGGTTCATTTTCCCCCTCTGCTTTTCCACTCCACCCATCACTGTGATATCATCCCCTGTTTTCTTGCCCTTTCTTTCTTTTCTTTCCCTGGATCTGAAACCCCCCACAATGTGTTTCAGTATCCATTCATAGCCTGACCACAATTGTCTGACTTAACAGACAGCACCTATAGTTCACTGTCTCTTTAACTGAAGGCAAATTTACGAAAGCATCCTGTGATGCCACATTATGCCCCATGACACGGACCCTATTATTAAAGTACTGGGGCAAGAGATGTGCTTTACAAATGTTCAGGAAGTGGCAGGACAGGACATGCTGTGATAGATTTTCACTAATTAAACTTTCTGTATTCATCATTAAGAAATAAACTAAGAGCTTATTCAGCTGACCACTTCTCTGAACCTCCTGGTACATCTGCCCTGACTTGGTGAGTGTACATCTTTGTTTGTCCACAACTAGATGGCTTCCAGTTCCTACCACCCTCTACGCAGGAGGCTACCATCACAGTTCTCCCAACCCAAAAGACCATTCAACCACACCAGTTGCAGGCCCATCTCCATTCTCAAGGCAGATGCATTGCTAGACATCATCCATCCAGTGAATGTTGCCAAGGAAGCCATTCACTGCACAGCCTGGTTGGAGGCCAATTAAAACAGATTAAATATCTTATATGTCCAGTCACCAGTTCTCTGAAATTGCTAGCACAACTGAGGCAGAAATATTTGCTGCCCATAAATGATCACTGGAAATACCTTCAGCTGGGGCATCTGTTGAGGCATGCTAACCCTGTTTACATTGCCCCACATAGTTCAATGGTTGTGACAAAAGAACACTGGATGGTCAAGAGTCACGGACAGGGAGGGATTATTTACAAATACTGTAAATGCAAGTTTCACTGAACCTGCTCATGGTAACTCTCATCTTACATAGGCCACTGACATGAACATTAACATAACCCCAACAACACTGGATTGGTGCTGGATTGCAGCTCACACGGTGTCCCCTGACCCGAGGTAATAACTCATCCAAACAAAAGTATTGGGAAGATGGCATCACACACCAGACAAGTTGGTTCATTTGGGCATTAACAAGCATTTGTCAATGCCGAACGTTCGCTTGCAGGTATTTGCAGTGGTGTTTGGCATGTATGGTGCTTTACCCTAATGCCCTGTGCGATTGCTGGTATTTGCACAATAAATTGTCAGCATGATCTTTTTGTTACCCCCATTGTGTGCTACATAGGCGGAAACGCGTTTTGGGCAGGATGTGAAAAATGACAGCTGTACTCATAAGGAAGTGTGGTAAAATGCCAATGTTGAAAATCTGGAGTGGAAATATTGAAAATTCGCAAACCTACGAGCGTGCGTGGTAACTGTGCAATGCATGCTCATAAAAGTCATTTTTAAGAATTTTTTCACCAAATTTTCAACATTGCCATTTTAAAACCTCTGCTAATGAACAGTGTCACTGTGATTTTCTTAATGTGTCCCATACACTGAGTTCGCACACCGACTGTGCCATTGTGCGCTACATGGGCGGACACATGTTTTGGGCAAGATGTGAAAAATGACAGCTGCAGTGCTCATAAGGAGGTGTGGTAAAATGGCAATGTTGAAAATCTGGAGTGAAAATATTGAAAATTCATAAACTGAGCGTGCGTAGGAACTGCGCAACGCACGCTCGTAAAACATCATTTTTAAGAATTTTTTCACCAAATTTTCAACATAGCCATTTTAAGACCTCTGGTCATGAACAGTGTTACTGTGATTTTCTTAATGTGTTCCATACATTGATTTCGCTCACCAACTGTGCCATTGTGCGCTACATGGGCGGAAAGATGTTTTGGGTGAGATGTGAAAAATGACAGCTGTACAGCTCATAAGAAGGTGTGATAAAATGGCAATGTTGAAAATCTGGAGTGAAAATATTGAAAATTCGAGAACTTACGAGTCTGCGTAGGAACTGCGCAATGCACGCTCGTAAAAAGTCATTTTTTGGAATTTTTGCACCGAATTTTCAACATGGGGTTTTTGGGACCCCTTCTCATGAATTATGTCACTGTCATGGCGTTATTCGGGGCAAGGGTGATTTCGCAGTGACTGCACAGTGCCTGCGTAAATCACCCTCCAGGCCTGAATAACGCCATGACAGTGACATCATTCATGAGAAGGGTCCCAAAAACCCATGCTAAAATTTGGTTTAGTTAAAAACAAACTGAGATATGCAATAAAGTTGAAACCCTATATGTAGCCCATTATACAGCTTACCGGCATTTCCTCAGTTCGCGGTCAGCTTTAAAAGTCCAGACGTGTTCCGGTCCACGAAGATCGTCATGCCCAGAGTCAGAGGTTAAGTATGGGGTGGGGGGTGTGGGGAGGCTGGGTGCGCAGTGGGTCGTCACGGGTTGTGGGAGAGGGTTGGGAGGCGCATGAGACCGTTTTGTTTTAAAGGAAAAAAAAAAGCGGCGTGGGACGTTTGCCACGCTGGGTGGGCTCCCAGCGTGGCAGAAAATGGGGGGCCGAGGCCGGCGAGGATTGGGCACCCCCATCGGCAAACTACGTGGGGCTGAGGAGCCGGCGGGATTGGGCACCCCGTCGGCAAAACAAACCAGCAGTTTGCCATGCTGGGGTGGGCTCCCGCGTGGCAGCAGGATGTGGGGGCCGTGGAGCCGACGGGGTTGAGGCACCCCGTCAACCAAAACAAACAATGTTTGCCGTGCTGGGGTGGGCTCCCAGCGTGGCAGAAAGCTTTGGGGGCGGGCGTGATGCAGCGGGGAGCCGCGAATGGAGGGGCTGGCGGGCGCTCGAGTATGGCAGCGGTGTGTTCCTTTGAAGCAGAGGAACACGCCGTGTCATACTAGCTCCTGCACCCATTGGTGCAGGATCGCCATGCCTGCTCAAGGGAGCAGTGCATTGGATGGGAGGCAACACCTCCGCGTGCTACTCTCCCAAACGTTCCTTGCGCATGCACGCAAGCGAACATAAAAATGAATGCTGGAGATGCAGCTACTCCCCCAGATACATCTACCATGTTCCCTGAGGATGTCTTTGCATATGATGGCAGGGGTCACAGTAGCCCAAAATATCACCATACACCTTCATTCTGAATATTGGGTAACAATGGACAACTAGACAGACAGCTTCAGCACATAGCAAACTACTAAACACTATCACCATGGAGGTCAAGCATCAGCTGCTGTTACTGTGAAGGCTACTGGATAGTCCCACTCTACCCAAGAGGGAGGTTGGGGATTGCCAAAAAAGCTGCATTTATAAGAATATCTTTCAAAGAGAGAGAGTCATTGATCCAGTTCCAGGACACTTGGAATCCTTGGCTGTCCTGTATTAGAAATAGCTTTCTGAATGGAATGATGGACTTAATCTCTACCTCCTTCCCCACCACACTTCCTCTTAATCTCTACCTGATTTTGGATGCCCACCTCAAGAGGAAAACCCTTGCACCTGAATACAGTAGAAAGGGAATAAAAGCTGTTAGTTTTACAATTGTCTAGATGGTTCCCTGTTGTTGATCCCCTCAGTTGTGTCAGACCCTCTGCCACGCTTTCATTGTGAATATCCACTCGCTATGGTCCTACATTCTACAAAGGAAAGATAGTTCTAACCTGTGATATTCATGACTGAATTATAAAATTGCTTTTCATACAGATTTGTTAGAGTGCTTAAAAAATTCACAGTTATTTAGGACTACAGATTTGCCACTTTCTGGACTCAGATTATTTAAGAGTAGTGAATTTTATCAGTTCAGTGTATAGCTCTGCATACTTTTTCCATATTTTCTTTAATATTTGTAAATCATGTAGTACACCTTTGTATGCTTCAACCTTTGAACTATGTTAGATGCTATGATATCTTTTTTTTTTTAACCTTATATTTATGCTCCCAATCTGCCCCCTCCCTCCACTCTCTCAGACATCCTCTGTCTGTGGACCCTCCAATTCCATCATGGTCTGCCCCTAGAGTACCCCTGGTTCCACACACACACCCTGAAGACCCGGTATACCCCGGGTAGACAGAGGATCCCCATAATTACTCGCCAAGCCAACATCCTGTGTCTGTGTGTGTAGAGCTGGCACAGCAGAGTCTGTCCAATGAAACTGGAGGATTCCCCAGAGAGGTGTCGTCGCCTAGGAGGGACCGAGGTGTTTTTCTGGTCCCCCCCCCCCGACATCGCCGTGCAATGAGGGGCTATGAGCTAGGAGGCATGCTGAGACGTCCCTCCTGCTCCGCCCCTCTGCCAACATCCACCCAATACCCTTACTGCTCTCCACCATACCGCGCCTTCCACCCAGGCTCCCCTAGGTGGTGGCATTGCAGCAGGAGTCTGCAGCTAACCCAGAGAAGGAGAGCAGCCGTCGGGCGCTCTATCCTTCTTCTCCCCCCGGTGACCCGCGCTCATTCCTGAACATGGGTCGCCGGCATGGTATGAGGTAAGGCATCCAGTGCCTCAGCCCTCAGTGCCACCGGGCCGGCACCTATGCTATCTTTTTATGATGCTATCCTTCTTTAAACTGCAATCAAATGTTTTAAACAAAAAACGTAATGCTTGGATTGCACTATTTGGAATGTACTGGCAACCCACATTGCATTGTTTTTCAGCTCTTCACCAGTTTAAGAGCAACTCTTATTAATTGTTTTTTTCCAACTGATCTGGAAAGCATATTGATGTCACTATGCTACAAAAAAAAAAAAAAAAAAACTATGTTTCAACTCTTAGGCAACAGTTTTTGCAAGGCTCAGTCCAGCAACTCCTATGCAACTCATCGAGAAATGTAAGAGCAGCTAATTGGAGAGACTGTTTAATGTGCATGTCATTGTACTGCTCGGTGACTGAACAAACCAAGTCACCTGCAGTGCCTATAATTATTCATAGGGCCCACTTCCAGAGCTGGCCATTAGCGCTGTGCACCTAGTAGTAGCCCACAGGTGGCCTGGAGGACATATTCAGACAGGCAGCATGCTACGACTGGTGCACACTGCCTGTCTGAATAAGGGGGCTGTGGGAGCACAGTGACTATGTGCTGCACCAACACATCCCCCATGCAGGAAAGTAGCTCAAATGAGCAAAGGGAGATAGCACAGCCCAAGCAGGACAGCACTGCTGCCCCCGAGAACCTTTTTAACTCATTCAGCCCCAGGCAGCCATTTTGAATAAGGTTAAGCATAGAACATTTCAACTTACATGTGAGTTCTGGGGCTGAGTGGGTTAAATGGCTGGCATGCTAATCAGCACATATGGCATGTATGATGCTAAGAGGCCATTTGCATGCCATTATGTGTCAGGTTCATGTTGTTTCTGCTTTCAGAAGTGGTGCATTAGAGAGAGCAAAGGGGTAGAGCCGACTAACACTCATGAAGTTTAGAGGGGAGCAAGTAAGTTGCAGGGTCTGTGGAGTGTTCTTCTCCATAGTAATGCTCTGGAGGAGGGGTCACTGGCCCTTCTGCAAGATCTTTGCAGAGTTTCATACTCTGCTGGTAGCTGCCAGGGAAGAGATCTCTGTCCTGTGGCACTGGCTCAGCCAAATCCCACAGCCCACACCCTCACTCCCCCAGAGGCCCACTTGTGCGGGGGGGGGGTGAGAGATGATGAGAGGAAGAGGGAGGGCAAGGGTGGCAGATGAACACACAAGGAGGTCAGCCAACCTCACACCACCTTGATAGCAAAATCCTTTGCACCCCTGTGGGAGAGTCAGGTACCTGACTCTACCAGGGGAGTCTGTGGGTCACTCAGGGTAAAGGTGAGTGAGGACCTGGTGGCATCCAGGGGTGAGCATAAGAAGAAGGCAGCTAGGAGAGGCTTAGTGGTTGGGGAACCTATGATCATGGGAGTAGAGAGGGTAATGGGTGGAGAATGGTCAGGTACCTTCTTGGGCATCAGCCTGAGCCCTCCAGGAAATATATAAAATAGAGAGGATAGTGGAGAGGAAGGGAGGAGCTGGGGTGCTGGTACAGTTGGGTACCAGTGATCTGGTGGACCAGCCTGTGGAGCAAGTGAAGCTGAACTTTCAGAGACTGGGGGATAGATTGCAGGCACACTCTGCCTCCCTGGTCTTTTTTGAGGTTCTCCCTATGTAGCATAGGGGAGTAGGGAAAGATAGAGTAAAGAGGTAAAAGATAGAGAAATTGAATGGGTGGTCGAAGGAATGGTGTCAGGAAAATAGGTACCACTTTGTGGGGACAGGGAGAAATTCTGGGGAAGGGAGCTCTTCAAAGGTGATGGCCTTCACCTGACAGGAGAGGGGACCAGCATGCTGGGGCAGAAGTTTGACATCTGTGTTAGACAGTTAAACTGACTGCAGGGGACACTGAGGCTAGAGGAACCATGGTAAAGGGAGTGAAGGAGGGAAACCTAGCTAATGCTCCCCCTATACTGGGGACTGGTAGTAGTAAGGTGGGTAAAAATAAGGTTGAGATTCAAAAAGGAGTGGTGGAAGAGGAGAGGAGAGGAAAAAAAGAGGGGAGGCTGTGAGGGTCTGCAGGCAATAGGAAAAACAACAAGGTAAGAAAAATGGGAAGGAATTTGTAGGATCTCAAAACAGCAAAAGAGGCTCCAGAGCTAGTTGGAAGCAGGTCTGCCTTAATGCCAGGAGTATAGGTAATAAAATCGGCTTATAATATCACTCTCTGTTTCTATCCCCTCCCCTCTCTATCCCCTTGACCCCCTTCCCTTATCTCTGTATCACACTTCTTATCACCCTCCTGACCCTCCTATTCCACTAGCATCCGATTCTACCGCTCCTCTGCTGTTCCTGCCCTTCCCCCTTTTCCACTCCCTCTTATTGCACTTTAAACCCTCCTCCTTGCACTTATCTCTACTAGGTCATACCTCTGACTGCTCAATGTACTTGTAATTTATCCGTCATTGTAACTGAGCCAGTGTTTTGCAGCTGTAACCTATGTCATTGTAACTGTAACCACCATGTTTGTACCCCTATTTGTTGTACCCCTCCTTACTGATGCAGAGCCTTTGTAAAAAAACCTCATGTTCAAAGGTTATTGTAATCCTAGTTTTCAATAAAATAAAAAAATTAAAAATAAAAAAATCAGTGCGCTTCAGGCACTGGTGTTAGACACTGAGGCAGACCTTGTAGCCATCACAGAATCTTGGGCCACAGAGAATAATGACTGGGACTTGTTAGCACCAGGTTACATAGAACACAGGGAAAGGCAAAGGTGACATAGCCCTATATGTCAGGGAGGGCACAGAGGCTGTGGAGGACAGACACATCAAGGAAAAAAAGTGGAAACAAAGTCACTGTGGGTTCACTTCACAGCACCCCCAAGCAAGAAAATACTGATGGGGATGATCTTCAGACCACTAGAACAAGAGGGAAATGAGAGAAAGTGAGCTAGGGGAAGAGTTGGCAAGGGGAATGAGAAAGGGAGAAGTGGTGGTGGTGGTGGTTGATCTGAACCTGATGGATATCGACTGGGATATTCCAGCAGCTGGGAGCACCAGAAGTCAGGCCTTGCTGGATACAATGTAGGATTGCCTGCTGGTAGAGCTGGATAAGGAACCTATTAGACAGGTGGTCATTCTTGATTTGATAACCACCAACTCAGAGATGGTGAATGTAGTGAGGGTAGGGGAGCCACTGGGATCCAGTGGCCATAGCTCCATTTGGTTCAGGCTGGCCCTGAAGACTAGAATGCCCCTATCAAAAACTGAAGTCCAAGATTTCATAAGAGCAGACTGAAACTGGATGAGGTGGCTGGTTTGAGGCAAATTGACCAGTGAGAGAGCATCAGAGGTGTAAAGGAAAGATGGGGAGAAATCAAGGGAACCATTCTCGAGGCAACAAAGTCATGCACAAGAATTGTTACAAAATAAAACTACAAGAGACCAATATGGTTCTCAAAATGGATCAGAGAAGCAGTGAGGGCCAAGAAAAAGGCTTTCATCAGGCACAAGGAAAATCAAGGGGAGGAGGAATGGGGGAAGTACCAAATAAAAACTAGGGAAGCAAAAAGGACTGTCAGGGAGACAAAGGCAGAACCGGAGCAGTGTGTTATGGAAGAGGTCAAGGGTGAGGAAAAACAATTATTTAGATATATTATGAAAACAAAAGAATCAGGGGGGCATTGATGGGCTACAAGAGGGTGGGAGTGTACTAGAGGAAGATGAAAAAAAAGCAGCCATCCTTAGAGGGGAACTGTCATCATTAGGGTTTCTTAATGTCTCAAAGTCCATAAAAAGCTAATTTGAGTGAGCCATTTTATTTATGTGTGAGTCTTTGCAGTCCAGAGTTATTCATATGTAAATCAGCCTGTAATTAAGGGCTGGGGGCAGCCATATGTTTTAGGCTCCTGACAGGAAATGATATCACCGAGGAACTTGGCCCTCCATTTACTGTAGGTTAAATAGGAAATCATCTGTTTTATTAAGTGTGTTTTAAGGTGTTATTACAACACTTTCTACATTTATAATAATTGTTTTGTATGTGCATTGAAACTAGTACGTTATCACCTTTACATTTCAAACTGTTAGTAGTAATAATCCATCTTTAGGATTGCTTTAACCTGTAGGCTATACTGCCAGCTGATCATTAAAAACTATGCATATCTCAAGGCTGGCTCTGTGGTGTCAACAGGTATTAGGGCCCCATATCAAGATTTCTAAGCCCTAGCTGTGTTCATGTCAGTACAGATTTCTGGGGCTGCCACAACACTGACTTCTGCTTATTCCATTTCCTCTCTTACAGCCTTTTCTCTTGCAATTTTGGGTGTGAACTCAGGTCTACAAGATGCAAATGTCGATACTTACCCACTGGCCTGGCATCATGGGGCCAGCCTTGAAATGTGTAGTTTTTGATTAACAGCTGGTAGTACAGCCTAGAGGTTAAAACCAAGAGCTGTGAACAAGCTTCTTTCATCCAGCAGAATGGGTTTTTATTCCAACATGCTCTTTTTGTGTAACCCCCTCTGCAAATGAGTATTCCCAAAAGTCTTCCAGGAGCTCGCCTAAATGCTCCAAGTCTGGGTGGTATCCAGTGTTAAGCCAGTTTAAAATGGCCTTTCAGTGAGTGCTTTTGGAGCCTCCACATACTGTCTCTTTAAGAGCTACCTGCTTGCAGACATAATTAATGTGAATGGGGGGACTGTGTGTATTTATGCCCGAGTCCTGCCCGGGCTGCTGCCTAAGTGCTCAATTTCTGCCTTTGCTACGAGTGCAGAGGGAGTCCAGTGGAAAGCTGTAACTAGTTTTGGGGAAACATGCAGAGAAATGATGAAAATGTAGTTTATCAACATGCCTTTTGTTGCAGTATGAACTCTGTCTGTTTGCTTCACCATTTTGGTCCCGGACTGCCAAATTGGGCCAATGGGGTAGTGAAGCCCTTAAGATGGATCCTGCTTGGGCCAGTCGGAACTGGGACTCTAGTTCAGAGCCTGTTGAATGGGGCTGTGTGGAAGATGCCTCTGGGTAATGTAGTTTTGGATCCTTGGTGCCTCTTTGCACCTATAGAGGGAGCTCTGCTGTGACTGACAACTGAACCAACCAACCAAACTCTTTGGATCTAAGTGAAAGACCCTGAGCTGTCTGCTGGCAAGCCAGATTCCAGTTGGAAGCTGAGGAGGCAACACTGCTGAGTGTTGGAGTGGCCGATTGCGGCATAGTTCATGCGGGAGAACCGTAGAAGGCCTGTCTAAAGGCCTGCTAGCCTGATTTCTGCCCGGAGAAGGTGCAGAGGACATTTAATTGGACTGAATCTGAAGTTGGTGTGGAAAAGCAAGCTGCTGCTGTTGGGACCAGGCTTAACCTGTAGAAGACCGAAGATTGTGCTGAATGCGATCGGCCTGTCAGGACTTTGTGGCCATGTACAGTAAAAGTTCCTTTACATATGAATGTGCTATGTGCTGGAAGGGGATCGCGATCTGGTTTCCCCATTTGCTGTAAACTGTGTGCTAGTGCTGGAAGTTGTTTTCCCAGCAAGAATCAGACTGAATCCATGCTCCCTAGCGCAGATAAGCCCTGCCATGAGGGTCTTGTCTCACTACCTTGCTGCACGGAAAAATTTGTCGTCGAGGGACCGGGCTTCTTCTGGCAATCCAGAAATTCCACTCATCAGCCCTCCTGTGTCCAGCCTGGGTACCGTGAGTAACTATCAGGGTAGCTCCCTGCAACTAGTGTGTAATCAAAGTGTTTCATCTGATTATTTGTGTTTTCCTTTTCACGAACAGAGCCCTCCGGCTCCGGATTACAATTTGTGTGTGTGCTTGCATGGTCTTCTTTCCATCTCAGGGCCCCAACCAGCTGTATTGCCAGAATACCCCATGCAATGGTCCTGGCTGGCCCTTTTCCCCCCCATCCTGGATACCCAGTTAGTGTGACTGAGTTGAACTGCTTTTGCATGTACCATACAGTGATTATTTATGTACCTGATGCTAATCAACCTGATTTTCCCCCTCCTTGTTACAGCTCCCTAAATAAATCAGATCTGTTTGTTTCTGCAAATTTACATTGACTGTGGTGTCAGTTTATGCTGAAGGGATTGCATTATTGCTGTTGTACTGCATCACCTTATTTTACAGGGGGTCCCCAGAGTCAAGCTGAAGGAACCAGTCCTGGGGGTTAAGTGTCAAGTACAAGTGTATGTGGTTTGCATATCTGGGGTATTGGAAAAGTCACTGTTGTGTACTGTCTGGGCCACTAGTGGGAGATAAGGGGGGGGTCACAGTGTTCCAGAGGGCTGTGATCTGGTTAGGCTAACCGCAACCAACCCTGGCCTTTGGGTGGAGGCACCTATTATCAAACCTAGGCCCCTCAACCTGTCACTAGCCACACAGGCAGGGGTAGTAGCCCTTGGGATAGCGCCACCTAGGGGTTACACTTGTATATTGTGTGACCAGAACAAGTCACTTAACCTCCCTGTGGTCCCAAACTACACCCAGAAATAAGCTGTAGTTGTGTGCCTTTCCTGGACAAAGACAGTAAAAACTATCTGAGCATGTGTTATGATTCTGAAAATATTATGGTCTTTCTTTCCAGATTTGACTTGAAAAGGAAAAAAAGGGACACCATTAATAGTTTATTAATTGCAAAAACAACATTGTTAAAACATGTATAATCGGAACTGCATTATTACAATATAGAATAATATATTGGTTGGTTCGTGTAACCAGAATTTCACACACACACACACACACACACACAACAATATATTAACCCAAGGGCAAAGTCCAAGGGGTTTATAAAACATCCCACACCAAGGATGTGCAAAATTCTGTTTTTATACAATCCCTCCCATATATTAGTTTATTTAATTAATGGTGATAGTTTTTCCCTTTCAGCACAGTTCAGTTAGTGCAGCACTTCTGTTGAGATAGACACAAGCATACACACACTATGCACCTCCGTGCACACACACCAGGCGTCTTTGTATGTGCATGCGATGTGTCTTCGCCTTACACACACACACAGCCTGTCTCTTCCTTTTTTTTTTCTTCTTTTTTTACATTACAATGGAAATGGCATTCTGGAAAGATGCAGTCCATTGGCAGAGCTGCAGCATGTAAGACACACTCGAAGGGCATGAGCAGCAGGATCAACCAGATTCATTTGTTTCCTTTACGGTAGAAAATCCAATTCCATCCGAAGTATTTCAGTAAGAAACTGTTATACTTTTAACTTCATCAAACAAGGAAAATACTCTTTTAAAAATGCATTTCAGGTTATGCATGTTTTAACAGTGTTGTCCATCTATGTGTTTTTGCAATTAATAAACAATTAATGGTGGCCTAATTTTTTTCTTTTCAAGTCAACATGCTCTGATTGTTTTCACTGTCTTTGTCCAGGAAAGGCACACAACTACAGTACAGCTTGTTTCTGGGTGTGTTTTGGGACCACAGGGAGGATAAGTGACTTGCTCTGGTCACACAATATACAAGTAGAGCATGTTGGAATCAAACCCCATTCTGCTGGATGAACAAAGCTTGTTCACAGCTCTTTGCTTTAACCTCTGGGCTATGCTGCCAGCTGTTAATCAAAAACTACACATTTCAAGGCTGGCCCCTTGATGCCAGGCCAGTAGGTATGTAGCCACATTTGCATCTTGTAGACCTGAGTTCACATTTAAAATTGTACGAGAGAGAATGGAATAAGGCAGAAGTTGGTGCTGTGACAGACCCAGAAATCTGCACTGACATGAACTCAGCCAGGGCCTAGACATCCTGATATAGCATGGGGCCCCAATACCTGTTGATACCACTGAGTCAGCCTTGAGAAATGTAGTTTTTAATGATCAGCTGGCAGTATAGCCTACAGGTTAAAGCAATCCTAAAGATGGATTATTTTTACCAACAGTTTGAAATGTAAATGTGATAACTCACTAGTTTCAATGCACATACAAAACAATTATTATAAATATAGAAAGTGTTGTATTAACACCTTAAAACACACTTAATAAAACAGATGATTTCCTGTTTAACCTATGGTAAATGGAGGGCCAAGTTCCTCGGCAACATCATTTCCTGTCAGAAGCCTAAAACACATGGCTGCCCCCGGCTCTTAATTACAGGCTGATTTACATATGAATAACTTTGGACCGCAAAGACTCACACATAAATAAAATGGCTCACTCAAATTAGCTTTTTATGGATTTTCTGATATTACAAAACCCTGTTGATGACAGTTCCCCTTTAACAATTACTTCTGCAAGGTCTTCGCAGGGGAAGACACTGGGCTATTGCCTGGAAGTGGCATCAAGGTGGGTGGCAGGAGCATTCCTGAAATGAGGCAGCCAGTATTTACCAGAATAAAGGTCCAGAAGCGGCTTGAAGCCCTAATGCCCCAGGCCATATGGGATGCACCAAAAGGTGCTCAAGGAATTAGCGACAGAACTGGCTGAACCACAAGTAGGGCTATTCAATAGCTCAGTTCAGACAGGATTACAGTACAATCTTAATTATCCAAACTGCTTGGGAGACATGAAATTGGTTCACATAATCAAAAGTTTGCAAAACTGGGATTAAAACGTTTGGGGTTTATTCACTTGGGAGGCATGCTGTCAGTTCATTGGATAGGGATGTAATTTAATTGGTGTTCATGAGACTGAGATTGTATTTGCGTTCTAAAGGACTGGAGTGTAGTCGACCTAGTCCTGCTACACAAGTGGGGGGGGGGCAAGGAGCAACAGGGGAAATTACAGACCGGTCAGCCTTACCTCTGTAGTGAGCAAACCGATGGAGCCACTAATTAAAAAGGATCTCATGGACTACCTAGAGAGCAATGGTCTACAGTACAGAAAACAGTATGAGTTTGTGGCAGGCAGGTCTTGTCAGACCAACCTGATAGTTTTCTTTGGGTAACAAAGGTACTAGATAAGGACTGCTCTATGGATTTATTCTACTTCAGTTTCAGCAAGGCTTTTGACTCAGTGCCACACAGACGATTGTTGAAGAAGCTGAAGGGCCTGGGCATGGCTAGGGAGTTAGACGGCTAGGAAACTGGTTGAAAGAGAGTCAGCAGAAGGTGATGGTAAATGATGTGAAGTCAGAAGAGAGAAGGTCACGAGTGGGGGTGCCACAGGGATCTGTTCTGGGTGCCATACTCTGTACTATGTTCATCAGCAACATTGGAGAGGGCATCTGAGGCAAGATGTGTCTCTTTGCAGGTGACAAGAGCTCTGTGGTAAGGTAGATAGCAATGACAGGATCAGGGAAAGCAAACATGGACTAACAAAAACAGAAAGAGAGGCACCAAGCCCAGTCTGCAGTAGGTGGGGAAAAGTATGCCTACTGAGAGGGGGCACCAGAAGGGACTGGGGGAAAAAATGCAAGGGTGGGAAAGAAAATTAAAAAAAAAAAAAGAAAGGAAGAGTAGCAAGGCATGGGAGGCCATGTGTACAAATGCCCAGAGCTTGGTAAATAAAATTCCAGACCTAGTGGCCTTGATGTCAGACGCAGAACTAGACATTGTCACTGTCACAGAGACATGGTACACAGAGAATCATATCTGGGACATAGCAATACCAGGGTATAGTCTATTTCAGAAGGATAGGGGAGGAAAAAATGGGGAGAAGTGGCTAGCTACATAAGAGAGGGAGTTAGAGCTACAGAGGTACATAGAATACAGGAAAGGGTGGAAACATAGAAACATAGAATTTGACAGGAGATAAGGACCGCATGGCCCACCTAGTCTGCCCACTTCCCTACCTAATGGATAAGTTGCAGATCCTAGTTAACCAACAACCTACTTCCTCCTATCCCCCCCAGAACTGCCTTATGTCTGTCCCATGCATTCTTGAATTCCCCCACTATTTTTGACTCTACGACCTCCTCAGAAAGGCTGTTCCATGCATCTACAACCCTTTCTGTGAAAATACTTCCTCACATTACCTCTGATCTGTCCCGCTCTATCTTCAAATTGTGTCCCCTTGTTCTTGCATATCTCTTTTCTGAAAGATGTTACCCTCTTGGACTTTGTTGATTCCCTTGAGGTATTTTAAAGTTTCTATTATGTCCCCTCTCCCTCCTTTCCTGAGGCTGTACATCTTAAGCTCATTTAGTCTTTCTTCATAGGTCTTCTGGTGCAGACCCTGCACAATTTTGGTTGCCCTCCTCTGGACAGCCTCCACCCTGTCTATGTCTTTGCGGAGATGGGGTCTCCAGAACTGTACACAGTACTCCAGATGTGGTCTTAACAACTGTCTGTACAGAGGGCCAACAACTTCCTGTTTTCTACTGGTGATGCCTCTCCCTATGCATCCCAGTATCCCCCCAGCCCTCCTTACTGCCTTCTCACATTGCTGGCCCACCTTTAGGTCATCTGATATGATTACCCCCAGGTCCCTTTCCATTTTTGTTGTTGACAGTATCTCACCTCCCATTGTGTACTCTTCCCCTGGGTTTTTGTTTCTCAGGTGCATTACTTTGAACTTCTTTGCGTGAATCTAAGCTGCCATACATTTGACCATTCCTCCAACCTTGCCAAGTCCCTTTTCTTCAAACAAAAAACAGAGGAAGTTGGTGGTTGTCTGGGGCTGCAAAGAGATCTACCTCTGGAGTGCCCCACCTTGAAAAAATCACTTTCAACACCAGAGGGTCCAGGGACCATTTGTGATGGCCCTGGGAGATCCTGCTTAATGCATCTGCTAGCATATTGTCCTTCACTGGAAGGTGAACTGCTATCAGAGAGGTCTGCAGAGAATAAGCTAGGGACCCCAATTTCATGGCTTTCGTGCACAAGGCCATGGACCGAGTGCCTTCCTGCTTGTTGACAGTGCTACCCATAGCTGTGCTTTTCACTTGGATGTAAAATTCTCCTTCAAATTGGAAATAGTTCTGTTTAAGCACTATTTCTGCCAATTGAGTCAAGCATTCACTAGGGGGATGTAAGTCAGTTCTCTGTCTCACTGACTTACATCCCCCTAGTGAAGTTTTGACTCAAATGGCAGAAATAGTGCTTAAACAGAAAGGCACAACTATGAGTAGCACTATGGCACCCTCATACGCAAATCTGTTTATGTGGGATTTTGAAAGCACATTTATTTTGGAGAGAAAGTGAATCCTTTTTTTAGCAATATTACAATTTGGAGGCATTATATTGATGATGTTCTGATACTGTGGGAAGGAAGTGAGATAGAATTAAAACATTTTCATAACCACCTGAATAGGTGTAACCAAGATTTGGTGTTTACAATGACTTATGACAACCAAAGGATAGCATTTTTAGATATGGAAATCTATAAAGGTGTCACACAATTATTTATTTTTTATTTATTATACATATCGGAATTACAACCCTTTGAGTCAAGGACTCATTTCCAAAGGCTCCACGTCAGTTCAAGTGGCTTCAACACATAGACAGCAACACAAATGCAATATGATAGACAGGAGGTTACAGAAGTTTTTTTGTTGCATAACAAACAGCGAATAGCAAACAGTATTCATATATTTGCAGGTGTCAGAACAAACATAGAATCCCGAGCCATCCAGTGCCCAGATAAAAGTTACAGTTTACAATAGCAGTACAGAGGTCTATACAGCGTGAAAGCTAGGCTCCTAGGACAAATACAGTAAATTCAGAATTGCAGCCTGAGAGAAGGCGATTGTTGTCAAGAGTCTAGAAAAGGGGCCGGGGAGGGAGCGGGGCACCTATGGGCTAGGATCCCGCTTGTGGAGCGCATTCGCAGCTGCAGGTGGAGAAAATGAGACTCTTGAGAGTTGCCTTAAATGGACCTATTTTAGTGAGTGAGGAGATCGAGGAGGGGAAGGCGTTGAACCAGTGTGATGCCCTGAAACAAAAGGATCTCTGGGTGAGTGATGTCCACACCCTCTGGACTCTGAGAGCGGCCTTAGTGGAGCCACAAGTAGAGGCAGAGGGGGAAGCAGTGTGGAGGGAGGCAGACACCCCTGGTGGAGAAGAGACCTAGAAGCATTTTTATTATTTTTTTAACCAGGAGGTAGGTCTGATATTGTAACCGCTCTTCTAGGTTGAGTATGTTGGCCAGAGAGTATAGAGTGCATACATGAGTCCATTTGTCTGCACCAGTGAGGAGCCTACAGGCCTTATTTAGGGATAATTGGATTCTCCTGAGGGCAGCGGCACCAGTAGCAGTGTAGACAGGAAGGCCATAGTCTACAAGTGACAGGACAGAGGAGGAGACAGCCAATCTGAGGGCATCCGGTAGGAGGCAGTCCTTATGACGGTAGAGAATGCCTATGCGCGTGTTAATTGCTGAGGTGAGCAGGTCAATATGCGAGTGAAAGGAGAGGGCAGAGTCGAAGGTAATGCCCAGGTATTTGTAGCTGCTAATTTGTTCTAGTGGGTGGAGTGAGCTGGATAGTATATGGAAGGGTGAGTTTTTTGCCTTATTTTGATGATGGGTAAACAACATGGCTTTTGTTTTTTTAATGTTAATGACCAGCCTGCGGTCATTGAACCAGTTTCCAATTTGACTGAAAGAGTGCTGGAGGGAGGCCTGAAGAGGAGGGTCAGGGTGGGAGGAGGAGAGGAGAACCGCATCATCTGCATATAGCAGGACCTTGCTGGAGCAGGAGTTGGGTAGGGCATTTACATAGAGACTAAAAAGAAGAAGGCCCAGGATGGAGCCCTGTGGGACCCTGGAGAGGACGGGGTGGGTGCTGTAGAGGGTGCTGTTTATTTTGACACACTGGGACCTTGAAGAGAGATAGCTAGAGAACCAGTCCAGCAGGCCTTGGGAAAAGCTTAGTTGAATGAGAATGTCCAGTAGGAGTGGGTGACAAACCATATCAAAGGCCTTGGAGAGGTCGATGTAGACAGCCCCTGCAAGGTGGCCTTTGTCAAGGGTTTCATGAAGGAAGTTTGAGAACTCCATGAGAGCAGTGGTCGTACTATGACGTGGATGGAAGCCATGCTGCTGTCTGCATAGGAGATTGTGGGAGGTAAGATATTCAGATAATTGGTCTGCCACTATTTTTTTCCAGGGCTTTAGAGAGAGGAGGAAGAACAGAGATTGGCCAATAGTGTCCAGGAGAGGAGGTGTCACCAGTTTTGAAGATGGGGTGATCACAGCCTTTTTCCAAGCTAAAGAGAACTGGCCAAGGCAGAGGGAGCGGTTGAATAAATCAGTCAGGGGGTTAAGCACTAAGTCAAGGACCTGTCATAGGATCCTAGTATCCAAGGGGTCAGACTAGGTTGTACAGAAAAGAAATTGCTAAGAACACTTTATTTCATTATATAAGTTACCATGACCCAAAACTAAAGGATTCTATACCCAAGTTCCAATTTATTCGAGCAAAAAGAAATTGCAGTGAGGAAAGGATATATCAGGAAACAGTTCAAGACATGACACAAAGATTTGTTAATAGAGGATATAAACGTAGCCTGGTAAGGAAAGTAGAACAAGAAGTCATAGCTATTCCTTGTCAACAACTTTTAAACAAAACTATACAAAGCACTTCTATGGAAGAAAGAATAGTCTTGTCAACATCTTACAGTCACTTAAATCATAAAATTGAGTCCATTACCAATAATAATTGGCACTTGTTACAGTTAGGGACGCATCAGAATGGAAAATTCACTCAGAAACCTCTTTTTTCTACATGAAGAAATTGTACGTTTAAAGATAGATTAGTTCACACACACAACATTTTAAAACACTGCAAAGAGAGAAGCAACTTTTGTTGGGTCCATTAGCACCTGGAAATGTACCTTGTGGTCACTGTTTCCAATGTGGGAATACCAGTAAAAAGACTTTTTTTGAGGAGCTTTATACGAATTGTAAATACTGGATCAAACAACACATCACATGCAAGAGCCATCATGTCATTTATTTGCTACAATGTCCATGTGACAAACTCTATGTTGGAAAGACTACCCAGGAAATCTAGAATAGGATAAGTCAACATAAAAGTGACATACGTCTAAAAGTGGAGACATCAGCAGTGTCTAGACACTATTCTGAAGCAGGTCATCCAGCAGCATCTTTACGTTTTTGGGGCTTGGAACTTCTACAGGTACCTACTAATGGTACACAATTTGGGGACTTAGTATTGAGGAAACGAGAAGTTTCTTGGATTCACACTCTTAATTGCACCAATCCCTCTGTTGGACTTAATGATGAATGTGAATGGAGTCTCTATTTTCAGAGGCAAAACAAGAATAGAGGAAAGTTTATTTTGCCTTAAATGAAAACCTTTACTGGTTCCCTCCCCCAACCCACCCTTCTTCCCATTTGCCCATTCTGCTCCTCTTGGTTTCCACTCTGTACAGTACTTCTATGTATTTTCTTAGTTAGTGTTGGTTGCTATTCTAAGTAAAAAGATTTTGGAGCATCACGTTAGTTGTTATATTAGATAGTACAGTGTAGTTTTTGGCTATAGCCGATCCATTTAGAGAACAGCTTTTTGTAAGTAGTGGGCTTTCAACACACTGATAACAAAATGAAACATTTAATAACTAAGTCACAAAAGAGACAAAAAAAGAATTAAATATACAATTGATGGTCATTATGACCATCTGGTAGTATTAGAATTTTAAGTGGTGGGACTCTAACCCACCACATACAAGTAAGATAATTGGATACATTCACATGTTGTAAGAGTAGTATTATAATTTGATTGTCAGTGCCAATTCACACTAACACATTTTGGTGGGATTAGAACCCATTGGCCTTTTTTATAAGGCTAACAAAGTGCCTTTCAGCATGGTATATTGAAGTTTGGTTAACATTGTTATGTGGTGCCCCAGAACCTTATTGTATATAGTTGTTTATAGTTTATGAAGTGATAAAATCATTAGTATATGCGTTAGATACAGTTTTAATAAACTTTAAATAACACAGACAAACAAACACTTGTTGCCACTTTTAAGATGACCTTTGTCAAAAGTTTTATTCATAAATACTATTGATGAAGCATTTATTAAAATAAATTTTCAGAGACTTTTATCTGTGGTGAGGTCTCCCCTCATCACAGAGATAAAAGTCTCCAAAAAATTTATTCTCCACCCCCAGCCCTTTGAGCAGCTGGTGTAGTGTTGTTCCAGTCTTTCCATCTTCATGCGACACCACTGTACTGCACAGACAGCTTACATCTTTTGCCAGAGGCTTTCTGGTTACTGGAGCAGGCTCGCTGACATCATTTCATGATGTCTGTATCACCCCCCCCCCACCAACCATGAGATTTAAACATGGAAAAGAAAGGTTTAGTTCAATTAGAAGAGACTGAGTGAAGCATAAGCAGTACACCATGAAAGAAAACTAAGTTTAGTGAGCATTGCTTTTGGTCCATGGCTTTGATTATCTTCATTTAAAATGCTAAAGTGAGAGTTTTCTCGGATTCATTTCAGAGGGCAGAGACGCAGCAAGCATAAAAGAAACTTTGCAGCCCCTTTTGGGAAAATGACTTAGCTCTCTGAAGATCGCTACAAGCTTCTGAAGTAAGCGTTTACCCTAGTATGCTAAAGCAGTGAAAACAATTTTTTTTTTATTTATTTAGAAAAAAAAACTAATGGGACATTTTGTTGTTTCAGAGCACAAAATACAAAGATAGCTTAAAGGAATATCACAGTTTGTAGCTTACACGCTGTATGTTTTGCAAGTAAGTGAGATATAGTTAAATTATAGTCTAAGGTGAAAAGCATTGGCATTACATGCTAAATAAGAGTCTTCATCCACTTTTTTTATGGTTTCATCCATTTAAAAGTTATGGCTGAGAGAACGCAAGTTACTAATTGAATGCAAGACTATTAAAAGATTTTCTAAGGTAGATATCTATGTTTCTTTACCTGATAGAAGATTTTTTGCGACTTCTTTTTAGAAGTTAAGCAATATGGAAAGTCTGATATGATTTTTTTTATGTTTGCTTGTACGCATGTGCAAGAAACATAGTACCACCATATGAAGTTTCTTAGGTGTGCCACCTCGCTTCCAATGCCATGCTCCTTGTCGCAGGCATGGCTTCACTGCACCAATAAATGTCCAAGCTGTCTATGACAGCAGGTCAGATGCAGTGGCCTACAGTTCCAAGCAAAACACCGCTACAATCAGCGGTGGTGACATTTAGGCAATTTGCAAGTGCCTACACGTCGGTACTGCACTGGAACAGCTGTCATAGACAGCTCCTCCCCCCCATAACAAACACTAAATGGCATGCTGGAACTCACCCAACAGATCATGCACCCCTCCACACACACACACACACACACACACACACACACACACACACACACACACACTATAGTAGCCACGGGTGCCCAATCCCCGTCGGCTCCACTATGCCCCAACAGACTTCCAGGTGCCACGCTGGGAGGCCACACCAACATAGAAAAAAGTCCTTATGGCTGACAGGGGTGCAATCCCCCATTGGCTCCATTGCCCCAAACAACCCTCGAGCTGCCACACTGGGAGCCCACCCCAGTGTGGCAAAAGTCACGTGTCATCTTCCCCAAAAAAATAAAAAAATCACCTGTAAGAAAAAACGGTCCCTCGCTAAATGTCTTGCCCCCTCCCCAACCCACACCTACATTCTGAGTGCCCCACCTCTCCACACCCCAGTTCACCTCATAATTACCTCTGGAGTCTGGCTCGATTGATCTTGGTGGGTGAGGTGCGTCTGCACTCTGCCAGAAAGCGAGCCTTGATCTGAAGAAATGCCAGTAAGCTGAATAATGGCATAAATAGGATTTATTTCAAGTTTGGTGCATATCTTGGGCATTTTGGGAATTGTTTCAGCAAACTTTCAACATGGGGTTCTTGGGACCTCACCTCATGAACTCTGTCACTGTCATTTTGTTATTTTGTCCTGAAAGGTGATTTGACGGTCACTGCGTCGAAATCACCTTTTGGGACTGATTGTTCAAAATGTGTTTTTACACATGTAGCACACACTGGCACAGTCGGTTTGCGAAATCAATGTTTGGGGCACATTAAGAAAATCACAGTGACACTGTTCATGAGCAGAGGTGTTAAAATGGCTATGTTGAAAATTTGGTGACAAAAGTCCATAAAATGACTGTGTTACATGCGTGCATTGTGCAATTTCCACGCACCCTCGTAAGTTCACTAATTTGCAATATCTTCAGTTCAGATTTTCAACATTGACATTTTTCCCCACCTCCTTTTGAACAGTACAGCTGTCATTTTTCACGCCCTGGCCGAAATGTGTTTTCGCACTTCCAGCATAGAATAGCGCGGTCACTGTGTTCGGGATAGATTAAGAAAATTACAGTGACACTGTTCATGAGCAAAGGTCCCAAAATGCCTAGGTTGAAAATCTTCTGTAAAAAATCTTCAAACTAATTACATTACGGGTGTACACTGCTCAGTTTCTACGCACGCTCGTGACTTCAGTTGTTTTATATTTTTACTCCAGATTTTCAGCAATGCCATTTTTTACACCTTCTCATGAACAGTACACCTGTCACTTTTCACATCCTGTTCGAAATGTGTTTTCAGACCTGTGGCACTAAATGGCGCAGTCGCTGTACAAGATCACCTTTCGCCTAACAAACTGATAGTGTCACTGTTCATGCAGTGGGGTCACAAAAAGCCCATGTGCAAAACTTGGAGTAAAAATACCGGGAAATGCCCAGGGCATTAGGGTTTTCTACCATAACGCCCTACCCTGTAGGGACTCACAGGTGTCAGGGGTGTGACTTGGGACTGTCGACAGTAATGCTCATGCCATTGCACCCTCCAGCCAGTGACAGGCATCAAGGTGCACCTTGGACCCTTTGGCCCAGAGTTCACCCCATTCTCCTATACTGTGCCCATTTCAGCATATTTCCTTATGGAATGAGGTGAATGTAAAGCCCAAACACCCCAAGGCACACCTCGACACTTGTCAGTGTCTGAAGGGTAGGGTGAGGTGAAATGTTGTGACCATCATGGGTGACAACCCAAAGGCACACCTCAATGCCTGTCCATCTCTGCAGGGTGAAGGTGGAGTTGGCGTCAGTTCAATACTTCAACGCCATTCCTATATTGCATCTGTCTAACTCCTGCACTTCCACTTCTAATGCCAGCAAGCAAACATTTGGCAGTGACAAATGCTTTTTTAAAAGAGTTATAAGGAGCGTATAGAGGCTGCAGAGCCTATGTTGTGGATGTGATTTATTTTTATTTAGGAGTTACAATATGTTTTCTGACCATTTCTTTAAAAATGGGTATGTTCAGTTATTTTGAGAGACCAATAATTATTATTTAAAAATTTATAAAAGAAAGGAACATCTTTGTACTGGAACTGTGTAGCTGGCTCAGATGTATAGGTGGCCTATTTTACATCTGGTAATATATACCTGTGAAACTGAAACTTTCTCTTATTTGAATGTTTTTAGAACAGCAACACAGTAAGGGCCTGATGAAGTGGATTCACCATGAAACTGTTGCCCAAATCGTTTTGTGAGAAGAAAAATAAAGCACAAATATTGAACAGAAACTGTGGTGTTCACCCATTTTTTTATTTATTCATTTCTTTGGTGCTAATGGTTGACCCAGTATTAATGCTATACAGACTGGCAACCTGAAATCCATTTCTTTTACTCATTATTGATGAACCCTTCAAGAGGGTAGCTGTGGACATAGTGGGGCCACTGAGCACCCCAGGTCACACTGGCAAGCAGTATATACTGATGGTAGTTGACTATGCCACAAGATACCCAGAGGCAGTGGCCCTATCATCCTCTGAGGCAGAACCGGTGGCTGATGCACTGTTGGGAATATTTAGCCAGGTGGGCTTTCCCCAGGAGAGACTGACAGATCTGGGTGCCAGTTTCATTTCAGGGTTAATGAGTAGCTTGTGGGAGAAGTGTGGGGTAAAGCAGCTCAAAACCTCCCTGTACCATCCCCAAACTAATGGTCTGGTGGAACGATTTAATTCAACCCTTAAGATCATGCTAAAGACGTTTGCTGACCAGCATAAGAGGGATTGGGACAAATATTTGCCTCATCTTCTGTTTGCATACAGGGAAGTCCCTCAGGAGTCCACAGGATTCTCACCTTTCGAGCTCCTGTTTGGCCATAGGGTGAGTGGGCCCCTAGATTTGATTTGGGATGAATGGAAGGGTGACCGTGCCTCCCAAGGGGAGTCTGCTGTGCAGTATGTCCTGAACTTCAAGACCCACCTTAAGAGCTCATGATTCTTGCTCAGGAGCAGTTGGCCACTGTGCAATAGCAGCAGAAAGTCTGGTATGACCGTGGGGCCTGAGCCAGAGAATACGAGGAGGAACAGCGAGTGATGGCACTCATCCCTGTCCAACATAATAAACTACAGGCAGCATGGGAGGGGCCATTTTTGATTGTCCAAAAGGTTAGTGATGTTAATTAAATGATGGAGCTACCAGACAGGAGATGCAGGTGAAAGGTGTATCATGTTAACATGCTGAAGCCCTACGATGACAGGGAGGAATTGTTCCTTGCTGTGTGCGGTGACCCAGAAGAGGAAACTGAGATGGATCCACTAGTGGACCTGCTCGGGGAGGTCCGGGTTGCATCCTCCGTGGACAACCTTGCCCTCTCCGAACAGCTGACACCAGCCCAGATGCAGGAAATTCGGGGTGTGCTGAGAGAATCTGAGGACATGTTCATAGGGAAACTGGGGTACACCACGATGACAGAGCACTACATGGATACAAGGACCCAGGTGCCCCTGAAACAGTCTCCCTACAGGGTACCTGAGCAGGTAAAGCAGACTGTGAAAGAGGAGCTCAAGGAGATGCTGGAACTGAGAGTAATCCAGGAATCTTGTAGCCCCTGGGAGTCACCCATAGTATTGATCACCAAAAAGGATGGTACCACACGATTATGCATTGACTACCAGAGGCTTAATAGCTGCACAGAGTTTGATGCCTATCCCATTCCCAGAACAGACAAGACCCTGGAGCTACTGGGGGGAGCCAAATATCTGACCACAATAGACCTAATGAAGGGCTACTGGCAGGTACCTCTGACCCCTGTAGCCAGGGAGAGCTCAGCTTTTGTCACTCCATTTGGCTTATACAAATTCAAGGTAATGCCATTTAGAATGAATAATGCACCTGCAACCTTTCAATGGCTTGTGGATCACATTCTGTCTGGGGTAGGTGAGTTTGCATTGGCATATATGGATGACATAGCCATATATAGTCAGGCATGGGAGGAGCACATCAAGAACATACGGGATGTGTTCCGCAGGCTGAAGAACACAGGTCTGACAGTCAAGGTAGCAAAGTGCAAGAAAGGTATGGCAGAAGTGCCCTACCTTGGGCACTGGGTGGGTAGCGGACACATCTACCCGGAGTCTGCCAAGGTAGATGCCATTCTGGCCTGGCCTACTCCTACCACCAAGAAACAGATAAGGGCATTTCTGGGGACAGCAGAGTACTACCAGAGGTTTGTTCCTCGCTATAGTGATCTGGCTAAGCCCCTAACAGACCTACCCAAGAAGGGAAAGCCAGATAAGGTGCAGTGGTCAGAGGGCTGTGAGATCGCTTTTCAGGAGCTAAAGAAGGCCTTAAGTGGGCCAGCTGTATTGGTCAGCCCCAATTACAGTCTAAAGTTTATTGTCCGTGTGGATGCCTCAGACCATGGGCTGGGCACCGTGCTGAGCCAGGTTACCCAACAGGGGGAGGAGCACAAGATTGTGTACCTCAGCCGGAGGCTTCTGCCCAGAGAGGAGGCCTATGCCACAATCGAGAAGGAATGCTTGGGAATAGTGTGGGCCCTTCAGAAGCTGCAGCCTTGCCTATATGGAAGAGAATTTACTGGGGTCACAGATCATAATCCCCCGATCTGGCTTCATAGGTCAAGCAGGCAATATGGAAAATTACTATGTTGGAGTTTGGTGTTGCAGGCATACAACATGATCATCCAGTATCGCAGTGGTGAACAAAATGCCAATGCAGATGGGCTATCTAGGCAGGTCTAATGGCATGGCTAGAAACCTTGGGCATTTCCCAGAAGTTGCACGACTGGCTGTTTAACTAGGGGTGGCTCAAACGACACACCTTCATCACCTGGGGGGAAGATGTGACAGAAATGGGAAGGAAGGCGTTAATGGCTTGGATCTTCCAGCTGGGACTTTTTTAGCAGTCTGAAAAACAAAAACACAACACAAAAAACACACACAGACTGGGATTCCACTGTCCTCCAGCATCTAGATAAGAGCTGACCCATAAATCTTAGACACAGTGACAAGGGGAGTGGATATATCCACACAGACTCACAGTTTAAAGGGATTGGATCACTCAAATATAAACTTAAGGTTAAAAATTAATATAACTGGTCATTGATAGGTGTTCAATCTGATTGAGGCAATTAAATACATACATGGTAGATGGTTGGTATGTTCAAAGGGGAACAGGAATCACCTATTCTCAAGAGAGAATATAAGATGCTGAAAGACAGTGAGTGAGTGAGTGGAGTTGCTCTTGGAATTGAAGGAAGCTGCATCTAAAAGGCTAAAATCAGGCCTACCCTTCTAGCTATGTCCGTGGGAGCTGGCAGATAGCATAGGGTCCAGTGTCTCTCGAAGGATAGAGTAAGGTAAGAATAATAGTAGCATATCTCAGTAATAGCCTTTTTCTTTCATCATCTGTTATTTAAAAACATTTGTTTACTTTTCCTGTAACAGTGTTATTCTCTTGTGTTAAACATAGATATCCTGTAATGCTACTTTTGACCTTCTGTTAAGTAAAAAGCTATTTATTTACTCAACAGTTGTGGCTGTGATTTCAATTATTTTCTAAGGTAATTCATGGTTTCCACTGGCTGAGGTAAACTCTATTTAGCATCCGCCATTCGAGAGAGACACACTACCAGGCTTTAATCTGTGCAATTGCATGTTTGACTTCCCAGTTTTGTAAAATTGGGAGTTCAGCACTGGGCAAACCCAGCTGGTGGCAGCGAATACCCAAGGACAGACACCTCTCTAAAAGCTGTTACAGTCCAGAGAGAGAAGTGCTTTGTCACAGCCCTCCTCTGGGAAGACTCCAGACAGTCAATTTGTAAACAAAGGGTCATTACTTAAATCATAAGAGGAAGGGATATTAAAGATGGTGAGTCTCCTAGTCATGCCATTCCACATGAGTAAGACCCAGTTTGTCACAGTTCATTTAGCCAGCAAGGTGAATTATCTCTGTAGCCCAGGTGCTGTGCATCCAATGGGCTACTACCCCTGCCTGTTGACCTGCACACAGGTTAAGGGGCCTGGGTCCTGCTATGATGATGTTAGGGGGGGTCTATCCCAAAGAAGTTAGTAAAATAGCATGGTGCCTCCACTCCACCCAGAGTAAGTTGCAGTGGGCCAAGTGTGTAGCTGGTACAACCCCCTGGGATGCTGTACTTACCCACCTCCCTTTCCTACCACCCCACACACTGGACGCCAAACAGTTTCCCAATATCATATACCCATTACACCTTATTGTTGATTCCCACAAATCACCCTTTACACTGCAATTTCCAAGCTACAAAACACAGCTTTATTGGGGGGGGGAAGGATTAGGTTTAGGTGCCTGGTACCAGGATAATTGTGGAAGAAAAGATAGTTAAAGAATTTGTTCAGAGCAATTGACAACATAAATGCCCATAGGCCAGAACCCTCCAGATTCCCACCCCACTGGTACCAGTGTTACCCTCTGTCCCTTTTGGGTACCCATAAATTGCAGGCCTGCTCAGTGCCACGGGTTGGCTGGCTATTAGGGCCCTGGAAATAATGTAACTGGTTTTAGCAATTAAACAAGCACTCCCCTTGATTGCCAGGGCAAGCCCTGGGTATGCACGTTCATGAAGATCTGATGTATTCCTGGTGCAGAGGGCTTCCACCAGTCCAAATTCCAGGGATGGGGGGGCTTTCAGTTCAAGAAAGGCAGTCAAATGGGCAGAAGAAAGTATCCTGAAGACTTGAGCTTGATTGAAGGTCTGGTCGCTTGTCACCTTCAGCCTATTCAGACCTGTCGCAGAACTTCTGCACAAGGCCCACTAACTACAGGAAGCCTAGAACTGGGAGTGGCCCCATAGCCTGGCTCCCTCGCAAGTCACAGGTGACTACCTGTAGTATGTACCCAAGTTAAAGCAACAATTGAACGAGGCCCCTTAGCTAGGACAGCGAGATGGAGGGCAGAAAGAATGACTGGGGGGGGGCAGCTACCAGCCATGCTTCCTGTCATGTGATTAGTCAAAAATGCAGTGTCCGTCAGATGTCAGAACTAAGCCTTGTTTTATCTACTTGTAAATCATTTAACAGTTAACGCTAAACATGCAAGTGCTGTGCAAGGTTAACAGTATTCATGAAACATAGAAACATAGAATTTGATGGCAGATAAGAACTGCTTGGCCCGCCCAGTCTGTCCATTTCCCTACCTAATGCATAGGCTGCAGATCCTAGTTAACCAACAGCCTACTTCCTCCTACCCCCCTACTAGAATTGCCTTATGTCTGTCCCATGCATTCTTGAAAACTAAAGTTGAAGTCTTCTTGGATAGTATCATCTGAATTCTTCCACAAAGACATTCAGGTTGAGACTTGAAGTCACATAATTTTCATATGACAGGAGAATGAGTTCTTGTTCGTTCATGACTCATGCTCATCCTCTGATGCAATAAAATTCTTTTCAAACAAGAAAAGGAATTCTCACAAGCAGCATTTGATGCTCCAAATAGCAAGACAGCAATACACATTTCAAAAATTGGAAAGCTTCCTTTAATTCCTTGGCAGCACCAAGAACTTCAAATTGTTTGCACTGTTTCCTATCCATCAGTGTCTTGAATACAGCCATTTCCGCTTTCACTTTCTGAATATCTAATCCAAGCAAGTAATTCCATTTTCAAGAAGTCGGGAGAGCTAGTAGAATACAGTGCTGACGAGCTTTCGTATAACTCTCAGTTCCTCTGAGAAAATCTCCTTTGCAATTCACTAGTGGTTTCATCAATCAGTTCATGATAAATCTGGGACCACTGATGCTCATTCAAAGTTTGGAATCCTGGTAAATGCTCAGTGATGACTGAAACTTGAAGCTTTCTGGGTAGCACCCTGGCTTTTTGGTGGCACCCTGACCAGCACTACGTAATGCCAATGTTTCATCCCAGGCACTTTTCAAAATCGGGTGCTTGGATGAAATATCTGCTACAAAATCTTCAAACAGTTCTCTCTTCTGTTGAAGTGTTTCACAGGAAACAATAATCAGTTCAAGTCCCTTAGCAAGCTGCATCAATTCCTTTTGAAGGAAATTATTCACCGGATCAAACACATTCAAAATCATTCTCATAACCTCTGCCAAGAACAGGAATTGGGATGATTTTGTAACTTCCAATAGTCCTCTTGCTTCAACTGACAAATCACCATAACCATTTGCAAACTGTGACAGAACACTCTGAATGTCTTCCAAATTATTGAGGATTTCTTCCAAGGTTTTCAGGTGACCAGTCCATCGTGTTTCTACGAGTCTTTGCAGGTGCCGAGCTTTGCATAGCATACTAACTTCATGTCTGCGAAAAGATTTGTAGAGAGTTGCAATTTGAGAACATATCTGCCACTACTGTGCTCTTCTCACACACGAGTAACTGCCAGGTGTAACTGATGATTCAAGCAGTGTGTGTAAGGAATTTCCTTGTTTAATTTCTCTTGCAAAAGCTTTTGTACATCTCCTTTGCACTCTGACATAACGGAGGCACCATCAAAGCAAGAAAATAAAATATTTTGAGGGATTACACCCAGTTCTTGAATGTCTTTCAAGATCTGTTGTGTAATATCTTCAGCAGTGAGGCCATACAATTGTGATACTCCAATAAGTCTCTCCTTTGGTTTGCCAACAACAGAATATCGTAAAATAAAGGACACATTTTCAACATTCACAGCATCCCTTGTGGTGCCAGATTTCAGGCAGAAGAACTTGACATCAGCATTGTTTTTAATATCTGCAACAATATCTTGCAAAAGCATTTTTTTTCATAATGCCAATTATTTCATTCTGAATTTCAACAGAAGTCTACTTTGCATTTTTCGGAATGGTTTTCAGAATATCCATGAATACTGGATCTTGCCCTGCAGTAAACTTAATTAAGTTGACGAAAACTTCTGATGAATTGTTCAATGCTAGATCTAACTCAAACTTGATGATATCTTTATCTCCTCTCAAAGGCAGCTCATTTAGAACTGCAAACTGAATGATTTAACTCAGGTTTTTACACAATACCTATTCCTTTCAATTTGTGCAGATGACACCAAAGCAGCAATTGTGGCACATGTGGCCTCTCTTTTCCTTGCTACAGCCCAATCAGCCACTGCATTCAAGTGGACTAAGCTGTGCTCATGTTTGTTGAGACCTTTCCCTTGACAAAGAGCTTTTTCCAGTTGCAAAATCCAGAGGATATAAAAATCATATCAGTTCCCATTCCACCAGCATTGCCAGGGTGTGCATACATCTGACAAGGAAAACAGAAGGCCTTATTGGCCGCAACTGAGTATTCCAACCACGGTCGGTTCACATACCATTTTTCATTAAATCTACGCATCACTCCTACAATGTTTGTTTTAGGAAAATTAATTTTGGCTTGAGCTGGTTCTCGAGTTCCAAGATCTGACGGTATTAATGAATCATTCCTGTCTGTAGCCTCAATATGTTGTTCATTAGCACATGTTGAAGTAGATGGTGAGCTAGGTTGAGTCTCTCTACGAGATGCACGAGCATGAATAACAAATCTGTCCATTTTGAAATCTACCTACACTACTTTGGCAGTGGCAATGAGGAATGAGGTCAGTGTCAGCCACCTGAAGTAGACTAGTCACACAGCCAAGCTCAGAAAGTTGGCTGGGACAAGTGGAACTTTAAAATAAGTGTTGTGTTACCCCTTTAAGCTTCTTAGGCCACACCAGCCACCACACGACAGCACACAAGCAGGGATCTCTGGCCCTCTCAATCTACACTACAACTGTGGCAGTGTAGTGACACTGAGGAATGAGGTCAGTGTCAGTCACCTAATAAGGCAGGATAGTCAGCAGTGCCAAAGTTGGTACTTTCTCTGTGTATTTGTTTACATTACACAACTTAAGAAGTTAGATCACAAGCACAAGTAAGAGATGGCCACTTGGGGAGGGGCTAAATTTTAAATAAAATGTGTTCCTAGAAATGAACTGTGTGTGTTTTATTTTCTAGAACACAACTCAGAAGAGATGGGCCTTGGTTGGGCTGTGTTTCTAATTAAATTTGTTGCACACTCCAAATTGTACTGTGTCTGTTTTATTTTCTTCAAAAAAAGTGTTTTTTTATATTTATTTTTAGACACACATCCACACTATAATACATGCAGTCTCTGATGGACTGACAGAATAACTTCTCTCTTTCCAGGAGGCAGCCAGAGGCAGGTACTAACTAGGCACTGATAGCAAATTAATACTGTTCTTGTTCTAGACTAGTACTAATCACTCCATGTACCAGCAGTCAGAGACAGTACCAGTCTAGCCTAACCTGTCCTTATCAGAACTAATCTTTCTTCTCTACCCTGTCTCCTCCTCTTATACATTGGTCTCCCGCTCTATCTCTTTATGGTTTCCTGCTTTTCTATTAATAACAGTACAGTGGTGTTCTTGGAATTTTCTGGTCCCTATGACTGTCCCCTCAGTCTAGCCCCTCTATCTCTCCCCCCCTCTCTCTCCTGATTCCTTTACCTTTAGCACTGTTTACTGTACAGTGCACACTGTATTGTACAGACTAACCAGTGTGCACCCTGCCCTGGCTTTACTTATGGGCAACCGCGGTCCACAACACTAAGAAGCCTCGCACTCACAGCCCCTTGCAGTAATGCTATTTGTCTTTTTTTTTTCCCATTGGCAAATAGGCAGTTTTACTTGCACGGTTGCACCTTTTACTTGTGTGGGCAACAATTTAACAAAAGCCTCGTACTAGTCCCCTTGGTCTCTTCCTTTTAAATTTATTTATTTGTTGTTGCTAGGGTTTTAGACTCCTTCCTTCTTTTTATTTGTGCCAGTCTAGTGTAGTACTACTGGCTTATCATGCCCTTAACTGCCTTAGGGAATAAAGCCAGGGAGGTAACACAAACAAACATCAAGTTATATCCTACACCCTCCGCCTGTCAGTTCTTTTCTTTCTTTGTTAAATTCTTTCCTTGACCTCTATTATTTAGTCTGTCACCTTTTACTATATACTGTTTTACTGTTTGGGCAGGGACTAGGGGAGAAAACTATACCCTGAACCCTCAGTCTGTTGGTTCTTTTCTTTCTTTCTAAAAATTCTTAATGGCTTCTATGATTTAGTCTGTCACAGTTTTTACTACATACTGTTTTGGCAGGGAGAATGTTACACCCTACAGCCTGTCAGTTATTTTATTTCTTTCTTAGTTAAATTTGTCCTTGGCTTCTATCTAGGATTGATTTAAGCAATATACCCCTCCAGGGTGTGGGTATACTGGTGGATTTACCATGCCTGGTGTGGATCAGTCATGAGGGGCAGCTGAGTGACTTAACCACACCAGAAGTGGTAAATCTGCCGGTATACCCACTCCCTGGAGGGGTATATTGCTAATATACAAAGGCCCCATTTTTTTGTACAGAGAAAAAGTATTAAATAAAATGTCCTTTGCTTTGAAACTTGCTGCTCGTTTGTTTTTTAGTGCAGAGGCACTGCTCCGATTTTTTGCAAGTTCTGCACATGTGCCACAGCATTACTGATTGCCACAGTTACTGTTAGGGATTTTTTTCAGCTTCTTTGCTGTCAGCAGAATGAACTCCATTTTCTTTCTTTTCTTTCCTTTTTTTTTGGCTGTGCATCACTTTTCCGGAATGGTGTGGCACTTTTTTGAATTTTGGAGCCTAGTGACGGAGTATCAGATGTTGGGTTAGCAATTAGGTAATCTCCTCATCAGTCCGTGTGCTTGGCAGTGGTGCACTTGCGATGATTTGAGGGATTTGCCAGGGAGTTCCTGATGTGGCTGAGAGGTTGCTGGCACCTTTTCCCGTGGGTACACTGGAGGATTTATCACAGTGAAAAGGTGCCAGCTAACCAATCAGATTGCAGGGTTTGGGCATTTGAATTTAGCCCATTGTATAATCATCATTTAGTCTGTGTCACCATACTAGTCCAGTCCATACGGTTTACTGTTTTGGCAGGGAAATGATGATGACTTTTTGTCTTCTTGTCAAATCTCTTTAAGACAAGTTATTTTATTATAGTTTGTTTTAGGTCAGATGGAATGTGAATCATGAGATTAAGAGGCTAATTTTAAACTTAAAACAAAGTTATAAAAGTACTGCTGCCTCTGCCCTCCTGTAGTCCCACAGCTCCCTCCCGTCCTCCCCCAGTGTGGATCTTCAGGCAACAACTGCCGCCTCAGGTCTCACTTAATGCATGCCACACACATTGCGCAGTCTGAGGATCAAGAAGTAAGTGGAAGAACTGTGCTGTGGAAAAAATGTTTTTTTTTTTTTTTAAACTTTGGCACCAGCAGTCAGACTTGGGGAGACAACTCTTGGTCCCCAACAACCACCAACCCCAGAAAAACACAGAAAAGTGAAAGGCACTGATGAGAGAGACAAGTGCTGAGTGCACCAGAGAGACACACTAACACACACACACACACACACACACACACACACACACACACACACACGTTCTCCCTTTCTCTCCGCAAGTCCACAGTGACTGATGATGCACAAAAGCATGTCGTCTCCCATCTCCGTCTGAGTCTGGTCTGTCTGCCAATGAAGTGCCAACAACTTGAATCCACTGCCGTGGTGCAACAAGGTGGGTAGACTTACCCGTTTTAGCCTGACCACCGATTTGGTATGGTATCTGCCAGTCCAATGACTGGATCCACCTCTGTTGTTCCTACTTGTAGCTGGGCGGCCGCTGGCTCCCACCTGGTGCTTGTGAGCTCCCGTTCGCTGACTCGGTCCATGCTGCCCAAGCCCATGATCACATGTGACAATGCGGGATGGCCAGTCTGCAGCAATGCAGCAAGCAAAAGGGAGTGCGCACTCTACTAGAGGAAGCAAGTACTGCAGTGCATCATCTGTGTGTGGATCATTCCGAATAATTTTTTTTAGCCTCAGTGCAGTACTAGAAATCTGGTCTGACTCTGGATTACAGGGGACTGGGAGCACATTAAAACACTCTGAACTGGTCTGAAAATTTTCAGGGGGGCAAAATAAATTACAGGGGGGGCAGTGTCCCCCTACGCCCCCCCTGTAGCTATGGGCTTGCCTTCTAGCTACGTCTGTGGGAGCTGGCAGATAGCATAGGGTTCAGTGCCTCTTGAAGGATTGAAAAGTATAAGAATAGTACTACCGTATTTCAGTAATAGCCTTTTTCTTTCGTCATCTGTTTTTTAAAAACATTTGTTTACTTTTCCTGTAACAGTGTTATTCTCTTGTGTTAAACATAGATATCCTGTAATGCTACTTTTGACCTTCTGTTAAGTAAAAAGCTATTTGTTTACTCAACTGCTGTGGCTGTAATTTCATTTATTTTCTAAGGTAATGCATGGTTTCCGCTGGCTGAGGTCAACTGTGTTTAGCATCCACCATCTGAGAGAGACACACTACCAGGCTTTAATCTGTGCAATTGCATGTTTGACTTCTCAGTTTTGTAAAATTGGGAGTTCGGTGCTGAGCGAACCCAGCTGGTTGCAGCGAATACCCAAGGACAGACACCTCTCTAAAAGCTGTTACAGACCAGAGAGAGAGGTGGATTGTCACAGCCCTTCTCTAGGAAAACTCCATACAGTCAATTCGTAAACAAAGGGTCATCACTTAAGTCATACAGAAAGAGGAAGGGATATCAAAGTTGGTGAGTCTCCTAGTCATAGAAACATAGAATTTGATGGCAGATAAGGACTGCTTGGCCCACCCAGTCTGCCCATTTCCCTACCTAATGAATAAGCTGCAGATCCTAGTTAACCAGCAGCCTACTTCTTTCTACCCCCAGCCCCTAGAATTGCCTTATGACTGTCCCATGCATGCTTGAATTCAACCACTGTTTTTGACTCCACAACCTCCTCCGGAAGGCCGTTCCATGAATCCACAACCCTATCTGTGAAAAATGCTTCCTTACCTTACCTCTGAGCTGCCCCCCCCTTTCTTCAAACTGTGCCCCCTTGTTCTTGCACACCTCTTCTTTTGAAAGATGCTACCTCTTGGACTTTGTTGATTCCCTTGAGGTACTTGAAAGTTTCTATCATGTCCCCCCTCTCCCTCCTTTCCTCGAGGCTATACATATTAAGCTCCTTTAGTCTCTCTTCATATGTCTTCTAGAGCAGACCCTGCACCATTTTAGTTGCCCTCCTCTGGACAGCTTCCTTCTTGTCTATGTCCTTGCGGAGATTGGGTCTCCAGAACTGCACACAGTACTCCAGATGGGGTCTCACCAGCTGTCTGTACAGGGGGATAACAACTTCCCGTTTTCTACTTGTGATGCCTCTCCCTATGCATCCCAGTATCCCCCAACCCTCCTTACTGCCCTCTCACATTGCTGGCCACCTTTAAGTCATCTGATATGACTACCCCCAGGTCCCTTTCCATTTTTGTTGTTGTTAGTATCTCACCCCCATTGTGTACTCTTCCCCTGGGTTTTTGTTTCCCAGGTGCATTACTTTGCACTTCTTAGCATTGAATCTAAGCTGCCATACATTTGAACATTCCTCTAACCTTGCCATGTCCCTTCTCATCCTTTCCACCCCACCTTGAGCATCAACTCTGTTGCAGATCTTTGTGTCATCTGCAAAGAGACATACTTTTCCTTCCAGTCCCTCTGCAATGTCACTTATAAAGACATTGAAGAGGACCAGTCCTAATACTGAACCCTGCGGTACCCCACTAGTAACCCGCCTTTCTTCAGAGTGGACTCCATTTACTGTTACCCTCTGTGTTCTATTCTCCAGCCAATTCTTTACCCAGGCTATCATCTTGGGACCCACTCCCAGGCTGGCTAACTTGTATATTAATCTTTTGTGTGGACTGAGTCAAATGCCTTGCTAAAGTCTAGGTAGGCCATGTCCACAGCCCCTCCCTGATCTACTACTTTGGTCACCGAGTCAAAGAAAACTATTAGATTCATCTGGCATGACCTTCCCGCTGTGAATCCATGCTGCCTTGGGTCCTGTGCCCCTTTGGCCTCTAGGTACTCGACAATTCTTTCCTTCAGAAGTGATTCCATAATTTTCCATATCACTGAGGTTAAACTAACAGGTCTGTAGTTTCCTGCTTCTGCCCTGCTCCCACTTTTGTGAAAGGGAATCACATCTGTCCTCCTCCAGTCCTCAGGCACCATACCATCCTCCCATGATTTGTTAAAGAGGGTAGTCAGTGGTGTCACTAGTTCTACCCTTAGTTCTTTTAGAATTCTGGGATGAATCCCATCAGGCCCCATTGCTTTGTCCACCTTCAGTTTTAAGAGTTCTTTCAGAGCCATTTCTTCTGTAAATGGTCTGGTATCAACTTCTGCATCCAGAGTGTTTCTATAGTTTGTTTTAGGTACCTCCTCCTCTTCATTTGTAAATACTGAGCAAAAATATTTGTTTAGTATCTCTGCCTTTACCGTCACCCTCTGCCCACCCCTCCTCCCCTTTATTAAGCCTCACTATCCCTCCCTTAGTCTTCCTTCGCTCCCGATGTACATAAAAGGGCTTTATCCCCTTCTTAACTGAGTTGGCATATCTTTTCCTCAGTTTAGGCCTTTGCTGTTCTGACTGCCTTCCCAGCTTCCTTTTGCTTTAACTGATACAATTCTCTGTCCTGCTCCTTCTGTGATTCCTTGTACTTTCTGAATGCTTTCTTTTTCTCTTGAACCTTCCCTGCCACCTCCTTTGAGAACCATAGTGGTTTCTTACATCATTTTGTTTATTTGCTTCACACAAAGGCTTGTTACCTCTGTGATGGCAGTTTTTATTATTCCCCATTGTTCTTCCATCCCTCCTTCCTGCCCAATTACTAGTGCATTCCTTAGGCATTCACCCATTTTGACAAAGTCAGCCCTCCTGAAGTCCAGTACATGCCATTCCACATGAGTAAGACCTAGTTTTTCACAGTTCATTTAGCCAGCAAGGCAAATTATCTCTGTAGCTCAGGCACTGTAAGTCCAATAGGCTACTACCCCTGCCTGTTGACCTGCACACAGGTTAAGGAGCCTGGGTCCTGCTACAATGACGTTCAGGGGTTCTATCCCAAAGAAGTTAGTAAAATAGCATGGTGCCCCCAACCAGAGTAAGTTACAGTGGGCCAGGTGTGTACAGTAGCTGGTACAACCCCTGGGATGCTGTACCTACCCACCTCCCTTTTCATCCACCCCACTGGATGCCAGACAGTTTCCCCAATACCATATACCCATTACACCTTATTGTTGAGTCCCATAAATCACCCTTTACACAGCAATTTCCAGGCTACGAAACATAGCTTTATTGGTTGGGGGAGAATTAGGATTGGGGTGCCTATAACCGGGATAACTGTGGAAGAAAAGATGTTAAAGAACTTGTTCAGAGCAGTTGACAATATAAAGGCCCATAGGCCAGAACACTCCAGATTCCCACCCCACTGGTACCAATGTTACCCTCTGTCCTTTTTTGGGTACCCAGAAATTGCAGGCCTGCTCAGTGCCATGGGTTGGCCAGCTGTTAGGGCCCTGGAAATAATGTAACTGGTTTTAGCAATTAAACAAAACATTCCCCTTAATACCCACACATGTTCACGAAGGTCTGATGTGTTCCTGGTGCAGAGGGCTTCCACCAGCCCAAATTCTGGGGGGGGGGGTCTCAGTTCAAGGAAGGCAGTCAAATGGACAGAAGAAAGTAAGTATCCTGAAGAATTGAGCTTGATTGACGATCTGGCCCGCTTGTCACCTTCAGCCTATTCAGGCCTGTCGCAGAGCTTCTGCACAAGACCCACTAACTACAGGAAGCCCAGACCTGGGAGTGGCTCCCTCACAGGTCACAGGTGACTACCTGCAGTATGTACGCAAGTTAAAGCAACAATTGAATGATGCCTACTGACTAGCCTCTGATCTGGTAAATAAGAGGAATTTACCTAACAAGGAGAGATATGATAAGAAAGTGAGAGCACAAGATCTAAAGCCAGGTGATAGAGTGCTACTCAGGAGTTTGGGCCTACCTGGAAAAATACAAGATCACTGATCTGTGGGGAAGCATGCCATATGTGGTCCTAGAGAAATTAGAGAGACTGCCAGTATATAAAATTTGGTCAGAAGGAGAGACTCGAGGCTGCAAAGTATTTCACAGGAATCATCTATTCCCCATTGGTGACAAGGTGGTTGGCCCAGAGGCTGATGCAGAAAATCCTGCCACACCTCCAACTCCTCAAGCTGCTGCATGCAGGGGACAAAGGCGAGAACATGGCAATGCCAAAGGGGTTGGATCTACTCATGTGGAAGAAATGACAGATGGAGAGAAGTTGGTAGATGAGTCAGAAAGAGAGTCTGATGGCCCCCTGTCTGTTTTTATTCCACTCTTGAATTGGCAAGACTGTTTCAGGGAACACACCTGACCCTAAAGACTAATTAATTGGGAAGAGGGCCTAATGTAAGGGAGACTGGGACCTGAGATAATGATGAGTCTGGAGAAGTGGGCTCATCTGTGCCTGTGGAGCAGGATGCTGAACAGGAAGATGCTCTCACTATGCCCCTTGAAGGGACCACTCCAGACCTGAACACTAGTACGGCTGAGCCTTTTGAGTGGTACCATAGCAGCTTCCCCAAATCAATGCCTTTTGGAGCATCCACTTTGGACTTGAATACTGGTCTGACTGGGCTCTCTGAATGGCCATAAAAAAGCACCCTTGAGCAAAGTGGTGAAGGTGATGAGGTGACAGAGCCCACTGCAGTAGAAGAGACAGGCACAGGGGCAAGTGAAGCTGAATGCACCTCTGAGCAGGAGGTGGCCATTAGGACTGAGGTGCAAGAAACTCCAAGAAGGTCAGGCAGAACTGTGAAACCCATACTAAACTGACCTACGATGCTCCTGGGGCACCAACTGACCTACCCCTGTTCGTAGTGCACAAAGGTGTATCTATCACTCCGGTAGACATCGTTCAATTGCTGCTTTAACTTGTGTGCATACTGCAGGTAGTCACCTTCTTGAAGGCCATCTGCTGACACCCCAAAGCACAGATTCACTGATAGACTGGCCTCCCTCCCGAACATCCGATGGTATGGAGAGAACCTGGTGAATCCATGTACGCTTGTCCCCGGGATCCAAGGTGCCCAACATATCTAACAATGTTCTGTTAAATCTTTCCAGCTGGGGGTCCCCTTGGGGGTGGTAAGGCATAGTTTGGGACTTTCTGTACCCCCAGAGAGACAAAAGTTCTTTATTTAGCCTACATTCAAAATTGCTGCTTGATCTGAATGAATTCATTGTGGTGCTCCGTAGTGCACAAAAAACTTTTCAACTAGCACTTTGACCACGGTAGACACCTTCTGATCTTTAGGTTCCAAGGTACAGAAATTGATGCACACCAATTCCATTGGGGTGCTGGTGCTGATATCAACTAGTGAGGTGGCCTTTTGGTAAAGCGCTTTCTGCTGGATGCACCACCTGCAAGACTTGCAATTCTCCTTCACCTTCTGTCCCGTCTTTGGCCAATAGAATCCGCCTCTAACCAGGTCAAAGGTAAGTTCACTGCCCAGGTGGCCCATGTCATCATGCAGAGCCTTCAACAGTATGTAATGAAATTGGCCTGGTAACACTAACTGTGCATGGGATGCCCTCTTCTGGTCCTGCACCTCTCTGTACAGCACACCTCTAATCTTAGCTTTGGCCACTCTTGCAGTAAACACCTGGCATCTGGATCTCTAGTGGTCACCTTTGTTGGATCTCCTTTCCTCTGTAGAACCTTTATAATCTTTCTCATGGCTTTGCTGGCCCACTGCTCTCTTATGAAGTCTTGGGTGGTCAGCTGTGGTAATGACCTCATATCTAAAGCAGCCAGATGGCAGTACGCTATGGGGAGACAGCCGCCAGATGCTCCTAGGCTGTCCACCAGGCACGGGACTCTTCACTGTCAAACCTTTTACACAGTGCCTTCATGACCTGCTCAGGTATCTTCACCCAGCTTGAGTGCTCCTCTAGATGAGCCAGTGAGTGTCAGGACAAGGCATCGGCATCTATGTGGTTCAACTCAGGGCGATATCTGACACAGTAGTCATAGGAGGATAGAGCTGACAACCACCTATGACCAGCTATGTCCAATTTGGCTGAAGTCTGTATGTACGTGACAGGGTTGTTATCAGTCTGTATGGAAATCTTTGCTCTGTACAGAATTATGGAATTGGTCCACAACAGCCCATTTAAACACCAAGAATTCCAACTTGTACACTGGGTATTTACGTTCTGCAAGATTCAGACTCTGGCTTGCATAGGCCACTGGATGCAAGCCCTCTGGGTATTCCTGATATAGGACCACCCCCAGGCCACTGAAACTTGCATCTGTATATAGGACATAGTGCCTCTGTGGGTCTGCATAAGCCAGGACTGGAGCGTGGGTCAGGCACTATATCATGTCCTCAAAAGCCCAGTCACATTCTTCAGTCCACCAGGAGCCACATGATTCAGATGGTAGGAAATATTTGGGTGACTCAGTGGAGGCCCCAGGTGGTGGAGGTTTCTTGCTAGTGTTTACTGGGGGGTGAGTATCCCTGTAACAAGGTCAGAAGGGGTCTAACCACCCTGGTGTAATTCTTAACAGACCTCTGATAGCACCCACAGAATCCCAGCAGCTGCTGCAGTTCTTTCAGATTCTTAGGTCTTGGCCAGGTGATAAGTGTCTCGATGCCCTTTGCTGAGACTATGTGCTCGATGTACTTAACTGATGCCTGAAAGAATTGGCACTGGTCAATAGAGAGAGTTTTAGGCCAAATTCCTCCAGATGGTCCAACACTTTTAGCAGCCATACTTCTTGCTCTTCCAAAGTCTTTCCAAAGACGATGATGTCATCTAAATAGACCAAACACTCCAGCAGATTCATGTCCCCGACTGCATTTTACATGAGGCATTGAAATGTAGCGGGGGTGCCCAAAATGCCCTGGGGCATTCTCAAAAACTCGTAAAATCCTAACGGGCATATGAATATGATCTTCTCCCAGTCCTGTGGGGCCATAGGAATTTGATAGTAGCCACTTCTTAAGTACAATACCGAAAACCACTGGCTGCCATTCAAGCAGTCTAGTGCATACTGTATCCATGGCATCATGTATTCATCTGGAACAGTTCACTTAGTCAATGTGCGGTAGTCCACATACATCCTAACAGCCCCAGTTTTATTCCTTACAACCACTATAGAAGAGGCATAGGGACTTCTGGATTCCTGAATTATACCGGCAGCCATCATCTCTTGAAGATGCCTCCTCACATCATCTAGGGCAAGACGTCTAGATCTCTCTCTGAATGGATGCTCATCCATGAGCCTTATGTGATGCTGCTCCCCTGTGAAACAACCAACATCCCACTCATGTAGGGGAAAATGCCTTGGTCCTGGCGGAAGTATTTATTCATTTTATTTAGTTTTTGTTGACCGGGTAAGTGCACTAGACAAATTCTGCCTATTTTCAGGCACGACCTGGGGGAAGGGGATACAGATGAATGCCCACTGACTTTAAACCAGATTAAGCTGTTGGTGATATTTTTAGTGAATGAGGGAAATTTGGCCAGGACACCGGGGAAATTCCCCTACTCTGTGTGGGGGCACTGTTAGACCATGGATTCGTTCATGGGACCCAGTCATTCTGCTGGTGTACCTGCAGGAGAGCAGAACTCCGCTCCTGCAGGTCCAGCCTTGGAGCCTGAAGTACTGAGGACATCTGACCATTTTGCTGCTATGCTTGTGGATCTTGCTGTACCAGATAAATCTTTACCTGCTCAGTCTGCCTCTGCATCGTCACATTTTTTTGCCTGCGGATGAACTTTGGTTGAAGTCCCTCCTTGCTGCGCATCGGGACCAGGTGCTTGCTGTTGTTGATGCAGTCAGCCCTCTTGAGTCAGCCTCACCTGGGACCTCTCCTCTGTCTCCAGAACTTGGGGATGTGGAGGCTCTTCCTGCTTTCATTACGGATGCAGTACCTTTGGGCTCCTTGGAGGTGCAGAGTCGGCAACAATCTTCTGTTGCACTGGTCCTACCAGTGTTGCACCATGCTCAGTTGGAGTTTTCAGTTCCTACAAATCGAGCAGTGTCTTCTCTGCCTTTGAACTAGGCGGCGACTTTGCCTGGTGAACTTGTGAGTACTACGCATCCTAGACAGAGTGTTTCACCTAATGCGCAGACTGTCTTGCCTGTTTTGCCTCCTCCCATTCTGTTGCCTTATTCTAGCCCACTACCTGTCTCTTTGGAGGCCTCCCTGTGAAGTGCGGGTTGGAAACCAGGTGTTTCGGGGCACTGGATACCTGACCCTGCCCATAGCCCGATACCTGGTTGTGGAGGGCAACAGTCCCCCTTGATAGATATGCCTCCACCTTTGCCTGGTAGCCCAGATTTGGATTTGCGTGCTGAGGATGTTCAGCATCCTGCATTGGATACTACTCTGCTGGCTAAGGTTCCTTCTTTACCTCCCTCCTCTTCGGGTGATGAAGGCCCTAGCTCTAGGGGACCAGCGTGGGGTGATAGAATGGACATGGATGTCCCACTCCCTGACCCTCCTCCAGGCCCTTCTCCTGACCCTGGGGACAAAGCTAAATCTACTTGAGAAGAATTTTGTAGAAGGGATATGTTTAGGAACTCCCCCCCCCTTCAATGACGGAATGCGGTCCGCCTTCAGTATATTGGGGGTCTTAATGTAGCTCCAGACCATCTCTATGTGGGAAAGTCACTTTTGAAAGGATCTTTGGTTTTGTTTACAAACAAAATATTTGCATTGATTCATGTATCAGGTTCTTCCTTATGTGACATCAGTTTTCAAAGCCTTAGGGGATTAGATCGATTCAGGACAAAGTATGATACTCTTAAATACACCGAGTTGTGGCTACCATTTCGGGCTATCCCACTTACTAGATCTTCTATTAAAAATGTCACCATTTTGTTTAGAAATGAGAATGTAGCAGCTAGTGATATTAGGCATTGGTTAGCTAAATGCTGTGATGCCTTGGGGTTGCCACAGCCTATATTTGACTCTGAACACTTGTGGACTGGTGGTTGGCGTTATAGGGTGACACTTAGAAATACGAATGTGGGTCCCATACACTTGCCTAATAGTTTGTTTTTAGGTAGGGAATGGGGGCATTGCTTCTATGTGGGGTAGCCTCTTACCTGTTTTAAATGTGGCTCCCCTTCCCATCTCAGTGCTGCCTGTGATAGACTACGATGTTCCCTTTGTTTATCTTTTGGCCATGCTAGTGCAGATTGTATTTCTGAACTAAAGTGTAACCTGTATGAAGACCTAGGTCATGGTGTTAGATCCTGTCCTTGGGCTTCCCATAACAGGGAAGATAGCCCGGATCAGGATGTGATCCTTCTTAATGCCCAGAAAAAGGATATTGCTACGGCGCAATCCCTTTCTTCGCATGTTACGGTAGTCACTGGTACCCCTTTATGCCCTGATAATGCAGTACCTGCTCCCCAGTCAGTGGTTTCAACATCTGAACCTTCCTCTGAGCCTCCTTTACAGGAAGCTCCATGACCAGTTGTACAGGACCCTTCCTCTACGCCCCCTTCCCCACTTTCTATTATTTCTCCAGTTCCTGCTGAACCTGTGCCTGTCCCTGACAATCCTCTGGATAATATTATTATGCCCTCACCTGAGCCTAGTGTTCAGGCAAAGAAATGGGCCCAAAAACAGACTACAGGTAGGGCCAAATTGGCTAAAGCATCTTCTCCTGGTGGCTCTGTTCCCTTAAGTAATAAATGTGAGGTCCTGTCCCATCACACTCAGTCTTCCAATATGGAAGCTGATTCTGACACCTCCTCACAACCTATGGTGTCCTCTGATTCCGAGAATGATAAATCAAAGGAGTTGCCTATGGATACTTGACTCTCGCGGTCAGGGGTGAGACCCCGGAGAAGTACTAGAAAGGGAAGGGTTACTTGATGTTGACTTATTTTTATTCTGACCCTTTATCTGATTCTCTTTCATGGCCATGGCATTTCATCTCATTGTAGCCACCCTCAATGTAAACAGTCTGAATAATGCTCGTAGGCGCCTGATTACTTTTCAACTTTTGAATGATTTGGTGTGTGATATTTGCCTTATTCAGGATACCCGTCTCAATACCCTTTCTTTGGTTAATATGGACAAACAGCTTTGGTGATGGGGTCCTTCTTTTTTTCCTTTGGGATTAGACACATGTGGTGGTGTTGGGCTGTTGTTTAGGGGTGATGGATTTCATGTTACCAAGTTGTTTGAACTGCTTATGGGACGGGCCTTAATATTGGATTTTACTTATTTACATTACACTGGAGATTAATTGTGATTTATGCACCAGTTACGTAAGAAAGGTCATGGGATCTCTTTCGTGAGGTGCAGCCTTTTGTTCACGTCACGCTTTCTCATATGGGGTGATGACTTTAATTGTGTAGTGCATAAATCAGATCGGGAGGCTCGGACTGATAAGGATTTCTGTGATACACATTGTCTCAATCACATTATTGACCAGGGTAATTTACAGGATGTTTATAGGGTTTGTCATCCTACTGGTGGACATACTTTTTTTAAGGGCTCCTTCTCCACTAGGATTGATTTTCTTTTTGTCTCTGCAGCTTTAAGGGTGACTAAGGCTCAAACCATTCCAGTGGAGATTTCAGACCATAATGTGGTAACTGCCACGTTAGGGGTAGGCCCTCATGCTAAACTGGGGCAGGGATATTGGAAACTGAATTCTTTACTGCTACTTGATGACAGGTTTTTTGGCCCAAGTTCATGATTTGTTGAAAGCTCGTATGTCACTATCTGGACTTTCCAAAGATTTGTTAGATTGGTGGCTACTCACTAAATCTAAAATCTCTACTTTGGCTAGGAGGACGTCTAAATATGCTGCGGTTACTAACTATAAGAGATACTTGTCTTTACGTATGCAGTTGGAAACTTTGTATCCAGCTATACACTTACAAGGCTTCTCTTTGACTGCACAGGTACATAATGTAAAAAAAGAAATGGTTGCACTACAGTATACTAGAGCTACTTCCCTGTTACATGAACATAGGGTTTGTTCTGCTAATAAATCTGCTTTGGGGGATGTTTTGGATTGTAGTCATAGGGCGTTCTGCGGATCGCCTTCTGACTGAAGTTGTGGATACTGCCGTAATAGTTACACTGCATTTCAGGATATCTTGTGAGCAGTCTCCTCACATTTTTCAGACTTATATGCTGCATCTCCAGTGGATAGCGCTGGTGTAGAACAATTCCTTTCCTCTCTCCATATTGCCCCTTGTTCTGATATTCTATTATAGGCTTTAGTTGCTCCGATTATTGTTGATGAGGTTAAAAGGGAAATTTCCTGTTTAAAGAATAACACAGTGCCTGGTATTGATGGCTTGCCTGCAGAATTTTATAAAACCTGTAGTCCTTTGGTTTGTGATGTGCTCACAGTAGTGTTTAATTGGGTTTTGTAACATCACACTCTCGATTTCCATTTTTGTACTTCCATTCAGATTTTGTTATATAAGAAGGGTGATAGAACTTTACTTTCCAATTAGAGGCCTTTAAGTCTCCTTAATACAGATTTTAAAATTTTAAAATTTTAATGAAAATATTGAATACCAGATTGTTGTCCATAGCTCCACACTTGATCTCCCTACACCAATCCTGTTCAGTACCGGGCAAATCTATCTATAATAATCTCCTTTTGCTTCGGGAACTAATAGAGCTTGGTAAAGTTGATGTTATAAAGGGTTTTCTTCTGTCCATGGATCAACAAAGGGCCTTTGATCAGGTTTGAGCCAGAAAAATTTACACACTTATAGTTATCTGATTTATGTCAGATCTGTGATATCGAAACTTAATAGATGGAAGTTACTTCCGGCCCATGTGTATTGCAAATCGTGCAAATATATTTATGATGTCCTACAATCTAAAGCACATTCCATAGTCCCCGGTTTTAAGGATTACCGGATGGTCATGTTGATAACCTCCTTAAAAGTTTGGTAGATAAATGGATTCCACCTATATTATGGGATGTTTTATGGCTTAGTTGTCATGGGCGACTCGGTGTTGGGGGACTTTAAAGCATAAAATGGTTACTGAACGTACTTGTCCGAGGGATACTTGTATTAATCAGGAGGAAACAATGTCCCATTTTTTTGTTTCCTGCCCCTTTGTGCAAGACTTCTGGATGATCCTTTCTGCCCATTGGAACCACCTTTCTGGTGTGCTGTTACATATCTGGAAGTTGTGGGAGGCTTTTTGCTACATTCTACTTTGTTGGATGCAGGTGTAGTACGACTGCTGTTCGCTATGTTCAAGTTTCATTTATGGCAAGTCAGATGTCACTTTACTCTACGACAGTTATAGCACTCACCACTTGAAGTTTTCAACATATTGAACATGATTTGTTGTTACAATGTGATTCTGAACACAAATGTTTGTCCAAAACTGCCTGGCTTATGAGGTAGAAAGAGGTTCCTTTTTTGAAAGACAAAATAGGTTGAATCATTCTGCTGTAAGGGAACTGAGTCTTGCTGATATTCTCTTTGTTATGTTTTTTTCTTATTTTCCATGAATTGTATTACTGTTTTTCTGATTTATTGTTCTGTTTATTAATAAAAACCTTCCCCTACTCTTTTTGATAAGTGCTATGGGATCTTTAACATCCACCTGAACTACCACCAATCCAGGCAGATGGGACCTTGGTTTAACGTCTCATCCGAAATATGGCACCTCTGAAGTGCAGTACCCCTTTCATGCTGCACTACAGTGTCAGTACTGGGATATTAACCCAAGTGCCAGATGTGGGAACTGAACCCACAGTCCTCTGAGCTCCTGGCCTCAGAGGCGAGTGTGCTACCCACTGAGCCACTGACGCTGCAAGTATCCTATTATATGGGCGACTGCAGAAGGGCAACTCACATTTCAGCAAGTCATTATAAGTGCCTAGGAAGAGAGCAAGTTGAGAAGGATAGCGGGGGGTCAAGAATGTCGGGGAACTGAAATTGAGAGTAGGGATTGGCAAGATGGTGGGAGGGGAAATGATGTTGCACAGGATATGGGAGGTAGAGTGAGGCACTCCACTGAGCTGCTTGGATAGTCTTGGGGTTGGAGTGTATGAGCCCGATTCTCAAAGGGGGCTGTGTTCGGCGCAAGCTGCAACAAACCATAGCTTGCGCTGAAGCCCTGTGTGCCAGGGACCCTGCACCAGATTCTGGTACAGGATGAGTCCCGGCGCCTAAATGCCCTCACTTGCGGCAACCTCTCCTGTGCTACGAATGCCCGGTGCACAGGAAAGGTTTGGTGGGAGCCCCTGTGGACAGGGCAAGCAGCCATGTCCCCCATACCTGGTGTAGTACCACATGCTCATTGCTCCAGTGCAATATCAGTGAACCCTGGTGGTCTACTGGACCCTCCCACTGCCCTGACATGCCCAGTACCCCATTGGAATAATTATTGTACCTGGTGGTCTAGCAGTCCCTGCCCCTGCCCAGATATGACCAGTAGGCATCGTCAGAAGCATATGACACCCTGGTGATCTAGTGGTCCCACCCCCCACCACACCCTGGCATGTCATGCCCACCCCATCCCCTCCCAACCTGTACCCCAAGCTGGCACCGGAACACCACTCCACTAACCACCGCAGTCAGTGCTGACTGACCCATCAACAGTCCGCTTGTTTTATAATACTGTACACGCACATTGCACATACTGTATTATACTACATGCGTGCCTGACACATTGGTTGCAGGCTGCGATGGTGAGTGCAGTGGTGTTCTGGCTCCAGCTCAGAGTATGGGTTGGGAGGGGTGGGCACACCATGCCAAGGTGTGGTGGGACCACTACTTCACCAGGGAGTCATATGCTTCTAAAGGTGCCTACTGGCCATATCTGGGCAGTTTCAGGGACTTTTAGACCACCAGGTACAATAATTATTCCAATGGGGTAACGGGCATATGGGGCAGTGAGAGGGTGCACTAGACCACCCTGTTCTCCATGGGCTACACCACTCCAGGATTTCATTTTAGGTACCGTTAGACAAGCATTGGCTGATCTAAAGGTACTTAGAATTTCTCCTGCTGGTGGTGTTCTGAGAATCCCACTTGGGGTCTGTGTCAGCTTGTGTCTGCCGCATGCACCCCTGCACCATATCGCAGCCCATCCATGGGCGCAGGGCTGGCACAAGCCCTGTTTGGAGCAGGCAGCCTGCAGTTGATGCAGGCTACCTTTCTGAATAGCGTGGAGGCAGCCCTGGATGCATGGTGCACCTTGCACCATTTCTGTTTGGTGCAAGCACCTTGTGTCAGACACCAGGCTTTGAGAATCGAGCCCAATATCTCTGGTGGAGCTGATGCTGGGTTCAGAGCTCAGCAGGGATGGGTAATACATTATATATTTTGCAGGGTGTGGGACTTAGTATTTTTTTTGCTGTGGTGTCCCATTCCCTGATCCCCTCTTTGGCTATCTGTGGTCCCCCCATAGCCCCCTCCTGAGGTTGACACTGTACCCCAGTGTCAGGCTCCCCCTCGAAATTGATTATATAATTAAAGGGGGGCATAGCCCCCGCATAGAAAATTGTGAGATGTAGGTAGAGTAAATGTGGTGGGACGGTTTTCAATGTGCATTTTGGTGTTATGTAGAGTTGCCATGTCCATTTTCAGCAATTTACACTAGCTCACATGTCAGACACCATTCCACAGTCGCCCTCATGACATGGAACCCTAGCGGATAGCTTCCTCTTGACTCATTCCTTCCACTACTAGGGGATGAGGGAGTTGCTCAGGTTGAACAAGGCTGGATCAATACCAAATGGGTCACCTTCTCCTGGTGCTGCAGGCTGCACCACCGTGTTGGCACAGTAAACTCTTGCCAAAGTATGGCCCTTCCAGATGACTACCTCTCTGTCAGTCACATTCCGTACATGTACCGAGACCCTTCTGACATAAGCGTGTGCCCATGCCAGTAAGACACTGGGCTTTATTAACAAGCCAGCTGGCAACCCATGTTCCTCCGGAACACACAACATTAAAATCTGGTTCTTCACCTCCTTCCTCAGCATTACTACCCCACTAATATTACATTCTGTGCTGGGTGGCAATAATATTTCCTCTGCATCCCACTGCTAGACTATGCCTACTGATTCATCCAACTCTTCAGCAGGGGTTTGCCCCTGCTTCCAGTAGGCTTAATTGCTGGGTGAAGGGGCAGTTCTCTCCCTTGTTGTTCCACCACTCATGCTTTGAAAAGCTGAGTAAGTCATCCAAACATGTGGGCATTTGTGCCCACCAGCACAGGCACCCCATCATATTACCAGTCTCAGGACAGATTAAAGCCAGGGTCTCAACTGCATCTCCCACTCCAGCCACTTTGGTCAGGAAGGCCATCCAAACCTTGACACAACCCAGGTAGGGGTATGATTTTTCATTGAGTCCCCACACATGTAATCCCTCCAATGGCTGCAGTTCTACATAAGGCAGATGTTTGTAATACCAGGACTTGAAGATGATTGTTACCCAGAAGTCACTATCCAGGATAGCGTGTGTAGCTACTCCATTCATGGTGACAGTGGTATATTTTGAGGACCCACTAGCTTGCCCATGTCAAAGGGTACAGACGTGGTGGCTTTGGCTGAAGACTTTTCTCACATGAACAGTGGAGCTGGGCATGTTGGGGGCCCCATTATGCTCCTTTACTGGGGTCCGTTGAAGTTTCCCTGAAGATTTGGCTCTCTCCCCAACAATCGGTCTCTCTCTCGAGTGGGGTCTCCCTTTGTCCGGCAGTATTTTTGAAAATGTCCGTCCCTCCCACACCTGTAACAGAAACTATCATCTCTTCTGCCTCATGCTGGATAGTAGGCTACAGGGGGCGGACGGGGCTCTGGATAGCTTGGAGGCTCTGAATACACTAAGGGAGCTGGATTGGAGACTGGGGCAATCACTTGGGCCATAGACACTTTGTTCGGGGTCCCCTGCCCTTAGGATCCCCTGAGTCTTTAATTCACAAGCAGAATGGCACAGTTCTTGAAGGTAAGACTCAATCTGGGGAAACCACAGGGGTGATTGTGCCGGAACCCCCAGGCCCATCACTGGGAGGGTGGCTAGGGATGACCGATGGGGTTGGCGAGGGGGAACTTCAGGGGCCCTGTTAGAACCAGTATTAACTTTATCCAATGCTTCAATGCATTCATTTTAGCAGCATTTTGATCTCAGAGGCCTCAGAGGGGGAAGTAGCCTCCTGAACCTGAGTTGCAGCTACGGTTGTGGGACAGGGCCCCCACTGAGCATCCCTTTCCTCTACCTCCCTCACTTCCTAGAGGAGGAGGACCCGGGGGGGTTGGAAATTAACCAAGTTATCATTCAGACCCTATTTTAACAATAATAGTTAGAGTACCTGTCCCAACCTGGTCTTATTTAGATTAGAGGTCTGTATTCCCCCCTTTTCTGTACACTTTTTACAGAGCTTTCTCCAGCCTCTGCAGGGGCTCCCCCTTCTGCTGGCAGTTTGTCCTGAACCCCCACCACAAGTCTTCACAGGTCTTGGCACTACCAAAAGTCCTGTCCACTGCAGCTATATAGTCTTCTACACTTGCCTCAGAGTTTGTGAGCCACAGGGACCAGATAGCGTCGAGGGCAGGGCCTTGCAAGCTATCCATCAATCTTTTATGTTTTTCCCCCTCACTACACTGCCAAACCTGTAGCGGTGGCATCACATAGTTTATACATGATTCATAATCCTCTTCTCTGCGGGCGTGGACTTCACCCCCCGAAAACATTCTTAGTTTCTATATAAGTCGGAAGGGGCAGGTACATATTTGGATCTGGGCCCCACATTTTGAGGGGGGGTCCGCGAGAACTTGGACTCTCCATCCCCTTGGGAAACCCCACTAAAGGAAGTCACAATAGCCTAGGCCTCTGACAGTCCCTTGGACATTGGTCCCTTGGACTCAGGCATCCAAGCAGCTTCCATAACATTGTTATACTCCACTAAACACAGTTAAAGTCCCCAAAACAGAATCAAGCATTTTCCCCCCACACTTTTACCTTACCCAGCCTCTTTATTGAGGACAAATGCCCTTCTATATCCCCATCTTCCATTTTGGGTGGTACTCCTAAGATTAAAAAGGAGTTTCTGGGTGTTCAGTCTCATACTTCCACTTCATTCCACTAACTTAACCTTAACGTTCTGTTTAGGCCTAGCCTTAGGCTGGTAGAGATGGGGGTGGAGGAAATGACAGTGGTCTTTCCAGTTTGGTCCACCACGGTGAGTGCAACTGGTGAACAAGAGAGCACAGCGGTGCCTCCAAAGATATAGCTGAGGTGCCATAAGCCAGTGGGCTATTACCCCTGTCTGTTGACCTGCACACAGGTTAAGGGTCCTGGGTCCTGCTATGATGGCATTCAAGGGTTCTATCCCTAAGAAGTTAGTAAAATAATGTGCTGCCTCCATGCAGAGTAAGTTGCAATGGGCCAGGTGTGTAGCTGGTACAACCCCTGGGATGCTGTACCTACCCACCTCCCCTTCCATCTGCCCCAAACACTGGATGCCAAACAAACAGTTTCCCAGTACTATATACCCATTACACCTTATTGTTGATTCCCACAAATCACTCTTCATACAGCAATTTCCAAGCAACAAAACACAGCTTTACTTGGGGGGTAAGGATTAGGGTACCTGGAACTGGGATAACTGTGGAAGAAATGATGGTTAAAAAACGTATTCAGAGCAGTTGACAACATAAAGGCCCATAGGCCAGAACACTCCAGATGCCCACCACACTGGTACCAGTGCTACCCTCTGTCCCTTTTGGATACCCAGAAATTGCAGGCCTGTACGGTGCCATGAGCTGACCAGCTGGTAGGGCCCTGGGAATAATGTAACTGGTTGTAGCACTTAAACATTCCCTTTGATTGCCAGGGCAAGCCCTGGATACTCACGTTCCTGAAGGGCTGATGAGTTCCTGGTGCAGAGGGCTTCCACCAGTCCAAATTCCAAGGGTTGAGGCTGGTAGTCTCAGTTCTAGGAGAGCAGTCAAATGAACAGCAGAAAGCATCCTGAGGAACTGAGCTTGATTGAAGATCTGGCTGCTTGTCACCTTCAGCCTATTCAGGCCCATCACAGAGCTTCTGCGCTAGGCCCACTAACTATAGGAAGTCCAGACCCGGGAGTGGCTTCACAGTCCAGCTCCCTCACAGGTCACAGGTGTCCTAGCACCTCAGCATGCACCGGTGACCCCCTGTAGTCAGCAGACCAATCTTTTTTTTTTTTACATTATTTCTTTTATTTCCCTAGGCTGGGGGTTGTACCTTTGGTTCCTTCCAGCCCACCTTAACGGCCACTGCCCCAGTTGAGACTAGAACTCACCCCCCCACTACAGCCCTTCCCAGGCCGCATCACAGTGGGTACTTACCCCACCACTGCGGAGACCTGGATGGCGGGCACAGGAGGGAGCTGACTTGGGCGCGCCCATGGTGGTGCCATTGGGGCAGCTGTTTTGCTGCCGAGGGATGTTTTCTATATGTATTACCCAACCCCAGCATGGGTGTGCAATGGCATCCATGATGCTGCAACGCATTGCTTCCATACTTTGCACGTCTGACGACACCCACTCTATCCCATCCAATTGGCAATGAGGATGCACCAGCCCCTAGCTGCCACCAGGAGCCAGTATCTCAGTGGACCTCCCTACCTACCCTTCCCAGAGGAGTGCTGTCCATGGGAAGCTCAGTCTTCCTCCCGGCTGACCCCCGGCAGTCCATGCCAGTTCCTGAACATGGGTCGCTGGTGTGGCGTCCAGAGCCTCAACCCTCAGCGCCACCTGGCTGGCTAGCAGACCTCACTTGGCAGGGGTTAGAAAGTTCTCTACCTTGCTCTGAAAATGCAGCTGGGAACTTCTTAGCATCACTCCTTCTCTCAGCTGGAAAACTCAGTTCCGATGTGCAGCCAGACAACTTCACAGATTCTCTACTTGCCAGTGCAATTTGACAACAAATTACACAGTCCAATTCAATGGTTCTTTTCCACAACTGGGATACAGCAGCAATCACAGGTTCCTGGAACATAGGACACCTGCACATCCTTTTCTCTTTCAGCCTCTCTGGTTCAAACGACAACCGCCTTTTGTTCTGGCTGGCACACAACTCTTAGTCACTCTGTTTCAAAACAGCTTCCACTTTTATGCTGGCTTGCACCCAGTTTCCAGCAAGGCTCCTTCCCAGCAAAACAGTCTCTCTCCAGTCCCAACTGGTGCAGGATAACTGTACAGAAATCTCCAAACTCAGCAAACTCCAAAAAAGATGCCTGGATTGCTTGTCACAACAGTACAGTCCCTCTCAAACACCAAGACTTTGTTTCCGTTATTCCACCACCAACTACTGTGCAAGGCCTTAAAAGTATGCGCTGAGCCTTCTTGACTTAATCAGAGCCCAGAACAGACTGCCCAAACTGCCCGGTCTCTGGGATTTCTCTAGTGATTCCTGCCTTCTGATTGGCTGCCCAGCATTATCAATCGGTTTCATAAATCCTCTTTAATTATTGATTGGGGAGGTCTCTTGGCACCTGAAAATAGTTAACACTGTCTCCTGTGATCCCTTTGAAACAGTTTTGGGTGCCTGGTTATCTCATTGGCTGTTCTTATGATGACAATGTATCCGAACATGACTGCTCCCATTCAGTCTGTGTGCAATCCCATATTGTGTTCAAATTCCCAGAGTCCTTGCAGCCTAAATAAACATATTTAATTTTTACTTTCCCCTTCTGATTTATACCAGCCCCTGTGCCCTCCTTAATCGCTGCCAGGTTCAGCATTTTACTTTGTTCCCCAGCCTGTCGCTGCTGCCATTTTCCCTAGCCCCCAGGCTGTAGGCAGGCTCCCTTTATCCATATTTATGCCACCTCATTAATATTTATGAGGTGGCACTTGAATTCTCGAGCACAGTTGGCGTTCTGAAAAAAATGCTCTCCTTTTCTTCCTGTTGCCTCTCTGGATCCTTGAAGGTCTCTGGTCCCCATTTTGTTCCATCCAGGGATTGGGATCACTGGAGAGGCAACTCAAAAGGTCACCGAATAGCCAATACCAAAATGTGCTTCTGCGCATGTCCAGAGTGCCAGCCCTGCACCAAAGTGAAAATACAGGTGGCAGCTCTGCAAGCCAGCTCCCCTTGCCTCGCTCTAACAAATAAAACAATGGGGGGGGCACAGGGAGGACCCAGTGGCACCACAGGAACCACTTGGGGCACAGCCAGGAAGAAGGAAGAAACAGGAAAAAAATAGGTTACAGGGCAGCCCTGAGAGGGCAAACAGGTAAGCCCCCACAGAGGGGTTACATCTCATTTTCAAGGAGGTCCCTAATGCATTTTTGCAGCTGGGTGGGCTGAAGTACTGAGAGGCCAAAGAGACATTTTCTTAGACTTAAACTAGGAATTTTATTTCAGGTAGTGATATGCATGACTAAAACAAAGGCAAAAAAGTAAAGACAGTTTTCAGTAGTACAATTTTTGAATGCTAGCAACCATCCAGTTCACCATTAGTACCTAAATGAATGATGCAAATGCAGTAAAGAGGTGCTGTCCCTTTAAAAGAGTGCACCCTCTCTACAGGACTGGTGGGATAATTGCCATCAGGTGGTGCTCTAACAAGAGTTATAAACATGATTAACATGCCATCAGCCCCACCACAGCAAAACTCCCATCATTTAACTTAAACTCCACTCACAGGGCTCATTAGGGTAATGACAAGTGAGACACTGCCTTTCTGCAATCTGATTATTTCAAAGCTCGAGCAATTTTACCGTGTTTGCTACAACCTAAGTATTAAATACAAATTTTGTTCTGTGGTGATCTGTGAGTTGCAGAATTTATTTACTTAGTATAAACAACATTGTATGAAAATATATACCCCCTCAAAAAAGAAATATAAATGGAATCTGGCACTTTAAGGATGTAGTTCTCAAGAATGATTCCAGATCAAAACCTCAATTATTTTGTCAGCTGCAATGTGTCAGTTGAGGAATTAAGGAGCACATGGTGACGAAGCATGTGAAGCCCTGTGTCTTCTCACTTGCTTAAAATTTAGTTAGAATGAGGCTGCAATTTGTAAAGATGGCATTACTATCTGCTTTAAAATTCTTGTTTTTGGTTGTACTAATAGTCAAAGATGGGTCATGTCAGCGGCCCTTCTTTAGGAAGAATTCCGAGGGATCACAGACAGGAGTTGCTCTTTTCAGAGGAGCTGATGATTTTTCTAATAGTTTTCCTGAATCTGCTGTTCAGCAGCCACAGGACCCATCATCCCGTGATTTTGCTGCTCCATTCCGGACTGCACTCCCACTGCATCCTGTCCAGCTCCAATGTGGAAACGATAACCTGGTGGTGACTGTGAACAGAGACTTGTTTGGAATAGGATACCTAGTGAAGGAGACTGACCTAACCTTGGGGGCTGCTGGCTGTCGGTACTCCATGGTGAACCCTGTAAACAACACTGTGATTTTTGACAAAGGGCTCCATGAGTGTGGAAGCACAGTAATGGTGAGTAATAATTCCAAACGTGTAACATTTGCAAAGAAATATCTTTATGGATGTACTCTTGGGACTTTTGGGCCAAGAAATGTAAAGATGCCACTATTGTCCCTCGAGTCTCTCCAGTGTGGGGTGCTTATTAGCCCTAATGCTAATATAAGGAACATAGCAAGACCATAGTGGTGTAGCAAGTGTACTCCTCTCCACAGTTTTATGTTCCAGGGCCCAGATATTCAAACTGCGCCAGGCTGTGGCGCAAGCTTGGGTGCTGCGCAACTTGGCTGCGCAGGGGTGTTGATTGTGCGATATTCAACGGAACTGTGCCATGGCACAGCATCGTTGAATATCACACCATGGCCACCCACAGTGTGCATGGCGCAGTGGCACTGTGCCAGCAGCCAGAGTGGAGCAGGGGGATGCGCTAGCGCAAGTTCCATTGCGCTACGTGCAGCAACCGCGATATTCAAAAGTGCACATGCAAATGGGGCCATAATGTATGCAAGGCGCAAATGGGGCCATTTGCATGTCATTATGGCTCCATTTGCATGCAGGTGCGCCGATCCCCGGCAACTTGCGCCTGGCTCCCTGCCAGGCAGCAGCCATCGGAGACCGACGCCCCCTGCACAGCGCGGCAATGTGCCCCACAGCCTGATCGTGGGCTTCAGTATAAATAAAAATCCAATATCTCTGGTGGTCCAGTGGACTGCTGACTGCCCAACCGTGGGCTTAAGTATTAAGAAAAAGAATTGCGTCCAATATCCCTGGTGGTCCAGTGGACCGCTGTCTGCCTGATTGCGGACATTTGTAATAAAACAAAATAAATATGTCCAATATTCCTGGTGGTCTGGATTCCCCGTCCCACCACCACTGAGCCACCGCCCCCGTCAGCTGGTGGTGGCAGCACCACCCGCCTGCCGCCCGGACTATCTGGAATGTGTAGTACGGTACAGGCTGCCGCCCATTGGCTCACGCTGTGGACCAATTGGCGTGCAGCCCTACCTATGGTGTCAGTTGGTGGGCGGGGGCGAGGCAGGTGGGGTGCTGCCACCCGTCGGCTGACCGGGGGGGGGGAGCTGGGCGGTGGGGTTCAGTGGGCAGGTGGGGAGGGGGGTACCGCTAGACCACCAGGGATATTGGACATATTTATTTTGTTCTATTACAAATGCCCACGATTGGACAGTCAGTGGTCCACTGGACCACCAGGAATATTGGACGTAATTATTTTTATCAATACTTAAGCCCACGATCGGGCTGACGGTGGTCCACTGGACCACCAAGGATATTGGGGTTCTTTTATTTTACAAATGCCCGTTATCTGGCATGGGGGGGCACCACCAGGTGCAGCCGGAGTTCGAGTGGCCACCCACAGGTGGCAGCTGCCGTGTTACACCCTGCAATGTGGCACCTCCCCTGTGGGTGGCCATCCATTGTTCCCTTTTTGGATCAACTTTGTGCTGGCCCAGGTAGGGGTTGCGCATACATGGCTCCGCACATCCCAAACTGAATATCGGGCTGTGTAGAGTATGCATGGGCACGCCACCCCTACCTGAGCCTGCATATATTACTAATGCGCTCCAGCGCATCTGGATTTGCACGCACTTTTCCCTTTTGAATATCAGCTAAGGATCAGTAATAGATGATGGGCAACACTGTTGCACCATGCACAACCCTTTGAATATCTGGGCCCAGGAGTTTAATGAAGACCCAGCCTAGTGACCTTGAGAAGATGTAAGGTTGTCCTAGATAATAGTTTGAAACTAGGATAAAGACACCAGACATCAAAGTTCAGTGTAGAAGTGTAATCACATTTTGTTTTTCATATCATTCATTTTAATTCTTTGACTGGATTCTGATACATTAGCTGTAGCCCCCCCCTTGTGACACCTTTTAGCCTGCAGCAGCTCACAGACTATCTCACATGCTGCCATTGTCACCCCCTCCCATGTATTTGTGGGAATATGGGGTAGAAAAGAATGGTTGGCAAGGTGTGTGTGTGTGTGTGTGTGTGTGTATATATATATATATTTTTTGTGTTCCCTCCTTTTTCAGCCGAGGGTGCAGAAGTCCTGGAAATGCACATATCTGACAGTAGGTATCTGAAATTGCCACCCCCGCCATCTTTGTGGTACAGCACTGTGTGCTATCTGCATAATCTTTTACTGCTCCATATGCCCAGTAATCCCATGGGGGTGGAGTTTCCATGGATATTGCAGTTCGGAGGCAAGGATTGCATATGAATAACTAGTTACAAAGAATGCCTTTATGTACATCGCCACCTGTTCTGAGTAAGCAATACTATCTGACAGGGTGGGTGGTACTGGGCTATACCAGACCCCAGGGGAATGATGAGGCCCGACATTGCAGGCAGAGGACCTTAGCTCCTGGAACATCTGGTATAGCCCATACCACCTACTCTGGAGGGTATTATTGTGCTTAGAAAGTGAAAAACTCTAGAATATGTAGAATAATGCATGGGCTGAGTGCATAATGAGAAATCATGTCTACTTCAGGGTGTGGATGCTACATAAACCCTGAGAGCTTCACCTCAGGGTTTATCAAGCATCCCACTGAAGGTGGCACATCATTTCATTTTGCACTCACCCCATATATTTGGTATAATTGCTGTTTTTTTTTTTTTTTTTTTTTTTTTGCCACAAAGATAGTATTGTGTAACACTTTGTTGGCGAAAAGTTTTTAATTGAAGACTGCATGGAAAACTTTTAACATGTTTTGCAACTTAGTTTAGCAAACAGCTTGAATCATTTTATAGTCTTTTTTTTTTTTTTAAAAGTAACTGAAGTTGTCAAGTAGTTTTGTGGCAAATTTTTTTTGTCCATTTGTCTAAGTGAAATGGGAACACAGCAGTATGAACAACAGAAACTGGAAAGCTTGGTTCAGCTGCTAAACATTTTTTTAAAAATCGTTCAGAGCACTTAGCGATTTTGTGTGCAGAAAGTATTTTTTTGTTTTGTCTTGTTTTTTGTGTTTTTTGTCCAGTATTTGGGTTGCTCCAGGGTTTCTTGTTCCTCTGTTTCCATGGAGATATGGTGGTCAGGGATCCTGTTCCTGTGGAGATTAGAGAGCGAGAGGACATTGGCTATGTAGTTGGGGACTGTCTTGAAACTCTGAAGAGGTAGTGTAGTTTCTTTATAAAAAAAAAAAAAACTGCATATTTTTGGAAGGAATTTTGGGTTTTGCGGGGTGTGTTTGTATGTGAGGTTAGTGGGTAGTGCCCGCGTATTTTCATACTGAGTTCTGTCTGTTTCTGTGCCGCTTGCCGAGGTATAGCACGAGGGGAGAGAAGGAGCAGGTGGCATGTGCTTGCATAACAGTGAATTATAATATGCTCCTTCTATGGGTAAAAACAAAGTTATTACAATTTATTGATCATTTTATACCCTATTTCTTGAGGTTTGAGAATAAATAGTCTTTTTTTTTTTTTTTTTGGAAGGCTGGGCAAAGCAAAGCACAGAATAAACACTGCAGTTGCATTGTGCTAGATAACTGCTGATGAAACAAAAAACAGAGGCCACTACTTGCTTGTGGAGATTAAATTAGTCCGCATTGAAGGTACAATTTACTGGGTTAAAGTTAGTAGTTGTGGAGCTGGAGGCTGCTTGTTCCTGAACTTGTAGTAAACTACTGGCTCCTGAAGGTGGCATGCTTTGCTTTTTGATTCCTTGTGCGTGTGCAACGAACATCATGCGGTTGCTTCAGAGAGCGACATTTCAGAGGTGTGTCAAGGACTAGTCCAATGTAGAGCAAGTTGAAGTGGGCTTGTCCCTCACAGACCAATGAGCACGCAAACAGACTGTGACACTAGTAGAGTTTCACAGCTGGAAGCCGTTCTCTAGTTGAAAGAAATGAAGCACTCCAATGAGAGCGCTTCACTTCTTTCATTTGTATAATGCGGGCTGGCAAGCAGCATGTGGGACCACCCCTATTCCCATTCTTGCATGTATTGCTGACTGTGTTGGTTTCCACCAGTCTTGGTGTCACTCATCATGTTCCTCCCATTTGACTCTAGTACCTTGTATATTGTTTCACCCCTGTCTTCTGTGTCCTTTTTGCTGTGCTCAGGGTCGCTGCTCCTTCCCCCACCAGTACTTCTGAGTTGTTTTTCTCCTATTGTGCATGCCCTGTTCTGAGCCCCCCTTAGACTCCATTTTCCTTGCTTTCCTGCCCTTCATCACTTATAGTTGTCTCCTCACCTTCCACCCTGCTTTCTTCATCCCCCTGTTCTCACTCCAGCCTGCCTTCTGTACTCTTCCCCTGTCCGTTTTGGTGTATGCACCATTTCTGGTCCTCCATGCTGCTCTTGTCCTTTTCCCCCCTAGCTGCCTAGTTGTTTCCTCTCCCTCTTTGACCCAGGCCTTGGCAATATGTGGCCAGTCTGACTGGCCTGGATGGATTCCTGGAAATCTGGAGCGCCCCCAGCTGTAAGCACAATACACAACCACTGTGCATTGGGGTGGGGGGGGTTGTAGCAATCCCAAAGTTTTGAAGTCAAGTCAGCCTGTCTTCTGTACTGTTCCCTGTCCATTTGGTGCATGTGCCATTCCGGTTCTCCATGCTGCTCTTGTCCTTTTCTGGCAATATTTGGCCAATTGGCCAGGCTGGATACCTGGAAATCTGAGTCTCCCCCACCAGCTGTAGGCACAGTACACAATAGCCATGCTATGGGGGGAGGGGTGACAGCAGCCCCCCAATTTTTTTTTTTTGTGTTTTTTTTTTGTTTTTGTTTGTTTTTTATCAAGCCACCCTGCCATAGAAAATAACACAGTACAGTACTCCCAATTAACATAGCCAGATAGCCACAGTAGTGTCTGTGTGGGGTTGGGCCTCTTTGTCTGGCGTACTGATGTGGATGGGAGGGGTGGGGTAGTACTTAATTGCTGCTTTTGTGGGTGTTGCCATAGAAACTGTAGCTGGAACCACCGAACCAGCTGAGTAGGATGCATCACTGAGGATGGGAGCTAGGCAGAGGGTACGATTGGTTGGAATGCAATGAATGGCATGACAGTTGTCACATCAACATGCTGCGGCTTAGGACTGTGGATGTGGCAGGGTGCGCCAGCGTGGGGTACTACAAACAGGCACAAAAGCAAGGATTGGTCTCTTCTCCTTTTTACTGCTGTGCGGAGTGAGCCAGATGTGCTCTGAGCCGGCCAAATTGATCCAGCCAAGTCTGTCAGTAAAAAGGAAGGAATTATTGAAGAAGCTAAGGGGTGGTGAGTTTATCCATTCAGGATGGAGTCCAACTCTGTGTGCCATGGTAACGAAAGAGAATGGGTTGGCTGGGTGGGAGCGGATGGACAGACCAACTGTGATGGTGGCTGTGGCATGGAGTCCCAGTGGTAGTGTGGACCATATGGCTATGGAGTGAGGATCAGCAGTGAGGACTATTTTGTACTGTATATCTGGCTACCCCAATCAGACCACTCCACATCACCAGCATTGGCTAGCGGTGAGTACTTCAGTTTGGGTGACCCGGGAATGGTGTGGTGGAAATGGAAACCCTATGGGGTGGGTAGTGGGGGAGGGGGGTGCCGTGCACCGGCCAGCAGTCCAGGGTGGGCTTGCAGTCTTGGTGGTGGCATGGACCACATGGCTATGGCATGGGAGTTGGTTTCTAATATCTCATCTGCTGACCACCAGCATTACTTGTCTTGTCTTGTTTTGTAAGTGCCTACTCCCCCTACCATACAACTATGCTAACACGATTCACAAATAACTGTTAGTCTCCAAGAAAACTACCAGTATGATGATTAGCAATCTGAGTCTGCCTGGGTGAGATGATTTTGTTTTAAACTAAGTGTTCCCATGTTCCAGTATCGTAGTGCTAAGTGATTTTGTCCCTGCTGACAGTGTCTGACCATGCATTTTCTTGTGAATGGGACTGTGATCCCACAGCAGGACAGAGTTCAGACCATTTACAGCACTTAGAGGTCCACAACCAGTCATGAGACTGATTGATTGGTTTCGAAGCATGTAATGCACAGACACCACTCTAAGGCTAGCAGAGGAACTGCACCAGTCAGCAGACAGATTCTGTCATAGACTGCCTCTATTTTTTAACCAAGTTCAGATTTCTAGCCTTCAAATGTACAAGTGGGCCCCCAAGCAGCGCCCTCTAGCCTAGTCAGATCTGCTACTGGTCTGGTAGATGCATCTCATGCTGTCTTCTATGTACTGGAGTGATGATATCTGGCTAGGAGATAGGGCCATGCATTTATTTCAGTGGATCCACGCAAGGAGGAGGGAATCCAGCACACTAACTGAACCAGTAAGTAACCAGTTTGTCATTACAGAGACTGCCATTATTCCTTCCTCCAAATTCCAGATTGCAAATTCTGTGGTGACCCACCCCGACTGTGCCATCATATTTTTTTGATTTAAGGTTTATTTTATCTGTGCTGCAGATTGCAGCACTGTATTAATTATATGATTTTGTTCCTTTTATCTGCTGTCAGTGTTCGGGATTATGCATAAAATGTCATTGTAAACGAGCATGACTGTGTTGTCTAGGCAAAATATGAAGATACGAAATAGCCGGCAGAAAGGCTCACGGGTCTATAAAAGTCTGCCTGGTTGTACAGCTTGCAGTTTAATACTACAACTGCCACCCTACCCCCATTGTTTATCTTACCTGCCCCTGACTCCCCATCCCCATTTTAAAGCTATCCACTATCTTCTGTTCCATTAACTCCCCGTGCACTGCATTTTTCTGTCTCTCTCTGTCTCTCGTAGTGCCTCCTGAACCTTCCCCCTTCTAACTTCAGACTTAAGTGGAACAAGCCTCCTGATCTGACTCTTTCAAGTATTTGAAGGTCTCCCTTCTATCCTCCAGCGAGGTACATGTGAAGTTCCCTCAATCTTTCCTCATAAGACATCAACCTGGCTCCATGATCACTTGTCACCCTATGCTGTACCCCCTCCAGCAGTCACCCATCCTTCTTGAGGTATGGGCACCAGTACAGAACTCCAAATGTGGCCTCACCAGTGATCAAGGGCAGGATGACATCATCTTTTCTAGAGGTGATACCTCGGGCAATGCACCCCAGCATTTGATTATTTTTTTTTTTATATTATATTGTCCCCCCCCACCTTTGTCAAAGCAGCCTCATCCTCCCTCTGGGTAACTCAAGGCATCCACCTCCTAGTGCTTATCTCCTTGCTGCCTAGGCTCCCCCGCCCCCTGCAGTGAATGAGACGGCGGCTCTCCATTCCACTCCCCCCTACCTGCTAATTGTCTTCATCTGATGGCATCCAGGATCACAGAAACATAGGATTTGATTGCAGATAAGGACCGCATGGCCCACCTAGTCTGCCCATTTCCATACCTGATAAGCTGCAGGTCCTAGTTAACAGACAACCTACTTCCTCCTACCTTCCCACTAGAATTGCCTTGTCTGTCTCATGCATTCTTGATTTTTCCCCCACTGTTTTTGACTCTACGACTTCCTCAGGAAGGCAGTTCCATTCATCTACAACCCTCTCTGTGAAGAAATACTTCCTCACATTACCTCTGAGCCTTCCTCCCTCTATCTTCAAATTGTGCCCTCCTTGTTCTTGCATATCTTTTTCTGAAAGATGCTACTCTCTTGGACTTTGATTCCCTTGAGGTACTTGAAAGTTTCTATCATGTCCCCCCTCTCCCTCCTTTCCTCGAGGCTATACATCTTAAACTCCTTTAGTCTTTCTTTCTTTCTTTCTTTCTTTCTTTCTTTCTTTCTTTCTTTCTTTCTTTCGTCTTCTGATGCAGACCCTGCACCATTTTGGTTGCCCTCCTCTGGACAGCTTCCACCCTGTCTATCTTTGCGGAGATGGGGTCTCTAGAACTGTACACAGTACTCCAGATGTGGTCTTACCAACTGTCTGTACAGAGGGCCAACAACTTCTTGTTTTCTACTGGTGATGCCTCTCCATATGCATCCCGGTATCCCCCCAGCCCTCCTTGCTGCCTTCTCACATTGCTGGTCTACCTTTAGGTCATCTGATATGACTATCCTGAGGTCCCTTTTCATTTTTGTTGTCAGTATCTCACCCCACATTGTGTAGTCTTTCCCTGGGTTTTTGTTTCCCAGGTGCATTACTTTGCACTTTGCATTTGAATCTAAGCTGCCATACATTTGACCATTCCTCTAACCTTGCCAAGTCCCTTCTCATCCTTTCGATCCCACCTTGCATATCAACCCTGTTGCAGATCTTTGTGTCATCTGCAGAGACATACTTTCCCTTCTAGTCCCTCTGTAATGTCACTTATAAAGACATTAAAAAGGACCTGCCCAAGTACTGAACCCTGCGGTACCCCACTAGTAACCCTCCTTTCTTCATTGTGGACTCCCTTTACTATTACCTGCTGTGTCCTGATGTCCAGTCAGTGTTTTACCCAGGCTACCACCCTGGGACCCACTCCCAGTCTGGCTAATTTGTTCATCTTTTGTGCAGGACTGTGCCAAATGCCTTGCTAAAGTCTAGGTAGGCCATGTCCACAGCCCCTTCCTGGTCTACTACTTTGGTCACCCAGTCAAAGAAATCTATTACATTTTCCTGCTGTGAATCCATGCTGCCTTGGGTCCTGTGCCCCACTGCCCTCTAGGTACTCAACAATTCTTTCCTTCAGCAGTGATTCCATCATTTTCCCTACCACTGAGGTCAAACTGACAGGTCTGTAGTTTCCTGCCTCTATCTTTCTCCCACTTTTGTGAAGGGGAATCTCATCCGCCCTCCTCCAGTCCTCGGGTACCACACTATCCTCCCATGATTTATTAAAAGGGTAGTCAGTGGTGATACTAGTTCTTCCCTTAGTTCTTTTAGAATTCTGGGGTGAATCCCATCAGGCCCCATTGCTTTAGCTACCTTCAGTTTTAGGAGTTCTTTCAGAACACTCATCTGAAAGGACTAATATGACCCCCCAAAAAAAAAAATCCGGAGTGCTTCTATACTGGATTAGGTATCTCCCCCACTTTTCCATTGTGACTACTGAGCAGAAGTATTCATTCAGTATCCCTGCTGCTCTCTGCCCAACCACCTTCCTCTTTATTCAGCCTCAGTATCCCTGTCTTCATCTTTCTTTGCTCCCTAATGTACTATAAAAGGTTTTATCCCCCTTCTTAACTGAATTGGCTATCTTTTCCTCGGTTTGGGCCTTTGCTATTCTGACTGCCTTCCCCGCTTCCTTCTGCTTTAACTGGTACAGTTCTCTGTCCTGCTCCTTCTGTATTTCCTTATACTTCCTCAATGCTTATACTTCCTGAATGCTATCTCTTTCTCCCTTACCTTCCCCGCTACTTCTTTTGAGAACCATAGAGGTTTTTTCCTTTTGTTTTGATTTATTTGCTTCACACAAAGGCTTGTTGCTTCTGTGATGGTGGTTTTAATGTTTCCCCATTGTTGCTTCACCCAACCTTCTTGCCTGTTTGCTTGTGCTTTTCTGAGGCACTCTCCCATCTTGACAGTCGGCCCTCCTGAAGTCCAGTACCTTCACTTTTTTTTGTGTGGCTTGACTCTACAGCTAAGTTTATCATGAACCACACTGTTTGGTGGTCACTTGTTCTCATTTGGCTACCCACTTCAAGATCAGAGATCTTCTCTCCTTCCCCATTTGAGAGTACCAGGTCTAAGACTGCTCCCTCCCGAGTGGGTTCCAAAACTAGCTGTCTGACGCATGCCCCCTGTAGGGCATCGAGAATGGCCCTGCTCTTGGATGTGGTTGCAGCAAAGGTGCTCCAGTTAACATCTGGCATATTCAGGTCCCCCATCAGCAATACCGCTCCCTTCTCTGCCATCCCAAGGATGTCTTCTATCATTTCCTTGTCTATTTCTTCCTCCGACGGGGGTCTGTATACAACCCCTGTGTGGATTGTGGAGCCATTTCTAGTCTCCAGGGTGACCCACAGTGCCTCCTCTCCTCCCTGTTTACCCTTTAGTTCTGTTGCTTTGATCCCTTCCCTTACATAGACAGCTACTTCCTCCTCCTCCCTCCCTCCTGTAGATTGTGTACCCTGGTATGTTGACATCCCAGTCATGGTTCTCTGTGTACCATGTTTCTGTGACTGCCAAGATATCCAGGCATTCCTCTTCCATCAAGGCCACCATTTCGGGGAGCTTTTTGCCTAGACTGCTGGCATTGGTACTCATTACCCTCCATAAACCTACGCCATCCAGAAACAATAAACTACAACTCTGACCCTTCACCCCAGGGAGTGCTTTCCTTCCTTTCAGACACCTATTTCACAGAGAGTACCAGGTCTAGTTACAAATGACTGCAAATATCTCCCAACTACAGTTACTCCCTGGCAAATTGAAGTTAAAACTAATCATCCAGGATCGTCCAGTTTCGGTCCTCTCTACAGCAAGGTGCCGGGCCCTTCAGCTTGGCTGTGGGGTTTTTCCACTGTAGTTAAACTGTATATGAGGAGTATCATTGGTGAGGGGGCAGGGAGCAGGACCATAACTTGGTACTGCCAAGAGTTATGAGTGAGCTATGAAAGTCCTACCCTTTCACAAATGGAAATAAATTGTATGTTTTCAGTTACGCTTTTATGTATTTGATTTTCTTCAATCTCCATTTCAGTTAGACTTGTAAAATCTGTCTCTGTATGCATTTAACTGTTTCTCTTTAAATTCAGTACCTGGTTTCAGAGCACAGCAAGGCTATTGTAATGTCATCAGCATTTTGGCAAAGCATTGCAGCAAGTGAGGATTTATTTACTGACCTCAAGTTGTCATTCAACTAACACCATACTGCATGCAAGGAAAGATTTGGCATTGACAAATGCTTGTTGCAGCTGTGACTACAGGTTGGATCCACCAAGGACTGCACTCCAGTTTTTTTTCTGTTGTCTAACAAAGCTGATCAGTGGCCTCCCATCTGTGTCCAGTAACACTGGTGATTTCGCGTGCTGACAGACTGGCTTTTGTGAGGAGTTGCACAGCTGTTTAATTGTTTAATGAATGCTGTGATTAGTATACCTTGTGGATAGCTGTGCTTCTTTACTCAGCCTGGACATCGTATTACCTAAGAAATTATTCCCCACTGGTTCATTCGTGTACCAACACTCCTGTGTTCCAAGGTTCGTTTGAGTCAGCATTCTGGGATGAAGGTAGAATGCAGGGGCATCAGCTGACATTTTTTGCCAGATACTTGGAAAAGGACAGTACAGGGCAGAGATGGTTTACAGGGTCTTCAAACATGAAACCACAACTATTTTCTTTGGCCTTTAGTGGACTCTTGTGGCTTTTGGTTGTAGCATTGGGTGAAAGTGTCACATACTTTTGATCATGTTCCTCTGTCTTGACTGCAAATGAATCTAGATGTAGATCACGTAGTCCTTCCCTCCTTGGTGAGCCATGTGGAGCTGAAGGTCAGAACAGACCTTCTTGATCAGTCCCTCTCCTGTATTGGGTGACATCACTGGTAAAGCCTATAACTTGGCAAGGTTCATTTTTGTAACGGCCAGGTGGTGGGCAGCAACATCCTTCTGTTCTTTCCTTAGTTTCTTCAGACTTGAGGTCAGTATGTGATTGTTGGAGCGAAATGCAGGCTCCGAGATTACACTGCTGTGCCGGCCTACTTCTGTTGAGGTGCCGGTTGATACCTGAACAAAGAGCAAAGTATCTGGACATGAGTACTATGTACCACTCGTGGTTCGGGCTTCAGCATAAAATTTCCTTAGGTGACAGTTCAGAACATCAGAGCTGTCACTGACCTAGTCTGCAATGATCTTTTCCTTTCTAGCCCAATCTGCAGACTGCCAATGCCGTGTGTGTGTGTGTGTGTGTGTGTGTGTGTGTGTGTGTGTGTATTTTTGTTTGTTTGTTCTTTTTAGTGTTTATTTCTTCCCTCTGGTTCTTGATGCTGTTAAGCTCCAATATACTCACTGTGGCAAAGTAGGAGGTTGCCTTCATTTTCTTATTGGTGATTTGCGGTTGCTGCACGAGTTGAGCTGTCATCAGGGAACAAATGTTTCACTGTTTTCTCTGGTGACATGTTAAATGATGAATGAATACAGTCAAATTTATTTTAACAATTTTTTCTGTAGTAGTCACTGTGTAAACTGCTGTGATAGTGGTGGTTACAGTGGGGTTTGAATTTGAAGGACAGAGACCCGTATGTGTCGGTTGCCTGCTCGGGACTGCCAGCTGAGATTTTTTACCATACGGTAATTAACTTATATTTTATTGCGCTCTTTATTTGTATTTCATTTAGCAGTACATTACAAGTGTAAGCTTCACAGATATATTCCTGTTTACTAAGTGTTCACTGTGATAAGGCAGAGACTGCAGTGTCCCTGATACTGCTACTGTGCATGAGAAGACCAGTAGTTTCTTCATCTCCCATACTTCAGATCTCTTCCTCTCCCTCTCCCTGTGAGTAGATGCTCTTTTTTTTATAGGTTCCACATCAGTTGAACAAAAAACAGTAGTGAACAGATAAGGCATTTACAAAGCTGGTACAGAAAGTTACAATAAGGTTCACACGAATTGACATTGCTGAGGCATTGTACAATGTATGCCTGCATCTGAGAGTTGGATCACCCTGAAGAAGATGGACATAAAGGTGACACTGGGGAGGACAGAGGGAGGAGAGGAGGGGTGTGTCCTGTGATGGGCAGTGTAGAGGCAGTGCATTAGGTAGGAACAGCATGGGGATCTGTGGTGCTGAGGTTGGGTGGCACTAGCTGGGACTTGTGGTGCATCTAAGTCAAAGGTCTGCAACGTGAGGCTCGGGAGCCGCATGCGGCTCTTTGCCTGTGTTCATGCGGCTCTGAAGCTCCTTAATTGTCAAAAGTCAAATTTTATACTTTTCAGTATCTCTGTAACATTGCTCCACAAAACACATTTTGGAATTGTCTGTGGAGGTCACGCACTGAATATGCAATATCACATACACACCAATATCCTTGATAGAAACATAGAAATGTGTCAGCAGAAAAGGACCCCAGGCCCACCCAGTCTGCCTAACCAGCTGCTGGAACTTTGCAATTTCCTACCATCTCCCAAAAAAAGATCCAAGAGACTTGTGTCTATCCCATGCTCCCTTGAATCCCCCCACAGTCCCTGCTCCCACCACCTCCTCTAGGAGTTTATTTCAGTTATCCATCACCCTCTCCGTGAAGTAAAATTTTCTTGATGCTGGGACAATATGAGGAAGTTAAGCATAATTACTTATGAGAGAATATCAGCACTGCAGTGTCCACCATATTATAGGCCAGCATCAATACTATCATTTGCATTACTGACAGCAGCCAGTGGGATGTGAGGGAGAAAACATTCAAAGGTTCATGGCAGGGCTGCCTGATGGATGACATCATAGTTAGCATTGCTGATTACTAAGGTGCTGAACAAGGTTGGTGCCAAAGCCCAGGGTATTGCACATCAAGTGGTAAACCCAGTGACAATCAGCTCTGGATGCCTCACAACTGCACAAATGCTCTCTGGTAACCATAGGGGAGGGATCATGTTGGCAGAGATTTGCAGTTCAGAAAATGTTGCCAGATGTTAGCAGGGCTTGCAGTACTTGTCACTGAATTCAGAGGAAGCAGACATGACGTGTTTTTATGTATAGCAGGCTAGGCTGGGTAGATGTCCATGCCCAGCAACCCATGCCTGACTAAGACATCAGTGCCCCAAGTGGGAGGGTCAGATGGACTCCTACCCTCAGATGCAGAGTGGTCCAGCCAGTTATTTTGTCATCCTTCTCCATCTCTTTACAGGTGCTGAGCACTTTATGTACTGTATTGTGATAGCCTCACATCATTTGGGATCTAGGTAGGGTGAGAGGTACAGCCACAGGTACATCAGGATGCTATGTAGTATTCAGATAATTAGAAAGGCAGTTGTTCCTCAGGCAGAATAGAAGGCTGTGGAGATGGAAGGAGGACTGAGGCAAGGCATGCAAGGTCATACAAATGCAAGAAATATTAAAGGGACATTGTCAACCTTGTTTGTATTATTTTAGGTAAAAATCCATATTTATGATTGCTTACTTTCTGTAAAATGGATTTATGTTGCTGGTTGTTTTATCTACCTCATTGCTTGTTAGAAATTAAATGCATGGTAATGTACAGCTATGCCTAGCTCTGTTTTGCTTCAAATCATTGAACTACTCTTAGTGCACATTTCCTGAACATAAGACACACCATCAGGCAGTGCAGCCACTCATGATACAATAGTCTCCTCTACTCCCACTGGACGATGAGTGTCTGCCTTGTGTTGGGGGTGTTTCCGAATCCAGGAAAGATGCAGTGTGATGTGGTCAAGAAATGTAAACAAACCTGTTTTGGTGTGGTAATACCAGCAAGGTGGGCAGTTAGTTTTTTTTTTTTTTTTTACTTTTTTTTTTTTTTTTGACTTTTTAAAAGAAAAAAGGGATGTGAATCAAACTACCAGCTGCATAAACAGTCTGTATATGTGAACAATAATAAAATGTGCATTTTAAACTAGGGACACTTTGAGGCTTAAGGAAGTTGACAGTGTTCCTTTAAGTGTGTTAAACAAAGCTTTGCCAATGTTAAGGTGGCACTGATGCTGTGAATCAGCTGTACATTTTATGATAAACTGGCACACCCATGAAAGAAAACAACCATAGAAGAAAACATAACCTTTCTAGAAGACTGGGGTGCTTTTGGTTTCATCAGCAGGGGTGGATGAATGTTTCAAGTGATTTGCAGCAAAAGTTTCCAAAAAATGCTACTAATTCCAGGGCAGGTCCCAACCAAACATAATTAATATATATAGCTATATATCTATATCCAATAATATGTGTGGTAGGGGTGGCCAGGCTCACCCCTATCTATGATGAGACACAGGAAGGTTGCACCAGAGAACAGAGGCCAATAGAGCTGGACTCTTTCAGATTCTCCAAGAGATTTACCTGAAGCATGTATTAGGAATTCACTTTACTAACCATTTGCCTTTTCAGCTACAAAATCGTGGCTAAAACTCCTCTGATTCTCTTAGGAAGGATCTGGAGAGGAAGCTATCCAATGTGGTTTCTTTGTGCAGTGTTCCAACTGATTAACATATGCTTTATTCAAATAGCATTGTGGGATGAATTTAAGCTAAATTATGCACTACAAAAGACCCCTGCTATGTATACGCTCATATGGCTCTCTGGTGATCAGACTGGTCATGCCAGGAGGACATGCGGCTCCCAATCCTGAAAAGGTTGCAGACCTCTGATCCAAGTACAAGCAGGAGATTACAAAGGGGGGGGGGAGCTAGAGGAAGCAGCCACAGTTGTTCTCAGCAATGGGGTGCTGACGAAGTTTACATCTGAAGGCACCAATAGTTGCTGTTTTGGTGATTTCAGGAGGAAGACTTGTCCAGTGGGGACACGGTAGAACACATGTGCCAAGTCAGTGTGGCATCTAGGGTCACTGAAGAGTTAACTGGAGCTTCTGGTCTGTCTAGTACTCATGTGATGGCTTGGCACGTCCATCTGCGGTATGGAAAACGAAGAAAATACCACTGCTCTCATGCTATGTGGCTATTTTGGTGATGATGCTCTCTCTGACTTGTTAGTCACCAGTTTAACAACCGGAGGGCAGCATTTGCTACCACATGCCATTTAATGGCAAAACAGTTGACTTTTTTTGGAGGGGGGCATAGGAGGAGAGCAGCTGAGGCGCTATTATTTGCAGTTTCATTGGTGAGCAGAGAGAATTGGTGGCTTGCTTGGCTGAACATTTGGGGTGCCCAAGGATTCTTACAGAAATGGGGCACCAAGAGGCTCGAAGTTATACTGCAGACACTCTCGGGGTAAACACTCTACTTGGACTGTCAGCCAGAGAGATTCCTTTTATTTTCCAAGCCCATTTTCTAAACCATAATTGTAATAGAAACTCTGTTCCACTGAGAAACTCACTGTTACTCATGTATACTTTAAATCTGCAAAAGCCCTCCCCTCCACCACTGTGTTCTGTGGAATACATGCTGCTGACTCAAAAATGTGATTTTATACACCTGCCACTGGACGCAGCCCCTGTCAGTTACTAAAGGGATGGGGGTCATAAAGGAAGGTGTGTGTGTGTGTGTGTGTGTGTGTGTGTGTGTGTGTGTGTGTGTGTGTGTGTGTGTGTGTGTGTGTGTGTGTAGCGCATGAAGAATGCAATGTAAAAGTAAGGGGCAGTGAGAGAAGGGATTTCTTTTAAATTTATTCTTTTATGCTGCTTTCAGGCTCTGCAATTATCTTGCAGATCAGGTTGAACTCTGGTTCACCCCTTATAGTGGGCCTGGCCAAACTAGAGTTGACTCTCCCACCTCTTCCATTCCAGAGCATGGAGGCAAGAGATCTGTGGGTGTCCGAAAGTGGTCAGTGGCAGGGAGTGGGGTCTGAGGGCACTGGAGTGTACTGATTCAAGGCACTTTTTCTCTCTCTTCTATTACCCCCCCTTGGGATGCCCAGACATGCACTTGAAGCATGGCTGAGCAGAACCTGGAAAACAGCCCTCCTATCATTTTACTTCTGTTGCAGTGCCACTAGGAATGGCTTTGGTTACTCCAGCACCCCGAGGCAAATGTGGCATTGGTACCCCCTCCACTCAGGCTAACCCTTTTTGATGGGTTGTAGCAGGAAAAATAAGGATTATTAATCTGCTGACCTTGGACTGCTACCTATTTTGCCTGTCCTTACAGTCTGCCTGTTAACCCATGGTTCCCCACATGGCGGTATTATAGCTGAGGCACAGCCTTTCCTCCAAGGAGGAAGAATGTATTCTCCGGAATGCTCAGTCTTCCTTCCCTAGCTGCTTCCCGGTTACTTGGGCTCCCTAACCCAGGTTGCCGGTGTTGAGTGGTAGTGCTACTACTATGCTGACAGGCTAGTAGTAGGGGATATAAGCAATAATGACTGATCAGCCAGTCCTTTCCTGGCAATTACCAATTGGCAGGGGGAAAAGGTGGTCTGAGGTGTAGCAAAGGGCCAACTCCACCCAGCCGGTCATTAATCACCAGGAAATTATCTGCTATTCGGTCATTACGATTATAAGTTTAATTGCAATAATACTTTATTTTTAATAGAGGTTTGATATTTAGCTTGCTTTCTTTGGTGGCAGCACTTGCTGAGAATTCAGTTTGCGGAGACTGGTCCCTCTCGTTCCGTGACAGAGCAATAGTGACATACTGGCGTGTCGCAGCGATGGTGACCTGTTGTGGCTTAAACTGAGCATGGTACAAGCGTCACTATAGTAATTACTTAGAAAAATGCAGGAATGTTCACTTTTTTTTTATTTATTGATGGCAGCAAACCGTTCCTGTTTTGGACTGCAGCAGCTGTCAGTGTAGCGTGCACAGTGACCTCGGTGTCACTGCCGGGCATTTCTAAAGGATTTTAGGCCAGCCAGTCTAATTTAGCTCATGAATAGTCTTGTAGTGATAACCTTATCTATCATGCTTCCTGCTGTAAACAGAAGAAGCCTTCGTATGGTAGACATACTTGTTAGTTTTTTACCCTGTCCCACTGCAGAGTGGCAAGGCAGTCCATGGAATGGATTCCCTCATAATCTCACTTAACTTCAGCTTGTGCCAAGTATCACGAGTAGAATGATTTTTTGTATACTGTCCTTCATACAAAATGTATCCCAAAGCAATGCATAGCATACTGTTGAGGTGTAATGAAATACATGCAGAAGCCATTAACCAAGATAATGCCACACACAGTCCTATTACACTCTTATCTGTGGTAACAAAAAGGAAATTGCTGGCCAGGGTACTAGGGATAACATTCTCTCCCTCTTCTCTCCCCATTTTATTTATTTCAATGGAGGTATTTAACTTTTAGCTGAACACAGACTGGCAGAAGAGGCACAAGGTGTAATTTTTAATCTGAAAGGACCTCTCCTCTCAACAGTGCAGCATCCTAGTACCAGTGCTTGGTATTCTAGCCCAAATGCCTGATGTGGAACTCTAACTTGCTACCATCCAGTCTTCCAGGCCCTGATGTGAAAACGCTACCTACTGAGTCACTGTTATGAGGATGTGAATTGATTCTAATTTTAATTTGTCGCTAGCGCAGCTGGGGGTTGGGGGTTAGGGTTAAGCCTGGCTGTGATTAACTAACGCTGAGGTGCTTCAGATGTTCTGGCTTCCCCTGTGGCATACTAGCTAAAGCTGTTTTCCACGCAACCAGATCCTCCCAGACTATATCAGGGTCCCCATTATTTCTCCTCTGGCATAGCCCATCACTGGCTACATGCATGTACTACACCAAAAAAAGTGTGTGTGTGTGTGTGTGTGTGTGTGTGTGTGTGTGTGTGACTGATGACAACCCTGGGGTTGGGGTGGTGGTAATCCTGCCTGGTCACCCTCTGCATCAATGGAACATGAGACTTAGCCTGCCTCTGATCAACAGATTACAGTGGGCCCTGCCAACCCTAATCCTCCCCTTCACCCTTTCTTGAACCCCCAACCCACCGTTTTCTGATTGACTACCCTGGAACCACCTGCTCTGGAAAGAAGTGTCTGCTGACCACCTCTTTGAATGTTTCCTCAGCCAGTTTGTAACAGTGCCCCCTTGCGGCCTTGTCAGTAAATTTATTTACAATTTTAGACCAGAAAAGGGACTTTTAACTTAAAAAAAAAAAAAAAAAAATTTGCCTTGCCTTGAAACAAGCTGTTACATTTTAATAAAGCAGTGGAACTGCTTCTACCAATCATGACCTTGCATCTACTGTACCTCTTATCTAGCATACAGTAGGCAACTTGCGCACAGTCTCACAGCTGATGCGCGCTGCAGTATGTTTGTTTTTTAAAATGTGAACAATAACATGATTAAGATAAATGGTCAGGAGAGTCAAATTTACAGGTTGATGCTGTTTTGATCGCCTGTGTGTGTGTGTGTGTGTGTGTGTGTGTGTGTGTGTGTGTGTGTGTGTGTGTGTGTGTGTGTGTGTGTGTATATGTATGTATTTAAGAGTTTAACCAGGCAGGCATACTGAGCGGAGAACCACTCGTTTCCAGATGCGACCTGGGGAAAACAGGGAAGGGGACATAGGTGAAAGACAGCAATACATATATGATCTGTACATAGAGGTTTATGAGACACTATACAATAGGTAGCTAGGGCAGACCTACAAATCCTATATATAAACTATAACATGCACAGTGAATTCCCATACATAGCACTGAGAATTTATATCCACTGCAAGTTTACAGTTTTGAGAGGGACAATGTAGGGTGCGAACCCAGAGCACACTGTGCCAGTGCTTAACTTATCAACCCGGTGGAGGAGACCAGTAGGACTTGGGGGGGCTAAGATTGTGTAGGCCAGGAGCAAGAGCAGACCGTAAGGAAATGTTTGAGGAGGCGGGTGTTGAGGTGTCTGTGATTGGAGGAGTGGCAGATTTCAGCAGGCAGGTCATTCCAGAGTTTTGGTAATCGATATTTGAACGCCGCCTGACCCATAGAGGTACGCATAAGATGGATTTGGAAAAGCCTGGTATCCGAGTGACGTAGCGAGCAGACCAATGGGGGTTGAGATGTTAAGGTAGCACCCAGGTAAGGAGGAAGGGTTTGGGACCAGTATTTCACAGCAACTCTAGTGCAATGAATTTGTCTGCGGGCCGAGAGTGAGGAAAGGACCAGGGAGCTATATAGATCGCAGTGGTGTGTCAGTATTGTGCATTCCAGTATGAAACGACAGAAGGAATGAAAGTGTGTCCAGGCTGGTCAGAGTTGATGGTGAGGCGGCACCATAGACCACATCCCCGTAATCAAATATCTGGAGTATCATCTTTTGTACGAGTTCACGCCTGACCGGGGTGGACATGCAGCCTTTGTTACGATAGAGGGCCCCCAGTTGAGGATGCAGTTTCTTGTGAAGGGATTCAACATGTATTGAGAAGGCTAGGTATTGGTCGAGCCAGATGCCCAGATAGCAGAACGAGGTGCAGGATTCTAAGGGAGAAAGGTCCAGGGTTAGGAATGTGGGGCGATTGGCGAGTTGGGAGAGCCGCGGTTGCGAGCCAAAAGTTAGTGAGACTGTTTTTTGCGTTTAGGAATAGCTGGTTTGATCTAAGCCAGTGTTGAAGTACTGCTGTAGTTGGTCATGCACTGCTTCCGTGGAGGGGCCAGTGTTGTATATCATGGTATCGTCCATGTACATTTGGATGGCTGAGTGGGAGCAGACTAGCGGGAGTTCATTTAGAAATACTGAGAAGAGGATTGGGCCCAGGACTGATCCTTGTGGGACACCCGTAGAGATAGGGAGGGGGGTAGACATGTGGGGGCCAATTTTCACCGCTTGGTGTCTGCCACACAAGTAAGCCTGAAACCAGTTAGTGGCATGGCTGGAGAGGCCGGCAGCCTTTAGTTTGTCTATTAGGAGTGTGTGGGAGACGGTATCAAAAGCTTTGGCCAGATCGATGAAAATGGCTGAGGTGATGTGGCCTTTATTCATACCTGAGAGAATATCATTTGTAACTCTTAGTAGGGAGGTGATGGTGGAATGTGATTTTCGGAACCCCGATTGGTATGGGGTGAAAAAGGAGGAATCGACCCAGTATTGGGAAAACTGAGAAGGGCAAATTTTTCCTGTATTTTTGCCAGAGTTGGGAGAAGGGAGATGGGGCGGTAATTCCCCGGAGAGGAAGGGTCACCCCCTTTGGCAGGGGGGTGACGGTTGCCAGCTGCCGAAGGGATTAGTCACGAGAAGGAGAGGTTAAGCAAGTCGGCTAACGGAGTGGCTATGGCGGGGGCTGATAGCTGTAGTAGTCTGGAGTCCATGCCAGAGGGGCATTTGCCCTTGTTAGGGTTTAGGTTGCACAGTGCTTGGTAGACTTTGGTCGGGGAGACAGGATGGAAGGAGAAGGAGGGGGGTGAGAAGGTGTTCTGCGATTTTAGGTAAGGTAGTTGTCTTGGGTGGGAATGGGGGGAAGCTATGTACCAGAGAAGCTGCACTGTTGGTGAAGAAGGTGTTGAAAGCCATGGCTACTTCATATTGGTCAGTGACGGCTGAGCCGAGGATTGATATAGCCGGGGTAGGTGGTTGTACAGGCGTGGATAGGAGGGATTTGATGGTTTTCCAGAAGTTGGTTGGTTAAGATTTGCGCTTAGTGCCGACACAAAGTATTTCTGTTTGGCTAGACGAATCAATTTAGTGCAGGAGTTACGGTGGGCTTGGTGGGAGCTAGTTGATTTGTACTTTTTCCAGGCCAGGTCCCTGGTGCGGCATTGGCTGATATCGGCGGAGATCCAGGGTAGGTGGGAACCCCTAACTCTAGTGCTTCTTAGCGGTGCATGTTGGTCCCAGACAATCGGAAGCTATTTTTGAATCTGTGTAGTGCAACATCTATGGTAGGGGCCTGTGGGATGAAGGACCAGTCTACCATAGCCAGGTCTAATAGGAGTGTTGGTAGAGAGAGAGTGACTTGAATGACCTGGCTAGTAGGGTCTTTGGGGTGGGGGGTTTATGCACTTTCTGACTAAGTAAACCGTATGGTGATCACTTAGGGAGTCGGGGAGTAGGCCTGCTCCAATTGACCTATGTGGGTGTGTGGTCAGTGCCCAGTCCAGGAGGGAGTGGTTGTGCATTTTTAGGTTTAGACTGGTGGGTTGGGAGATTTGTTGTGCGAGGTTCGGGGCGTTTACTTTGTTTACTTAGTTGTAATTGAAGTCCCCTAAGACATAGAGCTTGCCTGTTGTGGTGGAGGATTTTAATTTGGCCAAGTGGTCTAATATGCTAGGCATTGGGGTGTTGGGCACAGTAGGATCCTGCTATAAACACCGGGGCGGAGTATGGTAGTGCCATTTTGACAGGGACTCAATTTGTGGCGAGGGTGTAGGGATGTGAACCGGGGTGAATTGGAACTTGGCAATAATGTACATGGTGAGGCCACCCCCCCCCTTTTTCTTTTCCATACGGTCTTGCCTAATTAGAGAGTATCCTGGAATGGCAACAGTGGAATCTGGGTGGTGGGGTTTGAGCCATGTCTCGGAAAGTATAAGGATGTCAGGACGCAGTGATAGGACTGATGGTTGCAGTTCTGGGATTTTGTTAAGGATACTACAAATGTTTAGGTGCAGTATTTTCAGGCCCTTTGGGAGAGCCAGGGGGGTTGGTAGTTTGGGCGGGGTGGGTCCAGGGTTAGATTCTAGATCCCCAGCTAGTAACAGAAGCAGTGCTGTAAGTCGTATGAACTTGTACCAAGTGGCCCTGGTTTTGCAATGGCAGTCAAATGAGCAAGGCGCTGTCCTGTACAAGTCAGCCTTGAGACAAACACAGCACAGATAGTCCAGGGGTTAGAGAGGGTGGGAGAATGGAGACTCCGAGTAGCCAGTAAAGGGGGGGGGGCCCTGTAGGAGCTATGTGTGGAAGTGTGGTAGAGCGTGAAAGCTCAGTAATTATGACAGTGTAGATACTTCTTCAGGTAGCTTAGTTGCATTGATTGTAAGTATATTTAAAGTGTATTGCTCAGTTGTATAATGGTGGTTCCTCAGTAGCAGCAGCATGGAGCGAAGCTGGGGGCTGTGGACGAGTCGGGAGAGGTGCACACATTTCATTAAGAATTGCAAAGCTGTTCATGAAATATTCATCAGTGTTATTGGATTTAAGATAGAACTATATTCGGAGATTTGATACTGCAGTAAAGCTTAGACTCTAGCAGATGGGCTGCCTCATCATTACAATGGGACTTCAGTCCCCCTGTAGAAATGAAGGATACTCAGCCAGAATTTAAATGGAGCAGAAAGAAATACGTAAAATTTAAATGTCAGTTCACAAAAAAAATTTACATAAAAATCTAATGCATTTTAAAGTTTCAGAAACTTCTTCACGTAGCTTAGTTGCACTGATTTTGTAATTATATTTAAAGTGTATTGTTCAGATTGCTTTCATGTGCATATGACAAAAACGTTAAATCAAACAAATACTGATTTATCTCAGCCCTCACCTCTCAGCTGGCACTGAACTACAGACACAGGAAACGGCAGTAGTAATGGAATCACAAACGAGCACAAAAGCCCCCGGCTTCTCATCTCTGTGCAGGAAGCAGGTGCGCCGCCTCTGGGCAAACTTTGACAGGCTTTCAGCTACCGAGAGTGGATACCAACTCTTCTCACCATCACTGCTTTTCTACCCCTTTTTTTCTGCAATGCTTTGACTCGTCCTCTTCTCTTCCCCTCGTCACTTCTCCAACCTGTTCCCTCCATAACACACATCCCCCATGGCACACAGAACATACCAATCCATACTGAAAAGCCGGGGGAAATGCCAGAAGCCGGGGGGAAGCACCATACTACAAAATGGACATCCATGTAACTAAACATCCTAACACAGCTCCACCACTTATGTTTTTATAGGGCTAGTGGTGGTGGTGTCTTATGAGATAACATTCTTATCTCATAAGAAAACAACCACCACTAGCCCTATAGGCATATAATATAACATTCAATACAACAAGGCTCAGAGTACCTTAAGTACATGACCACAAATAAAACCAGAAAATACCCTAAAATTAATAGTAAAAATGAAGATTCCATTAAAAACTTGTTCAATAAGAATGTTTTAAAAAGAGGCTTTAAAGTCCTCCATAGAGTTGGCTGTACAAATTCAATTCCAAATAACGGGTGCAACCACTCTCAAAGGCCCCATCATTGGACATCTTGAGCATGGAGGTGGGGACTACCAGCACTCCAGCTTCAGTGGAGAGGATAGAGTGGTCCATAAGGATATCGAGAGTTTAATAGTCTCGTCCCAAACCAGGTAGGGCCTTGTACTGTATGTTAACAAACCAGTCTTGAAAGTGATACGCGAACACACAGGTAGTCTGTGCAAAGTGCATAGAACTGGAGTGATGTGATCTTGGGCAAGAAGCCCACCAACATCCAGGCTGCGGTGTTCTGCACCAGCTGCAATTGTCTCATCAGACCTACAGATAATCCTAGATGTACAGTATTACAGTAATCTAACCGCATGGTGACAAAGGTATGGATAATCACTGCTAGGTCATCCTAGGCTAAGAATGACCAGATCTAGTGATGTTCTGGAGATGGAAAAAGCCAGACTGGACAACAGATGACACTTGCTGTTTTGAAACATAGAAAGCTAGAATTTGATGGCAGATAAGATCTGTTCATCCAGTCTGCCTTTTTTTTTTTTTTTTTTTTTTTTCCTACCTAATAAAATGCCCGAAATCCTACTTTCTCTCTCTGGTTTTTACCTCTGCTTTTGAATCGCTAGGGTACCCCTATGTCCCATGCAGTTTTGAATTCCCTCACCGACTTTGCTCCCATCACCTCTGCTGGGAAGCTGTTCCATGCCTCCACCACCCTTTCTGTGAATAAGTACTTTCTCACATTGCCCATTAGTCGCCCCCCTCCAGTCTCATGTCATGCCGTCTTGTTCTAGAGCATCTTCTTTTCTGAAAGATGCTGTACTCCTGTACCTTATTTATTCCCCTTAGGTACTTGAAGGTATCGATCATGTCTCCCCTCTCCCTCAGGGTATACATATTAAGCTCCTCCAGTCTCTCCTCGTGTGACTTTGGTGTAGGCCCTGCACCATTTTTGTTGCCATTCTCTGAACTGCCTCTATGCTGTCTGTCCTTTTGGAGATGCAGCCTCCAGAACTGGACACAGTACTCCTAATGGGTTAGTACAGTGGCATCACCACCTTGTTTCTTCTGGTGATCCTTTTCTTCTGCTGGTGATACTTCTCCTCCTTATGCACCCCAACATCCCACTGGCTCTCCTACCACCTTGGCACATTGTTTGGCCACCTTTTAGGTTGTTTGATATGATCACCCCTAGATCTGTTTCTTGTTTGGTGGCTGTTAATAACTCCTCACTCATCATGTAATCCTTCCCTGGGTTCCTATGCCTCAAGTGCATGATTTTGCACTTCACATTGAATCTTAGCTGCCACACTCTGGACCATACCTCCAGTTTAGGTAGGTCCTTCCTCATTTTTTCCACCCCTCCCAGAGTTTCTACCCTACTGTGGATCTTGGCGTAATCTGCAAAGGGGCATACCTTCCCCTCCAGCTCCTCTGCATTGTCCCTAATGAAGATAATAAACCGTATTGGCCCAAGAACTGATCCCTGTGGCACCCTACTGGTCATCCTCCCTTCCTCGGATTTAGCTCTGTTTTACCAGCCCAGTACACCACCTTGTGTCCCTGGTCACCTGGTCAAAGAAATCTTGCCGGATTTGTCTGACATGACTTTCCTGATGTGAATCCGTGCTGTCTCTGATCTTGTGCTCCACTGGAGATTCAAGGTGCTCCTTTTATTCATTCTTTTTAGCAGTGATTCCATAAGTTTCCCAACCACTGAGGTTAGGCTGACAGGTCTATAGTTTCCAGCCTGCTCCCACTTTTGTGGAGAGGAACTACATCAGCCCTTTTCCAGTCCTCTGGAACCAGTGACCTGTTGAACAGGGCTGGCAGTACCTCCCTTAACACCTTTTTAATATTCTAGGGTGTATCCCATCAGGTCTCATTGCTTTGTCCACCTTTAGTTTTGTGAGTTCCTTTAGGATGCTCTCCTTTTGTAAATGGACTGGTGTCGTCCTCCCTTCCAATGCTGTTTCTTGGCTGTGGCCCCTCCCCTTCCCCTGTGTATACTGAACAGAAATATTTGTGCAGGATTGATACTTTTTTCCTGGCCTTCTTCCTCCCCTTTTATCTTTACAACCCCCCCCACCCCAGTCTTTCTCCTTTTTGCTAATGTACCTATAGAAAGTCTTGTTCCCCTTTTCTTAACATCTTCTTTTTTCCTCTGTCATCACTTTTGCGCTCCTGATCGCTTTTCCAGCCTGTCGTTGGTCGAAGGTTAGCCTGTCATCCACTATGACCCCCAGATCTCTGACTGAATTCACTGCAAAGAGCTGTTGACCATCCAGTACAGGGAGAGCCACATCTTTATCAGAAGATAAGCTGGGTTCAATAACCAAGAGTTGCATCTTGCCTGGGTTTAGACATTACCAACTAGCAGCCATCCAGTCATTTAATTTCAGCTACACAATGGCTTGGTACTGATGCAGAAGTTTTATCAGGGGCACAGCTGGGTATCTGCACAGCAGTAAAACCCTATATTGTGCCACCTTATGAGTGAGTTGGCATGTACATGGAAAATAAAATGGGGGTGGGGCAAGGATCGATCCCTCAGGAATGCCACAAGGCAGCACAGACTGCCCTGAGGCAAATTTCCCCAGAACCACCTGCTGCATCTTCCTGCTCAAATATGAGCAAAACTAGTGCAAAACTGAGCCAGGTGTGGTAACGTAGTTCCTCTGCTGATCAGTTGTCACCCTGTGATCAACTATCAAATACTGAAGATGGTCCAAGAGCAACAGGGTACCATGTTGCGCTGTCCTTTGCCATATTATGTCACCCTGATCAAAGCTGACCAGGTGCGTCTTAGAGGTGGGTAGTGTTTACCTGATTTATTGATTGGGGGTAATGTTTGCCATGACATTGGGGAAACTTTCCTAATCTTCAGTAGATGGTGCTGCATAGATCCATAGTAGATAACCTGATCATAGTTGAACTACTAGAAAGAGGCAACACTGGTTGAGTCAGAAGCTTTTTTTTTTTTTTTTTCTGGCACTAGTCCAGGAGCAAGCTTTTGACAGGGTACAACATATTTCCCTATTTAAGGTATTAAGTAAATATGGAATTTGACAGCTTGTGTAATGGATTGCCAGCCTATATGAACAGGCAATAGTGTACCCCAATATTAATGGACTTCTTGGTGAAGGTATCAGAGTGGTAAGACAAGGTTGCCTTTGAGCCCCTGCTCTACACCTTTTCTCTGAATCCTCAGCTACGGTTGTTACAAGCCCATAGGTCTACCCTGGGCATTACATTACAGGAAGGTCTCTCTGATCTCTGCATAGTAACTAGATCCCATAGCTCTGGACATGCTATACAGAAAACTTTGGACACATTTTTCTAAATTGGCAGGGGCACCCATAAATGAAGAAAAGAGAAGACAATAAGTGTAGAACTTCAGGCTCTGGATTCTCCAGTAGAAATTGCAGGTGTATATAGGTGGTAGGTTCTTTTGGTTTTAGGTGTAACATTCGGTACAGAGAACAGTGCCAATGGAACTAAGTGGAAAGGACTAATTCTAGTTTCCCCATCAACTCATGCCTTGGAAAAACCTGTTCTTATCCAAGGAAAAACATGGGTACACCTGATAGGCATTATTACTTTCAAGATTCCTCTATCTTTGCTGGGTGTATCCCCATCATTTGAGGGGGGGCAGGAGAGGGAACTGGATGTCATTGTTCCCCTGGGGGCTAATGACCTGGCTAGGGATGGGACTGGAACTAGGAGAGCTTGGGGAGCTAGGGAGGGGGTCTTGAGCAGGTAGCATGCCCAATGGCTTTCACTGAGGTGCTGCTTATGACCAGTGGAGGATGGGGTTCTCCACACAAGGAACTTCAACCCATGGTTGGAGGAATGATGCAGAGAAATAGGGTTCAGTTATACTGGGGACTAGGGATTAGCCTGGAAGGATCTGGGCCTATAGAGGGGTGATGGCCAAGAGAATGCCATAAGCAGTGTGTACCAAACGATCAGTGCACTAGGGGCATGCAGCATTCTCGGGGGTTTGAAAATATGTTTAGGTGATTCAGGTGGCTTGCTTTGCCCCCATAGATCCTCCAACTTCCTGTTCAATCTCTTGTGGGGCACAGAGGTGAAGGCCTTGCTAAAATCCATGTACAGAATGTCAACCACCTGGCTCTTGTCTGCCTCCTTCATTACCCAGTTGACCAAGTTGATCAGGTTGGTTTGACAGGCTCTCCCTGACATGAACCCATGTTATCTCTTATTCTGGAACCTGACTAGTCTTTCCTTCAGAATGGTCATCAGCTTACCCACAATGGAAGTCTGAGTGACTGGCCTGTACTTCCCAGAGTCATCCTTGGGCCCAGGCTTGTGCAGTAGTTCCACATGTGTAGTTTTCTCCTGCATTAGCTCCCCTGTACATAATGAACAGTTGAACAGATCCATCAGTGGATCCACCAATTCACTAAACACACTTGGGTGCATGCTATCTGGATCCAGGGACTTGTTCACCCTGAGGGACATGAGCCTGTCCCTGTCTTCTGTTTATCCTGTCCTCAGCCACACACACCCCTCTTCTCCTTCCCTATCCTTTCTACACTGGTCCATCCTTTTTCTTTAGCAGAGCAGAAGTATTCAATACCTCTGTCTTCCACCCACCTTCCCCCATTTTTAAACTTTTATGTCTACTATTTATTTGGTTTTTGGTAACTGGGTAAGTACAGTAGATGAGAGTGCCTATTTTCAGGTATGACCTGGGAGATTACATCACATGAGAAGAATCCAGTTGACTGGGCACTTTCTGCTGTGTGGCTCACTTGCAAGCCACCGCCCGGCAGCTAGTCTGCCGCACAGTTTTCAGATCCCCCACCGCCCTGACTGGGCACTTCCTGTGGTGCAACTCACTCACAAGCCACCCCCTCTGCTTCTCAGTGGTACAGCTTTCAGAACCCCCACCACCCTGACTGGGCGCTTCCAGCGGGGTGGCTTACTCACAAGCTGCAACCCACATGCTCCTCTGCCGCACAGCTTTCAGGAACACAAAGCTCAGCTGCCATTTTAATTTAGGTGCCTTCCTACAACAGTGATGTCATTGGACTGCTCTCTGTATTTCTCCACAGATTTTATGGCATCTTACCATTCTTTATTTTATTTTTTTTTTTTTTTTTTTTTTTACTGCTCTAACTTTTTTCCAATATTTAAACTGGGACTGCTTTAATCAAATTTGTGTGTTTAAATCTGCTGTGCTACTAAATAGCCATTTACAGCCCCATTTTGATTTAGCCTGCATTTCTTGCTAAAGTGGGTAATGTATTAAATCTGCTAATGTTAATTCTGCTTATGCTGCTGTAAAGCCAATTGATTTAGCCAGCAGTTTCTATTTAAATTGTTTGCATTTCATGCTCGTTTCTCTACTTTCTCCAGCTCCCTAAATTATCCCTCTTATTCCTCCTCTGATTTTTCTTCTTTCCAGAGCTTTGGCTCACATCCACACCACCCCCACCCCCGCTGTCAGCAGTTTCCACTTTACCCTCTTTTTTTCTCTCCCAGAGTCTGCCTGCAAATCCCTCCCATCGATTACCCCTGCCCCACAGTCTTCTGCCTCCAAGCTCTTTTTCTTTTGTTCTGCCTGATCCTCCCTGTTGTCTACACCTACCTACTTCTGCAGACTCTCGAATTGATCCTTTCGCCTCTTCAGACCCTCCTTTCGCCCTTCTGGCCCCCTCTCCTCCTCCCTGCCTGTGTGTCCTCCGTGATGCAGCTCACTTGCGTTTCACTGTCTGCCTGCACCTGCTGCACAGCTTTCAGGTATGCCAAGCTCGTCCACCATTTGAATTTAGGCGCCTTCCTACAGTGGCACTCTCCTTGGACTGCTCTCTTGGTCTGTATTTGGACTGCTTTCCTGCTCTGTATCCCTCTGAAAATGTTCTCCCACCCCGGCACTCTCTAAATGCTCTTGTTTCACTGGACAGCCCACCCCCTCTGTGTTTCTCTTAAAGTGATCATCCATTAAAGTGGCCTTCCCCATCTGTTTTCCTTTTCTGCCACATTTTACTCTACTGATTTATTTCTTCTTTGGTCACCTCTGATACTCCTTGTACTGGCCTCTGTGAGTAGCCTGCTACCGGCAACTGACTTTTGAGCCTCAGTACTTGCTGCTGATCAACAAAACCTATGCTCCTTTTCCCTTCCACACAAAACCTCTGATCCCTTAATCATTGTGGCCAGGCACGAGCTAACTCTCATGAGCCCAACCCTCTTGGCATTGCTGGCAAACTAGGACGTCATTTGCTCAGCCTATTTGTACATTCCTTACTCTCCAGTTTCTCCATTGGCTCGCTCCTATCTGTTCTCTCCTATCACTTCTACTCCTTTCTGGAGATGTAGAAAGTAACCCAGGTCCCACAAATGCCCATCTCAATCACACCAATACCACCTGGGCAAGACCATCTGGTCTCTGAGTTGCCCACATGAATATATGTAGCCTCCCATCAAAGTTCCCTGGGCTTGAGGCATGGGTAACCCTGTACAAGCCACAGGTGTTGGATCTCCCTGAGACCTGATTAAAACACTACTCATTTCAACTTCACGGTTACGCCCTCCTACAACTAGACAGACCGAGAAGAAAAGGGGGCAGGTGCATGGCACTGTATGTACAAGACCACATCACTGCCACCACCACCATCGGCTGCTCAACCCCCACCTCCCCTAGTGAGTGGATCCTCGCTGAGATAATCCTAGGTTACTGTTATGAGCCTTCTTTGGGAGCAGGAGGCATCTCAGGCCTATCTAACTTCCTAGATGGTGTAGGGCATATCGTACCCTCAAGAGATACTATTGTGACTTCTGGTTCCGGTATGGGCTAAAAAGGAACATCTAAAGCGAGCTCTCCACACTTACCATTTAAATTATAGGCTCTAAACTAAAGAAAGAAGAAAAGAGAAGGGGGGGGAGAAGAAAATACAATCTGTTTTAAAACAAAGAGCAAAACAACTGGAATGTCGAACACCAGCAAAAACCGCTTCTAAGCCTTTGCAGAAATGGCAGAAGACCTGCAGAGGGGTCACGTGATGCTGGGCGCCTGAAAGCAGCACTATTCTGGAGCTCCCACTTATCGACCGATTAAAACCTTCCTTTTGCCCTTCATATGCCAAAGGGTACCAGCTAGACATCGATTCTTAGCCTTTTTACAGTCTGGTAATTCCATGGCAGAGTTTTGGCTGATTTGCAACAACGTTATCGGCTGTATAGACAAAATGGAAGTAGAGATGAAGCAGGCCGGTATCCGACATACGCCACCACCTACACCAGAAAAATTATCTAAGAAATCAAAACAGCAAAGTTCTGGGAACGCTCCCAAGTCTGCTACTTCTGGCACGTAAGCGATCCCTCTTACCAAGGACTGCTTTCTTCAGGAATTGCTCCCATTTAAGGAAACTTTAGAGGATATCTCAGTGGAGCTCAAATCTATTCGTGGAGATTTAAGTTCCCTATCTACTAGAATGGGCGATTCAGAAGCGAGAACCTCTTCGCTGGAGAAATGGAGAGAGAAATCAGAAACATAAATTGTACACCTGAAACAGCAGATTAGTAAACTCCAACTGAAAACCGAGGATTTAGAGGGGAGAAGTAGAAGGAACAGCCTGCTGATCCTGGGCCTGCCTGAATCGGAGGAGGGTTCTGACACCATAACCTTCTTACAGAAATTCCTCCTTAAAGTTGTTGGTCCCTCTCCCCTCAACCCACAATATCACATTGAGAGAGCCCACCACTCCCTGAGGCCAAGACCTCCACCTGGCGCATCCCCAAGGCCTTTAATTGTGAAATTCCTAAGTTTCCTGGAAAAGCAACATGTACTCTATGTAAAGCAAAAGAACTACAGGCTATATTGTGGGGCAGTTCTAAGTTGAGGATCACCAAAGATCTCCCTTATGAAACCCGACAAAGAAGATCTGCTTTTCATCCCACGGTTAATAAATTAATCGCGGCAGGAAAAAGATTTAAGATGCTCTACCCTGCTAAGCTACAAGTGGCAGTTGATGGAGTGTGGTATGCGTATGATTCCCCGGAGCAAGTGGCCACAGACCTTCCCAATAGACTACCTAATTTGTTTAAAGCAGGATGAGCTTTTCACTGCAGTTGCCTGAGGACTTGGTGGTGGGGTGTGTGTGTGTGTGTGTGTGTGTGTGTGTGTGTGTGTGTGTGTGTGTGTGTTTTGTTTGTTTTTTTTCTGCTGTGTAGCTGTGTTTTCATTATCTTTACCTTTTGATTTCCTGTATCTTTTTTCTCTTGATCCTTTGGGGAGTAGATGGCCGGGCGGAGAGGATTGTGGTGAGAGGCCTAGTGGGCCTGGATCTGATTTAGTGGAATGTTCGGGCACTCTGGTGTTTGGGGGTACTTTGTTTCAGGAGGTGTTTTTCCATAAGCTGTTATTATGGATGGACCAGTAAGTCCTTCTGGTTCATTTCTCCCCTTACATTCTCGCATTGTTCGTGCAGGGCTCACCTTAAGAGTGTTAAGTCCAGTAATGCTTACTCGGAACCCTGGGTTTCCCATTTCCCAAGGAATGGCCTTTTGGTTTGGTTCAAGAGCACTAGCCGGAGCTTGTGCCTCCTCGGGGAACAGTTGGGTAGGGTTTGCCAGTGAGCAAATCGCAAAAGATTTTCAGGAGTCCCATTATTTTTCTGGCATGCCAAGTGCAACCCTTTGGAACATTATAATGTTGGTCAGGGCTTTCGTTGGCCATCTCTCCAGAGGGTCGATGGGCGGAGGGGGCTTTGGGATGGAGGTAACTTCGGGAGCTATGCATAACGCACCTAGGAAGAGGGATAAGGGTGCACCTCCTGTGGGATATGGGGCTCAGTGAGCACCTTATATTAGTAGGTTTTCTTTCCCAGATTCAGTCCATGGTGCTATAGATCAGGTTGGGTTCTTGAATGTAGCGTACCCTTCTCATAGGAGAGCAACCTTTTGGGTCTGGTTCTCGTCCCATGTAACAGGGACTCTGGAATCTTTTCTAGCACACAGAAAGGGACCTTTTGTATATAGGTTAAGGGTTTAGGGAGGGAAGGGGAGGTTTCTGTTACTCTCTTGATCTCTTCCCTATTGATTTCATGGTCTGTTTTTATCACTAGCCAGTTAAGATGCTCTACTCTCTCAATGTCTTGAGCATTTCATGAATTTCCCTGGGAAGGGAACCTTTTTCTTATTTTCTTTTCTACTGGAGTTGTGGGGGATGGGTGGCGGGACTGGAGTGTGCCTTATGGGATTGCCGGGTCAGTTAATGGTGTTTGTTCCTTTTCTTTTCTCTTTAAAATACTACATGACCATGGTGCCAATTAAGATTGCAACGTGGAATGTCAGAGGTATCTGGGAACTGCCTAAAAGATATCAGGTTCTCAAAAACTGTGCCTTCCTAAATATTGACGTCCTTTTGATGCAGGAAACCCACCTCACAACCTTGGAAACAAATGGGTTGTGTTGACTGGGTTTTTCTCAAATTTTCACGTCCTGTGGGTCGTCCTCTAGTAGAGGGGTGGCAATTTTGGTTAAGACGCATATCATTTGTGGCAGAAAAAAGTTTAACAGATCAAGAGGGCAGATTTGTTATTGTCAAGGGCACATTAAACAATGTCAGGGTGATATTAGGGGCAATATGTGGTCCAGTTGGAGGGGATGCTGACTTTCTTATGAATCTGGCCAACAAACTGAGTGCATTTTTGCCTTCCCTACTTATTCTAAGGGTGACTGGAATACTACTCCGTCACAAGATCTAGACAGAACTCATAGGCCATTGAGACCCCTTACCCCTTCACAAATTGCCCTGAGGGATTTTATGGACTTATTGGGTCTTTGCGATCCATGGCGTCTATTTAACCCCCTAGCCAGCTCTTCTCCTTTTACTCCCAGGTCCACCGTTCATGGTCCAGAATTGACTACGTCTTAATAAGCACCACTCTTCTGGCTGGTATTCACCAGACAGGAATTGAACCAATTGTTATATCTGATCATTCGGTCGCACGGATTCGAATTTCTCCGACCCATCCTTTCAAAAGGATACCACATGGAAGCTAAACACACAATTTCTAAAAGAACGATTAATATCCCACATTAAGTCGCAAATCTCTTCCTTTTTGGAGTTGAATACGGGTTCCACATGCAGAGGACACCTGATATGGTGCTCCTTTTAAAACGTTACATTACGAGAGAGTTCATCAAACTAGCCTCCAAAAGGAAAAAACTGAGAGAGGCCAAAGTTCTTTCGTTGTTAAATCAAATAAGATTGGCTGAAAATAGTCTCTCCTCTTCATCTTCCCAATCTGATCTGGAATCCCTTTTGAAGCTTAGGAATGAATATGCCGATTTGCTAAGAGAAAAAGCAGAATATGCCATCCTTAAAGCCAAAGCTCATTACATAGACCAACGGGAGAAGCCAGGTAGAATGCTAGCTCTTCGATTGAGGGAAGTAGAAAGTTCAAGACTGATTCCTGCCCTATATTCTCCAGATGGCTCTATTAAAACCTCCTCGAGATCTCCCAGGTTTTTGAAGCCTTTTATAGGAACCTATACAGTAACGGTACCTCTCTAGCTTCCCATTCTCGTACTGATCATTTTCTGGAAGGCCTTAAACTCCCTCTCTACAGGCCCAGCAATGCGTGATCTTGACCTCTCCTATTACTCTAGATGAAGTAGTAGAGGCAATCAAGGGGCTAGTTCCTGACAAATCTCCAGGTTCTGATGGTTTCTCCTCTAATTTTTACAAGATCTTTTGTAAGGAGGTGGCTCCTCTTCTCTTGAAACTCTTTGATTATATGTTCACCTGAGATTCCCTGGACCCTATTCTGCTGGAAGCCACGATAGTCTTGATCCTGAAACCAGATAAACCCCAGAATGAGCTGGCCAGTTACCGTCTGATTTCATTATTAAATTATGGTATTAAAATCAATCTCTTAGAATTAAACAGGTTTGGTCTCATCTGTTGAGTCCTGAAAAGGTGGGGTTTGTACAAGGCGGATCTTCTGCTGACCACTTGAGAACCCTCTCATATTTTCCAAATTGCCCAAGACTCCCCGATCCCCATGGCTTTAGTCTCATTAGATGCAGAAAAAGCATTTGACAGGGTAAAATGGGACTTTCTTTGGGCTACTCTTAGAAAAAAAAAAAAAAAAAACACCCCAGCACTTCAGAAATTTCTTGGCAGAATTAGAGATTGTTGACAGACCTTTCAGCATTTAGAGCATTTAAAAGTTCGTCCCACCATTCTCTGTACAAGGGTTCCCAACTGTCTTGCCAGTGCCGGAGGATCATCAGCTTGGTGACGAGAGCTACCATTGCCATCTGCCGCTTTTGAGTCCAAGTTGGGATTTGAGCATACATCCCTAATAAGCATACATTTTCACTAAAAAAAAAAAAAAACTGAAATATTACAAAAGGGGACCACCCACTGCTTGACTGAGTCCCAGAATTTAGCAACTTTTGGACAAGCCCAAAGTTTTGTGATGTAAAGTGGCAAAGGGGTCTCCACAGTCCACACAGGCAGAAGAGGAAGACCTGTATATCCGGGATAATTTGGCAGGAGAAAAATAAAGGTTGTGTAGGATGTTAAATTGGGTATTTCTAAGTCTACCTTGTTTAATACAAGCACATGAGTCTAATCAAATTTCGGTCGGCCAACTCTTAGCAAAATTGGACTCCCAATAATGAGCTATGGGGGTGTATTTGTGCATTATTTCTGTCAAAATTAACTTATAAGTCTTAGAAATTGCTTTTCGGTTGTCTGCTAATTCTTTCATTTTTTTTTTTTTTTTAATATAATTCCAGCTCCATCTGTCCAAGGACCTTTCCTAAGCAAAGGTATACACTTTGATTTAATCTGGTACAGTCGTAATAGGTTGTTGTGGCTCACCTCGAATTTGGTGGCAAGCGCAGGTGCCGGGATCAATGAATTAGCCAAAACAGTCTGCCAGTCGAACTTTGGGGAATAATTACCTATAAAGCGAATGATTGGGTGATTCCCTATTTGTCAGTTGGGGTTCTTTAGCAGAGGTTGTGTCAAGTCTCTTAAGAAAGGTTTATGGAGCAGCGTATAGAGCTGGTGCAAGGCCTTCACGTCCCAGCCTAACGAGTGTTTTTTATATTTAGGGGAACTTTAGACCAGGGGGTATATAGGAGAGATTCCAAGTCTAACTTGCGATTGTCAATTGAGGAGCATCTAAGATTAGCCAGGGAAAAGAATTTGGGGTTGCTTCGGCTGCGGCCACCCATTACAAGAATCTCGTAGCATGAATAGCTAAGTAATAAACAAAGAAGTCTAAACTGCAGCCCCCTAGTTTCCTAGGCTGGGTAAGTTTTGCATATGCCCGACGTGGTGCTTTGCCTTTCCACAGAAAATCTGAACAGCATCTGTAAAGTGGCTTGAAGAAGGACTTAGGCAGATAGATGTTGAGATTAAAAAGGGGGGCAAAAATTTTAGGTAAAACCACCATTTTTAAGGTATTTGCTCTACCCCAGAAGGATAAGGGTAATTTGTTCCATCTCTCTAAGTCCTCCTTGATAGTTTTAAACAGAGGGATTAAATTAAGATTCACCAAGTTGGCAAGGTCTTTCGAGATTCTAACACCCAAATAAACCAGGGAGTTTCTCTGCCATTGTAGGCCCAAGGAGGAACACCAGTCTTTCAGTAGGAGAGGCGATAAAGGATACACATTAGTTTTGCTCCTGTTTAATTTGTAACCTGAGAAAACACTGAAACAAGAAATGGTCTGAAGTATTTGAGGTAGGGATTTTCTGCTGTTTTCTATATGTATAAGCAAGTCGTCGGCAAAGGCTGATATTTTGCATTCAAGATTGCCAACATGAATTCCCTGTATTAGGTTGTCCAACTTCAGGGCCCTTATCAGGGGCTTGATATACAGATTGAAGAGGAACGGAGAGAGAGGGCAGCCCTGATGAGTACCGCGGAAAAGGGGAAAAATGACAGAGATAAGATTGTTGCATTGAATTCTGGCCGATGGGCATGAGTAAAGAATTGAATGTAATCAATGAAGCGTTTGGGGAATACCAAATTTACGTAATACTGCAAACATAAAACACCATTCTACTCTAACGCTTTTTCCGCGTCTAAGGATACCAGAGATGCTTCTAGCTCCGGAACCCTGGCTGCGGAAATTAAACAGAATAGCTTCCTGAAATGATCCACGGTGGAACGCCCAGCCACGAACCCAGCTTGTTCTGGGCTGAGTAACCCTTCCCATACTAGTCTTAGTCTGTTAGCCAGAATTTTGGCGTATATTTTAACATCTACATTTAAGGAGGGAGATGGGCCTGTAATTGCCCACTTCAGACGGAGTTTTCCCTGGCTTAGGCAAAAGGATTATTCTTGCTTCAAACAGGGTTTGATCACTGACCCCTTGGGAGTACCAACACGCGTATACTTGGAGTAGCAAGGAAATTAGCCCTTTTTTAAAAGTTTTATAGAACAGGCCCGTAAAGCCATGGGGACCTGGTGCTGTGTCTGGCTTTAGAGAGTCAATGGTTTTAGATATTTCCTCACTTGAGATGGGAGCCTCTAGCAATAGTTTAAATTCCTCTGACAAAGTCGGGAAGGGAATCTTTCCTAGGAAAACCCGCATTTTGTTGTCATGTTCCCGAGTACTCGACTCTCTAGAGTATAATGTTTTATAGTAGTTGTGAAACGGTGCTAATATTCCTTCCGGGTACGATACCAAAGCATTCATATGAGGATGCCTTAAGGCTGCAACCCATTTAGCAGATGAGTGCTGTTTCAGTTGCCAAGCTAAAAGCTTACCCGCTTTGCTGCCTTGGCCAATATATGAGGCTTTTAATATAGAAGCTGGTCTCTCCACAGATTCCCGGAGAGCACTAGCATACATGGCTCTAAGAGTAGAGAGCTCTTGTTCTTGTGATTGGGAAAGTGTACCGACCTCTCTACTATCCAGGGCCTTAATTTTATTTAGACAGCTAGTTAAGAAGCTATTTTTTTTTTTCTTTTTCTGCACCGATGCTATGCGGATAAAGACGGGCCTTTCTTAAACTCAATTTGCCAAAGGAGAGAGGTGGACTCCTCCTCCCCAACTTTACTTTTTATTATTGGGCGAGTCATCTGTCTAAAATGGGGAGATGGTTTGAGACGACATCTGGTGAACATTCTCCCATCTGGCTACAGTTTGGAGAAGAGGCTTCTGGATATGCATAATTTCAATTCATCCAGAGTCTTTTTATTACGCTTTTTCGGCATTACCCTCCTCCATACAAAATTCGATGGTAGGGATTGCTATAAAGGTTTTGATTTAATGCTGGAACTTTTAACATTTCATCCAAAAAGGACATGGCCCAACCCTTCATTTTAAATCCTAACATCAAAATAGGAGGTTCTCCACTTTCAGCGGACTGGCTTCCTCAGCTACAAGATATTTTTGTGGAAAACCTGTTTTCTCAGGATTCCCTTCTCTCCTCAACCGGCATAATCGCCAAACTGAATATTCCTCAGAAATATATTTTTAAGGTATTTAAGACATCTTATGGTCTCCCTATTTGACACCACATTTGCGTTCTCAAGTCAGGCCTTTCTTAGAGCAGATTCAGGAATGTGCAAATAAGGCCCATGGAATCTCCAGGATATACTCCTCCTTACTGGATATTAAATACCCTAATGCCCTTTCAGATTCTAAAATCTGGTGTCCTCTTCTGCCATATTCCTCCCTGATCTGGAGTCAGATTTGGGTGGGCATGCATAGATATCTTACTCAAGACAGGCACAGACTCATACAGTACCATATTTTAAATAATCTGTACTATACCCCGGTGAAATTGGCCAAATTAGGCAGATTACCGCTGGCTAACTGTACAAGGTGTGGTGCGGCTGATGGGAACCTGATGCACATCTTCTGGCACTGTGATAAGGTGGCTCCCTTATGGAATACAATCCAAACTAATCTAGATCCCCTCCTGGGACTAGGTGATTTGTTTACCATGGAAATATGTATTTTAGAGGTGTTCTCTAGTATTGGCATTTGAGAGCATAGATTTCTCATGGCTCTAATTTCTATAGCAGTCAAAAAAACTGGTTCTTAAACACTGGATGGACCAACTGACCATATCGTATGCTGAATGGCTGAAAGAAATGTTGCTTTGTTTTAACACCGAAAAGTTAATGGCAAGCTCTCAGAACTGTATAGCTTCTTTTAATCAGAAATGGGGTAAATTGTATGCTTTATATCTGAAGTAGACTTATGTAACACATGCCTCTGACTGTTTTACTTAGTTTCAGATTCCTTTGGCTGGTTGGCTTTGCTGGATTGCTGTTTGTCCACTTGTATCAATTGGTTTTCCTGTTAGTAATAAGGCACACTCAGGGGTGGGGGTGGGAGGGTATTGGGGGGAGAGGAGAGGGCATTTAAATTTTAATTTATCTTATTGGGTTATACTGGATCCAATAATATCTGGTCTACTCTCATCCTTCAGCCATTTTGGTTGTTGTTAATGTGCGGTTCACCTGTCCTGGTTTTATATTCTGTGTCTAGGCATAATATCAATAAAGAAGTTGAATTTCAAAAAAAAAGAAAAGACCTGCAGTTAGACTACTCTGAAGCCTCCCTGAGGCCTAACTCTGGCTCATCTAGGAAGAGAGCAGCATCCTCGACCAAGGGGGGGGGGAATCATTACTGGACAGCAATGCTGATACAATTCTAAAAGCGATCACTGAGTTCAGAAGCGAGGTCCTGGAAAATATGATTGAGCTCCATTCTGAGATCACTTTGCTACAAAAAAAGGTCGCTGAGGCGGACAGCCAGATGGTCAAAAAATGTAGACAAAATAGAAAACCTTGACTTGCTTGAAAACTTTAGCCTCTGAACAGCTTCTGATAGCAGTACACCAGGAAGATTCTGAAAACTGGGGTAGATGTCATAACATATCCGTATTTTCGGAATTCCTGAAGGGGAAGAGGGTAACAACACTTTGGCATTTTCAGACTATCTCTTGCGTCTAGTATTGGACCTTGATCCCAGCTTTCAATTGGATATTGAGCGAGTCAATAGGGCATTGGGCCCCAAATCAACATGCCTCTAAGCTAGTCCCCGCTCATATGTAATTGGACCACTCAGTTTCCAGACAAAAGATACTACTATGTAAGGCCTGGCAAAAGGGACAAATAATGTTGGGGCAACAAAGATTGCTATTTGCTATTTGATAATGATTATGCCCCATATATCCAGAGGAGATTATAACCCACTATTCCTTGCATTGAGACACAGAAAATTCGCTTCAGAATGCCATTTCCAGCAAAACTAGTAGTGAATCTTCCAACTGGTCAGAGAACTTGCTCAACAGCTATGGAGGTGGCTGATTATCCCTCTACAAGGGGGATAATCTCAAACAAGCCAGAACGTTTCAGTGACTGTAACACAAAAGCAAATGACAATCTAGCAGTCAGAAATCCTGCAATGACTGAAAACCTATCGTAATACCATTTTGGGTACTTGAGGTACAGTAAAGGCTGAGTCCTATGCTGTCTGACACCCTTCTTGGTTGGATTGCAGTTAGGGGCAGCAGGCATTGGAGGGTGGGCTGAATGGAAAGACGCCTCAAGAATGGGGTGGGGGAATCCCTCTCTTCCTCACTTCATTTAATTTGGTACTGGATTGTCATTAGGGCCTAATCTAATCCCTCAGATGGTGGGGGCATTTCCCAGGCTTGAGGAACATGTATATAGAGGTAATTGCTTTTCCTTTTATTTGTGCCTTGGTCACTTGGTAGAAACTTGTACTACCAAGTGTTTCTGTCTAACATGTGCATATTTAGAAAAATGTGATGAGCTGTATATACCTGTCCACGATCCAACTAGCCTAGAGGGTGTATACGACAATGTTATAAGTTATATTATGACCAATCTAGTCCTTGAGCTATGCTCCACTCCTATGTATGATGACCTGTATATACTGTATCTGTCAGTTGAATTGGGTAGTCTAGAGTGTATAATCTGAAATGTGCTTACTACTATGTTTCCCCTGCATCAAATGATGTATTTCCCACATGTTTGTTTACTGTGACAAAAAAACTGTACTCTCTTTGCCATGTCTCCTTGATTGTTGTTCCTCATGTTGTATTCTCCCGGGTCGTTCCTGAAAATAGGCATAATACTTGTCCAGTGTACTTACATGGTAAACAAAAGCTAAATAAATAAAATGGTGCTCTTCCTCATGGACCCTCTCTCTTACCCCTAAAGCCATTTGATTTTTGGCTTGACTGCGACTGATTTGGAGGGGAGGAGGGGAGATTTTCGGACTGAGGCCTAGAAAGCATCATGACTAGAACCAAAAAGAACATATAAACTCAAGCTTATAATTATTAAAATAGAATTCAAAGGGTGACTCCTCACCATAAGGACGTTAAAAGATTTGACTAGTACATCTTTACATGCTAAATAATATGACTGAGCTTGGACCAGAGAATCTCAAATGTTGCTTTATATCTGTTGGCTCGTGAAGAAAATATTGACACATAGGAGAAAATGGAGCCATGTATGATTCGGGGAGATAAACCCCAGATATTCTAAATACCTGATGGATGTTGAAGGGTTTACTGGTTATTGGAACATCAAACTTTGACACTCCTCTGAGACTTTAGAACAGGATAGATTATTTTAACCTTTCCTACCTCCCTTTTTGTAGGCTGAACTTTAGAGCCGGATGGCTTTGTTTGACTCTCCCTTTTTGGTTGGACTTTGCTCTGGGTCTGAGGAAGTGGGGGCAATTTCTCAGTAATGAGTAAAACATGATTCCAGATACAATATAAAACATGAGTGATAAATCTAAGGTGGTTCCATCTCTTCTACGGGGGCTCGCTCAGTCCTGAATAACCAGTCTGCCAACAGGAGGTTACTAGCACAGGAAAATAATTTTTCAGGGGTAATGAAATGTTCTACATTACTGATGCCCGTGTAATCTGGAAATTAATTGGTAAATAAGATGATGATTTACTTTTCGACTAAATTTTACTGGGTAGTGTGGAGAAGCCCACAAATGGATCAATACCTGTATTTTTATGTTGACCATTTTAAGGGTGAGCATATAACATTGCTCTCCCACTCTGGGGGTACTTCTTTGCTCTTGTGGATAGAAATCTAAATGAGTATCTTGATGCCCCATCCTCCTCAATCCCCATCGGGATCCAGGACAGGATAAACTCAAGTGTGCTACAAAAAGCACCTCCTAGTGGGAGTCGAAATGTATATGTTATCACAGGACCATAAGGCATATGTTACTGAGAGTTCATAATACTATATGCTACAGCCCATAGTTCTAGTTCTTTTTACCTATATAAAGGCTGTTTAGTTACAGTCAGTTTGAAAAAGGGGAGGTAGGAAAGAATTTACAACTTAATTCAATATAACAAAGGGAGAGAAGGGAATTCGAATTTATATTGGTTTAAGGTTTAGAATAGTTAGAGATATAGAAAATAACTCTACACACACTGATGTTTATAATTGCTTTATTGAAATTACAGTTAACAGTGCATGCTTGTCTTTCCCCTTTTCCTGCCCTTTTCCGGTGGAGTGATCGGTATATAATGCTCAGGGACCTGGAAGCAAAAAGAAGGAACAAACATATAACATAAAATGGCTTCTAACCCTATTCAGATATACTCACAAAACATAAATGGTCTTCATGACTCAATAAAACATATACATAGTCATGCAACAACTTAAACGCAAAGCAAGTCTTTACCTTCTACAAGAAACGCATCTCACAGATCTAGAACATCAAAAACTGACATGAGGCAAACGATAGTGTATATGCTTCATCCTACCCTTGTGGCCTTCTGTTTTTAGGAGACCATGTGGCTGGCTGGCTGTCTCTGTCAGTAGTTTTAGTTTTTGTGGATTTTCATGTGTTTCTAGTTGGAGGAACTGGACCATTCTTGGACATGACCTCTATGAACGTTTCCTGGACTAAAACTATAAAACATCACCACCAGATATTGGCATTCTTATTATAAATTGACTACTTTGGAAGCCGTCAGTAAATCTGTTGTTCAAGCTCTGAGTTGTGAAGTGCTGCATTGAATCCACATTTCCGTCTGACTTGTTCCTTAAAGGATCTGTGCTGGTCTTTGAGGTCTATTCACAACCATTTTGGAGAATAAAGGAAAGACCCTAAAAGGATTTTTACATCTTGCATATGCCCCAGGCCAGTGTTCTTCACCTTGAGGAATTTTACACATTCTGGGTCTTTTGATCTACAGTAAAAAGTTTACTGGTCCTAGTAGTTCACCATTTCCTCTGGATTTGACTATTTTTCATCACTTGACTCCTGGTACCTTGGATAAGATTACTATATTACATATACGCCTACCTGATCCCAGTAGTTGCACTGAAACATCTGACCACATTTTTACACTGCTCATCAAGCCTCTCCCTCGAGTAAAAAGTGCACCTGCTCCCGTGCCACCGTCATGTATCTACTTCATTCTCTTGTCCTACTATTGCTGCTTCTATCAGGGAATGTGCACGCCAACCCTGGACCCACCCCCACTAGACTGCCTAAACACAAAAGGCAACTCACTATTGTTTCTAAACATCAACAGTCTCCTATTGAAGTTCTCCCAATTCCAGGCTTGGGTAAAGGTGACTAACCCAGACATTATTGCACTCATAGAAATCTGGCTTTCCTGAAAAATCCTGGATGCATCAATCTTTCTTGATGGATAGAACTCCTTCAGGCAAGATAGAACCATTAAACGTGGGGGAGGGTGCCTAGTCTATACCAAACTGGAATAAAGGTGCAGGCCCTTGACTCCAGCCTACACGCACAAGAGGTCCAAATCCTGAATCTTAAGCTAAGCATAGGTCAACGAAATAAAACACTGCTGCTCTCTGCAGTGTATGTATACCACCTGGGCTCCAAACTACAGGACTAAAACTAGTTGCAGACAACCTGCAGCAGTCTGTTATAGGTGACTTTAACATAAACTGGCACTCCCCGAAGGAAACTAAAGCCAGGGATCTAACATCCAGCTTATTCGTAACCCAGATGGTGACCAATGACACTTGGATCTACTGCAAAATGGGGAGCAGCTCCCTTATAGACTGGCTGCATTCCACACATCCAGAGCATATATCAGATGTCGCCATCCTGCCCGACAGCCTCAGTGATCACTCCCCAGTGAAGTGCACCTGGACAAACCGTTTCATCAAAGGCCCACCTAAGGTGTCCAAAAGTCGCTGACTGAGGCCTGGGCTACCTGACCATTTCAAGCAGTACCTATCACAACTGGACTGGTCTCCTTTGGTAGGAGATATAGATGATAATGAGGCCTTTAATTATTTCATAACTAACTTCCACCGTGCTTGAGATTTTTGTTCCACACAAAGCAAAGTCTGGGGTACCTCCAACCCATGGCTCATAAACCCCCTCTTCAGTTTAATGAAGAATAGAGACGATCTCTGGCACATTGCAAAATCATCTGAAACTCCTGCTTTATTCATTGCTTACAGGGCAGCTAGAAACACCTGCACCAAGCTCATTCGGCAGGCAAAAGCTTCCTACTGTAAGAACCTCTTAAGTAAGAGCTGGGGCTCTGGTAGGGAATTCTGGAACTCCATCAAATTCCTAACAGGAAAGACCCCCAAGGCCCCACCAGATCTACTAGTATCAAGAGGGGGTCCCCTACAGGAACCTATTGACATAGCCAATGAGCTAAACCATGCTTTCACAGACCTATCTTTGCATACTCCTGCTGACTACTTTAAAGATCAGCTCGGGCAACAACACCCCACTACCCTCTTAACCCTCCAAAGGATGCAACACCACCATTCTACTTTAAGCAGGTCACCAAGTCCGGAACCACCACACATTAAGAGGGTTCTTGCAAGATCAGGATAGGGCTGATCTAGTGGATATGAAACTGGTGGGTCTTCTCCTAAAATGAATTGGCGGTCCTTCTCAGTGTTTAATGCATCTCTAAGAACAGCGGTGTTTCCAAAACTATGAAGTTGGCCAACGTGAATAATTTATCTTTAAAGCTGAAGACAAAACTTAACGTCCAACTACAGACCAATATCCATTGTACCACCCTCTCTAAAGCACTTGAAAGAATGGTCTCTGAGCAGCTTACAGAGTGTCTTGATAAATATAACCTACTTTGCTCACAGCAGCATGGGTTCTAAAAAAGCACTCCACACTTACTCCCTTAGTTGATTACTCTTTCCAGCTTTATGATGTCTTAGATAATGGGGAGGCAGTTTGCTCAGTCTTCATCGACCTTACAAAGGCCTTTAACTTGTTAACCACAAACTGCTCTAAACTGCCTCCATTCAACAGGCCTATCCCTGGACACAGTACTGTGGTTCGAAGCTACCTCACAAACTGGTCACAATGAGTCAAATTTGGAGACACCGTGTTATCTGCTAAGGAAGTGTCCCTCAGGGCTCTATTCTTGGCCCACTGCTCTTAGCCTCATCAGCTCTACACCATCTGCATGTACAGCACGCACTAGTCTCTATGCTGACGATGCAGTGATATTGGTCGCTGGGAAAGATCACAACTACATCACAACCGAACCCTAAGATAGCTTCACAAGCTTTAATTCTGATTCACACAAAACAAAACTACTAAACCATAAAAAATGAAGTCTACTCCTCTACCTCCCAAAGCAAAAAGAAATCAGCCTTGGTTCATCCAGAACCATAATGGTGAAACACTGGAATAAGTAACAAAATTCAAATACTTGGGCATCACCTTGACTACTATACACTAACCTTCTCCAGCCATATAGACTCGGTCATCAAATCCGTGAATACAAAACTTGGTCCTCTACTGCCATAGGCACTCCATGACACCATGGGCTGCCTGTTCTATGGGGCAGGCACTGAAAGTGCCTAAACAGGGTCAGCACACTACTAAATAAGGCCTGTCGACTAGCCATAGGGGCTGCCCAGGACACCCACACCTGCACGTTCTACACTGAAACTGGGTGGCTCCTACTCCATCTTTAAAGCACAATACCAAACCTGCCTACTTCTGAAAAGTGCTTCTTGGGCTTTCCACCCCCCTGTACTGGGTTGCCTCTTTATGCCGGCAGTTCCCACCAAATCAACAAGAAGCACAGCTACAGACAGGTTGGTGATTCCTTTCTAAAGGACGAAACTCTCCCAGAACTCCATCCTGTACCAAGGACCAAAATGGTACAATGAGTTACCTGCTAACCTCACAGAATCACCCAAGATTAGTACCTTCAAATCTGGGCTCTGATCCCTTCTTGACACACACAAAAAGTGTGCTTGCCTGCATTAATATGGCAGTATTTCAGCCATCCAACCCTCTCCCTTTCACCCTCTCTTTATCTCCTCAACCCCCCATCCCCGAACGAGGCCCACGTGGCTGACAAACCACTTCCACCATGACACCACCATCCCTGGCTGACCCCCTACCCCCCCTTAGGCTAGACTGACCAACTAAATAGTGAAATACAAGGCTGAACCCTAGTTACCCTATCCTCTACCTTTAGTTGGATATATAAGATTTCTTTGGTATTTGAATGTCTGTGTAACTGTGTTCTGTTCTCTGTAAACACTTGTGTGTAATATTTGTACAACAATGACCTGGAACCTTTGAAAATGAGTTCCGGACTCCAAGGTATTAATCCTAAACTGAAATAAATAAGAGTGGCCATATTGATCCCTTCTGAAACACTCTTAGAAATTACTGGGTCATATATTGATGGGCAAGGCCAATATATTTTACAGGGCCTTCTATATGGGCAACAGGTTACTATAGGCAATGCTTACTCCCCAATTAATATACAAGAATTAAGGACATTTATCTTCCACCTTCTCACCTACTTGCAGGGACAACTTATCATGGGTGGAGATTTTAATATGACTCTTGCTCCACAACTAGATTGCTCCCACCCACACAAGCATAGGTCTAATAAAACAAAACAATTCAGACATATTCTTGACCATTTTAGGAATAGTAGATGTCTGGCGCCGAACGTTTCAATCCTCCCCAGGATATACTTACAATTTAAGATTTCACACCTAGTCACGATTGGACTACTTCTTTATTACATGAGAACATTATTCTAAAATACAGGACATAACAATTGGCCCGAATCTGATTTCAGACCACAACCCTCTAATTTTAAGACATGGGAAGAGCTTCTAGGAAATCTTTATGGAGGATGAACTTTATTAATAAAGGATAAGGAATTCCAAGAAATGATGAAAAGAATTCCCCAATTTCTAATGAAAATGCCTCTCCACTTCACAGAAGCTATCCAGTGGGACTTGCTAAAAGCCACAACTGGTGTGTGGATGTGGGGGTGTGGAGAAAAACAAAAAGGAAGAGGAGCAAAATATAAGCAACTTACAGAAGAATTATTAAATTATCAGCTACTATATGAAGAGGGGGACCAAGAACTCCAAAAGAAATTGGATACTAAAAGTGCTCTACAAATCGTTAGACAGTAAGATTCAACAGAAACTGATATACCTGCAACATTCAACTCATGAGGGAGTTTCCTCGGGGAACTAAAACTGGCTTATAGACTACAAGCTAGGAAATCAACCTCCACAATCTTAAATTAGAAATAATATAAAAATCTCTCTCTCTCTCTACAGGACAGATGGCTCATGCAGAATCCCATGTCAAGCAAATATTCTCTGTTTCTAGGGATTATATAAAGAGGAGCTGGGGCCTCATGAGAGGACAGGACTACTATTCCTTGCACATTTAAAAATGCCCTCACTAGATGAAGCACAGGTTAATTCTCTAAATGCACAGATCTCTCATAAGGAGATCTTAGAAGCTATTAAAACCTTAAAACAGCCTGCTGTCCAGGCCCAAATGTGTTCATTTCAGAGTGGTACCATAAATTTTCAACAACTCTCTCTCTCTCTCTCTCTCTGATTGTTAATGGAGGCTCACCCCTTTCTCCCCACCATCATGGAATTATGCCACACTAGTTCCAATCCTGAAACCAGTCAAAGACCCAACTAACCCTACTTCATATTATCCTATTTCAATATTGAATCTAGGTTACAAGATATTACCATCATTTGGGCCAAGAGAATTGAAAAAATACTCCACTAATTATCAATTAGGTTTTATCATTGGACGTATGACGTCCGATTAAGATTCTTGTAAAATCAGTATTTTGCAAATATTATCAGAAGGGGTATCCTGTCTGCCTTTATTAGTCTTGATGCAGAGAAACCGTTTAATAGGGTGACATGGCTCTATCTTTGGGATGTCTTGTATACGTTGCAATTTCCAGACACTTTTGTAACGTGCATACAAAACCTATATTCCTCCCCCTAGAGCTTACATTAGGGAAAATGGAGCCATCTCCACCCCAATTCATGTGATTGGGGAACTCTGTATGTATCCCCTTTCTCCATCCTTATTTGCACTTTACATGGAGCCCATGGCCCAGGTATTGAGAGAGGCTAGGAGATGGAAGCTATTCGATAGCTTGGCACAAATATAAAATAAGCTTATTGGATGATGTTATATTGTCATTGACCTTGCCAGGTACCTCTGCCTGGAATCTTTAATAAAGAAATTTGAAGCATTGGCAGGATTCAAATTAAATTATTCAAATGGAAATATTATATAGTTACATTCCACCACCAACTCTAAAGAATATATCCTTTCAAATGGTTGGACAAAAATAAAATACCTAGGCATTTGTCTGCCTCATATTCATAATCCAGAGGTAATAGAATTGGTAAATCAGGAACCCCTTAACTCGATATCCAAGCTGACCTCACTAGATGGACATTTATGATTTTCCACTCCGCCAACTAATAACTATCATAAAAATGAATATTTTACCTCACCTTCTCTACCCAATACAGAATCTTCCCGGCTTTCCATTTTCCTTTAGTCTCAAATCTTGGAATAACTTAACTCTTGGGCGACCCTGTCCCCATATAAAAGTAGATATCTGTTTTGAAACTCTCTCTGGCCCAGGGGGTGGGGAGATAGATACACACACACACACACACACACACACACACACACACTACTTATTTTTCCCTAGGTCCTCGGCCTACATCTAACGTCTCTTCCTCTCCACCCCAGTGTGGGCACCGTGTATGAGAAAGCACGACTTGCCCTTCGTGGGCAGAAAGTGGAAGCGGCTTGACCCACGGACCGGAGTTAGTGTTGGGAGGTGTCTTCGGGTCATCACGGAGGGGTACCTTGTCATCCTCGCAGAGGGCGCTTCCATTTTCTGTTTTCACTGTACTTCTCCTCGGTCACGGTGTGCAATGGCACCAGCGGTGGTATGCATGTTCCCGTGCACACCCCCGCCAAGTGCTTTCCGCGATTCTCGCCCAGTCTTCAGTGCTGACGTGCCACCTCCCAGCCTCAACTAGGTGGCAGGCGATCGCAGAGCCCAGCAATCCCCCCTCCCCAGAGAAGGACAGCAGTCCTAGGGACGCTCCATCCTTCTCCTCCCTGCCAACCCCCGGTGCCCCATATCCGTTCCCGAACATGGGTCACCAGCGTGGCCCAAGGCACCAGTGCCACCAGGCCGACGTCATAAAATACTTTTGACCAGAGGGTCATTTACTTTCTTCAAATGTTCTTACAAAAATAACTGCTTACATATATCAAACATGGAAGAAAGTGAGAAAACAAGGTTATACACACCTCCTATAAAAACTGTAAGCTAATAACTGAGGAAGTAATTTCTCCCGAATACCATTGACCTTGCCTTCAAAAGATGGAGGTGGCTTGGTTTTTCACATTTCTATCAGTTATTGTCCCTGCAGGGTATTAGTCCCTTTTTAACCATATAAAATCCCGATTTGATTTATGTCATCGGACCAATTTTGCTACTTCCAGGTGCATAATCATATTTTAAGAAACCCACATATCCAACCTAATATCAAACCCATAAACCGGGCTGCTAAAAATATTTGAGCAATACAGGAAGATTTGGAAGGTCATCTCATTGGAAACAACTACCGAGCTTTGAGGGATGAATCTGCAACAAATACAAAATCCACTCTGAATGAGCGGAACAAGGATCTGGACCTAGAAGTCTCCTGGGAAGTCTGGTCAGAGGCATCAATCTATGCATTTTAAATTAACATCTTCAACATGGTGTGATTTTGTTGCCTGGAAAGCGTCCACAAGAGACTTCTGGTTACCAGCGTCCTTAGTCACTACCTAACTGAGTGGTATGACCAGTGCTGGTGCAATTGTGGCTGTCAGCATGCCTCATTTAGTCATATCTTCTGGTTGTGTCTCTTATATGATGCCATTCTGGATTTCACTACAAGATGAAATCACTAGATGTCTAGATGAAAATGTAGAACTTACAGAAGAACAGGTTTGCTCCCTGTTTATCCTGATCATTCTCCACCTTGGCGAAATACACTTCTCCCAATCTTTTTATTAGTTGCTAAAAAGGCTGTAACCAGAAGACGGATGAATGATAAAACTCCGACAATATTGGATTGGAGATCCATTATGAAATGGATATATTATACTGAGGGTCTTGACTCCAAGATTCAACATAAAAGACCTAATTATATGCGTAGATGGCAGGGATGGTATGGGTGTGGGGGTGTGGGTGTGTGTTTCTTAGATGGTAGAAAGATGACTTGACCACCGCTGACGCCTGGGACCGAAGAGTCGGCCCCGCATCTAATATCACCCCCAGGTCTCTCACCCATTCAGAGACCTGTAGCTCAACATCCCCAAAAAAACAGTCCAAATGAGGAGCCGGCCCCAGGTCCCCCTATCTGGAGATCTGGATCCAATACTAACACCTCCATCTTCCCAGAGTTAAACTTCTGCCAACTGGACCTCATCCAGTCCTGGATTTCATTGAGGCAGCTGTTGCATACCAAGATAGCTCCTTCTTGGTTGGGTGCAAAGGACGGGTATAGCTGGGTATCATCCGCATAACAATGAAACCTCAGCCCATACCATCTCGCAATGTCTCCGAGGGGAAGCATGTACACCGCAAACAACATGGGCGACAATATAGAGCCCTGAGGAACCCCACAAAATAGTGAGATGGGATCAGAGGGGAAAAAAAACTGAAATCGCCCTCTGAGTTCTTCCAGTGAGGTATGAAGTGAACCATCTGAGAACAATCCCAGAAAGCCCACAAATAAATCTCAGGCACTCAAGTAGGACCCCATGGTCAATGGTGTCCAATGCTGATGACAGATTTAATAGTACCAAAATGGACCATTTTCTCTGGTCTCTCACCATCAGATGATCATTGAGCGCCTGAACCAGTACAGTCTCGGTACTATGCCTCTTTTGAAAACCTGATTGGAGAGGTTCGTAGATGCTATGGATGGTAAAGTGGTTCTCCAACTGGGCCGCTACTACTTTCTTGATCACCTTTCCTACAAAGGGGAGGTTCAAGATAGGCCTGTAGTTAGCAAGACGGTCTGGGTCCAAAGAAGCTTGCTTCAACAAGGGTGTCACCACTGCCTCTTTAAAGGGACAGGGATATTCACCCGAGTCATGGGAGCACCAGACTATCCTGTGCTAGAACCAGGAGAATGGACTCCCCACACCCCAAAATTAGGGAAGTAGGGCCTGGATCTAAACTACAGCAGGTAGGGCGCAACCCTTGGACAATCCGCATATACACGATTTCTGGGCAGTCGAAAGTACTCCAGGAAAACGAAGGGGTGGTGACCAAGTCCTGACCAATAGCAACCCGCATAGAATGTGTCAAATGGATCTCTGACCTAATGTCAGCCACCTTATCAGCAAAGGACTGAGCAAGCTCATCACACTAATTGTGAAAACGCTCTACGGAGCTGTAGAAAGGTTGGGTTGCACAATCTGTCCACAGTTTTGGACAGCTGAGCTAGTCTGTTCTGAGCGGCAGAAATTTCCCCTGACAGGAACTCTGCCTTCTTATGAGAAATTTCTGACTGATAGAATTGATAATATTCTAACAGTCTAAGGTGGTCGGCATACAGGCCAGATTTCTGCCAACAATGTTCTAACCTCGTCCGTCGCAGCACCTCCCTCAAGGTCTATCAAACCATGGAGCCCGAGGTCTAGGGAGAGAGGACGCACACTAGCTGGAGCAATAGAATTCAGGCAGAGGTGATGGTGGTATTATAGGCTGCACAACCATTGCCTCTGGATCACTGCAATGCACAGGAATTGTGATAGTTCAAGGACCGCAGCAAGGCCATTGGAAGAAATATTCTGCAAAGGCGAGTACTTGACCATCTCCACAGGGGTTGGCCTACAAGGTGGGGTGCCGGAATTGAATCTCGTGAGTGTAGTGATCAGACCAGCCAACTGGTTCCACCCCCATGTCAGAAGCCTCGATCCCAGGAGGAAGACAAATCAAGAGAATAGCCACCTTTTAAGGTGTAGCAGTGGTAACCACCTGTGTTAGGCCAGTGAATCCATTAACTGGAGAAAGTGTTGTCCAATTGCTAGAGTTAGGTAGTCGATCCAGGCATTAAAGTCACCCAGGACCATCAGCCTGAGAGACTCAAAAGCCATGTCGATGACAGTCTGCTGCTTCCTTAAGGAATTGCTTCCCATCTCCAGGTGGACGCAGATGAGAGCAATTAGATGGCCCACACCTGCTACAACTGCACATTCAAAAGAGATGGTCTCCTCAATTGGAACAGTAGTGAGTGCTAATTCAGTCTTGAAACAGACCGCAACCCCCCCTCCCTGCGGTCCAACCTCTGGCGATGTATCGCCGTATACCCAGCTGGAATTGTGGCCTCAAGTATTGGTCCTGCATTATTATCCAGCCAGGTCTCTGTGATGCAAGCAGATCTGTCGAGCCAACAAGATCTGAAATCACAGCAGTCTTGTTCCGGACAGATCTGGCATTGCACAACAGCGCCCAGGTTGGATAAAACTCCTGGGCTGCCCTGGCTACCTGCCCATCACTAATGATGGTGCCCTTGGGTATGAGGACCAAACAAGATGGTCCACGCCCAGGCTCCACTTCACCCCAGGGCGTCTCCTGGGCTTAATTACCCTAATGAGAGCACCCCGCCCCGCTCCTCCAGCCTCCACTGTTCACCCCCCCCTCTCTTCCCCTCCTGCAGGCAATACCTAAGGCCCAACAGCATTGATAGATAGAAAAAAACAAAGGAGGGGTATGAAAGGGGCAAAGGGAGTGGAGGCTGAGTAGTGCACGACCGGGGGTTGGGGTAACAGGCAGACACATCTCATAAATCCACAACCTAGCCCAGCACTCAAAACTAAGCAATCTAAAAACAGGATATCGTACTCCTAAAAAAATCAACCACTTATGAGATTCTACCCAACTAAATACCTAAAGTTACCAAATTACTAACTTAACATACCCTAAATTATACCACAGAAAATAATAAAACCCAAAATGTCACCCTCCAGAGAAAAATCTCTCAAATCTCAGTGGAGGACAATCGGTACAAATTAACAAAAGAAAAATTACCAAAGCAAACTAAACAAACCAAACAAAATTAAAAGAAAAATAGTTTGATAATCCACCCCAGGTTAGTCTCTCTCACTCATCTGAAAGAGGGTGAAAATACAGATTGGAAAACAGTTCGGGCAGTGAGAGGGCTCAGTAACAAAGAATAATATAAAACAAAATAAAATAAAAACTTAGCAGCAAAAACTCAAAACTGAAGAGAAAATAAAAAGTAAAAAATACTTGCTGTCCAAGAAACACAGACTCAAAGATTGAAGACATTAATTCCAATCGGTCATTTCCGGGAGATCGAGATGCCAGGACAAATATCTGATCAAGTCCCAGATAGTCAGATCCAAAGATTTAAACCAAAGTTCTCTCAGGGCGCAAAATTTCTTAAGGCTAAAAATAAGGGAAAATATCTCTGAGGATTAATGGCACACCACACAACCGAGGGCAAAGCCACCTCCTACTGACCCACCCCGGCAGTTTAGGGAGGAAAGCGGACATCGTCCTCTCTGGCCGATCCCTTTCCCCAACCCTATGGGAGCCAAAACCCTAAAATCCCCAGAATAGCCAACAAATTAAAAAACAAAGTTGGAGCCCTGAAATAGGTAATAAACAACACGGATCGATTTTTGAGTATGGAGCAGTCCACCGAAAAGCTCCTTTTACCAGGTCATCTCCATTTAATCCTTGGGGTATACCGGTCCAACTGATTGCGTCTTCTCTAGTCCACAGCAGCAAACCTACTCAGGCAGTTCCCAGTATCCAGAATGAATAACTTCAGGGGAATCTCACAAATTCACAATACAGACTCTCACTTCAGTTCAAACAGGTGTTCCAGACCAAAGGGGCACAATCACCCCTATAACACCGGGACCATGACTCTCACACTGGCCACAGTCCGTGTCAGTCCTAAGCTCGGTTGCCACAGCAGCTGACACTCTCCACCAATATTGAAAAATTAGGCAGTCAAGCAACCCTCAGTGCCACATACAGTTCTGAGTCCACAGCACAGCATGCCACGACTGCACAGTTACTAACACCAATGTAGCAGAATCTTGGGAGTCATAGAAATCCCACCCAAGAGATGGCGGGCAAAAGCATTTACAGATGGCGTTTACCGACATCCCATGATATCGTTCAACATACACTGCCCTGATTTTCAAGCCACAGAAAATATTAAAAACAGATAAAATAAATTGGGATAAAGCGATAAACACCTGCAGAGGTAAGTTGGCGCCTGGCCAGCGTGGCCGCCATCACGTGTGTGTGTACCTAATAAAAATTGTATATTAAAGAAGATACCATTGTACTAGGGACTTCAGCCATAACTGGTTGGATGCCCTTCACCAGACTAAGCAAATCTGCTGAAAGGACATAACCTGGAGCAAGTTATCTCCTCCCCTACCAGGCACAATGCTTGCTCGCCTCCTCATTGATTGGGTCACCACGAATTGGGTAGACTTGATCCTCCAGACAGGCACAATGTCTGACTCTATCAACAACCATATCCCAACCTACATTATACTGGCCACCAAATCAAACCATCCACGCCACAAACTCATGTCTTTCAGAAAGTTTAACTGCCAAGATCCTGAACCTGTCATTGGATGTTCAGCCAATAAACTGGTCCGCCCTCTATATTCACAACAATATCACTTCTGTGGTTACTTTACCACTGATCTCTCATCTACAGGACATTTAATTTCCCCCTCACAACCAGAAGGATCGGAGGGGGCTGTACCCGATGGCTAGCCATGGAACTACTGGCACTAATAAAAGACGGATATAGTAAACGGAAGGAGTACAAGGCGTCCCCCCCGGCCCCAAACTCTGGAAACAGACTGCCAAATCATTCCAACACCAATATTACCTCAACCAAACAAAGTAACAGCTTTGTCAATCCTCATAGTTTCTGGACCTCCATTGGGTCACTTCTAAACCCCAAGAGCAACATAAAAATAACTTGACTCTCATACCCTCTTGGTCCCATCTCTGATCCTGCTGAGATTGCGAACACTTAACACAAAATTCACAGACTTGTACTCCTAACTGGGCAACCCCCCAGCCTTCCCCAGACTAGAACCACCAACCTAACTGCTTCCTCTTTCTCAAACACTGCCCCCATCTTTCCACTTCAGAGCTATTTTATTTACATATTTATATTTATCCTCCATACTGCCTGCTAGCCCCGAACCCTTGGGACATCCAACAAGTCATCCTCCTACACACACCCACCAGGACTCTCCTCTCACTCCTCCCATGGAGCTTCGGTTTTCCCCCTGAGCCGGGATGAGGTGGGGTCCATCACCCTGTAAATTCTGCATTTAGTCAGGCCAAGATGGTGGTCCTGGTGAGCGGGGCACATCGGAGGCATGCTCTGGGAAGTCCATCTTCCTGGAGCCAGCAGGTGTGTTTCCTCTTTTCCTCCCTCCCCTACAGTGCGCAACCCCTGACATCAAGGTGACAAGTGCCGATGTCCGCACTGTAAAGTGGCCGCCTGTTCCCCTGCAGTTGGGGCTTGTAGTACTCTGGGTCTCTGCTCTGAGTCAGACAAGTGTTCGGGCTTTTGGCTGCAACCTTCCCTGGAAAAGAAGAGCTGTCATCAGATGCTCATGCCCATCTCCCCCCGGCTGACCCACCAGCGACCAGAGTCTGCTCCCGAACCTGGGTCACCGGCGTGGAGCAAGGTGTGGCATCCAGCGCTTCAACCTTCAGCGCCACTGGGCCGGCCTCACTTCAGAGCTATTGGGCAGAATGTCCTTATCAAACTCCTGAAGTCTCTCCTGGCCAAAGGAAGCCTTGCAGTGATGGACTATACTCTGCATTTCCAAAACCCAGCTCCCCTGCCATTGTTAAACCCCTCACTTTCTTATTCAACGTCACCCTTTCTACTTCCACTGTGGCCAACTCCTGAAAACATGCACGTGTGGTACCAATTTTCAAAGCTGGTGATCCCCTCTCCCCTGATAGCTACAGACAAATCTCCCTCCTTCTCCCCCACCTGGTAAGCTGCTGGAAAAAAAATTGTGCACTTCCAGCTATCTGAACACCAAAAAAAGAGAAAATAAATAAAATAAACCTTTGTCCCCTTCAGCATGGTTTCTGTAAGCACCACGGTACCTCCTCTGCTTTGGCCCTGTTCTCTGATTAAGAGACATGGGCAAAGCCACAGGCTCTGTCTTCGTGGATTTTATAAAAGGCTTTTGACCTTGTTGGCCATCACCTTCTCCACTCCACCTTACTTCATTTTGGCTGCTTTTGCCAAAAGCGTGTACTATTTAGTTTTACGTGCTCATACTGAGCTTAATCAGCAGCTGGTCATGGTGGTGAGAGGTGGGCTGTGCCAGTTGCCAACAGAGTACAGGTCAGGGGGTGCAGGTGGACTGGCACTGCTGGGTGGGGGCCACTAGACCAGCAGGGAGAACGGTATTCATTGTTTGCATGACGATTGGGGATGGGGGGCATGACCTAGCCCTGCAGGGCTTTTTGTGCATTTTTGGGGGATCGGTGGCATGAGCAAGCCCTGTGGATCTTTCTGCATTATTGGGGGTTGGGCGGCATGACCTAGCCCAGCAGGACTTTTTGTGCATTTTTGGGAGATCGGTGGCATGAGCAAGCCCTGTGGATCTCTTTCTGCATTATTGGGGGTTGGGCGGCATGACCTAGCCCAGCAGGACTTTTTGCACAAATCGGGGTATGGGGACATGTGCTAGCCCTGTGGGGGCAATGTGTATTTAGGGGATTGGGCATGGAGGGGGGGGAATATGTAGCCCTGTGAAGCATTCCTCCTAACAAACTGTGGATTGGGGCATGGGGAGGCACATGTCTTGGTAGCTGGCCTGGTGGCAAATCTGCACAACCCCCAGAGGGCATAAGTATGCTTACATCCCCTAAAAGCAGGTGTAACTGTACTTTGGTGGATGTCCTCCGGGGGTTGTTGCAGAATGGCACCCTAGGGGACTTTGTTGCTTCCCTTACAGAATAGGGCAACTGCTGTCAGAACCCGCTAGTGCCATGTCACGGGGGTTAGTGTAACTGGCCTAAGTTCACTTTAGAAGGCATGTAGCCTGTGACATGTCACAGGCTGCTTTGCAGAATAAGGAATGACTCATCTCTTGACGTGAATCTTGCTACTTGCACCATTCTTTTGGGTGCAAGTCCAGTTACACCTAGGTATATCCTTTGGGAATCTGCCCTAAATCTGTGCACTTTGGCTCTAAACCATTTCCTTACCAAGGTCACCAAAATCCCTCCCTCCTTGTACTGCAGCAGCTCCCCAAAAAAAGTCCCCTCTTTCAACAACCTAGGCGTTGCCCTTGACCCCTCCATTACTGTATTTTGTTCCCTTATATTTGTATTTGTTTTATTCCTGTGCTATCTTTATGGCCCAGGTCATGCCTGAAAATGGATCTTGGATAAGTGCACCATCCCAGGCAACAAACAAATGAATAAAATAAATTGGGCCCTGTGTACAAAAACAGGAATTGCCTACTGTACATGCTGTGTATCCATGCCATATAGGCAACTCCACCCAAAGTCTGAATGCTGTGCACTGGGAGTCCTGTACACCCCAGTAACACTCATGGAAGGTGCATGCACCCCCTTCCACACTCTGTTCTCTTAGTTGCTCATGCAGCTATGTGCACGGATGGTTTTGGGAATGTCACAGGGTGTGCCCACACTTCGTGCCATTCACCAAACTGCTGGATAAGGCGGGTGAAGGATATGGCAGGTGGGACCCTGACATACAAGTTGTGTACCCCAAATTGCACCCACAAACCACCACCCCCACCATGTTGCTGCAGCCCTCTGGGCAAGCAGGGAGGGCCATAGCCATTTGGCACTTGTCCGACTATTTTAAGTGTAGAGACCTGGGCCATCCACAATCCCCTGCTCTGCATGGAGCAGGGGATCCTCCACTGGACCAGGAAAGTATCTGATTGGATGCCCACCTATATCATCCAATCTGGCCCTGCAATTCTGTGTGACTGGTGGTCAGAGACAGGCCAGCGGTTGCCAGTGATTATCTGTCATTGGGTGCAAGTTGTGCAGGCCAGGTATGCACATCTTGCACATACCTGGCCTACAACTGCTATAGTGCATAGGCACCATTGGGGACGGTGTAACAGAATTTAAACACCTGAAGTTTGAGGTTAATTCTTTGATGGATCTGAGCAAACTGTTCTAATGAATAGTGATCCCTTCAAGGCCTTTCAGTCTTCTGATGTTGAATCTTTGGTTTCCAGTTGTTTAACCAGGAGAGAGACACTAAGCTGAAAGCTTGTTTACAGGTGCAACCTGGGAGCACATGGAAGTTGAGTGACTTGCTCAGGATCACACAGTATGCAAGTGGGGGCTATGGGATTCAAACCCAGTTCTCCAGATTTGCAGCTCGGAGCCTTAAGCCACTGTGCTACTGCCTCCTGAATCCAGGTTCTTTAACTCAGATTGAAACAAGTGTTTACCATGAGCAAAAAGGATATAGTCTTCCTGATGGAAACTTCAATAGACATGGTGAGCTGAAGCACCCCACCCCCCCAAAAAAAAATATATTTTGTTTCCCCTCAAATTATCCTATTCTGGACCAGTAAACACTTGTAATCTGACCCCACCCCCCACTCTTCCAAGCCTCCTCTGCATACCACTCATACTTTTATCTGCATGTTGTGACCAAAATTATATCTAGTATTGTACCCTTCCACATAAGTGTTGCACCTTGTTTTCTTGCATGCTTTCCCCTACCTATGAAGGGCAGAGTGAACCCTGGTAGGGCTTTATGCGTACCTTATCCATACTTGCAGAGTAGGAGTTCTTGGAACCCCCCAGATATTTGTGTCTTATGCAGTAGGTGTGGGTCTGCATTAGCCAAGATAAAAATACTGTCTTATGACCAACTTGCAAGATAGTGCTATCTCACATGTTCCAAGTTCGAACTACTACCTTGCAAAGCTGGGTATGTCACAGTGGACTACTAAGCCAATCAGAGAGCAGCTTTAGCAATGCTGATGACGTCACAGTATCCTTGTGCAGCACTGAAGCCAACAAATGAGATGCTTTGTAGACTCTAGTTTTGCATCTCTATTAACTGTATTGATTTGTACTGTATTTAATGGTTCAGCACAAGAGAAGCAAATCAATCAGTGTGACAAGAGATCCTGCCACTCTTGAGGACCAACCTTTTTCTTAAATCTGTTGCAGCAGTTCTTCCATTTCTTAGCCTAATCTATCCTTTACAGTTTCTAGTACATAAGGTTGGCCACCTTTAGGCGGGTACCTGCTCCCCTTCCTTGACTATGCTATAGTGTCCTCTCTAATTTTCCATTCCCTCTCTGGTCCTTGTACAGGGAGATTAATGTGGTGACCTTCAAGCTGATGTATAGCAACAGGCTGTGTTCCTCGTTGTTGGATTTAGTATGCAATAGCACTGTCATACCTTAATGTATATGCCTTATGTGTATGAAACCTGTAAATGTTGTACCACGGCACTAAGTGTTTTTGATAAAGGTAAAAAGTTACTAGGGGACTGTACTATAAACATTAAGTTCCCGGGGTAGAAATATCAGAACCCCCCCCCCCCCACTGTGTTGTTCAAAATGCATGTAAATTACAGATTGATTGAGAGCCCTTTGGCACCATGCATTCCTGCCTAAGCTGAATGCTTCTAAAATTTCATGGTGATATAGAGAAAAGAAAGGGAACATTGTTTAACAAGGAGTAGCACACTAAGCCAAAGCTTGTTTCCAGATATGACCTGGGAGCACAAGGAAGTTAAGTGACTTGCTCAGGACCATACAGTATGCACCTATGTGGCTGCGGGGATTCAAACCCAGGTCTCCAGATCTGCAGCTCGAAGCCTTAACCCACTGCACTATACTGCCTCCAGTGATGATTTGCATATACATCCCATGATGCTTTGCATTATGGGGTATGTGTGGTGGTGGTTTTTCTTTTAAACTTTCCTTTATTGCCAATGCTATTTGGGGGAAACTCTTGCTTTAGTGCTTCTGCACTGAGGTTCTTTGTCTTTAGCTTGTTTTGGGGATTTTCTTCTTTGAGCTCCCCATCACCCAAACACAAGATCAACATAGGGCATGAATTAATTTTCACTAAGGGGATAGATCAGTAGAGCAGTAGTTGCTGACTAAGTGCAGAGGAATGACATGCATAGTCTGTTGCTGCAAACTGATGGATTGAAGAAGGGATTTGCCATTGCTTAAGGTTATCCCATGTGAGATTGTGTGTTGAACCTGAAGTTCTGTGTCTGGTCCATCTGTGCCCTTTTGATTGTGGAGGGATTGTGGGGTACAGTTTACATTTTGCACTTTTTTTTTTCTTTTTGTAACTTTTGATCCTTTTTATCTCAAAACTACCTAAACACATACAAACCATCCCTTGTTATGTAACCCAACTGCCAAACTCTAAATGATGCAATTGTGTTGTCCATAGTAGTACCGGTCTCTCTGCTCCCTGCAGGAGGACACTGTCCTTGAAATGTCTGACCTGATATATGCTTTATACATAAGACCGTTTTTATTTGCTTTTTCAATTTATTCTTTTTGGCTCCATGGCAGTTGCTTTACCCACGGCTAGCCCACAACACTGGAACACACTCCAACACAGGACTTCCAACCCCACAAGTTAAGCCCTCATGGCAGAACCATCCCAGGGGATGGTAATGCCCAGGGTACCCCCAAGGCAGCTATACCCAGTGTTTGTCTGAGCCAAGATGTCCTGAGGCATAGGGGGATTTTTCTTAAGCAGGTTTCCCCAAGGTGGGGAACGGCGTACAGTGAAGCCAAGGCGGTGACCCATGCACCTGCAGATAGACATCAGTGTCTGCCCACCCCTCCATGCAGACCTCTGCAGGCTCTGGTGATTACATCCCCCAGCTCACTGCTAGGGGTCAGGCATGCACCTAGCACTATGTTCCTTCCCTCCTGAAGGAGGAGAGCAGTCCCTTGGATGCTCATCCTCTTCTCCACCCAGCCTGCCCTTTAACATTGAGTTCACTACCACACAGCTTTTTGAAAAGAAATGCAGTTCCTAGTCCAAATAGTTCCAAAGTTGGCAGCCTCTGGAACAATAAAATGCCCTCTACAGGTGTGGAAGGCTGTATATGGCTGCAGAAGGTCCCCTCTGTACATGTGGGTAGTCTGCAGCAATACGAATATACATACGAACAAGCCAGTAGAAGGCCATTTGGTCTATCTAGTCTGTTCATATTGCAGGGTACAAAGCTTGAGCTACTGTTCCTGCCCTCCCTCTGCATACCTCCCATCCTCCCTACCCATGATCCTTGCCTTCCCCCATGCCTATCCCAGCCTCTTAAAGCTGACCACCGTCTTCAACGAGATCACCTATTTGAGCCACACATTCCCGGTGTCCACCAAGCTCTGAAGAAGTGCTTCCTGACCTTTCTCCTAAATCTCCCACCCTACTGTGCCCCACTTGTTACGGTTGCTACTCAACTTAAAGAAACTCTCCTTATCCACCTTATTTATCCCTTTCAGGTACTTAAAGGTCTCATTCAGTCTCTGTCGCTCTCTCTCATATGTTCAGTTGTCTTGACCTCCTCTTCATATGCCTACCCTGCTATCCTCTTTGTAGCCCTCCTCTGGACCTTCTCCAGCAGGTTAATGTCCCATTTGAGGTGTGGGCATTAGTACCGAACCCCATACTCTAGATGAGCCCTTACCAGGACCTGTACAAGGGCAGTACAACCTCCTTTTCTCCTACTACTAATTCCCCCAAGATATGCACATACCAGCATCTTGTTTGCCTTTGCTGCTGCTTTCTTGCACTGCATGGAGTGCTTCAGGTCACTAGTGGTGATCATTCCCATGTCCTTTTCCCCTTCTTATGCAGATACTTGGACTCCACTCAGGTATTACTTACTTACTCTGTATGAAAGAACAGAAGAAGGCCAGAGCCCATCGAGACTGTTCCCTACACTATGAGACATTATTTGTCTCTTATCCCTCAACCAAACATCTAATTTGTTTTTAAAGACAGTGGCACTAGTTGCCTCTACCAATTCTTGTGGCAAGGTGTTCCATACAATGGATATTCTTATTGGGGAAAAAAGTTTCCCCTTTTGCTGGTTTTATAAGTTTTTACTTCAAGCTGTTTATTATGCAGTCTCTGAACACGCCTCCCTTTGGAGAGTGTGTTAGACCACATTTTTCCATTAGATCTGGTGAATTTATTAAATTAAAAACCATAAGCATGTCACCTCTTAATCTTCCAGTTTGAAGAGAGAAGAGACCAGTAACTTTTAATCTGTTCTGATAATCCAAGTTTGTTAATCTTGGAATCATTCTAGTTAATCTCCTTTGAACCTGTTCAAGAATTGCTATGTCTTTCTTTCTTTCTTTTTGGTTTGGATTCCAGAAAGGGGAGCCATAGTCTAGATATGGTCTAATGTATGCCCTATACAATGGAATAAGGCATTGTTCAGTGCGATTAACAAAAGTGCATTTTTTTATTTGCTTCAAACGTCTGTTGGTCATACAAGCAGTTCTAACACATTGATCATTTGATGTAAATTTATTATTTAACAAATATCCCTAAATCTTTTTCACAATTTGAGTGAAGTGGTAGTCCGTTTATATAACATATCGCTTTTGGATTATTTACACCAAATGCACTACTAAACATTTGTCTTGATTAAACTGCATATGACTTTCATTTGCCCAAAGTGTTAATTTTCCAAATCCTCCTTTAATGCAGAAATATTTTCTTGATTATTAACCTTGCCCCAATTTAGTATCGTCTGCAAATTTAACCATGAAGTTATTTGGCCCTGTTTGTAAATCACTGATAAAGAGAGTAAACAACGTTGGTCCCAAGACCGACCCCTGTGGTATACCACTTGTCACACTACCTGAATCAGACAAGATATCATTAATTCTTTCTCCAAGAGTGATTTGTCAGCCAGTTTAAGGTCCAGTTGACAATATCTGGTGACAAACCTAGATTGTGCCTTTTAGTAATGAGTTTTTCATGTGAGAATTTATCGAAAGCTCTATCGAAGTACTCTGTCCTGGGATTCTTGGCTCCAATATGCATAACTGCATTTTATGGCATGAAAGCCAAGCTGCCAGATCCTGGACCACCTCTCCAGTTTTTCCAGATCTTCCTGTAGGTCCTGTATCCCTTCAGCTGTGTCCACTGTCCAGCTGAGCTTGGTGTCCTCTGTAAATAGGCACATTTTGCCCTTAATGCCATTCCAAATGTCATTGATGAAGACACTGAACAACACCGGCCCCAGCACAGAGCCCTGAGGAACCCCCACTGGTTACCTCTCTGGTACCAGATAACTCTCCTTCCACAGCCACCCTCTGGGCTCTGTCCCTCTGCCACTTTTCCACCCTTCTGGACATCTTTTTCCCAACCCCAGAATCCACCAACTTGCTGATCAACATTTTGTGGGGATATTCAGAATCTACCCAGGTAGTACTCTGTCCTGGGATTCAAAGGGGATATACATCTTTGCACCTGATCCCACTGGTGCACAATAGCTTGGGTCTCATGTTGGATCATGTATCTGTTTGATTCCCCAATATGGGTACTATATGGTGAGGAGAAAATGCTATACAGGGGTGCACCCTGTGGTAGTGGTAATGTACCCCATCTGCATGGTTGTCAGACTCCCAAGGCAGGTCCTGTTTGGGAACCTACCACCACTTCACCAGCATTTCAAGCTGCAAAGAGAGGGCTGGGGGAGAACACATGCACATGTAGGATGAATACCATATTCCATAATCTCCTAAGCTGCATGGAGCAGGAAATTCACATAGAAAATGACCCAGGCATCATCTGATTCGATGCCTGGTGTCCTGCCTTTCTCCTCCCTTCTCCAAAACAATCCCCTGCCTCTGTACTGAGCAAATGTGGAGGAGGGGATGGGCTCTAGATGGTATGGATGTGGAGCTCTATGACCAGGATTTATGCATTCATTTGCCAACTAGTTTGGTTCACCAATCTGAAGACCTTTTTCAGGCATGGCATGGGTCAGAAACTGGCACAAATAGCTTAAAATACAGAGTGAAAACAGTGTGGATCATACAGGGAACATGCAGGGAATCCAGTGTAGGTCAAGCTAACAGAGAAAATCTAAGGTAAACAGTACCAGATAAATTGACAATTAAGCATACCAAGGTATATAACATTTGGGTAAATGGGGTAAGGTTGCTCAGTCATTAAACAATAGGAATAACAGTAGTATTCAGGGCTGGAGAGGAGCGTGGAGCACTAGAGGGGGAGTAAGTAAGGGTGGGCTGCACGGCAGGTGCAGCCATGCTAGTGGCCTGTGGGCAAGCATAAGTCACGGAGGACAAAGTGCATTCTTTAATAGGGAATTTAGATTTGGATGAGGGGTTGCGGAGGGAATGTAGGGAGGAGGGGAGGTCGTTCATAGTGGGAGTCTGACTGCAGAGAATGCTCTCAGGCCCATCCTCATAGTTGTTGGGACATTCTAGTTGGAGTTGGGAAGACCAACATAGATTGCTGAAGTAGGTTTTGGGCCAGATGAGGGATTGTGTAGAGTAGGAGAGATTGTGCAAGGTATCGGCAACTGTCCAGGCTAGCAGGTAGGAGTGCCATGCTTGTGGAAGGAGCCAGTGAAGGGACTGATAAAGAGAGCAGTGGTAAGTGAGAAGAAGGGCAAGGTGGTATATACAATTGTAGGCAGTGTCCAGGCAGTTCAGGTTGGTAATGGAGGTGGAGCACCTCTGACAGTAATAGTCAAGGAGGGGGAGCAGGTTGCCACAGCAATAGTAAGCCAGGCTTGTGACAAGAGGTGGTCAATCGGAGCTATCCCTATCTTTTGGTTGATGCACCTGATCAGTGAGGTAATGTGCTCAGTGTGGGATGGGTCCAGGATTACCCCCAGATACTTGAAGGTGGGAACAGTGTCAAGGGGAGATCCATCTGGGGATTTGACAGTGAGAAGGCCACCATTGTGGGCAAGGATGGATAGTTTCAGTTTGGAACCGAAATGCATGGCCTTTGTTTTGGCAGCATTGACAAACAAGTTTGTCGGTGGAGAACCAACAATGTGCCTTGCAGAAATCATTGGTAAGAGTGGCAGATAGTGGGGAAGGGTCACTTTTGGTATAGTATTAAGTCGTTGACATAGAGGAGTGATTTACAGGATAGGCCCTCTGATGGGGAAAGAATAAAGATGAAAAAGAGGAGGGGTCCATATCCCTGGGGGACAACCACAGAGAAAGACAAAGGGGGGGGAGGTGGCACCACCAAGGCAGACCATCTGTGCTCTACCAGAGAGGGAGGTAGTGAGCCATTCTGTAGAGGAAGGGGAGAAATGAAGGGCATCAAGTTGTGCTATCAGGATGTTGTGATTTACAAGGTCAAATGCCTTGGACAGATCTATAAATGCTGCACCAGTTAGCTTCCCTTCATATTCCTCAGCACCTGGTCAGTGAAGAAGGCAAGGGCTATGGTAGTGCTGTGCCTCTTCTAGAAACCATGTTGCTGTGCACAAAGGAGATTATTTTATAGTTTACTGCATTCTCTAGTAGCTTACAAGATAGGGCAGAATGAAGATGGGATGGTCCTTGCCCATAAGACTAGGGTCTCCTGATGTATAAATGGGGACAATTTTGACCTGCTTCCAGGCAAGGGACAGAGGCTTTAGTAAGGAGAAGTTAAAGATGAAGGTGAGTGGATAGGCAGTGTGCTGGGCCACTAGTTTTAAAAGCGGGATAGATGGGCACTACCAGCACTCCCTCAAGATGGTAGGCTTAGGAGGAGCTTGAGTGTCCCAGGAGGAGAAATTCTCTTAAATAAGAGGGGCTAGTAGGAGAGGAGGGGTGAGGGGGAGGGCGTAAAGGGTGGATGGGGGAGCTTAGCCAAGTATCTATCTGCTAAGGTTTGAGAAATGTGCATTAAGTGCATTTGCAATGTCTGTAGAGTCGGTGAGGGAGAATTGTGTGTTTAGGGGGGAAGTGACTGCTTGGTTGGGGGGAAGAGCGAGGCATTAATGGAGGACCAGAAACACCTGGGGTTGCCTAGGTAACTGGACTGAAGTGATTGTAGAAAAGCAGACTTCCTAGCATGTATATGGCACTTGCAGAGATTTTGCAGTTGACGGTAGCCATTCCAAAGGGTAGGAGATGGGGCAGCTTTATAATCCTCATGAAATCATGGAGTAACGCTGCCTCATAAGTTAGAGGAGGTCTGATGTCAGCCAGTGAGTGTCACCCTATGCACTCTGTGAGAAAATGAGCAGGAAATGCTTGTGTTGGATATGAGTCAGGGCTGAGACAAAGATGTCTAGTGCAAGGTCGTCAGTGGCGCCATAAAGGGAAAGTTCAGTCATGGCTTTGAGGTCATCCTGAAACCTGACTGGGTCAAATTAGAGTTGTGGAAAGTCAAATAGGTAGATGGGGGTGGTGTAGGGGTTGGTATGCCAGACCCAATAGATGGGGAGTGGTCACTAATGGCGGCCGGTGTGCTGGCATGGGCAACTTTGAGTTGTCCGGATCCAGTCAAAGGTTGTGTGTGTGTGTGTGTGTGTGTGTGTGTGTGTGTGTGTGTGTGTGTGTGTGTGTGTGTGTGTGTTTTGTTTTTTTTTCTTTTTGGACCAATTTAGAGGCATATGGGAGGTAATTAGCTGGATGAGACTGTGTTGTATGATGGAGCTGTAGTTTTGGGGGCGGTTGTGTCCCAGTCATTGTTAAATCCCCTACAGAATGGAGTCTCTTGCAGGGAAAAGAAGCAAGGAGGTTCAGGAGGGCTGCCAGCCCAAGGACACCAACTCTCAGTGGGTTATACCAGCGCCCAACAAAATTCTTGGTGACAACTGTTAAACTGCAAGCCATTTGGAAGGGAAGTCACTGGAAGACTGGACAAGGAGTGTGCCAACCGCATGTGGATCAGGTCCTTTATTTATTTATTTATTTATTTATTTATTTTCCTTAGTGAAATCGTGGAGTAAGCTTTGAGTCTTATGAATACAGCTTTCATGTTCAACTGTACCAATAACTGGTCCTTTGGAGCAGCAGCACTACAGCTTGCAACCTCCGTGACCCGGGTTCATGTCCTAATCTTGGATTGCTGAAGGCCCAGCATGAGTGGCTAAGCATCCCATAGGACATCCTTCTCCCAGGGGGATAGGAGCTAGTGTTCCAGTACTATGCTGCTGCATGGGTGTCCACAGGACAGTGATATACCCTCTATAGAGGTTTTCCTCTGCAGCAAGTGACACAGTTCCAGTTGTGACTAATCCTCAACTAGTCACTTGTTTGTTCCACTGAAATTAGCAAGCACATGGTCTGACTGGTCTTTAGTGCAAAGGGCAGCTGGCCTTATCGATGTGAACTTTCAGATAGGCTTTCTTCCCTTGGGGAAAATCCTGCTTCTGCATCCAGAAGGCTTTCACACGGGCAGTGATGTCCATCCTCCTCTCTGAGCTGTTATTGACTGTTCTGGAGATTTGGGAGGGCAATTTGTGGACTTTTTGGTGTCCTCACTTCTAGCATTCCAGTTTGCACATCTTTTCCATTCCTAGGTCCTCCATGACTGGTTGGAACACCAAGACTAGTATTGTGGTCAGAGAATAACAAGATGGCACCACCCAGGGATCTTTTTCCCCAAAAAGTTGTTTGGGTGGTCATAGCCGTAGCTCATGGTGCCCTTTGCTGCAAAATAAATGGTGCACAGTCTTGTAAGTGTGTTCTACTCTCCTCTTCGCTTCATGGGAAAGTAGGAAAGTGACAGATTTTACTGCATGTTGGGGAGCTGCAGAGTCCATGTCACTCACCTCACATCAAACACAGTTGCTTCTGCCCATGTGCCCCTTCTTGTCCTATTGCAGTCCAGGATAATCTTCTGGATCCTGCCACCATGCCAGGTGTCAACACCATCTCTTCATTTCAGTGTGCTTGCCCCAAACTAGTCCCCAGAAAGGTCCTCATTTAGCAGTGTGGCCTCCCTCTTGACCCTGATCCACAATTTTATTTGGGGGTGGCAGCGATATGTCAAAGCTAACTAGTTAGACCCCTTTCTGTAACCCACAGGATGCTGCCCTCCTTTCCTATAATCACACCCGCTAAGGTACTGTATCATAGTCCTAGCAAGCAGGGTATACCATTACTGGGGGTAGGGATGTAACCATTGATGAAGCCACCTACAGTCTTCCATGAAGCAAACTATTTCATTACAAACCCTCCAGTCATGCACTCCACATGCTAGTAGTGGGATGAGTGTATTGCCTTAATGGGGATGGCACACTCTGAGATAGGTAGGGGGGAACCCAACTAGTAAGCCTATATTTAGACCATAATTAATCACAATGAATTTTGGGTTGGGTGGACACTGCACATGTCAATGATTTACTTTTTCAGGATGGGGAGGGGTTGGCTAGGGAAGCAGATTTAATTTAAAGATGTTACTGACTTCTGGCTTGGAGTAGGGCCCCTCAACAGGTTTTTTTTTTTTTTTTTTTTAATGCCAATATGCAACATAAGAAATGACCTGGCTGTGTAAAGGTAATGGTAAACAGATTCCTCATTTTAAGACCCTCCACTGATCTATAGAAGTAGCACTCTTGGCTGTGTACCTTCAAAGTTTGACTTTTGAACATCAGGCTTGGAACCAGGCAAAGCCTGCCATAGTTCAAAACTGGTAGGTCTGATAGTTTTGACATGGATAGACAACGAGACAAAGTCCAGACAGGAATAAATGGCTAGTCCTTATCCATCTTCATCCTCCTACATACAGCTTTCTTAAAAAAAAAAAAAAAAAAAAATCTTAACATTGTTACTGACTTAAGAAACTGGCTAGAGTACATTTCCATGGGACTAGAGGCTGTTTTACCTGGTTAGTCTTATTTATTTATTTATTTATTTATTTTTTTTCCAGATGAATCCAGACTCCCTGGTTTATAGCATAAACCTGTACTACACTCCCACCCATCCAGCAATCCTCTCATAGTAAGAACCAATGCAGCCAGGATTCCTATTGCATGTTTCTACTTAAAGTAAAAGCTCCATTTGATTTCCTGTCATTTTATCCTCCTGATTTTATTTAATGTGCCATCAGAAAAAGCACACCAAGCCGAACTTCATTTCCAGGTGTGACTAGGGGGAAGAAAAGCATGAGATGATGCAGAACTACAAAAATAATGATGGGAAGATATTCAAGAATTAAAGAAGTGTACAAATGTGGCAACAAAAATTTAAGATACAGGACATTGCATAGAGTATCATATTTGCAGCGAGTGATAACCCATCTTTACATGGGTAAAGGTAGCAGTGTTAGTACAGTTTACAGTAACTGCAAGATGGAAGCAGCATAATGTGTGGTAAGCTAGGAGGAGGGAACTTGTGAAGGTGGCACACTAGGGATATGGGGTGGGAGGAGAGTCAAGGAGGGGGTAGGGACAGGAGCAGGAGTGAGTTGTGACACAATGGAGAAACTTAAAATCGTAGGAGAGGGAAGAGTGATATAATATGAAGGTTAATTTAGGTAAAGTTGTATAGGTGTAAGAGGCCTGTTAAGCTGAGGTTTTGAAAGGTGAGAAAGGGGCAAGAGAGAAGGAAGAAGATATAGCAGGGCAGGATTGAGAGCCAACATTTGGATATTGGTGTGGCAGAGTTGGAGAGACTTCCTTCAAGGTAAGGAAGGGAAAGTTTTGGAGTAGAGTGCAGCAGTGGGTATAAGGTAGACCAGACCATTTGGGCAAAGTGTGATAAATGGGGATCCAATTGGGAAGGATGGTGTAGGGGAAGCACTGCAAACATTGTCCCTTTATTCAAATGTAGGAAGGATCATTTTGAGAACTAGCTTTTGATTAGCAGGAAGAGGGATGCTGGACTTGTTTCTGTACTTCAAACTGGATGTTAATGCACAGCTAATCTTTCAGGAAGGACAATGTGAGCAGTGATGCAATTAAACCTACTTCAAAGCTGTTCAAGTCAAATGTATCCTCTGAACAGATACTGAATTTCTCATTGCGTCTAATGAATGGTAGGAAAATTGATTGTCTTAAATTATGAATGTGCAATAGTTATCACATTTTAGGCTAAAAGAATCACAATCTCTCTTGCAAGCTGACTGGACCACAGAAAGGTTATCCAATGTCTTCAACTTTGGTGATGTCCTGCATATTGAAGCATCAGTTGCTGTGGGAAACCAAATTCCTCTAAGACTCTACATCCACGATTGCATTGCCACACCAACTCCAGACAAGAACACTACTCTTAAATACACCATCATTGATAACTACGGGTAAGCATTGCATCTTTTTCAGGAATATTATGTCAAACAATTGTTGACATCCAGTCTGCACTCTGGCCCAGAAAAGGGACTCTTTGTGATGTGGGGAGCAATAGGAAAGCTGACAAGTTTCTAGCATTTCTGTGATGGATGATGTGGAATTGATTTTAGGGTGTTCTTATCCACAGCAGACTAATCTGCAGTAAGGATTCATTTAAAACTCAAAACGTATATTGGGATAAATAATGGGATTGATAAATGATCCCAAAAGGTACCAATGAGCATAAGAATTCAAGAGGTAGAAGGAAGGGGAGATTGTAAGAATAGTGGCGATAAGGGGGAATAGGTAAAAATGAGAGGGGGTGGCAGTACAATCTGAAAAGCCAGGTGTGCAATTGCTTGGAGTCTGGGCAATAAGATTACAGACCTAGAGGCCACCATGGCAGAAATGGACCTGGACATATTCGCAATTAGAGTCCTGGTGCAGTGAAAACAGGACTGGGATGCAACCATACCAGGTTGTGCTCTAGTTGGAAGGGACTGGGTAGACACACAAAGGGCCATTCCTCCCCCCTTTTTAAGGGAAAAGCATAAAAGCTATGGAAATACAGGGGAGAGCAGGGAGGAGCAGAGGTACTGTGGGTCACCCTGAAGACACAGAAGGAGGCTGCTATTCACACAGGAGTGATCTACAGACCTCCAGCACAGGGGGAAGAGATGGATAAGGATCGTTGAAAGCAATCCAAGGATGACAGGAAGGGAGAGTATTGCTGGTAGGGACTTCAATCTACTGGATGTAGATTGGAGCCTCCCAGCTGTGGAAACAGAAGTAGGGACATCCTGGACTCCCTATAGGGGGGTGTTCCTCGGGGAAACTAGTCAAAGAACCCACTTGTGGGAGGGAATACTGAACCTGGTACTGACTAATTAGGACATGGTTGCTAACGTCACAGTGGGTAGCCACCTGGGGACCAGTAATCATACAGTGTTCAATATAAGAACAGGGCCAGAATCAAACCACACTAAAATGATGGTCCTGGACTTCAGGAGGGCAAGTTTTTTTTTTTTTTTTTTTTAAGAAAATGGGAGAATGCCTCTGAGACAGCCCAACAGGGATCGGGAAACTGGTTTGAATTGAGGAACAGTGTGCAAAAATAATGGAGGGCATTGTGAAGTCAACATACCTCTGGGCAGGTTAACAAGGGCAAAAGAGACTGCTATGGTTCTCTAAAGATGTAGTGGAGTAAGCAAGGGCAAAAAAGCTAGCATTTAGAAGGTACAAGATGATGCAGAAAGAGGAGGACAGGGAGAGTTGCCAGGAGAAATGGAGAGGCAGGGAGAGCAGTTAGGAGTGCAAACCGAGGAGAATATTGCCTAGTTTGCAAAAAAAAAAAAAAGGGGGATAAAACATTCTTTTTAGGTATATAAGTGAAGAGGAAGATCAAACGAGGAATAGTAAGGTTAAATAGGAAGGAGAACTTTGTGTGGAAGAGGACCAAAAAAAGCAGACATATTGAACAAATACTTTTGTTCAATATTTACAGAGGAAGGGGTAGGTGACTGGGCCATAAATAAGATGAGGGCATTAAAGGAAGGGAAGTGGATACTATTCCATATATATATCTATATAGAGAGAGTGAGAGTGATCTCCTCGAGGAACTAGCACAACTGAAAGTGGACAAGACTAAGCCTGACTAGGTACAACCTAGAATACTGAGGGGAGTTCATGGAGGTGCTGGCTACACCTCACAACCCTGTTCAACCCATCTCTAGATACAGGGGAAGTTCTGGGGAACTGGAGGAGGGCAGATGGGGTCCCACTTCAAAAGTGTTAACAGGGAAGAGGCAAGAAATTGCAGACCTGTTGGCCTGACTTTGGTGGTGGGTAAAGTAATGGAATCGCTACTGAAGGAAACGATTGGAGAATATCTTGTGACAAATAGATTACAGGATCCAAGGCAGCATGGTTTCACACAGAGGAGATCTTGCCAGATGATCCTGATCAAGTTCTTTGACTGGGTGACCAGGGAAGTGGATCGGGGCACAATGGTGGATGTGCCCTACCTGGATTTCAGTGAGGCCTTCAACACTGTTCCACTCAGAAGAATGGTGAGCAAGCTGAGCAGCCTAGGATTGGGTCCAGCCATAGTAAAACTGGTAAGAATTTGGTTAAGTAACAGGACTCAAAGGGTGGTAACAATTGGTGCTCACTCTGAAGAAGGCGAAGTGACCAGCAGGTGCCATAGGGGTCAGTATTAGACCCATTCCTCTTAAATGTCTTTATTAGAGACATTGCAGGAAAGATGGATGTGAGGAACTATCACAGAAAGGGTGGTGGACACTTGGAACAGCCTCCCAGTGGAGGTAGTGGGAGCTAAAACAGTAACAGGATTCAAGCCTGCATGGGTTAGAAACAAGGAGACCTTGGAAATAAGGCAAGGGGTGGGGCGAGAAGACCTGAGATAGAGTATTGTCTGCAGTGGCACTGTAGGTAGGGAAAAAAGGGAAGACTTGGTGGGGCAAGAGGTTCTTATCTGCCGACTTCTGTTTCTATACATGTACAACATAGATGTCAGTTCTACAAAGTGGCCTGCAATACATATAGTAGTTGTGTGATACATAGATAGTTAAGGAAAGAAACGGAGTCTCTTGAGTCTGTCTTGATATTTTTTACATTGGCTTACCCTGTTCCTACAGAGCTCTCCCCACCCCTGCCTCTCATACTCCACATAATGCCCTTCAAGCTGTTCCATTGGGTTTTAAACCTCGAGGTAGTCTTAGCATTAACCACATTATGGAATAAACTACAATATCTACCACCCACTCCTTAAAGAAGTACTTTCTGATGTCCTTGAATTTCTTCCCCTGCAGTTTAAGGTTGTGCTGTCCTTTCTCTATAGAGTCCTATTCTATTCCTGCATTTGTGTGCTAGCTCTCTCTCTCCCCCTCCTCTCTCTCTTTTACCCCGAGACTACAAATTTAAGACTGCTACATCTATCCTCCTAGGTCAATCTGCTGTCCCAGGATCATTTTCATAGTCTTTCTCTTGAGATAGACTAACTTCTCTACATTGTTCTTCAGATTAGAGATGTTGCAAAAATTATTTCATCAGGTGAAATTCCCCGAAATCCTCTTCTGTTGGCATAATTTCACCTCCCGTGGGTGAAATTCCAAATTTCGCTAACAAAATTTGCCAATTTTGCACACCTTCACTTCAGATGCAGATTTAAAACCTGCATGCAATTCTCCAAAAGTAGTCCAATCTATTGACCTGTACAAGTGGAAGTGTTTTCCTCCCCCGATGCAACTAGTAAACCCCACTGATAGATTATAACTTCCTGTTTGCTTTCCCATACTCTATTGCATTGAAAGATGCATTTAGACTACAGTATTATCACCCCCAGGTCCCTTTCCTCTGAGTGCTTGACTGTGATCCCAGTAATACAATATTCTTTGTGCAGATTTGTTTCCAGTGTGCATCGCTTTACATTTTTGACAAAAAATGTGTTGCCAAATTCTGGAATGTCTTATCTAATTTTATTGATATGTAATAACATATGGAGGTTGTCTATAATTTACATGCAGATAGCAGTTCATAATAGTGACAGGCTCTTCGATAAAGGATGTACACTGGATAGATGGTAATAAATGCAAATAACTTAGAAATCAGTAAATGGTACAATTCATTTTCCCCTTTAAATCAACTGTTTGCTTCCCTTCTTCCATGGCTTTTTTTTTTTTTTTTATACTACTGATCAGGTGGCTGTACATCTATGCCAGTTTCCCTAGCCGCATCTCCCGCTCGCAACTCACTAGCTGCCCCACAGCTATGACCCCCATGGTAGGGTAATGGGGATCTCCTCAACCCACCGAATGTACGAATCCAGTGCTGGAGGTGGCTGCCATTTGCATGGGTGGTGCTCTGGGGACTGATTCACTCTTGCTGTGCTCAGACCTTTTCTCTTTTCTGGTGATTCCCTGAAATGAGGTATGCAGTGATGCCTCTGGGACAGTGTGCACGTGTCCATACACCCTACCCCAAGCACCTGCCTCCTCTTTTCCCATCTGAGACATCTGAGCACCAGTCCCCAGCTTCTGCTAGGGGCTAGTCATGCACTGACCCCTAGGATTCCCCTCCTCCCCAGAGAAGGAGAGCAGTCCATTGGATGCTCGATCCTTCACCATCCCTGCTGACCCCTGGTGGCACATGCTTGTTCCCGAACATGGGTCACTGGCATAGCATGAGATAAGGTGATTAGCACCACCGGGTCACCTTCTTCCATGACTTAATGTTTTATTCCTCAAAGTCCCTCAGTGACCATTGGTCTGTATCTTTATTGTGTAATATCCAAATTGATTCAAATTGCATAAAATATTTGTAGTTACAGTGTAGCCAAAAAGAAATACTTCCATTTGCCAACTGGGCAAGGGGCACATTCTGAGTCAAGCTTCCAGTATTTCAGTAGTAATCTTAATTGCCATAAATATAGACTTCATAAAGTCTTTCATTTCATTCCCCAGAAGTTACACATTTCCAAAATGGCACACCTTGGGTCTAACCATTTCCTAATATTGAAACCTACCTGACCAAGAATATCAGAGACAGTTTACCACCACTTCTTACTAAAGCTGCACCCCCAAAACATGTAATACTGTATGTCCACCTGAACTGCTTGGTGCCAGCAGACTCGGTTAGTGTTGGTACACATTTTAGAAAGCTATAAGGGGTATAATGTGCCCTATTCAGGATCTTGTATTGTATTACATGGTCTCTAGTAAGGCCATGCTGAGCTATGGCCCTACCAGCCAATGGCAATTGTTGTTCTGATGTATGCTGTCCCAATTCTTTGTCTCATTTTGTAAAGGTGGTTTTATAGTTTCTTGTGAAAGTCTCATTCCGATTCTTGGTCAGCCAGGTGAATACATTTTTCAGATTTCTTTCCAAAATCCTATGTAGATCTTGTTCCACCGTCCTACTATTTAGTGCCTTCTTGCACCTTTTGTAATCTTTAGAGAATAAACTCATGTGGTGATTAAAGTAGAGAAATTGGTTCTCTTGCATAAGAAATCTGCTTTTAAAAATGGACCAGGAACATTTGACGCCATTACCCAAGAAGTCCAGCCATCTGGTAATCCCCCTTTTCTCCCACAGTTTGTCTCGCTCTCTCTCCTCTCCCTCCCTCCCCAATTTTGAAATTTGGATTATTCCATATTTTGTTCCATGGTGAGAAATGTACTTCCCAGTTGGCCTTATTTGTATATTTTATAATGCCAAACGTTATGGTTTTCAGTATTACACTCTTAGCTTTTTGGAATTTTTTGGCTTTACATAAGTTACGATAAATCTATACTATCAGATAAGATGGATGAAAGCAAACTATTTGTGTCTTATATTGGGTTCTAGTGCTTTCTGATATGCCCATTCAATTAACATTTTCATAATGTATGATAGATAAATGTTTTCCAGCTCTGGACAAGCTAATTTACCTTCTCTGTTAGGAGACGTAACTTAGCCCAGATAATTCTTTTGGGGGGGGGCCTATTGTTCCAAATTTTAATTTTTTAATGTGAGAGAACCAAGCATCTGGAATGGGAATGATTACTGCCTGCAACCTATAGGATAGAAGAATCGCCAACATTTTTTACTAATTGAATCTTTCCCCATAGGGACATGAGATCTCTATCCCCCAATCAATCTATCCTGAATGTATTCAATAGGTTGAAGTTCAATTCATAAAAGTCCAATTTGTTATGTAAAAAAAAGACTAAATATTTTATTCCCTCCTCATTAATATTTGCCTTTAATACATTTTGTATTTGTGAATGGTCCCGTTAGGTGAAAAAGTACTAAATCTGTTTTATTTTCATTAATCTTGTATCTGGCTGCTTTTTAAAAAAAAAAAAAAAAAAAAAAAATTTGGCGATAATGGCCATAACTTCTTGGATACTTGCTATTTTGTTCTGAAGTATTAAAAGCACATCATCTATGAATGTGTTTAATTTTGCTTCTTCCCCTTCCGCGTCAATTCCTTTAACATTGTCATTCCCTCTTATATAATTTAATAAGGGCTCTAATCCCAATATAAAAAGTGACAGTGAAAGGGGGCAGCCTTGTTGAACACCCTTTGTAACATTATAGTCTCAGAAGTCCCTATTAATTTTTATGTTGCTTGCACGCATGTGCAAGAAACATAGTGCCACCATACGAGTTTTCGTAGGTGTGCCTCCCCCACTTCCAATGCCCTGCTCCCTTTTGCAGGCACGGTTGCATCGTGCCAATGAATGTCTGAGCTGTCTGACAGACATTCAGATGCAGTGGCGTACAGTTGAAATGAAAACACCGCAGACCATTTGCATACTGACGTCAGCAGTATGCAAATTGCCTACACCGGCACTGCATCATAACTGTCTGTCAAACAGTTCTCCCTCCCCTCCCATGAAACACATAGGTGCACGCTGGGAGCCCACCCCAGCGTACTCGTGCACTCCCCTGTAATGCTTATGGCCGGGGTGCCCAATCCCCCATCTGCTCCACCCCAACACACTTCAGGTGCCACGCTGGGAGCCCACCCCAGCGTGGCAAAAGTCCTGATTCTTCCTAAAAGGAGGGGAGGTCCCTTGTTGATGGTCTTGCCCCCACTTCCCCCAACCTGTGCCCACCCTCTGTGCATCCACCTCCCCACAGCCCCCACCCCATACTTGCCTCCAGAGGCTGGTGCGACCATCTTCGGTCGACTGGGAACACATCTGCACTCTTCAAAGGTGACCGTGAACTAAAGAAAAATGCCGGTAAGCTGTATAATGGTATAAATAGGGTTTTTTCAACTTTGGTGCATATCTCAACCATTTTGGGGAATCTTTCACTAAATTTTCAACAGGGGGTTCTTGAGGCCACCTCATAATTTCGGTCACTGTCATTTTTGGTTCGGTCCGAAGGTGATTTCATGATCACTGCATGGAACCACCTTTCAGGACCCAGTTATGAAAGGACAGTGCTACAGTTCATGAGGTAGGCCCTTAAAAACTCTATGCTGAAAATTCCGGAAAATTCCCAAATTATCATTTTAAGAGCATGTGCTGTTCCTTCGCACGCCTTCATACAATTTCAAAAATTTGTAATGTTTGTACTCCAGATTTTCAACATTGCTATTTTACCACACCTCCTTATGAGCAATACAGCTGTCTTTTTTTTTTTTTTTTTTTTTTCATATCTTGGCCCAAAATGTGTGTTCTCGCATGTAGCGCACAATGGCGCAGTCTGTGTGCGAAATCAATGTTTGGGACAGATTAAGAAAATCACAGTGACACTGTTCATGAGCAGAGGTCTTAAAATGCCAATGTTGAAAATTTGGTGACAAAAGTCCATAAAATGACTTACAAGCGTGCATTGCGCAGTTTCCACACACCCTCGTAAGTTCACAAATTTGTAATATTTTAAGTCCAGATTGTCAATACTGGCATTTTAACACCTCCTTATGAACAGTACAGCTGTCATTTTTCACACTCTGGCCGAAATGTGTTTTTGCAGTTCTGGCGCGAAATAATGTGGTCACTGTGGTTAATCAGTGTTAAGGACAGATTAAGTAAATCACAGTGACACTGTTCATGAGCGGATGTTCCAAAATGCCTGTGTTGACAATCTGCTGTGTGTGTGTGTGTGTGTGTGTGTGTGTGTGTGTGTGTGTGTGTGTAATAATAAAAAAAAAAAAAAATCCCCAAACTGATTACATTACGGGTTTGCGTTGCATGATTTCTATGCATGCTCGTGACTTCACTAGTGTTTTTTTTTTTTATATTTTCACTCCAGATTTTCAACATTGCCATTTTTTTTTTACACCTCCCCATGAACAGTACAGCTGTCATTTTTCACATCCTGTTTGAAATGTGTTTTCGCACCAATGGTGCCAAATGGCAGTCGCTGTGCAAAATCTGCTTTCCACTAATGAACTGATATTGCTACTATTCATGAGATGGGGGGTCACAAAACCCCATTTTTAAAATTTGGAGTGAAAATACCAGTGAATGCCTGGGACGTTAGGGTTTTCAACCATAATGCCCCACCCTGTAGAGACTGAAATGCATGAGGGTTGTGACTTTGGATTGTCGCCTGTAATACTCCTGCCATTCCACCACCACCCTGCAGCCAGTGACAGGCATCGAGGTGTGCCTTGGACTATTTGGCCCCAAAGTTCATCCCATTCTCCTATACTGCACCCATCTCACCATATTTCTTATGGAATGGGGTGAGCATAAGGCCCAAAGACTCCAAGGCACACTGTGACACTTGTTGGTGTCTGCAGGGTAGGGTGTGGTGAAATGTCATGGCCGTTATGCCTGATAAACCAAAGGCACACCCCAGTGCCTGTCTGTCTCTGCAGGGTGGTGGTGGGGTTGGCTTCAGTTCAATACTTCACTGCCATTCCTGTTATGCATCTCTAATTCCTGCACTACCAATGCCAGCAAGCAAACATTCGGCATTGACAAATGCTTGTTACTTGTGCCACTGGTTTCTTATATAAAACTTTCAATACTTAAATATGTTCTTGTGGATAGCCATATGATTCCAAAATAGAAAATATATTTCCATTCTAATCTGTCAGGCTGACTCCATTCCCTTTGTTTCAAGGTATTCGACCAGAAACTGGACTTTTAGTGGGCCAGTCTGTATTACCCTACCTGGTACAAAACCTGAATACCATGTATCAGCTTTTTTTTAAAGTAGGCGAATTTGATTATTTAAGATCTTGACAAAGATAGTGTATATTTAGTATTGCAATTGATCTATAATTTTTCTATTCTAATCTTTTTGTATCTTTACCAGGTTTTGGAATTACAGAATTGTATGCTTGGTAAAAAGTATCGGGGATCTTAAAGGATCAAAAAATTTTATTAAATAACAACTTGTGTAAATATGATACCATTTGTCTTCAAAGGACAGGTAAAATTCTAATGTGAGGCCATCCAAGCTGGGTGCTTTTGATTTAGATATCTGATGCTACGTGTCTGAGATTTCTTGGATACTGATAGGAGAGATCATTTTTTGTGGGTCAGTGGGAAGCATCTTCTGTTGTAACAACAAAGATGACAAAAACTGTTCCAGCTCTTCTGGGAAGGGGAGCACTACAAGGAATAAAAGGATAAAATGAAAAGATGCAAATTCAGTCAAAATTACTCTCTGATCTCTTAACATATTGCCATCTTGTCCATGAATCATCACTATTTCTATCTTTTGTTTTTTGAGGTCTTGCACTCTCTTAGCCAATAACTTCCCCACAATTTCATTATTTCATCTTCATTTTTTGCATTCTTAGCCCATTCCTTTTTTGTTTCATAAAATTCTGTTGATTCCACCAGCTTTTTAAATCGGTAAGTTCTTACTGCTTGGTGGAGCCCTCCTTAACTGCTAATTCTAAAGATTTTAATTTATTTTCCACCTCCAGTTTAATTTTTTTGCTTGTTCATCCAAGATGCCTCAAATGATTCTCTTGCGTGCCCGCCCCCCGGTTGTCTTAAATGCATCCAAGCATTCAACCTCATTTAAATCTGAGACCGTATTGTCTGCCATGAAATGCTCTATACCTTTACTAATTTTATGGAAGTTTTTACTTTCTAATTATTCTCCATGGGCCCTTCATCTGTGGAACGGGAGGAAAAAGGGACATAAAACAAAACTAGACACTGATCACATATTAGTCTGGTTTCTATACCAATATTGCTCCCTGGGCAGTCCACCAGCAAATCCTCAGAAATGAATACATAGTCCAATCTAGAGTGCATGTTGTGCCTCACAGAAAAACAGGTGTAGTCTTTGGAATTCCCATTTAGGATTCTCCACCAGTCTACTAAGTTTTTGATTCTAAAAATGTTTTTAGCACCATGGCTTTATATCCATCCCACTTATTACTTCTTGAAGTTTTATCTAGTGAACTGTCCAGAGGGCAGTTAAAGTTCCCTGCCAAAATATGTCCCCCTTCCCATGTAAGCATCTTGTTCAATTCGGCTAAAAAATTCCCAAAACCTTGGAAAGGAGCATAGACTGAATCAAAGATGACGTTCAGTGTTAACCAAAACTATTCTGCCATTTTTTATCTGCTACTGAATCCAAAATTTTTTCCATTAAAGTTGTTACCAATCAAAATGGCAACACCAGCACTTTTTTCCCCCCTCTATTTCTTTCTCACTGAGAGAGATTTCTTGCATCAGGGGAGCAACAATCAAGGACATTGTCACCATGTTGCCTGGCATACTGAAAATGTGGAAAATCCAAAAACTTAATTTACATGTTGGAATGAATAACATTAAAAAGGCTGGGGTTGATGAAGTCTCAAATGATATTATTAATGCAGTTAAAGTTTAAAAAAAAAAAAAATGTAAAAGCTAAGATAATTCTCTCTGAAATTCTACCCATACCCTGAGCTTCAAGATATAAAACAATAAAATTAAAAATAACTGGCTTCACAGGTGGTGCCTGGAGAATCAATATAATTTGTCTAAGGACATGGAAATTTTGTTTGTAATAACACACTTTTGTGGTTTTTTATTATTTTTATGACGGCTTGCACCTAAACAAATATGGTGCTAAAACTTTGGGCAATATCCTTTTTCAGGCTATAAATAGGTCACCCCATAGTACAAACTAGTGTATGGGGGGGAAGGTGGGAACATTACTCTGGTATTTCCTGAGATGAGCATGGTGGCTAATCCAGTTAATAAATAAAAAAAAAAAAAAAAAAAAAAAACTCTTACTTACAAATGCAAGAAGCCTACATTGCATAAAGATGAACTGGAATTAACCCTAATATCAAGACATTGATATTGCAGCTATATGTGAGACATGGTGGGGTGAGACCTCTTGTTGGAGTAAAACCATCCCAGGTTACAATCTGGTCCACAAAGATGGGACAAATAGGGGTGGGGGTGTAGCTCTTTATTTAAGGAGCAATTTGGAATATAGACAACTGAATGAAAATATTGACAACACTAACAGAATCATTTGTGTGGAAATAAATACACCACACATCTGGTTGTAGGGGTGTGCTATAGGACTCCTGATTCAAACACTTTTGACCGCAATCGGTTACTAAACAACATCAAAACCAGCACTTGATTCCAGCTTATAGGGTCTTCGTTTACAAAAATTAAAACAAATATCAAGCATTCTAAAGCACTATATGAAATAACATGCTACCAAGGTTACAGATAACAAAAAGCCTTTTCCACATTAATAGTTTAAGGGGTCTACAAATTCAGCATGCCCATTTGTACATTGTTTATTCAATCTTTGTGACTGGGTAGGCCACTGAGCCCTGAAGGTCCTTTTTCAGGGGCGACCCTTGGCTTGGGGCTACCTACTGAAAATAAATGGCTGATTTGCAAAATAACATTTTTTTTTTTTTTTGCACACAGTATTTAATACTGTAAACTCATTTGAGAATATACCACTACCCATACCTGGTCAAATAATTATCGATCCAACAGATGTTCATAAAAGATTAAAGAACTTGCCAATAAATCTCCTGGGCCTGATGACATGCACACTCAAGTTTTGCATGAAATCGCAGATTATATATTTTTACCCCTGACATACATATTCCAATGCTCCTTAGACTCTGGAGATGCATCACTTGGCTGGAAAGTAACCACAGTGGTGCCCCATCTTTTAAATAAAAAGACCCCAGTCACATCCTGAGAATTTTAGACCAATTAGTCTAACATCACTATTGGGTACAATACTGGAGGGTGTAATTAAAGATTATATTCAACACCTACTTACATTGGGACTTGTGGACCCATGCCAACATGGTTTCATTAAAGCTAGGTCCTGTCTAGCCAATCTCTTGTCTTTCTATTAAAATGTTAGTAGGAAATAGCAAAATCCAGTGAATGTAATTACTGGATTTTGCTAAACATTCAATAAATTAACCCATCCAGAGTTGGCTAAAACATTAAGGGACATTAACCTGAGTGGCAATATAATCTGTTGGATTGCTAACTGGTTAAGAGGTTGTCAACAAAGAGTGGTGGTGAATGGTGTCTCTTCTGAATGGGCTGGGGTTACTAGTGGGGTACCGCAGGGGTCGGTCTTGGGACCAATCCTTTTTAATACATATTTCCTCATTACAATTGGTATCTTCCAACATCTGGTTGTCTAAGTTTGCAGACTACTTTAGATTGGGAACAGTGGTAACTGGGTCAGAAAGTACCACTGCATTGCAAACAGCATTGGACCACGTTTTTGAATGGGCTAAAAACAGCAAACTGGCATTAAATACAAGTGTAAAATTATGCACTTGGGAGCCCATAAACAGTACAAGTACTTTCTAAATAATGAACCATTAATTGAAATGGTCTCTGAAAGGGATCTTGGTGTAACAATCGGCTCTAAATTTAACATACATTGTAGGGACCAAGTAAAAAAAAATAAATCAAATAATGAACTGTATTTTTAGACACATTTCTAGTAGAGCTAGGGAGGTGATGCTCCCTTTGTATGTGGTGTTGGTTAGGCCTCCTCTGGAATATTGTGCTCAGGTCTGGTCTCCATATAAAAAGAGTGGAGGCAGTTCAAAGAAGGATGATTTAGATCCATAATCTGCTTAAGGGAAACCTTATCAGGAAAGAGTAACAACACTTAAACTATATTCCCTACAATACAGAAGACACAGGGGAACTGGTCTGTGTTGTTTAGAGCAATTAATGATAATACCCTAAGAACTGAACTAGGCCTAGTCTTAAACCATAGCAGAGTTAGTGGTAGAAACATCCCACACAACTCTAATTAGAGAAATGGAATTTAAGAAAACATTGGTTCAGTCAAGGGTGATTTCAACATGGAATGCACTACCTGAGGTAGACATTAGGAGCAAAGATGTGATGGCATTTAAAACATAATTTGGACAACACATGAATGATGTTAAATTTGGGGTTTTACATAAATCTACTAGGTTAGATACGTACAATAGGCAAGCACTATGGACGAAAGTCTAATAAGCTTGATACAGTCTATGAAATCTATCAAAAGACATTTGAAATCAAGAGCCCTTTTACTTGGTGATTTTAATACACCAGGGATTAACTGGGAGATGCACACAGCATCTACTTCCCAAGAACATAATATTCTTGCACTATGTATGTCTAATGGTTTACAGCAACTTGTTACTATGTCCACTAGAGGCAATAACATGCTTGATATTTTGGACAAAATAAATAACCTTAACTCATGAACCATTGCTTAATAGTGATCATAATATTATAACATTTTCTAGGGCTACAAATTCCATTAAAGAATCTGGCATAACCACTGTCAAAGATTTTAGTAAGGCTAACATTAGAGATAAACTTGATGAACTACACAAATGGGATTGGATTTCAAATAATACCTCTGCCAACCAACTCTGGCTTAAAATTTTAAACAAAATCACTGAGCTTAGCAACAAACATATTCCAAGCTGTAAATTGTACAATACAAAGGGGAAAATGCCCTTCTGGTATACAAACCAGGTAAGAAAATAAATCTCCATTTTTTAAAAAAAGGGCCTACAGAGTACTTAGACAATGATTACAATGAGCATAAGTATAGGGAGGCACTCAGGAACTGCAAATTGAATATAAAGAAAAATGCAAAATTTAATTTAAATTGGCACATATGAATGATGGTGGAAAAAGCTTTTATTCATCTATAAATAAATAACAAATGTTGTTCTGGGAAAATGGGGCCCAATCAAAGTGACTCCAATATAATCACTGACCCTAAGGAAACAGCTCGCCAATTTAATACCTTTTACCTCAAGTACCAATCACTAATCTCCTATTCCAGGATTGGTAAATGCCCCCACCCCCCACCAAGATCCACTTTCAAAGATTACTCTGTAGGAGATTATTTCCAAATTAAAAACATTAAAATAAACATGTCTCCTGGCCCAGATGCTATCCACCAATACATTTTGAAAGCTATTGAACCCTGGTTGGTTGAACTTTGCATGTACTATTTAATATGTCTCTATAGAAGTCCAATGAAGTTCCTAAGGAGTGGTGCCAAGCTGTGGTAGTAACCATTTATTAAAAAAAAAAAAAGAGTGATCATGGTAATATCCACTATAGACCATTTGGTTTGACTTGCATCTTGGGCAAGTTCCTTGAGTCAATAATTAAAGATAGGCTTGAAGCTGAAATAGTTTCCAAAATATTATGGATGACTCTCAACATGGTTTCAAACACAAAGGTCTTGCTTAACTGCTAACTTAGTTTTCTACGAAAGAGTTAGTGCTCCTCTTGAAAATCATAAGTCTGTGGATGTTGTCTACCTTGACCTCTGCAAGGCATTTGACAAGATCCCAGTGCTTTGACCAGCAAAGGTCTTCCTCAGGGTGTGTGTGTCAGTCTGAGGCCATCTTAATTTATATTGGTGCAAAGTCACATGACTTAATGAACATACAGACACTTTGTGTTTTGATACAACAAAACAAAAACTGAAATGTGTATAAAAACAATCCATACATGGTAAGCACCAGTATTACAAAGGAAAAAGAAAATTTAAAAAAACCTTTGATACATATTACACAAATCTTAAAATAAATTTGATTAAATGTGAACATCCCTAATCTGTTTTTTATTACTGGAATTACCAATGTTATAAGTTTACTTCAACCATTATGTTATAAATGTTTAAATGGGGGGGGGGGTGGCCAACCGCCAACCAAGATGGCAACCTGATTGTACAGCTCCATCTGCCTAAGAGCCTAGAACTCGACTAAACAGTCTTTGTGAGCCCTGATGTGAAATATCTAGTCTAGTCTAGTGATCTGAAACCATCCATTAACTGCAGGCTGAACGCAGGGAAAATCCGACACAGGACTAATACAATAATAGCCAGTTGGCTCTGAAACCACACTCACAGCTAGGCCACATGGCGCACCCTGCCTCGGGAGAGGAAGAACCCTCAGTCAGAGACATGTTCGCCTCTATCATGACCAGTATCGATGCTTTAACCTTAGCGGCGAATACCACCGCAGTATCATTGCAACAATTAGATGCAAGAGTGGACAGAGTGAAACAAAAAACAGCCCAAGATGACATACTGCAAGAGCACTGTTCTACTATGCATGACCAGGCAGCCCAAATTCGTTTTCTTCATGACAAACTTGAGGATCTGGAAAATAGGAACTGCCGCAACAATCTGTGGCTCCTTGGTTTTCCGGAGGGCTCTGAAGGTGGGAAAGCATTATCCTTTCTGCAGCAAGTGCTCCCAGAGCTTCTCCAACTTCCTAGGGGCACAAGGGTTATGATTGAACAGGCGCATCGCTCACTGCAGCCCAAACCTAGGCAGGGGACAGGCCTAGACTGTTTATAGTGTGTATTCTAAACCACGTTGAAAAAGCTATCCAAACTAGAGCCAGAGAACTGGGGCAACTCCACTGGAAGGATCACTCGATCATGATTTTTTTAAGACTACTCTAAGGAGTTAGCAGTTAAACGGAAAGCCTTTGCCGAAGTCCGTCGCAAGCTGCATGCTCTAAAAGTCCCCTTTTACCCTGCGCTAGCCTGCCAACCTACAGATTTCGGTTAATGGCACTACACATCAATTTGCCTCCCCGGACGCTGCCATGGTCTTTATTACAGATAGGTGGGCAGCAGCCCGGCACCTCTTCTCACACCCAGACAGAAGGATGGATAGAAGCCACAATTGTGACAATCCCCACAACCCCTCACACTGTTATGGAACCTGCAACTCTAAAAGTAGGAAAAGGCTGCTGAAATCGCCTCACTTCAAGCACGACCATCCATAGGACAGGATACACTCCTTGGACCAACAGGACCAGACTCTCTTCACAACTGAAACAGAATGTCAGCCCATATTTTGTGCAAAATCACTTTTCCCATTGCGAGACCTGCCAGACGCTGACTGAGTGGAGGAGATGGATATCAACACACAGCCCTGATAGAAGCTACCCGAGGATGAATGCAATACATGGGACTCTGCTACGGATGTTGCTCTGCCCTTACAGGAATTGGAGAAACTATCATTGGCTTCTAGCTCCCCACCAAGCCATAGCACCAAACTTAGCCCTGCAGAACCACAACATTCACGCAGAGGATGAACGCCCTGATTAACCAACCTTTCATAACAGCTGAAAATCAGATAAGCACCGAGCGGCAGGTGTCTCTGAGATTTGAAGATTAGAAGGAGGGATAGCAGGAACAAATTGGGGCTGATACGGCATGGAGTTAAGAGTTTAAGCTCACTCAGTATATCACCATTGCTGACCTAGAACAGGTCTCATTTTGCCCCTAGGCGACACACTTGGTGGTACATAACAAATGGGTTATACTGTAATGTTAGTTTGGAAGTTGCCTTAGGCTAATTATATAGTAAAGTTTACAAAGCGTGCTGTTTTTAAATGCTCAGAAATGGGTGTAAATGTGGTTATATTTCTGCCCGGTTACATCAGACCATTTTAAACTCCTCCTTTTTATATATATTTTTTTATATATATATTTATTCCACAAGCCTATTGTGCGGGGAAAGAACTGTAAGGTACTAAATGGATGCAATAGCACACATACTGTATCCTCAGCAGATCCCATATCCACATGCAAACTTTTCGGTCCCTGCTAGCATGGGGCGTAGTACAGGAAACTGCTCTGTTGAAATGAACCACTTGCACCCAGGTTGAGGGCTAAGCGTGGTCAAACTCTATACTGTGTCTGATAGTCAGATACTGTTTACTGGGGGTTGAGGGGAGATATAGGAGAGGAGGGTGGGAGACAGTTACGGACATAGCAGTATGGTGTCTCGGGCTTCAATGAGCCCCTCTTCTCTGTAACGCAACCCTCCACTGTGAAAAGCTGAGCCGGGCAGACCGGGTTTATTCCCAATTTCAGACACCTCCACTTGGAGGTATATATTATATATTACAGATTCTGTATATTGATATTAGTGTAAGATGTTTAGTATTGTTAAAGGTTTGCTGCCTAATCTTTTTGTCTTGGAAGATAATGCTGTTAGTTGGACTACCCCAGCCCACCTATAGTACAGTTTACATCATAGACAATGTACTTTAATGTTGGCTATAACATGTTTTGCTTGGTTAAAGGTTGTCCTCCTAATCTTTGGGGCTTAATAGACAATATGATTATTCCCTCAGACCCTTCCCATTAGATTCTTTTTAGAACTCCTCCTCCACTCCCATCCACCCTGAGTCTCAAAGATGGATGGGTGTTGTATAGTACTAGTTGTATCTAAGAAGGACGATTGAATATCTCCTCACCTGCAGAACCCTGGTAGACAGGCCATTACACCCCCAAGAACATGGAATATGGATCCCGTACTCTCACCATGTTGCCAGGGCTCTCTGCCAGCCAACAAACAGATCTAAAATCAGGGATCACCTATCAGGCTCTCTTTAACTCCCAGTGGGGGGAGTTACAGGCTGGAATATATCTGTATATCCTGGAAAGGCTCTGCAATGACTTCCCAATAGTTTCTACTTGTTTATATTGACAGTACTGTACTGGATAAATTCAGTACGTTCCTTTTAGTGTAGGGTAGCCTTCCCTCACTGGTACTCTATTCTTTCCACATCCCACAACACGATCGGGCATACCATTGGCTGGGGCCCCAGCCGGTTAAGTCCTTTAATGCCTTTTAGTGTGTTTTTGTTTGAGAAGTTAAGTAGTTTAAATTGGTAGACATAGAATGTAGATACAGGGCTCCTACTCATCCCTAAGATGGAATATAGCAACACCTAGCTCACTTGTTGTATATCTCTGTGTTTCTTATTTCAATAAAGGAGGGGTGGTTCTGCTGTACACATCACTGAGCGTTCCTACCCCCCCCCCCAGGTAATCGCTAGACCAAAATAATGGATGCTGTTTCACACCTGGAATGTCAGAGGACTGAACTCCCCAGTGAAACACAAGAAAGTCTTGACCCATTTGAAATGTTTACACTCCAAAGTTGCCTTTCTACAAGAAATCAAACTGTCAGACAATCATACACATGACTAAAGAATGGATGGGCCAGCAGGTTCATTCTAATGCCCCTATCAGGAAGCATGGTGTCCTAATTCTCTTGCATAAGTCTCTCCCCTGGACACTAATGCAGACACTTTCAAATCAGGATGGCAGATGGGTGATAGCTACATACCATACTCCCATGGGTCCACTTACGTTATGCAGTCTCTATGCCCCCAATTAAGACACTCCCTAGTTTTTTTTTACAATTTTGCGGAGGTGATCCTGGAGTTTAATCCCCCAGCTTGTCCCCTCCTTGTAGGTGGGGACTTTAACCTGATGTTGGTACCTCCGCTAGATAGGAACGACAGAGGTAAAGAAGCGCACCTCGAAAGTGGGAAGGCTCTCCTTCAAATGATCTCAGATCAGGGGCTTACGGAGTTATGGAGACTCTTCCACCCCAGAACAATGGATTACACCTTCCACTCAGAAGTCGATGCCTCGTATAGTAGGATGGATTTCTGGCTGGGCTCATCCACCATAGCATCTAAAACCCTCGCTGTCACAATTCTTCCTAAAACTATCTCTGACCATGCCCCGGTTCAGCTCCTTATACATTGGGACCCTGTAGCTCCCCCACCCAGACATTGGAAATTAGACCCTCTCCTAGCAAGAGACCTGGATTTTATCCCTTGGGCCAAGAATGAAGCCTCCCTCTTTCCAGCTGAAAATCCCATAGAGACACCAGCTAGCACCACATGGGAAGCTTTAAAGGCCACAATGTGGGGCAGTATCATGAGGTTTGCGGTGGCTAAACGGAAAGAAAGAGATCATCAGTTGGCTACCTAAGAACAGAAGCTAGCCACAGCTGAAGACATCTTTAAGTCCATGCCTTCCCCCTCCGTTCACTCCCCTACAGGCAGAACCATTCTAGGTCTGTGCTTTGAAATTAACCAGCTTCTTAATAGAAAGGCCGAAGCAGCCATACTTCACCTAAGGCATACCTTCTGGGAAGGGGGTGACAAGGGAGGCAAAATACTTGCATACCAGCTATGAAAACAGCAGGCCAATGGATATATTTTGGGGTTGAAGAACAAGCAAGGGGTATTGGACACTTCCACAGAGGACATTAATAACACCATGTCTTCTTTCTATAGATCACTTCATTCCTCCACACACACACACACACACACACACACACACACACACACACACACACACACACACACACACTAGAGAGACCCAATCATTTTTGGATACCTTGCAGCTGCAGCAAGCACAGATCCTGGACCTTCCCATTACCAGAGAAGTAGTATCTGCAGCCATTCACGGTCTGAAAAAGGGGAATCTCCGGGTAGCGATGTCTACACGGCAGGTTTTTACCAGGCATTAGCCTCGATTATCTCCCCTCTCTTAACTCTAGTCTTCTGGGAGATGGAGCTTAAGGGTACCCTTCCTCCCTCCATGTGGGAGGCAACTATTGTAGTCATCCCTAAAAAGGGCACGGATCCTACTAATCCTGGAAGCTGCCATCCGATTTCTCTCATTAATCTGGATAGCAAACTGTACACCAAAATCCAGGCAACTAGACTTGGTCCCCTACTCCCCAGACTTATACACTCTCACAGGTGGGTTTTATACCAGGTCATCATAGCTCAGACCACTTGAGAACCCTCATGAATCAGATGCCTTTTCCAAGTCACTTCCAACACCAGCTGCTGCCATTGCAGTGGACTTTGAAAAGGCATTTGATCCAATAGAATGGGACTATCCTTATATGGTTCTTATGCATTTTGGGATGGGAGATAAATTTCTCTCTAGGATACAAGCTATATATGCAGGCCCCTCAGCCGACGTTAATACAAATTCTACACTTTCCTGTATATTCCACTGGAAAGAGGCACAAGGCAGGGTTTCCCCCTCTCTCCCCCTCCTATTCATCTTGGCAATTGAACCCTTGGCCATGGCAATATGAAACCACCCTGATATAAATGGCCTGATGGTGGGAAGCACAAGTTACACAACTCTAATGTATACTGACAAGCTTTTGCTCCCTTAGCAGATGCCCATCGCACCATCCCTCCCCTGCTCAATCTTCTGGATGCCTTTTCTAGATATTCAGGCCTATGACTGAACCAAAATAAGACTGAAGTACTCCCCCTTAACACCCACTGGACACAACAGATGGTAGATGCAGCCGACCTCCTATGGACTCCTAATGGAATCACTTACTTGGGAATTGTCTTAACCCCGTCTTTGGATACAATACGGCAGACTAACATACAACCTCTCCTCTCCTCCATCAAGACAGAATTTGACAGATGGAAACTCCTCAAACTTACCCTAGCAGGGAAAATTGTGGCCGTCAAAATATCTGCCCCCTTAACTCTTCTACCTCCTTATGCACTTGCCTGTTCCTCTCCCTAAGCACTGGCATAGGGCCATTGATAAGTTAGTTGGGGACTTTCTCTGGGAAGGATCTAAACCCAGACACAGCCGTTCCAAACTTTGCTCTCACTGGTAGTAAGGTGGTTGGAATCTTCCATGGCTAGAAGGATACCGCCAGGCTTTTCTGCTGGCCCAAATGGTTACGTGGATGTTCTCCCCTTCCTCCCTTTCCCCACAATGGATACAACTCGAACTGGACACTATGGGAACTGCTCACCCTTTCTCACTTCTCATAACAGAAGTCTGTCCCAAAGTTGGACTATTCTGTAGACCTTACACAGATCATAGCACACCTATGGTGGAAATATCCCAAGCTAACTGGTTTAGTACTCATCTGAAGATGAAAATGGATCCTCTCCCGCTCCCCCATGTTCCTCTTTGGCAAAATCCCTCCATTACTATAGGAGGATATGTAGTATTATGACAACAATGGGTGAAGTTGGGCATTTCCAAAATGGAGGATTTAATGGTCCCAAACCTCAAAGCTGTCCATACATTCCAGTCCCTCCGACAGATATGGGGAATTCTGCAAACTAAGAGCCATTCTCTGCAAATGGAGATCTTCCCTGGTCCCCACACCACCAGAAATATTGACGTCCCTCTCGACCTTGGCCAAACTAGACAGAATTTCCCATCTTCAGACGTCTCAAATCCCTACATTCAGATTTTGTTGGGCACCTTACCTTAATTATGTACAACCTCAGATGGGGTAGGATGAATACTTCTCCATACCTTGCTGAATACAATAAGGTTTAAACATGGACAGTTAACAGATGGCTTAATGTTTCGAGGCAGTTCACACCATCCTTGGCTAAGGTTTTGGTTATATAAATCCACCCCCTACTCTTGGTATATCTGGCTGTACACCTGATTTTATTTCTATCTACAACATAATATTTAGGTTAAGAACTTAAGCTTTGGTATGTATCTGATTCTGCCCTAGGTTCAGTCTGAATTTTGTAGAGCATATACACTTTTGCCCAACTCTTCTCCGAGGCCATGAAAGGGGACTTGATTGGCTTGTCTAGATACAAGGAAATATGCTTGGTGTGCTCATGTCTGGCAAAGATGGTCGACTGGGAGGGAGATTTTGCCCTGGTGAGTACAGTAGTTTATTTCCATGGACTATCTTGGTGAACATCACAGTATACCCCTTTATGCCAATATTCTCACATTCATAAACATCCATTGTGCTACCTGTAGTCGTTCCAAGAGGAATAAGGATTGGATATTAACTCATTTCAGTACCTTTTATCTGACATTCCTGATTGTATGCATTAACAGTTAGACTTACCTGTATACCTCTATGAGACTAATTTGCTGCCTGTTCTTACCCCCCCCTTTTTTTCTTTTACTCCGATTCCTGCTCCATCTTCCCTCTCATTTTCTCTTTCCTTTTCCCCTACTCCTCTTATCACTCCTCTCCTTATTCCCTGTTGGAAATATACACCTGTATACTACCTGTTGATTGGTTAAATATATGATACAGATTTTATGGATGTATAATGTCTTGTTAACCTTTTGAAAATAAAAATTCTACAACAAAAAATAAATGTTTCAATTTTAACATGGGTCCAATTTACTAATTCTATCCAGGTACAGTATTACCAGTTAGAAATACCAATACAAAAATGTTTTAATTCTCCACAACACATTTCTGTAGCTATCGCTGTCATGTATTTTTATTAGTATTTCAAATATCCCTTCCAATGTTTGTGGATAATGTACTTTAACTTATCTGGGACTAAACTAGATCTGAAAATAAGGATTTGAAAACTTAAAAGTTGCTCATAATCATTAACCAGAGTTGTACATAGGCTCCATTAATCTGATTTGGAAACGGTTTTAGAGACTAAAGTTAGCCAAACATTATATGTGCTGAAAGTATTTATACACAGGTAACTGCATCCAGGTAGATAACAGGCTAGGAACTTCAGAAGCTGTAGCTCATTACATGAGAACCAGCAACAACTGTTGTGCAGTTTAATACATGTCCTTGTAGTTGTTCACGCTATAAAAAGAAACCTGTTTTACATTATTCCATTTTTTTAGCCCTTTCTTCTTGCTTAATTCAAATATTGCTTCAATATGATTAAACAAGTACAACTTTAAAGTTTTTGTTTTTTGCTAGTTGTTTTTTTAAGGGGAATTTTATGTATTCTTAAGAAATGGTCTATAATATCTCTTCCTCATTCATTCCCCCAGGGTTCAGTGTCCCTATGGTGGAGATCCATCCACTCTTATATTCCAATAGAATGGTATGATCACCCCCCCGCCCCAATGAGTACAGTACATGTTCCAAAGCAGTAAACTTTAGACCAAGCGGACTCTAATGGTGGGCTATTGCATAATGTGCTCCAATGACATTCTCCAAATTTTTATTTAAGCTTGCCCTAATGTGCTCTTGGATCCTCACTTTTAACATACAGGTAGTGAAGCCCATATTCTGCTGGCCCCCCTTTTTCCATACCGCATTACAGCACATAGGTGCTTCTACAAGTAATAAACTGTTTAATCTTGCTCATTTTATTATGTTCATGTGGGTGTATGTACACATGCCTGCTGAAACATATTTACAGACATTGCAAAACCCACAACAACCACCTTCTGGTTGATTGGTAACAGTTTCTCTGGACTTCCGTTCTGATAAAATCACTTCTAGTCAATATGCCTCCCAGATTCTGACCCTTTCAAAATGTTGTTCTGGGTTTCTATCCTATAACAGATTTTAGTTGTAAATTGCTTGTTAATAGGGCCAAAATCTGTGTACCAGATTGCCTATTGAGTCAGACACAGGGCTGAAGTCCAGTGAAAGGGTGCATGGACCTTCTATTTCCCTACATTTTGGTGTCAACAAGTCTTCTCTATCCTGTAGTCTGGCTTTTCTAATGCAATTTGTAAATTGGAAAGTTGGTAGACCCAACTAAACAGTCTCTCTGTCAAACCGTTGGCTTGTATTTTCAAAATCACTATTAGAGCTACAGTTTCTACGTATTCGGATGTATTGTACGTATGGAATGGAATCAATCAGACTACATGGATGTGAGCTGTTATGATGTAGGATACGATTAGCTGCTGTCTTTTTCCTGAAACCTTTACTAGCGATTGTACTGTCTTCATTAACAGAAGTAACATCCAAACAATTGAGCTCATGAGCATTGATTTCATAAGTGAATTTTAATTCAAAATTGCTTAATATCATGAAATCCTCAAATTCCTCAGTTGTTCCATCCCATATGCACAGTACATCTATAAAATACCAGCATACAATTTGGCCAAAGTATAATTGAAACATTTATAACATGATGGTTGTATTAAACTTAACATTAGTAAGTCCAGTAATAACACTAATTTGGGATACTCTCATCATTTAATCAAATTTCATTTAAGATTTATGTGTAATATGTATAAAAGTCTTTTTTTAATTTTCGTTTTCCTTTTGTAGTAATTGTGCTTACCACGTATGGATTGTTTTTTATATACATTTGAGTTTTCTTTGTTTCGCTGTATGAAATACAAATGTCCATGTTCATTAGGTCATGTGACTTTGCCCCAATATAAATTAAGAGGGCCTCAGACTATGTGACATACCCCTGAGAAAGATCTTTGCTGGTCGAAGCTCACATGCCACTTTTTTTTTCCAGCATCCAAGTTTGGAATAAAATGTTTATATAAGCTAATCATGCTGTATTTTGACTGCATTATTTCAGTGATTGCAGTCCTTTCTTCTATTTGAATTCATGGACTAGATATCCTGGGTGCACTGGCGTCTCTTGTTTTGAGCACTGTTTTTCCTTGGAATTTAATAAGGTCCCCATGATACCTTGATAGAAAGACTGAAAAAGGCTAGATATTATATTTTAATTTTCTGAAACTATAGGATTAAAAATACCTTTTTGAGCAGGAACTGCTCATTTACAAAGGTTCCATGTCAAAGGATGTAGGGTAACATACATACAAAGGTCAACAATGGTTACAGTCCTAAAACACTAAGCATCAATTATACAACCAAAAATGGAGAGACACAACATGAACCAGCTTCTGACAATTTTCGGGGTAAACCGTATATAGTTGGTATCGGGTAGGAAGGAGTCAGGAAGAAGTAGGCAGGTTATAGAGCCATTGTCAGAGGGTAAAGGTGGGTGGCAAAAGTGTGAGGTGGGTGGGCTGGAGGGCCCCATGTATGAAAGTGCTAGTTGAGGGGAGGGGTGGGGAGGTAAGGGGTGAAAGTGGGGGAAGCTGGTGCCAAAAGTTTGAAGCTCTATAGCAGGTTACAGGTCACCTTTGACTAGGGTAAAATGAGAAGCTACTTAGGAGAGGCAGTCACATTGAGTAGTAGAGGTGAGGAGTAGTTGGAGTTGGCTTTTAAAGGGACCTAGTGTCGCAGTTGCAAGTGTTTCTTTAAGGGTATTGTACCACTGAGGAGCCCTGTGCATGAAGACCTTTGACTCATGGTGGTCCGGCACCTGGGGACCTGGAAGGTCTGATATTGAGCACTGCATGTAAGCTGGGTGCTGTTGTTGGCAGTAAAGAGTTTTGCCACTCCTGATGGCATGAGCCGAGGGAGAATTTTTATCAAGCAGGTCTGGTATTGTATTCTACTAAGGAGTGGTGGGCAATCTGGCCTGGGCATACAGGTCACAGAGTGTGTGTTAGGTGGGCAGCACCAGTTAGAAGCCTACAGGCCTTGTTGAGTGTCAGCGATATCCTCCGGAGGCAGTAGAGGAAGCAGAGCCATAGAATGACTAGAACTTAGTTGATTATTTTAATAGGTCTCTTATTACTTGGATTGAAGCATGGTTGGGGAAATGGTGTACAGATGGTCAGAATAAGAGGCCACTACTCGGATAAATGATGTCACAAGTGGAGTTCCCCAGGGCTCAGTTTTGGGTCTGTACCTGTTCTCCATTTTCATTTCAGACCTTAATAAAATTTAAATAACTTTGCAATTAAGTTCACCAATGACACCAAACTAGCAGCTGATGTCAGTACTATGGAAGGGTTCCATAAACTGAGAACCTTTTAAAATTGGAAAACTGGGCCAGGTTACATGGTATAACGTTTAACCCTAAAAATGTATTCTGCACATGGGCAAAGCCAACCCATACAATGATTACTATATGGATAGTAAACATTTAAAAGTGTTAAAATGAAAAGGACTTTGGAGTCCTTGTTAGTAATGACCATAAGTTTAGTAATCATTGCACAGAAGTAGGAAAACAAATCTACCAAATGTTGTATAAAGAGGTCAATTTCTTCCAGAAGTAGAGCTTGTATTATACACTATACCTAGCATATATTTGCCCTTACTTGATTAATGTTCCCCATTATGGAGCCCTTATTTACGTAAGGACATCAACAAACTGGAGAGTGTGAGGAGAGTCACCAAAATGGTGGATGGCCTCCAACATATGCTTATGATGGTGGATTAAGAGTATTAAAGCTCTTTCCTTGGAACTTAGAAGATAAAGAGGTGATCTTTTGTTAATGTTTAAAGTTACTAGGGAAAATACTTTCTTGTCAGAACTGGGATTTCGTATTAACCATAGAAAAACCAGTCTTGGAAGTCATAGATTCCAACTTATTCTCACTAATTCTAAAGGACTTTTAAGAAGTTTCTTTACCCAAAGGATTATTCCCCTATGGAATTCTCTTCCAAGAGACATTGTTGAAGTTGACGCCTTTGACGCATTTAAATTAAAATGAGCTATTTTGATGAGACTTTTTATGGGATCATTAAGAGAAGTGCTATATGGGCCAATAGCCTTCTGCACTTCTTAACATTCCTAGTATGGAGACATCAGATGTCACATTTTTTAACCTGGACAAAATTCTAGACCTTTTGATTGGGAATTTATTCAATTTAAATTCCAAGTGCATCCATAACCCCAATCATTTTATTATTCAGGTATTTGCTCCTGTCACCCATTTGTTTTATTCTAGACAACTCTCCATATTAAAACTAGTATATTTCCCCCTCCCTGCCTAGTGCCAAGAACCAGTTCGGCACCATCCTAACAACTTGGGATAATTTGTTACTGGCCCGCTAGTCTCCTCTCTCCTCCCCCCATCACTATTTTTCTTGTGTTTTTCAATTAGTTTAAAATACAATATTTCGGCCCCAACCCCTCTGCATTCCTTTAGTCATCCTCAAAGTTTACAAAAATAGTAGAAATCTTATTTTTAAATCTGCAAGTGCGCCAGATGGTGTGGCATAAAACAGCAGCTGATTATTCAATATTACTTTGAGTTCAGAGGGGGAGAAAAACCATGAATACTTATTCCCTCTTTCCAAAGCCTTTGCTGTATCCCCCAAACTGTCTTCTCTGCTCCAAAAGGGCTTTGGAAAAATCATTCTTTAAATACACTTGCTGATCTCTAAAAGTGGTTTTACCCTTACTATAATAATCTTCCTATCGTGGTCTGCATTCGAACAATCCCAGGTCTTGATTTTGTTGATCCTTATCCATCTTTCTCCCTAACCAATGCACCCTATTGATAAGATACACTTCTTTGGTACAGCCTAAAATCACAGCAAAAGATTAGAAAGAATATTAATTAATGTTTACTCAGATTCCAAAGTTGGGAGAATTCCAAAATTCTTATGTTGTTCCTTCTGGACCCATTTTCTTGGTCCTCTAGTGTCCACTTTAAAGTTTTTGCTGTTTCTCAATGTCTTTGACTTGAACCACTAAAGCCCTGTCCACACTACAACTCAAAACCCCTCTAACATTAGAGGGTCCAAACTATTACAGCAACTGTTTTCTGTTTACACCTGTAAACATTGAAGGCGTCTACATAATAGTTGTGGAAACCACATATGAGTGGTTTCAACAATAGTTCTGAAACTGGTTCTGCCTCGGTAACATTACCGGGTGTAGTGTGGACACATGAGTGTGTTGCCCCATCTGTCCCCCAGTGCAGACCGCATTGCATTGAGGGAGAGGGTGCCATCCGTAATGGTCCCACGGCACCCACAATGTGGACAGGCTGTCACAGTTCCACACAGTTACCGAGACTGTTCACTGGCAGTGTGGACACACTAACTGTTATTGTCTGTAGCAGTTTGGAACCATTACAGCTTGTAAGCGGTGTAGTGTGGACAGGGCCTAAGGGGACTAGTTGGTCTTCCAATTCTGATTGTTCTTTTTCCATCTTGGTGATTCGATTTAGTCCCAAATTTAGGTTAACATCCATCTTTGTATATTTTTAGTAAGTGTTCTATTGAAGTCTGGCAGCTGGTGAAGTTTGTCCATAGTGTTTTGCAATATATTAAAGGAAAACTGCACCCTCGTATCTTCTAAATGCTGTTTGTTTCCATGTCAACAGACAACTCTTCATGTAGCTGTTAAAGATGTATAGTATGCAATTGCTTCTGTTAGTTTTCACACTCCATACTAAAGCCTGTCACTCTCCCGGGAGGTCCTTTTCATGGTTGTTGAAGTCTCATTGTCCCCGAGCTGTATTAGCATATGAGAACATGTCTGATCAACCATTTATATCGTGCATCTCTATGTTAAAATAACAAATACGCTGCAAAAACTCTCTGGAAACTTATAAACCGAATGAAGTTTTAAGGGGACTGCATTTCAACTTGGATAGCTTGTAAAACTTTCTGAAGGTAAATGTGGTATTTCACAGCTTCTTGCAGCTTGGTTCTTTTAAAACTACTTAAGCAGACAGACATACTGGGGAGTTGAAAGGTTGATTATGCATCACATTCTCTTATGCTAATGCAGCTCCCGGGGACAGTGAGTTCAACAGCCATGAAATGGACCCTCCCAGGAGAGTGACAGGGCCTAGTATGAAGTATGAAAACTAACAGAAGCAATTGCATACTATACATCTTTAACAGCTACATAAAGAGTTGTCTGACATGGAAGCAAATGACATATAGAAGATATGAGGGTGCAGTTTTCCTTTAACTTTCTCCATCCATTGCTGGGCCCATTTTGAAGGATCTTCCTGCATCATTTTTCCTCATCCCACATCTTGTTCTGACTCGCTGCATTTTTCTGATGTAATTTTTTTTGCCTTGCTGATCCTCCCTTTATTTGGTCATCCTCAGACTCTAACAGGGTATCATCTGTGCCTTGGGGCCTGTTTGTGACCCTTTTTTTTTTTTTTTCCTTAAAGTAATTTCATTGTCACTTGAAGCTGTATTAGTTTTAGCTGCCACCGCCACCATTCTCTTTGTCTTTCTGTCTTGGCCTCTGGATTTTGTTTCAGGGGCATTATGATTTTTGGCCACTTATTGCACAACACTTGTTTAAGGGTAATTTTACTTGAACAAGCTTCTTATTTCTAACTTCTGTTTTCTTTACTGATTCCACTGAACTGCAAGGTAACTGATCCTGAAGTTTTTATCTTTAGATGTCTGAAATAATTTTTTTTTTTTTTTTTTTTTTGCTTGTTGCTATATCATCTTGAACATTCCACATATATTCCAACAAATGGACTGAGCATTGAATAAATGTAAAAAATAAGTAGAGTTCATAGGTTCAACTATTTACTTAGAACTAATTATACACAAATTTGAACTGAGGATCATAAGTACATCAAATCAATAACTCCAGATTGAAGAAAGATGACCAAAGCGGTTTAAAAAAAAAAAAATATATACACACTTGGCTGAGGTGAAGTTGTACAGACTGTCATTCACTCATGCAATTCTTTTTGCAGCTGAAGCATTTTTCTTGCAGGTTAAAATAAGGAAGGGGTGCTAGTGATGTTAGACAGATATGAAGAAGCAGCAGCTGATAAAAGGCACCCTGTCAAATTTGGTCTTACCCCGACCATAGATTTTTAGGGCCTTTAGTTTTATGGTGCCATTGAAAAACTCTGAAAGTTTCTGTCCTTTAAGGACCAATTCTGAGCAGAAGCTCTGACTGCCACACAAAGACCCAACCAGCTGCTTTATTAGGACAATCCAAACTTATTTAAAGTTTTCCTCACAATGCCCACCACCACTTCTTTCAGCGCATTAAAAAGACTGTATTCAGTGGATGCTGAATGAGAACACTGTCCACAAATATACTGTTCATCGGCAACATTTCTCACCAATAGGCATCTTCCCATGTGCGTGTTACTTAGCTTCTTGTGGAACTTGCTTCGGGTTACCATTTGACTTTTTTTTTTTTTCTTTTTTAATGACCATCACCACCTGTGGCCTGCTGCCTCTTACCTGCTTCACCACTGTAGTACTTTACAGTCTTTTCCATCAAACATTGGGGAGGGAGAGATGAGGAGAAAGCAGCCTACTCCATGCTAAGACAAAAGAACCTCTGTGCGCAAGCACTGAAGCAATAGTTATCCCAAAGGGTATTTGGCGGGAAGCCAAGTTTCAAAGAAGTACAAAATCGCACATAGCCCCACAATGCAAAGCATCATGGGCTGCATATGCAAATCACCACAGAATATTATGCTGGTTCAACTTTAAGCAGAAATGCATGGTGCCGAAAGGCCTCTCACGCAGTTTGCAAAGGGTGCCAACAGAAGACATAGACACGTGTTTTGTCCTACCAGGACTCATCAGTATTCCTTATCTGTTTGACATCCCAGTGGAATGAACCAGTTACCCTAAGATGGTCTATCTGGGTTATGTTGTGGTGAGCATGCATTAGCAGTGTGGGAGGGTGATGGACAGAAGTCTATTTTGGAAGGAAGAGCCCACAGGTGATTAAAGCACAGAAGGAAAATGAGGAGGTGGTGCTTGACGAGATCCACCCAAGGATACTAAAATAACTGAACACAGTGCTAGGTGCTGTCTGGCAACAGTATTCAGTACCTCACTGGAGATGTGGGGGCTGGTTATGGAGGACTGCCAATGTGGTCCCTCTGCACAAGAGCAGCAGCAAGGAGGAATCTAGTGGGTATAGACAAGTCCATTTCACATCGTGTGTGTGTGTGTGTGTGTGTGTGTGTGTGTGTGTGTGTGTGTGTGTGTGATTAATGGAAATGCTGCTGAAGAAGGGACTGATGGAGTACTCTCTGACTGGGTTACACAGGAGGCTAAACCTGAAATGTGGCAACCTGCGGGTGGGGTAGAAGGTGGTAAACTGGGTTTCACGGTGGTAAACAGCAGTCCTGCAAGGGTGGGACAGTGACCAGTGGTGTACCAGAGGGATCAGTATTGGGTCCAGTCCTCTTCCATGTCTTCATAGGTGACATTTCTGTGGAAATGGAGTGGAAGGTGTCTCTTTGTAGATGATACAAAATTCTGCAACTGGGTGGACACCCAGGAGACTATAGAGAGAATGCAAAGGGATCTGAAGAAATTAGAGGAGTGGTTTAAGGTGTGGCAGCTGGGTTTCTTCTCCCCCCCAGGCAGTTCTCCCCTCTGGTCTGCCTGATGGCAACCTCCTTCCCTGTCCTCCTGGACTTATGGTTATCCGTCACTTGTTCAGAACTGCGATGGGTGGGTGGCCTTCCATGTCATTCATATGAGAGCCTGTGGGGGGGATGCCAGCTATGGGCAGGCTGGCATCTTTTTCCTCTTTTCTGCCTTTGGACTGTAGCATTGGGATATGTGCACAAAGTACATCACAGCCCTGCCCCTGTGCAGTTCCATGGTGCTGCTACCTGGCCTCCACCAAGTGTCAGTCTCTGCAGCAGGAACTGATGTCCCCCTCCTTGAAGGACAGCTGCCATCAGGCACTCAATCCTACCTCATCCAACCGGCCTACCGAATGACTGAGTGACCCTTGTCTGTTCCTGAACGCTGGTGTGGGGGGAAGAAGCACAACCATTTCTCCACTGGGCTGGCTTGACAGCTGGATTTCAGTGCCAGAAAATGCAAAGTCCTACAGCTGGGGTGGGAAAACCTGAGGGCTGTGTATATGATTGAGGTGAGGAATTTGGTTACTAAGCAAGAGTGACCTTGGGGTAATCATACCTGTTGATCTCAAGGTGGTAGGATAGGGCAGTAGACAAGGCTAGCCAGATGCTGCCTGGGGTGCATAGTGAGGAGCATTACCAGCAGGAGAATGGAGGTATTGCCACTGGATTGCTTGCTAGTATGACCCCACCTGCAGTACTGTGTCCAGTTATGGAGGCCACACCTCTGTAAGGACATTGACAGGATGGAGGTGGTCCACAGAAGGGCTACCAAAATGGTGCAGGGGTTACATGAGAAACCATATGAGTAGAGGCCGTAGGAGCTCGTCACATGCTCCATGGAAGACAATTTTATTTATTTTTACTTTTATACTTGTAAACCAGATGAGCAAATTGCCCACTTTCACAGGTGACAAGTTTTACACACAAAACAAAACATAATAAAATAAAAAAAAAAAAAATGAAGGAACACACAACTTCAGTCCAATCAAGTGTAAATACATTTATGTTGGGTAAAAAGCCACTTTTTTTAAACCAGTTTTAAAACATCTAATAGAATTGTTTTCAGTAATTTCTGTCGATCATATTTAAAAAATGGTGGGCGCCCTAAACAATAGTGACCTTTGCCCAAATATTATATATTATATATATATATATATATATATATATATATATATATATATATATATATATATATATATATATATATATATATATATATATATAATTTTTAAATAAAGGCAGTTTAAATGTGAGTCTGAACTGGGATCTAGGGACAGTGGGACAGGGAGAATGCCCTGTCATCACTTTTTATAGAGGAAAGTGCCCATTTTATGTAAAACCCTATCAAATGATGTAGAAGATTGTTCATATAAGTCACAACTGTAAAAGCGACAGTTAAATCTTCCAACATCTAAGTGCAGAATTCTATGTAACCCTTGGACAATTTAGGACACCTCCTGCTAGAAGAGGAATAAAATAGTAGACCATAGTCCAGGATACTAAACATAAAAATGTGTTTTCTGGACTCAGCAGTTAGATTGTATCTGATATAATAATCCCAACCTTTGATGTAAAGTCTTTCTAAAAAATTGTATATGGGGTTCAAAAGTGAACTGACTGTCCATTAAAATTCCCAAATACTTGAAGACTGGAACAAACTCTCTTTCAGTGCCTTTCTTATAGATGAGAACTCTGTAGTTATGTACTTTTTATGAGAACACCATCTTGTTTTTTTTTTTTTTTTTCTCTCTTTTTTGAGTAACCAAACCTGAAAATGATCAAAGTCAATATAAAGATTATGAAGAGCAGTTTCAGGATTGGGATGGAGACTGATTAAGATGGCATCACCTGCATAAAGAGTCATTCTGGTCTGTGCACAAGTATTGAGAGCCAAATCAATGTATAAAGAAAAGATTAGTGGCCCGGATTGAACCTGGGGAACACCACCGTGGAAGATGTAGGGTGGAGAAGCAGTAACAATAATAGTTCTGTGATACCTACTACATAAGTAGTGTTGGTACCATCCAGTAACCTTCTTGGTAAAGGAAATCTACAGAAGACACTGGGGAGAAGGCCATGTTCTACCAAATCAAAAGGCCTTTGGTGAGTTCTACAAACAAAGCCACACCAGAGTGGCCTTTGTCAAGGCACCCTGGATGCTGCTCATGAACCATGAAGGCCATCTCAGTACTATGTTTTGGTTTAAAGCCATATTGATGACCAGACAATGAGGCATTTTCCAAGAAATCCAAGGTTTGGTCCAAAACAATTTTCTCAAGCATTTTTGAAATGGGTAAAAGAGGACATAGAAGAGGAGTTACCATTTTTTTTTTTTTTTTATTTAACACTGGTTTTATAGTAGCAAGTTTCCAACTGCTTGGAAAAGCATTATGGTTAGAAGAAATTGAAGATGTATGACAAAGGATAAGCAAAGCAATTAATACCAGTTCAATAATCTAATCATATCCACTTCATCATGACCTTGAGGGTCATTTTATATATATATATATATATATATATATATATATATATATATATATATATATATATATATATATATATATATATATATATATATATATATATATATATATATATATATATATATATATATATATATATATATATATATATATATTTTTTTTTACCAGGTCAAGTGGAATTTTAGGTTAATATAAGTGGATTCCTCCTTGGGTACAGTACTTTGTTTGGGTCAAGGGGATTCTGTAAGAATAGAGGTTCCCAAAATGTCTATTGAAAACATCTGAGACCTGAGAAGGATCATTAATACACTGTCCATTATGAAGAATGGTAGAAGTTAGATCTTTTTTTATTCCCTTCCCATAAGTTTAAGGGGCATGCCAAGTTTATTTATGAGTTACCCTTAGAAATTCTTTGTTTAGTTAAACAATAATCGATCTTAGATTTCCTAATCTCAGATTTACACTTCTTTCTAAGTGTCTCATATTCTTGGAGGACAGGATCTTGGGTTGCTCTATGTCGCTTCCAGCTCTTCTCGTTTTTTTTCATTAACTGAAGTCCCTAGTAACCCATTTTTGTTTATGGATTCTTATTCTAATTCTTTTTGGAGGGGCTACCTTATTTACTATAGTATTGTGGACAAAGCAAAAAAAGTCCCATGGTGAATCTATTTGGGTACAGGAAAGAAGGAGGGACCAGTCAATTTCCCTACATAAACCTTCAACAGTTTCAGAGGATAACTTGGCAAAACTCCTACTTTCAATATTGCTAGGGGGCCCTCTTGAGATCTTAGCCGACCATTCACATTTGATTGGATGGTGATCACTCATAATGTCCAGCATTATCTCCCAGTTGACAATCCTGTCAGCATGAGTGACCACAACCCAATCAAGAATTGTCCCACTACCCAATTTTTATAGTTGGGCCTAGTGACTTCCTCAATTAATTGCCTAACACCCGAATTAGATGAGGTTTCTCTAACTTCACTTTTAAGTATTTTTTTTTAATTTATTGTTTTTATTGGATACAATCGGAATTACAATCCTTTGAGTCACAGACTCTTTTGCGAAGGCTCCACGTCAGTTACAGAGGGTGGAGGGTAGACAAATACAGAGAACGCACAGTAAACCGGTAGAAATTCATAAAACAGTACTGCGAGTGCAGTCCTGGCATAATCTTAGTTAACTGGTGGTGGTAGTAGCAGGCATCGATACAGGATAACCTTTGTCAGAGAGGTAAATGATGCTGACTCTTGGGATCTATCGGGACCCTGTGTCATTTTATTGGGGTATGAAAATACCAGGAGGGCAGGAAGTTAGCCACAGTCATATTTTCTGACTCCAGGGTTGTACTCTGAGGGCTGATTTGAATTGGGAGGCTAAGGGTCTGAGAGATGGGGGGTAGAGTGTTTAGCCAAAGAGGGGCACGGTAACGGAATGATCTTTGCCCAAGGGATGTTCTACAGTGGGGGACCAGGAAAGAGGAGGATGCTGCGAGTCTAGTGTTACGCCTGGGGGGGGCTATGCTGACTATTGGGAGAAGGCCGATGGGTGCGAGATGGATCTTTTTTGCTAGAATGCAGGAGTGGTACTTAAGTCTTCTTGGAAGTTTAGCCAACCAGCCAGAGCTTAGAGCTCACAGGGATGTGTTAATCTGTCACACCCGGTGACTAGGCGGCAAGCTTTATTCAAAGCAGTATTGATGCTATGAAGGGCTGTAGGGTCCGAAGAGCCATATATCACTATCCTGTAGTCTATTAGGGAGAGGATAGAGGAGGTGACCGCAAGTTGCATGACCTGGGTGGGTAAGCAATGTTTAAGTCTGTAGAGGATACCCACTCTAGTGTTAACAGCGGAGGAGAGAAGTTGTATGTGATGATGGTAGGAGAGGGAGGTGTCTAATGTAATTCCCAGGTATTTAAAACATGTAACATGTTCAAGTGGGGCACCTTGTTTGTTTTCGATTAGGAGATTCGACTGGCTGTGTGGACTTTGTTGGTGTGCAAAGATCATGGATTTTGTTTTTTGATAGTTGATGATCAGGCGGTGTTCAGTGAACCAGGTTTCTAGCTCCCTGAAGAAACCCTGAAGAGCTCATTGGGCGCTCGGCTGTGGGTGTTTCGAAACACTACCGCATCATAGCTAGAGTAGCAGGTTACCGCTACATGACTTGGGGAGAGAGTTTAAAAGAGGTGAATAGTATAGGCCAAGAATAGACCTTGTGGGACACCTGAGGAAACTGTTTTACAGGAGGAGATGGTGGTATTTATCCTGACTTGCTGTGACTGGCCTGTTAGGTAGTCCTTGAACCAGGCAGTAGCCTCTGGGACCACATTAAGTTGTGGAAGGACATAAAGCAATAAGCTCATGACCGGACCGTGTCAAATGCCTTGGTCAGATCCACATGGGTGCCCTGCTATAGATCCTTGGTCGAGGGCCTCATGGATGAATGAGGTGAGCTCAGTAAGAGCTGTGACGGTACTGTGGCCAGACCGGAATCCGTGCTGTTCTGAGCAGAGAAGGTTGTGTTTAGTTAGGTGTTCTGATAGTTGGTCCGACACTATTTTCTCCAGGGCCTTGGAGAGAGGAGGAAGAACTAAATTGGTCTATAGTTGGTTGTGTTGGTGAGGTCGCCGCTCTTCAGAATGGGAGTGATTATGACTCTTTTCCAGGTTGTGGGAAACTGACCTAGGCATAAAGAGAGGTTGAGAATTTTAGTGAGATGGGGTAGTGTGACATCCAGGGTCAGCCTAATGAGTTTTAGATCTAGGGAATCATTGCTGTGCCCGTGTGTGGCAATAGCTTCGAAATGTAGTGTTTTGCCTTGAGGCGAAATAACTCTCAGCGAAAGGGTATAATATTGTTGTTACTCGAGGTATCAGTGGGAGGGGTGGGGGATAGTGGAAATAGTTAGGGGCAAATATGGGAGGTCCGAGAAGGCAGAGTTGAGGGCTTTGGCGATAGAGGAAGAATCCTGGGTGATCTCACCATTTATTGTAAGCTGGGTGGGTGCGGTGAGCAGGATTTACAATTGAGTTCCTTTATATTGTTCCAAATTTTTTACCGTCTTCCCAAGAGGTGGTAAGGGTATGTTGGTAGTAATGACTTTTGCCTGTCTTAGGGCCCAGGTACATTTGTGCGGGCCTCACAGTAGAGTTGTCTATCCTGGGTGTTTTGGTAGTCCAAGTGCCTTAAGCCATAGGTTATCGATGTTGGAGCTGGTTAAGTAGTGAGGTGGTGATCCAGGGTGTGGTTCTGGTTTCACTACTTGCTTGGAGAGAGGCGAAACGTCGCAGGCCGTGTGAAGTGGTTATAAAGTGGGAGAGCCAGATCTACAGACTGCGTGGTGTAGATGGGGAGCCAATTGCTGGTAGCTAGGTGGGTTTTGAGCTTCTCTAAACCTCCCCTCATCAGTCGCCTCTGCCAGGTGATTATGGAGGGGCATGGGGTAATTTTTCTGACCACCAGCAGGTCACTGGGGAGTGGTCACTGATAGCGTCTGGGAGCACAGTGGCTTTGGAGATGTTCCATGGCCTGTTGGTGAAGATGAGGTCTAAAAGGGTGGGTATCCCTGTTCTATTGTCCCTTCTGGTGGGAGAGGCGACGAGTTGGGTAAGATCGTAAGACAGAGCAGTGTCTTTGAAGCTGGATGAGGCAGGGATAGCCAATTGACATTAAAATCTCCCATAATAACTTCACTAGTGTTGGGTATGTGTGAGATACTGTGGAGGATAAAGTCGAATCTTGAGGTTTTTGGTTGCTCGAGAATATAGTCAAGTGATGGAGGTCTTAAGCACCCAGACTAAGTTTAACTGTTAGTGTCTGGGCACCATATTGTGGTATAGGGGTTTGTACTTCAGTGGCATGAAGAGAGATTAGAGTACCAGTTGCGGTTAAAATCTTCTAATAAAATCCACTCTAATAAAATCCATCTTCCGCACAGTAGTTACTAATTCTAAACCCTGCAGTATTCTACCCGGGGGAATATAAATTGTGCTGATGGTTAGATGTTTGTTTTTTATCCAGAAAGGTCAGCTGATAAAATATCGCATCCACAATTTCCTAGGGGTGGTTTATAACACTGTAGTTTTAAATTTTTGTGAGCATATATTATTGTCCCGCCCCATCTCTTTCCTAATCTCTTGTCTAACACGATTATATCCTCGGAGTTGAATCTCAGTCAATTACTCACTTAACTAGGTTTCTGATACAGTAATAACATCGATTCAATGAAACTCAGACCAGGCTACAAACTGAATCCATTTAGCCAAAAGACTTTGAACATTTAAATGGGCAATTTTCAGTGTTGGGGTGACAGTGCCTGACTGGGGATTTGACTGACTGAAGGAGAATCGAATCCATCTCGAAGGAAAAACTAGGACCTGGATGGGGGTGAACGGATCCAGACATCCACAATAGCAATACTAACAACCTTTTGTGACTGATTCTGTCCTCAAACTCTTTCCTTTTTTGGTACAACCTATAACTAATCTCTGAACAAATGAGTTGGACTGAAAGTTGAAGCAGAACAGACTTTTTTTTTTTCTTTACCAATTGTTTTACCAGGTGAGATGCACTAAGCTGAAAGCTTGTTTGCCGGTTCAACCTGGGAGCATAAGGAAGTTAAGTGACTTGCTCAGGGTCACACAGTATGCAAGTGGGGGCTGTGGGATTCAAGCCCAGGTCTCCAGATTTGCAGCTCAAAGCCTTAAACCACTGCACCATACTGCCTCAATTCTTATGACAGGGCAGCTTATAAACCATAGTTTAATCCCAAAATCAGAAAAACCTTCCCATGTTACATTTAATTACTTGCTTTGTTGAACAAAAATGTGAAGACAATAACTGAAAACAGTTACCCTGAGGCCCAGCATTAATGGAGATGGTGTGTGGATAAACAAACTAGTAGTCAAACCCACATTTCAAATCACAGTTTAAATTTAATTATGTCATTTAAAAATAAGTTAATGACAGTAAACCACTATTGTTGCCTCAATCTAATTAAAAGATGGGCCTTACCTATTAAAAAAATGGACAAACTCCAAATACTATCTCTTCTGAGTGGCGATTGCACCACTCATTTTCGCTCGCGCTAGCAAAGTCTGCAGACCCCGCCTAAGAATGACACCCAGCTGTCCGCTCCCCTGAGCCCCCTACACTCTGAGCTAGAATAATATTGAAAGAGTTCACAGCGTGGGTACTACAGTATCTTACGAGAGAAATTATGTTCCCAGTGTAAAACATTCTCTTGGCAGCAAACCACAGTCCTTGGTGCAGGAGCTCTAATCAACAGTCAACTTTGGTACAGTTGCAGTCTCCTTGCAGGATGGGTGATGGAAGTGTTCATAATTGCAAGCAGTGGCATGGGCTTTTGAAGTCTCAGACCCCATCTCAGAATGACATGCTCAACTGAGTGAGAGGAGGCTGCATTGAAACTTACGGGGTGGGGGTAGAGTTAGGAGGGATGTGAGGAAATAATTCAGAAAGGGTGGTGAATACCTAGAACAGTCTGCCAGAAGAGGTAGTGGGGAGCTAAAAACATGCATGGGATAAGTACAGGAAAGAGGAGGTAGGGACACCTGTGACAGAATAGGGTCAAGGGTGTAGTAATAGGTAAGGAAAATCGGCAGATTAGATGGGCCTACTGGTCCTTTTGACAATACATTCTATACTTATTTTTCAATGTAAGCAGCACCACCATAACAAGGCTGACTGAGGTGCCAGAATAAGCTTACTGAGAAAAAGAAAGCTGGATATTCAGAAATGGAATAAAACACACAGGTGAAGCTCAAATAAGAAGTGGAAGAAAGTTGGTTACAGCCAACAGTGGCTACTTTTGACTTGGCATAAGCTTTAATGTTTAAGGTTTGTAGCATTTTTGGATTGCTGTAGTACAATAAAATCTTAGCAGTTTTCAAAAATGGGTACTTTTACTTTAAACCATTTAATTCTTACTAATTGTAATATTAATAAAATAGACATTGTATACATAGTTTTGAGACAGACTGTGCCATTTTGACTACATTGTCAGTATAGCCTTCCTATTACCCGCCTCATGTACCTGGTGCAGAAAATTTTCCAGTCCCTGCCAAAGTGTGATTCTGCACAACTGAATGCCATTCTGCACCACAGGTGCAGAAACTCATTTTGGCCAGGATTTGAAAATGACCACTGTGACATACATGAGGTGGGGTAATAAGGCTATGTTGACATTCTGGAGTCAAAATATTTAAAAATTCCAAAGTTACAAGGGTATGTAGCAAAATTGCAACAAATGGTCATAACTTTGCCATTTTTTCATATTTTGGCCCCAAATTTGCAACATAGCCTTCTTATGACCCCACCTCATGAACAATATAAGTGACATTACACATATCCTGCCTGAAAGGTGAATTCACCAAGTGACTGCAAAATTGTCTTTCGGGCAGGAGTTGTATAGTGACAGTTGTAGTGTTCATGAGGTGGCATCCCCAAAAGGCCATGTTGAAAATTTGGGGTCAGTATGTCAACAAATTAGTTATGCATCAAAGTTGAAACCTCCATTAAAAACATAGGACTGCAGTTGCTGGTTCCAGCAGCAAGATGGGTCTTCTATCAGGAGCTTGGATCTCGAACCTGGGACCTCCGCAGGGGAGTGACAGTCTAGGGGGGTGTCAAGGGGTATGTGGGGAGGTGGGTGCACAGTGAGTGGTCAGGTGGGGCACGAGTGATCGGGCGATGGACTTTTTTTTTTCCTTCAGGTTTAAAACAAACCAAACATCAAGGGACAAAGGAACAGGGACAGCGATCAGATGGGGAGGATGCCACTAGACACCAGGGAATGAATGAATTACAGGAACAGTGATTCGATGGTGGGGTGCCACTAGACACCAGGGATAGAAGCATTATGAGGATGGTGACCGGTGGAGGGAGGGGCTACTAGACACCAGGGAAACAATGGGCTGGCAGTCGAGGGGTGGGCGCTTCTGAACACCGGGGATACCAGGGATGGCCAGCTTCTATGATTAGCAATCCTTGCTAATCAAGCTGGCAATTGGCTCATGTTTCCTGATTCTTGGGTCGCAGATTGCAATGCGTACCCACTTATTTTATGCCTTGCAGTCTTGGTTACCCTAGTAGTGGTACACACGAGTCAAGATCCTACACAAATGATTAGCTGACATACATTACAGGAAAGAAACAATCTTACATGACTTAAATCATAGGAGTTCCTCTGCTCTATGCATTTGCCACTACCTAAACCCAAGCTGTGCTATGTGCTTGTCCCCTCACCTCAGAACACAATATGCCAACTATTTTTGGTACCCACCCACCTCCTGCTGTAGCACTATAGAATGCATGATGCTTGAAGGGTGCCATGTGCCAATGGGTTACTGTCCCTGCCTGGGCTACCACACAGGTTAAGGGGCCTAGGTTCTGTTGCGATGGTGTTTGGTGGTTCTATCCCAGAACGGAAAGGAAAAAAAGGGGTGGTGCCTCCACCCAGAGTAAGGTAACAGTGTGCCTTGTGTGTGTGTGATTGGTACAACCTCCTGGGATGCTGCACCGACCCACCTCCCCTTTCAGTCACTTCACACGCTGGATACCACTTTGTCCACCAATACACACATGCTTAACAGCTAATACCAATAAAACACCTACAACACAGGAATTGCTACAAATAAACCACAGATTTATTTTGGGGGGGGGGGGGTACCAGGAACAGGGTTGCTGTTGAAGTGAAAATTAGGTTAATGTGGCTCCAGGGCCCATAGGTCGGATCACACACTACACCCACCCCCACTGGTACCAGTGCAAACCCTCTATGTTCTATCCGTCCAAGCTGGGTACTCTGACTGACTTAATGCAGGTCAGCGTTGGGAGCCCTTGAAATAACCCTTCCTAGGGCTCTAGCTGTTTTAAAGTTACACCCACTTTGGCCAGGGCAAGCCCAGATTCCTCCTGGTTCTGACGACTGGAATTTGACTACTGGTGCAGTAGGTTCAAGCAGTTAAGGATCAGCTGAGCAAAGAGGCAGCAGGCAACTGGGCAATGAAATGCTTGTCTGGACAACGAAATTAACAACTAGGTCGACGTGGGACTTGCTTGAAGATTCTTGCAGCTTGTCACCTTCACCCCACATACAAGGCCAGATTACAGAGCACACTGCAAAGCCTACCAGGCCACAAGGAACCCAGACCTAGGACTGACGCAATCGTCCAGCTCCCTCAAGGGTCCAGAGTGCCCCAACACTTGGGCATGTGCCATTGGCCCCTGCAGCCCAGTCTGCCTCACTTGGTAGGGTTGCAGGTTCCCCACCTGGCTCAGAGTTACAGCTATTAGAATTGCAGAACCCAGACCAGACTGCCCAAACTGTCCAATGTACCAGAAAATCCCAAACCCTGATTGATTTCTGTTGTCCTTCACAAATATTGATAAACATAACTCTTCTTCAATTTATTTATTGATTTTGGTAATGGGTCCTTGGCATAGATTTAGTCCACTCTCTCACAAGTAATTTCAACAACAATTTTGGGTGCCCAAGTTAGTGACTGGCTGTCCACAGGGTCATAGTATCAAAGATGACTGCTATTGTATACAGTTCCACACAATCTCACAGCAGTCCCAACTTTAAGAAGTTCGAGCAGCCAAACAGTACAGTTTATACAAACAGTGGCCCCATAGTTCGGCAACAACCTTTGTCCTTTATCGAGCGACTGCAAAATTATAGTCCACCTTATGCCTGTTGCTAGCTCAGAAATGCAGTCTACCTAGGGGTAGCCATCTCAGCTCATTAATATTCATGATGCCTTCATTTACATTTATATATGCCTCCGCCCCCATTACAAGCTTTTTGGCGCTTTTAAAATAAAAGGTGCAGCCACTTCTGAGTGCCTCCCCATATGTCTGACCCCCGATTAGGTTATACTGGGGGTTGCGACCACTGGGAAGGCAATTAGAGCACTGCAACAGCTACAAGAACATGGACAGGCACCAGTGTGCATGCACAGAGTCCATTTTACTCTGCTGGCCCCTTTCAGATCACATGTGGGCCGGATCACGACTCTGGGGAAACCTTCAGGACCCCTGGACTGGTGGTGGGATAGCAACGGGAGGAGTGGGAGTGATGACGAGCTCACCTGAACATCACGGTAAGCTCTGCCTATTTTGGGGGGCTGTACACACAATTTCACTGACTGATCTAATGGGCTTCAACCTTCCTTTACATTTTAGTTCTCTGCTTGGTATATTCCCATCAGAATTCAAAACCTTACCATGTATAATCCAAAAATGTACAATGGAACTACCACTCTCTAGTCCATTCACACTCCTCCCAGTCATCACCATACAAGGCATTCATAGATACATAAGTACATAGATGTCAGCAGATAAGACCTTTGGCCCACCGAGTTTGCCCATGGATGCTATTAACTGTACTTCTTTATGCTTCCCAGGAATTAGTTTGTCTCCCCAAAAGAAAAGCCTACCAGGATCCCGTATGCCCATCCCATGCATTCTTAAATCATGTAATTGTTTATGCCCACCACCTCTTCAGGCAAGCTGTTCCATTTGTCCACCACCCTCTGTGAAGTACTTCCTCACATTCCCTCAACCTGTCTCCCTCCAGTTTCATCCTATGTCCCCTTGCCCTGGAGCATCTTTCTTTGAAAAATTGAATTTTCTTGCACCTCGTTCTTCCCTGTTGGGTACTTAAATATCTCAATTATACCCCCATCTTCCTCCTGTCCTCCAGGGAGTACATATTTAAGTCCTTCAGCCTATCCTTTTAGGATGTGTAATGTAATCCCTGCACCACCTTGGTTGCCCTCCTCTGTTCTGCCTTCACCCTGTCTGTCCTTATGTAGGTAAGGCCTCCAGAACTATTATCTCGGAGAACCTCAAGGTAGAAAGTCAGTGTGACAAGACAGCAAGAAAAGCAAGCCAGATGCTGGGATATCACCAGTAGGAAAAGGGAGGTGGTAATTCCACTATACAGGACATTGGTGAGGCCACACCTTGAGTACAGTGTCCAGGTCCCTTGCCTGCCTGGAGCATTCTATATCCTCCCCTCTCAGCTGGTATTGTGGTCTGGGTTTTTGTGCCCCATGTGCATTATGTTACACTTTCTTGTGTTTAAATCTCAACTGCCAACCCACTGAGCAGTCCTCCAGCTTCTGCAGATATCTCCTTGTTTTATTCACCCATCTGGCATGTCCACCCTGTTGTGGAGCTTTGTGTCATCCTCAAATAGGCATATCTTCCTTCCAGGTCCTCTGATGTCCCTAATAAAGATATTGAAGAGGACCAGACCAAGTGGCTTGCCATTTACCACCACCCTCTGTGTCCTGTTTCTAGCCAATTCCCCACCCACTTTACTTACCACAAGTTACCTACACCCATGTTCCCCAGCTTGTTTAACAGCCTTCTATGTAGCACAATTTCAAAGGCCTTGCTGAAGTCCAGGTAGGCCACATCCACTGCCCCTGCCCCCAATCTACCTCCTTTGTCACCCAGTCAAAGAACTTGATCAGGTTAGTCTGTCATGACCTCGCTCCATTAAAACCATGTTGCCGTAGGTCCTGTTGACCATTGGCAATTGGATGATCTAGTTGTCTTTCCTTTAGTAATGTTTCCAAGATCTTGCCCATTACTGAGATCTAGCCGACTGGTCTGTAATTCCCTTCCTCTGTTTCCACTTTTGTGTAGAGGGACCACATCAGCTCACCTCCAGTCTTTGGGCACCTTCTCTGTTTCTGATGACATAAGCTGAACAGGGTTGCCAGAGGTTCTGCCAACACCTCACTTAGCACCTTCAGCACCATGGGGTGTACCTCATCTGGCCTCAGCCTTACCCACTCTTATTGCTTCCAGTTCCCTTAGGACCCTTTCTATTGGGAATAGTCTTGTATCCATTTCTGTGCCCTTCCTACCCTTTCTTCCCATTTCTTGCCCTCTCCTTCTATAAAGACTGAGCAGAAGTATCTGTTCAGTGTGTCTGCTTTGCTGTTGTCATCCTCTACTCTAGCCCCAGCCACTCCTTTTAGTCTTACTATTCTCCCCCCCCCACTTCCTTTTTACCCTGATGTGCCTGTAAAAGGTTTTGTCCCCATTTACCACTGATTTTGCAATATGTTCCTCCTTTTGTGCTTTGGCTTCCCTTACTACCTTCTCTGCCTCCCTTTGTTTCTCCTTGTACCTCTCCTTGTCCCCTTTCTCCTGTGTCTTTTTGTACTGTTTAAATGGCATTTGTTTTGCATCACCTTTCTCAGCTACCCCTTTTAAAAACCATAATGGTCTCATCTCCTCTCTCTTCCTCTTGCTAACCTGTTTCACATAAAGTTGTTGACCTTGCTATGCTGGATTTGATCACTGCCCACTGTCCCTCCACCACTGTTTTCTCCCCTATTCCAGCCAATGCCTCTTTTAAGCAATTCCCCATTCTTGTAAAATTCTCCCTCCTAAAGTCAAGGATATTTTTTTTTGTTTTGTTTCAGTTAAATTTCTTTTCAGACAGTTACACATAAGATCTGTATATTGGTTACACAAACAGAAAAAGAAAAAGAACAATACACTAAGAACAAATACACTACCATCCTCCCAACCTGCATCCCAAGCAGATCTCAAACCCTGGTGGAAGTAGCTGTGGCTTCCTTAAGAAAATGAGAGGTTCTTTGTTGTTGAGTCTTGCAGTTATTGAGGGGTGGGCCAGTCTATATAGAAAAGAGATGTACTAAAGTGAGAGATGGAGAATAAAAAAGGTCGGTAGCCAAATTTGTCTTTGAGAATTGAGAAAAAGGAAGACCAGCAAGACTTGAATTTCCTCCAGGAGTGTGTGGCCCTGGCAACACTGCATTCTGCATTTAGAGTAGTAAGAAATTCAGACCACCATTCACCGAAGGAGGGTATCCAATCATCTTTCCAATGCTTCAATATTAATGGTTTGGCAACTAGAGCGACAGTGGTCAGTTGAATTTTACAGTTGTGTGTGGGGATGGAAGCGTATAGGCCCAGGAGGAAAGTGTCCTGTGGAGAAAAAGGGAAGTCATTTAGGTAGCCCCAGATTTGCTTCCTAATAAGATTCCAGAAGTTACGGATCTCAGTACAGGTCCATAATTTATGGTGGAGCATAGCATCTTCTAGTCCACAACCTTAGCAGATTGGAGTAGGACACCTGCCCATTCTATGTAGCTTGCTAGGTGGTGTATATATTGTGAAGTATATTGAATTGAATAGTTCTTGGACAGTCCTGTTTAATCAAGGTGTATATATCTGATCAAACTGTTCTCCACCCACTGTCTCTAAAGTTTTTAGATAAAGTACATTTCAGTAAAAAGCCACGGAAACAATTTGCTCCAGGGACGATGACTTAATTCATGGTAGAATTTAGAAACCAGTTTGCTTTTTGGCTAATTCAAGCAGTGAAGTGAACTGGAAGCCAGCCATTCTAGACCATGGGGGTGGACCTAAAAATGTTAGGACACAATGCCGGATCTGAAGGAGGTTGTGTGTGAATTTGGGGGGTATGCTGAATTTCTTTGCAGATCCTGTAATGAGAGAAGCGAGTCTCCTTTTGTAAAATCTATTTTTGTCTCTGATGCCCACCATTTCTCAAGACTGAGAGGGGCTTTAGCTATTTTCAGGTAAGGATTATCTGAGAGGTTCGATAAATCTTTCCTTACCGGGGTTCCAATAAGGGCATAAAGTTGTCGAATAGCTTTGATGTCACCCAACTGGGAATTCCCATAGTACTGTTGGAACTGCAGCCCAAGAGTTGTACAGGGAAGCCAACGGAGAAAAGATCTGCTTTCGGGCTATGCACAAGTCTAAATGTAGCCAGTTGGGGGAGAGATTTAGTTCCTTACTGGAAGAAGCCCAGTGTAAGAACTTGTTAGCATGAATGGACAAGTAGTATAAATAGAAATCCTGGGAGTTGTAAACCCCCCAGAGCTCTTGAATGGGTGAGTTTTGAATAGGCTTTTCGAGGGGGTTTGCCATTCCATATAAAGTTGGAGCTGATTTCTTTGGAGAGTAGAAAAATATTTGGGAAGATAAATATTAAGGTTGTTTAGAGGGTAAAAAAAGTGGGTAAAATAGAAATTTTGATTAAATTAGTTCTACTCCAAAAGGATAATGGAAATTTTTGCCATCTCAATAAATCCTATTTTGCCTGCTTAAGAGGTTTGAGGTTCATTTCTCTTACTTCCCCATTTCTCGTGACATTTTGATGCCCAAGTAGGTTAATGACTTATGTTCCCATTGCAAGCCTAGCGCTAGTACCTGATCTTTGATCATTCTGCCTGATAGAGAGTATACAATGGTTTTGTTTCTGTTAAGTTTGTATCCTGAGAATTCACTGAATTGGGAATTAACCTGAATGGCCTGAGGTAAGGAGCTGTTCCAGTCCTGAAAGATGGAGGAGCAGGTAGTCCTGCAAAGAGAGATGATTTGAATTCAGTATCTCCAGCCAAGAGGCCTCTGATCTCACAAGTTTGCTTTAAAACTCTAGCTAGAGGTTCAGTGTTCAAATTGAATAAAAAAGGGGATAGTGGACAACCTTGCCTGGTGCCACTGAATAGCTGAAAAGGTTCTGAAAGGAAGTTATTACATAGTAAATGAGCTGAAGGGCATTGATATAAAATTTGGATGAGTCTTATAAAATCAAGGTGAATACCATATTTGGATAGGGTTGAAAATAGGTAGGGCCAGGCTACCCTATCAAAAGCTTTTTCTGCATCCAGACACACCAGCACTGCTGCTAGGGCCGGGTCCCTGGATGCAGAAATGAGATGGAAAAGTTTGTGATCACTGGAGGAGAGTGGCCTGCTGCAAAACCTGCCAGTTCAATACCTAAGAGGATAGTCCAGACTTTTGCTAGGCGAGAGGCCAGAATTTTAACGTGTAGTTGTATGTCCACATTGAGAGAGATGGGATGGTCATTCGCAACTTTGGTTGTATCCTTCCCCAGTTTTGGAAGAATTATTCTAGCTTCAGATAGAGGAGTCTGTGACCTACGAAGTCTCCCAGTAGTTGACTAATAGGCTGGTCTCTCTAGGTTTTATAAAGGAGACCTGTGAAGCCATCAGGTCCAAGAGCTTTGTCAGGTTGCAAAGCATCTATGGCTTGGGAGATCTAATCTGCTGTTGTACCTGATAGTAAAGTTTGGTGGTCTATGGAAAGCTGAGGGAGTTTCACCCACTTTTAGAAAATTATGAATAGATTGGGATTGATCGGAAGACGTAGGTGGGGTAGAATAGAGGGATTGGAAAAAAATCCCTGAAGGCAGCTGTCATGTCTTTGGCCTCTGTGAGCAGAATTCGAGACTGGGGGTGTGTGTTTGCTCAAATCCATTTAGCAGATGAATGCTGTTTTAGGTGCAAGGCAAGTAGTTTACTTGCTTTGTTACCTTGGCCTATATACGTTGCTTTAAGGAGGGTGCTGCCTTTTCAACGTTTTCTAGCATATGGTCTGAGTATTGTGTTCTAAGGTGAGAGAGTTCTTGTTCACCGGCAGCTAGGGTCCAAAACCTTTGGTTTCTAAAGATCTGATTCTGCCTAAGCAAAGGTTGGTGTGGATTTGCTGCTTTTATTTCCTGACTGTAGCAAGTCGGATGAGCTCCCCATGCCAAGTGGATTTGAGGGCAGCCCATATAATGTCAACGGAAGAAATGGTCTTGTTTGACCTGAATTGACTCCTGGAGGAACTGTTACATGGGTTACTAATGGGTGCTCTTTCAGTAATGAGTTGTTGAGAGACCAGATGTGGGGTCTAAAGGAGAGAGATGGAAGATCTAGGGCTAAAGACACCGGGGAATGATTTGAAATAACTCTGGCATGAATCTGGGATCCCTTTATGAAGGGGACCAAATGCTGACTTATCAAGAAAAAATCTAGTCTACAGAAAACTCTGTGTGCGGGGGAGAAGTCCTTCGTCAAAGGGATCAAAAGTCTCCAGGGATCTACCAACCCTAAAGAGGAGGCAAGTTCCTGTAGGGCTCTTTGGGCAGAAGAGGGGCTTTACCTGTACAGTAGGTATGTCTAGGTCGTTGGATAGCTAATGTTCCAGTCACCTCCAACAATATTGGGAGGTGTGGAAGGGAGCTAGGGCCGTAGCCAAGTGTGTGTATGTGTATCTAGTGTGGGTTTCAATATTGGGCCAAAATCGAACCCAACACTATGTCATAATTGACCAGTTTGCCATGGACCAGTACCTAGTGATCTTCTGGGTCACTAACAATATCTATAGTAGTAAAGAGGACATTTTTTTTGCTATAAGAATGGCAACCTCTCGTCAGCGAGGACTAAATCCTGCACCATAGACCTGCCTTGCCGAATGTTTCTGAAGGTGGTTTAAGTGGTTAGGCATTAGGTGAGTTTCTTGAATAAAAACAATTTTAGGGTCAAATTTAGCACTATATATTTTATGGCATTGTCTCTTCCCTTTTATATTCTAGGAGAGAATGTTAAAAATGTTAGCCATATAGCCTGAGTGTAAGTAATGCTAGCAATTTAACCCAGGGTTAAGATTGTGCTATAAGGACAGACCCTCCCTCCCTCCCACCATCTCTAAGAAACACCCCAAACAAAGTGCTCTTCCCAAAAGGAAAGTAGTAACAAACCAGTAAATAAAAATACACTTCTGAAATGCCAGACCCAAAGCCCACTCCCCTTGTACCGGTCCACAATACTCTCCAAGGGAGAGCTGACGTCTACCCTCTAACATAGAAAAATAAGACTATCGTAACTATACACCAGATATAATGTCCTGATATAAAAGATTAAAGAAGATTCCTTTAAGGAACCACTATCTAAATTAAAAGGAGTGATGAAACAAAAAACAACTAATCATGCTTCAGGGCTATAACAGTAGGGGAGATGTCATGGGGGCGAAAGATTAATAAAAAAAAAAAAAAAAAAAGGGGAAAGACAAAATGAGATCTCCCTTGTAAAACATTTTGAGTTGACACCTTCTGTCAGTGAAATTGCATTTTGTGTTCAAAGGGAGCTGGACCAAATCTGGTCAGCACAATACTGATTCCCCCTGAGAGAGAAAACTAGGAGCCTGAAAATTTGTTAAAGCCGAAAAATATTTTCTAGAAAATCGGTTATTTTCACTGACTATGAAAACTCCCCAGACATATCATCAAATGTGGGGGGAATGCATAGATGCCTTCTAATGTTGGCTTGGAGTGTAACTGGTGCCTGGTCTAATGGAGAGGTTAAACATAAAATATTAAGGAGCCCTACTAGCTACATCTTTGAAACTACACAAACTAACAATAACGAGATATTTGTTACTGCAAACAGCTTGGATTCTAATTATAGTAGGGCCAAAAAACATATTTTGTTCCAGCTTGAATCTACTCCTGCTATAGAAAGAAGCACATCAACATACAACTCTGGCTTCCAGTTCGTATCATGAACAAACTAAAACATAACTAATACAGAGGCTCATGTCTAATGAAACAGTACCATCTTCTGGACTGTGGCTTTACAGTCACAATAAGCAAAATAGTCTGTTGCTTGGAGCGCTATAACCGTTGGTACTAGGGTAATTGAGTTGACAGTCTAGGATTCTGAGATGGTTTAACAAGTACTTGCTGCATGCGGTCTAAATTGCCAGAGTTCTTCCATGACCGAGCAGGAAATGGCGAAGAAACAGTTTAGTCCCTGGAGCTTGGTTGTAGAAAGTGGGAGAAGCTTGGGGTTATGGAGGTTGGAGAAGGTACAGATATGACTTGCATCAAAGAAGCGCGCAGGGGACCTACTGAGTCAAAGGCTCCTGGAACCTGACCACGGCAGGTATATCCAAAGGAGTGCAATTCTCCAGTACACAAAAGCCTCTCTTGAGTGCCTCGTAATGAAAAGGACATTTGGAGCAGATGGTAGAATCAATGTCAAGCCAGGGTCTTCCGTCATCGTCCTAGCCAGTACCTGAGGAAGAAAACATTTTCTCAAAGGGTCGGTGCCACCACGAGCAACCAGGGATGTTAAATTTAATACTAAACAAATCTAAAAAGTCCGATGGCCATTCGGATCTCAGCACTGGATGTCAAGGAGAGATCCTTGGATTCAGTCAGCAAATAAGTCTTGGAAAGACTTAAGATCCTTAAAAGGCAACATCTGCAGAGTCAAATCTTCTAGGGCCCTCGGTAGTGGTTACCTCATGCTTAGTGGGGTAAAGAATATAACGAATGCCTGTGCCCCATCTTAACTTCTTGCCCTCCCACAGAATGGCAGATAATTTCTTGGATTCCTTCAGTATAAACTCTGTCCAAAAGGTTTAACAGTTTAAATAGTATTGGACGAGGAGGGTCTGATAGTGAGGGTTTGGCCTTCAAGGAGTTGTGGGCACACTCTGAGATAGCTAGGCCCATTAGGACAAGGCCCTACCATTTTATTAAGAAATTTCTGCAGAAATTGAGTGGTGTTGAGGCCTCTTCCTCCTCCTGGTGTTGCGCCTGAGTTATGCCCTCTATCATCACATACACACCTCACACTGTATTTCTGGTCTATTCTACTGTGATGCTATTTTGCACTAACATGTATATTTTAGGCACTCATCATATAAGCATGAGTGCCAGGAATGTGCTTTGCTGCTCATATATGCCAGTGTTTACATCCATCATAGGATTAGATCATGCATGACTTACACTTCACTAATGCATTATGCTTCTTTTACATATATTCCATATATAATCTACCTAATCACTGATGAGACTGAAGGATCATCAGTGATTTATTGTATCTTATATTCTCATAATTATATGTAGTGTGTGTTTTACACTCTGGCAGATATGCCACGTGTAATAGAGCCCTGTCAGCACTTCTTTGTCTCATTAGAGAGAACCTTTATGTCTTATAATAATACATAAGCAAGAAATGCTACATATAGTTTGAACCAGTCAGCATTTCTTTGTCCAAACCATAATGCTAACGAGCATATTTCTCATACTCAATAATTGTGCGTTATCCAATACATAATGTTTCTCATATCCATAACTATGATGTCATCTCTGTTGCTATGCTGTTATCTGTAGTGTATATAGCCTTCTGCAACCTACTGTAGCTCCAGGAAAGTGTGGAGAGAACAAGATCTTGGAGAACCTAAGATCATAGAAATACTGGAGATTATGTACATTCTTCAGGAGAGTGGTGAGAAACCAATCTCCCTTGTGATTTTCTTTGCCACATGCTTGGTGTAAGTAGTGTAATCAACTGTTTCTAGTACTCTTGCTTGTCTACGAATGTTTCTTGGCAGACTCCGAAGACATAATCTGTTTTTGTAGTAGTAGTATTACTTACCCTACACACAGAGTGTTTAGGCAACACAGGAGCCCCAATTAGAACCAGGTTATTCCTCAGATTTTCATTCCTGGAAGTCAAATACGCTCTTCCAGTTTTATATTCCATTTAAGAGCGACCTCTGGCTTGATTTTTATCCTGCCTGCGCTCGACTGAAACAAGTCTGGCTTCTGAATTTGCCACTCTCCGGGATAGCCAAGTGATGGCAAGTTTAATATCAACACTTCTTCAATGAGCTTAAAGAAGCACTTCTTTTATCATTGGGGGCTTTAAAAGGATTTGCGATGGTGGTAACTCTGAGGTCTCGGGTTGTAGTGATGAAGTGCAGCGTGGTCACTTGGCCTCTAGCTCCAGTGGTGCATCTTTGGTTCGTGCTGAGATTTTTGGAGCAAAGCACCATCCATTTTGCATATAAAGTTCCCAGCTAAAATCCAATGACTGTGATAAGTTGAAGTCGATTTGTGCAGTAAAAGCTGGTGTTTTTAAGTGCTTTTAGAAGTGGGTAGACCGAGCTCAGCACAGTTGTGCTTACCCCATCAAGAGCATCACATGACTTTCCAAGGATATTTGTTTTTGTGTGGCTGGATTCTACCTCATCAGTTATCACAAACCCCACTGGCCCATGATCATTGTTTTCCAGGTGTTCCCATACTGTGATCCTGTCTCTGTCCCCATTGGTGAGCATCAGGTCCATCTTTTGTAGGTTCTACTACCAGCTGCTTAAGGAAAGCTTCCTGTAGGGAATCCAGGATAAAGTTGCTCCTGGTTGTTGCTGTTGTGGTGAGGTGCCACTCCACGTCTGCCATATTGAAGTCACCAACCAGCGTACCTTCCCTCCTGTCGCCATCCTTTGGATAGCTAGCGTCATCTCCATGTCTATATCATCCCTTTGAGCAGGTGGTCTATATATTACCCCTGTGTATGGCTGTCCCCATACCTCTTTCTAGTTTAACCTACAATATCCTCCACTCCCTGTTCCCTTTGAATCTCTGTGGCCTTTATATTGTCTTTCACATAAGGTGCCACTACCCCCATCTGCCTGTTCTGTTCCTCCTGAATAGATTATACCCTGATATGGCCATTCTCCAGCTTTACCTGTCATTACACCAGGTCTCAATGATGGCCACAATGTCTAGGTCTGACTCCACCATGGCTGCCTTGAGGTCTTCCATTTTGTTACTGACTTCAGGCATTGGCACACTTGGCTCTCCAGGATGTGGCTTCCCCTTGCTTTGTGGCTATCTGCTTCTCCCTTTCCTGGGCACACCTCTTCCCTGGTGCACCACTTCCCCTCCTTTATGCTGAATTGTGCCCTATTCTGGTCTAGCTTCTACTAGAGTACCCTTGTAGAGCATGTGCTCATGGGGGGGATATACTAAGCCTCATAACTTTCCTAGACCCCCCTCCTTGGCCAGTTTAAATGCCTGCCACTGAAGCATTCAAACTTTTCACTTAAGACTAAGGTCCCTGTCCTGGATGGATGAAGGCAGTCATCCTTGTACAGGGTCACCCCAGGTAGGGCCCCAGTCCCCCATGGAGCCAAAACCCTCCCTTCCACACCATTCCTTCAACCAGGAGTTGAATTTCTGAATGTGGGAAGTCCTAGCCTCCCCCTTTGCAGTGGGCAGGTAGTACCTCCAAGAAGGAGACTGAGCATGTAGTGTGTGATCTGCTTTAGGCCTCCTGAAATATTCCTGAATTCTGGATGTGGAGTGTTCTAGCCTCCCCCTTGCTGTGGACAGGTAGTAACTCTGAGAAGGAGACTGAGCATGCAGCATGCTATCTGCTTTAGGCCTCCCCCCCAACCTCCTGAAATGCATCTGAATTCTGGCAATCTTTACCTTGTCCACTGCCAGGTCATTTGTCCCCAGGTAGACGATAACATCCAGTTCCTCCTTTCTTACCACTGCCCTTGAGATCCTTTGCATTTGCTTTCCATCCCTTCATGCTGTGTCTCCAGGAAGGCACTTTACCTCCATCTCCCTCCTGCTAGCTGCCCTCAGCTCCACTCCCTGGACTATTAAGTCCCCCACCAGGAGTAGGTTCCTCTTCCTCTGGGGTCCTCTGCTTCCCTTCCTTGGGGCTCCAACTGGGAGGACCCACACCTTCTCCTTTGTCTCAGCCCTGGGTGCCCTTGTGGGACTTGCCCACTTCTCCAAGACAGCATAGGAGTTTCTTAGCTGGACTGGCTGGGGGATGTCCTTCCATCTCACCTCCTGCACCCTCCCTGAGCCCACTCTGGTCCAATCATTCCTCCTGCTAGGCATCCTGTGAGGTTTTGGTTGTGGACTCCATGGCCTCTGGGTGGGGGCAGAGGTCCCCGAATCCTGGCCAACTCTGCTTGGAGATGGGCAACCTCCTCCCTCAACCCAGAGAGGTGCCTGCTGATGGGACAGCACTGCATGATCCAGAATGTGCTCCTGTATGTAATGGCCCTGTACCCACTACACTGCACCACTCCCTGCATTTTACTGACTGCTCTAGCTATGTCACGCCTGCCCTATGTGACAATCTCCAATGGTCTGGGGTGGGTGGGAAGGGAGGGCCCAACCCTGGGGTGGGTGGGATGGGGAGGAAGGAGGACCCAACCCTGGATGTGCTGCAGAGAAAAACAATCCGCTACTGCAGAATGGCAAGAGTATATACTGACTGTAAGTTTGACAGCTCTCTCCTTCCAGATGAGCCCAAAGTAGCACTGCCAAACAACGATGTGCCGTGTAAGCAATATACTATTGAATAAAAAGAAGGAAAAAAAATCATAACACCACTTTTATTCCCTGGTGGCTTTGCAACTCACGTGGCTGCTTCCTGGCTCAGGATTCCCTTGTAACAGCAAAATAGCAGTGTACAGTGTTTGTGGGAATCACTGTTCCCTGGTCCTCTGCTGCTGCTCCTTAGTCATCAGTATGCTGCAATATAAATGTTAGTTTTGGTGATGCCCAGAGTTCTCTGGCCAGTTAGGACTATTTTCTAAGTGTTTTTTTAGTTTTCTTTTTCTTGCAGAGCAGTGGCCATGGCCCTATCACACTATTATTTTTATCCTTCATATTTACTATAATCAGAACTCTCGTGTTCACAATCTGACTTCTCATTACAGCCACACCCAGTGCCCACCCTCTCTTGCCTTGACTGACTGACCTTCTTTAACTTTACTGAAATTGAGACTTACCCTGTCTACTATGATTTGGAGCATACAGTCCTCCTGCTCTGACCTGAAGGTCACTGGTTAGCCAGTAGGGGTGAAGGGCTGGCTGACTTTGAAGAACTTCTTGGGTCATTGGGCCTCCTTCATGCACCCAGCTTGTTGCATGGTGGTGTCTGTTGGTGCTCCTGATGGAAAAAGGTAAGGCTGTAAAGCTGGGGGCACCTGACTGAGTCACTTGATTTGGTATGTGGCTGGTGAGGCTGACTGGTCTCAACATTCTCATGCATAAACTCCACTTCCAAGAACCCCTCTGGGCTGACTCAGACTGAGACCATGGTGCCTTTCAAATGTGCGCTGTCTGCATCTTTTGGGAGGGCAGCTAAGCAGTTCAGGAGGATATGATTAAATAAAAAAAAAAAAACTGACACCAGAGCTCAGATTAGGCTCTTAGGCTGATGTTGGTCTCAATCATTTCAATGATGGTGGGTATGTGGGTCAGGCTGGTGGTGGGGTTTGGTTTCAACAGGCCAGAATGGATGGTGATGACTATCTGGGTGTCTGACTTGCATGACCAGTCTCCCAATCATTTGATATAGGCTCAGATACAATGTGCCAGAATGGATTGTGGGTCTATGACTCTCACTCAGCCAGTCTCCCAGATCATTGATACCAATATTAACAGGGTTGGCAGTATAGCCTAGAGGTTTGAGTAATGAACTGTGAATGAGCTTGGTATATCTGGCAGACCAGACCTTGGTTTGATTCTCATAACCTCCACTTGCATACTGTGAGACTCTGAGCAAGTCACTTAATCACCCAGTGCTCCCAGGTCACCCCTGAAAATGGTCATTTGTGCCTAGTGGGCCTTACCTGGTTACCAAAGACTAAAATAAACAAATATCATTTCCTGTTTTGAAGGCTCACTCCAGATCAAGGAAAGCAGCCTACTTTCATGCTGGGACTGCTGCTGCAGAATGGGGCATTAGTGCTCTATCTGCCCAAGTGAAACAATTGGATGAGTGACACAAGGAGGTTGGGGAAAATGGAACCAGGGAGGGAAAAGAAGGAGTTGGTGACTCCTGGGGACAGGGCTGAAGGGCAGGCTATAAAAAGCAGACAGAGCCAGTGCAGTCTATTGAAAAGAAGGCTTAGTGGAGCTCATAGACATGACAATAGCACAGCATGACATAGCAGGAGGTTGTTAAAATCCCCCGAAACCAGCCCACTTCCAACTGGAAGTCCACAAAATGCATTTCAAGCCATTTCACATATCCCTCCCAGATGCTTGTGGCAGAGCACACAAGCCAGTAAAAATAATTTAACTAGTGGCTTTCTACAGCTCCAGCACATCACAGGCTGCCACCAAGATAAATTTCATAAAAAGTCTTTCCTTTACACGATTTTATGGGGATTTCCTAGGGCAATTGGTGGTGACTGAGCACAAAAATAGTGTGATTCGGTGGGTAATTTCTGGCTTTCTGCCAGTAGACCTACACTTCAGTGCCTGGAAGAAGTCTGCTGACTTTAACTCCAAGCAGCCTTAAAAACAGACACTTAACTGTCTTGCATAAAGTCAGATGTGCAACATTGTCTGTTTTTTTTTCTTGTATCTGTTCCGCTGTGAGATGGCCACCTGTGGGAGGAAAATCACTTCTTGTAAACTGTGTCCTTTAATAAGCAGGAAATAGTCTGTCTTCTCTGCAGGAACAGGCCATTCATTGTGTTATATTTTTGCCAGACTATGCAGGCTGATAAAGGATTTGGAAGAAGCCAAAAGCAGCAAAGATGCCCTATAAATTTTATACAGCATATTCAATCAATCAAAATATTTATCCAGGTGGACATCATTGAGCAAGGCTCATTTGCAAGATGGACCTGGGTGTAACAAGGTCAGGTACAGCAAGGGGAGTGGTGTGTGTGTGTGTGTGTGTGTGTGTGTGTGTGTGTGTACATTTTTTAATGGCAAAAAATCCATTTAATGCATCAGTTAGGGTTGTTCCACAGTGACACAAGTGAAAAGCTCTGTGTTAGGGTTGTACCTTGCATCCCACGCCCGCCCACCCCATCCCAACCAACAGGCATCCGGGGTGTGCGTTGGGGTTGTCTGCCTTACTCTCACCCATCCTAGGTGTAAACAAGCTGAAGTGGTGCAGTGTAGGAGAATGGGGTGAGAGTTAGGACCCAACTACCCCCAACGCACACACCGATGCCTGTTGGTGGGGACGGGGTTGGATGCAAGGGGTGTCAACCTTAACACTGAATTTCCTCGCTTTTCTCACTGTGGAACAACCCTAACTGATGCATTAAATGGAGTTTTTTGCCATGAATTTCCCTTTTTGAGAATGAGCACTATAAATAGTTAGTGGAATGTGGTGGGAGCGTGGGGCCCAAACCATGTGATTTGTTGCCAGATACTATTGCCAACAATAAGCATAAATGGTAAGAAAATGCAAGTGCAAATTTAATGAAAGCAGAAATGGTGGACGCTTACGCCAACAGAAAGCATAAGCGGTAAGAGAAACACAAAACAATGCAAACAGTTAAGGCAACAGCGCCGAGAAGCAAACAGTAATGCAACTGAAAACAGAAATGCTAACGTCAACAGAAATGCAAATAGCGATGGAGACGCAAACAGTAATGGTAATGCAATTGGAAAGGCAAACAGTTATGGTAATAGCAACAATGACGCCAAAGCGAGCAGTAACACAATCATGGTACCGTAATTGTAAATTCTAACGGTAACACCAAACAAGACAAACGCAAATGGAAGCGCATATGGAAATGCAAAAGATAATGCACACGGTGGCGCAAAACTAAACGCAAGCACAAATGGTAATGCACACGGTGATGCAAAACAAAACGGTAATGCACAGGCTGATGCAAAACAAAACTCTAACATAAACCGTAACAGAAACACAAATGGTAACTTACCACAAACATGAGCACAAACAAACGCAAACCATAACACACACGGTGGCATAGACTGAAACAGTGACGTGAACGGTAATGGAAACACAAGTGGAAACACTAACTGGCACAGTAACGAAAGCCCACGCCATTCTTTCCCTCCAAAACTACATTGAAAGACAGTGAATACAAAGAACGTATGCATAATAATGGGCCTCGGAGCAGAAAATGAGGACTTGGAATACTAAATTGCTTATCTCAGGAACCGTAAGAGGTAGAAAAAAAATTAATTTCATATGCATTATGACTTTCCTGGTTAGTTTTGTGCTGAGCCCCCATTTTTGGGGCTAAGCATTTTTCAGACAAAGTCCGTATCTCGCACAGTTTCCAAGATGCAGGCCCTGAAAGGCACGACTGACACCATAATGTTATCCTATGAGGGGGAAGCATCGACTTTGGAGTGCTGTAACTTTGCTGCCCTGTAATATTTTTTTCACCAAACCACCAAAAGGCATATCTATGGGATGCTGGCTTTCTTCCCTCTAAATTTCAGCCCAAAAAGACCAAACCATTGTTTGCAGCAGGGTGGCAAAGAAGTCCTGTTGTTTTCTCCCATAGTGTCACAAATCACGACACTTTCGCAAAAAAAAATCATGAGCATCGCAGGTGCTACACTTTTCCCAAAAATTTCGAAAACATATTTCTGGGGTCTTTAACCTCAAAATAGACATGGCTAGCATCCTCGGGGTCCGACTAGGTGAACACAAAAATAATTGTGTTCCTAGATGGTCTCAATTTTAAATGCCAAGCATTTTTCTAATCAGTAATTGAAAACAAAATGGTGGATTTGCAACACTACAGGTGGCATTTGCGACACTAAAATCCACATTTGTGACACTGTCTAACTTTTTGTTAACTTTTCCAATTGACTATATTGGGAAACTTGTTTTTTTGAATAACTTTTGAACAGTTTAATATTTTTTCACAATCTTCAAAAGGCACATCGGGGAACCCGGCTGCATATTGTCTGAAGTTTTTGGACTGGTCACGCAAGCTGTGTGACCTGTAGGCACGAGCAAAGAATGCGCATAAAAGCGTAAATCCACTATGGAATGTCACTTAATAACTCTGCAATTGTATATCCGACTGGTACAAAACTTAGCAGATCCCAAGATCTATGATACTGCCCTGCATCTGTCAAATTTCAGGCAAATCCAATATAAAGTGACAAAGTTATTAAGGTGCAAAATTTCACCATTTAACCTTAAATGGGGTACTCCACCATTTTTTGTGTGTGTGTGTCTCTTGCTCTGTCCTGCTCTATTTCTCACGAAGCAATAATAATACACAGAATATAGTGCAATAAATAATAAGCCATACACAGGAGAACCATATACAAGTTGCAATGCACTGGTACAGCTCTAGTACTGGAGCTTCACCCGTGGGAGCCATTTTCTAAATACTGCAAAAAACAAGTACATCAGAGAGCATGGAGGAGAGGAACTTGTGGGGGGAGGGTAAAAACACAGGTTAGGGGTATTGAATTGGAGTCCCAGGGATCTCTGTATGGAAACCAGGGTAAGGCAGCAAAAGGGTGATAAGGGTGCTGGGATGATGACAGGAGTACAGAGGAAGGACTACGGAGAGAGGGACACTAAAGGGAATTTTGAGAGGTATAAGTAAGGACAGGAGGATGGCATGGAAGAGCTAAAATAGAGGACATGCAAGCTCGTTCTGCTACCTGAAAAGGGAGTATCCACCATAATGGAAGAAGAGGGGGTTAATAAGCAGGATGAGTATGCAGGCTGGATAGGGAAGCTAGAAGACAGGATTGAATTTCACATGATGAATGAGTTTACCAAAGATTGTATGTAAGAAGATAGGAAACCTAACATAGCGTAGTAGGCAAAATGAGATGTAGCAGGCAAATACAAGACTGGGATTGTGGAAAGCGGTTGCAAGGCTCCTTAATGAGACTAGAGTAAAGGGCCTTGAAGGTAATGACACTGACAGGAGTGCTCAACTTTAGTGCTTTCTGAAGTTTGTTCCATAGAGAGAACAGCACAAAGCTTGCTGCCGCGCTACCAAAGCGAGATTTGACTTTGGGGACTATCAATGAGATGGATGTGAGGCTTCTAGGTGCATGTTGGCACCCTTTGCAAACTGAGGCCTTTCGGCACCATGCATTTCTGCTTAAAGTTGAACCAGCATAATAATCTTTGGTGATTTGCATATGCAGCCCTTGATGCTTTGCGTTATGGTGGCAAGTGTGATTTTGTATTTCTCAGGGCACAGTTTCCTAACTTTTTTAAGGAGAGGCAGTCTGCAGTGTATTGGGGGAGTTTTTGGGAAATCATACCGAGGGTCCATAAAGCAGCATTTCTATTCTGCCTACACTGGAGGGAAGTCCAGCCCATGGCTGCATATAGGGAACAGTGGTGAATAGTAAAAGGGAGTCCTATAATGAATCTCGGAGCTCTGTGGTACAGCGTGTCCAATTTTGTGAGGTAAGAGGCAGGGCAATGACTGTACAGGAAATCCACGTAGTCAATCGGAGAGAGGAATGTTACTTGGATCAGATGTAGTTTAGCATCTCTTGTTAGAAAGTGGCTGATCCTAAAGAGGAGGCCTAATCTTTGTCATAGTTTCTTTAGTAAATCCTTTATGTGTTCTGTGAAGGAGAGCCTATGATCCAGCCAAACTCACAGGTATTTGAATTTTGAAAAAAATCACAATTTTCTCAATTGCAGACATTTATAGGCATTGATCTTGCATAGGCCATATTTGCAGTACGTACAGAGGAGAGGAAAGCATCACTTTGGTTTTCTAAGTGTTAAGTAAAAGCTTTTGTTTAAGAGTTGGTTTTGTAACAAGTTGAATTCAGCTTGCATGTCACTACATGCAGCTTCTGGGGTTGGGCGGCTTAAGTAAAGTACTGTATCATCTGCGAACAGATGAATGCTGGCCCTGGTTATACAGGCATCAATGTTGTTGATATAAATAGCAAACAATATAGGACCCAATATAGATCCCTGAGGTACACCTCTTAAAAGTGATTTTGAGGGTTGAGAATTCACCTTCAGCCTTGACTTGCTGGAGGAGGTCAGAGAGGTAGTTATTAAACCACTGCAGGGACAGTGAATCAAACCCTATTGCTTGCAAGGAAGAGTAGCAGGCTATGGTCGACTGTGTCTAATGCCTTGCTCAAGTCTAAAAATACAGCACAAACATAGTTTCCATTGTCCAGTTTTCTTTGCCAATCATTGATCACCTTTGCAAGAGCTGAAATAGTACTATGTTTGGCTCAGAAGCCTGATTGGACAGGATTTAGGAGATTCATAGATTCTAAGTATAATCTCAGCTGATTGCTTACAATTTTTTCCTGTAGTTTCAACAGGACAGGAATAATTGAAATTGGTCTGTAGTTGTTAAGATCACTGGGATCCCCTAACTTGAACAGAGGAATGATGTGTGCCATTTTCCAAATGGATGGGATGATCCCTTGGGACAAAGATAAGTTAAATAAGTGAGTTACAGGCATGGCTAATGCATACTGTCCACTTTTAGAAAATATGGGTCTAGAGAGTCAGCTATGCACTTTTCTTTGTATCCAACTTCAGTAACAAGTCTTCAACCTCTTTGAGAGGGGTAGTATGCAGGAGAATCTTGAATCGACTGCACGGGGTTCCATATCTTGGGCACCAAGCTGTTGGTGTAGCAAGTTTGCAGGAGAGTTGTCCAGTGCTAGTCATGCAGTTGCAAAGTGATTGTTGAAGGAATCCAATACTTCCAGTCTATCACTAATAGTATCCGCACCAAAGATGATCTTGTCCGGCAGAGTTTACAGGCGTGTGTACAGACTGATGTTTGAATGTTTTCCAGAATTTAGATGGATTCTTAGTGGCAGCATCAATTCAGAGCAGTAATAGGCTGCTTTAGCATCTTTAGCCATTTTGGTGCATAAATTCCTTGCCCTTTTAAACTGGCACCAGTCCAAAGGTTTCTGAGTTTTGCGTTTCTCTCTCCCCCATAAACTTGTCCCTCTTAATGCAGATTTAAGTTCCAACGTGAACCACAGACAAGTTATTTTAGTTATATGGACTTTAACAATGGGAGCATATTTGTTTAAGGCACCTAAGATTATTTCATTGAAAATGTTGTAAGTCAATTGCACAGTTTTGCCAGGTAGAAATCTTGCCAGTGCAGGGAGAATTTTAATTCATTGATATAAGCAGATGAGTCAAATTTCCATCTAGATCTTTTAGCGGAGAACTTTGGTGGGGGTGATTGTTTATTTAAACAATAAGCCATGAAGATGTGTGGGTTATCGGGGGATTTACCATGGCTGGAGTGGTTTGCCCACGAGGTGCAGCTGAGTGGGTAAATCCTCACCAGCCATGGTAAATCCCCCAATAACCCACATCCTCCTCGTGGCTTATTGCGATTATACCAAGGTTCATTCTTTTTACTATGATAAAATGCAATATTTAAAGAAGGTACTTTTTTTTTTTTTTGTATTTATTCCTATGCTGCAGATTAGGATTATTTGCTCATCAGTAGCCATTGATTATCCGAGGATTTACACTGGTGGTAAACTGCCAGTTTGACAATTTCATTAGCTGTTCACTTATGTCCATGGTATAATGATTGATCTCACTCCAGCTATGAAGCAATGATCACTTATGTCACTGAAAGGTGACCGTAGGAGAAGAGATCGGTTTACTCACTAATATAACATCCAGCAGTGAGCTATTGCCGGGTTCTTTTTATTAATTTGCATTTGTTCGTTGAGTTGCTTTAGTCCATTGTATCACAAAAGGATGAGAGAGGTGTTGAGGCATTGGCTAGCCAGTCTAGACTGAGGTCTCAAGAATAATTGTTTCTAGCAACTCTTGCCCAAGGAAGGTGTTTAGGTGTGATAATAGCTGTAGACTGGCAGACTGGGGTCTAGCACCCTATTATATGCAGTGACATTGGGTGAGATCGCAACCTTAAGTGCTAGGCAATCAAATTCATCTACGACTGTTGTTGAGTCAAGACAAGGCGTGTGAATTTATCCTTGATGTAAAGGCTACCCTTCTCCTCCTCTAGAATGCCTATCTGTTCTAAATAGTAAGTAATTCGGGATAGTGATCTATCGGAGTAGTTGGTCTAGGCCAGGTTTTGGAGATCACTAGGTGTGGTGTGTAGACCCAAGCCTGGATCATGGATATCTTTTTTCCAGATATTCTAAATACCTGATGGATGTTGAAGGGTTTACTGGTTATTGGAACATCAAACTTTGACACTCCTCTGAGACTTTAGAACAGGATAGATTATTTTAACCTTTCCTACCTCCCTTTTGTAGGTTGAACTTTAGAGCCGGATGGCTTGTTTTGACTCCCCCCTCCCTTTTTTTGGTTGGACTTTGCTCTGGGTCTGAGGAAGTGGGGGCAATTTCTCAGTAATGAGTAAACATGATTCCAGATACAATATAAAACATGAGTGATAAATCTAAGGTGGTTCCATCTCTTCTACGGGGGCTCGCTCAGTCCTGAATAACCAGTCTGCCAACAGGAGGTTACTAGCACAGAAAATAATTATTTCAGGGGTAATGAAATGTTCTACATTACTGATGCCCCGTGTAATCTGAAAATTAATTGGTAAATAAGATGATTATTTACTTTTCGACTAAATTTTACTGGGTAGTGAGGAGAAGCCCACAAATGGATCAATACCTGTATTTTTATGCTGGACCATTTTAAGGGTGAGCATATAACATTGCTCCCCACTCTGGGGGTACTTCTTTGCTCTTATGGATAGAAATCTAAATGAGTATCTTGATGCCCCCATCCTCCCCTCCAATCCCCATCGGGATCCAGGACAGGATAAACTCAAGTGTGCTTACTAAAAGCACCTCCCTAGTGGGAGTCGAAATGTATATGTTATCACAGGGACCATAAGGCATATGTTACTGAGAGTTCATAACACTATATGCTACAGCCCATAGTTCTAGTTCTTTTTTTACCTATATAAAGGCTGTTTAGTTAGTCAGTTTGGGAAGAAAGGGGGCAGGGTAGGAAAAGAATTTACAACTTAATTCAACATAACAAAGGGGAGAGAAGGGAATTCCGAATTTATATTGGTTTAAGGTTTAGAATAGTTAGAGATATAGAAAATAACTCTACACACACTGATGTTTATAATTGCTTTATTGAAATTACAGTTAACAGTGCATGAAGTTGATGCTTGTCTTTCCCCCTTTTCCTGCCCTTTTTCCGGGTGGAGTGATCGGTGTATATAATGCTTCAGGGGACCTGGAAGCAAAAAGAAGGAACAAACATATAACATAAAAATGGCTTCTAACCCTATTCAGATATACTCACAAAACATAAATGGTCTTCATGACTCAATAAAAACATATACATAGTCATGCAACAACTTAAACACAAAGCAAGTCTTTACCTTCTACAAGAAACGCATCTCACAGATCTAGAACATCAAAAACTGACATGGGGCAAACGATAGTGTATATGCTTCATCCTACCCTTGTGGTCTTCTGTTTTTAGGAGACCATGTGGCTGGCTGGCTGTCTCTGTCAGTAGTTTAGTTTTTGTGGATTTTCACGTGTTTCTAGTTGGAGGAACTGGACCATTCTTGGACATGACATCTATGAACGTTTCCTGGACTAAAACTATAAAACATCACCACCAGATATTGGCATTCTCATCATAAATTGACTACTTTGGAAGCCGTAGTAAATCTGTTGTTCAAGCTCTGAGTTGTGAAGTGCTGCATTGAATCCACATTTCGGCCTGACTTGTTCCTTAAAGGATCTGTGCTGGTCTTTGAGGTCTATTCACAACCATTTTGAGAATAAAGGAAAGACCTAAAAGGATTTTACATCTTGCATATGCCCCAGGCCAGTGTTCTTCACCTTGAGAATTTTACACATTCTGGGTCTTTTGATCTACAGTAAAAAGTTTACTGGTCCCTAGTAGTTCACCATTTCCTCTGGATTTGACTATTTTTCATCACTTGACTCCTGGTACCTTGGATAAGATTACTATATTACATATACACCTACCTGATCCCAGTAGTTGCACTGAAACATCTGACCACATTTTTACACTGCTCATCAAGCCTCTCCCTCGAGTAAAAAGTGCACCTGCTCCCGTGCCACCGTCATGTATCATCTACTTCATTCTCTTGTCCTACTATTGCTGCTTCTATCAGGGAATGTGCACGCCAACCCTGGACACCCCCCCCACTAGACTGCCTAAACACAAAAGGCAACTCACTATTGTTTCTAAACATCAACAGTCTCCTATTGAAGTTCTCCCAATTCCAGGCTTGGGTAAAGGTGACTAACCCAGACATTATTGCACTCATAGAAATCTGGCTTTCCCTGAAAAATCCTGGATGCATCAATCTTTCTTGATGGATAGAACTCCTTCAGGCAAGATAGAACCATTAAACGTGGGGGAGGGTGCCTAGTCTATACCAAAACTGGAATAAAGGTGCAGGCCCTTGACTCCAGCCTACACGCACAAGAGGTCCAAATCCTGAATCTTAAGCTAAGCATAGGTCAACGAAATAAAACACTGCTGCTCTCTACAGTGTATGTATACCACCTGGGCTCCAAACTACAGGACTAAAACTAGTTGCAGACAACCTGCAGCAGTCTCGTACTAATTTAGAGAAGATTGTTATAGGTGACTTTAACATAAACTGGCACTCCCCGAAGGAAACTAAAGCCAGGGATCTAACATCCAGCTTATTCGTAACCCAGATGGTGACCAATGACACTTGGATCTACTGCAAAATGGGGAGCAGCTCCCTTATAGACTGGCTGCATTCCACACATCCAGAGCATATATCAGATGTCGCCATCCTGCCCGACAGCCTCAGTGATCACTCCCCAGTGAAGTGCACCTGGACAAACCGTTTCATCAAAGGCCCACCTAAGGTGTCCAAAAGTCGCTGACTGAGGCCTGGGCTACCTGACCATTTCAAGCAGTACCTATCACAACTGGACTGGTCTCCTTTGGTAGGAGATATAGATGATAATGAGGCCTTTAATTATTTCATAACTAACTTCCACCGTGCTTGAGATTTTTGTTCCACACAAAGCAAAGTCAGGGGTACCTCCAACCCATGGCTCATAAACCCCCTCATCAGTTTAATGAAGAATAGAGACAATCTCTGGCACATTGCAAAATCATCTTAAACTCCTGCATTATTCATTGCCTACAGGGCAGCTAGAAACACCTGCACCAAGCTCATTCGGCGGCAAAGCTTCCTACTGTAAGAACCTCTTAAGTAAGAGCTGGGGCTCTGTAGGGAATTCTGGAACTCCATCAAATTCCTAACAGGAAAGACCCCCAAGGCCCCACCAGATCTACTAGTATCAAGAGGGGGTCACCTACAGGAACCTATTGACATAGCCAATGAGCTCAACCATGCTTTCACAGACCTATCTTGCATACTCCCTGCTGACTACTTTAAAGATCAGCTCGGGCAACAACACCCCACTACCCCTCTTAACCCTCCAAAGGATGCAATACCACCATTCTACTTTAAGCAGGTCACCAAGTCCGGAACCACCAAGCACATTAAGAGGGTTCTTGGCAAGATCAGGATAGGGGCTGATCTAGTGGATATGAAACTGGTGGGTCTTCTCCTAAAATGAATTGGCCGGTCCCTTCTCAGTGTTTAATGCATCTCTAAGAACAGCGGTGTTTCCAAAACTATGGAAGTTGGCCAACGTAACACCTATCTTTAAAGCTGAAGACAAAACTCTAACGTCCAACTACAGACCAATATCCATTGTACCACCCCTCTCTAAAGCACTTGAAAGAATGGTCTCTGAGCAGCTTACAGAGTGTCTTGATAAATATAACCTACTTTGCTCACAGCAGCATGGGTTCCAAAAAAAACACTCAACACTTACCGCCCTTGTTGATTACTCTTCCCAGCTTTATGATGCCTTAGATAATGGGAAGGCAGTTGGCTCAGTCTTCATCGACCTTACAAAGGCCTTTGATGCTGTTAACCACAAACTACTCCTAAACTGCCTCCATTCAACAGGCCTATCCCTGGACACAGTACTGTGGTTCGGAAGCTACCTCACAAACTGGTCACAATGAGTCAAATTTGGAGACATCGTGTTATCTGCTAAGGAAGTGTCCCTCAGGGCTCTATTCTTGGCCCACTGCTCTTAGCCTCATCAGCTCTACACCATCTGCATGTACAGCACGCACTAGTCTCTATGCTGACGAAGCAGTGATATTGGTCGCTGGGAAAGATCACAACTGAACTCCAAGACAGTTTCTTCAAGCTTGAATTCTGGTTCACACAAACTACTAAACCATAAAAAAATGAAGTCTACTCCTCTACCTCCCAAAGCAAAAAGAAATACCAGCCTTGGTTCATCCAGAACCATAATGGTGAAACACTGGAATAAGTAACAAAATTCAAATACTTGGGCATCACCTTTGACTATACACTAACCTTCTCCAGCCATATAGACTCGGTCATCAAATCCGCGAATACAAAACTTGGTCCTCTACTGCCATAGGCACTCCATGACACCATGGGCTGCCTGTTCTATGGGGCAGGCACTGAAAGTGCCCTAAACAGGGTCAGCACACTACTAAATAAGGCCTGTCGACTAGCCATAGGGGCTGCCCAGGACACCCACACCTGCACGTTCTACACTGAAACTGGGTGGCTCCTACTCCATCTTTAAAGCACAATACCAAACCTGCCTACTTCTGAAAAGTACTTCTTGGGCTTTCCACCCCCCTGCACTGGGTTGCCTCTTTATGCCGGCAGTTCCCACCAAATCAACAAGAAGCACAGCTACAGACAGGTTGGTGATTCCTTTCTAAAGGACGAAACTCTCCCAGAACTCCATCCTGTACCAAGGACCAAAATGGTACAATGAGTTACCTGCTAACCTCACAGAATCACCCAAGATTAGTACCTTCAAATCTGGGCTCTGATCCCTTCTTGACACACACAAAAGTGTGCTTGCCTGCATTAATATGGCAGTATTTCAGCCATCCAACCCTCTCCCTTTCACCCTCTCTTTATCTCCTCAACCCCCCATCCCCGAACGAGGCCCACGTGGCTGACGAACCACTTCCACCATGACACCACCATCCCTGGCTGACCCCCCACCCCCTTAGGCTAGACTGACCAACTAAATAGTGAAATACAAGGCTGAACCCTAGTTACCCTATCCTCTACCTTTAGTTGGATATATAAGATTTCTTTGGTATTTGAATGTCTGTGTAACTGTGTTCTGTTCTCTGTAAACACTTGTGTGTAATGTTTGTACAACAATGACCTGGAACCTTTGAAAATGAGTTCGGACTCCAAAGGTATTAATCTAAACTGAAATAAATAAGAGTGGCCATATTGATCCCTTCTGAAACACTCTTAGAAATACTAGTCATATATTGATGGGCAAGGCCAATATATTTTATAGGGCCTTCTATATGGGCAACAGGTTACCATAGGCAATGCTTACTCTCCCAATTAATATACAAGAATTAAGGACATTTATCTTCCACCTTCTCACCTACTTGCAGGACAACTTATCATGGGTGGAGATTTTAATATGACTCTTGCTCCACAACTAGATTGCTCCCACCCACACAAGCATAGGTCTAATAAAACAAAACAATTCAGACATATTCTTGACCATTTTAGGAATAGTAGATGTCTGGCCGAGCGTTTCAATCCTCCCAGGATATACTTACTATTCAAGATTTCACACCTAGTCACGATTGGACTACTTCTTCACTACATGTGAACATTATTCTAAAATACAGGACATAACAATTGGCCTGAATCTGATTTCAGACCACAACCCTCTAATTTTAAAAGACATGGGAAGAGCTTCTAGGAAATCTTTATGGAGGATGAATCCTTTATTAATAAAGGATAAGGAATTCCAAGAAATGATGAAAAAGAATTCCCCAATTTCTAAATGAAAATGCCCTCTCCACCCCCACAGAAGCTATCCAGTGGGACTTGCTAAAAGCCACAACTGGTGTGTGGTGTGGGGGTGGAGAAAAACAAAAAGGAAGAGGAGCAAAATATAAGCAACTTACAGAAGAATTATTAAATTATCAGCTACTATATGAAGAGGGGGACCAAGAACTCCAAAAAGAAATTGGATACTAAAAGTGCTCTACAAATCGTTAGACAGTAAGATTCAACAGAAACTGATATACCTGCAACATTCAACTCATGAGGGAGTTTCCTCGGGGAACTAAAACTGGCTTATAGACTACAAGCTTGAAATCAACCTCCACAATCTTAAATTAGAAATAATATAAAAAATCTTTCTCTCTCTCTCTCTACAGGACAGATGGCTCATGCAGAATCCCATGTCAAGCAAATATTCTCTGTTTCTAGGGATTATATAAAGAGGAGCTGGGGGCCTCATGAGAGGACAGGACTACTACTACCTTGCACATTTAAAAATGCCCTCACTAGATGAAGCACAGGTTAATTCTCTAAATGCACAGATCTCTCATAAGGAGATCTTAGAAGCTATTAAAAACCTTAAAACAGCCTGCTGTCCAGGCCCAAATATGTTCATTTCAGAGTGGTACCATAAATTTTCTCATCTCTCTCTCGATTGTTAATGGAGGCTTACCCCTTTCTCCCCACCATCATGGAATTATGCCACACTAGTTCCAATCCTGAAACCAGTCAAAGACCCAACTAACCCTACTTCATATTATCCTATTTCAATATCGAATCTAGATTACAAGATATTATCATTTGGGCCAAGAGAATTGAAAAATATTCCCTAATTATCAATTAGGCTTTATCATTGGACGTACGATGTCCGATTAAGATTCTTGTAAAATCAGTATTTTGCAAATATTATCAGAAGGGGTATCCTGTCTGCCTTTATTAGTCTTGATGCAGAGAAACCGTTTAATAGGGTGACATGGCTCTATCTTTGGGATGTCTTGTATACGTTGCAATTTCCAGACACTTTTGTAACGTGCATACAAAACCTATATTCCTCCCCCTAGAGCTTACATTAGGGAAAATGGAGCCATCTCCACCCCAATTCATGTGAATTGGGGAACTCTGCATTGTATCCCCTTTCTCCATCCTTATTTGCACTTTACATGGAGCCCATGGCCCAGGCATTGAGAGAGGCCAGGGAGATGGAAGCTATTCAGATAGCTTGGCACAAATATAAAATAAGCTTATTCGTGGATGATGTTATATTGTCATTGACCTTGCCAGGTACCTCTGCCTGGAATCTTTAATAAAGAAATTTGAAGCATTGGCAGGATTCAAATTAAATTATTCAAATGGAAATATTAATATATAGTTACATTCCACCACCAACTCTAAAGAATATATCCTTTCAAATGGTTGGCAACAAAAATAAAATACCTAGGCATTTGTCTGCCTCATATTCATAATCCAGAGGTAATAGAATTGGTAAATCAGGAACCCCTTAACTCGATATCCAAGCTGACCTCACTAGATGGACATTTATGATTTTCCCACTCCACCAGCTAATAACCATCATAAAAATGAATATTTTACCTCACCTTCTCTACCCAATACAGAATCTTCCCGGCTTTACATTTTCCTTTCGTCTCAAATCTTGGGATAACTTGATAACTTAACTCTTGGGCGACCCTGTCCCCATGTAAAAGTAGATATCTGTTTTGAAACCCTCTCTGGCCCAGGGGGTGGCACTTCCAGACATCACCCCATATGCAAAAGCATCATTTCTGTGAATTCTTATGTGGTTGCAAAGGATTTCCAGATGCCTTAGGGAAAACCCTGGAATTTCATATCCATGATCTATTTGATATACATAAAAATAATGTGTATGTGTATGTATATGTATATATATATATGTATATGTATGTGTGTGTGTGTGTGTGTGTGTGTGTGTGTGTGTGTGTGTGTGTGTGTGTGTGTGTGTGTGTGTGTGTGTGTGTGTGTGTGTGTGTATATATATATATATATATATATATATATATATATAATATATATAATATATATGTGTGTGTGTGTGTGTGTGTGTGTGTATATATATATATGTATGTGTATATATATAGTATATGTATATGTGTGTGTATATAATATATATATATATTTATTATATTTTATTACAGCTACTTATTTTTCCTAGAGTCCTCTTGCCTACATCTGACGCCTCTTCCTCTCTCTCTTTCTCTTCGTGTGGGCACACGTGTGTGAGAATGCACGACTTGACCCTTCGTGTGGCAGAAAGTGGGAAGCGGCTTGACCCACTGGACCGGAGTTAGTGTTGGGGGAGGTGTCTTCCCGGGTCATCACGGAGGGGTACCATCGTCATCCTCGCAGAGGACGCTTCCATTTTCTGTTTTTTCACTGTACTTCTCCTTGCGGTCACGGTGTGCAATGGCACCAGCGGTGGTATGCATGTTCCTGTGCACACCCCCGCCAAGTGCTTGCCGCAATTCTCGCCCACAGTCTTCAGTGCTGATGTGCCACCTCCCAGCCTCAACTAGGTGGCAGGCGATCGCAGAGCCCAGCAATCCCCCCTCCCCAGAGAAGGACAGCAGTCCTAGGGATGCTTCATCCTTCTCCTCCCTGCCAACCCCCAGTGCCCCATATCCGTCCCCGAACATGGGTCACCAGCGTGGCCCAAGGCACCAGTGCCACCAGGCCGGCGTCATAAAATACTTTTGACCAGAGGGTCATTTACTTTCTTCAAATGTTCTTACAAAAATAACTGCTTACATATATCAAACATGGAAGAAAGTGAGAAAAACAAGGTTATACACACCTCCTATAAAAACTGTAAGCTAATAACTGAGGAAGTAATTTCTCCCGAATACCGTTGACCTTGCCTTCAAAAGATGGAGGTGGCTTGGTTTTTCACATTTCTATCAGTTATTGTCCCTGCAGGGTATTAGTCCCTTTTTAACCATATAAAATCCCGATTTGATTTATGTCATCGGACCAATTTGCTACTTCCAGGTGCATAATCATATTTTAAGAAACCCACATATCCAACCTAATATCAAACCTCATAAACTGGCTGCTAAAAATATTTGAGCAATACAGGAAGATTTGGAAGGTCATCTCATTGGAAACAACTACGAGCTTTGAGGATGAATCTGCAACAAATACAAAATCCACTCTGAATGAGCGGAACAAGGATCTGGACCTAGAAGTCTCCTGGGAAGTCTGGTCAGAGGCATCGATCTATGTGATTTTAAATTAACATCTTCAACATGGTGTGATTTTGTTGCCTGGAAATGTCACAAGAGACTTCTGGTTACCAGCGGTCCTTAGTCACTACCTAACTGAGTGGTATGACCAGTGCTGGTGCAATTGTGGCTGTCAGCATGCCTCATTTAGTCATATCTTCTGGTTGTGTCCTTATATGATGCCATTCTGGATTTCACTACAAGATGAAATCACTAGATGTCTAGATGAAAATGTAGAACTTACAGAAGAACAGGTTTTGCTCCCTGTTTATCCTGATCATTCTCCACCTTGGCGAAATACACTTCTCCCAATCTTTTTATTAGTTGCTAAAAAGGCTGTAACCAGAAGACGGATGAATGATAAAACTCTGACAATATTGGATTGGAGATCCATTATGAAATGGATATATTATACTGAGGGTCTTGACTCCAAGATTCAACATAAAGGACCTAATTATATGTGTAGATGGCAGGAATGGTATGTGTGTGGGTGTGGGGATGGGGGTGTGGGTGTGTGTTTCGTAGATGGTAGAAAGATGACTTAACCACCACTGACACCTGGGACCAAGAGTCGGCCCGCATCTAATATCACCCCAGGTCTCTCACCCATTCAGAGACCTGTAGCTCAACATCCCCAAAAAAACAGTCCAAATGAGGAGCCGGCCCCAGGTCCCCCTATCCGGTGATCTGGATCCAATACCAACACCTCCATCTTCCCAGAGTTAAACTTCTGCCAACTGGACCTCATCCAGTCCTGGATTTCAATGAGGCAGCTGTTGCATACCAAGATAGCTCCTTCTTGGTTGGGTGCAAAGGATGGGTACAGCTGGGTATCATCTGCATAACAATGAAACCTCAGCCCATACCATCTCAAATGTCTCCGAGGGGAAGCATGTACACCAAACAACATGGGCGACAATATAGAGCCCTGAGGAACCCCACAAAATAGTGAGATGGGATCAGAGGGAAAAAACTGAAATCGCCTCTGAGTTCTTCCAGTGAGGTATGAAGTGAACCATCTGAGAACAATCCCAGAAAGCCCACAAATAAATCTCAGGCACTCAAGTAGGACCCCATGGTCAATGGTGTCCAATGCTGATGACAGATTTAATAGTACCAAAATGGACCATTTTCTCTGGTCTCTCACCATCAGATGATCATTGAGCGCCTGAACCAGTACAGTCTCGGTACTATGCCTCTTTTGAAAACCTGATTGGAGAGGTTCGTAGATGCTATGGATGGTAAAGTGGTTCTCCAACTGGGCCGCTACTACTTTCTTGATCACCTTTCCTACAAAGGGGAGGTTCAAGATAGGCCTGTAGTTAGCAAGACGGTCTGGGTCCAAAGAAGCTTGCTTCAACAAGGGTGTCACCACTGCCTCTTTAGAAGGACAGGGATATTCACCCGAGTCATGGGAGCACCAGACTATCCTGTGCTAGAACCAGGAGAATGGACTCCCCACACCCCAAAATTAGGGAAGTAGGCCTGGATCTAAACTACAGCAGGTAGGGCGCAACCTTGACAATCCGCATATACACGATTTCTGGGCAGTCGAAAGTACTCCAGGAAAACGAAGGGGTGGTGACCAAGTCCTGACCAATAGCAACCCGCATAGAATGTGTCAAATGGATCTCTGACCTAATGTCAGCCACCTTATCAGCAAAGGACTGAGCAAGCTCATCACACTAATTGTGAAAACGCCTACGGAGCTGTAGAAAGGTTGGGTGCACAATCTGTCCACAGTTTTGGACAGCTGAGCTAGTCTGTTCTGAGCTGCAGAAATTTCCCCTGACAGGAACTCTGCCTTCTTATGAGAAATTTCTGACTGATAGAATTGATAATATTCTAACAGTCTAAGGTGGTCGGCATACAGGCCAGATTTCTGCCAACAATGTTCTAACCTGCGTCCAAGTCGCCGCACCTCCCTCAAGGTCCTATCAAACCATGGAGCCCGAGGTCTAGGGAGAGAGGACGCACACTAGCTGGAGCAATAGAATTCAGGGCAGAGGTGATGGTGGTATTATAGGCCACAACCATTGCCTCTGGATCACTGCAATTGACAGGGAATTGTGATAGTTCAAGGACCGCAGCAAGGCCATTGGAAGAAATATTCTGCAAAGGGCGGTACTTGACCATCTCCACAGGGGTTGGCCTACAAGGTGGGGTGCCGGAATTGAATCTCGCAGTGTAGTGATCAGACCAGCCAACTGGTTCCACCCCCATGTCAGAAGCCTCGATCCCCAGGAGGAAGACCAAATCAAGAGAATAGCCACCTTTTGCGTGTAGCAGTGGTAACCACCTGTGTTAGGCCCAGTGAATCCATTAACTGGAGAAAGTGTTGTCCAAATTGCTAGAGTTCGTCGTCGATCCAGGCATTAAAGTCACCCAGGACCATCAGCCTGAGAGACTCAAAAGCCATGTCGATGACAGTCTGCTGCTTCTTCCTTAAGGAATTGCTTCCCATCTCCAGGTGGACGGCAGATGAGAGCAATTAGATGGCCCACACCTGCTACAACTGCACATTCAAAAGAGATGGTCTCAATTGGAACAGTAGTGAGTGCCAATTCAGTCTTGAAACAGACCGCAACCCCCCCTCCCTACGGTCCAACCTCTGGTGATGTATCGCCGTATACCCAGCTGGAATTGTGGCCTCAAGTATTGGTCCTGCATTATTATCCAGCCAGGTCTCTGTGATGCAAGCAGATCTGTCGAGCCAACAAGATCTGAAATCACAGCAGTCTTGTTCCGGACAGATCTGGCATTGCACAACAGCGCCCAGGTTGGATAAAACTCCTGGGCTGCCCTGGCTACCTGCCCATCACTAATGATGGTGCCCTTGGGTATGAGGACCAAACAAGATGGTCCACGCTCCAGGCTCCACTTCACCCCAGGGCGGTCTCCTGGGCTTAATTACCTAATGAGAGCACCCGCCCAGCTCCTCCAGCCTCACTGTTCACCCCTCTCTTCCCTCCTGCAGGCAATACCTAAGGCCCAACAGCATTGATAGATAGAAAAAACAAGGAGGGGTAAGAAAGGGGCAAGGGAGTGGAGGCTGGTAGTCACACCGGGTGGGGTAACAGGCAGACACATCTCATAAATCCACAACCTAGCCCAGCACTCAAAACTAAGCAATCTAAAACAGGATATCGTACATTCTAAAAAAATCAACCACTTATGAGATTCTACCCAACTAGATACCTAAAGTTACCAAATTACTAACTTAACATACCCTAAATTATACCACAGAAAATAATAAAACCCAAAATGTCACCCTCCAGAGAAGTCTCTCAAATCTCAGTGGAGGACAATCAGTACAAATCATTAACAAAAAGAAAAATTACCAAAGCAAACTAAACAAACCAAAAAAAATTAAAAGGAAAATAGTTTGATAATCCACCCCAGATTAGTCTCTCTCACTCATCTGAAAGAGGGTGAAAACACAGATTGGAAAACAGTTCGGCAGTGAGAGGCTCAGTAACAAAGAATAATATAAAACAAAATAAAATAAAAACTTAGCAGCAAAAACTCAAAACTGAAGAGAAAATAAAAGTAAAAATACTTGCTGTCCAAGAAACACAGACTCAAAGATTGAAGACATTAATTCCAATCGGTCATTTCCGGGAGATCGAGATGCCAGGACAAATATCTGATCAAGTCCCAGATAGTCAGATCCAAAGATTTAAACCAAAGTTCTCTCAGGGCGCACAAATTTCTTAAGGCTAAAATAATAAAGGGAAAATATCTCTGAGGATTAATGGCACACCACCACAACCGTGGGCAAAGCCACCCCTCCAACTGACCACCCCGAAAGTCTAGGGGAGGAAAGCAGGACACCGGTCCTCTGGCCGATCCCTTTCCCCAACCCTATGGGAGCCAAAAAACCCTAAAATCCCCAGAATAGCCAACAAATTAAAAAAACAAAGTTGGAGCCCTGAAATAGGTAATAAACAACACCGGATCGATTTTTGAGTATGGAGCAGTCCACTCCGAAAAGCTCCTTTTACCAGGTCATCTCCATTTAATCCTTGGGGTATACCGGTCCAACTGATTGCGTCTTCTCTAGTCCACAGCAGCAAACCTACTCAGGCAGTTCCCAGTATCCAGAATGAATAACTTCAGGGGAATCTCACAAATTCACAATACAGACTCTCACTTCAGTTCAAACAGGTGTTCCAGACCAAAGGGGCACAATCACCCCTATAACACCGGGACCATGACTCTCCACACTGGCCACAGTCCGTGTCAGTCCTAAGCTCGGTTGCCACAGCAGCTGACACTCTCCACCAATATTGAAAAATTAGGCAGTCAAAGCCACCTCAGTGCCACATACAGTTCTGAGTCCACAGCACAGCATGCCACGACTGCACCAGTTACTAACACCAATGTAGCAGAATCTTGGGAGTCCTTAGAAATCCCACCCAAGAGATGGCGGGCAAAAGCATTTACAGACTGGCGTTTACCGACATCCCATGATATCGTTCAACATACACTGCCCTGATTTTCAAGCCACAGAAAATATTAAAAACAGATAAAATAAATTGGGATAAAACGATAAACACTGCAGAGGTAAGTTGACGCCTGGCCGCCATCACGTGTGTGTGTCCCTAATAAAAATTGTATATTAAAGAGATACCATTGTACTAGGGGACTTCAGCCATAACTGGTTGGATGCCCCTTCACCAGACTAAGCAAATCTGCTGAAAGGACATAACCTGGAGCAAGTTATCTCCTCCCCTACCAGGCACAATGCTTGCTCGCTCCCTCATTGATTGGGTCACCACGAATTGGGTAGACTTGATCCTCCAGACAGGCACAATGTCTGACTCTATCAACAACCATATCCCAACCTACATTATACTGGCCACCAAATCAAACCATCCACCCACAAACTCATGTCTTTCAGAAAGTTTAACTGCCAAGATCCTGAACCTGTCATTGGATGTTCAGCCAATAAACTGGTCCGCCCTCTATATTCACAACAATATCACTTCTGTGGTTACTTTACCACTGATCTCTCATCTACAGGACATTTAATTTCCCTCACAACCAGAAGGATCGGAGGGGCTGTACCGATGCAATAGCCATGGAACTACTGGCACTAATAAAAGACGGATATAGTAAACGGAGGAGTACAAAGTCCCCGCCCCAAACTCTGGAAACAGACTGCCAAATCATTCCAACACCAATATTACCTCAACCAAACAAAGTAACAGCTTTGTCAATCCTCATAGTTTCTGGACCTCCATTGGGTCACTTCTAAACCCAAGACCAACATAAAAATAACTTGACTCTCATACCTTTGGTCCCATCTCTGATCCTGCATGAGATTGTGAACACTTTCTAACACAAAATTCACAGGATTTGTACTCCTTAACTTGGCAACCCCCCAGCCTCCCAGACGAGAACCACCAACCTAACTGCTTCCTCTTTCTCAAACACTGCCCCCATCTTTCCACTTCAGAGCTATTTTATTTACATATTTATATTTATCCCTCCTTACTGCCTGTTAGCCCCGACCCTCGGGACATCCAACAAGTCATCCTCCTACCACACACCCACCAGGACTCTCCTCTCTACTCCTCCCATGGAGCTTCGGTTTTCCCCTGAGCCGGATGAGGTGGGGTCCATCACCCTGTAAATCCTGCATTTAGTCAGGCCAAGATGGTGGTCCTGGTGAGCGGGCACATCGGAGGCATGCTCTGGGAAGTCCATCTTCCTGGAGCCAGCAGGTGTGTTTCCTCTTTTCCTCCCTCCCCTACAGTGCGCAACCCCTGACATCAAGGTGACAAGTGCTGATGTCCGCACTGTAAAGTGGCCGCCCGTTCCCCTGCAGTTGGGGCTTGTAGTACTCTGGGCCTCTGCTCTGAGTCAGACAAGTATTCGGGCTTTTGGCTGCAACCTTCCCTGGGAAAGGAGAGCTGTCATCAGACGCTCATGCCCATCTCCCCCCGGCTGACCCACCAGCGACCAGAGTCTGCTCCCGAACCTGGGTCACCGGCGTGGAGCAAGGTGTGGCATCCAGTGCTTCAACCTTCAGCGCCACTGGGCCGGCCTCACTTCAGAGCTATTGGGCAGAATGTCCTTATCAAACTCCTGAAGTCTCTCCTGGCCAAAGGAAGCCCTTGCAGTGATGGACTATACTCTGCATTTCCAAAACCCAGCTCCCCTGCCATTGTTAAACCCCTCACTTTCTTATTCTACTTCCACTGTGGCCAACTCCTGAAAATATGCACGTGTGGTACCAATTTTCAAAGCTGGTGATCCCCTCTCCCCTGATAGCTACAGACAAATCTCCCTCCTTCCCCACCTGGTAAGCTGCTGGAAAAAAAAATTGTGCACTTCCAGCTATCTGAACACCAAAAAAAGAAATAAATAAATAAAATAAACCTTTGTCCCCTCCAGCATGGTTTCTGTAAGCACCACGGTACCTCCTCTGCTTTGGCCCTGTTCTCTGATTAAGGACATGGGCAAAGCCACAGGCTCTGTCTTCGTGGATTTTATAAAAGGCTTTTGACCTTGTTGGCCATCACCTTCTCCACTCCACCTTACTTCATTTTGGCTGCTTTGTGCCAAAAGCGTGTACTATTTAGTTTTACGTGCTCATACTGAGCTTAATCAGCAGCTGGTCATGGTGGTGAGAGGTGGCTGTGCCAGTTGCCAACAGAGTACAGGTCAGGGGTGCAGGTGAACTGGCACTGCTGGGTGGGGGCCACTAGACTAGCAGGGAGAATGGTATTCATTGTTTGCATGACGATTGGGAATGGGGGGGCATGACCTAGCCCTGCAGGGCTTTTTGTGCACTTTTGGGGGATCGGTGGCATGAGCAAGCCCTGTGGATCTCTTTCTGCATTATTGGGGGTTGGGCGGCATGACCTAGCCCAGCAGGACTTTTTGCACAAATCTGGGTATGGGGACATGTGCTAGCCCAGTGGGGCAATGTAATATTTAGGGGATTGGGCATGAGGGGAAATATGTAGCCCTGTGGAGCATTCCTCTCTAACAAACTGTGGATTGGGCATGGGAGGCACATGTCTTGGTAGCTGGTCTGGTGGCAAATCTGCACAACCCCCAGAGGGCATAAGTATGCTTACACCCCCTAAAAGCAGGTGTAACTGTACTTTGGTGGATGTCCTCCGGGGGTTGTTGCAGAATGGCACCCTAGGGGACTTTGTTGCTTCCCTTACAGAATAGGGTGCAACTGCTGACGTAAACCCACTAGTGCCATGTCACAGGGGGGTTAGGGTGTAACTGGCCTAAGTTCACTTTGGCGCATGTAGCCTCCGACATGTCACAGGCTGCTTTGTAGAATAAAGAATGACTCATCTCTTGACGTAACTTGCTACTTGCACCATTCTTTTGAGTGCAAGTCCAAGTTACACCAGGTGTATCCCTTTGGGAATCTGGCCCTAAATCTGTGCACTTTGGCTCTAAACCATTCCTTACCAAGGTCACCAAAACTCCTCCCTCCTTGTACTCGCCCAGCAGCTCCCCCCCCCAAAAAAAAAGTCCCCTCTTTCAACAACCTAGGCGTTGCCCTTGACCCCTCCCTTACTGTATTTTGTTCCCTTATATTTGTATTTGTTTTATTCCTGTGTAACAGTCATGGAAGGTGCATGCACCCCTTCCGCACTCTATTCTCTTGGTTGTTCATGCAGCTATGTGCACGGATGGTTTTGGGAGTGTCACAGGGTGTGCCCACACTTTGTGCCATTCACCAAACTGCTGGATAAGGAGGGTGAAGGATATGGCAGGCGGGACCCTGCCATACAAGTTGTGTACCCCCCAAATTGCACCCACAAACCACCCCCCCCCACCATGTTGCTGCAGCCCTCTGGGCAAGCAGGGAGGGCCATGGCAGCCATTTGGCACTTGTCCGACTATTTTTAAAGTGTAAAGACCTGGGCCATCCCACAATCCCCCTGCTCTGCATGGAGCAGGGGATCCTCCACTGGACCAGGAAAAGTATCTGATTGGATGCCCACCTATATCATCCAATCTGGCCCTGCAATTCTGTGTGACTGGTGGTCAGAGACAGGCACCAGCGGTGGCCAGTGATTATCTGTCATTGGGTGCAAAGTTGTGCAGGCCAGGTATGCACATCTTGCACATACCTGGCCTACAACTGCTATAGTGCATAGGCACCATTGGGGACGGTGTAACAGAATTTAAACACCTGAAGTTTGAGGGTTAATTCTTTGATGGATCTGAGCAAACTGTTCTAATGAATAGTGATCCCTTCAAGGCCTTTCAGTCTTCTGATGTTGAATCTTTGGTTTCCAGTTGTTTAACCAGGAGAGAGACACTAAGCTGAAAGCTTGTTTACAGGTACAACCTGGGAGCACATGGAAGTTGAGTGATTTGCTCAGGATCACACAGTATGCAAGTGGGGGCTATGGGATTCAAACCCAGTTCTCCAGATTTGCAGCTCAGAGCCTTAAGCCACTGTGCTACTGCCTCCTGAATCCAGGTTCTTTAACTCAGATTGAAACAAGTGTTTACCATGAGCAAAAAGGATATAGTCTTCCTGATGGAAACTTCATAGACATGGTGAGCTGAAGCACCCCACCCCCCAAAAAAATATATTTTGTTTCCTCAAATTATCCTATTCTGGACCAGTAAACACTTGTAATCTGACCCCACCCCCCCTCTTCCAAGCCTCCTCTGCATACCACTCATACTTTTATCTGCATGTTGTGACCAAAATTATATCTAGTATTGTACCCTTCCACATAAGTGTTGCACCTTGTTTTCTTGCATGCTTTCCCACTATGAAGGGCAGAGTGAACCCTGGTAGGGCTTTATGCGATCTTATCCATACTTGCAGAGTAGGAGTTCTTGGAACCCCAGATATTTGTGTCTTATGCAGTAGGTGTGGGTCTGCATTAGCCAAGATAAAAATACTGTCTTATGACCAACTTGCAAGATAGTGCTATCTCCACATGTTCCAAGTTCAGAACTACTACCTTGCAAAGCTGGGTATGTCACAGTGGACTACTAAGCCAATCAGAGAGCAGCTTTAGCAATGCTGATGACGTCACAGTATCCTTTGCAGCACTGAAGCCAACAAATGAGATGCTTTGTAGACTCTAGTTTGCATCTCTATTAACTGTATTGATTTGTACTGTTTAATGGTCTGTTAACAAGAGAAGTTAAATCAATCTAGTGTGACAAGAGATCCTGCCACTCTTGAGGACCAACCTTTTCTTAAATCTGTTGCAGCAGTTCTTCCATTTCTTAGCCTAATCTATCCTTTACAGTTTCTAGTACATAAGGTTGCCACCTTTAGGCGGGTACCTGCTCCCTTCCTTGACTATGCTATAGTGTCCTCTCTAATTTTCCATTCCTCTCTGGTCCTTGTACAGGAGATTAATGTAGTGACCTCAAGCTGATGTATAGCAACAGGCTGTGTTCCTCGTTGTTGGATTTAGTATGCAATAGCACTGTCATACCTTAATGTATATGCCTTATGTGTATGAAACCTGTAAATGTTGTACCACGGCACTAAGTGTTTTTGATAAAGGTAAAAGTTACTAGGGACTGTACTATAAACATTAAGTTCCGGTAGAAATATCAGAACCCCCACACTGTGTTGTTCAAAATGCATGTAAATTACAGATTGATTGAGAGGTCCTTTTGCACCATGCATTCCTGCCTAAGCTGAATGCTTCTAAAATTTCATGCGGTGATATAGGAAAAGAAAGGAACATTGTTTAACAAGGAGTAGCACACTAAGCCAAAAGCTTGTTTCCAGATATGACCTGGGGAGCACAAGAAGTTAAGTGACTTGGTTCAGGACCATACAGTATGCACCTATGTGGCTGCGGGATTCAAACCCAGGTCTCCAGATCTGCAGCTCTGAGGCCTTAACCCACTGCACTATACTGCCTCCAGTGATGATTTGTATATACATCCCATGATGCTTTGCATTATGGGGTATGGTGGTGGTTTTTCTTTAAACTTTCCTTTATTGCCAATGCTATTTGGGGAAACTTTGCTTTAGTGCTTCTGCACTGAGGTTCTTGTCTTTAGCTTGTTTTGGGGATTTTCTTCTTTGAGCTCCCCATCACCCAAACACAAGATCAACATAGGGCATGAATTAATTTTCACTAAGGGATAGATCAGTAGAGCAGTAGTTGCTGACTAAGTGCAGAGGAATGACATGCATAGTCTGTTGCTGCAAACTGATGGATTGAAGAAGGGATTTGCCATTGCTTAAGGTTATCCGTGTGATTGTGTGTTGAACCTGAAGTTCTGTGTCTGGTCCATCTGTGCCCTTTTGATTGTGGAGGGATTGTGGGGTACAGTTTACATTGCACTTTTTTTCTTTTTGTAACTTTTGATCCTTTTTATCTCAAAACTACCTAAACACATACAAACCATCCCTTGTTATGTAACCCAACTGCCAAACTCTAAATGATGCAATTGTGTTGTCCATAGTAGTACCGGTCTCTCTGCTCCCTGCAGGAGGACACTGTCCTTGAAATGTCTGACCTGATATATGCTTTATACATAAGACCGTTTTTATTTGCTTTTTCAATTTATTCTTTTTGGCTCCATGGCAGTTGCTTTACCCACGGCTAGCCCACAACACTGGAACACACTCCAACACAGGACTTCCAACCCCACAAGTTAAGCCCTCATGGCAGAACCATCCCAGGGATGGTAATGCCCAGGGTACCCCCAAGGCAGCTATACCTCAGTGTTTGTTTCTGAGCCAAGATGTCCTGAGGCATAGGGGATTTTTCTTAAGCAGGTTTCCCAAGGTGGGGAACGTGCGACAGTGAAGCCAAGCGGTGACCCATGCACCTGCAGATAGACATCAGTGTCTGCCTCACCCTCCATGCAGACCTCTGCAGGCTCTGGTGATTACATCCCCAGCTCACTGCTAGGGGTCAGGCATGCACCTAGCACTATGTTCCTTCCTCCTGAAGGAGGAGAGCAGTCCCTGGATGCTCATCCTCTTCTCCACCCAGCCTGCCCTTTAACATTGAGTTCACTACCACACAGCTTTTGAAAAGAAATGCAGTTCCTAGTCCAAATAGTTCCAAAGTTGGCAGCCTCTGGAACAATAAAATGCCCTCTACAGGTGTGGAAGGCTGTATATGGCTGCAGAAGGTCCCCTCTGTACATGTGGGTAGTCTGCAGCAATACGGATTATACATACGAACAAGCCAGTGAAGGCCATTTGGTCTATCTAGTCTGTTCATATTGCAGGGTACAAAAGCTTGAGCTACTGTTCTGCCCTCCCTGCATACCTCCCATCCTCCCTACCCATGATCCTTGCCTTCCCCATGCCTATCCAGCCTCTTAAAGCTGACCACCGTCTTCAACAAGATCACCTATTTGAGCCAGACATTCCCGGTGTGTCCAATAAGCCTGAAGAAGTGCTTCCCTGACCTTTCTCCTAAATCTCCCACCCTACTGTGCCCCACTTGTTACGGTTGCTACTCAACTTAAAGAAACTCTCCTTATCCACCTTATTTATCCCTTTCAGGTACTTAAAGGTCTCATTCATTCTCTGTCTCTCTGTCTCTGTCTCGCTCTCTCTCATATGTTCAGTTGTCTTGACCTCCTCTTCATATGCCTTACCCTGCTATCCTCTTTGTAGCCCTCCTCTGGACCTTCTCCAGCAGGTTAATGTCCTATTTGAGGTGTGGGCATTAGTACCGAACCCCATACTCTAGATGAGGCCTTACCAGGGACCTGTACAAGGGCAGTACAACCTCCTTTCTCCTACTACTAATTCCCCCAAGATATGCATACCAGCATCTTGTTTGCCTTTGCTGCTGCTTTCTTGCACTGCATGGAGTGCTTCAGGTCACTAGTGGTGATCATTCCCATGTCCTTTTCCTCTTCTTATGCAGATACTTGGACTCCACTCAGGTATTACTTACTTACTCTGTATGAAAGAACAGAAGAAGGCCAGAGCCCATCGAGACTGTTCCCTACACTATATGAGACATTATTTGTCTCTTATCTCTCAACCAAACATCTAATTTGTTTTTAAAGACAGTGGCACTAGTTGCCTCTACCAATTCTTGTGGCAAGGTGTTCCATACAATGGATATTCTTATTGGGGAAAAAAGTTTCCCTTTTTGCTGGTTTTATAAGTTTTTACTTCAAGCTGTTTATTATGCAGTCTCTGAACACGCCTCCCTTTGGAGAGTGTGTTAGACCACATTTTTCCATTAGATCTGGTGAATTTATTAAATTAAAAACCATAAGCATGTCACCTCTTAATCTTCCAGTTTGAAGAGAGAAGAGACCAGTAACTTTTAATCTTTTCTGATAATCCAAGTTTTTTAATCTTGTAATCATTCTAGTTAATCTCCTTTGAACCTGTTCAAGAATTGCTATGTCTTTCTTTCTTTCTGTCTTTCTTTCTGTCTTTCTTTCTTTCTTTCTTTCTTTCTGTCTTTCTTTGGTTTGGATTCCAGAAAGGGGAGCCATGGTCTAGATATGGTCTAATGTATGCCCTATACAATGGAATAAGGCATTGTTCAGTGCGATTAACAAAAGTGCATTTTTTATTTGCCTCAAACATCTGTTGGTCATACAAGCAGTTCTAACACATTGATCATTTGATGTAAATTTATTATTTAACAAATATCCCTAAATCTTTTTCACAATTTGAGTGAAGTGGTAGTCCGTTTATATAACATATCGTTTTTGGATTATTTACACCGAAATGCACTACTAAACATTTGTCTTGATTAAACTGCATATGACTTTCATTTGCCCAAAGTGTTAATTTTTCCAAATCCTCCTTTAATGCAGAAATATTTTCTTGATTATTAACCTTGCCCCCAATTTAGTATCGTCTGCAAATTTAACCATGAAGTTATTTGGCCCTGTTTGTAAATCACTGATAAAGAGATTAAACAACGTTGGTCCCAAGACCGACCCCTGTGGTATACCACTTGTCACACTACCTGAATCAGACAAGATATCATTAATTCTTTCTCAGAGAATGATTTGTCAGCCAGTTTAAAGTCCATTTGACAATATCTGGTGACAAAACTAGATTGTGCCTTTTAGTAATGAGTTTTTCATGTGAGAATTTATCGAAAGCTCTATCGAAGTACTCTGTCCTGGGATTCTTGGCTCCAATATACATAACTGCATTTTATGGCATTAAAGCCAAGCTGCCAGATCCTGGACCACCTCTTCAGTTTTTCCAGATCTTCCTGTAGGTCCTGTATCCCTTCAGCTGTGTCCACTGTCCAGCAGAGCTTGGTGTCCTCTGTAAATAGGCACATTTTGCCCTAATGCCATTCCAAATGTCATTGATGAAGACACTGAACAACACCGTCCCAGCACAGAGCCCTGAGGAACCCCACTGGTTACCTCTCTGGTACCAGATAACTCTCCTTCCACAGCCACCCTCTGGGCTCTGTCCTCTGCCACTTTTCCACCTTTCTGGACATCTTTTTCCCAACCCCAGAATCCATCAACTTGCTGATCAACATTTTGTGGGGATATTCAGAATCTACCCAGGTAGTACTCTGTCCTGGGATTCAAAGGGGGATATGCATCTTTGCACCTGATCCCACTGGTGCACAATAGCTTGGGTCTCATGTTGGATCATGTATCTGTTTGATTCCCCAATATGGGTACTATATGGTGAGGGAGAAAATGCTATACAGGGGTGCACCCTGTGGTAGTGGTAATGTACCCCATCTGCATGGTTGTCAGACTCCCAAGGCAGGTCCTGTTTGGGGAACCTACCACACCACTTCACCAGCATTTCAAGCTGCAAGAGAGGGCTTGGGGGGGGGAGACACACATGCACATGTAGGATGAATACCATATTCCATAATCTCCTAAGCTGCATGGAACAGGAAATTCACATAGAAAATGACCCAGGCATCATCTGATTCGATGCCTGGTGTCCTGCCTTTCTCCTCCCTTCTCAAAACAATCCCCTGCCTCTGTACTGAGCAAATGGAGGAGGGGATGGGCTCTAGATGGTATGGATGTGGAGCTCTATGACCAGGATTTATGCATTCATTTGCCAACTAGTTTGGTTCACCAATCTGAAGACCTTTTCGCATGGCATGGGTCAGAAACTGGCACAAAATAGTAAAAATACAGAGTGAAAACAGTGTGGATCATAGGGAACATGCAGGGAATCCAGTGTAGGTCAAGCTAACAAGAAAATCTAAGGTAAAATAGTACCAGATAATTGACAATTAAGCATACCAAGGTATATAACATTTGGGTAAATGGGGTAAGGTTGCTCAGTCATCCAACAATAGGAATAACAGTAGTATTCAGGGCTGGAGAGGAGCGTGGAGCACTACAGGGGGAGTGGGTAAGGGTGGGCTGCACGGCAGGTGCAGCCATGCTAGTGGCCTGTGGGCAAGCATAAGTCATGGAGGACAAAGTGCATTCTTTAATAGGGAATTTAGATTTGGATGAGGGGTTATGAGGGAAATGTAGGGAGGAGGGAGGTCGTTCATAGTGTGGAGTCTGACTGCAGAGAATGCTCTCAGGCCCATCCTCATAGTTGTTGGGACATTCTAGTTGGAGTTGGGAAGACCAACATAGATTGCTGAAGTAGGTTTTGGGCCAGATGAAGGATTGTGTAGAGTAGGAGAGATTGTGCAAGGTATCGGCAACTGTCCAGGCTAGCAGGTAGGAGTGCCATGCTTGTGGAAGGAGCCAGTGAAGGGACTGATAAAGAGAGCAGTGGTAAGTGAGAAGAAGGGCAAGGTGGTATATACAATTGTAGGCAGTGTCCAGGCAGTTCAGGTTGGTAATGGAGGTGGAGCACCTCTGACAGTAATAGTCAAGGAGGGGGAGGCAGGTTGCCACAGCAATAGTGTGCTGTGCTTGTGGACAAGAGGTGGCCAATCGGGACATCCCTATCTTTGGTTGATGCACCTGATCAGTGAGGTAATGTGCTCAGTGTGGGATGGGTCCAGGATTACCCCCAGATACTTGAAGGTGGGAACAGTGTCAAGGGGAGATCCATCTGGGGATTTGACAGTGAGAAGGCCACCATTGTGGGCAAGGATGGATAGTTTCAGTTTGGAACCGAAATGCATGGCCTTTGTTTTGGCAGCATTGACAAACAAGTTTGTCGGTGGAGAACCAACAATGTGCCTTGCAGAAATCATTGGTAAGAGTGGCAGATAGTGGGGAAGGGTCACTTTTGGTATAGTATTAAGTCGTTGACATAGAGGAGTGATTTACAGGATAGGTCCTCTGATGGGGAAAGAATAAAGATGAAAAAGAGGAGGGGTCCAGATCCCTGGGGGACAACCACAGAGAAAGACAAAGGGGGGGGGGTGGCACCACCAAGGCAGACCATCTGTGCTCTACCAGAGAGGGAGGTAGTGAGTCATTCTGTAGAGGAAGGGGAGAAATGAAGGGCATCAAGTTGTGCTATCAGGATGTTGTGATTTACAAGGTCAAATGCCTTGGACAGATCTATAAATGCTGCACCAGTTAGCTTCCCTTCATATTCCTCAGCACCTGGTCAGTGAAGAAGGCAAGGGCTATGGTAGTGCTGTGCCTCTTCTAGAAACCATGTTGCTGTGCACAAAGGAGATTATTTTATAGTTTACTGCATTCTCTAGTAGCTTACCAAGATAGGGCAGAATGAAGATGGGATGGTCCTTGCCCATAAGACTAGGGTCTCCTGATGTATAAATGGGGACAATTTTGACCTGCTTCCAGGCAAGGGACAGAGGCTTTAGTAAGGGAGAAGTTAAAGATGAAGGTGAGTGGATAGGCAGTGTGCTGGGCCACTAGTTTTAAAAGCGGGGGATAGATGGGCACTACCAGCACTCCCTCAAGATGGTAGGCTTAGGAGGAGCTTGAGTGTCCCAGGAGGAGAAATTCTCTTAAATAAGAGGGGCTAGTAGGAGAGGAGGGGTGAGGGAGGGGTAAAGGGTGGTTGGGGGAGCTTAGCCAAGTATCTATCTGCTAAGGTTTGAGAAATGTGCATTAAGTGCATTTGCAATGTCTGTAGAGTTGGTGAGGGAGAATTGTGTGTTTAGGGGGGAAGTGACTGCTTGGTTGGGGGGAAGAGCGAGGCATAATGGAGGACCAGAAACACCTGGGGTGCTTAGGTAACTGGACTGAAGTGATTGTGGAAAAGCAGACTTCCTAGCATGTATATGGCACTTGCAGAGATTTTGCAGTTGGTAGCCATTCCAAAGGGTAGGAGATGGGGCAGCTTTATAATCCTCATGAAATCATGGAGTAACGCTGCCTCATAAGTTAGAGGAGGTCTGATGTCAGCCAGTGAGTGTCACCCTATGCACTCTGTGAGAAATGAGCAGGAAATGCTTGTGTTGGATATGAGTCAGGGCTGAGACAAAGATGTCTAGTGCAAGGTCGACGTCAGTGGCGCCATAAAGGGAAGTTCAGTCAGGGCTTTGAGGTCATCCTGAAGCCTGACTGGGTCAAAATTAGAGATTGTGGAAAGTCAAATAGGTAGATGGGGGGTGGTGTAGGGGGTTGGTATGCCAGACCCAATAGATGGGGAGTGGTCACTAATGGCGTCGGTGTGCTGGCATGGGCAACTTTGAGTTGTCCGGATCAGTCAAGGTTGTGTGTGTGTGTGTGTGTGTGTGTGTGTGTGTGTGTGTGTGTGTGTGTGTGTGTGTGTGTGTTTTTTTTTTGGACCAATTTGAGGCATGTATGGGAGGTAATTAGCTGGATGAGACTGTGTTGTATGATGGAGCTGTAGTTTTGGGGGCGGTTGTGTCCCAGTCATTGTTGAAATCCCCCTACAAGAATGGAGTCTCTTGCAGGGAAAAGAGAAGCAAGGAGGTTCAGGAGGGCTGCCAGCCCAAGGACACCAGCTCTCAGTGGGTTATACCAGCGCCCAACAAAATTCTTGGTGACAACTGTTAAACTGCAAGCCATTTGGAAGGAAGTCACTGGAAGACTGGACAAGGGTGCAATCGCTGTCATCTGTTTATTTATTTATTTATTTATTTATTTTCCTTAGTGAAATCGTGGAGTAAGCTTTGAGTCTTATGAATACAGCTTTCATGTTCAACTGTACCAATAACTGGTCCTTTGGAGCAGCAGCACTACAGCTTGCAACCTCTGTGACCCAGGTTCATGTCCCTAATCTTGGATTGCTGAAGGCCCAGCATGAGTGGCTAAGCATCCCATAGGACATCCTTCCCAGGAGGATAGGAGCTAGTGTTCCAGTACTATGCTGCTGCATGGGTGTCCACAGGACAGTGATATACCCTCTATAGAGGTTTTCCTCTGCAGCAAGTGACAGTTCCAGTTGTGACTAAGCCTCAACTAGTCTCTTGTTTGTTCCACTGAAATTAGGCACATGGTCTGACTGGTCTTTAGTGCAAAGGGCAGCTGGCTTATCGATGTGAACTTTCAGATAGGCTTTCTTCCCTTGGGAAAATCCTGCTTCTGCATCCAGAAGGCTTCTCACGGGCAGTGATGTCCATCCTCCTCTCTGAGCTGTTATTGACTGTTCTGGAGATTTGGGAGGGCAATTTGTGGACTTTTTGGTGTCCTCACTTCTAGCATTCCAATTTGCACATCTTTTCCATTCCTAGGTCCTCCATGACTGGTTGGAACACCAAGACTAGTATTGTGGTCAGAGAATAATAAGATGGCACCACCCAGAGATCTTTTTCCCAAAAAAGTTTGTTGGGTGGTCATAGCCATAGCTCATGGTGCCCTTTGCTGCAAAATAAACGGTGCACAGTCTTGTAAGTGTGTTTTTACTCTCCTCTTCACTTCATGGGAAAGTAGGAAAGTGACAGTATTTTTACTGCATGTTGGGGAGCTGCAGAGTCCATGCCACTCACCTCACATCAAACACAGTTGCTTCTGCCCATGTGCCCCTTCTTGTCCTATTGCAGTCCAGGATAATCTTCTGGATCCTGCCACCATGCCAGGTGTCAACACCATCTCTTCATTTCAGTGTGCTTGCCCCAAACTAGTCCCCAGAAGGTCCTCATTTAGCAGTGTGGCCTCCCTCTTGACCCTGATCCACAATTTTATTTGGGGTGGCAGCGTATATGTCAAAGCTAACTAGTTAGACCCCTTTCTGTAACCCACAGGATGCTGCCCTCCTTCCTATAATACACCCGTTAAGGTACTGTATCATAGTCCTAGCAAGCAGGGTATACCATTACCGGGGGGGGGCTGGGGATGTCACCCATTGATAAAGCCACCTACAGTCTTCCATGAAGCAAACTATTTCATTACAAACCCTCCAGTCATGCACTCCACATGCTAGTAGTGGGATGAGTGTATTGTCTTAATGAGGGATGGCACACTCTGAGATAGGTAGGGGGGAACCCAACTAGTAAGCCTATATTTAGACCATAATTAATCACAATGAATTTTGGGTTGGGTGGACACTGCACATGTCAATGATTTACTTTCTCGGGATGGGGGAGGGGTTGGCTAGGGAAGCAGATTTAATTTAACGATGATACTGACTTCTGGCTTGGAGTAGGGCCCCTCAACAGGTTTTTTTTTTTTTTTTTTTTAATGCAAATATGCAACATAAGAAATGACCTGGCTGTGTAAAGGTAATGGTAAACAGATTCCTCATTTTAAGACCCTCCACTGATCTATAGAAGTAGCACTCGCAGCTGTGTACCTTCCAAAGTTTGACTTTTCGAACATCAGGCTTGGAACCAGGCAAAGCCTGCCATAGTTCAAAACTGGTAGGTCTGATAGTTTTGACATGGATAGACAACAAGACAAAGTCCAGACAGGAATAAATGGCTAGTCCCTTATCCATCTTCATCCTCCTACATACAGCTTTGTAAAAAAAAAAAAAAAAAAAAGACTCTTAACCTTGCTACTGACTTAAGAAACTGGCTAGAGTACATTTCCATGGGACTAGAGGCTGTTTTACCTGGTTAGTCTTTATTTATTTATTTTTTTTCCAGATGAATCCAGACTCCCTGGTTTATAGCATAAACCTGTACTACACTCCCACTCCATCCAGCAATCCTCTCATAGTAAGAACCAATGCAGCCAGGATTCCTATTGCATGTTTCTACTTAAGGTAAAAAGCTCCATTTGATTTCCTGTCATTTTATCCTCCTGATTTTATTTAATGTGCCATCAGAAGAAGCACACCAAGCCGAACTTCATTTCCAGGTGTGACTAGGGGGAGGAAAGCATGAGATGATGCAGAACTACAAAAATAATGATGGGAAGATATTCAAGAATTAAGGAAGTGTACAAATGTGGCAACAAAAATTTAAGATACAGGACATTGCATAGAGTATCATATTTGCAGCGAGTGATAACCCATCTTTACATGGGTAAAGGTAGCAGTGTTAGTACAGTTTACAGTAACTGCAAGATGGAGAGCAGCATAATGTGTGGTAAGCTAGGAGGGAGGGAACTTGTGAAGGTGGCACACTAGGGATATGGGGTGGGGAGGAGAGTCAAAAAGGAGGGGGTAGGGACAGGAGCAGGAGTGAGTTGTGACACAATGGAGAACTTAAAATCGTAGGGAGAGGGAAGAGTGATATAATATGAAGGTTAATTTAGGTAAAGTTGTATAGGTGTAAGAGGCCTGTTAAGCTGAGGTTTTGAAAGGTGAGAAAGGGGCAAGAGAGAAGGAAGAAGATATAGCAGGGGAGGATTGAGAGCCAACATTTGGATATTGGTGTGGCAGAGTTGGAGAGACTTCCTTCAAGGTAAGGAAGGGAAAGTTTTGGAGTAGAGTGCAGCAGTGGGTATAAGGTAGACCAGACCATTTGGGCAAAGTGTGATAAATGGGGATCCAATTGGGAAGGATGGTGTAGGGGAAGCACTGCAAACATTGTCCCTTTATTCAAATGTAGGAAGGATCATTTTGAGAACTAGCTTTTGATTAGCAGGAAGAGGGATGCTGGACTTGTTTCTGTACTTCAAACTGGATGTTAATGCACAGCTAATCTTTCAGGAAGGACAATGTGAGCAGTGATGCAATTAAACCTACTTCAAAGCTGTTCAAGTCAAATGTATCCTCTGAACAGATACTGAATTTCTCATTGCGTCTAATGAATGGTAGGAAAATTGATTGTCTTAAATTATGAATGTGCAATAGTTATCACATTTTAGGCTAAAAGAATCACAATCTTTCTTGCAAGCTGACTGGACCACAGAAAGGTTATCCAATGTCTTCAACTTTGGTGATGTCCTGCATATTGAAGCATCAGTTGCTGTGGGAAACCAAATTCCTCTAAGACTCTACATCCACGATTGCATTGCCACACCAACTCCAGACAAGAACACTACTCTTAAATACACCATCATTGATAACTACGGGTAAGCATTGCATCTTTTTCAGGAATATTATGTCAAACAATTGTTGACATCCAGTCTGCACTCTGGCCCAGAAAAGGGACTCTTTGTGATGTGGGAGCAATAGGAAAGCTGACAAGTTTCTAGCATTTCTGTGATGGATGATGTGGAATTGATTTTAGGGTGTTCTTATCCACAGCAGACTAATCTGCAGTAAGGATTCATTTAAAACTCAAACGTATATTGGGATAAATAATGGGATTGATAAATGATCCCAAAAGGTACCAATGAGCATAAGAATCCAAGAGGTAGAAGAAAGGTGAGATTATAAGAATAGTGGCGATAAGGGGGGAATGGGTAAAAATGAGAGGGGGTGGCAGTACAATCTGAAGAGCCAGGTGTGCAATTGCTCGGAGTCTGGGCAATAAGATTACAGATCTAGAGGCCACCATGGCAGAAATGGACCTGGACATATTCGCAATTAGAGTCCTGGTGCAGTGAAAACAGGACTGGGATGCAACCATACCAGGTTGTGCTCTAGTTGGAAGGACTGGGTAGACACAAAAGGGCCATTCCTCCCCCCTTTTTAAGGGAAAAGCATAAAAGCTATGGAAATACAGGGGAGAGCAGGGAGGAGCAGAGGTACTGTGGGTCACCCTGAAGACACAGAAGGAGGCTGCTATTCACACAGAAGTGATCTACAGACCCCCAGCACAGGGGGGAAGAGATGGATAAGGATATGTTGAAAGCAATCCAAAGGATGACAGGGAAGGGGGAGGTATTGCTGGTAGGGGACTTCAATCTACTGGATGTAGATTGGAGCCTCCCAGCTGTGGAAACAGAAGTAGGGACATCCTGGACTAGCTATAGGGGGGTGTGCCTCGGGGAAACTAGTCAAAGAACCCACTTGTGGGAGGGAATACTGAACCTGGTACTGACTAATTAGGACATGGTTGCTATGTCACAGTGGGTAGCCACCTGGGGACCAGTAATCATACAGTGTTCAATATAAGAACAGGGCCAGAATCAAACCACACTAAAATGATGGTCCTGGACTTCAGGAGGGCAAGTTTTTTTTTTTTTTTTTTTTTTTTTTTAAGAAAATGGGAGAATGCCTCTGAGACAGCCCAACAGGGATCGGGAAACTGGTTTGAATTGAGGAACAGTGTGCAAAAATAATGGAGGGCATTGTGAAGTCAACATACCTCTGGGCAGGTTAACAAGGGCAAAAGAGACTGCTATGGTTCTCTAAAGATGTAGTGGAGTAAGCAAGGGCAAAAAAGCTAGCATTTAGAAGGTATAAGATGATGCAGAAAGAGGAGGACAGGGAGATTTGCCAGGAGAAATGGAGAGGCAGGGAGAGCAGTTAGGAGTGCAAACCGAGGAGAATATTGCCTAGTTTGCAAAAAAAAAAAAAAGGGGGGGATAAAACATTCTTTTTAGGTATATAAGTGAAGAGGAAGATCAAATGAGGAATAGTAAGGTTAAATAGGGAGAACTTTGTGTAGAAAAGGACCAAAAAGCAGACATATTGAACAAATACTTTTGTTCAATATTTACAGAGGAAGGGTAGGTGACTGGGCCATAGATAAGATGAGGCATTAAAGGAAGGAAGTGGATACTTTCCATATACATATCTATAGAGAGTATAAGATTCATTCTCCTCGAGGAACTAGCACAACTGAAAGTGGACAAGACTAAGCCTGACTAGGTACAACCTAGAATACTGAGGGGAGTTCATGGAGGTGCTGGCTACACCTCACAACCCTGTTCAACCCATCTCTAGATACAGGGGAAGTTCTGGGGAACTGGAGGAGGGCAGATGGGGGTCCCACTTCACTAAAAGTGTTAACAGGGAAGAGGCAAGAAATTGCAGACCTGTAGGCCTGACTTTGGTGGTGGGTAAAGTAATGGAATCGCTACTGAAGGAAACGATTGGAGAATATCTTGTGACAAATAGATTACAGGATCCAAGGCAGCATGGTTTCACATAGAGGAGATCTTGCCAGATGATCCTGATCAAGTTCTTTGACTGGGTGACCAGGGAAGTGGATCGGGGCACAACGGTGGATGTGCCCTACCTGGATTTCAGTAAGGCCTTCAACACTGTTCTACTCAGAAGACTGGTGAGCAAGCTGAACAGCCTAGGTTTGGGTCCAAACATAGTAAAACTGGTAAGAATTTGGTTAAGTAACAGGACTCATAGGGTGGTAACAATTGGTGCTCACTCTGAAGAAGGAGAAGTGACCATCAGGTGCCATAGGGGTCAGTATTAGACCCATTCCTCTTAAATGTCTTTATTAGTGACATTGCAGGAAAGATGGATGTGAGGAACTATCACAGAAAGGGTGGTGGACACTTGGAACAGCCTCCCAGTGGAAGTAGTGGGAGCTAAAACAGTAACAGGATTCAAGCCTGCATGGGTTAGAAACAAGGAGACCTTGAAAATAAGGCAAGGGGTTGGGCGAGAAGACCTGAGATAGAGAATGGTCTGCACTGGCACTGTAGGTAGGGAAAAAAGGGAAGACTTGGTGAGGCAAGAGGTTCTTATCTGCTGACTTCTGTTTCTATACATGTACAACATAGATGTCAGTTCTACAAAGTGGCCTGCAATACATATAGTAGTTGTGTGATACATAGATAGTTAAGGAAAGAAATTGAGTCTCTTGAGTCTGTCTTGATATTTTTTACATTGTCTTACCCTGTTCCTACAGAGCTCTCCCCACCCCTGCCTCTCATACTCCACATAATGCCCTTCAAGCTGTTCCATTGGGTTTTAAACCTCGAGGTAGTCCTAGCATTAACCACATTATGGAATAAACTACAGTATCTACCACCCACTCCTTAAAGAAGTACTTTCTGATATCCTTGAATTTCTTCCCTGCAGTTTAAGGTTGTGCTGTCCTTTCTCTATAGAGTCCTATTCTATTCCTGCATTTGTGCGCCTCTCTCTCTCTCTCTCTCTCTCTCTCTCTCCTCCCTCTCTCTTTCCCCAGAGACTACAAATTTAACACTGCTACATCTATCCTCCTAGGTCTAATCTGCTGTCCCAGGATCATTTTCATAGTCTTTCTCTTGAGCTAGACTAACTTCTCTACATTCTTCTTCAGATTAGAGATGTTGCAAAATTATTTCATCGGTGAAATTCCTGCGAAATCCTCTTCTGTTGTCATAATTTCACCTCCCGTGGGTGAAATTCCAAATTTCGCTAACAAAATTTTCCAATTTTGCGCACCTCTACTTCAGATGCAGATTTCAAACCTGTATGCAATTCTCCAAAACTAGTTCCTCCCCCCCCCCGATGCAACTAGTAAAACCCCACTGATAGATTTACAACTTCCTGTTTGCTTTCTCATACTCTTTATTGCATTGGAAAGATGCATTTAGACTACAGTATAATACAAAATCACACATGCCCCCACAATGCAAAGCATCATGGGCTGCATATGCACATCACCACAGAATGTTATGCTGGTCCAACTTTAAGCAGAATTGCACGTTGCCGAAACAGTATTATCACCCCCAGGTCCCTTTCCTCTGAGTGCTTGACTGTGATCCCAGTAATACAATACTCTTTGTGCAGATTTGTTTCCAGTGTGCATCGCTTTACATTTTTGACAAAAAATGTGTTGCCAAATTCTGGAATGTCTATCTAATTTTATTGATATGTAATAACGTATGGAGGTTGTCTATAATTTACATGCAGATAGCAGTTCATAATAGTGACAGGCTCTTCGATAAAGGATGTACACTGGATAGATGGTAATAAATGCAAATAACTTAGAAATCAGTAAATGGTACAATTCATTTTCCCCTTTAAATCAACTGTTTGCTTCCCTTCTTCCATGGCTTTTTTTTTTTTTTTTTATTTATACTACTCCTGATCAGGTGGCTGTACATCTATGCCAGTTTCCCTAGCCGCATCTCCCGCTCGCAACTCACTAGCTGCCCCACAGCTATGACCCCCATGGTAGGGTAATGGGGATCTCCTCAACCCACCGAATGTACGAATCCAGTGCTGGAGGTGGCTGCCATTTGCATGGGTGGTGCCTGCGGGGACTGGATTCACTCTTGCTGTGCTCAGACCTTTTCTCTTTTTCTGGTGATTCCCCTGAAATGAGGTATGCAGTGATGCCTCTGGGACAGTGTGCACGTGTCCATACACCCTACCCCATGCACCTGCCTCCTCTTTTCCCATCTGAGACATCTGAGCACCAGTCCCCAGCTCTGCTAGGGGCTAGTCATGCACTGACCCCTAGGATTCCTCCTCCCAGAGAAGGAGAGCAGTCCATTGGATGCTCGATCCTTCACCATCCCTGCTGACCCTGGTGGCACATGCTTGTTCCTAACATGGGTCACTGGCATAGCATGAGATAAGGTGATTAGCACCACCGGTCAACCTTCTTCCATGACTTAATGTTTTATTCCTCAAAGTCCCTCAGTGACCATTGGTCTGTATCTTTATTGTGTAATATCCAAATTGATTCAAATTGCATAAAATATTTGTAGTTACAGTGTAGCCAAAAAGAAATACTTCCATTTGCCAACTGGGCAAGGGCATTCTGAGTCAAGCTTCCAGTATTTCAGTAGTAATCTTAATTGCCATAAATATAGACTTATAAAGTCTTTCATTTCATTCCCCAGAAGTTACACATTTCCAAAATGGCACACCTTGGGTCTAACCATTTCCTAATATTGAAACCTACCTGACCAAGAATATCAGAGACAGTTTACCACCACTTCTTACTAAAGCTGCACCCCAAAACATGTAATAGTGTATGTCCACCTGAACTGCTTGGTGCCAGCAGACTCAGTTAGTGTTGGTATACATTTTAGAAAGCTATAAGGGGTATAATGTGCCCTATTCAGGATCTTGTATTGTATTACATGGTTCTAGTAAGGCCATGCTGAGCTATGGCCCTACCAGCCAATGGCAATTGTTGTTCTGATGTATGCTGTCCCAATTTTTGTCTCATTTTGTAAAGGTGGTTTTATAGTTTCTTGTGAAAGTCTCATTCGATTCTTGGTCAGCCAGGTGAATACATTTTTCAGATTTCTTTCCAAAATCCTATGTAGATCTTGTTCCACCGTCCTACTATTTAGTGCCTTCTTGCACCTTTTGTAATCTTTAGAGAATAAACTCATGTGGCGATTAGAGAAATTGGTTCTCTTGCATAAGAAATCTGCTTTTAAAAATGGACCAGGAACATTTGACGCCATTACCCAAGAAGTCCAGCCATCTGGTAATCCCCCTTCTCTCCCACAGTTTGTCTCGCTCTCCTCTCCCCCCCTCCCCAATTTTGAAATTTGGATTATTCCATATTTTGTTCCATGGTGAGAAATGTACTTCCCAGTTGGCCTTATTTGTATATTTTATAATGCCACACGTTATGGTTTTCAGTATTTACACTCTTAACTTTTTGGAATTTTTTGGCTTTACATAAGTTATGATAAATCTATACTATCAGATAAGATGGATGAAAGCAAACTATTTGTGTCTTATATTGGGTTCTAGTGCTTTCTGATATGCCCATTCAATTAACATTTTCATAATGTATGATAGATAAATGTTTTCCAGCTCTGGACAAGCTAATTTACCTTCTCTGTTAGGAGACGTAACTTAGCCCAGATAATTCTTTTGGGGGGGGGCTTATTGTTCCAAATTTTAATTTTTTAATGTGAGAGAACCAAGCATCTGGAATGGGAATGATTACTGTCTGCAACCTATTGGATAGAAGAATCGCCAACATTTTTACTAATTGAATCTTTCCTCCATAGGGACATCGGAATCTCTATCCCCCCAATCAATCTATCCTGAAGTGTATCCAATAGGGATTTGAAGTTCAATTCATAAAAGAGTCCAATTTGTTATGTAAAAAAGACTAAATATTTTATTCCCTCCTCATTAATATTTGCCTTTAATACATTTTGTATTTATGAATGGTCCCGTTAGGTGAAAAAGTACTAAATCTGTTTTATTTTCATTTAATCTTGTATCTGGCTGCTTTAAAAAAAAAAAAAAAAATTGGCAATAATGGCCATAACTTCTTGGATACTTTCTATTGGGTTCTGAAGTATTAAAAGCACATCATCCATGAATGTGTTTAATTTTGTTTCTTCCCCTCCCGTGTCAATTCCTTTAACATTGTCATTCCCTCTTATATAATTTAATAAGGGCTCTAATCCCAATATAAAAAGTGACAGTGAAAGGGGGCAGCCTTGTTGAACACCCTTTGTAACATTATAGTCTCAGAAGTCCCTATTAATTTTTATGTTGCTTGCACGCATGTGCAAGAAACATAGTGCCACCATACGAGTTTTCGTAGGTGTGCCTCCCCCACTTCCAATGCCCTGCTCCCTTTTGCAGACACGGTTGCATCGTGCCAATGAATGTCTGAGCTGTCTGACAGACATTCAGATGCAGTGGCGTACAGTTGAAATGAAAAAAAATGCAGACCATTTGCATTCTGACATCAGCAGTATGCAAATTGCCTACACCGGCACTGCATCATAACTGTCTATCAAACAGTTCTCCCTTCCCTCCCATGAAACACATAGTTGCACTCTGGGAGCCCACCCCAGCATACTCGTGCACTCCCCTGTAATGCTTATGGCTGGGGTGCCCAATCCCCCATCTGCTCCACCCCAACACACTTCCAGGTGCCACGCTGGGAGCCCACCCCAGCGTGGCAAAAGTCCTGTTTCTTCCTAAAAGGAGGGGAGGTCCCTCATTGATGGTCTTGCCCCCACTTCCCCCAACCTGTGCCCACCCTCTGCGCATCCACCTCCCCACACCCCCCACCCCATACTTGCCTCCAGAGGCTGGTGCGACCATCTTCGGTCGACTGGGAACACATCTGCACTCTTCAAAGGTGACCGTGAACTAAAGAAAAATGCCGGTAAGCTGTATAATGGTATAAATAGGGTTTTTTCAACTTTGGTGCATATCTCAACCATTTTGGGGAATCTTTCACTAAATTTTCAACAGGGGGTTCTTGGGGCCCCACCTCATGAACTCGGTCACTGTCATTTTTTTGGTTTGGTCCCGAAAGGTGATTTCATGATCACTGCATGGAACCACCTTTCAGGACCCAGTTATGAAAGGACAGTGTCACAGTTCATGAGGTGGGCCCCTTAAAAACTCTATGCTGAAAATTTGGTGAAAAAATTCCCAAATTATCATTTTATGAGCATGTGCTGTTCCTTCGCACGCTCATAATTTCGAAAATTTGTAATGTTTGTACTCCAGATTTTCAACATTGCTATTTTACCACACCTCCTTATGAGCAATACAGCTGTCTTTTTTTTTTTCATATCTTGGCCCAAAATGTGTGTTCTCGCATGTAGCACACAATGGTGCAGTCTGTGTGCGAAATCAATGTTTGGGACAGATTAAGAAAATCACAGTGACACTGTTCATGAGCAGAAGTCTTAAAAGGCCTATGTTGAAAATTTGGTGACAAAAGTCCATAAAATGACTTACAAGCGTGCATTGCGCAGTTTCCACACACCCTCGTAAGTTCACAAATTTGTAATATTTTAAGTCCAGATTGTCAATACTGGCATTTTAACACCTGCTTATGAACAGTACAGCTGTCATTTTTCACACTCTGGCTGAAATGTGTTTTCGCAGTTCTGGCGCAGAAATGCATGGTCACTGTGGTTAATCAGTGTTAAGGACAGATTAAGTAAATCACAATGACACTGTTCATGAGCGGATGTTCCAAAATGCCTGTGTTGACATTCTGTGCTGTAAACAAAAAAAAAAATCCCCAAACTGATTACATTAACGGTATTGCGTTGCATGATTTCTTCGCATGCTCGTGACTTCACTGAGTTGTTGTTGTTTTTTTTTTTTTTTATATTTTCACTCCAGATTTTCAACATTGCCATTTTTTACACCTCCCCATGAACAGTACAGCTGTCATTTTTCACATCCTGTTTGAAATGTGTTTTCGCACCAATGGTGCCAAATGGCATAGTCGCTGTGCAAAATCTGCTTTCCACTAATGAACTGATATTGCTACTATTCATGAGATGGGGTCACAAAACCCATGTTTAAAATTTGGAGTGAAAATACCAGTGAACGCCTGGGACGTTAGGGTTTCAGCATAATGCCCACCCTGTAGAGACTGAAATGCATGAGGGTTGTGACTTTGGATTGTCACCTGTAATACTCCTGCCATTCCACCACCACCACCCTGCAGCCAGTGACAGGCATCGAGGTGTGCCTTGGACTATTTGGGCCCCAAAGTTCATCCCATTCTCCTATACTGCACCCATCTCACCATATTTCTTTTGGAATGGGGTGAGCATAAGGCCCAAAGACTCCAAGGCACACTGTGACACTTGTTGGTGTCTGCAGGGTAGGGTGTGGTGAAATGTCATGGCTGTTATGCCTGATAACCCAAAGACACACCCCAGTGCCTGTCTGTCTCTGCAGGGTGGTGGTGGGGTTGGCTTCAGTTCAATACTTCACTGCCATTCCTGTTATGCATCTCTAATTCCTACACTACCAATGCCAGCAAGCAAACATTCGGCATTGACAAATGCTTGTTACTTGTGCCACTGGTTTCTTGTATAAAACTTTCAATACTTAACTAAGTTCTTGTGGATAGCTATATGATTCCAAAATAGAAAATATATTTCCATTCTAACCTGTCAGGCTGACTCCATTCCCTTTGTTTCAAGGTATTCGACCAGAAACTGGACTTTTAGTGGGCCAGTCTGTATTACCCTACCTGGTACAAAACCTGAATGCCATGCATCAGCTTTTTTTTTTTTTTTAAAGTAGGCACAATTTGATTATTTAAGATCTTGACAAAGATAGTGTATATTTAGTATTGCAATTGATCTATAATTTTTCTATTCTAATCTTTTTGTATCTTTACCAGGTTTTGGAATTACAGAATTGTATGCTTGGTAAAAAGTATCTGGGATCTTAAAGGATCAAAAAATTTTATTAAATAACTTGTGTAAATATGATACCATTTGTCTTCAAAGGACAGGTAAAATTCTAATGTGAGGCCATCCAAGCTGGGTGCTTTTGATTTAGACATCTGATGCTACGTGTCTGAGATTTCTTGGATACTGATAGGAGAGAGAATTTTTTGTGGGTCAGTGGGAAGCATCTTCTGTTGTAACAAAGATGACAAAAACTGTTCCAGCTCTTCTGGGAAGAGGAGCACTCTGAGGAATACAAGGATAAAATGAAAAGATGCAAATTCAGTCAAAATTACTCTCTGATCTCTTAACATATTGCCATCTTGTCCATGAATCATCACTATTTCTATCTTTTGTTTTTTGAGGTCTTGCACTCTCTTAGCCAATAATTTCCCCACAATTTCATTATTTCATCTTCATTTTTTGCATTCTTAGCCCATTCCTTTTTTGTTTCATAAAATTCTGTTGATTCCACCAGCTTTTTAAATCGGTAAGTTCTTACTGCTTGGTGGAGCCCTCCCTTAACTGCTAATTCTAAAGATTTTAATTTATTTTCCACTTCCAGTTTAATTTTTTTTGCTTGTTCATCCAAGATGCCTCAAATGATTCTCTCCCCCCCGGTTGTCTTAAATGCATCCAAGCATTCAACCTCATTTAAATCTGAGACCGTATTGTCTGCCATGAAATGCTCTATACCTTTACTAATTTTATGGAAGTTTTACTTTAATTATTCTCCATGGGACCCGTCATCTGTGGAACTGGGAGGAAAAGGGACATAAAACAAAACTAGACATTGATCACATATTAGTCTGGTTTCTATACTAATATTGCTCCCTGGGCAGTCCACCAGCAAATCCTCAGAAATGAATACATAGTCCAATCTAGAGTGCATGTTGTGCCTCACAGAAAAACAGGTGTAGTCTTTGGAATTCCCATTTAGGATTCTCCACCAGTCTACTAAGTTTTTGATTCTAAAAATGTTTTTAGCACCATGGCTTTATATCCATCCCACTTATTACTTCTTGAAGTTTTATCTAGTGAACTGTCCAGAGGGCAGTTAAAGTTCCCTGCCAAAATATGTCCCCCTTCCCATGTAAGCATCTTGTTCAATTCGGCTAAAAAAATTCCCAAAACCTTGGAAAGGAGCATAGACTGAATCAAAGATGATGTTCAGTGTTAACCAAAACTGTTCTGCCATTTTTTATCTACTACTGAATCCAAACTTTTTTCCATTAAAGTTGTTACCAATCAAAATGGCAACACCAGCACTTTTTTTCCCCCCTCTATTTCTTTCTCACTGAGAGAGATTTCTTGCATCAGGGGAGCAACAATCAAGGACATTGTCACCATGTTGCCTGGCATACTGAAAATGTGGAAAATCCAAAAACTTAATTTACATGTTGGAATGAATAACATTAAAAAGGCTGGGGTTGATGAAGTCTCAAATGATATTATTAATGCAGTTAAAGTTTAAAAAAAAAAATGTAAAAGCTAAGATAATTCTCTCTGAAATTCTACCCATACCCTGAGCTTCAAGATATAAAACAATAAAAATTAAAAATAACTGGCTTCACAGGTGGTGCCTGGAGAACAATATAATTTGTCTAAGGACATGGAAATTTTGTTTGTAATAACACTTTTTTTTTGCTTTTACTTATATATGACGGCTTGCACCTAAACAAATATGGTGCTAAACTTTGGGCAATATCCTTTTTCAGGCTATAAATAGGTCACCCCATAGTACAAACTAGTGTATGGGGGGAAGGTGGAACATTACTCTGGTATTTCTGAGATGAGCATGGTGGCTAATCCAGTTAAATAAAAAAAAAAAAAAAAAAAAACTCTTACTTACAAATGCAAGAAGCCTACATTGCATAAAGATGAATTGAATTAACCCTAATATCAAGACATTGATATTGCAGCTATATGTGAGATATGGTGGGGTGAGACCTCTTGTTGGAGTAAAACCATCCCAGGTTACAATCTGGTCCACAAAGATGGGACAAATAGGGGTGGGGGTGTAGCTCTTTATTTAAGGAGCAATTTGGAATATAAACAACTGAATGAAAATATTGACAACACCAACAGAATCATTTGGGTGGAAATAAATACACCACACATCTGGTTGTAGGGGTGTGCTATAGGACTCCTGATTCAAACACTTTTGACTGCAATCAGTTACTAAACAACATCAAAACCAGCACTTGATTCCAGCTTATAGGGTCTTCGTTTACAAAAATTAAAACAAATATCAAGCATTCTAAAGCACTATATGAAATAACTTTGGCCACCAAGGTTACAGATAACAAAAAAGCCTTTTCCCCACATTAATAGTTTAAGGGGGTCTACAAATTCAGCATGCCCATTTGTACATTTATTTATTCAATCTTTGTGACTGGGTAGGCCCACTGAGCCCTGAAGGTCCCTTTTTCAGGGGCGACCCTTTGGCTTGGGGCTACCTACTGAAAATAAATGGCTGATTTGCAAAATAACATTTTTTTTTTTTTTGCACACAGTATTTAATACTGTAAACTCATTTGAGAATATACCACTACCCATACCTGGTCAAATAATTATCGATCCAACAGATGTTCATAAAAGATTAAAGAACTTGCCAATAAATCTCCTGGGCCTGATGACATGCACACTCAAGTTTTGCATGAAATCGCAGATTATATATTTTTACCCCTGACATACATATTCCAATGCTCCTTAGACTCTGGAGATGCATCACTTGGCTGGAAAGTAACCACAGTGGTGCCCCTTCTTTTAAATAAAAAGACCCCAGTCACATCCTGAGAATTTTAGACCAATTAGTCTAACATCACTATTGGGTACGATACTGGAGGGTGTAATTAAAGATTATATTCAACACCTACTTACATTGGGACTTGTGGACCCATGCCAACATGGTTTCATTAAAGCTAGGTCCTGTCTAGCCAATCTCTTGTCTTTCTATTAAAATGTTAGTAGGGAAATAGCAAAAATCCAGTGAATGTAACATTACTGGATTTTGCTAAAGCATTCAATAAATTAACCCATCCAGAGTTGGTTAAAACATTAAGGGACATTAACCTGAGTGACAATATAATCTGTTGGATTGCTAACTGGTTAAGAGGTTGTCAGCAAAGAGTGGTGGTGAATGGTGTCTCTTCTGAATGGGCTGGGGTTACTAGTGGGGTACCGCAGGGCGGTCTTGGGACCAATCCTTTTTAATACATATTTCCTCATTACAATTGGTGTCTTCCAACATCTGGTTGTCTAAGTTTGCAGACTACTGTAGATTGGGAACAGTGGTAACTGGGTCAGAAAGTACCACTGCATTGCAAACAGCATTGGACCACATTTTTGAATGGGCTAAAAACAGCAAACTGGCATTAAATACAAGTGTAAAATTATGCACTTGGGAGCCCATAAACAGTACAAGTACTTTCTAAATAATGAACCATTAATTGAAATGGTCTCTGAAAGGGATCTTGGTGTAACAATCGGCTCTAAATTTAACATACATTGTAGGGACCAAGTAAAAAAAAATAAATCAAATAATGAACTGTATTTTTAGACACATTTCTAGTAGAGCTAGGGAGGTGATGCTCCCTTTGTATGTGGTGTTGGTTAGGCCTCCTCTGGAATATTGTGCTCAGGTCTGGTCTCCATATAAAAAGAGTGGAGGCAGTTCAAAGAAGGATGATTTAGATCCATAATCTGCTTAAAGGGGAAACCTTATCAGGAAAGAGTAACAACACTTAAACTATATTCCCTACAATACAGAAGACACAGGGGGGGACCGGACTGTGTTGTTTAGAGCAATTAATGATAATACCCTAAGAACTGAACTAGGCCTAGTCTTAAACCATAGCAGAGTTAGTGGTAGGAAACATCCCACACAACTCTAATTAGAGAAATGGAATTTAAGAAAACATTGGTTCAGTCAAGGGGTGATTTCAACATGGAATGCACTACCTGAGGTAGACATTAGGAGCAAAGATGTGATGGCATTTAAAACATAATTTGGACAACATCATGAATGATGTTAAATTTGGGGGTTTTACATAAATCTACTAGGGTTAGATACGTACAATAGGCAAGCACTATGGACGAAAGTCTAATAAGTTTGATACAGTCTATGAAATCTATCAAAAAAGACATTTGAAATCAAGAGACCATTTTACTTGGTGATTTTTAATACACCAGGGATTAACTGGGAGATGCACACAGCATCTACTTCCCAAGAACATAATCTTCTTGCACTATGTATGTCTAATGGTTTTCAGCAACTTGTTACTATGTCCACTAGAGGCAATAACATGCTTGATATTTTGGACAAAATAAATAACCTTAACTCATGAACCATTGCTTAACAGTGATCATAATATTATAACATTTTCTAGGGCTACAAACTCCATTAGAGAATCTGGCATAACCACTGTCAAAGATTTTAGTAAGGCTAACATTAGAGATAAACTTGATGAACTACACAAATGGGATTGATTTCAAATAATACCTCTGCCAACCAACTCTGGCTTAAAATTTAAACAAAATCACTGAGCTTAGCAACAAACATATTCCAAGCTGTAAATTGTACAATACAAAGGGGAAAATGCCCTTCTGGTATACAAACCAGGTAAGAAAATAAATCTCCATTTTTTAAAAAAAGGGCCTACAGAGTACTTAGACAATGATTACAATGAGCATAAGTATAGGGAGGCACTCAGGAACTGCAAATTGAATATAAAGAAAAATGCAAAATTTAATTTAAATTGGCACATATGAATGATGGTGGAAAAAGCTTTTATTCATCTATAAATAAATAACAAATGTTGTTCTGCGAAAATGGGGCCCAATCAAAGTGACTCCAATATAATCACTGACCCTAAGGAAACAGCTCGCCAATTTAATACCTTTACCCCTAAGTATGTCACTAATCTCCTATTCCAGGATTGGTAAATGCCCCCCACCCCCCCCACCAAGATCCACTTTCAAAGATTACTCTGTAGGAGATTATTTCCAAATTAAAAAACATTAAAATAAACATGTCTCCTGGCCCAGATGCTATCCACCAATACATTTTGAAAGCTATTGAACCCTGGTTGGTTGAACTTTTGCATGTACTATTTAATATGTCTCTATAGAGTCCAATGAAGTTCCTAAGGAGTGGTGCCAAGCTGTGGTATTAACCATTTATTAAAAAAAAAAAAAAAGAGATGATCATGGTAATATCCACTATAGACCATTTGGTTTGACTTGCATCTTGGGCAAGTTCCTTGAGTCAATAATTAAAGATAGGCTTGAAGCTGAAATAGTTTCCAAGAATATTATGGATGACTCACAACATGGTTTCAAAACACAAAGGTCTTGCTTAACTGCTAACTTAGTTTTCTACGAAAGAGTTAGTGCTCCTCTTGAAAATCATAAGTCTGTGGATGTTGTCTACCTTGACCTCTGCAAGGCATTTGACAAGATCCCAGTGCTTTGACCAGCAAAGGTCTTCCTCAGGGTGTGTGTGTCAGTCTGAGGCCATCTTAATTTATATTGGTGCAAAGTCACATGACTTAATGAACATACAGACACTTTGTGTTTTGATACAACAAAACAAAAACTGAAATGTGTATAAAAACAATCCATACATGGTAAGCACCAGTATTACAAAGGAAAAAGAAAATTAAAAAAAACCTTTGATACATATTACACATAAATCTTAAAAGAAATTTGATGATTAAATGTGAACATCCCTAATCTGTTTTTTTTTTTTTTTTATTACTGGAATCACCAATGTTATAAGTTTACTTCAACCATTATGTTATAAATGTTTAAATGGGGGTGGCCAACCACCAACCAAGATGGCAACCTGATTGTACAGCTCCATCTGCCTAAGAGCCTAGAACTCGACTAAACACAGTCTTTGTGAGCCCTGATGTGAAATATCTAGTCTAACAGTGATCTGAAACCATCCATTAACTGCAGGCTGAACGCAGGGAAAATCCGACACAGGACTAATACAATAATAGCCAGTTGGCTCTGAAACCACACTCACAGCTAGGCCACATGGCGCACCCTGCCTCGGGAGAGGAAGAACCCTCAGTCAGAGACATGTTCGCCTCTATCATGACCAGTATCGATGCTTTTAACCTTAGCGCTAATACCACTGCAGTATCATTGCAACAATTAGATGCAAGAGTGGACCGAGTGAAACAAAAACAGCCCAAGATGACATACTGCAAGAGCACTGTTCTACTATGCATGACCAGGCAGCCCAAATTCGTTTTCTTCATGACAAACTTGAGGATCTGGAAAATAGGAACTGCCGCAACAATCTGTGGCTCCTTGGTTTTCCGGAGGGCTCTGAAGGTGGGAAAGCATTATCCTTTCTGCAGCAAGTGCTCCCAGAGATTCTCCAACTTCCTAGGGGCACAAGGGTTACGATTGAACAGGCGCATCGCTCACTGCAGCCCAAACCTAGGCAGGGGACAGGCCTAGACTGTTTATAGTGTGTATTCTAAACCACGTTGAAAAAGCTATCCAAACTAGAGCCAGAGAACTGGGGCAACTCCACTGGAAGGATCACTCGATCATGATTTTTTAAGACTACTTTAAGGAGTTAGCAGTTAAGCGGAAAGCCTTTGCTAAGTCGTGCATAGGCTGCATGCTCTAAAAGTCCCCTTTTACCCTGCGCTAGCCTGCCAAACTACAGATTTCGGTTAATGGCACTACACATCAATTTGCCTCCCCGGACGCTGCCATGGCCTTTATTACAGATAGGTGGGCAGCAGCCCGGGGCACCTCTTCTCACACCCAGACAGAAGGATGGATAGAAGCCACAATTGTGACAATCCCCACAACCCCTCACACTGTTATGGAACCCTGCAACTCTAAAAGTAGGAAAAGGCTGCTGAAATCGCCTCACTTCAAGCACGACCATCCGTAGGACAGGATACACTCCTTGGACCAACAGGACCAGACTCTCTTCACAACTGAAACAGAATGTCAGCCCATATTTTGTGCAAAATCACTTTTCCCCATTGCGAGACCTGCCAGACGCTGACTGAGTGGAGGAGATGGATATCAACCGCACAGCCCCTGATAGAAGCTACCCCGGGGATGAATGCAATACATGGGACTCTGCTACGGATGTTGCTCTGCCCTTACAGGAATTGGAGAAACTATCATTGGCTTCTGGCTCCCCACCAAGCCGTAGCACCAAACTTAGCCCTGCAGGAACACAACAATCGCTCAGAGGATGAACGCCCTGATTAACCAACCTTTCATAACAGCTGAAAATCAGATAAGCACCGAGAGGCAGGTGTCTCTGGGATTTGAAGATTAGAAGGGAAGGGGATAGCAGGAACAAATTGGGGCTGGTACGGCATGGAGTTAAGAGTTTAAGCTCACTCAGTATATCACCATTGCTGACCTAGAACAGGTCTCATTTTTGCCCCTAGACGCCACACTCGGTGGTACATAACAAATGGGTTATACTGTAATGTTAGTTTGGAAGTTGCCTTAGGCTAATTATATAGTAAAGTTTACAAAGCATGCTGTTTTTAAATGCTCAGAAATGGGTGTAAATGTGGTTATATTTCTGCCCGGTTACATCAGACCATTTTAAACTCCTCCTTTTATTTTTATATATTCCACAAGCCTATTGTGCGGGGGAAGAACTGTAAGGTACTAAATGGATGCAGTAGCATGCATACTGTATCCTCAGCAGATCCCATATCCACATGCAGGCTTTTCGGTCCCTGCTAGCACTGGGCGAAGTACAGGAAACTGCTCTGAAATTAACCACTTGCACCCAGGTTGAGGGCTAAGCGTGGTCAAACTCTATACTGTGTCTGATAGTCAGATACTGTTTACTGGGGTTGAGGAGATATAGGAGAGGAGGGTGGGAGACAGTTACGGACATAGCAGTATGGTGTCTCGGCTTCAATGAGCCTCTCTCTGTAACGCAACCCTCCACTGTAAAAGCTGAGCCGCAGACCGGTTTATTCCCATTTCAGACACCTCCACTTGGAGGTATATATTATATATTACAGATTCTGTATATTGATATTAGTGTAAGATGTTTAGTATTGTTAAAGGTTTGCTGCCTAATCTTTTTGTCTTGGAAGATAATGCTGTTAGTTGGACTACCCAGCCCACCTATAGTACAGTTTACATCATAGACAATGTACTTTAATGTTGGCTATAACATGTTTTGCTTGGTTAAAGGTTGTCCTCCTAATCTTTGGGGCTTAATAGACAATATGATTATTCCCTCAGACCCTTCCCATTAGATTCTTTTTAGAACTTCTCCTCCACTCCCATCCACCCTGAGTCTCAAAGATGGATGGGTGTTGTATAGTACTAGTTGTATCTAAGAAGGACGATTGAATATCTCCTCACCTGCAGAACCCTGGTAGACAGGCCTTACACCCCAGAATATGGAATATGGATCCGTACTCTCACCATGTTGCCAGGGCTCTCTGCCAGCCAACAAAGAGATCTAAAATCAGGATCACCTATCAGGCTCTCTTTAACTCCCAGTGGGGGTTACAGGCTGAATATATCTGTATATCCTGGAAAGGCTCTGCAATGACTTCCCAATAGTTTCTACTTGTTTATATTGACAGTACTGTACTGGATAAATTCAGTACGTTCCTTTTAGTGTAGGGTAGTCTTCCCTCACTGGTACTCTATTCTTTCCACATCCCACAACACGATCGGGCATACCATTGGCTGGGGCCCCAGCAGGTTAAGTCCCTTAATGCCTTTTAATGTGTTTTGTTTGATAAGTTAAGTAGTTTAGATTGGTAGACATAGTGTGTAGATACAGGGCTCCTACTCATCCCTAAGGTGGAATATAGCAACACCTAGCTCACTTGGTGTATACCTCTGTTTCTTATTTCAATAAAGGGGGGGTGGTTCTGCTGTACACTTCACTGGCGTTCCTACCCCCAGGTAATCGCTAGACCACAATAATGGATGTTTCACACCTGGAATGTCAGAGGACTGAATTTCCCAGTGAAACGCAAGAAAGTCTTGACCCATTTGAAATGTTTACACTCCAAAGTTGCCTTTCTACAAGAAATCAAACTGTCAGACAATCGTACACATGACTAAAGAATGGATGGGCCAGCAGGTTCATTCTAATGCCCCTATCAGGAAGCATGGTGTCCTAATTCTCTTGCATAAGTCTCTCCCCTGGACACTAATGCAGACACTTTCAAATCAGGATGGCAGATGGGTGATAGCTACATACCATACTCCCATGGGTCCCTTACGTTATGCATGCTCTATGCCCCAATTAAGACCTCCCTAGTTTTTTTTTTTGCAATTTTGCGGAGGTGATCCTGGAGTTTAATCCCCAGCTTGTCCCTCCTTGTAGGTGGGGACTTTAACCTGATGTTGGTCCTCACTAGATAGGAACGATAGAGGTAAGAAGCGCACCTCGAAAGTGGGAAAGCTCTCCTTCAAATGGTCTCAGATCAGGGCTTACGGAGTTATGGAGACTCTTCCACCCCAGAACAAGGGATTACACCTTCCACTCAGAAGTCGATGCCTCGTATAGTAGGCTGGATTTCTGGCTGGGCTTGCCCACCATAGCATCTAAAACCCTCACTGTCACAATTCTTCCTAGAACTATCTCTGACCATGCCCGGTTCAGCTCCTTATACATTGGGACCCTGTAGCTCCCCCACCCAGACATTGGAGATTAGACCCTCTCCTAGCAAGAGACCCGCATTTTATCCCTTGGGCCAAGAATGAAGCCTCCCTCTTTCTAGCTGAAAATCCCATAGACACCTCAGCTGGCACCACATGGGAAGCTTTAAAGGCCACAATGCGGGGCAGTATCATGAGGTTTGTAGTGGCTAAACGGAAAGAAAGGGATCATCAGTTGGCTACCTAAGAACAGAAGCTAGCCACAGCTGAAGACATCTTTAAGTCCATGCCTTCCCCCTCCATTCACTCCCCTACAGGCAGAACCATTCTAGGTCTGTGCTTTGAAATTAACCAGCTTCTTAATAGAAAGGCCGAAGCAGCCATTCTTCACCTAAGGCATACCTTCTGGGAAGGGGGTGACACAGGAGGCAAAATACTTGCATACCAGCTACGAAAACAGCAGGCCAATGGATATATTTCGGGGTTGAAGAACAAGCAAGGGGTATTGGGCACTTCCCCAGAGTACATTAATAACACCATGTATTTTTCTATAGATCACTTCATTCCTACACACACATACACACATACACACATACACACATACACACATACACACATACACACATACACACATACACACATACACACATACACACACTAGAGAGACCCAATCATTTTTGGATACCTTGCAGCTGCAGCAAGCACAGATCCTGGACCTTCCCATTACCAGAGAAGTAGTTTCTGCAGCCATTCACGGTCTGAAAAAGGGGAATCTCCGGGTAGCGATGTCTACACGGCAGGTTTTTAACCAGGCATTAGCCTTGATTATCTCCCCTCTCTTAACTCTAGTCTTCTGGGAGATGGAGCTTAAGGGTACCCTTCCTCCCTCCATGTGGGAGGCAACTATTGTAGTCATCCCTAAAAAGGGCAAGGATCCTACTAATCCTGGAAGCTGCCATCCGATTTCTCTCATTAATCTGGATAGCAAACTGTACACCAAAATCCAGGCAACTAGACTTGGTCCCCTACTCCCCAGACTTATACACTCCTCACAGGTGGGTTTTATACCAGGTCATCGCAGCTCAGACCACTTGAGAACCCTCATGAATCAGATGCCTTTTTCCAAGTCACTTCCAACACCAGCTGCTGCCATTGCAGTGGACTTTGAAAAGGCATTTGATCCAATAGAATGGGACTATCCTTATATGGTTCTTATGCATTTTGGGATAGGAGATAAATTTCTCTCTAGGATACAAGCTATATATGCAGGCCCCTCAGCCGACGTTAATACAAATTCTACACTTTCCTGTATATTCCCACTGGAAAGAGGCACAAGACAGGGTTTCCCCCTCTCTCCCCCCTCCTATTCATCTTGGCAATTGAACCCTTGGCCATGGCAATATGAAACCACCCTGATATAAATGGCCTGATGGTGGGAAGCACAAGTTACACAACTCTAATGTATACTGACAAGCTTTTGCTCCCTTAGCAGATGCCCATCGCACCATCCTCCCTGCTCAATCTTCTGGATGCCTTTCAGATATTCAGGCCTATGACTGAACCAAAATAAGACTGAAGTACTCCCTTAACACCACTGGACACAACAGATGGTAGATGCAGCCGACCTCCTATGGACTCCTAATGGAATCACTTACTTGGGAATTGTCTTAACCCCGTCTTTGGATACAATATGGCAGACTAACATACAACCTCTCCTCTCCTCCATCAAGACAGAATTTGACAGATGGAAACTCCTCAAACTTACCCTAGCAGGGAAAATTGTGGCCGACAAAATATCTGCCCCTTAACTCTTCTACCTCCTTATGCACTTGCCTGTTCCTCTCCTAAGCACTGGCATAGGGCCATTGATAAGTTAGTTGGGGACTTTCTCTGGGAAGGATCTAAACCCAGACACAGCCGTTCCAAACTTTGCTCTCACTGGTAGTAAGGTGGTTGGAATCTTCCATGGCTAGAAGGATACCGCCAGGCTTTTCTGCTGGCCCAAACGGTTAAGTGGATGTGCCCCCCTTCCTCCCTTTCCCCACAATGGCTACAACTCGAACTGGACATTATGGGAACTGCTCACCCTTTCTCACTTCTCATAACAGAAGTCTGTCCCAAAGTTGGACTATTCTGTAGACCTTACACAGATCATAGCACACCTATGGTGGAAATATCCCAAGCTAACTGGTTTAGTACTCATCTGAAGATGAAAATGGATCCTCTCCCGCTCCCCCATGTTCCTCTTTAGCAAAATCCCTCCATTACTATAGGAGGATATGTAGTATTATGACAACAATGGGTGAAGTTGGGCATTTCCAAAATGGAGGATATAATGGTCCCAAACCTCAAAGCTGTCCATACATTCCAGTCCCTCCGACAGATATGGGGAATTCTGAAAACTAAGAGCCATTCTCTGCAAATGGAGATCTTCCCTGGTCCCCACACCACCAGAAATATTGACGTCCCTCTCGACCTTGGCCAAACTAGACAGAATTTCCCATCTTCAGACATCTCAAATCCCTACATTCAGATTTTGTTGGGCACCTTACCTTAATTATGTACAACCTCAGATGGGGTAGGATGAATACTTCTCCATACCTTGCTGAATACAATGAGGTTTAAACATGGACAGTTAACAGATGGCTTAATGTTTCGAGAGGCAGTTCACACCTATCCTTGGCTAAGGTTTTGGTTAGTATAAATCCACCCCCCTACTCTTGAGTATATCTGGCTGTACACCTGATTTTATTTCTATCTACAACATAATATTTAGGTTAAGAACTTAAGCTTTGGTATGTATGTGATTCTGCCCTAGGTTCAGTCTGAATTTTGTAGAGCATATACACACTTTTGCCCAACTCTTCTCCCGAGGCCATGAAAGGGGACTTGATTGGCTTGTCTAGATACAAGGAAATATGCTTGGTGTGCTCATGTCTGGCAAAGATGGTCGACTGGGAGATAGATTTTGCCCTGGTGAGTACAGTAGTTTATTTCCATGGGCGATCTTGGTGAACACCGCAGTATACCCTTTCTGCCAATATTCTCACATTCATAAACATCCAGTGTGCTACCTGTACTCGTTCCAAGAGGAATAAGGATTGGATATTAACTCATTTCAGTACCTTTTATCTGACATTCCTGATTGTATGCATTAACAGTTAGACTTACCTGTATACCTCTATGAGACTAATTTGCTGCCTGTTCTTACCCTTTTTTTCTTTTACTCCGATTCCTCCTCCTGCTCCCTCTTCCCTCTCATTTTCTCTTTCCTTTTCCCCTACTCCTCTTATCACTCCTCTCCTTATTTCCTGTTGGAAATATATACCTGTATACTACCTGTTGATTGGTTAAATATATGATACAGATTTTATGGATGTATAATATGTCTTGTTAACCTTTTGAAAATAAAAATTCTACAACAAAAAATGTTTCAATTTTTCCATGGGTCCAATTTACTAATTGTATCCAGGTACAGTATTACCAGTTAGAAATACCAATACAAAAATGTTTTAATTCTCCACAACATATTTCTGTAGCTATCGCTGTCATGTATTTTTATTAGTATTTCAAATATCCCTTCCAATTTTTGTGGATAATGTACTTTAACTTATCTGGGACTAAACTAGATCTGAAAATAAGGATTTGAAAACTTAAAAAGTTGCTCATAATCATTAACCAGAGTTGTACATAGGCTCCATTAATCTGATTTGGAACGGTTTTAGAGACTAAAGTTAGCCAAACATTATATGTGCTGAAAGTATTTATACACAGGTAACTGCATCCAGGTAGATAACAGGCTAGGAACTTCAAGAAGCTGTAGCTCATTACATGAGAACCAGCAACAACTGTTGTGCAGTTTAATACATGTCCTTGTAGTTGTTCACGCTATAAAAAGAAACCTGTTTTACATTATTCCATTTTTTTAGCCCTTTCTTCTTGCTTAATTCAAATATTGCTTCAATATGATTAAACAAGTACAACTTTAAAGTTTTTGTTTTTTGCTAGTTGTTTTTTTAAGGGGAATTTTATGTATTCTTAAGAAATGGTCTATAATATCTCTTCCTCATTCATTCCCCCAGGGTTCAGTGTCCCTATGGTGGAGATCCATCCACTCTTATATTCCAATAGAATGGTATGATCACCCCCCCGCCCCAATGAGTACAGTACATGTTCCAAAGCAGTAAACTTTAGACCAAGCGGACTCTAATGGTGGGCTATTGCATAATGTGCTCCAATGACATTCTCCAAATTTTTATTTAAGCTTGCCCTAATGTGCTCTTGGATCCTCACTTTTAACATACAGGTAGTGAAGCCCATATTCTGTGGCCCACATGTACACCATACCACGTACAGCACATAGGTGCTTCTACAAGTAATAAACTGTTTAATCTTGCTCATTTTATTATGTTCATGTGGGTGTATGTACACATTGCCTGCTGAAACATATTTACAGACATTGCAAAACCCACAACAACCACCTTCTGGTTGATTCGGTAACCAGTTTCTCTGGACTTCCGTCCTGATAAAATCACTTCTAGTCAATATGCCTCCCAGATTCTGACCCTTTCAAAATGTTGTTCTGGGTTTCTATCCTATAACAGATTTTAGTTGTAAATTGCTTGTTAATAGGAGCCAAAATCTGTGTACCAGATTGCCTATTGAGTCAGACACAGGGCTGAAGTCCAGTGAAAGGGTGCATGGACCTTCTATTTCCCTACATTTTGGTGTCAACAAGTCTTCTCTATCCTGTAGTCTGGCTTTTTCTAATGCAATTTGTAAATTGGAAAGTTGGTAGACCCAACTAAACAGTCTCTCTGTCAAACCGTTGGCTTGTATTTTTCAAAATCACTATTAGAGCTACAGTTTCTACGTATTCGGATGTATTGTACGTATGGAATGGAATCAATCGGACTACATGGATGTGAGCTGTTATGATGTAGGATACGATTAGCTGCTGTCTTTTTCCTGAAACCTTTACTAGCGATTGTACTGTCTTCATTAACAGAAGTAACATCCAAACAATTGAGCTCATGAGCATTGATTTCATAAGTGAATTTTAATTCAAAATTGCTTAATATCATGAAATCCTCAAATTCCTCAGTTGTTCCATCCCATATGCACAGTACATCTATAAAATACCAGCATACAATTTGGCCAAAGTATAATTGAAACATTTATAACATGATGGTTGTATTAAACTTGACATTAGTAAGTCCAGTAATAACACTAATTTGGGATACTCGCATCATTTAATCAAATTTCATTTAAGATTTATGTGTAATATGTATAAAAGTCTTTTTTTAATTTTCGTTTTCCTTTTGTAGTAATGGTGCTTACCACGTATGGATTGTTTTTTTATATACATTTGAGTTTTTCTTTGTTTCGCTGTATGACAATACAAATGTCCATGTTCATTAGGTCATGTGACTTTGCCCCAATATAAATTAAGAGGGCCTCAGACTATGTGACATACCCCCTGAGAAAGATCTTTGCTGGTCGAAGCTCACATGCCACTTTTTTTTTCCAGCATCCAAGTTTGGAATAAAATGTTTATATAAGCTAATCATGCTGTATTTTGACTGCATTATTTCCAGTGATTGCAGTCCCTTTCTTCTATTTGAATTCATGGACTAGATATCCTGGAGTGCACTGACGTCTCTTGTTTTGAGAGCACTGTTTTTTCCTTGGAATTTAATAAGGTCCCCCATGATACCTTGATAGAAAGACTGAAAAAGGCTAGATATTATATTTTAATTTTCTGAAACTATAGGATTAAAAATACCTTTTTGAGCAGGAACTGCTCATTTACAAAGGTTCCATGTCAAAGGATGTAGGGTAACATACATACAAAGGTCAACAATGGTTACAGTCCTAAAACACTAAGCATCAATTATACAACCAAAAATGGAGAGACACAACATAAACCAGCTTCTGACAATTTTCGGGGTAAACCGTATATAGTTGGTATCGGGTAGGAAGAATTCGGGAAGAAGTAGGCAGGTTATAGAGCCATTGTATGGGGTAAGGTGGTGGCAAAAGTGTGAGGTGGGTGGGCTGGAGGGCCCCATGTGATGGGAGGGTGGGAGGTAGGGGGTGAAAGTGGGGAAGCTGGTGCCAAAAGTTTGAAGCTCTATAGCAGGTTACAGGTCACCTTTGACTAGGGTAAAATGAGAAGCTACTTAGGAGAGGCAGTCACATTGAGTAGTAGAGGTGAGGAGTAGTTGGAGTTGGCTTTTAAAGGGACCTAGTGTCGCAGTTGCAAGTGTTTCTTTAAGGGTATTGTACCACTGAGGAGCCCTGTGCATGAAAGACCTTTGACTCATGGTGGTCCGGCACCTGGGGACCTGGAAGGTCTGATATTGAGCACTGCATGTAAGCTGGGTGCTGTTGTTGGCAGTAAAGAGTTTTGCCACTCCTGATGGCATGAGCCCGAGGAGAATTTTTTATCAAGCAGGTCTGGTATTGTATTCTACTAAGGAGTGGTAGACATCTGGCCTGGGCATACAGGTCACAGGTGTGTGTTGGGTGGGCAGCACCAGTTAGAAGCCTACAGGCCTTGTTGAGTGTCAGCGATATCCTCCGGAGGGCAGTAGAGGAAGCAGAGCCATAGAATGACTAGAACTTAGTTGATTATTTTAATAGGTCTCTTATTACTTGGATTGAAGCATGGTTGGGGAAATGGTGTACAGATGGTCAGAATAAGAGGCCACTACTCGGATAAATGATGTCACAAGTGGAGTTCCCCAGGGCTCAGTTTTGGGTCTGTACCTGTTCTCCATTTTCATTTCAGACCTTAATAAAATTTAAATAACTTTGCAATTAAGTTCACCAATGACACCAAACTAGCAGCTGATGTCAGTACTATGGAAGGGTTCCATAAACTGAGAACCTTTTTAAAATTGGAAAACTGGGCCAGGTTACATGGTATAACGTTTAACCCTAAAAAATGTATTCTGCACATGGGCAAAGCCAACCCATGCAATGATTACTATATGGATAGTAAACATTTAAAAAGTGTTAAAAATGAAAAGGACTTTGGAGCCCTTGTTAGTAATGACCATAAGTTTAGTAATCATTGCATAGAAGTAGGAAAACAAATCTACCAAATGTTGTATAAAGAGGTCAATTTCTTCCAGAAGTAGAGCTTGTATTATACCGCTATACCTAGCATATGTTCGCCCCTTACTTGATTAATGTTCCCCATTATGGAGCCCTTATTTACGTAAGGACATCAACAAACTGGAGAGTGTGCAGAGGAGAGTCACCAAAATGGTGGATGGCCTCCAACATATGCTTTATGATGGTGGATTAAGGGTATTAAAGCTCTTTCCCTTGGAACTTAGAAGATAAAGAGGTGATCTTTTGTTAATGTTTAAAGTTACTAGGGAAAATACTTTCTTGTCAGAACTGGGATTTCGTATTAACCATAGAAAAACCAGTCTTGGAAGTCATAGATTCCAACTTATTCTCACTAATTCTAAAGGACTTTTAAGAAGTTTCTTTACCCAAAGGATTATTCCCCTATGGAATTCTCTTCCAAGAGACATTGTTGAAGTTGACGCCTTTGACGCATTTAAATTAAAATGAGCTATTTTGATGAGACTTTTTATGGGATCATTAAGAGAAGTGCTATATGGGCCAATAGCCTTCTGCACTTCTTAACATTCCTAGTATGGAGACATCAGATGTCACATTTTTTAACCTGGACAAAATTCTAGACCTTTTGATTGGGAATTTATTCAATTTAAATTCCAAGTGCATCCCTTAACCCCAATCATTTTATTATTCAGGTATTTGCTCCTGTCACCCATTTGTTTTATTCTAGACAACTCTCCATATTAAAACTAGTATATTTTCCCCCCTTCCCCTGCCTAGTGCCAAGAACCAGTTCGGCACCATCCTAACAACTTGGGATAATTTGTTACTGGCCCGCTAGTCTCCTCTCTCCTCCCCATCACTATTTTTCTTGTTTTTCAATTAGTTTAAAATACAATATTTCGGCCCCAACCCTCTGCATTCCTTTAGTCATCCTCAAAGTTTACAAAAATAGTAGAAATCTTATTTTTAAATCTGCAAGTGCGCCAGATGGTGTGGCATAAAACAGCAGCTGATTATTCAATATTACTTTGAGTTCAGAGGGGGAGAAAAACCATGAATACTTATTCCCTCTTTCCAAAGCCTTTGCTGTATCCCCCAAACTGTCTTCTCTGCTCCAAAAGGGCTTTGGAAAAATCATTCTTTAAATACACTTGCTGATCTCTAAAAGTGGTTTTACCCTTACTATAATAATCTTCCTATCGTGGTCTGCATTCGAACAATCCCAGGTCTTGATTTTGTTGATCCTTATCCATCTTTCTCCCTAACCAATGCACCCTATTGATAAGATACACTTCTTTGGTACAGCCTAAAATCACAGCAAAAAGATTAGAAAGAATATTAATTAATGTTTACTCAGATTCCAAAGTTGGGAGAATTCCAAAAATTCTTATGTTGTTCCTTCTGGACCCATTTTCTTGGTCCTCTAGTGTCCACTTTAAAGTTTTTTTGCTGTTTCTCAATGTCTTTGACTTGAACCACTAAAGCCCTGTCCACACTACAACTCGAAAACCCCTCTAACATTAGAGGGTCCAAACTGTTACAGCAACTGTTTTTCTGTTTACACCTGTAACATTACAGAGGGCGTCTACATAATGGTTGTGGAAACCACATATGAGGTGGTTTCAACAATGGTTCTGAAACTGGTTCTGCCTCGGTAACATTACCGGGTGTAGTGTGGACACATGAGTGTGTTGCCCCATCTGTCCCCCAGTGCAGACCGCATTGCATTGAGGGAGAGGGTGCCATCCGTAATGGTCCCACGGCACCCACAATGTGGACAGGCTGTCACAGTTCCACACAGTTACCGAGACTGTTCACTGGCAGTGTGGACACACTAACTGTTATTGTCTGTAGCAGTTTGGAACCATTACAGCTTGTAAGCGGTGTAGTGTGGACAGGGCCTAAGGGGACTAGTTGGTCTTCCAATTCTGATTGTTCTTTTCCATCTTGGTGATTCGATTTAGTCCCAAATTTAGGTTAACATCCATCTTTGTATATTTTTAGTAAGTGTTCTATTGAAGTCTGGCAGCTGGTGAAGTTTGTCCATAGTGTTTTGCAATATATTAAAGGAAAACTGCACCCTCGTATCTTCTAAATGCTGTTTGTTTCCATGTCAACAGACAACTCTTAATGTAGCTGTTAAAGATGTATAGTATGCAATTGCTTCTGTTAGTTTTCACACTCCATACTAAGCCCTGTCACTCTCCTGGGAGGGTCCTTTTCATGGTTGTTGAAGTCTCATTGTCCCCGAGAGCTGTATTAGCATATGAGAACATGTCTGATCAACCATTTATATCGTGCATCTCTATGTTAAAATAACAAATACGCTGCAAAAACTCTCTGGAAACTTATAAACCGAATGAAGTTTTAAGGGGGTGGGGGGACTGCATTTCAACTTGAATAGCTTGTAAAACTTTCTGAAGGTAAATGTGGTATTTCACAGCTTCTTGCAGCTTGGTTCTTTTAAAACTACTTAAGCAGACAGACATACTGGGGAGTTGAAAGGTTGATTATGCATCACATTCTCTTATGCTAATGCAGCTCCCAGGGACAGTGAGTTCAACAGCCATGAAATGGACCCTCCCAGGAGAGTGACAGGGCCTAGTATGAAAACTAACAGAAGCAATTGCATACTATACATCTTTAACAGCTACATAAAGAGTTGTCTGACATGGAAGCAAATAACATATAGAAGATATGAGGGTGCAGTTTTCCTTTAACTTTCTCCATCCATTGCTGGGCCCATTTTGAAGGATCTTCCTGCATCATTTTTCCTCATCCCACATCTTGTTCTGACTCGCTGCATTTTTCTGATGTAATTTTTTTTGCCTTGCTGATCCTCCCTTTATTTGGTCATCCTCAGACTCTAACAGGGTATCATCTGTGCCTTGGGGCCTGTTTGTGACCCTTTTTTTTTTTTTTTTCCCTTAAAGTAATTTCATTGTCACTTGAAGCTGTATTAGTTTTAGCTGCCACCGCCACCATTCTCTTCTGTCTTTCTGTCTTGGCCTCTGGATTTTGTTTCAGGGGCATTATGATTTTTGGCCACTTATTGCACAACACTTGTTTAAGGGTAATTTTACTTGAACAAGCTTCTTATTTCTAACTTCTGTTTTCTTTACTGATTCCACTGAACTGCAAGGTAACTGATCCTGAAGTTTTTATCTTTAGATGTCTGAAATAATTTTTTTTTTTTTTTTGCTTGTTGCTATATCATCTTGAACATTCCACATATATTCCAACAAATGGACTGAGCATTGAATAAATGTAAAAAATAAGTAGAGTTCATAGGTTCAACTATTTACTTAGAACTAATTATACACAAATTTGAACTGAGGATCATAAGTACATCAAATCAATAACTCCAGATTGAAGAAAGATGACCAAAGCGGTTTAAAAAAAAATATACACACTTGGCTGAGGTGAAGTTGTACAGACTGTCATTCACTCATGCAATTCTTTTTGCAGCTGAAGCATTTTTCTTGCAGGTTAAATAAGGAAGGGTGCTAGTGATGTTAGACAGATATGAAGAAGCAGCAGCTGATAAAAGGCACCCTGTCAAATTTGGTCTTACCCCGACCATAGATTTTTAGGGCCTTTAGTTTTATGGTGCCATTGAAAAACTCTGAAAGTTTCTGTCCTTTAAGGACCAATTCTGAGCAGAAGCTCTGACTGCCACACAAAGACCCAACCAGCTGCTTTATTAGGACAATCCAAACTTATTTAAAGTTTTCCTCACAATGCCCACCACCACTTCTTTCAGCGCATTAAAAAGACTGTATTCAGTGGATGCTGAATGAGAACACTGTCCACAAATATACTGTTCATCGGCAACATTTCTCACCAATAGGCATCTTCCCATGTGCGTGTTACTTAGCTTCTTGTGGAACTTGCTTCGGGTTACCATTTGACTTTTTTTTTTTTTTTTTTTTAATGACCATCACCACCTGTGGCCTGCTGCCTCTTACCTGCTTCACCACTGTAGTACTTTACAGTCTTTTCCATCAAACATTGGGGGAGGGGGGGAGAGAGATGAGGAGAGAAGCAGCCTACTCCATGCTAAAGACAAAGAACCTCTGTGCGCAAGCACTGAAGCAATGGTTATCCCAAAGGGTATTTGGCCGGGAAGCCAAGTTTCAAAGAAGTACAAAATCGCACATAGCCCCACAATGCAAAGCATCATGGGCTGCATATGCAAATCACCACAGAATATTATGCTGGTTCAACTTTAAGCAGAAATGCATGGTGCCGAAAGGCCTCTCACGCAGTTTGCAAAGGGTGCCAACAGAAGACATAGACACGTGTTTTGTCCTACCAGGACTCATCAGTATTCCTTATCTGTTTGACATCCCAGTGGAATGAACCAGTTACCCTAAGATGGTCTATCTGGGTTATGTTGTGGTGAGCATGCATTAGCAGGTGTGGGAGGGTGATGGACAGAAGTCTATTTTTGGAAGGAAGAGCCCACAGGTGATTTAAAGCACAGAAGGAAAATGAGGAGGTGGTGCTTGACGAGATCCACCCAAGGATACTAAAATAACTGAACACAGTGCTAGGTGCTGTCTGGCAACAGTATTCAGTACCTCACTGGAGATGTGGGGGCTGGTTATGGAGGACTGCCAATGTGGTCCCTCTGCACAAGAGCAGCAGCAAGGAGGAATCTAGTGGGTATAGACAAGTCCATTTCACATCTGTGTGTGTGTGTGTGTGTGTGTGTGTGTGTGTGTGTGTGTGTGTGTGTGTGTGTGTGTGTGTGTGTGATTAATGGAAATGCTGCTGAAGAAGGGACTGATGGAGTACCTGGAGGCCAATGGTCTGCAGGACCACTGGCACCATGGCTTCATGGGGGGGGGGGAGAGTCATGTCAAATGAATCTCATAGATTTCTCTGACTGGGTTACACAGGAGGCTAAACCTGAAATGTGGCAACCTGCGGGTGGGGTAGAAGGTGGTAAACTGGGTTTCACGGTGGTAAACAGCAGTCCTGCAAGGGTGGGACAGTGACCAGTGGTGTACCAGAGGGATCAGTATTGGGTCCAGTCCTCTTCCATGTCTTCATAGGTGACATTTCTGTGGAAATGGAGTGGAAGGTGTCTCTTTGTAGATGATACAAAATTCTGCAACTGGGTGGACACCCAGGAGACTATAGAGAGAATGCAAAGGGATCTGAAGAAATTAGAGGAGTGGTTTAAGGTGTGGCAGCTGGGTTTCTCCCCCCAGGCAGTTCTCCCTCTGGTCTGCCTGATGGCAACCTCCTTCCCTGTCCTCCTGGACTTATGGTTATCCGTCACTTGTTCAGAACTGCGATGGGTGGGTGGCCTTCCATGTCATTCATATGAGAGCCTGTGGGGATGCCAGCTATGGGCAGGCTGGCATCTTTTTTCTCTTTTCTGCCTTTGGACTGTAGCATTGGGATATGTGCACAAAGTACATCACAGCCCTGCCCTGTGCAGTTCCATGGTGCTGCTACCTGGCCTCCACCAAGTGTCAGTCTCTGCAGCAGGAACTGATGTCCCTCCTGAAGGACAGCTGCCATCAGGCACTCAATCCTACCTCATCCAACCGCCTACCGAATGACTGAGTGACCCTTGTCTGTTCCTGAACGCTGGTGTGGGGAAGAAGCACAACCATTTCTCCACTGGGCTGGCTTGACAGCTGGATTTCAGTGCCAGAAAATGCAAAGTCCTACAGCTGGGGTGGGAAAACCTGAGGGCTGTGTATATGATTGAGGTGAGGAATTTGGTTACTAAGCAAGAGTGACCTTGGGGTAATCATACCTGTTGATCTCAAGGTGGTAGGATAGGGCAGTAGACAAGGCTAGCCAGATGCTGCCTGGGGTGCATAGTGAGGAGCATTACCAGCAGGAGAATGGAGGTATTGCCACTGGATTGCTTGCTAGTATGACCCCACCTGCAGTACTGTGTCCAGTTATGGAGGCCACACCTCTGTAAGGACATTGACAGGATGGAGGTGGTCCACAGGAGGGCTACCAAAATGGTGCAGGGGTTACATGAGAAACCATATGAGTAGAGGCCGTAGGAGCTCGTCACATGCTCCATGGAAGACAATTTTATTTATTTTTACTTTTATACTTGTAAACCAGATGAGCAAATTGCCCACTTTCACAGGTGACAAGTTTTACACAAAAACAAAACATAATAAAATAAAAAAAAAAAAAAATGAAGGAACACACAACTTCAGTCCAATCAAGTGTAAATACATTTATGTTGGGTAAAAAGCCACTTTTTTAAACCAGTTTTAAAACATCTAATAGAATTGTTTTCAGTAATTTCTCGATCATATTTAAAAATGGTGGCGCCTAAACAATAGTGACCTTTGCCCAAATATTATATATATATATATATATATATATATATATATATATATATATATATATATATATATTTTTTTTTTTTTTTAAATAAAGGCAGTTTAAATGTGAGTCTGAACTGGGATCTAGGGACAGTGGGACAGGGAGAATGCCCTGTCCTCACTTTTTATAGAGGAAAGTGCCCATTTTATGTAAAACCCTATCATCAAATGATGTAGAAGATTGTTCATATAAGTCACAACTGTAAAAGCGACAGTTAAATCTTCCAACATCTAAGTGCAGAATTCTTTGTAACCCTTGGACAATTTAGGACACCTCCTGCTAGAAGAGGAATAAAATAGTAGACCATAGTCCAGGATACTAAACATAAAAATGTGTTTTCTGGACTCAGCAGTTAGATTGTATCTGATATAATAATCCCAACCTTTGATGTAAAGTCTTTCTAAAAAATTGTATATGGGGTTCAAAAGTGAACTGACTGTCCATTAAAATTCCAAATACTTGAAGACTGGAACAAACTCTTTCAGTGCCTTTCTTATAGATGAGAACTCTGTAGTTATGTACTTTTTATGAGAACACCATCTTGTTTTTTTTTTTTTTTTTTTTGAGTAACCAAACCTGAAAATGATCAAAGTCAATATAAAGATTATGAAGAGCAGTTTCAGGATTGGGATGGAGACTGATTAAGATGGCATCACCTGCATAAAGAGTCATTCTGGTCTGTGCACAAGTATTGAGAGCCAAATCAATGTATAAAGAAAAGATTAGTGGCCCCGGGATTGAACCCTGGGGAACACCACCGTGGGAAGGTATGGGTGGAGAAGCAGTAACAATAATAGTTCTGTGATACCTACTACATAAGTAGTGTTGGTACCATCCAGTAACCTTCTTGGTAAAGGGAAATCTACAGAAGACACTGGGGAGAAGGCCATGTTCGACCAAATCAAAGGCCTTTGGTGAGTTCTACAAACAAAGCCACACCAGAGTGGCCTTTGTCAAGGGCACCCTGGATGCTGCTCATGAACCATGAAGGCCATCTCAGTACTATGTTTTGGTTTAAAGCCATATTGATGACCAGACAATGGAGGCATTTTCCAAGGAAATCCAAGGTTTGGTCCAAAACAATTTTCTCAAGCATTTTTGAAATGGGTAAAAGAGGACATAGAAGAGGAGTTACCATTTTTTTTTTTTTTTTTTTTATTTAACACTGGTTTTATAGTAGCAAGTTTCCAACTGCTTGGAAAAGCATTATGGTTAGAAGAAATTGAAGATGTATGACAAAGGATAAGCAAAGCAATTAATACCCAGTTCAATAATCTAATCATATCCACTTCATCATGACCTTGAGGGTCATTTTTTTATATATATATATATATATATATATATATATATATTTTTTTTTTTACCAGGTCAAGTGGAATTTTAGGTTAATATAAGTGGATTCCTCCTTGGGTACAGTACTTTTGTTTGGGTCAAGGGGGATTCTGTAAGAATAGAGGTTCCCAAAATGTCTATTGAAAACATCTGAGACCTGAGAAGGATCATTAATACACTGTCCATTATGAAGAATGGTAGAAGTTAGATCTTTTTTTATTCCCTTCCCATAAGTTTAAGGGGCATGCCAAGTTTATTTATGAGTTACCCTTAGAAATTCTTTGTTTAGTTAAACAATAATCGATCTTAGATTTCCTAATCTCAGATTTACACTTCTTTCTAAGTGTCTCATATTCTTGGAGGACAGGATCTTGTTGCTCTATGTCGCTCCAGCTCTTCTCGTTTTTTCATTAACTGAAGTCCCTAGTAACCCATTTTTGTTTATGGATTCTTATTCTAATTCTTTTTGAGGGCTACCTTATTTACTATAGTATTGTGGACAAAGCAAAAAAAGTCCCATGGTGAATCTATTTGGGTACAGGAAAGAAGGAGGGACCAGTCAATTTCCCTACATAAACCTTCAACAGTTTCAGAGGATAACTTGGCAAAACTCCTACTTTCAATATTGCTAGGGGCCCTCTTGAGATCTTGATGACCATTCACATTTGATTGATGGTGATCACTCATGTCCAGCATTATCTCCCAGTTGACAATCCTGTCAGCATGAGTGACCACAACCCAATCAAGAATTGTCCCACTACCCAATTTTTATAGTTGGGCCTAGTGACTTCCTCAATTAATTGCCTAACACCCGAATTAGATGAGGTTTCTCTAACTTCACTTTTAAGTATTTTTTTTTAATTTATTGTTTTTATTGGATACAATCGGAATTACAATCCTTTGAGTCACAGACTCTTTTGCTAAGGCTCCACGTCAGTTACAGAGGGTGGAGGGTAGACAAATACAGAGAACGCACAGTAAACCGGTAGAAATTCATAAAACAGTACTGCGAGTGCAGTCCTGGCATAATCTTAGTTAACTGGTGGTGGTAGTAGCAGGCATCGATACAGGATAACCTTTGTCAGAGAGGTAAATGATGCTGACTCTTGGGATCTATCGGGACCCTGTGTCATTTTATTGGGGGTATGAAAATACCAGAGGAGGGCAGGAAGTTAGCCACAGTCATATTTTTCTGACTCCAGGAGTTGTACTCTGAGGGCTGATTTGAATTGGGAGAGGCTAAGGGTCTGAGAGATGGGGGGGGGTAGAGTGTTTAGCCAAAGAGGGCACGTAACGGAATGATCTTTGCCCAAGGGATGTTCTACAGTGGGGACCAGGAAGAGGAGGATGCTGCAGAGTCTAGTGTTACGCTCTGGGGCTAGTGCTGACTATTGAGAGAAGGCCGATGGGCGTAGGATGGATCTTTTGCTAGAATGCAGGAGTGGTACTTAAGTCTTCTTGGAAGTTTAGCCAACCAGCCAGAGCTTAGAGCTCACAGGGATGTGTTAATCTGTCACACCCGTGACTAGGCGGCAAGCTTTATTCAAAGCAGTATTGATGCTATGAAGGGCTGTAGGGTCCATGAGCCATATATCACTATCCTGTAGTCTATTAGGGAGAGGATAGAGGAGGTGACCTAGTTGCATGACCTGGGTGGGTAAGCAATGTTTAAGTCTGTAGAGGATACCCACTCTAGTGTTAACAGCGGAGGAGAGAATTGTATGTGATGATGGTAGGAGAGGAGGTGTCTAATGTAATTCCCAGGTATTTAAAACATGTAACATGTTCAAGTGGGGCACCTTGTTTGTTTTCGATTGGAGATTCGACTGGCTGTGTGGACTTTGTTGGTGTGCAAAGATCATGGATTTTGTTTTTGATAGTTGATGATCAGGCGGTGTTCAGTGAACCAGGTTTCTAGCTCCCTGAAGAAACCCTGAAGAGCTCATTGAGGGCGCTGCTGTGGGTGTTTCGAAACACTACCGCATCATCAGCGAGAGTAGCAGGTTACCGCACATGACTTGGGGAGAGAGTTTAAAAGAGGTGAATAGTATAGGCCAAGAATAGACTCTGTGGGACACCTGAGGAAACTGTTTTACAGGAGGAGATGGTGGTATTTATCCTGACTTGCTGTGACTGGCCTGTTAGGTAGTCCTTGAACCAGGCAGTAGCCTCTGGGACCACATTAAGTTGTGGAAGGACATAAAGCAATAGCTCATGACGGACCGTGTCAAATGCCTTGGTCAGATCCACATAGATTGGCCCTGCTATAGATCCTTGGTCGAGGGCCTCATGGATGAATGAGGTGAGCTCAGTAAGAGCTGTGACGGTACTGTGGCCAGACCGGAATCCGTGCTGTTCTGAGCAGAGAAGGTTGTGTTTAGTTAGGTGTTCTGATAGTTGGTCCGACACTATTTTCTCCAGGGCCTTGGAGAGAGGAGGAAGAACTAAATTGGTCTATAGTTGGTTGTGTTATGGAGCGCCGCTTCAGAATGGGAGTGGATTATGACTCTTTTCCAGGTTGTGGGAAACTGACCTAGGCATAAAGAGAGGTTGAGAATTTTAGTGAGATGGGTAGTGTGACATCCAGGGTCAGCCTAATGAGTTTTAGATCTAGGAATCATTGCTTGTGCCCGTGTGTGGCAATAGCTTCGAAATGTAGTGTTTTGCCTTGAGGCGGAAATAACTCTCAGCGAAAGGGTATAATATTGTTGTTACTCGAGGTATCAGTGGGAGGGGGTTGGGGGATAGTGTGGAAATAGTTAGGGGGGCAAATATGGGAGAGGTCCGAGAAGGCAGAGTTGAGGGCTTTGGCGATAGAGGAAGAATCCTGGGTGATCTCACCATTTATTGTAAGCTGGGTGGGTGCGGGTGAACGGGATTTACAATTGAGTTCCTTTATATTGTTCCAAAATTTTTTTACCGTCTTCCCCAAGAGGTGGTAAGGGTATGTTGGTAGTAAGTGACTTTTGCCTGTCTTAGGGCCCAGGTACATTTGTTGCGGGCCTCACAGTAGAGTTGTCTATCCTGGGTGTTTTGGTAGTCAAGTGCCTTAAGCCATAGGTTATCCCGATGTTGGAGCTGGTTAAGTAGTGAGGTGGTGATCCAGGGTGTGGTTCTGGTTTTCACTACTTGCTTGGAGAGAGGAGCGAAAACGTCGCAGGCCGTGTTGAAAGTGGTTATAAAGTGGGAGAGAGCCAGATCTACAGACTGCGTGGTGTAGATGGGGAGCCAATTGCTGGTAGCTAGGTGGGTTTTGAGCTTTCTAAACCTCCCTCATCAGTCGCCTCTGCCAGGTGATTATGGAGGGCATGGGGTAATTTTCTGACCACCAGCAGGTCACTGGGAGTGGTCACTGATAGCGTCTGGGAGCACAGTGGCTTTGGAGATGTTCCATGGCCTGTTGGTGAAGATGAGGTCTAAAAGGGTGGGTATCCTGTTCTATTGTCCTTCTGGTGGAGAGGCGACGAGTTGGGTAAGATCGTAAGACAGAGCAGTGTCTTTGAAGCTGGATGAGGCAGGGATAGCCAATTGACATTAAAATCTCCCATAATAACTTCACTAGTGTTGGGTATGTGTGAGATACTGTGGAGGATAGAGTCGAATGCTGAGTTTTTGGTTGCTTTCGAGAATATAGTCCGCAATGATGTGGAGGGTCTTAGCACCCAGACTAAGTTTAACTGTTAGTGTCTGGGCACCATATTGTGGTATAGGGGTTTGTACTTCAGTGGCATGAAGAGAGATTAGAGTACCAGTTGAGGTTAAAATCTTCTAATAAAATCCACTCTAATAAAATCCATCTTCCGCACAGTAGTTACTAATTCTAAACCCTGCAGTATTCTACCCGGGGGAATATAAATTGTGCTGATGGTTAGATGTTTGTTTTTTATCCAGAAAGGTCAGCTGATAAAATATCGCATCCACAATTTCCTAGGGGGTGGTTTATAACACTGTAGTTTTAAATTTTTTGTGAGCATATATTATTGTCCCGCCCCATCTCTTTCCTAATCTCTTGTCTAACACGATTATATCCTCGGAGTTGAATCTCAGTCAATTACTCACTTAACTAGGTTTCTGATACAGTAATAACATCGATTCAATGAAACTCAGACCAGGCTACAAACTGAATCCATTTAGCCAAAAGACTTTGAACATTTAAATGGGCAATTTTCAGTGTTGGGGTGACAGTGCCTGACTGGGGATTTGACTGACTGAAGGAGAATCGAATCCATCTCCGAAGGAAAAACTAGGACCTGGATGGGGGTGAACGGATCCAGACATCCACAATAGCAATACTAACAACCTTTTGTGACTGATTCTGTCCTCAAACTCTTTCCTTTTTTGGTACAACCTATAACTAATCTCTGAACAAATGAGTTGGACTGAAAGTTGAAGCAGAACAGACTTTTTTTTTTTCTTTACCAATTGTTTTACCAGGTGAGATGCACTAAGCTAAGCTTGTTTGCAGTTCAACCTGGGAGCATAAGGAAGTTAAGTGACTTGCTCAGGGTCACACAGTATGCAAGTGGGGCTGTGGGATTCAAGCCCAGGTCTCCAGATTTGCAGCTCAAAGCCTTAAACCACTGCACCATACTGCCTCAATTCTTATGACAGGGCAGCTTATAAACCATAGTTTAATCCCAAAATCAGAAAAACCTTCCCATGTTACATTTAATTACTTGCTTTGTTGAACAAAAATGTGAAGACAATAACTGAAAACAGTTACCCTGAGGCCCAGCATTAATGGAGATGGTGTGTGGATAAACAAACTAGTAGTCAAACCCACATTTCAAATCACAGTTTAAATTTAATTATGTCATTTAAAAATAAGTTAATGACAGTAAACCACTATTGTTGCCTCAATCTAATTAAAAGATGGGCCTTACCTATTAAAAAAATGGACAAACTCCAAATACTATCTCTTCTGAGTGGCGATTGCACCACTCATTTTCGCTCGCGCTAGCATAAGTCTACAGACCCGCCTAAGAATGACACCAGTGTCCGCTCCCTGAGGCCCCCTACACTCTGAGCTAGAATAATATTGAAAGAGTTCACAGCGTGGGTACTACAGTATCTTACGAGAGAAATTATGTTCCCAGTGTAAAACATTCTCTTGGCAGCAAACCACAGTCCTTGGTGCAGGAACGCTCTAATCAACAGTCAACTTTGGTACAGTTGCAGTCTCCTTGCAGGATGGGTGATGGAAGTGTTCATAATTGCAAGCGAGTGGCATGGGCTTTTGAAGTCTCCAGACCCCATCTCAGAATGACATGCTCAACTGAGTGAGAGGAGGCTGCATTGAAACTTACGGGGTGGGGGTAGAGTTAGGAGGGATGTGAGGAAATAATTCAGAAAGGGTGGTGAATACCTAGAACAGTCTGCCAGAAGAGGTAGTGGGGAGCTAAAAACATGCATGGGATAAGTACAGGAAAGAGGAGGTAGGGACACCTGTGACAGAATAGGGTCAAGGGTGTAGTAATAGGTAGGAAAATCGGCAGATTAGATGGGCCTACTGGTCCTTTTGACAATACATTCTATACTTATTTTCAATGTAAGCAGCACCACCATAACAAGGCTGACTGAGGTGCCAGAATAAGCTTACTGGAGAAAAGAAAGCTGGATATTCAGAAATGGAATAAAACACACAGGTGAAGCTCAAATAAGAAGTGGAAGAAAGTTGGTTACAGCCAACAGTGGCTACTTTGACTTGGCATAAGCTTTAATGTTTAAGGTTTGTAGCATTTTTGGATTGCTGTAGTACAATAAAATCTTAGCAGTTTTCAAAAATGGGTACTTTTACTTTAAACCATTTAATTCTTACTAATTGTAATATTAATAAAATAGACATTGTATACATAGTTTTGAGACAGACTGTGCCATTTTGACTACATTGTCAGTATAGCCTTCCTATTACCCCGCCTCATGTACCTGGTGCAGAAAATTTTCCAGTCCCTGCCAAAGTGTGATTCTGCACAACTGAAATGCCATTCTGCACCACAGGTGCAGAAACTCATTTTGGCCAGGATTTGAAAAATGACCACTGTGACATACATGAGGTGGGGTAATAAGGCTATGTTGACATTCTGGAGTCAAAATATTTAAAAATTCCAAAGTTACAAGGGTATGTAGCAAAATTGCAACAAATGGTCATAACTTTGCCATTTTTTCATATTTTGGCCCCAAATTTGCAACATAGCCTTCTTATGACCCCACCTCATGAACAATATAAGTGACATTACACATATCCTGCCTGAAAGGGTGAATTCACCAAGTGACTGCAAAATTGTCTTCGGGCAGGAGTTGTAGTGACAGTTGTAGTGTTCATGAGGTGGCATCCCCAAAAGGCTGTTGAAAATTTGGGGTCAGTATGTCAACAAATTAGTTATGCATCAAAGTTGAAACCTCCATTAAAAACATAGGACTGCAGTTGCTGGTTCCAGCAGCAAGATGGGTCTTCTATCAGGAGCTTGGATCTCGAACCTGGGACCTCCGCAGGGGAGTGACAGTCTAGGGGGGTGTCAAGGGGGTATGTGGGGAGGTGGGTGCACAGTGAGTGGTCAGGTGGGGGTACGAGAGTGATCGGCGATGGACTTTTTTTTTTTTCCTTCAGGTTTAAAACAAACCAAACATCATGGGACAAAGGAACAGGGACAGCGATCAGATGGGGGAGGATGCCACTAGACACCAGGGAATGAATGAATTACAGGAACAGTGATTCGATGGTGGGGGTGCCACTAGACACCAGGGATAGAAGCATTATGAGGATGGTGACCGGTGGAGGGAGGGGCTACTAGACACCAGGGAAACAATGGGCTGGCAGTCGAGGGGTGGGCGCTTCTGAACACCGGGGATACCAGGGATGGCCAGCTTCTATGATTAGCAATCCTTGCTAATCAAGCTGGCAATTGGCTCATGTTTCTGATTCTTGGTCCAGATTGCAATGCGTACTACCTTATTTTATGCCTTGCAGTCTTGGTTACCCTAGTAGTGGTACACACGAGTCAAGATCCTACACAAATGATTAGCTGACATACATTACAGGAAAGAAACAATCTTACATGACTTAAATCATAGGAGTTCCTCTGCTCTATGCATTTGCCACTACCTAAACCCAAGCTGTGCTATGTGCTTGTCCCCTCACCTCAGAACACAATATGCCAACTATTTTTGGTACCCACCCACCTCCTGCTGTAGCACTATAGAATGCATGATGCTTGAAGGGTGCCATGTGCCAATGGGTTACTGTCCCTGCCTGGGCTACCACACAGGTTAAGGGGCCTAGGTTCTGTTGCGATGGTGTTTGGTGGTTCTATCCCAGAACGGAAAGGGAAAAAGGGTGGTGCCTCACCCAGAGAAGGTAACAGTGTGCCTTGTGTGTGTGTGATTGGTACAACCTCCTGGGATGCTGCACCGACCCACCTCCCTTTCAGTCACTTCACACGCTGGATACCACTTTGTCCACCAATACACACATGCTTAACAGCTAATACCAATAAAACACCTACAACACAGGAATTGCTACAAATAAACCACAGATTTATTTTGGGGGGGGGGGGGTACCAGGAACAGGGTTGCTGTTGAAGTGAAAAAGTTAGGTTAATGTGGCTCCAGGGCCCATAGGTTGGATCACACACTACACCCACCCCCACTGGTACCAGTGCAAACCCTCTATGTTCTATCCGTCCAAGCTGGGTACTCTGACTGACTTAATGCAGGTCAGCGTTGGGAGCCCTTGAAATAACCCTTCCTAGGGCTCTAGCTGTTTTAAAGTTACACCCACTTTGGCCAGGGCAAGCCCAGATTCCTCCTGGTTCTGACGCACTGGAATTTGACTACTGGTGCAGTAGGTTCAAGCAGTTAAGGATCAGCTGAGCAAAGAGGCAGCAGGCAACTGGGCAATGAAATGCTTGTCTGGACAACGAAATTAACAACTGGTCGACGTGGGACTTGCTTGAAGATTCTTGCAGCTTGTCACCTTCACCCCACATACAAGGCCAGATTACAGAGCACACATGCAAAGCCTACCAGGCCACAAGGAACCCAGACCTAGGACTGACGCAATCGTCCAGCTCCCTTAATGGGTCCAGAGTGCCCGAACACTTGGGCATGTGCCATTGGCCCCCTGCAGCCCAGTCTGCCTCACTTGGTAGGGGTTTGCAGGTTCCCCACCTGGCTCAGAGTTACAGCTATTAGAATTGCAGAACCCAGACCAGACTGCCCAAACTGTCCAATGTACCAGAAAATCCCAACCCCTGATTGATTTCTGTTGTCCTTCACAAATATTGATAAACATAACTCTTCTTCAATTTATTTATTGATTTTGGTAATGGGTCCTTGGCACTTAGATTTAGTCCACTCCTCTCCCACAAGTAATTTCAACAACAATTTTGGGTGCCCAAGTTAGTGACTGGCTGTCCACAGGGGTCATAGTATCAAAGATGACTGCTATTGTATACAGTTCCACACAATCTCACAGCAGTCCCAACTTTAAGAAGTTCGAGCAGCCAAACAGTACAGTTTATACAAACAGTGGCCCCATAGTTCGGCAACAACCTTTGTCCTTTATCAAGCGACTGCAAAATTATAGTCCACCTTATGTCTGTTGCTAGCTCAGAAATGCAGTCTACCTAGGGGTAGCCATCTCAGCTCATTAATATTCATGATGCCTTCATTTACATTTATATATGCCTCCGCCCCCATTACAGCGCTTTTTGGCGCTTTTAAAATAAAAGGTGCAGCCACTTCTGGAGTGCCTCCCCATGTCTGACCCCGATTAGGTTATACTGGGGGTTGCGACCACTGGGAAGGCAATTAGAGCACTGCAACAGCTACAAGAACATGGAAGGCACCAGTGTGCATGCACAGAGTCCATTTTACTCTGCTGGCCCTTTCAGATCACATGTGGCCGGATCACGACTCTGGGAAACCTTCAGGACCCCTGGACTGGTGGTGGGATAGCAACGGAGGAGTGGAGTGATGACGAGCTCACCTGAACATCACGGTAAGCTCTGCCTATTTTGGGGGGCTGTACACACAATTTCACTGACTGATCTAATGGGCTTCAACCTTCCTTTACATTTTAGTTCTCTGCTTGGTATATTCCCATCAGAATTCAAAACCTTACCATGTATAATCCAAAAAATGTACAATGGAACTACCACTCTCTAGTCCATTCACACTCCTCCCAGTCATCACCATACAAGGCATTCATAGATACATAAGTACATAGATGTCAGCAGATAAGACCTTTGGCCCACCGAGTTTGCCCATGGATGCTATTAACTGTACTTCTTTATGCTTCCCAGGAATTAGTTTGTCTCCCCAAAAGAAAAGCCTACCAGGATCCCCGTATGCCCATCCCATGCATTCTTAAATCATGTAATTGTTTATGCCCCACCACCTCTTCAGGCAAGCTGTTCCATTTGTCCACCACCCTCTGTGAAGTACTTCCTCACATTCCTCAACCTGTCTCCTCCAGTTTCATCCTATGTCCCCTTGCCCTGGAGCATCTTTCTTTGAAAAATTGAATTTTCTTGCACCTCGTTCTTCCCTGTTGGGTACTTAAATATCTCCAATTATACCCCATCTTCCTCCTGTCCTCCAGGAGTACATATTTAAGTCCTTCAGCCTATCCTTTTAGGATGTGTAATGTAATCCCTGCACCACCTTGGTTGCCCTCCTCTGTTCTGCCTTCACCCTGTCTGTCCTTATGTAGGTAAGGCCTCCAGAACTATTATCTCGGAGAACCTCAAGGTAGAAAGTCAGTGTGACAAGACAGCAAGAAAAGCAAGCCAGATGCTGGATATCACCAGTAGGAAAAGGGAGGTAATTCCACTATACAGGACATTGGTGAGGCCACACCTTGAGTACAGTGTCCAGGTCCCTTGCCTGCCTGGAGCATTCTATATCCTCCCCTCTCAGCTGGTATTGTGGTCTGGGTTTTTGTGCCCCATGTGCATTATGTTACACTTTCTTGTGTTTAAATCTCAACTGCCAACCCACTGAGCAGTCCTCCAGCTTCTGCAGATATCTCCTTGTTTTATTCACACCATCTGGCATGTCCACCCTGTTGTGGAGCTTTGTGTCATCCTCAAATAGGCATATCTTCCTTCCAGGTCCTCTGATGTCCCTAATAAAGATATTGAAGAGGACCAGACCAAGTGGCTGCCATTTACCACCACCCTCTGTGTCCTGTTATCTAGCCAATTCCCCACCCACTTTACTACCATGTTACCCACACCCATGTTCCCCAGCTTGTTTAACAGCCTTCTATGTAGCACAATTTCAAAGGCCTTGCTGAAGTCCAGGTAGGCCACATCCACTGCCCCTGCCCCCAATCTACCTCCTTTGTCACCCAGTCAAAGAACTTGATCAGGTTAGTCTGTCATGACCTCGCTCCATTAAAACCATGTTGCCGTAGGTCCTGTTGACCATTGGCAATTGGATGATCTAGTTGTCTTTCCTTTAGTAATGTTTCCAAGATCTTGCCCATTACTGAGATCTAGCCGACTGGTCTGTAATTCCCAGCTTCCTCTGTTTCCACTTTTGTGTAGAGGGACCACATCAGCTCACCTCCAGTCTTTGGGCACCTTCTCTGTTTCTGATGACATAAGCTGAACAGGGTTGCCAGAGGTTCTGCCAACACCTCACTTAGCACCTTCAGCACCATGGGGTGTACCTCATCTGGCCTCAGCCTTACCCACTCTTATTGCTTCCAGTTCCCTTAGGACCCTTTCTATTGGGAATAGTCTTGTATCCATTTCTGTGCCCTTCCTACCCTTTCTTCCCATTTCTTGCCCTCTCCTTCTATAAAGACTGAGCAGAAGTATCTGTTCAGTGTGTCTGCTTGCTGTTGTCATCCTCTACTCTAGCCCCAGCCACTCCTTTTAGTCTTACTATTCTCCCCCCTTCCTTTTTACCCTGATGTGCCTGTAAAGGTTTGTCCCCATTACCACTGATTTTGCAATATGTTCCTCCTTTTGTGCTTTGGCTTCCCTTACTACCTTCTCTGCCTCCCTTTGTTTCTCCTTGTACCTCTCCTTGTCCCCTTTCTCCTGTGTCTTTTTGTACTGTTTAAATGGCATTTGTTTTGCATCACCTTTCTCAGCTACCCCTTTTAAAAACCATAATGGTCTCATCTCCTCTCTCTTCCTCTTGCTAACCTGTTTCACATAAAGTTGTTGACCTTGCTATGCTGGATTTGATCACTGCCCACTGTCCCTCCACCACTGTTTTCTCCCTATTCCAGCCAATGCCTCTTTAAGCAATTCCCCATTCTTGTAAAATTCTCCTCCTAAAGTCAAGGATATTTTTTGTTTTGTTTCAGTTAAATTTCTTTTCAGACAGTTACACATAAGATCTGTATATTGGTTACACAAACAGAAAAAAAGAACAATACACTAAGAACAAATACACTACCATCCTCCCAACCTGCATCCCAAGCAGATCTCAAACCCTGTGGAAGTAGCTGTGGCTTCCTTAAGAAAATGAGAGGTTCTTTGTTGTTGAGTCTTGCAGTTATTGAGGGGTGGGCCAGTCTATATAGAAAAGAGATGTACTAAAGTGAGAGATGGAGAATAAAAAAGGTCGGTAGCCAAATTTGTCTTTGAGAATTGAGAAAAAGGAAGACCAGCAAGACTTGAATTTCCTCCAGGAGTGTGTGGCCCTGGCAACACTGCATTCTGCATTTAGAGTAGTAAGAAATTCAGACCACCATTCACCGAAGGAGGGTATCCAATCATCTTTCCAATGCTTCAATATTAATGGTTTGGCAACTAGGCGACAGTGGTCAGTTGAATTTTATAGTTGTGTGTGGGGATGGAAGAGTAGGCCCAGGAGGAAAGTGTCCTGTGGAGAAAAAGGGAAGTCATTTAGGTAGCCCCAGATTTGCTTCCTAATAAGATTCCAGAAGTTACGGATCTCAGTACAGGTCCATAATTTATGGTGGAGCATAGCATCTTCTAGTCCACAACCTTAGCAGATTGGAGTAGGACACCTGCCCATTCTATGTAGCTTGCTAGGTGGTGTATATATTGTGAAGTATATTGAATTGAATAGTTCTTGGACAGTCCTGTTTAATCAAGGTGTATATATCTGATCAAACTGTTCTCCACCCACTGTCTCTAAAGTTTTTAGATAAAGTACATTTCCAGTAAAAAGCCACCGGAAACAATTTGCTCCAGGGACGATGACTTAATTCATGGTAGAATTTAGAAACCAGTTTGCTTTTTGGCTAATTCAAGCAGTGAAGTGAACTGGAAGCCAGCCATTCTAGACCATGGGGGTGGACCTAAAAATGTTAGGACACAATGCCGGATCTGAAGGAGGTTGTGTGTGAATTTGGGGGGTATGCTGAATTTCTTTTGCAGATCCTGTAATGAGAGAAGCGAGTCTCCTTTTGTAAAATCTATTTTTTGTCTCTGATGCCCACCATTTCTCAAGACTGAGAGGGGCTTTAGCTATTTTCAGGTAAGGATTATCTGAGAGGTTGCGATAAATCTTTCCTTACCGGGGTTCCAATAAGGGCATAAAGTTGTCGAATAGCTTTGATGTCCCACCCAACTGGGAATTCCCATAGTACTGTTGGAACTGCAGCCCAAGAGTTGTACAGGGAAGCCAACGGAGAAAAGATCTGCTTTCGGGCTATGCACAAGTCTAAATGTAGCCAGTTGGGGGAGAGATTTAGTTCCTTACTGGAAGAAGCCCAGTGTAAGAACTTGTTAGCATGAATGGACAAGTAGTATAAATAGAAATCCTGGGAGTTGTAAACCCCCAGAGCTCTTGAATGGGTGAGTTTTGAATAGGCTTTTCGAGGGGTTTGCCATTCCATATAAAGTTGGAGCTGATTTCTTTGGAGAGTAGAAAAATATTTGGGAAGATAAATATTAAGGTTGTTTAGAGGGTAAAAAGTGGGTAAAATAGAAATTTTGATTAAATTAGTTCTACTCCAAAAGGATAATGGAAATTTTGCCATCTCAATAAATCCTATTTTGCCTGCTTAAGAGGTTTGAGGTTCATTTCTCTTACTTCCCCATTTCTCGTGACATTTTGATGCCCAAGTAGGTTAATGACTTATGTTCCCATTGCAAGCCTAGCGCTAGTACCTGATCTTTGATCATTCTGCCTGATAGAGAGTATACAATGGTTTTGTTTCTGTTAAGTTTGTATCCTGAGAATTCACTGAATTGGGAATTAACCTGAATGGCCTGAGGTAAGGAGCTGTTCCAGTCCTGAAAGATGGAGGAGCAGGTAGTCCTGCAAAGAGAGATGATTTGAATTCAGTATCTCCAGCCAAGAGGCCTCTGATCTCACAAGTTTGCTTTAAAACTCTAGCTAGAGGTTCAGTGTTCAAATTGAATAAAAAAGGGGATAGTGGACAACCTTGCCTGGTGCCACTGAATAGCTGAAAAGGTTCTGAAAGGAAGTTATTACATAGTAAATGAGCTGAAGGGCATTGATATAAAATTTGGATGAGTCTTATAAAATCAAGGTGAATACCATATTTGGATAGGGTTGAAAATAGGTAGGGCCAGGCTACCCTATCAAAAGCTTTTTCTGCATCCAGACACACCAGCACTGCTGCTAGGGCCGGGTCCCTGGATGCAGAAATGAGATGGAAAAGTTTGTGATCACTGGAGGAGAGTGGCCTGCTGCAAAACCTGCCAGTTCAATACCTAAGAGGATAGTCCAGACTTTTGCTAGGCGAGAGGCCAGAATTTTAACGTGTAGTTGTATGTCCACATTGAGAGAGATGGGATGGTCATTCGCAACTTTGGTTGTATCCTTCCCCAGTTTTGGAAGAATTATTCTAGCTTCAGATAGAGGAGTCTGTGACCTACGAAGTCTCCCAGTAGTTGACTAATAGGCTGGTCTCTCTAGGTTTTATAAAGGAGACCTGTGAAGCCATCAGGTCCAAGAGCTTTGTCAGGTTGCAAAGCATCTATGGCTTGGGAGATCTAATCTGCTGTTGTACCTGATAGTAAAGTTTGGTGGTCTATGGAAAGCTGAGGGAGTTTCACCCACTTTTAGAAAATTATGAATAGATTGGGATTGATCGGAAGACGTGGGTGGGGTAGAATAGAGGGATTGGAAAAATCCCCAAGGCAGTCACTGTCTTTGGCCTCTGTGAGCACAGAATTCGAGACTGGGGTGTGTGTTTGCTCAAATCCATTTAGCAGATGAATGCTGTTTTAGGTGCAAGGCAAGTAGTTTACTTGCTTTGTTACCTTGGCCTATATACGTTGCTTTAAGGAGGGTGCTGCCTTTTCAACGTTTTCTAGCATATGGTCTGAGTATTGTGTTCTAAGGTGAGAGAGTTCTTGTTCACCGGCAGCTAGGGTCCAAAACCTTTGGTTTCTAAAGATCTGATTCTGCCTAAGCAAAGGTTGGTGTGGATTTGCTGCTTTTATTTCCTGACTGTAGCAAGTCGGATGAGCTCCCCCTGCCAAGTGGATTTGAGGGCAGCCCATATAATGTCAACGGAAGAAATGGTCTTGTTTGACCTGAATTGACTCCTGGAGGAACTGTTACATGGGTTACTAATGGGTGCTCTTTCAGTAATGAGTTGTTGAGAGACCAGATGTGGGGTCTAAAGGAGAGAGATGGAAGATCTAGGGCTAAAGACACCGGGGAATGATTTGAAATAACTCTGGCATGAATCTGGGATCCCTTTATGAAGGGACCAAATGCTGACTTATCAAGAAAAATCTAGTCTACAGAAAACTCTGTGTACGGGGGAGAAGTCCTTCGTCAAGGGATTCAAAAGTCTCCAGGGATCTACCAACCCTAAAGAGGAGGCAAGTTCCTGTAGGGCTCTTTGGGCAGAAGAGGGGGCTTTACCTGTACAGTAGGTATGTCTAGGTCGTTGGATAACGCAATGTTCCAGTCACCTCCCAGCAATATTGGGAGGTGTGGAAGGGAGCTAGGGCCGTAGCCAAGTGTGTGTATGTGTATCTAGTGTGGGTTTCAATATTGGGCCAAAAATCGAACCCAACACTATGTCATAATTGCCCAGTTTGCCATGGACCAGTACCTAGTGATCTTCTGGGTCACTAACAATATCTATAGTAGTAAAGAGGACATTTTTTTTGCTATAAGAATGGCAACCTCTCATCAGCGAGGACTAAATCCTGCACCATAGACCTGCCTTGCCGAATGTTTCTGAAGGTGGTTTAAGTGGTTAGGCATTAGGTGAGTTTCTTGAATAAAAACAATTTTAGGGTCAAATTTAGCACTATATATTTTATGGCATTGTCTCTTCCCCCTTTTATATTCTAGGAGAGAATGTTAAAAATGTTAGCCATATAGCCTGAGTGTAAGTAATGCTAGCAATTTAACCCAGGGTTAAGATTGTGCTATAAGGACAGACCCTCCCTCCCTCCCCACCATCTCTAAGAAACACCCCAAACAAAGTGCTCTTCCCAAAAGGAAAGTAGTAACAAACCAGTAAATAAAAATACACTTCTGAAATGCCAGACCCAAAGCCCACTCCCTGTACGGTCACATACTACTTCCAAGGGAGAGCTGACGTCTACCCTCTAACATAGAAAATAAGACTATCAGTAACTATACACCAGATATAATGTCCTGATATAAAAGATTAAAGAAGATTCCTTTAAGGAACCACTATCTAAATTAAAAGGAGTGATGAAACAAAAACAACTAATCATGCTTCAGGGCTATAACAGTAGGGGAGATGTCATGGGGGCGAAAGATTAATAAAAAAAAAAAAAAAAAAAGGGGAAAGACAAAATGAGATCTCCCTTGTAAAACATTTTGAGTTGACACCTTCTGTCAGTGAAATTGCATTTTGTGTTCAAAGGGAGCTGGACCAAATCTGGTCAGCACAATACTGATTCCCCCTGAGAGAGAAAACTAGGAGCCTGAAAATTTGTTAAAGCCGAAAAATATTTTCTAGAAAATCGGTTATTTTCACTGACTATGAAAACTCCCAGACATATCATCAAATGTGGGGGAATGCATAGATGCCTTCTAATGTTGGCTTGGAGTGTAACTGGTGCCTGGTCTAATGGAGAGGTTAAACATAAAATATTAAGGAGCCCTACTAGCTACATCTTTGAAACTACACAAACTAACAATAACGAGATATTTGTTACTGCAAACAGCTTGGATTCTAATTATAGTAGGGCCAAAAAACATATTTTGTTCCAGCTTGAATCTACTCCTGCTATAGAAAGAAGCACATCAACATACAACTCTGGCTTCCAGTTCGTATCATGAACAAACTAAAACATAACTAATACAGAGGCTCATGTCTAATGAAACAGTACCATCTTCTGGACTGTGGCTTTACAGTCACAATAGGCAAAATAGTCTGTTGCTTGGGAGGCGCTATAACCGTTGGTACTAGGGTAATTGAGTTGACAGTCTAGGATTCTGAGATGGTTTAACAAGTACTTGCTGCATGCGGTCTAAATTGCCAGAGTTCTTCCATGACCGAGCAGGAAATGGCGAAGAAACAGTTTAGTCCCTGGAGCTTGGTTGTAGAAAGTGGGAGAAGCTTGGGGTTATGGAGGTTGGAGAAGGTACAGATATGACTTGCATCAAAGAAGGCGCACCGCGGGGGGACCTACTGAGTCAAAGGCTCCTGGAACCTGACCACGGCAGGTATATCCAAAGGAGTGCAATTCTCCAGTACACCAAAGCCTCTCTTGAGTGCCTCGTAATGAAAAGGACATTTGGAGCAGATGGTAGAATCCAATGTCAAGCCAGGGGTCTTCCCGTCATCGTCCTAGCCAGTACCTGAGGAAGAAAACATTTTCTCAAAGGGTCAGTTGCCACACGAGCAACCAGGGATGTTAAATTTAATACTAAACAAATCTAAAAAGTCCGATGGCCATTCGGATCTCAGCACTGGATGTCAAGGAGAGATCCTTGGATTCAGTCGGCAAATAAGTCTTGGAAAGACTTAAGATCCTTAAAGGCAACATCTGCAGAGTCAAATCTTCTAGGGCCCTCGGTAGTGGTTACCTCATGCTTAGTGGGGTAAAGAATATAACGAATGCCTGCGGCCCCATCTTAACTTCTTGCCCTCCCACAGAATGGCAGATAATTTCTTGGATTCCTTCAGTATAAACTCTGTCCAAAAGGTTTAACAGTTTAAATAGTATTGGACGAGGAGGGTCTGATAGTGAGGGTTTGGCCTTCAAGGAGTTGTGGGCACACTCTGAGATAGCTAGGCCCATTAGGACAAGGCCCTACCATTTTATTAAGAAATTTCTGCAGAAATTGAGTGGTGTTGAGGCCCTCTTCCTCCTCCTGGTGTTGCGCCTGAGTTATGCCCTCTATCATCACACATACACCTCACACTGTATTTCTGGTCTATTCTACTGTGATGCTATTTTGCACTAACATGTATATTTTAGGCACTCATCATATAAGCATGAGTGCCAGGAATGTGCTTTGCTGCTCATATATGCCAGTGTTTACATCCATCATAGGATTAGATCATGCATGACTTACACTTCACTAATGCATTATGCTTCTTTTACATATATTCCATATATAATCTACCTAATCACTGATGAGACTGAAGGATCATCAGTGATTTATTGTATACTTATATTCTCATAATTATATGTAGTGTGTGTTTTACACTCTGGCAGATATGCCACGTGTAATAGAGCCCTGTCAGCACTTCTTTGTCTCATTAGAGAGAGAACCTTTATGTCTTATAATAATACATAAGCAAGAAATGCTACATATAGTTTGAACCAGTCAGCATTTCTTTTGTCCAAGCCATAATGCTAACCGGAGCATATTTCTCATACTCAATAATTGTGCCGTTATCCAATACATAATGTTTCTCATATCATAACTATGATGTCATCTCTGTTGCTATGCTGTTATCTGTAGTGTATATAGCCTTCTGCAACCTACTGTAGCTCCAGGAAAGTGTGGAGAGAACAAGATCTTGGAGAACCTAAGATCATAGAAATACTGGAGATTATGTACATTCTTCAGGAGAGTGGTGAGAAACCAATCTCCCTTGTGATTTTCTTTGCCACATGCTTGGTGTAAGTAGTGTAATCAACTGTTTCTAGTACTCTTGCTTGTCTACGAATGTTTCTTGGCAGACTCGAAGACATAATCTGTTTTTGTAGTAGTAGTATTACTTACCTTCACACAGAGTGTTTAGGCAACACAGAACCCCAATTAGAACCAGGTTATTCCTCAGATTTTCATTCCTGGAAGTCAAATACGCTCTTCCAGTTTTATATTCCATTTAAGAGCGACCTCTGGCTTGATTTTTATCCTGCCTGCGCTCGACTGAAACAAGTCTGGCTTCTGAATTTGCCACTCTCCGGGATAGCCAAGTGATGGCAAGTTTAATATCCAACACTTCTTCAATGAGCTTAAAGAGCACTTCTTTTATCATTGAGGGCTTTAAAAGGATTTGCGATGGTGGTAACTCTGAGGTCTCGGGTTGTAGTGATGAAGTGCAGCGTGGTCACTTGGCCTCTAGCTCCAGTGGTGCATCTTTGGGTTCGGTGCTGAGATTTTTTTGGAGGCAAAGCACCATCCATTTTTGCATATAAAAGTTCCCAGCTAAAATCCAATGACGACTGTGATAAGTTGAAGTCGATTTGTGCAGTAAAAGCTGGTGTTTTTTAAGTGCTTTTAGAAGTGGGTAGACCGAGCTCAGCACAGTTGTGGCTTACCCCATCAAGAGCATCACATGACTTTCCAAGGATATTTGTTTTTGTGTGGCTGGATTCTACCTCATCAGTTATCACAAACCCCACTGGCCCATGATCATTGTTTTCCAGGTGTTCCCATACTGTGATCCTGTCTCTGTCCCCATTGGTGAGCATCAGGTCCATCTTTTGTGTAGGTTCTACTACCAGCTGCTTAAGGAAAGCTTCCTGTAGGGAATCCAGGATAAAGTTGCTCCTGGTTGTTGCTGTTGTGGTGAGGTGCCACTCCACGTCTGCCATATTGAAGTCACCAACCAGCAGTACCTTCCCTCCTGTGCGCCATCCTTTGGATAGCTAGCGTCATCTCCATGTCTATATCATCCCTTTGAGCAGGTGGTCTATATATTACCCCTGTGTGTATGGCTGTCCCCATACCTCTTTCTAGTTTAACCTACAATATCTCCTCCACTCCCTGTTCCCCTTGAATCTCTGTGGCCTTTATATTGTCTTTCACATAAGGTGCCACTACCCCCCATCTGCCTGTTCTGTTCCTCCTGAATAGATTATACCCTGATATGGCCATTCTCCAGCTTTACCTGTCATTACACCAGGTCTCAATGATGGCCACAATGTCTAGGTCTGACTCCACCATGGCTGCCTTGAGGTCTTCCATTTTGTTACTGACTTCAGGCATTGGCACACTTGGCTCTCCAGGATGTGGCTTCCCCCCCTTGCTTTGTGGCTATCTGCTTCTCCCTTTCCTGGGCACACCTCTTCCCTGGTGCACCACTTCCCCTCCTTTATGCTGAATTGTGCCCTATTCTGGTCTAGCTTCTACTAGAGTACCCTTGTAGAGCATGTGCTCATGGGGGGGATATACTAAGCCTCATAACTTTCCTAGACCCCCCTCCTTGGCCAGTTTAAATGCCTGCCACTGAAGCATTCAAACTTTTCACTTAAGACTAAGGTCCCTGTCCTGGATGGATGAAGGCAGTCATCCTTGTACAGAGTCACCCCAGGTAGGGCCCCAGTCCCCATGGAGCCAAAACCCTCCTTCCACACCATTCCTTCAACCAGGAGTTGAATTTCTGAATGTGGAGTCCTAGCCTCCTTTGCAGTGGGCAGGTAGTACCTCCAAGAAGGAGACTGAGCATGTAGTGTGTGATCTGCTTTAGGCCTCCTGAAATATTCCTGAATTCTGGATGTGGAGTGTTCTAGCCTCCCCCTTGCTGTGGACAGGTAGTAACTCTGAGAAGGAGACTGAGCATGCAGCATGCTATCTGCTTTAGGCCTCCCCCCCAACCTCCTGAAATGCATCTGAATTCTGGCAATCTTTACCTTGTCCACTGCCAGGTCATTTGTCCCCAGGTAGACGATAACATCCAGTTCCTCCTTTCTTACCACTGCCCTTGAGATCCTTTGCATTTGCTTTCCATCCCTTCATGCTGTGTCTCCAGGAAGGCACTTTACCTCCATCTCCCTCCTGCTAGCTGCCCTCAGCTCCACTCCCTGGACTATTAAGTCCCCCACCAGGAGTAGGTTCCTCTTCCTCTGGGGTCCTCTGCTTCCCTTCCTTGGGGCTCCAACTGGGAGGACCCACACCTTCTCCTTTGTCTCAGCCCTGGGTGCCCTTGTGGGACTTGCCCACTTCTCCAAGACAGCATAGGAGTTTCTTAGCTGGACTGGCTGGGGGATGTCCTTCCATCTCACCTCCTGCACCCTCCCTGAGCCCACTCTGGTCCAATCATTCCTCCTGCTAGGCATCCTGTGAGGTTTTGGTTGTGGACTCCATGGCCTCTGGGTGGGGGCAGAGGTCCCCGAATCCTGGCCAACTCTGCTTGGAGATGGGCAACCTCCTCCCTCAACCCAGAGAGGTGCCTGCTGATGGGACAGCACTGCATGATCCAGAATGTGCTCCTGTATGTAATGGCCCTGTACCCACTACACTGCACCACTCCTGCATTTTACTGACTGCTCTAGCTATGTCACGCCTGCCCTATGTGACAATCTCCAATGGTCTGGGGTGGGTGGGAAGGAAGCCCAACCCTGGGGTGGGTGGGATGGGGAGGAAGGAGGACCCAACCCTGGATGTGCTGCAGAGAAAAAACAATCCGCTACTGCAGAATGGCAAGAGTATATACTGACTGTAAGTTTGAACGCGCTCTCTCCTTCCAGATGAGCCCCAAAGTAGCACTGCCAAACAACGATGTGCCGTGTAAGCAATATACTATTGAATAAAAAGAAGGAAAAAAAATCATAACACCACTTTTATTCCCTGGTGGCTTTGCAACTCACGTGGCTGCTTCCTGGCTCAGGATTCCCTTGTAACAGCAAAATAGCAGTGTACAGTGTTTGTGGGAATCACTGTTCCCTGGTCCTCTGCTGCTGCTCCTTAGTCATCAGTATGCTGCAATATAAATGTTAGTTTTGGTGATGCCCAGAGTTCTCTGGCCAGTTAGGACTATTTTCTAAGTGTTTTTTTAGTTTTCTTTTTCTTGCAGAGCAGTGGCCATGGCCCTATCACACTATTATTTTTATCCTTCATATTTACTATAATCAGAACTCTCGTGTTCACAATCTGACTTCTCATTACAGCCACACCCAGTGCCCACCCTCTCTTGCCTTGACTGACTGACCTTCTTTAACTTTACTGAAATTGAGACTTACCCTGTCTACTATGATTTGGAGCATACAGTCCTCCTGCTCTGACCTGAAGGTCACTGGTTAGCCAGTAGGGTGAAGGGCTGGCTGACTTTGAAGAACTTCTGGGTCATTGGGCCTCCTTCATGCACCCAGCTTGTTGCATGGTGGTGTCTGTTGGTGCTCCTGATGGAAAAAGGTAAGGCTGTAAAGCTGGGGGCACCTGACTGAGTCACTTGATTTGGTATGTGGCTGGTGAGGCTGACTGGTCTCAACATTCTCATGCATAAACCCACTTCCAAGAACCCTCTGGGCTGACTCAGACTGAGACCATGGTGCCTTTCAAATGTGCGCTGTCTGCATCTTTTGGGAGGGCAGCTAAGCAGTTCAGGAGGATATGATTAAATAAAAAAAAAAAAAACTGACACCAGAGCTCAGATTAGGCTCTTAGGCTGATGTTGGTCTCAATCATTTCAATGATGGTGGGTATGTGTGGTCAGGCTGGTGGTGGGGGTTTGGTTTCAACAGGCCAGAATGGATGGTGATGACTATCTGGGTGTCTGACTTGCATGACCAGTCTCCCAATCATTTGATATAGGCTCAGATACAATGTGCCAGAATGGATTGTGGGTCTATGACTCTCACTCAGCCAGTCTCCCAGATCATTGATACCAATATTAACAGGGTTGGCAGTATAGCCTAGAGGTTTGAGTAATGAACTGTGAATGAGCTTGGTATATCTGGCAGACCAGACCTTGGTTTGATTCTCATAACCTCCACTTGCATACTGTGAGACTCTGAGCAAGTCACTTAATCACCCAGTGCTCCCAGGTCACCCCTGAAAATGGTCATTTGTGCCTAGTGGGCCTTACCTGGTTACCAAAGACTAAAATAAACAAATATCATTTCCTGTTTTGAAGGCTCACTCCAGATCAAGGAAAGCAGCCTACTTTCATGCTGGGACTGCTGCTGCAGAATGGGGCATTAGTGCTCTATCTGCCCAAGTGAAACAATTGGATGAGTGACACAAGGAGGTTGGGGAAAATGGAACCAGGGAGGGAAAAGAGAAGGAGTTGGTGACTCCTGGGGACAGGGCTGAAGGGCAGGCTATAAAAAGCAGACAGAGCCAGTGCAGTCTATTGAAAAGAAGGCTTAGTGGAGCTCATAGACATGACAATAGCACAGCATGACATAGCAGGAGGTTGTTAAAATCCCCGAAACCAGCCCACTTCCAACTGGAAGTCCACAAAATGCATTTCCAAGCCATTTCACATATCCCTCCCAGATGCTTGTGGCAGAGCACACAAGCCAGTAAAAGTAATTTAACTAGTGGCTTTCTACAGCTCCAGCACATCACAGGCTGCCCACCAAGATAAATTTCATAAAAGTCTTTCCTTTGCACGATTTTTATGGGGATTTCCTAGGGCAATTGGTGGTGACTGAGCACAAAAAATAGTGTGATTCGGTGGGTAATTTTCTGGCTTTCTGCCAGTAGACCTACACTTCAGTGCCTGGAAGAAGTCTGCTGACTTCAACTCCAAGCAGCCTTAAAAACAGACACTTAACTGTCTTGCATAAAGTCAGATGTGCAACATTGTCTGTTTTTTTTTCTTGTATCTGTTCCGCTGTGAGATGGCCACCTGTGGGAGGAAAATCACTTCTTGTAAACTGTGTCCTTTAATAAGCAGGAAATAGTCTGTCTTCTCTGCAGGAACAGGCCATTCATTGTGTTATATTTTTGCCAGACTATGCAGGCTGATAAAGGATTTGGAAGAAGCCAAAAGCAGCAAAGATGCTCTATAAATTTTATACAGCATATTCAATCAATCAAAATATTTATCCAGGTGGACATCATTGAGCAAGGCTCATTTGCAAGATGGACCTGGGTGTAACAAGGTCAGGTACAGCAAGGGGAGTGGTGTGTGTGTGTGTGTGTGTGTGTGTGTGTGTGTGTGTACATTTTTTAATGGCAAAAAAATCCATTTAATGCATCAGTTAGGGTTGTTCCACAGTGACACAAGTGAGAAAACTCTGTGTTAGGGTTGACACCCCTTGCATCCCACGCCACGCCCACCCCATCCCAACCAACAGGCATCGGGGTGTGCGTTGGGGTTGTCTGCCCTTACTCTCACCCCATCCTAGGTGTAAACAAGCTGAAGTGGTGCAGTGTAGGAGAATGGGGTGAGAGTTAGGAACCAACTACCCCCAACGCACACACCGATGCCTGTTGGTGGGGACGGGGTGGGATGCAAGGAGTGTCAACCTTAACACTGAATTTCCTCGCTTTTCTCACTGTGGAACAACCCTAACTGATGCATTAAATGGAGTTTTTTGCCATGAATTTCCCTTTTTGAGAATGAGCACTATAAATAGTTAGTGGAATGTGGTGGGAGCGTGGGGCCCAAACCATGTGATTTGTTGCCAGATACTATTGCCAACAATAACGCAAATGGTAAGAGAAATGCAAGTGCAAATTTAATGAAAGCAGAAATGGTGACGCTAACGCCAACAGAAACGCAAACGGTAAGAGAAACACAAAACAATGCAAACAGTTAAGGCAACAGCGCCGCAGAAGCAAACAGTAATGCAACTGAAAACAGAAATGCTAACGTCAACAGAAATGCAAATAGCGATGGAGACGCAAACAGTAATGGTAATGCAATTGGAAAGGCAAACAGTTATGGTAATAGCAACAATGACGCCAAAGCGAGCAGTAACACAATCATGGTACCGTAATTGTAAATTCTAACGGTAACACCAAACAAGACAAACGCAAATGGAAGCGCATATGGAAATGCAAAAGATAATGCACACGGTGATGCAAAACAAAACGGTAATGCACAGGCTGATGCAAAACAAAACTCTAACATAAACCGTAACAGAAACACAAATGGTAACTCACCACAAACATGAGCACAAACAAACGCAAACCATAACACACACGGTGGCGTAGGCTGAAACAGTGACGTGAACGGTAATGGAAACACAAGTGGAAACACTAACTGGCACAGTAACGAAAGCACCGCCATTCTTTCCCTCCAAAACTACATTGAAAGACAGTGAATACAAAGAACGTATGCATAATAATGGGCCTCGGAGCAGAAATGAGGACTTGGAATACTAAATTGCTTATCTCAGGAACCGTAGAGTGAAAAAATTAATTTCATATGCATTATGACTTTCCTGGTTAGTTTTGTGCTGAGCCCCATTTTGGGGCTAAGCATTTTCAGACAAAGTCCTTATCTCGCACAGTTTCAAGATGCAGGCCCTGAAAAGCACGACTGACACCATAATGTTATCCTATGAGGGAAGCATCGACTTTGGAGTGCTGTAACTTTGCTGCCCTGTAATATTTTTCACCAAACCACCAAAAGGCATATCTATGGGATGCTGGCTTTCTTCCCTCTAAATTTCAGCCCAAAAGACCAAACCATTGTTTGCAGCAGGGTGGCAAAGAAGTCCTGTTGTTTTCTCCCATAGTGTCACAAATCACGACACTTTCGCAAAAAAATCATATGAGCATAGAGGAGACACTTTTCCCAAAAATTTGAAAACATATTTCTGGGGTCTTTAACCTCAAAATAGACATGGCTAGCATCCTCGGGTCCGACTAGGTGAACACAAAAATAATTGTGTTCCTAGATGTCTCAATTTTAAATGCCAAGCATTTTTCTAATCAGTAATTGAAAACAAAATGGTGGATTTGCAACACTACAGGTGGCATTTGCGACACTAAAATCCACATTTGTGACACTGTCTAACTTTTTGTTAACTTTTCCAATTGACTATATTGGGAAACTTGTTTTTTTGAATAACTTTTGAACAGTTTAATATTTTTTCACAATCTTCAAAAGGCACATCGGGGACCCCGGCTGCATATTGTCTGAAGTTTTTGGACTGGTCACGCAAGCTGTGTGACCTGTAGGCACGAGCAAAGAATGCGCAAAAAAGCGTAAATCCACTATGGAATGTCACTTAATAACTCTGCAACTGTATATCCGACTGGTACAAAACTTAGCAGATCCCAAGATCTATGATACTGCCCTGCATCTGTCAAATTTCAGGCAAATCCAATATAAAGTGACAAAGTTATTAAGGTGCAAATTTCACCATTTAACCTTAAATGGGTACTCCACCATTTTTGTGTGTGTGTGTCTCTTGCTCTGTCCTGCTCTATTTCTCACAGAAGCAATAATAACACAGAATATAGTGCAATAAATAATAAGCCATACACAGGAGAACCATATACAAGTTGCAATGCACTGGTACAGCTCTAGTACTGGAGCTTCACCTGGGAGCCATTTTCTAAATACTGCAAAAACAAGTACATCAGAGAGCATGGAGGAGAGGAACTTGTGGGGGAGGTAAAAACACAGGTTAGGGGTATTGAATTGGAGTCCGGGATCTCTGTATGGAAACCAGGGTAAGGCAGCAAAGGGTGATAGGGTGCTGGGATGATGACAGGAGTACAGAGGAAGGACTACGGAGAGAGGGACACTAAAGGGAATTTTGAGAGGTATAAGTAAGGACAGGAGGATGGCATGGAAGAGCTAAAATAGAGGACATGCAAGCTCGTTCTGCTACCTGAAAAGGGAGTATCCACCATAATGGAAGAAGAGGGGGTTAATAAGCAGGATGAGTATGCAGGCTGGATAGGGAAGCTAGAAGACAGGATTGAATTTCACATGATGAATGAGTTTACCAAAGATTGTATGTAAGAAGATAGGAAACCTAACATAGCGTAGTAGGCAAAATGAGATGTAGCAGGCAAATACAAGACTGGGATTGTGGAAGCGGTTGCAAGGCTCCTTAATGAGACTAGAGTAAGGGCTTGAAGGTAATGACACTGACAGGAGTGCTCAACTTAGTGCTTTCTGAAGTTGTTCCATAGAGAACAGCACAAAGCTTGCTGCCCGGCTACAAAAGCGAATTTGACTTTGGGGACTATCAATGAGATGGATGTGAGGCTTCTAGGTGCATGTTGGCACCCTTTGCAAACTGAGGCCTTCGCACCATGCATTTCTGCTTAAAGTTGAACCAGCATAATAATCTTTGGTGATTTGCATATGCAGCCCTTGATGCTTTGCGTTATGGTGGCAAGTGTGATTTTGTATTTCTCAGGGCACAGTTTCCTAACTTTTTTAAGGAGAGGCAGTCTGCAGTGTATTGGGGGAGTTTTTGGGAAATCATACCGAGGGTCCATAAAGCAGCATTTCTATTCTGCCTACACTGGAGGGAAGTCCAGCCCATGGCTGCATATAGGGAACAGTGGTGAATAGTAAAAGAGTCCTATAATGAATCTCGGAGCTCTGTGGTACAGCGTGTCAATTTTGAGGTAGAGGCAGGGCAATGACTGTACAGAAATCACGTAGTCAATCGGAGAGAGGAATGTTACTTGGATCAGATGTAGTTTAGCATCTCTTGTTAGAAAGTGGCTGATCCTAAAGAGGAGGCCTAATCTTTGTCATAGTTTCTTTAGTAAATCCTTTATGTGTTCTGTGAAGGAGAGCCTATGATCCAGCCAAACTCACAGGTATTTGAATTTTGAAAAAAATCACAATTTTTCTCCGAATTGCAGACATTTATGGCATTGATCTTGCATAGGCCATATTTGCAGTACGTACCAGAGGAGAGGAAAGCATCACTTTGGTTTTCTAAGTGTTAAGTAAAAGCTTTTTGTTTAAGAGTTGGTTTTGTAACAAGTTGAATTCAGCTTGCATGTCACTACATGCAGCTTCTGGGGTTGGGCGGCTTAAGTAAAGTACTGTATCATCTGCGAACAGATGAATGCTGGCCCTGGTTATACAGGCATCAATGTTGTTGATATAAATAGCAAACAATATAGGACCCAATATAGATCCCTGAGGTACACCTCTTAAAAGTGATTTTGAGGGTTGAGAATTCACCTTCAGCCTTGACTTGCTGGAGGAGGTCAGAGAGGTAGTTATTAAACCACTGCAGGGACAGTGAATCAAACCCTATTGCTTGCAAGGAAGAGTAGCAGGCTATGGTCGACTGTGTCTAATGCCTTGCTCAAGTCTAAAAATACAGCACAAACATAGTTTCCATTGTCCAGTTTTCTTTGCCAATCATTGATCACCTTTGCAAGAGCTGAAATAGTACTATGTTTGGCTCAGAAGCCTGATTGGACAGGATTTAGGAGATTCATAGATTCTAAGTATAATCTCAGCTGATTGCTTACAATTTTTTCCTGTAGTTTCAACAGGACAGGAATAATTGAAATTGGTCTGTAGTTGTTAAGATCACTGGGATCCCCTAACTTGAACAGAGGAATGATGTGTGCCATTTTCCAAATGGATGGGATGATCCCTTGGGACAAAGATAAGTTAAATAAGTGAGTTACAGGCATGGCTAATGCATACTGTCCACTTTTAGAAAATATGGGTCTAGAGAGTCGGCCCCAGCACTTTTCTTTGTATCCAACTTCAGTAACAAGTCTTCAACCTCTTTGAGAGGGGTAGTATGCAGGGAGAATCTTGAATCGACTGCACGGGGTTCCATATCTTGGGCACCAAGCTGTTGGTGTAGCAAGTTTGCAGGAGAGTTGTCCAGTGCTAGTCATGCAGTTGCAAAGTGATTGTTGAAGGAATCCAATACTTCCAGTCTATCACTAATAGTATCCTTGCAAAGATGATCTTGTCCGGCAGAGTTTACAGGCGTGTGTACAGACTGATGTTTGAATGTTTTCCAGAATTTAGATGGATTCTTAGTGGCAGCATCAATTCAGAGCAGTAATAGGCTGCTTTAGCATCTTTAGCCATTTTGGTGCATAAATTCCTTGCCCTTTTAAACTGGCACCAGTCCAAAGGTTTCTGAGTTTTGCATTTCTCTCCCCCCCCCCCCATAAACTTGTCCCTCTTAATGCAGATTTAAGTTCCAACGTGAACCACAGACAAGTTATTTTAGTTATATGGACTTTAACAATGGGAGCATATTTGTTTAAGGCACCTAAGATTATTTCATTGAAAATGTTGTAAGTCAATTGCACAGTTTTTGCCAGGTAGAAATCTTGCCAGTGCAGGGAGAATTTTAATTCATTGATATAAGCAGATGAGTCAAATTTCCATCTAGATCTTTTAGCGGAGAACTTTGGTGGGGGTGATTGTTTATTTAAACAATAAGCCATGAAGATGTGTGGGTTATCGGGGGATTTACCATGGCTGGAGTGGTTTGCCCACGAGGTGCAGCTGAGTGGGTAAATCCTCACCAGCCATGGTAAATCCCCAATAACCCACATCCTCCTCCGTGGCTTATTGCGATTATACTCAAGGTTCATTCTTTTACTATGATAAAATGCAATATTTAAAGAAGGTACTTTTTTTTTTTGTATTTATTCCTATGCTGCAGATTAGGATTATTTGCTCATCAGTAGCCATTGATTATCCGAGGATTTACACTGGTGGTAAACTGCCAGTTTGACAATTTCATTAGCTGTTCACTTATGTCCATGGTATAATGATTGATCTCACTCCAGCTATGAAGCAATGATCACTTATGTCACTGAAAAGGTGACCGCGTAGGAGAAGAGATGCGGTTTACTCACTAATATAACATCCAGCAGTGAGCTATTGCCGGGGTTCTTTTTATTAATTTGCATTTGTTCGTTGAGTTGCTTTAGTCCATGTGTATCACAAAAGGATGAGAGAGGTGTTGAGGCATTGGCTAGCCAGTCTAGACTGAGGTCTCCAAGAATAATTGTTTCTAGCAACTCTTGCCCAAGGAAGGTGTTTAGGTGTGATAATAGCTGTAGACTGGCAGACTGGGGTCTGTAGCACCCTATTATATGCAGTGACATTGGGTGAGATCGCAACCTTAAGTGCTAGGCAATCAAATTCATTCACGACTGTTGTTGAGTCAAGACAAGACGTGTGAATTTATCCTTGATGTAAAAGGCTACCCCTTCTCCTCCTCTAGAATGCCTATCTGTTCTAAATAGTAAGTAATTCGGGATAGTGATCTATCGGGAGTAGTTGGTCTAGGCCAGGTTTTGGAGATCACTAGGTGTGGTGTGGTAGACCCAAGCCTGGATCATGGATATCTTTTTTTTTTTTTTTTTTTTAATAGGCTGCATACATTAACATGAAGGAAGCTCATGCCTTTGAGGTTGGCTAGGTCAGCAGGTGATGTGATGGCATATGGTGGCCCAGGATCGAGCTCTACATTGCCTGAGCATAGTAGTAAGAGGAGCATTATCTAAGGGCAGCAAGGGTTAGATAGAGAGTTCTGGACTTGTTTCATCTGTGCAGATTAGTATATTGGGTCGGCAGCCCACCCCCCCACCATATAGGGCTCTTCCGATTTAGTATAGCATAGACTAGCATTTTGACTGCAATGTGCAGTGCAGGTTCTTCCTTGGAGGAGACAGGTGCTGTGCATTGCAGAGGTAATTTTGGTTCTAGTTCCACCACAGAGTTGCACAAAGAATAACATTGAAGAGGCGGGAGGTTGTATATACATAAGTAGCCATGGAGAGAGGTGTTAAGCATATGGCAGAGTAATAATGCCTCATAGTCTCCACAAACAGTATGTTGTGGAACCTGATCTCTGCCGCATGGCACAGCATGGAGAAGGGACCAGAGTAAGAGAATCTGCGTAACCCACATGATGGATCCCAGTGGGGGGCACAGATACTACATTTATCGAAGGGGAGGTTTACCTCCAAAAAAAGCAGAGATTGATATATAGAAAGCAAAGGTAGTATGTTTGGATATTATCCACAGAGGTAGTCAACACAAGGCAGAGTGGTAACATTGACTAACTGTGCTGGGTGGGGAATTCGGAGAGAAACCAATTGCTAGGCCCGGGAATTCTGCCCACCCGGAGGCTCACCTTTAATAGATATGGAGCAAAGGAGGAGGAGAGAAACAGAGCTATGTCATGTCATGGGAGGGGAGAACATGAATGGGCGTGAGGTTGAAAAGGACGTGGGAGGAGTGTGTATATAATAAAGATTGAGAGGGGGGAGGGTGAGTGGGCGTAAAAGTTACGGCTTTAGCCATACCTTGTGCAGCCAGGTGGCGGCTGAAGGAGTGCTGACTGTCCGCTGGCTGGGAATCCCTCGGCTGGGAGCGGAGGGCCCTGGTGGGCTGATTCTTGGCTGCGAAAAGAAAGGGAGACCTATTTAAATGCCAGCTCATGACAAAGGGGTCAACAACACAGGCAGGGGGTCCAAATTAGTAAAATAAGAGTGATTTAGATTGGAGCGCAAACGTCTGGGTCACAACAATCGCAAAATGGAAGGGCTGTGATTATCTGCTCCTTCTTGCAGAATTCAGAATTTAACTTTTAACAGCAGGTTACACAATTCTCATCACTAGCAGTAAAAAAACATTTTACATTTTGGGCTAAATATACATTCACAATTGCTTAAAACAGATGCAGTCGAACCTGGAGTCTCGGGAACCAATCGGAAACTGAGCCCAAAAGGTGCTCTCATGCAGATTGGTTGCGGCTTTAGCTGCATCTTGTGCAGCTGAGAGTCTGCTCTTGTGGAGTCAGGCATTGGCTGAAGGAGCGCTGACCACCCACTGGCTGGGAATCCCTCAGCTGGGAGCTGAGAGCCCTGGTGAGCTGATTCTCGTCTTAAGCAGCTGAGTCAAGGCTCCCTAAAAGTACAATATGTTGCCCAAGTCTTTTTTTATAATCATTTAATGGAACATGCAGACTAAAATTGTATAATTTAAGCCTGACTGTTGGAGGCTGGCTAAGTGGTACAGGGAAGCAGAGCGTACTTTTCATTTTGTGTATCCACTGTTTACATATAGCATCATACTTACAGTGAAAGTCCCTCAACCTGTTTTCTGTATACCTGTGTAGTTTGTAGGCATGAACATTGATTCCCTTTCTTGCATCCTCCCAATTTCATCCTAATTTAAACATAAATTAGGTTGCTTCACTTTGTTTTGCCCTAGTGTGAAAGTGTTCATTACCATTGTAAAGGTCATGACCCCACTCTTGCAAGGCATTGTGGGAGTTGATGCATCCCTGCATGAGCCTGCAGAAGTTATACTCTCGTCCAGTTCTGTTATATGTGTTGTGAAGTCCTTGTAGTCTCAAAGTATTTTTCTAATGCTGATGCACTTTAAACTACAGGAAACGGCAAGGCACTTATTATGCCTTAAAGTTTCATGGCCACCATAAGGCAAGAACATAGGGGCAACAGCACTGACTAATACAGTATAACCTCTGCAGGCTTTAGCACTAAATCATCATAAAATTCAAGGATGCTTTATATGAGTCTGGTCATGACCTTTTCAATAGAATTAAGCAGGTTTTCACACCAGGGCAGAACAGGGTAAAGCAACCTCATTCATATTTAAATTGGGGGAATACAAGAGGGAATCCTTGTTTATGCCTACAGATTAGGTCTAGAGAAAATGGGTTAACGGGACTTTCCCTTTAAGATAACCAGTCTGCCATGAGAGAGGACAGATTTAATTCACTGTGACACTGTAGAAAGATCCACTCAGCAGCCGTGGTTTTAAGTATTTTTTGTTTCCACATCAGACACGCATTTACAATGACATTGAAAAATTTGCAAACTAAACTGGTGAGTGGCTCTTTATCTGCATTGTGACTTGACTTGCTACTTGAGGGCTTGTGGAATATAACCCTCTGAGCTCTGAAGAGTAGATAGTGATGGAAGGAATGAAGGAAATGCAGAGACTTGCAAAACCTGGAGGGGTGATCAAGAGTTTGGCAGCTGAAATTCAATGCCAAAAGTGCAAGGTGATGCACATAGGGAACAAGAACCCCAATGACTGAAGACTGGATGGGAGGGTGTGAGGCTAAGTACCATGACTGAGGGACAAGACCATGGAGTTATCCATCAGCAACTGAATTTGCAATTGAATCAGTGCAACAAGGCTTTTATAGCAAGACAATAGGATGCTTGGATGTATTGGGAGGAGCATTGATGACAGAAAAAGGGAGGCAATACTTTCCCTGTATGGATCCTTGGTGAGGCCACATCTGGAGTATGGCACCCAGTTGTAGGGGTCTTCACCTCAGGATGGATAGGGATGGAATAGAGACCATGCACTGCAGGGTAACACGAATGATCAGGGCTAGAAGGTCATGTTGTATGGGAAGTGCCTCAAGGCACTGAACATGAATCAATCATGGTTTATTTATAAAAAGCACCTTTCTACAACCAAGGTGCTTGTACATAGCATAACCAATACAATATCAATAAAATCTTAGTATTTTAACTGTGAATTTTAAATATAAGTTAAGTGCAGTTTTAAACTCCTGAATGGTCAGGCAATCTCTTATCCGACGAGGTAGAGTTCCACAGGGTCGGGGCCACAAAGCTGAAGGACCGGGTCCCAGATGTCTTTAAATGGACCCTGGAAATCTCTTGCAATCCCTAGTCTGTGGATCAGAGAGGACGGAGGGGACAGTAAGGGTGAAGGAGATCTTGCAAGTAACTACATCCCTGGTCATGTAGGGCATTATAGGTCAGCAAACCGACCTTGAAGGTGATCCTCCACTGGAAGCCAGTGTAGTCCATGGAGCACAGACATTATATGGCTGGCTCTAGCTGTATCAGTCAATAGCCTGGCTGCCTGCATTCTGCCCTAGCTGAAGGCGGCAGACATCAACCCCCGGTAGCAATAGGTATAGGGCATTGCAAAAGTCAAAGCGAGTGGTAACGAAGGAATGGACCAATGTTGGAAGATCTTCGTGAGGAAACGGGTGTTTCAACCAGGCAATATCAGATGGTAAAGAGAGGTTTTGACAGCTGGTACCTGTGATTTAAGGGTCAAACCATCGTCAATAATAACGCCCAAGTTCTGCACCCGGTCGGAGGTAGTCAGCACCACACCCCCAAGACATAATCCCGATGGTGATCCTGCTGACAAACACACCCCCTGACTGTCAGGGTCCACAACCCAGCACCTCAGTTTTAGCCGAGTTCAACTGCAGCCAACTCTCACTCATCCATTCCTGGATCTCGGCGAGGCAGTTAAATACTGAGAGGAACACATCCTGAACAGGTGCAAAGGACACGTATAGCTGAGTATCATCTGCATAGCAGTGAAAACTCTGACCATACTGCCTAATAATCTCTCCTAACGGCAGCATGTACACTGCAAACATGGGTGACAAGATGGAGCCCTTCGGCACCCCACAGGATAGGGGGAGAGGGGCTGAGGAATTAATTCCAGACACCACTCTGAGTCCTACCCTTGTGGAAAGATCAAAACCATCTGAGGACTGTACCAGACAGGCTGCAGGCACTCCAACAATATCACATGGTCCAGTGTCAAATGCTGCACAGAGATCAAGGAGGACTAAGATGGAACATGTCTTCCGATCTTTTGCTATTGGGAGATCATTTAGCACCCGGACAAGGGCCATCTCGGTACTATGTCTCTTCCTAAATCCCGACTGGAGAGAATCATAGACATTGTGGCTGGTCAAATAATCATCCAGCTGCAATGCAACCACCTTCTCAACAACCTTGCCCACAAAGGGCAGGTTAGAGACAAGTCTGTAGTTTGCCAAGCAGTTTGGGTCAAGGGAGGGCTTTTTAAGGAGCGGCTGAACAGCCGCATCCTTCAGGGGATCTGGAAAGATCCCCCTCTCCAATGACCTCCAGATTCTCGGCTAGGACTGGTCCAACCTAAACGCATCCTACCAGGAGGTGTGTAAAGCCTGGGTCCAGCTTGCAATGTCTGGATGATCATCAGTGATTGCAGGCTGGCTAAAGTCAGACCAGGTAAACCTGAGGGCCCGACATTTCCTACCGACCATCGCAAATTCTACTAGTGAGCCAGACAAATATCGGACCTGATTGTGACAACTTTATCTGCAAAGAATCGAGCAAACTTGTCTCACCGTTCCTGTGACAAAGCTCCTCCAGACTGGAGACAGGTTGGATTGCACAATCTGTCCACTGTCCGGAAGAGCTAAGCTGGTCGGTTCTGTGCAGCAGCAATCTCCCTGGACAGGAATTCTGCCTTCTTATGGGTGATTGCTGATTGATGGACTACATAATGGTCCATCAATCTAAGTTTGTCACCATCCAGGCCCGATTTCTGCCAGCTCCACTCTAGCCTTCGCCCCACTCTCCTCAGCTCTTTCAAGGTCTCATCAAACCATGGAGACCTTGGGCGGAGGGTAAGGGGGCAAACGCGAACAGGTGCTATGGAATCCAGAGCCGCCACCACAGCCTTATTATAGGCAAGTACTGGATTCCCTAGATCCATGCAGTCACTTGGTACACCCAATAGGTCCAGTACCCTCATTAGGCCATCTGGTGTAACACCTCTTAAAGGACGGGGCAGGCCTATTCAGAGGAGCCATGAAACTGAACCTGATAGTGTGATGGTCAGACCACCCAACTGGCTCCACCACCAAATCGAATATCTCCATCCCCAGGAGGAACACCAAATCCAATGAGTGCCCTCCAGTATGGGTTGAGGAGGTGGTAACATGTATAAGGCCTAGTGAATTCATTAACTGGAGGAAGTTTTGACCAAACTGTGAAAGTTCATAGTTGATCCGGGCATTGAAATCTTCTCTCCCCCAAAAAAAAATCCAATGCCAGGTTGACAATGAAGTCTGTAACTTCCTGCAGGAAAATTTTCCCATTTCCTGGTGGACGGTAGATAAGGAGAATCCTGCACCCTATACCCTCACCCAGGATACACTCAAAGGAGTTGGTGGTCCCTACTGGAACCCCTACCAGGTTCAGTTGCCATCTAAAACAAATGGCTACACCCCCGCCTCTACAATCCTTCCTCAGGTGGTGTATCAGAGTACCCAGCTGGAACTGCTGAAGCCAAAACTGGGCCAGCATTTTCATCCATCCAGGTCTACACAAGGAGGCATGGAAAGGATGAGAAGGGACTTGGCAAGGTTGGAGGAATGGTCAGAAGTATGGCAGCTTGGATTCAATGCAAAGTAATGCACCTTGGAAACAAAAACCCAGGGAAAAATTACACAATTGGGGGGGGGGAGGTAGTAACAATGACAAAAATGGAAAGGGACCTGGGGGTAATCATAACAGATGACCTTAAGTTTGGCAAGCAATGTGAGAAGGCGGTAGGGAAGGCTGGGGGGATACTGGGATGTATAGGGAGAGGTATCACAAGCAGAAAACAGGAAGTTATTATCTCCCTGTACAGACAGTTGGTTAGACCCCATCTGGAGTACTGCGTCCAGTTCTGGAGACCCCATCTCTGCAAGGACATAGACAGGATGGAGGCAGTTCAGAGGAGGGCAACTAAAAATGGTGCAGGGTCTGAAAGAGAAGCCATACAAGGAGAGACTAAAGGAACTTAATATGTATATCCTTGAGGAAAGGAGGGAGAGGGGGGACATGATAGAAATGTTTAAGTACCTCAGTGGAATCAACAAAGTCCAAGAGGGTAGCATCTTTCAGAAAAGAGATGTGCAAGAACAAGGGACACAATCTGAAGATGGGGGTGGCTCAGAGGCAATGTGAGGAAGTATTTTTCACAGAGAGGGTGGTGGATGCATGGAACAGCCTTTCTGAGGAGGTTGTGGGGTCTAAAACTGTGGGAGAATTCAAGAATGCATGGGGCAGACATAAGGCAATTTTTGTGGGGGTAGGAAGAAATAGGCTGTTGGTTAAATAGGATCTGCAGCTTATCCTCTAGGTAGGGAAGTGGGCAGACTAGGTGGGCCAAGCGGTCCTTATCTGCTGTCAAAGTCCATGTTTCTATGTCTCAGTGATGCAAGCCAGGTCAGATGATCCTACAAGATCTGCTATTAAAGCAGTCTTGTTCTTAATAGACCTGGCATTGCACAATACCGCCAGAGTAGGATGAGTGACCAAGGAAGACCGCATTACTTGCCTGCTGATAGCAGAGCCCTTGGGTATGGGAATCAGGCAGGAAGAACCCCTTTCCTGAGCCCATTTTGCCCCAGGGTATTTCCTTGTTCCCACTACCCCAATACGCCCACTCCTTTCCATTCCCCAGCCCCTGCCCTGCTCCTCACTATCCCCAGAGCCCTACACCACCTATACACCTCTGGGAACAGTGAAGGACAGACAAAAGGGTGGATATTCCTGAGTCTGGAGGGGGAATATTGTCTGACCATCCCTGCACCTTCCCAGCACATATTCCCAACTAATAGCCCAAATAAATAAAAAACAAACCAAATTTAAGCAAATTCCCCACAATCATCTCCCCCCCAACCCCAAACAAAACTAGATAACTAACAAGGACTATCAGATTTGATAAAACTAAATCAACTCATTAAAATCTGTCAATGCTCAGTCCTACAAAAATAGTCTGTATAGTCACAAAAGTTCATATAGTGTCCTGATGAAATTGAGGGCTCACCACCTACTTCACCAATTTGTGATTAAACACTGCAGCACTCTCACTACCGCAGATTCACAGAAAAACTGTTTAAAAATATTTTGGAAAAAACAGAAAGCTAAGGCTCTCTCAACCTTCCAGAATTAAATCCAAGTATCCCCAGCACAGTCCAAACCTCGGAGTATAAAATCCAATATCATCTCCAAGGAAATAAAATATCCAAAGTCACAAGTTGCTTCAAGGGAAATTAAAACCCTCTTCTACCTTCCAGAAAAAAATCCTGGTGAGGAACGTTCAATTGGAAATAATTCACCAAGCTACAGGAAAATGGATCCCAAAACCCTCCAGCCTTTCAATCCATATAGCAGATAGTCTCAACCCCAAGGAAAGGGTCCCAGTCCGAGCGTCCCCCAAATAAAACCGCTGCTGAACACAGCGTCAGTGGCTCAGTAGGTAGCACACTCGCCTCTGAGGCCGGGAGATCAGAGGGCTGTGGGTTCAGTTCCCACATCTGGCACTTGGGTTAATATCCCAGTACTGACACTGTAATGCAGCATGAGAGGGGTGCTGCATTTCTGAGGTGCCGTCTTTCAGATGAGACGTTAAACCGAGGTCCCATCTGCCTGGATTGGTGGTAGTTCAGGTGGATGTTAAAGGTCCCATGGCACTTATCGAAAAGAGTAGGGGAATTTCCCCGGTGTCCTGGCCACATTTCCCTCATTCACTAAAAATACCACCAACAGCTTAATCTGGTTCAAGGTCAGTTGGCATTCATCTGTATCCCCCTCCCCCGGGTCGTGCCTGAAAATAGGCAGGATTTGTCTAGTGCACTTACCCGGTCAACAAAAGCTCAATAAATAAAAAAATAAACAAACACTTAACCTCCGCCAAGCGCTCCACAGTAATCTCAAGGTAGATCAGCAGGTGCCCACCCTCCAGATGGCACCACCCAATCCCCCAGGGCAACAACCTGAGCCAGGCACCCATCTCAAGGCCAGAAGATCAGCAGATGGAACAGATCCTTCCTAAGCAAAGCCTCTTATCCAGCGACCCAATTGGGTCAAACGACCCCTCGCCAGTCAGTTCCTCCTCAGCAAGGAAATCCCCAGACAATGACTCCTAAAAACCTCTTCAGGTAGTCTGCCAAAGATATGCTTCCACTCCAGGACAAACCAAACAGCAGCAAACACAGATAGGGCTGGAACAACCCGGAGAACTGGAATAAATCCAAGAAGAAGCCAGGTAGAGTGAGCACTACTTCACACCACACAACAAGTTAATGACAGAAAACAAAAAGTTATGTTCGCAGGAGACCATGCCAGCAATAGAGCTCAAAACGCCAGCAGTCTACTCAAAAACTCACCAAACACGCAGACAGAGCTGCAGGTAACAAACCAAGGATGTTGAACAATAAGCACGATAATGCGCTAACAGCACTTCTTTGAGCATTTGTCCGGATCCAAAAACCACGTAATAAAATAATACATAACTTAAGTAAACTTTTTAATAAAATTAGATTAAATAAAATTAAAATCTGGAATGGCAAATTCAAGCCTCAGGCAGCACACCCGCCACAACCATCTAATCACTGAAGACCAGAAGGGAGAAGGGAGATACTGTATGATAGAGACCCAATAGAGTGAATGGCAGGAAACTTTTTAACTTGAATACTTGCTGTCATGTGGTCATGAGTGGAAGCTAACAGGAGGGAGGTTCTGGAGGGACACGAGAAAATGCTAATTTACTGAAAGGGTGGTGGAGCTGTGGAACAGGCTGCCAGCTAAGGTGGTGGGTGCAAAAATAGTTAGTGGTTTTAAGAATGGCTGAGTCGGAATGAAGAGTACAGTGGTTGCTCAAGGTGTCAGAATCCGAGTGAGGGGAGAATGGACGAAGGGTGAGGAGAGCTAGGACCCTGGAGGAACTGTAGGCCCCAGGGCTAAATATGGGAGCTGTGCAGATTGGATGGACCTTTGGTCTTATTCTGCTGTTATTGCCTATGTTTCTATGGAGCAGACCCGAGTTATATTTTTGTCTTCTAGGTGCATGAGGGCCTCACTGCTATTTATGGTTGTACTAATTTAGAATTCACCCAAGTTAATGGCCCTTTAGTCTGTACATCTTTATGTCATAGGGCTCATATCCAGGAAACAGAATATTTAGCTTTCCTACAGCTGACATCGAGCAGGGCAGCATTTAATATGAACCAGATCACATGGTGTAAGGGAGGGGTATGAATGCTCCCAGAATCAATGTGCTAGGATGGTTGGTTCAGTCCTTGCCTAGCCTCTGATTAAGGACATTTGAGCTCTGTTCCAAGTAGGGTAACCTTACTCTCCTAAACGAAGGAGAAACATCCATTGCAACTTAAAAAGCTATACTAGGTTGGCCTTGGGAATTGACAGTGAGGCTTTACAACTTACCGTGGGCTTGCGATTCTCCTCCTCCTCTGAATTGTTACATAAAGTGTACAAACTTCTTTTTATTTTGTTTTGACTTGCTCATGGTTATCAATAAAACTACACTAGCACCTTGCTGCAAGCATAGTGCACCACAAATGTTGTGTTCTTGACCTCCTTGAGGATTCCACACCCAGTGGCAGTGCACCAGTGTGCTCTTAAATGGTTACAGCTTGCAAGCAAACCTGTGACTATGCAGATGTTTAGTGTCATGAAATAAGGACACAGCAGTACACCACCAGTACTGTGCATATGTAACACACTTGTTTTCCCCTACACCAGTAGAAAAATGGAAAAAAAAATTACCAGAGAAGGACCATTTTGGCCCACCCCCATCAGCCAGATGTTCCTGCCTAATCTGGCTTCTCAGACCCTACCTGGTCTCCTCCGACCCTCTCTCCTTCCTGCCTACTACTAATATACCCCATGTTCATCCCAGACGTGCTTGAAGTCTGTCACTGCTTTTTACCTCCACTACTTCCACTAGCAGTCTGTTCAAGGCATCTACTACCCTTTCAGGGGAAAAGTATTTCCTCGAATCTCTTTTAAATCCCCCTCCCCATTCATTGCATGTCCCCTGGTCCAGGTGCTCTTACTCATTTGAAAGAGACTCTGCTCCTGCACCCTTTTCACTCAGTGAGTTACTTACAGGTCTCTGTCACATCTTGCTCTCCTATCTTCTAGGGTGCACATATTGAGATCCTTCAGTCTCTTCTCATAGGGCTTCTTGTGCAACTTCTACACCTTTTTAGTTACCTTCTTCTCAGCTGCCTCCATCCTTTGAGTTGTGACCTCCAACACTGTACACAGTACTCCAGTGGGGTCTCACTAGGGAGCGGTACAATAGCAACAGCACCTCCATCACTCTTGCTGGAGATACCCCTCTGTATGCAACTCTGCATTCCACTACCCCTAGCTACTGCTTTATCACATTGATTTGGCACTTTGAGGTCCTCCAATATAACCCCACAATTCCTTTTCTGTCAAGTGATTGTTGGTACCCCCATCCTATACTTGGCTTCTGGGGTCCTATGCCCTAGGTGCCTGATTTTGCAGTTTTTGGCATTGAACCCAAACTGCCGTGAACTGGATCATTCAGTTTCCAGATCCCTGCATATTCTCTGCAGCACCCCGAGTGTCCACCCTATTGCAGATTTTGGTACCTTCTGCAAAAGGCATACCTTTCCTTCAGTAAGGTGTGGTAGCAGGTACTATTGCCAGTAATGTTTATAGGTGTACATAATCTACAGTGAGAGTGTGATTTTTGGTATTGACTATTGGCATATACTGTATAGAGAAGTGCATTCTCCATGGTGGGAGTTAATCCTGGGGATCACACCCATTGACTGGGAGCTTCAGGTCCATAGCAGTTAAACTAGCAGTAGATGACCAGTGAGAGTTTTGTCTGTAACATAGATGGAGTTCTGGGATGCACATATCCCCCTACAATGTTCACTTGTAGGATTTTGGCCTCTGCCTGCTCATTCAGCCAGCATGAAATGTAGTTTAGCTGTTCTGAGGTGTGGTGAAGTGGTCATAGGGGGCTACAGAATAATTTGTATGGTAGCCTCTGTGATATTGGATCTATGCAACATTGGTTTTTCCAATGTACATGAGGTGTGATTTGTGACTTGCCATTGCTATAGGAAAAATATGTATTTAGTACTTGTATTCTGTAGTGTTCTTAGGTCTTGCAAGGGAAGAAAATGGTGGGCTGTGGGGTCTATGCCCAATTCAGTATCTGGTTTACCACATTTACAGTTTAAATATTTTTGTTGGCCATACTCCCCTATAGCCATGCCAGCCACAAATGGTAGCGGAAAGGGCCAATATATATGTAAAAGTGCCCCCTTTTCCCACCTCCTGGGTCTATGTGGGTGGCTGTTTGTTTGTCTGTGTCTGTAGCTTAGTTTTTTGGGATTTACAAGATTTTCTGTTTGGAGTAACTACACTATTCTTGCTCACTACATCTGGGAAGGTCTCCTGGACTGGATTTCTGCAAAACATCTCCACCAGGTGTTTACATTTTCAGTTTAAAATCCACTTTTTGGAAGCTATCCCAAGCAAAACAGAAGTCGAGCAACTAAGTCTGACAAACTCAGTGACTGTGGGTCCTGCTTGAATCCACATTTCCGTCTGACCTGCTATAAAGGGATCTGTATGTGGGTTTTTAAACAACCTCTTTAAATAACAAAGGAAGCATAAGGACAAAAGGATTTCACATCCTGCACTTGTACTTGAGTAAGTGTGCCCCAGACTATCAATGTAATGGGGCAGGGGAGTGCATGCCTGGAAACTCTTGCATAGCCAAAGCCTCTCATTAAATCCCTGCCTAGCTGTGACGTTGGGTGACCTCTATCATGAATTATACGAATAGCCCAGGACATCTAAAGATTGTATCTCTGAATATCTGCAGCCTTCTCTCCAAACTGCCACAATTTCGGGCCTGGGTGTTTCAGATTGATCCGGACATTGTCTTCCTAACAGAAACGTGGCTATCACCAAAGATCCCAGACACAGCAATTGCCCTCCTGGATACAACCTGTTCGTCAGGACCGTACCTCAAAAAGGAGGGGGGATGTCTGGTTTTACCTCAAAAGTGACATCAAAGGGAAAATACTGCCAATTAGCTTCCACACCAAGGAAGCACAGGTTCTAACACTAAAACTTAATATTGGCCAACAAAACAAAGTGCTGCTATTATCCACCATATGCCTGCTTCCTTGGACGCTTCTCACTGGCTTCCCACCTCTCATAAGCCACCTCGAACAGAACAAACTAAACTGGGAACATCAACATTAATTGGCAAGCACAGGATGCAGCTGCGGCTAGAGACCAAATAGCCGGACTGTACCTGACCCAACTGGTCACACAACCAACCAGACAAAACTACCGTACAGGAACCAGCACCCTCATAGACTGGCTACTCTCCTCCTGTCCTAAACATATCGCAGAGGTAACAATTCTACCTGACACCATCAGTGACCACTCCCCTGTACTACTTACCTGGACTAATAAGTTCACCAAGAGTAAACCTAAGACCACCAGGAACAGATCATTAAGGCCTGGTCAACTGGACTCCTTCAGGCACTACCTAAAAGAGATTGACTGGTCCCCACTGGATAGAGTCAAGGATGGAAACCAAGCACTGGGCTGCTTTTGCAGGATCTTCACTAAAGCCTGTCACATATTTGCTCCTTACAAAACAAAGAAAGCCAGAGGAATCCCCAACCCCTGGCTGTCCAGCCCTCTAAACGCATGCGACTCGGAGATCATCTGTGACATATGGCCAAAGCCACCGGGAATCTAGCTGACTGCCAAGTGTATAAGGCAGCTAGAAATACCTGCACAAACCTCGTACGTCTGGTGAAAGCAGCTTACTACAATGATCTCCTAGGAAAGATCTGGGGCAGAGGGAGGGAGTTCTGGGACTGTGTAAAATCTCTCACTGGTAGAGCCTCAAGGACCCCACCGGACCTTATAGTTACCACCTCTGGCACATTACAAGACCCAAAGGAAATCACTGATGCTTTTAATGTTGTGTTCATGGACCTCAGCAATGTGTTGCCACCTGAATACCTGAATCACACCCTTGCAGGCCAGCAGCACAACCTCAACACTCCATCACCACGGGATAATGTTACCCCACCGTTCGGGTCCTTGGTAAAACCAGGATGAGAAGTGACATGATCGATATGAAGATGGTAGCACTCACATTAAACGAACTTTTGGCACCACTCACCAAGGTATTCAATGCCTCTCTGAGATCCTGCATCTTCCCTGACAGGTGGAAAGAGGCTCTAATTGCACCTGTTTTTAAATTGGGAGATTGAGCTAATCTAGCAAACTTCCGGCCCATCTCTATTTTACCCCCTCTCCAAAGCACTTGAAAGGGTGGTCTCAGAACAACTGAGTACCTAGAAAAGCATAGCCTTCTCTGCTTGCAACAACATGGATTCCGACACAACCACTCCGTCACCGTGCTAGTAGAGTACACCACTCAACTTTATGGGGCCCTGGATAAAGGGATGGTAGTGGGGTCCATCTTCATAGACCTCACCAAGGCCTTTGACACAATCACTACCTACTACTGAAATGTCTCCTCTCTACAGGATTGTCAATGGAATCTGTGCCTGGTTCCATAGCTACCTCACCCATAGATATCAATGGGTCAGGATCGGCAATACAATCTCTGAGCCCAGGGAAGTAAACCTAGGGGTCCCACAAGGTTCTATCCTCTCTCCTCTTATTCAGCCTCTTCATAAATGACATGCCTTCTACCTGTCCTACACACTCCATACTCTATGCAGATGATGCTGTTATCTCCGTCCCAGGGAAAGTCCTGGAATCAATCGGCTCTAAACTTCAGCTCAATTTTCGTGCACTGGAATCCTGATTCACCTGAAATAAACTGCTACTCAACTACAAAAAGACAGAGCATGCTCTTCAGCACCCCACAGAGCAAGATTAGAGGGTCCTCACTACATATACTTAATAGCGAAGAAGTACTAGACTGTCAGCACATTCAAGTACTTGAGGATTCACCTTGATGACATCCTCACCTTCACTACCCATGCTGAGCAACTGGTAAAGTCCACCAACATGAAGCTTGGCATCCTGTACAGACACCATACCCCAATGACACCGGCTGTCCTGAAACTTGTTATGTGCAGTGCAGTTCTTTCATCTGCGGATTATGGCCTTGTCATACACAGGGCAGGCACAGACACCGTGCTTAAAAGGGTCAGAACCAGCCTCAACAAGGCCTGCCACCTGGTCCTGGGAGTACACAAAAATGACTCACTCTTGTGACCTATACAAGGAAACTGGTTGGCTCCCACTCCACCACAGACTCCAATACCAGGCCTGCCTCCTTGCAAAAAAGTCCCTGATGGGGTTCATGCCTAGTGCTGCTTCAGCCCTCTTTGAGCCTGCACAACCATCAAAATGCACAAGGAGCACCTCCAGGGCTGTTCTAACTGTTCCCTTCAAATGAACCACCCTTAGCCAAAGATCCCCCTCCTACTGTGGGCCTAAATGAGTCAATGATCTGCTTGCAGACCTTGCCTACTCCCCCAGACTTGGCCACTTAAAAAATGGGCTTCGATCTCTTCTTGCCAGCAAATCTGCCAGTGTTTCTGTTAACCCATGGCCTCTGACAGTGGTTCTCGCACCTGTCAAACACTACCTTCTCTCACTCCCACCCTCCTGTTCCACAACTGCCCACTTCCCCTCACCTCCCACCACCTACTACTTCCCGTTGACAAAGCCTCACCTTGGCTGCTAAAACTGCATTTCTGCAGACTGGGAGCACCTCATCTGAACTGTAACATGATTGTTAAATACTGTATTGCACTTCATTAGTGCTGCATCAATGTTTCTCTGCAAGTGTTGTCCTGTTTCTCTTTACTTCTTGTACCCTGCTTAATGTTGTAACTGCACACTAATACCACTTGTTAGTTGATGTCTTTCTGTTCTGCAGTGTTTCATCGCCTGTAAATGTCTTGTATTCCTTGTTGACTTGGAGCCTTTCTAAATGAGCCCTTGGCTCAAAGGTATTGATCCGAATTTGAAACAAACATGTGCATAGTGTGGTACATGGCATGCACAAGCAATGGGGCAATGACTGCACATGACAAGTATGTGTGATAGTTTACACCAACATATTCCTAGTGTTTAGAGTAGTGTCATCCATGGACTTGGTAACCATTACATAGCAGGTTCAAAACATGCTATAGGCAGATATTAACTGTGTGACCTGGCCAAGTCATTCAACCTGTCAGTGTTCCATTCCACCAGTTGTGCTACTGGGTAGAAGCAGCGTCACACTTGAAATGAGATATTGCTTGATAGCGGGGCTATCTAAGGTAAATCTGTTATAGTTGAACAATGCATATGAGCATCGGAGCAGAGTAAGCAATGTGACACAGTGACCAACAGCAGAGTCTAGTACATGCACTGTGTTGCAGCAGTAGAGTTGTAGCTGTGCTCAATTAACTTTGTTGCAAACCATCACTACAGCGTGCCAGTATTTTGTAACACACATGATTAATATATGTAATGCACAACAGATGATGTAAAGGTGAATTGTCAACCTCACTGCTCGTTAATGAGGATTCCCTAGACTCCTGACCAGGCAGTTTCAAACAAGAGACCTTTTTTTAAGTTTACTTCTGCGCTAGGTGAACATGTCGGCTACTGTGGAGAGCAGAGGCTTCAGAGGTGTGTCTCTGTAGCCACCAGTGCAGCTCAGGCTGCAGGAGGCCCATCAGAACAGTCCAATGAGGGTCAGGCTGAAATTCAGCCTGGCTGATGGGCAGAAACTTTGTGCGGTTGAAATGAGGCAGCCACACCTATAAAAGTGCAACTGCATCCTTTCAGCTACACGTCACCCAGCAGCCAGCTTCTATTCCCCACCACCACATCATTGGTCATCTGACAGTTTCCACGTGACTACTTAAAATTAAAGCAGCAGTGCAACAAAAAGGGGCTGAAATTTGACCACACCTTTTTTCTTCCTTATCGATGCCAGATGTCTTCCAGTTTATTTTGGTGGTAAAATATTTGGTTTTTGTTTTAAAATTTGATGAAAGTTTTAAAATAATGATTTCTCAAGAAAAAAGATGGCTGCCTCATTTTTGCATAGAAATAATATTGACCCAATGAGGGTAAGAATCGAGAGACAAATGCAGATGTACAGTACAGGAAGCACCCAGAAAACGCACATCAGCAGTTCTTCCAATATTTTTTTATACCCATAGCAGAACATTAGCTTTTTGTAAGTTTTTTCATTGCACTGCTGCTTTAAATGGAATGCATAAGGCAGGTTCTCAATCTTTTGTCTGCACAGAAGTCTCTTCTGCCGCCTGCACTCCATGTCATCCACAGTTGTCTCCTTCTGTTCCCACTTCCCATTTATTGCTGGCACTTGAAATTCCCACCTTATGCTAAAGGAGAACTGCCTTGAATCTGTAAGCCTGTGTTATCTGAAGAAGCTGTGTTTCTAATACTGGTTTGCATTCTGTTTTTTTTTTTTTTTTCTTCTGTACTGGCCTTTTGGTAAATGTAGTCTGTGCTTTATACTGTGGTAGGCAGCTACCATTTTCGAACTGAATGATGTAGTTTGTCATTGTTAAGGAATTTACATCATTTTCACAGTGCATTCATGTTCTACTTTGAAACTGTGTGGTCCAAGGGGACATAAACTACATCTCAGTTCTAAAATAGCGCTTACCATCAGTATATGAATCAAACACCCACTGAGTCTACTAAAAGGCCAGTGAAGATTGAATAATAATGGAATGGGATACAGTGTGTGTGTGGTAAAAAAAAAAAAAATCTCTTCCCAATTATAAATTGAATGTGGATAAGACTGTGGTTTTCCCTCTCAATCAGAGAGTGATGAAGCACGAAGTTAGTGCATTAGGTCTGTCCTGGGAAAATAAATCGATGAAATATCTAGGCATTGCCCTCACAAGAAATGTTACGCAATTACAGAAGAAAAATCTGGATCTATTATTGCAAGATATCTCCCAAGATTTAAATAGGTGGTCCCATCTCCCATTAACTACCTGGGGTAGAATCAACCTCATTAAAATTAACGTCTTCCCTCGGCTGTATTATCCATTGAGTCTCTTGAATATATGGTTACCTCAGTCATGGTTTAAGAAGGTGCATAGCATTATCGTTAATTTCATATGGGCAGGAAGGTGCCCCCATTTGGCATTCCACAAACTAGCTGCCCCAAAACTCAGAGGTGGCCTCAGAATGCCACATATAGGCCTTTACTATTGGGCCAGTCATATAAATAAATATCTGAGATGGATTAAAGTAAAGGATCGAGAAGAGCCTCATGAATACAAGCCCCTTTGGGTAAAAATAGAGCTAGCCTTAATCAGATATTACAAGCTTTCCCAAGAGGCGCTGCTTTTCATGAGACCTAAAAGCCTCCCAAAGCAGCTTAGCTCGACGCCCATTGCAACATCTGTAAGAGTGCATTCCCAGCTTTGTAGCTTCATGAAGTACAACCATTGTATAGATCTGGAGCAGCCGTTGATAGGCAACCCCAATATTAAAGTAGAGGGGAGGGTTTTTGCTCCAAAGTGGCTCCGACAGGCTAAGGAGGTCAAACTCGTATGTTTTTGGAATGAAGCCAGAGGGGAATGGCTCTTGTCACTAGAAATTTTAGACAAGTTGGGATTCCCGGCCCTTAACATTTTTAAAGTTTACCAACTGCGACACACCCTTGTAAGGGTCTTGGGGGAGAAGGTTCAACCTCCCAAGAGTCCTAATTTTGGGGTTAACCTAGTGCAGGTAGCAGGCCTCCCACATGCTGTATCGAAGATTTACAATGCTTTATATGATTGGATCTATCCCAGGCCCTTTGGGCCGTCCGATTATTGGGCTGAACTCTTTCCCGAGATACCTATTAATTGGGAGGTACTTTAGCAAGGGTGTCATAAATTTATAGTACAGGAAAAACTTTGACTAATGCAGTTTCAAATTTTACATGATCTATACTATACCCCCCAAAAAATGACTAAATTTGGTATTGCTTCTTCTGCCAGTTGTACAAGATGTGCTCATGGGGAGGGCAACCTATTGTATATTTTTTGGCTCAGTCCCAAAGTAGCCTCCCTGTGGATGCAAATTCAACAAAAAGTGGACCCCCTGCTGGGGCTCACTGATTTATTTACAGAAAGAATCTGCCTTTTAGGAGATTATTCTGGAATCCCAATAATGGTCCGCAAATATCACATGGCATTAATATCTATGTCGGTGAAGAAGTTGGTATTAAGGCATTGGAAAGATAACGAAATATATGTCGAATGGTTGAAGGAGCTTCTGGCCAATCTCAGTGTGGAAAAAATGATGGCTAGTTTGTTGAATAAAATGGATAAGTTTAACAAAATCTGGGCCCCATTATTAGCTCTCTATTCTCTTCAGACAAGTTAAGGTAATGGAACCAAGAGGGCAAGGATAAGAATGAGTCATCATTCAGGAGAAGCAAACCAGGGGTGGAGGGGTTTTCTTAGGGGTGCGGTTTTCTTTTAGATTGAGTGGATTGGGGAGGGTGGGGGAAAGAAAGAAATAGTTTCAAGTTTATGATTTGGCCGAAAGTATGTATCAATATTCTTTTGTACTATGTGACAATGATGTATTAAAGAATAATGCATGACAGGGTGTGTGTCGTGCTGGGATAACGTCACCCCAGAAGTGACGTTATGCCAGCACGACACACACCCTGGAGTGCATTATTCCTATTATACAATGGCTCATTGTTATACAGAATAAAAAAAATAATTTTAAAGATGTTTTTGTGTGGAAAAATATTTTTGTTTAAGAGAAGATGAAACAATCAATGGAAGGCTCCATAAAACAAGCAATGGAAGGCTCCATAAAACAAGCAATGGAAGCATCTATAAAACAATCAATGGAAGGATCCATAAAACAATCAATGGAAGGATCCATAAAATGCTCATCTGCAGGTTCACAGTGAGGCTGAGACTAGACCCGTGATGTTATGCTGGGATAACATCACGGGTCCAGCCCAAGACTGACCAATCAGAGTCCAGAATTTTTTTTTGCCATTGTATAATATGTGTTAAAATTCAATAAACTTTGAATTAAAAAAAAAAAAAGTCTCTTCCAGGAAAAATGACTTACAGGTTCGGAACAGCTTTCCTTTAACTGAAGCGAGGTTCTCCCACACAAGTTGAGAACAGCTACATATAGCATCTCCATCACTCTCGTGCACGCTCTCTCTCTCCCCCCCCCCCCATTCATGCTTTGTTGGCTGAGTAGGCACACTGACGCCAGGTGTGTGTTTCTCTGGTACAACCTGGGTACCATAAGTACAATGTAAGAGCAGCAAAAATATGACACAATACATGATGCATTAACAGAACAATATGAATGATACATCAGAGGTACAAAAAAGTTGTACAAATCATATAGTGCAAATAGACTTAAATGTAGCAGTAAATAACACAAAATATAAGAATAGTGATGAAATTGTGCTGATTATGAGGCAAAACTGGGGGGTAGGAGTTAAGTGGCACAAACACACGCATTAAGGTTCAGCAGATGATCTTTCATTTTTAGTGCAGAGGTTCTAGCAAAGGTTGACAGTCTAACGGCCATGGGTATTGAGTTCCAGAGAGACTACACTATACCTCCAACCTTTTCTAAATGTGGAACAGCCAGTTAGAATGGACTTTATTGTGCTGTTCATTCTGTGCAATTTTTGTTTCCTATAGTTGCTTAACAGATGGTAGATCAAATGATTCCTCTTCAACCTTTAAATCTCCAAGAACCCATCAGAACAAGCTTCAGTTTCACCTGACACCATTCCGGTTCTACAAGGATACCCGGAACATGGTAAATTCTTTCTATACTTGATACCTTCAGTTATTACCATGTGTACAGTATTCTTATGTTATTTTGCTTTTACAGATTTATATTTCATGCCACTTGAAGGTGGTTCTAACTGAAGAGCTTCCAGACCCAACAGACAAAGCCTGTTCCTTCTCCAAGCAAGGCAAAAAGTAAGTTGCAGTGAAATGTGATATAGTGGATTGCACTTTATTGGGAAGGAAAACACTGAAGAAATCACAAGTTTGGTCTGCTGGCCCTGTGCTCTGCTTCTGTTGACCTTTTTGGGAGGCTGCAGTGGGTGTAGCCCTGAAGATCTCTTGCTATTAAAAAAGCACTTGGCACATTTCTTCCGACCGAACAACATGTCGGACATGGAGCACAGTCTCTTCCATGTCTGTGGCATCCCAAGAGTACTCTGCTCCTTGTCTCCAGAGGCACTGCACTCTGTGTAAACCTTGGTGGTGGTGTCCTGATCGTGACACTTGGGGATTGGGTACCCCCAGTGTCACACTTGCATTCTGGGGGGATGTGAGGCAGTGGGTGCTAGAAGGAGGGGTCAGGTGGGGGCTATCTACAATTTAAAAGAAAAAGCTTTGGTGGTCATGGCACACTCCACCATGTTGATGGCTGGCACAGTTTACTGCGCATACACGACTGCTAGTGCATGCGCAGTTAGATAGTGGTGGCTGGCCATGAACATGGGAGAGTGTGCCATGACTGCAGATTTTTAATTTTATATTTTCTTTAAATTATAGATATCCCCACCCAATCCCCTCAGCACCGCCACCCCACAGTCCCCCTGGAAACATAACAGTGACACTGTGGGTGCCCAATCTACCAGTGTTGTGATCAGGTAGATGCTGTTTTTTTTTTTTTTTAATATAAATTATACATACCCCTGACCTCGCTTTCAGCTCCCACCATCCCACCCCCCAGAAACATAACAGTGACATTGGGGGTGCCCAGTTCCCCAGTGTCGCCATCAAAACTCTTGGGTTTTTGTTTTTGTTTTTTAACAATGTCCCCACACCGTACCCCTCCTCTCCACTCCCAACCCAGCCCCCAGAAACATAAGAGTGACACTGGGGGGTGCACAATCCCCCAATGTCATGATCCAGAGCCTTGGTTTTTGTTTCTCTTTTTTTTTTTTTTAAACCCTGTAAAAAGAAAAACACCCATCGATGTCTTTTGTACCATTCCTGTCTTCCCACCCAATCCTCCCACTCGGCACCCCCCGGCACTCCCTCAAGCCCTTATTTGCCCATTAAGGGTCCAACACAGTAATCTTCTCTAGACCGCGGACATGTCTTCACTCTTCAACACCGGACCACAAACTGAGGAAATCAGGTATGAGGTTTAATGTATTTCAATGGGGTTTTGAACTTTGCAGCATAACTTGGCCATTTTTCAATATTTTTGCCTCAAATTTTCAACATACATTTTTTTTTATTGGTATGCCACCTCATGAACAATGTAAGTGACGTTGGGTAAATCTGTCCCGAAGGTGATTTCACGGTCGCTGTGTGAAATCACCTTTCGGGCAAGAGTTGACAATTTTCTCCACTATTGTTCATGAGGTGGGGTTATAAGATGGCTATGTTTAAAATTTGGTGTAAAAATATTTTTTTTGGGGGGGAGTTATGAGCGCATGTTGAATTTTGAGAATGCAGGCTCATAACTTTGGTAATTTTCAATATTTTTACCCCACATTTTAAACATAGCCATATCTTTATAGCACCTCATGAATGTTGGAGCTGTTATTTTGTCAAATCCTAGACAGAATGGTTTTTTTTTTTTTTGTTTTTGGTGGGTTGCTGGTGGGGTTGTGGCGTGGTTGTGTTCACATCCCAAAAGGTGATTTATTGTTTTTTCCATAGTCCTGTGCGAAATCACCTTTCGGGTAGGAGATGAACATTTTCTTAGCCTTTTTATGACCCCACCTCGTGAACAATGGCAATGTTCTGAATGTGGTGTGAAAATATTAAAACAAAAAACAACGTTGTGAGCCTGCATTACATTTTATGAATGCAGGCTTGTAACTTTGGTAATTTTCAGTATTTTTTTTTTTTTACTCCAAATTTACAACGTAGTCATATCTTTACAGCACCTCATGAATGTGACAGCTGTTATTTTTCAACTCCTGCCCAAAATGTGTCATTTTTTGTGTTTTTTTTTTTTGTTTGTTTTTTTTGCATCCCGAAAGTTGATTTTGCAGTCCCTACAAGACATCACCTTTCAAGTAGGAGTTGAACATTTACTCTGCTCTTCTTCATAAGGCAGGGTCATTACAAAGCTATGGTATGTTGAAAATTTTGGTTTACAAATATTACAAAACAACAAATTTTATGAGCCTAAGTTAAATTTTGCTAATGCAGGGTCAAAACTTTGGTAATTTTCAATAGTTTTACCCCAAGTTCCTGAGTTGCAGCCCTATCTGTTCTGGCCAGAATTTTTTTTTTTTTTTCCAGTCACCTTAAGTATTTAAAATGCCCTCTGTGTAGCCCCTCCACTGTGCCATATGAATGACATCACTGGTTGTAATCCATCATTGACTCTTATGATGATACAGTTGCTTGTGTAAATATCTGAGAACATTGCAGAGCTGCTCCATTTTCTTCGGTGTAGTAGCCCATGCAATTGGTGGTACCAGAACTGGAAACCACAGTCTGATTTCAACTGATGATGGCACTGGTAGGAACACCTATGATGGTGCATTATGAAATGGGTTGGAAGAATGCTGGCTTCGGACTACTTGAGAATTATTTTCAGCTGGGCTGTTAGCATAATGCACCCTATCATGCCTTATTCCTTAAATAGGGTGCTAAAACCAAACAAGAGGGAGCACACACCACTGTGAGTTCTTTTATATTAAGTGCTTTCATCAGAAACAACAAAGTACCCCTACGTGTACTGCCTTGTCTCTGTCTGTCTGGCAGCATAGCCTAGCATTTAGAGCAACAAGCTGTAATGGGCTACTGTAGGTACATCCAGCAGACTTGGGTTTGATTCCCACAATCTCCAGCTGTATACTATGTGACACTAAGCAAGTAACTTTACCTCCCTGTGCTCCTGGGATGCACCTATAAATGAGTCTTGGCTCAGTCTGCCTTTCCTAGCCAAAAACTATTAAACATAAATATCCCTATGGCATGGCATATGGTGGCAGCTTATTTCCAAGTCTCTTCAGATACATTCCTAGTCTCTCTGAGGATATCAAAACATGTACAGATAGGAAACTACCCTGATTCTTCTAAAATAATACTCTGAGGAAGTCCAGGGCACAAACAATAAACAAGAATGCATGGAATCCGCATAACAGAATCTTAGGAAAAGTAAGGCGGGTGAATGGGCCAGAGATTAAGTAGGATCTGCGGTGATACAGGTAGGGGAAAAATGGGCAGACTAGGTGGGCCAAGTGGTCCTTATCTGTTGGCATATTGTACGTTTCCAAACCAGCGGGAGGGCAACAAGCACCACCATAAGACATCCTGGGTAAATATATTGGACTTGTTTGAGTTTGAGAACCATGAGTTGGTGACACTAATTTCTGTGTTTCTTTAACAATTGGAAGCAACAGCTGTAAAAAAACCAAAAAAACAAAACAAAAAAAAAAAGTTACTAACTTGTTTGACAACCACCGTGGGTCAGTCAATCAAAATATTAAAGTTCTGAGTACATTATACACAGGCATGATCAAATGAGAAGTCCCATAAAAGGAGAGGGGCAACACCTGTAGTTGGTAGCGCATGTGTAGAAAAGCAGACAGTCCAGTGAATGAAGAACACATGCACTCACTACCATCCCTTACAGAAATATAGGTGTGCTGTGTACATGCAGAATGCATGCCACATGCTTAATTGTGCAATGTTTGCATGCAGCTTGCATATACAAAGTGTTCCTAAGTGAACCAGGTCTAAAAAGCAAATTGGGCTTGCATGCTGTAAGCTTGACATGTGCAGCAGGTAAGTTAGTACAAATCTCATCTTTAAAAAAAAAAAATAATAAAAAAAAATAAATAAAAATCTATTTTTTTATACTACTCCTAGCAATTAGTCATTAAAATACATTTTTATTGGGATTCCCATAAAAAATAGGTAAACTCATTAATTCCAATCATTTTGCAAGTTATTTAGCGGCTTTCGAGTTTTGTCCTTAAATAACTTGCCATTAATTTGTAAAGTATTGTTTGCTTACTGCATTAAATGCCTAGGATATAGCCAGTCAACATCCCCATTCCAGATGTATGAAGAGGGGCCTCTGTGTTGTGAAGCCTATTCTTTTTGTTTTGGACCATGCAAATCCCTTATGCATATTTAGTGCTACAAATGCGTTTCTCCATAACTGTTTCATCTCACTTATTTCCCTTTGTCTTTCTGTATTGAACATATACACTATGGCCATGCTCAGTACCCTTTGTGCTGAGTAGGGTCTTGGAAGCATGCATCATACCTTACATTTTGTCACTGAAATGAGGGACATGGATACTCAGTAAGGAACAATGAGGGATACTAACCCACATGATGTTCAGGAAACATCCTGAAACATGGAGATACAGTACCTCAGAACACAATGGGAACCATTGCATTAACGCCTGAGAATAAATTTCTACCATTAAGCAGCAGTGCCATTTAGTTCGGGCAGAGGCAGGTTTTTTTTTTTTTTTTTTTTGGGGGGCATTTTTGTGCCTAGGTTGTCGTTATGGTGTGGAAATAATGGCATTAAATTGGGATATAATCTTTTGCACAATAACTTCCCACCTGGCCTGTGTGTGTTCATGCTGCAGGTACTCTCCAGACTCGACTGTGTCTATTGTGTTGTCCACTCTCTCCACCTATAAGTGGCAGCACAATCACATGTGATGTGGATACGCTCCAGCCATGACAGAGCATGAGTCTTGCAAGTGTGACAGTCTTTCCCACCACAGAGTAGACAGACTGCACACTACAACTTTGAGGAGTCGGTGAGCACTGAACTCTCAATAGCAGTGTTGTGGCAGTATGTTTGTTGGTCTACTCTTAGTGAGTCTCTATCTCCCTTGGTGGCTGAAGTGGCAGAGGGTGAACTAGAAGCTAACTCGAGACTAGGCTACCTACTTACTCTACTAGGCTTGCCAAACAAAAACAGCACAGACCCCCACAGCAGCAAGCTAGGCTTGGCAGCAGTGGTGACAATGGTGTAGGTAGCCTTCACAGGCCTGGATCAGTGCAGTACAGCAGCAGCCAAGCAAGAAGCAAGCAACCCAGATTGGGTGGGTTTGGTTAGTGAGGTGACTTGGTTGCAGACCATGTTGGGAACCTGTGATGGTCGGTTCTAGCATCCAGCCTCTGGAAAAAGGAGAGAGGGGGAGCAGACTGAAAACTGGGCTGGTGGCACACTGTGCCGGGTTGCAGGTTCTGGCCACATGGCTGGGTAAATAAAAATAATTTTTTACAAAGGGAAGGAGGAAGGACTGAAATATTGATGGGTTTTCACATATCTTGCTTCGAGAGGGTTCCTTCAGTAGGTCATCAAATATAGGACTGGTGCCACCTGGCGTCTGGCTGCATGGCAGACTTTCCTAGCAATCCTTGACTGGGGACTGCCTATCCAATGTCACATGACTGACATCAGCGTGACTGTATATAGTGGGCAGTCCCTATGCCCGCCCTCCAGTTCTTTCCCGCTGTTGCCTCGTGTCAGTTGCATTGCAGACTTCCATTAGTGATCGTAGTGAAAGTTATCGCATCGGTTTATCCCTCGCTGCCTTTTTTTCCAAATCTTATCTCATTGATGTCTTCTCCTAAGTGCTCATCTTTTGGCACGCAGATCCTGCACAAAGACGGTCACCTCAAGTGCGTGTCCTGTTTAGGTCTGGACCATCCAGTCTCCTCCTGTCCTGAGTGTCAGACTTTCAACCAGGCCACAAAAAAGAGAAGACGGCAGGCTTTGGAGGCCTATCTGCTAAAAGCCCGCCTGGCTTCCCTCGAGAGGAAGATGGATCATCTCAGAGATTCGTCTGAAAAATCTTCTCCTTCAAAGAAACGAAAGGAGAAATCCAGGGAGCAGGACCACTCCGTGGATGACATCAGGCCCTCGATGAGCAAGACCCAGCTGCCACCCAGCAAACCGGATGGTAAGTCTGACAAAACTCAGACAGATCAGTCGGGGCCCCCTGCTCCTCTGGGGACCATGCGGCAGCCAGTAAGTCTACTACCCAGGCAGTGGGTACTCTCCTGGCTCCGGTCGATAAGCTGACTGGGAGCTCCTCCCCTGACTGCCCGACCCCGCCCGCTAAGTCAGCCGTCCTTGATGACCGCTCGGGTTCGGTTACCCCATCGGGGCCTAATGGCGCCTCACCCGATGTCTGGTGGAACCAAAGGGAGAAAGTCCCTCTCCCTACTCCTCCTCCCTCGCACCCCTCCAATTCTCTGGTGGGTACATCCAGTGATGGCTGCGGAGAGCCCATCAACCCTGTCTGCCTCGGGTCTACTCCACAATCCCCTTCTGGGGTCAAGGAGAAGGAGACTCCTCCTCGGCCTACTGACCTAACTGTGGAGGCGCCTCCTCCGATGCCAGTGATCCAGACGACAGTCCCGAAGCCGGGACTGGCTGACCAGCCTTTACCTTTGGCACTGATGCTGGATCTGGCCCCGACACCAGGGCCCCTTCATCTGGTTCAGACGCCGGATCCCCTTTCGGCACCGGATCGAGTGGTGCCAGTTCCGACATCTATTCCCCTGACGTGGGCTGTCCCGACGCCGGACCCTCAACTCATACACAACAGTGGGTCCTATGTGGGTTCCCCTGATGCCAGATCTGACAACTGGGATCTATACCTGACCCCAAACTGTCCCGCATTTCCCATTTGGGTATCCTGGGAACCACTCCCTGGGAGTCCCACTCCAGATTGGAGTCATCTTGGGCAGTTCTACCCTGGATTTAACCCCTACTCCCATTACACGGGACTACAGTGATATTATCTACCACCGGTCATTCCTCCTCCTCTTCCTCCTCCTCCCCCCCCATCAGCCTCTGCCTACTCCACCACCCCCTCCTCCTCCTCTGGTTGCCCTGGATTTCAAGACCTTAATACAGTCTTGGTGGCAGGGGGGCCAGGTCAGAGTTGGTCTCTGACCTGGAGACAAGGATCCCACAACTACGGTCTCCTAGGTCCCCTTCCTCGAGCAGTTCATTGCTGACCACTGTCCACATCTCGGGGAAGACTCTGCAGGACATTTCCCTTACAGACAGCAGATGCTGTCCTGTCAAGGAGGCGGACGATGATGAAGACAGTTCAGAGGGGAGGGAAGATTCCTCAGAGGAGGACCATGAGGAGCCAAAAGGCATGGTCTCACCAAAATCTCCACCAAAGGACCCTGCCTTTTCGGACCTCTTGAGGACTATGAAAGACTATTTCGACTGGGAGCCAGAGGAACAGGACCCCATGAGACAGGCTCTCAGAACACCTAGATTTAGAGTCTGTCTCCTATCCCTATTCCTCCATGGATAGCACCTCACCAAAACCTCACCGTTACCTTCTGGCAGATGCCTCATTCTATCCCAGCTGTCCCCAAGTGGGCGGACAGGCTCTACTGGGCACTGAAGGATGCCCTTTTCTTAAATGCTCATCCCAAGGCTGACTCTATGGTCATCTCTGCAGCTCATGATCACTCTTCAGCTCCCAAGCACATGAGAACTACTTCTCCAGACAGAGTTGAGGCAGATGGACCAGTTCGGGAAGATGTACTCCTTGGCCATGTGCGCCCTCTGGTCACTCAGTTACATGGCTCATATGGTGTCCCACCAAAAAGCAACCCTGTCCAGGCTGGAGGCATGAGTCCAGTCCATGGATCCCTCGCCTTTGAAGGAGGAACTTGCCAAGGATGTCTGCTTCTCCAAGGTTTCCTGCAGGCATGCTTTACGTGCCACTTACGACTCTGTCGAGACTGTGGCCCATACCTCAGCAACTGCCGTTGCCCTCAGATGGCATTTCTGGCTTCGCCTATCCAGACTCGCCAACGAGGTGCAGTCTGCGATTCAGGATGCCCCTTTCAGGGGCTCGGTCCTTTTTGGTGGGGACACCAAGGATATTATCACAGACCTACAGGAGAAAGGCGTTGCTCTTAGGTCTGTCAGGTCAATATAATGATCGGGCTCCCAACAGCAGCAGCAGTCCTTTCATAAAAGGACCTGGAGGCAGAGGAAAAATGCTCAGGCATGTGGCCAAGGCAAGCGTAAGGCCACGGGTACAGCCACTCCTCCAGCCTCCAAAAATCGGATGTTCAGGAGGTCATCCCCCTGAATGTCCTGCCATTTTTTTGACTCCCTGACACTACTGCCTCCTTAATCTCATGGCAAGGAGCAGGTTGGGGGGGGGGGAGGTTTGCCCTCCATGCGCAGGAGTGGAGTGCAATTGCCTCAGATGAGTGGGTCCTGCAACTCGTGTCCATCGGACACACCATAGAATTCTGGAAATCCCTCCGGAAACTCTGCCCTGGAAGTCCTCCTATTCCCCAGACCAGGCCCTCCTAGCTTGCGAGGAGGTAAACTCACTCTTGCTCAAAGAAGCAATCGAGAAGGTCCACTTCAGGCAAAGGGGAAAGGGATTTTTCTCGCACTTTTTTCCTGGTTCCAAAAAAGACCGGGTTCTTCAGACTCATACTCTACCTAAGTCAGCTAAACCAGTTTGAGTACAAAAAATTCCGCACGCTGACACTGCAGAGTCTTCTCCCTCTCCTCATGGAGAGCCACTGGCCCTGCACCCTGGATATTCAGGATGCTTACCTGCACATCCCCATCTTCCCCAGCCACCGCTGATCCTGCATTTTCGCTTCCCAGGGGAACACTTCCAGTTCCGAGTGCTCCCTTTTGGTCTGTCCTCGGCACCATGGGTTTTTACCAAGTGACTGGCAGTGGTTGCGGCGTTTTTTTACACCACAGGGGGATTGCAGTTTTCCCTTACCTGGATGATTGGTTGATTTCAGCTTCGTCCAAGGATTCTCTGTTGGAGGCTCTTACCTTTACCCTGGACCTTTACAACAGACTAGGGATCACAGTCAATGTTCCCAAGTCTTCTCTTATCCCTGCCCAGAGACTTCAATTCATCTGGGCAGTCCTGGATATGGTCCAGTGCAGAGCCTTCCTGCCTTCAGACATGATGGAGACCCTTATCTGCCAGGTCTTCAAAGTGGCTTCTTGCAGAACCGTCCCAGCTTGGGAAGTCCTACACCTTCTGGGCCTGATGGCGTCAGCCATCACAACCGTTCTCCTAGCAAGACTGCACATGAGGGTCACTCAGTGGTCATTGTGAGTACAGTGGGATCAGCTCCTGGATGACCTGGACCATCCGGTTCTGGTCTCCTCTGCAGTTCAGAAAGAATTGCAGTGGTGGAGAGAGTCTTGCAATCTTTCTGTTGGACTCCCCTTCAGAAGCCCTGCACCATTAGCTACCCTCACCATGGATGCCTCGAACATGGGGTGGGGAGCTCATCTCAGGGAGCACCAAGCCCAGGGACTATGGTCTGGCTTGGAGACTCATTTACACATCAATGTTCTGGAGTTGAGGGCGGTCCTGTATGCCTTACAAGTCTTTCAGGCCCTACTTCCAAAGAGATCACTGCTCATCCAGACTGACAACATGTCAGTAGTCTGCTATATCAACAAACAAAGAAGAACCTAGTCATACCCCCTGTGCAGGGGAGTGACATGGTTGTGGAACTGGGCAGTCCAGTACCATCTGGTCCTCGTGGCCATGCAGGTACTGGGCATTCTAAACATCCTGGCGGACAGTCTCGGCAGATCTCGGACCCTAGCTCATGAGTGGGAACTGCTTCAGGAAGTGGCAGAATCAGTCTTCCAATGTTGGGGGAATCCGGAAATCTACCTTCACCTCTGAAGCCAACACAAAGCTTCCCAAGTTTTGCTTGCTCGTTCCAGGGCACGGTGCTTTCTGGAACAACGCATTGTCTCTATCTTGGACAGGGAAATTTGTGTACACATTCCCTCCATTTCCCATTCTGCAGAGGGTTCTCTTCAAGGTGCAGGCAGAGAAGGTAAGGATGATTCTCATCACCCCGCTTTGGCTGAGACAAATCTGGTTGCCGCTGCTGCAGCAGCTCTCCAGGGAACCACCGGTTCCACTTCCAGTGACTCACAACCTCCTGACTCAGGATCAAGGTTGATTGTTGCACCCGGGGCTCAGGATCCTGCATCACCATGTGTGGATCCTGCAGACATAGCGATTTCTCGCTTCAGGGTTTCCTCCAGGGTTGCTCATGTACTCATCAAGGCTAGAAAACCCTCGACCCATTCCACTTATGCCATGAAGTGGAAGCGGTTCTCCATTTGGGTGACAGCTAAGGGTTGGAACCCTTCTCTTGCTTGGCCCCGCAGGTCATGGAATACCTCCTTCATTTATCAGGCTCTGGTCTGTCCTCGTCTTTGAAAGTCCATATCTCGGCTGCCTCAGTGTACCATGAGCTAGTGGATGGTAAACCCGTGGCTCAGTTGGAGGTCTCAAGCCTTTCTGAAAGGGATTCTCCATCTGAAACCCCCCATCTGCAGCCCAACTCCACCTTGGGACTTGAACTTCATCCTGGAAAAGCTCACGCTTCCTCCTTTCGAGCCGGCTATGAGCTTAGATTTGCACGTCCTGTCTTGGAAGGTGCTTTTTCTTGTGGCTATCACATCAGTCTGAAGGATTTCGGAGCTTCATGCTGTAGTCTGCAAGGAGCCCTGTCTAATTTTCCATAGGGACAGGGAGGTCCTCAGACTGCATCCGAAGTTTCTTCCCAAGGTGGTGTCAGAAGCCACGCTGAATCAATCAGTAGAGCTTCCAGTGTATTACCCATCCCCCTCTAATAGGGGTGAGGCACTCCTTCATTCAATGAATGTCCATAGGATTCTCCGGTGTTACACCCACCGGACCAAAGAGTTCCGCTCTTGTGACCAGTTGTTTGTTTCCTTTGCCCCAAGATCAAAGGACAAACCGGTTTCTAAGCAGGGCCTGTCCAAATGGTTGGACAACTGCATTAGATTCTGTTACCAGAAGATTGGAAAGCCTCTGCCGGGTTCTATCAGAGGTCATTCTACTAGGGACATGGCTGCCTCCTGTGGCCTTCCTTCGGAACGTTTCTGCAGCCAACATTTGTGCTGCCGTTACTTGGACTTCTGTCCATACCTTTACCAAACATTACAGTCTGGACATTGCTTCTAGGCAGAGGGCTGGCTTTTAGCCTAGCCATCCTGCAGGGCCTTCTGTCCTAGACTGGGTCCATTCTGGGTTCCAGTTTTTTCCATTGGAGTTAGTTTTCTTCATCCCTAGTTTCTCTCTCCCTCTCCTTGGAGGGACTGCTTGGGACTCTCCTATGTGATAACCTATTGAAGGAACCCTCTCGAAGTAAGATAGTACAGTTACATAGGAGCTTACTGTAACAGTAGATCTTTGAGAGAGGTTCCTTCAGTAGGTCATATTTTTCCCTCCCTCCTTCCCCTCATTTTTTGTTCTTGCAAGGACTCCAAATCCTGTTTGCTCCTGCTATCTGGCCTTTTCCTCACTCCAGTGGGAGAACTGGAGGGTGGGCGTGGGGACTGCCCACTATATACAGTCATGCTGACCTCAGTCATGTGACATCGGGTGGGCAGTCCCCCATCAGGAATTGCTAGAAAAGTCTGCCATGTGGCCTGACGCCTGTCCTGTATGTGATGACCTACTGAAGAAACTTATCTTGAAGATCTACTGTTATGGTAAGTTCCTCTCGTAACTGTACTTTCTTCACCTTTGGGCAGCTTAATGACCCATAGGGAATGAGTATTGAATGGAATGGAGTCGGGGGGATTGGGACAGTTTTTTTTTGGGGGCAGAACTTCAGCTATGAAAAAAATTGGTTGGTAACTGGGTGGGTTTAAGCCCAAATCTGATGCTCTGCTCCAGGGTATATACAGATGAATCTTGTATATTTGAATTTTTCCTGATTTGCATATCACTTTTCGGTCAAAACAAATAAGTTGTACATTTTAGAGATGTTAAACATTCTAGAGCTGCCCCTTGCATTCACAGACAATTGAGCTGTATGGTATGCACATGCTATTGGAGCCCACCCCATGAAGCTGACCTCCACATCCCCATGCTCAGGCACATTATGACAAAGGAGATTGCAGCGGTGTGCACCATTGAAATGAATGGGGGTATTTTTTTATTACTATTTTATACATTATTGATGGAGAGTTGGAGATTAATGAAGGCTACTGCTTGACTAACAAGGGCCTTGTTACTAGAACAGTGGCCTTCATTAGTTTCCAACTCACCATCATAATGTATAAATAGTAACAAAACCATTCATTTCAAGGGGGTACACCCCAGCACTCTGACCTATGGGCATCATCTCATAGACTCCTGCCTCTGGTGCCCTAGTACTCAAGTAAGATACTTTTTACTTATAGCTATACTTGGATTGTCTGTAGCAGGATGGCCATACCCGCTACAGCGTGTGTGCATTGGGGGGGTCCTGGCCATGTGGGTGTGGGTCAAGTTATTGCTACTTTTGTGTTTTCACCTTAAAGTCTGTTTGCGTTGAAGCATTCAAAACTAAGGAGAGAAAATAGTAAGAGTACAGATAGACAGAAGTAATTAAGTGTTTTTTTGGGTGGGGAAAAACCACATGTGTTTCCATTGGTAAGTGTGCTACAGTTCAACTGTGAAACTGAGATGAGTAAGAGAGGAAAAAGAAAACTGAAAAGCATAACAGTGGCTACAAGCATGATGCGTGCAGATGTAGTCTGATACAGTATGTATTGAAGTACAAACACACCATATGTGTGCAAACAGTATGGCTTAATGGTTAAAGGCAGTGAACTGCAAGCCAGGAGACTTGGGTTTGAATCTCATCAACCCCCACTTGTGTGTGGTGTGATTCTGAGCAAGTCACTTAACTTTTATGTGTGCAGTTATCAGAGACCACTTGCTTTCTGCATGCATACCACATGCATGCAGTCTTTCCCAATTTAACATAAAAAATCATTGTTTTCACACTTGCTTGCTGCACGCATGCCACATGCATGCAATCAGTTCCAATTTAACATTTAAATCATACTTGCAGCACGCATATCACTTGGGTAGTTTTATGTGTGCAGCATGAAAACATTTCATATAATTATTTCTGTAAGGGATGGGTCCACAAGAGAAAAATGAGGGCAATCTTCCAGACTGAAATACATTGTGATCACACCATAGATCTTTATTTTGTGCAAAACATGTGGCAAGCAGGTAGCAGTCAGTGGCACTTGATGTTTTGCATTATGCCAATGCTTTTTTCAAGAACATTTACAGGCTTGAAACAAAATAGTCTCTGAAGTTAAAAGCAGTTTTTGTGAACGTTTGCTTTGGGCATGGACTATACACCTTCACATGACTATGCATAGTCACCACACTAGCATTTCTGCTACAGGTGATTAGAGATGTGCAGATGTTTTAATTCGATGGAGAAGTTGCCAGAAAGTGGCAGAAATTTGCAGCTGTGGAGTTTTGTGAAGTTTTTCCTACCCTCAGCAACTTCGACTTCATCCAAAATCACAAAGCTTTCCATGTGATCAGTGGAATTCCACTCGTAAAGTGCGGAATTTCTCCCACAAACAGCAGTGTTTCACCTGCGAGCAGTGAAATTCGACCATTCGCGGGTGAAATTCCACACTTTGCAGATCGATCTGCACTTAATAATTGCACTAAATATGTGGATTAATTCACAGAGCAAATTTAGCCAGCTTTGCCCATCTCTACAGATGATGCAAAGGCAGTGCTACCTTCACCTGTCAAAAAGAAGGTCACAAAGACTGAGCTTATTGATGATGCAAAACATTTTGAAGGTGCGGTACAATGTTGACAGTGAGGTGTCTGGTCCTGTATGGGTTAGTACATACAGTATCAAGAAAAGTCAATGACAATGGTGCACTCTTATTTTACTTTTGTGTCATTTATATCTGTTTTCTGCTTTATGCTAACTAATCTGCACAAGGATTGTGGCAGACAAAGCATTGTCTTTGGCCCCTCTTCAAACACCTGGCTTCCAAGTAGGCAGGTAGGGTTCCAGCTGTGGGGCTGGGACTGTTCCCCGACACCTCCACTGGTGGAGAAACCACTTGGGGCCACCACAGGGCAGGGGCATCTGTCTCTGAGACAAGAGTGAGGGGTTAAAAAGAACTGAAACTACAGGCATAGGCTGGCAGGAATTCTTTGGATAGAAAGAGTGAGGAGGTGCCCTTAAACAGAGTTAAGGGATGGCTAGGCTGGTTTAAGGAACCCTTTACATCCATACAGGGGACAGCACTAGGGGTTGAGGAGGAATTTTCTGTTGTCCTTCTGAAGGCTTTTCCAGCATGTTTCATGATCTCCAAAGGGTTGTTTGAAAGTCTGGTAGTTATTTGTTGCTGTCTGTCACAGTCTGTAGTAAGTGGGTGTGACATGACTCTTTCAGGAGGATGGAACAAGGGGAAAAAAAGGAAGGGAGTTGATTCACTTTAAAGGACTTCCCTCCCTGGTTGGCATGAGGTGGGGGAGGTGGGCCACAGGACCAGGTTCCCAGTTCAGGGGGATCAAGGCCAACTTCATTGGACTTGCCTGCAGGTGGAGTGTCACCAGATGGAATAGGTTGCTTGCCATCCAGTCATATAACCCCTTACTCTCTGAGGTTTGGGTTCCAACTTGCGGAGGTACAGCATACCGTCGGTCCACACAAGGGTATGACCTTTCAGGGGAAGGGGTATGGAGGCTCCAAGGTTGACTTTGAGACTCTTGGCTGTACAAGTCACTTGGATATGCATCATGTTTGTAATTTAATAAATACATAGCTGCAACTATTTCCTCCAAGATTGACGTGGTGTGTGTGGTTTGTCCAGAGTTGGGAATTTAAGGGCCTATCAAAACAGTAAACATGTCTGATCTGTTGTGCACAAGATGGTATGTGTCTGTACAGTAACTGCATCTTATTCCTATAGTATTTGATTCTGTAATGTTTTATGCCTAGTCTACTCTATTTTTATAAGCTTTTGTTCTAACAGAAAATTTCGATTTTCAAAGTATATCGTTGTTTGCTATTTTTGCTGAAACACTAATTTGTGTGAATTTTGCCCTAATAAGTGTTATTAGCACCTTTTCCATTAATGACTTGACTAATTAAATTTATGCAATTATTGTTGCAGTTGTTTGCACTAAAATTACTTTGCTTGAAAATAAGTTTTACAATATTTGCTGTTCCTCCTCATTGGTGTTTCAATTTGTAGTCACTTTTCTTATGCCGTATTGTTTTGCTACATTGTAACCTTCCCCCCCCCCAAAAAAAAAAGTTTCAGCTTGAAACCAGCCTTCCTTTTATGTTTACATATGCAAAAGAACATGTTGCTGTGATAGTGGATTTTGAGGTGTCACTTTTGGTCCAATGCAGGGCAGTCTACAATGGGCTTGACTGTGTCAGACCAATCAGCCAGGCTGATCATGATACTCTTCTGGGCTTGCTGAGTGGAAACTTTGTGATATTCAAAGAAAATAGCTGCCTTCATCACAGGGTGGCTCTTTCCTTTTGATCTGCATGATGTCATCCGGCAAGGATACAGGGTTATGATGAGCCTACTCCTTATCCTCAACCCCTCCAGTGCAGCCTCACCCTGCCAAGCATCCCTCCTACCTCCCCATCACTTCCAGTGCCCAGTCTGTGAAACCGGCTCCCTCCAACTGACAGTTATCCAACTCACCTCCCTCTTCCTTCCATGCACCGGTCCACAAAAGCAACTCTCCCACTGTGTCCTCCCATCGCTTCCAATGCCCTGTAAATGTTAAACTGACACTGGAGTGTCCAGTCCCTTGTAGTCTTTAAACCATGTAAAAAAGAAAATGGTCCATTGATGTCTGTTGCCACCACCATTACCCACCTCACACCTGACCCCCCCTCACTCAGCACCCCCTTACCCATTACTTAACTACCAGGGGTCCAATGCTGTAATCCTCTTTGGACTGGAAACACATTTTCTCTCCAATGCCAGACAGGGAACTGAGGAAATCGAGTAAGCATGTCCATGTATTTCAATCTGTTTTTGAACTGTTTCTCATAACTTGGCAATTTTTTTAACATCTTTCCCCTTAATTTTCAACATGGCTGTTACAAGGGAATGGAGAACATTCAGGGTGAAAATACTGACAAAGTAGTTTGCAGAAAGAGTGGCACGTGGGCTCTCTGAAAAGCTCCTTGGAGAGAAGGGACATCAAATTCATTATGATCAGTCTAAGTGTGTTAAATGTTGTTAAATGTTCTGTTGTCTGATTGCTCTGGGTTTACTACCTGACTGAGCCAATAACAGCAGTACATGGAGAAGCCCCAAAAGGACGAAACCTGTGACTGTGCTTTGTCATTCTTTACCTGTACTGGATTAAATGTACAGGTCTGTTTAAAATGTGATCTCTGTTCTGGTGAGGTCTTGTCAGCCTTACTTGCACAAGAATGTGCATATAGTTTGAACTGGGACTCCACAACAAGACAAGTTCCTTCATAATCTCCTCTAACAGATACTTTGAAAAAACATAACCCTTTAATATTCAAGAAATTAAAACAATAATACAGCAATTCCAAAATGGAAAGGCTCCAGGCCCAGATGGTTTTGCAGTGGAATTTTATAAGGTATTCAGACATTTTGTCTCCTTTGTACTGCAATTATTTAATGATATTGAGAATAGAGGTACACTCCCTAGTTCAATAGGGAACTCGATAATCATTTTGATATTAAAAAAATAATAAATAGCCAGCCCAGTGGCATAGAGGGCTGAGGTGCTGGTGCCTCACTCCACCCATGCCGATGACCCGGGTTCGGGAATGGGCTCGGGGGGAGGGTCTGCAAGGGAGGAGAGAATTGAGCATCTGGAGGACTGCTTTCCTATTCTGGGGTTGGCTGTGGGAGTGCATCACTCTGCAGTGACCTCTAGTGGAGACCGGCCGTAAAGCAGATGTGCACAAGAGGGGGAACGTTACCAGGAAAATGGAAACTGGCTTCACGCTTGACCGGATGATGGATGCCTGTCAGTCCAACGCTGTAAATGTCCAGGGAACCATCCATCTCTCAGCAGGACCCCAGGGCTAAGTAGTGTGCTTGCCTGCCCCACAGGTACCGCTCCCCTTGGAGGAGGTGGCCACCCGGGGAAGGGTCGCGTCCGGGTCACCCTGGGGATGACTGCAAATATGAGGGATGGGGACACAGGAACAGGACTGATCTGAGGTGCCTTGGCACAGCCTGAAGGAGTGGCTGAGAGTGGTAGCATGTAGGGGAAAAGAGATGATACAAAAAAAAATATTCTTTAAAATTTGGATCATACAGACCGATCGCAGTATTAAACATGGACTTATAAGATCATTATAAAGGTTTGGGCAAATAGATTGGCAGAACATATTCAGTCTATTATACATCTGGATCAAACCAGATTTATACCAGGGAGATGAGTCTATTAACAACAAATATCCGGAAGGCTCTAAACATCATTGAAGTAACAGATATGTCTGAAATGGCAGTTATTTCTCTCAATGCTGAAAAAGCATTTGATCGGGTGTATTGGCCATTATTATTAGCAAGCCTGTCCAAGATTATCTTTGGGGTAGATTTGTGAGATGGATTAATATGGCCTATGAAAACCGATATGCTAGAATTAAAACTAATGTCAATCTATTAGAACCTATTCACCTTCATAGGGGAGTATGTCAGGGTTACCCCTTATCACCACTACTTTTTGCAGTTTTTGTCGAGTCCTTAGCTGTATCAATAAGAAATAAGCAAATAAAAGGAGTACAAATTGGGGAAACTCACTATAAATTTTCACTTTATGCAGACTATGTTCTTGTTTTCTTGGATAAACTGAAAGAAAAAGGTGGGGAATTATATAATCTAATAGGCTATGGCAATGCCTCTAGTTATAAAGTAAATTGGGAAAAATCTGTCTCTACAATGGTACTGAAATAACTAATCTGACCATATTAATAAATTCTGTTAAATCAGAGATAAAATAATTGGGGTGGGGGTTTACCATGGCTAGTAAAGCAAATCTGATATTTGTTAAATCTTGGCCCTCTGTTAGATAATGTTAAATATGATTTGGATAGATGGGTTAATTTTCCACTGACCCTAACTGGAAGAATAACTATCCTCAAAATGAATATTTTGCTGAGGTTTTTATCCTACTTTCAAACATGGCCAATTATTTTGGGGAAAAAACTTTTTTATCGGAATAGATAAAATAAGGCAATGTATTTAAAAGCTTAAAAACTCTGAGCCAAATTGGAAAAGTTGTAGTTCCCACTGAACTCTGTAGTGCTAAGTTTACCAAATATAAGACTATATTATTATGCAGCACAATTTGAGCCAACTTTGGAATGGTTCTCTGATAAAGTTTATGTGCATAACTCAGAGTGCCATAGAACAATATTATTCACCCTTACCTAAATTGATACATTTACTATATGTTAACACTGAAATTATAACAAAAATATTAAGTTCATCTAAAATAACTTCAAGAGTGTGGAAGGAGGCTCAAACATATTTAGGGATAAATGATACTATATCAATATATTCACCCATATATATGAACTCTAACCTGAAATTTACTCATAAGAATAAAATGTTTTATAATTGGAAACATTGTGCTCTAACCCATTTAAAACAAGATTTACAAAATGGTAAATTGAAACCTTTTGAAATACTTAAAACAGAATGTAATTACCAACTGGGAGTTATTTAGCATATTTACAGTTGTGAAATTTTTTTGTGTGTAAAAATAGATAATACAATGTGGTGGAGGCAACCTCTCTGGAAGTATTATTACAAGACCCACTGGATAAAATTAAAATTTCAAATGTATAATTTGCTGTTAGGAGCAAGAAAATATATGAAATAATGTTTTGGCAACAGCCTTGGTCTAAGGAGCTTGGACAATGGACCCCAAAAATATAAATTGATCTGAGGTTTTGGCCTCGCCTGAAACGTTGTCAAAAAATACCAAGTTAAGATAAATTCAGTTTAATGTGATCATAGACTATATTATACTCCTAGTAAATGTCACAAATTTAATTCCATTCTATCTGAACTTTGTTTCTGCTGCAATAGAGAAAAAGGCACATCGAGCCATATTTTTTCTGTCCAGAATTAGATATATTGGAGGGGGGGAAATTGGACATAATTTCAAAAATATTAAATAAGAGTGCCCCCTTTGACCAAGGTATTTTGCTATCTGGATTAACATTGTCCTTGGACATTAGCATTGAATTTGGGTGTCTTTGTTTCTTTAGCAATGGTTTTAGCTAAAAAGTTATTACACTGGTGTGAAGTAACGCCACTGAATTGTAAAGAATGGTTGAATTTATTAATGGACAGTGGTAATTTAGAAATTTTCTAACCTTAAAGAGCATAAAGAAGAAATATTTGAAAAGATCTGGCACCCTTACTTTAATTGACTCACTCCTCATTGCTGTAAGACACTGGAGAGAATAACTAAAAACGAGTTAGATGAATCTCTGGCCACACTAAGTATTGATGATGAAACACAACATGGCTATAGGAAGGGCAAATCCTGCACAACTAATCTTATTCTATAATGAGATGTAAAAAAACCTGGACATGGGAATACCATCAGATGTCATTCTTTTAGACTATTCAAAAGCCTTTGATAAAGTTTCTCATGGTGTATTAATTAAAAGATTAATTCAACTAAATGTACATTCCAATATCGTTAAATGGATATATGCATGGCTTAATAGAACACAATCAGTAGGTATACAAAATAATTCAGTGCCAAAAAATGTGGAGAGTGGTGTACCCCAGGGCTCTGTATTAGGCTCTATTTTATTTAACATCTACGTGAGTGATATGAATAGGGGTTTTCAAAACATGATTAAAAAAATTGCAGATGATAGAAAGCTAGGTGGGCAAGTGGATACACTGGGGTAAACATTTATCATTAGTGTCAGATTTGGCTAAAATCAAAAACTGAGCCATGGAAAATGACATATTAAATGTGGATAAATGTTCTGTCATTCATTTTGGAACAAATAACCCAGTGTATACCTATATCTTGATTCAAAATGTACTTAAAAATTCCCCAAAATAACGATGTTGGAATTATGGTTAATAATAAGTTAACATCAAGGGATCACTGTCTCTCAGCATTGGGAAAAGCAAATACCCTAATAAGAAATATTAAAAGATCATTCACATCTAAAACGAAACCGATAATTCCAACTATAAGAGCTACGTATGACCTATTTTGGACTATGGGTCTCAATTTTGATCACCATCAACAATTAGACACAAAAGCGCTGGAGGGAGTTCAGAGAAGGGTCACTAGAATGATTCCAAATCTGAAGGGGAAATTGTACCAGGATAGATTGCAGAACACTGGGTTACACACTCTGGAGGCACGGAGACTGACAGATTTATTGTTTTTGTGTAAATTACTGAAATCACCAGAACTCATGGTAGAATGTGGGATTCAGCTTAGTAATACACATAGCGACTTGCATTCACATAACAAAAAAGTTGGTTACATCAACAGCAAGGACTAGTAAAAATAATTTTTCCCTATATGTGCACCAGTGGCATGGAATAAACTGCCACAATACATTGTTGAGACTCGAACTTTAGAGACCTTTAAGAATTGGCTTGATGAACATTATTTGAATTATAGTATGATTTATAAATGCTCACAAATGGCTCCCTTATGTCCTTCTAGTCATAGTAGTCGACTGAATTAAAGTTTGTAAATTAATATTTGTAATAAAGAATGATACCTTAAATAGTGATAGCTAGTTAGAAACTGCTTTCCCCTGTATGATGATGCTGAAATAACAAAAATCTGGCAATATATCTTATTCGTGAAAGCAGGTATGAGTACAAAAAATTAAGAAAAAATAAAGAACTGGGACTGAGGCTTTACCATATGTGAATGATTTAGCAAGATGCATAAGTCTAACAAAATAAATTGTAAAAAAACAGACAAGGCGCTGCGTCAGCATGTGGTCTAAAAGCAAAACAAAATGGTTATATTAAATGCACACTGAAAATAGAAAATAGAGTTAAAAATCTACGTTTCGACCTTAGGTCTTCTTCAGGAAGTATCTAAAAGAGAAAAAAAACAAGTTAGTGTAGAGGAGAGGTAAAATGAGAGAGATATATATGTGGAGAAAGAAGAAGAGGGAGGCTAAGGGAGAAGAAGTGATAAATGGTAAGATTAAGAGAGAATCTGTGAAACAAAAAGGTGATGATGGGAAAGATAAAACATAATGGGAGAGAAAGAGCTGGGGAAGTTCCCAGGTAGAGAGTGATTAACAGGGCCTTGTAAGAAGGCTGAAAGGTGACAAATGTGTGAGAAGGAGACAGAAATGGAGACGTATGGTGAAAATGAAAAATAAATCAGTACAAAAACAAATTGGACAAATTAACAAAATAAATGCTACATACTACAGCACTTGAAATATATATGGTGAGTATGCAGCTCTGTCATTTAAATTTCTGAAATGCCAACCCCTCCCCGGAACCTTTTTTAAATCTTCTGAGCAAGAGGCAAAATGGCCCTCTCTCATTCTATCACGTTTGTGGAATGTCTTGGTATCAGATTATATTAAATGCTGCTTTGGTCTCCCTCTTCAAACATTTCATGCAGATTTCTTTATTAAAATTCGTTGTCACAGAGAGGCTCACTGTGCAGCTAGTCAGGTGTGACCTGAGGGGAGGGGTTCAATCAATCAAAACTTTATTTAACCAGGCAGATTCATCATTGAGCAAGCTCATTTTCAAGATGGTCCTGGCAGAAGGGAACAGAGCAAGGAATAATATAATTGGACACTTAGAGCAGGCTGGTACATACAGTGTATAAAAAAAAAAAAAAAAAAAAGGCAACATCGGATAATACAGAGTATGCAGATTAACAAATTAAGGGTACACCCATGTCTGGGGTGGATACTAAACAAAGCAATAGAAGTAACAGGGTGTGGCAAGAAGATTATATTAACAATAGAACAAGAAGGCATGAATGGACCGACCAGGAGGGTCAACCCTTTGTGGGGAAGGATAGGGGGAGGGGGGTTTCAGGAGGAGGATGTCAACACTAGAGGGAGAGTTGAAACGAACATAGTAAGGCCAGGGGGTAAGAAGAGTACACAGAGGGAGATGTGCAGAGAAGTGCTGGAGTTGTAAGTGCTAAGTAAATGGAGAGCAGAGCTGGGAGGCCAGCAGGAGAATCACATGTGGCAAGTACATATGACCTTCAGGATGCGTGTGATAGACAGCTTAAAGGTATGGGGACCCAGCAGGATGAGAACCTTAGTGTATTTTGCATGTTGTTCCAAAGGTGGAAGATAAGGAGAAACTGATAGAAGCCTTACCATACTGGGACCATATTCTTGGCACCTTGAAGGATACAAGGGATGTGCTTCTTGGGCCATATGCTCCTGTTATGCGTACAAAGACAGCAGAGATATAACCTGGTAGCTTATCAGTTAAGGCCCTGTAGAACTACAGGAAGGCATTTTTTTGCCTCCTCAATGTAAGAGATGGCCAGGCGAGCTTTTGGTAGTGCAAGAAGTGGTGGGTACGACAGCATATCTAGAACAAACCGCAAGGCACAGTGATGGAGGGTGTCTAATTTACATAATGCCTGATTTTGAACAGTGGCTGTAAAGAATGTCTTCATAATTGAGCAGAGGAGTAAAAGTTATAAGAACCAGTATCTTTCTGGTTTCTAATGCGAGGCGGTGTCTTATGCGATACAAGATACCTAGACGTTGTCTTAGCCTTTTTGATAGCTCATTCAGATGTACCACAAAATTAGGCAAGTTATCTAACCAGACACCCAGGTACTTAAACTTATCCACTATTTCCAGAAGTTCACCTAATAGGGTGTAAATCGAGTGGTTTGATGGTGGCCCCTTGGTATGAGCGGCAAGTGGAGATAAGATCATTGCCTTGGTTTTTTTTGCATTAAGCAGTAGCTTGTGCTTTAGTAAATTGTGTTGGAGGGTGATAGTCATGTTGTAGCTCATCGTAAGCGATGTCCAGGCATGAGTTAATAGTGTAGAGAACCATATCATCAGCAAATACATGCATGTAGCCTGAGCGTATGTCAGTCGATATGGTTTATGTATAAAACGAATAGGATGGGGTCCAGGATGGAGCCTCGTGGCACACCCAGAGGAAGGTTTTTTAAGTGGAGATGGTTCCCATGAGCTTTAATCTTTTGCAGTCTGTTGGAGAGATAACATTCAAACCACTTTAGGGCAATATTGTCTAGGCCAAAGCTGTTCAGGACTTTAAGCAGAAGGCTATGATCCACGGTATCAGAGGCCTTACTAGGGTCCAGAAAGAGGGCCATAGACATGTTTTTTCATATCCAAAGCATTTTGTCAGTCTTTGAAGACTTTGGCGAGGGCAGTTATAGTGCTGTGCTTGGGCCTAAAACCTGATTGGGCTGGGTTCAGGAGATTCTCTGATTCTAGATAATCCCTAAATTGGTAATTGACAATTTTCTCCAGGATTTTTGACAGGGTAGGAAGCGACAAAATAGGACTGTAGTTGTTCAGGTCAGCTGGATCTCCAGACTTGAAAAGGGGAATGACATGCACCATTTTCCAAAGAGGAGGTAATTAACCCTGAATTGGGGAACTATTAAATAGGTGGGTGATTTGGGCAGTCAGATGGTAAAAGCCTGTTTTTGAAGAAAAATGGTTCTATAAGACCAGCACCACCACACTTTTTTGTGTCCAGAGATATTAGAAGGTCCTCCACCTGTCTGAATGTAACTAGTTGAAATCAGAAGGAGTGTCCAAGGATAAGCCATCAGTGGCATTGCAGTGGACATTTAGCTTGCTGAGGGGTGAATCATCGAAAGCAAGGCCTGCTGTAGCAAAATGATTGAGTTGTTCAAGAATGTTGTTTCTGGTCATGTAAGAAATGTTACCTGCTACTATTCTAGCGGGCAGGGGGAGGCTGACGAGTGACCTTCAACCTGTTTAAGAATTTTCCAAAAATTGGCAGAGCAATTTTTATTTTCTTCAAGGGCTGTCAGGAAATAATGTGATTTTTCTGCTCTTGTTAACTTGGTGCAGGCATTCCTAGCCACCCAAAAGGCAAGCCAGTTGGCTTCTAACTTTGTTTTCCTGGCTGTTTTTCATAGTACATCCCTGTCCCAGAGGGCTTTCTTCAAGGTAGGCATGAACCAGTCAGGGGACCCTTTTCCTTGTTTTGATCCTCTTAAGTGGAGCATGTTTGTTTCAGTCCCACTAGTGGCTTTTGGAAAATATTGAAAGCCTCAGTAACAGAGTGGGCCAGATAGAAATTCTGCCAGTTGATGTTACCAAGGACTGTCAGGAAGACGGTCTGGCAGAAGTTCTTAGGCTTCTTCTTAGCTTGTAGGTAGAAGTAGACAGCCTGTTATGGGACTGGTGAATACAGGTAGTGGCACAATGATCACTGAAGTCACTGTGAAAGACTCCTGTATGGGTGATGAGGCTTACTGACAAGCATAAGATCCAGTAGGGTGCTGTGGCTGGGGTTTTTCTTGTTTGGTCGGGTGTTCTGGGTTAACTAGGTTAACCCATGTACATCGCAGAACTCTTTAATCTTGCTAACGCAGGCATAGTTTCAGTTCAGATTGAAATCTCCCATTATTATGCTTTCTAGGTTCACCTTATCCAGTATGGAGTGTAGGTGTTCTAGAATGCCAAGCGTCGCAGAGGGTGGCCTATAGCAGACAGAGATTAAGAGGGCTATTTCAGGAGAAATGGTTAACTTTAGGGCAAGGCATTCAAATTCCTTTGGTAGGGAGGTCCGAACAATGTCTGAGACATGGTATTTGATCTTGGCATAGATAGCGACTCCATCTCCCCTAACAGGTCTGTCACATCTGAACAGGTTATATCCATGTATATTGACCATTTTGTCAGGGATATGGCTCGAGAGCCATGTCTCTGAAATCATAACTATGTCAGGTACTGTGTAATACCCAAGCCTGGACTGTCAACTTTTTTGGGTAAGCTACAAACATTTATGTGCAGGAAACTAAGGCCCTTGACTTGCGAGGGGTCCGATGGGGCTCCAAGCAGGAGGGGTGGGTCAGGGTTAAGTTCCACACTCCCTGAGCAGAGTAGAAGTACTAGCAACTTCCTGAGACAGTTTATAATTGTTTTTAAGGTGGCTTTGGTTTGATGTTTGGTACTTGAAGCTTTGTGGGAAGTGTTGCTAGGGGTGACGAGATGGTAGCAGAGATGGGGCATAGAGCGCCACTCTAACTGTAAGGAGGAGTGGTATACGAATGTAGATAGGTCTGAGTTGGGGAAAGAGTGGCGCGCAGGAGGGAGTCAGTGCTCCTTGTGTGGATAGAAAATTTTGCGAAAACTATGTTTGGAAAAACATACTGCCTAGGTGGGTCCTGTTTGGGCGGATGACCCATTTTTCCTTTAAAGCTGTTCTTTAGAAGCAGGATCCATCCTTAAATGATAATGGCTCTTAGTGCAGCCATCAGACTGGGGGACTGCACAGAGCAAGGGCATAGGCTGTAAAGGACCTGCCAAGACAGTGGTGCAGAAACCCTTTAAGGAATGAGTACCAGGACAGAGGAGCAGAGTCCCTTTAAGGAGGGAGTTGGATCCAGAGATGTGGCCCAAAGGGAAGGGGTGGGGGAGTGGCAGACACCCCAGTAAGAGTATTTAATTAAGGTAGGAGGAGAGGGAGGATGGGGGGGCTGAAAATTTGCAATTAGTAGCAGCTAGAAAAGCTAAAAATGGCAAGGAGTTTTTTTTTTTTTTTCCCCTAAAGCCAGCAAAATCAGCTTGTCTAGTGTTACTGCTGAGCAACAGATTTAAAAAGTCTAAAATGCTAGCTCAGTCCCGAGCAAGCAGCAAGCCCCAAATAGGCCAGTGAAATAGTTGAGGCAGCCAATGGGTGCTGGGAATCAGCCAGGTAACAGCCCAATCACAAATGCAGCTTTCAATCCATGGATGGTCCAGGGCTAGGAAGGGAAAATATATCGTACCTGAAGCTCTACTGGTCGGCTGTGTGTGGACCCATGGCCGGCAGCGATTCTCTGGGGCTGCAGAGCTTGAGACCCCTCTGAGGGCTAAAATCTGCAGGAAGGTTGCAAAGGTTAAGAAGACAAAACACTAGAATACAAAACTCCAAAAATTGGCAAAGCAGCATGGAGGCAGATGTGCAAACGGTACAGTAAATGACGGAGAATACTGTGTCAACTATGCACAAGGCTGTGTTTCATTATGGGGTACTAATGACATCCTAGGGGCCTCGAGAGTAAAGTTCGAGTTACCTTATGTCACAACCAGGTTGTGCATGGCAACCAATTTTTTTTTTTTTTTTTAATAGCATGTAGTTTGAAACGTAAGAACATGCTGTGTCTTTATCCAAGAAATCTTCAGTTTAATTTTTATTTAAAAAAAAACAAACAAATGAGCTCACCCTTGCATGTATGCTTAAAACCCAGCTGGATGAGTGGGGGGTTTCTGTTTTTTAAAATGATGATAAAAGCAAGTGAACTTGCTCTCGCAGCCATAGCACTACTGGTTGTGGTATCTACAACCTGGGTTGGCCAGGTGGAGGAGCAGCATCCAAGGGACTTTTTCCCTCTTCTGGTGGGGGGTTAGTGTGGCGGTACCAGGTGTATGGATGACCTAGCGGCAGCCTGGGGACTGAATGGTGGGTCTGCAAAGTGGGGAGGAGTAACAGCAGAAGTCTGGCATGCTGTGTGGGAGCACATGCAGCATCACTATTTATTTCACTACATGCTGCTCCTCTTGGGAGAGAACGTGGGAAATCATCTTGACTGGTAGGACAACCACTAACCACTCGCAGACCTCAAAGCAGTGACACTGGATCAGTGTTTGGCAGGTCAAGTAAACTCCCCACTACCTTGCCATTAGGAAGCAAGCCTTGGTAGAATTGGGCCAGGAAAGTTGAGGGAGAAGCCAGGTGGCAGGGCTAGAGGACATGGGGAGGAGCAGCTAGGACAGGGGAGCATAAACCGAGAAACAACAAAAAAAGTAACCAACTAAAATGATGGAGCATCAGCTGTATTAGGGGATAGTCTGGGTTCTGTGTCTATGGAGAGTAATTAAAGTGGCACGAGTTTCCATTCTAATACATAAAAGATTCCATACAAGAAGATAAATACAGGTGCCTTATTATGCTTGTGGTGATGGCTAGACAAGGACTTATAGGATTTCTCCTCATTGTGTGACTTTGATGATCGCGACTGTGTTACTGAACATTGCAAAGATTTTTATTTCCCCTGCACCAGTGGCTGATGACCTGGATGGAGAAGCCAGCTGCAAGCCCATGGCCTTCTTGGTGGCATCCAGGACCATTTTAATGCTGAAGGTTTCAAGAGCCTTTTGACAGCATCTTCTCATGGCCTTGTTAACTCCCTGGCAGATCTCACAGGCTCTTACTTTGTGAGATAGTCCCAAATTGCAAATGCAAACAACTGGAATGAGCATTATCTTTGTAGATTTTCTGGCCACAGGTACAAAACCTAAGTAAAGGTTCTTTTGATGGCAGCACAAAACATCAGTAACAGTTGTAAATTGTGAAAACTTGAGCACATAACTACATTGTTTCTCAGTATAATTTGACAAGCGGTTAACAGAAGGAGAAAGAACTGAGAAGTGATGGGGCTGTCCATGTTATATAGGCGTAAATGTCATACATCATCCTGGGCAGCCCCTGGCTAGTGAAAGTTTGAGTGGTAAAGATACCCTCCACAAAGATCATAATTTATTTCCTCATGTACCTACCCAATTAAGTGCCATATACCTACCCAGTAATGCACTACCACTTGATGAACCACCTATGAACATTTTAATAACACATTAATGCCTGACAAACACAATATGAAGCACAACTTTACACTCTTATTAACAAGCAGCTTATTAACATAACAAAACACAAAACACCTTAACACATGAACAACATCCATAATGATACTAAAAACACAGTATTAACCAATTAAGCCCTACACAAACTAAAACGCTACAAAATGGGGGTGTTATACCACAGAAGGGTGCAACAGCATTCTGTCACCTTTGAATTGTAGATTTTCTGCCCTGACACCAATGGGTGTGTGATGTGTGGAACAGCACTCTACTTGGAGGCTGACGGTGTCTCTTGTATTCCTCCCTGTACATCAACATTGTGACCTCACAGACTAACATCACTATTAACTAAGAAGGGCCAATCTCCTGCAGCTTGATTGGTAACTTGTGACACGTTACCAACTGGTAAGCAGGGCTTGCAATGTAACAATGAGTGAGGTTGCATGCTTATGATGTAGTGAGAGGAACAGAACTGGATATGTCTGCTTCCAGGTAAAACATTGCTTTTTTAACATCACACCCAATACTACGTGGTAGAAAACCATCCAATGAGCACATAGCAAAAGAAAAAAACACTTCAAGAAAAAGCAATAACGGGCTTCTTTCAAACATTACTAAAATTATCTTCCTACTGTTTTTTTTTGGTGCTACTAGCTTTATTTATAAACTGACTTTAATATGCTGCTCTGTATGGTTGCTTTTGTGACTTACAGGAGAACTGCACTGAACCTGTAAGTGTTTTCCCCAGTAGAAGTCGTATTTCAAATACTGATGTCTAATTCTGTTATTGTTCCACCTCTAAAGGCTTTTTAGTTATCTCCGTGAATATTACCGATTTACACTCTGGTGTTAAGTGCCATTTTAGAACTGTATGCTGTAGCTTGTTCTTCTGAACCACAGAGTTCTACAGAGGAACATGGGTACATTGTACCAACAATGGAAGAGCCGAACAAGGGACATGAACTGAACCACACAGTTCTAAAATTGTCCTTTCCTGCAGTGTGTAAATCGGAAACACCCACTAATATAATTGAAAAGTCTGCAGAGATGGAACAGTAACAGAATTGGAACTAGTATATAAACAATGAACTTCTACTGGCAAAATGGCTTTCAGGATCAGAACACTTGTCCTTTAAAGTCAGCACTCTGTAAAATGAGTAAGAAACATTACTGGACATTATAATTGGATTGCATACCCAAACTTGATCACTAAGATAAGGTCCATAAGACCAAGACCAATACCATTACCCCCATACCATTAAACGCCTTTAATTCCATGTTTTCTGAACAATCTGCCCCCAAATCCTCAGCCCTTAAGCCCCCGCACCTCCCCGTTTGGTCTCTACCCCCGGCCCCCCTTCCACCTTCAACAAATCTCAGCAACTGAGACCCAGAAGCTGCTCGCTGGCCTCTTCTTCCCCACAGCGGGGCAGGGCATGATGGTCTCGAGCCCAAACTGCTCAGACCAGGAGCTCACCTTCTTGCCAGGCCTGTCACGCACATCTTCAACACCTCCCTCGAGACCGGGATCATCCCTGAATTATGGAAAGTGGCTAAGGTTGTCCCCATCTTAAAACAGGGGAACCCCAAAGACCCCACTAACTACCATCCCATCGCCATTCTGTCTGCCACTAGCAAACTTCTGGAGAAAGCAGTCACCTCTCAATTGTCCCATTATATCCAGAACTACAACATCCTCTCTCCCGCACAACACTGTTTCAGGAAAGGACACAGCACATCCACTGCCCTTGTTCTAGTCACCTCGCAGATTAGGACTGCTGCTGACCAAGGCAAACTTACCGGAGCTATCTTCGTGGACCTCTCTAAAGCCTTCGATAGGGTCGATTGCTCCCTCCTCTGCTCCACGCTCCTATCCCTTGGATTCTCCCCCCCTCCTGCCCACACCTGGTTCCTTAACTACCTCTCCAGTAGGCAGCAGTATACCTGCTTCAATCGGACCCTCTCCAACCCCTCACCAGTCATCCGTGGCATCCCCCAGGGATCCGTACTGGGCCCCACACTATTCTCGCTCTTCATCAACGAACTGCCGTCTGTCACTGCCCATGGCCTCACCACCCTGTATGTGGATGACCTCGTCATCCTGACCAGCTCTCGCAACATCTCCACAATAAACTCCCATTTAAACTCTGACTTCATGTGCATCCAAACCTGGCTAGGTGACCATAGGCTTACCCTGAACCTCAAGAAAACTCAAGCCATGCTTTTTTGGTTCCTCAAACAGAATTCAATCCTGCCCTGCTCCTCTGCAAATCTATAGGGCTGATGGCTCTCTCCTACAGACAGTAGCCGCCACCAAGTACCTGGGCGTCATGCTGGACCCACAGTTGGACCTTACCCTCCACATCCAGAACATTTGCAAGGCTACAAATGGTAAGCTTGGCCTAGCCTATCGAGCCAAAAACTGCCTCACTCCGGCTGCTCGTACGGCCATAGCCAGGGGGAGTCCTCCTCCCTACACTCTACTACGGGCTCGTCACCTTTGCCCCAGTACCCAAATCCAGCCTCTCGAAATGGGACACTGCCTATAACAATATATGTCGATTTGCACTCTCCGCCCCTCCCCTCACACACCGCTGCGATCTCTACACTCATCTGGAGTGGCTCCCCCCACAGAAGCACTGTACCTTCGTACTCGGAAACCTCATTGACAACATTATGTGATCAGCCACCCCTTCTGCCCTCGCCCTTCCCCTCAAACCCGGTTCCCCTTCCTATCTCCTAAGCTCTAAGGTGTCGCTGGATCGCCTGGTCCCAAGAACCTGTACCCTTGTGGGAGATCGGGCCTTTCACACCTATGCCCCAAAAATATGGAACTCGCTTCCTGCACTAACATGGTCCTCCCCCTCCCATCCCAGCTTTAAGGCCTCCCTTTGGAAGTTTGTATAACCTTCTTCAGCGTATCCCTGCACCTCGTAGCCTACTAGCGTAACCCACTTATTCCCCCCAGGCTAATTAGGGTGGGGGCCTTAGCGCTAACTGCACTTATCTTCATGCACTTCGTTGAGTAACTAGTACTTGACACCCCCTGTGCACCCTCCTCCCGTGGGCACTTATTCTCAGTCCCTTTTTACCCTGATCGAACCTGTTATGCATACTCAATCCCACCGTGTATGTACCTTTACTGCATTGATCATGTCCCATATAGTTCTTGGATACTGTTTAGCTACCTAATGTTATCCCTATGAAGCCTGTTTATTATCTGTAAGCTTTCCTTGAATTCCTTACTGTTCAAATCCTCCCTGTATGTACCATTACTGTATTGTTCTTGTGCCATTTAGTTCTCAAATACTGTTAACAACCTAATGTAATCCCCGTGATGCCTGTTATTCTCTGTATGCTACATGGACTTCTTTACTGTACTTGTACTCACTTGCCCTGTAACCCTCCCGGGTCGCACCTGAAAATAGGCACTTGGCTGTCTAGTGTGCTTACCTGGTTAACAAAAGCAAATAAATAAATACGGTCATTTACCAAACAAGATTTTTACAAAGTAGATGAGGATCACTTGGCCCAACTCATCTGCCCTAAATGCTCTACCTATAGTGCCACTGGAGACCCTACTTGGACTCCAGCTTACACCCCCCCTTGCTTCTAAGATTCCCTTATGTCTATCCCATGCATTCTTAAATTCTGCGACTGTTCTAGCCCCCATTACTTCCACTGGGAGGTTGTTCCAAGAATCTAGCAACCTCTCTGTAAAGTAGTACTTCCTCACATTTCCTCTAAGGCTCCTCTCCAGATTCGTATTTTGACCACTTGTCCTTGAGCATCTTTTTCTTTGGAAAATGTTCCCTTCCTGTACCTTGCTTTTTTCCCTGTGAAGTATTTGAACGTCTCTCTCATATTCCCCCATTCCCCCCTGTCATCAAGGGAGTACATATTTAAATCCTTAAGCCTTTCTTCGTAGGGCTTCTGATGCAGGCCCTGTACCATTTTGGTTGCCCTCCTTTGTACCACTTCCACCCTATCTATGTCCTTTCAGAGATGGAGCCTCCTGAACTGTACACAGTACTTGATGTGGAGTCTCACCAGTGATCTATATAGGAGTATTACCTCCCTCTTTCTGCTGGTGATTATCTACCCCACCCCCCCATGCATCAGAGTATTCTGCTAGCCTTTCCCACTGTCTTGACAACCTGTTTAGGTACTGTACCTTCAAGTCATCATAAAGATGACCCAATATCTCTTTCTGTTTTGTGACTAATACTCCCAGGTTGGTACATTACCCCGGGTTTTATACCCCAAGTACCTGGTTGTGCACTTTCTTGCATTGAATCTTAGCTGCCAAACCTGTGACCATTCTTCTAACTTCTTTCGATCCTCCCTCATTCTTTCACCCCTCCCCAGTGTGTCTACTCTGTTGCAGAATTTTGTATCATCCATGAATAGGCATACCTTCCCCTCCTGTCCTTCAATGTTGCTAAGACATTGAAGAGGACCGGACCTAATACTGACCCCTGCAGCATCCTGCTAATCACCTTGCCTTCTCCAGTGTGTACCCCATTTATCACCACTCTTTGGCTCCTACTACTAAACCAGTTCTCCACCCATTTTATTATTTTTGGACCTACTCCAAGGCTACTCAGTTTACCACCCTTCTATGTAGAACCATGTCGAAGGCCTTGCCGAAATGCAGATGGGCCTTGTCAACCACATCTCCCTGGTCCACTTTCTTTGTTACCTAGTCTAAGAACTCAATTAGGTTTGTCTGGCAGGACTCCCCTCCCCCAGGTAAATCTCTGTTGCCTCATCCTGCCTGGTGCCATGGCTTGGAGGGACGGGAAGCGCATCCTCAGGATCACGAGAACAGCTGCAAGGGATTCCGAGCTGGACGTAATTGTCCACCTAGGGACAAATGACTTGGCTCATCATGAGATTAGAGCAGTGCAGGAGGACATTGCAGAGTTGGGGAGGGATCTAAGACAAGTAGCACACACAGTATCCTTCTCAGAGGTGCTGCCTGTCAAAAGCATGGGGGGAGGCGAGGGTAATTGGCACCATGCAGTTTAATGAATGGTTGAAAAAATGGTGTGGAGCACAGGGGTTTGGCTTCATTGGGGACTGGGCTTCCACCTGGAGGGACACCAGCCTATACTGGCAGGATGGTCTGCATCTATCCAGGAAGGGAACAAGTCTTTTGAGCAATCAGTTTAAATGCTTCATTGACAAGCTTTTAAAACAGTCAAAGGGGGAGGCACTGACAAGCAGCAGGAAAATCCCAGCCTCTCCCTACAAAACAGGGTACTAAATGAGAAAAAGATTGAAGTAGAACGGTCAGTGGGGGATGCTGCAACAGAAGGTAAAGCCATCAAAAAAATGGAGAGCAATGAGTACTAATGCCCGTAGTCTGGGTAACAAGCTTCCTGAATTAGTGGCCTTGATGGAGGAGGAACATCTGGATATCGTGGCAGTCACAGAAACATGGTACACACAAAACCATGACTGGGACATAAACATACCAGGATATACTGTCTACAGGAGGGACAGGGAGGGTAAAAGAGGAGGAGGAGTAGTTCTTTACATAAGGGAAGGAATAAAAGCAACAGAACAAAAGGGTAAATCGGGAGGAGAAGAAGCACTGTGGGTAAATTTGGAGACAGACAATGGCACCACAATATGCACAGGGGTTGTATACAGACCCCCTTCTCAGGGGGAGGAAATGGACAGGGAAATGATAGAAAGTATACTTAGAATGGCAGAAAAAGGGGAGATATTGCTGATGGGTGATCTGAATATGCCAGATGTTAACTGGAGTGCAGTTGCAGCTGCCACTGCGAAGAGTGCAGTTATTCTAGATGCCCTACAGGGGGCATGCCTTGAACAACTAGTACTGGAGCCCACTCGAGAGGAGCAATATTAGATTGATTCTCTCAAATGGAGATGGAGAGAGGATCACAGATGTGAAGTGGGTAGCCATCTGGGAACTAGCGACCATCGAACAGTATGGTTCACAATAAACAGCAATAGAGTCAAGCCATACAAAGACAAAAGTACTGGACTTTAGGAGGGCTGACTTTGCCAAAATGGGTGAGTGCCTAAAGAATGCACTAGCAAATGGGCAGGAAGGAGGGGTGGAAGAACAATGGGGGAATAATAAAACTGCCATCACAGAGGTAACAAGCCTTTGTGTGAAGCAAAGAAACAAAACAAGAGAATGTAAGAAACCACTATGGTTCTCAAAGGAAGTGGCAGTGAAGGTTCAAGAGAAAAAGTAAGCATTCAGGAAGTACAAGGAATTGCAGAAAGAGCAGGACAGAGAACTGTATCCGTTAAAGCAAAAGGAGGCTGGGAAGGCAGTCAGAACAGCAAAGGCCCAAACCAAGGAAAAGATAGCCAACTCAGTTAAGAAGGGGGATAAAACCTTTTATAGGTACATCAGGGAGCAAAGGAAGACCAAGGGAGGGATAGTGAGGCTTAATAAAAGGGAGGCAGGGTGGGCAGAGGGAGACTGTGAAAAGGCAGAGATACTAAACAAATATTTTTGCTCAGTATTTACAAATGAAGAGGGGGAGGTACATAAAACAAACAGTAGTAACACTCTGGATACAGAAGTTGATACCAGCCCATTTACAGAAGAAAGGGTTCTGAAAGAACTCTTAAAACTGAAGGTGGACAAAGCAATGGGGCCTGATGGGATTCATCCCAGAATTCTAAAGAGCTAGGGTAGAACTAGTGATACCAGTGACTACCCTTTTTAACAAATCATGGGAGGATGGGGTGGTACCCGAGGACTGGAGGAGGGCAGATGTGATTCCCTTCACAAAAGCGGGAGCAAGGCAGAAGCAGGAAACTACAGACCTGTTAGTTTAACCTCAGTGATAGGGAAAATGATGGAATCACTTCTGAAGGAAAGAATTGTAGAGTATCTAGAGGCCAGAGGGGCACAGGACCCTAGGCAGCATGGATTCACAGCGGGAAGGTCACGCCAGACAAATCTGATAGATTTCTTTGACTGGGTGACCAAAGTAGTAGATCAGGGAGGGGCTGTGGACATGGCCTACCTAGACTTTAGCAAGGCATTTGACACAGTCCCACACAAAAGATTAATATACAAGTTAGCCAGCCTGGGAGTGGGTCCCAAGATGACAGCCTGGGTAAAGAATTGGCTGGAGAATAGGACACAGAGAGTAATAGTAAATGGAGTCCACTCAGAAGAAAGGAGGGTTACTAGTGGGGTACCGCAGGGTTCAGTATTAGGACCGGTCCTCTTCAATGTCTTTATAAGCAACATTGTGGAAGGACTGGAAGAAAAAGTATGTCTCTTTGCAGATGACACAAAGATCTGCAATGGAGTTGATGCACAGGGTGGGGTGGAAAGGATGAGAAGGGACTTGGCAAGGTTAGAGGAATGGTCAAATGTATGGCAGCTTAGATTCAATGCTAAGAAGTGCAAGGTAACGCACCTGGGAAACAAAAACCCAGGGGAAGAGTACACAATGGGGGGTGAGATACTAACAACAACAAAAATGGAAAGGGACCTGGGGTTAGTCATATCAGATGACCTAAAGGTGGGCAAGCAATGTAAGAGGGCAGCAAGGAGGCTGGGGGTTACTGGGATGCATAGGAGAGGCATCACCAGTAGAAAACAGGAAGTTGTTATCCTCTGTACAGACAGCTGGTGAGACCCCATCTGGAGTACTGTGTGCAGTTCTGGAGACCCAATCTCCAGAAAGACATAGACAGGATGGAAGCTGTCCAGAGGAGGGCAACTACATTGGTGCAGGGTCTGCACCGGAAGACATATGAAGAGAGACTTAAGGAGCTTAATATGTATAGCCTCGAGGAAAGGAGGGAGAGGGGGGACATGATAGAAACTTTCAAGTACCTCAAGGGAATCAAAGTCCAAGAGGGTAGCATCTTTCAAAAAAAGAGGTGTGCAAGAACAAGAGGGCACAATTTGAAGATAGAGGGGGGGCGGCTCAGAGGTAATTTTAAGGATGTATTTTTCTGAGAGGTTGTGGATGCATGGAGCGGCCTTCCGGAAGGTTGTGAGTCAAAATCAGTGGTGGAATTCAAGCATGCATGGGACAGTCATAAGGCAATTCTGGGGGGTTGGGGTAAGAAGAAGTAGGCTGCTGGTTAACTAGGATCTGCAGCTTATCCAGTAGGTAGGGAAATGGGCAGACTGGGTGGGCCAAGCGGTCCTTATCTGTTGTCAAATTCTATGTTTCTGTGTTTCTGTAGACTGTTGGCCTTTTTATTAATACAGTAACAGTTGAATTCCACAATTCAGAATTCAGTTTGCCTAAAGTATCGGGCACAGAAATAAGTCCTCTTGCTTACTCCTTTTGGTTTACTTGCTGTTTAATGTAGTATAGTAGATTGTATCGGACTGATTTTTATTAATTCTAGGCTGACAGTTTCATTTTTTTTTATTACTGCAAATCCCAGAATCTCCTGCCACTGACATCCGAGTAGTGGGTGATTCAATAGCCTGCAGTGCTTGTCCAGGTTTATATAAGCTCTGATTTTGCTGGTCCTGCTGTCCTCCTTGGGATACTTACAATCACATAGGAGTGTACTTAGTCACTGGAGGAAAGCAAAACTGGAAAATATCTGACTGGAGATTAGACTATAATATGCCACCAGCAAAGAATAAATTGGGACTTTGAGGATATATCAATTTATTCTCATTTTAAAGAGGGAGTCCAGTCAACATTTCTGGCATCAGTAAGTTCAGAATTTGGATCAGCATATCCCTAATTAGTCATGCCAAAAATGAGCTCTTACTTTGTTTAAAAGTTACAAGTCATTTTGTAACCCTAAGTTCACTGCCTGTTCAAAAAAGTCTGTTTCAGAGAAGAGCTAGTGATATCATAACCTGAACTCTTGGCCTAGTCCTCCCTGCAAGCTAAATTGTATGACTTATTTCTCCCATGTTACATAAAACTGCAGTTGCAGCAAACATCTGAAAATGGAAAATTAACATTGGGTGGGTCACTGGCTCATCTCATGCATTTCCGTAATGTGCAGATACAAGGTACAGTACTTCAGAATGGTTCGACACAAATTATGTTGACCAGCGTTACAGCAACAGCATAATGTCGACAGCAATCGTGGTTGGCATTGTGCCTTCAGGAGAAACTAAGTGGAGGGCTCTGCCCCTACCCCACCCCCAAACTTTTTTATATAATCAACTCCAGGTCAGAATTATTGCAGGGAGGTGGAGATCACGTGATGCAGGCAACCTGAATGCAGCAAGGGTGCTGAGCTCTCTCCTACCACCTCCTCATCTTGCATCTTTCCAGGCAACTGGTGACAATTTGTTCTTAAGCTTGACCAGATCTACTATTTTAGTGCCTGCTGCCACCCAGAGTGAGAAATCCCGATCACAATCAGTTACTTAAAACTGCGATGGAGGCTTATATGCAGCAGGCCCTGCTTCATCACACTCCGCTTGCAACACCAGAGAAGGCCGCTAAGAAATCCAAGGCCCAGGGAGTCCTGCCTGGGAAGCAAGGCACCACGGCTTGCACCACGATCCCCTTGATGGAAGATCGGTTCCTGGAGGGATTACTCCCTTTCAAAGAAGCTGTGTTGGAAATTACTACTGAGCTTAAGTCACTGAGGGGTGATCTATCTGACCTAGCTTGCAGAGTCGGGGATTCGGAAGCAAGCACCACCTCCCTAGACAGATGGAGAGAAAGAATGGATCCTGAAGTCAACCAACCTAAACAACAAATCCACAAGCTTCAACTTAAAACTGAGGACCTGGAGGAGAGGAGTTGTAGAAATATGCTAATCCTCGGGCTACCTGAAGCTGAAGAGGGCTCAAATATTCGGACCTTCCTCCAGAAATTCCTCAACAAAGTTGTCGGCCCTTCTCCAATAGCTGCATATTATCAAATTGAGTATGCACACCATTCGCTCAGACCTCGTCCCCTCCAGGTACACCCCCAGACTGATTATACTGTGATTTTGAGCTACCTCGACAAGCAACACGTTCTGGCAAAGGCCTGGGAAATCCAGTCCATCTAATGGGAAGGATCCAAAATCTGAATTTCCCAGGACCTGCCCTTTGAAACAAGGCAGAAGAGGGCAGCCTTCCACCCACATGTTACCAAGTTGATAGCGGCAGGAATCCGTTTCAAAATTAGCTATCCTGCTCGGCTGCAGGTGTTACTAGCAGGTACCTGGTTCTTGTATGATACACCCACCCAGGCACCGGAGGAGTGAATGAACAGGCTTCCTGACCTATTCTAGAGAGGGTGAATACCACAGAGAATATTTAAAGTTCCACTCATTCTGTTTTATGTAGATTTCAAGTGTAGCTTGAGACTCACTGACCTGATCTTGATTGATGGCCTTTGGACTGTACACCATTGTGGTCCCCAATTGAGTGAATCCCCTGTCTCCATGAAGCTGTTGCAGGACTAGGTCTATCGCTCTCTACATCTGCATGCATGCCTATCCTAACTTTGGACAGAACCTTTAATTCTCTATAGTGGTTGTGTTGGGACCGCTTTTAGGTGGCACGGTCCTTCAATATTTGTCCCTTGGAGGCTGCTCCACTGTATCTAGTCATGACGCCTCCCAGCGATTTCAACTACCCAGTTCATTTAAACAGTCTGCACTATCTCACAGTTTCAGATAAGGTTTTGGCTGGGAATGTCAATTTCGATTTGCTTAAAACTTTATCTGGATTCTCCCCTGGGTCCAGACTCACTTAAATGAATAAAAACCACATTAAAGGAGTATTGACATCCCCTTCCCACAGTGATCCTTTACAGGCTCCACATTTGTTTGTCTGTTGCCCTTAACCATCCATCCTCAGGATGACAGATGGCACCAGTTAAGTTGGAGAGTAATAGGACACTGGGGTATACTGCAAGCTTGGGGGGGGGGGAAGAGGGCTTTGGCACCTATCAGCTAAGGGTGAGACTGCACCACATCCTAATTAATGGGGGGATAGATCCTGGTTCTGATTTCTGGGGTTTGAGATTGTTTATTACGTTTACTATTGGTCCTTAGTTGTTTCCCCTGGAATCTCTTTATCAAGGATTACCTTAACGGAATCATAGTGGGTAAGGGTTTCCCTAGCAGGCTGTAGTTCGACTTATTGCTTTCCTTCTACTATATGGGAACCCATGTAAATAGTTATAAGGGTAGGGACAAAGGGGGAGGGTGGAATGAGGTTGTGAGGGCACTGGGGTGGGGGGGAAAACTAATGGTATGCTGCGAGGCCACAGATTTCTATTTCAACATATATCAACATTGCTGTTGTATGTTGTATCAAGACTCCTGTTCAATGTTACAAGAATGGCCGAATGTTTACCGTATCACAAGGAGTGGGATGGGGTGGAAGGGAGGTTTGGGGTGGGGGGAGGTATGGAGTGTGCCCTCTGGTCTCTATCAGGGTCATGAATATAAAAGGTTTATTGGAAGTAACAATTGTTCAATATGACGAGTCGAGCCATTAAACTTTTATCGTGGAATTGTAGAGGAGCTCAGGATCCCACCAAGAGGTACCAAATCCTAAAACACTATGCACTGCTTAATGCTGGTATCATGTTTCTTCAGGAGATTCACTTTTTAGTAAAGGAAGCTACCTGGCTGCATAGACAGGGGATTTCTCAGGTTTTTGCCTCTGGAAATTCTTCCTCTAGCAGAGGAGTGGTCATTCTTATTAGGGGCAGTACCCCTTTTCAGGCTGAGTCCACCATTTCTGATCCTGTGTGCAGATTCATTCTGATCAGGGGATCCCTTCACACTGAGGTCATCTTAGGCAGCTTATACAGTCTGGTTGGGGGAGACTCCTCATTCCTAATGGGCCTGGCCAATAAATTAGCACCTCTCCTACCTATATACCTAATCTTGGGGGGGAGACTGGAATATCCCTCCCACACAAGATATACAGTAGATAGGTCCTATCTGCCACTGAAACCCCCCTCTCCATCCCAAAGAGCACTGAGGGAATTTATGGACCTACTAGGTCTGTGTGATCCTTGGCACGTCCTTAACCCATCCCATCATCTTTACTCCTTTTTACTCCAACATTCATCAGTCCTGGTCCAGACTTGACTATATTCTAGTCAGTCTCCCCCTCTTGACAGGTTTATGCCAGGCAGGGATAGAACCAATTGTTTTATCTGACCACTCTGTGGCCTGGACTGTTCTCTCTCCAGATCCCACACTGCAAAAAGACAGTTTGGAAGCTGAACACCCAGCTCTTAAGACAAATCAACCATTATCAAAATCCAGTCTCTTATACAATCTTTCATTGATTTGAACAGACTCAGTAAACCAGGAGGATCTTGTTTGGTGTGCACGTAAATGTTATCTCCAAGGTGAATTTATTAAAATTGCCTCTCAAAGGAAGACTCGGAGAGGAGCAGAAGCATTATCTCTACTAACATAAATCAGAGAGGCTGAGCACACGCTCTCCACATCCACTACTCCTGACACACTGGCAAAGCTCCTTTCGCTAAGAAATAAATACGAAGAGTAACTGAGAGAAAAGGCACAATATGCAATCATTAAAACACAGGCTGAATATGTGGAACAAGGTGAGAAAGCAGACAGGCTCCTTGCTATGTACTTCTGTAAGCTGGAGGGATCAAGACCGAGTCCTTCTATTTTTAGCTCCGGATGGTTATCAAGACCCTACCTTGAGACACAGCTCTGGTCTTCCAAGGCTTTTATAGTAAACTATAAGGGGAAAACCCCTCTTCCCCAACTCCCCAGGACATAGAAGACTACCTAGAGTCAACAAACCTTCCATGCCTAATTTACTCACCAGCAGGCTTTCCTTTCCACTCCCATCTCCTTGGGAGAAGTGGTAGACTCAATCCACACTCAGGCCTTAGATAAGGCTCTGGGGCCAGACTGCTTTCCCTCCAATTTCTAGATCTTTCTCTGAAGTACTCTCTCCCTTACTACTCAGACTGCATCCATATATGTTCACTGCTAATAACCTGGACCCCCTCACTATTAGAAGCCACTATCATCCTTCTGAATCCTAACAAACCACACCTCAGCCCATCAAGCTATCGCCCTATCTCCCTCCTCAATTATGATATTAAGATCCTTACTAAAATTCTTTCCCTGTGCATTAGGAAGGTATGGCTGCATCTCCTAAGCCCAGAACAAGTTGGGGTTGTTCCAGGACGTTCCTCAGCAGATCCAAGAAAACTGACACACACATTCCAAGACACAGCCTGACCCTTCTCCCATGGCCCTGATCTCCTTAGATGCAGAGAAAGCCTTTGACAGGATGGACTGGAAATTTCTCTGGCTAACTCTGCAGAAGATAGGTTTCCACAGTCTTTCCTTCAATGGATCAGTCATATACTCTTCCCCCACAGCTAAAATACTTTGCAATGGGGTATTCTCCTTGAGCTTTTCTCACTTCACTGGAACCAGGCAGGGCTGCCCCCTGCCCCCCTTCCTCTTTAACCTGTACCTGGAACCTCTCCTGAGATGTATCAAAATAACTCCACAAATACAGGGCATTCCAGTGCATGGCTCCCCCCTCACACTGTCTGCATATGCAGATGACCTTCTCCTTCATCTTGTGAACCCTTCAGTCTCCCTTGACCACACGCTAAAAGTGATATCCCAGTTCAGCAGTCTCTCCAATTATAAATTGAATATTAAGACCAAAACTTTCCCTCTTAACCACTACACTCATGAGGCATCCTTCATTTCAGTATGTCATGGTTCCCAAAGTTAATCAGGTATCTGGGGATACTTCTTTCCACTTCATCCCTTACCAAGTAATTAAACCTCATGGACCTCCTGACTGTCATCCAACAAGACCTTCAGAGATGGGAATCCCTCCCAATCTCTTTATGGGCAGAATTAACATTAAAATGAATATTCTCCCCAGACCTTTTTACCCTTTGAACATGTTGAATCTCTGGCTTCCTGTCTCCTTCTTCCAGCAGATTCATTCTCTCATTTCCAACTTCATCTGGCTCCATAAACACCCCCGATGCTCATACAGTAAATTAAGCCTTTCCAAAGACATGGGGGGATTATGCCTCCCCAATTTCCTATTATACTACTGGGCTAGTCACTTTTCCCAAATGCGGAAGATGGTTCTAGAGCACTGAGGGGGATTATACCCCTGTCTGGCTACAAATTGAAAACCAGATTCTGCAGTCTCATAAGCTCACCAGCCCAACCATCTTCTGCCTTCCAATGAATTCCCTCCCAGATGATCTCAATCAGTTCTCTGCACCTTACTCTGTCTTTTCCCAGTTCTATTCCTTTCACAAAATTCTTCCCCGTAAAGATCCTATTCAATCTATCATATTAACCAGACCTGGGTTTGAATCCCACAGCTTCCACTTGCATACTGTGTGACCCTGAGCAAGTCACTTAACCTCCTCGTGCTCCCAGGTCGCTCCTGTAAAAAAGCTCTCAGCTTAGTGTGCTATACCTGGTTAAACAACTAAATAAAAATAAATAAAAAACCCTAACATTAAAATAGAGGGCTCCTACATTGGCCCTAACTGGCTACCACAACTAAGATATATTACAGTAGCTGACCTGTACTCTCAGGACTCTAGTCACTTTTCTCCAGATATCCTCCTGAAATACAGCATTAATCAGGTGCACATCTTCAAGATCTTCCAGCTTAGGCATCTGTTAAGCCAATTATTTAGCACTACTCCTAAACCCTCTGTGCTGAGTCCTGTTTTGGAACAGCTGAAGGTGTTGGCTTCCAAGCCACATGCTATTTCCCCAACTATATTCCTGTCTCCTGGCTATTGGTTACATGGCACCCCTTTCAGGCTCTAAGGTTTGGAGTTCATTACTCCCAGATGTTACAATGGATTGGACACAGATCTTGAAGGACTTATACCTTTATAAATACCCAAGACAGGCTCAGACTTAGTTCCATATCCTCAATGACATGTATTGTACTCTGATTAAACTGGCCAAAGTAGGCAGTCTCCCCTCTATGCTCAAGGTATGGCATTGCAGAAGGGAACATTCTACATATTTTCTGGCACTGTGAAAGTCTCCCCCTTATGGCAACTAATTCAGGATAACATTAACCTCATATTAGGTTTGGATGGTCTGTTCACAGCAGAAATTTGCATTTTAGAGTGTTAGTCCAGCATTAAGGTTAAGGAGAGGAAATATGCCATGGCTTTAATTTCTATGATGGTCAAGAAACTGGTTCTCAAGCACTGGATGGACCAACTTGTTTCTTAGTGAGTGGTTGAATAATCTATCACTGTGCTTCAGGACCGAATGCGTGATTGCCAGCTCGCATAACAGACTCCAGCTTTTCGACAGAAGATGGAGCAAATTGTATACTCTTTACTTGCACTAACCTCATTGGATTCCCCCAGCTCCTCTCCTATCTTAAACATCTATGTTTTCTGTCGTATAGAACACTGTTTCTGTATTTACCTCATAGGGGCACACTCCAGGGGTGGGTTGGTCTGGGGGAGGGAGGGGGGTTTGATAATGTTTGTGTTTTCCTATTTCATGTTATAGTCTCACTCTTTCTGTATGCTAGACTTATTCTTATTGTAAAAAAATTAGTTTGAATTTCAAAAAAAGAATTATTGCAGGGAGGGGTACAAGACCCTGAGAAACAGTGCTGGGGTCCTACGCGGCCATTACAGTGACCAGTCGCTGTAATAATTGTTGAAAGGTTTTCACTGTGGCAGTGATTCCCTTCAGAATGTGATAGGAGGGTTGGAATGCAGTGTCAAACATGAGTGACAAAGTTATGCACAATTTTTATAATACTGCAGATATAAGATTAAGAAATGTCACCCAGGTTGCAATTGTGGAATGTAGCAGTGACACAATCTCAAAGTAGCTGGACACATAATTTTGGAATGTGACAGGGACGCTAAAATTCATAATGTGCTGATGTACTATATTTTTAGAATGTGGCAGAGATGCATAATTTTGAAATGTGAGTGACACATAGTTGCGGAAGGTGGCTGGGATATGCAATTTCATAATGTGTCATGGATGCATAAATTTTACGTGTGCTGATGTACAATTTTAAAATATAATTGGGATGCTTGATTTCAGATTGTGGTGGCAACATGCAATTTCACAATGTGGCATGGACACAGAATATCAGCATGTGGCAGTGATTCAGTTTCAGAATGTGGTAGTCGTATGCAATATCAGAATGAGGCAGAGACTCTCATTTTCGGAATGTGGTGGGGATGCACACTTTCAGAATGTGACTATGACGGCCAGTTTTGGAATGTGGAAGTTTACACCCAATTTTGGAATGGGTCAGGAAGGTAGAATTGTAGGATGTGGCAGTTGGCACAGTTTCGGAATGCAGTGGTAACGCAAAATTTCAGAACGTGGCGGTGGTGCAGTTTTGGAATGTGGCAGTAGTGCACAGTTTTGGAATGTGGCAGTGGTGCACAGTTTCAGAATGTGGTGGGGTGCCTCTGTTTCTGAATGTGGCAGTTATTTTGGAATGTATCTGATGGTTTTGGACTGTGGTGGGGATGCACAATTTTAGAATGTGGCAATGTTGGAATGTGGTAGGGTTGTGATGCACAATGTGGTGGGTGCGTACAATTCTGGAATGTGGCAGAGACAGGCAATTTCAGAATACAGTAAATGGCGTGTCCTGCCGCATTTCAAGTGTATCCCCACTATATTCAAAAATGTCCAGTCCCCACCAGATTCCTCCATGTGCATTCTTGTTGCATTCTGAGACCGAGATTGAGTGTCCCAACACATTGAGATGGCATATCCCTGCCACATTCCCAGACTGCATGCCCTCCTCATTTAAAAATTGTGCACTACTATGACATTCTGTAACTTGATTCAGTGCTGTATTCCAAAGCCACCACCTGACATGTTCTAAAGTACAGTACCATGCATCTGAACATACTAGAAATATAAGCACCGCAGCCAACCCTATATCAGATTTTTTTTTTTTTTTTTTAAATAATTACTACAGCTATCGTTTCTTAAACTTTGGAGAAACCGGTCTTATAAGGTTGCTGACTGGGAAGACTAGACTGGTCAGGTTATGACATTATCACTAGTTCTTAACCGAAAATGGCTTTTTTGACAAGTAGTGAAATCAGGGTTACAAAATAGCTCACAACTTAAAAATGAAGTTATGTCGAAACCTAATTTTTGGTATGAGATTTATTGGGGCTATGTTTATTCTAATTATGCACTGTAACACTTTTGACTGGACTCCCAACACCACAGCTGGAGGACTAAAACCTTTATTAGCCTTTCAAAATCACTCTCCCATTGGATTAATCTTCGTCTGGCTCTCTTGTGTTACAGCTGGTTTCCAGTAGAAGGTCCTAATGACATCTGTGACTGCTGTGAGACTGCAAACTGTGGACCATCAACCAAGATGCTTGGAAAAAATTATTTGCTCAAGAAGCATGCAAAACGAGAGGTCTCTACAGAGGGTAATGCTTGTATACTATAGTATTTCTTCTCTTACTCCTATTAATGAAAAGCTCCTCATGTTGATAAAACCTGACTGCTAATGCTTTAAATTCCTTCAAACTAAGATTTGGCTCTCAAAGGATTAACATTACCAAAACTGAGGCTTGAACATCACATTAAAAAGGTGATGACTTTTGGGAGACTCATCAGTGGGGAAGAAATACACAAACGGAGCAAAGTTCAATTTCTTTAATGCATCTTGGATTTGAACTGGACCTTGCAAAGATGTATAGGATTACACATTGGTACCTGTAAAGAAATTCGTGGTAATTTCACATAATGGCAACATACAATGGCAAGAATGAATCCTGGCTTTTGATTGGTCAGTTGGCCTTCACAGCAGGGATGCTATCCTGGCATAACAACCATGCTGATTTGTTGCATTGTCGTCTTCATGACTGTTTGCATTTTCTCAAACAAAAATAGTTTTAAACACTAATAATAAAAAAAAAAAAAAAATTCTTTACAATTTTTTTTCTATATAAAACAAACCATTGTATAATAGGAATAATGCCCTCCAGGGTGGGTGTTATGCTGGGATAACATCCCTTCTTGGGTGTTGGACACCCACGGCTGGTGGCCTTGGGCCCAACCACCTGAGGCGGGATGTTATCCCAGCATAACACCCACCCTGTTGGGCATTATTCTGTTATGAGCCTGAGGTTGAATTCTAAGGTAAGCAATAAGCCATGACAAAGGAGGGTTCTACTGGGGAATTAATGCATGGTTGGGGTGGGGGGGTCTGAGGCCACAGGCCAAGTGCCTCCAACCAACCAACAATGCATTAATTCCCCAGTAGAATCCTCCTTTGGAGTAGCTGAATGTGCTTGTAACATAGCAGGTGCAAGGTAACTAATGTGTGTGATTGTGACTTCAACTGTAGTAGGTGTTAAAAGGTAGAAAAACTCAGCTTATTGATTCATACAATGTTGTAAGCTGTTTCAGAAGTGATAGATTAGTTGAGTGCATGCATGCTGCACACTGTACATGCATTAATATCATGACTTCAGAAATTAAACAGGTTTTTACATTGTGTGATAGACAATTGAATATTTTAAGGCAAAAGATTTGAAGTTCTACTCATACAAATGTATCTTTGCAATGTGATTGGATTTATTAACACATCCCATTCATGGATCCAGACTGTTGCATTCTGGGTGAACCACGCATATTTGCATATGTACAGCACTGAAATATTGATATTTTTTATATTGGTGTCCAGTACCTAATGGACATTAACACAGCTTACATTTACTGCTAACTTGTTTCTGTTAAGGTCTGTTAGGTGTCACATAACATAGTTTAATATTGTAAATGTTCATAGTGTTTTAGTGCTGTACATATGCAAACCTGGGTGGTTCACCAAAAATGCAGTACTTGCGATCCATGAATCTGATGTTTTAATGAGATGGAACACAGTGGAAAGATATTTTTCTGACCACAGGTAATACTGTTTGGGTTTATAATATGGTTCCATTGATCCACTGCTCTGTGCCTCTGTCTTGGTACATATGCGGACCCGCTCATGGTGAGACTGCTGCTTCTTTCTCTCCTTAGTGCTCATTGCCCCTGTCTCTCGCTACATATGCAGTCTCTGTCCCGGTCACTCCTCTGCCATTGCGTGTGCCACAGGAGCTGGCTGCTGTGTGTGTCGCTCCATTACTGTACAGTTATGTACAGCAGCTGTTGGGGTGTCTGCTTGTTTCCTGGAGGTCTGCGGGGTGGGTGGGAAGGATTTACCTCTCTCTGTCATCCGACTCTTTCTAAGCACCCTTCCTAGGACTTGGGTGAAACCAGTGGTTCAGAAAGGTAGTACAGGAGCAAGTGGGCATTACTAGGGAATTAATGTATGCTTGCTCCTTAATCAACTGTTGCTGCTCTTCCAATAAAAACTGCATATTTTAGTCTGTTTATTGCCATGTTATAGGCAAAATCAACCATGCTTTATAAATGTATAGTACATAATTAGGATGAAATAAGACCTTTAGTTGACCAGTGAAGGTTCTGTGTAGATCTTTAGGTATGTTTAATTAAATGTTACTGTGTTCCAGTACTGAGGATGCTTCTAGTTTAAGCCACCCACCAGCTACCTAAAACTGCCTTAATCTTCCCCAACAGTCTATTTGCCAGGTCATTTGTCCCCAGGTCAGAGGTGGGCAATGGCACTGAGACCCTTCCACCCCCCACCCCTCATGTTTGTATCCCTTCCTGCTGATGAACCCAGAAGGCATATGACCAGCCTACCTTCCTGGTCCCCTGCATACACCACCCATTCTGTTCCTCTAACAATGGTGTTCCCTATTACTAGTGCCTTTCTTTCCATTTTTTTGTCCTTGGACTCTGAATCCATCTTAGTTAGGTGCCACCCTAGAGGCAGACCTTGTTTTGTTGGTGGCAACAGGTTCTGACATCCTGTGGAGGAAGAGTCACTCATAGGAGCAGAATGGCTTGCCTTTGCCACCATTTGGCTCCCATTACCCTCCCAAAAGGAGCCTTATTTCCACTCTCCTCCTGTTGAACTCTGCACTAGAGTTGCATGAAGTCTGTAATTTTCACCTTGTAAAAATCTTGACAGTTTCCTGATGTGTAGTGCAAAGTGTCTGCTTTATGTATATCTTCACCTGACAAAATGCCAACTTTGCCTGGTGATGTCTATGCAGTGACACTTTGCCAGTGAAAGTGCTGGTAAAGTGCCACTATGCATAGATTTCAGTGGGTGGAGTACAGTAACACGCTAGTGAAGAACAGGTGTAAACTAATAAAATAAAAATTGTTTCCTGATCTTCCAATCCCTCACACTGCATACATTATCCACACACTGCCAATCTCCTACATAATGTAAAAGCATCTTCCCCTTGCTAGCATCTACCTCCCTCCACGTCCTGGTGAAGTTGCATTAAATGTAAGGGTAAACATGGTATGTACTGTAATACAAAATGGAGAATCCTGGATGGGCAACTACGTACAGCCAGTGTGTTCTGCCACAGAGGGGTTCTGATTCCCTGTGACCTTGAGATCAAAGCACGAGAGATCCGTGGGAATCGGAATGTCGATGTGGTAGAACACACTGGTTATACGTAAAGTAGCTTATCCTGTATTTTTTTTATGGTATATAGTATAATGTGAAATGTGCACATGGTGGTTCTTTTAGAATTAAACTGACTTGTGCAGTTTCTAGAGGTTTCAGATTGCTATTGTGCCACAGAAGTGTACAGTCGCCTTCTATGGCCTTTGAACTGTGGTACAACAGCATTTTGAAAGGGATGGAATTCTATATAGAACACAGAGAATACTAGATGGGTAACCATGCAGAACCTGGCACAGAGGGGTCTGAGTCTCTGTGACCTCAAGAGCAAAGCTCGAGAGGTCCTTGGGAATCGGACCCCAAGGTGGCAAAACACACTAATTATGCATGGTGTTACCCATCCTATATTTTTTATAGTGTATGGTGCCCCTCAAATTATTTTACTGGTATTTTTCTGCTTTTAAAATGTATTTAAGATGGGATAAGAAATTGTTACCTCCCGTTTGTTCACATAGCAAGTTGTCTGGTTGCTTGGGACTGGGCATCCCTACGTTAGCAGCACACATACTGCCATTGTTTGCTACATTACTGTGGGAGGGATTTACAGGGGGAAAAACATGGTGATGGGATGTCTCGCTTAGCGAGAACAGAATCCTAAAAAATGAAGAAAATTGTAGTATACATATCTGGTTGATCCTGCGTCTTCCTTATTGCTTATGAACTGCTCCAGTGTCTGAAAACTGCTGCATCAATTTACAGTGTAGTTTAAATAGTATTGCAGCATGGCAGTTTTCAGTTCAGAATTTCAAAGCATGGCTCAAGGTTTGAAGTCAAATGAATAGAACGCTGTTCTGCACATATGGTTAGAACAGCGTTCCATTCATTTTAGTATCTGTGGTTGAACAGCATTTCAGTATGGTGGAATTTTGAGATGGAACAACATTCCACCATACACTATAATGCTCTACTTTATACTATACATGTTATACTATACTAGTGCAGCAGTGCCAGTATAGTTAGGGTTGAGTAAGGTGTTTAATGTTTACCTCCAACTTTTAATAACTTTGGCAGCATTTGAGAGGAAAAAAAAATTGGCATATATTGTCCTTGGAGGCAAGTGCTCAGGACAAGAGAAGTTTTCAGATGGCATCTTGTGCGGTTTCTGAGATACAGAATCTTTTTTTTTTTTTTTTTTTTTTTTGGGTCAATGAAGTATGTTTTTTTTTTTTTTTCTAACTTTTTTCCCTGTGATCTACAGCACAGACAGTATGGAATTTTTCCAAAAACCTTTAGGGCAGGAGTGGCTAGTGCCAATGTAGTGCTTTTCAAAGGTTTCTTGAAAAAATATTAATTCATTCTGGAGTTATGTTTTTCCTGCTCATGCTTAGTAGGGTTTTTGGATAGCCCTCTAATACGACATGAACATTTTGGGATCAGGAGAGCATTTTGCATTTGCAACAGTTTTTTGGGTCACAGTGGCTGCCATCTTGTTTTTATTTTTTCCCCAAACTAAAATCATAGAAAATACCTTACATTTATGTGTTTTGAACCTAACTAGATTGGACCCATTTAGTATTTTTTCTTAAATACTGTAGGACCATAAATTGAATACACACTTCAGGGTACAGAAGTGAGGACCACCAAGACTTTCCTCCCTTCAGATGCCAAAGGGGAAGACATGCTGCCTGCTTGGGCATCTGCAGCAAGCCAATGATTACTTTCACTACTGTAAAAATTGTCTGAAATCATAATAGTCTTGAACTATCTATCTATCTTTGTAAGTGGATAGGTTCTTACATGTGTATATAAATGTGTTTATATGATTTAAAGTAACATGTGGTTCCTTTAAGGACCATCTTTTTAAAGATGTTCACCTGTCTCACTAATTCGCCTTGAGAAAGAACATATTGTGTTAAAAAAAAAAAAAAAAAAAAAAAGTTTGCCATTTTGTGGGTTGTGCTGCACTTTAATAAAGAGTGGTGTTTAGAATTGGACACTCAACCAAAGTGGAGGTTTATTTTCTCAAGTGAAGCCTGAGCTCATTCTCTTGGGGGGGGGGGAAGCTGACCGGGGTGTCCACTCTGGTACTGCCTCATTATACCCTACTCCCCTCCAGATTACACCCCCCAATATATAGGTGTCGCTGAAGACTATCATGCAAATGAGAAAATAAGGCGGGTCCACTTAATATATTTCAATGTGTTTTGATCTTGTACTCATTTGTCTTTTTTCAGTGCTTTCCCACCAGATTTTCAAAATGGCCTTTTTGGGATCTTACCTGATGAACAAGGTAGGTGACATTTTTCAAATCCAATCCCAAAGGTGATTTGCAGAGACTGCAAAATCACATTTTGGACAGTATTTGAAATTTGTGACCTATCGGGTTCATGAGGTGGGGGCCATAAGAGGACAATGTTGAAAATTTGATGGAAAAATATAATAAAATGACCAAGTTGAGAGTGAACATTGAAATATTTCAATGTTTAATCATAGTTTTACTTTTTGTTGTTCAGAACAAAAGCCTTTACAACTTCTTAAAACAAGTTATATCTAAATACATATACAATTGTACAACATTTTAAAACATTTCTAATATAAATATCTAGTAATTTCATTGGAAACACAGCCATATACAGGTATACCTCCTTTATAAATTGACTGAGTACATCATGTTGTTCTAACAATTTCAGGCAAATTTTCCTGTACACATAACAGAGGTGGTGTGATCATATAACAGGTTTCAAGTGCTTGAATATAATTGCTAAGTAAATATTCATGCTGTAATTCATTTAGAATCTTATTAAACTACTTGATGAATAGTCTTCCTTTTAGTAAAGGTCTCAGTTTGTAGTTTGTTTTGAAATTGACTATTTTTAGAAGAAACCAATTTTTTGATTTTAGTGTCATCACCTACAAAGAGGTTGTATATAATTTGGTTGGTCAAGAAATGTTCCTTGATGTATAAATCCATATACAGTATATATGCCTTTTTTCTTGTATCATGGGCATATTAACAAAATATGTTCTAAATCATCGATTTTGCCTAATGAACAATCACAAATAAGGCACCATTTCAGTTTTGCTTATGACTAAGTTGTTTAGAATTAAGTGCTTCAAAGCAAAACTGGGTTATCAAAAAATCTTGCCTCTTTCCATTATCTTATTCAAATATGGTACTAGTCCAAAAACCATTTAAGGATTTTGTATGTAACATGAATTTTGGAAACTGTTGACTTGCCATATCTTTTTGTATTATAATGTCTACATCTAGATCTTCTAGTTTCAGTAATAATTGGTCACAGTATTCTACATATATCGTATAAAACAGAACCAATCCCATCGGATGCAAGGTATCTTTTTTTTTTTTTTTTTTTTAAGACATGAGGGAAGGAGCAACCTCTTAAAGAATATGCCATCTTTTCTTCCATACACATCTTAGGAAGTCCATTTTCAGACATCATTTGAAGATCTATTAAGAATATAATGATTTTACTAAGAACGTGAGATTATATTGAACACTTGCCTAATTCTGCTCTAAGAAAATGAGCAGGAGTACTTTGCAGTATACACAACAAATATCGGTAGAGTTTAATATAATTTCTAGTTGATTATGTCCAGTAATACTGTCCCCATACTTCAGCAGCATACAATATGGCACTCTTCTTTTTTGCATTTATCTCAGTTAATGTTCTTTTGATTGAATGTCCTCCGTATGTTCGAGAAAACCTTCCTATTCCATTAATAGACTGAAGTGTCATTTTTATATATTTTATATGTTCATTTTATATTTGCATCAGTCCCGATGACCTAAATAATCCTAGGTTTTAATCATTTTTATAAGGTTATCTATTCTTATTTTGTATTTATTATGGTAGTTTAGCTCCAAAGACTATCATTTAAGTTTTATTTCTATTTATTTTTAGGTACTTAGTTTTGCAGTGTGGGGCAAAGGCATTTACTTTCCTCTGAAGTCCCAGTAATGATGCTGATATTAGTATTATGTCATTGGCATAGGCTAAAAAGGCCAATATTTTTATTGCCAACTTTTGGAGTGTGAAAATTCACATCATACATTTCTGTTAAGATTGTATTAATGTATAGATTAAATAAAATTGGAGCTTATATGCAACCTTGCCCCTTATCGCCTATGTTCATTCTAATCAGATTAGTAAAACCACCTGGAAGATTATATTGTACTTTAGGTATCTTCATGCAATCTAATAATGACTGAAGAGCCAGTCATTTCCTGGATAGTAATGAATGAATGGTGGGGGGGGGAGGTGGCCCAAGGCACAGCCAAGGACCAACCCCACCCAGCTGGTTGTTAATCAACAGGAAATGAATGGCTCTGAGGTCATTATCGTGATTGTCTAATTGCAATAATGACATTGTTTATAAAACTGCATCGGTGCAGAGAGCTGTGATCAACAGTGTGACTGCAATGCCAGGCACTTCTAAGATTTCAGACCAGCATGGCAGCCAATTGGTGAGCTTCTTTAGTTCATGAATAATTGATTAGACTTCTGCCTAATAAGGAGATGTCAGTTCCATAGTTTTTTTTTTTTTTTTAATATTAACCGTAGGGTCTTCTACTAATGGAATCAAGCCATTTTTAAATCTATAAAGCAACAAAACAGCTTGGATGTCTTGATTTTTACATATTTGCAAATTAAATGCTGTAATACATAACAATGTTGGACTGTGGAACATGTTCTTCTAAATACATTTTGTGCATCTAGTATGTTTTTCTATCCATTCTTGTATTCTAGTCAATAGTATTCTGGTAAATACCTTATGAGAGGAATCTATTAAACTTCTAGGTCGATACATGTAAGGATCCTTTCATTGCTTCTTTTGTGTATCGGGTATATTATGTTAATTTCCAGTTCATGGAACGCTATTTCATGCTGTACTATATATTTATAGGCAAAATGTGTCAGTAGAATCCACCAGTGTATGTAATATTTGAAAATACCACATTGGTATTCTATATGGACCTGGGACTTTATTAAACTTTGATTTCATTTCATTTTCATTTTTATATTGAATGATCTGTGGGCAGAAGCCCATTTTCACAGATGACAGTGTAATAAGGGCAGACGATATACAAAACATGCACATTATTCAAAGTACAAAAGACAAATGCATACAATCATATAAAAGTCAGTTATAAGTTACACTCTGAATTTATAGGCATGTGACTCCTTAATATTTTCTTAAAATGAACATTTTAGAACAGCTATCAATTATACTGGGAAGCTTGTTATATAGAATAATAGGAGAGGTTATTGAATTCTGAGCAAACCTAGAATGATACAGTGGAACCATAAATAACGGTCTGCTTTTCATTCTCATGTTGCATTGTAGTGAAAGGTCATTTTTTTAGAAAACTGGGTACTGATACTACTGGGCAGTAGTCCCAATGAATTTTATGAAGAAACACAGAACAAAAATGAAAATGATCGATCAATGATGAACAATTGAATGTTTTGTAGAGCAAACAATGAGTAGATTTTAGGATAACCTATAGCAAAACAAATATTATTGTAGGTTGTCCATAGTTTAGCCAACATTCCTTCAGAAGTGAAGGACTATGACAGAGCCATAGCCTAACACTGACAGTAGTAAACTATGTGTTAACATATCTCTAACTTCTACTGTAAGATTTTTCCATTTTCTAAAGAGGTAACTATCTCCTATGCAATTTACTAATTAACTCAAAAATATGATGCTCGTACAACAGATGGAAATCCAAAAACAGGCTCAAATACTTAAATTGTGACATGCTCAATTTGATTAGCAAAATTATCATAAATAAGTAACTTGGAATGTGGTGATTTCTTAATAATTGGAAAAAAAACATTTTGGTTTTTACTGAATTTAATACTAATTTATGTATTTCAAACCATGTATCTAGAAGGTCGAATTTAGATTGTAATGTTTGTAAAGATGATAGTTTTTTACCTGAACAAAAAGCACCACATCTTCTACATATAAAATTAACTCAGTAAGTCTAAATAAATCAGAATGTGAATTAAAGAAGAAAGCAAAGGTCCCAACATTGAGCCCTGGGGGACTCCACAACTAGGGGTCACCTCATTAAAGAACACCTTCTTATTGAGGTTCTTTGATTCCTACTAGAAAGGTAGTCTCTGACCCAGGCAACCACGTCATCTGAAAATGAACAGCTGGCAATAATTTCAATAGATCAGTGTGGTCCACTAAATTGAATGCCTTGGTGAGGTCCACAAAGGCCAAGGCAACAAGTCTACCTTCATCTATTTCCTTGATGACCCAGCCAGTGAACCTCAACAAGGCAGTTTGTGTTGTGTTTAGGGTGGAAACCATATTGCAGCTGACCATAATCCATATTTTTCAAGATGCTCAGTTACCTGGTCAGATACCACCCTTTCCAGTACCTTTGATAGAGGATCTAAAAGAGAGATTGGATGATGGTTGTTCAGATTTATTTTACTTCCAGATTTAAATATAGGTTTCACCAACACACTCTTCCACCTGCTGGGAAAACCACCATTACACAATGATTGATTGAAAAGTTTTGTAAGTAATGGGGGCAATTTGATATCCTACTCTCTCTTTAGGAACCTGTGATCTAAACTATAAAAGCCTATACTGGGTTCAGGATTCATCTTGAACAAGTATTTATAAACATCACTGGACAAAAGATAACGAAAGTAAAAACTGGGAACAGTGCTTTCAGCCCTAGCATTTTGATCACTAAAGGAGGTGGAGAGAGAGAGAGAGAGCACCTTTTAGGTTTGTAACATCGGGTCTGAACCTCTCTAAATTAGAGAAATGTGTGTGAAATATCTCAACTATCTTTAGGAGAGCCGATAGTGAACCATTAACCTCAATAGAAAAATTATCCATATCCTTTGAGTTACCCAGTATTGTATTACGAGTGTTCCTAATAGCTTTTGGATTACCCTTGGCTTTAGTTAATTTCTTTTCAGTTTTACTAGCTCTTATTGCAGTCTGACGCTTGTTTCACAGCTTTTTATATTTTAATTGATGCTGTGGGTGTTTGGTCTTTCTGAATAACCTCCAGGCCCTGTTGCATGATCTAATCAGTCCGCATAGCCTGGGAATCATCCAGATCTTGATACTCCTAATTCTGTCTTCATAGGAAGCACCAGATCACAGATTGTAAGAAATGTATTACAAAATAAGTCAAAAGCTATATCTATATCCTGAATATTATCCAATAATGACCAATCAGTTAGATATTTCACAAAAGAATTTATACTCTTCTGAATATTTTTTTAATTGTCTGTATTTATTTATTTATTTATTGAATTTTGTTGACCGGGTAGGCCCACTGGGCCCCGGAGGTCCCTTTTTCAGGGGCGACCCGGGGGTTAAAAATAACATACAGGTAACAGAACAGTACAAATTGATAAATGACATATTGTTTGACAGTGAAAGATTCCATAGGGTGACAATCAGGTGTTACAGGAACATTTAATGGTTTTATGAACTGGTTTAGGAAGTTTGGCTGACCAATCGCACAAAAATAGCACAATGTTCGCTGATCCCATCCAGAATAACACCAGATTTATCAATATACTGAGGATTGCTTGTAATTATCCAATCAATTAAGGACTCGTATCCTGATTTATAGTTAATCTGGGTGGGATCAGAGACCATTGCTGCCATCCTAGGTCCAATACAATGTTCTTGACATCCAAGGCTTTACTTAACATCCAATTCAAATTAAAAAAATTGCCCAAAATAATAACCTCCCCTTTAAGCTGTAAATTTAAAAACCTATTGAAAAACAAAGGTGTACCAATATGGATTTATCGGGGAGGAGGAGATAGGTTGGACATATGCTTAAACTTTTACAAGGACCAATCTTAGCAACAATAGACAGTGATTCAAAATTAGGATAAATCAGAAATTAAAGATAACTGTACATTTAATTGCTCAGAAAACTAAAAAGACAACCCCCACCAACTCTGTCCTTTCTAATTGCGGTAAATCCCTGTATTTGAATTTCACTGTCTCAGATTTTATTTGAAAGCCATGTTTCTGTTGAGGCTAAAATATTAATCTTTTGTTCAAAAATCAAACATTTCATCAGTGGTTTCTTTGCCACTAAACTGTGTGCATTTAAATATGCTACATGAAAAAAGGCAGAAGTAGTAACATTATGATTTGTTTATATCTATGGCCATAAATCTTTTTTACCCATTTGCTTGCTGGAGGAAAAATTGGACACTATTATATCCCTAACAACTTTAAAGCAACAATGTAAGTTAAGATAGAATGACATCATTCCATCTGCCTTATTGAATCTCTTTGGTAGCACTATTTTTTGGGGGATTCTCACTGGTGAGCCAATTAACAAAGGGCCATTTTGCAACTTGGGGGAGTTTTGCAAACTTTTGCATATGAACAGTACTATAATACTCAACCATAACAATATTCAGTCCCTCCCAGAAACGCAACACAAACCAGCAATGTATTAATACTAAGAGGAGCCATGTTTAAAACGTAAGACGCTACAATGGTTTAAAACTAAACTAAAATTAAACCTAAAACAAATATTTTAAAGCAGCCTCCTGAAGTAAACTCTTGCTGGTGACTCTCGCCACTCCTGCGAAGAGCTGCTACGCAGAGAGCCGCTAGAGGGGATGTAATATTAAACTGTAATGCCCCTCCTCCTTCCCATGTCACCACCTGAAGTCTCTGTTACTGGAGCAGACTGCTGCCACCAGGTCAGACTAGGAGCACAGTTCTGTGGCTAGGATGTAGGGTCTGGGGAGATGACTGGAGCCCAGGGCAAGGTGAAGCAGGCAGTCCAAAGTGAAGAAAATGCAGCGTTGGATTTATTGGTGGCTATTTCTGTCTCTTCCATATTAATATAGAAATATATGGGATATTCTTATTTGTCATAGGTAACACAGATCTTCCACAGAATGGTCTCCTGCAGTAAGTCGTTACTTCTGGGAGTTCCCGATAGGTGGCGCTGTAGCACGGAAGTTTCTTCCAGCAGTCTCCACACCAGGGACCACCCACATGACCTCTGTTCCTGGGCTGTGCCTGTAAAAGTGTATGGTCCCTAGTAATCTCCATTCATTTTCCCGCTGGCTTCAGCTCTGACAGCAGCTGCTTTTTATAACAGTCTATGACATGGATTGAATCCATCAAAAACCTGGAGGTGCCTGGACTCTATACAGGGCACCTTGTTCTTATACTCAAAAGTTTTTAGACTCTGGGAGCACTACTGACAGGCTCAGACAACACTGAATTTTCTTTCAAGAAACATCTGAGTGGAGAACATACCTTCACCATAAGTCCTGCTTGACCGCCTTTCAACAGTCTAAACATATAATTAAAAAAACTACAGAGGCTTACACTATGTTCCATTGATGGACACTTCTGCCACTGTTGACTAGGGCCTTCTACATGCCTCCTACATGATTCCCATCGACTGACTGTTGCCAGCATCAACAAGGGCCTTCTACATGCCTCCTACATGATTCTTGTCGACTACCACTTCAACCACCATCAACGGAGGGCTCCTACACTCTTATCAACAGGAGGGTCATTCCGCATCGACTGAGCCCTTCTACATGGATCCAGTCAACTGACACTGCTGCCACCATCGACTGAGGGATTCTACACTCTTCTTGTTGACAGGAGGGTTATTCCCCGTCGACAGTGACGTTCTACATGATTAACCATCAACAGACTCTATCACCATCTACAGTGGGCTTCTTCACTCTTCCACAAGATTCCTTATTGACTGACATTACTGCCACCATTGACTGAGACCTTTCTATGTGATGCCCGTTGACTGACACTATTGCAACCATCGATAGGGGGCCTTCTACATGATTCTGGTAGACAGACTTTTACTACCACTGTCGACAGAAGCCTCCCATATAATTCCCGTCGATGTCAACTTCAGCCATCATAGATGGAGGGCTCTTTCACCATTCTCATCGGGAAGGTTATCCTCCCATTGATGGAGGCTTCCTATATGATTCCCATCAATGGACACCCCAACCACCATCGATGAGAACCTCCTTCATAATTCTCATAGATGGATTATTTATCCACCGTCGATGGCTGCCTCCCAAATATTTCTTGTCAACAGGGGGTTCTTTCCCCATTGCCGGAGGCCTCCTCCAGTACTATCATCAATGGTGGCTTCATATAAGGACAGGCATTACAAAGCCACCTATGAGGCACATTACCTTCATCCATTTTCTATGCGACACATTTCACTACCAATAAGACATGCTCCCCTTCACTAGCGTCTACTACTGGTGACCCCTGGTCGATGGAACATGAGTTCTACCAATCATTATGGATGGCTTTATTCCACCATCTAAAAAAACATGGTATCCTTTCTACGTTATGGATGGGGATGATCCCACTATCAGGGGCCCACATACCACAGTCTACGGGTTGTGCCTTGCGAGAGAAAGAGAATTCCCATCAACTGAAGATTAACATGATTATATATTCTCATAAAAGGGGTGTTCCCCTTTGACAGTCTCTTGGCTACCTCCTCTAATGAAGGTAGGTGACTTTTTCTTCAGTTATAGCAAAGTGTGTGTGTGTGTGTGTGTGTGTGTGTGTGTGTGTACGCGCCATAACCCTGTTATTCAAAAAGGCTTAATTTGTCATATGAGTCTCTGGCGTCTGACACTTGGGGCTCAGAACTGACTAAACTGCATCATGCTACTGTTTATGCCTTGCGGATAACATCGCCAATATTATATAGGCACACCTCATGGTGAAAGATACTCACATATACATGTTTAATAGAGGTATCACTGTTACAGACCATTACAGTCATTTCATCGGGATGCGCCTCTGCCTTTTGTGCGTCAGACCCTTGTGTCCCTCCCATGAACAGGGCCTATGAAGATTACTACTACTACTACATCACTGAAGACAGACCGCAGCTTTGGCTTAAGCCTCTGCACTCAGTATTTTATACACTGTCAGGCATGGCTCAGAGACTCAGGGCTAGCACCTGACATTCAACAAATAGTGGCTAACTGCCCTTGCTATCAGGCAAACCTCTCTCGGCCCAAGGGGACAAACAATACTGGGCAGCCTACGAACCTCTGGTTAGACGACTGGAAACAGTACAAGGTATGTGCCACACATACTGAGTCTTCAGTACAAGTTCCTTAGAAAAGACTGGACATTTAAAAACAAAAAAAAAAACCTTCAAATTGAGCCCCGGCTTCCTCTAAGCCTTGAGGACCTATCGGGGAGCTTTGAGTCAACATTATACTGAGACCCTTTACCATGAGGCTTTATACATTTAGCCACTTTGGAGGTATCACTGTTACAGACCATTAGTCATTTCATCAAGATACCTCTCGGCCTCTTGTGCACCGGACCCTCATGTCCCTCCCATGTACTGGACCACCTATAACTCGCATACTAAAACATTTATACATATTGACAATATTTATAATATGGATCATAATATGCTTACCAGGCTTTTACTGCTAAATGCAGGCTTCACCTAATCCTATATAAAATCACAAAAATAAGGGTGAGTACATATATCCTTATAGCTCTCATATATATTCTTATATATATATATATAAAATCTGTCTCTCTATCCATCTCATATAAACTGCAAGGATTGGCCATTTGGGTCACACTACTTGGCTGACGTGTGCATGTCACAAACCTTATGACATTCTCAGATCAACATATTTGAATCTCAGATGGGATTTAATGACCTAAAATTGGTAATTATTCAAATCATTATTCTAATTTCGGTTCACCTGACAGTTTAAATAAAGGGCCTACTATACTCATTTTTCAGGTATACCACTGAACAAGTAGCGGACCCTGATATACTTGGGACCCCCTTGCAAATGAGACCAATACACAATGGAACTGACTATATCACTCTGTTGCATTTCATGTCTTCACTCTAAAAATGGGTACAATATTGAATACAGCACTATTCCTGACTGAGTCACTGCTCTTCATTGAAATGTATACATTGTCTTGAAACTGATACATTGTTTCATTTCACATTTGGTTTGCTACTTATGTAGCCTATTCATTCCAAAGATGGATACATTTTCTGATGACTTGACAGACATGGCAGAAAAAAATGCTATAATGGAATACTTACAGAGAGATTAGAAACTCTTTATATACTGACATAATGCTCTGTTACTATGGGTCATAAGACCACAAGATATGTATGGCAGAATGCCATATTTGGCCACTCCACTGCCACATAACTGCTTGGGAATCTCCCAGAAGTAATAACTTACTGTAAGAGACCATTCCATGGAAAATATTTACACAAAGATTGTTGAAACAGTAGATCTTCTAGGAATGGTCTCTTGCAGTAAGTAGCTTCCCTCCCTCCAACCCCGTGCCATTCTGGAACAGGAAAATGATGTAGGGTTGGGAGGCTTTGGCATCTGTTTCCCTCGGTCCCTTGCTTTCCTGAGCTGAAACAGGAGGGGAACAGAGATTACCAGGGGCCATTCACTTTTATAGGCACAGCTCAGGAAGTGAGGTCAAAGTAGCAACTCCTCCTTTCTCCCCTGAATCTTCCCCCCTCCAGCTTCCACCCATGCCCTCTAGTTGCCCCCTCCTCCTTCCTTTGAAGCACCCTGACTGCTCCTCCCCTATTTACCCCCTTCATGTACCTGAAGACCTCTATCATGTCCCCCCCCGGTCCCTTCTCTCTTCCAGTGTGTACATATTTAGCTCTTCGAGCCTATCCCCATAGGTCCTGTCCCCCAAGCCCCAAATCATTTTGGTTGCCCTCCTCTGGACCCTCTCCAGGAGTTTAATGTCCCTATTTAAGTGTGGCCTCCAAAACTGCATGCAGTACTCTAGGGTGGCCTCACCATGCAGTTATACAGAGGAAGTATCACTTCCCTCCTTCTGGATGTGATCCGCCTAGCAATGCATCCCAGCATCCAGTTGGCCTTGGCTGCTGCCCTCCTACAAGTCTCAGAGTTGTTCATCTTGACATCCACCACCATCCCCAGGTTCCTCTCAGCCATCTAGACTTGTAGCATTGTATACCTTAATAAAATGTTCCTCCCATGTTTCTGGATAGATGTATGAATTTGTTCCTTTTGCCACCATTAACAAGAAATCCTTAATTGTTTTTAGTAATTACTGTATAATAGAATTCAGTCCAAAGTTTGGTTTGATACTTGTCTTTGTTGATTAAGTATATTATTATATTTCCTTTAATGATTTAAGTTTCAGGTTTCCTTTGTTTTATTCTTTTTAACTTGTCTAATCTGAACAGATTCAGTTTTCCTTTTCTGCATATGCTATTATACCATGTCTGTTCTTTTTTTTGATCTATAGTATTTTCAACAAGAAATGGTGCTATATACTAAAACAAATTGCGCCAATTTAATTAAGTTGTTCACACTACAAGATTAGAGCATTTCCTGTTTAACTTGAACTCTATACAAATCATACGAATCTATTATTTGGGCTATACTGTCTACATGATTTGATTTCCACTTGAAACTTTTGGAGCAAATTATAACTGGTACAGTGTACTAATTTTTCAACTTGCAAATTGCTTTTTAAAAGCAATTGTAACGGTAAGTGAGAAGCTTCTACCTTTGTAATTACTTGCAAATCTAAAATGTGAAGTATTTTAAGATAGTTAGGAAGAGATCAATTTGAGAAGTTCCATTGGATGAAAAAATGTGCGCTACCCTTCTGGATCACTTTGATCTTTCATTTATCACTGTATAATTTCTCTTCTAGATACATGCTTGTAATAAAGTTCCAGCATAATTCTATTTGTTATCCTGTGTGTACCTAGTATTCTATAAATTGAAATTAAATGTATTTGCATATATTGTTGGTTCTTGCTCTGTATAAACTGTCAGTCTTGCATTAAAGTCCCCTTCAATAATTGTGTTGGAGTCTGTATTTTCTAATATACTTGATAAACTTGCCACAAACTATTCCCATATTATAACAGTTTCTTTTTTAGTTTTTGGGTGGAACTTGTACTGTATATTAATGATCACTAGGTCACTAGCCTCTTTCTGTCATAATCAGTAAAATATATTCCGAAGTAGATTCCAACCTCTTGACATTGAACCCATATTCAAGTTTCATGGCCATTATGAGTCCCAACTGTGGTCTGGTCTCCCATACTTTTAATATAAATTTATTTTAAGAAAAAATAATCAGAATTACAAAACCTTTGAGTCAAACTCATTTACAAAGGTTTCATGTCTGAGTATACAATAGGTTAGAATAGTCAATGCACAATAAAATAGTACAGACAACGGGATATTGAATCACAAGGCAGAAGTGTGTGGTAAACAAATGTGTATATACATTAGGTAACAGTTAGCATTGTGTACATTTGTGGATACAGTGGGTGCAAATGACAATGGAGGGCACAGACAATGAGAACATTAGGTGACACTTGAGCCATCCGTGAGGAGACAGTCAAGAGCATGGGGTTCCAATCCCAGTGCAAATTGATAAATAATGAGGAAAGAGAACAGCATAAACATGTAGAGAGAAACCAGTAAGGGGGTTACAGGTAGAAAATACAAGTTTACAATATGAATTACAGGTTGGTGCAGCAATGTTTGAGCAGTCAAGTAACAGAGTGAAGGAGTAAAAGCAGAGCAGTCTGCAAGGAGACTTTGTTGGGCCAAGGGTTGAAGGGAGGGGAAGGGAGTGGAGTGGTATGTGGGGGAAGAGTAGGAGGGAGCACAAAGGACATGGGGACAGAAAAGGATCAGGGGAGAGTGTAGAAAATCTGAGCGCTGTCAGGGAGTGAGGATGGGGAGTGGAGAGGGAGTGACTGGGGAAGGGTTGCTGAGGGAGTAGTAGGGTGATGGCACAAAATAGGGAATGGGGTAGCAATGTTCTGCTAGGGTTAAAAGCTAGTTGGGACAGGCACAGTTAAGTGCAATAAGGTGCTGTCTGAGTTTACATTTGACAAAACCAAGCTTGGGTTAGTCAAGGATATCCTGGGGAAGGTATTTAAGCTGCTAGGATCTCAGAACATGAAAGAACGTTGAGCCTGGGTGGTCCAAAAAACATACCAGGAAGGTGCTTAGATGCACTCCTGGTGCTACATGAGTTAGGTGTGCATATGAGAAGATGCTGGGTGGTTGGTGGGGCGAGCCCTAGACTGATTTTTTTTTTTTTGTTTGTTTGCTTTGTAAGCAGGCAGGTCTGATATGAAATCCTCCCTTTTGAGGTGCAGCCAGTTGGTCAGGGTGTATAGGTCACACGATTGGGTACAGCTGTGAGCACTGGAGACCAGACAACATGATTTGTTGAATGCCATACTTATTCTTTTAAGTGTAGTCAAACATGAGTAAACCTAATACAAGATATTGTAGCGGAGCCAAACAATGAATCCACAGTACACTATAGAGAGTATTGAGCTGGTGACAACTAACTGTAATGCCTCCAGAGTCGTGCTGTGCTTGTCGGTAGAGGATCATATCCTTGTAGTTTTAAGGACTCCCAGACCCACCATTTTCTGCAACATATCACGAGTACATAAAAATTGTAAACATTGTGAATCAAGAAGTTTGTTTTGTATTCCCTCAATGTTCTAAGTCAAGATTTTCCATGAAGCATTAGAATCAATTTCCCTTATCTGAACTGTTTGTCAATTTCTAGACTCATTAAAATTTCAAAATCTATTGTAAGTTGGAATAGTGTAAACATATCCTCTGCCAACTTTAACTGGTTATACTACTTCTGTTTTTTCTCTAAGAAAACTAGAATCTGTAAGGATTTTGTCCATATCTATGGAGTTAAATCCTAATTCATCAAATAGATCCATTTTCTGAAGAACCTTGATCATAAGATTAAGATTCCTTAATTAAATGTATGTTGGGGAGAACTATTATACTCTTGTCCAGTATTGATCCATGTGATCACTTTATTATCTGGCTCGAAGAGAGTCCTTTCCCAAAAAAATGGCTATAGTTTTCTTCATAGGTTTATTCTTTGGTACATACAATCCAAAAAGAGGTAGTGATTTAACATATTTAGGAGGATGTTTAGTCAAGGGCTTGTTGTTGAGAGATTCTCTAATCTCTCAATATATAGGTCTACTTTTAATAACAGATTGTTGAATCTACAGATTCTGATCAAAACTGTACATATATGCTGGCATATGAAGGGCATCAATCTTGTATCCATTTCTGATTAATTGTGGTTTATATTATAGAATGCCTTTGCACTTGATTGTAGAGAAAAAAATATTTCTGAGATACAGATGTTTGTAAAATTTGCTATTCTTTTTTTTTTTTTTTTTAACTTCAAAATTTGGATCGGCGCATTGTAACTTTAAAAGATACTTGGTCTTTTTCAAAGTATTTTCTGTCTCATATTTAGACTAAGAAATGTTGTTAGAAATATAAATGTACCTATCACTGTTAGCATCAAATATTTATTCTGAAGTAACTGAATGGTTTATCTCTGGATATTCAAGTGTGATGCTCATTCCATTTACAAGTTTCCATTAACATTGTTCCCACATGGCTATTTACAGCCTTTAGGGTTTTGGTAAACATCCATACCTCCTCACTCTTATAAGTTACTCTCTTCCTTGTTTTGAGGATCTCATTTCCTTGCTGTTCTAATTAAAGACATCACCCTGCTCTTGACACTTCTGTTTCATTTTGTGATGTAGGGAAGCCTTTTATTTTAGTCAGTAGTTTCCCCCAGTGGGTGAGTTTGGTTTGTTGATGTTTCTCTAGTACCTTCCTTTGTTTGTTTTGATCTATTACTCCATCTTGATTATGACTATCTTGTTTAATATCAATTGAGAGTTTATTTAACGTAGATTTGTCTATTTTTCCTTTTTTATCTTTTGCTTGAACTCTTGATTTCTCTTATTCTTGATACAGTATTACCTCTTTGGATCAGTTTTCCTTTTGGTTAGTCTTTAATGATGTGACTTTATTTTAAAATTGCATTGTCACCTGTTTGGTTTTTTGTATGTGGTTTGCTGTGAATTAAACACTCTCCTTTTTATTAAAAGGTGGTAGAAGATTTTACATGTATTGCTTTATTTGATTTAGCCATTTCTCTTAGATGCTTATTTCATTACAAATAAATGCTTATTTCTATTAAAAATAACAGAGGCATTCAAGTCTGCTTCATAATATAATTTGTTATTGCCTTCCACCAATCTTTCTAACATAAATTGATTTTTCATAATGTCAGTGGAGACCAAGAAGAATGCTGAGGACACCCACAAGGGAGACCCACAGAAAGGTGGCAAGGGACACCACAGGGGAAGGAAACAGCTTCTGATAGGGGACTCAATTGTTAGAGGGGTAGACCTGCCTGGGGAAGGGAGAGGAGAGGGGAAGTAAGGTGCCTACCTGGTGCCATGGCTTGGAGGGACAAGAAGCGAATCCTCAGGATTGCAGAAGCAGCATCACAGGAGAGGGAACTAGATATCATTGTCCACCTTGGGACAAATGACCTAGCTAGGCATGGGATCAGTGCAGTGCAGGATGAAATTGTGGAGTTGGGGAGAGGCCTCAGAGAGGTAGCAAGCACAGTTGCCTTCTCAGAGGTGCTGCCAGTCCATGGCAGGGGCAAGGCTAGGGTACTACACACCATGCAGTTTAATGAATGGTTGCAAAACTGGTGCAGAGCACAGGGCTTTGGCTTCATTGGGGGGCTGGGGGTACACCTGGAGAGATGAAGGTTTATACTGGCACGATGGTCTGCATCTGTCCATGAAGGGAACCAAGATCCTAAGTGACAGGTTTAAATGCTTCCTTGGCAAGCTTTTAAACTAGCTATTTGGGGGAGGTGCTAATAAGAGGCAGGAAATTTCAAGCCTCCCCCCACAAAACATGATGGGTAGTAAGGTAAACACTGAGGTACAGTGCTCAACAGAGGGCAGGACAGGGGCAAATGGAAAAATAGACAAGGGCAAAAAGAGCAGGCATGAGGGGAGAAAAAAGGATAAAGCCAACATTAAATGGAGGGCAATGAGTACAAATGCCCGTAGTCTGGGATATAAGCTTCCTGAGCTAGTAGCCTTGATGGAAGATGAACACTTGAATATTGTGGCAGTCACGGAAACATGGTACATGGGGAACCATAACTGGGATGTCAACATACCAGGGTACACAGTCTACAGAAGGGACAGGGAGGGGAAAAGAGGAGGTGGAGTAGCTCTATACATAAGGGAAGGGATCAAAACTACAGAACTAAAAAGTAAAGGGGGAGGACAAGAGGCACTCTGGGTCACCTTGGAGACAGGGAATGGCATCACAATCCGCACAGGGGTTGTATACAGACCCCCATCTCAAGGGGAGGAAATGGACAAGAAAATTATAGAGGACATTCTCAAAATGACTGAAAAAGGGGAGATACTGTTAATGGGGTACCTGAATATGCCAGATGTTAACTGGATGACATGGACTGCAGCCACATCCAAGAGCAGGGTCATTCTTGATGCCCTGCAGGGGGCAGGCCTTAGACAGCTAGTGTTGGAACCCACTCAGGAGGAAGCAATACTAGACTTGGTACTCTCAAATGGAGAGAGGATCACAAATTTAGAAGTCGGTAGACATCTGGGAACAAGCGACCACTGCACAGTGTGCTTCACAATAAGCACAACCATGGAGACAAGCCATACAAAAACAAGCATACTGGACTTTAGAAGGACTGACTTTGGCAAAACGGGTGAATACCTGAGGAACACACAAGCAAATGGGCAAAAATGAGGGGTGGAAGAACAATGGAGAAAAATCAAAACTGCCATCATAGAGGCAACAAGCCTTTGTGTGAAACAGATAAAGAAAACAAAGCGGAGTAAAAAACCACTATGGTTCTCAAAAGAGGTGGCAGGGAAGGTTAATGAGAAAAAGGCTGCATTCAAAAAGTATAAGGCATCACAGAAGGAGCACAACAGGGAACTGTATCAATTAAAGCAGAAAAGTGGGGAAGGCAGTCAGAATAGCAAAAGCCCAAACTGAGGAAAAAATAGCCAAGTCAGTTAAGAGGATAAAACCTTTTATAGTTACATTAGGGAGCATAGAAAGGTTAAGGGAGGAATAGTGAAGATTAATAAGGGAGAGGGGAAGTGGGCAGAGGGAGACAGTGAAAAGGCAGAGATACTGAATAGAAACATAGAAGTTGACGGCAGATAAGGACCGCAAGGCCCATCCAGTCTGCCCATTTCTTTTTCTACCTTATAAATGTGCCACCGGCCTTTGCTCTGTCAGTGGCCTATCTATTCATACTCATTTGTATTGCTCCCTTATGCCTATCCCATGCCTGTTTGAAGCCCTGCACTGTATTCATAGCCACCACTTCTTGAGGTAGGCCATTCCATGCATCCACCACCCTTTCTGTGAAAAAGAATTTCCTCACATTCCCCTTAATCAGCCCCCTCTAATCTCATGCTGTGTCCTCTTGTCCTGCTATTTTCTTATATTTAAACATGTTAGACTCTTTCACCTTGTTAATGCTGTTAAGGTGTTTGAATGCTCGATCCATATCACCTGTCTCCTCTCCTTTGCTCAAGGTATACATATTGAGCTCTTTAATCTGTCCTCATATGTCTTCTGATGCAGTCACTGCACCATTTTGGTTGCCCTTCTCTGGACTGCCTCAATTTGGTTAATGTCCTTGTGAAGGTGTGGCCTCCAATACTGCACGCAGTACTCCAGATGGGGTCTAACCAGTGTCTTGTAAATGAATGAATACTTTTGCTCAGTATTCACAAAAGAAGAAGATGAGGAGTTACCTAAACCAGACAATAGAAGCACTCTGGGTAGGGGGGTTGACACCAGTCCATTTACAGAAGAAAAAGTCCTGAAAGAACTCCTAAAACTCAAGGTGGACAAAGCAATGGGGCCTGATGGGATTCACTCCAGAATCCTAAAAGAACTAGGGGAGGACCTAGTGACACCACTGATCACACTTTTTAACAAATCATGGGAGGATGGGGTGGTACCTGAGGACTAGAGGAGGGCAGATGTGATTCCCCTTCACAAAAGTGGGAGCAAGGCAGAAGCAGGAAACTACAGACCTGTAAGTTTGACCTCAGTGGTAGGGAAAATTATGGAATCACTTCTGAAAGAAAGAATTGTTTAGTACCTAGAGGCCAGTGGGGCACGGGACCCAAAGCAGCATGGATTTACAGTAGGAAGGTCATGTCAGATGAATCTAATAGATTTCTTTGACTTGGTGACCAAAGTAATAGACCAGGAAGGGGCTGTGGATATGGTCTACCTAAACTTTAGCAAGGCATTTGACACAGTCCTGCACAAAAGATTAATAATCAAGTTAGCCAGCTTGGGAGTGGGTCCCAGGGTGGTAGCCTGGTTGCAAACTGGCTGCACAACAGGACACAGAAGGTAATAGTGAGTGGCACACATTCTGAAGAAAGGGGGGTCACTAGTGGAGTACCTCAGGGCTCAGTACTGGGTCCAGTCCTCTTTAACATCTTTATAGGTGATATTGCAGAGGGTCTGGAGGGAAAGGTATGCCTCTTTGCAGATGATACAAAGCTCTGTAACAGAGTTGATACACAAGGGGGGGTAGAAAGGATGAGGAGGGACTTGGCAAGGTTGGAGGAATGGTCAGACATATGGCAACTTAGATTCAATGCAAAGAAGTGCACATGGGAAACAAAAACCCAGGAGAAGAGTACACAATAGCAGGAGAGGTACTAACAACAACAAAAATGGAACGGGACTTGGGAGTAGTCATATCGGATGATCTAAAGGTGGGTAAGCAATGTGAGAAGTCGGTGAGGAGAGCCAGGGGGATACTGGGATGCATAGGAAGGGGAATCACAAGTAGAAAAAGGGAAGTGGTTATCCCTCTGTACAGACAGTTGGTGAGACCCCATCTGGAGTACTGTGTGCAGTTTTGGAGACCTCATCTACGCAAGGACATAGACAGGATGGAAGCAGTCCAGAGGAGGACAACTAAAATGGTGCAGGGTCTGCATCAGAAATCATATGAAGAGAGACTGAGAGAGCTTAATATGTATACCCTTGATGAAAGGAGGGACATGATAGAAATGTTCAAGTACCTCAAGGGAATCGACAAAGTCCAGGAGGGTGGCATCTTTCAGAAAAAGAAATGTGTAAGAACAAGGGGACACAATTTAAAGATAGAGGGGGGGACGGCTCAGGGGTAATGTAAGAATCTTTTTTCACGGAGAAAGTGGTGGATGCATGGAACTGCCTTCCTGGGGAGGTTGTTGGGGCTAAAACAGTGGGGGAATTCAAACATGCATGAGACAGACACAAGGCAATTGTAGTGGGGGGTGGCAGGAAGTAGGCTGTTGGTTAACTAGAATCTGCAGCTTATCCAATAGGTAGGGAAATGGGCAGACTGGGTGGGCCAAGTGGTCCTTATCTGCCGTCAAAGTCTATGTTTCTATGTCTGTCCTCTTTCCATGATTTTTTCCTTAAGGGTCCAAATTGTTTGTAAAATTGTGATATTGGCATTATATGGATCCTTAATATGGTTTAATAAATCTTTAGAGAATGGAGTAATTTCCTTTAACTTCTGTTTTGCTTTACCATTTTCTTGAATTTCTGAGATACCATTTTGAAAGAATGGTTGCCAGATATATACTTGTGAATATTTTGGTGACCATTTCTCTCCCATAAGATAAAGATAACAATAAATCTCTCCCACCTCTGTGGATATTGGGAGTTTTGGAACTAAGGTACTAGCAGTGGTGTTTGTGATGCAATTTCATCACTGTTTTAATAATTTTAAGCTATTGATTGTAGTACCTAAATTATTGATAACTGAGTAAACTGTGATTCTACCTGTGTGTTTTGCTAATGATGAATTTTCTTTAGTTGATGTGGTAATTTTATCAAAAACCAATGACTTCATTAGCATTTTTGTCATTTATTTTGTTGGGGCAATGTTTCCTAATTTTAATGAGTTTCCATTTAAAGAATTTGTACCTGATTTATTGATTGCAGGTGTTGAAGTATTAATAAAATCAAGTGTGTTTAATTGTATTTTCACCATTGTTTTCTGTTTAGGATTTTTATTTGTCATTTACCATTCACTCTCTGCTGATTCTTTTTTCTCCTCATTTAGACATCTCATATTTTATAGAACCTATAATTCCACTCTTTTTTTTTTGAGCTTCTTGTTCTCATTTTACCAGATGTTTTATTTAAGCTAATTAGTTTTTTTTTTTTTTTGGCTCAGATAGATGACTGAGACCTTTTTAGTATCATGAATGCATCCAGATGTTGGATCAGATTTATCACCAGGGGTCCAGGGAATTCCTAGCTAACATATTACTTTATTAGTTATTCTGTTAAAATTTGAGATCCATTTGTATTACTGTCCAAATGGAGTCAATATTTTTCAAATATATCTTTTTGATTATATTTTAGATACCATATCGGTTCTAATTTGGATATATCTTGTATTAGGTTTACTCATGTTTCACTAGCAGTCATTCCATTGAAACAAAATACATTTTTTAGCTATAATTGATGCTATTGACAAATCTTGTTTCATTTGAGTCTAGCTGCTCCTTCATTGGGTGTATCCCTAAGACTGTAATTAAGGGGTTTAAGCGTAAATTTTTCTTAAATATTTTTGATAATATTCCCCCATTTTGTTCCAGAAGTTTGTCAAATAAGGACAAGTGTGTATGAGGGTTCCTGTTTGTGCATCTAGGACAGTTATCCATTATTGCGTTATTGAACTGATGTAGCTTAGTTGGAGTATAAGTGTGGTGTGTTGTGTGTACATTTATAATTCTCTGCCACATTTAATTGGTTAGCTTAAGTCCTACTGTAAATCACTTTCCCATTTCTTAAGTTTCATTATATTGTTTGTTCTTCATAATCTACTGGTATACCATAAATATAATTTTTACCATCTTTGTTTTGCCGTGTTGATCAATATTAAGATTTATATCATTTTAAAGACTTATTTTTATTAAAATAACTTGATTTAATATTGGAATGTGTTTTTTCTAATCTGTATGTATCTTATATTTCTGCATAAGACTTCAAAGAATAGTATCTACATAATTTATCACATTGTATGATCCCTTTCTCATGTCACATTTTAAAATTGTTACCTATAACAGAGGGTAAAAAATAGTAGTTATAAATTGGAGTATATTTGGATATACTTTCCTCTCCCACAAACTTCATTGCTTTATTCCAGCAATCATATGTAGTGCTTGTGATGATGCAATCTAGCATATTTTTCTTTTTTCTTTAGCTGAAAATGGCAAAAATCATTAAACAGGGGTATGTTTGTGCCTCTGTCTATATTTGTGCCTCTGTCTATATTTGAGTTGACATTAACATTTCTCTATCCTCTTGTATCCAATGACACACTTCTTACTTGTGTGGCAATATAGTATACTTAGAAATCCGGAAGTGCTTGTCCCCTCTGCCTTTTGGAAGGGTTAATGTATCCCAAGATATTCATGGTTTAGCTTGTTTCCACAGAAACTTATTTGACTTTGGTAACCAGGTAAGTGCCCTGATCCCAGGGACTGTTTTCAGGCATGACCCAGGCCACTATACAGTGGCACAGATTTACAACAACAATGCATAAGACTGTAGACAGTTTGACAAAACATGATTGCAAATATACAGTTTACAATAAACAGGTAACAAAGGTACAGAAGAATACAGGGCAGCTTCAGGACAGTGTGTTCTACAATGATATAAGATTTGTGATGCATAGATCCACTAGGCTTATACCTGTTCTAGTAGGAAAACAAAGAGCAACAAAAAAAAAAATGTATGCTACATACAACAGTGGTTGACTACCTAGGGAAGCAATGGCACCTGGAGGTAGTCATGAGCCACTCTTTTGAGGTGGGATTTGAAGTGGCTATGGGTGTCTGGAGTGGAGCTCACCAGGCAGTTGATTTCTATAATATTGGGGAAACAACCAACAGGGCTCTACCCTCCCATATTTGTGGATACCCTGGGATATAAAGAGGGGGATATTGTGAGAGCTTAGGTGATTGAACTATATGAACCATGAGGATGGCAGTAAGGGGAGACTCCTGGCCAGTCCAGGTGGCAGACTCAACCAAGCTGCCAAGGGTGAGGGCAAAGCAGCCTTGTAGTGGGAGCCATCCTAGCATATTGTAGAGGACACAGTGGTGAGTAGAAAACTGGGCTAGCAGGGCAAAATATGTGTTGTAGGCAGAAGAGAGCTTGGACATCAGGGTTGCAGACATCCGGGCATATATGGGGGAGCAGTAGTCCAGGATTGGTAGTAGATTGCCCTGGACGATGGCCAGTCAGGCTTCTGGGGTGAGGTAATGCTGAAACCTGTAGGCAGCACCTAATTTTGGGTGGAATCTTAGAACCAGAGAGTTGATGTGATTTGTGAAAGAGGGAGGGGTTGAGTATGACACCAAGGTACTTAAAGGTGTCAACTTCTTCCAGGACTTGGTCATCTGGGGAGATGATATTGAGATCAGGGAGAGTTTTGGATTTAGCTAGAAATGACTTGGATCCAAACAGCATGGATTTAATTAATTATTATTTTTTTTTTTTTGCATTAACCAGGAGGAGGTTTTCTACAAACCAGTGGTGGGCCACAGCATAGTTATGAGTGAAAACGGAGGAGATGAGGGCGTGGGATTTGTCACTGTAGTAAAGTACAAGGTTCTCTACATAGAGGAGAGATTGGCATTTCAGGCTGTCTGAGGGCAGGGAGTCTATAAATAGAATAGAAGGGGGCCAAGGATGGAGCCCTGGGGCACACCTATCAAGATGGGCAGGGTGGGGACCTGGCGGGTCTGATGTACACAAATTGGGTGCGACCAGAGAGGTAGCTCAGGAATCAGTTAGTAGCCTCTGGAGAGCAGCTGAGACATCATACTTTGCCAAGGAGAAGGGCATGATTGGCCATGTCAAAGGCTTTTGAGAGGTCAACGAGGACCATAACAGTGACATTACCATGGTCCATGTTTAATAGTACGTGGCCGGTGAGTAGTGCGAGGGTGGTCATGGTGGAATGGTTCTTGTGGAAGCCATGTTGCTAGCTACACAGAAGATTGTGATTCTCCATGTACTTGGCAAGCTGGTGGTGGATGGCCTTCTCTGGTAGTTTACTAAGGTGGGGAGGATGGAGATGGGACGATGGTTGTCTGTGGATAAAGGATCACCTGCTTTGAAGATGGTAATAACCTTGATAATCTTCTGGGGGTTGGGCAAAGAGGAGGAGGAGGAGTGGGTGAGATTAAAGATACAAGTGAAAGCTGGCCTGGTGGTGCTGAGGGCTAAGGTGCTGGTTGCCTTACCTCACGCTACACAAGTGACCTGTGTTCTGGAATGAGCCTGGGCTACTGGGGGTTGGCAGCGGTGGAGAGGAAATGAGCATCCATGGGACTGCTTTCTCGCCCTCTGGGGAGGAGGGATTTCAGTGGTCTGTGCATTTCTGACCCCTGGCAGTGGTTGGGGGCCAGAGCACTGATACTGCAAGAAGGAACTGAGCAGGGCATGCACAAGGAGGAGCATGTGTGCCCCCTCCACTGGCATCATTGCATGTCCCACTCCTGTGGGAGAAACAAGAAAAAGGTCCCAGGTTGCACCAGATGAACAGCCACCCTCCACAGGCCCTGACTTGAATGGTGCTCCCCCAACAATCTGGATCCTATTTGAGGCGAGTAGCATTGGGGGCTCCTCACCACCCTGCCAAGGAGGAGAAACCATGGGGGATGTTGGGGACAGTAGCCTGATCTCAGGTGTAGGGCTGGGAGGATGGTTGAGAAGGCATGCAGACTGGTGGGGACCAGGGAGAAAGATAATCTAAAGATACAAGTGAGAGGCATTATGATGGCTGGAGAGATGAGCCTGAGGAATACAGGCTTCCCTGTAATAAACTTCCCTATATAGTCTTTAATGAGGCAAAGAAGGAGTGAGGAATTGGTATTGCTAAAGTTTGAAAAAATGTTTTAGGAAGCATCTGCATTTTGATAATATTGCTTCAACCTGCTAGAATCAGTAGTGGAGATTCCCATCTTTTTAAATCTTTCTCAATATCCTTTAGTATCTCTAGAAAATTAGCACTGAATAGATCTGATACCACTGCGGTTATATGAACCCCAAGATATTGTATTTGTGTTATTTGTATTATTGGGTAATGGGTTGGAATATTTATACAAAGATTTTTATTTAATTTTAGTAGAACAAATTTGCCCCAGTTTATTTTGTATCCCAAGGCTTTTCCAAATAACACTGCAGTTTTTATTAATTTGGATATTGATTTTTCAGGCTGCGTTAAATTTAGGAGAGCATCATCTGCATACAATCCTATCTTTTTTTACTTACTTTTATTCCTCTAATTGTAATAAAGGTTCTAATCTTTTGGCCATGATTTTAGTGAATATTTTATAATCTGTGTTAAGTAGTGAAATTGGTCGATACAATGCACAGCTCCACGGATCTTTTCCCTTTTTAAGGAATATTTGGATAGTAGCTTGCTTGAAGGAATCTGGGATGTTTTGAGTTATGTTAAAGTAATTGAACAATTCCTCTAGAGTGAGGAGTATCTGGGCTTCAAATATTTTGTAAAATTCAGCAGTTTAAACCATCTGGCCCTGGGGCTTTGCCAGTAGTTAATGATTGGTTGACTTGACTTCTCTCGGCCTGAGTAATTGGCTGATCTAATGATCTAATATTTTCTTCGATTGTAGGTATCTGCATGTTTTCTAGAAATATTTTAGACTCTTGTGAATATTTTGTTAATTGTGAATCTTTTAATTGTGAAGTGTACAATTCTTGATATTTGGCAAAGCATTGGTTGATTTCTTCTGGTTTATTTCTTGTCCATTGTGGTTTTTGATATTATACTGTGTTCTTTGTGTATTTGTCTGCCATGCTAATAATTTAAGTGGTTTTATCTGTTGTATAATAATTGAATCATGTATTTAAAGTTAATTTTTCTGTAACTTCTGTATTTATTTGGCTTTACTTTTCTTTTTTTTGTATTAATGCATTGTATATTGTGTTGAATGAGGTGGTGTGTAATGCTGTTAAATTTTGCATCTCCCTCTCTTATTCCTTTTAATCTCATCTCTCTCTTCATGGCTGCTTCCATACTAATGATTTTACCTTTTATATATAATTTAAAAGCTTCCCATATGTATGTTATTGTAATATCTCTTATTGTATTAAATTTGAAATATTTGTGATATTCTGAGTTTATTTTCTCCTGTGTACAACTTTTGTTATACTGTTATCCAGATGCCTTCCCTTACAGAAATATAGGTGTGCTATGTACATGCAGATTACATGCCACATACTTAATTGTGCAATGTTTGCATGTGGTTCACATACACAAAGTGAACCAGGTCTAAAAAGCAAATTGGATTCGCATGCTGCAAGCTTGACATGTGCACAGCAGGGTAAGCTGGTGTGAACATCTTCTAAAAATGACATCAGGTTCACATGTTGCATGCTTGACATGACTGCAGCAGCTAAGCTGGTGTGAACATCATTTAAACATCCCATCAGGTTCACATGCTATACCCTTGCCATGTGTGCAGCAGCTAAGCTGGTACAAATCTCATCTAAAGATGCATCAGTTTCTATTTCTTATACTACTGCTAGCAGTTGGTCATTAAAATTTATTTGAATTCCCATAAAAATTGGGTAAACTCATTAATTCTGATCCTTTTGCAAGTTAATGGCTTTTGATTCTTGTCATTAATTTGTAAAGTATTGTTTGCTTACTGCATTAAATGCCTAGGATATAGCCAGTCAACATCCCCCATTCCACATGTATGAAGAGGGGCCTCTGTGTTGTGAAGTCTATCCTTTTTGTTTTGGACCATGCAAGTCCCTTATGCATATTTAGTGCTACAAATGTTTCTCCATGACACTTTCATCTCACTTACTTTCCCTTTGCCATTCTGTATTGAGCATATACACTATGGCCATGCTCAGCACTCTTTGTGCTGAGTAGGGTCTTCGAAGCATGCACCATACCTCACATTTCCTCACTGAAATGAGGGACATGAACACTCAAGATTAGTTGCACTAACCCACATGATGATCAGGACACATCATGAAACATGGTGATACAGTACCTCAGAACACAGTGGAAACCATTGCATTAGTACCTGAGAATGAATTTCTACCATTAAGCAGGGGTGCCACTTTAGTAGGGCAGAGGGGTGCAATTGCCCCCCTCCCTGTATTTGGGCCTAGGTTGTTCTTATGGTGTGGCAATAATGGCATTCAATTTGAATTTAATGTTTTGCACAATAAGTGCCCACCAGGCCTGTGCTCACGCTGCAGGTACTCTCCAGACTAGACTGTCTGTATTGTGTTGTCCACACTCTCCACCTATTAGCAGTGGCACAATCACATATGATGTGGATGAGCTATAGCCAAGATTGAGTGCATGAGCCTTGCAAGTGCAACACTGTCTTTCCCACCATAGAGTAGACAGACTGCACACTACAGCATGGAGGAGTCGGTGAGCACTGAACTCTCAATAACAGTGTTTTGGCAGCATATTTTTTTCTACTCTTGGTGAGTCTCTGTCTCCCTGGTGGCTGAAGGGGCAGAGGGTGAATGAGAAGCTAACTCAAGACTAGGCTGCCTACTTACTCTACTAGACTCGCCTTGCAAGAAAGACTCCCACGGCAGCAAGCTAGGCTTAGCAACAGTGGTACCAGCATTGTCAGTGGTCTTTGTAGGCCTTGATCAGTGCAGTGTGGCAACATCCACAGCAGCAACCCAAGTTGGGTGGGCTCAGATGGTGAGGTGACTTGGTCTCAGACCATGTAGGGGACCTGTGGTTGGTTATAGCATCCAGCTTCTGGTGGAATGAGAGGGGGGAGGAGACTAAAAACTGGGCTGATGGTACACTATGCCAGGCTGCAGGTTCTGGTCACATGGCCAGGTAAGTAAAAGTAAATCATTTTTTTTTTTTTTACAGGGGGATTGGGGAAGGAGGAAGGACTGAAATATTGATGTTTTTCACATTTATTCACCTTTGGGTGGCTTCATGAGCCATAGGGGATGGGTACGAATGGAATGGAGTTAGGGAGAAAAATCAGGACAAAGTTCTTTTTTGGGGGGGGGGTGCAGAACATCAGCCAGGAAAAAAAATGGGTTAGTAACTGGGTTTTAAGCCCAAATCTGATCCACTGATCTGGCATATATACAGTTTAATTTTTCCTGATTTGCATATCACTTTTCGGTCAAACCAAATAAGTTGTACCTTTTTAGGGAGGCTGACCTCTACATCCCCATGCTCTGGCACATTATGACAAAGGGCAAAGGAGACTTCAGGGGTGCGCACCATTGAAATGAATGGGGATATTTTTTTGTTACTATTTTATACATTATTGATGGAGAGTTGGAGATTAATGAAGGCCACTGCTTGACTGACAAGGGCCTTGATAGTAGAAAAATGCCCTTCATTATTCTCCAACTCGCCAACATAACATATAAAATAGTAATAGAAAATAACTCTATTCATTTCAAGGGGGTTCGCCCCAGCAGTCTGACCCATGGACATAATCTTAGACTCCTGCCTCTGGCTTCCTAGTACTCGAGTAAGAGACACTTTACTTATATCTATACTTGGTGGGTTGTTTGTAGCAGCATGGCTGCACCCACTACAGTATGTGTGTGTGACTGGTCATGTGGGTGTGTCTCGAGTTATTGCTACTTTTGTGTTTGCACCTTAAAATCTATTTGCATGGAAGCATTCAAAACTATGGAGAGAAAATAGTAGTGTTACAGACAAGACAGAAGTAAGTGGTTTTGAGTGTAGGTTTGTGTACTGGGGTGGGAAGAACCTCATGTTTCCATTGGTATGTGTGCTACAGTTTGGCTGTGAAAATGAGGGTGAGAAGAAAACTGAAAAGCATGGCAATGGTTACAAGCATGCCGCATGCAGATGTATTCAGATACAGTATGTATTGAAGTTCAAGTGAGCCACATGTATGCAGACAGTATGGCTTAGTAGTTAAAACCACTGAACTGCAAGCCAGGTAACCTGGAAGCATGAAGACTCGGGTTTGAATCTCATCAACCCCCACTTGTGTATGGTGTGATCAAGCAAGTCACCTAACTTTTTTACGTATGCAGTTATCAGTGACCACTTGTCTTTATTGCATGCATGCCAGATGCATGCAGTCTTTCCCAATTTAACATTTAAATCATACTTGCAGCATGCATATCGCTTGGATAGTTTTTGTGTGTTCAGCATGAAAACATTTCATTCATTTCTGTAAGGGATATTTTCATGTTTACTTGTGCTTCTGCTATTCTAACAGTCAAAACACATGGGGAATGATCCAAGATAATGATTCCCAAATATTCCACATCTAGCACTATGTGCATCCGTCTCTGAGATGAGAGAAAAAAATCAATTCTTGAGTAGGATTGATGCACAGGTGAATAATGAATAAATCATTTTATCATATAGTGCTCTCCAGGTGCCTAGCTGTCCTAATTCTGACATAACCATTTTATAACCTTTCTAGTTGGATTACAATATTTATCCAAATTTGATGATTTATTATTCATTTGCATAGCTACAGTATGTTAAAATCCCCTTCAATTATATAAGGAGTGTCAAATGTCAAGGTTAAAAAGAAATCTGAAAAACTGGGATCATTAATATTAGGGGCATATATTGTAGCACATGTAATCTTAAAATTAGTTTTATTTGGTTAATAACATCTCTCCTGTACGTTTCTTTTGTTTAATTATGGGTGATAGTGTTCATTTTCTATAAAGAGCTATCATGGCCCCTCTTGAATTTCTTGAATACTCTGTAGTGAAGACTGGGCCCCACCGGTTCTCAAACCATGCTATTTCCTTGGCAGTTGAATCTCTTGCATCATGTGCAATTTTGTATTTCTGTGAAACGTGGCTTCCCAGCCACTGTCCTTTGGGGTAACCATTGCCTTAATGCTTGCGCACTGAGGTTCTTTGTCTTATAGATTTATACTTTTCCTTTCCAGATATTTAATGGTTTTCATTATTTTCATCCTGTTTTGTAACCCTTTGACATTCCAAGTCACTATTTTATAGCCTGTTCCCATTTAATTTTTTTTTTTCCCCATCTTCATTTTCGGATTTTTTCCATACAAAATGTTTCTTGTTACATAGTTGCTTTCCTGGACCCCTTTGTTCAATAATCCAATAGAGTAGTGCAAAGATCTGTTTTAGCTTTCATCCTTCTATTTCTCCACCTATTTAATGTAATGACAAAGCTTTTTTTTTTTTTTTTTTTTACAAATCCCTTCCTCTAATCTAAATCACCCCTTTACAGAAGCAAAAATAAAAAGGGAAGAAAAACGTGAAAACCCTCTTTACCCACAGACAACCATGTTAATCCCCCAAAAAAAAAAAAAAAAACTAAGGTGGTTGCTTAACCATCTTTGTACACCATGAAGAGTATCCTGGCTGGTGTGTTTAAGCTTTCACTAACTTAAGAAAGCACAGATGGAGCCAGGCTGTCTCTTCTATGATTTGTCAATGAAGTATCTTTATTAAATGCTATTAAATTTAGTTTTGGTTAGTATCTTATTCATCAATTTCTCCATATAGATTAAGATGCCAAGAGATGGAGAACAACAAAAGAAACACACAAAAAGACAGTGGGGTTCAATGTATAATTTGTGTGGAGAGGGTTCCCTCTTTCTTCCCCCTTTCCTTTTTTTCTTTTCTTTTCTCCCCTTTTTCCTTCTCCTTCCCTATATGAGTAAAGTCCATCCTTAGCTTTTCTTTAGTGCCACAAGTTCTGAATATTGCCTATCCTTATTGGACCAGAGCCTTGGATATGACATTTTCATTTCTGAATAATCTTTGCTGGTTCTGTGCCATTTTTTTCCCCTTTCCTTCTCCCTTTCTTTTTTTTTATTTGTTTAACCAGGAGAGAGAGAGACTAAGCTGAAAGCTTGTTTACAGGTGCAACCTGGGAGCACAGGGAAGTTAAGTGACTTGCTCAGGGTCACACAATATGCAAGTGGGGGCTGTGGGATTCAAACCCATGTCTCCAGATTTGCAGCTCAGAGCCTTAAACCACTGCTCTATACTGCCTCCCTAATTTAAAATTCCAACATTTTCTCAGACTCCTTTTTGTAGTTAAATGCTTCATGCAGAGTGTCAAACGTTGTATTTAAACATTTCCTGCAATGGGTTGTTCCCTTATTTTTTGTGCTTCTTGACCACTGTCTTGTCTCTGAATTCATTGCTGCAGAGGGTTGTGAGGCATTTGCCATTTAGCAAGAAAGATTTTCACTGGGTTTAATATTGAAAACGTTATACCTTTTATGTAACAGTTGATTGAGGGGATTATACATTTTTATTTCTGTAGTCTCAAAAGACATGTCTGGGTATGCATTGTAATTTATTTGTTCAACTGTTAAGCCTTTAGATACTCTTGCCTTCCGTAATATAGCCTCCTGCCTTCTGTAATATAGCCTCCTGGTTTTGATATTTCAGGGGTTTGATAAAGACAGTTATAGGGTAGTTGGAGTTCCCATTAAATCTAGATCCTGCTCTATGAGCCCTGTACAGAAAATTGTTGTCATTTGGGTATTTCCTGTTTAAGGACTCTGTTGTTAATTTTTCAAAACATGGGAAGTGGATCCCCCATCCCCTCTACTCCTTCAGGAATCCTGCATAATCTTATGTTACTCCTCCTTTCCTGGTCTTCTTGCTGCACCAGTTTTTCTTGCAACATCTGAATTTTTCTCTACTTGCAGTAGTTTTTGAGGGGCTATGCTTGTAACATCCTTGGCTTTAGACATGCAGTCTTCCAATTTACTTGTTCTTAGTTTTTCTAACTTATTTAAATCACTTAGTGACCATGTGACACTGCTAAGAGTGCCTTTGATTTAACCCAGTGATTTCAAAATATCATCTTTCAAATTAGCTACAACTTTTAGTATAAAGTTTGACATGTTCTCCTCTTCAGTTTCAGGTGTACTACCATCCATTGCCTTTGGTTTCCCCATGCATTGTTCTGTGTTTAGGTTTTGTGTTTCTTCCCCTATTTTTGCCTCTATTGTACCTTTTGTCTCTAACTACTTATGCCACTGATAAATTTGAATCCCATTTCATGTTCTGAGCCATCTATTTGTTTTGTATTGCTGTTTTAGGGGTTCTTTAAGTTTTCTACATTTGCGATATCTCCCTTTATGATTTCTGTGTTCAGATTTTGTTTTTAATTTGCCATTAGTGGCACAAGTTGCATCTACTAGTGCATTTGGGACCTCACCCCTTTCTACCTCAATTGGCTCCATTTGAGTTTGTCTTGGGGATGGCACCCATTTATTTCTTACTGGCAGCTGTTTCTTTAATATCAATTTCTTTGACATAAGAAATGTTATCTTTTCCTTTAGCAGGCAAGACAGCCACCGCTGGAGAGCTCCATATTGGAGAGAGCAATTGCTGTGGCATGATGGTAAAGTCTCTCAAATCTGGCAAGCTGCGTGAATGCTGGTTCTTCTGATGGCATTTAATTCATATTAGCCTTGAATTTCTTTTGTCTTTCCACAAATTTTCATCAGTGAGTGTTTGCCCTTCTGTCAACTTTAGACGTTACAAAAAACAAAGCCACAATTGCTTGTCTGTACAGCAAATGAATCTACCATTTCTCTCGTGCTTGCTGCTTCATTTTCTCATACCACCATTCATAGTAATCTAAGGAGCTCCAGCCAGGTACCATGGCATGTTCTTCACCTGGCCTTCTTGGACGTGCCCATGTCGCAACATGGAGCTGTTCCTTACAGGTGCCCAATGTTTTTGTTTAAGCTAAATAGATTTTTATTAGTTTCTTGTCATTTGTTCCTTCAAGAACTATTTATTCTAATAGCACATTATTGCACAAACATTTGGCACCTTGAAGACGTCTTAATAGATTAATTTGCTTAAATCATGAAAAGATTGATCAAGTTACTGAAAACCCTTAAATTTACAAGGTTACTCAAATCAAATTTTAGAAAATTATAAACTGAGCTGTATCACTTTTACATTATAAATTTAATCAACAAATGTGCAGCTAATTTGCCAGAAATTTGCTCAACAAATATATTACTGAATGTTTAATTGGACTCCATATAAAACTTATTTAAAAAACTAGATATTTGAATAAATATTTATGAGCAATAAATAATATTGCAACAGCCTTTACAAAACCTTTAAGCAGCCTTTAAATAGCGTGAGAATACTCTTATGTGCAATACGTTATAAGTTCCAATACTGTATAAATATTACAGTTCTCAAAGCGCAGAAAAACTGGGGTAAAGTAAAAACAATGTAGCTACAGTAACACGTCCGCTGGTATCAAGCACTTATAAAAGTTTAATCTTGTGGCTTTTAATGTATCTCACCAAAATTGAGACCTTCCAAAGTTTTACGATTCTCTTCAAATTTTAGGAGACTCAAGTATGCTTTGAAGTTAAGAAATCCTGTCTGACAATTTTCAAGTTGTTAAACTTATGTAGATTTAGAGCTATGTTCATCAACCTCATAAAATCTTTGAGGTCTTCGGCTTCCTGGTTTTCTGCTGCTCGTGAATCTGGTACTAAGATATTCTTCCAGACAATGAATGTGAGCCAGTCAAAGTGTGCCCTTCAGTCTCTCCCTTGTGGAGAGTAGCCAACAGCTCTTCACACGTGAACTCTAAATTAAAGGTTAACACATTATTGTTAATTGGGAGGGTATAAATTCCCCCCAAATTAAATGAAATATTTTTGAATAAAAACAAAGATGTTATGTTCTTCTGACAACCAGGCAGTGCAAACAGGTGATGCAAAAAGCTAGCAGCATTCTCAGACGCATAGGAAGGGGTGTATCAAGTAGGAATAGCAGATTAATAGTCCCGCTGTACAGGTCCTTGGTGAGACCTACTGGAGGCCACACCTCAAGAAGGACAAGGATTGCCTTGAAACCATGCAGAGAAGAGCTATGAAGATGATACATGGACTACACGAAGAACAGTATGAATCTAGATTACACCATCTTAGGATGTACTCTCTGGAGAGAAGGGATAGGGGAGATATGATAGAGACATTTAAATACCTCAAAGGTATCAACTCGGTACAAACACAGGATCTCTTCAGGGAAAACAAGAATATATGGACAAGGGGGCACAACATGCACCTGAAGGGAGATGGTTGCAAAACAAACAGCAGGAAGTTTTTCTTCATGGAAAGGGTGTTGGAGCCCTGGAACAGTCTGCCCTCCATGGTTGTGGAAGCAAAGAAAGTGGGGGAATTCAAGCTAGTGTGGGACAGGCACTGTGGAAACCTTAGACAGTAAAGAAACTGGGAGGGGTAACTTTTACGGCAGACTAGATGGATCGCAAGGTCCCCTTCTGCCGGCACTTATGTTCTTATGTTATATAATGTTGGTATTTTACTTGAAATTTAATTTATTTTAATGCTTTTTAGTCACTATCTAAGTTCCTTTTAGTAGCAAATGGCATATCAAGTGCTTTATTGAAGATAGAGCAGCATCTTTGGCATTGCTCAATATTTAAAATGTCGTTAACCAATTCAAGGTATTAAGTTTATTTAACAAATTAAATATTTTTTACCTTAAGCACAAAAGCATGAATCCCACATTTCATTTTAAAGTAGATTAGTTTGCTACACTTTGTCAGCAAGATTCCAAGGACTAGTGAAAAGAATTGCTTTGCTAAACCTTCTGGTCATGGTGTTTGCTGCTCATCTCTGTAGTCTCACAGGTGTGCTAATGCTGAATGAAAGAGGTCTGTGAGACTGAGATATGTGCATGTTTAGCCCCATGTCATGCGAGTCTTAACAATGCAAAATTTAAAATATTTAGTTTTATTCAAGTTTTTTTAAGAAACTTATTTTCCTCTCTTAAAATCCCTTACTTATGTTTAATTTCAAACAAAGGGAGCTAAATAAAATTATTAGTCTGTCTGTTTCTTTGGAGCTTATCCACACCACATCTACAAAAAGCCCCTTTTACAGGAAAGTATTTTAACATTGAAAAGGAAGACAGATAAAATAAATCTCTAGCTGGTTTAACTGATTTTCCAAGACTCCAGTATTCCGCATTTAGAGTTCCTGACTTAGAATACCAACCCCAAACAGGCTTTTCCCTGCTGCAGGGGAAGTTGCTCCAAATGTCACCCTCTACAGGGCTTCTCTGCCACCCAGCAAAGGGTGTGGGCTACCCCAACATAGCAAATTCTGGCAAACCCTTGCTGGTCAGTGGGATGCAGCAGCTCCCTTGCAGATTTTACTGTTGCAAAAGGTAGTGTGAAAAGTTTCTGAATATTCCAATAATTAACAAATCACAGGCAACAGTGGCATTTCTGATTTGAATTGGTCAAAAGCATATCTCAAAACCTTGCTTTTGGCACTCCCCCCCCTAAGCGAAACAGTGTGCAGCAACTTCTTCCTCCTGTTTACTCACATGTAGCAGAAAGAATGTCTGCTTACTCATAACTTTGGCAATTTTCAATATTTTGACTCCAAACTTTCAAAATAACCATTTTTTTCACACTGTCTCATAAACATGTCAGGTGTCTATTATTTATTTATTTTTTTTGTTAATCCTAGATGAGACATGTTTTCACACTTGCGGTACAAAACACATTGGCCACTATTCTGTAAATGCCACATGTCATGTTTTTAAGAGGGAGTCATAAAATTACATATGTTGAAAATTTGGGGTCAGAATAAAAAGTCATCTGTAGTGCCAGCCTGTATCCCAAGTGGGTAGTGCTTTGTGATCCAAGTTTAGGGGTTAGCTTGATGGGCTAAGGCTGAAGAATAGCCAGTGATGGGGCTGGGGGGGCGGTCGCCCCTCCTGGCTTCCCCAGTGTGAGTAGTGGTGCCCCACCACCATCTTTATTCACTGTTTAGTGCCCATTGTGGGGCCCATTATTGACTGCATGGCCCCCCTGGCTCCACCACTGAGGATAGCACTGTCATGCAATGTCCATCCCTAAGCCTGGGAAGGAAATGTGCAGGGTTGCTCACAGGCCCAAGTTTCCTATAGTGAAGCGAAATCCTCTCTTGGCATAGGACCCTGCAGCTCTGCACCCACGGATGCTAGAGGGCCCTGCTTTTAGGCTGACAGATGAACTCTTTACCTTGCATGTCAATCTGTAGCCACAGCCCGCTGTACAACCCCGCAAATTATTGGCATCAATTGCTACTCAGCCCAAAGGGCCCTGCACTTCTGCAGGCAGAAGGACTCTTCCCTTGGTGGAGGGCCTAGAGGGTCCTCCATATCTGCATCTGTTCATGCGGGTCCCAAAAATGCAGCATCTTCTAGCCACTGCCAGGAATTGGATTCTCGATGACTGCCTCACATCAACCTCCCCAGAGGAGGAGAGCAGTCTGTCAGATGTTCATCCTCCTCTCTGAGGCTAACTTCTGCTCTGGGCTTATTCCTGAACCTGGGTGGAGGGCACCACAAGCAGTAGCACTACTGCTTGTGCCAGTGGGCTGGCAGGCTTTTTTTTTTGTATTATCTATTTTTCCGCCCCCGTGCTCGCTGGTCCTCCACTCCTTCAGGCTCTGACAAGTTCTCCCTGACCTCTTCTGTCCTTGCATGGCCCTTCCCTAGTCCCCAGATCACAGCCGACCCCCGGGATATCCCGGTGTATCCCTTCACCGGGCTGGTCCCTCTCCTCCGAGGGGGAAGGAACTGGGGGGAGGATAGCCCCAGCACATCCTTCTAGGGCCCAGGGGTGCTGCTGGGGAACAGGAGGCACTGGGAAGGCACTGGAGGCCCTTAGGAACAGAAAGCCATCATCCAGAGGGCCAGCGAGTGGTTTTCCTGGCTTTCTGTTGGGGGTAGCTTAGTGGCGTCATAGCGCACATAAGCGTCTGCTTCTCCCAGTTAGTATTAGGCGTAGCCTGCGATGCCCAGCCTCCGCTAGGGAGCCAGCAGGTGCTGGACCAGTCCCTACCCTCCCCTTGGAAGAACTGTCCCTAGGATGCTCAATCCTTCTCCCGCCCGGTGGGCCCCTCCAGTGACCCGGGCTGCTCCCAAACCGGGTCGCTGGCGTTGCAAGCAGAAATCCAACTGCTGCGCCAGTGGGCTGGCCTAGGCTGACAGGCTTTTGATTAAATATGAACACCATAGATTGTTAATGATGCAAAATAATAAAATCATTATTCCAGCTGGCTAAACTTCCCCGGGCATCTTATCCATTCATCTTGTCTGAGGTCAAAACATTTAAGAAATGATTTAAATCTTCTTCAGGAATATCTCTCTCAAGTGAGCGACACCTATGGAACATAGATGCCATCCGCGTCTGTGCTATCCAGAAACCTTTGACTAGTGAGGCCACTCACTATGACATGTCTCATCGGTGCCTATAGACAGTGGGTGGCCCCATACCTCCCCAGTTCTTTCCTTTACTTACTTTTCTGATGTCTACTTCACATCAGACTGAAGGAACAGCTCTTTTGAATATCACTGCTGTGTGCATCACCATGAATCCACACAAGCAGCATTCGAAGGCAGCAAAAAATTTAAATCTCCATAGGAAATCTCAGGAAATGCATTTATTTAGACCTGGGTGCTCAACCCAAACCCCAGCGCTTCAGTGATGGCTTTCATCAGTGAGCCATCTCTCCTGCCATCGCTGGTTGTCAACAGTCTTCCCTTCTGTGGTTTCCTGCTATCCTCGCACTGCTCTCTGTGTTCCCACTGTAGGTTCATCATTATGGTGTTGAGTGCTGGTCATGTCTATGGTCTTTACAGCCATTCCAACTGTCCTTGAATGTCAAGGTAAATTTCTGGCTTGATAGCCAAGCTCCCCAGTTACCATGGGGCTGCCTTGAGCTGCATCTCCTGGCTTTGCCTTGTCAAGATCATCACTGTTTTGGGTGGAATTGCCAGCTTTCAGCTTCCCACTTCTTGCTGGTCATTGCCTGCCTTTGCCTTTCCTGTGTGCCAGCTTCATGTGCAGTCCTCCTGCTTTGTGCATAGTTGTTTCATATTCCTGTCATTGCTTTTGCCTTTGACTGTACTTTCATCATTGGGTTTCCCATTACTTTTTTTTTTTTGGTCTGGCTGTCCTCTGGGATGTCTTGGTCAGTTCTTGGCATTGGTCTAGCCTGTCATCAGAGTGGGGCCCATGGCTCACTTGGGCACCATTGCTTGGCCAAGCATGTCAATGGTCTTGCCATTGGGGTGGAAGTTGACATTTGCCAGCATCCCCCATTTTGCTGGTTATAACCTGGATTTGCCTCATCATTGTCCCCACTTCATGTGCAGCCATCTGCTTGCTATCTGGCTATTTCCCTATTTCCATCATCATCTTTGCCTTAGACTGTGGGTTTTGGCTGTTTTGGCCATGCCAACAGTTGTGTGGGACATTGCACTTGGTTTATGGCTTCCGTCTCAATCCCATGTTGTCATGGGGCCTGTGGCTCTTTTGGCTTCATCACATGACTTTGCCTTGCTGGTTGTTTGAGTTAGGGTGCTGTTTTCCAGTGTTTCCTTTTCTGTTGGTCACCACCCAGCTCTACCTCTACAATGTTCCTTCCTGGTCATCCATTTTCCAGTTGAAGTTATGGTTTGTTCGCAAACCCTGGTGTGCACATGCCATCAGTACTTTTTGCATTGTCTCTTGGGTTTTCTTGCTCCCATGCTTCCTGTGCTATGTTGTTGTCGCTGTATTGTGGCTCCTGACTTCTTTGGCCTATGGGACATTGACCTGTATTTTGGTTGGCTGCTATACCTTTCTGATGGCCCCCCCCCCAAATCCATGTTGTCTTGGGTACTACATTGGAATGATTCTATAGGTGTGGCTCATTGGAGGGAGATATCCCTGAAGAAGATAGGACACTTACAGTACATACCAGGGCACTTATTTACCAGGGCACGTACTTTCCAGTAACTGTAGATCGTAGAGGGAATCTCCTCCACTGAGCCACAGCATGCCCTCCTGCCTTCCCTCCATGTTTTGGGATCAATTGTGGGGGATTTGGGCATTGCTGCTTTTCTTTTCCCTATGTGTCCTGTATTGTGTTTTTCTTTTCCTTCTGCTGTTGCTCCCTCTTTTGGGGGTGTCACCAGGGATCCTGCCATTGATCATCCTTGCTAGGTCTGCTGAGAATGGACATCAAATAGCCGTTACTGTTTATTTTCGATTCTTTAAGTATTTTTTTTTTCATTGTTGTCTCTGTGCTGCTGAAGTACAACAAGCTTTTGTTCTGATATTTTTGCAGCTGTAAAATCTACAAAGATGACACTCGCACAAGTTGTGGTGTTTTGGGGACATATCTCACTATATGAGGGCCTGCAAGATTTGCCAGAATTTCAACCAGGCTACAAGGTGATGCCAGCAGCAAGCACTGGAAATCTTCCTTACCCAGAAAGCGTTGAAAGTCATGGAAAGGCTATGGGTTCTGCTCCAGCTTCTCCCTCATCATTGACCGAAAAATGGTTGTTGAAGTCATAAGGAAAAAAAAAACTGTCATCACAGGCCTCATTCTTTGGGCAATAAGCATAAACGCAAAGATAAGATTGCTTCACTGGTGAGGTCCAGCTTACTGTTGAAATCAGGTATGTCCTCATTAACACTTGCTCTGGCAGCATCCACTAAAGTCTACCCGGTCGCTGAAACACCAAGGTTGGGGCTTGGTTCAGGCACTATCATACCTACTATAGACAGTATGTTGCCACTGTCATTGGGGTCTGCCCTTTTGCAGGTAGTCCTGGACCCATTTCTGGGTGCCATCAATTCCCAAGCTGTGCTGGCATCACTTTCAGACCTGATGCATTGGCGGTAGTTTTGCCATCAACAAGGCTGCCTGAATTAGGGCCTTCATTGACTGATTCTAGAAGCACACCAGTAATTCCTCCTTATCTGACACCACCTATGTTGCTGGCTCCTTCTTTGGCTCCCATCAACATTTCTTATGTTAATGACCAGGCAGAATATAATCCTGGCCTCCATGGACATACAGTATGGAGGATAAATACAGGGGTGAAGAGCAGTTTGCAGAAGTTAACCTGCCTTTTAGCTCCACCCTATCATCTGGCAGCAGGGACTCTGGTTTATCCACCTGGATCTCACCCCTGTGGAATCCTTTTTTCAGTCTGTGCTTCAGTGAATGCTGTCTTCCATGGATTTGCTGTTGAGGAGCAAGATTCCACTAAAAGAAATCCAATGGAATTGCTGAAGGTTCCTTACACACCTTCCATTATAATTCCTCCGGTGTATCCTGCCTTAGAAGATGCTGCCTTTGCTGCTTTGCATAGGCCTGATACCCTACCTGCAGTTGCAGAGAAGGCTGAACAGTACCCTGCTCCATCTGTTAAGCCTTATGATGTACAGCCTAAAACTGACTCTGTAGTCGTCATGGCTGCTCATGATCACTCTAAAGCTCCCTAGGCACATGAGTACTTTGCCTCCAAATAAAGAATTTAGGAGGTTGGATATAATGGGCAAACATACTTGTGCATAAGCATCCTTAGGTCTGTAGATTTCCAATTACCAGGCTCATATGACAAAATATTAGAATAGCCTATGGAAAACTGCACATACTGCAGTACAGTTTTACCAGATGGTCCTGCCAAGACTGATGTTCTCAAAATCTTGTCAGCTGGTTCTGAAGATGGCAAACTTCTGCTACATTCAGCATACAATGTGTTGGATGCCTCTTCCAGGGCCGCAGCCTCTGGAATCTGCATTAAATGTTATGCTTGGCTCAGAGTAGCTGACTTTGTCAGTGATGTACAACAAGCTATTCCAGGGGCTCCAAATTATTTGATAGTGATGTTGAAGATGCACTTTGTCACCCTCAGTCCTCCAAAATTGCTTTATGGTCTGTAAAATCCCTTTGTCATTTGCCAGCCAGAGGGCATGTAGGGGATCACTTTGTAGGCCTGCTGCCAGAGGTAACTATGCATATAATCAGTAGAGCCATGGCAGAAGTGGAGGTACCCTCCTGGGTCTCCTTCCCTGTGGTGCCCATGCAGGAGCACTCCAAGGAATCTGTTCCAGCGGCCCTGCAACACCTGATTCCACCAGATTATCTTCAGCCTCTTCCCCCCCTCAACTATTGCCTCCAGAAGTGTGGGGGGGTCTTCCTATATTGAAAGTAGTGGAAGGAGATCACTGCAGATGAGTGGGCCTTGGAAATAATAGAAAAGGGACATGCTCTGGAATTGTTAAACCCCTCCAGATCATCCTCTGTCCCTTTCCTCTTATCCTCTGGGATACCTGTCCCTTCTAAAAATTCATTCAGACCCTGTTTCCAAAACATACTATCAGACTGGTTTCTCACCCCCCCCCCCCAACACAAGACCGGAACAAGGGTCCCAAAGTGGACAGGAGATTAACATCCTGTAGTGGACCTAAGAGACATCAGTCTGCACCTCAAATATAAGCTCTTCAAAAGTATCCCTTTCATTGGGCCTCACCAATGGGCTTTATAGCTGATAGGGTCTAGGACCACACAAACCTTTGCAAGCGGTACACCAGGGGCTGCCCATGGTGTCCTACATTGCCCTTCTGTACATAAAAGTGGGTGACCCCATCCCTTCTCAGTTATTTTCCCGCCATCCATCAAAGCTTATCTGACTGGTGTGGAAATGTCACTGCTTCAGCCACCATTTTTTCCTTTTCAGTAATAAAATGATCATTTCATTGCATTGTCATGACTGGCATGTCATCTGAAGAGCTGGCAATGTGTGCCTGCAATAGGAAGTGAGAAACTTATCCTCTGAGCAAATGACCTCAAGCTAACCAGCCTGCCTGTTACTGTAGACTGTGGGAATATCAAGTTCCAGCCACAGAACTTTGGTGGGGGAAGGCCCTCCTGGGTGCACTACAGGTCACGCCCTCTTCTTCTGTGATATTATCTTCAGTGGTTGCCTGTCCAGGTGGTGCCACCCCCATCCTGACTGCCAAATGGAACCTTAACGGTCTGGGTATGGGAGGGCACCATTTCCTAGCACCACAACCATACAGCAATGTGGACTGTGATGCCTCTGCCTCTCCCATTGACTGTATCTCTCTGGCTGTTAATTTCACACATCGATGGTTGCACCTTTGCCTCCCCCATTGACTTATTTATGCTAATTCTCAGCATCGACGGTAAAGCCCTTGGCCTGCCCTGTTGACATGTGCTGACACCAGGACTACATCTGTGGTGCTGCTGCTTCCTTAGTTAATGTTCCTGTGCATCTATTGTCAATGGGGGGCACCTCTGCCACCCCCATCGACATACCCAGGCATTCTTGTCAATGTTACAAATGCCAACATTAAGATGGTACTCAAGCCAAGTGGTTATGCTAGGACACCTTTTTACCTCTTTCCCCAGTAACAGACTCCGTCCATGAGGTACCTAGTGTGCAGCCTCATGGTGATGCATTGCAGGCCATCACATCAACTCTTTCCTGAGCATTGATGGCCCCTGCAAGCTCATTTCTTTCACTCTGTTGACCATGTTGACTGCATCCAGAAGTGCCACCTAGGAGGACCACCAGGAAGAAGACTGTGGCAATGCCCCTCTGAACCAATATGCTCAGTGAGAGAAGACCTCCTAGGTCCCCCAACTGAAGTCCCACCTTTGACAGTAACACTGCAGCCAGCAACAGGCTGCTTGGTGCTTACCTCTCAGGGAAAGGCCATTATTGGGGTATGGCCCACTCACCTGTCATTCTCCCTTCCCTCTGGTTTACAAGGGAGGATGTCACCCTGACTGCCATAGGCCTCCCACTCTTCCTGCTACATTTGGAAGGGCAGGTTACAAATCTGCATCAGCCATCCTTTGAGGGGGGGGTTATCGGAGCTGCCCCAGAATATAGTTTGACACTGCACATAGGGGGGCTGGATGTTCAGGACAACAGAATAATCTCCTCGGACATATCCGAAACTGAGCATAGTAAACCAAAAAGGTCACTCTACCCTCAGGACAGCTGAGGCAGCTGGCCCATGCTCCCCTACCAGCCATGTCTAAGCAGGGGTTCCCCAGTACCCCACATCTGCAGCTGATGGGGTGGATATTTCTAGATAAGGCCTATGATACCTAAGATGCTGCCAGGGTGCCTGCCCCTGGCTCATTGTCTTAAGAGACATACTTCAGTGGTGCTGGCTCTGCCTCTGACAGGCAAAAGACCCTTCTCCATGCCCTCCACCCCAAAAGGGGATGGAGTAGGAGGGACAATGGTTAAAGGCCATCCTTCTAGCCTGTAGGCTTAAGTGGAGCCTGGAACCCTTCTTTCCTCTTTCATTCCCAATTAAGGTGTAGAGAGAGGGTGTGTGTCTGGCCAGTATCCCTGACTGTTCCACTGCTAAATGACATCCTTTAGGCAAGTAGTAGGGCACCTGCCCACCCAGCTGTCCATTCCTTGAGTTTTTAACCATTCAAAGGGGGGGGGCAATAGTACCAGTGCTTCATTAATTGTTGCAGGTTCCAGCACCATTGTTCCCAAGGGTGGTCATCTGACTGATTTAGGACAGGGTGGTGACACCAGAGGCTTGGGACCTACCAATGCCAGCATAAGGACATGCTCTGGATATTTGTGTACTCTCTCTAGACTGTTCACCAAAATTTTCCTCATTTCCTCCCAGAGCATCTGGTAATGTATCTGGAAGACTATTCTCACTTTCCTATAAGTCAAGCTTTGGTGACCCTGTTCCCTGGGAATATAGTGGTTTTGAGGTCCTAGTCCTCAAAAAGCACAGCAGATCTGAGGCTTACCCCAGATCCTAGAGCCAGAACCCTTTCTTTTCAGGCATAGCAAGTCCAGAATAATCAACTTGTGAGTCCTGCTACCACAGCTGTATATAGGGCATTGCCTCCTTCTCAAGGATAGATAGAAGCTATGCCTTCAGATCACAATTCTTATTTTCAAGAGAATACACTCAGTCCAGGGTGTTCCACTGGCCTTATTAGTTTGAAACATTACACATTTCCACCCAATACTTAATGGTGTCAGCTCACTCCAAGGTGCAACTTTTATATATTCTCGCATGGACCAGCTAAGTGTTCCATGTTCTAGACCTTGGTCAATATGCCTCCAGCCTGATCAACCTTTGACAGTACTTGAAGATAGGGAGGCAGTCTGGGAACTCTTAAGACCCAACCTTCCCCAAACTGAACAGGCTGACTGATAACACAGCCCTAGGTGATCCATCTCACAGGTCTCTAGACCTTCTAATAATGGCCACTATCCTGATATTCAGGACCAGGTTAGATGCATCTAAGGCCTTTTTAGGTGATCTCTAACAACACTGGGTATGCTACATATCGAAGCTCTGGAGTAGAGCATTCTGATGTCCCTTTCTGCAGCAACTCTTTTCAGCATCGAAGATGATTAGCATCTTGGTACACTGGAGGGATTTTTCAACCCCCTAGCAGCTACCTGTGCATGTCATGAAGCCTTCTGTGGATGCAGATGGGCAATATCGATCCCTTTTTTCCTTTCTGGAAAAAAAGGAATCTGGAGTTAGCCTCTAGTTGACTACCTAGAACCAACGAAGTGTCATTCCAGAAGATATATCACATGCCTAACCAGAAACAAGTTAGGCAGGCCATGGTTCAGTATGCATGACAAGACCTTGCTGATACCTGTAGTGACAGACCTGTGTGGCAAATGGGACAGCACAGAATCTATCCTTTTTTTGGCATCCCCTCTTACTGCAAACAAAAAAGAGGAATGATGGATTTTTATTCACTCACTCCAGAACCTAGCATTCGTCCTGACATGGCACATTCTCCCTTTATTAGTAAGGGAAGTGCCTACACACCTTTTCCTTTTCTTTTCAGGATGAGCGTCCTTTATGCTCCCAATGGAGGGGTTAGCTGGGGCATCCTCCACTACTCATGGAGCTATAGATACCTGTTCCACAGACTGTTGAAATTGACAGTAGACCTACTCTCCTGTTCTCGTGCTAAGGCTTGCTCTCACTACAGTGCAATGTTATGGCCCATTAGAACCCCATCTGGAATTATGGTCCTGCCTGGATCTTGAGAGCATAATCATGGTTAGACTTGGAGTCTCCTGAAAAATGGTCTCTGACTGGAAAGACTTCCACCAGACCCATTTAGGTTACTGTTCTTGTATAGTAACCCCAACCTGCAGTATCCACTACTCTTCTCACATGTGGACTCCCACAGTGCACTTGGGCTGTTGCTTCAACTTTCCATGTGCCTATTGCAGACTATATGGTAACCCATTTGATAGGGGCTAGTATATCTAGCAGAGGCTTTTGATCTTTATAGCCTCTAGTTTATAATACAGTCCTAACTGGAGGCCTGAAATGGAAACCATTACCTTGGCTCTCTTTGGAGCAAGTGGTGACTAGCGGCCTGCATTACAAAACATTACCTTGGCGCTCTCTGAGCTGGCAGTGTCTGGAGGGGTAGGTCTCCTTTTTTTTTTTAGTGCCATTCCTTCTAATCTAAGATGTCACCACTTCAGGCTGACATACTAACCTTGTTCACCTGCTACACAAGGACTGCGAGTCTTTGTGTACTCACCCTGAGTGTTTTCCGGTCGAGGCCTAGAATACTCAGGTGTTCAGTATGCTGTAACTGCCTCCAAGGAGTCCTCGCAGCTTGATTTTCAGCCTCCTTTGGAAAATGAGGCCCTTTATCTATGAACAGTGGCTGCCCAGAGGGTTGGTCATGTGTTCATTCAGATTACAAATGTCATGGTAAGCAACTTCTTGCACTGCTTGTGCCCATTTACTTAGTGACCTAGTGCATGTTTCAACTTGTATCTGCTGTGGAAACATGTGCAGATAACTGACATACTGTCTGCATTTTCACTAGGAATTTACAGTCTGGACATTGCTCTCTCAAAGAAAAGGCTTGAGCCTGGCAGGTCTGCAAGGCCTTCTTCCATGGGCCTGTAGCCTTCCAACCACCCAGACTGTTAATGGTTAGAACTGCTTGGTACTAATCCCATAGGTATGGCCTGATCAGATATCCTTGAATATTGAACAGTTACGTACTTATCGTAACAGTTCTTTGAGAGAATTTCTTTCATCAGGCCATGCCAACCCACCCTCCATCCCCCTATGGACTTACAACTTGGTACATGTGGTCTCCTTTCTCTGTGAAAGGCCACCAGATGTCTCCATGTTGGGTTTTTGCAGCCTTTGTCAGGCAAAACCATGCTTTCCCACCTAGTTTCCTGCACAAAGGCCCCAGGGACTCGTAGTATTGTATGTGCTGTCTCCTTCGCTAGGAAGGTTTACTGGATATTTTCATCCTGGGTTTCCCAGTCTTCCTTGTTCAGCAGAATCCTACCTAATCATTCAGTTCCTTGAACAGAGGTTCAAGGGTTTTACACCATTAGGTATGCTATCTTTTTCCAAGACTGAATATCTGATAACTTCATGCCAGGTATTCTGCCTTTCTTGTTCGGTACAGACCTACATTCTCTCCTGGTTTCCTGCGGGGAACTGAGAAGGGAAGGGATGTGAGGGACACTCATGCTTATGAAGGATGACATACAGTTGGATGTTATCGGGGCAGCCCCTGGTGGACTGCTTGCAAAAGTTTGTGTGGTCCTAGGGCCTGGTGGCTATATAGCCCATAGAGTTGTCCTGATGAGATCTTCTCTTGAAGATCTATTGTTATGGTAAGTATGTAACTGTTCTATTTGGAAGGTGTGTCTACAAGCCCGGATTCCTGTTTTGCAAATGGAGGATTGGATCTGTTACCTGGACACGAAAGGTGCATACCTTCATATCAAGATCACACACAGTACCTCTTCCTCATGCTGGAGGACAGGCACCATCCGTTCCGAGTGTTGCCCTTTGACTTGGCCTCAACATCATGGCTATTTACCAGATGGTGAGCAGTGGTTGTGGCACCCTTCGCAGGGAAGGGTTTTACATCTTCCCTTAATTGGACAGTTGGCATCTGAAGGCCAGTTCCAGGGAAGCTTTACTTCACACCCTTTCCTGAACAATTAAACTGTTTTGAGGTACTATGAACAATGGTAAATGTCAGTAAGTGCTGACCCCATGCCAGCACCTGCAGTACATTGGGGTGGTAGTGGACACAAACAGGGGATTTGCTTTCATGCCACAGGCAGGGACAGACTCCCTTATTGCTCAACCACACTGGATACACAGAAGGCATTATGTATCTGCTAAGACAATGTAAGGTCTCCTGGGCCTGATGACTGCTGCCATAGTAACAGTGCTTTTGCGCAACTCCATATGTGAATCCTGCACGGGAACCTTTGGGTACAGTGAAATCCATCGATAGACGAGTTGGAACAAATTATAATCGTCCTGTTCCCCCTTTTGAGTACTACTATGATGGATAGACTGCAGCAACTTACTCGATGGCATGCCATTTCTTCCATACAATTGTTTACCTGTCTTGAGTCAGACTGACAGTCCTGTTCCTCTTTCTATGTTGGGGTGGGGGAGGGCTAGTTTTCCCATGGATTCCCTTCACCACAGCAGAGCCGGGGAAGGCCATCACCATCCTCCACCCCAAAAGTAATCCAATCCAGAGTGACTGCCAGCTGGAGTGGAAGGATGGGTCAGAGTGTCTCAGCAGGCTTCATGAAGCACCTGGTCTGCTCACTTTTTTTCCTGCTTTTTTTGCTGGGGGTGCAACAGCAAGGATGACATGCGTCCATGGAGGCACACATGCATTCCAGAACCATGGCACCTTCTTCCCCCCCCAAGACTTGACGCTTGTCTGCCATGCATTGGCCCTACTCCCAGGCCTCCAGCTTGTGGCAGCCAAGAGCTGGGAAGATCCACCACCCCTGTCTGAGATGAGCTGCCAGATGGCTGCTCAACCTTCTCTCAGACCTCCCTTCTTCTGGCTCCTAGTAACCAGAACTCTGGTCACTGGTGTGAGGAAAGGTAAGGTGTGTACAGTGCCTCAGCCCACTATGCCACTGAGCTAGCCCCTATGGTCGGCCATTCCTTGTACCAGCTTCTGTACAGATACTTCCTTAGATGCCTCAGGCTGTAAGTGGGATGCTCCTCTCTGCTTCTTACAGACACGAGGGTCCTAGAACAGAATGAAGGCTGAATGGCATGTAAATGCCTTCGAAATGAGAGCTGTCCCATACAGCCTTCAGGCATTTCAGAATTCTCTGCTCCTGTTCTCTGTTTAATACAAATGAACACTGTCCATGCCTGCACTACATAAACAAGGGAGCACTCACTCCTATCCCCTAAGTAGGAAAGTAATGAGAGTATGGTACTGGACAAAGTCTCATGATCTGCTGTCAGCTGTTTCTTTCAGGTCTCCAGAACATTTTGGCCAACAGAATAATCGGGTCTCTGTCCATGTTTCATGAATGTTAACTGCTGATCTCTGTGGTACTCCAGTTCTTCACAAAATGGAGTCATGCAGAGCTTGATCTCTTTGCATCCCCATACAATGCAAAACTCATCTTTCTGCTCGCTTCAAGGCCTGAAGTTTTTGGGTGAGACTTGTCCCTTTGTCTTGGAAAGGGAAATTCCTATACGAATTTCCCCCAATTCCTCTTGAAGGATATTTATTTTTTTCTAAATTTGGTATGCTTTTTTCCCCAGCTACTGTGGCTCAGCCCATGCCCATCCTGGACCCAAGAGACTTGCCTCAGACAGAGGATATCACCCTGGATTGCCCCCCAGGGTTGGGCCACGCACGATGTTGGGGAAGGGTTCTGGTAGATGAGTCTACAGGCATTGCCTTCTTCGCTTACCCCCCAGGGCAGGGTGTAGAGTTAGGCCAGTCACACTGGAAAGGTCAACGGCCATAGTGCCACGGTGGGTGACCAGAGCAAGGTGTCGTATAGGCAGCCACTATTTTTGATCAGGTTCAGATGGGAGGCATGGCATGCAATGATGCTGTAATGCAGAGCATCAGTGTCTGGCACTCCTTCCAGGAGATTCCAGGCACCAGTCACATTAGAGCCCTTGGTCTCTGCCAGAAGTTTGTAGTGCACCAGTCACACAACCCTCTTCTCCCGAGGAGAGCCATCCCTTGGATGCTCAATCCTTCTCCCGGGCTGGCCTTCTGTCTCCAGTCGGGTCCCAAACTTGGGACATAGGCATTGCAGGTGTAACCCCTAGGTGGTGCTTTCCCAAGGGATACCACCCCTGTCTGCTTGGCTAGTAGCAGGTTAAGGGGCCTGAGTTCTGAAACGGGTGCCTTCACCTGGAGGTCAGGGTTGGTAGTGGTCAATCTAACCTGGGCACAGCCCTTCGGGACACTGTAACCCCCCTCTTTCCTTACCAGTGGCTGAAACAATACACAATCACTTTCACAATACCCCTGATGCACCACAAAAGTACCCACACTGTTTGCACTTACCACCAGGGCTTTCCTCTGGCTGGGCCCTGGGGACCCCCTGTAAAACAAGGTTATACACAGCAAATAGCAGCAGTACAGTACTCTTGCACAAACTGGAACCACAGTCAGGGTAAATGGGGGAGTTAGATCTGATTTATTTAAGGGACTTGAACAAGAGAGGGGCGTAATCAGGTTAATTTGCTTAAAGACTCTATCATTCAAACAGTTATGCATGCACATCAGGGTCTATAAGCAGTCACACACTCTGGGTACCCAGATGAAGAGTGATGGGCTAGCCAGGAACGTTGCAGCTGGTTGGGGCCCTGTATTGGAAGAAAACATGCATCACAGACACACTTATTGTAATCTGTAGCTGGAGGGCTTAGTTCGTGAAAAGAAAACAAGAAGTCAATCAGATGATACACTTTTAGATTAGGCTGTTGTTGCAGGGAGCTACCCTGACGATTACTCACGATACCAAAGACTGGACGCAGGCTGGACAAAAATTGAGACTGCAGGTGGTTGATCTGGCGTGTCAGGAGAAGCAGGATCCACACGATTCGCCGAGGTGTCATTCCTGTTCAAGCATGGAGCAGGAGCTGATACCCAGGCAGGTCTCATCGATGGCTTTCTCTGTGCAGTGGGTAGTCTGGCTGGGCCAGTGTGGCAAAGCCCTGGACAAATGGAGACAGATTCGGATACAGTCTGTTTTGGGCTGGATACAGCTTCCAGCAAGAAGAACACAGTCCACACAGTGAGGAACCAAATCACGACCCACTTTCAATACACCGCACATTTACATGTAAGGAAATTCTGCTGTACCAGGAAAACTGCTCTCCGGTCATGATCACAAAGTCTCTGCACAAACTGGGGATTCAAAAGCAGCTGGAAATCCTGACAGGCCAATCGCATTCAGCAAAATCTTCATTCAGGTATGAGCCTGGTTAAAAAAAAAAAAAAAAAAAATAAAAAAAAATCAGTGGCTTACTTTGTTCTCACAGACTTGAATTTGGTCAAAAATAATTATTTTCTCTCCCTCTCCCTCTCGGGGGCAGCAGGCAGACATGCAGGCCAAAACTAGGGTCTTTCCACAGAGACTGTATTCAGCTGTTGCTTTTTCAGCTCCCAGTTTAGATCTGACTTAAACAGCAGGCAGCTTAGGGATTTCCCTCAGATCCAAAAGGTTCAGTTGGCTGATTAAGCTGTCAGTCAAAGCAAGAGCTCCCCCTTCAGTTGCAAAAAGGTGTCAAAAGTCCAAAACTACAATTCCTACAGATTTTGACACCAGACAGCTCCTGTAGTCCAGCTCCATTTTAGGTCCCACTAATACTGATTGATCCAATTCGGCAATCCAGGACTAAGACAGTGGAGATAAACAAAACGGTCCTTGCTGCAAAGAAGGCAGGTTAGACAAACTACATTATCACGCTAAATGATTTTCAGCAAATAGTTATATCTTTCAACAGAGCTCCCTCTTGGATTACTTATGACTGCAATCCAGGCAGCTCTTAGAGACAGTACACAGAGGCTATACAGGCACTCTGGCAATCACATTTAAACTGCTAAAATGCAAGACACCAGGCTGACAGTGAGCATTTAGGCAAGCTCAAGGAAGACTTTTTAGGAACCCCCATTTGTAGGGGGTTACACAGGCAGACTCCATGCTGCTGCACAGGTGAGTAGGCTAATATAGAGGATTCTACTCAAGCTAAGAGATGAGTGCCACTTTCATTCTCATTGCTTCTCTATGGGCTCACCAAATATGGTTCCCACTCCTACAACATCTGGCAAAGGAGCATCCTGTTCCTCTACCCCTGTGTTGGAGTCTACTATCACAGGATTGGGGGTCTCTGGTCCATCTGGACCACAAGTCCTTGCATGCATAACTCTGAAAATATAGCTATTGCCCATTTTGTGGTGTTGGCCAAGGTTGCTGACATTGTCCTTGTGGCTAAGGAAGCTTTCTACCAGACATACCCTTTTACTTATTCCTTGCCATGGAAGCACATCACATTGTGATCTGCTTCTCGGAATAGGGTCCATTTTACGTGTTCTGTGAATTCTGTTCTGGAATTCTTGCTTTTATTATTTGATGCAGGCATACAGTATTCCTCTTTTAAGGTGCATTTGGCTTTTGTATCAGCATTCCATGCCCCGACTGATGGCCATACGATTGCACAACTAAAGTCTCTCACACTCTTTTCTGGGAGATATTCTTCATATGAAACCTCCTATCCATAATCCAGTCCTGCTTATGACTTGAACTTCATATTTGAAACATTGACTGGCTCTTTTTGAATCAGCCAAGACTTGTGGCCTGCATTTTCTTTTATGGAAAACATTTTTAGTTGCTGTGACCTCTGTTCTTAAGAATGTCTGAGCTACAGGCTCTAACATTTTTCGGATGAGATGTTAAAACCGAGGTCCCATCTACCTGGATTGGTGGTAGTTCAGGTGGATGTTAAAGATCCCATGGCACTTATCGAAAAGAGTAGGGGAATTTCCCCCGGTGTCCTGGCCAAATTTCCCTCATTCACTAAAAATACCACCGGCTTAATCTGGTTCAAGGTCAGTTGGCATTCATCTGTATCCCCCTCCCCCGGGTCGTGCCTGAAAATAGGCAGGATTTGTCTAGTGCACTTACCCGGTCAACAAAAACTAAATAAATAAATAATGAATGAGCCTCTTCATTTGATTTTTCACAGACCATCCCTGTGCAAATCCTAAGGTGGTATCAGAATTTACACTGCATGTCACTTACTGCTAGTGTAGAGGTAGGGCTTCCACCTGTGATGTCAGCAACCTGCATTCAGAAATGAGCCTGGGCTGTGGGAGGGTTGACCACGGGAGGATGGTTGAGTGCCCCATGGGTGCTCACCTTCTCCGGGGGGGGGAGCATGAGGGATCCTGGTCTCCAGCACAGTACAGTCACCTAGCTGACAGGTGGCAGTGCTTCAGAGCTGGAACACAGGAGAGTCAGCACTCTTGACATCTCTGCATCTGATGCACCATCTCCTGATGTTCAGGAGCAACAATGAAAATGAAGAACATCCTTAACTGTGCAGGATGCTGCCCACTGCCCTGCCACAGGTCCTGCATCACTGATTGAGGCTCTCACTCCCCCACTGATGCTAAACTCTGTTCGGGTGGGTAAGTGGTCGTCTCTGGACAGCCCTTGCCCTGGGGGTCATCCACAGGTGCTCATGGGAGTGAGGCAAGTCCCAGGACTGGGCAGGGTGGAGGGCTGAAGGGAGCCAGCTGGAGTTGGAGGGTTACAAAGCACATTAAAAAAAAAAAAAAAATTACACTGAACCAAACTATACACCTTCATGGTTATCTGGAGCATGCCAAGTAGGGTGAGGAATTGCTCCATAATCTTGATGCACATAGGACACTGAGATATGTTACTCATGCTAAGGGCTGTAGAAAGACTTCTCAGCATTTTGAGTCCTTCACTTCTTCCAAAGAGTGTACTTCTATAGCCTGTCTAAATGGCTGGCTCACTGTACAGTTTTTTCTTATAGGAAGTATGGTAAGAAAACTTCATAATGCTGTTCATGTAATGCCACAAGGGGTAAGGATACTTCTGTTCCTTGCTTCCAGAATGTGTCTGCTGTTGACGTAGGTGCTGCTGCCACATAGAATACTCTCCATACTTTCACTAAGCACTACACTCTGGACATGATCTCTCACAGATGTGCTGGTTTTGGCCTTGCTGTACTGCAAGGCCTTCTGTCATGATCACGTATAAGATTGTGCTATCCTCCCAGGTTGCTTTATACTGCTTGGGTATCCTTCAAAAGGTGTGGCCTAATGGAGGAGATAGCCTTGAAGAAGATAGGACAGTTGCATAAGAACTTAACATAACAGTAGATCTTTAAGAGAATCTTCTCCATTAGGTCGTAGCATACCCTCCCTCTTTTCCCCCTTTGTCTTCTGAGGGATAAGTTGGATAATGTGCTTAAAGCCTTATTCCACATGTCCTGTTTGTAGTCCCATGTCTCCTCTTGTTTGCTGGATACTGGTTTGGTATCCTGGTTCCTCACAGTAAGAGGGCCTTGGAGGCTTCTTTCCGATGGGGAACTGAGGAGTGTTGTTGCATGTCATTGTGGGCAGCCCCCAGCTAGAAAATATTTGAGTGGAATGGACGCTGATGGCTTACATTTCCAAAGGTGTGGATTAACGGAGGAGATTCTCTCGAAACTCGTGTTTATTGTAGTTTTTTATGTAACTGTTCTTTCTCTTTCCTTGGTCTGATGCAATGTCAATGTGTTGTCTCCAGTGGACAGGCAGAACTGAAAGTATGGAGCTGTGCACTTTCTATAGGTGCCAACATGGTGCATTATGGGCAGTTTGACTACGCATACGTTTCTGGACAGGTCTGACACCAGTGGCATCTGTGTTCCATAGGTGTAACTTACTAGGGGAGATTCCCTTGAAGATATACTGCTACTGGTAACGGTTTTCTTTTTAAACGAACAGGAAATAGACTGGAGGAATGTGCATCTAACTGACAATCTCCGGGTTCTCTTACCTCATTGTATAAAACTAATCTTGCTTCAGTTACAGTTGAGCATATCTTGCTTGGAGTATTCTGTCACTTTCTCCAATTTAAAATGAACTCTGCTTTTACAGCACTGTCTTTATCAACCTGACACATTGGATTCTGCACTCCCGAGTATTTTTGTATATCCTTTTGTACTGTTCTGTTGTCATTGCACTAGGTATTGTACGAGTCATACTGTCTGAATGATCCAGAGTCCCATCTGTAAGAGTTCCCCCACAGCCAGATATCTCTCATTGGTCTCAGTCTTGGTCTCCATCTGTCTAACCCTTTATCTACTTTCTCTCTTTACTCTTGTCTATTACATTTTTTTTTATTTCCTTAGTAGGAACAAGAAAAACAGGAATACTCCCAAAACCAGAATACTAACTGATCCAAATGGCTGTTCAAAATACTCCCCAGGTCATTCTGTGCAGTTCCAGAATAACCCAGCAATCTGTGTCTGTGCAGTAATGCCTTCTAAGGGCAGGGTCTCTGCCTGAATAGCCCCTGAGGTGAGCTTTGTCCAGGGGACAGTTCTAACAAGGAATCTCACCATAAGAGGAGTTGTTCTCTGTACAGATCCTGCTCTTTGGTGGGATTTCAGCATAGTCTTAACCATGGGGGGTGTTCAGTACCAGGCCTGACCTAAGGTGGGATGTTTCCAGAACAAATCCCTTTTTTTGAGGGGGAAGAGGGTGTCTGGCATAGATCCTGTCCAGGTGTACTCTAGCACAAACCCTGACCGTGGTCTATCCTAAAACAGTGGAGAGGGGTCAAACAAAGGTGAGACAGGCACAGGAGCCTGATGAAATTGGATTTTGCAGCAGGGGAGGGCAACAATGGATGGCCAGTAGGGCCATCACACACACACACATTAAGCTGTGTTGGGCAGACAGACTATGATTGCAGAAAAAGCCCTGTCAGCCAATTCAATGTTTCTGTGATTCTGGAATAGATCCTGACCTCCAGGGAAGGTGTGATTGATTTTTTTTTGGGGGGCGCAAAATCCTGGCTTTTTGGGGGGCTGCACATTCTGGCACAGATCCTGACCTGGGGGGGGGAAGCACTTCAGTTGGATCTACTACTGAATCCCTACAGTCAGTCTCCTGAATTCCATAGCCAGAGTTTAGGAGACCAACAAGGTGTTGGTGCAATGCAAGAGGCTCCACCCCCAGCACCCCCCATAACTAAAATAGCCAACTCCAAGGGAGAGCGAACTTCTGAGTAGGGTAAAAGTTTACAGGGGGCAAAAGAGCACCGCACAAAGGTGTAGACCTGGGAATAGAACCCTGGTCTGAGAGCACTGGTGGCTGAGCTGCTAGTGGCTTGGCTCTCCACGCCACAGGAGCAGCTCAGCCAACCACCAGATTTTTTCCCCTTCTTGTGGTGCACTGCTAGAGGCAGGGTAGCGGTTCATCACATCCGCTACCTTACCCCTGCTGGCATCAGTGTCCATCTGTTGGGCAGCCGAACTCGGGATCCTGAATGTCGGGATCCCGACTTTCTGCCTTTCTTTGCACTCCCCTTCTGTCAAAGATCCTGACCTTAGGGGTGGAGGTTCATTCTGATATACCACGACCTCTGGGAAGATGCTCCAGAATGACCCTAACATGAGGGAGACATTCTTGAATACTAATTTGGGAGGAGGGTTACAAAACTCTCCATATCATACATTCTGCTTACTGCTGTGGAATATAGCTTATTAGCTACTTCAAAATTCATTAAAATAAGATCCAACTCTTTTTTTACAAGGCTTAATTTAAGGATGGGGGGGGGCTGAAATGTGAGAAGCTCCAGAAAGCTTTTGAAAGATGGACACATTTCAGCAGAGGCCCCTGTTGCAGAGTGAGATTTTTTTTTTACAATATTCATCTCTTTCCTCAGGATGGACCTCATTTGACAGGGCAGTGGATACTTTCTTGGGACCTATAGTGATCTTGGATGCTTCGTTTGAAAAGGCTAATTCATCAGTGGCAGGTGCAGACTTCATACTGTCCATCATATGGCATGGGTGAGTGTGTCTTGATTTGTGATGGCTGTCCTCTCTAAATGGATATGCTGTGTTTTATTTTTCCAGATCCGGAACACACAAAGATGGTCCTGGCCCGTACTGGCGTGGTGGCAGCTGGAGGTCTGGTCTGCATTGCCCTTTTGATGCTTTGCAGAAAAAGCAAATCAACTGTTTCTGCAGTCGCACCTAGTCTCTGAAACATTAACTGGATTTTTTTCAGAAGTTATCACTGTTTTTTGTCCTACATTAATAGTGTTATAGAGTTTAACATTTGCAACAGGTTTCGACAACCCTTCTTATGACTTTTGTTTGTTGGGAAAATGTGAATAGAAAGAATGATTCTTTATAGAATGTATGGAGGTGGTTGAAAATGAGCTTATGAAAGTTCAACTGGAGCTACAGTAAATGTTTGAGGAAATACTCTCTATAGTGAGATAACTTGTATCTACAACTAACATGGCTAACAGGACTACCAGATGTACTAGACTCTAAATATGATTCAATCAGAGAAATACTAATGGACATAACATTAGTAAAGCAACCTGTTGAAAATTTACCTTCAATCACCTGGGCACTCTGAATTCCCCTCAAAGCATCAAAAAGGAGGCAGCTGGAGTTCTGTTGGTCCCCAGCCTCTCAGAATTGTAAAACACAAAATGGAACAGTTATAAAATTTGAATACAGATGAGCCAAATGAACACTCTTCTCCACCAACTGCTGAGTCTAATTAAATTGATATCATAATTTTTGCACATTCTTTTCTCACTGATAGACATAATAATTCAGAAAGCCAGGCAAAAGGGTACATTTTTTTTAAACTCATGAACTGTATGTACAGTATATCCTGAAGTGACCCTGGTGGGGGCCCTAGCAACCTAGCAGACAGGAAATAATTTTCTCTTTTTGTGGTGATTTGGTGGTGTTGGGAGTCGCATTCTTGGTGCTCTCCAAAGTGATTGGTGCGCTCGGGAGCCAGAAGTGTATTTTTTTTATCCTGATTAGATGAGCGGATTTTGAAATGGGTGCGTTACAGAAATAATCAGCTAAATGAACTGCACAGAACACTGTGCACTCTTGCCAGTTTTTAGGACCTGATTAGAGTTCTAAACTTTTTTCCCTAGTACCAAATTATGTTGTAAACACTTTGCCAAAACTTTTGTTTTGAAGTCTACCCACTGCCATCTCATTGATAACATGTTGCTCCTTTGGCAATATGCTACCATAGTGTGCCATGCTGACCAGTGCCTTGGTCAGCAGGAGGCATTTACATATTGTGGATGATGGAGCAAGATCATGGCAGGCAACCTGGACATCAGGAAATATTTTATGGTACAATGTTAATTGGGCTGCCAACAGCCAGCAGGGAGTTCACAATGTTTTTTTGCAACACTCCATTAAAGCAAACTTGGAAACGTTCACTCATTATATATAATGTTTACTGTTCTAGCTGCGAAGATCAGAATCACACTCTGAGGGGAAAATAGTTTTTTTTATGTAAATGCTTTATTTTGTTTGCTTGTTTAAACTCCCTTTTGACAGTAACAGTGTCTCAAATTTAAGAAAATGGGTACTAGTTGAGTACTTTAAAGTTACTGTGGCTTGTATTGCAGTCAACTTAAGATGCTTAAAATCACACTACTTGAAATGAATGTTAACTGTAACATTCTAGGATTGCCCACCTTTGTGTTTTCACTTTTTTTATTTATAAACGTAATTTTTTTATTGTATCTTTAGTGAAATAGCAAAAGTTGAAAGAATGGACTTCCTCTGTGCTACACTATGTAATGCAACTGGAAAAAAGGATAATGCATACAATTTCCAAAAAACAAAGCCTGTCTGTGGGAAATGTAATACTAGTTTCCATTTCTGCTGCAACATTCATCCTATACTAATATACTGTACTTGTGTAACTCCTCCAAATTTAATTGATAATTTTAAATATTTATTTTGTTGGTATGTACTTTTGTTTTTCTTTATCTTGATACTTGTAATGCAGTCTGTTTCAATGTGGACCTGTGGCATGACTGAAAATAAGCAAGTGGTCTAATCCACTAATGGGGTATCACAATATCAAATAAAAATATTTGACTCAAAACATTGGTCTTCACTTTTCTATCCTTGCATAAAAGCTTGGATATCAAAACAAACTTTTGGTGTTAATCTTTTTATGGAGCTTTCCTTTTTCCAAAATATATAAACATGCATACAACATGAAATATATTCAGAGCAGGAATACATTGATGCGTTGTCCAAATACATAGATTAACGTAACTTAACAAAATCATTGTGAAGTAAACACTGACCACTGGAAGCAACATAGCACAATTATTCCATATACAAAATTACATTTATATTTTAGAGGCAAAAACAGAAAAGCTATGGCAGGATCATTTTACCAGGATGATCATCTTCGTACACTGTGACTAAGATTAAGATGAGACATTATTTTACTACTCAACCTTGTTACAAACCTGTCTAAACTAAGGAAATATTGGGATGCAGGTCAGACGTGTGGGTTAGTTGGGAAGTGGATCCCCAGGATATGAAGGGGCAACTTAGCTTGGAAAAAAAAAAAATGTCCCTATCCATGGCTCTGTAGCTCAAACTTGGCAGAGAGAGAGACAGTTTCCATCCATTGCTGGAAAGCGGGGACCAGCTGCAGTCTCAAGTTGTGGATAACTCTTCATCTGGCCTCTGATACTTGCAACTCAAAACCAAAAGTGGAGACCTTTTGGAAGTTGAGAAATAAGGGATATGTTGCCCAATGGGAAGAGTGAGCTAAGTTTATGGGATGTGACACTTGGGATAGCTTCACAGGTAGTGGATTTTATTCAAAAAGATTCCAACAATTATCATTGGTGATGACATCATGTGAGTGCAATAACTGGGGTGTCCAGCATCATCTGTGCAGGATTTTGTTTCGAATAAGTCTGGATCGGAGATGTTTCAGGCAGAGTGGGCTCCCTCCCAACAAACCAGCTATTCCTCTCTTTATGTCTTTCAAATTTTAGTTCAGTTTTGACAGCATACATTCAACAATCACAGTTCACATTTATACTCCTGGCCAGGGTGAACATCATGGAGTTGTCACTTAAGTATGCACAAAACAGTCCCATACAGAACATTATCTGACATCATGTAACTAATTTGCTACAACATTTATAAAATGTTCTATCCTAAAATGGAACTGCTTGTACGATATTAATTCATACATAACATTCCTGCCATATGTAACTGGATATTAACTATTGGGCAAATTAGAAAAGGAAAACCATGTGATCATGCATAACAATACCACATAAAATAAACTGTGCAACACCTTTAGATGCATCTTGAGGCTAAGTCAGGAAGGAAAGAAAAATAACCTTGATTAAAAAAAAGACCTGATGACAATGTGCCACTAACATTAGTAAAGTACTAAACTTCTATATATTGTAACCCATTATATTTGCAATGATCTGAAATTCGGCCTAAACTACAAGTGTGTCCTCTGTTTTTGCTTGAATAAAGATTTCCTACCTACCGTTAAGTCCAGTGATTGTGTTGTATGCACCAGTGTTGAAAACATAACCTAAGAAGTGTCGGCATGCATATAAATTACTGAGCCATATAGGGGGTTACATAGAAACAAAGACACACAGAAGCTGATAACAGATAAGGACTACAAGGCCCATCCAGTCTGGTCATTTTTTATACCTTCTGAATGTGACATAGGCTTTTACTCTGTCAGTGGTCTATCTATTCATACTCGTCTGTTTTGCTCCCTTATGCTTATCCCATGTCTGTTTGAAGCTCTGCACTGTATTCATATCCACCACTTCCTGAGGTAGTCTGTTCCATGCATCCGCCACCCTTTCTGTGAAAAAGAACATCTTCACATTCCCCCTTAATCAGCCTCCCTCTAATCTCATGCTGTCCTCTTGTTCTATTTTTCTTATATTGAAACATGTTAGACTCTTTCACCTTGTTAATGCCCTTAAGATGTTTGAATGTTTCGATCATATCACACTTCTCCCCCCTTTGCTCTAGGGTATACATATTGAGCTCCATTAATCTGTCCTCGTATGTTTTCTGTTGCAGTCCCTGCACCATTTTGGTTGGCCTTCTCTGGACTGCCTTCATTTTGTTAATGTCCTTGTGCAGGTGCGACGTCCATTACTGCATGCAGTACTCCAAATGGGGCCTAACCAATGTCTTGTAAAGAGGAATTATCTCCCTCTTACAACTTGCGATACTCCTACTAATACACCCCAACATCCCTCAAGCCTTACATACTGCTTTAGTGATCTGCTTGGATGATTTTGGGTCACCTGTGAGGATGATGCCAAAGTCTCTCTCTTCCCTTGAGATTGCCAGCAGCTCCCCTCCCAACCTATAGGTGGCTTCAGGGTTTCGCTTCCCTATGTGCATGATCTTGCACTTCTTTGTGTTAAACTCCAGTTACCACTTTTCAGACCATTTTGCCACTTTATCCAGATCTCTTCTCATTCTGCCCACTCCATCTGGATCATCTACTCTGTTGCAGATCTTGGTGTCCTCTGCAAACATACAAACCTTACCCTCCAGTAAATCTGCAGTGTCACTGAAGATATTGAAGAAGACTAGCACCAGGACTAATCCTTGAGGTACCCCACTTGTGACTTGCATCTCTATTGCCTGTATACAATTTACCACCACTGTTTCTGCCCACCAACCAGTTTGCCACCCAGCTGACCAACTTCTGACCCACCCTGAGCCTACCTAGTTTACTAATTGATCTTTTATGTGGAATAGTATCAAAAGCTTTGCTGAAGTCAAGGTAGGTGACATCAGCTGCACCCCCTTGGTCCTCTACTCTGGTTACCCAATCAAAGAAATCTATGCAATTAGTTTGACAGGACCATCCTGTTGTAAACACATGCTGTATTGGATACTGTGCTCCTATGGATTCCAGGTGTTGTACTAGCCTTTCCTTAAGGAGTGCCTCCATAATCTTGCCCACTACCGAGGAAAGATTGACTGGTCTGTAGTTCCCTGCTACCACTCTTGTGGAGCGGGATCACATGAGCCCTTATCCAGTCTTCTGGGACCTCTCCTGTGCTCAGACTCACTAAATAGTTCTGATAATGGCTCTGCTAGTTCCACCATTGGCTCCTTTTAGTACCCTGGGATGCATGCCATCAGGTCCCGTTGCCTTGTCCACCCTGAGCTTAGTGAGCTCTTGTAGGACACTTTCTTTTGTGAAGGGACTAGTGCACAACTCCCTCCCTTCCCCCCCATGGTGCTGAACTGTGGGATCTGCTCTACCTTCTCCTCGGTAAATACTGAGCAGAAGTAACTATTTATAATAGATGCTTTTTCTTGGTCCTCCTCCACACACTCCTCCTTATCCCCTTTGAGCTTAGCAATACCCCCTCTGGACTTTCACTAATGTATTAATATAAAGTCTTGTCCCCTTCTTTTACTGTTCGTGCTAGTGTTTCCTCAGTTTGGGCATTTGCCTGCCTTACTGCCTTCCCTGATTCCCTTAAGGAAGTTTGGTATGCCTCATTATCTTCGTTCTGCTGCATTTCCTTATTTCCTGAAGGCCAGTCTTTTGGCGCTAACCTTTTCTGCTACTGTTTTTGAGAACCAACATGGTTTCCTCCTCCTTTTGCTCTTCTCTCTAACACAATGGGATGTTGCTTCAAGTATTGCATCCTTAAACCTTGTCAACTTTGCCTGTACCCCCTCACCTGTATTTCTTCTTGCCAGGGCTAGCTTAACTTTGTTGGACATCTTATCAAAGTCTGCTCCTCTGAAGTCCTTTATTTTTTCCTTGGAATGGGGTGATTTAGTTCTAGTGGCCAAATTGAACCATGCCATGTCATGGTCACTGGCCCCCAGGTGACCTTCTACCTGGAGATCTTTGATCCTTTACCCATTAGGCAGTACTAGATCTAGGATAGCCCAGTCTCTTGTGGGTTGTTGTACCAGTTGTTTGAGGCCTTACCTCTGTAGGGAATCCACTATGTGTCTAGTTCTGTGCAAAACAGGTAGAGAGATTGAGGGGAATCATTGCTTCTTGTTGAGACATCAGGAGCTTGGGTAAAGACAGCTGATATTCTATGTTTGCTCCTTGGTGTATGGAGCATTGATCAGAGGTATCCTGTTATCCCCACGTATACCAGTCCTAGTGCCCACACATCCTGAAACTGCTCTCAAGCACCTTTAGCTTCATATGACACTTGTAAGAAGGAAACCAGTCTAGTTATCCCAGTTTCTGTGGGAGAATTCAAGAATGCATGGGACAGATAAGGCAGTTCTTGTGGGGGGTAGGAAGAAATAGGCTGTTGGTTAACTAAGATCTGCAGCCTATCCTGTAGGTAGGGAAATGGGCAGACTAGATGGGCCAAGCGGTCCTTATCTAACATCAAAGTCTGTGTTTCTATGTTTCCTGCTCTTTGACAGATGGCACTATCTTTTGTCTCCATTTCATAAGCAGTTGATCAGCCTCCATTGCTAATGAATACACCAGGGTCTTGAGGGAGTGTGGCCCTTCCTGGATAGGGATGACATTATGAGAATAAAAAGGCAGGTGGACTGCATTACACTTTCCTCTGACTACTGCAGTAACCTGAAATATCGAAAGGTTCTGATATTAGTGCAATCCCATATCACGTAATATAAATTTGCTGGACTATGCCTACACCTCCAGCATTGATCTGGTATGTTTATCTCTATATTAACCAGCTTTGCCAGGGTTCGATGAAAACTGCTACCCCTTTGTAAGGGAGTGTCCCATTTCTGCTTCCCATTTTGAGCTGGGTGGTCAAAGTGCGAGATGGGATAGCAACACTGATAATGGAGTAAATGGCCCCAGCTTGCCCTCTTTACAGATGTACATCTCATGAGTAAAATGGCAGCATATTGATAGGCAGGCACATTTGATTTGGCAAAGCATTTAGCAGCTATATCGGCTTCCCACGCCTTCATTGGTGGGTGCACTGTTATGCAGTCAGAGGTCTTCCCTATTCTCCTTAGAGCTATTCTACAACTCAAACTTCTGTATTCAACATCTAGTCTACCCTTGGGACTTGAATTTTGTTTTTTGGAGAAACTTGCTTTGGCTCCTTTGAACATGGTGGTTCACCCAGCACCTGTCCTCACCTTGGATGCTTGGTGCTGGTACTGTACTCTCCTGGTTTCCCAGATGTGCTGGCCTTCTGATTTTAATCTGTGGCAGGGAACTAAGGAGGAATAGGGCTGCCCACAGTTAATGTATATACATGCTGATGTGGGTGACCCCAGCTAGCAAAGGTTTCTGTGTGGTCCTAGTTCCTGATGATCCAAAGGTGTGGCCTAAAGGAAGAGATTCTTGAAGATTTACTGTTATGGTAAATATGTAACCATTCTTTCCAGTCCCCTTGACTCCTATGTGCTCTTGGTTTGGCTCTGCTATACTGAGGGGAGGTTTCTGTTTCATAGGTAAACCCCAATTAATTTGTCTATCCAAGTGAGCCACCCAGTGGGCAGGACTAGAGGAACGTGACCAATGAGGTTTAGGGGTGATCAATTATAGGAGCTGTTATATTCCCCACCAAAAACAGTATGAGCTTCTTCCATCTACAAAGTCTGCATAAATCTCCAGTAAAGGTCCCAGGTTTAGCTTCCATAATGCGGATGTATTCCCCCACCAATTTGATGCCCAGACTGGTGTCTTGGGGCACCCACCTTATACTGTGAAAGGTGAAGGGCACACATGTACATTTTGAGTTAAGAGGAAGAGTTTTCAATTAATTTTAGGACCCAAAATTCTGGTGAGAACAAGGATTTGTTTTAATGTAGTGACACTCGATTGAGGGTTGGAGGTGACAATTGGGAGATCATCCACATATAGAACTGTACTTAACTCAATCTGCAATGTGGACTCCTTGTATCCTAGGGTGCTGCTGCAAAAGTATAGCGAGGGGTTACACTGGCAGGAGAAAGAAATGGGATGAAACTGGACATCCTTGTCTGGTGCCTTTTTCCAGGGAGAAGGGTGCTGATCAGTGGGAATTGGCAAGGATTCTGGCTGCAGGATTATTGTTTAAACATTTCTAATTGCAAAAAAAGATGTCCCAATCCAATATGTGCTAGCACACTAAAAAGGTACTTCCATTCCACTGGGTCAAAAGCTTTATTAAAGTCCGACAGCCAGTGCCATAATGAGTGGAAGAGGTTTTACTCTGTGGAATAGACTGACAGTAGTGGGAAAAGTAATGGAATCACTACTGCTGGAAAGGATTTGAGAATACCTTGCTACCAGTGGTCTACAGGATCCAAGGCATCATAGATTCCCCAAGGGGCAGGCCCTGTATATAAAAGGCTGGTAAACTGAATAGCAGGTCCTAAAATAGTAAAGATGGGTGGATAGTTGACTTAGTGGTGCGAGCCAAAGAGTGGTGGTAAATGGAGTGCTTTCTGGGGAAAGCAAGGTGACTAGTAGGGTGCTGCAGGGGTCAGTATTAACTGTCCTCTTCAATGTCTGTATTAGTGACATTGCAGAAGGACTGGAGGGGAAGGTATGTCTAGTTGCAGATGAGACACAAATCTGCAACACAGTAGACACACCAGTAGGGGTTGGAAGAAGGGGCAGGAGTTTGGCAGTTAAGATTCAACACACAAGTGCAAAATCATGTGCCTGGGGCATACAAACCCAGGGGCAACATACCGGTTGGGGGTATTAGAAATCACAAAACAGGAAAGAGACCGGGGGTTATAATTTCTGATGACCTGAAGGGAGCTAAACAGTGTGACAAGGCAGTGGGGAAAAGCTAGTGTATGTGTATTCATTTTATTTGTTCAATCATAAAAAAAGATCATTACAAAAATTTACACACATTACATTTTACAAATAAATTGCAATATTGTGCAAAACAGCCTATAATTCCAAAATGACTCTCTGAATTGTACTAATCATTCTTTTCCTTATTTTCTGTATATTACATAAAGAGCAGTATTTCTAATATCCCCATCTTCTGTTGTAAAGAGTCCATATTATCTCATTCGTACATTCTATAAACGAATCAATAATTGGACACAACCATCTCTGTCTAGCTGCTCTATACCACTGACATTTTAGAACAACATGTTCTAGATCTTCTTTCTCATTAGATCCACAATAGCAATTGGAGAATTCTTGGTCATAAATCTTATTAAACTTACACTCGAGCACATTGGACATAAAAAAAAAAAAAAAAATCCGAAATTTTGCACAAGTCCGACGCAAGTCAGGATGTTCCAAATATTCTAAATCATTTTGAGTATACCAAACTGCAAACTTTGAATTCTGTATATAATATAGATCCTATATTTCTGCATAATCAACTGTTTAAGAAATGACCAATAACTTTTGGCAATACAGATACCTTGAGTAGTCAGTACAAACAAATTCAGATGCCCCACTGAACTTAAAATCTTTTTTATATAAGACAGCCAATTCGATTTTTTGCAATCCAAAAATTCCCATTTCATTTTTTCCATCAAACTTGTTTTTTGAAAAAGGCTGATCTAATAAAATAATCTTAATCCATAAGTTTATCACATGAGATTCGGCCAAAGCAATAAGATTAGAGAGGCTTAGTTCAGCTTTGACAAACTGTGGAGGAGTTGTTTTAGGAAAAGCAATAGCTCTTTTTAGCACTCTAATTGCTGTTTTTTTCCAATTTAGAGATATGTTTATGATCCCATATCTCACATCCGTTAAGGATTTGGGAATTATATCTTGCATCTAGTGATCTCAAAAGTGGAACCAATGAATTGCCACCATATTTATAATTAAACCTACTTATGGCATCAATAGTTCTTTCAGTTTTAGATGAAACACCCTCAAAGTGTTTATTCTACCTAAAGGAAGATGAAATCACAACTCCTAAATACTGGTATTCATTCACAAGTTCTAATTTTTCAGACTTTATATACCATTTATACTTGTACAAAGAGCCTCCCAGGACCATGATCTTTGATTTTCAAAAAGTTTTGGTCTGCAAATCTGGCCAACTCATCCACCTTGACTTGTAGTCCCTTAGGGGATAATGACAACATTAACAAGGCATCCGCATAAACAAGTATTCCACATGGATCACTTCCAATTTTTGGGGAATCAGATTTCAAATTATTTATATTAACTAAAAAATTGTCAATAAATTGAAAAAAGTGAGGGAGCAAGGATACAGCCCTATCTCACTCCACAATTGGTACTAAAACGCTCTGTTAAGCTCCCCCCCAGTATTTCTAACCTGAGCCCACATATCAGCGTATAACAGTTTTTAATGGCATTTATGAGCTCTGAGTTAATTCCATGATTTTTCATAATATACCTCAATAGTTCTCTATTTATGGTATCGAAGGCTGACGCTAAGTCAATAAATGCCATAAATATTTTCTGACTTCTCAATTTGACATATTTTTCTTGTAAATGTTGTAATATGTATAGATTATCAATTGTTGAGAAAGACTCACGAAAGCCAGCCTGACTCTGAGACAAACCACCCAATTTTTGTATATTCAGAATTCATCGATTAAGCAGAATTTTTGAGAATATTTTTTTCCATAATATCAGTTAAGCTTATAGGATGATAATGTGCAGGATTCTCCCTATCACCTTTCTTAAAAATTGGGACAATCACTGAACCCCTCCATGAATCCGGAATTTGATTAGGAGCTAAACATGTAGTATAAAAATCTACTAACAACTCAACCCATTTTATTTTCAGCTGTTTATAAACTTCAGAGGGGAATTAAGTCTGGACCAGGAGCTTTATTATTTTTCAAACCATCTATTGCCTCACTAACTTCCATCTTTAAGATAGTAAGCTGTGACACTGCCTCTTGATTAAATCAAAGTATACACTTGTGTGACTCTTGAAAAAGAATCTGTGTATAATAATTACACCAATCACTATTACCAATTGGACTCTCAATATGATTACAGACCTGCTTACATCCATAAGCTATCAATTGCCAAAAAGTACTATCATCTCTGTCTGTAATTGCCCAATTCATTAATTGCCATTGATGTAAATAATATAACTTCTTTTTATCAACCAATAGTTTCCTATATAAATTTCTTTCCAATCTCGGTTTAACCAAGTTATCTGGAGTAGGTAGATCCTTATACTTCCTCAGTTGAACTCTCAATAAGTGCTTCTGGGTATAACATTCATTATCAAACCAGCTTTTCTGATTTCTTTTTTATTAAATGCCTCAGTATAAATACCCTCTTGAATCTTACCCAAAATTTCATATACATTTTTTATTTTTAACTCCAAAATCTTTGCTAGTAATTTTGTGATATTTATCAAACAGTAATTCTAAATCTGAGAATCTAGATGTGTTATAAGAGTCCAAATTAATCTTTTTCCTACCACAAACATCTACATTGATTTTATTAATTATTAGTGGAGTTAGAGAATTATTACTCATTATTTTAATATTAACAGTCAAATTGACTGGATAATGGTCACTATCAACCCTATCATCAATTTTGAGTGTTCACCAGAAATTCAAAGGGCCTCTCCAAAATGTGAGATCTATAACTGATTCTGCAACTGCAATATGAAATGTAAATTCCCCATCAGTGTCACCAAAAAGTCCACCATTTAATGGAAATATACCATTAGATTTTAGCAATTCAATTAACCTTTTGCCATTATTATTGATAACCACATCCTTAGAACTCCTGTGAAAACTAACAGCCTCACGATAAATAAAACCTAATATCGTGTCATCAGCTAGCCCATCATAATTACCTATTCTGGAGTTAAAATCGCCAATTAGTAGTAGTTGGTTATCCAGAAAATCTTCAGCAATTTGACCCTCTAAACAAAGTTTCTTTATCAAAAAATGTTGAAGTCCTAGGTGGAACATAAATATTACACACAATAAATGAAAAACCAACCCCTAGTAGTCCAATTATCACAGAGTGCCTATTTAGCTCAATCATAGAACAGTGTATAAAAACATTAATTTCAACATAATTAACCCTCCAGCTCTCCTCCCCAAATTAGACATTTTGCTCCCTGGATACTGAAAAGTTTGAAAACCATCCAGTTTTATATCATCATCTAATGCATGCCAAGTTTCTTGTAAGCAAATCATAGAGAAACCAGATAAATATTCAACAAATTCTTTGTCTACAAATTTGACCCCAAGTCCTGCAATGTTCCATGATAGAATATTTAAATAGTTATAAGGATCTATAGTCTGGCCACTTGATGATTTAATATTTAAATCACTAAAGGTACTTATATGTTTCACATTTAGTCAATCATCTAAATCTGCCAATAACCCAAATCTATTAAGTTTCAGGTCAGTTCCATCACTTAATTTAATAATTTTTTGCATTTGTTTATTAGTACTAGACTGTCCCTGAGTTATAATAGCTGATTATTTTTAACCAAAATCTGTTCATCAAAAATCACTGAAGATGCAACAGCATGAATTCCCAAACTATCAAGAAGTACTGATTTTGCCAGAATATTTTCGCTGACTTCCTTATTGGAACATAACAAGTCCACCTGAGAATATTGATGTAAACTAGGATGTCTGTAGACATCCAATATTCCATTTCTTCCTAACCTAATCCCAATAATATTGGAAAGAAAATTACACAGTGAGAATTTTAGTTTCTCTCTCCCTCTCTCTCTCTTTATATATATATATAATACACACACACACACACATCTCAAACCCAAAAATGTGAGACAGGGCTGCATCCTGCATCCCCCAAATTCATAGATCCAGCACAATCATCTAGCTCAAAGTTCAAATTACGAATGGATGACCCCTCAACATTTCTCCAGATATAATAAAGTACCCTTTTATGATGACTAACAAGAGATCCTCATCCTCCACAGATAAACCAACCGTGTCTCTAAAAACCGACAGTACGTGATTCTTTGAGAGTTCATCCAACCCCTGATCTTCCGAATGGAGGCCCAATATTCTGATATAGCTCTTACAATTCTGAAATCTGCTACTACTAACATCATAAATGTCATTATTCTCTTTGGAGACTTCCTGGCACAGATTTATCCCATTTATTACTTCAACATCCTGTTTGTCAGTTCTCTCATTTCCCAAAACATTTATTTGTATATTTCCAAATGGTAAATCCTCTTTCATATCAGTTTGTTCATGGCATTCAATACTACCTGCATCAGGTATTTTGTTTTCATCCATAGATGACAAATTCCTAAGGAGAACCCTTTTCTTTTTGTTCCTACATTTATTTCTTTTATCATTCTTAAAAGGACTATAAATGTCTTTTTTATTTGATTTTTTTACAAAATGTACTGTGTTGCTGTTTGCATGTTATTTGTCCTTGTTTCCCTTTTCCCTTCCCCTTTTTAACAATTGCTCTATTTGTTTTGACTTGAAGAACCTGATTAGTTATTCCATCTTCACTAATTAGCAAAGGGTCTTGACTGTCAAACTTAACTTTGTTTAAAACAGGACTACTCACATTCACAAGGGTATCAGGCTTTTCTGCATAAATCATAGAAACCAATATTGTATCTCTTATTGAATGATTATTGTTAAGAATGCCAGTTAAATTGTCCAATTTAACACCATTAGCTGCTATATTTATTTTTAAGTTCTCCAATTCTTCTCTCACCATCACAGATTGTTCCAATAGTATCAAATTAGCTGTGTGTTTATTTTTCAGAATATCTATAATATCCTAACTAAACGCTGTAGGATAATACATCATTGAGGTCTTTGGACACTCTCCATTAGAATTTCCAGGAGTAACTGATTCAATTATCCTGGGAATATGATCATCCTGCAAACTAACTTAACATTTGGAGAGTCCTTGGGGTTAAAATCAGCTCTTAATGACTTTAAACCCAATATTGTATGTTGCAAGTTTGTCAATGTACCCCCTAAAATATCACTGGGAACAGATTTATCTTTCCTAGAGACATTAATAATGGCAGAAGTATCAATAAAAGAATTATCAGAATTCTGAAAATTGTTGTTCAAATTAATTTCAAATCCAGATTGCAACCAATCAGTCTTATCAGAATCCAATAAAGATTTTTCAGTCTCTCCTTCCAAGGGGTTAACCAAGGGGTTATCTAGCAACACTTGATTAATATTATATAAAGTCTGTGTACCTACCCCCTTTTTATCTGCTAAAGCTTTAGCATCAACATAGGTCTGAAGATTCATACAATTGTTGTCAAGATTGATGATATTAATTTGAATTCTCCCGGTCCATCCAGGTTGAGTAATCTGTTTTAGCACAAATTTTAGAGTCTACAGAAACATAGGAAACCAGACCCTCTGTTGTTAGTCTACCAAATCTAATCTCCCCCTTTGTGAAGTCCCCAACTAGTCCTTGTTTACCTTACTCTTTTTAGGCTCCCTGCTTGGTTTAACTACACAGTGAGCCAAAATACTTGTTTGCTTGGTCGATTTGACATTGCTAAGGACTTTAGCTGACAAAGACCTAGACCTAGGACTAAGAACAGTATGCCCTGGGTATAATGCTGGCGTCAATGAATTTAAGAGTTCCAAGGACTTATTTACACAAGGTTCCATATTATCATTATTGCTCCCATTAGATTCTCCACCTTTTTTTATTATTTGAGATTCACTTCTATGTTTGTTAGATCTAATCGTTTTTCCTTTTTTAATTTTAATCTTTAAATTCAGTTTTCTCCTAAACAATGGAGAAGGAGAAAAAGGGGTTGCCTCTGTATTTAAAACCCCCAATCATCCTCTCATATTGCCTCTTGATTGTGCTCTAGTAACCACCATGTTTCTAAAAAAAAATTCTTTACAGTTCCCAGTACAAATAGAAGTACTTGGTATGTATTGTTTAGAATATTAAACCTTTGTTGGCAATTATTAGTCTCATCAAGTCTGAAAAAATTGAAAAAGTCAAAAATCCTGATGCAGAAGAAGCAGGTGAAAAGGAGGGTTGGGTTCCGCAATTTCACAATTCCACAAATTCACTACTCCAGAGCACTCCACATCGCAATCGATTCTATACAGTTGGGCTATGTCAAAATTATCAGAGGTGTGAGAAGAAATGTGTCTGTTGTTAAGTCTCTCCTGGAAAAAAAAAAGTCCAAACAATTTTTCGTGTAAAGGTCCAAGGCTTCTCTGCTTGATGTTTTCAGTGCATGCTCCATCTGCCACTGAAAATAAGACAAAAGGAGCTTTTTTAGATTAAGGACCAGAAACAATGAAATCAATTCTATCTAGCTTGCAGACTTGCCAGATTACTAGATAACACTAATTCTTCACAGAGTTGAATGCCAAAACGATTACGTTTTTACCAGAGAGCAGTGTAAAGCTGAATGAAGTACTGAGGAGAGTATGAAAACAATATATTTACCAAGCTGTATCAAAGTTATACTAGTTGTTTGGTAACAGTGTATAATTAATTAGTTGACTCACTTGCAATGCATTTAGATCCTTCGTTAAAAAAAGTCACTTTCAAATAAAACAGTCCACGGGAAGAGAATTAAACTCCTAGCCACTTGATTCCCCCTTTTCTTTTCTTTTTTGACTGAAGGTCAGGAGGTAGCGTATAAAATAACTACCAATGGTGCAGACTTAACACTCGTACTGCGTTGTGACTAATTCCAAATGATCCTACTACAAAGAGTAGGTGCGCCCTTATATGCAGGAGTGATGTAAGAAAGTACGTCGGTGGCGCTGGAAAATTTTAATCCTTCAAATCCCTAAAATAGATATTTAAACATTATAATAAAAGAAATTATTCTAAAGGAAGCTTTAAAACCACTGCAATAAAATTGTGATAGATTGAAACTAATTTATATTCTTGTTGGCTCAAAGTTAAACCGTTCATCTACTATAATCGCAAGGAATAAAAAGGCGGCCTCTAAATCAGCATATAAATAATAAAAAAAAATAAATAACATATGTAGCAAGGAATAACAGGTAAAAACTCTCCTTCCACTACACTCCAATCCTTTTCACAAACTGTGTTCTCTCTGATAGCTTGTCCATTCTTCCATTTGCCATACTACCTCCCACGCGGTAGTTGGAAACCAGTCATCAGGCAAGGCTTTTGTCCACCATAAAACTTCACAGCCTGGCATCTGGAAAACAAGAAGGAAAACACAGAAAACTGGTGTTGGCCACACAAGTCGAACTGGAAAGACTTACTCACTTCGTTGTTAAAAATAAGGTAATGGTGGCATACCTTTTAAAAATGAGTAATGTGTGTTGAGTAAGGCCTACTACAGCAGCTCTATTCAGCAGCAGCTCAGTGTGCAGCAGCCATATACCTCTCAACATCTGGGGAACTTGTCTCTATCAAGGAAAAGCTAGTGGAATGCTTGAATGCATATGGAGGAGTATCTCCAGTGGAAAGATGGAGGCAATAATACCCCTGTATAGATCACTGGTGAGACCCCACCTTGAGTACTGTGTACAGTTCTGGAGGCACCATCTCTGAAAGAACATAGGGTGGAAGCAGTGCAAAGGAAGGTACCCAAATTGGTGCAGGGGCCTACAAAAAGCAGCTTAAGGATTTCAATATGTACTCCCTAGAAAACTGGATGGAATTGGGGAGAGAGATGATAGACATTCAGATAACGTACAGGAAGGAGGATTTTCAAAAGAAAAAGGTGAACACGGTCAACTGGTTGCAATGTGAAGCTGGAGGGGGGGAAGGCTGAGAGGAAACACTTCTTCACTGAGAGGGTGGAGGATGCTTGGAACAGCCTCCCAGTAGAAGTGATGGGAGCTAGAATGGTCACAGCATTTAAAGAATGCATGGGGTAGACATGAGGGAATCTTAGAAGCAAAAGGGGGTACCAGCTGGAGTCTAAGTAAGGTCTCTGTTGGCACAATGGGTAGGGGAATTTAGGGCAGACTAGGTGGATCAAGTAGTCCTTGTCATCCCCACCTGGGGTTTTATTCTTGGCCAAAAAATTAAATAGTTGATTTAGTCTACGGGATTGGTGAGGCCCTTAACATTCCAAGCAAAACCATTTACATCACCCATTTCTAGCTATATCCAGTGAATTATGACATTTGAGATTTGTAGGTAAAGTTGATGGGAGGTGCAGCTCTGGAGATCCCCATAGCCAGCCAAAATGCGTGGACAGAAAAGGCAGCAACCCACTATCATATACCAACCATCCCTTCCCTTTGGAAAGTCCACCGCAGCGTTGTGTCACAGGATGAGTGTCCACAATAACTTTAACCTTTCAGCAATAGACCAAGATTATCCTTGTCTTACCTGCTGAAGAGGGCTGGGCCACTTGGTCACAGATTTATACAATACAAAGAAGTAGATCCCTCAGAGGCCATATGGCCTTAATACAGCTGAACAGAAAACGAGAACTATATACAGTACATAACATACAGTATTTGATAACACTTGGATAGGATGACAGGTGGGACTTGACTTCCCAGCTCCAGCAAAATGCATCTAGAAGACCACTGATGCAGGATTGGAAACGAACCTTAGAAGTTTCTCCTGACATGATCTAGATGATGACAGCACCCAAAGGAGGTAGTATGGCACAGTAGTTAAGGGCACTGGGCTGGAGACCTGGGTTTGAATCCCATGAGCCCCCACTTGCATACTGTGTGACCCTAACCAAGTCACTTAACTTCCTTCTGCTCCCAGGTTGTACCTGGAACCAAGTTCTGGCTTAGTGTACCTTTCCTGGTTAAATAATTTCCCCTTTCCTTTCCAAAGGATCCATCAATAAGGACAATGACTACAGGCAGACCTTATCAAGGGCTGAACTATACTCCTAGAGGAGGAGCAGAGCCAACATTTTTACCTATTCCCCTATAACTTGCCATATCCAATAAAAGAGGAGCTCTGCCAGCAGTGCTCCCTCTATAGCCTACCCAGTCCTCCATAATAAAGGAGGGGTAAAGAGAATGCCAGGGATTCATACCTTGCAGGTTCTAAGTCAAGTCATGTTTATTTATAAAGCGCCTTTCAAAATCAAGGTGCTGTACAAAAATAGATAGAACAATAAAATCCAAGCATTAAAACAACCATAACTAAGAAGAATAAGCCAAAGTAAAAAGATATGTCTTTAAAGCAGTTTTAAAACTATCAACGGTTGTTAGACTAGCTAAACTTTGTTAGATAAGGAATGATGGTGTTGTCCACCTGAATGATACTATAATCTTCCATAATAATCTAGGGGGAGTGATCCCAATTAGGTAAGCCCCCATGGTGTGACCTATAGATAGACCTGGATTGACTGAGGAAAACCAATCTATACCATGGGGATGGTGTTACAGGAGGCCTGCCAAAACCTAGTGGGGGGGACTAATACAGAGGAAATATTCTAATAGGCTGGATTGCTTGGGCATTGGGGGAAGGAGATGTAGTATAGACGGTTTGTGCCTTGGAATAGCCTCAATCAGAGATACAATGGTTGCAATTGAAATGTCTACTAGTCTGTCCCAAAAGAGTGCCAGCCCTCCCACCTTGAGTATCAATCCCCCCTACCACCGCCCCCTGAAAAATAGGTGACTTGACCAGTGATATATAAAGATCCCTTTAGAAGAGAAATAAAAAGGATATTTACCTGGTGAAGTATCCCTGTCTGACTTTCCATTGAGTCCCTTCCATTTTGGCAACAAAGTACTGTCATAATGACGAGTACTGCCATCTGTGGTAGCATCAGAGCTCCATGGGGCAAAATGTACTGCGATGATTTCTTCAGACTGCTGGGTCTGAGCAAGTTTTGAGGGTGTACTTTGATATAACACACTGACCCTGGAGCATAACCTCATGCCGTTGGGGGGGGGTAGAGATAAGAGTAGAGGAGCTATTGAGTTGCCTGTTGGATGCACCCTTGAGCCCGAGGACTACATTGGGTTTATCCTAGATAGGCCCACCCCCTGGATATACTGTGCTGGCTCTGACACGTTGTACATCGAGAACACAAACTCTTATTGGAGGAGGGCCTGAGGTTTGATATTGAGAATTACCAGATGCACCAAACAAAAAGTACAAATTCCTCCTAGCCTAATATCCCCCCCACCCCACCAAGGGAGGAACACTGAGCCAAGAAGGTTAGTATTAATGCTATTAGTACTGTAGCCAATTCTTGGTGTGGGGGAGCAAAGACAGGTAAACCCCTCTGTTGATACATTAAAATTCCAACTGAAACATGGTACAGCAGACAAAAGCAAGGGGAAGAAGGAGCAAAGAGAGCATAATAAAATTCAACCAGTGTTTAATTGTCTGGGTGGAGTGCAACAGAACCCAGGAAAGCATTGGAAGAGCCCATTCCTTGTCTGTTGCCAGAAACCCTGTACAAGACTGGGATGGGGTTGCAAACATTTGTGAGGTGACATCAAGAAAGTGTGCATTCTAGAGAAAGTGGAGGAAACATTGCGGCAATAGGCTAATTTATGGAATTTCTACCTGCCCCTAAACATCCCATCCTTCTCATTCACCCCCTGCCAATTATGGTACCTGAAGGACAAACAAGACATAAATACTATGTATAGCCCTGAAAAGAAATTGAGCACCCTGTACAGAAGTGAATCCTTCAAGTTGTTGCCACTGACCGTGTACAGCGGGCTTGATTGGAGCAGTTTGGGTCTGTAGCACTGGAGGATGGCGCAATACCGACCCAGGAAATATGTTTTAGAAAGGTGACTGGTTGGTTGGAAGTGGCTAGGTGGAACCTCATTAGTGGCTGGTTGGGTAGATTATCTGAGTGCCACACAGAGAATAATGTATGGGCAACCATACACAACGCTGTTTCCATTGAGGCTTTGAGATGACAGCATGCTCTCAAGGTCCATATACTGTCATCTCAGCCCCGAGATGGAAACACATGCCAAGTTGTGTGTGGTTGCCCATTTTTTTAATTTTATGTAGTATATAGTTTTGCACACAGAAGTGTTAGTTGCCTAAATAAAAAAAGAAAAATAAAATTGCCATTTCTTTGTTCTGTTTTATGATTTAAATGATATTTATAGACTTTTATAAATTAAAAGGTACAAATTTGGGCACTGTGTGCTTAGTAATCAGCTAGGTGCTGGGAGAATGAGCAATTTAAAATGTTATGACTTTTGAACTGTGCTGAACAACTGCTCAGAATGTGCACAACATAGAGAATACAGGATGGGTAACCATGCAGAACCAGTGTGTTCTGCCACAGAGGGGTCTGATTCCTTGTGACCTCAAGAACGAAGCTAGAGAGGTCCTTGGGAATCAGACCCCGAGGTGGCAGAACACATAGTTCTGCACTGGGTTAACCATCCTGTATTTTTTAGAATGTATGGTGCCCCTCAAAATATTTAAAAAATCTTAGTTTTCGGCTTTAATAATGTGTGGTTGTGGGCGTCCCTACATTAGCAGCACACACTCTGATTGGTTTCCATTCTTGTGTGAGTGGGATTTAAAAAAAAAAAAACAATGGTGGACGGACGTCTCACTTAGCGAGAGAAAAAAAACTGCCAAAACCTGTCACTAAAAAGGTTTTTAACAATAATAAATGGTTGATTCTGTTTTTCAGGTGTTTATTAATTCACTGATCCCTTGTCTGACAAACTGCTGCAGCCATTTTTGATGTGATTGAGAAGTATTGGCGTGCGGCGTTTTTCAGTTTCAGCTTTTAAAAAAAAAAACCTTATGCTTCATAGTCTAAATGAATGGAATGCTGTTCTGCACATATGGACAGAACAGCATTCCATTCATTTTGCTAAGTGTGGATGAACAGCCTTTCAATGAGGTGTGATTTCTAGCGAGAACAACGGTCCACCATACACTATAAGGTTTTTAAGCAGGATGATTTTTATACAGAACAAAGATCAAACATATACTATAAATCAATTCCCTAACAGGACCCTGGCAGAATCCCTGGATGGTTTGGACTCTTGACTGTGCCTCTTACTTAATGACCATACCTCCTGCTGCTGCTGCTGGAAGTCTCTGACTCTGTTTTGTTTGATGCAGTTATTTTGCAAGTGTGTCACTGGGTGCCAGGAGTCTTCTTTGGAGTCAGCATGAGTGGCAGAGTCTTTGGCCAGGGCCTGAGGATAAGTGGGTGGGCAAGGCTCAGTGTTCATCAGCTGGGGTGAAAGACAAACATTCAGGCATGATGCAAGGTTTGGAGCAAGGTGCAGAAAAGACTGGCCTGCTGCTGCTGCTGATAAAAAGTCTGCTGATAGTGGCATTTCAAAATTCTGCGAAACAAAATTATCGGACAGAGAGAAGGTGGAAGGTAGCAGATAGGGACTCTGACTCCTACAGAGTGCAGTTTTCAGCTCACCTCTGTGTTTCACCCATCATTATAATCTACATTTCCCTCAAACCTAACCATTTTCCCTCACACATTTTCAGTTTAATCAGTGGGAACCAAGAGATCATGGTTCTATTACTTGCAAGCAACACTATAATCTTCAGCAAGTCATTCATGCTTCACTCCACCAACCAAGATGTGAAACTTGAATAGATGCAGAAAACCACTTACAGTACATGAGCTATACTACACAAGCGGGTTAAAAACAGAGCTGGCTGAATTTGGCATACCCTGAGGGTCTATTTTGAATATGCTATCAATTGGAGAAGTGCTTAAGTTGAACAGTTTCTCAGACCCTGGGAAACGTCTGTCTTAATTTTGAATTTGTAATTTAAACACTGTTGGGTTCTAAATTAGAAACCCTGGGATCCTGATGGGGCAATGACTTAATAGGAATATTTTTTTTCAGTGCAAGTGGAGTCTGGTACCAACTGACACCCTGCAATGACCATTCAGTTAATAAGCTCCATCCCAGCACCACACAGTAACTAGCACCATGACCAGGGTAAAAACTAAATAACTGGCATCATGTAAGAACTATGCTTTGCAAATAACCAAGCTTTATTGAATTATTTCCAACATAAATTACACACCAAACAATTAAACAATACATAGAAACCATAAAACAATAAATGAAGAATACACAACAAGGAAAAAGGAAACCCCCAAAAGCCCCCCTCCAAAATTAGAAAAAGGGAAAAAAGAAACAAGAAAACCCCTCCAACCACCACCCCTTCTGCCCTCCCCAGGCAGCTATCCCATTTGACTCACTGTGATCAATACATAATCCTGAAATGTCATCAAAAAACAAGTGAAGTTTACCCGACTATACATAGTTTAACTGAGTACACAAAGAGGAAGCACCAAGGAGGAAAGGATTAACGAAATTAACATACCAAGCCAGGGCCGATATCCCAACAGTAACAAAAAGAGAAAGAACAACCATTATCCCTAATACCCATACCTATCCTTCAAACATTGGTACAACTTACCCCAACATTGCTGAAATATTGGTGAAGCATTGTGGAAAGAGAAAACCGATCTTTCTGCATTCAATGCATTCATAAACTCCTCCCACCATTCCCCAAACGATGGAGTCCAATCTTCTCTCCAGTGGCGCAAAATTATTAACTTAGTTACCATTGCTACCATAGCTATTCGATATTTAGTTAAATTACTTGGAATTTTGTCATATATCCCAAATATGCAAGCCTCCGGAGTGAAGAATCTGGCAAAATCATAAAATTGACTAATTTTTTGCTTCACCAAATGCCACAGCCCACCTTGGGGCAAGTCCAAAACTTGTGATAACTGGTAGCTAGAGAATCATTACATTCAGTGCAGTGTGCTGAAAAGCGGCTACCCATTCTAGAGAGCTTAGCCAGTGAAAGGTATAAGTTATGAAGTAACTTAAATTGAACTTCTCTCACTCTGTCTTGCTTAACAAATCTATAGATATCGACCCAAGCCTTCTCCCATGTTTCTGCTGATTTACCCAAAGACAAATTGTATTCCCAGTGAATCGGGATTGGGGACACTTTTGAGTTCCCTTTAACTATTAAGTACTTATAAATTTTAGATATCATCCTGCCCGCTTGTACAAACCCTTTCAACTCAGCAAACATCGATCCCAGGATGTTCTGCCCTAACCCTTTGCCGAAATAAGATCTGACACAACTTCTTATTTGAATTAGTTTAAGAAAAGATTGGGGTTCCACTCCCAGCTTCTCTACCAGTGTCCAGAATGGGAGTAACCTATTGTCCTGATAGAGGTCCTCGGCCGGCAATTTCATTGCCCAATTAATTCCCAATCTAGTTATTGGTTGATTTCCAATAGTCAGGTTCGGATTTCTTAATATAGGTTGGGATGAGTCATATTGTTGCGAAATTTGGAACTCGTGATAGAATTGTTAAACGCCCTGACATCCCATCCCAAAGGCGCACTCTCGCCTGCTAGGAATCTTAGCCCATGAGGCATACAATAAAGACTCCAAATCCAGCTTAAGGCTTTTAACATAAAGCCGATCTAACTGAAGTCCGGTGGTAAGTACTCTCATCACAAGCCCATCGCGCCCACCCTTGCCAAGTGGATTGCAAGGTAGTATGCATAAAAATCCGGTAACTGAAGCCCTCCCAATTGCCGTCGCAGAGTAAGTTTGAGGTAGCTTCTTCTAGGAGGTTTCCCATTCCACAAAAATACAGTGCATTGTTGGAATAGCGGTTTAAAAAAGGACTTTGGTAAATAAACATTTAGATTTGATAATGGGTAAAAAAGTTTAGGCATAACCACCATTTTAATCGTATTGACTCTTCCCGAGAAAGTCAATGGTAGCTTTGACCATCTGACCAAGTCTTCCTTGATGATTTTAATTAACGGTTTAAGATTTAAATCGGCCAAATTCTCTAAATTCTTAGTTATTTGAATCCCCAAATCGTTAGTGATCTGGTTTGTAGCGAGTCCCAGAGAAAGACACCAACTTCTCTGAAGAACTGGGGTCAAAGAGTATACTGAAGTCTTAGCCTTATTCAAACTGTACCTGAGAGCCTACCAAACTTATCAATTAAATCGAGAGCCTTAGGGAGGAGGATGTAGTATTGAAATATGTAGCAATAAATCATTAGCGAATGCTGAGAGTTTAAATTCAAAGTCCCTATCTTGGCCCTTTCCCTCTCTATTTATCTTTATGGATCTTATTAGCGGTACAATGTACAAATTGAAAAGGTATGGTGATAAAGGACAACCCTGCCTGGTACCCCTAGAGAGTGGAAAAGCCTCCGAAATTAGATTATTGCACTGAATCTTAGCCGAGGGGCAAGAGTACAAGATACGAACCATATGAATAAATCTATCTGGAAAGCCAAGCTTTGACAGGGTGGTGAACATAAAGGTCCATTCCACCCTGTCAAAAGCTTTTTCAGCATCTAGTGAAACTAATGCCGCTTCCAAAGCAGGGTCCGCAGAATCAGAAATTAAATAAAATAGTTTGCGAAAGTGGTCAGCCGAGGAGCGACCTTCAACAAAACCAGCCTGTTCTGGACTTAATAAACTCCGCCATACCTGTTTTAATCTACTGGCTAAAATTTTAGCAAAAATCTTCACATCTAAATTTAACAAGGAAATCGGCCTGTAACTACTTACTTCCTCGGGGGGTTTATCTGGCTTTGGCAACAAAATAATCTTGGCCTCAAACGGGGTCTGGTCCTTAATCCCTTGCTAGCACCAAAAGGAGAATAACTCCTGCAATAAGGGTACCAGCTTACTTTTGAATCGTTGATAAAAAAAAGCTGTAAACCCATCTGGGCCAGGCGCCTTATCCGGGCAAAAGGAATCGATAGCCTTTCCTATTTCCTCCACAGAAACAGGAGCTATTAATTGAGGGCCAACATCAGTTGACAATCTTGGTAGAGGAATAGCATCCAAAAATTCTTGAACTCCATCAAATACCTGAAGGGGGGGCTGCTGGCTTGCATAGAGTTTTTGGTAGAAAAATTTAAAAATTCCTAGTATCTCAGCCAAATCTGTGACCAATTGCCCTGATTCTGGATGACTGAGAGCGGTTACCCACTTTGCCGAAGATCTTTGCTATGTAAGAACTATGCTGTAAGTGTGGCAGTGTGAGAACTGCACAGTAACTGGCATCATGGTAGAACCACATTCTCTGGCACCAAGCAAGGACCACATAAAACATTCACTGGCTGCCAGCAACCATTCCAAGGGAAGCATGGACCAAAGGACTAAAGGTAATGGAAGCAGCCTCCCTGAGGGGTGTTAGCCCGTCGATGCTGCACGTCAACTGCCCCAGCCACCCAGGGGCATCCCTTAATTTAAGGACCACCCCTAGACACGTGACCTGCTGTTTCACTTAAGTGTTCATTTCTCCCTTAGCAGGTTAGTGCAAGTCACCATTAGATGGTAGCAGCTAGCTCTCCTGCTACGCTCCTTGCTGACCATCTCCCCTCATATACTTCCTCCTCTTCTCCTCCCTATGCCCTCCCTTTATTCTCACTTATCTCTTTGACCACTAGGAGTCACTACTGTTCACCCTCCTCCACCTCTCTCACCTCCGTGCTGTAGCCCTCTTACCCTGCTCTCCCCCCCCGATTCAAACCTCGTACTGTTGCCACTGCAGACCAGGACCCTACCACTGGTCCATCCTGACTGCCTCATTTCTTGGAGCTTTTAGCATTCCCTTATAGCTCATCCTGCCCTGCTGTCTAGCTGCCATTGCTATGTATTTTCCTTGCATTGCTCAGCTGCACACCACACCTGCCTCTTTGGCACTTCTCTTTAGTTGCTATTCCCCCCATCCTCACCTCCCCTTTGACCTCACTCTCTGCCCACCCTGCCCTCTTCCCACTTGTCCCCTCTCTCTATCTTCACCCTTCCCCTACTCTCCCCAGCCACCCCCACCATCTCATCTGTCTCCCCTCTCCCTTGTTTCCCCCACCTCCCCCTTCCTGGATTTGCCCACCCTTCATTCTCTTCCCATCCTAGTTCACCCTCCAGAAAGCTCTTGCACCTCTGTCACTGCCTCCCCCACCTGGTGCTCCTTAGAATGATTTCTCTCCTCCTATTGTCAGGTAAAGTTCACTCAACCTGGGTCCCCGACCGCCCCTACACACACACACCCTCACCTAGGCTTCGTATTGCCACTATGAACATTTGCAGTCTTGTAAAAATATTTAATGGGCTCCAGGGTTGGATTGCCCAACACCAACCTGACATCCTGACAATTGTTGAGACATGGCTCTCAAAATCCACTGAGACTCCTTTGTCACCCTCCCTGGGTTTACCCTATTTTGTGAAGGCAGGGTTGGGGAAAAAGGGGGGTGGTTGGCCATTTACCTCACTGACTCCCTCTGCGTGCATGCTCTCTCTGTCCCTCAACTTGCCCATGACGCCTAAGCCCTTACTATAAAAATCCTTCCTGATTTCTACAGGGCACCATTATTCATCACCATCATCTACATTCCCCCACACAACCAGAAACTGACCCTCCCATCCCTACTTGACCACCTCTCCCAACTCTCCCCTAAAGCTGAACAAATTTCGCTGGGGGATCTTAACATTAATTGGCTCTCTAGCTCTGCCTCCCAGCCAAAAGACGCTGTCATTGCCCTAGATCTCACCCAACTAGTCATCCACCCCACCTGGATCAACCCCTCAAACAGCTCTGCATCTCTTCTGGACATCATCCTATCTAACCGCCTTCACAAAATATCTGACACCACTGTCCTTCACAATGCCCTTAGTGATCACTCTCCTGTAATCTGCTCCTGGTCCGGCATAGCTCAGAAGCCGCCCTCCAGAACCACCTTCCGGTGTCACCTTAAACAGGGTAAACTGAAGCAACTAGAAACCTACCTTGCTCACTGGGACTGGTCCCCAATTAACCAAGTGCCTGATATTGACACAGCTCTCACCTTCTTCATCCACTCCTTTAATGCGGCCTGTGACTTATTCGCTCCTCTCGCCAAACACATAGTCAAAAACACCAGCACCCCCTGGATCTCCCACTCCCTGCTAAACTAAATGCACCAGCAGGACAACCTCTGGCACAGACCCATCGAATCTGGAAAGCCCTCTGATAGGCAGCTCTACTGGGAGGCCTGTAATAAATGCACCTGGACCATCCGCAAGGTGAAAGCTAGCTACTATAAGTCCACCCTTACCTCCTTGTGGGGCTCTGCCTGCAAATTTTGGGACAATATTAAGGAGCTCAATGACAAATCCCGATCCCCAACCCATCCCAGCTCAATATCAGTACTGCAGCACCATCTCCTCTGATCCACAGTGCATTGCTGATACCCTCAACTCTGTATTCTCTGACCTTAGCTCATTGCTTCCCCCCCAACTTATTTGACCCCTCTCCCAACCCCTCACTCGCCCACCCTTCTATTTCTGTATGCTCTCAGCACAGAGGCTAAACCCTACTTCCTGAAAGTCCTTAATGGCCCCAGTCAGTGTAACGATTTGCTTGATCTTGTACTGCTCTCCCCCTCACTAACATCCTTAAATGCCCCTCTGCCTTGGCCAGTTCTCCTCCACCTGGAAGGCAGTGGTCATCACCCCCATACACAAGAGCGGAGACCACCCCACCTCAGGGAATTATCATCCAATCTCAATCCTCCCTCTCTCAAGCCTTAGAAAAGATAGTCGCGGACCAGCTCTTGGAATACCTCTCCTCCCACAACCTCCTTTTCATGGAACAGCATGGTTTCCACCCAGGCCATAGTACTACCACAGCCCTCCAGTTATCTACACTCTGCCCTTGACGGGGGTACCTGGTGGGGGCAGTCTTCATAGACCTGTCGAAGGCTTTTGACACAGTTTGCCACCCTCTCCTCCTATTCACCCTTGCCCATCTTGGCCTCTCCAAGGGTGTCACCACCTGGCTCACAAGCTACCTCTCCCTCCGCTCCCAATGTGTCAAAATCAATGACACCATCTCTTGCTGCCACCCAGTTCACTCTGACATACCTCAAGGTTCAATCCTGGGTCCTCTTCTTTTCAGTCTCTATCTCAACACCCTCCCCACCATCTGTCCTGAGTGGGTACTCCTTTACATCGATGACGTGATACTCTTTGCCTCCCACCCTGACCCACTCACACTACAAGGCATCCTTCAAAAATCCTTCAGCCTGGCAGAATCATGGTTCATTGACCGCAGACTCATTCTCAACCATAAAAAGATGAAATCCATGCTCTTTGCCCACAACCAGAACTGGTCCCATAATTCCCAGCTGCAAATTATGTCTAATGGTCTCCACCCCATTGAACAGGTTCTCAGTCTCAAATACCTTGGCATAACATTTGACCCGGCATTATCCTTCCATGACCACATCCACCTCCTTTGCTCCTCTGTCAACTTGCGTATTGGCCTGCTCACTATTACCTCCTCAATCCTCTCTCATACATTATGGGCTCCTTGTTTATGGTGCTGCCACCAACACAGCCCTCCATAGAGTAAAAATCTCCCTAAACAATGCATGCCACCTCCTCACAGGTTATGATAAGCTCACCCACATGTGCACTCTTTACACCGTCTCTAACCTGCTTGATTTTGAAGAGCGACTCCAGTACCAGTCCTGAAACTTCACCCAAAAAATAATGGTTTATCTGGTCCTGCCTGGACTCTCAGTGTTGACTCAGTCTGCCCCACTGTACCCTCCACCCATAGTTCCACTAAATCATTGTTGCATGTGCCCAGAGTCAGGAATGCCATGGCCCAGAGGTCCTTCATCTACACAGCCCCAGCATGGATAAACTCTCTCCCTGCTTTCGTCTCCAATGAGAACAGACTTGGGCTCTTCAAATCCTCACTCCACAGTCACCTCCACTCCACCCGCAATTGTAATTGCCCTTAGTCTCTGCCCACCTGACCATCTCATTTGCCTGACATCGATTCACCTTTGATGATGGATTTCGGTCCTGCCTTCCTCCACTCAAACTCTGCTTGTATATAAATTGCACTATAGTGTCCTGCCCTGTATTTGTACTACCCTAGCAAAATTCTGTGTATGTATTGTATCACGTTGACTGTTTGTTGTACCTGTGTCTTACCTTGATGAGGAGCCTTTGTAAAAGGGTCACTGACTCAAAGGACTGTAATTCCAACACCATTAATAAATAAAAAATAGACACCAAGTGAGGTATGTACAGTATCTGATGCCTGCCATTAAAGGACACACAGTAACTGGCACCATGGAAAGACCACAGAGCAACTGGCACCATTGGATGACCACACAGTAACTGTCACCATGCAAGGACTATACAGGAAACAAACAAAAAAAAGTTGGTGCACTGAGAATACTCCTGAAGGTCCTGCCAAATAATGACTCAAGTCATATATAAAACAAAAAAACAAATCCAGCGCACTCACCGAGAGGTTGTGGAAGACAAACACTTTATTAAATAAGGACATGCACATCAAGGTAGAACTGCCCCATGCACATTCCCCCACCTAAGGGTTTCATCAGCAGCAAAAATGGAAGATCTGGCACTGTGTGATGATCAACAACTGATACCTGCAAGTACGGTATGATGAATTAAAGCAGGAGTGTTTGTTAGTCAGCAAACAATTTCATATTTCATTCACTAAAATACCACCAACAGCTTAATCTAGTTCTGTAAGTCAGTTTACATCTGTATAAATATTCCCCTTCCCCTGCCCCCGGTCGTACTTGGAAACGAGCCATGACTCAGTGTGCCTTTCCCAGTCACAAACTTTCAAATAAATAAAATAAATATTTGTTTTAGCAAAAATGTATTTCTAACATCCTTAGATTCATCCTCAAAGTTTTTAGTTTTTAATGTCCTTAGATATATTTATAACAGCTTTTATAGCTAATTGTGTAATTAATCATTTAAGTCATTAAAGAAGGTTTCCACTGATCATTTTTAAAATCTCTTCCACTGGGGTTACCTGTTGAATGTAAACACTAGATTCATACTGAGGATGTATTGGGTTGGTGTTACTACATGTTTCTGATGGTAAACAACACAGCAGTGTACCACGATATTTAATTTTGTTCATGGCAGCATGTCACAGAAGCATGAACTTTTAACATTTTTAAAATAGAGGATTCATGATGGGCAACTGTGGAATATGGTAAATATTTGCATGAGTGCAGAGTGACCTTGAATAATATCACAAGTGCATATGGGCAGCATAACTTTGCTTCTTATTCTGGCAGGGGATATTGAATCTAACCCTGGCCCTACCCCTCCCAATCTCCTCACCCCCCTGGTTCTCCCTAAGGGTCTCATAATACTGCACCTCAACATATGTAGCATCCTGAATAAAGTACCAGAACTACAACTCACTGCCCTATCACTTTATCCAGACATCCTTATACTATCTGAGACCTGGCTAAAACCACACCACACAGACTCTGTCGTAGCCATACTGGGCTACTCGTTAATCAGGCAAGACCGTGAGGGTAAGAAAAAGGGGGGGGTGACATCGCCATGTTTATTGCCACCAAGCTTCAATTCACCCAGGTCCACATCCCTGCATCCTCTCCACTAATCGAGTCCTTAACTATCAAACTTGCACTCCCCTATTCCACCCCTGTGTTTGTTGCGGGCTCCTACTGTGCCCCTAGCACCCCCGTGCCCAGTGTCCTAGACCATCTGGCCAAACTAAAGTCTACTGCCACAGCTGGTGAGCTCTGTGTCCTCAGGGACTTCAATTTCAACTGGCTAGCCAACAACTGCACCAAACTATGTACCAAAGTAAATGCCCTGAACCTCTTCCAACAAATCTCCCAACCTACCCAGCTGAACCACTAAACGCTTAACCACTCCCTCCTGGATTGGGCACTCACTTCCCACCCACACAGGACTATTGGTGCAGGCCTGCTCCCCGACTCCCTAAGTAATCACCACATGATGTATATGGTAAGAAAAGCGCACCAACCCTCTAAACCTCCTTCCAGGATGCTTCTAGTCAGATCCTACAAATCCCTATCTCTACCATCTCTCTCCTGTATGATCTGACTCAGGTTGACTGGTCCTTCATACTGAAGGCTCCATCCATTGACGTCGCTCTCGATAATTTCAAAACATGCTTCCTAGAGGTTTGGGACTACCATGCTCCGATAAGACCCACAAGAGAAAGGGGCTCCCACCATCCCTGGGTCTCCGCCGATATCATTAGCCGATGCCGCACCAGGGATCTGGCATGGAAAAAACAAAAATTAAATAACTCCCAAGAATTCCTACAAAACTATTGTTCCCTCTGCAACTCCTGCACTAAATCAATATGCCAGGCTAAATAGAAATACTTCACATCGGTGCTGAACTCAAATCTTAACCACCCTACCAACTTTTGGAAAACCATCAAATCCCTCCTCTCCACTCCTGCCCAACTACCAACCCTGACACTATTAATCCTTGGCTCGCTCGTCACTGACCCTGGTGAGGTAACCTCTGCTTTCAATGCCTTCTTCACCAGCAGTGCAACCTCTCTCCTGCACAGTCTCCCGCATGACCCACACAAACCAAATACCTCATCGAAATCCCAGCACTCCGCCTCTACCATCAGCTTCTCATTTCGACCAGTATCCCCAACCGAAGTGTTTCAAGCTCTGAGAGCCCTTAACCCTGACAAAGGCAAATGCCCCTCTGGCTTGGATACCAAATTACTACATTTATCCACCCCCGCTATAGCCGCTCCATTAGCTAACTTGCTCAACCTCTCCTTCTCGTTGGCCAAAATACCATGAGCATGGAAGTAGGGGACTGTCATCCCCCTACCCAAGGAAGGTGACCCCACCATACCGGGAAATTACTATCCCATCTCCCTACTCCCAATTCTGGCCAAAATTCAAGAACACTTTGCCCTTGCTCAACTCTCCCAATTCCTAAACACCTCCTCCTCCTTCACCCCTTATCAGTCTGGGTTCCATAAGTCACATTCTACCATGTCATCCCTATTAAGAATCACCAATGATATTCTCTCAGGCATGGACAAAGGCGATATCACCTCAGCCATTTTTACAGACCTGCCCAGGGCCTTCAACACCATCTCCCACACAATGTCACTAGACAAATTAAGTGCTGACGGTCTCTCCAGCCATGCCACAAGCTGGTTTCAGGCATACCTGGATGGTAGACACCAATCGGTGAAAATTGGCCTCTAAATATCTACCCCCCTCCCTATCACTACGGGGGTTCCCCAAGGATCAGTCCTGGGCCCAATATTACTTTCAATATTTCTAAATGACCTCCTGTTGGCCTGCTCCCACTCATCGATTCAAATGTACGTGGACGATACCATACTATACGCCACAGGCCCTTCCGCTGAAGCAGTGCACAACGTGCTACAGCAGGACTTCAGTGGCATACAACAATGGCTCCAAACCAACCAGCTATTCCTAAACGCAAAAAAAAAGTCTCACTAACCTTCGGTTCGCAGTCACGGCTTTATCGCCTAGCAACTCGCCCCCCATTCCTAACCCTGGACGGATCACCCCTGAAGTCCTGCACCTCTTTCAGATATTTGGGTGTATGGCTCGACCAATACCTCGATGTCTCCACACATGTCGAATCACTGCACAAAAAATTACACCCAAAACTTGGTGCACTATATCGCAACAAAGGCTGTATGTCCACTCCAGTCTGGAAGGAAATAGTCCAAAAGATGATACTCCCAATACTTGACTACGGGGACGTTGTCTATGGAGCTGCCTCTTCATCCAATCTGGCCAGCCTGGACACACTTTTCCACCTCTTTTGTCATTCCATCCTGGAGTTCCCACAATTGACACATCACTGTGACCTATACAGCTCCCTAGCCTTACCCTCACTCACGGCCTGCAGACAAATCCATTGCACCAGAGTCGCTGCTAAATTCTGGTCACAGACCATTCCCCCATACCTAGGCTCCGCACTATCTGCTCAACCTTCCCCTGTCTATCCACTCAGACACTCGGACTCCAGGGTTCTTCAAGTTCCACTCATGCGCACCTCCAAGGGCCAATCAGATTTCAAATATCGCTTACCAAAACTTTGGAATGACCTGCCTGCAGATATCAAACACTCCACCCACCTTAGCCACCTCAACTCGTGCCTCCATGCACACTTTTCACTGTGTGCACTTGCTCCCAGCAGACATAAGTACAAGCCCTCTAGACCTCTGGTTACCACCACCTGATAGTCACACGAATCAGCTGTCTTCGTTGGGCTCTCAATCTAGGTTGTCCCAGCCCCGAGGCTGTATACCATGGATGTAATGTTAGTACCCAGTACCTCCGCTATTATAAATTCTTTATAAATGGAAATCTGCAATGTATGTATGACATAGCCCTCCATTGTATACTCTGTAACATTGTGACCCTGCAAGTATGTATTTCATCCTATGTGTCCCTCCACCCTATTTCCCCCAAGTCGCATCTGGAAATGAGCAGTTCTCTGCTCGGTATGCCTGTCCAGTTAATCTCTTAAATAAATAAATAAACTGGGTAAGGAACTGGTTAGGGGACAGGAGACAGAGGGTGGTGGTAAACGGAGTTCACCCTGAAGAAGGAAAAGTGTCATGCGGGGTGCCACAGGGATCAGTACTAGGACTAGTTCTCCTTAATGTCTTTATTAGTGACATTTCAAAGGGGTTAGAAGGGGAAGGTATGCTGTTTTGTAGATGATACTAAAATCTACAATAGGATTGACACTCCAGGGGTGTGTGTGGAAAAATGAATAGAGATCTAAGAGAGCTATATGAGTGGCTGAGGATGTGGCAGTTAAATCTGAATGTCAAGAAGTGCAAAATCATGCACTTAGGTCACAGAAATACAGGGGCAGAGTACAAAATGGGGGGATTGGTATTAATGACCACCAAACAGGAAGGAGACCTGGAAGCAATCATATCAGATGGTGGCCTAAAAGTTGAACAGACAATGTGACAAGGCAATGGGGAGAGCTAGTGGGATGCTAAGATGCATAGGGAGGGGCATCACCGGCAGAATGAGAGAGGTGGTCTTACCACTGTACAGATAACTTGTGAGACCTCACCTAGGGTACTGTTTCCAGTTCTGGAGATCATGTCTATGGAAGGACACAGACAGAGTAGAGGCGGTTCAGAGGAGCTCAACCAAAATTGCAGGGTCTGCATCAAAAGCCCAATAAGAAGAAACAAAAGGACCTCAATATGTACACCCTGGAGGAAAGGTGGGAGAGGGGTGATATGATAGAGACTTTCAAATACCTCACAGGTATAAATAAGGTTCAAGAGGGAAGCATTTTTCAGATGAAAAGATCCTCAAGAACAAGAGGTCATACTATGAAGCTGGAGGGGGATAGACTCAGGGAAGATGTGAGGAAATACTTCTTCACAAAAAGAGTGGTAGATGCCTGGAACAGCATCTCAGCAAAGGTGGTGGGAGCAAAAATGGTAACGGAATTCAAGAATACACGGGATAGGCATAAGGGAACCTTAGTGATAAGCAAAGGGGGTTAAAGCTGAAGATCAAGTAAGGTCTGCAACAGTAGGCAGGGAAAATGGGAAGACCAGGTGGACCAAATGATCCTTATCCACCATCAAATTCTATGTTGCCACCCCACTCCTTGACTGTTTAGGGGTACCCGATGTTACAAGAGGGGAAGGGGCCTACTACAGTACTAAGGAAACCCAGAACTGAAACATTAACACCCTAGAAGGAACTAATTAAAGAGTACCTTACTATGGCCTGAGTCCTATCTGCAGAACAATGAAATTGCTACCCCTCACATCTGTGTCAGACAACCCGTTGAAACCAGGAAACCTCTTCTCTTTTCATCTTCTTCAGTGAAGTCCCCCTTCTAGCACCCTGGCCCAGGGACACAGGATCAAAACACGGGCTGGAACGTAAAGGACCTCCCCCCCCCCCAAAAAAAAGAAGTCTGGTTAATTCATTGATTTCCCTACAATTCATCATAAGCCTCTTTCCAATTTTGTTAAAAACTCTCGACACTCTAGATTCAGCAGCAAACAATTTATTTCACCTGAGATCCCAATGATTTAAAAATAACTCAGGGGTCCCATTGATTACTTACACACCTTCTCCTCCAGCTCCATGGAGCACAACTATTTACAATGCCAGGGGGCATGTTACTGGGAGACTAGATGTCCTAGACATTATTTCCATTCAGGCAGCTACTGAAACCCTCGGATGGCATACCCAAGAGCCAAGACCTTTTTATGGATCCTTCACCAGCCTACAGAGCCAACACACCCTCTGGCACCAGTAAGTTGGTCTCTGTAACCTAATTGTTCTTTTCCGTCTCACCCTGGTCAGACTCTCACCTGTGGAGAAGTGAGCGGCTTACTCCCACCTGGTCCTGTGAGACAGGGTAACAGGATTTTCTCATCATGACCAGTCCCTTAAAACCCTAAAGATGCCTTTAACGTGATTGCCCTTCCACTGGCATTCCCTTAATCTGGCAATGGTGGTGGGGTTCTCCTGATTTCCTTTGGTCTGCATCACTACAACCTTACCTCCTGTGCTTGATATAAGACACTGGGTCCGCAGGGCTTCCTAAGGCCTAACCCTTTGCCTCCTGTGGTCTGCCTGAGCAGCTTGTGACCAGGCTCTGAGACCTGCACCTCCAAGCCGGCAGCATAAATGGCTGAGATGCCTCTGATACCCCCTTTTTTCCCAGGCAATCACCACCCTGCCACACTGGGGAACCAGGAGGGGTACTGACACCACCCCTCCCCGGAGAAGTCCTACCATGACACCTACAGCCCTGGCTGTGTGGGCCTAGACATCCACCGGGCCGAGCGTCCACCAAACTCCTACCCTGGGCACTCCCACTACCCCTCACTCCCTGGAGTCCTGTTTGCCCTCCACAATGCTGCCAGGTTAATTACAGTCCTTCCCCATGCACTTTCCACCAGAGCCACATCAGTGTACATACCGGCACTATCTTCACTTATGGGGGGGGGGGAGTTCTCTTTGAATCAGGCCCAACCCGGACAGACAAGCTCCTCCCTGCCTACCTGTCCTGCCATCTCCCAGCCAGCCTCTCTGCCTTCTCCCTTCTTTTTCCCCACACCTCTGCTTTTATGGGCTCCAAACCTGCCCCTAGTGGCAGTTTGAAGTATAGTCTGGGATGGAGTATCCCCTTCCACAACTACCTACTGAAACCTTTATGGGGGGGAACACCAAAAATGATCTTACTTACTTGTAAACCCCCCTTAGCGAGAGGGAGCTTACATCTATGTTTCTATTTACCTCATGAAAGTAAAGTCAGATGTATAGTCCTTTGATGAATAAGGAGGGGAACCAAACTCCTGCTCAGGGGAGCTATCTGGTTCTAAGGAAACCCCTTCTTCCTCCTCCTCATCATCATAATACAATTCTACCTGCTCCCCCGACAGGAATCATCACAGGTATTGGGGCGGGGGGGTGTCTGGCATAGTAATACAGGCTCCCATAACCTCGAAAGCCTACAAAAATTGCCATGCTTTAGTCATATCTTCAATTGAGGTAAAGTTACTTGCTGTCCACTGGTGTCTCCTTTGTCTTTTCAGCAGGAGGGGCAGTGACATACTTTTCTTTTTTCTTAGCAGGTACCGTTTCCTATGTCTGCTCAGTGGCTCTTTTCATTTTGTGACATCAGGGCTCCCCCTTTCGCACGCTCTAGTTTCTGTGCCATCTTTAGCAGACTTCTTGTTCTCCTTATTTTGAAGGGTTGGGCCCTCACCTAAGCTGCGCTGGGGCAAGGAATCAGAATGTGAGGCCATAATTTAAGTATAAAACCCCTCTTTTTAATAGTTATTGGGCAAAACTGGTAAAATCGTGTTCAGGACACAAGGCTGGTAAGGAAGCTGGAACAATGGGGGTGGGCAGTGAGGTGGTTGAGTGGGTGAGTAGCTTGCTGAGAGGAAGAATATAGAGGGTTCAGGTAAACTGGTCATTTTCAGCTGAGAGGGAGGGAGGTGACCAGCAGAGTACCACAAGGTTCAATACTGGGTTCCCTACTCTTCAGTGTGTTCATAGCAGACATTGCAAATGGCCTGAAAGGTAAAGTGTGTCTATTACTGATGACACCAAGATTTGCAACAGTGTGGACTCCCCTGAGGGTGTGAGGAGTATAACTTCAGACTTGAAGAAACTGGAGGAGTGGTCGGAAACATGGTGGCTCTAATTCCATGCCAAAAAGTGCAAAGTCATGCACTTAGGTACATTATAAGAACCACCCGCCATTTCCCCAGCATCCAACCGAAAAACCTCGACCGCAGAGGGTAGTTGGTCCAGGAGGTTGGCAGGTGGTTAGGAGGAGCAAATCAGGTGCCCCATCACTCTCTGCTCTCCAACACATTACCTCCAAAAACCATATAAACACTACAAACAGGTATCTGCCTCTATCTCTGAAATCAAATAAAGAGGCAGAAGACACTGCAGAGCAGGACACTGCGGCACAGAGCTAGCACAACAAAACTCACCCAAATCAGGAACCAAAACAAAACAAGCACAAAGGAAATCCAAAAAACTTCTGATCATAGGAGACTCCATGATTCGGGGAGTTGATACCCATCTCCAGCCAGGGGTGATGGTCAGATGTCTCCCAGGTACATCAGCATGGAGAGACACTGACCGCATTGCTAAAATTGTTCACAAAGCAGGAGAAAACATTGATGTCCTAGTACACATAGGGACTAATGATCTCGCCAGCCGATCAGTTGTGGAGACCAAGGAACACCTGACTAGGTTGGGTGACAAACTATCATCTATTTCGTCCGGCATCTCCTTCTCTGAGATCCTGCCAGTCTGGGAGAGGGGAGCAGATGGACGGGAGGTCAGAGAAGGGGAGATAGGGGAGCTAAACACGTGGCTCAAGGGCTGGTGCCAGGAAAAAGGACACAGATTTGTAGGGAACTGGCAACAGTTCTGGGAGCGAAAGTTCTTTAAATTTGATGGACTGCATCTGACTAAGGAGGGAGTCAGTGCATTGGGGCAGAAGTTTGACGTCTTTGCAGAATATTTAAACTAGCAAATGGGGAGAGGGGTGCAGCACCCCATACGTCGAATGGGAAGAACACCTCTCCCCTCAGCTAGTGGTCAAACAGGAATTCAGCATGTTTGCCGCTCATTTGCATCACCAGGTAAGAAAAAGGTTTGTCTCCCCACACGACGACACAGGGGTAATGCCAAACTTCACCCAACAACTAACACACCAAAATCTGGCCAATGGAAAATCATGTACACAATGCTCACAGCCTGGGAAATAAGATCCCAGACCTGCAGGCAATAATGTCAGAGGCTAAACTGGACATAGTAGCAATTAGTGAGATGTGGTTTACCAGTAACCACACTTGGGAGACTTCAGTACCTGGCTATGTATTGTTCAGAAGAGACCGAGGTGCAAAAGGGGAGGAGTGGCCTGTATGTTAATGAAAATATCAAAGCTACAGAAATTCAGAATACACATAAGGAGCCAGAAGAACTGTGGGTCACCCTGGAAACAGGAAATGGGACAGCCATAAGAACTGGGGTTGTCTACAGGCCCCCAGACCAGAGGAAGACATAGACACTTTACTGTTAGAAGATATACAAAACATGACAGCTAAAGGGGAGGTTCTGATAATGGGAGACTTCAACATGCCGGATACAGATTGGTCAATACCAGCAGGAACATCTGCCAGAACTAGACTCATAGTGGATTCCCTGCAGGGGGAGGGCCTCAAACAACTGGTACAGCAACCCACAAGAGACAGGGCTATCCTAGATCTAGTACTGACCAACAAAGAAGGGATCATAGATCTCCAGGTAGAAGGTCACCTGGGAGCCAGTGACCGTCACGTGGTATTGTTCAATTTGGCTACTACATCTAAATCATCCCATTCCAAGGCAAAAATATGGGACTTTAGAGGAGCTGACTTTGATAAGATGGCCAACAGAGTTAAGCTAGCCCTGGCAAAAAGAAACACAGGTGAAGGGGTACGGCAAAGTGGCAAGCATTAAGGATGCAATACTTGAAGCAACATCCCATTGTGTTAGACAGAAAAGGAAGTGCAAATGAAGAAGGAAACCACTTTGGTTCTCAAATACAGTAGCAGAAAAGGTCAGAGCCAAAAGGCTGGCCTTCAGGAAATATAAGGGAACACAGCGGGATGAAGATAGGAGGCATACCAAACTGCCCTAAGGGAAGCAGGTAAGGCAGTAAGGCAGGCAAAGTCCCAAACTGAGGAAACACTAGCACGAACAGTAAAAGGTGACAAGACTTTTATAGATACATTAGTGAAAGGAGAAAGTCAGAGGGGTATTGCTAAGCTTAATGGAGAAAAGGAAGCATGTGAGGAGGAGGACCTGTAAGGCATCTATCCTAAATAGATACTTTTGCTCAGTATTTACTGAGAGAAGGTAGGGCAGGGCCCACAGCTCAGCATCATGGACACAGGGGGGAGGGAGGTGAGCACTACTCCCTTCACAAAAGAAAGGGTCCTACAAGAGCTTGCTAAGCTCAGGGTGGATAAGGCAATGGGACCTGATGGCATACATCCCAGGGTACTTAAGGAGCTAAAGGAGGAACTAGCAGAGCCATTAGCAGAATTGTTTAGTGAGTCTCTGAGCACAGGAGAGGTCCCAGAAGACTGGAGAAGGGCTCATGTGATCCCGCTCCACAAGACTGGTAGTAGGGAGGAGGCGGGGAACTACGGACTGGACAGTCTTACCTCAGTAGTGGGCAAGATTATGGAGGCACTCCTTAAGGAAAGGATAGTGCAACACCTGGAATCCATAGGGGCACAGGATCCAAGACAGCATGGGTTTACAAAAGGAAGGTCCTGTCAAACTAATCTCATAGATTTCTTTGACTGGGTAACCAGAGTAGTGGACCAAGGGGGAGCAGTTGATGTCGCCTACCTTGACTTCAGCAAAGCTTTTGACACTGTTCCACATAGAAAATTGATAAATAAGCTGGGTAGGCTCAGGTGGGTCAGAAGTTGGTCAACTGGGTGGCAAACTGGTTGACGGGCAGAAAACAGAGAGTGGTGGTAAATGGTATACAGTCAGAAGAGATGCAAGTCACAAGTGGGGTACCTCAGGGATCAGTCCTGGGGCCAGTCCTCTTCAACATCTTCATTAGTGACCTTGCAGATGGACTAGAGGGTAAGGCTTGTCTGTTTGCAGATGACACCAAGATCTGCAACAGAGTAGATGATCCAGATGGGGTGGGCAGAATGAGAAGAGATCTGGATAAACTAGCAGAATGGTCAGAAGAGTGGCAACTGGGATTTAATGCAAAAAGTGCAAAATCATGCACATAGGGAAGAGAAACCCTGAAGCCACCTATAGGCTGGGAGGGGAGTTGCTAGCAGTCACAAAGGAAGAAAGAGACTTGGGCATCATCATCACTGATGACCTAAAATCATCCAAGCAGACCTCTAAAGCAGTAGGTAAGGCTAGGGGGGTGTTAGGGTGTATTAGTAGGGGTATCACAAGTCATAAGAGGGAGGTATTAATCCCTCTGTACAAGACACTGGTTAGGCCCCATCTGGAGTACTGCGTGCAGTATTGGAGGCCACACCTTCACAAGGACATTAACCAAATTGAGGCAGTCAGAGAAGGGCAACCAAAATGGTGCAGGGACTGCATCAGAAGACATATGAGGACAGATTAATGGAGCTCAATATGTATACCCTTGAGCAAAGGAGGGAGAGGTGATATGATCGAGGCATTCAAACACCTTAAGGGCATAAACAAGGTGAAAGAGTCTAACATGTTTAAATATAGGAAAATAGCAGGACAAGAGGACACAGCATGAGATTAAAGGGAGGCTGATTAAGGGGGAATGTGAGGAAATTCTTTTTCACAGAAAGGGTGGTGGATGCATGGAATGGCTTACCACAAGAAGTGGTGGCTATGAATACAGTGCAGGGCTTCAAACAGGCATGGGATAGGCATAAGGGAGCAACACAAATGACTATGAATAGATAGGCCACTGACAGAGCAAAGGCCGATGGCACATTTATAAGGTAGAAAAAGAAATGGGCAGACTGGATGGGCCTTGCGGTCCTTATCTGCCGTCAACTTCTATGTTTCTATGTTTAGGTAGAAACAATCCCAAAGAGGATTACTTCTTGAAAGAAGAAGCTAGCCTACAACCAGCCAAGAGAGGGATCTAGGGGTCATTATATCAGAATACTTGAAAGTGGGTAAACACTAAACAGTGCAAAAAGGCGGCACTAAAGGCAAGTGGCATGCTGAGCTGCACTGGGAGGGGAATCACGAGTTGCAGGAGGGAAGTGGTGTTACCACTCTACAGAGCACTGGTGTGCCTCCACTTGGAGTACTGCTTACAGTACTGGAGACCGTACCTCAAAAGGGACATAGACAGAATCAAGACAGGTCAGGGGTTAGCCATGAAAATTATTCAGGGACTGCACCATATGGCATACCTGGACAGGCTGAGAAAACTCAACATGTACTCCCTGGAACAGAGGAGGAAGAGGGGTGACATGGTTGAGACCTTTAACTATATAAGGGTATAAATAAGGTTAACATTCAGGAGCTTTTCCAATTGAAAGACAGGGAGAATGAGAGGGAGGTTCAGCAGTAATACAAGGAAGTTCTTATTTACAGAGAGGGTGGTGGACCCATGGAATAGTCTACCCAAGGAGGCAGTGGGGGCCAAAATGGTAAGCAAGTTCAAGAATGCATAGGCCAGACATAAAGGTAGCATATGGAAAGGCAAAGGAGGGGAGGAAGAATTGCACCAGGTAGGTTCTTGGGCAGACTAGATGGACCTTGTGGTCCCCTTCTGCCATCACTTTCTATGATCCAATGTTTCTATGACCCAGGCATCTAATGCACAAACCATGGCAATCTGCCCTCACCAGGAAACTGAAACATCTAATGCAAATTTTAAAACCTGAAGGACCTGTTTTTAATTTTTTCCTTAGGTCTTACGGACATAAAAAAAAAAAAGAAAACATGGTTCCAAAAATTTAAAGAGCTTCAAAAGTTCAGTTGCAATAAAAAAATAAATTGACAGATATTCAAATAACAAATTACAAAACAAACAAAGGAAAAAAGTCTTGGTTCTGACCCAAAATGGAACTGGGACAAGAGTAAGAAACCACAAAAGCAGTATAAAAACTAGCCTTAAGTATAACTTTTATTTTGTAATTCTGAAGCGGATCCCAAACTGGGAGTCATGCTAAACCAGGCCATCCCCAGTTCTGTGGAACTGAAAAGGAACAAGAGACACAGAATTCAACAATACCACCAAAAACACAACCACCCAACTAATGCAGAGTGTTTCGAAATTTAACCGAAAATAAAGGTCTATACAAACAAAATGTAAAAAATAGAAATGTCGCATCTCTGAAGTGGAAGCAGCTTTGGGGGTGATGCTTCTTCTCATGTGGAGAAATAAGTCTTCCGTTAGCTGGCAGAGGTGAGCATGACAACACAGCAGAGTTTTGAATGTCATTATAATGTATAACATGAAGTCCATTGAAAACACTGACTTCACGTTACTCCGCCTTTCCAGACCACTACTCCACCAAAATCTTAAGTAAAGTGCATTGGGATCAATGCATTTCACCTCACCTCACCTTGTTTTTGAGCTCCGAAGGTGAATTTTGCAGTGATTCATGGGATTTCAGGTCACATGGGCCCTATATTGATCTGCACAGCCTCAGTTCAGGGTAGTACGTGCAGGAAGCAATAGGAAACAATGTGTTCTGAGAGCTGTCTGTGATTGAAACTGTCTAAAAGCTGTTAAAAACACATTTTTGCTTTTTTGGGGGCTCCACCTTTAGTTCATCAATTGCAGGAAGCCCTTCTGTGCTCATATCATCCAGCATTTTTGTTTTTGTGTGGATTTTGAATGTTAACGTACAACATTGAGTGTGTGTAGTGAAAGACAGTGAAAGTGTGCTTTGGTGGAGGGGCATATCTGTGGTGTAGGTAGATTTAAGTTGGAGAAATAGTGATTTCTTTATTTTTTGGTTATATTTTTGTTACATAACTGACTGTGTTAATGTATACACAGTAATATTGTCAGTAATTGTTGAAATGTTCTTGTTGATTGTGTGTTGTGTGGATCTGGTGCAGCAGTTCATAATTCTGGGTTGTTTACATTACAATACATGGCATATTACTGAACTTTTCAATTTGGTACACATAACTCATTCACCATTGTAGAGAAACTGTTCTGTGTGTATGTCAGTCGTGTTGCATGACATCAAATACACCTTTTATTGTGCACCAGAGTAGTGTAATTGCAGGGCAGGTGCAGCAGTGTGAACCTGCTAGCCACTGCAGCTGTCTGATTGTGTACTGTGATCGTGGTTTCTGTTCTTTGTTTTGCTGCTTGTACTGCCGTAAAAATCTGCAGTCAGTGCTCCCCCCCAACCCCCACTAGCAAAAGGAATTTTTTACCATATTGGATTGTTTTTGTGACCTCATCTGCACCACTGGTTACTGAAGTTGTTTTCATTGTGTGACAGTCTTTATCTGTTGCTGAAGCTACAGTTGTTTTTTTGGCTTCACATCCAGCGTCCCCCCAATCAGAGAGTGAATGTACCAAAATCTAAATTTGATTATAATTTTGTTGTTGATCCCCCAAAATGCCCGCAAAGAGATGTGCAAGCAAAGCTGGTTCTCGCCATGGCAATGCTGGCAGTGAGATAGTCTGTGGGCATGGTAGTACGAAGATGCAGAAGTGCACTGCTGATGTGAGGAAAGGTATTTCTCTTGCAATGTTTTTTACAGCCCGATCAGTAGCTTCACTCATAGTCGGAGGAGATGATGTTTTCCCAGCTAGTGGTGTTAGTGTTACTGGTGTTAGTGGTGGTGGTAGTATTAGTATCGTTGCATCAAGTTCGAATTCTGACTAGTGTACCATATCCAAAAATACTGAGTGTGAAGCAGTGCAAGTGAGTGGCAGCGTAGATGATGTCATACTTCCCAGTAACTGAACCTGAGGATTCTAATAATCATGTCAACGATAGCATACAATGTGATATTCCGTCCACCGTGGCGGTTAATGTCACACATTTTCCATGCAGTGAATCACAGTGTGGTGAAAAAATATCAGGTGATGGTGGTGTAGATGTTGATGATGAATGTGATGATGACGATGATGTTGCTGTTGATGCAACATGCAGTCCACATGCTAGCATCCAAGCAGAAGATGTGGATGTGTGGGACATTGATGAATATAAATGATGATGTAATTGACCCCAGTTGGGAACCAGAGAAAAAGAAATTCAAAGTGGCTGTGTATGAGTCTGTTTGCAGGAATCCCCCCCCCTGTAAAAACTTGTGTTGTACCAGTTTTAGTTGATGATGATGACCCAGTAATAATGATAGGTAGTCATGGTGATCAGTTGTAGTCCAAGTGTGCAGTGCCTGAAACATCACATGCTCCCCCCACTTCAGTGCTTAAAATAATGGAGTTAAATAAGCCACATCATCATGGACATGTTAAAAGCAGAGCATCACAATCCCTTGTTTGGGATTTTTTTGTTCAAGATGCAAATGATGAGTCAGTTGCAATCTGCCAGGTTTGCCATGTGCGTGTGAGTCGAGGTAAAAGGGAGCCATCTGGGCACAGGACAGCATACGCACTTAAGAATAGGCACATGGTACTGTGGACCCAGCACAAGCTGGCAGCTAATAACACAGTGGGGCATTCACCCTCATCACCAGCAACCATAACGAGCATGTTATCCCCTTCCATGACTGTTAAGTCCAGTAGTAAATTAAACGTGTGCAGTGGTGAGGTAATAAGTGCAGAGGATTACTACAGGCATGATGAGGTGGAGGAACATAATGACTTTGAAATATTGTCAAGTGCTGGTGAGAGTAGCAGTTTTGGTGGTGGTGGTGGTGAATGCAGTATGTCTAGTGCAAGTGGCACATCAACCCTGGTTGGCAAATCTGGCAAAATAACTTTATTTCTGGGTTTGTCATCATCACCTGTGCAACTGTCTTCATCAAATGTCCACAGTCCACCCCCTGCCAATGCCATTCATCACAGAGCACAACCATTTGTGATCACACCCCATGTAAAACGTTTAAGTCAGCCCATGTTACAGAGTGTTTTTGCATATAAGCTGAAGTATCCTCCCAATCATACAGTGTCACATGAACTTAATGCTGCTGTAGCAGAATTGCTGGCAATTGATCTTTTGCCCTTCTCCTTTGTGGAGAATTCTAGGTTCTGGTGGTTCACTGCACGTGCCTGTCCAAAATGGAAAGTCCCATCCAGGACATACTTTTCTACCCGTGCTGTCCCCGAGTTATTCTGCACTGTGTCTGACTCAGTAAGACATGCCCTTCAACATTCCTCCTCTCCATTCATCCATTTAAGTATGGATATGTGGACAAGTGGCAAAACAGCGGGGAGTTCATATTTGTGTATAACTGCACACTGGGCGCAGATGCCGGGGGTTGTTTGTGATGTTGGCAGTGTACATAATCAGTGCAGTAAGGTGGATAGTCACGGTAGCAATCTTCCAGGAATTCGACAGCATGCAATGATTGATATGTGCAATGTGACCTGTTCACACATTGGTGAGAACATGTTGGAAGTGGTACTGACTGAAACTGACAAATGGCTAGACCCCCTGTCCCTGAGAGCTGGGCTCATAGCAAGTGACAATGGGTTAACTGTGATGAAATGCCTTACGAATGGTGTTTTTTTTTTCATGTTCCCTGCATGGCCCACTGTTTAAATCTTGTGGTTCAGGAGTTTCTGCAGCACCTTGATGTAAAGGAAATGCTGACCATTGCACGATGTATCTGCTCTCACTTTTCACGATCTGGAAAGGCCCGTGACCAACTGCAGCAGTTGCAGATACAAAACAGTCTGCCTCAGCACCGCTTGAAGCTGGAAGTTGTCACCCGATGGAACTTATACATGGCAGAGAGGTTGTATGAACAATACAAAGCCATCTTAGAATATCTTGTGATGCACGCTAGCTGTGACAGTTCCGGGGCTTCCATGTCTATGACGACTGAACAGCGGCGCCTCATGGACTCTGTAATAACAATTTTGCGGCCTTTTGAACATGCCACACAGGCAGCGAGTGGTGAGTCTGCCTCCATAAGCCAATCAATTCCACTGCTGCGGGTGCTGAGGCAGACATTGGTGAATGTAAAGCATGGCCTTGATGTTGGCGGAGACGGTGGTAGCAGTATGTTGCTGCAACACATGTTGACAGTATTTGACCAGAATCATCACGTTGTGAGCATTCAGTGTAGTCACAACTTTGCTAGAGCAACAATGCTGGATCCACGATACAAATGTGGAATTGCATCAGTACTGGAGGGAGGGCCTGTACAGGTAAAAAATAACAGTGATCAACTGGTGCGCTTGGTTCATGGGGCACAGACGTCATGTGCCAAGGTCAGCAAACCTCAGCAGCATAATCTGGCTGAAGGTGTACCTGTAGGACTATCAAGCATATCCTGCAAGGGGAAGGGGAAGGGGACAGCAGTTCCAGGTGGTCTGTCATCCAAAGTGGCTGGCGTCAACCCGCTTTGGGAGACTTTGTCCCAAGGGGGTATTTTTGAAATAAATGATTCGGGAGAACAGGATGATGCATCAACAACTGGAGTTAGTGTGGCTCAAGAAATGGTTGAGTCATATTTGTCTGAAACCAGGCATCTGACAATAACTGAAGATCCTCTTTTGTACTGGAGTGGAAAGGTCAGAGAATGGCCGGAGCTGACTGCAGTGGCACTGAAGTACCTCACATGCCCACCCTCCAGTGTAAGTGTTGAGAGGGTATTCAGCTCAGCAGGTGCAATAGTCAGGGATCGTTGGACAAACCTGTCTCCTGCAAATGTTAGTTTGTTAACATTCATTAAAATGAATGAGACGCGCATACCAGCACAGACTGCAACCTCGGTATTCATACTCCGGTCTAGTCATGGTGGTTCTGGTGATGTGGAAATGGACCATCCTAGTGGCACTGGCAGTGGCTGCCTGAAACAGCCCACCACTGACGTAGATGACGAGACAATGGAGAAAGAATTTCCCAGTGGTCAGACTTCAGACATAGATGACTGTGAGGGAAGCTTTCTTTATGAGGATGATGATGTGGTTAATGTTGGCAGGTTTTAACTGAAGTTGTTAAAAGGCGGTGGGTCACCCCAGACCACCACCGGGACTGATGTTAGCCACTGCCACCACTGAGCATGAGTCTGTCTGCCCCCTGGACCATGATCACCACCACTGGGACTGATGTTAGCCACTGCCACCACTGAGCATGAGTCTGTCCACCCCCCCCGGATCAGCACCACCAGGACTGATGTTAGCCACTGCCACCACTGAGCATGAGTCTGTCTGCCCCCAGATCACCACCATCAGAATTGATGTTAGCCACTGCCACCACTGAACATGAGTCTGTCTGCCCCCTGGACCTCCACCACCAGGACTGATGTTAGCCACTGCCATCACTGAGCATGAGTCTGTCCACCCCCCAGACCACCACCACCAGGACTGATGTTAGCCATTGCCACCACTGAGCATGAGTCTGTCTGCTGCCCAGATCACCACCACCACCAGGACTGATGTTAGTCACTGCCACCACTGATCATGAGTCTGTCTGCCCCCAGACCACTACCACCACTAGGACTGATGTTAGCTACTGCCACCACTGAGCATGAGATTGTCCGCCCCCCAGACCACCACCATCTGGACTGATGTTAGCCACTGCCACCATAGAGCATGAGTCTGTCTGCCCCCCAGACCACCAACACTGGGACTGATGTTAGCCACTGCCACCACTCAGCATGAGTCTGTCCGGACCACCACATCCATCAGCCATATACACAAAGCTTCTTAATATTTAAACCATAAAGTAAGTATGTGTAGTCATGTTTGTTATTCTGTTTCACTTCCTTTAGTTGTACTGTATGTTTTGTTTTCTGTAGCTTTTCAGAGCCGCAATGGTAAAACACATAAGGTACACTCTTTTTTTTTTTTTACAGGTTAACAAAAAAAGTCTCCTTCGCTAAAACTCTGTTAGAATGGTACTGCAGCTGTACCGTACAGAGTAACCTATGGAATATCCATGTGAAATCCATTCTGGTAAGTATGAAAATTTTATTTCATCCATTTCATTGTTTTGGAAAGACTGTAGCAAATGCGACTGAGTACGATTCATAAACTACGTGATATGTGTATGTCACCAAAACTATTTCTGTAAGATATCATTCATGCACTGTATTCTGAACTTGCAGCTGCACAGCCCTGACAATGGCAGCGTTGAAAAAGTTGCACACAGGTTGTTACTTGACAAGATGTGGGTTTGAAATGTAACTTGACTTGAGATAGAGAACCAGAGAGGGACACACTGCAATTAAGTTGTAAGAAGTCATTCATTTCTTTTTTTAGGAAACTTCCAGATACTTTGTTGTTCTGTCAAAGTGGCCTTATCCAAAAAAGTTCTTCAACATCAGGCACCCCCCTGCTCCAGGCTTGGGCACACATGTGACACGCAGAAGTCATTTCATTAGATGACCATGACCATCATTAACAACCGGACTCCAGAAGGATGCAGATGAAATCTGTGAAGAAGTAACAAAATAAGAAACCATTACAGACAAACCTGCAAATATGCTTCCCCCCACCCCCCCAAAAAAAATACTTACCTTCATGTGCTTGAGAGTTATCCATTTCCAATTTCAACGCAAAAAATTCTCATTGAGCACTGGAATGTGCACACCAACAATTTCTGTGACCTGTGATACAGAACAATACTATGGCCCAGATATTCAAACTGTGCCCAAAAAGTGCTCAACAGCAGAAGCAAGCGCACACTGTGCCCATGCGCAAGAAGCGCGATATTCAAAAACTGCGCAGGCCAAGATGCGCCTATGGCCGACAACTGAATATCGCACCACCTGCACCATAGTGCAACTAGGGAGGTGAAGCTGAGCATATCTGATGCACCATAGCGCAACAAGGGATGTTCAGCTGAGCAGTACAGATGCATCATAGTGCAACCAGGGATGCCCCCAGCAGCAGGGCAGCAATGGAACAGCACAACCAGGGATGCAGGGGTCCACCACCCATGTCACAGATGGGCAGAGGAACACACAGCAGAACAGACATCGTCCCCCCACACCCCATGCACTGCACAACTGGGGGAGAGCTGGAATAACCACCAGCCCATGGATACCAGCAACCAACCCACACCCGGGCCATGGTGCTCCATCACACCTATGGAAAGCTGTGACCGGCACACAAGGATGGCCGATCACCCCGTACCACACCATCCCACCAATGCAAAGCGCACCCTGCACCATGATCCCCATACACCCTGCCCAGGAGTAGCACCCAACAGTGCAGGACACCCCATGCATACATGCCACCACCCCCACTGTGACAATGCAACCCTGTGCACCATGGAGCCATGCAAGGCAGCCCCACCATGGGCACCCTGCAGCGGGTGGCAGCAGACAGTGATGCAAAAGATGCATACACAGTGCCACCCTGCATGTCCCCCCCGAGGTACAGCTGAGAGACCGACCATGTGTCAGCACACGAGGTACCCCACATGTGATAGGGCAGGCCCTGGACCCCACCTCCAGCAGTACAGCACCCTGCACACCCTCCCAAGGACACATCCCATCCAAGCACTGGCCACAACAGCCTCCACTGATATGCCAGCAGACTGTGCATATCACAGACATGCAAGGGTGTCAGCTGCACAGGCCATGGACAGTCTGACAGGGGTGCCATGCACACAGTGCAGGCCCCATGGACCACTGCACACAGGCATCCAGTGCACAGAGTACAACACACAAACCACAGACAGTGACCGATCCCCCTGCCCACACCATAGGTGGTTCACCTCTGCACACACACACACACACACGCACCCATGTGTGAACCACCCCTGACGCCATGCACACCACTGCAGCTGAGCACCTGTAGCCCACTGCAAATCAGAGACCACCACAGTTGTCATAACAAAATGCTTATATTTAAAAGAAGTAACAAAACATATATAAGTATTTACAAGGGGAAGAGACACATAACAGGTGGGGAGGGTAGGGGCAGGGGTGAACATATGGGAGAGAGAAGAAGGGGTGTGAGTGTGGGTCAAAGGGGGGAAGGTGGTAGTAGGGGCATGGAGTGCTCAGTGTGTGCCCCGGTCCTCCTCCATGTGGCACCTATGTCTGCCGCTCCTCCTCCTCCTCACCCTGTGGCTGTGGATGCGCTCCAACATCTTGAGTGTTGCCCTCACCACCTGGAGCAGCTGCCTCACATTCCTGTCCAGCCTCTGGAGTCACCATCCACCTAGGACAAGGGAGCAGAGTCAATAAGTGTGACAGTCCAGCCCCCTGCAGTCCACCCATTGTGCATGGCATACAGCCATGTGCCACGCCCCTGTGATGGTGTGCAACCACCCACAGTGACTGTGTCCACAAGATCTGCCTACCCAGGCAGCCACAGCCATGTGGACTACTGCACACACCCACCACACATGTCCTGCACAGCACCACCATGGCCGTACAGTGACTTGGCTATGCAGTGTGAAGGCAGTGCCACAGCCATGTGCCCAGTGCATGCATGGACCACCATTGACACACTCCCGGTGCCACTGGACAGTGCTGACTATAACAAGTTGCGTGCATGGCAGTGGTGTCAATGGATGGTGGCCATTCCCCGCTGCCCGCCCAATTATACAGCATGCAATAGTAGTCATGGATGTAGGGCACTCCCCATCATCAGGGTGGTCCATGCGCTGTGACCACCATTACCCCTCCTGGCTTGTTGCTCCTCCAGGCGGTGCCTCTGGTCTCTGGCCTGCTGGCATTCTGCAGCCCTAAGGTGCAAAACATGAGAGAGGAACATCAGTACAATCCTCAGCAATTTCCTGCCCCATGTGTATGCATCCCACACAGCTAGACTCACCCACCCACACCCTAATAACACCACCATGGCCAACACCGACGGCCCCCATATGCCGGACACATGCAACCATGATACCCATATGGAAGATAAAAGTGTATGGATGTTGCACCTACCTGGCCGTGGCACCATGCCCCTCCTGGCACTTACCCGCAGGCGGGCAAGCAGGTCCAGGTCTCTCTGCCCCCCATATCAGTGGCGGCACTGCTCTGCCATCTGCCCCATACCAGTGGCCTCCTCCAGGGCGTTGGCCACCTCCTGCCACACCTGACTCCTGGACCTTTCCAGGGGTGCCTCCCCAAACAAAGGCCCAACATGTGGCTCCACTATGGCCACAATGTTTGCCAGCTCCACCTGGCTCCACTGCACAGCATGCCTCCACGCCATCTCTGCTGTTCAGTTCAGTCAAAATGGCACTCTGCAGTGTGGTCCTGCCAAGTGCAGATGCTGCGTGATATAGCGCTGCCATTCACTATTGAGCTGTCACCGAACAACACGATAGTGGTGCACCCATGTCTGACGCATGGCGCCTAGGGACAAAGGTCGGGCACAGGGTCAAGGGTCTCTGGTGCATGGACAGCCACAGTGTGATTGGAACCCAATGCATGTAGTGTGATTGGGTGCCTGTGTGCCACCTCCTCTAGAGGCTTACCGCACTGTTGCCCCAGTGCGCCTATGACACCCCAGTGCCACAGCGCCATATAGGTGAACAGTGCTGTAGGGCCACTGGCACAATGGTGGCCGTGCCCTGCATTGCCTCCCGCGCACAGCATGTCAGCAGCGTGGCAGGTGCCTGTGTCATCAACCCAGGCATGTGAAGTTAGGGGTGTACTGCGCATGTCACAGAACTACGCCCTTGGCTCGGCACATTCAACATTATTGCACAAAGCGCAAGAACAGCACGATATTCAGCTGGCATATGCAAATCAGCTAATCAGCTATTCAATGGCGCAGTCACTGCATTTGCATCCACTTAAAGATGCGCCTCACCTCATTTGCATGGGTTGTGCTATAAAAGTGTGACATTGGGCTGCACTGGCCATAGTCGGTTACTGCAGTCTATTGCGATGAGTTGCATGCAGTTTGGGAGTGTGGACTGTGGATTTTGGGACATGCATGGGACTGCACAGTTACAGGTAACACCAGTGATTCTCACAGGCTGAATCATGACCGAGCTTGTTGTGGAGGAAGAGGAACAGATTTGTGTGAGGAAGAGGAGGCCGAATTTCACTAAGGCATAGACAGATGCCCTGTTCGAGGCCTACCTAGACCAGGAGCCACTTCTCAGCAAACGCCGGGGAACACCACAGGCCATGCTGCTGCATGGGAGGAGGTGGCATGTGCTGTAAACCTGCATGGCAGCCACCAGCGCTCCATGCAGGAGTGCAAGAAGAAGATGGCTACAGACAGGCGGAGGATTAAGGAGAAGGTGGCTGCCATCAGGGGCAGCACAGTTCTGCGACAGGTGGGGAACAGCCGGAGGTGCTAGCCTGACCCCACAGGAGGAGTGGGTTGCTGGCAGCATGCAGGCGTTGCGCAGTGAGGGTGTTCAAGGTGGTGGGATTCCAAATGGGTGGTAGCCCATCACTGCATGGTAGGTCACGGTGTGTCTATTGGCGGGGGACAGGGTAGGTCTCAAGCAGTAACGTGACTTTGTTTTCCTACAGATCCTGAGCATCTGCATGGGTCAGTGGCGGTGGGCTTCTCCACTAAGGCCAGTCACATGGAGATGGAGGAGGGCCCATCCACCTCCACAGGAATACGTGGGTCAGGGCGACAGTGTGCCCGCCTGGATGTCCAGACTGATGGTGGAGCAGGTGCGGAGGAAGCCCTGCCAGTGTCCCAGCGTGCCAGCGTCCATGGATGCCAGCATGCTGAGACTCGGGCTGGTGCTGGATCTGTCACCGATGATGATGTTGCTAATGTCATAGGCAGTGACGTGTGTGCCACAGGATGGCCACACAGCAGGTTACATCGAGGTCATGGCTGTGGGTGGTGCACCCGTGGAGGCCTCTGTATCATCACAGTCTCAGCCTGTGCCTGTCAGCACCAGTGGGGCAGCACTGCTGTGTGTACAGGACAGTGGGACTGTTGCAGCCACTGTGGCAGCACCATTGAACCCTGGGGAGTGGCAGCCGGAGGGGCAGAATTAGCAGTCAGCCAATGGGCATGGGAGTACAGTGTCAGGGGCAGCGTCAGTGCACCACCTGTGGACATGCCCAGTCCTGGGCCTGGTGTGCAGCACCCACCCTCAAGGGGTGATGAGCATCAGGGCTGCGAACACCCTGAGGGACAGCATGCCAATCAGGCAGACAACCTCTTGGATGAGCACACCCGCATACTGCAAGCATCAGTCAATCAGCAGATGCGGCTTGTGACGGCAGTGGATGCACTGAGTGTGGCTTTGCACCAGGCAGAGGAGCGTCACAGCAGAGACCGCTCTGCTCCTGACAGGGATGGACGGTTGTGGAGGATGATCGGCCGCTGCCATTGACAGGCAGACACAGGCATTCACTGCTGTCATGGCTACAATGGGCACACAGTTATTTGCCCATGCATCGAGAAACCACGCAGTGCACTGTCCACCCCATTCCCTGCATCATGCACATCATCCTTGTCGACACCGGTTCAGCTATGGCATCCCGAGCAACGCCTAGTGCAGGCATGTTTGGTGTGCTGCAGTACCCCTGCGTGAGCACGTTGTGCTCTATGTGGAACTCCTGGGGACTGTTGGTGCCAATTCTGCGAGGCCAGTGGTCAGCCTGTCACTGCTGGAGAAAGTCTCGGCGGGCTGCCCACGCATCTGTGGCAACTGTGGCACGTGTGGCACATGACTGACCTGTGTCCGGCCCTCGCACACACACAGTCCATCTGCACACCTCCCAGCTGTTGTCCGCGGTTGCGTGTGCATGATGATGCCTCATCATGCCGCTGTACCCACTGTGCAATGGTGCCCAGCATCTGACATATGCACAATGACAGGCAGGGCGTGGTGGTCTGTGGACATGTGTGTAGCTAGGGTGGCATTCTGGGTCGGTGTGCCTCCTACCCTTTGTGCATGTCTGGTGAGTTTTGTGTGTGTGTGTGTGCATGTTTGTGTGTCTGACCATGTGCCATGTTAGACCTCGCCCATCCCTGGTGGTGTGTGCGGTTCCATGTCCGGCCACTTCCCTTGATGGCATGCACCCCTGGTGTGTGTCCATGCATGTTTGTGGGTTGTGCCTTTGCCACTGGTGGTTGCACATGGCCCCTTGAGTTACCTGGGTTGGCTGATGCTCCTCCATGATGGTGTCGGTGCAGCTGTGCCAGCCGGAGCAGTCGGGTCCTGTCTCCCAAGGGGAGCTGCCTATCACTATTGTCATTGGCATCCACATCGTCCCCATTGCTGTCCCCTCTTTGACCTGTATGGCTATCCCACATTTGTTGGCCATGTTGTGCAGGATGCAACAGGCCAGGAATAGCCTGAGCCTTTGAGGAGCTGTACTGTAGGGCACACGTGGTGTCAGGTAATGGAAATGTGCCTTCAGCATACCGAACACCCACTCAATGACATTACGTGTGGTGGCATGTGCCTCACTGTAGCGATGCTGCAATGGGGTCACGGGCCACCGGTATGGTGTGAGCAGCCAGAGACGGAGGTATCCACTGTCACCTGTGTGTAGAGGGTGGAGGTTAGTTTGGTGATCAGAATTGCCCTGCCCTGGGTCATGTAGGCCACTACCCATGTCACCTCTGACCATGCCCCTCCCAAGCCCTATGTTTGTCTGTGTGGTTTGTATACTCACCCACTAAGTGGCCAGCGGGGATGACCCCACTCTCGAATCTGTGGCACAGTGCCAACTGGTGCCAGATGAAGGCATCGTATGTTCCCCCAGGGTGCGTGGCACAGACATTGATTATGCACCCCCTGGCAATGCACACCACCTGGCAGTTGATGCTAGCATAGCCCTTCCGATTAATATATGCGGCCCCCTCGGGGCCAGGTGGTGTGCTGATGGCCACATGGGTGCAATCTATTGCCCCTAGCATGCCAGGCATACGTGCTACCCTGTGGAACTCCTGTATGTTTTCTGTGCTGGGGAAATGGATGCCTTGCAGCAGTGGCAGCAGTGCGCTGAGGAATTGGGTGAGGTGGCGTGATGCGGCCAACTGGGTTGTGCCTGTGGTGTCCCCTGTTGGTCTCTGGAAGGTACCTGTCTATCAAGCACATGCAAGCTGTCACTTTAGGTCTCCACTGACAGAGCATGGCTCCATCTTGTGGGTGCCTGCATCACATCACTGCACAGCTCACAGTGCCACCTCAGAATTGCTCGATCTCAGGCCGTATCGCCCACAATGTCAATATCACAGTACCGCCGAGCTGGTGTGGACTCGGTACTGTCTGTTGGGGCATACTGCCGACGGCTCCTTTCCACCTGCCGTCCTGCTGTTTACCTTTTCACCCCTCATTACTGCCTCCATCTGGATGGTGGCACTGGCCATGTCCTGGCTTGTGTTCACCCCCGGCAGCTGTTTCTGTGTTCCCCACTGTCCTGGCTGCTATTCTCTGCACTGGAAACACCTAACTGTGGTGGCCTCCTGTGCTGTGTGCACTTCTCCCTTCTGCTCTGGCTGTGTCTCCCCACACCTTCCCTGTGCCTCTCTGTTCAGGGTGCCCTTTCCCTGGCCTGCCCTGTGTGTCCCTCCTGCCCAGTTTGACTTGCTATGGTTCAGCCTCAGGTGCCTTCCCTGTAGCGTTTTTGCACCTCTCCTTGTTCCTTCTTATTTTGGCTCATTTCACTATTGTGCAACTTCCTATTGCTCCCCTATTGCGCATGGCACATGTTGTTGAAAATCGCTGACTGCGCCATTTATGCATGGTTCCTCCTTCAGTTGTGCATACATTCATTATCATTGCACTATTGCTCAGTGTGATTTGGGGTGCACCTGCCTCCTGCTGAATATTGCAGAATGGCACATTTTCAGACTTGTGCTGGAGCAACCCTTTTGAATATCTGGGCCCATGAGTACATGTCCATGTCAACCCACCTCACCTAAAAATACACAAACATATATGAAAAATTACTCACCTTAGTAATGTTGTTTCTTCTAATGGAGTCTTGTTATATTATGACATATGCAGTATAACCCCAGGTTAGAACTGCTCTGGAGGTGAAAGAGTTAAGTTTCATGCAGTGCATGGAATCTTGAGCACTAGCTCGTTGAACACTCTGTCTGTTGTGCTCTTAAACCTTAACTGTCAGATATTTAAGAGCAAAACTCACTAAAGGTTCTGTGTGGAAGCTGTAAACTACACTAGCCAACTGGCTACTAAATACTAACAATTTTATGGTCCCAACAACAAGACTCAAGTCAGGGACCAAGAATGAGAAATATAACAGAATGGCAAACACTAGGTGCCAACAGATCACTACCCACCCACATCCCAAAAACCAGAAAGAAAGTTCTGGAGGGCAGGTAGGGGAGGAGTCATATAAGCAAGACTCCATTAGAAGAAACAACATTACTAAGGTGAGTAATTTTTTCTTCAAACAACATGAAGTCTTGCTATATTATGACATATGCAGACTACACAGCAGTACCCCCATGGAGGAGGGGCAGAACCTACTTAGAAATAAGCTCTGATGCACAGCTGTGTTAAACCGAGCACTCACTCTAGCCTGGGTGTCCAGGGAGTAATGCTTTGTGAAGGTGTGAACTGTTTTCCAAGTAGCTGCTTGACATATTCTAAGATAGGAATGTCCCTGGCAGCCAAGGACGAGCTGTACCTCTTGTAGAATGAGCCCTCAGACCTGAAGGGGGAACTTTACCCAGTTTTTGGTAACAAAATTGGATACAAAAAACAATCCACCTGGCAATGGATCTTTTAGTGGCAGGTTTCCCTTTACCTACCTCACCGTAAGTAAGGAAGAGTTGGAGGGAATCAAACCTGTGACTCTTGGTACGTTCTATATACTAGCTAAGGGCCCTTTTGACATCTAGACTGTGCAATCTCCTCTCACCAGAGGAGGAATGGTCAGTGAAATACACAGGAAGAGACATAGATTGATTCAGGTGAAAGTCCGAGACCACCTTAGGCAAGAACTTTCTATTAGTCCTGAGGGACCACTTTATCTCTATGAAAGGAGATAAAATCAGGCTCCACTGACAATGCTTTGTAGTTCACTTATGCGCCTAGCAGAATGATAGCTACCAAAACACAGTCTTCAAGTCAGGTACTTAAGCTCTGCTGAAGACATGGGTTCAAAGGGAGGTTGCATAAGCTGGGCAATGCAAATATTAAGATCTCATGTGGAGCAGGATCTCTGAAAGGAGGGTTGATGTGAAGCAACCCTTGAAAACTTGAGAACACGGATGAGCTGAAAGAGAAGAGGGTTTACCTGCTGATAAAAAGCAGACACTGCTGCCAGGTGCACTTTTAGGGTAGCTGTTCTCAGCCCCAAAGCATTTAAATGCACCATATAATCCAGAACTGCGGACAAGCCGGCAGACTCTGGAGAAATACCCTTGCCAGAGCACCATATAGAAAACCTCTTCCATTTAGAGTTATAAGTAGCTCTGGTGGAAGGCTTCCTTGAGGCCTTCAAAACATTGAGCACACCCTGAGAAAGGTGTAAGTCAGCAAACTCTAACTCTTCAAGAACCAGGCCTTGAGATTGAGAGATTTGAGATTCGGGTACCAAACCCTCCCCTGTGCACAGGTTAACAAATTGTGATTCCTGGGAAGGCACAGTGGAAGTTGGACTGCTAGGGATAGCAGAAGTGAATACCAGGGTTGTCTTGCCCAATCTGGAGCAATCAGGATCATCCTGCAAGGTTGAGATCTGATCTTGACTAGCACCTTGAACAGGAGGGGGAAGGGGGGGAACGCATAAAGAAACTTCCCTTCCCAGTTGAGGAGGAAGGCATCCAGAGGGACTGAGCCCAACACTGGGGGCCTGCAACAGAAAAGAGGAAGTTAGTGATTGTCTGGGGCTGCAAAAAGATCTATCTGAGGAATGCCCCACCTGGCAAACACCACCTCCGGGATAAGGGGATCCAGAGTCCATTTGTGATGGCCCTGGGAAATCCTGCTGAGAGCATCCGCCAGGACATTGTCTTTGCCTGGGAGGTGAACTGCCAAAAGGGAGGTGTTCAGGGAATAAGCCAGAGACCACAACTTCATTGCTTCGGTGCACAAGGCCGTAGACCGAGTGCCCCCTGCTTGTTGATGTACCACATTGTAGTGGCGTTGTCTGTTCTGACTTGTACCACTTTGTTCTGAACAGATGTGGAAAAAGCTTGAAGTGCTAGAAAACTGCTCTGAGTTCCAACAGATTGATGTGGAGCAGAGATTCCTGAGGGGACCACAATCCCTGAGTGGTGAGGTTGTCAAGTGGGCTCCCCACCCTAAGAGGATGCATCTGTAGTAGGTCAAGAAATGAGACTGCAGGATAAAAAGGTACCCCTTGTCTCAGGGTTGGTCTGATCCTGCCACCATTGTAGGGCCTGGATCAGGGTTCGAGTTACTGGGATCAACTTGGTTAGAGGATCTCTCCTTTGAGACCAGAAGGCTCTCAAATGGAACTGAATGTCCCTCATTTGAAATCTTGCTCCCTGCACTACTGCTGTGGAAGCAGCCATGTGCCCTAGGAGCTGCAGAAAATGCCTTGCTGGCCGAGAGACCTGCAGAGTGAAGGAGGAGGCCAGAGAAACCAGGGTCTTTGCCCTTTCCAGAGGAAGGAAGGCTCTGGCCTGTTGTGTGTTCAGTTCTGCACCTATGAAGGTGAGAAGCTGAACAGGCTGTAGAACTGACTTTGGAAGACTTGAAGAAAACCTAAAGATGTGAGCAGCTGCTGGGTGACTTGAAGGTGTACTTTTGATTTGTTCTGGAGACTGGCCCACTATGAGCCAGTCGTCCAGGTAAGGAAAGATGGCACCTTGCCTTCTTAAATGAGCAACTGCTACTGCCAGGCATTTGTGAATACCCTTGGGCAGAGGTGAGACCGAAGGGCATTGCTTTGAACTGGTAATGGCCTGAGGGCAGTTCGAATCTGAGGTACTTTCGGTGGGAGCTTCTGATGAGGACATGGAAGTAGGCATCCTTGAGGTCCAGGGACGCTAGCCAGTCCCCTGGCCTTAGAGAGGGTAAAATAACTCCCAGAGTCACCGTTTTGAATTTTGGTTTTAAAAGGTGCTTGTTTAGGTATCTGAGATCCAGGATGGGCCGCCATTCTCCTGTCTTTTTTGGGGTAAGGAAGTACCTGGAATACAACCCTTTGCCCTGGTGTAGGGGAGGAACCCTCTCCACAGCTCTGAGAGCCAGGAGGGTTGAGACTTCTGTTTCCAAGGCGAGAGCCTCTAAAGGATTTGCAGGTGGAAAGGATCTGGCTCTCATCTTTGGAAATTTTTTGAAGCTGAGAGCCAGTCCCTGGCTTACTACTTCCAAGACCCACTTGTCTGATGTTAAAGACATCCAGTCCTGGATGAAGTAAGCCAGCCTGCCCCCTACAGGTAGTGGAGAATCGGCCCTGGCCAACCCATCAGGGTGCCTGTTTGGCAGGAGCTTTAGGCTGAGGGGTGGGAGTGGGCCTGCTCGCACCCCGTCTGCCTCTCCCTCTGAAGAACCCCCTCTGGGCATAGGCTGAAGAAGAGGCCTGGGCTTGGTAAAAAGGCCTGTGAAGAGGCCTGCCCCTGCCCCTGGAAAACTGCCTTTGAGGAGTGGCCTGCCTTTCCTTGGCCTGTGCACTCCTATAGGTAGTCCTGTACTCATCCATTTTCTTCATATAATTCTCTGTCTGCTCCCCAAACAGAGAGTTATCCACAACAGGAAAATCCATGGCCTTAGCCTGGGTATCCTGTAACAGGCCAGTACACCTGAGCCAAGCCATTCTACGAAAAGCCACAGATGTAGCCATGACTCTGGAAGATACATCATTAGAGTCCACTGCAGCATGGAATTGCACCTTGGATGCCTCAATGCCATCAGCAGCCACCTACTCCAGCTCCCTGGCAAGTTGTTCAGAGAGCTGCTTTGCAAACCATAACAGTATCCCATCTGGATTTCTGATATCTTGAGACATAAGCCATATAATTTGCCTGTCTGAATCCCAAAGATGCTGCCATGTACTGTTTCTTTGCCATGGCATCAGTCCTCCTGGAGTCCTTATCCGGGAGGTGTGAATCAAAGGAATATTTGCCTTACCACAGGCTGCGGCCTGCACTACTCAACATGGCTGCATTGTTGTGAAAGGAACTCCATGTCAGAGCCTGACAAAGTGTACCTTCTGTCCATTTTCTTGTCCACAGGAAGTACAGAATGGAGGGTTTTTAAAATCTTTACTGCCTGTTTCCTGAAAGATTTGTGCATCGGAATAGACAGTCTTCTAGACTCTGGGATATCCATCATTTCCACACAGTCAGGCTCTTCTTGGTCATCCACAGCTTCTTCCATAGGAAGCTGGAGGGTTTCAGCCACTTTTTTATAGAAAATAAAATGAGAAGGAGAGTCAGAAAGCCTAGGGGGAGAAACTTCTATAGGTCTGTCTGGAGAAATGTCCGGTTCAATGGGCACATCCAGACTGTCAAAATCATATTCACTCTCTTCATAATCTTCCTCCCCCTCCTCCAGTACATAAAAATCCTCTACGTCATACTCCTGAACCGGAGGAACCGACCGAACCGACTGCCTGCCTGATGGTGACGGTTCGGTCGGAACCAGGGAAAGTGACTGGACAATTTTGATCACTTTGGCTATTTCTGCAGCAGTTGGAGAAGGGAATTTTGGCTCCAGACCTGCTGACTTCCTAGTCCTCTTAACTGGAACCGACTCATCCGAGGTCAGCTATTCTTTGCCCGAGGAAGACTCACCTTGCTTAGGAGGGACTCCTCTAGTTCGGTTGGCACCGAACTGGGCTGGCTATCTGGATCAGTGGACTTCTTAGCTCCTTTCCCTGAGCCTACCAACTCTTATCCTGGGTAGCTGCAGGGAAATTGACACAAATCTGGCAGTCTGAATTGAGGTGGTCAAACCCCAGACAATAGACACATGTGGTGTGTGGGTCAGCCTTAGCAAAAGTCCACAGACATCACAGTGTTTGAAACCAGTGGGCCCGGTTTTTCTTTGGTTTCTCAGACATAATGCCAGCCTAACCAGAAAACTTGCCCGTTAACGGCTCTTAGCTAAGCAAGACAACTCTTTATCGGTTCCAGACCGTGTCACGGGTCGTGGAAAAACATAATGAAACTGCTTTTTAGAACGATAAGAACCGGGAACCGCACTTCTAATGAAGTTTGAAGTAATTTATTAATAACCTGATCGTTCAAAACTGAACCGATAATATAATTTACAAGTTCCACACAGAATAAATGTAAAACCTTAATTTACTTAATATACAAAGACAGAGCTTGACCAACCGGTTATGGTTTGATTTTAAAACAAATGCGGTTTAAAAAACCGAGAAAATACACTTTAAAACTGACAAAATGAACCGAGCAGTAGGAGAAATCTCCGGAGCGACTGTTCAGTGAGGCGGAGTAAAGAATCTGACGGTTAAGGTTTAAAGCACAACAGACAGAGTGTTCAACCGAGCTCGTGCTCAAGATTCCATGCACTGCATGAAACTTAACTCTTTCACCTCCGGAGCAGTTCTAACCTGGGGTTATACTGCATATGTCATAATATAGCAAGACTTCATGTTGTTTGAAATATATACATATATCAACTCACCAAGACTACTATTAGTGTAAGGACAAAGGCACCCTTCCATCCAATAGAGATGATCACATTGCATTTGCTCGAATTGCCTCGTAGAATACATTGGACCAGCAACAGTATGCTCATGGCCATCATTTTATTCTAGGGACTTTGAATGTACTGAAACACTCCCATTTCATTGTGTTACCACCTGTCAATTTCTCACCCACTGGCAGGTGCTGAGGCAGACATTGGTGAATATAAAGCATGGCCTTGATGTTGCGGAGACAGTGGTAACAGTATGTTGCTGCAACACATGTTGACAATATTGACAGAATCATCAATGTGAGCATTAGTGTAGTCACAACTTAGAACAACAATGCTGGATCCACGATACAAATGGAATTGCATCAGTACTGAGGAGGCCTGTACAGGTAAAATAACAGTGATCAACTGGTCGCTTGTCTAGGGGCACAGGACGCCTTGCCAAGGTCACCAAACCTCAGCAGCATAATCTGGCAATGTACCTGTAGGACCTCAAGCATATCCTGCAAGGAAGGAAGGGACAGCAGTTCAGGTGGTCTGTCATCCAAAGTACATGCCAACCAGCACAGGAGACTTTGTCCCAAGGGTATTTTGAAATAAATGATTAGGGAGAACAGATGATGCATCAACTGGAGTTAGTGTGGTCAAGAAATGCTGAGCATATTGTTCAAACCAGACATCTGACAATAACTGAAGATCCTCTCAGACTGGAGGAAAGGTCGAGAATGGCCGAGCTATGCACTGAAGTACCTCACATGCCCACCCTCCAGTGTAAGTGTTGAGAGGGTATTCAGCTCAGCAGGTGCAATAGTCAGGGATACGTTGGACAAACCTGTCTCCTGCAAATGTTAGTTTGTTAACATTCATTAAAATGAATGAGACGCGCATACCAGCACAGACTGCAACCTCGGTATTCATACTCCGGTCTAGTCATGGTGGTTCTGGTGATGTGGAAATGGACCATCCTAGTGGCACTGGCAGTGGCTGCCTGAAACAGCCCACCACTGACGTAGATGACGAGACAATGGAGAAAGAATTTCCCAGTGGTCAGACTTCAGACATAGATGACTGTGAGGGAAGCTTTTATGAGGATGATGATGTGTTGATGTTGGCAGGTTTTAACTGAAGTTGTTAAAAGGCGTGTGGGTTCACCCCAGACCACCACCGGACTGATGTTAGCCACTGCCACCACTGAGCATGAGTCTGTCTGCCCCTGGACCATGATCACCACCACTGGGACTGATGTTGAGCCACTGCCACCACTGAGCATGAGTCTGTCCACTTCCGGATCAGCACCACCAGGACTGATGTTAGCCACTGCCACCACTGAGCATGAGTCTGTCTGCCCCCAGATCACCACCATCAGAATTGATGTTAGCCACTGCCACCACTGAACATGAGTCTGTCTGCCCCCTGGACCTCCACCACCAGGACTGATGTTAGCCACTGCCATCACTGAGCATGAGTCTGTCCACCCCCCAGACCACCACCACCAGGACTGATGTTAGCCATTGCCACCACTGAGCATGAGTCTGTCTGCTGCCCAGATCACCACCACCACCAGGACTGATGTTAGTCACTGCCACCACTGATCATGAGTCTGTCTGCCCTCAGACCACTACCACCACTAGGACTGATGTTAGCTACTGCCACCACTGAGCATGGATTGTCCGCTCCCCAGACCACCACCATCTGGACTGATGTTAGCCACTGCCACCATAGAGCATGAGTCTGTCTGCCCCCAGACCACCAACACTGGGACTGATGTTAGCCACTGCCACCACTCAGCATGAGTCTGTCCGGACCACCACATCCATCAGCCTATACACAAAGCTTCTTAATATTTAAACCATAAAGTAAGTATGTGTAGTCATGTTTGTTATTCTGTTTCACTTCCTTTAGTTGTACTGTATGTTTTGTTTTCTGTAGCTTTTCAGAGTCGCAATGGTAAAACATAAGGTACATCTATTTTTTTTTTTACAGGTTAACAAAAAGTCTCCTTCAGCTAAAACTCTGTTAGAATGGTACTGCAGCTGTACCGCATACAGAGTAACCTATGGAATATCCATGGAATCTATTCTGGTAAGTATGAAAATTTTATTTCATCCATTTCATTGTTTTGAAGACTGTAGCAAATGCGACTTGATCACGATTCATAAACCACGTGATATGTGTATGTCACCAAAACTATTTCTGTAAGATATCATTCATGCACTGTATTCTGAACTTGCAGCTGCACAGCCCTGCACAATGGCAGTTGAAAAAGTTGCACACAGGTTGTTACTTGACAAGATGGGTTTGAAATGTAACTTGACTTGAGATAGAGAACCAGAGAGGGACACACTGCAATTGTTGTAAGAAGTCATTCATTTCTTTTTAGAAACTTCCAGATACTTTGTTGTTCTGTCAAAGTGGCCTTATCCAAAAAAGTTCTTCAACATCAGGCACCCCTGCTCCAGGCTTGGGCACACATGTGACACTGAAGTCATTTCATTAGATGACCATGACCATCATTAATAACCGATTCTAGAAGGATGCAGATGAAATCTGTGAAGAAGTAACAAAATAAGAAACTATTATAGACAAACCTGCAAATATGCTTCCCCACCCCCCCAAAAAATACTTACCTTCATGTGCTTGAGAGTTATCCATTTCCAATTTCAACGCAAAAAATTCTCATTGAGCACTGGAATGTGCACACCAACAATTTCTGTGACCTGTGATACAGAACAATACTATGGCCCAGATATTCAAACTGTGCCAAAAAGTGCTCAACAGCAGAAGCAAGCTTGACACTGTGCCCATGCTAAGAAGCGCGATATTCAAAAACTGCGCAGGCCAAGATGCGCCTATGGCCGACAACTGAATATCGCATCACCTGCAATTATGTGCAACTAGGGAGGTGAAGCTGAGCATATCTGATGCACCAGCGCAACAAGGGATGTTCAGTTGAGCAGTACAGATGCATCATAGTGCAACCAGGGATGCCCCCAGCAGCAGGGCAGCAATGGAACAGCACAACTAGGGATGCTAGGGGTCCACCACCCATGTCACAGATGGGCAGAGGAACACAAGCAGAATAGACATCGCCCCCACACCCCATGCACTGCACAACTGGGGAGAGCTGGAATAACCACCAGCCCATGGATACCAGCAACCAACCCACACCCGGGCCATGGTGCTCCATCACATTTATGGAAAGCTGTGACCGGCACACAAGGATGGCCGATCACCCCTGCACTCACACCATCCCACCAATGCAAAGCGCACTCCTGCACCATGATCCCTATACACCCTGCCCAGGAGTAGCACCCAACAGTGGGACACCCCATGTATCATGCCACCACCCCACTGTGACAATGCACCCTGTGCACTATGGAGCTCATGCAAGGCAGTTCTCCCACCATGGGCATTCCTGCAGCGGTGGCAGCAGACAGTGATGCAAAAATGGCTACAACAGTGCCACCTCATGTCCCCCAGGTACAGCTGAGAGACCGACTCATGTGTCAGCACACGAGGTACCCCACATGTGATAGGGCAGGCCCTGGACCCCACCTCCAGCAGTACAGCACCTGACACCCTCCCAAGGACACATCCCATCCAAGCACTGGCCACAACAGCTCTCACTGATATGCAGCAGACTGTGCATATCACAGATAGTGCAAGGTGTCAGCTGCACAGGCCATGGACAGTTCTGATAGGTGCCATGCACACAGTGCAGGCTCCTATGGACCACTGCACACAGGCATCCAGTGCACAGAGTACAACACAAACCACAGACAGTGACCGATCCCCTGCCCACACCATAGGTGGTTCACCTCTGCACACACACACACACACACGCACTCCATGTGTGAACCACCCCTGACGCCATGCACCACTGCAGCTGAGCACCTGTAGCCTGCGCAAATCAGAGACCACCACAGTTGTCATAACAAATGCTTATATTTAAAAGAAGTAACAAAACATATATGTATTTACAAGGGGGGGAAGAGACACATAACAGGTGGGGGAGGGTAAGGGGCAGGGGTGAACATATGGGAGAGAGAAGAAGGGGTGTGAGTGTGGGTCAAAGGGGGGAAGGTGGTAGTAGGGGCATGGAGTGCTCAGTGTGTGCCCCGGTCCTCCTCCATGTGGCACCTATGTCTGCCGCTCCTCCTCCTCCTCACCCTGTGGCTGTGGATGCGCTCCAACATCTTGAGTGTTGCCCTCACCACCTGGAGTAGCTGCCTCACATTCCTGTCCAGCTCTGGAGTCACCATCCACCTAGGACAAGGGAGCAGAGTCAATAAGTGATAGTCCAGCCCCTGCAGTCCACTCCATTGTGCATGGCATACAGCCATGTGCCACGCCCCTGTGATGGTGTGCAACCACCCACAGTGACTGTGTCCACAAGATCTGCCTACCCAGGCAGCCACAGCCATGTGGACTACTGCACACACCACTCACACATGTCCTGCACAGCACCACCATGGCTGTGACAGTGACTTGGCTATGCAGTGTGAAGGCAGTGCCATGCCATGTGCCCAGTGCATGCATGGACCACCATTGACACACTCCCGGTGCCACTGGACAGTGCTGACTGTAACAAGTTGCGTGCATGGCAGTGGTGTCAATGGATAGTGTCTGCCGTCTCCCGCCCAATTATACAGCATGCACTAGTAGTCATGGATGTAAGGCACTCCCCATCATCAGGGTGGTCCATGCGCCTGTTGACCACCATTACCCCTCCTGGCTTGTTGCCTCCTCCAGGCGGTGCCTCTGGTCTCTGGCCTGCTGGCATTCTGCAGGCCCTAAGGTGCAAAACATGGAGAGAGAACATCAGTACAATCCTGTAGCAATTTCCTGCCCCATGTGTATGCAATCCCACACAGCCAGACCCACCCACCTCACACCCTAATAACACCACCATGGCCAACACCGACGGCCCCCCATGTGCCGGACACATGCAACCATGATACCCATATGGAAGATAAAAAGTGTGGATGTTGCACCTACCTGGTCAGTGGCACCATGCCCTCCTGGCACTTACATTCGCAGGCGGCAAGCAGGTCCAGGTCTCTGCCCCCATATCAGTGGCGGCACTGCTCTGCCATCTGCCCCATACCAGTGGCCTCCTCCAGGGCGTTGGCCACCTCCTGCCACACCTGACTCCTGGACCTTTCCAGGGGTGCCTCCCCAAACAAAGGCCCAACATGTGGCTCCACTATGGCCACAATGTTTGCCAGCTCCACCTGGCTCCACTGCACAGTATGCCTCACGCCCATCTCTGCTGTTCAGTTCAGTCAAATGGCACTCTGCAGTGTGGTCCTGCCAAGTGCAGATGCTGCGTGATATAGCGCTGCCATTCACTATTGAGCTGTCACCGAACAACACGATAGTGGTGCACCCATGTCTGACGATGGCGCCTAGGGACAAAGGTCGGGCACAGGGTGAAGGGTCTCTGGTGCATGGACAGCCACAGTGTGATTGGAACCCAATGCATGTAGTGTGATTGGGTGCCTGTGTGCCACCTCCTCTAGAGGCTTACCGCATTGTTGCTCTAGTGCGCCTATGACACCCCAGTGCCACAGCGCCATAGGTGAATAGTGCGTGGGCCACTGGCACAATGGTGGCCGTGTTCTGCATTGCCTCCCTCAGCATTGGCGCATGTCAAAGAAGGTGGCAGGTGCCTGTAGTCATCAACCCAGGCATGTGAAGTTAGGGGGTGTACTGTGATGTCACAGAACTCAAGCTCTTGGCTTCGGCATTCAACACAATTGCACAATAAAGCAAGAACAGCACGATATTCAGCTGGCATATGCAAATCAGCTAATCAGCTATTCAATGGCGCAGTCACTCATTTGCATCCACTTAAAGATGCGCCTCACCTCATTTGCATGGGTTAAAGTATAAAAGTGTGACATTGGCTGCACTCGGCATAGTCGTTACTGCAGTCTATTGCGATGAGTTGCATGCAGTTTGGGAGTGTGGACTGTGGATTTTGGGATGCATGGGACTGCACAGTTACAGGTAACACCAGTGATTCTCACAGGGCTGAATCAGGACCGAGCTTGTTGTGGAGGAAGAGGAACAGATTTGTGTGAGGAAGAGGAGGCCGACTTCACTAAAGCATAGACAGATGCCCTGTTCGAGGCCTACCTAGACCAGGAGCCACTTCTCAGCAAACGCCGGGACATCACAGGCCATGCTGCTGCATGGGAGGAGGTGGCATGTGCTGTAAACCTGCATGGCAGCCACCAGCGCTCCATGCAGGAGTGCAAGAAGAAGATGGCTACAGACAGGCGGAGGATTAAGGAGAAGGTGGCTGCCATCAGGGCAGCACAGTCTGCGACAGGTGGGGAACAGCCGGAGGTGCTACGCCTGACCCCACAGGAGGAGTGGGTTGCTGGCAGCATGCAGCGTTGCGCAATTGAGGGTGTTCAAGGTGGTGGATTCCAAATGGGTGGTAGCCCATCACTGCATGGTAGGTCACGGTGTGTCTATTGGCGGGGGACAGGGTAGGTCTCAAGCAGTAACGTGACTTTGTTTTCCCTTACAGATCCTGAGCATCTGCATGGGTCAGTGGCGGTGGGCTTCTCCACTAAGGCCAGTCACATGGAGATGGAGGAGGGCCCATCCACCTCCACAGGAATACGTGGGTCAGGGCGACAGTGTGCCCGCCTGGATGTCCAGACTGATGGTGGAGCAGGTGCGGAGGAAGCCCTGCCAGTGTCCCAGCGTGCCAGCGTCCATGGATGCCAGCATGCTGAGACTCGAGCTGTGCTGGATCTGTCACCGATGATGATGTTGCTAATGTCATAGGCAGTGACGTGTGTGCCACAGGATGGCCACACAGCAGGTTACATCGAGGTCATGGCTGTGGGTGGTGCACCCGTGGAGGCCTCTGTTTCATCACAGTCTCAGCCTGTGCCTGTCAGCACCAGTGGGGCAGCACTGCTGTGTGTACAGGACAGTGGGACTGTTGCAGCCACTGTGGCAGCACCATTGAACCCTGGGGAGTGGCAGCCGGAGGGGCAGAATTAGCAGTCAGCCAATGGGCATGGGAGTACAGTGTCAGGGGCAGCGTCAGTGCACCACCTGTGGACATGCCCAGTCCTGGGCCTGGTGTGCAGCACCCACCCTCAAGGGGTGATGAGCATCAGGGCTGCGAACACCCTGAGGGACAGCATGCCAATCAGGCAGACAACCTCTTGGATGAGCACACCCGCATACTGCAAGCATCAGTCAATCAGCAGATGCGGCTTGTGACGGCAGTGGATGCACTGAGTGTGGCTTTGCACCAGGCAGAGGAGCATCACAGCAGAGACACCGCTCTGCTCCTGACAGGGATGGACCGGTTGTGGGAGGATGTGACCGCTGCCATTGACAGGCAGACACAGGCATTCACTGCTGTCATGGCTACAATGGGCACACAGTTATTTGCCCATGCATCGCAGAAACCACGCAGTGCACTGTCCACCCCCCATTCCCTGCATCATGCGACATCATCCTTGTCGACACCGGGTTCAGCTATGGGCATCCCGAGCACGTCTAGTGCAGGCATGTTTGGTGTGCTGCAGTGACCCCTGCGTGAGCACGTTGATGCTCTGATGGAACCCTGGGGACCCGTTGGTGCCACCCCATGAGGCCAGTGGTCAGCCTGTCACTGCTGGAGAGTCTCGGCGGGGCTGCCCACGCATCTGTGGCAACTGTGGCACTGTGGCACATGACTGACCTGTGTCCCGGCCCTACACGCACACACACAGTCCATCTGCACACCCTCCCAGCTGTTGTCCGCAGTTGCGTGTGCATGATGATGCCTGCATTGCGCTGTACTCCACTGTGCAATGGTGCCCAGCATCTGACACATGCACAATGACAGGCAGTGGGCGTGGTGGTCTGTGGACATGTGTGTAGCTAGGGGTGGCATTCTGGGTCGGTGTGCCTCCTACCCTTTGTGCATGTCTGGTGAGTTTTGTGTGTGTGTGTGTGCATGTTTGTGTGTCTGACCATGTGCCATGTTAGACCTCGCCCATCCCTGGTGGTGTGTGCGGTTCCATGTCCGGCCACTTCCCTTGATGGCATGCACCCCTGGTGTGTGTCCATGCATGTTTGTGGGTTGTGCCTTTGCCACTGGTGGTTGCACATGGCCCCATGAGTTACCTGGGTTGGCTGAAGTGCTCCTCCATGATGGTGTCCCGGTGCAGCTGTGCCAGCCGGAGCAGTCGGGGGTCCCGTCTCCCAAGGGGGAGCTGCCTATCACTATTGTCATTGGCATCCACATCGTCCCCATTGCTGTCCCCCTCTTTGACCTGTATGGCTATCCCACATTCGTTGGCCATGTTGTGCAGGATGCAACAGGCCAGGAATAGCCCGCAGGCCTTTGAGGAGCTGTACTGTAGGGCACCGCCGGAGGTGTCCAGGTAATGGAAATGTGCCTTCAGCATACCGAACACCCACTCAATGACATTACGTGTGGTGGCATGTGCCTCACTGTAGCGATGCTGCGATGGGGTCACGGGCCACCGGTATGGTGTGAGCAGCCAGAGACGGAGTGGGTATCCACTGTCACCTGTGTGTAGAGGGTGGAGGTTAGTTTGGTGATCAGAATTGCCCTGCCCTGGGTCATGTAGGCCACTACCCATGTCACCTCTGACCATGCCCCTCCCAAGCCCTATGTTTGTCTGTGTGGTTTGTATACTCACCCACTAAGTGGCCAGCGGGGATGACCCCACTCTCGAATCTGTGGCACAGTGCCAACTGGTGCCAGATGAAGGCATCGTATGTTTCCCCAGGGTGCGTGGCACAGACGTGATTATGCACCCCCTGGCAATGCACACCACCTGGCAGTTGATGCTAGCATAGCCCTTCCGACATTATATGCGGCCCCTCGGGGCCAGGTGGTGTGCTGATGGCCACATGGGTGCAATCTATTGCCCCTAGCATGCCAGGCATAAGTGCTACCCTGTGGAACTCCTGTATGTTTTCTGTGCTGGGGAAATGGATGTACTCTGCAGCATGTGGCAGCAGTGCGCTGAGGAATTGGGTGAGGTGGCGTGATGCGGCCAACTGGGTTATGCCTGTGGTGTCCCCTGTTGGTCTCTGGAAGGTACCCGTCACAAGCAAGCACATGCAAGCTGTCACTTTAGTCTCCACTGACAGAGCATGGCTCCATCTTGTGGGTGCCTGCATCACATCACTGCACAGCTCACAGTGCCACCTCAGAATTGCCCGATTCAGGCCGTACCGGCCCACAATGTCAATATCACAGTACCGCTCGAAGCTGGTGTGGACTCGGTACTGTCTGTTGGGGGCATACAGCCGACGGGCCCTTCCACGGCTGGGCCCCCCTGCTGTTTACCTTTTCACCCCCCTCATTACTGCCTCCATCTGGATGGTGGCACTGGCCATGTCCCTGGCTTGTGTTCACCCCCCCGGCAGCTGTTTCTGTGTTCCCCCACTGTCCTGGCTGCTACTTCCCCTGCACTGGAAACACCTAACTGTGGTGGCCTCTGTGCTGTGTGGCACTTCTCCCTTCTGCTCTGGCTGTGTCTCCCCACACCTTCCCTGTGCCTCTCTGTTCAGGGTGCCCTTTCCCTGGCCTGCCCTGTGTGTCCCTCCTGCCCAGTTTGACTTGCTATGGTTCAGCCTCAGGTGCCTTCCCTGTAGCGTTTTTGCACCTCTCCCTTGTTCCTTCTTATTTTGGCTCATTTCCACTATTGTGCAACTTCCTATTGCTCCCCTATTGCGCATGGCACATGTTGTTGAAAATCGCACTGCGCCATTTATGCATGGTTCCTCCCCCTTCAGTTGTGCATACATTCATTATCATTGCACTATTGCTCAGTGTGATTTGGGGGGTGCACCTGCCTCCTGCTGAATATTGCAGAATGGCACATTTTCAGACTTGTGCTGGAGCAACCCTTTTGAATATCTGGGCCCATGAGTACATGTCCATGTCAACCCACTCCTCACCTAAAAAATACACAAACATATATGAAAAAATTACTCACCTTAGTAATGTTGTTTCTTCTAATGGAGTCTTGCTATATTATGACATATGCAGTATAACCCCAGGTTAGAACTGCTCTGGAGGTGAAAGAGTTAAGTTTCATGCAGTGCATGGAATCTTGAGCACGAGCTCGGTTGAACACTCTGTCTGTTGTGCTTTAAACCTTAACTGTCAGATCTTTAAGAGCAAAACTCACTAAAGGTTCTGTGTGGAAGCTGTAAACCTACACTAGCCAACTGGCTACTAAATACTAACACATTTTATGGTCCCAACAACAAGACTCAAGTCAGGGACCAAGAATGAGAAATATAACAGAATAGCAAACACTAGGTGCCAACAGATCACTACCCACCACATCCCAAAAACAAGAAGAAGTTCTGAGAGGGCAGGTAGGGGGGGAGGTCATAATATAGCAAGACTCCATTAGAAGAAACAACATTACTAAGGTGAGTAATTTTTTCTTCAAACAACATGAAGTCTTGCTATATTATGACATATGCAGACTACACAGCAGTACCCCCATGGAGGAGGGCAGAACCTACTTAGAAATAAGCTCTGAAGCACAGCTGTGCCAAACCGAGCATCACTCCTAGCCTGGGTGTCCAGGGAGTAATGCTTTGTGAAGGTGTGAACTGTTTTCCAAGTAGCTGCTTGACATATCTCTAAGATAGGAATGTCCCTGGCAGCAGCCAGGACGAGCTGTACCCTCTTGTAGAATGAGCCCTCAGACCTGAAGGGGAACTTTACCAGTTTTTGGTAACAAAATTGGATACAAAAAACAATCCACCTGGCAATGGATCTTTTAGTGGCAGGTTTCCCTTTACCTACCTCACCGTAAGTAAGGAAGAGTTGGAGGGAATCAAACCTGTGACTCTTGGTACGTTCTATATACTAGCTAAGGGCCCTTTTGACATCTAGACTGTGCAATCTCCTCTCACCAGAGGAGGAATGGTCAGTGAAATACACAGGAAGAGACATAGATTGATTCAGGTGAAAGTCCGAGACCACCTTAGGCAAGAACTTTCTATTAGTCCTGAGGACCACTTTATCTCTATGAAAGGAGATAAAATCAGGCTCCACTGACAATGCTTGTAGTTCACTTATGTGCCTAGCAGAAGTGATAGCTACCAAAAACACAGTCTTCCAAGTCAGGTACTTAAGCTCTGCTGAAGACATGGGTTCAAAGGGAGGTTGCATAAGCTGGGCAATGCAAATATTAAGATCTCATGCGGAGCAGGATCCCTGAAAGGAGGGTTGATGTGAAGCAACCTTTGGAAAACTTGAGAACACCGGATGAGCTGAAAGAGAAGAGGGTTTACCTGCTGATAAAAAGCAGACACTGCTGCCAGGTGCACTTTTAGGGTAGCTGTTCTCAGCCCCAAAGCATTTAAATGCACATATAATCCAGAACTGCGGACAAGCGGCAGACTCTGGAGAAATACCTTGCCAGAGCACCATATAGAAAACCTCTTCCATTTAGAGTTATAAGTAGCTCTGGTGGAAGGCTTCCTTGAGGCCTTCAAAACATTGAGCACACCCTGAGAAAGGTGTAGTCAGCAAACTCTAACTCTTCAAGAACCAGGCCTTGAGATTGAGAGATTTGAGATTCGGTACCAAACCCTCCCGTGCACAGGTTAACAAATTGTGATTCCTGGGAAGGCACAGGGAAGTTGGACTGCTAGGGATAGCAGAAGTGAATACCAGGGTTGTCTTGCCCAATCTGGAGCAATCAGGATCATTCTGCAAGGTTGAGATCTGATCTTGACTAGCACCTTGAACAGGAGGGGGAAGGGGGGGAACGCATAAAGAAACTTCCCTTCCCAGTTGAGGAGGAAGGCATCCAGAGGGACTGAGCCCAACACTGGGGGCCTGCAACAGAAAAGAGGAAGTTAGTGATTGTCTGGGGCTGCAAAAAGATCTATCTGAGGAATGCCCCACCTGGCAAACACCACCTCCGGGATAAGGGGATCCAGAGTCCATTTGTGATGGCCCTGGGAAATCCTGCTGAGAGCATCCGCCAGGACATTGTCTTTGCCTGGGAGGTGAACTGCCAAAAGGGAGGTGTTCAGGGAATAAGCCAGAGACCACAACTTCATTGCTTCGGTGCACAAGGCCGTAGACCGAGTGCCCCCTGCTTGTTGATGTACCACATTGTAGTGGCGTTGTCTGTTCTGACTTGTACCACTTTGTTCTGAACAGATGTGGAAAAAGCTTGAAGTGCTAGAAAACTGCTCTGAGTTCCAACAGATTGATGTGGAGCAGAGATTCCTGAGGGGACCACAATCCCTGAGTGGTGAGGTTGCTCAAGTGGGCTCCCCACCCTAAGAGGATGCATCTGTAGTAAGGTCAAGAAATGAGACTGCAGGATAAAAAGGTACCCCTTGTCTCAGGTTGGTCTGATCCTGCCACCATTGTAGGGCCTGGATCAGGGTTTGAGTTACTGGGATCAACTTGGTTAGAGGATCTCTCCTTTGAGACCAGAAGGCTCTCAAATGGAACTGAATGTCCCTCATTTGAAATCTTGCTCCCTGCACTACTGCTGTGGAAGCAGCCATGTGCCCTAGGAGCTGCAGAAAATGCCTTGCTGGCCGAGAGACCTGCAGAGTGAAGGAGGAGGCCAGAGAAACCAGGGTCTTTGCCCTTTCCAGAGGAAGGAAGGCTCTGGCCTGTTGTGTGTTCAGTTCTGCACCTATGAAGGTGAGAAGCTGAACAGGCTGTAGAACTGACTTTGGAAGACTTGAGAAGAAAACCTAAAGATGTGAGCAGCTGCTGGGTGACTTGAAGGTGTACTTTGACTTGTTCTGGAGACTGGCCCACTATGAGCCAGTCGTCCAGGTAAGGAAAGATGGCAATCTTTTGCCTTCTTAAATGAGCAACTGCTACTGCCAGGCATTTTGTGAATACCCTTGGGGCAGAGGTGAGACCGAAGGGCATTGCTTTGAACTGGTAATGGCCTGAGGGCAGTTCGAATCTGAGGTACTTTCGGTGGGAGCTTCTGATGAGGACATGGAAGTAGGCATCCTTGAGGTCCAGGGACGCTAGCCAGTCCCTGGCCTTAGAGAGGGTAAATAACTCCCAGAGTCACCGCTTTGAATTTTGGTTTTAAAGGTGCTTGTTTAGGTATCTGAGATCCAGGATGGGCCGCCATTCTCCTGTCTTTTTAGGGTAAGGAAGTACCTGAATACAACCCTTGCCCTGGTGTAGGGGAGGAACCTCTCCACAGCTCTGAGAGCCAGGAGGGTTGAGACTTCTGTTTCAAGGCAGAGCCTCTAAAGGATTTGCAGGTGGAAAGGATCTGGCTCTCATCTTTGGAAATTTTTTGAAGCTGAGAGCCAGTCCCTGGCTTACTACTTCCAAGACCCACTTGTCTGATGTTAAAGACATCCAGTCCTGGATGAAGTAAGCCAGCCTGCCCCCTACAGGTAGTGGAGAATCGGCCCTGGCCAACCCATCAGGGTGCCTGTTTGGCAGGAGCTTTAGGCTGAGGGGTGGGAGTGGGCCTGCTCGCACCCCGTCTGCCTCTCCCTCTGAAGAACCCCCTCTGGGCATAGGCTGAAGAAGAGGCCTGGGCTTGGTAAAAAGGCCTGTGAAGAGGCCTGCCCCTGCCCCTGGAAAACTGCCTTTGAGGAGTGGCCTGCCTTTCCTTGGCCTGTGCACTCCTATAGGTAGTCCTGTACTCATCCATTTTTCATATACTCTCTGTCTGCTCCCCAAACAGAGAGTTATCCACAACAGGAAAATCCATGGCCTTAGCCTGGGTATCCTGTAACAGGCCAGTACACCTGAGCCAAGCCATTCTACGAAAAGCCACAGATGTAGCCATGACTCTGGAAGATACATCATTAGAGTCCACTGCAGCATGGAATTGCACCTTGGATGCCTCAATGCCATCAGCAGCCACCTACTCCAGCTCCCTGGCAAGTTGTTCAGAGAGCTGCTTTGCAAGAGCCATAACAGTATCCCATCTGGATTTCTGATATCTTGCGACATAAGCCATATAATTTGCCTGTCTGAATCCCAAAGATGCTGCCATGTACTGTTTCTTTGCCATGGCATCAGTCCTCCTGGAGTCCTTATCCGGGAGGTGTGAAGCCAAAGGAATATTTGCCTTACCACAGGCTGCGGCCTGCACTACCCCAACATGGCTGCATTGTTGTGAAAGGAACTCCATGTCAGAGCCTGACAAAGTGTACCTTCTGTCCATTTTCTTGTCCACAGGAAGTACAGAATGGAGGGTTTTTAAAATCTTTACTGCCTGTTTCCTGAAAGATTTGTGCATCGGAATAGACAGTCTTCTAGACTCTGGGATATCCATCATTTCCACACAGTCAGGCTCTTCTTGGTCATCCACAGCTTCTTCCATAGGAAGCTGGAGGGTTTCAGCCACTTTTTATAGAAAATAAAATGAGAAGGAGAGTCAGAAAGCCTAGGGGAGAAACTTTATAGGTCTGTCTGGAGAAATGTCCGTTCAATGGGCACATCCAGACTGTCAAAATCATATTCACTCTCTTCATAATCTTCCTCCCCTCCTCCAGTACATAAAAATCCTTTACGGCCATACTCCTGAACCGGAGGAACCGACCGAATCGACTGCCTGCCTGATGGTGACGGTTCGGTCGGAACCAGGGAAAGTGACTGGACAATTTTGATCACTTTGGCTATTTCTGCAGCAGTTGGAGAAGGAATTTTTGGCTCCAGACCTGCTGACTTCCTAGTCCTCTTAACTGGAACCGACTCATCCGAGTCAGCTATTCTTTTGCCCGAGGAAGACTCACCTTGCTTAGGAGGGACTCCCTCTAGTTCGGTTGGCACCGAACTGGGCTGGCTATCTGGATCAGTGGACTTCTTAGCCTCCTTTTCCCTGAGCCTACCAACTCTCTTATCCTGGGTAGCTGCAGGGAAATTGACACAAATCTGGCAGTCTGAATTGAGGTGGTCAAACCCCAGACAATAGACACATGTGGTGTGTGGGTCAGCCTTAGCAAAAGCCACAGACATCACAGTGTTGAAACCAGTGGGCCCGGTTTTTCTTTGGTTTCTCAGACATAATGCCAGCCTAACCAGAAAACTTGTTCGCTAACGGTCCTTAGCCAGCAAGACAACCTTTATCGGTTCCAGACCGTGTCACGGGTCGTGGAAAAACATAATGAAACTGCTTTTTAGAACTGATAAGAACTGGAACCGCACTTCTAATGAAGTTTGAAGTAATTTTATTAACAACCTGATCGTTCAAAACTGAACCGATAATATAATTTACAAGTTCCACACAGAATAAATGTAAAACCTTAATTTACTTACGATACCAAAGACAGAGCTTGAACCAACCGGTTGCGGTTTGATTTTAAAACAAATGCGGTTTAAAAAACCGAGAAAATACACTTAAAACTCGACAAAATGAACTCGAAAGCAGTAGGAGAAATTCTCCGGAGCGACTGTTCAGTGAGGCGGAGTAAAGAATCTGACGGTTAAGGTTTAAAGCACAACAGACAGAGTGTTCAACCGAGTCTGCGTTCAAGATTCCATGCACTGCATGAAACTTAACTCTTTCACCTCCGGAGCAGTTCTAACCTGGGGTTATACTGCATATGTCATAATATAGCAAGACTTCATGTTGTTTGAAATATATACATATATCAACTCACCAAGACTACTATTAGTGTAAGGACAAAGGGCACCCTTCCATCCAATAGAGATGATCACATTGCATTTGCTCGAATTGCCTCGCAGAATACATTGGACCAGCAACAGTATGCTCATGGCCATCATTTTATTCTAGGGGACTTTGAATGTACTGAAACACTCCCATTTCATTGTGTTACCACCTGTCAATTTTCTGGACACAAGGCAGATGCATTCGAGGCATGCAGAAAAAATCTGGGGACTCTGTGCCACCACTGCGCACATAAGTGAGTGCGCCATTAATTCTGGGGGGCTTTGCATGTGCTGAAACACTCCCATTTCACTGTGTTACCACTTGTCAATTTTCTGGACACAAGGTGGATGCATTTTGGGCATGCAGAAAAAATCTGGGGACTCTGTACCACCATTGCGCGCATGACTAAGTGCGCCATTAATTCTAGGGATGCATTTTGTGTGTTGTGTGATTGTGAGCTCATGATGTCATACTGACATTATCAATTAAAGCAGCATTGCAAGAATGTTGTGACAATTTTTAACTGTACTTTTGTATGCTACTTTACTTTGCCACAGCCACTAGTCACCTCCGAGTCGTGACTTAAATGATACGCTTCTTTTCACAATTTCTGTCTGCTTTACTTAGTTAACTATTTTTTTCATGTATGAAAAAAAAATGAGCACACCTTTCAATATTGTTCGGACCAGGTTTGTATTTATCTGCAGCTGCTTTTCAATAAATATTGTTAAGTGGGGTCATAAAACACTGCCTGCTGCATAACTGTTAATTTACAACAGAAGTGATATATAACAACTAACTGATGTGATGGAGAAAATCAGAGGAAAACAAGCATTTGTCAGTGCCGAATGTTGCTTACTTGTATGTGCTGTTTAGGTATTTGGAAGTCATTGGAGTGCCACTGTGATTTTCTTACTGTGTCCCATACATTGATTTTGCACACCAACTGCGCCATTGTGCGCTACATGGGGGGAAACACGTTGTGGGTGAGATGTGAAAAATGACAGCTGTGCTGCTCATAAGGAGATGTGGTAAAATGTCAATGTTGAAAATCTGGAGTGAAAATATTGAAAATTCGCGAACTTACGAGCGTGCATATGAACTGTGCAACGCACGCTCGTAAAACAGTCATTTTAAGGAATTTTTTCACCAAATTTTCAACATAGCCATTTTAAGACCTCTGCTTATAAACAGTGGCACTATAATTTTCTTAATGTGTCCCATACATTGATTTTGCACACCGACTGCGCCATTGCACGCTACATGGGCAGAAACACGTTTTGGGTGAGATGTGAAAAATGACAGCTTTACTGCTCATAAGGAGGTGTGGTAAAATGTCAATGTTGAAAATCTGGAGTGAAAATATTGAAAATTCATGAAACTTACAAGCATGCGTAGGAACTGCGCAACGCACATTCGTAAAACAGTCATTTTTAGGAATTTTCACCAAATTTTCAACATAGGCTTTTTGAGAGCTCACCTTATCAACATTGGCAATGTCATTTCATTAATCAGTCCTGAAAGGTGATTTCAGGCAGTGACCAGAAAATCAACCTTTGGGCCTAATTAACACCATGACAGTGCAAAAATTTATGAGGAGGGGTACCAAAAACCCCATGTTGAAAATTTGGGCCCAAAATTCCCCAAAATGCCTGAGATATGTAACAAAGTTGAAAATTCCCTATTTATTGCATTATACAGCTTACTGGCATTTTCTCAGTTTGCAGTCGGCTTTGAAGAGTGCAGACGTGTTCCTGGTCTACCGATGATTGTCGTGCCGAGCTCCAGAGGTAAGTATGGGATGGGAAAGGTGGGGAGACAGGGTGCTCAGTGGATGGGTGCGGGTTTTGGGGGGTAGGGAGACGGCAAGGGAACATTTTCTTGTTTACAGGTTATTTTTTTATTAAGATGACACGGGACATTTGCCACGCTGGGGTGGGCACCCAGCATGGTAGCTGGAAAGGCTGTTTGGGGGGCTAGAGCTGATGGGGGATTGGGCACCCCTGTCAGCTATAACAAGATTTGCCACGCTAGGGTGGGCTCCCAGCATGGCACCTGGAAAGCTTTTGGTGGGGGTGTGCAGCTGTGGAGCTGACAGGGGATTGTGCACCCCCGTCAGCTATAAGTTTTTGCCATGCTGGGGTGGGCTCCCAGTGTGGCACTTGGACAGCTTTTGTGGGGGGGGTGGAACTGATTTGGGATTGGGCATCCCTGTCAGCCATACAATGTGTGCGTGGGGGGGAGCGGATCAGCACACAATATGCGTGCTTGTGTGTGTCTGTGTGGGGGGGAGAGCTCTGCTCACTGAAGCAGAGCTGTCCCTTTCAACTGTATGCTACTGCATTTTCAACTGCTGTCATAGACAGCTGCAGCAGTCATGAAGGACTGCGGCCGTGCCTGCAAACACAATGACTGAATTGGAAGACGGGTGCCACACCTCCAAAAACTCGGATGATGGCACTATGTTTCTTGCACATGTGTGCAAGCAACATAACAATGACAAAGACCTGGTCAGCACCAATTTAAAAGGAATGCTCCTTTCATTATTTCACACATGAAAAAAGGTAACACAGCAGACTCAACTACTGGAAATTCTTGTATCATTCCAGTCAGGATGTAAGTAAAGTAAGTTGTAACATAGCATTAAAAAATATAGGTCAGAGTTCTCAACAGATTGTTGCACTGCTGCTTTACAGAGATTCACCACGTTACATAGTTATGGTGATGCACATAACCAAATATGTGGGTGCCTTACTTCTAGGGGAATCTTTCTTGCTCCACACAGTGCAATACATTTCTGTGAAAACTGCCCATAATTTCATTACAGTGTGTCACGTGATGGAGGAATTCCTGTTCAGAAAAGCTGCCCACATTCTGCCCCACATTCTCAGCAATGTTAGGATGTGATGCCAGGGGGAGCGCAGGTGCATGCTCCACTATAGTGAATGCCCAGCAGCTATCCGAATATTACGTTATGTTATAAGGTTCACTTTGTGGTGAAATGTGGGAACATTTCCACTAACAAGGTTCTTCTTACTGGAAATGTGCCCACACGTTTCACCACAACCTGACCATTATAACATAAAGAAACATTCGGAAAGCCGACGGACAATCGGACATTCACTATAATGGAGCACATACTCGTGCTCTCCCTGGCATCACGTCCTAACATTGCTGAGAAAGGGGGACAGAATTTGGGTGGCTTTTATGAATGGGAATTCCTCCATGACATGACACACTGTAATGAAATTATGGGCGGTTTTCACAGAAATGTATTGCTCTACGTGGAGCAAGAAAGAGTCCCCAGGAAGTAAGGCCCCCATATATCGGGTGCAATGCTGTAACTTGGTGAATCTCTTTCATGTCTATTTCACAAGCAAAATAGTTACAGAGCCTCAGTAATGTCTACTTTGTGTTGGGACTCATGAATCAGATTTTAAGTGTTTTGCTAACAACACGAAGACTGAGCAATGTGAGTATGTTGTGCTAAACTGCATGTGTGCTGTCACTGTTCTTTCCTGTGTGTGCATACATTGTACAGCTTCATGCAAACATATATATGGTAAGACTTCTTACATTATCAAGAATAAAGATTTCAAAGAATACCTGATGTATATTTTATTGGTACCATCAGCGCAAGTGGACTAGGTGATATGATATTTTTTCAGAGGTATCGGGTCACTGTGCACCTCAGTCACTCACAGTGAACACAGGACTTTGTGGAGATCATAACACAAAAAACACATGCTCTCCTAAAAGTTACATGTGCAGTATAGTATATCACGGGACTAAGGTGCACTCTGGCCAGACACCTCTGAAAAAGTATTGTATCACTTAGTCCACTGATGATGATGGTGACAATAAAATATACCGTATTCTACTAGCTATTCTTTATAGCATAAACACTGCCTGCAACAAGTCAGCAATAGCAATATAGGTTTGCAACAAGCTGCACAATGTCTGATGTCACACACACACACATGAAACAACACTGACTGCACACATGCAATTTTACACATCATACTTGCACTGCTCCTAACAGCTTGTCCACAAGCACTCCAAAACAAAAAGTAAACATTACTGAGGCACTGCAACTACAGAAGGGAAAATGTGTATTATTAAACAACAACAAAAAAAAACCACACAAAAACAGTATAGCACTGTAGTGTGGTGGGGGGGTCCAGTAAACAGTCCCTTAATGTGTCCGTGGGATGCCGTGGTGGTCCAGCCACAGGTGCAGCATTGTGAGTATTTGCAGCTGTTGTTGTTGGATTGTATCTACCTGCTGCTGTACAGCACCTACCCTCTCATTATTCTCCTCCAAGGCCGCCACACCAGAGCAATGTTGGCCTCTGTTGCAGGGACTGTGGTGGGGTCCACTGCAGGTGGTAACCCAGGTAGTGGTGGTGGAGAGGGTGGTGTTGGTGGCTGTGGTGGTGGTGGGGCAGCTGCTGCAGTGGCCCTTCTCCTGCTGCAGCGGTGAGGCACAACTTCAACCCCAGCAGTACCCTCGGCCACTGTCACGGAAGGGCCAACAGGTGGATGCCTGGCCCCTTCTGTGGCAGCTTGCCGCTCTGCCTTGTGGTGGTTCAACATGTGGGTGCACTGGCCACCGGTCCCCAAATGTGTCCCTGGGGGCCATGGCACACCAGCACACCACACCGATGGCACACCATGACTGTGCTGTCTCCCCCCACAGAGTTAAAAACTCGCACACTGGGGAGCTGCAGGGGGAACCAGATAAAGTCCTAGCATCACCTACGTTTTCCTGGGGCACCTCCTGTGGCTGTGGAGGTGGTGGAAGGGGTGCTGCTGGAGCCCCTACAGCTGCTACCAGTGGTGGTGGCAGTGGCAGAGTAGGTGGATGCACAGCAGCCGCCAGTGGCACTGGTGCTGCTGCTTCCACAGGGGGGAAGCCACACCCAAGAGTCAGAAGTGGTCCAGCAACACACAACCACCCCCACGTGTGCGCACTCCTTTCCTCTGCCTGCGCCCACAGGCCAATGACTCTCCTTCTCCGGGGTTCAACCTTCCCACACAAGTCCCCGACTCTGACTATAAACAAGTCCAACCAGAGTCGATGCCTAGCCATCACCAGGCAGCCGCACTCACTCTCACACTCCCAGACACACACACACACACACTGACACACATAGTCACACATACACAAAGCAAAACAAAACTTATAAAAAAAAATCACTACCAAAAAAAAAACCACAAACACAATACAAAGACTAAATAAAGAAGTAGCTTTTAAAAAAGCAGTTTTTTTCAGGCACAAAAGCAATAAAGCACTTTCTGACACTAACACACAAACTACTCTCCTCTTCAAAAAGCCTTTTCCCTCTACAACTGCAAAGGAGAAAGTGAAACTGCTTCTCTTACTCACTTCCTTCCTTCCTGGTTAAAGCATGTGATTTACAGCACTGTAAGCCATGTGATGTGTGGGGGCTTCCTATTTACTTGTCACTTCACCTTACTTTGCGTTAAGGCATAATGACACCATGAAGTAATATTGAGAACATGAAGTGAGCACTTTGTGTTGCCCACTTCGCATTGTGCTCCACCAATGCGAAGTGGCCTCTTTGCGTCCACTTCGCCAGTGGATTAAAAATCTGCTCCATCTCTAGTCATAACAGGTCATTGTTAATAATCAAATGTTACCATATGACCATCCAGAGAGACCATGACTTAAGATCATCATCTAGATCATAATTTAACCATCAACAATGTAACTTTCAAATCACCAACTGATGATTACTGATTATTTTTGAAAGCTTAAGTCAGCACGATGATTTTTGGTGAACTGTGGAGGATGAAATGATGATTGTTGATGATCATTGATGACTGCATTAGTTTTGTATTATAATTAGTCTCATGAGTAATACATACCAAAAATGTTAGTTCCTAATATGAAAATATGAATGCCCAACATCAACAAAACAAATAAATTATAATGTAAATCATGTGAAGTTAAGTTTTAATCCCTTTAGGAAAAATAAATTCAGTGTTCGGTATAGTATACACATTTACATAACTAATTTGCATATTTCAGTAGCACAGTTTATGAAACAAATAATGGTACTGTCTATGTTTGAAATAATTTTGCCTTGACAATAGTATTTTGCCAACTTTTACAAAAGCTTTTGAGCAGAAACCAGAGACCTGTAGGATCACACCATAACCATAAAATCAACCATTTAAAGGAGAGGTATAAACTGATTTGAGCCCTTACAACAGTAAATAAGACATCGGGTATCAGAATAAGTATATCTGAAGACAGTGCGTTTCTAGGAAACGTATCATAGCCGATGACATCAGTAAAGATGTCTGAATAAAAGGCACAATAAATTTTGAAAGTATGAAAAGATGTATTGATTTTTAAAATTTATTAAGTACTCTTAGCCATGGGAAATCATGAAAAATCATAAGGATACATGATCATCATCAATTATAATCACCATTTGCATAAATGATGGTTTTTGATTGGTGGCCATTTAATGTTCATGTTTAAACATTGTTAGCTATAATCACAATGATTGTTTTTGAAGCTTGATCATGATTTTTGCACATACCTGATAGTAATTTTAATGATACAGCATTATAAAATCATCACCTTTTAGCTGAGCAGTTATCATGCAAGGACTGTGCAGAAACCATTACCATGCAAGGATCATGCAGTAACTTGTACCATGCAAGGCTCATGCAGCAACTGTTAACCATGCAAGTAATATGCAGTAACTGGTTCCCTTCATGGATCATGCAGCAACTAGCATCATGTAAGGATAATGCAGCAACTGATACCATGCAAGGAGACTGGAAATGGCTCCACAGTCCACACAGGGGTTGTATACAGACCCCTGTCTCGGGGGAGGAAATGGTCAAGGAAATGATAGAAGGCATCCTTGGGATGGCAGAGAAAGGTGAGATATTGCTGATGGGGAACCTGAGTATGCCAGATGTTAACTGGAGCACCTTTGCTACAGCCACATCCAGGAGCAGGGCCATTATCGATGTCCTACAGGGGGCATGCCTCAAACAGCTAGTTTTGGAACCCACTTGGGAGGGAGCAGTCTTAGACCTGGTACTCTCAATGGGGAAGGAGAGAGGATCTCTGATCTTGAAGTGGGTAGCCATCTGGGAACACATGACCACCAAACAGTGTGGTTCATGTTAAATGTAGCTGCAGAGTCAAGCCACACAATAGTGAAGGTACTGGACTTCAGGAGGGCTGATTTTGTTAAAATGGGAGAGTGCCTCAGAAAAGCACTAGCAAACAGGCAAAAAGGTGGGGTGGAGTAACAATAGGAAAACATCTAAACTGCCATCACAGAGGGAACAAGCCTTTGTGTGAAGCAAATAAACAAATCAAAATGAAAGAAAAAAACACTATGGTTCTCCAAAGAAGTGGCGGGGAATGTAAGGGAGAAAAAGATAGCATTCAGGAAGCATAAGGAAACACAGAAGGAGCAGAACAGAGAACTGTACAAGTTCAAGTTCAAATTTATTGTTGATCAGTTAAAACCATTACAACATTACATTTCTAAAAATTACAATGATGTATTAGACAAGTTAGCATCAAATTCCAAAGTTTCTGTAAATAAAATACTTTTGTATTAGTTTTAAGATTTTATTTAGAGTTCATTAATAAGTCCATTCTAAATCTCTCCATTCAAAAATATTTATAGTCAGCATGTGAATATGACATTCATTCAATAATCAATAAGCAATATAATTTAAAATATTATATCACTAAATAAATTTGAATACATTTATCTAGGATTTACAAATATTCTCATAAATAAGTGGCCTGAAGGAAGTCAACGACTTTCTCCAGTATACATAAATTTTCATTATTCATAGAGTATTTCACCATATCATTAGGGGAGATGTTGAGATTCGCCATGATGTCACCAAACCATTTCGTGCGTATACCTTTACATAGAGTGCATGAGTCATGACAACAATATATGTTTTAAATCATCCTCTGAAGACTTGTCACAGTTACAATAAGGGATAGATATATTTTCCCTTTTTTGTTTGTAAAATACATAGTTGGCATTGTATATTTCAAGCCTAAATTTAACCATAATTCTTCTCTCATTTGGATTAGTCAATTTATTTAGGTAAGGTTCAAAACCATGTGTTAACTTAATCTGTTTGAACCACCTATATAACTTCAGTTGCTTCATTTTTATTAAATAGTTATTTCCTTATCCCTTAACCTATTCTTCACTTCTTCTACGATCACCTGCCAAGGGTATACAAACATTCTCCATAAAATGTCTCTGAGTCCATTTGGAAAAATAAAATGTTTTAAGATAGCTGGAGTAGGGAAAGTTTTTCCTGTCCTGGTATATTTAATTTCTTCCTCCAGACATATCCTAGGTAATCTGATTTCACTTAGTGAAAATAACTTTAAAGAAGAAAGAATCAATCGTTCAATTACTAGGGTAGAAATTGAAAATTGACCCAATTCCAAATTCACTAACTCAGCTGGTACTGATTGAGGTACTTTTAGAATATACCTTTTCATTTTATTACATAGTATTTCTAATTTTTCAAATTATCTGTTCCCCATATTTCAGCAGCATAAAGAATACTAGAGTTTATCTTAGCTTCAAGTACCCTTAAGACTCCCTTACCCAATGTTTGTTCCATCTTTGAGTTAAATATCCTAAAGGTGTTGAATGTTCTCTTTGTTTTCACTAAGATCTGTGCTATGTGATCTCTCCATCTTAAAGACTGACTAAATCTAACGCCCAAGTAGTCATAATAATTAACTCTTTCAATTTTTTCTGATTTTATCCACAGCAATTTGATATATTTTTTATTATTTCCAAATGTCAAGATTTTTGTTTTACACATGTTTATTTTTAGTTTATGATCATCACATAGTTCAGAGATATTAAAACCAAATCATCGGCATATGCCAAATATTTGACCTGGATATTTCCTATTTTGGGGGCATGAAATTGTAAATTTTCCAATTCCTTCAAGATGTCATTTATATATATATATATATATATATATTAAACAAAAAATGTGTCAATAGGCATCCTTGCCTAACTCCTTGTGCCATTTTAAAAGGCCTGGAGATATTCCCATGGTGATCATATCTTATTGTACTCCAGGTGTCTGAGTGCAATCTTATAAGAATGTTAAGGAGTTCTGGGTCTAACTCTAATTTCTTTAGCTTATTTCATAAAATGACTCTGCTCATATTATCAAATGCAGACGTAAAGTCCACAAAACAGCAGTAAAGTGGAGCATTTTTGATTTTTACATATTTCCAGATTAGATGTTTAAGTGTGTAACAATGTTGTATTGTGGAACTATTTCTCTGGAATCCATTTTGGGTTTCATGAAAAATATTATTGCCTTCTGCCCACACTTCTAATCTTTTTAGAATAATGTTAGTAAGAATTTTTTGTGAGATGTCTATTAGACTTATTGGATGGTACATTTTAGGATCACTTGGATCACCTTTTTTGAAGATAGGAAATACAGTATTGTGCTCCCTTTCCAGCTCATAGGGTAGTGGTGTCCTTGCAAAATGATGTTAGATAATTTTTCCAGAACTGGAGCCCACCAATCAGCATAGAACCTGTACACATCTCCTGTTATGTTGTCCGGGCCAGGTGCTTTATTAAATTTTAATTGATTAATTATTGTTTGTATTTCTTCTAAGTTTATTGAAATTGGAATTGGGTGAGTCACTTGCGAATATTTAAAGTTTTCTGTCTTTCCTAATTCTATTGGTAGAGCTTCATCTTGTTGTGAATAATAGAGTTCTATAAAATAAAGAACCCAAGTTACAGGGTGAATATACGCATCTACTGTCCTTGCATATTTATCAAATTCCTGACTAACCAATGTCCAGAACTTTTTATTATTTTTTTTCTTTTACAGTTTTCCTCAGTTTTTCCCATAATATTCTAGAATTTGTGTATTTCTCTACTTCCAATATTTGTTTATACTTCGTCCTCTCTTTGTTAATATATTAACTTTGTTATTCTTAGTTATTTTAGTTTTTTAAATTTTTCTATATTTTCTAATAGCTTTACTCAGTTCTTTTTTAGCTTCTTTGCAATTTTTATTAAACCAGGCATTACCATGTCTGGTCTCTTTTTGAAACCCTTTCCTGCTAAAAGTGCAGTAGGGACATACCAGACAGGTTAAATCAGCCCAGTGTTGTAATACCATATAGTAATTTGTATTTTCTACTATCATTGTTCTTATATCGTTTATTGATCCTTTAAATAAAGTATCAAATTGTTTAATTGCCTTAGAGTCCCATCTTATCCTTTTTAGGTTGACTGTTTCCAAATCTTTGATAGCACTTAAATTGTTCTTACAATTATTTCCTCTTATAATTTGATTAGTTTCAATTATAGGTTCAATTGGATTGTGTAATGACTCCGGTCTATCAACCACAGTCATTTCTTTAATCATTTTTGTTCCCTCTAACTTGTTCCAAACATGGTTGATAATGGAGGAGCCTTTAGGGCCATTATAAGTCAACTCTCCATCCCTATCTCCCAATATTCTTCCATTAATTAGGAGCATATTTTTCTCAGAAAAATAGGGATTGATGATTCTCCCTCTCATGTTATCCCTTTTATCTTTTGAAGCTCTTGTCCAGGTTATTTTGGGATTTAGTTCTGTTATTATTTCCAAAAATCCTGGCCCCCCTAGGTTTTTCCAATCCTAGCATTAAGGTATCCAATTATATAAACAGGAATATTCAGCTCTTCGTCCATCAATTGATCAAATATTACATTGATTCTATTCATTATTTTAACTTTGTCTTTAATCATAGGGGACAAATACATGTTTACAACTATGATTTTAATTTTCCCTTCTCCTTTATCATTTTCTTCTTTAACTCTCACCATTAACATATCTTCCAGAGTAGGATACCGAGGACGAGGAGCACTTGGATGACATTGGGCTCAGGGAGGGTTAGAGCAGTCTGGCAGAGGCACATCCCAGATCCTATTCCACTCAAGAATCATATGCCACACTGGCAAATGGGGACAACCAAATAGAGGAACCAAGAGAAGTGGAAGAAAAGGATGTGGAGGTTAGCCAAGGAGGTGACCTCAGCAGGGAGAGCAGTAGACCCCAGAGGAGGAGGATGCGAATCCTGGTGGGGGACTCCATTATAAAAGGGGCCAGCAAGGAACACAGGAGGGAGAGAACAGGGAGGTGAGGTGCCTACCAGGTGCCATGGCATGGAGGGATGGAAGGAAGATCCTGGGGATCACTGGGAAGGCAAGACGGGAGTGTGAGCTGGATGTCATTATCCACCTAGGTACTAATGACCTGGCAAATGGTGAGCCAAAGGAAGTTCAGGAAGAGTTTAGGAAATTGGGGAGGAGTCTCAAGCAAGCAGCTACTTCTGTCACTTTCTCAGAAGTACTACCTGTAAGAGGCAAGGGAGAGCATGGGGTGCATGCACCAGGAACTTTAACTCATGGTTGAAGAACTGGTGCTGTGAAGAAGGGTTTGGATTCATTGGTGACTGGGGACCCACCTGGAGGGATGGAGGTTTGTTCAAATCTGATGGCCTGCATCCATCCTAGAGGGGAATCCAAGCACTCAATGATAAGTTTAAATGCTACATTGACAAGCATTTAAACTAGCAAAGGGGGGTGGCAGGCCAGCAAGGAGGCTACCTACTTGCTTACCCCCACAGCTAGCAGTGGAACTACTGAATCGGATGAGTGACTGTCTTTACAAAGCAGTGTGCAAAAGATGGAGATTAGTGCCCAAGAGGTGGATCGGCAGAAAAGGGGCAAAATTCAGCGGAAGGGCAGACAGCAAGAAGAACCAGGGATAAAGGACAAACAAGGAAGGGGCTGGAGTAGAACAGTTAAACAATCTAGGGAGGTCAAATCATGGAAAGTCATGTGTGCCAATGCCAGGAGCCTTAGCAACAAGATGGAAGATTTGGAGGTTGTCATGGTGCAGTCAGACCTGGACATTGTGGCCATCACTGAAACCTGGTGTAATGATAACCACGACTGGGAGATGGCCATACCTAGCTACAACATATTCAGAAGAGACAGGGCAGGTAGAAAGGGAGGAGGAGTGGCACTGTATGTGAAAAATGACATAAGGGCCACAGAGATCCAAGAGGAACAAAATGGGAGAGAGATACTGTGGGTTAAGCTGGAAAGGAAAATGGGGCCAGCCATCCGCACAGGTGTGGTCTATAGCCCACCAGCCCAGGAGGAAGAAACAGATAGGGAGCTGATGCTAGCCATCCAAAGGATGGCAGACAGGGGTGAGGTAGTACTGGTTGGAGACTTCAGTTGGCGACAGTTGGGTCGCAAGGGTAGGGGACTGCTGCCCTCCCCCTGAAACCCCCATGAGGTCATGAGGGCTCGCTGGAGCTCTCCCTGGGGCACAGACTTTCAGAACCCCCAGGCCATACAGGTTGGAGTCGCCAAGGGTAGGGGACTGCTGCCCTCCCCTGAAACCCACCCACAAGAGGTCAGCAAGGGCTGCACTGGAGCTCTCCCGGGGCACAGACTGGAACCCCCCAAGCCATACAAGTTGGGTTGCGAGGGTAGGGGACTGCTGCCCTCCTGAAACCCCATTAAGGTTGTAAGGGCTACGCTGGAGCCCATGGGGTACAGACTTTCGAACTCCTCCTGCCACATGTTGGGTTGCGAGGGTAGGGGACTGCTGCCTCCCTGAAACCCTCACGAGGTCATGAGGGCTGCGCTTGGAACTCTCCCTGGGGCACAGACTTTCGGAACCCCTCCCCAAAGCCATACAAGGTATGAGGCAACGATAGTTTTTTGGAGTCAGAACAAGGCTCCTTTGTTTGTTTTGGTGCCTTTCCTACAGTTTGAATCTTCGGCTGTGCTGAGCTCTGCACATCGCGCTGGTACTGCTCTGCCATGATTTGTTAAAGGCACTGCAGTCGACGAACATCGATAGACTGTTTTTAAAGTTACCTTAATACTGTTTTTGCCTGAAAAACTGAAGAAAATGCAAAGAGGCACTTTACTTTAAGTGTGGCCATGTAATTAATTTTTTCCCTGCATAGTATTTGAACTGCATAGGCTGCTAGACTGCGTTGCAAAAACACTTTTGAACCTTCCCAGTATTTTTTGTTCTAAGAACTTTTAACTGTGCACTGTAACTTTATCTGCGTTAGCTAATGAATTTCATAGACATTTAGTTTAGAGATCTAGCATCTAATACTGTCTACTTTCCCTGTATTTTGCTCTACCGAGCACTGTTGTGGAAGGAACTTAAACCGAGCACTGTTTCTCTTGTCCTACACAGCATAGAATTACAAAAGGATATTAGCCCATGCTCTCAAATCCTTTCAATTATGCCTTCCCTGCTTGTTGCTCAAAGACTTTAACTAAGCTGCTGCCCAAGTTTAAATAAATGCACTGTATCTGAGTCTGAGCGTCCAAACAAAAATACAAGAAAAGGACATACCTGATCGCAACTCCGCCCCTCCTGCTGTGATATAAATTAATTCCTGTCCTCTTCCATTCTCCACAGTTGGGTTACGAGGGTAGGGGACTGCTGCCCTCCCCCTGAAACCCCCACAAGGTCGCGAGGGCTGTGCTGGAGCTCTCCCTGGGGCACAGACTTTCGGAACCCCCCGCCCCCGAAGCCATACAAGGTACGAGGCAACAATCGTTTTTTGGAGTCAGGATAAGGCTCCTTTGTTTGTTTTGGTGCCTTTCCTACAGTTTGAATCTTCGGCTGTGCTGAGCTCTGCACATCGCGCTGGTACTGCTCTGCCGTGATTTTGGCCCCGCCGCCCCCACTACCACCCTTAGTCGGCACTCTAATTTATTGGGAGCTGTGAGGTCAGGTGACTGTGCCAAAACCTATCAGCTCACTTTTAGGTTTGCAGATTATCAGATCCCCCCAGTAGTGGCCGCTATACCAAATTTCAGTGTGTTTTTCCTGCATCTCATCACTTTATACAAGCATGATCCTCTATCAAATTGCAGTGCTAGCCATTGCCATGCCTCTCATATCCCTACCTCCATCTAATAGGCCCATAAACAATCCAGACCTCCCCAACATTATCTCGATCGCACTTCCCCCTCCACCCCCACCTACTCCCACAGTGAGCCAGTTTCACACAACCACCCGAACTTGGCTCATCAGCTCATCAGTCATCCCCACCTCTTTCCCCATGCACCTATCTGCCCTATGTAATCTAGAGTCTTTTGTCTCTCTCTACACCCCACAAATCTCCCATCCCAGACATAAGCCAAGAAATACATGGTACACTGCCATACGCTATCTCACCTTGTTGCTTCTCCTGGTAGGCGATATCGAAACAAACCTGGCCCGTCATCAAATCTCACCCCCCAAACCCTCCCAAAGGGTATAAACCTAATCCGCCTCAACATCCGTAGCTTACTAAATAAATACCAGAGCTGCAAGTCACTGCCCAAACCCTCCAACCTGTTATTTGTATCATATCTGAAACCTGGCTGAAATCTCACCATGCAGACGCAGAAATAGCCATCCCAGGGTACACTGTAATTAGGCAGGACCACAGAGGAACTAAGAAAGGTGGCGGCATAGCCATGTATATATCAAATGGGCTCCACTGTACCCCTGTCCAAATCCCAGGTCAGACTCCCCAAATAGAAACTAAGATGGTTAAAATAGTTCTGCCACACACCTCCCCGGTATATGTGGCCAGGATTTATTGCACCCCTGCTACACCTGGGAACTCCATCATTGATCATCTAGCCTATCTTAAAACTACGGCTGCCGCCGGTGAACTATACATCCTTGGTGACCGAAACTATAACTGGCTAGTATCTGATTGCTCCAAATTACAAAGCAGGGTTCACTCCCTAAATCTCTCCCAACTAATAAAACAACCCACACGTCTAAACCCTACAACATGGTGCCACTCCCTCCTGGACTGGGCTCTCACTACACACCCTCATAGGATAATTAAAGCTGGCCTTCTACCTGATTCCTTGAGCGACCACCATATGGTCTACATGACCAGGAAGGTACACAGACCCACAAACCACCTCCCACCAAGGACAATCCTTACGTGAGCATACAATTCCCTCTGCCTCCACTCCCTTTTAAATGACCTCTCTCTCGTTGACTGGTCATTTATAAATTTGGCGCCCACTATAGACCATGCTTTTAAAATGTTTAGAACTCAACTTCTTGCCATATGGGACTATCACGCCCCCTTAAGAAACAGAAGGGTCAGGGAATCTCATCTCCCTTGGGTCTCTGCCGACATTATCTGCTGTTGTCGGGCTAGAGACCAGGCCTGGAAAAAATACAGACAAACAGACTCCCCCGCATCTCTACAGCATTACCGTACCCTCTGAAATAACTGCACCAAAGCCATAACACAGGCAAAAAAACCTACTTCCAGGTGGCTCTCTCCACTAATCTAAGCCACCCCTCCAAATTCTGGAAAACCGTTAAAACCCTGCACTCTCCCCCTGTCCAGCTACCCACCCCCACCCTAAACATACAGGGCAACAATATATCAGCCCCCAGTGAAGTTGCCTCAGCTTTCAACTCATTCTTTACCAATTGTGCCAAAACTCTCCTAGATAGGCAACAATTCCCCACACCCACAAACAACCCTCTCGGAATACCTCAGCCTAACCCCCATGCAACCACTTTCTCTTTTTGTCCTGTCTTGTCAGCTGAAGTTCTAGTCGCCCTACGCTCCCTCGACCCCAACAAAGGCAAGTGCCCACTAGGACTGGACTCCAAACTCCTTTTCTTATCAGCCCCTGCAATAGCCATCCCCCTAGCTGAACTCTTGAACCCGTCTTTCTCAATGGCAAAAATTCCTGCAGCCTGGAAGGAAGCAGTAATCATCCTGCTACCTAAGGGAGGTGATCAATCTGCGCCCGGCAACTACCGCCCAATCTCCCTCCTACCAGTTCTGGCCAAGCTACAAGAACACCTAGCCCTCTCCCAGCTTACACATTTCCTCGACTCCATCTCCTTCTTCACCCCGTTACAGTCCGGGTTTCGTAAAACACACTCCACCATCACAGCACTACAAAGGTTCACAAATGATATTTCCTCGGGAATGGACAAGGGCCATATCACCTCGGCCATATTCATTGACTTGGCCAAAGCTTTTGATACGGTATCCCACCCAAAGCTAATCACAAAATTGCAAGACGCAGGCCTCTGTAATCTTGCCACCAGCTGGTTCCAAGCCTAACTGACAGGCAGGAAGCAAGCAGTAAAAATTGGCCCTCATGTATACAACTCACTCCCAGTCAACATGGGGTTCCCCCAGGGATCGGTCCTGGGCCCCCTGCTATCCTCCATATTTCTAAATGATCTACCTCTGGTCTGCTCCAACTCAGCCATACAAATGTACGCAGATGATACTTTACTGTACGCCTCCGGCCCCTCCATCGGGGACACAAACTCATCTCTCCAACGGGATTTCGATGCCGTTCAAACTTGGCTCAGGTCCAACCAACTTGTGCTAAATGCAAAGAAAACCACCTCCCTAACCTTTGGCATGCAGCCGAGACTCTCCCGTCTAGAAGCCCCCCCCCATTTACCATACTCTGAATGGATCCACCCTGGAATCCTGCACCTCCTTTTAGTGCCTGGGGGTATGGCTCGATCAACACCTAGACTTCCACGCCCACATTGTCTTGCTACAGAAAAAACTACACCCTAAATTAGGTGCACTTTACCGCAATAAAGGGAACCTTCCAACCTCGGTCAAGAGAGACTTAGTGCTCAAAATGATCCTCCCCATTTTCGACTATGGTGACGTGGTCTACAGCACAGCCCCCCCATCCACCTTGGCCAGCTTGGATCCCCTCTTTCATTCTTTCTGCCAGTTCATCCTAGACTGCCCACCCTCCAGCCATCACTGCGACCTGTACAGCGCCCTTGCCCTCCCATCGCTGGAGTCTCGGCGTCAACTACATTGCGCTAATATCATAGCCAAGTACTGGGACCAGTGCTCTCCCATCTCAACTGCGAACTGGCAACTCCATCCCCCAGCATACTCCTCAGAGGACTCGACTCAGAACAATTCCAAGTCTCTTCATGCAAGACTTCGAAGGCCAATCGCCGAACATCGGCTGCCCAAACTCTGGAATGACTTACTGGCAGACATTAGGCTTTCCACCTCCCCTAGGCTTCTCAAACCACTCCTACAAGTCCACTTCTCAGTTGTATGCAACTGCAACCTACAGCCTAGACCTGCCACCAGGGGCATCTAAATGGGTCTTAAATCACAATATTAAGCAACAAGCCTAGAACTCCTACCATGTCACCATATTCTACTGTTTTACTGTCTCACCCACTAGTCTAGGACAAACCTGTCACAACAAACTATGCACTCTGACCTGAGGATCAAACTTCGCAACTGGCAAATTTGTTCAACCTAGCTTTCTGTACCTGTTGTAATCTCTCTCTGTATGGATCCACTCTCATGCTCTTGCATACCACTGTATTGTGTTGTTTTACTGTACCCACTGTAATACTACTGCAGTGTTTTGTCTTCTATACCTATATGGACCTATGTAACCCCCAGGTCGCATCTGAAAATGAGCGAACCTCGCTCAGTATGCTTATCTGGTAAATCTCTTAAATAAATAAATAAATTTTCCAGACGTGGACTGGTGCATCCCAGCAGCAGCATCAACTAGGAGCAGATTTATCCTGGACTCCCTTCAGGGTGCCTTCCTCAAGCAACTGGTCATGAAACCAACTCAGCAGAAGGCAATACTGGACCTTGTGCTCACAAACAGGGACAGTGTGAAGGGGTAACAGTCAGGGAGCACCTGGTGAACAGTGACCACCAGTCATTGTGGTTTGAAATCACAGAAAGAGCAGAACCAAACCACACAACAACATGTATCCTGGATTTTAGGGGGGCAGACTTTGGGAAAATGGGGAGATACTTGAAAGAGGCATTAAGGGGAATGGGGCAGGATTCAGGGGTTGAGGAACAGTGGGCAGTATTTAAAATGGGGATTACAAGAGCAACAGAATTATGCATTAATCAGGTTAGCAAGAGGAAAAGGAAGAGGATACCATTATGGTTTTCCAAAGAGGTAGCAAAGAAAGTGAAAGCCAAAAAGACTGCATTCAGGCAATACAAAAAGACACAGGCAGAAGGAGATAGGGAGAAGTACCAGGAGAAGCAAAGGGAGGTCAGTAAGGGAAGCCAAAGCTCAGACAGAAGAACACATTGCAAAATCAGTGGGTAGAGGGGACAAAACCTTTTATCGGTACACAAGTGAAAAAAGAAAGACAAAGGGAGGGGTAGTGAGACTGAAGGGGGAGGATGGGGGCCACGTGGAGGATGACAACAGTAAAGCTGACATACTGAACAGGTATTTCTGCTCAGTCTTTACTGAGGAAGAGGAGGGTAATGGGTCTGAAGGGAGTACAAGGGGTGAGAATGGTGCAGAAATGGACACACATCCCTTTACTCAAGAAAGGGTCCTGAAGGAACTGGAAGTAATAAGAGTTGATAAAGCAATGGGGCCAGATGGGGTGCACCCCAGGGTCCTTAAAGAACTAAGAAAGGTGGTGGCTGAACCTCTGGCTATCCTGTTTAGCCAATCACTGGAAACAGGGGAGGTACCCAAAGACTGGAGGACAGCAGATGTAGTCCCCTTATACAAAAGTGGGAACAGAGAGGAAGGGAAAAACTATAGACCAGTCAGCCTCACCTCAGTAGAGGGGAAGATCATGGAAGCACTACTGAAGGAGAGACTGGTGGAACATCTGGTTGTCAATGGACTACAGGACCCAAGGCAGCATGGTTTCACCAGGGGGAGGTCATGTCAGACCAACCTCATTGAATTTTTGACTGGGTGACTAGGGAGGTGGATCAGGGAGGGCAGTGACATGGCCTATCTGGACTTCAGCAAGGCCTTTGACACTGTGCCACATAGAAGACTATTACACAAACTGGGGAATATGGGTGTGGGCAGGACAGTAGTGTGGTGGTAGGTAACTGGCTGGTTGGCAGGACACAGAGGGTGGTGGTAAATGGCTGTCACTCCACAGAGGGAAGAGTGTCCAGTGGGGTACCACAGGGATCAGTGCTGGGACCGTTCCTATTCAACATCTTCATCAATGACATTGCGCAGGACCTAGAAGACAGAATTTCACTGTTAACTGATGACACAAAGCTCTGTAACAGAGTAGACACACCAGAGGGTGTAGACAGAATGAGAAGGGACCTGCAGAAACTTGAAGAATGGTCAGGGGTTTGGCAGTTGAAATTCAATGCAAAGAAGTGCAAGATAATGCATATGGGGCACAGAAACCCTGGCACAATATATCAGTTGGGGGGTGAGGATATAGCATGCACCAAGCAGGAAAGGATCTTTGGGTTATCATCTCTGATGACCTCAAGGTAGAGAAACAGTGTGACAAGGCAGCAGGTAAAGAAATAGGATGCTGGGATGCATAGGCAGGGCATCACCAGCAGGAAAAGGAGGTCATAATTCCCACTATACAAGACACTAGTGAGGCCCCACCTGCAGTACAGTGTAATAGTTCTGGAGACCTACTCACGTAGGACATAGACAGGGTAGAGAAGGTTCAGAGGAGGGCAACAAAGATGGTACATGGATTACATCACAGGTCCTATGAGGACAGGTTGAAGGAACTGAATATGTACTCCCTGGAGGAGAGAAGGGAGAGAGGGGATATGATAGAGACATACAAGTATCTTACAGGGAGGAACAGGGTGCAAGAAGACACTATTTTTAAGAAAAAAAATGTTCCAGGACTAGAGGGCATGGGATGAAGTTGGAGGGAGGATGATTCAGAGGAAACATGAGGAAGAATTTCTTCACAGAACAGGTGGTGGACAAGTGGAACACCCTGCCAGTGGAAGTGGTGGGGCTGAAGCAATCACGGGATTTAAGAATGCATGAGATAGACATAAAGGAATTCTGGAGGTCAGAGGTAACGGGCAACAGACTTCTAGGAAAACATAAACTGAACTTACAAGCTCAAATGGGCAGACTGGGTGGGCCACAGGCCCTTATCTGCCGACACTGTCTGTGTATCTATGTAGGATATTGTCTGGTGATTTTATAGTTATTTTTAGTTGTCAAATATATAGCTACTGCTCCTTTATGCCTCCCATATTTTATTACTTTTAATTGCAGATTTAGATATATTAACATATCCTGAAATTTTAGGGACATTCTCAGAGCTGCACCAAGTTTCCTGGAAACAAATAAGATCAAAGTTTGCAAGAAACATCAATTTCTGGGTCTGCAATTTTTAAGTAAGTGCCTTCGATATTCCAAGATAGAATTTTAATTTTAACTTTATCAGTATCTTGCTTTCTTTCCTGATTTTTCTTTCATATTTTTTGTCAATCTTCTTTTTCTTTCATATTTCCTAGGACCTGATATCCATTGGAACTCGTATATAGGTTCCAACTTTCATTCTTTTCTTTTGGTCCTTCTTCTATCTCTGTCTTAGCGTCTCCTATCATTTTAGTTCTTACTGCCTTTGGCCACTCCTCTCCTGAAATCAGGTAAAGTCCCATTTTCCTAAACAAATGTTTTTTTTTTTTTCAGTAACTGTTGGACTACCTCTGCTTTTTTAAATGTAACATCTATTTGTGATGTGAATTCCTTATTTTTGTGTAATGTAATATAGTCTATTGAATTTGTTGTTATATTCTCCCTAATAACTCTTGAGAAGAGAATTACCATTTCCTGTTTCATTTGTCCTATGGTGTCCTATTCCGATGTTCCCCATCCAAATACTGTCAAAGTCTTATTTTCCCATTTCTCTTCCTGTTTCTGTTCAAATTTTTCAATAGTGTCTAATATTCTAGCAAAATTTTCCTCTCTTATTTCCCTTGTCTCCTCAATTCTTTCTACCAGGACTACTTTGGTTACTTCTAACCCTTTCTTAATTTCTGGAGTATTTTTAGTCTTCATAAGTGGGACAATTTGTGTTGACATGATATGAAGTCCCACAGACTTAAGTTTTTTCACTTGATTCCAGATGTCCTCCACTATATATCCTTTTTTGGTATAAATCAATACACAGTCTTGGAAGGACTTATTGGGTGCTCTCATCATATATATTTCATCTTTAATAAAGGGATCAAGGTGGAGAGTCTCAACAATCCAATCCTTCAATTTCCACCCATTTTCCATTGTCAGTCTAGATACTCCATACATCTTAAGTAAATATTCCATATTTGTTCCTTCTAAATCGACAAATCTATTCTTTTTTGCTATAATTCCTTTCCTGGGTGACATCATGACGATCTCAACATCCCCCTCTTTATCTATCACCTTTCCCTCATTCTGTTCTTTACACCTGTCAATTATATACAGTTTTCCTTTGTTAGTCTCAGAGATCGAGTCCTGTGTTATCTCCATTATATCTTTAGTTAAAAGTAATTTCCTCTTTTTTATATGCATTAGCTTTCTCTCTTTCTTTATTATAGTCCAATCAAGCCTATCCTTTTTCTCACCAGAGATTTCACTAGGTGAGTCCTGTATTTTGTCGTCAATGCCTTTATTTGGAAATGATTTACTTTTCCCCTTTTGGTTTATTTTTAGTAAATCTTGCATAAATTCTTCCAAAATCACCTAGTTCCTTTGTTTATGGTTAATTTTTTCTCCTTTAGATTTTAACTGGGTGGTTCTTATCTTTTTGTTCTTACTTTTCTTTAACACTTCTTGAATGGTTAATTCAAAGTGACAGGTGCAAGGATGATTCTTATCAAAGGTGGTGGCAAATGTACCTGCACAACTTTGTTTTCCCTATGCCCAGGGTTCCCAGGGCTCAACCTTTCTTTAGAACAATTACCATGCTTAGGTATCCTATTTCTTTGAAGCTCTGACTTGAGTTCTATAATATCATTCTGAATTACAGTTAACTGCTTAATTATAGCTAATAATAATGAATGGTTCATTAGCACCTGTGTTTGTTCACTATTGGGGGCTAAAGGGTCCCTCATGATACTCAACTGCTTTATATCTTTATCTATTGGCCCTTTACTCTTAAAATAATCTTGGAGATGCTGTAAATTTTCAGAATTTGGGGATTTACTTTTTGTTTTGTCTAAATGTTTTAAACCATCAATTATGAACTGGGTGCCAAGAATCAAAGAAGCTGATTGACCTTGAGGTCTTTGAAGCCGTGATGATATCGGGCTACATCATCACGGCTTCAGAAAACCTCCGGTCACCAGCCTCCTCACTTACCACGCAGTGTGCCTCATCTTGTACAGTGAGAGCCAGACCTCCAGTTCGCCGCTATTAAAAAAAATAAAAACTCAACTGTGCCCATAATGAAACGCAGCACCACACAAGCTGCTAGAAAGACTGATGTTCAAGCTACCCACAACATCCTCCCCTTGTGTTCCCCACACAAATCTTAGCCAACAGCCAACTTTCGCAGACCATGGCGTATCTAACTTCTAACCTAGGCTTCGTGAGGCGGCATATGAGCGAGTATTTAATAATAAAAAAAAGTAAAGGATCCCAAACTGGCCCCCAACTTCTTTTTGAAACACTATTAATGTCCAGCCAAGCAGTTGTTTCAGATTTCAGGTGACTTACTGGGAGATGTCCTTCCCGTTTACAACACTGCTTCCTGCTTGCCACACATAACGTTAACAAAAAAATGCACACATCTTCACTGACCCTGTGACCCAGCAGCACCAAGTCAAAGGCAAGAAGAACAGAGTTCACTTCCTGGTGCTAAGAGAGACACATAGTACACCCCTCCTCCAATAAACACGACTTACAACAGTGCCACCTGCAGTCCAGAGCTCTCCAGGGACTATTTTATTAAAAAGTACTCCTCCACCACCTCAGAAAATACATTTTCAGAAGGATTTAAACATTTTTTTTTTTTACTGCTAAAACTTGTATTCCAGTTCATAATAGCAATAAGGCACTCCAGGGTGTGGTATATCATGGGATATCATCACTTCTCGGATGGTTGGACTCACTCGGCCTGCGGCCTCATGCCCAACCACCCGAGGCATGATGATATCCCATGATATACCACACCCTGTTGTGCCTTATTGCTTAATTATAACACTAAGACTCTCTTTTATGCTTTGAATTTCAGTTTCATTTCTGTCATTATTCCCCTTACTATAGTATCCCCATTTATTTGAGATGGTCACTTTTTCTGACATTTTGCCTGACAGTCTTTCCAGGATTTGACCATTTCTTCTATAAATACTTACAGAAGAAAAGTTTGCTCCATCATAATCATCTCTACTATCACTATTATAAGATTCATAAGATTCATAGGACTTTCCACTATAAACGTATGGGGTCATTAAATCTAAACTTGTCACTATTGAGGGAGAAACTGGTGGTGCAAAAGTATTCTACTCATATGTATCTATCGTGATTCCCTCAGTTGGTCCTAAGGGAGATGAGGTATTTACCCCTAACAGGGAGTTAAAATTCCCCATGTTAGCTCTTCCCCCAAAGACCTGTTTCCCATTCTTTTTTTTTTAATATTCTCTGTCTGTTTTAATTGGCCATCTTTAGGGTCTGCCTCTTTGCTAATGTCATCCTTAACGGTAGGCCACATTTCTGTTAATTTAGTTTGCAGGGGATCTTCTCTAGAGGCTTCTTTGCATTCATTAGTAACCTTCTCTTCCCTTGGCCTTACTGTTATTGAACCAATTTGTTTATTCCTCTTTGCACCGCCATACCTCCCTCATTTCCCTCTACCTGCTTTATCCATTGTGGTACTAATTTTGCCACTTCTTGTTGGGACCATACTTAGACACAATAATGAGGTTGGAATGTAAATACAAGATATTATTACACAATATTATCAATTACCAAAGAATTGTATTCTTAAGCTCCCCAAAAATGGTCAAATAAGAACAATAGGTCTATATCTGTCACCAGTTTAATACAGTGCTCAATCAAGAGTAATAAATAAATTCTGTAGGCTTACGTACTAGGTGTATCCCAATAGCTTTGAATATCCTCCCAAGCAATTTGAATTAGACTCTATAATCTTGCCATAGGGGAATATTCTTGTAGATAACCGAAAGTACTAAATCAAACCAATCAAATTAAATCTCAGTATAAAAAGCATGCTAAATATCCAAGGTCAAACACAAATAAAATGTTTAGCCTAATAATTTAATACAATAATAAGGTACTTGGTTCACAAAAATCTAAAATACTTTCAGATGTTAATGAACTGGTTAATAATTTTTTTGTTTATGTTACATAGATCTTATATTGTCCTTAAACAAACCATGGATTGCTAGAAATGTCTCTTGACCATCCTGAAGATCGCAGGCTCTATCAAAGTTCCACAGTATCCCCTCCTTGGTATTCGTCACCAATGCAAAAAAAAAAATCTTCAGTTTCCTGCGATGGTGTCCCAAACAATGTCAAAACAAGGCTGTAATGCGAACTCCCAGCTGGAAGCATGAAAATAAGTTTCCTATCTTTCCAATATCTGGCCGAGATGTGTGTATCAGCACTTCTCCTTTCCCTCGGTAAAGTCCCCACTATATTAAAATAGAAAAATAAAATCTTGTGAGTAAAAATGTTTAAATATCTGAATATCTGATAGTCTAGCAGCCTGATAATCGTCAAATTATCCCAAATTATACCAAGCAGAGCAGGAGAACAACAAAAATAACGAAATCATTTTGAATAAATGTAACGATATAACAGTAAAGTCCTGACGAATTCAAATCTTAAATTGGAAATCAACATCTAAATAATCAAGTACAAATACTCACTTTTAGTCTGCACAAAGTTTTAAATCAAATTGGGAAGCAGGACAGTTCCTTACATGAAACAGGCAAAGCCGCAGTCGGGGATAAACTCACCCGATGTCGCAAAGATAGTTCAGTCCCAATATTTTAGAGAATTCCCAAACTAGACCACTTAGAATTCAATGTCATAAGGCAGTTTAAAGTTCCTCGATTGTACCAGAAAGCTGATATACCTCCTTTGTTCAGCCATCTTTCCCTCAAGCATTTCCTGAAGTTAGTGCATTTACAGCAACTCTGCCTCTGTCAGGCTGTAAAGCCGATTGCGAATGAGCTGCTCGTCAAGGGAGTCAGCGAGTTTAACTTCAGGGTTGATGCTTCCTATCAAATAATTGGCTGTCTTATCTTTAACAACAGCACGAGGAAAAGCGGATCCCTCAATAATTAATTTGATACCAATTGGTGCCAGTCAATTTTAGTTAAGTGCCAATTAGTGAAAAGAATACAAAGGAGGTGCTTCAGCTTCCAGGACAGCCATGTTAAACGTAAGGACTAATAGATTTTGTTATTTGGACTATTTGGGCTATTCTTATTAATTGGCTACTCAGCTGTTCGGTTGCTCTGCTTAGTCTCAATCAAAAAATATGGAATGCAGAACAGGAATACAATTCAAATGGTCCTAACAGTTTGAACAAATAAACAAATAGAACATGCTTTCCTCCCACAATTAAAAACAAGTTTCTGAAAAGTTTCTGAAAATACACATTAAGTACATATAAAATACACACAAAATGTCAAAACGAGCGCATCTGTACTCTAAAAATACTCCAAGAAGCAGAGATTCCACAGCAATATGCACAATCCCAACACTGATTACCAAAATTAAAATAACGATAACGATAGCAAAAACTAAAACTCCAATTTTTCACGGCGGGCATATAAAATCAGCGTATGACCCACCATAAAATACATAAAATACATAATCAATATGCTGAAAATATGTTTAAAAAGACCCTGAGAATGCTAAAGAACACTAAAGACACTACAGATGCTTTAGAACTCTAAGTCAGTAAGTATGAAGATTGTTGCTGTTAGAAGATTTATTAAATCTGGGGACATTTGCCATTTTCCTTCAAAATAAGTATCAGGATGGCCCCGATGCTGCCCCCTCAGAGCACCCCCAAGAACACCAACTAGAAACGGGCTCCTCGATCAAGCAGAACTCTAAGTCTCCAGGGGCAACACACAGGTACAAAGGTTATCCTGAGGTGAGAGAGGGTGCACCGAAAATGAAAATGAAAACAAAAAAGTGCCGAAATAAAACTTCTGAGTTTATACAGTATACAATATGCAGGCAACAATGGCATACCTGTTATAAACTCGGGGTAAGCTTCTCGGCACTCCTACTGCTTCTCTTCTTTTCTCTTCCACCTCTAGAAATCAGGCAGCAGCCCCTGGCATACAACATCTCATCCGTTCACCAGTTAAAGCAGAAGGAAGCGGGGAAGGCAGTCAGAATAGCAAAGGCCCAAACTGAGGAAAAGATAGCCAACTCGGTTAAGTAGGGGGATAAAACCTTTTATAGGTACATTAGGTAGCAAAGAAAGATGAAGGCAGGGATACTGAGGCTGAACAAAGAGGAAGGTGGTTGGGCAGAGAGCGACAGTGAAAAGGCAGGGATACTGAATGAATATTTCTGCTCAGTATTCACAATGGGAAAGCAGGGGGAGAGACCTAATCCAGTCAATAGAAGCACTCTGGATAGGGGGGTTGATATTAGTCCTTTCACAGAAGAAAGGGTTCTGAAAGAACTCTTAAAACTGAAGGTGGATAAAGCAATGGGGCCTGATGGGATTCACCCCAGAATTCTAAAAGAACTAAGGGAAGAACTAGTAACACCACTGACTACCCTTTTTAATAAACCATGGGAGGATGGTGTGGTACCTGAGGACTGGAGGAAGGGTTGGATGTGATTCCCTTCACAAAAGTGGAGCAAGACAGAGGCAGGAAACTACAGACCTGTCAGTTTGACCTCAGTGGTAGGGAAAATGATGGAATCACTTCTGAAGGAAAGAATGGTTGAGTACCTAGGGCCAGTGGGGCACAGGAACCCAAGGCAGCATAGATTCACAGCAGGAGGTCATGTCAAAAAATCTAATTGATTTCTTTGACTGGGTGACCAAAGTAGACCAGGGAGGGGCTGTGACAGCCTACCTAGACCTTAGCAAGGCATTTGACACAGTCCCACACAAAAGATTAATAAACAAATTAGCCAGCCTGGGAGAGGGTCCCAGGGTGGTAGCCTGGTAAAACACTGGCTGGACAACAGGACACAGTGGGTAATAGTAAATGGAGTCCCCTCTGAAGAAAGGAGGGTTAGTAGTGGGGTACCGCAGGATTCAGTACTGGGGCCAGTCCTTTTTAAAGTCTTTATAAGTGACATTGTGGAGGTACTGGAGGGGACACAAAGATCTGCAACAGGGTTGATACGCAAGGTGGGGTGGAAAGGATGAAAAGGGACTTGGCTAGGTTGGAGGAATGGTCAAATATATGGCAGCTTAGATTCAACGCAAAGATGTACAAAGCAATGTATCTGGGAAACAAAAACCCAAGGCAAGAGTACACAATGGGGGGTGAGATACTAACAACAACAAAAATAGAAAGAGACCCAGGGTAGTCATATCAGATGACCTAAAGGTGGGCCAGCAATGTGAGAAGGCAGTAAGGAGGGCTGGGGGGATACTGGAATGCACAGGGAGAGGCTTCACCAGCAGAAAACAGGAAGTTGTTGGCCCTCTGTACAGACAGTTGGTAAGACTCACCTGGAGTACTGTGTACAGTTCTGGAGACCCCATCTCCGCAAAGACATAGACAGAGTGGAGGCTGTCCAGAGGCTGGCAACCAAAATGGTGCAGGGTCTGCACCAGAAGACATATGAAGAAAGACTAAAGGAACTTAAGATGTTAAGCCTTGAGGAAAGGAGGGAGAGTGTGGACATGATAGAAACTTTCAAATATCTCAAGGGAATCAACAAAGTCCAAGAGGGTAGCATGTTTCAAAAAAAAGAGCTGTGCAAGAACAAGGGGGCACAATTTAAAGATAGAGGGGGAGATGGCTCAGAGGTAATGTGAGGAAGTATTTCTTCACAGAGAGTGTTGTAGAAGCATGGAACAGCCTTCCTGATGAGGTCATACAGTCAAAAACAGTGGGGGAAATCAAGAATGCATGGGACAGACATAAGGCAATTCTCGTGGGGGGTAGGAGGAAGTAGGCTGTTGGTTAACTAGGACCTGCATCGTATCCATTAGGTAGGGCAATGATCAGAGTAGGTGGGTCAAGCAGTCCTTATCTGCCATCAGATTCTATGTTTCTAAGGATCATGCAGCACATGTAAAAGAAAGAAAACAGGCAGTTTTCCCAAAGAGTCAGGTTAAAGGAAAGGGATGACTGTACACTCTGTTATGTGTAAAAAATCATAGTGAAATTAGCCCTCAGGAAATCAGTCAGCAACCTAGCTGTTGTGTTCTGCACCAGCTGCAAGCATCGTAGGGCACCTCCATTTACCCTGAGGTAGAATGCATTACAGTAACCTAGACGTCAGGAATGCACTTACTAGTGCTGGCATACAGTATCTTCAGGAGGAATAAAAGACTTAATCTGGCTGATGTTCCAAAGATGGTAAAAGCCATTGCTGACTATAGCAGACATCTGAGCCTCCAGGGTCAGCCAGTCATCGAAAATGTCTCCTAGATTTCTCACCTGTGCAGAAGTCAACAGCCTGGACAACCCAAAATGGCCAACAGCCTGGACAACCCCATCTCTCCTATGACTCATTCTGCTCCCTCACTCCAATTGGGCTCAATCACCAGAACCTCAGTCTTGTTTGGGTTAAGTCTCAGCCAAGCAGATTCCATGCATATCTGAAATTCAGACAGGCACAAAATCAGCACCTTGACAGTGTGAGACGTTACTGTTGCAGAAGATTAAATACAACAGAGTATCATCTACATAGCTGTGGAAACTAAGATAGTGTTGTCAAATTATCCTCCCCAGATGCAGCATGTACACTGCAAACAATATAGGTGACAGGACCAAATCTTGGGGCATGCCACAGAGCAGGGGCATCCAGGATGTGTAGAAAATTCCTATTATGACCATCGGTGCCCTATCCCTGAGGTAGGATTAGAACCACAGAATGAGATTGAGCAATCCATGCTCCCTGAGATGATTTAACAACAGCCCATGGTCCACGGTGTCAAATGCTTAAGAGAGATCGAGAAAGAAAAGAACTGACCACTCACCCATCTCTTGCCCCTATTTTTCCCCCTCAGGAAATCATTCTGCACCCTGACAAATGCTGTCTCAGTGTTATGTCTGGATCTAAAACCAGATTGGAGGGGCTCATAGATGTCACAAGCTACAAGGTGTGCCTCAAGCCACAGCCTTCTCAGTAACCTTACCTAAAGAAAGGTAGCTTAAAGACAGGATGGTAATTCTCTAGAATATCCAGACCCAACGATGGTTTCTTCACAAGGGGCCAAACCACAGCATTTTCAGTGCCACTGGGCAGACCCGTGGCTGTGACCAGAGGGGTGCAAGGGCTGCGATTGCAGTAGGGCCCACACTGTCAGAGGGCCCACTCTCTCAGAGGTCAGCATTAAGAAAACATTTTATCACAGAAAACCTGCAATTTTCTCTTTAGACATTGCTTATCCACTTTCAATTGGAGCTAGCTGTGCTGTTACCTATTAGCTAGCATCTGTCTGCACTCCAAAAAGTATTTCAAACTGTCATTTACTTGAATACCTTTATTTGCTATTAAGAAATTCTGTGTTGCTCATCGCGAGGACCCTGTGACCCCTAGGAGTACTTCCGGGTTGTCACTTACATTAAAAGCTTGCCCCTGTAGCGAGCAGGGCGAGCACATGCAGGGCGCGTTGCTGCCAGAGATACTGCGCAGAGACACGTGCGTCTTGCGTGTCTGCTGTGTCCACCGGGACAGCAGGGTCCAGGGCCCTGAAACTGTGAGTAAATCGAATTAGTGCTGTAGTACACATTATATAACCTGATAGTTTGCCCGACGTGTTAACATGGAAGCTCCTAACAGCTATTGCCAGTCATGTGCTATGTATGCCATGGGTCACCAGACTACCAACTTTGTATGTAATAAATGCTTAATGGTAGAAACCCTCCAGGAAGAAATCGCCCGTTAACTGGCTTCCACAACAGTTGGTCCTGAGATTGAAGCTTTGGAGGACTATATTGACTCCATGCTGGGCAGTCTTTATCCTTAATTCCCCCATCTGCTGACGAGACAGCAACTGCTATAAGTACTAATCTCATTACCTCTTCTACTCCTGCTGTATTTCAAGAAGATTCCAACAGCTGGGCAAGGGTACTCAAGGGTAAATCACAACGTGGGGGGGGCAAATTGGATGCAATGTTTCACCCCTACCCTTATTCAATAAATACGATGCCCTTAAACAGGACATAAATGTTCCACCGAATGATGACACTATCAATACCACCTGCAGTGATCCCCTAGTCAGCTGCCCAACCCCCAGGAGAGTAAACAACTGTACCATGTCCCCCACACCCAAACTAAATAAATCCCGAACAAAAGACCAAAATCACGATTCAGTGATTTTACCATCAACTTCTAGCAATATGGATTCTCACCCATTAACTAAACAAATCTTTGTTCTTGGTGACTCAATTATTAAACACCTGGACCGCCCAATATGTAACATGAACAAATTCAACCGTACCTGCTCTAGCTTGAGGGGTGCTCGTGTATCCGACATCACTGCTACGTAAAAAATATATTGAAAGGGGTTGGTGAAAATCAATTATTCATAATACACGCAGGTACAAATGATATAAATAGAGGTAGTATTGATGAACTTAAACAGGACATTATAGCTCTCAACAATGTACTAGCGGAAAAAAATAGCATAGCATGCTTCTCAGAGATTCTACCCATACCAAGAGCACCCAATAGTATTAACACAAGGATTAAGGCCTTTAACGACTGGCTTAGACGATGGTGTCTCTGACAGAACATTCTCTGTCTCACACATTAGGAAACCTTCTATCTAAAAGACTCACTGTACTGCTGGGATGAACTCCACCTCAGTCGTAGGGATAGCTCACTTCTGGGTAAAAAATTTACAACAGCCATTAACAAACTTTTAAACTAATACCCGGGGGTGAGATCAGTGACAAAAGATCCTGTTCTCTAAAAAGACCTACTACAGACACCTCTGAGAGTGAGGTACTCAGTCTAAATGCCAGATCTTTAAACCAGGTCAAAATAGCTGAACTAGAAGCTATGTGTCAACTGAATAAATACGGACTCATCTCTATCACAGAAACTTGGTGGGATCCTGATACTTCTTGGATCCAGCATATCCCAGGGTATAAACTATACCATAAGGACCGTCAGGGACAAATGGGGGGTATGTCTCTATGTTAGAGACGACATATCCTCATTCCAAATCCCCACAACGAGTAACATTGAATCTATCTGGGTTAACATCCAGCTCAAGGGTTACCCACAACTGATGGTAGGGACATGCTATAGGCCCCTGACATCTAATAAAGAATATTCTTCATGCCTAAATAATGAAATCTTAGACATGACTTCTAAAGGAAAAATCCTCATACTGGGTGACTTTAACCTGCCTACTATAAATTGGTATTCTTTAACTGGAAGTACGCAGGCTGAGAAAGACTTAATCACACTCATGGTTGATATGGGCCTTGAACAAATCGTTACAGAACCAACACGAGGTGACAACATACTGGACTTGGTTATTACAAATATAGCGAATCTAATATCCAAAATTATAATTGGTGCCCCACTATGATCAAGTGATCACTACACCATTTCCATTACACTGACATTTTGTCAACACATCACCAACTATACTGAATTGAAAAATTACAAAAAAGCTAATTTTAATGCTATCAATAACCAATTAAACTCAATTTCTTGGGATACAGTACTATCCTTCCTTTCCATTGAAGAATCTTGGGACTTTTTCCAATCTACCATTTACAACTCAGAAAAATTATATGTTCCTATAACAAAAAAATATAATAAAAAGGGGAAAATACCCCTGTGGTTTAACAATACCATCAAAACCTTAATTAAGAACAAGCAGATGCTATTTAAACTAGTTAAAAACAGTAAGGGAGACACCAAAAAGTTATGGTTCGCTCAGTACAGGGAAACTCTAAAATTACTAAAACAAGCCATTCTGCAATCCAAAAAAAAAACAGAGTTTCGTCTGGCCCATACCAAAGACAACTATAAATCACTATTTTCCTACCTTAACAATAAAAAAATAAATAATAGACACATGGGGCCCTTATGTGTACATGACACAATTGTATCAACAGACAAAGATATGGCAGACACATTTAACAAACAATTCTGCTCAGTATTTACCAAGAAAGAGGTTCCTAAGTGCTTCAAACATACACATAGCCGGTTTTAGGCACCAGCGAACCCTGCGGTTGCTGGGAGCCCCTCCTCCTGGGGCCCCCAACCAAAGAAGTTTACCTTATTCATTTTTAAACATTTTTTTATCTTAATATATTTTTAAAACATCAGTAAAGGACTGTGCAGATCCTTCTGGTTCTGTCATGAAATACCTCAACAAGCTATGATCCAGTCAATAGGAGGTGGACAGGCAGCAATGGATGGGATGGGAAGAACAGCCCCAAGAACTGACACTGCTGTGTCCTCCTATAAATTTTTTAAAATACTACTGGTTATACTAAAGCTATACATAGAAACAAAGAAATATAAAATTTGCTGGCAGATAACTACTGCTTGGCCCACCTAGTCTGCCCATTTTTCTCTGCCTATAGTATCACTACAAATAAAATCTTGCACTTAATGGACTACAGTAAAACACATGGGCTAAAGGTGGGCCAAGTAGAGAGGCCCCATGACTTCACTAATTCTGCTGGGGGCCCCCAAAACCCTAAAGCCGGCCCTGAACATACAAACAATGTTACCCCCTCTTACACCATCACCGAGCGAGGATGATATACTAAAAGCAATTGTATCCCTAAAATCCAATTCCAGTCCAGGCCCTGATAACATCAGCCCCCGATTTCTAATAGAGACAGCAGCTGCCATTGCTAAACCAATTTCAATTATATTCAACAAATCCTTGTATGAGGGAATTATCCCTCAAGACTAGACCATGGCCACTGTGGTCCCAATCTTTAAGAAGGGTAATCATTCCAAACCAGAGAATTATCGTCCAATAAGTCTGACTTCAGTTATAAGCAAGATCATGGAGAAAGTTATTAAGAAACTTTTACAGTACGAATCTGTTGGGGGTAACTTGACTGACACTACACAGCATGGCTTTAGGCAGGGATACTCCCGTACTACTAACTTGGTTTCCTTTTATAATCATGTCAGTAAAGCATTGGATGACAGCATCCCTATGGATGTGATACTTCTCGACTACAGTAGAGCATTTGACAAAGTCCCTCATGACATTCTACTCAACACAATGAATGATATGGGTTTTTTCTCACTACATAATTAACTGGGTCTCAGGTTGGTTGAGTGGAAGATATCAGCAGGTCAGAATTAATGGCACACTTTCCCACTCACTGAGTGTGACCAGCGGGGTCCCGCAGGGGTCTGTGTTGGGGCCGACCCTGTTTAACATCTTTATTAGTGATCTGCAGGCCAGTCCCGAAATTGTCCTCTCAAAATTCGCTGATGATACCAAGCTGTGTGGCTCTGTTCTTACATCGATAAACAGAGATTCCATGAGGAACAATTTAAAATCCATCAAAGAATGGGCAGTTTTAAACAAAATGACACTCAACTCAGACAAGTTTCGTGTTGTACACTTTGGTAAGAATAACCCTAGGCAGACCTATTTTCTGAACAGTGTTGCCCTTCATGTGTCACCATTAGAACGAGATCTCGGGGGTAATCATTAATAATAAATTATCATCTAGTGATCACTGCAGGATGGTAGCCAGGAAATCTAATGCCTTTCTCACTCGGATTCAACGTTCGTTTGTGTCTAGGACACGGGAATGCATAATCCCCTTGTATAGGGCTTATGTCAGGCCCCATTTGGACCATGGATCCCCCTGCTGGAGTCCCTATCTGGGGCAGAACGTTGACGGGGTTGAGAGGGTGCAGAGAAGAGCCACAAAAATGGCCCCTTATTTATCCAGACTCGACTACGAGGAAAGATTAAGAGTTACAGGGTTACACTCACTACGCACAAGACGTACCAGAGGTGACCTTCTCCTATTGTACAAAATCCGGAATTCTCAAGAGTTAATGCACCACTGTGGCTTACATTTCTCCACCAGTTGGACTTCACCTCAGTATCATAACAACCAGATATTTGTATCTAAAGCTAAAACAACAAAAAGGTTAAACTGCTTTACAGCAAGAACCCCCAAATTGTGGAATCTCCTCCCACAATACTTAGTAGACAGTAGCTCCAATACAGTCTTCAAAAAAGGGCTGGATTGCTGGCTCAAGTTTAACAACTACAAGGTATAATTATCCCACCAATGTGGTGGGGAACAATCTCGATGGGCAATAGCCTTCTTTTGTCCTTTGAAACCAAGTAAACCAAGTAAACCAAGTAGCAGTAATGGCAGCAGTGGCGGCAGAGGACTCCAACTCCAGATTCATGTGTTGGGCGAACAAAGAAGCAACTGGGCTCCTTACTCAAAATATTTACTCTTGGTGCTGGTGTCCCCAGGAGGGGCAGGGACAAATTACATTATTTAGATCCTTGATCATGGTGCCAGCAATTAGGACTGGAGGCAACAAGGACAAACTACAGATGTTCAGCAGGAGTGCTAGAAAAGAATCTACACTATAAATATTGTATATGTACTAATGGTTATTAAATGCTAACTGGTGGGGAGGTAGGCCCCACAAAATATTTAGCAAGGAGGGGGTCCTTATAGTTATTGGCACAGTCCTGGGCAGACCTCCCCCCCTCCAAAAGGGAACACTAGGTGTACACTAGGCCAGCGTGAAAGACAGAATATAGGCAAAATTCCAATCCTGCTTCTATGAAATTTTGAGGAATGACAGTGGCAGAAATAAAAAAAAGCAGCAAACTTTTCTGGCCAGCTATAGGGTAGGCATGTGCAAACAAAAATTTGCAGGCAGAATTCAAGCGAAAGTCTAACTTAAGCTTCCACAGACGTTTGGAAATCCATTTCAGAACACTCACGGAGATTCCACCTGCGATCACCCCCAACCCAATTGCCAAAAAAAAAGCCCTAGTGGCTAGTGGTCCCTCTCCCCACCCACCCGATGAGTAAACCAAATATCCCTGGTGGCTAGTGGTCCCTCCCCCCACTGGATCACCCACCCACCTTGTAAAATGCGCTGGTGGCTGTATGGAGCACACTCGTGGGCGGCCAGCCATGGCAGACAGAGAGGAGGGTTATGCTGTTTGCAAGCTGCGGTTCATGATGGGGTTGGGAGTGGGGTGGTGGGACACCTGCTGGGGAGGAGAGTGGGGGCACTAGACCACCAGGAAACAAGAATTTTTTCAGGGACTGGGAATCGGGGATGGGGAGGGGGTTGAAATAAGTCACTAGACCACCAGGGATTTATTTATTTTTTTTAAATAATACGGTCTGAGTTAAGGGTGGGGGTGTTACTGTACACTTCAGGACTGGGCAAGTGACTGGGTGGAGGGGAGGGATCACTAGCCACCAGGGCATTTGTCAGGTTGTGCACTAATCGGGCAAGGGATGGAGGGAGACATTGATATTGGAACTGCCATTTTTTTTTACAAGTTGGGCGGGTGATCCAGTGGGGGGAGGGAAGGAGGGACTGCTAGCCACCAGAGATATTTGGTTTGCTAGCCACCAGAGATATTTGGTTTACTTGTCTGGCAGGTGGGGGAGGCACCACTAGCCACCAGGGCTTATTTTTAAGGGGAATTTCTGCATTTTCTACCAAAACTTTCATAGAAGCTTTCTGATCTACTACAGGCAGAAGTTCAGAAACTTCCACGAAAGTTTCGAGATTTTCGTGGAAGTTCTGCAAAGGCAGAAATCCCCACTTTTGCCCATCCCTACTATAGGGCATTCTGGGGCAAGGAATGCTTGAATGCTCAAGATGGGCTGCATCTGTGCCAAGAGCAAGAGGGTACTGATCATGTCAAGGAACAGGGCAGCCAGGGAGATTTAAACTAAAGGATAGGGGTTGGGAAGGTATCTATGTAGGGGACATCATGTAGCAGGAGTTAGATGCATGGGTTTACCTAGGGAATAGTAGATCCCCCAGTTCAAACAAGGAAGCATAGAGCAGCCACAGTTCTGACTTGACAGCAGGTCATATAAGAAGACCTGACAAAGAAAGAAAATGATGGGGCACCAAGAGGGATGAATTCCAACTATTTCTGTCTGACAGGAAAAGGAGCAAGTGATTCCCTTTTTATGTTCCCCTTGCACTTGCACAAAGTGAACATATTACTCTGATACTGGATTTCAGAACCACGTCACTGTCGGGTCCAATGCAGCTCAAGCTGTAATGGGCTCGGCAGTGATATCCCAATGATTAGCAAGGCTGACCATGATGTTGCTCTGTCAGTTGATGGACAGAAACTTTGTGTAGTTGAAAAGAGGTAGTCATGCCTATTAGACAGCAGCTGCCTTCCTTCATCTGCATGATGCCGCCCACCAACCAGCTGAGTGGTGTTTCAGCAGATTACGAGAGAGACTCAGCATGGATGTAATTATGGGGGCTGGAAGCACAACTCCCTGCCATCATTTGGAGCAAACCTCAAAGGAGTCCTTATGGCCCCACGCCCCCAACATTCAGATTCCCTGGTGTACGAAGCATGCTGCCTCGGCTGACTTTTTACTCACACATACTGCCTGTTTAAAGCTGATGGGGACTTTTGTTTGCAGCTTTAAAGCAGCAGTATTCATTATAATAATAATAAAATAATACAATTTATTTGTAAAGGGCAATTCAGCATGTATCAGCAGGTTTAAAAATAAATTGTACCTGTAACTTACAATTTTGTTACAAGTGATCGTTCCGGTTGTAAGAAATGTAGGAACTCATTCTGAAAAAGCTTCTCACATTTTTATATTTTAATTGTCTAAAGGTTGTTTTTTTCTTTTAGTCACCATTTATTTTAATTCATTTGTTAAAGTGTATTCATTTATTCATTTAAATAATTATGTGAGAATCTATCATCTCATTCATAGTGGTGTATGTTTACTAAAGGTGGATTTTATATGTGGGTGCAGGCCCTCCCATTTCTGTACATTCACCATCTCAATCATGTAGTTGGGGTGCCCAGTCCAGACACTGATACACATTAGTGACCCCTCTGTCTTCCCCTAATAAAGTTAGTCTCTGTCTCCCCATCCCCCAAATTAGAGATGGGCGAAGTTGCCCCAATTCCCTCTGCGCAGTGATTCGTGGAGTGAAGGCGAATTCGGGGAGTGCTCCACAACGTGAACTGGAGTACTTTGCACTATAATTGGTAACACAAAGTCCATTGAAAACAATAACTTCACGTTACTCTGCCTTCTCAAACCACTACTCCATCAATTCTTAAGGTGAAGTACATTGAAAACAATGTACGCCGCCTCACTTCACCTTGTTTTTAAGCTCCAGAGGTGAATTTTGCAGTGATTCATGGGATTTCAGGTCACATGGGCTCTAGATTATTCTGCACAGCTTCAGTTTGGGGTAGTGTGTGTAGGAAGTTGTAGAAAACAATCTGCTCTGAAAGCTCTCTGTGATTCAAACCTTCTAAAAGCAGTTAAAAAGCCTTTTTGAGTCATTTTTTTTGCTGAAACTTTAGTTCATCAATTATAAGAAACCCTCCTGTGCTCATATCATCGAGCGTTTATTGTTTGAGTATAGATTTTAAATGTTAATGTAAAACATTCAGTCTGTGTACTGAGAGACAGTGGAAGTGTGATTTGGGGAGGGGCGTATCTATGGTGTAGTTAGATTAACTCAGAAAAAGACAGTGCTTTCTGTTTTGGTGATTTTTTTTTTGTATAACTGTGTTAATGTACACACAGTAATATTTTTTATAATTCTTGCCATTTTTTGCTGATTGTTGTGGTGCAGCAGTACATAATTTTAGTTTGTTTAAAATATGCGGTTATATTACTGAAGTTTTCAATTTGCTATGCATTACCTAGTGTGTGTGTGTGAGTATGCGTGTGACACGTGTCATCAAATCAGACACCTTTTATTGTGCCACATAATAGTTTCAGCAAAGTGAACCTGCTATCCACTGCAGCTGTGTGATTTTTGTACTTCTTTGTGGTATCTTTACTGGTACTAGTACTACTGACTGTTACTGCAGCAGTGCAGTACACTGCCCCCCCCCCCCCCGACCGGCAAAGGTATTCTTTTCCAGATTTGAATTTCTGATGGTGAGCACTGGTTAGATGTTGTGCCTTTGTGTCTGCATCTCTTCAGTGCACAGCGCAATCTTAATCTGTCTGTGCATTTGCATCTCTTTAGGGCCCAATCTCCATCTGTAACTTAAGTCACAACTGTTTCTTTGGCTTCCCTTCAGAGTACTGGGCAGGTGTGGTGCATAATTCTGCATCAACATTGTACTCATTAATATATGTTTTAAAGTCAGGACCATCATCACAAGTCACTCATGATACAAATCACATTCTTCATCATCACGGTCACAAATGCAGTCACAAATCTTGATTCACATCACAAATCACAACATGAATTCTTTTTCTAGTTACTCCAGGCTTCACCACCCCACCATTGTACTCATTGATACATGTTTTTAAGTCTGGGAGTTTAAGCTACAGCTCATCAGGGAAGTACAGCCGTAGGCATTCACATTCCCAATACAGTTTCATACTGGTTATCTCACACCATCAACACCGAATCACATTCTTCATTATCACGGTCACAAATACAGCCACAAATCACAATTCACAATCACATCACGAATCACAACATTAATTTTTTTCTAGTTACTTGGATGTATTGTAAGCCTGTTTTGTAGTATCTCTCCAAGCTTCACCACCCCACCATTGTACTCATTAATATGTGTTTTTAAATCAAGGAGTTTTGTGCTGCAGCTCATCAGGGAAGTACAGCCATAGGCATTCACGTTCCTTCCTGTACAGCATGTGAGTTACAGTACTATAAGTAGTGGTGGGTGAAGTGGCCCCAATTCACCCCACAATGTGATTCACGGAGTAACGCGGAACCCGCGGAGTACTTCACAATGTGAAGCGGAGTACTTCGCTTCATAATGAGGAACACGAAGTCCATTGAAACCAATGACTTTGTGTTATTCCACCTTCCCCAAACCACTTCTCCACCAATTTTAAGGTGAAGTACATTGAAATCAATGTAATTTGCCTTACTTCACCTTGTAATTGAGTGCCAAATGAAATTCTGCAATGATTCATGGGATTGCAGGTCACATGGGCTCTAGATTGTTCTGCACAGCCTCAGTTCTGGCCTGGGTAGTGTGTGTGTAGTGGCAGCTGATTCAAAACCTCTAAAAGCTGTTTAAAATGCCTTTTTGAGTCTTTTCTTTGCTCAAAATTTACTACATCGATTGTAGGAAACCCTTCTGTGCTCATATCATCGAATGATTATTGTTGTGTGTGGATTTTGAATGTTAATTTAGAACAGTCAGTGTGTACTGTGAAGTGTGCTTTGGGGAGTGGCATATTTGTGGTGCAGGTACATTAACTGGGAGAAAAAGGCAGTCTTTTTGTTTTGGTTATTTTTTTCTTGCGTAACTGTGTTAATGTACACACAGTAATATTTTCAGTATTTCTTGACATATTTTTGCTGATTGTTGTGTTGCAGCAGTGTATAATTTGTCTGTTTAAAACATTTGGTTATATTACTAAAGGTTTTAAATTTGCTACGCATTACTTACGTGCCATTAAATCAGACACCTTTTATTGTGCCATAGAGTAATTGCAGCAGTGTGAACCTGCTATCCACTGCACCTGCATGAATTGTTTATACTGCTTTGTGGTATCTTTACTGGTAGTGGATTGTTACTGCCGTGCACTACTCCCCCCAACTGGCAAAATGTATTCCTTTCCAGATTTGGATTTATGACTTGTGTGCACTAGTTAGGTGTTGTTGTGCCTTTTTGTATGCACCTCATGAGTGCGCAATGCAATCTTAATCTGTCTGTGCATTTGCAGTGCACCATTAATTCTGGGAGACTGCATTTCTTGTTATGTTCTCATTTCACTTCGTCAGCACTTGGGAATTTTCTGGACACAAGACAGTAACATTTCATTAGCACTGGGGAATTTTCTGGACACAAGACAGTAGCATTTTGGGGATACACATTAATTCTGGTGACTCTGTGTGTGACCACTGTGCGCATGACTGAGTGTGCCATTAATTCTGGGAGATTTTGCATTTCTTGTTATGCTCTCGTTTCACTTCGTCAGCACTGGGGAGTTTTCTGGACACAAGACAGTAGCACTTTGGGGATGCACATTAATTCTGGTGACTGTGTGTGTGGGGTGCTGCCAATATTGTTGTCACTCTGCCTTACTTCGCATTTAAAACAGAATGAAAATGCAAAGTAATAACAAGGTGAAGTGAGCCTTTTCTATGGGGCCCTCCGCATAGCAAAGTGTCAACGCAAAGTGCTCACTTTGTGTTCACTTCGCAGATGGATTTTAAATTCGCTGCATCTCTAACCCATATCTTAATCAAAAAGAAAACATCCTTTCTGAACCTTTGTGCACCTTACCACCCACCTTCCCCACCTCTTGTCCCTTGATGTTGCATCCTCAGTGTCCCTTGATTTGCTTATATGATGTCCAACTGCATTTAAATGAATAGTGCCCATTCATTACAGTGAGGTTTTTTTATTTAGTTCATAACTTTTTCGTCTTTTAATATTCTTACCTATGTTTTTCTGTCGAGGTCTTTTTAATCCCTCTCTGATGAAATTTTAGATTTCAGTCATTTTGCTATAACATAAACAATACCCCACAGTGTACAAAAGTGTACCAAATTTTCAGAGCTGTAGATTGAAAGTGGCAGAGTTAATGGTGTACAAACATTTATTCAAAATTTAATTTTCAGTTATTTTGAAATCATTTTACAATTTCTGAGTCAGTGTTCAAATTTACCCTGAAATGGGTGTTAGCAGATAATGTGCAGAGTAAAATTAGGTAAAACTATTGAAATGAATGGACTCACACATCCCATTCATTTCAATGTGTTTTTTAACTTGGTTAATAAGTTGTTTTTTTTAATATTTTTACATGGTTTTCTTTGTTTGCTAGCCCATCTTTGATGAACTGTGTCAGTATTCCCACATTTGTGACATAAGTGGATATCAGTAAGAAAATGTATGGGTTTCCACCAGGCTGCTCTCCCCTTGTGAGTGACAGCTCTGTGGCTACCCCACTTATATACAGTACATATAAGTGAATGAGCACTACCAACATCCAGAGTTTAAGCTGGCAGGTGGTCCTCCCAACATATATCTTGTTTCAGGAACACTAGGTATCATAGATGACAATCCATGAAGCAGCTTGTAGACTGATGAATTTCCACAGGTTATTCAAAATTACTAACATTGACCCACTTGCCCCACAGTCCTTGCCATATCAGGGTCTGTTAACAAAATGGACCAATGTTTCAGGATGGTTCCTTTAATCTGTTTTACAAAGTCACTTTATTGATTAATGAAAGTTACTGACTGCTTATTCCTACTCTCCTGCTTGCTTTTAGGAATGAGGAAGAATTTCCTTGGAGTACTTTTTGCCCTCAGATTGGTTTATTACCCTTTTTAGTATCACCTTGTCTGTTGCTTGTACTTCTTATGTCTCCTCTGTGGAGCAATTTCTTTTACTTCTTAGGAACTACCACAGGGATACTATTGATGAGATTGGGGATGCCCATTCTCAGCACAGAGAAGCATATTCTTTGCAGTTGCTTTTAGAAAATCATAACTTTGAATGGCACCAAACTCATCAACGTAGAATAGTATGCTCAAGAACTCTACGTTGGTGTGATGCACAGTGTGAGTAAAATGTAGGTTAAATCTATTTTCATTCACTTATACCATAAAATTCTCCACTCTCTCCACAGAGCCAGACCAAATAAAAGGATATCATCAATAAAGCGAAGCTATCTGACAGTCCTGCCCGACAGGTATGGACTATACTCCCTATTAAAAAAAACATGTTTCTCCCACCAGGCCAGGCATAAATTTACATTCAAGGAGGCCGTAGTGGCCCCCATTGTGACCCCCATTACTGTACAATAAACCTACAGGTAAAACTGACCATCAAAAGAAAATCAGTTGTGGCAGAGAATGTAATCCACAATCTGGGGGAGAAAGTCAGATGGTGCTGCTGTCATTTCCCTGAATTGACTGTAAAAAATGTTTCACAGTTTCCTGTCCTGGATTGTGCGGTCTGCTCATATACAGCAAAGCCACACTGACTGTCACAAAAACACAAGTCTCTCACTAGTCTGTGTCCTGTATTTTATTTAAAATAGCCATGGGGACTCAGAGATTGGGCAGCATCTGAGAAACAATCTTCAGTCCTGAAGGGACTTGCTAATCTGAAAGTGGATAAAGCAATGGGTCCAGATGGAGTGCACCCAATGCTATTGAGGAAACTCAGAGAAATACTGACTGCATCTCTGACAGTTCTATTTAACAGCTTGCTGGAAACTGGAGTGATTCCAAAGATATGGAGAAGGGTGGACATAGTCCAACTTTGCAAAAGTGGTAGCAGGGAGGAGGCTGGAAATTATGAGACAGCCAGTCTGACTTCAGTAGTGGGAAAGTTAATGGAACCATTGCTGAAGGAAAGGGTTGTGGAATATTACAAATCCAGTGGGTTACATGACCCAAGGCAGCATAGTTTCACACAGGTGAGGTTATGTCAAATTAATCTGATAGATTGTTTTGACTGAGTGACCAAGGAACTAGAGCAGGGTTGAGCAGTGGACGTGGACTATCTATATTTTAGTAAGGCTTTCAACACTGTTCTAAACAGGAGACTAGTAAGCAAGCTGGATAGTTTAGGAGTGGGTCCAAAGGTGGCAAACCGGATAAAAAATTTCTTAGCATATAGGCGACAGAAGGTGGTGGTAAATGAATTTCACTTCCAGGAAGGAAGAGTGACCTGTGGGGTGCCTCAGGGATCAGTACTGGGACCGGTCCACTTTAATATCTTTATAATTGACATTGCAGAGAAACTGGAAGGGAAGGTCTGTCTCTTTGTGGATGACACCAACATCTGCAATAGGGTGGACACTCTGGGTGTTGGGGGAGTGGAAAGGATGAGCAGAGACCTGAAAAAACTTGAGGAGTGCTGCAGGGTATGGCAGCTGGGTTTCAATGTGAAAAAGTGCAAATGAATGCACTTAGGACACAGAAACCCAGGGTGGAGTTCAAAATGGGTGGAGTGGTATTGACAACCACCAAGCAAGAAAGAAATCTGGGAGTAATCATATCAGATGATCTAAAGCTGGCCAGGCAGTGCGTTAAGGCAGTAGGGAGGGCAAGCTGAATGCTGGGGTGCATAGGGAGGGGTATCACCAGCAGAAAGAGGGAGGTAGTGTTGCCTATGTAGAGATCACTGGTAAAATCCCACCTAGAGTACTGTGTCCAGTTCTGGAAACCATGGTCAGGATTCTTAAAGCTCTCAAAAATCCCACAGCTGCAGGAAAAGCTTGGCTCAAGTGGGTTCCCACTTGTGGAACTGCAGTTTCTCTCACAGCTACAGTATTCTCAAAGTGGAGCCATTCTACAACTGGCTCCATGATTTTCGGCAGCTCGCAAGTGGTGTTGCCATAGAAATCCCTGTAGCTACAAAAAAATGTTACTACTGATGAGACCAGTCATAACATCTTCCACGGCTACTGTGGATGAGAATTCCAATCTCTGCAGTAGTGGAGATTTTAGTCCTCAACTGAAGTTGCGGTATGGGACTTAGTCCCCAAACCTTTTGAGAATCCAGTGTCACATTTTCAAAAGGATATTTATTTATTTATTTGAACATTTCACCATGAAGGACACACTGGTCAAATTGCTCATTTCCAGGTGCATCCTGGGGGAGGTGGGGATGGGAAACTTTGAGGAAATCAAAAACATACAGCAAATAAACAGATGACATTAAGAATGTCATTCAGCAAGTAAATATAAAGAGTTGAGTAAATGCTATAGGGGGATCAGTTAGAATACAATATTGAAAACAGGGTAGTTGCATATGGAAAAAATACAGTAATATTTATAATTTGAGCACATACTGTATCAGGCTAAGTGCTAGGCAATTCATGCTGAAGTGCAACTATTAGAATTGTCATAGTTGAGAGAAGAGGGAGATTAAGAGCAGCAGCATGTAGGGGAGAAAGAGTTACCTAGCAGGGATGATAGGGCAGAGAGGGAGCAGACATACAGTAGACTGGAGATGGCCCAGAAGAGGGCAACTAGAATGGTGTAGGGTTTGCATCAAAAGCCCTATGAAGAGAGACTAGAGGACCTCAATATATACACACTCGAACTTAGGAGGGAGATGGGGGATATGATAGATACCTTTAAATACCTCTCGAGGGTAAATAAGGTACAGGATGGAAATATTTTTCAGAAGAAAAGGGGCTCAAGAACAAGTGGACATGCTATGAAGTTTGAGGGGGATAGATTCATAAGGGATGTAAGGAAGTTTCAGGGTGAATTACCTCCTCTTTGGAAAACAGTGCACATCATTCCCCTTTTCAAGTCTGGAGAACATACTGACCTGAACAACTACCATCCTATTTCATTGATTCCTACCCTGTCAAAAATCCTGGAGAAAATTGTCAATTACCAACTTAAATATTATCTTGAATCCGAGAACCTCCTGAACCCGGCCCAATCAGGTTTTAGACCCAAGCACAGTACTATAACTGCCCTCTCCAAAGTCTCCAATGACTGGCAAAATGCTTTGGATACAAAAAAACATGTCTATGCCCTCTTTCTGGACCTTAGTAAGACCTTTGATACCATGGATCATGGCCGTCTACTTTATTTATTTATTTATTTGTACATCAGTTTACAAGCTTTGAGCCAGAGGCTCATTTCCAAAGGTACCTCGTCACATTGAGGACAAATACATTACATTACAGATTCATTGTTACATCACACAGTTTTAAGTTGTAATAAAAGACAATCACATGTATTTACAAACATTTGTAGAGTGAGAGAACCAGTCTTGTTACAGAGGTGCTGCTCATATGAGCTTTGTCAGTATGTCGTACACTAAGTCACAACTAGCGACAGGTGCAGGACTTAATGTCCTGAACAGCCTCGGCCTAGACAATACTGCCCAAATAGTTTGAATGTTATCTCTCCAACAGACTGCAACAGATCAAAGCTCAAGGGGAACTGTCACCACTTAAAACCCTTCCTCAGGGTGTGCCTCAGGGCTCCATCCTGGGCCCCATCTTATTCGCCTTATACATAAACCATTTTGAATCTCACATACGCTCAGGCTGCATACATCTATTCGCTGATGATACGGTTCTCTACACTATTAACTCATCCCTGAATATCGTTTACAATGAGCTACAATACAATTTTGTCACCCTCCAACACAATTTGGTAAAGCACAAGCTCCTGCTTAATGCTAAAAAAAACAGGGCAATGATCTTATCTCCACTTGCCACTCATATCCAAGTGTCACTAGCGAACCGCCTGATTTACACCCTATTAGGTGAACCCCTGGAAACAGTGGATAAGTTTAAATACCTGGGTGTCTGGTTGGATAACTAGCTTAATTATACGGTACATCTGAATAAGCTATGAAAAAAGCTAAGACAACGTCTAGGTATCTTTTATCCCATAAGACATCTCCTAACACTAGAAGCCAGAAAGACATTGGTCCTTATGACTAAGGCAGTAAGTTTTTCACGGACCGCGCTTATTTCACGAATCCTGTGGAAACACATACCGATCGTGAAATTTGTAGTAATGTTAATAAAATTAAAGGTAACAAACTTTCCTGGTATTCAGTGCATTTTTTAATTCCTCTTGTAGTAGTGATTGATGTGGGTATCACATAACTAGGTTGAAAGATTAATGAAACTAATGACCTGAGAGCTCTCACCTGCTCTCACCTGCTAATCATTCATTCAAGTGCTACAAATGGGCTCATTGAATGTGAGCTGGGGTAACTGCTGCTTTTCATTCTGCTTGGGACCACTTCTGTGTAAGGCACCGGGCAAAACACGCGAATGTCAGTGCTACTGAAACCACTTTCAGCATCCAAACCGCAATGTGTTTCCAGACAGCGTGCAAGCAATATGAAAATGGGTATTTCATGTTTCTGGTGGTGTGATGTTCTGCACCTGCTGCAATGTTGCAATAGACCACAAATGGAAAGCAACCTGTGACAGACACTTAGAGTCATCAGCACACATTAAGAAAAAAAGAAAACTCGAGGAGAAATCGACCTCAGTGGTGGAGAAGCAAGTCACAGTAAGAGAGCTGTTCACTGCGAAAGCCGCACACCAACAAAGCAGAAAGGTATCTTTATTTAATCTGGTAGAGGCTTTTACTGCAGCAAACATTCCTCTCAATGCTCTCAATAGCCCTGTCCTATACTGCTTCTTAGAGGAGAATTTAAAATCAGTCGGTGTCATACCGTCATCTCAGTGGCTAAGGACTGAATATTTGCCTAAGGTTTACGCATTCCATGTGGCAGAAGTAAAAAGAAAAATGCTAGATGCAGTGTCTGTCTCAATTGTGTGTGACGAGACAACAGATGTGGAAGATCAATACATTCTTAATATTGTGGCAATTCCTTCAATTCACAATTGTCCCATACTATCCACAAATATTACAAAATTAGAACCTGTCTTTTTGGACTGCACTGTACTAGATGCAGCTAGCTTCAAAACAGTATCCCAGGCTGTGTTACATTGTCTGCAGAAGTATGAAATTCCATATACAAATGTTTCAGCATTTGTGTCCGACAACCAATGTATATGATACATAGATACATAGATACATAGATACATAGACGGTGTCGGCAGATAAGGGCCTATGGCCCACTCAGTCTGCCCATTTGAGCTTGTAAGTTCAGTTTGTTTTCCTAGAAGTCTGTTTCCCCTTACCCCTGACCTCTAGAATTCCTTTATGTCTATCCCATGCATTCTTAAATCCCGTGATTGTTTCAGCCCCCACCACTTCCTCTGGAAGGGTGTTCCATGTCCACCACCCGTTCTGTGAAGAAATTCTTTCTCATGTTTCCTCTGAATCGTCCTCCCTCCAACTTCATCCCATGCCCTCTAGTTCTGGAACATCTTTTTCGCTTAAAAATAGTGTTTTCCTGCACCCTGTTCCTCCTGTAAGATACTTGTATGTCTCTATCATATCCCTCTCTTCTCCTCCAGGAGTACATGTTCAGTTCCTTCAACCTGTCTTCATAGGACTTGTGATACAATCCATGCACCATCTTTGTTGCCCTCCTCTGAACCTTCTCTACCCTATCTATGTCCTTACGTAGGTATGGTCTCCAGAACTGTACACTGTACTCCAGGTGGGGCCTCACTAGTGTCTTGTATAGCGGAATTATGACCTCCCTTTTCCTGCTGGTGATGCCCTGCCTATACATCCCAGCATCCTATTTGCTTTACCTGCTGCCTTGTCACACTGTTTCCCTACCTTGAGGTCATCAGAGATGACAACCCCAAGATCCTTTCCTGCTTGGTGCATGCTATATCCTCACCCCAACTGATATATTGTGCCAGGGTTTTTGTGCCCCATATGCATTATCTTGCACTTCTTTGCATTGAATTTCAACTGCCAAACCCTGACCATTCTTCAAGTTTCTGCAGGTGCTTCTCATTCTGTCTACACCCTCTGGTGTGTCTACTCTGTTACAGAGCTTTGTGTCATCAGTGAACAGTGAAATTCTGCCTTCTAGATCCTGCTCAATGTCACTGATGAAGATGTTGAATAGGACCGGTCCCAGCACTGATCCCTGTGGTACCCCACTGGTCACTCTTCCCTCTGTGGAGTGACAGCCATTTACCACCACTCTCTGTGTCCTGCCACCCAGCCAGTTACCTACCTACCCACCACACTACTGTCCTGCCCACACCCATATTCCCCAGTTTGTGTAATAGTCTTCTATGTGGCACAGTGTCAAAGGCCTTGCTGAAGTCCAGATAGGCCATGTCCACTGCCCTCCCCTGATCCACCTCCCTAGTCACCCAGTCAAAAAATTCAATGAGGTTGGTCTGACATGACCTCCCCCTGGTGAAACCATGCTGCCTTGGGTCCTGTAGTCCATTGACAACCAGATGTTCCACCAATCTCTCCTTCAGTAGTGCTTCCATGAACAAATGCTGGGAACAAAGTCTTAAGCATGTCCTACTAAACGGTGTGCATGTTACCTGCACAGCTCACTTACTGAATTTGCTCGGTGAAATTTGATGCAAGAACTTCCCAGCAGTTAACAATTTAGTGGTTGGAGTTAAAAAATCATTCACAGCATGTCCTGCTAGGAAAGCCCAGTTTAAGCAATTTTTAGTAGCCAAATGACTCTTGAATGCTTTACCTCCCATGCCTGTAATTATGAGGCGGAACACCTGGTTCCTAGCAGTCTTTTACCATGTTTCTCACCTGGAAGAGTACGGAGAATTTTTTAAAGATGAGAGCACAGCTTGTGAGGAGGTGGTCTCAATGTCAGCATCCCCAAATATTCGTACTGAAATTCAAGAAATAGCCTCACATGCACCTCCGATTGTCCAGATGTTGCAGAAATATGAAGGTGACGATATAAAAGCGCATCTTGTATATGACGAGCTAATGGACTTTTCTACTTTTCTCGAAGTAAAATCTGAAGCTGCTAAATACCCTTCCACTAAATCTACTCTGTCCTTCTGCGCTAAAAAAATAAAAGAATACACGACAGAGTGTGGCAGGTTCCATCAGTATGCTACCAAATTTTGTTCTGCAGTACGATATTTAAATCCGTCCAGACTGGCAACGGTTGCTGTCACCGAAACTGACATCTCAAACTGCATTCCCTGGTTTGAGGATGACTTAACTGCAAAAGCAGAACTGAGAGCGTACATAAATGAAACACAGACAAACGCTAATGACCGAGACAGAGATGTTTTAAAGTACCGGCTAGATTGCAGGATTTGATTCCCGAACCTGTCTAATATTGCACTCTCTTGCCTCAGTGTTCCGATACATAGTGCCAGTGTGGAAAGATCATTCTCTCGCTACAGTTCAATGCTCCAAGACAATAGATGCAGCATCAAATCTTTTAACTTGTGCATGTATTCTATGCTTCAGCAAAACTGACATTTTAAAATACTTTATTTATTCTAATAGTTGGTAGTTAGTGCAGTATTGGAAGAACGTTTTTTGATTTTTAATTAAATAAAAAATGTGTTACTTTGTATATATCTGTGAATTTTTTTTTTCATGAAATCGGCATTTGAAGCCGTGAAGAAGCCGTGAAAAAGGCAATTTTCCAGTGTGAAAAACTTACAGCCCTACTTATGAACTTTATTCCACTGCTCGATTATGCAGACATTCTGTACAGCCACTGTTCAAATCAGGCATTATGTAAATTAAACATCCTCTATCATCGTGCCTTGCGGTTTATCCTGAATATGCCCAGTCGTACCCATCACTGCTTGCTGTACCAAAAGCTCTCCTGGCCATCTCTTACATTAAGATGGCAAAAAAATGCCCTCCTGTGGTTCTATAGGGCCTTAACCGATAACCTACCAGATTATATCTCTGCTCTCTTCATACGCGCAACAGGAGCATATGGCCTAAGAAGCACATCCCTGGTATCCTTCAAGGTGCCAAGAGTAAGGTCTCAGTATGGTAAGGCTTCTATCAATTTCTCCCTTCCTACCTTTTGGAACGACATGCAAAAGACACTAAGGTTCTCATCCTTGCTGGGTCCCCATACCTTTAAACTGTCTATCATATGCATCCTGAAGGACATGTGTACCTGCCACAGGTAATTCTCCTACTGGCCTCCCTGCCCTGCTCTCTATTTACTTTAGCATTTTACCTACAACTCCAGCACTTCTCTGCACATCTCCCTTTGTTTATTAATCTTACCCTCTGGTCTTACTATGTTCGTGTCATCACTTCCCCTAGTGTTGTCATCCGCCTCATGAATCCCTCCTCCCCCCATCCTTCTCCGTTAAGGGTCGACCCTCCTGGTCGGCCCATTCATGCCTTCTTGTTCTATTGTGTGTATAATCAACTTACCGCACCCTGTTACTTCCTTGCCTTACTAAGTATTCCTCAGACTTTGGTGTTCCCTTAATTTTAAATTGTTAACAATCTGCACACTCTGTATTATCCAATGCTGTTGTTGCTTTTTTTTCACTGTATGTATCAGCCTGCTCTACTGTCCAATTGTAATTAATTGTATTATTTGTGTAATTAATTCTGCCAGGACCATCTTGAAAATGAGCTTGCTCAATGATGACTCTGTCTGGTTAAATAAAGTTTTGATTCATTGATTGAGTGATTGAGTGATTAATTGAAGTACTTCTTCACAGAAAGAGTGGCGGATTCCTGGATCAGACTTCCAGAGGAGGTGGTGGGGGCAAAAACAGTGGAGGGGCTCAAGAATGCATGGGGTATGCACAAGGGAATCATAGTGGAAAGGAAGGGGGTGGGAGAAAGAGCTGTAGATCAGGCATAGCCTGCAGCAATATTGCCCAGATGCTTTTCTCTACGACCTCCAGTATGCTAACTGGCAGAAATTTTACCTCACATCTTGTGTGGAAGAGGCACATGAGGTACTTCATGTAATATTCACCGGAACCCTAGACCTCCATGCCCCAGCTACCAAAAGCAGAACTAAAAGAAAATCATGTCCCTGGTTCACGGATAACCTAAAGACTGCCTTATGGCATAGGGATGCTTTTTGGAAAAGAGCCAGAAAGTCTAAACTGGTCTCAGACTGTTCTGCTTTCTGAACCGCAAGAAATTTCTGCACAAAAACTATCAGAACTGCGAAGTCTAGTTATTTCTGCTCTGAACTTAATGCATCCACTAACTCTGCTACTAAGTTTTGGAAAACTTTAAGGGAGGTAGTAGGCTCTATCAGCACTGGCACACTTTCCCACAAAATTTCGACTGGTGGTACCCACACCATAGATAAAAATGAGATCCTTGACCTCCTTAACGATCACTTTGCCACAGCAGGGATGGCTTTTGATACATCCCCAGCAGGACCCTCAAATGGATTCATGCATATCCCAGACACATGGATGCTTTTTTTTTTTAGTTGGTGTCCATGAAAAGGGTGTCTCCCAGTTTTCATGTCTTTGTTCAGATGTGAATTGAGCACTAATCTGCCCACCAGCATCATACAGCCCCTGGGGTCTTACCTTCTATAAGTCATTGACTGTGCTTTCAAAATCCACTGGCCAAACATAAGTACACTTAAATACTTAACATTTGCTTTTTGTTGAAGCAGTCTATCAGAAAACTTTTTGTTGTCACAGAGACTGAAACAGCAGGTGGGAGAAAAGGTGCGAATGATCCAATTCACCTAAATGGGGTGCTAACTGTGAAATCTTTTCTTAAGTAGTAAGGCAGTTTCTTCTTTGTGAACATACTTTCATTCAGACTGGTTTTCATTCAAACAACTGAGGATTTTGGATGGTCCTACTGATTATAAACTTGAATAAGCTTGTTGGTAACAGTGATCCTGCATTTATCAATCTACAACCTAGATGTTTGTATGCAAATAATACAATAAAAACCTGACTAAAATCTAAAAACAAGCTTATAAAACATAAAAAATGAATCTGAACATTTATCTTTACCTATACAAAATCATTGCAGGCCAAGTAAAATTCAGGCAAATTATATGGTACCCTGACTACTATTCTATGATGTAGTAAACATATATTGGTATTTTTGTTATATTCTTTGTAAAGCAGGAAAGGCCCACTAGGCAAAACTGTCTGTTTTCAGGAGTAACCTAGAAGCACTGGGGAGGTTAAGTGACTTGCTTGTAGTCACACAGCATGCAAGTGGAGGTTGTGGGAATCAAACCCAAGTCTGCTGGATGTACCCAGTGCAATCACTATTTGTTACTCTAACCACTAGGCATGGGTGCATAGACTGAATGGTTGATTACAACAAAGCAGTGTGGGTGATTTTCTTACTGACTCTATATGCAGCGAAGCAGAAAGAATGCAAAGCACAGCAGCATTCATTTTAAGATGCTGAAATCTGGGTCTGCCAGCTGGCGCTGCAGTTGCACTATTGTTTGCAATGCAATGACCCAGGGTCAGAAACGAACTCGGGTTGCTGGAGGTCTGACCAGGGGAGTAGGATCGAGCACCTGGGAGTCTGCTCTCTTCCTCTGGGGAGGGTGGGCTGCAGGTCCTGCTGCTTTACCACCACCTGTGTGACCATGGGTGGTGGTGCAATCGTGCTACAGAGTGATCAGGAGGGGAGGATGCTAGACAGGGTCTGGAGCAGTGGCATGTCTCTATGTGGCCTACCTCCTTGGATCTCCTCTAGTGACAGTGCCCTCAGGGACAGAGACCAGAAAACCAGGAACAATCACCCCACATTGGCCACTGGCAGAAGGGACCCAGGTGCCCCAAACTTCATAACCAGGCTCTATGAGGGACCCACTGAGCTGCCCAACACACACTAAGGGAGTGGGGAGGGGTGACCTGGGATCATCCTCCCTTCCCACCTGGAAGGTTACAATCCAGGCAGGATGGGGGCAGGCCCACAGGAGCTCCTGAGCATTAACTGGGGGTGAAGCTAGGGGATACCCAGCCTAGGGATCTCTGAAAAGTGGAGACTGAAGCTGTGAGAAAGGGACATACTGTAGAAAGAGAAAATAAAAAAAAAAAATTAAAAAGATGCTGAAATCTTAGAGATTATGTGCAGTGACATGCACTTTCTGTGAGGCACCGGTACAAGAATTCAAAATCCATAAATCAAACAGGATTCCGTGATTGTTACCGGTGTTACTAGTAAAAATGGAAAACCAGGGTCCCTGCTTTTGACATGCACCACTGCACCCTCTATTCTTCCATAGGCTGGAGCTCCCTTAGCTTCAGGAGGCAAAAGAATGCTATTTTATGGACATGTAAGGCAATCATTCATTACCTCAGTACCTTAAAAGCTGCCTAACTCCCTGCATCCCTAATGCCTGTTCTCTCAGAAGTCTTACCATCTTATCTCTGGCTATCCCTAAAGTTAAAATGCATTTTGGTAGAGCCTCAATAAGCTTTACTCTTTCTACGCTCCGGAATAAGATCCAGAAAACCTTAAGGCTCACTACCCGTCACCTTCTCCCTCTTCAAATCCTTGTTCTTGAGGACCTTCTCCGAGGTCTGTCATTGCTTCTAGTCAAGGTCTTAACATCATGATTTGTTACTGCTTTAAACTCTGGACTTAAACCTCAACCATTGCCTGAGGCGTCACTTGAGTCCTCCCTTCTGTCATTGTTCAAATCAAGGTCCCAACATCACAATCTGTCTTTGCTTCAAATATTGGACTTAAACCCCAACCACTGCCTGTGGCATCTATCGTGTTTCTCCCTTAGAGCAGTCCTTCCTCCCTAGGCCATCATGTCCAACCCTCTCCTATCTCATCTGACCTTTCCTCCCCACTCCCTATAACACCTTCCCTTCCCACCCCACTTGCCAGGTCATGCCTACAGTACTTCTCAAAGAACTCTTACATCTCATTCTTCTTCACACTTTGATGCTAGAGGAACTGCCACTCCTGCTTACTATGACTCCTCCAAGGATGTTTACTGTATAAACTTTAGCTCATTACCTTACATCCATATATCTGTAGCTATGCAATTGTATTTAAATGACACTACCTCCTGTTGAACCTATTGCTATGTTCTGGTGGAAGTATCTTGTTACATGTGATGGTTATGTTATTATGTTGTTATTATTACTATGTAATTGTTACGTATGTACGTTCACTCAACCTGTTATGTCTTAACCCTGTTGGCAATTGTTTTGCCCCAGGCCCATCTTGTAAATGAGCTTGTCTCAATGATGTTCCACCTGGCAAAATAAAGATTTTGATTGATTGATTGAGCAATATTGTAGGTAGGGAGAAATGTGCAGACTGGGTTGGCCAAGTGGTCCTTATCTACCATCAAATTCTATGTTTCTATTTTTCTGTGTTTCATGAAAAAACAAAAATAAAAATATTATGACAAATTCTCAGATACCGAACCCAACCCTGAGACAAAAGGTACACCAGGTGGGCTGGCGAGAGACTTATGGACTTTAGGCAAATGATAAAAAATGCATGTTGGTGGGGACTGGAGACAGTTATAATGAAGATGGCATTATCAAAACTTAGCTCACCACCCCACAGAGTTTCATTTACCAAGTGTATCTCCTTATACTCTGTTGTAAGATAACCTCCTAGAGGTTTTTAATAGTGTTGATTTTCCAGTTGTCTTACAGCATCCTTCTCATGTTCTTCACATGGCATTATCACATTTCCATCCTCATCCACTGGCTTAGTAATTGCATCCATCATAGATTTCAGTTCTTCTAATGCCTTGCATTTAAGGGTGGGAAGGTTGCAGTAATAGTCAGGCAGGTCCAATTAAAATATTTATCATATTCTGAAAAAAACTGTATTGCTGGAACATTTAGCATAAACAATGATTCTGGCTTAAAATTGGTGTTTTGAAACACCACATTTTCTGAATGGCTCAGATTAACCACCTCCTCCTCATCTGAACCAAAGATCAGATTTTCATGCAAATGTACACCCTAAAAATGTATAAAACAATGTCAGTATCTGACTTAACATTATTAATGTCCCCATCAGATGAATCAAATGTATCAAAACGTTGTTGTATTTCATTCCCAGACAACTGACTTGATGATTCAGGGACATCTAAGACACAGATTCTTCTATGCTTGTAGCACTATCATTTGGATCAAAGTGGATTCAGTTTTTTTTTCTAAACAGTTCAAAGAGTTCCACTGTGACTTGAAAAGAATCCAGTTCTGTTGTTGGAACAAGACTGAGTCCCCTTGATAACAGTTTTATTTGCATTTCTGTGAACTCTGTATTTCTTAAGAGTAATTACTTCTTTTGGTTCTGTGTCCTCAGTGACTTCCGCAGTACTTGTTGTGTCTGATGTTGTTTTCTTGCCCTTCCTGCTTTTTTGTTCCTCCTTTGCCTTGGCCTTGATCTTGTGTGGTGGGGAGGGCCTCCAGGTTTTCTGTTGCCTCCCTCTCTTCCTTCTTGAAAAAAGTGACCTGTCATTCTTTACTGGTACTGGAGGATGCAGACTCAGAATCTATATTATCATATTGATTCTTCCTGTTTCTGGTCCATTTCTTTTCCTCTTTATTTCTCTGCTTAAACTGGCCTCTGCTTAAATGTCTAGGTTGTTCCCAGTTATACATTTGATGATTTTCCTAATCGTTAAGGTCCCTTACGAGTTTAGTCCTTTTTCTCTTTATAATCTCCTTCTCACACTTGTCTCCTAATTTGTGATCTCTTCTCCATCGTAGAAAACTCAGGGTTAGTGTCATATTTTTTTAAAGCTCCTCTTCGCTCCAGTTTCTGCTTGAACTTCTTCCAAGTTCATTTCAGCCTTAATGAGTACAAGAGAGCAATTGCTTAATGCCTTCTCCCAATTCTATTTTTGTCTAATTGTACTTACATGTGCCCCATTTTGACTTCAGCAAGGCCTCTGACACCGTTCCACACAGGAGGCTGATAAAGAAACTTATCTAATGCCATTTCCTCAGCAGGTCTGATGAGAGTGGTCAAAGGAGTGAAAAGAACTAAGGAGTGATGGGGCCACCCATGTTTATGTAGACACTGATGCATGATGTTGTCATGGGTGGCCACCAGCTAGCAAAAGTTTCCATATGTTCCTAGTGCCTGATGGCTGTGTTCCAAAGTTGTGGCCTAGTGGAAGGGATATTCTTAAAGATCTTAGTAGGGGATCACGTGATGCAGGGTACCGGGTAGAAGCTCCTCTGTACAGCTCCAGCCTCCCAACCTAAACATTTTGTATTTTGGGTGGTTATATTCAACTAAAACCCTGAAATACTGCTTCACATCGCCTTCTTAGAATCCTGTGCTCCTGCTGGCCAGATATCAGCAGAGATAGAGGTCTACATGAAAAAAGCCCCACAGAAGCATACCCCACTGGTCACCCCTGAGAAGGCCCCGAAGAAATCACGGGCCTCGAGTGCAGCAGATAAGCCAGAGCTCTTGAACCTGATCGCTGAACAAGAACCGCAAACGCTGAGCAGATTCTTGGAGGAATTTAAGCCTTTCTGTGAGGAAGTAAAAGAAATCTCAATGGAGCTCAAATCCCTTTCTAAAAAGCTCGAAGAGGTGTCAATAGCAACCTCTGATATCACAGCCCAAATTTCCTCCCTTGAGAAATGAGTGGAAAAAATTGACCCCCGTCTTGTGGCAATGTGGCAGAAATTCTCATGTCTGGAAGCTAAATTAGAAGATCTAGAGGGTCACAGCCAAAGGAATAACATAGTTATTCTGGGCCTCCCAGAAGGAGAAGAAGGCCAGAATACAATCACTTTTGTGCAGAAGTTGGTGGAAAAGATCACCGGCCCCTCTCCCTTCGGGGCCAAGTATATTATAGAGAGGGCACATAGGTCCTTGTGTCCAAAGCCTTCTCCAGGAGCAATGCCACGTCCCATTATATGCTGCTTTTTGAATTATTTGGAGCGGCAACATTTCCTGGCAAAAGTTAAAGAATTGCAAGAAGTTAAGTGGGAGAACGCCAGGCTCAGAATCACAGAAGATTTACCGGGTCGGTTAGATTGAAACGTACAGCATTCCTCCCTATTGTCTCAAAGATTATAGAACAGGACTTCGTTTAAGATGGGCTACCCAGCTAGATTGCAGGTACAGGCGGCTGGTACCTGGTCAACCTACGAGGATCCTGAAGCTGCTCTTAAGGAGCTAAAGTCTGCCTTGCCTGACCTGTTTCGGGACACATGATCTACTTTCTCTGTGTTAGTGAAATCAGAGCTGGAAGGGAGAAGTCCTTCTCGAGTTAAAGATGAGAAATGAGAAAAGGATTTTCATCTGATCCTTTGTGTTCCTGAGAGTAATGACTGAAGGGACTTCTTTTGCTGTGATCATGTTATTTTCATAGTACACTCTATTGCTTAATACTACGGGGCAGTTGCATGTGTCAAGAGACTGTTTCAGTAGGGGTACACTTTGTCTGTCTGGGGGGGAGAGTTCTTTCCCTACAAATGCTGTGTTTGGTAACTACTTGCAGGGGCACTAGGGCTTTTTTTTTTTTTAATGCCAGATTGATGCCTTTCGACTCAATGCTTTTTTTCACAATGGCAATACTCAGGAGGGTGCTACCTTTGTATAATTTTGTATGGCCATGTGTTTTCATGCTTGTATCACCAGAGGGCACCTTAGTTATTAATTTAGAGGTTCAGCCCCACCAGACAATCCAGAAGTCTATTTTTTTTTCCTGATGGAGCTTTATGGTGGGGGTCTGGGAATATATTAGGTTTTTTTACCCAGGATTATTTAGATCTGCTACCAGCCTGGGATAGCTTTGAAATGGTTTTACTGTTGCTGGTAGCAGCAGTTACAACACCGTGCTCAGCCATCATGTTGCAGGTTACCGTTTTACCATACCAGCATTTTGGTTCGTCAGTTTAGTTTCTAAACAGAGAACACTCCCCTCTGGATATCAGGAGCCTAACGTTTAAGTGATGTTAGTTATAACATTATTTCCTTTGTGTATATATATATATATATTTAATAGTTATCAGTTTTTTCAGGAAGGTGTTGCATAATTGGGTAGGGTTTGGAGGCGCAGGTTGGGAAGGCTGGGGAGAGGAAGAGAAACGGTATTTTGCTGAACGTTGCTCATGATAGTTGAGGTGGTAGGGTGGGTAGGGTTAAGGTTAAATTAAGGACACTTGGTATATTCAATCTATGGGATGTTGGGGGGCATGTTAGATGGGGGTTTGTGGGGGCTTAGAGCTGGGGAGGAGGGTGCAGAGTTGGGAGGGTGACAGAGCAGCAATCAAGGGTACTGGACATTTAATTATTGTTATAGTAATCTCCGAGTGTTATGTAAGGGACTTTTTTCTTCCTACTTAGATGGCTAGCAGCATTAATCTGGCCACTTGGAATGTGAAGAGGATAAGGAAAAAAGTTAAACAATATCAAGGGTTAAAGCATCTAAACTTATTGTGCTCCCAGATTACGTTCTTGCAAGAATCTCATTTGCTAGAGTGTGAAACTCTGCAACTTAGGAGGCAACAGCTCGGACAGGTGTTTAATGCCCCAGGGTCCACCAACAGTTGAGGGGTTATGGTCATGGTCAATAGAGGCATTCCCTTTGTCCCCAAGCAAGTCCTTAGGGACCCAGGTGGTAGATACGTCCTGGTTCAGGGGAACCTTTGGTCCATGCCAATTTTACTTTGCAGCATATATGGGCCTAATGCAGATGACCCAGGCTTCTTCATGAAGCTTATCTCCATCATTCTTCCCATGCTTCCCATTGCTATAATTATGGGTGGAGACTTTAACTTGGTTTTGGATCCTGATGTGGACAGGTCTGGTAGTGGGTCGAGGAGTTTGTCTCCCAGGCAGAGAGCATTCAGGGATTTACTGGACCAGTGCGGACTGTGTGATGTGTGACATGTATTACATCCCAAGGCCAGGGAATATACTTTTAACTCGCCAGTGCACAGAACCCAGTCTTGCATTGACTACCTCTTAATTTCCCAGGCGCTCATACTGGGGGTTTTAACAGCTTCGATTCAGCCAGGCCCAGTGTCCGATCATTCTTTGGTGGTTTGCAATCTGGCTTTCCTTAATATTCCCAAAAAAGAGACCCGATGGAAATTAAACGAACAACTATTGAAAGATGTTAAATATTGAAGCTTAATAAAAGAGCAGATTGATTTCTTTTTTTCCACCAACTCTGTGGAGGGTATGGCACCTGATATCTTATGGGGCACCTTTAAGGCCTATATGAGAAGGATTATTATTAGTCTAGCTACCAAGAGAAAAAGGGCTCGAGAGGCTGAATTATTATCCTCATTATCACTAGTAAGGTCTCTGGAAGCCAACTTATCCTCTGGTACCTCAGATGAGGACATGAAGAGGCTCTTGGTAGCTAAAGATAGATATTTAGACTTGTTGAGGAAAAGGAAGAGATATACATTATCTGCAATAATGCAAGCTACACTGACCAGGGGGGAAAAGCAGATCACTTGCTTGCTTTAAGATTAAAACAGCAGGAATCTGCAAGATTTATTCCCCCAATCAGGGCCCAGGCAGATGGATCCTTGAAGGTATCCCCTTCAGAGATTGTACAGGAATTTGCCTCGTACTATGAGCAATTATATAAGGATATGGACAGTCCTCCTTCCTTGGAGGAATTGGAGGCATACCTGAAGGACTCTTATCTCCCTACCCTGTCAGATTCACAGAAGAAGCTGTTGTCCTCCCCAATATCTCTTGAGGAAATATCGGAGGTCGTCAGGGCTCTGCCCTTGGATAAGGGCCAGATGGTTTTTCTGTGTTATTTTACAAAACATTCTGAACACAATTATTACCGGTACTTCACCAGTTGTTCCTCCATATTCTCTCTGGGGTAGGGGTAGATACACATTTGTTTGAAGCCCTGATTGTTCATCCCAAACCTGATAAAGACCCAGAGTTAGTTCAAAGCTACAGGCCCATTTCTCTTTTGAATCAGGATGTCAAAATTATCTCGAAGATATTGGCTGACAGGATAACCCGGGTCCTCCAGGACCTGATCAGTATGTCTCAGGTGGGATTTATGAGGGGACGGTCATCATCAGATCATTTACGCACTCTTTTGCATGTTTTCTCGGTGTCCTGGGATGCCATCTTTCCTGCGGGATTGGTTTCCCTAGATGCTGAGAAGACATTTGATCATGTCAACTGGAATTTTATGTTTCAGGTTCTTAAGGCATTTGACTTTCCTACCATGTTCATAGATTGGATCCGGGCCCTATATCGGACTCCCACAGCCAGAGTTTCTGGCAATGGAGCATTTTCTAAACCCTTTCCTTTATTTTCTGGCACTCAGCAGGGTTGTCCCCTCTCCCCTCTTTTATTCAGTTTACACTTAGAGCCCCTTATCTGAAATATTCTTAATAATCCAGAGATACAAGGCATACCGATAGGGAGCAACGTGGTGAAGATCACTGCATATGCTGATGATCTTCTCCTCCATCTGTCTCACCCAAAAGCATCTATCCCTCCTATGTTAGGGGAAGTAGCTAAGTTCAGCTCTTTCTCAAATTATAAATTGAATGCCAACAAATCATCCATTTTCCCTCTTAACCACAAGGTTTTTAAGAATGATATTGCCCCATTTGGTCTTTGTTGGTCACCCCACGTTCTTAGATACCTGGGTATCAATTTAACATGTAACCCCTCCTCATGGTTCAAAGAGAACTTGGAGCCCCTTTCCCAGTTGATTGTCCAGGATCTCAACAGATGGTCCAAGCTTCCTGTCTCCCTATGGGGCTGCATTAATATAATTAAAATGAATGTTTTCCCTCGTTTGTTTTACCCCCTTTTGCACCTTAACTCTTTCATTCCTTTATCCTGGTTTCAGAGAATGCACAGAACTTTTATTAACTTTATCTGGTCCAATAAGCAATCCAGGTTGGCATATCACAAACTGGCCGCTCCGAAAACAGATGGAGGGTTGTGGATTCCACATCTGGCAATCTATTATTGGGCTAGTCATATAGCAAAATACCTGCTGTGGGTGAGTCCGGGTCCTGAGAATTTAAGACCGGCCTGGCTCAAAATTGAGTTAGATTTTATCCAGTCTGTGAATATGGACTCCTTGACTATGCTTCGTGTTAAAATTGTGTCCCTTTACGAAATTTGTAGATGCCCCACCCTTTGGACGTCATTAAAAGTCCATGCACAGCTTTGCTAATTTTTGCTGCACACCCACATTTGAATCTGTCCCAGTCCATTTGGAACTCCCCGTCCTTCACCATAAACAAACGGAGGATCTCTTGCACATGGTTGCCCCAAATTGGAGATGGGATAGTATCTGCTTTTCTGGACGGCGAGGGGGCATGGCTCTCAGTTTCTAATATAATTCATAAATTTGACATCCTGGTAACTCACCATTTTAGGGTGGTCCAATTAAAGCACCTGCTTTCCACAGTGCTTGGTAATACCCCTCCCCATCTGCCTGCTTATTCATTGATACCTGAGCTTTCCTCCCTACTAGGTTCATCAAGTGTTATTTCTAAAATATACCAAGTTTTATTTCATTGGAAGTATGGGAGACCTGAAGGTCCCACCAAGCTCTTGGTTTCCTTTCTACCCCAATATACTCCCAACTGGCCGGTTTTATGGAAGTTTTGTCATAGATACGTATCCCAAGACAGATTACGGCTTATGCAATATCATATTATGCACAATATGTATTATACCCCAGTAAAGTTGATGAAATTGGGCCTTATAGGGTTGGGGTCATGTGCCAGAGGCTGTCAGGAAGACGGTACACTTCTCCACATTTTCTGGTTGTGCCCCAAGATAAGTCCATTGCGGGAGGCAATCCAGACTAATTTAGATCCTATATTGGGTCTGCAGGATTGCTTCACCCCAGACGTCTGTTTGCTGGGAGATTTGTCCTCCATTAAGGTTAAAATCCAGAGATTTCATATAGTCCCACACAAAAGATTAATATACAAGTTAGCCAGCCTGGGAGTGGGTTCCAAGATGACAGCCTGGGTAAAGAATTGGCTGGAGAATAGGACGAGACAGTAATAGTAAATGGAGTCCACTCAGAAGAAAGGAGGGTTACTAGTGGGGAATCATGAGGGTTCAGTATTAGACCGGTCCTCTTCAATGTCTTTATAGTTTACATTGCAGAAGGACTGGAAGGAAAAGTATGTCTCTTTGCAGATGACACAAAGATCTGCAACAAAGTTGATGCACAGGGTGGGGTGGAAAGGATGAGAAGGACTTGGCAAGTTAGAGGAATGGTCAAATGTATGGCAGCTTAGATTCAATGCTAAGAAGTGCAAGGTAATGCACCTGGGAAACAAAACCCAAGGGAAGAGTACACAGTGGGGGTGAGATACTAATAACAAAAAATGGAAAGGGACCTGGGGGTAGTCATATCAGATGACCTAAAGGTGGGCAAGCAATGTGAGAGGGCAGAAAGGAGGGCTGGGGGATACTGGGATGCATAGGGAGAGGCATCACCAGTAGAAAACAGGAAGTTATTATCCCTCTGTACAGACAGCTGGTGAGACCCCATCTGGAGTACTGTGTGCAGTTCTGGAGACCCAATCTCCGTAAAGACATAGACAGGATGGAAGCTGTCCAGAGGAGGGCAACTAAAATGGTGCAGGGTCTGCACCAGAAGACATATGAAGAGAGACGAAAGGAGCTTAATATGTATAGCCTCGAGGAAAGGAGGGAGAGGGGGGACATGATAGAAACGTTCAAGTACCTCAAGGGAATCAACAAAGTCCAAGAGGGTAGCATCTTTCAAAAAAAGAGGTGTGCAAGAACAAGACAATTTGAAGATGGGGTGGGGGGCAGCTCAGTGGTAATTTAAGGAAGTATTTTTTCACAGAGAGGGTTGTGGATGCATGGAACGGCCTTCCGGAGGAGGTTGTGGAGTCAAAATCAGTGGTGGAATTCAAGCATGCATGGGACAGTCATAAGGCAATTCTAGGGGGTGGGGGTAGGAAGAAGTAGACTGCTGGTTAACTAGGATCTACAGCTTATCTAGTAGGTAGGGAAATGGGCAGACTGGGTGGGCCAAGCGGTCCTTATCTGCCATCAAATTCTATGTTTCTATGTTTCCATGATTGCACTATCCATTAAAAAAATTGTACTTAGGCATTGGAAGGATGTGGTTAGTCCAACATATCAGGAATGGATCAATGAAATCCTTGCTAATATTCATACAGAGAAAGCTATAGCGAGTCTCCATAATAAGTTGCAGAGATACAAGCGTATTTGGGATCCCCTGTCATGGCTATAGTGTACTTCAAATTATATAAGCTTGCTGTAATGTCTTATTACACTACAACATGGTTACTTACTGCTGTATGGGGTGGGGGGAAGGGAGGGGCGTTGGGGGCAGATCATGTATTGTTTTATACATATGTCACATATGCTGTAATTCTCTGTCCCCTGTATTGTGGAAAATCTGTTAATAAAGTTGGAATTGAAAAAAAAAAGATCTTAGTAGACTGGAGGTGGGGGAGAAGGTGGTGTGCTGGGTATCAAACTGGTTGAAAGATAGGAGAGAACCAGGAAACAGAGTGCTCAGATGGAGAGGAGTTTGATTCCCAGTGGGAGCTAATGACTCCCAGTACAACACCCAAGTCCACAAACAGATGAACACTTGAGGTAGAAATGATAATGTAGTACAAGTTTAAAAGCAAAAACGCAGGAAGCTGGATACTGTTCCAAGATTTTATTGTGGCGTACCTACAGCAAAGGCAGAGATGAGGGTGGGCAACTGCAGCCACAAGATGCCCTGAAGCTTCAACCATAGTCGTTGTCTGGGGGTGGGGTCTTGCTGGTTGTGGTCCTCCTTAAGTACCCAGCCTATAGGAGCACAGTGCCACTAAGTGTGTGCACTGTTTTATAATGCAGGTTGAACAAAGTTCCACTAGAGCTGGTACCTTGGAGTGATAGTGACAGTATGTAACACCCCTTTGCCCCCCTTTTATGTCTAGGGGTCCTGATGGTATATGGGAGGGGGGTACAAACTGAAAACCTTCCAGGCATAAGGCCTACAACTCAAGGAAATATAAGGCCTTACCTGACCTGCAGATCTAAAGCAGTGTGGTGCAGATTGTTTCCTCACCCAACAGGCTATAGCTTGCCCACTGCTGCAACTTCAGGCCAGGCCAGGGAGGACAAAGGCTGGATTGTCTTTTTTAGAGCAAGAAAATTAGTTAGTTCATGCAATAATCCTAGCACACATGAAGTAAAAGAACCAGTACAGAAATGTATTTTGATTTCTGTTTAAAACTAATAAATAAATATATCAAGTGTGCAGCTCCGTGGAGCCGAGAAACAGAACAGGCCATACAGATGCTTCAAACAGGCCTAAAATAATAGACCAGGTGCAGACTCCACACAGATAACACTAAGCCAGAGTAAAGCTCAAACCTTAGTGGGTGCAATGCATGACATAAACTAGTGCTTGGGCAGTGCATCACTCCCCACCCTGAAGTAATCCATACAGGGGATATGGCCTTTAAACACACCATGTATGCCCTGAAAACCTTGCCAGAGAACCAACCAGTTTGTAACCCTCTTCCAACAGAGACAGGATTTTAGCTCGAACTATAGCATGTACGACATGGATTCTTCCTTGCATTTACTCTTACTTTGCATTTCTTTAATGGGCCTAACACAGGACTTGCCCCAGATATGAGCATGACAGACCCAATAAAATGAGATCCTGAAATACAATCCTCCTAACTTGCCTCGGCAGCATGTCACACTGGGAAAATGACTGCCTTAAAGCTGCCATCTCCAAGGGGCCTTGCCATAGCATTGCCACTGCCACAACAGCCCCACTGCCATAACTTTCTTTAGGGCACCAGGTCTCCCGAACCCAGATGTCGATGGGCTTACCTCTAGGTTGTTGCCCACCCAGCTGCTGACCTTACCAGGTCTCAGTTCCCAACGGTTTCCATACTCCTATCACCCTCCCCATCAGAGTTGAAACCACATAGCCATTGACGCTAGCATCAGCCGATACCTCTGGGCGGGGGTTTGGAACCTCAGCCTGACCTGCCCTACATTGAGCCACTGGCTTCCTTCTCTCTCCTCCGGAAACCTTCCCCCCCTTTTTTTAAACCTGGGCCAGGAACAACACCCTCCAGGGGGTGGATCATGGAAAACACCCATTAAAGGGAACCTATTCAAAGGGGGAGCATACAGCCTAATAAGCCAGCCCCATGAGGGATGGCTTACACTTCCCCCCTTAATTTCATTTCCTCCTGGAAATGGGGTAACTAGCATCTACAGAAGTTGCTGACCAAAATAGATATGTGCACCCCCCACCCAGAAGCACCTCCCAGGGCATGCCAGTAAACCCACAACCCCCCAGGAGCCTACTTCCCAATCCCACTATGTGTAGCTGCTCCTGCCCAAAACAACTGTAGCTGAAACTGAGAAATTAAAATTATAAAACAGTAATGTCAGGGGGGCGTAGCTTAGCTCTGAGGTTGATGGCAGCATAATCTGTGTGCTCCTGCAAGTTGGGGATTTCTCCGGCAATCCACCAGATAGAAATCGATTGAAGAAGTTCCAAAAGATTGAACATCAGTGCTGGGGGCATTGGTAGTGCTTTGATCGGTGAAATTTTGCTCTGGCAAGCTCTGCGGTGTGTCTGTGATTTGAAACAGCTGATCGACCGAGGGGAACAAACACAGAGGGGAAAAAAAAAATTAATATGGCTGGGTGAGCGGAGCAGGCCGCAAAGGTAGCAACAGTACTAGATGGTGCTAAGCTAAACAAAATGTTTCAAACTTTAGTCCAACAGATGTGGGAGGTGACGGTGGCCTCCAGTGCAACCACTGTGGCCATACATCAGTTGGAGACCCAAATATTTCATATGGAGAGGCAAATGACTGGAAATAATGCCACAATCACTGACCTACATTCCATCCTAAGAGAGCAGCAACATGTTATTCAGGACCTTAAGGGCAAGGTGGCCGATTTAGAGAATTGGAGTCGAAGGAATAATCTCGGAATACTAGGGCTGACAGAAGGGTCAGAAACAGGGGGTGTGATGGACTAGCTATATGACATAGTATCTAAAATATTGCAGCAGGAGTTTCCCCCTGGGTTTACAGTGGAAAGGGCTCATCGCACTCTTGGTCCAGCTCCCAAAAGTGGGGAAACGCCCCGACCTATAATAGCACATATACTGAATTATGCTGACAAAGACTGGGTACTGATAAGGGCTAGAGAGATGGGAAGTCTGAACTTTAATGGACATAAGGTTTTGATTTTTCAGGACTGATCTAAGGATTTGACCATGCGCAGGAAGGAGTATGCTCCCTTACGGGCAAGGTTACATGAACTGGGAATCTCTTTTTCCCTCAGATACCCTGCTACAATGCATTTAGTGATAAACATCTCCCCTTGTCTTTCTCTACATCGGAGGTGCTTGGGGATTACATGAGGAAGACATGGCCTGAGCATGGAACAAACTCCTCTAAGGAATCTTTGAATCGCACGCAAGCTCAGGATGTTCAAATAGGTCAGCAGAGCAAAGAGATACATCTTACTGAGGGAGACATGGACACCACAAAAGGTAATTTAAGATTTACAGTGGTGCTCCCCACTAGAAGTCACAATAGACAGCAGAAGGAGTGGCACCCATGGAGAGAACACCCTTTGGATCATGCGTATATGGACAGTTCAGTTTATTCATCGACTGATAATGAGGACAAGATTATAACTAGTCCATATTTCTCCAAGAATAAGTATGAACCACTAGGGAAGTTATCCAAGAAACAATTATCTTCATCAAAAGTTGAGCATGGTGAAAATAGTGAGGATTCCCCCCAGGCACCTCAAGAGAAAGAGGAAGGGCAGCCACCATCTGATATGGAGGACCCAGCAAAACTCCCTTGGCAACATCCCCCCCCCCCAAGAAGTATGTAGCCTTTCTGAAGCAGGCAGCACGTGAAGGAAGATTTGGGATTTTTGGTCTTTCTGTATAGGTCTTTTGGCCTGGACTGGAATACCATCGCAGCTTTAGATAAGTTGTAACCTTCTGCTTTACAAGGTTTCTGTAGTAGGCCTCTGGGTGGGTAGAGTTAACGGTGGGAGGTGAAAAGGAACTGGGACTCCAGGAGAGGTCAAAATGGTCATAGAAGATATGGGCTGATACGGGATAAATAATAATTATTAGGCAGATCTGGGAAGGGGAAGGTAGTAAATATTTACATACAGGTATAACTCAGTACTACACGCCTGGGAGAGGGGTGGATTAATGCCCACAATGAAGACTTATGTCACAAGGCAATAAATAAATACAAGGAAGGGCTGGGGTTCTTGGGCCTTTAAGGGAAGGGAGAAGGTGAATCCAGATAAGCGGTATCCTGGAATGGGAAACACTTCTACGTATGGTCTCTTTTATATAAAGTTCGGTTAGCAAGTATTCTGGGTTGCAGTAGAGTGGTGGCATTTGATTTAATATTATCATAAGCCCAACTCGCAGGCAGACAGGTTATGTCAAATTCCATTTTTTTTTATTAGACATCTAAGATTAATAAGAATCATTATGGTTTTTCAGGAAGAAAAAAGGAAGGTTTTAATTCTTCTGTGTTTTAGCATGGATCTGCCACCCTCTCATGAGAAGCAGCTGAGGCTTATGGGGAGGAGAATCGCTGTCTCGTAAGGCGGCTTACTCACAGGCACCGCCAGGTGCAAATGTATATAAGTTATGTTTGTTCTGTAAATAGGTTTTGGTTTAATAGTAGAATAGGTTGTAATACAAGTATTGGACACAAGAGGGCACCATTGCATTATGAATGGTTGAGAAAGCAGTTAGTAACAGGCTAGATAGTGGCAGTAAGTTTATAAGGCTCAGGCTGAATGCTTTGTTGCAGGGTAATATCAGACTTTCCCCCTTAGGTTGCTACCCAGATAAAAGAGTACATGTGTTAGGGTACAAAGACAATGGCTAAAATATTAGCATATACTTGGAATGTTAGGGGTTTAAATACCCCAATTAAATGAAAAAAAGTCTTGTCATACCTTAAGAAGGGAAAGACACATATAGCCTTTCTGCAGGAGACAAAGCTGACAGGTAATGATCATGCTCTGTTAGTTAAGGATTGGGTAGGAATGGAGGTCCATGCCTGTGCGACTACAAAAAAAAGAGGTGTGGTGATTCTGTTTCATAAACAGCTGCAGTGGGCAGTAGTTAAAAGTGAAAAAGACCCACAAGGTAGATGGATTATGGCACTAGTACAAACCCCAGAAGGGCCACTTTTACTGATCAATGTATATGCCCCTAATGAGGATGACCCCGGGTTCTTTCAGGAGCTGTCAGACGAGATTGGGGTTATGGCAACAAATGAAGTCCCAATAATGGTAGGGGGGGATTTTAATCTGGCACTGACTCCAATCGTGAATAGGAGTGATCTGGGGAAGGAGTCCCACCCCAGAGGGAGTAGGGCAATGAGGGGTCTCATGGATGAACACCAGCTGACTGATATCTGGAGACTGGAACACCCCAAAGACCGTGATTATACATTTCAGGGGTTCAGGGTACTTTTAGCAGATTAGACTACTGGCTAATTTCCTCTGGTTTATTGCAGTCAGTGACAAAAAACAATACACTACCTATAATACTTTCGGACCACACCCCAGTACAGCTCCTCCTGATGTGGGGTTCTCAAGGGAAACCTACCCCTATGTGGAGATTCGATGTATTATTACTGAAAAATCCTGAATTTCTCCCCTGGGTCAGAAGGGAGACTGAGACCTTTTTCAAAGAAAATAAATTGATAGACACTACTGCCTGTAATGCCTAGGAAGCTTATAAGGCCACAATCAGAGGGGCGATTATTGGGTTTGCTTCTTGTAAAAGAAAGCAAAAGGGCTCTGAAATTAAACACCCTGGAGGCCCAGTTATCCTTGGTGCAGGCCCAAATGAAAAAGACCAAGGACTCATGGGTAAGGTCCCATCTGGCGCAGGGTGTGCTTAAATTGCATCTGGAAACAAATTAATTATTATCTTGACAGGCGGAATCAGCTATGCTCCGCCTCAGACATTTGTATTGGGAACAAGGAGATAAAAATGGGAAAGTCCTAGCTTATCAGATAAGAAAACAGCGGGCACAACGACATATAGCTGGACTGAGAGACCCTCAGACTCAGAAGCTACATATTTCCCCCTCTGAGGTTAATAATATAATGAGGCAGTTTTATGAGCAATTATATAACACGTCCCGCAGGATTCCCTCCGGGGAAATATTTGAATTCTTGAATATGGTGCAGCTCCCATCTTTAACCCAGGGACAGAGGGCAGCTCTGGAAGCCCCTCTTACAGTGCTGGAAATTAAACATGCACCAATGTTTTTACTAAAAGGTAAAGCCCCAGGAGGAGATGGCTTCCCGGTAGAATTCTACCAGGTGCTTAGCCCTTTGCTAACACCAATACTGAATCAGGCATATTGGGATGCCCTTATAGCCGGACAGTGTCCTCCTACAATGAGAGAGGCGGTTATAACTATTATTCCAAAAAAAGGCAAGGATCCCATCACTGCCAGGAATTATAAGCCTATATCTTTGATTTCTGTTGATAGTAAAATTTTTGCCAAAGGGATAGCCATTCGACTCAAAGCCCTCCTTCTTGAGCTTATACACCCATCTCAGGTTGGTTTTATCCAAGGGAGGTACAGTACAGATCACATCCATGCAGTACTTAATTTAATGTACACAGCAAGAACCCTTAGTACACCAGCAGCTGATATAGCAGTGAACTTTGAGAAAGCATTCGATTCCATACAGTGGGATTACATTTTACTAGTACTCCAACAGTATGGGTTTGGCCCGGGGTTCTGCACGGGGATTAAGGCCTTATATAGGTTCTCATCGGCCAGAGTCTTTACGAATTCTACCATGTCGGACCCCTTTATGCTGGGACGGGGAACAAGGCAAGGCTGTCCACTGTCACCTATGCTATTTGTTTTGGCGTTGGAGCCCTTGGCGGCTAGTATATGGCAACACCCAGGTATTAAGGGTATTTCCATCGGGGACCACTGTCATACCACCTTGCTTTATGCAGATGATCTGTTTATAACGTTGGCAGATTTAAATAAGTCTTTACCTCCCCTCACAGAGCTCCTTCACTCCTTTTGTACTGTGTCAGGTCTGAAAATCAATAAAAATAAGACAGAAATCTTACCTTTTAATAATCTATGTGACTCTGCCAGAGTATCCAATATAGGTCTGGCCTGGGCAAGGGAAGAATTAGCATATTTAGGGATTAAACTGAATATAAATACAGACAAGATGTGGGAGAGTAACTTGGGGCCTCTATTAGTAGAATGTCAGGAGGAGCTGGGTAGATGGGCAAAGCTTAGACTTACGATGGCCGGTAAGATCTCGGTCATTAAAATGACGTTAGCCCCCAAGGTAACATATATACTGTCACATATCCCGCTGCATCTCCCTGCATGCTGGTATGCTAGATGGGACAAAATGATTGGTAATTTTATCTGGGAAGGGACAACACCCAGATACAGTAGGGCCAAATTGAGAAGCCACTGGAGGAAGGGGGAGGGTGGGGCCTCCCATTGTTGGAGGGCTGTAAGATGGCATTTCAGATAGCTCAAATGTTACAATGGTTTCGCCCACTATCTCCTCAATTCCCACAGTGGCACCAGATGGAAAAAGATCATCTGGACCTGCCATCTTTGGCCTCTCTCCTATGTGGGCACCCCATACTTCTCACCATTTAATAGGCCCTGCAATCAGACGCTGGAAGCAGATGCACGTTATCCTTCGGGCATCTCCAATAGGGGTTCAGTATACCCCAATATGGCATAACCCACACATAACCATAGAGCAGAAGTCGATACACTGGAAAAATTGGTCCAAAAAGGGGATTCTGTATGTCTCAGATATTCTTATACCCGAAGGCGGGCATGTGGACACTTTCCAGCATCTTCAGGACAGGGGGGACCTTTCTCAGTAGGAAGGTTGGCATTATTTGCAGATACGGGCTGTGGTCGGCTCATATCTGACAAGGTGTCATAAGGAGGTCAGGAAGTGTTTACCCTTGGGCAAGTGGCTAAAGACTGCCAAAGGGTTAGTAAGTGGTATATACTCTGGTATTATTGAAGCCCTTCTGGATCAAACAGATAAAGCTAAAAAGGTCACTGGGAAAGAGCATTGTCAATATCTCTTTCTAAGGTGCAATGGGCTAAACATTGGTCCTTGGCTCACACGCAATATACCGATGTTAGAAGTAGAATGGTACAAAACAAAATTTTACACTGGTAGTATCGGACTCCAGTGATTCTGCATAAACTCGGGGTACTTGGGAATGATGAATGTTGGCAATATCACCAGCCAGGGGGAGACCTCTGTCATATTTTATGGGACTGCCCGTTGATTAAGCAGCTCAGGCATCAGATTGGACAGCTGGGAGAACAGATTATTAGGAAGCCAGTAAACAAGTTACCTGAAGCTATGCTTCTGGGCCTGCAATCCCTGACTAGTTCGTGGACTAGTAAAGAGCATAAATGGTATGTGACTTTGACTATGCAAGCTAAGCGTTTAATACCTAGTTACTGGAGGACAATTAAGGTGCCTACTATAGCAGAGATCCTGGAATCCATGGCCCCTATATATGAAATGGAGAGGAGATCCCATTTATTAGGTGTCAGAAATGTCAGCTTCCACCTTACATAGGCCCCATTTATGGCATTTCTGGCGCCAGAGTGGGGATAGGGTGAAGATACGGCTTGGAGCGGATGGATTAATTAACAAAATGTACAGGAAAGCTTTGGGCACTAGGAACTCTAAGGTTACAATCAGTCTGTTAGAGAGGATGATTAATCCGGTTAAGGACATATATGCAATGGTTACAGCCCTGGTTAATGTTACAAAAAGAAGTAGCTTTAGTTTAATTTTAGGTTATGTAATTTGGTTGTGCAGATATTTGCAGTATATGATTGTATTCAATGATAACATTGTAAAAGGATTGATACGGTCTGAGGCTGTTTCTTCTATTTTGTAGTTTATAGTTTGAGTGGGGGGACTTGGGAACCATATGAAGATGAGAAATACTGGTCATTGGACGCCTTGGTGAGATTTGGTTAGACTTTGTCTTCTTCATGATGGTTCAACTCCTTTCTATAAGCGCAGGTATATATCACGTATATATACTTTACAAAGCAAAATGCACCTGACTTCCAGGTTACTACGGCATATGAGGCATGATATTAGTTTAATTGGTCACAGCCATGGTCCTTTTGAAGTCTATACATCTCTGTTTATGTATGTATTAATCTGTATCTGTACAAAAAACTCAATAAAAATGTATTTGAAAAAAAAAAAAAGTAATGCCAGGCTGTCATTTGAACCAATTATCAAACATGATGTCTAAATGTTGGCAAAACAATTCAAACTGTTTATACCTTTTTATCTATTTGTTTGTTTCTGGAATAACACCTTTGAACTGGAAGCTCGTTTACAAAGGTTCCACGTCAAGACAATAAAAAACAAACAAGTAGCAATGGAATAAAATAAGTGCAGTGTTACAGTATATCCTCTAAATTTACATTCAGGTAAATATTTAACAAGCACACAATACATACATACGAACATACGAAATGCCAGCAGAAACAGGCCTCACAGTCTGTCGAGTCTGCCCAATTGTGCAGCTAGCCCCTCAACTTGTGGCTGCCCCACCTCCCCTCCCCTCCTCATAACCACCCCGCTCTCACTCTGTCCCACCCTCTCTTAAATTCTCCCACCATTCTACATGATACCACCTCCTCGGGAAGAGTGTTCCACTTACCTACTACCCTTTCTTTGAAAAAGTGTCTCCCGATTTCCCTTCTGAATCTCCCCCCTCCAATCTCAGCTGATGCCCTCTCATGTCCCTCCCCTTCTGATCTGAAGAATACCTTCTGTATTAATCCTGTTAATATCCTTTAGGTACTTAAAGGTTTTGAGCATATCCCCCTATCCCTCCTGTCTTCCAGAGAATACATTTACAGCTCTCCCAGCCTCTCCTTGTAGGATTTTCCCTCAAGTACCTGTATCATCTTCATTGCTCTATGCTGCACCCTCTCCAGCAATCTGATACCCCTCTTCAGGAATGGACACCAGTACTCCACGCAGTATTCCAGGTGCAGCCTGACCAGTGACCTGTACTGGGGTAGGATTGCTTCTCTGTGCCTGGAGGAGATTCCCCTCGCTATGCACCCCAGCATCTTGTTTTCCATTGCAGCCACCTTCCTGCACTGAGCTGAGTGGTTCATACTCCCCGTTATTAGTACCCCTAGATCCTTTTCCTTCACTGTGCTTACCAACTGTACGCATCCCAACTGATATTTCTTCCCCTGGTTCCTTGTTCCAAGGTGCAGTATCTTGCACTTCTTTGCGTTGAACCCCAACTGCCATGTCTCCAATCATTCCTGTAGTTTGGTCAGGTTTTCCTGCAGCCCCCTCCACCCCTCTATGTCATCTACCACTGCACCGATCTTAGTATCATCTGCGAACAGACTGATCCTACTCTGGATCCTGTTTGAGATATCGGTTATAAATATCCTAAACAGCACCAGCCCCAGTACTGAACCCTGGGGCACCCCACTTGTAATGTCCCTTGGTGATGAGAGTCCCCCCCACCACCACCACCATCCTTTGCTGCCTACCCCTCAGCTCATTGGTGATCCAGCTGACCATTTTTGTCCCCACCCCAATGTATTCCAGTTTTCCCCCAGCCTCTCATGCGGCACCGAGTCAAAGGCTTTGCTGAAGTCCAAATGTAGGATGTTCACTGCATGATCCCAGTCCAGTTCCCTGGTAACCCAGTCGTAGTACTTGACTAGGTTTGTCTGGCAGGGTCTGCCAGATACAAAACCATGCTGATGGCCATCTTGGAGACCATTGTCTTCCAGAAAGGTCACCAGTCTCCTGTTTAGGATTGATTCCATGAGTTTCCCCAAAATTGAAGTGAGATTCAGTGGTCTGTAGTTGCCTGGATCATCCTTCAGGCCACTTTTATGAATGGGCACCACATGGGCCATTCTCCAGTCCTGTGGCATGCATCCTGTGTCCAGTGATGAACTGAACAGGTCTGACACTGGTCCCACCAGGATCTCTACTAGCTCCCTTAGTACCCTAGGGTGAATGCCATCTGGCCCCGGTGCCTTGTCCATCCTCAGTGACTTTAGTCCCCCCAGCACCCTGAGCAATATGGCAGTCAGAAAGCTAAACTTTGTCAGGGGTAGCAGAAGGGGAAGGGGAGGGATGAGAAGGGTTGAGGTGAGTAGGCTGGAAGGAGGGGGGAGAAGCAGGAGGTAAGGTAGAGTAGGCAGGTGTGTGGCGAGGGAGAGGAGCAGGGCAGAGGGTAGGTTAAACTAGGGTTGGCAGTCACAGACGCTCAAAGAGGTAAGGTGTTGGAGGAGTTTTCTCTTAAATGGCCCAAGTTTAGGTTCATTGGTTATGTCAGGGGGGAGATCATATAATCAGCAGGGTGCATGGTAGGTGAAGTACCGCTGTGCTTGTGACATTCAGAAGAAAGGGACTTGCAGAAATTGCCTGGATGTATCTCTTGTCCAGTGTGGATTGAACACTGGGTTTAGGAGGTTCTGGATAGCTGGCGGGGATAGGCCAAGGCAGTTTTTTTTCCCTAGGAGACACACTTGATAATGTACCATGCCCTGTAGGGTCAGCCAATTGATTCAAGCACAGAGGTCGCAGGTGTGCAGGTTTGTGGGCTCCTAGTACTAGTCTACAGGATTTATTTAAGGCCATGCTAACTCATTTGAGGGTGGTGTCAGAGACTGCCCCATTCGCCCCAAGCCCATAGTCTATTATAGAAAGGATGGAACTTTTTCTTTTTGTATTATTTATTTATGCTCATCCTTCAGGCACTCCTGGCCAGCCACTCCTTTGGACTGCCTAGGTTCCTGCCACCATCCTCTGACCGCAATCACAGCCCCGCTGGGTAACCCTACATACCCCTTCATTGGGAGGGTCCCTCTTTTCTTTGGGGGGGGCACCTGTCAGTGAGCCTGCATATCCTGGGTGCTGCAGGGTTGGACTGAGCATGCTCAGGGGCTTTGTGATGGCAAGGGGCTGGCAGTCATCATCCAGCCAATCGGGTGCATGTTTTCCATTTTTCTGGCCTGCCCACAACTGCTCTAATTGGCCTGTGGGAGTATGGTGACCTTGGGTGGAGATGTGCAGGGGACATGAAGAGGCGTCACGTCCCCCTAGCACATCAGCCAATACGCCCACAGGTGCCAAGGCCCTGCCCACCCCACTGGGAGGGAAGTGTCCAATGGATGCTTGCAATCCCCTCAATGCTGGATTCCGCTCCTGGTACCCAGGCTCAGGGCACAAACCAGGGTCACCAGCATGCCAAGCGAACCCCTTTACTTGGTGCCATGAGGCCAGCTACAGGATTGAACTTTTAATAGTGAGTGACAGTGCATCTGGGGTCATGCTGTGGTGGTGCCTACAAAGGAGGCCAATTGTGGAATTGACAGCCTTAACAATGTGGTCAACATGATGGCAAAGAATAAGGAGCTATCAAGTGTTGCACCTAGGTGTTTAAAAGTATACACTTGCTCTAGGGGAGTTTGCATACTGTTTAAGATTGCCATTTGATGAGCCTTGTGTTTATTGTGGGGGTTCATGAATAACATGATGACCTTGGTTTTTTTATAATTCATGAGGAGCTTGTTTTTGGTGAACCAGTCCTCAATGGTGGAGAAGTCATTTTGGAGGTGTGATTCTAGGGATTGTGGCTCATGATTTTTGGAAAAAAATGACAGCATCATCAGCGTATAGGAGTATTTGTTCTGTGCAGACTAGGAGAAGTCAGTTGAGGAGGAGGCTGAATAATAGATGGCCCAGAGTTGACCCTTGAGGCACTCCCGTGCACACCTGTCTACTGTTGGAAAGTGTATTGTTAATTTTTACCTGCTGCGTTCTGTTGCTTCGGTAGCTTTTGAACCACCGAACAGCTTCAGCTGAGAGGCTAATGGAGTGAAGTTTGTTGAGTGGTGTGTTGTGATTTACTGTATCAAAGCCTTTAGTGAGGTCGATATATATTGCCCCTACTAGCAGCTTTCCATCTCTGGTGGAATTGCCGCAGTCTGAGAGATAGGTTCAAGAGTTTTGTGAGCGACAGTAGTACTTCGTCCAGGGTGTCATTGCTATGCTTGGATTTGCCTCATGCCCACAGGAGATATTTTTTGGCATCGGCCCTGGAAATTACGTTGAAATGGGGGGGGGGTCCAGTGGGGGAACCTCTGTTGGTGGTCGCAGCATCTTTCGCATTGCCTTCAGTTGTATCAGTGAAGTTTGGTGGTAGTATGCCATTGAGATCAGAGTATGCAATGTTAAATATGTCAGCTAAAGTTTTATGTTCTTGGATAATTTCCCTGCTCACTATTAGCATGGAGGGTGAGATTTTGTTAGATTTACTGGTTAGGTCCTTCAGGTTATCACAAAATGTTCTACCATCTCCCAGTGAGTTTGCAAGGCAGTCTTTGAAGTAGTGTATTTTAGCTAATCTGACCTAGTGGGTGCAGGTGTTTCTAGCTGTTTTGTATTTCTAGATGTCTGTTTGTTTTCCAGTGGCCTTGGCTCTTTGCCATAGATGGTCTGTAGTGGTCATGAGGTTTAGTAAAGTGGGGGTGATCCATAAATTGTGAGCGCCTTTTAATATCCATTTACTTATTGGGGCAAAGATGTTGCAGGCTTCATTAAATTTAGTGAAGAAGCAGTCCAATGCCTGGTCTATGTCATTTAGGGAGTCAAGGGTGGACCAATTGAATTGTTTTAGTTAGGTCTTGAGCGAGTTTAGTTGTCCTTTATTAAGAACACAACTAGTAATGGTTTGAGGGGGGCTTGGGGCTTTATTGGCTCATTAGCATATGATAGGGGAGTGGTCAGTGAGTGAATCTGCAAGGACTGTGGTGTAGGAGATCCACTCAGGGTGGTTTGTAAGGATCCAGTGAAGCATGCACAGGACCCAGGGGGACAGCCACCGCATAAGCACTGTCAGGCTAACAGAGGTCTACCGACTAAATCTGGGAGTCTATACCTTTCTTGGAGAGGGGAATCCAAGAATCAGCTGCAGCAGCTGCTGTGGAAGAGCCTGGATTTCTGGCTCTCACTGTTGGGCATCTGTGCCTTTCTGGGGAAGGGGGATCCAAGAGTCAGCTGCAGCAGCAGTGGGACAGCCTGTAGTTCTGGTTCTTACTGTTGAGTGTCTGCGCCTTTCTGGGGGGGAGGCGAAAGATAGCTGCAGCAGCTTTCCGGCATCTGTGCCTAGGGAGAACAAGTAGAGAGGTTGATAGGGCAGTCTAGGGGATTAAGGGATCATGGCTAGAAACCATGGAAAGTCTAGGGTAAGGGCAGAAACATGAGATGCAAGCAGGAGGAGAGGACTAGAGGAGCAAAGGCAAGATGACGCCTACAGAAATCTCATCACACCAGAATCAGCACATATAGGACTTGGACTGCAGGGCAACAAATGGCTTAAGATAACAGCAAAAACGACATAATTCAATGCAGCCTTAAAGTACCTTACAAGACAGTCTGAAAATACAGGTATAACAAATGCAGTCTTAAAGTAACAAGTGAAACACGGCTAATTACAGTATAGGGAGACACAATCACAAGTTTAAATAAAACAATCAACAGAAGTCCACTGACCGAATCCTGGAGTCTGCACCTTTCTGAGGGAGGGGGATCTGACAGTCGGCAGCAGCAGCTTTTGAAAAAGGAAACCCTCTCTCTCCTCACACATTTGCCATCATTATTTATTTTCTTTGGTTCCAAAAGGGAACAACTTTTTCACTATTTATTTAATGACTTGATTGATTTATTCTTTGGTAACCAGGTAAGGCCCACTAGGCACAAGTGCCTGTTTTCAGGGGTGACCTGGGAACACTGGAGAGGTTAAGTGACTTACTCAGAGTCACAGAGTATGCAGGTGGACATTGTGGGAATGAAACCCAGGTCTGCTGGATGTACCAAGCTCTTTTGCAGTTCATTACTCCAACCTCTAGGCTAAACTGCCAGGCACAAACTAGATTTCATTAGACCAAGTGCTTAGGAGAAACCAATCTATCCAGGGACTGAAGTAAAATAATATAATATGGAAGTCACACCAAGCAAATGGCCAGGGGACTAGAGGACTATAACATGAACAACAGTCACAGTGGCGTAGTTCAAACAGTCCCAGTCCCTGAATCTGAGGAACAGTCCTGCAGCAGCATCCACTGGGCACAGCGTCTTCTGAGGATTCTTTCTTTTAACTAGAAAACAGTCAAAATGAACTTGCTTGACAGTCCTGGCAAATCACAATTTGCTGGGTGTTTTCCTCTAAATGGCAGGCCCTCCGCAGCAGGGGAATTAATAAACAGGGTCTGACTTGGCAGTTTCATCCGCAAACGAATCAGTAGATATTATGAAATGTTTCATGCAACAACTGGTCACATCCTGGATAAAAAGGACAAAGTGCTTGAACAAAGTTAGTCCTGCCCAGGGAGATGAGAAACACAAAATTCTTGCTTTGTGGCTGACCTCCTGAGTTGGTGGGCCGGACCATTCTGACCAAGGCTGAAGCTTGGGACCATTCTCCAAAACACCCAGTCAAGATGCTTTTCCTCTATGATGTCTCATAGCCTTTCTGAAACATAAGGGTATTCAGTGTTCAGATACTCAGTGTGGATACTGTGCCTCACCCATCTCTCTCTGCTTATGACCACTGAGGCAGATCTCGCCCACTGGTACGCTGGGTGGTACCAGGCTCCATCCACACCTGGGTTCTGCATGACACTTTCACCAAGTCACCACTGAACTGTTTAGTGAGTCTCTGAGCACAGGAGAGGTCCCAGAAGACTGGAGAAGGGCTCATGTGATCCCGCTCCACAAGAGTGGTAGCAGGGAGGAGGCAGGGAACTACAGACCAATCAGTCTTACCTCAGTAGTGGGCAAGATTATGGAGGCAGTCCTTAAGGAAAGGATAGTGCAACACCTGGAATCCATAGGGCACAGGATCCAAGACAGCATGGGTTTACAAACGAAGGTCCTGTCAAACTAATCTCATAGATTTCTTTGACTGGGTAACCAGAGTGGTGGACCAAGGGGGAGCAGTTGATGTCGCCTTCCTTGACTTCAGCAAAGCTTTTGACACTGTTCCACATAGAAGATTGATAAATAAGCTGGGTAGGCTTGGGTGGGTCAGAAGTTGGTCAACTTTGTGGCAAACTGGTTGACAGGCAGAAAACAGAGAGTGGTGGTAAATGGTATACAGTCAGAAGAGATGCAAGTCACAAGTGGGGTACCTCAGGGATCAGTCCTGGGGCCAGTCCTCTTCAACATCTTCATTAGTGACCTTGCAGATGGACTAGAGGGTAAGGCTTGCCTGTTTGAAGATGACACCAAGATCTGCAACAGAGTAGATGATCCAGTTGGGGTGGGCAGAATGAGAAGAGATCTGGATAAACTAGCAAAATGGTCAGAAGAGTGGCAACTGGGATTTAATGCAAAGAAGTGCAAGATCATGCACATAGGGAAGAGAAACGCTGAAGCCACCTATAGGCTGGGAGGAGAGTTGCTAGCAGTCACAAAGAAAGAAAGAGACTTGGGCATCATCATCAGTGATGACCTGAAATCATCCAAGCAGACCCACAGCAGTAGGTAAGGCTAGGGGAGCAGTTAGGGTGTATTAGTAGGGTATCACAAGTCGTAAGAGGGAGGTAATAATCCTTACAAGACACTGGTTAGGCCCCATCTGAGTACTCGGCGGTATTGGAGGCCACACCTTCACAAGGACATTAACCAAATTGAGGCAGTCCAGAGAAGGGCAACCAAAATGGTGCAGGGACTGCATCAGAAGACATATGAGGATAGATTGACAGAGCTCAATATGTATACCCTTGAGCAAAGGAGGGAGAGAGGTGAAATGATCGAGGCATTCAAACACCTTAAGGGCATTAACAAGGTGAAAGAGTCTAACATGTTTAAATATAAGAAAAATAGCAGGACAAGAGGACACAGCATGAGATTAGAGGGGGGCCGATTAAGGGGGAATGTGAGGAAATTCTTTTTCACAGAAAGGGTGGTGGATGCATGGAATGGTCTACCTCAAGAAGTGGTGGCTATGAATACAGTGCAGGGCTTCAAACAGGCATGGGATAGGCATAAGGGAGTAATACAAATGAGTATGAATAGATAGGCCACTGACAGAGCAAAGGCCGATGGCACATTTATAAGGTAGAAAAAGAAATGGGCAGACTGGATGGGCCTTGCGGTCCTTATCTGCTGTCAACTTCTATGTTTCTATGTTTCAAAAGTCGATCCATCCTGACACAGGTGGCCATACACAGCACCAGGAGGAGTGGGGTGATATCTGGGAGCTTTAGAGCAGGGTGCACATAAGGATGAGGGATGACTTGGAATACCTCCAGGTCAGCAAATTGATAGGCTTTAAGAGCTTGTCCAGGGAGCAGTGTAGCTGGTATTTCCAACACGACCCAGCTCTCCTGTTCCTCCATTTTCAGATGGCTTGGAGTACCTAAATAGGAAAACTCTTCACATGGGGCACCTGAAAAACATCATTGCCAGGTAGAGGACTTGCAGCTGACCCCCTGAGCCCCGGGGGGGTTGCCAGTTAGAAGTTCCCATCCCCTACCTCTCTCTCTCTCTGCCAACAGTATAGTCAACAGTGGCAGCTACCATGGGACTGGGCAGGGGGCTGTGTCCCACAGCCCCCCCACTAGTGTACTCCTCCACAGCCTCCACCATCACATCAGGGGCCCCCTTACTCATTTCCACTGGGGGAGCATGTGGCTTTGCTTCCTCTGCTGAGTCAGATTGCTTTGTTTCCTCAACTACGTCCGTGCTACCCTGGGATACCAATGATGATGCTGCGCCCACTGATGCCAGAGCAGGGTAGGGCAGGCATAAGTGTAAGGGGTACCTTCAAATATTCCTGCAGAAGGTCCTCTGGAACAAATAGAGCATAAGGGCAGCCAAACTATTCCCTCACCTTGAAATCCACAGTGCACACATTTTTCCTCTGCCACTCCTCTTCCTATTGACTTCCACAGCCAGGATAATAGGGAGGCTGTTACGATGGCCTGTGGCTCGTTGGAGGGAAACTTCTCAGCCATAACTACTTTTTGGTTTCCTTCTCACATATTGTGCCTTTACACCAAGAGTTCAAGGAGAAAATGGTGTCATCTCTGCACATTCCTCACACAGTTAGTACCAAAGCCAACTAGCGGCACGGCTTTTGCCCACCTGACCATTTCTCCTGTCTGCCAAGTGCCTTCTCTTAGAAGAAGACGAGAAAAAGCACCAAACACCCGACATGGTGGCCCAATATTGATGCACTACCAAATATCCGGGCCTGCCACAGCAGCGGGGACCCTGGCTTCATTTAGGCCACCCCCAAGCACTCAACCTTGACACAAATCAAAACCTGGTGGTAGCCAAATTTCTATTGGTCTAACAGGTTGTATTGAGGACACCAACTGGTCCAGAAGATTCCTTGCCCTTCTAAAGGCCATACAGGGTGGCATCTTGGCCTTTTCCTCTAGCCTTTTATCAGCTGCCAACACATGCCAATTCTTTGCCAAGATGTCCCTAACTTTCCAAGATCTGCAGCTATATGTGCTGACAAAACTGATCCTACTTTCATTACACTGTTTGTCTACAATGCCCCCTTTAGGCTGTAGGAGGTTTCCTCTTGGCACACTTCTATTTCTCTTACAGCATTTTGTAACACCCTGCTAGAATACCCTCTCACTACAAACCTCCTAGTGAGTTCCACTTTTTGTTTTTCATACTCTTCATTTTTACTGCAGTTCCTTTTTACACTTAGGTATTGGCTCTTGGGTATATTACTAACTATATGCGCAGGATGACACCTGCTTGGATATAGCATGCTGTTTCTGTCTGTGGGTTTCCTGTGTAACACTGTTGCCACCTTGCCAGAATCTGTTTTAGTAATAAGGATATCCAAAATGAGACCTGTAGTGGCATGTGAATTTAAGACATTGATTACTTGAATGTATGTAATCCAAAAACAAACCTAGTTCATACATACTGCCCTCCCAAACCATGACCACATCATCAGTGAAGCATTTCTAACACTTAATAAGTTGTTTGAATGGGTTATGATTTCACCAGATATACTCTTCTTCCCAGTATGCCATATAAAAATTGGCATAACTGGGGGCAAATGTGGCCCCCATTGCTGTGCCCATCTCCTGGTGGTAATAATCCCCTTTCACGCAAAAGTCATTCCCCTCCAGTACTACTTCTGCCATATCTACAAGGAGCTCTGTATCAGGACGGCATTCCCCCCCCTCGTATTCAAGTAGTACCTTAGGACTCTCAAGCCCCGTTTTTGGGTTATACTTGTGCATAACACCTTTACATTGAGAGTCACAGGTATGAAGTCTGCTCCTACCTCCAGGTTGTTAAGCACATTAAGCACATCTCTTGTATCTAAGAGAAAAGATGGGGTGTTATGGCCTAAGGGCCTGATGACATCATCCACAAAGCAAGCTAGAGGTTCAGTTACCACCCCTACCCCAGAAACAATGGGCCTGCCAGGTGGTTTGGTCAGAGTCTTATGGATTTTGGGAAGGGTATAAAACTGCGCCCTCAGTGGTGCTTTGTCAGTCAAAAGGGTTTTCTCAGCAGTGAGGCCATTATAACATGCCCATCCTAAAAACCCATTTACATGTCTTTTGAGGACTGGGGTGGGGTCTGAAGCAATGGGCTTATAGTAGTCCCTATTACTCAGTTGGTTTTAGATCTCACAGATCAGGCACAGACTCCACACAGATAACACTGAGCTGGAGTAAAGCTCAATCCTTAGAGGGTACTATGCATGACGTAAACCAGTACTTGTGAAGTGCCTCACTCCCACCTTCGAAGTAACCCATACCGGGGATGTAGCCTTTAAACACACCATGGCTGCCCTGAAAACCTTGCCAGAGAACCAACCAGTTTGTAACCCTCTTCCAACACAGACAGGGTGCTAGCTCAAACTATAGCATGTGCAACTCGGCTTCTTCCATGCAGTTACTCACTTTGCATTAATTTAATCAGCCTAGCACAGGACCTGCCCCAGATATGGGCATGGAAGGCCCAATAAAACGAGATCCTGAAATACAGTCCTCCCAACTCACCACAGCAGTGTGCCACACCAGAAAAATTACCATCTTAGAGCTACCACCTCCAAGGGGCCCTGCCATGGCCCTGCTACTGCCGTGACAGCCCCACTGCCATACCATTCTTTAGTGCACCAGGTCTGTCTCCTGAACCCAGATGTTGATGGGTTTACCTCCAGGCTGCTGTCCACCCTGCCACTAATCTTACCAGGACTCTAGTTCCCAATGGTCACCGTACTCCCATCACCCTCCCCATCAGAGTTGCAACTGCATAGCCATTGATGCTAGAAGCGACCGGCACCTCCTGGGCTGGGGATTTGAAACCCCAGCCCGACTTGCCCTATATTTGGCCTGCCAGCTCCCTCCTCTCTCCTCCAGAAACCTTCCCCCTTTTTTAAAACCCGGGCCAGGAGCAATGCCCCCATGGAGGTGGAACATGGAAAATGCCAATTAAAGGGAACCTAGCCAAAGGAGGAGCATACAGCCTAGTAAGCCAGTCCCACAAGGGTGACTTACACAGTTCAAGGAGAGAATTGTGCTAACAATTCATGTGTTCAACAATAGATACAGTTAGTAGTTTGAAAGGGAAATAAGAGCACAACTGAAAATGCAGAAAATGCAGGAGGTCAAAGGTCAGAGTAAAAAATTGACAATTTTAAACTCATACATTTTTTGCAAAACAATGTACGATATACTGGCTAACATACAATGCTAACTGATGGCCATCATATTAACAGCTCAATAGAGATAGAAACTGGCATCACAGTGGAGCTATGATCACCTCTGACACTTAGTTGGAGGAATTCCATCAAAGCAGCCACTAAGGTAATCCCAGAAATGAGACAGCCATTGTTTATTATTGAAAGGGTTCTGAAAGGGCTGGCAGCCCGTAAGATAGATAAGACTCCAGGACCAGATGGGCTGCACCCAAGAATCCTCAGGGAATTAGCAGAGGAGCTGGCTGAACCACTGGTATGTTTGTTTAACAGCTCACTTAGGTCTGGGGAAGTTCCAAGGGATTGGAAGGTGGCAGGCCTTGTACTGCTTCATAAAGGAGGGGATAAGGAGCAACCAGGGATCTGGATACCAGGTACCAGGTACCTTTCGCTCCAAAAGCATCAACCCTACCACTGCGCTACTGTGTCTGAAACAATGTTAGGTGTCAGCAAGACCCACTCATACCTGCCCATGGTCACATCTACCACCACTGTACTCTCTCACAACACCCACCCACACAAACTAACCATACTACTGTTGCTAACCACATTTACCCTGCTCAGCAACAAACCCCCAGTTGCCTGTGGTATATACACACCTTTGATGCTGGAGGAACACCTCACCCCTCATAGCCTCTCTGTCACCCTGTCTCTCCTCATACACCCCTGCACCCATCTCCTCTACCCTTCCCCCATCTCTCTGTGCCTTGAGCCCTCTGTGTCTGTTCCTTCACCTGGCCATCCCAGCCCTCATGCAGCTGCCCATTCCCTGCTCATCACCTTCTAAGCTTGCCAGCCATCACTACCCAGCAAAACGCCACCAATTTATGGCCCTTGTCAGGATCTTCCACTTGCTTCTTCTATTATCTGGCAATGTTCACCCAATTTGGCCCAGCAGTGCCCCGCTCCCCCAACTGCGGTCACCCACGGGTCTTCGAATAGCTGCTATGAATATCTGCAGCCTGCCTAAAAAAACAGCACCCCTGCAATGCTAGATGGCACAGCACCAACCAGACATTAGAAACATAGAATTTGATGGCAGATAAGGACCACTTGTCCCACCCAGTCTGCCCACTTCCCTACCTGATGGATAAGCTGCAGATTCTATTTAATCAACAGCTTACTTCCTCCTGCCCCTCACTAGAATTGCTTTATGTCTGTCCCATGCATTCTTGAATTCTCACACTGTTCCTGACTCCACAACCTCCTCAGGAAGGTGTGCATCCACAACTCTCTCTGTGAAAAAGTACTTTCTAACATTACCTCTGAGCCGCCCCCCCTCTATCTTCAAATTGTGTCCCCCTTGTTCTTGCATATCTCTTCTTCTGAAAGATATTACCCTCTTGTACCTTGTTAATTCCCTTGAGATACTTGAAAGTTTCTATCATGTCCCACCTCTCCTCCTTTCCTCAAGGGTATACATATTAAGCTTCTTTGCCTCTCCTCATATGTCTTCTGGTGCAGACCTTGCACCATTTTGCTGCCTCCTCTGAACAGCCTCCACTCTGTCTATGTCTTTGCAGAGATGGGGTCTCCAGAATTGCATGCAGTACTCCAGATGGGGTTTCACTAACTGTCTGTAGAGAGGGATAACATCTTCCTGTTTTCTACTGTTGATGCCTCTCTCTATGCATCCCAGTATCCCCCCAACCCTCCTTACTGCCTTCTCACATTGCTTGCCCACCTTTAGGTCATCTGATATAATTACTCCTAGGTCTCTTTCGATTTTTGTTGTTGTTATTAACTCACCCCACACTGTGTACTCTTCCCCTGGGTTTTTGTTTCTCAGATGCATTACCTTGCACTTTTTTGCGTTGAATCTGAGCTGCCACGTATTTGACCATTCCTCCAACCTTGCCAAGTCCCTTTTCATTATTTCCACCCCACCTTATGTATCAACCCTGTTGCAGATCTTTGTGTCATCTGCAAAGAGGCATACTTTTCCTTCCAGGTGCTCTACAATGTCACTTATAAAGATATTGAAGAGGACCTGTCCCAGTACCGAACCCTGCGGTACTCCGCTAGCTACCCTCCTTTTTTCACTGTGGACTCCGTTTACTATTACCCTTTGCGTCCTGTTGTCCATCCAGTTTTTTATCCAGGCTACCACCTTGGGACCCACTCCAAGGCTGGCTAACTTGTATATTAAACTTTTGTATGAGACTGTGTTGAATGCCTTGCTAAAATCTAGGTAGGCCATATCCATAGCCCCTTTCTGGTCTACTACTTTGGTCACCCAGTCAAAGAAATCTATTAAGTTCATCTGACATGACCTTCCAGCTGTGAAACCATGCTGCCTTGGGTCCTGTGCCCCACTGGTCTCTAGGTGCTCAACAATTCTTTCCTTCAGAAGTGATGCCATCATTTTCCTTACCACTGAAGTCAAACTAACTGGTCTGTAGTTTTCTGCCTCTGCCCTGCTCCCACTTTTATGAAATGGAATCACATTTGCCCTCCTCTAGTCCTCAGGTACCACTCCATCCTCCCATGATTTGTTAAAGAGAGTAGTCAGTGGTGTTACTAGTTCTACCCTTAGTTCTTTAGTATTCTTGGGTGAATCCCATCAGGCCACATTGCTTTGTCCACCCTCAGTTTCTAGAGTTCTTTCAAAACCCTTTCTTCTGTGAATGGACTGGTATCGACCCTCCTATTCAGAGTTTCTCCCTTGTTTGGTTTAGGCACCTCCCCTCATCTGTTGTGAATACTAAGTAAAAATATTCGTTCAGTATCCCTGCTTTTTCACTGTCACCCTCTGCCCACATTCCCTCCCCTTTATTAAGTCTCTGTATCCCTCCCTTGGTCTTTCTTCGCTCCCTAATATACCTATAAAAGGTTTTAGCCCCCTTCTTAACAGAGTTGGCTATCTTTTCCTCAGTTTGTGCCTTTTCTATTCTGACTGCCTTCCCTGCCTCCTTCTGCTTTAACTGATAAAGTTCTCTGTCCTGCTCCTTCTGTGTTTCCTTATATTTCCTGAATGCTATCCTTTTCTCCTTAACTGTCCCTGCCACCTCTTTGAGAACCATAGAGGTTTTTCCTCGTTTTGTTTTATTGATTTGCTTCACACAAAGGCTTGTTGCCTTTGCGATGGCTGTTTTGATTATTCCCCATTGTTCCTTCACCCCTCCTTCTTGCCCATTTGCTAGTGATTTTCTAAGGCACTCTCTCATTTTCCCAAAGTCAGCCTTCCTAAAGTCCAATACTCTTGTTTTTGTATGGCTTGACTCTATGGCAGTGTTTATTGTGAACCACACTGTTTGGTGGTCACTTGTTCCCAGATGGCTACCCACTTCTAAATCTGAGATCCTTTCTCCTTCCCCATTTGAGAGTACCAGGTCTAAGATTGCTCCCTCCCGAGTGGGTTTCAACACTAGCTGTCTGAGGCATGCCCCCTGTAGGGCATTAAGAATGACCCTGCTCTTGGATGTGCCTGCAGCAAAGGTACTCCAGTTAACATATGCCATATTCAGGTCCCCCATCAGCAATATCTCCCCTTTTTCTGACATTTTAAGGATGCTTTCTATCATTTCCTTGTCCATTTCTTCCCCCTGAGATGGGGGTCTGTACACAACCCCCATGCAGATTGTGGTGCCATTTCCTGTCTTCCTGTTTACTCTTTAGTTCTATTGCTTTAATCCCTTCCCTTATATAGAGAGCTACTCCTTCTCCTCTTTTACCCATTCTGTCCCTCCTGTAGACTATGTATCCTGGTATGTTGACTTCCCACTCATGGTTCTCTGTGTACCATGTTTCAGTGACTGCCACAATATCCAGGCATCCCTCTTCCATCAAGGCCACTAGTTCAGGGAGCTTGTTGCACAGACTGTGGGCATTGGTACTCATCACCTTCCATTGATTTTTTATGGCCTTACCCTTTTTATCCCCATCCCTGTCCTTAACACCTTTTTCTGCATTTATCGCTGTCCTGCTCCCTACTGACTTCTCTGCCTTGGTGTTTACCTCTCTAACTACTGCACTTTGTAGGGGGATGCTGGGATCTCCCTGCTCCTTTTCAGTGCCTGCCCCCTTGGCTAGTTTAAATGCTTGCCAATGAAGCATTTAAACCTGTCACCTAGGATCCTGGATCCCCCCTGGACAGATGCAGACCATCACACCAGTATAAGCCTGCATCCCTCCAGGTGGCTCCCCAGTCCCCAATGAAGCCAAAACCCTGAGCTCCATGCCAGTTTTTCAACCATTCATTGAATCCCATGGTGCAGAATACCCTAGCATCATCCTTGCCATAGACAGGCAGCACCTCCAAGAAGGTTACCGTACATGCTACTTGTCTAAGGCCCCTCCCCAACTCCACAAACTCCTCTTGCACCGCTCTGATCCCATTTACAGCCAGGTCATTTGTCCCTAGGTGGACAATGACATCCATCTCCCTCCCTCATGCAGCTGCTTCCGCGATCCTGAGAATTTGCTTCCTGTCCCTCCAAGCCATCGTGCCAGGCAGGCACCTTACCTCCGTATCCCCTTCCTCCCCCATGTCTACCCCCTTAATGACTGAGTCCCCCACCAGGAGTTGTTTCCTTCCCCTATGGGGTCTCATGCCACCCTCCTGTGGGTCTCCTTTGTGGAGGTTCCCAGCATCCTCCTTGGTCTCCACTGCAGGTGCCTCTGTAGAGGAACAACTCTTTACCAGAACAGCATATGAATTGTGGAGAGCTACAACTGGAGGGATGCATCTCTGTTCCACCACCCTATCCCTCTCTGAGCCCACCTTGGTTCAACTGCTCCTCTTTCTTGGCAACCTCTGAGGTAACGGTGGTGGCCCTGGTGGTCCCTGGGTGGGGGAAGAGGTTTCATGAATCCTAGCCAGGTCAGCTTGGAGACGGGCAACCTCCTCCCTCAGACCAGAGAGGTGCCTGCAAACAGGGCAGCATCGCAGCCTCCAGAATGTCTCCCAGAACACTGCTGCTCCACAGCCATTGCACTGCACCACTCCCATTTTGACTTATTTTGTGTCCCCTCTCCTTTTGCTTTGTATGCTTATTGTCTCCTCCCTCTGTGTATTTTTGCACTTACTTTCCTACTCCCTATGTGCCCTTATAACTCTCACCCTTCCTGTTCTGGGACAGGAACTTCTGTAGTCTTCAGTAGTCTCCTTCCTCCGTGCTTGGATTCTGACCTTCTAGCAGCGGGGCGGATAAAGAGTTATTTAATTTTTTTTAGGTTCCTTCAAGGTTGCTGAAACTAATGCGTCTCAGTGATCCTTCCTTCCTACTGCCAAACAGGAAGTTCCTGTTGTCAGTCAAAGTCAGTGGCTATAAAACTAGAACTGGCTTTGGGTGGGAGGGTGGAGGGGTGGTAAGGAGGGCAATTAGTAAAAAATCTGCAGTTATGGACTTCTGTTTCTTGCTCTGCAACCAGTTCTTTTCTGCTAGAAACAGCAGGAAGCTGCAATTGGAGAAAGCTGCTTTTGTACACCTAAGCTGCTAAGCCACACCCCCCAATTAGATTCACTCTCTGCTCTCAGTAAATTAAGCTGATGCTGCCCCCTTCCTCAGAAAAAACACTTTTTTTTACTTAATTGAGACCCCCTTCTTTTAATAAAGTATCGGTTTGCTTAATCCAAACAGGTACTACTCCTGCTGAGACAGAAGTGATTAATTAGTAAAAAATCTGTAGTTCTGGACTTCTGTTTCTTGCTCTGCAACCAGTTCTCTTCAGTCAGAAACAGCCGGAAGCTGTAATTGGAGACAGCAGCTTTTGTACACCTACACTGCTAAGCCACACCCCCAATCAGATTCACTTTCTGCTCACAGTAAATTACGAACATACGAACAAATGAAATTTGCCAGCAGATAAAGGCCTACAGGTCTATCAAGTCTGCTCAAATGTGCAGCTAGCACCCCTTATTCTGCAGCTGATACTGCCCCCTTCCTCAGAAAAAACACTTCTTTTTTTTACTTAAATGAGACCCCCTTCTTCTAATAAAGTATATGTTTGCTTAATCCAAACAGGTACTACTCCTGCTGAGACAGAAGTGATTAATTAGTAAAAAAATCTGTAGTTCTGAACTTCTGTTTCTTGCTCTGCAACCAGTTCTCTTCTGTTAGAAACAGCCAGACATTCTGGCTTTAACAGAAACCTGGCTGTCAGCCAAGACCCCAGACTCATTTGTCTTTATTCCTGGCTACTCTCTCATTAGGCTTGATCATAACGGCTAGAGAGGCAGTGGCTGTGCCTTCTATGTAAATGACTCACTGCATTACCAGTCCCTGCCTGCATCCTCCCTAGACCATGGTATCCAAGTCCTTTCAATAAAACTCTCCCCCTAACCCAAACCATGCTCCTCTTACTCTCACCATTGCCTACATCCCACCCTGCAGCCAATCCCCTGTCTGTAAAGTGCTCTCTAAATACCTAGCCAGCCACCCCCACAAAATGGAACAAATCCTAGTTGGGGATCTCAGCATAAACTGGCTGGCAAGCTTATTAACACACGCCAACCTGTGTGTGTCCTATTCAACACCTTAAGCAACCACTCCCCAGTCCTCTTCAGCTGGTCCTGTCAGCTACCTAAACCACCACCAAATATCACCTTTCATCATCGACTACACCCAGGAGGCATAGCCAAACTCAAACAATATCTAATTAACTGGGACTGGTCCCCTATTTCTCAAGCCCAGCACAGAGATGATGCATTTCACTACTTCACCACCACCTTTAATACCACCTGTGATGCTTTTGCACCGACCATCAAAGTGACCACTAAGAAACGTAGTGCCCCCTGGATCACCCCAGAACTCCTACAACAGTTCAAAATGTGTGACAATCTCTGGTATCGTGCCACTGCCTCCAGTTTGCTAAGTGACAGGCAGGCCTATAATGCTGCCTGCAATAAGTGTAACTGGGCAATTCGCAAGGCCAAAGCGGAGCACTACAGGACCACCCTAGCCACCTCCTGGGGTAGCACAGGAAAGTTCTGGGATAACATCAAGGAACTTAATGGTAAATCCCGCTCTCCCCCCTACAACTTAGTGTTAATGGTACTACCACCACAGGCACACTTCACATGGCTAACTGCCTCAGCTCCACCTTCTCAGACCTCAGGTCAGTCCTCCCTAGCACATTTTTCGATCCAATTCAGCCTACGCCACTGCCTGAGCTCCTCCACCCCTTCAAACTCAGAGTCATTACCCCACAGAAGCAAAAGCCTACCTGCCCAAAGCCCTCCAGATCTCCAATTACTGCCTTCGATATGCGTATCCTATACCTTGCACTAGACTCAGTTATCTCTCCACTCACGGACCTTCTAAATCTATCCCTGCACCTGTGCCAGTTCCCAACCTCATGGAAAACAGCAGTGACAACACCGATACTGAAATGTGGCGACAGCTCCCTCTCTCAAACAACTACCGGCCCATCTCGATTCTCCCCCAACTCTCTAAAGCCTTTGAAAAGATCATAGCCAATCAGCTCACTGACTACCTCCTCGCACACAACCTCTTATGTAGGGAGCAGCATGGTTTCAGAGCTGGTCATAGCATTACGACCACCCTCACAGAATTCGCTAAATCCCTGCACTCTACACTTCACAAGTGGCACCTCGCAGGGGCCGTGTTTATAGACCTGTCAAAGGCCTTTGACACAGTTTCTCACCCCCTCCTTCTTAACACATAACAACAAATTGGAGTCTCTCATTGTCCTTTCTCATGGTTCTACAGCTATCTTTTCATCTAGAACCCAATGGTATTAAAATTAATAATACCATATCTACTATGCTGCCTGTGTGCTCAGGAGTTCCCCAGGGATCTATCCTGGGTCCCCTGCTATTCAGCATCTACCGCAACACCCTGCCTAAATCCTGCCCCAGCAACCTTCTCCTCTACGCAGACAATGTTGTTCTTTACGCCGCACATCCTGATCCCCTCTCTCTCTCTCTCTCTCTCTCTCTCCAGAGTACCTTACAAAACTCCTTCTCTTAGATTGAATACTGGTTTGCTGAACACAGATTGGTGGTCAACATTAAAAAAACTAAGACAATGCTCTATGCCCACTGCCAAAACAGATCAAAGGATTTCCCCCTGGAAATACTCTCCACCTCTCTCATCCCACTGGAACAGGTCCAAAAGTATAAGTATCTAGGTATTACATTTGACTCTTCCCTCTCATTCCATGAACATATAAAAATCTTCACCTCCACCACCAACACCCGCATTGGTCTCCTTTACAGACATAAAGACTGCCTGCCACATGAAGCACTTCACCTAGCCATTACCTCCTCAGTCTTATCGCTGGTGGACTATGGCCTCACAATCTATGCTGCTGCCAACCCTACGGCACTTCATCAAATACAAGTAGTCATCAATAAGACCTGCTGGCTCCTCTCTGGTGCCGACAGAAATATACATACCTGCACCCTATAAGCACTCACCAATATCCTCTCCCTTGAGGAAAGACTATTATACCAGACCTGTCTCTCCACCAAAAAAATCCACCTGGGTTTAACCCCAATAGGTGTCATGGCTTCTCTTCAGGCAGCCACCATCTCAGCATCCAACACGGACTGCCCCAAAAACTATCTGGAAGGTGCCTAGGGTCAGGACCACCCTGGCCCAGCAATCCTTCACCCTTAGAGCTCCATCCTGGTACAATGCTCTCCCACTGACCGTCACATCAATCACCAATTTAGGTCCTTTTAAAGCTGCCTTAAGGGCCCATTTCCTATCCTCACATCAATGCCAGTGTAACCGGTAACCTGTGGATCCTGCACCATGATGCTGACAGGCTTAGATTGATGGAACATTATAAGGTCTATCAATCAGCAATCACCCATAAGAAGGCAGAATTCCTGTCCAGGGAAATTGCTGCTGCAAGAAATTGACCAGATCAGCTCTTCTGGACTGTGGACAGACTGTGCAATCCAGTCTGTCTTCAGTCTGGAGGAAATTTTTCACAAGTAAAGTGTGATGAGCTCACTCGATTTTTTGCAGATAAGGTTGCTGGCATCATGTCGGGTATCAGCCTAGCTCTTTCTATGAGGGATTGTGGAGATCGGTGGGAGGTAGCGAGCACCCATTCTATCTGGTCTGACTTCAGCCAGCCGGAATTCATGGACATTGAGAGAATTGTCCAGACTTTGCGACCAACCAGCTGTAGTTTGGATCCAGGCCCTACACCACTATTGGTAGGTTGTGTAGATGTTATCTGCCCGATCCTTGCTGAAATTGTCTGGAGTTCCTTGAAGAAGGCGGTCTTTCCTGATCCCCTCAAAGAGGTGGTTGTTCGACCACTCCTTAAAAAATCCTCCTTGGATCCAGACTGTCTAGCAAACTACAGACCTGTCTCTAATCTACCCTTTGTGGGTAAGGTTATTGAGAAGGCGGTTGCATTGCAGCTGGATGACCATCTTACAACCCACAATGTCTATGATGCTCTTCAATCTGGGTTTAGGAAAAGACAGCACCGGGACCACCCTTGTTCGGGTCTTAAATGACCTCCTAGTAGCAAGAGATCGAAAGGTTCATACTATCTTAGTCCTTCTTGATCTTTCGGCAGCATTTGACACTGTACACCATGGTGTGCTCTTGGAGTGCCTGTGGCTTCTTTGCGGACTGTTTGCAACAGTCCTTAATTGGTTTTGATCTTTCCTCTTGGGCAGGTCACAGAGGGTTGTCACTGGAATTTATTCCTCTGATGCCCTCTCCCTGTGCTGTGGGGTGCTGCAGGGTTACATATTGGCACCCATGTTGTTTGCAGTGTATATGCTGCCACTGGGAGACATCATTAGGCGATACAGTTTGGGTTTTCACTGTAATGCAGATGATACCCAACTCTATCTGTCCTTTATTCCCAGACAGGATGATGCAATCTCTGTGCTTAACAACTGTCTGGCCAAAATCAAGAACTGGACAAGCACTAGCTGGCTGAAGTTAAATCCGGACAAGACTGAGGTGCTGGCTGTGGACCCGGGTCGTACTGAGGCGGGTCTTGGGGTCAGGCACCCTTTGGGCTTATGGCTTGATGGTGTCCACCTTATGACCTCAAACCGGGTGTGTAACCTGGGCATTATTTTTGACAGCAGTTTGATCCTAAAATCACAGGTGTCTGCCATTGTCAAATCTTCCTTTTATCATCTAAGGAATATCACCCAGGTGAAACATCTGGTTCCTCCAGCTGACCTTCCTACATTGGTCCACGCCTTCATAACCACCCGCCTTGATTACTGCAATGCCCTCTACCTCGTGCTTCCGGAGGTTGATATCCGTCACTTGCAGCTAGTGCAGAATGCGGTGGCCAGGCTATTGATTTGTACATCTAGGTCTAGTCATATAACACCTGTGCTGCGCAAACTACACTGGCTGCCGCTACAGTGGCGGATCACCTTCAAGGTCGGTTTGCTGACTTATAAAGCCCTACACAAACAGTGACCCCATTACCTGCAAGAGCTTCTTACTCCCTACTGCCCCTCCCGCTCACTCCAATCTGCTCACGAGGGATTGCTAGAGGTTCCCAGGGTTTGGTTAAAAACATCTGGGGCACGTAGCAGTCACAGAAACATGGTACACAGAGAACCATGACTGGGATGTTAACATACCAGGGTACATAACCTACAGGAGAGACAGGCAGGGGAGAAGAGAGGGAGGAGTAGCTCTCTATGTAAAGGGATAAAAGCAACTGAACAAAAGAGTAAACAGGGAGGAGAGGAGGCACTGTGGGTCACCTTGGAGACTGGAAAGGGCACCACAATCCGCACAGTGGTTGTGTACAGACCCCCATGTCAGGGGGAGGGGATGGACAAGGATGTGATAGAAGGCATTCTTAGAATGGCAGAGAAAGGGGAGATACTGTTGATGGGAGACCTGAACATGCCAGATGTAAACTGGAGCACATTTGCTGCAGCCACATCCAAGAGCAGGGCCATTCTTTTTTTTTTATATTTTCTTTTTATTGATTGTTGGTTATTTCATTTTGTACAGTTAATTACATGCTTTCAGAAATGATCACATTACAAGCATAGATCATACTTCAATGTACCATTTTGTATTACTGTACCATAATTTAATATTTTATTAGGACAAAGAGACTTCCAACCTATCTATCTAGTAACCTTCCATGAGGGTACAGCCAACCACCCATGTCCCTTTCCTTTCAAAACTCTGGCTTTCCTCCTATATTTGACTCTTCTATCAAGATACATAAATAACCTCAAAATCCATTATCTATTTCGTTTTGTGTACAATAGAATACCCATGGTCTCCATAATGGTTCTATTAACAGTTGCATATTATGAATTTTAGCTGTTAAAGTTTCCATCTGGTAAATATCTACCACCGGTCTCCTCCATTCATGTACTGATGGGATAGTTGGAGAGTACCATCTTTTTGTTATAGCTTTTTTAGCAGCTAATATCAAAATTGGTAGCAAAGTCTGATGCCATGAAGGATTGTGATAAGGGTAAATTGAAAGCAGCACTATCTCTGCTGTAAGTTCCACTGTCTCCCCTAGACATTCTGAGATTTCTTTTTGTAATGTATACCAGTATGGCATCAGTAAGGGACATGACCAAAAGATATGACCTTGATCGGCCAATTCACAATGACACTTTCTTCAACACTCCCCAGCCGGTTGAGAATGGTATTTAACTTGTACTGCTGGAGTACAAAAGAAATGGCTTCTACATTTCCATGCAAATTCACACCGTCTAGTAGCATGAGTAATCATGAAAGCCTGAATAGATGCTCGAAGCCATTCCTGTTCCTGTACGTCCATCTCCAGATCTCTATTCCAACTATTTAATATTGAGATAGTGGAGTCTCCCATTCCCTCCCTCAAGATTTTATATAAAAAATCTATCTGATGGGGCCATAACTTGCCTTTGATATGGTCTTCAGTATACCTCCAAGCCAAGGGAAGAGGGGCAGGTAGCTTGGCCTCTGCCTCTCTTTGTCGTAGTAAATAGTTCTTGACTTGGTTGTATCTGAAAACTTCTCTTTCCAATAAACTGAAATTAGTCTGAAGTGTTTCGAATGGAATAATCCCTGTATGAGACAGAAACTGTCTATAAAATTGCAACCCTACTTGTCTCCAACTAGAGAATGTATGGTCTAAAAGTGCTGGCAAAAACAGGGAATCCTCTGAAATTATGGTGCAGTGAAAAAAGAGTTCTCTGAAGGCCTTGTGTTTTTTTATTTTATACCATATTTTTAATATATGAGCTGTATAACCAGTAAAGCCTTGAAGTTGTGGCGGATTTGCGATCGAGGCCATAGTGATCTTTATAATTTCATACAGGTTATTTATTGCAAACTCCAAGTCTTTCCAAGGGGATTGGTAAGTAGTTATAAGCCACAAAGAGAGAGTTCTCAAAAGTGATGCCTGAGCGTACAATCTTAAATTCGGTAGGTTTACTCCACCTGATGAGCCTGGGAGCTGAAGAAGTGAAAGCCTTATTCTTGGTCTTTGGCCGGTCCAAATAAAGTTTGATATTAGCTTGTCCCATGATTTAAAGTAGAAGTTTGATGGTAGGGTGGGTAAATTCTGGAAGAGATATAGTAGCTTAGGAAGGACTATCATTCGGATCGTCTTGATTCTTTGAAAATTGGAAGTGGTAATAATGACCATGTGGACAGATCTTTTTGCAACTGATTAGATAAAGGCTCATAATTTAGTAATTCTAGCATCTCCAAATTTTCAGGGATTGTTATACCTAGGTATTTAAATTTCGTTTTATGCCATTTAATAGGATATTTATCCTTTAAATCTTGAGTTGGAGCAAAAAAATAAATGCATCAGATCTGTTTTAGTTATATTTAATTGAAATCCCGCTATTTCTCTGAAATTCTCTAATGTTTGGCAAAGGGCCGGTAAAGACTTCTCCAGGGAAAGGGCGGTTATAAGGATGTCATCTGCAAATAAAGCTATCTTGTATTCTCTTTGACCCACAGAGACCTCCTTTATCTCCGTATTTTTTCTAATCATTTCAGCCAATGGTTCTAGATAAATGGCAAATAGTAATGGAGACAGTGGGCATCCCTGTCTTGTTCCCCTCTGAATATGAATTGGTTGGGTTAATGATCCATTCACCCGGATATAAGCTTTGGCATGCTCATATAAATTTTTTATGCAGTCAATGACAGCTTCGGGGAAAGAGAAATTTGATAGGGTCATCCACAAATAATCCCAGCTCGCCCTATCGAACGCTTTATCAGCGTCTAAGCTAAGAATAGTGGATGGAAGTTTTCTGGTATTGATGTATTCTAGGAGGAGTGTAAGCCGTCGTAAATTATCAGAAGTATTTCTTTGTTTTATGAAGCCTGATTGATCTTGGTGTATTAATGTAATAAGAGCTGTTTCTAGTCTTTTGGCTCAAATGCCCATGAATATTTTATAATCTATGTTTAAAATTGAAATAGGACGATATGATGAGGGAAGAGAGGGATCTTTGTCTGGTTTTAAAATTGGGGAAAGGACTGCATAGTTCCAAGAGGGGGGAGGAGGTTCCCCTCTCTTTACCTCTCTGAATGTTGATAATAGACTTGGAAGAAGCTGGGGACAGAAAGTCTTACACCATTCTGAACCAAATCCATCTAGGCCTGGATATTTTAAGGGTTTAATTGTTTTCTTTGGTAGTGGATTTTTTCCTGACTTATAGGTTGCTCCAGTTTTCTCTTCATAGGGTCTGTCAGCTTGGGTAGCTTAAGGCTTTTAAAAAAAGTCTTCAGTTCTTTCTCTCTGATTCTGGGTGGGGAGGGGGCAGTATATAGAGTTTCATAAAATTGTTGAAATGCCTGTTTTATATGTTCTTTTCATAAGAGAGGAGATTTGTAGTTGGGGACTTTATTTTTAGAATTGTGGATGCCCTCTTTCTAGCCCTTAATTTTCTTGCCAATAGTTTAGCTCCCCTCGTCCCGCCCTCGTATGAAGATTGTCAGAAATAGATCAGACTATGTAGAGTCTTATAGTCCATTACTTCTTGGATATCTTGCTTCAGGGCCTTTATCTTAGTTGCAAGAACTCTATCTCCCTCTCTGTATAATAATTCATATGATGATAGTGATTCTATTAGAGACTTCAATCTTGTTTGTATTTTTTTTTGTTTATAGGATGCATATGACAACATTTCACCATGAAGAACCACCTTCAGGGTGTCCCATTGAATTGCAAAGGATATCTCCGGGGTTTTGTTATCTTGAATTATTTGGGGGATATGTTTTGTAAAATGTTCCAAGAATTTTTGGTCTTGTAATAAAGAATTATTCATTCTCCACAGTTTTATTTTTTTCAGTTTTCCCAAGTTAACTTTAAGAATTAAAGGGTTGTGCTCAGATAGAACTCTGGGGTCTATTTGTATATCCTGTACTAGGGTGAGATGCTCTCCCGTTATGAGAAAGTAATCAAGTCGAGAGTATGTTTTGTGTCTCCCCAAGAAAAAGGTAAATCCTGGATTAGAAGGGAATATCTTTCTCCATACATCTTCTGTTCCCATAAAAGATAAATTACCTTTTAAATATTTTGCTGCTCTAGATAGCCTCAGCGGCTTTGGGTTCGATGAATCTAAATGAGGGTGGAAAGGTATGTTAAAGTCGCCCCCCATTATAAGAATTCCTTTGAGCTTTTCTAATACCCTTTGTAAAAACATCTTGACCACCACAAGTGGGGTTCGGGGTGGAAGGTATGTGTTTACCAAGGTAACTGTTTGTGAAAAAAGAATTCCTGTTATAATCACATACCGACCGTGGGGATCTATATAGGTATCTTGTATTTCAATCGGGGTTGAGGTGGGAATTAAAATGACAGGCCCCTTTTATGGCCACTCGAATGGGAAGATGCATAAACCTGGTAACGTCCCCCCCAATGTAGTTTTAAATGTTCCATCGCGGAGAGATGGGATTCCTTAAGAAAGTAGATATCTGCACCTTGTTTACCCAGATGATGCATTACTTTATATCGCTTGATAAGGGAATGTAGGCCATTTACATTCTGTGAATAGATTTTTGCAGGTATGTTAGCCATTATCCCAAGAAAAGTAACATTTTTCTGTATTTTTGGTGCAGCTTCGGAGGATGAAGAGTGGAGGAAGCATATTGATTTCTATGGGAAATTTCCCTTCTCTTATCGGAAGCCGAATCGCTCTTGATTTCATATTCCTGGCTATTATTATGAATTTTCCTCCTCCATTTCCTGTCTCTCCAAAGCCCGTCACCAAAGTTGGAAGTCTCCACCCCTTTTTATTTAATTTAACACCAAAATTTTTTTTTCAGTAATAAAACAAGTAAATATGTTAACCATAATATTTCTAAACCTAAAACCTCAAATCTCCTAATGGAGACAACTATATACATGTGGTCTTCCACAAGTGGGGGAGATATATTCATCTCCAACCCGGGAAAAGAAAATCCCAGGGAAAAGAAAAAAAGGGTGAAAATGGAGGGAAATAGATTTGCCTTTCCCTCTCTTATCCCTTGGGTAAGTGGGGGTAATCCACAGATTGTGGATCTATGTCCACTTGAGAGGGAACTCCCTCTCTAGAGACTAGTTTCTATCTATCACTAGTCCTAATATGGTTGGACTAAGTGTTTATCCCTTCACAGCATTTTCTATCTATCTAGTGCTAAAAGGAGGGGCTCCTCTTTGCCCCAGTCATGTTTAACAAGTACTGAAAGAGGAAGAGAAAGAAAGAAAGAAAGAAAGAAAGAAAGAAAGAAAGAAAGAACTTTTCTTTTTCTTTTTCCTTTCCCCCTCCCTCCCTCCTTCCCTTTATATGTTTTCCCCTTTCCCTTGGGTAGTCATTTAAGTAGTGATATTTTCTGGTCTCCTCCTTTGAAATTTGTTCTGACCTCCTTTCACCTCCTACTCTAGGGAGGTTTCTAAGTTAAGGCTTCCTGAGGATAAACTCAAAGTTTTATAACCAGAAGTTTGACTTAAGAATATGTCAGCTTCTCTATACTCCATCCTAATATGTAAGTGCTGGTTTTTTGTCTGTTAATTCCCTAGATAGTGTTCTTCTCAGTTTCTAATCGATTGGGGAGGACTCCTCTACAGGGTAGTGGAGGCGAGGCCTAAAGGGAAAGAAAAAATGAATAACTCCACAGTCTAGTAGTGGACCAGTGAAGGACGATCATTCTCATGCTTCCTGATTTGGAGTCCTCTTGTTTCACTAGTTCTTTTACTGTTCTATCAAGTATATGTCCAATAAAATGACTCATTTCGTTCATTCTCTCCATTTTAGCACTGTCTTTCCTTCCTTATTCGAAAGTCCCCACCCCGAGGACTTCTCTGCTTAGCAATACGTTAGCCAAACTCCTCATGGAGGTTGTAGAGTGGGGTTTCTGAATACTCTTGTCTTGTCCAGTAAAGCCTGCAATCCTCATTCTCCACTCTCTCCCCGAACTGCATCTCGAGTGGGAGATCCCAACTGTAGCTGCCATTTCTTTATTTGTAGCTTGGGATCGGCTTTTGAAATTATGCCCTTGTGAATTAAATCATTTTTTGCCTCTAGTGCTGTATTATATGTGATAGGGCCATTTGGTAGTAGTACTGTTAATTTCGCAGGGTAAGGAGTCCAGAACCTTATGTTTGAAGCTCCCAGTAGAGGGAACAAGGATGAGTATTCTCGTCTTAAGCGTTGTGTGGCTGGCGCATAATCGTTGTCAAAAATAATTCAATGTTTCCCCAACATAACTTTCTGCTTATGCCACACCTTTGATAGGATTTGGTCTTTCTGGTAATAGCTATTGAATCTGATTACAAAGGACCTGGGTCAGTCATCAGGTTTTGATGGACGAATTCCCAATGCACGATGTGCCCTTTCTATATCTATCTGCATTTCTGGGCCCAGATCCAGGGTCAAGCGTAGAAAGTAATCCGCGAAAGCCACAGCGTCATTTCCCTCTTCTCCCTCAGGTACGCCATATAGCCATATATTTTTCCTTCTCCCTCTGTTTTCCATATCTTCTTGTCTCATTGATTGATATGACTGTTCCTCTGCGATCGTATGTATCACTTTCTCTATTTCACATATTTTGCTCGTATTTTCTGCTGTCTGAGTTTCCATCTCACTTACTCTATTTTGGAGCTCTCCCAAGTCAGTGCGAATCTCTTTTAAAGCATCTCTCATCTCTGTTCGGAATTCTGTAATAGCTTGCAGTATTGTCTCAGTAGAAACGTTCTCCGGTATTGATTTTTTTTTATTATTATTATCTCCTCTTTTCCCACGTTTTGGCTCTGGCGGTTGGGAAGCTGGAATGGTCGCTTCAGAGTCTAACAGGCCGCTTTCGTCAGCATCTTGGAGCTCTTGCAGTGGGTGGAAGCGGTTCTTTTCTAAGAGTGCCATTTCCTCGTTTGGTGTTATTGTTAAGTCTAGGAGGTTTCCACATCAATCGAGTCCTCTTAACTACTGATTTTCAGTTTACTTTATCTTTTTAAGCGAGGAAAAACTGCTGTTCTGAGTTAAGGTTTACAGGAGCCCAAGCCTGTGCTTGTTCATGCCGCCATGTCCCAACCAGAAGTCGAGCAAGGCCATTCTTGATGCCCTACAGATGGCATGCCTCAGACAGGTAGTTTCGGAACCCACTCATGAGGGAGCACTCTTAAACCTCGTACTCTCAAACGGGGGCAGTGAGAGGATCTCAGATCTAGAAGCGGGTTGCCATCTGGGAACAAGTGACCATCAAACCATGTGGTTCATGTTAAACTCAGCTACAGAGTCAAGCCATGCAAAAGTGAGGGTACTGGACTTCAGGAGGGCTGACTTTGGCAAGATGGGAAAGTGCCTTAGAAAAGCACTAGCAAACAGGCTAGAAGGAGGTGTGGAGCAACAATGGGGAATCATCAAAACTGCCATCACAGAGGCAACAAGCCTTTGTGTGAAGCAAATAAACAAATCAAAACAAAAGAAAAGGCCACTTTGGTTCTCAAAAGAGGTGGCTGTGAAAGTCAGGAATAAAAAGATAGCATTCCGGAAGAATAAGGAAACACAGAAGGAGCAGGACAGAAAGCTGTACCAGTTAAGGCAGAAGGAAGCAGGGAGAGAAGTCAGAATAGCAAAGGCCCAAACTGAAGAAAAGATAGCCAACTCGGTTAAGAAGGGGGATAAAACCTTTTATAGGTATATCAGCGAGCATAGAAAGACAAAGGGAGGGATAGTGAGGCTGAATAGAATGAATGGTGGGTGGGCAGAGAGCAACAGTGAAAAAGCAGGGATACTGAAGGAATATTTCTGCTCAGTATTCACAAAAGAGGAGGGGGAAGTGCCTAATCCAATTAACAGAAGCACTCTTGATAGGGGGGTCGATCCCAGTCCTTTCACAGAAGAAAGGGTTCTGCAAGACCTCCTAAAACTGAAGGTGGACAAAGCAATGGGGCCTGATGGAATTCACTTCAGAATTCTAAAAGAATTAAGAGTGGAACTAGTGAAACCACTGGTTACTCTTTTTAATAAATCATGGGAGGATGGTGTGGTACCTGAGGACTGGAGGAAGGTGGATGTGATTCCCCTTCACAAAAGTGGGACCAAGACAGAGGCAGGAAACTACAGACCTGTCAGTCTGACCTCTGTGGTAGGGAAAGTGATGGAGTCACTTCTGAAGGAAAGAATACTTGAGTACCTAGAGGCCAGTGGGGCACAGGACCCAAGGCAGCATGGGTTCACAGCGGGAAGGTCATGTCAGATGAATCTAATAGATTTATTTGACTGGGTGACCAAAGTAGTAGACCAGGGAGGAGCTGTGGCCTACCTAGACTTTAGCAAGGCATTTGACACAGTCCCACACAAAAGATTAATAGTCAAATTAACCAGCCTGGGAGTGGATCCCAGTATGGTAGCCTGGGTAAAACATTGGCTGGACAACAGGACACAGAAGGTAATTGTAAATGGAGTCCACTCTGAAGAAAGAGGGGTTACTAGTGGGGTACCGCAGGGTTCAGTATTGGGTCCAGTCCTTTTTAATGTCTTCTTAAGTGACATTGCAGTGGGACTGGAAGGAAAAGTATGCCTCTTTGCAGATGACACAAAGATCTGCAACAGGGTTGATACACAAGGAGGCATGGAAAGGATGAGAAGGGACTTGGCAAGGTTGGAGGAATGGTCAGAAGTATGGCAGCTAGGATTCAATGCAAAGAAGTGCAAAATAATGCACCTGGGAAACAAGAACCCAGGGAAGAATACACAATGGGTGAGGAGGTAGTAACAACAACAAAAAGGAAAGGGACCTGGGGTAATCATATCAGATGACCTTAAGGTTAGCAAGCAATGTGAGAAGGCAGTAGGGAGGGCTGGGGTATACTGGGATGCATAGGGAGAGGCATCAGCAGCAGAAAACAGGAAGTTGTTATCCTCTGTACAGAGACAGTTGGTGGGACCCCATCTGAGTACTGTGTCCAGTTCTGGAGACCCCATCTCCGCAAGGACATAGACAGGATAGAGGCAGTCCAGAGGAGGGCAACTAAAATGGTGCAGGGTCTGCAAGAGAAGCTGTATGAGAAGAGACTAAAGGAGCTTAATATGTATACCCTTGAGGAAAGAAGGGAGAGGGGGGACATGATAGAAACTTTTAAGTACCTCAGTGGAATCAACAAAGTCCAAGAGGGTAGCATCTTTCAGAAAAAGAGACATGCAAGAACAAGGGGACATAATTTAAAGATGGGGGGGTGGTTCAGGGGCAATGTGAGGAAGTATTATTTCACAGAGAGGGTAGTGGATGCATGGAACATCCTTCCTGAGGAGGTTGTGAGGTCTAAAACTGTGGGAGAATTCAAGAATGCATGGGACAGACATAAGGCAATTCTGGTGGGGGGTAGGAAGAAATAGGCTGGTGGTTACCTAGGATCTGTGGCCTATCCTGTACGGAGGGAAATGGGCAGACTAGATGGGCCAAGTGGTCCTTATCTGCCATCAAAGTCTATGTTTCTATGCTTTTTTTCATGCTGCCCCTACGCTGTGGAATTCTCTACCTCGTCAGTTGAGGGGATGCCAGACCATCTTGAGTTTTAAAATAGAGCTTAAAACATATTTCTTTTATCAGGCATTTTCTGATGGTTTTTAGATTTTATTGTTGTTATTTATTTACTGAATGTTTTCCTTTTTGTACAGTGCCTTGGCATTTGAAAGGCGCTTGAAAAATACATTTTACTTACTTACTTACATGCTGCTAGGCCATGCACCTGCCCTTGGCCTGGCAATGGAGAGCCCTCACTATTTCTAGCCTACAGGCTCCTCACCTCCCTCGGTTACCATATAGTTGCACTGGACTATGAATGCATTGTATTATGTATAAGACAAGGCCTCCCTGAGGTTGCTTACTACCAACTCATATCATGCATTGCTTTAGCTACCAGTTGTATAGGTCTTAGCTGCTCATTAGGTAAATATGTCAATAGCTCCGCCCTGTTTTAGCTACCAAATGTACAGGCATTAACCCTTGCTCATTGTACTTATACTCTCTATGATTGCTCACCCACATTTATTCTATGTATGTACTGTATGAATGTCTACATTTTATTCTGACGTGGAGCCTTTGGAAACGAGTCTATAACTCAAAGGGTTATAATTCAGATTTCCTAAATAACTAAATAAATAAAATACTATATATCTGTCAGTCTAACCTCTATAGTAGGGAAGCTGATGGAGTCACTGATCAAAGAGGACCTCACAGACTACCTGGAGAGCAACATGCTCTAGGATAGTAAACAGCATGGTTTTTGTGGCAGGAAGATCTTGTCAGACTAACCTGAGAGTTTTCTTTGGCTGGGTGACAATGGAATTAGACATGGGCCATGCTGTTGGTCTGCTCTGTTTTGATTTCAGCAAGGCTTTTGACTCTGTACCTCACAAACGATTGCTCAAGAAGATGGAAGACCTGGGTGCAGCTAAACCCATAGTGAACTGGGTGGGTAACTGGCTAGAGGAGAGGCAGCAGAAGATGGTAGTCAATTTGGTTGAATCAGAGGAGAGGGAGGTTATAAGTGGGGTTCCACACTGATTGGTTTTGAGTCTGGTCCTCTTCAACATGTTAATTCGTGACACTGGAGAAAGAATCCAGGGTAGGTTGTGTCTCTTTGCAGATGACATAAAACTGTGTGGGACAGTGGGTAGTGATGAGGGAATAAGGGAAATTCAGAGAGACCGACAAAAGCTAGAGGGGTGGTCAAATGTCTGGCAGTTAAAATTCAAAGCTAGAAAGTGCGAGGTAATGTACCTAGGGAAAAAGAACCCCAAGACAGAGTACTGGATGGGAGGAGAGAGACTTAGCACTACAGCTGAGGAACAGGATCTGGGGGTAATTAGCAACTCACTTAAGCAATCAAGGCAGTGCAACAAGTCCTATAGCCAGGCTAACAGGATGCTGGGATGTATCAGGAGGGGGTATTGATAGCAGAAGAAAAGAGGTGTCCCCTCTACAGATCCATGGTGAGGTCTCACCTAGAGTACTGCTCCCAGTTCTGGAGTCCTCACCTCAGAAAGGATAAGGATAGGTTGGAGACAGTTCAGCACAGTGTTAAAAAATGATTCAGGGCCAGCAGGGCAGATCCTATGAGGAACGCCTCAGCGCACAAAATATGTACTCACTGGTGACCAGAGGGGAGAGGGGAGATATGATAGAGACCCTCAAGTTCCTTAAAGGAATTAGCAAAGTGAACTGCGGGGAACTATTTATTTATTTATTTATTTGATTTTTGTTTACCAGGTAAGTACACTAGACAACAATGTTGCCTATGTTCAGGCACGACCCAGGAGAGTACAGACAGGGGGAGACCAGAGTCAACATTAAAGAGTATTTCATGACTCAGCATGAGGTGAGAACAAACATTTGAACCAGTAGCGGCTCTAGCCACAAATGGTTACCAGGGCACAGCTGGGGCACAACATATGGCAGCCAGGGCACTGATATACTGTTACTATGGGGGAAGCTCTGCACCATATGGGGCACCAACTGGGGCACAGCATTTTTTAACCGGGGCACGTGCCCTGGCGGGCCCTGGTGTAGAGCCGCCACTGATTTGAACAGTATACAGCCAGGTACAGTCATTATCAGTGATGACAAAGAGAAACAGATAACATTACATTAATTATTTTCATCTGATGATACATCAATGACTAAATTGAAATGACAAACAGAAAACAGAACTTAAATGAAGTAGCATTATAACAATAGGATTTCTGCTGGATGTGGGAAACTTTCAGATTTTGGAGACCAGCAGGAAATCAGTAAGTGCCATAGGGAGGAGAAAATGCTAGGAGAGAGGCTCAAGTTACAGCACAAGAGCAGCAGTCAGATTCTAATAGGTGTGCCTGAAGACCCAGTTTAAAGGCCTTGTGGGATTTGGAGAGTTTGATGTGGGAGGGAATGGAGTTCCAGGAGTGGGGGGCAGATATGGCAAAGGATCGTTCTCCTTTTTTTGTGAGATATCTGGGAATTTCAAGTTGGATTTGAGCAGATGCCCTGAGGAGGTATGCTTGGGAGGGCTGAGTTAATAGTTTGGCAAGGTATTTAGGGGACCCCGTCCTAACATACTAACATACTATTTGCCAGCAGATTAGGCCTTATGGTCTATCAAGTCTGCTCGAACCTAGATCCTTAGTTGGGTGCAGAGACCCTCCCATCCCTTGTGCTCCAGAAACCCCTATCATCCATCCCCACCCCCCCGGGACAGGCCATCATCTGATACATCCACTTTCTGTGTCTGTCCCACCCTCTCTTAAAGCCCTCCACTGTGGATCTCTGAACCAGCTCACCAGGCAGAGCATTCCAAGGGTCCACCACCCTCTCAGTGAAAAACCTCCTCCTCTTTTCCCCCCTCACCCTTCCACCTTCCAACTTCAAACCATGCCCTCTGGTGATGCCTCCCTGCTTTAGTCTAAAGATCCCCTCCATGTTTACCCTATTTATTCCCTTGAGGTACTTGAAGACCTCAATCATGTCCCCCCTGTCCCCCCGTCCTGATCATATTATCAATTGTACAGCCCGCAGAACAATGTCTGAGCGAGTCTGGGGAGAGCCAATTTAGTTTCAAGTAGAGCAGGCAATGATGGGTAAGTCTGTGAGAGGAGAGAGCAAATCTGCATATATTGTTATAGCAGGTGCTCCATTTCTGGAGCGCTCCTTTGCTAGCTTTAAGGTAAACCTGAGACAATATGTCAGAGCAGGGAGGAGAAATCCTCTGTACAATAGCAAGCCGGCAGCATCATTGAGGGAGGACCTAATTTTAAAGGCAAGACCAAGTTTTGAGTAAACTGTCTTACATGTAGCCACAATGTGGAGGTTAAAGTCAAGAGATGGGTCGAGAGTGACTTCTAGATACCTGAAGGAGGTAACGAAGTCGAGAGGGGAGTCATCTAGAGAATGTATCAATAAGTCTGGAGTAAGAGATCTGATTCTTGACGGGGGCCAAAAAAGCATAGTTACGGTTTTCTTAGCATTCATTAGGAGCTTGTTCTGTAGTAACCACTCCTGCAAGCAGTTGAAGTCTGCTTGAAGATGTGCTCTTACTGATAAGGGATCTTTACCACTGGAGAGAAGCACCATGTCATCAGCATAAAGGATCAACGAGGAGGAGCAGGGAAGGGAGGACAAGTTGTTAATGAAAAGGGAGAAAAGTAGTGGGTCAAGAATAGATCCTTGGGGGACTCCAACAGAGGTAGGAGAAAGATTTGAGACAGTGGATTCAATTTGGACAAATTGCAACCTCCCTGAGAGGTAGCTATCGAACCGGGAGATGGTCGACAGGTCAAAGCCAAGGCGGGACAGTTTGGAAAGTAGCAGAGAGTGATTCACAAGGTCAAATGCCTTTATGAGATCAATAAATATGGCCCCAGTGAGCAGGCTCTTATCCATTGCTGTAAGGACTGCATTTGTCAGCTGAAGTAGAGCAGTTGTGGTGCTGTGTCCTGTTTGGAATCCGTGCTGGGTAGGGGAATAAGGTTGTGAAGGTGCAGGTAATTTGCGACCTGAATAGCGATGGCCTTCTTGAGAAGTTTATTTAGGGTAGAGAGATTGGCAATCCGTCTATAGTTTGACATATTTTTAGTATCCCCTTTTTTGTGAATAGGGACAATGCGGGCAGTTTTCTACAATGTTGGTACCATTTGGGTTATTATGGAAAGATTAAAGATTCTTGCAATAGGAACAGCAAGGGGAGGGGCTGCCTGCTTCAAGAAGCTTGGCAGTAGCACATCCGGGCCAGCAGATCCATAGGTGGATACTGATTTGAGGAGAAGCAGTACTTCGGTGGAGGAGACTAATGTGAGACGAAAAGGGGTTTCATGCGAAAGTTGCACCTCAGGCGGAGGTGAAAGAGGTTGGTTGAATTTCTCAGTGTATTCGGAGAGATCTGAGAATTGTGCATTAAGAGCATTAGCAATAATAGGTAACTTATTACAATTTGCGTCATTCAGTGTCATGTTGGTAATGGCTATCCTGGGCCTTTGCCCAATTAAATTTATGATGTGGTTCCAAAAACCCCTGGTATCACCCGCTGAAGATTGGAGAAGCTTAAGGCAGTAGCTCCTTTTAGCCTTCCGAATATCATTTTTGCAGACATTTCTCAATTGTCTATAGTTAACCCAGTCTTCTGATTGTTGGGACTTCTTTGCCAAGGTCCAGGCCTTGTCTCTTTTTATCATGGCTCGAAGGAGGTCTTTTTTCAGCCATTTATTAGGGGATCCCCTGAGATGCCTTTTTTTCAGAGGGATGTGCAGATCCTGAAGGGCAAGAAGCTGAGACATTAGGTATTCAAGTGCAGTGTTTACATCATCAGTGTGATACAGTAGATGGGAAACCAGTCTATATTATTAATATCCTCGAGAAGTGCAGTTCGGTTTAGTTTGGCAAAATCCCGAAATTGAATGATTCTTGGTGGGGGGGGGTTAAGGCAGTGGCCATTCCAGATACAGAAAGTAGGCAGGTGATCATTAATAGAATCTGAAAAGGTCCCTGCAGCAATTATTTTATTTGCTCTATTCGTAGCCATCCAGTCCAGGAGAGACTGGCGCTCCGAGTTAGAAGAAATGCTTGTAGGGCTAGAGATAAGTTGAGCGAGGTTAAGTCGGGCGAGAGCTTCAGTATATGTACCGGCGTGACTCCATGATAGGTCTAGGTTGAAGACTCCCATTAGTATGACTTCAGATCTACCCTTTAGAGTAGCCAGATAATCAAAGAGCCCATTTAAGCCAGGGAGAGCCCCCTTTGGAGGATTGTAGGCACAGATCAGATTTAGCCTTTTATCACCCCCTAGTTGTAGAACCATATGCAGAGCTTCACAGTGATTTGTTATCCAAGACTGGAGTACAGAAACATTGAGATGCTCTTTATAATAAAGGGCAATTCCTCCACCCTTTTGTTTGGTGGGGCGATCGGATCTGGACAAGCTGTAGCCAGGTATTTTGTACATAGAATCAGGCATCTCTGGCCTGAGCAATGTTTCAGTTAGTCCAAGTATGTCCGGACAGTAGAGGGCTATCCAGGCTTCAAGTTCAGGAAAGTTTGCTGGTAAACTTCTGATATTCATGTGGGCAATTTTCATGCCCTTAGTGGAGAACCATGAGGAGTCATTTGTGGACCTGGCATTCCAATGGAGGCCAGGGTTAGATTCTATGTCTCCTGATAAGCATAAGCGCAGAGGCATCACCCAAACTTCTTTGTAGAATCTGTAATTGCGCTTGAGGTATTTGGGCATGCTAGGGGGATGGTAGAGAAGGAAATGCCCTAATTTGGAAGGATGAGTTATATGGAGGGACAGGTTAGGAGAAGGAAGCAGCCTGAATACCAATTTGTGGTCACTTGGACACGAATGGAAATTAACAGGAGGCAAGTTTAGGAGAGATGTGAATACGTACTACTTTATGGAAAGGGTGATGGAACCTTGGAACAGTCTGCCGGCAGAAGTGGTGGCTGTGAAAACAGTCTGGGGATGTAGCACATCAGTATAGCAAACCAAATTGAGCAACTCAGAAATGAGCACTTCAATTTGGTCACTTTCAGGATCGGCGAGGAGGAATGGATAGCACGGAGAGGGAATAGAGAGGGAGAATGGGAAAAATGTAGAGGGGAGAGAATAGTGATGGAAGGGGGAAGGAAGAGGGATGGGCTAAATGAGGATGTGGCGCATGATGCCACTGAACTACCCGCCTAGTGTAGTGGGTAGGGACATCTGCGGTGCTGGTGGTCCCACGTTCAGGACTTTGGTGTCAGCGTGGCTCAGTTGGTAGCACATCCGCCTCTGGACCAGAAGGTCGTGGGTTCTCGTCCCACACCGGGATTGGACTTGCACCTAAAAATCGCTGACATACGAGTGCAGTATTGGGGGGTGCTGTACTGCTGGGGTGTGCCGTCCTTCGGATGAGACGTTAAACCGAGGTCCCTTCTACCCATCCTGGTGTTGTCCTGGTGGGTGTCCAGGTGGAAGTAAAAGAACCCAGGGCACTATTCACAAAGAGTAGGGAACATTCCCGGTGTCCTGGCCAGCATTCCCCTTCCCATAAACCGGTTCATGCAATTATCCAGGCTGTGTGTGGGTGATGATGTGCGATATGGCTGCCACCACACATTCAGTCACTTCACTACCAGTCTACCATTGCTTGTAAAGCGCTTTGGATGTATGAAAAGCGCTATATAAATGCTGATTCTTCTTCTTCTTCTTCTTCATATAGGTATGTTTTTTTTTTTTTTTGTAGGTGTTCATCTTTTGTTTTAAACTTATTGCCATCATCAGTCCCTCTTCTTTCCTCCAGTGCCTGCCCCCCTCCCCCGGGAAATGATTATATAAGTATGGGGGGGTTCAGGGAGCAGAGCCCCCCCATATTAAACATTATTTTACATGTGTGCCGATTTGGTGTTCATAGAAACTTAGAATTTGATGGCAGATAAGGACCACTTGGCCCACCTAGTCTGCCCGTTTCCCTACCTAACAGATAAGCTGCAGATCCTAGTTAACCAACAGCCTACTTTCTCCTATCCCCCACTAGAATTGTCGTTATGTCTGTCCCATGCATTCTTGAATTCTCCCACTGTTTTTGACTCTATGACCTCCTCAGGAAGGCCGTTCCATGCATCTACAACACTCTCTGTGAAGAAATACTTCCTCACATTACCTCTGAGCTGTCCCCCTCTATCTTTAAATTGTGTCCCCTTGTTCTTGCACATCTCTTTTTTTGAAAGATGCTACCCTCTTGGACTTTGTTGATTCCCTTGAGGTATTTGAAAGTTTCTATCATGTCCCCCCTCTCCCTCCTTTCCTCAAGGCTATACATCTTAAACTCCTTAAATCTTTCTTCATATGTCTTCTGGTGCAGACCCTGCACCATTTTAGTTGCCCTACTCTGGACAGCCTCCACCCTGTCTATGTCTTTGCGGAGATGGGGTCTCCAGAACTGCACACAGTACTCCAGGTGTGGTCTTACCAACTGTCTGTACAGAGGGCCAACAACTTCCTGTTTTTTACTGGTGATGCCTCTCCCTAAGCATCCCGGTATCCCCCCCAGCCCTCCTTACTGCCTTCTCACATTGCTGGTTCACCTATAGATCATCTGATATGACTACCCCCCGGTCCCTTTCCATTTTTGTTGTTGTCAGTATCTCACCCCCCATCGTGTACTCTTTGCCCTGGGTTTTTGTTTCCCAGGGCATTACTTTGCACTTCTTTGCATTGAATCTAAGCTGCCATACATTTGACCATTCCTCCAACCTTGCCAAGTCCCTTTTCATCCTTTCCACCCCACCTTGCGTATCAATCCTGTTGCAGATCTTTGTGTCATCAGCAAAGAGACATACCTTCCCCTCCAGTCCCTCCACAATGTCACTTATAAAGACATTAATAAGGACCGGCCCCAGTACTGAACCCTGTGGTACCCCACTAGTAACCTTCCTTTCTTCACTGTGGACTCCATTTACTATTACCCACTGTGTCCTGTTGTTCAGCCAGTGTTTTACCCAAGCTACCACTCTGGGACCCACTCCCAGGCTGGCTAATTTGTTTATTAATCTTTTGTGTGGGACTGTGTAAAATGCCTTGCTAAAGTCTAGATAGGCTATGTCCACAGCCCCTCCCTGGTCTACTACTTTGGTCACCCAGTCAAAGAAATGAATTAGATTTGTTTGACATGACCTTCCTGCTGTGAATCCATGCTGCCTTGGGTCCTGTGCCCCACTGGCCTCTAGGTACTCAACAGTTCTTTCCTTTAGGAGTGATTCCATCATTTTCCCTATCACTGAGGTCAAACTGACAGGTCTGTAGTTTCCTGCCTCTGTCTTGCTCCCACTTTTGTGAAGGGGAATCACATCTGCCCTTCTCCAGTCCTCAGGTACCACACCATCCTCCCATGATTTATTAAAAAGGGTTGTCAGTGGTGTTACTAGTTCTTCCCTTAGTTCTTTTAGAATTCTGAAGTGAATCCCATCAGGCCCCATTGCTTTATCCACCTTCAATTTTAAGAGTTCTTTCAGAACCCTTTCTTCTGTGAAAGGATTAATATCAACCCCCAATCCAGAGTGCTTCTATTGACTGGATTAGGTCTCTCCCTCCTTTTCCACTGTGAATACTGAGCAGAACTATTCATTCAGTATCCCTGTTTTTCACTGTTGCTCTCTGCCCAACCACCTTCCTCTTTATTCAGCCTCAGTATCCCTGCCTTCGTCTTTCTTTTTTTGGCTCTCTAATGTACCTATAAAAGGTTTTATCCCCCTTCTTAACTGAGTTGGCTATCTTTTCCTCAGTTTGGGTCTTTGCTATTCTGATTGCCTTCCCCACGTCCTTCTGCTTTAACTGGTACAGTTCTCTGTCCTGCTACTTCTGTGTTTCCTTATACTTCCTGAATGCTATCTTTTTCTCCCTTACCTTCCCCACCACTTCTTTTGAGAACTATAGTGTTTTTTTCTTTCATTTTGATTTGTTTATTTACTTCTCACAAAGGTTTGTTGCCTCTGTGATGGCAATTTTGATGTTTCCCCATTGTTGTGCCACCCCAACTTCTTGCCTGTTTGCTAATGCTTTTCTGAGGCACTCTCCCATTTTGACAAAATCAGCCCTCCTGAAGTCCAGTAGCTTCACTTTTTTGGGGCTTGACTCTACAGCTAAGTTTATTGTGAACAACACTGTTTGGTGGTCACTAGTTCCCAGATGGCTACCCACTTCAAGATCAGAGATCCTTTCCCCTTCCCCATTTGAGAGTACCAGGTCTGGTCAGTGTTTATTGTGATGTGCTGAATTGGTTTTCTGCAGGGTGTACTCGCTGTTTTGCAAGTCGCCCCAAAATATTCAATGTTATGACATGGAACTCAGGGGATTCAAGCAGGACTGAGATATAAGAAAAGGAACTGTGGTTACCGGGGATGACATGACCAAGAAGGAGGAGAATAGAGAGAGGACTGGGACTCTTAGGACCCTTGAGAAATGATAGGTTCCAAGGATTATAGGGAACTTGGGTAAACTGGATGGACATCTGGTCTTTTTCTACCATCATTGTCTATGTTTCTAATTTCTTACAAATCAAGGGGGATAAGCTTGCTTTAACTCACGGTGTGCCTTGGAGGTGCTGGCTGAGAGAGAAAAAAAATAAATAAATAATGTATGTCAACATTAAGAACAAAGCAAATATATACGTTTCTCATGTATAACACAGCTGTCAGATACAAGAACGGCATGGCACTAATATATTGAATTCTTTAAACATTGTAATGTATTGTTTTGTACCAGAGAAATTTTGTGCTTGCTTGTATTGTAATGCCTTGTAATGTAATGCTATGTACTTGTTCAATTTTTTTCTTGTCACTGACGTGGGACCAATGAGTATCTGCTCCTAGGTGTTCTCCAGGATAGCTATAAATAAATAAAATAAATAAAAACATAGAAAGGTAGAATTTGACAGCAGATAAGGACCACTTGACCTATCCAGTCTGCCCATTTTTGCCTACATACATTACTACCGCAGGTTGTACTTGATCTATATATCTTTCTCCCTCCCCCATTCCTTTCTTCTATGATTCTCTTGTGCCTATCCCATGCATTTTTGAACCCCACCACTGTTTTCACCTCCACCACCTCTGCTGGAAGGCTGTTCCAGGAATCCACCATTCTTTCTGTGAAGAAGTAGTTCCTCATATCTCTACTGAATCTACCTCCCTCCAGCTTCATAGCATGTTCTCTTGTTCTTGAGCATCTTTTCTGCTGAAAAAATATTTCCTTCTGTACCTTATTTACCCCCATGAGGTATTTAAAGATCTTTATCATATCCTCCCTTCCAGAGTGTACCTACTGAGGTCCTTTAGTCTCTCCTCATAGGGCTTTTGATGCAGACCCTGCACAATTTTAGTTGCCCTCCTCTGGATTGCCTCCACTCTACATCCTTCCAGAGATGTGGTCTCCAGAACTGAGCACAGTACTCCAGGTGAGGTTTTACCAGTGATCTATACAGAGGCAGCACCACCTCCTTCTTTCTGCTGGTGATAACCTTCCCTGTGCACCCTAGCATCCCACTAGCCCTCCTGGCTCCCTTGTCACACTGCCTGGCCACCTTTAGGTTATCCAGTATGATTACCCTAAGTACCCTAGATCTCTTTCCTGCTTGGTGGTTGTCAATACCACTCCACCCATTTTGCACTCTGCCTCAGGGTTTCTGTGCCCTAAGTGCATTAATTTGCAACTTTTTGCACTGAAACCCAGCATATATACCTTGACCACTCCTATAGTTTTCTAAGGTCCCTACTCATCTTTCCACCCCCTTGAAGTGTCCCCAATTACATATTTTGGTGTCTTCCGCAAAGAGGCAGTTCTTCCCTTTCAGCTCCTCTGCAATGCCCATTATGTCCCTTATAATGAGATTAAAGAAGACCAGCCCCAGCACTGACCCCTCAGGCACCCAGCTGGTCACCCTCCCTTCCTTGGAGTGAACTCTGTTTACCACCACCCTCGGTCACCCATCTACTAGCCAGTTTCATATCCAGTTTACCACCTTTGAACCAACTCCTAAGCTACCCAGCTTGCTTACTAGTCTCCTATGTGGAATGGTGTCAAAAGCCTTACTGAAATCTAGGTAGGTCACATCCACCACGTCACCCTGATCTAAATCCTTGGTCACCCAATCAAATAAATCTATCAGATTCTTTTGATGTAACCTCACCCCCTGTGAAACCATGCTACCTCAGGTCTTGTAACCCACTGGATTTAAGATATTCCACAATTTTTTCCTTCAGCAGTGATTCCATTAACATTCCTATCACTGTTGTCTGGCTGATTGGCCTATAATTGCCAGCCTCCTCCCTGCCACCTCTTTTATGTAGTGAGACTACATCTACCCTCCTCCAGTCCTCCACAACCACTCCTGTTTCCAGTGAACTGCTAAATAGAACTATCAGAGGTGCAGCCAGCACTTTCCTGAGATCTCTTAATACCCTTGGTGCACCCCATCTGGCCCTGTTGCTTTGTCCTCAGATTAGTGATTCCCTTCAGGACTCTTGCCTCCAAGAAAGGATTAATGACCATTTCCCTCCAAAAGCTATTGCTTATTTTTTATGCCCCCCCCCCTTCTCCTTCCTTTGTGAACACTGAACAAAAGTATTTTTTCAGGATGTTTGCCTCTGCCTGGTCCCCCTCTGCACATCCCCCCTTCCCTTGGTGGTCAGGAAAGGGTGGGTAAAGCCAGAGATCAAGTAGGGTCTGTGCTATTGTAGTAGGTAGGGAAAAAGGGCAGACTGGTGGGCCAAGTGGTCCTTATCTGCTGTCAATCTTTGTGTTTCTGTGTTTCCCTTTTTAACATTACAATCCCACCCCTGGTCTTCCTATTTTTACTTACATACCTAAAAAAAAGTCTTGACCTCTTTCATTGCCTCCTGGACTAATCTCTCTTCAGTTTGCACCTCTGCACTCTTTAATGCTTGCCCTGCTTCACTCTGTTTCCCCTGATACACTTTTCTATCCTCTCTCTGCATCTCCTTATACCTTCTGAATGCTACCTTTTTAGCCACCTCTTTTTGAGAACCACATTGGTTTCTTTTTCCTCTTGCATGTGTTCACTCATTTGACACAGAGGTTTGTTGCCTTTACAATGCTCCCTTTTAGCTTCACCCACTGTTCCTCCACCCCACCCACACCATCCCTCTGCCAGGTCATTTCTATTGTGCTGATTTTTAAGAAGGTTAGCAGGACACAGAAACAAAATTACAGACATGGGAGCCTCAAGTGATGGCAAAGATCATGGAGGCGTTACTGAGAAAATTTGTTGAGGAACACCAAAGTCAGTGGAGATTATGGGCCAGTAATCAGCATGGTTTCAGAAGTGGCAGATGGTGTTAAATGAACCTGATTAGCTTTTTGGAAAAAAAGTGAGCAAGGCTCTGGACAAAGGTAGGCAGGTTGATATAATTTACTTGGACTTCACTAAGACTTTTGACTCAGTCCCACATGCTGAACTGATTAACTGCTTTGAGGATTATAGTCTGGATAGTAGAATTATTACATGGATTAAGGAATGGCTGAAGCATAGGTCTCAGGTTGTTAGGATGAATGGAGCTGATTCGGAGTAGAGGGATCTGATAAGCGGAGTTCCTCGGGGGTCAGTGCTGGGGCCTACTCTACTTAACATTTATGTCAAAAGTATAAATATTTTGAAAGGAGGGTGGATAAGTAAATGTGCGGATGATACCAAGATAGGTTATTTAGTTGAAGTCTGGGAGCAAAATAAAGGACTTGCAAGAGGAACTAAACAAGTTGTATGAGTGGGCAACTGTTAAAAAATGAGGTTTAATGTGGACAAATGTGTGGTTCAGCACTTTGGAAGGGAAAATTTGGAAGCAACGTATAAAATCAGAAGCCACATTCTTCGATCCACTGATAGTGAAAGGGACTGGGGTGATTGTGTCTGATGATCTCAGGCCAGACAGACAGTGTAATGAGACCATAAATGAATGTAATAAAATGATGGGATGTGTCTGAAGAAATATTGTGAGTAGGGACAAAAAATGTTGTTTTACTTATCTACAGGTCCCTGGTAAGACCTCGATTGGGATATTGCAGGCAGTTTTGGGCTCCTCAGGATGCTGGCTATGTTGTTAAACTAGAGAAGGTGCAAAGAAAAGCTACCAAATGGATTGTTGGTTTGAAGGATCTGGAATAGCTCGAGTCTCATTTCTTTTTGAGGTGATTGAGAGGTGACCTAATAGCAGTTTACAAGTTGCTAAAAATCCCTGATCTAAGGGAACAGCTAGGTATTGAATTCATAACAACTACCAGCAATATTAGGGGCCATAAGCTTCAAATAAAGGATGAGCATTACAGGATGACTAAATGGAAAAATTGGTTTACACAGAGGGTGGTGACACACTGCCATGTATTACCAGAGGAGGTAGTAAACAGTAAAAATTTGGATATGTTCAAGAGTAAATTGAACAGCTATCTACAAACTGAGTAATTTACCAGCATTCAGAGGTCCAGGTAAGAAAGAGTACCAACCTATTTTACTCACCTTATTTTAGAAAGTACTCTTCAGAATTTTTTTTGCAATTAAATAAACTTTATTAAGTAAATGTTCAAATATCACAATCACAGTCACACAATGTCCAGTCCTTATAAAGACCCGCTCCCCGTGATTCCTTCTCCCCCATCCAGAATTATTTTTTAATGAGTACCAATACTCACCCAACAATTGTAAATGTGCCACACTCCATTGAACAGTGCTTCATAACAGAACTGGTAATTCAAATGGAACAGTTTTTTCCAGATTTACAGCACTCGTATGAATCCCAATTTTGTTTTACCCACTATATTTTAAAACCGGTGAGTAAATTACTCCTGCCTGCCATTATTATCTGGGGCACTGTTAGCACCTGATCAATTCTTATCTAGAAAAAAAAAACACCTACATTGTTTTTAAAAATGTACTCCTCACTCCACTCCATCCAGACATTTCTACGCATCTCAATTTGGTTTTACTCTTCTCACATTCAAAATACAGAGCACAGTTCTCATTAAAAAAAACAAAATCTTATCTGGAACCCTGCTAGTATTGCTCATTGAGTATGTAGTAGTCAGGCTAGATGGGCATATTGCTCCCTCCTCTCTGTTTCTTTTATGTTCTTATGTTGTCTTTTTAGCTTTACAATCCCACTCCTGGTCTTCCTCTTTTTACTAACATGCTAAAAAATGTCTTGTCCCCTTTTGTTACCTCCTGGGCTACTCTGTCTTCAGTATACACCTTTGCACTCCTTACTGCTTTCCCTGCTTCCTTCTTTTTCCCCCCAGATACACCTCCCTATCCTTCTCCCTATGTGTCTCCTTATACTTTTTTAATGCTACCCTTTTATTTATTTATTTATTTATTTTTGGTAACCAGGTAGGTCCACCGAGACCAGGGATCCCTTATTCAGGTGCAACCCAGGGTTAATTACAATGAACAAGAAACACAACCTTATACATTATATTTGTTGAGAACAGTTATAGAAATAATACAAGTTGAGAATATTTATAGACACTTCATACAGAGGAGTACATCACTTATTAGTCAACAATATCTCACAGCACAATCTCGGCAGTTCCGTGGAACAATGACAGACAACACAGCATCTCAGGTTTAATGCACATAACTGTACAACAGGAGGCCCCAGATTCAACTCCCACCACAGCCACTGGCTCGCTGTAAGGTGTGGCACAGAATGACAATCATTGCTTCTGTCTGAACTGTAAAATGGGTAGGAGTCGGGCCTCAGCTCTACTATCTTGGGTAAATGAATTGCAAACTAAACAATAAATAACAGAAGAGCAACCATTTGCAATTTCCATCTTCAGTTGTCATATTTTTTGTTATCCTAAGTCCTTCTCGAAAAGATCTGACTCAAGCATGAGTAGCTTGTGGTGTGTCCTGTTTTACGCATGGCATTTCTTCTTTCATATTCTGCCACAATGTTTTCATTTCATTTTTAAAGACAAGCCATAATATGTAAAGAACTCCTTTAAGGCACACAGGTCTTCTTTTGATGTGCTGCTGAAGACATCAAGCCACTTGTCATGCACCATAGACACATTAGCAGTATAGGCGAGAATCCCAAGGTAAACATTATCAAGAATCAAGATTGGCAATTCAGTGGAAACAGCATAAAGTTTATTTAATGAATTACCTTGTAGCAGAATATGCCTGGGAGAAAAAAGTGCATCATTCGGCTTTGGATTCCTTGAGGTACTCATCACAGGTGGCCTTCCTTTCCATAGTGCCAATGCCTGTAACATTAATTGATACTATCATCTATTCAGACAATGGTTACAGCTCACATAATATTGAATGCTGCAGCCTCGTAGATGACAAGCAGCTAACATAGGGAACATTGTTTTACCAGGAGTAGCATACAAATCGGAAGCTTGTTTCTGGATGCGACATGGGAGCAAGAGGACGTTTATTTATTATTATTTATTTGAGTTTTGGAAACTGGGTAAGTCCACCGAGATAATTGCAGTCCCTTTTTCAGGGTCGACCCAGGGGTTGAGGAACAACCATGAAGTTGCAAGTGAAATCAGCGATGCAGTTCTCGTGTTACGAAGTTGGCATTAGGCAGAGTATGTGTCGAGACAAGATATTGCAATTACACAATCAATTTCAGACTTTCTTTTGGTGAGCGATGCAAGCCTAGATAGAGGAGGCTACATACAGTGCAGTTATAGTTTTAAGTGACTTGCTCAGGATCACACAGTATGCATCTAGGCGACTGTGGGATTCAAACCCAGGTCTCCAGATCTGCAGCTCAGAGCCTTAACCCACTGCATGATACTGCCTATACTACCTACTGATCCTTGTTCTTTTATCACTGGAGCTTTATATCCACTTCTCCTTGCAGCCTTTTAGTCTTTACCTTTTCAGCCACCTCTTCTGAGAACCATAGCAATCTCTTTTTCCTCTTGCTTTTGCTCACTTGCTTGGGACCAAGGTCTGTTGCCTTCACTATGCCCTCCTTTAGCTTTGCCCACTGTTCCTTCCCTCAAAGTCAACTTTGAAGCATTCACCCATCTTTATAAAATTTGCCCTCCTGAAATCCAGGACTGTTGCCCTTGTGTGGTTCAATTTCACAGCCATCCTTATGTTGAACCACACTGTACGGTGATCACTGGTCCCCAGGTGGCATCCCACCTTGATGTCTGCAATACTGTCCCTGTTAGTGAGTGCCAGGTCCAGTATCGCACCATGATGAGTGGGTTCACAGACTAGTTGCCTGAGGAACACCTGCTACAGGCAGTTCAGGATGTCCCTGATTCTAGCTGAGGCCACTGCTGTGAGGTTCCAATCTACATTTGGCAGCTTGAAAATGAAATCCCCCACCAGCAGTACCTTCCGCTTTTCTGCCATCTTGCCAGTGGCTTCCACCAGTACCTAATTTAATTCCTCCACCTGTAATAGAGGTCTGTGGAGCACTTTAGTGTGAACAGTGGATACATTCCCCATCTTCAGGGTGACCTACAGTACCTCTGCCTCCTCTGTATCTTTGTCACTTTTATGCTTTCCCTCACATAAAGCACCACACACCCTTTTTTCCTTCGCACCTGGTCCTTCCTGAACAGAATATAGCCAGGTATGGCCATGTCACAGTCATGGTTTTCAGTGCACCATGACTCGGTGATGGCCACAATATCTAGGTTGGCCTCTGCCATGATGGCATCTAGGTCCGGAATCTTATTTCCAAGACTTCTAGCATTCGCACACATGGCCTTCCAGATTATTTTCCCTGTGTTACCTGGAAAGAGTTTTCTACTCTCACTCCTGATTGGGTGTTTCTAGTGTTCCTCTTTTTTGTTTGTTTCTATTTGTGTTTCTCCGTGCCTTGTTTAAATCTTTTGATACTCCAGCCCTAGATTGGTGTTGCTGCTGTTCCCAGTTTTAGCCTACCTTTGACCTTCTGCCTTTCCCAGCAGGAACAGGTGTCTTGCCTTAGTTGAACGGCAGAGTTCCCTGCTTCTCAGTTTCCTCCTGACGCACCACAGTGCCCATGATACCAGGTACCTGTTCCACTCCTTTGCTGGTCCATTCACTCACTTGGGCATGAAAGTACTGAACATGCTAGAGTGGAAGTGCTTTGATAGTCCTCTTGTAGTAAGCACTAAGCCTCCATCAGCTCTAGCCCCCAATTACACACCTGATTCACAGGACTTCCCGAATTTACTCAGCCCCATTAATCTCCTGAGGTAGTCTTCCCCCATCTATTATAATTTTAAAGACACATTAAGTTCCCCAAACACTAACTACAACTATTTTTTTTTCTCCCCACTTACCATGCTACTTTCAGTATGAAGAGAATATAAATATGCCTTTAATGTACTGTTGCACTGATAGTATCCTAGAAACTAGGATACCAACAGATACCTCCTATTTGGCCAGATAGTTGCTGTGGTAGGATAGCAGTGCTCTCTGACAATGGATCCTACCCTCTAGGATCTAGTCAATGGATCCTTTTTTTTTTTGATTTAGTCTTTTTGGTGCCTGTTCCACTTTTGCTGGATATTCACCTGGTCACGGACCCCTCAGCTGTGGCATCCCCAGATAAGCCGCACTCCCGGGACCCCCTGGATTACCCCTGGGTGGAGATGCAGCACCCCTGGCCCTTATGGCACCGTGAACAATGGGAAAGGGAGGGAGTCAGCCTGGGGAGTCGATAGCAGCTCAGAGGTGGGTTTCATTTAGGCAGCGGAGGCAGGTTGATTTCCCCCCATGGGGGGGCAGGAATGTGCAATGATGCCAGCATCCATCCCGCCCCCAGAAACCTTGTGGATGTAGGTTGCTGTGGCCCCCCTGGCATCCGCTAGGGGTCCCCCATGCACCAACGATGACCCTCGCCCTCCCCCCAGAGAAGGAGAGCAGTTGAAGGATGCTCAATCCTTCTGCTCCCTGGCCAGCCCTTTGATGACCCAAGTCCATTCCTGAACCCTGGTTACTGGGGCCGCAAGCGGAAATCCAACCACTGTGCCGGCGGGCCGGCTATAGCGCATGGATCCTATAAACATTATGGATCATTGGGATCCTAGCAACAAACGTTGTGAATCCTGTGGATCCCTAGCAACAGATCCAGTTTGGATCCTAACTATCTGACCTAGGATCCCTGGATGTGACCTAGGATCCATTTCTATCTGACCCCAAATCCTAATTATCTGACCTAGGAACCCTGGATCTGACCTAGGATCCATCACTATCTGACCTAGGATCCTACATCTGTCTTTGGTAGGATTTCTGGTAGTATTCTAGGCAGGAAACCAGCACTATCTGACAGATAGTGGTAGGATCCACAAAAGCACTCTCTGAGCAACACTACTTTAAGGTAAAGCTAGGTGCTTTCATTCCTCTGTCACCAAAGTCTGTTCTTACAGCCCCACTCGGTATTATGACCTCTTGGATGTGGCGAACCCAGTAAAAAGATTCAATAACTTTCTTCTTGAAGTAGCTTGGTGATTCTGTCACCACCTCTTGGGTTCCTGCATACAGTTTCTAGAGCTATGAACAAGTACCTCAGGCACTGCAGTTGTGTTTTTCCATGTGCCTACCAATAAGGCTATCAGCCATCTAAGAGCAAATAGTTCAAATATGTTCTTGTGCATGCTGTTTTAGTGGCCTGATGGTGCAGCCAAAGTACAAGAGAGGGCATGTGCACCAGATGGCATACACAGCAAATTCACTACTGCAGTTAAGTTCTTATTTTAATATCCCTGTTGTAGCCCTCAAGTGGGAGACATTCCCCTGAAAAAAGTAGTTGCAAGTTCACTAACTGCAAAGTGAGTGGGGGGGGGGGACAGCAAGATGGTTGTGGTGCTGCTCTGCTCCATGCTGCATGGTTTTGCTCCTCGCTCACCAACTCTGATTAAGATTTTCAGTGGCTTTAATGAATGAAATCCACTCTACTTTTTGATTTAAAATGCTGGAAAGGTATTTCCCTTGTAGTCAGGAAAGCTATAGAGCATTTTTTATTCCGAATAACAGTTTCGGCTGCCTGCTAACTCCGACATTTTGTTGGACACTTGCTGTGTCGAGTGAGAGCTGGCAGAACGTTAAAAGTATTGTTAAAGTCCTCCTGAATGAAACTTGTATTATTTTTATTTATAGTTTCCAGAGAAACACTTTTTGTAACCTGGAAACATGTGGCAACTGTTTTTTAGACCCTGTTCTGTCGTGTTGACCATCTGTCGATGTTCGTCATGTAGCCGGGTATTTACTATAATTAAAAGAAAAGGAGTCTGAATTGAATTCAGCACTGAGGGCTCAGAAGCCAGAAAGGAGTAGAGAGCTGCAGCTACTGGAGTCGGGGAATAACAGGAGTGGAGCTGGAGGACAGTCCACTGAGAGACAGCCTGATGGTTTGTTTGCACTATTAGGAAGGCAGTATAGTGCAGTGGTTTAAGGCTCTGAACTGCAAATCTGGTGACATCCAGCAGACCAGACCTGGGTTGGAATCCCAAAGTTTCCACTTGCATACTGTGTGACCCTGAGCAAGTCACTTAACTCCCCTCTGTTCCCAGGTCACACCTGTAAAAAAGCTTTCAGCTTAGTGTGCTACTCCTGGTTAAACAACTAAATAAAAAAAAAAAATAGTGCTCAAGGTGCCTTTTCTTCATTTTAAAGGTATGCCACTGTTGCCTAAGGGGAAGGTTGCTGTTGCTTTCAAATAAGAAAATATTATGCTCAGAGGAGCGTTTTTCTTTGTTGCATTTTTCAGATGGATCGCCTCCCCAAAAACCGAATTATAAGAAAAGTGAGATGGTCACCAAGTCTGGAGAGAATTCAGAACAGCTGTGCAGTAAATTTGGCAGAGACTTTTGGTCCACCAGCACAAGAGCCCAGAGATCGAAGCTGTGTTTATCTTTGTCTATTAGCTTAACACGAATCCCTCCTCAGTGAGTATTAGAAACTGCCTGCGGGGTAAAATTTCAAAGAAGGTATCTTTTAAAACTTTTTCTTATGAATGGCAACCAGTAATGTTTAGTTGGGAAACAAAGAGGACAGGATCACAATTTAGCTACTGTTATTGTTTTCAGGAGATTGTGGCTCTTTCATACAGTTTTTGACTTTTTTTGTTGGGAACTCCATTCGTGGATCATGATTTTTGCAAACCATTAGAGTCCTTCTCTGAAGTTAAGATTGTATGCTGTCTTTAAAGACTCCTGTTACAGCTGTGGAGAGGCTGGAGCTACATTTGGCTGTTTGTAATGGCTGAGATTTTAGCAAAGTTTTTACTCTGTTGTTGCAGTGTCTCAAGTGGGATGCACCACTATACTTTTGAGCTGCTGAATTGCTGCTTTATTATACATAATGGCCAGGATATTCAAAGGGGTTGCAAATGGCGCAACAGTGTTGCACCATGCACAACCCACTGATGCGCCCTGGCGTGATATTCAAAAGGGGATGTTGCGCTGCGCAAATCCCAATGCACCAGGGTGCACCAGTAATGTATGCAGTGCAAGTGTGGGGGGCATGCCCATGTATATTAGGCACATCCCAATATTCAGCCCAGGATGTGTGGTGCATATGCATGCACACACTCGCCTTGTACTGCACGGGGGGGTGCAAAGATCTGCCAAAAAAAAAAAGGAGAAAGGCCTGGCCACCCACAGGTGAGCTGCTGTATTGCAGGGCACAACACGGCAGCCGCCAGCTGTGGGTGACCACCCGACCTCCAGAGCCACGGTCCGTCGTCGTCGCGCCCCCCTGCCCGTCATCATCGAGCCCTCCCACCCACTCCTAGGCTCCAGTATAAAGAAATTCCCTGGTGGTCGAGTGGACCTCCTCCCCAGCCCAATCATGGGTATTATAAAATTAATCCTATCCCTGGTGTTCCAGTAGACCGAATCCAGCCCGACAGCGAACTTTGTGAAATGAAATGTATCCCTGGTGGTCCTGTGGACCCACTCCCAAGCCCAATCATAGACCTTGTAAATTTAGCAATCTCCTGGTGGTCCAGTAGTACCCTCCACCCACCTCACCTCAGTCTCCACCACCTCGCTCCCCGGTCAGTGGCAGAGTTCTCACCCACACATGCTAGCCTAGCCACCTGCCAACCGAAAGCATAAGCACGGTTGAGTTGCTCATTGGCTCCACAGCGGCACATCGGGCATGCAGACTCTTAGAAGTAGACAGTCCCGATATGTGAATGACTTCCATTCACATATCGGGACTGTTTCTTGAATAGCACGTGTCTGTATCAAGCATGCCCATTGGCCCATGCTCTGGACCAATGAGGATACAGCCATACTGGACGCCATCAGTTGGCAGGTGGCCAAGCGGCTTTGTGGGTGGGGAGCTGCCGCCACTGACCAGGGGCGGGTATGGACTGAGTGAGTGGGTGGGGGTACCATGACCACCAGGATTGCTAAATTTACAAAGCCTGTGATCGGGCTTGGCAGCGGGTCCACTGGACCACTAGAGACACGTTTCATTTCACAAAGCCCGTGATCAGGCTGGATTCAGTCCACTGGACCACCAGGGATAGAATTAATTTTACAGTGTCCACGATCGGGCTGGGGAGCAGGTCCACTGGACCACCAGGGATTAAGTACATGTAACAATGCCCGCAATCGGGTGTTGGGATGCTTTGCCGCCGAGCTGCAGGGGGCATCGGTCCTCAACAACTGCAACCTGGCAGGGCGCCAGGTGCAAGTCTCTGGGGATCGGTGCACATGCATGCAAATGGGACCATAATGACATGTAAATGGCCCCAGTTGCGCTTGCATGCATAATGGCCCCATTTGCATACTGACCACTGAATATCGTGGTTCCTGTGCCTAGCACAACCGCACTTGTGCTGGCGCATCCCCCTGCTCCTCACTTGCCACTTGTGCTGACGCAGTGCCACTGCACCATGCGCAGTGTGGGCAGCCACAGTGCCATATTCAACAGTGCTGGGCCATGGCGCAACACCGTTGAATATCACCCAGATCATGCCCTAGCGCATCCCAGTTGTGCTGCACCCAGGCTTGTGCCCCAGCCTGCCGCAGTCGGAACATCCCAGCCAATGTGTTCTACCTGGTCCAAATAAGGGGAAGGTTGTGGACACTTCTTATGCAACCATGTTAATACAGACCCAATGCTTCATATTAGTGTCACTTGGTATATCCGTTCTTGTGATGTTTGTGATGTTTTTTGTGCTAACTACTGTTCTCTAAAGAAATGCCTGAACTCAACTTTGAACTTCGAAAAAGTTCATGAATTTCTAATGAGACGAGTTTGCCTCTTCAGAGTATATTATCCCGCTGAAGTTTTAATACAGTTGTGCTCATAAATGGTTAATGGCTGCTATGGATGCTGCAAAAAGTGCCAGCTCACAAAGAATTCTATGTTTATGAATATTGTCTTTCATGTTGCTGTAATTTAATTGTGTGCTGCTTAAGTTTTGCTTTCACTGCTCTCATTGTTAACAAGCTGTTTTAATGAGCAGCAGCTCCTCTGTTGCCTAATCATTCAACTATTCATATGAACATACAAAATTTGCCAGTAGATAAAGGCCTAGTGGTCTGTCAAGTCTGCTCAAATGTGCAGCTAGCACCCCTTATTCTGAAGCTGCCCCTACCTCCCACCCTCTCTCTCTCCCTTGACCCTCCCCCGTACCCTGTCCCAGCCCGTTGTGAAGCAGTCCACTGTTCTACTGGATACCAGTTCCACTGGTAATTCATTCCACCCAGCTACCACCCTCTCTGTAAAACATTTAATTATTTAATTAGAGCAATACAGAAACTCTGTGATGTGATTACACTAAAAAGGGATGCATAAAATAGCCAGGTGCTCTAGCATCCTATTCTTAATAGAATGATATATTTAGCAACATAGAATTAATATTTTCACTGGATTTCAGTTAGATGGGTACGGATAAATATTTCAAAAAGAAAAGGGTCCTTTTTCTGCAATGTAGTCTGAGGCAAAATATGTATGGAATGGAGGTTGCCCAATAGGTTTGAGGAGTGGTGCTGCTGCAGGGCATCTTTATGGCATCCAGTGATGGCCACGAAGGGGAAGCAGAGTGAGGAATGGTAGTCTGGGCTAGTGTGTGGTGACCAGGCATCATTTCATGTGATAAAATGCCCCATGTTGAATAGACTCTCCTGGGCAATGGCTCCCAGTATGCACCTTGGGAATGGCCGATAGGAGTGGCTGTAAGTGGGGTGGAAAGTGGGGCTCAGAGCAACATGAGCTGCATGGTGCCCCGATGGGACCGCCCCCAAATGGTGTCAGCGTGGCTCAGTTGGTAGAACATCCGCCTCTGGACCAGAAGGTCGTGGGTTCTTGTCCCACACCGGGATTGGACTTGCACCTAAAAATCGCTGGCATCCGAGTGCAGTATTGGGGGGTGCTTTACTGCTGGGGTGTGCCGTCCTTCAGATGAGACGTTAAACCGAGGTCCCATCTGCCCATCCTGGTGTTGTCCTGGTGGGTGTCCAGGTGGAAGTAAAAGAACCCAGGGCACTCTTCGCAAAGAGCAGGGAGCTTTCCCGGTGTCCTGGCAAACATTCCCCTTCCCATAAACTGGTTCATGCAATTATCCAGGCTGTGTGTGGATGATGATGTGCGATATGGCTGCCACCACACATTCAGTCACTTCACTACCAGTCTAGCATTGCTTGTAAAGCGCTTTGGGATACTGTGTATGAAAAGCGCTATATAAATGCTGATTCTGATATCAGCTTGTCCTCTGGGCCATCAAGTAGGCACAAAAGGGACAAGATACATTGGGATGGGTCAAAACTACATGGGACAGAGTAATCTGGGAAGGGGCCATTGGCCACACATGGTCTGGCATCCGTCTAACTACCCCACTCTCTGAGTGAGGCTTGATTGGTATGTGGCAGGGGTGCAAAGTGGCTAGATCTTGCTTCTTACATATCAGGGGAAGATCGGTTGCATTATGACATGGCACTACATATGGGCCCTTTTGATGATGGTTAATCATATTATGGGTATTTAAATCTGACTCAAGTTAAGATAAAAAAACTAATAAATCATAAAGAAGTACCAGTAAGAAATTGATTGCAGGATATTTCCTTGAGTATGGAACAGTCCAATTCAGGTAATTCCATTGCTGGCATATCAAAATGAAATACATGGAGCAGACCTGATTTGGCTTGAACATGTACAAATTGTCCTTTGTATACTGTTTTGCAACCTCTCTTTAAATGTGTTTTAAGTGTATTTTAGATTGTTCTGTGTTGTAATGTTTTTTTTAACAATAAACTACTTTGAACTTGAACTGTAGTTGCATACATTGCTGTGACTGCATTTATGCATGCCTCTATGGTAGGTGGCAGTGGCAACTCATTTCTGGGCGCAGGGGGTGACTGCAGTAGCATTAATGTGTCTATGGACAAACAGGTCCCTGAAGTTTTCAGTTCTTGAGAAAATAATTCTTGGAGGGTCACCAAGTTCAGTTGCAAGACTAGGAACACCAAGTAAAATGGACCAATATTTATTGATGATCCCACTAGCCTGTCTGGAAATTCTGGTAAACTTGGTGACAAGGCAGAGTGGCTCCTTTTTTCCTTTATTTTTAGGTTTGGGATGGAGAAGGGACTTTGTGTTCAGATTTTTAGCTCTGGACGGGACTTGTTTAGACAGACTGCTTTGGTAGCCCCCGTCAAGAAATCCTTAAAATAGTTATTTTGACCAGGATTGAAATTCATTATTTGAATAGTTCTTGTGAACACACAGGAATTGCTTGTAGGTAGAGATGAGCGATGTTGGGAAACTTCACTCCATGAATTAATCTGCAAATTTAGTGCAGTTCATGGAGTTCTGAGCAATCCATGAAGTGCAAAGTGCTCAGGAAGTGTGGAATTTCACCACAAATAGTGAAATTCCACTTTTCGCAGGCGAAATTCTGCAAAACAAAAATTGCTTAGTCACACTGGCCAAATTTGAGACTAATAAAACTTTCATGGATTGCTCAACAGCAGTTAATTTGTCAACTTTGCCAGAACTTTGCTGGTGAATTCAAACTTCACAACATCTCTACCCATATGATATGGAGTTAATCGGTAGGCAAGAGTGCGATCTTTCTCCCTGCAGCAGGCTGTTGGTTTTCAATAGCCCTTGGTCTGGATAGTCAGGTCCCTGTCAACATGCAGAGTAATATCTATACAAGCATTTGTCAATGCCGAATGTTGCTTGCTTGTATGTGCTGTTTAGGTATTTGGAAGTGATAGTTCCATGCCTTCCTCCCAAGACATGCACTGTGTCTTTCCATTCAGTATTCACAAAAGAGTGGAAGGGGCAAGGGCCACAGCAGTACTTTTCAACATAGCCATTTTAAGACCTCTGCTCAGGAACAGTGTCACTGTAATTTTCTTAATCTGTCCCGAACATTGATTTCATACACCGACTGCGCCATTGTGCGCTACATGCATGGAAATACATTTTGGGTGACATGAAAATGACAGCTGTACTGCTCATAAGGAGGTGTGGTAAAATGGCAATGTCAAAAATCTGGAGTGCAAATATTAAAAATTTGCGAAATTACAAGCGTGCATAGGAACTGCGCAACGTACGCTCGTAAAACAGTCATTTTTAGGAATTTTTTCACCAAATTTTCAACATAGCCATTTTAAGACCTCTGCTCATGAACAGTGTCACTGGGATTTTCTTACTGTGTCCCATACATTGAGTTCGCACACTGACCACGCCATTGTGCGCAACATGCTCAGAAACACATTTTGGGTGAGATGCGAGAAATGACAGCTGTACTGCTCATAAGGGAGTGTGGTAAAATGACAATGTTGAAAATCTGGAGTGAAAATATTGAAAATTCATGAACTTACAAGGGTGTGTAGTAACAGCACAACACATGCTCGTAAAACAGTCATTTTTTGGAATTTTTCACCAACTTTTTAACATAGCAATTTTAACACCTCTGCTCATGAACAGTGCCACTGTGATTTTCTTAATCTGTCCTGAACATTGATGTTTCATACCAACTGCGCCATTGTGCGCTACATGCACAGAAACACATTTTGGGTGAGATGTGAGAAATGACAGCTGTACTGCTCATGAGGAGGTGTGGTAAAATGGTAATGTTGAGAATCTGGAGTGAACATATTGAAAATTCGTGAAGTTACAAGCGTGCATAGGAACAGCGCAATGCATGCTCGTGAAACAGTCATTTTGGGGAATTTCTTTTCACCAAATTTTAACATAGGGTTTTTGGGGCCTACCATGAACTGTGACACTGTCATTTGTAACAGGTCCCAAAAGGTGGTTCCGCATTGACTGCAAAATCACCTTCGGGATGATTAACGCCATGACAGTGACAGGACAGTGACAGAATTCATGAGGTGGGGTCCCAAACCCATATGGTTGAAAATTTAGTGAAAGAATTCTCAAAGTGCCTGAGATATACAGTAAAGTTGAAAACCCTGTTTATTCCATTATACAGCTTATCAGCATTTCCTCAGTTCGTGGTCGGCTTTGAAGAGTGCAGACGTGTTCCCGTCCACTCAAGATCGGGTCAAGGCCAGACTCCAGAGGTAAGTATGGGAAGTAGGTGGGGGGTGTGAGGAGGTAGATGTAACAGAGGGTAGGCACGGGTGGGGGAGGGGCCGGGACAGTCTGCAAGGGAAGTTTTTTTTTTTTTTACTTGGACAATGCTGGACTTGTGCCACGCTGGGGTAGGCTCCCAGTGTGGCAGCTGGAAGGCTGTTTGGGGGTGGGTCAGTGGAGCCGATGGGGATTGGGCACCCCCATCGGCCATAGGACCTGTAGCCACACTGGGGTGGGCTCCCAGCATAGCACCCGATAGTCTCGGGGGGGGAGTAGAGCCGACAGGGGATTGGGCACCCCCATTGGCCATACAGATTGCTGCCATGCTGGGGTGAGCTCCCAGCATGGCACCTGGAACTATGTTGGGGGGAGTGCAGCACAGCTGACTGGGGATTCGGCACCCCCATCAGCTATACAGTGTGTGCATGGGGGGAAGCATGAGCATGCAGTATATGTGTGTGTGTGTGTGTATTGGGGGAGCATGCATGAGCACATGATCTTATCGCTGCTCACTGAAGCATATCTCCCCTTTTCAACTGCTGTCATAGACAGCTGCAGCATTGATTGCAGCATTGATTGGAGATCTGCGGCCGTGCCTGCAAACACACTGACTGAATTGGAAGAGGGCTGCCACACCTCCGAAACCTCGGATGATGGCACTACGCTTCTTGCACATGCATGCAAGCAACATAAAAAAATAACACCAGTAAATCGTAGCTTGAAGGGGTTATTATTTAGCCATTGTAGGGATTTGCCAGCATCTTCCTTGGACATTTCCTATACATATATAATGTCATAAATATATATGTAGCATTTTCTACTATGGCACAGAAAACAGATTTTCAGCATTGGAATAGATGAGGGATTCTTCACAGAGTCCAAGGTTGAGGTTGGGGAAAAAGCACACCATAGCTTCCACCATGGCTGCACCACTCAGTGGAAAGAAAAATGTGTCAAACTCAAAATAGTTGTAGGTGAGGACAAATCTGAGGGCTTCAATGATGAATGTGGTGGGGGACAACGTCCCCCTGAGGGTGACAACTCAGGAAATGTGTAATAGGCCTGTATGCCCTGTTCATGGCCAATGCGGGTACAAAGTGACTCAACATCAGTGCTGAGCCAGAAATACCTTGGGTTCCAGTCAAAATCTTCGAATGTTTCCAGGACTTCTATCGTGTCTCTAAGATGGGACCCTTGGAACTGCACCCTCTCTCTTTAAGGAAAAAGTCCAAAAATGTACACACATTGTCTGTCACCGATCCCATCCCTGACATGATGCGCCATCTTAGGGGTACTGTATGTCTAGACCATTAAGTATCTTGGGAAGGGCATAAAACATGGAAATAACAAATGGATCTGCCCAAAAGAATTTGTATTTATCATCTGAGATGAAATTATAAGACCTGCCCATTCCAGAAGGTCCACAAACTTTTTAAATGTGTCCATGGGGCTATTAGTTTACCTCCTGTAATGTTGCTGGTTATCCAGCACAGCTTGCGCGCATCTGAGGCAGGTTTTCTCATTCAAAATAACAATATTGCCACCCTTATCTGCCACTTTTATAATAATATGTTTCATATGTGTAAGCTGTTGCTTCAGCCTGTTTTGTATTGTTGTAGACAAAGTGTGGTGCATTGCTATGCAAGTCATTGATTTCCTTTAGGACAACATTTTCAAATGTTTTGCTCAAGGGACTGTTGGTTGTGGGGCAAAACATGGTTTTAGATTTAAACATTGCCTTTCTAATAATCCTTAGGTTATTACCAGAGACATCAAATGCCATACACTGAGGACGGGTGTGGCACTAATGACTTCAGGAGCATCTTATAGAATTAGTGCTTCTAAAGTAGTTAAATTAAGCATAGCTTGTTCTGAGAAATTATCAGATAAGTCGTAGCCTCAATACTGAAATTATCACTAATCAGGGAAGAAACATTCAAACCTGAAAGCAATAGTACTTCATCACTGTCAGTCTCTGCTGGGCTCAATTAATTGGATGTCCATCACATAGCATTGAATATTAACCAGTATTTTAAATGTCATATTCCAATGAATGGACACCCATTTTCCTAAAAATTGTGAATTTTTTGAATCTATGACTTTTGACCTCCTGCATTTTTGTTATGCACTTATTTCCCTTTTGATTTACTAATTTTATGTATTGTTGAACACATGAGCTGTTACAAAGATTACGTCCTTGTATTATCATTGTCCTTCCAAAGGACCAACACTATTGGAGCTTTGTTAAACAAGCATTTGTCAATGCTGAATGTTTGCTTGCTTGTTGATGCTGGGTTCCGTTGGGGGAACAGAGGGTGCGGGGTGGTCAGTACACAGTGGGAGGGAGCAGGATGGTTTAATTTGATGCCAGGGAATGGAGAGTGTGGGGCAGCCAGCATGCAATGGCAGTGAGTAGGAGGGATACATTTTTTGACCGGGTGTCAGTGGGGAAGTGGAGGGTGTGGGGCAAGAGCAGGCAGCACACAGTGAGAGGGAGCAGGAGGGTTTAATTTCATGCCAGGTGCCAGTGGGGGAAATGAAGGGTGTAGGGGAGTCAGACTGCAGTGGGAGGGTTTAATTTCATGCCGGGTGCTGGTGGGGGAATGGAGGGTGCAGGGTGACCAGAGCACAGTGGGAGGGAGCGGAAGGGTGGGGCAGCCAGCATGCAAGTGGGAGGCTTTCATTGCTTGCTGTGTGGTCCCCTCTGTCACCTTCATACAATGCTGACTCCTCAAAGGCAGCATGAAAGGTAAAGCAATTGGGTTACTAGAAACTCTGAATTTTTTGCAAGGCTTAATAAAATACATAAGAGTACAATCATTAGACAGTGGAAAAAAAATCTCCAAATAAAATAAGGAGTAAAAGAACATCACCTGAACAATTGTGTGGCAGGATGAGAATGTCAACATAAAATTAAAATAAAACATTTATTCTTTTCACTCTGTCCTATTCTCTTAAACTTTTCTGTCTATCCTTAATTTCTTGTCAGGGTGGCCAACCTGACAATTCTGTTCTATCTGTGCTGTACCTTTAATCTGTTGTCATTCTAACTATCAAAACTGTCACATGAAGTTAAAAGCAGATCCCCTTTAAAGCCTCCAGCTATGTAGATTCTGTGGAAGATTTTGAATCCCCCAAGAATCAAGAGTGTTTCCAACACCAGAGCAGATTACCAGACAGCCCCATTTTAAAGCAAGTCTCTGCAAGGCTGGAAGATGAGCAAGCAGGCTGTTGCGAAGGAGAAAGAAAACTCTCCCTGCAGCTGCTTGCTGTAGATCTCACTTTGCTGCCTAAAAAAAAAAACAAAGAGAGTAAATAAAAAGTTAAAATAAGGACTGCAGCATTAGTGCAGACTGTTCCTGTGTATAAAGACATGATAAGGGGTGTTTGACTTGTTATTGTGTTGTTCAAATCTATCAAGAAGTGAAGTACAGTATGGGGAGTGAAATAGTGCAATGTTTGCTGATTGCTGAAATGGCAGAGCTGCCATGGGGGTGGGGGTGGAGAAATGTAAAACATAAAAATGTGTTTAAAATACAGTCCTCTATAAACAAGTTTGCTTTTCTTGGTTACTTTACCTGAAATGGTAGCAGGTAGCAAAAGATGGCTTCTATAGAGCTGGTAGCCTAGAAAATGGCTGCTAATATAGAAGTGTGTGATGATGTCATTAAAAGGAGGGGCTAAAGGTCCTTGATGATGCTTTCACCACCAATTAAGGTTCCTCTAGTTAAAATGAGTACCTATAGAGTATTGCTAATATTATGTTGGAAAAAGACACCATAAGTTTTAGATTTAGAGAAATTGAAGCCTAATCTTAAATTCCAGAGTAGAGGAGTAAGGTTTTGGTATAATTGATAGTCACATGTCAATGATGTCATGATATTTGTGCTATATTAACCTCCCACCAGGAGGCTAATGCAGGTGTGCTGGTCAGTTTCTTCTGACCAAGCAGGAGAGGAGGTGAGTGCCTACACACCAGAGTGGGAAGAAATACTGAATATACAGAAACGAGCAGGGAGTCTGAGGAAAGACTAGCCTGATTATTTTGTTTTGTTTTATTTGTTGTTATTTTGGTGTGAAAGTTTAAACACCCATTTATTTTCTGTAAATATTTTTTTGAACAGTCAATTTTTATCATTTTTTGGAAAATAAAATGATAAATGCTACCCAAGCATTTTTTATGCACTTGATTTAAGGACTGGTGTCTGTTATTGAACCCACACGCTTACAAATTGAAATAATCGTCTTTAATGCAGTACATATTACTTATCTCTGGCATCAGTAGCCATGAGGCAAACAAATAATGTCTATGTTTGTGTAACAGGAGGGTCACTGTACACATGTAGCTAGCTGCAGAGACAAAGCTGTCCCTGATTGCATCAGCAAATTTCTTTCAGGTAGGCACCATTTCTCTTAGATTGGTGTCATACACAGCTTGCTGACTGATTGGTGCCTGAAGGACAAGCCAAAGAAAGCTTCACCTGTATTAACCAGAACAGTGACACACCTCTCAAATGCATACGTACTGTACATTTGCCCATAACATCCAGCCTCCTAGGTTCTTTATCTGGGGCAAAGTACTTATTGTCTAGGTGCTTTAGAGCGATCATGAGCAGCCATAATAATCAAACCCACTGATGTATGCTGATTAAAATAATGAAATTCCATTTTCAAGACCTGAAATTCCAGGAACTGCACCAAAGATTGTTAGTCTAATTTACTGATTTTAGTGGGATTCTGCAGTCAATTTAACAGGTTTAGACATTATCAGAATAAAAGGTGGCTTAATATACAAAGCATGAAGCAAATTCTACCTAAATCCCCCTTGGAGTGCACAGTCCAGGCTCCTTTCTCCACTGAGGCAGCCTCTCTCCTCAATTATTCTGCTCAGACCCAACCAGCAGCTGCTCTCTCAGCATAAGGAGCTGTTGGTACAATTACTCAGAATTCCTGGCTGCTGTATGTAAATCAGCATTTGTACTGTTGTACCCGCTACTGAAATAGTGATCAGCTAATAGAAAGCTCTCAGCCAGAAGCAACAATTTAGACACAAAGGGTACCCCTAGGAGGCATACATTAAGAGTGGTCCAGCCCCTAGCATTACTGTCTACTAATCTTTACCTACTGCTATACCCACTACTGAAATAGTGGTTGGCTAATATAAAGCTCCTGGCCAGAAACAACCACATGAAATAGCTCAGACACAAAGGGCAAACCTAGGAGAAATACCCCAAGTGCAGTCCAGCCCCTAGTCTTACAGTCTGCTGAGCTTCATTGATCTAGACCCTGCTGGAAGAGAGACCAGTCACAGAGGGAAGGCAGTCTTCAATAGTCACAGAAAGCGTCACTGATCTTCACCCAACTGGGAGAGAGAGAGAGAGAGAGAGAGAGAGACACCAGTCACAGAGAGAAATCACATTCCAACAGTTGCAGAAGCAGGGATTCCTTGACAGCAGTTTTACCTGGGTGAATCCCTCTTAGAGTGCACAGTCTGGGATCCTTTCTCCACTGAGATGGCTTCTTTCCTCACTCTGCACAGACCCAGCCAGTGGCTGCTCTCTTAGTATAAGGAGCTGTTGGAACACTTACACAGAATCCCTGGCTGCTGTATGTAAATCAGCATTTGTACTGCTCTACAAACTACTGAAATAGTGGCCGGCTAATAGAAAGCTCTTAGTTGAAAGCAACATCTCAGACACAAAGGGCGCCCATCTGAGTCATATGCCAAGAGTGGTCCAGCCCCTAGCCTTACTGTCTGCTGATTTTCACTGGCTGAGGTACTCACTACAGAAATAGTGGTCAGCTAATAGAAAACTCTCAGCCAGAAGTCACATCTACTTCTCTTTTGTCCGAGTAATGCTAACAAGCAATCAACTATTCTCACATAAAAGCCTATACAGAGTAATACAGCCACTATGGATCTTGTAAACTGCAGTTGCTGTGGCACACTGTTTAGCAAGGCTTTTATCCTCAGAATCAATCAATCAATCACTTTATTTAACCAGACATAAACACCATTGAGCAAGCTCATTTTCAAGGTGGTCCTGGGCATGAGTACGGCACTGTCCAACATGTTTCACATTCAGGGACCTTAAATCTCAGCTGCATGCAGCCTGAGCTGAGATACAATACATCAGGCCATGCTGAGCAAAGTCAGAGAACCTACAGGTCCTAGACACACTGCACAAACACGCCTACCTCAAAGGACAAACAGGACAAGGGGCTGGCAGATAGTCAGGAATCATAGAACTATTAAAAAATCCTCTGCTAAGGGGAGTTCCAATCCTATTTCGACATTGAACCGATACTCACCCAGTCTCACAGGGTGACTTACATTGACAGCATTGATTCTCCAGCTTGCATAATGGGCAAATATTCTCCACATCCAAACCAGCACAAGTGCACCCCACCACTAAACATGCTAAATCAGAAAAGAAGAAAACTGTTCTAATAATAGGAAACTCAATGATTAGGGGTATAGAACCTCCAGTAGGATCATGTTTCTATTGTAGTCAAGTGCCTCCAGGGGACATCAGCATGGAGGGACACAAGTCGAATTGAGTTGATCATACATGGAGAGGACCACAACACTCATGTCATTCTCTATGTAGGTACAAATGACCTAGCCAGTAGGTCAGTGGAGGAAACTAAACAACATATCTTAGGCTGACAGACAAACCTTCTTCTCTTTCAACCAGTCTCACCTTCTCAGAGATTCTGCCAATCTGTAATAAGGGAGACAGCAGGCAGACAATCAGGGAAAAGGACATCACTGAATTTAACACCTGGTTAAGGAATTGGTGCAGGAAAAAGGTCACCAGTATATCGGTAATTGGCAGGACTTCTGTGAATGGGAGTTTTTTTAAATTTAACAGCCTGCACCTCTCTAAAGGTGTTGCATGAGTGCTTATTCAAAAGGTTGATGTCCATATTGGTCAATTTAACTAGTAGCCAGAGGAGTGCACAGGCACCCCTTACACCACAAGGGTTGCCTTTACCCCTCCCCATCAATAAACTGGTTCAGCAAGCATATGCTCTTATCATACATACAAGCAACACAAATCACATATGTAACAGAGCCAGGGTAAACCTTCAACTAACCAGAATAAACAGTGCTGGACAATGCTCATAGCCTGATTAACAAAATTCCCGATTTCACAGCCATGGTGGCAGAAGCACAGTTAGACTTGTTGCCATTACGTAAACATGGTTCACCAGGAACCACATCTGGGATGTACACACTATTCTAGAAGGACTGAGAAGGTAAAAAGGGAGGGGGAGTAGCACTGTATGTAAAAAAAAGGACATCAATGCAACAGAAATCTAAAGGAAGCAAAGCAAGGCAGAGGTATTCTGTATTACCCTCAGGCCTGGAGAGAAGGCCCCAATCTGGATTAGAGTTATCTACAGACCGCCATCCCAGGAAGCTGATATAGACAAAGAGCTCATGGAGACCATCTGGATGATGGCAGACAGGAGAGAGCTGCTGCTGGTAGGGGACTTCAATCTGCCAGATATGGACTGGTCCTCATACACAGTATCCACCAAACGAAGCAAAGATTTTCTGTCTACACTGCAAGGAGCAGGTTTACAACAGCTGGTGAATTCCTCCACCAGAGATAAAGCAATACTGGACTTAGTGCTCACAAAAAGAACAAAAGTCTCAGGTGTGCAAGTAGGGATCAATCTGGGAACCAGTGACCACAGGGCAATCCAGCCAACAGTAAACAAAGTAAAAGATACCAGTCACACTAAAACCAAGGTTCTAGATTTCAGGAGAGCTAACTTTCCTGAAATGAAACATAAAGTCAAATCCATGCTAGATGGCAGAAACTCAGAAGATGTAGAAGATAGATGGGAATCCTTAAAAACAGCTAAATGCTCTAGGCATATCACCAAAGCCAAAGAAAGAAAAACCCACTCTTGTTTACCAAGCAAGTTGCAACCAAAATCAAGAAAATAAGGAGATCTTTTGCTAATATACACAAACTAAAAGTGAATTAGATAGAGAAGAATACAAAAATAAGCTGAGAGGCAGGAAAGGCAGTTGCCTTAAAAGTGCAGATGGAGGAGAAAATGACACAGGGGCTCAAGAAGGGAGACAAAACCTCCTTCAGATATACAAGGGGCAAAAGACAGAGTAAGTGGGGATAGTTAAGTTAGCAACAAAGGAAAGTAAGATGGCAGAAACAGACGAAGACAAAACTGTGACGAAATGATTTATTTTGCTCTGTGTTCACCATGGAAAACAGTGGGAAGGATCCTACACTAAGTAGGTCAGTACACAGCACCACAAGAACAGACATAAGACCATTCACAAGGGAAAGAGTCCTAGAAGAGCTGAATAGGCTCAAGGTAGATGAAGAAATGGGGCCAGATGGTATCCACCCTAGGGTACTAAAGGAGCTTCAGGAAGAATTCACCACACCAATGGCCAAGTTTTTCAGCAAGTCACTGGAAAGTGGAATAATACCTCAGGACTGGAAAAGGGCTACAGTAGTAAGGTACCTTTACACAAGAGTGGAAGGAGGCAGAAAACTACTGACCGGTCAGTTTGACCTCGGTGGTAGGAAAAATTATGGAGTCATTGCTAAAGGACAGGATAGTGAAGTACCTGGAGGACTGCAGAAAGACTGATCCCAGGCAACATAACATTACAGCAGGATGCTCTTATCAAACCAATATAATAATAATAAGCTTTATTTATATGGCACCTTCCAAAAACCAAGGCGCTTTAATATTAAAACCACTCAATAAATTCAACAAACATCTCAATAACAAAATCAGACTAATAAAATCCAATAATTAGTTACCGAAAGCTTGGCACCATAGGAAGGTTTTTAGTAACTGCCATTCTCCTGGAAACCACTCCTGAGTCATGTGACAGGGTGGAATAGGACCCTGTCCCATTTGTTAGAGAAAGTATTTAAAATGCATGGATCTTTCCTTTCCAGTCTCTTTTCTGTCTGGTTGTGCATCCCAATTTTCCCTGAGAGACCTTGGATTTGATCATCCCAACAATCTCACAATCATTTGTGTCTCACTGTCTCTCACTTTTCTTTTGCTGTCTGTCTTTTCCTCCCTTGCATATCTAGATCTGTTGATATAAAAATATGTGCAAATCATTGTATGGAAATGTAACTGATATTGGGATCACTTTTGTTTAGAAAATATATAATGTTACTGTTGAAATATATATAATTATATTTTGAGATGATTGCAGAAAGCTATTATAAACTCTAGAGGTTACCTGAGTGCAAATCCTCCAGCCTTTTGCAAAAGCTGCAAAAGGGGCATCAAGAAGCACACTGTCTTCTAGCAGCTCCTGCCTGACATTTACAAAATAGAATGCTTGCTAAGGATGGGGATTGAAAGGAGTTATAAAAGCTAAGCTGCAACTGAAAGAAAGATAAGGAAAACAAGGGACACAGAGACTGAAAGAAAACTTTATTGTATTTCTTCTTTGTAGATCGTTACACTGAACAAGTTTATTTATTATGTTACTGATACCGTAAATAAATATTTTTGGTGAATTCTACAACTGCTCCTGGTGTTTCCTATGCTTTCTGACCTGTGCCATGACAACAGATGGTGTCAACCTAAGTGGGATTTATGCCATGCATACCCTAAGATGGGAGTTTTATGCGTGGGTACTGGACCCAGTACTGTGGTAGCACACAGGAAGGTATGGATTCTGCAGCAGCAAGTCCAGCAGTGGTTTCCAGGAGAATGGCAACCAAACTAGCAGAGACAGAAGTCCAAGCTGAGATTGTACAGTCAGCTCAAGTTACGGAAAAATAAACAAACAGGCAGGGACAGAACCTGAAAGCCTGATGGACTTTTTCAAATGGTGGGCTATACAAAAAAGAGAGAAGCAGAGAGAAAAGGAGCTTCAGCATTTAGAAGCACAGAGAAGAGAAGAAATGCAGTGACAGGAGCAGCAATGGCTAGATGCCTTGCAAGCTATCAAGGGCAGAAGATCCGGCAGAGATCCAGAAGAGCAACAAAATGCAAGCAACTTAAAAGTCATTAAAACTTACTAAGTTGTGTCTTTCAGATGATATTGAGACCTACCTGACAACTTTTGAATGAGTTGCCATAGCCTGCCAATGGACAAAGCAGCAATGCACAATCAGACTGATACCCTATCTGACAGGGAAAGCCCAACTTGCCAACAGCAATATGGACACTGCACAATCAGAAAACTATGACCTGGTGAAAAGTGAAATCCTGAAAAGGTATGATATTCTCTGGAGAGACCTACAGGCAGAGATTTCGATCTCTGAGGTACAACTCAGTCAACAATCCTTGAGAAGCCTTCGCCTGACTGAGAGAACTCCTGATAAAATGGATCCAACTAGACAGCAAAACAGTCCCACAGATCAGCAACACATTTGCCATGGAGCAATTCATCAACATCTTCCCTACAGATGTGAAGCTGTGGGTAAAGGAACACCAACCAGAGAGTGGAGAAAAGGCTGTTTCTGTGGCCAAGGACTACCAAATGGCCAAACAGATGCCACAGCAGCAAGGTAACAGCCGAGCACTGATAAGACACTCTTTTTCCCATTTAAACTCCAAGCCTGATAACTCCGGTGTGGGTAACAAATCTGTGCCCAAAGATGTTATCTGCTACAACTGTAATAAGCCAGACCATTGTGGAAGATACTGTCACAGTAAGGAGAGTGGCACTGGAGCAGATTTGTCCTTGGCAAATTGGGGCAAGTACGTAACAGATGTGAAGATGGGCAATAAGACTGTGAAGGGACTCATTGATCCAGGAAGTAGACAGATCCTAGTGCATGTTAAAGTGCTGGGAAAACACTGTGCAAAGGAACTAGGTATTGGTGTCATCTGCATCCAAGGGGACACTCGATACTATCCCACCACACATGTGACCGACAAGTAAGGGTGAGTCACACCAAACGAAAGTGGGGGTAGTACCTAAGTTACCTGTACCTGTGATTTTTGAAAATGACTTCCCAGGATTTACTGAGTTGATCAAAGAAGGGGTAAATCCTGATGTTTCAGCAGCTGTAATGACAAGAGCTCAGGCAAAGAAAATTTCAGACAGTGGGGACACATAGATACATAGATACATAGACAGTGTTGGCAGATAAGGGCCTATGGCCCACCCAGTCTGCCCATTTGAGCTTGTAAGTTCAGTTTGTTTTCCTAGAAGTCTGTTGCCCCTTACCCCTGACCTCCAGAATTCCTTTATGTCTATCCCATGCATTCTTAAATCCCGTGATTGTTTCAGCCCCCACCACTTCCTCTGGCAGGGTGTTCCACTTGTCCACCACCCGTTCTGTGAAGAAATTCTTCTCATGTTTCCTCTGAATCGTCCTCCTCCAACTTCATCCCTTGCCCTCTAGTCCTGGAACATCTTTTCGCTTAAAAATAGTGTTTTCTGCACCCTGTTCCTGCCTGTAAGATACTTGTATGTCTCTATCATATCCTCTCCCTCCTCTCCTCCTGGGAGTACATGTTCAGTTCCTTCAACCTGTCTTCATAGGACTTGTGATGCAATCCATGCACCATCTTTGTTGCCTCCTCTGAACCTTCTGTACCCTGTCTATGTCCTGCGTAGGTATGGTCTCCAGAACTGTACACTGTACTCCAGGTGGGGCCTCACTAGTGTCTTGTATAGCGGAATTATGACCTCCCTTTTCCTGCTGGTGATGCCCCTGCCTATACATCCCAGCCTCCTATTTGCTTTACCTGCTGCCTTGTCACACTGTTTCCCTACCTTGAGGTCATCAGAGATGATAACCCCAAGATCCCTTTCCTGCTTGGTACATGCTATATCCTCACCCCCAACTGATATATTGTGCCAGGGTTTTTGTGCCCCATATGCATTATCTTGCACTTCTTTGCATTGAATTTCAACTGCCAAACCCCTGACCATTCTTCAAGTTTCTGCAGGTCACTTCTCATTCTGTCTACACCCTCTGGTGTGTCTACTCTGTTACAGAGCTTTGTGTCATTAGCGAACAGTGAAATTCTGCCTTCTAGGTCCTGTGCAATGTCACTGATGAAGATGTTGAATAGGACCGGTCCCAGCACTGATCCCTGTGGTACCCCACTGGTCACTCTTCCCTCTGTGGAGTTACAGCCATTTACCACCACCTCTGTGTCCTGCCACCCAGCCAGTTACCTACCCACCACACTACTGTCCTGCCCACACCCATATTCCCCAGTTTGTGTAATAGTCTTCTATGTGGCACAGTGTCAAAGGCCTTGCTGAAGTCCAGATAGGCCATGTCCACCGCCCTCCCCTGATCCACCTCCCTAGTCACCCAGTCAAAAATTCAATGAGGTTGGACTGACATGACCTCCCCTGGTGAAACCATGCTGCCTTGGGTCCTGTAGTCCATTGACAGCCAGATGTTCTGCCTAATCTCCTTAGTAGTGCTTCCATGATCTTCCCCACTACTGAGGTGAGGCTTACTGGTCTGTAGTTCCCTGCTTCCTCTTGTTCCCACTTTGTATAAGGGACTACATCTGCTGTCCTCCAGTCTTTGGGTACCTCCTGTTTCCAGTGATCGGCTAAACAGGATAGCCAGAGGTTCAGCCACCACCTCTTAGTTCTTTAAGGACCCTGGGTGCACCCCATCTGGCCCTATTGCTTTATCAACTCTTATTACTTCCAGTTCCTTCAGGACCCTTTTCGTAAAGGGCCTTGTGTCCATTTCTGCACCATTCTCACCCTTTGTACTCCCTTCAGACCCATTACCCTCCTCTTCCTCAGTAAAGACTGAGCAGAAATACCTGTTCAATATGTCAGCTTTACTGTTGTCATCCTCCACGTGGCCCCCATCCTCCCCCTTCAGTCTCACTATCCCTCCTTTGTCTTCCTTTTTTCACTTATGTACCTGTAAAAGGTTTTGTCCCCTACCCTCTGATTTTGCAATGTGCTCTTCTGTCTGAGCTTTGGCTTCCTTATTGACCTCCTGCCTCCCTTTGCTTCTCCTGGTACTTCTCCCCATCCCTTCTGCCTGTGTCTTTTGTATTGCCTGAATGCAATCTTTGGCTTTCACTTTCTTTGCTACCTCTTTGAAAACCATAATGGTCTCTCTTCCTTTTCCTCTTGCTAACCTGCTTAATGCATAATTCTGTTGTTCTTGTAATCCCCATTTTAAATACTGCCCACTGTTCCTCAACCCTGATTCCTGTCCCATTCCCTTAATGCCTCTTTTCAAGTATTTCCCATTTTCCCAAAGTCTGCCCCCCTAAAATCCAGGATACGTGTTTTTGTGTGGTTTGGTTCTGCTCTTTCTGTGATTTCAAACCACAATGACTGGTGGTCACTGTTTCCCAGGTGCTCCCCCACTGTTACCCCCATCACACTGTCCCTGTATGTGAGCACAAGGTCCAGTATTGCCTTCTGCCGAGTTGGTTTCATGACCAGTTGCTTGAGGAAGGCACCCTGAAGGGACACACTTCCTTTCAGTGATTTTGATTCAGACTTGTTTGAGCACAGCTCCAAGATCCAGAAATCCAGGAAAGAAAGATGAAGCCTGAAGAAACTGTGGCAACAAATGACTGATGAATATGAAGAGTTAAAATATGAAAATGCTGAAGCTAAATTGATAACTGATTGTGATTTTCTTTCAGAAAAAGCTAATGATGTTGCTCTCCAGGGTCATTTTAAGCAGCTGAGGGTGAAACCAAAACAGGGTGGACCAATGGTTAAAAAATGTAATGGATTACTGTAGAGAGTTTGGGTTAAACCTGAGACACAGGAATAGACAGAACAATTGGCTATACCACAGAAGTATATAACAGAATTGTTACAGATAGCACATGATAGTCCTATGGCTGGTCACTCAGGAAGGGATCACACCCATGCCAGATTGCTGTATAGATTTTGCTGGCCTGGAATTCATGAAAATGTTGCTATCTATTGCAATTCCTGTGCCGAGTGTCAGAAAGTAGCCCCAGCCACTATAAAAGACAAGGTGCCCATGGTGCCCTTACCCTTGATAGATGTGCCTTTTGAAAGAATTGCAATGGATGTGGCTGGTCCTTTAGACAAAATAAAAAAGGGTAATAGATTTATCCTTGTAGTAGTATGCAACTATGCTATTTGATACCCAGAAACAGTTCCAATGTGTACTGTTACAGCACCAAAAGTAGAAGTAGAGCTTGCCAAACTTTTCAGCAGAGTGGGCATACATAAAGAAATTATTACTGATCAGGGTAGTAATTCTGACACTGCATTACTTAAGGAGCTGTACATACTACTAGGTATCACTGCCATAAGAACCTCCCCCTATCACCCTCAGACAGACGGTCTTGTTGAGAGTATTAACCAAACCCTAAAACGCATGTTAAAAAGGTATGTAAAAGGGGAATGGAAAGACTGGGACCAATACATGCTTTACCTACTTTTTGCTTACAGAGAAGTGCCACAGGCATCAACAGGGTTTTCACCATTTGAAGTACTGTATGGTAGGCAACCAAGAGGGCCACTGGATATGATAAAAGAAATGTGGGAAGATAACCCCACTCAGAAACAATCTATATCTTCTTATATGTGTGCCCTAAGAAAGAAGCTGGCAAAATGTGTTGAAATTGCCCATAGTAATCAGGAAGAGGCCCAAAACCAGCAGAAGGTATATTATGACCATGGGGTAAAAGAAAAGGTTTTTGAGCCAGGTGAAAAGGTTTTGCTACTGCTACCCACAACTGAAAATAAGCTGTTAATGAAGTGGCTAGGGCCTTATCAGGTTCTTAGATGTACTGGCACCGTTATCTACAAGATTGAGACCCCTGACAGGAAAAATCCTACCAAGATATACCATGCTAACCTCCTCAAGAAATGGGTTGAAAAAATGCCAAAAGCAGCTTTGCTAGTTTTACCAGAAACCAATAAGGAAGATATGGATGTATGGATATGGACTGGAACAAACTGTAAATGCTAATGCTGTAAAGGTGAATGTTTCCTTAACTTCAGAACAAACTGCAGACATTCGTAATGTGCTAAGGACATTTAACAGTACTTTTACCACAGTACCAGGGCGAGCAAATGGGGTTGAGCATGTCCTAGTGACAAGGAATGCTCGTCCTGTTAGGCAAAAGACATACAGGTTGCAAGAGCAGTTAAGAGCAGATGTGGTTAAGCAAAAAATACAAAAAAATGAAAGAACTGGGTATCACAGAGGAGTCAAGGAGTGCTTGGTCATCTCCCATGGTAACTGTAAACAAAAAGGAAGAGGGTGTTAGAATCTGCCTTGATTTTAGGAAACTTAATCAAGTGTCAGAATTTGATAGTTATCCTATGCCCAGACCCAGAATAGATGATTTGGTGGACAGACTGGGGAGTGCAAAGTATATCAGTACCCTTGATCTCACCACGGATTACTGACAAATGGCTTTAGCTAAACAGTCCGGAGACAAAGCTGCATTTGCCACTCCTATAGGATTCTATCAGTTCACCACCATGCCCTTTGATTTGCATGGTGCGCCAGCTACATTCCAATGGTACACTGATGACACTTTTCCCCCCTCACACTAGTTATTGTGCTGCATACCTGGATGATGTCGTGGTGTACAGTCCAGACTGGAAAATCTACCTGGAACACCTACGAGCAGTTATCCAAGCTATCAAAAATGCAGGTATGACTATTAATCCTACCAAATGTGCATTGGGCATGCAGGAAACCAAATATTTGGGCTATGTGTTGGGAAATGGAGAAGTTAAGCCAGAGGTTTCTAAAATAGAAGCTGCAGCTAACAGCCCTGAACCTAAAACAAAGAAACATGTTAGGTCATTTTTAGGGCTGGCTGGTTGTTATCACAGATTTGTTCTAAATTTTGCAGAGTTAGCTATTCCCCTCACTGAACTCACAAAAAAACAGTACCCAAATAGTGTGAAAAGGACCTCAGAATGTGATGAAGCTTTTCAAGCCCATAAGGCTGCATTACGTTCAGCCCCTGTTTTGAGAAGCCCAGACTTTGAGAAACCATTTTTGGTTGCAAACAGATGCATCAGAGGTAGGCCTAGGTGCTGTACTGAGTCAAAATATAGATGGGACAGAAAATCCTATTCTGTACATAAGTAGGAAGTTGCATGACAGAGAGCAAAGGTACTCCAATATCGAAAAGGAATGTTTAGCAGCAAAGTGGGCCTTGAAGTCCCTGAAGTTTTATTTGCTAAGAACTGATTTTGTTATTGTAACAGATCACAATCCTCTGTGTTGGCTTAACCAGATGAAAGATAAAAATTCCAGAATCACAAGATTGTACCTGACATTACAGCCATTTAAATTGATGGTGATTCCCGAATCTGGTAAACAGAATAGCAATGTCAATTTTCTGTCAAGATATGGATCAGGAATTGAGGGTCCTGAAGGCTGAAAAACAAAAGTATGGGTTTGAACTTTACTGCTTGCTGTACTGTTAGAAAAAAAAAAAGATCATGCACATGTGCTTAATCGCTGAAAGCAGCAAATGTTATTAGAGAATAAAAAGTTTTGGAAACCTGTTTAATAAAACAAGTTCCCTCTTAAGAAGGGGGGTGTACGTGACAGGGTGGAATAGGACCCTGTCCCAGCTGTTATGGAGAAAGTGTTTAAGATTCAAGGATCTTTCCTGTCTCTTCTCCATCTGGTTGCACTACCCAATTTCCCTGTGAGACCTCAGATTTGATCACCCCTAGAATCTCACAATCATTTGCCTCTCAGTTTTCTTTTGCTTTCTGTCTTTTCCTCCCTTGCATATCTAGATCTGTGGATATAAAAAATATATGCAATTCATTTTATGGAAATGTAACTAATATTGGGATCACTTTTGTTTAGAAAATACAGTGTTACTGTTGAAATATATATAATTATATTTTGAGATGATTGCAGAAAGCTATTGTAAACCCTAGAGGTTACATGAGTGCAAATCCCCCAGCCTTTCTCAAAAGTGACCTCAAGAAGCACACTGTGTTTTAGCAGCTGCTGCATGATATTTACAAAAACAAGATGCTTGCTAAGGATGGGGGTTGAAAAAACTTATAAAAGCTAAGCTGCAACTGCAAGAAAGATAAGGAGAACAAGAAACACAGAGACTGAAAGAAAACTTTATTTTGTTTCTTCTTTGTAAATAGTTACACTGAATACATATATTATGTTACTGATACTGTAAATAAATATTGTTGGTGAATTCTAGAACTGCTCCTGGAGTTTTCTGGGCTTCCTGACCTGTGCTTCGATGACAAGTCACCAGAGCAGTCGACCAGGGAGGAGCAGTGGACATTGTGCACCTGAACTTCAACAAAGCCTTCAACACTGTCCCCCACAGAAGGCTAACTCACAAATTAGAGCATTCAGGAGTCAGTCAGAAGATAGTGAACTGGATTACTAACTGACTGCAAGATAGGATGCAGAGAGTACTTGTAAATGGATTATTATCAAGGGAAGGCAAAGTGACCAGTGACACTCCACAGGGGTTTGTGCTGGGACATATCCTCCAACATATTTATTGGGGATATTGCAAATGACTTGAAGGGGAACGTTTGCCTGTTTGCAGATGACACAAAACTCTGCAACAGAGTAGACACACAGGAGGGAGAGAAAGGTATGGAAGCAGACCTGAAAAAAAATATATATGAATTGTCCAGGAATTGGCAGTTGAAGTTTAATGCCAAGAAGTGCAAGGTTATGCACATAGGAAAAAGAAACCCAGGGATAAAATACACACTGGAAAGGCATCAGAGGAGACAAAGACAGAAACAGACCTCAGAGTAGTCATCATGGATGACTTAAAGGTTGGAAAATAGTGTGAAAAGGCAGCACAGAGAGAGAATGGCATCCTTGGCTGCACTGGTTGGGGAATTACAAGTAGAAAGAGTAAGGTTATCATTCCTCCTTTTGTACATTAAGGGAATCAACACAACACAAACAGGAAACCTCTTCCAGCAAAACAGGGATGCACATACAAGTGGGCACAACTTGCGTCTGAGTTGAAGCAGGTTCAAAAGCAACTTTCAGGAAGTACTTTACTGAAAGGATCATAGATCCATGGAACAGCCTACCTAAGGAGATGATGGAATCCAAGACAGTATGTGAGTTCAAGCTTGCATGGGACAGACATTGTGAACACATTAGGGTGCAGTCTAAATAGGGGAGGTGGGCAGAAACACAAGCAGACTAGATGAATCCTGCAGCCCCCATCTACCGACATGATTGCTATGTACCTAATTGAACACTATACAATGGGTTTCAGAAAGTAGTGTAATCCCTGTATTTTGATTGGTTGGCTGGCACCTTCAAGCAGTTATAAATTGTCCAATATACCCACTGGAAAAGGCGCCAGCCAACAAGTACTCGTGCCATGCCAAAAATATCACTGCCACCAGGAAACTTTGAACTAACCGCCGCCGCCATTTGTAATCGCCGCTTAGTATCACAAATGAAAACGTAACAAGTTAAAAATGAATACCTCATTCCATTTATTCGACTCTGACAAGCTAGAAAAATATTCAGCCAGGAAAACGAGCCCTCCAACCCAGAAAACTCATCTGTTCACCAGGAAATATTCAATCAAATGGGACCGAAAGCTGTCTCAACGTCTCCCGACTTGCCCTCAGAAACTGGCGACCCAACAGCAGCAGCATACCCTCCTAAGCACCAGCAGCCCCCGGACTCTGTCCACTGCAATACCGGCATTCCCCATAGTGACAGAAGCATCGCACCCTGTGAGGAAAAAAAGACAAAATGTCACAAGAAAGCATCGGAAGCAACACTGCAAAGCTAGAACTATCCCGTAATAAAGCAAATACCATCAAACAGATTAAATGGGCTAGCAACATATTTTCTGACTGGCTAAAAGAAAAAACTATAGAAATAGATTTAAAAATGATCCCATTAGACCAACTGAATAAAGTCCTATGCCAGTTCTATAGCACAGTAAGAAATTCATCAGGAGAACAATATTCCCTAACCAGTTATGTAGGATTACGAGCTGGTATCAATAAACACATCAACGACCCCCAAATAGCAGAGCAGTCAACATAATGGTAGACTCCATTTTTAACTGTGAAAACAATGTTTCCAAAGGAGTCATAAAAGCATATAGAAAAACAGGAAAAGACCAAGAAAAACACCATGAGCCACTAACTGAACAAGAAATATTACATTTAAGACATTCAGAAGTCCTTTCGCCACTGACACCTGAAGGTCTTTTACACAAAGTTTGGTTCGACATTCAATTATACAGCAAGAAGGGGCAATGAGGGTATCCGTGCTTTCAAAATAGATTCATTTAACATAGAAACTGCCCCAAATGGTCTTCAATTTCTCACAAAATCCTATAATGAAGACACAAAAAATCACAAAGACTTCCAAGACCCCAAAAGACAGTTGCAAAGAGGAGTCATGTTTGAAAGCCCAGGGAACCCCTTATGTCCACTTGAGAGTTTCTTAAAATACACAGCAAAACTCCCAGAAAACCCACCAGCACTCTTCTGTCACCCCAGAAAACTGCAAGACACACAATTAGATACCACAAAAATATGGTATACTAATGAACCGCTAGGTGTAAACTACCTAGCAAAAATGTTGCCAAACATATGCAACCAAGCAGGCTTACCAAAAATCTATACCAATCACTGTTTAAGAGCCACCACTGTCACCTTGCTTACAATTGCAGGCCTAGATTCAGGACAAATAATGGACATCACAGGCCACAAGAGTGAAACCTCACTAAACAGCTACTGGCTGCCGAACTTGCAACATCATGAGACTTGGACTGCTATAATCTCCGGTAAAAATATGGAAACTGACAGGAAAAACATCACAGTCATACAATCAACTGAACAAGACATTAAAAAGCAGTACTTCTGTAAGGAACTGGAGAATAGACCATCCACAAGTACAGCCTATTACACAGTAACCGAATCACCACACAACCCAACTGAAAAATACCGAGCCTCCAACAAAGAAAAAAATCTCAAATGCCAAAATCCCTGCCTTTGAAAATCAGCAATCAATCCAACAACTATCAGCATCCCAGCTCACCATAGTCCAAGAAATGCTGTTCGATGAACACACTAAACAGAAAACTGAAGATCTGCTGCCAACTAACCTGCGCCCAAAACCTGAGCAGGCCAAGAATGTTGAAACTGCTACCTGCGCAACAAACACAGCAAGCAGTCAAGCCTATATACTGAACATCCCAGGAATTAAAATGTTGCTGACAATCTCCCACTTAGTGAATTATGGAAACATAAATTTCAACTTTGGAACAACAGAAAACCAGAAGTGAAAAAGGTAAGCACCACAACTTTCACATAAAACTCTACCGCATCCAATACAACCAAACTTTTTTTCCCCCTTCAATTCCAGATTAGACAAATGACCAAAAAAAATGACGAAAGAAATAAACGATCATCCAACCTCAGAAAAATCGGAAGATGCACTCTCCACGACAAGCCCTCCATGTCTCACCAGCACAACTAATTCACTGAATCCCAACCATGTGACCTGCTGGTAACATTGTGCAGAGCCTCAGAAACTACTCGCAACCTAACTTCTTAAAGAGGCAACACTGAAAAACTACAAGGGATTGCAACAGTTCAACACCTAAAATTAAAAAAATAAAAAGGCTGAACTGTAATGAATGTAAACAGTTTATACTGTAGCAGATATAAAAATGTAACTACAGTACCTAAGCAAAACATAACTTCATATCAATTGATTTCCTAAATGTTGTTTAATAAAAAAAAGTTATTTTCACAAATAAAATCTTAAATGTTGTTTAATAAGAAAAAATATATTTTTACAAATAAAACCTTTGATTTACTAAATGTTGTTTAATAAAAAAAAATGATTTACACAAATAAAACCTTATCAAGATACAGGATTGTCTTTCTCTATATATTTAATGGTAACAAGGAACTATTTTTTCTCAGCGTAAGAACATATACATGGTTTTCACAACATAATTAAAAAAAAATATATAAATAAAATGCAAAACATATAAACAAACTATTTGTAGCATTGTATAATAGCAATATACCCCTCCAGGGTCTGGGTATACTGGTGGATTTACCACAGCCGATGCGGTTAAGTCACTCAGCCTGCAGCCTCATGACCAAACCACACCAGCCGTGGTAAATCCACCAGTATGCCCACACCCTGTCAGGGTATATTGCTTAAACACAGGAAGCAGTTATTAAAAAAAAAAAAAACAAGATCTGTTTTACGGATCTGGTATAAAATTTAAAATTCCATGAAATTCTTTGTTTTTACTGGTGTGCAGGAAGTAAAAATTCTGGAATTTTACAAAGGTTTTCTGGTAAAATAAATAAATAACTGGGGTCTTGATAATGACTACTGAGACAGTGGCAGACTGAGCAGCATAGTAAAGCTTACCAGACAGAGCAGGGTACTGCCTAGTAGCCTGTCTTGGGGCTGCAGTCAGGGTATTAGGTCTTTGTCACGTAGCAAAAGGTAGTATCCACTGCTGCAGGATACACAGGAGGAACAACAATGAATGTTGTGCAAGGAACCTCTAAATTCCATAACATTCCTTTTAGGGGAATCTCTCTTCTCCACAACAAAACCCATGGCAGATCAGAGTTCTCACTGCAGAAAAAGACTGGTGTCAGCAGGGCAGATTCCTTTCTTCAAACTGCCCCTCACTCTCAGTCCTCTTCCAAACCCCACCCCCATATCCATAACATATGGATTATATTCAACCCCCTCACTATCCATAACATCTGGATTATATTCAACCTCATCATCATGAATGATGGGAGCCAGAGGAAACCAACAATGCTGACTTTGTCTTAGCAGGAGGAATCTGTGTCATGCTGGAAGAATCGGTCGAACAGGTGGCCCTGATGATGGTACAGCTACCATCTGTGGCAGCAACAGTAGCAGGTCTGAAAATAAAGCCAGTACAGCCTTGGAGTTGACGGCACCATAAAAAGAGTCCAGGACTACTTGCAAAGGGTCAGGGCCCAATGATGTCAGCAATGTACCATCCATAGTATGTATATCAGTGTGTGAGCCAAGCCCTGACCTGGATGTCTCAATGACAGTTGGTGGAGGGCAGCTTTTGTCAACACTGCTGAAGTGGGCATCAATGAAGGTATACCCAATTTCAATGATGACTGGGACATTGCTAGTAAAAGACACTTGACTTTATGCTGATGGCTGGCTGGATGACAATGAGGCCTGTAGCAACAATTCCTTGTCTTTCAACACTGGCAACAGTTTCTTGATTATTGGCAACAGGCCTAGAACCTGAAGCCTTTTTCACAGCTTTCAGCATCTTCAGGGACTTCCAACGGCATCACCTTGTAGCCTAATTAAAACTGTCAAATCTCACAAGTTCACAGATCATGAAAAAGGCCCAGAGTGTTGTCCTTGTAGATTTTAACTGAAGGTACAACAGAACAAAGGTTATCTGTACTTTGGCAGCATATGTCATTGTGGGCAGCCCCCAGCTATCAAGAGTTTCCATATAATCCTGACACTGATGGCTTACACTTCCAAAGGTGTGACTTAATGGAAGAAATATCCTTGATAAAGATCAATACTTGAAGTAAGAGAGGGGAAAAGGAAGCTGGGCAGAAAGGAGAGATGGATTGCACAGAGTAGGAGCAAGGTGTGGAAGGCCATATGTGCAAATGCAAGGCGTCTTGGAAATAAAATTCTAGACCTAGAGGCCATCATGGTAGAAGCCTATCTGGATAATGTGGCCATTACTGAGTCATGGTGCACAGGCAACCGTGAATGGGATGTGGTCATATCAGGTTACGCTCAGTTCAGGAAGGATAGTGTAGGGAAGAAGGGTTGTGTTATATGTAAAGGAGAGCATCAAAATGCCAGAAATGCAAACAAGCTGGGGAGCGAGAAGACGGGTTATAGGTAGAGTCACCCTGGAAACAGGAGCCAGATCCACTGTTCATACTGGAGTGACACATACCTCCAACACACGGGGAGGAGCTAGATAAAGCACAGGGGAAACCATCAGCACGATGGCATAAAAAAGGATAGCTGCTGCTAGTGGGGAACTTCAATATGCTGGATGTGGATTGGAGCCTCCCAGCCACAGCTTCAACTATAAGCTTAGTTCCTAGACTCGCTGCAAGGGAGTTTCTCAGGGAGCAAGCAACAGAGCCCACTTGTAATAAGGTAATACTGGACCTGGTACTCAAAGAGGACAGTATTGCAAATGTCAAGGTAGGAGGCCACCTGAGGACCTACAATCACCATACAGTACCCTTACAGTGTGCTGTGTACATGCAGAATGCATGCCACAGGCTTAATTGTGCAGTGTTTGCATGTGGTTCACATACACAAAGTGAACCAGGTCTAAAAACTAAATCAGGTTTGCATGCTGCAAGCTTGACATGTGTGCAGCAGGTAAGCTGGTGTGAACATGTTCGAAAAATCACATCAGGTTTGTGTGTTGCACACTTGACAGGAGTGCAGCAGTTAAGCAGGTGTGAACATAGAAACATAGAATTTGATGGCAGATAAGGACTGCTTGGCCCACCCAGTCTGCCCATTTCCCTACCTAATGGATAAGCTGCAGATCCTAGTTAACCAACAGCCTACTTCTTCTATCCCCACCCCCTAGAACTGCCTTATGACTGTCCATGCATGCTTGAATTCCACCACTGTTTTTGACTCCACAACCTCCTCAGGAAGGCCATTACATGCATCCACAACCCTCGCTGTGAAAAAATACTTCCTTACATTACCTCTGAGCTGCCCCCCATCTTCAAATTGTGCCTCCTTGTTCTTGCACACCTCTTTTTCTAAAAGATTCTACCCTCTTGGACTTTGTTGATTCTCTTGAGGTACTTGAAAGTTTCTATCATGTTCTCCCTCTCCCTCCTTTCCTCGAGGCCATACATATTAAGCTCCTTTAGTCTCTCTTCATATATCTTCCGGTGTAGACCGTGCACCATTTTAGTTGCCCTCTTCTAGACTGCCTCCATCCTGTTTATGTCTTTGCAGAGACTGGGTCACCAGAACTGCACACAGTACTCCAGATGGGGTCTCACCAGCTGTCTGTACAGAGGGATAACAACTTCCTGTTTTCTACTGGTGATGCCTCTCCCTATGCATCCGAGTATCCCCCCAGCCCTCCTTACTGCCCTCTCACATTGTTTGTCCACCTTTAGGTCGTCTGATATGATTACCCCAGGTCCCTTTCCATTTTTGTTGTTAGTATCTCATCCTCCATTGTGTACCCTTCCCCTGGGTTTTTGTTTCCCAGGTGCATTACCTTGCACTTCTTAGCATTGAATCTAAGCTGCCATACATTTGACCATTCCTCCAACCTTGCCAAGTCCCTTCTCATCCTTTCTACCCCACCTTGTGCATCAACTCTGTTGCAGATGTTTGTGTCGTCTGCAAAGAGACATACTTTTCCTTCCAGCCCCTCTGCAATGTCGCTTATAAAGACACTGAAGAGGACCGGTCCTAGTACTGAACCCTGCGGTACCCCACTAGTAACCCCCCTTTCTTCTGAGTGGACTTCATTTACTATTACCCTCTGTGTCCTGTTCTCCAGCCAATTCTTTACCCAGGCTACCATCTTAGGACCCACTCCCAGGCTGGTTAACTTGTATATTAATATTTTGTGTGGGACTGTGCCAAATGCCTTGCTAAAGTCTAGGTAGGCCATGTACACAGCCCCTCCCTGATCTACTACTTTGGTCACCCAGTCAAAGAAATCGATTAGATTCATCTGACATGACCTTCCCACTGTGAATCCATGCTGCCCTGGATCCTGTGCCCCTCTGACCTCTAGGTACTTGACAATTCTTTCCTTCAGAAGTGATTCCATCATTTTCCCTATCACTGAGATTAAACTATCAGGTCCGTAGTTGCCTGCTTCTGCCCTGTTCCCACTTTTGTGAAGTGGAATAACATCTGCCCTCCTCCAGTCCTCAGGTACCACCCCATTCCCCCATGATTTGTTAAAGAGAGTAGTCAGTGGTGTCACTAGTTCTACCCTTAATTCTTTTAGAATTCTGGGATGAATCGTAACTGCTCCTGTCTCTGAAAGTAGCCTCCACCTCTACTTCTCATGACAACACCCTCCGGGCGGCTCTCCACCTAGCCATCCCCACCACCGCTTCCCGGCACACCGTGCCTATGTCAACCTGGCCAGTGCCAGCTGTTTCAGTGTTTACCTACTAGACTGCTCAATTTTGATACCAACTTTGTAACACCTGTTCTCAATTACATGTACCCTGTAACCTAAATGTATTTTTCTGACCTCATTATGACGTGGCTCCTCTGTTGAACGCCTATTGTTTTGCAAACCTATGCTATGTAACCAAAAACACTATGTATGTCTTTAATGTGATGAAGTATCTTTGGAAACGAGCCTCTGGCTCAAAGGTTGTAAACTGATTTTACAAATAAATAAATATGAATCCCATCAGGCCCCATAGCTTTGTCCACCTTCAGTTTTAAGAGTTCTTTCAGAACCGTCTTCTGTAAATGGGCTGGTATCAACTTCTGTATCCAGAGTGTTTCCATTATTTGGTTTAGGTACCTCCCTCTCTTCATTTGTGAATACTGAGTAAAAATATTTGTTTAGTATCTCTGCCTTTTCACAGTCACCTTCTGCCCCTTCCCCCCCTTCCCGTTATTAAGCCTCACTATCCCTCCCTTGGTCTTCTTTTGCTCCCTGATGTACCTATAAAACGTTTTATCCCCCTTCTTAACTGAGTTTGCTATCTTTTCCTCGGTTTGGGCCTTTGCTTTTCTGAGTACCTCCCCAGCTTCCTTTTGCTTTAACTGATGCAACTCTCTGTCCTGCTCCTTCTATGATCCATTGTACTTCCTGAATGCTTTCTTTTTCTCCCTAACCTTTCTTGCCACCTCCTTTGAGAACCATAGTGGTTTCTTACATCCTTTTGTTTATTTGCTTCACACAAAGACTTGTTACCTCTGTGATGGCAGTTCTGATTATTCACCATTGTTCTTCCACCCCTCCTTCCTGCCCATTTGCTAGTGCATTCCTTAGGCACTTACCCATTTTGGCAAAGTCAGTCCTCCTGAAGTCCAAGACCTTTGCCTTTGTGTGGCTTGACTCTACTGCTGTGTTTATTGTGAACCATACTGTTCAATGGTCACCAGTTCCCAGATGGCTACCCACTTCTAAATCTGTGATCCTCTCACCATCCCCATTTGAGAGTACCAGGTCTAAGATTGCTCCCTCTCGAGTGGGTTCCAATACTGGTTGTCTAAGGCATGCCCCCTGTAGGGCATCTAGAATGATCCTACTCTTAGAAGTGGCTGCTACAAATGTACTCCAATTATCATCTGGCATATTCAGATCCCTCATCAGCAATATTTCCCATTTTCTGCCTTTCTAACGATACTTTCCATCATTTCCTTGTCCATGTCCTCCCCCTGTGATGGGGGTCTGTATACAACCCCTATGCAGATTGTGGTGCCATTGCCTGTCTCCAAATTGACCCACAGTGTTTCCTTTCCTCCCTGTTTACCCTTTTGTTCTGTAGCTTTGATTCCTTCCCTTACGTAGAGAGCTGCTCCTCCTCTTTTACCTTCCCTGTCCCTCCTGTAGATAGTGTATCCTGGTATGTTTATGTCCCAGTCATGGTTCTGTGTGTACCATGTTTCTGTGACTGCCACAGTATCCAGATGTTCTTCCTCCATCAAGGCCACTAATTCAGGAAGCTTGTTACCCAGACTACGAGCATTAGTACTCATTGCTCTTAATTTTTTTAATGACTTTACCTCTTGTAGCACTATCCCTGTCCTCATTGACTTTGCTTTCTCCATTCACCCCTGTCCTGCTCCCTACTGACCTTTGTACCTTAGTCTTTCCCTCATTTAGTACTCTGTTTTGTAGGGGCTAGGAATTCCTGCTGCTCATCAATTGCCTCCCCGCCAGCTGGTTTAAGCTTGCCAATGAGCATTTTAACCAGTTGCCCAGAAGACGTGTTCCCTTTCCGGACCGATGCAGAACATCCTGCCAGTATAGGCTGGTATCCATCTGGGTGGAACCCCAGTCCCCATTGAAGCCTAACCCCTCTGCTCTGCACAATTTTTTTAACCATCCATTGAAATGAATGGTGTGAAGTACACTCGCCTCACCCTTGCCATAGACAAGCAGCACCTCTGAGAAGGTTACTGTGTGTGCTACTTGCCTTAGGCCCCTCCCCTACAAACTCCTCCTGCACTGCTCTAATCACATGTTGAGTCAAGTCATTTGTCCCTAGGTGGACGACGACGTCCAGATCAGTCTCCTGTGCAGCTGTTCTCGGGATCCTGAAGATACGCTTCCTGTCCCTCAAAGCCATGGCACTAGGCAAGCACCTTACTTCAGTTTTCCCTGCTGCCCCAGTTCTATTCCCCTAATGATTGAGTCCCCCACCAGGAGCTGCTTCCTTTCCCTGTGGTGTCCTCTGCCTCCTTCCTGGGTGGCTCCCTTGTGACAGTTGTCCACAACCTTCTTAGTCTCCTCTGTGGATGCATCCATAGGGAAACTATGCACCATCAGAATGGTGTATGGATTGTGGACTGGTACAGTTAACTGGTTGTGCCTCTGTTCCACCACCCTCACTCTCCCTGAGCCCACTGTGGTCCAACTGCTGTGCTTTCTTCACGACCTCTGAGGTAGTGGTGATGGCTCTGGTGCTCCCTGGATGGGGGAGGTTCCCTTATTACTGTCCAGTGTGGTCTGAAGACAGGCAGCCTCCTACCACAGGGCAGAGAGGTGTCTGCAAATAGGGCAGCATCTCAGCCTATGGACAGACTCCCAGAAGACTGCTGTCCCACTGCCATTACACTGCACTACTCCCCACATGTCTGTCCACCTTGTTGTTTATCCTGTTTTATTTTTTTTGTGTGATTTTGTTATATATAAATATATATAATTATACAATCAATCATACAAAACATCATTTAAAAATCACATCAGGTTCACATGTTGCATGCTTACCATGTGTGCAGTAACTAAGCTGGTGCAAATCTCATCTTAAATATTTCTCATACTACTGCTAGCAATTAGAGCCATTAAAATGCATTTTTCATTGATTTCCCATTAAAATTAGGTAAACTCATTAATTCTCATCCTTTTATAAGTTGTTTAATAGCTTTTAATTTTTGTCTTTGAATTTCCATTAATTTATAAAGTATTGTTTGCTTAATGCTTTAACTGCCCAGGATATAATCAGCAGACATTCCCCATTCCAGATGTGCAAAGAGGGGCCTCTGTCTTGTGAAGCCTGACCTTTTTGTTTTGGGCCATGCAAATCCCCTTATGCATATTTAGTGCTACAAATAATGTGTTTCTCCATGATGGATTCTGCTCACTTACTTTCCCTTGATCATTCTGTATGGTGCATATGCACTGTGGCCAAGCTAAGCACTCTTTGTGCAGAGTAGAGTCTTTGAAGCATGCACCATACCTTACATTTTATCACTGAAGTGAGGGACATGGACACTCAAAATGAGGGACAATGAGAGATACTAGCCTTCATGATGATAGGACATATCCTGAAACATGGAGATAAAGTACCTCAGAACACAATGGAAACCATTGTATTTACTTGTACCGGGTAAGCACATGACAATGAATTTCAATCATAAAGCAGGGGTGCTCATAAGGTAGGGCAGGGGGGGCAGTTGCCCCCTTCCCCATATTTATGTCTAGGTTATGTGTCAATAATGGCATTACATTTGTATTTAATCTTTTGCATAATATGTGCCCCCCCTGGTTTGTGTGTGCTCACACTGCAGGTGCACTCCTGCCTAGATTGTCTGTATTTAGTTGTCCACTCTCCACCTATTAGTAGCAATGCCTACACATGAGGTGGAGAAGCTCCAGCCAAGTAAGAGCACACAAGTCATGAGAGTGTGACAGTGTCTTTCCCTCCACAGAGTAGACAGGCTACACACTACAGCTTGGAGGAGCCAGTGAGCACTGAACTCTCAGTAGCAGTGTTGTGGTGGTATATATTTGTTGATCTACTCTTAGTGAGTCTCAGTTTCCCATGGTGGTTGGAGGGGAGCTGAAACCAACTCAAGACTGGGCTACCTACTTCCTCTACTAGACTTGCCTCACACAAAAAAAGCACAGGTCCCCCGAGGCAGCAAAACCTAGGCCTAGCAGCAGCAGAGACAAAGGTGTGCGAGGCCTTCATAGGCCTTGATCAGAGCAGTGCAGCAGCAGCCAAGCAAAAAGCAAGCAACACAGGTTGGGTGGGTTCATTTGGTGAGGTGACTTGGTTGCAGACCACATTGGGGACCTGGGATAGTCAGTTCTAGCATCCAACTTCTGGCAGGAGGATGGAGGATCAGATTGAAAACTGGGCTGGTGGCACACTGGGCCAGGCCACAGGTAGATGGCCAGTTAAGTAAAAATTTTAACAGGGAGATTGGGGAAGGAGGAAGGACTAAAATATTGTTTTTCACACTCATGCACCTGTGGGTAGCTTCACGACCCATACAGGATAGGTAATGAATGGAGTTGGGCAGAGAAATCCGGATTTTCGGGGGTGTCAGACCTTCAGTCAGGAAACAAAACTGGTTAATAACTGTGTGGGTTTAAGCCCAAATCTGATGCACTGCTCGGGGTATAGACAAATGAATCTTAAACATTTGAATTTTTCCTAATTTGCATATCACTTTTCAGTCACAACAAATAAGTTTTACCTTTTAGAGATGTTCCACACATTCCAGAGTTTGCCACCTATAAGCTAGCTAGTACCTGGCCTCCACTGCTTGTTGACCCCCCCCCCGAAATCTGAAATAGTGCCCCTGCCATAAAGTCTAAATTTAGAGGACATCCTATGTTTGAGCATTATGTTTTCCATGAGGGAGGAGGGGCAGAGCAGTTTTCAAGGGTAAAGTGAGGGCCATCCCCTACATTCAGGGACAGTTGAGTGGTATGGTATGCACAGACTATTGAAGTCCCACTACAGTGAGGCTTATACCACCCCCCACCACCACCCAGTGAAGCAGACCTCCACATTCCCACAGTGCAGGGGCATGCCCCATTGAAATGAATGGGGGTATTTTTTTATTACTATAGTATACATTATTGATGGACAGTTGGAGATTAATTAAGGCCACTACTCAACTAACAATGGCCTTAGCAGAACAGTGGCCTTCATTATTCCACAACTCACCATCATAATGTATAAAATAGTAATGAAAAATAGCTCCATTAATTTCAGGGGGTACGTCCCAGCTCTCTGACCCATTGACATCTGAAAAATGCCTACCTCTGGCTCCTTAGTAGTAGTTTTATTTATCAAGTGCTATTCCCATGTATCAAAGCACTGTACAACACAAATGCTACAATATTTGAGAATATATAAAACTTGCTAAAAAGTATTAATTTAATATGCAGATCAATTATCAAAAATCAGGAGAGTATACAAAACAGATGTTTTTTTAAGAGCAATTTTGAAGTTCTCCACTGTCTGGCACTCTCACATCAGATGAGGTAGAGAATTCCACAGGATGGGGGTGGCGTAAACAAAAGCCTGAGCTCCCGAGGTCTTAAACATGCCCTGGGAATCTTTAGCAATCCCTCATCGGCTGAGCGGAGTGATTGAAGGGGGCAGTAAGGATTCAGAAGCTCTTGCAAGTAACTCTGATCCAGACCATGTAGGGCTCTGAAAGTCAGTAAACCAACTTTAAAAGGGGATCTTCCACTGAACAGGCAGCAAGTGCAGAGAGCACAGCACAGGAGCAATATGGCTGGATTGAGTCAACCCAGACAATAACCTGGCTGCAGCATTCTGCAGCAGCTGCCAACAGTGGATGTCTACTCCACGAAGCCCCAGGTATAGGGAGTTACAGTAGTCAAGGCACAAGGCCACAAAAGCATGGACAAGAGTTGGAAGATCAGATGGAATGAGGTGCTTGATCTGGGCAATATTCCTCACATGGTAAAATGAGCACTTGGCCACAGCTGACACCAGTCATTGAAGTCTCAGCCCGTCATCAAGTATCACCCCCAAATTCTGCACCCATCCAGAGGTCAGCAGATGAGAGCCAGCAGGCCACCCAGCAGTTGACTCCTCTACCCAGTGACCTGGATCCACCACAAACACCTCTGTCTTGTCAGAATTTAGCTTTAATCAACTGGAATCATCCAATCTTGTATTTCAATGAGACCGTTGGAGAAGACGGAGGGCACACTATCCTGGTCAGGCACAAGAGACAGGTACAGCTGAGTATCATCTGCATAACAGTGAAAACCCAACCCATACGGTCTCACACTGTCTCCTAATGGTAGCATGTACACCTCGAACAACATGGGGGACAACACTGAACCCTGCAGGACCCCTCATGGCAGGGAGAATGAGTCAGAGGAAAAAAATCCCCAATAATATCCTCAGTGACCTGCCAGTGAGAAAAGAATGGAACCATCTGAGGACTGTACCAGACAGGCCAGATGACCCACAGGCAGTCAAGAAGCACCCCATGGTCCACAGTGTCAAAACCTGATAAGAGATCCAGGAGGACCAAGATGGAATGGTACTTCTGCTCTCTAGCAACCAAATCAAGTACCTGAACCAGAGCAGTCTCACTAGCATCTTACAAAAACTAGACTGGAGAGGATCGTACTGTAGAAAGCATGGATGGTAAGATGGTCCTCCAACTGTTGCACAACAACTTTCTCAATAACCTTCCCTATAAAAGGAAAGGTTAGAGATCGGTCTGTAGTTTGCAGGAGAATCTGCATCAAGAGATAGTTTCTTGAGAAGGGGGGTTACCACAGCCTCCTTCAGGGAGCTGGGAAACTCAACCAACTCTGAGAACCAGATTAGATCCGCTGGAACCAGGCATATCACATCAACACACCCTATTAAAAGGTGGTTAGGGCCCAGTTCTAAACTACAGCTAGTTAGCCTCATACCCCAGAGAAGCTGCATGATATCCACGATCTTCAGTCAGCCAAACTCAACTGAACAAAACAGAGGAGTTGTGACTCCACTCCGACCACCAGCAACTGCTATAGACTGTGACTGGTGCATCTTCAGCCTGGCATCAGCAACCTTATCAGCAAAGAAGCGGGCAAACTCATCGCAATCAATTTGCGAAAAGGCTTTCTGAACTTGTAGATAGGCTAGATTGCACAGGCTGTCTACTGTTTGGAACAGCGCAGCTGGTCAGTTCTGTGCTGCAGCAATGTCCCTGGACAAGAACTCTGCCTTCCTACGAGAGATTGTTGACGGATAGTCTCTATAGTGGTCCATCAGTCTAAGCTCGTCGGCATCCAAGCTAAGCACTCTGGAAAGAGACTCCACTTATGTTATCTATACATGGTGGGTTGTCTTTATAGCAACCCATCTGCATGGGTGGGAGGGGTCTGGCCATGTGGATGGGCATAGAGTTATTGCTACTTCTCTGTTTGACCCTTAAAGCCCGTTTACATGGCAGCATTCAAAACTATGGAAAGAAAATAGTAGGTATACAGGCCAGACCAAAGTAAGTAGTTTTGTGGTAATTGTGTGTATTGGGGGTGGGAAGAACCACATGAGTCTCCATTGGTATGTGTGCTGCAGTGCAGCTAAGATTTGGGTGGGGGGGAGAGAGGAGACAGGAAAATTAAAAAAGTATAAGTGGTTTTATGCATGCAGATTTGTAATGACGTAGAAGCAAGCCATGTGTGTGCAGGCAGTATAGCTTAGTGGTCAAAGGCACTGCAAACCAGGAGACCTGGGTTTGAATCTCATCAACTCCCACTTGTATATGGTGCGATTCTGAGTAAGTCACTTAACTGCAGTCATCAGCAGCTACTTGCACACATGCCACATGAATGCAACTTCCAATTTAACAACAAAAAATAGGCATGCTTTCCACACTTGCTTGCTGCATGCATACAGTCTGTTCCTGTTTAAAATTATGCTTGCAGTATGCATATCACATGGGTAGTTTTATGTGCGAGATGGACATACCACATAATCAGAACATATTTGGGGGGGGGAGAGAAAGAGAAGCAAAACCAGGACAGTCCTGAAAGGACTTGCAAATCTGAAAGTGGACAAGCCATGGTGAAGGACAGGGTACACCCAAGGGTGGTAGAGGGAGCACAGGGAAGTACTGTCTGTGCTTCTAACAGCCCTGATCAATAACTCACCGAAAACAAGAATTGTTTCAGTGGACTGGAGGAGGGCAAATGTAGTCCCACTTCTTAATGCAGTAGCAGGGAGGAGGCTGGCAACTACAGGCCAGTCAGTTTGGTTAGTAGAGGGGAAGTTACTGGAGACACATAAGGAAAGGGTTAGAGTATACTGAATCCAGTAGGTTACAAGATCTGAGGCAGCATGGATTCATGGCGGGGGACTTTGAGAAGGCAGAGGTTCTGAATAGATATTTCAGCTCAGTCTTCACAGTGGAAGGGCACTGGTGCTAAGGGAAAGGAGGACATAAAAAGGGGGATCCTAGCTTGATCAGTGAAAACAGAGTCAAGAGGAATTGGGTAGGTCAAGTGTAGAAAAAGCTAGGAACTAAGGGAGGAGATTGCAGCAACCCCTAACAAGGTTGTTTAATTTGTCCCTGGATACAGGGTGGGTGCCAAAAGACTGGAAGAGGGCAGATGTGGTGCAACTTCACAAGAGTGGCAGCAGGAAGGAGGTAGACAATCATCTGATCAGCCTCACCTTGGTGGTGGGCAAGGATGGAAAGAAAGGGTGGTCAGCTACTTGGTGGAAAGTGGGCTGCAAGATGATAAGCATGGCTTCACACAAAAGGAATGTTATGCCAGACAAACCTGATGGTTCTTAGATTGGGTGACAAGGGTCAGATCAGGGCAGTGGATGTTGCCCATCTGGACTTTGGGAAGGCCTTCAACACTGTTCCCCACAGAAGGCTAATGAATAAGCTGGAAAGTTTGGGGGTGGGATAGAAAATGGTAAGGTGGGTGGATTATTGGCTGATGAGTAGAAGCCAGAGTGTGGTGGTAAATTGGGTACATTCAAGGGAGGTAGGGGTGACAAGCAGGTCCCCCAGTTGGTCGGTGCTGGGGCTAATCCAGTTTAACATTTATATCAGCAACATAGTGGAGGGGCTGCAGGGGAAGGTCTGCCTATTTGCAGATGACTCAAAGATCTGCAATAGGGTGGACGCCATGAGGGAAGATCTAAGGTTACTGAAGAAGTGATCAGCTACATGGCAACTAAAATTCAATGCCACAGTAATGCACATGGAGTGGAGCAACATTACACATGGGGGGGTGTAATGAAGGCAACTGAGCAGGAAAGGGATCTGGGGATCATAATTGCAGACAAAATTAAGGTGGGGAATGTAGCAAGGTGGTGGGCGAAGCGAATAGAATGCTGGCATGCATAGGGAGAGGTACAACAAGCAGAAACAGGGAGGTGGTAATGCCTCTTTGCAAATCCATGGTGAGGCCTCACCTGGAGTTCAGGGTTCAGTTCTGGAGATCTCACCTACGTAAGGATAGGTGGGATTGAAAGAGTACAAAGAAGGGCCACAAAGATGGTGCATGGGTTGAATGGTAAGTCCTACAAAGAAAGGGTGAGGGAGTTGGAATTTTTTTTATTTATTGTCATAGATTCCAACACCGTTGAGCAATGCAAATCATTTACAAAGGTTCCACGTCAATAGTACAAAAGCAAAACAAGGTAAACAATAGATACATAAATAGATCAACAATATACTAAAAAATTAATACATCAAAATAGCACTGAATGTTGCTCAATATAACAGTAGAGTGGACTAGAAGAGAGGGCAGCCTGGGAGGCCTTGTCAAAATCTAGGACAGAAAGTAATGGGGTGTAAGGTGGGGAATGGGAGAAACAAGAGGGAGAAGGAGTCGAGTTGCACAGGAGGTGAAGGAAGGAAGGAGCAGATTTGCAAAGGAGGTAATGGGGATAGAGAGAGGAGAGAATGGTGAGGTGGAAGGAGGTAAATGGGGAGAGTGCAGAGAGAAAGGGGGAGTGCTGGTGAAGTGAAGGGGAGGAAGACAAATTAATAGTATAAGGAGAAGAGGTGGTGTTTAGTCAGGAGAGGGTGCAGCCTAGCAGGCCTTGTCAAAAAGCCAAGAGAGCAATATGGGTGGGAGAGAGGTAAGAGAAATGTTGGGAGGAGGGAAAGAATTTGCAAAAGAGGTGGCATAAGAGAATGGGTGGAAGGTGGAAGAGGGAAGGTGAGGAGGAGCAAGGGAAGAACTTGAAGATGCGTGAGCAGAAGAAGAAGCAGGGGTGAGGTGTGGAAGGGAAAAAGCTAGAGGGTAGGATCGAAATGAAGTGCCAAGAGTTAAAAATGCTAAAAAGGTATAAGTACAATGATAAAATAAGCAGGTGACTACTAAGGTCGGCAGTCACATATACCGTTTGCTAATAGATGTCAGAGTTTGTGTTTGAAAGGGCAGAGTTTTTACTCAGCAGAGATGTCCCTACCCAGGTAATTGAGCCAGATGGGGGCTCTGTAAGCAAAAGGACCTCTGATGTAAGGTGGTGCAGCATCTGGGAACAGTAAAGACCCGAGTTGCCAAGCTGTGAGTATGCTGGGTACTGTGACATGGGCTAAGGAGCTATTGGACCCCAGGGAGTAACAAACCAAGGTGTGCCTTCTTGGCAAGTAAGCAGGTTCGATATTGGATCCGGATTAATTGAATCCACCCAGTCTGAGCATATAGGTCACACGTGTGTGAAAGGTGGGCAGTCCCAGTAAGGAGTCTGCATGCTTTGTTAAGAGCAACAGTGATCCTGTGAAGGAATTCAGCAGAGGCAGAGTCATAAACAACCATCCCATAATCGATGATGGCAATGACAAAGCTGAAAATTGCTATTCTTAGTGCCTCGGGAGTGAGGCTATGCTTGTGTCTATGGAGTAGGCCAATCCTTATGATGACAGCTCGAGCTACGTTATCAATATGTTGAGAGTAGGTGAGTGAGCCATCAACAGTGATCCCAAGATATTTGAAGGCGTGGATCTGTTCAAGTGGAGTGCCAATGTAGTTTATAATGAACAGGTTTTGGACTTGTTTCTTATGGGCATTGTTGAAAAGCATCATTTTGGTCTTTTTATAGTTCAGCACCAGTTTGAGTGCTGGACCACTTTTCCACTTCTGAGAAACTGTGTTGAAGGTTATGCTGGAGGGTCAGGGTTACTAGAGTACATCACAGCATCATCCACGTAAAGTAGATCTGTTTATAACAGGCTTGTGGGAGGTTATTCAAGTAGATAATGGAGAAGGGATCCCAGGATAGATCCCTGAGGCACTCCAGAATGGACTGGCTTCCTTTCAGAGAGGACATTGGTTATCTTGTCCTGCTGTGAATGGTCTAAGTAACTTTTGAACCAGCTGACAGCATCATTTGACACCCCTGCAAGCGATAATTGTTCAAGTAGCAGCAAGTGGTTCACAGTATCAAAGGCCTTCATCAGGTGGATAGAGGCAGCTCCAACCAGATGGCCTTGGTTGAGTACATTATGTATGAAACCAGTGAATTCTAACAGTGCAGTGGTAGTACTATGATCTTTATGAAAGCTGTGCTGTTGGGGACATTGTATTTGTCCAGGTATTCCACAAGCTGATCTGCAGTTATACACTAGTGCTTTCGATAGAGCAGGTAGAATGGAGATAGGGCACAGCACACGAACTACAGGCCTATCTCCACCTTTGTGCACTGGGGTAACTAGGGCCAGTTTCCATTTTTTTGGGACGGGGGGCTGGGGAATTGCCCAAGCCTTAGAGAAAGCTTCAGAATCTTGGTAAGAGGTGTAAGTTTCAAGGGGAAGGGCAAGAAATTTGAGATCTAGATTGTCCCCACTGAAACTTGCTTTACCAAGTACTTTGCATATGTACTTTCTAGCCTCATGTAGTAACCTCTTTGAAGAAAGAAAAAAGGGGAAAGAAGCCTGCTGCTGAGCATCACAGAGTGGGGGGGTGGCAGGGGCAGACAGTAAAAAAAAAAAAAAATATTCAGGGGCAGAAGGATACTGCTGAGGTCTGTAAATGCATTGTTAAAAATATTGGCTATGGCCATTGGGTCAAGAGTCAGACTTCCATCAACGTTAAGCATGGTGGGTGCTCTCGAGGTCTTTGCCAGGGACTTCCTTTATGTTTCTCCAGAAAGGTTTACCGTCACCCCATGAGTTGGAAAATGCTTCCCTAAAGTATTGATTTTTTGCAAAACAGATGGCTCTGGTAGAAACATTTCTGTTTTTTTTTTAATAAGCATGAATATCTGCTCGCTTGCTCGCAGCCTTGGCCCAGTGCCAGAGGTGGTCCCTAGTCTTCATAAGTCCCAGTAGTTCAGTGTTATCCAAGGGTTGCACGCCCCCTTAACTTTCCACTTTTTTAGAGGGGCATGGATATCACATGCAGCATTAAAGCAGTCGAAGAAATAAAGAGCCTCGTCAATGTCATTGGTAGAGGCCAGTGGTGACCACTCCTGGCTTCGAAGGTGTGATCTAAGTGGTTCTAGGGACCCTGGAGTTAGGACCCTACTGAGAATAACATTAGGTGGAGATTTGCTGAACTTGTTGGACCAACTACAAAGTATAAGGGAGTGGTCACTTAGTGGGACGGTGAGTACTGAGACATTTGTGATTTGTTCAGGGTGACTAGACAATACCCAATCCAGTAGGGTACTTGATCCAGTTCTATAATTCTGGTCAGGGTGTTAACTAGCTGGGTAAGGGTTAAGGTGCAAGGTGGAGATGCATCCTTAATGTGCCCAATGTCAGATGAGAGCCAGTTTACATTTAAAATCACCCAGTGCTATGGTTTGTGTTCCAAGGCACACTCCGAATATATTCCATGAAGTTATGAATAGCAGAGGCAGATTCTTTGGGTGGTATGTAAACAGACAGCATAGTTATGGTTTTCTTTTGGGCCCATAGGAGTACCTTGATGGCCAGGGCCTGAGAAGAGTTTTCTATGCAGGGCAATTCAAGGGCATGACCTATTAGAGACAAGAAGGGAGGAAGGGGGAGAGAGAAAGAAAGACATGATAGAAATGGTTAAGTAAGTGAAAGGGATTAATAAAGTTGGGGGTCCTTAGTCACAGGAGCTAGAACTAGGGGTCATGGTCTATGGGTGGAGGCAGGAAAGTTTAGGGGGTGTGAGGGGAGTTACTTCACTGAGAGGGTGGTGGAGCCCTTGAACAATCTGCAAAAAGAGGTGGTGGGGGTCCAAACAGTGGAGGTATTCGAAAGAGCATGGGACAGACAAGGGGCTGACCAGGGGGTGGAGTGGGGGTTTCAGAGTGAGGGGGTTAGTAGGGGGGTAAGGGGCAGACTCAGTGGCCAAAAGGGTCCTTTTCTGCCATCACATTTCTAGGATTCTAGAACAAGGGGGCATGCAATGAAACTAGAAGGGGATTTTACAATGTATGAAAGGTTATTCTTCACAGAGAGTGGTGGATGTCTTGAACAGTCTTTCACTGGAAGTAGTGGGCTTAATGCATGGAGTAGACAAAAGAATCTTAGTAGGATAAGATGAGATCAGTTAGGGTCTACAATGTCAGTATAGATGGGGGAAAACATTGCACAGATGGAGGGCTAAGTGACACCCATCTGCCATGAAATTCTATGTTGGTAGTGCTGCAGTAGTGATGTCAGAACTGCATCACAAATTAAAATGCTGCCTCACAGATGCTTTCTTCTAGACATTTTAATTTACAGAAACCACTGCAGTCACTAGCAGCATATTGAAATCAGTAATCCAAGTCTCATCTGTTGTAGAGAGTGGTTTTTAACCACTTGCGGAACATCACCAGGATCAAGCCCCTTGTTCTGCCTGAAGATCTGCTGACCCCAGTACATGCCTTTGTGACCTCCAGACAACAACTGCAATGCTCTTCACTTTGGAGTCATGGAAGGACCCTCCGCAGGATGCAGCTGGTGCAGAACATGGCGGCCCAGTTACTGGTGGGACCATCTGTCTTGCTATGTGATCCCAGTTCTGTGTGTTCTGCACTGGCTGATGGTCAGGTGGTGGGTCCTTTTCAAGGTGGGCTTGTTAACCTATAAGGCCTTATATGGGCTGGTTCCTGGCTACCTGTCTGAGTGCCTGTTGCCTGTGACTTCTGCCCACTTCCTCTGCAATGCTCCCTGGGTTCTGCTCAAGACCTCTGGTAATTGAGCATTTTGTGTCTGTGGGCTGACCCTGTGGAACACACTTCCAGCTACAGTCTGGGAGTCCCCCCTCAATTGGTGTCTTTAAACAGAGGCTTAACCTTTTCAGGGCCATGGACTGCTATATCAGTCCAAAATTCCTATATGTTCAAATTCTGTCAGCATCCTAAGGGTTAAGGCCAGTGTTTTCTGCCTGACTTTTGGAGATCAAGCCATCTCCCCCTACCCTCAGCTATTGTATACATTTATTTTAAGAGTATAATTTTAATATTCAAACTACTGCACTAAAAGGCAGCAATTTCATGTTTCACAGGCAAGGCTATTATATTTGGAGGGGAGCAGGTGCCTACCCAGCAAAGTCATGAAGCTAGCAGTGTTGTATTGTGGACATTGATAACTTGAGGAAAGGTAATATTTTGTCAGAGACATGGAATGCATGCGTTCATAATCTGTTCTCACTGCCATGCAGCAGGCGGGGTGGACAAAATCCTCCATCACATAAATGGTGCTCTCGATTGTGTGAGGTGTACACACCATGTACACCTAACCCAGGTTTTTCATCCTTGTCCTAGTTGTAAATACTGTATGCCCTCATCTTACACACAAATGCTGCACACCTCAGCTGCATCTCATATGCATCTTCATATAGCAGTATACATCTAGACTACAACATGATTTCTGCTTTGTGTCATAGTGGAGAGTGCGATCCCACTGGAAAGGGGATGTTGCAGCACAGTTGGGCCATTCTTGTAACTAGCAGCCACTGCTCTCCCCCTACCCCACCTGTAAGTAGTAAGGTTGTGGAACCAGGTGATTTCAGGTTTAAAACTTGTTCAAAATAGATACACTCCAAGACTGGATCAGAAAGTCTAGGCATTCAAAATACTGCTATGCAGCTAAAATGAGCAGTTCAAACTTATGGTAACAGCAGCAGTGTTGTAAATATAAGATGCAGTCATAGCAGCATACCCATGTCAAATCAGATCTGGAATTGCAGGAGTAAAACTGATCACAAGAGGGATCTTGTGCCCAGTAGATTCCTACAGTTTTTATCCTCCGTTATGGATATGCTGCTGTGTAGGTACAGCTGTGCTGCATTTATTTGCAACACTGCAGCTATCCATTTAAATACTTTTTTGCTCTACTCTGGAAAGCAATTTCCTTAGCTGCATGTGCTTTTTAATGCTTCCATTTTTACTCATGGGTACATTTTTAGCAAGGCTGTAGTTTAGGGTTAGTCACCTCTTTAGTGCACCAGGTTGCCTCTGCAGGTTAGGCTTTAAGTCCTGTTATAGCCAAATACTATAACCCTGATCAAATAAATACAAGATGTTGCATCCTAGACTATCTTGTGTGAAGAAAAAAAAGTACATGAATCAAGATGATTCTTGCTAGGCCTTTCCTAACAGTACTGCAGAGCTGCCCAACTTTTCCAGTCCTATTAACCTAGCACATCAGCAATCTTATTTTGCCCAACTTAATTTCTTATACAAAATGCAAGCAAAATATTAAGGCAGTCACCAAGGTTAATCCATTCCATGTGTGTTCAGCCTCCGACTGTATGTTTTTTAAATTTTAATCTTTATTAAATTTTCAGCACAATATAAGCCAAAATGGTAATATTTTGTAACATGAAATGGAATTGATTACACGCATTCACCTAGATATACCCAGACAGTACCAGACATAAGAATGCCCAATCCTGAAGGAGCTGGGGAAACAGTTGGGAAAATCCCCCACAATTATAAATGTAATGAAATATGACATTACTTGTATCAATAGATCATCTACTCTGCATCCCTGTTTAGCAGAGGGACGCTTATTGGTCTTGGAAACTGCCAGAGATAAACTGGGCCTGCAAATATCAGGCGTTGCAGATTTTGATTTTCTCCAAACGTGGCTGCACAAATACAGGTGAGACAAAGTTACTTCAGCTGTGGTAATGCTGGAGAGAACATGGCATCTTCACTAATCTGTTTTTTCCAGTGTGTTTCAGATTCACCTATCAGGATAAGCCTCATCTCTTCATGTACACTGAGGCAGTTGGCAGATTTTTGGGCAGTTTTCCATCTCAGGACACCTAGGCCTCTAATGAATTTTATATTCATTATTCTGAAGCTCCTCCCTTGCATACAGGTCAGGAGTCACTGCAGTTGTGAGTGCTTCCTAGTCAAGTTGCATTCAAACCTACACGGGCATCTGCCAGAACTAGTTTGGACTCTACACCAGTCCATCAGATAAGCATAATGCAGAGTGAAGGCAAAACTAATCTTTAGTAAATGCCGTAAAGACTATGCACGACTACAAGGCGTGCTACAAGCTGCAATTTTTGGCAGCTAAAATTCTTTGAAAGCTGTTCCTGGAGCCACTGCTCCATTTACTGCAACAATTCCTCAGGATTGTTGGTATGAGATTCCTATAGTCCTACTGGGGATGAGGTAAGAATTTTGACGTTTTCTGTACCGAGAGACAGACCATATGGATGTGTGAACCTCAAGCTGATGTACCCAGTTAGCATTCATTTTTTTTTAGATCCACCAAAACTGCACTGCTGCTGGACCACATAAGCATCTTAGTCAGCAGTACAGCTGAGGTGCACAACTTCATTAGAAACACCTTACATTGGTCAGGGTATGGATCCTTTTACTAGTGACATTTTGAATGCCTTTGCACAATGTACCTTTGGGCTCAATAGCCCATCAACCCATGCAAGACAAGCCCCAATCAACTTCACATGTTCCAAGATCCAATTAAATAACCCCCCATCACCACATTACCTCAATAGTCCTACTATCCAGGCAATTTTCACATTTTTAAGCACAGAACTGTGCCATCCCCTTCCCCCCATGGTACACCATATTTAGTGAGCAGCTATCTGTATTCCAAATTGGTAGAACAGAGCAGAGTCACCTGCCTCCCTTCCAAGTAGCAGGGTGTAGAGTTGCATAAGTAATCTCATGGGTTCAGAATACAAATTGAGGCAAGCAGCAAGTACAGCATTTCAAAACAAGGCAAGTTTATTTTGTACCATCAGAAATTATGAAATATTTCTGTGTTTTCTATAAACCAGCACAGCAATCAGGATGACAACCACCAACACTTCAGCAATGATAAAAGCCAGGAGGATAAACTCTTTTCTAACCCCTGGATCTGGAAGAGAAAAAAGGCAATTTATAAGAGACCATTAGAAAGAGCCAACAGTACCATGGTAAGGAGTTGCACATACCATGTAAAGGTAGATTCTCTTTGGAGGCAGCATCTCCTGCTGATGAATTAACCTCTTTCTGTGAAGGATCTAGGATCACTACTGGTCCAACTGATGCATCAGCACTCCTTTCTGGAAGAGACAAGTTTCTCCAAATTAAACAGAATGGGTGGGTGGCAGAAACAGGGCTGCATTGCATTCAGTTTTGCCATCCTACCCAACTAGTCCGTTTCTGCCCCTACCCTCTTGTTATGGCCATGTGCCTGTCCCACCCTTCCTTGAACCCAACTTTTAGCAGTCATTCTGGAAGGCTTTTCTAGTCTCCCCCTCAAAAGCTTGGGAAAAACCCTCCAAGTCACCCCCATTTTGAATTCCCCACATTGTTGTATTCACATTTGGGGCAAGTCTTTGCAAGCCATGCTGAACAGTTATTTGCCCTATATGCTCATCCCTATATTGCACAAAATTTATTGGGTATTCACCAACATGGACACAATTTAAGAGACTTGAAAAATAGAGGTGCAAAGTGTTAGTTGTCAAATACTTATTTGAAACTGCAATCAAATTTAACAAAGATTTTGAAATAAATTGTCTTCCAATGTAAGGGAATTTGATTTCAACTAGCTTTAAAGAGAACTATAAAAAGAACTATACTTGAACATGTATCTGACAACAGCCTCTGGGTTACATTGATCTGAAGTGCATATGTTTGACTGTGCCTACATTAAATAGAAATCTTTGCTTGGTTTCTTACTGAAGAGGATGGGAATCAGGACTGAGCCCTGTGGTATCCCACTTTATACATACAACAGGGGTGAAGAGATATGTTATCACTTAAAAATGCATATCCCCCACCTCCTACTGATAACGGAAACTGACGTGTACACAGTGCAACACAGGTAAAAATATCAATACTGTGTACATATCACATTTAAATATCACCTCTGTCTACACGTCACCTACTAAAGAAGCCGATCTACTACTTAAAGTTAAAGCTGGGCACCTGCATTTAACAAAATGACCACAGTTCCTCATACAGAAAACCCTTAAAAAGGACCAGTTAAACATTAAATAAAATCATTACACAAACACCCGCAAACAGCACATTTTAGAAAAACATTCACAATTACTTACTGGTGCAGGCAAAACCCCGAAATAAAATGACTTTTAACTCTGAAAAATGAACCAATACACCTTGCAGTCCCACTTGACCTTCTGATTCTCTGACCCCGAATACTTCATCCCAGTGTCCAATAAAGCAGCACAATATAATGGGGCACAATATCACCGCATAAAAAAAAAAGACAGCAAAATAAAAAAAAAAATACTATTTCAATGTAAAAAAAAAAAAAAAACAAGCGAAGAGTGAAATAATGCAGAAACCAGAAACACCAAATAAGGACACACAAATTAACTCAGACACACAAAACAAACCAATTAAAATGCAGCACAAAACCACAAACGAACAACTAATCAAAATGATTACAGAACACCCATTCACAAAACCACAAATAACACGGAATAACCTAGAACAAAAATAAAGCACAGAAAATGACAGGTAAAATATAGCAATATTAAATAAAATGTAACCAAATAAATGCAAAAACGAAAACCCCTATTGGATAAAATGGATACGTGATGGCAAGAGATGTGATGAGACAGCCTAACTCGTGGCAAGTGAGTCTGGGGATCAATCACTCATGGCTGTGCTATGCGGAGCCACGAGTGATTAATCCCCAAGCTCACTTGCCAGAAGTTAAGATATCTCGTATCGCATCCCTTGCCATCATGTATCCCCTTAATCTCCAACATAAGAATTTGCCATTTACCTCTACACCTCTGCCCTACTCCCAACCCAACGTTTCATCCATGCCATCTGTTCTTCCACCCCAGGTCCCTCAGTTTTTTGACAAGTCCCTGGACTCTGCTCCACAAGACAAAAGGACGGGTACAGTATGAGGCAAAAATACAAGCACTTCACCTTTGTGGTAATCATTCTGCAACCCATTTACCTCTAGGATGGTCTACCAGTCTCCCCCCAATATGGCCTCAAGTACCTTCACCACTGTAGAAGTCTGGCTTGACTGATTGTGACCCCTTCTCTGGCTTGATTGATGGTGACCCCCTCTTTGGTAAATACTGAAGAATACCGGTTCTACATCTCAGCCTTCTGTACCCCACCCTTTAGACTATGCCCTTCTTGATCTTGTGTTGCTCAGATTGAAATATGCCTCGTCCTGCAGCTTTGCCTTCTTCTATTCCAAGCTACATCACTGCCTTAATACTTTACCTTCCTACTTGTCTCAGAATTGTCTGGTTGTTCTCATGCCTCCCTGGTCCCCTTCAGCTGCCCTTGTATTTCTAAAGTGGAGCAGTCACTACCAAGAGTTCCTCAAGTATAGGTCTGGTCTCAGTTTGTACCCTCCAATCTCCCTTAACTCTAATAGATTGGTAGACAATTTCTTTTGTCACTACAAACCTCAGAATCCCCTGCAGCAGACATCCAAGCAGGGCTGCAACAGTGGAGTTTCAACAGCCTGCAGTGCATGAGTTTATATAAGCTATGATCATTTGTTTGCTGGTCCTGCTGTCCTCCCAGGGCCACATACTTAGCCCTGGGAGAACTGCAGGACAAGACGACATCTAATCTAGAGAAGTTTTGGGATTTTAAATTTCAGCTGCTTTACTGTGGAGAGTTTTTCAAGCCTGCCCAGAGCCTCCTGCATTGCTTTGTCCTCCTCAGAGTCCTCACTGTCCACCCTCATGCAGGTTCCACCAATTTGTTGTCCATACTCATGACCACCCCTGTGTTCACCCCTGAAGCAAGTTTCCACCCATGTTACTCTTTCCTCCATCTCAGAATCTCAGTATTTGGCCAGTCTCCAGATTAAGTTCGGTACAGTTTACTGCTGGTCCTTTGTCAGTTGCGATTGTTGGCCAAAGGGTTCATTAAGCACAAGCTCCCACTTGTGAACCCAACTCTTTGTAGCTTCAATTATTTCTCCACTGTATAGAATAACTGCCACTTTACTGCACTTATTCTTAGCCCCCCTTTCAACAGTCCTCACCCTGGCACATTATTCTTTAGCCCTACTTTACTTCTATTCTCCCAACTACTTGTTTTTAGCCACCCTTCACAACCCTCCCAATCCCTTGCACACTATCCCCTACTCCTTTATCACAGACTTGCCTCCAGTCTCCAAACTGAACCCTTCCTCCAAATTCTTCACATGCTACTCCCTATTATACCCCCTCCTCTCACCCTCTACCACAACCTATTGTGCCATTTCAACACTATCATCCACAAGATACAGTGCTATTTTGACACTGTCCTCCCCCCACAACTCCCTCTTCCCCCCACTGATGATCCCTTTTTCCATTCTTGGTTTACCCCATTTTCTCCAGCCTCCCTATTCCTTATCCCTCTTCTCCCCTCCGGTCACCCGCCATACTCTGTTTCTCTTCCCTGCACCTCCTTCTCTCCCCTCCTTTTCTGTCCCCCTTGCAGGGTTCTTAGTCATCCTGAAGGGGTATAGATCTTGGCTCCCTCTCTACCCCCCCACACTTTCCAATCCTGACCCCCTGGCAGGGTTCTCTGCATCCTGAAGGGACATTCTCACACCTTCACACCCTCACACCAAATCCATCTCCTGCCCACCTCCCTTTCTTCCTTATCCCCTTCCTCACCTCCTGTTCTCCTGCCCCTCTTCTCTACTACCCCAGTCAGTTCTCTCCCCTTCCCTTCTACCTGGTCCCAACCCCCTTCTCAGCAACTTGGATGGGTATGGATCTTGGCTGTATCGCTCTCCCTCTTCCATCCCCGCCCTCTTCCCCTCACCTGTCCACTTCCCCACTTACCTTATAACTGCCCTCCCTTGTGTATACAATAGAACTTCCAATATTGTGCTCAGTCTACTACTTCCAGCACTTCAAATGTGTTATCCATCCTCCAACCTTTACTCTACTAGATCACCTGCTCTTGGGTTGTTGCAATGTATGCTATATCCGAATGAGTCATTTTCCCTGGCTGGTTGGTCTGGGTTATTGTGCAATTGTATTACAGTTTTGTTTCAGAAATTGTACTTGTATTGCTATGTGTTTGCTTGTTTTCCCTAACTCTTACCCCCCACTTCTGGAAACTGGTGGTTTACAGTTCATTTCCTGGTGAAAATTTCCAAATAAAATATAACTAGATCATCCCTACTGCAGCTTGTATATAGGCACAATGGCCATCCTTCAATTGCAGGGGGGTTCATCCCAATGTGTTCAAGAGACCAGTTAAAGCAGTGCTACAAGCATCTGTGCCATTTTAGTAGTATTTGTGGATGCATCCTGTCAGGAAGTCAGTGTTGTGCAATGCTCAGATCCTTTAGCAACTTCAGTTATGCTTCCATCCCCCCCTCCACCAAATATCCAACCAAACCACAGCTCAAAAGCAGACCCTTTTCCACAAAATACTGCAAAAACATTGCTTCAGTATTAGCCTTTTATAATGGAGATGATCTCTTGAAATACTTGGTTATGCTCTATATTTATCTGAATGTGTGCCTTTGAGCTAAAAAGTTGTGCAGAGTGCACAATTCTTCCATTTGGTTTTATAAAATTGAATTGGAAAAACTATATCCTTGTGTACAGTTTCTCAGCATGGTTGGCACAAGCTACCAACTACACACAATTACCCAAAGCCTGCTGGCACCAATCTTAAAAGCAGCACATGCGAATTGTCATTTTTATACTGCAGAATAGGTGTCTCGATTCCTCCTTTTTTTCCACAACTGTAATATTGGTTTTACAGACCCAGCAAGGACACACTCCAGGATGTGGGGTTGTCCGGAGATTTCTAAATATGGCTATTGTGGAAGGATGGACACACTAAGAGCCCAGCCTGCACTTTGTGCTGAAACATTTTTCCTACTTGCCGATGCCTGCAGAATCGTAGCTTTTGCTGACTTGCAAGCTGACATTTCCTTTACATTACAAATCCCAGATGCCCTGCAGCAGCTGACAGGGCTGCAGCAGTGGGAGGTCCAGTAGCATGCAATGCATGTTAAAGCCTTTATAAACTCTAATCAAATGTGTGCCGATTCTGCTGCTCTCCAAGGGGGCCAAGTACATTCCTGACCTATACTTGGCTCAAGGATAACAGTGGGACCAGTGAACAAAATACTACAGGCTACTGAATCTCACTGCTGAAGGGTATTCTGGAATTGTGCCAGCTTCTAAGTAATTTGACACTTCTGTACTGCAATAAAGTTTGCTCACCAAGAACAAATTTTGGCCAGCCCTACACAAGTGTGTGGCTCTTAAGTGTTCGTCGTTTTCCCCTTTATTGCACAAATTAAGCACTGGTTATGATTGGTTTAATAAACAGACTTTTTTTTTTATTGAATGCTAGGAGATGACCTTTGAGCTGAAAGCTCATTTACAAAGATTCTGCATCCAAGAACAGGCAGACATCCGAAACATATACTGTGCAAATAGTGGACTAATTACATAAGTTGCATGAAGTTTACAAAATTTGAGAGTACAGTATAAAACTGAGGATCAATCAATAACATTTGACTAACTGTAGCTGATTAAGGGTGAAGATCGGAGGAGTTAAGGAGTTAAATATTAAGGATAAGGGAAGGAGGCATAAAGTTGAGAATTCAAAGTACATGGAGAGGCGGGGGCTGAGAAGCAGTTAGTCCGAAGCCTTGTCAAGGGGAAGGTAGGGAAGGGTGTGTGTTTTTGGGGGAGAAGAGAGAAACTCTGTGGACTACAGCACTTAGTCTCTCCTACCAGAGTCGCACTTTGATGCTAAGTGACCCCCAAGATCCAATTTAAATTAGCAAATATTTGTACAGGACAGGAGGTCAGGTCAATGCTGAGGGAGTTCAGCCATTTTGGGCCCCTATAAATGAAGGATCATTTACCTTAAGAGGTTTGTCAGAAGGGTACATTCAGCGTCCAACTACTCAAGCTTCTGGTATTCCTAATGCTGTTGGGGTGGAAGATGCCAAGTACCCCTGGGGTAGTGAGGCCCAGAGTGACCTAAGCTAGGGGGGCAAACCTGGCACATGATCCTATTTTCCAAGTTGAGCCATCCAGTATGGGAGTAAAGCTCACAGATGTCCTGGTTAAAGGACTACTTTTGTAGCAGAAATTTACAAATCCCTCTACCCAAATTCATTTCTTCAGTGAAAAATTCAGAAGCTTGGGTGTCTGAGGGAAAGCATCGTTTGATGTCAAGAGCTGCCAAGTGGGTGGGGTGGGAGAGGAGTATATCCATTCCCTCAGCATGTGTTTTGCCCAAACTGCCATTTCTCCCTCAGTCTCTTCCCTGCCAGCCCTATCACCTCACTATCCTGTTCTATTGAGGTTTGCCTCTGTGGGAGGGTTTGCTGCAGCATTTAAACATCCTTCCCTGCAAGACCACCAGCCTTTTATTTTCACTGGGACACTTGTGCAATATACTTTGAGCAGCAGCTATCCAAGAGATCTGTGTTTTTGGAACAGTTTGGAAGCTTGAAAATGACTGAGTGCAGCATTTGTGTGACTTTGTAACTGAAACTGCTCTGATTTGTTTCATCTTGCTGGTCTGCTGAACTGAGGGGATTACCCAGGTGTGTGCAAGAGGCCATTTACCTGCATGTAATTTCAGTTCAGGGGTGAGCCAACAATAGAGCAGGTTTGCCTCTGTGGGAGGGTTTGCTGCAGCATTTAAACATCGCGCTCACGCATAGCGTGAGCGTGAGTGGCGCAAGCGCCACTCAGAGTAGATTTTGCATAGGAATATGTACCCATAAAAGAGAGGGACCTCATTTTAAATAGGTTTTATTGTTTGTCTGGTTTTGTATTTTTTGGTTTTAACTGGTGGGTCTAGTTGTTTTCTGGTGGGAAGGCTTTCTACAAATTTAAGCAGTGATGCTCGTGGAAGATTTTGCTGTTTAGATAAGCTGTCACCTGACTCCTTTTCAGTCCCTTTTTTTTGAGTTAGGATTTGATTTTTTTTCCCCCCCTCTTCTTTCCTTATATGTATACTCGAAGTGGTAAGATGGTAAACAAAACTGTTAAAGGGGCAACTAAAGGGAAGCAAAGGATAAATCCAAAAAAGAATAAAAAAGGCAACTGCTGTGTTTTTATGCAGGAATTGGTCATCACGGCTTTAACCCCTAAGGATTTGGTAGAAAGTCCCGTAGTATCCTACTTACCTCACTCCTTTAAGGAGTTTATGAATGAGGAATGCAGATCAGATTTAGCTGAAGATATTTCAGAATTTAATGGAAGAAATCAAATTCCGATGGCTAAGAGCTGGGATAAGAACAGTCCGAATAATACAGATCAAGAGACTTTGATTAATTCATTGAAGAACCAATTTATTGGTAGTGATGGGACTAACAGGGAATTTGAGGAATTTAAACAATTATCCTCTTTTGACAATAAGAATATAACTCTGGACTTGGAAGTAATTAATAACTTAGAGACTGGTGTTAAAATTCCATCCCAAAGAAAATCAAACACCCTACGTAAAGCCCCTAATAATATTTTTCAGGATGTTCCAAAAATGAACAGCACACATATGGTTTCCAATATAGGAGGTTACAATTGTACCACTTTTGGGGAAAAAACAAATATAGTGGATCATTCCCAGGTTTTTAGACAGATGAGTGTATGGGAGAGGTAGAAGCAAGTCAGCAATGCATGTCTGGGCAAGGAGATTATATAGATAAAGATGATGGTATTTCATACTTTCCCTCAGGAATAAAGTTATTTAGTCCATTAGAGATCTCCAGTGAGGTAGGGGTCTGCAATATTGACTCTAAAGAAATGGTGTATTCATCCCTTAATGATGTGTCTGAAGAGTTTTCAAAAAATGGACAAAGAGGTCCAGGACATCCATTTAGATATAGATTTTTGGTTCAGTGTCTGCATACTATATCGAAATATACCATTAAGGCTCTTGCACATCCAGTAATGTCTAATGTTTTATTGGAGGCATATAATGGTATTAAGACAGCCTTGGAAACTCTTTCTAGTTTTTGTGCTGTGAAGTTTGCTGCTTTAGAACAACAAATTTCACAATTATTGAGAGAAAAGAAAGTTCACAGATCTAGGCATAATTTGTAATTTTCTCCCCTAAATGTTTGAGTCCTCAAAAGGCAAAAAGGGCAAAAAGAGGTGTGGAGTAAGTTAGAAAAAAGGGGGGGAAGAAAAAGCTTGGGCCTGTGGGACTTACTCAGACTCCTAACTTAGGAAAACAGAAAGATGAATTAAACATTAAGGATGAAAAGACAAATAAAATCGGGGTTACAGGTACCATTAGGATAGGAGAGGTACAGAGAGATACAAGGAAGAACCCTGACCAAAAAAACAAATCTATACTTGAGGATGGGACACTTATAAAAGATAAAGAATAGGGGGAGGGTGATTACACTGCGAAACAAAAAACAAATTCTAAGGAGAATTTAATTAAGGTAGATCAGTCTAATAAAGATCTTTGCCCACATCTCATGTTGGCCAAGGAGGATAGTAACCCCAAGGGGTATGACCTGGAAGAATATAATTTAATTTGTACAGGGAAAGAAGTAGTTTTTAAATTAGATTAGCTGTATTTTAAACATTATGAATCTACTGCAACCCTAACCAGCTTGATAGCCCATATGTTGAGAGCAGAATTATGGTTACCAACAGTCGCAGATGCTCTTATTATGGTGACTAGGGATACTTCCAACCCTACTAATTCAGTTTACTTTATGCTCCCTAACATGGATATGGCAAAATTGGTCTGGGCTAAGCAAGGCCTGGTAGACTCTTTGGGATTACTGTTATCAACACCAGTGACCTGGTCAACAATTTGGAAAAATGCTTATAATAGGGCAAAAATAGGAAAAATGTTAACAAATGATATATTCAAAACTACTCTTGTAACACTGAATTGGGAGTTTGGAGTTTCCCGTGAAACCTCAATGATCTCTACTTTTGGACTGGATGTATTGGAGGGAGAAACTGCTACTAATTTACCATCATTACTGCGGATGATTTTATCGACTATTATCAAAACCCATATACTTCCAGAAGAATTTGTGGAGGTGAATAGAGTTTGGAATGATAAAGAGGGTACTCAGATTAACTGTATTATTGGTTCTGCACAATTGTTAGTATTACTTTTTGAAAATAGACATGTGTTGGATGAGGTGGGTATTTACATGGTGGAATTGAATGAGTTGGAGACATCAGGTCAATCTAGAGCCATGCAACCTTGACTAAGTTTTTTGGAAATACAAATTACTGAGTCCTTATTAGAGCAGGAAGGGGGGTCAGAAAGTAACCCTGGTTATAATGTCCTTAATTGGAATATAGCAGGACTCCATAATAAGTTTGTGGATCTGCAGTGGGTTGCTTTTATTTTGTGACATGAATTGATTATTTTCCAGGAGACATGGGTTTTAACATCTCCTTTCCTGAATGGATATGAAACTAGTTTTGTGCCAGCAATTAAAGGGAAAAAACATGGGAGAAACAAAGGAAGTCTGGTTACAATGATCAAAGTTAGGGAAGGATTCAGGGTAATCAAAAGTTACTCTCCAACTCCCGAGATCCTTATGGTAGTGGTTAACTGGGACCTTTGTATGGTTCTGATTGTTAACATTTATATTCCACCATGTTTTCACACTTACTCTACATATGGTTTTTGGTCCAAACTATCAATGGAAATAGATTTAATGATACAGTCAAATTGGATAGATACTGTCCTTTTAGCTGGGGATTTTAACGCTAGGATAGCAGAGTTCGATAATTTATTATTGTTACAAGAACTATTATATGTGGCAGATTTGGAAAAAAGAAATTACAACTGACATGATTGTAAATGAGGCAGGGAGACGTTTTAGTACTTTTATCACAGAGAATAATTTCTTGATTCTTAATGGGAGATTAGAAGGGGATCGTCAGGGTGATAGCACTTTTTTCTCCCCAGTTGGCAAGAGCATAATTGATTTTATATTATGCTCTCCTTTTAGTTATCATTTCTGCAGGAGATTATATGTGGCTATGAGAACAGAAAGCGATCTTGCAGCAATTTTGCTGGATTTTAGGATTTCTGAGTGTCATTCCTCCCCCCAATAAGCCCTTGGCAGATATTGAGATTAGTGGGGGAAAAAAGGTTAAGATTGAATAATGAGTCGATGCAAGGTGTTTGGAACCTTTTATACTCTATTTTTGTTGAGTTATTTCAGCAGGTACATAATGGCTCCAAAGGTGAAAGGATCAGTGAATTATTAAACATAGGGTATCAACAGATTAAGACACTGATTTACTCAGCTAATAGTGTTAAGCCCCAGTTAGCATCCTGGTTTGATGGGTATTGTAAGAGAGAAAAGAAATTTGATGAGGGCTATCAGGCAGACCAAAAAATAAAATCAGAGTAAGATGGCGATTATAAATTTAAATAAAATTGAGAAGAGTACAAGGAATTTCCATCAGAAAAAAGAGAATTTACTGAAAAACAATGGGGTGTTATGTACCAAGTTATTAAGGAGGGTGATATTAAGTTTTTTGGGGCTTTGGCGTCCAAGGGGACAGCTGATCAGAATTCTAGACCTCCCATATATATCCCCAAGGAAACTTGGATATCTTATTCTAGTCTACTGTTTAATAGACATTCTACCAATGATGATGTGATAGAAAATGTTAACATTGAGGGGGAATACACATCGTCCGTGTTTTCATTTGGAGCGGTAGAAGAAGCCATTGTGAATTTATCAAATAAAGCACCTGGACCCGATTTGATACCGGGAGAAATTTACAAGGGGCACTTGAATTATTGAGTAGTTTTTTACTAATTTTCTCAATATCCATTTAAAAGAGATTTATCTCATTATCTTGGACAAGAAATATAATAGTTCCAATCCATAAAAAGGGCCAACTTCATTTGCCATCTAATTATCGCCCAGTTAGCCTTATTGACATTAGTGGAAAAATCTTTGCTAAAATAATATTACATAAATTACAAGATTGGATAACTGCAAACTCCCCTTCATCAATGTTTCAAGCAGGTTTTCTTAAGGATTGTTCTACGATAGATAATATTTACATTTTAGCCCATCTGATAGAAAAATACAGATTATTTCATAAAATGAAGCTGTATGCTGTGTTTGTAGACTTTTCTGCAGCATTTGACTCAGTTAATAGAGCCAAGTTATGGGAGATATTATTAAATAGATGCATACCATTAAATTTATTAGCCCCCATTATTAGGTTATATTCTCACACATCCGCTATTAGATATGATAATAAGGGCAACATTTCTGACTATTTCAGTACAACTTCGGGAGTTAAACAGGGATGTCCTTTGGCCCCCCTTCTTTTTAATTTGTATATTGATACCTTTCTGACTTATAAAGATATAGATATTCTTTATTCCCCAAAAATTAAGAATATCCCAGTACATTGTCTGGCCTGTGCAGACGATTTGATTATTTTTGCTTTATCTACTCAAGGTTTACAAAATAAAATAAATCAATTTTGCTCTAAATGTAAACTTTTGGACTTAATAAATATGAAAAAAAACTAAGCTGCTGATTTTTGCACCCTTACAGGGACATCAAATTAAACCAAGGATTTATTTAAATAACAAACTTATTGAAGTGGTATCCTCATATATATATTTGAGGGTCAAGTTTGCTTCAAATGGAAATTGGATAGAGCATTGGAGAGGACAAGTGATAAGGGCAAAACTGATTGTTAGGGCTCTCTTACGTTATGCAGGATATTTGGTCTCGCCGGCATTGATAGCCGGTGAGGCCAAAATTAATCCTATTCTTTTGTACAGTGCAGAGGTCTGGAACAACAATGTCCCTTCATGGTTGGAGATCCCACTTTCTCTCTACTATAAATCTTTATTGCAGGTTCCACTTGCCACTTCTAATGTTATAGCTAGGGCTGAATTGGGTAGAGTACCTATTGTTACAATAATTGATATACGTCTCATGAGTTACTGGATCAAAATTATTAATCAACAGACTAATATTATGCCTTAGAGAAAAATTATCTTGGCACAAACAGAATTTTAGGTCTCCTTGGGTCAAAAATATTCAACGTATTTTGGGCAGTGTTAATCTGCTTCATCTTTGGACAGATTGGGAGAAATCAATATCAATATCTTATGTGTTTAAGGAGTATGTCAAAAAGAAAATACTTAGGCTTGCCTATGATAAGCAAATGGAGCTCCTCAGAGCTCAACGTCAGGCCAGATGGTTAGCTCAAAATAAAATTGATGTATTTATAGAGAAATATCTTACTCTTGGACTGACCCTGTTAGAAAGAAAAATGATTACTTGGGCAAGACTGGGAATCATCTGTTCTAAATATGCTTTTTTTAATAATGACTCCACCCAATTTAGGTTTGGAGTTTTGCAGATGTAACAAGGGTTTTCAAGAAGATCTTTATCATATTACGGTACAGTGCCCTTTATATAGAATCCCACGGTTTAATCTGTTAAATGATTTTATTAAATATGCGAATGCAAAATATGATATTTTATTCATACTTCATCAGACATTGGAGGAGGCTAAGATGGCTTCAAGTTTCTTTTATCAGGTGTTGAAACACAAAGAAAAATGTCTCTCTGCCTATGACAATTTGTTCATGGATTTTTATGTGTTAAAATTTTAAATGTAATATTAGATTTAATATTTTGTTTGTATATAATTTTATGTGCTTAGTATGTTGTAAAGGCTTGATTGCTGAACAATAAAAACATTGAAACCTGAAACCTGTTCTATTGCTCTGCAGCGTACACCCTATGGCAAGGATGCTGGGATGGGACCAGCTCCTGGTGATTACCACATCCATGGTGGAGCACAGCCTGGTTGTCAGGTGAAGGGTCTTCAAGACACTAAAGTCATTCTGCATCTTGGCCATGACTGTTAGGCCTACCTCCAGAGTCTACGTGTTAAAACTGTGCATGCACCAAGCATGTGCAAACAGACTCAGTCCCACCCTTCTTCCAACTACTGTGCCTTCCATGCTTCTGGTGCATGTGTAGCAAGACCAGTAGCTACCCTTCCAGGGGGTGGGGAGAAGAGAAGTGTCCTCTAGAATGCATATATGTTTTATCCCCACCTGACCCTGTAACCCAGCTTCATGCTTCGTGCGCAGTCATTTCCATTACTCTTGTGACAAGAGCCCAGGATTTATCCTCTCAGACCCCTTCAGGATTGCTTGCAGGTCAAAGGAGTCTTATGGATCCAAGATAGATTGGCTGGAAGGAATCAGTTACAGGTAATCAGAGATCCTCTACGTTTATTAATTTCAGTTTGGGATTAATACCTTTGAGCCAAGGGCTCGTTTACAAAGGCTCCAAGTCAAAACAAAGTACAGAAACAGATTAACAGTATAGCAGTATACAAACAAGACCTTTGCGTGCTATATCATGATTACATGGTTTTATAGCAAACAAGGAGGATTTTATAGCATATGTAAAAAAATGTAGTGATGTTCTTAACAGTCACGTTCCAATTAGGTTCTAGATTAGCCATATCATTCAAAGTGATTACTTCAGTTATACTTGAGAAAACACTTCAGAATTCTGCACAGGACAAAAGACATTTCAGGTAGCTAGTGCATGAGAGGGGTAAGGTGACCAGAAAGTTGTTTATTTGGTGATGCTGAAACAGTGGCAGCCTGAGGAGGCTTTGTCGTGACAGGGGATCCCTGGTGTGGACTAGAAGAGAGGGTCACAGTAGGTAGGAGGTGAGAGTGGGGGGGTGATTAGGTGGTGGGTGGGGTAAGGGAGATAATAGCAGGGTGTAGGGGTGGCAGCCTGAGGGGGCATTATTGTATGGATAGGAGGGGTCAATGGTGCAGACTGCGGGGGTAGGGAGTGAAAAAGGGGAGTGGTTCAGGTGGTGGGTGGCATGGTGAGGGGCCAGAAATGGGCATGGTGTGGTGAGTGGATAAGGGGGATAATTAAGCAGTAGATCTTGGAGTGGTGGATGGGGGAGTTTGGGACAATTCAAGTGCTAGAGTTATAATATGAAGGGCACACCCTGAGTGTGTAAGTTCACTGGCTAGTTTTTGTTGGGGTACTCACAAATACAGACGAGGGCTAGGAAAGCGAGTCCAGCTTTGAAGGAGCTGACCTTGCTACATTCAAGAAGGTCAGAGGGAATACTTACCCACTTGGGTCCCCTATAAGAGGGGATCTCTGGGCAATTGAGGTATGCTTCAGGGGTACCACCGACCCACCCTTAGATGCCCTTTGTGTACTGACAGTTGGTTAATTTAGTTTGAATAGACAAGAGGTGGTCACAGGTGCCTGCCTGAGCAAGGCTCTTTGCCAGAAGGCAGGCCTGGTATTGGGCCCTGAGATGAAGGAGTGGCCAACTAGTTGGCTTATAAAGGTCACAAGTGCGAGTCAAACTGTCTGCTCCCACGATCAGCCTACATGCTTTATTGAGATGGGTTTACACCCTTTTGAGGGCAGTTTCAGTGCCAGCACCGTAAATTACTAGGCTATAGTCAATGGTAGATGCACTGTACTACTTGTGACCATCTTTAGGGCCTCAGACAGCAAGTAGTGTCTGTATCAATACAGGACACCTACTTTTGCATTGGCTATTTTGACTACATGGTCAACATGCATTGTGACTGAAAGGGCAGTATCCAAGTGAAGAGAGATATTTGAATGTCTACCTGCTCCAGTTCAGCCCCCTTGCTACTCTGTACCTGCAGTTTCCCAAATTTCTTTTGGTTCTGTGGAGCCGTGAAAAGCACGCTTTTAGTCTTTTTGTAATGGAACATTGTATACCCCCTACAGCCAAGTTAGTCTGTCACTCCCATTTTTATGTTGTCTTGCATGCACAGTGCAGACAACATATTGTGGTCGTTTCAGTGGAGAAGCAGGTTTCATAGGTGCAGTCGTGCTGCAGCCAAATGTGCCACTGCTTTTTCTGGCTGGGCTCTGTTGCTCCAATGACATAGCACACAGTCTATGACAGCAGTTGAGAAACGTACCACCAACTTGAAAGAAATTCACTGCTGCAATCAGGGAGCACCACAGGGCAGTACCCAATTGCAACAGTGAATTACTGCTTGCCTTGTCTGGTTTCCCCTTCCAAGAAAGTGGTGGGCAGCTTCCCAGTCACTTCTCAGTGCCCACAGAAGCCTGACAGATCATCACCTCTCAGTGCCCCTGAAAGCAGACGGGGTGCCCAATCCCCATTGGCTACAGACACCCCCAAATCAAACAGTTAGGTGGCACACTGGGAGCCCACCCCAGCATACAAATGTACCTGCAAAAAATTAAAAAAACTTCCCACTCAGTTTTTATTTTTTTTTAAATAAACCTGTAAAATTAAACAGTCCCTAGTTTAGTTCAGTGTCCCCAACCCGCACCCACCCTCTGTCCACCTCACCTCCTGACTCACCCCATATTTGCCTCCGGAGCCCGGCAGGATGATATTTGGTGGACCAGGAACATGTCTGTACTCTTCAAAGCAGACCGCAAACTGAAGAAATGGTGGTAAGCTGTATAATGGCATACATTTTTCTTCAACTTATTATGCATATCTCTGCCATTTTTTTGACTTTTGGCACTGAATTTTCAACATAGGATTTTTGGGACCTCTCCTCATGAATTTAGTTACTGTCATGGTGTTATTCAGTCCTGAAAGGTGATTTCTCAGTCACTGCACGGAATCACCTTTCGGGACAGAGCAACAAAACAGTGACACTTGTTGAGGTGGTCTCCCAAAAAGCCTATGTTGTAAATTTGGTAAAAATTCCAAAAAAAATTACCTATGAGCATGTGTTGCGCAATTTCCATGCGCACTTGGAGCTTTGCAAGTTTGTAATGTTTTCACTCGATTTTCAACATTGCCATTTTTTCACAGCTCCTTATGAACAGTACAGCTGTCATTTTTCACATCCTGGCTGAAGTATGTTTTCACACTACTGGAGCAGAATAGTGCAGTCACTGTGGGAAATCAGTGTTCAGGACAGATTAAGAAAAATCAGTGATCATGTTCATGAATATTGTCCTAAAATGCCTATTTTTAAAATTTGGTGAAATAATTTCACTAAATGACTGTTACGAGTGTGCATTGCGCAGTTTCCATGTATGCACGTAAATGCGAGCATTTTTAATATTTTCACTCAAGATTTCAACACTGCCATCTCTTCACATTTACCTATGACTGGTACAGCTGTCATTTTTCACATCCTGCCTGAACGGTGTTTTCCCACATCTGGTGCAGAATGGCGCAGTCACTGTGAAAAATCAACATTTGGGACGGAACAAAATCACAGTGCCACTATTCATGAGCAGAGGTCCCAAACACACTCATGAGGTGGGGGAAAAAAAAAAAAAGCCATGTTGAAAATTTGTAGTGCAAATATCAACAAACTGCCAGAGCATAAGGGTTTCTAACCATAACGTCCCACCCTGTACAGACAGGCGTCAGGGGAGTGCCTTTGCATTGCTGGTCGTCATGCTCACGCCATATAATCTCCCCCCACCCTCAAGCCAATAACAGGCATGGAGGTGTGCCTTGGACTCTTCAGCCCTACAGTTCACCCCATTTTTCTATGCTGCACCCATTTCAGTGTATATCTTTATGAAATGCAATGACTAAAGTCAAACACGCCAAGGCACACCTCAGCACTTGTCAGTGTCTGTAGGACAAAGTGAGGTAAAATGCCACGAGTGTTATGGCCAAATGGGGTGAGTGTAAGGCCCGAGGACCCCAAGGCACAACGCGATGTGTCACTCTGCAGGTAGGGTGAACTGAAATGCCATGAACATTGTGGCAGATGCTCAAAGGCACATCTCAGTGCCTGTCACTCTGTAGGGTGATGTGGGGTTGATGTCACTTTCATACTTCACTGCCATTCCCATTATACATCTTTTCAACTCCTGTGCTACTGATACCAACGTTAGCAAAACATTCGGCATGGACAAATGCTTGTATAAGATTGGTATTAGACTGCCATGATATAAAGAAGTGCCATTCAATTGCCATGATATTAAGTAATTTTGCCATTTGACTGCCTTGATATTCAAGTAATTTTAGGGCAAATAGACTTTGCTTTGGATGAAGTAAATATGGTTGAACTTCCTTGGTAGAGTAGAAATGTACTAGGGAAAGCTCCATTAGCAACAGCTTTCCATGTGCTACCAAAACAAAGTTACCACACAATAGTCCATTAAGTCCAGATAATGTGTGTGAACTGATAGCCATGTGCAATCAAACTGGTTAATGCCGAGTGGGTCGAGAACTACTGAAATTTCTGGGCTCCCAAGGCCTAGGGTCTAGTGATACCTTGCTTCCTCAGCTTCCCCCTTCCAATTTAGATAGAAACATAAGTGTCAGCAGATAAGGGCCTCTTGGCCTACCTAGTCTACCCTTAAAGTCCCTACCTATTGTGCTTCTGTAGAGCACAACCGATCCCCAGCCCTGTTACTAAGGTCCCCCATGTCTATCCCATGTATGTTTGAATCCAGTTAGTTTTTGGTACCCTCCATCTCCACTGGGAGACTGTTCCAGATGTTCCCCATCCTTTCTGTAAAGTAATATTTCCTCACATCTCCTTTAAGTCCACTGCAAGTAGCCAGTCCTCTTTTATATCGTCTCCCAAGTTTGTGGAACTCTCCCCCTACTCAAATCCATTTTTCCTCCTCACCTGACTAACTAAATAAAGCACTACATAATTTCCTCTGTCAATTGTATCTGCCCCTAACCTTTCCCCACCCCTCCTAGTCCTTCACCAGTCTTCTGACCCCCCTTGTCTAAGCATGACCTAACACCTTGTCTGACAACCCGCAGGTCTAACCATATACTTCTCGCAGCCCTTTCGTATTCTAAAGCACCTAATCTTGCTGCTCACTTAGTGTTTGTGCAATCTGGTCTCAGTTGACAGTCTCTGTCCAGGAGACGGAGCATCTCAGCAGGAACTGCTAGCCTACTCTGGTCTTCTCCAATTCTCCCTACGTAGAATCTTTACCTTAGCATGCTGGCCCTAGTATTCTCCAATTTCATGATACACCTCCCACTGGCTTCTGTTTTATGTTGTGCTAGTTCCCAAGTGGTATTTGTCGCTTAAATTTTTAACAAACTGCTCCTACTAAAGTGACAATTTTGTCCCATCTGTATATTTCATCCATATATGCTTTAGGTGCATTTTGTATCCACTATATAATAATTGCTCATCCTTTAAGCCTACCCCATATGTTATCCAATTATTTTGTAAACTATGTTTTATGTATAATTACTTGTATAATCATCTGTGTTTTTACAAATCCCACCCCCAGCTTGTACTGTGAGTATAGCAACTTGTTGTTCAGAGTACCTTACCTGGTGAAACTTTTCAATAAAGTCTCATCCCAGCTTCATGTCATGCCCACTTGTCCTTAACATCCATGTGGAAAGCCAACCTCCTGTGCCTTGATACCCTTGAGGTCTTTGTCTCCCCTTTCCCACCTTGCCTGTAGAATACGTGTTTAATGTCTATTCTCATAGTGCTTATAATGCAGGCCATGCACCAACTTGGTTGCCCTTCTCTGTACTGCCTCCACCAGATCTATGTATTTTCTGATATGGTCCTCCAGAACTGGATGCAGTTCTCCAGGTAGAGACTCACCATCTCCCCTTTCTGCTTGCGATACCCTCCCTATGCACCACTGTATTCTATTAGCTGTTTTTTTTTTTTTAATCTTTGTTTTACCAGGAGAGACACTAAGCTGAAAGCTTGTTTACAGGTGCAACCTGGGAGCACAAGGAATTTAAATGACTTGCTCAGTGTCACACTATATTAAGGGTGGGTAAAAAAAAAAAAAATCAATCTTCCACGGGCGGAATTAAAGCAAAAGTCTGACTTTCACTTCAGAAGTTTGGAAATTGATTTCAGAACTTCAGCCTACAATCGCCACTCTTTAAATTGTTTAATTGCCTCAAAAAAGCCCTGGTGGCTAATGTAGTGGTCCTTCCCCCACCCACCCCACATGTAAAAAGTTATCCCTGGTGGCTAGTGGTCCCTCCCCTTCACCAGATAGCCTGCTCACCATGAAATATACAGCAACCCCCATCCCTATCTCCACTGTCCATCCAGTTAAATCTCTGGTGGTCTAGTGGTTTAGTCTTAATTTAATTTAAACACCCTCCTGATCCCCAGTCCCAAATCCCATTCCCTGGTGATCCAGTGCCCCCCCCAGCCTCCCCAGCAGCCAGGTGTCCCACAACCCTGCTCCCACCCTCCATCACAAGGGTGTAGACAGGCATACTCACTGTACACATTTGTGTACAGTTTTGTTGAGTGCCTGTCAAACCATAAGCCACTCTTAATATTATCATTCTAATCTGTAGTATTTGGGTTAGTGTAGGCTACTGAGGAGTGTCCAATACATGTATAACCTCTTTAGAGAGTAGAGGAGTCATCTGACAACAATCTGACTTGTTTGGAAGGGGGTGCCACTTGGAAAGTATGTGTACATTTTTTAATTGGGGGGGTGTAACTGTTGGAGATTGTGTACAAAATGGGAATTTCTGGCTACACTCCTGCTCATAAACCCTGGCAGCGGCGGACCAGCACAGCCCTCCTCTCCCCTCAATGAATGAGCAGTATGCTCATTCATGACAGCTCAGTCGGCAGGCCAGCCATGGAGGAGAGAAAGGAGGGCTGTGCTGGTCTGCTGCTGTTGGAGTTTATGGTGTGGGACACCTGGTTGCGGGGCACTGGATTTACCAGGGATTTGGGAGGGTTAAAAAAAAAAAAAAAAGACCAGAGATTTTTATATATGCACCACACCTTTGGGACAGTGGAGATAGGGGTGCAGGGGTTACTGTATATTTTGCAGTGGGCAGATTACGGGTAGAGGGAGGGACCGCTAGTCACCAGGGCTTATTTTCTTCATTTCCAGGTGAAATTTGCCTGGTAACTTTCGTGAAAGTTTTCCACTCCGCCACAGGTGAAAGTTCAGAAACTTTTGTGAAAGTCCCTTAATTTCCATGGGAGCGGAAAAATGGCAGTTTCCCCCCACCCCAACACAGCATGCAAGTGAGGGCTATGGGATTCAAACTCAGGTCTTTAGGTTTGCAGCTCAGAGCTTTAAACCACTGCACTATACTGCCTTGCTACCTTTAGGTCATCAAATATGACCCCCCCAGGTCCCCTTCCTGTTTTGTGGTCATTACCACTCCCTAAATGATCCATTGACTCTTGGGTTTCTGTGCCCCATGTGTATAATTTGACATGGACATTGTAGCCCAATTGCCAAGCCCTTGACCAGTCTTCTAGCCTTCAGATCTTCCCTCATCTTTTTTCCACTTCCCACCCACCCAGTGGGTCAACTGTTGCAGAAATAGGCCATGGAAAATTTGAGAAGCTTCCAAAAGGTTACAGTCTCCCTTTTATTTCTGACAGCAGGGCAAGGTTCAAGAACCAGATGCAATCCTGCCTTGGCATATCAAGTTCCACCCACAGGATCCCAAGGATAATTGGGTAATATAAGCTATGTAAAACTGAATGTTTGAAATATGTGGATGCAGATAAGTGGATCATCTGCATACACCGGTGTCCAGTGCAGTATTCTATGCCTCCCACTACCCAAGAAGCATTGAACTGGACATCTGCAAGGGCCAGAAAAGTGTGGGGCACCCCTTTATCCTTTTGCCTAGCATAAATGGCGAGAAAAATCTGCAAAGCACCCACACTTAATATTAATTGTATTTAATTTAATCCATTCACAAAAAAAGAGAAAAAAGATCCCAAAACTAGATGGCCTGAAGAAGTATACCCATGCCACCAAATCAAAAGCCTTTTTAAAGTCTAATCCCTATGGTTGCCAAATGGGGACAGTTCTGGCTCCCCATAGGAGTTAGGTTTGGTCAAGGGCTGACCAATTTATTTGCAAGTAGTAGATCAAAGCTGGCATCAGTTCCACATGCACGGCTACAGCTTTAGTCTGTACCTTAGTCTACATCAATTGGCTGGTAACTGAGACAAGCACAAAGAATGAGGTCTTTCCATTTTTACCATTGCCTCCATCCAAATGCTGGTCCTGTGGCCTTCCACTGAAGTTGAGGGGAGATCTCCCCTGTACAAAGGACTGGATCCAAACACTGCCGGTGATGTATCGTGATTCAGGGAATGGATCATCTCTTTGTAATGTCAGAGTGCAACCCCCTGTTTTCTGGGCCATAAGTGAAAGGTGCAGGGATGGTACCAATTTCAAGTACAGTATTGCTCCACATAGGGTTAACCACCTTTTAAGAAGACCAAAGTGGGCATTTCTTACTGAAACATGATTTTTCGCAGGACAGTAGGTAACCTCTGCAAATACAATGGACTTGTTTTCTCTATATAATCAGAATTAAGGCCAAGTATTGTAGTTTTAGTTCTGATATTTCAAATAAATAAATAGAAGCATTTACAACCTTTGAGCTAGAGGCTCATTTACAAAGGTACCTTGTCACATGTAAGACAAACTAATACAGACAGGGTATAACAACAATTACATCAAGCATGTGTTAGACATTTGTTAGACATTTACTGTATTTGGATGTAGATATTTACATCATCACAGCAGAAAGACAGTTAGCTTGAGAGAGCATCTAAAAACAGAGTAGTCAGTCATATTCATGGGTTTGATATTGTTGACGGAGGTTGCAATCCATAATGGACTTTGTCAGAGCTTTTGGGTCAGAGTGGGCAAGACAGTGAATGTTAGTTGCAGTTACAGGAGCGGATATTGAAGAGGTGGTTGCGGAGAGTGGCTTTGAAGTGGGCGATCTTGGGTGCACTAGTGATGGTGGTTTGGAGTGCATTAAACCATATAGGGGCCTTGTAGTGGAAAGATCTCTGGGCAAGGGAGGTTTTTACCCTGGGTACTACCAGTAGTGCTTTCTTTGAGTTGTGGGTGGTGATAGAGGGGGTGGCAGGATGAAGAGATGAAGAGGTGCGGTAATCCCGGGGAAGAGAGAGAGAGAGAAAGTCCAAGCAGTATTTTCTTGGACAGAATGCAGGTCTGGTAGAGGAGACTTTCATAGAGGTTGAGAAGATTGGCAGAGGTATAGAGCGAGCAGGTGTGTGAGCCTAGGGTCACCAGTTAGGAGCCTGCAAGCCTTGTTTAGGGAGACCTGGATTTTCTGGAGTAGGAGTTATCTGCTGCCCCATATACAGGGAGCCCATAGTCCACAAGGAACAATACTGAAAGTGATGGCAAGCCCAAGAGCGTCCGGGGGGGGGGCGGTCCCTGTGCCGGTAAAGGAGTCCAATCCAGGTGTTTGTTGCGGCAGCTAGGGTGTTTATGTGGTCATGGAAGGTAAGGGCTGGGCTGAGTCGAGGGTAAGTCCAAGATATTTGTAGTTAGATACCTGTTCATGAGGGTGTTGGGGAGGATGAGGAGGTGTGCACTTTTTGCTTTGTTTTGGTGGTGGGAGAAAATCATCGATGGTCTTTTTTAGATTTATGACCAGTCTATGGTCCTTAAACCATGTTTCGGCCTGGGGGAAAAGCATGTTGGGAGTCCTGAAGGGGCGTGGGTTTATGATGCAAAGCACAGAGCACTGCATCATCTGCATATAGTAAGTTTTTTTTTTTTGGAGCAGGCCTTTGGTAAGGAGTTTAGGTAGAGGGAGAAAAGTGGACCCAAGATAGAGCCCTGGGGCACCCTGGAGCAGACAGGTAGCATGTTGGATAGGGTCCTGTTAATTTTGACGCATTAGGACTGGGCGGAGAGGTAACTGTAGCACCAAGCTAGGGGGCCTGTGGAGAAACCAAGTTGGTGGAGGGAGTCCAGAAGGAGAGGATGGCAGACCGTGTCGAAAGCCTTGGATAGGTCTATGAATACAGCTCCTGCAATGTTACCAGCATCTAGGGAGGAGTGCAGAAAGTTGGTGAATTCTAGGAGGGATGTGGTGGTGCTATGGCGCGAACGGAAGCCATGCTGCTCTGGGCATAGAATGTCATACTTGGCTAGGTATTCAGTAAGTTGGGTGGCAACCACTTTTTCTAATGCTTTGGTTGGGGGGGGGAGAAGAGAAGAATGGAGATGGGTTGATAGTTATTGGGGGGAGGCTTTGTCACCACTTTTATGGATGGGGGTAATGACAGCTGTTTTCCAGGCACTAAGGAATTGCCCTAGGCAGAGGGATTTGTTGAGCAGGTCCATTAGAGGGACTAGGACCTCATCAAGGACTAGTCTAAGGAGCCTGGCATCTAGGTGGTCATTTATAGGGTTATTGCTGTTTAGCGCTTTTTGTAGGTATGGACGAGCTACGTGGGTGGATATTTTGCACAGGAGGAAACAAGGGTGCTGCAGGGTTTGGGGTTGGGGCACAGGGTCAAAGAAACAACTGGGAAGAACAGTGCTGAGATCCAAGAAGGTGGTGTTTAGACAGTTTGCTATGGTGAGTGGGTCAGTGGAGGCAGTGCCATTTATGGTGAGCTGGGAGGGAAGTGGGGAGTGTGATTTCCCATTGAGTTCTTTGATATTACTCCAGAAGGTCCTTGCAGATCCCCACGTGGTTGTGAGAGTGGACTGATAGTGGTTTGCTTTGGCCTTACGGATGGCACGAGTGCATCTATTGCGAGCGGCATTATAGGATTGTCTGTCCGCCAACCTGCCAGACTCTGTGGCTTTGTGCCAGAGATTGTCCCTGTCTCAACATTTGGAGTAGGGAGGGGGTTATCCAAGGAGCATGTTGCCTTTTGGTGCGGCATTTGGTGAGTGGAGCATAGAGGTCACAGGCCTTGGTGAAGGCCTGTGTGAACAGGTTGAGTGCAATGTCGACGTTGGAAGCTAGATTAATGGGGGACCAATCCATTTGGGCAAGTAGCTGTTTAAGTTTTTTTTAACCCTTCTGGGTGGAGGCACCTTTGGAAGGTTGTTTGGGCTATGGGTTTGGGTGTGGAAGAGGTCCATAGGAATAGGATGGATGAGTGATTGCTTAGGAAGTTGGGAAGTACTTTTATATCCTGGATTTTATTGGGGCAGTTAGAAGTGATATCCAGGAGGGTGTGGGTACCAGTAGATGGGTGAAGTCTAGTGGGTTGGGTAACTAATTGGACCATGTCAAGGGCCGAGAACGAGTCCTTTGTTGGTGCAGCCAAGGGGCAGAGCCAGTTGATATCGAGGTCCCCTACTAGTGTCTGCTCAGCATTGTGTGGCAGGGTAGAGAGATATTCAGTGAGGGATGTGACGGCTGGCTTTTGGTTCTTACGGGGTATGTAGGAGACTGAGGTATAGTGGGCCCCTGGAGGTGTCAGGGGTGATTTTAAGGGTGAGGGCTTGTGCTCAGTTTGTGAGTTTGGGGGGTGGGAGCATGTGACCAATAATGTTATTATTGATGTAGAATGCACAGCTACCCCCACACTTTTCCATCCTGTCTTCCCGATATAGGGTGTATCCGGGAAGTGAGACAAAGGCGTCGGGAGTAGATTTGGGAGCCAGGTCTCAACTAGGGCAGTGACATCTGGTTGGTGAAGGGTGGCCCAACATTGGAGCGCTGCAGATTTCTTTGGCAGGCTGCATATATTCAGAGGTGCAATGCGGAGTCCAGAGGACCTGGTAGGTGGAGTGGTGGGGGCAGGGCCTGGATTAGGATGGATATTACCAGAGAGGAGTAGTAGGATGATCAAGGCTCCAACCATAGGGCGGCAGGTTGTTATATTTTTGGGAGTATGTTGAGAGGAGGGGAAGGATGTAGTGGAACAGGGGATGGGCAGGGTTTGGAGGGATGGGAGGATGCAGAAGGGGTGGAGCCAGGTGGGCCTGGGTGGGTGGTGGGGTTGGGGCTGCAGGTGGGAGGTGGATACAGGGGTCCAGTGTGTGATGACAAGGTTGGGGGGGGGAAGACTGTCAATTCTGGAGAGATGCAACGGTGCAGTCCACAAAGGGCATGGAGTCAAGTCTGGCTGATGGGAGGTGAAACCCAAGGTGATTACGAGGATGAGGCACATAAGATGGAAGTGAACAGACATGGTGCCTAGGTAGCCTTGGGGGCAGAACAAAGGTTGTGGGGGGAGCCAGAAAAGCTGCAAGAGCTTTGAAATATACCACAATACAGTAGCTTGAATTGTAGGCTCAGTGGCAGAGCTGCTGACTATGGTGGCAAAAGCACAGGGTTTGAGACCTGCAGTGGGACAGAGGAGAGATTTATTTTAGGCAGACTATCACGATAGAGACTTTGAGAGCTTTAGAAACTGAGCATGAGTTAGTCTGCTTTGTTTTTTCAGCAGTAGAGCTATGGACACTGGTGGGAGGGGTACAGAGTTCAAAGCCTGCAGCAATACCAGAAATATTTCAGCAGACTATGGGGGTCAGAGACTTTGACAGCCTTAAAACTGGGGATAAAAATAGCTTGATATGATGGCTGAGTGGCAGCGTTGCAGACTCTGGTAGCAAGGGTGCAGGGTTTGAAGCCTGCAGTGGTACCAAGAATATTATTTTAGCAGACTATGGGGTCAGAAGCTTTGAGAGCCTTAGAAACTAGGGATAAAATTGCCAGATATAATGGTTAAGTGATAGAGCTGCTGACTGATAGCAAGAGCACTGAGTCTGAGAACTGCTGTAGGACAGAGGACAAGTATTTTTTTCTGAGTAGGAAGAAGGAAGGCTTAAAAGCTTTGAAACAGAGATCAATACTGGCCTGGTTTGTTGGCTTAGTGGATGGGCTACAGACTTTGGAGTTAGGGGTACACGGTTCAAGACCTGCAAGGGACTGTAGTGGGACAATGGGAGAAGAAATGGAAAAGAGGGATTACAGAAAAGGAAAGCAGCAGAAGGGATTAGGAGAGAACTGTAATGACTTCTAGTGGACAGGGGTTGATATTAGCCATGGGGGAGTGGTTGGAATGGTGGCAGAGATGACAATGCAGCAACCTCTAGTGGTCAGAGTGTATAAACTGCAAATGGGAAAGTGGACACTGTTTCAAATAGAGTAGGCCACATGATAAGCAGCAATAAATAGAGTGTCAGTGGGGCAGTCCATGCAGGGACAGGGTAACAGCTTTCCACAAACAGGAAGGAGGCTTTACCTCTTATGGCTCTCTGCAATCCCCCTGTTACAAGCTCCTCTTGTTAAGGTATGATAGTTTTCTGCAAAAATTATTGGAAATTTAGAAAAACTTTTTACCACTATAAAATCAGGACATAACATTTTTCATGTTTTTTTCAGGACACAGCTGCCCAAATCAGGACTGTCCCCCGAAAATAGGTACAGGTGGTACCCTAGTTCCACATATCACAAAAACCTTTCAAGTTGTGTACTAATTGTCAATTTAGTACAGCATCCTTGTTCAAACTAGGACACTTCTATTTAGCCTTGTGTTCCATTTTTCAAACCAAGATCCACTTCTTGAAAACTGGCAACTTTTAGCAGTACCACCCGCTCCACAAATCTATGGTTTTTCAGGTTCATATTTTTTGGGGTTCTACTTTGCTGCACTCTAACGTTGCAGCACTTCTATCATCTCCACAAGTTAAGGTCTGGACTTTGACCTTCTGGACATGACAGTTAAGAATCATAATATCCAAAGTATTTATTGAAAAGGTTTCACCAGGAAAGACACACTGAGCAACAAGTTGCTAGTCTCCCTGTGCATCCTGGGGGGAAGGAGTAGAGGAAGAATACATTAACAAAGTACAGAGCATGCGAAATAGCCTATTTACAAACAAGTTAGACAAGCTATACCATTTACAAGGAATATATTTAAGGTAAAGTACATGCAATATAAACCAATTAAATCGTCAGATTAGACAAGATAAGCTACATATAAGGTACAATACATTCAAGGTAAAGTACATAAACTAGATTCACCAGTGTAGACAAGGGATTAATATTGTACAAAACTAGGTAGCACTAGGCATCTCAGAACTGAGGCCTTCAATAAAGCACAGTAGTTATGACCAAGTATTTGCAGAAGTAAATTAGAGTATAACTCACCACAAATTAAGTGGTACAATTAAGGAGGGTATACAAAATTAAGCAATTATGAGGGACTCCATTAACAGCAATGAGATAGCAGGACGGTAAACATGCATCATCCATGGTCCCGTGTCAATTAAAGAGTGGGTTACATCATCAATTGTTCCTTACCCCCTTTAGAAACCTCTCTTCTGTGCCTCCTGGCAAAAGGATTATGTCCAAGCATCCTGGCTGCAGCCCTACAGGTTGAAGCCTCACAACAGCCACAGATCTCATTGGTACCTTCTACTGGAGTCCAGCTGTAAACACAGGACAGGACTGGATTAATATTAATCTTTGTGACTGCCAAAGCAAGATTATGTTTTAACTACCACTTACACACTGGCCGGCTTGGAGAAGGAACAGGCTTTGTTTTGAGCGTCTGGGACCTGGTTTATGGAAACCACTTTCAAATGACAGGTGATGTAGATCTAAACACAAAAACAAAAGACAACTTACAGTTTTGCTAAATCTGTTTAAAGGACCCTATGATGCACTATAGATTAAAAATCAAGCCCCACCAAGGTTGGTAGCATGCACCAACACATTTTTACCCTCAATAACAATTTTCCTGTTCCTAGTGATTTTCCACTGCTGTTCCTTTCCTAGTCCAGGTTTAGTTCTCATGCAGCAAAAGGCTTTAGCAGTTTCTATGTGTACAACATGTAGCACACATTTTATAGCATGGGAAATCAGTTTCCAGTTCATTGGTGCAGCAGTACCACTAGTATCTGCTACATGTATTCTGAAACAAGCAAAATGGCCTACTGGACAGAATAAAGTGACACTCAACCTCCAGGGAGAAAGGCAGCTTGTTCCACTTCAATACTGTGACCATGCTGACCAGATGGCAATGCAATCAGAGCAGCTTTGGGGGAAGAGGAGAGAGAGAGATAGAGAGAGAGAGAGAATATGCTTGCTGGTACCATGCTACTAATGCCCACCCATGTGAGCACATGTGTACCCAAGGCACTGGTGCCACAAGGGCATGGGAAATTCACCCGGATCCTGAAGCAAGATGGATTTCCAGCCTGCTGCTGGCCCATCACAGGCTACTTGGCTTGCCACCAGAATCCAGATCCATCTGCAGTGAGATTTGGAGGATCCATGTTCCAGCAATGGCAGGAACCAAGTTGAAAAAACAGAAAAACCTCAACCGCAGAGGGTAGTTGGTCCAGGAGGTTGGCAGGTGGTTAATAGGGGGCAAATCGGGTGCCCCATCACTCTCTGCTCTCCAACATAATACCTCCAAAAACCATATAAACACTACAAACAGGTATCTGCCTCTGTCTCTGAAATCAAACAAAGAGGCAGAAGACACTGCAGAGCAGGACACTGCAGCACAGGAGCTAGCACAACAACACTCACCCAAATCAGGAACCAAAACAAAAAGCAAAAAGAAAATCCAAAAACTTCTGATCATAGGAGACTCCATGATTCAGGGAGTTGATACCCATCTCCAGTCAGGGGTAATGGTCAGATGTCTCCCAGGTACATCAGCATAGAGAGACCCTGACCGCATTGCTAAAATTGTTCACAAAGCAGGAGAAAACATTGATGTCCTAGTACACATAGGGACTAATGATCTCGCCAGCTGGTCAGCTGTGGAGACCAAGGAACACCTGACCAGGCTGGGTGACAAATCATCTATTTCGTCCGGCATCTCCTTCTCTGAGATCTTGCCAGTCTGGGAGAGGGGAGCAGATGGACAGAAGGTCAGAGAAGGGGAGATAGGGGAGCTAAACACGTGGCTCAAGGGCTGGTGCCAGGAAAAAGGACAGATTTGTAGAGAACTGGCAACAGTTCTGGGAGCGAAAGTTCTTTAAATTTGATGGACTGCATCTGACTAAGGAGGGAGTCAGTGCATTGGGGCAGAAGATTGACATCTTTGCAGAATATTTAAACTAGCAAATGGGGAGAGGGGCGCAGCACCCCATATGTCGAATGGGAAGAACACCCCTGCCCCCCTCAGCTAATGGTCAAACAGGGATTCAGCATGTTCATTTGCATCACCAGGTAAGAAAAAAGGTTAGTCTCCCCATATGACGCACAGGGGTAATGCCAAACCTCGCCCAACAACTAACACACCAAAATCTGGCCAATGGAAAATCATGTACACAAATGCTCACAGCCTGGGAAATAAGATCCCAGACCTGCAGACAATAATATCAGAGGCTAAACTGGACATAGTAGCAATCAGTGAGACGTGGTTTACCAGTAACCACACTTGGGAGACTTCAGTACCTGGCTATGTATTGTTCAGAAGAGACCAAGGTGCAAAAAAAGGGGGGGGGGGGGGAGTGGCCCTGTATGTCAATGAAAATAAAGCTACAGAAATTCAGAATACACATAAGGAGCCAGAAGAACTGTGGGTCACCCTGGAAACAGAAAATGGGACAGCCATAAGAACTGGGGTTGTCTACAGGCCCCCAAACCAGGGGGAGAACATAGACACATTACTGCTAGAAGATATACAAAACATGACAGCTAAAGGGGAGGTTCTGATAATGGGAGACTACAACATGCCGGATACAGATTGGTCAATACCAGCAGGAACATCTGCCAGAACTAGACACATAGTGGATTCCCTGCAGGGGGAGGGCCTCAAACAACTAGTACAGCAACCCACAAGAGACAGGGCTATCCTAGATCTAGTACTGACTAACAAGGAAGGGATCACAGATCTCCAGGTAGAAGGTCACCTGGGGGCCAGTGACCATCACATGGTATGGTTCAATTTGGCTACTACATCTAAATCATCCCATTCAAGGCAAAAATATGGGACTTCAGAGGGCGACTTTGATAAGATGGCCAACAGAGTTAAGCTAGCCCTGGCAAAAAGAAACAGGTGAGGGGGTACAGGCAAAGTGGGCAAGCATTAAGGATGCAATACTTGAAGCAACATCCCATTGTGTTAGACAGAAAAGGAAGTGCAAAAGAAGAAGGAAACCACTTTGGTTCTCAAATACAGTAGCAGAAAAGGTCAGAGCCAAAAGGCTGGCCTTCAGGAAATATAAGGGAACACAGCGGGATGAAGATAGGGAGGCATACCAAACTGCCCTAAGGGAAGCAGGGAAGGCAGTAAGGCAGGCAAAGTCCCAAACTGAGGAAACACTAGCACGAACAGTAAAGAAGGTGACAAGACTTTCTATAGATACATCAGTGAAAGGAGAAAGTCCAGAGGGGGTATTGCTAAGCTTAATGGAGAAAAGGGAGCATGTGAGGAGGACCACCCTGTAAAGGCATCTGTCCTAAATAGATACTTTTGCTCAGTATTTACTGAAGAGAAGGTAGGGAAGGGCCCACAGCTCAGCATCATGGACATAGGGGGGAGGAAGGTGAGCACTACTCCCTTCACAAAAGAAAAAGGGTCCTACAAGAGCTTGCTAAGCTCAGGGCGGATAAGGCAATGGGACCTGATGGAATACATCCCAGGGTACTTAAGGAGCTAAACGTGGAACCAGCAGAGCCATTAGCAGAACTGTTTAGTGAGTCTGAGTACAGAAGAGATCCCAGAAGACTGGAGAAGGGCTCATGTGATCCCGCTCCACGAGAGTGGTAGCAGGGAGGAGGCGGGGAACTACAGACCAGTCAGTGTTACCTGAGTAGTGGGCAAGATTATGGAGGCACTCTTAAGGAAAGGATAGTGCAACACCTGGAATCCATAGGGGCACAGGATCCAAGACAGCATGGGTTTACAAAAGGAAGGTCTTGTCAAACTAATCTCATAGATTTCTTTGACTGAGTAACCAGAGTGGTGGACCAAGGGGGAGCAGCTGATGTCGCCTACCTTGACTTCAGCAAAGCATTTGACACTGTTCCACATAGAAGATTGATAAATAAGCTGGGTAGACTCAGGGTGGGTCAGAAGTTGGTCAACTGGGTGGCAAACTGGTTGACGGGCAGAAAACAGTGGTGGTAAATGGTATACAGTCAGAAGAGATGCAAGTCACAAGTGGGGTACCTCAGGGATCAGTCCTGGGGCCAGTCCTCTTCAACATCTTCATTAGTGACCTTGCAGATGGACTAGAGGGTAAGGCTTGTCTGTTTGCAGATGGCACCAAGATCTGCAACAGAGTAGATGATCTAGAGGGGTTGGGCAGAATGAGAAGAGATCTGGATAAACTAGAAGAGTGGCAACTGGGATGTAATGCAAAGTGCCAAATCATGCACATAGGGAAGAGAAACCCTGAAGCCACCTATAGGCTGGGAGGGGAGTTGCTAGCAGTCCCTCCTCCCTCCTCCTCCCCCTCCCCTCCCTCCTCCTCCTCCTCCCCTCCCTCCCCTCGCTTTACAACACACTGGTTAGACTCCATCTGGAGTACTGCATGCAGTATTGGAGGCCACACCTTCACAAGGACATTAACCAAATTGAGGCAGTCCAGAGAAGGGCAACCAAACTGGTGCAGGGACTGCATCAGAAGACATATGAGGACAGATTAACAGAGCTCAATATGTATACCCTTGAGCAAAGGAGGGAGAGAGGTGATATGATCGAGGCATTCAAACACCTTAAGGGCATTAACAAGGTAGAAGAGTCCAACATGTTTAAATATAAGAAAAATAGCAGGATAAGAGGAGACAGCATGAGATTAGAGGGGGGCCAATTAAGGGGGAATGTGAGGAAATTCTTTTTCACAGAAAGGGTGGTGGATGCATGGAATGGCTTACCACAAGAAGTGGTGGCTATGAATACAGTGCAGGGCTTCAAACAGGCATAGGATAGGCATAATGGAGCAATACAAATGACTATGAATAGATAGGCCACTGACAGAGCAAAGGCCGATGGCACATTTATAAGGTAGAAAAAGAAATGGGCAGACTGGATGGGCCTCGCGGTCCTTATCTGCCGTCAACTTCTATGTTTCTATGAGTGAGGAAAGCTCAAGAGAAGCCAAGGGGTAGGAGCTGGGGAAGCTGGTACAAACAAAAAAGGACACACGTTTAACCATTATGAAAAATTAGGCACCTCGAGGCAATACTGTAAGAACAGTTACAATGGCAGAAAGCAAGTAGAGTAAGGAAAGCTCAAGAGAAGCCAGGGGATGGAGCAGAGGAAGCTAGTACAATCAGGGCATGGCAAGGGAACAAGTCTGATTACAGATGCTTATCAAGTCTAGCCACTATACAAATTAAACACCTTAAGGCAATACTACAAGAACAGTTACCTACCAGTAATGGTAAATGTTGAGAATCTACCATTGGGCCACACCTTTGGAACTGAAGTTATTAGAACCACACAGTAACTTTTGCCTGGTTAGTGGACTCACCCACAATGTACAACATTGTTATCTACAGTGTGTGGGCAGCACCCACCCCTTACTCAGTTCTGCAAGACAAACCTGGGCCACTTGCCAGAGAGGAAGCAAAAGACTACACCAAGATCAGGCAGAGGTGCTGGGCCTGGTTACAGAAGACCCAACAGCACAAATACCTTCTGCAAAGGCAGCGGATAGCCTGCCAGCTGGTACTGTACCCCCACACGAGTGGGTGTGATGTGGCCCAGTGAAGGTTCTCTTGAAGATAGTTACTGGTAGGCAACTTACATCTTCAATCTCTCCAATGGGTCACACCCTGTGAGAGATTTCCAAGCAACATGAGGCAGATAGCCATGCCATCAGGACAAAAGGCCTTGCAGCACAGCAAGATTCTACTAATCTGCCTGGGATGTCCAGACCAAGGTTTAGCAGATGTAGACAGTGCTCCATGTGGCGGCAACAGCATAAATTTCAGCAGATACACCCTAGAATCAAGCAACAGTTGGTCATACCACATGCATAGTGGCCACAAACAGAAATAGCCAGCCATTCTCCTGCAGGTTCAACAAGCATGTCAATGGTTGAAACAACTGAGGGTGCTTGTCCACACTTTATAGGCACAGCAGTAAGTCATGAGCAGCCCAGAGCTAGGCAAAGGTTTCTAGATGGTCCCAACACAGACTGCTTACAGTTCCAAACTGTGGCCCATTGGAGAGGTCCTGGATTAAATCTGGTTGTAACATTTGAAAAAAGCCACATTAGTGCTACAAAAAAAAAAAAAAAGACGCAGGAGAAGATAAGCTTACTAATGACTAAGAGGTAGTCAAGTGAAGGTCTTAAATGTTGAGCTCAGAGTTGGAGCACTGTACAATTTTGGGGGCGGGGAGACCAGGCAGACATTCAAAAGTGTCCCAAAATAGTTACCTCCTCCCAAGCTTTATTACTCAGAAATGTGGACACTGTCAACCCTTTTTACATCATGTTTCTAGTTTAAAACTCACATTTTGATTGCTTACCTTCAAAAGTTATTCATGTTAGTAGTTTATCTGCTTATTCTTAGAACTGAAATGCATGCTAATGGTATATCTATATCCAACCCTAGTTTAGCTACAGATTCTTGATCTACTCTTATTACATTATTGCAATAAGTCAAACTGGGAGATGAGCAACTCGTTCAGTGTGCTTTCCTGGTGAAACATTTCAATAGAAAAATGGTACCCCCACCCAAAAAAAAAAAAAAAAAAAAAAAAAACGGTGCAGCACTTATGATGCAATATTCTCACTGCATCATGAGTGGCCCCATATCCAGGAACTATAGTGGGAGTTGACCAAAAATTAAACATGTTTGTGTGGGGACCCCAGTATGGTTGTATGGTGGACAGTGTTAAACAGAATTAAAACTGCAAGCTATCAGCAGCCTCTATAGAACATGTCCAATCATGACATGCAAGTTCTAAACTAGACACTGAGGCCTATGAGGTGGACAGTGTCCCCCTTCAATACAGCCGATACAAATTGCACAAGTGCAATAAAGTAGTCTGTTGTGCGAGGTCTTAAGTCAAACCCTTTATTTTTAATACTATCTGTGGGAGAATCACACACTCTCCCTAAATATTACATATGTGTACAAAACATTAACTCAAGGCATGCCAGGGTCTGTAAATAGGTCATTCACATCTTAAATATATGTCAGATATTAGTCAATTTCAGATATATCCAAAATATTCACACAAGTGTCAGATATTAGTTCATATATATGCAAGATATTCACAGAATGGTTCAGGATGTATCATAAGTTGGAAACATTTGAAATAGTTCTTCAAGTTTGCACAATCTACACACATGCATGCAAATTCAATGTTAGGGTTACCTCCCCATCTCCACCAACAGGCATTGAAGTGTGTGTTGGGGGTCGGCCTAACTCTCACCCCATTCCATGTGTAAAGAAGCTGAGGTGGTACAGTATAGGAACACAGAGTGGGAGTTGGGCACAATGACCCCAACACACACCCTGATGCCCGTTAGGGATGGGGTGGCAGGGGTGTTAACCCTAATGCTGAATTTCCACACGTCAGTGTGGAAACACCTTAACTGATGCATTAATGAAGTTTTTGCAAAGAATAATATATACTATTTATTTATTTATTTTTTTTTTTAAAGTGTAATGCAAGTAGTAATAGAAAGGGCCGGCTTGCCCACCAAGCCACCTATTTGTGCATAATGGATGCGTGGGTGGGAGCACGGCCCTGCACTCCCACTTATATGTAATCATGGAGCCATACATTTACCCACATCTCAGGAACTATAGGAGGTAGAGAAAAAAAAAATAATTCAAGTGTCGTAATTGTGACAGTGAGAAGTTCTCATGACCGTGAATGACCGAACACGCATCTCATCATGTCTGAGATACGTGCACCGAAATGCAATACGAGTGCTAAATCTGAGGGCATAATAGTGGCACACACACACATGAAAACCACCAATTAGAACAGCAATTCACAAATCTCAGTAACTATACATGCTGGAAACAATTCAAATTTCAGGGGTTTCAAGGCTTTCTAACCTAATTCTGTACTTAGCCCCATAGTGGGGGACAAAGAACTTTGACAAAAAGTCCGTATCTCGAACAGTTTGAGATATGGGCCCCGAAAGGCATCACAGGTGCTGCAATGTTATCCTATGGGGAAAATTTGGAACTTTGGAATGCTGTAGCTGTGGCCCAGCTGAATGTTTTCAGAACAAACCACCAAAAGGCACACCTATGAGTGTAGGGTTTTTCACCCTGAAAAGTTCAGGGTAATACCGCAATGCATGTGGTGGCAATGAGGAGACAGAGAAACCAGAGCCGCAGTGTTATCCTATATGGAAATTTCCAAAACTTCACAATGCTGTAAATATGGCCATGTTCAATTGTTCGGTACCAAACCACCGAAAGGTACACCTGTAGGGGCAAGGGCTTTGCACCATGAAAATTCCACGTCAATACCACAATGCATGTAACCACAATGAAGTGACAAAGAAAATCACTCCCACAATGTTATGCTATGGGAAAATTTGTAGCTTTGGAATGCTATAATTAGGGACGTGGTGAACATTTTGGAACCAAACCACAAAGGCATATCTATGACACTATGGCTTGACACCCTGAAAATTTCAGGCCAATATCACAATCCAGCTTGCCACAATCAAATGACAAAGAAAAACAGCATTTCAGAAATTGTGGTTGTGCAGTATTGCTGCGGTCATTTAAAATATGATCGCAACACTCCTATCTTTACAACAGTGAACGTAAAAATAGTGCCTTTTTTTTTTTTTTTTTTTAATGTCGTGCATATTGTCGCAGCACTTTGAGATCGTGTCACAATCTCAAACGGCAAAATGGTGGAAACAAATCTGAAAAATCACATTTCCAGACCAGCTGGTGAAAAACTAATGCCAGATTCCTGTCCTCAGGCCCAGACATTGTAAACCCAATGGCTGGTGTGACAAAAAGTGTTTTTTTTTTTTTTTTAAAATATGGTTATATTGTTCTCCCTCGCCAACTGAGAACAAGATGGTGGCAGCACAACACTTTTTGGCAAGCTAAACACTAAAAGATACTATTGCGACAATTTGAGCTGCACATACAAGTTTTTCTATAGGATATAATTGAAGGGATTCCTGGGATTATGTGGGGGAAGAGCTCCTCTGCCATTGCCTATTTAATTAGAGCAGCTAACTCCCGCTCTGCTTAGAGCGAGTCGTACTCGCTGTTCTCGCTTACATATTTGCCATGGGTTGCTTGACTTTGTTTCTTCCTTGTGCCACCCCCACTCCTTTCTGTCTTTGCCTTTCGCTCTGTCTGTCCCTCTTCATTCCTCCCATTGCTGTTAGTTTTTCTTTTTGGGGGCGGGGTTCTGTGCCTTGCTCTCCCTCAGCTCTTCCTATTCCTCACTCTGTGCTTGTTAGCCGCCTTGCTCTTCTATCTCCTACTGTTTCTCCTTAGCTTTCTTTGCAACCGCCGCCCCTCAGTCCGCATCCTTTGGATTACCTTACCGACTGCTGTCATCGGAATGCCCTTCCTCCTCTCCTACCAGCTACTATTTGCCTCGCTTCTATGCCGCTTGCGCTTCATACCTGCCAGACTGCATTCCCTACTACGACAGATGCTACCTAGCTCAAGCTTCTGTCTACACCTCGTTTTTACCTGGAATGTGTCATCCACTGTTGCCTGCCTGCTCAGTCACTTATCGGTATCAGATTTGCTACGGATTATTACTCTTGCCAACTCAGCTGTATGTTGGACTCTAACTGAATTTCCCTCCTGACAATGCCACTACAGTCTGTTTTGTTGATTCAGCTCCTTATGCCTCGCCCTGCTTTGGATTTCTGACTTGTGGCATCACCGCCGCCTGTGCTTAGGCTTCTCAGGCCCTTATTGCTGCTAGCATGTCTCTCTTTTCACTTGAGCTTTAGCGCTTTGAGCTGCCTCGTGCCTCACTTCTCAGCTGACACATATGCAGCTCTATGCACTGACCTTATACAGGACTTGGATGTTCCTCCACTAGCATAGATACTTCCTGCTTATTCATTACAGTGCCTCTCCTTATCTACTTATTATTGCAGCCTATTCCATGCTTGTGTATTGGTGTCTCACCACTAGATGGTGCCATTGTCCAGTCAAGATTCTGGTTTTTAACCTCTCATTCCACAACTCCTCCTAGCCTATGGGAGTCAGCTTTGTTTATTACCTCATCTATTCAGGTCCCTCACACCTGTAACATTACCTGGCTATCTGCGTACCCCTAGTCCTGGATGACATTGTTCCATTTGCATTGCTGCCTGTACATCTAACCTGGCTTGCCTGCCCCATCTCTCTACCGCCTCACGCATTACAGCTACCAGCAGCACAAGAGACTCCGCTATTGCTTGATCGATTCTTCTCCAGAACATCTTCTAGTCATACCAATAGACTTCAGGATGCTGCAACTCACCTTCAGTATTTGCTCCTTTTCATCCCTTCAAGACCATCTGTGCCCTATTCTGGATTTGCTGTCCGACCAATTCCAGGTATTTACCTCACTGCCTCTGGATGCTTTCGCTGTTGCTTCACTTAATTTAACGATACTTTTGTTTACTTTCCAGTTGACCAACATATGGTCCAGTTGTGCTGGCTTACCTTTCTGGGACTCCATTGCTTTACTTACCTCACTAGCTGACCTATGTGTGGTCCAGCTATTCATGCTATCTTACGTAGGGCTAGCTGCTATGTTACTTACCTTACTAGCTGACCTTGATGAGTCAGCTGTGCATGCTAGCTTGTGGGACTGGTTGCTACTCTACCTTACTAGCTAACCTACGAAAGGTCTGCTGCACATGCTAGCTTACGTGGGGCTAGCTGCCACTCTATTTGCCGTCCCAGCTGACTTACGTGGGGTCCAGTGGCATGCTAGCCTTCGTAGGGCTTAACTACTTTATCATTCCTTACTGAATGACCTACACAGTCATCTGCGCCCTCTGGACCAGTGGACATTTGTTCCTTCTACGACCTGCCTTCGCCCATCTGGCTGGGAGGTTTCCTGCTCATCGCTTGCTTCTACGACCCGCCTTCTCCCATCGGACTGGGAGGTTTACCTGCTTCTACACTTGCCTGCTCACTCTGCTCAGGCCTGGAGGTTTACAGCTTTTACGACCTGCCTTCACCTTTGGGCTGGGAGGTTCACATGTTTCTGCTCTTCTGCCTCACCCTGATCAAGCCTGGAGATCTTCATTTCTACTATGCGCCTACTTGCTGCCATGTCGACCAACCAGAAGCTCCTTTTCTGGATTACATCTGGTGCTTATTCTTCATCATAATGTTCTTGGATGTTTTGCCCTGCTGCCTCAGCCATGGAATTACTGCAGCTTCCCTTCCAAGACACTTAGTTGGAGTCCCCTGCAGTCTTTCATTATCATGATTGTGCTCCAATGGATTCAGACCTGTGACAACGCTACTTCATTTGATTCGGCCTCTTCAGTTATCTCCATCTAGGACTCTTTGGGTCTTGTCTGGTTTTTCTGCCTTGAACTTTGCATACCTTCAGTTTGGATGTTATTCCTCTCGTTCAGTTGCCATATCTGCTTCAGTCTCTTTAATTCGATCCCTGCCTTCCTTTATATAGATACATCGGTCCTCAGCATTATTACATTCTCTAAATCTGCCTTACAGCTGCAATACTACTGTGCTCAAGGATGATTCAAGATGCATCTCATAGAGGCTCTATGCCGCTCTTAATTAGCCGACCTTCGTAGGTACAGCTGTATTCCTGTTACCTAGAGCTACCCGCCTCTCGCACCTCTCCAGCTGATAGATTGCTGCACATCACGTCGAGGGACCATCTTTCACGCTCAGTTTCTGCCAGCGGACTTTCCTGGGTCTGGCTGCACTTCACATACTGGAATCAGCCACCTCTCTCCTACCTCTCCAGCTATTGGTTCAGCTGCACTTCTTCAGGGGCTGATTACCATGTCCGGTTCCTTCTCGTCTGCCTTCGTTTGTGCCATCCTGCTCCTACTGCCTCTCACTTCAGACTAGCCATCAAACTGACTTGTTTACTTTTGGGCTCACCATATTCTACTACTTGGATGTTTCATACCTCACACCAGTGTCTCCGATTATCCTTTACAGCTTATTATTATTCCAGCTCAACTCTACAGCCATTGCCTTCATATCAATTTAAGACTATACTTCACTTATCAGAACTGGATTCTTCAGTTGATAGCCTGGCTACAAGCCTTCTCTCATTTCATGTACTATACAAGCCCTTTATTAGAATTCAGGAAGTCGTGCTACTTCTATTCATCCTGCTTTGTTGACGTCAAGTTGGATGCAACTATCTGCGTCTGGTCTCCTGTATTGACTTCATCAGTCATCAGCTTCATCTCCACCATCATACATTTCCTGGATTATGCCCTCTATCAACTGAAGTTCAGAAGACGATCCTTCATATATCCACTCTCCATCACTCCGAATTGTACATGGATTATCGGACTGAGTTTATTAGGAGGAAATTACTTCACTGGACATTTACAATTCAGTTCTTAAGCTCCATTTATCTGGATTAAATTCTACAAATTAGAATTCAGATTTAGCCGATTTTAGTTTAGTTAGGATATCTCTCCTTTAGTATGCCCAGAAGGATGGGCAAGTCAGTAGCCATGGGTCCTTAGAGCCCCCCCCCCCAACAAGGGTTTATTTTCCTCTCCTGAGTGCTATTGGTCACTCTCTCCAGAGTTGGAGGAGGTGATAGTCTATCATTATTAAGTGTTTCATGCACGACTTCAGCATTCAGTTACAGATCATAATTGATATTCTATTCTTTTTGGGGCTTTCATAATTCTAAACCAAGCCTCCTTCCTACAGGTGGGATACAGAGAAAGGCCAAAACCATCAAATATTATCAAACGACTCAATTCAAGCATCCAAGTACCCAAGCACAAATTCTATGCTGGCCTCTGTATCCAACCACCATCTACAAAATGTATAATATAATATAACACACACACACACACACACACACACACACACACACACACACACACACACACACTATTTATATTATATTATATTACATAAGCACTGAGCTATGAACCACACATAATGGGGCACTAAAAATGCTAACATTTTTGAATGGAACAAGCTTTATTATAAAAAAATAATCTTCAGAAGGCACATCTGTGACCAAAGACCGATGTAGCCCACCCAATTTGAGCCCACTCAGATACAATCTTCAGTACAAAGTGGATGTCTAAAGAAAACAATGTTGGGGATGTTTCACATTTCTCAGTACACTATGATTACGTAACTGTGCATATGATTGCCACAAAAATTTCCAGATCCAGAGACCTACAAAAATATTCCTCCATTCCAAATTTCAGGCAAATCGTACAAATGGTTACAAAGTTATTAGAGTGCAAAATTTGAGGTTTAACATAGAAATGGCTACGCAACCCTAACTATAGTGGCACTACTGTGCCACTATAATATATTTTGTATACGTCCAAGATATACTATGATTTACCTGTGCTTATTTACTTTGATGCCCTTATCTATGGCAATTGTCATAGAAACACTAATAAAATGTTTAAATTATAAAGATTATGCAAAAATAACAACCTTTAAACAGTTTTGAACTTGGGTAAAGCAGTTTACACTTTGGTTGTCAATGACCCAATTGGCTCTGCCTCATGCCCAATATGCTCATTCTTTTCATAATCTAGGTTATCATTGGTCTCTTGTGTATCACCAGCAATTGTTTCATATAAGCCCATATGGAAAAGGACTAAACTGTATTTCGTTACTATCCAGATTATATGCCAAATAGATTAATATTTGATATCTGTGCATTTTTCCAGTTATACACTTTGGATATTTGCAGAATTCAATGAGGTATGTCATACTTGGATTTGATATTCTAAAGGTATATGTCTTGTTATACTGTCAAAAAACATTGTTTCACTTTTTAATGTTTTTATGGGCTCTAAAATGAAAATTATAGTTTATGCAAGCAGAATTTTACCCTGAAATTTCTGCAATAAGTGTACACTCACCACAACCAGCCAATTTGAGATATAATGCATGTTTGGAAACAATTACATACATTTTTGGATACAATTCAAAAACTATCACAGGAGTCAGAAGCGGACATCCAGGGAAGGAACAGTAGCGAGTGAAGAGGCGACTGCCATCTTCAGGGAAGGGAAGTTACTGCAACACAAAGTGCTTTCATTTTTACCTGTTTGCATTGGTGTTTGTTCTAGGTTCTGAGGGGCTGTGTGTATAGATGGGGAATTTTGCTTTGGTTGCCAGCTTATTTTGTGGGAGCAGAGGCCAGTAACGTAACTCCACCCCCACTGAGGAGACAAATGGATTTTCCCTACTTTAAAAAAAGGCAGAAACAGTTGTGCTGACAGAGGCTGTGTGAACCTGCTTTTGCTGAGCAGCTGGGGAAAGGATTTTAGTAACTGGATAAGCTTTAAATTCTTAGTCTGTGGACCTTTAGGGAAGGAGTGCTGACTTGTTTAATACGGTGTTTGTATGGGACCTTCCTCCAAAGGAGGTTGCAGTGCTTGGAGGTGCAGTGAGGGGCAGACACAGGGCTGATACACTCTCGTGAGATTCAGGTGTGGGTCCCAATCCCCGCCCCCAGCACAGCTCATTTATAGGGGAACACCTGCCCTGCAATTGGAAAAGGCTTTGGGTGCAGCTCATGTAGTTCTAGCCACTGGTGGTTAGGTTTAAACGCTGGGAGAGAGGAGCTTAGGAGTTGTAAACTTCCCCTATAAGCCAGCTCTTAAGGTTAATAGTCAGGTGGGGAAAGGTTCAACCACCCAAATGTTGCAAGTTTAAAAGTCTGCATGGGGGGGGGGAAGAAGATTCTCCTAGCTATAGGTACTGGTAGCTCGAGAAACTGTAGAGCCACTGAGTTGGTAATTTGGCCTAGAAAAGACTGCTGTGGTGATGGGGAAGGGACTGCATATCACAAGAGCAGGTATCTTTGGGCAGGTGGTTGGGTGCACAGGGTGTGGTGCGGCCATGATACTGGACTGGGCTTGGAAGTTTGGGGGATGCCCAGTGCCCAGTGTACTACTACCTGGCACAGCTTGAGGAGGTAGAGGGGATCCAAAGGCAGCTTGGGGGGGGGAGAAGGATTGGAGCTGTAGGAGCAAGCGTCACCACATGGACGACTTAGGTGCTGGGCCTCCCAAGCTGGGGGAGAAGAGTGAAGAGAGGTGCTCACACTAGGGGGAAGGGGGCACACAGGGGCTCATGGGGACCCCTGGCAGATGGGGCCCAAAAAGGTAGAAATTTCCACAGCAGTAGGCAAGAGTCCGGGGGTGTCCAGAGGAAACAGAGTGAGGTAGTAGGGGGGCACTGGGGGATGGACCAAGGCTCAAATCATTTTAACCCTACGCCCATTGGTAGAAGAGGGTGTGTGTGGAGGAGGAGGAGGATGCTGCTGGAGTAGCTGGGGCAGGGACGGACAGAACAGGTGAAGGGGCAAGTGGCAAGGGCACAATAGAGGGGTTCCCGGACAGGATGGGGGAAGAAGGGTAGATGGGGAGAAGAAAAAAGGAGGACCAGAGGAACAAGGAGGAGGCTGATGTATGGAACAGGAGAGCATGACAGGCAGGAAGGTGTAGGATGTAAATGGGATGATAGCGAACAGAAAGCCAAGTAGGCAAACAGATAGGATGGATGGATTAGTAAGGAGTGGAGCAAGAGATAGAGAAAGATACTCAGGTTTGGGGAGAGAGAGAAGAAAACAAAGGCCAGGACACTGTTAGAGGATAATAGTGACAATAGTGAAGGGCTACCTTCAACACCCAGATTGTGGAGGTGTGAGAGCTGGTGTGAAGAATCAGATGAAGGGATGAGGGGGGGCATGGAAGGAGGGGGAACCAGAGAGATGAACAGGAAGGCAAAGGGGGAAGTTAGAGTACTGCTATTGGGGGACTCCATGATCAGAGGCATCCAGTGGGAGAGGCAGGAGGAGGGTAAAACCTGTCTGATCAGAACCAAATGCCACCCAGGCCTGACGGTGTACAAGGCCAAGCATTAGTTGTATTCACAGCAAAGGAAATGCGGGGGGACCCATAGACATTCTAGTGCATTTGGGGACAAATGACAAATGGTAACAGTGACCTAGAAATTCAGACAAGGTTCCTGGAGTTGGCCAGGGTATGCTCTTCCATAGGCTGCAAGATCTTTCCGAAATCCTGCCGGTGCGAAGGGCTAGTGGGGAAAACAAGATGAAGATTAGGGAGATAAATCCGTGGCTTAGGGAGTGGTGTGGAGAATTGGGGTATCACCTGGTGGGGAACTGGGGGGAGACTTTGGAGGATAAGAGGCTGTACACGCTAGGAACAGGTTCCACCTTAATTTGGAGGGGAAGGGAATCCTAAAGCTCAAACTAGCTGGGTTCATCAGCGAAAGGTGGGGTTTAAACTTGCGAAGGGGGAGGAATCAAAAAGGAGCAGTGCCAGCAGGTAAGATAAATCAGGGACATGGTCTCCACTCCTCTAGGGGGCTAGGAAGATATGGAAATGGGTCACCAGGTAGGGTGCAGGAGCTGAGAAATGGGAGCTCAAGGGAGAGAGGAGGAAAAGGGGGAGAGTGGTCCTGATAAATGCCAGGAGCTTAGGAAATAAAATGCCTAAGTTCCAGGTGATGCTGGTTGAGGGGGAGGTAGATGGGGCAGAAGTCACTGAGACCTGGGCCACTACAGGGAATGAGTGGGACCTAAATCTAGAGTGCCACACTGTGTTCAGAAAAGATAGGGGGAGGGAGGGGGTGGTGGTGTAGCACTGTTAGTCAGAAATGGCGTGGGTATTGGAGGGGTAGGAGGCAGAGGGGGATGTGGAGGCTATTTGGGTCACCTTGCTGATGCAGGGGGTGAGAGTAAAGGTCGGAATGGTATAAAGACCACCAGCACTGGTGGACATCCTGGAAGAAAGTTTAGTGGCAAATCGAGGGACACTAGATTGGGGAAGGGTAGTGGTAATGAGGGACTTCAACATGCCAGGAACAGACTGGGGGACTAGGACGTCACCACTGGCCAGAGAGCAGAGGCTGCTGGATGTCTTCCAGGATGCATTTGACAAAACAGGTGGGGTGAGCCAACTAGGGAGGCCCAGACACTGGATGTGGTCCTGGCAGAAAGTGATCAGATTAGGGGCCTAGAGGTGAGGGACCCGTTGGCTGGGAGTGATCACGCCATAGTCTGGTTCTTCCTGGACCTTTTGGGGAGGGGGGGGGAGGAAAGCTGAACAAGGATGGTAGTAACAGACTTTAGGGGTGCAGACTTCAGGGAGATGGGAAGGATCCTTAAAGATTGTCTGGACAGGATAAGGCCGGATATGGATGCTGGCAGTAGGTGAGGGATCATTAGGAGGGGAATACAGGAGGTTACCAGATACTGCGCAAGGGAAAGGCGCAAGTTTGGTAAGGCCAGAAAACCCTGTTGGTGGACCCGGGAGGTACAGGAGGTGGTGAGGGAAAAGAAGGTGGCCTATGGGTGCTTCAAGTGCTCAAGGAGTGAAAGGGATCAGGAAGAATATGATCTGACAGCCAAGAGAGTCACCAGGGTGGTGAGAGCAGCTAAGGCAAAAAAGGAGCAGTCCTTGGCCAGTGATATCTGGAAGTGGGACAAGGGGTTCTTTAGCTACATAGAGGAAAAAATGAAAGTAAGGGGGCAGATCAGCAAGATAAGGTTAGGGGATGGTTAAGCACAGAAGGCGGGGGAGAACAGGCAGAAGCCCTAAATGAGTACTTTGCCTCAGTTTGTACCGGGGGGGGAAGATAGAGGGGCCATGTCTTGCGAGGGGAGCAGCGGAAAAAACAGACAAGGGGTGGGACAGGTAGAGACCAGAGGCCCTGATGGGTCTGGGGAAAGGGAGTGGCTACCACAGGCAGATGGGTGCCCAGCAGTGCAGGGTGAAAAAGGGGAGGATGTGGAGGCTGAAATCCCTGTAGAGAGAGTAAGGGAAGCCCTCAGGTCCCTTCGGACCGAGAAAGCACCTGGGCCAGATGAGATGCATCCCAGGGTGCTAGGGAACTGGTGGATGTCCTTGCAGTCCCTCTAGCAGAGCTTTTCAGCATCTGAGGACTGGGTGTGTGCCCCAAGACTGGAGGATGGCCCATGTCTTGCTGATCCATTGGGGGGAGGGGAGGAGAGAGAGAGAGATAGATCAAGAGAGAAGGTGGGAAATTACAGGCCCGTTAGCCAGACATTGGTGGTCAGCAAGGTGGAGGGTATTGTCAAGGAAAGGATGGGGGGTGGGGTTACTGGAGCAAACTGGGTACTTGGATGATAGGCAGCATGGATTTGTCATGGGAAGATCATGGCAGAAAAATCTTGTTGAGTTCTATGACTGGGTGACAAGGGCCCTGGACCAGGGTAGGCCAGTGGACAGTGTCTTTCTGGACTTTAGCAAGGCATTTGATTCGGTACCCCACAGTGGTCTGCTGGCGGAGCTGAAGGAAATGGGGGTAGGGTAACAGTTGTTAAGATGGATAGGAAATTGGCTCTCTAAGCATACTCAGAAGGTGGTGGTTGGAGGGTTAGCCTCATCCCCAAGGTGGGTTACTAGTGGGGTTCCCAGGAGTCCGTGCTGGGGCCACTCCTATTCAACTCCTATATATATATATATATCTCAGGCATCCGGAGAGAATCAAGAGTGAGAGGAGTCTCTTTGCAGAGGACAAAGCCGGGTGCAGTGGTGGATGGGGAGGAGGGGAGGGTGGCCTTGCAGGAGAACCTGGAGGCTCTGGAAAGGTGGTCGGGAAAATGGAAACCAAAATTAAATTAGGGGAAGTGCAAGGTTCTGCACCTGGGAGTCAGAAATCCAGGCCAGGGGCATACACTGGGAGGAGACATGATTCAAGTCACGGAGGGTGAGAGGGACTTGGGGGTAGTGGTAGATGTCAAAAATGAACAACTCAGAGACCTGTAGGAGGGTAGCAACAAGGGCAACTAGGATGCTGTGATGCATCGCCAGGGGGATTACCTCCAGAAAGGAGAAAGTGATCCTTCCACTGTGCAGCTGCTTGGTTAGGCCAACTCGAGTAGTGTGTACAGTTTGAAGCCACATTTAAAGAGGGACATTACACTCCAAGAGGGAGTCCAAAGGAGGGCAGCCAAAATGATCTGGAGCCTGGGGGAGAGGACCTATGAGGAGAGGCTCAAAGAGATAGACATGTATGCCCTGGAGGAGAGGAGGGACCAGGGGAGGGAGAAGAGACATGATAAAGGAACTTTAAATTTATGAAAGGGATCAATAAAGGAGGCCCAGTCAGGGTGCTCCAAAGGAAGGAGGGTGGGGCAACAAGAGGTCATGGGTGTAAGCTGGAAGGGGGCAGGCTCAGACAGGAGAGGAGGAGATGTTATTTCACTGAAAGTGTGGTGGAGCCATGGAATGCACTGCCCAGGGAGCTGGTAGAGGTGGAGGTGGAGATTGGACAGGTTTAAGAGGGGGTGGGACAGGTACAGGGGAAGGGCAAGTTTGACCAGGCCCAATACAGGTGGAACATCTGAGTCTGGGGACAGTATAACCCGGGGGAGGAAGAAACACAAAAATCAGCCCTCAGTGCGGGTGCTGAAAATCGAGCAGACTCTAGAGAAAGGCCTATTCTGCTGGCATTTTAGTATGTGCCTATATCTTAACATATACTCAAAACAGTTCTTTTCCATATGGAAAGTGACAAAGATTAAAATTCCAGATGAAGCTTCCCAGTATTGTAGCTTTGCTGGTTCAGGCACAATTTTGGAAACTGCAAGACTTTTCTGTTGCTCACTATTTGACAGTTATGATCCATATGGGGAACCCTGGACCCAGCAATTCTGCAGCATCATTCTGTTTTTGGATTATCACCAGTTCTCATCATGATTTGAAAATGTGTCCGAATGTAAAGTAAAAGCATTACAAATGCACCTCTGCAGCGAAAACGTAAGCATGCCAGTACTCTTGTGGATAACTGTAGCAACCACTGCCTTCAGTTCTCCCACCAATGTCCTGCTACCCCCCCCCCACTAACTATCAGCTTAAATTACCTAGATTTCTTAGTGCTAGCTTTTTGGCCCCCTGACTCCCAACACTCCAATCAATGATATGTGCCAAAGGGCAAGACATGATCTGGTAGCTCTGCCAGGTCACCTGCCCATTCCATCATAGTCAGACCCCCCCCGTGCTTTATGGCCCACCCCTACCCAATATGGCAGGAGGGGAAGCATGCAATGGTGGGTTGAAGCCCCCTGGTTACTTACTCTAGTAAGTTGCCATCCTATCCAGACTAAGATGAGAGCCATTACCATCTATCTAGCAGACAGACAACTGCTTCTTCTTCCCTCCCCAGCTTGGAGTTGTAGCAGGATGTTCACCCCCCCCCCGTCCACCTAATTATGGGTTTAGCATGGACACCTGGATAGAGTGCAATAAAGTACTGAAGGGGCCATATTCTGATCCAATGCAAGCTGCTGTGCTGTACTATCGGAGTCCCAATATTTAGATTTTATAGATTTAGTAACACCTTTCTTCAGACAGAGTCTAATGAGCCCCGTCATTTTAAATCATGAGGGGTGTTGCAGTACTGGCATTAGCAACAAAGATTCTGAACTCACTGTGTTCCTGGCATCCTTATAAAACCTGAATGCAGTCAAATCAAACTGAAGCTTGTTCTGCTGGGGTCTGGAAGGTCTGAAAACTGAAGAGGAGTCCACAGATTTGCCATCCAATAAACATCTGCAGGGAGATTTGCAGATTAGTGTTATCAAGGTTTACAAGCAGTTATAAAATGAAGTGGAAATGTGGCTGGGCCCCAGCATAGAAACATAGAAACAGACTGACATCAGATAAGGACCACTTGGCCCACCCAGTCTGCCCATTTCCCTACCTACTGGATAAGTTGCAGATTCTAGTTAACCAACAGCCTACTTCCTGCCACCCCCCACTACAATTGCCTTGTGTCTGTCCCATGCATGTTTGAATTCCCCCACTGTTTTAGCCCCAACAACCTCCCCAGGAAGGCAGTTCCACTCATCCACCACTCTCAGTGAAAAAAGATTTCCTCACATTACCCCTGAGCCGTCCCCCTCTATCTTTAAATTGTGTCCACTTGATCTTACACATCTTTCTGAAAGATGCTACCCTCCTGGACTTTGTTGATTCCCTTGAGCTACTTGAACGTTTCTATCATGTCCCCCCGTCCCTCCTTTCATCAAGGGTATACATATTAAACTCTCTCAGTCTCTTTATAGGATTTCAGATGCGGACCCTGCACCATTTTAGTTGACCTCCTCTGGACTGCTTCCATCCTGTCTATGTCCTTGTGTAGATGAGGTCTCCAAAACTGCACACAGTACTCCAGATGTGGTCTCACCAACTGTCTGTACAGAGGGATAACCACTTCCCTTTTTACATTCGCTTGCACAAGGAACGTTTTGGGAGAGTAGCACACTTTGGAGATGTGCCTCTTCCTTTCAATCCACTGCTCCGTTGAGCAGGCGTGGTGGTCCTGCACCAATGGGTGCAGGAGCTGTGTATGACAGCGATGGTCTTCGCTTCAAGGAAAACCACCTCTGTCATACCGAGCACCGTGTCACACCGCCCCCCCCCAAATCTTTGGTGCCACACTGGGAGCCCACCCCAGCATGGCAAACGTCCCGCGTTGTTTGCCGACGGGGTGCCCAATCCCCATCGGCTCCTCGCCCCGCCATCCTTCTGCCATGCTGGGAGCCTAACCCAGCATGGCAAACGTCCCACAAAGTCTTTTTTCCACCTGTAAACCAAAAACGGTCCCACGGCGCTTCTCCCAGTCCCCCCTCCCACAACCCGCACCCACCTACTGAGCACCCAGCCTCCCCACACCCCCCTCACCCCATACTTACCTCCGGAGCTCGGCACGATGATCTTCAGTGGACCGGGAACACGTCTGCACTCTTCAAAGCCGACAGCAAACTGAGGAAATGCCGGTAAGCTGTATAATGGGCTAGATAGGGGTTTCAACTTTATTACATATCTCAGGCATTTTGGAATTTTGCACCACATTTTAACATGGGGTTTTGGGACCCTTCTCATGAATGATGTCACTGTCATGGTGTTAATGGAGCCCAAGGGTGATTTCACAGTCACTGCATGAAATCACCTTGAGCCAGAATACTACCATGACAGTGACATCATTCATGAGAAAGGGCCCAAAACCCAATGTTGAAAATTGCAAAATCAAAAATGACTGTTTTAGAGCGTGCATTGCGCAGTTCCTACGCAAGCTCGTAGGTTTGCAAATTTTCAATATTTGCACTCCAGATTTTAAACATTGCCATTTTACCACACCTCCTCATGAGGTGTACAGCTGTCATTTTTCACATCCTGCCCAAAACATGTTTCCGCCCATGTAGCGCACAATGGCAGTCGGTGTGCGAACTCAATGTATGGGACACATTAAGAAAAATCAGTGACACTGTTCATGAGCAGAGGTCTTAAAATGGCTGTGTTGAAAATTTGGTGAAAAAATTCCTAAAAATGACTGTTTTACCAGTGTTCATTGCACAGCTCCTATGCACGCTCTTAAGTTTGCAATTTTCAATATTTTCACTCCACATTTTCAACATTGCCATTTATGCACCCATATGAGCAGTACAGCTGTCATTTTCACATCCTGCCCAAAGCGTGACTTCGCTATATGGCGCACAATGGGGTAACAAAAGGTCATGCGAAATTTATTGTGCAAATACCAGCAATCACACAGGGCATTAGGGTAAAGCACCATACATGCCAAACACCACTGCAAACACCTGCAAGCGAATGTTCGGCATTGACAAATGCTTGTTCTACTTGTGATGCCCCTTCCTATGCATCCCAGTATCCCCCTGGCTCTCCTCACATTGCTTACCCACCTTTAGATCATCTGATATGACTACCCCCAAGTCCCGTTCTATTTTGTTGTTGTTTGTACCTCCCTGCTATTGTGTACTCTTCTCCTGGTTTTTGTTTCCCAGGTGCATTACTTCACTTCTTTGCATTGAATCTAAGTTGCCATATGTCTGACCATTCCTCCAACCTTGCCAATTCCTTCTCATCCTTTCTGCCTCCCCTTGTGTATCAACTCTGTTACAGATCTTTGTATCATTTGCAAAGAGGCATACCTTTCTGTTCAGACCCTCTGCAGTGTCACCTATAAAGATGTTAAAGAGGACTGGACCCAGTACTGATCACTGAGGTACTCCACTAGTGACCCCCCCCTTTCTTCAGAATGTGTGACACTCACTACTACCTTCTGTGTCCTGTTTTTCAGCCAGTTTGCAACCCAGGCTACCACCCTGGGACCCACTACCAAGCTGGCTAACTTGATTATTAATCTTTTGTGCAGGACTGCGTCAAATGCTTTGCTAAAGTCTAGGTAGGCCATATCCACAGCCCCTCCCTGGTCTATTACTTTGGTCACCCAGTCAAAGAAATCAATTAGATTCATCTGACATGACCTTCCTGCTGTAAATCCATGCTGCTTTGGGTCCTGTGCCCCGCTGGCCTCTAGGTACTCAACAATTCTTTCTTTCAGAAGTGATTCCATCATTTTCCCTACCACGGAGGTCAAACTTACAGGTCTGTAGTTTCCTGCTTCTGCCTTCTGCCAGTTACAACAAAGGGAATACTGAGCCCTGGTGGTTATCACAAAGGTGATTTATACTCTGCTATTGCCAGACAATGAGGTACACAAGATTACAGGTATACGGCACCACCAAAATAATGGTCCTACCCATTTAAGGCCCTCTGCTGTTTCTCAATTGCAGCATTGCATACCAGTGGACATTTCTTTAGACTGTTGGTCATGCAAATTGACCATATCCAAGACAAAGAGTTTTACATTTTATAAGATGAAAGAGACTGGACCAGTTACTTTCCATTGATTAGAAATCCCATGGTTCAAAGCAGCAGTGCAACTACATTTTACTATAAATTCCAGGCATCTTCTAGTCTTATTTGGGGGTAGGAGTCAGTTTCAACAAGATGGGTAAAAAACAGGTTCCACACCACATTTGACATAGTAATAACTGGTAAGGGATAAGAAATTCTTGGTGTGCAGTATTTGAGGTACGTGGAAAGTTACAGGTATGCTGTTATTTGCATTAATTGTAGCAAAAAAATGTTGGGAAAGAAAACGTGCTTTAACTCAACCCCAATGCAAACAATCTTCCTTGTATCATTAGGAAAGTGGGATGCACAGTTGTGGTTTTCAGTCCCATGAAGTAGTGGTGAAATTTGACCACCCCAGTGAGAAACTTGTAACTGGGGGTTTACCAGAGGGCCAGAGAATTCTACAAGAACCACCAGTGGAAGGAAAGGAGGAAAACAATCTTAAAACATCTGGGATACTGTGTTCTTACACCTTGTAGCAGCAAATAAAGGCTCTTAAAATAAATTAAAATAATTCCATCATTCTTGGATCATTTGTTCAGTGGCAAAATGACTACTGTGGCAACAGATTAAGAACCCCTCTGTAAAAGGAGACTCCATGTTGGTACAATGTACTCAGGATTGTGTCCTTTGTGTGAGGGGTAGAGCTGTGTGGAATGGGAAAATTCACGTTAGAATTTAAGAATTTAGTAATTTTAGTCATAACTCCGCTGTTGGTTAAGCAAGAGCTCTAGAATTTTGTATGTTCACTCTTTGGATGGAGGGCCAATGACATGTCAAATATGACATGCAGGTGGATAGTTTCAAAATTATAGGTGTTCAAGTTTGTCATTTTGTGTGAAATTGTGAACATTTTACTTAGTCGTTCAGTCAGAGATCTTAGATTTGGCAGGATTCCTTGATTATGTGTTCCAACAATGTGCCAGAGTTCATGACAATATGATGCATCATCTCAAATGTCACATTTTTTGCAGGAGAATTTCAAACAAATCTCATGCATATGACTGGCACTTTTGGTGAGACATGTATAAACATTAATAACCTTTGCTTAGATTGATCCAGATATGGAGAGAATTGAATTAAAAGCTTTAAGTTACAGGGGTTCAAAACTTTAAACAACATTTTGTAAACAATTGTGAAACCTCAAAAAAAATTAGAATGTCTAACTTCTCTGATCTTGCAGACAAGTTTTGACATGCATAGTCAATGTATCCTGATGTCTAACACAACTGGATAAATTAGTTAAGCAGTTTTAAAGTTGCAGTAGAAAAAATATTGGTAACATTTTCTTACATATTTATGGATGAAACATCCAGAATTCTTTGTGGAATTTTAACAAATGCACAAACTACTTCATTTGATAAGCTGGACTGAGCTTTTTGCAGTCCTGTTCCTCTCTGGGTGACTATTCCCCTCTCCCCTTCTCTTTTGGCATAGCCAGATTGACTCAGAACTACTGGTATCCTTTGTTTTTTTACAGTGACAAACTCACTTAGTTGGAATAGCCAGAATTCTTCCTTCCTGCTGTCCCAGTCTTCCCCCACTACATCTTTTTGCTGTACCTCTAAGACCCAAACTTGTAGGAAGCTCCCTGCAGCATCAATTTACTGGACGCGACACTTAAATATTCTGCCTTCAGGCTGGAATTTGTGCTTCCTTTCTCCAAGCTGGGGGTGATTGCATTACCTAGCTCAGCTATCCATTTCTTGGTGAAACTGCATCTAGTTCCTGAGCCTGGTAACTACCTGCTTCTCATCCTTTAGAATCCCACAGGTAAGGCTGATTAAAACTAGTGAATTCCAGTTTTATGGAATTTTCATGGAATGTACAATTTTCACAGACTCATGGGATTTCACTTTAAAAACAGATTTTCTTGCAGTTTCTGGCAGCAGGCATTTAATAAAATTGGCACACAGTCTCCCTGTAATGTCTAAGAACCTGCCAATTTTTTTATTCCATTCTCTAGTTTCATTTCAGGAGATTATAAAGACATTCTTGCAACTGTTAAGTTTACTTTTAATTCAATCCCATTTAAAGCCACAAATATGAAGTTCTCAGAAATGACCATGTGGTATAGTAGTTTAAATGTTTCAACATTAAATTTGGATAAGTTTTAAAAATTAGAGGGAAATAACTAAAATGTGTTTCCCTAGTCCCATTTGAAGCTAGAAATCTGAAACTATGGACATATACATACAAATGTAGTGACCTGTATACCGGTCAAATTTTACTAATCAAAATTATACATTGGCTATCCAACGCCAGCTACCATTAAAGCTTGAGACCAACATGGTGCCCATGCTGCAGGCTTCTATAAGTCCTGACATTGTGGAGAAATTTCACAATTCTCAGAATAACAGATTTCAATTTGATTAAATGTTTGTCCACCCTTAACTCCACCCCCTTTCAACCTACAACTCTGACATCTGTTGCATGTTTATAAGCCAATAGGTACTGTTTACATTCCAAATGTGGTGTTATTTGGACATGTACTTAACTATAGTAAAACAACAAATTTAAATTTAGCAAACTAACTGAATTCCAGAATGTGAATGGTCATTCCACAGGAGGAGTTTTATATTCTGCACAGCTCTAGTGAGGAGTGATGGCAGCCCCCCCACCTCGCTTCTGTGCAGAAGGAGAAAAGAGCCCCTTTGTCAGAGAAGCAATCATGGTTTTATGCATTGCTACACCCCCCCCCCCACGTTCCAGCAACTCTGTATGGGTCAGCTTCAGACTATATGCACTGCAAGTGCCATTCTAGCAGAGGACAGAGCATTTCCACCTGGTGTTCTGGAATATGTTTTCCTGGTCAGTCTAAAGCCCAAGTATGCCCCCCACCCCGAGCAGCTAGACTTGAGCAGTCACTGAGCCCAAAAATAAATATTTTGGGATAGGGCTCTAAATATCATTGGAATACCCCCTCTCACTCTGAGTTCAACAAGCACCCAAATAGTCCTGGAACACTCACCCATAGTTATCAATAATGGGGTATCTAGGAGTATCATCCTTTTCTGGAGACAATGTAGTGACACAGTAGTCAATGTACAGCCTTAGAGGAACATGGTTTTCTGTGCTCACAGAGGCTTCAATATGCAGGACCTCCCCCAGGAAGAAAACACTGGAAGATCTTTCTCCGGTAAAGTCATCTAGAAGAAAAATTTCAAATAAGAGCAAACTTGTGCAGTCATCCACTGTGCCTCAACTTTTGGATTCCAAGTTTAAAATGGATTCTTTTAACACACTGGTTACAGCAAAATCATTTAGTGAATAGCAATTGCTGAAAGAAAATTTAAAGTCTAGCTGCTGCTTCTTTTACCCAATAAAAAGTTTTACATATAAATTCTTGTCTGCAGCACTGCATATCCATGGACATCTCTGGTATACCCCCCCCCCCCAAAGGAAGGGCCCATGACCTGTGTAGGAGTTTCTTCAGACTGCAGGGTCTAAGATCAATTACCTCAGTGGTACTTCATCCTACACTATGCCGGTGAATTTCCCCAATCCATCCATGGAACACAAGCATGCTAGGAAAATCTGTGCCAGAATTCAGCATCATACAGTATTGCCAAGATGCCAGTTTTGCAACAGAGGCAATGACCCTCCCCACCAAATAGATTCCTCTGGGATGTTCCATCCTCCTTCCCCACTAGCCCCCAATTTCAGCACACCACATTCATTCCTAAAAGCCAGGTAGTCATCATAAGCTTCTTTAATCCCATTGAAATCATTACATTTAAGCATTTATGCCTCTTCTGTCCTGAAGCTCATTCCCCTAGTTTGAGCACAGAGTGACTTGGCAGAATCCTGCCAGTTTCCCCACAATAAGAGCCAGAGAGTGAGGGCAAATGATTCTTTAGGACCTATACAGCCAGTTTTTGACAAGGATTCTTTCCCTACCATTCATGAGATGTAATGAAAATTCCAGGTTTTGGTCAGAGGATATGGTGGACTTGAATGGCACCCATGTAGGTTTGATGGCATTGCTGCTCATGTTGTCCTTCCTGCAAAGGAAAAGAGATCCAGACTGAAGGCCTACAGATGTAGCCAGCGACTTGATGCATGCAGAATATCCAGATACATCTATTTGTACCACAGGAAATTCCCATCCATGTCAATGGAACATATTTAAAAACAGCCAAGTCAGACTTGTGTAATGAAACATTTTCTATGCCCATTAATAAAGACTATATTGCCTTAATTCAAGGAGAAAAAAGTTTGTCAGTAAGACAATGATGCAATCTAGTGTCCTTTAGGGACAGCTTCAGACCATTTCCCAGCCTCTGAATATACAGTTAGGCCAATCAATGGCAAAATTAATATCCTACTATGGTTTAGTAATATTTATACTATAGTTACAGCATTACAGCTACAGTATTTCCAGTAGAGACTGATATGTTCATAGTAAGCAAGGATCTATCAGGATCAAACCCAGGTCTCTGCCTATTCCATGGTCACCCTGTTGTAGAAGTTCAGTTCCCTGTAGAGTCAGACATTAGCACATACCTTGGGTAGTAACAAGCAATGGGCACTACAGCCACATTGGTTCTTACTATAATTGGATTGCTGGATGGAGTTGGGGTGTAGTAGAGTTTTGTGCTATAAACCAGCGAGTCAGAGGTCATCTAGAGGAAAAAAAACAAAACACTCATTTAAGACCTCCTTACACAGTCATGTCATGTCCACAGTTGACCCCCAAGTTAGAATATAGTCGGTTTAGTTAGCTCAGGTTAATATTTTGATGCATAATTTGAATTTACTGTGTTAGCGCTATAGTTCCTGTGAGAATAGAGATTTTTTATAAATAAAGTCTGCTTTGCTAGTTAGCTCTGGTTAACTTTTTGAAACATACAGTAATTTGAAGCAAATATCTAGAACTAATGCTCCAGAGCCATCCAGTTCTTGCTGTTCAAGTAGTTTTCCAGGAGCAAGTTGGGTACCCCAGACACTTGCATACTCCAGGACAGCAAGTGTTCTTGGCATTTATTCTGGCACCGTTGCTACCAGGGTGCAAACGACATCCAAAAATTGTGTCATGGCAAGGTTCTTTGCACTGCAGCCTTTGTAGCATCATTGTTCATATCTTTTTTCAAAGTCTGCCATGCCCATTACCTGTAATAAGGCAATCAGGAGCATTGAATCAGTTAGGCACTTGAGGTAGGTTGTATGCTTTTTCCTTAATATTTCAAAGGGATAACTAGTTTGTGCAAGTTATTGTCTTTGGTTTGGTATTTTGTATAGTCAGTTGTATCCTGATCATGCCTGTAGAAGGAGCACATGGCCTGGTGCATTTTACCCAGTTATGCAATTTTTAAACAGTTAGCACCAGAATAAAAATTGTCAACAGAATTGGGGAAGGGTGCAAGTTTGTCTTCTAAATTAGGGATGGGAATCGGAAGAGACAGATTGGGTACTGGAGGAACTGTGAGAAGGGTGGGGTGGTGATAGTGGTGACTTCAACCTACTGGGAGTGGGATGGGCGACACCTGCCACCAAGTGTAGAAAGAAACCAATAATGCTAGACACCTTACAGGATAACTTCCTGATGCAGTTGGTCAGTAAACCAACTAGGGAAGGGAATACCCTTTATCTCGTACTGTCTAACGGGGAGTGGGTGGAGGAACCACTGGTGGGGAATGACCACCGGACAGTATGGTTCCAGTTGCAACTGGGCAGGGAGAGGGGTCATCTGGCACAAAGGTGCTAGACTTTATAAAGGCAGATTTCAAAAAGATGGGGGAAGTTGTGCAAGGGTTCCTGGACAGAATTCAGCCCAATATGGACACAAATCAGAGGTGGAAACTCATTATGCTAGGGATAGTGGACTCAACAAATTCCTGCAACAAGGCCCAAAGTAAAAGGCTAGGGTGAAGAAACCTAGCTGGATGATCAAGGGAGTCATGGACAGGGTGAGGAGGAAGAGAGTCGCCTATTGGAGATACAGGAGGACAGTGAGGAGTACCTGAAGGAAGCAAAGGAGGTGACCAGGGAAGTAAGGGCAGCAAAGGCATCAAGAGAGCTCAGGCTGGTGAAGGGAATTAAAGAGGGGGAAGAGACTTCTTCAGATACATCAGGGAGAAAAGGTGTTGTAAGGATCAAATAGTAAGGATTAAGAATGAGGGTGAATGGGTGAAAAAAGGGGGTGAAAAGGCAGCACTTAATGACTACTTCTGCTCAGTTTTTACTAAAGAGAAAGGGGGGAGAGAAATACCCAAGGTTGGGGGAGGATAGGATCAGAGGGAAGGGTGTGTCGATGGGGAAATCACAGAAGGTAGAGTGCTAGATGGGTTAAGGGCACTGAGAGTGAACAAGGCACTGCGACAATGGCATACACCCCCTGAGTAGAGAAGGAGTTGGCAGAAGTGCGTTGCGTGTTGCATCTTGGTCGGGGAAACCCTAAATACAGGTACACCCTGGGAGGGGAGGCGCTGGAGGCCTCAATAGGGGAAAAAGACCTAGGGGTCATGGTGGATGCATGTATGAATAACTCTGAGCAGTGCAGGAGAGCGGCTAGCAAGGCAAACAGGATGTTGGGATGCATCATAAGGGGGATCACCTCTAGGAGCAAGGAAGTGATTCTGCCGCTGTACAATGGACTGGTTAGACCACACCTTGAGTACTGTGTACAGTACTGGAGACCACACTTGAAAAAGGGACATACAGCTCCTAGAGGGTACAGAGGAGGGCAACAAAGATGATACGAGGGCTAGGGGATTGGACGTATGAGGACAGACTTAAGGAGCTCTGCCTGTTTTCACTGGAGGAGAGGAGAGACGGGGGACATGATTGAGGTCTTCAAGTACCTCAAGGGAATAAATAGGGTAAACATGGAGGGGATCTTTAGACTAAAGCAGGAAGGTATCACCAGAGGGCATGGTTTGAAGGTGGAAGGGTGAGGGGGGAAAAGAGGAGGAGGTTTTTCACTGAGAGGGTGGTGGACCCTTGGAATGCACTGCCTGGTGAGCTAGTTCAGAGATCCACAGTGGAGGGCTTCAAGAGAGGATGGGACAGACACAGAAAGTGGATGTATCAGATGATGGCCTGTCCCAGGGGGGTGGGGATGGATGATATATGTTTCTGGAGCACAAGGGATGGGAGGATCTTGGCACCCAACTAAGGATCTAAAGTTCGAGCAGACTCGATAGACCGTAAGGCCTAATCTGCTGGCAAATAGTATGTTAGTAAGTCCAAGCGGACTCATTGGCAGACCTGTTCAATGCCTCTCTGAACTCTGGGTGTGTATCTCAGGATTGGAGGATGGCTCATATGGTTCCACTCCATAAGAATGGTCCCAAAGATGACCCAGGGAGCTGTAGACCAGCGAGTCTCATCCATAGTGGGGAAATTGATGGAAACAATCCTGAAGGAGAGGCTGGTGGCCCTGCTGGATGTCAGTGAGGTGCAGGATAGTTGGCAGCATGGCTTGGTCAAGGGCAGATCCTGCCAGATCAACCTAGTGGACTACATGTACTATGACTGGGTGACTAGGGAAACTGAAAGGGCATGTGGTTGATGTCCTGTACCTGGATTTCAGTAAGGCATTTGACTGTGCCATATGGGAGACTAGCATGTAAGCTAAGAGGCACAAGGGTAGGGGCAAAATTGGTGGGATAGGTGGAGAACTGGTTGTAGGGATGGCAGCAGAGGGTGGTGGTAGGAGGTGAATCATCATCCCAGGGGCAATGATGAGTGGCATACCACAGGAGTTAGTGCTGGGGCCAGTGTTATTTGGGGTATTTATTGCAGACATCTCAGTATGCATAAATAGCAAGATCAGTCTATTCGCAGAAGACACAAAGATGGAAGCAGTGGAAGATGACCAAGGGGGATGGCAGGGATTGCAGAAGATCTAACAAGGCTGGAGACATGGTCAGGCACCTGGCAACTTGGTAACTTAGTTTCAATGCCAAAAAATGCAAGGTGTTGTATTTCAGGGCAAAGTATCCAAAGAGGAGCTACCATCTTTGGGGGGGGGGGCAGCTAGCTGTGACTAAGGAGAAGGATCTGTGGGTGCTCATTACGGGAGCAATGAACAACTCAGCACAGTGTAGGAAAGCAGCAGTGACCAACAAGATGCTGGGCTGTATTGCAAGGGGTATAACCTCTAGGAGGATTGAGGTGATTCTGCTGTTCTGCAGGTCACTGGTCAGACCCCACCTGGAGTGCAGAGTTCAGTTTTGGCACTCTTACCTAAAGGGCATTAGATAGCTGGAAGGAGTGCAACACAGAGCAACAAAGATGATCATGAGTCTGGGGGAGTTATGTGAGGTTAGACTGAGGGAGCCGAGCATGTACTCTCTGGAGGAGAGGAGGGACGGGAGGGGGTATGACAGACCTTTAAGTACATGAGAGGAATAAAGAAGACAGGCATGGAGGGACTGTTCAAGGGGGAGGGTGGGGAAAAGATGATCTGGGTCATGACATGAGGAGGGTGGAAGGTTTAGGAGGAAGATGATGAGGCATCTCTTTACGAAAAGGATGGTAGCAGAGTGGAATGCACTACTGGCAGTGGCTTGTAACACAGTGGGATGCTTCAAGAGGGGCTGGGACAGTGCAAAAGGGAGAACCATGGGAAAGGGGGAAGAGTGGGAAGGGCAGCTGCAGATTAGGGGTGCTAGCTGCAAAATCGAGCAGACTCGATAGACCAAATGACCTTTTTCTGCTGGCAGTTTTGTATGTTAGATTGAATCCATATCAAAAGGATCGCAAAAGCTTTTGCTCCAAGTCAGGAGTATTTGGATCAATACTCCTGCCAGCATTTAATAGTAGAAAGAGTTATGCCCCCCCCCCCAAAGAAATACCAGCTGATCCAAGTTTTAATTGGAAAAGCAAATCAAGAACAGTGACAAAGAAAATGCCATTTCATTGCACGATTCACTAATGCCAAGTTGGTTGAGGCAGTAATATGCCACAGGTGCTTGCTTGGACTAGACAACTGCCAACAGGAATAAAGTGGTCAGAGCTGAAGAGTGCAGTAAAGATGTGTATAACCTGCTGGGAGTAGCCATCTTCACTGCAGATCATGAGCAAGTCTAAAACCAATTCAATTTTTAAAAACTGTTGCACAAAACAAAAAGTTAGTGGGCATTCCAGTTTGCACATCTCTTGGAACCCCTTAGTTAAAATGAACAGGGCCCAGTATTCAAAGGTGAGTGGCAGGTGCCAACATTGTTAGTGCCAGCATTGACTTTGGCTTGTGCTAGACTCCAGGCTGGTCCACATTCTAAGGCCTCCCGAGCACTGCCCAAACCTGGCAGTGCCAAGGCACTACATACAACATTGTGCCTATGCAAATAAAGGGATCCCATTCATACTGGCACAGCAGTATAGGTTTATAGCAGAGATACAGCCTTCAGAGTGGCACATTTTACCACCACCAAAAAAAACATGTCTTATCTGGATGCCAATACCATCTTCCTGCCTCTGAAGACAGGTTGGCCCCCGTGAAAGGCAGCCCCCCCCTCCAAACACCAATTCTTCTGTAATAACAGATTCATGGTGGTATAGCGATTCTCTCCCCCACCCCATTACCCATCCTACAATTAACATTCACTGGTGGTATAGTGGTCACCCACCCCTAAACACCCATCCTACCCATTTTGTAGGAACACATTATTCCCTGGTGGTATACATGATCGAGCTCTGTGACTGTCAGATGACCAGCCGAGGAGCTGTGAGAGGGCTGTGCTGGCCATCAATTTAATTGAGCAGGAGATTGGGGAGAGGGTGTGTGGAGTGGTGGTACTCAGCAGATTGGGGGGTTGGTGACTCATGCGGGTGGGGTAGGACCACACAACCAGGAATGATTTTATATAGCAGGATTGGCATTCAGGGTTGGTGCACCACTATACTACCAGGGAATCAGTTATTGCAGTACAATAGGGCCCGGATATTCAGACTGCACCTGGCAAGGGTGGAAGTCTTGGCGCAGCACAACAGGGATGTGCCAGGACCAGGTGATATTCAACAGTGATGCGCCATGGTGCATCACCATTAAATATGGCACCGACAGTGCACAGCACAGTGGCACTGCACTGGTGCAAGCCACACCTAGGAAGCACGGGACTGTGCCAGCGCAAATGCAGTTGTGCTGGGCGCATCACCTGCGATATTCAGCAGAGGGCATGCAAATGAGGCCATAATATATGGAAGGCACAAATGGAGCCATTTGCATGCCTTACACAGGGCAACCCGGTGAATTGCTCCTGGCGCCCTGCACAGCATGATGAGTGCACAGTGGGGGTCCCGGGGCATCCCTCACCCTGTAGCCGTGATCACGGTAAAGGTCTAATAAATGATTCGCTGGTTGTCTAGTGAACCCCCTCCAGATTTCCTGATCACAGTAAAGTGCCCTAAAGTAACCCCTGGTGATCCAGTGACACCCCCCCCACCCACACAGGACAACTCACCCTCATATCTCCTGGCTGTCCACCGAATGACAGGTACAGTATGGGCTTGCAGGGCATACTGTACTAAGTCCCAAATATGTGAATGACTTCATTTCACATATTTGGGACTATCTAAACAGTATGCCCTGTCATACTGTACCTGTTATTCAACTAGGCGGCTGGGAGAGTTGCAGATGCCCACCGATAACAGGGGGTGTGTGGGGTGGGCAAGGGTCCTGTGTGGAGTGGGAGGGTGGGGAGTCACCAGCTCAACAGGGAATTAATTTAGGGTGCTTTACCGCGATTGGGAAAATTGGGAAGGAGGGTCCACTAGACTACCAGGGAGCCATCTGTTCTTGAACTGTGTTCAGGGTGGGTGGGTGGCCACCCACAGCTGGCAGCTGCCATGTTGTGTCCTGCAATACAGCAGCCCAAGCGTGGGTGGCCAAGAGTTATTCCTACTCTTCACTGGCTCAACTCTGAACCCCCTATGTGGCACAATGCAGGGTTGTGCCAACATATGCACTACACATCCCGGGCTGAATATTGGGATGTGCTGCATATGCATGCCACCTGCATCTGCGCCACGTACAATTACATTGCTCCCTGGCACATCGTAATTTGCGCTGCACCTGGCAGCCCTTTCAGTATCCCACCAGGGCACAATGCATAGTTGTGCCATGTGCAACCCCTTTGAATATCCAGGCCTGGGTGGTCAGGGTGCAGCAGAATCACTATGCAACCCAGGAATGATGAGTTACTGCCAAATGGGTAACTGAAGGATGATTATCCCCAGGGATATAGGGGATTTGGGGGAGAGGAGAAGAGAGAAAGATGACAACTACACCACCAAGGAATACTTGTTTCACTGCAGAATAGGCACCAAGAGGTTGCTGTGCAGTATGCATACGATTCCATAATGGGCATGCAGATGGTCCCTTAGCAGCTTGCATGCTCAGTGAGCTTATTAGCATGTGTAGGCCAAATGTGCACCATAGGAAACCTGGGGGTATCCCATTTTGAGCAGCAATACTATAGGCCATATACAGCCACAGTCCAAAGTCAGTGCAGCATAGATTTAGTGCTGTGCTGGCACTGCTTGATGGTTAGCACCACTCCCTCAGCACATGCCAACTTTGGGCCCTATGCACAAGAGAGAATGGTGCCTATGCACTGCATATCTGAGGCATGTAGACAACCGCATGTTGGAATGCCACACAGCAGGGGTCCCACAAATCTCCGGCGGCATTCACTTATGGGTGCACATGACACTATACGCACTGCCCTAGCCCATGGGAGACTCAGCTAGTGCATGCCTGCACTACACAGCATTCACTAAGCCACATAGTGCGGGGCACAGGGGGCGACAGGTACGCCAACTGAAACCAGGCATAACCCAGTATGTGCCCTCATGTTCTCCAGCCACTGGGCACAGTGGCTGCAGGAAAAGAACAGCTATGATGCCACAGCCCAGTGGATTGCAGGGAAGGGCTGGGTCAGCAACATGGACAAGTGCCCAGCGGCTGTAAATTAGGTGAATTATGCAACTGACCCCTACTCTGTTCACCTGTTGCATGGGTACAAGGGATCCACTTAGAGACCCAGTGTGGGCATCCAATTGTATGCCTGCCCAGATCTGCAACTCTGCACCAGATATCCCGCACAAGCCTGCACACCAAGGGGGTATGGACCGACAGGAATCCCATGGGTGCTAGTGGTCATGCATACCACACCCCCTGCGCCTGTCCAGGGCCACTTAGATACACAGGCAGGGTACATGCATCAGGTGTGTAGAACCGATCAGCTCAGCTCTTTCAAAACTGTAGACAGACTGCAACCCAGTCTGCCTGCAGGTTCGAAGAGCCTTTTCACAAGTAGAATGTGAAGAGCTTGCTCACTTCTTTGTAGGCAAGGTGGCAGACATCAGGGCAGCACTCCAACCTGCATCCTCTGGGAGAAGCAATTGACTGGCACTTTTTCACTGTTCCTGGGCTCTCCTGGAATTCCTTTGACTGGATGGAGTTCACTAATGTCATGTGGATTGTCCAGGGTATGTGCCCTACATGCTGTAGTTTGGATCTGTGCCCAGTTTCCCTGATAAAGGGTTGTTGTGATGTTATCAGCCTGGTCCTAGCGTGGATAGTCCGGTGCTTCTTGAAGACAGGCGAGTTTCCGAGCTGCCTCAAGGAGGCGGTGATAATGCTCCTCCTGAAGAAAGCTTCTTTGGACCCAGACTGCTATGCCAACTACAGACCAATCTCTAACATTCCCTGTGTAGGAAAGGTGATTGAAATAGTGGCCGTACAACTGGAGAACTATTTGACCATCCATGATGTTTATGAACCACTCCAGTCTGGTTTTCCAAAAAAGTTATAGTACAGAGACTACACTGGTTTGGGAACTCAATCTCTTGATGGCAAGAGATCGAAAGAGCCATTCCATCTTGGTTCTTCTCGCTCTCCTCAGCATTTAGACACTGTGGACCATGAGTTACTCCTCGAACACCTGAGGTTCATCTGCAGTCTGTCTAGTATAGTTATTGGGTGGTTTAGATCGTTCCTCACTGGCAGAACTCACAGGGTGGTGTCAGGGATAAATTCTTCTGGCCCAGTGTTCTGTCATGTGGGGTTCCTCAGGGTTTGGTGTCCCCCATTTTATTCGTAGAGTACATGCTGCCCCTCAGAGACATTGTAAGAAGGTATGGGCTGAGGTTTCACTGCTAGGCTAATGATACCCAGCTCTACCCAGTTTTTGCACCCGACCAGGAGAGAGCTCTAAGGGTGGGATATTCAGACTGTGCCAGGCTGTGGCGCAAGCCTGGGTGCAGCACAACTTGGATGTGCTGGGGCATTGACAGGGTGATATTCAAAGGAGCTGCGCCATGGCACAGCATCGTTGAATATCGCTCCTTGGCCACCCGTAGTGCGCATGGCACAGTGGCACTGCACCAGTGCAAGTGGCCAGAGTGGAGCAGGGGGCTGTGCTATCACAAGTACCATTGCATTAGGCACAATGACTGCGATATTCAAAAGTGCATATGCAAATGGGGCCATTTGCATGACATTATGGCCCCATTTGCATGCAGATGCGCCGATCCCCGGTGACTTGTGCCTGGTGCCCTGCCAGACTGCAGCCGTCGGGGACCGACACCCCCTGCACAAGCAGCAAAGTGCCCCACAGCCCGATCATGGACATTTGCATTAAAGATCAGTCCACTATCCCTGGTGGTCCAGTGGACCACTGGCAGCCCAATCACAGGCATTTGTACTAAAAAACAGTCCAATATCCCTGGTGGTCCAGTGGTACCCCTACACCCGCCCACTGGGCCCCATCACCCGCTCCCCCCCGGTCAGTGGTGGGTGGCATCTCCCCAGCCGCTTGCCACCCCACTGCCCACCAACTGACTCCGTGCAGTGGGGCTGTACACCTTTGGTCCACAGCACAAGCCAATGGGCATGCAGCCCATACCCTACTACATAGTCCAGAAATGTGAATGGATCCATTCACATTTCTGGACTGTGAGAGATGCTGACTGCACACCCGTTGGCTCGTGCTGTGGACCAATGGGCATACAGCCCCACTGTATGGAGTCAGCTGGTGGCAAGTGGGTGGGGAGCGCCACCCGCTGCTGACTGGGGAGAGCAGGTGGTGGGGCTCAGTGGGTGGGTGGGGGTACCACTGGACTACCGGGATGTGGACTGATCTTTATTACAAATGCCCATGATCGGGCTGCGAGCAGTCCACTGGACCACCCGAGCGTATTGGACTATTATTTTCTACATATGCCCAAATTGGGGCATGGGGCACCACCACGCAGGGTGCCACCGGGCGCCAGGTGGCCACCTGGTTGCAGCAGCCGTGTTGCACCCTGCAATACAGCAGCTCACCTGTGGGTGGCCAGCTGTTGCTTTTTTTTTTTTTTTTTTGCTTACCTGTGTGCAGCACAGGTCGAGGTTGTGCATGCATGGGCTCAGCACATGCCGGGCTGAATATCGGGATGTGCGGAGTATGCATGGGCATGCTCCCCTACCTGCGCTGCTGCGCATCGGTAGTTGTGCCAGGCTTAATCCCCCCTTTGAATATTGTGCCGGGATGCATCAGTGTGTTGCTCCATGCGCAACCCTTCTGAATATCCTGCCCTTAGTATTTAAACTGCCACCTCACTGAAATCCAGAACTGGATGAATTTGAGCTGGCTAAGTTTGAACTCCGAGAAGACGGATGTGATGGTCATGGACCCAGGCTGCCGCATAGAGGGGATGGGAGCTGGTTTGCCTTCAGGATTATTTCTGGGTGGCTCGCAGCTCCCAACCTCTGAACAGGTGCAGAACTTGGGGGAGGTGATTTTTGATGACAGACTGACGCTGCGATCACAGGTGTCAGTCATCAAATCATCTTTTTACCATCTGAGGAACATCTCCAGGATTAAGCACCTAGTTCTGTCCTGTGATTTGCCTACATTGCTCCACACCTTTGTAGCCTTGCACCTTGACTATTGCAACTCTTTATCTAGGGCTACCTGCGGTTGATATCCACCGCTTGCAGCTCGTGCAGAATGCTGCGGCCTGGTTATTGAGGGGTACTCATGCCTGTAATATTTTCCCAGTGCTGCTCGAACTGCACTGGCTGTCAATACAGTGGTGGATCACCTTTTAAGTCATTCTTCTGACTTACAAAGCCCTACATGGACTGGGCCCCCGACTACTTGAAAGAACTCCTGGTACCCTACTGTCCTTAGCGATCACTCCGCTCGGTGGACGAGGGGTTGCTAGAGGTTCCAAGGGTTAAGTTGAAATCTTCAGGGCCTATACTTTTATGTACGCAGCCCCAACCCTCTGGGTTTCTCTACCCCATCCATTGTGGGAGTGCATGTCAGTGGAGGAATTTAAACAGGCCTTAAAGACCCATCTGTGGTCGGTGGTTTTCCCCTGATAAGATTTTAAACACATTTTATGAATTCAGTATTATTGTATTGAGTTTTGTTTTATGAAGCCTATTGTTAAGGTGCTTTGATTTTAGAAAGGCACGATACAAAGAGGACGATGACTACGACTTTGGGCCCTTTGCATTGATAGTCAAAATAGTCAATCTGAATACTGCTCAGAGCCAGTCATGCACAATCGCAAGTGCAAACAGCTGTGCTACAACGCACCTGGCTTTGAATATTGGGCCCAAAGTGTACAAATGGACATTTCTATTCTTTTTCCAAAATAGAGCTCCACATACAGTACAACAGGCAGGGTTCTTAAAGGGCACCAAATAAATAATTAATCAGTGGTTAAATATTCTGTAAATTCCTTGTATCAGTTTAGTGCTAAAACATTTTTGGGAAAAAAAAAAGCATTACCTCAACCACATCAGGAAAAAAGCAAAAGCGTAAACATGAAGGTCTTCAGCCTTACCTTCAGTTACATACAGTATAGAGGGCTTACTGAATGCAGCACTCAATATTTATAAGGGAGTTGTATCATCTGGCCTCTTTATAGAAGGGCAAGGCTTTAGATGCACAGAATCAAGTTCACACTTACCATCAGTGTGTTACCACATTCATGAAGCCCCCTATCAAAAATGACAGTATTGGCCTGGGTGTCCAGTGAGGAAAATGGACAACCAGCAGTACCCAGGGTCAGATCAGACTCCTTCACCAGATGTCTAGTCCCAAACAGGTCCCTGTTCACAGTCACCACCAGATTAGCCTCCCCACACTGAACCTTCACAGTCTGCAGAGGAGATACAGCCCGGAACTGTGCAGCACCAGAGGCATGGTAGGGTAAAATCTGGGGTAGCTGACCAAGAGATTTAGTATAACCACCAGAAATCTCAACACCTAGTGAAGCAACTGATTTCTGGGACTCCCATGGATTCTTTCTAAAAGAATTAAAATAACTGAAACAAAACACCCCATGAACCAAGAGGACAAAAATCAACCAGACCCCTTTCATCTTGATAGCAAAAGAATTAATACAAGTACAGTCTGGATCATTAAATACTGTGTAAAGCTTCTAATTCCCAAGTGTTCCCCATTATATTAGTACTTAGCAGCAATTTCTTGGTGAAGACATGCTGAAATTCCAATCAGGCTTCCTTTTGAGTAATTAACTAATTAATCAATCAGTCAATAACCAAATCCATGGTTGCAAATGATTTCTGAGTTCATTATTGTCAACCTCAATATGCTAAGCCCCTGCAGTCATTCTGTTCTTAATTGTATACATGTGATAACCTAAATGGTTAAAATCAGTTCCCCTAGCTCAGAGATTACTAAGAATCAAAGTTTGCATTTTAAAATTATGAACCCTCAGTTTAGTATCTTCACTGCGTACTTCTGAGACTCGCTACCATAGAAACTTTTATTTAAACCCTCGGAAGTTTAGCCATGACAGTCTCACTGATGAACTTGTTTTTGTCACAGTGGTTGGGTTTAGCCTTTACATTGGAATGACCCATAATGACAACACCTTCTAAAATCATGCAGGTGGGAGAGAGGATTTAAAGAGGCTACAACCCTTTACTGTAGATATAAACCAGGAATCCTCACTGCTTTGACACTGTATTAGTTCATGCAGGTATTCCAAAAGTCATAGCAGTGGTGCTACTCAAGGACTTTAAAACAGTAGTATTGGTTAGTGTAAAAAAAAAAAAATAAGTCAGCATTCCTGATGGTTTGGGTTCAAATCCCAGCTAAGGCACTTTTTTTTTCTCTCTTCTGTTTGTTTCAGCTCCATATATATGCAGGCCACTCCCTTGGGAATAAAAATATAGACCCCATATTCAGACCTGGTTGTTAGTGCCATGCAGGCAGTAGTGTTGCATGGCAAATAGCACATAGCCAACTCTGAGCAATATGCAGGCAGCATGCTCTGAATACAGGACCATGCCAATGCAGCACATTGTGATTATATGCTGTGCGACAGGGTCCTAGGCTAAATACTGTATGACCCACCATGGAACCCACTGGAGACACAGGTTGCCCAAAATGGGATAGGCACGAGGTCATAATGTTGCAGGACATGCCACAGCAATATACCGCACTGCCAATACAGCACAATATAGTGCATGTGGCATAAGTCTTGCTTTTCATCCCCCCACATTTCCCGTTATGGTGGGCTGTACGCCCCGAACCCCCAACTAAAATAACTAACTTTGGGGGGGGGGGTTAAAAGTAAATATTGCACAAAGTGTAAAAAAATGCCATGCATCTGGGAATCAAACCCAGTTCCAAACACACTGTCTGTCTCTTTTGTGGCCAGTGGCTCATGCCATTGAGCCACAGCAGCTACTCGATGGATCCCCTCCCAGCAGAGGTCTTATCCTCTGCTTGGGACAGTGAGAGGGTGCAGTACTGCTCACAGACCAATTTGCAGTATTGCACCCTCTCGCTGTCCTATACCTATATGTTTCTGTTTCGGGGTTTTGTCATACGACCATACGCTATTAAGCATACAACATATTGACCTGGTAAGAATGGGATAGTACCAGGGCTCCTGTTGGCCATATCCAGCCCAAGCATGCTAATGAGCACACTAGGCATGCAAAGCACTAAGGGTATACTTGCATGCCCATTAATTAGCATGTCATGCAGTGCTGTTTCCACCTATCTAAAGTGACAAGCCCCTGCATCTGGTGTTCCCCCTTCCCCCTACTCACCATATGCTGCATTAAAATATCCCTTTCTCTAGTGTCTAGTGGTCCCACCTCCCTTCAGTCACCCATGCTTTATTAAACGATTCCATTTCCTGGAAGTCTAGTGGACCCTCACACTGATCACCATCTCCAGACCCACCCACCCACTGAGGGCTCACTACTCTGCAGTCTCCCTCACACCGGTCACCAGTTTTACTGCAATAGACAACGACAGGTACAGCCTTCCGCTCACCTCCGAGGCCAGTTGACATAATTAATTGAGTATGTTCACACGTACAGTACTCAGTGACAGTCAGATGGGGAGTGGGTCCACTAGACTATCAGGGAAAAGCAATACTTTAATACAGCATGGGTGATTAGGGGAATCTGCTAGATTACCAGGGGAAGGGGCTATTTTAATAAAGCATGGGTGCTGGGGAAGGGGCACACTAGATGCCTAGAAATCCTGTGCTTAGATCAAACAGCATTATCAGGGTAGGGGGACCATTAGATGCCAAGGAAAGTTACATTTGGATCAAACAGGGTGATTGGGGTTGTAGCAGGACAACAAAATGACAGGGATATTGCAAGGAAGGATGCATAAGCATTGGAGAAGCACAGCCATTACGCGCAGTTAAGGCCAGATTTTTGGCAGTGGTAAACTGTACTGTGATGGTGGCTGCTTAGCACCACTGAAACCTATGAATATACTGCTGCATCCTCTATGCATGAGGGTTCCCATTTGTACAGGCACAGTGGTATATTTTACATGGTCCTACTGCTGACTTAACATGGTGCTCTGAGTGCCATTGAATATGACGCAAGCCAGAGTTTCAGTGCTATTCATGGTTAACATGGCACTGACCTGGTTAGTGCTGTTCTGTTTGAATATGGGAGCTATAGTTCTTTAGTAATAATTCAATTATAATTCAATTCTGTTTTATTCAGGATGAAAACCATTCTGCAGAGTTTGCTTATAATGGTGTTCTGTTAGGGCAAAACTTCTGGGGCCAGATATTCAAATCTTTGCTTGGGCGCAAATCCCAGTTTGTCCATTCAAACCAGGCTTTGCACAGATTTCCCATATTTCCCATATTCTAAAGCCTGGTTAGGCAATATTCAGAGTGGAGCAATGCAAATGAAGGGGCGGGGACCTGAATATTGCCGTGGTCCGATATTCAGAGTATGTGCACTGTGCAAGGCCATTTTGTTTGGTCCACTTACGTGGCACACATACCACCGATTGAAACTCCAACTTACTCCTGTGCAACCCTAGTGGTTGGTGGAGAAAATGCAGTGACCCCTGACTCCCAACACAATGGTCGCTGGCATCTAGCAGCCCCACTGATCGATGACCTGATGTAAAATGTAATCTTTCCCAGGTGCTAGTGGTCCCCCTCCCCACCGATCGCTGTCCTGATGTAAAATGTAATCTTTCCCTGGTGCTGGTGGCCCCCCCCTGCTGATTACCACCAGATGTAAAATAAATAATTCCCTGGTGTACGGTGGTCCCCCACCCATACCCATACCCGATGCTTCAATAATATTTCCTGGTGTCTAGTGATCCCTCCTCCCACCCGCACCCATGCCTGATGTGTTAATATGTATTCCCTGGTGTCCAGTGGTCTTTTCCCCAACCCGATCACCTGACTGACAGTTTCCCTGGTGTCCAGCATATCACTGCCCCATACCCCAAGCCTCTGTAAAGTAATGATAAACCATTCCCTGGTGTCTAGCAGACCACTCTCCCAATCCCCGATCCCCTGTATAATTACATAACACCTTTCCCTAGTGTCTAGCAGACCCTCTCCCCTGCTGGTTATGCCCCACCACCCTGCTTTCCGATCCCAATCCTGAGCCGGCAACCAGCACAGCCCTCCATTCTCAACCACGACCAGCTGCTGACTAAGCTGTCAATGTAACAGCTGATTGTACAGTATTAACAGCTCAGTTGGTGGTCGGACATGGTGGACAACTGAGGGCTGTGCTGGCTTGGGGCAGGAGGGAGGGAGCAGAGTGAAGGGGCACTACCTGCGGTGGTGGTGGGGTTCCTTAGACACCAGGGAACTACATTATGTAATTATATAGGGGATGGGGGAAAGGACGAGGGGGGTCTGCTAGACCCCAAGGAATGGTTTATCTTTCATTTACAGGGGAGTGGGATGAGGCGGAGATACACTGGACACCAGGGAAGCAGTGTCTGCGTATCGGGCAGGTGATCAGGAGTGGGATGGGACCACTGGACACCAGGGAATACATATTAACACATTGAACATGGGTGCAGGTAGGGGGAGGGCCGCTAGACACCAGGGAATATTATTGAAATATCGGGTATGAGTGTGAGTGGGGGAGGGCACTGAACATCAAGAAATGACTTATTTTAACATCAGGTGGTGACTGACAGGGCTGGGGAACCATTAGCACCAAGGAAAGATTACATTTTATGTCAGGACATCGATCAGCACAGTGGGGGGCACTAGCACCAGGGATAGCTCTATGGAACCGGACAAGTTGAGGAGGGCGGGGCTGTGCTAACTTGCTGGGCTACCCATGCAAATGAGCTCATCCTGGACATGCAAATGAGCCTTTAGTGCTTTGCATGCCCAATGAGCTCATTTGTATGAGTCTGTTTAAATATCAGAAATTCAATGTGGGCATGAGTCTTGTCTGCCCAGTGCTAGGTGGCTTACCGCTGGGCTGACATGGCCCTATATTCAGTCCAATAGCACTGGTGTGTTATTCTACTGAATATAATATTTTTGGGCTCCTGAGCAAGCACAGGGGTGGTGCAAATATTTGCGCCGCGTTTTGCACCTTTTTGACTATTGAGCCCCGATTACAAGCTAACATGTTACAAACATAAATATTGCTAAACACAGAGTACAACATACAAAGCATTGTGGCCCCCATGTTCATAACTGCCTGCAAACACAGTGCAGCCTGATCATATGCAGCTGCTCTGAGTGATATTTAGCCAGGTCGCTTGTGCAAAGTTAACATGCTAACTGAGTGAATATCAGGCTATGTCAGCACAGCACTAGGTGGATATGCACTGCACTGAAACAGACCAAGGTTGTATGTTTTATTTATTTATTTAAGAGTTTTACCAGGAAGGCATGCTGAGCAGAGTACTGCTCAATTCCAGATGCGTCCTGGGGAAGAGGGAGAGGGAAAAGTACAATGGATAACGTTGAATGCAGGTACAACAAAATTATGATTATACCTATACAATACAATAAGCCAGTAAACAATTTAGCCAATATAGACTGTTCAGGGCAACATGGCATATTAGGAGTAAGATGAGCAACAGGTGACATAAAAAGTGATAAACTAGTGCTTAACTAGATTCTGGAGTAGGCAGGGTTTAGGTTAGGCTCAAGTGCAAGTGGGGGAGAAGTGAGCAGTGAGATGTGCATTGAGTTGCTGGGTTGTGTGGGCATTCCGAATGTCCACAGGTAGGGAGTTCCACGGTTTAGGGATCCTAGATCTGACCTGGCCTGCTGTGATGTACATGTGTGGGATGGAGTACAGGCAGTTATCATTGCTCCTGTGTGAGTAGGTAGGCTGGGAGGAGGCAAAGAGAATCGAGGCAAGGTATGCGGGCAGGCTCGGCGACCAGAACTTGGCTGTGAGGTGAGCGGAGTGCATCAGACAGCAGTCCTGTAATGAGAGAAGAGACAGCAACTGATAGAGGGCACAGTGATAGGTAGTGTAGGGGCAGTCAAGAGCAAAATGACAGAAAGAGTGGAAGAAAGAGTCCAGTCTGGCTAGGGTGGACTTGGGGGCTCACTGTAGAGTACGTTGCCATAGTCGATAACTGGCAGGATCATTTTCTGTACAATAGCAAGGCAGACCAGCAGTCAGATGCTTCCATGATTCCAGTAAAAAGCACCCAGTCTGGGGTGCAGTTTTTTATGGATGGCATCAATATGCACAGAAAAGTCCAGGTGCTGGTCGAGCCAGACCCCAAGATATCTGAAGGAGAAGCTGTTCTCCAGACTGGCCCTATCCAGGTTGTGGAAGGTAGGGGAATGGGGGAGCCTCAAAAGTCTCTGCCTTGTGCCAAAGGTCATGGAGATGGTTTTCTTTGCATTGAGGTGTAGCTGGTTGGAGCGAAACCAGAGCTGGACATTGTTGAAATTCTGCTGGAGTCTGGTCACTACATCTGTGGTTGAGGGTCCGGAGGTAAACAGCACCATATCATCTGCATACATATGAATGGCTGTCTGTGGGCAGGCAGTGGGGAGGTTACTTAGGAAGATGGAGAACAGGAGATGCCCCATGACCAAGCCCTGTGGCACTACTGATGAGATAGAGAGAGGGGCAGAGATTGCGCTACCAATTCTGACTGATTGTGACCGATCTACCAGATAGGAACGAAACCAATCCATATCCATGTCATACAGCCCTGTGTAGGAGAGCTTGGTCTGGAGGAGAGAGTGGGATACAGTGTTAAACACTTTAGCCAGGTCGACAAAGATTGCTGAAGTGATGTGGCCTTTGCTCATGGCAGTGAGAATGTAGTCGGTGAGTCTCAGCAGGGATGACATAGTGGAATGGGTCTTCCTGAAGCCAGACTGGTAAGGCATGAAGAAAGAAAAGAGGTTGAGGAAGGAGGAGAGTTGAGAGAGGACAATGTGTTCCTGGAGTTTAGCTAGGATAGGGAGGAGGGAGATGGGGCGGTGTTTGCCAGAAACCGAGGGATCACCACCTTTTGGGAGCGGTATGATCAAGGCATGCTTCCACTCAGATGGGATGGATGCTAGGGAGAAGGAACAGTTATAGAGTACAGCTAGTGGTAAGGTGATGGCAGGAGCTGATACATACAGCATTTTGGCATACAGACTAGGGGGAGCATTTGCCCTTGGATGGGTCGAGGACCAGTAGGGAGTTTAGCACATTGAGTGGGGTGACGTGGCAGAAGGTGAAGAGGAAGGGGGAGTGGGAGAAGTTGAAGATGGGGAGGAGAAGGAGGAGGAGGAGGGGGCACTTTTGGAGTGGGTGTGGACAAAGATGGGGAGGAGGAGGAGGAGGGGTGGAGCATTGGGAGTGAAGATAGTAGTGATGGGATGCAGCTGGTAAAGACGGTATTGAACGCCAAGCCCACAGCTGGTGGATCGGTGATGGTGGAGCCAACTATGTTTAAGGTGGGTGTTGGAGGCTGGGAGGGTATGTAGCCCACTGGAGGTAGTAATGTCCACTACAGGACAGCACAAGGGCTCCTGTGGACTATTTTCAGCCCGAGCATGCAAATGAGCTCATTGGACATGTAAAGTGCTAAGAGGCCATCTGCATGCCCATTATGGGCTCATTTGCATTGGTACAGAGGACCCTTAGTGTCACTGGAGAGTGGCAGCTGTAACACTTCCCTTGTGTCTAGTGGTGCTCGCACTCCAAATCTCCTATGTTAGAAACATAGAAATTGACAGCAGATAAGGACCACTAGGACCACCCAGTCTGCCTATTTTCCCTACCTGCTGCAAAAACCACAGACCCTACTTGATCTCTGGCCTTGTTCTCTTTGCTTTTCCTAGGGTTACCCTATGCCTATCCCATGCATTTTTGAATTCCCCTATAGAATTCACCCCCACCAACTCTGTTGGGAGGCTGTTCCATGGATACTCTACCCTTTCTGGGAAGAAATACTTCCTCGTGTTACACCTTAGTCTACCCCATCCAGCCTCATATGATGACCCCTTGTTCTAGAACATTTCTTTTTCTGAAAGATGCTGGATCAAAGCAACAGAACTAAATGGTAAACAGGGAGGAGAGAAGGCACTGTGGGTCACCCTGGAGTCTGGAAATGGCACCACAATCCGCACAGAGTTTGTATACAGACCCCCATCTCAGGAGGAGGAAATGGACAAGGAAATGATAGAAGGCATCCTTAAGATGGCAGAGAAAGGGGAGATATTGCTAATGGGGGACCTGAATATGCCAGATGATAACTGGAGCACCTATGCTGCAGCCACATCCAAGAGCAGGGCCATTGTTCGTATAATATGTACACCCTGGAGGACAGAAGAGACGGGGGGACATGATACAGACATTCAAGTATCTGAGGAGAATCAGTTAGGATGGGGCAGATGGGGTCTTTAAGTTAAGGAGGGGGAGGGTCACCAGGGGGCATGGGCTAAGAATCGAGGGGGGAAGATTTAGAAGGGAGATGAGGAGACACTATTTCACAGAGAGGGTGGTAGCAAAATGGAATGCCCTACCAGAATGGGTGGTATCATGCAAATCTGTGAACAGCTTCAAAATGGCATGGGACAGGAAACAGGGAGAGTGAGGGTGGGGGTGGCAGTGGGATGACAAAGGGAGGGGGTTGGGGCAGCTGCGAAACTAGGGGTGTTGGCTGCACACTCAAGCAAACTTAGATAGACCGGGTGGTCTGTTTCTGCTGGTACATTCATATGTTCGTATGTTTGTATTCTCAATGCCCTACAGGGGGCATGCCTCAGACAACTAGTTTTGGAACCCACTCAGGATGGAGTAATCTTAGACCTGGTACTCTCAAATGGGGACGGAGAGAGGATCTCCGATCTTGAAGTGGGTAGCCATCTGAGAACAAGCGACCACCAAACAGTGTGGTTCACGATAAACTTAGCTGTAGAGTCAAGCCATGCAAAAGTGAAAGTACTGGACTTCAGTAGTGCTGATTTTGTCAAAATGGGAGAGTGCCTCAGGAAAACACTAGCAAACAGGCAAGAAGGTGGGTGGGGCAACAATGGGGAAACATCAAAACCGCCATCACAGAGGCAAAAAACCTTTGCATGAAGCAAATAAACAAATCAAAATGAAAGAAAAAAACACTATGGCTCTCAAAAGAAGTGGCGGGGAAGGTTAGGGAGAAAAAGACAGCATTCAGGAACTATAAGGAAACAGAGAAGGAGCAGGACAGAGAACTGTACCAGTTAAAGCAGAAGGAAGAGGGGAAGGTAGTCAGAATAGAAAAGGCCCAAACTGAGGAAAAGACATTCAACTCGGTTAAGAAGGGGGGATAAAACCTTTTATGGGTACATTAGGGAGCAAAGAAGGACTAAGGCAGGGATACTGAGGCTGAACAAAGAGAAAGGTGGTTGGGCAAAGAGTGACAATGAAAAAGCAGGGATACTGAACAAAACAATATTCACAAAGCAAGAGGACGGGGAGATACCTAATCCAGTCAGTAGAAACACTCTGGACAGGGTGGTTGATATTAGTCCTTTCACAGAAGAAAGGGTTCCAAAAGAACTCTTAAAACTGAAGGTGGATAAAGCAATGGGGCCTGATGGGATTCACCCCAGAGTTCTGAAAGATCTAAAGGAAGAACTAGTAATACCACTGACTATTCTTTTAATAAATCATGGGATGATGGTGTGGTACCTGAGGACTGGAGGAGGGCAGATGTGATTCTCCTTCACAAAAGTGGGAGCAAGACAGAGGCAGGAAACTACAGACCTGTCAGTTTGACCTCAGTGGTAGGGAAAATGATGAAATCACTTCTGAAGGCAAGAGTTGTTGAGTACCTAGAGGCCAGTGGGGCACAGGACCCAAGGCAGCATGAATTCACAGTAGGAAGGTCATGTCAGACAACTCTAATCAATTTCTTTGACTGGGTAGCCAAGGTAGTAGACCACAGAGGGGCTGTGGACATGGCCTACCTAGACTTTAGCATGGCATTTGACACAGTCCTGCACAGAAGATTAATAGTCAAATTAACCAGCCTGGGAGTGGGTCCCAGGGTAGTAGCCTGGGTAAAACACTGACTGGACAACAGGACACAGAGGGTAATAGTAAATGGAGTCCACAGTGAAGAAAGGAGGGTTACTAGTGGGGTACCACAGGGTTCAGTAGTGGGACCGGTACTTTTTAATGTCTTTATAAGAGACATTTATTTATTTAATTTATTACAGTATCAGAATTACAACCCTTTGAGTCAAAGACTCATTTACAAAAGTTCATCGTCATACACAGACTAGGACAGGGTAGGAGAAACATACAGTGCGAGGAGAACAGATAGTAGTGCAGGAGCAGTAGCATGGCAGAATATGTACAATTACGGTTTCTACAGTTGAATACAAGTGGAGTGGAAGGAAAAGTAAGTCTCTTTGCAGATGACACAAAGATCTGCAACAGGGTTGATATGCAAGGTGGGGTGGAAAAGATGAAAAGGGACTTGGCAAGGTTGGAGGAATGGTCAAATGCATGGCAGCTTACATTCAACGCAAAGAAGTGCAAAGCAATACACCTGAGAAACAAAAACCCAGGGGAAGAGTACACAATGGGGGGTGAGATACTGACAACAACAAAAATAGAAAGGGACCTGGAGGTAGTCATATCAGACGACCTAAACGTGGGCCAGCAATGTGAGAAGGCAGTATGGAGGCTGGGAGGATACTGGGATGCATAGGGAGAGGCATCACTAGTAGAAAACAGGAAGTTGATGTCCCTCTGTACAGACAGTTGGTAAGACCACATCTGGAGTACTGTGTACAGTTCTGGAGACCCCATCTCCACAAAGACATAGACAGGGTGGAGGCTGTCCAGAGGAGGGCAACCAAAATGGTGCAGGGTCTGCACCAGAAGACATATAAAGAAAGATTAAAGGAGCTTAAGATGTATAGCCTCGAGGAAAGGAGGGAGAGAGGGAACATGATAGAAACTTTCATATACCTCAAGGAAATCAACAAAGTCCAAGAGGGTAGCATCTTTCAGAAAAAGAGATGTGCATGAACAAGGGGGCACAATTTGAAGATAGAGGGGGGACGGCTCAGAGGTAATGTGAGGAAGTATTTCTTCACAGAGAGGGTTGTAGATGAATGGAACAGCCTTCCTGAGGAGGTCATACAGTCAAAAACAGTGGGGGAATTCAAGAATGCATGAGACAGACAGAAGGCAACTCTAGTGGTGGGTAGGAGGAAGTACTGTAGGCTGTTGGTTAACTAGGATCTGCAACTTATCCGTTAGGTAGGGAAATGGGCAGACTAGGTGGGCCAAGCGGTCCTTATCTGCCATCAGATTCTATGTTACCCTCCTGTACCTTATTAATGCCCTTGAGATATTGGAAGGTCTCTATCATACCCCCCTCCATTTTCTTCTCTCCTCCAGAGTATACAGTACATATTGAGGTCCTCCAGTCTCTCCTCATATGACTTTTGATGCAGGCCCTGCACTATTTTTGTCGCCCTTCTCTGAATTGCCTTTACCCAGTCTATGTCCTTACAGAGATGTGGCCTCCAGAACTGGACACAGTGCTCCAGATGAGGCCTCACTAATGATTTGTACAGCGGCATCATCGCCGCCTCCTTTCTTCTGCTGGTGATACCTCTCCCTGTGTATCCCAGTATTCCACTGGCTCTCCCCACAGCCTTGGCACATAGTTTGGCTACCTTTGGATCATCTGATATGATTACCCCAAGGTCCTTTTCCTGTTTGGTGGCCACTAGTATCTCCCCCATCATGTAAGCCTCCCCTGGGTTCTTGTGCCCCAAATGCATGATTTAGCGTTTCTTTGCATTGACCCTTAGCTAACACACTCTCGATCATGCCTCTAATTTACCTAGGTCCCTCCCCATTTTTTCCACCCCTCCCAGCGTGTCTGCCCTGTTGCAGATCTTAGTATCATCTGCAAAGAGTCATACCTTTCCTTCTAGCCCCTCTAAAATGTCACTTATGAAGACATTGAATAGGACTGGCACCAGAACTGATCTCTGTGGCACCCCGCTGGTCTCCCTCCTTTGTTCAGATTGAGCTCCATTTACCACCACCCTCTGTGTTCTATTCTTCAACCAATTTATAACCCAGTATACCACCTTGGAACCCATTCCCAGCCTGCCAAGCTTATTTACAAGCCCTTTATGTGGAACAGTGTCGCGCCACCACTCCCCCGATCCACTTCCCTGGACACTCAGTCAAAGAAATCTATCAGATTTGTTTGACATGACTTTCCCACTGTGAATCCTCAGAGCCTGTGCTCTGCTGGATTCAAGATGTTCCACAATCCTTTCTTTTAGCAGTGATTCCATTACATTCCACATCATCAAGATCTGGTTGACTGGTCTATGGTTTCCAGCCTCCTCCCTGCTCCCACTTTTGGGTACAGGGACTACATCTGCTCTCCTCCAGTTATCTGGAACAACACCTGTTTCCAGGGACTTATTGAACAGGGCTGCCAGTGGTTCTGCCAACACCTCTCTAAGTTCCTTTACTGTTCTAAGATGTATCCCATTTGGTCCCATTGCCTTGTCCTCTTTCAGTTTTGCAAGTTTGTTTAGAACTCTCTCCTCCATAAATGGACTGGTATCCACCTCCTCCCTCCTTATTGCTCCTGCCACTTAATTGTGGTCCCTCACCTGCCCCCTCTCCTGTGTATACTGAGCAAAAATATTTCTTCAGGAATGTTTCTTTTTCCAAGTACCCTTCCACACACTCCCCGTCTTCTCTCATAAGTCTTACAACCCCATCCCTTGTCTTTATCCTTTCACTAACATACCTGTAAAAAGTCTTGTCCCCTTTCTTTACTGCCTGGGCTATTTTTTCCTCTGTTTGAACCTTTGTACTCCTGACTGCCCTCCCTCTCTCCCTCTACTTCTCAAGATACACTACCCTGTCCTCCTCCTTCTGTGTTTCCTTGTACTTCCTGAAAGCCAACTTTTTCACTCTTACCTTCCTGGCCACTTCATTTGAGAATCATAGTGGCTTTCTGTTTCTCTTGCCTTTTTCCTAACACAAAGATTTGTTGCCTCCACTGTGGCTCCTTTTACTCAACTCCATCCCGGTTCTCCCTCCCAGCTAGGGCTTTCCTGAGACATACCCCCAACTTTGTAAAGTCTGCCCTGCTGAAGTCCAGGACCCTCACTTTCTTTTGGCTTAACTCTTCCATTGTACTCACATTGAACTGCACCATGTGATGATTACTGGATTCCAGGTGCCCACCCACCCTGACATCTGTAATTCTGTTCCTGCTGTTGAGTACCATGTCCAAAATCACGCCCTCACAGGTGGGCTCTAGAACTAGCTGCCTGAGGCATGCCTCTTGGAGAGAGTCCAAAATGTCCCTGCTCCTGGCTGAGGCTGCGGCTGGGATGCTCCAATCAACATCCGGCAGATTGAAAGCACATAACAGCAACACTTCCCCTTTAGTCACCATCTTATGGATGGCTTCCACTAGAACTATATCCAACTCTACCCCTTGTGCTGGAGGATTGTATATCACGCCCATGTCCTGTCTGTAGGGTCACACACATGCCACCCACCCCACAATCCCTGCACTTAGTTGCCATTATACTCTCCCTAATATAAAGAGCTCCTCCTCCTCCCTTTTTACTCTCCCTGTCTTTCCTGAGTAGAGTATAACCTGATATTGCTACTGTACATCCCAGTCATGGTTTCCATTATACCATGTCTCGGTTATAATGACAATGTCCAGGTTAGCCTCTGCTGTCAAGGCCAACAGGTCCGGGATTTTATATCCCAGGCTGCAGGCATTCAGATACATGGCTTTCCACATTTTGTTACCTCCTGTCCTGTCATCCCCCTTTTATCCTCATGCCTTCCTTCATTACCCCAACCTTAAACCCCCCCTTCTCCACCATTCTACCTTTTCTGAGATTTTTTTACCATTGGCAATTTCCCAACCTTAGGTTCCTCTCTTCTGACTACATTAACCTGTGGGGGAGAGCAGTTTGATTTTCCCTGCTTCCTTCCACCACCACCCTTGGCTAGTGTAAATGCTTTCCAAGGAAACATTTCAACTACTCACTAAGGGCAACAACCCCCTCCCTGGATGAATGCAGGCTGTCACCCTTGTATGGGCCCACATCCTTCCAGGTGAGTCCCCAGTCCCCAGTGAAGCTGAAAGCCTTCTCTCTGCACCAGTTCTTCAACCATGTGTTGCCATGGACAGGCAGCACCTCCAAGATGGTCACATAGCTAGCTACCTGCCCAAGGCCCCTCCCCAACTCGATGAACTCCTCCTGTACTCTTCATATCCCTCGCTCATTCTGGACCCTAGTCAGGTCATTTGGCCCCAGATGGACAATGATATCCAGCTCCCCCCTCCTTGCTGCAACCCTAGTGATGCTCTAGATCTGCTCTCCATCCCTTTGAGCTGTGGTTCCCGGCAGACACTTAACCTCCCTCTCCACCCCACTACCTGTTCCCAACACCATTCCCCAGACTATGGAGTCCCACACCAGGCATTGGTTCCTCCTCCTCTTGGATCCTCTGCTACCTGCCTTGAGGTCTCCACCCCGAAGGGCCTCCACATCTGTCTCAAAAACTACTTTGGGTTCCCCTGTGGGACTGTCCCACCCTGCCAGTGCAGTGTAGGAGTTCCATAGTGGTATGGGATTTGGGAAGTGCCTATGCTCCACCACCATAACCCTCCCTGATCCCACTGTTGTCCATTCGCTCCTCCTTCTGGCATTCTCTGAGGTAGCAGAGATGGACATGGTGGCTCCTGAGTGGGGGAGCTAGTCCTCTTGACCCTGCTGTTATTATACTGATCCTTAGTAGTGTAGTGATCCCCTCGCCTCCTGATCACCCATGTTGCTTTTATTATACAGACCCCTGGTAGTCTAGTGGTTCTCCAACCCCCTGATCACCCATGCTGTAGTTGTCAATTATATTCCTGGCAGTCTCAAATCAAATAAAATCAAATCATCTTTATTTTTATAATGCCTTTCAAAATCAAGGCACTGCACATAAAATCAAATAAAAATATCAGATTTAAACATGATCAATAAATAACAAATTAGCCATTAACATTGTCCATCTTTTGGAAAGGTTAGATTAAATAAATACGTTTTTAACTCAGTTTTAAACCTATCAACAGTCAGGCATTCTTTTAACTGATGAGGTAGAGAATTCCATAGGGCAGGAGCCAAAAAATAAAAGACATGGGCACCAGATGTTTTTAATTGCACCTTGGTAATCTCTAGTAATCCTTTGTCAGCAGATCGGAGAGGACAGAGGGGGCAATAGGTTATCAGGAGGTTTTTCAGGTAACCAGGTGCCTGATCATGTAGGGCTTTAAAGGTTAGCAAGACAACCTTAAAGGTGATCCGCCACTGAATAGGCAGCCAGTGCAGCTCGCGGAGCACAGGCTTAATATGACTGGATCTAGATGTCCCAGTCAAAAGCCTGGCTGCTGCTTTCTGCACCAGCTGCAAATTGTGGATATCAACCCCTGGAAGCCCTAGGTAGAGGGAGCTGCAGTAATCAAGGCAGGTGGTGACAAAGGTATGGACCAATGTTGGAAGATCATCCTGAGGAACCAAGTGTTTCACCTGGGTAATATTTCTCTGAGGGTAAAAAGAGGATTTGACGACAGCTGACGCCTGAGATTTCAGTGTCATATTGTCATCAAAAATAATGGCCAGGTTATGCACCCGGTCTGAGGTAATGAGTCTAATGGATCCTTCACAGCCCAAATGAATGCCAACTCCCCACCCTGCACCTCTTCACTCTGACTGCTCCTCGCTGGTTAGAAGGGCACAGAGCAGTATCAAGCATAGCCCTCTGCCCACCTCCACCATTTGACACTCACAGAGCCAGATTATATGTGATGGTCAGATGGGGTTTATTTAGTTTATTTAGTTCATTATTATTTCGGAAGACAACTTTGAGCCAAGGCTCTATTACAAAGTTCCACGTCGGGGAAACAATACAGAACATAGTGAGGACAATAACAAGTACAGTAGTTTCAAGCAGTCATAGGCTTTGTCGGGTACATTAAAACTTTCATATGGAATTACTGTAATATGTGCAATGATTCACAGTATGTATGTTAAGTTACAGTAATTTGTGTATATTATTCAAGAACATATGTACAATAAAAAAAACAAGTTGTAATATGGTAGTATGTAATATGGGGTGGCAGAAAAAGGTGAAAGGAGGGCTGTGCTGTACGCCGCTCTGTGCTCTTCTAATTGGTGAGAGGCGATCAGGGTGATGGGGGGTGCAGAGCAGGGGTCCTAATCAGGTGGACAGGTGGGGAGTTGGCAATCAGTTGGGGTGGTTGACGGTCCACTAAACTGCCAGTGATATGATTAACACTCACAGTATGGTTGGGAGGACCACAAGACTACCGGGGATCTGTATGATAGCAGCAACATGGGTGTTTGGGGGAGGGGGTACTGCTAGACACAGGGGCAAGGTACAGCTGCCCTGCCTTTGGGAGTGGTGGAGCAGCCTTAGTGTTGCTATAAGACATGTTTTTTGATGGCTGTAAACAGCAGTGTTCCAGGGGCTGTTTAGTGCCACTGCAAACCTTTGAATATATCACTGCAACATTATGCATGATGGACCTCCTCAATTGTATAGAAACAGCACTATGGCTAGAGCAATCCTGCTGCCAAGTTTGGGCAGTGCTCCAGGGATCTCTGATATGGCCCCACCCAGAATGCCAGTGCAAAACCAGGATAGAGCCAGTGCTACTCATGTTCACGCCAGTACTAACCTTTGACTGTGCAGTCCTGCATAACAAAGTTTCTAGTGCAAAGTAAGGCCCAGTGCAGGAGAATATAGGAATGGCAACTCACAGTTGTAGCTCCTACGGTATGTTATGCCTCTGGAATGCTGACAGCAAGGTTTGTGCCAAGAGAAGACTGAAAAGAACCATTCTGTGACTTCTGTACTGGAGGGCAAGGGGGTGGTTTATCAGGCACAGGGATCCTGGAAGGGAGTTCCATGCCATTGGGCATCTGTGACTGAAGGTGAGGGACCCATGACCTCTGAATAAGCCTTGAAAGCAAATAAGATTGAAGGATGCTTTCGATGTCTTCAAGGAGAACAAAAATGATACATTTCTGGAGAAAATATCAGTAGATCCATTTTTATTTTATTTCAAGCCTGAAGAGGTGTTGATGTTTTTAAAAGTGCCTCCTTTTTTGCCATGCCTGCCATGAACAAATTGAATATCTTGGTGAGGTGCTGAGGAGTTTACAATCAGAAACTTGTGCTAGTACTATTTCAATGCATCCACAGCATGAACTTAGTATCCGTGTACACTCAGAAAGTAACCTCACATTATTTATTTATTGTGTTTGGGGGACCTTTGAGCACAAACATATCATTATTACTAACTTGAGTTGTTAACTACGGTAGTAGTAATGCAATCTGTTTTAAAAAGTAAAAGAGGAAATTAAAATATACTGATGAAATACTATTGCTAAAAATATGCAATGATAAAATCTTGCCAAAAAAAACAAGTACTGCTGCTTTAATGCTGATTCCCCCCTTTTTCCCTCCCCCCAATGTTCAAGATCACCATTATCACACCCTTCCTCGTGGGGGGGAATGACATTGCTGTTTCTGGTCATCCTCTGTGTGTGTGTGTGTGGGGGGGTTGTATTGTTGGGCAGCCCATGGGTTTGGATTTACTCCCACTACAAACCATGCCCATCTCTGGAGCGCAGGAATTGTCTTGGCTTGGAACATATGCTGCTGAGGTTCAGCCACTACTTATCAATACAAACAAAAAACAATGCTCGAAACTAAAGTTAAGGGTGCAAAATCAGTGGTTTAGTTTATTATTTTAGCTTACATGTGGCCAATAACTCCCTTGGTGCTTCTTGTCACTCAAGCACTTCCACAGGGTCCCACCTATGGAAGTGTCAGAGCTTATAGCCCATTTGTAAGCTGGAATGTAAGGAATAACACACAACAAGATGTGCAGTTATAAGTGAAGAATGCACATGTAACCTCCCCCCCCCCGCTACTTTACACTGTTAACTACCCCTGGTACCCTTGACTGGCACAAACTACTTTGGAAAATGGTACCATCCCTAGCTTTGGGAATGTATACCAGGCTCATTTCTTCTAGAGGTCACAAAAGGGGTGGGGTATACAAAAGGAATACTTATGACCAAAATACCCAGGTCTTGGAGAGAGAGAGAGAACATTTTGCTTAGAGCTATGCTGGACCTATACTTCTAGAGGGATACCCAGTAATTCCACACAGGAAGCAGTAACATGAATGTCCAAACTAGAGCTAGGGTTCTAGAGTGTGACTTTATTCCAAAAGATGTTCTCTAAAGCAAGGGTGGACCCCTAATGTTTACACAACATAGCACAAGGAATCAGCAGAACAACAAAACGACTGTATCTGACAGAAACTCTTGAGTATTTCCTTTTTTCATAGGACATTGAATTCTCTTCAGTGGCACTGGCCATGACTGAATGTTTCCCCTAGTGGCACTGGCCACAACTGAGCACACATTTCCCAGATGGCATAGGACTTTAAAACTTCTTCAAGTGGCAACTGGCCACAGCTGAGCACGTGGGGGCTTATTACTAGCACAACCCACTCCAGGGGGTAAACTTCTCTTCAAACATTGGCCACCATGTTTGAAATAACCAAGCACCCTTGCTGAACCTGTAGTGCTGAACTGGTAACTCCACATGGGGGCTGCCCACCCCTTGCTTCCAGATTCATACCCAGCCATTCTTTCAGAGTTACACCTTAAACCTTCTTGAACACACTTAGGTAAATGCATCTTTGAATGAACTTTTGCATCCAGCATTTAAGAAACACTACTCTGAGAGTGTAAGAAATTAAAGTCCTGAACAATGTAAATCAGGCTGCCTCTGGACCCCACAATTGCCACCCAACTTTAAACTGAGAAAAGTCTCAAACTTTAAAACAGAAACTGGTGTACCCTTCTCTTTTAACCAGAGAAACACCAAAGCACAGATACTTTCTTCAGGAAGCACAGTCAGATTTACTCACAGTTAGAACAGTACAGGTAGCTTCAAATTATCTTGGATTAAATAGGGGATCGCCCCTAGGATCCATTCTCTTGCATTCCTTTTCACCCCTCCAGGGATGAAAATCAGGAGATCCTACTGTAGACAATGGTTTCCACCACTTCTCTTGGTAGGCTGGAGAATACCAGAACTAGGGTGAGAAAATAGTATCTCCTCTCAGAGCCCACAGCTACAGCTCTCACTCCTCATACTTCAACTGCTGACAACCAACTGACCCAAGATTCTAAAACTCCCCACTCACAGCCAGCTGTAGCTTATACTGCTGCAAGAGTTCTAAATGACCTCATCGCTCTCATCTCAGCTGAGGCCAACTAAACAAAAGAGTGAGTAGGCAAAAACCCCATTTAACTAGTAATTCACCAGCTGCCTTCCCTTACCGAGCACTGACACCAATGGGATTCTAGTAACCTCAGGGGACTAGGTGGTTACACTCACCCCTGCCAGGCAAATGACTGTCTGCAGTCATATCTCCACCCTGCACCAGACCATCCTATCCTTTGTGTTACCTATGGGGAAGTAGCGCTTCTTCTCCCCTATCATGTGCCAGGCACAGGCAGGCAACACTAAAGGCACAGAGGCTGGCTAATGAAACTTCAGCCCCTATCCTATGCTCTATCTATGGATTCTTAGTGGCTCCAAGAAAACTGTTTGAAGCATGCCCTAATAGACAACACTGGTGACCCCTATCTGGCTCAGGATCACAAGCTTGCCTGTCCTCCTAGCTCTCTAGGGAAACTCTATCTAAGCTGCCTACCGGGGAACCTACCCCCCAAGCTTCCCAGGGTACCGGTGAACAAAAACAAGGAAACATACTTTGCATTGCATTTCCCTAAAATTCCCCCAAACCTCACACCTGTGAAGAAAACATGTTAACACCCTGTTAACCATAAACAATCCTAAAAACACTAAGAAAAGGGGAATGCGGCTGAACTTCAACATCCTCTTCTTCTCTTCTTTTGTTCCTCAGGAACACCTGCAAGAGAAGAAAAACACAAAACCACATTTTGCATTCCACACAGTGCCTAAACATCCACATGAACACTAAAGAACCCCCCAAATATTTTTCTACAAAAATACAAAAGTAAAAAATGGAAAATAGACATTTATACAACACATTTGTGGATGGAAGGCCCTATAAAGTTCAAAACTAGTGACAAGATTACTGTTGCCCATAGGCATGTTCTGTTAAAGAGCCTCTCCTTGGTCAGAGCCCGCTGAAGAACAGTTCTTGGACAGGACAGGGTCTGTATAGCACTGCAATCCATGGAGAGAGTCTTTGATGACAAATAGATTTTCATGGATAGTCTTCAAATGTAGGATGTGTTGTGCAAAGTCAGTAAAGTAAATAAAACATTTGGTCTTACCAGTTCCATGAAGAACAAAAACAAAGGATCACCTTACTTCTATGAGCTGAGGACCCTCTCCCTTCAGACCAGATGGCATCTTCAGATACAGCGGGGCTGATGTTCTCTGGAAAATCAACCATAAAACTAGGATTAGTTAATTCTACTTGCTGTAGGGAGAGTTAGTGTGGAGAGGCTGTATAGGTAGTGTGGACCATGGGTAGGACTGTATGGTGCAATGGTTGTGGGGCAGCAATGCAGATGAACATACTGTGGAGTCTTGGAGGTTTTCCAATATGCTACAGGCTAAGGAGGCTTGAGGAAGAGGTTCAGTGGCTTGGCAGGGAGCTGGAGAGGTTGAGGGATGAGGGGAGGATTGCGTCGGTAGGAAAGCTGACATCTGAGAATATTGTGGGGGCACCACAGAGTAGGAACAGTGGGTCAACAGAGGGGTCAGGGAAGGGGATCAAAGTAGAAAGGAAGCCAGCTGATGAAGGGTGGACCCTAATAGGACCTAGAAAAAGAGGAGCAGCAGTAGGTAGGAGGGAGGAGAAAACACATAGTAAGGCAAAGGGGGTAGGGAACATGTTTGCTATACTAGCAACACATGGGAAAGAGGACACAGGAGGAGATTGCACAAGGGATAGTACTCACAAAGAGGAGGGAGTGAGGGGCATTACTAGTGGAGAGATTGAGTATGGCGTGGAGGGGGAGGGATACTACTGGGAGAGGTGAAGAGCTAGAGGGAGGCTGCCAGTCAAACAGGAGGAGGGGGAGGGGTCTCAATTGAGAGGGACGGGGGGAAGACACTGGGGCACATGGTAAAAGCACCATCTTGCGTGGCCCCAGAAATGAGAACCTGGTTGGGGTGGTGGTGACAGGAACAAGGAAAGAGAAGGGAAGTGTACTGGTGTTGGGGGACTTCATACTCAAGGGGATGAGCTGGGGCAGCAAGGAGGAGAGGCACAGTTGGATATGGGTGGAGTCTATACTGGGATTAAAAGCAGACAAGGCATGACAGGCAATCCTAAAGTGCATAAGAAGGGGTAGGAGGAAACCACACATTGTGGTACATGTGGGGACAAATTGCCTAGTGGGAGAAATGGTGGAGGTAACAAGGGAGAGGACTGAGGAAGTGGGAAGGTTGTACAAGGAGAATGAGGAGTCTCTGGCCTTCTCCGAGGTGCTCCCAGTACCCTGCACAAGCACAGTGAGAAAGGAGAGGATTAGGGAGTTGAACACATGGTTGGTAGAATGGAGTTGAACTAAGGGGTTTGGGGTTGTGGACAGCTGGGGCAGTACCTGAGATAATAACAATCTGTTTGCATGGGATAGACTGCACCCAAGTGGGGAGAGGATGGAGGTATTAAAGCAAAGACTGGGGAGGTATATTGAGACAAAGGTGGATTTAAACTAGATGGGGGGTGGCAAGTGGACAGCAGGTAGGCAGGGATCTGATAGACTGAAGTCACAGCCTACACCCCAGGCTAGCAGGGAAGGACTCGAGGTGGCCAAAAAAGGAGGCAGTAGAGGGGAGGAAATGGAGGCCAGTGAACGGAAGGGGCAGGATGGAGGGTGGCCTCGCTGAATACAAGAAGCTTAGGCAACAAATCAGCTGAGTTACAGGCACTCTTAGCAGTGTGGAGGGTGGATATTGCAGCTGTCACAGAAATGTGGGCAACTGAGCACTGGGACTGGGATCTGGCATCCCAGGATACAAATTATGCAGGAAGGACTGTAAGGAGGGGAGGATCAGTGGGGTGGCAGTCTATGTGAGGGACGGGATCAAATGCACAAGGGACGAGGAGGGGGAAGAAAGGAGAACAGAGGCAATCTGGCTGCAACTCCTCAACTCAAGGGGTAGGAAACTGAGGTTTGTGGTGGTATACAGGATGCCGTCCCTGTCTGAGGAGCTTGACAGGGAATTAGTGGGACAAATCAGAAAGGTATGTAGAAAAGAGAAGGTGGTCATCTTGGAGGATTTCAACTTGTCAGGGGTTGACTGGAGCATTCCAGTCACCTCCAGTGCTAGGGAACAATTGCTCCTGGATGCGATCCAGGAGGGTTTCCTAACGCAGTTGGTTAGTGTACCTACTAGGCTAAAGAACACTTTAGATCTGGTATTGTCGAATGGGGAGGCAGTAAAGGAAATAAAAGTGAAGGACCCACTAGCCGACAGCGATCACCAAACGATGTGGTTTAATATCACGATGTGTGGGGAGCCAGAGAAATCAGTTACCCGGGTGGTACACTTCAGGGGGGGCAGACATTGGAAGGATGCAGGAAGTACTGAAAGGGAAACTGGAGGGCATAAGGCAGGAGATGGATGCAGAGCAGAAATGGCATATTATTAAATGGGGTATCACAGAAGCAACAGAAGTCTGCACCAAGACACAGAGTAAAAGGAGCAGAGCAAGAAAACCATTCTGGCCGAACAGCGAGATAGTGGAGGTGGTGACAGCAAAAAGAGAGGTGCACCAGATGTATAGGAGGACAGGGAAGGAAGTGAACAGGCAAGAGTAGGCAAGATGGTCCAGGGAGGTGACTAGAAAAATGTGAGAAGCCAAGGCCCAGAGGGAGCTGAGATTAGTGCAGGGAATTAACGGGGGAGGGGAGGAGAAGAGTTTTTCAGATACATCCTGGAGAAGAAAAATGCAAGGAGACAATAGTGAGGATAAAAAGGGGTGGGGAGTGGACGGAAAAGAGGGAGGAGCAGGCAGAAGCACTGAATGAATACTTTTGCTCAGTGTTCATGGAAGAAAAGAAGGGACCACAACCACCATGGGCTGGGATAGTGGGGACAGGGGGAGAGGAGGCGACAGATGGAAGAATTGAGGCACGTAGAGTCCTAGAGAGACTGAGGGCACTGAAGGTAGACAAGGCACCAGGGCCAGATGGTATCCACCCCAGGGTGCTGAGGGAGATGGCAGAGGTGTTGGCAGAGCCACTGGCAGATCTGTATAGCACCTCACTGGAGTCAGGATGTGTGCCACTGGACTGGAGGATGGCACATGTAGTACCATTACACAAGAGCAGACCAAAGGATGAACCAGATAATTATCGTCTGATAAGTTTCACCTCCATAGTGTGCAAACTCATGGAAACGATACTAAAGGAAAGACTGGTGTTGTACCTAGAGGACAATGCCCTCCAGGATGTGAGGCAGCATGAGTTCATTTCAGAGAAGTCTTGTCAAACCAATCTGATACAATATTATGACTGGGTGACAGGTGAGCTGGATAAGGGGCATGTGGTGGATGTTCTTTACTTGGACTTCAGCAAGGCCTTCTATTCTGTGCCTCATGTTCAGCTTGGGGTAAGCTAACTGGTGTAAGGGTGGGGCAAAAATGATGAACTGGATTACAAGCTGGCTGAGTGGGAGGCTGCAATGGGTGGTAGTGAGAGGGGAGCTCTCCACTCCAAGGCCATTGATGAGTGGGGTGCCACAGGGCTCTGTGTTGGGGCCAGTATTATCTGGGTTCTTCTTACCAGACATTGCACACGGGGTGGTAAGCAAGATAAGTCTGTTCATTGACAATACCAAAATTGGAGCAGTGGTGGATGGAGGAGAGGGATGGAAGCAGATGCAGGGGAACTTAAGCAAGCTAAAGGAGTGGTCAGAGAGGTGACAGCTGGGGTTCAATACAAAGAAGTGTAAGGCTATGCACTTTGGGGTGAAGAACCCAAGGACAGAATACTAGCTGGGGTGGGGGTAAGCTGGGGATCACTGAGGAGGAGAAGGACCTAGAGGTAATGGTAACAGGGACCATGAACAACACTGCCCAGTGCTGGAGAGTGCCTGCAAAAGAGAAAAAATGCTGGGGTGTATAGTGAGGGGTTTTTCATCCAGGCGAAGAGAGGTGATCTTGCCCCTCTACAGGTTGCTGGTAAGGCCACACTTAGAGTATTGTGTGCAGTTTTGGAGGCCATACCTAACGTGTGATATCAGGCTACTGGAGGGGGTGCAGAGGAGGGCAATAAAGGTGATATGTGGAATGGAGGGGAGAGACTATGAGAACAGGCTGGGAGACTTGAATATGTACACCCTGGAGGAAAGAAGGGACAGGGGACATGATAGAGACATTCAGGTATCTGATGGGAATCAGTAAGGATGGGGCAGATGGGGTCTTTAATCTAAGGAGGGGAGGGACTCCAGGGGCCACAGGCTAAGAATGGGGGGGGGAGATTTAGGAGGGAAATGAGGAGACACTATTTCACAAAGTGGGTGGTAGCAAAATGGTATGCACTACCACAATGGGTGGTATCATGTAAATCTGTGAGCAGCTTCAAAAGGGCATGGGACAGGGAACGGGAGAATGAGGGTGGGGAGGTGGGGGTGGCAGTGGGATGACAAAGGGAAGGGGAGTGAGGCAGCTGCAACTAGGGATGCTAGCTGCACACTCAAGCAGACTTAGACTGGGTGGTCTGTTTCTGCTGGCACATTCGCATGTTTGTATGTTCATATGTAGGAAAACTGCTGGGTTGATGTCATTTGGAATTCAAATGATGAAACAGGAAAACAGTTGGGCTCATGTCCTCTGAAGGCCAGATGATGGAACGAGATAACTGCTTGGATGACAACTCTGGATACACCTGAATAATCCTGGAACACCAAAACAGCTGCATCTTCCTCCATGGATACTGCTGCTTTGGATGACAGACACTGGGCTGCCACTACTTGCTTCCTTTAGGCATGCTGGGAAGATTCACAAGGAGAGGCACCATTAAGGGTAGTACCACTCAGGGTGTGGGGCAAAGATTATGATCCCGTCTGGGCATTCAAAGTTGATATTGTGGAATGTCTCATTACCAGCCCCATCCACAATTCGCACAGTGTCCATAAACAGAGTCCTGCCCATTCTTCAGAATTTAAGGCAATCACTTATGACTTCTTCCTTTACACATTCTGCTGCACCAGAGTACAAATTCTTGCTTGCCTCTTCCAACAACCAGGATTACCTGTTCTGCTCAATTTCCTCCCAGACTCGGTGAGGAAAGGTAGGAAAGGACTTCCCATAGATGGCGTCAGCCCTCCTATGTATCAGTCTCTCCTTCTTGCTGCTCTTCACTAGTCTGCGACCCATGGCCCGGTTTGGGGGTGGCCAGTCCTGGTTGAGCCAGTGTTGCATACTTAAAGAATGAAAGAACTTGTCCCCTACCATCTCTGTGGCAGGTTACTGGAGCCTTCTCCAACTGTCTCTGGCTACTGAGGCAAGGGCTTGAGATGGCTCACAGGGACCCTCAACATGAAAATACATTTCTTCATCCTCTTCTTCCTCACTCATTAGCTGAGCCCAAGGGTGAGCAAATGTCGTCATTCCTGAGCCATACCACTCCTCACTGGGTGTGGAGGCAGACTCCTCCCAATTCAGTGTCTCTTGCAGTTCGTCCTCCCCCACTAGGCTAGGACTCAGACCCTGCTTCCATGTATTCATGGATCCTTCCGTTGCACTGTCCATCTGGGACACAGGCGTGGAAACTTCTCTCCGATCCTGCCCTTGCAGTGGATCAACATCAATTTTACTCTGTCCTTCTGTTACACACTGTGTAGAACTGTCACCAACAGGTGTGACCTGGTGCTGCATGCTGCTGCAGGCAGAGTCCCCTACTCAGCTCCATGTGGGAGCCAATTGAATTCTTGATGCCCTCTCTGGCACTGCACCTCTGCTCATTCCATACTTCACAAGGCAGTCTGAGCAATGGGGTATGAGAAACACATCCCTTCCAGCCTTTAGGCACACAACGCACAGTCTCACTGGATAGCGAAGGATCGCTACATGTGGAGGCAACCATTCACCATAGAAATCTCTCTCTATTTCTCTGTGATATGTTTTTACCAATGAGGTTACAAGATTGTTATGCTAATAAACATTTAAAATTCAAGGCACTCACCACCACATATGATATTGACACTGACATTAGATACAGGAGGATATTTATTAAAATAAAATAATAGAACTCCCACCTGATGCGTTTCTGGTCCCACTGGACCCTTTTTCAAAGAACTTTGAGAACCTTTGACAAAGGGTCAGGTGGGACCATAAACATGCCAGGCTGGTGTTTTATTATTTTATTTCAATAAATATCCTCCTGTATCTAATGTCGGTGTCAGTATCGTATGTGGTGGTTAGTGCCTTGAATTTTCAGTGTTTATTAATTTTTTTTAAAGAGTACCACAGCCTTGTGCACACTCCTTTGCGATGTTGGTAAGATTGTTATGCTCCATTTTATAAATTAAAATAAAGCACTGTTTTTGTGTCCCTATCTGGGGCCCTGAGTGTTGCTTTTTGTTTATATTGACCCACCCACACTCCCTGGGGTCCAATCAGTTTCCATCCATGATGCTCTGACACCATGCTGGCCACAGTGTTAGATTCTTGGCATCACAGGAGGACCCAGGTCTGCCAGTTGGCAGTGATTTATTCAATGGACACACCTATGGGTCAACCTAAAACTGACTTTCTTATTGGCCGCACTTAATTCAGCCCTAGGAAAATGCCAGATTAAATATGAACAATAACATCTATTCAGCAGAAACCTATGTCAAAACTGGTACTTGCAAACATGAAAAAAAAAAGAAATGACCTCAACAGGAATAGCTACTAGCAGTTTTGGGAAACAATGTATGTCTAAATTTGGAAACTCTGTATAAAATATGTGGGTCAGCATTCTGTGGGGAAGTCAGTTTCACATGTTCAGCAGATTATTCTTATCCAACATGAATCATTTTATAAACAGCCACATAGAAAGGAAAAGCATAACAGATATGATTCTCACAGGTTGATGCAGAGCTTCCACAAGCCTTGCATCAAACCCTGCGTTGGACATATTCGCACACAGTGCACCCGCTTCTAAAAGGTTGTAGGCATTTGCGATACTTTACCTGTTTTTATAGTAGCTTGTACCAAATATTTGGCGCAAACACCATAAAAGGTTCAGCAAAGTTAGACAAGAAAAGCTGGCCTATCTCGGGGCAGGTGGTGCATGGAGTGGAGAATCCTGATTGCCAGCTGGGGAATACTGCAAGTCCCATGCGCCATGTGTTTAGCGCAGCCGGGCTTTGTGGCATTCTAAATCCTTTGATAATTGAGCCCAATTTGTTTTAGGTCAAGATGCCCCTTTTCCCATAGAATTTATCAGTATTCCTTTGTTGTAGATTTTGTTTATAGTCTTTGAAGGTAGCATTATTATATTTGTTTAATTTCCCTTAAACACTCAGTTATTGTATTGTGCTATCTGGTTTTAAACTGTGTGTTAAATGTTTCTTCATGTTCATTTGAGGTCTCTGCCATTCTCCCTGCAAGTTCTGACCTAGGAGTGGAGTGCTGTGACCTGGCGGAGACTCTGGTGCAGTAGAACAAAGCTGTTTGCTCATAAAATTTGATTGTTGTTTTCCTTCTTAAAAACCAATATATTAGCACGGAGGAACCCCTTTACTAATTATTGGCATTGTTACTTTAATTCAAGAAATATTGTGAGGACATTAGCAGCCCATATGAGCAAACCTTAAGAAATAAAGGGGAATTTGGTATTACCTATGCAGACGTTAGTGTCAGGTGTTGGGGGGAATAGAACTGAACCTAGGTCCCTAAAGTATGGTATTAAAAATATACCATGAGAACTCTCAGAGCTTAGCAAATAAAGTGCACCAGTTCAAGTTATGGGTAGTAGTGGGCGAAGTGGGTGGAATTCGCTTCGCAGAGCAATCCACAAAATTCCACCCATTTCACGTAGTGGAATGCGAAGTTTCACCTGGTGGAGTGGCGACATTTCACCTGGCGGAACAGTGAAATTTCACCTTCCACGGCGAAATTTTGCCTTCCATCCATGGGCAAAATTTCACCTTAGGAGGGTACCGTATAAGTTAAAATAAGATCCCTGGTGGCTAGTGGTCCCTTCCCCCACCTGTCCCACTTGTAATTGTAATTAAATAATTAAATTATCTATGTTGGCTAATGGTCCTTCCCCTCTACCCGGGAATAACCCACCCTGCCACCCACCGTGGAAATGTACAGTAGCCCCCACCCACATCCCTCTGTATCTCCTCCTTTAGTCCACTCACTCCTTATCCTGTAAAAAAAAAATCTCTGGTGGTCTAGTGGGGTCCCTGCCACAGCCCCTCTCCCACCACTTTCTAAATCCCAGGACAGCAGCAGCAGACTGACATAACCCTCCTCTCTCCTCCACAGCCTGCTTGCTGACTGAGCTGTCAATGAATGAGTTTTATTGACAGCTCAGTCAGCAGGCCAGCCGTGGAGGAGAGAGGAGGGCTGTGCCAGTCTGCTGCTGCCGTGCTGGCATTTCGGATGGGGTGGAAGCGGGGTTGTAGTGGCTGGTGGGGACATCTGGCTGCTGGGGAGGCTGGGTGGGGGGGCACTGGATCACTGTGTTATTACCAGGTGGAGGAGAGGGACCACTAGCCACCATGGATAATTTAATTACAATTACATGTGGGACAGGTGGGGGGAAGGACCGCTAGCCACCAGGGATCTTCTTATTGTGTTATTCCCAGTATAAAGATTATCTGGTGAAATTTCACCCGTGGAGGGAAGGTGAAATTTCGCTGTGGAAGGTGACATTTTGCTCACGAAAGGCAAATTTCGCCTCAGCGAAATTCCGACTTCTGCGGGAAAATTTCACAAAGTGCTCTGCGATGCTAATTTGGCCACTTTGTTGGCACTCCATGGGTGAAATTTAAATTAGCTGCATCACTAGTTATGGGTGGAACAACAAAACTATGATGTAATCAGCCTATCCAAAAGTTTCAAAGAAAAATACAAACAGTAAAGTTCAGTCAAATGGTTATACTCACTATAGGTATGACAGACCAAAAAGGGGAAGTGGAGTCATGGCATACATAAGGAGGAACCCAGGCCAAGTCAAACTAATACACTCTACTCTGGGTCAAGGAAAGTGAACCGAATGTACTTTAGCTACCCTGCCACTACAAAATGTACTGACAGGAGTAATTTATTCTCCTCCCATGATAAATGTGACTGTATGTAACAAATTGGCCAATAAAATTTCAAAATTGGCACAGGGCAAGGTCCTTATATTAATGGGTAATTTCAATGCTGCATGGAGTGGACCCAGCAGGGACAGACTTGCTTTAAGTTTCTCAGCTCAGGACCCACACCAGACCATTAACATGCCCACCAGAAAGGGTACTCTACAAAGTGCAGGGAAAATTCTAGGCAAGGCAACTTTTATTTATATGGCACCCATTCCCAGGGGTTCTGGTTGCCTAACAATAAAACAATCAGAAAGAAGCAGTAAATAAAATAAAACTAGATAAAATTCAAAGATAACAAAAATTCAAGAGTTCAGTATTATAATAAATATTTTCACAATAACTTAGACAAATAGGGTTGGAGCATCTCGTCCACAAAGGCCAGGCTGAAAAGGTGGGCCTTCAGCCTCAATTTAAATACCCTGATCGAGGGAGCATCCCAGACTGCAGGTGGTAGTGAGTTCCACATGGTCAGCACAGTGACACTAAAGGTGCAGTCACCCAATGTCTTGAGCTGAACCATGGGAACATCCAGAAGGCTCCTTGAAGAGGAGTGGAGGGAGCGACAGAAGTCGCAGGTGTCAGTAGCTCAGAGAGGTAGCCCAGACCCAGATCATATAGGGCCTTAAAGCTGAGCAAGCCCACCTTGAAAAGGACTCTCCACCTAACAGGTAGCCAGTGCAGAGCATGCAGGACTGGGGTTACATAACTGGACCTGGACAGGCTTGTCAGCAACAGGGCCGTCGCGATCCGCACCAGCTGAAGTTTGTGGAGGATCCTTCACATGATCCCAATGTGCAGAGCATTACAGTAGTCAAGCCTAGAGGTAACAAAGGCATGTACCAGAGTTGACAGGTCATCAGGAGGAATGAGGGGCTTGATCCTAGCAAGGTTCCATAAGTGGTAGAAACCACTTTTGACAACAGACAATACCTGATCTTCAAAGGTCAGCCTGCTGTCCAGGATCACACCAAGATCACGCACCCTCGGGGAAGCCACCAACAGAACAGACCCCAGGAAAAGATCTGTGCTAGCTCCAGGTGGCAACCCATCATACCCGTGTCCTGGCTCAATCACCAGCACTTCTTTCTTATCTGGGTTAAGTTGCAGCCAGCTGGAAGACATCCAGTTGTTGACTTTAGCCAGACAGATATTAAGCACATCCACAGCATAGGATGTTCCAGGTACAAATGACAGATACAGTTGTGTGTCATCTGTGTAGCAGTGAAACTCCATGCTGTACTGCTGAATGATCTCTCCCAGGGACAGCATGTACACTGCAAACAACATTGGTAGCAAGATCGAGCCCTGTGGCACAATAAGAAGAACTGGGGCACAATAATCAGAGGTGCAAAGTGTAGTGCAAATATTTGTGCAACAACTTGTGCTTGCCAGGGTGCCCAAATATGCTATATTCAGTGGCACAGTGCACTGGCACTCTTCAACTGAATATAGTGTCATGTCAGCCCAGTGCCAAGCCACTTAGCGCTGAACAGACACTGCTCTCAAAATACGGTGCCACAATGGCATGCACCCACTCAAAATGTTCGATATTCAAAAAGACCCATGCAAATGAGTCCTCTGGGCATGCAGGGTACTAAGGGGCAATTTGCATGCCCATTATGAGTTCATTTGCATGGGAAGTGAGGCTTGATTGCATGGCACCACCCACCAATTGCCCAGTATTAGACAGCTATTCCTGGTGCTACTGATCCCCCCCCACACACACTGATCACCAGCATGATGTTAAAAATTAAACTTTCCCTGGTGCTAGTTGTGCCCTCAGTTGATTGCCAGTCCGATGTTAAAATGTAAACTTTCCCTGGTGTTAGTGGTCCCTCACTCAACCCATGCCTGTTGTTCCAATAATTATTCCCTAGCATCTGGTGGTCCACCCCCAACTGTGCCCATCTTCAGGCCACACTTGACAGTGGTAAGGGAACCTTCCCCACCCAGGGAGCACCTGGGCCACCACCACTACCTCAGAGATTGTCAAGAAAGCACAGCAGTTGGACCACAGTGGGCTCAGGGAGTGTGAGGGTGGTGGAACAGAGGCACACCCAGTCAGTTGTACCACTCCACAATCCATACACCATTCTGATGGAGCATAGTTCCCCTATGGATGCACCCATAGAGGAGACTAAGGAGGTTGCAGACAACTGTCGTAAGAGAGCCCCACAGGAAGAGGGCAGATGACACCATAGGGAAAGGAAGCAACACCTGGTGGGGGACACAATTATTAGGGAGATAGAACTAGGGGTATCAGGCAAAATTTAAGTAAGGTGCCTGCCTGGTGCCATGGCTTGGAGGGACAGGAAGCGCATAATCAGGATCATGAGAACAGCTGCACGGGAGACTGAGCTGGATGTCATTGTCCACCTATGGATGAATGACTTGGCTCAACATGAGATTAGAGCAGTGTAGGAGGAGTTTGTGGAGTTGGGGAGGGGCCTAAGGCAAGTAGCACACAGAGTATCCTTCTCAGAGGTGCTGCTTCTCTATGGCAAAGTTGAGGCGAGGGTACTTCAAACCATGCGATTCAATGAATGGTTAAAAAAAATGGTGCAGAGCACAGGGGTTTGGCTTCACTGGGGACTGGAGTTCCACCTGGAGGAATACCAGCCTGAACTGGCAGGATGGTCTGCATCTGTCCAGGACAGGAACAAGTCTTCTGGGCGATTGGTTTAAATGCTTCATTGGCAATCTTTTAAACTAGTCAAAGGGGAAGGCACTGATCATCAGTAGGGAATTCCCAGCCTCCCCCTACAAAACAGGGTACTAAATGAGGTAAAGACCAAGGTAGAAAGGTCAGTAGGGAGCAGGACAGGGGTGAATGGAGAAAGTAAAGTCATTGAGGACAGGGATGGTGCTACAAGAGGTAAAGCAATCAAAAAATGGAGCACGATGAGTACCAATGCCTGTAGTCTGGGTAACAAGCTTCCTGAATTAGTGACCTTCATGGAGGAGGAACATCTGGATATCTTGGCAGTCACAGAAACATGGTACACACAGAACCATGACTGGGACATAAACCTACCAGAATACACTATCTACAGGAGGGACAGGGAGGGTAAAAGAGGAAGAGTAGCTCTCTTCATAAGGGAAGGAATCAAAGCAACAGAACAAAAGGGTAAACAGGGTGAAGAGGAAGCACTGTGGGTCAATTTGGAGACAGGCAATGACACCACAATCGGCACAGGGGTTGTATACAGACCCCCATCTCAGGGGGAGGACATGGACAAAGAAATGATAGAAAGTATCCTTAGAACGGCGGAAAAAGGGGAGCTATTGCTGATGGTGGATCTGAATATGCCAAATGTTAACTGGAGTGCATTTGCAGCAGCCACTTCTAAGAGGAGGGTCATTCTAGATGCCCCACGGGGGCATGCCTTAGACAACTAGTACTGGAATCCACTCGAGAGGGAGCAGTCTTAGACCTGGTACTGTCAGATGGAGATGGCAAGAGGATCATAGACTTAGAAGTGGGTAGCCATCTGGGAACTAGTGACCATCGAACAGTATGGTTCACGATAAACACAGCAGTAGAGTCAAGCCATACAAAGGCAAAGGTCCAGGACTTCAGGAGGGCAGACTTTGCCAAAATGGGTGAGTGCCTAAGGAATGCACTAGCAAATGGGCAGGATGGAGGGGTGGAAGAACAATGGGGAATAATCAAAACTGCCATCACAGTGGCAATAAGCCTTTGTGTGAAGCAAATAAAACAAAATGATGTAAGAACCCACTATGGTTCTCAAAGGAGGTGGCAGGGACATCTAGGGAGAAAAAGAAAGCATTCAGGAAGTACAAGGAATCACAGAAGGAGCAGGACAGAGAATTGTATCAGTTAATGCAAAAGGAAGCAGGAAAGGCAGTCAGGAGAGCAAAGGCCCAAACTGAGGAAAAGATAGCCAACTCAGTTAAGAAGGGGGATACAACCTTTTATAGGTATATCAGGGAACGAAGGAAGACCAAGGGAGGGATAGTGAGGCTTAATAAAGAGGAGGTGGGTGGACAGAGGGTGACTGTGAAAAGACAGAGGTACTAAACAAATATTTTTGCTCAATATTCATAAATGAAGAGGGGGAGGTACCTAAACCAAACGATAGAAACACTCTGGATATGGGGGTTGATACCAGCCCATTCACAGAAGAAAGGGTTCTGAAAGAACTCTTAAAACTGAAGGTGGACAAAGCAATGTGTCCTGATGGGATTCATCCCAGAATTCTAAAAGAACTAAGGGTAGAACTAGTGTCACCAATGACTACTCTCTTTAACAAATCATGAGAGGATGGGGTGGTACCTGAGGACTGGAGGAGGGCAGATGTTATTCCACTTCACAAAAGTGTGAGCAGGGCAGAAGCAGGAAACTACAGACCTGTTAGTTTAACCTCAGTGACTGGGAAAATTATGGAATCACTTCTGAAGGAAAGAATTGTTGAGAACCTAGAGGCCAGAGGGATACAGGACCCAAGGCAGCATGGATTCATAGCGGGAAGGTCATCTCAGATGAATCTAATATATTTCTTTGTCTGGGTGACCAAGGTAGTAGATCAGGGAGGGGCTGTGGACTTGGCCTACCTAGACTTTAGCAAGGCATTTGACACAGTCCCACACAAAAGATTAATATACAAGTTAGCCAGCCTGGGAGTGGGTCACAAGATGGTAGCCAGGGTAAAAAAATAGCTGAAGAACAGGACACAGAGGGTAATAGTAAACGGAATCCACTCTGAAGAAGGGGGGGTTACTAGTGGGGTATCACAGGGTTCAATACTAGGATTGCTCCTCTTTAATGTCTTTATAAGTGACATTGCAGAGGGACTGGAAGGAAAGGTATGTCTCTTTGCAGACGACACAAAGATCTGCAACAGAGTTGATACACAAGGTGGGGTGGAAAGGATGAGAAGGGACTTGGCAAGGCTGGAGGAATGGTCAGATGTATGGCAGCTTAGATTCAATGCTAAGAAGTGCAAAGTAATGCACCTGGGAAACAAAAACCCAGGTGAAGAGTACACAGTGGGGGATGAGATACTAACAACAACAACAAAAATGGAAAGGGACCTGGGGGTAGTCATATCAGATAAAGGTGGGCAAGCAATGTGACAGGGCAGTAAGGAGGGCTGGGGGAATACTGGGATGCATAGGAAGGGCATCACCAGTAGAAAACAGGAAGTTGTTATCCCTCAGTACATACAGCTGGTGAGACCCCATCTGGAGTACTGCATGCAGTTCTGGAGACCCAGTCTCCGCAAAGACATGGACAGAATGGAGGCAGTCCAGAGGAGGGCAACCAAAATGGTGCAGGGTCTGCACCAGAAGACATATGAAGGGAGACATAAAGAGCTTAATATGTATAGCCTCGAGGAAAGGAGGGAGAGGGGGGACATGATAGAAACTTTCAAGTACCTCAAGGGAATCAACAAAGTGCAAGAGGGTAGCATCTTTCACAAAAAGAGGTGTGCAAGAACAAGGGGGCACAATTTGAAGATAGAGGGGGGACGGCTCAGAGGTAATGTGAGGAAGTATTTTTTTATGGAGAGGGTTGTGGATGCATGGAACAGCCTTCCTGAGGAGGTTGTGGAGCCAAAAGCAGTGGTGGAATTCAAGAATGCATGGGACAATCATAAGGCATTTCTAGGGGGTGTGGTAGGAAGAAGTAGGCTGTTGGTTAGCTAGGATCTGCAGCTTATCCATTAGGTAGGAAAATGGGCAGACTGGATGGGCCAAGCAGTCCTTATTTGCCATCAAATTCTGTGTTTCTATGTTTATGTACCCATGCCAGATGTTTCAATAATATTTTCTGGTGTCCAGCAGTCCCCCCATCCCTATCTCCTGTATACAAAAATAACACCATTCCCTGGTGTCCACTGTTTCTCCCCATCCCAATCCCCTCTATAATAATGTGAAACCATTCCCTGGTGTCTAGTGGACCTCCCTCCCTATCCCTGATCCCTTGTATATTAATGTAATGCCATTCCCTGGTGCCTAGTGGACCCCCCACCCCAGCAGGTAGTGTCCAACCACCCTGCTCCCTTCCATCCCAACCCCAAGCCAGTGACCAGCACACCCCTCCACTCTCCACCATGGCCGGCTTCAACCTGAGCTGTCAGTGAGTGTATACTGTAACAACTGATTGTACAGTATGCAGTCATTGATGACTCAGTCAGTGGCCAGCCATTGTGGAGAGCATAGGGATGTGACGGTCACTGGATCAGGGTCTGGATGGGGGGAGAAGGGTAGTGGTACAGTACCTGCCAGGGTGGGGGTGGGTGATCTGTTTATATACAGTGGATCGGGGATAGGGAGAGGGGTCCTCTTTACACCAGGGAATGGTTTCACATTATTGTGCAGTGTATCAGGATGGGGGGGGATAGTGGACACTGGGGAATGGTGTTAGTTTTGTATACAGGGGATCATGATGAGGGACCACTGGATGCCAGGGAACATTACTGAAACTTCAGGAATGGGTGTGAGTGGGAGGAGAGGCCACTGGACACCAGGGACTGACTATTGAAACATTGGGCATGAGTGTGGGTGGGGGGAGGGACTACTGGACACTGGGGAATAATTATTGGCACATCAGGCATGGGTCCAGGTGGGTGTGTGTGATTACTAGCACCAGGGAAAGTTTGCATTTTAACATTTGGCTGGCAATTGGCGGTGGGAACTACTAGCACCATGGAAAGTTTAAATTTTAACATTGAGCTGGTTATTGACAGGGGGGACCACTGGCACCTAGGAAAGTTTCATTTCTAGTATTGGGCCAGCAATTGGGGGGGACCACTAGATACCAGGGACTACTGTGTTGGGCGACGGAAGGGGGCAACACACTTCCTCCACTAACCACTTGTGTTGCACAGGAGTAAGTCATATTTTGTGTCAGCGGTGTCTGCGATGTCCAAAAGTACCACGCAAAATGACCTTGCATGGCACAAATACTGTGAATATTGGACTGTGTCAGTATTCAGGACCCCATCCCATCATTTGCATTATGCCCACTGAATATTGCCTGGATGAAAACCTGTTTGCCCGCACTAACCAGGATTTTAAATACGGGACTTCCGCATAAAGCCTGGTTTGCATGTGCAAACTAGGCTTTTCACCTGGGCAAACTTTTAAATATCTGTCCCCTGACCTTTTTGTTTCCTCTGTGCTCAGTATCATGCAATGGTTAGTCTTACCCTAATTTAGGGGGCCATAATCCTGCTGAGTGTAATATTAGCAGACAACATAGAAAATACAATGAATTTAAATTTCAGACAAGCAGATGTTATGAAAAATATACTCCTTTAAACTTTGTCACAAACATACTTAAAGAAAAATGGGATAGACTTTACCATAATTCCTGAAAGAAACCTTGCTATAGCAGACTTTATGGAATCAGTTTTTCCTATTTAAACCAGCATGCCCCTTTAAAAAAAGAAAATGAGTAAGAAAACACCATCTTCACTGGATTCCAGAAAACATCAAAAACCCTTGTTAGAATGAGGACTAGGTATGGTATAAGGCAAACAAAAGAACAGACTGAAGTGTTGACAGATTTAAAAAAACCTAAGAAACAAGTGTAGAAACCAGCCTTAAAAAGTGAAAGAAAATGCTATAAAAACCAAATTGAATGACTGAATCTACAACTAAACCCTTGGAATACTGGACATTAATAAAAATTTTCAGGAAGTAATGCTGTAAATCCAAATACTAGATTTACTGAAAATAATACTAAAGAACAAGCCCCAAATGAAACTGTTGACATATTGAATAGATATATTTGTACTCTCCCTAACATTCAATTTCAAGATAATGTAGCTTTTGATCTTGAGGAGAACACTGGAAACCAAATAAAACAAGCATTTGTCAATGCCGAATGTTGTCGCGCTGGCTTTGGCTTTGGTAGTGCAGTGTCGGAACACGTTTTGGGCAGGATGTGAAAAATGACAGCTGTACTGTTCATAAGGAGGTGTAAAAAAATGGCAGTGTTGAAAATGTGGCATGTAAATATTGCAAATTTGCGAAGTTACAAGGGTGCATGGGAAATGCGCAACACACGCTTGTAACACAGTCATGTTATGGACTTTCAGCACCAAATGTTCAACATAGGCATTTTAGCACATCTGCTCATGTACAGTGTCACTGTCATTTCCTCAAACTGTCCCAAAAAGTGATTTTGCACAGTGACCACGCTATTCTGCGCCAGACGTGCGAAAACACATTTCGGGCAGGATATGTAAAATGACAGCTGTACTGTTCATCAAGAGGTGTGGAAAAATGGCAATGGTGAAAATCCAGTTTGAAAATATTACAAATGCACAACGTTACGAGTGCGCATGGAAACTGCATAACGCACGCTGGTAACACAGTCATTTTATGGAGTATCGTCACCAAATGTTCAGCATAGGCATTTTACAACCTCTGTTCATGAACAATGTCACTGTCATTTTCGTAATCTGCCCCAAACACTGATTTCACACAACAACCGCGCTAATGTGTGCCGGAAGTGCGGAAACACATTTTGGCCAGGATGTGAAAAATGACAGCTGTTCTATTCACAAGGAGGTGTAGAAAAATGACAATGTTGAAAATCTGTCATAAAAATATTGCGAATTTTGCGAAGTTATGAGCGTGTGTAGCAACTGTGCAACGAACGCTCATCAAACAGCCATTTTTTGGATTTTTTCCACCAAATCTGCAACATAGGCTTTTTGAGAGCCCAGCTCATGAACACTGCCACTGTCCTTGAGTTAATCAGTCCCAAAAGGTGATTCCACGCACTGACTGCAAAAATCACCTTTCAGGACTGATTAACATCATAACAGCACCAGAATTCATGAGGAGGGGTCCCAGAAATCCCATATTGAAAATTTGGTGCAAAAATTCCAAAAAATACCCGAGATATGCATTAGAGTTGAAAAAACTCTATTTATTCCATTATACAGCTTACTGGCATTTCCTCAGTTCACGGTCAGCTTTGAAGAGTGCAGATGTGTTCCCAGTCCACCCGAAGATCGTCGCGTAAGATTCCAGAGGTAAGTATGGGGTGAAATGGGTGTGTGGGGAGGCAGGGTGCACAGTGGGTGGGTGCGGGTGGAGGGTAGAGAGACTGCGTAGGGACCGCTTTTCTGTTTACAGGTGTTAAAAACATCGGACGGCCCTTTACAGGTTTTTTGGAGGGAATACAGTAGCCGACGGGGATTGAGCACCCCATTGGCACATAGCGAGTGGGGACACTATCTGAGGGGATTGTGGCCCTCTCAGCACAGAAGAGGGGGGGACATCATGCCGAAGGGTGGGCTCCCCCATCGGCATTAAAGTGGAAGATTGATGCTGATGGGGATTGGGCACTCTGCCAGCAAACACGAAAGCGCGCCAGGGGGCACATGAGCTGAGGGGGATTGGGCACCTCCTTGACAAGCAAAAAAGGAGGGGGACACATTATGCCGATGGGGAGTGGGCTCCCCCATCAGCACATACATGAGGGGCAGGGTAAGCTGACCGGGGGATTGGGCACCCACGAAGTCGGCAGTTTAGTAGCCACTGTGCCGCCATGTTTGTAGCTGGCAAAGCACGTAGAAAGGTCCTCTGCATGTGACGAGCTTTGCTTGCATTGCAGCGGACCTTTCCTTAGTTGTGCTTACCCAGGTGGTGTGACACTGGCATGTAGGCTGATTGGGGAATGAGGGACGCTCCTACTGGTGCATGCCCTGCATTCGCCCAACAGCGAAAGCGCCTCCAAATCTTCACTACTGCAAGATGTTGGCTGCACAAGCGTGCCAACATAAAAAGAGAGTGTTTTCCAAATTTCTACTTTAAAATTATCACAAAATTTGAAATACTTAAAGTTATAAACAAACTAAATCAAAATAAATCCCCTAGACTGGATCAAGTAGAAATAGAATTCTTGAAGGCAACAGCCAAGGCAATTTCATTTATATTGGCAAAACTGGTTAACAGAGGTCTGATGGAAGGTATGTTTTCAAAGGGAGGTTATAGGCCACCTAATTTTTCAATGCAGACCCTGTTGCCCCTTCTGGATTTACTACTTCTTTATTCTTTTACACAAGTTACTTATGATTGAGGATTTTAAAACTGATTGGCTGAATCATGAAAAATCTAAAAGTATAAGGTCAGTTGTGTTAGGCCTTGGATTAGAACAATTACTTGTGGACCCCATTCACATAAATCCACCAAACCCTGCACATTCCTCACTAACTGACTTGATTTAGAAAAGTTACCCTTATCATGTTTCAGCATCAAGTGTGCTAGCCAACCTTTTCAGTGACCACAATGTGTTTTATTGTATTACAGGTAAAAACAAAACTAATGGGCCTCCTAAATTTATCAGTTTTAGATCATTTCAGAACTTTGATTTTTTGGCATATATCTCCAACTTAGAAAATCTAAACTGGGAGAGGCTGAAATGAATACCAGATATTGATGAGGGATGAGAGTATTTTATTAATGAACTAATGAGCGTGTTTAATAAACACTTGCCTATTAAGACCAGTAAAGTTAAACTTAGTTCAGCTCCCTGATTCTTATCTTATTTAATGAAGTTGAAATGAGATTAAAAAAAATGGCTTGGGAGACAATAGAACAGTATGAAGCACTGGAACTCTTGCTGGAATTAAAATCCATCAAGAGATGCAGTCCAGATGGTCTGACTTCAATGATGCTCAAATATTCAATCTTTTGAATAGCTGAACATCTTACATATCTGTTTAATTGGTCGATTTCTTCTGGAGCTATTCCTCAGGCTTGGAGGTTAGCCAGGGTTGTCCCAATTTTTAAGGGGGCAACCCTGGTCTTCTGTCCAACTATAAGCATATTTCCCTTCTTTCCATTGTTTCCAAGGAATTGAAAAGTTTACTAGCTAAACAATCATCGGACTATATGCATGATCATGGTTTGCTTGATCAATATCAATCGGGATTTCATAGGCACCATGGAACGGTGGTCTGCATGTCAAGGGTCTTGGATGATGTTGGCAAAGTAATGGACTCAGGGCAATATATCAAGACTAACTGTGTTGACCTCTCGAGGGATCTCTGCTGTTGTGAACTGATTCTAAAGCAGTGCTTGCTACTGAATCTAGTGTTCTGGCTGCATCACTGTCACATGAGACAGGATGCATTGTAGTTACAAGAAAAGCAATAAACCTTACTGAGATCAGGTGGGGAAGACTGCTGTGGTACCTGGAGAAGCTTTCCATAGTACCAGCCCACCCGCCCACCTAGAAACAGGTACGCTACCCACAGATTCAGAGCTGACCTCTGAAGGCATTGCTAGCTGAGTGTGGCACTTCCATTTGTTGGGCCACCTCACTGTGCTTCTTACGATTGACCCGCCTTGACTCTACTCATTGTCTTTGACACTTTCATTTTATTTATTTATTTATTGAATTTTGATGACCGGGTAGGCCCACTGAGCCCCAAAGGTCCCTCTTTCAGGGCGACCCTGGAGACAGAATCAGTACAATGCAGTCAGGTAGTACAGGGTGTAGAAAGCATACTCTTTCCAGCAAGAGAAGTTAATTGTAAGGAATTGGTCCTGTCCTAGCTGAGGGATCTAGGGTCAAACAGCAAGGCTTTTGTTTTTGCTGCATTGAGGACAATTCTGTTAGATGTAAGCCAGGCCTCACGTGTATTTAGGTCACTTTGGAGGAGAGGGCACAGGTCCAGGAGGGTAGACATGGACCAGTAGATGACTGTATCATCAGTGTATTGAACAACTGAGCTATCCCCACAGTGATGGTTGAGGTCATTTGTGAAGAGAGAGAACGGGGGGGGGCAAGAATTTTTGTGATATTTTGGGTATCACTCAATGCTTGCATTTACCCTATCATCCATAATCATTAGGGATGGTGGAAAGGTTAAATCACACTTTGAAAAATGCGCTGAAAAAGGCAGTGTCAGATACTGGTAAAGGGTGGGTGACGCACTTAACAGGAATCCTAATGGGTATTAAAGGTACTGAAAATAAGAGTACTGGCTATAGCCCATATTAATTGATAACTGGACGAGATATGTGACTGTATTATCCTTCGGATCCAGATCTGTCAACACCAGTGTTAGACTGCATCAAAATTGATGTATTTTTGCAACAGTTGCAAAAACAGTTAATTGTTTATTTACCCCATGCTGCCAGAAATATGGCACAGACTCATTGGAAAAACAAACAAAAACATGATAAAAAGTGATATTGCCCATTGAAAGGGGTCATCACGTCATGGTTAAAAAATTTGGTTAAAAGGGGCCATGGGTCATTCAGGTTCAACGAATTCGACAAGGGTCTACAAAGACCAAATGGGTCCATGTGGACCAATGTAAACTGTATCAGCCTTTAAATGATAACAACTGATACAGCTGTTTCTCCCAATAGGTAAAGTACAATGATGTATCCTGTACTTATGCTGAGCAGTACCTTATTGGTCCTGGCTACTTCTGAATGATTCAACGGATGCCCAGGGCACATATGGAACAGTTTATACACCAAGAATTATGCTAATCGTTCTGCATGAGGTATCCCAGTATTGTTGGAAGAACGACATGAACACACTGGATATTTTCTTATCCAATGGTACTTTATTTGTTATGGACAATGTCAAAATGCAACATGGAGATGCTCACCAGATGCCTGGCCTGGCACAGTGATGTGCATGATAAACACAACAGCCCAGAAGGGGATTTATATCCATTCCACTTTGGGGGATACAATGAAACTGACAAGATAAGAACAAGACTGGTTACGAATAAAATTAAGGGACATAGATACAATTGCATTAAATTATTCTTTTGGTTCAAAATATATGGACTTTTTTTTTATATAATACAACTATTGTGGCAACAGTATTATAACAATACTATAAATCAATACCAGGATAGACACAGAGTGTGGTAATTTCAAATTCCTGCAGAAGCAACACCAGGCTTATTTGTGTGGGGCTGTTTAGGCTCAGGATGGGAAATTGCTAATGGTATTGATTCCATGGTTTTAAAGGGCCATAGTCGTTCTTTGGAGACGACGTAAAAAAGATATGGCTACTGGACCATTATCGACTACTGTAAAATTAGCAGCTGATAATGAATAAATTGATTGGTTTGCATTCAGAGAAACCTTATAAAATGTTCAAATTATTGCTAAAACAGTAAGCTGTGCTGAAGCACATGCTTCTCTAGTCAATGAATTCAATAGAATTGAAACCAGTAGGTTACCTTTAGGAATAGGTGAGACCAATGGGACTAGATTATTGGATCATCCCACTGTATTCCTACCACCCTTAGCTGTGATAAAAGTAAGGAATTCACCAAATCAATATGCACACGTGCTGTGACATGTGATTCCCATACTAGTGATAATACCTGTATGTTTTGAACCACTGAGAAAATATCGTAGCAAATCAGTAATTTGGGAGTATTAATACATGACCAGATCATGAGACTCCAAATACCAGATGACACTATTATCCCAGTACACAATAAATATGTTGTCTTACCTAAGCAACAGTGTGTACAAGAACATTAAACCTTGTTATGTGGGGAAAAGACATCAACCTCCCCATGGTTTCCTAAACAATATAAATTTACCCTAACATCTGCAAATGAATACCGCCAAGCAATGAGATGGAACCAATCATGGTGTGTAATTGCAGGTCAACCTTGGAATGTATAGAGCTGTAGTGACAAAACCTAGGAGGTTGCAAACTCTGGGAACGTCCTACCTATAGCCAAACAAATGTTACTCATATCGATGGTTCCAGTATGGCCTTGGATTTACTCACTGATTTGGCAACTCCGCCTTATTTCATATTACCCCAAATTATTTTTGTACAGAAGGCCTCTGTTAAAGAGGTAAAAGGGCAGTCACAATATATACCCTTTATATCCTGGTGGGATTGGGGCTCAGCTGTCTTGGGTGCTAGTCCAACCCTGATAGTGGTAGTATCCGGTATTGCAGTGATTTGTGTTCTTATTATTGTGCAAATGTTATTGTACCGTAAAATAAAATGCGTGATTCGACAGATACAAATGTTACAATGGCAACACCGTATTGTGTGATCTCCAATTACAGAGTCACAAAAGGGGAGGATATTGTAGTGTAACATTTTTGTAGTAAAACATTTATTTCAGTATAACCTTTTATAATAGTTAAACTGAGTATAGCCTTTTTCCAGAATGCTTCAGTGTAATTTCTTGTACTGACCAAATGTGTTTACTCAAGTAGTGGAATAATTTAACATGTACTGTACACAAGGTAGGTACATGACCAAATAACTGTGTCCATCAGAAAGGGATGGAGTGCAGATGTTGATGTACTAAATAATAAGGACAAATGACAGCAGGATCTGGAAATGTTAGGACATCTGATGATGGGTGCCACTGCTAATCAGAAGTAAATAAAGCTGAACATGAAGACATAAAGTTGTTACAAGCTGGCCACACAGTCTATAAATAGCCTGTTTTTGAAGAAAAAGGTACATCACAGCTTAAAATAGACATGTTATTTGTCTTATGATTGGTTTAGACTGGGGTGTTGGCCTTAACAAGATAACAATTTCATATATAAGTATTGCCTGTGAACTGAATGAATGGCACCAATTCTGAAGCAAAACTACATGTATTGAGAAGTTTACCAAAATACTTGTACTGAAGACTCACAACAAAAATAAACCAGAGAGAGATACATTCACTTGGTGTGGCTTGAGATTATTTGAAAATAGAAAACACAATGCAGACATATTTCATCCTTACAACGTCCTTATATTCATGCACAAAAAAATTGTTTACTGTTTCACTACTGCTGGGCTCATTGTTAATGCTCGTTCACAGTATTATGCTGAACTAACTGGGACTACTGCATAATTGCATCCTAGGTTGGCCATTTTAAAGCTTTAAGGTACTTGCTAGCATGACTATTAAATCCTATTAATTTAGATAGTATAGTAAGCCTGTTTATCTAGTGCAGCAAGTTTGAACTGTTAGTGTAAGACTATTCCATATAATTTTGTTTGGAAATGTGGAAGCCTTCTTATACTAGCACAAATGTTTTCTCCTTCTGTTGTATCTTCATTGTGCCTGCTGTTATCCTTTCTCCCTCAGTCTGCATTTGCTATTGAGATTTTCCTGGGATCCACACCACCCTTCCCTCTCCCTGTCTTGTCTAAAATAATTCCTTTGTCTGTCCTTCTTCCTCTGTGATCCTCTCCCCATCCCCCTTACAATTAAGCTATTTAAACTTCTGACTGCAGAGTCAAAGTTGATGCCTTAACCCTGCCTAAAACAATTCTTCCTGTCCTTTCTCCCTTTGTGACCCTCTCCCCAACCCCCTTCGTTAAGCTATTTATATTTCTATCTTCAGAATTAAAGTTGGCTCCTTAAATTGAGACCCGCTCGTGTCTTTCTAATCCTGCTCTTCCCTTCCCCCTTCTGTCACTCACGCCCCACTTTCTTATAGTTCTGATGCCAGCCCCTTGCTGATGCTCCACTGTATTATGTTCTAATCCCCTCTCTATTTCTCTCCTAAAACAGAGACCATTCCTGTGGGCGATCTCACTGCTGAAACCACCTGGAATCAGGTGGGGAAGACTGCTGTGGTACCTGGAGAAACTCCATGGTGCCAGCCCGCCTGCCTAGAAACAGGTACACCGCCCTCAGATTCAGAGCTGACTTCTGAAGGCTTTGCTAGCTGAGCATGGCACTTCCATTGGTTGCGCTATCTCGCTGTGCTTCTCACGATTGGCCTGCCTTGACTCTCTACTCAGTGTCTCTGGCACATTCATTTTAAACAAAGACTTCTGCTCTCAGGATTTAAAAAGCTTCTGTGGTGCTCTTTTTAAGCTAAAGATAACAGGTCCGGCTGCACAGCTCTCGGCTTGTAATTAATTTCTCCCGCCCTCCTACCCCAACCCTGACCACTATTAAATACACCACCTCCCCCACAAAATCAGATTATTTCTCTAAGCCCCTCCCCTATCACTTTCTATTCCTGCCATCTCTCTGGAGTCATCCTTCCCTTAAAGCCATACTCCTTTTTTTCACTGCCTTCCCCCTAAAGTAGTCCCCTCTGTAAAGCCATATTCTTTTTCCTCCCTACCTGTGTATCCTCAACTCCTTCTATATCTTCCCCTATGAGATACTGTAACACCATTACTTGAGCCTATCCTTGCTATCCCAAATTCAGCCCTTGAATACTTTTTTTCTGATCCCACTTCATTTCTCCTCTTTCTCCTTTCCTTATTCACCTTTCACAGGTGCTCTGCTACTTCCTTGGGCTACTTAATTTCTTCCCTTGACCTCGATTGTTGACTGCTGATCTAGCTGGCATTACATTGCCTGTTATAGCTGATTATATTCACTCCTTTTTGTTTAAACTTTCTTAACCTTCGGCCCCTTAAAGCCTGGGTGTCCCTAACACTGCTGTCAACTACACCACAACATCCACAAGGTGCTGCCCACCCTGCCTCACAGTAACCCAGTGATGGCTTTTTCAGACCACTTTCTCCTCCTTGGCTGCATTCTCCTTCTAACAATGGAGCCATGCAGGGACTTAATGAAAGACTTAGCCTGCTCGAACATTCACTTAGGTCAGGAAATAACCCCGACAGTGTCTGCCGCCCAGTTAAATCCCTCCAAAGGAAGTAATCTGTGCACATCTACAATGTTTCACGTCCTCTGCTATAAACTCTCACAAAGCAGATCCCTCTTACCCTCTCCATTAGGGCAGTATTATCTGCTCTGACCAACTTTCACTATCCCTGTAACTCTTACTGTGCTGTCTGAGTCAGTGAACCGACTAAGCAACCCTACAAAGTCTTCCTAAGATTTCCGATAAGATGGCTTAGAAAACTACTAATACAGCTGCTACTTTGCGCAGGTAGTGTGGAACCGAACCTGGGCCCTTCCCATCTGCTAGCTGCTCCTGGAGAACTCCCACAGTTAAAGGGACTGAGCTTTCTGCATATGAATGTATGACGCCTGGCCAACAAATTTGATCAGGTCCAAGCAGGGGTGTTACATGCCATGCCTGATGTAGCTTTGTTCTTGGAAACCTGGCTGAAGAATTCTACACCTGACAAAATAGTCAACATTCCTGGATACAACCATACATACAAACATACGAAGAAGCCAGCAGAAGAAGGCTATTTGTTCTATCAAGTCTACTCATATTGCATGGTTCACAGCTTGAGTTAATGTCCCTGCCCTTCCTCCCTCCCTCCTCACTCCTCCCATCCTCCCTACCCATGATTCTTATCTCCCCCCATGCCTATCCCAGCCTCTCTTAAAGCTGCGCACTGTCTTTAATGAGATTACATCTTCTGGCAGCACATTCCAAGTGTCCACCACCCTTTCTGTGAAGAAGTGCTTCCTGACATCCCCTCTAAACCTCCCACCCTCCAGCTTAAGACTGTGTCCCCTTGTGATGTGGTTACCACTCAGCTTAAATAGACTTTCCTTATCAACATTATTTATCCTTTTCAAGTACTTGAACGTCCCAATCATGTCCCCTCTCTCTCTCCTGTCTTCCAGAGAGTACATGTTCAGTGCCCACAACCTCTCCTCCCATGCCTTGCCCTGCTGACCAGCTATCATCATTGTAGCCCTCCTCTGTACCTTCTCCAGCAGGTTAATATCCCTTTTGAGGTGTGGGCACCTGTACTGATGTTGCCATATACATTAAAGATAAATTCCTAACCATCGATATTGTCCGTACTTCATTGCCAAAAGAATTTGAATGTCTTGCCCTCAAAATTACCCTATCACCTGGAATAGCCCAACTGGTAGCTGTATGTTATAGGCCGCCAGCAGCAGGCCTGTGCATACTGTCCCATCTTCACTCCCTTTTGGAAAAAACGAACACAGAAAGCATCATCATGGGGGACTTCAAACTTAATAGGAACAATGCCAGTACCAACAGACTTAAGCACTTCTGTGACGAGTATGGGCTAACTCAGATTATCCCTGAAGTTACCAACCCAAACTTGAAGAATCACAACCGAAGCTCCCTATTGGATCTTTTGCTTGTCAGCAAACCACATGATATCTCACATGCAGGGGTCTTCCATAATGATCACTGCACAGTCGCCTGTGTCAGGCATTCTCCACACCTCCCTTCCACCTCTACCTTCAAGTTCAAGTGCAGCTTAAAATATTTCTGCCTTCCTGCCTTCATGACAGATCTTTGGAATATTGCCTGGCAGGATTTTTACCTCGCACCCTCTGTGTCTAAAGCATTCAGTATCTTCCAGGATCTGTTATTAGAGGTTATCAACAAACACGCACCATTAAGATAAGTCAAATCTAGGAAACAAACTTGGTTCAGCACAGAACTAAAAAGGGCTTTGCAATATAGAGACACCCTACGGAAAAGGGCTAGGAAGTCGCAGTTGGTTTCAGACTGGCTCTCTTTCTGGGTAGCCAGGAATGCCTGTACCAAACTGGTCAGGTCGGAAAAATAACGGTTCTTCCAGACCGCCCTGGAAGTAAACAAAAACAGCTCTGCCAAATTTTGGTAGATCCTGAGAGAGGTCATGGGATAGTCTCCTGCCACCCCAATCCCAGCCAAAATTGTGGCAAATAACACTTCCTACACAGAGAGGTCAAAGATTCTTGACCAGCTCAATAACCATTTCACCACTGCAGGCTTTGCATTCAATGCATCACCTGTTAGTAAACTTAGTAACACAAGTACTGCCAATATACCTACTAGCCCTACTTCTGCCCGCAGTATCATCAACCCCCTCTTTAAATTCCAACCTATATTCTATAATCAAGTGGAGGACCCACTCCTCTCATTGGATACCAAAAAGAGTGCTGGTGCTGACTCATTAGAATCACTCTAATCCAAGGGGAGTTGCCGCCTATCTGGAAAATTGCACACATTATTCCTCTGTTCAAATCAGGAGACCCCACAGACTTGAATAATTATAGGCCAATCTCACTGCTTCCTGTGTTATCCAAGTTACTTGAGAAAATTGTCAACGCTCAATTAAGGGAATATCTGGATCAAGAAAACATCCTTAACCCAGTCCAATCAGGTTTCAGACCCAAGCACAGCACCATGTCGGCCCTAGCCAAAGTATTGAATGAATGGTTAAAAGCCCTGGACTGCAAACAACATATCTATGCACTGTTCCTTGAGCTCAGCAAAGCATTTGGCACAGTTGATCATTCCATATTACTCAATACCCTGGGCAGCCTTGGTCTCGCCCCCATCGTGGTAAAGTGGTTCCACTCCTACCTCACAAACCATAAACAACAAGTTAAAATACAAAGTGAACTCTCCCCACTAAAAATACTGCCCCGAGGAGTCCCGTAAGGTTCTTTCCTGGGGCCTATTCTCTTCGTGCTTTATATCAACCGAATTGATGCTGGACTGCTTGCAGGAAACATTCATCTTTTTGCAGATGACACAGTCATCTACCCAACCAACCCCTCTTTAGACCTTGCACACAAGGAGCTGCAGCAGGACTTTATCATTCTCCAACACAACCTGTTGAATATGAAGCTCTTATTAAATACCAAAAAAAACAAAAGCCATGATTATCTCTCCACTCCCCTCCCTCAATAGGGGATCACTTGGAACCCTGCATATTATCACCCTCTTTGATGAACAATTAGAGTTAGTGGATAAATTTAAATACCTGGGAGTCTGGCTGGATAATAAACTCAACTTTGGTGCTCATCTTAATGAGTTAACAAAAAAGGTAAGGCAACGTCTCGGTGTATTTTACTACACAAGGCGCCTACTTACTCTAGAAGCTAGAAAGCGGTTGGCTCAAACAACCTTCCTTCCCCGACTGACTACGCCAATTTCCTATACAGTCATTGCCCCCAGTACACACTCCAAAAGCTTGATACGCTCTATCATTATACTTTGAGATTTGTTCTTGGCTTACTATCACAGACTCACAACTGCTTGTTGTATCAAGCATTAAACTGGCCATCCATCTCCATGACGAGGCAAAAAAAGGCCCTTACATGGCTCTACTGAGCTATGTCTGACAAACTGCTACCCTATATCGGTGACCTGTTTGAACCTTCAAAATGTGCCTACAGACTAAGAAACTCCTCTCTTCTCTTTTTTAAGGTTCTACGGACAAGGACATGTCTCGACTCTTCTGCCATTAGCTGCTTCCTACTAGCGCTTTGGAATAACTTGCAAAAAGTACTAAAACTCTCCTTTCTGCCTAGCCCCAAAATATTCAGACAACTGCTTAAAAGATGTCTGAAAACAGCGTGTGACTGTTTCAGGTAAGCACCTCCCCCTGTCAGGGGAGTCCCCTAATCTTCTGGATTGTTGGCCTTCTTATTCCCCCTGTCAGTCAGCAATCCTCTATGGTAACCCCCCTTGCCCCCCCATATCGGCTGGCAGTATAGCCTAGAGGTTAGAGGAACGAGGTGTGAATGAGCTTGATACATCCAGCAGACCAGACCTGAGTTTGACTCTCACAACCTCCACTTGCATACTGTGTGACTCTGAGCAAGCCACTTAACTGCTCAGTGCTCCTAGGTGGCCCCTGAAAACAGGCACTTGTGCCTAGTGGGCCTTACCTGGTTACCAAAGACTAAAAATAAATAAATAAAAAAAAAATTCTTTCCTCCTTCCCTGTGGTAACTACCTTGGGGGGCTTCATCAAGTAGCTTGCCCCCTTGCCTCAGCCCTATATGTCTGTCACCCCTCCTCATTTGCCCACCTCCCTGTCCCTCCTTCCTCTCCCCCTTTGTACTCTACAAATCTCTACTAGTATAGGCCGCACTCTAAATGTTATGTTTTTGTACTTGCCATAAACGTTTTATTATAGTTTGTGTTGATTGTGCATCCTGTTACTCCTTGTATTATTATATGCTGTATTATGTGCTATTGTGTATTGTAAACAAATTTGTCCTTTATGTCCAGGACCATCTTGAAAATGAGCTTGCTCAAGCGATGTAATTGTCTGGTTAAATAAAGTTGGATTGCTAGCGTGATTGATTGATTGACTGAGATGGAGATCCCCGGGGTCATAAAACTACCATGAAGCTAGCAGGCTAATTTATGAAAAGCTCCTATTAGCAGACAGAGGGAAGGACACACTAGGACTTCACACACACATTAAAACACTGCACAACATATGTTTTTACAAATTCTGGGTGTACTTCTCCTTTAAGAAATTATTGCTCAAACACCTGACAGCTCTCGGCATCCGTGAATGCAGGTGCTAATTCCCCTCACACCCTCTCTTGCTCGCCTACTTACCCCAACACCCTGCCCCTCTTGCCTACTGCCCCTTCTTTTGTCTCTCTCTCCCCAACCCTCCCTCTACATATATCCACTTACTCTAACACATGTCTTCTCCTACCCTAATACCCACCCACCCACTACTGCTCATTCCACCCCACTAGTACTAGCCTCCACTCTATCTGCTCCCCACCACCACTCACCCTTATTTCTCAACTCACACCTTTCACTCACTCCCTACTATAACCCCTTGACAAAGACAGCTCTGTCTGCCCTGTTCCTCACCCTTTCCTCCTCTCCTCACCCTACTTGTCTTCTGTCTTTTGCACCCCAAGTTTATCAGTTCTGTTATTAAACTTTGGCTGTACTTTATCATATGTACTTGTTGCACTTTATTGTTGGCTTTTTACTGTTTTTACCTTCTGTATTTACCAATGTCTGTAACTAATGTCTGTAATTACCAATTCTCTACAATTTTAAGTTTTGTACTCAATTGCATCTCTTGTCTGTACCTAACAATGATTGGAACCTTTGTAAATGAGCTTCTAGCTCACAGGTATGATTCCAAGATGACAAATAACTAACTAACTAAATAAACAACAGGATGGTGACTGGAGGGTGAGGTGAACCACTGCACACCAGGGACATTCTTTTCATGTAACAGAATGACAGTTAGAGGTTGGGGGGGGACGACTGGACACCAGCATCATTCCTTTCATGTAACAGGACAATGATCAGAGGTTGGGGGTACCACTGGACACCAGAAACATTCCTTTTATGTAACGGGACAATGATCAGAGGTTGGGGGGACCACTAGACACCAAGAACATTCCTTTCATGTAACTGGACAATGATTGGAGATTGGGGGACCACTGGACACCAGAGACATTCCTTTCTTGTAACAGGATGGTGAATGGAGAGTGGAGGGACCACTGGACACCAGAGGCATTCCTTTCATGTAACGGGATGGAGCTCAGAGGGTGGGGGGACCATGGGATGCCAGGGATATTCCTTTTTGATGTAATGGTATGGTGATCAGAAGATGGGGGACCTCTGAATACCAGGGACATTCCTTACATATAACAAGATGGCATTCGGGGGGCAGGGGGACCACTGGACAGCAGGATACTCTTCTTTTTTATCATTGCATATTTTCTCCCCTTCGGCGTGGGCCCACAACCTCCAGCCACTGGCACCCATGTCCCCAAGCCAGGTCTGGCATGTGGATAATCACCCCATGCCACAGGGTCAACCATCCCCCTGGACAAGGCACCTCTTGTGCTCGGGGGCGCAGGGCACGGCCATCAGCCATGAGATCACCCCACCATTTTCTGCTTTTCTCTCCCCCTGGGGAGCCAGAAGTGCAATGGCGTTCTAGGCACATCCATGCAGACACCCGCCGTGCTCCCCCCCGCTGAAGCTCTGCACGCAACTGTAGTGCAGCTGGCCTCCACCAGTCACCACTGCAGAGCGATGCATGACCCATTCCCACCCCAGAGAAAGGAGAGCCATCATAGGATGCTCAATCCTTCCTCTACCCTGCCAGCCCCCGGTGGCTCAAGTCCATTCCCAAACCTGGGTCGCCAGCATGGTAAGAGGTGAGGCATCCAGCGCCTCAACCCTCAGCGCCACCGAGCTGACGACACCAGGATACTCTTATCATGTAACAGGATGGCTATCAGAGGGTGGGAGAACCACTGAACAACACAGACATTCATTTCATGTAACTGGATGTTTATCTGAAGATGAGGGGGGACCAATGGGCAACAGGTAAATTCCTTTCATGCAACAGGATGGCACTCAGAGGGTGAGAAGGACCACTGGACACCAGGGACATTCTTTTCATGTAACAGGATGGTGATCAGAGGGAAAGGGACCATTGAACCATTGAACACCAGAGACATTCCTTTGATGTAACAGGACAGTGATCAGAGGGTGTGTGGGACATTGCTTTTATGCAACAGGGTGGTGACTGGAGGGTGGGAGGACACCAGGGTCATTCTTTTCATGTAATATTATGGTGATCAGAGGGTTGGGGGGTGCCACTAGACACCAGGGGATATGTCTATTTTATGGGACTATGCAATCGGGGTGGGGGCAGAGTCGGTTACAGGGGTGAAAACCTGCCACCACATCCCATGCAAGTGTGCCCATAATATGCAGGCAAATGGTCCCTTAGTGTCATACGTACCCAATGAGCTAATTTGCGTGGGACCATCTGACTATCACGCCAGGAGCTACCGGTGTTATTGGGTCCAGGGGCGCTGTTCCCTGCACTGCCTGGATGCATGAAAGGGCAGCACTACTCGGCTTAATGCTGCACTGACATACCCTTATATTCAGTTGGATAGTGCCAGGGCATTATCCGACTGAATATAGTATTCTTGTGGTCTTGGGCAGTGGGAAAGTGCAGCACAAACCTTTATATTCCACTTTGCCCACTTTTGAATATCTGACCCCTGGTATTGCACAGTATGTGCAACTGACTTGATCATAGTACTGTGTCTATAGGTTATTACATCCCTTCCCATAGTTCTGTACATTATATATCAGACATGGAAATAAGCAGCATTTAGAAGAAACTGTCTAGTAGGAACTGTTTGTACAGCTTATATCACTACAAGTAAAAATTTCCTTTTAGTATTATTATTATTATGCATTTTTCCTTCTTATATTTGATGTTTGTATACTTGCAATCTGTGCAACAAGACTGCTTTGTAAATATGACATTTCAGCTCTTATAGTTTTTATCTTGCAAAAAAATAAAGGCTTTATTACCATTTCCTCCTTATTTTTATCACCTTTCCCTGTGGTGTGTGCAAAATTACAAAATACAAAGGAAAACATCTGAATGTGAATTTTCTAGAAAATTCTTTGCCAAACTTCAAACATACATATTTATGAACTAGTGGTATTTTGTTTCCACATGCTGTGGTTTTGTGGATCTTTTCTAGTAAGTTATAAACATCAAATATTTGTTTCTGCATTTCATGGCACATGCCGATGTCCACATCTACAAGTATGCCTAAGCATAATTTTCTCTCTCTGGGCTTCACTGATGCAGCTTCCTTTATCCTCTGGCAAGGTGGGTAGATAAATGGCATCCTTCATGACAGACAGCCAGTGCCACTTTATAATCAGGCAGCCAGGGTGCCTCCAGCAGCAGGCAATCAACACTTTCCTTGGTGTATGACTCTGCTGGGGCTAGCACAGGCAGTTACCACCAAGATCCACCTGCACATCCTTCCCTTTGACCTGGTGTTCTCTCTGAGGCTCAATGTCTTTGACATAGAGGTTGATTTTTTTCTTTTGGTTGGATCATCACCCCATGAAAGTTAAATTCAGGCTTCCCCTGATGATCAGTCTCCCCCATGGAGATGGTTCAGTATGACCTTTTGAAGGAAGGGCCAGAATGGCTCTTGGTGGTGCTGGACCTTTTAGGCATGGGTGCAGTGTACTTTGGCAGTGGTGGGGAAGCTGTCAAGGGCCCATGATTCTGTAGCATATGAACAAAAGAAACTTGACAGCAGAAATAGGCCTCACAGTCTATCAAGTCAAACCATGGAGATTCACGTCATGCTGGCATGGATCTCCATGGTTTGATGGGGAGCTGCAAAGGTTGAAGGCTAAGAGATTAAGACTAGTGCTAGACTAAACTAGACTACTGGGGAAGTCTGAGACTGTGGAGGACAAACTGGCTCTGTGTGCACATTATAATGAACATCAGAGTGTAATCACCTTGAAAAAGGCAGAGTTCTTGTCACAGGTAATTACACTAGGGCTAATCATTTAGCTTGGTTCTTCCACATAGTGAATAGAGTTTTATACCCTGTCTGTCTTCAGCCTGGAGTAGCATTTATAGCAAATAGGTTCCCAAAAAGTTCAGTATGTTCCATTTGGACAGAATGTACTCTGTTAGACTGGGGATCTCAGCAGGCAGGCTGTCATGGCCTCACAGTGCCCAACACTGATCCATTGTCAGCACTTTTCCTGTTTGTGGGGAGTCTCGTACAGTATCATTGAAGTGGTTCTCAGGGTAACAGTGGGGCTGTGATCCACTTACTGGGATATGGATCCAGTAACCATGTGGCTGAACATACTTCTTTTTGGGGGCCATACACTATATAGAAAAGTGTATGGGAGCCCCCATAAATAACCAGCTATTCTAATACTTGTGGTTTCCAATGACGATAGGGACCTCTCGAGCTTCGCTCTCGGGGTCCTCATCGTCAATAAGCTCACTGCATTAGAATAGCGTGCTGCTGTATGGGCTCCAGCAACCATGCAGTATCTCCCCATTTTGTTCCTCCTGGATCTCTGTGGCCCTTATGTCATTTTTCACATACAGTGCCACTCCTCCCTTCCTGCCTGCTCTGTCTCTTCTGAATATGTTGTAGCCAGGTATGGCCATCTCCCAGTTGTGGTTATCATTACACTAAGTTTCAGTGATGGCCACAATGTCCAGGTCTGACTGCACCATGAGAGCCTCCAGATCTTCCATCTTGTTGCTAAGGCTCCTGGCATTTGCACACATGGCTTTCCATGATTTGACCTCTAATAGGTTAGTTACTAGTTACTTTCAAATAAATGTAATCAGTTACAGTTGCAGATCTTTGTGTCATCTGCAAACACTCACCTTCTCGCACCTTCCCACACAGCCCCTCAGTGATGTTACTTACATAAAAATATTGAAGAGTAAAGAACCCAGGGTGGACCCCTGTGGCACCCTGCTGGTCACCCTCCTATCACCTGATGCTGCCCTGTTGACCATTACCGACTGATTCATCTGACTAAGTCAGCTCCTAACCTTTGATACCACTTCCTGTCCCACTTCTCAATGCTCAGGCTTATTTATTAGCCTTCTGTGTGGGACTGAGACAAAAGCTTTGCTAAAGTTGAGGTAGATAACATCCACGGCTCCCCCCATATCCACTATCTCAGTAACCAAGTTGAAAAACTCGATCAGATTAGTCTGGCAGGACCTTTGCTCTGTGATGCCATTTTGCCTGCTGTCCAGCTGTCCTGTCTCTTCCAGGAAAGTTACAATTCTTTCCTTTAGCTGGGTTTCCATCATCTTGCCAACCACCGAGGTGAGACTGACAGGGCAGTAGTTACCCGCCACCTCCCTGCTCCCTCCTTTATGTATGAGAGCCACTATTGCCCTTTTCCATTCTTGTGGAACAATTCCCTCTCAGGGATCTGCTTACAAGATCTGCTAGAGGTGCTGCCAGCTCATCCCTAAGTTTTCTAAGTATGCATGGGTGGATGCTGTCTGGTCCCATGGCTTTATCTGTCTTTAGTTTATTGAGTTCAGTTCTTACCCTCTCTACTGTAAAAGGGCGTATGTCTACCCCACTTGTGCAATTATTAACTTCTTTAGTGATGTGCCCATTTCCAGGCTTCTTGTTTGTACAGTAAAGACAGAGCAAAAGTACTCATTTAAGACCTCTGCCTTCTTTGTCTTCATCTACCTTCTTCCCATCACTGCTTATTAGTATAACAATACCCCCCCCCCCCCCCCCCCATTTTTCCTTTTGTCACTTATGTACCTATAGTTGGTCTCCACCTTGGTGGTTTGTTTTGTGCCTGGCATCTGTCTGCCACCTTTGAAGAAGTGGGTGGCTGTCCAGTGGCACAGAAAAAAATTGTCATCAGACAAAGCCCAGGCAATGTCCCCTTCCTCCAAATCCAACAAACATAATGATTTGAGCCCACCCTACTGGGAGGGATTCCTTTCTCTCAGTTCAATGTTTTATTATTTCACTCATGTTATACCCTGAGAGGGAAGAAACCTTAACACCATGCATGAACTCAGAGGGGGCCTCGACCTGGGAAACCTTTGGTGGGATATCCAGCACCAGCGGAGGTGCTACTGTCTTAAGACAGGAGGCCAGAATCCACACCTGGACCCACCTCCACTTCTACTACCTCTTTTATTCCTCCCTACCTCCCCTCCCCTCTCCAGTACTGTGACCCATTTTCAACTATAACCCCATGGCTGGCTTCCCGTGGCAGGAGGAAATAAGGGATGCAACTCCCAAAGTGGCAAAAAGTGAGTACTAGTTGTTCCCCAGGACCCTGTTACAGAAGAAACCATATTCCCTGCTTTCTGGACTACAGGTCTGAGGAGCCATGGTGTGACACCCCATGTAACAATCCTTTTTCCCTCCTCTCCCCTACAAACAGCAATGCAAGTGATTCTGAGTGTATGCCTCAAACCATTTTTACCATTGCTGCAAGTATCTCTCTCCCTCACCATATCCCCCCCCCACCAGCCAGTTGTACACATACAGATTCAATCTATAGAGTCTATAGAGTCCTCTGTTATAGCCATTCATCTAATCACTACAGAAGTGAGTCTCAGAGGTGAAAATATTAGAAAAAGTCAAAATGCTCAGTTCAGTCAAAGACTGGACTTTTCAACCAGCTGTGGTTGAGGTTGATGGAGCATCTCCCTTGCGTCTGAGGCAAGCCACCCAGCATGTAGAAATATGAACATAGGAACATACGAAATTGCCAGCAGATACAGGTAATTTGATCTATTCAGTCTGCTCGAATGTGCAGCAAGCAGTCTTATTAAACTGCAGCTGCCCCCCTTGCTCCCACTTAGAACTTAGTGCCTCCACTTCCAATCCCTCTCCCCCACCCTCTCTACATTTCTGACCCCTCCCTTTCAACCTATCCCACCTTCTCTTGAAACTTCTCACTATCTACAATGTCACTGCCTACTCTGGCAGTGCATTCCAGTCAGCCACCACTCTCTTCATGAAATAGTGCCTCCTCATCTGCCTCCTGAACCTTCCTCCCTCCAATTTCAGGCTGTGACCCCTGGTGTTTCTCCCCCCATTTAACTTAAACAAGCCATCTGAATTAACCCTGCTTATACCCTTCAGGTACCTGAATGTCTCAATCAAGTACCCTCTCTCCCTTCTATCCTCCAGGGTGTACATGCTCAGCTCCCTCAATCTCTTTTCATATCTGTCTTGTCCCCCATCCCCAGGATCATCTTTATCGCCCTATGCTGGACCCCCTCCAGTCTCCGTTAGCTTCCCCACAATGGCTGTAAGGCTCACTGGTCTGTAGTTCCCTCATTCACCTCTGGGCCCACTGTTTGGATTGGCACCCACACGTGCCATCCTCCAATCCCTGGGCATGCATCCAGTATTCAGGGAAGTGTTGAACAACTCTTCCAGTGGTCGTGCCAGGACCCCTACCAACTCCCTGAGTACCCTAGGATGCACTCCATCTGGACCAAGAGCCTTATCTACCCTTAAGGACCTTAGACCTTCTAACACCCTTTCCATAAGGCTCTCCACATCCGTCACCTGCTCTCCCCCTGCCCCCATCCACTCCCACCCCCAAGGTATAGGCCCATCCTTCTCCCTGGGAAAAACTGAGGTGAAGTACTCATTTAGCACTTCTACCTGCTCTGCCCCTGCTCTACCCACCTCCCTCCCTCCTTCATAATCCCTGTGATCTAATCCTTGCAGATCCTCCTCTCCCTAATATATTTAAAAAATTATTTTCCCCTTCTTTGATTCCTTGCACCAGTTTTAGTTCTTTTGAAGCCTTGGTTACTCTCACTACTTTGCACACCTCCCTGGAATTCTTCACATATTCCTCCATGTCCTTATCCCTGTTGGTTCTCTTATATTTCCTAAAGGCCACTCTCTTTTCCCTCACTCTTTCCACTACCTCTCCATTCACCCTGCCAGGTCTCTTGTTCCTGGCCTTTTTGCTTTGGCACTTGGTGCAGCAGCTAGTGGCCTCTGCTAGACCCCTCTTTATGATATTCCATTTCTGCTCCACATCCATGTCCGGGCGGATGCTGCCTATGTGCCCTTTCAGAATGATTTCCATCCTGCCAAAATCTACTCTCTTAAAATCCACCACTCTTGTTTTTTGTAATGGCTGCATATTCCCCAGGTTGAGGGAGAACCACACTGTGTGGTCATTACTTTCTGCAAGGGGGTCCTCCACCTCAGTGCCTTGGACTTGTTCTCTGTCTGTGAATACCAGGTCTAAAATGTTCCCCTCCTTGGTTGGTCCCATCACTCTCTGTGAGAGGCAGCTGTCCTAGAAGGCCTCCAAGAGGACCTGTTCTCTGGCATTTGAAGTGGCTGGGGTATTCCAATCCAGCACCGTGTTGCTATTGCCGCTAAGCCTCTTGATTTGTTCTCCCAGTTCCCTGTCTGGTTCCATACTTTGGGATGGTGGCTCAGTCACCACCCCCAGTCTCACCATCCTACACTTGGAGTGCTGTAGGTGGATCAATAAGGCTTTAGCTTTGACCTCTTCCCCTTCCTCCCTGTTGCACACTATCTCCTTCTTAACATATATACCTACCCGTCCCCCTTTCCCTTTGTCCCTGTCCCTCCAGTTCAGTTTGCACCCAAGGATTGCTAGATCCTAGTCCTGGTACTGGATGGTTCATGTTTCAGTTATGGCGGCTATGTCTACCTCCCCTTCCACCAACAAAGCCTGTAGTTCTACCATCTTATTGTCAAGGCTTCTTGTGTTCAGTGAGACCAATCTCCACTGTGAGTTCTTCCCCTGTTTGCCTATACCTTCTTTCTGACCCCTTCCCCTTTTTAGCCTTTTGCTTCCTTTCTTCCTGCCTGTCAATGGGGGAGAGCCTGGTGGTCTCCCTTGCCTGGTGGTTGAGCTTCCTGTCCCCTTCTGCACCCCTTCCTAGTTTAAATTATACCTTTGTGCTGTGAACTCCACCAGATTTTTCTTTAGGACCTCTGAACCTTTCTTACTCAGGTGCAGCCTATTCTGTGCATACAGATCCTAGTTTTCCCATGTTCTGCCTCATCCCCTGACCAGTCCATATCCCACACCCTTACACTATGTCCCCAGCTATGCATTGAATTCTGAGTTTCTTAGTTTCCTGGCTGTGCTAGCCCATAGTACTGAGAGAACCTCAGAGAATGCAGCTGTCCTCCTCTCAGTCTTGCACAACCTTCCTACTTCCTCAAATCTCTCCTGCACATCTTCTAACCTGTTTCCCTCCAGATTGTTAGTGCCCAGATGCATCACAAAATGAGGCTTCCCCTCCAGCCTCCCCACACATCTCTTAACATGCTACCCCACATTTTCTGTTATCATGCCCAGCATACACTCCACCCATATGCAGCTCTTTCTAACTCCCTTGCCCCCCCTCACACCTTTGACTATTGATTCCCCCAGGATGATGACACTCCACTCTTTGTCTTGCCCACCTCCCTGGTACTCCCCATTCCTCTGACCACATTCTTGGTCTACCACCCAGATACAATCTCTGGAGGCCCCTCTGTCTCCCTTGGTTCCTGTTGTACATTTACCCTAGACCCCTGTTGTTCCCCCTTGCTGCTAGTCCGCGTTAGCAGCATCCTTGCCCGTACCATTCCCCTCCTGCATCCCCCACCCTGATTCAGGCCCCCGTTGCTCTGTAATAGTCCCATCCTTGCCTCCTGCCAGTAGTGTGTCCCCTGGTCCTTTCCTTTCCTGTACTATCGACCCCCTCCCTTAGTGCTTCTGTCATGCCTGTGTTCCACTCCCTCCTTTCTGTTACCTTCCCTTGACTCTTCACATTTCCCTGGGTCTTCTGGCTTCCCTTCTGCCACCCCTTCTCCACTACCCTCTTTTGAGTTGATCCTGCTCCTAACCTGCCTACTAGCTCCCCCACCAACTCTACTATCCTGTTCCTCTTCTGTCCCTTTGTCTGGCCTAGCCCCCTCATGCTGCTCCAGGCTTGCCAGCACCGAAAACCTGTTATTGTCCTCCCTCCCTTTGTCACAAGCTTTCCCACTCCTCCCTCACTGTGCCCTGAGCCCATGGTCTGTACTCTTTCCACTCCTACAATACCTGTTATCATCACCTCTCTCCAATCCTTGGCTTCCTGTTCCAACAGCTCCCTAGTGGTTGTATGGTCTGCCTTTAGGTTCATCTCCCCTTGTAGCTCCACATGTTTACTTTTTGTATCTACTGTGTGGATTTTTCTGTCCCCTGGCCCCTGCTGTTCCTGTCTACTCAGCCCACTCCTTCTACCGAGCTCCTTTCTCAACCCATCAACCTCTGCCCTAAGTTTTCCCATCTGTCTACATACCATGCAACCTCCTACCCTACATGCAATCCACAAGAAGATGTCTACCCCACACCCATTGCAGTCTACCACCAGTCCTGGCTCCCCTTCTGGTCTGTCATAGCCACCCATTCCACAATTCTTTGGCCTTCCCCAAGTTTCACTTCACTCCATGTATTCATTAACTCTCACCTTGGTTTTCTCACCCTGGTTTAGTCTCCACCTGGGTGCCAACCCTCCCTTTCCCAACTCAGAGGTACAATTAGGTTTGGGGCATGCCCACAGTTCTGATATTCTGATGTACAGATAATGCAGTGGATGCTCCTCCCTTTCCTGCTTTCACACAGGAAGCTCCTTCCTAGCTTTTTGCGGACAGGCAATAAAGATAGACTATCTGTGGGTGGGTGGAATTATGAGGAGGGATGGTAGGATATTCCTCCCTGGCTCCTGGAAAGGAAAATGTACAAGAAAAAAACGATCAGGCCACTTTTCCACCACCGAACATTCAGCCCCTTACACTGTACAGTTCATCCGGTTTCCCTCAGTCCCCAAAAGCCGATACCTCAATAGAAGGAGATAAAGTAAACAAAACAAATAGTCAATGCAGCCCTCAAAAGACCAATTCCCACATGGAGACTAACAGTCTGCTGCACAGTGTCAGCTTACCTCCTTCCTCAGGACAGCCAACAGCACAATAGCCTGATCACTGCCCAAACTGCACTCTTGCTCTGTTCATTGATCACCCTCACAAGTACCAGGCCTATCAGACAGAAAGTAAGAACTGGCCCCAATAGCCTCCAGAGGCCATGATCCCCTCCCGAGTACAAATGTGCTGGAATTAAATGACCTCCCAACTTCATGCTGTCATGGGGGAGGTGGTGTCTCTGTGTCCCTTGGGTCCCTGCATAGTCTACTGATGATTCCTGAGATCCTGTTCTCCTGGAACATCCTTGTTCTTCAGTTGTCCCATGGCAATCCCCTGTTTACGGAGGGTCAAGACTGCTTCCCTCACTGATCAGGAAGATTTACTGCCTCCCTCCAAGTAAAGCATGAGCTGCACAGGGACAAACAGTTGTGGTTTGATGTGCTTTCCAAGTAGCTCCTTGATGATCAACAGTATTTCTCTTCATTGCTCCATAATTAATGGGGTGAAACTGTGCTGCAAATAAATTCTTTTATCCCCAAAAATCTGTTCTATTTTATTTTGTGCTGCCCATCAAACTCTCATCTTGGTGGAATAGTCAATTGTCAATAAACTGTGCTACTATAGATTGAGGGCAAGCCTTGGGATCCATGGGTTTTGGCACTAAAGCTCTGTGTGCTGTTTCAATTAGTAAATTGGTGGTGAAGTCCTAGCCATGCAGTTCAAGTAGAAACAATGAAACAAATTCCTCCATTGTACTGCTCTGTGTCCTCAGGAATGCCATGCAGCCTTATGTTATTTCGTCAAGACCTCTGCTCTAAGTCATCGAGTTTGGCTGAGATGGTTCGCTCCCTGTTGTACAGCTAAAATAGTGTGGTGCTGTGATGATTGCCTGCTCACACACTTCTGTTAGGCTGCACTCAAGGTCTCTGGTGCTTTTACTAATGTCCCATAGATCCCGTCATGTTTCTGCCATCTTTGACTGCATATTTATGAGTGAGCTGCCGATATTTTGTAGTTTCATAATCAGTTTTAGTGAAATGATAGTACCACTGACCTCGTCCTCATTAAGATCACTCAGGACATCGGAGATCTCAGACTCTAGCGGCAGTGAACCCAGGAGGCCGTCCTTTTGATTTTCAGAGTTCTTTTTGGTAAAGGGCTGTCGACTCCAAAAAATCTTAAGGCATTATCCAGCTTGGTGGTGCTGGAAGTTGAGGCACTGGACGCAAAATCTTTCATTCAGCAATGATCCTGTGTGGCCGGGGGTTGGCAGGGGAGAGAGAGAGAGAGGATCAAGCATCCAGAAGACCGATCTTCTCTCTCGGGGAGGGGAGGGATAGCTGTCCCACTTGTTGATTGCCCTCTAGGGATGGCTGGAGGGAGATATGAGTCGGGAGGCTCAAGTCAACCTATGATGTTGGTGGGGAGGAGAAGGGAGAAAATCAGGACAATGGAGGTGGCAGGCTCTGTGATGGCCCTGCCAGTGCCCGTTCCAATGCCTAGAATCTGGATGTAGTCTCTGGGGTGGGGGGAAGCCAGCACTTCTAACCCTGGCCCTGTCAAGGGGGGGAGGTAACCCATAGGCGATCACTGGGATAGTTGGGTGGGGGAAGGTGGGTCCAGAGACAGAGTCCCTCCGAGGAAGGGACTGGAGCCACCTGCCAGGCTACCCAGAGGAGGATAAACAGAATAATTAAAAAAAAAATCTTAAGACATTGTTTTGCTGTCATCCTATTATTGTATATTCTCTCCTTTTGGGTTGCTGAATCCATCTTTGAGCTGAGGATTTTGAACGATTTTGTTGAGTAGGAAGCGGAGCATCAAAAGCTAGCTGCTCATTGCCCAAATATGTCCTGGTTCTCATCTTTAATACTGAGTCCCAACTCCCATCCCAACTGGCAGTACCTTAATGGCAGTTGTGAATGAACCCCATCAACTCAGTGCATGTGTGCAGCACTGCAGTTCCCCCAATACAGCAATTGCTTTTGACCACACAAACACTAGGCATTGTGAGCAGAGAGATGCTCAAGTTACCCCTACCCCCTGCCAGCTGTTGCCAGACTGGTCCAGACCCTTAGCCAGCACCACTGTAAATAAAACAACATGAACAAACATTCTGCCCGATCCGACTGGCTATGGCCATCACTTTCCCTATATGCCCTGGGAAAACTGATGCGCCTAACTGGAACAGAGCCCTGAGTGGAGCCACTAAGCTTGTCACTGTGTAAGGTATCTGATCTTATAGCTATGCTTACCCAGGGTTTTTGTTTCCGTCAGTCCCTTAATTTCCCAGATCACAGAGGGAAACTGATGATGGCCTGGCCACACTGGCGTCCGTATTGTGGCCTTCCAGGGGTTGGGGGCACTGTAATCTCTCTATCTTGTCTGTTTCCAAGTGTAGACTACATAACAAGTTGTTTTTTAACTTGAATCACAGCTCCAGGCTGGTTTCTGTGACACTAAGACCTGCTTTAAAAACCATAAGCTGCTAATCAATTACAAGAAGACTAAGACCATGCTCTTCCCCTAGCCCACACAACAGGTACAAATCACACAGTCTAACCATAGGAGCCTCCCCTCCTCCAACACTGATACCCCGTTGGCTCTCCCATCTCCCTTCCCCCTCCTTCCTTGAGTCCTGTCCCCTCTTCCCACCCACTCACCTCTCACCCTTACCCCCTACCCCTTCCTGAGCCTTCCCCTCAACTCCCAACCTTTCACCTCCTACTCCTGCGCCCTACCTTTTTTTGAGTCTGCTCCTTCCTCCCTGCCTCCTCTCCCATCACCCTCACCAGCCACCTTTCTCCCTTCTTTCTCTTCATCCCCCACCCTCACCATCTTTTCCCAGTTTAATTCTCACTGTATCGCCTGGTCTCTTGGTACTTGGGGCTTCTCCCCTGCCCACCCTGCACCTATCGCCTCTCTACTAACCTGTCACCACAGACAACTGACTGGTACTCACTGTTAGGCATCTAATACCTGTAAGTCTATTATTTGGGCTCCTACTCCTCCTTATGCTGATTGTATTGTTTGCTCCATTATATAATTCCCTCTTCTAGTCCTGTGTAATTTTGTGCTATTATGTTTTGTATCGTGAATTTGACGTGGAACCTATGCAAAGAGCTTTGAGCTCAAGTGGTTTTATCTGAGATTGTAATAAATACTGAACAATGAAGGTTTTCCACTTGAACAAGTACCCAACTTCAAGTACCTTGGGATCATGCTGGATGCCTCCCTCTCCTTTGGTACGTATGCTGACTGTGTTGCAATAGCAGTCAATACCAGGTTAGGTCTGTTATACAGGCACAAGCACTGCATGACACTGGCTGAACTCTGGACTGCCTTTGCTAGTTCAATTCTATTTGTCTATCATTGACTACAGACTAGTAATTTACAGAGCAGCTATGGACACCACACCTTTAAAAAGGATCTGCACAGCCCTCAACAAGGCATGCGAGTTGATTACTAGAGCGCACATGCTAATGCATACTTGCGATCTGTATACACAGATTAACTGGTTAAACCTGAAGGGCAGTATCACCTATCAAAACTGCCTTCTGGCAAAAAAAAGCAGTCTTGGTCAGTCTACCTCTGTCACTCAGAAATACTTAATCCAAGCATCCAACTCCCACCACACTCTGGGCATGTTTAACCAGGCATATCAAGTGCCTTTTGGCCACACAACCCAGGTGCAGCATTACTTTTCATGCAGGGCGCCCTACTGGCTAAATAACCTTCCCATGGGTATTTGGGAAGAGTCCAGGATTGGCCTGTTAAAGTGCAATCTTAGGAAACATCTCACTGCTCTTAGTAGCTGTAACTGCCAACTATAAGTCACCTGTCTCACTATGTGGCTCCTTTTCTCTATTTCCCTATTAACACCCCTCCCGTTTTCACTCCCTACCTCCCACACCCTCACTTTTGCTCCCCTTACCTTAACCCTCTTCACTCACTACATCTTTTCCCTCCCACCCACCTACCTACTCTTGATATTGCTCCCCCCTCCTTACCATGCCATCTCAATCCCCTCCTCTACCCACCTCCCTTCCCCCTTTGGTTTTCTATATGGTCCTCGCTACCTACCCCACCCCTCCCATATTATGCCTGTGCCCCCTCTGCTTCCCACCTCCCATATATGTGTCTGTCATTTTGCCCTCTCCCTTCATAATGTACCCCTCACCCCCGGCCCTCTAACAATGCCTACCTCCGGCTGCATCGTTTGCCTCCATACCTCATGTTCATTTTTCCCCATGGTCTAGATTGTTTTTTAACATGTTTTGTTGCACTTGACTATTCCTCTGAATATACCATAACTGTATTCTACCATAACTTGAATTGCACTTGAGCTGGCTGTTAGGACCTTGGATTGTTTATTTGTCAAACTACTGCTGGGCATGACCAAATCTCTAACCATTTTGTGTGCATACATCCCACCAAAGGTGGAAAAATGTGAATTAGACAACCTCATCAGTCATCTGACTAACAACCCCATGGCCAAACTAATTTTAATGGGAGACTTTAACTTTAACTGGTTGAATAAAATGGCAAACAAGTCTACCTTAATGGATACCTCACTTACCCAGCTTATCAATGAATCTACGAGGCTCAGCCCCAAGACTGGAATCCCCACAGTACTTGGTAGGATACTTGTGAACCAATCTGATAGAATTAAAGTGGCCGGACTTCTACCAGACTCACTCAGTGACCACTCCCTTGTATTCTGCATCTGGAGGAATAACTCCCCCAATGCTCCACCAAAAATCCTGGTCACCCGTGACCTGTTGAAGTTTGTCCCAAGTGAGTTCCTCAGGGACCTGAGTGAAATACAATGGAAGAACTTCAGAAATCTCCGATATAGACAAGGCTCTGGATTTCTTTATCAACCACTTCTTAAGTGTGCTCAACAAACATGCCTCCCTCAAGCAGCATATGATCAGGGTAAAATATCACACTGAATTGACAGAGACCTTAGGAAATGTTTAAAACTTAGAGATAAGGTGCAAGGGATTGTCAAGCACTCTGGGGAGCATACTGACTGGCTCAATTATAGGACCTAGAGGAACAGGTGCAAAAAAGATCTAAAAAATGCAAAAAGGCTCTATGTGGAGTCCCTGCAAACCAAGAACCTGTCTGACCCTAAAACAATTTGGTCCCAGATCAGTACCCTACTAAAAGGATGTTCAACTGTCCATACCCAAAGAATGTCAGTCAATGGCAAACCATTTTTGGCACCTGATGAAATAGCCAATGCCTTCAATATCTTTTCCACCAGCCTTGACAAATACGTTGACCCAACACCAGGAAATTCAAACCCTCCATTCCTGGTTCCACCCCTCGGTCTTCAATTCTACTTCCATCTGGTATCTTGAACGGAAGTACACACCCTGCTGTACTCTCTCAAACCCAATGGCTCAGCTGGCTTCGACACACTTTAGCCCAAGTTTTTGAAAAACTGCTGCTCCAGTTATTGTTGCTCTTCTCATGAATCTGTTTAACAAATCCCACTTGCTTGGGAAATTCCCAACCAAATGGAAAATAGCCACGGTAGTCCCCATCCACAAGGGGGGAACCAAAGAGCTGGTTGAAAACTATTGTTCCACATCTATTCTCAGCACTCGTTCAAAAACCTTAGATATGCTGGTCTTCAATCAAGTTCAGGACTATTTGGAGCTCAGTCATCTACTTTCGGATGCACAACATGGTTTCTGGAAAAAACATGGAACAGATACAGCCCCAGTCAGGTTCACATCGATGGTCCTTGGGGATATGGACAAAGGCTTGGCCACGGGGCAGTATTCCTGAATTTAACCAAAGCTTTCAATCTGATCAGCCATGCTGTCCTCATCAACAAACTTGTCCACCTCGGCTTTGATACCCATGCCTCTAGCTGGTTCCAAAACTACCTTTGCGAGAGGAATCAGCTGGTTAAATTGTCAGATATGATGTCAGATCTTAAGCCAGTCAACCCAGGATGTCCCCCAAGGGACCATCCTGGAGCCCTTACTACTTTCCGTTTTCACTAATGATATACCCAAACACTGTGGAGGGGCAAACATAAAATTATACGCTGATGATGCTATCATCTACAGAAGAGCTAGTTATATTCCATTATATTCATATGTTTTCCCAACATGCAACCTTTGTAAAAGACCCTGTGTCTTAAAGGTATTGTAATCTGAGATATAAATAAATAATTTTTTTTGACTGGGTGGACACCAAGGCGAGGCTACATTGCAAATGCATCATGATTGGGTGGGAAAACTTTGGAGAGTGATTTATGTGTGCTGTGTAGTAGTACCCTCCTCACCACCAGTGTAGCTGTGGTGCTCAATCAATAAATGTAAGGATGGGGGGGAAAACAATTGTGGGGGGAGGGTCAGGAATGTCATTTTTGTCACTCAGACTAGTCACTAATTGTGTGATCCAGAGGAAGGTTTGCTAGTAGTTGGATGTGGAATTGGATTCTGAAATTTGAAATCCATATCAGTTGGTGTGTTTGGGATTTCAGACTTTCAGACAACATTCCCAAAAATTAAAAATCCTAAAAAATGGAATGGAATTGAAGATTCCAAATTTAACATCAGAAATCTGAGTAACCCCATTTTATATTGTTTGCTCTGCCTTTGTGAAATGTTATTTACTATATATTGTAAGGTGCCCAGAATCTGACAAGAAGGGTACCATATAAATACAATTTACTAGTTACTTGCTAATACTGCCGTGAAATCATCTCCATTATGTGCTTGTGTTCAAAGTTCCCTGCATGGGGCCATCCAGAGCCATTAAAAATGTTCAGAGCTACCTGAAATTATTCAGATAGCCTGCAAGTACATTTCAGTAGTTTGTCACTGTCCAGCTATTCTGTAACAATACTATGACCTATGGGTGTGGGTCACTCTGGAGTCAAGTAATAGAGCCACTGTTTGCACTGGCATGATCTACAGACTTCCAGTACAGGGGGAGGAATTAGATAAGGTACTGGGTGCGGATGGTGAGGGACTTCAATCTTCCAGATGTAGATTGGAGCCTCCCAGCTGCAGCTTCAGCTGGAAGCAAGGACATGCTGGAGTTCCTGCAAGGGCATTCCTCAGGCAACTAGTCTGTGAACACAATCATGATAGGGTAATACTGCACCTGGTGTTTACTAACAGGGACAGTATTGCAGACATCAAGGTGGGAGGCCACCTGGTGGCCAGTGATCATTGTACAGGGCAGTTCAATATAAGGACAGGTATGAAATCAAATCATAAAAGGGCAAGAGTCCTGGACTTCAAAAGGGCATATTTTATAAAGATGGATGAATGCTTCAGGGATGCCCTGGCATGTAGGATGACCTGAGATGTGGAGGAACAGTGGGCGAAACGAAAGGGGGATAGATAAAGTGACAAACCTCTGTGCCAAGCAAGTGAGCAAGACCAAGAGAGCCTGCTATGTTTCTCAAAAGAGGTGGTGGAAAAGGTAAAGACTGAAAAGGGATGTATTCAGAAGGTACAGGTAAAAGGAGATGCAGAGGGAGGAGGATAGGGAGGCATATCAAGGGAAACAGAGGGACGCAGGGAAAGCAGTAAGGGTCATGAAAGCATAAACTGAAGAAAGAACAGTCCAGGTGGTAACAAAAGGGGACAAGACTTTCTTTTAGGTATGTAAGCAAAAACAGGAAGACCAGAGAAGGGACTACAAGCTTAAAAACAGATGGGGGGGCTGTACAAAGAGGGATCAGAAAAAGGCAAACATTCTGAACAAATACTTCTGCTTGGTATTCAAAGAGGAAGGAGAAGAGGAGAGACCACAAATAAGTAAGAAGAACCATGGAGGGGGAGAGTTGTATACTAGTACTTATTCAGAGGAGAGAGTTTTGAAGGGACTCACTAATCTGGTAGTGGACAAGGCAATGGGACCAAATGGAGTACATCCAATGGTATTGAGAGAGCTCAAGGAGGAACTGGCTGCACCTCTGACAAGTCCTATCTAACAGCTTACTGGAAATGGGAGGTTCCAGAGGACTGGAGAAAGGCAGATGTAGTCCCACATTACAAAGGTAGTTGCAAGGAGGAAGCTGGCAATTATAGTTGAGTCAGCCTGACATAGGTGGTGGGAAAGTTGATAGAAACCCTGCTGAAGGAAAGGATTGTAGAATATCTTGAATCCAGTGGGATACAAGTCCCACAGCAGCATGGATTCATTGGTGGGAGGTCATGTCAAATAAATTTGATAGGTTTATTTGACTGGGTAACCAAAAAATTAGATCAGGCCAGAGTGGTGGGTGTGACCTACCTAGATTTCAGTAAAGCTTTTCACACTGTTCCATATAGGAGACTAGTAAGCAAGCTGGGTAACTTAGGAGTGGGTTCAAATGTGGTAAACTAAATACGAAATTGGTTAGGGGATAGGTGACAAATGGTGGTGGTAAACAGAGTTCATTCTGAGGAAGGGAGGGTGACCAGCAAGGTGCTTCAGGGATCAGTACTGGAACTGGTCCTCATTAATGTCTTTATAAGTGGCATTGCAGAGGAGTTGGAAGGGAAGATCTGCCTCTTTGCAGATGATACCAAAATCTGCAACAGTGTGGACAAACTGAGTGTGTGAAAAGGATGAGCAGAGACCTGAGAAAGCTTGAAGAGTGGTCAAGGGTAAGGCAGGAAGGTATCAATGCGAAAAAATACAAAATAATGCATTTTGGGAACAGAAATGCAGGGACAGAGTGCAAAATGGGGTGAGTGGCATTTATGATCACTAAGCAGGGAAGGAACTTGGGAGTAATCATCTAAGATGACAAAGCTGGCCAGGAAGTGCAACAAGGTAGTTGGGAGAACTAGTGGGATGCTGGGGTGGAAAGGTAGTGGAAAGGGAGTGGTATCACCAGCAGAAAGCTTGAGGTGGTGTTGCCCCTGTATTGAACACTGGTAAGACCCCACTTTGAGTACTGTGTCCAGTTCTGGAGGCAACATCTCCAGAAGAACATAGACAGAACAGAAGCAGTCCAGAAGAGGGCAACTAAAATTGTTGAGAGTCTGCACCAAAATCCCTATAATGAGAGACTAAAGGACCTTAATATGTACACCCTGGAAGAGAGAAGAGGAGGGAGAGGTAAATAAGGTACAGGAGGGAAGTATTTTTCAAAAAAAGATGCTCAAGAATGTGGGGCCATGCTATGAAGGGGGGGTGGTATTCAGGAGAGATGTGAGAAAGTACTTCATGGATGCCTGGAACAGCCTTTCACCACAGCAGGTGAAGGCAAAGACAGTGGTGAGGTTCCATAATGCGTGGGAGAGGCATTTGGGAATCTTAATGGAATGGGGAGGGAAAAAGAGCTGTAAACTGATCAGGGCCTGTGGTGATACTGTTGTAACCCCCACCCCTTCATTTTGCAATGATAGGCGGTATGCTGTTTGAATCTGATAACAGCACCAGGTGGGCTGGATTCGGGGAGGAATAGGTCACTCGGCACAAGGGCTAGGTTTGGTTACTCTGCACAGGGGCACCCAAGTAACTCCAAGCACAGGAAGCAATAACTGTAATGTCCAATACCAGAAATGGGATTCTGAAGTGTGGCTTTTATTCACATCCAAACAGAATAAACAAAGCATAGATGGACCCCCATGGGGCTACACTCTTGGTAATGCAGATTAAAAGAATCAAGAACACTTCTTCTACACTTTAGCCCTCAGGCTCTGAACCCACCGAGCACACAGCCTGGACTTGCATGTTGCTGTGGGTACACAGCTCAAACTAGTACACTGTTCTGGGTTTTCCCCTGGCTCGGCTCCCTTGCTGGCCACTTGGACACCTTCCATATGTCATGGAAACATTTAGTGGTGGCTCCCTAAACCACCTCAGAGCACCTCAGCTCTATCAGGGAATTTTCCTTTTAATCCCACATCTGGGTACTTTCTTCAGGCACTGGCCGAGTACCTGAGAGAAAGTAAAGGTGCCACAGAGAAAATCCGTAGAGGTGAATTTGGTTACTACTCATGGGGGGGTCTCCCACCTCTCACTCCCACAATTCATACCTGGCCATTTCTCTGGACAGTAAACACCTCATACTGTAAAGTTTGGCAATGTAGATTATGGCTAAATGTATGTCACATTTCCTCTGCTTGTCTTGCTTTCCTTTGTGCTGGACTTGAACATACTTTTAATTGGCATAGCCCATTGCTCTAGGCCCCTCATGGATTAAGCAGTCGGAATCCCCACATTACAACTGTACTTGGCTGTCTTTTTCCTGACCCCACAGTAACAGTCCCTTTAGTTTCCTTCTGTTAAGGTGAAACACACATGGTCCTCTTTCAGAGCGAACTCACCCTTTGGTTGCAGGTGCCCCACAGGCGATTCCTCCACAGGAATTTCTCTCTCAGAGCTTCTGGTACTGCAGCACAACTTGAAATAGGCAGCTTCTTGCCTTAGCTGGAACCAGGAGGGTTGCCCCTGGAAAACAGGCAAATCTCTCCCCCCATCCCCTCAGGGATGGGGCACTTTGGACCAGTAACAGCGGTCTCCACCACTTCAACAACCAGTTTCTATGTTCCTCTTATGGTGGAAACACACACCTTCTCAACAGTAGCTCTAAAACAGAACTTAAAGCTCTGAGAGCCTGCACACAGACAGCTGTATTACTGTCTCTCACCAAGACTGCACACAGACTGAATTCAAATTCCCCAACGCTCTATGCTAAGCTCCAACTGCAATATTCCAATGTGGCTTATGCAGCTCCGAAAGTTCTATGGTGACGTCATCCCTCAGTCTCAGCTGAGACTGAGAACAGAGTAAGACAGTGTGAAATCCGTTTAACTGGAGTTTCACAAGCTGTCATCCCTGCCTACCACTAGGTCTTACTGGGATTCTAGTAACCCTGGGTAACAGGTGGGTTAAACTGTAAGTACGGAAAGACGGGCAGACTGGGTGGGTCAAGCTGTCCTTATCTGCCGTTAAATTCTATGTCTATGACTGTCTTTGTCTATGACAAACTGAGAAACAGGGAAAAATGTCAGTAGAAAAAGACCACTTGGTTGATTCAAATTTCAGTCTGCTCTTTACATTGACTGGCTAATGAGAGTAGTGGATTAGGACTATGTTGTGGATTTACTGCACTGTACTGTACTTTATTTCAGCAAGGGCTTTCAACTCGGTGCCTCACAGAAGGTTGCTAAAAAAGCTAGAAGATCTGGGTGCAGTGAAGGACACAGTTAGATGGGTGAGAAATTGATTGAAAGGGAGACATCAGAGGGTTGTGGTTAATGGAGTTAAATCAGAAGACAATGAGGTCATCAGTTGGGGTGCCACAAGGATCTGTACAGGGTTCAGGCCTTTTCAATATATTTATCAGTGACATGGGAAAAGGAATCCAGGGCAAGATGTGTCTCTTCATAGAGTCCTGTGGCAGGGTAGACAGTGAGGAGGAGTTAGGGAGACACAGAGAGACTTACAAAGGCTAGGGGGTTGTTCAAAAGTTTAGCAGTTGAAATGCAGTGCCAAAAAGTGCAAGGTAATGTAAACAGGGAACAAGCAATTCAGAACAGAGTACAGGGGTAGCCCGTGACATGGGTGTCGGAGATTGGGTGCCTACAATAACGGCGATCCAATTCCTGGTGCATATCATTGGGGCTACAGTAGGGTAGGGTGGATGGATTGGTGGGGAGTGGCGAATATAGCAATGGGATGCCACTATACATACGCGTACAGGGGGAAGCACGCATGCACAGTGAGGGGCAGGAGGGGATGTGAGGGGTGGTGCCACGGTGGGTTGCCGAGCCAACCCCATGGCATGGTGGGTGGGTTGGTCGTGTGGATGGGCAGGGTACAGGGTTCAGGTCCGGGCGCTGGTGCATTCTTGTTGCGCCCAGCCTGAACCTCGTTTTCTTAATTTTTTCACACACCCCTGACATGTAGTCCCCTGGAGCTGACAATCTTTAAGTGGGGGGGGTGGGAGTCAAAGCCCCCTGGAAGGGTGCGGGGGCATAGCCCCCCACATAAAACACTAAAAAAGGAAATCCCCAGAACCATTTTTCTGTGCGCCGGGGTGTCAGAGTGCCGACATTTTTTTCGCCACTGTGACTTCGCAATAAAGGCAATCACCTTTAGGCTTTCGCCGTTATCACATAAACCCAAGTATTATATGGGGGGGAGCTGGTCATGAACTTTATTTATTTATTTATTGAAATTGTTTCACCAGGAAAAGCACACTGAGCAACAACTGCTCGTCTCCTGGTGCGACCTGGGTGGAGGGGTACAGAGGGGAGGAGAACATAGGTTATCAAACTTCTTACATATTTACATACAATTTACATAATACAGATGCATGAAGTAACATTTTGCATACATTTGACAAAATTACTGAGTGTGGATAACATAAGTTCCCTAACAGACATAGTAATAGTTACAATGAGGAAAAAACAGACAGGGTTAGTTCTGTGATACATAACACAGACTGTATAAGTGCAGAGCTGGCTAGCTCAAAAGTTGGGATCAAGTGCAGTAGTTAGGTGTAGGGCCAACTAGTGTAGTGCCCTTGGACCTATTGGAAGCTGAGATGGGGGGCGCACATGGATGAACAGGGGAGTGTTAGTTGCAGGAGCAGTTTACCGAGTAGAGGTTGGCAAGGGCAGTGGTTAGTGATCAGACAGAGGAGGCATGGTGAATTAGTGTGGGGACAGTGCTCCAGAGTTGAGGGAAGCGGTGTGAGAAGGCGGCCTGGCTGACTGAGGTCCTGAGTCTGGGGATTTAAAGGAGCCAGGAGTCTAGGGACCTCAGAGCATGGAAAAAGACCTAGGAGTCATCATCAGTGACTCTCTAAAACATTCCAACCAATGTAATAATACCTATAGGAAGGCACATAGGATGCTAGGGAGTATAGGAAGGGGTATCGACAGCAGAAAAAAGGAGATATCACTATCTCTGTGTCGATCACTGGTGAGGTCCCACCTGGAGTACTGAGCCCAGTTCTGAAGTCCTTACCTATTAAAAAATTAGGAGAAGCTGGAGACACTGCATTGTAGGGTGACTAAAATGATTCAGGGCCAGCAGGGCAGATATTATGAGGATCGACTCAAAGCACTGGACATGTACTCACTGAAGGTTAGATGAGAGAAGGGAGATGATATAGTCCTTCAAGTTCCTGAAAGGACAGAACAAGATAAACTATAAGGAACCATTTAGCACAAGTAGTAGATCAAGAACTTGAAGGGATGAGTGGAAACTGGCCAAGGGGAGGTTCAAGATGGAAGTGAGAAAGTGTTTTTTGTTTGTTTTTTACAGAAAGGCTGATGGAGCTGTGGAAGAATCTACTAGTTTATGTGGTAGACATGAAAACTATCAATGGTTTTAGACACAGCTGGGACAGAGTGAAGGGCTTAGTTTTTGCTCAGGGTGGTAGTGGTAGGGCAGGGAGCATGATAGTGGATAGGGTGAATTAGAACTCTGCATGGACAATTGGTCCTAGGATTGGTAAAGTGTATGGGCAGACTGGCCTGACCAATGGCCATTTTTGTCAGGCATCATTGGCTAAGAGTGCCTTGGCATTCTCCAGACTTTGAACAAAATGGAACCCTACCTCTATGGATGTCACTAATTGGTCATTACATATAACAACCCTCATGTGGTTCACTAAAATAAGGGTAAGAATGGCAGACTAGTAAAGTGGAGCAGTACTGCAAGCTTAGGAACTGACTGTTAAACAGCAAGTGTGTAGTATAATATTTTGAGTGGGTATGAAACTAAAATGCCATCTAGCACACCAATGCTTTTTCCCTTTTAAAATGATTACTGTTTCTTTTCAGACTTTGAAACCGCATGAACCATATAGCCATTTGTGGTAAGTGCTGGATCAAGTTGTCTGGACTATCAGCTTCAGTTGTTTTCCATGAGACTGAACAGTATGAAGTCAGAAGGGTAACTCATGAGCCGAATAGAATGTTTATTCAGTTTGCTAGTGGTAACTTACCGGTCAGCAAAGAAAGATAGTCATGTGAAGAAAGTGTTATTTCTAAGCAGTTTAGGTTATGAGGAGAAGAAAAGTTTACTATCATTTGTGTAAAAGTGTAGTATCAGACTTTTCTTTTTTTTTTTTTTAGTTTTCGTCACCTGTATTCATAGGACTCCACAGCATCACTCTGTTAGCAAGCACTGTATCCGAATTCACGTAACTGAGGCAAATACACTTCTAGTTTGTCACTGTACGTCTCTTTGCTGTGGTAGACCTATAGATGGTGATGTTTTGTCTGTATTTCTTTTTGTTTGTTTGCCTTTTGGATTAAAAAATAAACTTTTCTTCATGGTTTTCAGTGGCAGTGAAGTACCCTACTTCCACAGCTTGGCATATTGTTATTTACTGTCAGTGGGCCCTATGCACTAATGGGGTGAAGTGGCTATGCACACGTATCTAGTGCGTGCAACCACTCCGCACCCTTTGGGCCCCCCCCCCACAGGATTCACCTGCGGGAAGTGCAGCCCCACTACTGGGCCACCTGGAGGGCAACATGGTTGGGATGAGAAGGGAGTGTGCTGGGGGGGGGCGTGCCTGCACTCCATGACATTCACAGAATCGCAGAGCTCTGGGCACGGGGGATGCACAGTATGCAGGGGGAGCCCCTGTCATAAGGTCTGCATGCTCCCTGGGATGTCGCCCCCAGTCACCGACAGACAGGTGGGGACTGCCATCCCTCACACCATGCCATCCCAGATCATGGACAGTAAATGGTGGTCTGGGATGGCCGACCGGGCACCAGCCCGATTCTTTGAGGAAGCACTCTGCCTTGTGGCAACCATGTCTATGCACCCATGGGCGCAAGGGATCCACTGGTGGACTGGGTCGGGCATCACATTTGATACCCACCCAGTCCCACGTATCCTTCCTCCATGCTCCCATATGCCGAGGTGGCACAATGCCAACATGCAGTATTGTGTTGTCCAGAAACAAAGTGTTTTTTGCTGGGGCATGTGTCCCCTGCATCTTCTTCAATTATATATTGTCAGCTCCAGGTCGCAGTTGTTTTGGGGAAGAGGCAAAACACTGGGAGATGCTGCATCACTGAAACTGGAACCATTACAGTGGCTTTTGCTGTTTTCTTTGAGTTTCACTGTTATGGTGTCACTGTGCAGTGGGCCTCCGGTATTATGGGCACTTTCTTTTTCTTTCATAGAAACATAGAAACATAGAAGGTGACAGCAGATAAGGACCGTAAGACCCATATAGTCTGCCCATTTCTTTTTCTACCTTATAAATGTGCCATCGGCCTTTGCTCTGTCAGTGGCCTATCTATTCATAGTCATTTGTATTGCTCCCATATGCCTATCCCATGCCTGTTTAAAGCCCTGCACTGTATTCATAGCCACCACTTCTTGTGGTAAGCCATTCCATGCAGCCACCACCCTTTCTGTGAAAAGGAATTTCCTCACATTCCTCCTTAATCGGCCTCCCTCTAATCTCATGCTGTGTCCTCTTGTCCTGCTATTTTTCTTATATTTAAACATGTTAGACTCTTTCACCTTGTTAATGCCCTTAAGGTGTTTGAATGTCTCAATCATATCACCTCTCCCTCCTTTGCTCAAAGGGTATACATATTGAGCTCTGTTAATCTGTCCTCATATGTCTTCTGATGCAGTCCCTGCACCATTTTGGTTGCCTTCTCTGGACTGCCTCAATTTGGTTAATGTCCTTGTGAAGGTGTGGCCTCCAATACTGCGCAGTACTCCAGATGGGGCCTAACCAGTGTCTTGTAAAGAGGATTATTACCTCCCTCTTACGACTTGATACCCCTACTAATACACCCTAACATCCCCCTAGCCTTACCTACTGCTTTAGAGGTCTGCTTGGATGATTTCAGGTCATCAGTGATGATGATGATGCCCAAGTCTCTTTCTTCCTTTGTGACTGCTAGCAACTCCCCTCCTAGCCTATAGGTGGCTTCAGGGTTTCTCTTCCCTATTTGCATGATTTTGCACTTTGCATTAAATCCCAGTTGCTACTCTTCTCTGACCATTTTGCTAGTTTATCCAGATCTCTTCTCATTCTGCCCACCCCATCTGGATCATCTACTCTGTTGCAGATCTTGGTGTCATCTGCAAACAGACAAGCCTTACCCTCTAGTCCATCTGCAAGGTCACTAATGAAGATGTTGAAGGACTGACCCCAGGACTGATCCCTGAAGTACCCACTTGTGACTTGCATCTCTTCTGACTGTATACCATTTACCACCACTCTCTGTTTTCTGCCCGTCAACCAGTTTGCCACCCAGTTGACCAACTTCTGACCCACCCCAGGCCTACCCAGCTTATTTATCAATCTTCTATTGGAACAGTGTCAAAAGCTTGCTGAAGTCAAGGTAGGCGACATCAACTGCTCCCCCTTGGTCCACCACCTGGTTACCAGTCAAAGAAATCTATGAGATTAGTTTGACAGGACCTTCCTTTGTAAACCCATGCTGTCTTGGATCCTGTGCCCCTATGGATTCCAGGTGTTGCACTATCCTTTCCTTAAGGAGTGCCTCCATAATCTTGCCCACTACTGAGGTAAGACTGACTGGTCTGTAGTTCCCCGCCTCCTCCTGCTACCACTCTTGTGGAGTGGGATCATCTGAGCCCTTCTCCAGTCTTCTGGGACCTCTCCTGTGCTCAGACACTCACTAAACAGTTCTGCTAATGGCTCTGCTCAGTTCCACCTTTAGCTCCTTAAGTACCCTGGGATGTATGCCATCAGGTCCCATTGCCTTATCCACCCTGAGCTTAGCAAGCTCTTGTAGGACCTTTCTTTTGTAGGGAGTAGTGCTCGCCTCCCTCCCCCGTGTCCATGATGCTGGAGCTGTGGGCCCTGCCCTACCTTCTCTTCAGTAAATACTGAGCAAAGTATCTATTTAGAATAGATGCCTTTACAGGGTCCTCCTCTCACATGCTCCTTTTCTCCATTAAGCTTAGCAAAACCCCCTCTGGATTTTCTCCTTTTACTAATCTAGCTATAGAAAGTCTTGTCACCTTCTTTTACTGTTCCTGCTAGTGTTTCCTCAGTTTGGGACTTTGCCTGCCTTACTTCCCTGCTTCCCTTAGGGCAGCTTGGTATGCCTCCTATCTTCATCCCACTGTGTTCCTTATATTTCCTGAAGGCCAGCCTTTTGGCTCTGACCTTTTCTGCTACTGTATTTGAGAACCAAAGTGGTTTCCTTCTTCTTTGCACTTCCTTTTCTGTCTAGCATGATGGGATGTTGCTTCAAGTATTGCATCCTTAATGCTTGCCCACTTTGCCTGCCCCCTCACCTGTGTTTCTTTTTGCCAGGGCTAGCTTAACTCTGTTGGCCATCTTATCAAAGTCAGCTCCTTTGAAGTCCCATATTTTTGCCTTGGAATGGGATGATTTAGATGTAGTAGCCAAATTGAACCATACCATGTGATGGTCACTGGCCCCCAGGTGACCTTCTACCTGGAGATCTGTGATCCCTTCCCTGTTAGTCAGTACTAGATCTAGGATAGCCCTGTCTCTCGTAGGTTGCTGTACCAGTTGTTTGAGGACTTCCCCCTGCAGAGAATTCACTATGTGTCTAGTTCTGGCAGATGTTCCCTTCTGGTATCGACCAATCTGTATCCGGCATGTTGAAGTCTCCCATTATCAGAACCTCCCCTTTAGCTGTCATGTTTTGTATATCTTCTAACAGTAATGTGTCTATGTCCTCCCCCTGGTCTGGGGGCCTGTAGACAACCCCAGTTCTTATGGCTGTCCCATTTCCTGTTTCCAGGGTTAGCCACAGTTCTTCTGGCTCCTTATGTGTATTCTGAATTTCTGTAGCTTTGATATTTTCATTGACATACAGGGCCACTCCTCCCCCCCTTTTTGCACCTCGGTCACTTCTGAACAATACATAGCCAGGTACTGAAGTCTCCCAAGTGTGGTTACTGGTAAACCACGTCTCACTAATTGCTACTATGTCCAGTTTAGCCTCTGACATTATTGCCTACAGGTCTGGGATCTTATTTCCAGGCTGTGAGCATTTGTGTACATGATTTTCCATTGGCCAGATTTTGGTGTGTTAGTTGTTGGGTGAGGTTTGGCATTACCCTGTGCGTCGTGTGGGAGACAAACCTTTTTTCTTACCTGGTGATGCAAATGAACTGCAAACATGCTGAATCCCTGTTTGACCACTAGCTGAGGGGGGAGGGGTGTTCTTCCCATTTGACGTGTGGGGTGCTGCACCCCTCTCCCCATTTGCTAGTTTAAATATTCTTTCCCTGTAGCACTATTTGGTCAGAACATAAAACAAACACAATGGGCCAGATATTCAAAAGGGTTACGCCATGCGCGATAGGGTTGCACCTGCACAAGTCTGAAATTGCTCCATTCTGCGATATTCAGCAGGAGGCTGTTGCGCCACTGAAAACATGCTAAGCAACAGCGCAATGCAAATGAATGCATGCTGAACTGGAGGGGGAGGAACCATGCATAAACTGCACAGCCCGATATTCAGCCGGGCTGTGCAGATTTGTGCAGGCACAACCCCTAACCTACGCCTGCACAACTTTGAGCCTTTGAGCCAAAAAAAAAAAGGATCAAGTAGAGGGCCACCCACAGGTGAGCTGCCACATTGCAGGGCGCAACACAGCAGCTGCCACCTGTGGCTGGCCTCAACCCTCCTGTGCCACCTGCAGCCCGTAGCGGGCAAAAGTGCAAAATTCCCCAACCATCCCCACTTGCCTGATCGCAGGCATAGCTTTAACACCCCCAACAGCCCCATCATGGGCAGCAATGTGTCTCCCCCAACACATCCCTGGTGGTCTATTGGACCGATAAGCCCTATCACAGGCTGGAGTAGTAAAACACACACACACCCCTCCCCCCCCGAACATATCCCTGGTGGTCCAGTGGACCGATAAGCCCGATTGCAGGCTGCATCAGTTTAAACACAACCCTTCCCCTCCTCCCAAATATATCCCAGGCGCAAGTCCTCGGGGATCGGCGCACCTGCATGCTAATGGCATGCAAATGGGGCCATAATCAGATGCAAATGGCCCCCTGCACCTTGCATGAATTATGGCCCCATTTTCATGTCACCTTTTGAATATCAGAAATTTGCGCATGGGCGCAATGGTGCTTAACGCCACATAAGAGTTGACTTGCACCACTCTGACCACTTGCGGTGGCACAAGTTCCACTGCACCATGCACAGTGGCTGTGGCGAGGGGGTGATATTCAAAGGAGTTGCTCAAGGGCGCAACTGCTTTGAATATCACTCTGGCCACACCCTTGCGCAACTATTTTGTGCAGCGCAAGAGCTTGCTCCACAAAATAGCGCAGTTTGAATATCTGGCCCAATGTTTTTTTTTGGGGGGGGCTTTTATACCACTTTAAAAGCATTCCATTTACTTCTACAATTACCATCAGCAATGTGAGACTGAATTGGTATAATATCCTATGCCTGCCTTTATTTCCCATAACATCCCCATCTCAGTCTGTCACAAAATCTAAGTGTGGAGGTACAAACTCCTTTCTGCATTTCATTCATTCAATCTACAGAATAGGGTTGTCAGAACCCTCTGAAGTTCTGGGTTCTAGTTCTAGTCTAGAACTTTTGAAAAAATTCTAGTGTTCTAATCTTTTTTTTAGAACTTTTTAGAACTCGAACCCTATTTTTTTATTGTGCCGCCAGTAACGAAGATAGTAATAAAATACATGTAAAGGAAAAACTGTTCAAAATAAGGGGGAGAGAAATTATCTTGTGTGACATTGATAGGAATACAACTAGGTTTATCTACAGTTTCTTCTGTTTGCTAAAGTCAGCAACTTAATACGTAACAGGCCCACCCACCCATCCATATGTTAAAAGTTTTCCTGCTGCAGCTGCATCATAGTTCCTTAGTGAAAGAAAGAGGCACATTAGCCATTTATGTACTCAGCTTATATACTCATCGTCATGAATTAGGAGAAAAATAACTGATATTACCTAATTTCAGCTATTTGCTGCTTTCTGTTTTAAATGAGTGAATCAAAAGTTGCTATGTTTAAAAAAGCTTTTATAACAAAGTCGAGCCAAGTACTACAGCAGCAACATGTGGAACTGTTACAAAACATATTATGTCATAACATATTCAGTCAAGACATTGGAATAAAAAAATATTTGCAGAAACCACAAGAAGGCTGCTCCAATCCTAAGTTGTGCCTGTGTGAAAAGCTGAGCACCAAGAACAAAAGACACAGCACCAACACTTCCAAAAATATACTGTATTATGCGTTTTAACTGATAGCATCACAGTACAGAAAGCCATGCAGGACAAAACAGTTTAAACAGACAAAAGGTCCTTTTGTCTATTTAAGCTATTTTTGTCCTACATGGCATTCTAATACTATGATGCTATCGAATAAAACACCTAACCTATTATTTTAGGTATGTCTTTATTCTTAATAAAAATATGCCAGTCATTGTTGCTGGCAAAATGCATACAATTTTCTAAGGTAATACATACATATACCAACATTTTGTTGGCAAATTGAAGTAATACATACAAAAAATTCTAAGATGATGCATTTTTGCAGCTGATACTTCAATAAAATCTGTATTTCAGTCACATAAATAAAAACAGTGGTTTCCTCACCACATACTAAGGAACATTTATGTAGCTGCAGCAGATGGCATGTGATGTTTAAGGGACAGCGTCTGTCAACCCCATTATGTATCAAATTATCACTACTTATAAAGCAAAAACACTATGATACGTCACATTCTGTGAAAACTGCTGATGCAGATTTTCTTTTATTTCTGATTCCTTTATTCTTTTTTTAAAGGGGACAGGACAATTGTGCTAGGTGGCAGCAGTTTGCAATGTATTTAATAAGAATATATATTATGTGTACAGTAGGTTCGGTCTGTCATCATTTTTTCCTCCACCATCCCAGCTGATCACGAATCTGTAAATGAAAGGACTAAAACAACACCCACCTTTCACCCCATCACCCATTCCACTTTTCTTCCACCACCTCATCTGTGCAGTAGCACCCATGCCCCTTACACCCATGTTAAAACCAACCCACAACCCTCACCCATGTACTAGCATCCATTTTCGTTTATGGCTAACATTTCTGTAATTGAAAATAATAAACAGCTACCAATTAGAACTCATTGTTTTGTCCTCTTTAAAATTGAAAATAGACCGTCTCCTGTCCCAGCCGTGCTGATGCACCACAAAGTCACAGAAGGTAAATCAAAATATATGTTTGCACTTTAACTATAAATAATATGATACAGAAAGGATTGACGTGACAGTGTCCCTTTATGCCAAATTTGGGCCTGTTCCACTGATGTTAAAATTGCCCTGTATATAAAACTTGTTGACTTTAGTTTAGACCCTAGCTACAAAGCAGTTTGCCATGAAATGGTGAAAGTTTAGGGGTATATAGTCCAAGGTAGTAGATCGAGAAAGGAGAGAGGCGACAACCAAAGTCATCACAGTCTGTAAAGTTTCCTTTTGGTACAGAGACTCCGTCCCACACAGTATTTTACCAGCCACCACCATCTGAGTTGTCATCATCATCACCATCAACATCCACAACATCAATCACTTCAGGATCAGTTTGTATACTCTTGTAGGGATACGAAAATCTTGACTTATTAACTTTAATAAAAGTTAACGTGTGTACATTTTCTGGCAGCAACCTATTTCTGGTGTCTGTCACAATATTGCCAGCTGTACTAAACATGCGTTCTGAAGAGACACTTGTTGCAGGACAACCAAGATATTTACAGGCTTCATCATACAGCTCTGTCCAAATTGACTTTTTGATCTCCAGTATTCAAAGGGCATGCATCAATAGGAATAGGCAGTTCTTGCAGGTAACTGTCTACCATGTTGGACAGAGACCGCTCAGAAGAGGAATCATCAGAAGCAGCTGGTATGGCAGCAATTTGGGAAAAGGTTTTGCCACAATTTAGCTTGCTACTAAGGGCTGAAGAAGTGGCAGTTGTGGAACAACTACTGTTAATGTTTGGTGACTTTTCCAGTTCTGTATCCCTTTGTGAAGATGAACCTGCATGTTGTAGTGATGACAACCTGATGGTACTGTGCGTGTCTGTGTTTGACTCCTGTGAGTGCTGCAGCTCATCTAGCAACATACATTTGTACTGCTCTATATCATCTGTTTTTGGAAGATGTATAGCCTTGAACCTGGGATCTAAGAGAGTTGCAAGGATGTAGTGTCTTGATTTAGTCATTGCAACTAATTTGTCATTGGTTTTGAAGCGCTCGCTCATTCTCTTTCTGAGATTCCCATGATATAGGCGACATGTTGTCACTGCAGATCTGTCTTTTCTATTTGTAGATTTAGAACACTAAGATGATGTGAAATGAGCATTATGGTGGGATAACCTGACTCACAGATGCACCTTCAGAAGACATGTCCTTGTAGCTGTCTCAAAGGAGCTAGGATACAGACCACTGTCTCCATTAATTTCCACTGCAGCACAGACAGCATAATGCCATCTCCAATAATGTAACTGGAGCAGTACTCATGTACAGCTTGCTTTTCTCCAAGAGGCGCTGCAGCATATAAAGCGTTGAGTTCCAACAGTGGAAACATTTTGAATCAGCTTTTGCTGGGGCAGCTTGTGTTTTGCAGTTCGGACAATGTCCGTATAGCCTTAGTTGAATGTGAAGAGTGAGTCACAATTTTTTGCAAACAGCAATCATACCATCCACTTGTGTTTCGTTGCTGAGAAATCCGTGACAATTAAGTGTAAGCAATGTGCAAAGCAAGAAACGCAGAAATCCTCCATCCTGTATTGCTTTTAAGATGTTGGCTCCATTGTCACTTACTATGAAGCCACATTTTAGACCGTGAGAATAAACCCCATTCGTCAAGGAGGTCATTTAGTTCCTGCAAGATGTTTGCAGCAGTATGACTTTGCCTAAACTTCTTTATATGCAGCAGCCATCTTTTAGGGTGTCTTTGTTTTGAAGAAGCACAAGAAAACGTGACCCAATGGCGGTAAGGACATGTAATCTATGTTTTGAGTGCTGGTCCACATATCTGTTGTGACATGAATAACCCCACCCTCTGCAGTTTTAATGTGCAAGCATCACTGTCACTTTTAAAGCCTGATAAATGTTTGGTATTTCAACATAGGAAAAGTACCTTGATGAGGAACATTATAACGAGGCTCTACTAATGTCATGAGCTCCTAAAATCCTCATGATCTACCAAAGAGTATGGGAGAAGGGCTCCGCTAACAGTTCACCAATTCGGTGATTAAGATGAAGGGTCTTTGGATGATTTCTAGTAAAGGTATTCTTCCTTTCAAATGCCTGAGACAGTGTTAGCTGTTTGCAACATGTCCCTGCTGGTTTATTATACACACGTGCTCGATGGGCAGATGGACGCAGAGATGATGGACTAGGACTTATACATTCAGTGCCATCACTGGATGTGCAGCTGGTACTAATGGTGCTGACATTGGTGGTAACAGTGATCCTAGGGCTGGCAGTGGTTCTGCCCGCATCAAGTTCAGACAATTCAGTATCCATTTCAGATTCCTGATCCTGACCCTTCTCACGTGTGCTCTGGAAGATGGAGGACATGGGTTTTGGTTTTGGATGATCAAGCAAAACTGAATGCTTTTTCAGATGGCGTTTAAAAGCTGTAGTGCCAAGGCATGACACAACTTTACCACGGCTTACACTCTGTTTACACAGGAACAAATTGCTCTGCATGGATCAGTTTACTGACTGAGAAATAATTCCACACCTCAGATGTGACAGATTTTGTTCGAGTGCTAGGAAGATAGCTAAAGACTGTTTGTGTCTTTTCACCTGTCCTAACAGAACCTGGGACATGCTCCTAAGTGCTAGAAGAGTGGACAGAAGACTCTGATGGATTTTCATTGCTGGCCAACACAGAAGTGGTGGATTCAATGGATATGTCTTTTCATTGCCAACAGTGCTGGATGTATTTGAAAGTGCACTACCTGATTCATTGTCAGCAGACTTGCTCATTTCACTTTGTTGAGGAAGTAATGATTTGTCACGAGACACAACAGTGTGGGACTGAGACAAAGAGCTACTGTCTGAGTCAGAGAGGACTCACTGTCACTTGCATTATTGCTGCTAGTCACAGGGATCTTAACAGCATGAATGGCATACCTTATGGTGCCTCTCCGTGTGACCCCAGCAGCTGTACAGGTTTTCTTAAAGGTCCCCTTTACCACACTTCACTGTTGCTCTTTTGCTGTTTGTTGAATTTTTATCACGTGAAACATTTTGGTTATTTCTGTTAGCACCAGGATTACCACTACCACCAACACCTGCTCCAACACCAGCACTAAATGCTTCATCTACGTTGATGTCAGCCATAACAGACAGTAAGTACCAGTACTACCAGTCCAGTATACTGCAGTGAACACACCAACACCCAAACAATTCCTGTGTAACAAAGCAATGTGATCTGTAATTGCTGGCTACAACTCCAAAATGTTATTTTGGTTGTGTGACACTGTGATACATGGACTGAAAGTAATTGAAGAATATGACAGTATGCAACTAAAGGATCCCAGGTTCAAGGCTTACAGAATGATTGGGCTGCTGGGCATAGGCATACCATAGCAATCAAAGGGCACACAGCAGCAGGGTGATGGGCTGACCACAGGAGGCCAGGTCACCTCGCAACCCAGGAATAGAAATTATATTTCTACGTTTCTGTCATATGTAGGTTAATGCCACCACACAACTGGCCACTGGGCTTCTCTCTGTAACACACACACTGGGTAGGTACAGTGCAGTCAAAGAGCACACAGCAGCAGGGTGATGGGCTGACCACAGGAGACGAGTCACATCGCAAACCAGGGAATGAGAATTATATTTCTACGTTTCTGTCATGTAAAGTTAATGCCACCACACAACTGGCCACTGGGCTTCTCTCTGTAACACACACTGGGTAGGGCACAGTGCAGTCAAAGGGCACACAGCAGCAGGGTGATGGGCTGACCACAGGAGACCGAGTCACACTCCATAACAGGGAATGAGAATTATATTTCTCGTCTCTGTCATGTAAGGTTAATGCCACCACACAACTGGCCACTGGGCTTCTCTCTATGCACACACACTGGGTAGGTACAGTGCAGTCAAGGGGCACAGCAGCAGGGTGATGGGCTGACCACAGGAGACGAGTCACATCACAAACCAGGGAATGAGAATTATATTTCTACGTTTCTGTCATGTAAGGTTAATGCCACCACACAACTGCCACTGGGCTTCTCTCTGTAACACACACACTGGGTAGGGTACAGTGCAGTCAAGGGGCACACAGCAGCAGAGGTGATGGGCTGACCACAGGAGATGGAGTCACATCGCAAACCAGGGAATGAGAATTATATTTCTACATTTATGACATGGGTTAATGCCACCACACAACTGGCCACTGGGCTTCTCTCTGTAACACACACACTGGGTAGGGTACAGTGCAGTCAAAGGGCACACAGCAGCAGGGTGATGGGCTGACCACAGGAGACGGAGTCACATACGCAAACCAGGGAATGAGAATTATATTTCTACATTTCTGTCATGTAAGGTTAATGCCACCACACAACTGGCCACTGGGCTTCTCTCTGTAACACACACACTGGTAGGGTACAGTGCAGTCAAGGGCACACAGCAGCAGGGTGATGGGCTGACCACAGGAGACGGAGTCACATACGCAAACCAGGGAATGAGAATTATATTTCTACATTTCTGTCATGTAAGGTTAATGCCACCACACAACTGGCCACTGGGCTTCTCTCTGTAACACACACACTGGGTAGGGTACAGTGCAGTCAAAGGGCACACAGCAGCAGGGTGATGGGCTGACCACAGGAGACCAGTCACATACACAAAACCAGGGAATGAGAATTATATTTCTCATTTCTGTCATGTAAGGTTAATGCCACCACACAACTGGCCACTGGGCTTCTCTCTGTAACACACACACTGGGTAGGGTACAGTGCAGTCAAAGGGCACACAGCAGCAGGGTGATGGGCTGACCACAGGAGACGGAGTCACATACGCAAACCAGGGAATGAGAATTATATTTCTACATTTCTGTCATGTAAGGTTAATGCCACCACACAACTGGCCACTGGGCTTCTCTCTAAACACACACACTGGGTAGGGTACAGTGCAGTCAAAGGGCACACAGCAGCAGGGTGATGGGCTGACCGCGAGGCGGAGTCACATCACAACCCAGGAATGAGAATTATATTTCTACGTTTCTGTCATGTAAGGTTAATGCCACCACACAACTGGCCACTGGCTTCTCTAACACACACACACACGGGTAGGGTACAGTGCAGTCAAGGACACAGCAGCAGGGTGATGGGCTGACCAAGGAGACGGAGTCACATACGCAACCCAGGGAATGAGAATTATATTTCTACGTTTCTGTCATGTAAGGTTAATGCCACCACACAACTGGCCACTGGGCTTCTCTCTGTAACACACACACTGGGTAGGATACAGTGCAGTCAAGGGGCACACAGCAGCAGGGTGATGGGCTGACCACAGGAGACGGAGTCACATACGCAAACCAGGGAATGAGAATTATATTTCTACGTTTCTGTCATGTAAGGTAATACCACCACACAACTGGCCACTGGGCTTCTCTCTGTAACACACACACTGGGTAGGGTACAGTGCAGTCAAAGGGCACACAGCAGCAGGGTGATGGGCTGACCACAGGAGACGGAGTCACATATGCAAACCAGGGAATGAGAATTATATTTCTACATTTCTGTCATGTAAGGTTAATGCCACCACACAACTGGCCACTGGGCTTCTCTCTGTAACACACACTGGGTAGAGTACAGTACAGTGCAGTCAAGGGGCACACACTGGGCTTCTCTCTGTGACACACACAGTAGGGTTACTTCAGAAAGATTTATTTGCCTTTTTTTGCCCCCCTACGTTTCTGTCATGTAAGGTTAATGCCACCACACAACTGGCCACTGGGCTTCTCTCTGTAACACACACTGGGTAGGGTACAGTACAGTGCAGTCAAGGGGCACACACTGGGCTTCTCTCTGTGACACACTCACTAGGGTTCAGAAAGATTTATTTGCCTTTTTTGGCCCCCCTTGTATGCTTGTTGCTGGCAGCTGCTGAGTGTGCAGTGTGCTGCAGTTTCAAATAATCACATTTCACATTCACAAAGGTTCTTATAATCTTCAGTCTTCTTATTTTTTTTAGTCTCTCTCCGAGTCCTCCTCCAGTCCTCCTGATATTGGTCTTATCAATCCTCCCTATTCCCAGTCCCTTCCCCCAATCTTGATTAATCCCTCCCGATTCCTCCTTCTGTCCTGAACGGCCCAAGTCCCTCCCAGTCTCCCCGATTTTAGCTTTTTCTTTTCTTGGTCTCACAGGAGAAGAAGTGGCCACGACTGGACAAGAGAAAGGACGGGCTTAACCGCTTTTGCTACAGTTTGCTGGTGTTGCCTCTGTCTGCGATGATCCTCAGTCAAATGGCGCTCCTCCTCATGGCGCATCTCTTTAAATACCCCCACAGATCCCGCTGCTCACGTTGCTTACTCGACCCCACGTCGTCTCGCGTCTCGCGGTGATTCGAACCCTTTTGCGAACCGTTTAGTGTTCGAGTTCTAAGTTAGAACTCGAACACCAGGGTTCGAGGAGGGTTCGAATCTTTGCCGAACCTGTTCTGACAACCCTACTACAGAAGTACATAAAAATCACAGATCCACACAGACAACTGCCTCTGTAGAGAATAAATGTACTTCTAATGCTTAATCAGCTCCTGGTTTTTACAGTCACCATTCACATGTACACTCTGGGGGAAATATTCAGACTGCGCTGGGCACTAGCACAAGTGGGGGCGCAGCACATCTGAGGAAAGAGAAATATTCAAAGGTGATGTGCCATGGCGCATCACCTTGGAATATGGCACGGAATGCACATGGCGCAAGTACAATGTGCCAGCATATTCTCCAGACAGGGAGGACTGGAAATGCTCCAGCACAACTGTAGTTGCGCTGTGAACATCACCCGTGATATTCAGAACTGGGCTTGCAAATGGGGCCATAATGTACAAGGCACAAATGGGGCCACTTGCATGTCATTATGTCTCCATTTGCATGAGCTGCGTAGGGCAACCCAACAAAATCCACCTGGTGCCCTGCATAGCTACCGACCACAGGTATTGGAGCCCTGGCAGTCTAGTGTTCTTCCCACCCTCCAGTATGCCAAATCATGGGCATTTTGTTTTATAATAACCCTCCCTGGTGGTCCAGTGGTCCCCTCCCTCCACCACAAAGAAACCTGGCCATCAGCTCCCCATCATCATCGGCGGCGACTGCACCCTGTCACATGCTGCCTGCCGAGATGGCGGCTACAGTATGAGCTGTAAGTCTATTGGTCCACAGTGTGGGCCAATGGGCTTAAACCATATTGGGATTGGTTATAAGACAAACAAGTGAATGACTGCATTCATTCACATGTTTGTACCTGTGTAGTACAGTATGGTCTGTAAGTCCATTGGGCCACACTTTGGACCAATAGGCTTACAGCTCATACTGTAAGCTGTCATTTAGCGGGCAGCCAAGCGGTATGTGGGCGGGGTGCAGCCACCAGCCGATGACGGGCGGGCTGGATGGCTGGGTTCATCTGTGAGTGGGAGGGGAGGGGGGAACCACTGGACCACCAGGAATCGTTATTATGATACAACTGCCCACTATCGGGCATACGGGAGGGTGGTAGAACACTAGACTACCAGGGAGGGTATTATAATACCAATGCCCATGATTGGGCATACAGGAGGGTAGGGGGAACCACTGGAACACCAGGAAGGGTTATTATGATACAACTTCATGTAATCGGGCATACGGGAGGGAACACTAGACTGCCAGGGAGGGTGTCATAGTACCAATGCCCACGATCAGGCATATGGGAGGGGAAGGGAACACTGGACCACCAGGGAGGGTTTGGGTGCTTGTGGGCAGTGCTGCTGCTGAGTGAGTGGCCACCCATGGCTGGCAGCTGTTGAGTTGCACCTTGCAATACAGCCGCCCACCTGAGCCCTGTTTTTTTGGCTAAACTTTGTGCCCCGGTGTGTTGCGCATCTGGGGGTTGTGCCAGGAGATGCGCCACGCATCCCAGACTGAATATTGGGATGTGCTGCATACGCATGGGCATGCCCCCTGCAGATGCACAGCATACATTATCAATGCACCCTGGAGCATTGGGACTTGCGCTGCACAAGGCACCCTTTTGAATATCGTGCCGGGGCACATTGCAGGGTTGCGCTGGTGCAACTTATTTGTTTATTTGTTTATTTGTTTATTTGGAAACAATCAGAATTACAACCCTTTGAGTCACAGACTCTTTTGCAAAGGCTCCACGTCGGTTACAAGGGTGGAGGGTAGACAAATACAGTAGAGAACATACATGTAACAGGCAGAATATACATAAAAAAAATCAAAGGAGCAGTCCAGTCAAACTTAGTGACTGTTGAGGAAGTTAGGCAGCAATCTTGGGATACCCAGGCGGGGATTATTGGTGAGATACGTGGGGCCTTGTGTGGCCCTGAGTCGAGAGTAGGGGGGCAGATTAACCGGGTGAGCAGAGTTAGCCGCAGCCACATATGACTTGGTTGTACCATGCTCAATCCCTTTGAACATCTCCCCCTCTGTATGTTCAGAGTTGGCTCGCTGTATTCAAATAATTCACAGTTACATTATTTCCAGTTTGGTGATCAGCTCGGCATCATAGAGTGCAGACTTTGGCTGGACCTAGCAGTGAAACAGAAAAAAACAAACAACTGAAACAAATGTTAACAAAATGATTAGGACCACATTTCAAGGCACAGTTTAAAAACTAATTACATTCACTTCGCTTCTCAACCACAAAGATCCACAATACAGATCTGCTCTTTAACTAACAACAGGAAAAGCAGGATGGCTAACAGTTGTCCTGCAGGAAAGAAAACTGCAAATGCAGATGCACTGTCACAAAATGTACAGTAATGGCCATTCACTTGACCAGTTCTATGCCACTGTTGCTGGTGCACATCAACTAGATCATTGTTGCTGCCATGTGTGAACACAACCATATTAGCAGTTTCACAATGTGTTACATTGTGACCATAATCCCTCTTTCCCCGGAATCGCATTCTGATTTTGTCATTTTCCTTGGCTGTCTGAACAGCCAGCACCACCTACAATGACTACAGTCCTTGACAGAGGATGTGAAGTCTGCGCTGGTAAGCATGGTGTCACCCAGCCTAAACAACACTGGCTGCTATCCAACCCTGTGGTGAACTCCTTTCTTCTATAGCTGCCATGCTTTAAACATTTTTATGTTTGCTTGCACGCATGTGCAAGAAACATAGTGCCATCATACGAGTTTTCCAGAGATGTGTCAGCCTCTTCCAATTCAGTCAGTGTATTTGCAGACGCGGTCGCAGAGCACCAATCCGTGCTCCAGCTGTCTATGACAGCTGTAAATGCAGTGGCATACAGTTGAAAGGGAGAGCTCCACTTGAGTGAGCAGAGCTCTCCCCCCTCGTGTGCTCATGCACCTTCCCCTTCCCCTCTCCACACTGTATGGACGACGGGGGTGCCCAATCCCCCATCAGCTCCACGCCCCCCCCAAGGCATCCAGGTGCCACGCTGGGAGTCCACCCCAGCATGGCAAAATGATGTCATGGCCAACAGGGGTGCCCAATCCCCATCCCGGCTCCACTGTCTCTCCACCCCATGCTGTCACGATGGGGTGCCATTCCCCGCCGGCTACACTGTCCCCCGAAGTACAGGGTGCCATGCTGGGAGCCCACCCCAGCGTGGCAACAGATGCCATGTGGCCGACGGTGGTGCCCAATCCCCTGTCGGCTCCACGCCCCCCAGCCTTTCTTCCTTCTGCCACGCTGGGAGCCCACCCCAGCGTGGCAACGTCCCGCTGCTATCTTTGAAAAAACCTGTAAAGAAAAAAATGGACCCTTGCAGTCTCCCTGCCCCCCCACAACCCGCACCCACCCACTCGCACCTGCCTCCCCACACCCCCTCACCCCATACTTTACCTCTGGAGTCCGGCGCAACGATCTCCGGTGGACCGGTAACACGTCTGCACTCTTCAAAGCCGACCGTGAACTGAGGAAATGCCAGTAAGCTATATAATGGGATAGATAGGGGGTTTTAAACTTTGTTGCATATCTCAGGTATTTTTTGGAATTTTTGCACCAAATTTTCGACATGGGGTTTTTGGGACCCCTCCTCATGAATTCTTGCACTGTCATGGCGTTACTCATGCCCGAAGGGTGGTTTCGCAGCCACTGTGCAAAATCACCTTTCCGGAATGATTAACGAAATGACACTGCTAGTGTTCATAAGGTGGGATCTCAAAAAGCCTATTTTGAAAATTTGGTGGAAAAATTCTTAAAAATGACTGTTTTACGAGTGTGTTGTGCAGTTCCTACGCAGGCTCGTGTTAGAAATGTTCAATATTTTACTCCAGATTTTCAACATTGCCATTTTATCACACCTTCTTATGAGCAGTACAACTGTCATTTTCACATCTCACCCAAAATGTGTTTCTGCCATGTAGCTACAATGGCGCAGTCGTTGTCTGAAATCAGTATCTGGACACATTAAGAAAATCACAGTGACACTGTTCCATGAGCAGAGGTCTTAAAATGGCTATGTTGAAAATTTGATGAAAAATTCCTAAAAATGACTGTTTTACCAGCGATGCGTATGCGCAGTTCCTACGCTCGGTCAGTAAGTTTGGCAAAGTTTTAATATTTTCACCCAGATTTTCAACATTGCCATTTTACCACACCTCCTTATGAGCAGCACAGCTGTCATTTTTCACATTTTACCCAAAACGTGTTTCCGTCCATGTAGTGCACAATGGCGCAGTCAGTGTGCGAAATCAATGTACAGGACACATTAAGAAAATCACAGTGATACTGTTCATGAGCAGAGGTCTTAAAATGGCTATTTTGAAAATTTGGTGAAAAAATTCCTAAAAATGACTGTTTTAGGAGCGTGTGTTGCAGAGTTCCTATGCACGCTCGTAAGTTCGCAAATTTTCAAATTTTCACTCCAGATTTTCAACATTGCCATTTTACCACACCTCCTTATGAGCAATACAGTTGTCATTTTTCACATCTCGCCCACAATGTGTTTCTGCCCATGTAGCGCACAATGGCGCAGTCGGTGTGCGAAATCAGTGTATGGGACACGTTAAGAAAATCACAGTGACACTGGTCATGAGCAGAGGTGTTAAAATGGCTATGTTGAAAATTTGGTGACAAAACTCCATAAAATGACTGTGTTATGAGTGAGCATTGCGCAGTTTCCACACACCCTCATAGGTTCATGAATTTGTAATATTTTCAGTCCAGATTTTCACCAGTGGCATTTTTCCACACCTCCTTATGAAAAGTACAGCTGTCATTTCTCCCAACATGGCCAAATATGTTTTCAAACTTTAGTGCAGAGATGCGTGGGTCGCTGTGGGAAATCATTGTTCGGACAGATAAAGAAAATCACACTGACACTGTTCATGATCGGAGGTCCCAAAATGCCTGTGTTAACAATCTACTGTAAAAAATCCCTAAACTAGTTACATTACGGTGTGCGTATGCATAGTTTCTACGCTTACACTCGTGACTTCACCAGTTTTAAGATTTACAGCAGATTTTCAACATTGCCATTTTTTACACCTCCCCATGAACAGTACCACTGTCATTTTTCACATCCTGTTCGGAATGTGTTTTTGCACCTGTGGTGCCAAATGTCATGGTCGTTGTACAAAAGCAGTTTTCAGCTAACAAACTGATATTGCCACTGTTCATGAGGTGGGGTTCACAAAAAAACCACGTTGAAAATTTGGAGTGAAAATACCAACGAATGCCTGAGGCGTTAGGGTTTCTGACCATAACGCCCCACCCTGTAGAGTATGACAGGCATCAGGGGTGTGACTTGGGATTCTTGCCTGTCATGCTCATACCATTCCACCCCCACACACACCCTGCAGCCAGTGAGAGGCATCAAGGTGTGCCTCGACTTTTGGGCCCAAACTTCACCCCATTCTTCTATACCGCACCCATCTCACTGTATTTCCTGATGGAATGGGGGTGTGGTATGTCCAAAGACCCCAAGGCACACCGTGACACTTGTCAATGTCTGCAGGGTAGGGTGTGGTGAAATGGCATGGTCGTTATGCCTGATGACCCAAAGGCACACCCCAATGCCTGCCACTCTCTGCAGGGTGGTGGTGGGGTTGGCTTCAGTTCAGTACTTTGCTGCAATTCCTATTATGCAGCTCTGTAACTTCTACACTACCAATGCCAGTGCCAGCAAGCAAACATTTGGCATTGACAAATGCTTGTTAAATCTCCTGCTGTTGTCCCCTGCATGTCCAATGACTGAGAGAGATCTTTAAGGTGGAAGTAAATACTCTGAGCCAATCAGAAGGAGTAGAAACAGCATGAGAAAAGCACCAGAGTTTATCTCCTTTGGCACTTGGTGAGATGATATCATTTAGGGGTTTTATGCAATTCTCCAATAACTTTTAAATTGGCCTTGGTATACTTCTTTTTTGTATACAATAGCACACACAGCATGCATATGCTCTTCAACAGTCTCAAGGCTTACTCACACAGTGACCCCCCCACCCCCACCAGAACACTCCGGAAATGTTGGAAAAGGAAAAAGGCATCCTACATCACTGAAGAGTGATGCCTTAAGAACACTGTTTACAGCATTTCAGAAAATGCAGCAGGAACAAATCAGATGGTGCCGATGTAAGTAGTTGCTGTGTGAATGAGCCTATAGATTAGGGGCTAGACAGACACTCGATATACATAGATCAAAATCGAAAGTACAAAGGTTATAAGACCGAAGCTTTAATTTTCAGGAAAGTGAAAGTATGTGGTGTGCTGGGTCATGGGTGCACAAGCTTCGCCCTCATAGTACATTAGTAGGTACTGAAGAAATATTTGTTTTCCTTTTCTGTTTCTGCAGGGGAAAACAATATTGGGGCACAAAAAGGCAGCTGGCTGTAGGCTCTCAGGAATAAGAGTGTTACCACTGACACTTACAGGAGGGGCAGCAGGAATCTTAATGTAACCACCTAATTCCTGGAGTTACTAGAACAATCCCATCAGTATTTAGACCAGAAATGTCTCTGGACAGCAATAGAGGGATTAAACTCTCTACCATACATTACCTAATTGTTTCCCTGGCTAAGCCTGGCAGGGAATGAGGTGATGTCATTTGGAAGTATCACAGCAGCATAATCCCTCTTGGCTCAGCTGCTGCGAAGCTGTTAGAACCTTGGTAGTTCTGAGCTGGAGTTTGATGGAGAAGGAGCTCTCTGTGAGTTCAGAGGGCAAGAGGTGCTTGCCAGCCTCCCTTGGCTGGGTGAAGGAACTTTAGTTGTTACTTTCTGACCCTAGTCTGTTGATCAAGAAGTGTTTGCCCGGAAATGGTGGAGACCTGATCCAGTGGCGCTCCAGTGGGTTCAAGTTTTCATTCAGAAGTGGGAATGGGACTCACAAGTCAGTGACTCTTAAGGGAAATCCCCTAAAAGACTACAAGACTGTCACAGCTGCCCAGAGTGGAGAGACTGTGTGAGTTTCCTTCAAAGCTATGGATTTGTGAGAGAATTGTGTACTGAAGTGTCCTGTCAAACGCATGTAACAAAGGAAATGCCAAACCGTGAGTACAAGGTTCATTTGAAAATAGACTTCGGGTTGTCTGGTGCTGTATGTGTCCACTATAGGCTAAATTACATGCACACAGAATCCTGTTCCCCACAAAAATGTGCTGTTTATGTGCTGAATGTAAGGATTTCTTTAGCAGTCCAGTGGGGCTGAAGAATCCAGTTGGTTTCCTGAAGTAATGGCAGAGTCTGACTTTGGCCAGGGTGGGCAGAACCTCATTCATGGTTACAGAATGGATCTGCTTACAAGATAGCAGTTTTCCTGAAGATGTTAACAAAGGTCAATCTTATCAGGTGTTTCAAGTTTTAGTGTATGGTAATCCCCCGCAGTATATGCACTGGGTATAGATTCAATGATCCCTCAGCACAGGGATGGATAGTTCATATGGGAAAAGTGTTCTTACTGGAAGTACAGTACTGCCAGCGTATAAAATGTTTTCTGCCTGCAAAAAGTTGTTGTCATCTGTCTTGAACAGTTACAGATTTGGGGGAATCACTCTCTTCTGCTTTACCATCTTTTCAGAAATAAAGACATACAATACAATCCCAAAGTTTATGGTTGCAGACAATCCATTTTTGAGTCTCTGAGTGAAATGTTTGGGACCCCTCAGATAGGAGTCACAGCACAGTCCTGGCAACCCTCTCCCAGACTCAGGTTAAATATAAATGTTGTTTTGTGCCCTAACCCCCAACCTCTTAAATGCTTAAGCCAAGTATTTACCCTAATGCCAGTGGTGATACCTATTTTTTGCTAACTTGTGGTTTGTTGCCTTGTCTGTGTAACAAGTAGAGGGGTCCTGGTTGCAAGATGCTGCTCTTGGCTGGGGTAAGGGTTACATTAACCAGCAGGGGGAGCATGGAAATAGACCAGGGAGCAGGAAATGTTGTGTGGGCCTGAGAAAGCAACTGGCTATATGCTCACAAGAACAAGACTGTTACCATCAATGCGTATTATACAATGGCAAGAAAGAATCCTGAGCTTTGGTTGGTCAGTCTGAGACTGGACCAGTGATGTTATCCCAGTACAACATCACGGGTCTAGTCTCAGCCTCACTGTGGACCTGTAGATGATTATTTGGCGCTACATTTACTTTTTTTGCATCTTCTTTTAAGAAACAAAATTATTCTTCCACATTAACAAAAACATTCTTTAAAATTCTTTTTTCAATCTGTATTACAACAAGCCATTGTATAATAGCAACAATGCCCTCCAGGGTGTGTGTTGTGCTGGGATAACGTCACACCTCAGGTATTGGATGCACTCGGCTTCCCAACCACCTGCGGCATAATGTTACCCCAGCACAACACACACCCTGTCAGGCATTATTGCTTAATTGAAGGGACAGCAGGGAAATTCACCAGCATGGGTATCCTGGGATGTTGGCCAAAGAGTGATATAGGAGAATTTAAGCTTAAAAGAGCTTTTTTACACCTTTGCAGGAACAAAAAAAAAGAAAAAGCTAGTTAAATCACAGGAAAACGGTCAGTCCATACTGTACCTCTCAAGCTATAAACCTGGAAATGTAGAACAGATACCACATCAATGCGAGGCAAAAGTCACAAATGTGGAATACTCATTTTTATGTTGATTGCGCGCATGCACAAGAAACATGTTGTGGCAGCTTGCTGCAGAAGCAGGTTGTGAAGGTGCGGCACTGTTGTGGCCAGTGCCCCCACTTCATTTTGAGGCTTGGCCCGCTTTCCCCAATGGGGTGGCATATTGCTGCTGACACTAGTTCAGCCAGTGTGCCACCACCTTGAAACGTTTTAGCTGCTGTAACCAGGGACCGCCTCATCATTGCAGCGTCAACCATTCTGCTGCAATGATGGAGTGACCCGTCATTGCAGGGCAGTCCCTTGCATTCCCCTGACCCAGTTTGCTGAGGGGGAGCCCAGTCCCCATCAGTTTCTGTTGTCTGCCAAGGGGGTGCCCAATCCCCCTCGGCATCATGTCCCCTACCCTGTTTCTTTGCTGATGGGGGTGCCCAATCCCCATCAGCATGTTCTCCCCCATTTCTTGTGTGTTGAGGGGGTGCCCAATCCCCCTCGGCTCATGAGACCCCCCCCAGTATGTGCTGACAGGGTGCCCAATCCCCGTCGGCTCCAGTCTCCCCCACCCCAAAACAGAGGTGGCACGCTGGGAGCCCACCCCAGCATGCCAAAAGTACCTGCTAAAAGAGAAAACTGTCCCAAGATGTCTATTTTTTTTAACCCAGTAATGAAGAAAATGGTCCCTCGCTGTCTGCGCCCCATCCCCCAACCTGTGCCCACCCACTGCATACCCCACCTCCCCACACCCTCCCCTCACTCAATACTTACCTACAGAGCCCGGCGCGATGATCTTCGGTGGACCGGGAACACGTCTGCACTCTTCAAAGCTGACTTCGAACTGAAGAAATGCTGGTAAGCTGTATAATGGCACAAATAGGGTTTTTCAACTTTGCTGCATATCTCAGGCATTTTGGGGAATTTTGGCACCAAATTTTCAACATGGGGTTATTGGGACCCCTCTCATGAATTCAGCCACTGTCTTGGTGTATTCAGTCCTGAAAGGTGATTTTGGGGTCATCGCAGAATCACCTTTCGGGCTGATTAACGTACGACAGTGCCAGTGTTCATGAGCTGGGCCTCAAAAAGCCTATGTTGCAAATTTAGGAAAAATCCAAAAAATTACTCTTTTATGAGGTGCTTAGCGCAGTTGCTATGCATGCTCGTAACTTCGTGAATTTGCAATATTTACATGCCAGATTTTCAACATTGGCCAATAGAGATAGGAGCCCAGTACAAAAGGGCAGCCTGCAGCACCAGGAGAAACAGAATGAATGAGTGAGAGAGGGGGAGTGAGCGACCTCAATGGAGCTCTGTCGGGACAGCTGTGAACTTCTTTATGGGCAGAAAAAGGCACAAACACAGGCAAGAGCCCAGTAAAAAAGGGCAGCCTGCAGCGCTGGGACAAACAGAACAAGCACGTGAGAGAGGGAGAGTGAGCGAGCTCAACGGAGCAGTGTCAGGACTGCTGCGGATTTCTTCGTGGGCAGAAAAAGGCGCCAATGCCAGCAGGAGCCCAGTACAAAAGGGCAGCCTGCAGCATTGAGACAAATAGACCGAGCGAGCGAGAGAGGGAATGAGCAATCTCAATGGAGCTCTGCCGGGACTTTACAGTTGCCCACCTCCCGCCCAGTGTCCTCTGTGGTCCTATATTACAGCAGGGTCTCTGGGTGGAGACAAAGCAATGCTTGGATACTTTTAGAATTGCTGTAATAATACAGATTAAATTATTTCTCTAACTGAGCTAAGTACTGAGCTATACTGTTATAATTGCTGTAATAATACATATTTATTTGTTCTGTTTATTTCTCTAACTGAGCTGAGTAATACATTTGGTAAAAAAAAAATCCAAAAAATGACTGTTTTACGAGTGTGCATTGCGCAGTTGCTACGCACACTCGTAACTTTGCGAATTTGCAATATTTTCACTCCATGTTTTCAGCATTGGCATTTTTCCACACCTCCTTATGAACAGTACAGCTGTCACTTTTCACATCCTGGCCAAAATGCGTTTTTTCACTTCCTACACAGAATAGATACATAGAAACATAGACTTTGAAGGCAGATAAGGACCACTTGGTCCACTCAGTCTGCCCATTTCCCTTCCTATTGGATAAGCTGCAGATTCTAGTTAACCAACAGCCTACTTCCTGCAACCTTCCACTACAATTGCCTTATGTCTGTCCCATGCATGTTTGAATTCCCCCACTGTTTTAGACCCAACAACCTCCCCTCAAAGGCGGTTCCATGCATCCACCACTCTCTCCATGAAATAAAATTTCCTCACATTACTCCTGAGCCGTCCCCCCTCTATCTTTAAATTGTGCCCCCTTGTTCTTACACATCTCTTTTTCTGAAAGGTGCTACCCTTCTGGACTTTGTTGATTCCCTTGAGGTACTTAAAAGTTTCTATCATGCCCCTTCCCGTCCCTCCCTTCATCAAGGGTATACATATTAAGCTCTCTCAGTCTCTCTTCATATGGTTTCTGATGCAGATCCTGCACCATTTTAGTTGCCCTCCTCTGGACTGCTTCCATCCTGTCTATGTCTTTGCATAGATGGGGTCTCCAAAACTGCACACTGTATTCCAGATGGGGTCTCACCAACTGTCTGTACAGAGGAATAAGGACTTCCCTTTTTCTACTTGTGATGCCCCTTCCTATGCATCCTAGTATCCCCCTGGCTCTCCTTACTGACTTCTCACATTACTTACCCACCTTTAGGTCATCTGATATGACTATCCCCAAGTCCCTTTCCATTTATGTTGTTGTTAGTACCTCCCCTGCTATTGTGTACTCTTCTCCTGGGTTTTTGTTTCCCAGGTGCATTACTTTGCACTTCTTTGCAATGACTCTAAGTTGCCATATGTCTGACCATTCCTCCAACCTTGACAAGTCCCTTCTCATTCTTTCTACCCCCCCCTTGTGTATCAACTCTGTTACAGATCTTTGTGTCATCTGCAAAGAGGCATACCTTTCCCTCTAGACCCTCTGCAATGTCACCTATAAAGATGTTACCCAGTACTGAGCCTTGAGGTACTCCACTAGTAACCCCCCTTTCTTCAGAATGTGCTCCATTCGCTATTACCTTCTGTGTCCTGTTGTGCAGCCAGTTTGCTACCCAGGCTACCACCCTGGAACCCACTCCCATGCTGGCTAACTTGATTATTAGTCTTTTGTGCAGGACTGTGTTAAATGCCTTGCTAAAGTCTAGGTAGGCCATATCCACAGCCCCTCCCTGGTCTATTACTTTGGTCACCCAGTCAAAGAAATCAATTAGATTCGTCTGACATGACCTTCCCGCTGTAAATCCATGCTGCTTTGGGTCCTGTGCCCCACTGGCCTTTTATAGCATGGTTGCTGTGGGAAATCAGTGTTCAGGACACATTAAGAAAACCACAGTGACACTGTTCATGAGCAGAGGTCCTAAAATGCCTACATTGAAAATTTTGTGATGAAAGTCCATGAAATGATTGTGTTATGAGCGTGCACTGTGCAGTTTCCACGCACCCTTGTAACTTTGAAAATTAGTAATATTTTCACACCAGATTTTCAACACTGGCATTTTTTTCACACTTCCTTATGAACAGTACTGCTGTCATTTTTCACATCCTGGCCAAAATGTGTTTTTGCGCATTTGGCACAGAATAGCATAGTCGCTTTGGGAATTCAGTGTTTGGGACAGATTAGGATTGAGCGAGTGAGAGAGGGAGTGACTGAGCTCAACTGAGCTCTGTCAGGACTGCTGCAGATTTCTTTGTGGGCAGAAAAAGGCCCCAACGCAGGCTGGAGCTCAGTACGAAAGGGCAGCCTGCAGCACTGGGAGAAACAGAACGAGTGAGGGAGGGGGAGTGAGCGAGTTCAACAGAGCTCTGTTGGGACTGCTGCAGATTTCTTTGCAGGCAGAAAAAGGCACCAAAGGAGGCAGGAGCCCAGTGCAAAAGGGCAGCCTGCAGTGCCAGGAGAAACAGAATGAGCGAGTGAGAGAGGGGGGAGTGTGCGACCTCAACGGAGCTCTGTTGGGACAGCTGTGAAGTTCTTTGTGGGCGGAAAAAGGCACAAACACAGGCAAGAGCCCAGTAAAAAAGAGCAGCCTGCAGCGCTGGGACAAACAGAACGAGCGAGTTGGAGAGGGGTAGTGAGCGAGGTTAATGTAGCTCTGTCGGGACTGCTGCAGATTTCATTGTGGGCTGAAAAGGTGCCAACGCAGGCAGAAGCCCAGTACAACAAGGCAGCCTGCAACGTTGGGAGAAACAGAATGAGTGAGCATGAGAGAGGGAGTCCTATATTACAGCAGGGTCTCTGGAGTGGAGACAAAGCAATGATTGGATAATTTAGGATTGCTGTAATAATACAGATTAGTTGTTCTGTTTCTTTATCTAACCGAACTAAGTACTGAGCTATACTGTTATGATTGCTGTAATAACACATATTTATTTGTTCTGTTTATTTCTCTAACTGAGCTGAGTAATACTTGGAATGCAATAAGATTTGTAACTGGGCTAAGTGAAACTATATGAGAGCTGAGAACAAAAAGTATGGTAGGTGAGGGGTGAAAACTGGAGAAGGAGGCTTTAGGATTGCTACAGTAATACAGTATCTAATAGATGAGATTTGGGACTGAATTACCCTGGTTAGCAAGGGGTCAGTAGAGGGACTAGTGTGTGGGGGGGATTTGAGTAAATAGAGGCCTAACAGTTGTAGTAGGGTATAGAACCTGGGAGTAAGAGCCCGTAACATAAGATGGGGGCCAAAATGGGGCAGGTGCCACATGTCAATAGGGCGGGCATCTTTGGAAAGGTGGAGAGGTGTACAGGGTGTGGGTCTGCCATGATCCTGGACTGGCCTTGGAGGATGGGGGGTGGTGTATGGTCTGCAGATGACTGGCTAGTTTGAGGGAGGAACTGTGGAGATTAGGGAGGAGTGTAAGTGGCAGGGCAGATTAATATGGTAGACATCTTGGGGGGAATAGGGGATGGCAAAGGGGGATGGAGGAAGAATAACTAGGGACTGAAACCGACCCCAGTATCAGAGGCACTGGCAGAAAAGAAAGGAGGAGGAAGGGGGTGCCCAAAGCAATGGCTGGGAGCCTTCTGATGGGGGAGAAGACACCCTGAGGAGTACCAGGGGGACAGAGCAGATAGCTGGAGGGACCAGGGGTGGCAGAGAGGGGAACAAGTAGGAGGGGGAAACTGATAGGGGGAAGAGATGTAGGACAGGTATCGACTATGAATAGATTCAAACCTCTGCTATGGGACAGAGAGGGGGAGCAGGAACATACTGAAGGGGGGAGGACAAGTGGACATGAGAGGGATGGCAACAGGTAGGGAAAGAGATACAGAGGACAAAAGGGTAGAAGGGGGCTAGTAAGGAAGGAGGAGGTGGTGACTGAAGGAGAGAAGGCTATGGGAAGAGGGAAGGATGGAAGGGGCATCACTATTGGGGTAGAAGGGAATGGGGGCTCTAAATTGACAACAGCGGGGATAGGAGAGGGGTTGGAAATCAGCAGGGGAGGAGGGGAGGTCGACATGGGAAGCCCAGTAGGAAGTAATCAGGCTGAGAAGGGGTTCAAGTGGGATGGGAGGAATAAGGCAGAGAAAAGGGGTGAGGCAGAAGTAGGGGGTACAGATACAGAAGTTATAGATGGTGCAGTTGGCAGGGGTAAGGGACAGGGAAGAACAAAAACTGGGGTGGTGGAAGGGGCATTAGAAGGAAAAGGGGGTAAGAGGTGGGGGGGTACTCGTCCTGGGAGATTCTATACTGAGATGGGTATGATGGGGCAGAAAGGGGGAAGGCACAGCCATATTTGGGTTGAAACTGTCCCCAGGTTGACTGCAGGAGGGGCGGGGCAGTCACTGCTCAAGTGTGCAGCAAGGGGGAGGAAGAAACCTCATTTACTGTTGCTTGTGGGTACAAACGACTTGGCAGGGGACACTGTGGAAGTAGTGAGGGGGAGGTTTGAGTACTTGGGCAGGCAGTGTGAGGGGTTGGGGAAGTCGGTGGCATTCTTGGAAGTACTGCCGGTACCATGTGCAAGCATGGGGAGGAAGGGTAGGCTTCAGGAGTTCGAGTGGCTGAGGGATTGGTGCCACACGAAACATTATGGGTTAGTGACTAACTGGGGTAGGGTCTGGGGGAATAGTGACTTGTACATGGGGACAGGGTACACTGTAGCAGGGGAGGGGAGTATTAACACATTGAGGCCCCAAGACGCCTGAAGGCGGCAGCAGAAAAGATACTCCTGAGGTCTTTAACGCCTCCAGACATCCTGCACTTTGTGCCACTGAGGACTTTTGACGCCTAATGACGTCACTGCTTAAAACTTAAATATTTCACAAACTAAAGTGAGTAGAATTGACTGCATAGCACCGTTGGAAAGGTAATGTTCTGCTGAACAACTTTGCCACTGATACCTTTGTCTGTTATGTATACTTCAGAAGATATTCACATTTCTGTATAGTGTGGTGTTAATGGCTGACATTTGTCTCTCAATCTTCACTTAGCCACCTTTATAAAACAGAAAAGAAATACATACAGCATATTAGAAAAACTGCTTTTTAGTACAAAATTAATTTTGTACCTCCGTCTAATGTATGGATACTTAATTTGGTGTTGGTATGTTAAATATTTTCCCACAAAAATCATTTCCATTGCCTTTTTTATTGAAAAAAAAAAACAAAAACATTTTTTTGCTATTTCAACCAATATAGAAAAAAATAGGAACTACTTATAATTAATTACATAGTACCATTGGAAAGGTAAGTTTGTGCTGAACAACTTCGCCACTTGTATTTTGTGTGTAGCACTTACGGTTCATGAGTTATTCACATTTGTTTGTGGCATGCTGATTATGACTTGATTTTGCTCAGAAAGCTCCAGGTTGCACTGTTAAAAGTATACAGGCCACAAGTGGCGAAACTCTCAAGGAGCTCATGAGGCCTCAGTGAGTTAAAGACAGCATTGCTGCCAGGCCACTGGCACTGAGGGTTGAGGCGCTGGACGCCACATCTCGCGCCATGCTGGTGATCCGGTTCGGACGCAAGCCCGGGCCACCAGAGATTTGGCAAGGGAGGGATAAGATTGAGCATCTGGAGGACTGCTCTCCTGTCCTGGGGTGGGATCCAGGGACCCACCACTCTGTAGTGGCCCCTGGTGATGACTGCGGGCACTGTTACAGTGGTGTAGTAAAGGGTGGCAGAGTGTGGCGGACTTTGGTACGCTGTGCCTAAGCATCATTGCACGACCACACTCCGTAAAGGGGAGAAAAGTGGAAAATGGGCTACAGTCAGGCAACATGAGCTTCCAGCCTCACCTGCCCGCCCCAAGTGGTGCCTCCTCAACCGGATCCTGCTCTGGTGGGTCGACCTGGGAAGCTCCTCACCACCCCATCACTGGGGTAATCCGTAGAGGTGAGCAGGTTGGCCTGATGTTAGGGGCAGGGCTAGGGGGTCGGTTAGATGACTAAGCCGACTGTAGCCCAGTGAGAAAATGTGTAAAAAATAAAAAAAAGGGCAGGATTAGAGGGGTATATCTCTACTAAGGTGGATTTAAACAAATGGGGGGGCAGAAAACTGAGGTTGGTAGAAATTTCTGGACAGGGGGGCCTGATGAGCTCACCGCCCTAGATACAGGTAAAGGCAGAGGCATAGTAACCCTGTAAGCGGGCGGGCAGAGTGGTCTGAGTGTAATACTGAAGGCACCACCACCCGGTAAGAATAAGGAGGAGAAAGGGTGTGAACTACCGGGAGGAGGGACACAGGCCAAGGAGGAGAAGAGTGAGGAGAAGGAGGGGTACGGGAGGAAGGTGGTCTGACTAAATGGATAGAGAACTGGTTACAGGGGAGGGTGCAGAGGGTGGTGGTGGTGGGGTAGCTCTCAGCACCCAGAGCAGTGACAAGCGGGGTGCCGCAGGGCTCAATGCTTGGCCCAATGCTATTTAGGCTCTTTATCTCCGATATAACACATGGAGTGGGGAGCAAGGTTAGTCTGTTCACACATTATGCCAAATCAAAAGCAAATAGTTATAGTAGCAGAGCCCCCCCCCCACTCACACACATACACACTCCCCGTAAAGCTGCTTAAAAGCCTGCAATTCATTCAAATCAATTCCATTTTCTTACTTACTTGGGGTTCAATGCCAACAAGTGTAAATCGTGTACCTAGGGCATAGGAACCCCGATGCTGGGTATAGGATGGGTGGAGGTACTGATACTCACTAGACATGAAAGAGTCCTTGAGGTTATTATATCAGACGAACTCAAGATGGCAGTATAGTGTGACAAGGCTATGGGCAGGGTAAATTGAATTCTGGGGTGCATAAGGAGTGGCATCTCCAGTAGGAGGAGGAGGGATGTTGTGCTGCCATTATATCACTCCCTGGTATAGCCACAGCTGGAGTACTGTGTCCAGTTTTAGAGTCCACACTTCAGAAGCGACATAAGGTGGAGGTTTTCCAGAGGAGGGCAATTAAAGTGGTTCAGAATTTTCACAGGAATCCCTACAATGAAAGGCTGAAGAATCTCAACATGTGCACTCTGGAAGAGAGGAGGGCGAGAGGTGACATGTTCAAGACCTACAAAGTACCTCACAGGGGTAAATAGGGTACAGTTGGGGAGTTTCCTTCAAATGAGGATGAGCACCCAACCAAGTGATATACAGTGAAGCTGGGGGGGACATTTAGGATAGATGTGAAGGAATATTTCTTTACTGAAAGGGTGGTAGACACCTTGAACAGACTGCCAGGAGAATTGGTGGAAGCTAAAATAGTAGGGAGCATGAAGCATGCATGGGATAAACATAGGGGTATATTAGAAAAAGGGGAAGGAGGGGGTCAATGGAGATCAATAAGGCTATGGAAGTGGAGCAGGTTCAAGTTCATTGCAGGAAAAATCCATTAAGCAAGCTCATTCACAAGGAGGTCCTGATGGACGCAGGCAGAGTAAGACATGCAGTAACATATACAGGCAGGAGTTACAAGTAGGTGGAGAACACTTGGGCAGACTGGGTGGGCTGAGTGGTCCTTTTCTGCTGACAAATTCTATGTTTCTATGGCATCATGTGTTAATTCAGGCACAGTGTTTATTTCAAGTTGAGCCTACTATACATCCAGATGTAAGGTACAGTAAATTACTGAATTAGATGCAGCCCACTTATAGTACAGTAAACAGAACCCCAGTGCTTCGAGAAGCCTTTACTCTTCATAAGGCTACTTAAAGAGCTGGGGTTCTATTTGCAGTGTCCACACCAGTATGCTGATCATTTTTTTGTGTGTAATCTATTTTTCTGCCCCATACTCACTGGTCCTCCACTCCTTCAGGCTCTGTCAAGTTCCCCCCAGCCCCTTCTGTCCTTACCCAGCCCTCCTCTGATCCTCAGATCGCAGCCGACCCCTGGGATATCCCGGTGTATCCCTTCACTGGGCAGGTCCCCCTCCTCCGAGGGGGAAGACACCAGGGTAAGAAGGATGACCCCAGCACATCCTACTAGGGCCCTGGGATGCTGCTGAGGAACATGAGGCCCTGGGAAGGCACTGGAGATCCTCAGGGAACAGAGCTCCATCATCCGGTGGCCAGTGAGTGATTTTTCCTGGTTTTCCTTGAGGTGAGTGATGTCTGGATGTCAAGGAAAGAGCTGACATTTGTCACGCACCACTCCAAATGACCCCGACATGTTGCTCCACTACTGGCCTCCACCAGTGGTCGCTCCAACACTGGGTCACTGCCCCCTTCCCTCCCTGAAGACAGCGAGCAGTCATGGGATGCTCAAGCTGCCTCCCCCTGGCCAGCCCTCCAGCAACCAGAGCTCACTCCCGAACCCGGGTCACTGGTGTCGCAAGTGGAAATCCAACTGCTGCGCTGATGGGCCGGCAGTATGCTAATCTTAAAATCAATGCCGCATCTGAATGAGTACTTGATTCTTGCTCACTCCATTTCTTCCCCCACTTTGAAATCTGCTTGTCCTGAGTTAGTTTTGGGCTGGCAGTGCCTCGCCTCTGTTGGAAGATGACCAATAAGAGGCACTGAAAGATGTCAGACTTCACAGACTGTGAAGGCAGCTGCTTACAGACAGACATAAGGCAAACCTACTGGGGGTAGGAGGAAGTAAGCTGTTGATTAACTAGAATCTGCAGCTTATCCATCAGGTAGAAAAATGGGCAGATTTGGTGGGCCAAGCAGTCCTTATCTGCCATCAAATTCTATGTTTCTATGTTTCTCACCCACCATCTTGGCAAGAAGAAGGCTGCAGCTGTGGCCACTGATGACTGTTGGGGTGTGGGGATGGGGGACCAAAGGGGACAGACATAAGGAGATAAAATCATAATTAAAATTGTGAGACCTTCACCAGCTTTCCAAAATGCTTACCAGTAAAAGAACACTCTATGAAGTTTTTCAAGTGGCAACACAGTCTCGTGAGCCCTCTGTCTGCCATCTGACACCAGGCATTGGCCAGCATAAAATTGCCTAAAGAAGGCAGTGGGGTCTTGTGATTACTGAAATACTGGAGATTACAGATTTATAAGAACTAAAGAATATTACAAAGAAGTTAGCACATATGCCTATAGCAGCTACCTCCTGCTTCTCAGTAGCTATATTTATATCCATGAGGTACTTGAATATTTCTATCATACTGTATCCCCTCTTTCCCTCCTCTCTTCCAGTGAGTACTTATTGAGGTCCCTTAATTTCTCCTCATAAGTCTTGTGTTGCAAGCTCTGTACCATCTCATTCGCCCTTCTTTGGACCATCTCCAACCTGTTAATATCCTTATGAAGGTGCAACCTCCAGAACTACACACAGTACTCCATGTGAAGCCTGATCATGGTTTTATATAATGGCAGCACTACCTCCCTCCTTATGCTGGTGATATCCCTGCCTATGCACCCAGCATGTCACTGGCCCTCCCAGCTGCCTTATCACTTTGACATTTTTAGGTAATCTGAAATAAGAACCCCCATGTCCCTTTCCTTCTTTGTGACTGTCAGCAACTCCCTCCCACATCCCCCATCCTGTACCTTTCTCTAGGGTTTCTGTGTCCCACGTGCATAATTTTGCACTTTTGTGAATTAAACTTCAGTTGCCAGTCCTCAGACCATTTCGTAAGCTTCCCCAGGTCCCTCCTCATTTTCTCCACCCCATCTGGGGTATCCACTGTGTTACAGATCTTGGTGTCATCTGCAAACAGGCAGTCCTTTCTCTTCAGCCCTTCTGCAATGACACTAATGAAGACATTGAACAGGACTGGCCCCTGGACCAATCCCTGCAGCACCCCACTGGTCTCTCCCTCTCCCCAGACTGCACCCCATTTACCACCACTCTCTGCCTCCTGTCTCTTATCCAGTTTCTAACCCAGTTTACCACCCTTTCCCCCCATGCCCAGCCTACTCATCTACTTTATCAGCATCCTATGTGGGATGGTGTCAAAAGCTTTGCTTACATCATGGTAAGCATTGTCCACTGCCCCACCCTGATTTACTTCCTTTGTCACCCAGTCAAAGAGATCAACCAGATTTGTCTGACATGACCTCCCCACTGTGAATCCATGTTGCCTATGGTCCTGAGCTCTGATAGCTTCTAGATGCCCCACTATCCTTTCTTTAAGCAATGTCTCCATGATCTTCCCCACTACTGAAGTGAGGCTGACCAGCCTCTTCCCTACTGCTGCTGGATTTGTATAGAGGGACCACATGTGCCCTCCTCCAAGTCTCAGGTACCACCCCTGTGTTGAATGACTCAGTGAACATGGCTACCACAGGTACTGCTACTTCTCCTTCACAGTTCTTTTAATATCCTTGGGTGTGTGCCATCTGGTCCCATCACTTTGTCCACCTTCAATTTACTCACCTTCTGCAGGATTCTTCTGCCTGTCAATGGGCTATTGTCCACCTCTTCATGCCTTTGTAACTGCTGTACTGCTATGGCCCTTGCCCCCCCTCTTCTGTGGATACTGAACAGAAAGACACAGTGGATGTCTTGGGGGGGGGGGCACATGACAGTTCTTAGGCATGGTACTTTCACTTCCAAACACCAAACAGCACATATAAGCAATCAACATTCAGCATTGACAAATGCTTGTTTGTAATATGTGAGTAGTGCACTTATTTGATGGTGTATCAGTAAAGTTATTTTTAACTAGTTATGTGTTTTCTTTTGTGTTTTCTAATAAAATAAACTTGTTATACTCTTGTTTGGACTTTATTTCAGTTCTACATGCAGTAAAAACAAACACACATTTCAAAACAATGAAATGTACTTTACTTTGCACAAAGTAAGTAGCAAAAGCACACAAACACAATACACCGCATTGCAAAGTAAAAAATCATAAAATTATGCAAACACGTGGAACACATTACAATCATCATAAAACACTGCAAAAAATGCAAACACTGAATGAATATACCTTTAATTAGTTAGTGCAACCACAGTACAACAAAATACAAATCAATGAAAAACATTATATATCATAGCGTGCAATCACAATAGCAAAATATTACAGAAATGCAAACTAGATGTAATAGTGTGCAATCAAAATAACCAACACAAAGCAGAAACAGAAGGTATGAGCAAATTTAAGATTCAAAAGACTGAATGAATTGAGTGACTGATTGAATTGAGTCTATAGTGAAGATTGCCATACATTAGTGAGAAGATTTATGATCCCTGTTGTATGCTGCTGTGTCTTTTTTTGCAGCATCTGGAACATCCTTTCGCACATACAGAACATTGTGCGCTACCTGGCAACTAATACAGAGCAGCTGAACCAAAGGCAAAGAACATGACAGAAACAAAAAGGTCAGCGCTACACTCAATAGCTCTCTTGATTTTATTTTTTATTCAGCATCCACATCAAGTTCCCCAGCACTTCGAGGTGCAAACCCTCTTCATCAGGGGGCCCTGATGAAGAGGGAGTGTAACCCCAAAGTGCTGGGGAACTTGATGTGGATGCTGAATAAAAAAATAAAATCAAAAGAGCCACTGAGTGTAGCGTTGACCTTTTTGTTCCTGTATAGAACATTGTTTTACTGCTTCAACTCATAATCCTCTTCTTTATTTCTCTTAATGGCTAGCAGTGAGCTCAATGTCTTTAGACTTAATGACTGGCGCAGTTCAGTTTTAACCCTCCACAACATACTGAAGACCCTTCCTGCTTCAGCATTAGAGTGCAGCAAGCAAAGCAAGAGTCACATAATTGCTGTAGAACTTGAGCCCAGTGTTTTGAAGTGCATGAATGTGGTCTGTTTACTGGTCCTGCCAATTTACCTCTGTCTTCAGTTGGGTATGTTGTGAACTCATTCAATAATTGCTCAGTCTGCATCAGTGAAACAGACTCCCAGAACAAAGGCAACATCAACCACACATTTTATGGGTATATCCAGCTTAGTAGCTGGATTAAGAAGATATGCCGCATTTTTTAACAGATGATCCGTAACTGGGAAATTTTTAAAGATCAGTTTCAGTTTATTGGTTATACTGGCTAGGCACATGAGCAAAATTGCCCATTTTCACAAGCATCCAGTTTGGGACAAAAAGAAATGGTGCACATACAACATGAGGTTACATAAATGAGGAACAACAGTTGTGGTAAACAACAAGGGATACAGAAACAAGGAGCGGGACAGTGTATGCTAAATTGACCATAAAACAAATAGAGATGTGTGAAACTGGAACATTTCACCTAGCGAAATATTTCATGTAAATTCCTGCATTACATTAAATTCTTCACCTGGACGAAACGTAATTTCGACTCCGATACTGCTTTTGTGTAATGTGAAATTTCACCCAGTTTCACTAATTTCACTTTTGCATAAGGTGAAATGTTGCCATTATCCTGAATTTCGCCAATGTTTTTCAATTTCGCCAGTGAAATTGCAATGCATTGTGGGTAGATAGCTGAACTATCACGTGCAGGCTATTTTCTGCACAGTATATTGTCTGTTGAGTCAGAGAGCAGTTCAGCGTGGTGCATCACAGCCAATAAACCCTTCAAAAACCTCTTTATTTGTGATTTTTTGAGAGTTAATTGCTCTCAGAAGCTAAAGTTAGTTCCTAGTGCTGCTAGTGAACATTTTTTTGTTTTTGTATCTTTGGATAATACTTTAATTAAGTGTAGGTACTGTTTTCAGTTTTCTCTGTGTCTGTGAGGCAGTTGAGTGGGGAAGGGTTGACCGTGTGTGTGTGTGTGTGTGTGTGAAAGTAGAGCAGGCTAATTCCTAATATTTGACATATTTCTCACAAGTAGTGAGTGAGTTTTTGTAATTTCTTTTAAGTCTTAATATTTTTTGTTTGTGTGCTACTTATTTGTTATATTTTTCTTACATATTGACCCTTGTTCGGGTAATTTTATCTCAACAGTTACTACATTCTGACTGAGTAGTTCTGTTCCTGTTTCCCTTTGCTTAATCACTTTTGTGATTTATTTTTTTTATTGAAAGTATTCCTGTACATTGACCACTTGACTTGTCCATATCCAGGTACACTGCATTGTTGAATTGCTCACAGAAATTAAAATTGTGATCTAGCCTCTGCATTGCAGCGTTCCTGGTTTTCTATTGAATTTGCTTACCACATTAACCCTTTCCTCCCTGTTACACTGTTGTTGTTTACTACTTGATCTACTATATAAAAAGCTACATCGTTTTCAACTAGGTAGTGGTGGTCTCTGCACACGTTTTGGAGGTGACTGATTGTTCATTTCAAATCTTGTTGTTCCTTCCGTCTGGTATATCTGTAAGCCAAAACTGTATTTAGTAAGAACTAACACATTTCAGTACTCGCCTTATTCAGACACCACTTATCCAGACTGTAGTTCATATTTTGACTGAGGTGTTCTGTGTGGTTGGTTTAGTTTAGTTTTTGTGAACCTACCTGCACCTACCCAGTTATCAAGTTGTGTAATAATCATTCCATTTAGAAACTGACATTTGATTAAGAACTACTTAAGTATTCTTTTCAGATTTACTGCACAACCTTGTGGTGGTGTTCTCTGTCGGTTTTGTATTGAAACTCTCTTACTTCTGTTCTCTGGTTACCCCATGTTACTTAACTCGTGTTTTTATAATTGAAAAAATAAAATAGTGTTTTCACACATGAGTAGGCTACAGTAGCAGCTGTAGATAGTTATATACACTACAGTGCGGCTACCTGTTCTGATATCTGTTTGCCCTTCGTAGATATCACTGCAGGTGTCAAATCACGCTTATTTAATAGAAATTCATAATAATATAGTTCCAGAGGAAGCCAAATGAAACAAACATATAAATATGTCTGCCAAGAGACATTCAACTTCAGTTAAAAGTGCTAGGGTGGGAGATGGCTCAAAGAAGTCCATTGGAAAAAGCAAACCTAGTTCTGAATCAGTACCCACTGTGGCCTCCGCTACTGCTGTCGCAGCCAGTATCATCAAAATTGAAGTTAGAAGTGGCTTCAAGTCTGTGGCTAATTTTTTTACTGCCCAATCTATAGCTAGTATGATTATTGGGGATGACAGTGGAAATAAAGGAGACACTCACACCAGTGGAGGTGCAGAGGTCCAAGAGGAGGTCGAAATAGTTGTCAGTGTGACTGGTGTTCCTGCTCAAGGAGGAGCTGATGGTGGTGAGGGTGATAGTGTCCAGCTTCAGTCTGTTTCTCCTGGAGAAGGAGATAAGAAAGGTCAGCCCCCCACAGTGAAGAGATGCCAGAGAAGGGAAAAGTTTGTCTGGCAGTAGACAGTGATAGAGATGAGGAGGAGGAGGATATAATATGTTTTGGTACAGATACTGATGAGGCGTTGGATCCCCTGTGGGAGCCAGAAGTGAAAAAGATGAAGGGTGATGACGTAGCCCATTTAGATGACAAGACTGAGGGTGAGGATATCAGCAGGCCTACAACAAGCAGTCCAGTCACCCCACCTCCCAAATGTAGCATGGTGGATATCATGCAAGTGGCACAAAAAGCAAACACTTCCACACCTTTGGCTCTGCTGTCCAAGTCTCAGTCCCACATCAAATCTACAGGTGCAAAGTCCCTAGTTTGGGATTTTTTCATGCTTGCTGCAGCTGGTGACATCGTGGCAATATGTCAGCAGTGTCAAGCAGGTGTAAGTCATGGAAAAAAGGGCAGCCACATAGGCACCGGTGTCCAGCATGCCCACTTGAAAAACAAGCACCCATTGCACTGGCACCAACACCAGAAAGATACCAGTGCTGTTGGCAGGACTTCCCTCGTCAAGCTTAATGTTAGTGACAGCAGTGCAATAGAGCAGGAGAAGAGAGGGCTAAGGAATCATTTTCTCTCTTGAGCAGTGGGCATAGTAGCAGTGGAGCTGCCACTCCCTCGAGTTGTAAAAGTACATCCCCAGGCACCAAATCCACCAAAATAACCAGTTTCATACATGTTGCACATCCCAGGCCCCAAGAGTCACATGGTACCCCAGCAAGAACAACATTGGTGGCACAAGTAAAGCATTTTTGTTGACCTGGTCCCAAGATGCAGCCCACATTGAAGAGTGTGTTTGAGCAGCACTCAAAGTACCCCCAATCATGCTGCTGCATGTGAGCTGAATGCAGCCACAGCCGAAATGCTCACCATCGACCTGTTGCCCTTCACCTCTGTGGAGAATCCAGGATTCTGCCATTTGATGGCCAGTGCCTGTCCTAAATGGCAGGTGCCATCGTGAATGTATTTATCGAAATGTGCCATGCCCAAACTCTACAGCAGAGTTTCACAGTCCATCCTACATGCCATGAAGCATTCTGCCTCAAAATATATCCACCTTAGCATGGATATGTGGACAAGTGGGAAGACAGCGGGCAGCTCAGATCTGTGCATAACAGCACACTGGGCACAGGTACCTGGTGTGGTTGTTGATTTGGGCCCTGCCAAAAGCTGCATAAAGCAAAATTGTGGTGGTAGCAACACACTTGGTATTTGTCAGAATGCATTCATAACTATGCAAAGTGTTACAGAGTCTCACACTGGTGAGAAAATGCTAAATGTGCTGCTAAATCAGATTGATGAGTGGCTCAATGCACACTCACTCACAGCGGGGTTTATTGCCAGTGACAATGGCTCCAATGTGGTTAAGTGCATTACTGATGGTGGTTGTTTCAGAGTTCCATGCCTGACACACTGCCCTAATCTAGTCATGCAGCAGTTTCTGAACCACAATGAAATAAAGGAACCTATGTCTGTCGCCAGATGCATCTGTGTGCACTTTGCCCATTCTGCAAAGGCCTGTGACCATCTGCGTCAGCTGCAGTGCACTAACCATCTGCCTCAGCACCGTATGAAGCTTGATGTTGTTACCAGGTGGGACTCCACCCTGTACATACTGTACCAGCTTTATGAGCAGAAAAAGTGGTTTCAGATTACCTAGTGCTGCACACCACCTGGGACAGTGCTGGAGTATCCATCACCATAACAACAGAGCAGTGGCAACAAATGGATAGTATAATACACATTCTGTGTCCATTTGAGCATGCAGCAAAGGCTGTGAGTGGGACACTGCCTGTATAAGTCAGTCACTACCCCTTATACGTGTGCTGAGGCAGACACTGGTAAAAGTCCATCACCAGATAGATGCAAGTGATGATCACAGTTCTGTTCATTTAATGGGTCAGATGCTCCGTATACTGCACAGTAATACACATATCTGTGGCATTATGCAGTTTAATGAGTTTGCTGTTGTTACCACGCTGGATCCTTGGTACAAACGTGGCTTGCCTGCTATGATTGAAGGGGGTCATGTGCGAGTGGAGAAACTGACCAATTACCTTGTCAGATGGGTACATGGTGCAAAGATGAAAAATGCAGAGACACAAAGGGCACATATAGATACACCAGATGTTGCTACCACCACCAATGAATCATCAGAGGCCACCAAATTGAAGAAAATGTCAAAGTCACAGCACAGCACAGCATAGCAGGTAATTCCATCTGGGATGCACTGTAACAGGTGAGCATTGAAGAAACTGAAGACAAGGAGGAGCATGATGAGGCAGCAGGACTTAGGGCAGCACAATGTATGGTGGATGCCTACATGGGAGACACCAAGCATCTTAGCATCACTGATGAGCCATTGGTGTACTGGAGCAACAATGTGAGTGACTGGCCTTCACTGGCATCTGTTGCTTTTAAATAACTCAGCTGCCCACAATCCAGTGTCTGTGGAATAGGTGTTCGGTTCTGCTGGAGCCATTGTGCATGACCACAGGACAAATCTGTCACTGAAAAATGTTTCCATCCTAACAATTATAAAAATGAATGAGGCTCACATTCCACATAACACAATTATTTCAATGGTATTGCCCCAAGAACTGTGTCATGGGGCCGATGATGACAATGAAGATGTCCACAGTGGTAAGGCCTCTACTAGCAGGGAGGTAGAAGAAACAGCAATGTTGACTGAATTTCCAACTCGTGAGGACTCCAGTCTTGAAGACTGTGAGGGCTGCTTCATGCATGATGTGTCACTGGAAGAAGGCTAAAGGTATTCTGCCCCACCACCCAGCCACCACCAGCATTCCCAACTACATTTCCACGGAATATGCTGTTTTATGTTAGTGTTATACATTTTAAATTTTATTTTGCTGGTTGTGCTGTGTTACACATCCAGTTAAACCATTTAATTTGATTACCCAACCTAGTCACAATGTTTACTTTATTTCATTTTTGAAAATGTATTCGCCCTGCTGTGCTAACTGGAATGAATATGTCATCATCTCAGAAATACACAATGTCTCCATCATGCAACAAATACTGAACAACCTCCCCATTTCCACATATACCTCCTTCATGATGCCATGAATGAGTGTCTAGTGAATGTGCCACCAGAGTATATACGACAATGACAACTTAGTCGGACAGTGCACAGCCAGTATTATGTTACTCAGAAAGGCATGCGTACTCCATCCCCATGTAAACAATTAACCACCATGTAATCCACCTCCTTGACATCCATTCTAATTTGTATAACACAGACTTTGACAGTGTGGGCCTTCACTGTCATACTGCCAAGAAATACCAATGACTTCTGAAAATCTGTGAAGCTGACAGATGCATGCGCTAGCATAAACAGCAGTCTCAGACCAGCACATTAATGCTGCCTCTGAGTCCAGCTAATTTACTTCTCCTCCTCCTCTTCCAGCAGTCTTCCACCAAGAAGGACCACAGCATTGCCAATGCCATCACATTTGGGGTCAGTACATCAACCTGCACAATGCATCACTTTCACCCCAGCAAGCACACTTGGTGTTGTTTTCCCTCCTGCCAACCACCCATGATGACAGCATTGCCAGCACATTTTGGGTCAGTACATCAACCAGCACGATGCAGCACTTTCATCCCAAGAAGCACAATTGGTGTTGTTTTCCCTCCAGCAAACAAACAGCCACTCAGAAAGCAACACACATCATCATGAAGCAAGAAATATATATGTTCTTCCTCCATGGCCTGTCTTTTGTTCAACTGATTCATGGAAATTCAATTTCAATTGTTGTGATGTTATTACTTATACCTCCATTGTGCTGTTATGCATGCCTTTGTTGCGCTAGAATGTTAAGTATGCATGCAAGGCAGCACACCTTAATGTATAAGTTATCTTATGTATTTCCATTTCACTCTATGCAGAGTTTGCCATGATCATACCATGTGAGGCCAGGACAGTGGAACAAGGATGATACAGCTACACGGCACATTCAGAGCCTAGTCAATCCACGTTGCAGCCATCATTATGTACAGGTCAGTACTGGAACTGTAATGTTTTTCACTTGCTAGATTTTGTGTATTCCATTCCAGGTACTGTATGTCCTGGTATGTTTCACCATAGGCTCATAACTGAAATCATTTTAGTGGTGAGACATTTTTGGTCACGTTGCCAATATCGATGGTAAGTATCAGCACAGGTAAGTATAAATGCTAATTTTATTTTTTTTCTCCCCCTTTTTAAAGATGACATTGATTCAAACATCTGTCTTGAATTGTGTGACTGGCAAGGCAAATGACATTTTCTGTTGAAGAGTAATTCATTTTTAAATATTGGTAACAGTGTTAGTTCAGGAAACATCATAGTGCAGGTGATAAATGGTTATGGTGCCATTTACAGTGTCAGTTGCACATTCCTGGACAATAGTAATATATCATTCATCATCTTACAGTGATTCAATAAAGGGACTTATTTAAGCTGTGTATGGGTGCTTCCACAGTGTTAATGGCAAAACACATTAGGATTAGAAACATAGAAACATAGACTTTGACGGCAGATAAGGACCACTTGGCCCACCCAGTCTGCCCATTTCCCTACCTACTGGATAAGCTGCAGATTGTAGTTAACCAACAGTCTACTTCCTGCCACCCCCCCACTACAATTGCCTTGTGTCTGTCCCATGCATGTTTGAATTCACCCACTGTTTTAGCCCCCAACAACCTCCCTAGGAAGGCAGTTCCACACATCCACCACTCTCTCCGTGAAAAAAGATTTCCTCACATTACCCCTGAGCCGTCCCCCCTCTATCTTTAAATTGTGTCCCCTTGTTCTTACACATCTCTTTTTCTGAAAGATGCTACCCTCCTGGACTAGTACCCTAGCCTCACCCCGCCATGGACTGGCAGCACCTCTGAAAAGGTAACTGTGCTTGCTACCTCTCTGAGGCCCCTTCCCCAACTCCACAATTTCATCCTGCACTGCACTGATCCCATGCCTAGCTAGGTCATTTGTCCCAAGGTGGACAATGATATCTAGTTCCCTCTCCTGTGATGCTGCTTCTGCAATCCTGAGGATTCGCTTCTTGTCCCTCCAAGACATGGCACCAGGCAGGCACCTTACTTACCTCTCCTCTCCCTTCCCCAGGTCTACCCTCTAGCAATTGAGTCCCCTATCAGAAGCTGTTTCCTTCCCCTGTGGTGTCCCTTGCCACCCTTCTGTGGGTCTCCCTTGTGGATGTCCTCAGCATTCTTCTTGGTCTTCACTGAGGGTGCCATCATAGAGGAACCTTGCTCTGCCAGATTGGCATATGGTTTGTGTAGAGGTACAACTAGGGGGCTTCACCTTTGTTCCACCACCCGTACCCTCCCAGAACCCACTGTGGTCCACCTGCTCTTCATACTTGGCAGCCTCTGTGGCAGTGGTGGTCTTTGGGTGGGGGAGGCCTCCTTAGTCCTTGCCAGTTTAGACTGGAGGTGGGCTACCTCCTCCCTCAGAGCTGACAGTTGCCTGCAAATAGGACAGCAATGCAGTTTCCAGAATGTCTCCCGGAAAAGTGCTGCCCCACAGCCAGTGCATTGCACCACTCCCCACATGTCCCTCTCCCTTATAATATACAATATGTATAATATATATATATATATATATATATATATTTTCCTTCCTTTGTGTGGTGTGGTCTTACCCTTTATGCACTGTGCTGGGTTATTAAGAATATGACAGTTCTGCCCCAAGACCTGTTGAGGAAGTAATGTCAGAACCTTGGCTATAAAGCAAACGTCATGCCGGGGGGAGTGCAGGAAAGAGTGGGTAGTCCACAACCACTGGTGACTGTTAGAAACAATCAAATACACCACTGCTCCACCACCCTGGTGAGTACTGCCCTTTATAGTAATTCAGCTAACCTCCAGTAACTGATTTAACTATTTAAAAGTAATTTGATGCAAATTGTTACAGAATACTAGTAGACAGTCCAGTTAGCCACAAAGGGAAATCAAATATGCAGTTATTTCAACCCTTCTGAAGTTGCTCACAAGATAAGTGGTTTTGAAAACCCCCTTCCTGATTTAAAAACGAAATTAAACAGAAAGCAATACCAATGTAAGACTGTAAAATAAGGAAAACTTCCCTCAGATGTAAGTAAGAGAGATCAGTTGCAGATTTCTAGTCCAATATAATATATCCCATGCAGCTTCTCAGTTGTTTCAAAGCACAGCCTGTTACACCACTTGAAGAGATGGGCTTCTGTCTGAAACAGGATCACACCAGTAGTTTATAGTAATTGATCAATGCTAGAATAGTCCTCCACCCAAAACAATTGCCTATGATGCAAGGTCTCCCTGACTAGTGAAGACAATTTCCCCCCCACCTGAGGCTGTGTCTGGCATCAAATTACAAACTGCAGCCTTTGCTATTCAAAGTACACAGCTACTACCAGTAAGTTATTTCCAACTATATTTATGTAAACTGTCAGAATACTAGCAGACAGTCCAGATAGCCACAAAGGAAAATCAAATATGCAGTTATTGCAACCCTTCTGAAGTTGCGCACAAGATAAGTAGTTTTGAAAACCCTCTTCCTGATTTAAAAATGAAATTAAACACAATTAGGATGCAATACAATCCAAGGTCACAATTTTCAAGTTAGTGCAGCGGTATATATAATATGGTTCTTTTCCATCACAGGTGTCCATTGATGATGACATATGTTTTTACTTGTAATCAGTGGCCCACACCTTGCAGGTGCAACACCTTGATCCAGCATCCACACACCAGGATGAAAGACTTGTTGTATTTAGTCACCAATGCCATACAGAGATGGAATGCATCGACAAATGTCCACCAGAAAACTAAGCAACCATTTCAATTGAAGTACTTTGTACCTGGCAAAAGGAAAAAAAATAAGAAGGTATTTTGAGCATTGTTATAACTATGTGCCTGTGATGGCACAGGATACAAAGACACAACAACCAAAGGTAAAGTGCATTTATCAATTTGTTTTCGATGAATAAAAATAAAATAATACAGAAATAAAAATAACAGTTGATTAATTCAACACAATAATTCAGCCCTCTGCTTCTGTCAACAGAGACTGCAGCTTTACTTCAACCAAAATATCCTAAGTGTAATCCCTTCTTACACTTCTCAATTCTGGTGTGAAAACAGCACACTCCACAAGTAGATCCTTCCCTGCTCACTGTGAGCACTAGACTGACTCGACTATCTAACATTCCCCTAGAGGTGAGCCCTATTTATACCCTAGGGATTACATCACCTTTTCGGGGGAATTTCCATTTGCTGTGACATTACATAATGGGGAGTATCTATAGGCCATGACATAACATAATGGGGAGTTTCCATATTTTATCATGCTTTAACATGTAGGGCCTTTTTATTACGGATGTGAAACCTTTGTAAATGGACATGGAACCTTTGTAAAAGAGCCCCGGCTCAAAGGTATGTTGTAATCCTAGATGTTAAATAAATAAATAAATATTTGGCCAATTTTCCCAGATAAGCTTTATTTCTACAGGCAGCCCCAGTCACAGCATCTCTGGGGCTGCAGAAACTCATTTTCATTTTCATTTAATTATTTAACACATGCTCCTGGGTCACATACTGTGACTGGGAACATTTCCAGACACCAGAGCTGTTTTCTGGAAATAAGAGCTGCAACATGCAGCCGGGGGTCCAGCACTCGATTGCACTCAGCAGCAGGACCATTTAGTAATCAGGGGCACCAGTGGTTTTTCTAAACCTAAAGTGTGATATGCGCTTATTCCCATTTGCTTCCGCTCAGGAGTTTTACAAATAGTACAACTTGCACTAATAATTATCTCCAGTTGGGGAGATCAAGGAGAAGTGCTTTTAGCACTTAATTTGCAAGCAAGGGGAGTTTATAAGAAAACAGGGGACAGGAAAGCAATGAGAATGTCAGGTTGGCCACCCTGACATGAAAAAAAGGAAAGAAAACAAGAAAGAAAACAAGAAGACAGAAAAGAGTGAGAGAAAAGGGGGAAAATGGCATGTTTTATGATTTACAGGGTAAATAACAGGAGCTCCCTGTTACACACCTCTCCCACCAAGATAACAGTATTACTGTTGTCAGACACCCTTCTGAAACCCTAGGAGGGCTGGAACTTCTGCCCACCCACTCTCAGAAGTTCTGCCTCAGGGACCCACTAAATATTTTCTAAATGGTATCAACATCCAGATACCTCAATATCTCCAATACCGCTTTATTCCCTGAGGCGTGTTACCATAAGTTATACCCGTATAACTTTAAATGCAAAAACATTTCAACAGTTCCTCAGCAATCCATGACATCATACATCATAGTCACATATTTCTTCACACTACATCAACATGAGCCCCATAGCAGGACAAGAAATCAACATTTTGGTGTCTAGATCCTGCCCCATGTTCAACCGTAAAGTGGAAAGGCTGCAATGCCAGGTACCAACTCATGATCCTGCCATTCTTGTCTTTCATTTCTTGCAGTCAACACAAAGGGTTGTGGTCAGTGAGTACCTTACATTCTGTTCCCCATAAATTGTATTTTAAGGCCTCTATGGCCCATTTCAGTGCTAGACACTCTTTTTCTACAGTCAAATATGTTCTCTCCCTTTCATGTAGCTTTCGACTAATAAAAATAAAAGGATGTTCCATACTCTTTTTCTTTTGGAAGAGGACTGCTCCAATGCCTGTATCAGAGGCATTGGTGTGCACTTCAAAAGGGAGTGACAAGTCTGGGCTAAGCAACACGGGGAAGAACGTAACATAGCTTTTATGCTATGGAATGCTTCGTCACATTCCTGGGACCATTGAACTTTGTTAGGACATTTGTTTTTACTCAGGTCCATCAGTGGCATTGCTATAGTGGCAACATTTGGTATAAATCAGCAGTAGTAACTGGCCAGACCCAAAAAGGAAAGTACATGTTTCTTTGTCAGGGAAATGGGACTGTCAGCTGTGGCTTTGACTTTGCTTATTTCAGGCTTAACAGTACTTTTCCCAATTACAAATCCTAAGTACTTAGTTTCTGTTCTAGCAATGGCACACCTTGAGGGGTTGATAGTCAGGCCAGAGTCTTGAATGGACTGTACAACAGCACTAAGGTGTACAAGATGCACGTGCCAGTCAGGGCTAAATACGACAACGTCATCCAGTTATGCAGCATTATACTGGAGATGAGCATGCAATATCTGGTCCATATACCTTTGTAAGGTAGCGGGGGTGCCATGAAGGTCAAAAGGCACGGCTGTAAACTGGCAAAGACCTACAGGGATGCTAAAAGCAGTCAGTTCCTGTGCGTGTAAAGCCAGAGGGATTTGCCAGTAACCTTTTGTCAGGTCAAGTATGCTATTATACCTGGCATTCCCAATTCTGTCTAGCAAATCATCTATGCATGGCATAAGGTATTCATCAAATGCAGAAATGGCACTGATCTTTCTAAAGTCTAGACATAGCCAGATACCCACTTCCTTTTTTGGCACTACCACCACTGGCGAGGACCAAGCACTACAGGATGGTATTATGACCCCTAGGTCTTCCATTTTCTTTATCTCTTCAGTGACATCCTGTTTGACCCTTTCTGGCAACTGGTAGGGTTTTTGATGAATGGGTTTCGTTTGTGTTACCCTTATGGTGTGTACTACCCCCTTTGTTCTCCCTGGGATGCTGGTAAATGTGTCCCTGTAGTACTCCAATAGTTGATCTACCTCATGCTTCTGGTTAACATCTAATGCTGAGTTGACATGTACTCCTGTACTCTCTATGTTTAGCTAAAGCCTTTCATAGGCCTCCTCTAGTTCTGTGATACCCTGTTCAGGTTTATTGAAATAACTGGGTACAGGGTCCTGTCTAATAAACCATATTCTTAAGAAGTTAGCATGATAGATTTTCTTTGGAGATCTTTGACCTGACATTGCAATTTCATAATTAACTTTACCCACTTGTTTGCTGATTACAAAAGGGCCTTGCCATTTCATCAATAGCTTATTTTCTGATGAGGGTAACAATAACAAGACTTTATCCACTGGTTGGTATGTTTTCTCTGTCAGCCCTTCGTTATAAAATTATTTTTGTTCTACCTGTCAGTGAACCACATTTTGATGGGCCACGGTGACATATTTCACCAATTTCTTTCGTAAATTGGACATATAGTCTATCACATTTAGAGATGGGCAAAGTGGCCCCAATTCGCTCTGCGAAGTGATTAGCGGAGTGAAGGTGAATTCGTGGACTGTTCCACAACATGAAGCGGAGTACTTCGCGTTGTATTGGATAACATGAAGTCCATTGAAAACAATGACTTCTCGTTACTCCGCCTTCCCAAACCACTACTCCACCAATTCTTAAGGCGAAGTACATTGAAAACAATGTACTTTGCCTTGTTTTTATCTCCAAAGGTGAATTTTGCAGTGATTCATGGGATTTCAGGTCACATGGGCTCTAGATTGTTCTGCACAGCCTCAGTTTGGAGTAGTGTATGTAGGAAGCTGTAGGAGACAATCTGCTCTGAGAGCTCTCTGCGATTCAAACTTTCTAAAAGCTGTTAAAAAGCCTTTTTGAGTCATTTTTTTATGCTGAAACTTTAGTTCATTGATTATAGGAAACCCTCCTGGGCACATATCATTGAGCGTTTATTGTGTGTGTGTGTGGATTTTGAATGTTAATGTACAACATTCTGTCTGTGTATTGAGAGACAGTGGAAGTGTGCTTTGGGGGAGGGGTGTATCTGTGGTGTAGGTAGATTAACTTGGAGAATAAGATAGTGCTTTCTGTTTTGGTGATATTTTTCTTGTATAACTGTTAATGTACTGTACACAGTAATATTTTCAATAATTCTTGCCATTTTCTTGCTGATTGTTGTGGTGCAGCAGTGCATAATTTTAGTTTGTTTAAAATACGTGGTTATATTACTGAAGTTTTCAATTTGCTATGCATTACTTAGTGTGTGTGTGAGTATGTGTGTGATGCATGTCATCAACTCAGACACCTTTTATTGTGCCACATAATAATTTCAGCAATGTGAACCTGCTATCCACTACAGCTGTGTGATTTTTGTACTTCTTTGTGATTTCTTTACTGGTACTAGTACTAGTGACTGTTACTGCAGCAGTGCAGTACACTGCCCCCCCATGGCCTGCCCCTACTGGCAAAGGTATTCTTTTCCAGATTTGAATCTGTGATGGTGAACACTGGTTAGATGTTGTGCCTTTGCGTCTGCATCTCTTCAGTGCACAACGCAATCTTAATCTCTCTGTGCATTTGCATCTCTTTAGGGCCCAATCTCTATCTGTAACTTAAGTCACAGTTGTTTCTTTGGCTTCCCTTCTGAGTACTGGACAGGTGTGGTGCATAATTCTGCATGAACATTGTACTCATTAATATGTGTTTTTAAGTCAGGACCATCATCACGAGTCACTCATGAATACAAATCACGTTCTTCATCATCACAGTCACAAATGCAGTCACAAATCACTATTCACGATCACGTCACAAATCACAACATTAATTTTTTTACTAGTTACTTGGATGTATTGTAAGCCTGTTTTGTTGTATCTTTCCAGGTTTCACCACCCCACCATTGTACTCATTAATACATGTTTTTAAGTAAGGGAGTTTTGTGCTACAGCTTATCGGGGTAGTATAGCCCTTAGGCATTCGAATTTCCAATACAGTTCCATATTAGTTACCTCACGCCGTCAACACCGAATCACGTTCTTCATCATCACAGTCACAAATGCAGTCACAGATCACATTTCACGATCACGTCACGAATCACAGCACTCATTTTTTTGACTAGTTACTTGGATGTATTGTAAGCCTGTTTTGTAGTACCTCTCCAGGCTTCACCACCCCACCATTGTACTCATTAATAAGAGTTTTTAAGTCGGGGAGTTTTGTGCTACAGCTCATCGGGGAAGTACAGCCATAGGCATTCATGGTCCTTCCTGTACAACATGTGAGTTACAGTACTGTAAGAAGTGGTGGGTGAAGTGGCCCCAAGTTACTCTGCGAAGTGATTCACGGAGTAACGCGGAATCCTCGGAGAACTCCACAGTGTGAAGTGGAGTACTTTGCTTCCTAATGAGGAGTGCAAAGTCCATTGAAACCAATGACTTTGCATTATTCTGCCTTCCCCAAACCACTTCTCCACCAATTTTAAGGTGAAGTACATTGAAATCAATGTAATTCACCTCACTTCGCCCTGTAATTGAGCTCCAAATGAAATTCTGCAGTGATTCATGGGATTGCAGGTCACATGGGCTCTAGATTATTTGGCACAGCCTCAGTTCTGGCCTGGGTAGTGTGTGTGCATTGGTAGCTGGAGACAGTTTGCTCTCAGAGCTCTGTGATTCAAAACCTGTAAAAGCTGTTTAAAATGCCTTTTTGAGTAATATTTTTTGCTCAGAATTTAGTACATCAATTGTAGGAAACCCTTCTGTGCTCATATCATCGAGTGTTTATTGTTGTGTGTGGATTTTAATGTTAATTTAGAACAGTCAGTCTGTGTACTGTGAAGTGTGCTTTGGGGAAGGGGCGTATTTGTGGTGTAGGCAGATTAACTGGGAGAAAAAGGCAGTCTCTCTGTTTTGGTTATATTTTTCTTGTATAACTGTGTTAATGTACACACAGTAATAATTTCAGTAATTCTTGACATTTTTTGCTGATTGTTGTGGTGCAGCAGCGTACAATTTGTCTGTTTAAAACATTTGGTTATATTACTAAAGGATTTCAATTTGCTATGCATTACTTGAGTGTATGTGTGAGTGTGTGTGCAATGTGTGCAATTAAATCAGACACTTTTTATTGTGTTACATAGTAACTGCAGCACTGTGAACCTGCTATTTACTGCATCCGCATGAATTTTTACGTTCGCTTGCGCGCATGCGCAAAGAACGTTTTGGGAGAGTAGCACACTTGGAGGTATGCCTCTCCCATCCAATGCACTGCTCTCTTGAGCAGGCATGGCAGTCCTGCACCAGTGGGTGCAGGAGCTCAGTATGACAGCGGTGTTCCTCTGCTTCAAAGGAAAGCACCCTGCCATACTGAGCACCGCCTCCTTGTCACCGCGCTCCCAGTGTGTCCACGCCGCCCCAAAGCTTTCATGCCACACTGGAGCCCACCCCAGCGTGGCAAGCGTTGCGTTGTGTTGCCGGCGAGGTGTCCAATCCCCATTCGGCCCTCGGCCCCGCGTAGTTTGCCGACGGGTTGCCCAACCTCGTCAGCCCTGGCCCCATTCTGCCATGCTGGGAGCCCACCCAGCATGGCAATATCCCACGCCATCCTTTTTTTTAACCTGTAAAATAAAACGGTCCCACAGCGAGTCTCCCAGCCCCCCACAACCCGCACCCACCCACTTTGCAGCCAGCATCCCACTTCCCACTTACCTCTGGACTCTGGCGCGATGATCTTCGTGGACCGGGAACATGTCTGCTCTCTTCAAAGTCGACCGTGAACTGAGGAAATGCCGTAAGCTGTATAATGGGCTAGATGGGGGTTCAACTTTATTATGATACTCAGTCATTTTGGAATTTGTGCACCAAATTTTCAACATGGGGATTTGGGACCACTTCTCAGATAACGTCACTGTCATGGCATGATCTGAGGCTGAAGGGTGATTTCGCAGGCATTGCACAGTCACTGTGCGAAATCACCCTTCAGCCTCGAATAATGCCATGACAGTGACATCATTCATGAGAAAGGGTCCCAAAAACCCCATGTTGAAAATCTGGTACAAAAATTCCAAAAAATGACTGTTTTACGAGAGTGCGTTGCGCAGTTCCTACGCAGGCTCATAAGTTTGCGAATTTTCAATATTTTCACTCCAGATTTTCAAAATTGCCATTTTATCACACCTTCTTATGAGCTGTACAGCTGTCATTTTTCACATCTCACCCAAAACGTGTTTCCACCCATGTAGCGCACAATGGCACAGTCGGTGTGCAAAATCAATGTATGGGACAGAGTAAGAAAATCACAGTGACACTGTTCATTAGCAGAGGTTTTAAAATGGCAATGTTTAAAATTTGGTGAAAAAATTCCTAAAAATGACTGTTTTACGAGCATGCGTTGCATAATTTCCACGCATGCTCGTAGGTTTGCAAATTTTCAATATTTCCACTCCAGATTTTCAACATTGGCATTTTATCACACTTCCTTATGAGCAGTACAGCTATCATTTTTCACATCCTGCTCAAAATGTGTTTCCGCCTATGTAGTGCACAATGGGGGTAACAAAAAGGTCATGCTGACAATTTATTGTGCAAATACCAGCAATCGCACAGGGCATTAGGGTAAAGCATCATGCATGCCAAACACCACTGCAAATACCTGCCAGCGAACGTTCGGCACTGACAAATGCTTGTTTATACTGCTTTGTGGTATCTTTACTGGTAATGGATTGTTACTGCCGTGCACTGATCTCCCAACTGGCAAAATGTATTCCTTTCCAGATTTGGATTTGTGACTTGTGAGCCGTAGTTAGGTGTTGTTGTGCCTTTTCTTATGCATCCCTTGAGTGTGCAGCACATTCTTAATCTGTCTGTGCATTTGCATGGCACCATTAATTCTGGGAGACTGCATTTCTTGTTATGCTCTCATTTCACTTTGTCAGCACTGGGGAATTTTCTGGACACAAGACAGTAGCATTTTGGGGATGCACATTCACTCTGGTGACTCTGTGTGTGACCTGACCACTGCACGCATGACTAAGTGTGCCATTAGCTCTGGGAGACTTTGCATTTCTTGTTACACTCTCATTTCACTTCATCAGCACTGGGGAGTTTTCTGGACACAAGACAGTAGCACTTTGGGGATGCACAGTCATTCTGGTGACTGTGTGGGTGGGATGCTGCCAATATTGTCACTCCACCTTACTTCGCGTTTAAGGTGGAATGACAATGTGAAGTAATAATAACAAGGTGAAGTGAGCCTTTCCTATGGTGCACTCCGCGTAGTGAAGTGGCAATGTGAAGTGGTCACTTTACGTTCACTTCACCAGTGGATTTTAAATTCACTGCATCTCTAATCACATTCATATGGCCCAAATCCTTTCCTTCTTCTCAATGTTCCCTAACCACATCCAAAGGGCCTCTGGGGTTTGTCCCATATAGTAAAGTGAAAGGTGACAACCTTGTGATGGCTTGGGGCACCTCCCGATAGGCAAACAGGAGCTAGGGTAGATATTTATCCCAGTCATGTCCTTCTGCCTCTACATACTTTTGGAGCATATGTTTAAGGGTTTTATTAAAACATTACACTAAGCCATCAGTCTGGGGGTGATAGGGAGAGGTTTGGACAGCAGAGATCCCTAACAGGTGATACAATTATTTAAGGAGTACTAATGTAAAGTTAGTACCTCTAGCAGTCAAAATGACTTGAGGGATACCCAATCGGCTAAAAATTTTGGCCAACTCCTAGGCAATCCAAGGGGCTGTTACAGTCCGAAGGGGTATCACCTCAGGATATCTTGTGGCATAGTCAAAGACTACCAAGATAAACTGGTTACCTTTAGAGCTTTTTGTTAGGGGGCCTACCACATCCATAGTTACTCTTTCAAAAGGGAATCTTACTGCTGCCATTGGTTGTAGGGGTACCTTATCCCTTTTTCCACCTTTAGCCACAATTTGGCACTCCAGATAAGTGTGGCAGTACTCAGCCACACTTTCATGCATACCAGGCCAGAAGAACTGATTGGATAATCTACCTAGGTTCCGATCTTGACCTTCATGACCAGCCATGGGTATATCATGGGCCAGATACATTAACCTGTCTCAGTATTTCTGGAGCACCAACATTTGTTCCACACATTCCCCTGTAGTGGGGTTAATATATTTTCTGTACAAAACATAATTTACAAGTACATATTGGGGTCAACCTGTAAAAATAAAGGCTTCAAAATCTCATCAACTTTTGTTCTGTTTTTATGTCAGTTCTAGTAAAGTTAGACCCAATATCAGGTATTCCTTCCCGATGGTTGTCCTTCCATTTCTTTTTGTCAGCCTCCTTTTCCTTGTTTCCCCAGGACCCTCATATATACTTTCCTCAAAAGGGAAAATGTTCTGGGATTGTTCTTGTTTTGCCTGGGCCCTGATGGTGACTGCCACAAGTTGATCACAAGTGTGTTGACCTTTCATTAAATGATCAAAGTTGGGGAAGTCCTGACCAATAATAATGGGGACTGGTAGTCTGGGTACTAGACCAACTGTGATTTGTTGTTGCTCTTGTTCCACCGTCATTTCTACAGTGACTGTTGTTTGCTGGTGGACATCCCCACTCACACAGATTACTTTAGCATTTGGCCCTGTATTGCTGGATTCTTTTACAATATCTGCCCTCATCAGGGTCTGCTTACTGACTGAGTCTAGTAACCCCAACATTTGATTTTGCCCAGTATGAACTGTTGTAACATACCCACAGTTTGCCAGTGCTAAGTGGGCAAGTTCATTCCTTCTATTCGGGCAGTTATGAGCTATGTGACCCTTGTCCAAACAACTATGGCAGATAATGTCCACTGAGTAGGGCCTTTCTCTTTGATCCCTTCTCCAATTAGTTCCCCCAGTTGGTGACGGTCTCTGATAATTAAAGTCAAAGGATCTTACTAGTGTTGTACAGTACAAGTTACATTAAACTGTTCCTCCAATGAGTTGGTGTTGCATTTCTGATTGAGTTGCATAAGTGTTGCTGGATCCAGTTCAGTGCTGTGCACAAACAGTTTCTTAAGAGTTGAAACCCAGTTTTGGATTGGATTATGACAGGACTGCAGATGCATTCCAATTGAGCTGCAAAAACATTTTAGGAACATTGCAATTGAGCTGGTTAAGCACTGAAAAATAAAGCAATATGAGTTGCCAATGCATTGCCAGCTCTAAAACACAATGCTAAACCAACTCATTGGTGGAACAGTTTAATGTGACTTGTTCTGTAGGTTGGGGTGAAGAATCTTGGTATCTATAGGGTTTTGATGGTCTGGCCTTCAGGTAATCCTCTGCCAGAGTGATGGACTTCTCAGCTGTGTCCAGCTTATGCTCCTTCACCCAAACCTGGACATCTGAAGGCAACACCTAGATGAATTGTTCAGTTATTACAAGTTCCAAAATCTGGTTGAGTGTTTTGACTGTTGGCTGTAACCACTTACAAAAAAAATCCCTAAGTCTGGCATAAGTTTCCCTGGGGGTATCCTGTCCGATCATCTTCTTGGAACGAAACATCTGCCTGTACATTTTGGTGTTGATGTCTTATCTGCACAAAATTTCTTCCTTCACCCAATCATAGTTGTTGGAATCGGGTACACTAAGATAACTATACACCAGCTGGGCTCTTCCTGACAGATAGGGGACATGTCTGATGACCCACTGATCTCTGGGCCAAGTGCATGCCTGAACTATGTACTCGAATATCATTAGATAGGCTTCAATATCATTGACTTCAGTCAGTTTCATTAATTTAATGTCCCAGGGAATATTTCAATCAGACTGCCCAGGGGTAAGGGCCTGGACAGCCAGTAAGCCATCCCACCACTTCTCATCCTGTCTCTTCCGATCCTCCTCTTGCAGTCTCCTGTCCTCATCTCATTGTCATTGGTCCTCCTCTCATAGCCATCACTCCTCCGCCCTCTCACTCTCCATATCTAGTTGTCATAAGCACAACCATCACAGCAGGTCACTGGGATCCTCTGGGGCACTTTCCTCCAGCTGTCTCTTCTCTTCTTCTTCAGTCAGGTCCTCATCCGTGTGTTCCTCTTCTTCCTGTCTCGCTGCCATCTTTGTTGAGCTCCTGGTTCCAATCCTGGCATAGGCTTTAAACCCAATTTATCAGCCATGGCACGAGTCCATTGGATTTTCCTTGGCTCCACACTTTTTACCCTGTGCATGTGTCGAGTATATTACTGTACCCCCTGGCAACATTTCCCAAGCAGACTAAATGAGCCAGGTATCCCACCAGTGTGATGGTGCAGGATACAAAGACACAGAAACCAAAGTTAAAGTGCATAAAAAATGCACAAGTGCATTTATCTTTGATAAATAAAAATAACAAAATAATACAGAAATAAAAATAACAGTTGATTAAATCAACACAATAATTCAGCCCTCTGCTTCAATCAACAGAGGCTGCAGCTTTACTTCAACCAAGATAGCCTAAGTGTAATCCCTTCTTACACTTCCCAATTCTAGTCTGAAAACAGCACACTCCACAAGTAGATCCTTCTCTGCTCACTATTAGCACTAGACTGGCTCGACTATCTAACATTCCCCTAGTGGTGAGCCCTATGTATACCCTAGGGATTACATCACATTTTGGGTGGAATTCCCATTTGCTGTGACATTACATAATGGGGAGTTTCCATAGGCTGTGACATAACATAATTGGGAGTTTCCATATTTTACCATGCTTTAACATGTAGGGGCTTTTTTATGTGGCCTGTTTTCCCAAATAAGCTTTATTTCTACAGGCAGCCCCAGTCACAGCATCTCTGGGGCTGCAGAAACTCATTTGCATATTTAATTTAATTATTTAACACATTCCCCAGGGTCACATACAGTGACTGGGAACATTTCCAGACACCAGAGCTGCTTTCTGGAAATAAGAGCTGCAACATGCAGCCGTGGGTCTGGCACTCAATCGCACTCAGCAGCAGGACTGTTTAGTAATCAGGGCACCAGTGTTTTTTCTAAACCTAAAGCATGATATGCGCTTATTCCCATTTGCTCCCACTTGGGAGTTTTACAAACAGCGTGACTTGCGCTAATAATTATCTCCAGTTGGGGAGATCAAGGAGAAGTGCTTTTAGTGCTTAATGTGCAAGCAGGGGGGAATTTATAAGAAAACAGTGGACAGAAGAGCAATGAGACTGTCAGGTTGGCCACCCTGGCATGAAAAAAAGGAAAGAAAAGAAGAGGGAAAACAAGAAGACAGAGAAGAGTGAGAGAAAATTGGGGAACTGGCACACTGTTTTATGACTTACAGGGTAAATAACAGGAGCTTCCTGTTACTCACCTCCCCCCCCCAACCAGGGGTGTCGTCAGGCATACGCACTGTACTCAGCAGAGTACAGTAAAAAAAATTAGATGTGGCAACAAATCAGGCAGGGGCAACAAAAAGAGGAAAGCAAGGACATTGTGAGTCACATTGTGTCTGTGTCGCACACTGAGACCTTTTGCCTTTGTTGTTCGCTATGGGGCACTGATGCTACCAGCCAAATGCACAAACAAGAAGAACTTACCAAGCAGGCAGAAAAACAAAGGAAGGAGGATTACAGGAAGAAAGTGACTACTTGAACTCAGACATGACAAATAGAAGGGGGCAGGCCTATTGTTGGTGTGGCGTGGTGGCACATATTTTGGTTTATGTTTACATAATGGAGGGGGCTACAGTGCATCAGTTTTGAGTACAACTTTAAAATTCCTGGCTACACCCCTGCCCCCAACCCACCACCAGCACCATCATCGTGAAGCAATACTTACATCAGGGAACGGCTGCTAAACTGGAACCCTTGACATGAACAGACTGTGTCTGCTGAGCACAGCCAGCAGCCAGACTGGGAGGTAACAGACATCGGAATTCCTGAATATTGACAGACCCATATAGAAGATAGTTACTGTCAAAGTCTGACATCTCTGTACCGCAGTAACCACAAACTTAATACTTAACCATATCCATCAACCCCACACCAACCCAGCCTCAACTACCTCCTCCACCACCCGCCTTCTAAAGACCATCACAAATTAAGAAATACTTACCACAAGTTAATGATTTGCACACATGTTGAGCTGCAGCAGCAGCGCACCTCGAGTTAACAGCACCTGAATTCATGCATGCTGAGAATATCAAAAATCATACAATTACAATCCGACTCAGTTATCCGAGCTGCAGTCACCTATCCCTCCCAGTAATGAAAAATGCAATACTTACCTTGTCCTTGTGCAAAGTGAAATGTGGTGCATTCCAACATCACGTATCCAAATCCTGGCATGCATGTCATGAATGATGATGTACTCCTCAGCACACTAGATAATATAAAATCAGTACAAACATATAAGAACTCAAGACATCCCAATAGCAACCCACACCTCCCTCCCTTCTCTTGCACCCAAAAAAATAAATAGAGACAGATACTTACGTTTGCAGCAGCAGCATCGATCGACTATATGAAGAGGATCCCCATGGTGGAAGTAGACAAAACATTACTTCTCGTGGCACTGAGTCAGATCAGGAGGCTGCAGCTATAGGCAAAAGCAGCAACACACAAAATGTCATTCAGTCCACACTGACTTAAAACCACAGAGCCAGAAGAGCTAGCCAGGGCAACGTCATTACCAAATGATAATTCCACAGTTCACAATCAATTGAGAAACCAGCAGCAGGAGGAAGCAAGTGCAACTTTACGTAGCAGGACCAATTTTCTGGAGGACTTATTTTTCTCAGCCTGGCAAACTGGCTTATGCTGCATGTCAGGGAGTGGCAGCACCACGGTTAGGCCTGAAACCCATATTAAATCATGCAGAAAACAAGAGATTTGGGTCCTCAAGGTGGATGTAAACCATGTAACTGCATGTCTGACACCTGATTTTTGTCTGACTGAAATGCATCATTTTCCATGCAACATTTCTGGACATTTGCTGCCTGTGCTGCACTCGCAGAAACAAGTTGTGGTCCAAAAGCAATTGTAAACAGTGGCCAAAACAGCATTTTCAATCAATCAATCAATCAATCAATCAAGTCTTTATTTATCCAGGCGAACATCATTGAGCAGGCTCATTTACAAGGTGGACCTGCGTTACACAAGGTCAAGAATAACACTTTTAGGTACAGATAATAAATAGACATAATTATACAGAAATAGAAAAAAATACACAGAGCAATAACAAGTATTTCAGGTATAGGGTTAACAAGGTTAGGGACAATGTTGTGAGAAGGGGAATTAAAACATTCTGAAACAGCCAGCATATTAAAACATTTTCAAACAGCATGACATATCATTGGTCAGGACATATACAAACTTAGGGGGTAGATATGGAGGGGAGGGGCACAGGACTGCAGCTGTTCTAGGAGGGGTGCTATGGTAGATGGGCTGGGGACATATATGTTAAGAGTCTGAGGGTAAGAAAGGTAGTGGATTAGCAGACAAAAAAGGGGAGATATAGGTGGAGACAATCAAGGGGCCAGGTTAGGTGGAAATGTAGTGGGCAGGTGTGTGGGTGCTGGGGGGGGCACCATAATACCAGGGTCAATGATTAGAGGGTGGGGGGATCACGGGGCACCAGGACATTCTTGTTTTCACATGGGCTAGCAATTGGAGGGTGGGGAGACCACTGGATACCAGGGAGAGTTTTCACATTCTATGGGACAATGAGGAGAGGAACAGTGACCACTAGGCACCAGGGCACTCTTTCTTTCAAACAGACTAGGAACTGGAGGGTGGGGGGATTACTAGACACCAGGGGCATTCTTCTCCTGCAATAGAACAGTGACCAGAGGGTGTGGGGATCCCCAGGTACCAAGGAGATTCTTTTCATCTACCAGGGGGGCAATCAGAGGGTGGGCAGTGCCACTAGATACCAGGGAATATGTCCACTGTATGGGACTGGGCAATCGGTGTAGGGGCAGAGCCAGTCACAGGCGCTCAAACCTGCTCCTGCTTCCCATGCAAATGTGCCTATAATGGGCATGTAAATGGCCCTTTACTACTTGGCATGTCCAATGGGTTCATTTGTATGGTGCAGTCTGAATATCACACCACCAGGAGCTACCAGCACTATTGGGTCTGGAGTGCTGTTCTGTGCACTACCAGAATTCATGTTGGGGCAATGTTACTATGCCCTATATTTAGTTGGATAGCGCTGGTGTGCTATCCAACTGAATATGGCATCCTCAGGCTCATGGGCAATAGGCAAGTGCAGTGCAAAGCTTTGTCAAGTCAAGTCATACTTTATTTGTTAAGCAACCAATCCCTGGTGCTCTGGGCGCTTTACAATGGTACAGAACAAATAAACACAATTATTATTAGTGTCAATTCAATTAAAATATATCATAAATAATCATAAATATAAAATTATAAAGCTAAACTATAAAATTTCAGCTCACTATCACATTAGCAAACTGCCTCAAATGCCAACTTAAACAGTGCACCACTTTACCAGAAGTAATCAGATGCAACACAGCAGAACCCCCTTCCCACCACACATACAAAAAAGGCAGTGCAACACATTTAAATCGTATTTAATAGAATACATCAGAAGTGATTGGATGCAGCAAGCCAGTCATCCCCACTCCACCAATAACAGGCACTGTAATTTGCACTGTAATTTGGGTGGGTTTGGGGGTGGGTCTGGCTTGTTGTGTCCAATCATGTTTGTTCTACAGTGCAACACTACAATTCTATTCATAAAACATCAGAAGTGATTAGACACAGCATGGCAGACACACACACACACACCCCACTCACTCAAAAAAGTCAGCGCCAAGCATTTAAATCTAATAGTGATCGGATGCATCAAGCTGCCATACACCTAGCACCCCCAATAAAGGCATGTAACACTGCAATTATATTGACACAAATCCAAAATCCAAATGGTGACACAGCAAGTCAGAACCTCACCACCAAAAACAGGCAATGTAAATTATTTTTGGGTGGGTGGGAGGGTTCTGACTTGCTGTGTCAATCCTCCTGATGTTTTATTACTGTTACTGTAGTGTGTCTCACTGTAACTCTACAATCATAATAATAAAATATTAGACGTTGTCAGATGCAGCGAGCCAAACCCCACTCCATACACCCCAAACAAAAGGCATACATGTACAAACTATTACTTAAAACACATCAGATATAACCAGATGCAGTCACGATGCAAGCAAGACCCTCCACCACCAAAAACTGGTAGCATAAGTCATTTTTTGGGTGGGGGCATTTAGGTTTGCTGTGTCCAATCATTCCTAATTTTTATGTTTGCTTGTGCACATGCTCAAGAAACATTATGCGGCAGCTTAGGAGAGAAGCGGGTTGTGGAGGTGTGGCAGCGTGGTGGCCAATGCCAGCACTGGATTTGTGGGCTTGGCTGTGTGCACCCAATACAGGCCCAGTGTCCTGATGACACTGGTTCTACAGAAGTGCACCGAGCCAAAACGTTTTGGCTGCTGCAATGAGGGGCTGCCTCATCATTGCAGCGTCACCAGTTCTGCTGCTATGAGGGAGTGCCCCGTCATTGCAGGGCATGCCTTGCATACTGAAATATTTCTGTTCATGACACTCTTTCCATTGTGGCACCAGGAGTGCCATAAAACCCACCAACTGTGTGCTATCTGCCCCGCTCCCCATCCCAGCAGCCAAAGTGAAAAAGACAACCTCCCGCTCCCTCCCTCCCATTGCATGCTGTTGGCCTGCTTCCTCTGTTCCCATACCCCAGAGTGCAGGTACACCCTCCCGCTCCCTCCCACTGCCTGCTGTCTGCCCCACTTCCCATTACGGCAGCTGAAGTTAAAAAACACAAAAAACCCTCCCGCTCCCTCCCATTGCATGCTGTCCACCCCGCTCCCTCCAGTCCCGTACCCCGGAGTGAAAAAAACCCTCCTGCCCCCCCACTGTGTGCTGTCTGCCCCGTTCCCTCTGTTCCCATACCCCGGAGTGGAACAAACCCTCCCACTCCCTCCCACTGTGTGCTGTCCACCCTGCTCCTTCTGTTCCCATACCCCAGAGTGAAACAAACCCTCCCGCTCCCTCCCGCTGTATGCTGTCCGCTTGCTTCCTCTCTTTCAGTACCCCAGAGTGCAGGTACACCCTCCCGTTCCTCCACTGCCTGCTGTACACCCACTTCCCGTTACTGCCAGCCAACGTTGAAAAAACCCTCCCGCTCCCTCCCATTTGCTGTCACCCCTCCCTCTGGTCCTGTACCCCAGAGTAAAAGAAAAACCTTCCGTTTCCTCGCTGTGTGCTGTCTGCCCTGCTCCCTCTGGTTCCATGCTCTGGAGTGGCAAAAACCCTCCCGCTCCCTCCCACTGTGTGCTGTCCACCCGCTTCCTCTGTTTCAGTACCCCAGAGTGCAGGTACACCCTCCCGTTCCTTCCCACTGCCTGCTGTCCACCCCGCTTCCCATTACGGCAGCCAACGTAAAAAAAAAAACTCCCGCTCCCACCCATTGCATGCTGTCCACCCCACTCCCTCTGGTCCTGTGCCCCAGACTGAAAAAAAAAATTCCCACTCCCTCCCACTGTGTGCTGTCCTCTCTGCTCCCTCCGTTTCCTTACCCCATGGTGAACAACAACCTCCCGCTCCCTCCCTCTGTGTGTGCTGTCTGCCTTGCTCCCTCTGTTCCTGTATCCCAGAGTGGAACAAACACTCCCGCTCCCTCCCACTGTGTGGTGTCCAGCCCGCTCCCTCTGTTCCCATACACTGGAGGGAAACAACCCCTCCCACTCCCTCCCACCATGTGCTGTCCGCCCACTACCTCTGTTTCTGTACCCCAGAGTGCAGGTACACCCTCCCGCTCCCTCCCACTGCCTGCTGTCCACCCCGCATCCTGTTATAGCAGCTGAAGTTAATCAAAACCCCTCCCGCTCCCTCCTGTTGCATGCTTTCCACCTCGCTCCCTCTGCTCCCGCACCCCGGAGTGGCAACAACCTTCCCGCTCCCTCCCACTGCGTGCTATCCACCCCACTCCCTCTTTTCCCGTACCCCACAGTGAACAACAACCCTCCGCTCCCTTGCACTGTGTGCTGTCCGCCCCACTCCCTCGGGTCCCGTACCCCAGAGTGGAACAAACCTTCCCGCTCCCTCCCACTGTGTGCTGTCCACCCCGCTCCTTTTGCTCTCATACCCCGGTTTGAAAGAAACCCTCCCGTTCCCTCCCACTGTCTGCTGTCTGCCCTGCTTCCCATTAGGCAGCCGACATTAAAAAAAATCATCCTGCTCCCTCCCAATGCATGCTGTCCATCCCACTCCCTCTGGTACCATGCCCCAGAGTGAAAAAAAACCTCCTGCTTCCTCCCGCTGTGTGCTGTCTGCCCCACTCCCTCTGTTCCCATACCCCGTGGTGAACAACAACCTCCCGCTCCCTCCCACTGTGTTCTGTCCGCCCCGCTCCCTCTGTTTCCATACCCCGTGGTGAACAACAAACTCCTGCTCCCTCTCTCTTTGTGCTGTCCACCCTGCTCCCTCTGTTCTCGTACTCTGCAGGGAAACAAACCCTCCCGCTCCCTTTCACCATGTGCTGTCTGCCCGCTGCCTCTGTTGCCATACCCCAGAGTGCAGGTACACTCTCCTGCTCCCTCCCTCTGCCTGCTGTCTGCCCCACTTCCTGTTACAGCAGCCGAAGTTAAAAAAAAAAACCCTCCCGCTCCCTCCCATTGCATGCTGTCCGCCCCACTCCCTCTGGTCCCATACCCCGGAGTGACAACAACCCTCCTGCTCCCTCCCACTGTGTGCTGGCTGCCACACTCCCTCTGTTCCCGTACCCCACAGTGTATAACAACCTCCTGCTCCCTCCCACTGTGTGCTGTCCACCCTGCTCCCTCTGGTCCCATACCCTGGAGTGGACAACACACCTCCCACTCCCTCCCATTGTGTGCTGTCTGCCCAGCTCCCTTTGTCCCCATATACCCGAGTGAAAGCCTCCTGCTGCCTCCCACTGTGTGCTGTCTGCCCCGCTCCTCTGTTCCCATACCTGGGACTGACATAGCAACCTCCCTCTCCCCCCCACTGTGTGCTGTCTGCCCCGCTCCCTCTGGTCCAGTACCCCACAGTGCACGAACACCTCCGGCTCCCTTCCACTGTGTGCTGTCCACCCTGTCCCTCTGTTCCCTTACCCCGGAGTGACACAACAACCTCCCACTCCCTCCCACTGTGTGCTGTCCACCCTGCTCCCTCTGGTCCCGTACTCCGGAGTGAAACAAAAACCTCCCGCTCCCTCCCACTGTGTGCTGTCCGCCCCACTCCCTCTGTTCCCGGGCTGCAATGTTGCTCTGCTGCTGAGTCCCCATCTGAAGGACGTTGATTTGTTGTCTGTCTTGGACCTGAGAGGAGAAGGGAAGAATGTTGGAATTTCTGAACCAATGCCCCCCACCCCCGCTGTCTCCTCTCCTCCAGTAAGTACACTGTCATTCCTATTCTGCATCTGTGTAAGTCCTGCATTCCCATTGCTAATAGCAGCAAGCAAACAGTCGGCATGGACAAATGCCTTTTTCACCAATGAAATTGCCATTCCTGTGAACTGAGAAGGCATCAGCATTAGTTAGAATGGATAGCTAGAGTGTCAACTGACTTTGTATAAGTTGATTGAATTGAATGGTGGACCAGCTACCCAGGTGGGTTTACTAGAAAGAAAAATAAAATCAACCTGACTGAGGTCCTGACTCCAGACCTGTGCTTGCTTTGTTAATAAAGGGGGTGGAAGCGGTGCCGGGGGCAGTTGTCACTTAAGTGCAAATTTAAAATCCTTGACTACACCCCTGTTACTGGATGGATGGATCTTTTTTTCCCCAATTGTTTAACCAGAAGTAGCACAGTAAGCTGAAAGCTTGTGTATGGGTGAGACCTGGAAGCACAGGGAAGTTAAGTGAGGTGCTCAGAGTCACACAGCATGCGATTGGGGGCTATGGGATTCATACCCAGGTCTCCAGATTTGCAGCTCAGAGCCTGTTAGCCTTTGCTAAAATGCTATCTACCAAGTCAGTATTTTGGTTCTTTTTAAATTTTACATTTGCATTATTTGCTTTGTCTGCCCGACATCTCTGAATCCTATTTTATTTTGATTCTGTTATGATCAGGCAGTGTGCATATTATCATACTTTATATTCAGATCAACAAGAAATACACACTCAGACTCCTAGAGATTTTAACTTGCTTTTTACGTGTTTTACCCAAGTTAAGGTCACATTCACAAATTGACATAGGGTAGGAATATGTAGTAGCTCTCTCAGTTCAGAGAGCTACACATATTCCATATCTGCATGTCAAATTGCTGTGAATGTGACCTCACCTGGGCAAAAGCACTCAGGAATCAAGTTCAAATCTCTAGGCGCCAAAGTGTGTATTTCTTGCTGATCTGAAAATAACATTGTACAAGTTTCAGCACTGACTTTCCAACAGTGAAATCAGAGTCAGTTCTCAGGTACAGACCCTGCAGTTCAGAGTCTGAACTGAAGGGTCTCAACCTGAGAACTGTGTCTAATCTCTTTGTTGTTGCCAAGTCTTGAATTCAGTGCTCAAACTTGTGGCTCTATGACTGGTTATTTTTTTAATATGAAACCAGGATTAGATTTATTGTAAGTGTATGCAGGTTCACAAAGCTATGTTCTGCTCATGCTGCCTGCCTGCCACAGGCTTCTAAGTTCTTCCTTTGGGGGCATTTGGAGTCCAAAATGTTATGTTTCCTGCTGTTCTCCAGTCCTGCATAGGGACAAAAGGGAGTAGAGGCATTGTGGGGGTACTGGCAACAAAACCGGAGAGAAAATGGAGAAAGGAAAATAAGAATAGTATAATGGTTTATCTCTGTCTATCCTGCCTGCTGAGAAGTGCTGTAGAACGGCTGAATATTAATTAGTCCAGTCACTGTACAGTAGATGATACCACCCTATCCTATAAATATGGACTGAAGCCCATCTGATGGGTGGAAAGTGCATACCAGTACAGTACATGCAATGTACAGTAAGAGACAGGCATGATCTGTTTCTGTCCTGAATCAGCAGCCTTACTACTGTACCTCTGGCACAGCTGTCACTGAGGGAGACATGTTCTAAATGCAACTTCGCAAGTGATAAAAGTGTTATAAAGAAGTGGAATAGATCTGTAGGTGCAATTCTTGCATTGCCTCAAGTCCTCTTTTGTCTGTTTGCAGGGAGTGCCTACTATTGTGTGGTACATATGAAATGGGAATCTCAGTCAGTGCTGGCTTGCTGGCTATTGTGAGCAGTATAATTCAACAGCAAATGCAGATGGTACTTTTTGCTGGCTAGTGGGAACGTAGTTTTATTACAATACTACAAATGCAGACTGCATTTATGCTGTCGAGTGGTAACAGTTTTATGAAACTGTATTTTTTTGCTATATAGTGGGAACAGTTTTATTAAACTACAAATGCAGACTGTTAATTGGCCAACCTGCCCTCCTCTACTTTCCCCATATTTTCAAGTCCATCTATGATTTGTTCATGTTTCACTTACTCCTAAAATGTGTGTTTTCATGACTGAAAAGTGTGGAACTGTAAATTGGTGGGAAGGGGGCATGACTTGAAGCTACTGTTTCCTGGGTTTTAAGGTTGCTGTTATGCCACAGCCCAGTCTGTTAGTCTGAAAACTGTTTGTGGTGTGGTGGCAAGGCTAGTGGTGTAGGAATGAATCTCCGTGGGACTGGCTGCCTTGATGTGGTACAGAGGCTTATCACAATGCAATATTGTGGGGCTAGTGATTTGGTGGCATGGTTAGTGGTGTGTGAATGGATCCCTGTGGGACTAGCTACATTGATGTAGTACAGAGGCTTGTCACAATGTAATATTGTAACCAAAAGCCAGTCTGTTAGTTTGACAATTGTTTGTGGTGTGGTGGCATGGCTAGTGGTGTATGAATGGACCTCTGTGGGACTGGCTACATTGATGTAGTACAGAGGCTTGTCACAATGTAATATTGTAACCAAAAGCCAGTCTGTTAGTTTGACAATTGTTTGTGGTGTAGTGGCATGGCTAGTGGTGTATGAATGGACCTCTGTGGAACTGGCTACCTTGATGTGGTACAAAGGCTTGTATCAGTGCAATATTATAACTACAAGCCAGTCTGTTTATCTGGTATGGCTAGTGGTGTGTGAATGGACCTCTGTGGGACTGGCTACTTTGATGTGGTACAGAGGCTTGTCACAATGCACTATTGTAACCAAAAGTCAGTCTGTTAGTCTGAAAACTGCTGGTGGTGTGGCTAGTGGTGTGGTGGCATTGCTAGTGGTGTGTGAATGGACCTATGTGGGACTGGCTACCTTGATGTGGTATACAGGTTTGTCACAATGCAATATTGTAACCAAGAGCCAGTATGTTAGACTGACAACTGTTGGTTATAGTATGGCTAGTGGTGTGCTAAGATATACAACAGAGAATGACGTTTGTGTTGGGTGAAGAGGGCACGAACAGGGCACGGACAGTGGGAGGAAAGTGGTAGCTGGGCCGAACAATGGGGTGGGGGTAGCAGTGAGTCCACTTGGTGTGCAGATCAGAAATTCCTGGCAAAACCCCACTCTTATTTTCTTAGAGGCTGTGGTTGCCATAACAACTTGCCCCTCACAACCACAGCCACTACCACCCTACCTCCTTCACTGACCTCAATTCTGCCCCACAGAATTGAGCAATGATATTGAGTAGCAGGGCTAGTTGTAATCGACTAACTGTTCCCAGCGGCTAGGACCATGGAGCATGTGATGTAGGGAAAGAATAAGTGAGATGTAGCCATGGCTTGTGAGAACCCATTCTGGACTAGCAGTGAGTCACAACATCCTCCTTTTCATTGTCACATCTGTGACCCCAATCTGCACCCCCTGCCCAACCTCCTGCTGCTGCTGCAACCATGAAGACCTGAAGGGACCACAAAGCATCTTGGCACAGAAGGTAAGGCAGTGGGAGGGGCTGTATTTGTAATGGTAGACAGTGCTGCTGATGAAGCTCTCTTCATTTGGTGATGTGTCTTGTGCAGCCCTCAGTTCAGTGCTTAATCCCTTTCTGATGGACAAATTTGGGGGTTTGCATTGAGCAGACCCCTTCCCACACTCACGTGCAAGAAGGAGAAAATCAGATTGCGTCAATAAATTTATTCTTAGGAATTTATTTTTAATGCTAGCTCTTCTGCGTGGAGCTGCACTCAAGACACCCATGAAGTCTGATGGAATTTATATACAACAGCCTGAGGCTACAATTTGGTGGAGTGAGTGAGGTGTGTGCTTTTATTTCCTCTACCTTTTTTTTAAACATTAGTTTAAATTGCACTGTGTGGAAAGAAGATGGATGCACATGTATATTTTGGTGAAGTGAAAGCTAAAAAGTTTTGGAGTTAAAACAGATCGGGTTGCTTTATACCGTTACTTACTATGTTGTTTTTTTTTTTTTTTAAAATGAGGGTTTTAGATGGGGCTTTCTTGTGTTGGTGAAAGTAAAATGTATTGGAATGTTCTGTTTAATTAAAATCCAGACAGTTTTTGTTTCAAAATGTGTGGTGAGTTGAAACATTTATGAACCTACTCATTGACAGTCCCCTAAATCATGGCAATTTGAGAAGGGAAAACAGGATGAACTTAAAATCCTTTTTCTATCTCAAGTTCAAATTTTTCTTTTTTTTTTTGACTAAAACCATATAGAAACATAGACTTTGACGGCAGATAAGGACCGCTTGGCCCACCTAGTCTGCCCTAGTAGCACCGCTTGCACAAAATGCCAAGACTGGGCTTCATTAAACACACACACACACAAAAAATATATATATATATCACTGACACCACTAAGTTTTTAGTTTGATTGACTGACTGCACAGCCCTGCTACTTTGATTGAAACCCTATTACCCATGCTTTCCACCACAAACAATGTGCAGATGAAGCACGAAACAATACAGGAAATGGTATAACAGGTCATTAACAAGCAGTCTGCTCCAGACCGGGGCACTCCCCTTCTTGCTATATACCAACATATTAACATACTAAAATGCCAGCAGAGTAGGCCTAATCGTCTTTCATGTCTGCTCGTTTGGTCAGCCTTCAACCTGGGAGCTGAACATGCTGCCCCCCCTTTAGGATTCTCCATTCCCAGTCCAAGATATTCCCCATGTACTGGACTCTGCCAGCTCAGATCTTCCCATATACCTGTCCCAACCCCTCTTGAACCACTCCGCAGTCTCTGCCTCTACTAGTTCCCTGGGCAGTACATTCCATGGTTCCATCACCCTCTCAGTGAAGTATGATTACAATATGACGATTGTTGTACATATTTACTAGGGATAGCACAGCTGTGATGCAGTTATGTCATTATTAGTGGAGTTCTGCTTTTGTTCATTTTTACAGCCGGGTGGAATGAGAGGTTAAGGGAGCAGTACTATGTAAAAAAAAAAAATCTGTGTTTTTTTGACCGTTTATTTCCTGTGCTGTGTTGAGCATGTCCCTGGTACTCTTTCTTGCCGCCATTGTACTATTTCCCCGTGATCTGCTTAGTTGTCCTTTGCTGTTGTTTACATTTCAGCTGCCCACAATGTTGACAGCAGCAGTAAAAGATGAGGAGGCAGGCAGGCAATGTATTTTCTGCGCATCTACAGAACATTGAAATTGATCACTTCCTGCATATGTTGTACTGCTGCTTTGAATAACTTGCTCAGGATCACACTGCACGCAAATGGTTATGTGGTATTTGAACCTGGGAATCCTGGTTCCCAAGTCTCGTTGCTAACCACTATTGGAGTACACTGCCTCTTTAAATAATTTCTTTTTTAATTAGTGTAGAATGAAGGAAAATGTGAAGTGCATTTGGTTTGTTCGAATACACAGAATTTTATTTTTCTTGCATACACTTTGTGCTCTGCTTAGGTTGTGTGTATTAGTGTGTGGTTGGGAAATCCAGTTGGTTTCTGTAAGTGGAAATATTGTGAGGCTAAAACCTGAAGGACCCTTGTTGTGTGTGTGTGTGTGTGTGTGTGTGTGTGTGGTGTTTTTCAGCACATCATTTTCCTATCTTTGACATCATGACACTGTGGTGCCAGAAAGACTGACAGGTATTGGGGGGGTGGCTTGGGATAATCGGCCATAATGCTCGAGCCATTTCACCTCCAACCCCACCATGCAGCCACTGACAGGCATCAAGGTGTGCCTTGGGGTATTCAGCCCTAACGGTCACCCTGTTCACCTATACTGGATCCATCTCAGCTTATTTCATTATGAAATGGGGTAAGTGTAAGAGCTGAAGATCCCAAGGCACACTGTGACACCAGTCGCTTTCTGCAGGGTGAGGTGAGGTGGAATGGTGTGAACATTATGGTCGATGACCCAAAGGCACACCCCAACGCCTGTCAGTCTCTGCTGGGTGGGGGTGGCGTTAGTTCAGTACTTCACTGCCATTCTTATTATGCATCTCTCTAACTCATGCAGTACCAATGCCAGTATCAGCCAGCAAACATTCAGCATTGACAAATGCTTGTTTATTAATGTGATTGTAGTGTGTCATTGTGTAGTGCTATAATCATACTAATAAAATGTCAGAAGTTGTTGGATGCAGCAAGTCAGACCCCCCCATATAAAAAGGCATACATCCCATTAAATAAAATAGATCATAAGTACTCCAGTTAGAGGAGGAGATGAAAGAAGCTTCAATCTAGCTGGATGCTGGGTCAGTAAGGAGACTTGAAAGATTTTCACAGCTGTTTTTCTGTGTGTTTCCAGCAGGCAATTTGGTGTTTGTGTGTGTTTAAAAGCTGGAGGCTGGAAGAGTAAGTAGACTTGAAAGATTTACTTAGCTGGTTTTCTGTATGTTTCTAGCAGACTATTTGGTGCTTGTGTGTGTGTTTAAAAGTTGCTAGCTGGCCTGTAAGTTCAGGCATCATATTACAGGGGATTAGTGCTGTTTGAAAGTAAGGTGAGACTCCCAGCTCAGTCAGCCTTCAGTTAGATGGGGAGGTGGAAGAACAGACCCTCCAACATTTCATTAGTCAAAATAGGTAAACTTCTGTGTTTCAGTGAGTTGGGGACATATTACAGCTGGGGGTCTGGGGTTTTCGATGCTCTGTGGTGAGTTATGGGGCTTTTACTGAGGGTAAAACACACTTTTGATGCTCTAGGTTTTAATCCGATCTGTGGTGAGTTTTATGGCTATTTTTTTGAAGATACAATATGCTATTTTTATGTGTTCACTAGTCATGACTCCAGGGGGAAAATTATTTTTTACGCTGGAGTTAGAGATGTTGGTGTCTCTCTGGTTAACCTTGGCTTAGAGTCTTTAGCTGCAACTGAGGTGGGCAGCTGGCTGACCAACAATGTCAACCCTCCACCTCATGACCTTTTTTGCAATGTCCTGTGATGATTCTTCCTCCCCCTCCTCATCCCTCTGCCCTTACTTCTCCTCCTCCTCCTCCTCTTCTACTTCTTCTTCACAAAAACAAGGACAAAGGTCAACAATATGCCCCCACCACTATATGTTAACTAAACTTGAACACACTTGTTTTCAAGCACTACAATAATAAATAACATTGCAATTATGCACTTGGGTTGCTTTGCAAATGGTGACATCCCTATAGAAATAAGTTTCAGTACAGTTCCACTGTACCACCACGGCCACAATTTAGCTGCTTCTCTTGTTAATCTGCAAGAATAAAAGGAGTAGGACTCACCTGATGTCTTCTCTCCCCTGTCTCTGTCTCTCTCTTGATCTCCTTCGATAATGTAGCTTAGATTTGAAGGGCCATTGCTGTGTGGTACACTCTGCTGCCTCTATCCATCTGACCAAATCATCCCTACCCAACCCATTCCCACAGGCAGATAAGGCAACAAGAGTCACAAATGGGCCTCAAACAAACGAACAAAAAAAGCAGATGAAGACTTCAGCTGGACCAAAAGAGTAATGGCAGTCTCTACATGCAGAAATATGGCAGGCTGGCTGTGTAAGCCAGCAGTGGATTTTCACTGGGCACCCATCCCCGGATGGATCACCTGATGCACAGTGCTGCTCACCTGCCATTGGTGATTCACAGCCAATAGAACTGAAATTTCCAAGTTCTGCTTTCCAATTGAATTGTTTTATGCGCATCACTGACTATGGATGGTCCAACTGGGCCATTCCAAGCTGGTCCCTTTACCTGATATTGGGTGTTCAATTAAAAGGACACATGCTGGCAGGCAACAGGTAATAGGATCATCATTGGCTGGCATGCAGGGAGAAGGAGAGTGTGCAGTAGGCAAATTGGATAACACAACCTCTACACAACTAAATTCTGATTTCAGGAAACCTTCTGGACACTGGGACAGCCCTTTGGATACCAGGACTGTACCAGTCAAACTGGGATGTTTGGCAGCTCAAACCCCCCCACCTCTGGTTTCCCACTATTCAAATAGGCCATGAGTCACCATTTTCAGTGCTGGATGAAAACATACAGCTACGAGTCAGCAGACAGTAAGTGTATTAATTAGTGTGTCTTTTTAATTTTGCATCAAGTTTCTAAATGTTTTTGCAAATTTAATTGTTTAAAGATGAAAATTCAAAACTTACATTCAGAAGAGTCTCAATTTCTACACAATAATATTTTGATACTTTTAAAGTTGTCATTTACAAAGAACGTTTGAGGAACTGAACTGTTCTATAGGTAGATACGAATTACAATTTTAAATAGTAACAGAGAGGAAAGTGTGCAATAACTTGCTACTCTAGTCCCATACAGTAATTAGAAAGGGATGTCATGAGAGCTGAAAAGGAGTAATAGACCAACCGGGCTTAACTACTGTGACTAAATTAAGAAACTCCTCTAAAAGGATATGTAAAGAGGTGAGAACCGTCACAATCCCAATCAACAGGTCAGCCCTCTACTTCCAAAGTGCTAACCTCTGATTGTAGAATTGTGAACAGTTAACAGAACACTATAACCCTCTTGTCTGTTTTGTGGGTTCAAATCAACCTTTGGTCTCAGTTCTGGAGGGATTCAAACTGTGAACCTCTTGTTAGCATACCCAATGCACAGGCTAAGATAATTCTGTCTTGGGGAGGCCAGATGTCTTTGCCTATGGGCACCTAATCAGGTATTACAAAATGAACCCTTAGAACTCTATGCAAGACCTAGACAACTATGACCTGTTTCTCAGTTTGGTACCACAATAAGCTCATGCACAGTGTCTACTATGACCATCTAAGCTTCATTTATAAATCCCAGTTGCCACTCTTCTGAGCATTTTGCTAGTTTATCCAGATCTCTTCTCATTCTGCCCACCCCATCTGGATCATCTACTTTGTTGCAGATCTTGGTGTCATCTGCAAACAGACAAGCTTTACCCTCTAGTCCATCTGCAATGTCACTAATGAAGATAGTGAAGGGGACTGACCCCAGGACTGATCCCTGAGGTACCCCATTTGTTACTTGCATCTCTTCTGACTGTATACCATTTACCACCACTCTGTTTTCTTCCCGTCAACCAGTTTGCCACCCAGTTGACGAATATCTGACCCACCACTAGCTTCCCCAGCTTATTTATCAATCTTCTATGTGGAACATTATCGAAAGCTTTGCTCCACCACTCTGGTTACCCAGTCAAAGAAAGCTATGAAATTAGTTTGACAGGACCTTCCTTTTGTAAACCCATGATGTCTTGGATCCTGTGCCCCTATGGATTCCAGGTGTTGCACTATCATTTCCTTAAGGAGCGCCTCCATAATCTTGCCCACTACTGAGGTAAGACTGAGTGGTCTGTAGTTCCCTGCCTTCTCCCTGCTACCACTCTTGTGGAGCAGGATCACATGAGCCCTTCTCCAGTCTTCTGGGACCTCTCCTGTGCTCGGAGACTCACTAAACAGTATTGCTAATGGCTCAGCTAGCTCCACCCTTAGCTCCTTAAGTACCCTGGGATGCATGCCATCAGGTCCCATTGCCTTGTCCACCTTGAGCTTAGCGAGCTCTTGTAGGACCCCTTCTTTTGTGGAGGGTGTAGTGCTCACCTCCCTCCCCGTGTCCGTGGTGCTGAGTTGTGGGCCCTGCCCTACCTTCTCTTCAGTAAATACTGAGCAAAAGCATCTATTTAGGATAGATGCTTTACAGGGTCCTCCTCCTCACATGCCCTCTTTTCTCCTTTAAGCTTAGCGATACCTCCTCTGGACTTTCTCCTTTCACTAATGTATCTATAGAAAGTGTTGTAACCTTCTTTACTGTTCATGCTAGTGTTTCCTCAGTTTGGGACTTTGCCTGCCTTACTGCCTGCCCTGCTTCCCTTAGGGCAGTTTGGTATGCCTCCCTATCTTCATCCCGCTGTGTTCCCTTATATTTCCTGAAGGCCAGCCTTTTGACTCTGACCTTTTCTGCTACTGTATTTGAGAATCAAAGTGGTTTCCTTTTCCTTTTGCATTCCTTTTCCAACACAATGGGATGTTGCTTCAAGTATTGCATCCTTAATGCTTGCCCACTTTGCAGTACCACCCACCTGTGTTTTTTTTTGCCAGGGCTAGCGTAATTCTGTTGACCATCTTATCAAAGTCAGTTCCTCTGAAGTCCAATATTTTTGCCTTGGAATGGGATGATTTAAATGTAGTGGACAAATGGAACCATACCATGTGATGGTCACTGGCCTCCAAGTGACCTTCTATCTGGAGATCTGTGATCCCTTCCCTGTTAGTCAGTACTAGATCTAGGATAGCCCTGTCTCTTGTGGGTTGTTCTACCAGCTGTTTGATGCATCAGTTTCAGCAAGACAGTAGTTTCTCCTGACAGACACTCCCCTACATATTTTATATTGCAGAAAATATATCATATTGTAATCAGAACCAGTTGTCCACATGCCACAACAACTATATACAAACCCTCAAAAAGAGGGTTAACAGTGACTTCCAGTAATGCACACTCAGATCGAATGTGCATTAGGGACAAGTTAATTGACTATCCAGGATTGGGTTTTCACAACCACAGTGTGAGAGGAAAACCCAGGGAAATATTTTCCCCTAAATTCAGGATGGGATAGGATAAGAGTTAGGGAAAATAATAACAGGGATAGCTGCATGACAAAAAAATGAGGTGGCATTAGGGAAAAGATATGGTATGGGGAAAAAAGGTGCTGCTCCAGTGGGGTCTGACTCAAACATGGCATGTGGCTTAACCAGTCCATTCCCCTTTATAGATGAGAGGGGGAGGGAGATAACATATTACCGGATATCCCTAAAATATTCACAAATACCCATTAAGGTATCTAATATGAGGGGAGCACCAATCCTCCCGAGGTCTCTCCCAGTTGCCCATCCTCCCAAATATTCCAGGAAGGTAAAGGTAATTATTTATTTGGACTTTTTCCAAGTCTGTAAAAGCATAGGATGCATGGCACATAAACAGTCTGTTCACAAATTTATAGGTGCATTCACTCCCAGTGTATGCTGCCATGCTGGAGTCACGGTATTTGTTGAGAGGAGATAGTTCTGGGGACCAATTGAGGGCCAGCAGGGGAAGTGGGATCTCCAGGGACACCCAGTCCTTCCACTAACTGCTGCGGTAGAGGAGTAGAGGAGAGGTGACCCTCATATGGGGAGAAGGATGAGGGAGGGACGGGATCCATGTCTGTCAAATACCATTTGCACCTTTGATCATATCCCAACATCTGGGGCGGATCCAATTAGATCAGAGGCACCCAATCACGGTGTCCTAGTCGAGAGGGGAGGACGGCATAGGCAGCCAACCACCAGGCCCTATTTATTAGCAGCCTATCCCCTCCAAGTCTAACAGAGACAGTGTGAGACACTATGCCCACTGAAAATGTTCCAGGCATTCCCCAAAGTACACTAACCTTTATATATCAAGGGTCAATTATTCTCAAGTGTGCACCGGTGCCGCCAGGCCACTTGTGACCGAGGAGACCCCGGAACTGCACCCTATTTAGCGGGTTAATGCAGTAAAGCCTGCTATGATACAGTTTGATGGGGTGACATCCCAAGTTCAGCGAGGGCGTCTGGGCCCGACTGGGCGGGAAATGACTGACTAAGACCCACCAGCCTCAGCTCAAGCATGGGAACCCCTGAAAGCCCCTATATAACAGGAATTGGCAAATAGCAGATCAAACTTCATATCCGAGCAAGGTGTTGATCAAATCGGAGCCCATATCCTCCTACCGCGAATGACCTGGCAGTTTACCATTCACCTGCATGACCCTTTATCTACTTCAGACTGTGGGAATTGGTTAAAACATCCTCCCTGTTTCACTCTCTGGTCCCGACCAGGAAGGTAGGCCTACTGTGTCGGGCACCCCCCGCCACTGCCCCACCTTAAGTAGGTGCTTCCAACCATCCTAAGAGTCCCATCCCACCAGCCCATTGACCCCCAGGAATCACTCAAACCCTCCCCACATCACAATGTCAGCCAGGGCATCCACTGGACCCACATCCACTTCCCACTTCTCTACTCACTGCGAACCCAAAATCGGAGTGCAAAGAGGGCCTCAGCTGGGATTCCTGGAGAATTAGGTCAGCATCCACTTGATTGAGTGGACTGTGGCCTGCTGATCGACTCATGGGCCTGAAGGAGTCCACCTAGTAGGGGGTCACATTCCACTGTAGATCTCTGGGGTAGACAAGCAGAGGTTGGAAGGGATATGCTGTGCTTCTTCAGGTCTGCAAGCTTCCTCCACATTGTCATAGGTTTGCTGACCTGAGTAGAACTGTACCACCAGCTAGGGTAAGGGGTCCTATGAATCCATTCTATCACAAAATTAAAGTCAGTTTTCAGCTCTAGTGTCTCTCGGATGAATGTCTTCACAAACAGCTGGAGGTCAGTACCCTCGCTATTTTCAGGAACTCCATAGAACCATAGGTTGTTGTGGTGGCTACAATTCTCCGCATATTCCTGGTGTTCCATCGTAACTTGGCAAAGGTGAACTACTTGATTAAGTGTGTTCTGAAGTTGTGAGCTGGTTGAGGCCTCTTGCATGTTTTTCTCCAAGGAGGAAAATATGATGTGTAGATCTCCGAGGTCCTTTTGAAGAGATTCTTGATTTTGTTTGAATTGGTGAAAGTGTGATTTGAATACTTGCAGCTCCAACAGTATTTTGTCAAGTTTGGTGTCCATCGTGCTCGACTGTTATGCCTTCGGTCTATTTTTCCCCCCTGCTTTGGTCTGTTATTTTAGGGTTTTCAACAGAGACCCTGGCTCTGAGCTCGTGAATTAAGCTGCCACCTAACCAGAAACTGAACCGGAAGTCCGTTATTGCTTTCTTAATTCTTTGTTTCTTTTCTTGCCATCAGACTCCTATATGTTGCTTATTTAGCCTTCTGGATGAGGTCACTGGATGGTGACCATGCTGTATATGGTACGTTCTTGAACACGTTGATTTTAGAAGCCATCACTGCACAGAGGTTGTTTCTGATGCCTGTATGCTCAGCATATGCTCCGGTAACTGCATGTCCTTCTGCCGATTTTCCTAATGAGCTTCTAACCTCTGTAATGTTTTTCCTGACCATGCCAAATATGCTTTCACAGAAAGCATTGCTATGTGGGAACAGTAAAGCATATTTATCTAACTGTGACAGCAATCTAAACTGTGGTTGCCCGGTGGCTGGTTCTGTAACTTGTGACACACTGTGCCAGAATCTATCAATCCTGTGCTCTTCAAGACAGAAGATAGGTAGATCAGTGGATGTCTGGTATAACATGAACTCCATGAACAGTTCATTAGTTCGGTTCTGTGAAATTACATCAGGGAAGTCCTGCAGCAGAGTTTCAATCATGGAGAAGTTGGATGTCAGTTGATTTTGTGGGTCAAACACAACAACAGCCTTAAGTACAGGGTCATTGAGCGGGAATTTCTGTTTCATGTACACCAGAGCATTCTGATAAAATCCCCTCACCTCAGCATGGAACTTGACAACTTCACAGGATCCCTCAAGATCTTGTCTCCTAATCATTTGAGATGAAGAAAACCCAATAAATAAATCTGCATTCAATTTCTGCAAATCTTTTTCAGTGACATCTATAGCAAGGAGATCATCCTTATTGTCCATGATCACAGAAGGTTTCATCAGGCATCCTAGCAGCTCTTGATATAGCTTCATCATAGCTGGTTGTAGTCTGTGGATCATGGGATCTTCACGCTGAAGCAGCAGGTTGAATGTGTCAAATCTGGGAATGGTAACATGTAAAAAGAGCACATACAATTTGTAGATGGGTCCACTGAAAATGTTAACCAGTCTCCTCTCCCTGGCTCCAGAATCACCTTGTTCCCTCATCTTCTGTCGTTTTGATGGACAAGGCTCATCATTATCGTAGTGGGTTAGAAAATAGCATCAGAGTCCATCCCAGATCTCTAGCACTCTTTCCAGTGTACGTGACATACTCAGCCATCGAGTTGACACATGCTTTAGTACTTTCCTAATGTTTTCATTACAGAAAGAAATGTCTTCTCTCAGCAACTCCTTCCGTTTCACGCTCTTGTCAAAATGGTAGAATATATCTACTAGAAAATCTTGTGGATCAAATGACAGCGCTTTAGCTCCCTGTTTTGCAGCAAGGTGTGCAAAATGACAGGCACAATCTATTCCATATATTTCTCCTCCACTATCGTTTTTCTTGTAAGAGTTTGAGAACTCCTCAGTGTTTGACAATCACAACTGATGCATTGTCAGAGACAAAAGCTGCACAGTTGCTGAGACTAAGCCCTGAAGTGGTGAGACATCTTTCCATAGCTTCTGCAATGCTTCTGGCATCAGCATAATTGACTGTGGGCATGTCCAGGAATCTATTCCTAATTATCCCTTCTGCGTCTTCACAGTTAATCAGTACGGGGAAGTATTTGTCACCATTATTAGAACTTCCATCAGTGCTGGGGGAATACCATTTCTTGTCTTCTCCAGTATCTGGCATCAGTTGTTTTCTGACCTCATCAATACTTTCTTTCCTAATACATTTAATGAGATGACTTGCTTTTGTGTGACCCCATGCATATTGTTTGGCTATATCACTGTCTGGAAACATCCTGGCAACCAGTTTGTTGAAGCTATCATTCACAGCAAATGGAAGGTTTTGCTGCAATACAAATCTTTGAAAAAGAACTTCTGCTTTTGTTGTTCCGTCATTCACTGGGTTATGTGGATTGGCCCAGGCATTCCTCAGACCTCTTGATGAGGTTAAATTCTTTTTTAGTTCAGCATTTGACTGGTGCTTGATTGTCTTTAGAAGGACCTTCAAATTGTGGTTGCCACCATGAGAAATGGAGAAATCACAAGCACAATGTTCACAAAATGCATGCTTGTTCCCTTTCCAGGATGGTTTTATGAAGCCCCTTCCTTCTGCTGAGTAAGAAACATTAAAAGTGTTATCATGACGCCTTGTTTAGACTGAGACATGATGTTGATTTGGAATGGGCTATTGGCTCCTACTTTTTTCTACTAGCCTGTACTTTACTGCTTTTGCTTGCTCCTTCTTGCAACCTTTTTTTTTTGTCTGTGACTCTCCTGGTCTTTCTGACTCTGACTGATTCTCCTCACTTTTCTGTAACCTCTCTGCTTATCCTATTGCTTACACTTCTGTCATGCCTCTTTATAATGTCTACTCTATCTGCCTCATCTTCTTCTCTTTTTCTTTCCTGTTACTGTAATCTGTCTGAAGCTTGTCCTACTCTTTTTCTCCTTCTTGTCACCTTCACTTTCTTCCCCTGCAATATAACAAGCTACAAATCAGTAATTTTCTTAATACAGTACTAAAAAACAGTAACAGTTACTAATTCCACAACCAACATCAGTACTTGAGTTATGCCGGGGCACCGGGCAGGGGACATGCTTTGACTCTGTGCCACACAGTATGCTGACCATGGGTTGAAGAGTCTGGGAGCAGAGCAGAAGAAACTGGTCAGGTGGGTCGAGAACTGCCTGCAGGGTACACAGCAGAAGGTAGTAGTTTGGGGGGGCATCTCAGTCCAAAGCAGTAACAAGTGGTATACCACAAGGCTCAGTGCTGGGACCGGTTCTGTTTAACATTTCATAGCCAACACTGCAGTGGGATTAAGAACAAGATCATTCTCTTTGCAGATGACACAAAGATTTGTGCCAAGGTAGATGGGGGAGGGAACAAAAGTTCCTCAGGATGATTTGGTAAAACTAGAGGAGTGGTCTCATACTTGACAGCTTAGTTTAAATGCCAAGAAGTGCAAAGTGATGCATTTAGGAGACAATAACCCAGGAGACAATTGCTGGCTGGAGGATGTCCCGTTAACCAAATCCAAGGAGGAGAAAGATCTGGGAGTGCTGATAACTGGTACTTGAGCAGACTATACAGCTAGAATGGCCTATATCTGTTGCCAATTTCATAAGTGAATTAGCTCATTTTTAAAATCCATTTTGTGCAATAAGCAATCCATCCCTTTTTATTTTTAATACACTGTGTACAGATATGATGGTTGAGTGGTAGACTTGCTGATTCTGGTAGCAAGGATGCAGGGATTGAAGCCTGTAGTGTTACCAAGAATATCAGTGTCAGTGGCTCAGTAGGTAGCACACTCACCTCTGAGGCCGGGAGATCAGAGGGCTGTGGGTTCAGTTCCCACATCTGGCACTTGGGTTAATATCCCAGTACTGACACTGTAGTGCAGCATGACAGGGGTGCTTCACTTCTGAGGTGCCATCTTTCAGATGAGACATTAAACTGAGGTCCCTTTTGCCTGGATTGGTGGTAGTTCAGGTGGATGTTAAAGATCCCATGGCACTTATCAAAAAGAGTAGGGGAATTTCCCCGTTGCCCTGGCCAGATTTCCCTCATTCACTAAAAATACCACCAACAGCTTAATCTTGTTTAAGGTCAGTTGGCATTCATCTGTATCCCTCTTCCCTGGGTTGTGCCTGAAAATAGGTAGGATTTGTCTAGTGCACTTACCCGGTCAACAAAACCTAAAAAAAAATATATAATAAAGGTGCCACATAACCTTATATCTTACAATGGCAAGAAAGAATCTTGGACTGTGATTGGTCAGTTTGGGGCTGGATCCATCATGTTATCCTAGCGTATCATCACAGGTCTAGTCTCAGCCTCACTGTGAACCAATGTAGATGACATTATGGATGGCCTCTAGCATACTCTTTTTTTTTTATCTTCTCTTAAGAAACAAAAATATTTTTCCACACTAATAAAAACATTCTTTAAAATTATTTTTCATATATATATATATATATATATATATATATATATATATATATATATATATATAAAACAATGAGCCATTCAATAATAGCAATAATGCCCTCCAGGGTGTGTGTCATTTGGGATAATGTAATGTCTCAGGTATTGGATGCACTCGGCCTAGGGCATTGTGCCCAACCACCTGAGATGTGATGTTATCTCAGCACGACACATACCCTGCTGGGCAATACTGCTTAATTATATTGTGGAAATGTTTTCCTGTACAAAATTCCATTCCTTTCAAAATGCTGTTCTACCACAGTTCAAAGCTAATTTATTTATTTATTTATTTGTTTTTGTTAACCAGGTAAGCACACTAGACAACAAATGTCTATTTTCAGGTGTGACCCAGGAGGTTACAATACAACAAACATGGTACATAGTCATGGTAGCAAACAAGCACAATACAGAAAACATGGTACATAGTCATGGTAGCATACAAGCCCACAATACAGGTGGGCCGGAGAGATTACAATACAGAGAATATGGTACATTGTCAAGGTAGCATGCGAACCCACATGCAGGGTGGGGACGGAGTACAAAATAAAGACAACATAGACAAGGTAGCAGACATGTATACAACTACAACTAGAACTGAAAAAATAGAGAGGACAATGCAGCCAGTGCATCTAGTCTATATGAGAGGAAGGCGGTAATCCACAGGGTAACATGGGAGCAAGGGGAGGCAGGAGAATTAACAGGTAACCAGGGGAGGGGGGTAGGCAGAGCACAGTCTGGGTGATAGTCAGATAAATAGGCAAGGGGCAGAGTAGGCAGAAAAGTAGGTCAGCAGGGTACTAGTGGGTACAGAGAGGGGGAGGAAAGGGCCGGAAGACCACCACGATGAAGACTGGCTTGGACTGCAGGGAGACAGCAGCCCTACAGTTGCGACCCCAGAAGGCAGGGCAAGAAAGGTGAGGGTTTGTCTAAGTGCTACAAGGGAGGGAGCTAATGGGTAATTGGGTAAAGGGGTGCCACACAGAGGAGGGAGCTAATGGGTAATAGGGTAAGGGGGTGCCTCGCAGAGCAGGGTGGGAAGTGCTAAGGAGGTGAGAGGCAGAGTCCAAAATTCAGTTTGTGGGAGAAGTGTAATGGAATGTGATTCTACCCTACATTGGCAGAATATCTAGAGACTGCAGGGGTCGGTTTCATTTTGAAATCAAAAGAACTCACAACATACATTTCACATAGTACATCACACTACAGGATGAGCAACTTAAGGCACAACCAATGTGTTTTGCTACCTTAGGGTTCTGATTCCCATTGACCTCTAGAGCTTTGTTCTCAAGGTCATAGGGAATCAAACCCCCTCTGTGACAGAACACACTGGTTGTGCATATTTGCCCATCTATCACACCAAATATTATGGCAGATAACAACAGATACTAAAGAATTAGCTGCTTCAGCAAATACTACAAAATTGTGGGTCATACAGGTAAAATGTTTTTTAAACTACCGTGGGCAATATGGTATAAGAAGTGTTAATATATCCTTTTGAAGTCTAAAACACTGACCGATATGCATATTTGCATATACCCTTTATTTAATATGACTATTCTGTCCTCACCCTCTAATTGCTGCATCACATAATGGCTAAGAAAAATAAAAAAGAACCAATGCCTTTACAGAGACATGCCAAGCACTCTTATACCATGATTGCTTACAGTTGTTTAAAAAAACATTACAGGTTTCCATTTTGATGGCATGGAATGAAATCACTGATCAGCTTCATTTCTCAACAAACACTCCGAGCACCCAACAAAAAAACAAAATCCGCCATATTGGATCCTGCTGAACACCGATGTCCCAACTGGCCTGACACTGTAATTCTCCAACAGTACTTTAAAGCCACAACCTGTAACTAAAATACATTTCCAACACTTCTATTTTTTTTAAACGCCAAGGGCCAGATATTCAAAAGGGTTGCGCCATGCGCAATAGGGTTGCGCCTGCGTAATTCCAAACTTGCTCCATTCTGCGATATTCAGCAGGAGGCAGTTGCGCCACAGAAAACATGCTGAGCAACAGTGCAATGCAAATGAATACATGCTGAACTGGACGGGGAGGAATCATGCATAAATTGCACAGCCCGATATTCAGCCGGGCTGTGCAGAGTTGTGCACGCAACCCCTAACCGCCCTGCAGGGACTTTGAGCCAAAAAAAGGGCTTAAGTCGAGGGGTCACCACAGGTGAGCTGCTGCATTGCAGGGCGCACACAGCAGCTGCCACCTGTGGCTGGCCCCAACCCAGTCCCTGTGCCCCCCCGCAGCCTGATTGCGGCATAGTGTACTCCCACCAGCCCAATTCGCGGGCAGCAAGTGGCTCCCCTCCCCCGTACATATCCCTGGTGGTCCAGTGGACCGAAATGCCCGATCGTGGGCGGGTGTGTAATAATCCCCCACATATCCCTGGTGTTCCAGTGGACCCGAAATGCCCGATCACAGGCGGTATTATATAACCCCCCATACATATCCCTGGTGGTCCAGTGGACCAAAATGCCCGATCGCGGGTGGTGTGTGTAATAGAACCACCCCGAATATAGCCCTGGTGGCTAGTGTCCCCACCCCACCCACCCACGAAGCCCACCACCCTGCTCCCCGGCAGCGGCGGTGGCAGCATCCCACCCACCTGCCGCCCCGCCGCCCACCGACTGACTGCCCGGTAGGGCTGCACGCCCACTGGTGCAGAGCAAGAGCCAATGGGCATGCAGCCCATACCATACATGACAGTCCAGATTTATGAATGATGTTCATTCACCAGGGCTACGTTCAGGAGGGTGGTTATTATTACACACACTGCCCGCGATCAGGCATTTCGGTCCACTGGACCACCAGGGATATATACGGTGGGGGTTATTACACATACCACCCGCGATCAGGCATTTTGGTCCACTGGACCACCAGGGATATGTCTGGGGTTATTACGCATACCTAATAATCGAGATTTCGGTCCACTGGACCACCAAGGATATGTGGGGGGTTATTACACATACCGCTGTCATGGGCATTTCGTCCACTGGACCACCAGGGATATGTACGGGAGGGGGGTGGGATTTATTACACATACCGCCCATGATCAGGCTGCAGGGGGCATCGGTCCCCGACGGCTGCTGCCTGGCAGGGCGCCAGCGCAAATCCCCGGGATTGCACCTGCTACGCTACATCGGCATGCAAATGGGGACATAATCACATGCAAATGGCCCCCCCTGCGCCTTGCATGAATTATAGCCCCATTTGCATGTCACCTTTTGAATATCGTGATTTTGCGCATGGCGCAATGGTACTTGCGCCGCTGCAAGTTGAATGCTCCACTCTGTCAACTTGCGGTGGCGCAAGTTCCACTGCGCCATGCACAGTGGCTGTGGCTGGGGGGTGATATTCAAAGGAGTTGCTCAATAGCGCAACTCCTTTGAATATCACCCAGGACACACCACAGCGCAACTATTTTGTGCAGCTCAAGGGCTTGCGCCTATGAATGGCGCAGTTTGAATATCCAGCCCCAAGTGTGTATCTGCCCATTCCTTTCAACACAGTGTTGTCCCCCAGTCCTATGTTAACATCTGAGAGTTCATCACCATGCTCCAAAATGATAACAAGAAGCTGTCGCTGCTTAGCACACGCTAAATGTGACACATCAACAGTCTGCACCATTCTCAACCAAGCAAAAGCATAACAAAAAGAAAAATATGAACAGAATGGACTGCATTCTCTCGGCCCAAACCTAACAGTGACTGCGGCAATTACCAATGCTGCAACACATGTGCACAAGTAGCAAAAAATGGAGTAGTACCTCCGTGCTGAAAAAAACAAAAACAAACGAGCAACAAATTTGAATCCTGTCCCTGCTCATATATCAAAAAGCAGCCGGAATACAACAAAAAAAAAACAATCTAGGTCCGCATTCAAGCACTTCCTAGTCATCCCCCCCAAAATAAAACCACACTGCCCTACAAAGCTGAGCACAAAGCAATACTCCACAGCCCCAGAACCCAACAGTACTTCTTCTGGCAGAGCAATAAAATCACCCAAAAATTGCATAAAAATATAAAAAAATCTTTCTTTACTATTTTTCCAGTATAAAAAAATTGAACTATTGTATAATAGTAATATATCCCAACAGGGTGTGGGTATACTGGTGAGTTTACCATTCCTGGTGTGGTTAAGTCACTTGGCTACGCCTCTTGACCGAACCACACCAGCCATGGTAAATCCACCAGTATACCCACACCCTATTGGGATATACTGCTTAAATATAAAACCAGCAGAAGGCAAAAGTAAGTAACAAGGAGGGGTATCAGTTGGCTCCCAAGGGGCCATAGTACCACAGCTGATGTTGGGGCCCCAAGTAGCTAATTTTATTACAGGGGAAGGGCTACACATGGGCCACGAAGTCCCATAAATCATTCTGCAGGAGGGGTCCTGGCCCCCCTCCCCTCCCACCAGCAAGCAGCACTAGCCCCATCCAGCATTCTGCAGGAGGAGTGTCTGTCCTGACTGCAGTGGCTGCCCCCACCACTTGCAAGCAACATTGACGGCGATTGTGAAGAGAGTCGGACCAGCCAGATTGCGTAGCGTAAAAGGCTACGGAATCGCATCGCCACCTTCCGCTGAAAACGTAGGTGCAGACTTAATCAATGAACGTAAGCTTTCATCGGGGCCTGTGCCCCCCGCACCCCTCCCCCTTCGAGCTCTGTCCATCCTTACATCCTTCACATAACAAATTAATGTCATCTTTCATCGGGGGGCACCCCAAAAGTAAACATGTAATATCTACGTCAAATCAGCTGGCTATGCTAATGTGTCATATGATCTGTGTCAGTTACGCAGTGCAGCAGTTACGCAGTAAGCGTAGCTCCTCGGCTGGTCTGACTTCTCTTCACAAATCACCACTCTGACCACCAATCAGTGCTGTTACCATCTCTGGTCCCCCAGAATGTTGTTGTGTGCCCTGGATCTTGATGTGGTGGGGTGAGTCAGGGCACACAACACACAGGAAGCCTGTTCAGATTATATTAATGTTTGCATATATTTTAGGCAGTACTTACCGAGTTGTCCAGTCCTCAGCCTCTGTCCCTCCAAGTGCACAGTTCTGGCCTGCAGTGATCTGCTGCTTTTTTTGACTGAAATTAAACACAGTCAGCTCAGGCTGTTTCTGTCTACTTTTGGTGCTAAACAGCTATCTGGCCCAGACAGTGGGGTTGGGGGGGTGAGACCTTGAGTCTTCTCTTCACCGATGGACATGGGACAGTAAGTGACCACTACCAGGCTGCACACCACAGGACAGTCACGGAGCGAGCAGCGACGGGCAAAGGAGATTAATTAAATTAAGCCAGTGGATCTGATAAGCTATCCAACTCAGCGCCGCGTCTGAAACAGTGCCAGAGCCCGAAATCCCTTGACAGCTCAAAGATTTATTTTTACCTACCCGCCGCGACTAATTGTATGCGCACTCTGCTCACTGCACTCCTCTACTCCAACTCGTCTTCTGACACCTCAGTGCTGCACGCGGGACAGTGTCACAAGGCAATAGCCACTCAGGGCTGCTCGTTCTCCTGCCAGTGACTCTGACATCACTCAGCTGAGCCTTTTTCTAGTGCGGTAGCAGCGAGCAGAGGAGATCGACAGAGCGTCAGCTGCTCAGACGTGAAGCCCCGGTCAGGAACTGTCTCATGCGAGGGAAGGCGCCCTCTGCAGGGCACCTAGTAGTAACGCACCAGTCTGACAGCATAGCAAACCACTCTCTCTGCCGAATGCAAGGACCGATCAACTAATTACATTTGGGACTGTGCTTGCTGCTTATCGGTAGTTGCGCTGCGGCTTCTTGGCTCTGAAAACAATTTTATTAAGAGTTTCCCCAAATTCGGTACATTGTGCCAATGTCTCGGTACCCAGTACCAGTGATTAAAAGACGGTATTGTACCGGCAAAACCGGTACAGTTGGAGGGTATGGAAGAAGTTTCTAGTTGGGTGCTGGGACAGTAAGGAGACTTGAAAGATTTTCTTAGTTGGTAGTGCTTGGAGGTGCAGTGAGGGGCAGACACAGGGCTGATACACTGTCGTGAGGGTCGGGTGTAGGCCCTAATCCCACCCTCCCCCACCTGAACTTGGCTCCTTTATAGGGGAACACCTGCCCTGCAATTGGAGGAAAAGGCTTCAGGTGCAGCTCATGTAGTTCTAGCCACTGGGAGTTGGGTTTAAGGGCTGGTAGAGAGGAGCTTATGGAGTTGTACACGTCCCCTATAAGTTTACTGTGTAGTACTGCACCTAATAATGGGAGTACCTGTTTACTGTTGGACTGTATCTGGGATTAGTGGGTGACCTGATAAGCAGGGGTGTATCTTGGACTAGTGGGGAACCTGGTGGTTCATCCAAGAAATCCTACTTGGAGGGGGATGGGACCACACATCATTAAGGCTGGCATCTTTGGGAAGGTGGTGGGGTGCACAGGGTGTGGGGCGGCCATGATACTGGACCGGGCTTGGAAGTTCGGTGGTTGCCCAGTGTGCTACCTTAGGGAGGACGTTGAGGTGATTAGAAGACAGCTGGAGGGAGGGGGATGGTATGGTTGGGGAATAGGGCAGGGGATCCCCCTCAGGGTTGCACCAAGCACTAGGGGTGGGGGCAGAAGAGTACTCTGGGGTCGCATATAGTGACCCTGACAGAGGGCGCCCAAAAGGAGGACACTACCAAGGAAGCAAGCAGGTATCTGGGGACCCTCACAGAGAGGGGCCAAAGGGAGGACATTCTCAGGGAAGTAAGGCAGATGGCTGTGGCTGGACAGAAGGAAGCAAGGGGGAGAGGTAGATCGGACCTTAAGCTCAGCAACCGCTTCAATTCTCTTCTTCTGCTTCAGGAGGAGGGGGGTGACGTAGCCATGTCAGGGATGGTAAGAGATGGAAAGGGAATGGGGTGCAGGAGGCAGGGGCTGGATAGCAGGAAGAACAGGGGGAACTTGGAACACGGGAAAATGGGGGAGAAGGAGGTGGTAGAGGGAGGAAACACAAGGAGAAGGACCAGTTGGGAGGAAAGGGCAAGGAGAGGGACCAGAAATACAAGGAGGATACAGCAAAGGCAGCAGAAGGTTTATGCCAGGGGAGCATGACAGGCAAGGAGGGACTGAATGGAGATGGGAAGGAAGGAGAGGACGACCCAGGCAAGTTTAGCAGATGGGGGGAAGGACCAGTTGAGAGCAGTGATGGGGGGGATAGTGGGGTATAAAAGGATACTTGGGAGGAAGAGAGGCATAGCATTGGAGGGGATGGGGTGGACAGGGTAAATAAGGAAGGGGTGGCAGAGCCCACCCAGATAGGAGGAGAAGCAAGGAGCTGGCTGGGGGGAAGGGCAAGTAGAAAGGATGAGGGACATGAAAGGGGGGAAATGGAGGAAAAGGGGTGGTCAGAGTGCTCCTGTTGGGTGATTCCATGATCAGGGGTATCAAATGGGAGGGGAAGGCCTGTCCAGTTAGAACAAAATGCTTCTCTGGACTAATGGTGCACAGGGCCAAGCATGAGGTATATCAGCTGACAAAGGATTGTGGAGGTTCCCTGGACATACTGGTCCACCTGGGTACCAATGACATTGAGGGAAATAGTGAGCTAGAGATACAGGCAAGGTTCAGAGAGCTTGCCAGGGTCTGTCATGACATAGGATGCGCAATTTCCTTCTCGGACATCCTGCCGGTGCCAAGAACTAGTGGGGAACACAAGAGGAAGATTAGGAAGATAAACCAGTGGCTTAGGAAGTGGTGTGGGGCCAGAGGGTATGGGTTGATGGGGGAGACCTGGGAGGATAAGGGGCTTTATGCTAGAGATAGGCTCCATCTCAGTTTGGAGGGGAGGGAAATCCTTAAGTTGAAAATAGAGGGGTTCATTGGTGAAAGGAGGGGTTTAAACTTGTGAAGGGGGGAGGGATAGGAGAAAAGGCTGTCAAGGGGGCTCCGATAAAGGAGGGACTCTGTCTCCACCCCCCCTGGAGAGCTGGAGGATTGCAGGAAAAGGCCATCCGGTAAGGTGCTGACGGGGGAAGACGGAATCCCCATTGGAACACGAGCAGGGGAAATGAAAGTATACGAAAAGGGTGGAAGGTAGTCCTGCTAAATGCCAGGAGCTTGTGCAATAAAATGCCTGAGCTCCAGACAATGCTAACTGAGAGACAGGTGAATGTGGCAGCAGTCACTGAGACCTTGGCCACCACAGGGCATGACTGGGACCTGAACCTGGAGGGTTACACCATGTTCAGGAAGGACAGGGGGGAGGGAAGGGGAGGAGGGGTAGCAAAAATAGTCAAAAACTGCATTGGCATAGGAGGAGTGGAGGAGGTGGAGGGAACTGTGGAGGTGATTTGGGTCACCTTGATAACAAGGGGGGGGGGCAAGAGAGTAAAAATAGGAGTGGTTTTATAGACCCCCTGTGCTGGCGGAGGAGCTGGAGGAGAGTCTGGTGGCAGATGTTGGGAGACACTGCAGATTGGGCAGGGGAAGGGTGGTGGTGTTGGGGGACTTAAACAACCCAGGAACAGACTATGACATCCTCAGTGGCCAGGGAACAGAGGTTGTTGGATGTCTTTCAGGATGCATTCCTAACTCAGCAGGTGGGGGAACCGACCAGGGAGGCGCGGATACTGGATGTGGTCCTGTCAGACAGTGACCAGTTTGGGGGCCTGGAGGTAAGGGACCTATTGGCAGAGAGTGACCATGCCACAGTCTGGTTCTGCCTGGACCTAGAAGGAGTAGAAGGTTGCACAAAGAAGGATGTAACTGACTTCAGGGGGCGGATTTCAAGGAAATGGGAAGGATTCTTAAGAGGTGGATTTCAAGGAAATGGGAAGGATTCTTAAGAAGCATTAGGATGGGATCGGGCCAGACATGGACACTGACAGTAGGTGGGAAATCATAAGGAGGGGGTGCAGGATGCTACCAGCACCTGTGCAAGAGTAAACTGAATGTGCAGGAGGACCCATAAACCCTGCTGGTGGACCAGGGAGGTTCAGGAGGTGGTGAGGGAAAAGAAGGCAGCTTACAGGCATTTCAAGGGCTCAAGAAGTGAAAGGGATCGAGGGGAGTATGAGCTGATGGCCAGAAGGGCCACTTGGGTGGTGAAGGCAGCTAAGGCAAGGAAGGAGCAGAACCTGGCCAGGGAAATTAGGAGAGGGAACAAAGGGTTCTTTGGATACATTGGAGAAAAATGAAGGGTGAAGGGGCAGATTAGCAGGATGAAAACAGGGGATGGATGGGCACAAGACCCAGGGGAGCAAGCTGAGGTACTAAATGAGTACTTCACCTCAGTTTTCACCAAGGAGAATGGGGGGAGGGCTGCATCATACATGGGAAGAGATGGTGAAACCGAGGAGGGGTGGCCCTTGCTGATCGGCGGGTCTGGGGAGATGGGGGCCATCACTGGCAGGAGGGGGGAAGGCAAAGCAGAGGGACGAGGTAGCAGAGGTGGAAATCATGGCAGAGACAGTGAGGGAAGCCCTCAGGTCCCTTAAGATAGAGAAAGCACTGGGGTCAGATAAATTACATCCCAGAGTGCTGAAGGAAATGGCGAATGTCCTGGCGAAACCCCTGGCGGAGCTTTTCAGCATCTCTCTGAGGACAGGGTGGGTGTCCCAGGACTGGAAGGTGGTGAATGTAGTGCCTATCCACAAGGGGGGATCAAGGGAGGTGGCAGGGAACTACAGGCCTATCAGCCTGACATCTGTGGTAGGCAAGGTGATAGAGGGCATTGTCAAGGAGAGGCTGGGGGGACCTGGAAAAGTCAGGTGCCTGGATGATAGACAGCATGGATTTATCCCAGGAAAATTGTGTCAGACAAACCTTGTGGAGTTCTATGACTGGGTTACAAGTGCCTTGGACCTGGGTAGACCAGTGGACATCCTCTATCTTGACTTCAGCAAGGCATTTGACTCTGTTCCTCACAGGGACCTGTTGAATAAGCTGGGAGAAATGGGGGCGGGGAACCAAATGATCAGATGGATAGGCAGTTGGCTCCAGGACCACACCCAGAGGATCATGGTTGGCGGGATAGTCTCATCCCCAAGGAGAGTCATTAGTGGGGTCCCTCAGGAATTGGTCCTTGGGCCCCTCCAGTTTAACGCCTATGTCTCTGACATAAGAAAGGGTATCAGGAGTGAGATGAGTCTCTTTGTGGATGACTCAAAACTGGGAGCAGTGGTGGATGGGTAGGAGGGGAGGGTGGCCCTACAGGGGGACCTGGAGGCTCTGGAAAGGTGGTCTAGAAAGTGAAAGCTGAGGTTCAATGCAGGGAAATGCAAGGTACTGCACCTGGGAACCAGAAACATAAAATTTGAAGGCAGATAAGGACCGCTTGCCCCACCCAGTCTGCCCGATTCCCTACCTGCTGGATAAGCTGCAGATCCTAGTTAACCAGCAGCCTACTTCTTCCTACCCCCACCCCCTAGAATTGCCTTATGACTGTCCCATGCATGCTTGAATTCCACCACTGTTTTTGACTCCACAACCTCCTCCAGAAGGCCATTCCACGCATCCACAACCCTTTCTGTGAAAAAATACTTCCTTAAATTACCTCTGAGCCACCCCCCATCCTCAAACTGTGTCCCCTTGTTCTTGCACCCCTTTTTTTTTGAAAGATGCTACCCTCTTGGACTTTGTTGATTCCCTTGAGGTACTTGAAAGTTTCTATCATGTCCCCCCTCTCCCTCCTTTCCTCGAGGCTATACATATTAAGCACCTTAAGTCTGTCTTCATATGTCTTCCGGTGCAGACCCTGCACCATTTTGGTTCCCCTCCTCTGGACAGCTTCCATCCTGTCTATGTCTTTCCGGAGATTGGGTCTCCAGAACTGCACACAGTACTCAGATGGGGTCTCACCAGCTGTCTGTACAGAGGATAACTACTTCCTGTATTCTACTGGTGATGCCTCTCCCTATGAATCCCATTATCGGCCCAGCCCTCCTTGCTGCCCTCTCACATTGCTTGCCCACCTTTAGGTCATCTGATATGACTACCCCCAGGTCCATTTCCATTTTGGTTTTTGTTAGTATCTCACCCCCCACTGTATACTCTTCCCTTGGGTTTTTGTTTCCCAGGTGCTTTACCTTGCACTTCTTAGCATTGAATCTAAGCTGCCATACATTTGACCATTCCTCTAACCTTGCCATGTCCCTTCTCCTCCTTTCCACCCCACCTTGTGCATCAACTCTGTTGCAGATCTTTGTGTCATCTGCAAAGAGACATACTTTTCCTTCCAGTCCCTCTGCAATGTCGCTTAGAAAGCATTGATCTGGGCCAAGTCTACACCTGGGGGGATGCTACAAGCCTCAATGGCTGAAAGGGACCTGGGGGTGGTGGTCAATGTCAAGATGAACAACTCTGATACTTGTTGGAGGGCAGCAGCCAAGGCCAACAGGATGCTGGGATGCATCGCTAGGGGGATCACCTCCAGAAGAAGAGAAGTGATACTCCCTCTGTATAACTGCTTGGTGAGGCCGCATCTCTAGTACTACGTTCAGTTTTGGAGGCCACTCTTAAAGAGGGACATTGAACTCCTGGAGAGGGTCCAGAGGAGGGCAACCAAAATGATCTATGGTCTGGGAGACAGGACCTATGGGGAGACACTCAAAGAGCTAAATATGTACACATTGGAAGAGAGAAGGGACTGGTGGACATGATAAAGGTCTTCAGGTACATGAAGGGGTTAAATAGGGAAGGAGCAGTCAGGGTGCTCCAAAGGAAGGGGGGGGGCAAGTAGAGGGCATGGATGGAAGCTGCAGGGTGGGAGATTCAGGGGAGAGAGGAGGAGGAGTTGCTACTTCATTGAGAGGGTGGTGGAGCTATGGAATGCGCTGCCCAGGGGGCTGGTGGAGGCAGAGACGGTGGAGGGATTCAAGTGGGGGTGGGACAGGTACAGGGGAAGGGAGCTGGAAGCAAAGTACTGTGCAGAGGAATATCCAGGACTGGGAAGGGAAAAGCTAAAGAGAGCAAGGGGGGCAGTAAGGTCAGCTCCCAGGGTAGGGGCTGACCAAACCAGCAGACACAAAAGACAATTAGGCCTATTCTGCTGGCATTTTAGTATGTTAGTACTGCTAATCCAATGCAGCAATCACCCCCGATAAAGACAATGAAACACTCCAGTCATTAATAAAATACACTCCAAAAAACATTTCAAAGCATGCACAGGAACATACCTGTGCTTATGTTCAGTTGTTGCTGCTGCTTTTCCTCCTCTCATCTCCTTTTGTTGATGATGAATGCCTACATGGAGTATATGCTGGGTTCTTGGGGTTGCTGTCCGGGCTCTCTCTCATGGTAGCAGGTCCACTCTTCCTGTTTGGACTAGTCTCCTTCACAACAGCAGGGCCACAACAGTGGACTCCCTCAGGGCAGCAGATCTGACTTTACTGGCAAGAAGCAATAGGTTAGGGTAGGCAACTCTGCAGGCAAGCCAGAAGAAGCTGTGGCTCTTTAAGTACAGGGCAGGTAAGCTGAAGCAGCAGCTGTAGGATTCAGATCACCAGGGGACAATGGAGAAGAGTCCATAGCACCGGAGCAGGCAGCAGAAAGGGGCCACCTCACTCACACTAAAACCTACCAGCCATAGCCAAGCAGTGTGCAATGAAGTCAGTAGTAGTCTTTTAGGTGGAGCTCTTTTAGCAGGTAAACTGAGACCCCCAGTCAGCATAACAGCACCCAGCTAAGTAGTGAAATGAAAACAGCAATAAAGCTGGCTGAGTGCTGGGTGCAAGTTTTACATAGATACATAGATACATAGACAGTGTCGGCAGATAAGGGCCTATGGCCCACCCAGTCTGCCCATTTGAGCTTGTAAGTTCAGTTTGTTTTCCTAGAAGTCTGTTGCCCCTTACCCCTGACCTCTAGAATTCCTTTATGTCTATCCCATGTCCATCCCATTTTATGCCTCATCTTTCTCAAAGCCTCTGTGCTATGGGGTTCTGCAAGGTTTGGTCCTGTCTTCTTTGTTGTTCATGGTGTACATGTTGCCACTGGGGGAACGCCATCAGGCAGTACAGACTAGGTTTTCACTGTTATGCATATGACATCCAGCTGTATCTGTCCTGTGCACTCAAGAACCAGGTTTCGGTTGTCGCATTTAACAACTGCCTCAAGGAGATCCAGTCATAGATGGCTCAAAATTGGAAGCTGCCCGAAGGATCAGAGCTCCCTCCTGGAGCCAAAAGTCACGGTGGTGGTGCTTCTAGAGGTAATTTAAACGACCTCTACCAGCACCTGTGAAGGGGGGTTAGCCCGTCAACGCGCTACGCACGTCGACTACCCTGCCCACCCCAGCCATCCCTTTGTTTATAGTCCCTACCTGATGACATCACTTCTTGCAGCTTGAAATACTAAGTCCCCTTTTTTCCCTTAGCAGGTTATACCTGCCAGCCACTAGAGGGACCCTCTATTACTGCCTCTAGCTCTTCTAGTTTGGAAAGCCTCCCCCCGTTATCCTTGGACCCTCTAACTACCTGTCCTCTTCCCTTCTCTCCCAGTCCTCTCTACCCCCACACCTGATCCAATACTAGCCTATTCCTGGACCCCCTCCCTTCCACCCCCAAGCCCATCCTGGTTTAACCACCTATCCTGGATTTCTCCAACAACCTATCTCTCTTCCTATCTTCCTGACCACAGAGGCTCTGTCCGCTCCCACACCTGATGCTGTACTAATCCTGCCTGGACCTCCTGCCATTACGGCTGTGTCTTTTCTCAAGTGGCCACTGGGAGTCGCTATTAAGCACCCCTTTTTGGTCCCAAACCTACCCTATGTCCTGGCCCCCGAACGTGGAGCATCGGCTCTTACCTAGGTCCCATGTCCAACTGCCCTGAGTTGGTCTTGAACTTGGTACCCTGGCCACCAGAGTCCGTGTCACTACCACTATTCCAAAGTGGCATCCACACTTGCTGAGTGACACAAAAACAACTCAACCTACCACCCAGCTGCAACCACAAGCAATATGTTAGCCCTCTTATTACAATGCCTCCCTTTCATCCTCACCCTGGCACCATTGTCTCTCCAACCTAATACCCCCCTGGCACAATGGCACCTGATCCTACTATTTTTCTGGAGCTAGCCCTGCCACACCCTACTCTCATCATCTGCCCCAGTCATCAACACCCTCCCCCAGTCCTCTCCCTACTACTACTTCCTCAGGCGCCCCCGAGACTTGCCTCCTCTCACGTTCACAGCCTGAAAACCCTACCACCTCATGTGCCCAAAAGCACCCCCCCTCCACACGACATACATATCGAAAGCTCACCCTCTACCATCCCTTGGCCAGGGCTGTGGTTATACTACTACTTCTGACAGGCAATATTCATCCGAACCCTGGCCCTCCCTCAAACCCTCCTACAGGGTCACCCGGGCTCTGCATTGCGTCTATGAATATATGTAGCCTGATGAAAAAACTAGATTTCCTCCAATGTTGGATCACCTCACATAGGCCAGATGTCATCGTGGTGGTGGAAACTTGGCTATCAAAATCCATGCCAGACTCGTTTGTCACTATTCCTGGGTACTCCCTCTACAGGGAGGATCATGTAGGTAGAAGGGGGGGGGTTGTGCGATATACACCAGGGATTATCTCACTGGACTGACACTCCCGGCCCCTGTTCTAGCCCATAGAGCGCAGGCCCTAACCCTCAAACTGACTCCCGACCCCTCCAGGGTTCCCCTCTATCTCACTGCTGCTTACATTCCCCCAAAAAAACAAACTATGGCACTGGCTTCGCTAACTGATTATCTTTCAACCCTACCTCACACAGCTGACCAAGTCCTTGTAGGTGACCTGAATGTTAACTGGCTCAGCTCATCCATCAACACCACCCGTGACTCTTTCGCAGCCATTGACATGTCCCAACTAGTCTCCCAACCCACCAGAATTAACACAAAGAAAGGTACCAGCATACTGCTAGATGTGGTCATCACAAACCGCCCTCTACAAATCCATGATACCCAGGTCCTTCCTGACTCTATTAGTGACCACTCTCCTATCATTTTCCACTGGGCCACCCCCACTCCCAAACCCACGGCTCATCCCACTCTTCGTCGACGTCTCAGACCAGGCGGGCTAAAAGGCCTTAAGCTACATCTTGCCCAAATTAACTGGTCTCCCATACACCATGCCCCTGATGTTGACTCCGCCCTTACCTTCTTCACCCAAACCTTCAACAATGCCAGCGACGTTTTCACTCCCATGACAGCAGTCCGGACCAAAGTTCGCAATGCCCCCTGGATTACCCCGTCCCTGCTGCAACTACTCGAATACAGGGATAACCTGTGGCACCTGGCCACTGAAACAGGCAGTGCTGCGGACAGACAGGCCTACAATGCTGCTAGAAACAAATGCACATGGGCCATCAGGAAAGCAAAAGCCGATCACTATCAGGTGGCGCTTACCTCCTCCTGGGGGAGCGGCAGAAAGTTTTGGGACAACATTAATCAACTAAATGGGAGCATGTGCTCTCCTCCCCCCCCCCTCCCAGATCACCATCGAAGGCTCTGTCTCCACTGACCCTGCCCACATAGCCAACTTCCTCAACACATCATTCACAGACCTTAGTTCGGTCCTCCCCAGAGACTTCTTTGACCCTCCTTCAACCCTACCCGCCCCTGACTTTCAATATCCTAGCTTCCACTTATGCAGGGTGACTCCCCAGGAAGCTAGGCCACACCTGCTTCAAGCTTTTCAGAGCAATAATATTGGCAGCGACTCCCTGGACCCCAGTATCCTCCGCCGGGTCCTGGATCAGGTCCTTGCCCCCCTAACTACCCTGCTCAACAAGTCCCTCTGCCTGGGTCAATTCCCCTCAGGCTGGAAAACAGCCTCAGTCTTGCCCATACACAAAGGAGGTGACAGGTCCTCAGCCGGGAACTACCGGCCTATCTCCATCCTTCCACCCCTCTCCAAAGCCCTTGAAAAACTGGTGGCAACCCAAATCACAGATTACCTGACCAAATACAACATCCTCTGCCATGAACAGCATGGATTCCGTGCAGGTCACAGTACCAGCACTGCCCTTATTGAGTTCTCAAATTTTCTTCATTCCTCCCTTGACTCGGGCTCACTGGCAGGGGCAGTGTTTATTGACCTCTCAAAGGCTTTCGACACTGTCTCCCATCCCCTATTGTTGGATGCCCTCTATCGCATCGGCTTTGCCGCTGGCCCGGTCTCCTGGTGCTCCAGCTACTTGTCGGACCGCTCTCAGCGTGTTAGAATTAATGGGACCCTCTCCAATACATGTCCCATCTGATCCGGAGTCCCCCAGGGTTCCATCCTAGGCCCACTTCTCTTCTCACTATACCTCAATACCATGCCCAGAGCTTGCCAGGTAAATCCTGCTATGAATGATGCGTCATCTTTGCCACCCATGAAACCCCATCTCCCTTCAAGATACCTTGCAACTAGCCTTCAATGATGCTGAAGCCTGGTTCAAAAGCACAGACTTGTAGTCAATCTAAAAAAAAAAGCCATGCTCTTTGCCCATCCCCAAAACAAACTCAGTAATTTCCCACTCCATTATCCTCCCTGGCTCTAAACTTCCTCTCGAGCAAGTCCGCCTGTACAAGTACCTTGGGGTCTCCTTTGACTCTGCCCTCACTTTCCACGACCACATCGATACTCTAGCCTCAACTGCAAATACACGGCTAGGTATCCTTTATCGCTACAAGCACTGCCTCCCCCCCGAGGCCCTCCGACTAGCAGTCACCTCCTCAATCTTGTCCCTTGTGGACTATGGCCTGCCTGTCTATGGTGCCGCGGATACAACCGCCCTCAATAAAATTTGACACACCTTGAACAAGGCCTGTAGGTTAATCACGGGAGCCACCAGATTAACCCATACCTGCCAGCTATATGACTTTGCTAAGCTGCTCAACCTGGACGAACGGCTCAGATACCAAACCTGCCTCCTAACTAAAAAAACACTCCTTGGACTATCCCCTCCCGGTCTGACAGCCTCTATCCACCTAGCTCAACCCTTAGTCCAAACTCGTAGCTCCTCCAAGGCCACCCTGTCTATCCCAAGAACCAGGACCACACATGGTCAACGGTCCTTCTATTACAGAGCCCCTACCTGGTACAATACTCTCCCCAGCTCCATCACCGATACCCGTTCAATCTCCAGCTTCAAAACCGCAATTCGAAGTCAGCTATTTAACATGCATAGCTGTGCTTGTCCCCAGCCATAGGTGTTCAAGCTCATTGTACCTGAAAAAACTCTCTGAGTAGCTTCACAATCAACAACTGACAAAATTCCCTGAGTGGCTCGCCCCCCTACCTATCACCTACCCTGTCCCAAAGCCACCTGTTTTACTAACCTAGCAGTCCCTGCTCAAGACTAATTGTCTGTAACCAATGTATGCTTACCTCTCAATCTTATCCGAATAACTGTAATAACCTGTCAATACCTAACCTGTTACACTGTTATTGTAAACAAAGTAATTACAGCATATATCTGCCTAACTGTTGCCTGCTATGACGTAAAAAAAAAAAAATGCTGTTATCTACAATGATGTAACGAAATGTTGTACTGTGTTTTGTCCTCTTTGTGACGAGGTACCTTTGGAAACGAGCCCCTGGCTCAAAGGTTGTAAACCGATGTATAAATAAATAAATAAATAAATAAAATTGGCTTAGACTAAACCCAGGCAAGACTGAGGTGATGGTGGTGAATCCAGGTCATTGGGAAGGAGGAGGGGGTGAGGGGGTACCCTCCGACCTAGTGTTAGGTGGTGTTCCTCTTGGCCCCTCCAGTCAGGTGAAGGATTTGGGTGTGATCCAGGATGACAGGCTGACCATGGATGTCCAAGTGTTGGCCATTATCAGGAGTGGTTTTTATCATCTCTGAAATATCAACCAAATCCATCCCTGATTCCCCCTGATGACCTGCCCACACTAGTATATGCCTTCATCACCTCCAGACTGGACTGCTGTAATGTCCTGTACCTAGGGTAATCTGTTGGCAAACTCCACAGACTGCAGCTGGCGCAGAATGTGGCAGCAAGATTATTGATGGCAACTAGAATCTGTGCATATTACTGCTGTCCTCTGTGAACTGCATTGGCTGCCAGTCAGATGGAGGACTGTCTTTAAGGTAGGGCTCCTGACCTACAAAACCATACACAATGGGGAGCCTGCTTATTTGCAAGATCTTGGAAGCCCTCTTTGAGGTTCCCAGGGCGAGGCTGCAGTGTTGCCTGAGAATCTGAGGAGGGCTCCCTCGATAGGAGCCTTTAAGAAGGGCCTCAAAATATATTTATTCTGTCTTGCCTTTTATGACTGTTAACTGCTGAATGGAATTGGAAATGTTATGATATTTTAATTATGTCATATGTTGTATATTGGTTGTTTTTTATTAACTCGTTTATTTTATTCTTGTTGTTTGTACAGCACCCAGAGTCTGCAGTAATGGGTGCTTAATAAATGATGTATCTATCTATCTATCTATCTATCTATCTATCTATCTATCTATCTATCTATCTATCTATCTATCTATCTGTCGGCTTGTTTCTCCTCTCTGAGCCTTAAGCAGTTTAGTATGTATTTTTCTGAGGCACCTCTGAGCCTCTGAATGTGATGGCTCCTAAAGCCCAAAATGCCCCCAAACCAAAGTTCTACATGGCAAGGCAGGGCACTGGGCAAATCTGAGCCTGACCGATGGTGGCGGCATTTCTCACTCCTCAGTAATGGGGTATCGGATCATTAATCCTTGTTGCACTTCTTGTAGTGATGCAAACATCCTTCCTTGGTGGCAGTCAGGTAGAAAATAGAAAATGCTACAGATGTTATGGTTCCCCCTTCTGTTCACCTAGCTGCTATATAGTGTAGCAGCAGACCTGAGAGGGAACCTGGCATTAACTAATTAATTATTTCCAGGGGTAGACTTCAGGTAAGGAGGGGTAGAACCAGAAGCACTAGTGAACAATTAGTTACTATGGTGATAAAGCATGAACTGCCTGCACATCACTGGGGAAGATGGGAAGGATGTTGGGGAACAAAGAACAGTAGCCAGCAGCACGTATTTCTGGCATTGGGGTGGCCAGACAGAAATTAAGGCAGCAATGTGGAGCAGCGATACAGACTCCACTGGATGGCTGAAATCTGACATATCACGCATAATGCGAAACAGTTGAGAGGAATGGGTTAGTCTGAATTTGGTAACTCATGAGAAGCACTGCTCTAAAAATATTGTTTACTGTACCCAGCATTAACTAGGAGTACAGTGAACTCTGTTTCCTACTGCAAACTTTTATATAGAGGAACCAACCTTCATACAAAGCAAATAAAGAGATATAATTTTCGCACCGTATCACTGGCTGTGTAAACTAAATTCCGTACTTAAGGCAGTGACAACCACTAACTGAAGAAAAAGGCAATCTGGAACCTCCTGTGGAGAGAAGTTGTGTGACTGCACAGGCAACCTCAAAGGAGAACTGCAGTGAACCTAGAGGTAACTTTTACCAGTTGAGGCTATTTTTTATGGCTGCAATGGGTGGAGCCTTGAAGATGTCTTGGTATCACAGTAGAAAAATTGAGCTCATCAGATTCCGAGCAGACTGCACAAAATTGGAGTTGGCTTACAATTACTCCACTAGAGCAGTTTACAGCAGTTTGACTTTGGTGTATCCCTGCTCTGCACTATTTTGGAGAGAGAGAGAAACTGAAACGTATTCATTCATACATCTTTTCTACATGGACCATGCTCATGCCAGTTCAAATTACAGTCAGTGAATGCACTCAGTGTTACTGCACTACTTTGAAAAGAAAAAAGGCAAAACACATTCCTAACAGCTGTGTTTTCCTGAGCCAGGGAGTAAAGGAGTGTTGTTATTAGTTTAGGAGATCTGCATGTGTGTGTGTGTGTGTGTGTGTGTGTGTGTGTGTGTGCGTGTGCCACTCTGTTAACCTTTTCCTGGTGTATTAACCTTTTCCTTGTCAGCTTGCAAATGGCTATAATGCTATATGTTAGCAGTGCACAGTTTAGAACATGAATCAGTGCATGTATGTTAGTTTGTGTGTATGTATGGCACTTTGTTCTAGTCCTGCTGGTTATCATAGCTACATACATACATACTGTAGATTCACAGAAGCAGACAGTAGAAAAGGACCACTTGGCTCACCCAGTCTAGGCTATTAATCCCTAACTAGTGTCAGGCCCCATGCCCAAGATTAACTCTGGAGCTGCCTCCTTGCCTCCAGGATACTCTTCTGTCTATCCCACTCCTTCTTAAATTCTGTGACTGTTTTAGCCCCTGCCACCTCCTCTCTGGTAGGCTATTCCAGCTGTCCATCACCCCCTCCATGAAAACAAAGTTTCCACTGAGCTTTCCCCCCTCTAACTTCTTTTTGTGCCCCCTTGACTTGGAGCATCTCTTACTTTGAAAGATGCTTCCTTCCTGTACTCTGTTTATACCAGTGATGTATTTGTATGTCTCAGTCATGTCTCCCCTCCCCCTTTCCTCCAGGGAATACACTTTAACTCCTTTAATCTTTCCTCATACATCTTATCCCACAGACCCTCCACCATTTTAGTTGCCCTCCACTTCACTGCCTCCACCCTGTCTACATTTTTCCCAGATAGTGCCTCCAGAACTGGATGCAGTATTCTAGGTGTGATCTCATGAGTGTCTGATACAGGGACAAGATTATCTCCCTTTTTCTACTCATGATACCCATCCCTATGCATCCAAGCATCTGGCTAGCCTTTTCAGCCACTTTATCACACTGCATAGTTTCTCTTAGGTCCTCTGAGATGATAACTCCCAGGTCCCTTTCCTGCTTCATGACTGTCAGTACCTCCCCACCTAGTTCATATTTTGCCCCTGGGTTCTTGTGCTCTATTTGCAGGATCCTATAGTTCATTGCATTGAATCCCAGCTGCTATTCTTCAGACCATTTCTCCAGTTTTTTAAGGTCTTTCCTCATTCTTTCAATGCCCCCTAGCATACCCACCTTATTACATACCTTTGTATCATCTACGAAGAGGCATACCTTCCCTTCCAGTCCCTCTGCAATGTCCCTAATAAAGACGTGGAAGAGGACCAGCTCAAACACTTACCCCGGTGGCAGTCTGCTCATCACCTCTCCCTCTCCAGAGTACTCCTTGTTTACCATAACCCTCTGACTCCTGCCATTCAATCAGTTTTCCACCCACAGAGCTATTTTAAAATCCACTCCTAGGCTGCACAGCTTGTTAATCAGCCTTCTATTGGGATGGTATCGAAGGTCTTTCTGATGTCCAGTTAGGCAACATCTGCTGCACCTCCCTGGTCCACTACCTTAGTTACCCAGTCATGCTGTAGATTTGTACAATGAGTTAGTGCAAAACACAGTGCTTATCCTAAATACAATAAAAGTTAGGGTTAGATGTATAAGTAAATAAATGCCATATACAGCAGTGTGTGTGTGTGTGTGTGTGTGTGTAGCAATGCTCTATGGGCCCTAGTCACGAACAGGCCAGGGTAGCTACGCACTTCGTAACTCAAGTGTGTAGCCACCCCACACCCATTCACACTCACTGCACCCTCTCAGCAGCATGTACAGACTCTGTATGCCCCCCATGCAATGTATGCCCAGCTGAGAGTGGAGCTCTGCATGTGGGCACGACAGGTTCTCCACAGGAGGCATGCCTGCACTCTGCACCATTCATGAAAGTACAGAGCGCCCCCCTGTGTCGGAATCTGAATTTAAAAATTTGGGGTGAAATGATTCAGGAATCTTGGCTTCTGGAGATAAAGGGCTTGAGGGTCTCAGACCTCTTTCAGGAGGGGGAGTGTCTCTCTGTTGTGGATCTAATTAATAAATATCATGTGGCCCCTGGTCATATCTTTAGAGTTTATCAGCTCCGACATTTAATGGTGCAGTCCCTTAGGAAACTTGATGGGTCTCAGGCATGTGACGGTTTATTTGAAACCCTTGCCAGGACCGTATGGGAGCCGCATATAGTTTCCAGATGTTACAGCTGTCTATTTAATCAAGCATATCAGCACCTTGACAGTATCTCCTGCTACTGGAACACTACTTTGGGAGACCCGGGGAGGGACTGGGACACAATTTGGCAGCATACCTATAGGTATATAACTCAGGAAAGACTGAGAGTTATGCAATTTCAGTTTTTAAATAACATGTTTTGGACTCCATCAAAACTGCATAAGATTGGTCGTATTCCTGACTCAGACTGTAACTATTGTCGCTACCAGGAGGGGACATTACTCCACATTTTTTGGGACTGTCCCAGGGTTAAATCCCTGTGGGACACGATTAAGGAACGAGCAGATCCCCTGTTGGGACTCAATCTCCTCTTCAGTCCTGAGGTTTGCCTATTGGGGGATTACTCCAGGGTTAAGGTAAAAGCCAGAAGGGATTATATGGCCATTATATCAGTGTCACTCAAAAAGGTAGAAATGAAACACTGGGTGGATGGTGCCATAATCTCTTACACAGAGTGGTTACAGGAGTTGTTTTTTAATTTGAATATGGAGAAATTCAGCTCGAATAGAAGAAATTGTTTGTCAAGGTATCGCAAGTATATGGGAAAAATTACACAAGTTGTACTTACTCCAGACAGGTGCTTATTCTCCTTGAGTATAAGCTTAAATTGGAGGGTGTTTCAATGATATGCACATTGTTACATGGTTCTGTCTGCTTGAGGGAGGGGCTGGGAGGAGGGAGGGAGGGGAGGGGAGCAAGATGCTTCTGGACAATGCACCTGGGTATGTTTATATTGATATTAGAATGTATTGCAGGCTGGAGCATCCTATGTACTTGCTTCTTGCTCTGTATCGGGAGAAAAGCTGAATAAACTTGAATTTCAAAAAAAAAAAGAAAGTGCAGAGTGCCATACATGGGGGATGGCGGCTACACATCTGGAGGGTAGCCATAATGGATACATGCCCACTCCAGATGCCACCTCTGGACCCACTGGTGCAGTTGGGAGGTCATCATATCTGCTCCAGATAGTGTTGCAGGTGTCGGGGAACAGCAGTTAGGTTGGGGGTGGGTGGTCAGCAAATGCCCCTCGGCAGCATGACCAGTGCTCTGCACGCCCCCTGCAAGATGGTGCCATACTGGCACAAGTGATCCACTATGAACCTGGATAGGGCAGCTGACTGACTGCTTACCCAGGTCCGCAACCCTGCCCCCCATGAACCTCTGTACCATGAGGATCAGATGCAGAAGAGAGCTGGGCAGGGATCACTGCTTCGTGAATGCAGTCCATCTGCAGATCTCCTGGGGGTGAGGAGCTACACGTACCTTTATGTACCAGCTCTATGTGTGTAGACTGTGCACTGCCATGCTATACTGGTATATATATGCATAAATGTGGATATTTATTAATCAATGTGTGTATCACAACAATTAGAAAGTGCAGTTAGGTGGCTCAGTGGTTAGTGCAAAAATCGCTAGTCTGCATTCCCCCACTACAGCATCTAGATTAATTTCAGCCTTATGCATGTCACTGCTGACTTAAATGAGGTGCCTAGTGGTAACCCACCCACTCTCCGAAGTCCCTTGGAGCCTGAAAAGAAGAAAATGGTCCCTCAATGTCTTTTTTTTAACTGTAAAAATGTGTGTAGACAGTGCATGCTATGTTATACTGAAATATATATATGCATATGTAAGGGATCTGTGATGGGCAGCTGTTTGATAAATGATTTATCTTCACAAGAGCAGTTTGACCTTGGGTAACATCATGAGTGGCATAAGCCAAGAGTGATGTGCCCAAGGTCAAACTGCTCGAGTGAAGATAAATCATTTATCCAACAAGCTCCCCATCACATATTTCATTTATGCAATAGGAAGGTAAGTTTTTTTGTCTAGCTGATATTTATCTTTTTCGTCAGTTTGGCCTTTTTTTTTTGAGTAAAATAGGATTATTTTGTACATGCTTCATATTAGTCTGCAAAATAGAGACAGTTGCCAGGGGCTCTAACATGGATGCTAGGAATATCATGTCTCTAGGATTACAGTGCACCTTCTCATTGGCTGTCAACTCTGTATGGAGGGAAGAAAAGGTCTGGAAATATGGCGTCTGTTTCTTGCTTAGCGAGAGCAATTGGTTGTAGTACAGTACACTTTCAGTGTGCATCTATGGAGTTTTATTTCATTTCATTATTTATTTTATACTGGAAAGTCATATGGGCAAAAAATTGCCCATTTGTGCAAGGGTCTAGTTGTCAAGGTTGTAACATAGGTAGATATATACAATTTGTAAACAAACACATGGTTAAATATGTACATACACTTAGGGACAAATATACAAACCAGGACAGTTTGGTAAAAGTACCTGGTGAAACATATACAATAAACCAACACTATTTCATACAAGTAGGACAAATTTCAAAACTGGAAAATAAAGTATGGCAAATGTAACTTTTAAAGCAAGACTATACCATACAAACATAATTACTTAGGTGGGCCTTATGGTGGAAGTACAGAAAGGATATCCAGATGGAGTCAGGCAGAAACAGTCAGGAGGCCAGGAATTGATAGAACAAGGAACAACTGGAAGAGATTTTTAAAAAAATCAATTTAGCAGGGGTCAATAAGGTTATCCCCAGGTAGAAGTAAAAATGAGGAAATCTATGTAAGACAGTTGCAGGCAGGTTTATTGAGCAGGTGGTCCTTAAGTTTCTCCTTGCAAGTATTGAGAGAGGGGCTGCTCACAAGGTTAGGAGAAAGTGTGTTAAAGAGCTTGGGGCCTCTGCAGGTAAGTGATCTCTGCCCCAAGGAGGTGTTCCATCAGGGGACCAAAAAGAGGATGCAGTAGCACTCCTGGTGAGCCGAGCTGGCAAGCTAGCTTGCACAGAGAGGAGACACAGTGGTGAAAGTAGTTGTGGAGGATTTTGTAGAGGAATATGGAAGCCTTCCAAGTGAACCTGTCCTCTAGGGAGAACCAGTATAAAAATCTGTAAAGAGCACAGCTGTAGGTATGTCAGGGAAGTCCTATAACAAATCTGATAATGTTGTAAACCATATCCAGTTTCTGGAATGCAACGGAATTACTTTGTGGAGAGTAGATGATAGATCTGTAATTCAAGAGAGGTAATAGTAGGCTGGTAGCTAGCCTATTTCTAGATTCTGAGAAGAGGAGCTGCCTGATCCTACATTAGTTAATTAGCTGAGTTACGTGTGGGTCAAAAGAGAGGTGCTCATCCACCATAAGGCCAAGGTATTTACATTCTTGCACCTGTTCAATGACAGTACCATCATTATCTGTGAGAGGAAAGTTGAAATTAGATGGTTTTTGAGAGCCGGTAAATACCATATCTTTAGTTTTTTGGGGAGTTTAGACCATTCCCTGAGTGGTGAACCAGGGATGGAGGCTGTGAAAATCCACTTGAAATTTGGAGAGATGGGTGGAGGGATTAACATCCTTACAGTATAAGTCGGTGGATACTGCATAAAGGACGATGTTCGTATGTGAACAGATGAAGGGGATGTTGTTAATAAACAAAGGAAAAAAGGAGTGGCCCAAATACAGACTCTTGTGGCACTCCATGTTTAATAAGGCATTCTGAGGAATGGTAACCATCAATAACAGTTTTGTGGTACCTCGAGTGAAGATAGTTGCCAAACCGGTTAACTGAATTTGTAGAGAAATTCAAGTGGGCAAGGATAGCATGAACAAGGTCGTGGTCCACCAAATCAAAAGCTTTGGTAAGATCCATGAATACCGTATCTGTGTACAGGCTGTCATTCATGGCCTTGTAAATGTCCTGTGTGACCTTAATGAGTGCAGTTTCTGTGTTGTGTTTAGCCCTAAAACCATGTTGCACCTCGGTCAGGATGTAGTATTTGTTCAAGTGCTCTGTGATTTGAGAATGAACTATTTTTTCCATTATTTGGAGGTGGGGGGAAGCAGTGAGATGGGCCTGTAATTGTTTACTTCTTGTTTAGAACCCACCTTGCACAGAGGCCTGATGGAAGCAATTTTCTAGACTGTGGAGAAGGAACAAAGGGAGAAATTCAGAATATTCATCAGTGGAGTGTCAATTTCCTTCATAATGAGTTTTAGGATGTGGAAGTCAAGGCCATCAGCATCTGTGTTGGATCTAGAGTTGTTTTTTCTTATAAGTTTTATAGCGTCAGCTGGTGGGAGAGCTTTGAAATAGAACATAGGGAAATATGCTTTAAGTGGAAGGGTTTGTTTTAGAGGCTGAATTTGGACAGCTGCTGAGAGCAGGGTCTTGTACTTATCATATTCCCCCCAAAAAGAGTTGAATATGTTAGCCACACTTGTTGGGTCATTAATTAATTTCCCTTTTGCCAGAATCATAATATGCTCACACCCTTGTCCTTCCCCAGTAGGGAGTTTAAGCACCTTAAAAAATAAATTTGACTTGACTTGACGTACCCCAGAATTGTTCGGAATTTGCTCTGTAGTAAAGTTGGCTGTTATTGAGGCAGTTGATTTTTGCTGTGCAAACTGCTGACTTGCATCTGTTGTAGATGGTTTTGTATTCCTGGAGAAGACCAGGAGAGGGGCCTGGCTCATGCCTTATCTCTATAAAGTATAAGTTTTAGTAGATCTGGTGTGATATCACTCATTGAAACCCCCATGGACTCTGTTCTTCTTTAATGGGATAAGGGAGTCATAAATGCCGTTAAATGTTTTTGTGACGCTATCTAGGCAAGGTCTATATTTTTTATGCTTGTTGGGAAGGACCAGTTAGCTGATTTGAAAGCATGTATGAGTTCTTCAACATTTGCTTTCTTTAATTGTCTGGTGAAGATATAGCTAGGAGCAAATTTCAGAGTTTTGGCTGAACAGCAACAAAAAACAGCACAGTGGTCACTGATGGAGTCAGGGAGAACACCCAAGACAGTCATACTGGTGGGATTGGAGGTTAAGATCCAGTCAATGGAAGAGCTGCTTCCTGTATTATAATTTGTCCTTGTGCGGTTGAATATTAACTGGTGCATTCTGGAGGTGGCCAGATGTTCTGTGGTGCAGTCAGCCTGGTTACAGTCCCAGTTTAGGTTGAAATCCCCTAATGTGAGCCATTTGCTATTGCACAGGAATGAACACTTGTTTGAGAGGACGGATTCAAGCTCTGAGAAAAGTGTTCTGGGGGAAGGTAGACAGAAGTGATAGTTAAAATTTTGTTTTTCCTTATGATTAGATTGCTGGAGAGGGATTTGAGCAGGTAAGATTCAGATTCTAGGTTAAGTTTGGTGTATGATAGCTTTTCTGAAATAAAACAGGCAGCCACCTTCTATTTTATTCTGTTTGCCTTTTCTAATTAGGGAATAGCCTTTTAGCATGATTTCGTTAGAGAAAATTTTGGGGGGTTAGCCAAGTCTCAGAGAGCGCGATGATGTCAAAATTGTTGTACTCAACCTAGGCTTCAAAGGCAGATTTCTTAGCTAGGAGACTTTGAATGTTAATGTGGACAATGCTGATACATTTCTTGCCAAGGCTAGTGGGAGGGGTCTGGGTGAGATCAGCTGGGACAGACCCTGGGTTTGGGTGAACAGAGCCCAAGAGGAGGAGCAGAAGCAATATTTGTCAAGTTAGCCTCCGGTTTTTGCATAGTCGCTTATGCTTATTGGAGTTCACATGTCTTGTGTATATGGTCAATACAGGGTGGTAGAAAAGCATGAGGCAGCAGTGTTGAGCATAGAGCTAACAGGAGTAAACAATGTCTCAGGCCAAACTGAGGGTACGTTGGTGGATGGTAGTCATTGGAGTCCCTGAGCTCATAATTCCCACTCGCAGTGAGTGTCCTGAGTCTAGCATAAACTGGACACTATCAAGCCAAGGTGTGCCAATTTGAGGTCTGCTAAGCTTCAGGGAGGCAATGGGATAGCAAGGAAAAAAGACTAAAATGTGGAGGAGGATTAAAGGGAGAAAACATAAGAGTGAGATCATTTCAAAACAGGGAACTAGCTAAATAGACTAGGTAAAAGAAAGAGGAGAAGCTATATCAAATAGATTCAGGTGTAAGGGTGACAAAAATTTAGTGTTTTTAACAGACTGGGGCAATAGAATGAGAGACACAGACAAGAGATTCCACCGCATTATTATACAGACAAAAATAAATATGTAAAATCTAAAACTATAAAGCAAACAAAAAAATAGCATATTATTGATAGCTACAGCTTTAGGGATTGAAGGCAATCAGAGGAGCAGAAACCATTTTGCAAAAGAGCAAGATAAGATGTTGACCAAGTTACTACAGCTGGGGACCATTTATAGATACTTCAGGAGGAAGACAGAGCAAGATTAACCTGGCAATAACCACTGGTGTACGATTCTTCAGGAATGAAGCTATTGGCTGCAGTTCTTGTTCTGAGACTGTGTAAGTGAAATGGTGTGGTACTCAGGGAAGTTTTGTGAGGAGAATAAATAGTGCTTATGGGGAAGTAGTGCCGGCTGGGGGGAAATGTCATTGATGTTAGGGTGTTAAATAAGATTTACCTACGATGAGGTGACATCTGCATTGCCGACATCCCGACAGTGACAGACACAATGCCGAGTATCGGCATTATACTTTCGGGGATGAGTGTGTGTTTTCTATGGGGGGCTGTGCCCCCGAACTCCCCATGTGTTGGGCTCCACCCCCCCACACCCAAGTTTCTAAATATATAACTCAGAGTTGGCGTTGTCTCGGGGAGGGACGAAAAACACCGGGTGATGCAGTGCTGGTGCCAGCGAGGACCATCACGGTGACCCAATGCTTTCTATTGAATTCTATTGCTGCGATGGTCTTTGCTGTGCTGATTTTGCCATGCAGTCACTACACTGTTAAATAAATGGTCTTTGATTGACATTAGGGTGTTAAATAAATGCTAGTTCTGCCATTTTTTTTAACACCAGTGAGAATAAATTAATTTATTTAACTGGCTTGGTGCCCACTCCTATTCCATAAATGTATATATGTATTAGTCAGTGTCTGCGTTTCACAACAATTAGAAAGTAAAGTTAGGTGGCTCAGTGGTTAGTGCAAAAATTTAGTTTACGCATTTCTTATTGACCACAATATAATTATTTTGCAGGGGTTTTGTGTCTTGCTAGAGTTTGTTAAATATCTTTCTTAGTTCTGCTACTATCACATCTGCATTGGTCTATTAGTATCTTCTCAAATATATCATTTTTTAAGAGGACTACCAGTGGTTTATGCAAGCTTTAATTTCTCTTCTTGTGTAATATTTTGTTTTATTTATTTATTGAGATCTTGGATTACACCAGTGAGCAGAAGCTCATTTATAGGTTCCATGTCAGTTACATAGAAAATACAATACAGATGATAGGATTATATATGGTACAGGTAAGTTATAGGGTAAAACAGCATTAAAGAGCTTAGGCAGTATAGCACCTAGTCAGCATCAGAGGTTAACACCGTACTTGGAAGCTCTCCAAGGTGAGAAGAAGATGGGGTTGCAAACATGAGTGGAACGAGTAAGGTAGCTGGGAGCATCTGAGTGTGTAGGGCAGTGGGAGAGATGTCATGATTGGGAGGTAGGTGTAACCTAATGTGCTGTGATGGGGGTTCCTCAACCCAATGAGTTGTCAGGACGTAAGTGCAGGTAGCTGGTTGATGCTCCAGGAGGGTGCTAATGGTAGCAGTCACATTTACTAGATTTTATTAGGTGCTGTCAGAGTCTGCATTTGAATGATCCAATAGATGTGGCAATGATAACATCAGAAAGTAAGGCATTGGTCCACAGTGGAGCACGATAGTAAAAGGCACGTTGTGCTAAGACTGTGCAGCATCTAGGAACTTTGAAGGTCTGAGTGGAGGAGTTCCTTGTGGGTCGGGTGCTTGAGTGTGGAGTTAGGAGGTTCTGGAACCCTGTGGTAGTTGGCTGAGGAGCACTTCTTGGAGATGAGGCAGGTTTGGTAGTTTATTCTGTCCTTCAGTTGAAGCCAACCTACCCGAGTGTAGAGCTCACAGGTGTCCATTAGTCTTTCCGCACCTGTGAGCAGTCAGCCTGCCTTGTTTAATTCAGTGATGATGCAGTTTAGGGCTGTGTCTGTCACTGACCTGTAGATTGCTAGGCCATAGCTGATGAGGTAGACTATCGAGCTGTTGATGGCCAGGTTTAATGCCTCATGTGTTAGGCAGTGTCTATGCCTGTATAGGATCCCTATTCTTGTATTAATCACCCTTGTTGTGTTGTCGATGTGTTGGGCATACAAAAGTGTAGAGTTGAGTGTGATGCCAGATACCTGAACTGCTGGACATGTTCCAGTGGGTCCCCACTGGCGTTCCTGATTGCAAGGGGGGAGGGTTTATGCTTGGTCTGTGTGCTGATGAATATTTCAGTCTTAGATTTTTTGCAGTTCATGACTAGTCTGTGATTCATAAACCATTTTTCAGTGGCTGAGAAACCCTTTTGGAGATCCACCTCCAGTTGTTCGGGATTAGGGTTGCTGTTGAATATGACCGTGTCATCTCCATATAGTAGCATTCAGCCCAGAAATGTGGCTGTTACTTTGATTAGGAATAAACCAAACAGTAGGAGTCCCAGAATTGATCCTTGTGGGATCCCTGAGTGAACCGGTGTGTTATCAGAGGTGATCCCCCCTATTTTGACCTTTTGTGAGCAGTTGTGAAGGTAGCTGCTGTACCAGCATCCTGATTCCAAGGAGAGTCCCGTAGCTGACAGTTAGTCCAGCAGGAGCTCATGATGCACTGTATTAAATGTTTTTGATAGGTCAATGAAAGTTGCCCCAACCAGTAGACCTTACTTGGTATTACTTGGTATGAAGGAACAAAAGAAGGCCAGAGGCCATTGAAACTGTTCCCCACACTATGTGGGACATTATTTATCTATTATCCCTCAACCAAACATCTAATTTGTTTTTAAAGACAGTGGCACTAGTTGCCTCTACCAATTCTTGTGGCAAGGTGTTCCATACAATGGATGCTCTTATTGGAAAAAAGTTTCCCCTTTTGCAGGTTTTATAAGTTTTTACTTCAAGCTGTTTATTATGCAGTCTCGGAATATGTCTCCTTTTGGAGAGTGTTAGCCCACATTTTTCCCTTAGATCTGGTTAATTTATTAAATTAAAAACCATAAGCATATCACCTCTTAATCTTCTAGTTTGAATAGAGAAGAGACCAGTAGCTTTTAATCTGTTCTGATAATCCAAGTTTGTTAATCATGGACTCATTCTAGTTACTCTTCTTTGAACCTGTTCAAGAATTGCTGTCTTTTTTTTGGTTTGGATTCCAGAAAAGGGAGCCATAGTCTAGATACGGTCTAATGTATGCCCTACACAATGGAATAAGGCATTGTTCAGTATGATTAACAAAAGTGCGTTTTATTTGCCCGAAAAGTCTGTTGGTCATGCAAGCAGTTCTAACACAGTGATCATTTGATGTAAGTTAATTATTAATATATGTCCCTAAATCTTTTTCACAATTTGATGAGTGAAGTGGCAGTCCGTTTATATGATATATAGTTTTTGGATTATTTACATTGAAATGCACTAGTAACATTTGTCTTGATTAAACTGCATATGATTTTCATTTGCCCAAAGTGTTAATTTTTTCCAAATCCTTCTTTAATGGAGAAATAATTGATCTTGTCACCTTGATCAAGTGAATGGTGAATGTGTCCAATGAATTTGAGCAAGGCCATGATAGTACTGTGACCTGATCGGAAGCCGTGTTGCTCAGGATAGAGAAGTAGGTATTGGTTCAGGTGTTCAACTAACTGGTCCACCACTATCCGCTCAAGGGCTTTGGAGAGAGGGGGAGTATGGCGATAGGTCTGTAGTTGTTACGTAGGGTCCTGTCTCCACCGTTGTGCACTGGAGTTACTGTGGCTGATTTCCCTCTCTGGGGGAACTGTGAGAGGCAAAGGGAGAGGTTGATTAGTTTGATGAGTGGGCCTTGGACTTCAACCAGGGCCAGCTTGATGAATTTTAGGTCCAGAGTGTCCCTGCTATGTCTAGATGCCCCCAACGCCTTCTCTGGGTCATTTTTAGCTTCGGCTTGAAAGACTTCTTTAAAGTAGAAGAGCAGGTGGTTAAGTGATGGTTGTTTAGACATATTAGGATCAGTCGGCAGTGAGGGACTGAAGTAGCCTGCTGGTAGCACACTACTTTGGTCTGGGAATGTAATGTTAAGTGCATTGGCAATGTGCATGTGGTCCAAGGGTGGTATGCCATCAATCAAGAGCATGTCTGGTGCAGATTTGGGGTCCTTACCAGTTATAGAAGCATAGAAAAATAGAAGTTGATGGCAGATAAGGACCTCAAGGTCATCTAGTCTGCCCATTTCTTTTTCTACCTTATAAATGTGCCATCGGCCTTTGCTCTGTCAGTGGCCTATCTATTCATACTCATCTGTATTGCTCCCTTATGCCTATACCATGCCTGTTTGAAGCCCTGTACTGTATTCATAGCCACCACTTCCTGAGGTAGACCGTTCCGTGCATCCACCACCCTTTCTGTGAAAAAGAACTTCCTCACATTACCCCTTAATTGGCCTCCCTCTAATCGCATGCTGTGTCCTCTTGTCCTGCTATTTTTCTTATATTGAAACATGTTAGACTCTTTCACCTTGTTAATGCCCTTAAAGAGCTAGTGTACTGCTTGCAATTAATAGTAATTTTCAGATGCAGTCAGCTATCACTTCTAGTATCTGAAGTATTTTTTTATTTTCTGTTTGCTAATTAGAAGATTTTCCACCTGGCAGTACTGGGGTGATATGTGGAGCAGCACTCTGTCTGGAGGAAAAAAAAAAGTTAGTTCTGTTCCTCCCAGTAAGTCGTCAAAAATTAGACCAAACACCTTGAGGCGCCACAATCCTTGCAGCCTGAGCTGTGACTTTCACATGTTACCAATCAAAATACAGGAAATTGTGACATCACTAGTAACCAGGGAGAGCCAGTCCCTGCTGCTTCACGTGAAAGTGAAACCTGGCAGTGATAAATGGTTCTCATTGGTTACTAGTGATGTCATAGACAGTGTGGTTTCAGTGTTGATGTAGTGGGAGGAACATAACTGACTTTTGTTTTCCTCCAGACAGAGTGCTGCTCCACACATCACCCCAGTACTGCCAGGTAGAAAATCTTCTAATTAACAAACAGAAAAGAATAAATACTTGAGATATAAGAAGTGATAACTGACTACATCTGAAAGTTACAATTAATTGCAGACAGTTTCCAGGCAGTACACTAGCTCTTTAAGGTGTTTGAAAGTTTTGATCATATCACCTCTCTTTCTTCTTTGCTCTAGGGTATGCATATTGAGCTCTGTTAATCTGTCCTCATATGTCTTCTGATGAAGTCTCTGCACCATTTTGTTTGCCCTTCTCTGAACTGCCTCAATTTGGTTAATGTCCTTGTGAAGGTGTGGCCTCCAGTACTGCGCACAGTACTCCAGATGGGGCCTAACCAGTGTCTTGTAAAGAGGGATTATTACCTCCCTCTTACAACTTGTGATATCCCTACTAATACACCGTAACATCCTCCTGGCATTACCTACTGCTTTAGAGGTCTGCTTGGATGATTCCAGGTCATTGGTGATGTTGTTGTTGTTGAGTTTATCCCAGAATGACTTGCTGTCATTCCAGGTGCTGGAGAGGGCTTCTTTGTAGTATTTGCTTTTGGTGAGTCAGACGGCTTTAGTGCAGGGTTTTAAGTAATTGATTTGCAGTTTTTTTGGGGCGACAATGCTAACTATACAGAAAGCATTTATACAGGTTTTCTAGAAGTATTATGTTTGTTAAACACAGTGAGGCAAGTGCTATGCATTTTCACAATGTTTCAGAACTTTTAAAAGCAAAACGCTAATCAGTTTTTAGAGTTAAATAAAACCCTGTTAGTGCACTAACTCCAATCTTTTTTATACCTCTGTATGTTAGTGGTCATACCGTGTGCTCCCACTATCTGCCATAAGTGATCTCTAGCTTGTAGTTGCTCTAGGAGGTCAGGGGTGATCCAGGGCTTGCTCTGCCCTCTTATCTTTCTGTTTTTTATTGGGGCATGCTTGTCACAGATTGCATTGAAAGTTTTTATGAATTGGTCCAGTTCTGTGCTCACATTATTGGCATTATAGAGTGCTGTACAATCTATGCTCTTGAGGTCCATTTTTAGCAGCTTCTGGTGCCCTTTCAGTATGACTCCATTTGTAATTTTTCTGATGGGTGGTTTACAATTGTTGAAGGACCAGGTACATGTGACCAGAGAGTGGCCGTTCAGGCAATCAGGGAGAACAGTAGCGTTGTGGATGCAGGCAGGCCAATTGGATAGAACCCAGTCAAGGAGTGTGCTGGTCCCTGTTTTGTAGTTGATATGGGTTGGAGTCTCAACAATTTGTGAGAAATGTACAGCTGTTAAGGCATCTTTGATGGAGGTGGTAGTAGAGGAGAGCCAGTTGATGTGGAAATCTCCCAGCATCATGATTTCAGAATTAAGACTCAGGGTGCCCACATAGTCCATCGGGTCCCCGGTACCAGTCCCAGTGAGTCTGAGCGGGATGTATACAGAGAGTACAATGAGATCCCTGCTATGTGACCCAAGAATGAGTTTTACAGTCAGGACCTGCAGGTTATCACTACTAGTGGAGGAGGGAAGGATGTGCCCCTGAAGGGAATCCCTGATGTACAGGACACTACCCACACCTCTTTTTTGAGAGATGGTCCTGTCTGAATGAGGTGTAACCTGGTAAAAGGATAGTGGAGTCTGATACTTTAGGAGAGAGCCAAGACTCCTCCACTGAGAGAATGTCCAGACTGTGTTGGGTAACCCATGCTTTCAGGTTATCCAATTTAGGAAGCAGGTTGCATATGTTAATTGAGGCAGGAGGAAGTCCAGCTGACTTTGTCATTTGTTTCACCTGTTGTGGTGGTGGGCCTGGGTTGGGGTGCGCATTGTCCAATAGTAGGAGTAGGAGCATGAGCAGGCGAGCAAGATGGTACAGTCGGAATTTTAGATTCCTTCATTTCCTTCTCCTAGATGGTCACTCTTTCACAATGTTGAATTGTGTCACCATCCCAAGAAAGAGTGACAGTGTACAGACCATTAAGTTTGTATTCTCGTGACCAGGGCATAGAGCGCCCATCCGAGGTCTGCTCTGAGACTCCAATGTCATGGGATGTGGTGGTCCCATAAGCATTTAGCATTGCTAGTTGGGAGATCCATTGGTGTAGGTTGAGAGCACAATCCGCCGGGTGAATCTGCAAGTGATATTATAGTGAGCAGAATAAGGCTCGCAGAAATTTCCACAGACTTGAGGGGCATTGTGGTGATCACAGAGTTCTAGTCAGCGATAGTACAGGGTGAATTTATGCTGAGAATGATATTCTAACGATCTGAGGGAAGTTCAGTTAAAACTGGAGCATACAACTACCATGGAGCAGTCAAGACTTTGAAGGACCCAAGACTGAAGTGTTAGCGGAGAGCACTGGGAAGAAGATTGCGACCTCTGTGAGTTGTTGCCCTCTAGTGACTTTGCAGTATAATTTGCATATGGGAAAGTAAACACTTGAAAAAAAAAAAAACTCTAGCAATAATTAGTAATTTTGTTCTAAATTACTTGGCAGACCATAGCTTTAAACAGGATGTAATCACTCTAATACAAACTGTAACATAGACCTATAACATTTGCTGAAATTACTGCTTGAGCTAAAGATTTAAGATACTAAATATTTTGTACTGCAGCAGTTGCTAACTGAACTACTGGGCTAAGAATGCAAATTCAAAAACAAAATACAGCTGAAAGCAGAGTTAGAGAGGAGAAGAAGAGAAGTCAGTCCAATCAGTCAGCAGAGACAAGGTTTCAGTGTCCAATGAAGGGCCATCTTCTGCCAGAGTGCACCAATCAATTGTGCAGCTTAGGATCAGAGCACCAAGCTGAAGCAATTACTTGGTCAGACTTCAGGACAAGCGGGCAGAGATGGTGACTGTGGCTGGTCGGTAGGAATGCCAGGGCCACAGCTGTAGCAGCAATGCCCGATCAGAGCAGTCCTGGATAGACTTTGGGGCAGGCAGGCAGAGATGGTGACTGTGACCAGCCAGTAGGAATGCCAGTGCCACACTTGTAGTGGCAATGCCTAATCAGGGTAGTCCTGGACAGACTTCAGGGCAGGTGGGCAGAGATGGTAACTGTCAAGCTAGTAGGAATACCAGGGCCACAGCCATAGAAACAATGCCCAATCAGGGCAGTCCTGGACAGACTTCGGGGCAGGCAGGCAAATATGGTGACTGTGGCTAGACAGTAGGAATGCCAGTACCACAGTTGTAGCAATGATGCCCGATCATGGCAGTCCTGGACAGACTTCGGGGCAGGCGGGCAAAGATGGTGACTGTGGCCAATCGGTAGGAATGCCAGGGCCACAGCTGTAGCAGTGATGCCTGATCAGGGCAGTCTTGGAAGAGACTTTGCTTTCCAGCACTTTTTACATCTTCTAGTCAAGTCTACTTTATCTTTGATTTCCATTACTGCTTACAGTCTTACTCTCATAAAATGGTTTGATAACGCTGCTCCTTCATTGGGTGAATAGAAAATTGAAGTTATAGAAGTTTTAAAGCTTGAAAAACTTGCATATGTCTTTATGACAATAAAATTAAATTTAAAAAGAAATGGGATATGATACAGTATTAGAATACTGCATGGTATCACGGTTTTGAGGTTTAAGCTGTGAAGTTGCACTTTTTACTGCAGAGCATTTTTATTGTTTTAATGTGATTTACTTTTATTCACAGCACTTCTACTCGTATGATTCTTGTTTTGAAATCTGTTCGCTTATTCAGAACAAGTTCAGATCAGCTGGTGAGGGATGCTACAGTTGATGTAGCAAGTGTACCAAGTGTTTTTTTCGGGTTTTCGCTCCGAGCAGTACAAGTGTTTTAATTACCGCTCAAGTAAGCTGAACTGAACTGGTTTTCTGCGTTTTTGTCCGACGTTGGATTAGATTCGTGGGGCGGCATTTAGAGGAAGCACCCTGTGCTGAAGAAAGCCTTCTGTCTGGAGGTTTGTGTAGAGGGAGTCTTGCTGTCTGTGGAGACGCATTTTGCTGTTTCCCAGTTGTTTCCTGGCTGCCTTGGAATCACTCCTCTTTTGGATTACTTGCTGGTCTTTTTTGGTGGAGAACTTGAACCTTAGCCAAATCCCTTTTGTCATAGAGATTGGAAGGTACTGTTGGATCGGACTCGGTTGTGTGTGGGACTGCCCGCTGGTGTGGAGGTGGGGGTTTAACCTGCTCCAGGATGCTTTACTGCCAGATTCGTCACTATGCAGGAGTCAGGGCTGTGCCAGCTGGGGAGCCGACTGGTCTTCCCAGGGGCTTCGAGGTCTCCAGGGGGGGGTTGGCTGGTGGGCTGTCTCTTACTGAGGACCGTAGCTACAATAAGGGAACATCTCTGGCAGTGGTTTCCCAGGGGAAGAGTTTTTTGAGCCCTCTGTTAGTTTTCTAGTGGTTGGAGAGCCTGGTCTGTGCCTGGCTTGAGAGCCTAAAACTCCATGTGAAGATTCGATCGGAATAAGGACTGGACTTTGGTTATGGTCAGATCTTCTCATTTGTTACTTATATTGCATCTGGAAACCATGAAAGCATTTGTCTTTCTGCTTGTAACATTTACAGTTCTGCCTTCCTATGTGAGAGGTAGTTTAGACAGAACCATTTCTGGTATTTAATCTACCAGGTAGTGAGAGTACCTGGTTAGCTCGTTATTTTCCAAATAATTTTTTCAGTTTAGCCTGCCTATGTGAGAGATAGTGCAGGGGGCCTGTTCTTACTGCACTGTTCCTCTTCAAGTAACTTGAGTATCTGGCCTACATTTTTCAAACTTAGTCAAGGATTCCATTCTGACTTTGTGAGAGACTGAGCAGACTGGACCTTTTTCGGACATCTACTTGGCTAAAGTGTGAACTTCACGAATTACAATGTGTTCCTGAGGAACTCTTAGTGACTGGCTAAATTTTTAGTTTTGAAGTGCTGTTTGTTTTAGTCCTTCTATTTTGTATTAGTTTTATATCTTTTTTTGATGTTTTAGTTATTATATTTTATTTTTGTTTTCTGACTTGGGTTTTTGGGGATTTTCCTTTTTTCAAGGGTTTCAGTAGTTCTCATATTTAAAGTGCGGCTCTGGTTTGGATTGAGTATAGAACTTGGGGTTTTGCATTTTTCCCATTGTGTTTGTGATATCTTGTTGGAATGTGCCTGCTTGCCCCCCCCCCAGTCTTGTGCTATTTGGCCTCCGCACTCTGTGCCCTCCGCCTGTTCTCCCCCCCACCTGTCTTTATCTACCAGTGCTGTTGGGCACTGGGAATTGCTCGCAGGAGAGGGGGTGGGGGGGTGTAGACAGCAGAGTCTGAATGAGTGGCGCTCTCCCATTGGGGTGGTTAGGACTAGAAGACACCCTGGGGTGAAATGGTGCCTGGAACGTGGTGATCTTTGTCTGGTCCCCATGCCCAAGGGCACCTCCTCTTTGGGAGAGCAAGTAGCAGGGATGGCTCGTCAACATCATCCAACTCGGGCGCTGTTATGCAATGCCAGATCCATTAGGAACAAGACCTCTCTTATGGTGGATCTTGTTGAAACAGTGGATCTGGCTTGCACTACTGAGACCTGGTTAGATGGGAATGCCACCCCAATTTTAGAAGTGGCGGTTTCCTCCGGGTACTCGGTTATATATCGCCCGAGATTGGATCGCGGGGGGGGGTGCGGTCTGTTTCAAGACCGAATTGGGCCTAACTGGTGTTCCAGTTGAGGAGGTCACATCATTTGAGTGTACTGTGGTAACTGGTGTGGGATGCAGGAAACCCCTCATTTACCATCCACCAGGTGATGAGAAGCTGTTCCTGCAGTAAGTAGCAGACTTCGCCATCAACATGGCATTGGAGTCACCCAGACTGGTGGTTCTGGGCTATTTCAATGCTTGTGTCGATGACGAATCCTTGCTTTTTGGACAACACTTCCTCCAGGTGATGACTTCTCTGGGCTTCACACAGGTTGTTTCCGCAGCTACCCATAATGGTGGTCACTCTTTTGATCTGGTCTTCCTCCTGGGGATTGAGGCCTCCGACTTGGTGGTGGAACCTGTCGGTTGGTCTGATCACTGCACTGTTAGGTTCAATTTTTCTGCCCCCCTGGGTAGGTTGGCCCCTGTGTAGATGGTCAGTTATTGCCCTTTGCGGGATATTGTCCCTGAAGACCTGGCAGCGGTGATTAACCTCTCAGTGTTTGATGAGACCAGCACAGATCCCGAGCTCTTGGTCATGGCCTATAATACGTCCATTTCCTCAGCTCTCGATCTGATTGCTCCTGTTCGTGTTTGCCCCATTCCACTTCGCCCTCGGGACCCATGGTTTGATGGGTCCCTGAGGGAATTGCATAGGTTGGGGCGTAGGTTAGAGCATCGCTGGCGGAGGACTGCCTTGGATGCTGACCATCTTATTTTGTTAGAGCATTATAAACTCTATCAAGCAGAAATTTCCTGTAAGAAGGCAGAATTCCTGTCAAGGGAAATCGCTGTTGCACGGAACCGACCGGCTCTACTCTTCCGAACTGTGGACAGGTTGTGCAACCCAGCCTGTCTGCAGCTCCACCAAGTTTTTTCACAAAAAGAGTGTGATGAGATTTCTCGTTTCTTTGCGAATAAGGTGACCGACATCAGGCAAGAATTCCATCAGTCTCTCTCTATGGGACTTGCTGTTGGTCGGTGCTCAGTCACAGAACCTGGGGCTTCTTGGAGTACCTTTGATCTGCTGGAGTTCGTTGATATTATGAGGATTGTCCAGAGGATGCATCCCACATGCTGTAGTTTAGATTCAGGCCCTACTTCCCTGATTTTGGGTTGTAATAATATTATCGGCCAGGTCTTGGCGCAGATCATCCGGTGCTCTTTGGATTTGGGTGAGTTTCCTAGCTCCCTGAAGGAGGCGGTGGTGACATCCCTCCTGAAGAAAGCTTCTTTAGACCTGGAGAATCTAGTGAACTACAGACCTATCTCCAACCTTCCTTTTGTGGGAAAGGTTACTGAGAAAGTTGTGGCAGCCCAACTGGAGAACCATTTAACCATCCACAATTTATACGACTCTCTCCAATCAGGTTTTCTTAAGAGGCATAGTACTGAGACTGCTCTGGTTTGGGTGCTCAATGATCTCCTGATGGCGAGAGATCAGAGGAACCATTCCATCCTGGTACTCCTTGATTTGACATCAGCTTCTGACACTGTGGATCATGGGGTTCTGCTCGAGCGCCTGAGATTCATCTGTGGACTGTCGGGTACAGTACTCGGATGTTTTTTATCTTTTCTTGCCGGTAGAACTCAGAGAGTTGTCTCTGGAATATTTTCTTCTTAGTCTTTCTCTCTGCCTTGCAGGGTTCCTCAGGGCTCGGTGCTGTCTCCCGTGTTATTTGCAGTGTATATGCTGCCCCTCTGAGACATTGTAAGACAGTATGGGCTGAGGTTTCACTCCTATGCTGATGATACCCAGCTCTACCTGTCTTTTGCCCCCGACCAGGTTAGTGCTGTCTCGGAACTGAATCGTTGCCTTGTGGAAATCCAAGATTGGATGAGTTCTAGCAGTTTAAAGCTGAACACAGGAAAGACTGAGGTTTTGGTTGTGGACCAGGGTCACAGGGCAGAGGGGTTGAAGACTGATCTCCCCTCTGGTTTAGTCCTGGGGGGGGGCGCAGAACCTTACCTCTGAACAGGTGCATGACCTAAGAGTGCTGCTTGACAACAGGCTGACCCTTCATCATCAGGTGTCGGCAGTCATCAGGCTGGCCTTTTACCATCTTAGGAACATTACCAGAATCAAGCACCTCATTCCGTCTAGTGATCTGCCTGCTCTGGTCCACGCCTTTGTGACTTTACGCTTTGACTACTGTAACTCCCTTTACCTAGGGCTTCCTGGGGTTGATATCCGCTGCTTGCAGCTAGTGCAGAACGCTGCTGCACGTTGATTGACTGGGGTATCTAGGAGATCTTGCATTACCCCTGTGCTGCATGATCTGCACTGGCTGCCGGTTCAGTGGCGGATCACCTTTAAGGTAGATTTATTAATCTACAAAAGCCCTACATGGTCAGGGTCCTGACTACTTGAAAGAGCTCCTCGTTCCTTACACCCCTCTGCAACAGCTCCGCTCGGCTGATGAGGGGTTGCTGGAGATTTCGAGGGTTAGTTTAATGTCATCGGGGGCCCGTGCCTTCGGGTTTGTGGCCTCTACCCTCTGGAATTCTCTGCCCCATCAGCTTCGGAAGTGCAGAACTGTGGGGTGCTTTAAGCAGGCATTAAAAACCTTTTTATGAGGTAAAGCATACTCTGAATCTCTTTGATTGTAATGGTATTTATTGTAATTGTTTGATTTTTATCTATTTGTTCAGCTCCTTGATATTCGAAAGGCGCTATATTAAATAAAATTTATTATTGTAGTATTATTATTATTATCAGCTAGCTTCCTTAGTTCTGCTGACCTTCTCCTTTCCCTCCCCCCTCTACTCTTCTCCTGAATTTCTTTTTCTTAATCTATATTCATGGTCTTATTGTACGTTTGACTTTTTTTATTATATTTGATATATGTTAAGTGACTTCATTTTGTTTTTTTATTTTAAAAAAGGGAAAAGTAGTTTAGGTTCTGTTTAATGATTTGAAGTATAGTGTATTCTATCATTATGTATCAGTTATATTCTTTGTTAAAAAATGTTCAATAAACTTTTATGGAATAAAGTGGGTGTTTCTGATTTACACTCTGTTTTTAAGTACATTTTAGAATTCTGTGATGTACTGTAGTTTATGTCCTTTGTAGTCACAGAGTTCTATAGTAGAATATAGATATATTGTGACAACAATGGAAGAGCTGAACAAGGACATAAACTACATTATATTGTTCAAAAATGGTACTTACTTCCTTAAAATAGATTAGCCTTACCCTGGAGTGTGAACAAACTAGGTAACATATGGTTACCAGGCCAGAGTGTCAAGCCTGCAAGCCATACCCTTGTTCTGTCCTGTAAGTGTGGCAATGTACCATTTTGCAAAAGGCTTGAGAGTGAGCAGGATCATCAAACATCTCTATCTGAAGACTGCTTAACTCAATGCCAGTTACTGCATTACGAAACAAAATAATCTGGCCAAGTTTTCAAAAACCAAAATTAATTTATGGGCCTGGTATACCATGACGTGGGCGACCACGATTGAGCAACCCCCAAAAGGGTGACTCAATTGCAACACATGTCATAGCGGCAACCCGGCAGGTAGAGTGATCAGATGGGGTGGGTTGGCGAACCTAATGACAGGAAGTTGCTATAGGTATGCACGTGGGGTGTGGGAGCAAGCATGCTTGGCGAAGGGTGGGAGGGGATTTGAGCAGCGGTGCTACAGTAGGCTGCCGAGCTGGCCTCGTAATGTAGCAGGTCGGCTTGTGGCTTTGGTGCATAGGGTGCTGGGTTCGAGTCTGGGCACAGGTTCATTTTTGTTGTGCCCAGCCAGATGGTTCGAGGCTCCTGCCACATGGATGGCTCCAATCGGCTCATGAGGGTCCAGATGCAGAGCGCCTCTTTGCACAGCAAATGACAGTGCATGCCACCTGTTTGTTGAGGTAGTACATGGTCGTGGTATTGTCCATCTGGACTTGAACTACTTGACCCCGGAGCTGAGGACTGAAAGCTGACAATGCCAGTGTGACTGCTCTGAGCTCCAACAGGTTGATTTGGCATCAGGACTCCTTAGTGGTCCAAAGGCCGTGGGCCCTTTTGTCCCCCATGCATGCTCCCCAGCCCATGAGAAAAACATCAGTCGTGAGGACGACCGTCGGCTCAGGGCGGACAAATGGGATGCCTTCCGGAAACCAGTCTGGGGCAGTCCACCACAGGACAGCGTCCCACATCTTCTGAGTTACAGTGACCAGCTAGTCGAAATGACCGTGGCACTGAGTCCACTGGATGGCCAGCTCCCATTGGAGGGGTTGCCTCTGCCACCTGGCCCAATGGACCACTGAGGTGCATGCTGCCATGTAACCCAGAAGGTGCAGAAAGTCCCAGGCAGGGCGCAACTGCCCAACCAGAAATGATTAGGCAAAGGAGGAAAGAACTTCTGCCCTCTCCACCGGGAGTTGAGCTCTGGCTTGACAAGAGTCAAGCTCTGCCCCGATGAAGCCCATCACCTGAGAAGGCACGAGTTCTGACATGGCCTTGTTGATAAGGAGGCTGAGCTAGGAGCAGGTCTGGAGGGCCAGATCCCTGGACCTCTCCACCTCCTGTAAGGAGTGACCTGCCAGAAGCCAGTCGTCGAGGTAGGGGTAAATTCTGATCCCCCCAATGCCATAGATGGGCCCGTCACTACTGCAATGCATTTGGTGAAGACCCTTGGGGCCGATGACAAGCCGAATGGCATGACTTGGAACTTGTACAGGGTCCCTTCGACCCAACACATTTTATGGTTTGTCACATCCTGTAGAGAGTGCTGATGTAGCTCTCAGTTTGATTCGTACTCCTTTTTTCTTCAAAAAAAAACAGACTGCCCACCATACTGGTGTTGCTGCACAAAAATGTGTTTGTTTTCAGTAATTTATCAACTCCCATTGCACCTTTCCTGGATTTAGGACTCCCAACACCATCTAGCCCCTCATGATGCAGTGGGAGGAGATGAGACTATTGCATCATGCATGGCTGCACTGTTTAGGGGCATTCCTAACATTTAGGAAGTATACAATGAGAGTAGATCAAGGATTTGAAACAAAACAAGGCTGGGTATAATTACACCATTAGCATACATTTCATTTCTATTAAGAAAGGAAGCAGATAAAACAACCAGCAACACCAATGAATTTTAGAGAAAGTAAGCAATCATAAAATGAGATTTCAACTAGAAATAGTATGATTCACAAAGGTTGACAGTGTTCCTTTAAGCTGGGCAACTCTCCTATCTCAGGCCCTACTGCAGACGCCTTCTCTTTTAAAGAACAACTCTGCTCTTCAGCATGTACTTTCCTAAATAAGATGTTTCGGCTGTTACAATTTACTAGAGAATACTTTTTTCATTTTCAATGTTTCTTTTCAAGATCTACAGCACATGTTGGTAGTCCAGCTAAAAAGTCTGTATAGAAAACATTTGAAAAGATTTGCCTCCCCCGTTAACCTCATAGTGCTCACTATGACAACTGACTGTGATGTCACAAACAGCGGTATTGTGGTTAGCAAGGGAGTGTTGGACACATTTTGAAAGACTTGGTGAAATAATTGCTACATTATCTATAATATTTAGAAGACCAACAGCAGGGCAAGGTAAAAACAAATAAAGAACTAGAAAACAATTAAGTTAAAACATAACTGGTGTAAATTTAGTGTTTTTAAGCTTTTTATTATAACAGAGAGTTGCTCTTTAATTCCTTCATCTCCTGTGTCCTCTCTCTCTGCTCTTCTTACATCTCCTCCTCCCCTACCCCTTCTCCCCAAATCCCCACCACCCCTTCCCTTTCTTTTTCCTTCTCTCCTACCACCCTTGCTGCATCACTTAATGCCCTCTTGGCTCTAAACCCCCCACAAGGGTGTAAACCCTGATGATCTTGATCCCAAACTCCTATATCTCTCCACTCATGCCATTGCTGTCCCTATCACTTACCTTCTCAACCTCTTCTTCTCCTAATCTCTTTCTCTGTTTCACAGAAACTGGCTGCAGTCATCCCTCTCCCAATCAGGGGTGACCCCTCCGCACCTGGGAACTAACACCCTATCTCCGTCCTCCCCACTCTGGCTAAAATCCAGTAACAAAAATAAACCTTAAGTAAAACTCTTCGTCTCTGGTTGGTTCAGAGCCAGTTGTGTGACATTTAAGGTTTTTGAACTGTTGAGCAGTTTCAAATGAAACTGGTCAATAGTTAAGTTTGAAACTGGTCCGTAGTTCACAAGAGTAGGCAATAGTCAGCTATTTCGTACAACTTTCTTCATAGTTTTTATGTTTGCTTGCACGCATGTGCAAGAAACATGGTGCCATCATCTGAGTTTTTCAGAGGTGTGTCAGCATCTTCCAATTCAGTCAGTGTGTTTGCAGGTGTGGTCCAGTTCTCCAATCACTGCTGGAGCTGTCTATGACAGCAGTTGAAAATGCAGTGGCATACAGTTGAAAGAGGGAGCTACGCTTCAGTGAGCAGCTCCCCCCCCCACCACACACACACACAGATCAACTGTGTTGGTTACCTGATAGATTGCTGTAGTCTTGTCTAGCTTTGAGAGACAAGCCACACATCATTACTTTAATAAACTGTTCCCTACCACAGCAGGACCACCAAAATGTGTGGGTGCCTAACAGTTCTTACTCACACCAGCTCTCCAAAGCACACCTTCATGGATTCCATGGGTTCTAATCCTCCAGAAAAAAAAATACCTCAGCATTTGATGTGAAAACTCAGACTTCGCTGTATGTGTAATTCCAAGCATTTTCTCTTACTAGACTCTGTCAATGTGAACTTCCCACTGCTAAAACCTATGCAAACGAACTTGAGCATACTGTACTACCTGCAGCTGAAGCAAAGAACAGCCAGAATGCACAAAAGAGAACATACTGCTATGCATTTCAGCAGCAGCCAGTGGGGGAGGTTTTCATGACTGAAGCACTTTAATGCACCTTTTAGTGCTGTCATATACACACCCCTGTGTGGTAATTCACTAAACTGCACAGTCTGGTAATGCAGCTTCAAAATATTTTTTTTTTCTCTGAATTGCCATGAGCTGGCATTTTATGTGACTGCAGAAACAAGATGCTGTATGTCAGCCATGTGTCTGCATTCCCACACTCATCCCTCACAACTCTCAAACAAAGCCAATGGTGCTTACTGAATTGAGAAGAGTTACATGGATTTCAAGTTGTGCCAGATACACTGCACATTGCCTCATCCACTCTCTTTGTTTCAACCCTCCACCTCCACTTCTCTTGGGCAAAGCATGAAGGCTAATTCACACTAGCATATTCAGATACTTAATAATTCACACTTCCTTTCAAATCAGCGAAAGGCATGTTGTTGGTCTATTACACTATGAAAACAAGCATTTGTCAATGCCAAACGTTCGCTTGCAGGTATTTGCAGTGGTATTTGGCACTTGGACATGGCTTAAAAAAATCAGTGACAAAGAAGTACAAGCATTTGTAAGTGCTGAATGTTGCTTGCTTCTATGTGCTGTTTAGGTATTTGGAAGTCATTGGAGTGCAAATATTGAAAATTCGCGAACTTACAAGCGTGCGTAGGAACTGCGCAATGCACACTCATAAAACAGTCATTTTTAGGAATTTTTTCACCAAATTTTCAACATAGCCATTTCAAGACCTCTGCTCATGAACAGTGTCACTGTGATTTCCTTAATGTGTCCCATACATTGAGTTCGCACACCGATTGCACCATTGTGCGCTACGTGGGCAGAAACACGTTTTGGGCAGGATGTGAAAAATGACAGCTATACTGCTCATAAGGAGGTGTGGTAAAATGGCAATGTTGAAAATCTGGAGTGGAAATATTGAAAATTCATGAACTTACAAACGTGCGTAGAACTGCGCAATGCACGCTCAATAAACAGTCATTTTAGAATTTTTTCACCAAATTTTCAACATAGCCATTTTAGAACCTCTGCTCATGAATAGTGTCACTGTAATTTTCTTAATGTGTCCCATACATTGAGTTTGCGCACTGACTGCGCCATTGTGCGCTACATGGGTGGAAACGCATTTTGGGCAGGATGTGAAAAATGACAGCTGTACTGCTTATCAGGAGGTGTGATAAAATGGCAATGTTGAAAATCTGGAGTGAAAATATTGAAAATTCGCAAACTTACGAGCCTGCATAGGAACTGTGCAACGCACACTCGTAAAACAGTAATTTTTATGAATTTTTTCACCAAATTTTCAACACAGCCATTTTAAGACCTCTGCTCATGAACAGTGTCACTGTGATTTTCTTAATGTGTCCCATACATTGAGTTCGCACTTGACTGACTTGTATGCGCTACATGGGTGGAAACACATTTTGGGCAGGATGTGAATAATGACAGCTATACTGCTCATGAGGAGGTGTGGTAAAATGGCAATGTTGAAAATCTGGAGTGAAAATATTGAAAATTCGCAAACTTACGAGCCTGCGTAGGAACTGCACAATGCACGCTCGTGAAACATTCATTTTTAGGATTTTTTTCACCACATTTTCAACATAGCCATTTTAAGACCTCTGCTCATGAACAGTGCAACTGTTATTTTCTTAATGCGTCCCATACATTGATTTTGCACACCGACTGCGCCATTGTGCGCTACATGGGCAGAAACACATTTTGGGCAGGATGTGAAATATGACAGCTATACTCCTCATAAGGAGGTGTTTTAATATGGCAATGTTGAAAATTTGGAGTGAAAATATTGAAAATTCGCAAACTTACAAGCGTGCGTAGGAACTGCACAACACAGGCTTGTAAAACAGTCATTTTTAGGAATTTTTTCACCAAATTTTCAACGTAGTCATTTTAAGACCTCTGCTAATGAACAGTGTCACTGTGATTTTCTTAATATGTGCCATACATTGAGTTCGCACACCGACTGTGCCATTGTGCACTACATGGGTGAAAACATGTTTTGGGCAGGATGTGAAAAATGACAGCTGTACTGCTCATGAGGAGGTGTGGTAAAATGGCAATGTTGAAAATCTGGAGTGAAAATATTGAAAATTCATGAACTTACGAACATGCATAGAACTGTGCAATGCACGCACGTAAAACAGTCATTTTAAGGAATTTTGTCACCAAATTTTCAACATAGCCATTTTAAGACCTCTGCTCATGAATAGTGTCATTGTGATTTTCTTAATGTGTCCCAAACATTGATTTCGCACACCGACTGCGCCATTGTGCGCTACATGGGTGGAAACGCATTTTGGGCAGGATGTGAAAAATGACAGCTGTACTGCTCATCAGGAGGTGTGATAAAATGGCAATGTTGAAAATCTGGAGTGAAAATATTGAAGATTCGCAAACTTACGAGCCTGCGTAGGAACTGCGCAACGCACACTCGTGAAACATTCATTTTTAGGAATTTTTTCACCACATTTTCAACATGGCCATTTTAAGACCTCTGCTCATGAACAGTGTCACTGTGATTTTCTTAATGTGTCCCATACATTGATTTTGCACACTGACTGCCCATTGTGCGCTACATAGGCAAACACGTTTTGGGTGAGATGTGAAAATGGCAGCTGTACTACTCATAAGGAGGTGTAATAAAATGGCAATGTTGAAATCTGGGTGAAAATATTGAAAATTTATGAACTTACGAGCCTGCGTAGGGAACTGCGCAACGCCTCATCAAGCGGTCATTTTGGAATTTTCGAATTTTCAAAAACAGGCTTTTTGAGAGCCCACCTTATGAACGCTGGCACTGTTGTTTTAGCATCAGCCCAAAAGGTGATTTCGCAGTGACTCGTGAAATCACCCTTTGGGCCCAATAACGCCATGACAGTGACAGAATTATGAGAAGGTCCTAAAACCCCATGTTGAAAATTTGGTGCAAAATTCCAAAAATGCCTAAGATATGCAACAAAGTTGAAAAACCCATCTAGCCCATTATACAGCTTACCGGCATTTCTCAGTTCGCAGTCGGCTTTGAAGAGTGCAGGCGTGTTCCCGGTCCAGCGATGATCTTCGCCCGAGCTCTGGAGGTAAGTATGGGTGGGAGGGTGTGGGAGGCAGGGTGCAGTGGGTGGGTGCGGGTTGTGGGAGGAGGGCGGGGAGACTGCGTGGGACCATTTTTAATTTACAGGTTTCCTTTTTTCTATAATTGACAACGCGGGATGTTTGCCATGCTGGAGTGGGCTCCAAGTGTGGCAGAAGGATGTCTGGGGGGGCTGTGGAGCCGACGGGGGATTGGGCACCCCTGTCTGCAGACGATGCAGGACGTTTGCCACGCTGGGGTGGGCTCCTAGCATGGCAGCAAAGATTTGGGGGGGGCGTGACGCACTGAAGCACACAGCGGTTGTCTTTGAAGAGAAGACCACCGCTGTCATACACAGCAATCGAGCAGCAATTGGAACAGACTGCCAAGCCTGCTCAACAGAGCAGGGATTGCACAGGCAGGCACACCCAAAGTGTCCCATTCTCCCAAGACGCTCTTGCGCATGTGCGCAAGTGAATGTAAAACCAAAAAACAAATGATGGACTTTAGAGGACACAGTAGCAGTGCTATCACATTGATTTTGCATTTTCCTGTAATTCTAGTGCAAATTTTCCACCCCCACGTACATTTCATTATTTCACATGAAGCAGAATTGCTCTAATGCCCCTGAAGCAAATGATTATTTACCTTTTAATGGACCAACATAGATGCAACAACAAGAACAAAGTGCTCTAGCTTTTGGACCAACCAGTCCTTCTTCAGAAGCTCATGGCAGTTGTTTAGAAAATACAATACTTATAACAGCTAGATAATGCAGAGAAAAACAGAAAAAAATCCCCATTGGTTTAAAATACTCATTTAAAAAAAAAAAAACAGAAGATGATGTCAGAGAAGTTTAACAGTACTATACTGCCTTCAGCCAGAAGCAACCTTGGGTTAAATGTGCTTGGTGGAACACACATACAAAGAATCCTACTGCATATAAATTTAATTGACATAAGATAACACTGCTGAAGCAGATAACTCCTAAATCAAGCTATGAGTGTCACAGTTAGTATAAGGATGTGATTACTGAAAGGCAACCCCTACCCAGATTAAAGACAAACTAAGATTGTTATAGGGCTCATGAAGTTTCAATGTCTGCATTATAGACAAGAATTTACCAGTAAAGTTGCCTTAAAGACATACGTGCACACTGTGTGATGTGTAAAACCTAGCTGGACCTGTCACCCAGCTGTACTCTCCAGATAGATATAAGGCCCAAGAAATTTTAAAAACCTCAGGACTATATAAATGATAGTTTAAATATAAATTGATAATATTAGTATCAAACAAAAAACTCTAGTCGAGGAACCTCAAGGAATTAAGACCACATAGCCTGATATGTATTGATGTTAATATACACTGAGAATGTAACAACTTGATGTACCACAAGTGTCTAAGGAATCTGAAAAAGAGATAAAAATGTAATTTCTCTCCTCCTCTTCAAACAAACAATACACCCTAACCCACCCCACATCACCATAATGTTGGTGGGGGTGATACATAGCTTTAAGGAGATGTTGTCTCTCTCTCTCTCTCTCTCTCTCTCTCACCCCCCCTTTTTTTCCCTTCTCTCTCTCTCTCTCTCTCTCCCACAAACACACACACACACACATACACACACTCACTCTCTCCTAGTGAATCTATATTCACTTCAGTCACTGCAATTGTTCCCCAAAAGAATTCAACTTGTCATGAAATCCTGAGTAAAAGGGCTTATGTCTGATGCCCCTGTAACCAATGCAAGTCAATGGGAACAATTTCCCTGTAAATGACTCCCTATAGATCTGGGAGCCCTGCTGTATGTAGTCTGCCAGCGTCTTACAATATAATTCTTATTTTAATGCAGTGCATTCAAAAAAATATACTGAAGCAAATGGTTTTTGCCTTTTACTGAACTAACATACATGGATGTTACAAAAAGAATAAAGTGTCTAAATGTTTGGCCCAACAAGGTCTTCTTCTGAAGCTTACATGAGTAAACTTACAAGGGATGTTCTAGCCTGTGTGACAATGGTTTCAACTATGCCACTGAATTTGAAAAAAACAGCAATTAAATAACTTAGGATAATGCAGGATATATAAATGAAATCAACGCGCACATGTGAAGGCACTGTTGTCATGTCCAAAGACAGCAACAGTACAGCAGCTACCTGAATTCACCTGCTTTTAACTGCTGTTTTAAAAGGGGAATTTTTTTTAAATATCCTGTAAATAGTTTCACAATAATTCCCTCATACCTTTTACCAAGTGTCTGCTCTACATAATTCAATGGTTGGCAGCTCCTCCACAGCACACAAATGAACAGAGAATATTTTAGTTGTCATTTTTCATATCTCGCCCAAAATGCGTTTCCGCGCATGTAGTGCACAATGGCGCAGTTGGTGTGCGAAATTAATGTTTGGGACAGATTAAGAAAATCACAGTGACACTGTTCATGAGCAGAGGTCTTAAAATGGCTATGTTAAAAATTTGGTGACAAAAGTTCATAAAATGACTGTATTACAAGCGAGTATTGAGTTTCCACGCACCCTCATAAGTTCATGAATTTGTAATATTTTCAGTCCAGATTTCCACCACTGGCATTTTTCCAATTCCCTTATGAACAGTACAGCTGTTATTTTTCACACCATGGCCAAAATGTGTTTCGCACTTCCAGCAAAGAAATGCGTGGTCACTGTGGGAAATCACTGTTTGGGACAGATTAAGAAAATCACCATGACACTGTTCATGAGTGGGCAAAATGCCTGTGTTAACAATCTGCTGTAAAAAATCCCCAAACTAATTACATTACAGGTATGCGTTGTGCAGTTTCTATGCTCACTCATGACTTCACCAGTTTTTCTGATATTTTAACTCCAGATTTTCAATATTGCCATTTTTTTAACATCTCTCCATGAACAGTACAGCTGTCATTTTTCACATCCTGTTCGAAATGTGTTTTCACAACTGTGGCGTCAAATGGCGTAGTCACTGTGCAAAATCAGCTTTCAGCTAACAAACTGATATTGCCACTGTTCATAAGGTGGGAGTCACAAAAAAACAATGTTGAAAATTTGGAGCGAAAATACCAGTGAACGTCTGAGGTGTTCCCCGTAGAGACTGACAGGCCTCAGGGGTGTGACTTCGCATTGTCGCCTGTAATGCTCATACCATTCCACCCCCACCCACACCCTGCAGCTAGTGAGAGGCATCGAGTTGTGCCTTGGACTCTTCGGCCTCAAAGTTCACCCCATTCTCCTATACTGCACCTATCTCACCATATTTCCTAATAGAATGGGTCAACATCAGGCCAAAGACCCTGTTGCACACCGTGACACCTGTCGGTGTCTGCAGGGTAGGGTGTGGTGAAATGCCATAGCCTTTATGCCTGACGACCCAAAGGCACACCTCAATGCCTGTCAGTATCTGCAGGGTGGTGGTGGGGTTGGTTTCAGTTCAATACTTCACTGCCATTCCTATTATGCAGCTCTGTAACTCCTACACTACCAGTGCCAATACTAGCAAGCAAACATTCGTCATTGACAAATGCTTGTTATATGAGATTTCCTGGTGCTAGTAGTTCCCCACTCTGCTGTAAAGTTTCCCTGATAATCTTGTGGCCCACCCATTTCCTGATGATAATGGAAATCCTTCTCTGCTCCTCCAATTATCCAGTTCAACACTCAAGTGCCAGAGAAAAGTTTGTTTGTTTGCCTCTCACCGGCTGTGTTGCTCCTGTAGATTTCCTGTACTGGACAGCAATTTGTGTTTTCTGGCCCCATTGCAAGTCCTTGGGTCCAAAGAAATAAACTGTAGAGTGCAGGGGGGAAGTGATATTATGTTTTTCTTGCTCCCCAGCACCAGTTTGGCTAGTTTGTTAGGGCTGGGTGAACATCACAGTACCAGTCTCAACCCCTGCCAGTTCTGATCACAACATCCAGTGGTCCTGCAGTTTTGCTCTCAATCTCCCTGTTGCCCCCAACTGATCCTCAAATTCAGATGGAGGTGGTGACCAACATTATGCTCCACTCACCTCCACAGCTGTCCATTATCTTATGCAAGTACAGTGACTTGTGAGATTCAACTAACTTTACAGGAAAGTTATTTAAATGTCGCAAGTCACTGTACTTATGTGAGATGGCAACCAGCCGCAGCGGTAAGCAGAGGGTAATGCTTGTCCACAATCGCCATCTCAGCATGAGAATCATTAGAGGTGGTAGGACAGGTTGGGATCAGATGCAAGTCAGGATTGAAACCTGGGGGGCCACTGGGTGACTGAGGAACATGCAGTATATATATTATAGGGGTATAGTAGCACCCCTATGGTTAGGGTCCCGTAGGGTGTTCAGTGTGTTAAACTACTGAATAACTTCTGTGGCATTTATTGGACTAGTCCACAAATTTGTATTTTCCATTGACGTGCCATGTTGTCAACCTGTGGAAAAATTCCACGATAGCATCTTATATTTTTTTTCCCCGAGATCTGGATACCCCTTTTTTGTAAAAGGGTCACATTTTTCCTTATACATAACATGATATCACTGCATTTTTTTGTTTTCATGTACAGGCTACTCAGTACTGAATTTCTGCATGAAACTTCCAGGGTAGTGGTGGCCTGTGTCAAAATAGTGACTTTTGAAGGTTTTGTGAAAAAATATTAAACAGTTCCATAGTTATAAGGATTTAAAATTTTATTTTTGGATAGATGTCTGGTACAAACCAAAATTTTTTTGTTCATGACACTGTTTTTGGTTTGCACCACTTAGGTATCACAAACTAGAAATGGGCCACTCGAACAAGCAATTTTTATTTATTTATTATTTTTAGTTTGTGATGGCTGCAATCTTGTTTCTTCCGTTTAGTTACCACAAAAATATGAAAACCCATATAAATGGACACTTTGAGAAAAACAAAAACATGACTCTTGCCGAAGGGGACCTCCTTAGTAAGATTCTGATGTTTGCTTTTTTTCAAAGCATGCCAGAAAAAAACAGTATTTTCAGATTTTGTGATTTTCCCCATCCGATTATTGGTTAGTAAACATTTTGGTTTACGAACCAAAACATTTGGTTCAAACTGAAAATTAGGGTTCACAAAACAAACTTTTTTAGCTTGCATTGAAATAAGTTCTCAGTGAGTGCAGTTACTTCTAGCAGGCAAGACTGTCCTTTTGTCCCCCCAACAAAATTCCCCTTTGTTCTGTAGCTCCCATTCCAAATTTTAGTCTTCACTTACATGTCCCAAGTAACCATATAGTGAAGAAAAGTCTTCTATTTTGCATAGGGACCAGAGGGCCCTGTGAGTCTGCACCCATAGCTGCATGGAAACACACAGCCTAGAAGGCTCTGCCCTTCCACAGCCAAAATGAATTTTGACCCTTCACATCTACACCTGTAGCTACATGGAAGCACATGGGCCAGAGGGACCTGTGGTTCCACAGCCCCCAAACAACCCCACAGATTCTTTGAATTCATAACCAGCAGGCAGATGGACACTTCAGCTTGCATACAGACTCCTCCCTTGGGGCAGGGCCCAGAGGACCCTGTGCATTTGCATCTGTTAATGAAGAGATTTGCCTGAAGGAGGATATGATTTCACTATCTCAAAAAGGAAGGAAATTAATTGTAAAATATTACATTAATGTACCAGTTAGGGTTCAACTTAAAGTCAATAAAGTAGGGAAATATGGCATTAGGGTTTCTAACCCTAACTCCCCTCCCTTCCAAGCAGCAAATGGACACAAGCAGTGTCAATGGCTCAGTAGGTAGCACACTCACCTCTGAGGCTGGGAGATCAGAGGGCTGTGGGTTCAGTTCCCACATCTGGCGCTTGGGTTAATATCCCAGTACTGACACTGTAGTGCAGCATGAGAGGGGTGCTGCACTTCTGAGGTGCCATCTTTTGGATGAGACGTTAAACTGAGGTCCCATCTGCCTGGATTGATGGTAGTTCAGGTGGATGTTAAAGATCCCATGGCATTTATCGAAAAGAGTAGGGGAATTTTTTATTATAATAACATCAAAAACAAAATAATTATAAACAGTGTTACGTCACACAAAATAAAATACAAATCAGATGGCAAACATAATCAAATAAGTATTACAGTCATACAGTATCAGATCAGTATGTACAAAGAACTATACATCAGCCCCCCCCCACTAAAAGAGTAGGGGAATTTTTTATTATAACAGCATCAAAAACAAATAACAACAACAGTGTTAATGCACACCAAACGATACAATAACCAGAAAGAAAAAAAACAAAAAAAGAATTAAAACATCAATCAAGGCACACAAAAGATACAAAAAAATTAAATTTAAACATACAAAACCTAAAACAGTGGTCATAGTACATAAAAGAAATAAACCGTGAGTACATAAGGTCTCATATTTCCATTTTCAAGTAATAGTCGTAAAGAAATCACATAACCACCCTAAACTATTTATATTTAATGAAAAAAGTCAGACCTTGCCACCAAAACCTAACCCGTTTGGTGGATGTAAACCTTATATCACTAAGATATGCCCATTCCATAGCCCCTTGAATCAACAAATTCACAGTCTCATATGGCATTTGTTTCTGATATAGAACCCATTGACAGCGGGCCTGCCATAAATAATAAATCAATGCACAACATAAGATGTTCAATGTATCAATACAATAGCTCTTTTGTAACTGAGCAAATTTCCCCAAAACCAGGATATCATAATTAAGGTTACATAACCACCTCATATTCCATGTCTTCGCCAAGAATTTCCAAAGAGAAATGGCAAAATTACAATCGAAGAAAAAGTGTTCCATTGTTTCTCCTTTATCAGTACAACACAGATAAGGACAATTCCGTTCAGTTTTTGCTTTATATTTAGCATTGCCCCTCACCCCCAACCTACCATAACAGGTCAGCCATGTAACTTCCCACACATATAAATCGGTAATCGTGAATTGTTTAGCCAGTGCAAGACCAATTGTATATCTCCAGATGGACAATTTTTAAAAGCCGGTTCTGTAGGATAGAGCTCTGACATGACTTTAACATATAGGCGTCTCCCCTGTACCGTCATGTATCGTGAGTGCCGACAATTTCCACCGAAATAATCTCTTAACAATAGGAAGAAATAAACTTGGTATGAATAGGGTGGGGATGGGTTTCAGAGGATCAGTTGCCCAAACCGAAAAATATCTGAATAACACAGTTTGCAAGAGAAGAACGTCACTTGTAGACGTCACCGTCCATCCGTCTTTAAAATTAAATGCTATAAACAAGGTAGAAAAAAAAATGACTGGGTCAATCATCCCCAACCCACCCCGGGCCTTTGCCAAATAAGTGTAATGTCATTTAATGGGATTAAGTCTAGTACCCCACACCATCTGAAAAAACAGACTATACAGTTTGGTCTCCAGAGATATGGGAAGTGGAAAAATATGTGCAATAAACAATAAAACAGGAACAACAAACTTCTTCAATACTACAACCCTCTTAATTTTAGACAACTTCCAACGTTTCCATATATTAATTTTATGTTCCACTATTTTCAAACCTGTTTCCCAATTAAGACTAGATGAATTTTGGAAGCCATACCATAGACCTAAAATCTTAATAGGGTCCGAAGAAATTTTCAAACCTTGAACCACTAAAGACTCTGGGAGATTAACCCCAATAAACAAACCCTGGCGTTTAGCAGTAATCAATTGTGCATTAGAAATCCTTGCAAATTTCTCCATGCAATCCAAAAACACCGGTACCTCATGATCATGAGTGAAGAATAAACACAAATTGTCCGCATACGCCTGAACCCTGACTTCCTGCGACAAAGGAGGGGCCGTAATTCCTTCCCAGAATGGTATTTGTGACAAATACTGAACCAATACATCAATTGTATAAACATATAATAATGGGCTAAGCGGGCATCCTTGTCGTACCCGCATAGTAACATGGAATCCATCTCCGAACTGAAATTGAATGACCGGAAATGTCAAAGATCTCCCATATATTGCTTTAATCCAATTAATAAATTTTTACGGTACACCGTAATGTTGCAACACTAAAAACAGAAAGGGATGATATACCCTATCAAACGCTTTCCATTGATCTACCGACACAATGCAACCTGATAATTTCTGTATATTAATATATTCTATCCAATCCCTAATCACCCTATGAGCTTGAAATATAGTTTTCCCTTGTATTGCACAATATTGGTTGGGAGAGATAACCAGTCGTGCCATTTCTTTTAACCTTGTATTAAGAATACCTACCAGTAATTTGTAATCGGAATTCAATAAGGTAATAGGTTTCCAATTTTCCAACAAAAGACTATCACCAGTTTTAAACAAAAAAATCAGTATCCCTTCAGTAAACCATTGAGGGAAGTCTTCTACGTCTAAAAGGAAATGAAATATTAATTCTAACCCCACTGCGAATTCGTCTGGAAATGTTTTATACAATTCTATCTTAAGGCCATCCATCCCCAGTGAAGTGCCAGCTTTCGTTTTTTTAATTGCTTCTACAATTTCCAATTTAGTGATAGGTTCAATTAAGGGCCCACCCTGTACCCCGACATCTGATATTTTAATGTGCTTCAAAAAATCTCGTATCTCAAAAAGACGTGGAGGAAATTTAGATTCATGAGAGATGACAAACTGCTTGATTAAAGACTGTAAGTCATCTGGATCCGTAATAATAGTCCCATCTGCCTTTTTCAATGCAACAATCGAAGTTTTTTTCTTATAAGCTTTAAAGGCTTCATAAGGATCCCCAGCTGGGCTCTTTTTATCCCATACAAATATAAAGTGTTAGGGTACTGGCTCTATCATATTGCCATTCAAAAGTTGTGATTTAGTTTGATCTATCAGAAGTAAATCCTTGTTATAGGAAGTGTTAGCTGATGAGATCAAGGTATATAACCGTGTCATAATGATAAATATCTAAGGAACTTCTCATTCCTTTAGTGCGCCTATATTCTTAAAAAATGTACCAAAATCATGTTTAGAATCTACCCACCAGTCTCCCAAATTATTGTACAGAAAAGCCACAGATAACCTTGCATGAAGTAAAACTTTAAATTTGGCCATTATCTCAGGACAGTCCAATAAAAATGCATTCAATTTCCACCTGGGCCTTTTCATAGAAGGGAGGTGGTCGGTTCCAATGATGCATTGTAGCAGTAAATGGCCAGAAAATGAAACCAGAAATGATGAAAATGTAAAAGGCAAATTATCTGATAAGAATATATCATCTATAGTAGAAGTATATAGATTTTTTTATAAGTAAAATGCAGCCCTCCTTGCTGTCGATTATGTGCATCAACTAGGCCAGAAGAGTGTATCAACTCCACCAATGCATTGGAGTCACAATAAATCTTTTTGTTCCCTCCTGGAACCTTTGCACCAAGTTTATGTTTTATTTCACAATTAAAATCCCCACAGAGAAAAATGGAATGTGTAGTGCACAAAAAAGGTTTAATCTTTCGGAAGAGCTCTATCCTTTCTGCTTTAATTTGGGAGCAATAAACATTTATAAATCTACGTGTCATAGTATCCAGAACCCCATCCAGGATCATTAATCTACCCGGTATTATGTCCATCAATTTAATTAAGGAAAATCTGAAGGAGTTGAACAAAAATCCAATTCCATCAGCCGTTTGCTGACCGAACGACCAGTATGATGGGCCCCAACACCATTCTTTTTGGAAAAATCTTGCTTGATCAAGTGAGTACATCCATGTTTCCTGTAATAGGCAAATGTCAAAGGCTTGAAAATGAATATAATCATAAATTATACTACGCCTCTTGAAGTTCAACAGACTATGAACATTTATTGATCCTAATTTGATTACCATTAGCTAGGCCCAACCCCAATCATCCATCTTTTTTCCTCCTTTTTTTCTTCTTTCCCTTATAACCTTCCTGTGGATGTGACGGGATGGCGGGCTATCTGGAACTGACTGGGAATCTAACTCTAGGTCATCCATTTCTGATTCCCCCCAAGAGGTAGCCAAGACTGCAAAGGGGTTATTGGATTCCATCTCCAACGGACTTGTCCCAGAACTAGCTTTGGTATTCCTGGAAGAATGCCGTACAGGGATCAAAATCACAGGTTTCACAACTTTCTCAACCCCTGTATTAATCGGGGTGATGTGACCCTCCAAACCCACCTCCGGAACATCCCGAAGAGAGTCCTCAGGAACCACATTTTGATTTATACCATCAGAACCCTTATTCTCTAATACCTCATGCCCCACCATGGTGACACCCTCAGAAACTTCCCGCTGAACAATTTTATCCTGAGCTGTTTGAATTAGTAATTCTGGGCTTCCCGTCACAGTTTTATTTCTTGCTGCCCAAACACAGTCTGAAAAAGTATGTCCCATCCCATCACATAAGTCACACTTCGTAAGATTCGTACACTGAAACGCCCCATGGCCAACCTCCCCACAATTATCACACTGTGGTTTATCACATGAGCTTGACAAATGTGTCCTCACCCCACACCTATAACAAGCTCTAGGCTGACCCGCATAGAAACACACCCCTCTATCCCTCCCCAAAAGGAAGGAATTCGGGATATGCACTATCCCCTGATCCGTTTGTCGTAGTTTGACCTTAAATTTCCAACCTCCGGTCCAAAATTGCTCCGAGTCCAAAATGGCCTCCGGAGCACCCAAGACGTCACATTTTTGGGCAAGCCAGTAAGAAATGTCATCCACATGAACACCCTCTTTTCGAAACATGACCGTCACAAACCTAATTAAAGGTTTCGTCAAGGGGATAACAAAAAAAAGTGTCCAGATGGGTGAAAACTTGACCTGATTATACCTTTCCCAAAACAAATCTAGTGCAGATGCAGAACGAAAACTAACGTCAAAATTATCCTCCCCGATATATTGATGAATGCAAACACCTCCCGAGGGGAAAAGTGTAAGGAATCCTTCAATAACTGCTTCCCCACATACACTCTGTCAGGTCTAATGTCCATTCCCCCTTTATATCGTATGTGAACAGCATTTCTACGAGGGGCCGCCTCCTTTTTCTGTGAGGAAAATAAATCAGACATAAGAAGACGTCTAATATTGGGAAGTGCTTCTGTGCCAGCCCCCGGTGGCTCCAACCCCACCTCCAGAGTAAGGCCTGAACCACATCCAGGAATCCCCTGAGCTTCTGGACCAGGAACCGCTCCCTGTACCTCACTCCCCAAATCACTTTCAGATACATTAGTAACCACAGGTAAAACAGGTTGCCAGCCAGGCACATTTTGTGAGAAATTTAGCTTAGGATCCCTGTCCTGGGTGGGATGCCATGAACCTTTATTCAGAGTCCAGCCAGTGTCCTGCAGGGCCCTTTCAGGTGACCAATTCTCAAGCTCTGAAGCCTTTGCACAGTCGTTTAATACTGGGACACTCTCAATATGCTGACATGATTCAGTCACTAGTCCCTTACTCGAAATAGGGCGTTCAATATTACGTTTGGCAAATACCACCGCCGCCCGCTTCTCCTTCCCTTCTTCCCCAGTTTTCTCCTTACCAGTCACCATACATTTCGTGAAGGTGAACTCCGACACCCCCTCCTGTTGATTCAGGTCCGTCTGGAAGATGCAAGGGATGGCATTCACACACCGTGGGTCCGACCCCTGAAAAACAAATCCAGAATCCTTTGATAGGACTGTAGAGCTTAATCCAGACCTACTGACACTGGTGAGAACTTCCGCATTGCTTGAATCGACTACAGCAGCATTCCTAGACACTCCTTCGCATCCTGAACACGTCATGCTGCCGACAGACCTCAAACCAGGAACTACTGCAGGCACAGCATCACCGGCTACCTCAACCGACGATTCCATTCGGTCCTCGCAGATTCCAAACTGCTCTCTATGGTCATCAGGTGTAGAATTCCTCCTCCTCGGCACCTCAACCTCGCCCACCTCGTGAACGGGAGAAGCAGTGGCTGAAACTGACTCCAATTTGGAGATCTCCTCCTGTACTCTCGCTTGTTCACGTCGCAAAGCTGCCAATTTTTCAGAAGCCCCCTGAATCAGGTGAGGACTCTCAAGTGCAACAGTACATGATGAATGGTTATGATCAATAACTAATAGATCCTCTGGATAAATACCCGTAGCTTCGTCGGTAGAAAGTCCCATCGGGACTGGTGCAGACAGCACCTGTACATTTTCCTCGCTCTGTTCCTCCATCCTAGCAGTATCCAGTCCTTCCTCTGCTCCACCGTCCATCCTCTCCTGGAGCAGACCTCAACTAATGCAGCAAGACATGCTGCTAGCCCTCTATTGGCCACAGAGTGCCAGCAGAATAGGGGTAACTTTATTAGAATATACACATTCAGAGAATACACAGTAACATAAGAAAAAAAAGAAAGAAGCAGCAAACTTCAACAATCCTGAAAAAATAGGAAAAGACATAAGAACAAAACAATTTACAACATACCCCCATACTTGCATATTCCCATTCTCCACAGTTTAACAAATCAAGCACAAAAAGACTGATTTTCAAAAGAAACAAGAAAAATAGAAAGAAAAACATAAGCCATAAAAGACCGCATGCATAATTATGTACACCCGTTCCCACCCCTTGGAAAAAAAACACTCTCAAAACTATATACATCCCACTTTATATATATATTATTATTATTTTCCTCATTTATATTTAATAAAGTGCAGAAATCCCCTCCACCAGAACCGTACTTTACCAGAATTACATAATTGACATTCTTCGGTATAAATTCTGTTCAGTACATTAGTAACATAAACTCTAAACCCCTCCAAAGAGGGACGTTTCTGATAAAACACCCATTGGCATCTAGTTTGCCATAAACAAAAACGCAGACTAGCCAAGAATAAACGTAAAGTGTTTTTCTCAAAGCTACTCAGATGAGGGGGGAAAATTCCCAATCACCAAGATATCATAATTGATCTTAGCCAACCAAGGAAAATCCCAAACCTGAGCTAAAAAGCACCATAATTTAGTGGGAAAAGAGCATTGCAGAAAAAAGTGCTCCATCGTCTCTTCTAAATTTATACAATCTGGATAGGGACAAAATCTTTCCTCAATTGCTTTATGTTTGGCCGTACCCCTCACATTCAATTTCCCATACATTATGAGCCATAAATTTTCCCACATATAAGGGGGAAGTCTTTTATTATTCAGTTGTTCTAACACATTTCTTGTGTTATCACTTGAGCAATTTTTAAAGTTTGGCTCTAAATGAAAAAATTGTACCATAATTTCGTTATACAAACCCTTAGATGAACATCTTAATATCAAATCTTTTGAAACTTTCCACCTATATAATTTTTGGGCCGCTGGTTTAAAATACACCGGTACCCTCAATCTCAGAGACCATTTAGGTGCCTGAGGCCTCCACATACTGAGATATGACTGAAACAGATTTTTAAAGGCTAAACTATCTACCTCTGTAGAAGAACCCAAGCCCTTTTTTAAAGAAAAGGAAAAGAATAGGGTAAAACAAAACACCACTGGGTCCACCATCCCTAAACTCCCTTGTTGTCTTTCTAAATAAGTACAGCCTCTTTACCGGTTCAATCTATTTCCCCATAGCAACTGAAAACAGATGCTATATAGTTTTGTTTCGAACTGCACAGGCAATGGGAAAATTACCGCATATACAGTAATCTTGGAAGAATAAATCGCTTTAGAATCTGAATTCGTTTCATTTTCGAAAACTTAAACCTTTCCAAATTAACACTTTCTGTGCTATTGAATCTAGAACCCCTGACCAATTAACCAACGGAAAATTCTGATTAGTAAACTCCACCCCTAAAATTTTTAAAGGTTTTAGTGAAAACTGTACAGACTTAAAGAAAAACAATTCTCTCTGATAGTTACCTAACAATAACCCTTTGGATTTATGAACATTCAGTTTAGCATTGGCTTCACTTGCATAGGCAGAAAAGATTGAGTAAAAAGCTGAGAATTCAATATGGTTGGAAAAAAAAAGGCAAATATCATCTGCATATGCTTGGATGATACAGGGACTTGAAGCCCCTGGCACCACTATCCCCTGCCACAAGGGGGCGGAACCACCCTTATCAAGGGTTCTAACGAGAAATTATACAAAAGAGGGCTTAATGGACACCCCTGCCGAACTCCACAGTTAATGTAAAAACCCTCCCCCAAACCTCCATTTAAAACCGGGAAAACTTTCGCATTGTTATATAAACCTCGTATTAGTGTTATAATATTCTGAGGAATACCAAACCAATCCAAAGTGGCAAATAAAAATCCCTGATCCACCCTATCAAATGCTTTCTCTAAGTCTAATGACACAATCACCCCTGATCATCCCTCAATCTGGACTTGTTCAATAATATCTCTGATCAAACATAAAACTGAATGAATTCTTCTGTTCGGAATCCCACAATGCTGAATAGGCAGGAACAACTCCTCTACTACCCCTTTAAGTCTATTATTTATCAAAGTAGCCAAAATTTTGTAATCTGAGTTTAACAGAGTTAAAGGCCTCCAATTTTTGAAATCCCCTCTATCGCCTGCTTTAAAAATGTATATCTGATGTCCTTCCGAAAAGGAATTCAGCACTACCCCTTCAGTAAGGAAAAAATTAAACACCAAAAAAAGACATTCCACTATTTCCGTCTGAAAAACTTTATAAAAACCATTCGATAACCCATCCAGTCCCGGAGCCACATTCAGTTTTAGAGAATTAATGACATCCTGGATTTCAGCTTTCGAAAAAGGCTGTTCTAATTTACCCCCGCCTACCTTGTCCCTTTTTTCCTCAAAAACTCTGCCTAAAAACTGGCTGATCTGAAAAGACGATGGAGCAACTTTAGGCTCTAAATCCCTAAAATGCTGCCTAATAATTTCCCCTAATGCACTGATGGAACAAACTTTAGTGTCTCCTTGATATAAGAATTCTAACGCTCCCTGATCCTTAGTCGTTTTACATAACTCAAATGGGTCTCCAAATACAGACTTTCTTAAATGATTCTGGACTAGAGCTTGAAGCGTTTTTGATCTATCATACTGTAGATTCCTCATTTGACCTTTAATTTCAGCTATTTGAGCAGAAAAATTGCCTCTAGAGAATTGGCCCATGTCAAAACTTTTGAAGCTGTTTTCTAAGTTTAAGATATTCAAAGAAACTGAGTTCTTCTTCCGAATCCCATATTTTTGAACCAACATATACAATCGTCTTTCGCTTCTTGCCACCATACCTCTAAATCTTGATACAAAAGACAACTGACAACCTAGCTTCCAGAATACAACGAATGGAATTGGTTACCACTTTCTCCTGTAGAATCGAGGCATTTAATTTCCACATAGTTTTATGTTTGAAAAAACTCTGATGTGCACCAACCTTAATAACCACTAAAGCATGATCAGAGAATTCCATAGGAATAATCTGTGGACTATGTATTGGGATTCTTTTGAAATAAACAAATAATCAATCAAAAGCTTTTCCCCTTCGTAAAAAAGGTACCTGTTAGCTACAATCCCTAGTATTAATACAATTCACTAAATCCGTTGTTTTTATAATATGAGCTAGACACACAGAGTCACAATAAATCTTCTTTCCAGAATCCTGCCTATCTACCATTGTTCCCCTTAAATTACAATTAAAGTCCCTCCAGAAAACAGGGATCGTTGTAATCAAAAAAGTGAATGTCAGTAAACACTTAACTCTACCCGCTTTAGATTGAGGACCATAAATATTAATTAATCTAATTCTACTCTCATACCAGCACCCTTCTATAATTAATATTCTACCGGACAAACCTCAATTAACTTGTGTAGTTTAAAATTAAAAGAGTTGAAAAGAATCCCCACCCCATCACCTCTCCTCTCCCAAAGGACCAAAAGAAGGTCCCCACGCCAATCTTTAGCAAAAGAAACAACTTGATTGCTAGCAAACATCCATGTTTCTTGTAAAAACAAATGGATATTAGTAAATCAAATATCAATTGAAAACCGCTTGTCTTTTCTGAGATTTCAGAAGACTATGGGTATTAAAGGTAGCCCATGTAAAATCCATCTGCCTAGCCTAACAGAAAAACAGACCCACTACTATACATTCATTTTTTCCTTCTCTTCTTCTTTTTCCCTTTATAATCATCCTTCTGTACTCTCCCTCCCTCCTGTACCAAAACTTGGGAATCAGTATCTCCCATATCCATTTCTGAATCACCCCATGACAGCTCAGCAAAAGATTTTTTGATTCAATACTGGGTTCCAGAGGCAAAGATTTTGGATGTTCTACTTGACCTCCTTAATGATAAAGGGGCAACCGGGGGTTGTAATCCATTACCACTTGGCCTACCCTTTCCCTCCGAATTTTCAGCATAACATACAGGTTGAAATAAATTCGGAACTACCTTTCCTATTTCCTGATTATGATCCACAGTATCAGCCACCTCTATTTCTTCCTTCAGTTTAACTACATTCTGGGGGATGACCAGGTTTTTAACCACCGGGGTCACCTTTTGCTGAGACGCACCAGCCTCTTGTGCTTGTTGTATTAGCAAATCAGAATCTCCACAAGACTGTTTATTTTGGGCCACCCAGGGACAATCTTTAAAAGCATGATTCAGTTCTTCACATAAATCACATTTCAAAGCATTTAAACAAAATAAAGTGACATGGCCTACTTCACCACAATTGTCGCACTTAGGCTGATCACAAGCACTAGATAAATGTGTTCTAGACCCACACCTGTAGCAGGCCCTGGGCTGTCCACTATAGAAACAGACCCCTATCTCCCTAACAAAAATGAGTTAGGGATATGTTCACACCTGCCGCTGATTGTCTAAGTTTTACCTTAAACTTCCACCCCGCCCAAAACAATTCTGAATCTAATATTGGATCGGGTTCACTCAACACTACGCATTTCTGGGATAACCAAAACTTTATATCCTCTACATGAACCCCCTCATTCCTAAACATTACTGTCACAAACTTAATTAAAGGTTTAGATAATGGAATAACAAAAAAAGGGGTCCATAAAGGGGAAAATTTTACTTGGTTATATCTTTCCCAAAAGAGGTCAAGTAGGGCTGGGGAACGAAAGCTAATATCAAAGTTGTCCTCCCCTGAAATGTTAATAAATGTGAAAACGTCTCTGGGGGAAAACTTTAAAGAATCTTTAATCAAGGTTCGACCAACATAAAACCTATTTGGTTTTTCCTTTAAACCCCCTTTATATCTAATTCTTACAGCATTTCTCCTTGGGGCAGCTTCTCTCTTACTTTGACTAAATAAGCTAGACAATAGGGGTTTTTCAGGCTTAGCTCCATACTCCTCTGCATGCTCAGAATTATCTGAATTAGGCCTCACTTCATTAGCACCAAGTACAGTAACATTTTGATGTACAACCTCAGAAAAAGCTTCTCTTTCTGTAAAGCAACATTATTAACAAAAGCATGAGACCGTCTCCCCACCCCAGGTTTCCATTCAGGAGTAGCAGACTGCAAACCCCAAGAATCATTCAAGCAGAGCCCGGTGTCCAAACCCCATGATCCATCTGCTTCCACCCTGCTGCTGATAAAGGCCGCCTGTGGGGACCAAGACTTATCATGTTCCCAGCAAATCAGTACTCCCAGCAAAGACAGTTTAGGAGAATCCATATCCCTTGCTTGAGGCACAGGAAATGATTTCTTTCCAGGATGGGGATTGAAACTAAACTCAGTCACTCCTTCTTGCACTCCACTTTCTTTCTGATACACTACTGGGAAGCCTTGGAATCCGAACAACCTTAGGGTTAAAACAAACCCGAATCCTTGGAAATGGGTATAGTAGGAAATCAGTAATTTTTGCAGGTACTTACAGACGCGAGAGATCAACAGTGGTGCCATTACCCTCGTTCTGCCTCTCGCCAATCGCTTACTGGAAATCCCGCTCTCTCCTTCTCTGGATTGATCCTCCGACCACCAGTTGAATTAAAAGACTCCTGCTGCTCCTTCTGCAACATTTTCCTCGCCATCTCCGCCAAACTCCGTATCTGTGCACCACGAACCGTCACTTCCACGTTGCCGGCTGACCGTCCTGCATCTGTTGCCGGTTTTAAAGGAGCCGCTGCCTTGACTTGCTCACCCGCCGATAAGGGATCCTCCGCTTCAGCAGCCTTAAAGGAACTCCCCGAGCTGTTGGAAACAGCTGTCGCCTCCGATACCTCCTGCCGAGAAAACTCTCTCACACCCTGAAAACTGTACGTATCTTCTTGAAATGAACTTTCTTTCCGCTCCATCTTCTCAGCGCCTACCAGCGCCCTTCCCAACTCCTCCACCGACTGAGCCATGGCTAACTCAGTCACTGCTCACCAACACCCATACTCCTCCCACAGGCTACTGAAACTCAGCAGCAGTAGGGGAATTTCCCCGGTGTCCTGGCCAAATTTCACTCATTCACTAAAAAAAATACCACCAATAGCTTAATTTGGTTCACGGTCAGTTGGCATTCATCTGTATCCCCCTCCCCCGGGTCGTGCCTGAAAATAGGCAGGATTTGTCTAGTTCACTTTCCCGGTCAACAAAAGCTAAATAAATAAAGATCACACAAGCAACCACATACAGCCATCATCAGGTAAGACAAACAAGATACAACTGTTTCCAGATGACACTAATGTAGTAGCACCTTTTTTGTTTCACTTTTTTGCACACTCTCAATAAGTAGTTGTAGTTCATACACAGAACTGGGGACACAGCAGAATGTGAGGTGTGAACTCCTCCCAATATTCAGTGAGGCACTATGGCCTATCAGTTCAGGTGTAGAGCTTGGGAACATGTAGTCTGAGACACAAGCTCAGCCCCAAAATTCCATGAGGCACTGTAGACCAGTAGTACTGTAGTTCAGGCATAGTGATGGGGACAATGAAGACTGAGACATGAACCCCACTCAAATTCAGTGAGGCACTATGGCCTAGCAGTGGTTCAGAAGCAGAGATGGAGAACACAGCAAAATGTGAGATGTGAGCCCCCTGCCAAAATCAGTGAAGAACTATGATCTGTTAGTGCAGGCATAGGACAAAGGAGCACAGAATCTAAGAAAAGAGTGACCCCCCCACCCCACAAAAGAAGTGAGGCACTATGGCCTAGTAGATTTGACACAGAGCAAGGGAAAACAAAATGTGATACCCTAACTGTCCCCAGTATCAGTGGGGCACTATGGTCTAGTAGTTCAGGTACAGAGCAGGGAAGAAAAAATTACTCACCTTAGTAATTGTGTTTCTTCTAATGGAGTCTTGCTGTATTCTGACTATTGCAGTTAGCGTCAGCCTTTAAACTGCCCCGGAGAACAAAACGTTAACTTTTCTATGCATGGCATAAAATACTGAGCTCAAGCTCGACTGAGGTCTCTGTCTGTTTCCCTTTGAAACTCAACCATCACATTCTTATGAGCAAAAACTCACTAACCATCCTATGTGGAAATTGTAAACATTTTTACTAGCCAAGTGGCAACAAGGAGTTTTGGATTCCCAAAAAAGACTCAAGTCAGGAAACCCAAAACCAAAAACCAATCCCATTAAGGGATAACAACAATTACAAAAAAACACCCAAACAAATAAAGGGAGGGTGTGTAATAGGCACCTCTAGGGTGCAACACTGCACCTGCCCACCCACTTCCCAAAAACAGGTTCTGAGAGGGGAGGCAGGGAGGGAGGTCAGAATACAGCAAGACTCCATTAGAAGAAACATAATTACTAAGGTGAGTAATTTTTTCTTCAAACAACATGAAGTCTTGCTGTATTCTGACTATTGCAGACTACCAAGCAGTACCTCCATGGAGGAGGGACAGAACCTACTTTGGGAATAGGCTCTGAAGTACTGCTGTGCCAAACTGAGCATCACTCCTAGCTTGGATATCCAGAGAGTAATGCTTGGTAAAGGTATGGACTGTTTTCCAGGTGGCTGCTTGACAAATTTCTAAGAGAGGGATATCCCTGGCAGCAGCCAGGGAAGCAGCTGTACCTCTTGTAGACTGAGTCCTCAGGCCAGTGGGTGGAATCTTTCCTAGTTTTTCATAGCAGAATTGTATACAAGACACAATCCACCTAACAATAGTTCTCTTGATGGCAGGTTTGCCCTTCTCCACTTCCCCATAAGTGAGGAATAACTGGTGGGATTCAAACCTGTGACCCTTGGTACGCTCTATGTAGTAGCTAAAGGCTCTTTTAACATCCAAACTGTGTAGCCTTCTCTCCCCTGAGGAAGAATGATCAGTGAAAAAGACAGGAAAAGACATGGACTGATTCAAGTGGAAGTCTGAAACCACTTTGGGCAAGAAACTCCTATCGGTTCTAAGGACCACTTTATCTCTATGAAAGGAGATAAAATCAGGTTCCACTGACAGGGCTTTCAATTCACTGATATGTCTGGCAGAGGTAATGGCTACCAAAAACACAGTTTTCCAAGTACTTAAGCTCTGCTGAGGACATAGGCTCCAAAGGAGGTTGCATAAATTGAGCAATGCAAATATTTAAGTCCCAGGCAGGGGCAGAATCCCTAAAGGGGGGATTGGTATGAAGCAATCCCTTAAAGAATTTACAGAACACCAGATGAGATGATAGTGAGGAAGACTTTCCCACTGACAAAAAAGCAGACACAGCTGACAAGTGTACCTTGAGAGTAGCTGGTCTGAGGCCTAGGCCATTATGATAGACCATATAATCCAGAACTCTAGATAATTCAGCAGTGTCTTGAAGGATATGCTTCTTGGAACACCAAATGCTGAATCTTTTCCATTTTGAGTTATAAGTCTTTCTGGTGGAAGGCTTTTGAGAAGCTTTGAGAATGTCCAGAACCCCTGAGACAGGTGCAAATCTGCATGCTCTAACTCTTCAAGAGCCATGCCTTGAGATTGAGAGACCAAATATTGGGGTACAAAATCCTCCCCTGAGAGGAGGTTAACAGGTTGTAATTCCTGGAAAAAGACAGGGGAAGGTGGACTGCTAGAGACAGCAGCAGGGGTACCAAGGCTGTCTGGCCCAGTCTGGAGCAATCAAAATCACTTTGCAAGGTTGTGACCTTATCTTGACTAGGACTTTGAACAGAAGAGGAAAGTGAGGGAAGGCATACAGAAATTTCCTTTCCAGTTCAAAATCAGAGAATCCAGACAGACTGAACCCAAGACTGGGGGTCTGCAACAAAACAGAGGAAGTTGGTGATTGTCTGGGGCTGCAAAGAGATCTATCTCTGGAGTGTCCCACCTTGAAAAAAAACACTTTCAAAACCGGGGGGTCCAGGGACCATTCATGATGGCCCTGGGAGATCCTGCTCAGTGCATCTGCTAGCACATTGTACTTTCCTGGAAGGTGTACTGCTATCAGAGAGGTCTGTAGGGAATAAGCCAGGGACCACAATTTCATGGCTTCCGTGCACAAGGCTGTAGACCGAGTGCCTTCCTGCTTGTTGATGTACCACATGGTGGTGGTGTTGTCTGTCTTGACCTGAACCACCTTGTTCTGCACCAACTGAGAGAAGGCTTGCAGGGCATGAAAAACTGCCCTGAGTTCCAGGAGATTGATATGAAGGAGGGACTCTTGGGGGGAACACAGTCCTTGGGCTGTGAGATCCCCCAGATGAGCTCCCCACCCCAAAAGAAGCATCCATGGTAAGACCATTGAATGAGACTGAGTGACAAAAGGGACCCCTTGCCTTAAATTGTCCTGATCCTGCCACCATTGAAGAGCTTGGATCAGTGTCCGAGTAACTGGAATCAGTTTGGTAAGAGGGTCCTTCCTTTGGGACCAAAAGGCCCTCAGATGGAACTGAATGTCCCTCATCTGAAATCTTGCCCCTTGGACCACTGCTGTGGAAGCTGCCATGTGGCCCAAGAGCTGGAGGAAGTGTCTTGCTGGTCGGGACACCTGAAGATTGAAGGGTGAAGCCAGTTCTATAAGAACCCTTGCCCTTTCCAGGGGAAGAAAGGCTCTTGCTTTGACAGTATCCAGCTCTGCCCCTATAAAGGTAAAGAGCTGAACTGGATCGAGAACTGATTTGGGGAAGTTAAGAAGGAAACCAGAGAAGTGAGCACTTGCTGAGTCACTTGCAGATCTGACTTGACTTGGTCTGGAGACTGACCTACTATGAGCCAATCATCCAGATATGGAAAAATGGAAATCTTTTGCCTTCTTAGAAAGGCAACAACTACTGCCAGGCACTTTGTGAAGACCCTTGGGGCTGATGTTAGGCCAAAAGGCATTGCTTTGAACTGATAATGGCCTGAGGGCAACTTGAACCTGAGGTACTTTCTGTGGGAGCACCTGATGGGAATATGAAAGTAGGCATCTTTGAAGTCCAGGGAGACTAGCCAGTCCTCTGGCCTTAGGAAGGGAAGAATTATTCCCAGAGCAATCATCTAGAACTTTGGTTTTAAAAGATGTTGTTCAGGTATCTTAGATCTAGGATGGACTGCCACTCCCCTGTCTTTTTTGGGGTAAGGAAGTATCTGGAGTACAGACCTTTTCCCCAATGTATGGTAGGAACTCTCTCTATGGCTCTTAGAGCCAGAAGAGATGAAACTTCTGCCTCCAGGGCAAGGGTCTCGGAGATACCTGCAGGTGGAAAAGATCTGGTTCTCATCTCTGGAAATTTTTTGAAACTGAGAACCAGCCCCTGTCTTACTACTTCCAGGACCCACTTGTCTGATGTAATAGACATCCAGTCCTGGACATAGTAAGCCAGCCTGCCCCCTACAGGAATAGGAGAGTCAAGCCAGGCAGACCTATCAGGGTGTCTGCTTGGCAGGGGCCTTCTGCTGAGGGGTGAATGCAGCCCTGCTCACCCCCCTTCTGCCTCTCCCTTTAAAGAACCCCCTCTGTGAAAAAGGAGAAGAGGCTTGTGCTGGGAAAAAAGGCCTATGAAAAGGCCTGCCCCTGCCCCTAGATTGCTGCCTCTGAGGAGTTGCTTGCCTTTCTTTGGCCTGAGCACTAATACAAGTGATCCTGCACTCATCCATTTTCTTCATGTAATTCTCTGTCTGCTCCCCAAACAGAGAATTACCCACTGCAGGAAAATCCATGGCCTTAGCCTGGGTGTCATGTGAGAGGCTAGTACATCTGAGCCAAGCCATCCTCCGAAGGGTCACAGATGTAGCCATGACTCTTGATGACATATCATTGGAGTCCACAGTGGCATGAAATTGTACCTTTGATGCCTCAATCCCATCGGCAGCCACCTCCTCCAGCTCCTTGGCCAGCTGGGGGTGAAGCCTGTTTAGCCAGTGCCAGTACAGTGTCCCACCTGGACTTCAGGTCCCTGGCTGTATAGGCCATATAGTTCACTTGCCTGAGTCTCAAGAAAGATGCCATGCACTGCTTCCTTGCCATGGCATCCATCTTCCTGGAGTCTTTGTCTGGGGGGGGTGTGAAGCCAAGGGGAATATTTGACTTGTCACAGGCAGCAGCCTGTAATACCCCAACATGGCTGCATTGCTGGTATAAAAACTCTGTATCTGAGCCTGATAGTGTATACCTCTTGTCCATCCTTCTGTCAACAGGAAGTATAGAATTGGGAGACTAGGATTTTTTGTGTCTGCTTCCCAAAAGATTTGTGAAGGGTAATAGACAGTCTCCTGGACTCTGGGATGTCCATCATTTCCACATAATCAGGCTCCTCTTGATCCTCCATTGCCTCCTTCATAGGAAGCTGGAGGGGTTTCAGCCACCTTTCTGTTAAACAGAAAGTGGGAAGGGGACTCAGAAAACCTAAGAGGGGATACACCCGAAGGTCTGTCTGGGGAGATGTCCGGTTCCACAGACACATCCAGACTTTCACCATCACCATCATCATCATCTTCAAACTCCCCCTCCTTCTCAAACTCCGGTTCATAAAAGTCTTCAGGGGTATAATCTTGAACTGGAGGAACCGACCAAACCGAACCCCTGCCAAAAGGTGCCCGGATCGGTCGGAACCGGGTGAAGCGATTCCACAAACCGAATCACTCTGGCTATTTCCTTGGTGGTTGTAACATGAACCTCTGGATCCGAACCAGTTGATTTTTCTTTGCGTTTTCTTTTTGTAGGAACCGATCTCTCAGGATCGGCTCTCCTCTTGCCCGAAGAAGTATTGCCCTGGTCAGAGGGCACTCCTTCTGGTTTGGTCGGACCCGAACCGGGCTGGCCATCTGGGTCAGCGGACTCCTTGGCCTCCTTTTCCCTCAGTCCACCTAATCTCTTTTCAAGGGTAGGTTTCGGAAAATATTTACATATTTGGCAGTCTGTATTGAGGTGTTCAAACCCCAGACAATAAACACAGTTGGTGTGGGGATCGGCCTTAGCAAAGACCTCCCCACACTCACTGCAGTGATGAAACCCAGTGGGCCCGTTTTTTTCTTGGGTTTCTCAGACATGGCCAACCTAACCAAACTTACCCTTTTTATGGCAACCGCCAGGCAAGACTCTTATTGGTTCCTAACCGTGTCACGGTATTGAAAGAACGCTCAAAACATCGCTTTTTTAGAACCAATAAGGACCGGTACCACACACTCAAAGTAAAACACAAGGATTCACTACACATGATCGTTTCAGCTGAACCGATCTAACACTTTCACAATTTCCACACAGAAAATCAGAACGAAACCTATCTAGTACTCATGGTACCGCAGACAGAGACTGAACCGACTATGGGGAATAATTTTCGGTTTAAAACCGACACTTTAACCGACTTTCAAATCGAGTTGCAGGAGAAATCTCCGGAGCGACTGTTCAGTGAGGCGGAGTAAAGAATCTGACGGTTGAGTTTCAAAGGGAAACAGACAGAGACCTCAACCGAGCTCGAGCTCAGCATTCTATGCCATGCATACAAAAGTTAACCCTTTGTTCTCCGGGGCAGTTTAAAGGCTGGAGCTAACTGCAATAGTCAGAATACAGCAAGACTTCAAGTTGTTTGAAACACAGAATCTGAGACCTACTACCTCCCCTACAAAATCAATGTGATACTATGGCTTAGTATGTCAGGCACAGAGCAGTGGAGCACAGAATCTGAGATGTAACCCCACCAAATCGTGAGACATAATGGCTTAGTATGTCAGGCACAGAGCAAGGGAGATTATATCTCAGATTTTGTACATAGGCACAAAGGTGTAAGATTCAGGCCCATTTAGCTACTAGAGCCATGTGTGGTCCTGCCACTATTTAGTGGTCAATATTTCCATTCCCCCCCCTCAATATTCCTCACTGATTTTGTCAGGGGGTTCACATATCTCATTCTGTGTTCCTCTGCTCTTTGACAAATATACAAAACCATAGTGTCTCCCCCAAAAAAGAAATGATTCTGCTTGCATAGCACTTGGAGCCCTGGAAGCCTTACTATTCCCCCGCTTCTGGTTACAGCTCTCCCATGTTCATATCATGGCCCTTGATGGCCATGGTCGCAATTCATCTGACCAATTTCATAAGCCCCAACTCTTTCTCATTATCATGCTGGTGCTCTGGCTCTGACAATTTTTTTATAGGTTTATAATTTAAAAAGAAAAGCACAGACAAACTGGGTCAACCACCAGATTCAAGCTAAACCATGATTGCCATCACATCAGCGGAGTCATCCCAGTAAAGGGAGAGATATGGATCTGCAACAGATCCTGTCCACCCATCCCTAATTAAGTGTAACTATTTAGTAAGAGTTTGTCCTTTTGAAGAGGGTTTCTGAGAACATACAGTATTTCTAACTCCTTCTTTTTCCTCTTCCTCTATTTATACCATCTGCTTACGACTGGTCCCCTTCTGCCTGGTCCCTCCAGTCCCATCATCCACTTTTCCTAGGACATTCCTCCCCACGAATCCCCAAAAGAATTAACTATATGATGGAGCCAGCAGGGCTGCCCAGTCCTCTCCACAGCACAATCCATAATTGAAGGACGTGCCTTGTCAGTGGTGAGGGATCTGCAAAAGACAGTCTTCATTCAGCCATGGTGGGGAGTTTTTTTATGTGTGGTCTTCTTCCCAAGGGATGTCCCATGCACTGATGCATAAGGCACACCTGTGCATAGCTCTGCCGGTGCTGGGCTGCATCCCTACCCAATATTTTGCTTGGTTTCAGTGGTGCGTCCATCTGGCTTCATTCAAGTTTATTTATTTATTTATTTGCTTTTGTTACCGGGGTAAGCACACTAGACAGCCAAGTGCCTATTTTCAGGTGCAATCCGGGAGGATTACAAGGTACATTACAAGGTACATACATGAACATCAGGCAAATTCAAGTGGAGGATTACATTACATAGAATTAGCACAACAGGGACTTTACAAGCATCAGATTTCGTCAGGCAAATAGTAGTGAAGAGTTAATATAAAGTGACTGGAACACAGAGCATTGTAAGACAACAATACCAAAAACAGGTATTACAACACAGTATTAAACATTGCAGTCAGTAGGATGAAGTGCAGTGTGAATTCATCACTCCAGGCAGCAAGTTGTAAGGCTAGCAGTTAGAATAAGGAGGAGTCACAGTTGGAATATAGTGGGCCCAGTGCGAGAGAAAGGAGTGCACAGTTATTGTGCTCACCCTGTTTTGCCAGTGGGCCTAAATGGTCCATTTTTTATATATGCTGTGAGAACAGTAGGAGTATGAGCACAGTTGTGCTCTGCCCAAGTCGTAATGTTTATGTAGCACCTCACTTAGTTGGGGCATCTCAGGCTGAGAGGGTTTGTCTAGTGCAGACAGGTGGCAGCCATTTTGAGAAAACCCCAGAGGAAGGCTTTAGAGCTCTGGAGCAAGGGAGAGGAGCGAGTGCTAGTTGGAAGAGAGTTCCAAACCTTGGGCGCATACGCAGCGAAGGCTCGGTCACCCATTTGTGTGCAGGTATTAGGTACCAGGAGGGCATGGGAGCTGCTGGATCGCAGGTTATAGGAGGGTGTAGCAAGAACAAGGGTCTCAGCAAGGTTTTGAGGGGTGGCAGTTCTGACAATATTGTCAATGAAGTTGCCCACGACATAGGAGTGGTGAGATTCTGGTGGGAGACACTCAAGCCGGGTGTAAAGCTCACAGCAGTGAGAGAGGCGGGGGGCTGAGAGCGCAAAACAGCATATGTTGTTGTACGCTGAGTTCCACTTTACTAGACTAGTTTTTGCAATGTGGGCAAAGGTGATTAGTCCTTGCAGTCACGGTGCAGAGGACAATAATCCCCTCCCTTGGAAGGAGGAAAGCTGTCCCTCGGAATGCTTAGTCCTACTTCCCCAGCCAGCCTCCAGTGATGAGCTCACTCCCAAATCCAGGTCATTAGTGCCGCAAGCTATAACACTACTGCTGCTCCTATTACGAGGTAATATTTGTCATCTCATAACAAATACATTAAAAATATGATCACTTAGTGTTATCAGCAGTGTTATATTTAACTGGAAAGGTGCTACTGAAGACCATTAAAGTACACCAATGTGATTAAACAACAAACTTGTCTGGCCTGGTGGCGAAGAGGGTAGAGGCACGGGCACCTTACCTCTCACCATGCTGGCAACCCGAGTTCGGGAATGGACTCGGCTGCTGGGGGTCAGCAGGGGAATGGGAAGGATTGAGCATCCGTAGGACTGCTCTCCTCCCCGGGGTGGGTTGGGGATGCATGGTCACTCTGCAGCAGCCCCTGGTGGAGACCAGGGAGCACTGCAGAGGGATCGCAATAAGTAGGAACACCACAGAAAAATGCAAATATCGCTCTGGGGACTGGCCAGATGACGGCTGCCAGCCCAGGACACCGCTGAAGACTCCCAGGAAGCCACAGAAAGCCTTAGCAGCACCCGGGACCGAAGGAAAAAATAGTGTACTGGTCTCCTCCTGCCGGTGCCTTCCCCCTCAGAGGAGAGGGACCCACCTGGTCAAGGGTTGCGCTGGGCTATCCCGAGGTTGGCTGCAGATCTGAGGTAAGGTGGCTTGGAGGAGGTAGTAGGAGGAATGTCTGTGGGTCATGGCTGCCCAAAGGAGTGGCAGCTCCAGAGCATGATGGGGGTTTAAATAGTTAACTCAAAAAAAAAACACATTTTTCTGGTCAGTTATGACACAGTCCCCTGGCCATTTATTAAGAAAGTAAGATTAATTAAAGCACAAGTGGCCTCTGATTTCTGCATCCTGTATTAGAAAAATGACTCCACGGCAACAAGCTTGTCTTGATTGGGAAAAAATGAAGGTGATTTTCTTTGGCCAGAGATCCATTGGTACTGACAAGCAACACCTGCTCTCACTGATCACCTCCTCTGGCACACGCATCATGGTGGTTGACAATCTAAAGTACCAGGGGGCTATCTTGATCAAGAATTCCCTTTCAAACCTCAAGTAGATCATATCACTAAGGCTGTGCATCAAAAAAGTTGGGCTGCTATAACGCAATGGCAATATCTTTATCCCTGAGACTAGGCTTGCCATTAAAAGCAGTGTCCTGCTTCCCACATTGATGTATGGTGTCCCATTGTTTAAGTTCCTCAGGCACTCCGAGTCCAGCAGGCTTCAGGTCCTATACAACAAAATCAGTCATTTTACATCTCCCCCAAAAAAATAACAACAAAGTTCTCTCCTCTTTTAATTATCCCTCCCTGGAGGGATAATTGCTGTACTCCCTCCTATGCCTCACAATGTAACTCATCAAAGTGTATTCCCCCCCCCCACCAACAATCTAGTAGTCAGTATATTAGTCCCCAAACCTGAAAGGCACTTATTTTGGTCCTCTAACTGCAGCTTGCTTGAGGTCCCAGGGTAAAATAAAATATTGGTAAATTGTCCTTTGCACACTCTGTGAATTCCCACTGGAACTCACTGAATTGTAAAACTACTCTTTCCATGTTTTCTTTTAAACGAACTTAAAGCGTTTCTGCTAGAAAGATGTTGCTTCTGCTGTCACTGACTGATGGTCCTTACTTCCACTCTTCCTCCTATAATGATTGTAGAGATACTCTGTTGCTACTTTTTGCACTTTTCTTTTCTCCATGTATCCCACTGTGCCTTGAATCCTGATAGTACTGTATGCACCTTGTATGTTTTATGGTAGTAGATTAGATCTATGGGTGTACTTAAATGCCACGTAGTGTGTAGTATTTATGACCCTTTCCTGACTGTTGTCCATATACTCTGCCTATAACTAGTAACATTTCTGTATATGTCAGTTGTCTGAATATTTTGCCTGTAATTAATTCTGGGATGTCTCTGTAAAAAGGCCCTGTATTTTCTGTGTGCAGCTATGCCCCCACTGTATCTGGCTATTGTATGAATATGTTTTTTTGTAATTAACTCTGGGTCGCCTCTGAAAAAGAGACCTCAGGTTCCAGTGGGCTCATCCGGTTACCAAAATTCAATAAATAAATGAATGGACTGCAATGCTACTTTTGATTCCGTAAGGAAACACTAAATCTCCTTTACTTAAGGCCGGCCCACTGGTTCAGCAAGTGGATTTCCACCTGCGATGCTGATGACCTGGGTTCAGGAATGGACTCAGGAGTTGGAAGGATGGCCGGGGGGGGGAGGCTTGTGCATCCAGTGACCGCTCGCCTTCTCCAGGGAGAGAGCAAAGGACAAAGCTTAGGGTTTCTGGCCTGTGGTGGAGGCCAGAGACACATCAACACGTCAAGCCTCACTGTGGGAGGGAGCGTGGTGGACATCGGCTTTGTGCCTTAACATCATGTGGCACGTCACGCCCCCCAAAAAAAGTGGAAAATGGCTTCGGCTTCGCCAGATGACTGATGCTCCTTCCACCACGCCAGTCCCTGGAGCGTACCTCCTCCATCTCCTGTGTACCTGTCCAGGGTCACTGTATGTGATTTCTCCTTCTATCCACCCCAGGAGGGGCCCTTCCAGTAGGGTTAGTGCGAGACCCTTGGGGTGTGGGGTGCACAGGACTGTGGCTGATGGAGGGAGGCAGCAGGGGTGAGACTGTGGGTAATGGGATATATGAGCCAGCTGGCATGAAAGGGCTGGGACTCATGGGGTGAAAAAAAGAATATCCCTTACTAAATCACATTATATTTAGTTCAAAAGAACTACAGAAAAGTAGTTTATTTTTACAATAGCAATTTTTTTCAGTGGTCCAAAGAAAAAAAGATGGTTCCAACCTAGGTCCACCAACTCTAAATCAATCAATACAGATGTCAGGGTCCTGGAGTGTGGGTACTGAGATACAGACACCATGTTTAAAGTGTAATACACAGTGGTACTGGGGTATTTATTTTGAACATTAGTGAAAATAAAAACAGGAAATAAAATGGAAATAAAACATAACCAACTGCAGAGAGGATATCAACAGCAGCCATTCCACAATCAGCTCCAGTGGAGATGGTCAGTTACAACCCTTTGTGGGAAGTGGTCCCTGATGACCCGATGGCAGTAATTGACCTCTCGCTATTTGACGAAGCTAGCATGGATCCTGAGCAGTTAGTTGTGGCCTATAACAGGGCCGTCTCTACAGCTCTCGATCGACTTGCTCCTGTTCGTGTTCGCCCCCTTCCGCATCGTCCTCGGGCCCCTTGGTTTGATGGGACTCTAAGGGAGTTGCAGAAACAGGGGCGTAGGTTGAAGCGTTGCTGGTGGAGGACAGCCTTAGATGTCGACCACCTTATTTTGTTAGAGCATTATAAACTCTATTAAACTGAAATCTCCCATAAGAAGGCAGAATTCCTGTCCAGGGAAATAGCTGTCTCATGGAACCGACCGGCTCAACTCTTCAGGACTGTTGACATACTCTGCAACCCAGTTTGTCAGCAGTTCCATCGTGTTTTTTCACAAAAGGATTGTGATGAGATCTCTCACTTCTTTGCGAATAAGGTGGCTGACATCAGGCATGAATGCCTCCAACTCCACTCTATGGGTGTTGTGTTGAGTGGTGCCATGTCACAGAGCCTGGAGTTTCCTGGAGTACCTTTGATCTGCCAGAGTTCATGGATATTATAAGGATTGTTCGGGCAATGCATCCCACTTGCTGTAGTTTAGACCCTGGCCCTACTTCCCTAATTTTGGGTTGCAGTGACATAATTGGCCCAGTCTTAGCTCGGATTGTCTGGTGCTCTCTGGACTATGGTGAGTTTCCTAGCTCCCTGAAAATGGGGGTGGTGAGATACCTCCTGAAGAAAGCTTCTTTAGACCCAGATAACCTGGTAAACTACAGGCCTATCTCTAACCTCCCTTTTGTGGGGAAGGTTATTGAGAAAGTTGTGATGGCTCAATTGGATAACCATTTAACCCATCCATAATTTATACGAACCTCTCCAATCAGGTTTTTGTGAAAGAGACATAGTACTAAGACTGCTCTGGTTCGGGTGCTCAATGATCTCCTGATGATGAGAGATCGGAGATACCATTCCATCTTGGTTCTCCTTGATTTATCATCAGCTTTTGATACTGTGGACCATGGGGTTCTGCTCGAATGTCTGAGGTCCATCTGTGGGCTGTCTGGTACAGTTCTCAGATGGTTTACATCTTTCCTTGCTGGTAGATCATAGAGAGTTGTCTCAGGTATTTTTTCTTCTGGGACTTTCTCTCTGCCTTGTGGGATACCCCAGGGTTTGGTGCTATCCCCCATGTTATTCACAGTATATATGCTGCCCCTCGGAGACATTGTAAGACAGTATGGGCTTAGGTTTCACTGATATACTGATGATATTCAGCTCTACCTGTCTTTTGCCCCGACCAGGTTAGTGCTATCCATGTACTGAACAGCTGTCTTGCAGAAATCCAAGATTGGATGAGTACCAGCGGTTTAAAGTTGAACCCAGGAAAGACTGAGGTTCTGGTTGTGGACCCCGGTCACAGGGCAGAGGGGTTGGAGACTGGGCTTCCCTCCAGTTTAATCTTGGGAGGGTCCCAGATTCTCACCTCTGAATGGGTGCTTAGCCTAGGAGGGGTACTTGACGATGGTCTGACCCTTCGTCATCAGATGTTGGCAGTTGTCAAGCTGGTCTTTTATCATCTTAGGAACATTGCTAGGATTAGCCACCTTGTTTCACCCAGCGACCTTCCTGTTTTGGTCCACGTCTTTGTAACATTGCGCCTTGATTACTGTAACTCCCTTTACTTAGGGCTTCCTGAGATTAATATCCACTGCCTGCAGCTAGTGCAGAATGCGGCAGCAAGTTTGTTGACTGGGGTATGAAGAAGAACTCATATTACCCCTGTGCTGCACGGTCTGCACTGACTGCCTATTCAGTGGCGCATCACCTTCAAGGTAGGTCTATTGACTTACAAAGCCCTACACGGACAGGGTCCTGATTACTTGAAAGAGCTCCTTGTTCCCTACACCCCACTGGAACAGCTCTGCTCGACTGATGAGGGGTTGCTAGAGATTCCGAGGGTAAGTTTAAAATCATCGGGTGCATGTGCTTTTGGGTATGTGGCACATACCATCTGGAATTCTCCGCCATGTCAGCTCCAGTAGTGCGGGACGGTGTGGTGTTTCAAGCAGGCTCTTAAGACTTTTCCGTGGGGGAAATCTTATTCTGTATTTTCCTGATTTTATTGTATTTATTGTACTCTGCTTTTATTTTGATTGTACAGTGCCTTGAAACTTGAAAGGCACTCTAACAAATAAATGTTGTTATTATTATTATTACTATCATCTGGCAGAGGTCTTCCTTTCACAGCAACACAGGTCAAACTGACTCTGCTTAGCTTCCATGGATGCCTTTTGTAGGGATCTCTGATCACCTGATCCACCTGTTCCACCCCTATCTAATATAAATTAATATAAAACTATACTAATACATAGTCTGGTGAATCTGGTGGACAGGGAAAACATCACAATTATTATATATTTACAAGAAGATGAACATAAAGTATGTTAATACATTAAAGAAAACAGTTCTGACACTTAAGCAAACATAAGGATTCATAACTGCACCCACTTTCAAGAGATTGACAGGTTGCATCCTATAATACAACATCTGGTTGGGGACGCTGACTCCTATAGAAGCACCCAGAACACAGAGGTAGAAGGTAGGCTACAAATGCCCTCATCTTCTCTTGGTTACCAGCTCTTTGGTTTCTCCATTTTTACTCAATGAAACTTGCATTAAACATTATAATTCAAAGGCAAAACACTATTTAGCACTTTCCTTCAGTATGGCACTACTTTTGTTTTTATTTTTAATCAACACAATAATAGTAAAAATAAACAGAAAAATAACAGCAAGGAAGTGCTATAATGCTAAAGGGTGCCACAGGTGGGGCTCCTGTAAAGGCTGCACACTGTTTACATTCTTATGTTCTCTGTCTTCCTTTCAATAAAAAGAAGGAACCAGCATTATCTTCATTTTATGTACAGAGGGGAGAAAAAGAAATGTGAAACAGTAACTGCATGCCTGCAGTTTAAACTTCTAGCATTTGCTATTTTGCGAGTTGCAACATGAGGCAAGAAAGCTCTACTTCCTCAACTCGCAGAGTGCATTTTGCACACTTTTCCTCTTGCACATTTGCGAGGTGTATCTTGCATGTTCCACAACAAGAAACCCAAACCAAAAACTGGGCAGAGAACTGGCAGGGAACACCAGGACGAAGGAGCAGCTGTTGTAACTGGACTTCTCTACTGGGACTAAAGAAGTAGAACTCTACTACTGGGACCTTCAATTTAGGCTAAAACAAAAGTTAGTGTGTTTGTCTGAGTTGGCTGAAGTGAATTGTTATCTTTGCAGTTATCTAGGTGTTAATCTTAGGTGGCTGAAGGAGATTGTTATCTGTGCAATTTAACTAAGTGTAGAAAGATCTGTTAAGTAGGGCGAGTGGCTTAGCTAGAAGGAAGCCAGATTAAAGTCAGATTTAAACACTGCCCTAGATAGCCTCTGCCATATAACTAGCAGAGAACACCAGGATGAAGGAGCTGCTGTTGTAACTGGACTTCTCTACTGGGACTATATTGCCCTCCTCCCCTCCACCCCACCACCCAAAGCCAGTTCTACTTTTATAGGCACAGGATTTGACTGACAACAGGAACTTCCTGTTTGGGAGCAGGAAGTGAGTGATCACAGAGCCACCAAAGACTCACCATCCTAGAAGGTCAAGAGTAGCTCTCCATCTCCCCCCCCCACACAGCTGCTGGAGGTCTGCATCTGAGCAAGTAAGGAAACTACTGAGAAATATAGGATCTTCTTGTCTCAGAGCAGGAAGATCAGGAGCTTAAAGGGCTCAAAGGCAGTAAGTAAGTAAGTAGGGAGAAAAATAAATAAATAACTAAATAAATAAACAGAGGAAATAGTAAGTATTCCAAACAACAGTGAAGGAGCCAGAGATAAGACATGATGGGAGTGGTGCAGTGCAGTGGCTGTGGAGCAGCAGTCTTCTGGGAGATGTTCTGGAGGATGCGGTGTTGTCCATTCAGCAGGCACCTTTCTGAGCTGAGGGAGGAGGTTCCTCATATCAAGGCTGAGTTGGCCAGGATTTGAGGGAATTCCTCTCCCATCCAGGGACCACCAGGGCCACTGCCATTGCCTCAGTGGTTGCCAAGAAAGAGGAGTGGTTGGACCACAGTGGGCTCAGGGAGGGTGAGGGTGGTGGGACAGAGGTGCATCCCTCCAATTGTACCTCTCCACAATTCATATGCCATTCTGGCAAAGTGTGGTTCCTCTATGGAGGCACCTGCAGTGGAGACCAAGGAGAAGGCTGGGAACCTCCACAAGGGAGACCCACAGGAGGGTGGCATGGGACCCCACAGGGGACAGAAACAACTCCTGGTGGGGGACTCCATTGTTAGGAAGGTAGAACTGGGGGAGGAAGGGGAGAGGGAGGCACTGTGCCTGCCTGGCACCATGGCTTGGAGGGACAGGGAGCGAATCCTCAGGATCGCCAGAGCAGCTGCACAGGGGAGGGAGCTGGATGTCATTGTCCACCTAGGAACAAATGACCTGGCTAAGAAAGGGATCAGAGCAGTGCAGGAAGAGTTTGTGGAGTTGGGGGTGGGACCTTAGACAAGTAGCGTGCACGGTAACCTTCTCAGAGGTGCTGCCTGTCTATGGCATAGGTGAGGCTAGGGTGCTCCACACCATGGGATTCAATCAGTGGTTGAAAAACTGGTGCAGAGCTCAGGGATTTGGCTTCATTGCAGACTGGGAGTCCACCAGGAGTGATGCAGACCTATACTGGTGTGATGGTCTGCATCTGTCCAGGAAGGGAACCAGGATCCTAGGTGATAGGTTTAAATGCTTCATTGGCAAGCATTTAAACTAGCCAAGGAGGAAGGCACTGGAAAGGAGCAGGGAAATCCTAGCCCCCCAAAAAATCAGGGTAGTAAGTGAGGTAGACACCAAGATAGAGATGTCAATAGGGAGAAGGGCAGGGGTAAATGGAGAAAGTGACAAAGACAGTAAGGACAGGGATGGGGCAAAAAGGGGTAAGGCCATCAGGAAATGGAAGGTAATGAGTACCAACACCTGTAGTCTGGGCAACAAGCTCCTGAACTGGTGGTCTTGATGGAAGAGGGATGCCTTGATATCGTAGCAGGCACAGAAACATGGTACACAGAGAACCATGACTGAGATATTAACATACCAGGGTACACAACCTACAGGAGAGACAGGGAAGGGAAAGAGGGGGAGAAGTAGCTCTCTATGTAAGGGAAGGGATAAAAGCAACTGAACAAAAGAGTAAACAGGAAGGAGAGGAGGCAGTGCGGGTCACTTTAGAGACTGAAAATGGCACCACAATCTGCACAGGGGTAATATATAGACCCCTGTGTCAGGGGGAGGGAATGGACAAGGATATGATAGAAGGCATTCGTAGGATGGCAGAGAAAGGGGAGATACTGCTGATGGGAGACCCGAATATGCCAGATGTTAACTGGAGCACATTTGCTGCAGCCACATCCAAGAGCAGGGCCATTCTCAATGCACTACAGGTGGCATGCCTCAGACAGCTAGTTTTGGGAGGGAGTTTTGTGAGGGAGCAATCTTAGACCTCATACTGTCAAATGGGGACAGTGAGAGGATCTCAGATCTAGAAGTGGGTAGCCATGTGGGAACAAGTGACCACCAAACAATGGGTTCACGATCAAACTCAGCTACAGAGTCAACTTACACAAAGTGAGGGTACTGGACATCAGGAGGGCTGACTTTGGCAAGATGGAAGAGTGCCTTAGAAAAGCACTAGCAAACAAGCTAGAAGGAGGGGTGGAGCAACAATGGGTAACATCAAAACTGCCATCACAGAGGCAACAAGCCTTTGTGTGAAGCAAATAAACAAATCAAAACAAAAGAAAAAGCCACTATGGTTCTCAAAAGAAGTGGTGGGGAAGGTCAGGGAGAAAAAAGATAGCATTCAGGAAGTATAAGGAAACACAGAAGGAGCAGGACAGAGAGCTATACCAGTTAAGGCAGAAGGAAGCAGGGAGGGAAGTCAGAATAGCAAAGGCCCAAACTGAGGAAAAGGTAGCCAACTCAGTTAAGAAGGGGGATAAAACATTTCATAGGTACATCAGGGAGCGTAGAAAGACAAAGGGAGGGATAGTGAGGCTGAATAGAATGGACAGTGGGTGAGCAGAGAGGGACAGTGAAAAAGCAGGGATTCTGAATGAATATTTCTGCTCAGTATTCACAAAAGAGGAGGAGGGGAGGTGCCTAATCCAATTAACAGAAGCACTCTGGATAAGGGGGGTTGATCCCAGTCCTTTCACAGAAGAAAGGGTTCTGAAAGAACTCCTAAAACTGAAGGTGGACAAAGCAATGGGGCCTGATTCAATTCACCCCAGAATTCTAAAGGAACTAAGGGGAGAACTGGTGAAACCACTGACTACCCTTTTTAACAAATCATGGGAGGAAGATGTGGTACCTGAGAACTGGAGGAAGGTGGATGTGATTCCCCCTTCACAAAAGTGGGACCAAGACAGAGGCAGGAAACTATAGACCTGTTAGTTTGACCTCTGTGGTAGGGAAAGTGATGGAAACACTTCTGAAGGAAAGAATTGTTGAGCACATAGAGGCCAGTGGGGCACAGGACCCAAGGCTGCATGGGTTCACAGCAGGAAGGTCATGTCAGATGAATCTAATTGATTTCTTTGACTGGGTGACCAAAGCAGTAGACCAGGGAGGGGCTGTGGACATGGGTTACCTAGACTTTAGCAAGGCATTTGACACAGTCCCACACAAAAGATTAATAGTCAAACTAACCAGCCTGGGAGTGGGTCCCAGGGTGGTAGCCTGGGTAAAACACTGGCTGGACAACAGGACACAGAAGGTAATTGTAAATGGAGTCCACCCTGAAGGAAGAGGGATTACTAGTGGGGTACCGCAGGGTTTAGTACTGGGTCCAGTCCTTTTTAATGTCTTTATAAGTGACATTGCAGAGGAACTGGAAGGAAAAGTATGCCTCTTTGCAGATGATGCAAAGATCTGTAACAGAATTAATACATAAGGAGGCATGGAAAGGATGAGAAGGGACTTGGTAGGGTTGGAGGAATGGTCAGAAGTATGGCAGCTTGGATTCATTGCAAAGAAGTGCAAAATAATGCACCTGGGAAACAAAAACTCAACGGAAGATTACACAATGGGGGGTTAGTAACAACAACAAAATGGAAAGGGACCTGGGGGTAATCATATCAGATGACCTTAACGTTAGCAAGCAATGTGAGAAGGCAGTAGGGAGGGCTGGGGGATACTGGGATGTATAGGGAGAGGCATCACCAACAGAAAACAGGAAGTTGTCATCCTCTGTACAGACAGTTGGTGAGACCCCATCTGGAGTACTGTGTCCAGTTCTGGAGACCCCATCTCCACAAGGACATAGACAGGATAGAGGCAGTCCAGAGGAGGGCAACTAAAATGGTGCAGGGTCTGCACCAGAAGGCATATGAAGAGACACTAAAGGAGCTTAATATGTATACCCTTCAGGAAAGGAGGGAGAGGTGGGACATGATAGAAACTTTTAAGTACCTCAGTGGAATCAACAAAGTCCAAGAGGGTAGCATCTTTCAGAAAAAGAGATGTGCAAGAACAAGGGGACACAATTTGAAGATGGGGGTGTGGGTCAGGGGCAATGTGAGGAAGTATTTTTTTCACAGAGAGGGTGATGGACAGATGAGACAGCCTTCCTGAGGAGGTTGTGGGGTCTAAAACTGTGGGAGAATTCAAGAATGCATGGGACAGACATAAGGACATTTTTGCGGTGGGTAGGAAGAAATAGGCTGTTGGTTAACTAGGATCTGCAGCTTATCCTGTAGGTAGAGAAATGGGCAGACTAGGTGGGCCAAGCGGTCCTTATCTGCCGTAAAGTCTATGTTTCTATGTTTCTATATCTTCGGAGGTGCTGAGCTGCTTCTGCGGGGACGGACGTGAGAGAAAGTGCCACACATGCTGGCGTTTCTGCCCAGGTACCATTGGACTGTTAAGTCCTGACTGCAGAGTGAGCGACTTCGAGACCTGGATGCCACACCGGGCACTGAACTAGGGTCTAGGCTAGCAACAGAGGATTGCTCAGCAAAAATTACAAGCTCTGAAACATGCACATGATGCAACATTACAGGAGCACAACTGAATTTTACATTATAAGGCACAACAAGTACCTTTTTAGTTTGCAGGCATTCTGGATGGGAAGAAAGCAAAACAAAGAGGGGAAAGTATAGGAAGAAGATACTTAAGTGGGTGGCCAAGCCACTGAAGTAGAAAAGGAAATAAAGGATAGTATTCAGGAATAGGTTGTTACTGCAGTAGACTTTAATAAGAGGGAAAAGAGAATGTCCAGGAATGCCTGACAAAGGGGGCACCAAAACTTTCACAGTCAGAAAGGCATATCTATCTAGATTGATGAGGAGTCAAGAAGGGCAAGCCGGATTTTTACATTCTGATTCCCTGTGTTGTGGCAACCTCTCACTTTTATCATCATAACATCCTAATAATGGAATATGCACATAAAACCACAGAACTGTGTCAGAGTGTTGGCTGAAAAATAAAACGGTAATATTAAAGGCACACTTAAAATCAAATTAGAGTCCATGTTTGGACCACATGTCTTCTTAAGGCTTTATCTAGAAAGAGGAACCTATGCAAAGTCGTTGAAGTGTGGTTATAAAGTGGGGTGAGTCTCTACACTATCTGATCCTGTACTTACTAAGTATACTGAAGCAATTTCCCTGCTAAAACTGACAAGCACATATAGTTGGCACTGGCACTTGCTTGTTTTAATTTTACAGCGGTCACTGACTAAGTATGACAATTTCACTATTAAAACTCATTTAGTTCAGCAGCTGGCTTCAGGGCACAAGAAGGATTGTGATGTCTCATTTGTAATACTTCAGTTATTTTACAGTAACATTTGTTGTAATATTTGTAATTTGACATGGGACCTCTGTAAAAGAACACTTCTGCTCAAAGGTATCATCCACATCTTCTAATAAATTAATGTAGTGCCCCAGAGTTTAGAGGCGGGCACAATAGAGAATAAATAAATAGAGTGCCCCTCATAGGGCAGTGTTGACAGATAGAGGGTAGTAAATTAAGGGCCCCTCTCAGTGTGTTCCCCACTCTCTTTTTCCAACCAGCAGCAGCATAATGTTAAAAAAAGAGTTTTGTTTCATTGCTGCCTGTTCCTTTACAGAATCCTCCCCCCCACCCCCGCTGAGCAGGCAGCGCAAGCTGTGGTTGTCCGTGTGCTGGGACTGCTGTGCCTGCCCAGCTCGTGGTGTTAGTTTTTTTAAAAATACATTAAGCTTGTGGCAAGCACTCAGGGTTCGAGAACTGGAACCCTGAGTACTTCTTTAGGTGAGGAGATCATTTTGGGGGGGGGGGGCAGTTAAACAAGTAGCAGCAGGGAGAGAGAGGACATGGACAGCGACTGGGGCTTGGTTGACTTATCTGCTGAGGTTGAAGCCATCCCAAGGGCTGTGCTGTGTGCCTCTGTTCCTCCTGTCTGCAGCTCCTGTGTACCGGCTCCCGAGTCAGCATCCCCAGTCATGCGGCAAGTGTGCGGTGGCCGCATAGAAGAAGAGAAAATAAGAGGAGCGTCATCCCAGTCACCGGATTGGGCTCCGACAGCCCTGTTTGTTATTTTAATTTTAAAAAATAGTTTCTCCAATCCCCATCAGTAGTGCGAGAAGAGCCGCATCGAGAAGAGAGCTGTCAGGTGTCAAAAGGCACACAAGACCACCCTCGGTCGTCCCTTTAGCACCTGCCCGAAATCCCTCCCACTTCCAGCAAACCTCTCTCCTCCTGTCTGCAGCAGCTACACATCAGGCCAGGGCAGTGAGTGGGCGGCAGCACAGTGAAGCGTTCTGGCTGCTAGGACTTTATTTTATTTAAAAAAATTGTATTTAGCGCTCTGGCACTACCAGGAGGGATAGGATAGCACCAGGCCCTGCATAAATAAGTATTCATTTAAAGGGGCATAGCGATGTGCATGGGGAGGGGCCTGATGTATGGGCCCAATTGGGGATTTATTTAAATATTAATAAGGGGGCGGAGCAAGGATGGTGCCAGGGAGAGTGATTGAGGGAGAGGGCTGACTCAGGCCTAAAAAGCATTAAAGGGACAACGGGCCCAAATGTTTATTTAAAAGTGGCAGGCCAAGTCCATCACTACTGTCATAAAAGGGGCAATATAGGCCCAGAGGATTAGAAAGGGCCCAGCCAAGAAAGGCCCAGAGATTTAAAGGGGGCCCAGCCATGGAGGCCCAGATCTTAAAGGGGCAAGTGAGGCCCACCACTGCTGTTAAAAGGGGCGACTAGGCCCAGATCTTGAAGGAACAAGTTAGGCCCACCACTGAGGTGAAAGGGAAAAGTTGGGCCCACAGTCACTTAAAGGAGCAGCCCAAGTCCCAAGACCCATAGCTAGCAACATAGGTCCACAAGTGTCAAAGGGGCCTGGTCAGACATTTGGGTTTGTAGCATTTTGAAAGAGCCTATTCCCAACTGCAGCATATCCACAGTAACAAGAGAAGCTGATTTAGCTAACGGTACCCCTTAGTAGTTGGGTCCACTGAAAGCAAGGGTTCAACCAGAATAGTAAAGTTCCTGTTTATTTACTGTGGTCTGGACAATGAGACCGTACAATTGATCACTGCAGTAGGAACTGACATTTATTGTATTGCTATCCATCTTACGAACAGAGTAAGTGCCAGAACTGTCTTTGCATTGCTTTATGCCAGCATTTCGGTGCTGGGAAAGTATCCAAATCAGTCTTCAGCAATCTTCAGAGATGCTTCATCTGTATATGTCTAGTTCAGTCTTCAGCAATCTTCAGAGTTGCTTCACCAGTGTGCATCCCTATCAGTCTTCATCAGTTTTTCAGGAATCATCTTTCCATGCATCTCGGAGGCAGTCAACAGCAAATTCCTGAAGAACCATGCTGCAGTCGTCTCAGTTGCAAAATTATGTTTGTTATTTTCCTCTATCAGTTCCCAGTGTACAGCCTGGCCCAGTGCAAAGTCTGCCAGTCCATTTTCTTGTTTTAACGTCCACACCAAAGTGCTGTCCAGACCTTCTTTTCCAGTACCCTGAGCCATCGCCCTGTTTATTATTTTATGTCAGTCCTTGGCTCATCTGGCCTTGGTGTCCAGAACTCTGTTGTTCTCCAATGTTCACAGACTTCCTCCTCTCATCATCTTCATCATATCACCCAGCAGTCCAGAAGCAGGCTGTGGCTGGTTGTTCAGCATCTTCTTCATCACCTGGAAGTCTAGAAAGCTGGCTGTGGCAGGGTGGTCTGCATCTTCTTCTTTTCTTGGAAGCCCAGAAGTGGGCGGTGGCAGGGTGTTCTGCATATTCTTCTTTTCCCAGCAGTCCAGAAGTGGGCTGTGGCCAGTTGTTCAGCATCTTCTTCATCATCAGCATTCCAGAAGGGGGCTGCGGAAGGTTGTTCTGCAACTTATTCCTTTTTCGACAGTCCAGAAGCGGACTGTGGCCAGATCCATTGTGCTTCAATTCTGGTGGCCTTCAGTGGGTTTTTAGCTGAGGAAATCCTTGTGTTGTTCTTGAATTCAGGCAACCCTAGAGAGGTGGGGTGTGGCCGAGAAACTCATGGTCTGTTCAAAATCTTCTCTGCATTCCCCTAGTTTTAAGGAAGTCCCCAGAGTCACACTAACCAGTCAGCCAAGTTGCTCCATATTTCCACATTCTCTATCCCAGTTTTCTTCTTGACAGCAGAGGAAGTACAACCATGCACGAACTGCCTTTCATGACATAAGTAGAGTCTTGTAGTAACATGCTATAAAGTTTTTTAGAATGGAGTACTTCAGGTGATAGGCCCTAGGTAGAGGTGCACCTCAGGGTATTATTAAAGACTGCACAGTGATTCACTGATCTTAGAAGACAGAACGCTCTTAAAGCAGAGCTGTTACAGCCGATTACTGAAAGTGGCTTGCATAGAGTCACCATTGTGCAGGATGTAGAAGGTAGAACACTCTTAAAGCGGAGCTGTTACAGCCAGTTTGATTTAGAGTTCTCCTCGTACAGGAGATTAGGGGTGAGAGTTTCCCTGTGACCATGTTCCCTTTCCCTGGTTTTATAAATAAACAGCTGTCTAGCATTTGGAACATTCGACTCCCACCTCTCTTTGTCAGGTAACAACATCCACTTCATTGGGAACCTGAGTGTCCTCCTGCCATTCCACCTGCAGGGAGCGACACTGGTGCTGGTATATTGTGTACGATTTATTGGAGTCATCACAACACTGCTACTCTGTTACCCTTTTATTCTTTAATGGATCCCAGCACACATTACTATCAGGGCATCACATTAATAAATTAATAAATCACTAGCTTCAAAAGCTGCTCTACCATTGTTTCTTTGGTTGAGGAAAGTATCAATATATTGACCAGAGCTGCAGGATATAGTGGGAAAATATTGACTCCAAGTGATGAACTGTTAACTGGATATAGTTTTATATCCTTAAGTCGAAGGCTGAGGGCAATATGACTGTTGAAAGGCAAAAGATTATCACTACACTGAGTTAACTTTATAAATATTAACATGGGATTCCCTCAAAAACCTATACTCTCAGAGGTCATGTGAGCGCCTGCACAGAATGGCTGCCTAAACCTTCTGCTCTGATCTGCCCTTCAGTTTCCTTGCTCCATACAAGTACTTTTGCATTGGACTTGGCTATTACTGCCTTACCTGATTTGATGAATTATCACTGCAGAGAGAATTCATCTCAGTGGACTTGTAATCACTCCAGAAATGTAAAAAAATCAATCGACAAGTCTTGCCCCTGAAGCCCGCTGCCCGAGTCAAAGATCGCCACCACGAGAGACCTCAGCTCTACCTCTCCAGATCCTGTTCGGCAAGCACAACTAATCGAGCTGATCACCCAGTTGATGGAGACAATACACCTTACTGTTATGGAAACACAGCAGTCTTTCTCTCCTGATTGACTGGTTGGAAAAAAACCAAAGCGACCTTATCGGCCACTGTGGAGAAAGTCACTGTTCATGATCAGCGGTTGGTGGAGGTTGAGGCCCACGTGGCATGGCTGTCCATGAAACTGGAAGATCTAGAAGGCAGAGGATGGAGGAAGAACCTTCAGCTGACTGGTGTCCCGTTGGGAAGAATCCATTTCCCTGTTTGGCTACAGCTTCCACTGGAGGAGTACCTTTTTAATTTTTTAGAGAATCTTTATTCGTTTTCAAACTTTTACATGATACAAGGTTCAGCCATTATATTACAAACAGGCACCATTACTGAAAATCAGGGAGGGAAGAGGACAGCAGGAGGGAAGGTGGGGGGGATGGGTAAGCAGGGATAGCATAACAAATAAGGCAGAACAACTAGAAAATAACTGTGGTTCATATTGGGTTACAGAATGCGCAAGAGTCGAAGCTAACTGCAAAGTTAAATATCTTACACTAGTAGGGGTATCGGGTTAAACTACATCTAAGTGGTAGTCATTTCCTTCTCTGATTCCCAGGATTGTCGTCTGCCCCCCAGAGCAGTCACATCAGGTTGCAATCACAAGGTGGCAGAGGGAGACTAAAAACGGAGACAGTAGAGAGGTACTCATGGCTTCGAGCTGAGTGGACCGAACCTGCGACTGGGCGATGTCTCCTTCTTAACTGAGTATCTGTTACCTCCCAAAGGGCACTCCAGCGAACCCAGGTATAAGGGTGTCCAGTTCAAATAGTCCAGGCAGCCATCTTCTCCTGAAACAAGAAAATAGATCCACAAAGGAAAGAGGTCCATGTGGGTGAACAGTTTGTATATTCCAGAGTTTTCAAGCAGAGATCTAGTGTAACCCTAGCTAAGTACTAATATAGACAGCCGAACCCCCTTACAGCATATTGGGGGCCAGCTTACCACGTCACTCTTACCCTTATTCTACCCTTCATCCACTCCACCCCACATGGTCATAATGCACACAACAGCCATAACTCCCCTAGCGACATGGGTGAGACTAAAAACATGATATATCCTCCTATTGCCCTGAGGGCGTCAACCAACCCCAGAGGGGGGGTTGACGTATTGAAGGTATGGGCCCCCGTATTTTTGGAACTTGTCCAACTGGTAAGTCTTAAGGTGTGAGATTTTATCTGGGGACACTAAGTGTGAGAGGGAGGCCAGGATCTCACCACTGGTGGGGGGAACAGTGGATCGCCACTTACAGACCAAGGCCCTCTTTGTCTGAATGGCCAGGAGAGCAAGCCAGCAGTGTTCCTAAGGGATGAGAGATGGGAGGTCATTCTTTAGGCCCAGGAGGAGGAAGGTGGGATCTTACGGAATTGGTTTCTGCAGCACCGCAGAGACCACTAGGCAGACCTGCTGCCACATGTGTTGGCTCTTCGGGCAGGACCACAAAATATGTAAGAGATCAGCCCCTTGGCCCTGACAGCACCAGCATTCATCCGATGGTAAGATTTTGGCTTTGTGGAGAACAGCTGGGGTTTTGTACCAGGAGTGAAATATTTTATTTTGGATTAACCTGGTGCACACGTCTTTGAACCATTGTGTGAGTCCCACCATGCCTGGCCCCACTGGGGATCCAGGATATTGCACTGCAGCATCCTCTCCCACCTGGCCTTTGCTGTCCCAGATTAGGAAGGGAGGGTATCCCTGAGCAGCCTGTAAATGCAGCCTGCCAGGCCCTTCGGGCTCTCAATCCAGCCTTGGATGGACAGCCCTACTCGAATTTGTCTGAAATGGGCCAGCAGGGGGTGGAGAGCTACCCGTATCTGTAGGTACCTCCAAAAGTCCGCTTGGGGCAGCTGCCATCGCTCTTGGAGTGCTTGAAAGGGAGGTATTCTCAGGTCTGGTAGATTGAGGAGGTTGCCTACCCTCAATATGTATCTGTTGCCCAATTACGGCGAGACAACTCTTTTGTTGTCTATAGTGATGTTGGGGTTGTGCCACAAGGGGGCATAGGTGATGGGGAAGGGGTCCAGCTCTAGTTTGTTTACAGTGAGGTGCCATATTTTCCTATAGGCCATTATGATAGGTGATGCTATAGGGTGTCTACTCGACCTTAGTAGGCTCACAGGCGAGAAGGAGAGGGAGGAAGCATCCAGGAGTCCCATCTGTTCTTGTTCCATATCCACCCACTGTTGATCTTCCTCTTGGGGGGGGCACCAAACCACTTAGCAGTCTGTGCCAATTGGAACATCCATTTGTATTCCTCCAACCAGGGCAAGTTCCAGCCCCTCTGGGACCAGTGTGCTTGGAGCTTATTCTGACTGAACCTGGGTTTGGACCCCTCCCAAAGGAGGTCCCCAATCAATTTGTCAATGGGCTGGGTCCACTGCTTGGGTGGTAAAATTGGTAAGTGGGGGAGGAGATAGAAGAATCTGGGGGCTGTCACCATCTTAATGGCCGCAATCTTCCCAGCAAGAGTAAGCCGGAGTAGTTTCCACCGCTCAAATTCAAGTTTGGTGTTGACCAATAGTGGATGGATGTTGGCTCCCAAGATATCCTCCAGTTTCAGAGTCAAAACTATGCCCAGGTATGTAATCCCAGATGGGGCCCACAGAAGTCTGTTTCCAATGCTATTTATTGGGTGCAGTGCCTATTTGTGGGCACCATCTCTATTTTAGCTTGGTTCAGCTTCAGCCTTGAGATCAGGGCAAATGAGTCCAGAAGGAACAGGAGAGGGGTTATCGAAAGTGGAGCATCCGCAAGGGGAGGAGCAGATCATTGGCATACATAAGGGTCCAGTACAAGCTCTGACCAACCGTTATACCCTTGATGTCAGGGTGGTATCTGACCATTGCAGCAAGAGGTTTAACCGCTAGCACAAATAGAATTGGGGACAAAGGGCAGCCCTGCCTTGTCCCTTGCTGTAAGGGGGAAAAGGGGGAAGTGATTCGGTTAGTGGATACTCTCGCCACTGGCTTGTTGTAGATGGCCCGTACTTTACCCCGGAAGTTGTCACCCAAACCCAGGTGTGCAAGGGTTGCATCCAGGTAATCCCACTTAAGGCAGTCCAAGGTCTTTTTGAAGTCCATCGTGATCACAGCAGCTGGCATTGACCAGCGCTTTCGCATGCACCTTGCTGTCCATATTGATGAGGAAAATCGGGTGATAGCTGCCCGGCTTGATCAGATCCTTTCCTTTCTTGGGGATGATGATAATATTGGCCTTGCATAGGGTCAGGGGTAAAATTCCAGTAACTTCAGCTTCCCTAAAGACCTGGGTCAGTAGGGGGGCGAGGAGTTGTCAGAAGGCTTTGTAAAAGTCCACCATGATTCCATCCCCACCCGGAGATTTCAGACTGTTGATGGCTGTTACGACCTCCCCTACAGACATATGTGCATCCAGTACACTGGCCTGGGGGCTGAGAGGTTAGAGGTGTGGTTTTATTGAGAAATGGCTGGATTCCTAATGGGGGTGGGATGGGTGGACCGGTAGAGGCTGGAGAAGGAGGCCATGACCGTGTTATTATCCGCTGAGGCGGGGGCCAGTACCCCTCTTTCATCTCTCAGGTCTGGGATATGACGGGCAGCCTGCTGTTTCCTGAGCTGATATGCCAGTACCTTGCCACCCTTATCCCCTCCTTCCCAGAATGTGTGATGGAGCCAGAGAATGGCAACTTCGGCTTTCCTGTTTAGGAGCTGGTTAATCTTAAAGCGGAGCTCCTAGATCTTCCAACCAGTGGGAGAGGAGGGGGAAGGGGACAGCATGGCCTTATAATTGGCCTCTGCTAGCACAAGTTGGGATTACAGATCTACCAGCTTCTACTCTTGTTCTCTCCTTTTAGCTGCTGCATATCCCATTATGCTTCCTCTCATGTGGCTTTGAAGGCCTCCCAGGTGTTCACAGGGGAAGTGTCGGACACACGATTGGACTGGAGGAAAAGGGAGGCCTCTGTCCTGGCCCATGGAATGAAGTCTGGGTCATGCATGAGCAGTGGGTCCAGTTTCCAGGAGCGGGAGGGGGTTTCAGTAGGGCCCCAGGCCAGTATGAGTTGGACCGGGGCATGGTCAGAGATACTCCTGGGGAGTATGATTGAGTCCATGACCAGTGGAAGAAGAGTCTGGGACTTGAGCCAGAAATCCAGCCTGCTATAGGAGGAGTTGGCCTCTGAGTGGAAAGTGTAATCCTGAACTTGGGGACGAAAGAGGCACCATTCATCAGCGAAACCCATGTTCTCCATTAGCAGGCCTAGGGCTCGCCCTCCCCACAAGTGTAACTCGGTAACCATGTTGTTTCTGTCAAGACATGGCACCAGAGTCAGGTTAAAGTCCATCCCCTCAGCATCAGGGTGCTGCAGGATGGGGCAAAGGAGGTAGGTATTTCCTCTAGGGAGGCAAAAAAACTGGGGTCATCCTGATTGGGAGCATAAACTTTTCCCAGCACTATAGGACCAGCTGAGGTGTCGTATAGGCCTACCACCCACTGTCCTGCTGTCAGACCATTTGTCCATCAGTTTCCAGGGCAGAGATTTGTGCACCAGGATGGCTACCCCTCTTTTCCAGGATGAGGCCTCTGCATGCACCAATTGTCCCACCCAGTCTTTCTGTAGTAGTTTATGGTCTGACCCAGATAGCTTTGTCTCTTGGAAGAAGGTCACCTGGGACTTCAGCTGCTTCAGGTGGGCTAGGACTTTCTTTCTTTTTATGGGGGAGTTCAGGCCTCTCACGTTCCAGGTATGCAACACTATTTCATTCATTCTGCAGACAGGAGTTGGTCCTCAGACAGGAAGCCTATGAAGTCCCTCAGCCAGTGCAGGGTCATGGAGAAAGAGTAAGAGGTCTACCAATGAGCTTGCCCTCGTTGAGGACAGGTATGCATGTGGTTTTAGGGAGCAATCCCTTGGGGAGAGTCCTGGGAGGTATGCAGCATGACTCTGCCCCGATATATATTTCTGTGGGCAGAAAACTAGGTGGGGACTTTAACTTAATGCAATATGGGTTCACTTAACAAAAAGCTTAGTATTTCAACTCTCAGCAAGTGTAATGAAGCATCAATGTAAAACCGACCTAAAATACTCTGAGGGTCTAGGTCCGGACTATAGCCAGCTGTGATAATAGCCAATGGCTGGTCCGTCCTACCCTGAGGAATGGCTGCCAATCTGGCCAACGTGACTGTAATAATTAGTAGAGGGTAACCAAACAGCACCCCACTATAACTAAACACTAACACTTACTGGGAAAACAGCCTCCCAAAGCTACAGGGTATATCCTAGACCTGAGGGCTACTCCCAAGATGGTAGCCAGTCAAAATAATGAATGTCAAAATAGCGAATAACACAAAGTAGCTACTGATATTTACATTGCTCTGAATATGCCATTCTCTCCACCATCAATGAGTGGAGTGGTGTTAGAATATTTAAAATAGGTGGGGTGCGGGGGACACAACCCTCCGCATATGTCCCAAGTGATCATGCCAAGAACAATTGTTGAGAGGATTGGTAGTAGCAGCTGTTATATCCTTTGGCATTCGCTATTTTGATGTTCGCTATTTAGTATCCACTATTTTGACATGGAACCCAAAACAGGGCCTGTCAGCGAGGATCCACCTATACAAGCTCTCTACTACTCATGACCTCTCCAGACATCATACAGTGGGCCTATGTGAAGGGCCCCTTATTGGCTATCCATCATGATGGGGTTGGGGGCGGATACGACTCATCTTTCCACTTGGCCACATGGGTTCCTGAGGTGCTATGGGGTGGGGTGGGAGGTGATGGTGGGTGGGGCAAAGCTGCATGGGTAGGGTGCAACTTTTATCCTCCTGGATTGCACCTGAGGGGTTGGTATGAGGGGGCCTTTCGCACCCTGAGTCTTCGTGTACCACTGGACCCCCATGGCACCATCACCTCTCCCCTACAGATATCGCACTCTCTAGTGGGGGGGGCACTCTTTAACAACACAAGGTTAGTAGTGTTCTCCGATCATGCCAGACCATAGTTACATGTCGGAGGACTTCCATGTTAGGAGGATGGAGGAGGGCAGCGCATTCACAAGGCAAACCCAGACACCCAGTCCCCTCTCTTTGTAAAGTGTAGGTCTTCCCGAGAGTAGCAGTTCCACTACCTCTCCTCCCTCATTGGCTAGGCCTCTCGAGGTCTTGTGGGAGCTGCAGGGGAAATCAAGTCCAATGTATTGGGCAGGTCTATGACTCACTAGCTCTAAGTGCATCATCTTTCCTGCAAGGAGATTGTGGATAAGGGTCCGCTACACTCATGGGACCTGGAGGGTCCCTTGCGTGGTGGGGAGGTGGGTAGTGGGGATAGGGTAGCAGAGCAGTGAGTTAGTGGATTCCCAACTACTCCCTCAAGCCTAAAAAGGGGGTATTTAAAAGCTGCCATAATACCATACACTGTGGATAATAGAATACACTATCCTCCACCCACCCCTCCCGAGATATATACAGAAAAGAATGGATCATAGACAGCTTTATCAGTACAATAAATCTGCCAGGCAGCAGGTACAGAGAAGGGGGCATGAAAGAAGTATATCCTGCCCCACACCAGATTCCTGCTAGCTACGAGGAGCAGGGAGACAGGAGCGAGCAGTTGTAAATGAAGAATAACTGCTCGTCTCCCCACAGCATCCTCTCCCTCGCCCAAGCTCAGTGCCCCCCACTTCATTCCTCTGTTTGCTACCTCACAAAAATGTTGCACTTATCTGTAGCTCATGTCTAGGGAGCACATCCACAGGAGTCGTTCACCCGTCTTCAGTCTACGGGAAGCTGGGCCTTCCATGCAGTCATCTCTCCAGGGCTGCCGACGTTTCAAGTGTCTCTCCATTTTAGGCTATCTCAAGGGAGTCCGCTGCATCAGCCCAGTCCAGGTCATATTGGCCTTGTTCAGTGAGGCCCCCCATGGCTTCTGTGTCCATCTCCTGTAGTTCTAGGGCTTTGTTGTGTGAGGTGACCAGTATTAGTGGAGAGTATCTGTTCTTAGAAAAGTATGAACTGATCACCTCGAGCCCCTCCTGTTCCTCGTGTTTGGTTGTGGAGGTCTGCCTCGGGCTCCCACCCGTTCATTCCTGTAGATGCCTTCTCTTACTATGTGGTTCCTTTTGTGGCTGCTTTTTTTGATTTAATGGGCTTGGTTCCCACAACTTGCGCTGCGGCTGGGATACATTCGTGGGGACCTGCTGGTCTCGCTTGAGTGGGGAGCACTGATCAGCGTAGTCCTTGTTGTGGGCTGAGGATGTGCTTGGTACAGGGCTGAGCCTCTGGTTATTATACGGGCCAGGAAAGGATTTGTCCAGAATGTCAGTGGCAGCCTTCGGTGTAGAGAACTGCAAGGAGGAGCGACTGTGACAAAATGTCAGCGTCGCAGGGTATCTGTGCAAGAAAGGAATATTCAGGTCATGCAGCCTGTTCCTGACATCAGTATAGCCCTTCCTGCAGGCTGCTAAGTCCTTAGAGTAGTCTTGGAACAGCATGACCCAGTGGCTCTGCCAGTCCAGGGCTCCCAGCTCTCTCGGGCTGGACTGGAGAGCTTCCTTCTCCGCAAAGTTCAGTAGTCACACCAGGATAGGCCTTGGTCTCTCTCCGGCTGCAGGCTACACCTGCAAGGTGCGATGGGCCACTCTATAGTAATCCTGGTGCTGGAGGATAGTTTGAGGATATCTGGTAGTGCCCTTTGGAGGAATTGGGTAGCTCGTCCTTCCTTGCACCCCTCAGGAAACCCAAGGAGCCATAGGTTTTTCCTACGGCTTCTGTTCTCTAAATCGTCAAGTTTCTCCTCCATCCCCCAGATTTGCACCACCTGCTCTCGCAACATCGCACAGTGTCCCTTAATGATATCTTCCTGGCTAGTCACTTTATGTTCTTCCAGCCCAAGCTGGGACTCCAGATTGACCAGGGCACCAGCCGTGTTATTACTGGCGATTGTGAGTTTGTCCATCCTACTGTGGATGGATGCGAACATTTCTCGCACTGAAGGCTCGTGGCCTTCCATGTGGCTGCGTGCCATAGAGCAGGTTGTGGTCTCTGAGGTTTTGTGGCTGCCAGACAGAATCGGCGAGCAAAACTCTTGTGACTCGCTGAGGGCAGGTAACAGGTGACTAGACGTACTCCGGTGAGTGTTAGCGGTCTTGAGCCCACAGGAAACGTATAAAAATTGGATAAATAGCTCCAGTCCATCGCTGCTAGCTGTCTAAGCAGCCATCTTATTTATGGCCAAGCCACGATCTCCCCCCGAGGAGTACCTTTTTGAAAATGAGTGGGCTTACCGTATACAAAGAGCCCAGCCCCATTCCTCCAACAAGCCTCAACCCCCTCATATTTAAATTGCTCCATTTTCAGGATAAGATGCTTATCCTTACTAAGGCATGGGAGCTCTGGGAGATACGGGTGGGGGAGGCCCATATATCTCTTTATCCTGACCGCCCTAAATCCGTGCTCAAGAGTCACCAGGCATTTGATCCGGTGAAGCAGACACTCAGGAGTAAGGGACTTACTTATGCTTTCCTGTATCTGCCTACATTTATGTTTTCTTGGGATGGTCAGTCTGCAATTCACCTCTCCTGTTGTCGCCGATTGCTTTCTGCTTTAGCATCTGGACTCTCTCCCATCCAAGCCTTTGTTGCCATCAAAGCCTCTGTCCATGCCCCCGACTGAAGCTTCTGCCTCTGCTTCCTCCCAGCAGGACTCCTCGGGTACTCAGTTGGGATGACTTGCTATAACTTGTTGCCTGCCAGCTACAGATACCTGCCTGCTTCTGAGGTGTGGAGTGCAGTGACTTATTTTCTTTGTGGGACTTCCAGTGTTGAACTGTGCTTTATTTCTGGTTTCCTCTGCTCTATACTAGTGGCTGTTTGTCCTTATGGTTTTCAACTGGGTCTGTTGCAGCCTCCAGATCCTCCCTCCCTTCCAGGACATTGGCTTTGATTTCCCTGGAGTGTCTTGGCAGGGGGTCCTGCCTACTGTCTGGTGCTAAGTTTGTTTATGTACCTATTTCTCCCGGGACATTCTGCTGCAATTGAGGAAGTGTCTGGGGAGCAGCCTACTTATTTGAAGAACTTCATGTTCTACATTGGCAAGATTGGCCTTGAGCTGTTGCCACAATCGCCACATTTGCCAACTTTCCACATTAATGTATACTCTGGGCTCCTTGCATCTGACCTGTTTTTTTTTTTGATGGTTGCTTCCTCAGTTGTGCTTGGAACATTGAGACTTTATTTCTATTTTACCTTATTAGTCTGCATTTGAAGTTTGCTCTTAGTTCTCCCAGTGATGCTTCATCAATTCACAGGCTTTTATTAATCTATCGCTTTGCTTTTCCGCTTTCATTGACAGACACAAGTGCTATTGGAGCAGCTTTTATTTATTTTGTGAGCTTTGTGAGCTTCTGGGGCTAGTTAACTTCATATTCTTGTTCTAGGTTTTAAAAGCTGGTTATACGTTCATCAGGTTATTATTTTGCTGCTCTTTTCAATAGCCTTAATTAACATTTTCTAGGGCAGCAGGTTTCTATACACTGCACCTTTGCATTTATGTACGTTATTTCTTAAATGTTTGAGGTACTTTCTGGTTACAGAGAATGTTCAAATACCTTGAGGCAATTTAAATCTTCCTTGACCTGTTAATTGTTGTTATAGTTTTTAGACCCCTTTGCTGGTTTTCTTTACATTCTACATTTTGCTGCTTTAAATGTGCTTCCACTAACTTTCCTTTAAACTTGTTTTTGTTGGTTCACTCTCTGTGTGATTCCTTTAGCCCCTTGATTGCTTTCTTTCTTTTACTATCTTCTTTTTTTTCTGCTTGCTTCCCTGCAAGCTGTTTTGTTTCATTGGCTTGCTCCTCTAGACTCCCCTCTGTTCTCAAATTCCAAGGTCAGTTTGGTGGATGGGTGGAGCTAGATTTGATAGAAACATAGAAATATAGAAGTTGATGGCAGATAAGGACTGCAAGGCCCATCCAGTCTGCCCATTTCTTTTTCTACCTTATGAATGTGCCAGTGGCCTTTGCTCTATCAATGGCCTATCTATTCATATTCATCCGTATTGCTCCCTATTGCCTATCCCATGCCTGTTTGAAGCCCTGCACTGTATTCATATCCACACTTCCTGAGGTAGGCTGTTCCATGCATCCACCACGCTTTCTGTGAAAAAGAACTTCCTCACATTACCCCTTAATCGGCCTCCTTCTAATCTCATGCTGTGTCCTTTTGTCCTGCTATTTTTCTTGTATTGAAACATGTTAGACTCTTTTACCTTGTTAATGCCCTTAAGGTGTTTGAACGTTTTAAATCATATCACCCCTCTCCCTCCTTTGCTGTGGGGTAAACATATTGAGCTCAGTTAATCTGTCCTCATATGTTTTCTGATGCAGATCCTGAACAATTTTGGTTGCCCTTCTCTGGACTGCCTCAGTTTGGTTAATGTCCTTGTGAAGGTGTGGCCTCCAGTACTGCACGCCGTACTCCAGATGGGGCCTAACCAGTGTCTTGTAAAGAGGGATTATTATCTCCCTCTTCTGACTTTTGATACCCCTACTAATGCATCCCAACATCCCTCTAGCTTGATCCCTTTCTTTCTTCATTTCCCCTTATACTTTTTTATTATATTTGTGTTGTTTTCCTAGGGCTAGTCCTTGGCCAGACAGGGAGCTGGGGTCTGGGGGGTTGGTAGGACCCTATGTTCCTCCTTGTCTCCGCAGGCCCATGAGAGCATTGGCTTATTAGCCCCCCACAGTCTTCAGCTAGTGAAGCACCCAGTGTACTTCCACTGGGCTTGGGAATGCTCATTCTACTCCTTTTTTGGTTTTAGTGTACTTTCTTGCTTTCTCTTGCTGGTTCTTGTTATTGTTTTTTTTTTTTTTGTTCTTTTAGTTGTCTCTGGTGTCTTTCCAATGTTCTGTTTCTTTTTTGTTTTGAATTTGGGGTGGTTGTATCTACTGGGGGATTTTGGGGGGTGGGACAGGAGGGTGGGGGCATACAGAGGTTATAACTGTTCTACTAGAGGGTTAGTTACTAATTATATGTGGGCAATGGCTAATATTAATCTTTTGAGTATTGTATCTTGGAATGTTAGAGGGCTTAATGATCCTAAGAAGCATTACACTGTATTGCAGTATCGTCAAGATGCCCAATGTGATATAGCCCTAATCCAAGAAACGCACTTGTTAGAAGGAGATGTTGTTTGTTTGGGATGGATGTGGGAGGGCCAATGTCATTACAGTACCTACATATCATGTCAAGGAGGTGCTGTGATGCTCTGTAAGAAAAATGTGCTCCTAGGTGTCTCATGGGCATATAAGGATAGCGATGGATGTTGTGTTCTTGTAGCTGGCACATATCTGGGGGTGCCTATAGTCCTTGGTAGTTTCTACTCCCCAAATTCCCTGACTTATAATTTTATCCAGATAGTTTAACAGAACTCCTGCAGATACCATCCCCAATTATTTTAGGAGGTGACCTAAATTTAACTTTGCCCCCCCCCCCAAGATAGAACGGGCACTGGAGCTTGTTATCGCCCTCCTGGCTCCTTTGTATTCCTTTCTCCAAGTGGCTGGCCTCGTAGATATTTGGAGGGCCATATACCCCATGGAGATGGATTTTACTTGTTATTCTATCTCCCATAGTTCTTATAGTAGAATAGATGTTCTCCTCACCACTCCTGACCTTCTCTCCAGGGCTTGGGATGTTGCCCTAGGGAACATTCCTCTATCAGACCATGCTAGAATTCTTCTATTCTTTTCCTGGGATATGGCGATAGGTAGGTGTAATACCTGGAACCTCAATACGGTGTTACTTTCTCAAGGGGACACCTGTGTGCAGATTGTCCAGATGATCCAAGAATATTTTCTTTTCAATGACTCCCCGAAATGGTCAAGGGCAACCCTTTGGGGGCTCTTAAAGCCATTTTGAGAGGCTGCCTGATAGCCCATGCAACTTGCCTTAAAAGGCAAAAGGAGTCGACTTTGAAAGGCCTTGAGTCTGAGCTGAAAGTCTTACAGATTCAGCTTTCCCAGACACCCAGTGAGGACCCAGCTTTTAAACACTGGTTACTGTCTCTTAAAGCTGAAATTGAAAACATTGTGCACTACCGTACTGAGTATGCTCTTTACAAACTCAATCAGAAGTATTGGGAGTCTGGTGAGCATTCCAGAAAGCTAGTCACCTCTTGGCTGAGGGCTCTGGCTCAGAAAAAATATATACCAAAGATTCAAGTAGCTGGTGGGGTTACTGTTACGTTGTCAATGAACATTAACCAGTCCTTCTTTGATTACTATCAGCAGCTTTACTTTTCAGAAGTTGATCCCTCTCCTGAACAATTGGCTGATTTCTTCTCAGGCATTGTCCTCCCTGTGGTACCTAAGTCTTTCTTTCCTTCACTGGCAAATCCCATTCAGCCCTCTGAGGTTGTTTCAGCTATCTGGGACATGTCACGGGGTAAATCTCCAGACCCTGATGGCTTTCCAGTGGAGTTTTACTTAACTTTTGTAGACCAGCTTGCTCCTTGCCTCACATGGGTCTTTAACGAAGCGTGGGAGATGGGTAGTTTCCCCCAGACATTTACCAAGGCTATCATTACTCTGATCCATAAGAAGGGCAGAGATAGTATCCTCTGTTCTCAGTTCTTGGCTATTTCACTTCTTAACGTAGATGTTAACATTTTTGCTAAGATAATACCGAAAAGGTTGGAGCTCCTTATACCGCTATTAATTCTCAGGTTGGTTTTGTGCCAGGCCACCTGGGCTCCAACAATATACACTGGGTGTTGGATCTTCTCTGAGAAGCTCGGCCACCCTAACCTTGGATGCCGAGAAGGCATTTGATAGGGTGGAATGGCCCTATCTGTTTGAAGCTCTGCAAATGTTTGGTTCCCTCCCCCCCCCTGTTTTCTTGCGTTAATCTGGATTTTTTATTAAACTCAGAAGGTGGCAGTTCTAACCAATTCAGTGTTATCCCCCTACTTTGCCCTTCATTGGGGTACTCGCCAAGGTGTCCCTTGTCTCCATTTCTTTCTCTTTTAGCCATGGAGCCTTTAGTAGCTCAGATCAGAGCAGACACTGCTTTCCCTGGCATTACAGTGGGCTCTGCACCCCATAAAATTGTGCTTTTTGTTTATGATATAACTCTTTTTGTTTCCCACCCTGAGACCTCGCTTCCATCTCTTAAGACTATTATCTCTTATTTTTCTGCCTTGTCAGGCTATAAACGTAATGAGAGTAAGTCTTAGGTCCTCCCACTTAACTCACATTGCAGTGCTGAAATGTTTACTCGGTTTCCCTTTCAATCCCTGCCTGGTATCACTTGTCTTGGGATTGCTCTGTGATCCAACATTTCAGACACAATATCAGCTAATGTTCAGAGAGTATTAGATAAACTGGATACATATCTTTCCAGATAGGGTTCTTTGATCTTGTCTCTATGAGGCAAGGTCAACACTCTAAAATGAGTGGCCCTTCCGAAAGTCCAATATGTTATCTCTAATCTCCCATTGGCATGCCATCACATTTTTTTCAAATGGCTTGCAGCTAAAATATCAGTCCTTTTATGGGACAGTAAGCATCCCAGAATTAAATATTCCATCTTACAGAGATCCTGGGTGGAAGGCGACATTAATCTCCCCAACATGAAATGGTTTCATGATCTCACTGTGCTTCACCAAGCGGTACTGAGTTATGTTCCTTCCCTACTTGCCACAGTGCCAGGGTGGTTTTCCATGGAACTAAACCAGGGACATCTCCCGACTCCACAAGCCTTGCTTTTTCCAGATTGGTCCCGCTGGTCTTCCATCTCTCCAAGTGCCCTCTACATGCAGTTTATCTGGAATAAGTATGCCCCCAGCTTAGGCTGGTGCTCTCATACCTCGCCTAGGAGACCACTATGGGATAACTCTGACTTAACTATTGGCAGCAAACCATTTCAATGGAAAGCGTGAGAGCAGATTGGCATCACCTCTATTGGGAATTTGGTTGATCCTTCCTCTGGAATTTTCTACTCCTTCGCAGAGCTTCAAACTCGGTATAGTCTTCCTTCTTCCCACTTTTGGTGACTTTTACAACTGCGTAGCCTCTTCAGACAAAACATTTCTAGTGATCTTACTATTCCTCATGCCTTTCCTTTTGAGGATCGGTTGACCAAACTCCCAGGCCCCTGTCACTTGACAGCCAAGCTTAAACCTTTTTGGAGTAAGGCTTCTCCAGAATCTCCCTGTGTAGGCCCAAAAGACAATTAGGAATTAGAACTGGGAATTGATATTTCACCCCTGGACTGGAGCCAGGTTTGGATCAATTCTTTCCATTCAATGAAGGATCTTCAGGCCCATTCTATCCAGTACAAGATACTCCACAGGTGCCTACCGTATCCCTTTGTGGTTATACAGGGCTGGTCTTCTCTCAGATAGTGACTGCTGGTGTTGCAATTTCTCCCAAGCATCCCTGACACATATTTTATGGTCCTGCCCTGTTCTTGACTGCTTTTGGTCCAGGGTCTGGTCCACCTGTTCCTCGATTGTACCCCTGCCAAGGTTGAGAGACCCCCAGCTTGCCCTTTTAGGTCTCCCCCAACAAGCTGTGCTTCTTTCCACACCTCAACTCTCTTGGACTAACTGTGCTTTTATGGTAGCAAAGAGAGTCATACTCAGGACTGACATTCCCCTGATCCCCCTTCCTATGATGAGTGGTTTCATCTTCTGTCCCTGACAGCCAGATATGAGCAGATTTCCCACAGACTCTTGGGTAAGCTCCCCCTCTTTGATTGAATCTGGCACCCTTTTTTTTTTTGCTAAATTCCCCAGGTCTGCCCTTCAGAGAAGACCAGATGGCTGACTGATGTATGTCTGGTGAATTTTGGACCCAACCATGTTGGCCCCCCCCCATCCATTTACTGTGAGAGTCGACTTTCACTCACTTCCCTTCCCTAACACACCAGTTTGAAGCAATTGGCACTGATAGTTAAGTTTACTTTTCTGTCCTGACATTTTATTATATCCCTCTCCTTAAATAATGCACTTGATTATTCTTGCAATGCACCATTTGTTGTCTGTATGATAGGCAACCCCTCTTTTTGCTGTATTTTTACTTGATTGTGTTTTACTGTTTATTAACCTTCTTTGGGCTCTAGAATATTGGCTATGAATTTAGAGATCTTGGTTTATTGTCTATTGATCGACAATTGTATTCTGTTGTATGACTGTCATATTGGTCCTATGTATGATTTTGCTATATGTTATCTTGGAAAATTAATAAAAATCTTTATGGCAAAAAAAATTAAAATAAATATTAACATTAATTCTGTCTTGTCCAGGTGCTTTGCCTGTTCAGAAGGCATTACTTGCACAGCAAACCTACTTCTGAGAAAAAGTCAACAGATATATTTGCTGATTCAATATACAGTAGTATATCTGCATTACTGTAGTTACAAACTTCAGAAGAGTGAAAAAAATTTTCATAATGGCATATCAAACACTGGGCCCTATGTAAGATGTGATATGATTATTATTATTTTTTAACATAGTTTATTAAAGGTGATTAAAATACAGTACATGCAGTAGTTACAGCAAGATGCATGCTGTACACACATGTCATACCTCTAAATACTAAGACATTAATAATACATTCAGGGCCAGATATTCAAAGGGGTTGAGCCTGGCGCAACCGAGTTGCGCCAACACAACCATGCAATGCGTCCCGATGCAATATTCAAAGGGTGACTGGCGCAGCGCAAGTCCTGATGTGCTGGGGTGCATTGCTAATGTATGCAGCACATCTGCAGGGGGCGTGCTCATGCACATGTGGTGCATCCCGATATTCAGCCCGGGATGTGCAGTGCATCTACTGGCACAACCTATGGATGCATCACATACTGTGGCAAAAAGTTGAGCCAGAAAAAAAAGGCTCAAATGCTGGCCACCCACAGGTGGTTGGCTGTATTGCAAGGCGCAACACAGCAGCTGCCATCCATGGGTGGCCACCGGCCAGGCGAGAACACCATCCACAAGCACCCATCATGTCCCTGGTAGTCTAGCGGTACCCCCCTCCTTCTTGTAACCCAATCACGGGTACTGTACAGAAACATTATGCCCTGGTAGTCTAGTGGAACCCCCCTATTCCTATCTCGACCCTCCGATCGCCGTCTGCTGTACTTATGCATTATCCTTGGTGGTCCAGTGGTTCCCCACACCCTGCTCGTACCTCCAGTCACTGTAAGTCCAGTGATAAAACAGCCCTGGTGTTCCAGTGGTTTCCTTCTCCCTGCCCATACTGCTGATCGCACATAAATCCAAGTCATATGTCCCTGGTAGTCTAGTGGTACCCCCTCCCTATCCCGAGCCACCGATCACCGTCCTATGTTGATATGTAGTATCCCTGGTGGTCCAGTGGATCCCCTCTCCCCACCCAAATCCCCAAAGCCAGCAAAACAGCAGTGAACAAAGCCCTGATGATCCAGTGGTAACCCCATTCCCCACCACAGAGGAACCCCAGCCCACCAGCTCCTCCCATCATCGGCGACAGCACCTGCCCGCATACCACCCATGCATGCAGATGACAATGTACAGTATAAGCTGTGGGTCTGTTGGGCCATGGTGTACACCAGTAGGCTTGCGGGCATACTGCACTATACAATCGAGCGTGTGTGAATGGACTAATTTACATATATACACCATGGACCAATAGCTTTATATCTGTAAGCTGTCTGTCATGTGGTGAGCAGCTGGGCAGTATGTGGGGCGGTTGCAGCTGCCTGCCGATGGCGAGAGGAACTGGATGGACTGGGAGTCCTCTGTGGGTGGGGGGATGGGGGTTACCACTGGATCACCGGGGGCTTTGTTCACTGACTTTTCGCTGGCTTCTGCATTTGGTGGAGGAGGATCCACTGGACCACCAGGGATATGACATATCAGCATAGAATGGTGATCAGTGGCTCAGGATGAGGAAGGGTCCACTAGACTACCAGAGCATTATTCTGTTTCTCATACTTCTGCGATCATGGCTCTGGGGGGTCCACTATACTACCAGGGTATGTAATCATTCATTGTATTCCGCTATTGGGGTTACAGGTGGGGCCTCACTAGACTACCAGGGCATGTTATTTTTTTTACTAATGCACGCTGGGCTACCAGGAGGAGGGGTTCCAATAGACTACCGAAGCTTGTGTTATATTCTTTATACCATGATGCGTGATTCACAGAGGGGGATGCCCCTCAGTCCACACATCATTCTGTGCAGGTGCCAGGTGCATTTTGCCAGGCTGCCCTGCACAGCCATCTAAATGGGTCATGGGTGATGCGCCCAGTGCAACTACAGTTGCACTGGAGCACTCCCAGTTCTCCCTGTCTTGGGAATGTGCGGTGCATTGTACATGTGCCATGCATATTCTGTGCCATATTCAAGGTGATGTAGCACATCACCTTTGAACTCCTCCCATGGCTGAGGCGCATCTCAGTTGTGCCATCTGCCACTTGTACCATTGCCTGGTGCATAGAAACATAGAAACATAGAAGTTGACAGCAGATAAGGACCTCAAGGCCCATCCAGTCTGCCCATTTCTTTTTCTACCTTATAAATGTGCCATCGGCCTTTGCTCTGTCAGTGGCCTATCTATTCATAGTCATTTGTATTGCTCCCTTATGCCTATCCCATGCCTGTTTGAAGCCCTGCACTGTATTCATAGCCACCACTTCTTGTGGTAAGCCATTCCATGCATCCACCACATTTTCTGTGAAAAAGAATTTCCTCACATTCCCTTAATCGGCCTCCCCTAATCTCATGCTGTGTCCTCTTGTCCTGCTAGTTTTCTTATATTTAAACATGTTAGACTCTTTCACCTTGTTTATGCCCTTAAGGTGTTTGAATGCCTCGATCATATCACCTCTCCTCCTTCTTTGCTCAAGGGTATACATATTGAGCTCTGTTAATCTGTTCTCATATGTCTTCTGATGCAGTCCTGCACCATCTGGTTGCCCTTCTCTGGACTGCCTCAGTTTGGTTAATGTCCTTGTGAAGGTGTGGCCTCCAATACTGCACGCAGTACTCCAGATGGGGCCTAACCAGTGTCTTGTACAGAGGATTATTACCTCCCTCTACGACTTGTGATACCCTACTAATACACCCTAACACCCCCTAGCCTTACCTACTGCTTTAGGAGGTCTGTTGATGATTTTAGGTCATCAGTGATGATGATGCCCAAGTCTCTTTCTTCCTTTGTGACTGCTAGCAACTCCCTCCCAGCCTATAGGTGGCTTCAGGTTTCTCTTCCCTATGTGCATGATTTTGCACTTCTTTGCATTAAATCCAGTTGCCACTCTTCTGACCATTCTGCTAGTTTATCCAGATCTCTTTCATTCTGCCCACTCCATCTGGATCATCTACTCTGTTGCAGATCTTGGTGTCATCTGCAAACTGACAAGCCTTACCCTCTAGTCCATCTGCAAGGTCACTAATGAAGATGTTGAAGAGGACTGGCCCCAGGACTGATCCCTGAGGTACCCCACTTGTGACTTGCATCTCTTCTGACTGTATACCATTTACCACCACTCTCTGTTTTCTGCCCTCAACCAGTTTGCCACCCAGTTGACCAATTTCTGACCCACCCTGAGCCTACCCAGCTTATTTATCAATCTTCATGGAACAATGTCAAAGCTTTGCTGAAGTCAAGGAGGCGACATCAACTGCTCCCTTGGTCCACCACTCTGTTACCCTGTCAAAGAAATCTATGAGATTAGTTTGACAGGACCTTCCTTTGTAAACCCATGCTGTCTTAGATCCTGTACCTCATGGATTCCAGGTGTTGCACTATCCTTTCCTTAAGGAGTGCCTCCATAATCTTGCCCACTACTGAGGTAAGACTGACCGGTCTGTAGTTCCCTGCCTCCTCCCTGCTACCACTCTTGTGCAGCGGGATCACATGAGCCCTTCTCCAGTCTTCTGGGACCTCTCCTGTGCTCAGAGACTCACTAAACAATTCTGCTAATGGCTCTGCTAGTTCCTCCTTTAGCTCCTTAAGTACTCTGGGATGTATGCCATCAGGTCCCATTGCCTTATCACCTGAGGCTTAGCAAGCTCTTGTGGGACCCTTTCTTTTTGTAGAGGGAGTAGTGCTCACCTCCTCCCCTGTGTCCATGATGCTGAGCTGTGGGCCCTGCCCTACCTTCTCTTCAGTAAATACTGAGCAAAGTATCTATTTAGGATAGATGCCTTTACAGGGTCCTCCTCCTCACATGCTCCCTTTTCTCCATTAAGCTTAGCAAACCCCTCTGGACTTTCTCCTTTCACTAATGTATCTATAGAAAGTCTTGTCACCTTCTTTTACTGTTCAGTCTAGTGTTTCCTCAGTTTGGGACTTTGCCTGCCTTACTGCCTTACCTGCTTCCTTAGGGCAGTTTGGTATGCCTCCCTATCTTCATCCCGCTGTGTTCCCTTTATATTTCCTGAAGGCCAGCCTTTTGGCTCTGACCTTTTCTGCTACTGTATTTGAGAACCAAAGTGGTTTCCTTCTTCTTTGCACTTCCTTTTCTGTCTAACACAATGGGATGTTGCTTCAAGTATTGCATCCTTAATGCTTGCCCACTTTGCCTGTACCCCTCACCTGTGTTTCTTTTGCCAGGCTAGCTTTACTCTGTTGGCCATCTTATCAAAGTCAGCTCCTCTGAAGTCCCATATTTTTGCCTTGGAATGGGATGATTTAGATGTAGTAGCCAAATTGAACCATACCATGTGATGGTCACTGGCCCCCAGGTGACGTTCTACCTGGAGATCTGTGATCCCTTCTTTGTTAGTCAGTACTAGATCTAGGATAGCCCTGTCTCTTGTGGGTTGCTGTACCAGTTGTTTGAGGCCCTCCCCCTGCAGGGAATCCACTATGAGTCTAGTTCTGGCAGATGTTCCTGCTGGTATTGACCAATTTGTATCTGGCATGTTGAAGACTGAATACTGGGCCCCCAGTGTCTTGTTCCATACAGTCTCACAGTAACTCATTTCAACTAATTTCTGGGGATAACTTAACTATTAGTTATGAGTGCATTAAAAAGTACTAACATCTTGAACTTCCACAGATCCAAAAGAGGTTCACTTCCATTTGTTAAGGTACATAATCAAGCAGGAAATACATGAGATTTGATGGCCTCCCAGAAGGGGGCCCACATTTTTAGGAAGGACCCCTTCATCCCAATTAGCTGCAATTTGTGTTCTCTCCAGTTTTAGGTATACTTGTAAGTTATTTGACCATAGTGCTACTGAGGGGGGTCCCAACTTAGCCATTGCTGAGTAATGGTTTTCCTTGCTTTTATGAGGGCCAGTTCCCACAACCTTGTCAGGCTCAGTGGACATTCCTCAGCTGGGTCAGCCCCAGAAGAAGTTCCAGGGGTGTGTTGGACAGGTGAATATGCAGCACCTCTTACATCATTCTGTGAATTTCATGCTAGAATTGCACCTCACTGAGGAATTTCAGCATGGCGTGAAGAAAATCCTCATCTTCTATATGAGAATTTGAGCACTACACAGACTTGTTAGGGAATGTTTTATGTCTTCTGACTGAGGTAATTTGTGTCCTGTATATGAAATTTAATTAAATATGTTTAAGTCAGTTGCTGTGTGCATAGGTGGTAAAGTTTTTCACAACTGTCTGCCAGTGTTCTGTGTCGAATATCTCCGTTAGGTCTTCCTTCCATCGGCCTATTATTCTGCTAAGGGGACAGGGCATACTAGTTTGTAGTTCTCTGTATACTAAAGTCAGAGGTTTTTGCAGTGGTTGCAGTCTAGAAGACACCTCCTCTATCAGTGAGAGGCAGAGACAGCCACTACCCCATCACCTCCTTGGGCCAATACCTGCCTGAATCTGTGATAGACAAATAGGTCCCTTGGGTGCAATCCATGTTCTTCTTGCAAGTCCCAAAAAACTCTCAGGGTTCCTACTGAAACAGCTGGCCTATGTTCTTAATGCCTTTCTTGACCACTGAAGTAGGCTGTTATTCATCTCTGCAATGCAATAAGACTGCCCTTTGAAGGCTACTGTGGGACTAGTGTATGGGGAGGGGCCTGACTGGAAAATTATTGCTTTTTGTACCTTAACTCACATATCAGCGGTTCTTGTGAAAGGATTTCCAGTGTCTGGGGAGATCAGTTTTTGTCGAGTGACAGCAAGTACCCCCCCAACTCCATTCCCTGCTCCTCTTCCTCCAGAGTTATCTAGGTGGGTCCCCCATCTTCTCCCACCACTCAGAGATATATGAGTTGAGCTGCCCAAAAGCAGTTTTGGAAGTGGGGTAAAGCACTCCCTTGCCAATAGCTGAAGTACTTGTTTCTATATTCAGGCTGGTATACCTTTCCATAGAAATGTATGTGCAAGTGAGTCTAGCTTCTGAAAAATGCTGCTGCCATTCTTTTTTTTTATGCTGCTCCTCTCTGCACACTGGCAAGTCTCTCCATCTCCTCTTCGGGCCAGTCAAGGGCACACCCATTCCAGACTACTCCCATCCATCCACTGCCCCACATCACAGCCCCCCAGGGTACCCCAATGTATCCCTTCTTCGGGCAGGTCCCCTTCCTATGATGGAGATAGCCTTACCAGCTAACCAGTTGTCCTGGTTGCTGCTGGAGTGGTCATTTGGTGATCAGGGATGGGAAGTCCATTGACGAGGGTCTAGTAGGCCATCATCTGACTGGCTGGTGCATCATGTTCCTCAATTTTCTCCCTGCTGGGATCATGATGTGCAGGACATCAAGGAAGATGCTGACATCTGTCATGCTCCCCTAGTCAATGGGACCTTGCTGCACTGCTGTTCTGCTGGCTTCCACCAGGAGTCAGCAGGTGCCGGGCCTCAACCCCACCCTCCTCCTGAAAGAAGGCAAGCAGTCATCAGATGTTCATGCCTTCTTCCCACAGCAGCCCTCCAACCCCCAAGTCCTTTCCCTAATCTAGGTCACCGGCGTCACAGTGGTGAATCTTTCCACTAAGTCGGAGGGCTGGCCTGCTGTTGCCATTCTGATAGACTGGGCCTTAAAGAGATAGAGGCATTCGGGGAGGAGACACATCTTTGTTACATTTATTCTAAAGGGGAATGGCATGGCAGGGGTCTCACTCTAGTGACATCCTCTTTAATGGTGTTCAGTAAGGGGGCATAATATACAGCAGTTGACAGTAGCTGGTATCTACACTCACAGATACTTTGGTTTATCCATGAGCTAAAGTCCCATGGCATTGCCTACCAACTGCTCCATGTTTAACTTTCAAACAAGAAGCAGCTCACTTGTCCTACAGTTCACTTTGTGACCAGAGAGTTCCCCATTCTCTTGCAGAAGGGCCTGTGTTGCTGACAACTCCTTGCCTGGATTCTGCAGGTACAAGTAATAAATCATCTGCATAAAGGTGATCTGTTCTCGGCTCTTCCCTGCTTAAACCCTGTATCTCAGGGTTCCATCTGATAGTCTCAGCCAGGGGCTCCAACAATAGGACATATAAAACAGGGAGAGAGGGCATCCCTGCCTTGTAGCTCTAGTTAGTGTGAAAGATGGTGTTGGGTCACTGATAATTGAGATTTGGACAGAGGGCTTTCGATGAAGTGCTGATATCCATGATATGATCTGGGACCCCAGTCCAAATCTCTTTTCGGTCTCAAACATATATCCCCACTTCAAATAGTGTAATGCCTTTTCTGCATCAAGGGCAAGGACCGCTGCTCCATGCTTCCCAGCTGTCTTCCTCCATCGATATATAATGTTGAGAGTATGCCTTACATTAAACTTCCCCTGCTTCCTCTTAATAAAAGAAACCCTCTTATGAAGGCTGTTCACCAAAGTACTAGGGATTAGCTGGTGATTCTACTGTGCTGTACAACAGTCACAAATAAAAGGTCTGGATTTCATGTTACTTATTATGTTTATGTCTGTGTCTTTGCTGGGAGTGCTGACTTTTTGGTAGAGCGTCTCATATTCTGGGCTGGGTGCCGATGACAGCACCAACCTCTGACGGCTGCTCACATTGGCTTTTTTGTTTGGAGACATTCCCCTTAACAAAGTCAGACTGATCCCTATGTATCTATTGCAGCAGGATTTGTTGTATCCTGGCTTCTGTTATTGTATCTTTTCCAATCCCTCCCTCCCTCTTGCTCTAGCTCTTCCTCCTCCTCCCAGCAGCCAGAGTCAGTCTCTCTCCCCATACATTCTTAACTTGACTCTTTCCATGCACCATAGTTTCCCTTCCCCTCTGATTTTAGCAAAATCCTAATGCCTACAGCAGTCTTCAACTCATCCCCCCAATGATCTTTAATTTCTTTCCTGCCACCCGTAGTTTCTCCTTTACAGCTGTCTTCCTCAGCTAATGTTTGTTGTTAAAAATGTTGTGCATTATTTGCCAATTTTTGTTTTATTCTTTGGTAACCTGATAAGGCCCACTAGGCACAAGTGCCTATTTTCAGGGGCAACAGGGAGGTTAAGTGACTTGCTCAGAGTCACACAGTATGCAAGTGGAGGTTGTGGGAATCAAACCTAGGTCACTCTGTTGGATGTACCAAACTCATTCACTGCTCTTTACTCTAACCTCTAGGCTATACTGCCAGCCCTAATTTATCACTGTTAATTTATTACCTCTTATTTTTATTACTTAAACTGCCATATCTATATTGCAATCTGTTTGTTTACTTGTTGCCACTCCTTTGTTCCCTTCCCCCTATGTTGCACCTGGAAACAAGCTTTGTCTCAGTGTGCCTCTCCCAGTTACCAAAATTTTAAATAAATAAATAAATAATCCTAGCTGCTACTATGTAGTTGGCCATTAGGAGTGAGATGGGGCAGTAGGATGAACAAATTTCAGGGTCCTTGTCCTGTTTAGGCAATACAGTAATGGTAGTCGACTGTGCCGGGGGGGGGGGGCATCTCACATTTTTGGAAGCTTTTTTCAAGTATTTTAAACAGCGGTTCCCTCAACAGATGGAGAAAAATGTTATAAAAGTCAACTGGAAGCCTATGCGCCTAGGGGCTTTACCCCGCTGTGGGCCTTCACTGCTCCCTCAACCTCCCTCATCTGAAGTGTAGCTTCCAGCATGTTGTTTTTAAATTTGTTCAACCATTACCAGCTTAATGGATGCTTTCTGAAAGATGTCTTCATATTGGGGCTCTGCAGGATTAGATTCTAAGGTGTACAAGTCTTGATAGAATCTACTGAATGCCCCCCGATTGCTCCCTGGTCAAATGTTAGACCTTTATCATGATGATTGATCTGTGTTATGGCCCTGTCACTCTTCTCTCAGTTTAAGCTGCCAAGCTAACAGCTTCCCTGCCCTATCCCCATTAAAATATTGTCCATCTTTTGCTAGAACAATTGACTTTACTGTAATTTTAGTAGTTATCGAATTTAGCTTCCACATGAAGTTTCTAAAGTACATTATAAAATGCGGAAGTAGTTTGTACCATATGTGACCTCTCATTGACTGCTATTTTAGTTTTTAGAGCTAATGCCTCTTGCTCATTACAGACCTTTTGGTGTTTGGCAAATGCAATGGTCTAGCCTTGTACATAGGCCTTTAGGGACTCCTAATGAGAGGAGTTTGAAGTAACCCCCCCCTTATTGTTCGTCAAATAGTCCACTATTGAGTTAGTTATAGTGACTACATAATCTTCATTTTTTAGCAGAGTGGGGTCAAGACACCAGTTCCTAGGTAAGGGGTGAGTTCTCCCTACACCCCTTCACCTCAGCCACACTGTCACAGTGGCATGGTTCTGTTATTAAAATGGGTTGATAAGGCTAAGTGATCCTCCAGTTTGGCCAGCCTGGCGGACATCAGGATTTTATCGATCCTCACATTGGACCACTGGGATCATCAACAGAAGCTGTACTCTGTCTAACTGAAATGTTGTAATTTCCAAATACTGAAAAGATCATAGGTCTTACACACTTTCAATAACGCCATCGCATTTCTGGAGCTCAGGAATAGTGACATTGGATATATAGTGTCAGATATAAAGTTAAAGTGACCTCTAAAACCCATGGTCCCTCTAATTGTGATACATCAAGTGCTAGCTTACAGAACACCTCTAGTCATTCCACATTGTGACCATAGACTGACCCCAGGGCTAGTTTGTACCTGTTGGTAACAACCATGTGGGCCAATATATATATATCCGTCCTCATCCATTATGGTGTGCCTAGTTTGACCACAGAAATCCAATCTCAACCATATGGCCACTCCCTGTGCCTTGCAGTTAAAGCAGATCCCATTTCAGGCCCCTTTCCATTCTGCAGTGGTGTACTGGTATTCTCTAGACATGTGCATCTCTTGTAACATCAAGACGTTGGCTTTTATTTTGTCACCCTATTGATTACTTTCCTCTGTTTTACTACATTTATCAAGTCGTTAATGTTCCAAGGCACAAAATGCATTTTATTCATCATCTTTACAAGTGGTAAATGACTGCCCAATAGTTCCTCCCATACATACCCTACTGTGTCCTGGGCCATTAATATTTAAAGCTATGCATACCACTGTTTCCCTGCTGCACTGAGTTTTTTAACTACTCACAGTTTTAACACTTTCTCCCTTTCCATTTCCCACCACCTCATTTTCCCAACATGAATAATAACCAGCCACAGAACAAACCACATTCCTTCCCCTTCCCCCTTGCCGCTTTCCGTAACTGTTGCAACAACAAATGAACTTTCCCCTCCTCCCCATCAGGGTTAGATGACACATGATGAAGTTCCCTTTGTGGTAGTATGCAGATACTTCATTGTAACAGTGCAATGTACCACATTATAACTAACAGTCTATAAAGGTTTGTTAGGAGGTGCACAGCTGCTGGGTCACAACTTATGCCAATAGTAACCGCACGTGAAATAGCAAAAGGTAACAGTTATTGAACTGAACATTAGTAAGTAAATGAGAGTTAGCTCTCACTGGATGTGGAATGCAGTATAATGGACAGCTGTCCTACCATACGTGTCCATAACCTTGGGGAAATCATGACATGGTACAGCTTGAATATGCCCGCCCAGCAAAGAAAAGCATTCAATTAAGTGATTTGTTTGCTGATTTTATTTATTTAATTATTTATCTATTACTTTTTATTTTACAGTTTTTGGCCAGGAAGGACACACTAAGCTGAGGCTTATTTCCAAGTGTGTCCTGGGAACATCGGAAGTGACTTGCTCATGGTCACACAGTATGCAAGTGGTGTTTGTGGGATTCATACCCAGCTCTTCAGGTTTGCAGCTCAGTGCTCTTAAACACTATGCTATACTGCCTGTTTACTCTCAGTTTCATTACAGTAAATTCATCTGCATGGTGCTGATAGCTCACAACTGAGTCATGGCTAGAGGTTTGTCCATAATACTTGTGATGTTTTCTAGGGGGGCCACTGGAAATGTTCAGTTCAAGCACATGGCTATAAGATCCTGCACATACTTCCTGCCCTTAAGCTCAGTCTCGGCAGTTCCTTGTTTGTTCTGGTCCATGTAAAACAAGCATTTGTCAATGCTGAATGTTGTCTCGCTGGCATTGGCATTGGTAGTGCAGGATTTAGAGATGCATAATAGGAATGGCAGTGAAGTATTGAACTGACGCCAACCCCATCCCTACCCTGCAGAGACTGACAGGCATTGGAGTGTGCCTTTGGGTCATCAGCTATAACGCTCATGGCATTTTACCTCACCCTATCCTGTAGACACTGACAAGTGTCGTGGTATGCGTTGGGGTCTTTGGGCCTTATACTTACCCCATTCCATAAGGAAACACACTGAGACAGGTGCAGTATAGGGAGAATGGGGTGAACTTTAGGGCTGAACGCTCTACGGCACACCTCAATGCCTGTCACTGGCTACAGGATGGGGGTGGAGATGGAATGGCATGAGCATTACAGCCAATGATCCCAAATCACACCCCTGACGCCTCTCAGTCTCTTAGTGAAGTTATGAGCATGCATAGAAACTGTGCAACACACATCCGTAACCCAATTATTTGTGGAATTTTTGTGGCCACATTTTCAACATAGGCATTTTGGGACCTCCCCTCATGAACAGTGGGGCAGCGATTTTGTTAATCTGTCCCAAAAGTTGATTTCCCACAGTGACCACGCCATTGTGTACCACACGTGCGGAAACACATTTTGGGAAGGCTGTGAAAAATGTCAGTTGTACTGTTCATACGGAGGTGTGAAAAATTGCCAGTGTTGAAAATCTGGCATGAAAATATTGCAAATTTGTGAAGGTACAAGTGTACTTGGAAACTGCGCAACGCACGCTTGTAACACAGTCACTTTATGGATGTTTGTCACCAAATTTTCAACATAGGCGTTTTAGGACTTCTGTTCATGAACAGTGTCACCGTCATTTTCTCAAACTGTCCCAAAAACTGATTTCGCACAGTGGCCACACTATTCTGCGCTGGACATGCGAAAACACATTTTGGCCAGGATATGTAAAATGACAGCTGTACTGTTCATAAGGAGGTGTGGGAAAATGCCAATTTTGAAAATCTGGGTGAAAATATTACAAATTCACGAAGTTCTGAGGTGCATGAAAACTGCACAATGCACGCTTGTAAAACAGAAATGTTTTTGATTTTTTCTAACGGATTTGCAACATAGGCTTTTTGAGAACACCCCTCATGAACAGTGCCACTGTTGTTTCATTAATTGGTCCCGAAAAGTGATTCCGCGCAGTGACTGCGAAATCACCTTTTGGGACCGAATAACGCCATGACAGTGACTGAATTCATGAGGAGGGGTCCCAATAACCCCATGTTGAGAACTTGGTGCCAAAATTCCCAAGATATGCACCAAAGTTGAAAAAACCCTATTTATGCCATTATACAGCTTACCGGCATTTCTTCAGTTTGCGGTTGGCTTTGAAGAGTGCAGACGCATTCCCAGTCCACCGAAGATCGCTGCGCTGTGCTCCGGAGGTAAGTATGCGGTTGGGGGGTGTGGGGAAGCAAGGTGCACAGAAGGTGGGTGCAGGTTGGGGGAGGGCCACCGGAGTTGATGAGGGACTGTTTTCTGCTTTGCAGGTTTAAAAAAAAAACAAAAAAAAACATTGTGGGACGGTTTTCTTTTACAGGGGCATTTGGCACGTTGGGTGAGCTCCCAGCATGCCACCTGAGTGTTTTTGTTGGGGGTTGTAGTTGATGGGGATTGGGCATCCCTGTTGGCACTCAACAAATGAGGGGACAGTATGCCGGCGGGGTGGGCTCCCCGTCGGCAAGTCGCTGAGGAAAGGGGACATGATGCCGATGGGATTGGAACACCCCCCTCGAAATGGGGTGTATTATGCCAACAGGGAGTGGGCCCCTGTCGGCAAATAATGTAGGTTGGGGCATGCTGACAGAGGGATTGGGCACCCCTGAAGTCCGCGGCGGCAGTCAGTGCTGCCATGTTAATTGAAGGGCTTCACCAGGAAAGGCACGTAGGGAGGGCATGTTTTAGTGCTGCTGCATGATGAGCTTGGCTCTCATTGCAGCGGACCTTCTCTTAGATGTGCTAACAACATTATGTATGCCTGGTGTGGTGTCTGCATGCTGGCTTATTGGGGAATGAGGGACGCACCTACTGATGCGTACCCTGTATTTGCCCAACAGTGACCACGCCTCCAAATCTGCTACTAATGCAATATGTTGGCTGGCACAGAAGCGCGAGCCAACATAAAAACTATGCTGCTATTATGCCTCCTTGCTACCTGTGTTCCCAGACATGGCCCAGGTGTGTTAGGGAAATTATATTGGAACAGTGGAATTTGTCAAAACTCCTCACTCATTGTTAATCTACTAAGAGCCAGAAATAAAAAAGAGTTGAACCTATGGTTTCTGCCTTATTTCAGATTAAAGTTATTGTGTCTTATCCCTCAGTGCAAATGTTTAAATTTAATATACAGCTTGCTGGTTGCTCTTGAAACCCAAGCAGTGAGGATAAGAAATAGATCTCTCTCTCCTCTGGTACCCACACTTGCCCCTTTTCACCAAACCCTTGAATGCAGTTTAAAGCTGAGTGTTGTCCAGTTTGCACCTTTTCAGGTCTCAAGAGTTATAAACTGATGATGGTACATCAGGATTCACATGTTTGCAGTGTAGCCAGACCAGTTAGAGTGATTTAGATGCATGTACGTGTGTTCTGTAATCAACAGCTCTGCACACACAGGGCTCTCAGCCAGGCAGACTCAGTTGGCTATGGGTTCAAGGACCAGCAAAGGCAGATTCCCGACCATCTTCCAAACCACTCCTAATGGGCTGGAGCATTATCCTTGGTTTGATTTCTCCCATCTGATATGACATCCTCCATCTGTATATACGTTTCAGTCTCCAGCAGGTCACTAAAATGGCACAGTGGTTTCCCTGACCTGATGATTTGGAGCTTCAATGGACAGAGGTGAGCAAATTCCCACCCCATCACGTGGAACTTGGTGTTGTCTACATTAAATTGCTGCCTCTGACCCTACAGTTCTCAGCTAAAATCCTGAAATATGAAGACTTTTTTGCCAACGATGGTTATTGGCCCTGCAGCCTTAGCCATCCTTAGTACTGCCTCTTTGTTGTGGTACCACAAATATTTTATTAGGCAGTGGTGGGACCTGTCTCCTGGCTTTTGCTTGGCACCTGCTCTGTGGGCATGCTCGGTTTCAAAGCACTCAGCACCAGGTGCCAGCCTCACATGCCTCATGAGTCATTTTTGCAGTCACTGCACAGGATTGCCACCCTCTGTTCTCTCCGGTAGTCCTATAATTCTTAAGGTTGAGCTCCATGATCTGCGTTTTGATTGTCTGCTTTCAATCTTCTAGAGTTGCTTTTATTGTGTAATGATCTGTGGTCACATCAGCCCAGGTGTCATCTAGTTTCAAGATCCTCCACTCAACTTCATCAAGGCAGGAGGCATGAGAGGTGGCAGTCTCAGACAACCCCATCACAGTATTTGTAGGTGGGTGATTTTAGAGGCCCCCAAGATGAGGAATGGGACAGGGAACTGAACTCATAAACATTGAAAACTGCAGGGAAAGGAGAGGTGGTAATAGTGGGAGACTTCAACCTGCCCAAGGTATACTGCAGTGTACCATCCATAACATATGCCAGGAGTCAAGAGAGCCTAGAAGTGTTGCAGAGTTGATTCCTGACTCATGGTATCACAAAACCCACCAGGAAGGCAGTAATCATTGATCTAGTGCTCACAAATGGAGAGCACAAACAAGAAATAATGGTCAAGGAGCCATGGGTGGAAGTGACCATTGCACAGTGTGGTTCTGGTCGGATATGGGCAGGGAAAACATTCCCACTAGGACCAGGGTCCTGGAGTTTAGGAGGATGAACTTCAGGGACATAGGTAAAGTACTAAAGAGGCACCTAGAGGGCATCAGAGCAGATATGGGGTGGACCAAAGGTGGTCCATCATTAAGGGTGGAATAATGCTTGCCACAGAGGATCATGTTAGACTCAAGAAGAAGAATTACAGGGCCAAAGAACCCAGCTGGTTCAGTACTGAGGTCACCCAGGTAATAAGGGAAAAGAGGTTGGCCTATAGGAAATTCAAAAAGACCAAGAAAGAGGTGGATAGGTAGAATTACCTAAAGTTGGCTAGCGAGGCAAGTAAGATAGTCCTGTGGGCTAAGGCTCAGAAGGAACTGCAGAGAAATGAGGAAATTTAGAAGGGGAAGCAGGCCTTTTTATGCTATGTAAGTGAGAAATGGGACAAGAAAAATGGGATTGTTAGGCTTCGGAAAGGGGACAATTTGGTGAAGGAGAACAAGGGAAAAGCAGATGTACTGAATGGATACTTCTCTTCTGTCTTAACCAGGGAGAAAGATGAACCAGTGCCTACAGGGGGAGAAGAGGAGCAGGGGGTGAGAGGATCATGGATGTGGTAGTAGAGGAGGATACAGTGAGGGTAGGGCTGCTAGCATTGAAGGTGGAAAAATCACCAGGCCTCGATGGCATACACCCAAGGGTGCTGAGGGAACTGGAAGAGGAGCTTGCAGGGCCTCTGCCAGGCCTGTTTAATAGTTCACTGGAGTTGGGTATGGTACCTCAGGACTGGAGAATGGCACATATGGTGCCCCTTTATTGGAGTGGTCCCAAGGATGCTCCAAGGAATTACAGACTGGTCAGTCTGACTTCAGTCATGTGCAAGCTCATGGAGACCAATCTTAAGGAAAGTTGGTAGGATATCTAGAGGAGTATGGTGGGTGAGAGATCATGTCAAATGAATCTGATTGACTTCTTTGACTGAGTCACTAAGGCAGTGGACAGGGTCCAAGCATAGCACATCTTTTACCCAGACTTCAGCAAGGCCTTTGACTCTGTACTCCACAAGAGGTTGATCAGAAAGTTGGCAAATCTTGGGATTGGGGAGAAGATGACCAGATGAGCAGAAAACTGGCTGGGGAATAGAATCCAGGTGGTGCGGAAGGGGAGTTATCTAGCACCAGGTAGGTTACCAGTGGGGTCTCACAGGGTTCGGTGCTTGGGCTGGTGTTGTTCAATGTCTTCATCAACTATACTGGGGATGGCATAAGGACAACATATGCCTATTCATGGATGACACCGAGCACTGTGGGAAGGTGGACACAGGTTAAGGGATACAGGACCTTCAGGATGACTGAATAACCTTGAGAGGTGGTCCAGGATTTGGAAGCTTGGCCTCACTGAAAAGCAATGTAAAGTTATGCACAGTGAAGCCAAGAATCCCAGGACAGAGTATTACTTGGGAGGAGTCCGGGTATTTGCAGCAGAGGAGGAGAAGGATCTGGGAATGATGATCACTAGTGACCTGAAGCACTCCACACAGTGCAGGAAAGCAGCAGCAAAGGCAAATAAAAATGTTGGGCTGCATAGCTGGGGATCAGCAGTAGGTGAGAGATGGTTATACTGCCCCTCTGCAGGTCACTGGTGAGGCCACATCTGGAGTTTGGAGTGCAGTACTGGTGCCCACACCTTAAAAAGTACATTAAACTGCTGGAGATTTTCCCAAGGAGGGCAACTATGATGATCAGGGGCTGACAAGGTAGAACTTACAAGGAGAGATTGGGGGCCCTGAACATGTACTTCCTGGAGGAGAGAGAGAGAGAGAGAGATGAAACATGACTGAAACCTTCAGGTACTTGAAGGGAATAAATAGTGTGGATAATGTGAGTTTCTTTAAGCTAAGTGGCAATCGAAATATAAGGGGCAGCTGCAAAATAAGGGCTGTTAGCTGCACATCCGAGCACACTTTGTAGACCTTTTCTGCTGGCAATTTTTGTATGTTCGTAAGTTGGGGGGGGGGGTATTTTATTTATTTTTTTATTTATTTAGTGATTTGGAAATGACCTTTGAGTGCAAGCTCTTTTACAAAGGTTCCACGTCATAGATTGCAAAACAAAGTACAATAGGAGAAAGCAAAGGTACATCACAATGAACACAATGAACAATACAACTTGGATTCAGAACTCACAGAAGAACTCCAAACATAGGTACAAGTTAAAATAAGAAGAAAAACACTTTATGAGGATGGGGGAGGGATAAGCAGCCACAAACTGCCTTGTCAGTAGTTCAGAGGGGTTAGCTGGCAGTGGGATGAAGAAAGGAGGTACGAGAGAGAGGTAAGTACTGCGGTGGAGATGAAAGGTGGGGGAAAAGGGTGATAAGGTATAGGGAGAAATGGGGGGATGAGGGGAGGCTGAGTGGAGAAGACATGCTAGAGTAAATGGTGGGTGAGAGGGGCATGGTCAGGCAGCTTGGATTAGTAGTGACTGTTAGGGAAACTCACGGGACTGGGAGTTGGGGGAGGGGGGAAGGTGGGGTGGTGGGTGCTGGAGGAGCATGATACGAACTTATTGCTGTGGAAAGTCATGATAAGGGACAGAGGGAGGGGGTACTGGAGGCCTGCCTTGTGCTTGCTGGGGTGCAGAGAGAGCAGGTGTGGATGGACTTGGGGCAGATGCACTTAGAGAGTGTTATCAGGTGCTGTCTGAGGTCAGTTTTGAATTGAGTCAGACACCTAGTGGCCAAGAGATTCCCAGGGAGTTCATTCATCCACAGGGGGGCTTGGTAGGCAAATGCACATTGCCCAAGCGAGGTGCGATGGAAGGGGATAGCCAAGACCCCTCTAGTCCTCCCCCTGGTGACCTGTAACAAGTTGGCCTCCTTGATCAAATTGCTTACACAAGGTGGTGTTTTACCCAATAGAGCATTCTTCCCTAGGATGCAAGTCTGGAATTTGACCCTGTTTCTTAATGACAGCCAATTTTCGCTTTCATACAGAGCACAGGTGTGAGTGCCACGCTCAGCATCTAGGGTGAGTCTGCAGGCTTTGTTGAGTGCAGTCTTAACCCTCTTGAGCACTGTATCCATTGCTGCCCCATAGACCACTAGTCCATAGTCAATAGTGGATATGATGGAGCTGTGGACTGAGAGGTGGAGGGCCCCCAGAGAGAAGTATTGCATGTGCCTATACAGGACACCAATCTCGGTATTGCTTGTCTTGACTAGAGAGTTAATATGGTGCACAAACATGAGAGTATCATCTATTATGACCTCCAGATACTTGAACAAGTGGACGTGTTCCAGTAGCTCACTGCATGAGTTGGAGATGATGAGGAGGTGGTGCTTATTTTTGTTTTGGGGCTGGATATAAGCATGGCCTTGGTCTTCTTGTAGTTTAGTAGCAACTTATGACTACAGAACCAGTCCTCAAGTTTGGAGAAGGACTTCTGCAGCTCATAATTGTAGGGCAATCTGAGATGTGCTGCTGCTCAAGAGCATAGCATCATCTGCATGTAGTATGAGTTTGGTGTCGCAGGATGTGGGAAGGTGATTTAAGAAGAGGCTGAAGAGTAGGGGCCCCAGTATTGATCCCTGGGGTACCCCTAATGATACCTCTCTTGTGCTGGATACTGTTTGCCCAATTTTGACACTTTGATTTCTCTGTATCAGGTAGTCTTGGAACCAGCAAAGGTCATTGAGCGCCACACCCATGTTTTGCAGTTGGGTCAGTAATAGGTGGTAGTTGACTGTATCAAAGTCTTTGGTGAGGTCAATAAAGACAGACCTCACCAGTTTGCCTTCATCCAGGGCCTTATGTGCATAGTCTGTGTAATCCAGCAGGGCAGTGGTGGTACTGTGATTTTGTCTGAAGCCATGCTGGTTGAGGCATGGTAGATTATACTTATTGAGGCAGTCGATGAGGTGACCCACCACAATCTTTTCCAGTGCCTTAGATGGGGGATGGAGATGGGTCTGTAGTTGGCTACCAGAGACTTGTCACCTCCTTTATGCACTGGCATAACTAGGGCCTGCTTCCAAACCACCAGGAACTGGGCAAGGGCCAGGGACTTATTGTACAGTGTGGTAATGGGCACTATAAGAACATCCAGGCTGAGGGATAGAAGTTTCATGTCTATCTCGTCACTGCCCGGTCTGGTCTTACCTAGTCCTTTCTTGACCATATTTTGGGCCTCCTTCACCATCACCCTTTTAAAGTAGAAGGTCAGGTGAGAATACTCGGTAGATATGTTGTTGGAATGGTTCAAACCAGGTTAAAATAGGCAGGTGGTAGCACTGGGGTAAGATCTGTGAAGGTCTTATTGAAGGCTTCTGCAATAGCTAGAGGGTCTCTAATGGGGGTGTTACTGATAATGAGCAGCTGAGGGTGCTTCTTGTCCTCCTTTCCAAGGATGCTTTTGATGTTATCCCAGAATCTTTTCCCATCACTCCAAGAATTGCTAAGCTGGGCCTTATGATAGTTGGCTTTGGCGAGCCAGATTAGTTTAGTGCAGCAGTTCCTGGCTGTTCTGTAACACTGGTAGTCATGCTTGCTACCTGTGTTTCTGGCCTTCTCCCAGAGTATGTCCCTTTCTTTCAGGTGGGAGAGGTGCTCCCCATCAATACAGTCATTTGCCTGCTCTCAAATTTTTCTTTTCGTGAGCGGGGCATAGATGTCACAGATGGAGCTAAAGCCCTTAATGAAGTAACTGAGGGCCTGATCAAGGGTAGGTGCCAGGTCGATAGGAGTACTGTCATGTAGGGCAAGGGCTGATTTGAGGGATCCAAGTAACCCTTTCTCAAGACCCTGCTTTCAATGAGGATGGGTGGGCATTTGATATATATATATATATATAGACCGCAGGAAGGTGATTGGGGAGTGGTCACTTGGCGTGTCCAGGAGAACCTTGATCTCAGAGATCCAGGATGGTGAGCTTGCTAGGACCCAGTCTAGGAGGGTACTGTTTCCTGTCTTATAGTTCTGCCTGGCAGAGCAGGTGACAAGTTGTGTCAGGTTGGAGATGGCTATCAGATTCCTGAAAGGGGCAGTCTCCTTTCCATCCCAGTTTATGTTAAAGTCCCTGTTAATGACAAGCTCCAGACCCTTCAGAAGGGTGCTGATAACATCCATAATTTTGGGAAGGCCTGCTGTGGCTTTCTTGGGGGGCTAGGTAGATCGTGGCAAGGATGAGAGTTTTGCCATTCTCACTGACCAGTGCCTTTGCCACTATTATCTCATGGTCCTCAGCCACCGTGGTTCCAGGGAGGATGGAGCACTGCAGAGAGTCTCTGGCATAGATGAGGCGTCCCCCACCTCTCTTGCCTATTCTATCAATCCTGTATGCTTGGAAGCCTTTGAGGGTAACTTCGCTATCTTTAATCCTACTAGTCAACCAGGTCTCCATTAGGCAGAGGATGTCGGGGGTATGGCGGGCCATCCATGCCTGTAGTTGGTCAAGTTTTGCAGTTAAACTGCAGATGTTCAGTGAGGCTATTTTTAGGCCTTTAACCTTATGAACACCAGGGTCCATTGAAGTGAGTGGGCCCGGGTTCGAGTGAATGTTGCCAGAGAGGAGCATGAGCATAAAAATGACCTTTCTGGCAGAAAGGTTTATGCTAAATTCAGCTTGTACCTTCTGTCACAGAGGCTTCAGGTAATTCAGGTGGTTGAACACTGGTTTAATTATTAGGGTATAGCTAACCATTACTACCCCTGTTCAAGGGGAGGGCATATGGCCACCCATGTTTGTAGGGTAAGGCCAAGTGAGTCACTGCCCACAGCCAAGTGAGACAGTTTCTGAAGGTGCGTTTGACAGCTATGCACTACCCAGTAGGGGTTCAGAGGGGTGTAGTAGCAGCCCAGCTAGGCATCTGGTGCTGGCTGTATCAAGCCAGGTAGCAAGGAGCAGAAGGAGATAGCACCCCTTGATAGGGGACATGGCAGCTTGATTCAGTCATCAAGCCTGACACACTGGTGTCAAAGTGAGGCTGTACAATTAACCACTATACTTGGTGGGTAATGAACAGGCAGTACAGCTTAAAGAGGCAGTTGGCAGTTTGTAGCTGAAGTGGGTGGAATTAGCAAGTGTGGGCGTGGCTTCTATGTATTTAACAGAGGCTGGGGGCAGGCGGTGTGGGGCAAAATTCTGTTTAGCTATGAAATTAAAATAGTAGGCTCTGGTTTCCAAGAAAAAAGCCGTGAGAGAGTAAGCACCAGGGAGAGGAAGGCAGGGAAGCAGATTTAGAAAAAGAGGTCAGCAAAGGCACAGCACAACTAGCTGTATAGAGTAGCGGCAACTCAGACCCAAGAAGGAGAGAAAGGCGGGTGCGTCCTGACTGATATAGCACCAGAAGGAAGTTGATGTTTAGTAGCTGCTTGCCTACAGGAGAAGTTGCAGAAAGCCAATAAAAAACAAAAGGAACAGAAGGGAATTGCCTATTGTGTATTTAATAGAGGCCGGGGTCGGGGCAAGCAGATGAAAAATACAGATATCCACAAAAAGCTGTAAAAGCTGGTAAGCAGAAAGCTGAGGAAGCCCAATATGCCGGTATATTCATGATATTTTAGAAATTAGGCACCTGCTTGACACTAGTCAGGGGAAAAAATGGAAACATAGAAACATAGAAACATAGAATTTGATGGCAGATAAGGACTGCTTGGCCCACCCAGTCTGCCCATTTCCCTATCTACTGGATAAGATGCAGACCCTAGTTAACCAGCAGCCTACTTCTTCCTACCCCAACCCCCTAGAATGGCCTTATGACTGTCCCATGCATGCTTGAATTCCACCACTGATTTTGACTCCACAACCTCCTCCGGAAGGCCGTTCCATGCATCCACAACCCACTCGTGAAAAAATACTTCTAAATTACCTCTGAGCCGCCCTCTATCTTCAAATTGTGCCCTCTTGTTCTTGCACACCTCTTTTTTGAAAGATGCTACCCTCTTGGACTTTGTTGATTCCTTGAGGTACTTGAACGTTTCTATCATGTCCCCCTCTCCTCCTTTCCTTGAGGCTATACATATTAAGCTCCTTTCATCTCTCTTTCATATGTCTTCCGGTGCAGACCCTGTACCATTTTAGTTGCCCTCCTCTGGACAGCTTCCATCCTGTCTATATGTCTTTAGGAGACTGGGTCTCCAGAACTGCACACAGTACTCCAGATGGGGTCTCACCAGCTGTCTGTACAGAGGGATAATAACTTCCTGTTTTCTACTGGTGATGCCTCTCCCTATGCATCCCAGTATCCCCCCAGCCCTCCTTGCTTCCCTCTCACATTGCTTGCCCACCTTTAGGTCATCTGATATGACTACCCCCAGGTCCCTTTCCATTTTTGTTGTTGTTAGTATCTCACCCCCCATTGTGTACTCTTCCCCTGGGTTTTTGTTTCCCAGGTGCATTACCTTGCACTTCTTAGCATTGAATCTAAGCTGCCATACATTTGACCATTCCTCTAACCTTGCCAAGTCCCTTCTCATCCTTTCCACCCCACCCTGTGCATCAACTCTGTTGCAGATCTTTGTGTCATCTGCAAGAGACATACTTTTCTTCCAGTCCCTCTGCAATGTCGCTTATAAAGACATTGAAGAGACCTGTCCATACTGAACCCCGCGGTACCCCACTAGTAAACCTCCTTTCTTCTGAGTGGACTCCATTTACTAGTACTCTCTGTGTCCTATTCTCCAGCCAATTCTTTACCAGGCTGTCATCTTGGGACCCACTCCCAGGCTGGCTAACTTGTATATTAATTTTTGTGTGGGACTGTGTCAAATGCCTTGCTAAAGTCTAGGTAGGCCATGTCCACAGCCCTCCTGATCTACTACTTTGGTCACCCAGTCAAAGAAATCTATCAAATTCGTCTGGCATGACCTTCCCACTGTGAATCCATGCTGCCTAGGGTCCTGTGCCCTCTGGCCTCTAGATACTCAACAATTCTTTCCTTCAGAGTGATTCCATCATTTTCCCTATCACTGAGGTTAAACTAACAGGTCTGTAGTTTCTGCTTCTGCCTTGCTCCCACTTTTGTGAAGGGGAATCACATCTGCCCTCCTCCAGTCCTCAGGTACCACCCCATCCTCCCATGATTTGTTAAAAGGGTAGTCAGTGGTGTCACTAGCTCTACCCTTAGTTCTTTTAGAATTCTGGGATGAATCCCATCAGGCCCATTGCTTTGTCCACCTTCAGTTTTAAGAGTTCTTCAGAACCCTTTCTTCTGTAAATGAGCTGGTATCAACTTCTGTATCCAGAGTGTTTCTACTGTTTGTTTTATGTACCTCCCCTCTTCATTTGTAAATACTGAGCAAAAATATTTGTTTAGTATCTCTGCCTTTTCACAGTCTCCTCTGCCCACCCTCCTCCCTTTATTAAGCCTCAATATCCCTCCTTGGTCTTCCTTCGCTCCTGATGTACCTATAAAAGGTTTATCCCCTTCTTAACTGAGTTGGCTATCTTTTCCTCGGTTTGGGCCTTTGCTGTTCTGACTGCCTTCCCAGCCTCCTTTTGCTTTAACTGATACAGTTCTCTGTCCTGCTCCTTCTACGATTCCTTGTACTTCCTGAATGCTTTTCTCTTGAACCTTCACTGCCACCTCCTTTGAGAACCATAGTGATTCTTACATCGTTTTGTTTTGTTTATTTGCTTTACACAAAGGCTCATAGCTCTGTGATGGCAGTTTTTATTATTCCCCATTGTTCTTCCACCCTCCTTCCTGCCCATTTGCTAGTGCATTCCTTAGGCACTCACCCATTTTGGCAAAGTCAGCCCTTCTAAAGTCCAGTACTTTTGCCTTTGTATGGCTTGACTCTATTTCTATGTTTATTGTGAACCATACTGTTCGATGGTCACTAGTTCCCAGATGGCTACCCACTTCTACATCTGTGATCCTCTCTCCATCTCCATTTGAGAGAACCAGGTCTAAGACTGCTCCCTCTCGAGTGGGCTCCAATACTAGTTGTCTAAGGCATGCCCCCTGTAGGGCATCTAGAATAACTCCACTCTTCGAAGTGGCTGCTGCAACTGCACTCCAGGTAACATCTGACATATTCAGATCACCCATCAGCAATATCTCCCCTTTTTCTGCCATTCTAAGTATACTTTCTATCATTTCCTTGTCCATTTCCTCCCCCTGAGAAGGGGGTCTGTATACAACCCCTGTGCAGATTGTGGTGCCATTGCCTGTCTCCAAATTTACCCACAGTGCTTCTTCTCCTCCCTGTTTACCCTTTTGTTCTGTTGCTTTTATTCCTTCCCTTATATAAAGAGCTACTCCTCCTCCTCTTTTACCCTCCCTGTCCCTCCTGTAGATAGTGTATCCTGGTATGTTTACGTCACAGTCATGGTTTTGTGTATACCATGTTTCTGTGACTGCCACGATATCCAGATGTTCCTCCTCCATCAAGGCCACTAATTCAGGAAGCTTGTTACCCAGACTACAGGCATTGGTACTCATTGCTCTCCATTTTTTTGATGGCTTTATCTTCTGTTGCAGCACACCCCACTGACCTTTCTGCCTCAGTGTTTTTCTCATTTAGTACCCTGTTTTGTAGGGAGAGGCTGGGATTTTCCTGCTGCTTATCAGTGCCTCCCCCTTTGACTAGTTTAAAAGCTTGCCAATGAAGCATTTAAACCGATTGCTCAAAAGACTTGTTCCCTTCCTGGACAGATGCAGACCATCCTGCCAGTATAGGTTGGTGTCCCTCCAGGTGGAACCCAGTCCCCAATGAAGCCAAACCCCTCTTGCTCCACACACCATTTTTCAACCATTCATTAAACTGCATGGTGCTAATTACCCTCGCCTCCCCATGCCATCGACAGGCAGCACCTCTGAGAAGGATTCTGTGTGTGCTACTTGTCTTAGGCCCCTCCCCAACTCTGCAATGTCCTCCTGCACTGCTCTAATCTCATGATGAGCCAAGTCATTTGTCCCTAGGTGGACAATTACGTCCAGCTCAGACTCCCTTGCAGCTGTTCTCATGATCCTGAGGATGTGCTTCCTGTCCCTCCAAGCCATGGCAGCGAGAGAACAGAGCTAGAGGGAGGAGGAATTCTAGTTGGGAGAATATGCTTGTCAGGAATAGAGGAGCTGGAAACTTTGAGTTTGGGTGGCAGACAGGCAGTGAGAAATAGGTGGGCGGGTAAAGTCGGGGAGCAGTATGAAATGGGAATGCACTTGACAGGTGATAAGGGTAGCTGTCACTTTGATTTAGAGAAGCAGAGAGGCAGAAGAGTGTGGGGAGATGAGAGAGCTAGAAGGAAGAGTTACACTAGATAGGGAACGTGCTTAACAAGAGACAGTGTTGCTGTCACTTTATGCTTGGGCAGCTGGCTAGCAGTAGCCTGTAGGAGTGAGCTAGTAAGCCAGGGCAGGGTTTAAGTGTATTTAAACAGGATCGGGAGTGGGGGTAGGCAGAAAATCAGTTTCCTGGGGCTCCCTCCCTTCCTGGAGGTAATCAGTCCCCAATGGCAAGTCCATACATGGGCTTCTGTGAGGGGCTGGTGTCTTCAGACCCAGACTGCGGATGACAGTCTGGCAGGTCGGGTTCATCAGAGAACCACAGCTGTGGATCTCGGACTACCTGAAAAGAGAAGGACAGGGGGAAATTAAGTAAGGGAGGCAGGGGGTGGGACTGTTCGTGGAGCTAAAAAGAAATGCAAAATGGCTTAAATAGGGGGTGGGTAGTAGACCAAAATGTTAGGCAAGGTGCCACAAGGCCTGAGAGTGCAAGGACAGTGCTAATTAAAACACAATACCTGAGTAAAAAGGTGAAAAGGAGGGGGTGAGTTCAAGACCTGAGCTGAGATCGCTGCTGGGTCTTAAGAAGGAACACTCTACACGCACTTAGATTAAATCAGTAAAACTTGAACTCTAAAATGCTAGCAAGACAGTACTAACAGAAATCAAAATCCAGTAAAATATAATTCAAGCATTAACAGTGCAGAGCTATATGGAGCCAATCGGAGTGCTCCTGGAACTAACTGCAGTCAATGGGTCGCAGCAGTAATAGGCACCAGATTTAAACCCAGAAACAACTGTCTTCATGTAAAAAAGAAAACTCAGGCTCTTAGAGCTCCCTTCCTGGAGGTAATTAGTCCTCGAGGGCGAGTCCGTACCTAGGCTTCTGTGAGGGGCTGGTGGCTTCAGATCCAGACCGTTGATGGCAGTCTGGCTGGTCAGGTTCGTCAGAGAACCATGGCTGTGGCTGTTGAACCACCTGGGCTTCTGTGAGGGGCTAGTGGCTTCAGACCCAGACCACGGATGGCAGTCTGGCAGATCTGGTTCATCAGAGAATCATGGCTGTGGCTCTCAGACTACCTGGGCTTCTGTGAGGGGCTGGTGGCTTCAGACCCAGACCGTGGATGGCAGTCTGGCAGGTCGGGTTCATCAGAGAACCATTTCTGTGGCTCTCGGACTACCTGGGCTTCTGTGAGGGGCTGGTGGCTTCAGACCTGGACCACAGATGGCAGTCTGACAGGTCGGGTTCATCAGAGAACCATAGCTGTGGCTCTTGGAGGAAGGCCAGGAAACATTTCTTCATGGAGAGGGTGGTGGCCAGTTGGAATGCGCTGATAGAAGAGGTGGTCTCAATGAAGACAGTTGTCTACTTAAGAGAGAGGTGCTGGGATACATTTAAGGGGAAAGTAAGGGTCAGTGGAGGGGCAGATGGAAAGGAATGGAGTACTGGGGAGGGGGGCAGGGTCAGTAGTTTAACCTATGGACCCTACAATAGTGGCAGACTAGACAGACTAAATGGCCTTATTCTGCTGGCTTCTTCATGTGCTTGTATGTTTGTAAACCCTGCCACCATTTATTGTCTACGATGTGTGAGCATAGCTGGCATACCACTCTCTAACATGCTTGCACTGCAACACATAGCCAGTGTCCGCTGTCTGGGATCTTACATAGAACTCTTGATGTTGCTCCAGCTGTGATCGTCCACTGGTCATGGATTTAAATGAAAGTATAGACTGTTTTTCTTCTTGCTTGAGGGATGCTATTAGTAAGTGCTCTTGGCCCCATAGTTTACTACTTCTCCTACTTACTGCAGATGCATTCTTTTGCTTTTTTTATTTTGTGCTGATGGGGAACCCAGTGATTTCACATCTGCCATGTTAAGCGGCAGGTCACAGCCCCCTTTGATGCCATATGGTTATTAAAATTACCCAATCAGTTGAAGACTAGTTGCCAAAACAGTTAATCGTTAGAGTTGGGCAAAATTTAAATTGCAAGTAATAAACAAGCATTTGTCAATGCCGAATGTTTGCTTGCTGGCATTGGCATTGGTAGTGTAGGAGTTAGAGAGCTGCATAATAGGAATGGCAGTGAAGTATTGAACTGAAGCCAACTCCACCACCACTCTGCAGAGACTGACAGGCATTGGGGTGTGCCTTTGGGTCATCAGGCATAACAGCCACGCCATTTCACCACACCCTACCCTGCAGATACCGAAAAGCATCACGGTGTGCCTTGGGGTCTTTGGCCTTTACGCTCACCCCATTCCATCAGGAAATATGGTGAGATGGCTGCTGTATAGGAGAATGGGGTGAACTTTGGGGCCAAAGAGTCCAAGGCACACCTTGATGCCTCTCACTGGCTACAGGGTGTGGAATGGTATGAGCATTACAGGCGAGAATCCCAAGTCACAACCCTGATGCCTGTCAATCTCTACAGGGTGGGGCATTATGGTCGGAAACCCTAACACCTAAGGCGTTCTTGGCATTTTCACTCCAAATTTTCAACATGGGTTTTTTGTGACCCCCACCTTATGAACAGTGGTAATATCAGTTTGTTAGCCGAAAGCTGATTTTGCACAGTGACTACGCCATTTGGCACCAGAGGTGTGAAAACACTTTTCGAACAGGATGTGAAAAATGACAGCTGTACTGTTCATGGGGAGGTGCAAAAAATGGCAATGTTGAAAATCTGCAGTGAAAATATAAAAAAAACTGATGAAGTCACGAGCGTGCATAGAAAATGCGCAACGCACACCCGTAATGCAATTCGTTTGGGGATTCTTTACAGCTGATTGTCAACACATGGATTCTGGAACCTCCGCTCATGAACAGTTTCACTGTGATTTTCTTAATCTGTCCCGAACAGTGATTTCCCACAGCCACCACGCATTTCTGCGCTGGAAGTGCGAAAACAAATTTCGGCCATGGTGTGAAAAATGACAGCTGTACTGTTCATAAGGAAGTGTGGAAAAATGCCAGTGATGAAAATCTGGAATGAAAATATTAGAAATCCATGAACTTAAGAGGGGGCGTGGAAACTGCGCAATGGTCGCTTGTAACACAGTCATTTTATGGACTTTTTTCATAAAATTTTTAACATGGCCATTTTAACACCTCTGCTCATGAACAGTGTCACTGTGATTTTCTTGATCGGTCCCGAACATTGATTTCGCACACTGAATGCGCCATTGTGCACTACATGCGTGGAAACACATTTTGGGCAAGATGTGAAACATGACAGCTGTACTGCTCATATGGAGGTGTGGTAAAATGGCAATGTTGAAACTCTGGAATGAAAATATCGAAAATGCGTGAACTTACTATCGTGCATAGGAACAGCGCAATGCATGCTCGATAAAACACTCATTTTTGGGAATTTTTTCACCAAATTTTTAACATAGCCATTTTAACACCTCTGCTCATGAACAGTGTCACTGTGATTTTCTTAATCTGTCCCGAACATTGATTTCACACACCGGCTGCACCATTATGCGCTACATATGTGAAAACACATTTAGGGCAAGGTGTGAAAAATGACAGCTATACTGCTCATAAGGAGGTGTGGTAAAATGGCAATGTTGAAAATCTGGAGTGAAAATATTGAAAATTCGTGAACTTATAAGCGTGAGTAGGAACAGCACAATGCATGCTTGTAAAACAGTCATTTTGAGGAATTTTTTCACCTAATTTTCAACATAGGGTTTTTGGGGGCCTACCTCATGAACCGTGACACTGTCGTTTTGTAACTTGGTCTCGAAAGGTGGTTCCACGTAGTGACCTCAAAATCACCTTTCAGGCCCAATTAACAAAATGACAGTGACAGAATTCATAAGGTGGGGTCCCAAAAACCCCATGTTGAAAATTTGGTGAAAAAATTCCCCCAAATGCCTGAGATATGCATCAAAGTTGAAAAAAACCTATTCATTCCATTATACAGTTTAATGGCATTTCCTCAATTTGCGGTCAGCTTTGAAGAGTGCAGACGTGTTCCCGGTCCACCAAAGATCATCGCGCCGGACTCCAGAGGTAAGTATGAAGAGAGGGGGGGGTGTGGGGAGGTGGGTAAGCAGAGGGTGGGTGTGGGGTCAGGACAGTAAGCGAGTTAAGGTTTTTTTCTTGCATGTTTTTTTTTTTTCCTTAGACGATGCGGGGCTTGTGCCATGCTGGGGTGAGCTCCCAGCATGGCAGCTGGAAGGCTGTTTAGGGGGGGCAGTGGAACCGATGGGGGATTGGGCACCCCATCAGCCATACAGACTGTTGCCACGCTGGGCTGGGCTCCCAGCATGGCACCTGGAACTCTGTTGGGGAGGAGTGTGGTAGAGGCGAAGGGGAATTGGGCACCCTCGTCAGCCATACAGTGTGTGCATGGGGGGGACGCATGAGCATGCAATATGCATGTGTGTGGGAGGAGCGCATGAGCACACACTATCTTATCGCTGCTCACTGAAGTGGAACTCCCTCTTTCAACTGTAGGGCACTGCATTTTCAACTGCTGTCATAGACAGCTGCAGCATTCATTGACTAACTGTGGCCACACTTGCAAACACACTGACTGAATTGGAAGACAGGGTGCCACACCTACGAAAACTCGGATGATGGCACTATGTTTCTTGCACATGCGTGCAAGCAAACATAATAAGTAGAAGTAGAAGAAAGAGTGCCACCTGTTGTCTGTGTGATTACTTGTAATCCAATAGACACTCCCAAGTGGATAAGAACTGTGAACTCAAACACAGCAGCACTTGCAGTTAAAACTTCATGTTTAATTCATATTTAAAAGTTATTTTTACAGGTCCACAAATTCACACAATGTGCAAAAAGCACATACAGTCCTCACAGTGTATCCACACCAAAGTCCTGCAGCTCACATTAGGTCACAAGGGAACTCCCATCTGTCCCTAACCGGTTTCGCTCCCCTGGAGCTTTGTCAAAGGTCAAATAAGCAGCACCATCCCTAACAGAAATATTCAACACCTAGAGTTTTGACTCTTCAATTTACTATGTAAACAAGCAGAGAGAGTACAATAAAAAAACCTTCTAGCACTTACATGTGGTCGCCCCAGTAAAAGACACCCACCAGTGAGAACAAATAAAAAAACATCGGACCAGTTTCACACATCAGCTCATCATCAGGATGTGCAACTAGGAGTGATGATGCTTTTGAAACATCCACTTAAAGTGACAGTGTCACTTTATGGTTTTCAATAAAGTATACTAAATTACAAAAAAAAAAAAATTAAAGTGACAGTGTATTATAAGGTACATAAGTATATTTCTTAGAAACATTATTTCAGCAGCACCGATAAAAAAATTTTATAATCACATCACACCATTAAATTCATATAAGGTGTTTATATGTCCAAACATAGAAATACAATTTAATATATGGATTTTGAAAATAATAGTATACTAAAGCATACAAAAATTCTGGTAATATCACTGGTGCAAAAGTGATAATACCATCAATGCAGACTGATAACGGTGTCATTCAGAGCCTGTAATACTATCGTTAGGAGCTCTGAACAATACTACTATATTATCAGCAAAACTGAAGAGTGCAAGCACAGGAGTCTCCTACACCATGCTATGTTATCAGTGTCAATCAAACAACAGCATCCTCTATGTGACTCATGACTGGCCACTTTGTCTCTCTGGGCAGACAGAATTTTCCAAAAACATGGTAGCCATCTCTTGCTTAGTGAAACTGTAGTGTGACCTCCACATTTCCTCTTTTTTTTTTCTTTCAGTTGTTCCAAAAATTGAATTATCTGATTGATCCTGCTTACCCCAAAGAAAAAAAACAGGTAGGACTGCTTACCAAATGTAACACAAGATTTGAGGTATACCCTGCTTACAGTGGGGTGGGGGCAGGGAGAGCAAGATGGTGCAGCAGTCAGCCAGGACCAACAGAGTCCTTAACTGCAGCAGCCCACTGCCCATTACAAAATGCCAAAAAAATAAAAAAAAACTTGGATCCATATATTAAAAAAAATAACAAATAAGTTAGTATACATCACAAGGCAATAATTCCACCTCAAGGTTCTTGGGACATGGAAACCTCTCAATGAAATTATTGCCTTGTAATACACATTAATCTATCTGTTATTCTATTTATAACACATGGATGGGGAATTTTCCCTGTACAAAATACCTTTGCTTGTTTCCTTGTAGACCTGTAAACAAATTATCAATTAAAGCTATATGCCTATGCTAAAAGTGTGTACCTACAGTAATCAAACAAGTAAAAGTTTATACCTACACTAATAAAAAAAAAAAATAAAGTATATACCACCACTAGTAAGAAGTATATATCTACACTATGTTAAACCCTATGGGACAATTCTAATAACATAATTAACACATCACTAAGAAGCTAGCCAAACCAATTAACAAGCAGCAAAAGTACATGGAAGAAAGACACATACTGTATGCAATACTCTTCCAACCCAGAAATTTCCCAAACTCCTACCTGCACTCACTTCACACCATTCTCTCCTTCCTTCAACAGTCCTTTAGGTGCCATAACCTGCCTGCAAATGCTATCTTTGTATAAATAAACATCCAAATGTATTATATTCAACAAACAATGGGTAAGAGTGGCACACTTGGAAGTATAGAAATCTTGGGGGCTAATCAGGGCCATAAAGCCACTCACCTTTCAGGCTAATGGCCATATAGCCCTAATTAGCCCCTTCAATGGGTATACATCCTTGTATACCACCCTTACCCATCATTTATTCTATGTATAATGCCAAGATCTGAAAAATAATTTGCACAGTTTGCTTTCTTACATACAAGCACACCGTGCAGGGGCCAAGAAAAAGTACAAATGCCATTACGTTACCCATTGCTATCATAGCTGCATAGAACTGTTGGTTTTGCTGTATCTCGTGCCCAACATCAGTCATTTAGATGAATTTAGTATTTGCTTGTTTGCAAAAAAGGGGGTTATATAGCTCATTGGAATATGTTCTCGATACTATTACATAGCATAAAAGCATTTTTTTGTTACTTGCTTAGTGACCTGGTACCAGGAAAAAATGGCAAATATAAGTTCAATTAATTCAGATCCATAATGGCACGGTAGTGTCACTATCGTTAGGGTTGAGTACCCCATTTAAGGTTAAAGTGTGAAATTTTGCAGCTTAATAACTTTGCCACTGTATGAATGATTTACCTGAAATTTGGCATGTACGGAGCAGTAACACAGATCTCTGGATCTGCCAAGCTTCATAATGGTCGCATATAAGGTTGAGGAGCTATATAGCACCATAGAAAGTCATATTTACTCTTTTTTGCACATTTTTTGCTTGTGTCTACAGGTCATACTGTTTTCGCGACTAGTCCGAAAACTTATGAGAACATGCAGCTGGGGTCCCCGATGTGCCTTTCAAAGATTTCGTGAAAAAATATTAAACGGTTCAAAAGTTATTCAAAGAACAATTTGCCTATTATAGTCAATGGGAAAAGTTAACAAAAAGTTTGACAGTGTTGCAAATGCAGTTTTTAGTATCGCAAATGACCCCTGTAGTGTTGCAAATCTGCCATTTTATTTTCAGTTACTGGTCACAGAAATGCTTGGCATTTAAATTTGGGACCCTCTAGGGACACAATTCTTTTTGTGTTCACCTAATTGAGCCCTGAGGGTGTTAACCATGTCTTTTTTTGGGGGGTTAAACACCCCAGAAATATGTTTTTGAAATTTTTGGAAACAGTAGTGTTGCAAACTAGTGTCGCACTTGTGACACTTTCGTGATTTTTTTTGCGAACGTGTCATGATTGGCAACACTACTTTGCCACACTATGCCCAAAAGAATAGGAAATCTTTGCCACCCTGCAGCAAAAGAATGGTTTGGTCTTTTTGGCTGAAATTTGGAGGGAAGCAAGCCAAGATCCCACAGATGTGCCCTTTGGTGGTTTGGTGACAAATTATTAGAGGGCTGAAAAGTTATGGTACTCTGAAGTTGACAATTTTTCCCCATAGGCTAACATTACGGCATCCGCCGTGCCTTTCAGGGCCTGTATCTCAGAAACGCTTCGAGATACGGACATTTCATCAAAAAAATGCTTAGCCCCTCACAAGAGGGCTAAGTACAAAACTAGCAAGGAAAGTCATAAATTATATGAAAGTTTAATTTCTTTTCTACGTCGTACGGTTCCTGAGATATAAGCAATTTAGTATTCCAAGTGTTCATTTTCTACTCCGAGGCCCATTATTATGCATACATTCTTTGTATTCACTGTGTTTCTCAATGCAGCATTTGGGGAAAAAAAAGGTGTGTTCTTTCATTACTGTTACAGTTAGCGTTTCCACTTGTGTTTCTGTAACCATTTGCGTTAGCACTCCCGTCTACACCACCATGTGCATTATCCTTTGCATTTTCATTTGCACTTGCATTTACGTTACTGTTACCATTTGTGTTTCCATTACTGTTTCTGTTTGCGTTTTATTTTGTGGCACTGTGTGCATTACCATTTGCATACGCACTTCCATTTGCATTTGCGTTTGTATTTCCTTTGGTGTCATTGTTGGTGTTGCTTTTAGCATTTGCGTTTCCAATTGCAGTACCGTGACCATGCGCGTTACCATTTGTGTTTCTGTACCCATTTGCATTTGCGTTTCCATTTGCGTTACTGTTCGCTTTGGCATCATCGTTGCTGTTACTGTAACTGTTTGCGTTTCCAATTCTGTTACCATTACTGTTTACATGTTTATCATCGTTTCTGTTTCTGTTGGCCTTAGCATTTGCATTTTTGGTTGCGTTTCTGTTGTCGATTGTGTTAATGTTTCCTTCTGTGGCACCATTGCCTTTACTGTTTGCATTTCTGTTTGCGTTTGTGTTACCATTTGCATTTTTCTTACCATTTGCATTTCCATTGGTGTTAGCGTTTACTTTACTGTTTTCATTAATGTTTGCATTTCTGTTACCGTTAGCATTTGCGTTACCATTTCTGTTTTCATTAACATTTGCGCTTGTGTTTCTCTTACTATTTGTGTTATCATTTACGTTTGCATCACCATGTGCATTACCATTTGCACTTGCATTTGCATTACCATTAGCGCTACTATATGACAAAAAAAAAATCACATGGTGGGAGTGTGGAGCCCAAAGGGCCCAGCGCTCCCACCACCACATTCCAGTCACAATTTATAGTGCTCATTCTCAAAATTAAGGGATATTTATGGCAAAAAAATCCATTTAATGCATCAGTTAGGGTTGTTCCACAGTGACAAAAGCAAGGAAATTTGGTATTAGGGCTGCCACCCCTTGCACCCCAAACCCACCCCGTCCCCACCAACAGGCATCTGGGTGTGCATTGGAGTCATCGGTCCTAACTCTCACCCCATTCTCCTATACTGCACCACCTCAGTTTGTTTACATATGGGATGGGGTGAGAGTTAGGACCGATGACCCCAACACATACCCCAATGCCTGTTGGTGGGGAAGGGGTGGGTTAGGGGTGAAAGGTGTGGCAACCCTAACACCAAATTTCTCACTTTTGTCACTGTGGAACAACCCTAACTGATGCATTAAATGGATTTTATGAATATATATATATATATATATATATATATATATATATATATATATATATATCTTCCAACCATATTGTTCACCAGTTTCTGAAGAAGGCACTCTTGTGTCTATTGGGGCATTATCTTTTTGACTTTAAAAATGGCCTAAGTTCAATCAAATGATTTAGCCCTGGTGTATTCCAAACACAAAGTTCAGAAATCCAGAGTAACTCCCTCTTTGAAATGAGTGAATCCAGAACCCTCCTGAATCAAGATTCCAAGTCATATTTAAAGGCAGAAAGATGACTCCCTAAAGGCAGCAATAGTGCCTTTTTCTTTCCAGGGTGTGTGTTTTATGCCAATATATGTTAATATATGATCTGTATTAGCTTTTTATGTTTGTATGGAAAACTGTTGAACAATATGGTTGGAAGATATGTTATATGAAAAAGATTAATATGTACAGCAGGGACCTGAATTAATATTGAGCATATAATTGGCATAAAAATGATTTGTGCAATGTGACAGTGGCTATAACACATTCCAGTGTGCTACAGAATCCCCCCTTCTTTTGCAAACAAGTGAATATTAAATAAAAAAAATGACTGATGTCAGGCAAGAGACGCAGCAATGCCCACAGTTCTATGCGGCTATGATTGCAGTAGGAAACGTAATGGCATTTTCACCTTTTCTGGACCCCTTAACACTGTATTTGTTGGTAAGTAGGCAAATCACAGAAATTATTTTTCAGATCAGGGTATTACATTGTATTTCTAAATTCAGACATATATATACAGTGATATGTACCTCTACTCCATTAGCAATGCTTACTTTCACTCTCTTGCTCTCCCCTCTGTGAAATCTACTGCTGGTAAAGTAGCCTACTTGTTTTGCCTCCCTGAACTGTGGGATTCTCTCCCACCATCCATCTGCTCTGCTCCTTCCCTGCATGCTCTAAAATATCTCCTCCATGATTTTTCTACTCACTTCTGCAGTTGCTCTTAATACTGATGTGTGTGTGTGTGTGTGGGGGCACTTCTGTCGGCTGCCTTCCACTCTACACTATCACTAACTCTAGTACAAGCCATCTCCCCCAGTCATCGATCACTACACCCTTGCTCCTCATGTGAATGCATTGTAACTCACTTCTTAATGTACTTTTGCTCTTCTTTCTGAAATTTATTGTATTGCACTTTTATTCATTAGAAACGTTTTCCTGTAATCTGCTTATTTTGTAATAATGTTTCCATTGTGCATTGTACTGTGAATTTTCACTGTTCTCTACTCTTCCCCTCCCACAGGACACATCTGGAAATGTGCTGATACAATCTCAGTATGACTTTCCTGGTAAAACTTTTGAAATAAATATATCAATAAACTATATATTGTAAATGTCATGTGATTAATAAATGTTTCTGTAAGTGCTGCTGAAAGAATGCCTTTATGATATTGGCTTATGCACTTTATAAATACATTGTCACTTTAAGTGAATGCTTCAACAGCATCATCGTAAATCCTGGACACACTCCCTGTTGATGTGCTGACATGCAAAACAGCTACTGCAACTAACTGTGATGCTTCAGGGGTCCAGCTGGATCCTCACATCATTCACAGCTACACTACACATCATGCCATAGATGGGGGCACATGCTACTCAGACAGGAATCCTACCATAGCTGCTACACACCCCCTCCGTCCCACCACAGCCAGCCACGGCAGGGTAATCAACCCCCCTGCCATGCTGCTCAGCCCTCTGGACATGCAGTGAGGGCTGCTGATGATGACTGTCAGTAATCTTTCCTAGGAAGGTGTCCCCTTAAGGGACTATGGGACTCACTGTGTTACACAACCTGCTGTTCTGAGCAGAGGGGTGATCCATTCAGACAGCAGGATGGGCATCTAGAGTCTGCCACATCTTCTGTACCTGGCCCCTGTCCCTGCCGTGCTCCTATGTGCTGGCAGGGCAGGGTCAGTGATGGGCAGCTGGCAATGCTGCATGGTGTATTGTGCATGCCAGTCTGGGTGTGAATGGGCATGGGCCAGGTATGTGCCTATCACACATACTTGGCCCACAATAATACATATGGTAGGCCCAATTATTAAGAGCTGAGTGGCTTTTATTGAGACTGAAAATTTTGCACCATCAAAACTGGGTGAAATTAAAATTCTGTTTCTGTGAAATTTTGTGAAATTATAGTAAAATTAGTCACAGAAATTTCCCTAGATTAAATTTTCAATTTATTCCATCTAAATGTAAACCCACACATCCACATGGTCGAGACTCCAACCAGAGTCAGCTAAAAAACTGGGACCAGCACTCTCCTTGATTGCATACACTCTAACCAGCCTGCTCACATCTCCAGTACTACTGTTCTCCTTGATTCATTGAGCGACCACTCCCCCATTACATGTACTTGGACCCACAATTTCTGCAAACCACCTCCCAGAACTATAACAAACTGGTACTACTAAAAGGTCACCTTGTGCTGCTAAAAGCGGACCTCCAGTGCATAGACGGGTCAGACCTCTATGAAACCAATGACTTGGATACAGCCCTGGACTACTTCATAAATAAATTTAACACCATCTGTGAAAAGCATGCCCTGATAAAGACTAGCAAAATAAAAGGACACTGCAACCCCTTGATCACCCCAGACCTCTTGGATCAGCTCCATGCCAGAGATCACCTATGGCAGAAAGCAAGAGCACATGGTGCCACTGCTAACATCCAGAGGTACAAAAAAGCTCATAATGAGTGCACGAAAGCCATTGGACTAGCCCAAAACAAATTCTACAAGGAAGCCCTCTCCTGCTCCTGGAATATCAGCAAGTCATTCTGGGACAACCTCAATGTCATAACCGGCAAGGATACCAAAACTGCCCCATTAGTGCTCATGGTTGATGGTGCACTATCCTTGGGCCATCTTCACATTGCCAACACACTTAACAACATGTTCACAGACCTAAACAGTGTACTACCAGTAGACTACTTTAATCCCCCAACCCTGGCTAATCATAATATGCCCCAGCAACCATCTTCTAACCGACTGCTCTTCTACCTTAAAGAAGTCTCAGAAGCTGAAACCATAAAGTAGCTGGAGAAGGATCTGGGGAAATCACGACAGAGTGGGGTCACCCTGGACCTTAAATTTGTCAACCTGGCCCTTGCAGAAATCCTTGGCTCACTCATTAAAATAATTAACGTCTCCCTTTGCCTCTTACAGTTCCCCCAGTGATGGAAATCAGCAACAGTAACTACAGTGCACAAAGGTGGGGACCGGACTCTGCTCAACAACTACAGACCTATCTCCATACCACCCCATCCAAAGCTCTAGAGTGGACTGTGGCAGATCAGCTTGTCGAGCACCTGAACCAGTACCAACTCCTCTGTCCTGAACAACATGGCTTCTGATCTGGACACAGTACCATCACGGCCTTACTTGAATTTACTGCTTTCATCCACTACTTACTAGACCAAGGTCTTCTGGTAGGGGCACCTTTCATCGACCTATCAAAAGCCTTTGATATGGTGCACCATGAGCTCCTTCTGGAGCAGTTGTCTGCCACCGGTCTTTCTACAGAATCTGTACGCTGGTTCAACAGTTACCTTCACAACCCCTCCCAAAAGGTCAGGATTGGTGATATCCTCTCTGATAGCAGACCAGTCTGTTCTGGGATCCCACAGGAGTTAATTCTGGGACCCCTACTATTCAGCTTATTCCTAAACCAACTGCCAGTCATCTGCCCAAGCCAAATGCCCCTATGCACGTATGATGCAGTCATATTCCCCAGTAACCCTCATTCTGAATTGCTGGTGGTTGATCTTCAAAGGGGGTTTTCATCTGCTGAAAAATTATTTAAGGAGCACAAGCTAGTAATGAACTGGAAAAAAACAAAGACGATGTACTCCAGCTCCCAAAGCAAGTTTAAGGTCTTCTCCCTTGCAATCATGAATGAAAGCGGAGACACTCTGGAGTATGTCCAGCAGTTCAGGTACCTGGGCATGACAATCGACTCCGCACTGTCATATGTCCAACACATAGACAGTACAGCTAGGGTGATCAACACAAGAATAGGGATTCTTTACCATCACAAGCACTGTTTAACATATGAAGCACTAAACCTGGCCATCAACAGTTCAATAGTCTCCCTCATCGACTATGGCCTTGCTATTTATGGGTCAGTGACTGACACGGCTCTGCACTGCATCTCCATTGCACTAAACAAGGCATGCCACCTTCTCACAGGTGCTGCAAGACTCACACACACCTGTGATCTCTACACCCAGGTAGGGTGGCTCCAGCTGAAGGACAGAATAAAATACCAATCATGCCTTCTCACCAAAAAAGACTCTCTCAATCAACTACTTGCAGGAGTCCAGAATCTCCTAACCCTGCACTCAAGCACCCGACTCACAAGAAACTCCATCACTCAGATCTACAATTACCTAGATGCTGCACTGTCTTGGCATAACATGCTTTCTGCTATTGTGCTCTTCTCTGGACCAATGTCTTATCATCTGACATTACCAGTGCTGCAACTATTGGCTCATTCAAACACAAACTTCAGCAGCACCTTATTACAACCAGCAACTGTGACTGCACCCACTTTAAACTATAACCACCTACTTGCACTTTGCTTCATGTCAACAATATATGTTGATGCATCCCAACCTTAGCACTTCAGGTCACCACCCTACCTCACACCCGGTGCCTCCTCTACTCTTCCCAAACATGACACCCCCACCCACTCCCACTCCCCACCCATCATCCCCTTAGCCTGCTCCTCTTACCTTCCTCTATGTGTTTACAACTCAGTAGGGTGTCCTAACTTCAGACACTGGAAAACTATTATACTGCCTAAGCTGCTCAATTTTGTGTGTACCTCATTGTACCAAATATGTATCCTACTTCTGTTACAACTTTCTTTTAATGTGTGTTAATCCCATTAAAATATTTTACTGGTGGGTGAGGCTGAGAATGGCCGAGGGTGGAGAAAAGAGGAGGGGTTGGGGCAGCTGCAACTTTGGGGCACTAGCTACACATTCAAGCAAACGTTGATAGACCAGGAGGTCTGTTTCTGCTGGCACATCCGTAAGTTCGTATGTTCATAATGCCGTACCTTATCGTCTTTGTAAACTGACGTGGAACCTATAAATGAGTATTGGCTCACTGCTGTAATCCAAGTTCTCAATAAATTAATAAGTAAAAACGATTTCACCAAATGAGGCACGGTTGGAGTCCTATATCAAAAGCATATGTGTACAGTACTAAGCTTCAGATCTCTAGTTTTAAAGTAGAGATGTTCAGGATTGGTGGAATTGAATCTGTCTGAACTGGTTAGGAATTTCTGACTCTGAATCTGGTTCCTAGCTGACTCCAAGAAGGACATGAAAATCAGAATTGAAGCAGATATGGAAACCCAATTCCTAAATCTTAAATCTTTAATTCCTATGTAAAACATGTTTTAGCCTTCAGTTTTGGAATTAGAATTTTCAGACTGCAAATCCAAAAATCCTAATTCCAAATATTGGATCAGAATGTGATGAATCTTATTTCATGACCCAGAATCTGAACAACTCTACTTTAAAAGTGGTTAAGTTAAAGACAGCCATAACTGTACTTTGATTTTTTTTTAATGAAGGTTTTGCAAGTAAGTAAACTGCAAGATGCTAAACCACTGCAATCTGGAAACTAGATAATTGCAATGTCACCAGCTTTGGAAAGTTCATAGACCCTAAACTGGAAGCTGTGTGAGTAAGCTTTCTAATTCCATTCTTAAAGGATGGCTATGTTACACAACACCCAACAGCTGCAAAACAGCAGAAGTACTTAAAGGGATTTTCCGGTCTTCTGAAAACATTACTGTCAACATTAGAAGAGTTCTAGACTCACAAAATCCCCAACCCCCAAATTTTAATTTCTGAACATTCCATTCTTGATTAATGAAGACATTTGCATAAAAACACGCTCTTTGCTTTTTAGACTTCATATTTCCCCTGATGTTTTTTTCTGCTTTGAAATCACAGTCCTTTGTTTGTGAAATCAGAATCATGTCCCTGGCAACAGGCTATGATTTCACTAGTGAAGGATTATGGCTTTACAGCTGGTATAGACCTAGGCCCCCTGATCTCTGTGGCACTGTAGATGTAATTCTGCAGCAGGGACTCTGAACTTCTGCAGAACTGTTAGATCATGTTCTGTGGCAAGGTTTAAAGTCCTGCAGCAACTTAAATAAATAAATAATATAGAGCCAGCTTTACAGTTTAGGAGGACCCAGCAGGGATGACCTCTGAGGAGGGCTCCTAAATCTCACCACATAAATGTAAGTTACATAATTTCCCTTAAATGTCCAGTTTTATGCTTTTCAGCAGCTGTTCTGGCTCTCCTTATTTATCTTAATCTATAGTACTGAGGGCTTAGTGTCATTGTATGCAGTGTTAATGGCTACTGGTAGACACTCCCCCACTCCCAACCTGCTGGCAGCAGACACACAGCTGAACAGTAGTTCCGCAAAGGGGAGCTTGACATAGCTCAGCCATGGAGCACCCAAGCCTCCCCTCCTTCATGAACACCTATTGGGGCTCCATGTACAGTGCAGTTGGGAGTGGTGGGCTTTGGGGGGGGACACAAAGTCTTCCCAAACTGCCACCCAAAAAACTGCCATGCATTAAAATATAAAATATGAAGCATCAGCAGTGTCTGTGATTTTTGTTTCCAATTCACTCTTTCCTTGTTTGGTTTTCCTGTTTTGAATACATATTTAGCTTGGTTGTCACCTTCCTTATCTTGGCTTCTTCTTTTCTTAATTTTCTTTCATGTGCACTTCCCTGGCCCCTGCCCTATCCTGAAAGCCGTGGCATCTGCTGTGTCCCCCTGAGCATGGGTTGTCCTACAGCGGCCTGGGTGTACCCAGGATCTCACCTGAGCATGGGTTGTCATCATGGAACGTTGATGTGTTACCACTGGCCTATCATGGTGGCTCAGTTAGCTTTTTTCATTTTCACCTTTTTTCTTTTGTCTCTAGCCTCATTGTTTATATGGGTTTTTACACTACAGGATCTGCACCGGTGTTGTTGGTGCAGATGAATTGCACTGGTGCAGATACAGTAGTGCAAAGAGCTGCCAGAGTACTGCAAGCCACTCTGTTGCAGCACAGAGCATGAAACACAGAGCTGAGTGCACCAGGGTAGATGTTTTTTGTAAGTGTGTAAAAACTGTTCTTCCCCTACACCAGAACCACTCCCATTCATTAACCCTCTCCACAGGAAATGTCCCAAAAACATGGGAAGGTCACCAGGAATGCTGTACAGCTGCAGCACATGAAAGAAAAGGGCAGTGGTGTGATTGGAGTGGAGCAAGATGATTCAAGACTGCAGCACTCCTGTTAAGCTGTAATGTGAAAGGGCTTATGTTTTTATGTCAGGCAAAGCTCCCCTTCCTCCAGAGGAAATAATGGCAGCAAAGCCCTCTCCTGCACCCCAGACCAAAAGGTTGAAATGCTCTCTGGTCTCTTCTCCCCCTCACTCCCAACTTAGTAAAAGAAATGCTTTCTCCTCCCCAACCCCCATCTACCAAATGGCAGCAGAGGTCTCTCGTCCCCCCAATCCACAAAATGGCAGCAATGCTCTCTCTACTCTCCTCTCCTCTCTTCCCTTAGACCTCATGGCAGTAATGCTCTCTCTCACTTCCACTTTCCCTTAATGGTAGTAATGCTCTCTGCAACCTACCCCCTCTCAGCACCTAATGGCAACAAGATTTGCTCTCTTCTCCCTTATGAGATCCTGCCCCCCCATCAACAGCTTTGCAGGATCCCAGTTTTCAAAATCTAGCATAGCCCACCCCTGCCCATCATTGCCCCACCATCCATCCCAGGAAGGAAAGGGATGGTGTTTGCAGTGCTTGCCAAACAATTTCATTACAGAACGTTGACACACTGGGGCTGGCTGTCAGACTAGGCAAGTGTAAGAGACTGGGCCATCAGTTACAGAGCCAACATTTGATTCATTCACTTAAGTAATTTCCATCATCTAATAATTATTTGATTACTTTGACTACTGTATTGAGAGGGCAAGCTTTCTATGCTTTTTAAAAAAGCTTTAAAGCTGCATTGGTGCTGTCTGGATATATTGACTTGTCCCTCAGAAACATTTTTAGTTGAGATGCAGTACGCTTACCTATCTTGCCCACACATCCCTCATTCACTCTTTTATTTTGTACCAATGCCAATATAACACTGTCCCGAAGCAACATGTAAATATTTAAAAATGTATCATCTGCAGAGCCATTGTGAATTTTTTTCTATTTCTTTGTTTCTCTCCCTCCGTTTTTAGTTTCCACATTCTGCATAAATAATCTTTACCTTTGGCTTTTCACTTTTCTTTCTTTGGCTTCCACTTTTTAATTTCTTCAGTCTATCCAGTATTCTCTCATTCTTTTCATGTCCCCCCCCCCCAATTTTGTTTACTTAGTGGCCTCTTTGCTTTCCTTTTCTATAATTCATTCTTTTCTCCCCCTGGTACCAGAACTGACCCAATAGGTTGGCAACCTCCCAAGCCAATCCATAGCCACCTCTAGTGCTTAACCCCAAAAGGACTGGAAACTTCCCTCTGCCGCAGCAAGTCATTTCTGTCAGATGGTTTTTAAACAGATAAAACCCACCCCCACCCATCTTAGTCTCATTGTGTTCTTAAATAACCTTGAGAGTGCCATTGAGTGGCTTACACAGATTACACAGACATTTGATGGCAGAAAAGGACCACACGGCCCATCAAGTCTGCCCTTACATCCTCTCCTTTGCAGTTTTAAATTTGTCATTTCCAGTCGAACAGTGTACGATGATCATCTGCCTCTTCCTTCCTCAAAAGTATTGTAAGGTCTTCTTTTAGACATTACTCTGCCCCCTCATCAAACAAGAAAAACCTGCCCTGCATATCTTAGTCATACTCCACCCAGAGCCTCATCAGCTCACGTTGTATTTTTATAGGGGCACACTTTTTTGGTCCAACAATGTAGCATGGTCCTTTACTGCTTCCTATTACTGCTGGGCTTACATGCTGGATTCGTGCACGGTATGGCTTTGCGTGGGCCCCAGAAAGCACTACTGGGATGAGGGACAAGCATTATAGCCCATTAGCAGTAATAGGAAAAGGCAGAGGTTCATCAAACTACCTTTAACCTGAAAAGCGCTACATTATCAAAAAAAAACAGGGTGACTCAAGGTGGCTGTCAGGGCTGCATTGGGAGGGTTTTATGGGCTGAGTTGATTGGGGGTGAATTTTAGTTCTTATAAAGTTATACACAGGCACATTAATGGGCAGATTGAGTGGAACAGTATATGTCTAGTCAGGTTAAATGTTAATTGTTTAACACATTATGTTATTACAATATTACTCTACAAATACACACATGATAATAACAAATATCTAGTATAAATCCATACAAAAACTGTTATTTATTTCAGACAGATTTTCATTTTGCACAATTCCCCTTCTTGCTTATACTTAACTCTTTCTCTTCATTCAAGTAGGCAGTACTTTTTTGCTGTTCAATCTCCCACATGTGTAAACACTGTCTATCAATAACTTTCAAGTAGGTAATCACCACCTCTAATGATTTTAATGACTATGAGTTCATTATTTTTTCAGTCAAAATTTGGGGGCTTCCTTCCAATTGCTCCAGTATAGGCCACATAAATTTTATTCTTGCCTTCTGGTAAAGTGGGCATTTAATCACCAGATGGATTAGATCATCTTCCTCCATTTTACATTTATATAACCAGTTAGATTAACAAAAACATTAGAATCCATTTATTCTTTTGCTTCTATGATACTCAAATCTGAATCTTATATAAAGATTCATTCTTACTGGATTCCTATGAATCAATAAGTAGCTTTCCCTCTTGAAGGTCTGCTTGTTTATTGCCAGCCATTTACTTATTTTATATTTTGAACGTATTCCCATGTCTGTTTGCTTAAACACATCTCTCAGTCTTGTTTTTATCTCTCTTTTAATGTCCTCTTGTGGTCTTCTTAATATATACACTAGATATGTTATCAATCCTTATGGTTTTATCCATTTTTCTAGAATTTCCATAATTGGAAATTTGAACTTCCTGTCATAATAATTTATAGCCACTTTTAAACATTGTTTTGGCAGTCGATTATCTGGCATTATATATACCTTGAAAAAAGACAAAATAATTATTTCCTGGATCAAACTTTCTAAAATTGGTTGGCCTAGTTCAGTTCTTATTAGGGCTGCCAGAGCTCCCTTGGGTAGACCCAATATTTTCCTATAAAAAATATTTATTATTCCCTATACCTTCTCATCTATTTCCATACCCCAAATTTCTGCTCCATACAAGATTTGTGCTCTTATTTTAGCATTAATAACCCTTATCGCACCCTTGATGAAGCTTCCTCCATATTTGTAAAATAAGCTAATAATTGATGGCACAGACTTCTTTATTTTAGATTTTACCTTGGAAGTCAGCATGGCTTAGATGGTAGCACATCTGTCTCTGGACCAGAAGGTCGTGGGTTCTCATCCCACACCGGGATTGGACTTGCACCTAAAAATTGCTGGCATCCAAGTGCAGTATTGGGGGGTGCTGTACTGCTGGGGTGTGCTGTCCTTCGGATGAGACGTTAAACCAAGGTCCCTTCTGCCCATCCTGGTGTTGTCTAGGTGGGTGTCCAGGTGGAAGTAAAAGAACCCAGGGCACTCTTCTCAAAAGAGCAGGGAACATTCCCGGTGTCCTGGCCAACATTCCCCTTCCCATAAACTGGTTCATGCAATTATCCAGGCTGTGTGTGGATGATGATGTGTGATATGGCCACCACCACACATTCAGTCACTTCATTACCAGTCTAGCATTGCTTATCAAGCACTTTGAGATACTGTGTATGAAAAGCACTCTTCTTCTTCTACCTCATTAACATGGTTTCTCCATGTAAGAGTTTCAATCAAGTCTTTATTTATCCAGGTGAACACTATTGAGCAGGCTCATTTACAAGGTGGACCTGCATTACACAAGGTCAAGAATAACACTTTCATGTACAGATAATAAATAGACATAATTATATAGAAATAGAAAAAAATACACAGAGCAATAACAAGTATTTCAGGTATAGGGTTAACTAGGTTAGGGAGAATGGTATGAGAAGGGGAATTAAAACATTCTGAAACAGCCAGCATATTAAAACATTTTCAAACGGCACAGCATATCATTGGTCAGGACATATATGAACTTAAGGGTCAGATATGGAGGAGAGGGGTACAGGACTGCAGCTATTCTAGGAGGGGTGCTACAGTAGATGGGCTGGGGACATATTTGTCAGGAGTCTGAGGGTAAGAAAGGTAGTGGATTAGCAGAAAAAAAGGGGGGTATAGGTGGAGACAATCAAGGGTGCTGGGTTAGGTGGAGATGTAGTGAGCAGGTAAGCAGTAGGGACCCTAGCACACTAAACATGCTGGAAACAGCTGTATAGCTCCTTAACAGCCTTTGCATACAAGTTCTTGAAGGTGGTAAGACTAACAGGGAGACTCATATTTTTTTTTTTTTTTTGAAATTTAAGTTTATTGAGTTTTATATGTAAAGAAAACAAAATACAAGTATTGAAGATTTTCTGATCATACATAAGCATAACAAGAATATAACCCTAGAAAATACATATAATCACACAGAATTAGGCAGGAACAATAAAAAACTAACAACAACAACAAAATCCCCTCCCACCCCAACCCCCACCCCCATCGCCTGAGAGTTTTTTAGCTACAGGAAAAGCAGGATCACTAGAGAGGAAGACAAAGGCTAGAAGCCTGGATACACTGGAGATAGACAATGCAGCGGGGAATATCTAAGGGACTACACCCATCAGGATTAATTTAGATAGAGCACATATAGTTTGCCCCACTTCCGATTAAAAGATGCCAGATTATGTCTGGAACTAGCTATAGATTTCTCGGTATTGAAACAGTGGGACATCTCCTTGAGCCATTCCTGGTAGGTGATAGGATACTGATCCAACCAGTGTCTAAGGACCAGCTTTTTGACAACTATTGATATTAAAGACATGTGGTACTTGCGTTCCTTCACCACAATGCTAGAGTAAACTCCCAAGATACAAACTTCTATGGTGAAGAGCTCCTTGAGCCCCAAGAGTGGATCCAAGCTATCTCGAATTGTATTCCATAATGGTGCCACTCTGTGCATTCCCAGAGGATGTGCAGCAAATTCCCTTCAGCGCTCCACTATCTCTAATATATACTCGACTTTAAGTTTACCAAATTTGAACAACTTAACTGGAGTATAGTAGAGATTGTTTAAAATATAATATTGATCAATCTATGGTTATCTTGGGATAAGTAGCAGTACACGCCCTTCCAAATTGATTCTCATGATAAGGAGGAGCTAGTTAGGAGTGACCAGATTACGGACCTTCCAGGAGTTAGAAAGGTCGCTTAGTAGTTTATTATATATGATGGATATTCCTTTGGGATTACCAGCCGACTCTGTACTTTCTCTAGAAATGGCCTTATTTTGGAAGGGAAGGAGACAGGCCCAAAAATTTTGAGAATGAGGTGTCTCAATTGAAAAACTTTAAAAATATGTTGCTGGGGGATGTTGAAGGAAGTTAAGATTCTATCCGATAAGAGAAGTTAACCTTGCTCATACAGAGACTCCACCCGTAGGTTGTGTATTTGTGGGAGCCATTCAGAGGTTAGCCAACTACCTCCAATTTTAATATTGGGATTTAGCATGAGAGGTTGTCCTAGATCCTTGGTTTGTGATATGTTGAAAAGATTCCAGCATTGAAAAAGGATTTTAATAGAGAGACCAATAGTGGAGTCTCAAATGGCTGGGGGCAGCGTGGAGAAGGGGTGCCAAAAGATACGGGGGGGGGGGCGTAGGTTAAACTGATCTAGTAGACTTAGCTCTAGCTGTAGCCAGATTGGTTGAGGCAGGTTAGACTGTGTGGTGGACCACTTACCAACTCTGTTTAGATGACTAGCCCACTAATATAGTAAGAAATTAGGCAAACGAAGATCCCCTTTGTCTCTAGGTGCACTGAGTTTAAGAAAGGCGCGACGAGGTTGTTTCCCATTCCAAATATACTTGGATAGCAAAGAATTAACTTGACTGAAGTATTGCCTGGGAAGCCAAATACTAAGGAGATTCAGGGGATAGAATAATCGGGGTAAGATATTCATTTTGATGATGTTGATTCGCCCCCATATGGATATTGGCAGTTTTTGCCATCGGTCCAAGTCTCTGAATTTTCATAATACATCATCCAAATTAAGTTTTTTGACTGCTTCCACTCTCCCGAGCCACATGGATACCCAAGTATTTAAATGAGACCGGGACCATTTCATACCAACCATGTGAAGCCTAATTGGAAGGTAGAAGAATTTAGCGGAAAAATAACTGATTTAGAGACATTCAACCTGTAGTTAGATACCACAACCGTCAATGATTCATAATACTTGTGTTATGATGACTCAGGGTTGGTAAGGTAGCAGAATATCATCAGCAAAAGCTGATACGGTCAGGGGAATTGAGAAATGGTACAGCCTGTCACTCGTGGTGAATTTTTGATGCTAATGAGTAGAGGTTCTAGGTATAGGTTGAAGAGATAAGGGGAAAGGGGACATCCTTGATGTGTGCCAGCACATAAAGGAAATTGGGAGGAAAAAATCCCATTACAATAAACTTTTGCCGAAGGGGACTTGTAGATCGCCATGATCTTATGAATAAAGGAGTCAGGGAAGCCCATTCTCTTCAGAGTGGCCCACACAAAAGTCCCAGTTCACCCTGTCAAGGCTTTTTCAGCATCGAGAGCAACTAGGGCCTGGGATCTTGTGGAAGTGTGGGCCGCTTGGAAGACATGGGACAAAGTTCTCAAATGGTCGGTTGATGATCTACCCTGGACAAAACCAGCCTGTTCCGACTCAGCAGGTGCAGCCATATCTTTTAATTTGAGTGATAAAATTTTGATAAAATTTTGATATCATAATTTAAAAGCGAAATTGGATGGTAACTGGCTGGATCGGTTAAGGGTTTATCAGGTTTGGGGATTAAAATTATTGTAGCTTCTAAAAGAGAGGGGTCTATCGATTCTGCAGTGAACATATATTCATAAAGGTTAAAAAGAAGAGGGGAGAGCTCTTTCCAAAAAACTTTATAAAAATTTGAAGGAAAACCATCAGGCCCGGGGGTTTTCCCTAATGACAACTCATTGATTGCATCTTCCACTTTGCCTAAAGTGATGGGAGCTGATAGAATATCACAGTGGTGTGACTGGAGGGAAGGGAGATTGATTTCATCCAGGAAGAGCTCTATCCTCTGGGGATGTTATGGAATAGAACTCTTACTATAAATGCCTGTATAGAAAGACTCAAAAATGTGGGCAATGTCCCTAGGTAACGTCTTATTGGTACCATCCTGTGATTTAAGAGCCGGGATTAGACGGGAGCTCTCCATCTCTCTCAGTCTAAGAGCTAACATGTTGCCAGGTTTTTCGCCCTGATCAATATATCTGGTCTTAGTCTTAAACAAAGCATATTCAGCTTTTTCCCCGAGTTAGGTCATTGTATTCATTCCTGAGCTTAATAAGAGCTGTTAGGTTTTGCTGAGGAGTTGGAAAGGAGAAGATTGTCCTCGGCTGTTCTCAGCTGTTGAGATAACAAATTTATTTTGGACTCCCTTACTTTTTTCCTGGTGGCAGCAATCTTGATAAGTTCCCCCCTGCTGAAACATTTGAGGGAGCACCACAGTATGTCATCTCTGTGGACAGACCCTTGGTTCAGTTCTAAGTAAGAGAGGATCATGTGCTTGATTTGGGAAACCGTGTGGTCATCCTTAAGGATTTGCATATTAAGTTTCCATGACGTGTCCCTTTGTCCTTGGACACCAAGGGAAGTCTTAATCCACACCAGGGAATGATCTGAGATAACTATTGGTTCTATACCTACCTGGTGAACACTGCTCATTAAGGCAGAGCTAATTAAAATATAATCTATTCTTGACCAAGTTTGGTGTACGTGGGAGTAAAAGGAGTAGAGACAGGTATCTGGGTTGAGAAGGCGCCAGGGATCGCACAGTCCCAGTAGGTGGGTAAAGTCAGTAAGGGCTAGTTGGGCAGGGACATCAGTTTTAATGGTCTATAAGTCTTATCTAAGTCACTAGAAGGAGCTATGTTCCAGTCTCTCAAGGATAAGAAGGAGGGCAGAAATCTGCTCAGGTTGGCTGCTAGGGACATTAAAAAGGATGGGTCATCACCCACAGGGCATATATTGCCCCTAGTACCACCACTACTGTTGTCAAGCTGGCCCTTGACCAATACAAATCTACCGTCTTGGTCGGTAATACTGTCTTCTGCTATGAATCGGACATGGTGCTTAATTATTATAGCTACCCCCCTGCTAGCTTGCGAGCTGGACGCAGTGAAAATTTGAGTGAACCCTTGCCTGCATAATCTTTTGGCCTCAGAGGCAGCCAGGTGAGTTTCCAGCATGAACCCTATGTCCACATTCAAAAGGGAGCAATTCAGAAAAACCTGCTGCCTTTTAAGAGAATCATTGATGCCTCGAACATTCCAACTTGCAAATTTAAGCGGTCTCGCAGCCATATTGATTAGTATAATATTTGAAAGGACTTAGAAACTTCAGCCCCTCCAGTGCAGATAATGGCATGTGGATTACACCAAGACTTCCCACTTTTAATAATTTCCAAAAAGTTTGAAACTCTCTGAGGCTTCCTCCCCCCCAAAAACCCCTGAGGAAATAACCTTTAGTGATTGGCCAAATCCCCAATGAATTTAAATGTAACTGGGCAATATAACTTCTCCATCTGGAAAGATAAATCCTACTGGTACCTGGCCCTAAACTTAAGACATACCCCCCTACCCAACCCCCCAATTATCATGAACTTTGAATAAACCCAAAATACCCCAAAAACTATTTACAAGAAACCTTTAAATTAGGAAATATGACCATACCAACTTTGTGTCCCGGATAGGATCGGACCCCGGACTAGCAGACCCACACTTACCAGAAACCAACCCTGCTTGTTGCCCCCACTGATATAGCATGATAAAATATGGACTGAAATCATATGGCAGAAAAGGGACAAAACTCGGAACTGCAGTCCCCCCAAAGTCGGGCTACGAGGCAGCTTCCCAAGGCTCGCCCATCCTGTCCCCCCAGCATGAAGTAAATAGGAATCGGGCCATAATCCATAGCCAAAAACAGTAAACAAAATTCAACATTCGCGACTTCGAGGTAATAACCAGACCTACCAGAACAAGAGGCAGTCGCTAAAGTGGCAGAAGGTATGCACCAGCTGACTATTGAGGCGATCGCTCCCGTCAGTTGATATCAGGATCAGGAGCAAAAGGGATAGAGCTCCATGCAAACGGGAAGGCCATCGCCTGACAGGAAGAGGAAGGGGAAGGTAAACTGATGGGAACCCAACTGGTCCGACAACAAAACAAACCGCCGGAACCAAAAGCAGAAAAAAGGGTTCCTATCCCACCTCCTCAGGCCAATAGATAGAGGCGTCAGTCGCAGAAAATATAGGCCACAAACCAGGCCCCAACGAGCACCTCCACCCCCAATCACCATGGAGGACCATCCAGCCCGCCACCCAAAAAACCCAATCCCAGCTTACAAGAAAACAAAGGAGGGCATATTAAGTTACACGAAATCGCTCAACAGAGGTAAGCAGACATTGATCTAGCATTAACATTGCAAGTCAGCCAGCTCTAAACAAATCAGGTAGTCTCTGGGTAAGCTCAACTTTGGCTTGTTCCGGATTTTCAAAAGAGAGCCATGCATTGTCGAGTTGGACTTGCAACCTAGCTGGATTAGTTCATACGAAATTTAATCCCAGCAGCTATCAGCTTGGTCACTGTCGGATGGAAATCACATCTCCTCTGTCGGGTTTCAAAAGGCAGATCTTGGGAAAATCTCAGTGTGTGGTTTTCCCACAGGACCGCTTGAAGGCCTTTAATTTTGCTCAAGATGTGTTGCCTCTCGAGGTAGCTAAGCAATTTGATTATTATGGGTCTGGGGGGGAACTGGGCGGTGGCTTTGGCTTTAAAGATCTATGTGCTCGCTCGATGTGGTAGAAGGGGTTGATAGGCGAGGGACCAACAATTTTGTTCAGGAGCTTTTGAACAAAGGACAAGATATCTGGCCCTTCCTCCATCTCTGGTAGACCCAGGATTAGAATATTGTTCCTCCTGCTATGTCCCTTGAGATCTTCCATCTTTTGTTTTAATTTGGTGATTTGCTGTTTGAGCGTAACGATTTCAGGATCACATTTAGCCTTCCATGATTCCAAGGAGCAGGTTCGAGCTTCAGAGTCGCCGACTCGGATGGTCAGCGAGGCAAGGTCGTTATGCATGGACTTCAGCTCCGATGAGATGTCCTGCAGCGTTTCCCGAAACGGGATCAGTTCCTGAAGAAAGCGATCCTCGGTGAGCGGGTTAGCAGAGGCACTAGTGGAGCCAGATTTAGCACCCTAACCCGTAGGCAGAGTTCTTTATTTTTTAGCTGCTTTCTCCAGTGTGCTCGGCGGCATGTGCTTGGCCCCAACGGTCTTCATCTCGGCCTCCATGGTCGTTCGTCGCACCCTGGCATAAATGATTTGAAAAACCACTTAATCGCCGATAAAGGATGTTGCTGGTCTTCTGAGAGCTATGGTAGAGGAATAAGCACTGAGATAATGTCCCCAAAGTCGATAGGAAAAAGATTTAGCTGGCTGAGAGGGGGAGAGCTGTGGATTATGCTGCCATTAGGAGCGCTGCAGCACGTGACCTCTCGAGACTCAGTTTTATAGATTTCTGTAGTTTGTTCCAGAGTGAAGGCACACAAAGCCTATGGCCGCTCTCCCAAAGCATGTATTGGTCCTAGGTACCTTCACTAGAAGCAGAGAATAGCTTCTCAGTCTGTAGTTGCCTACCACATATAATGGCAAACAGTCAGAAATGTATTGGTGTAATTTGTTGGTAATAGCTCTGTAAGTCCAGAGAGCCGCATTTCTATTCCTTCTGTACTGAAGGGAAGTCCACCCCACCGCTGCATATAAGGAGCAGTGGTGGGTGGTGATAGGTAGGCCAGTTATGAATCTCAAGGGTCTGTGGTATAAGGTGTCCAGTTTAATAAGACAGGAGGCATTACACTGACTATAAATGAAATTAGCATAATCAATTAAGGATAGAAATGTGGATTGAACTAACTGCATCTTGGCATCTTTGGTCAGGAGGCGGTTTAGTCTGAAGAAGAGACCAAGCCTCTGCCTCAACTTTTTCAGCAGATCCTCAACATGCTTCACTAAGGAGAGTCTGTGGTCTAGCCAGATCCCTAGGTACTTGAATTTCATAACAAATTCCAACCTCTCTCCTAGTAAAGTGTTTATGGGCGGTAAGGAGCCAGAGATAGCAGGGTTTGCTGAATGAGTAGCAGGAGAGAACAGCATAGCTTTTGTTTTTTTGGCATTGAGAAAGAGATTTTTATTCAGGAGCTGATTCTGCAACAAGTTGAATTCTGTTCGTAAATCTCCACAGGCAGCTTCCAGAGTTGGGCGGCTTAGGTACAACACCGTATTATCAGCGAAAAGGTGAATATTGACCTCCTTGATGCCAACATCAATATTGTTTATATAAATGGCAAATAATAGAGGCCCAGGATGGATCCCTATGGAATTCCACTTTTTAGTGGTTTGGTGGAGAGAGCTCACCTTCGGTCTTGACCTGTTGAAGCCTATCTGTAAGGTAATTATTGAACCAGCACAGAGAGGTCGGGTCCATACCTATCACTTTTAGGGTAGAAAGAAGCAGGCAGTGGTCAACAGTGTCAAAGGCCTTGCTAAGGCCCAGGAACATGGTACAAACAAATTTTTTGTTTTCCATCACTCATTGCCAGTCATCAGTCACTTTGGCCAGAGCTGTAATGGTAATGTGCTTGGCTCTGAAACCAGACTGCATAGGGTTTAGAAGGTTCTTGTTATCTAGGTAGGTTCTCAACTAAGCATTCACAATTTTTTCCAGCAGTTTAGACAATAGTGGTAGGAGAAATATCGGCCTATAATTATTTAGGTCGCAGGAATCTCCTGATTTAAACAGAGGAATGGCATCGGCAATTTTCCATAGGTGTGGAAGAGTCCCCTAGGACAAGGACAAGTTAAATAGGTGTGTGATTGATACAGCTAGGACGAGGTATGCAATCTTTAAGAAGCAGGGGTTGAGAGGGTCAGCACCAGTGCTTTTCTTGGTGTCCAACTGTAGAAGGAGGTCTTCGACCTCTTTCAACGAAGCAGGAAGGCATGAGAAGACTGCATTAGTGGTGCTAGGTTGAGGAATCTGTGCACTAACCAGAGAAAATAACACGGATGCTGATGAATTGTCAAATGCTAGGCCTGCCATAGCAAAGTGGTTGTTGAAGGCCTGGAGAATCTCCTTGCTATCGTTGATAGTAACAGTGCCAGAGATGATTTTCGAGGAAAGTACATTTCCAGCTGTATGACCAGACAGCTCTTTGATTGTGGACCAAAATTTAGCTGGGCACCTTGAAGTAGGGTCAAGCTCAGAATGGTAGAAGTTGGCCTTAGCCTCTCTAACCAATTTGGTGCAGGAGTTCTTAGCCTTCCTGAAGTGGCACCAGTCCTCAGCAGTTTTTGATTTGTGGGCTTTTTTCCAGAGTTTATCTCTCGCTAGTAATGCAGCCTTGAGTTCAGCAGAGAACCAACGGCAAGTTCTGGTCTTTACATGGACTTTTACCAAGGGAGCATGATTATTTATGGCATGAGACACTATTTCAAGAAAAATGTCATATACCATACTGACCAATTTGGCTACGTAAAAGTTCTGCCAGTGTACAGACGATTTTAGCTCATCGATGTAGGTAAATGGGTCAAAGTTGCATCCGGACCTTCTGGTGGAGAACTTAGATGTGGAGGGGGATTGGAGTCAGATCTTACACTGGTAATGAAGCAGTGATCGCTGACATCTGAGAAAAATATTCCAGTGTAGGAAAAGGACTATGGCTTGCTTGTAAGAAAGACATCCAATAGGGTGCTATTCCTGGGGTTTTTCTTGTTAGGACGTGTAGGTTCTTCAATGAGTTGTGTGAGCCCAAGAGAGTCATAGAAGGATTTGAGGAGTAAGGAAGCCTTGGATAACCAGTCATAATTGAGATCCCCTAGAATAATAGTTTCGAGGGTCTCATGTCTCATAATAGTCGATAGGTGAGACAGGAGCTGGGACCCAGCAGATGGAGGCCTGTAACACACTATAACCCTGATAGCTATTGAGTGGAATGTTTCAACCTTAAGGGACAGACATTCAAAGCCATTTGTGATAGAGGAGGAGTCAATGGTAGTGACCGTATATTTGTCCTTGACATAAATGGCTACCCCACTACCCCTAGTGCGCCTGTCAGCTCTGAACAACCAATAGTTAGGGATGTTAACCTCCCTGTCAGGGGTAGAAGATCTGAGCCAGGATTCTAAGACTACCAGCACATCTGGTTCTGTATGAATGACCCAGGTCTGGATTGATGTAAGCTTTTTTAAGAGACTGCAAACATTAATGTGCATAAAGCTCATTCCTCTAAGCCTTGTACGGTCAGACAGAGATGACAAGGCTTCTGTAGGACCAGGGTTAAGTTCAACATTGTTTAAGCACAATAGGAGGAGAAACACAATTTTCTTTAGGGCAGCCAGAGATAATTTGAAAGCTCTAATTCTTCCACGACTGCTTGGAATGACAGAACGAGAGTTCTGGGCCCTGCTATTTATGCAGTGCTGTCCTAAGGATGTAGCTACTAAAACCTTTGCCATGTGGCACCAAGTGGCATTATTACTGGGGATATAGGGGGCATACCCTGTATGGGTAGGAAGGTGCAGGTCCCACCCCCAGAAGCTACCTCAGACTGATGAAAGTATGGTAGCGAAGGGGTGCAACAAAAGCTATGAGATGAGTTGCTATACAAATAGCACTGTGACAGAGGGTCCGACTCCCCCTGTGAGTTATTTCAGCCTGGGTGATACACTACATAAGGCATCAACCATAGGAAGGTGAAGAGAGGGAGCTAGGTATCAGCCCTCATGTTGATACCTTATAGTGAAAAATAGTAAGCTATGACTATGGCAAAGTGTTTTTATCAATAGATGGCATAGGCAGATTACGGACTACTAGAAAATCACCAGACAGAACAAGACAAGTCGGTGTGTGCAGGTATTTGGGTTCACAGGGCTGAGCAAGATAGCAGATGGCACCAAGCCTATATGATCACTAAAGATGTGCAGTCTCCCTCGGTAGCTGGTACTTTAAAAGGAGGTAGGATGCTGCCAAAGTAGGCTGCACCAATGTGGTCTCACTGCTGTATGAGATGGTAATGTGTGTGGTAAAGTAGGCTGCACCAATATGGTCTTACACCGCTATATGAAATGGTAATGTGCAATGCTGTTAACCTATAGAGAGCATCGATGTGAGAGGTGTTTTAGTTAGACGGAAAGGAGCAGACCAAAGAATGAGAGGGGGTGGGAGAAGGCTGTCTGTATAATAATGAACCTAGAGGGGGGATGGATGGGTGGGCAAAAAAAAATGCGGCTTTGTCGTACCTCTTTGCTGGAAAAGTCTGTGCTTGTGGTCTCGGGCGATGGCTAAGGAAGCACCGTCCACCCGGTGACTGCGTGTCCCATGGCAGATGAGCTGGGAGCCCTGGAGGGATAAGTCTACTGATAGGTAATAAGAGCAGGATAGATGAGAACTGGATGGTACCCTTGGGGATTTAATAGAGGTCGGGGATGTGGTGGTCAGGTGTGGCTGGTAGTAGCCTGTAGGGGTGAGCTAGAAAGCCGGAGTGGGGTTTAAGTGTATTGGGGCTGGGTGGGTGGGACAAAAATCAAGCAGCTAGGGCCCCTTCCTGGAGGTAATCAGTACCTGAGGGCAATTCCATACCTGAGCTTCTGTGAGGGGCTGTTGGCTTCAGACCTGGACTGCGGATGGCAGTTCTGGCAGGTCGGGTTTGTCAGAGAACCACGGCTGTGGCTCTCAGACTAGCTGAAAAGAGAAGGACAGAGGGGAATTAAATAAGAAAGGCAGGGGGTGGGGCTGCTTGTGGAGTTAAAAAGAAATGCAAAATGGCTTAAACATGGGGGGTGTTGCAGACCAAAATGTTAGGTAAGGTGCCACAAAGTCTGAGAAAGCAAGAACAGGGCTATTTAGAACACAATACTAGAGTAGAAAAGTGAAAGGGGGGGAGTTCAAACGACTGAGCTGAGATTGCTACTGGGTCTTATAAGGGAACACACTACAGGCATTTAGATTAAATCAGTAAACTTCAACTATAAAATGCTAGCAAGACAGTTTTAACAGAAATCATAATCTAGTACAAAATAATTCAAGCATTAACAGTGCAGAGCTATATGGAGCCAATTGTAGTGCATCTGGGGCTGACTGCAGCCAGTGGGTCACAGCAGTAACATACTCTGGATTTAAACCCAGAGACAACTGTCCTCATGTAAGAAAGAAAAATCAGGCAGCTAGGGCTCCCTTCCTGGAGGTAATCAGTCCCTGACGGTAAGTCCATACCTGAGCTTCTGTGAGGGGCTGGTGGCTTTAGACCTGGACTTCGGATGGCAGTCTGACAGGTCTGGTTCATCAGAGAACCACAGCTGTGGCTCTCAGACTACCTGAGCTTCTGTGAGGGGCTGGTGGCTTCAGACCTGGACTTTGGATGGTAGTCTGGCAGGTCGGGTTTGTCAGAGAACCATGGTTGTGGCTGTCAGACTATCTGAGCTTCTGTGAGGGGCTGGTGGCTTCAGACCTGGACTGCGGATGGCAGTCTGGCAGGTTGGGTATGGCTGAGTTTCATTAATGTTTATACCCAGGTTTTTAAAAATGTTTACTTGTTCAAGAATAGAGTCATTATCATATCTGTTCAATTTCCTTCTATTGTTATTACCAAAGACCATAGTTTTGGTCTTCTCTGGGTTGATACTTAACTTGGCTTTATTACATTCTTTTCTGAATGCAGTAAACAGTCTTTTAACTCCCAAGCTACTCATAGAGATTAAAACAATATCATCAGCGAATGCCAAATATGGACATGTATATTTCCTTATTTTTGGCATATGGTATTTGTCCTTATACATTTTTTTCATTATTCGATTCAGAAATAAATTGAAAAGTATTTTATTTATTTATTTATATATGTATGTTTGTATGTATGTATGTATGTCTAGGATTACAAGTACCTTTGAGCCAAGGCTCTTTTACAAAGGTTCCATGTTGGTTGAGAGGCAGTAGAAAACAAGACAATTTGAACAACAAGACAATTTGAAAGAACAATACAATTTGAGAATGAGGGAGAAAAACAGTTACAATCAATTCCAAGCCGTTGCTTACAATACATTTCCTGCATTACTAAGTGCCATAGGGAGAGTCAGGTATCCAGAATTATGAGGATAGGTAGGGATGAAAAGTCAGGTGCAGCCGGAGGCATTTGTCAGGTAGCAATATGGGTGAGTGACGGGACGGGGAGAGGATGTAGAGGGAAGGGGGAGGGAGGAGTGTTGGAGGAGGAGAGTAAGGGGGTTATAAGTGCTAGATGCAGAGGAGAAGATAAAGGTAGAGAGGAGAAGATTAAGGTAGGCAATCACAGGAGCTAAAGGCAGACAGGAGGAGATGGAGGTTGGATTTGAATGGGCCAAGCTTAGGCAGAGAGAAGACGTCATGACTGAGACAATTTAACCAGCTGTGAGCTCTGAGGGTGAAGGATCTTTGTCCCTAGGTGGTACGGCAATGAGGAATGTGCAAAAGCTGAGATTCTGAGCCCCTAGTGGGGCACGGATTCCGTGCCATGCAGAGGAGTGCTTGGACACCTGGGGGTGCAAGGCTCAATGTTATTTTTTTTGCCATTAGGCAGGTCTGGTACTTGATGCGGTTTGACAGTTGGAGCCATCTAGTTTTGGTGTAAAGATCTCAGATGTGGGTGAGGCTGTGGGATCCAGTAATGAGCCTGCAGGCTTTGTTTAGTGTCAAGGATATGCGCCTTAGGGTGGTGGCTGAAGCCGATCTGTAGATAATCAGGCCATGGTCGATTAGTGAGACCACTGAGCTCTTTACTTTGATCCTTAGGGCATCTGCAGTTAGGCCTGTACAGAAGGCCAACACATGTATTTGCAGCTTTAGCAACATTGTCTATGTGGGTGGCATAGGAAAGGTTACTGTAAATGGTGACTCCAAGGTATTTAAATGATTGAACCTGCTCAAGGGCAGCACCAAGGCAGTTAGTAATTGAGAGGAATTGAGACCAGTGATTGTTGTGTGAGCTGCAGAAAAACATAGACTTGTTTTTTTTATAGTTGAGGACTAGTTTATGACTGCTAAACCAGAGTTCAACTGTGGATAATCCAAGCTGTAGATTGTTTTGAAGGAGGTGGGGGGTCCTTGTGGATGGTGTAAATGACGGGTCAACTGCATAGAGATGGATTTGTTCAGGAGAAGATTGCGGAAGGCTATATTTAGGAAGAGACTGAAAAGGAGTGGTCCGAGAATGGAACCTCTTTGTACTCCTGAGTGAACTGGTCTTTCAGTGGAGTGGACATCAGCTATCTTCACTCTTTGGGAGTGGTAATCCTGGTAGCTCTTGAGCCAAGTAGAGGAATCATGGGGGAGTCCAGTGGTTTGCAACTGTGTAATTAATAGGTGACGGTGAACGGTGTCAAATGCCTTGGTCAGGTCTATGAAGACTGACCCAGTGAGGAGACTATTGTCCAGGGAGTTGTGGATAGCACCGGTGAATTCGAGGAGGGAAAAATGTTGTACTGTGTTCTTTCCTGAAACCATGTGGTTGGGGGCACAAGATGTTGTATTTGTCCAAGTATTCAGAGAGCTGGTCAGCTACTATGCATTTGAGGGCCTTAGAGAGAGGAGGTAGTATGGATATAGGCCGATAGTTGGCATGAAGGGCCCTGTCCCCACCCTTGTGGATGGTGTCATGGAAGCAGATTTCCATCGGTCAGGAAACTGACCTAGAGTGAGAGAGAGGTTGAAGATCTTAGTTAGAGGTGGTAGGACTTCATTAAGTGTGAGGTTCAGCGGTTTGAGGTCAAGTGTATCCCTGATTGTTCTGGATTTGGCAATTGCTCTACTGATATAATTGTGGGCTTCATGCACCCTGACTGCTTTGAAGTAGAATGGGGGGAGTGGTTAGCCAGAGGGGGGACTGGTGATGGAGATTGGAGGAAGATCATCATCGAAGAAGTCCAGTGGGAGAACACTGCTGAGGTCTGAGAATGTGGTATTGAAAGTATTTCTGATACTGGTTGGGTGGAGAGTTATGGCAAGAGTTTGCGAAAGCATGCACCTTTGTTTAAGCTCTTTGTCTCCCTCAAATTCTTCTGTACAGTCTCCTCTGATGTTAAACCTAATCTTTATCTGGTTATGCCTGTATAGTGTCTTAATCATATTTAATAGAGTTTATCTTCATTCCCAATTCTTCAAGACATATCCACATTAATTCATGATTGATACTGTCAAAAACCATCTTGAAATCCACAAATATACAAGACAATTTCTGCTTCTTGATATTTGTGTATTTATAGACTAGATGGTTAAGTATGAAACATTGATCTATTGTTGAGTGTTTCTCAATTAATCCCGCTTGGGCCTCCTCAATCAAATTATTTGTCTTAATCCATGTTATTAGTCTCATATTCATTATCCTTGTCATAATTTTGTATGTATTGTCTATAAGACTAATGGGTCTATAGCAAGCTGATTCTTTTTTCTCTCCTTTTTTGAAAATTGGTACTGTGATTGATTGTGCCCATGTACTAGGGATCTTACTTGTTTTACCAACGTAGTTAAATAGTCTCATCAATATTGGTACCCATAAATCCAATTGGTTTAAAATCACTTCAATTGGAATCCCAGCCGGTCCAGGTGCTTTATGCCTTTTAAATGTGTTAACTGCCTTAATTATTTCCCCTTCCATAATTTTTGCTTTTAATGGGATTCATTCCCTTATAGACTTTTCCTGTCCCTCCTTTGCTCCTATTTCACTAAAAATTGGTTTAAAGTGATTTATCCACTTTTGAGGTTCTATGTATAAATCTATATCTTGATTATTTCCTTCTATACCTTTGCCACAATTTTCCAGAATTCTCTGGTATCCTTATCCTTGACTGCTCTTTCTAATTCTTTCCACAGTTTCTTTCTATACATTTTCTTACATTTTTTTTATTGTATTATTATATTATTTTCTGATTTTATTTAATTCTTTCCTATTTTCTTGTGTTGGTGTTTTCTTTGTTTCCCCGGTTTGTTTGTTTAAATTCCTCTTTAAGCCTACACAATCCTTGTTAAACCATGCTGCCCCTTGTTTTTTTGGATATATTTTGATCTCTTTTTGTACCAAATTAGCTATCCTGCTAGTTAAACTCTTGTAATTGGGGATACATTCCTTTTCCTCTATCTCTGTGTAATCTTTCATATCCTGGTTATGCCTTTTATATCCATTATACCCCCAAAATATCATTGCTTGATCTCTTTCCAGTTCACCCCTTTTCTGGTTTGGATCAGTTTTGAGATTCCATTATTAATGTCCTCTATTTTACCTTCATTTTTTATATAACTCTACAATAGAAAATGATCACTTTCTCCTTCTTCTACTTTTAAATCCAAAAATTCGGCGACCAAATTTATATTTATCCAAGCCAAATCAATCACTGAGGCCCCTTTGGAATTCATAAATGTAAATCCACCCTTGTGATCAGATTTAGAACTACCATTAATTGACAATATATTCCTCTCTCTGAGTGTCTTGGCTATTTGCAAACCTCTGTCACTGATTTTCCAGTCTATTTAATTCCTGGCATTTCTTAGGTTCTTAAAGTCACAGGCATACATAAATTCTTCAATGTCTCTCATTCATCTTGTTATGTTTATGACTCTGGCATTTACATCCCCCACCACAATAATTCCTATTGATGGGTTATTTTCCATCTCATCAATTATTTTTCCCAATCTCTTAATGATTTCATCCCTCTCAGACTTTCCTCCATTTGGTGCAGTATAAATGTTTATTATAACTAGTGGGATTTCCCCCATTATCATTTTAAGACCTTGGATGTTTCCTGAGTTCACTTCCAATTCCTTTAATTCTTTTACTATAGTTACTCTAAGCCAGGTTAACAAATCTCCCTTTCTCCTTCCCCACCCTTTATTCTTTGTTGCAGGTATATTATATGATATATATCCATTCAACAAAGTCTCCTACTTTCCTATGTCTCCTGTAGACATATCATATCAAATCTTTTGAAATAATTCACCAACTCTTTGTCCCCCAATTTATTTCTAATGCCAGCTATGTTCCAGGACAGAACCTTCAATGACCGACTATTTGATCTTTCCACTTCAATTTTCTTCCTTGACTCTTCTTGTCAATTATCATCTAAATTCTTCAGGATAGTAAATTTGTTTACATTTCCAACATTATTAACCACTCGGGCTTTGCTTCTTGAGCTTTGTTGTTTAATAAACATTCATCATTTACAAACAAGTGAATCCCCAATACATCCAATTCTGGACTTCTTTTCACCAATTCATCAAAGACCGGCTCTTTGTCTAATCACAGTGTTAATTGGCCACTCTCTTCCCAATCTTGTAGCCTTGTAGATCTTGTTTCTTAATCCCATTATTCTTGTTAATGGTTCTGAAAAATCTCCTATTTTGTACAGTACTTTAAATTAGCACTGTTTTCATTAGGCAGCTGCTCCAAACCAAATATGGCTAGCTGATATACCATTCCATTCCCTCGTCCCTTTTTCTCACTTTGTAAACTTGTTCATTTTTGGAAATATTCTAGGAAGAACTGACCAAATATCCCAATCTCTCCACACTTTATTCCCACTGCTTGAAATAATGTCACCTTGTTATACACTAAGGTTTGTAAAACAAAGAACTAGTCTGTCACCAATAATATCCAATTTTCATCTTTAACTGATCTAATACTGCTAAAATTGGATATTAAGATCTCATCTGCTGACACTATACATGATATCAGTTTCTTGATGTTATCTCTCAATGAATTCTCATTCTCATCAGGCATAATTTTGACCTTGTATAATGGTAATACATAATCTGAATTCTTTGTTTTTTCCATAAATCTGTAAAAATCTGCATCTATTATTCTCATATCTTGAGCTTTGCTTTCCCCTTCCCTTCCCTTGGGTTTTTTAATCATTTTCCCCCCACCTATGCCTTTTCTATTCTCTGCCCTACTGCTGCTGATTGGCATTGGCCCATCATTATCTTCTAGCTCTAAAGGTACCTTGTCACAGTTAGTCTTCCTTTTTGTCTTGTCTGGTTTCTCGTACTTCCCTTTTTTTCCTTTTGTTTGTTTCTTTTCTGCTCTTCCTTATCTCCCTTTGCTATTTTTCACTATTTTCTTTCCTTGCTTTTGTGTCTTTCCTTGCACCATTCTCATCTCAGATTTCTTTTATATCAAATTACTAATCATGTCTTTGTCTCAAATATTTCCCTTTTTTCTTGCAAATGTCCTCCTTCTTTTTTGGACCTTGCTTTTTTCTCATTTTCCTTCATTTCCCCTTTGTTCCATAATTCCATGTGTTTTTGTTTCAAATCTTCACATATACTATTGTTTCTAAATCTGGGTGAAGGAAACATAATTTCATAGAATGTTCCTGACTTTCAGTTTCCTGTTCTTGCTCCCAATCCTTCATCTCTCTTTTTCCTCCTATCTGTGCCTGTAACTCTTGTATTGCCTTCCTGTTCTCTACTAAAATCCCTTTAGTAAATTTTAGATCTTGAGATATTCTGATCAGTTGTTCATAAATCAGGATATTAGCCTGCACTGGGTCCATTAATGCTTTCCCCAGCTCTCTGGAGAGTCCATCTATATCCAGGCTACCAGATTCTTCATGGCTCATATACTGTATATAGTTCTCTCTTCCTCCCTTGAGTTATGATCACTAATATATGATTCATAATATTTTTGATCTCGTTCAAACTTTCCTTCTATGTTCTTTCCATGTTCCCTCTATTTACTATCTATTACTTTTAATCCTTGGGTTATATATAATAACTGATCTCTAACTTCATTCAACCCTAATGTCAACCCCTTTTTTTTTACTTTCTCCCATATTCTTCTCTGCCCCTTAATCCCCCTCTCTCAGTGTCTCACTCCCATTCTCTTCTGTTCCCCAATCCCCTCCTGTGTTCATGACCTTGCTCTCTTTCTCAGTTCTCCTAATAGGTGTCAAAACCTTTCCCATGCCCCTATCCACCCATATCTCACTCGAATCTCTTGCTAATTTATGATTTGTCATGTACATGGTAACTTTTGATTGAATTGGGCTAATTCCCAGCCTCACATCATTTTCTTCAATATTTCTTCTCTTTCTTGCTATTTTAACTCCCTTATTTCCTATATTCTTCTTCCTTTCCGGCTGGCTTATCTGAGCCTTTAATCTTTGTTTTTTCTGGTCCATTTCTTTCCCTTTCACCTTTCTTTTCAAGGTTGTATTACTTGCTGTTTTGACAAGTATTCTAATTTTCTTTCTTTCTTTCCCTATGTTTATCCCAGCTATTTCATACCTCAATAGATATTTCTGGATATTAAGATCGACTTAAGGGTCCACCTCAATAGCCAGTAAATACTAATATAAGCACAGCGAAAATCCATCAAGCAATATCAAGAACAACTAAGGCCCCTGAAGTAGATTATTCTATAAATTAATCTTGGGGCTCTTGTAGCTCCTTATAACTCATCTTTTATGCAAAGTCTGCAAAAATTCAATTTCTGTATGGATAAAATATAATTACTAACTAGCAAGCTGGCTAGTAATTTACCACTTTAGCTCCTTATCCGAATACCCTCACTTAAATTAAATCACTACTGATTCTAAAATCTCTTAGTGAGTTCCCTAAATGTCTAGTTTCTCTTTTAAAATACTGAGAAATATACATATATAAAGTAATTATTCACTTGCTGTATAGGTATATGCAGTACTATTTCTTGAAAGTGTATATATGTCCTGGTTAACAGAGTTCTTTCAACTCACTTTTATGTTGCAAATATTTTACACATTTCTAGTAATAATCTATCAAAACCTGATATCCAAATCCAATAATTAGGAACCCCCCCAATTACTTTGCCACTCCCTTATTGTCCTTAGAGATGTCTGCTCCAGTATTCGAATTCTCTCTCAAAGATAGATTATCTCCCTTCTTTTATTTTATTTTTCCTAGTCCGGTGTCCTTCTTGATGGGCGTTGTTTACCCTGCTACAGTTCCACTAGAATTCTCTATGGTGTGCTCTTGATTATGGTTTTCTTCAATAAATTACTTGAGGTTCTCAGAGAGTCTCTTCCCTTCAGTCCTCCTTTGGATTTCACTCTCTGATTTATACTAGTTAAAAATTTGAATTTCAGTGCACCCCTTCTCCTGAGCAGAGATACTGGGAGAGATACGGGTAGCAGGACCAAATGGCTTCTCTTCTTATTCTCCTTGTTCTCGTTAATCTTCTCCACTATATTTCAATTAAGGGATAAAAGAGACTCAATAATATGGGGTAATGATATCTCAAATAATATCTCAAATGATATCTCAAAGTCGATTTTACACGTTATCTTACTTCACACCAAAATTTTGTTAGTTCATAATTCATAGTTTGCAATTTACACAAGTGCACCTGAGTATCCTTTGTTTAATGTCTAATCAAATGCTATTTTCTGGCACAGGTTCAGTAAGTCATTAGTTCAGACTCTTTACTCTTTTGCTACAACCCAATGGTGTTATCTAGTTTTTAGTATCTTAAGCATCTAGGTTAACTCATTTCTACTTACTTTTCTATTTTGATTTTCATATTACAGCTTCCTTCAACCTTTCCCACTTAGAGATCTGGAAGATATTCAGGAATACCTGAGTCCTCACAAACTCAGACTCAGAACGTCCAATCCTAGTGCAATTGAGCAGTTACTCCTTGTCACTAAAACTCTCTTTTAAATTGTTAAACTGCACTTCTACAGGTGCTTCTGCAAATTTTGAAGATGGCTGTTCTAGATTTGCTAGAGCTCATCTCCTGCAAACTTAAGAGTGCAGTTGATCTCCTGCTGTTGCAGCTATAGAAATGATATCTGTCTCAGCTAGAATGCCAGTGCATGCATTGTGTAGGAAGTGCCACATGATTCCTATCACCCAATCTGTGATATCTTTCCAACCCCATTTGCAAACCCAGAAGCCCTATGCCAATTTTAATTAATAAATGTGCATATTTTTACTTTGTTCTAAAACCAAGACCAAAACTGAAAACCCCTTCTAATTGTTCCCTAAACTATCACTCTTAAAAAAGCTTTTGTCTCCGTACTTGCAAATGATATGATATACACTGGTACACGTTAATGTGGAGCTCGATAAGCATAAAACTACATTAAGCACCACATAATTTTCATCACAAGGTAAAAGAAAAAACAGAGAAAATAAAATGCTAGATAAGGATGCTAGAATTTCCAAGCTAGTTCAAGGAAATCAAAAAACATGAATTAAAAGCACAACTGTTTGAGTAAAACTCAAGATAATGTTCCAGCAAAATTCTTCCTTCTTTCCTCTTTCTTTTCCTTCTTTTTTTCCGCTCTTTCCAATCCTTCTTTTCCAGTCCTTCTTTTTCAATCCTTTTCTCTAGTGTGATGAAGAAGGGAACCAGCCGGCCAGGCCATTTCAATTCCCACAGATCTCACTGGTATGTCACAAACTCCGAGAAGGGGCTCCTGCCACCGCAAGGACTCGCTCCCAGTCTCAGCACTGGCCAGAGGCCTGTGCAGGCTGTATCTCCTTGTTCAGCTCTCTCCACACTTTTTGCTTCACAGACACAAAGAAATTCTGGAAAGGTCAGCGATTTAATATTCACACTGGCAATGGTGGCATACCTGTTGTAGAATAAAATATTGCTTCTCACTGACAACTGCTACTGAAGCTTCTCCACAACAACCTAGCGACTTGTCTGCTCTGCCTCACATGTAAAGACTGTAAATAGCAAATTGTCAGTATCTGTCTAACTTACTGGGGCAGTTTCTGTGTAATTTCTGAGGCCAGATCCAAATTCTGTGGTGAGACCAAAATTTTGCAGCTGGCCTTGATTTCTTCGGCAATCACGGGATGCCGCAGAACCACAGAAAACAGGGGGCCATGAGTATAAACTATAGGAATAGATGGAGTCTATAGGGAAACTGTCACTGTCATTGTAAGACACTGTCTGCTCCAGGCAAGGTACCAGGTGCTGGTGGCCATGGCCATCAATTTATTCTTATCTATGGGACACATGGGAAGGGGAAGGTGGGTGGTGGGTGGAAAAGCTGGGAATCAGGAGGGAGGATGGACATGAAGCCCTGACCACGTGGGGAGGGGGAAGCCTCTTTTAAGCCTATTTTGTATTATTTCCCAAATACTGAATATGAAAAGTAAAAACTATTCATTATTTGGATAATATTCGAGAAGCCTAATATTCCCTAATATGGGGAATATTCAAGAAGCCTATTATTCCCTAATATGGGGAGGAAAGCAGGTGGTACAAATACCAAGGTGATTGAATTTAAGGGGATGGACTTTAAAAGGATGGGGGAAATTATGAGAAGGTATCTGGCAGGAATTCAACCACACATGGATGCGAGTCAAAAATGGGACATCATTAAGCAAGGTCTGGTGGAGGCCATTGAATCATGCACTAGAACACAAAGTAAGAAGGGAAGGGCAAAGAAGCCCAGCTGGCTGACTCAGGAAGTCAGGGAAGGGGTGAAGGCTAAGAGAAAAGCATTAAAGACACTCAAGAAATCAGGAGGGGGAGATGACAAGGATGAGTATACCAAGAAATCCAAGGTGGTGACCAGCCTAGTTAGAGTGGCCAAGGCTTCTAGGGAGCTGAAACTGGCAAAGGGTATTAAGGATGGAGAAAAAACTTCTTCAGATATATCAGAGAGAGAAGGAAAAGTAAGGACCAGATTGTGAGGATTAAGAGGGACGCGGGTGTGTGTGGAGAGGGGGGAGTATCTGGCAGAGGCACTGAATTAATACTTCTGCTCTGTGTTCATGAAGGAGAAAGCAGTAGTTAAAACAACTTTATTTGTACAGGCAACTTTTTACCATGGGGCCTAAGGGCCCTGTTTTCATGGTAATCCTGTGGTTACAAAAATCAATTACAGTAAAAATTAACATATAAAATTACAAAGTCATTTACAGCACAAGGTAATGTAGAACGTTACACAATAACTTACAAATTCATAACTTTCAACGGGACAGCAAGATACATCATTGCTACATATAGTTCGGTTAACATCTACAGATATGCAACTTTGGCTTTATGAATTGCTTAAATACATTAGTAGACAAGGACAAGTCCCTTCACTGGCTAGGAAAATTATTCCAAGCACTCACTGCCCAATATTTAAAGGATATTTCCCCAAAGCTATTTTTTATGTTAGGTATCTTTAAGTGCATACTATTATCCCTCAAGGAATAGTTATGACTTTGCCATTCCATTGAATTGACTAATCTGCTGGGCTCTTTGGATATCAAACTACTAAACAGTAAGGTTTATTTTACATTTGTGTTCTCTCTTATTTTGAAGAGGACTCCAAGCAAGAGCACTATATAATGAACAATGATGACCATCAAAGCAACATTAAAGAACAACTCTAGCAATCCTTTGGTAGACTACAATACATCTAATCTTTCTAGTTGTTTTTATGTTGGTGTGCTTGTGCAGTCAACATCTTGGGATAGTGCAGATTTGAAGGCGCAGTCACTGTTGGGTGAATGCAGGGCATGCACCAGTAGGTGCGTCCCCGCATTCCCAAATCAGCCAGCAGCAGTGGCCGACACCCTGCCTAGCTAATGAGGTAAACACATGAGAGAAAAGGTCCGCTGCAATGAGAGCAATGCTCTCATGCAGTGTGCCCACAACACACCTCCCCCTATGTGCAGACAACATGGCACCAGTGACTACTGCTGTTGCCTGTCAACTCCACTGTTTCCCAGTCCCCATCAGCATCATGTAACCCCCCCTTTTTTGATTGCTGAGGGGGTGCCCAATCCCCCTCAGCATCATGCACCTCCCCCTAACAGTTTCTCTTTGCCAACAGGGCCGCAATCCCCATCGGCATGTATCCCTCCCTCCCATTGAATTGTGCCGATGGGGGAGCCCACTCTCCATCAGCATAATGTGCTTCCTCCTGTTTTTTGCTAGCCGAGGGGTTGCCCAATCCCCCTCGGCTCCTGTGGCTCCCCCCATTTCCTTGTTTGCCAATGGGGGTGCCCAATCCCCCATCAGCTAAAGCACCCACCCACACACATGCACACACTCTCAGGTGGCACACTGGGAGCCCACCCCAGTGTGCCAAAGCACCTATTCAAAATGAAAATGGTCCTCCAATGTCTTTTAGTTTTTTTTTACCTGTTAAGAAGGAAACAGTCCCTCGGCAGTCTCTCTGCCCCCCCACAACCCACACCCACCCACTGCGTACCCTGCCTCCCCACACCCCATACTTACCTCCAGAGTCCGATGCAACGATCTTCGGGGGACCTGGAACACGTCTGCACTCTTCAAAGCCGACTGCAAACTGTGGAAATGCCGGTAAGCTGTATAATGGAATAAACAAGGTTTTTTCCAACTTTAATGCATATCTCGGGCATTTTTGGGAATTTTAACACCAAATTTTCAACATGGGGTTTTTGGAACCCCTCCTCATGAATTCTATTACAGTCATATCATTAATCAGTTCTGAAAGGTGGTTTCACAGTCACTGCATAGAATCACCTTTCAGGACTGATTAATGAGATGACAGTTTCACTGTTCATAAGGTGGGCTCTCATAAAGCCTGTGTTGCAAATTTGGTGGAAAAAATTCAAAAGATGGCTGTTCTACAAGCGTACATTGCACAGCTGCTTCACAGGCTTGTAACTTCATGAATTTGCAATATTTTCATGCCAGATTTTCAACATTGTCATTTTTGTGCACCTCCTTGTGAACAGTGCAGCTGTCATTTTTCACATCCTGGCTGAAATGTGTTTCCGCCCTTCCGGCACACAATAGCGTAGTTGCAGTGGGAAATCAGTGTTCAGGCCAGATTATGAAAATGACAGTGACACTGTTCATGAGCAGAGGTCCTGAAATGCCTATGTTGAAAATTTGGTGATGATACTCCATAAAATGACTGTGTTACGAGCGTGCGTTGGCAGATTGCATGCACGCTCGTAAGGTCATGCATTTGTAGTATTTTCACTCTGGATTTTCACACCTCTTGATGAACAGTACAGCTGTCATTTCACATATCTTGTCCAAAATGTGTTTTCATACGACCGGCGCAGAATAGTGCGGCGCGGTATAAAATCACTTTTTGGGACAGTTTGAGGAAATAACAGTGACACTGTACATGAGCAGAAGTGCTAAAATGCCTATGTTGAAAATCTGGTGCTGAGCGTCCATAAAATGACTGAGTTACAAGCGTGCATTGCTCATTTCCCACGCACCCTTGTAACTTCGAAATTTGCAATATTTACATGCCACATTTTCAACACTGGCATTTTTTTACACCACCTTATGAACTGTACAGCTGTCATTTTTCACATCCTTCCCAAAATGTTTTCCTGCACTGCACTACCAAAGCCAATGCCATCGCGTCAACATTCTGCATTGACAAATGCTTGTTTTTTGTTGTGTTGTTAAATATGTGGCTACTGTGATGTAGACAGCCAGTTCTGAGTGCTGTATCATTTTTTTAAAATATAAAAAATGTATTACTGATTGTCTGTGTTGAGCAATCTGGTGCTCTTGGAATGACCTCACTCACCCCCAGGTCTCTGCTAAAAGATGAAAGCCATGAGCTAATTACAGACCAGGCCTTAATCAAGGATCTACTGTTTGTCTGAGTTAATTATAGCTGTAGTTGCTAAGTGGGAAGATCATATACATTTTATGACGTTTCGAGGGGGAAACCAGGTTTAGAGCACTGGTGCAAAATCATAAATGCTTTGGTGTCTGTGTGAGAGGGGATACTGCTCCCAGATCAAAGAAATGTTATTTGAAAAAGAAAATGAGTTGTGCTGAGGATTGCAGAATTTAATACTTTGAAAAGACATCCTGTTTTTGTGTAGATCTATTTTTTTTTATAGATTCTGATGGGGGAGAAGCTAGGCAACCTAACACAAAGGGGTTGGCAAATACAGTTTTCTTTAAGGACTATTCTGTTTTACTACACAGAGACACTTTTATCTAGACTCTGTCAAAGAAACATCTGTGAGCACTTTAAGCTGGTATTTAAAGAGAGAGACAAATTTAAGTACTGTAGTAAGAATTGCACTGTTAAAACCTGTTTTGTTTAAGAGATTTGTATGTCTTGTGATTTAATAGTTCTGTATTTAATGTGTGTCATATTTTTTTATCTATTTTAGTAAAACTCCATTTTTAGAGCTTACTTGGTCTGTCTTCGATTTCTTTCCTTTACAAGTACAGTATATATGGTTAAAGCAGACACTACACATAAGCTTGAATGGTGATACCAAACTGGAAAAAGGTAAGCGCTTTAAATCTGATGTCTTTTATTAAAGTTTTTAAGGGTTCATTTCTGTACACCCAGGGAACTCCCATTGTGGATTACGTCCTTAGGTTTAGGGAAAGGCTGAAGGAGCTTATGGGAACAGCTCAGAGCAACTTGGTAGCTGCCCAACAGAAACAAAAGTGTGGTATGACCGGAGAGCCAGAGCTAGCTCGTACATGGGGGGTCAGGAAGTCATGGTCCTTATTCCAGTCTGGAAAGATAAGCTTCAGGCTGAGTAGGCAGGACCGTACAAAGTGGTTAGGAAAGTAAATGATTTGAACTACATTGTGGAGTTACCTGACAGAAAACAGACAGAAAAGATGCACCATGTCAACATGATGAAGCCATATGCAAATAGGGCTGACATGGTGTTTGCAGTGTGTAGTCATGGGAAGGGGACAGACGAAAGGAGACCCCCTTCTGAACTTGCTGGAGGAAGGCAAGCAGGAGTCCTCTGTAGAGGCAGTAAAATTGTCTCCCCAACTGGCCCTGGAACAGATCCAGAAAGTAAGGGAGGTTTTAGCAGACTTTGCCCCATTGTTTAGCGCCAAGCCTGGAATAACCCCCTTAGCAACGCACAATGTGGAGACAGGGACACAGACGCCCACACGGCGTACAGCATATCCGGTGTCAGAGGCTGTCCAAAAGGATATTAGGAGGGAAGTGGAAGAGATGCTGGATTTAGGGGTAATCCAGAGATCCCACAGCCCCTGGGCCTCACCTGTAGTCCTTGTGCCTAAGCCAGATGGCTCTACTCATTTCTGTGTGGACTATCATGGACTGAGTGCAGTCACAAAGTCAGATGCCCACCCGATGTCCTGGACGGATGAACTCCTGGACAAGTTGGAAGGGGGCGACCTACCTTATGGCTATTGACCTGACAAAGGTGTATTGGCAGGTAGAGTTGACAGACAGAGCAAGGGAGAGGTCAGCTTTCTCACTCTGATAGGCTTATTTGAGTTTAAAGTAATGCCTTTTGGAATGAAGAACGCCCCGGCCACTTTCCAAAGGTTAGTGAACCAGGTGTTAAATGGTGCTGAGGAGTACGCCGTCATACCTGGCTGACATTGCTATCTTTAGTACCAGCTGGGAGGAACACCTATCCCACCTTAGGGAAGTGCTGGGCAGGATAAAGTCGGGAAGTGCCAGGTGGCCATGGGAGAAGTGGCATACCTCGGGCATGTGGTAGGCCGGGGACAGCTCTGTCCTAACCAAATAAAGCTAGAGGTAATCCAGGCATGGCCCAGACCAGAAACACAGAAGCAGGTCAGGAGTTTTCTAGAGACAGCAGGCTACTACAGAAAATTTGTACCCAATTACAGTGCCCTCGCTGCTCCCCTGTCTGACCTGACAAGGAAAAGGTTGCCCAAGAAAATTACCTGGGGCTCAGCCTGTGATGAAGCCTTTTCCAAACTAAAGGAGGCATTATGCAGCGCTCCTGTTTTGACAAGTCCTAACTATAGCAAAACCTTTATAGTTCAGACTGATGCCTCAGATGTGGGTATTGGAGCAGTATTGAGTCAGACATCCAGCCAAGGGACAGATCACCCAGTAGTGTACCTGAGTAGGAAGTTACTTCCAAGGGAACAAGCATACTCCACGGTGGAAAAGGAGTGCCTTGCCATAGTGTGGGCCCTAAAGAAATTAGAGCCATACTTATATGGGCAGCATTTTGTGGTGCAGACTGACCACAACCCCCTGGTTTGGCTGACACAGATGGGAAAGAACAATGGTAGATTGCTAAGATGGAGTCTTGCTTTGCAAGGGTATGATATGACAATATTACATAGGGCTGGAGCCAGAAATCAGAACTCAGATGGGCTGTCTAGGGTCTATGAGGAGTGAACTAATTTGGGAAGCTTATCCCATGCAGGGGATAGAGCCCCCAAATTCAGTCTAGATGGCGAGGATTGTGATGTAGACAGCCAGTTCTGAGTGCTGTATCATTTTTTAAAAATATAAAAATGTATTACTGATTGTCTCTGCTGAGAAATCTGATGCTCTTGGAATGACCTCACTCACCCCCCCAGGTCTCTGCTAAAAGATGAAAGCCATGAGCTAATTACAGACCAGGCCTTAATCAAGGATCTACTGTTTGTCTGAGTTAATTATAGCTGTAGTTGCTAAGAGGGAAGATCATATACATTTTATGACATTTCGAGGGGGAAACCAGGTTTAGCGCACTGGTGCGAAATCATTAATGCTTTGGTGTCTGTGTGCGAGGAGATACTGCTCACAGATCAAAGAAATGTCATTTGAAAGAGAAAATGAGTTGTGCTGAGGATTACAGAATTTAGTACTTTGAAAAGACATCCTGTTTTTGTATAGATATTTGTTTTTATAGATTCTGACAGAGGAGGAGCTAGGTGACCTCACACAAAGGGGCTGGCAAATACAGTTTTCTTTAAGGCATATTCTGTTTTACTACACAGAGACACTTCTATCTAGCCTCTGACAAAGAAACATCTGTGAGCACTTTAAGCTGGTATTTAGAAAGAAAGACAAATCTAAGTACTGTAGTAAGAATTGCACTGTTTAAACCTGTTTTGTTTAAGAGATTTGTATGTCTTGTGATATAATAGTTCTGTATTTTATGTGGTACATATTTTTTTAATCCATTTTAGTAAAACTCCATTTTTAGAGCTTACTTGGTCTGTATTTGATTTATTTCCTTTACAAGTAGAGTATATGTGGTTAAAGCAGTCACTATACATAAGCTTGAATGGTGATACCAAACTGGAAAAAGGTAAGTGCTTTAAATCTGAGGTCTTTTATTACAGTTTTTAAGGGTTCATTTCTGTACACCTGGTTAGGTGCCCTTAGGCAAAGATATCTGGCCCCCTGAAGACAGAATTATCTGAGCCTGTGCATTGGGTACGCTAGCAAGAGGTTCACAGTTTGAATCCCTCCAGAACTTCAGACCAAAGGTTGATTCGAATCCACAAAAACAGACAAGAGGGTTACCTTGTTCTGTTAACTGTTCACAAGACTGCCCTTGGAGGTTGGCACTTTGGGAGAAGAGGGCTGACCTACTGAGTGGGTTTGTGACAGCTACTATAGTCCAAAAGAGGGATTAACAGCTGGTTAGCCACCAGTGTTCTATCTTCTATGGTTAAACAATGGGATACACGTTTCCTATCTCCTAGTTTACTTACTTCCCACTTTTTTGACAAGAAAAACAATATGGGTCTCAAAGCTCAAATATTTCTCAAAATACACTCCCAGGTATCTATAGCTCTACACTTGGGTTAAAGCCCTGCCATTTCTAGACCTGATTACAAGTTAAGTTTGTTGATGAATCTTTTGCTTCTCCTTTCTGAACAGAAAAGCATACATTGAGTCTTTTTCAGACTCATGAGAAGCGCCCCAGACTCAAACCACTGCTCCAGCCTTTCAAAATCTGCTTGAAGTTTAAACTCTACTTCTTTAGGATCATAGCCCTCTGCAACAATGACTGTATCATCAGCATACAACGTTACTTGGGAGCAGAGTATGGATCTGGCGAGACTATTCATGTAAATCAAGAACATCAAGGGGCCCAGTATGGGCCCCTGAGGTACGCCCCTAGTGATGTAAGCAAGGCTAGAGTTAAGGTTTCCCATAGATACCAGCTAGGAATGATTTTCTAAGTATGATGTAAACCATACTAAGGGTTCTTCATTTACTCCAATTTCTTTCAAGCAAGCCAAAAGTATTCCATGTTCCACCAAGTCAAATGCTTGGGACAGATCCACAAAGACTGCACCCATGGACCGACCCTCTCCCAAGGGAGTTGACCAATTGATCAAAAAAGTTTGTGAGCACGGACTCCGTTGACCTGCCCTTTCTGAACCCGTGTTGAGTTGAGTGCCAGTTAATTTTTTGTTATGTTTTAGGTATCCAGTTAGTTGAGAATGGACTAAAAGTTACAATAGCTTAGATATAATAGATAACAGTGCAATGGGCCTATAGTTTGAAGGGTTGGAGGGATCTCCTCCCTTAAAAATGGGAATAACTCTAGCATTTTTCCACACACCAGGGAAAGTACCTTGTGTCAAGCTCAAGTTGAATAGATGTGCTAAGGGTTGCAAGACCTCCAGGGCAGAGTCTTTTAAAAAACAAACTTCAATATTATCCAAGCCACTGGCTTTATTGTTTTTAAGTTTATTTATTTCAGCCAGGACATCCCTTGGTTTGATCATTTTAAACCTAAATTCTGGGGTTAAGGTATTTGTTTTTTGAGCCTTCAGTAGGTCTGTGATGTTCCCTCAACCCTGTGAATTTAATCTACCAGATAGGTCGGGTACGTTAATGAAGTAATGATTTAAAAGCTCCGCCGCCCTTTTCTGGGTTGTTAATTTATGCTTTTACATCAGTGGAAGATCTCTTTGGCCCTGGCAAGGATTTACTAAGTTCTTTATTAATTTCCAATCATTTTTTGGCTCAATTGTATTCTCTATCATTTGTCTATAGTAGAGCCCCTTGATTTTCTTAATGTCTTGCTTTACCTTGTTTCTTACTTCCTTAAACATATTCCAAAGATTGTGGTCCAGTGTTCTGTTGGCTCTTTTCCATAATTAATCTTTTTTCTTCAATTATAGTTTTAATGAAGCTGTCAACCAAAGAAGATGGTAAGTCTTAACTTTAACTCTCCTTAAGGGGCAGCATTAATTGCAGGCCCTGAGGAAAGATTTAGAAAAATCTTCTACTGCTAATTCCAAATCAGGTATAAGAGCATTCTGTCTAAGCATAAGGCTTGGATTTTTTCCAAAAAAACCATGAGACTATATATTTTTTTATAACATCTTTTTAGGATATAAGTAGGGTTTTTCCTTACTTCAGAATCTTTAGTGACCCTCACCTCACAGGTAATTATGCTATGGTCACCTAAATTGGAAGGATCTGCCCCTTGGTGCACTAAGGTCAAGTCCGGTGTAACAAAAATTAAGTCAAGTATATTACCTGGACTAAGTAAAGACCCCTTTCTAGTGGGGAAACAATTATTTGTTACAGATGTAATGGCTGGATAAATTCCTCAAACTTGGATCCTCAAGGACCCCTCTCCCAAGCTGCGTTGAAGTCCTCAGTCAGGATCATGTTCCTGTGTAGGACATGTTTTGAAATTTCCTAAAAGAAGGGTTCAAATAATGCTGTTTTCACTTTGGGGGGAGATTATACAGCTCCAATAACCAGGTCCAGACTTTGAATATGAACTAATATACATTTGATTCCTTGAGTCATACTCGAGTACAGTAATTTTGAAGGGCCCAAGGAATCCTTAATGTACATTAAAACACCACCACGGGAAGGTCTATCTTGCCTATAGTTCTAATAGTCATGGAGTTCTGTTTCATTTGAATGGATCCATTACCAGTTGTCGACAAAAATTGTGTTGAATGACCTGACAGCGAAACCGGCAGGTCAACCACAGTTGCAGTCAGCTGCCGGTTTCTGTGCAACACAAGTGTTTTTCTTCAGGGCTGCACCCCCGCCACCCACTTAAGATTCTCAACTCAGGTCAGAGCCAAATGGATACAGGACCTAACAGACAGTGCTGGGTTCCAGCGGGTTCCCTACAGCGACGTGGCACTGTTGTCGCTGTAGGGGACCCCACTGCTGAAATGTCACTGTCAGGTGTGCAAACCCATTTGAATCAACTGCCTTAGTTAACCATGTTTCTGTAAGGACTATGATATCATAAGAAGTTGTCCGAGTCCATATTCTAAACTGGTCCATTTTTTTTACTAAGCTCCTTGCATTCTCATGTGCAAGTTTTAATGTTAAGTCTCCAGGGCCAGGGTTTACCTCTATGTCCCCACATAAGATCAGTGAATACCACAAGGCTAAGTTCTGATTGTTTATCCTAAAATGGTTTGTTGTTCTAATTCTACAACTCAGGGCTTCTCTTATTTTAGAGAAGCTATTTCTTATGTTTTTGTAAGTCCCCATTTTCATATTTCCATTGCCTCCAATGATCCCTTTTAGTTGCATTCACAGAGAGAGTGGGCCAGGGTCCACTGGTGTGTTAAAGTACAAAATTACAATAGTGCATACCAGAGGACCCAGGGAAATGCTCAATGCTACCTTCATGTGGGCTATTTACTGTCTGCCCTGAGTTATTAGACAATTCAGTTTTCTTTGTACTAGTAATTTATTAAAAGGTTTAAAAGATGAACAGTTGCAAAATTTCCCTGATAAACTAAGCAGCTATAAATTGCTCACTAGTCCTACAGTTATGGACTTTATATCAGTAGTCACATTTATAGCAATACGCTGTCATTTATTTATTTATTTAAGAGATTTACCAGGAAGGCATACTGAGCAGAGTACCGCTCGATTCCAGATGCGCCGGGAGAGGTTACAAATGGTACAGTAATACAGAAGAAAAACATACATAAATATGTATGGTACAAGACAATGGATGAGACAGTCAAATATACAATTTGAAGGTACAATTTCAGTAAACATTTCAATAAACATTTGGTGCTGTCAGCATCTCAAAATACCAAAAATGGAGTAACCAGACTGGTGTTAACAGCTGGTAGTTAGGTTGTGAGGGATACAATGGTGGGGTATACAGGAGCAGTTGGTAGAGAAGTGCGTTTTAAGAAGGGCATTCTGGTGTGGAGTACTTGTGGCGTGTCTAATATCTGCTGCCAGGGAGTTCCATAATTTGGGCAACCTGAAGCTGAAGACAGCCTGGCCAGACCGAGTGGACCTGTGTTGGATGTGCAGGAGTCGAGAGTCTATGTTCCTGAGAGTGTAGGCCGGTGGGAGGAGGCCAGTTAGGGAGGACGACAGGTAGGAGGGGAGTGTCTGCGACCAGAATTTAGCAGTGGTTCTGGCACAGTGTAGCAATCGCCGGTTATGTAGAGAAGGGAGGTCCAAGGACTGGTAGAGGTCACAGTGATGAGTATTAGGAGGACGGTCCAAGGAGAACTGGCAGAAGGAGTTGAAGAGGCGATCAAGCCTAGATAAGGAAGTTTGGGGGACAGCACAGTTGACAACATCACCGTAATCCATAATCGGAAGGATCATTTTTTGGACTACTGCTAGTCTGGTTGGTAGAGGGATGCAATTTTTGTTCCGGTAGAGAGCTCCCAGCATGAGATGCAGTTTTTTGTGTAGAGCATCTATATGCACAGAAAAGTCAAGGTACTGATCTAATCAGACACCAAGATATCTATATGAAGTACAGGCCTCCAGTGAGGAGCTATTCAGAGTGTAGAACGTGGGGGAGGGCAGGAAGGTGGGTTAGTTTGGCCTGAGAGCCCGAAGGTGAGGAGGCTGTTTTTTTTTAATTTAAGAATAGTTGATTTGAGAGGAACCAACATTGTATGGAGTTGAAGTCCTTCTGTATACAGGCTGTCACGGCATTAGGGGATGGGCCAGAGGCAAACAGCACCGTGTTGTCTGCGTACATATGGTTAGCCGTATGTGGGCAGGCAACAGGCAGGTCATTGAGAAAGACAGAGAACAGCAGAGGGAAGAGTACAGACCTTTGTGGGACTCCACTGGTGACAGGGAGTGAAGTGGAACTAGCCAAGCCAATACGGACTGATTGGGACCTACCTGCCAGATATGAATGGAACCAGTTATTTGCATTCACAGACAGTCCAGCTTGGGTGAGTTTAGCCAACAGCAGGGGATGTGAGACCATGTCGAAGGCTTTAGCCAGGTCGATAAAGATAGCTGCAGTTATTTCCCCTTTGTCCATACCCATAAGGATGGTGTTAGTGAGGCGAAGATGAGAGGAGGTGGTGGTGGAGTGATTTTTTTCTAAAACTGGCCTGGAAGGGGGTGAAGAATGATATGGTATCTAGATAGTGGTGGAGCTGGGATAGTACAAGGTGCTCTTGGATTTTGGCCAGGATGGAGAGCAGTGATATGGGACGATAGTTGGATGGGGGGGAAGGTCACCTCCTATAGCTAGGGGAATGACTGTGGCTTGTTTCCATATTGAAGGGACTGCCCCAAGTCTAAAAGACAGGTTATAGATTATATATATATATATTATAGATTTTCTATATAGGATATATATTTGTAATTATAACTGGCTGATATCTCACATAAGAAAGGGGGGGCAGATACCTCAGGGAAGGGGAGGACTGGGCAGGAGGGAGGGGTGACTGATATAGGACTTACAGAGGACAGGGTTCTGGAGGGATTAAGGGCACTGAGGGTGGACAAGGCACTGGGACCAGACGACATTCACCCTAGGGTATTTAAGGAACTAGCAGAGATCCTGGCAGGACCATTGGCTGACCTGTTCAATACCTCCCTGGACACAGGATATGTACCACAAGACTGGAGGATGACCCATGTGGTGCCCATTCTCAAACGTGGCCCAAAGGATGAACCAGGCAACTACAGGCTTGTGAGTCTCATATCAATTGTGGGGAAGCTCATGGAGACAATCCTAAAAGAGAGAGTGGTGACCTTTTTGGAGGGCAATGGACTCCAGGACAGTCAACAGCATGGATTTGTCTTGGGTAGATCCTGCCAGACAAATCTAATTGAGTACTATGACTGGGAGATCAGGGAACTGGACAAGTGCCTTGTGGTGGATGTCCTGTATTTGGATTTCAGCAAGGCCTTTGATTCCATGCCACACGGGAGGCTAGGGGGGAAGCTGGAATATATAGGGGAGGGAACAAAGATGGTCAACTAGATCACCAACTGGCTTAAGAGAAGGAAGCAAAAAGTGGTAGTGGGGGGGGACTCTCAGCACTGAGGGAGGTGACAAGCAGAGTACCACAGGGATCAGTACTGGGACCAGTGCTTTTCGGATTATTCATAGCTGATATCTCACATGAGATCTGGAGCAAGATCAGTCTGTTTGCAGATGATACAAAGATGGGAGCTGTGGTAGATGACATCGAAGGATGGAGGGAGCTGCAAGATGACCTGACCAAATGATAGGAGTGGTCAGAAACATAGCAATTAGGGTTCAACTCCAAGAAGTGCAAGGTACTGCACTTCAGAGCAAAGAACAAGGGGAGGCACTATTAGCTGGGAAGGGCACAGTTGGAAAACACAGAGAAGGAAAAAGATCTAGGGGTTCTTATAACAGGGAGTGTGAACAACTCAGCTCAATGCAGGAAGGTGGCAGCTAAAGCCAGTAAGATGCTGGGGTGTATAGTAAGAGGAATGTCCTTCAGAAACAGGGAGGTGATCCTTCTCCTACATAGGTCATTGGTCAGGCTGCACCTGGAGTACTGTGTGTAATACTGGCACCCATTCCTGAAGAAGGACATCCGATTGTTGGAGGGGGAACAGCGTAGGATGACTAAGATGATTCAGGGATTGGAGGGAAGGTCCTACGATGATAGGCTGATCGAGCGGAACATGTACCTGGAACATGTACATGAACCTGGAGGAAAGGAGAGGAGGGATGGGGGGGGATATGATTGAAACCTTTAAATACGTAAAGGGGATAAACAAGACCAATACAGAAGGGATTTTCCAAATTAGAAGAGGGAGGGACATGAGGGGGCATCAGCTGAGATTGGAGGAGGGAAGATTTAGGAGAGAAATCAGGAGGCATTTTTTCATGGAACGGGTTGTAGACAAGTGGAATACTCAACACAAGGAGGTGGTTTCCAGTAAGATGGTGGGAGATTTTAAGACGGGTTGGGACAGAGACAGGGAAGGGGTAATTAAAAAGTGGGGATGGGGGCAGCTGCCAGTTGAGGGGGAAGCTGCACAATCAAGCAGACTAGATAGATTGTGAGGCCTGTTTCTGCTGACGTTTCATATGTTCATATGTTTGTTTTCTTTGTATTTGGGAATTAATATTCATTACTTGCACAGCCTTACAAATGAGTGTGGTCCATAGCCAAGCATGGAGGTAACAGAAGGAACAAGCAGTTATTGTCTACAATTTCATAAATGATGTAGGGAGATGGAGTTCTGAGGCTACAAGAATGGAATTTACTGAACTAGGGATGTCCCAAAAAGGAACGCTATCTAGGGGGATCTTTTCCAGGATCCTTGTGGTTCTGGCTTGAGGCCTGTAAGGAATAAAAGTGAACTGTTAGGCAAGCTAACTCTTGCTTACAGTCTGTTGAAGGAGGGATGGTCTTCTTTTTAAGGTCAGCTAGAGGACATCCTAGGCAAGTAATGACTGCATGCCAAAGAAGGTCTGCTGCTGCACCGAGTTCGGGGGGGGGCACCCATTCCTGAAGAAAGACATCAAAGTGTTGGAGGGGGTACAGCGTAGGATGACTAAGATGATCCAGGGATTGGAGGGAAAGTCCTACGATGATAGGCTGAGCGAGCGGAACAGGAGTTAGCTGCATGGGTTCACAGATGGAAGGACAGCAGACCTGGGTAGCACAACAACAATAGATCCTCAGTTGGAGTAAGGAAGCCTAGAGGAGCTATAATACTCACTTAAATGCCTCTCCAACCAAACCACCCTTCCATTTCAAACTAGTAAAGGCACATGAAGTCTATAAATATGTAAAGAAGGCCATTTCTAAGTCCCGAGCAAGCAGCGACACTATTGACCTTAAACTTCTGTCCCTCACTCTGGAGGAAGTACTGCTGCCCCTCACAAAAATTTTCAACCTCTCCCTCTGCTACAGCCAGTTCCCTAGGAAATGGAAGGCTGCAGTTGTCACTCCGGTGCACAAAAGTGGTGATAAGTCACTGCCTGGTAACTATCGCCCGATATCAATACTACCACCTCTCTCTAAGGCCCTTGAATGCTTGGTGGCAGACCAACTTTCAGAGTACCTGGAAAAGTACAACATCCTATGCACTCAGCAGCATGGATTTAGGAAAGGGCACAGCATATCGACTGCCCTACTTGAATTCTCAGGAGCAATCCACAATGCCATGGACAAAGGAAACCTAACTGGGAGCAGTCTACATTGACTAACCAAGGCATTTGATACAGTTCACCATGGCCTACTTATCAAACAACGTCTATCCTAGGGCTCTCGCAGGGTCCTGGTGACTGGGTAAAAAATTACCTTGCTCAGCGCTCTCAATCTGTAAAAGTAGCTGGAGTTCTCTCAGACTCAAAACCGGTTCGCTCAGGAGTTCCCCAGGGATCCATCCTGGGCCCCCTCCTTTTCAGCCTTTTCCTAAACTCCCTCCCCAAATCCTGCCCTGAACAATTAATCCTCTATGCCGATGATGCCGTGATTCTTGCCACTCATAAAGATCCGAACCTCTTACGTCTCAACCTTCAGCATGCTTTTTCCAAAGTTGAGATGTGGTTCCTTGAACATAAGCTGGTTCTAAACCACAAAAAAACTAAATCCATGCTCTTCTCTAACCCACAAAACAAGAAACGGCAAGTCCCACTCACCATTAATACATACCTGGGATATACCCTTGAACAAGTGCCAATTTTCAAATATCTTGGAATCAACTTTGATCAAGGCCTAACCTTTGCAACTCACATTGATAGTACAGCAAAACTATTAATCAGCTATTGGGATTCTGTATCGAACCGACAGCTTCTTACCCATTCTGCACTCAGGTTGCCATCCAATCTTCTAGCATCTCAGTCGCTGACTATGGCTTAGTTATATACGATCTGCCACTACTACAGCAATTAGTCGCATTACAAATATCCCTAAATAAGGCCTGCCGGCTGCCACTGGTGCACATCGACGTGCCACACATGTGAACTCTATGCTGACTCAGGTTGGTTGCAACTCTCAAACCGGATAAAGTACCTTACCTGCCTGATGGCGAAAAAATCCACTCTGGGCCTCACTCCACCCTGTATCAAGACTTGTTATGCCCGGCTAGCACCCGTTTTACCAGAAGATCAGAACACTAGCCTCTCCAAGTCCCCCGATGCGGGCTTCTCAGGGACAAAGATCATTTGCCTATCGTGCCCAGCTGGGCTAAAATGCCCTCAACACTCATATTACTGCCTCCACCTCTCTAGGTATTTTCAAATCAAGGCTTTTCTGTCACCTGCCACCTCCAGCTCCTGTGACTGCCCTGATTAAACCTCCTATTTTCTCACTACCCACCCTGTTCCGTTATCTGACAAAGACATGTTTGGGAAACCTTTTCTCCTGCTATTGTCTGCTCCCCACCTTTCACTTAACCTCTCTGTTCTGGACTTTTCCCCATTTGTTTCTCCTAATCTGGCATTACCTCTTTCTTATAATAATGTGATTATTGATATCTCATGTCCTTTTGCACAAGTGATTTGATATGTATTTGTATATGTTTTCTTGCTCTTGACACAACACAAATTGTTGTGTTATCTATGTAACCTTTTTTACTGTACCTAATTGACGTGGAACCTTTGTAAAAGAGCCTCTGGCTCAACGGTAGTAATTCCTAGAACAATAAACTAAACTAAACTAAACTTGTCAGGACAATGGTGTAGGCAGTCATGGGACATTTAAATTGAAATGTACTCGAGGCAGCTAGTGCAGGGGTAGCCATGGGCAGGAGTTAGCTGCATGGGTTCACAAATGTAAGGACAGCAGACCTGGGCAGCACAACAACAATAGATCCTCAGTTGGAGTAAGGAAGCCTAGAGGAGCTATAATACTCACTTAAATGCAAGTCATAAGAGAATCATATTCAGCACAATTGTATAGTTTTTGGGCCTGATTCACTAGCAAGACCATGCCATAGAGGCATTCACAGAGACCTACTTTGGGAAAGAAAAGGACTGGAGCCCCAAGAAGAGGAATTATGTTTTCAGCTATTCTGAAGGAATAGGACTGTCAGGAAAAGAAGTAGCCAGCTCTGTGTTTAAAGGAGAGTTTCACTGTTAAGGACAAGGAGGATAACAAGGGAAGAACCATTCAAATGAGTCATTTGGATGCAGTGGTGTTAAGTGCTTTGTAAAATTAAAATTCCACAAGTGGAATCATGGTGGCATTATCTATTCCACTTCCATGAATTTTTGAGAACATTTTGAAAATCAATAATCTGTGTTAGAAAATGGTCAAAAAAATTCTCAGGCTCTGATTGGCTGATAGGCTTGCCAGGGTGGTCGACTATCAGACAGCAGAGCCCAGGTTTTAAAAGTACCGGTGACAAGAACCATGTTACAAATATCATAGGGCTATAGAATTTTCAGAAGTGTCACACCAGCCATTATTTTACTGTCCCGGCAACTACCAGTCACACAGCAGTTCACATTCAAAGTCCCCCCACCAATAATAAAAGTAAGTCAGAATCAAGGAAAAGTTTAAAGTAATAAAAACTACTTGGTACAAAGTGACACCGCACGTAAAAACTTCAGCAGTCAGGTTGAGCTCTCACTCCATGAAGCCAGCTGCTAAATTGTAGGCTGCAAGCTGGCAGCATGCATCCATCTACGGGAAAGACAACCATGCAGAGTCCCGTAGAGTGCCGTACGGTGTCCCTCAGTAAACAATGACCTGCACATTTGTAAATGAAGCGAGCACTACCATAGCCAAGAAGCAAACTAAAAATCTGTCTGTACCTTACAAAGGAAGGGGAAATGAGGCAACTGTTAAAATAAAACGTTTACTGGTGCCATGCATCACCACAACCATTCCGTTGCACAGGCACTTCCACATCTCATCTATCTGGCTTTCACCACCATGCCTCTGCCTGCTCCTAACTGCAGCACCTATGGCACAATCCCATTATCTAGGCAAGCTGTGTAAAATATTGCAATACAGTAATCAGGTTTTGATTCGCACAAGTGTGTATTAAAATAGAAGAAGCAGACCATTTCCCAAAGCCCATTTAGACAGCTCGCTCGCCTACCCGCAGCTAACATTAATCCCAGTTGTACCTAAGGCAGATAAGCAGGAATTTAAATTGTAGCCCTGCACAGTACCCAAGCTCACAGACAAACAACAAAACCATATAAATATACTTGCTTAGTTTTACCTCCCAGCTCAGTAGTCCTCCCTTCGATGTAAATGCACGGACCATCCATCCCACCTCTTCAGCTCCATAGTACAGCCACCTGCTCACTACCAATTTCCCTTCCCTCGACTCTCCCAATGAACTGAGCATTAAAATGCCATTCCTGCTCAGTACCCCAGTTGAAAAATGGATTACGCAAAGCACATAAACGTTCCTGTGTTTTTTTCCTCCCATCAGCAACCGTCTTGTTTTTTTTTTTTTTTTTTCACAACTAGGGACTCTCAAGTAGGAAAAAACTTCATAGCTAACAAAAAAAAAAACATTCTCCAGAAGGTGGAGGATCTATTTTGTTACAAAATAAATGAAAACCTTAAGATGTTTAACACTGAAACATAAAAATTACTTTTTTAAAGCACATACACAATACAGTAGACCATTCTCTAATTGCAATAATACCCGCCAGGGTGGGAGGTATGGGCAATATCAGACCTTCCAGGGGCTATAAGACCCTCTCCCTATGGCATTGGGCCTCATTACAACCCTGGGCAGTCCAGTATTGCCCAATACTGCCCACTCTGTTGCGTATTATTGCCTATGGCCCAGATATTCAAACTGCGCTCAAAATGAGCGCAACGGCAGGCAGCACAAACCGAGTTGTGCAAATGCTTGTGGGTGCAATATTCAAACATGGAGCAGAACAAATTGCAAGCAACCAGCGTCTGAATATCACACATACTGCGCCATAGCGCACCAGGAAGGAGAAGCTGAGCCAAAATGTTTGCGCTATGGCGCAACCAGGGCAGCCCAGCTGAGCATTCCAGAGGTGCCATAGCGCAAGCAAGCCCCCCAGAGCAATGGAACTGCACATCCAGGAGGCAGGCTGGGGCCCACCGCCAGCCATGCCACACATGGGCACAGGAACACACTGCAGAACCCACACACACCTGCACACCCCCAAGCACAGCATCACTGGGGGTAGGATGGATGATCTACTTGCCCATGGGGACAAGCCAACAAAGCATAGCAGAGCCATGACACCCCAGCACAACCACTGGCAGGCTGAGGTGCCACACACAGGGTTGACAACCACAGTGCACATCAGCCCCGTCGCTTACAGCACACCCTGCACTGTGACCCCAAGACACCACCTATGTGCAGTGACTGGCACTGCAGAAACCAGCATCCCCCAGCACACTTCACCCCCTGCAGCACAGAAGCCTACAAGCCAGACACACCCTGTGCACCCAGCAGTGGGTGGCAGCAGGCACAAGACCAACGAAGTCACTGCCATGCTGGAGATACCTCCCATGCACACACACACACACACACACACACACACACACACATATACCCAGGACCATACCAGCCCAGATGGCATGTACACCCCTGCAACTGAGCACCCATAGGCAGCTGCAAATCAGAGATCAACACATTATTCGTATAAAAATATAAAAATGTATTTCAACACAACAAACATTAACAAGAACAAGTACAACTATTTACAAGGGGGGGACAGGTACAAGGTAGGGTTGGTCAAGGGGTAGGGATGACAAACTTGGAGAGGGAAGGCAGGGTGGTAAGGATGGGAGAAGTGGGAAGGGAAGAGAGGTCATGGGCCAGCCGGCCACCCGTCCTCCTGCTGGTGTCTTGCAGTTCCCTGCCGCCTCCTCCGCACGCGCCATGGCGGTGTATTGATTGCAGGATACCGCTGTTCTGGGCCACAAGCTGTCGGATGGCCTGACATCCCTCACCATCCGATGGAGAACCTCGAGGCCTAGGAAAATGGGAACACAGTCAATGGCTGTGACTGACCCACAACCCTGAACACCACCCAACCTGCAAGCCATGTAGCCCAATGTCCCACACCTGTGATGGCATGCACCCACCCACAGTGAACATGCACATGGCCATCACAAACAGGCGGCACCAGCTATCGCACCCTGCACACCCCATGTCCATCACAGCACAAACAAGGCTGGCAAGTGACGTGGCAACATGGTACGATGCCAGTTACCCAGCTATGTGCCCAGTGCATGCATGGACCACCAGTGATGCATACACAGACGTGCTGTGAAACTGGACAGTGATGCATGTCACCTGTGTCATGCCTACAGACATAGATACGTAGCCAGTGTTGGCAGATAAGGGCCTATGGCCCACACAGTCAGTCCATTTCAGCCTGTAAGTTACTTTGTTTATCTAGAAGTCTGTTGCCCCTACCCCTGACCTCAAGAATTCGTGTATGTCTATCCATGCAGTCTGAATCCGTGAGTGTGTCAATCCCACCACTCCCTCTGGCAGGGTGTTCCACTTGTACACACCCGTTCTGTGAAGAAAGTCTTGCTCATGTTTCCTCTGAATCATCCTCCCTCCAACTGCATCCCATGCCCTCTAGTCCTGGAACATCTTTGCACTTCAAAATAGTGTTTCCCTGCACCCTGTTCCACCCTGTAAGATACTTGTATGTCTCTATCATATCCCCTCTCTCCCTCCTCTCTTCCAGGAGTACAGGTTCAGTTCCTTCAACCTGTCTCCATAGGAGTTATGATGCAAGCCATGCACCATCTTTGTTGCTCTCCTCTGAACTTTCTCTCCCACTCTCCTCCTACGTAGGTATGGTCTCCAGAAATGTACACTGTACTGCAGGTTGGGCCTCACTAGTGTCTTGTATAGTGGAATTATGACCTCCCCTTTCCTGCATGTTTGTATTGTGCAGGGCTACTGGCCCCCCCCAGCATGCAATAGCATCCATGAAGTCATGATACTCACACTGCTCAAGCAGCTCTGATTGGCACTGTTGCTGGTGCTGCTGCTGTTGGTGGGGTCCAACCCCTGCTGGCACCGGGTCCCTGGCACGGCCCTCATCACTGTTGCCCCGCATCCTCACATCCCGGCCTGTGGGAGACATATCTTGAGACAAACATCAGTGTGACTCAAAAGCAGACTGCCCCCTGCCCCAGTGACAGTGCCTGCCCACACAGCCATACCCATTCATCTCACAGCTGCACACACTGACACAGCCAACTGTGGCGAGCCATCACCTATGCACAGCCACCAAAACACACACACACCCTACAGATAATACAGGTGCATAGATGGCACCCACCTGGCCTGAGCACCACGCCCCACCTGGCATGTGAATGCAGCGTGTTAAAGCTCTGGCTCCCTCCGGCGGAGGTCACTGCACCGTGCCGGCACTGCTCAGCAGACCCGGCACTGTCCAGTGACCCCCACCAGTCAGTGGCCACTTGCCTGCACACCTCAGTCCTTGCAGTGGTGAGGGGCACCTCACCATAAAGGCCATCATAGTGTGGCTCAACTAGGGCCACCAGGTTGGCCACTTCCAGCTGGCTCCAGGACACCACCCTCCTCCTATCCATGGCACCAACTTTACAGCAGGCAATATGGTGCCCAGCAGCGCCGTAAACCCACATGGAGATGTTGCGCAATAGACCACCACAGGCTCCAATCGTGCTGTTCGAACAGCGCCGTCACTTCACATAGCGCTGTCACCAGACAGCGCAATAGGGACGTACACATGGCAGGCGAACAGTGCCAGGGGGCAAAGGTCATACACAAGGTCATGGGCAATGACGCAAGGCTACGCACAGTGCCATCTGACGTATAGGCATCCTGCGTGACCGACCAGCTGCGTACCAGTGCCACAGTGGAGTATTGCGCAGTAGTGCCAGAGCGCCATATAGTGCCCATTGCTGTAGTGCCACTGGCACAATGGTGGCCATGGCCTGAATTGCCGATCGCGCTCAGCATGTCAGCAGCATGACAGATGCCTGCGTAAGCTATCTGGGCATGCGCAATGCAGTGTACCATACAGGCACAGATCTGCGCCATTGGCTCAGCTGACTCTTCCGTATTGCGCAAAGCGCAGATTCGCGATATTCAGCCGACACATGCAAATCATCTGATCAGCCATTCAAGGGCGCAGTGGCGTGATTTGCATGTCATTATAGTTGCTCCACTCCTAATTTGCATGTATTGCGCTATGAATGTGCGACATTGGGCTGCGTTGGCCAGATTCGGTTACTGCAGGTGAGAGGTGAGTTGCATGCTGTGTGATGTTCAGGGCGATGGTCCGGGAAAATGCTGTAGACTGCACAGTGACAGGTGTCCACTTCCCCCATACAGATCGCCATGACCGAGCAGAGTCATTGTGAGGTGAGGGCGATGGGCGGGGAGGAGGCCCAACTTACAGCAGCAGAGGCGGAGGCTCTCTTCCAGGCCTACCTGGATGAGGAGCCAGTGCTGAGTGGATGTGGGGCACCCCTCAGTCCGCTTGCGCTGCATGGGAGGGGTAACTGGGCCGTTAACCTGCACGGAAGCCACCAGCGCTCCATGCAGGAATGCAAGAAAAGATGGGGACAGCCGCAGGGAGGTTGAAGGAGAAGGTGGCAGCCTTCAGGGCGGCACGTGCTGGCACTGGCGGGGCCGCCAGTGGTGTTGCAGCTGATTCCAACTGAGGAGACACTGGTCACAGCCATGCAGCCGAGCGCCATTGAGGGTGTACCAGGCGGAGGATTCCAGACAGGTGGAAGCCCATCACTGCACGGTATGACATGGTGGTGGTGTTTTTGGGGGGGGGCAGTTGTTCACATGCACTCACATGTACTGTCTTTCTGTTACAGATCCTGTTCGTCTTCAGGAGACAGTGGTGGTGGGTCCAGACAGTGATGCTGACCTGCTGGACATGGAGGAGGGTCCATCCATCTCCACCACCAGCCAGCAGGCACTGCAGCAGCATGCATGCTGGGCCGCAAACTCTGGTGTCAGTGATACGGGTGTGGGGGTGCACAGCCTGTGTCTCAGCAGTCTGGCATGCAAGCATGCCAGCCGCGCTGTGACCATGGCAGTAGCTGCGTGCCTGCGCCATTGATGATAGAAGGCCTGCAATGTGATGGTTGTGTGTCCCATGGCGGACACGGCGGGCAACACATGCCCTGGGCCTGTCTGGTTCCAACTTGTATACCAGCATGCTGGCACGGTCCCAGGCTGTGCCTGTCAGCACCTGTGGGGCAGCACCGGTGGCTGTGCAGGTGTCTGGCACTGTTGTCAGCACAGCGGTGGAATGAGTGGACCTGGGGGCACAGCGGTTGGAGGGGCAGCAGCAGCAGTCGCCCACCAGGTCTGGGGGTACAGTGTCAAGCAGTGGCACATGTCTGCTGCCCTTTGATCCACCCATTCCTGGTCCTGGTGAACAGCGCCCACCCTCAAGGGGTGTTGTGCATCAGGACCGTCCACACCCTGGGGGTCAGGATGCCGTTGGGGCACAGTACCCATTGGATGAGCACACCCACCTGCTGCAGGAATCAGTACAGCTGCAGAGGCGGGTTACAAGGTCTGTGGAGGCACTGTCTGTGTCCGTGGAGTGGCACAGCAGGGAGTGTGCTCAGGACTGAGCCGAGCTGGTCCGTATGCGGACGGATGTGACCGCCGCCATTGACAGGCTGACCCAGGCAGTGGTCTCTGTCTTGGATGCATTGGGCACACAGTGAGGTGCCCCTGTACCACACACCCCACACAGTGCACTCTCCACTCCCCGTTCCCGGTGTCATGCGACACCAGGCCTGTCGACGCCGGGTTCTGTTGTGGGCATCCCGAGCTCCCCTGGTGTAGGTTTGTTCGGCATGCTGCAGACCCCTGTGCGGGCAAGGTCACATTCGCACAGTGGGACCCCTGGTGGTGCAACAGTGCCACCCCATGTGGACCCTGCTCAGCCTGCCCATGCTGTTGGGTCCAGCGGCGGCCACCATGCATCTGCGGTGGCCGTGGGACAGTGCTACATGACTGAGCTGTCTCCCAGTGCGGGCCCTGTCTGGTGCTGTCATGTGTACAATGTGTGTCATGGTGGGCAGTGCACTGCTGGGTGCTCTGCTCACCACGCTGACACATGGACCACCTGCACATCCTCCCAACTGCTGTCCACAGGTGCATGTGCATGATGATGCCTGTATTGCACTGTACACCAAGGTGCAAAGGTGCCCAGGTTCTGACACACGTACTTGGACAGTACGGGTGGTGGGGGTGGTCGGTGGTGCTGTGTGTTAGCAATGTCGGTTCTGCAGTGCTGTGCATCTGCCCATGTACGCTCTGTGCCTGGTGTGTGTGTGTCCATATGAGTGCTCACCCCTCCCTGATGGTGTGTTTGTATGCCTGGACCCTTCCACTCTCCTGACCGTCATGCACCCCTGGTGTGTTCCCTGTGTGCCTGTGGTTTGCGCATGGACAGTGTTGGTTGCACATGTCCCTTGACTTACCTGTGTTGTGCATAGTGCTCCTCTGTGATGGTGTCCCGGTGCAGCTGGGCCTGCGGATCAGTCGAGGTCCCTCCGTCCTGGGGGCTGCTCATCACCATCATCACCGGTGCCACTGCGTCCCCATCGCTGTCCCCTGTTCGGCCTGTATGGCTATCCCATGGTCTTTGGCCATGTTGTGCAGGATGCAACAGGCCAGGAATATCCCACAGGCCTTTTGGGGGCTGTACTGTAGGGCACCGCCAGAGGTGTCTAGGCATCAGAAGCATGCCTTGAGCATCCCAAACACCCGCTCTATGATGTTGCGTGTTGCGGCATGTGCCTCATTATAGCATAGCTGCGCTGAGGTCATGGGGCGCCGGTACAGTGTGAGCAGCCAGGGACGGAGTGGGTATCCGCAGTCACCTGTGTGGAGATAGTGGAGATCAGTGTCATGTTCAGGTCCATATTGGCCATCTCCCTGTGTGCCACTACCATGGCACCTGTGGCATTCCCACCCTTGCCCAGAGTTTGCATTCCATCGTGTACTCACCCACTAGATGTCCTGTGGGGATGTCCCCACTCTCGAATCGATGGCACAGTGCAGACTGATACCATATGAAGGCATCATGTGCTCCGCCAGGGTGTGTGGCACAGACATTGATTATGCACCCAGTGGCATCACACACCACCTGGCAGTTGACACTATGGAATCCCTTTCTGTTCCGATATGCTTGGCCATCGGGGCCAGGTGGCATGCGGATGGCCACATGGGTGCAGTCTATGGCCCCTAGCACGGCAGGCATACGTGCTACCCTGTGGAACTCCTGCATGTTTGCTGTACGCTCTGCCGCGGTGCTGGGGAAATGGATGTACTCCACAGCATGTGGCAGCAGTGCGCTGAGGAATTGGGTGAGGATGCGTGACGTGGCTGACTGTGTGATGCCTGTGGTGTCCCCAGTCGGCCTCTGGAAGGTGCCCATGGCAAGCAGGCACATGCAGGCTGTCACCTTGGTCTCCACCGACAGAGCATGACTCCGTCGTGAGGGTGCCTGCATCACATCACTGCACAGCTCACAGAGCCGTCTCAGTATTGCCCTGTTCAGGTGGTACGGCCCATGATCTCTACATCTGTGCTGCAGCTCAAAGCTGATGCGGCACGGTACTGCCTGTCGGGGCGTCTCGCCGACGGGCCCTTCCACGGCCACGTCCCCCTGCAGCATGCATTCTCACCCCCCTCATTACAGCTTCCATGTGGAAACTGGCACTGTCCATCTCCCTGGCTTCTGACCCCCTGGCTGGTGTTGCTGTGTTACCCCCACTGTCCTGACTGCTACTTCCACTGCACCGGGCACCCCCCGCTGGCCTCTACAGACTATGGGACACACTTTCCTTGCCTGCCCTTTGCTGTCTGTCTGTCTGTCTCTGTCTCTCTCTCTCTCTCCCCACTTGGCAGCCTGGTAGCGTTCTTGCGCCGCTTCCTTGAGCCTTTTTATTTTGGCTCATTTCCGCTAGTCATAATTTCCGGCTGTGCCGCTATTACTGTCAGCATAAGTCTTTGAATATCGCATTGCGGTCTTTATGCATGGATCCACCCCCTTCGGTTGCACATGCCTTCATTTTCATTGCGCTGTTGCTCAGCATGTTTTCGGGGGTGCAACTGCCTCCTTCTGAATATCGCAAAATGGCGCAGTTTTGGACTTGCACATGAGCAACCCTTTTGAATATCTGGGCCAATATATTTATGCTATATATTAAAGTACTAAACAAAATTTCTCCAGGTTTGTTAGGTTCCAGGACTCCTTGAAAATGGGTCTGCACACCAAATGTCAGGTCTATATCTGCAATGGAGGCAGTGCCATAAGCGTCCACATTCGTTAGAAAACTGACACAAAAATTACACAAATTATTAAATTATGAAATGATGTGCCTCTGACCAAATCCTGCAATAATTAATCCTCTTTAAGACCCTTCCAGAAAAGTTAAGTAGGCTAATTTTCAAGCCTGTAACTCCAAAGGTGGCTGAGTTGTAAGCAGAGAAACATTTCCACAAAATGTCACAAAAAAAAATGCTAGGTTCTGAGTCCTATACATACAAAACTGTTCACTTGAATGTCACAATGTTTGGCACATTCTTAGAACTTCTAGGCAAGTATTTTGATGTTCAAGTCTCTAGCTAAAATGACGGCTGATTAAGAACCAAATAAAATTTACAAATGTTTGTGAAACTTCCAAAAATGTGTGGAATTTCAAGACATTTTCACAGAAGCAGAATATACTAATTTCACCCAGCCCTACTTACTTTTATTTTGTTTACTGTGTATTAAATCATGCAGTATTATCTCAGAGATGTATTATATTTATACTGCTTGTATTCAATAAACATAATCCATTTTCCTTGAACAATTCAACCAATTAATGTTTTTTATGACGGGTGATGCCCTACACACCTAGTCTGTTGTAACTATTCCATTTAACCATCTTGATATTCCTTAATAAATCAGCCTTAAGCACTGGGATTGACATTCTGTCCCTTATCAAAAACATCATTAGTAAAGAAAAAATGCTTTGAAAATACGTGCATTACACTCCACTCTATAAATCACTAGCAGGGTCCAAATTACAAGTTCCAAGAGTTTGAAATGGTAATTATGCATACCAGTTTATCCTTTTTGAATCACAGGTGTGAACTGTGTGTTGCTTTCCTTTATTTAGATTGCTAGATAGACCCACCAGTTTAATTATTAATACACAGCCTGAAGTAATAGCTGAAGGCAATAATTTTTGGTGGGATCTTTGGAGTTTTAAAGGGTAATATGCCGTTGTTCAGAGAATTGCTTGGAGAATGGTCACTGAGTCTCCCAGTGTGCCTGCTCTGAGATACATAGGACCCGATTTTTTTAAAAGTCTTGCAAATGCTGCAAGCCCAGGTGTGCTGAACATATGGTGCAGGGGGCTTGCGGTATTCTTTTGGCACTGATCACAATTTTCATTCAGTGCGCCAAATACTGCAAGTTAGACAAGCAGTCTAACTTGTTCCATTTGGAAGACCATTTTTATGGGGCTTTCACCAAAGCTTTGGTGCAAGTTGCCATAAATTATGGAAAATGTCATAACTGTGCCAAATATACTAAAATTGGGTGCAGTTGTATCAAACATTGGGGTTGATGCAGGGCTTGATGTAAGCTATGTGTCAACCTTTGAAAATCAGGCCCATAGTGTTGACATCCGGCTAATCCACTTGTGTGCCTCAGGTGTGTATTATGTCCTCTGGTGGGAGAATTTATTTGTCCAGGAGGCCCCATAAAGCTGCAGATAGCTAATTTCCAGAGCAACCTGGAGGAAGGGAAGTGAGTAAATTACAAGGCAAGGCAAGACCAGGTAAGGTTTTTGTAAAGCACCTAATTCAAGGCTCTAGACACCATACAGATAGCAAAACTAAAACATTTAGCAATACAGCAAATATAGAAACACAATATTAGTCTATCAATGCATAACAAATAGAATAGGTGGTCAAAAATACCTGATTAAAAAGATGTGTTTTAAGTAGACTCAAAAAATGTCCCAAAGAGCAGGATCCTCTAATTGACTCTGGAAATGCGTGCCACATTTCAGGAGCTGCCACACAAAAAGTCCTGTTTCCAGAAGATTTAAGTTGGGAGAGTGGAACCATGAGGAAACCTGCCTCTGTGAAATAAGGAGGGTGGGCAACAGTGCATTCTGTCAGAAAGTCAATCAGATAGCTGGGGCTCAAATCATGCAGGGCTTCATAAACCAAGAAACTTATCTTGAAACTGATGCACCACCTCACTGAGAGCCAGTACAGGCTCTGGAGAACAAGCATGATATGCCTGGCCCAGGAGGTCCCAGTTATCAGCCGGGCTACTGAGTTCTGCATGAGCTGCAAGCGATGAACCAGACCCACAGATAGCCCTAAGTAAAGAGTATTATTGTACTCCGATAGGGAGGAGTCAAAAGTATGCACTAGTGTTTCCAGGTCAGAATGAGCAAGGTAAGTCTGAATTTGGGCAATAAAAAAAAACATAGAAGGGAATGCAAACACAACACAAATGAACAAAATTCATAATGAACTTTGAACAGACACAATCTGGCTACAGCAAGAACTGCAGGGTGTACTACGGCATGTACTGTATATACTACATCCCTAAAGCACTACGAGCAGAAATGGTAACTGCAAAATTATTAGACTCATTTCATCAAATAAAAAGGTCCATGGGAATGGAAGAGAAGGATAAGCCATCAAAGTAAGGAGGTATGGAAGCAAAGATAAGTAGGTGGCATTTAACAACAGGAACACACTCTTCATGGGGACAATATGTTCATGGAGTAAAAGTTTCAAAGCAGAAAGGCACAAGGTGAAGTAGAGAGGGAATGGGAGATTAAACCAGAGTCTGGGATGCCTAAAGGAGAAGCCAGCTGGCACAGCAGAGGATCATGGATGGGAAGGGGGGAGTTAGAATAAGAGTTATGCAGAGTTTTTGAGGGATTAGGAATGGAGAAGTAAGTTAATGTAACAGTGGAATGAGCCAAGCCACAAGTTAAAGATGGAAGTGGTGCAGTGTGAGAGATGCCTACCCTTCGAATTGGGGAGAGAGACAGACAGAGACAGAGACAGGAGTGGCATGAACAGAAGTGAGTTTAGGGACTACAGGTAAGGACAAAGCAGCAGACAGAATAATAGAGGTGATCCAGTCCAGCCAGTGTGGACTTGGATGTCACACTATTAATCACATCTTCATAACCAAATATTTGGAGGATCAACCTTGTGAGCCACCAGCATACAGAGCTAAGAAGACAAGATTTCTTCTGATCTCGCATCACTAGTTTAGGGTGGATTTTTTAATGGCCAGCATTTAAGTGGCAGGAAAAGGCACAGTTACTGCATGCCATAATCAAGAGTATTTAAAAGTTTACTTGAGTCTAATCAACTAATGAATCTGAGTTATTGTGCACACTGAGAAGAGGAGGACCCAAGATTAGAAGGAAGGCTGTTCTGCAGGTGAAGGAGTCTGCAAAAGTGCAGGCTGAGTCTCCAGTGGTTTTCCTACAGTGGGAGTGAGGAATGTATGTTGGTCAGAGTTTCACTGGGAAAAGAGGGTTGCGGAGGAGGGGTATGGATGGATGCTCAGGGACAGGGAAGGCTACCACCCAGACCTCAAAGGAGAGGGATGCTCCATGCATGAGATGCCTCCACTTCAGGGATGGAAAGGCAAACTGGTTGTAGTGCAGTGGTGGACGTGCAGCGCAGGGGGCAGCTTTAGATGAAGCGATGCTTTTGTTATGAAAATATTGTCACTTTGCAGGACAGGTATGAATAGGGGTGGCTAAGCACTTAAAAAAAACAATGAGGTAATTGGAACATATGTTGACTGAAAAAACCTTAGATGAGAACAAAAAACCCCAGAAATAAATTAAAAAAAAGAGAACCTAAGATGAACTTTTGTGCAAAGTAGCTCTACAGTGTGCTGTACGAGTAAAAACTACAACCAGTCAGCAAAGTAAGAGAAGGCTTTGTCAAGCATTTCCTAATTAGCCTGGTGAAGAAAGTATGTAGAACTGCCACCCTCCTTCATTTTCTGCTGTGTTGTAACATTGCATCAGAGTGCAACGTTTCTAGTTTCTATATTAACACAAGAACATTCAAGACGTCTGGAGAATTTATGGAAGAAAAATGTTTGCAGCTGATAAAGAAACTGCTTTTGAACATGGGCTAGCAGAGCTCTGTTCTGTTCATGTTTTTGCATTCTGTAATTAAAAGGGATATGAAGCATTGCAGTGTTTGTTTATTTATTTACTTCTAGTTTATGCACCTCTCTCCAGGCAACCCCCAGGGCCCCAGCAGTGGCAACTACCCAGCTCAGTACGCAGCATTTCTGGCACTTGCAACACCCCCTCTTTAAACCTATTGGTTTATCCCCAAAGTCTCCCCCACCCTGACTGGGTCAGGGTCAGGGAAAAGTTGATCCTCTATGTAGGGATCCCCCAAATTGGGGGAGGGACAGCCAGTCATCAGAAGCTTGACCCAATTATGCCAGTCATCCTACCATCCTGTTTTTTTTTTCCACTTTGCTCTCTTGTAGGTCAAGGCCCCCTTCCACATGGAAGCTGGCTCTCAAAGGGCATCATGTATGCACATGCTACTGAGACACTCATCCAACAACCACCCCACCCTCTCATTCCCTGCTGCACTGCCATCTTTGGTAAAGAACTCTGTGGCCCTTCCATTTGACGAGTTCCCCTCAACTGAAGCATTTAAAAGGGGCCTGAAATGCTACATGTATGTGTTTGACCAAGCCTTTGGTGCAGATTTATGATCTTTTTGAGCTATACCTCCAATTTTATGTGTATATGTGACAGTATTCATTCTGGTATTTTATTGATTAATTTCTTCATCTGCTGAGTTACATATTGATGTGAAACATCCTGAGCCTTTGGAATAAATTACTTCAGAAATAAGATTGCCTTGCCTTGTTCATCCAAATGGTAGTGTGATATCCAAGACAACAACCCTCCCTACCCAAGAAAAGACAACATCAAATGGGATGCTCAGTCCCCCCCACCAGCCCTGGAATAACTCCAGCTCATTCCGGAACCTGGGATGCTGTCATAGTAAAAGCTAGTACTACCACTGCACTGATTGACCAGTTACATTGCAGAATTTCTTAATTTAAAAAAATTGAAGTTGCATAAAGAAGCTGCCCTTTTTTCATCATTGTAGCAGCCCACTGCAAGTAGAGATATCAGTGTCAGAAATTACCAGTTTCAACCAATGATATCATTGGGAGGAGCATTTAGTATTGTGCAAAGGGGTCAAGCACCTATAATAGCATAATTAAGGGGTGGGTGGTACATACAGGGCTGGAAATAAAAACATGGAAGACAAAAAAAAGCTACAGAAAGAGGACAGGATAAGTAATTGTGAACTGGAAATATTATAATGCATCCTACCCCCTTTCAAGATAGCTTGAAGTAAAAATTTAAGCATGGGACTTTACGTTTAGCTGCTGATTCTTTAAGAGCACTCAGGCCATTTCTAGTTGTTGCAAAAGTTGTACTGCCTGGCAGTGTCATGTTACTCCATTATGGGAAACCCTTCAGTCTGAGGCATAGCCTCATGATGTGCAGTAGTCTCCAGTGATGAATAAACAGCTGTCTATTTTTATTTTATGCATCTGACACAGTTATTTGCATGGTCTAGTAAGACAGCATCTGCCGGAGCAGTGAGAGATGGGCATGGCAGACCTGGAGAGAAGGTACGGGTTCTAGTGGCAGAAATAGCACCAAAATGTCACATATGGTGGAGAATGTGGCCTTTTTCCTGTCTTCACCCTATCATGACTGACTGCACCAGCCCTCTACCGCTAAATGCATCATTAGGTATGCAGTCACCATCTCCAGTCCAGCATTCATATGATCTGGGCTTCCAAGCAGCTGCAATGCATCCCTGACTGCAGAAAAGAATGACTGTCTGAGTCACCTGCATTCAACTCCAGTCCTTCCTGCAATATTGAGACTGGAAAAAAAAATGTGTGGGACATTGCCAAATCAGTTAATAATTAAATGAATGGCAAACAATTACTTTATCCAACATTGGGCATCACCAAAGCACCAAGAATGTTTTGCACACACCCCCATGCTGTAGCACTCACCTTGTGGCAGGCCTGCCCTGCTTTTTATCCCTCAAGGTGCTCGCGATGCAGTTCTGACTACAGAAGAAGAAAAAAAAATAACAATGCTGCTTTGACCTAACAGCAAGGAGTGAAAAAAATAATATCCCTACTCTCTCCTTCTAATGCTCGGTCACAAGTGGATTAAAAATGCATATACTCCCTGCTGTTAAAATGCCTGAATCTGAAACACTGCTACACACCACAGAAGCCCACTTGCTGCTTGTGTGGCCACCAGCCCTGTGACCTACTTGGAGACCCTTTGGGCCTTTTCTGTTGTTTGACAGTCCTGATGCCACAAACAATACCTTCTCCTTCTTTCCCCATGGGGACAAGATGAACTGACAGACAGCCAAGGGAAACAACAACAAAAACAAGCATTTGTCAATGCCAGAAATTATTGCCAGATGTAATATTGAGCTTGGTGGGTTCAGTTATTTATTGAGATAGCTGGGCTTCAGATGTGGAGGTGTGAGTGGTACCAGCTCCTGATCCCAACCAACTGACATTGAAATCCCTTCATAACACCAGGTCGGGGGATATGTGTGTGGAGGCTAGACAAAGAGAAAATAAAGGAGGGGAAAGAGACAGATGGAGGATTAGGAGGGAGTTAGACATAGCCTATGGTATGTTTCTTAACTTGGCCGAGGGTGATTTGCATGTAAAGAAACGTGAGGAGAGGCCGAAGTAACTGAACATGTACAGCCTGGAAGACAGAAGGGAGAGGTGGATATGATCAGAACCTTCAAGTACCTTAAGGGCATAAACAGGGTTGGTACAAAGGGCATCTTTAACTTAATAAAGGAGGGTATAACAAGGGGGCATAACCTTAAATTGGTGGTGGGTAGATTCAAGAAGGAAATGAGGCACTTTTTCATTGTCCATGATAGCATAATGATTGCCAGAGCCCCAATATAAACAAAAAAAAGGTAATGGAAACTAATCAAACATGCCATTAAAATACACACAGAAGCAAAACCAACAACCACAGAGTGTACATAACATGTGATGCAACAAAAGTGACATGCATCTGTCATGTCCTTATGAAATTGCTGTTTCCACATTTTTTTCACTACATTCTTGTCCTAATTCCACAAGCTTCTGTTTAGTCATACTCAATGGGAGTTGGGGGAACATGACTACCTCAAATGAAGTACGGGAACCTTGGTGAACACTGGCTGGCAGGTAGGTGCTGTAGTGTGTCGAGGCTGTCTGATAAGGGACAATTCAGAAAATTAACAGGAACAAAAAAACAAGCAAACAACAAACACACAACATCATTTTGCATACCTGATGCACCCTGACAACAACAGGAAACAACAAAATATCAGCTTGGCATACTGATTCCTGCATCATGACATGTAGTCACCAAGATGATGGCACAGAAATGGACAGCACAACCAACATGACAGGGATTTGGAGTACGCTGTTCTCTGTATATATGCATACTCTCACTCTCTCTACAATTTGTCATGATCCCCATAAGTGCGTCCACTGTACAGGTTTCAATGATCTCCCATCAAGTGGTGTGGAGGGCTGATGTATCTGGGGACCAGATGGCAGAGAACTGCCAGCTAGGGGAGAATAAATAGAATAAAAAAGAGATATTCCATCTCAAGCTGATCCATGCAGGGGTTGAAATTAAAGAGCTAGTGTACTGCCTAAAACTAATATTAGATTTTAAAAGAAAGTACTGTAGCCATTACCGTTTATATCTGCGGTACTTTTCCTTTTCCCTTTGTTTAATTAGGAGATTGTTTACCTCATGATAGTAGGTGTGATATGTGAAACAGTTCTTAGCCTAGCAGCTGACATATCTAGTGCATAAGTGCTGTTACAAATATAAATACATTTATATATATATATATATATATATATATATATATATCATAGCAAAAAAAATATGTTTAATGCATCAGTTAGGGTTGTTCTACAGTGACAAAAGTGAGGAAATTTGGTGTTAGGGTTGAAAACCCTAACTCCGAATTCACACACACCCCCAGCACCACACACACACGACACACACACACACATATGCAAGTACGGGGGAGGACCAAGGCAATACGACCAATGACAGACAACCAGCAGCAGGTGACAGAAATAAGAAAAAATTGTCTAAATGTACTACAAGACATCCCCACCCACCTGACCACAGGTACTGCATGCTCAGTGGAGATCAACAGCAAAACTGAGGACATGTACACCAAACGTACACATCACTGATTGCAGCTGCACACAACGTACCACACTTAGTAGTTGCATGGCCTTACCTACTGATGCCCCAAACCACAGCACATGTGGTGGACCAGCTGAGCAATAGAGCTGAGCAAAACCAAGTGGTTGTACAGGTATAATCACTCTGATTATAACAAGGGTTTGAGAAATGCAGATTTCTGATTGGCTGTAAACATTCTAACAGCCTTATGTTTAATTTTTATTAACATACATGTAGAGCCTAACCATATGATGAACATGGTTTAAAGTTGTTGAAAAAAACAGTTTTATTATGTTAGCAATAAGCCACTCCCAGGTATTATGTTAATGGTCAGTTTATTACTGTCTAGTGACATGTGGCACTCAGCTACGCCTCATTCAACATTAAACCCCTACAGGGTGATTGAGACCATTTAACATAACCGTTGGTCATGCCTTATTGCTTAATTTCCTTCATGTGTAGATATTCTCCCTCTGCTAGGCACTGCAGGAGCTTTGCAACACAGTATCCCACCCAGTTACACCATCCACTGTCTAGTTACTGGAGAATGACTGCGAATATTAACTCGTGAAGATCATCGAAACCTTAGTGTGATTATAACTGACAGAGTCAGTGATAGAGAATAACCCCTGCTGCCCTAGTGCACTTATCACATTGTGAGTTAAATCTATACTAAAAGACATTCTATTTATATCGACACTATACCTACTTGATTCCTGTTGTAGCACAATTAATATAGTTATCACTTTGATAGCATCAGTGACAGAATTGTGTCAAACCCAAACACTAGGCATACATACTGAGTATGAAACAACTGTTACAAAAATTAGGCTGTGTCTATAAGTGGCATAGATCACTCATTGCAGCAATAGTAAATGTATCACTCTTTCAATAAGATAGTCATCACAGATGCAATGACATTGTCTTTATCAGGTACAACATACTCAGTAAGTGCGTACAGGAAAATCTACCCTATACACATCTCCGATACAGCTACGCCATTGTTGGCTCAGTAGTGCTATGATATTTAGAAGTTGCTTGGCCTGATCCATGCAATTACACTGTTTCGTACAAAGAATACTTACTGCATCTTTAGTATTCAAACACACTGAAGGTATATGTATGCACATAAGCAGTACACCTTCATCAGTAAGAATGCATCTGATGCTGGCAGTACAAATTTCACAGCATTGAACAGGCAATGCTTTTCCATGTGTTTACATCTACTACTATGAAAATCAGATACTAAATGCAACAATACTTTTATCTTGAGCATGGCTGTGTCTTGTAGTTAATTTATGTAGTTCTCTTAATTAATGTATACTCACTAGTGTTAAAACCTTTGTACAGCTGTGATCATGCACCTTCAGCATTTATTATGACTAACGGCACAGTAACAGTTGTGCTGTGGTGTGGGGCATCGGTAGATAAGGCCATGCAACTACTAAGTGTGGTACATTGTGTGCTGCTGCAATCAGGGATGTGTACGTTTGGTGTACATGTCCTCAGTTTTTGCTGTTGATCTCCACTGAGCATGCAGTACCTGGTCAGGTGGGTGGGGATGTCTTGTAGTACATTTAGACAATTTTTTCTTATTTCTGTCACCTGCTGCTGGTTGTCTGACATTGGTCATGTTGCCTTGGTCCTCCCCTGTACTTGCATATGTGTGTGTGTGTCTGTGTGTGTGTGTGGTGCTGGGGGGGGGGTGTGAATTCGGAGTTAGAGTTTTCAACCCTAACACCAAATTTCCTCACTTTTGTCACTGTAGAACAACCCTAACTGATGCATTAAATGGAGTTTTTTGCTATGAATTTCCCTTCTTCTTTTTGAGAATGGTAAGTATAAGTAGTAAATACAGACATGGCATTGCAGTCACACAATGGCAACAAATTATTCACAGTATGAATGCAGATGTGGTACCATGGACCCTTTTGCTTCTACAGTCTCATAAAATCATTTGTTATATCTATACTGTTCTGTCAGTGTACATCCTACAAGTCATATAGTGACAGTATCTGATTTGGCATATACATGTGGTGGTAGAGGGACAGGTCCTTCAAGATGTACAGTATCACTGCATGATCACCTGCATGACTACAGTGCTGCTACTGCCTAACCTTCTGCCATCAGACTTCCACCACATAATCTGGTGTATGAGTACAGTGGTAATATATAGAAATAGTTTCATACCCCACAGTACCAGCAGCAGAAGTATAGGAGAATCGGTGAGAGTTAGGACCCACAATCCCAATGTGCACCCAATGCCGGTTGGGGGTATGGGGGTCCAAGGGGTTTCAACTCTAACACTGAATTTCCTCACTTTGTCGCTGTAGAACAACCTAACTAATGCATTAAACTGAGTTTTGCCTCTAATTGCCCTTCTTTTGAGAATGATAATGAGAATCGTGAATGTAATGCAGGACGGGAGCGAGAGCCCTGTGGCATAGTAACAGGAACAGCAACGCAAACAGAAATGCTAACAGTGGCGCATATGGCAACACAAGCACCAATGAGAACAGAAAGGTAATCTACATGGTAGGGTGATCGAATGGTCTGCCACGTGATGTGTTGTCACATAGTAACATGGTGCCTGCAAACAGAAATGTCAATGGGCATGGTGATGTAAAGTGAAACTGTAAGATAAACAGTACTGTAGACAGAAATGGCAAAAATTAACAGAAACGCAAGCTCAAATGAAAACACAAAGGATAATGCACATGGTGGCGCAGACGTCAATGGTAAGTGAAACGGGTACGGATCCGCAAGTAGAAAGGGCAAAAGTAACAGTAATGTAAGCGCACAGGCTGGTTTTCCCCAAAACCTGCATTGAGAAAGACAGTGAGTACAAATAACGTATGCAAAATAATGAGTATCGGTGCAGAAAATGAGATCTTGGAATACTAAATACATTATATCTCAGGAACCGTATAACGTGGAAAAAAAATTTAAAAGTCATATTATTTACAACTGTCCTGGCTAATTTGAATCTTAGCCCCATTAGGGGGCTAAGAAATTTTCTGACGAAAAGTCTGTATCTTGCACCGTTTCCGAGATACGGGCCCTGAAAGCACGGGCAAACGCCATAATGTTATCCTATGGGAAAAAAAGAAAAGTTCAGAGCACCATAACTTTGCCTCCCTGTAATGTTTTTTCACCAAACTACTGAAAGGCACATCTGTGGGCTGTTGGCTGTCTTCCCTCCAAATTTCAGGAAAAAAGACCAAACCGTTATTTTGCAGCAGGGCTCCAAATGATTTCTGTTAAGTGTCGGGCCGTAATGTTATCCTATGGGAAAAACCGTCAATTTTGGAGCACCGTAACTTTGCCGTCATGTAATATTTTTTCACCAAACTACTGAAAAGCACATCTGTGTACTGTTGGCTGTCTTCCCTCCAAATTTCAGGAAAAAAGACTAAACCGTTATTTTGCAGCAGGGTGCCAAAGGATTCCTGTAATGCTTCAGGGCACCGTAATGTTATCCTATGGGAAAAACTGTCAACTTTGGAGTGCCATAACTTTGCTGCCATGTAATATTTTTCAATACAACACTGAAAGGCACATCTGTGAGATGTCGGCTCGGTTCCTCCAAATTTCAGCCCAAAACTCCCAACGGTTATTTTGCAGTGCAGTGCCAAAGAATTGCTGTCATTTTCCCATGCAGACTTGAAAAATTATTGTTAATTTTAAAGTTTTCAAGAAAAATTTTACATACCTCGGAGCATGAAAGTAATTTGCAAAGTACTTTTTCCAGAAATTTGAAAACATATCTCTGGGGTGTTTTACCACAAAATAAAGACATGGCAAGCATCCTCAGGGCCCGACTAGGTGAATACAAAAAATATAGGTTGCTAGAGGGTCCCAAATTTAAATGCCAACCATTTTTCTGATCACCAACTGAAAACAAAATAGCCCGATTTATGAAAGTAACAGGCCCATTTCGAAAAGTAAAATGCATTTGCAAAAGTGTTGAACTTTTGTTAACTTTTCCCATTGACTTATAATGGAAACTGTTTTTGAATAACTTTTGAACCGTTTAATATTTTTTCACAAAATCTTCAAAAGGCACATCGGGGACCCCAGCTGCATGTTCCCTGAAGATTTTGGACTGGTCACGCAAACCGTACGACCTGTAGGCGCGACCACAGAATTCCAGAAAAGCGTAAACACGCGCACAGATCACACTTAATAACTCCGCAGCCGTATATCCAACCAGTACAAAACTTGGCAAATACCAAGGCCTATGGTTCTTGATCATAAATTCCAAATTTCAGGCAAATCCATCAAACGGTTGAAAAGTTATTAAGGTGCAAAGTTTTGGGGTTTAACATAGAAATGGCTCCTCAACCCTAACTATGGTAGCACTAGCGTGCTACCATAATATATGTATATATTGCCATTAACAACTTGCCCCTGCTTAGTTTTGACTTCTGTCAGGGTACTTAATATCCTGGAGGGGTCTAGCACTGGGCAAGCCTTCTCCTTCCCACTTTCTTCTTTATACCCAACTTGTCCTTGCCTAAATCTGCCCTCTCTCAGGATTCTTAGCACCCTGGCAATGTCTGTTCTCAGGTAAGTTTCTTCCCTCCCTCCATTTTTTTTGCCTTTCCTCTTCTATGCCCCATTCCCTCTGCCCAACTTGTCCTCACCTAATTCGAACCCTTGGCAGGGTTCTCTGCATCCTGGAGGGGCTCTGCACTGGGCAACTACTCTTGCTTCACTCCCCTTCCTCCTATATCCTTTCTTCCCAACTAGTCCTCAGGTGATTCTGCACTCTGGCAGGGTTCTCAGCATCCTGGAGTGGCCTAGTCTTAGGCAAGCTTCTTCTTTCCCTCCTCTTCCCTTCTTTCCCTTCATCCTTTCTTTTCTCTCTTCCCAACTTGTCCTCACGTAGTTCTGCCCCCTGGCAGGGTTTTCATCATCCTGGACGGGTCCAGCACTGGGAAAGGACTCTTCCTTCCCTCCCCTTTCCACTCCTTCCTCTCTACCTAACTTGTCCTTGCCTGACTCTGCTCTCCGGCAGGATTCTCAGCATCCTGAAGAGGCCTAGTCTTAGGCAAGTTTCTCCCACCCCTCCTTCTCCTTCCCTTTACCATCCCTTCTATTATTGCTACCCAACTTGTCCTTGCCTACTCCTGCCCCTTACTTTAAGTCCTCACCTCATTCCACCACTGGCGGTGATCTCACCACTCAGAAGAGGCCAGTTCAAGGTATGACTCTTCCTTCCCTTCCCTATGCCTTACCCCCCCACCTCTCTCCTGCCACCCCCTCTACCCCCCCAGCACTTAATCAAAAGAAATTAGTTCACTTGAGCTAATAATCTGCACGTTTTGTTCTGTCCGAGGTGCTTCCAGATTGCACTAGCCTTGTGTTAACTTGCCCTTCACAACAGATTTTTTTTCTCCCTTTTCTCTGGTAATGTTCCCCTCATCTTTATTCTCTGCTTGCCCCAGCTGGTTTCCCCAGTCTACCCTTCTACCCTCCTTGATGTCCCCCCACTGGACCTCATTCATTCAATAATTGCTAAATAATCTTCCTATTAACCATGATCCATTCCTGCAAGGAGTTGGCTCCAAAGCTACATTAAATTTATGTACTATGTTCCTCAGATATGCCACTTATAATTAAATGTATATTCCACAGGTTTGATATATTTAATTGTATTTAATGTTACAAATGTGACTGTATGATTATTTATGATACTTTTTAACTGTTTGTCTTGTTACAAATGTAATTGATTGTTTAATTTCTCAGAGATGTTAAACTGAATGTCTAATTATTCAACCAATTGTACCCCCCCCCCCAACAGGATGCACTGGGAGATGAGAAACTTGTTGTTCAGTGTGCCTTCCTGGTAAAACATTTCAATAAATAAAATATAAATAAAATACAGTGTGGATGTTACTGATGCATATAAAATCAGAAAGGTTGCAGAGATAATCCTGTTTACCAGGTGAGTAAATACCATTTGCCAAGAGAGAAAGAAAGACACACATACACCCATTATGTTTAACAGCTGGTGTCTGAAACAGTAAAGGGCTCTGCTGGATGTTTTGAATTCCTAAGCTTAGCTGATAACAAGAGGTCAACATACTGTGCAGCTACATCAAAGGAACAACAAACCCATGATTGGAGTGGCTTTTTTGTTTTGGTCCATGCAGTTTCTACCTACCAAGCTAAAACACTGTCATAATTAGACTGGCTGATAGCTGATTTGCCACACACTTGCCCATTAAACACTGCTCTGCATTGGACAGACAGTATCATACCCTTTAAAAACCACTATCATAGGAAGATGTTTGCTTGCTGCATGCAAGCATGCATGACAAACATAAAAAGAGTTAAGAAAGCCTCACCCTGTGCTCTGCTCACAGCTTTGAAAGGCTCCTCTCAGCCCAATCACCTATTCACTGCACCGCCTGCTCCCAAAGTGACTCATACATAGAAACATAGAAAGTGATGGCAGAAGGGGACCATGCAGCTCATCTAGTCTGCCCATAAGTCTACCCCCTTCTCTTAACTGCTATTCAGTGTTATGGTGCCCTTATATCTAACCCACACTTTTTTGAAAGTTCTCAGTGTTCTAGCCTTTACCACTTCCTGTGGAAGGCAGTTCCATGGATCTACCACGCTCTCCGTGAAGATGAACTTGGGTGTGTTGCCTCTGAATCTGCCTCCCTCTAGTTTCATGTTGTGCCCCCTGGTTCTTGAGTGATTTTTTGATATGGAACAGGTCCTGTACCTCCACTTTGTTTCTTCCTTTTAGGAATTTGAAAGTCTCAATCATGTATCCGCTCTTCCTCAACTGCTCCAACTGCTCCATGGAGTATATGTTTAAGTCATATAGATGCTCATTGTACGATTTGTTGTGCAGTCCATGAATCATCTTTGTAGTGCTCCTCTGCACTGTTTTCAGTCTGTTATTATCTTTTTTCAGGTGTGGTCTCCAGAAATGGATGCTGTACTCCAAGTGTGGACTCCTCACTGCACCTTCCTTTCACCTCACCCTGTCTAGTCAGGGGGCCTTCAGCCAGAATACGGCTACTATTCACACCACTCTACTCACACTCCAGCAACTCCCTGAGACACAGTAATGCTGCTTCATGCCACACTGTGCCTTCCTCCAGACTGTGACTTTCATTCCCAGTTCTGACTCTGCAACAGCCACACAGTCACCCAACACACTATCATGGCTCAGTACTCTCACCCACTCTCAACACAAGGAGCAATTCTTTCTGCTTGGTAATGCTGGAACAAGGGCTATCACAATCTATACAACTGGAGCAAAACAAAAAATAGATAGAAAAACAAGGTGTGACAAACTTGGGAGACCATGGTGGCAACAGAAATCTTCCAAAGAAGCCAAGGCAAAATCCATAAAAAAGATGGCACAGAAACAATAAATAACTAAAGAAATAAAGAAAGACACCAATAAATAAATAAATAAACAAATAAATAACAGCAGGACAAACACTCAGTAAACTTGGGCACTGCATTAGTAAAGGGGACAGCCTGGGGGCTCTAAACAACAGAGGGAGAATCATATATATCTATATATTAGAGGCAAAACACTCCATTTAATGCATTAGTTAGGGTTATTCCACAGTGACAAAGTGAGGAAATTCGTGACAGGGTTGGCCCCGGACCCCCAGCCCACCACCCCAGCCGGCATCAGGGTGCATTAGTCATCAGCCCTAACTCTCACCCCATCCATGTGTGAAGAAACAGAGGTATAGGAGAATGGGGTGAGAGTTGGACCAATGACCCCAGTGTGCACCCTGATGCCAGTTGGTGGGGTGGGCTGGGGGTCCAAGGAGGCTTTCAACCCTAACACTGAATTTCCTCACATTTGTCGCTGTGAAACAACCCTAACTAATGCATTAAACTGAGTTTTTTGGCTCTAATTTCCCTTCTTTTTGAGAATGATGACGAGAAATAGAGAATGTAATGCGGCGGCAGGAAAGAGCCTCACGCTCCCGCCACGTGATGTCTTGTGACATAGTAACAGGAACAGCAATGCAAACAGAAGCATGAACAGTGGCACACATAGTAATGCAAATGTAAATGGTAAAGAAAACGCTAATAGAAACGCAAGTGCAAAGTGATACCGAAGCGAACAGTGATGCAAACGGACATTGAAGTGCATATGAAAACGCAACTGATAATGCAAACAGTGATGGCAGCAGTATTTTAAATGGAAATGTTAAGTGTCACAGCAAAAATAACATAAAAGGGAACAGAAATAGAAATTCTAACCATCCTGGAGGGGTCCAGCACGAAGAGATGAGACCAGTAGCTTTTAATCTGTTCTGATAATCCAAGTTTGTTAATCTTGGAATCATTCTAGTTACTCTCCTTTGAACCTGTCCAAGAATTGCTATGTATTTTTTTTGGTTTGGATTCCAGAAAGGGGAGCCATAGTCTAGATACGGTCTAATGTATGCCCTATACAATGGAATAAGGTATTGTTCAGTGCGATTAACAAAAGTGCATTTTATTTGCCTCAAAAGTCTATTGGTCATGCAAGCAGTTCTAACACAGTGATCATTTGATGTAAGTTTATTATTAACATATATCCCTAAATCTTTTTCACAATTTGATGAGTGAAGTGGTAGTCCATCTATATGATAGATCGTTTTTGGATTATTTACAGCAAAATGCACTACTAAACATTTGTCTTGATTAAAATGCATATGATTTTCATTTACCCAAAGTGTTAATTTTTCCAAATCCTTCTTTAATGCAGAAATATTTTCTTGATTATTAACTTTGCCCCCCAATTTAGTATCGTCTGCAAATTTAACTATGAAGTTATTTGGCCCTGTTTGTAAATCACTGATAAAGAGGTTAAACAGTGTTGGTCCCAAGACTGACCCCTGTGGTACACCACTTGTCACACTACCTGAATCAGACAAGATATCATTAATTCTCACTCTCTGAGAATGATTTGTCAACCAGTTTAAAGTCCAGTTGACAATATCAGGTGACAAACCTAGATTGTGCATTTTAGTAGTGAGTTTTTCATGTGAGACTTTATCGAAAGCTCTACTAAAGTCCAAAAGAATTACATCAGTAGGGATACCCACATCTAGTAGAGTACTTATATTATTGTAAAAACATATCAGATTTGTGGTGCAGGAATACTTGGTAGTAAACCTATGCTGAATTGAATCATAAATTCCCAATTTTTCACAATCTTGATCTATTAGAGACTTCATTACTCATTCCATTACTTTACCAGCCACTGAGGTCAGGCTAATTGGACGATAATTTTGCACAGAACCTCTACTGCCTTTTTTAAATATGGGAGTAACTATTGCTGAACACAAATCATTTGGTACAGTGCTTTCTTATAAGGATTTATTGAAAATAATTGACAAAGGTATAGAAATATTTATAGAGGTTTTGATCAGAAACCATGGATGAATACCGTCTGGGCCCGGACTACTATTATTTTTTAGTTTTTTGATAGCCTGTATAATGTCAGTTGGATAGAACCTATGATAATCTACGTGGTGAACTTTAAATGTACTAATAGGTGATTTTTGAGAGAAGACAAAACAGAAGTACTTATTAAAGAGATTCGAGGTTTCTATATCAGATAGAGAAGAGCCATTGGTTATAATGGGACCAATGGTCCTTGATACACCTTTTTTTACTATTTATATAGGAGAAAAGAGATTTGTGACAGTCTTTTGTGTGAGCTAGTTTAAATTCTAGCTTATTTCTTTCCAATTTAATAGAATTTTCTAAGTTTTTTCACAGATAGTCTGTATTTATGTAATTGAGTAGTTTTAAATGGAACAGAAATATTCTTGTTTCCTTAAAAGTTTAATTTTTATTTTAATCTGATTTTTAATTGTCTTGTTGAACCAAGGGGAGATTTTTCCTTTATTATTAAATTTCCTCTTAGATTGAATAAAGGTATTTTCCAAATAATGTACAATGTTTTTAAAAAAGTCCCAAGCTTGTAATGTTGTACAATTAAGAAGATTAGATTCCCAGTTTATGTTTTGTAAGTATTCATTGATTTTAGAAAAATTTGCTTTGTTATAATTTTTTGTATAGTATAACTTCCTTTGTGTAGTTTTAAACTGTTGAATTTCAAAAAGAATAGATGAATGATCACTGGTCCCAAGTGGATCCCAAATTTGTAAATTGCTAATTTGTTGCTCTATGTTAGTAAATAATAGATCCAAAATATTAGAACCTCGAGTGGGTTCAGTAACAAGTTGTTGTAATCCAGTACTAACCACCACATCTATTAGTCCTTTCTCGGCATAGGACTGTCCTGAGAATGAGTCCCAGTTAATATGAGGGAGGTTAAAGTCACGAAATATTACAGTATCTTGAGATTCTGAAAAATGTGTAATTTCTTTAAACATATCAGTTGTGTAATCTGAATTTGCAGATGGAGGTCGATAGATGTTATCAATAGTTATATAAGACTGCTCCTTCAATAAGATTTTAACCCATATACTTTCCAAAGGAAAGGGAGAACACACTTCAAAAGAAGGAATATCATTTTGTATGTACATACAAACTCCACCACCTTGCTTATCTAATCTGTTTTTATGATATAACTTATAACCTGGAATTTCTCTGGACCAAATTGAGGATGCGTCCCACCAAGTTTCAGTTACTTCCACCACACCTATATTTAAAGTTTTACATATGGCTTTGAGTTCTGCTAATTTGAGTTGGTTTAAAGATCTTGCATTCAAAGCTAGGAATTTACGTTTATTTGTAATAATATTTTGGTAAGTATTCAGAGACTTGGGAATAGACCCATTCTCCCCCACTGTTTTTAGTTTAAACAATGATTTATGATTTTAGTGATACTTTTCCCCATAAGTGTACTACCCCTACTACTGAGATGTAAACCGTCCCAGCAAAACAAGGAAGAACGGTCTGAAAATGAGTCCCAGTGGGTAATACAGGGTATATTCTGCTTAAAATTGCTCACTTGATACCAACTTGAATTGCTCACTTGATACCAACTTGTTTAATACCTGCTATCGATTACATGTACCCTGTACCCAATTGTATCTGTCTGACCACAATGTGACGTGGCACCTCTGGTGAATGCCTACTGATTTTTGGAAAATCTGTGCTATGTAACTGAAACGCAATGTATGTCTTTATGTGACGAAGTACCTTTGTAAACGAGCCTCTGGCTCACAGGTTGTAAACTGATTCTTAAATAAATAAATAAATAAATAAAACACCACTTTCTCAGCCATTCATTTAGGGCTTTGATTTTCTGCATCATGGTAGATGTTGATCTCAGGACAGATAGAATTTCAGATATACATACATAGTACCCCCTATAAGTAACAGGTTACATAATGCCACATAGTCCTGTTGTAACTGATTAAATGGGGTGTTGTTTATATCACTAACACTGGCATGTATGATAACCAGTGTTTTTTCCCCCACATTTTGTAAAATTTTAGGCATCATGGAGGTAATGTCAGATACTCTGACCCCACAGAAGCTAGAACAAGTGAGGTTGCTCTTGTCACTATTGTATACCACCCTGTCAATGTGCTTAATGATTGAATCTCCCAGGACTAACACTTGTTTTGAGACAGTAGGGGTACAAGAATCAGAAACAGGTGATTGTTTAACACACTCTGGAGTGATTAACTTAATAGGTATTGATTTGGTAGCTTGAGACTTACTAGGACAAGTATTCATGGGCATTAACACCAGATTGAAAAGTGCTTTTGAACCATTATCAACAGAGGGTGATGAACATGATAAATCATGTAGCACTTCATTATTTGAAACAGTCAATTGCTCAAACCTATTATGAGTTTCAATAGGGGCACTATTGTGTATTTGACCACCCTTCCTTTTTTAAGAGGCTTTGTGACAATGGTCCAGTCATCATTATCATGAGAAGAGTGCGGATAATCATCTACCTTATAAGAGGGGGCAGAGGCAACAGGTATACTAGCACTAGTCATTACAATTGTCTCCTCATCAGGAGGCATAGAAATGCTACCTAAATGTGAAGGAAATTGTTCATTAGAATGAAGTTGTTCATCCATAAGATCAATGTAACTTTCCAATTCCTAATATCAGTAGAAACTGGTTTAATATTAAGCAGAAACGCTATCTCTGCTTCAAGAGTAGTAATCAGATGGCAATTAGCGCATACATACTCGCTCCCATACTTTCCCTCACTATACATCAAACATTGCATACATTTACTAAGTTCTTTTTCCATTATTAAAGGTGTATATTTGCTAGGTAGAGGATATGCTAAAATTATCTTATCCAAGTTTGTCTAATGCCAGCAGTTTCAGCGTGCCCAGTAGACACAGCAGACAAGTGTAAACGCTAATGTAGCTTCTTTTAGTTAGCTGCTTTTTGATCTACAAGGATGGAGGGCAATTAGTAAGAAAAAAGGCCAGCAACAGGAAGTTGTAATTTGAGCCACCTGCTTTTATAGTGTCTAAGCCACACCCCAATTAAGCTCTCTCTTCTCCTACTGGTTTAGCAAAGTAAGTTGATACAGTACCCTTCACAACACAGAACACACACTGACTTTCTTTCTTTTCTTCCATTTTTTTAACCCTAAATAAGACCCCTTCTACTTCTAATGAAGTATCTGTCTTGCTTAATCTCAACAGGCACTGAATTCTGCTGAGATATAAGTGCTAAATTAATAAGAAAATGTAGCTTCTTTTAGTTAGTTGCTTTGTGCTCTACAAGCAAGGCTAGCAACAGGAAGTTGCAATTTGAGTCACCTGCTTTTATGGTGTCTAGGTCACACCCCCAATTAAGCTCTCTCTCCTCCTACTGGTTTAGCAAAGTAAGTTGATACAGTACCCTTCACAGCACAGAACACACACTGACTTTCTTTCTTTTCTTTCTGTTTTTTAACCCTAAATAAGACCTCTTCTACTTCAACTGTTGAAGTGTACTGCAGAGGAGGGGTGTATCTGTGGTGGAGTGAGATTCACATGAGAAAGGCAGTCTTTCTAATTGTTTTGTACTAGTAGTGTGGGTTAGTATTTGTGTGCTTATATATACACAGTAATACTTGAAGTAATGTTTGATGATTATTTTCTGTTTGTTGTGGTGCACTGCATATTTGCATTCTGTTTTAAAATATTTGTTTATATAGTGTACTGCACTGTTAAATATTCTGCGCATTACCTGTAGTGTGTGAGTGTGTGTATGTGTGCCATCAAGTCAGACACATTTTATTGTACCACACAGTAATTTCCTCACTTTGAATAAGTTATCCATCTGCTGTATTTTGTACTGCTTCCTTCTATCTAGCTTGTGGACTGCTACTGCAGCACCCCCCAACCCACAAAAGGTATAATTTATTTTTCCAGTTTTAGATTTCTGTGACCACTAGTTAGGTGTTTTGTGCCTGTGCGGCTGAATCTCTTTATAGTGTACAATCTGTGTCTGTGTGTTTGCATCTGTTTAGTGCCTAGTCTACATCTGTAAGCCACAGTTGCTGATTTCTGGCTTCCCAACCACCCCAAATTTCAGAAATCTCAGTTTGTTGTGAATTTTATGTGTAATACCCAAAAATGTCTGGACAGAGATGTGCATGCAAAGATGCTTCTGGCCATAGCACTGCTGCCAGTGGCAAAAGTGGCCATGGGTGTGGTACTATGCAACAGAAGTGTATAGTTGATGCCAGTAAAGGGATTTCTCTATGTTTTTCACTACTCAATCAGTAGCTTCAATCATGGTTGGAGATGCTGTTGTTCCCACTGGTGGTAGTGAAGTTGTTAATGGCATAAGCATTGCCCCATGTTCAACCCATGACAAGTTAACTGATTTCCCAAATATTGTGGTGTCTAAAGCTTAATATGTATAACCACAAGGAAAGGTGGGGTGCATGATAGAAACTATCAAGTACTGAAAGGGAATCAACAACATACAAGAGGGTAGCATCTTTCAGAAAAAGAGATGTGTATGAACAAGGGGGCAACATTTGAAGGTAGAGGGGGGATGGATCAGGGGCAATGTCAGGAATTATTTTTTCATGGACAGCGTGATGGATGCAAGGACAAACAAAATTAATGATCAGTGCTGATGTGAGAGCAACAGTTGAAGTATGTCCATTATTTGGAGTTGGTTCACTTCTATGCACTCCAACTGCTGCTCCACATTGTAAGTCCAGTGGTTCACATGGCCCAACTCACTCCACATCAGGTCCAAATCGGCATGTGTGGCAGGTATTCATGCAGGGTTGCCACCATCACCTGCAATTTGTGGAGCACTTACTTGATCCATTGCCTGCCCCCGCTTGACACCACATGCAGGTGGAGGCTGTGCTGCCACCTGTTGCCCCTCAGGTGCATTCCTGCCTTGTTCAGCAAGCTTGGCCTGCCAATCTACATGGTGGTGGTTGTATAGGTGGGTGCACTGACCACCTGTGCCCAGATGACTTGCCTTGGGGCCATGGCACACCACTTTACCACACAGATTGCACTTCATTACATTAGTGTCTTCAGGCAGAGTAGTGAAGAATTCCCACACTGATGAGCTGTGGGCAGGACCCAGCTCAGGTAGGTGGGGGCCCAGATGTTGTTGTTGGATGCTGCTGGTGCTCAACTGGGGTTGGGGTAGGGAAACCTGCAGCTGTTGCTATGGCTATGACTGCAACTGCTGCAGATCCTCCCTCACTTCTTGCTGAGCCGCTGGTGCAAGGGCCATGGCAGGTGGTGGCACTGTTGGGGGGGGCACTGGTAAGTGCCACCAGAGGTGGTGCTTCCATGGCACCACTACCTCCTGCTTTAGGGAGGGGACCACTAGCCCAGAATGTACTCCGGTTCAGACGTGGGGTTTATATTTTTTGCTATCTCTCTGTCTCCTCTCAAACACCGCTCTTTCTCCCACACTAGGTAAGGCAAAAGTGAAAGTCTTTCATGTTCTTGCATGATTAACTTCCTGTCTGAAGCATGTGACCTGCAGACTGTGTGTCATGTGATTTGTGGGCTTTTACAATGCTCACTCACTCTGCCTTTAAAATAAAATAAAATGAAGTAACACAGAGTTATCATAATGCAAAGTCATCATGGCATGAAGGGACAAAGTACTGCATTTCAATGGGCACTTTGCGTAACTATATTTCGAGCTGGAGTGGGCTACTTTGCCTCTGCTATGCTAGTGAAGTTAAACTTTGCTGCATCTCTAGTCATCAACATGAACATCCTGAACAACAGAACTCTTCATCAGTCACCCCATGTCTCTCCAGTTGACATGAAGTGCATAATCGCAGCAAATTCCGCTGCAGTACCAATCTCAGGTGGTGTCCACCCCAAGCTACACTGTGGCTCACAGCAGGTTACTATCAAGTTCTGGATAGTGCCTGATCTACGTCAATGATTCTTGGCACTGACTTCCTCAGATGTCACAAAGCCATCCTGGACTTTGCTCCAGAGATGATTTTTGTAGCAGGGTTGGGATTAGGATATGCAAAACTAGGCAGATATCAAGTCAGGTGTATATAAAAAATGCCTAAAGGCATTTATCATTTTATTTTCCAGAGTAGAAAAAACAAATAAATTGTACAGAAAATAAGAAATAGGTTAGTCAGAATAACTCAGATAACTGTTTCTCTTCACAGTTTCTGCAGCTTCACTTCAGCCTATGATGAATTTTCAAATCAGAATGTACAAACAGTGTGAACGCACACACTACCAGGAGGTCTTTCCCCTTCCTCAGTCAGTATACCACTGACCACCCTATCTAACGTTCTGCCTGCTCAGGTAGGCTTTAAATACCCACTTCCTGTGGTCAGGTGACACCAGCATCATGCAGTTTTAAACTTCTTTATTTAGGCCCTCTTTTTTAAATTATACAGAGTCCGAGGACCTTCTAATCATATAATTTCATAATGAAGATATGCAGAACAAAAGAAGACCTCTCTGGAAAGAAATAAAATTAAGTACAGGTGGAAAACTTTCCACTACACTTTGATTGACAGCAAGCTGTATATATTTATATATATATATATATATATATATACCGGCCACTAGGTGCCACTGCTGTCCTATAGAGGGCACCTGAACTGGCATTCAATCCATGAAACAAACCTAGTAAGACAGACTGTATTTATTTTACTGTTTTAGACAGAAAGTGTCTCAAGTAACAGAAACATATGCCCCACATGTATTTATGTGCTGCTATACAATAAAATGGCAGGGCACACAGTACAGAGCTGAAAGTCCAGCTCTCAAGGAGGCCGACAGCTGTAATTTCAAGCCATCAGCTTAACTTTTATTTTGGCCCTCAGACAAAAATGGGCCAGTTTTCATAAGCACATTCAGGCAGCCCTCTTATTTTACTTGAGGGAGGAGGAAGCCTTAATAATATAGCAGCTTCCCTTGCAGGAGCCTGGTGAAGATATTATTTTACTAAAGGTGCCAGGCTATAGACACTTACAGTGTCTCAGGAAGTGGGTGCACAGCACTCAGTGCACACTTAGATGTGAAATGGGAGTGAGAGGGAGCACTATTGCAAAAGCACTAGTCATTAATAGTAAAACTCTCTCCTCTCCATTTTTGCTTCAAATTTAGCCCCTCTGATTTCAGGGCTTCATTTATTTATTTAAACTTCCGGCAAAAGCTGCCAATGACAGTACGGCTGAGCTGCATCATAGGGAAGGGTGAGCCACAAGCGGCAAGAAACAAAGCCACATTTCAAAATCACTACAGCTGCAAGTCTACAGCTTAACAAGATCAGTGACTTCAAACAAACATTACCACTGCTTGCTATTATATTTTATATATTAGTATAGCATATGGCCATATACAGCACTCTTAAGGACAAGGAGTGGCAAACATGGGAAAATAGAGTACATAAAATTAAAAGGGGGTTACTGCACCTGTCTTATTCTTGTCCTTGCTCCATTTTACACATGAAACAACTTTATTTTACCATCCTCCACAGTGGGAAGATGGGGGCAATACATAAATAATAATAGAGTAACACAACAGGGAGAACATATAAAGAGGTTGCCAGCTTTACAGCTCAGTGAGCTTGCCTTACAGTATTTCATACTTATTCTGGCTGGTAGCCATACATATTGCAAATACTTTAGAACATTGACTTAAACAACAGCAGTTTCTTTTTATTTTATGTACTGTGAGAACCTTCCTTATTTAATCCTAAAGATGCACACATTCTTTATTTTGCAGCCAGCAACACACTTGGCATTCTCAAAGCCCCCATGTCCGTTCTTTCTTTGGGACACTATTTCTTTCAATAACCAGCAAGCATGCTTGCCATTTTGGGGCATTTTGCTCATTAAAAATGCACTTTACATCCAGCTTTCCATACTCTGCCTGACAATGTATTCACTAGCATTGTGGTATTTTATTCTTTTATTGGCTTTCTTGAATTTTAACCATATGCATCATCATTCTCAGGCACTTTACTTATTTAAAATGTACTGGGATTAATTTTTAACTACACTAAGACCTAAAGGTGCATTTATTACAGCACACCAGCACATTTCAAGGCTTCTAGGCCTTTGGTTCTAATTAAGGGGGGGTGCAAAAAAGAAAAGATCTCAATCTCCTTACAAAGGTAAAAATTCTAGGACAGGTGGTCATCCTGTCAGTTTTGTTTGCAGAGTTTAGGTGAACAACTTACGCAAGGTGCTGTTTGCATTGCCACAGGATCCCTTGCTCTGCTTTCTTCAGGTCTTCTCCTCAGAAACATCTTATCTGCTGTGCAAGATGGTCTGGTATTCCAGAAATGCTGTAACTTTACAGATGAGCCAATTGTCAGATCCAAGGGTACCAATGTTAGAAACTGTGTCTGCCTGTCTACTGTAAACCAGCTCCATCTCATGAAAGAACCTCAACTTGGTTCAACCATCTCTGCACCTGTCAGTGCCACCATCATCACTCCAGCTTTGCCAGTGTTATCCCTCATTAAGTGACTATCCTCTTCCAAGCTTCCAGCACCTCCAACAGAGAACAGATTTTGGATTTCCTTGAGGATTACACAGATGTCTTTGTTGGTACAGACAACAAGCTCAGATGTTGTGATATCTAGCAACACACCATCAATGTGCAACCCAGCCAGAAACCCATCCATCAGCGAGCCTGCAATGTGGGACAGAAACAAGTCCTATGGGATATGATCAAGGACATGCTTGAACAAGACATCACTGAAGAATCTACAAGTCCTCAGGGTGTATGATGCCTGCTAGCAGTAAAGAAAAACAAGGGGTATCGCTTTGTGGAGCACTACAGGAAGCTCAATGCCTGCACAGTGCTGGTTGCTCATCCTTTACCCACCACGGAGGATGCCTTAGAGAGTCTTGTTACAGCCAGCCCAGCCTACATCACCACTCTGGATCTTCAAAGTGGGTTCTACTAAGTCTCTGTTGATCCAGCTTCTCATCCATGCACAGCTTGGCACTGTTGCTTGGGATTATTCCAATTCAAACGACTGCTTATGGAACTTAAGAACAGACCAGCCGCATTCTAGCATGTTATGGAAGACATACTACATGGGCTGTCTTGGAAATGTTGTCTAGTCTACCTGAATGATGTTATTATCTTCAGCAGAACCTTTCTGGAACAGCTTCAACACCTCAAAGAAGTGTGTGAAAGCCTCCCACAAGCCAGTCTCAAGTTTCACCCTGAGAAATGTGGTTTCGTACAGCATCAAATTCATTACCGGGACATGTTGTTAGTTCACAAGGCATCTCTTCAGACTCAGACAAGCTCTCAGCAGTCAAAGATATTCGAGATCTGAACAACCTCAAAGACTTCAGAATGTTGCTAGGACTGCTCAGATATTATAGAAAATTCATCAGTAACTATGCCAAGATTGCAGTTCCACAATGTGCCCTCACTAAAAAGGGATGTGACTATACATGGACTTCTGGGTGCAAAGAGGCCTTTGATACCGTTAAAGACAACCTGATCTCTGTTCCAGTGTTGGTCTACCCAAGGTTCAATCAGCCCTTCAAACTTTAGACAGATTTTAGTTATTTCATGGTGGGTGCTGTGTTACGTCAAGTACAAGACAGAACAGAACAAATTGTTTCCTACACTGGGCACTCTCTTTCTTCAGCTGAGCACAACTCTGACATCACAGGAAAATAATGTCTGGCCCTGGTATTTGCTAAAAAGAAATTTGACTGCTATCTCCGCTACTCCTTATTCACAACTATTGTTGATCATGCTGACCTCAGATGGTTGTTCAAAGGGAAGGAACCAGTGGGAAAGTTTGACAGATGTATTGCCATGCTTCAGTCCTACAATGTCAAAATTCAGTACATATCAGGTTGAGCTCACTCCAGTATGGCTGGTGTTAATTGACATCAATATCTCTCTGCATCACCTTCAACAAATAAGGAATCCTGCTTAGAAGCTCTTTCTTTCCACGCCACAAATGTACTTTGTGTGGACACTCCTACAACACCCCAAGTTGCTTTGCTGCTCCCAAACGTTTCTACAGAAAGCAGCACCAGTCCTCAATTACTGCAATCTGATGAAGAGCTTCTCACCTCCTCTACATTTGTACTCTCTCTGGCAACTGTCAAATTGCAACAAACAGCAGATCTTCAGTTCTCAGACATCATCACTCACTTAGAGCCTGGAAATCTTCCACAACAAAAGCAACATTGTCAGGATGTTCTTTTCCTAGCTTCACAATACTTCCTCATTGATTATGTGCTTTTTCATATCTGGACTAAGCAAGGAATTTGCACAACAAGAACTCATTTACAGTTAGTTGTGCCTGCCTCTCTAATTAACAAAATTCTTCTCTCCACTCATGCCTCTCCTCTTTCTTGAGGTCATATGAGACTTCACAGAACTCTCAAAAAGACAAGGCTCCACTTCTTCTGGCCACACATGAACAAGGACACTGTCCAATTTGTTAAATCCTGCCAGCCCTGCTCCTAAAGAAAGCCTCCTGCCAAACTGACAAAGGCACACCTCATTCCAATGACTGTAGCCACAGAACCATTTCAACAAGTCAGCACAGACATTCGTGGACCTTTACCAATGTGCTCTGACTCTGGCAACAAATACATTCTTGTTTTTGTGGACTACCTTACAAAATCCTAAGAGCTTATCACATTAAAGGCCATCAAAGCTGCTACAGTAACAAATGCCTTCCTCAACAGTTATTTGCTATCAGCGTATCCCCTCATACCTTCATTCAGACAAAGACACTATCTACCTTCCTACCATTGTTGGAGAAACTTGCAAATGCCTGGAAATAAAAAAAAAAAAAAACATTCTCACACAATGAGCTATCACCCACAATGAAATGGACAAAGCAAAATAATATTGCCTACCATTCTGAACACACTATCTAAGTACCTGAATGAGATGCAATGCTTGGGACTGATTTGTTCCTTTTGTTCAGTTTGCCTACAACACAAACACATGTGTCGACAGTACAGAGTACATTCCATTTTCCTTAGTCCATGGATGCCATCCAAGAACTCCATTGAACATGGATCTTTCACTGCTCGAAGCTCCAAAATCATCTTCCTCATACATAATCCCTGTACTGGAGCAGATTGAACTTGTCAGACATGTTGCAGTCACCACACTGGGACAGAGCAAATCTGCTATGCAGAAAATGACAGCAGCCAAGTCACTTGAACCTCCGTTTCCTGTGCAAGACACTGTCTACTTGTATCAACCTGTCTTAGTTCCAGGCCACACAAAGAAACTGTTATGCTGTTGGACTTATCTGTTCTATATTGTGAAAAATCTTTCTCCAGTTCATGCCCATCTGTGATGCAAGTCAGATGGAATGTTTGTGCTCAACAAAGTTCACATCAATCATCTGAAGCATGGGTACTTGGGCAACATGCTCCTGGATGATCCCAGTCCTTCCAGTAATGAAGCTGCATTTGATCCTGTCATAATTCCAGAGTCAGAATTTACTCCTGATAACCTGCAACCAGTTATTTCAGATTCTCACACTCCTTTTTCCAGCTGGATTCTGTTGCACCAGACCTTCACTTAAATGAACTTCCTTGGACTTCTCATATCTCTTCTTCTTCTTAGGGCACTCCCATGCAAAGCCCTATGTACCAGATAAAGAAGATTTTTTGCAAGAAATGTGTCAATGATCCTGGAATTATAGAGCTAAATGGCATGATTTTGACAGTTCACAGAATTCTTCAGTTGCTTTTGTGGAGCTTTCTCTATCCTGTCACTAACTACTTAAAGCAACTCACCATACCATTTCAGCTGATTAGAAAAGTCAACACAAATCTCAAACGTTTGTGAAACTGGACTCAGTGTTTCTTAGGAAAAATGGTTCTGTGGCCTGTAGTATTCCTCACTGTCTGTGATAAATTGTTGTTCTGCAGTCAATGTCTTAATGTACCTGTTTCTATGCATATATTGATTTTTGCAAAATGGTACTGCATAAACTGCATTAACATGTTTTTCTTTCCAGAGATGTCTTCTTCAAAATGACTGTTCTATGTGTTGTTCAAAAGTTCTGCAACAATTTATTGAAAGTCTGCATATCCTAGCTCTGGGTAGAGCTGTGTGGAATGGGAACATTCTGAATATGTGGAATTTCAACAAAATTTCACAAGATTCTGTGACATTTCACAGAATTTTGTCTGAATTTCACCAATTTTTTTTAATTTAGTAATTCAGATATAACCCAACAACCATTCAGCAACAGCTCTTAAATTTTGAATATTTATTCTTTGGGTCAGTGGCCTCAAACATGCCAAATATCATGTAATTTGGTTGGATAGTTTCAAAATGATAGGTGCTCAAATGCTGTTATTTTATTGTTTGTGTGAAATTACATGAACATTTGTTATCTGCATATACCTTAACCATCTATTGGGTCAGGGATCTTAAATTTGGCAAGATTTCTTGATGATAAGTGTTCTAACAATGTGCCAGATTTCATGACAATATGATGTATCATCTCAAAATAATATGTGCTCAGAATTTGTCATTTTATTTTTTTCAGAAAATTTCATGAACACATTTAATCTGCATATAACTCAGGCACCTTTGGAGCTAGACATGTGTAAATTACTATAGATAACCTTTTTGTAAAGCTTATGGAATGATCTAAATATGGAAAGAATTAGATGAGATTTTTAAGTTACAGGGGTTCAAAACTTTTCTATGTAAATGTTTGCAAAACTTTGTTTAAACTATAAAAAAGTGGATGTTTATAACTTCTCTGCTCTTGCATGCATAGAGTTAACATTTAACATGCATATCCATAGTCCATGTATTCTGGTGTCTAACACAGCTGGATCAATTGGTTAAGCAGCTTTAATTTTGCAGAAGAAAAAAAATTGATTAGTAACATTCTCTCACATTTTTTTTTAATTCTTTTTGGTGCCCACCCCCACTACCGGGCCATCCATCCGGTCATGGACCTCCTCCGCTGTGGCATCCCCACATGATCCACTCTCCTGGGACCCCCTGGCTTACCCCCCCCAGCCCTAAGGTACCACAAACAATGGGATAGGGCTGGAGTCAGCCTGAGGAGCTGATTTGCAGCAGGGGAGCAGGCATCATAGATGCAGTGGGCAGGCTTGAGTTTTTCCCCTGTAGGCAGGGGGTGGGAGTGTGCAATGATGCCTGCATCTGTTCCGCCCCTTGAGTCCTTGTTGGCACCAGTTACTGTGGTGCCCTTGGCCTCTGCTAGGGGTCCCTCATGCTCCAGTGACATCCTGCACCATCCCTCCAGAGAAGGAGTGCAGTCCATGGGATGCTCAATCCTTCTCTTCCCGGCTGTCCCTCCAACGATCCAGGTTTATTCCTGAATCTTGGTTGCCAGCATTGCAAGTGGAAATCCAAACATTGTGCCAGTGGGCCAGCATCTTACATATTTATGATAGCATATTCTGTAGATGAAGCATCAAGATTTTTTTTTGGGGGGGGGGGATTTAACATTAGCAATGCACATATCACTACTTCATTTGATAAGCTGGGCTGAACTTTTTGCAGTCCTGCTGTTTCCCACTTTGTGACTATCCCCCCCCCCTTTCTCTTTTGGCATAGCCAAATTGACTCAGTAGAATTACTGATTCCACTGATATCCTCTTTGTTCTTTACAGTGGCAAACTCCATTAAAATGTGAGTCCTACTCCTTTTCCTATTGACCTACCCTGTTGGAATAGCCAGGATTCTTTCTTCCTGCTACCCAAGACATTGTCTTCCCTCTCTACATCTTTTTGGGTATCTCCAAGTCCTAGACTTGCATGTACACCAGGCTCCTTGGATCATAAATTTACTGGATGTGATCCTTAAATATCCTGCATTCAGGCTGGAATTGTTGACACTCTGTGCTTTCTTCCTCCAACCTGGGGATCTACCACTGTTGTGCTACCCAGCTCAGCTGTCCATTTCTTGGTGAAACTGTGCAACTAACTCCAGAACCTGATGACCCCCTGCACTACCTGCTTCTTATATCCCTATCCTTTAATTAGAACCCCCTCGATAAGACTGAGTGATATTAGAAAATTCCAGTTTTATTGAATTATTCATGAAATTCTGCAATTTTCACAAAGACTCATGGGATTTGACTTTAAGTACGGATGTTATTTTGCAATTTCTCACAGCAGGAAATTAATACAATTAGCACACACACACATAGTCTCCTTGTAAGGTCTAAGAATCTTCCAAATTTAATGGTATTGCATTCTCTAGTTTTAATTTTTCTGGGGTTTGCAAATTTATAGTTTTCATTCATGCAAAATTAAATGTTTAAATGTTGTGAAAGTTTGACTACTTTTAATTCAATCCCATTTAAAACTGAAAATATGAACTTTTTCAGAAATGGCTATGTGGTATGCAAGCAATAATACCTGACAGGGTGGGCAATATTGGGCAATACCAGACAGCCCAGGGCCTTACAGCCCCTGGAAGGTCCGGTATTGCCCATACTGCCCACCCTGGAGGGTATTATTGCACTTAGAAAATGGGCCACTGCGTTATATATGATTAAAATAAAAAATGCTCATATTTATTTTGTAATAAAATAGTTCTTCTACCTACATTAGACTTTTTTTATTTGACTTACGGACTTTTGTACTACAGGAGCCTCCATACATGTGAACAGGAGCTGGGTGTCAATGTAACCCTCCCCAATCTTTATATTTTTTTACTGATTTCTAAGTGCACCCTCCCCCCCCAAGAGTTTGTTTTTCTGTCCCCTCACCCCCAATTTTACCTGTGCAGAACTGAGATTAAGTGCAATCCAGTAGCACGGTTCTTCTGCGAGGTGTGTGGCTGTAGTGAAAAGAGTATGCTACTATGTTCGTGTATGGCACTGAAACTTAACACAGAAATCACGGAGGTCAAGCAAGCTGACAGAAAAAAGAAAAGCAACTTTAAAAATACTGCAGGTTATTCTGTATTTAGTTGCTTTGCTGTGCATTTTGCAGAGGGGTTATTCAGCAGGCTTACGATTTTTGTGCTGCGCGGATCAGGAGAACTGGGTTGGGAGTCGCTGCGGCACGTTTGTGAGCTTCATTCCCTGGAGAAGGATGTGCTGCTGGCTTATGCATTTTACTACATCAGGAGGCTTTTGGGAAAGTGGGAGGTGGAAGTCCTAGGTCTGTCCCATTAAAGTAGGGAGTTACCAGCCAGAAGTTAGGCTGGAGAGCAGAAAATCTATCTGCCAGAATGGTTACGGGACAGCAGGAGTAACATTTTTTAGAACTCAAGTGATTATATGGCTCAGAGCAAGAGCGGGGTCAGGAAACTGTTTGCTTTTGAATTATTTGCGGCTGTGAGGAATGAGGAATCATCTTTCTGTCCCCTGGCTGTAAATGCGGTTTTTTTTGTTTTTTTAAACAAAAGCCCAGTAGGCATCAAACTAGGGAGCTTTGGAAGAGGGGGAGGGACATATGTCTCGCTAAGCGAGACCAAAAAATGGCAGCTATTTCAAATTCTAATGAGAGGGTTTTAGCCAACTAGAAATTAGGGTGGGCACGTGGATATTTCAGTGGGGTGAAGGGGCACTGGGACTGGTACTTTATATTTCCTGGGCATCTATTGAAAGTTAATGTACCCCCCTTGGCAAGGGTACTAGCCAATCAGATGCCAGGAAATAAAAAGCCCATTTTCTAAAGTAGTTTAAATGTTTCAACTCTGGTTAAATTTGGATATATAGTTTTAAAATTAGAGGGAACTAACCAAAATTTAAATGTTGGCAACATGTTTGGCAGGCTATTACGCAGTCCCATTTAAAGCTAGAAATCTGAAACTATGTGTATATACAAATGTAATAATACCCTGCATACCTGGAAATTTTTGTAATATTTCAATGAATACTATCAAAGTTATACTAAAATTACAGAAATCCAAATTTTGGCAAAATATTGGCTACCTATAACTCAGCTCCCATTAAAGCTTGAGACTTTACACATGGTGCATATATGCATTCTATGTGCTTCTCTAGATCCTGATATTGTGGAGAAATTTGGATAAGAAATGTTAAAATGATCTCAAAATAACCGAAAATTACATTTTGATTAAATGTTTGGTCACTTGTAACTCTGCCACCTTTCAATCTACAACTCTGAAATTTGGAACACTATTGTATGCCATGGTTTACTGCATATGTACTACATTTAGTGCTATTTGTATGTGCACTTTTAAAATTATAATGAAATAACTGACATTTAAAATTCTGTGAAATTCTGCTGAATTTTCTTGAAAATTCCACAGAATTCCACAGAATTGGAATGATCATTCTGTGGGTAGAATTTTATATTCTGCACAGCTCAACTCTGGGCAATCTCCCTTCCCTGTCTTCCCTTCTCCCTTCCCTGAACTGGGACACTTGTCATTCTGATCAAGCTGCAGGTGACTGTAGTGTTCCCCTTCCCTTGATACTACTCTGACTGGTCACCATTGTGGTCCATCCTTTCCACACTCTTCCCAGCAGTGGAGTACTCCTATGGTCAGGTTGTGTCATGCGGTGGTTACTATTTCTCAACTGTTTTCATGTTTATACTGTTATATTATTGCTTGTTCCAGTGGTACTCACTTGCACAACTCTGGGAGTTAAATGAAGTATACATTTTATCATGTGGCTTAATGTTTGGCTGCTTCCCATTTAAGAGCACTCAGAACACTACTTATTGTTACAAATTTTGCATTGTCTGGCTTTGCCATGCTATTTCAAAACAGTTTTGGGAACTCATCAGTCTGAGGCATAGCCTCATAGTGTGCATAAGTCTCCTGTGCTGAGTAAACAGCTTTCTCTATTTTAATTGTATGCATCTGACTCAGTTAACTCACACAGTTCAGCAAGACTGCATCTGCCAGAGCAGTGAGAGATGACCATGGATGACCTCAAGAGAAGGTAAGGTTCCTATTGGCAGACCTACACCAGAATGCCACAACAGCAAAACAAAAAAAGGAAATTTTTTCTCAATTCAAAGTAAATTTGCATAAAGAGTTTAAGAAAAATGCATACATCTGCAGCAATCAGATCCTGGCTGGAGCAATACCCCTTGGAAAGACAACTCTAAAACTAAATAGTTCATCAGCTCATTCTTACTTCTGGATATTCACAGTCAGAATACAAAGCTAATAGGTAAAAGAACAGGAATGATTAACATTATATAAAAAACAGGCTAGCCTTTTTTATTTGGCATAGCCATGAAGTGACTAAGTATGTGAGCATGTCATGCCACCAGTATTGGGCTTCAAGGGGTAGTTAAGCCAGGCCACATCAACTTTATATGGATAGGTGTCTGCTGGTATGTCATTATTAAGGGGACGAGAATGTGGGGGTTGGGTGTGGGGGTTACCATCCTTTGGTCCCTCATTACTGGTCAGATGGCCTATAGAAATTCTACAATGGTCTGAACTCAGGAAGAGTCCTCACATCTTAATGAAGAAGCCTAGCTTGTTAACAGTCTACCTTTCCTAGCTCCAAAAGCCATTCTGAGAGGAGGGGAGGTGAAGAGTCTCTCCAGTGTCTGAGGATAATGCATTTGGCTGTGATCATTGCATTCTGCAGCCATTGCTGTTGTACCCATGGGACTCCCACATCCAAACCCACCACCTCTGTGATACTCAGCATTACTAGACCTGGTGTAAAGGTGAGGCACCTGTTCAGGATGGCCAAGTAAACTCTTTCCACTGCTTCTCAGGAGAGTGTCAGCATCGAACAATCCCAAATCATGTGGGTTATACTTCCACCTGCTTGGTCACATCTCCAGCTCCAGTTCTAATCCTGTTGTCTGAGTTCAATAGCCCCCATATGTGTGGCTGCTATGGAATCTGGTGCCACTTGTGGGAAATCTTAAATTGTGTAAAATGGGATTTTGTATCCTGTACTGCTCTCCTCAGGCTCCACCAGCATTTACTCCATGCCTCTGATGTGATATCTATTTGGAGCTTGGTACTCCATTTCCTCCTGAGCAATTCCATTAGATCCACCCAGAAATCCAGTAGCTTCTTATAAATGGCACTGGTTCTGGGAGTCTTGCCTGTTGGAATTTGGAACAGTATGTCCGGGTCTTGTGGACCCTCAAACCAGTGTTTTACCCTAACATATTGCCCAAGGCATTTCAGAGCTGCAGATGCTGCCAGTGTTGGGTTTTGTCCAGGTGGATATCTGCCTGAAGCTGGTTGAAGGGCTTTGGATGTTTTGATCCAGTATCAGTGATTTGGCCCTGGTGATGTATAGTTTCCTGCCTCTTCTCTGCTACCACTTTTGTGAAGTGGGACTATCTCTACCCTTCTCTAGTGCCCCTGGACCATGTCAGTCTCTAGTTTGGTTAAATAGGTTTGTCAGAAGTGAAGCCAGTACCTCTCTCAGCTCCATCATTACCCTGGGATGTACCCCGTCTGGTCCCCATAGCATTGTCCACCTTCAGGTTACTGAGTGCTTTCTGGACTTTCTCTCCTCAGAAAATGGACTAGTCTCCACTTCCCTCCCATCAAAGCTCCTGGTGTCTTTTTGTTGTCCTTCTCTTTCCTCTTCCCTTCTACTGTGAATACTGAGCAGAAGTATTTGTTCAAGATGTTTGCCTTTTCTCAATCCCTCTCTGTACAGTCACCACCTCCCTTTTTAACCGTACAATCCCTCCATTTGTCTTCCTTTTCTTGCTAATACACCTAAAAAGTTGTGTCCCCTTTTCATGTCCCCATAGCTATTCTTTCCTCAGTTTGTGCCTTTGCTCTCCTTACTGCTTTGCCTGCCTTCTCCTATTTTCCCAGATACATTTCCCTATCCTCCTCTCCCTGGGTGTCCTTATACCATCTGAATGCTACTTTTTTAGCCTTTAATTTTTCTGCTACCTCCTTTGAGAACCATAGCAGTCTCCTCTTTCTTTTTCTTTTGCTTACCTGCTTGACACAGAGGTTCATTGCCTTCACTATGCCATATTTTAGTTCACCCACTTTTCCTCCACTCCCCCCCCCCACGGTCTTCTTTCTCTGCCAGGTCTTTCCTGGGGCATTCACTCTTCTTAGTAAAATCAGCCTTTCTGAAGTCCAGGATTCATGTCGTTGTCTGGCTGGATTTTTCGGTTGTTGTTATGTTGAACCACACTGTATGATGATCGCTGGTTCCCAGAAGGCTTCCCACATTGATGTCCACTATACTGTTCCTGTTAGTAAGCACCAGATCCAGCATTGTCCCATCCTGAGTGGGTTCACTGACTAGTTACCTGAGGAATGCCCCCTGCAGGGAGTCCAAGATGTCAATGCTTCTAGCAAAAGCTGCCACAGGGAAGCTTCAGTTTACATCCACCTTCTACCTCAAAAATCATCTCCATAATTAAGACTAAAAAATACCTCACTAAGGCAATTGGGAAGTCAAGGTCCTGCGGAGAATCTCTGGACCTCAAAATAATTGCTCTCACCCTGAAGAAAGTTATCCATCCCCTAACCCACATATTAAATATGTCACTTACAACCTCCACATTCCCCATGATTTGGCAAAAGGCCATGGTCATGCCAGTCTTTAAACGTGGTGACTGAACCAGCTACTCTAACTACCGGCCTATCTCTATACTCACTCCTCTTTCTAAAGCACTCAAAAGGATAGTCTGTGACCAGTTAGTCAACTACTTAAACAAGTACCAGCTGCAATGTAAAGAATAACACTGTTTTAGGAAACAGAACAGCACTAACACTGCTCTGGTTAAATTCACTAGCTTCATCCACAGTGCCTAGACCATGGACACTTGGCTGGGGCTACATATATCAACCTGGCAAAGGCTTTCAATATGGTCAACCATAAGCTTTTACTAAACCAATTGTCCCTTACTAGTCTGTCTCCTAAATTAGTGGGGTGGTTCCAGAGATACCTTACTGGACGTTCACAACAAGTGAAAATTTTGAACACCCATTTTGATCCCTGTAATGTCACTATGGGGGTATCCCAAGGCTCAATCTTGGCCTCCTACTTTTCAGCTTATTTCTAAATAATCTTCCAATGACCTGTCCAGGCCATGTCCTCTTGTATGTGAATGATGCCATGCTGTTTTCAAGTCAAGACAACCCTGCCAACCTTGAAAAACAAATATAGACTAGCATCTGTGTTGTGGAGTCATGGTTCCTAAGCCGCAAGCTTCTTCTGAACTACAAAAAGATAAAGACCATGCTCTTTGCCACATCCCAAAACAGACTCAATTATATCAAGTTATATCAACTCAAAATTCACAATAATCAGAATGAAAATCTGGAAATGTTCCATTCCTTCAAATATCTCTGGGTCACTTTAGACTGCTCCCTCTCCCACATGCAACACATTGATCTGGTTGCAAAGGCAGTTAACTCTAGAATCGGCATTCTGTACAAACATAAACATTGTCTAACTGATGATGCCCTTAGACTCACTTTGTCCAGCTCAGTCCTGTCAATAATCATTTATAATAGAGTTTAATAAAATAAAAATAAATAAAATAAAATAATCGATTATGGACTAGTAGCCTACGGAGCCACTACTGATACAGCTCTACAAAGAAACAAAACAGCCCTCAATAAAGCCTGTAGGCTTCTCCTAGGTGCCCACCACCTAATGCACACTTGCGAGCTTTACTCCCGTACTGGATGGCTTAACCTAGAAAATAAGGTCCAGTACCAAGTCTGCCTGCTAGCCAAGAAGACCATCCTTGGCCTCACTACCCCAAGGTTCCTTGACCTCCTCCACTCAAAAAACAGCATCAAGAGCACTAGGAGTTCCTGTAGCCTCTCTCTAAAGGTCCCTTTTTGTCAGACATCTCAAGGAGAATAATTCTTTGGTTATAGAACCCCCAAGTGGCTAAACTCCCTTAGCCCATACCTCCTGTCTTGTCCCAAACTTGGCCAATTTAAATCTAACCTGAGGGCTCACTTAATGACCCACAACACCAAGTGTGAATGTGGTCTCTAATCTCTCTTTGCAGACTACAGTGACCTCTGTAGCACCTCTTTCACTTAATATAAAACCCCTAGCACATGTTTCTCATTTGTCCTGCTACATCTATCCCTGCCCATTGGTCCTTGGGCCTTTTCAATAACACTAAATTACATGCCTCATGACTACCTCTACTCAAACCTTCTGCTGCTGCCCACCCTCACATGTAACCCCACCCCTCTACTACTAAATAGAACCTGGATCCACATGGTTGCCTATGCCCTAAAAAACTGCCCTTTGCAGAAGCGTGCTATATGTTTCATCTTGTGACAGAGAGTTTGGCATCTCCTACTACTAGCCCTATTGCTCTCAGGTAATGTTCATCCTAACCCTGGACCAGCCTGTACTTTAGCTAGCCCCCTCACTCATGCCAAATGTATCATTGTAGTGCACCATAATATTAGGAGCCTCTTGCACAATTTCACTGAATTGGAAACTTGGACCTCCCTCCATAAGCCTGTTATCATCTGCCTCACCGAAACTTGGTTCAGGCACTCCACCCCGGACTCTCAATGCTCTCTCCCCTCATATAATCTCCTTAGATTTGACAGAGCTGCCACAAAAGAGGGGGTGGTACGGCTATCTATTTTAAAGATCGCCTCCATCTCTCAGCCATCTGCACACCTCCTCATATCTATTGTGAAGCACTCTATGCCATTCTCATCCTACGCCCCAAAAAACTACATAGTGTGTGTGTGCATGCCATTCTCATCCTACGCCCCAAAAAACTACATAGTGTGTGTGCATGCCCTTCTCATCCTACGCCCCAAAAAACTACATAGTGTGTGTGCATACAACCCCCCTTCTTGTGGCCTAAAAGGGCTAGAGGAGCTGCTTGTCCAATCCTCACTTCTTTCTGGGAGAAATGAGGTCCTCATACTTGGTGACCTCAACTTGAATCTTACTCGTCTACCATCCACCCTGTGATGAGAAAGTCTTTCTGCAGGAAGTTGCAGACTTCATTGTCGACCTGGTGTTGGAGCCTTCCAGGTGGTTGGTCCTGGGGGACTTCAATGCATGGGTCGATGATGAACTCTCGCATTTTGGTCAAAACTTCCTCCAATTAATGATTTTGTTGGGCTTTGCACAGGTTGTTACCGCTGCTTCCTATATTCAGGGTCACTCTCCGGATCTGGTGTTCACCCTGGGGATGGAGATCATGGAACTAGTGGTGTAATCAGTTGGGTGGTCTGACCATCACTCCATAAAATTCAATTTCGTGACCCCCCTTGTGAGACCTACCCCTTTGGAGATGGTCCAGTACCGCCCTTTGAGGGGAGTTACCCCTGAGGGTCTGATGGCAGTATTGGACCTATCGAATTGGCCTATGGAGTGCATGGAACCAGATGCCTTAGTGGTGCACTATAATAATATGGTGCTGAGGGTACTGGATTCCATTGCACTTGTCCATGTTTTCTCCCTCTCCCTTCACCCTCGGTGCCCCTGGTTTGATGGGACATTGAGTGAGTTGAGGAGAAAAGGGCAAAGGTTGGAGCGCTGTTGGTGGAAATCCAGCCTAGAAGGTGACAGACTTAGATTGATGGCCCATTATGTGGACTGTCAATCAGAAATCTCCTGTAAAAAGGCAGAGTTCCTGTCCCAGGAGATAGCTGCTTCAAGAAATCGACCAGCTCAGCTCTTCCAGACTGTGGACAGACTGTGCAATCCAGCCTGTCTGCAGGGTCAGAGAGCCTTTTCACAAATAAAGTGTGATGAGTTTGCTCGGTTCTTTGAGGATAAGGTGCCATCGATCAGGTCGGAGATCCACGGTATGCATTCTAATGAGTGTGGCAGTGATCAGTGTGGGGTTGCAGGCCCTCGGTCTGCCTGGACAGATTTTGACCAGCCAGCGATCATGGATATCATGAAGATTGTTCAGGGCTTGTGACCGACTTGCTGTAGTTTGAATCCCAGTCCTACATGCCTCCTCGTGGGGGTGCATGGATGTGATCGGACCAGTCCTTGCCGAGATAGTCTGGTGCTCTTTGGACCAAGGGGTGTTTCTGGAGTTTTTGAAAGAGGCTATCATGACACCCCTTTTAAAGAAGCCTTCCCCTGACCCAGACTGTCTCGCTAACTACAGACCGATCTCTAACCTGCCCTTTTTGGGCAAGGTTATTGAGAAAGTAGTCGTGTTGCAGCTCGATGATTTTCTTACCACCCATGAGGTCTGTGATCCTCTCGAGTCCAGTTTCAGGAAGAGGCATAATACCTAGACGGTGTACTTAATGATCTCCTAATAGCGAGAGATCGGAGGAGCCATTCGATCTTGGTCCTCCTTGATCTCTCTGCAGCATTTGACACCGTGGACCATGGGATGTTGCTGGATTGCCTGCAGCTGTGCTGTGCACTGTAGGGAACAGTCCTTAGATGGTTCTACTCTTTCCTCACAGGCAGAAATCAGAGGGTAGTCTCAGGAATTTTTTCCTCTGCTCCCTTTGCTCTGTCCTGTGGGGTGCCACAGGTTTCTGTGCTTTCCCCCATGTTGTTCACAGTGTATATGCTGCCATTGGGAGACATTATAAGGCATTATGGGCTGAGTTTTCACTGCTATGCAGATGACACTCAGCTCTATATGTCCTTTGTACCTGAACAGAATGATGCCTTATCAGTCTTTAATAACTGCCTCGCTGAGATTCAGGACTAGATGAGTGCAAACTGGTTGAAATTAAATCTGGATAAGACTGAGGTGTTGGTAGTGGACCCGGGTCATCGTGTAGAGAAGTTGACTCCTGAGTCCCCCTCTGGCCTTGTGTTAGAAGGTAACCAGTTGAGATCTTCTGAACAGGTGCAGAATCTGGGTGTAATTCTTGACAGCGAGTTAACATTGAAGGCACAGGTATCTACAACTGTCAAGTCTTCCTTTTACCATCTGAGGAATATCACCCGGATAAAAAAACCTTGTTCCACATGATGACCTTCCTGTGTTGGTCCACGCCTTTGTTTCCTCAAGTCTTGATTACTGTAATGCTCTACATCTAGGGTTGCTGGGGATTGATCTCCGTCGCCTGCAGCTGGTGCAGAATGCTGCAGCCAGGTTGTTGACTGGGCTACCGAGAACTTGCCATATCACTTCTGTGCTGCACGAACTGCACTGGCTGCCAGTGCAGTGGAGAATCACCTTCAAGGTCGCGTTGCTGACCTATAAGACCCTACACGGTCAGGGACCGGGCTACTTGGAAGATCTCCTTTGACCTTACCGCCCTCTCCACCCACTCCGCTCCACTGACGAGGGATTGCTAGAGATTCCCAGGGTTCGCCTTCAGTCATCTGGGGCCAGAGCTTTTTCTTTCATGGCCCCAACCCTGTGGAATTCTCTACCTCATCAGATTAGAGAGTGCCTGTCCACAGAATCATTTAAGGTGACCCTGAAGAGTTATTTATTCAAATTAGCATTTGGATAGGTTATTGCTGCTTTTTATTGTTTTTATGTCATTATTTATGTAAGATGCTGTTTTGTACTTGCGCTTTGATATGTTGAATAGCACGTTATTAATAAAATTTGATTGATTGAATTGGCTGGGACACCAACAACCCTCATTACTTAACAAGATCCAATGTTTCAACCTCCACCAGCTGATCAGTGAACCCACCAGAACTGCCCAGCTCTCAACCTGGAATACTCTGCTGGACTGGATTATGCCCAATCACCCAGAAAACATCATCTCCTCCGGCATACTAGATGATGTCATCACTGACCACTCCCCTACCTTTTGTATATGGGGCAAGGGTAGGCCACCTCCATCTAAGCCTAGATTTATCACATTTTGGAACTACCTGAACCTTGACCCTCAGACCTTCCTACTAGACATTGCCTCTATCGACTGGACTCCCCAGTTCAATTCTAGCGATGCCCAGTCTACTCTAAATCTATTTCTGACTCGCTTTCTTGTGACCCAGGGCAAACACTGCCAACTTATAACCCACCATGTAAGAAACAAGCACACCCGCTGGCTTAAGTCAGACCTTCTCTCCAAACTTCACCAGAGAGACAAAAGCTGGCTCCTTTACAAAAGCTCAGGGCTACCAGCCTACCTAAATTCCTATAGAACCCTATGAAATTCCTGTAAGAAAGAAATAAAAAGGGCTAAGAGTGCCTACTGCAAGGATCTACTAACAAAATCCTATGGTGACTCCAGAAAATTCTGATCCCATATAAAGTGCTTCCTCGGTTCAAATCTGGCCCCCACTCCAATTAACATGTCCTTAAATGGTGTTCACTGCAATAACCCCTTAACTATTGTTAACTATTTTAGCACATAATTTTCTGACCTTACCAACTACACCTCCTCGTTCCTTAAAAATCCATGCTTTACTGCCCAACCTGATGCCACCGGGCCCAATTTTTTTTTTAAGTCTGTATCTAGTGGAGAAGCACATAAACTGCTTAACAACATCTCAGAGTTCACTGCTGCTGGGTCAGAGAATCTGGAACCTAAGCTCCTAAAACTAGCTGCACCATATATTGCTGTGCCTCTTGCAAAAATTCTTCACCCTCTCCCTATGCCAAAGCCATGTTCCCGACATCTGGAAGTCAGCCAGGATCACCCCAGTTTTCAAAAAGGGCAACCACATAAATCCTACTAACTATAGGCCCATAGCCATTCTATCCATTCTCAGTAAAATTCTTGAGAAGCTCATAGCCACACAAACCATTGACTTCCTTCAGAAAAATGACTTACTTACAACTGCGCAGCATGGATTCTGTAAAGGTCATAGTACCACCACTGCATTACTCAAGTTTACGTCCAATACCCTAGTTGCTATGGACTCAGGTCTTCTAACGGGGAAAATTTTTATCGACATGAAGAAAGCTTTCGACCTTGCTGACCACTCCCTCGTCCTTGTGGCTCTTAAATCATCAGGTTTCTCACCAAATGTTGTTAAGTGGTTTGGTAGATACCTTTCGGACAGGACACAACAAGTTAAATATAGCTCCACCTTATCTGACAAAGCAGCTATTAACATCGGCGTGCCACAAGGGTCTATCCTTGGTCCCCTGCTCTTTACCATTTTTATTAACATCACCACTAACATACATCAGACTACCTCCCTGCTATATGCCGACGACATTGTTTTGTACACTAGTGCGAATACCGTAACTGAAATAAATTGGCGTCTCTCCCACGATTTCCTTCTAATACAACTGTGGCTGTCTAACATAAACTTGTCTTAAATGTATCCAAGACACAGACCATACTTTTTGGCTCCAAGGCAAAACTCAAACACTCTCAACATAATTTCAATGTCCCTGATTTAAATGGTTCATCTTTCTTGGTGGTACCCTCTTTTAAATATCTGGGCGTCACTCTTGATCCATCTCCTACCTTTGATCTCCACATCCAACAGACCAGTAAGATGGTGAATATGAAACTTGGCATTGCCTGTCACTCCAGTTATGTGCTCACCCCCTCAGCCAGGCTTGCCATAGCACGTGGTATACTCCTCCCATCGCTCATCTATGGAGTTGCTACCTATGCCTCTCCAGGTAAAGCTATATTTCAGAAATGGGATATCACTTACAGCAATATTTGTTGCTATGCTACCTCATCACATCGAATGAAACACCACTGCCTCCTCTACTCCGAACTGCGTTGACTTTCTCCGTCTTCCTCTAGAGCCTATGCACATGGCTCAATCATAGACAGCATAGTCAGAACCCAGACAACCAAGCCACTGGCAGGACTATTCCTTAGTCAAACATCCAGCTATGGTCTATGCTCGGCGGCCAATGCCCCTGTCCTTGTTCCCAGGCACAGCTCTTCCAAAGGTGCTAGCGCTTTCTCCTGTCATGCCCCACTACACTGGAACTCCCTCCCTCTAACTATACACCAAGCTCCATCCCATGCCTCGTTCAAAAAACTGCTACACGTCCTTCTCCTGCACCTGTGCTTGTTTTAAACCTCCCTAGCCCTTATGTCTCTCTCCTACCTCCTGCACCCTCCAATCACCCACACCAGAATCTTGCCCCAAAATTACGCTCAGCACTTTCCCCTTGTCACCCATCTGCCCTATCTTGCCGTTTCTCCTGGTCCTCTTCTCCTATCTTGCTTTAACTTCCCAAGCTATCTAACCTATCCATTTCCTATCTTCCCAATCTCCTAGCTACTTCCCTATCCTCCAATATCCTTCCTGCTTTGACTATTTATAGCATTATAGTCATCTTTGTATTATCCTACTAGATGTGTCCTTCTATGTTGCCTTTCAGTCATGTTTACTGTTTATTGTATTGCTTATTACAGCTTCTTTGGACAGTACTATTATACCTTCTTTAGACATTACTATTACACTTAATTATTTATCTGCTGTTTTTTCCCCCTGCCTGCACTGTATTCCTATTGTACAAGTATGGATTGTTTTATTGTCTACACTGCACTGTATTCCTATTGTACAAGTATGTGTTGATTTATTGTCTATGCTGATACTCTTGTTTATCTTATGTATTGTTCTGTAACCTACCAGGTCATGCCTGAAAATAGTCATTGCCACGGCTAGTGCTCCCTAACTGGTCAACAAAAACTAACTAAATAAATAAATACCCTCCCACTACCTTTTTACCTCCCATTACTGACTTATTTCCCAACTCCCCTTGCCCTTCTTACCCCTCCCACTACTCTTTTCAAGACAAGGCTTGTTGAGCTGCTCCTGCCACCAGCCCCCCTGAACATCCACTGATCTGCCATTCTCCTCCTACCCCCCTGCCCTGTTTTCTTTATCAGTTTCTTTTAAACATTCCCAGCTCCTCTTTTCTGTGATGATAGCTGTTGCCCATCATGGCTGTTTTCGAAACTGATTTTGTGATGAAGCTGCATGATTTTGTAACTACATGTAATGTAGTAATATACTGCATGTAATTACATAGATACATAGATACATAGATACATAGACAGTGTCGGCAGATAAGGGCCTATGGCCCACCCAGTCTGCCCATTTGAGCTTGTAAATTCAGTTTGTTTTCCTAGAAGTCTATTGCCCCTTACCCCTGACCTCCAGAATTCCATTATGTCTATCCCATGCATTCTTAAATCCCGTGATTGTTTCAGCCCCCACCACTTCCTCTGGCAGGGTGTTCCACTTGTCCACCACCCGTTCTGTGAAGAAATTCTTTCTCATGTTTGCTCTGAATCATCCTCCCTCCAACTTCATCCCATGCTCTCTTGTCCTGGAACATCTTTTTCGCTTAAAAATAGTGTTTTCCTGCACCCTGTTCCTCCCTGTAAGATGCTTGTATGTCTCTATCATATCCCTCTCCTCCTCTCCTCCAGGGAGTACATGTTCAGTTCCTTCAACCTCTCTTCATAGGACTTGTGATGCAATCCATGCACCATCTTTGTTGCCCTCCTCTGAACCTTCTCTACCCTGTCTATGTCCTTACGTAGGTGGTCTCCAGAACTGTACACTGTACTCCAGGTGGGGCCTCACTAGTGTCTTGTATAGCGGAATTATGACCTCCCTTTTCATGCTGGTGATGCCCTGCCTATACAGCCCAGCATCCCTATTGCTTTACCTGCTGCCTTGTCACCCTGTTTTCTACCCTACCTTGAGGTCATCAGAGATGACAACCCCAAGATCCCTTTCCTGCTTGGTGCATGCTATATCCTCAACCCCCAACTGATATATTGTGCCAGGGTTTTGTGCCCCATATGCATTATCTTGCACTTCTTTGCATTGAATTTCAACTGCCAAACCCTGACCATTCTTCAAGTTTCTGCAGGTCGCTTCTCATTCTGTCTACACCCTCTGGTGTGTCTACTCTGTTACAGAGCTTTGTGTCATCAGCAACAGTGAAATTCTGCCTTCTAGGTCCTGCATCAATGTCACTGATGAAGATGTTGAGATAGGACCGGTCCCAGACAGTCCCTGTGGTACCCCACTGGTCACTCTTCCCTCTGTGGGTGACGGCCATTTACCACCACCCTCTGTGTCCTGCCACCCAGCCAGTTACCTACCCACCACTACTGTCCTGCCCACACCCATATTCCCACTTTGTGTAATAGTCTTCTATGTGGCACAGTGTCAAGGCCTTGCTGAAGTCCAGATAGGCCATGTCCACTGCCCTCCCCTGATCCACCTCCCTAGTCACCCAGTCAAAAAATTCAACAAGGTTGGTCTGACATGACCTCCCCCTGGTGAAACCATGCTGCCTTGGGTCCTGTAGTCCATTGACAACCAGATGTTCCACCAATCTCTCCTTCAGTAGTGCTTCCATGATCTTCCCCACTACCGAGGTGAGGCTGACTGGTCTATAGTTCCCTGCTTCCTCTTTGTTCCCACTTTTGTATAAGGGGACTACATCTGCTGTCCTCCAGTCTTTGGGTACCTCCCCTGTTTCCAGTGATCGGGTAAACAGGATAGCCAGAAGGTTCAGCCACCACCTCATTTAGTTCTTTATGGACCTGGGGTGCCCCATCTGGCCCATTGCTTATCAACTCTTATTACTTCCAGTTCCTCAGGACCCTTTCTCGTGTAAAGGGACTTATGTCCATTTCTGCACCATTCTCACCCTTGTACTCCCTTCAGACCCATTACTCTCCTTCCTCAGTAAAGACTGAGAAATACCTGTTCAATATGTCAGCTTTACTGTTGTCATCCTCCACGCCCCCATCATCCCCCTTCAGTCTCACTATCCCTCCTTTGTCTTTTCTTTTTCACTTATGTACCTGTAAAGGTTTTGTCCCTCTACCCACTGATTTTGCAATGTGTTCTTCTGTCTGAGCTTTGGCTTCCCTTACTGACCTCCCTGCCTCCCTTTGCTTCTCCTGGTACTTCTCCCTATCCCCTTCTGCCTGTGTCTTTTGTATTGCCTGAATGCAATCTTTTGGCTTTCACTTTCTTTGCTACCTCTTTGGAAAACCATAATGGTCTCCTCTTCCTTTTCCTCTTGCTAACCTGCTTAATGCATAATTCTGTTGTTCTTGTAATCCCCATTTTAAATACTGCCCACTGTTCCTCAACCCCTGATTCCTGTCCCATTCCCCGTAATGCCTCCTTCAAGTATCTCCCCATTTTCCCAAAGTCTGCCCCCCTAAAATCCAGGATACGTGTTTTTGTGTGATTTGGTTCTGCTCTGCCTGTGATTTCAAACCACAATGACTGGTGGTCACTGTTTTCCAGCTGCTCCCCCACTGTTACCCCCATCACACTGTCCCTGTTTGTGAGCACAAGGTCCAGTATTGCCTTCTGCCGAGTTGGTTCCATGACCAGTTGCTTGAGGAAGGCACCCTGAAGGGAGTCCAGGATAAATTTGCTCCTAGTTGATGTTGCTGCTGGGATGCTCCAGTCCACGTCTGGAATATTGAAGTCTCCAACCAGTACTACCTCACCCTTGTCTGCCATCCTTTGGATGGCTAGCATCAGCTCTCTATCTGTTTCTTTCTCCTGGGATGGTGGTCTATAGACCACACCTGTGCAGATGGCTGTCCCCATTTTCCTTTCCAGCTTAACCCACAGTATCTCTCCCCCATTTTGTCCCTCCTGGATCTCTGTGGCCCTTATGTCATTTTTCACACACAGTGCCACTCCTCCTCCTCCCCTCCTCCCTGCTCTGTCTCTTCTGAATATGTTGTAGCCAGGTATGGCCATCTCCCAGTCGTGGTTATCATTACACCAGGTTTCAGTGATGACCACAATGTCTAGGTCTGACTGTACCATGACAGCTTCCAGATCTTCCATCTTGTTGCTAAGGCTCCTGGCATTTGCACATGACTTTCCATGATTTGACCTCCTAGACTGTTTCACTGTTCTACTCCAGCCTCTTCCTTGGTTGTCCTTTATCCCTGGTTCTCCTTGCTGTCTGCCCTTCTGCTGAATTTGGCCCCTTTTCTGCTTATCCACCTCTTGGGCACTAATCTCCATCTTTTGCACACTGCTTTGCAGAGATAGCCACTCCTCTGGTTCACTGGTTCCACTGCTAGCTGTGGGGTGGTGAGCAAGTAGGTACCCTCCTTGCTGGCCTGCCACCCCCCTTTGCTAGTTTAAATGCTTGTCAATGTAGCATTTAAACTTATCATTGAGTGCTTGGATTCCCCTCCAGGATGGATGCAGGCCATCAGGCTTGAACAAACCTCCATCCCTACAGGTGGGTCCCCAGTCACCAATGAATCCAAACCCTTCCTCACAGCACCAGTTCTTCAACCATGAGTTAAAGATCCTGGTGCATGCACTCCTATGCTCTCCCTTGCCTCTCACAGGTAATACTTCTGAGAAAGTGACAGAAGTAGCTACTTGCTTGAGACCCTTCCCCAGTTTCCTAAACTCTTCCTGAACTTCCTTTGGCTCCCCATTTGCCAGGTCATTAGTACCTAGGTGGATAATGACATCCAGCTCACCCTCCCGTCTTGCCTTCCCAGTGATCCCCAGGATCTTCCTTCCATCCCTCCATGCCGTGGCACCTGGTAGGCACCTCACCTCCCTGTCCTCCCCTCCTGTGTTCCTAGCTGGATCCCTCTTATGATGGGAGTCCCCCACCAGGATTCGCTTCCTCCTCCTCTGGGGTCCACTGCTTTCCCCGCTGAGGTCACCTCCTTGGCTAACCTCCACATCCTTTCCTTCCACTTCTCTGGGTACCTCTATTTGGTTGTCCTCATTTGCCAGTGTGGCATATGAGTTCTTGAGTGGAATAGGATCTGGGATGTGCCTCTGCCTGACTGCTCTAACCCTCCCTGAGCCTACTGTCATCCAAGTGCTCCTCGTTCTCGGCATCCTTTGAGGCAGTTGCATTGGACTGGGTGGTCCCTGGATAGGGGTGATGGTACTCCTGACCCAGTTTACTTCCACTCTGAGCCTGGCTACCTCATCCTGCAGTCCAGAGAGATGCATGCAGATAGGGTAGCACCTCAGTGTCCAGAAGGTCTGCCCGAATATGGCTGCCCCACAGTCACTGCATTGCACCACTCCCCACATTATGCTGCAATTCCACTACTTGTCTGCTACTGAAGCTCTCCTAGCTCCCTTTTTATTAATTTACCGTACTAAAAATCCTGCCACTGATCCTCAGATTTTTTTTAAAGAAAAAAACCAATAAATAAATAAATGAGTCAAAACACTTGCCGTGCTGAGTGGGCTTCTTCCCCTTATGCTCCTCCTACTTTACACCCTTACTATACCCTGTGTTTAGCTTCTGTCAATCAGATTTAACAGGGCATATAATTAAGAGTTGGGGGAAGGGGAGGGAGGGGGTGCGAAAATTTGCAGCAATTAAAGACAGCACAGAATTACACCACCACTATGTTTTAAATTTTCAACAGCCCAAAAACAATTTTAAGTAAAGACAACAAAGAAAGTATAGTGTCACTAAAAGCCCACAATCTAAGTTTAAAGGAAAAATAGCAATTACCAGTTCCTCTAAAGCAATTACCAGTTCCTCTAAAGCACTGAATTGAATATGTTTCCTTCCTTCCCCTTCTGGCTTCTTAGTCTTAAGTTGCTTATCTCTATGTTTTTGTTATGTAAGTTCTGTCTGTTCTTTGACGTGGAACCTTTAGCTCAAAGGTGTATTAAATCCTAGTTATGAATAATGATTGATGTCTTCAATTCCATGTCATAAGAAAGAAAATATATGGGTGACTCACGAAACAGCAAGTACACTCTGCTGAAAAGCAATTTGTCACATTGCAACAAACACCGAACACCAAGTCTATGGTTAACGTAAAATAGTCTTTGATGTGGGGGCCTATGCCCCCTGCACTCCCCATGCTATTATAATCATCTCCAAGGGGGGACAAACACTGGAGGAAAGAAGAGGGTCTGAGGACAGCAATACTTAAAAAAAAAACACAAATACCCGCAAAACAAAAATCGTACCTGCATACAGTCCTGAACCCAGGACCACCAGCACTGTAGTCAGTGTCCCTATCCACTACTCTAGGCAGGTAGCTTGGTAGCATCCTGCTCCTCGACTCTATTCAGTCCATCCCTCTTCCTCCCCCCTCCTATTCTCTCCTGTCACCGTTCTTCCCATCCACTTTCACTAGTCCCTCCTCTTGCTATTCATTACTCATTGCAGAGCCTGACAGTAACCAAATTGAAGTGTTCATTTCTAAGTCGCTCAGTTTGGTTCAACATCATGACATGATACCAATGTGTTCTGCCGGCAACACTTCCCCTTTTTCAGCCATTTTTCCGATTGCTTCTAACATTTCCTTATTCAAGTTCTCCCCCTGTGTCAGAGGCCTGTACATCACACCTGTCTAAATATTTATTGTTATTTTATTTATTTGTCAGAGATTGGAATTACTATCCTTTGAGTCAGGGACTAATTTCCAAAGGCTTCGCATCATAGTACACATAAGGGAACACATTAATTACAAGTACCTACATTCAAAATATAGCATAAGAATTGGTATTGTTACATAGCACAGTTTGAGTTACAACTGTTATAACAGTGTATACATCATAATATTCTAAGTGCATGAAAGCAGTATATACAGAAGAGGCAGTGAGCCTGAAAAGAAGCCTATACAGTAGTGTAGCTAATCACAGGGTCACATTGCTACAGCTATAGTACTAACAGGGTGTTTACAGAGGCAGTCTAGACAGTAAGACTTTGTCACTGGATCCAAGTAGGTCATAAGAACAGTTTAGGTTAGTGACTCACTGCTGAGGGCACTTACAGGTGCAGGCTGTGAGACTGTGGTTCCTGAGGGTGACTTTGAAAGAACTGATGTTAGGCAGACTGGTGACAGCCAAAGGAAGGGAGATGAACCAGAATGGGGCCCTGTAGTCAAAAGACTGCTGGGCTAGGTAGGTCCTCACCCTGGGGACTTCTACAGAAGATTTATCAGTGCTGTGCATGGCAATGCAAGGGGTTGAGTGGTGGAGAGATGACGAGACTCCAGGCAGTGTTAGCCCAAGGAGGGTCCTTTTTACCATGATGCATGACTGGTATTGGAGCCTTTCCTTGAGGTTGAGTATCAGGGTGAGGGAGTAGAGGGTGCAGGAGTGAGTGAGCCAGTTGGCACCTGACAGGAGCCTGCATGCTTTATTGAGGGATACTTTTATTTTGCTAAGTGCAGTGGCATCAGCAGCTGCATAGATCAGCAGGTCATAGTCAATTAAGGACAGGATTGAGGAGGTAATGGCTAGCCAGAGAGCTTCTGGTGGTAGGCAGTCTTTGTGGCAGTAGAGGAGGCCAATACGTGCATTGGCTGTGGATGTGAAAGCATTTATGTGGGTGTGGAAATTACGAGCTTGGTCAAAGGTTATGTCCAAGTATTTGTTGGAGGTGAACTGTTCAAGGGGGATGGAGGGTACTGGAGAGGATCTGAAGAAGGGGAGCTTTTAAGTTTATTTTAATGGTGGGCAAAAATCATGACTTTGTTTTTTTTCAGGTTAATAACCAGCCTATGGTCCAAGAACCAGCGTTCAGTCTGATTAAAGGAGAGCTGGAGGGAGGCCTGCAGACTGAAGGGGTTGGCATGGGAGGCACAGAGGACGGCATCGTCTGCGTAGAGTAGGACCTTGCTGGGACATGAGTTAGGCAGTGCATTGATGAACAGACTGAAGAGTACTGGTCCCAGGATGGAGCTCTGTGGGACTCCTGAGTGGATGGGGTGGACACTGGAGAACATCATGCTGATTTTAACGCATTGTGCCCTGGAGGCTAGGTAGCTTCTGAACCAAGCTAAGGGGCCTTGGAAGAAACCCATTTGCAGAAGGTGGTCAATTTCCCAACTCAAGGGCAACCCACTGTGTCTCTGCTCCCCTGAATACCCTGTATTTCTGCTACTTTTATGCTTTCCTTCAAATAAAACATCACTCTCTCTCCTTTCCTTCCCACACTCTCCTCCTTAACATCATGTAGCCTGGTATGACCATGTCCCAGTCATGGTTGTCAGTGCACCATAACTCAGTAATGGCCACAATATCCAGGCTGGCTTCCACCATGATGGCCTCAACATTTGAGATATTATTTCCCAGACTTCTGGCATTAGCACACATGTTCTTCCAGCTTTTGTTGGATCTCTGATTTTTGCTTCCCCTTTCTCCTTTCATGCCCCCTTCCTCCCTCTTCTATTCTGACTGCTTCTTTCCCAGTATCCAGTAATATGGGCCAGTCAAATTGAGGGACTCAATATGAGTGACTCAATTTGACCACCTGTCAGATGAGCTACTGCAACAGGATAATGAGGCATGGTATGAGCTCCAGTGAAAGAATAGCGAGTGAGTAGTACAGTGAATGGTAGGGGGAGCTATAGGGCTGAAAGATATGGGAGGTGGTTGGGTGGGCTGTTCTCAGCTGGCTGCTTGGTGCTGTGGCTTGAGTCATTACCAGCAGTGCGGGAAGATCTGGGTTAGGAGCTTGGTGGGTGTGTGCATATATATTTTATGATTTTTGTGTGTTTTTGTGTTTATTTTTTTCTGTCTGCTGATCCCTGTGGGTGTGTGTGTGTGGGGGGGGTGGTGCTCATAAAACATTTGAAAAAGCATCCCACAGAGTGTGTTCCTCCAGTCGCTGTTGTTGGGGTTGCTGTGCTGCACAGGTACCATGTTTGTTTTTGGCATTGTGCAGTCGCTGCATTGTCCAGCAATTTTCTTTCATTGTTCATATGATGTGGAACTTCTCAACCCCCCCTTTCCTAACCTCCTACTTCTCTGATTAACTTGCTCCCCAGTAGGACTCGCGCCCTTGGAATCTCCCTACACACTACCTCAGTCGGACTGTGGTTAGGGGCAGTTTTTCTCCACTCCCCCCAGCTAGTTTAAATGCTCATCAAAGTAATGTTTAAGCTGTCTACTGAGAACTGTGGTTCCCCTCCAGAATGGATGTAGGCTGCCACCACTGCCTAGGCTCTTACCCTCCCAGGGTGGGACCCCAGTCCCCAGTGTAGCTGTACCCTCCCACTCTGCACCATTCCTCAAACCATGAGTTAAAGGCACTAGTATGAAGCTCCCTCAGTTTCCCTTATCATAGACAGGTAGCAGCTCCACAAAAGCTACATAGTGTGCTACCTGTCTCAGACATGTTCCCAGCACCCTAAAAGTCCCCTGCATTGCCTACCCCATCCCTAGTCAGGCCATGTGTCCCCAGCTGGACAATGATATCTAGCTCCCCCTCCTTTCCTGCTACCCTAGTGATCTGTAGGATACACTTCCCATCCCTCTATGTCATGGCACTGTGCAGGCACCTGGGCCCGATTCTCAAAGATGACCTAAGAGCAGCGCAAGGTGTATCAGATGCACCTTGCGCCAAAGCCCCTTGCATCATTGGCAATGCACCCTGTTCTATAAGGAACGTATCATGTGCCAGATGCAGCACACATGGCATAAGAATGCACAGTGCATCAAATAAATAGTGTAGGCAACATGCAAGGTACAGGCAGCATCTAAACACAAGGGGCAGAGGAATGGCCAAACCACAGAGGATGCAGCAAGAAGAGATGGGGGAGCCAACCCCAGGGACACAGAAGAAGAAGACTGGGCACTCCAGGAAAAAGAACTTCACAGACCAGGACACAGACATCCTTTTGGATGCAATAGAGGGTCAGGTAGGTGTGATGTGCTGCAGCAGGACAAGAGCATGTGGGGCAATGGTGCAAGGCCCTGACCAGTGTGTGACACCCAACAGGTGGGCCTGCTACTATCCCAGGGAGGGGACCAGAGGATACAGGCAAAGCAGCAGGAGGCATGGGATGAGGTAGCCAGACTAGTGAATGCAGTGGCACCCAGCAAGTGCAGTGTGAGGGAGCTGTAGAAGCGGCACTGTGACATCAAGCTCCATGCCCAGGAGAAGGCAGCCCACAACAGGTGCTGCACAATGGCAATGGAAGGAGGACCCATACAACCACGGCCCCCTAAGCAGACACAAGGAATGTGTAATGGCACAGATCAGCAGGCACAGCATACAGGGTGACACAGAGCTAGACCTGTATATGCAACAACATGCACAAGGTAAGCACCGGGCATGCATGTGGTGGGTGGCACCGCTGTGCAGACAGCCAGTGTGGCACCACCAGTGAAGGCCGACGTACCGCAGGGGCACCAGGGTCCCACAATGGACAGGGACCCAGGGACAAGTGAAGAGGGACACAGTGCAGCCTGGGCCCCCATGCAGGTGCAGGAGATGCAGGAAGTGACCCCTCCACTGGTCACCACAGACTGGACATGCACCATGGCACTGGACACATACCGGCACGTGGGCAACTGGTGTAATGCACTGTACACATCTGTCTGTATACCCAGCAGGTGCCAGGACCACAGCGGCAAGACAACCGACCACAGCCAGTCACGCAACACCACCACAATGCCATATTGTGATCCACAGTGACAGTGAAGCATTGGAGCACAGCAGACACAGCAGCAGCAATCAGGAACAGCAGCAGGCAACCACTGGTGACAGCACAGTGAGCCAGACCCACAGGAGGGTGACAGATAGTGAGTCAAAGGCCCAACAGGAAAGTGACACCGACAGCAATGCCACACCATCCAGCAGTGGCAGCTGGGCAGAGCTGACCCATGGCCAGAACTGCTGACCAGCACCAGACCATGGTGGACACACAGCGGCAGGGGGACAGAGGGGATGGCCCTGTGGTGGGACAGGTGGGCAATGCACCCACCACTGTAGGCTGCGGTGGCCAGGCACACCACACAACCACACCGGATCATGGAGGTGCAGGTGGGACAGGTGAGCATGGTGCAACTCCACTACCACTGGAGAATGACCTTGGGGAAGACCTGTCACAATACTGCTAGGACATCCTGCTGACCCAGGAGGCAGCACAGTGGGAGCTGGCAGGGATACACAACAGCATCCTGGAACACACCACTGCCATGGTTGCACACATGGGACAGCTGCAGCTGACAGTGGCAGATATCCACACAGCCATCATACATGGGATACAGAAAGAGGCATGCCAGACAACACAGCTACTCCAGGACATATGGCTGTGCATCACACACCAAACGGATGCCATAGAATGGCAGACCATGATCATGGAATGCAGCATGGGGCAGCATATCGCCCAGACAGAGGCAACAACGGCAATGGCAACTGCACTGCAGAAGATTGCAAGATGCATGCAGCAGTAGGTAGCCAGTGTGGCACCGGTCCCACAGGTATGCCCGGACTGCAATGTGTGACAGCACAACAGAGGGACAGTAGACAACCACTATGGCCTGGGGAACACAGCCAGGAGACAGGAAGTGGGGCAGGGCCATGAGGGCACACAGGGCATAGGGCAGCCGTTGATTCTCATGGGACAACAACCAGACGCAGTGCCGACACAGCATGTGTCATGCACTGCCATGCCCGAGGACAGGGCTGTGGGTGACATGGCAGGCATACGCACAGCCAATGGGGAACAGCAGCTGGATGCAGATGCCTCTGATGATAGACACGTGGGCTCAACAGACAGCAGGGATGGGCTGGAGCCACGCAGAGATGCTGGTGTGGAGGTTGGCCATGGTGCAGTGGGGCACACACTGCAGTGGGCTACAGCCACACAAGACATGGATGACAACCGTGGCAAAACACCCAATAACATGGCTGAGGGTGTGCAACCACACACAGGGGTACTGGATCATGATAGACACAGGGGGACAGACACCAACCCACATGTCAGTGACATGGAGCAGCCTGGACAGACACAGAATGGTACAGTGAAAGCCAACAGCATAGCCATGCCAACACCCAGTGCAGCACGGAGGCTGGGACAACACATGCCAGCCTGTTCCTGAGGCCACAAGAAGGCCCACCTCGAGGCAGGTGGCATGGCCTGTGAAGGGCAGATGGCCAGGCAAGGAGCACCAGCAGCAGCACCTCTTTGCACAGATGGCAGCTGCCGGCAGCAGGACTGGAGGTGAGGTGGATGACAGCAGCAGGCTGCCAGGGAACGCTGCAGCACAACAGATACCCCCGGTGACACGATGGCAGTCACAGAGGCACAGGGTGCACACAGTGCCACCTGTGGCTGAGGTGCAGCCAGGGTGTGCCACACTACTGGAAGCTACACAGAGCAGCATCACAGCGGTACAGCCATCTTGCACTGCACAGAGTGAGCTACCGGACACTGTAGGCCAGAAGGGGAGGCCAGGCATGCACATTGGAGGGGTGGGTCACCCCACAGTGCTGGCCACCACATTGCAATTGTCCAGTGCACCCACCCAACCATTGGCAGGGACCACAGCACAACACACACCACACATGGATGTGCAGGTGTCTGTGCCATACATACCCATGCTGCATGCACCTGTAACCCATATCCCCTGTACATTGCCCATGGCCATGGTGCTCTCCACATGGCACTGCAGCATGGGACACACACACACAAGCCTGCATCCCCTGACAGTGGCACCCCCCCATGCTAATGAGCAGCACACCACCATACCTGCAGGCACATAGCAGACACCTGCAGGGTCCCCAATGCCAGCCCTGGGACCTGTTGCATGCACCCGGGTGTGTACACCATGGCATGCCACAGACCACTCACACAGCACTCCCACACCCATGCACCTCCATCCACTGCCAACCAAACAAGCCCCCCCATGTGACCGATGTGAACAGTGGGTGCACACACCATGGCTTGGAGCACCTGCACAGGCATGGCCCTGGCACACACAGCACCATGCCTGTCCATGTTGCCATGTGTGCCCCTACACCCAGGTGCATGGCCGCTGCAGGACTGTTGCCTCCCTACCACACAGGGGGCACCACAGACCACCCAGCACCAACCCGCACACACAGTACCCACTGTTGGACATTTCACTACAGCAGCCATACAGAGCTGCACAGAGCAGTTCACTGAGTAGGCCCTGTGGTATGCCACATACCATGACACACCACCCGGCCCCACACGGCTGGTACCGACACATGCATGACACATGCAAGCCCAAACCATGGGATCCCACCTTGTCAACAGGTGGTTTGGCTTACCCACCGTGGCATGCCACTGTGGAACTAAGAAGACCCCTACACTGGGTCGCACAGGCACACAAAGGTACAGTGTCCTGACACTATGCCTAGCATGTGGCAGCAACACACCCTGTGGCACACTGCGGTGGAGTCCATGTGTTTCTGGACGGCAGTCCCAGTCGACCACATGGTACCCTGCAGAGGCCCTGTGGGCTACTACCCACACATTGGCTGTCCCCGACCGGTTAACAGCGTAGACAGGTGATTAGTATGCACAGTACAGAGAGACACACAGACATAGCTTGCGCATTGAACAACATTGTACTTGGGACACATAAGCAACACACAATAGCAACTGTCATGAGGAACCAAGAGGTACACAGTGCAATGGGCACAGCCCCACAATCAGCAATAGGCTTACACCAGTGATGTACTTAACTGCAGTGCATGCACAGCTACATTATCCCTGATGTCCCGGTGACCTGTGTCCATACTACCCAGTGAGCCCTTTTCTGGCCATGTCCACTATTGCATGGGAGGGGCCAGGACATTGATGCACTCACATGTCCAACACTCAATGTCTACCAATCTGGTCCAGGCAGTCCAGCAGGGCCTGCTCTGCAACTCGTAAGTCAGTCAGCAGCCTTGCCATGGGCCTGATGTGCAGGCCGAGTCCCTGGGCAAAGTCACGGAGGGTGTGCGGCTGGCACTGCATGTCAACATCACCCCTCTCGTCCCTGTTTGGTGACTTGTCCCTCTCAATCTCAGGCTGCCCTGGACCATGGTCAGGGGTTGCATCACCACCACCATGCATGGGGGCATCCTCATCCCCAGTCAGTTCGGCGTCTACCCTGCCAGCTGTGCCATGGGCATCCCCACCTGTCGCTGTGTCAGCCGTGTCACGTGCCGCACTCAGTCCCACAGCACTGAAGCCTGTCACGGCATTCCAACGATGCTCTTGTCAGGCATCTGGGACTTCCTCCTCTGCCTCCTCCACATCCTGCTCATCTGTTGCATCCTCCGCACCCTGCTGTGGTGCCACCTGTTGCCCGGTCTGGGCCATCATCCAGGTCCTGGCTGAGTATGCCTGTGCATCACTCCACTTCAGGTGTCACATCGCCCACTCCAGGGAATGCCACCCTGCATCCTGGCCCTGCTGCTCACTCCTCGCACCACCATGGGCACCTGGAACACAAAGTGACAGCCAGTGAGTGTGCCACATGCCCATGCACTGCCTCCCTGCATGTTGCCCACACCACCAATGCAGGCCCAGCAGGTCACTACCATGTCGTGTCAAGTGTTGCATGGGCTGTGACAGGCACCAACCATGTGTGGGGCACACACCCTCACATGTGTCCGTGATGCCTGTGCCCTACCAGCAACCTCCAGCCACGGCAACCTGTGCTGACCTGCCGGTGTGTGTGTGCGTGTGTGTATGTATGTGTATGTATGTGTAACCCCCCTGCCTGCTGGTTCCCACACAGTAGCCTACATAGCTGCATACATGTCATGACCACTGCACACCTACCTTGGTTATGTTGCTCTCTGTGGAGTCCTCTGCCGTGTCCCTCTGGTACGGCTTTCCTAGGCCTGCCCTGGCCTTCAGCGTCACTGCCCTCACCTGCAAGGACATAATGGTGTGTAACATCATCAGTTCCCTTCTGTGCAGTCGAGGTCACTGTAGTGTGCTGTGTGTTAGACATGTTACTGGTGCCACATACCTGACCGGAGTGGGTGTCCTCCAAGCATCTGAACTTCTGCCTCTCATGCCATCCTACTCAGGTGGCCAAGGAGCCACCCCTCCCTCCAGGCCAGGTCATTCCAATGGTGCCTGACCTGCCTCATGGTCCTCCTTATTTCAGACAATGCCTGGAGCCTGCTGCCTATGGTGGACCACACCCTCTCCCTGTCTGCTGGGCTGGACAGCTGTGCCTCTGTGGGAACAGCACCTTGCTCCACTGCTCAGCCAGACTGATGAGAAGCACTGTCTCATCATCTGTGAAGTTAGGTGCCCTGCTCCAGCTTGCCATTACAACTGGGACTGCCACCTGCTGATTGCCCTTGTGACTACTCTAAACCCTTGCCTCCTTCTGCAGTGTAGTTGGAGCTGTGACCAGTGCTACACTGTCCTGTGTGGCCTAGCATGTGCTACTGAGGCCCTACATGTGCTGGTGACTTGGTTCCACATGTTTCCTGCTTTCCCCCGTGAGTCACACACTGCGATGCACACACTACACAGCTTGCATCGGCATGCAGCGCACAACACACTGTGCATTGCATATGGGATAACTGTGTACGCAAGTAGAATTGCTGTGGCTGATGCACAGTGTGACTTGCGTCCACCCAATGCCACTTCACAGTGCAATGTGCAGTGCTGTGCTTGCCATCCCCCCATCACTACACACTGTGCTTGTGCAGGGTACCTTGGCTGTGCATGGGGGGACATGCCTCCGGTGGCACTGTGCCAGTCCATATGACATGTCCTATGGGTGTGCCATGACACATCCATGTTCTGCTGCCTGTGGTGCACTGCACCCACCCTTGTGCTTCACCTGTGGCAGTGCTGCATAATGTGTGCAGCCTCCCACCCACACAGTCCCCCATGTCCCCGCTGTGCCTACCTCCGGTGCCCACTGCGTACTGCCAATACATGTTGGCACCGGCAACAGTGTGCTGCATGCCACCTGTCCATGGATCTGGCCCCATCATGTGCAATCTCTGCTGCCTAGTGCCGTGGCTGCTGTGTGAGTGACCCCACACAGCCACCATCCCTACATCACACTGCTCATACACATGTCACCCCTGCTAGCATTGGACACCCGGACACCCATGCCGCTGTCCATGTCACTGTCTGCTGCACTGTCTGGGGAAGCACACAGGCAATGGGCATATCTGTGTCACCTGTGTTGCCACTGTCTGTGTGGTAGCCCAGGTGGTGACACCTCCATCTCGCCACAGCTGTTCTGGTCCACCTGCTGTGTGTGCTCTCCTCGGTGGTCCCTGAGTTCCTGGTACTGCATTGTTGTTCCCTGCAATGGCATGGCACTGCTGTCCAGTGTGCCTGATGTGTGTGCCATTGCTGCATGTGTGTGATCTTCCCATGGTCCTGAGGCTGTGGTTCAGAGCCTGCATGGAGCATGGTGGTGTTAGAGTACCTGTGACCATGCACACTGCACATACTGTTGTGTGCTCATCTGAAGTGTGCCACAATGAGCTGTGCTTGCATTCATTGTCCTGCTAGTGTGTGTTATGCCTGGCCTTGCTGTCACCACTCATGGGCTGGTCCTGCTGCCTCCTACTCCCCCCCCCGCAGTTTCACCATCCTCGCTAGGATGCTTCCTCATCCTCTGCCATTGGGGTGCCATGTTCCAGTGCTATGTTGTGCAGCATACAGCATGCTATGAACAGTTTGCATGCCATTACCAGTGTATACAGCAGTACAACCCCTGATCTGTCAAGGCACGGGAACCTCATCTTGAGGATGCCAAATGTGTGCTCTATCACACTGCGTGTTGCTGTGTGGGCATCATTGTACCATTGCTCTGCCCCACTCTGTGGACACCTCACCAATGTCATCAACCAGGACTGTTGTGGGCATCCACTGTCACCTGTGGGGAAGGAGGTGTAGGTTAGTGTTGTGCCCACATTCTTCCCATGCCCACCCATGCTGCGTGTGTGCCTTACCAAGCAGCCAGCCATCTGTGAGTGTCCCACTGTGGAAGGCCTCACACACTCCACAGTTCTTGTAGATATACGCATCATGTGTGGACCCTGAATACTGTGCCACAATGTCAAGGATCCTGCACCTGCTGTCACAGATGACCTGTGCATTCATGGAATAGAAGCCCTTCCGGTTGAAATAGGTCTCTGTTTCATCCAGTGGTGCCCTTATGGCAATGTGTGTGCAGTCTACTGTACCAAGCACATGTGGGAATCCTGCCATGCTGTAGAATCCCTGCTTGATTGACAATTGCTCCTGGGCATCTGTGGGTAGGTGGCTGTATTGGTGTGACCTGTGTATGAGGGCATCTATGACTTCCCTCAGGCACCGTGATACAGAGGGCTCTGAGATGCCCACGGTGTCGCCACTTGGTATCTGGAATTCGCCAGTGGCCATTACCCATAGGGCTACATATACCTTTACCTCTATTGGTATGGCATGGCCTCTCCAGGTCCTGCTTCTGAGGTCGGTGTCAAGATCCTGGCATCTGCTATGGCTGCTTTGCCAAGTTGACATCGTATGATGCACTACTCCTCACTTAGGTCTGTGTGGGCAGTGTGTGGCTGGTAGACATGCATGACATGCCTCCGGTGTCTGGGTTGCTGCTGTTTGTACACCTGCTGTGCAGCACCACCCTGTTGTGCAGCCTGGTGGGCATGTCACCTATGGTGTTGCCTGGCCAGCTGTATGCCCAGTAGGACCTGTGTCGCTAACATCCTCTTGGCAGTCATCTGTCTCTGTCCTGCTGCAGTCCTGTGTCTCAGTCCTGTATCACAACCCTGCCCCTTCCCTTCCTTTTTCTAAGTCCCCTTAGATCAGCTCTGTGTGGCATAGCAGGTGTTTGATATCTGCTGTTAGGTGCCCTTTTGTGAATAGCACTCCTGCATCCTATATATCTTACTCCTGTCACAACGCACCATGCATCTTGGTGCTAGCTGCTTTCTGGCACTGTGCTGGTGCATGGAGTGCATGACACAGTGGGTCTTTGCCTCCATGTATGGTGCGTTTGTGAATCCTGTCTTGCTTGTGTCTTGGCACAGCTTGCTGCCTGTGTCCTGCTGCTTGGCGCACGCACCTTGCGTCTTGGTGCAGCATTTGAGAATCGGGACCCTGATCTCTAGCTCCAGACACTTTCCTACTCCCAACTCTATCACCCTGACAACTGAGTCCCCCACCAGAAGTTGCTTCCTTCTTCTCTGGAGTACTCTATCATTCACCTTAGGGAATTCACCTGGGTGGCTGACATCGGTGGTTGGTAAGTTAATAGAGACACTGCTAAAGGAAAGGATTGTGGAATTTCTTGCATTTAGCAGATCACAGGATCTGTGGTAGCATAGTTTCACTGAGGGAAGGTTATGTCAAACAAACCTGATAGATTTTTTTGACTGGGTGACCAAGGAGTTGGATCAATGAAGAGTGAAGGATGTGGCCTACATGGATTTCAGCAAGACTTTTGACACTGTTCCACATAGGGGACTGGTAAGCAAGCTGGGGAACTTGGGGATGGATAATAAGGTGGTAACCTGGGTAAAAAAAACTGGTTGGGGATAGGACACAGATGGTACTGGTAAATGAAGTTTGCTCCAAAGAAGGGAGGATGTCCAGCATGGTACCTCAGGTATCAGTCTCATCAGTGCTGGGACCTGTCCTCTTCCATGTCTTTATAAATGATACAGCAGAGGAACTGGAAGAAAAGGTCTGCCTCTTTGTGGATGACACCAAGATCTGCAACAGAGTGGGCACTCGGGGATGGGTAGGGATCTGAAAAGACTGAAGGAGTGGTCAAGAGGTATGGCAGCTGGGTTTTAATGCAAAAAAGTACAAAATAATGCACTTGAGCCATAGAAACTCCAGAGTAGAGTACAAAATGGGTGGAGTGATACTGGCACAAAAACAAGCAGGAAAGAGACCTAAGGGTAATCATACTGGATAACCTAAAGGTGGCCAAGCAGTGTGACAAGGCAATCGGAAAGGGGTGCATAGGAAGGAGTTTAGCTAGCAGGAGGAGGGAGGTGGTGCTGCCCCTTTAAAGATCACTGGTAATATTGTATCTTGAGTATTGTATCCAGTTTTGGAGACCACATCTCAGGAAGGACATAATCAGAGTGGAGGTGGTCCAGAGGAGAGCTAACAAAATGGTGCAGAGTCTACATCTAAAGCCCTATAAGGAGAGGCTCAAGGAGCTAAATATGTGCACCCTGGAGGAGAAGAGGGATCGAGTGGATGAGATAGAGACCTTTAGTTACCTCATGGGGGTTCAAAAGGTACAGGAGGGTGATACTTTTCAGAGCAATAAGTGCTCTAGAACAAGGGGACATGCTATGAAGCTGGAGGGGTGTAAATTCAGGAGGGATGTAAAGAAGTGCTTCTTCACAGAAAGGGTGGTGGATGCCTGGAACAGCCTTCCAGCAGAGGTAGTGAGGACAAAAATAGTGGCAGGGTTCAAAAATGCCTGGGACAGGCACAAGAGACTCAGAGAGGTGAGGAAGTGAGGGAAGAGATGGTGCTGTAGAGCAAGTTGGGTCTGTAGCACAAAATCAAGGTAAAAAAAGGGTGGTCTGAGTGGGTCCAGCAGCCCTTATCTGCCTTCACATTCTACGCTTCTATGTATACCTTTATTGTTCCAGCTGTTCCAGTGTGTAGGAGTTCTCCCCATTTTGAAAGCAGGATTCTTCCACAGAGAAGAAGCCGGAGATTGGTTTAAGGACCATCCCATTAACTTAACACTGTAAGCCCATGCTGTGACAGTGGTCTCAATGATGGGTGCCTCGCCAGATTCAGAGACAGTGTTTCAAACATATGCCTTTCATGTAGATTTTACCCCATAAGATATGATTTGCAGGCCACCCATTTGGGCTGTAGCTGTGTATAGGGGATGACTGAGAAAGCTGCAGCATAATGTTCGCTGTGTGCTTAAGTTCAAAGTCCGGTAGGCTGAGGCCTCCTCGGTCCATCAGCAGGTTAATTTATATAATTGGCCCTTGTGGACCCTCTGCCCCAGAAGAATTTTTTCTTCATCTGCTGCATGGCTTTGAAGAATTCAGGGTTGATTCTTATGGGAAAATTGTCAAGAACATACTGCAATCTGGGGGCAGCCATCATCCCGAAGGCATGTGATCTCCCCCAGTGAGTGATGTGTGGTGCTCCCCACCATGTGAAATCTTTCTCTAGCTTTGTTAGAAGTGAGAGGAGGTTTAACCTGACAATTCTACTGATGTCCCAGATGCCACTTCCTTCGAGAACCAAAGTGGTTGTTTCTTTCACTTGCTCTTGCTTTGCTGTTTAACAAAGAGTTTTGTTGCCTCTGTTACGGCACCCTTGAGAATAGACCACTGCTTCTCCACTTCCCACCCCACCTTTCCTCTTTTGCCATGGACTCATAGAAAAATAACATGTGACGTTAGATGGGGACCTTGTGATCTATCCAGTCTGCCCATTTGTGCCAAACCCCTTCACAGGTGGACAGGCAGTTGGTGTGCTATATTTATACTTCAGCAATGCATTCAACTCTGTCCCACACAAAAGGCTGATCAGCAAGCTTAAGGGTCTGGGGATGGGGGGATGCTAACAGGATGGATTAAGAGCTGGTTACAGGATAGAAGTCAATGTGTGGTGGTAGGGGAGAAAATCTTGGAGCCTAGGCTGGTCACCAACGGAGTACTACTGGGTTCTGTTCTTGGCCCTGTGTTATTCAATTTCTTTATTGTGGACAAAGCAGAAGGGACTAAGGATAAAATCTGCCTCTTTGCAGATGACACGAAGCTCTGCAGATGGATGGTTACAGAGGATGGGAGAAGAGAGCTACAGGAGGACCTGGCTAAATTGGAGAAATGATCAGATATCTGGAAACTGGTGTTCAACACCAAAAAGTGCAAGATAATGCTCCCTGGCACATGAAACCTGGAGGCTGAGTACTAGTTGGTGGGGCTGAAATTAGTAGAGATGAAGGAAGAGAAAGATCTAGAGGTTACCATCACCAAGGATTTGAAACAATCTGCACAGTTCAGCAAAGCAGAGACTAAAGCTTCAGGAATGCTGGGCTGCATAGTCAGGTGGTTCACATCTACAGTAGGAGGAGAGAAGTCATAGTGCCCCTCTACAGACACTGGTGAGACCGCAAATGGAGTACAGGGTTCAGTTCTGGTGTTCTTACCTAAAAAAAGGACATAAACTTGCTGGAGGGTGTGCAACATAGGGTGATTAAGATCGCTGAGGGCCTACGACACAAGCCCTATCAAGACAGACTGAAAGAACTTGGCATGTACAAACTGGAGAAGAGAAGAGAGAAGGGGGACATGGTAGAAACCTTTAAGTACTTTAAGGGCATAAACAAAATCAGCACTGAGGGCTTGTTTAACATAAAGGGTGCATTGATAACAACAGGACATCAGTTGAAGTTGGAAGGGGGGAATTTAAAAAAAATGCAGAGAGGCATTTCTTCACCAAAAGGGTGGTTTTGGGATGGAATAAGCTTCTGGAGGAGTTGGTTTCAGCAAAGACTGTAGTAGTATTTAAGAATGGGTGGGACAGCCTTGTCAGGAAATCACATCAAGGAAATTGGTTGGGTGAAGTGGAGAGAGAGAGAGAGAGAGAGAGAGAGAGAGAGAGAGAATTTTGGGGCAGGGTGGGGAAGGGGAATCTCACAGCTGAGCTACAATCTCAAGCAGATTAGATAGACTGTAATGGCCTTTATCTGCTGGCAATTTTGTATGTTCGTATGTACCTAATTTGTCACTTTCATGAGGTTTCCACTCTGTCTGTCCCATGACAATTTAAATCTCTTGTTTTGGCCTCCACCACCTCCAGGGGCAGGCTGTTCCATGACTCCACCACCCTCTGAGTGAAGAAGAAGAACATCCTCATGTTGCTCCTGAACCAACTACCCTTTAGGTGCATGTTATGACTGTCACAAACCCACTCCTGGGGGCCAGGTCCACTGAGCTCACAGTGCCCACCCCAAGTGCAATCCATGACAGGGGAACATGAATACCCTCCTTATTCCCTCTCAAAGTGCTTGCTGAGTTCATAGCTAAACATCCACCATGAAGACCCAGGGCTTCCTCTCTCTAATCTGGGTAAGAATACAGTACAGTCTCAAGTATGTAGCCAGGTGTGAACTCTCCTCAGTTGCTGTACTGAGGGGGGAAGATCAAGCCATTATGAGCTCTTCAGGATTTGCCCTCATAACCCTGATTTTGTCCTGTCCCATGGGGTGTGCAGCAACTAATTCCCTCTTACAGACTCCTCCTGAGACTTGTGTATGTCTCGCTATGTAAAGGTACCCAGACTTCTTTTTTTAAGATCCTAGTCTTGGTAGCAAATGGTGGCACTTTAGCAACTACAGGTTGGTCTCAGAATTGAATGAACCTTTTTACCTTTTTCACAGACAAAATAACTCACAGGCAGTTTTAAAAGGAAAATTCTTTTACTAAATCTAAATGATTGTCATACAGACTTTACAAACAAAAGAGTTAGAAATGTGGTTATAGAATAACAAAAATAAAGGTGGAAACAGACAAAAAAAAAAAAAAAACAGACTGTACATTTTTAGCTGTCTTGTTTCTACCTGGCTTATGGATGATTGAAGTCCAGAGAATAAATGGGTTTGCAAAAGTTTCGGTCCTTCTGTAGCATTCAGAGGTTCTTCAGTCTGGCTTGGTGTGTGGCAGGAAGAATGTCCCATGAAAAAGTGTGCCAAAATGCTCTGAGCTTCTGATGTGAGGGGATGTTTTTACCCTCTGTTGCAGTCAGCAAAAAAAAATTTTTTGCTCGCAGCTGGTAGTCTTTTCCCATGTCTTTTTTCAGCTGGGGCCTTATAGTTTAGGCCAGTAGGGGTCTCTTTTGCTCTTTCACAAATTTTGAGGGAATTTATTATATCTATTTCCCACAGCACAATTTCCTGGCTGCCTTTGATGTCCCAACTCCCTGACAATATAACACCTGTAAAATAATTAACACTAGTCTTCAAGAATAGCTATTTCCCAAATCATGTTTCCAAAGCATCCTGCTTTGAAGTGAACATTTTATGATGGGTAATGGTTTTCTGGCACATCCATGTTGAACAGTCCTTGAAATGTAATCTAGCTTCCTGGCAAGCAAGCTTCCCCTCAGGTCACAGAGGAATGTCAAATATTTTCAATACAGTCTCTCTCTCCCAATGTGACCTTTTCATTAACACTGACATTATTGTGGCATTTACACATACACAAAATCACAGAAAAATATAATAGACTATATCTGCAAATATGCCAGCAGTGGCTAACTCACAACATCCCTCCCTCCTTAGACTGAATTTTTGGGAACACGCCCCTATTGTACGGTCAAGATTCCATAGTTCTGTTCACTGTTCTAACTGGTGAGATAGGCCATGTGTGTCTGTGTTGGCAAACCCATGATTGTCATATTGTAGGCTTGTAGAGTAATACTAGATTGGAGTAGGCTTCCATTTGTTTTACCCATCTTATTTAATCATGCCAGAGGGTTGTGATTGGTCGGTACCTAAAAACGTCTTTCATAGAGGTATGGCTCTAATTTCTTCTAGGCCCATACCAGCGCAAGGCATTCCTTTTTAACCATGGAACATGCCTGCTCCCAGGAAGTAACTTCTTACTAAGATACACTATTGGGTGGTCTTTTCCCTGATTAGATTGTCTGGCTGAGGACTGCTCCAATCCCCACATCTGAGGCATTTGTCTGGACTACAAATTGCCTAGTGTAACCTGGACTGACCAACACAAGGGTACTGCACAGTGCTTCTTTTAGCCTTGTGAAGGTTCATTCACAGGCTGGCTTCCACTTTACTCATTTGGGCTTTCTTTTCTTCAGCAAGCTAAATAGGAGATCTGCCAGGGTACTGTAACTTGGCACAAAGTTTCGATAGTACCCTGTGGTCCATAGGAAGTGCTTAAGCAGCTTCTGTGTTTCAGGCATGGGCCACACCTCAATCACCTCAATCTTTGCTTGATTGGGACGAAGCTGTCCCTGCCCCACTACATGGCCTAGGTATGCCACCTCCACCATAGCCACCTGGCACTTTTCAGCCTTAATAGTGAACCCTGTCCTCTGTATCCTGCCCAACATGTCCTTCAGGTGTGACAGGCATTCCTTCCAGCTGGTACTGAAGATGGCAATATCATCCAGATAAGCCACTGCGTACTCTTCAGTACCATGTAACAACTGGTTGACCAACATTTGGAAGATGGCAGGGGTGTTCTTCATTCTAAACGGCATTACCCAGAACTCAAATAATCCTATTGGAGTGATGAAGGCTGGCTGCTCTCTAGCTGTGGAAGTTAACTCCACCTGCCAGTACCCTTTTATCAAATCAATTGTGGTAAGGTATGTCCAACCTAAGATTACTAAATTGGAAGGAGGAAGATTTAGTGGCAATGTGAGGTGGCGATTCTTCATGGGCAGGGTGGTGGAGGCCTGGAACAAACTACCAGAAGAGGTGGTGGGGGCTGAAATGGTGGAGGGATTCAAGAGTGCAGACATATGGGGTTGGTAAATGGGGGAAGGGGAGGGTCCGTGAAATTGGTAATTAGTGGGGGGGAGGAAAGGGCAGATTTGATGGACCACTTGGGTCCTTTCCTGCTGACAAATTTCTATATTGCCCCTCCTAACTTGTCCAGTAGTTCATCTGTCCATGGCACTGAGTGGATGTCCAACTTCATGACTGTGTTGAGTCCACGATAGTCCACACAAAAGTGAGTAGAGCCATCCAGCTTGGGAACGAGGATTACGGGTGTGGCCCAGGGACTGTGGGATTCCTGGATTACCCCTAAATCCAGCATTTCCTCCACCTCCTTCCTAATGTTCTTTAAGATGGCCTCAGACACCCAGTAGATTGTCTGCTGTATGGGCGCTTGCATCCCCGTGTCTACATCGTGTGTCACTAAGGGGGTTTGTCCAGGCTTGGCCATAAAGAAAGGGACAAAGTCCTCTAAAATCTCCCTCACTTTCTGGGACTGTTCCAGGGTCAACTGGGGTGCCAGCTTGATCACCTCCACAGATTACTCCCACTTCCTTTCCTCTAGCAAGTCCAGGAGGGGGTCTTCTTCATTCGTCCCCTTCCCCAAACTACATGCTGCAAATACCATGTCAGCCCTATTTACATATGGCATCATCATGTTGACATGGTACATCCTAGTAGCATGTCTCCTGTCAGGCAGTTCCACAATATAATTTATGTCATTGACCTGTTGGACTACCTTATATGGTCCTGCCCACTCAGCCTGCAGGAATTATGACCATTACTTCCTGATCTGCACTATACGAGCAAGCTCTGGCTCCATGGTCATACCAGACATTTTTCTTCTGCTGGGCAGCTGACATGTAGCTTTGGGCCACCTCCATAAGCTCCTTCTGTTTCTCTGCAAACTTAAGGACATGTTCCACTATGAGAATTCCCTGGATGGTGTGCTTGCCTTCCCAGTCTTCCTGGATCAAGTCTAGAGACCCACACACCCTACATCTATATAACAGTTTGAAGGGGGAGAACACTGTCAACTCCTGGGGCACCTCCCTGTATGTGAACAACAGGTGGGGAAGGCATTTCTTCCAATCCCTCCCATGCTGTTCAGCAAACACTTGGATTATCGATTTTAGGGTACCATTAAACCTTTCCACAAGTCCATTGCCTTGTGTGTGATAAGGTGTCATGCATCTCTGCACCACCTCACACTTCTCCCACAGACTCTTCATCAGGTCTGACATGAAGCTACCCCCTTGATCAGAGATAACTTCCTGCAGAAACCTAACATAGGAGTACATCCCTAAAAAGGCATCTGCCACTTTGTCTGCCCTAAATGAGGAGGGGGTGACCACCTTTGGATATTGGGTAGCATAATCGACTACTGTCAGGATAAAATATTTCCCTGGAGGAGCTTGGGATATTTAAGGGTCTCACAATGTCCATTAATACTCTCTGGAATGGCTTCTCCACAATGGGCAAGAGAATTAGGGCAGCTTTGGTTTTACTACCTGGCTTCCCTATTTGTTGGCACTGGTGACAATACCTGCAATATTTCTTTACCTGTTGGGTGAAGTTGGGCCAATAGAAAGTCTGGGCCAATTGCTGCATGGTGCACATGATGCCCAGATGTCTAAACAAGGGGATATCATGAGTGATCTTGAGCAACCACTGATGGTACCCTTAGGGAACAGCATTCCGCCAGCCCATAAAGAAACATAATCATATTTACATACACAACAATGCCTGTCTAAGACAAGAACCTGAGAAAAGATTAAGGTATTAAATCAGTACCATAAATATCCACAATGAAATCACTGTTTGACAATAAATAATTCACAGGTATATCAGTCGGCATGGTATCTAACTTAATACTTCAATTCATTAGACAGAACACTTAATATCCGATGTTTCCAGACCTTCAGTCATGTAGAAGGTACACAGTACATGAGAGCGTAAATACTGATGTGAGGGGGGGTAGGGGTGGGGGAGAAAAGGATTACAACCACAGAAAAGATTGACAAGTAAGGTGGGGGGAGGGTGAAGAAAGGAAGGAAAGACTAAAACAGAGTTAGTAGAGTGTTACTGAGGGTTCGGAGTTAAAAGAAGTCATGATGTGATCACTCTTATATCTCCAAATTATCCTGGGGCACAAAGCCTTTCATCTGGGTGGGGATCTACAAAAAATGCAGACTGTTCATTAACTCCTGTAAGTGAATAGTAAAAGAAAAACATATATAACTTAATCTAACAATTAGTGACTCAGTTATTACATAAGTTTCAGTATTTCAATTTATTTTCGAAAATGGCTGATCATTCAACCCATCAGGTTTAACAACTCCTTCTCACTTATTGTTAGATTAACACTGTACTAACTCTTTGTATTTTAGCCTTTCTTTTCTTTCTTCACCCCCTCCCCCACCTTACTTGTCAATCTTTTCTGTGGTTGTAATCCTTGGCTTCCCTCACCCCACCCCTCCTCACATCAGTATTTACCCTGTCATACACTGTATATCTTCTACATGTCTGAAGGTCTTGAGACATCGAATATTAAGTATTATTTCTAATGAATTGAAGTATTAAGCTAGATACCATGCCATCTGATATACCTGTGAATTATTTCTTGTTAGAAAATATGCTTTTTATTTGGAGGTATCTGATTGGCTCATATCCATTCCACAGGAGTACAGTAACTTTCAATAGATGCCCACCAAATAAAATGCCCCAGCCCAAACTTGTCTCATGCCCAGGGAAGTATCCTTGTGCCCAGCCTGATTCCTCATTGGCAGAAACACTGGGCACATGGTTCCAAAATGCCGCCATGTTTTTTATCGCTTAGAAAAACCCGTCATTTCAGCTGCAGGTATAACACCCCAACACATTTATTTGGCATAGCCCCCCCCACACACACACACATCACAAAGCTTTTCCCATTTTCAGCTCCCTTACAGAGCGAGTGACAGACTCTGCTTCAACTCCAGAATAGTAACCTCATAACAGCTGATTATGTCCATTAGTAGAGTCACCGAGGTGGTAAACCTGAAGCAGAAAATACTACGACTGCCCACCCTCAGCCTTGTCCCTCATTGTTTCCCCCTCCATAGCTTTAAACCCACACATTCACACACCCCCCCAAAAAAAACAGCTATAAACAACTTGCACCTCACTGACCACTATTTTGAATGATCAATGAGTTCCCGATGTTCAGCTTGCTCCCTCTTTACTCACGCAATACTCACTTGCTTACCATCATAACTCAAGCTGTGGTACACCAATAAATGAGTCAGAAAGGTAAGCCAAAAATCCTATGTCCACCCACCCTCTCAACCTTCTCCCCAACAGTATTTAAACCCACATGTTGGCAGTAAAAAAGGGAAACACAGCTCAAACCTCACAGAGCACTGTTTTGGATGATCCTGACGTACCGTTCTCTCTCACTGCACCCGCGGTCTGCCCACCAAGAAAAAAAGACAATGAACTCTGTAGAGCAATGATAGTAGCTCTACCTGTGAATCTGATCCTGTGTGATATGGTGGTCTGTTTGGGGGGAGGAGGGGGTAAGCATGACAACCAGGACCAAAACCTTCAGCCTTCAACAACAGAAGCTGTAGAGGAATAGTATAGGCGGAGGAAATATTTTATTTGAACACATAACTTAAACTGATTTTTTACAAATTGTTTTAATGTAACTTATTTTGCTTTACAATGCCCATTTTCTAAATGCAATAAGACCCTCCAGGGTGAGTGGTATGCACAATATCGGACCTTCCAGGGGCTATAAAGCCCTCTGCTTGAGGCGTCGGGCATCATTACACTCCTGGGCAGTCCGGTATTGCCCAATACCACCCACCCTGTCAGGTATTAATGCTTACTTAAACAGTGATTTCATTGTGGATATTTATGGTATTGATCTAATAACTTAGTCTATTCTCAGTTTCTTGTCTTAGACAGTCATTGTTGTGTATGAAAATATGAATATGTTTAGTAATTTGTACTTATGATTTTGTATCTCTACATCACTGTTTGATGATGTCATCACTGCTTTTGTATTTAAACAAGCACTTTGGTTCCTTAAGCCACACCCCCTGATGAAGGCTTGAACGCTGAAGTGCTGGGGTTACGGGCCTGTGCTCAGGCTGTTAAATAAATGGGATATTTAGCATTATTTAAAAGCGTCTGCCTTTAATTTTTTCTCTGTGAAGTGTGCTCGCTTGTTGGAACACATTAGAATTTTGGGCTGACCGCCCTTTGCTAGAAGCACCTAACTCCATTTGTGTTGGTGTGGTTTTCCACTTGGGATTGTTTGAACTGCCTGCCCATCACCCCTCCCTCTGTCCTCATGCCCTGTGTATACAGCTGTCCATTGGCTCAAAGTACCCTATGTCTCATGTCACATCCCTGTGTCCCGTCAGATTCTGCACAAGCCCTCTGCCTCTCCAAACTAGGATCAATTCTCTGAGCAGCTGCAAAATCTTCACAGTTTTCCAAAGTATGGGACATGTCCTCCTCAGTCCATAAACTGGGGTCCATAACTCTAGTGTCAGGGCACTCAGAGTCACTGCTATCCCTAACCACCTTCTTTTTTTTCCCCATTTTGTGTTTATCCTCCTTGACCAGCCGATGATATCTGTCCCCCTTCTAGCCTGGTAGTCACTTCCCCCTTCCAGACCCCAAGCCCTGATTACTTGGCAATTACAGGCAGTCTAGGGGGGTAGTGCACCGCCAAGCCGGTGGGAACCTTACAGAGTTGGCAGCTATTTATCTCATTTTTCTGTATCCCCTGCCCCTCGCAACAGTGAACATGCACATGTGGAGGCGTGTGCACATCACATCGCCACACTGCCTGTCTCCTGTGGTCTGGCACTGCTCCCCATCCTCCACTGGGGAAGGTAGTCAAGGAGTGGGATGGCATGCCCACTCACCCTAGGAGAGAAGAGCTGTCATTGGACACTCAATCCTCTCCCTCTCCCTCTCCTGCCTACCCCTGGTGGCCCAAGCTTGCTTCTGAACCCAGATGACTGGTGTGGCATGAGGTGTGGCATCTAGCACATCAATCCTCAGCACCACCGGGCTGCCTACCATCCCTAACCTTCTGACCATTAGTTACCCCTCCCTCCTCAGGGTAACCTTCTGTTGTTATTTTGTGAATGTCTACTTGGGGAAGTCCTAACTCCCTTTCACTACTCTCCATACCAGGAATCACAGGTTGGGGAACCACCTTCCTATTCTATTCCACAGGGGCTTCTGTGGGGTTTGGGGAACTACAAGGGGCTGTAGTCTTAGTCTGACTGTGGGTAACTGCACACACCACCCCCTGCTGTAGATTATTCTGTATAATCACATCCAGGGTGAGGTTGTCTGCCACTGCCACTTTTTACATCCTCTCTCCTGTCTCACCCCAGTCTAGGAGAACGCTAGCTAGTGGCAGAGTTTTGTCCTCCCCAGTGAATCCCCTCACTGTTACAGACTGATTAGATATAAGCTATTCAGTCCCAAACAAATCCCCTTTTACTAAAGTAAGAGATGCTCCTGTGTTCCTTAACCCATGGGTATGCATCCCATTTACAGTAGCTGGGTGTATGTGCTTCCTCATGTTTACAGGCATGCTTTCAGGAATACACAGTGCACCCAAATCTGTTGGAGCACCACTTTGTCTACTTTGTGCCATTTTAGGACACTGTCTAGGTAGATGCCCTGTCTGTTTACAATACCAACAGTCATCCTTTGTTTTATCCAAGAAATTCCTTTTTGGTAACTTGGGGTTTCCCCTTTCAGCAGAGGCAGTGAGGGTTTTAGCTGCCCTGAAGGTCTGCTTTTCCCTTTCTGCCCTGTCACACCTGCCACAATTCTTTTCAGAGCAGGCTGGCTCCTGGTATAGTGATCCAAGAGCTCAGCAGCTTGTTGTGCTGTTTTTGGATTTCAGTCCTCTAGCCAGGTTTTTAACTCTGCTGGGCAAGCCCAAAAGAGCTGCTTTAAAAGTACAACCTTTTCAATTTTCCCCACATAGTTTTCTATCACCCTCTCCCACCAATGTTTTAAAAACTGACGTTGCTTTGTGGCGAGTTCCTCAAAGCTCATGTCAGAGCTTTTTTGGAGTTTCTGGAATTTAACCTTGTAGGCCTCAGGAGTCAGTTCATACTTTTTAAGCAAAGTAGCTTTAAGTTTCTCATAATCTTGGCTATCATTATTGTCTATTTGGCCTAGCACCTCATGTCCTTTACCAGGACTCTCTGGGTATTTTGGCCTGGGTACAGACCTTTTCAAATGAATTCAAAAATGCATCCATATCCTCCCCCTCTTTAAATTCAGCTATTAATTTAGAATTTAAGTTATACCTCAGCCCTGGAGTTTCAGGTTCACCCCTGCCACTTACCTTCTCTGGTGCTGGTCATTAGAATCTTAGCTTCTCTAGTTCAAACTCTCTCTGAAGCTGCCTTTCTTGCATGACAAATACCCTCTGATGTTGTCTTTATTGCATCTCCAGTCTCCTTATCTTCAGCTGCAGTCTGGTCTCTTCCAGCTCCAGCTCTGTGGTGACCTTCACCTGGTGCTGTGGTTCTGGGTTCCCTCCGGTCTCATTGTCCTCTTCCCTTGGACTGGCCACTGCAACTTCCCCTGGCACCCCCACACCCAAGGTCTGGTCCCTTTCAGTCACTTGCCATGACTCGAAGTTCGGGGCAACTGCTTGCTCATCAGCTGCCAACAGAGCCTCCACAAGGTTCTTTTGGCATGCCCCTCATACTGGACCCCTCTTTCCTAACACAACTGCCTTAAGTGGTCTTCAGTGTATTCACTGTAGTTGGAGGCCATCTTCTTCCCTAACTACTGCTACACTTACACCAACCCCTCATCCAGAAAAAAAAACAGGGTAGGGAACTTTATACTGCAACTGATTGTTTTTCTTTCAAATCTCTGCCCTGTTTTGTGTGTGTATTGTTTTCAGTTTATCAATCTGACACCTTGGCCTCAAATTCAACCTCCATGCCTGTGCCACCAATATCTCTTGGATTGCAACACTGTGCCACCAGATCTCTTGGATCCCACAACTGAGCCCCAAATCTGTCACAAATCCACTCTGAGGGCCAGGTCCAAAACAATTATAGTACCCACCCCTAAGTGCAATCTGTGACAGGGGTAAACATGAATACCCTCTTCTTGTCCTCCCAGAGTGCTCGCTGAGTTCACAACTGAACACCCACAGTATCCCAGGGCTTCCTCTTCCTAATCTGGGTAAGGATACAGTACAGTACAGTCTCAAATCCGTAGCCAGTGAGGAGTTTCCTCAGGTGCTATACTTGGGGGGAGACCCAGGCATTACAAGATCTTTGGGATTTTCCCTTGTATCCCTGATTTCATCCTCTCCCATGGGGTGTGCAGCAACTAGTTCTCCCTTATAGACTCCTCCCAAAACCTGTGTATCTCACCTATGTAAAGGTACCCAGACTTCTCTTTTTGGGGTCCTAGCCTTGGTAGCGAATGGTGGCACTTTAGCAACTACATGCTAGTCTCAGAATTGAAAAACTTTTTTATCTTTTTCACACCAAAATCATTCATAGGTGGTATTAAAGATAACATTCTTTTATTAAATCTAAATGATTATCATACAAATTTTACAAACAAAAGATTTAGAAATGTAGTTACAGAATAAACAAAAATAAAGGTGAAAGTAGATAAAATAAGGCACTGTAAACTTTTAGCTGCCTAGTTTCTACTTGGTTTGTGGATGATTGAAGTCCAGAGAATAAATGGGTTTGCAAAAGTGTCAGTCCTTCTGTAGCATTCACTGGTTCTTCAGTCTGGCTTGGTGTGTGACAAGAAGAATGTCCCATGAAAAAGTGTGCCAAAATGCTCTGACCTTCTTATGTGAGGGGATTTTTATACCCTCTGTTGCAGTCTGCAAAAAAAAATGTTGCTCCCAGCTCAGTCTTTTCCTATGCCTTTTTTTTCAGCTGGGGCCTTATCTTTTTGGCCAGTAGGTATCTCTCATGTTCTTTCCCAGAATTTGAGGGAATTATTATATCTATTTACAGCAGCTCAATTTCTTGGCTGCCTTTGATGTCCCACTCCCTGACAATATAACACCTGCATGATAATTCACACTAGCCTTAAAGAATGTCTGTTTCCCAAATCCTGTTTCCAAAGTATCCTGCTTTGAAGTAAAACTTTTATGATGGGTGATGGTTTTCTGGCACATCTTTGTTGAGCAGCCCTTGAAATATAATCTAGCTTCCTGTCAAGCATGCTTCCCCTCAGTTCAAAGGAATGTTAAAAATTTTGCTGGGTTGAGTCTTCCTAGATGTATAACTTTATACTTCTTGGCCTTGAACTTCAACTGCCATTTCTTTGACCATTTTTCAAATTTTTTCAGGTCAGACTCCATCTTTTGGGCCCCACTGGATGGATCCACCCTGTTACTGAGCTTTGTATCATCCACAGACAGGCACATGTTCCTCTCAAGTCCATCAGCGATGTCACTGATAGATATATTAAAATGGATAGGGCCTAACACTGAACCAAGGTGTAACCCTCATCTCCCTCCATTTGTCTAGGGGTCCCAATGTTAAAAAACAAGGGAAGGGGGTCAGAACCCGAGCCTCCAGCAACACAACCACAGATCCCAATATAGAAATAAATTCAGGTCTTACCTGACCAGGGAGTTCCAAGCACTGGGACAATCTCACCTCTCCAGACCAGAGCTATTTCATGCCACTGCACCCTCCACTGGGCTTACAAGAGGAAAACAAGGAGGCAGACAAACTTTCTTGGAGGGAATAATATAGAACAATTAATTTCACTAAATAACTCAGTACCACCATGTAAGAAGAAAATGTAAAACATTTAATTCAGCTCAATTAATGATTTGTTAACAATAAATATAAGAAGCAGTTCCGTAAGACTGAGAGCATATGGCAGGGGCAGGCTGGTACATGGGTACTGGCAGAATTAAAATCAACTGGAACACCATGGACTTGAAAATAGACCCAAAACAGGCTCCACACACTTATTTGTAAGCCGGATTCAAGGCTTACCCTCACCAACTGCACATTTTGATTTAGAACTCATTCCTTTCCTCCTGGTGGGAGTTCCTAACTCCCACACACCTCTGGACCTTTTAGAACCGGGGCCTTTTGAAGCCTAAAATGACACTGCAGCAGCTCCATTTCCCTTTTGCTAGAGCCAAACTTGAATGCTGTTCCCACCTCCAAACAAGTATACCAAGTGGCCTAAAACCAAACTGGACAATGGCTCCCATACTTTCTTGTTTCAACATTCCCCCTGCACTTCTTTAATGGATCTAACATGGGTCCTGCCCCAGACACAGGGATGGCAGGCCCAATAAAGTGAATCTCAGAGGGCAGGTCCACCAAATCTTACCTCCAGCAGTGTGACACACGGGAATGACCTCCCTGGAGCTGCCACCTCCAGGAGGCACTGATGTGGTCCTGTCAAAACAACACCAGCTCCACTGCTAATCCATTCCAAATCTGAGGTAACTCAGGGGTCCCAGCATCCTGATGTCCCCATACTGCTGTCTCCTCCTGCCTCCTTTCCCACTGGTGACCTCAACAGTGTTCTCCTACCCCGACAGTCATCAGCTCCTGCCACCCTTCTCCACGGAGATGCAACCCATGCTCCTTTTGGGCTGGAGGTGTTTAGGCCCAGCCACACTACACTGTCAAACCTGACATCTCTTTCCCTTTCCCTCCTTTCCCCCACTTATATAGTGGGCAGAACACCATCCATAGAGACAGGTCATAGGACTTACCTGAAGCTAACTTATACAAGGATAGGGAGAAACTGAAGTAGTAAGACCACCGTGAGAGGGGGGTGCATACACTGCGGCATCCCAATAGTCACTCTACCCTTGTTTGACAGCTTACTGTGTACCACTATCCTCTGGGTTCTTCCCTCCAGACAGTTTTTAACCCAGTTTACCACTTTTTGCCTAACTCCAGTGTGCTCCAGCTTGTTTATTAGCCTCCTGTGAGGGATAGAATTGAAGGCTTTGCTGAAGTCCAGGTATACCATGTCAACCGCACCACCCTGGTCCATCATTTTTGTAAGCCAGTGGGAGAATTTGGCTAAATTTGTCTGGCAGGACCTCCCTGTCGTAAAGTCATGTTGCTTTGGGTCCAGTTGCCTACTTGTTTCTAGGAATGTCACTATCCTCTCTTTTGGTAGGGACTCCATAAGCTTCCACACAACTGATGTGACTCTGACTGGGTAGTAGTTTCCCACCTCTTCCTTACTTCCACTCTTGTGCAGGGCAGCACTGTAGCCCTTCTGCAGTCCTCCAGGACCTTACTGAAGTGATTTGTTGAAGAGTTTTGCCTGTGAAGTCACCAGTTCCCCCCTTAGTTCTTCCAGAATTCTCAAGTGTATTTCATTGGTAGAGGGTCATAATTTCACATCTAAAACTGTGCACCCCACACCCTCTTGAACTAGTTATAATCAACTCTGGGGGGTCTTGGACATCAGGGTTAAGAGAGAACTCACCTACAGTGACATTCCCATTTTGGGGAAAATAAAACCACAGCATAGTAGGACCTGGGGAGAACTGAACTGCAGCCCCAGGTCCCTGATGCTGCCAGAGGCAGGTGATCTAGCCTCTCCACCACTGGAGCAGCTCAGTTAGGCACCACCCCGATGGCATCCTTAACTTTCCCTCACTGGCAGATTACAGTGACAGGGGTATTGGTTACTACCGCATGCTTGAAAAACCACTTGAGCTTTTGAGCCATTCGTGCTTCTTTCAGCACTGCTTTACATGTGCAATTTTGCATGCGACATCTTGACTCGGTAGGTATTTCATCTGGCCCCATGGCTTTGTCTACCTTTAATTTATTTAGTTCCTCCAGGACTTATTCTTCTGTGAAGGGACCCATGTCCACTTCCTCCCTGTGCAGTGGTCCAACAAAGGCTATAATATCACTTTTTATAATGCAGCACTTGGATTCACCTCGGGCCTTACCCAAAAATATTTTCATAAATTACCAAAAATAATTATAAAATTCACATATGATATTATCCTTGATCTCCAAGTTCATGATAATGGCAATAACACTTCTACCACACTTAGAAGTATGTAACATACTATATTTGTATTTTATTCTCATATGTACAAACTCTAAATATCCCTAATTAGCATAAATATCAAGCATAGTGACTGTAAATAACACTGCAAACATACACAACAAAGGTTTCAGAAAATCAAACAAATCACAAAGAAATAAAACAAATAAAACAAATTTCAGCAGATGAACAATGCAAATGAATAAGCAATATTCAGCATAACAAATTGCATTAGCTATATACTATACTTTTGGAATACTTAGTATTTAGCATAACCTATTTCTTTTCATGAGAACTTGCAACAACTCATTATGTCAAGGTTTTGTATTATACTTTCATAAAACTTAATTTTATCCTTTTAGACCATGCACAATATGATTTCTCAGTTTAAACATTTTAAAATGTGTACCCCAAATTCTGTAGTTAAAAATAAGTTCCCTTGTAACTTTCCCAGATAAGCCAATTTAAATTATTACAACTATCAATTAAAACTAATTAATATAGATAGTAATTCAAATTATACTTAAATTTCTGGTTGTAAAAGTGGTTTCTTCTTAACTCTTAACTTAGAAAACTTGGTTGAGTCTGGCTCCGAGTAGGAAAGTCTCTTTCATTCAGCTTGCCTTTTCCCTGGACCCTGGAACTGTGAAACTTGAGATTCTTCTGACATCAGTTTGGGACGTCACCTAATCAAAAGTTAGTTTGTAGGATTCAACAGGAAACATCAGACAACAGGATTTGAACAGTCCCATAGCAACACTTGTATCAAGGAAACATAGAAACATAGAAGTTGATGGCAGATAAGGATCGTAAGGCCCATCCAGTCTGCCTATTTCTTTTTCTGCCTTATGAATGTGCCATCGGCCTTTGCTCTGTCAATGGCCTATATATTCATACTCATCTGTATTGCTCCCTTATGCCTACCCCATGCCTGTTTGAAGCCCTGCACTGTATTCATATCCACCACTTCCTGAGGTAGGCCATTCCATGCAGCCACCACCCTTTCTGTGAAAAAGAACTTCCTCACATTACACCTTAATCGGCCTCCCTCTAATCTCATGCTGTGTCCTCTTGTCCTGCTATTTTTTCTTATATTGAAATATGTTAGAGTCTTTCACCTTGTTAATGCCCTTAAGGTGTTTGAATGTTTCGATTATATCACCTCTCTCCCTCCTTTGGTCAACGGTATACATATTGAGCTCTGTTAATCTGTCCTCATATGTTTTCTGATGCAGTCACTGCACCATTTTGGTTGCCCTTCTCTGGACTGCCTCAATTTGGTTAATGTCCTTGTGAAGGTATGGCCTCCAGTACTGCACACAGTACTCCAGATGGGGCCTAACTAGTGTCTTGTAAAGAGGGATTATTACCTCCCTCTTCTGACTTGTGATACCCCTACTAATACACCCCAACATCCCTCTAGCCTTACCTACTGCTTTAGTGGTCTACTTGGATGATTTCAGGTCATCTGTGATGATGACACCCAAGTCTCTTTCTTCCCTCATGACTGCCAGCAACTCCCCTCCCAGCCTATAGATGGCTTCAGGGTTTCTCTTCCCTATGTGCATGATCTTGCACTTCTTTGTGTTAAACTCCAGTTGCCACTATTCCGACCATTTTACTAGTTTTTCTAGATCTCTTCACATTCTGCCCACCCCATCTGGATCATCTACTCTGTTACAGATCTTGGTGTCATCTGCAAACAGACAAACCTTACCCTCCAGTCCATCTGCAATGTCACTGATGAAGATACTGAAGAGGACTGGCCCAGGACTGATCCCTGAGGTACCCCACTTGTGACTTGCATCTCTTCTGACTGTGTACCATTTACCACCACTCTCTGTCTTCTGCCCGTCAACCAGCTTGCCACCCAGTTGACCAACTTCTGACCCACCCTGAGCCTACCCAGCTTATTAATCAATCTTCTATGTGGAACAGTATCAAAAGCTTTGCTGAAGTCAAGGTAGGCAACATCAACTGCTCCCCCTTGGTCCACCACTCTGGTTACCCAGTCAAAGAAATCTATGAGATTAGTTTTACAGGACCTTCCTTTTGTAAACCCATGCTATCTTGGATCCTGTGCTCCTATGGATTCCAGGTGTTGCACTATCCTTTCCTTAAGAAGTGCCTCCATAATCTTGCCCACTACTGTGGTAAGACTGACTGGTCTGTAGTTCCCTGCCTCCTCCCTGTTACCACTCTTGGGAAGCGGGATCACATGAGCCCTTCCCCAGTCTTCTGGAACTCTCCTGTGCTCAGAGACTCACTAAACAGTTCTGATAATGGCTCTGCTAGTTCCACCCCTAGCTCCTTTAGTACCCAGGGATATATACCATCAGGTCCCATTGCCTTGTATACCCTGAGCTTATTGAGCTCTTGTAGGACCCTTTCTTTCATGAAGGGACTAGTGCACACCTCCCCCCCCCCGTGTCCATGGTGCTGAGCTGTGGGCCCTGCCCTACCTTCTCTTCAGTAAATGCTGAGCAGAAGTATCTATTTAGGATAGATGCTTTTACATGGTCCTCCTCCTCACACAGCCCCTTATCCCCCCTGATCTTGTAATACCCCTCTGAACTTTCTCCTTTGCTAATGTATCTATAGAAAGTCTTGTCAGCTTCTTTTTAATGTTAGTGCTAGTGTTTCCTTGGTTTGGGCCTTTGCCTGCCTTATTGCCTTCCCTTCTTCCCTTAGGGAAGTTTGGTATGCCTCCCATCTTCATCCTGCTGCATTCCCTTATATTTCCTGAAGGCCAGCCTTTTGGCTCTGACCTTTTAGCTACTGTTTTTGAGAACCAAAGTGGTTTCCTTCTTATTTTGCACTTCTTTTTCTCTCTAACACAATGGGATGTTGCTTCAAGTATTGCATCTTTAATGCTTATCCACTTTTCCTGTACCCCCTTACTTGTAGTTCTTTTTGCCAGGGCTAGCTTAACTCTGTCGGCCATCTTATCAAAGTCAGCTCCTCTGAAGTCTCATATTTTTGCCTTGGAATGGGATGATTTAGTTCTAGTGGCCAAATTGAAAATTACCATGTGATGGTCACTGGCCCCCAGGTGACCTTCTACCTAGAGATCTGTGATCCTTTCCTTGTTAGTCAGTACTAGATCTAGGATAGCCCTGTCTCTTGTGGGTTGTTGTATCAGTTGTTCAAGTCCCTCCATCTGCAGGGAATCCACCATGTGTCTAGTTCTGGCAAATGATTCTGCTGGTATTGACCAATCAGTACCTGGCATGTTGAAGTCTCCCATTATCAGAACCTCCCCTTTAGCTGTCATGTTTTGCATATCTTCTAACAGTAATGTGTCTATGTCCTTCCCCTAGTCTGGAGGCCTGTACACAACTCCAGTTCTTATCGCTGTCCCATTTCCTGTTTCCAGGGTGACCCATAGTTCATCTGGCTCCTTATGTGTATTCTGAATTTATGTAGCTTTGATATTTTCATTGACATAAAGGGCCACTCCAACCCCAATTTTTGCACCTCAGTCTCTTCTGAACAGCACATAGCCAGGTACTGAAGTCTCCCAAGTGTGGTTACTGGTAAACCATGTCTCGCTAATGGTTACTATGTCCAGTTTAGCCTCTGCCATTATTGCCTTCAGGTCTGGGATTTTGTTTCCCAGACTGTGAGCATTTGTGTATATGATTTTCCATTGGCCAGATTTCGGTGTGTTAGTTGTTGGGCAAGGTCTGGCGTTTCCCCTGTGCATTGTATGGGGAGCTGGACCTTTTTCCTTACCTGGTGATGCAAATGAACTACAAACATGTTGAACTCCTGTTTGGCCACTAGCTGAAGAGGGGGGATGTTCTTCCCATTTGAAGTATGGGGTGCTGCACCCCATCCCCATTTGCTAGTTTAAATATTCTGTAAAGATGTCAAAATTCTGCCCCAATGCACTGACTCCCTCCTTAGTCAAATGCAGTCCATGAAATTTAAAGAACTTTCACTCATAAAACTGTTGCCAGTTCCCTACAAATTTGTGTCCTTTTTCCTGGCACTAGTCCTTGAGCCACATGTTCAGCTCTCCTATCTCCCTTTCTCTGACCTTCCATCCATTTGCCCCCCTCTCCCAGACTGGCAGGATCTCAGAGAAGGAGATGCCAGATAAAATGGATGATAGTTTGTCACCCAACCTTCTTGTGGACAGCAAAGTTGTCTTAATAACTGGACTCTAATGACTTCTTCATGTTTAATTTATCTGCACTCAAACCTTAGGACACTAGACTTGTTCTTTTCACAACATTGCATTGCTTCCTTGGGCAGTGAATTTTAAAGTTAAGTCTCTGGTCTATGCTTTAGGTGGCAGCATTACTTCAGTCAAAATGATCAGTAAATAAAACATAGACCTTGCTCTGTTCCACCATGAAAAGAGTTCTTTGTAATAAAGTAGTTTGCATCTAGGCCTCGTGGCAACACTACACAGGCTTTCAAGCTTAACCTTAGCACCCCCTTCTGGATACACCTATGGTTAACCAAAGCTGGTCCCAGTATTCCAAATTCAGGAGTGGTCTAAGCTTTTTAGGCCTAGCGAACATTATGAAGCCATTACAATTCTCAAGTAAGGTAACAGAACTCCTCACTCAACAGTGTTTAGCCAAGACTGAGGTGTGGCTAGCAGAATTCACTAATATGAACCTGTTCGGGTGATGTCATCACCAGATATTTATTGGTCCTTGCAGATGACAAATGTGACAGTGGCCATGCCCCTGCAAGGACTGCCCAGTAACTCCAGAATCATTTTAATCTCAAAACTATGTTTCTTTTATAACTTCATAATGCAAAATAATATAACTTTTAAACTTATATATTTGAACTTCTCTGATCATGTGGAGCATTTTGGTCTGTTTCCCATATCCATAAGACTAATATTTCCCAAGTTAGACTATTAAAGGTTATAACTTCATAATTTTAATAAAACTTCTTAAAATAAAATGATAGTTTATCGCTAAATGTTCCTAGCTACAGAATAATATAAGATTTATTTAGAACATTTCTTTAGGAGAGTTGTAAACACCAGTTTTTCTGTATGCACATGCTTTCTCTTTGTCCAGTCTAGAGGGGCAATAAATCACCTTGTTTTTACCAAACTTTCAGACAGTCTTTTTCTGCATAGCAACAGACTACATACTTATGAGTTATATTTTCATAAGAGACTAGATTTGTCTATCAATAAAGGCTACTATTTTACTTACTTTCATACATAACTTTCGATCTCTTTTACATGTCCCCATGAAACTTCGTGATCTTATTCATTGTAATACTATTTATCATCTGTGAAATTTTAAGACTGGCATCATATTGTGTTTTTTAGTTACAAATAAAAATTTTTTATCCTTATTCAAAGTCTATAGAGATTTAAACAGCAATGTTTTTTTCCCCCTAAGATCTCATACAAGGCAGTGCCAGTCACATGACCTATTATCTGATTGTAGTCAAGAATACCTATTTCTAGCTAGGACTGAAAGCAAATCTATATATCAGTGTGACAGTTCTCTTGAGCAAGTTACAGAAGAGAGGCCTGAAGTATGTCAAGAATGCAGGGCCCCATTTATCTCTGTGCTACAACTTAGAAGGTGTCCACTAATATCATGACAAAAACAAAACTGAAGTCTTCTCTTAGTTTCAGGCAAGAAACTCATCTGCCATATATGGGCAAAGAGTTGCTCAGCCAGGAAGTAGAGATTGTTTTCCTCTTAAGCTTGAAGGCAACATCTTTCCAGTTTTTAAGATGCAATTAACATTTTTGTTTTGTTTTTAAGAATGTATGCAAACAGTAATCTTAACCAGAATTATAGTTAAAGTACCCATAATTAAACCCATATAAAATCATTAAATAAGAATTAAAAAACAATTTTCTGATAACAAAAATAAGATCATTTTTTCCATCAAGGGTTTTGTTTTTACATTTCCACCCTTTTGAATTAAAAATGCACCCAAAAATGCATTTTGTAATTCAAAACTATAACTCAAACACCATGAAGTCTTGCTATATTAGGACTTATTGCAGTTAGCCACTGCACTTGAACTGCCCTGGAGAGGAAAGAGTTAACTCCAGAGAATCTGGAGTTCTAAAGCGCGAGGGCGCTATATCAAAAGCTCTATCTGGGCAGTTTCAAATGAAACTGTCAGAATTCTTTACTCCGCTTCACTGAACAGTCGCTCCGGAGATCAGCTCCCTTCAACTCGGTCGGTCAAGCGGTATTTTGATTCATTTGAACCGCCAAAAAGTAATTATTTTACCGCATTTGATTAAAGCTCTATCTGAGAAACCGTAAGTACAAAATGAAAGTCTGTGTGGAAATTTAGTTATCGGTTCGGTTTTGAACCGATCGGTTTCTATTTTAACGTTTTAAAGTTTTGGGCTTTTAGAGTGCGGTACCAGTTCTTATCGGTTCTAAAAACCTTGATTTTAAATGGGTTTTCAAATACCCATAAAGCGGTTAGGAACCAATAAAGGGTGTCTTGCCTGTACGGCCATAAAAGGAGCAGAAGTTTTTGGTTAGGCTGGCATTATGTCTGGGAAACCAAAAGAAAACGGGCCCACTGGGTTTCAACACTGTGATGCTGTGGGGAAGCCTTTGCCAGGCTGTCCCACACACACTTGTGTTTATTGTCTGGGGCTGACCACCTCCTGTCAGACTGCCAGGGGTTTAAATTTCTCTGCAGCCACCCTGAAAGAGATAGGGCCGGCTCAGGGAACTATTGGCCAAAAGTCCGCTGACCGGATGGCCAGCCGGTCCAGTACCCACTGGACCGAGAAGTGCCCTCTGACCAGGCTAGACTTCCTTGGGCAAAAGGATGGTTCAGAGGAACCAGTTTAAAAAAAAAAGAAATAAGAATATGACAGAGAAATCAGTAGGTTTGGAGTCCAAGATTGTCTCTCCAACTGCTGCAGGAGTAGTTAAGCCATACAGATTGTCCAGTCACTGTTTCTAGGTCCTGTTGAACCATCTACAGTTGGTAAAGGTGGCTCGTTCAGTTCCAGTGGTTCAGGTTTATGATGTTGAGGAATTGTTATGAACCACAGGAGTGGGAGGGAGGAAAATTGATCAATACATGTGTGGCTGGTAGGGTCTGGGCGTGCCCACTTAGCGGACATTTCTCCAGACAGACTTTTAGAATCTCCTCCAATTCTGTCTGAGTCCCTTTCTCAGTTTATGTTTTACAAAAAGCTTGCAGAATCCCCAGCTTCCTTTAGAGGAGGCTATGGATGATAAAGGGAGCTTGATTATGTAGGAATGATGGGCTAGGAGGTTGTCTTTCCTTTGCATAAGTCATTTAGGAAGTAAACAACTAAGATTTTATAAGATTCTTCTTTCTGTCCCTCCTGTAAGATAAAAAATGGACAGAAGGTGTATTTCATCAGGCTCTGTTACAGACTTCCTCACTGAGCAGTGTAGTCATGTAGGTGTGGTACAAGCTGCAGCCTGTGTCAAAGGCTAGTCCCCTGGCCTCATCCTCCTGAATAGGATTCAGGAGGATTGATGCCATGAAAGAAGAAAACAGTATATGGCAGCTTCTGTGGGACTCAGACAGGCAAGTTGTATGGCTTATGTGGCTAGATTTCAGAAATCTAGGTGGGACGTAATATTGCAGTTAAGAAGCAGGCCCATGGCCAGCTGGCTAGCAGGTTGGAACAGGTGGCTGCTAATGGCACTGAAGCCTCTAAGTTCAAGTTCATACTGCTGTTGGTTTTAATCTTGTTTTCTCTAGGGTCATGACCACTTCTGTAGCTTTCCGTAGGTTGGCATGGCTCAGATGCACTAATCTGTCCCAAGATACTCTGTCAAAGTCTATGGATTTGTTTCTTGTTGTGGGTAATTCTCTGTTTGAGGAACAAACATAAAGCTATATGAAAAACATGGATGATTACCTACAAAGTGCCCAGGTAGAGGCTCAGGCCTCCTCTGCTTTCACAGAGGGTCTCTTCAGAGGCAGAGATAGGCGGGGCACAAGTAAACCATCCCCTCCCTTAGCCTAAGACTATTGCCAAGCAGGCACCTGATGGGGTGCCCAGGGCGGTCTCCTATACCAGTGGGCAGGTTGGTTTTATTTCAGCCAGAACTGTGTGTCCCTAACTCGGACAAGTGGGTTCTGGAAGTAATAGGTCTGGTTCTCAGCTTCAAACAGTTTCCAAGATGAGAGCCAGACAGGTCCACAAATCCTTGAATCCCTTGCTTTGGGAGCAGAGGTTTCTTCTCCTCTGAACTGCAAAGCAGTAGAAAAGTCCCTCCTTGCCACGGGGCAGGGGCTGTGCTCATGATACTTTCTTAACCTATAGAAGGCAGGAGATTGGTGGCCCATCTCAGATTTAAGGTACCTGAACAAGCATCTTTTGAAAACAAAGTTAAAAATGTTAACTCTGGCTGAGGCCAGGGGACTGGCTAGCTTTCCTGGACCTCAAGGATGCCTATTTTTTTCATGTCTTGATCAGGCCTTCTCACCGAAAGTACCTCAGGTTACCCTCAGGCCACTACCAGTTCAGGGCAATGCCCTTCGGCCTTACCTCTGCGCCAAGGGTATTCAAGAAATTCTAGCTGTGGTAGTGGCTCTTTAAGAAGGCAAGGATTGCTTTGTTTCCTTTCCTGGATGACTGGCTCTTAGTGGGTCAGTCTCCAGATCAAGTAAAATCCCACTTGCAAGTCACCAGCAGCTTCTCACCTTTCTGGGATTCCTGCTGAATTTACCAAAGTCAGTTCTCGAACCAGTTCAGGTACTAACTTTCATGGGTGCAGAGTTGAACACAAAGTTAGCAGGGCATTTCTCCCTCTAAAAGGGTAGGCAGTCTCTTGCCCTGGCATCTTCCATTACTCTGCAAGTCTCTTGCCCAGCAAAGCATTTGCTACAACTACTAGGGCACATGGCTGCTTCCACAGCTGTAGTGCAGGGAGCAAGATTCCAGATGAGGGACATTCAGTTCCATCTGAGGGCCTATTGGTCCCAAAGGAGGGATTCCCTTTCCAAATTGGTTCTAGTGACCCAATCCCTGATCCTGGCCTTACACTGTAGCAGGATCAAAGCAATCTAAAACTAGGGGTCCTCTTCATTCCCTCACCACGGATGCTCCTGTGTTAGGGTGAGGAGCTCGCTTAGGTGACCTGTCCACTAGGGGAGTGTGGTCTCCCTAGGAATCTCTGCTCCACATCAATTTTTGGAACTCAGAGCTGTCTTCTAGCTCTTAGGAGTTTTCAGCTTCTGTCCAGAACAAGGTAGTTCAAGTCAGGACAGACAACACCACAATAATGTGGTACATCAACAGGCAGGGGGGCACTCGGTCATCTTGTGCACCAAAGCAATGAAGTGGTGGTCTCTGGCTTACTCCCTGAACACCTCCCTGATAGCAGTTCACCTCCCAGGGAAGGACAATGCCCTGGCAGATGCCCTCAACAAGATTCTCAGGGCCATCAAGATTGGGCTCTGAATCCTCAGGTGCTGGGTTCAGTCCTTGCCAGATGGGGCTCATTTTCAGATAGATCTTTTCGCAGCCCCAGATAACCACTAACTTTCTCTGTTTTGTTGAGGCCTCCAGTGCTGGGATCAGCCCACCTGGATGCTTTTCACTTGGATTGGAAAGGGAAGTTTCTGTTCACCTTTCCTCCCTTTTCCCTTTCTTTCAGAGTACTAGTAAAAATCAGATCTCAGCCTTGCAAAGCGATTCTGATTGTTCCAAGCTGGGCCAGACAGCCCTGGTACCCATTGTCTCTGTCCTGACAGTCCACCCTACCCTGAGCTTGCCCAGAGTCCACGACTTACTGGCCTTTGCACAGGGAGAGTGTGGCATCTGAACCTCAAATTCCTCCTTCTCAAGGCAGCTCTTGAGGAGTTAAATTTGCTGATTTACACCTTTTCAAGGTGTCATGGATATTTAAAGGCTTCAGGAAGCTTTTCACTGGCGCCACTTACAATTCTAAGTGGAACAGGTTTTCAGTCTGGTGCGCTGAGAAGCAGATTATACCACAGTCTGCTTATCTGCCCATTTTCTGGACTTTTTGGTCCATTTTAAATTCTTTAGGTCTTAGGCCAGCTATCTTAAGGGTTCCTTTGGCAGCTGTCTCTGTTTTTTCTGCAAGCAGGGAAGCCTGCTTCCTTTTCTTCTCAACCTGTGTTTTCCAAGTTTTTAAGGGGTTGCTTCACACCAACCCTCTTTTTGGGAACCAGCTCCTGCATGGAGCCCGAATGTTTGCCTTGCTCAGTTAATGCAAACCCCTTTGGACCTCTGTCCCAGCAGAGCTCAAGCTTCTCACTTGGAAAATGTTTTTCTGGTGGTTTCACTTCTGCCAGGCGCATAAGTGAACTACAGGCCCTAGCAGTGGAAGAAGATTTTCTCTCCCCACAGGGATAAGACAGTCCCTAGGACTAACACAGGGTTTGTCCCTAAGTGGTTTCAGGTTTCCACCTGAACCAATCCATCTCTCTCCAGGATTTTTTCACTGAGCATTCTTCCTCAGGTGAGAGGAGACTGCACAGCATGGACGTCAAAGAGCCTTATGCTACTATTTGTAACGCACCAAGGGTCACAGGTTTGAATCCCTCCAACTCTTCCTTACCTAGGGCGAGGTTGGCAGGAACCTGCCACTAAGAGGACAATTGCAAGGTGGATTGTCTCTTGTATCCATTTTGTTATCAAAGACTAGGTAGGAGGCCCCCTCAGGACTGAGGCTCACTCCCTGGGTGTACAGCTGCATCTCTAGCGGCTGCTAGAGATATTCCCATTCTGGAAATCTGTCGAGCTGTTACTTGGAAGACAGTTCACACTTTTACCAAGCATTATTCCCTGGTTTCAGTCCAGGAGAGATGCTCGTTTTAGCACAGCTGTGCTTAGAGCCTATTTCCTAAGTAGGTTCTGACCCTCCTCCATGGAGGTACTGCTGTGTAATCTGCAATAAGTCCTATATAGCAAGACTTCATGGTGTTTGAAGAAAAATTACTCACCTTAGTAATTGCTTTTCTTCTCATGGAGTCTTGCTTATAAGACCACCCAACCTGCCCCTCTCAGAACTTCTACTGGGGTGGGGGTGGCAAATTAGTGCAAGCACTGTGTCATGCCTTTGTAGTTCTTCCCTTCACCCTCTTTTATTTAGGGTTAGGGAACTAGGGTTTTCTGGTTGAGTGATTTGTTGGCCCCCTTCCTGGACCTGAGTCTTTGGGGGAAGGGGGGGTTCCTAATAGTACTTGTCAGGGGGGAAAACTAATAATACCATTATTCATTCTTATTATTGTTATTGTTGTTTCTATTGTTGTTATTACTACTAGAGGTAGCCATTTGCCTAGTGTGGAGCTTTACACACAGACTTGTTTGTAGTGTTAGCTTCGTAAAGATCTGACAGTTTCATTTGAAACTGCCCAGATAGAGCTTTGGTATAGGGCCCTCGCGCTTTAGAACTCCAGATTCTCTGGAGTTAACTCTTTCCTCTCCAGGGCAGTTCAAGTGCAGTGGCTAACTGCAATAAGTCCTAATATAGCAAGACTCCATGAGAAGAAAAGCAATTACTAAGGTGAGTAATTTTTTCTTTTACTTCGTATAGGTTTATACTTTTAAGCATTGTAGGAAAAACAAAACATGAAACACAAAGTTGTATTGTCATGTTGTAACTTATGACATCATCAGCTCATGACATAATCACATATGACATCATCGGGTGTGATATCACAAGGTGTGACATCACTAGATAACATCATTGGAGATGTACTTTTTTGTCATAGAAATATGTGTATGTGAGTAAACATGATTAAATGTGATTACAACTATGTACACCTTTAAAAAATGTAACAATCTTTTACATTGTTTTAAGCAATATACAAATACAAAAAATTATCTTTGTTCATCAGTTTGAAAGATCAGTACTACAATAAACATTTCAGTTTAACTCTTGTTCATTATTTCCAGTCTTTTCTGATTCTTGTACCTTTTTAAATCTTTAGTATTACAGTACATATAAGCCGAGTAGTCACTTTATTATATTTCATAAATTCTGTCCCCCCCCATGTGCTGATGGTCCTACTAAACTGGCCCTTGTAACTTTTTTACTAGTGTTTACCAGGATATCATTCCTTGATTGGAAGTTACCTTTTTGGTATTACACGGATTTAAGTTTATGGTCTATTTGTAGTTGACCTTTTTAACACTCATAGTTACACTGGGATTCCTTAATGAAATTACAAAAGTTTTCTACCGTTTTGTTACCTCATTATGCATCTACTAAATCAAAATAAAATTAAAAAGTTTTTACCTGAATTTACCTTATTTCTCAACATTGTATTCTTTTCATTGTTATCCACTTTAATGTCACATCATCAATGACATGTGCTTCTTTAAAATTATTTTTTGTTTCATCTCTCTCTTTTTAGGTAATACCTTCTGTTAGTCTCCCACCAATAACTGGAACAACACATATCTGAGCTGTAAAGAATTTCCCCCTTTTCACTTTTTGCTAACCACAGTTAGTTTTAAAAGTGACTGGCCTTGTTTTCAGATTGATGTACTAGGAAAAAAAAACATGCATTACTGTAGTGCACATACCTTTGCAAAGTATGTAATTAATCTTCAAATCCATTTCACTACTGCAATTTAGGTACAAACAATACAGTTTTAATACAACTTTACAAGTTCTGTTTTGTCTAGCACCCTGGTTTTACCTCTGGTTTTATTGAGTGGCACCTCATTTCCACAGTCCTCGGTGGGTCTTGTACTTAGAATTTAATGCTTTTATCAAAAACAAGATGGCACTGGGAAAAACATGACTTACTCTCTTTGTGAAGAAAGTTATGCATCCATTTTATTTACAGATTTACCACATCTTGTGTTGACACACAAACCACATAAGCTTTACTTCTCCATTTAACCAATTTTTAAATTACCAAAGCTAGATACATCAATTACATTAGAATCTACAAAAAATCAGTTTAATCATTAAATAATTTTTCTCACAGTAGCATGAATTTCATTGTTTAGGAACTTTACTGACTCTTTCTAAATGGAATAGGCCTTTTCACCCGTTACCAAAATACTTTCTTGCTATGGTCTAGAACAGGTTTAAACCTCTTTAGAATGTCATTTCCAATCTAGAAATCATTGCCTGTTTTGTTTGTAACTTACACTGGATGTTTAATCACCATTTTGCCAAATCTCGATTTCAACCAAACTTCACCTAAAGTCTTCTGAGCTTCCTCCCCATAACCTACAATCTATAAGCTGTTAGGAAGGGTTATCAGCTTCTTTGAGTCACCTAAGGCATTAGTCAATTTATCATTGAGACTTTTAGACACCAGACTTACTTCAGCCCCAGAATCAAGCAAAGTCTCATGCGTTAGACTGTTTTCAATGTTTATATCACAGTAAAATCTTTTTGCTTTTCATTTGGGAATTAAGTTGCCCAGGTAGAATTTGTCTTTCTTTCCTGGCAACACAGCAGTTTTACCATGGCATTTACACAATTTTTTTAACTTAACCCTGGATACCCTTTAAGAAAGGCTAGGCACAGGGCTAGCATTTTCAACTTCACTTGGTTTCTCACTTTGAAATTTCATTCCAGTCTCATTATCCTTTTTAACAATAACCATTTCTGTAACCATATCAGCAATGGAGTGGAAAGAATCTATGAGTCACATAGCCCCCTGTACAGCTAAGGAAACTGGACCAGAGAGAGGCAGAACATAATGAAGCTAACTGGGGTGAAAAGTCCATGAGACATTTTTTAAAAGCTTCCTCTTATTTAATCTCCATCTCTATCTCTTAGTCTGTAACTCCCTAAGCCTTTAATTTTTATTTGTAGAGCTTTGCCTAGACCTGTCTTGAGGTTCGCCATAACATTGCTGATTGTAGTCACAACAGTGGCACTCCCTGTGGTCAGTTTTGTATTTACCATGCTCACTGCCATGCCTTGCACCAGAGCCTCCCCTCCTTTTGAGAGGGACTCCAGTGTTGGCATTTTTCTGAGTCTTGATAAGGTTGCCAAACCACAGTTGGACTAAGCATGGGCTTTAATTTGTTTTCCTTGTTAGCCTTAGGTAATTTCTCTCCCCCCTTAGCAGGAGAATAAGAGGTGGTGGCCTTTAACACTTTAGCTTGAGGTACAGAGGAGCACCCTTTTTGCCTAATCTTGTGCTTTTTCTTGTATTTCTTGAATGTTTCATATTCCGAATCAGAATCTGAATTACTGTTTAGTCTAGGGATTTTGTTTTGGCTCTATGGTTAATTTTTCAGAGTCAGATGATCCATTCAATGATATACCACAATCAATCAAACAATCTAACCATTTCAATGCTTTTATGTTTTCTTTAACTTGATTATTACTCTGTAAACATTCATACTTTTTTTTAATTCAATCAAATATTTAACCTGTGTATAAGCATCTGTTAGTTTAACTTTCTCTCTTTTCAAATTCAAACACTGCTGATGCCACTGTCTAGCTTCTTGTAACTCACTTTGCAAAACAGCATTTTCAGCTTTTAGTTTGACTAAGTCACAGTAGTCATTAGGTCATTTTACTTTACTGTAAAAGCTTTTCTAATATTTCTACCTGACCTGCAAATTTACCACACTTAAAACATTTTCCTCCAACATTTTCTACAGCTGTTGTATTCTTTCATTTCTACTTTTAATAAAAGTCAGCTGTGCTGGGGTATAAATACTGTCTCTTTGCTAAGCAAATTTTCAGTTACAGCTAAAGTTGTCATGGCTGTGCAACAGTGATTATTAACTTCAACAACAACAACTAGGTATTCTTTTGAACAACAATTAAAATAGCAACAACTTTTTACACAACAATTTAACCAAAGACTCAGTCTTTTCTTAAGTACCCAACAACTAACACACTGAAATCTGGCCAATGGTAAATCATGTACACAAATGCTCACAGTCTGGGAAACAAGATCCCAGACCTGCAGGCAATAATGACAGAGACTAAACTGGACATAGTAGCAATTAATGAGATATGGTTTACCAGTAACCACATTTGGCAGACTTCAGTACCTGGCTATGTACTGTTCAGCAGAGACCGAGGTGCAAAAAGGGGGGTGAAGTGGCCCTGTATGTCAAAGAAAATATAAAAGTTACAGACATTCAGAATACACATAAGGAGCCAGAAGAACTGTGGGTCACCCTGGAAACAGGAAATGGGACAGCCATAAGAACTGGGGTTGTCTACAGAGGAGAGGCCTGAAGTATGTCAAGAATGCAGGGGACCCATTTATCTCTGTGCTACAACTTGGAAGGTGTCAACTAATATCATGGTTTAAAAATAAAACTAAAGTATTCTCTTAGTTTCAGGCAAGAAACGCATCTGCCATATACGGGCAAAGAGTTGCTCAGCCAGGAAGTAGAGACTTTTTTCCTCTTAAGCTTGTAGGCAACATATTTCCTGTTTTTAAGATTCAATTAGGATTTTTGTTTTGTTTTTAAGAATTTATGCAAACAGTAATCTTAACCAGAAATTACAGTAAAACTTCCCATAATTAATCCCATATAAAATCACATAAAATAATAATTAAAAAGCATTTTTTGATAGTAAAAATAAGATTATTTTTCCATCAAGGGTTTTGTTCCTACAGTCCTTCATACTCAGTGCAGGTTCTTACCATTTTTGTCCTGTGTAAATACTGAGCAGAAGTGTTTATTCAGGATCTCTTCTTTTTCTCAGTCATCTTCCAGGTTTTTCCCCTCATTTTTGGCATTTGACAATTCCTCCCTTACTCTTTCTCCTTCTCTTCTCCCTTTTGGACCTCCTTTGCTATCTTCTGCTCTGTTTGAGGCTTTGTGATCATAATTGCCTTCCTGGCCTCCCTTAGTTTTGCCTTGTATATCTCTTTATCACAGTCCTTTTTTGACTCCTTGTAGTTTCTGAAGGCTTTTTTCTTCTTCTCCTTTATTTTGATGCTTCCTCCTTGGAAAACCAAAGCAGAGTCCCTCTCTTTTTGGTTTTGCTAACTTGCTTGGTGCAGTGTGCTTTGGCTATGGCTATTCCTTTTTTCAATACCTTCCAGTATTCTTTCACTCCTCCTTCTGTCATATCACCAAGACTGTCTTTTATTCAGGATTTCATTTTGAAGAAATCTGCTTTCCTGAAGTCAAGAACTTTCAGTTTTGAGTGACTGGTATTCTCCACTTTGTTCAATGAGAACCATACATCCTTTTGGTCACTAGAGCCCAGGTGGCTTCCCACTTCTATGCCCAAGACCCTGTTCAGGCTCAGGCTCCCCTGAGGCATTCAACCATTTTGTCAAAGTTGACCCTTCTGAAATCCAGGACCTTTACTTTTGTGTGGTTAGCGTCTTCTACTGTGGTTACATTGAATCATACTGTCCTGTGGTAACTGGTTCCTGTGTGGCTGCCTACCTTAGCATCCTTGACTCTGTCCCCATTGGTGAGCACCAGGTCTAGTACAGCACCCTCGCAGGTGGGTTCAGCCATAAGCTGTCTTAGGCATGCCCCCTGCAGTCTGATGAGGATGTTCCTGCTTTTGGCTGTACTCTCAGTTTGGGAGCTCCAGTCTACAACTGGCAGATTGAAGTCCTCTAGTAGTAACAGGTCACCTTTGGTTGCCATTTTGTGGATGGCTTCCACAAGTGTTTTGTCTGTCTCTTCCTCCTGCACTGGAGGTCTATAGATCACCCAGTTCTACTGCTGGTTCCATTTGCTGTCTTTAGGGTGACCCATAGTGCCTCTGCTCCCTCCTGCAGCCCCTGAACCTCGGTTGCTTTGATTCCCTCCCTCATGTATATGGCCACCTCTCATACCTTACTTCCTTCCCTGTCTTTCCTGAAAAGTATCCTGGTATGGCTATGTGTACCACATTTCTGTAATAGCCCCTATGTCCAGGTCTGCTTCCACCATCAATGCCACCAGGTCTAGGATTTTGTTTCCCAGGCTGTAGGCATTTGTACATATTGCTCTTCACATTTGTTCACCTCCCCTCTTACACCCCTGTATCCCCTCTGTCCCCTTTTTTTTGCATTTCATCCCATTATTTGCTTCCTCTTCCTTGTTGCCAATGTAGGATTTCTGTTTTTTTGGTGATCTTTTGACCCTAGTATCCTCTTCTATGACTGTCTCTTTCTGTGGGGGGCGATATGATATTTCCCGCTTGCTTTTGCCTCCCCCCTTGGCTAATTTAAATGGTTGCAGAAGAAACATTTAAACCTTTCACCCATGATCTTGGTACCTCCCTGTATGAATGTAGGCTATCTGGCTTGTACAGTCCTTTATACCCCCAGGTGGGACCCCAGTCCCCAATGAAATGGAGACCCTCCTGTCCACACCAATCTTTCAACCATTCATTGAATTCCCTGGTGCAGATGTCCCTATCTTCCCCCTGCCATAGACAGGCAGTACCTCTGAGAATGTTATTGAGCATGCTACCTGCTTAAGACCCCTTCCCAATTCTCTAAAGTTCTCCTTCACTGCCCCTGTGTCTACCCTTTCCCAGCTAGGTCATTTACCCCCATGTGGACAATGATGTACAGCTCCTCCCTCCCTGCTACTGCCCTGGCAATACTTAGGATCTTTCCCCATCCCTGAACTGTGTCTCCAGGTAGGCAATTTATCTCCCTCTCCCCCACTGCCTATCACCAGAACTATTTCTCTCTCAATGGAGTCCTCAAACAGGATTTACATCCTCCTCCTCTGGGGTCTCCTGCTGTCCACCTTTGGGGCTCCTTCATGGAGGACCCACTCATGCTCCCTGGTGACTACATTGGGAGGCTCTATGGGACCTTCCGACTCTGCCAGGATGGTGTATGTGTTTTGTAGTTTCAACAGATGGGGGAATGTGCCTGTATCCTTCTCTGTCACTCTCTCTGAGTCCACTGTAGTTCCACCATCCTCTTTGTTGGGCAACTGTTTTGGAGGTGGAATCTGACTAGGTAGGCTCTGGGTGAGTGCATAGGCCTCCTGCAACCTAGTCCACTCAGCCTGGAGACTGTTGACCTCCGCCCTTAGCCCAGAAAGGTGCCTGCAAATGGCGCAGCATTGCAACTTTCAGAAGGTCCTTCTGAACACTGCTGTTCCACAGCCACTACACTGCATCATGCCCATCATTGTCCCCTTTTTCACTACCATGAATTAGCTTTGTTCCACTAAAGCCCCCTTTTTTCTTTTCTCTCTCTCTCTCTCTTCTTACCTCCTCTCTTCCTTTTCCTGTTCTCCAACTTCCCCTTTACTCCGTCTCTCCTTTTCTCTTTTCTGCATCTTTAGTAAGGACTAGCTTTATGCTGGGGCTACCCTTGAATTGTCCTGCTGGACTAACATTCTTAAAGAAGCTGCTTAAACCAACTATGCTGAGTTTTTTCCTGTGTAGAGGCAGGATGTTTCAACATACCATATTCCTATAAATGTGGATGCGCCCAGGCTGGGTGGAATGTTCCTCCCCATCTGCACCCCATATATGTTGTTCTGAAGAATGATTGCCTATGGGAGAGATTCTAGACCTAGAATGAAAATCAGCGGGGAAAGAGGGCAACCCTAGAAACAGAAATTCTTTTTATTTTTTATAATTTTTCTTTTCATTTTTCTGGAATTTGTTACTTCTTTTTATTCATTGAAAATGTAGTTTTATTTCTTGTTATTACATTTATATTCATAAACTACCTCAAACTGACCTTATACACACTAGAAATCACATTCCCAGTATAGTACATTGTATTAAGCAGCATTATGCTATGGTCTTGAAAGGTTTTGTGAATAAAACAATTCCACTATGACGTCCTTGTGGACCATCTCTGTGGGAACAATGAAGCCTAAATGCTGCAACCATTTATTTAGTTTTTGCCCCCCAAAAAAGCAATTTTTTTTCATTTTATTCATGTGGTTTTTTTTGTTTTATTCTTTTTATATGTTGAATTTCTTGTTATTTCTTATTATACCTTGACTTTCTTGTTATACCTTGAATTTCTTGTTATTTCTTTTTTTACCTTGAATTCTTGTTATTTCTTGTTATTTTTTATTTAAGAAAACATGGGTCTCTAGGCAGCCTTGTCATTTGCCACTTCCCAAATGGAATGATTGCAAGGCAAGCTCATTTGTGATGGCTGAAGCTGTGGCGCCATTATATAGGATGCAGATATAAGCAAGGAATTTTCATCTGAAGCTGAAGGTGTTTGAGGTGTAGAAGAGGTAACTCCACTACACCCGATCAAATGCTTTCTCTGAATCTATCGAGATCAGCACTGCTGGGGTTGGGGAGGCTGTCCTGCTCATAAGTTGAGGTTTATCAGATGTCTAGTATTATCTGTGCCTCATCTGTGTGAAATGAAGCCTACCTGGTCCTTGACCAACAGGTCTGCAATAACCTGTTTAAGCCTCATAGCTAGTACCTTGGCATACATTGTACAGTCTAATGTAATGAGCGAGATGGCCAGTAAGTCCCACACCACAGTGGATCTTTTCCTGCATTTGGAATTAGAAAAATCACTGCTCTCCTACTGGAACGCCAACTCTCATTTCCATCCAGCTTCTACCAGTGCATCAAGCAAAGGTTATAGAAGAATGGAGCAGAATCAGTACTGGAACTCAGCCAGTAGTCTATGCTCACCAGGGGCTTTCCAAGCTGGCATAGAGCACAGCACTTGCTCCAACTCCTGGGGTGAAGGGGGGGGCATGCAGAGCCTCTCGGAGGGAAGGGGCAAGGGTTAGCAACTGTAGGGAGGCCATAAATTAGTTTATAATCTCCTCTGTTGTTGTCACCTTCTGTGTGTACAGTGCCTGACAGACATCCCTAAAGACATTGTCGATGTCCTTTGGATTCCTCAAGATGTACCCTCCCAGCAACATGATTGCTATTACACAAACATTAATTCGGGCACAACACCAGCCTTTTCAGAAAGTACTCCACCAGCGATTGTATCAAAACTCATTGCATTTTATTATATAAAAAGACAAAAAACACACTCTGCCACAGTAACATTTGATGCATTTCAGGTCCCAAAGACCCTTTCTCAAAGCTTTTGAGAAAGCATCTTTGGAGACCTGAAACATGTCAAGCATTACTCTGGCAGAGTGTCAATTTTTATCTTTTTATATAATAAAATGCCATGAGTTTTGATACAATTGATTGCTGGTAGAGTACTTTCTGAAAAGGCTTGATGTTTGTATGGATTTGTGTTTTTCAGTGAGCACCACTATCATGTGCCCACACTGGTGAGCAGTATGATTGCTATTATCCTCAACTTCCACTCCCTTTTCTTGACCTGATAAACAAGCCAAGTTTCTCTACCGCTTCCCAAAAGGACTGCCTCAAGCAAAAGAGGGCATATTTGGCATTCTGGTGCAAGTATATGTTCACCTTGTAGTGAATTCCTGTTATGTCTGTCAGCAGGTTTGCTGGGCAAGTTGGACTGGTTCTGTACCACTCCTCCAAGTGTTTGACCTTTTGGAGCTTCTCAGTGAGGTCCTTAAGTTTTTGCTTTTTTGAGGTTGGAGGCATAGCTGATGCAACAGGCTTTGATGTAGCCTTTCAATGCATTCCAATGTGTGGCTGCAGTGGTGTCTTCAGGGTGGTTTGCATCTAGAAAGACCTTGATATCATCCTCTAGGGATCTGCAGAAGGTCAGGTCTTTAAGAAGTGAGGCACTGAACAGCCATCTTTGTCTGGAAGGCACCATGTCCACTGGGGATACCCATGTAAAAGAAACTGGTGCATGGTCCCAGATAATTATGGTGCCAATATTAGCCCCTGCCACATCCGGCACCTACCCATGAGGAATGAGACACATATCTATCCACAAGTAAATGTGGTGCACTGTGGAATAGAAGCAGTAATCCCTTCCAGAGTGGTGGACCAATCTCCTGATATCAGTCATGCCCAAATCATCCACCTCGTCCTCCAAGGTTTTTGAGGCTGGAGTTTGGGTCCTTCTGCGAACTTTATTGCTATCTAAGAAGTCATTCAGGACTGTATTGGCATCCCGTCTTCGCACTAGGTTCCTTTTTTGGTGTACCATGAAGATGCATTGTAATCCTGTGAAGAAACATAGACAATGACTGCAGATAAGTACTGATTGGCCCACCTATTCTGCTCATTTTCCCTTACTTATGTAACACTACAGACCCTACTTGATCTCCGGCTTTACCCTACTCTTTCCCTACCTTTAAGGTTTCCTCATGCCTATCCCATGCATTCTTGAAGCCCATTGCCATTTTTGCCACCACCACCGCCACTGGGTGGCTGTTACAGGCATCCACCACTCTTTCTGTAAAGAAGTACTTCTTCACATCTGTGATGAATCTCTGCCTCTCCAGTTTCATAGCATGTCCCCTTGTTATTGAGCATCTTTTCCTCTGAAAAATGCTTCCATCTTGAACCTTATTTATACTGTAAGGTGTCTGAAAGTTTCTTTCATATCCTCCCTCTCCCTCCTTTCCTCCAGCTTGTACATATTGAGGTCTTTCAGTCTTTCCTCATAGGGTTTGTGATGCAGACCCTGCACCATTTTGATTTCCCTCCTCTGGAATGCTTCTACTCAGTTTATATCCTTCTGGAGATGTGTTCTCCAGCACTGGTCACAGTACCCTAGGTGAGGTCTCACCAGTAATCTATACAGTGGTAAGACCACCTCTTTTTTTCTGCTGGTGATACACCTCCATGTGCAGACTAGCATCCCACTAGCTCTCCCTACTTGCTTGTCACACTGTCTGGCCACACTTAGGTCATCAGATATGAATACCCCCAGGTCCCTTTCCTGTTTTGTGATGGCTAATACCACTCCCCCCAATTTGTTCTCTGCCACTGGGTTTCTGTGCCCCAAGTGCGTTATTTTGCACGTCTTCACATTGAAACTTAGCTGCCACACCCTTGACCGCTCCTCTAGCTTTCTTAGATCTCTATTAATGTTTTCCATCCACCTCCCTAGAGTGTCTACCCTAGTGCACGTTTTAGTGTCACCTGCAAAGAGGCATACCTTCCCTTCTAGCCTCTCTGCAATGTTGCTAATGAAGACATTAAAGAGGACTGGTCCTACTGATCCATGTGGCATCCCGCTGGTCATGCTCCTTTCCTCAGAGTGAACTCATTTTATCACCACCCTCTGTCTCTTTCCTCCCCAATCAATTTCTCACCCAGTTTACCACCATTGGACTCACTCCCTGGCTTCCCAGCTTGTTTATGAGTCTCCTATATAGAATGGTATCAAGGTTTTACTGGACTCTAAGTAGGTCACATCACCACTCCACTCTAATCTAATTCCCTGGACACACAGTCAAATAAATCTATCATATTTGTCTGACATGATCTCCCCCTAGTGAATCCATGCTGCCTTGGATCTTGTAGGCCACTGGATTCCAGATATTCCACAATCCTCTCCTTTAGTAGTGATTCCATTACTTTCCCCACCACTGAAGTCAAGCTGACTGGCCTGTAATTTCCAACCTCCTCTTTAGTCCCACTTTTGTGAAATGGAACTACATCTGCCCTTCTCCAATTCTCTGGACCCACTCCCATCTCCAGTGAGTGGTTGACCAGGGCTGTCAGAAGTGTATCCAGCATCTCCCCAAGCTCCCTCACTATCCTAGGATGCACCCAGTCTGGCCCCATTGCCTTGTCCACTTTCAGATTTGTGAGTTCCTTCAGGACTCTCTCCTCTGGAAATAGACCAGTGTGTACTTCCCTTCTTTTGATGCTCCTGGCCCTTATCTGTGGTCCCTTGAATTCCCCTTCCTCTGTGAACACTGAACAAAAGTATTTGTTCAGGATGTCTGCTTTTTTCTGGTCCCCCTCCACACACTCCCCACCTTTACTTCTAAGTCTTACTATCCCTCTCTTAGTCTTTCTCTTTTCACTTTACATATCTGAAAAATACTGTGTCCCTTTCTATACTGCTTGGGCTATGTTATCCTCTATTTGCACCTTTGAACTCCTAGTTGCTTTCCCTGCCTCCCTCTGTTTCTCCTGATACACCTCTCTATCCTCCTCTGTCTGCATCTCCTTATACCTCCTAAATGATAACTTTATTGCCCTTACCTTCTCAGCCACCTCTTTAGAGAACCATAGCGGTCTCTTTTTTCTCCTGCTTTTACTTACTTGTCTGATGCAGAGGTTTGTTGCCTTCTCTATCCCTCCTTTTAGATTCACCCACTGGTTCTACATTTCTTCAAATCCTCCTCCCCTGCCAGGGCATCTCTGAAGTATTCACCCATTTTTTTTAAAAATCTGCCCTCCTGAAGTTCAGGACCCTTGCCTTTGTGTAGTTAGAGTTTCCACAGTACTTATATGAAACCACATCATACTGTGATCACTGATCCCCAGGTGACCACCCACTGTAACATCTGCAACACTGTCTCTGTTGGATAGTACAAGGTCCAGTATTTCCCTCTTAAGAGTGGGTTGTTTTATTAGTTGTCTGAGGAATGCCCCATGCAGAGAGTTGAGGATGCCCCTGTTCATAGCTGAAGCTGCAGCTGGGATGCTCTAATCTGCATCTGGCAGATTGAAGTCCCCAACCAACAGCATCTCTCCCTTGTTTGCCATCTTTTGGATGGCTTCCACCAGAACCTTATCCAACCCCTCCCCCATGCTGAAGACCTGTAGATCACACTAATGTGAATAGCATCTCCATTCCCTGATTATAGGGTGACCCATAGTACCTCCGCCCCTGATTTTCCTTGTATCTCAGTAGCTTTTATGCTATCACTCACATAAAGAGCCACTCCTCCTACTTTGTTTCCCTCCCTGACCTTTCTGAAAAGAGTGTAGCCTGTTATAGCTATATTCATGACTCAGTAATGGTGACAATGTCCAGGTCAGTCTCTACCATGATGGCCTCTAAGTCCAGGATTTTGTTTCCCAGGCTTTGAGCATTTGCACACATGGCCTTCCAGAATCTGCTACCACCTGGTTTGTCAACATCTTCTGTCCCTTTTTGCCTTCTCTCTGTACCCTTTCTGCTCTCATTCTCATCTATCTTCAGGTCTCCCATATTGTTTCTTTTGTTGTTGGGTACTCTTAGGGATTTCTCTCCCTTAGGATTCTCACTATTGTCTACTTCAGTTTTATTTTTTTGGGGGGAGACAGTCTGTGACTCCCTGTTTTATTCCACCACCCACCTTGGCTAGTTTAAATGCTTGCCAATGTAACATTTAAACCATTCATTGAGGACTGTGCTTCCCCTCCCAGATAGATGCAGGTCATCTCCCATGTATAGGCCCCTATGCCTCCAGGTGGGACCCCAGTCCCTAATTTAGCCAAATCCTTCCACTCTGCATCATTCCTTTAACCATGTGCTGAAGCTCTTGGTGCAGAGTACTCTATCCTTCCCCTTGTTATAGATAGGTAGCACCTCAGAAAAGGCCACTGAGCATTCTATCTGCCTAAGATCCCTATCCAACTCCCTGAACTTGTCCTGCACTATTCTAGCCTCATCCCAAACCAGGTCATTGGTCCCTAGGTTGGCAGTGCCATCTAGCTCTCCCTCCCATCCTGCCTGCCTAGTGATCCTCAGGATCTGCTTTCTGTTCCTCTAAGCAGTGACACTGGGTGAACACCTAACCTCCCCCTCCCTTCTTTTCCCCAAATCTACCCCCTAACAATTGAATCCCCCACCAGGGGCTGCTTCCTCCTTCTCCTCCTCCTCCTCCTCCTTCTCCTCCAGGGTCCTCTTACACCATCCTTGGGGTCTCCACTATGGAGGACCCTCACATCCTCCCTGATTACTAATGTGGGTGCCTCCATGGGACAGTACCACCCTGCCAGAGTGGTGAAGGAGTTGTATAGTGGTGCCCTGTTAGGGATGTGCCTCTGACCCACCACCCTTCACCTTTCCTAGCCCATTGTCATCTAGCTGCTCCTCCTCCTTGGCATCCTTTGGGCCCATACAAGTAACAGAGAGTGACCTGTTGATTGTGCAAAGTTCCTTGCACAATCACATCTCTGCCTTCAAGGTCTGGTGTCACCTTTTCTGTGGTGAAGGGGATATTTCTGTGAATTAGTATGACAACCCCTCTGCTTTTTGAGCTGTAGCTGTTGACAAAGACCTGGGACACCCATGCTGTCTTAAAATTGATGGACTTTTTTCAAGTGAGGTGTTTTTCTTGGATACAAAATTGGGTTTGCATGCTGTAACTGGAATGGGAGATGCTCAGACAGTGTTGGCATGTTTTTGTTAATTTCTCCATAAACTGCTTAACCCTATCATGAGAGATATGACAAGGAAACAACATTAATGACCTATGGGCAAATACTGAGAATGCTAACTTGCACTGTTAAGCTGATAACACAGTACTGCTTGTTGCTAGTCCTACCTTAATGCAACAGTGCACAAAAAATGGTTTTCCACTAAAGCTAGTGTCAGCTACAATAAGGAAAAATATTAGCATGCTTTGTCAAAAGTTCTTGTCTAGGTACATCCTATGCTGTGAACCATGAGTCTTTTTTTATCCTAATCCCCTGCCAGGTCTATGCAATGTCTTTCTATGCAAAATTTAGCAGCCATCTTTTTTCTTGAGGAAAAAAAAACAATTAAAAAACTCATAAAATGCTCAACATTTGGCTAGAATTAGAAAATTGTACCATCAAACAAAACTAGAAGATACCTGGAAATCTTTTATATGGAAAAAAGTAGGAACAAATGTTTTGCCCAGTTGTGTTGCACTGTTGCTTTATCTGGTGTAGTGAATGCCCTTCAGTCTGCTTTTGCTACTTTGCACCTCAGTCTGTGCACTTCAAAACATTTTCTCAATGCCACAAAAAGCAAGCCTATGAATTCACCCCTAATAATAAGCTGACTCTCAGTGCCTTCTTTCCCAGCACCCCCCCCCCCCGTGGCTGACAGTCTGGAGTCAGTGGATACATTTAAGTGTCTTGGTCTTTGGTTGGATAGTAAGCTATCCTTTAATATGCATATTTCTACTCTTTGTAAGAAACTATATCCCAAGACTATACTTCTTCAGGAACAAATACTGCTTCTCCGTAGAGGTGACAAAAATGCTACCACAAGCTACATTCCTGCTGCTGCGTTACTATGGCGATCTAATTTACAGAAGTGTGACTGTTATCTAACTTGCCAAATTGGCTGAGCAGTACTTCAGGGCACTTCACTACTAGTCTGTCTCGTAGGACTCATCACTGTTCCCTCTATGTCATTATCGGTTGGCCCTCGCGCACCACCAGAAGGCTGAGAAACCTGTCTATCTGGACCTGCAAGGCCTTTCAAAACATTTTGCCTCTATATTTTGTGGGCTTTTTTAAGAGCTTCACAGGGCTACATAATGTGAGGATAGAAGTTCCAAGGCATCTATCACACTACAGCAAAATGGCTTTTAGCTGGCTTGCCCCTACTCTCTGAAACAAGCTACAAGTCACCCTCAAACTAAGCTCACTCATCAGCCTCCTCTACTTTTTCAGTGTGCTTCTTGCTTCAGCTTAGTGTGTCTCTCCTGGTAAAACAAAGGTCAAAAAAGTCACTGTATCAACAAATGTGGTTGTCTGTAAAATGTTATGGTTTGTATTGTGCATTCTGGCATTTGTGATTGCTTGCACTGTGCACTGTCCTGCCTTGCATTTTTGCACCTGATCAACTAACTATACAGCTATGCTCTGCATCTCTCATATACTTTTGTTGGACAATTTTTATCTGTTTGTTATCTTGAGTTGTTTATTGATGTTTAAGTTCTGCTGTGCGCGCACTATCATTATCTCCTTGTGATTTGTTATGCTCTTGATCTGCTGTACTATTGCCTGTCCTGACCCCAACCTCCTTTTAAATGAGTACTGCAACATGGAGCTTTTTTCCTGGTAAAACAAATAAATACAGAAATACAAATATTGCATGGCTGCTTTAATGTCATGAAGTGTGGGTGTGCCCAGGGGCACAGAGGTAGGATAGAAAGCCCTGATTGTGTGACAAATTGAATGTCCTGTCCTGGGACAAGCAGGAACAAGGTTCATCGGAGGCAGCTCTGTGAGCTGTGCAGTGATATGATGCAGGCACCCACACGATGGAGCCATGCCCTGTCAGTGGAGACTAAGGTAACAGCCAGCATGTGCTTGCTTGCTACGGGTACCTTCCAGAGACCAACTGGGGACACCACAGGCATAACCCAGTCGGCCACGTCATGCCACCTCACCCAATTCCTCAGTACACTGCTGCCACATGCTGTGGAGTACATCCATTTTCCCAGCACAGTGGCAGAGCGCTCAGCAAACATACAGGAGTTCCACAGGGTAGCACGTATGCCTGGCATGCTAGGGGCAATAGACTGCACCCATGTGGCCATACGCACACCACCTGGCCCCGAGGGGGCTGCATACATAAATAGCAAGGGCAATGCCAGCATCAACTGCCAGGTGGTGTGCAATGCCAGGGGGCACATAATCAATGTCTGTGCCACACACCCTGGGGGAGCACATGATTCTTTCATCTGGCACCAGTTGGCACTGTGCCACAGATTCGAGAGTGGGGACATCCCCACTGGACACCTACTGGGAGAGTATGCAAACCACATGGACAATCATAGGGCCTGGGGGGCATGGCCAGATGTGGCATGGGTAGTGACCTACATGGCCTGGGGCAGGACGATGCTGATCACAAATCTAACCTCCACCCTCTACACACAGGTGACAGTGGATACCCACTCCATCCCTGGCTGCTCACACCCTATTGGTGGCCCATGACCCCATCGCAGCAATGCTACAATGAGGCACACGCCACCACATGTAATGTCATCGAGTGGGTGTTCAGGATGCTGAAGGCATGTTTCCATTGCCTGGACACCTCTGATGGTGCCCTACAGTAAAGCCCCTCAAAGGCCCATGGGCTATTGCTGGCCTGTTGCATCCTGCACAACATGGCCAATGAATGTGGGATAGCCGTACTGGTCAAAGAGGGGGACAGCATTGGGGATGATGGGGACGCCAGTGACGATGTTGATGGGCAGCCCCCTCTTGGCCGATGGGAACGCTGACTGCTCCAGCTGGCACAGCTGCACTGGGACACCATCACGGAGGAGCACTTCAGCCAACCCTGGTAAGTCATGGGGCCATGTGCAACCACCAGTGGCTAAGACAACCCACAAACACACATGGACACACCCCGGGGTGCATGCCGTCAAGGGAAGTGGCAGGGCACAGAAGCATACACACAACCAGGGATGGGTGAGGATTAACATGCCATGCAGACAGACACACACACACGCACACACACAGTGCAACAAACATGCACAGAGGGCAGGAGGCACACCGACCCAGAACACAAACCCTAGCAACACACATGTCCACAGGCCACCACACCCACTGCCTGTCCATGTGCATGTGTCAGATGCTGAGCACCATTGCACATTGGTGTACAGCACAATGCAGGCATCATCATGCACATGAAACTGCGGACAGCAGCCGGGAGGGTGTGCAGGTGGACTGTGTGTCCACATGCAGGGCCGGGTACCCAACCGTGCACTGCCCACTGAAACACACAATGCACACAGGGCAGCACAAGACAGTAGCTGCACTGGGAGACAGGTCAGTCATGCGACACTGTGCCCCGGCCACCACGGATGCATGGGCAGCCCCGCTGAGACCTGCCAGCACTGACAGACTGACCACTGGCCTCATGGGGTGACACCGATGGTCCCCCAGGGGTTCCACTGTGTGAACGCGACCATGCTCATGCAGGGGTCTGCACTACACTGAACATGCCTGCACCAGGGGTGCTCAGGATGCCCACAGCTGAACCTGGCGTCGACAGGGTGTGAGTCGCACGACGCCAGGAATGGGAAGTGGATAGTGCACTGCATGGTGTCCATGATGCATGGGCACCTGACTGTGTGCCCATTGTAGCCATGACAGCAATGAATGCCTGTGCATGCCTGTCAATGGCAGCGGTCACATCCACCCGCAAATGGTCCATCCCTGCCAGGATCCATTCGGTGTCCCTGCTGTGATGCTCCTCTGCCCACTCCAGAGCCACACGCAGTGCATCCACGGACGTCGCAAGCAGCATCTGCTGCTGGACCAATGCTTGCAGTGGGTGGGTGTGCTCGTCCAAGAGGTCATCAGCCTCCTCGGCATCCTGTCCCTCAGGGTGTGCATGGCCCCGATGGTCAGCACCCCTTGAGGGTGGGTGCTGCGCACCAGGACCAGGTCTGGGCATGTCCACAGGCAGTGCACAGATGCTGCCACTGAACCCTGTACCCCCAAGCCCATTGGGTTACTGCTGATGCTGCCCCTCCGGCTGCCGCTCCCCAGGGCTCAGTGGTGCTGCCGCAGTGGCTGCAACAGTCCCACTGTCCTGAACAGACACCAGTGCTACCCCAATGGTGCTGACAGAAACAGCCTGGGACTGTGCTGATATGCAGGCCTCTACAGCGGCACCACCCACAGCCATGGGCGTGAATTGCCCTGCTGTGTGGCCATCCCGTGGCACACACGTGTCACTGCCCATGACGGTCGTGTCATCATCACCGGTGATGGACTCTGCACTGGCCACAGTCACAGCATGCTGGCATCCGTGGATGCCAGCATGCTGGGACACAGGCAGGGCTTCCTCCACACCTGTTACAATGACATCAGTGCGTACAGCCAGGCAGCCCCACTGTCGCAATGATCCACGTATACCTGTGGAAGTGGATAGTCCCTCCTCCAACTCCAGCTGACTGTCCGCAGTGGACAGGCCCACCACCGCTGACCCATGCAGATGCTCAGGATCAGTAAGGGAAAGCAAAGTCACATTAGTGCGTGTGACCAACCCTGCCGTCTCCATAGACAGACCATGACTTACCATGCAGTGATGGGCCACCACTCGTCTGGAAGCCACTACCCGGAACACCCTCAATGACACTGCACTGCTTGCTTCCAACAAGCCTCTCCTCCTGTGGAGTCAGCCGTACCACCTCTGGCTGTCCCCCACCTGTTGCAGCACGTGCTGCCCTGATGGCAGCCACCTTCACCTTTATCCTCCTCCTGTCCGTGCCCATCTTTTTCTTACACTCCTGCACGGAGCGCTGGTGGCTGCCATGCAGGTTCACGGCACGTGTCACCTCCTCCCATGCAGCAGCACGGGCTTGAGGTGTTCCCCGCCGTCCACTGAGAAGTGGCTTCTGATCCAGGTAGGCCTCGAACAGGGCCTCGGTTTTGACCTTTGTAAAGTTAGACCTCCTCCTCCTCCCACCACTGTGTTCCTCCTCTCCAATAACCTGCTTGGTCAATATGTAGCCTGTAAGCATGGCAGTTGTTACCTGTGACTGTGCAGTCCCAAGCATGTCCCTGAATCCACAGTCCACACTCCCAAACAGCATGCAACTCACCAATAGACTGCAGAAACTGACTGTGGCCACTGCAGCACAATGTCACACTTTTGTAGCGCAACTCATGCAAATGAGGTGAGGAGCAACTTTAAGTAGATGCAAATTGCAGTGCTGTGCCATTGAATGGCTGATTAGATGATTTGCATATGACAGCTGAATATCGCGCTGTTGCTCTTTGCGCAATTATGATGAATGTGCTGAGCCAATGGCACAGTTCTGTGACATGCATAGTACACACCTCACTGCGCATGCCCGGTTTGCTGAAGCAGGCATCTGCTGTGCTGATGATGTGCTGTGCATGGTAGGCAATGCAGGGCATGGCCACCATTGTGCCAGTGGCGCTATAGTGATGGTCACTACATGGCGCTGTGGCACTGGGCCATCATAGGTGCAATGGGCCAACTGCACGCGTAGGCCACTATGGTGCTGGCACACAGGCAGCCAATCATGCTACATGCATTGTCTTCCAATAGCGCTGTGCATGGCCATGCACCAGAGACCCTTGACCCTGTGCCCAACCTTTGCCCCCTAGGTGCCATGCGTCAGGCATGGGTACACCTCTATCGCACTGTTCGGTAACAGTGCAATAGGGAATGGCAGCGCTGTACTGCACAGCATCTGCACATGGGGAGCCATGCTGCAGAGTGCCACATTGCCTACTATTACTGGGAGAATGGCATGCAGACGGGCAGTGCAGTGGTCTGCAATAGAGTTGACCAATCTGGTGGCAATTGTGGAGCCACACCATGGGCCTCTCTTCGGGGAGGCACCCCTGGACAGGATCAGGACCCAGGTGTGGCAGGAGGTGACCACTGCCCTGAAGGAGGCCACCAGATGGGGAAGGAGCACAGAGCAGTACAGGCACCACTATGGGGACCTGCGGAGGAGGAAGCCAGAGCTAATGGCACAACTGTGGGCACGTGCCAGGAGGGGCATGGTGCCACGGCCAGGTAGGGGTTCCGTCAACACACTTTTATCATCCATATGGGTAACAGTGTTGTATGTGTCCAGCACATAGGGGAGGGACCATCTGGGGTTGGCTGTGGTGGTGTTCACAGGGTATGAGGTGGGTGGGTCTGGCTGGGTGGGAGGGCACACACCTTGGGGCAGGGGGACTTTGCTTCTGGATTGTATTGGTAGAAACATAGAAACATAGAATTTGACGGCAGATAAGGACCGCTTGGCCCACCCAGTCTGACCATTTCCCTGCCTATTGGATAAGCTGCAGATCCTAGTTAGCCAGCAGCCTACTTCTTCCTACCCCCATCCCCTAGAATTGCCTTATGACTGTCCCATGCATGCTTGAATTCCACCACTGTTTTTGACTCCATGACCTCCTCCGGAAGGCCGTTCCAAGCATCCACAACCCTCTCTGTGAAAAAATACTTCCTTAAATTACCTCTGAGCCGCCTCCCTCTATCTTCAAATTGTGCCCCCTTGTTCTTGCACACCTCTTTTTTTGAAAGATGCTACCCTCTTGGACTTTGTTGATTCCCTTGAGGTACTTGAAAGTTTCTATCATGTCCCCCCTCTCCCTCCTTTCCTCAAGGCTATACATATAAAGCTCCTTTAGTCTCTCTTCATATGTCTTCCAGTGCAGACCCTGCACCATTTTAGTTGCCCTCCTCTGGACAGCTTCCATCCTGTCTATGTCTTTGCGGAGACTGGGTCTCCAGAACTGCACACAGTACTCCAGATGGGGTCTGACCAGCTGTCTGTACTGAGGGATAATAACTTCCTGTTTTCTACTGGTGATGCCTCTCCCTATGCATCCCAGTATCCCCCCAGCCCTCCTTGCTGCCCTCTCACATTGCTTGCCCACCTTTAGATCATCTGATATGACTACCTCCAGGTCTCTTTCCATTTTGTTGTCGTTAGTATCTCACCCCATTGTACTCTTCCCTGGGTTTTTGTTTCCCAGGTGCATTACCTGCACTTCTTAGCATTGAATCTAAGCTGTCATACATTTGACCATTCCTCTAACCTTGCCAAGTCCTTTTTCATCCTTTCCACCCCACCTAGTGCATCAACTCTCTTGCAGATCTTTGTGTCATCTGCAAAGAGACATACTTTTCCTTCCAGTCGCTCTGCAATGTCACTTATAAAGACATTGAAGAGGACTGGTCCTAATACTGAACCCTGCGGTACCCCACTAGTAACCCCCCGTTCATCAGAGTGGACTCCATTTACTATTACTCTCTGTGTCCTATTTTCCAGCCAATTTTTTACCCAGGCTGTCATCTTGGGACCCACTCCCAGGCTAGCTAATTTGTATATTAATCTTTTGTGTGGAACTGTGTCAAATGCCTTGCTAAAGTCTAGGTAGGCCATGTCCACAGCCCTTTCCTGACCTACTACTTTGGTCACCCAAAGAACTCTATCAGATTTGTCTGGCATGACCTTCCCGCTGTGAATCCATGCTGCCTTGGGTCCTGTGCCCCTCTGGCCTCTAGATACTCGACAATTCTTTCCTTCAGAAGTGATTCCATCATTTTCCCTACCACTGAGGTTAAACTAACAGGTCTGTAGTTTCCTGCTTCTGCCTTGCTCCCACTTTTGTGAAGGGGAATCACATCTGCCCTCCTCCAGTCCTCGGGTACCACCCCATCCTCCCATGATTTGCTAAACAGGGTAGTCAGTGGTGTCACTAATTCTACCCTTAGTTCTTTTAGAATTCTGGGATGAATCCCATCAGGCCCCATTGCTTTGTCCAACTTCAGTTTTAAGAGTTCTTTCAGAACCCTTTCTTCTGTAAATGGGCTGGTATCAACTTCTGTATCCAGTGTGTTTTTACTGTTTGTTCTAGGTACCCCCCCTCCTTTGTAAATACTGAGCAAAAATATTTGTTTAGTATCTCTGCCTTTTCACAGTCTCCTTCTGCCCCCCTCCACCCCTTTATTAAGCCTCACTATCCCTCCCGTGGTCTTCATCGCTCCCTGATGTACCTATAAAAGGTTTTATCCCCCTTCTTAACTGAGTTGGCTATCTTTTCTTCGGTTTTGGCCTTAGCTGTTCTGACTGCCTTCCCTGCTTCCTTTTGCTTTAACTGCATTTGGGTGGAGGCCTTGCCAGGAATGACAGCGGAAAGGGTGGGACAGTCTGTTCTGAAATATGCTAGAAGGGGTAGGGACAAGCCTCATTTAATTATACATCTTGGGACAAACGACCTGGCTGACAAGACAGTGGATATAGTCCAGAGGAGGTTTGAGGAACTAGCACAATTATGTGAGGGGGCAGGAAGATCAGTAACTTTCCGAGATACTTCCGGTGCCAAAGGCAAGCACAACAAAAAGCTGAGAATAGAGGAATTTAACAGATGGCTAAGAACCTGGTGTTGTGCTAAAGGGTATGGGCTGTTGGGGGTGGGGAGGGACCTGGGAGGACAGTAGTCTCTATGCCAGGACAGACTACACTTGAGTGAGGAAGGAAAGAAAGTGTTGAAGCAGAGGATGGAAGAATATATAGAGGAAGTTTGGAGTTTAAACTAGGAGTGGGGGGTGGCAATTGGGGAAGAGATATGCAGGGACCACAGGTTGGGAAATCATATGAGCTTACCCTCCATAACAGTGACAAAGGACAAATGGCAAGTACTATTGGTGATGCTAGGAAAGGAGGGCAGGATGGGAGGAGGGGAAAAGGGTGGAAGGTGGTTACCCTTAATGCTAGGAGCCTTGGGAGGAAAACTGCAGAGTTGCAGGTTCTCATGGCAGAGGGAGAGGTGGACATTGCAGCCATCACAGAAACATGGGCCACCCAATATAATGACTGGGACCTGTCTGTACCAGGGTACAGGTTATTTCGTAGGGACAGGGTGACTGGGAAAGGAGGGGTGGCACTATGTGAAGGAAGGACTGAAGTGTGTAGGAGGAAGGGAGGAGGGCAGTACAGAGTCACTTTGGGTGCAAATCCAGGATTCCAAGAATAGGAGTCTTAGAATGGGAGTGGTGTACAGGCCACCATCTCAGATGGAGGGTTAGACAGGGAACTAGCGGGACAGATCAGGAGGACCTGCGAGAGGGTAGTATGGTGATTGTGGGGACTTCAACATGCCAGAAGTGGACTGGAGCACCCAACAACCAGGAACAGAAGGAGCAGGTACTGCTGGATGCCTTCCAGGACAGCTTCCTGCTGCAAATGGTCAGTGAACCAACCAGGTTGGGAATACCCTTGACCTTGTGCTGGCAAATGGGGACTTTGTGAGAGAACTTACAGTGGAGGAACCGCTGTCAGGAGTGACCACCACTCAGTATGGCTCACATTGGATATGGGCAAGGAAGGAGTGGAATCTGGCACAAGAGTGCTGGACTTCAGGAGGGCTGACTTTGGGAGGATGGGGAAGTGGTAAAGGGTACCTGGCCAGAATTCAATCTAGTATGGATACTAACCAGAGATGGGAGCTCATAAAGTTGGGGATAGTGGAGGCAACCAAAACCTGCTGCAAAGCCCAGAGCAAGAAGGCTAGAGCTAAGAAACCGAGCTGGTTGAGCAAGGAGGTCATGGAAAAGGTAAGGAAGAAAAGAGCTGCCTTTAGGAAATACAAGAAAACAGGGAGGGGAGGACAGAGAGGAGTACTTGACAGAATCAGAGGAGGTGACAAGGGCAGTAAGGGGAGCCAAAGCATCTGGAACTCAGGCTGGCACAAGGCATTAAGAGAGGGGAAAGGACTTCTTCAAGTACATCAGGAGAAAAGGAGCTGTAAGGACCACATAGTAAGGATTAGGAAGGAGGGGTTGGGTGGAGCGTAGGGTATGATAAGGCGGAAGCACTAAATGAGTACTTCTGCTCAGTATTTACTAAAGAGAAGAGGGTGACACCCAAGATGGGTGAAATAGCAGACCAGGGGAAGTGGTGACAGATGGGGAAATCATGGAGGACAGAGTTCGAGAGGGTTTGAAGGCACTGAGGGTGGACAAGGCACCAGGCCCAGATGGCATCCACCCCAGGGTACTGAAGGAGCTGGCAGAGGTCCTTGCAGGACCTTTGGCAGAACCTATTTAATGCCTCACTACATTGAGTGTGTACCTCAGGACTGGAGGATGGCTCAGTGGTGCCCTCCACAAGAGTAGCCCCAAGGATGAACCCGGAAACTACAGACCAGTGAGCCTCACATCCATCGTGGGTAAGCTAATGGAGACTATCCTGAAGGAGAGGCTGGTGGCCCTCTTAGAAGCCAAGGACTACAGGACAGCAGACAGCATGGCTTCATACGTGGCCGATCCTGCCAAACCAACCTGGTCGGGTTCTATGACTGGGTAACTAGGCAACTGGACGGGGACATGCAGTGGATGTCCTGTATCTGGACTTCAGTAAGGCATTGACTCAGTGCCACATGGAAGGCTGGGAAGGAAGTTAGTAGGCACAGGGGCAGGTGCAATGCTGGTGAGATGGGTAGAAACTGGCTGCAGGGAAGGCAACAGAGGGTGGTGGTGGGTGGGGAGCTCTCACACCCAAGGGCAGTGACAGTGGTGTCCCACAGGGCCTCGGTGTTGGGACCAGTGTTGTTTGGGATATTCATTGCAGACATATCATGGGACATCAAGAGCAAGATCAGTCTGTTTGCTGATGATACCAAGGTTAGTCGCGGTGGTGGATGACCTAGGGGATGGCAGGGGTTGCAGGATGATCTGGCAAAGCTTGAAACCTGGTCAGACACCTGGCAACTGGGCTTTAATGCCAAAAGTGCAAGGTGATGCATTTTGGGATGAAGAACCCAAGGAGGACTTACCAGCTAGGGGAGTGCAGCTAGCCCAGACAGAGGAGGAGAAGGATCTGGGTGTGCTCATCACAGGGTCAATGAACAACTCGGCACAGTGTAGGAAGGCAGCTGCAAAGCCAACAAAATGCTGGGTTGTATGCAAGGGTATATCCTCAAGGAGGGAGGAGGTGATTCTGCCACTGTATAGGTCATTAGTTAGACCACACCTGGAGTACTGCGTGCAGTTCTGGCGTCCGTATCTGAAAAGGGACATTAAGTTACTGGAGGAGTGCAGCGCAGGGCGACAAAGATGATCAAGGGTCTGGGGGACTTATCATGAGAGGAGGTTGAAGGAGTTGAACATGTACTCACTGGAGGAGAGGAGAGACGGGGGACATGATTGAAACCTTTAAATACATGAAAGGAATAAACAAGACAGGTACAGAGGGGCTGTTCAAAGTAAGGAGGGAGGGCCACCAGGGGCCATGATATGAGACTGGAGGAAGGTTCAGGAGGAGATGAGGAGACACTTTTACAGAGAGGGTGGTGGCTGGGTGGAATCGTTACCTGCAGAAGTGGTATGCAGTAGAACAGTGGACTGCTTCAAACGAGGATGGGACAGGACAAGGGGGAGGGTTAATGAAGGGGAAGGGTGGAAGGAAGGGGCAGCTGCAGAATAAGGGGTGCTAGCTGCACATTCGAGCAGACTTGATAGACCTCTAGGCCTTTATCTGCTGGCAAATTTCGTATGTTCGTATGTTCGTAACTGATACAGTTCTCTGTACTGCTCCTTCTGTGATTCCTTGTACTTCCTGAAAGCTTTCTTTTTCTCTTGAACCTTCACTGCCACTTCCTTTGAGAACCATAGTGGTTTCTTACATCGTTTAGTTTTGTTTATTTGCTTCACACAAAGGCTTGTTGCCTCTGTGATGGCAGTTTTTATTATTCCCCATTGTTCTTCCACCCCTCCTTCCTGCCCATTTGCTAGTGCATTCCTAGGCATTTACCCATTTTGCAAAGTCAGCCCTCTAAAGTCCAGTACCTTTGCCTTTGTATAAGCTTGACTCTATTGCTGTTTATTGTGAACCATACTGTTCGATGGTCGCTAGTTCCCAGATGGCTACCCACTTCTACATCTGTGATCCTCTCTTCATCTCCATTTGAGAGAACCAGGTCTAAGATTGCTCCCTCTCGGTGGGCTCCAATACTAGTTGTCTAAGGCATGCCCCTGTGGGCATCTAGAATAACCCACTCTTTGAAGTGGCTGCAGCAACTGCACTCCAGTTAACATCTGGCATATTCAGATCACCCATCAGCAATATCTCCCTTTTTTTGCCATACTAAGTATACTTTCTCTAATTTCCTTGTCCATTTCCTCCCCCTGAGAAGGGGGTCTGTATACAACCCCTGTGTGGATTGTGGTGCCATTGCCGGTCTCCAAATTTACCCACAGTGCTTCTTCTCTTCCCTGTTTTCTCTTTTGTTCTGTTACTTTGATTCCTTCCCTTATGTAAAGAGCTACTCCTCCTCCTCTTTTACCCTCTCTGTCTCTCCTGTAGATAGTGTATCCTGGTATGTTTATGTCCCAGTCATGGTTTTGTGCGAACCATGTTTCTGTGACTGCCACGATATCCAGATGTTCCTCCTCCATCAACACCACTAATTCAGGAAGCTTGTTACTCAGACTATGTGCATTGGTACTCATTGCTTTCCATTTTTTTGATGGCTTTACTTTCTGTTGCAGCATCCCCCACTGACCTTTCTACCTCTGTCTTTTTCCCATTTAGTACCCTGTTTTGTAGATAGAGGCTGGGATTTTCCTACTGCTTATCAGTGCCTCCCCCCTTGACTAGTTTAAAAGCTGGCCAATGAAGCATTTAAACCGATTGCTCAAAAGACTTGTTCCCTTCCTGTACAGATGCAGACCATCCTGCCAGTATAGGCTGGTGTCTCTCCAGGTGGAACCCCAGTCCCCAATGAAGCCAAACCCCCTGTGCTCCCACTATTTTTTCAACAACTCATTAAACTGCATGGTGCAAAGTACCCTTGCCTCACTCATGCCATTTACAGGCAGCACCTCTGAGAAGGATACTGTGTGTGCTACTTGACTTAGGCCCCTCCCCAGTTCTACAAAGTCCTTCTGCACTGCTCTAATCTCATGATGTTCTTCTCTCCTTGTTTTCTCCACAGACCCGGAAGAATGCCACCGTGCTAGAGAGGAGCGGCGGAGGTAGGAGGACGCTGCAGCCAGGTGGGGTGAAGGCCATCACCGCCCACCTGACCGGCCCGATGAGGATGAGTGCCATACATCTATGATTACTATTGCAAGCTGTGTGACAAGGTGGGCAGCGGGGCATGGCCACCATACATTGACACCACTGCCACGCACGCAACTTGTTACAGTCAACACTGTCCAGTGGCAATGCATGTCTGGGAGTGCGTCAATGGTGGTCCATGTGAGCACCAGGTACATGGTTGTGCCACTGCCTTTGCAGCACATAGCCATCTCCCTAAATGGCCACGGTGGTGCTGTGCATGACTTGGCCGGTGTGTGTGTGTGTGCAGTGTTCCACATGGCTGTATGTGCCTGGGTGGGCAGGTCCTGTGGACGTGATCACTGCGAGTGATCACACACCATCACAGTGGTATGTCCCATGGTGGTATGCCATGCACAGTGGGCGGGCTGTATGGGGTTGTGCATTCACACCTATTGACTGTGCTCCCTTGTCCTAGGTACCTGCCATCTTCGAGAGATATGGGAGGCAGTGTAGGAGATCCTGGTGGTTTCACATGCATCACTTGACATCCTGTGTCAATTAGACGAGACAGGGGTTCTGAGGAGGCACAGGGCCTGGAGGAGCCAAAGCAGGGAGAGGCACTCCCACTAGTGTGGATGGCTGGCAGTTTTCCCATACCCCTCTGGACCCACCCTCATGCCCCTCTTTCCCCATCCCATTTGTCCACCCCTGCTCTCTACCCACCCCCACCTTGTTTGTGGCCCCCTCAACCTTGTATATAGTTCCACTGTTTTATTGTATATAGTTTGTGTTATTTTATATAGTTGATGGTTATATATTTTTTCAATAGATTTAATTTTGATATGACTACTGTTGTGGTCTCTGATTTGCAGTGGGCTATAGGTGCTCAGCTGCAGTGGTGTGCATGGTGTCAGGGGTGGTGCGGTCATGGGTGTGTGTGTGTGTGTGTGTGTGTGTGTGTCAGTGTGGAGGTGACTATGGTGTGGGGGTAGCTATCAGTTAGTGTCTGTGGTGTGTGTGTTGTTCCCTGCGCACTGGCTGACTGTGTGCAGTGGTCCATGGTGCGTGCTCTGTGTCCATGGTGCAACCATCGGCCCGTCCATGGCCTGTGCAACTGACACACATGCATGTTTGTGGCCTGCACAGTCTGCTGGCATGTCAGTGGTGGCAGTCCCTGCAGGGCGGCCACTGTACCCGTCACTTTGCTGGGTTGCCTCCTGTCACTGGTGTGGTGCACGCCTGGCTCAGGTGGCACTGTGTGCACCACAGTCGTTGTCCCACCTCCATGCTGTGCCTTGTGAGTGTTGCAGGGGATTTGCTTCACTGTGAGTGACTTGTGCTCCTGGCGACTGCTGATGGTGTACGGGTCCACAGTGCTTGCACAGGGTGGCTGGCACTCCAGTGCCATGGAGGACTGAGGGTTGTGTGTACACAGTTTACATGGGCCCACAATGGGGGCTTGGTTGCCCCACCATTGTGTCCCTGTGTTGTTGCGCCCTTGGGTATGGGTGGGTGTCTGTCCATATACTGTGTGGCATCTGGTGTGGTGCATGCTTCCATGCACCACTGTGGGTGTCTGTGCTGGCTGTTGTGGCCAGTGGTGGGTTGGGGTGTGTCAGTGGACTATTATGCAGGGTTCTGTACCACTGGTGGTGGTGTCAAGGGCACGCCCTGTTCTGTATGGGGTACCTCTTGTGCCGATGCATGGTTGGTCTCTCAGCAGTACCTTGGGGGGACTGTGCATGGTGGCACTGTGTCTGCCATGTGTTGCATTGCTGTGTGCTGCCACCCACTGATGGGTGCTCGTGGTGGGGCTGCCTTGCATGGTTCTGTGGTGCACAGGATTGCAGTGTCACAGTGGGGGTGGTGACATGCATGGGGTTTCCTGTAGTGGTGGTCACTGCTCATGGGGGGTGTCTGGGAGTCACAGTGCAGGGTGTGCTCTGCATTGGGGGGATGGTGTGGCATGGGGTGGTCAGCCCTCCTTGTGTGCCAGTCACAGCTTGCCGGTTGGTGTGATGGGGCACCAAGGCCCGGCTGTGGGTTGTTTGCTTGTCTCCATGGGCCAGTGGTTATTCCAGCCCTCCCCCAGTTGTGCAGTGCTTGGGGTGTGGGAGGACGATATCTGTTCTGCTGTGTGTTCCTGTGCCCATCTGTGGCATGGGTGGTGGGTCCCTACCTCCCTGGTTGTGCAGTTACATTGCTCTGCTGCTGGGGGGCATACCTGGTTGCGCTATGGCAACTTTGAACTGCTCAGCTGAACATCCCTTGTTGTGCTATGGCGCATCTGATCTGCTCAGCTTCCCTTCCCTAGTTGTGCTATGGCGCAGGTGGTGCGATATTCAGTCATCGGATGTAGGCGCAATTTGGCCTGCTCCATTTTTGAATATCACATCTCTTGTGCATGTGTGCAATAGACTTGCACTTGCTCCAGCTATTGCGCACTTTTTGGGTGCAGTTTGAATATCTGGGCCAGAGTATGCTTAAGGATTGGTTGCATGAATCAAATTGAAACATGATGCATTTATACTTTAAATGTACATATATAGATGGATTGTGGGAGACTTTGGCAAACCACAGGGAAATGCTGCAAATTAGGGATATGAAGTATGATACCTCGATCTATGGGAAAATGGGGGAGAAGTGGAAATAGTTCCATAAAGGGAAGTTTTGGGTGGTGATGGCAGCAATCAAATGGGTCATTTGGCTAATCAGATGCCAATATGTATTGCAGCAAAAAACAGTTAGATGTGGCAGGGTTCATTGGAAGAATAAACAAAGAAGTGCATGACATTTACAAGAAAGAAAGGTTGACATTCCCATTACAGCTGCATGAAGTCTGGAGGAAAGAGTGGTCCAAAAATATTAAAGGATAAGGCATAGAACAGTTTCAAGTCAATTACCAAGGGCAGGGTAGTAGTATGCTTACAGTTTTTTTTGTACATGTTTCTGTATGAAACTTAGTGCATATAAGATTTAAAAAATGTGTAAATATGGGTGCAATAGGGTGTTTTTGTTTCCTTTTCTTCCTCAGTATGTATTTAGATGTATTGAATTTTTTATATTTCCTATATTTTATGGTATGTAGTCAATATCTAGTTTATGAAGGTTTTTTTGTTTAACAGAGAATGTGTCATGTGTGTGGGGTTTTGTTTTCAGTTCCTGTTTTTGTTCATATGATTTAATATGTTTATGTTTGTGATCAGGTCTCCGTTAGCACTCAATAAAAAATTCCCCTACTCTTTCCGAGGAGTGCCATGAGATCTTTAACAGCCACCTGAACAGGCAGATGGGACCTTGGTTTAACATCTCATCCAAAAGACAGCACCCCCCCTTATGCTGCACTACAGTGTCAGTATTGGGATTTATCCCAAGTGCCTGATGTGGGGATAAAACCCACAGCCTTCTGATTTCTCAGCCTCAGAGGCAAGTGTGCTACCTGCTGAGCCACTGTCACTGCAATAGTGAATATCAATTTGACAAATATAGCCTGTATTTCCTAAATGCAAAAATAATGATGAAAAATACATCAAGAAAGTTCAATTAAAGATATATCAAGCTGTTTAACATCCCCGGCAAGCATTTAAATATGAGAAAATTGCATGAAAATTAAGCATCTGTATATGACATGGGGCAGTGCAGTTCTTTGGTTAGTGGTGGGTCTGCGCAAAAACCTTATTGCAAATATTTGGACAGAATATTATAATTGGCCCAAAAATATTTGGGTACAATATTCGGTATTCATATTCATTATTCATGTGCTTGTTAAGAAAAAAAAAAAAGAAACAGTCTCTCACCCCCTTCCTCAGCTCAGTCTTTTAAAATATGCAACCACTGTCTCCCCACCCTCTTCTAGAATCTAAATCTCACCCTCCTCCTCCCCAGCATCCAGTTTTTCTTTTCTTTTTTTTTTTCTTTTAACCTTCTTATTTATCCCCGTCCTACCTCTGTGTCCACTCCTTCGGACTGCTCATACCCTTTGCGCCACTCACCCAGAATCTGCCCCTAGAGTGCTTCTCTCCTCCCTCCTATCTACACATTGGGGTCTGTCCTGAGTCAGTGGTCTTGGGTGGAGCCGTCTTCATCTAGGACCACCGAGGGGCTTATCCATTTTCTGTGCTCCCCTCAACCCGGCCCCCTGGGATACGTACGCAAGGACGTACGTCCAGAAGGCGACGATGCTGATACATCTCTCTCAAGTGCCTGACAGCGTCCCCTTCCTGACTCCGTGAGCGAGCCGCCAGTTCCCCTCGAGAGCCGGTGTTCCCACCGGCTCTCTTAGGATGTCGGGTGCATATTGCAACCCTGGTGTCCCACCCCTGAGGGAGGAGAGCATCCATTGGGATGCTCAACCCTCCCTCTCCCCACCGACCCCCACCGACCCTAGTCCGTTCCCATATCCGGGTCACCGGCATGGCGCGAGGTGTGGCGTCCAGCGCCGCAACCCTCAGTGCCACCGGGCCGGCTAGTTTTAATTTTTTAATATTTAAAAAAACTTCCATGATGGGTGACCAGCACAACCCGCCTACCTTTGGAGCCAGAGGCTGCCTCTAGCACTAATGTTTTATACAGTAAATATGTCCCCCCACCTCTCCATCCTGGCAGCACCCTGATTCCTCCCCCCCTCCTCCTTCAGCATCCGATGAAGAAGGAGACCAACACAATTCACCCTTCTCCACAGCCAGCCGCATTCAACTGAATCAAAGTGCTCTCAGGCTTGCTCACATAGTAAAACTAGCTGATCATGTGGTCCAGGGTGTTTGTTGCTTGTCACGCTCACCCTGCATCTATCACCTCCACACCACCCTAGATGCCACACTAGGAGCCTACAAAACACTGGAGAACTTTGTGCGAGGATTTGCCTACAGTCAGCTGGGCTGCAGTAGTATGGAATAAAAAAAAAAGGAAAGAAAACACCACGTTTGAAACAAAAGAGTGTTTTGGCTCATCTTAAAGCAAAGCACTGTGCCATCACAATGACTTCTGTGTACCTTAGTAATCACCTGCACTAATGTCACTGTTACCGAAACGTTCATTTCTATCCCTTTTGTTTTGTAACACTTAATGTGTTGTAACAATTTACTGTGCCCTGTATCTCATGTACTTGTATTTTACTTCATTTGTGCTATCTTTATGGCCCAGATTATGCCACCAAATGGTCCCTGGGATCAGAGTACCCACCCACTTAACAAGTACATTAATCAATTAATCAATAAAATAAACATTATGCTACCAGTGGGGTTATGAGGCGTTTTGCTGTTTGTTTCCCCCATTGATAGAAACATAGAAACATAGACTTTGACGACAGATAAGGACCACTTGGCCCACCCAGTCTGCCCATTTCCCTACCTACTGGATAAGCTGCAGATTCTAGTTAACCAACAGCCTATTTCCTGCAACCCCCAACTATAATTGCCTTATGTCTGTCCCACGCATGTTTGAATTCCTCCACTGTTTTAGACCCCACAATCTCTCCAGGAAGGTGGTTCCATGCGTCCACCACTCTCTCCATGAAAAATAATTTCCTCTCATTACCCCTGAGCCGTCCACCCTCTAACTTTAAATTGTGCCCCCTTGTTCTTACACATCTCTTTTTCTGAAAGATGCTACCCTCCTGGACTTTGTTGATTCCCTTGAGGTACTTAAAAGTTTCTATCATGTCCCCCCTGTCCCTCCTTTCATCAAGGGTATACATATTAAGCTCTCTCAAGTCTCTCTTCATATGATTTCTGATGTAGACCCTGTACCATTTTAGTTGCCCTCCTCTGGACTGCTTCCATCCTGTCTATGTCCTTGTGTAGATGAGGTCTCCAAAACTGCACACAGTACTCCAGATGGGGTCTCACCAACTGTCTGTATAGAGGGATAACCACTTCCCTTTTTCTACTTGTGATGTCCCTCCGTATGCATCCCAGTATCCCCCTGGCTTTCCCTACTGATTTCTCACATTGCATACCCACCTTCAGGTCATCTGATATGACTACACCCAGATCCCTTTCCATTATTGTTGTCATTAGTACCTCCCCTGCTATTGTGTACTCTTCTCCTGGATTTTTATTTCCCAGGTGCATTACTTTGAACTTCTTTGCATTGAATCTAAGTTGCCATATGTCTGACCATTCCTCCAACCTTGCCAAGTCCCTTCTCATCCTTTCTACCCCCCCTTGTGTATCAACTCTGTTACAGATCTTTGTGTCATCCACAAAGAGGCATACCTTTCCTTCCAGACCCTCTGCAATGTCACCTATAAAGATGTTAAAGAGGACTGGAGCCAGGACTGAGCCCTGAGGTACTCCACTAGTAACCCCCCTTTCTTCAGAATGTGTTCCATTCACTATTACCTTCTGTGTCCTGTTGTGCAGCCAGTTTTCTACTCAGGCTACCACCCTGGGACCCACTCCCAGGCTGGCTATCTTGATTATTAATGTTTTGTGCGAGACTGTGTCAAATGCCTTGCTAAAGTCTAGGTAGACCATATCCACAGCCCCTCCCTAGTCTATTACTTTGGTCACCCAGTCAAAGAAATCGATTAGATTTGTCTGATAACTCCATGCTGCTGCAGCCATGACACCAAATGTTCAGTTTCCTACACCCAACCTGATAACTTTATGCCTGGACTTGCCTGCAGCAAATCTGGTATCAGTAGGAGGGACTAGGGAAAAGTGTTACTTTTGAAACAAAGGTGCATTACAGCCCACCTTTCAGTAAGATGATTAACTTTGTCCTTTCAGTGGGGCCATGAAACATTTTTTGTATTTATTTACTTATTTGAAGTCTCAGATTACAAATACCTTTGAGTCAAAAGACTCTTTTCATAGGCTCCACACCATACACCAACAAATAACAAAACAAACAACTAAGTCAACTAATACAGTAAAATATAGATACGTAAAGTTTCAGGAGGCTGCTGGTGGGAACATAATCATACAGTCAAGGGCTACCTGAGTAGCAGAAACATATATTGCATAGATTAATTGATTTGGTCCCAAACAAGGACTGCAAGCAGGAGGAGGCAGCTGGAAGTGACTTTGCTGGTAAGTGATAGTCAGCATAATGAAGGCTTCATCCACAAGGTGGGGAGGGGGTAATAGTTATAGTAGTTGGGGTGGGGTGGAGAGTGGAAAGATATATGGGGGCTAGGGAGGGCAGTCACAGACACTGTGTGAAACAAGGTGCGATCTCAGGAGTTGTTTAAAGGGGCCCAACGTGAGTGTGTCAACGGTGCCGGCTGCAAGACCATTTAGCCAACTGGGAGCCCTATAACTAAAGAACCATTGGGCCTGACTTGTACTACAAAAGGGAACTTGGTAGGGTAGATTTGGTCCTTTTCTTGTGGTGTGAGAGTAGGTGAAGTGGGTTAGCAAGAGCTGGAAGTTAGGAGGGGTAAGGTCTAAGCTAATTTTTTCCCATATAAGCAGGTGTGATACTTCATTCTGTCACTAAGGTTGAACCACTTAGTTATGTTGTAGAGGTCACATGTATGCATCCTGCTGTGTGCACCCAAGACTAGCGTACAGGCTTTATTTAGGGCTAGGTGAATTCTTTGTAATGCTGAGTCAGTAGCAGCACCATAAATGATGAGACCGAAATCCACTATTGAAAGAATGGAGCATGTGACTGCCATTTTGAGGGTCTCTTCTGGCATACAGTGTTTATGTCTATAAAGCACCCCTAGCCTACTGTCAACTGCTTTGGGGATCATATTGATGTGTTCGGAAAAAGACAAGGCACTGTCGATGGTGATGCCAAGGTACTTAAAGGTCTGCACTTGTTCAAGAGGGGTGTGAAGACTGTTCCTAAAGTAGAGTGTGGCTGTACTGTGCCTGTTGTGAGGGTTTGTGAAGAGCGTGGTCCTCATTTTTTTTATAGTTCAAGACCAATTTGTGCTGCATGAACCAGTTTTCAACTGCAGAGAATTTATCCCGGAGACTATGGGTTAATGCCTGGGGGTCCAGGTGGCTGGCAAATAACACTGCATCATCTGCATATAGGAGAAGATCACTGGGATATGCATGAGGTAGAGAGTTGAGGAAGAGGCTGAACAATAATGGATCTAGGATAGATCCTTGAGGGACCCCTGACTGGACAGGTTTACTGGAGGACAGTTTATCACCAATTTTTACCTGCTGGGATCTGCCTTCAAGGTAACTTGTAAACCAGTATGCAACCCCAGAGGAGGCCCTGATGGTAATGAGGGAATCAAGTAAAACGGGCTGCTTTGCCATATCAAAAGTCTTAGTGAGATCAATGTACATTGATCCCACTAAGTACTTCCGATCAAGGGCAAAGTGAATAGAGGAGGTGTATTGAAGGAGGGCAAATGTGGTGCTCTGATTTTTCCTGAACCTGTGCTGCTCAGAGCATTGAATATTGTACTTGGAAAGGAACTCTGTTAGCTGGTCAGCTACTATTCTTTCCGGTGCTTTTGAGAGAGGAGGGAGGATGGAGATGGGACGGTAGTTAGAGTGCTGAGTATGGTCACCAATCTTATGTACCGGGGTCACTATTGCGGCTTTCCATTGAGAGGGGAATTGCCTGAGGCACAGTGATTTGTTCAAGATTATGATAAGGGGCAATATGACCACTTCCAATGCATAGCAGCTTCAGATCGAGCGAGTCACTGCTATAGCTCAATGTACCTTGGACTTTGGACAGGTATTTCTTGGCGGTGCTTGGGGATATTGTTTTAAGATATAATGGGGGTGAGCTGGGGGTATGTCAGTATTGGAGAAGCTAGGTGGGAGGGAAGGGGGTCAAAGAAGTCTGGGGGAAGTACACCACCTAGATCAGTAAATGTGGTGTTGAAGGTGTTAGTTATGATTATGTGATCATGGATGACAGATCCATCCACATATAGCATGGAAGGAGGGAATTTGCTGGGCTTTCCATTGAACTCTTTAAGGTTGTCCCAAAATTTTCTACTGTCAACCCATGAGTTAGAGAGTGCATCCTTGTAATAATTTTTTTTTCCTGCCTGATGGCTAGGGAGCAGGAGTTTCTGGCTGCCCTGTAATTTTGCCAGTGTGTAGAATTGCCTGTGGCCCATACTTTATGCTACAGGTGGACTCTGTCGGCCATCAGGATAAGAAGGGAGGGAGTGATCCATGGGTTAATGGCTGCATTTTTCCTCATTTTCTTAATGGAGCAAAGATGTCACAATCAGCATTAAACTTGTATATAAAGTAGTTCAGGGCATGGTCAACACAGGTCACAGAGTTCAACATAGTCCAGTCCTGGTTGCAGAGATGAGCTATTAACAGGTTGAGTTGGCCCTTCCTAAGAACACGTTAAACTGTAGTTTTTGCTTTTGTCTGGGGCTGGGGAGATTTAGTGGACCAGTGGCAGGTGATGGGGGAGTGGTCACTATGGGAGCTGGAGAGGACCTTGACGTCTGTAATTTTTTCTGGTCTGTTAGTAAAGATGAGGTCGAGTAAGGTGGTAGTACCAGCACCATGATTCCATCTGGTGGGAGAGGCCACAACCAGGGTTAAGTTAACCACAGTGGTTGTGTCTTTGTAGATATTAGATTTGGACACCAACCAATTCACATTGAATCACCCAGAAGCACAATGTCAGACAAGGGGGGAAGGGTAGAGAGAGGGTTAATAAGGGCATTGAAGCCATTTGAGTGGCCGCGAGGCAGAACACAACTGCTTACAATGGTGAGAGTTTTTTTCGATTCTGCCCAAGGAGCAGCTTAACTGCTAGAGCTTGGGTGGGGCTCCTGGTGACTATGTCGGGTAGGGCGTGGCCCCTGTAGGGGGGCTTTTATGTAGATAGCGCAGCCCCCACCACTCTTCCCAACCCTGTCAAGTCAAATTTTGCTGCTTGTCTTTCTCCCCCAACAATCAACTCCATGCCACCCCAGCATCTGCATTGGGAGCCCATTTTCCTGCACTGGACCAGAGAAATTTGTGGAAGGACTTGCCTTCAGACAATCAGGCTACAGTACTAGATGCTAAGAAAAGGCAGCATGTTTGAAACAAAACGCATCTCAGCATGTCTTTCAACCAGCCGATCACCCTTGTGCTTTCAGCATGGTTGCGAGGCAGTTTGCTGCTCCTCCTCCCCCACCCACTAAGATCACTTACACACCAGTCTAGCCACTGCACCTGGAAATCCAGTTTCCTACACAGGACCAGAGAACTTTGTGGCAGGATTTACCTGCAGCAAATTATGCTGCAGTGGGAGGGGTTACGGAGAAAAATATCAAATTTGAAACAAAAACATATCTCAGCACATCTTTCAACCAGCTGACCAATTTTGTACTTCTAGCAAGTTTGTGAAGGGTTTTACTGCTTGATCCCTTTCTCCCAACAAATGCCTCCATGCTGCCTTAGCCACTTTACTGGGGCCCAGTTTTCCATTCTGGACTGGACAACTTTATGCCAGGACTTTCCTGCAGCCAACAGGGCTGCAGTAGCAGGGATTTCCCTTCCCTTTTTTTAACCAAGGCCACTACTAAAGTGGTCCTCTGCTGTGGGTCAGAGTGCAAGTGAAGGAGTATAAGGGCATAATACACTGGACATCATGTCCCTGCTGTTCCATCATAGGACTGTTTATCCTGTCGTAAGTGGTTGATCTCGATGCTTACTACTACTAAACTGTTAATGTACTCCTACGCATGCTTGGGTCTTTGCACTAATGTGAGTCAAGTATGCATGAGGGGTGTGTGCTCTGCCTGCACAGTTCAGCACCCACAGACAGGTACTCAGTGGCTGGCATTCATGATTGCCAGGTGCCTGTATGTGGCCCCACCCCCTGGTGCACACAATCACAGGAGGCAGTTTGGAGGACACAGGCAAGCATCCAGTTGGATGCCTGTCCTGAATCCTATAGTGGATCCCTGCTCTGTACAAGCAGGGGATTCTGGGTGGACTTGGGTCCTGGGAGTATATATGTATAGGTGAGTGTCTGAATGGATGCTCCCAGCCTTTTCATTCAGCCCAGTGGGCTGAGGATTCACAGTGGGAGATTCCTAGTCCCACCATAGCTTATTGGTGTTATTGGAGAGGGCATGCAATAGACAAAGCAGGGTCCCCACTGCCGTATCCTGTGCCCTTTTTCCTGGCAATCCATGCCTCCATGAATTTCACAGAGCTAAGGTATGCCACCAGACTAGCTGCACACATAGCTACTCAATTGGCATGGAAGGGGCAAATCAAATGTATATGGGGGAGTGACTGAATAGATGTCCTCAGCTCTCCCTGTCTGCCCAGATAGATGGGGCAGCATAGTGGGGAGGTGGTTGTGTCCGCTGCAGCCAGCAGTCAAAATCTGTGGGTCTGCACAATGGATACGCAGGGTCCCTGCCTGTGTATCTTGCAGCCCCCTTGTCTGGCATTCCACTCCTTCATGAATGGTGTAGAATGTAGACATGCCACTCAAACATACTCCCAAACTGGCCATGAGCATTGCTGCATGACTGTCTAGGGGATTCAGTGTGGAGAGTGTGTGTCCCTTCTGTGCATGCACACAGGGGTCTGTGGGATCCCCCGGTGTGTGGCATTGTCACTTAGGTTTTCCTACATGCCACTGATCCATGGTGCATAGTCAATCTGCACAATAGTGCATAACTTTCCCTCCAGTAAGAGTGGCAGTAAGAAAGAGGCTAGCACCTATAGACTGGTGATTCTTACCTCTGTTAGGAAAACTAATGGGAACACTGTTAAAGGAAAGGTTGGTAGAGTATCTTGAATCAAATGTGCTGCAAGACCACAGGCAGCATGGATTCACAAGGGGGAGATCACGCCAGACAAACCTGATTGATTTGTTGGATTGGGTGACCAAGGGAATAGAGCAGGAGAGGGCAGTGGACATGGCCTATCTGGACTTTAGCAAGGCTTTTGACACTGTACTGCACAGATGACTGACTAAGAAATTCAGCAGCCTAGTGGTGGGATCCTAAGTGATAAACTGGATTAGGAAGGGAAGGGGAAATTGTTTAACCAGTAAAGGTACACTAAGCCACAGCTGTTTCCAGGTGGACCTGGGAGCACAAGGAAGTTAAGTGACTTGCTCAGGGTCACAAGGTATGCAAGTGGGAGCTGACAGGATTTAAACCCAGGTCTCCAGATTTGAAGCTCAGTGCTCTTAACCACTATGCTATACTGCCTCCTAGATTAGAAACTGCTTAACAAATAGGAGACACAGGATGGTGGTTAACATCCCTCACTCACTCTGAAGATGGAAGAGTGACCAGCAGGACACTACAGGGCTCAGTACTGAGACTGGTTCTCCTCAATGTCTTCATAAGTGACAGTGAAGATGAACTGGAAGAGAAGGTATGCCTTTTGCAGATCATAACAAAATCCGTCATAGGGTGGACAATGAGGAGGTGGAGGAAAGAATGTGTAGGGATCTTAGGAAACTCTAGGAGTGGTTAAAAACATGTATTTTGAGGTACAAACATAGAAACACAAAATTTGGTACAACACCAAAAAGGGCAAAATTATGCACCTAGGACATGGTTAAATCCATGAACTGAGTATAGGATTTTAGGGCAAATATTGTCAGTCACAAAGAATGAAGGGGACCTTGGTGTTTTCATATCTGATGATCTCAAAGTGGCAGGATGATGTGAAAAAGCACTGGGTAGGGTCAGTGTGATGCTAGGATGCATTGAGAGTGGTATCTCCAGCAGGAGAAGGAGGTGGTGTGGCCACTGCATCAGTCACTGGTAAGACCCCACATGGATTATTGTGTCCCGTTCTGGTGGCCCCTCAGAAATGATATAGACAGGGTGGTGACAGTCAAGAGACAGGCAACTAAAATGGTTCTGAAGTTCACCAAAAGCCTTACAAAGAGAGACTGAGCAATCTCAACCTGTATAGACTGAAAAAGAGAAGAGCAAGTGGGGACATGAAGGATACCGACAAGTATTTGTATTTATTTATTTCACCAGGAAAAGGCTCCATTGAGCAAGCTCTTTTACAAGGAAGTCCTGGGTAGGACAACATACAATGTTAAAAAAAGTATGTTATAGTGTTTAGAGATATACAAGACATATACATAGTTGAAATAAAATTTCAGGAATTATAACTCTGACAGATTTCATGAAGATATAAAGTATATAAGGTATAGAAAGGCATACAAAGCAGAAATCAGTTCAAACGTTAGTCTAAGCCTCAATATATAATTAGCCCATATAACTGAATGACCAATATAAGCATCAAATGTGAGTAAAAATGTATCTTATAGCCACAAGAACAAGCATTAGTGTAAATCTTTTCAGCAGGGGTTTTGAAGGTACTAGGTCTAACTAGAGTAATGAGCTTTAGTGAGGCCTGTACAGAATTCTATCTTGTGGGGATAATTTATTTATTGATTGAAATGTTTCACCAGGAGGGCACACTGAACAACAAGTTGCTCATCTCACGGAGTGACCTGGGGTGAGGGGGTTACAGGAGGATAAGAAAACAGGGATTATACAATTAATGGATGGAAGAACAATTACATTGTGTAAGAGCAGGTAGACAAAATAATGCAGCAGTATAACAGGGTACCGGCAGTACAGTTTGCAAAAATACAACAACGGGGTCCACAGGAAGGATACAGCATGACAGGCAGTACAACTTATACAAACAGAACAATCATAGTGCTATGATATACCAGGTGCATGTTCAAGGTAGTACATAAGTGCTGTAGTAGGAGTACGGAGGGGAGTAGGTAATAAGCACTGAAGAGGTGAAAGTGGAAGAGCAGAAGGGTAGGGGAGGGTAGGCAGCCAACACCAGTTACCCCTTCAGGATGATGAAGAACCCTGCAAGGAGAGTTGGGTCCGAAGAGGGGGGGATGCTACCCAACTCTGGATCCTCCTTCAGGATTTGTGTACCCTGCAAGGAGGTAGGGAGTTGGTAGGCAGGAGTTAAGAATAAAGGTAATTACGGAGGGTTAAAGCAGGAACAGCTGGGAAAGAGAAAATTGTGGAGGGCAGTGCTAAGGGAATTGATGGAAGAGGAGCGGCGTGTATTTGAGGTGGGAGGGTGTTCCAGATTTTAGGAAAGTGATGGGCAAAGCTAGTCTGACTGATGAGGGTGGAATGGCATGGAACCACCAATGTGTGTGTGTCACTAGATCTGAGGGAATGGGAGGGTGGAGGAAGATTGGGGAGAGAGGATGAGAGGTAGGAAGGGAGTTCTCCAAGCCAAAATTTGGAGGTTAGTCTGACTCAGTGGGCGAAGAGACTGTTTGTTAATGAAGGGAAGGCAAGGGAATGATAGAGTTCACAGTGATGGGTACGAGAGGGACAGTCAAAGATAAAGCAACAGAAGGAGTTAAAAAGTATGTCCAGTTTAGTCAGGGAAGATTTGGGAGCAGCATCATAGACTACGTCACAGTAGTCAGAGATGGGGAGTATCATCTTCTGGGCAGGTTTGCACCTTACAGTGAGTGGGGTGCAACTACAATTCCTGTATAGGGCACCTAGCTTGGGGTGTAGTTTCTTCACGATTGTGTCGATATGCACAGAGAAGGTGAGGGGTTGGTCCAACCAAACACCAAGACATCTAAATGAAGATGTGTCCACAATGGCTGTCCCATTGAGGGTGTAGAAGAAGGGCTGGTTAGTGAGCCTTAAGGGTCTCTGCCTGGTGCCAAAGGTCATACAGACTTCTTCTTAGTGTTGAGGAAGAGCTAGTTTGAGGCAAACCAGGGCTGAACTTGGTTGAAATCATGCTGTAGTTTTGTTTCCACAGCAGAAGGGTTTTTACCAGAACTGTACAAGATAGTATCATCTGCCTATATATGGATGGAGGAGGTGGAGAAGGCTGTGGGAAGGTCATTTAGGAAGACATAGAAAAGCAGGGAACCAAACACTGAGCCCTGTGGTACTCCATTTTTGATAGGGAGAGGAGGTTAGGTGGAGTTGGAGAAATGTAACCAATTGGGTACTGCCCATGAGGTAGGATTTAAACCAGTTTGTAGCAGACAAGACAAGGCCTGCTGTGGAGAGGGAGTCAAGAAGCAGAGTATGAGAGACAGTGTTAAAAGATTTGGCTAGATCAACAAAGATAGCTGAGGTGATCAGGCCATCGTCCATCCTAGTAAGGATGGAATTGCTGAGGCTGAGGAGGAAGGTGGTTGTTGAGTGGTTCTTCTGAAAACCAGATTGGAAAGGCGTGATGAAGGGGGAATTAGTGAGGGAGGGGGACAGTTGGGAGGAAACCGGGTGTTTCTGGAGTTTAGCAAGAGTGGGAAAGAGAGAGAAAGGGCTATAGTTACCGGGGTGGACTGATCACCACCCTTAGGGAGAAGAAGGACAACATTGTGTTTCCAGGATGTGGGAACTTGAACAGATGTAAAGGAGATATTTAGGATTAAAAAGATAGAATGAACAATAAATAAAGCAGAGAGTTAGAGAAGTTTAGGATCAAGATCATCTGGAGAGGACCCTTTAGATGAGTTAAGAGAGAGGAGGGCACTTAAAGCTTCATCAGGGGAGATGGTGGTGAAGGAGAAAAGGGTCAAGCAGATGAAGGATGTGGTAGTGGTGGGCTCGAGGTAGGGGCTGGTTGGAGAGGGAGGGAGCATAAGAGAGAGAAGAGGTGCAAGAGGTGTAGTAGGCATTGAATTCATTGGTCACCAAGTAAGGGTCAGATAACAAAGAATTCTTTATTTTAAGAACTGGAGTGAGAGGGTGAGAGGGAGGAGAGACTAGGGTGTGGATCACCCTCCAAAATTTGGATAGGGAGTTTATATTCTTGAGGAATGAGGATTTGAAATTTTCAGACTTTACCAGTGTGGTAGCTTCAGTACAACAGTTGTGTAGCATTCTGTATGTGGAATAGTCGCTGGGGTGCTTGGTAGATGTGTGTTTTTCCATGCCTGGTCATGCTCCCTGAAGCAGGCCAGTAATTCTGGGGTGATCCAGGGGAGCTGTATCCCACAGGTTCTGTTCCTTTTATAGGGATCAAATGTATTCCAGGTGGAGATGAATTTAACCTTGAAGTCAATCACTTGGTCAACGGAAGTGGCAGAGGAGAGAGGGGCCCAGTCTGTAGAGGCAAGTTCAGATTTGAGTGGGGGCAAGATCTAAGGATTTGAAGGAGTGAAGCTGAATGATTTTAGGAGGGGGTTTGGGGTAATGGACCCTGCGAACCATGAAGACTGAATTGTGGTTGCTGAGGGATATCTGACATGATTATGTGGTGCGGATGTGCAAAAAGTGCCCAGTTAAGCAGGATATGATTCTACATTTTATTTGTATGGGCTTAAGTATAAGTTGAGTGAGGTTTAGTGCAGCAATGTCTTTCCGTAGCTTAGCTGACTTGGGAGACAACCAATTTAAATTCAGGTCACCCAGTATGAACAGTTCTCCAGATAGCAAGATAGAGGCAAAGGAGTATAAGAGTTCCATTGTGACTGAGGGTGAGAGGCTTGGGTGGCAGTAGATACCAGCTACAAAAGCAGGGACTGTGTCAGGAAGAATAATGTGGGTGACAAGGGACTCATATGAAGCTGGGAAGGATGAAGATGTGATCACTGTAAATTGCAAAGACCACAGGATATACATGGCCACTCCTCCACCCTGACCTGTCTGGTCCTGTCTAGAGAGGGAATATACAGGGATGGCAATGGCATTGTCTGGGATGCTTTTTTTGAGCCAGGTCTCAGTTGTAATTAAAATGCCTGGGGTGTGTGATACCATGAGGGTTTGGATGAGGACAGTTTTAGATAACAGGCTGCAGATGTTTAAGTGAAGAAGTTTCAACCCACTGTGGATAATCATAGCGACTGTGGAGTTTGATGTAATGGAGTTGGGGGAGCAGCCGAGGGGGGGAGGGGGAAAAGAGAGGGCCAGGGTTGGGATGGATGTTCCCAGATGAGAGAAGGAGGAGGGCAAAGATGAAGTAGTGTAATTTAGGACTTTTGTATTAAAAGTGGAAAATTTAGGAGGATGAAGAAGGGGGGATATGATAGAAGGCAATAAAGAGACAAAGATAGGCAAAGTGGTTTGGAAGAGAAAAAAGGCACACAGGAGGGAAAGGGGAAAGTAGGACCATATTTCAAAAGGGGTGGTGAGGGTGATTGCAAGTATGAAGGAGGTAGCAGGAAGTGGAGGGGGAAGGATGTTACAGTAGGTGTGATAAGGAAAGGGGAGATGAAGGTCAGCACCAAAAAGGGGGAAAGAAAGAAGTAGAGGGTTATCATTTTTTGAGGAGGGAGATAGGGGTTACGTTCAGTATGAGACTTTTTGACTGAGATACAGAGGGGAGAGTAGTGAGGGTAATGGAGGTGGACAGAGTTTAGAACAGTTCCCTTTAAGGGAACAGTAGCAAAGTAGGAGGGAGCTTGTAGTCAGAGCCAAAGCCTATATAATAGAGGTCGCGGTCAGGCCAGGGTGGGCAGGTGGGACAAATTATGCAGTTAGCAAGCTGTGCATGTCAAAACTAGAGAAATTTGTTTTAAAAATCCTAGTTCCAGTTTGAAAAGCAGTGCTGAAACCAGGGAAGAAAGGCAAGCCAATCAAGAGAGACCAAGGATGTGAGCTGGCAAATGAGGAGCCAAGTCCAGGCTAAGGCTGCCGACCATAGTTCAGGCTAGAGAGAGAGAGGGCTTCCATGGTGGTCCAAGACCGTACCTGAGTCTGGGCAGGTGGGCAGATTGATGTTCACGGCCAGCTTTGTTTAGTGCTGGTCTGCTTTCGGCAAAAGTGCCTACTCAGGGCAAATGTCCTGAGTCTGGGAAGGCTGGCAGATTGAAATTCACAGCTGGCCCAGTTCAGGGCTGGTCCACTTTTGGCAGAGGTGTCCGCTCAGTGTAATTGTCCTGAATCTGACAAGGTGGGCAGATTAAAGTTCGCAGCTGGCTCAGTTCAGGGCTGGTCTGCTTTTGGCAGAAGCGCCCACGCAGGGTGAATGTCCTGAGTCTGGAAGGGCAGATTGAAGTTCACAGCCTGCTCATTTCAGGGCCAGTCCACTTTCAGCAAAAGCACCTGCTCAATGAGAATGTCTTTAGTCTAAGTGGGCAGGCAGATTGAAGTTCGTGGATGGCTCGGTTCAGGGCCAGTTGGCTTTGGGCAGAAGCACAGACTCAGGGTGAATGTCCTGAGTCTGGGTGGGCAGGCAGATTGAAGTTCACGGCAGGCTCAGTTCAGGGACAGTCTGATTTCAGCAGAAGTGCCTGTTTAGGGCTAATGTCCTGAGTCTCAGTGGTGGGCAGACTGAAGTTTGCAGCCGGCTCGGTTCGGGGCATGTCTGCTTTTGTTAGAAGTGTCTGCTCAGGGAGAGATCATGTGATGTCTCACTGGGACTAGCACCTCTAGAGACTAGCTCCTGCTCCAACTCTCAATATACGAACAAAATAAAGTAATCTACACTTGAATTCCAGCCTACCTACGACGGATCAGGTTCCCGATAGATCTCCGGTGTGTTGACAACAAGTAGAGAGGCTGATAATTACGTGAAAGCCTCCTACTTTCTGATGTTCAGTTTGGGGCCTAAAATTGCCATGGAGGTCAAAATGCACCAGGCTCTACCACGCCACATGCCCCTGCAGACCCAGAGAAGGGTCCGAAATTACCTAAAAGCCAAACCGGGGGCTCTATGAAACCAGTGGCGCCTATTGTAACCCAGCAAGTCTTAACTCCATTATCAGAGCAGAAGTTCATGGAAGAGCTTCAGCCATTTAAAACTGCATTGCAAGATATCACGGCAGAAATTAAATCTCTCAGATGGGAGCTCTCAGATACCAATAGGGCCATCTCAGATGTTACAGCTCGTACTACATCTCTGGAAAGCTGGAAGGGCAAAATAGAACCTGAAGTGGTGAGCCTTAGGCAACGAGTGCACAAAATGGAAGCCAAATTAGAAGACAGAAGAGGTGGAGGGATCCTTACCCATCATATTTCTACAAAAAATGCTAACGTAAATTGCTGGACCCTCTCCCAATAATACCACTTACATAATAGAGAGGGCTCACTGCTCGCTATATCCAAAACCTGCAGTTGGAAAACCCCTGAGACCACTTATAATAAAATTCCTCAATTATCTTGATAAATCCAATATCCTTGATCAGGTCAGAAAAGTGTAGCAAGTTTTATGGGGGGCCAACAGTTAAGACTGACACAAGATTTACCAGCCTTGGTGAGGCAAAGAAGATTGGAGTCTCACCCCCTGGTATCTAAACTAATAGCAGCAGAGATCAAGTACAGGGTACAGTATACATCTCATTTGGTTGTTCATCACACCGGCACCTGGCATTTCTTTGACAATGTGCAACAAGCTATTCCCGCTCTACAGGCTCTGTTTCCAGATCTATTCTCCACTCGCTGATACCCCATGAAGAGACTTGCCCGGGGTTCTCTTTTACTTTGTTTCCTTTTACTACCTTTCCAAGTTTTGGAATAGGAGAGTGTCTTGGATCGCTCTGAGGAAAAAAAAAATCAGCAGATACCGCTGTTTGACCATAGGAGGGCGACAGAGACCGTACAATGAGTATGTGAGTAAAATTGGTATTCATCCTGCAATAGAGTTGGTGTTTTCTTTTCTCTTTTTTGGTCAGAAGGCGATTTATAATTGATACATAGACGTCTACAGACTCAATCCAGGACAAGGCTTTTATACAGAATGTCGCCGAATGGTAAACTGGGCTATTTGCAGAGTTAGTTAATTTGATCTATGCTCTTTTCAAGTGCTACATAGCATATTACCTTTAGCTTTGAGTAGTAAATTCCTACTGTATAGGTTAGGAGCGTTACCTGGTCTTCAGTAACAAATATGAGAATCTGGAGTGCTTTTAAAGTCCAATAGATGGGTTTATGTTTAAAATGTGTAAACAGGAGCCACGATAAGCAAACAGTTGCTTACAGAGTTGATGACTAGTAGTTTCTTTGTTAGTTTCTTTAATTATAAATGTCATTGTTTTACCTATTGCATTTATGGGCATTGGCTGTTGTGTTTTGGCTACTATTAAGATGAACCTGTCATTATAATATTTTAGGATGTTAAAGGGGTGGGAGTTGGGGTGGGAAGCAATGTTTTGGTTTTCCTGCAGTTTCTCAGGGCAATGCATACTAGCGTGAGGGGGGTGCTTCTACAACCACATTATGTGTAACATTTTGGATGTTATTGGTTGCAATGTCTATGTTTCAGGGGCAGTTAAGGGCAATCATCTCAGAAATAACTCAGCCTATTAAAAGTATAGACTATATTGTTGTAGACGAAGGAATTGGGGTAAAATGGGGATATGTTGGGGTTACTTTTTCCTTTTTATTGTTTTTTTTTATATTCCAAGTTTCATTATCTGTAACATGTTATTGGGTGGGATATGGGTTGCGGGAGGACACGGTTGATTGGGAACCGGTCTAGCGGTAAAAGGGTGAGGGGAGGGAAAGGGAAATACACTGGTCGCCACTGGAATCATACAAAATAGTTGTTTTAGAAAATTGTATTTATCATTTGGAGATTATTTTATTCTTGCAGAGCAAAATTCGACATTTTGAGTGGTCATGGCAGTAATTTTAAAATTTTGTTCTTGGAATGTTAAAGGTGCCCAGTCCCCCACCAAATACTATTACATCTCCATAAACTCAATATTGATGTGGCGTTTCTTCAGGAAACCCATTGCCCACTTCACAAATGCATTGTTTACGAAGAACATGGGTAAGGGAAGTATTGGGGGTAGGCCTTGATACCCGGAAGTGTGGAGTTGCTGTGTTGGTAGCACGCTGGGTACCTTTTAGGCTGCTACAATCGATCAGTGAACCCCAAGGCAGATATATCCTTTTAAGAGTCATTTTGGGTCATACGGAATTAATATTAGGATCAGTTTATGGCCCTGTCGGGGAGGACCCACAATTCTTTACCACACTTATGACTAGCTTAGCTTCTTGATCCTCTCTCCCTATATTAATTGATGGGGATTGGAACGTAGTTCTTTGTAATACATTAGACAGATCTAATCCCCGACACTCTCCTCCTACTCCTGCACAAATGGCCCTGAAGGATTTTATGGACACCATGGGTCTTGTAAACTTCTGGAGGGCCCTTTTTACCTCAGCAAGAGATTACTCATTTCATTCCCTACCACACAATACATTTTCACGAACTGAGTACTTTTTGTTGGGGACTGAGCATCTAGCTAGGGTTCAGACTTGCACTTATTTAGCTAAAATAATCTCTGATCATCATCCAGCTCTTTTACAGTGGTCCCTACCTGCTTCAATGGGCTATGATACAATTTGGAGATTCAACCCTCAGTTATTGAAATCCCAACAATTGGTAGAAACCTTGCAAAACTTAATAGAGAAATTCTATGACGAAAATCCTTTCTCCATGCCAAAACTCGATGTGTTATGGGGAGCCTTAAAATGTTCACTAAGAGGAGAGATTATCCACCTGGCCTCTATTAGGAAAAAGAAAATCTCTCAAGAAACCTCTGTATTATTACAGCAAATCAGAACCTTAGAAAAATCCTTGTCCTCATATTCTAATTTAACGGACTTCGAAAAATTAGAAAGTCTGCGCTTTTAACATAATATTCTTCTTAGTGACAAAACTGAACATTTCCTTCTTAGATCAAAAGTCACTTACTTTGATCAAGGGGACAAAGCTGGGAAGCTATTAGTGTTATGCCTCAGAGCACAAACAGTTAATAGAATTGTACCAACCATTCGAGATGCTGCTGGCATTATCCATACTTCCCCTAGAGACACTGTCTTTTGTTTTAAATTATATTATCACTCACTTTATTCATGCTCTCCTTTACCCTTTAATAGTTTTGATCTAGATCATTTTCTCCAAGAAATAGACCTTCCATACCTGTCTCAACCTCAAATAGATATTCTTTAAACCCCGTTGACTTTAACAGAGGTTTATGAGGCCATTGATGCACTTCCACTAGACAAAGCACCAGGCCCTGATGGTTACACATCAAACTTTTAAAAATTTTTCAAAATTCATCTAGGTACAATATTACTTAACACTTATAATTACATTTATATGCAAGGCCTCTCAGATAACAGTCTCACTGCTGCTACTATTGTGGTGCTTCCTAAACCAGGTAAGGACCCAACAATGTTATCAAATTACTGCCCCATATCACTAATAAAAGTAGATCTGAAGATTTTAGCTAAAATATTTGCTAATAGGATGGCTAAGGTCTGGCAGACCCTATTAAGTCCTGTACAGGTAGGATTTGTAGCTGGACGCTTATCAGCGGATCACCTGCACAACCTTTATCATCTTATTTCTGCATCCAGGGCTCCCATATTCCAACTGTTTTGGTGTCCTTAGATGCAGAAAAAGCCTTTGATCAGGTGTTCTGGGACTACCTGTTTAATTTACTTCCACAATATCATATTGCAGCACAATTTATACAGGGGATAAAAATCCTCTACTTACAACCATCGGCTGGTATATCATGTAATGGAGTCCTTTCCCCATCTTTTTTACTGCAACAGAGTACACGTCAGGGATGCTCCTTCTCTCCATATTTGTTTAATTTATATTTAGAACCTCTTATTTGGCAGATTAATAATTCTACACTAATTTCTGGTATTCCAATCAATCATTCCCAATACAAATTATCGGTATATTCCGATGATACTATGCTTCATATTACCCACCCATCTAAAGCTATACCTGCTACCCTAAGCATCATTCAGGATTTTGGCAGACTATCCAACTACAAATTGAATTTGACTAAAACAGAGGTAATGCCCTTAAATAATCAGACCCTAAAAGTGAATATTCAACATCTTGGGCTTTCTTGGGTAAGAGATAGAATGAAATATCTGGGCATATATTTATCTCAATCTCATTCCAAAATGAAACAATATAATCTGGATCAGTTAATTACACAGATGAGAACAGATATGAATCACTGGGCTTTACTCCCCATTTCCCTTTGGGGACGCATTAATACAGTTAAAATGAATATCCTTCCCCGGCTGTTATACCCCCTTCAAATGCTTAACCAATTTCTCCCTAAATCTTGGTCTAACCAGCTCCATGGTATCATCTCCAAATGTATTTGGAAAAATAACCCCCCCGTAGGGCAATCTCTAAATTACAGAGATCCAAAGAACGAGGAGGGTTACAAGTTCCCAACATTTACCGTTATTATTTCTCGATTAACTGCTTGGTTGTTTCACATTGGCTGAGGCCTATATCAGATCCTGGTTCTTACCCTTATTCCCCATTGTGGCTCCAAATAGAAAAGTCACTTGGTGCATCAATGGGTGTAGACCTAAAGGGACTACTTTATCTTCCCCTTAACAAGGTCCCCAACTGGTTGAAATCCACACCTATCATGGCATCTCTTCAAACTCACATGCAACTTAATAAGACCCTAGGCTTTTCATTGGAGAAAGACACCTCCCAACCCATTTTGGGTAATCCCAACTTTAGAATTGGAGGTAAAGTTACTAAGCAGTTCTTTTGGCCGGATGGTGTGGGGAAAAAAGTGATAGATCTAACAGAGAATTATAAATTGCTTTCCTTCTCAGATATGAGTAAAATACAATTTACCAACCTCTTTTTGTTTTAAATATATCAAAATTCCCCAAGCTTTAATACAGAATCTTGGTAATGGTCTTTGGGATCAATATATGATTTGGACCGGTTCTAGGTACAATTTTGGTGTGGCCTGCATCTCATTGTATCTCTTTTTATTATAAGGAGCTTCATGCTCGGTATGGGGACTCAGATGATACTCCTCATTATGTATGGGATAAGATAATTCCCCCATCAACTGTGGTCTCCAGTTACTGGATGCAAATCTGGAACAGATCGTATAAGGATGTCAGGTGGGACCGTTACAGGTTACTTCAGTTTTATGTTTTACAAGACCTATGTTATATGCCTGTAAAACTTAAGAAAATGGGGAAACTCCAGTCGGATATGTGTACCAGATATGGGTGTCAACGGGGTACGTTGCTCCACATTCTTTGGGAATGTAATAACGTATCCCCCGTCTGGGAATGTATTCGTTCTAGACTTGATCCCCTTCTGGGACTCCAAAATGCTTTTCAACCAGAAATTTGCATTGTTGGAGACTCACGGGATGTTCTATTAGGGAACCAAAGGAAACATATGACTTTGATATCCCTTTGTGCTAAAAAAATAATATTACTTCATTGGCTGGATCAACAAATTTCTATGTATATAGAATGGCTTCAAGAAATGCTTTTCACTTTACAAGCAGAACACCTCCTGGCAAACATTTCCAAATGTAATAAGAAATATCAGCAGATTTGGGCCCCCTTGCATACTTTATTGACCATTAAATTTTTCATCAAGACTACCGTATTGACTGTATTATTGTATTAATTTGAGCTCTGCAGAGGTTAAGATAAATACCTATACCATTATCATTGTTTAGTATAATGCAAGAAATGGTTTTTCATGCTTTGCGTTTATTACTAACTCATAGTGGAATAGGGTGGGAAGGGGTGGGTTGTAGGATTTTTTTTATTTTAAAATTCGGATGTTATAATTGATAATGTTTCAAATATCATTTGATATTTATGATAAACTATAGGTATAATTATTGTTTAAGGAAAAACTTATGTTTTTTGTCTCACAATACTTCATTTTTGATTTCTATAGAAGTATGAGAATATACAGGAGTTGTCATGTGTATTACTGTTTCCTAACTTTTGCACAAAATTGTTTCATGTACAATATGTTAAAGTGAAAATTTAATAAAGCTTATTAAATTTGAAAAAAAGAAGTGTCTGCTCAGGGCAAATGTACTGAGTCAAGGTGGGTGGGCAGATTGAAGTACATGGCTGGCTCAGTTCAGGGCTACTCTGCTTTCGGCAGAAGCACCCACTCAGGATGAATGTCCTGAGTCTGGGTGAATGGGCAGATTGAAATTTGCAGCCAGCTCGTTTGAAAGCCAGTCTGCTTTCAGTGACACCCACTCAGTAAGATCTTCTGAGTCTGTGCAGGGTATCGAAGTTCGGTGGTTAGCTCAGTTCAGGGTTGGTCTGCTTTCGGCAGAAGGGCCCACTCAGGGTGAATGCCCTGAAAGAAAAGATAAAGCAACTGATTGCAGATTTTCCTGTCTATGTACTGTGTTTGGGGATGTCCAGAAGTATGTCATTTGTATTTCTAAGGAAATAGTTACTGTGTGATATGTGAATTAGCTCAGTGATATAATTTGGGAAGTCGTTTAGGAGTACCTTTAAGGCCCAAGTACATAGATTCAAGCATTTTTCTGTTTGTTAAAGAGGTCCAACCAACTGTGGTGTACAGAGCACAATGATGGGCTCTGGGTCCTGCTTCTGTGATAAAGCTGAGTGCTCTGTGATAGAGCACGTCTAATTTGGTGAGATAGGTGAAGTACCTCATGGTGGTAAACAGGGTGCAGGAGGGGAGTCTCTTTCAAAGGAGGAAGAGCCCCATGAGCAGAAGGCATGTGATAAAACTGGAGGGGGAAGTTAAAGAGGAATATAAGGAAGTACTACTTAGGTGCCTACCTGTTGCCTTGGCTTGCTGAGATGGACAGCAGATCCTAAGGATCATTAGGGCAGCAGGGCAGTTAGGGGAACGTGATGTCATTCTCCACTTGGAAACAAATGACCTAGTGAAGGATGGGGTTGGGGTTGGGGTAGCACAGGGTGAGTTCAAGGAACTGGGGAGTAGCGATGCAGTGAAGTTAAATTCTGCCCATGTAGTGGATGCGAAGTGGTCCACTTTGCGTTATCATTCCGCTATACGAAGTGCCTATTTTAAACCCTCACTACGTCACTTTGCATTGTAATTATGATGTTGCATTGTTCACTCTTATTTATTTATTTATTTAGCTTTTGTTAACCAGGTAAGTACACTAGACAAGACAATTTGCCTATTTGCAGGTACGACCCGGGAGATTACAGGAAATAACATACTTAGACACTTGGGACAACATGGTACATAATTAGGTGCAGGTTACATATCATGAGACTACAAGGTAAGATTATAAATCACAATAATTAGAAACAGGTTTACATCATAAGATTAACATAAGATTACACAACATTTGGTTAGGCACAGGTTACCCGCCTTGAGACTACAGGTAAGTTTACACCTAAAAGGCAGAGCATAAATTGTGGAGAAGTACAGAATGCAACATCTTTAGCCGGAAGTTATGTATGGGTGCAAGTGCTATCATGTGTCATGGGGATTTTTGACACCCACAGGCCGATGCCATTTTAAGATGGCTCCATAGGAAAGAGTGTAGGCTGCCCTGCAAGCGGGCAGCACGAACCTGTGTTGGGAAGGTGTTCCAGAGTTTAGGGGCACATGCTGCAAAGTCCCTTTCACCCATTTTGGTCCTGGTCACAGGCACCTTGAGTGCCGCTGACCCCTGTGCCCTAAGGTGATATGACGAGGATTCAGGATGGGCCAGAAGGCTAGCCACCCTTGGGGGGGGGTCCTGTGTTGAGGACCTTGCCAGTGAAGCAGCCAAGTACAAAGTCAATGTGCTTTGCAGGCAAGAGCCAGTTTAGCTTATTGTAAAGCTCACAGTGATGAGTGAGCTGGGGGGCTGACAGGGCAAAGCGGCAGATATTATTATAAGCCATCGACCATTTGGAGAGGTGGGCCTTAGTGGTGCAGGCAAACAGCAGGAGCCCATAACATAAAGAGGGGAGAAGCATCCCTCTCGCAAGGGCAACACGCACCGCTGGTGTGAGGCTGTTTTTTCCCCTGTAAGCCAGACCCAGTTTACAGTTGACTGTTTTACATATCCTCTGGATATGCAGGCCAAGGTCAAGCTGTGGGTTCAGCGTTACTCAGAGGTATATGAAATTGTCCGTGATAGGGATCGGGACATCACCCTTCCCGGTCACACAGAACGGCATACGGGCGGCCTTAATCTTGACCTGGGACCCCATGAGCATAGCCTGGTTTTTGTTTAGGTTAAGAATAAGCTTGTGGTTCAGGATCCACACCTGAATGTTTGCTAGGTCTGCACTCAGGTGTAGATTGATGATCCCGACCTCATGGGAGTGGGATAGTATAACCAGATCGTCTGCGTAGAGAAGTGGTTTACAGTGGACAGTGGTGTCAGGGAGATTATTAATAAAGATGGAGAAGAGCAGTGGTCCCAGGACGGAGCCTTGAGGGACCCCCATTGTTACCGAGATGGGACTCAAAAGCTCTTTGCCAAATTTGACCCGCTGCATTCTACCAGACAGGTAGTTGTTGAACCAGCCAAGAGCAGCAGTGGAGAGACCAATCGCTCTAAGCTGAGTTGACAGCATGGCATGGTAGACCAGGTCAAACGCCTTCAAGAGGTCAATGAAGAGTGCCCCCGAGAGTTTACCCTGGTCCATGGCCTCCCTAATCCATGATGTAACAGTAACTAGGGCTGTAGAGGTACCGTGCCCCTTTCTGAACCGATGTTGTACAGGAGTCATTAGGTTATACTCCTGTAAGTACTCTGAGAGTTGCCCTGCAACAACTTTCTCCAGCATTTTGCTAACTGCCGACAGGATGGATATGGGGCGATAGTTCTCTATCAGCTTAGGGTTCCCTTGTTTTAAGATAGGTACTACCCTGGCAACCTTCCATATGTCTGGGACCACTCCTGTTGCCAGGGACAGATTGATAATGTGCACCACCAGTGGCGCCAGTCAGGGTGCACCAAGACTGAGAAGCTTAGGTTCTAAGCCATCTTGTCCGGCACTAGAGTAGGGGAAGAGTCCCTCTAGCAGTTTCTGTACCTCCTGAGCCATCACTGCCCTGAACCGAAAGGGTAGGTGGGGTAAGGAGGCTGCTGAGGGCTGATTGCCACTACCCCCACCAATATTTGGGAATGACCTTGTGTACTCCGACAGATCCGTAAAGTAATGGTTGAAGGAGGTGGCAATGGTTTCTGAGTTATTACAGCTGGCACCATCAATTATCATGTCAGTGGACTCAGTTCTCTGTGCACCACTAACAACTTGTTTAATGTTCCTCCAGAACCATCTAGGATCACTGGCCGAGTTCAATAAGGCAGATTTGCAAAATTCGCTCTTGGCGATCCTAATGTTCCTCTTGCATTCATTTCAGAGTTGCCTATTCCTCAGGAGGATAGTTTGGTCAGCTGTGGCCTTGAATTTGGCCCAGCACTTATCTCTGGTGTTGAGAAGTGCCAGGAGGCTACCATGTAGCCATTTAGTGGCCTTCCTCCTCACCCTCCACCTGATAAGAGGGGCGTGTTTCTCCTGCAGGGTCTTTAGTGTGCTAAGGAAGTGACTGACAGTGGATGCAGGGTCATTGGCATTCCAAACTGCTGCCCAGTCTGTGTACTTGATGTCATTTTGATAGGAGGTCAGATCAAACTTTGAGTAATGTCTGATCTGGATAATTTTATGGGGAATTTTTTGATGTGGCACCCTCCAGACACAGTACACCGGGGAGTGATCTGAGCTGGAGTCCGGAAGGATACCAGATGAGCCGATCCTGTCCGGTCTACTTGTCAGGATCCAGTCCAGGAGTGAGCCCTTGCCACCCCCACTTTGGCATCTCGTAGGATCCTTGACAAGTTGAATCAGAGAGAGACTGGCAAGCGGTGGTTCAAAGGCCTTAGTGTTGCCACCCAGCCAATTTAGGTTGAGGTAACCCAGAATGATTACTTCATTTTGCCATATTACTGAGCCTATTGCACCAAGGAGGCCAGTCAGTCCCTCTACAGCCCCCTTTGGCGGATTGTATGCATATACAATGTGAATCTTTTTTGTCGTACCTAGTAACAGTACCGCATGTAAGGCCTCACAGGGGGTCTGCAAGGGTTGTTGGTCAGGAAGCTCGGACAGGTTTAGGTGGTTCCTGTAGTAGACCAGCATACCACCACCTCTCTTACTTCCCGGTCAATCATGCCAGATAAGGTCATAACCAGGGAGGGCACATGCTGAGCTGGGGGTGGTTGCCTTCAGCCAGGTTTCAGTAATTCCAAGGATGTCTGGACTGTATTGAGTTACCCAAACCCAGAGTTCCGTTAGGTTTGGGAGCAGGCTTCTGATATTTAGATGGGCCACTTTCAGCCCTTTTACCACTGATCAGCCCCCCATGTAAGAGGGAGGTCTGGGATAACGGCCCTGAGTTTAGTTCGATGTCTCCTGCCAGCACAAGTGTCACCAGCAGGAGCCAGAGTAGATGCCTTAACGGGGGAGGTCTCTCCTTGCTCAGTGACCTACGGTCATCGCGCCTACATTTATGAGAGGGTCTCAGCAGGTGCCTTAGTTTGAGGCCACCAAGGACCATGGTCAGGGGACAGCCCTTTGCTATGATGTTAGAGAAGGTAAAATCCAACTCTTCCTGTTGAACACATGTGCACCATGGTGCTGTGTTAGGGGGATCAACCGTCCCGTGGGTCCAGGAGATCCAGAAGACGGTAAGGCACACAGTGGCTATAGTGGCTAGTGAACCTAGGAATAGCCGACACCGGACTCGCTTTGGTGGGAGCTCAGTGAGGCCCATGACTCCTCCAGTACAGTCGTCCCCTGGAACAGAACCACTTTGGGTCACCAGAGGATACCTGAAAATGCCCCCGTGCAGTTGCCTGACAAGTGACACCACACAGTGGCGCAGGTGGTGTTGTTAGCAATAGATAACTTAGGGCATGCTACCTCATTGTGCAGCGAGCCTCTGCGACCGCAGTAACTTACAGGGTGACAGCCTAGAGTAACCCTCAAATTAGTATTACTATGTAGATTGATAGCATAGGAGGTGACTAGCTGTGACGCCTGTAGCGATATACTGGAGGTCTGGAAATTAACCCTACCACTTTTACCTTGCTGGATTGCAAGTGTCTTACCTTGGTAGTCTAGTCTGCTGCTAGTAGAGGTCAGTCAAGAATAGAGTACAGCGGTCATACCCTAGATTCGCCCTCCAAATTGGACTACTCAGTTGGAGGACTGTAAGGATGCGCAGTTTACTCATAGCACTAAAGTTACCATGCTGGCGTGCAGCCTTAAGTGCAACTAAAATAAGTAGAATACAAGGGTTAGGCAAGAACAAATTGCAAAGGCTATTCCCCTAGTGTAGCAGACTATGCAGCAGACAACTAGAAATACAGGGGTTAGGCCTGAACAAAGTGCAGAGGCTATTCATTGTGCAGCAGACTGTCTGTAGTGACAAGGTCAGGTAGGGGAACAGCTATGGATCCAGAACCCAAACCCCCCCACAGCCCCTTACCACCCTACTCGGTCTGATTGGACAGAGTGACACTGGGGGTGCGGCTACAGCGTATTTAATGGGAGGAGGGAACAGGGTGGGCCAAAATTTAAACAAAGAGATGCAGGTGCCTCGAGAATTACAGCAGCAGGCAGGGGGAGGTCGCTCGGCAGGTAAGTGACTCACAATTACCACAGTCTCACAAACAGGCTAATTTCTCAAGTCCACCTTTCTCTGTAAAATTGGTTTCCCTGCTCCAAGTCCCTCCACAACCCCTTCTGGATTCAGCAGCTGCTTCAAAAACTTGCGATTGGATTTTGGTCTGCAGGGGAGGTCCGATCGGTTTCCCAGTGCCTCAACCCCATGGCTTGCGGCTTCGTGGAAGGCAGGGAGCAAGATCCGCCCGCTCCCAGCTAGGACAAGGACAGAGTAAAGTTTAGCAGCAGTCTACACTGCTTTTTGTTTGGGGAACAGCAGTTTGTGGTAGCCAATCGGCGCTTTTGCCAATCAGCTGTGCAGAAATGGCACCAAATTTAAACAAAGAGATGCAGGGGCCTCAAGAATTACAGTGGCAGGGGAGGTCGCTTGACAGGTAAGCGACTCACAGTTACCACAGTCTCACAAACAGGCTAATTTATCAAGTCCACCTTTCTCTGTAAAATTGGCTTCCCGGCTCCAAGTCCCTCCACAACCCCTTCTGGATTCAGCAGATGCTTCAAAAACTTGCGATTGGATTTCAGTCTGCAGGGGAGGTCCGACCGGTTTCCTGGTGCCTCAACCCCGCAGCTTGCCTTACTTCACTTTGAGGCAGAGTGAGAATTCACAGGCAGCCCACATGCATCACATGGCTTATACAGAGTAGGTCATATGCTTCAGGCAGGAAGGGACTCATGCTTGAAAGAGAGTTTCACTTACGGCTTGTAGTAGGAAAAAGAGGTTGTGTGTAGCGATACAGTGAAGTTAAATTCCATCAGCGAAGTAGACGCAAAGTACACCACTTTGCATTACTTCATGGCTAAGCAAAATGTCCATTAAAAGCACTGCTTCGCCACTTTGTCTTGTGATGATGGCGATAATGACTTTACATTGGTTGCTTTTTCTGCCTTTAAGGGTCGAATGAGAATTTACAGGCAGCCCACACACATCACATGGCTTACTCTGTCTAGGTCACATGCTTCAGGCAGGCAGGAAGTGAATCATGCTTGAAAGAGAGTTTCACTGCAGCAGCAGCCCCTGGCTCCAACAACACCTTGGTCACCCCTCCACCTGTGCCTGGTCCTCCCTGCACCTCATTAGTGTGGGAGTTCTTTACTACACTGCTTGGGGACAGCAGTGTAGTTAAATGAAATCTGTGTGGTGTGGAGGTGCACCGTAGACCCAAAGGAACTTAACTTGGCACTGGTGGTCAGCACACCCACCTGTACAACCACCACCATGTACAGTGGCAGGCCAAGGGTTGCAGAACAGCGCAATAATGTATCTGCTGGCCCTGCTGAGGAAGTGGGGGCAGCATGGCGTCCATCTGCGCATGGTGGGGTGAAGAAGGAAAGGGACATGGATCAAGCGGCTGGCTGCTCAACCACCACAACCTGCAAGAGGTGACGGTGACAACCCTGTCCAACTACATGCCACACAGGCCGATTTGAACTTGATGTGGAGTGAGTTGGAGGCTGTTAACCACTGTCTTGACAATGCTGAGCAGCAGCTGGAGCGAATTGAGGGGCACCAGTTACAAATTATGGGTATGCTTCAACTGCTGCTGTCCCATCAGAACGTTGATCATTAGTTTTATTTTGTCCTTGCACCCACCACCCTCTGTGTGAAAAAATATGTCCTGACATTGTCCCTGATCAGTCCCCCCTCTATCTTCAAATGTTGGGCACTTCCTCAAGCAAATCTCTTTTTCTGGATGATGCTACTCTCTTGTATGTTGTTGATTTGCTTTTGGTAATAGATATTTTCTGTCATATCCCCTCCCCTGGTCATCATCATTATCATCTTCAACAGGAAACGCTACATCACAACCTTTTTGAGGGGCGAGGAATTTAATACCAACAGACCCAGACATAGCTACCTTAACTTTCTTTTTCTCTGGCTTCCAATCGGTGTATCATCAGAGCTGGAAAAAATATATATAACTGCTGTGATTCGTGAAGAACGTGACTTATCTTGTGCTAAGTGACTGGTGTGACATGACTAATAAACTGTATGCAAATACTTACAGCTGTACTTCCCTGACCTGTGCCAACCCAAACACCCTGACTTGAAAACATATATTAATGATTACAGTGGTCAAGCCAAGATACTACAAAACAGGGTTACATGCAACGTACAACCCAAAAACTTAAATTTTTGTAATTCGTGAATCATTGTGACCATGAAGATGAAAAACGCGATTTGTGTCATGAGTGACTCGTGATGATCACCCTGACTTAAAAATGCACATTAATGAGTAAAATGTTCATGCCAAGATATGCACCACAAGATACTCTGAAGGGAAGTCAAATAAACAACTATGACTTAAGTTACAGATAGAGATTAGGTCCTAAAGAGATGCAAATGCACAGACAGATTAAGACTGCGCTGTGCGCTCAAGAGATGCAGAAAGAAAGGCACAACAACACCTTAACCACCGCTCACAAGTCATAAATCCAAATCTGGAAAGAATACCTTTTGCTGGTTGGTGGGGGGTGCAGTGAACTGCAGTAACAGTCCACTAACAAAATACCACAAAGCGGTACAAAATAACACAGGTGCAGTGGATAGCAGGTTCACACTGCTGCAATTACTTTGTGCCACAATAAAATGTGTCTGATTTGATGGCATGCATCTCACACACACACACTCACACACACACTAAGTAATGCATAGCAAATTGAAAACTTCAGTAATATAAAACTGAAATTATGCACTGCTGCACCACAACAATCAGCAAAAAAATTTCAAGAATTACTGAAAATATTACGTATGTACATTAATACAGTTAATACAGAACTGAGGCTGTGCAGATACTAACTTTGTTTTTTTTTTTCTTTTAGATATTTCCTAAAGAAGACCTAAAGTTGAAATGTAGATTTTTAACTCTATTTTCTATTTTCAGTGTGCATTTAATATAACCATTTTGTTTTGCTTTTAGACCACATGGTGACGCAGCACCTTGTTTTTGTTTTTTACTATTAATACAGTTATACAAGAAAGGTTGACCAAAACAGTAAGACTGCCTTTTTCTCCCAGTTAAGCTACCTCCACCACAGATATGCCCCTCCCCAAAGTACACTTCAAGTGTCTATCAGTACACAGACTGAATGTTCTAAATTAACATTCAAAATCCACACACAGATGATAAACTCTGGATGATATGAACACAGGAGGGTTTTCTACAATCGCTGTACTAAATTTTGAGAAAAAATGTCTCAAAAGGGTTTTTTAACTGTTTTAGGGAGTTACAATTACAGAGCTCTGACAGTAAACTGTCTCCAGCTACCACCACACACACCCTACACAGAACTGAGGCTGTGCAGAACAATCTAGAGCCCATGTGACCTACAATCTCATGAATCACTGCAAAATTTGCTTTGGAGCTCACAAACAAGGTGAAGTGATGCAAAGTACATTGATTTCCATGTACTTCACCTTAAAATTGGTGCAGAAGTGGTTGGGGGAAGGTGAAGTAACACAAAGTCATTGTATTCCATGGATTTCACATTCCTCATTATGATGCGAAGTACTCGCTTCTCGTCAAGGATTACTTAGAGGATTCCAAGTTACTCCACAAATTGCTTCACAGAGCAACTTTTGGCCACTTCGCCCACCTCTACTGGGGATGTTCTAAAAGAAGTAGTACAAATGATGGCATTCGCTGAGGTACTACCTGTCTACCTGTCTATTGTTACAGGGATGATACAGTACTCCACACCAGGAGCTTCAACACTTGGTTGAAAGAATGGTGCAGGGAACAGGGTTTTGGCTTCTTTGGGGACTGAGGGCTGACCTGGAAGGATATGGATCTATACGGAGGTGCTGGCCTGCATCTGTCTGGGAAGGGAACTGTAGTCCTTAGTGAGAGGTTTAAATGCTAGTTTGATGAACCTTTAAACTAGCTGAAGGGGAAGGCAGTAATACAAAGGGAGGAATAAACTGCCCTTCACACATATGGAAACAACAGGAAGAGAGGGCTCGAGGGGAGGAGACATCACCTGGGCACAAATGAAAGGAAACAGAGGTGTAGCAGAGGATAAGTGGGCACGAGACCAGAAGAGGAAAGGGAGGTATTCAGGAGGTTGGGCACAAAGCAGGTAGTGAGGTGGCAGAAAGTGAGAAAAGTTCTAAGTGGCAACAAAGACAGGAAGGGGGGAATGAGGTTGCAGGCAGAGAGGGAGCAAGATATGGAGAACCATGTATACCAACCCAAAGCATCTTGGAAATAAAATTACAGACCTGGAGACCATCATGACAGAGGCAGACCAGGAGCTTGTGGCCATTATTGAGTCATGGTGCACATGGAGCCATGACTGGGAGATGGCCATACCAGGCTACACTCAGTTTAGGAAAGATAGCGAGGGGAGGAAGGGAAGGAAGGGCGAAGGGGTTGTGCTGTATGTAAGGGAGGATATTCTGGACTGGGTGCTTTCTTCCCATCCCCATCTTATCCTGGCTTCTGACACACTTCCGGACTATTTTTAGTGATCACCACATGACCTATTGTGTACGTGAACTATGTATGCTCCACTCCCCTCCCAACTACCGCTGGATAAGGTCTTACAGATCACTAAAGACTGAAGCCCTTTGTTGAGACCTCTCCTAATATGACTGCTCCTTAGTTTACTCATCCCCAGATATTGTCTCTGCCCTATCCCTTTTCTGCCACCATCTAAATAAAGCACAGAACACCCTTCTTAGAAGGTGCTGAGTCAAACAATCCCATCACCCCAGGATATTGGCTGACATACTCCATCTATGCAACTTCCACAATCAGGCATGAGTGTGCCATAAATCCTTCCATCCCCCCCCCCCCGGATCTGCAGCATTATCACTTCCTAAAAAATGCCTGCACAAAGGCCATAAGAGCAGTGAAAGCAGAGTAATACAAGATGACCTTGTAGCAAAAGCTTGACTCCCCTTCTAAATTTTGGCATGCCCTCCATTCCCTTTTAAACCCCCTCCCAAGACTTCCCCTCTATTTCTGCTAATTGATGGCAAGCCTGTCTCAGATCCCCCTTATGTTGCCTCTATCCTAAACCCTTTTTCAAGACCTACATCCTCTCATTCAGCCCGTTAACTCCCACACCTGCCCCCCCAAACACTCTTTACTCCTCAGATGGTTTCCATTTTCTCCCATGTCTCTGCTCAGGAGGTTCTAGTCCATGCCCTCCTCTCCCTTAACCCCCACAAATCAAGCCCTGATGGTCTTGGCCCCCACATTCTCCAGATCTCCACTCCTACTACAGCCCTTTCTCTCACTCATAGCCTTCCTCTTTCTCCCATACAAAATCTCTCCTTCACTCTCTGTACTGTTCCCCACAACTGGAAAGCTGTCAAAGTCATACCACTGCACAAAGGAGGTGAACCTTTTCCTGGCAATTACTGACCCATATCCCTTCTCCCCTCCCTGGCCAAATTTCAGGAATCCATTGTTTTCTCAAGACCATCTGATTTCCTTTTCTTCTCAGATTTCCTGCCACCATTCTAATCAGGTTTCTGGAAAAAACACTCTACCATGACCTCCCTACTCCATGTGACTGATGCCATTCTCTCGGGCATGGACCGCGGTACATCACTGCAGCTATCTTTACTCACCTTGATAAGGCCATTGACACTGTCTCTCACTCCCTTTTCCTTACTAAACTTCATTCTGCTGGCCTTTCTACTCCTTCTGTGGATTGGTTCTGTCCATAGCTTACAGAGAATACTCAACATGTCCAGGCAGGTAACTCTCTTCCCTCACTCCCCATTCAAGCTGGTGTTCATCAGGGATCCATCCTTGGCCCCATTCTCTTCTCTCCTCTATCTTCTTAAATTACCTCCCATCTATCTGTGTCTCCTCTCAGATACACCTCTATGTGGATGACACTGTCCTCTACATCTCTGGTCCCTGTTTCCAAGAGGTTGGGTCCAAGCTACAGAATGACTTCAGCTAGGTACTGTACTGGGTCTGCCTCTGGCATGATGGTCTCCAGGTCTGTAATTTTATTTCCAAGATGCTTTGGGTTGGTACACATGGTTCTCCATATCTTGCTCCCTCTCTGCCTGCAACCTCATTCCCCCCTTCCTGTCTTTGTTGCCACTTGGAACTTTTCTCACTTTCTGCCACCTCACTACCTGCTTTGTGCCCAACCTCCTGGTTCCAAGAAAAGCAGCTCAAGGTTAACTCCAAGAAAACTCTCCCTGTCTTTTGGCGCCTCACAGAAACTAACCAAAATCCCACACCTAACTTCCTTTTATATCCTAGATGGTCACACTTTACAGTCTCTCTCTTCCTATTTGGACAGTCAACTTGATTTCTCAACCCACATAGACTTTATTCACTTCAAACTCCATCTAAAACTCAGAGCCATGTATAGCAATAAGGATGCCCTTTCCCCCAAGGTTTGCTGTGAATTATTAACATAAATCATCCTTCTAGTGTTCAATTACACTGATGGAGTCATTGGCTCTGCACCTGCCTCATCGCTTGCTAGGTTAGACACCCTTTCTAATGCTTTCTGCCAGTTTGCTGCATGCACTTCCCTAAGTACTAACCACTACACTCTACTCCTCTGTCTCTCCCCCCCCCCCAAATGCACCCCAGCTCCACACCTCCACCCTTGTTTCTAAATTCTGGATTTGCTCCCTCTCCTCTTACCTCTCAGCTCTCCTCTCCCTCTCATCTTCTTCCTCTTAACAGCTGAGCTGCAGAGAACCTCATACATTCTCTCTTCTCCACCCTCACCACTGTTCAGGACAAGCAGCCTTCTTCTTCTGTCTCCCTTCCCAGCTCCTCTAGGCTATCTCCATTGCTGTCCTGTTTAAAATGCACTCTTTCTCAATCTTTTTCCTCTGTTTGCTCCTTTCCTTCCTCCTCCTGACCCTGATGCCCCCTTTTACCTTACTCACCCCCCAGTTTACACTTCTTACTCACTGGTTCCCTTCTTTCTCATGCAATCCTCCCCCCAAAAAATTGGTTTTCTGCACCTTCTGTTGTAAATATTTCATCATTACATAGAAACATAGAATTTGATGACAGATAAGGACCACTTTGCCCACACAGTCTGCTCATTTCCCTACCTAATGGATAAGCTGCAGATCCTAGTTAACCAGCAGCCTATGTTTTCCTACCCCCACCCCCTAGAATTGCCTTATGACTATCCCATGCATACTTGAATTCCACCACTGTTTTTGACTCCACAACCTCTGGAGGAAGGCTGTTCCGTGCATCCACAACCCTCTCTGTGAAAAAATACTTCCTTACATTGCCTCTGAGCCGCCCCCCCATCTTCAAATTGTGGCCCCTTGTTCTTGCTCACCTCTTTTCCTGAAAGATGGTACCCTCTTGGACTTCGTTGATTCCCTTGACATACTTGAAAGTTTCTATCATGTCCCCCTCTCCCTCCTTTCCTCGAGACTATACATATTAAGCTCCTTAAGTCTCTCTTCATATGTCCTCCGGTGCAGACGCTGCACCATTTTAGTTGCCCTCCTCTGGACAGCTTGCATCCTGTCTATGTCTTTGCGGAGATTGGGTCTCCAGAACTGCACACAGTACTTCAGATAGGATCTCACCAGCTGTCTGTACAGAGGGATAACAACTTCCTGTTTTCTACTGGTGATGCCTCTCCCTATGCATCCCAGAATTCCCCCAGCCCTCCTTACTGCCCTCTCACATTGCTTTCCCACCTTTAGGTCATCTAATATGACTACCCCCAGGTCTCTTTCCATTTTTGTTGTTGTTAGTATCTCACCCCCCATTGTGTACTCTTCCCCTGGGTTTTTGTTTCCCAGGTGCATCACCTTGCACTTCTTAGCATTGAATCTAAGCTGACATACATTTGACTATTCCTCTAACTTTGCCAAGTCCCTTCTTATCCTTTCCACCCCACCTTGTGCATCAACTCTGTTGCAGATCTTTGTGTCATCTTCAAAGAGACATACTTTTCCTTCCAGTCCCTCTGCAATGTCACTTATAATGACATTGAAGAGGACCTATCCTAATACTCAATCCTGCGGTACCCTTCTAGTAACCCCCCTTTCTTCAGAGGGGACTCCATTTACTATTACCCTCTGTGTCCTATTCTCCAGCCAATTCTTTACCCAGGCTATCATCTTGGGACCCACTTCCAGGCTGGCTAACTTGTATTTTAATCTTTTGTATGGGACTGTGTCATATGCCTTGCTAAAGTCTGGGTAGGCCATGTCGACAGCCCCTCCCTGATCTACTACGTTAGTCACCCAGTCAAAGAAATCTATTAGATTCATCTGACATGACCTTCCCGCTGTGAATCCATGCTGCCTTGGGTACTGGGCCCCTCTGGCCTCTAGGTACATGACAATTCTTTCCTTCAGAAGTGATTCCATCATTTTCCCTATCACTGAGATTAAACTAACAGGTCTGTAGTTTCCTGCTTCTGCCTTGCTCACACTTTTATGAAGGGAAATCATATCTGCCCTCCTCCAGTCCTCAGGTACCACTCTATCCTCCCATGATTTGATAAAAAGGGTAGTCAGTGGTGTCACTAGTTCTACCCTTAGTTCTTTTAGAATTCTTGGATGAATCCCATCAGGTCCCATTGCTTTGTCCACCCTCAGTTTTAAGAGTTATTTCAGAACCCTTTCTTCTGTAAATAGGCTGGTATCAATTTCTGTATCCAGACCGTTTCTATTGTTTGGTTTAGGTACCTCTCCCTCTTCGTTTGTAAATACTGAGCAAAAATATTTGTTTAGTATCTCTGCCTTTTCACCGTCATCCTCTGCCCACGCCGCCTCCCCTTAATTAAGCCTCAATATCCCTCCCTTGGTCTTCCTACGCTCCCTGATGTACCTATAAAAGATTTTATCCCCCTTCTTAACTGAGTTGGCTATCTTTTCCTCGGTTTGGGCCTTTGCTGTTCTGACTGCCTTCCCAGCTTCCTTTTGCTTTAACTGATACAATTCTCTGTCCTGCTCTTTCTCTAAGTCCTTGCACTTCCTGAATGCTTTCTTTTTCTCTTGAACCTTCACTACCACCTCCTTTGAGATCCATAGTGGTTTCTTACATGGTTTTGTTTTGTTTATTTGCTTTGCACAAAGGCTTGCTACCTCTGTGATGGCAGTTTTTATTATTCCCCATTGTTCTTCCACCCCTCCTTCCTGCCCATTTGCTAGTGCATTCTTTAGGCACTCACCCATTTTGGCAAAGTCAGCCCTCCTAAAGTCCAGTACTTTTCCCTTTGTATGGCTTGACTCTACTGCTGTGTTGATTGTGAACCATACTGTTCAATGGTTGCTAGTTCCCAGATGGCTACCCACTTCAACATCTGCGATCCTCACTCCATCTCCATTTGAAAGAACCAGGTCTAAGATTGCTCCCTCTTGAGTGGGTTCCAATACTAGTTGTCTAAGTCATGCCCCCTGTAGGGCATCTAGAATAACCCCACTCTTAGAAGTGGCTGCTGCAACTGCACTCCAGTTAACATCTGGCATATTCAGATCACCCATCAGCAATATCTCCTCTTTTTCTGCCATTCTAAGTATACTTTCTATCATTTCCTTGTCCATTTCCTCCCCCTGAGAGAGGGTCTGTATACAACCCCTGTGCCGATTGTGGTGCCATTGTCTGTCTCCAAGTTGACCCACAGTGCTTCTTCTCCTCCTCCCTGTTTACCCTTTTGTTCTGTTGCTTTGATTCCTTCCCTTATGTAGAGAGCTACTCCTCCTCCTCTTTTACCCTCCCTGCCCCTCCTGTAGATAGTGTATCCTGGTATGTTTATGTCCCAGTCATGGTTCTGTGTGTACCATGTTTCTGTGACTGCCATGATATCCAAATGTTCCTCCTCCATCAAGGCCACTAATTCAGGGAGCTTGTTACCCACACTACGGGCATTGGTATTCATTGCTCTCCATTTTTTGATGACTTTACCTTTTGTAGCAGCATCCCACACTGTCCTTTCTACCTTGGTCTTTTTCTCATTTAGTACCCTTTTTTGTAGGGGGAGGCTGGGAAGTTCCTGCTGCTGATCAGTGCCTCCCCCCTTGACTAGTTTAAAAGCTTGCCAATGAAGCATTTAAACCGATTGCCCAAAAGACTTGTTCCCTTCCTGGACTTCCTTAAATGTTAAACACCATTTCTAGTCTTACCTATCTGTGATGTCAAACCCTTTTTTGTTCCATACTCCAGTGTGGCAGAATGATACCACCTACTACTTGTAGAAAGTGATTTTTATATAGTATATTTCATCATGTTTCAACATTATTGTAATTTTTCTTTGTCTCCACTTCCCCGTCCCACCTGGGTCGCACCTGGAAATGAGCCTTGGCTCAGTGTGCCTCTCCTGGTTACCAATATTCTAAGTAAATATCAGATCGATGGAAATGCAAGGGAACTCAGTGGCAAAAGATGGGTGGAGGTGTTGTGGGTCACTATGCAGATAGAAGCTGGAGCCACCATTTGCCCTGGGGTGATATAGAGACCTCCAACATAGGGGGAAGAATTGGATAAAGCACTGGGGAAAGCTATCAGCATGATGGCAGAAAAGGGGGTGGTGCTGGTAGCATGGGGACTTCAATCTGCCGGATGTGGGCTGGAGCCTCCTAGTCATGGTCTCAGCTAGAACAGTGCCATCCTAGACCCCTGCAGGTGGCATTTCTCAAGTAACTAGTCAGAGAACCAACTTGAGATGGGGCAATATTGGACTTGTTGGCCACAAACAGGGACAGTATTACAGATGCCAAGGTGTGATGCCACCTGGGGATCAGCAATCACTGTATAGTGTGGTTTAACATAAGGATGGTGGCAGAGACAAACCCCACAAAGATGGGGATCCTGGACTTCAGGAGGGCATATTTTAAAAAAAAATCAGTGAATGCCTCAAAGACAACCTAGCTGGGGGGGATTGCCTGGGTGGGATGGAGGAACAGGAGGCTAAATTAAGGGATGGCATGGTGAAGGCAACAAACCTCTGTGCAATAGAGGTAATCAAAAACAGGAGGACAAAGAGACCACTGTGGTTCTCAAGGAATGTGGCTGTGAAGGTAGGTAAGGGTTAAATGTTATATGCAGGAGGTACTGCACAAAGAGATGCAGAGGGAAGAGGATAGGAGGTTCACCAGGAAAAGTAGAGGGAAGCAGGGAGGATGATGAGGGGTGTAATGGTACAAACAGAGGAAAGGATAGCCAAAGGTATAACTATAGAGGACAAGAAACAAGGAGAGGGATTGTAAAGTCAAAAAGCGCAGGGGGGAGACTGCGCAGAGGAGGGAGGAAAAAGATATCCTGAACAGATACTTCTGCTTAGTTTTCACAGTGGAGGTGGAAGGGAATGGCCTTATAAAAGTAGAAGAAACACGGGGAGGGGTTGACACAGGTTCATTCACAGAAGAAAGAGGCCTGAAAGGATATGAATCTGAAAGTGGATATCGCTATGAGGCCAGACAGGGTACACCTAGGGGTGTTGAGGGAGTTCAGGGAGATACTGATTGCACCTCAGACAGCCCTTTACAAAAACTCACTGGAAACAGGAGTGATTCTAGAGGACTGGAAGAGGGTAGATATAGTCCTGTTTCATAAAAGTGGCAGCAGGGAGGAGACTGGCAATTGTAGGCCAGTCAGGTTTACATCCAGGGTGGGGAAGTAAATGGAGACAATTTTAGAAGAAAGGATAGTGGAGGGTCTTGAGTGCAGCAGGCTACAGACCTAAGGCAGCACATATTATTCAGGGGGTGGGGGAAGGGGGGCTATCATATCAGACAATTCTGATTGATTTCTTTACCTAAGTGACCAAGGAAAGAGATCAGGGTGGGCAGGTGGGCACGACATACTTAGACTTCAGAAAGGCCTTTATCTCCATACCGCATAGCAGGTTATAAGGAAACTGGTCAGTTTGGTGGTGGGACCCAAGGTGGTAAATTGGGAATGGAACTGGTTGACAGATTGGCGACAGAGGGTGGTGGCAAACAGTACTCACTCTAATTAGTGGAGAGTGACCAGCACAATACCTCAAGGCTCAGTACTGGGATCTGTCCTCTTTAATGTCTTTATAAATGACATTGCAGAAGAGCTGAAAGGGAAGGAATGCCTATTTGCAGATGGCACCAAAGTCTGCATTAGAACAGATACTCTGGAGGGGGTAGAGAGAATGAGTAGAGACATGAGATAACTCAAGGAGTTGTCAAGCGTATGGCAACTGGATGTCAAAAAAGTGCAAAATCATGCACTTATGGCACAAAAATCCTGGGGCAGTTTATGAAATGGGGAAAAAGGTGTTGATGGTAACTAAATTAGAAAGGAACCTTGGGGTTTTCATATCTGATGACCTCTAGGTGGTGAAGTAATGTGACAAGGCAGTAGGCAAGGTCAGCAGTATATTGGGGTGCTTAGGGAGGAGAATCACCAGCAGAAAGAAAGAGGTGGTGTTACCACTGTATCAATCAGTCATGAGACCACCACCTAGAGTACTGTGCCCAGTTCTGGAGACCATATCTCAGGAAGGACATAGACAGGATAGAAGTAGTTCAGAGGAGGGCAACTAAAATGGTGCAGGGACTGAATCATAATCCCTATGAGAAGAGACTGAGGGATCTCAATATGTACACCCAGGAACAGAGGAGGGAGGGTGGCATGATAGATTCTTGTAAGTACCTTGCAGGGGTGAAATGGTACAGGAGGGGAGTATTTTTCAGAATTGGGTGTGCATAAGAACAAGGGGCCGTGCAATGTAGCTGGAATGGAAGAAATTTAGGAGGAATGCGAGGAAGTACTTCTTCACTAAAAGAGTGGTGGAGACCTGGAACAGTCTTCCAACAGAGAAGGTGGTGAAAAGAGTAATGGGCTTCAAGCATGCATGGTATTGGCACAAATGAATCTTAGCAGGAAGGGGGAGAGTAGCCATATATCAGGTTGTGTCTGTGATGACAGTATAGGCAGGGAGATCATGGTAGACTGGGTTGGCCAAGTGGTCCTTATCTACCGACAAATTATATGTTTCACTGAAAGACTGGTAGACTCCTGGAATAAACTACCAGTGGAAGTGGTGGAGATGGAAACAGTAGGGGACTTCAAACATGCATGGAATAGACAAAAGGGAAGGTGGGGAGGAGGGAGGGTCGCCAGATGCCAGTTAGGGTCTGTGCAGACAGACTAGACAGGGATTATCTGGGTAGACTGGGTGAGTCAAATAGTGCTCTTCTGCCAACAAATTCTGTTTCTACAGTATGTTTCTAATACTGCACCCAATTCTGATCTCACCTGACGAAATACAGAGGCAGGCTGGAGACAGTACAGCATAGAGCAACCACAATGGTTCAGGGCCAACAGGACATATCCTATGAGGATCTGTTCAGGGCATTGAACATGTATTCACTGGAGGTGAGAAGGGAGAGGGGTAACATGATAGAGGCCTTCAGGGAGAGGGGAAACATGATAGAGGTCTTCAAGTTCCTGAAAGAAATAAACAAGGCAAACTGTGAGGAACTGTTTTACAGAAATGGTGTGTCAAAAACAAGGAGAGAGAGAGAGAGAGAGAGAGAGAGAGAGAGAGAGAGAGAGATTCAGGAGGGATGTGAGAAAGTGTTTCTTTATGGAGAGAGTGGTTGAGTATTGGAACAGTCAACCAGCAGAGTTGATGGGCACAATAACCATTAATGAGTTCAAGCATGGCTGGAACAGAATAAAGGGCTTAACAGTTGCTTAAGGGTAGCAGTAATGCAGGGAGTGAGGGGGGAGTTGAGAGTCAAAACCATGCATAGATAGTAGGTCAAGAGGTAAAACAGAGTAACATTGGGTGGACTAGATGAAATAATGGTCTTTTTCTGCCTGTATTGTCTGTGTTTCTGTGGGGTTTTCTTAGAGACTCTGTTTTTGCTTCTTCAGTCAGCTGGAAATACCCCCTTTGCCTCTTCTTTATGGGGGGGGTCTCTCAAGCTCCATTATGCTGCTCCACAGGCACTAACCTTACCAGCTGTCCATAGGAAATAATGGGATGCCCCCCCCCCATAGTGGGGCTTCTCCCTCCAGTGGGGGGAGAGAGAGGGGAATAAGCAAGATGTTTGTCCAGTTCCAGCCTGCCCTGGTTCAGTGGGCATAGGGCTGAAGAGGGTCTCAGGCTTCACTGCGCAGTATGTGGGCAAGGGTTATTTTTCTTTTAATATTCCCCCAATGAGTCAGCCTGGTGGCATTGGGGTGCTGGCACTTTACCTTCTGCCATGCCAATGGCCTGGGAATGGGAATGGGCTTGGCATAACTCTCAGCTTACTAGGACCAAAATCAGGACACTCCCCCCAAAAATCGGGGATAAATGATCAAAATCAGGGACACCATTTCTTATTCAGCGTGATGCTGCACCATCGCATGACATGCACATCACATGATGTAATACTGTACTGTACATATGTAAAGTACCTTTAGTTTACACTTTTCAATGTCAAATTCATTTGCATACTACCAAATGGCACAACCCAGAGGGAAGTGGAGTGTACACTTCCATCTTCAGTCATATTTCAGTGTTATTTCAGTCCAGACTGACAAAACACTGCTTTTCATCAGTGCAGTTAATACACTGCACTGACTTTCTGCTACACTGTTGTACCACTGCTCAATCTTTCTTATGTTTTGATGCACACTGTAAGAGCACTGCAAATAATTATTAGATTTTCATGCACACTTCTTTAGCACTGAATTTCCTTCACTAATTTTTGCTGCACACTGCAGTAGTACTGCTCAATCTTTCTTATTTTTTGATGCAGACTGTAAGAGCACTGCAAATAATTCTTAGATTTTCATGCACACTTCTTTAGCACTGTATTTCCTTCACAAATTTTTGCTGCACACTGCAGTAGTACTGGCAATACTTTATAATTTTTATCACACTTCTTTAGCACTGCATTGTCTCAGCAATCTGGTTACCCTTACTGAATTTGTCACAATGGCATTATAGTGGTATATCAATGGCAATACTGTGGTCAGCTGAAAAATCCACAATAGTACTACCCAGTGGTACTCTGGTATCACAGTGGTAGGTGATATATAGGATTTTCCTCTGTGCATTGGTAGTACACTGGCAGAGTGGTATCCCTATGGAATTTTTTACCATTTTCTCTGTCTCTCACACATACACTGGTAATACAATGGTATCACGAAATGTCGAGATTTTTGTCGGCTACCACAAATACTGGTACACTGGTAGCACAGTGGTACTGTGTTATTTTGACATTTCAGTATTTGGTACCTCTCAGCAACCCTAGACTCATGTGGTAGCACAGTGGTACCAGTATTAATCTCATCATACTCTGTACTCTAACGCATTGTTAAGATACATTACATTATCAACCGCATGGAGAACAGCTCTCAATTCCATATTCATATTTGTTCACTTGTCTTTATCTTACTGGTAATGGACTGTTATTGTTCACATAGACCAGAACATTCAAAGAGCATTTGCAATCGCTAAATGGGTAAGTGACTCTCAAACAACACTTTGCACCCCAAAAACAGGGTAGGATCACAAAATGATATCTTGAATAACATAATTAGTGAGCCTCTGACCAGTTGGTAAATGGCTGTAAAAGATGTTGCCTCCCTAAACCAGGTATTATCACCTCTGCCTCCTACCACTGCCCCTTTGAGCTCCCACCATCAGTAATACCACACTTCCCTCGGTGTTCAGTGGTGCTGCTGTCCATTCCATACATTGGAAACTGCCAATAAGTACCTGCCCACCCAGTACTACTGCACGCACCATTCATGGCCCCCACCATATGTTTACGCACTCTGCCCACAGTGGCAATTGGCACAGACACTCTGCTAACCTCTGTGACCAACTGAGGACAGAACACCAGTTTTGCTCTCATGTGCCTGTTGCATAAACAGCTGTGTACAGTTAGCACATGATTGTGAACTGTCATCCATTTTGTGCCTGATCAAGGAGCTGAGAGGATGGTCTGTGCCAAATGTGGAAAGGTGTCAAATATATAGTAAGGCTGGGGACCAGGGGGTAGTATTTACTGTAAGAACTAACTGGGTCATGGTGGGGACTTTGGACATACAGAGGACAAGGACTTTCACTCAACACACCACTGCTCACTCTGTCAGACCCTGGGCTGGCTTCCCCCATCAGCCCAACAGACCTATCTCCTGGCCAGCACAGTCAATAAAGCCATCCAAAACCGAGCTACCTCTCTGCAATCCCACCTTCTTTGGCCAAAAGTGTTTGTTCTAGAGCTCTGCCTCACTGCTGGCTCCATGCTTGAGTGCCCCCTAGTCTCCACCATATGGGTTAATGTGCATTCTCATCTGCAGCCCCTTTCCTTTGGAACAACCTGCCCACTCCACTTAGCACCACTAACTCTCCAGGACTCTTCCACTCTCTCCTTGGATCTCACCTTCTGTCCTCCACTACTTGCTCCTGCCCTCCCAAATTATTATCATGCCTCTACTTCCCTTCCCTCCTTTTCCTTCTTGGTCCATACCTACACTGCCATGATGCACTTTTTCCTTTACTCATCTCAGATCATGCCTAATTTGTATTACAACTTGGCCTACTACTGTGCCTGCTATTGTCATAAATGTTATTTATACATTTCGCTGCAAGTTTCTATATATCTTCATATAAATATCCCGTATATTTTTATTACTGTCTTTTGTATGCCTTGTCTCAGCCTCCTTTGTACTTGCTTTTATTCCTGTGCCATCCTCAATGGCCCAGGTATTGCCTGAAAATGGTTCTCGGACCAGTGCACCTACTCGGTAAATAAATGAATGAATAAATAAATAAATACGAACCACTGAACATCAGGGATAGTAACAATCTACTGTATACCTGCGGGGTGATTGTAGGATGGGGTAGGACTGGAGAATAGGTAAATTAAGAACCTGTACCTGTGGGATAATTAGGGGAGAGGGCCCAATGGAGACTGTTTCCCAGGAGGGCTCTTTGGTGGTGTAACTCCCAGGATACATTTTGCCCAGTGCTGTAATGTGGCCTGCGCTGTAATCGGCATCAGCAACATGGCTGTCACACCAGCATGGGTGAACCCTTTCTCCACACCCTCCTGAGTGTCAACACTATAACAGGTTTTGGTGCCATCTGCAAAAAGACATACCTTCCCATTCAGTTCTTCTGCAATTTCACTTATGAAGACACTGAAGAGGCCCACTCCTAGTACTGAGCCCCACCCTGCACCATGCCTTTAACCAGCTGTTGAAAGCTGTGTGGAGAGTCCAATCTTCTCCCAAGATGTATATAGGCAACCTTTTAGCAAAAGTCACCATGCATGCTTGAGGACCCTCCCCCATCCCTGAAATTTCCCTGCACTACCCCTACTCCATCCCTTGCTAGGTCACTTGTCCCCAGGTGGACAATAACATCTAGTTCCCTCTCATCTCCTGCTGCTTAATGAGCCACTGTATCTGCTCTCATCCCTCCAAGCCAAAGTACCTCTCAGGTATTTCACCTCCCTCTCCTTTACCCCACCCTGCTCGCAAGTCTATCATCCTAATTAAGTCCCCCACCAGCAGTTGCTTCCTACTTAGCTGGGGGACTCTTCCTCCCTCCTTGTAACTGTGAAATGGTCCATGAACAGTGCTTTCCTTGGGGAACGTACTCCAGGGGCCAAAAGGGTGGTTCAGCTGCAGGAAGAGTGGTTGGCTGGGTAGGGTCCATTTCAGATGCAGGGAGAGTGGTTAGTAAACAAAGCAGGTGAACTGAAACTCTGACAAACAAACTGGCAGAGGGGCAGAAAATGCAAGCCCCATAGGAAAGAGCACAGTGAGGGCTACAATAGATCATTTACCGGAGAAGTCTCAGGTCAGAGAACTATAGCTGAAGAGAACATAGAGAACAGGTAGGCATCAGAAAATGATGCATGGGGCAGAGGACAGACATGGACTCATGAAGGCATGCATGGGAACTACGGATGCCAATGCTGGGGGGTGCAAAGGCCAGCTTAGGTAGGTGGACACTGACCTGTAGGCAGAGTGCACAACACACAGGGATCCCTGCATCCCTGCATGCCGGACAGCAGGGAAGTGTACCATGGAGCATAGCCCCACTGCAGCACAGTAGCTGATAGGGGCACAGGACATTGTGGACACAGAACTTGAATGTGACCATGGTGCACAGCACAGCCCTGAAGCACTGAGACTGTGGGCAGACAGTGGCACTACAGTACTGGTACAAACCACCCACAGACAAGTAGCAACTGCCACAGGTGTGGCCCATAGAGTGTGATGTGCAAACGAGAAGTGCAATCACACCCGCATGCCTGAGCTGGAACCAAAGCTGGTCAGTGTTGCACAGTCCTCTGGCACAATGGAGGACAGCGTGGAAGCCATGGAGGGGCCAGGGTGCTCAACTGCAACCCCAACAACATGGACAATCTGTGAGGTGGTACCATCCAGGAAGGGAAAGTCCAAGCTAAATGTGAATGGCTTCCTCCTGGTCCATGAATGGACCTGCAATGAGACAGTGTACTGTTTTTTTAACATATATTTTTCACCTGCTGCGCAACACACTTCGGCTTGGGGCAACAAGCAACCAGCTCCACCCACCTGGAGAGCTGGGTTGCTCTAACTGCACCCAGGAGGATCATGGATGGCCATCATGCCATCTTGCTGGAGAGCTCCCCCCTCTGCCTCTACCAGCCAGGACAGCCCCAGACCCTCCTCTACAGGACTCCACCAAAGTCCTCCGGGTGGCTCAGAGCACAGCCATCAAGCTGAAAGGTCATGCCCAGCCATTTTCCTTCGATTGGCCCCATTAGCACGGATGTGCAATGACGTCCAGGAGCAACGTACTGTACCAACATCTGCTGTGCTCCCCATCTAGTGTCACTGACACTAGTAGTGCCCCTGAGCATCCCCAGGGGGCTGCTACCTCACAGTGAAATTCCCCAGCCCCCCCCAGGACTGGGAAAGCAGTCTGTGGATGTTCGATCTCAGTCCTCCCCTGCCGACCCCCAATGGCCCAGGCTCAATCCTGAACCCGGGTCACTGGCGTGACACAAGGTATGGCATCCAGCATCTCAACCCTCAGCACCACCGGGACAGCATGAGACAGTGTAACGGTGCTGCCAGCACCACAAGTCCAAGTTCTGCCTCAGCCAGGCCATCACACTGCTCCAGGATGGCCAGCACCACCTAAAGAAAAAGAATGAGCACAGTCATACTCTGGAAGTGACAGATGCTCTACCAGCACAGGTGTTGGCAGGCATCAAGTAGAAGGCACACAGCACTGTGACTAGCCCCGCATAGCTACTGCAGAGTGAAGCAACTGCAATGACAACTGAGCTATGGCAACAGTTGCCAAGCAAGAGGGTCCTGCTTCAGATTGTGAACAGGACTCGCTGCAAGGACCTCTAACCAGAACCAGTGACACTGGCTGACCTCACTCTCCCCAAGCAGCTACAGATGGTGACTGGATGGCCATGATACAGCAGGATCACCAGCAGCACCACCACCCACCAGGTACTTCTACTCACCACAGAGGACAACATTAGGGACCTAGCTCAGGCACCTTTCTGGATGATGGATGGTACATTCAAGACTGTGCCACACCTGTTCACTCATTGTACACCATCCATGCACCCATGGGGATGGGCCCTAACAACCTCATTATGTCATTGGTGTATACACTGATGACGACAAAGAGCCTGCAATGTTACTGCACTTTGTTCCAGGAGTTGAATAAATATGCCAGTATACAGTCCTGCACCCTCAAACCACCTACAATCATCACTGACTTTGTGCAGGCTGTGATCAATGCCTGTAAGATGGAATTTTCACAAACCATAAACAAGGGACACCTGTTCCACTTTGGGCCGATTGTGTGTCAGAAGGTCCAGAGCTTCGGCCTTGCACCACAATACAGAAGTGACCCAGACTTCAGCCTGAAGATCCATGAACTCATGGCCTCTATCCATTTCCTGGCACAGGACATTCCAGCAGCATTCAGCCTTCTGAAGTCAACCATTCCACCCAATGCCACCACACTCTTCTATTGTTTTGAGCAGACACATGTGCTGGGCAGGATATGGCTGTACAGTAGGGTGACCAAGGTGCCCACTAGATACAACCCTATGTTGCCACTCAACTGTGGTTGGTTGCAGATCTCAATGTGCAAAGTATGCCGTGGACCCAAAGCAATGTCGAGACCTGGCACTGCCATCTCCATGCCCTGCTCAGGAAGGTGCATGTAGGAGTCATGACAATGCTAGCAGAACTCCACAAGGAACAGCAATGGGCCTATGTCACCAGGGTAGGCATTTGTTGTGGACTGCCATGGACACCACCCAAAAAGAGCTATGAGGAGTGGATAAGGATGGTACTAGCATCCAAGGACAAGGGAAAGCTGCTGAAGTTCCATGGTGACTTGGCACCTGACAGTTGTACACTCACAGTACACATCATGCACAGCCACCAGGTTGCCACTGTGGCCCTCTACTGTTGAATAAGGTTTCACCCCCACATTTAACATGCACCCCAACCTGGTGGTGATGTCTCATCACAACACTGCTGGGTATCGCCAAGCAGCCCACTGCACACTGCCACATCTGCACTGTGTGTCGCATGTCACACAGGCCTGACTCTGTGTGAGTCCCCCCAAAATCCTTTCAGCTGTTCATGTGTGCCACACATTGTACGGGTCTCAAGCTGTGTGAGTGCCCACCAATCATTCCAGCTGTGCAACTGTGTGGTAACAGCATTCCCACAATGGGCCCTTGTGGAACCCCCCATAACACACCTGGCAGCCTTCATGCCACAGTGGGCTCCTGTGGCACAGGCCCCCCCAAACACCTCCAGACTTTTTTCTTTGTGGTTACTGCAGGCCCATAGTGGGCTAGCGTGACATGGCCACATGTGCACATTGCACGGTTGGTGTGATGGCATGCTGCTCTGTGTCCTGGCATCCACATGTGGTGTTGCTGTGGACCATTTCCTGGTGCAGCTATCCATGCTCTCGCTGTGCCACTTTGCTGTGTGCCTGCAGTGTCATGCATGCACCAACCAACAGGCATGGTATTCCAATTCCTTCATGCATGCCCAGCTGGCTGGCTGTCAGCTGACATAATCATGCATGCAGGGATGCAAGGATAATCCATCATGCTGCCTGGGATGGCTGGTCAACACACTGGGGCATGCACGGCTATTTGTTTCATCCCTATCTCATGGATGGTGAGACAGTTATCCATACCAGGGGGGGTCCGTGTTCAGGTCAGTGTGTCCACGGAGGGTGCACCACATAGGGGGTGGGTTTTTTTCACATTGTCCGTGCTGTTCAGTAGTGTCTCAGGTCCTGGGATGGGTGGCATAGGTCAGGATCGGGTGCTTTATGTGTTTGTGAAAAATCCACTCAACAACCACACAGCATCCCAACCTCCTCTGGCCTGACAGTGTGTCAGGCGCTGTCCTAGGTCAGGTCACTGTGTGTTGGGCTGCTGGGGCTGTTGGGTTTTGTGTGTGTGGGATGCAGCATGTCAGACTAATAAGCATTGGGATTATAAAATAGTACCTAGCAGGGCAGGGATTTCTATGTGCAAACAGCGTGGTCAGTGGTGGGATGGGCAACTGGTATCTGGGCAAGATGGGTAGTGTGAGTGAGTTCAGCTGCAGAAAGAGTTGTTATCTAGAGGGTGCAGGTCCAGCTCTAAGGAAGGTGCTTTGTTTGGTGAGAGTGGGAGGTTGGTCCAGTTGCAGGGAGGTGGTCTACTGAGGTGGGGAGGCAGGTCTGGAGGGTTCCATCTGCAGGGGGATCATGTCTGAGGGTAGGAAGGATGGCCTGGAGCAGCCAGCTACAGGGTGGGTGATAGTTGATGGGGAGAGGCTGGTTTGGGGCTTGTAGGGTGGACTAGCTGCAGGCAAGGTACACAACTTGGGAGAGGTCTATTGGGATGTTGATACAGTTGTCCAGCTGGCTGGTCATCTGGGCAGGGGGTGTTCAAGATGTGAGTGGTCATGGGAGGTGCAGGACCAAAGGGCTGTACTTGGGAACCCTCACTGAAGTCAAATACTAAATTTAGTATTAAAGCATTCATTAATTTGCCTTCAAAGACTAATTTTAGTAATTTTTAATAATCTTTAATCATCATTCAAAAATACAACCGCTAAGAATACTAAATTCTATAAAGTATTTCTGCAGACTAGTTGTTCAAGAGTAAGTTATTGCTAAATGAGGATTTGAAATAGATCTGCAGTGCTCTTAAAAGCACAATTTTTTTTAATACAACTGAATCATAAATGAAGATTACAGTCAGCAGAGTAGTTTTAGTATTTAAATTAGCCAATCAAGTCTGGGTAGTGGGTACATTACCGTGCATTTCAGTTCTACTAAGCAAGGAGACAGATAAAACAACCAGCAACACCAATGAATTTTATAGAAGGTAAGCAATAATTATATGCGGATTTTTACCTGGAAATAATAAGGTGCAAAAAAAGTTGGTGGTGTCCCTTTATTAAAAGTCTATTCTAAACTACTTTTCCCATAAGTCTACTCAGTCAGAGGCCTACATTTCCCAGCTCTCTTCCTGTCTATGTCCAGTATTGAAACTGCACGAGTGCTCTGTGGTCTCCATTTTTGAACAACTGAGGATTCCTACAGCTAAGATTTACATGTTAAGGTAAGAGCTTATGTTTAAAAAGTACATCTTTTTAACTCCCTGAAATGTTAAATACAGAAAAGGAATTATCACTCAGGTGTTTTTTTTTCCCAAAATGAAATGCTGTGCAAGTTTCACTTTCAGTGTTTTGTCTTGAACTCTTGGCTAAACTTTGAAATACACATTTTATTTTCAATCAAGCCCCCCCCCCCTTAAAATGTTTAGGATGCATTGTGCCTCTAGACTACTTGTTATTTGTGGAATTTTTGCTGATTTAGTCACTTTAAAGTAGTGTTGGTGGGAGCAGGAGAATGAACAGCAGGAAGATTGTATAACTGAGCAAATTTAGAATGCATAGAGAAAAGATTACAACTTTTTTAATTTGAGAAAATCTGGAGTTACCTTAAAGGATGAATTATTTACTGCAGATATTTGAGTGTGTTTGTGGGGGAACTGTTTTTTTGCGTTTAATATTTGTCTTTAACAGTTGCATGTGTCAATCCATTTTGTAATCTGGGGATCAGTGTATTTCTTTCTTCTTTTGCTGAAGACTGCATTAATTTATATTTTATGTTTATTTTATTTCATTTTTGTTGACCGGCCAAATGCACTAGACAGATTCTTGCCAATTTTCAGGCATGACCCGGAGGGAGATGAATACAGATGAAAGCCAACTGACCTTGAACCAGATTAAGCTGTTGGTGGTATTTTTAGTGAATTGGGGGGGAGGGGGTGCAATATGGCCAGGGCACTGGAGAAAATTTCCCTGCTTTTTTTGAGAAGTGCCATGGGATCTTTAACATCCACCTGAACTACCATCAGAACAGGCAGATGGGACCTTCGATTTAACATCTCCTCTAAAAGACAGTGCCTCAGGAGCACAGCCATCCCCCTCATGCTGCACTACAGCATCAGTATTGGTATATTAACATAAGTGCCTAATGTGGGAATAGAACCCACTGCTTTCTGATCTCTCAGCCTCGGAGGCGAGTGTGCTACCTGCTGAGCCACTGACACTGCAAATGCAATATGTTCGTGTCACATAATTTTTTTTTTAAATACTACATTGAGAAGTATGGGTCCACAGTTGAGGAAGGGTGATTGGGGGGGTTCTAGGAGTAGGGAGGTTCTGCTCTGGATGGTGGGTGTGTCCAGCTTTTGGAAAGGGTGCCCAGCTCTGGGGAGGTTACTCAACCTGCAGAGGGGAGGGAGGCTGGTCTGTGGGTGGGAATGAACCCAGGGGTCTAGCTGCAGGGAGGATTGTCTGCTGGGGGAGGCTAGTCCAGGGCATGAAAGAGTGAGCCAGCAGCAGGGAGGGCAGCTGGTGGTGGTGGTGGTGGAGCTAATTCAAGGTTGGAAGTGAGGTCCAGCTGCAGGGTGGGTGGTTGGATGGTGAGGCTGGTATGGGACTTCTGGTGGATCTAGCTGTAGGTTGAATGGTTACGTGGGGGACTGCTGGTCCATGGGCTTGGAGGGACAGCTTCAATATGTGATCTGTCACTGTGGAGGTTTGGGGTGGTGCTCCAGCTACATAGAGGTTGTACAGAATGTAGTTGGAGGCTGGTCCACATGTACGGAGGGTGGCTGGCTGGGTAAGCGGCTGGCCCAGAGCCTGTGTGGTGCTGTAGCTCCACTGCTCATTATGTGAAAGGCTGGGGCTAGAAGGGTTGTCCAGCTGCATGGAGGATAGTCTGGTGCCTGGAAGGGTGATCTAGCAGAGAGGAGGGTGGTTGACTATTTTGGGGGCGAGGCTAAAGAGATTGATCAGCCTAGGAGGGATCCAAAGTGGTAAAATTAATTAGAAACTGGTTAACATGTGTGCCCTTCAGCTTAACAGTAGCACAATGACCTGTGGCAGAGGTGACCTTGGTTCAGGAATGAGCTCACGTCTGGGGCTCTCTGGGGAGAGGAGGAGGATCAACTGTTATACAAGAAGCTCTCTTCTGGGGAAGGAGGACAGCCAGCTCAGCTGTAGTACTTCCAACTGAGTGACCACAAGTGCCAGTGCAGGTGGGATCAGCCCATGGATGGGAAGACCTTGACTGGTGCTGTGCCACACATGTCTGTGCATGTGTTGTGCACCCTTGCCACTTATGTCCTAGGGAATGGAAGAACTTGTAAATGTATCCTGACTACCAAGGCAGCTGCTCCACATATTGGATTCATTCTGTGGTGGAACAAGTCCTGGCAGATGCCAGAGTGATGGTGTTGTGGTAGCTGAACAAAAGGGGGGGCGACCAGAAATGCAGGGTGGAAAATGGAGTAGTAGTTGGGGTGGGGTTAAGGTGTCAGAGGTGATGGTTAATGGCACTTATCACAGTGGCCGGGACGGTGAGCAGCTCAGCTCGTACTGGCACAGATCCTCTTCAGTGTCTTCATAAGTGACATTGCAGAAAAACTGGCAAAGAAGGAATGCCTTTTGCAGACAATACCAAAAATTTGTAGGTGGGCATTAAGAAGGAGCAGAGAGCATGCACATGCCTCTTGGAGAAACTCGAAAAGTGGTCAAGATTGGAGCAGTTGGTTCAATGACAAAGTGCAGAATTGCACCTAGGACAGGAAACCAGGAGCTGCTTTATAGGTTGGTACTGATTATCACTAAGCAGGGGACCTTGGGTTATTATGATCTTAAAGAGACTTGCCAAAAATACTGCCTGCACCATACCCATTGGTGCCTTGCCATAGAACACCCCAAGGAAGTTAATATGTCCTAAATTTATAAGCCATTAAAGTTCTGTCCCTCTTAAAATATACAAACTGGGTCCCAAGGACTTCCTTTTTTTTTTCTCTGCTGCACAAGTTCCACCCCCATGCTCACTAGCAGGATGATGAGATGCCAGTAAGGGCGTGGGGGTGTACTCCATTATCTGTAATGGGCGGCAACATTTCTATTGATTTTTAAACTATATAGTGGCTACCTGGCAATAAAATGTGGGCACTGTTCAACTAACAAGAGCCTTGTTACTTGACTGATGCCCACGTTTCATTACCAGGTGGTCACTAAATCATTTAAAATCAATAGAAAAGCTGCCACCCATTACAGATAAAGACAAGCACCCCCGCGCTCTCACTGGCATCTCGTCATCCTGCTAAAGAGTGTGGGAGTGGAGCTGTGGCAGCAGCAAGCAACTGGGAAGTTCTTGGGACCTGGTTTGTATATTTTTATGAAGGACAGAACTTTTTAACAGCTTAAAAATTTGGGGACATATTAACTTCATTGGGGTCCTCTGGCAGCAAAGCACCAATAGATATGGTGCAGGGACTGACTCAGTTACCTTACTTTGGTAAGTCCCTTTAAAGTTGCTGGGCTGCGTGACAAAGCAGTGGGTAGGGCTAGAAGGATGCTGGGGCTGCATAGGGAGGGGTATCTTCAGCAGGAGGAGGGAGGTGGTGGTGTTGCAAGTTATCCCTTATTAGTGAGATCCAATTAAGGCCGCATCCACACTGCACTGCTTAGACCCCATAACAGATAGAAACCATTACAACCGTGGAGTGGTACAGTGTGTCCACACTGCCACAGTGTCCATTTCGGAACCATCACCACCACTCCACACTTTGGAAGCCAGGCAACCATTACCATGGCACCCGATCCCACAATGCAGCTCGTGCTGCACTAGAAGACCAGTGCCACACATCCACACAACGCCCAGTAACGTTACCGAGGCGTAACCGGTTTCATATCCATTGTTGAAACCACCTCATGTGGTTTCAACAACGGTTACGAAAACTCCTTCTGTAACGTTACAGGTGTAAGCGTAAACCATTGCTGTAACAGTTTGGGCACTCTGTAACATTACAGAGGGGTAGTGTGGACAGGGCCTAAGAGTCCTGTGTCCAGGTTTGAGGCTGCACCATAGAAAGTCCATAGGGTGCAGGCAGTATAAAGGGCAACTAAAATTGTACATGGGCTGTGGCAAAAGCCCTGTGAGGAGACTGGGATCTCAACATATAAACCCTGAAAGAGAGGGGACATGATGGAGACCCACAAGTACCTTACAAGGATGAACAGGGTGCTGAGGAGGGGCTCCTTCAAATAGGAAAAAGGACCATGGGACATGGTGAAGCTAATGGTGGGGGTAAGATGGATGTGAGGAATTACTACTTCACTGAAAGGGTAGTAGACACCTGGAACAGACTGGCAGCATTATAGTGTTGGAGGTCAGGAGTGAAATGTGGTGGGGGGGCTTAAAACATGTGTGGTATATAGACACAGGGAAATCTCAGTAAATAAGCAGGGAAGAAGGAGGTCCATAAGTGCCACAAGAGACCATTTAGAGTTTACAGAGAAGGACTTCACAGGAGCCTATGGTTGCAGTTCTAACGAGGTCTGGAAACCAGAGCAGAAGTGTGACCTAGAGTGAGGGCTCATCAGCAGTGGGGTTTGTGAGCAAGCAGTTTAAATAAAGAAGTCTGACAGTTTCTATGTGCTGGGGGAGCCCTGGTGGAAGTTGTAGCGAGGTGGGGAAACCAGAGTGGAAGAGTAAGGGTGAGGGCTTATCCGTTTTTGGGGAAGCAGTGTAAAAAAAAAAAAATTGTTTTTTATATCGAGAGGTGTGGCGAGGACACGGCAACAGAATGCAGAGGAGTGTGACAGCTTGGAGCAGCCAGTTGAAAAAGGTTTGGTAGAAAAGCAAAAAAAAAGTGCTAAAACAAACAAATGATCACTGTATGATAGTGGGAAGACTGGGGAGAAGTATGACTAAATGGCAGGTGGCGTGGCTGAGGGACGGCCAACCTGGAAGAAACAAAACTAAAAGCAAGATACCAGTAAGCAGTGTCAAACAACGGGGTGAAGGATGGGGATGTGTGACACAGTCCACCATGCACATTAATCAAGGATGACCGTAATAAGTATATGTATAAATGTAAGATTCTGCATGTATACACTTACATGCTCGGATAAAATGGATTTATCACACTCCATTTATGTCTACTCCTATTGCATAAATTTACTTAATATTTATAACCCATCAGGGCTCTTTCTCTTTAGTGCTCTGTGTTTTTAATTGTGAGCTGTCCTGGACCCTATGTTGTTTTTTTCCTCCCCAAAATCCTTTTGTTAGCCCCTGGTACTTTGACATTATTTTTTTTATTTTATTTTAGTCTTTGGTAACTGGGTAAGGCCCACTAGGCACAAGTGCCTGTTTTCAGGGGCGACCTGGGAGCACTGGGCGGTTAAGTGACTTGCTCAGAGTCACATAGTATGCAAGTGGAGGTTGTGAGAATCAAACTCAGGTCTAGTCTGCTGGATGTACCAAGCCATTGTACATTAGCTGCTGTGCGACTCTATTGTATGCAGTGATTGCTGCTTTCATGGTCCCATCAGGGAGCCCACTGATTTCCCCTGTTTGCCTCCCACTCACAGCTACTTTTAAGTCAAGTTCAGGCATTGCCCTTCAGCTGCACTGTGAATTTTTCTTTGTGGTCCTATCTTGTGCATTTGCTCTCCTAGTCCCTTTCTACCAAACCCTCGGGGCACCTACAGTCTGCCACCATGCGGCTTAGCTGAAGGCTCCTGCCACCTACTGCTGGCTGCCCACCCTCCAGACCCTCTTCCCGTGGGGGCTCTTCATGTGCCACTTTGTGGCTGATGGGTAGAGGGAGACATATGCTCCTTTTTTCCTCTTCCTTCTTCGATTGTCCCCTGCTCCTTTCATTAACTTGAATCCTGTTGGGAGTCTCTTCCTTCAGGATCTCCCTATTCTCAATCTCAGCCTGTGGGATAGGGCAGTTTGTGACTCCCGTTTTCTTCCACCACTCCCACAGCTAGTTTAAATGTTCATCAAAGTCCTGTAACATTTAAACCATTCATTGAGGACAGTGGTTCCCCTCCCAGATGGAAGCAGACCATTACCTCTATTTGCTCTAGTCTCTTCACCCTCCCAAAAATATCCCATCTTCATTCCCACACACATGGAGCAGGTTACAGCCTGAGCTCTGTGGGCTGAATCATAGACACATAGACTTTGATGGCAGATAAGGACTACTTGGCCCACTCAGTCAGCCCATTTCCCTACCTAGTGGATAAGCTGCAGATCCTAGTTATCCAACAGCTGACTTCCTCCTACCCACGAATAGAATTGGTTCATGTCTGTCCCATGTATTCTTGAAGTCCCCCACTATTTTTGACCCCACAAGCTCTTTAGGAAGGCCATTCCATGTGTTCACCACCCTCTCTGTGAAAGAATACTTCCTCATGTTGCCCCTGAGCCGTCTCCTCTATCTTCAAATTTGGCCGCTTGTTCTTGCACATCTCTCTTTCTGAAAGATGCTACTCTTTTGGACTTTGTTGATTCCCTTGAGGTGCTTGAAATTTTCTGTCCTGTCTCCCCAGCCCTTTTCATCAAGGGCATACATATTCCGCTCGTCTCTCTTTGTATGGCTTCTGGTGCAGACCCTTCACTATTTTAGTTGCCCTTCTCTGGATTAGCAGTTGAAAGTGCCTGCCATTACTGTCACTGTAGTTCAGTAGCACTAAACTGTCTGCCTATCAACAGCAGCATTTCTGGTCAGCAGTTTTCTGAACAGCCTCCTGCCTGCTACATACAGTCTGGGCTCAAGGACATCACCCCCCCCCCACATTAGGTTCCAGGGGAAGATAATATAAAAAAAAAATTGCCACTGTCCATGAGGGAGTGACCCATTATATCACCAGAGCTGTACCTTTCAAACCACTGGCCTCCTGGGACAACTCAAGACTCCTGAACCACCAGTGTCCCCTTTTTTAAATAATATAGGGGCCACTAGCCCAAATGCATTCCCACCTGCCCATCTGGACTACTTCTTAAATTTACTGGCTACCTGCAGGTCACCTAGGGGCGCTAAGGGGGGTTGCCCAGTCCCAAATACCACTTTATTCTCTGTTCTTAGCTGTCTGCATTTTTTATTCCATCTCTAGTTTCCTTACTTTGGCCTAGTTTGTCTTTTCCTCTGAAACTTCTCTTCCTTTACTCCTACTACTTTCGCTACTATAACTTCCCCATACTGATCTATTTTTCCCTTTATTTCTACAGGTCTGGCCAAACATACCAATCAGATAAGTATCTTTGTTTAATTCTAACACTCTAATCTCTCCTCTAGCACCTCCGAACCTTTGTGTCCCTTCAACCTTCACTATTCTTCCCTTTCAGGTCCTACCAGAATACCCCAAACCAAGGACACCCCAACTCTGGACTCCCCTGCTCTGATGGAACAGGTGAGTCCTAATTACTTAACTGCCTTAGAATCATAGAAATCTGGTGACAGAAAAGGACCATTTTGGCCAGTCGAGTCTGCCCCTTACCCCCACCCCCAATCATCATCTTTGTCAAGAGACACCCCACTCTGCCCACTGGTCAGCTCCTGGTGTCTGTTCCATGCCCCCTTGAATCCTTTCACCATTTTTGCACACACTACCTCTTCTGGTAGTCAGTTCCTGGACTCCACCACCTTCTCAGTGATGTAATGCCCCCTCACATTGCCCCTAAACCTTCCTTCTTCTAATCTTAGTTTATGATCCCTAGTTCTAGCACTTATTTTCCTTGAAAATAAGCTTACTAGTCTCCAGTGGGTACAGATCAGATTCCCTCCACCTCTCCTCATAGGGCTGCCTATGCATAGCATGCACCATCTTGGTTGCCCTTGTCTGAACCCTTTCAATCTTGCCTTGTATCCTTGTGTAGGTGAGGTCTCCAGAACTAAACCCCATACTCCAGGTGAGGCCTCACCATGGATTTATAAAGGTGCATCAGCACCTCCCTTTTTCTGTTTTATACCCCTCCGTATGCACACCAGCATTCTATTCACTTTGCCCACCACTGTGCTGCACTGGTTCTCCACCTTCAGGTTATCTGAAATTATAATCCCCAGATCTCTGTCCTGCTGAGTTTCCTTATCCACCCCGCCGTGTGTAAATGGTTTGCGGGTTATTACATCCATGTGCATGACTGTGTACTTTTTGGCATTAAATTTCAGCTGCCAAGTTTCTGACCACCTCTCCAGAATCTTTAGGCCCCCCTCACTGCCTCCACCTCCCCTACCAGGGTGTCTACCCTATTGCAGATCTTCGTATCATCTACAAATAGGCACACCTTCCCCTGCAGTTCCTCCGCTATATCTAACATACTGAAAGCCATCAGAATAGGACGGATGGTCTGTTGTGTCTACTCGGTAGCCAGCCTCCTAATGGGTTCTTTCTTTCCCACCCAGCCCCAGAGAGGGTCATCCTCTTCTTTTAGTTTATCCTTGATCCTGTCCCACTCCCTCTTCAAGCCCTCCACTATGCCCCCCTCCAGACTCCTGGACAGTGCATTCCAGGGCTCCACCACCCTCTCAATGAAGTAAGGTCTCCTGCATCCCCCCTGTAATTTCTCCCCTCTAGCTTCCACTCATGTCACCTGGTTGTTTCCTACCTTTTTTAGTCTGAGCATCTCTTTGGCACTGCCCCTGTTTATCCCTTTTACATATTTGAAGACCCCTATCATGTTCCCCGGTCTCTCCTCTCCTCCAGCGAGTACAGCCCAAGCTCTTCCAGCTTTTATTCATAGGGCCTTCCTCCCATGCTCTGAAGCATCCTGGTTGCCCTCCTCTGGACACTCTCCAGCAGTGTTGTGTCATCCTTGAGGTGAGGTCTCCAGAACTGCATGCAGTACTCAAGATGTGGTCTGACCAAGGCATTATGCAAAGGGAGGATCACCTCCCTCTTCCTGGACGTAATCCCCCTGGCTATGCAGTATCCAGTTTGCTTCGGCCACTGTTCTTCTGCAATTTTTAGTGTTGTTCATTTTGACATCTAACACCACCCCTAGATCCCGCTCACTTGTTGTGGCTTGCAGTATGACACCCCTGGGTGTATACATGGCCTGGGTTTCTGACCCTTGAATGCAGCACCCAACATTTCCCTGCATTAAACCTCAGTCCACACCTCCTTGACCACCCATCCAGGGTATTCAGGTCCCTCTGGACAGTCTCTCTCGCTTCGTCTCCGTCCGCCAATGCTCCCAGTTTTAAGTAATCCGCAAAGAGACTCATCCTACTCATAACCGCCTTCCCCATATCGAAGACATAGGCATTGAACAGGAGTGGCCCCAGTACCGAACTTTGGGGGACCCCACTGCTGACCTTTGTGGGGGAAGAGACTACCCACCACTATCCTCTGTATTCGCCCTGTTAGCCAATTTTCTACCCATCTGAGCAACTGTCCTCTCACCCCCACCAACTCACTTTGAGCAACTGTCCTCCCATCCCCAGCTTTAATAGGAGCCCATTTTGGGGTACCAAATCAAATGCCTTACTGAAATCCAGGTATAGGACGTCCTCCAGTCTATGCCAGTTCAGGGTCCCAGTCATAAAAATCTATGGGGTTGGTCTAACACGATCTCCCCGGGATGAAACTATAATCTTTGTCATCCAGTTGCCCCAACCTTTTCAGCTGCCTCCTGAGCCTATCCTTGATAATGCCCTCCATTACTTTGGCCACCACAGACGTTAGGCTGACAAGCCTATAATTCCCCATCTCCTCTCTAGACCCCCCCCATTAGTGGATAGGCACCACATGAGCCACCCTCCAGTCTTGAAGCACCCATCCTGTCAGCAGAGAGGTGTTAGAGTGCTGGCAGTGCTGCTGCTAGCTCATCGGCCAATTCCTTCATAACCCTCCGATGCAACCAATTTGGCCCTGGTGCCTTATCAGTTTTTAGTGTCCGAAGGGCCTCCTTCTCCCTTTCCACTGTGATTTCTCCTTCCTTCCCAGCCCATCCCCTCATTTAACCACCCATCTCCTTCTAGACTTGGCCCAGCCTGTACCCCAACTTCTTTTGATTGTGATTACAGTGCTAATTAACATAATTCGCACACACTGAAAAAGCAGTGCAAAACTGCTTAAGGCAGTGTTGCTGACAGAACACTACTTCAGGCAGTGTTGAAAACCCTGCTAATTGCAGTACTTTTGCAGTGTGATTACAGTGCTAATTAACATAATTTGCACAAACTGTATCAGCACTGTATGTACACCAAAAGAGACCTGAAGATGCACTGATTAAACACTGATGGACTGCATTATGAAATGAAGTGTGCAGGAAGTGTACACTGCTACTGTAACACTGAAATAACACCATATAGTGACTGTCTGAACACTTCACTTCCCTCTGGGAATACAAAAACACAGGCAAATGTTTTGCATCTTTCTGTTGTCATTTCCCTTTATTTACTTACTTGAAACTAAAGTGGAGCATGAACACTGCTAGATAAATTTTCTTTAGGATCCAGTGTTACGTTAATTTCCAGGCTTTTAAGGATCCAGTATTTTTAATTTCCAGACTTAACTGAACATAATATACTGTATTGGAATGCAGTGTGTGTGTGTGTGTGTGTGTGTGTGTGTGTGTGTGTGTGTCTCTCTCTCTCTCTATCTCTCTCTTAGTAATCTCATTAGAGAAACAAATGAGCCTGCAGAATACCGTGGGAAGGGCGTCTCCTACAAACTGCTTTTTTTCTGCTTGGGCCAGTTTAACCCTTGCTGTGTTGTTGATTGATATATCAGTTCAGAATTCCTACACATTCTAATTCTGCTGGTAGCCGAAGGGTTAAACAGGTCTGCTAGGCTTACAGTGGCATTCTAAACATCCAGAAAAGAAGCAAGCAAGATGGTACTTCTTGACAGGGAGTCTAAATTCAGGAAGTCCCGAAAAAAACAGGACAGTTGAGAGGCATGTGGCTCAGGTCACAGGGGATCAGCTGGGGCAGGCCAGATTAAGCATCTAAGGTACTGCTCTCCTCTCCTCTCCTAGGGAGGGGAGGGAAGGGGAAGGATGTTGGCCAGGCCTTAGACGGATACCTGGAAGATGCCTGGTGGTAGTGCAGCATGGGTGGGAGTGTGGTAAGCTATGGGAACATCAGGCATGTGCACATCCATGCACACACCTGCAGCAGGTCCGGGAGAAAAATTAGAAAAAAGGTCTTGGAGGCTACATGAAGCCTTGCCTGCTCAAGCCAAGCCTGAACCTTCACCCGGGAAGCTCACTGTGGATAATAGACATGGGGATGAGGATGGCCCTCTTCCCTCCTGCCCCACAGTGAGAGGTAATTCTTGGGGGAATTTCAGACCAGGAGAGTCCAGTGGGAGGCGTTGGGCAGTTTAGGGAAGTGGGGATTGGGCTGATCAGCTGCCACTGGACACAAGAAAAGATAACCTTTGTGGGGAAAAGAATGTTATTGACAAGCAGACAAATAACCACTCCTGGTGTGGTCAGTACTCTCAGCAAGTCATTCATCAGAAATAAAACAAACAAAACAGACCAACATTGGCCTTACCATTGTATAAAGTCATATACTCATTGTCATGTGATGACTAAGCACATGTTTTGGCACAAAATGGCAGAATGCTAGACCCCTGCTATCTGCTGCACTACCTAATCTAATAAGGATGGTCTACTTTTCTAACTAAACAATGAGTGTCAGTATATCACTTCATAAACTGGTAAGCTAATTTTGGTGCCATTTTTTGTTTTATGAAGAAAAGTTCCCTCAATAAAGCAGACATACAGTGACATCTGGGCCACATCTGGCATGCTCCTGCACCTGACATGCTAAAATCTGCTGCTTCTCCAATCCCCACAGCCACAATCCCTGGAGCATGAACCCCTAACCATTCTTAGGGGTTGGACTGTTACCAAGCTTCATGTCCATCCATCCCTCCCTAAAGGAGGAGATCTGTTCAAAACTCCTCCCCCTTATCAATTCTAAGGTACTACAAGCTCATTCATGAGCCTGGGTCACTGGCCCACAAGCAGTAGTGCCACCACTGCATTAGCAGGCTGGACTTACACTTATGTGTTAATGTATTATGCTTTGTATTCCTCTGTTATTGCCTTGTCAATGCACCTGCCCCTCCTGATTCCAATCTGTTTAATGCCTCTTTGTACTCTCCTAGGTCATACCTGGAAAGAGTCATTTAGTTGTCTAGTGTACTTACCTGGTCATAAAAACTAAATAAATAATAAATAAATGCTGTCAGTGGGATCATTCTTTAATTTTGCAGGGGAGTGTAGTACAGCCCAGACAAGGTGCACTTTGAATGAAGGTCATGCAGTAACCTAGTGGTCATGATTTGATTGGAACCTGTGATCCCTAACTTGATAGCTATGTGCTTTAACCATGGGACTATGTGGCATGGTTAATACCCTGTCCCTGTTTCTCTGTTGTCCTGAAAGAAATAAAGTAGGGAAACCTATAGATGAATAAATATAAACCTTACACACTTTTCTGTTTTCTTTCTACCTTTTCAGTTTTTACGTTGGCGCACTTGCGCAGCCAACATCGTGGGACAGTGCAGCTTTGGAGGCGGGGCCGCAGTTGGGCAAATGCAGGGCACACACCAGTAGGTGCGTCCCGCATTCCCCAATCAGCCTGCATGCCGGCGCCACACCATGCATACATAATGTGGTGAGCACATCTAAGAAAAGGTCCCCTGCAATCCGAGCAAAGCTCATCATATGCAGCGGTCCTTTTCTTGCCATGCTCACCACCATTTATGTGCATGGTCGTCGAGCAGGTGGCTGCCTAACTAATGCCGACTTTGGGGGTGCCTAATTCTGTCGGTAAACCCCTAGGTGCCGAAGGGAGCCCACTTCCATTGGTATAACCTCCAGTTGTTGAATGCTATGGGGGGTCCAACCTCCCTCGGCTCGCGCCCCCACTTTCTTTGTGTGCTGACAGGGGTGCCCAATCTCCATCGGCATTACTTCCTCCTCCCCATTGTGCTGATGAGGGTGCCCAATCCCCATTGGCTACAGACACCCCCAACAGTTAGGTGGCACGCTGGGAGCCCACCCCAGCGTACAAATCCCCTGCAAAAAAAAAAGTGTCCTGCAATGATTTTTTTTTCTTTTTGTTCATGTAAATGAAAACGGTCCCTTGTAGTCTTGATGCCCCTCCTCCCACCCACACCCCACCCACTGCACACCCTGCCTCCCTCACCCCCACCCATACTTACCTGTGGAGTCCGGCGCAATGATCTTCTGTGAACCGGGAACACATCTGCACTCTTCAAAGCTGACCGAGAACTGAAGAAATGCCGGTAAGCTGTATAATGGAATGAATAGGGTTTTTTTCAACTTTAATGCATATCTTGGGCATTTTTTCGAATTTTGGCCCCAAATTTTCAACATGGGGTTTTTGGGACCCCTTCTCATGAATTCTTGCACTGTCATGGTGTTATTCGGTCCCGAAAGGTGATTTTGCAGTCACAAAATGACAGTGCCACTGTTCATGAGAGGGGCTGTCAAAAAAGCCTATGTTGCAAGTTTGGTGGGAAAATTCCCAAAAATTATTGTTTTACGAGTGTGCATAGCAACTGCACAATGCACGCTCGTAATTTAGCACATTCACACTATTTTCATGCAAGATTCTCAACACTGGCATTTTACCACACCTTCTTGTGAACCGTATAGCTGTCATTTTTCACATCCTTGCCGAAATGTGTTTTCGCACTTCCGGCACAGAATAGTGCGTCACTGTATGAAATCACTGTTCCGGACATATTATGAAAACGACAGTGACATTGTTCATGAGCAGAGGTCCTAAAATATCTGTGTTGAAAATTTGGTGACAATACTCCATAAAATGACAGTGTTACGAGCGTGTGTTGTGCAGTTTGCACGCACACTCATAAGTTCGCAAACTTATATTTTCACTCCACATTTTCAACAGTGCCATTGTTCTACACCTCTTAATGAACAGTACAGCTGTCATTTTTCACATCCTGACCAAAATCTGTTTTTGCAGTTCTGGCACACAATAGCGCAGTCACTGTGGAAAGCCCGTGTTTGAGACACATTATGAAAATGGCAGTGACACTGTTCATTAGCAGATGTCCTAAAATGTCTATGTTGAAAATTTAGGGATGAAAGTCAATACAATGAGTGTTTTACGAGCGCGCGTAGTGCACTTTGCACGTGACTTTGTGAATTTGTAATACTTTCAGTCCAGCTGTTCATCATTGCCATTTTTTCATACCTCCTTATGAACAATACAGCTGGCGGAAATGTGTTTTCGCACATCTGGTGCAGAATTACACTGTCACTGTGCAAAATCACTTTTTGGGACACTTTCAGGAAATGATAGTGACACTATTCATCAGCAAAGGTCCTAAGATGCCTATGTTGAAAATTTGGTGGCGAAAGTCCAGACAATGACTGTGTTGCAAGCGTGCATTGCGCAGTTTCCACGCACCCTTGTAACTTTGTCAATCTGCAATATTTTCATGCCACATTTTCACCACTGGCATTTGTGCACACCTCATTATCAACAGTCCAGCTGCCATTTTCCACAGCCTGCCCAAAACGTGTTTCCGCAGCTCTGCCGCACAGTGGCGTATTCGCTGTGCAAAGTCACCTTTTGGAACACATTAACAAACTCACAGTGCTATGCCTCTCCACCTCCTCCACTGCCAATGCCAGCACGACAACATTCGGCATTGACAAATGCTTGTTCTTCTTAGTATACTCAAATACAGCTAGAATAGAAATAGAAATTAAATAGAAATACTGCTTAGGCAGTCTGAAGAAAGTTAGAGCAGTTGTTTGGCTACAGGTTTTTTCATTTCCTTTGGTTACAATGTGTTCTCCTTCCCCCTGCTTCCTGTCTTCTCATCTGGTCTAACTAATATTACACATTAAGACTTTATGGAACATATTGTACTTCTGTTTTTAAATACTGTTCCAGTATGTGCTTGAAATCAAGTGTATGCCTATTTTATTTCATTATACTGAGATACTGAAGCCTGAATATTTATTAATTTGAAGAAGGGGTGGATCATGTGATGTCGAAGGAGTACAATACACCTTCAGGCTAACCTGAGGTAGCCAGCTCATTCCTGTCAAACCAATGAAGTAGTAAGATCTATTGCTCAGGAGATAGACTCTCACTCTGTGTACAGTAATTGTGAGAGAGACCTGCTAGAAAAGGAAGCTGCCTTGTGGATTAACCCTAGTAGAGACTCTAGATATATTTGTTGCCTTGAGACTTTCTAGGATTATGGGCTGTTGCAAATCCAGTGTGTATGTATACATGCTGTCCTTCATTTAAGGCCTATTTTCATATTTTTGTATCCTGATTATTATCAGACTTAATAAAGTTGCATGGAATCCAGTGTGTTAAATGTAATTCCTGTGTGTCTGCCTCCTACCCTTTTCATTCCTTCACAGACCACAGTGTCATGCCAAGATGTTTGGCAGTCTGGTCATAATTCATGAATCCCATACACTTCTGAATTTAGGTTGTTCAGAAAGAGTTTAAGGGATTGAAACACTGTCAGCCCCATCCAAAGAGTTCCTTAGGTAAGCATAATCCACACAGCACGGGTCATTCATATCAAGTTATATGCATGGTATTTATTGGATCGTTTTTGGTTACAGAAATTCAGAATTCAATCTTTCCTGCCTCTTAACCGGATCATCCCATGGAGCTGTTCCCACACACCATGTTGAGAGCATAAAGTAAAGGCAAGAGTCATCGCACCTGTAGATTGCCAGTGACCCTCTGGGATGCCTTCTTGTGAATGAACATTCTAGACACCCTTGCTACATTTCTTGCTGTAGTTCGTCAATCACATGAGTTTTAATAAATATTGTCACTTTATAGTTCACTTTGTCAAATCAACATCCTGGATACCACAAACTATATGTTCAACTTAAGATATTTTGTTTGATCACTTTTCAACATACATGTGGCAAGTTTTACAACATAATAAGCAACCAAATGGCCAAGGTTAAATATTTGCCTAATACATGTATGTATACTGTATTTCAACAATCATATAAAGTTTGTACATCTTAAATAATGCAGTTCTGACTCTTGACTTTTATGATTAATCTTGATATTAAAATACTCATATTTAGTGATCACGTTTCATAATTTGATATTATTTGTAGTGATGTTGTCACTTGCAATTTATTTCAATGGTCTTGATCTAGTTGTAAAACTGTGCAGTCATTTGAGATTAGGGAAAAGTGCTTTTTATGATAAAATTATAGTTTTTTTAAAAAGTAAAGCTGACTGAGCCTAACTTGCTGAACAGGTTTTGTAATGTTTTACTAGCACTTGACTCCAATAGCCAAATTATTAAACAGATTATTTTATAGTCAGTGTATTTCAGAAATGAGACATTACCATAATGGCACTGGGCACAAAACTTGTCATTCAAGTGCATTAAAAGGCATTGGATTTTCATAAGGGATGTAATGTACATATCCCTTACGAAAATCCAATGCCTTTTAATGCACTTGAATGGCAATTTTTACAAGTACGTATTGAGAGTTCATAACCACAATCTAAACAATACATGTTAAGCTAATGTTAATTTACCTAGTGCAATTATGAGGTCCAGTGCACCTCCCAATGTACAAGCAGCACATCCATAAAGTAATTAGTGACCCTAAATTAAAACAAGTTTATAAATATTGCATGGCATGTTGTGGCAAAAATGCATCTTTTTGTATAATTGTTCATCCCTTTCTTAAATTGTTCTAGCTTGCTGGCTGTAAGCAGGTGATATAGTAATACTTTCCAGTGGTCCAGACCACTACTGAGAAAACTCGGTCTCCTGCTGTTTTCAGGTGAGATTTTGGGAACAGTATTAGTACTTCCTCAGAAGAATGAAAAGATTATGGCATGATGTACAGACACAGACATTTATGGAGGTAAAAGAGACAGTCCATGCAGGAATTTCTGCCGTACAGTTAATGCACTTTATAGTTCTAGTAAGCTGCAGAGTGCAGCACTGATGAATTCTTGAAGTCTCCCCTTTATTTCACATGACTGAATGTGCAATTCCATCATCCACTGAAGATCTTGTTTTGCTCCTGGACTGAGCCGTAGTACGAGTCAGTTCTTCACTAAAGGCACTTTCAAACACATGCTTAATTGACTTTCTGAACTTCTCTTTGAATTCCTGCCCTGTGAACACATACACTACAGGGTTCACACAGCTGTTAAAATAGGCAAGCCCGATAGCCAGTGAATCAAAGATGTGAAGCCAATCAGCAAGACTGGAGCCTGGATGATCATAGTGGTTGACAAATAAACTCAAAATCTCAGTGATGTGATAGGGTGCCCAGCAGACAAAGAATGCCACTATCACAATAAGCATAACCTTAAATGTCTTGCTCGATCTCGTAAAACGAGAGCTTCTTACTTTGAGTGCTATGCTGCCGTAACAAACTGCAATAACAAGAAATGGAAGCAGGAAGCCAAACACAAATCGAATGAAGGCCCTAGTTTTCTGAAACTGTTCAGTGTCATTATCATATTTACATTCCTTTTTCTGCCCTGTTTCATCTAAGACTTCTCTATAGAGAAACCCAGGCAGGGACATCAGGAATGCCAGCAGCCAAATGGCAGTACATGCAACCCATGCTAAATGAGTTTTTCTATTGTTCTGGGACCAAATTGGGTAGGTCACTAAAATGCAGCGGTCCACACTGATTGCTGTCAGCAGGAAGATACTGGCAAACATATTTAAAATCATGGCAGATGAGACAAGTTTACAGAGCACAAGGCCAAAATGCCAGTGATAGTGCAGTGCGATGTGCAAAATGGAAAAGGGCAGGGACAGGCAACAGAGGAAATCTGCAATGGCGAGGTTCAGGAACCACACTGTGTTCACTGTCCGTTTCATTTTCAGGCCTGCTATCCATATGACAATTGCATTCCCAGGGATCCCTAGAGCAACTGTGATACTGTACAGCACCATTGATATCACATTTATAGGGTGGTAGTGTTCCATGACAGTGATATTGGTAGGATATTCTTCATATGGATGGATGCTGTTGTTATAGTCTTCATATTGACCTGTATTATAATCCTCATCTGAATAATGTGAAGTATCATTATGTATAGCATTTAGCAGGTCCATGCCTTTCAGCTGTAAGTTCCTACAAAAAGACACAAATGCACATTATAATGTGTCATAATGTAATTTTAGACAAGCAATTATTGTTCGAGTTTTACTTTAGTAGTATTGTTTTTACTATCTAAAACTACAAAACTAGAGATACAAATATTAAATTCTTACCCCAACCAACTCCATCAGCATTAACATTTGGTATTGTGATTTAGATTTAGTTAACGTTTAGTTAGTGCTCCCAGGTCGCTCCTGTAAAAAAGCTTTCAGCTTAGTGTGCTATACCTGGTTAAACAACTAAAAAAAAAAATAATGAAGAAGCAGGCCTGTGTTCATAGCTGACTACTCAGCAGACTAGGCTTAATGAGTTAAGATACTGCCCAAAATTAATATTACCTTTTAAAGGAGCACTGTCAACCTTATTAACTGTAATTTAAAATTCATGCAGTATGTTTTTTTCTTTACATTTCTGTTACTGCCCCTATGCAGACTGTCAGTATGCAATTATAGGGTTTTATTTAACTCTAAAAATTGATCAGCGTTTTGCTCATAAAAGTTCTAAAACATTGTGAAAATACGCAGCACTTGCCTCACTGTGTTTTACAAACAAAACACTTCTAGAAAATCTATATAAATGCTTTCTGTACAGTTAGTATTGTCCCAAGAAAAAAACTGCTAATCAATTATTTAAAACCCTGAAATTAGTTAAGTAAAGCAAGGCATCAGATTCCTATATTTAGAGAAAAGTCAGCTCACCGGCAGGTCAGTGTTACCACACCGGCTGCAGTTGTTCACATTTTCAAGTTTATGTACATGCAGTAATGCTCTACCCGTGTGCGCGGTCCCAATGTCTGCAGCCTCATCACTGCCCTGAAACAGCACTCTCACTGACTTGAGTTCACTTTCACTGGGCTGGAGCTCGCAAACTTCATTTTCTGAACTCTACCCCTTGCAACCTGGTAGCATTATTTATTTTATGTATGTTTTGTCGATGCATCTAGTCACAGTTTTTCCACTTTGAAACAGTTGTGCTTCCTTTTTGTAGTTGTTGAATATACCTTTCAAGAAATGCTAATAGTGAAGAAAAATATGTAGGCAATGGAAACACAGTGATGAGAGGGACATGAGTGGTGATTAGTTGGGGAATTTTTTTTTTATTAAATATACTTTATTAATTTTTAAGCAGTCAAGCATACAGAAAGAAGATATGATGCATTTCAATAGGATTGCATAATACTATAACAATATAAACATACATACAGGAACAAACACACTACAACTACTCATGCAATTATCCCTCCACCCTATACCCACTCCTACCAAGAATTATCTCAAACGATTGATAAAGACAATATACATAACGCATAACACAGTAGGATATTATAAGATATGATGCAAGAGCACTCAGTCTATTAGATAGGCTAACAGGGAGACTAGGGTTTCTGTATGGAAAGCAAGGCTTCAAGAGGGCCCCAGTTACTCTGATAAGCCTTTATCCTATCTCGCATAAATGCAATATGTTTTTCCAGTTGTAGTGCCAATAACACTTCTCTATACCATTCGATTACTGAGGGAAGAAACTCCTCCTTCCAATACTTCATAATTATTAGTTTAGCAGTGGAGGCCATCAAAGCAAGGTGTGCCTTCCTAATTTTGGGTGTTCGAAGGGGAAAAGAATATAATAAACAGGCTTCAGGGGTAAACAATGTGTCTAAGCCCAATAAGGGATCTAACACATTCCTGATGGATTGCCAAAAGGCCTGAACCTTAGAGCAACTCCACAACATATGATACAAGGTGCCAGTGTCACTTTTATACCATGCACACACTGGAGACAGGCATTTGCCCATTCTACTGAGTTTTACCGGAGTGAAATATATATTGTGCATGATGTTAAATTGGACCTGACAGAGCCTATCTTGCTTAACAAACTTGACGTATTTTGCCAAAGCCTTCTCCACATATCAGGGTCTGCAGATATATCTAATTCCTGGGTCCAATAGTAGCAGACACCTGTCAGCAAGGCAGAGTCCAACTCCTGTAATTCTTATATAGAATAGAGACCGCATGAGGCTGTCTTGCTATTTGCAAGATAATTAATAAATCAATGGTAAGACAAGTTAGCCAAGGCATGTTCCCAATAAATGAGTAAATGGCTTTTCTAACCTGCATGAACTTAAATCTGTAAGTGTCTGGCACCCTGTGCCGCAGTTGGAAATCACTAAAAGGGATCAGTTTCCCATCTTTGAGGTAATCAGAAAGCTTGGAATATTTGAGCAAGGGACAAAAGGAAGGTCGAATCAGCTTGTTATCTATTTTAAAGTAAGGATTGTAAGTAAGGGGCTGTTCAAATGATTTATGCCAATTCAGCGAGAGATGATTCTGGGTTTGATGGAAAGCTTTAATGGACCACCCAACTGGGGTATTCCTGAGTGGTTTCGGGTAGACTGGAGGGAGTGACATACAAGAGAGAAGACAGTGAGCAGGAGTACTGTGATGCTAAATATCTCTCCAGGTCCATCCATAACAGAGAATAGCCCAGTATGGTGGAGAGGTCTGTACATTTGGCCCAATAGACTAGTTTACTAATGTGGAACACACTATAATATGTAAAAAAGGAAGGGGCTGCCAGGTCACCCTGATTTTTAGGGACTGTGAGTTTAAAGTAGGCCCTTCAAACTCCTTTCCCATATAAAACCATTAAGTGATTTCTGGAGCTTGGCAAACCAGGCTTTGGGCAGGAAACATCCCAGCATACCCAATGGGTACAGGATATGAGGGAGTATGTTCATCTTAACCGTACTGAGTCTGCCCCAGAAGGAGAGTGGGAGAGACCCCCCATCAATCCATATCTGAGTTTAAAGTCTTTAATAGTTTAGACAAATTCTCCTTGACCATTGTTGGCATATCCCGTGACACCTCAATGCCCAGATAAGTAAGGGATTTTACTTCCCAGGAGAGATGGTGGGCTACTAACTCAGCCTGGGTAACTCTGCTATTCAGAAGGTAAACTTTAGTCTTAGGTCGATTTAACCTATAATAAGACAGTTTAGAGAATGTTTCAATTTCTAAAAGTAGGGCTGAGATGGAGGTTTGAGGATTCTCTACATGTAAAAGTAAATCATCTGCATGAGCAGAAAGTGTATACATCTTAGTCCCAACTTTGATACCTGTTATTTCCTGAGAAGATAATACTTTACGAATAAGCAGTTCCAAATAAAAATTAAAAAGTAGTGGGAAATAGCGGGAATAACTGTCTGGTGCCACGGTATAGTGAGATTGGATTTGAAAGCATACCGTTACACCAGACACAGGCAGATGGGGAGGTATATAATAATCGCACTCAGTTGATGAACTCATCAGGCAATTCAAAATGGGCCAGGGTAATAAAAAGGAAGACCCAAGAAACGTGGTTGAATGCTTTCTCAGTCTCCAGGGATATGAACGCCTCCGGCGTGTCTGAATCCCTGGACGCCAAGAGTAAGTGTAGTATTTTCCGCATATGATCCCCAGAGGACTGTCCCACCATAAATCCCACCTGTTCATTACCAATAAGGTCACCCATAATAGAAGTGAGCCTATTGGCTAAGATCTTAGCTAGAATTTTAAGATCTGAGTTTAGCAAGGAAATGGTACGATAATTTTCTGGATAAGGGGGTCTCTCCCCAGTTTTGGTATTAGGGTTATAAGTGCATCTTAAAAACTGGGATCAGAGAACCCATTCATGTAACAATAATTAAAAACCTCCTCAAGCATTGGGGTTAGAATAGGCTGACAAACCTTATATAAATTGTTAGATAGACCATCAGGGCCAGGGATTTGTCCGAGGGCAATTGTTTAATGGCCTGTTGTATTTCTTTCATGGTGATATTGGCACCTAAGGAAACTACCTCATTGGGGGCACTTTTGGAAGTATAACTGAATCAAGATAGTGAGTTATGGCTTTCTCAGATGGCTGCAGAAGGGGGTCAACATTATAAAGTTTCTGGAAATATTCTCTAAAAGCTTCAGCTATTTCTTTGGGATCAGTACACACTGGGCCATCTTTTGTAGTACAGAGACCAGAAATAAATCAGGAGGCTTCGGCTTGCCTAAGCCTGCATGCAAGCAACTTGCCCGCTCTTTCATCTGAATCTAGATGTTTAAGTTTAGTGCAGTGTAGAGACAATTGAGCTTTTTGAGCCATTAGGCCTACATGCTGAGCCTGGAGTTGGTATAATCTAGCCCACTCACTGTCCACAGAATGCCGAGTAAGTTTCTGCTCCAAAGTCTGAATTGAGCTATGCAAAGCCACCATCTGTGCTTTGTCCTGACGTGACTTAGTCATTGCCATCCGAATACATTCACCCCTTAGGGCACACTTCAAGGCTGCCCACACTAAATCTACTTTATTTACTGACTCTTTATTGATTTCGAGGAAGTGGGAAATTAGTTCCCTACTATGAGTAAGGGAACTTGGTCTTTGAAGCAGTTGATTATTTAAGCACCATGAAGAATTCTGTTTAATCCCTGGGCCTAACAAATAGCTAATACTAATGGGAGAATGGTCGGAGAAAACTCTGGCATGTATGATTGAATCTAAGACACCGGGAAGGGCAAAAGAACTGATTAAAAACAGTCTATACAAGAGTAAGAACAATGGGGATGAGAATAAAAGGTATACTGTTTTTTCCTAGGATTTAAGATTCTCCAAACTTCTAGAAGTCCCGCTCCACTGAAAAGATCTTTCAGGGCTCTTTGGGCTGGGGATAGGCCACACCTTCTGCAGTCTGATCTGTCTAGGTCCAACTGGGGGGTAATATTCCAGTCTCCACCTAATATGGTTAGTTTGGGGAGGCTGGTAGTAATTAAATTTAATAAGTGTATTATGAACTGGGGGAGTTTATATTTGGACCATATATATAGCACCCAGCAGAATTGGGTGGGACTCCAGCAACCCATGAAGCAAAATATAATGCCCGTTAGGGTCCCATATTTCTTGAATTAATATAAATGGAATTGTTTTTGCCACCAAGATAGCAACCCCGCCATAACTTGTAGATGCCCCCACACTGAAAGCCCGCCCTACTCAGGTTTTTTGTAAAAGAGGGGTATCCTCCCTCCAAAGGTGTGTTTCTTGTATACAGGCTATCCCAGCCCCGAGGTGCAAAAGATGCTTCAGGATCACTTGCCTTTTACAACTGTCCTGAACCCCCTTGACATTCTAACTTACAAATACATACAGACCACCCATATAATGAAGGAACAGAATATGTGGAAATGTTTATCATCCCCGAAGCACTCTTACATTCAACTGAGGAAATGACAGAGCAGTGATGGTAACCCATCCCCCTAGATACCAAAATTTCAACATAGGCATCACATTGGGTAAAATACACCCCAAATCCTCCCAACCCTCTGTAACTAGGTAACTTACTAAACGTGAATCCCCCATCCCTGACAACTACCCCCAGTTCTAAACAACTGCACTACTATTCTAACACTGCCAGGTGATGTTGTAGTACAAGTCTGATAACAGCAAACAGTCCCCCATTACTTCCCCCGACCCCCGCAAACAAGTCTCACCAAAACCATTGTATTTTAATTTTGAAACAACATTCAGTTAAAGTTATTGATTCATCATCCTTGAAGCAGTAATTTGTAATCTCAAAACCTTCTTAATACTACCCCAATATGCAACCCCTTGTCTTAAAAAAATAATTTAAGCTACACAGGGAAAATGGCAAGCGGAGGGCAATATGCAATAATTAAGTCACAAGAATATCTACTTAAGCTTTGAGTACAAAAAACTGCAGAAATAAAGTTCAGCTTGGGGGGTGGTATGCTTGTACCACTTGTTTCAGGATGTTGACCATTGCATTCAGCCTTCCTGATCAAGAATCAGATCGAGACCCTTCTTATAAACTATAAATACTCCTTCAGCTAGAGTAACTTGCAAAACTTAAAAAAACTGATCACCCCCCAAGTTCTCTGTTGACTGTTCAGTCATAAAAACAAGGTAGCAACTCAGCCTTAGATCTGGCATGACATAGAACCTACTCAGGTTCAGGCGCACATTTACTTAGTTATCAGTCGCTGAAGGAGTACAGTGTATCCATCAGGATTACTCTCAGCCTCTCCACTAGCTCAGTTCATAACACAAGGGAAAAATAATAAGGCATCTCCTCCTTGCATCTTCCTGTCATGCGATTAGAGAAATAATCGAGTAGGTGAAAATCTCAGTCTCTCTTAAGACGCAAGTAATCAAAGATCATGATTCAGTACCATTTGTGAGAGACCCATCAAGCCATTCTAATAACAAAGATAGATTTCAAGCCGGCACATATGAGAGTGAACTCACACAGGATCGGTTTGTCTCTACTTCTTATAGCCTTGTACTCAAAAGAGTAAGCCAAACGAGAGTTCCACAGCTCACTTGAATAAATCAGGAAATAGAGTTTTCATTTCTTGCATAGCTTGTTCAGGAGTCTCAAAAGTTAACACTGATCACCACATTTCACTTGCAAAATTGCTGGATACTTGATTTGAAAAGACTTGCCAGCTGCAATTAGTTTGGAAACAGTCGGGTGAAGCTCTTGTCTCCTAATTCGCACAGATTGCAGTAGGTCCTGCATAATACGAATCCTACGCCCTTCCCACTGGACCTCTTGGAGCTCTCTGGGGTTAAAATGTGCTGCTTATCCTGAAAGTTCAATAACTTAAAGATAAGAGGATGTGGGGGGGGGGAGCCTGCCAGAGGCGGAGGGCGAAGGGCACGGTGTGCTCTTTCAATAGTATATGCCACTCCATTAGGTGAAGGTCCTGCAATTTTCTCACAGAATTTTTGTAAAAACTGGATCAGGGAAGCACCTTCTTCTTTCTCAGGTATGCCAATTATGAGTAAGTTATTGTGCCTACTGCACCCTTCTAGGCCCTCTAACTTCTCTTCCAGTTTCTTAAGTCACCAATTTATGTGTACTGCCTCTTGTTCATTTTTTCCTTGTTTCTTTTCCAGAGATACAATTCTCACCTCCGAGTGCCCCATTCTTATATTTAAAGTTGCCACTGATGATTTAATTTGCTGCATATCTTCAGGAATGGTAGAGAGCGCGGCCTGCATTGGGTGCATTATTTCCAAGAATCTCTCCTCTGAGAGAGCTGTCTGGCCGACAGAGGATCTGGATGAGCTGGAGGCCTGCTGTTTTGAATGCTTAGCGGCCTTGTCTTTCTCAGGTGAAGGAGGTGACGTATGCCACAGAGGAGCTTTTTTCATGTAAACCTCCATGTCGTCCTCACAAATCGACTCCTGAAGTATTTCCCACAAGTAACTGCCTCCCCTGATTGGAAAAGTAAGCCTATGGTAATGGTTTTAGTGTGTTTGTCCATGGGTAGGGACCGGAGCTATGGAAGTACACTGCCACCTCTCAGACTGCCATCACATGACCAGTACAGTAGTTGCGGGATTTAAGAGACATGTTGGTAAGTGCTTCTTTACCAAAACTGTGGTAGAACAATGAAATAGATTGCTTAAGAAGGTGTCAGTAAATGGGTTCAAGGTTGGGAGGGACAGATACAGAGTGCTTTTAGTACCAAAGGGGAGGGAGTAAAGATTGAGTGAATAGAAAATGGAGGAAGTTCAGCTGGTGGGATTGATGTTCAGATCTCAGGGTACAACCTCTACCTGATAGTCAGTCAATGGGAAATTAGTAGAAATGCTAGTCAAACTGGATGGACCTTGGGTCTTTTTCAGTCATCATTTTCTATGTGTCTAATTTGTAACTGCCACTCATTGAAAGAGACAACCCCTCCAAAGAATGGTAGGATCATTTATTTCCACTGACATGGGACTAGTGTACTATGAGAAGGTATACCATTAGGACAGTGAACCCCTGACAGTGAAAGTCATTACAGTGGCACAACTCGTTCGACATTCACAGTGTTGAATAGGTTGTCAGAGCGCTGTACTAATACAATGACTCACTGTTAGCCATTCTCCCCAGTAATCCCCCCCCCAAAGTTGATTATTTATATGTCCGGGGGAGGGGTGCGGGATGTAGACAGTGTAGAAAAGCCCTGGTGCTGTGGTGGTCTGTCAATGGATTTGCCAGTTAACCTGGTCGATGTAGGCAAATCTGTGGCACTGTGGGGGATGTCAACAACTTTGTTGTCAAACCAGCTTGGTGGAACCCTTTGAAAATACGCGAGGGCTCATTATCAGCCACAAACGCTAGTGGCACAAAATTGGGGGGCTGAGAACAGATGCCCTTCTGTGCAACCCCCCCCATTGGGGTTCTACATTGATCAATTCATTAGCTGCAGGGGAGGAGTCCCCCCTACATCTGTGCTGCTATGCAAAATGTAGTACTCAGATTTTAGTGAGTGAAAATGGAATTTGGACCCACTAAAATTATTGTTTGTGACTCCCATAGAACCACAGCATGGCATATTGCCAGTTTTATGGTAGCAGGAAATGTTTATCAATTGTGTTTTGGCTTTACGATACAAAAATCTAAAAGCATACAATTACTTCAATACATATACATGCCAACAGTGGGACCACAAATTGCTAAATGGGTTGAGAGCTGGCTTAGTGACAGATGCCAGAGGGTGGTAGTAAATGGGTGGAGGAAAGAGTGACAAACGGGGTACCCCAGGGGTCGGCATTGGGAGCATCCTCTTTAACTTTTACATTGGAGATATTGTGAAGGGACTGAAGGAGAAGGAATGCCTATTTGCAGTTGATACAAAGACTTGCAATAAGGTGGACACTCCGGGGGGGAGGGGATGGTGGAAACAATAAAGGAGGACCTTAAAAAGCTGGAGAGGCAGTCAGAAAGTTGGCAGTTAGGATTTAATGCAAAGAAGTGCAGAATAATTCACATAGGGCATAAGAACCCAAAGGCCACATGTGGGGGTTTCAGAATAGAGCAGGAAAGGGATCTAGGGATTATCATATCAGAGAACCTAAAGGAGGCAAAACAGTGCAACAAAGAAGTTGGAAAGGCAACCTGAATGCTGGTGTGCATAGAGAGGGGTATAGCAAGCAGAAGGAGGGAGGTTAATGTCCCTATACAGGTCCATGGTGCGACCCCACCTGGAGTGTGGGGTTCAATTCTGGAGACCTTACCAATGTAAGGATATAGAGAGGGTGGAGAAAGTACAGAGGAGGGTGACCAGAATGATGCATGGCATGCAACAGAAGATCTACGAGGAGAGGATGGAACAGCATGATCTGTATCCCCTGGAAATTATGAGGGAGAGGGGGATATGATTAAGACATTTACATTTTTGAAAGGGATTAGCAAGGGAAGGGAGCATCTTTTATAGGAAACAAAGTCAGAAAACTAGGGAGCACAGTTTGAAGCTGGAGGGAAGAAGTTTAAGGGTAACTAAAGGGGGTACTGCTTCACAGAGAGGGTGGTTGGCCCCTAGACCAGACTATCAAAGACGGTGCTAGAGGCAAAAATGGTAGGGGAGTTTAAGAGGTTATGGGATAATTACATGAGAATAACTAGAAGAGGGAAGGGGATAAACATGGAAGAAAAGAGGGGACTGGAGTCTCCTTCAAGAGAGTGGAGGATGCAGGGGTGGGGCTCTAAGAGGTAGGTCTAAGGCTACCAACAGGGATGGGATGGAGCAGACTGGATAGGCCAAGGGTCCTTTTTCTGCCATCAGATTTCTATGTTTTTATGTATGTTTTACATATATTGCTCATGAACTCTGAATACTGAATGGCACAAGTACTTTCTTAAACATATGAAAGCAGTGCTGAATTTATTGGGGGCGCTTTTTTAATTTGTATGATTTATTTTTTATGTTGTTGTATTGTTTGATTTCCATTGTGACCTTTTGACACTGAGGATAAGTAACTAACTTATGCACCCCTATCATGTCTTCTGAGCAGAAGTATATGCAAGGTTAATGCAGTATCATGTAATGGGGTTCTGACCAATGAAGAGTTAGAATTGATCAGGCTGGATTTTATAAATTAAAATTAAAGCTATAAAAGTCAACTGGTTCTAAAACCAACACATCCTCTTTATCACCTCCCCCCCCAATTATGAATCAGCTTTTCCTTGTCATGCATCACTGTGGCATGTGGGTGACACCATCATCTTTCCGGAACATTGCACAGCAGGTGGTATAGAAGGTCTGGTATCTATCACTACAGGAGCTGATGACATCACTATTTTATCTGAGTCATCAGTGAAGTGGCAGAAGCAAGATGCAATACTTATAAAAGAAGTAGCACAGAGGTTTTAGAGCAGCTTGCAGACAGGTTTAAAAGCATTTGACTGGACATGTAGTTCGGCATTGCAACACCATTGGATCACAATGATAAAGAGGCATTAATTCCAGATGGACACATAGACTATATATAACAAAAAATATTTTGTACACTTACGGTGGAGCAGCAAAGACTGCTTGAAGAAACCAGAAAGAATGTGTATACAAAACCTCCTGATCATATTACTTCTTCTCTTCTTCTGCTGAATTCGCATCAAGGTTAGATCCTGAGAATCTTGAATTCATAGCCTTTCTGAATCTCTGCTTACTAAATATCAACTTTAACTAGTCATTTAATTATTCAAATGTACAACAAATTACATCTGCTGCTATTGCCCACTTCTACACCTCCCGATGGCAAGTCTCTCTAGACTCCTCTCACTGGTACTGTCACCACACTCTGACTCACCACTACCAGCAGTAACAACGTAACTCTTCCTGCTAATGACACCTACAACAATTTTTGCAGTCTCATCACCACTGAGTGCAATATGATCGGATGTGAAGAAGACCCATCATGGTCCATATATTTTATGTATTTTCATTTATTTGTATTCTTTAATATTTTTGATGCCTAACCTTTTCTTTTTTGGGGGTGTCTGTTATGCAATTTGAAAATCAATGAGGCCAGACTCCAGAGAGAATCTAGTAACTGGCATGGAGATAATGCAGAGACTACAGGGGATGCACTCCTTAAGTCAACAATAAATATTAACTATTCCTGTACCTTTCCCTGGGCTGTGATACTCTAAGTGGGTCTGAAGACTTTAAAACAGTAGTCCACAGCTGATGCATGCCAGCACCACCTGTCAAGCTGAAGCAGTCTGGTTGAATTGTCAAAGCTGAACACAATTTATGATCCTCATGTCAAAGCCAAGACAAAGTTGCCAACAGCCAACTTCTCTCATCATTAAAGGAGAGTGTTTTGAATTGTGGATGTAGTCCTACTGGGTCCTTACCTTCGTTTGCTGTTAGGACATTCTTGTTGTAAATTTGCATACTAGTTTTATGACCACTGGGGATCTCCATGTTTGAATTTTTTATTGCTCTTCATTTTCCAACAATGCCTTGTGTCCCATGTGACAGTGATGCATTCATGACTATTGATTCGATGAGTGATAGCTGCTGATTCAGTAGTCTGATGTTAGGAGCCTCATATTCTGGCCTTAAATAAAAAACTTGTTCTAATCCAATCTTTTTGTTTTCTAGGTAGTAGCTAATGTAGGTCTAGCCAGCAGGAGTGAATGTTCTGTTTCTAAACATTTTCATTTAGTCAAATGACACACAGCTGTACAAAAGCTCACAAATTACTCCAGGTCATCAACGTTATATTTAGTAATGACTCCAGCTGTTTCCTTACAGAATAGCTCACACAATTATCCCTCAGTTTACCATCTGTAAATGTAGCCTTCATTGGTGGTCATGGGATAAAGAGAGTTACTTCAAAATGACAGCTTTACTGCTAGAAGTCTGACATAAAACTGCACTTGCAGAATCACTGGCCACAAACAGAAGCCGTGTTGTGCATAGCAGTCCATACATTATTTTGTATGGTACAAGTTTGTTTTACTTCAATAACCTATGTAACTCTGTCTTGAATGGTGATCAGATAAATGCAAAACAGCAAACAATAGGATAAGATTCAACACATTTCCTGTGATTTAGGTACTAGTTACATGCTCTTTCAACATTTTGAGTAGTTCGTCCTTTTGAGTTTGGGTTTTCATTCTTGCTAATATCTTCGTTGGATAGGTGTAAGGAATCTTAATAAACATGAGATGCAATGCTGTTGTACCACAGCAGCGACATAGCTACTGTAGTACCACAGCATCTGGAAGTGTATGGGTTGCCATGCACAGCAACACTGAACCCAGTAATACTGCATAATTATAACTGTGTTCTGTGCTATTCCATCCAAAGACCTCCTTGTTCTGAAAAATGAGATTTTCTTATTGGAGTTTATCTTGGTTAAACAATAAAGATGACCAGGACCAGAACCAGAGGGTTGTGGTTGGTGGGATAGTTTCATCCCCAAGGAGGGTCATTAGTGGGGTCCCTCAGGGATTGGTCCTTGGGCCCCTTCTGTTCAACGCCTACATCTCTGACATAAGGAAGGATATCAGGAGTGAGTTGAGTCTCTTTGTGGATGACTCAAAACTGGGGGCGGTGTTGGATGGGGAGATGGGGAAGGTGGCCCTACAGGGGGACCAGGAGGCTCTGGAAAGGTGGTCTAGAAAGTGGAAGCTGAGGTTCAATGCAGGGAAATGCAAGGTACTGCACCTGGGAGCCAGAAACCTGGGCTAAGTGTATAATCTGCACCCTAGGGGGGTTGAAATGCTACAAGTCTCAGTGGCTGAGAGGGACCTGAGGGTGGTGGTGGATGTCAAGATAAACAACTCTGAGACTTGTAGGAGAGCAGCTACCAAGGCCAACAGGATGCTAGGATGCGTCACTAGGGGGATCACCTCCAGAAGGAGGGAAGTGATACTCCCTCTGTATAACGGCTTGGTGAGACTACACCTTGAGTACTACATGCAGTTTTGGAGGTCACACTTAAAAAGGGACATTGAACCCCTGGAGAGGGTCCAGAGAAGGGCAACCAAAATGATCTGGAGCTTGGGGGACAGGACCTATTGGGAGAGGCTCGAAGAGCTAAATATGTACACATTGGAAGAGAGAAGAGATCGGGGGGACATGATAGAGGTCTTTACATACATGAAGGGAGTAAATGGGGAGGAGCAGTCAGGGTGCACTGAAGGAAGGGGGCAACTGGAGGGCATGGGTGGAAGCTGGTGGGGGAGATTCAGGGGAGAAAGGAGGAGGTGCTACTTCACTGAGAGGGTGGTGGTGCCATGGAATATGGTGCCCAGGGGGCTGGTGGAGGCAGAGACAGTGGAGGAGTTCAAGAGGGGGTGGAACAGGTACAGGGGAAGGATTCTGGAAGCAAAGTCCTGTGCAGCAGGAATATCCAGGACTGGGAAAGGAGAAGCCAGAGAGTGCGAAGGGGCAGCAAGATCAGCTCCTAGGGTGGGGACTGACCTAATGAGCAGACATGAAAGACCATTAGGTCTATTCTGCTGGCATTTTAGTATGTTAGTAAAATACAAAACAAGCAGTTCTTTCCCAGTTACCTAATAATAATGTAAAACTAATGTCAGACCTCGGTTTTGTTATTAGAGACACTGGGTGCAATACCAAAATTCACAACAAACAATTACTAGGAAAATCCTACAGAACAAATAAAGGAAGGTTATTTTTTACACAGTCACAAAGTATTGGAACAGTTTGCCCCAGTCTGTTGTGGATTTGCCCTCCATATACAGCCTTAAGAAACAACTTGATGTAGTAATGGACTCATGGGAATACAAGTGTATGACCAACGTTAAGTGTGTGTGTGTGTGTGTGTGTGTGTGTGCATGAGTGTGTTGGGGGGGTAGACTAGAAGCTAGCTACCTAAGTACCTAAGTTCCCTCTCCCTACCAGAAACAGTTTCATAGAAACATAATCAGTTGGATAAGGTGATTCCCAAGATTTCACAGGTCCCCTTCAAATTGTCGTTTAAATAAATATCCCCATAACCTTTGCTGGATTCTATTCTATTTTTGCTGTATACTGTATACCCCATAAAAGCAATTCACTAATCTGACACCTGACTATACAATTGTAAATGTATACATATTTCTGAATATGTACCTAGTTAGTGAATTCTGAAGCCATTAAGAGATAGCACAAAATTAGCATATAAAAGATTTATTACGGCTATGCCAAATTACAAGGAAAAAGCATAATACATACCAACCCTGGAAAGATAGATGCAGCTCTCCATAATCTCAACATGGGTTATGTGGCAGTGAAACCAACAAACGGATCCTGTATTTATGCAATTTCCTCTTATAGCTAGAAACATATTTTACTCAGGAAACAGGGTGGACCATACATATCAGCAGAACTGCATGCGGTCTCATGTTATTTTGGATAAGACATAGACACTTCGTAGTCTCTCACATGCAGTTGGCTTATTAGTGTTCTAACCTTGTACAAAAGTACATGTTTTTCCTGTATCTTCTGTTTGCACATTTACATATGACAAAACCACATTATTTCCCTAGCCAGAAGTTAGTATATTGCAAAAACAGTGAAGAAACACTGTCCTACTGGTAAATTGTTACTATTATTTATTAATACAGTGCAGCACATCTGTTCCTAACATTAAGGTTTCCTAGGCTAAGTTATAGCATAATATGCACTTATACTAGCAATGCAAAGTTATATTTATTTAAGATTATCATTTATTCCAAAAGTTTCATGATGAAAGATACACTGAGCTGACAACAGCTTGTTTCCAGATGCGCCCAGGGGGAAGGGGATTAAAGAGGGCAATGATAGTGCAACAAGGCAACAATTACATAGTAGAAAAGCAGGCATCATATACAAACAATGACTAAAAAGTAAAGGATACATTTTATATGAAGGAACTGGAAGGGGGACAGGATCAGATCTACAGTACAGTAGCTTCTTGTTTTACATTGTTTTTCATGGATTCTACTTGGTAGAATGTTTATTTTCTTTCTTACTACTAAGGGGCTAGCGGGGTATTGTTTGGGGCTGTTGGAATTTTGAAACCTGTTTTGGTAGCTAAAAGTGGGCTCATTTGTTTGGTTTACGGTGTGGCAGGCTGCATTTGTAGAGGCCTATTTCTTCTCTTTTAAACATAATTGGTGTAATTAACTGGTCTGTTTCTTTGAATTTGAGACCTATATCTTATAATTCCAAACCTATTTTGATGTATTGTTGGTGAAGCTGTTTGAATTGGTGTCCTGTTTCTTAGGGAAGCAATCCTATGTTGAGGCTTTGAGTAGAATTGATTCATTGTTGCTGGCTTCACTAGCAGCAAAGTTTTGAGTGGGGGAAGGGTGCTAATTTGTCTGGCCTGGTCTCACTCAGCAGGGAGGCAGAGCTGAATCAGGTGTGGAGTCAGTGCTTTGGCTTCTCAGAAGGAACTGGAATGGGGACAGGATCAGATCTACAGTACAGTAGCTTCTTGTTTTATATTGTTTTTCATGGATTCTACTTGGTAGAATGTTTATTTTCTTTCTTACTACTAAGGGGCTAGCAGGTATTGTTTGGGGCTGTTGGAATTTTGAAACCTGTTTTGGTAGCTAAAAGTGGGCTCATTTGTTTGGTTTACGGTGTGGCAGGCTGCATTTGTAGAGGCCTATTTCTTCTCTTTAAACATAATTGGTGTAATTTAACTGGTCTGTTTCTTTGAATTGAGACCTATATCTTATAATTCCAAACCTATTTTGATGTATTGTTGGTGAAGCTGTTTGAATTGGTGTCCTGTTTCTTTGGGTAGCAAACCCATGTTGGGGCTTTGAGTAGAATTGATTCATTGTTGCTGGCTTCACTAGCTGCAAAGTTTTGAGTGGGGAAGGGTGCTAATTGTCTGACTAGAGGCCCAGCTACCTGATTGTTTCCGAGGACTTGGCTGGTCCCACTCACCCAAACCCTCACTCCACCCACCCCTGGTCAATTATTCCCTTTGTACTAGGGTTGACATCACTTCCTCAAACAGGCAAAGGATTTGCACCTGTCATAACAGAAACAGACATCCAGGAAAGGAACTGCAGCAAGTGAAGAGGTGACGGCTCTCTCAGTGGAAGGGAAGTAAATGCAAATATAGGTGCTTTCATTATTACTACTTCACATAGTTATTGCATTGGGCAAAGGAGCAGTAGGAGTTGAAGAAGGTTGTGCAATGGCTACTTAAAGTATTTTTGAGTGTGGATAGGAATATAAAAAGCAGTTGCTCAACATATCTAAACGTGTGCAACAAAGGAGGTAAGGGAAATAAGAATGTTTTGCACTGATAGAGGGGGGAGAGTGGGGACTTGGGGGAGTGTTTGGTATCCTGCATCTGGAAGGGTGGGGGTCGCTGGTGGGCAACGACAGCAATGGGTAGGGTGGTAGGCTGCAACAACTGCGGTGCACCAATCTTTCAAACATTGCCTGGAGAGAGGAGGATGTTTAGTGTGCAACCACATAGAAAAACTTAGAAAGGAGATTGAGGGTCTGCAGGAGGAACTAAGACAGGCAAGGCAGATTGGGGGTGGGTTTAGCCCAATACTGGAGGGAGGAAGAAGGGGAGATCAGGGAGGGCAATTTAAGCCAACAGTGGTGAGGAGAGGCTCAGAAGAAGGGAAGCAGAGACAAAGGGGCCCAGGCCGAGAAGAACGATTGCCGGGGAGAGGCAATAGGGACTTGTGAGGGGAGGCGAAGAAGTGGTAAAAGTCATGGAGTGGAAAGGAGAGAACAGGTTACTATGCAGAGAGAGGGAGCGGGCATTTGTGAAGGATCTTCAGAAAATAGTTTTGCACTGCTAGAGAGGAAGAAGGTGGAGGAGGGAAGTGATGAAATTAGAGGAGTAATTGATAAATGCCTGGACCAAACTGGAGCGGGGGGAAGTTCTGCTGGGAGAACTGCAACAGGGGTAAAAGGGCATAATAATGTGCAGGAGGAAGAAGAGGAGCTGGAAATGAGGGAGGGAGATGAAAGGAAGCAAGCAGGGAGTAAGAGGGGTGGAATCTTAGTGCTGGGGGACTCAATACTAAGAGGAGTTAGGTGGGGTAGCAAGGCAGAGAGGCATAGTCGCATTTGGGTGGAGGCCATGCCAGGAATGACAGCGGAAAGGGTGGGACAGTCTGTTCTGAAATATGCTAGAAGGGTAGGGACAAGCCTCATTTAATTATACATCTTGGGACAAACGACCTGGCTGACAAGACAGTGGATATAGTCCAGAGGAGGTTTGAGGAACTAGCACAATTATGTGAGGGGCAGGAAGATCAGTAACTTTTTCAGAGATACTCCGGTGCCAAAGGCAAGCACAACAAGAAAGCTGAGAATAGAGGAATTTAACAGATGGCTAAGAACCTGGTGTTGTGCTAAAGGGTATGGGCTGTTGGGGGTGGGGAGGGACCTGGGAGGACAGTAGTCTCTATGCCAAGGACAGACTACACTTGAGTGAGGAAGGAAAGAAAGTGTTGAAGCAGAGGATGGAAGAATATATAGAGGAAGTTTGGAGTTTAAACTAGGAGTGGGGTGGCAGTTGGGGAAGAGATATGCAGAGACCACAGGTTGGGAAATCATATGAGCTTACCCCCTATAACAGTGACAAAGGACAAATGGCAAGTACTGTTGGTGATGCTAGGAAAGGAGGGCAGGATGGGAGGAGGGGAAAGGGTGGAAGGTGGTTACCCTTAATGCTAGGAGCCTTGGGAGGAAAACTGCAGAGTTGCAGGTTCTCATGGCAGAGGAGAGGTGGACATTGCAGCCATCACGGAAACATGGGCCACCCAATATAATGATTGGGACCTGTCTGTACCAGGGCACAGGTTATTTCGTAGGGACAGGTGACTGGGAAAGGAGGGGTGGCACTATATGTGAAGGAAGGACTGAAGTGTGTAAGGGAGGAAGGGAGGAGGGTAGTACAGAGTCACTTTGGGTGCAAATCCAGGATTCCAAGAATAGGAGTCTTAGAATGGGGTGGGTACAGGCCACCATCTCAGATGGAGGAGTTAGACGAGGAACTAGCGGGACAGATCAGGAGGACCTCAGAGAAGGGTAGTGTGGTGATTGTGGTGGACTTCAACATGCCAGGAGTGGACTGGAGCACCCCAACAACCAGGAACAGAAGGGAGCAGGTACTGCTGGATGCCTTCCAGGACAGCTTCCTGCTGCAAATGGTCAGTGAACCAACCAGGTTAGGGAATACCTTGACCTTGTGCTGGCAAATGGGGACTTTGTGAGAGAACTTACAGTGGAGGAACCGCTGTCAGGGAGTGACCACCACTCAGTATGGCTCACATTGGATATGGGCAAGGAAGAGTGGAATCTGGCACAAGAGTGCTGGACTTCAGGAGGCTGACTTTGGGAGGATGGGGAAGTGGTAAAAGGGTACCTGGCCAGAATTCAATCTAGTATGGATACTAACCAGAGATGGGAGCTCATAAAGTTGGGGATAGTGGAGGCAACCAAAACTGCTGCAAAGCCCAGAGCAAGAAGGCTAGGGCTAAGAAACCGAGCTGGTTGAGCAAGGAGGTCATGGAAAGGTAAGGAGGAAAAGAGCTGCCTTTAGGAAATACAAGAAAACAGGGAGGGGGGAGGACAGAGAGGAGTACTTGACAGAATCGAAGGAGGTGACAAGGGCAGTAAGGGGAGCCAAAGCATCTATGGAACTCAGGCTGGCACAAGGCATTAAGAAGGGGGAGAAGGACTTCACTAAGTACATCAGGGAGAAAAGGAGCTGTAAGGACCACATAGTAAGGATTAGGAAGGAGGGGGGTTGGGTGGAAGCAGGGTATGATAAGGCGGAAGCACTAAATGAGTACTTCTGCTCAGTATTTACTAAAGAGAAGAGGGGGTGACACCCAAGATGGGTGAAATGGCAGACGCAGGGGGGGAAGTGGTGACAGATGGGGAAATCATGGAGGGCAGAGTTCGAGAGGGTTTGAAGGCACTGAGGGTGGACAAGGCACCAGGCCCAGATGGCATCCACCCCAGGGTACTGAAGGAGCTGGCAGAGGTCCTTGCAGGACCTTTGGCAGACCTATTTAATGCCTCACTACATTCGGGGTGTGCCTCAGGACTGGAGGATGGTTTCATGGTGCCCCCACAAGAGTGGCCCCCAAGGATGAACTGAAACTACAGACCAGTGAGCCCTATATCCATCGTGGGTAAGCTAATGGAGACTATCCTGAAGGAGAGGCTGGTGGCCCTCTTAGAGGCCAAAGGACTACAGGACAGCAGACAGCATGGCTTCATATGTGGCATCCTGCCAAACCAACCTGGTCGGTTCTATGACTGGGTAACTAGGCAACTGGACAGGGACATGCAGTGGATGTCCTGTATCTGGACTTCAGTAAGGCATCTCGACTCAGTGCCACATGGAAGGCTGGGAAGGAAGTTAGTAGGCACAGGGGCAGGTGCAATGCTGGTGAGATGGTAGGAAACTGGCTGCAGGAAGGCAACAGAGGGTGGTGGTGGGTGGGGAGCTCTCACCCAAGGGCAGTGACGAGCGGTGTCCCACAGGGCTCGATGTTGGGACCAGTGTTCTTTGGGATATTCATTGCAGACATATCATGGGACATCAAGAGCAAGATCAGTCTGTTTGCTGATGATACCAAGGTTGGCGTGGTGGTGGATGACCTAGGGGATGGCAGGGTTGCAGGATGATCTGGCAAAGCTTGAAACCTGGTCAGACACCTGGCAACTGGGCTTTAATGCCAAAAGTGCAAGGTGATGCATTTTGGGATGAAGAACCCAAGGAGGACTTACCAGCTAGGGAGTGCAGCTAGCCAGACAGAGGAGGAGAAGGATCTGGGTGTGCTCATCACAGGGTCAATGAACAACTTCGGCACAGTGTAGGGAAGGCAGCTGCAAGGTCAACAAATGCTGGGTTGTATTGCAAGGGTATATCCTCAAGGAGGGAGGAGGTGATTCTGCCACTGTATAGGTCATTAGTTGGACCACACCTGGAGTACTGCGTGCAGTTCTGGCATCCGATATCTGAAAGGGACATTAAGTTACTGGAGGAAGTGCAAGGCAGGGCTAAAAAGATGATCAAGGGTCTGGGGGACTTATCTATATGAGAGGAGGTTGAAGGAGTTGAACATGTACTCACTGGAGGAGAGGAGAGACAGGGGGACATGATTGAAACCTTTAAATACATGAAAGGAATAAACAAGACAGGTACAGAGGGGCTGTTCAAAGTAAGGAGGGAGGGCCACCAGGGCCATGATATGAGACTGGAGCGAGGAAGGTTCAGGAGGGAGATGAGGAGACACTTTTTACAGAGAGGTGGTGGCTGGGTGGAATGCGTACCTGCAGAAGTGGTATGCAGTGGAGAACAGTGGACTGCTTCAAGCGAGGATGGGACAGGACAAGGGGAGGGTTAATGAAGGGGAAGGGTGGAAGGGGCAGCTGCAGAATAAGGGTGCTAGCTGCACATTCGAAAGCAGACTTGATAGACTCTAGGCCTCATCAGGCAAATTTCAGAACGTAATGTTCGTATATAAAAGACATAAAAATGTAGACCAGTAGATAGCAAGGAGCATATTTGAGTACAAAGTACAATTATCCATGAGGAGGGATAGGGAAAGCTAATTCACTGAGGTTCAAGGAAAAAAAATAGAGTGCAAGGGTAAACAGGGGAGTTAATGTGATCTGGGAGGGGAGCAAGGAAATGGAGGAGAAGGGCAGTCGAGGAATATTAATTTGAGTGCAGAGGTAAATGAGGAGAGTAAATGTGAACTAATTAGAGTGCAGAGGTAAATGCATGGAATATGTCTGAGCTAGGATGGAAAACATAAATATATGGAGGAGAGGGACAGTAGTGGGTGGGTAGAAAGGGGGTAGAGGGACAGAGTAAGGTATTTTCAATGTGTGGCCAATAGCATAGTGCTTGTGTATACTTATGAACTTAAAGTTATGAAATGTTATTTGACTTTTTGCATTCCCACCCTTGGTAGTACTGCTAGGTAGGTGTAGGGGATAGAAGGCCTGGCTTCAAGGGTGAGAAGAGAGTGAGAGAGGAGGAGAAGGCTGGGGAGGATGGTGTGTGATTTTGAAACGCTTGAAGTGGAGCAAACGGAAGTAGCTAGGTTAAGTAGGAGATGTGGGAGGAGCTATTTCCCATTGGACCTAGGGCTTTTAGCCCTCCCATTCAATGTGTGGTGCATAGCGTAGTGATTGTGTATATTTATGAACTTAAAGTTATGAAATATAATTTGGCCTTTCTCTATTTCCACCCTTGGTAGGAATGTTAGTAGGTGTACGGAATAGAAGGCCCAAAAGATTGTTAATGGTTTGAGATTACCTCCTCTAACTGCAAAGAGTGTGACCAGCAGCACATAGGAGAGAAAAAAAACCTGTGGAGGAAACCTCTGAGGACCCATGGCTACTGATCCGCCTGTCCCTCTGGGCAATTTACAAGGAGATAATCCTAAATGATCGGACTGAGGCTTGTTCTGGTTAGGTTGATGAGTTATGTCCTGTGAATCCTTGATGGTGCTGAGCCATTGTTAGGTCGATGAGTCGTATCCTCTGAATCTTTGACATTGTGAGTAAGAAGGCTGATTCTCAAAGATGAAAGAGAATCCAAGTTGGAAGGACGTCTAGATGATGGAAGATGAGCAGTTAGACAATGTCTGGAATGTCATTTGTGGTATTCGATATCAAAGTCTTAGAGGTATACGTATGACTAGATACATTTGAACAGATGGATGAGTAAGAGCTTTATATGTGAGTGCAGGCATTCAGTACTTGAATATGATCAAAGCAACATAACTAAAGGGTAAAGGGGGAAGAGAGGAGGCACTGTGGGTCACCTTGGAGACAGGTAATGGCACCACAATCCTCACAGGGGTTGTATACAGACCCCCATCTCAGGGGGAGGAAATGGACAAAGAAATGTTAGAAGGCATCCTTAGAATGGCAGAAAAAGGGGAGATTTTGTTTGATGGGTGACGTGAGTATGCCAGATGTTAACTGGAGTACATATGCTGCAGCCACATCTAAGAGCAGGGACATTCTCAATGCCCTGCAGGGGGCATGCTTCAGACAGCTAGTGTTGGAACCCACTCAGCAGGGAGCAATCTTAAACCTGGTACTTTCAAATGGAGATGGTGAGAGGATTACAGATTTAGAAGTGCGTAGCCATCTGGGAACTAGCAACCACTGAGCAGTGTGGTTCACGATAAACACATCTGTAGAGTCAAGCCATACAAAGACAAAAATACTGGACTTTAGGTGGGCTGGATTTTGGCAAAATGGTGAGTGCTTAAGGAATGCACTAGCAAAGGGACAGGAATTAGGGGTTGAAGAGCAATGGGAGAAAATCAAAACTGTCATCACAGAGGCAACAAGTCTTTGTGTGAAGCAAATAAACAAAACAAAATGAAGTAAAAAAACACTATGGTTCTCAAAAGAGGTGGGGGAATGGTTAGGGAGAAAAAGATAGCATTCAGGAAGTATAAAGAATCACAGAATGAGCAGGACAGAGAACTGTACCAGTTAAGGCAGAAGGAAGCGGGGAAGGTAGTCAGAATAGCAAAGGCCCAAACTGAAGAAAGATAGCCAACTCTGTAAAGAAGGGGAATAAAACCTTGTATAGGTACATCAGGGAGCGAATGAACACCAAGGAAGAGATAGTGAGGCTTAACAAAGGGGAGGTGGGCAGAGGATGACAATGGAAAAGCAGAGATACTGAACAAATACTTTTGCTCAATATTCACAAAAGAAGAGGGAGAGGTACCTAAACCAAGCAATAGAAGCACTCTGGATGGGGGTTGGGGGTTGATAACAGTCCATTCACAGAAGGCAGGGTCCTGAGAGAACTCTTAAAACTCATGGTGGACAAAGCAGTGGTGCCTGGCATAGATTTCTTTGACTGGGTGACCAAAGTAGTAGACCAGGGAAGGGCTGTAGATATGGCCTACCTAGACTTTAGCAAGGCATTTGACACAGTCCCACACAAAAGATTAATAAACAAGTTAGCCACCCTGGGAGTGGGTCCCAGGGTGATAGCCTGGGCAACAGATTGACCGACCAACAGGAAGCAGAGGGTACTAGTAAACAGAGTACACTGTGAAGAAAGGGTGGTTACTAGTGGGTTGCTGCAGGGTTCAGTAGTCGGACCAGTCCTCTTTAATGTCTTTATAGGAGACATTGCAGAGGGGCTGGAAGGAAAAGTATGCGTTTTTGCAGACGATACAAAAATCTACAACATGGTTGATATACAAGGGAAAGGATGAGAAGGGACTTGGCAAGGTTGCAGGTATGGTCAAACGTATGGCAGCTTAGATTCAATGAAAAAAAGTGCAAAGTAATGCCCCAGGGAAACAAAAACACAGGGGAAGAGTGCACAGTGGGTGCCGGGGGGGGGATACTAATGACAACAAAAATGGAAAGGAACCTGGGGGGTAGTCATATCAGATGACCTTAAGGCAGGCAAACAATGTGAGAAGCCAGTAAGGAGGACTGGAGAGATACTGGGATGCCTAGGGAGAGGCTTTACCAGCAGAAAACAGAACATTGTTATCCATCTGTACAGACAGTTGTTGAGATCCCATTTGGAGTTCTGCGAGCAGTTCTGGAGACCCCATCTCCACAAGGACATAGATGTGATGGGAGTGGTCCAGAGGAGGGCAACTAAAATGGTGCAGGGTCTGCAATAGAAGCCATATGAGGAGAGAATGAAAGAGATTAATATGTATACACTTGAGGAAAGGAGGGAGGGGGGACATGGTAGAAACTTTCAAGTACCTCAAGGGAATCAACAAAGTTCAAGATGGAAGCATCTTTGAGAGAAAAAGATGTGCATGAACAAGGGGGCACAGTCTGAAGATGGGAGGGCAGCTCAAGGGTAATGTCAGAAAGTACTTTTTCACAGACAGGGTGGTGGATGCATGGAACCACCTTTCTGGGGAGGTTGTGGGGTCAAAAACAATGGTGGAATTCAAGAACGCATGGGACAGACATTAGGCAATTATAGTAAAGGGTAGAAGGAAGTAGGCAGTTGGTTAACTAGAATCTGCAGCTTATCTAATATGTAGGGAATGGGCAGACTAGGTGGGCCAAGCAGTCCTTATCTGCTGTCAAAGTCTATGTTTCTATGTTAAATCAGGGGTTCGTAGTTGATGGGTTGTGATTAAGGGAAAGTAATAGTTCTTAGGAGCAGCGGAAATTTTATGATGGTAGGCAGGTCGAGGAATGATGGTAAATTGGAAAAGTCTTGCCTGGATGCCAGAGATGTGATTAAGGTAGCACTGGAGTGCTGGAGTCTATCAAGGACAGTAAGATTTAGAGGTGGCTGCAGAATTAGAATTCCACTGATGATGTGAGTAACAGATGGAGGAGACATGGTAGGATGGAGGAATAGTTAGTGGAAGCCTGAGCAATGATGGATCCAAGGAATAGAATCGATGGATGGATGAGCACTAGATGGTGGCACATTTGAGGCCCTAAAAGGAATACTGAAGGAGGATATGCAGGAGGCAGTCCAGATTCAGGCCCAAGGTGAGGAAAGATAAAAGGCACAGTCAAAATGTCACTACGGAATACAAGGAGGAAACGGACAAAAGTCAGATTGAGGGGGCAGGAAATAGCTGCCAAAGAATTATATAATGGAATGGACCAAGTGGCAAGGATATGACTGTGGAGACTTTAATGAAGTAGAAAGGATCAATCCAGGAATCAAGACGGAGAAGTCGAAGCTGGAGGCACATCGAGGTGAGGAGATAGGCTGGAGTAGAAGGATAGCCGGATCATTTTCAAGGAATAGGAAGCTCAGATAAGGAGCGAGGAGCTTCTGATGCACCCACTGCTGAGGCAGGTGATGGGTTTCCTGAAATAATAAAAGCCACAGTACTGTAAGAATGAACAGAGAATGGAACCTGGAGATCTATTCTGATGCATAAGTCAATAAGAGAGGAAGATTCCCCACACAGATATGAGACTGCCACTTAGAACAGTAGGTGGCAAAATAGAGTATGGGACCTCCACGTAGGCTACAAGTGATGAAAGGCAGATGAGACTGCCATGTAGGTCAGTAGTTGATGAATTAAGAGTATGGGACCTCCACGTAGGACAACAATGTACAGACTCAATGGATGAGACTTCTACGTAGGTCAATGTGAGATGAAAATAGTGGTGTGACACCTGCATAGATCAACAAAGGATATAATTAGCAATACGAGACCCCCACTTTGGTCAGCAGGTGAAAAAATAGCGGTACGGGACCGCCACATAAGTGAGGAAGAGCAGATGAGACCCTCATGTAAGTTGACAGATGAGATGAGACTCATAGTGTGAGAGGTGGAGGAGACTCCTGGTAACAGAGATGATTATGAGCAGTGGCCCCCTAATACTGAAGATGGTAGAAGCTGAAACTTCCATGTAGAACTTAATCAGATGCAATCCTTCCTGGAGGAAATTTGAGCCAATTGGGCTGGAAACCCCCAGGCAGGTCTAGATTGAGCAGTATAAGTCAATTCTGAAAGCAGCATGGGATGCAATCCTTCCTGCAGGAATGTAATCCTCTGAAGGGGTAGATGTGAAGCTTTGCCTTGAAGACTGATAGTAAGTTTTATAATCCCTGTAAATTCCTACTGTTACTGTAAGCAGAGTTACAACCAAGAGTCCAGTATGTCCTGCCTGAGTAATCCTGCATGTGCACTGTGTCCCATGGAGCTGAATTCCTTTGGTGGTTTGAACAAGTCTATGATAGAATCCTGTGTGGCTCTTAGTCACAGTAAAAGCATGAAGGCAGAATCAAGCAGACAGGAGGTAATAAGTAATAAGCTGTTGGAAGGGACATAATAGCCACAAGGTGAGAGTTCCACTGTCTACTTGACATGGAGAGAAGACAGCAATACTGCATAAAAGATAAGGCATATCAGTGAAAATGGGTCGTGTGGAGCAGCACAGAGAACCTAACGAGGTGTGTAAGAACAGCATTGAAGCGGATGTACCATATAATCCAACCAAATCTGGAGACCATAAACTGTTACAGATAGGGCTGCAGAATAAGTGATATAGTTAATGGCTGAGCTGGCTTTATATTCACCATCAGTGAAACATAGGAAGTAGTTCTAACGTCTTAGTCCACAAATACTGGAAACGGTGCGAATCTAGAGAAGGAGGCAAGCGGAGCTCAGGAGATACAATCTGTTAGTGGAGCAAGAATAGAGGTAGTAGTGGAGTCTCGGAAGCAAATTAAGCCATGTAGGACAGCTGTAACAGCATTTGGAGCCACAGATGTTAAGCTGAGGCATTGAGCAGTATCCAGATCCAGGTTTAGCTTTTCCAGTAATGACCCACAGCTGAATGAGTGAACTTAATTGTCACATGCAGGGGAAGGTCAATCAGGCAGCAGAGAGTAGGTTACTGCTACTTTTCATTCTCAAGGTCCAGCCCACAGAAAGCTCTAGTGCACTCCAATACAGTTAAATTGATGCAGGATGTAAAGTGCAGTGAAGGCAAGTCCATAGGGCAAGGCACAGGGCAGCACTGGAAAGCAGAGTCAGCCCAGAGTAGAGCAGCATGTGGCGAAAGCAGGTTCGGGGATCCTGGTGCTTGTATCATCCAGTATGTGGCAATGGGCAGCGCAGCAGAGACAGCTGCAGGGAAGTTAATCCATCAGGGTGGGTGATGTCACACCTGGAAGTGCTGGTGGAGAAACTGAGCCATGGCAAGAAGGCAGAGAGAAAACCTAAAAGAAAGGAGATGAAGGAGAAATGGAGAGAGACCAAGATGGTACAGGGAAGAATGGGGTTGAGGAAGGAGCAGGGAAGGGAATGAATGGAGAGACAGCAACAAAAGGGGAGAAGGGATGAGGGAGGGACAAACAACAGGAGGAAGGGGGACAAGAACAAGAACAAAAACAGAAAAACCAAGGGGAACCCAAGCCAGGGAAGAAACGGAGACTAAGAGAGGCAGAGGGGAATGCAAAAAGCCCAGCCAAACCAGCCAACGCAGCTGAGGAGCGAGTGGCACAGGGTCCAGAGCAGACAAGATGGCTCACAGTGCACAGGATTTTGAAATGCTTGAAGCAGAGTAAATGGAAGCAGCTGCGTTAAGTAGGGATGTGGGAGGAGCTATTTCCCCCCACTGAAACTTGGCTTTTTAGCCCTCCCAGTATCAGGTGCAGTTGCAGGGGTGCAAGGTGAGATCATATATGAAGACAAGAATGGCAGGTCCAAGAGCTTATGCTAACACAGTCATGTTTCATTTAAACTAAATTAGAAGTTTCACTTAGGACAGTGCTTGGTGCAAACTGTATTTCCCAAATAACATAAATAGTAGGCTTCCTGAATATTCAGTTGGACCTGCCAAATAGTTCACTACTCAGCAGCAGGATGCACTATTCAATGATACTTCGAAGTCTCACAGAGCTTTGTCGGCCAGTCAGTCTGTTTCTGGAGCTCACATATTGACCACCATGTGATCTCACTCTGAGTTGGTAGTGGACAAAAAAACAATAATTTCAGAGAGTTACTTTTTCAACCTCATGAAATGTAGAACTTGCCAAAAAATGCATTATTTGCTCCATAGACATTTCTGGTCTGGGTTAAAATCTGATCAGTGTTGGATAAGTCAGTCTTGGCTCTTTTTGACAGTATTTTTGCTTTTTGTCCATATAGCTAGGTTCAGTGACTGGGAAGGCTGCACGTGTGCGCGCGTGTGTGTGTGTGCTGACACCCCCTCCCTACTGCTTTTCATTTCACACAACTCCACTGTAATTTATTGCTGAAATACAAATTTTTTCTTCCACACACTTTTTTTGCAAGCAATATCAGACATGACTTATCTGACTGCATTTACTGGGAACCTTTTCCTGAGCTCTGTAATGGTATGTTTTTTTCTTACCACCCATCCCCCGTTTTCAGTTACACATAGCTCCAGTATGAGTTTTCATGAAGCAAATTTTAATTTTATGTTTTTTTTTGCTGTCATCTGGTTCTAGGTTATGTTTCTTGCGTAAGTTGAGGAGAGTGTCAGCTGCCCCCCCCCGCCACACAGCTCACTGTGCATGTCTTGCTTGTATGTGCATAGCATGTTTTGTGAAAATACAAAATCACACATGCCCACACAATGCAAGCATCATGGGCTGCATATGCAAATCACCACAGAATGTTATGTTGGTTCAACTTTAAGCAGAATTGCATGGTGCCAAAAGGCCTCTCACACAGTTTGCAAAGGGTGCTAACAGATGACATAGACATGTGTTTCGTCCTACTAGGACTCATCAGTATGCCTCATCTGTTTGACACCCCAGTGGAATGGACCAGCTACCCTAAGACAGTGTGTCTTGGATATGTTGTGGTGAACCCATTAAAATAAAAACTATTTAAAGAAAAGAACCTCTGTCATAAACACTGAGGCATGGTTACCCAAAGGGCATTTGGCTGGGAAGCCAAGTTTCAAGAAAATACAAATCACACATGCCCACACAATGCAAAGCATCATGGGCTGCACATGCAAGTATTTTTTGTGTGTGTATGTGAAGCGATGTCCTGTGTGTGCATGTATGTTTTTGTGTTGTAAAAACTGTTACAGTTTTGTTTGAATGTGTCAGGCTTAACTCATTTAAGTGTTGCTGATTATCATTTGGTTCTGTGCTCAGTTTCCTATATGACTGTTGAGGGTGTTGACTGACTTCCCCCAAAGCTCACTGCATGAGTAGCATGTGCATGTGTGTGTGTGTGTGTGTGTGCAATTTTTTTTTTTGTGAGTCTGTACTCCCTGCATGTGTGTGGCAGTGTACATGTAGCTTTTTCTAAAATGCTGCAGTTTTTCTCAGTGCGTCATTCTTGGCTCACTAATTACATACATTGTGTGATGTATCATTCCAGGCTTTGTTCAGTGTACAGCTGAGAAGTTCTTGGCTGACTCCATTGCTCTCTACTACTGTATCAGCCTTACTTTATTAGTTTCTTCTTGAGTGGTGTAGGTTTTGTGTTTTTAAAGCAGCACTAAAAACAAAAACAGCAGACACAAATACACACACGTGCTAAGTTAAATACACACACACATGCTAAGTTACAAACATGCAGACAAACACGGTAGTGACTGACCATGTCTCAGCAGTCCCACAAATGTGCTTGGTCCAGCCTCAGCTAGCCATCTGGGCCAAGGGGTGTGGACCATGGTGACAGATAGTCTGGGCATATCTGATATTCTAAAATGTTTTTCTCCACTACAACACCTTTAGTTTCCGGTGCCACTGGGAAAGGAGGTAGTAAAATTGCCACCAGAACCACAACTGCTAGTATCAATACTCAGCACCAGTACCACATTTGTAGCACCATCATTCTGTAAAAGTGAGAGGGCTTTACAGCAGACATCACCTGTCACAGAAGCTCCCCCCCACCAGCAGTTTCAGTACTATTCCCACAACTTCCACGTGGCTACATCACCCACCAGTGTGCTCCTCCCACAACCATTAGTTCTAAGATTTCCCCAGCCTCAGACAATCCTTTTGTTCACTAATGCCACTGTCAGTGTATTGAATGTGACCACTACAGTCATATGCACTGTAATTGGAGCCATCTTCACAACCACTATGACCAGCAGCTCTTTCTTTACTGTGATTGTCTCTACTGTGAGTACTGCTTATCCTACTGTCACCTGTACCACTGCAACTACTGTAACCACTATGCCATTTGTGCTTGTGAAAATTAGCATGGCACCTCCTGCCCCTGGAACTGTGACCATGACCACACCAGTTGCATTGCCCAAGCTGCTCATATGTGTTCTCCTGCCACTTTTCTAGGTGCTGAGGAGTCACATGAGCACTCTTCAGGGTCTGAATAACTACTAAAACTGCAAGAGTTGCATACCTTATCTGACTATGATATTGACACCCACCTCAGCAAATTTAATGATGAGCCAGAATATGTCACATATCTTAGTGAGAAGCAGGAATGTGAGGCTGCCAAAAGCTGGTGGTAGAGGCAAGAATGGTGGTCACTCATCTCCTACAAAGAAAAAAGTCAATCCACTCTGACTTTGACAGTGTTCTGCCAGCTCCAGAAACACAAAGTAGTTATACAGCTACAGCTGCTGTGGAAAAAAAACAGGGCGTAGCACCCACTGAACCCAGGTCGTATAATGGGAAAGGTGCAAAGCAAGGGCAGGTAGAGAGTAGTTTGTGGGGTGGGCAGACTGGATGGTCTGGTAGACCTTTTCTGCCATCAGTGTCCATTTATCTATGTGGTGGCCATGGTCACCTCACTGGGGTATACATTCTACTATCCATGGGCTAATAAGTACAGTGTGGCTGCACTTAAGTATTGTGAAAGATGATGCAGTAGAGACAATATGCACCACCTCCATATGAAACATCCCTGTGGCTGCAGGGATACACAGTTGTTCCTCTCCTTCCCCAAGATGTTCATGTATGCCTCTCTCCTGGTACTGGCTGTTGTCTATTAGACACTCAGAATATTGGTAGTGATTCTGTTAATGAGGCAGACAGTGTCTCATCTACTTCCTGAATACCACTTATACTGTAACTCATCCTAGGGTTTGGTTTGAGTTAGTTTTTATTATAACAAAAGCATGTTTGTAGTCGAAGAACTGTTATAGACCTACAAAGACCAAAGATGTTACATATACAAAAGCAGTACTAAAATGTTTAAATGCAATTAGAAGTGTATCAATCAATCAATCAATCAATCAAAATCTTTATTTATTCAGGCGAACATCATTGAGCATAGCTCATTTACAAGATGGACCAGAGTGGTCATAACAATATAAGGTTATAAATTTTACACAAAAACATGGTACTGAATAAACACAAATACAATGATTTATGAATGAGACAGATATACAAATATTTACATATATACAAGACAAAATGACAATAAACCTAAATCATATTAAAAGGAAAGAAACAAACAGTATAGTAGGGATAAAGCTCGGGTAGTTGGACTTGGGTGGGCATTTTTGTATGAAGTAGGTTGGAGAACAAGCTAGAAGAACGATAGAGAAACAGGGGGTAGCATAAAAGGGGTGGGGAAGGAGGGTGTGAGAGGACTGGGCCTTATGGAAGCAGTTGCATGATTCTGGAATAGACTAGTGTACAGTTTTTTGAAGGATGTTAAAGGAATGAGGGTATCCAATTTCAAGGTCTTTTGAAGAGAATTCCAGATAAGTGCTAGGGAATAGCTGATTGCAGCCCTTCCATACCGGGTGCAGGTGATAGGAATCTTCAGCATGATGAGTTTATTGATCCTTAGGGTGTAAGGCCTGGATGTGATCCGGTTGAAACAGTCTGAGATGTAGGAAGGGAGTTTGTTTGTCAGAGCTTTGTAGATCCAGACAGCAGCATTTTGTTTCTTCTATGCTGTAGGGATGTCCAACTGACTGCATTGTAGAGATCAATGATGGGTGCTGGAGGAAGATCTGTAATGAATCTAATAGCTCTATGATACAAGGTGTCTAATTTATTTAAATGGGAGAGGGAGCAGTGGCCATAGAGGAAGTCAGCATAGTCAATGAGGGATAGGAATGATGCCAGGATTAGCCTTTGTTTGGAATCTCTGGTCAGGTAGTGTTTGATCCTATAAAATAGGCCAAGTCTTTGTCTAAGCTTTTTCAGGAGCTCTTCAATGTGGCTAGTGTAGTCAAGTTTATTGTCAATCCAGACTCCAAGATATTTGAATTTGTCCACGTATTCCAGATTTTCACCAAGGATGGTAGATAATTGTGGGAGGGTGAATGATGGGACAGTGGAAGAGCAGCTCTTGGTGGCAAAGAACATAGCTTTCGTTTTCTTGGCATTTAGTAGTAATTTCTTTTCTAATAAGTTGTGCTGTAGGAGGGAGAACTCAGACTGTAAAAGCTCACAGGCTTTTGATGGTGAGGGATTACTGACATATAGTACAGTATCATCTGCAAAAAGGTGAATATTAGATTGTGAGAGATTGGAGTCAATATTGTTGATGTAAATGGCAAAGAGGATAGGGCCCAGGATGGAGCCTTGCGGTACACCTCTAAGGAGTGATTTAGAGGTAGATAGGTCACCTTCATTTTTTACCAGTTGTAATCTTCCGGAGAGATAGCATCTGAACCATTTAAGAGAGAGTTAGTCAAGGCCTATGGAGTTCAGAGAGGAGATTAGTAGTTCATGGTCCACAGTGTCAAAGGCTTTGCTTAGATCCAGGAACACAGCACAGGTGTTATTCTTTTTGTCTAAGGCAGTCTGCCAGTCATTTGTAACTTTGCTAAGGCAGAGATGGTGCTGTGCATAGATCTAAACCCAGATTGAGCTGGGTTAAGAGATTGTTGGTATCAAGGTAGGCACTTAACTGAAAGTTTACTAACTTTTCAAGCATCTTGGACAGTACTGGTAAGATGGAAATGGGCCTATAGTTGTTGAGGTCCATGGGATCACCTGCCTTAAGTAGTGGAAACACTTGAGCTGTCTTCCATTTTGAGGATAGAACCAGTGGCTGGGACAGATTGAAGAGGTGAGTGGGGGCAGCTAAGGTTGCAGTGCTACTTTTAGAAAGTAGGGATCCAGGAGTCTGCACCTGCACTTTAGTTGTATCTAGCTGGAATAGAAGGTCTTCTACTTCTTTTAAGAGTATTGATTTGAAGGAGAATGTGGAAGCAGCCTTTTGTCCCTCAGTAGATTGTAAGTTTAGTGATGATCTCATTAGGTTTGCAGGTGAGTAGTGGAAGTAGGCCAGCTGTAGTGAAATGATCGTTGAAGGCATTTAAGATTTCTTGCTTGTCAGTGATTTCAATACTATTTAGGTGCACTTTGGGTGGTAAGACAGGGTAGAAGTTTGACCTAGGATCCCCTTTATGGTACCCAGAACCTGAAGGGTTGTGATAGGAGGCATCCAATTCAGCTGTGTAGAAGGCAGCCTTGGCATTTCTTACTTGTTTTGTGCAGGAGTTTCTGGCTTTTCTGAATTGAAGCCAGTCATTTGGATCCTTTGTCTTTCTTGCCCTTTTCCAGAGTTTATCTCTGGCAAGCAGTGCGGATTTAAGGTCAGCAGAGAACCAGCGACAAGATTTGAGTTTGGTTCTGACACTGGTGAGGGGTGCATGTATATTGAGGGCACTTGTGATATCACTTAAGATCTGAAGAGCTGTCTCTATTGAAACTGTGAGATAGAATTCTTGCCAACATGTGGTGTGGCACAAATCATGGAGAGATCCTGAAATATTAAAGTTCTTTTTTGACCTTCTTGGGAGAAATTTTGCAGGGTTGGGTGGCTTGATTGTTGATCTTATGCCAGCTATGGGACAGTGATCACTTATGTCACTGAATAGCACTCCAGCATGAGAATACAGATGAGGCTTATTTACCAACATGATGTCCAGGAGTGTGCTGTTGAGATTATTCTTTGGGTTAATCCTTGTTGGTTCTTTGATTAATTGAGTGAATCCATAAGTGTCACAGAAGGTTACTAGGGTGCAGATGCATTGGCTAGCCAGTTTAAATTCAGGTCACCTAAAATGATGGTGTCTTCAGGGCCTAGATTAAGTATAGATCCTAGGTGGGATAGGAGTTTGAGGGCTGCAGAGGGGGCCTGTAGCAGCCAATCAGTTGAAAAGATGATATGTTGGGAAGGGTTATTTTAATTGATAAGCATTCGAATTCCTTTGGCTGTGATGTAATATTGAGGCAGGATGCAGAGATGTTTGCTTTGACATAGATGTCTACCCCACCGCCCCTGGATGGACGGTCAGATCTGAAGAGCTGGTAGTTGGGAAGAATTATTTCACTGTCTTTTGTTGCAGATTTGAGCCATGTTTCAGAGATAACCAGAAAGTCAGGTAAGGTGTGTGCTACCCAGGCCTGTATTAATGAGAAATTTTTTAGGAGGCTGCAGGCGTTGATGTGAAGAAAACTCAGGCCATTTATGGAGGCTAAGTCAGATGGGGAGATAGAGCTTTCTGTGGGTCCAGGGTTGATTTCAACAGTGCCAACACAGATCAGCAGAAAGAAGATTAGTTTGATGAGGGCACCAAGTGACAGGAATAGGGAGTAGTCAGAGGATTTTCTCTTCTTGCTTGGGATCCAATGTATAGTGGGTGATGATCCTGCTGTGTGGTTATAGATTATGTCATAAAGTACCAGCTTAATGGACAGGCATAGGGGGTCATTGTAGTGCCAGTAAGGGAGCAGGGGGCCTATGGAGTACCGAACTGGTTGTGAGCCTTTTTGTGGGATACCCCAAGGATTACAGTGCAGAAGCGGCAGTATATACTTGGGGAATTGAGGGGCATCCACTGGGGACAGCAGAGGGGACAGGCCGAGTAGCCTCCTAATCACCATGGCATGGGCTACATCAGTTCCTCTTCTGGATCCGAGGAAGGTGAGAGGCAAAGCAGCAATAGGAGGCACAGTAGCATGGTGGAGGGTAGGTAGGTTAAAGATACTAAAGGTGATGTGAAGAAATGAGCTCGAATTGGCTAGGAGATTAGCTATGGGCAGGGATAAGAGATTCGGTGGAAAGTGTATATAAAAGAAACACCCAAGAGGGGAGGCGGAGCAAAATTTTAGAAGCTTTCCCGTGCCTTTCGCTTTCTCTCGGCCTCCTGGTTCCCTTCTCGGCTATCGTTGGCCGCCCCGGCTGGTGGCTCGGGCCCTCACTGTCTCTGGGTGTTTGAGGCAGGCCAGCTAGAAAGGAGGGACAGAGAGAGGGCAGTCAGAAAAGCAATTAGTTTCAGCAATCTGCAAGAGGTGCTAAAACCAGATTTACACAACAAAGACTGGGGGTGGGGGGGTTAGCGCCTGAGCTGCCTAGCCCAACACAAGTCTCCCAAAAGACTGTAATCATAGAGTAATCAAGCAAGAAGGCATTTCACAAAGTATACAATAAAAAGTAAAACAGCTCCTTTTTAGAGAATTTTACATTTTACATTAAAAGAGCAGTAATCCCACCAGTTTTAGTGGTGTAAGTACAGCTAAAGTCAATGGGAAGGCGCACCAATCAGAAGCAAGAGCAAAGCTGGTGGTCGCCTTCGATTGGCTTACGGCTCCCTGCATCTTTCTGGCTGTCTCTCCGGCTCCTGGTTTCTCTCAAGCTGCGGTGGCCGCCCGCCCTGGCGGCTAGGAGCCCTCACGGTTCTTGGGTGCTCGAGGGCAGGCCGCCAGAAAGGAGGGACAGAGGAGAGGGCAGTCAGAAAGCACTTAGTTGCAGCAATCTGCAAGAGGTGCTAAAACCAGATTTACACAACAAAGACTTGGTGGTGGGGGTTAGCGCTGAGCGCCTAGCCCAACACAAGTCTCCCAAAAGACTGTAATCACAGAGTAATCAAGCAAGACATTTCACAAAAGTATACAATAATAAAAGTAAAAACAGCTCCTTTTTAGAGAATTTTACATTTTACATTAAAAGAGCAGTAATCCCGACCAGTTTTGGTGGTGTAAGTACAGCTAAAGTCAATGGGGTAGGCGCACCAATCAGAAGCAAGGCAAAGCTGGCGGTCACCTTCCAATTGGCTTGCGGCTTTTCCGTACCTTTCTGGCTGTCTCTACTGGCCTCCTGGTTCCCTTCTCGGCTATGCAGTGGCCGCCGGTCCGCTGGCAGCTCGGAGCCCCTACGGTCTCTGGGTGCTCGAGGGCAGGGCCGGCTAGAAAGGAGGGGACAGAGGAGAGGGAAGTCAGAAAAAGCACTTAGTTGCAGCAATCTGCAAGAGGTGCTAAAAACCAGATTTACACAACAAAGACTGGGTGGGTGGGGGTTTAGCGCCTGAGCGCCTAGCCCAACACAAGTCTCCCAAAAGACTGTAATCACAGAGTAATCAAGCAAGAAAGCATTTCACAAAAGTATACAATAATAAAAGTAAAAACAGCTCCTTTTTAGAGAATTTTACATTTTACATTAAAAGAGCAGTAATCCCGACCAGTTTTAGTGGTGTAAGTACAGCTAAAGTCAATGGGGAAGGCGCACCAATCAGAAGCAAGGCAAAGCTGGCGGTCGCCTTCCGATTGGCTTACGGCTTTCCCGTACCTTTCTGGCTGTCTCTCCCGGCCTCCTGGTTCCCTTCTCGGCTATGCGGTGGCCGCCCGCCCGCTGGCGGCTCGGAGCCCCTACGGTCTCTGGGTGCTCGAGGGCAGGGCCGGTGTGAAAGGAGGGGACAGAGGAGAGGGCAGTCAGAAAAAGCACTTAGTTGCAGCAATCTGCAAGAGGTGCTAAAAACCAGATTTACACAACAAAGACTTGGTGGGTGGGGGGCGGTTAGGCGCCTGAGCGTCTAGCCCAACACAAGTCTCCCAAAAGACTGTAATCACAGAGTAATCAAGCAAGAAGACATTTCACAAAAGTATACAATAATAAAAGTAAAAACAGCTCCTTTTTAGAGAATTTTACATTTTACATTAAAAGAGCAGTAATCCCGACCAGTTTTGGTGGTGTAAGTACAGCTAAAGTCAATGGGGAAGGCGCACCAATCAGAAGCAAGGCAAAGCTGGCGGTCGCCTTCCGATTGGCTTGCGGCTTTCCTGTACCTTTCTGGCTGTCTCTCCCAGCATCCTGGTTCCCTTCTTGGCTATGTGGTGGCCGCCCGCCCGCTGGCGGCTCGGAGCCCCTATTGTCTCTGGGTGCTCGAGGGCAGGGCCAGCTTTCTGGCAGTCTCTCACGGCCTCCTGGTTCCCTTCTTGACTATCGCGGTGGCTGTCCGCCGCTGGCGGCTTTCAGGAGCCCCTCGGTCTCTGGGTGCTGAGGGCAGGGCGGCTTTCTGGCTGTCTCTCCCGCCTCCTGGTTCCCTTCTCGGCTGTGCGGTGGCTGCCCGCCGCTGGCTGTCGGAGCCCTACGGTCTCTGGGTGCTCGAGGCAGGGCCAGCTTTCTGGCAGTCTCTCACGGCCTCCTGGTTCCCTTCTCGGCTATGCGGTGGCTGTCCGCCCGCTGGCGGCTCGGAGCCCCTACGGTCTCTGGGTGCTCGAGGGCAGGGCCGGCTTTCTGGCTGTCTCTCCGCCTCTCCTGGTTCCTTCTAAAGCTGTCGGTGGCCGCCCGCCCGCTGGCGGCTCGGAGCCCCGGTCTCTGGGTGCTCGAGGCAGGGCTGGCTTTCTGGCTGTCTCTCCCGGCCTCCTGGTTCCCTTCTCGGCTGTCACAGTGGCCGCCGCCCGCTGGCGGCCTCTCAGGGCCTCTCGGTCTCTGGGTGCTCGAGGGCAGGGCCGGCTTTCTGGCTGTCTCTCCCGGCCTCCTGGTTCCCTTCTCGGCTATGCGGTGGCCGCCCGCCCGCTGGTGGCTCGGAGCCCCTACGGTCTCTGGGTGCTCGAGGGCAGGGCTGGCTTTCTGGCTGTCTCTCCCGGCCTCCTGGTTCCCTTCTCGGCTATGCGGTGGCCGCCCGCCCGCTGGCGGCTCGGAGCCCCTACGGTCTCTGGGTGCTCGAGGGCAGGGCTGGCTTTCTGGCTGTCTCTCCCGGCCTCCTGGTTCCCTTCTCGGCTATGCGGTGGCCGCCGGCCCGCTGGCGGCTCGGAGCCCCTACGGTCTCGTATTCTCTTGTATTCTGTATAGTTATCTAGCAGCAGTAAAAAATGTTGCCAAATGCTACAGTTTCATTGCGGAATACGTAGAAATGAATAATGTCACAGAATCCATCTGACCACTAGCAGGATATTTTGCATGAAATGCATCCAGTCTTTTCTTTCTTAATTCATTTAGGCTGGAACATTCTATGATGAAGGATATTAAGTTTTAACCCAGGACTAGAGATACAACAAAGCTTTAATTCGCCAGCAACATGGATCATTTCGTGAAGTTTTCCTGTTCAACAGGAAATTCACCATTTGTAAATTCGACTTGCTTTTTTTTTGGGGGGGGGTAAGTGAGTATTGCACTTAAAAAAAACAAATGCAAGGCAAAGTTACAAACAGCAAATTATGTGCCCCTGCTGATCGCCGCCCAGTGTTAGTGTGTAATGGCTTCCCCCCACCGAATACTGGCCTGATTTTTTCTTTTTGTTTTTTCTCTTCCAAATGTTCAATGATGAGATTTATGATATGCTGTTGATGCAGAGAGGGATAAAAGTGAGTACCATAAAAGGGTGCTAGGTGTGTTTACGGAAAGAGTGTACAGAAAATGTAATGTGTACAGGTATACTATGGTGATGACAGTATGTGTGCTAATGAAAAGGGGGCACAGAAATATGTTTAAAGGTTACTGTTTTTGCTGTGATAGTATGGTTAATATATAGAGGTTACTATGTTTAATTCAAAGATAACAGCCTCAGGGTTAATGAACGGGTAGCGTTTGAGATGCTTTGCATCCTGATAAACATGATTTAAGGGACCATGGGGTGGAGCTCTATGCTGAGTGTGGGCCAGAACTCCACCATACCCTCGTGTGGGTTGGTATGGTACAATATTTTTGGACAACCATTGGATGGTTGCCCTCTTAAGTGGGGAGGTATGTGACAGAGTGACCTCTGTCATGGAAGGGTGCCCTGGTATTTGACCCCCCCCCAAGATGTACACTGCTGTCAGTGTGTAAAAAGGTAAAACATGCTAGCCACATTGGGCTATGAATACATGGGCAGCTGATTTAGGTTGCTGGTATATAAATAGAAAAGGGCATATAGTGTTTTTAGAAAAATAAAAGGAGTGGAAAGAATGATCTGTACAAGAAATAATGAAATGTTTGTTGTAGCACCATAAATCGTCCTGCTATAAATAAGATCCAGTAAAATATATGCATTTTGCTGGTTTGATCCTTAAAAGTGAATAACAGAACCTGCTTTTAGCTGCTGTGTTTACGAAGGGACAGGCGCAATATGATTGTGCAGCCACCCGAGTAAAACTATATAAATCAGTGAAAACATAAGGGTTGCCCAAGACCTGAAATAACCCCCTTTTATTTCACAGTATCTGCACCTTCTGTGCTCTGAGGGATGAAAAGCTGACCAGCGCTGCCTTTCCAGGTGTCCCAAAAGGAAAGGGAATGAGGCGCAGAGTAGAGGAGAGACGGCACGGCATCTGGAAATGTCAGCTGCCTGCCTGAAAAGGAAGGTGAAGCGCTTTCACTTTTTGAGTTGTGCTACAGGCGGCTCATGCAAAAAGCAACTACATCTTCTACCTCTACCCACCTTAGAAAGCCTGAGGAGGTTGCTCCGATGTGGAGATGCTCTGGTAAGCCAAGCAGGCTTTATCTTTTGTAAAGAACAAATGAATGAATGAAAAAGCCAGACAGAAGCGATGGCTAAAAGCAAACCAGGAGTTCTGCAATTTTAAGCGGCCGCTCCCGCATAACTGAGAGCTCTCCAGATTTATTCGTTTAGGCAGAGCTGTAAAACTCAGAAGAACCGTACAAAAATACCCTGCCCCCAAAGTAAACTGATAGTACTGAGTGTTAAATGCTCTCTTTATGCCTTTTTAAATGCATGCATGTCTGTGGCAAAAAGAACACATGCAAATGAAAGTAAAGCTCTTAGATTCTGTACATTTGAGGTAGCATACCCAGAGAATAAATAAGCACAGCAATATTTTTTATGTGTGTCAGGGAAGCCGTTTATAAAAGAATGCAGCTTGGCCAGAAAGGAGTAATCACTACCTGAGTTTTGTAGAAAAAAAAAAAACAGTGCTGCTTCTCTGTGCAGGCTTTGGAGTATAGGGATTTTCCCTAAGGGTGGGACACCCTCTAATGTCCCTGTTTTATAAGACAGTCTGATTGATAACCGTCAATCTTACTGTAACCAAGGTAGCTACATCAGGGTTGCTAGGTAATTAATGGCCTAATTACTGCATTTCTTTAAACATGTCCAGCTACACTTCAGTATAGTGGGAAGCTGGTGTTCTAATGGAGAAGGTAATAGGGATTATAATACTGAGGACACTTTTTAGTGTCCAAACCTCTACCACAGATCAAGAAACTCTGCTTTTTAATGCAAGGGTCTATGTCATGTAACTATGATCCAGGGGTATAATATTCCCTCATCACTAGTTACATCAATAGCATCAGTTGTAAACTCTCCTAGACATCAGACAGCTGAGTCTGGGAAGTGACAAGGAGAGGTCAACTGAGTGAGTAGACACAGAAGTACTGAGAGTTGTAGCAGTTCTATTAATTCTAAAACTGTACTGAATATCTGAAGGTGCAAGAAACCACTGAAGGGACACGTGGTCGTTATATTGCTAAATATTTTGTTTCGCCTGACTTGAAGGTTATTATTTTGTTTTTTCTTATTTTCTGGTTTATTTTCTTTCTTTCTATAAATACGTTTTGTTAATTAATATCACACAAACTGTGTGTTTCAAATCTTAAAACATTGTCCTGTTTATTTCCCACCCTCTGTGACAGTGGTGGTAGGGCATTACATGCTGGGGGGTGTCTGCTAGACACCAGGGAATGGTGACTGCCTTTTTTATTACATCAGATTGGGGTAAGGGATGGGGGGTTGCTACACACCAGGAAATGGACTACGTCTTTTTTTAATTACAGGGGATAGGGAATAGGGAGGGGGATCAGCTAGACACCAGGGAAGTATACATTTCTTTCACATCTGGCTGGTGATCGGGGGCACTAGACACCAGGGAATTTTATGTCATGCCAGTGATCAGTGTGTAGTGGGGGTGGACCACTAGACACCAAGAAACTGTATTTTACTTCAGGCTGGTGATTGTGGGGGACTACTAGACACCAAGGAATTTTATTTACATTGAGTGAGTGATCAGTTGGGGGGGGACCTTTAGACACCAGGGAATTGTAATTTATTTGGGGTCAGCGATCAGCTGGGGGGAGGCACAAGACACAAAGGACAGTTTAGTTGTTTGAACAATTTCTGTGCCAAACTCCATCAGCAGAGTTGCCAAACTCCACATTTTGCAGAGTTTTTGGGAAGCAAATTTGGGCTTTGCACCATGGATTCATTTCACAAAATGAGCAAAATCTGTGAATTAATCCAAGTAGTGGAGTTTTCATAACTTTGCCCATCTCTACCCATGACGTAGTGGACAATCTGGGATATTTATAAATTAATCCCTAGCTCATTACTTCCAATAAGCTTCGTATGACATCTGAACCATCCATTGCTTAACCTGACACAAAATGGCCCAGGACATGATGAGCTAGTCCAGAGGAAAATGTTACTTATGGAGAAAAAAAAAAGAACCTATAGTTGTGCCAGAAACCTCATGTTTATTTAATTCACAAGACAGTAAATAGTTTTAAGGTAGAAACTTTTTTTCAAATGTTTATAAAGTTGAAAGGTTGATGTGACTCCCAGCCTGGCAATATCAGACTTGAATCTCCACATCCACTATCCTTTGAGCAGTCAGTGTTTTATATAAATCCAGTTCAGTAGGGGATATAATCTGGAACAAAGGTGGCATTCCTAAATTAACCAGGATCTTATTGAACAAATTATACCAAGTGGGGATATAAATCTGTTCATAGAAACAGAAAAATAGAAGCTGTCAGTAGATAAGGACCGCTTGGCCCACTTAGTCTGCCCAAACTTCCATACCTCTTGTGCCACCGTAGACCCTACTTGATCTCCGGTGTTCTCCCCACTTGTCTTACTTCTGAGGTCCCCTTGTGTCTATCCCATGCATGCTTGAATCCTGTTACCATTTTAGCACCCACCACTTCTGTTGGGAGGCTGTGCCAGGTGTCTACCACCCTCTTCGTGAAGAAGTACTTCCTCACATCTTCTTTGAGCCTCCCCCACCCCTCAAGCTTTATAGCATGACCCCATGTCCTGGAGCATCTTTTTCTATGGAAAATGTTATCTTCCTGCACCTTATTAAAACATGTGAAATATCTGAATGTTTCTGTCATGTCCCCCCCTTTCCCTCCTTTTTTCTAGAGAGTACATATTTAGTTCCTTGAGTCTTTCCTCATAGGACTTTTGAAGCAGGCCCTGCACCATTTTGGTAGCCCTCCTTTGTACTGCCACCACCCTGTCTATGTCCTTCCAGAGGTAGGACCTCCAGAACTGGACACAGTACTCGAGGTGGGGTCTTAACAGTGATCTATAGAGGGGAAATACTACCTCCCTCTTTCTGCTGGTGATGCCCCTCTCTATGCACCAGGGCATCCTGCTAGCCTTCCCCACTGCCTTATCACATTGCTTGGCCACCTTCAGGTGATCAGAAATGATTACAACAGGTCCTTTTCCTGTTCTGTGGTTGCTATTACCGCCCCACCCCATTGACATGTTGCCCTTGGTTTCTGTGTCCCAAGTGCATGAATTTGCACTTTTCTGCATTGAAACCCATCTGCCATTCCTTGACCATTCCTCAAGCTTTTTCATATCATCCCTCATTCTTTCCACCCCCACCCTCCTTGGTGTGTCCACTTTGTTGCAGATTTTTGTGTCATCTTCGAACAATCATACTTTCACTTCCAGCCCTTCTGCAATGTTGCTAATAAAGACATTGAAGAAGAATGAGCCTAGCACTGACCCCTGTGGCATCCTGCTGGTCACCTTTCCTTCTCCAAAGTGGACCCCATTTACCACCACCTTCTGACTCCTATTGCTGAGCCAACTTCTTACACATTTTACTAATTTTGGACCCATTTCTAGGTTGCCCAGCATGCTCTGCAGTCTTCTCTGTGGAACTATGCCAAGGGCCTTACTGAAATCCAGGTAGGCCACATCTAGTGCTCCTCCTTGATCCAATTCCCTGATCACCCAGTCAAAGAACTCAATCAGATTTGTCTGCAAGACCACCCCCTGTGCAGCCATGTTGCCTCAGATCCTGTAATCAGCGCATTACAAGGTATTCCCCGATCCTTTCCTTCAGTAGTGATTCCATTACTTTACCCACTACCAAAGTCAGGCTGACAGGTCTGTAATTTCCTGCCTCCTCCCTATTTCTGCTTTTGTGTAGTGCAACCACATCTGCCCTCCTCCAGTCCGAGAGAACATCCCATCTTTCTAGTGATAGGTTGAACAGAGCTGTCAGAGGTGCAGCCAGCACCTCCTTGAGGTCCCTAAGTATCCTAGGATGCACCCCATCAAGGTCCCATTGCCTTGTCTACTTTTAATTGTGCTTTTCCTTGAGGACTCTCTCCTCTGTTAAAGGACTAGTGTTCACCTCCCCTCCCTACCTTTAACACCCCTGTCCTGTATCTTTAGCCCGTCATCTAACTGTACCCTTTCTTCTGCAAATACTGAACAAAAGTAATTGTTCAATATGTCTGCTTTTTTTGGTCCTCTTCCTCACAACCCCTTCCTTTTCCTTTTATCCTTACTATCCCTTCCTTTGGTCTGTCTCTTCTTGATTATATAGCTAAAGAATGTTTTGTCCTCTTTCTTTACTGAATGGGCAATATTTTCTTCCGTTCGCACTTTTGTGCTCCAAACTGTTCTCCCTGCCTCTCTTTTGCCATGTTTACATGGCTGTGGCACTTCAAAATTCTGACTACAACAGTACAGTTATGACCACCTGTAATGCACTGTCTGTCTACATGGACCCTCTCTATGCCATTAATCTGCACTAGTGAGTGGCCATGCATCTGGAAGCCAGATGGCTGCACACCAATGTAATGGTGGCACTGATTTGCATGCCCGAAATCATGGCTTGCTATTTCAAAAGCAAAGTTAACAATGCTTCAGCACTTGGTTTTTAATATTAGCTACTTTGCTATGCTCACAAGACTGCCTTCTATTTGGTGCATTATTTGGCTCACAGCAGTTACCAAAAAACAATATTACTCATGCACGAGTCTACGTCTGTACAGCAGTGCGCATGCCAGAGCCACACTCTGCATCACAGGAGGCACAGGAAATGGACGGGTTAATGCGGTGCAGACAGCCTGCACTGCAGCTTAAACCTCTCGCTCTGCTCAGTGTCCCCAGCTTGCAGGAGAATCTGGGAGCTCCATAATGAGCAGGTTACCCCAATCCAGTAAGTGGCTACATGGAAGCCTTTGCACTAGAGCAACCTGAGTGCTTGGGTTATTCCAGTGCAAATGTGACCACGTAAACATGCCTTTTGTTTCTCCTGCTAACGCTCTCTATCCTCCTCCTCCTTCTGTGTACTCTTGTACCTTCTAAATGCTAGCTTTTTTGCCCTTACTTTCTCCACTACTTCTCTAGAGAACCATAGTGGTCTCCTTTTTCTCTTGTCCCTGTTAACCTGCCTGACACAGAGATTGGCTTTTCAATGCCCCCCTTTATTTTTGCCCATTGTTCCTCAGCTCCTCCAGTTTCTCTATCCCTGTTAGGGTGTTCCAGAGATGTGCTTCCATTTTTAACAATCGGCCCTTCTGATGTCCAGCACCCTCATATTAGTGTGGCTCATTTCTGGCCCAGTTCCTATATTGAGCCACACCGTACGGTGATCACTGGTTCCCAGGTGGCCACCCACTGTGACATCAGCAACACTGTCCCTGTTTATCAGTACCAGGTCCAGTTTTGCCCCCTCATGAGTGGGTTCCTTAACTAATTGCCTGAGCAGAGGAATGCCCCTTTCAGGAGTCCAGGATGTCCCCACTTCTGTTGCTGCAGCTGGTAGGCTCCAATCCACGTCCAGTAGATTGAAGTCCCCTACCAGCAATACCCCCCCCACGCTGTCCTTTGGATTGCTTCAATCATATCTTTATCCACCTCTCCCCCCTGTGCTGGAGGTCTGCAGATCACTACTATGAAAACAGTGGCCCCTTCCGTGTATCAAGGGTGACCCACAGTACCTCAGCTGCTCCATGCTGTCCCTGTGTTTCCATAGATTTTATGTTGTCCCTGAAATAAAAAGCCACTCCTCCCCCTTTTTTTACCTACCCTGTTCTTTCTGAACAGAGTATAACCTGGTGTGGCTACATCCCAATCCTGGTTTTTGCTACTATGTCCAGGTCCCATCTGTCATGGTGACTCTAGATCTGCAATCTTATTGCCCAGACTTAGCATTTGCACACATGGCTCTCCAGATTGTTTTGCCTTCCCTTCTTATCTCCCATTTTCCTTTCCTTATTTCCTCCACTACTTTTTTCACTACCTCTTTTTCCTTTAGCCCCCTTGGATTCCTTTGTTATTTGGTGCCTTTTGGGATTGCACTTCATCAGGATTCCTACTGCTGACCTCATAAGCCTGTGGGGGGCAGCTTATGTCTTCCTGCTTTATTCCACCCCTCCTTGGCTAGTTTAAATACTTGCCAATGTAGCATTTCACTGAGGACCATCGTCCTCCCCTGGATGGATGCAGGTCATTATCCCTGTACAGGCCCTTATCCCTTCAGGTGGGTCCCCAGTCCCCAATTAAGCCAAACCCCTACTCTCTGCACCATTCTGTTATTTGGTTCCTTTTGGGATTTCACTCCATTAGGATTCCCACTGCTGACATTATAAGACTCTTTGTGTGTAGGGACAGTTTGTCTCCATGCTTTATTCTGCCCCCCCCGACTAGTTTAAATGCTTGCCAATGTAGCATTTAAACTGTTTACTGAGGACCAGGCCCCCCCAGCCCAGATGGATGCAGGTCATTGCCCCTGTACAGGTCCTTATCCCTCCAGGTAGGGCCCCAGTCTCCAATAATGCCAAAACCCTACTCTCTGCACCATTCCTTCAACCATGCTTTGAACGTCATGGTGTGGAGAGTCTTGTACTTCCCCACTGTCATAGATAGGTAGGCACCTCCGAGAAGGTCACAGATCATGCTACTTGTCTAAGACCACTCTCCAGTTCCCTAAACTCCTCCTGAACTATTCCTGGCTCATCCCTATCCAGGTCATTTGTCCCCAGATGGATAATGATGTTCAGCTCTCCCTCCCTTGCTGCTGCCCCAGCAATCTTTTAGATCTTCTTTCTATCCCTGCGAGCTGTGGCACTGGGAAGGCACCTAACTTCCCTGTCCTCATCCTTACCTTTCCCCAGCTGTATCCCCTTTACTATGGAGTCTCCACTAGGATTCGCTTCCTCCTCCCTTGTGGTCCTCTGCCTCCCCCTTTGGAGTCTCCACTATGGAAGAAACCCACATCCATCCCAGTCATTACATCAGGTGCCTCTGTGGGACATTCCCACTCAGCCAGTGTAGTGTAGGAGTTTTGTAGTGGTACCAGATGGGGGATGTGCCTACACTCCACTACCTTAACCCTCCCTGAGCCCACTTCTCTCCAGCCAATCCTCCAATTGGGTAACCTCTGAGGTTGCAGTGGTAGACTACATGTAAGTAAGTAGTAGTAGTAGTAATATATTTTATTCAGGACAATGCCATGAAATGGATAAAACACCATTGAGTGAACTCATTTTCAAGGTGATCCAGTTACACATTCACACAGGTACCTTACCTACGTTCGACATAATAAATAATAGCACAAAATACAACATTTCAAAATGGCACATTACATATAATCAATCGATCCAGCATTGACATATAATCAATAAAACCCAACAGGCTACAAAAAGAAAAATGTCTAGGGATTCCAAGGTATTGCTGACAGACAACACGCTACAGGTATATGACTTTGGTTATTAAACCATGACTTAATATATTTCTTTTTGTTCAGTGTGGAGGAATTTCTTATTTCAATTGGAAGTTGATTCCAAACTACCACACCCCTGTGTTTAACTGAAAATCTCACTATATCTAATCTGACTTCAGGTACATTAAATTCTAAACCAGCAGCTGACCTCAATCTTGATGGTATCGACCTAAGTGAAAAAAGGTCAATAACATATTGAGGAACTATTCCTTTCAAGAGCTTTACCATAAATAAAGAAATATGTAAGTCCCTCCTATCACTCAGTCTTAACCAGTTTAATTTTTGATTCATCGCACAATGGTGCCTTCTGTGGTGTACATCCAGGACATAATGGGCCAACCTATTGTAAACCGTATCAATGGAATTCAATAAAGTTCTAGTGGCCCCTGCATATAAAAGGTCCCCATAATCTATAATTGGAATAATTGTACTGTTAACCAACTTAAGTCTAGATTCAGTATTACAGGTGGTTCCTTGTGTTGGGGAGAAGGTCCTCCAAACCCAAGGCAACTCAGCTTTGAGTCTGGCAATTTCTTCCCACAGCCCAAAGAGGTGCAGCCAAATGGGGCAGCAACACAGCTTCTAGGTCGACTCCCTGAAGACTACCACCTTGCATCCTCTGCACTGCACTACTCCCATCATCCTATCCTTCCTTCTCCCTCTGTCATATTAATCCTTCTAAATCCTTTTATTATCTTTACCCTATAAAGGGCTTTTCTCCTAAGCCTAGGTTTTTGTAACTTTTGGAGCACTAGTGTAGTTTTGCCGTGTATAGGTTGGTACACCTACTGTATTCCCTTACTGATGCTAGGTGGATGTGGACACCTGCTTTCCCCTTATGCCTACTTATGATTTTGGGGCAGAGTGAACAGCCTCTGGCTGCCTCCCCTGACTGAGTCCCTCCCTCCCTCCTGGCAGACTTCCTTGTGATGTTCTTTGTGCTGCAGTCCTTAACACAGAGGTCCTTAGTGTGGAGGTCCGCTTGATGATCAACGCCTGATATAGGAGTGGTAGTCTTCTCTACCATCTCCAGTGTACTCTGATTGGCTCTGTGCCACTTACTTCCTGTGCATACTTCCTCCTTTCTTCCAGACTGGGAGGACCTCAGAGAAGGCAATGACGGTTGAGTTGGAGTGGCCAAACTGTCACCTAAGTGAGTAAGGTGTATCTTGGTGTCGTCTGCTGTTTGAGCTGCAAGATCATTTGTACTTAGATGGACGAAAAAAATGCCTGTGCACGTTCCTTCCTTGTACAGTATCCCATTGATACAGTCGGTATTTCTTTTGGCAGAAGCTCCGGTAAGGCACCTGACCACCACATTTGTGCCTAGATCCTGAGATATATATATATATCTATATATAAGATTCCACTCCTCTGATCATGGAATCCCCTATAATGAGTACTTTCCTGTTACTCCCAGTATCTGGTACCTTCCTGGTATCTGACACCCTGGTTTTGTCATCCTTGCCTTTTCCACTTGGGTGATGTACCGTATCTGGTGATTTCCTGTTTCTGTATTGCAGTCTTCAACAATCCTGATAGCTAAGAATGTGAATCTGTTAGCCATTTGGATGGTTGTCCCTTTGGTTGTGGACTGCAATTGGGACTTGTGTGGAGTGCCTCTGCCTCTCCGTACTACCAGCCAATCCCCTGATTTTACTGTTCTCTTGGGGAGTGGGGTGTTTATTTGTTAGAGATTGTATGACAGAGGCGAGCCTGATGTCTTGTTACTGAATATTTTTAAGTTGTGAAGGTGGTGGATGTGGGCCCAAGCTTCACTGAGATGAGCCCTTAAATCCCCTATGGTCCAGCATGTGAGGCAGTGTTAAGTCCCTGTATGCATGCCCTCTGAAAGGATGCTTTGCATCAGTAGCAGTTCATGATGGTTATATTCCTTATAGACATAAAATGTGGTCGAAACAGAAATTTTGTTTTAATTTGTTGCGTCACCCGCCTTCCTCCTCCTTTGTTTCACCCTTCAGAATGCCTTGTTAGATTGTCCCAATCTGAGAAGGGCCTTACAAGGATGTCATTAAGCCCCACTTCCTGAACTCTGCTCCCCCAAATGTGTTTTAAACCCTCTGGTTTTGTCTCACTTGTTACCTAGTCCTTTGTTCTGAATGGAAGAGAGTGGACTGCAGCTAACCTCCAGTCGCAGAAAACAATCAGAACACACTGGTGGCTAGTTTAGCAACTAACTCCTCTTCTGGTGGCAGAAATGGATGAACTAATCACTGAGATCACCCACAGCAATGTATTACTAACGATTCTCACCAGCACCCAGTATACAGAACAATACCAGCTCTTATGTGTTTGGGAAGTACTTTAACTCACACAGAGCTAGATAGACAGAAAGGTGAAATTTACAAGTCCCAGTAGAAGCAGTAGATGTATACCAGTATGTATCAGTCTGGAAAATAGGTACGATCAAGGTAAAAAGAAAGTGTAGTTTAAGTTTAAGGTAAACACACTCCCTTTCCAGCACAATGGTGCTCCATTCAGGTACCAACACAGTAATTAAACCAGTTCAAGTAAAATACACACCCATTCCCACACAACAGTACTCCTTGAGGAAAATTGGTAAAAACGAATAAAAATAAAGGCAGTTTAAGTTAAAGACACTCCCCTTCCGGCAAGATGGTGCTCTGCCCCTATACTTTTCTCAGACAAGACAAATTCTCTGCAGCTGGTTCTTTCTCTCTACACCTTCAGCCCGGCTCCCTGTTGTTGTCCCTTGCTTGGTAACACCTTACAGGTAGCTTATTTAACCAGGAAGTGCAGCAGCTTACATAGGATTGTACTGAGTTTGTCCCCTGGCATCAGTCTGGGAACGAGAGACCGATGGGCCTGTTCGATGTCTGGTGGGGGGGAAATCGGGGGCCTGCAGAACAGTTGGGAGAGCAGTACACAGGAAGGTCACCATGTCATGGCCCTCCATGCCCTAAGGTATGCCCACACAATGGATTTTGTTTCTGCGGGCCCTGTTCTCCAGGTCTTTCACTTTTTCCATTAGATATTGCAGCTGCTTGTGATGCTCTGGGAGTATTCCTTGGTGGCAATGCATGATGTCCTGTTGAGTTTTTAGGGTTTGTTCAGTGGCAGAGACCCATGATGCCAGTGCTGATAAGTCTTTATTGGTCTGCTGCATAGTTGCCTTTAGTTCAGTCATGTCCTGAGGAATTTGTGTAATCATGAAGGTGATGTTTGACAAGCCCAAAATACTGTCCTATTCATTAGTGCCCATCCCGTAATGTTGTTCGCAGTTACATGGAACTTTGCTGTCTCATCAGGAATCGTCTGGTGTGATAGTTCTTGTATTCTCAGCTGGTGCTGAAGCATTGTCCAGAGGTAACTTTAGTTTTGCAGTCTAAGTCTGTTAATATTGCTTGTAATTTGTATCTACTCCAGATACCTGATGAGACACCTCCACAATTTAGTTCATTGCAGGTTGATTATCTAGCTACATATGCCAGATGGCAATGATTACCCCCTTGGTTGATCTGTCCCACCAGATAGGCTGCCATCATGCTTGATAAACACAATGATAAAACTGCTACCTCCGTAGCTGGCCCACCAGTGCAGCAGTTGGATATCCGCTTGCGGTGCCGGCGACCTGGGTTTGGGAGTGGACCCGGGTCATCGGAAGGCCGGCTGGGGGGAGAAGGATCGAGCATCCTATGGACAGCTCTCCTTCTCCAGGGGGTGGGTTGGGAAGTGTCCAGTGCACTGTGGACTCCTGGCAGAGGCCGGGGACACTCATGCTACCACTGCTTGCTAAACAGGGAGGCGGGGCAGACGTTGGCATCATTGCACGTCCCCACCTCCACAGAACACAGAAAAAGAAGCAGGTGGGCAGGGTCCACCTTCTAAGTGAAGCCCTAATCGGAGCTTCGATCAGCCACCACCACCACCTCAATCCTCTGACCAGTCACTAGTCCTATGGCAAGGATAGGGGACCATTGCAGCGGCCGTGGCCCCGCCCTCTGGGGGTAAGCTGGGGTAACTGGGGGATGGAAGCGGCTATAGGTGGCGGTGGAAGCCCCAGGGGCCATGACCAGGACTGATGAGTAACAGTGGGCCTGCCAAGAAAGAAAACCAAAAAACTGGTACCTTTACCTTACTGGACCTCATTTTCACTATTTTCCCTAAGCTCATCTCCCGGGTTACCGTCCTCCCTGACATCCTTAGTGACCACTCCCCCGTTACATGCCTGTGGTCAAATATGTCCCTTACCACTCGACCCACCTCTACATACCTCAGGCATTTAAAAAAAGGCTCCCTACCTAAACTTAAGGCTTTCCTCCTGGCCTGTGACTGGTCACCCATTTTCAATGCCACTGATGTGAACTCTGCCCTCTCCAACTTTATCAATATTTTTAACTCTGCTTGCGGCACTTTTGCCCCTCCTAAAAAGCAGTATTTAACAACTAGAAACAACCCCTGGGTCTCCCCTGCCCTGCTTGAGATGATGAGCCACACTAACCACCTCTGGCATAGAGCATTAGATTCCAGGCATCCCTGTGATAGACAGCTCTACCATGAAGCCAGGCCGAATTTGAGCACTAATCATTATTTTCACAGTCACTTCTAATGGACTTTAGATAATGCCCCAGCATATTTTCAAACATATTACTATATTGATATTGTGACTTTGGTTAAGTCATATTACGTAAAGACTGGCTCAGGATGGTATCTGGGTCAAGCATTTGTGACATGTGATTATTCTGTTTTTACTTCTCAAAACATTGCAACAAGGTCACTTGCCAAGATCTGTATTTTATTAGGGATATTACTGAGTGGTGACGTCTCTCCAAATCCTGGGACTGTGCCCATTTGTTTTAAAAACAATAAGGGTATATCCTTCTTACATGCTAATGTGAGGAACATTTATTCAAAAATGGATATGATTAGGGACTTTGTAGTGGAAAATGATCCAGATTTTATGTCATTTACTGAAACTTGGTTGTGTTCACAATTTGATGATGCAATGGTAAGCCTGCAGGGCCTGCAGGGCTATAATGCACTAAGGACCAACAGAAATAAAAGGGAAGGGGGTCTCATTTTGTATCATTCAGATAAATTTATTTTAAATCATCTTCATTTGAATTTGGGTCCAAATAGTTATGAATATTTGGCCGCAGAAGTAAGATTTCACGTGGGGAAACCATTACTTATTTTTGGTGCATATAGACTACCTCATTTTCCCATGCAGCAATTTTTAACTGTTTCCGTTACTCTCTCACCTTTTGTTTCAGCACATGAACTCTTGCTTATGGGAGATCTTAATGCAGACTGGTTGTGCCCTACTAAATCTAAGTATTTAAGGACTGTGGCTTTGGACTTGGGGTTAGCACAATTGGTACAGAAACCTACCTGAATTAATATAAAAAACCCTAAGGATTCTTCTTTAATTGTCCCCATTTATATACTGAAGCAGATGTAACAGTTGATATGTTTAGTGATCATAATATGGTTTGTTGCATAAGAGGGAATAATAAAGTAAAGAGTCCAGCTATATATTTAACATTTCAATCACTTAAGCATTTTGATTACTTTAGGTTTATGGAAGATCGTGAGGGTTTAAACTGGGAACGTCTCAATTTGATCCCGGATTTAGACCTGGCATGGGAATACTTTCAGGATGAATTGATAAAGATCTGTGATAGCCATATGCCAATAAAAACAAAGCGGGTGAAAGTTAATTCTTCAGTATGGCTGTCCTCCTTATTACAAAAATTAAAGAGGGAGATAAATAAAGCATGATCTATGGCCTGACAGTCTGGTTTTGCGTCCGATTGGCAGAAATACCAGAAACTTATAAATGAATATGTTAGAGGTATTAGAGCACCTAAAAGAAGTTACTTTAGAACAAAAACTTTAGAGGCCAAGGGTAACACGTCCAAATTATGGTCATTAATAAAAGATTTAAATGGCATTGCATCATATGAGCTTACTATTCAGTTAGCCCAAGATGAAAAAGATGCATTACAGTGTAATATTGCTGATAGGTTTAATATTTTCTTTAGTCAATCTGGTAATTTATTTAATGATCTGCTAAATCCACTATATATATCCGCTATTAAGAAGAGTAAAGTAACATCCTTTTCTTTTAAGGAAATTGACCATTCTGAAGTCCTAGAGAAATTGTTGGGACTTAAGACAAGTGGAAGTTGTGGTCCTGATGAGATATCCTCTACTATGCTGAAATTTTCCTCATTACATATAGCGCATCCCTTGGTTTATCTATTTAACTGGTCTGTTACTAGTGGTGTTTTTCCCCAGGCTTGGAAGTGTGCCAGGGTAGTACCATAGTACCTGTATTTAAGGGTGGCAGCCCCGGCTCACTTCCAAACTATAGACCCATATCCTTGTTGTCAATTACAAGTAAGATCTTAGAGAGAGTCCTGGCCAAACAGTTGGCTCACCATCTAATGAGATATAACTTGTATATGACGAATACCAGTCAGGATTTTGAAAATTGCATGGTACGGTGGTCTCCATGTCGAGGGTCTTGGATGACATCAGTAAAGCAAATCATTTGCAGTATTATACTGGTGCTGTGCTGATTGACCTGTCCAGGGCCTTCGACATGGTTTACCACCAGTCCATGCTGCATCAGTTAGCAGAGCTGGGGCTAGGCAGAAATGCTTTGGCCTGGTTCTGTTCTTATTTAAGTAATAGGTTTCATTATACTAGGGTCAATGGTTTGGATTCTTCTCCTTTGAAGGCTGTAAGAGGAGTGCCCCAGGGATCAGTACTGGGGCCACTGTTCTTCTTAATTTATTTAAAGGATATTGGCAAGAATGTAGGCGGGGTGAATTATCACCTCTATGCAGATGATACAGTTCTCTATTGTTCTGGTAGTTCTGTAATGGAGATCCAGTCTAGTTTGCAGTCTGGTTTTCAGTCATTACAGAATTACTTTAGAGTTCTAAAACTAAAATTAAATACAGCAAAAAAGTAAAACAATGTTCTTTGGTTTAGTTGCCAAATTGAAAATGGATACAAAATTAGAGATATTGGATCTGTCAGGAACTTTGCTACAAGCAGTCAAAAAGTACAAATATCTGGGTTATTGGTTGGACCAGTCGGGGTTAGGGAACTATCATGTCGACAATCTAATTGGTTAAGTGGGGAAAAGGGTAGGGTGTCTTTTTAGACATAAAAAAATGTTTAGATTCTGACACTCTAAAACATATTATTGAAGTTCAGATACTACCCCTGTTTGATTATTGTGATATTTTATATGGTGGTGCTACTCAATATGGATTAAACAGTTTAGATGTATTGTACAACAAATTAGCTAGGTTAATTTTGAGATGCCCAAAGACTACTCACCATTGTAAATTGTTTAAATCTTTGGGCCAGGTTTCCCTAGCCACAAGGAAGGAGATACATACTACCCTTTTTGCTTATAAATTGAGTTTGGGGCTTGTACCTAAGTACCTGAATGATAGGTTAGTCTTTAAGCAGCCTGTGCAATCTTCGAGAAATCCCCAGTTTACACAATTGATACTTCCCAGGTCTCATTCTAAAAGATCAGTGTATTGTTTCAGCAATCTGGTGCCAAGGTTATGGAATAAGTTGCCACCCTGTTTTAGGGACCCATTTGTAAAAGCGCCACCTGCCTCAAAACTTAAGAAATATTTGCTCCTAAATACAAAGGATTGTGGTTGTTTTAGCTAAACAAGTAAAAAATTTATTGAAATGTAACAACTGAATGTGAATTTGTGTATTTTTTGTATGACTGGCTGCTGTATTGTAGTATACATGTGTTTTTTTTATGTATATATTAGGTATGATTAGTTAAATGTAATGTTGTATTTGTTAAATGTTTTCTTATGTACATACTAGGTTACTGTTGTAAATGAGCATTGCGCTCAGTGGTTATTCTTGAAATAAACAACAACAACAGATGTACCTGGGTGATCCGCCAGGCAAAGGTGACCCACTATCGCCAAGCACTTTCATCTACATGGAGCTCTGGTCGTGATTTCTGGTGCAACATTAAGGAAATCACCAGGAATGTGGTCTCCCTTCCACCCTCCCACCTCACTGTCAATGGCCCAATAGTACAGGACCCATTAACCATTGCTAACACCCTTAATAATGTTTTCTTCAACCTCAGCAGGGTCTTACCTCCAGACTTCTTTGACCCCACTCTGAGCAGTGATCTCGCCCCCACCTTATCGGATGCCATTCCCCCTTTCCACCTCCAAACTATCTCCCCCAGCTTGGCACGAAAATATATCTCTAGTTTCATAAACAAGTTCAGGTATACTGGTGACACCCTCAACTTAAAACTCCCAAGACTCACTCTAAATGTGATTCTCTCCCCTCTTACTAAAATCTTTATTATGCCCCTCTGCCTTGGACAATTCCCCTCATCCTGGACATGTGCAGTTATCAAACCATTACTTAAGGGTGGTGACTGTACTGCTCTCAACAGTTACCGCTCCAGCTCCATTCTTTCCTCCCTTTCCAAGGCACTGGAAAAAGTGGCCTCTAACCAATTCACTGACTATCTCTCCCAAATACAAATACATCTCCTCTGTCCAGCACGGTTTCCATCATGGGCACAGCACTACTACAGTATAAGTCACATTAAACTGTCCCACCAATGAGTTAGTTTAGCATTGTTTGTTACAGTTGGCAATGCACTGGCAACTCATACTGCATTGTTTTTTAACACTTACCCAGCTTAAGATCAATGTTTATAAAATGCTTTTGCTACTTATTTGGAATGCAGCTTAAGCCCAATCACAATGCAATGCAAAACTGAGATATACTGTAACTCTTAAGAAACAGTTTGTGCAAGGCTTTGTACTAAATCCAGCAACACGTACGCAACTCAATCAGAAATGCTAAAGCAACTCATTGGTGTAACAGTTTAATCTGACTTGTACTGTACTGTGCTCCTTGAGTACACATCCTTCCTACACCAAGTGCTAGACAATGGTCATCTGGAGGGATCTGTCTACATAGATCTTACCAAAGTGTTTGACACCGTCAGTCATGCCCTGCTACTTCACACCCTCCCATCACTGGGCCTTGACTCTAAAGTTGTGTCCTGGATTGGCAGCTATCCAACTGACATCCCAGCAGGATAGGATCGGCTCTACCCTCTCCTCCTGCTGCCCTGTTCATTTTGGAGTCCCTCAAGGGCCCATACTTCCTTTTTAGTCTTTTCTTTACCCACTTCCTCAATCCTGCCCTGATAAAATGCTCCTGAATGCAGATGACGCAGTTATCTTTGAATCCCACCCCAACCCCACTGCCCTCCAAGCCTTGCTTCAAGAGCATTTCCACACTATTGAATCCTGGTTTGTGGCTCATAAGTTAATTCTCAACTGTAATAAAACAAAATCCATGGTCTTTACCCACCACCAAAATCATCTCCATAACCTTACTCTATCCATCTGTAACACCACCAATGTCTCTATTGAGCAAGTCTCTTCTTTCAGGTACCTGGGGTTAACCTTGGATACCAATCTCTCCTATCACAATCACATCCAAGGTCTTCTGTCTGCTCTCAATACTAGGATTGGACTGTTATATCAGAGCAAACATTTCCTATCCACTGAAGCACTCCACCTGGCAGTATGCTCATTTGAACTCTCCCTTGTTGATTATGGCCTAGTGATTTAGGGTACAGCCAACATAACCTTCCTCTCACGGGTAAACAATACCCTGTACAAGGCTTGTAGACTAGTCATGGGCCATGACAGGCGCACGCACACACACACCTGTGACCTGTATAAATCTGCAACCTGGTTAAATCTGGAAGTCAGCCTTAAATACTATACATGCATCCTTGCTAAGAAAATATCCCTCAGAATTACCCCGCCTGGTCTTGACTCCCTTGCCACACTTGCTTCCCCCCACCCCAGTCTCCAGAAGTGCCTTTAGGTCATCCCTCTTCGTGCCACACTGCAGAACCTCATTGTGCCAAAGGGCCTTTTTATACCAGGCACCTAAGAGGCTGAATGACCTCCTACCCTTCATCTCCCTGCTACCTAGCCTTGGCCTTTTCAAAGAGGCCCTCAAGAGCCATCTCCTTGAACAGTCAGCCTTCAACTGCACCTGGCCCTGGCCAATGGTTGATTCCCACATCAGGGTATCCAGTTTTGACTCCCTTATGTGTTTATGTTCTACCAGAATCTGCTTCTTAGTTATCTGACCCTGGTTTACACCACCCTGTGATAATGTGTCTTATTATTTTGCTTGTATAAACTGTGGCCGTCAAGGCCTGCTTTACCTACTTTGTATAATTACCCATGCCCCAATCACTAGTGTCTGAATAAAAAACAAATCTTGCCGCTGGTTTTCAGCTGACCTCAAATCTGCACTGTTGGAGAGAGACAAACTATGGAAGTTGGCAAGAAAAACCAAGAACCCAAATGACTGAGTGTTATTTAGGAAAGCCAGGAACAGCTGCACCAAGAAAGTAAGGGATGCAAAGGCTGCCTTTTATTTGGCTGAACTTGACTCCTCCTATCACAGTCCTGCTAGGTTCTGGGGCACCATCAAGGGTATTGTAGGGCAGGATTCTAGCACCTCTCTACCAACTCAATTGCACCACAATAATGGCTCTATCTCTGGCAAAATGGAAGTTCTGGATGCTTTCAATAACCACTTCACAACTGCTGGCCTTGCCTTGACACCTCTCCAGCTAGTCTGCTGCGTTCACAACTAAGCTCCCAGTACACTGGTGACCAGAGAGCTGATTCTTACTTCTCCTTCAAACCTGTCCTGCTGAAGCAAGTAGAGAATCTTTTATGGCAGTTGGATATTAAAAAAAGGGCAGGGGCAGACTCTCTTGACCCCTACTTTCTAAAGATTGCATTTCATGTACTTGCAGTTCCCCTAACACATCTCTTTAACCTATCTTTAACCTCTGGTTCTATTCCTACAGTGTGGAAGACAGCCCAAGTGGTTCCCCTTCTAAAATCAGGGGACCCTATGGACCTTAATAACTACAGGCCCATTTCCATTCTTCCAGTGCTATCCAAGATGCTAGAGAAAATAGTGAGCATCCAGCTAAGTGAATATCTTGATGATGCTAACCTCTTAAATCCAGCTTAATCTGGGTTTAGGGCCAGGCACAGCACTATCTCTGCACTGGCCAAAGTTACAAATGACTGGCAAACCGAATTGGATAAAAAGAATAGTGTCTGTGCAGTATTTCTTGACCTAAGCAAGGCATTCGACACTGTGGACCACGAGCTGCTACTCTTCCTTGTATTCCACTGGCCTAGATCCACCCTCCCTTAAATGGTTCAGGTGTTACCTTATGGATAGGTCACAGCAGGTGAAAGCTGAAGGTGATCTATCGCCACGAAAACCACTGCTAAGAGGAGTTCTGCAAGGATCTATCCTGGGCCCTATCCTTTTTGCCATCTACATTAATAATATTGACTCAAATCTCACCAAAGCCACTGTCCATCTCTTTGCTGATGACACTGTTTTGTATGTCAGCAACCCATCACCTGCAGTTGCCCATGAAATTTTACAAGCAGAATTCTCCTTGCTGCAATATTAACTACTTGAGAAAAAGCTTCTTTTAAATGCAAAGAAATCAAAAGCAGTGCTTTTCTCCAATCAAAGCTCCACCAGCACCTCCTCACTAAGCAGTCTCCCCCAGTTATGCACTATCCTTGGAGAAAATCTGGAGTATGTAGAAAAATTCAAATACTTAGGTGTGTGGATTGATAGCAGACTTGACTCTTACATCATATTGAAGAACTGTTGAAAAACTTGCCAAAGGCTTGGCTTATTCTATAGAATAAAACACTTCCTAACTAGAGACTCAAAGATGAGGTTAGTCCAAGCCACTTTTCTTTCAGTTGTTGACTATGCAGACTTTATAGTCACTGCCCCATCTCCTACCTAAGCAAGCTGGATACCCTGTACCATAGAGCAATAAGATTCATAACAGATCTTCAATCCAGCACTCATCATTGCTCTCTATGCTGCTGTTGGATGGGTTTCCCTACATGTCAGAAGGAACAGAAATGCAGCACTATGGATCTACAGAGCATTGTCTAAAAAACTTCCAAATTATATTCTAGACTGCTTCACCCAGGCCATAGCTAGCTCCTATGCCCTAAGAAGCAACAACCTCATCATGCTCAAAATACCTAAAGTCAACACCCGGACAGGGAGGGCGGCAATCAGTTATTCTCTAGCTATGGCATGGGATACTCTACAGAAATCCCTAAAGCTGTCCAATCTCATACCTATAGCATCCTTCAAACAGCTTTCTACAGGTTTCTTCGCAGAGAAATGCAACTGCTACCACAAGAGCTAGTCTTTCTATTTCACAACCCCCCCCTTCCAGACAGCTATCATTTATGGCATAATTCTGTTCCACAGTTCTCCCTCCCGGTCGGCCACCCTTTTTATAATACCCCAGTTCCATTTAACTCTACCTAACTACCTACTACCTACCTAATCCTTCTCCCACTAATTTCTGCCCTTACATCATTCCTAAATGCTCCCCATCCATCCTAGTATTACATTATGCTGTGTGTATGCCTTGGCTCCTCTATTAGGATATGTATATACTTTATCTATTGTATAATTTGCCTATAACCTACCTTGTCATGTATGTCCCAACCAACTTCTTACCCTTGATCAGTGTATTACAAGTGTTTTTTCTGTATCTGTTATGCATATATAAGTGCACTGATGTATCTGTTATGTACCAACTATTGAACCTTGACCTTATGAGGTCCATTTTGTAAATGAGCCTTGCTCAATGATGTTCGCCTGAATAAATAAAGATTTGATTGATTGATTGATTGAATTATGTTACAGTATGCTACTTATCCTTCATTGTTTTGTGACGAGGAGCCTTTGCAAAAGAATCCTTGACTCAGAGTTTGTATTCTGATGTATTCAAATAAATAAATAAATAATAAACATGGTCATGCCACTACTGCTGCATTCACAACATAGCCCTATAATGGTTTAAGCCAGCACAGTCTACAGCATGGATCAGTGCTGTTTTATGAGAAGCCCGGATCGATCTCCCATCCACACCACTAGGTAAACCATGTTAGGTTTGAAACCGTGTTTTAAACCGGTTTCAAGACTAAGTTCCTTGCAGGGTTTAAACACAATTTCAAACCATGTTCAGTGTGAACACTAACCATGTTTGGGCTTGTAAAAATCTTTTATGAAAATTAAAAAAATTGAGCAAGTCCAGTATGTATAGGGCCTAAAGCTCACCTCCTCCCCCGCCCCCCCATATGTGAGCAGCCAGGAGCAATTTCAGCCCCACTGGATGAGGATCCCAACCCCACCCCCTTGAAGTGCTAGCTTCAAGTCAGAGTCCCCATCCTGTCAGCTTTATCAGAGTTGTAAGTATTTTGTTTCTGACAGATGGTTTCTGTTTACCTTTGGTTGCAGTGTGCCTGTACAACCCGAATACATTGATCAGCTGTGCAGACAGACTAAAGAGAGAGAGAGAGAGAGAGTGTCAGAGTATAAATTTCAGTCACTCATGGTGGAAAAAGAAAAGGCTGGACGGGAAGAGGCAACAGTGGGCTCCACACACTGTGCACATGTTCAAAAATGCATACAGTATATACTGTCTGTGACAGAGTTTAGTTTCATTTTCAGGCTGAAAATGTTGGGCCGGGATGAAAATGTAGCAAGGATAAAAGTCCAAATATCTGGTGGGACCTCTCGTACTATGCCTCTGGACCGTACTTGGTCTCTCTCAACCCTCCTACCTCCTTGCCTATTTACCAGTATTCCCTTATGGCATCACCACTCATTCAGCGAAGTATTACATCTTCAATTCCCTCTTAAACACCCTTCCCTTCCAGCTTCATTGAATGCCTTCTTGTCCTGATATACGTCATCATTTAAAATAGACTCCCCACCTGGGCTCTGACCATCCTTGGCTCACAAGGCTGATTGGAGCCGAATGGGCTGGTACTGCTGATGGAGTCCCCTCCACAAGCAACCTGCCTGCCTAGGACAGGGTGAGAAGGTGCCTGCTGCCTGCTCCCCTCCTTGCCTTGCAAGGCTGATTGGAGCCCACTTGGATGGTACTGCTGATGCGGTCCCCTCCACAAGCAACTCGCCTGCCAAGGACAGGGTGAGAAAATGCCTGCAGCCCCCTCTCCTCCTTGGCTCACAAGGCTGATTACAGCCCACTGGACTGGTACCACTGACGCAGTCCCCTCCACAAGCAACCTGCCCACCTATGACAGGGCAAGAAGGCACCTGCTGTCTGCTCTCCTCCTTGGCTCACAAGGTAACATCTGGTCCCTGACCCAGGACAAGGGAAAGGGGATTTTGGAGCTTTCCTCCATTTTTTAATTGAATACCTGGCACCCATAGCTGTGGGACCCAAATGGTTCCAGACGGCCCCAGAAAGCTGACATTGGTTTCCTGACCAACACTGCAGCCAGTGCTGAAATCATTGGATTAGGGCATTGGACCGCAGAGAAACACTGACCTTCGACTTTTCTTCCTTTAGCAGCTGCATAGTGAAGTCCTGACTCTTTTGCTTCCCTGGTTCACTCAGTTGCACACTTCTGTGAACTGTACAGTGCAGAGCAGCATTTGTCTAACCTGAACTGGCCTCTCAGCTATTTTTTGGCCCACATCCCTCCCCCTTACTAAATACACTACCAGCGCTGAGACCTGTCCACTTCCTACTTGGTCACACTTCACTTTCCCTTTTAAAGGGATAGCACCTAAGAGCTACAGCAAATCACTTAAAGAGGTTATACCTAGATCCACAATACCTGGATTTCTTTACGTCTTCATTAGTACCTGCTTCCCCATTAGCAGGTTATACAGCTCCTTCACTAGAGGGTGTATACTTAAGCAAGCATCCTTCACTTTCTACTTCTCTACTACTGGCTATTCATCTGGATACCTGAGGGAGCTTTATTTTAAGCATTGCACCCATTCCTCTCAGTAGCAAAGCAACTCTGTTCAACTACACCCCATTGATGTAGTCTACTACCTACCAAAGTCCACCCCCCTCCCGCTGCTCCTTGACTCTAAGGATGTTTCCTTTCTACTCAGATCCTTCTCCCTTCAACCTCCTCCCCCTAACCATATTTCTTACTCTCTCCCTGTCCGCCCATCCTGCTTTTGCCATCCCAGGGCCCTACAACTTCAAGCCCATCCAAACCCGGCCCCCCGTCTCCAGGCCCAACTTACATTCATGCCATTATTCCTGCACCACTAACATATTCCGGTCTCATTCCCTCATCATTCCACATGCATCCCTACTAGCTTTATCAAATGTCTTTGCTATTCTCCACCTTCTGCTTCCTCAGTATACCACTCCCTTCTACCTCACTCACTCAGCCTCCAAGCCCCATCACTTCAAAACCATGACGCTACACTTCCTCATCCTTGTTCTACTATTACTCACCTCGGGGACATCCACCCCAACACCAGTACTACTACTTCCTTCACCCCTGCCATCTCCCCCACTGCTGCTGCCCATACCCCTACCTCAACAGCTCTTATAAAGGGTCTCAAGGTGTTACACTTAAACATTCGTAGCCTACTTCAAAAATGAGACCTCCTGCAATCCATGGTTGCTGCCCTGGAACCAGACATTCTAATTATAACAGAAACATGGCTAAAGATTATGATTCCTGACCACTTGGTCTCCATCCCCGGTTACTCCATCCTATGGCCAGACAGAGCAGGCAGGGGTGGTGGAGTGGCCATGTATATCTGCACTTCCCTCAAATACTTCCCAGTCTTCTCCTCTTCCAACCCAGCAAAAACAATGATGCCTTATTCATCAATGTATCCCTCCCTTTTTTACTCCCTATTTTTGTAGCCAGTATCTACTGCCGTCCAAATGTCCAGCCTGCTGTCTCCCTTGACCTCCTAACTTCCTTTACTTTCCTCTCTTAATCTGATGAGCCTTACATCCTTGGCAACCTCAATTTAAATTGGTTGTCCCCAACAACATCTACTACAAGAAATGCTATCAGTGCCCTCAACTTTATACAACTAATTACAGAACCCACCTACCCTAACAACAAAACCCAAAACCACTCCCTACTTGATTGGGCCCTAACTTCTCACCCCCATGGAATCATCACCTCTGGCATTCTTCTGGATGCTCTCATCGACCACAACGTGGTTTTCCTGGTCAGAAAAGTTCATAGCCCTAAACCTCCACATAAAACACTACAGATAAAAACCTATAAATACCTAGAATTGGAACCTATCCTGCATAGCCTTGTCCTCTCAGACTGATCCCCTCTAGCAACCACCTCCTCAGTTGAGAAAGCCCTAATCTATTTTAAAGACATCTTCCTAGCAAATTGGAATGCCTTCACACCCCTCAAAATAAACAAGGATTAGAGGTCATCATCTCCCCTGGATTACCCCTGAAATACTAACCTGCCATAGAGCCAGAGATCAGGCCTGGAAATGGCACAAAATCTCCCAGCTTCCAAATGACTTTCTTATTTACTGAAAACTCCGTAATGCCTACACCCAGGCTACCAGGCTAGCCAAAACAGAGTACTTGAAATCTACCTTTGCAACAAACATCTACTCCCCCTCCAAGTCGATGCCCTCTTTACCCCCCCATCCTGTCTACCCACCCCTATACTTAAGATAAACGCCACTCTCATTGCCAATCCAGTTGCAGCAGCTACTGAATTCAACTCCTATTACACCACTTGTGTTGATGAGCTACTCTAATCCTTCCCAAATTATTCCCCTCCCTCTCCCTATTGCCTACAAATGATCCAAAAGGATTCTCCCCAGATGGCATTGACCCTAAACTGCTAACCCTCTTAGCCCCAGCCATCACCTACCCACTCTCTATTAGCCTAAACCTCTCTTTCTCAACCGCCTCAGTACCTTCCCCATGGAAACATGCAGTGGTCCTTCCCCTCCCCAATGGCAGATACCCCACCTCCCCTGGCAACTACCACCCATCTCTCTTCTCCCTACCCTTGCCAAACTTCAAGAACACCTAGTCCTCTACCAGCTCACCACTTACCTCAATGACTCCACCTTATTCACCGCTTATCAATCTGGCTTCAGGAAAAATCACTCCACCACCACCTGCCTTCACAGGAATGGAGAATGGCCAAATCACCTCAGCCATTTTTGTCCATCTGGCCAAAGCCTTTGACACAGTCTCTCACCTCCTTCTCCTTGACACCCTATCAACAGCTGGGCTATCCCCCTTAGCTACTGACTGGTTCAAGGCATATCTCACTGGCAGAACCTAATCAGTCAAGATCTCTGACAGAATTTCTCCACCCCTCCTGATAAGAACTAGCATTCCCCAGGGTCAGGGATCAGTGTTAGCCTGATACTATTCTCTAGTTTTCTAAATAATCTCCCATCCATCTGCTCTCCATTCTCTTTCATTCACATGTATGCTGATGATACAGTCTTTTATGCATCTGGCTTCTGCCCTACCGAGGTTGCATCCAACTTGCAGCACAATTTCAACAAAGTTCAGTATTCGTTTACAAACCACCAACTATCTCTCAACACCAAAAAACATTCTCCATGATTTTCAACCCCAGGCAGAGACTTACCAGTTTCCCTCTCTACCCTCCTGCCACATCCTTGATGGGACTTTACTTGAGGACACATCCTCTTTCAGGTATTTAGGTGTCTGGCTTGACCAACATAAGAACTTTTCTGGTCATATCGACACCATTCAGAAAAAAAAGAATTGTGTCCCAAGCTCAGTGCCTTATTCAGGAACCATGCCTGCATCCCACCCATGGCTAGGTGTGAGATTGTCCAGAAGATGATCCTACCTACAACATCTTCAGCTACTGTGATGTAGTTTATGGTGCTGCCTCTAAGTCCTCCCTGGCAAGACTAGATACCCTCTTCAACTCTTTTTGCCATTTTGCCCTTGATGCCCCTCCGCTCTCACCATTGTGATCTCTACCATACGCTCTCCTTCCCTTCCCTGACAAACCAATGTCTCTCGCACTGTGCAAAATTCACCTCCAAGCACTGGCTGGGTGAACTTCCCTCCTGTCTCTCCCTTTCCTTTACAACTACCCCCCCTTCCCACTCCCTAAGATCTACTGACTTATGAACCCTGGTGGTTCCGCACTGCTCCACCCTTATTGGCCAATTGAGTTATTCTTATCGCCTCCTAAAAATCCGGAATTCACTTCCCCCTCAAATTCACCACTCGTCCTCTTACTACTCCATTAACTCTTCCCTCAAGAACTTCATTGCCCCTTCCTGTGCCTACCATGACCCTCCCTAACCCCCACCATCTTCCCAAAGCCTATATTACCATATGCGTACTCCCCACCACTCCTATTTCCCTCTGATCATGCTCCTCCTTGTCCCCTACTCTCCCTTCTCCTAAAGTGTTTCTCTCCCTTCTTTCTCCACCCTTAATCTATCTCTCTCCTGTGAGCTTGATCACTGCCTTGTGTAGGGAGGATCCATTGCACATGGTGGGCAACACCTTTATCTCCTTTCCCCTACTTCTCCTTTTTCTGTGCCCCCCTCAGTCACAGTTAGATCACCGCCTTGTGCCGGTAGGGTCACTCAGCACACTGGTGGGGTACTACCACCCCCACTATAGTTGACCTCTGCTTAGGCTCATATGCCTACTCCCCACCACTACTATTTTCCTCTGATCGTGCTCCTCCTTGTCCCCATACTCTTTCTCCTGCTAAAGTGCTCCTCCTCCTTCTCTTTCTACCCTTAATCTATCTCCCTCCTGTGAGCTTGAACACTGCCTTTTGCAGGCAGGATCCATAGCACATGGTGGGCAACAACTTAACCCCCTTTCCTCTATTTCTCCTTTTACTGCACCCCCTCAGTCACTGCTAGATCACTACCTTGTGCAGGTAGGGTCACCCTGTACACTGGTGGGGTACCACCCCCTACTATAGTTGACCTCTGCTACCCCCTCCAACAACATCCTTCCCCCAACACCCCGCTCTCTCGCATCACTATATATAAATAACTCTCATCACCTAGAACTGGTGTCCTACCAGTAGGGCTGTCCACTGCTTTGCCCAGATAGGAATAATAGGACACTGTTGAATTTCAGCTCCCCCCCCAACCTTGGACACCCCCCACATACAATACATCTCTCTCATTCACCCTGCCATACTACCTCTCCTTTCCTCCTATCCTCCTTCCAGTTAACGTAGCCTAACATGGGCCTACCTCTGCACTCAATTAAGCACTTATAAACTACCCCATACCCCCTCTTATATGCACTTTAGTCCACCCTGCCATCTCTGTTTGCCTCAAAAATTGTGTTCTGTCTGCATCTCTCTGTAAATTTCCTTCCTTCTTCCATTCTACCCTCTACAATTTTTTTGTTCCCTCCTTCCATTCTTCCTCTCTTTACTCCAATCACTGTAAATCTTGAATAGCTATATTACACTAATGGCTACTCTACCAATTAGGTTACCTTACAATTTAGTGCTACATAGTATTGCCAAGTTATTATGTGTATTCCAGTGTTACCAACTGTCACCAACTGTTGCCAGTTTGCTATATGTGTTTTCATATCTACTATACTTAACTGTTGTATTGTTAGCCAATGTTATCCACCTGTAATCCATCCTGCTCTTGTTGTATGCAAGTAAGCAAATTGTATTCCAACATTGTAACATTTCTCTGTGTTCCATCCAATTGTTCCCCACCTCCAGGTCACACCAGGAGATGAGCAACTTGTTGCTCAGCGTGCCTTCCTGGTGAAGCATTTCAATAAATAAATAAACTCTGTTCACCATCTTGAGGTACTTGTAGGTCTCTGTCATGTCACCCATTTCTATCCTCTCTTCTAGAGTGTACATTTTGAGATCCCTCAGTCTTTCCTCATAGAATTTTTGGTATAACCCTTCAACCACTTTACTTGCCCTCCTCTGAAGTGCCTCCACCTTGTCTATGTACAGGGAGAGGTGAGTGACTGGTGGAGAACCTCAGGGATAATTCCTTGGGCCAGTCCTTTTCAGTGTCTTCATTAGTGACACTGTGGAAGGGCTGGGCAGAAAAAAGTCTGCCTGTTTGCTGATGACGGTAAGATCTGCAACATGGTGGATATTCCAAAAGGGACAGAGAAAATGAAAGGGGCTTGGGGAAGCTTGGAAAATGGTCTGAGGTGTGGCAATTGAGATTCAATTCAATGAAGTGCAAAATAATGCACCTGAGAAGAAGAAACCCTGGGGAAAGTTACAGGATGGGGGGTTACTGACAATCACCACGGAAGAAAGGGACCTGGGGATTATCATTTCAGATGACCTGAAGGCATCAAAACAGAGCAGAAAAACTGCAGGGAGAGCCAGTGGCATGCTGGCATACATAGGCAGAGGTAACACTAGCAGAAGGTGGGAGGTGGTGATGCCATTGTATAAAACACTACTGAGGCCTCACCTAGAATACTGTGTGCAGTTCTGGAGGCCACACCTTTGCAAGGATATCAGCAGGGTGGAGACACTCAAGGGAAGGGTGAACAAGATGGTACAGGGCTTGCACCACAAAACATATGAGGAGAGACTAAAGGACCTCAATATGTACTCACTGGAGGAAAGGAGGGAGTTGGGGGCTGTGATAGAAACATTCAAGTACCTCAAGGGCATAAACAAGGTGTAGGAGGAGACATCTTCCAATACAGAAGGAGCATAAGTACTAGGGGCATGATATGAAACTGAAGGGGGGGCAGGTTAAAAGGGAATGTGAGGAAGTTTTTCTTTACAGAGATGGTGGTGGACACATGGAATAGTTTGCCACAAGAGGTGGTTGACGCGAACACAGTGGTTTTTTTTAAACATGCCTGGGACAGTCACAAGGGAACTTGGAGGTGGGAAGGAGTGATGAAAAGTCACTGACCAGATAGGGTCAGAGGCTACAAACAAGCATAGGGCTTATGGGCAGGCTGGATGGGCCTGGCTGTCCTTATCTGCCTACAATTTCTATGTTTCTATGTTCTGAAATGCAACCTCCAGAACTGGACACGGTACTCCAGGTGGGGTCTCAACAGTTACTGATATGGTGGTAACACCACCTACCACCTCCTGCTGCTGGTGACACCTCTGCCTATGCACCCCAACATCCCACCATCCTTATTACACTGCTTTGTCACTCTATTCCTCTACTTTGAGGTCATCAGATATGATAACCCAAGGTCCCTTTCCTGCTTAGTGACCGTCAGCACCTCCCCCTCATTTTATACTGTATTCCTTGGTTTCTATGCCCTAGGTGCATGATTTTACACTTTTTGGCATTAGACCCCAGCTGCCATGCCCCCAACCACTCCTCAAGTGTTCTATGGTCCCTATTCATTCTCTCCACCCCTCCTAAGTATCTCCACATTACAGATTCTGGTGTCATTTGCAAAAAGGAATACCTTCCCTTCCCTTCCAATTCTTCTGCAATGTCATTAATGAAGACATTGAAGAAGACCAGTCCTAGTATTCAGCCCTACAGAAGCCTGCTGGTCACTCTCCCTCATTAGAGAGTGTTCCATTTACCATCACACTCAGTCACCTATCCATTAACCAGTTTTTACCCAGTTTACCACTTTGGATCCTACCTCTAGACAGCTCAATTTCTTTATCAGTCTCATATGTAGCACACTGTCAAAGGCTTTGCTGAAGTCCAAGTAGATCACATCCACAGCCCTTCCTAGATCTAGTTTGCAGGTCACCGAGTCACAAAAATCAATCAGAGACACTTTGATGGTGTGAGCTGAAGCATTGTTCCTTACCTCCTACCACACCGGTGATCTGTGCTCAGTTGTGAATGTTGCAGGCGGTCAGCCGGAGAGGGAGAGGATCGAGCATCCAAAAGACAGTTCTCCTCACCCAGGGAGGATGGCTTGGTGGTCCCATTGAATGACTTCCCCCAGGTGGAGGTCTGAGGGCAGAATAGCCAGGAAGATGCCAATAATGGGAGGGTGCTGTGGGACTCTGCAGTATGCACATGCCTCCATGTATGCATGCTGATGTGAGTGCCCCCGCAACGGGGAAGGGGGCAGAAAATGTGAATGCTGGCAGACTATGCAAAGCCCAGACCATGGTCCCAACCCTCAGCTTAGTCCCTGGCAACTGGACTGCATGCACTGGGGGGGGGAGGAGTACAACTCTCCTCTCCCTGGCCCCACCGCAGGGGGAAATCTGTGGGGGACTCCGAGGATGGGGGTGGTGGTGGTGGTGGTGGTCAGGAGAGACCAACTCAGTCCTGGGCTGGATGCAAGCCCTCCCGAAGGGACAGCCAAACCCAACCTGCCAGTCACCCCAGGGAAAAAGAAATAGAAAGGGAAAAAAAATCGGATTCATCTGGCATTACCTCCCTCACTGTGAATCCCTGCTGACTTTGGTCTTGTAACTCAATGGATTTAAGACACTCCACTAGCCTTTTCTTCAATATGATTTCCATTAATTTCTCCACCAGTAATGTGAGACTTTCTGGCCTATAGTTGCTATCCTCCTCCCCTGCTGCTGCTCTTGTGGAACAGGACTACAACTCTTCTCCTCCATTACCCTGGAATCCCTCTTATTCTCAGTGACTTTTGAATAAGGCGGTCTGTGGTACAACAAGTATTTTCTGGAGTTCCCTTAACACCACTCCACATAGGAGAATAGTAAGTGAGTTGAGTAGCTTAAAAGTGGATTCAAAGGTTGTTAACTGGGTAAGAAATTGGTTAGGGAATAAGCAGCAGAGGGTGATGATAAATGGGGTTCACTCTGAGGAAGGGAGGGTGACAAGTGGGGTGCCTCACGGATCAGTGCTGGGACCAGTCCCCTTTAATGTCTTTATAGTGTATGGTGGAATGTTATACTAACTCATTTTTCCACCTCACCCAAACCTTGTTCAGCCACACTGACAAGAAAAAATGGAATGCTGTTCTGACCATACGTGCAGAACAGCGTTCCATTCATTCAGATTGGAAAGCTCAAGTGGCACTTTAAAGGCAGCAGCAAAACCCCACCAAGGGTGAGTAACTTTCAAAACTTGACTACGGGACCATCACACAGTTGAGTAAACCCACTGGCAGACACAGGATCAACCAGATATGGCAAAATAAGCAGTTTTAACCAGATATATCACAAATAACTAACTAACAACACATTCCAGGTATCCACCTCTGCTCATTAGGCGAGGCATACATCTGCCGTGTTTTTTTGTTTGAAAGAGTTCTCAAACTCGCCTGACAACCAACGGCAGTATATGCTGGAGACACTATGATGGCTGGTCTCTAGCTACTAGCCCTAATTCTTCGAATAGAGCAGGGATGAAAATTAGCAGTTTATTTTCTATATTTAAAAAAAATATATAGCTTACAATTACCGAGGAGGGCACCATAACATATAACAAATACTATATGGGCTACCCAATGCAGAACCAGTGTGTTCTGCCACCTCAGGGTCTGATTCCCTTGGACATCTCGAGCTTTGCTCTTGAGGTCAGAGGGAATCAGACCCCTTTGTGGCAGAACACACTGGTTCTGCATGGTTGTCCATCCAGTATTCGCTATATAAATGACACTGCAGAGAAGCTGGAAGGGAACGGCTGCCTCTTTGCAGAAGACACCAAAATGTATATTGGACATTCTAGGGGGGGTGTGCATGGAGAGGATAAGTAGTAACCTCAGAAAACTCGAGGACTGGCTAAGGATTTGGCAGCTGAGTTGCAATGCAGAAAAGTGCAAAATAATGCACTTGGGGCACAGAAACCCAGGGGCAGAGTCCAGAATTGGAGGGGTGCTACTGGCGACCACAAAGTATGAAAAAGGTGTGGGGGTAATCATATCTGATAACCTAAAGGTTACCAGGCAGTGCACCAAGGCAGTTGGGAGGACTAGTGGAATGCTGGGGTGCATAGGGAGGGGCATCACCAGCAGGAAGAGGGAGGTGGTGTTACCTCTGTATAGATCACTAGTAAGAAGAAGTAGAATCAGTGTTTTTCATACACAGTGTATCCCAAAGCACTTTGCAAGCAATGCTAGACAGAATGTGTAGTGACAGCCATATTACACATCATGACTCACACACAGCCTGGATAATTGCATGAACAGGTTTTATGGGAAGGGGAATGTTGTCTAGGACACTGGGAATGTCCCCTACTCTTCTGCAAAGAGTGCCCTGGGCTCTTTCACATCCACCTTGACACCCACCAGGACAACACCAGGATGGGTAGATGGGACCTCAGTTTAACGTCTCATCCAAAGGACGGAACAACCCAGCAGTATAGCACCCTCCTAATACTGCACTCAGATACCAGCACTTTTTATTTTTAGGTGCAAGTCCAAGCCTGGTGTGGGACAAGAACCCACAACCTTCTGATCCAGAGGCAGATGTGCTACCAACTGAGCCACGCTGACATCCTTAAGACCTTCTTGGTGGGTAAGACCCCACCAAGAGTACTGTGTCCAGTTCTGGTGGCCAGATCCCCAGAAAGACATAAACAGAGAGGAGGTTGTCCAAAGGAGGACAACTAAAATGGTGCAGGATCTACATCAGAAAGACCTAAATATGTACACCCTAGGAGAAAGAAGGGAGGGAGGGAGGGGAATATGATAGAAACCTTAAATACCTCAAGGGGGTAAATAAGGTACAGGAGAGAAGTATTTTTCAGAACAAAAGGTGCTCAAGAACAAAGGAACATGATATGAGCTGGGGAGATGCAGAAGAGATGTAAGGACATACTTCTTCACTGAAAGGTGGTGAATTCCTGGAACAGCCTTCCAGCAGAGCTGGTGGGTGCAATAAAACAGTGGTGCTGGGTTCAAGAAGGCATGGGATAGGCACAAGGGAATCTTGAGTGAAAGGAAAGGATGTGGAGGAATATGACTGAGATCAAGTAGGCTCTGCAGTGATACTGTAGGCAGGGAAAACATTGGCAGACTAGGTGAGCCAAGCAGCCCTTATCTCTGGCAATGCTGTTTCTATCACCCTTGGGTGTATGCTGTCCTGTCCCATGGCCTTGCCACTTTCAGATGTGCAAGTCCCTTCTGGATTCTTTCCTCTGAAAATGAGCTTGTGTCCCTCTTCCCCTCTCCCCAGTGATCCTGCAGCTCCTTGGTGGTCCACCCTCTCTAATTCCACTGTGAAGACTGAGCAGAAGTTCCTACTCAGGATGTCTGTTCTTCATGATCCTCCTCTGCACAGTCTCCTTCTGTCATCCCCCTTATCCTCACTATCCCTCTCCTTGCTTTTCTCTTCTTGCTTACATACCTGAAAAAAAATCTTGTCCCCTTCTGATATTACTTTGGCTATCATTTTCTGTGCTTGCACCTTTGCTCCCCTCTCTGCCTTATCTGCTTCCCTCTTTTATCTGATATACCCCACTATCCTTATCCCTCTCTATTTCTTTGTACCTCCTGAATTCCACCCTTTTTTCTTCACCTTCATGACCACTTCCCTAGAGTGCCAGAATAGTTTTTTTTTTTCCTCCTGCATGTGCTTACTTCCTTTGTGCAGAGGCTGCTTGCCTTCACTATGTGTTCCCTAATTTTCTCACTGTTCCTCAACCCCTCCCTAACAATCCCCCCCTGCTAGGCTGCTTCTGAGGCAGCCTCTAATTTCTTTAAAATCTGCCCTTCTAATGTCCAAATCCCCTGTCTTTGTGTGGTTTGCCTCTACACCCATGTTCCCATCTTAATGCTGAGCTGCACTGTACCAGTGATCGCTGGTCCCCAGGGAACAGCACACCTGATATCTACACTACTGTCCCTGTTAGTAAGCACCAGGTCCAGTGTTGCTCCATCCCTGGTGTGTTCACTGACTAGCCACCTGAGAAATGCCTCCTGCAAGAGTCAAGGATGTCCCTGTTTCTTGCTAAAACTACAGTTGGAGCACCAGCTCATATATATGAAATTAAGGGCCCCACCCTAGCTGCACCTCCCCATTGTTTCCATCCTGCTGATGGTTTCCCCTAGTGCTTTATCTAACTTACCCCCATATGCTGGAGGTCTGTATATCATCCCAGTGTGAACAGTGGCCCCAGCTCCTGTCTCCAGGCTGATACACAGCACTTTCAGTCCTTCCTTTACCTCTAGATTTCCTTGCACTTCTGTAGCTCTAATACCCACTATCCCATACAGAACAACCCTTCCTCCTTCCCTTCCCTTCCCTTCCTTCTCTGTCTCTTCTGAACTGAGAATTGGCTGGCATGGATATGTCCCAGTCATGATTTTGAGACCACCTGGTCTCAGTTATGCCACTAGGTCCAGGTCCGCCTCCACCATGATGGTCTCCAGGGACAGGATTTTATTTCCAAGACTCCTTGTGCTGGCACACATGGCTCTTCAAACCTTTCTTTCTAGATGCCTGTACCCCTTTTTCTCTTCACTTGCTGCCGGTGCTGTTCCTTGTAACACCCCTCTTCCCTCATTACTCTCTCTTTCTTGCCTCCTCTGCACCTCTCTTTCTGCCTCCTTTGTTCATACCCCTCTTGTTCTCCACCTAGGCAAGACTAGGAAGGGAAGCAATGGGGTTAATATGAAGCTGGTAGCACTTACCCTTGATGGACTTATGGTCCCTATTACAAAACTTTTTAACAAATCACTCACACTAGCCAAATTCCCTACAGTTTGGAAACAAGATCTGGTGACCCCTATTTATAAGAGTGGGGATAGGTCCAACATTGCTAACTATAGGCCCATATCAGTCCTCTCCCCACTATCTAAAGCACTGGAAAGGATTGTGTCTGACCAAATAACCGACTACCTATGTAAGTACCAGCTGCAATGTCCCCAGCAACATGGCTTCTGAAGAATCACAGCATGGCCACCGTTCTGGTTGACTGTATCAACTCTGTGCACCAAGCACTTGATGAAGGCAAATTAACTGGCTCAGTTTTTATTGACTTAACAAAGGTGTTTGACAGTTATCACCTCCTCTGGAGCAACTAAAATACATGGGAAGGGCTCCAAATGCTGTGGACTGGTTTGAGGACTATCTGTCCCACAGATCCCAAAAAAGTCAAAATTGACAAAGTCATATCAGGATCCAAAGAGGTGTTCACAGGCATCCCCCAAGGATCAGTTCTGGGACCCCCTCCTATTTAGCTTGTTTTTGAATGACCTTCCCAAGACTTGTAACAGCAAAATCATCCTGTATGCAGATGACATTGTCCTCCTCAGTAGTAAACCCCACACTGAACATCTTCAACAGGAACTCCAGACCTCCTTCCATAAGATTGAGGACTGGTTCAGTGCACATAAGCTACTCATCAATTATAAAAAACACTAAAACACTGCTCCTATCCAGCACACAGCTAAAGAAGAGATTCTCTGTCCTATCCATCAAGAACAAAGCCAATGCACTGCTCGAACAGGTTCACTCATTTAAGTACCTGGGTGCGACCATTGACGATACCCTATCTTATGTTCAGCACATAGACATGGTGGTCAAAGCTGTTAACAGCAAGTTCCTAGCCTTATATAGTCATCGGAAAAACCTCACTCCAAATGCCCTCCACCTATCAATAGCTCAGTCTTATCCATCATTGACTATGGGCTGGTAACTTATGGATCAGCCACAAATACTGCTCTGCAATGGGTGGCAACAATGCTAAACAAGGTATTTAGACTTGCCACTGGTACTGACAGACTCACCAACACCTGCTCTCTGTACTCTCAGGCAAACTGAATGTCACTGGAGAATAGAACAATATTCCAAAATTGTCTACTCAGCAAGAAGGTGCTTCTGGGCTCCACCCCACATCTCTGACCTCCTTTACCAAGCCGACCCTAAGTACAGAACCAGGAGTAAGGCATCGGGTGTGCTTTCTGTCTCTTTCCACAAAACTGCACATGGGCAGCTGGCCTTTACGTATAGAGCCCCTCCTTGGCCCAATGAGTACCTGGAAGTCTCACAAGAAACTACAAGCTTGCTAGCCTTTAAGCCTGATCTTCAAAAACAACTCCTCTTCAGGAATGCTTGTGACTGTCCTAGTGGAACCTAAGATGGCTCTTGCCCCACGAACACTCCTCAAACATAGAAACATAAAACATAGAATTTGACAGCAGCTAAGTACCGCTTGGCCCACCTAATCTGCCCATTTCTCTACCTAACGGATAAGCTGCAGATCCTAGTTAACCAACAGCCTACTTCCTCCTACCCCCCACTAGAACTGCCTTATGTCTGTCCCATGCATTCTTGAATTCCCCCACTGTTTTTGACTCTACGACCGCCTCAGGAAGGCTGTTCCATGTATCCACAGCTGTCTCTGTGAAGAAATACTTCCTCACATTACCTCTGAGCCATCCTCCTCTATCTTCAAATTGTGCCCTCTTGTTTTTGCACATCTCTTTTTCTGAAAGATGCTACCCTCTTGGACTTTGTTGATTCCCTTGAGGTATTTGAAAGTTTCTATCATATCTCCCGTCTCCTTCCTTTCCTCGAGGCTATACATCTTTAGTTCCTTCAGTCTTTCTTCATACATCTTCTGATGCAGACCCTGCATCATTTTGGTTGCCCTCCTCTGGACAGCCTCCACCCTGTCTATGTATTTGCAGATATGGGGTCTCCAGAACTGTACACAGTACTCCAGATGTGGTCTTACCAACTGTCTGTACAGAGGACCAACAACTTCCTGTTTGCTACTGGTGATGCCTCTCCCTATGCATCCCAGTATCCCCACAGCCCTCCATACTGCCTTCTCACATTGCTGGCCTCAGAGATGTCTCTGCACTTGCTTACATCATCCACCCCTCAATTTTCACTCTAAGCAGCCTATATCATCCACCCCTCAATCTCACCTACCCCTGCACACCCACCACAGTTCCCCTCACCTCCTTACCTGTCCTCGCAGATCACACCTCATACCTTTGAGACCCTTTGTCTCCCTCCCTGCCCCCCTTAACTTCTTGTAATCACCCATCACTTTTGGTCCTCTCTGCCTTCTATTGTCACCTATCCTTAGGCTTTCTCCAACATTCCCTACTGTTTCCACTTCCCACCCCCCACGTTTCTGTTCTGATAAAGTCTTTCTATCAGACTGCTAACCTTTTTCCTCAACTCTACCCCTTTCCTCCTCACAGACCACATTTCATACCCCTCCTCTCCATCCCCCCAACTTCTTGTAATCACCCATTACCATTGGCCCCCTACCCCAGTCTGTTGCCACCTACCCTCATACTTTCTCCAACCTTCCCCACTGTTTCACATCCCACCCCCACTTTCTTTTTTGACAAAGTTTTCTACCGAACTGCTAACCTTTCCCTGACCTTTACCTCCTCCCGTCTGCCCTGGTTCTCCCTTGAACCATCTACTCTCCTCACTGTCAAGGATTAATGTCATCTTAACTATCTCCCTTTGTTAATTGTTATTGCTGCACCTCAGTGAACTGTTTGTTTATTATCATGTGCTGTATATTACGTATTTTCAACTATTTGTTTTTATTCTCTGATGTGGAACCTTTGTAAAAGAGCTTCTGCTCAAAGATTGTTTCCAAATAATTAATAAATAAATAAATAAACCTTTTCTACACTCCTTTTATATTGCACCCCTGCCCTGTTTTTCCTCCTCTTTGGGCCCTCGCTCCTTGTTCCTTCATACTGCAGGGAGATGGCAGTTTATACATCCTGATGTAATACAGCCTCCTCCCACATCTAATTTAAATGCTCATCCAAGTAACATTTAAACCTCTCACTGAGGACCACGGTTCCCTTGCCAGAAGGATACAGGCTGTCACATCTGCAGAAGCCCATATCCTTCAAGGTTGGCCTCCAGTCCCCAATAACACCGAAACCCTCCTCCCTGCACCATGCCTTCAAACAACTATTAATGTTCTTGGTGTGGAGTGCCCTATCCTCCTCTTGGCCGTACACAGGTAGTGCTGTGGTGAATGCTACATTGCATGCTACCTACTTTTGGCCTCTCCCCAGTTCCCTGAACTTACTTTGCACTCTGCTCTATCCCTTTCCAGCTCATTAGTCCCTAGGTGGGCAACAACATCCAGCTCCCTCCCATGACCTGTCACCCTAGCTATCCTCAGGGTCCACTCTCCATCTGTTTGAACCAAAGTGCCTGGTACTACTTTACTTCCCTTCCTTCCCCCTCCTCTTCCTGTTTCCAAGATTATCTCCCTCACAATAGCATCTCCTGCCAGCAGCTGCTTGATACTTGGCTGGGGGCCTCTTCCTCCCACCTTGGGGCCTCCCTTTTTCAGAACCCCCGCATCCTCCCTTGCCATCATGTTGGGTTCTTCCTCCCTGTTGTCCCATTTTGTCAGTACAGCAAAGGAATTTTGTATTGGCTTAGGTTAGGAGAAAATGTACCCTACCCACTACCCTCACCTTCCTGAAGTCCACCAAGGTCCAGCTGTCCTGTCTCTGTCTAGGCATCCTCTTTAGCCATGGTGGTGGACTTGATGGCCCCTGGGTGGGGCAGAAGGTTTTCTGAATCCTTGTCAGCGCACCTCAGAGTCCAGTGACCTCCGCCTTCAATCCAGAGAAGTACTTTCAAATGGGGCAGCACCTTAGTCTCCGAAATGTGTCCCAAAACACTGCAGCTCAAACCCGTTACACTGCATCACTCCCATGTTGTTTACCTGCTTTACCTTCATTACTGCTGAACTTATCTTGTACCTTTCTTCCTATAACATTTCCTCCCTTCCCTTATTTCCTCTTTTTGCATCTGGCTTATTACCCTACCCTAAATAGGATGCTACCTGCTTTCTCTTCCTTCAGTATTTCTGTCAGCTGAACTCTTCAGAGCCACGCAGATTACTCCTCTCATTTTATAAGCTTGGCTATAGTACTCTTGTATACCACTTACACTGAAGCCAAAAAGCATATATATTAGCACTTCATAAAATTAAAAAAAACTCTGACATACCACCATATATATATATATTACAGCAATACCAATGAAAATGTATTAACAAAATTGCTTCAGAGCATCTTGCAACAATGTAAAATGTTTTCTATGCATTATAAGAATAACTCCATCTACCCATACTGTGCAAGAAAAGCTTATTAATGTTGTGCTAGTTACATAGCTCAGTGGATTTAAAGTGCATACAAATGACTTACTGAATTACAGAACTTCAAAAAGACAATAGTTCAAAAATTTGCAAAAATTTCCAACGTGGATACATAGGTACTGAAAACTAGCCCCAGTGTCCACTTCCTGGTGCATTGGACCTCCCATACTTCCCCCTGAGGAAATCACCTTATCCCAGATAGAATTTATCATGTTTTTCCTCTGTTAGTAGCTACCTATACCTAAATCCTGCAGTGTGTACTCTCTGCACTTAACCCACCAACTGTAGCTATCTACCTTGTATCATTTAGAGAAGATGTACACAGAGCTTTGATTTATCTTACCTTGTCTCTTGTCTCCCCACAGAACCTCCTGCCAACTGCAGTCAACCTGCAGATGCCTGCCGACACCTTAGATGCCTTAGGTTACCTATTCCACTCATACACTGGGACACAAGCATGATGGGACATGCTGGGCAAGGTAGTCTTTTATAGTGCTCTTGTAAGAGGATGCTAAACTTCTGGCAGCTCCACCCCTGAATCACACACCTGATTCACAGGGCTTTCCTAAGTTGCTCACCCCAAAGATTAATTTCCCGAGAGAGGTTCCCCACACAATCTGTTACAAATTTAAAGACAAGTCTCAAAATGTCCCAAACACTGACTACAAATCTCTTTTCTAACCATGTAGCATTAGGATTTCCAGCCCTAACTCCCCACCCCATCCCCAAGTAGCAAAGGGGCAAATAACTAGCGACCATCGAACAGTATGGTTCACAATAAACACAGCAATAGAGTCAAGCCATACAAAGACAAAAGTACTGGACTTTAGGAGGGCTGACTTTGCCAAAATGGGTGAGTGCCTAAGGAATGCAATAGCAAATGGGCGGGAAGGAGGGGTGGAAGAACAAGGGAATAATAAAACTGCCATCACAGAGGTAACGAGCCTTTGTGTGAAGCAAATAAACAAAACAAGACGATGTAAGAAACCACTATGGTTCTCAAAGGAAGTGGCAGGAAGGTTCAAGAGAAAAGAAAGCATTCAGGAAGTACAAGGAATTCAGGCAGAGCAGGACAGAGAACTGTACTCAGTAGAAGCAAAAGGAGGCTGGAAGGCAGTCAGAACAGCAAAGGCCCAAACTGAGGAAAAGATAGCCAACCCGTTAAGAAGGGGAATAAACCTTTATAGGTACATCAGGGAGCAAAGGAAGACCAAGGGAGGGATAGTGAGGCTTAATAAAGGGAGGAGGGTGGGCAGAGGGAGAATGTGAAAGGCAGAGATACTAAACAAATATTTTTGCTCAGTATTTACAAAGGAAGAGGGGGAGGTACATAAAACAAACAGTAGTAACACTCTGGATACAGAAGTTGATACCAGCCTATTTACAGAAGAAAGGGCTCTGAAAGAACTCTTAAAACTGAAGGTGGACAAAGCAATGGGGCCTGATGGGATTCATCCCAGAATTCTAAAAGAACTAAGGGTAGAACTAGAGACACCACTGACTACCCTCTTTAACAAATCATGGGAGGATGGGGTGGCACCCGAGGACTGGAGGAGGGCAGATGTGATTCCCTTCACAAAAGTGGGAGCAAGGCAGAAGCAGGAAACTACAGACCTGTTAGTTTAACCTCAGTGATAGGGAAAATGATGGAATCACTTCTAAAGGAAAGAATTGTCCATATCTAGAGGCCAGAAGGGCACAGGACCCTAGGCAGCATGGATTCACAGCGGGAAGGTCATGCCAGATGAATCTGATAGATTTCTTTGACTGGGTGACCAAAGTAGTAGATCAGGGAGGGGCTGTGGACATGGCCTTACCTAGACTTTAGCAAGGCATTTGACACAGTCCCACACAAAAGATTAATATATAAGTTAGCCAGCCTGGGAGTGGGTCCCAAGATGACAGCCTGGGTAAAGAATTGGCTGGAGAATGGGACACAGAGAGTAATAGTAAATGGAGTCCACTCAGAAGAAAGGAGGATTACTAGCGGGTACCGCAGGGTTCAATATTAGGACCAGTCCTCTTCAATGTCTTTATAAGCGACATTGCAGAAGGACTGAAGGAAAAGTATGTCTCTTTGCAGATGACACTAAGATCTGCAACAGAGTTGATGCACAGGGTGGGGTGGAAAGGATGAGAAGGGACTTGCAAGGTTAGAGGAATGGTCAAATGTATGGCAGCTAGATTCAATGCTAAGGCAAGGTAATGCACCTGGGAAACAAAACCCAGGGAAGAGTACACAATGGGGGGTGAGATACTAACAACAAAAAATGGAAAGGGACCTGGGGGTAGTCATCAGATGACCTAAAGGTGGGCAAGCAATGGAGAAGGCAGCAAGGAGGGCTGGGGGGATACTGGGATGCATAGGGAGAGGCATCACCAGTAGAAAACAGGAAGTTATTATCCCTCTGTACAGACAGCTGGTCAGACCCCATCTGGAGTACTGTGTGCAGTTCTGGAGATCCAATCTCTGCAAAGACATAGACAGGATGGAAGCTGTCCAGAGGAGGGCAACTAAAATGGTGCAGGGTCTACACCAGGAGGACATATGAAGAGAGAGACTTAAGGAGCTTAATATGTATAGCCTCGAGGAAAGGAGGGAGGGGGGACATGATAGAAACTTTCAAGTACCTCAAGGGAATCAACAAAGTCCAAGAGGGTAGCATCTTTTCAAAAAAAGAGGTGCAAGAACAAGAGGGCACAATTTGAAGATAGAGGGGGGCTCAGAGGTAATTTAAGAAGTATTTTTTTCACAGAGAGGGGTTGTGATGCATGGAATGGCCTCCGGAGGAGGTTGTGGAGTCAAAATCAGTGGTGGAATTCAAGCATGCATGGGATAGTCATAAGGCAATTCTGGGGGTGGGGGTAGGAAGAAGTAGGCTGCTGGTTAACTAGGATCTGCAGCTTATCCAGTAGGTAGGGAAATGGGCAGACTGGGTGGGCCAAGCGGTCCTTATCTGCCATCAAATTCTATGTTTCTATGTAACAACCAGTTAGCTATAATCAGGAAAGACAAATAACATACAACTGTTTCATGGAGTTGTATCTGCAGCATGCACTCCACAAGACATACACACTCACTAGTCATTATAGATTATAAACAATGATACACAACTCACAACACTGCTTCTGTGTACAGAAGCACAGGCCTCTGTAGCCACAGATACAAATCCACAGTATCCAAATTACAAGAGTTCCTTTGTCTTAAGAAGAGTAGGCCCCTATGGGGCCAGTGCTTCCACAGCCTCAAGTACTCATGGACACTGTAAGACATACATACAATTGATAGGCCTGCACTTCTGCAGTCACAGGTGTACACACAATTGATAGGCCTGCACTTCTGCAGTCACAGGTGTACAACATACACACTGACCTCTGGCTGCATAAACACAGATGCCATGAAATCAATGATACCAAAATTGAAGCATTACTTCTGGCTGCAGGGGCACAGGCCCCATGGTGCCTGTAATTCTGCAGCCACATGTATTCATGTACGCTGGATGACATACATGCAGCCACAGATACAAATCCACAAAGGTAGCACAGCAGTGCTACTGCATTTGTGTAATCTGAAAACAGTTGTATGTTGCTTGTCTTACCTGATGGTGGTTGTCTATGGTTGCTTATGCAGTCTTGTCTTTTTGCCGCTTTGGGAATGGGAGGAGTTAGGGTTGAACACCCTAACACTATATTTTTCTATTTTTGTGGTACTAAGTTGGACCTTACTTGGTGCATGAATGCATTTTTTGTTAAAAATTGCCTTTCATTTTAATACAGTGGAATATTATCCTTATTCATGCAGATTTCAAAGGGACTAGTATAACCAGATGCAGACATGCAGGGCCCTCGGGCCCCAACACCACGGGAAACACCATGGGAAGACTCCATTTGCCTAGGGCTTATGAGCAGACTGGATGGGCCTAGCAGTCCTTATCCGCTAACAGTTTGAGTGGAAGTGCAAGACCCTGCAGGCCTTGCACTTCCATGCAGCAATGGATGCCAAGAGTTCATGGGTCTGCCCTGTGGGCTGCAGATGTACAGGGCCTTCTGGGCCCTAAACTTCCATGTAGCTGCAGATACAGATGCACAGGGCAAATAATCCATCTCTCAGTCAATGCACAGGGTCCACTAGCACCCCTGAGGTGTAGTGGTATAGGTCCCTATGTCAAGAGAAGAGTTCTTTTCACTTGGGAACATAAGCAGGAGGCTGGTAAGGACAGAGGTCTGGGGTTATATTCTGTTTTAACTGAAATATTTGAATAGTTTTGTACATGAAATTAGTTCTATGTGTTAAAAATTACTACCTTGAGTTAGAACTGTTACTTGAGCTGTGATATTGTAACTTTTGAGGCTTGGGAACACTTGTTTGGCAGTGATAATTAGAGTGAAATTTAAATGCGTTGTTTGCCTGGTGTTAGGGAGAGGGGACATTAACAGGAATTACCTTGTCTTTCATTGTTCTCTTGGGAACATAAGCAGGAGGCTGGTAAGGACAGAGGTCTGGGGCCATATTCTGTTTTAATTGAAATATTTGAATAGTTTTGTACATGAAATTAGTTCTGTGTGTTAAAAATTACTACCTTGAGTTAGAACTGCTACTTGGGCTGTGATATTGTAACTTTTTGAGGCTTGGCAACACTTGTTTGGCAGTGATAAATAGAGTGAAATTTAAATGTGTTGTTTGCCTGGTATTGTAAGAGCCCTCCCACCACTCCTGTTTTGTAGGCTTAAATACTGAAAAGCCACTGGGGTTGGGATTGAAGGACTGAGTATTTCTGTTTGGGACTGAAATCAAGCAACAGGAACTGGGCCTGTGACATCATACGGTACCTGATGTCTGACACACACACTGGTAGTGGGACTGACACACACTGGACTGTATGTGTTTGTGAGACTTGGGAACCTTATTGGTGGGGTTGAAATTGGGTTTGTAAATAACTGCAGTCAGTATAGAGAGAAACTGTATTCCAGGGAAAGGACTGAGAAAAGGTGTGCCATTATAAACAGAGTGGCCATATTCCACCATGGCAGGCATCTTCGAAGGGTCGAGGCTGCACAGGCTGTGGGATGGCACACCTCAATTGGGCCTGAGAGAGGGAGGCTGCCCACTCTGTAGACAGCTATTTTGTATCAGGAGTGAGGTATATTGGTTAAGGAGTAAGCTGGGGAGCTGGGGGTGTCCAAGGATAAGGGGTGTGGATATGGGCAGCAGAAGGGTGGGGCTGAGGGGAGGCTGGGGCAATGCTCTGAAATTACAGGACGTTATGTTACAGCAAGCAGGAGGGGGGGATATTAGGGACAGAGGACCCTTAGATAGGGATGTTGACGGTAAGGGGAAAGCACACGGGTGAACATTCTGAATACAAAGAGAGTGGAGGGGGAAGAGTCAGGAGGGGCTGTTGTGGGGAAGCCTAAAACAGCATGCTGTGGGAAGGGAGCTCCTAAGGTGAATAGAGCAAGAGGGGAAGAAGAGGGGCAACTTAGAGGTGCAGTCAGGGGAAACTCGGGTTACTTGATGGAGGCTGACATAGAGTGTCACAATAAATTTGAGCTACTAAGCAACCTAGAGGGGGAGGAAGGGGTTGGTGGAAATTAGGAAACTGATACAGAGGGCAGGGGGAGGGAGTCGGATACCCATAGGGCATCACAGACCGGCAATGGAAAGAATAGAAACAGTCCCAGAGGGAGAAGGGGAAACATAAATGTTAAGCAAATGGGGAGATGCAACATATTGCAGACATGAGGGAGGAGAGCATGACTGGACAGAAACTGGGAGACAAAGAGTTGGGAGAGGAGCCCCCCTTCAGCAGGGGGGTCAGTACCAAGGATGGGGCCCTAGCTAAAGGGGACCCACAGAGAGCCTCTGGGGGCAGGGGTACTATTACAAGGGGGGAGGATGGCAGTGGGGAAGGGGAACCATCAGGTCAGGATAAATGGTTCGATAAGAGAGGGTTAAAGGGGACACCTATTCAGCGGGGGTTTGAGTTAAGTAGGCAAAATAATGAGGGAGGCAGAAAGGGGAGTGTGACAAGGGGGTCTCTAATAAGACAGGAAGACTCCCATGGAATTGAGATCACGAATAAGGGGGGGATGGGGGGCTGAGAGGGCATAGTGGAGGTAACCATAAGGATAATGGCGGTGTTAAGGTTCTGTTATTGTGAGACTCAATGATTAGGGGTATCCAGTGGGAGAGACAGGGGGGTGGATGCCATAGCCAGGTGAAGGTAGTGAGTATCTTTGGGCTGACAGTGCACAGAGCAAAGCTGATAGTGTATGAAATGGTTAGGGATTGTGGAGGGAAACAGGATTTCCTGGTGCACTTGGGAACTAACGATCTAGAGGGAAATAGCATTTTGGAAATCCAAGCAAGGTTCCAAGAACTTGCCAGATTCTGTCAGGATAATGGATGCAACATTTCCTTTTCGGAGATATTGCCAATACCAAAGGCCTCAGTGGAGAAAAAAATGAAGCTCACAGAGGTTAATGACTGGCTCAGGAAGTGGAGGAAGAGAGTGGGTTGGGGGTGTTAGGAACTGGAAAGGAGTTTGGGAGGATAAGGGATGTATGCCAAGGACAGGTTTCATCTTGCCCCATTAGGGAAGGAAGTCCTATACAGGGATGGCTGACTCACATTCAAGAAAGGTGGGGTTTAAACTTGTGAGGGGGAAGGATAAGGGAAGGGCTGACCAGAAGCCCTCCTCCAGATGAGGGGAGTAGCCTCAGCCCAAGGGGGAGGGGGAAACAGACTGGGGTGGAGGTTTCAGGAGGAGCAGAGGGAGGATGGAAGTATATGAATCTGGGTGGGTTCACAAAGAGGACTAGGGATAAGGGGTGGGGGGTTGGTGTTAGTAAATGCCAGGAGCTTGGGAAACAAGTTGCCCAGAGTTCCAGGCCATGCTGTTCGAGGGGAGTGGATGTGGGCGCAGTCGGAGATGTGGGCCAACAAAACCATGACTGGGACCTAAACGCAAGGGGGTACACTATGCTTAGGGAAGGATAGAAAGGAGGGCAGAGGGGGTGGAGTGGCTATGTTCATTAGAGATGACATAGAAATTGCTAGGGTAGAAGAGGCAGAGGGAAACGGGAGGCCTTATGGGTCACCTTTAACGATCCCAGCAGGAGATAAGGTCAAGCTGGGTGTAGTACAAGGCCCCCGGATGAGTGATGTTCTAGAGGATGGTTTGCTGGACAACATCATTGCCCAGTGTGGACAAAAAGGGGGAGGAGTGGTGTTGATGGGGGACCTTAATATGCCAGGTACAAACTGGGGAACCATGTCCTCTAAGGTGGCCAAGGAGCAGAGGCTGCTGAACGGCTTCCAGGATGTGTTCTTAACACAGCATGTGATGGAGCCCACAAGGGATGGGCATGTCCTGGACATGGTTCTGGCAGATGGTGATCTGGTAAGGGACCTGGTTGTACAGGACCCCCTGACTGGGAGTGACCACAATACTGTCTGGTTTCAAATAAGCATGGGGGAGGGAGGAGATCTAGGACACTGGCAGTGGACTTCATGGGGGCAGACTTTGTGGGCATGGGAAATATTCTCAAGGATCACTTGAAGGGGATTACATCGATGACAAGTGTGGAAAGGAGATGGGAGGTCATAAAACGGGGACTTCATGAGGCAGTCAGGATCTGCGCTAAGTTGAAACGTAAGGGAGCAAGGTCACATAAACCATGCTGGTGGTCCAGTGAGGTACAGGTCGTGGTCAGAGAAAAGAAGGCGGCCTAAGTATAAAACAACAAGAGGGGATAGGGATAAGGAAATGTACCATCTTGCATCTAGAAAAGTCACCCGGATGGTGAGGGGAGCAAAGTCCAGTAAAGAGCAGCGGCTGGCACAGGGGATACATGGAGGGAAAAGGGTTCTTCCAGTACATTGGGGAGCAGAGAAAACTAAGGGCCACCCCAGCAGATTGAGATCAGAAGGAGGGTGGGTGGAAGAGGTGAGGGACCAGGCAGAGGTATTTAATCTAGTACTTTGCCTCTGTGTTCACTATAGGAGTGGGATGGGATATCTACAAAGCAAGGCATGAAGGGGATAGAAGCAGCAGTGAGTGGGATCAGGGGAGCAACAGAAATGGAGCAAGAGGGAGGGAGAGGTACCCCAGGGGTGTCACATCTGGATAAGGATAAAAAGGTCAGTAAGGTGGAGGGGACGGATGATGCTATCTCCGCCAAAAGAGTGTGGTTAGCCCTCAAGGCCCTAAAGAAAGACAAATCTCCTGGGCCGGATGGCATTCATCTGAGAGTACTATGGGAATTGGCGGACATACTGGCTGCACCCCTGGTGGAGCTCTTCAACAGGTCGCTTGAGACAGGGAGCCGCATCTAGGATTGCCGAGAGGCACATGTGGTGCCAATACATAAGGGGGTCAAGGAAGTACCAGGTAACTATAGACCCATCAGTTTGACCTCGGTGGGGAAAATTAATGGACAGTATACTAAAGGAACGATTGGGGTGTACTGGAGGAGGTGGAGGTCTGGATTGTCGGCAACATGGGTTTGTGCCAGGTAGATCATGTCAAACCAATCTTGTGGAGTTCAATGAATGGGTAACATCAGAACTGGACAGGGGAAAGCCTGTGGATGTATTATTCTTGGACTTCAGCAAGGCGTTTGACTCTGCCCCCACAATGGTCTGGTGGAGAAACTGATGGAGTTAGGAGTAGGCTGTTTGATGGTCAGATGGATTGAAAACTGGCTAGCTGGATGCACTCAGAGAGTAGTGGTCTGTGCAGAGCTCTCGAACCCTAGAGAGGTTGGTAGTGGGCTACCGCAGGGCTTGGTCCTGGGTCCGGTCCTGTTTAATGCATACATTTCAGACATCAGGGAGGGTATAGGGTGTAAAATGAGTCTCTTCATGGATGAATCCAAGATGGGAGCAGTAGTTGAGGGAGAAGAGGGGAGGTTGGCCCTGCAAGGGGACCTGGACACCCTGGAAAGCTGAGCTCACACATGGAAATTAAATTTCAATATCACCAAGTGCAAGGTGTTGCATCTTGGTCGGGAAACCCTAAACACAGGTACACCCTGGGAGGGGAGGCGCTGGAGGCCTCAATAGGGGAAAAAGACCTAGGGATCATGGTGGATGCATGTAGAATAACTCTGAGCAGTGCAGGAGAGCGGCTAGCAAGGCAAACAGGATGTTGGGATGCATCGTAAGGGGGATCACCTCTAGGAGCAAGGACGTGATTCTGCCACTGTACAATGGACTGGTTAGACCACACCTTGAGTACTGTGTACAGTACTGGAGACCACACTTGAAGAGGGACATACAGCTCCTGGAGAGGGTACAGAGAGGGCAACTAAGATGATACGATGGCTAGGGATTTGATCTATGAGGACAGGCTTGAGGAGCTCTGCCTGTTTCATTGGAAGAGAGAGAAAGGGGGACATGATTGAGGTCTTCTGGCACCTCAGGGGAATAAATAGGGTAAACATGGAGGAATCTTTAGACTAAAGCAGGAGGTATCACCAGAGAGTATGGTTTGAAGTTGGAAGGTGGAAGGTGAGGGGGAAAGAGGAGGAGGTTTTTCACTGAGAGGGTGGTGGACCTTGGAATGCACTGCCTGGTGAGCTGGTTCTAGAGATCCACAGTGGAGGGCTTCAAGACAGGGTGGGACAGACACAGAAAGTGGATGTATCAGATGATGGCCTGTCCCAGGGGGGTGGGGATGGATGATAGGGGTTTCTGGAGAACAAGGGATGGGAGGGCCTTGGCACCCAACTAAGGATCTGAGGTTCGAGCAGACTCAATAGACTGTAAGACCTAATCTGCTGGCAAATAGTATGTTATGTTAGTATGTTATATGCTACTTGAGCCTGTGTGAACAACCTTGCACCTTCCCTTCCTAGGTTGGAGAGTGATGTCACATGATAGCACCATCCCCCCACCCTTGGCCTGTCCAGCTGGGTCACTGATCTTGCACCAAAACTCAGATTACCAGCACAGAATCACAAAGCACTACCTGCAGGGGTAAAAGCTGGTACTACAGTACACACAGTGTTTCTTAATTGTTTGTTTATTTTGACCCCAGTTTCTCAAGATAGTCCTTTTATGACACCTCCTTACAAACATGACATGTGGCATTTATAGAATACTGACTGAAATGTCATTTTGCACCACAAGTACAAAAACACATCTCATTCAAGATTTTAAAAATGACACCTGTTACATTTATGTGGTGGTGTGAACAAATGGCTATGTTGAAAGATTGGAATCATAATATTGAAAATTAGTTCAAATGATTAGAGTCAGAGTGTTGAAAATTTGTGAATCTATGAGTGAACATTGAAACTTTTCAATGTTCACTCGTAACTTGGTCATTTTACCATATTTGACACCACATTTTCAACATAGTCTTCTTATGATCCCATCTCACGAACCCTGTAGGTGAAAATGTTCAAATCCTGCCTGAAACATGATTTTGTGTAGTGACAGGGAAATCACCTTTTGACATATATTTGAAAATTATTTCCAGCCTTGTTCATGAGGTGGGGTTCCTAAACAGACCATGCTGAAAGTTTGATGGAAAAATATAAAAAATTAGCAAAGTTATGAGTGTATGTTAAAATACTTCAACAACCACTCATAACGTGGTCATTTTACAATATTTTACCCCCACATTTTTGACATAGTCTTATTATGTCTACACTTCATGAACTCAATAGATGAAATATTTCAAATCCTGCCGCAAAGGTGGTTTTACACAGCAGCCACAAAAATCAATATGTGGAATGGATTTGAAAAATTCCACCTACCCTGTTAATGCTGTGGGGTCCCAAAAAGGCCATGTTGAAAATGTTGTGTAAAGATATTGAACAAGCATTTGTCAATGCCGAATGTTGCTTGCTTGTAATGTGCTGTTTAGGTATTTGGAAGTGATAGTTCCATGCCTTCCTCCCAAGACATGCACTGTGTCTTTTCTTTCAATATTCACAGAAGAGTGGAAGGGGCAAGGGCCACAGCAGTACAGCAGTTGCCAAGGGGGTGAAGAGGTGGACAGTAGTCCATTCAAAGGCAAAAGATTCCTGCAGGTGCTGACTAAATTGAAGGTGGACAAAGTGATGGAATCAGATGGTATATACCCAAGGATATTAGGAGAACTGCGAAGGGAGATAGCAGTACCTCTGGCAGCCATGTTCACTGAGTTATTCAACATGAGTGAATTGGAGGAGGGCACATGCGGTTCCTCTACACAAGTCCGGGAGCAGGGAAGAGGCGGGGAAAAATAGGCCATTCAGCCTCACCTCAGTAGTGGGGAAGATCATGGAGACATTGTTTAAAGAAAGTGTAGTGGGGCATCTAGAAGCCATCGGAGCCCATGACCATAGACAACATGGATTCACAGTGGGGACATCATGTCAGACAAATCTGGTTGATTTCTTTGACTGGGTGACAAAGGAAGTGAATCAGGGTGGGGCAGTGGACAATGCTTACCTTGATTTCAGCAAAGCCTTTGACACCATCCCACATAGGAGGCTTATAAACTAGCTGGGTAGGCTGGGCATAGGGGAAAGGGTGGTAAACTGGGTTAGAAACTAGCTAACAAACAGGAGGCAGAGAGTGGTGGTAAATGGGGCGCAGTCTAGGGAGAGGGGGTGACCAGTGGGGTGCTGCAGGGATCGGTCATGGGGCCAGTCCTATTCATACATACATATTTGTTTAATCATGGGAAAATCCTGTTTTAGTAATTATGGGTAAATGGTTTATTGATAGTAAACACTGCACATGTATGGAGACCAGTCGATAAACATTTGCTTAATTGCATCTGAATATGTCTTGACTGCAAATATTTACTAAAGACTTTACTCTGAAGCACTTGTATGGTGGAAGGCTTTTGGTGCAGTGGCCACCTGTAATGTATTTTGCAAGAAGGAGAGGGGTAGGTTGCGTACTTGTATAGTGTAAAATTAGGTTTTCTGTCATGTTGACATAAGAATGGCGAGCCAACACCATAAGGGAGAGGAAAGTCTTGGTATAGTTGCTTTATGTGAGGCCATTATCTAATGCAAACACAAATAAACAGCCAGACTGGAAATCAGCTAACAGAAGGGGATTAGAGTGAGCAGCTCTTAGAGAGGGGCTTGATTTCTAGCAGTCCTATCTCATCAGACGGTGATGAGATACAGGCAGAAAAACCAGGAGAAGCTCTCCAGATGGCTAGAGAAAGTATTTGTCTTAGGTTACTGCAGGGCAGTCTGGACTCCTAAAACACAGACAGGCTTGAGAAAAAGCATAATCAAGGAGCTACAAGCCTGTACATCCACAGAGAGAAAGACAAAAAGAGGAAAGGGGCGGCAGGCTGCCTGACCATTGTTAACATATACTTGACCTCCCTGACCTCCTCCTGACACAGCTGTCTATCACCCTTCCTCCATCTCCACCCTCAACCCAGGTCCCTCGCACCTGGCAGCACCTGGGTAGCAGCGGTGGTGGCGGACCAGCTGCAGGCAGTCAGAGCGCCAGTTGATGTGCGAGCCCGCAGCAGCCTGCATGGAGGCAGCGAATGAGGAGGAGAAGAGAGAGGAGTGAGAACTCGTTTCTGCCTCAGATGGCACACCAGTCTGTCTGCAGCACACAAGCCCTGGAGTTTGTACTAGTAGCACGGGGGCTGCCTCGGTTGGTCTACAGCCAAGATGGTGCCTTGTTCTCACTGATTGCAGGAGCTCACTATTCTCTCCCGTGCAGACTGATGGATGGTGCCCCTTTAGCCACAGACCCGGGCAGCTTGTCCCAGCTCACCCTCACCGAGCCAATAAGCTCTGGCTGCATTCATCGAAGGGGCGCATCCTCTTTGCTAGCTTGATTTGGGAGACTTTTTTTGGGGTGAGACCCCCACAAGTCATCGCATCCCACTGCTCAGCATCTGGCATCCCTCCATCAGATAAATTTGACTTTGTTGGACGTGTACCATCTGGACTAGCACTTCTGTTCTTTCTGGCCTTCAGTTTGTTTTTTGTCTCTGACTGTATCGCAGACTGGAACTTTATTTGGAGCTCTCTCTCCCAGTAGCAAATGGTGGGAATCTTTGGCCCCTTTCAGTGTAAGTACAGCTGTATGTTCTCTTATAATAACCGAGTGCTGGAGTTAATGAAGGGGACATGTTGTTGCCTGCATCTTGAGCTGTCTGAGCAACCCTTCCATTTCCAAACTCAGGTCCAAAACATCTTACACTCGCTGTAGCTGCATGCATATACTGCATTTTTACTATAGTTTGTATCTGGGTATATTAAAGGTGATAGGAAACGATTTTGTGCTGAGAAAAACTGTTAAATAAATTCTATATAAAAAGCAGTGACTTGTGTATTTTTTTTGTATTGTACATGTGTAGAATGCACATTTATTTATTCATTCCTTGTGTTGAAATGACCATCGGCTTCACAGTGCAAGTTTTAGTATTGGGAGTCAGCGCGTGGTAAGCTTTGAAATGCCACGTCACAGACTCCCGTACAACATTCAGTTAACTGCAGCGTTCATACCAAACTCATCAGCTGCTTCAACTGTAAAGGCTAATGCCCCATTGCACTCCTAAACAACATAAAAATGACACCCTATTCAAATTTGACTTACGTTGTGGCGGTCCCCACTTACACACACACACACACACACACACACGTACACACGCCCTTGGCCAATCACAATGTTGATCGTGAAAAACTAAGCCCGTAATTATTTAAACAGTTTGCGATGGGAAAAAAGTGTTTTTTTATTCCCTCTATGGTGCTGTATTGCTCCTAGCATATCCTGTCAGCTTTTATATAACTCTGCCATGGCTTGCCGCCCCCTTTCTTCCCTATAAAGCTCCTCCATACCTTACCCTTCAAACGATGTGGCGCACAGCAGCACCCGAAGCCACAGAAGTGCCAAAATCCTTTCTGTTGAGGCTGGTGGGGGGGGGAGATCTTCCTGCACTCAGTAGTGTCCAGAGCAAGTTTGCTGTCCTGCTTTGTTGTGTTTCCAGTCCCCACTGGACTATTGGTGGGGGGTGATCTTGAATTCCTGCAGATCCTCGGGCGTTGATGCTCTGGAAGAGCTGGTGGTGTGCTGCATTCTCTCTGCCCTACGACTGAAATGTCTTTTGGAGTAGGAGTGGCGGAGAATGGACTCCTTGAGCTAGTCATGTGCCATAGCCAACATTTAGCACATTCTTCCCGTTCTCCCTGCACCAGCTACAGTTCACAAGAGGGCCAGAATAGCAGAGACACTCTCCACTTCCAGCCACAACAGAAAGGATTTTGGCACTTCCATGGCTTCGGGTGCTGCTGTGCCACACATTGCTTGATTGGTAAGGTATGGATGAGCTTCATAGGGAAGAGAGGGGGCGGCAAGCCACAACAGGGCTACATAAAAGCAAACTGTTTAATAATTACGGGCTTAGTTTTTCACGATCAACATTGCGATTTTAGGCGTGCAATGGGGCATTAGCCTTTTCAGTTGAAGCAGCTGATGAGTTTGGTATGAATGCTGCAGTTAACTGAATGTTGTATGGGAGTCTGTGTCGTGGCATTTCAAAGCTTACCATGCGCTGACTCCCGATACTAAAACTCGCACTGTCAAGCCGATGGTCATTTCAACACAAGGAATGAATAAATAAATGTGTATTCTACACACGTATAATACAAAAATACACAACAGTCACTGTTTTTGTGTAGAATTTATTTAATAGTTTTCTCAGCAGAAAATCATTTCTATCACCGCTAAATGGAAGTATATGAGGACCTCTTGCCTCAAGCTTTGAGACTGCAGTTGCAGAGAGTTGTAGCTGGACTGCATGCACATTGCCTTCCTGGAATGGACTAAAGTTGCGTTGTAGGATGATGATATTTATGTATATTTGTGTGTTTGTTTTTATAGGTTGTGTCTCATTGTGGCGGGGGTGTCTGTTAGAGAATTGGGCGTGTGTGTGTGTGTGGGGGGGGGAGCGCGCATGAGCATGAGATCTTATCGCTGCTCACTGAAGCGTAGCTCTCCCTTTCAACTGTATGCCACTGCATTTTCAACTGCTGTCATAGACAGCTGCAGCTTTGATTGGAGAACTGCGACCACGCCTGCAAACACACTGACTGAATTGGAAGAGGGCTGCCATACCTCCAAAAACTCAGATGATGGCACTATGTTTCTTAATGTAGCATTTAAAGGTCGATGGACATCCTTAAAGATGTAAAAACTTGTAGGAGCATATTCCCTGATTGAGAAGTTCCTTACACACTGTTGCCCCAAAATGCCTTGACCCATTTTTATTTTAATCTACCCAGAATAGCCCAGCTCAAATGCAATATCTCATTTTTAGTGCGTACCTGCATTTAGCCATTTAAAGCCATGTAAACTGAATAGGGTAACTTGGAGGGTAAGACACATACGTGCTCAGGATCAGTGTTACCAGGTTGAAGTATGACCTGAACACAGTTACCAAGCCTGCTATTCTAGCCAGTAAACCAGCGTTTTGTTTTTTTTTATCATGGACTACAAAACTCGATTAGCAGACTAACAAAATGCAAAACAATAAAACAAACTTGTGAGTGAACTTTTTAATGGAGGGGCATTTTTTTCAGGCATGCTCCCTTTGTTATGAAAGTGGACAGATATATTTACAATTTTGGTTTTGCACATCTGCATTTAAACAGGCCACACTAACCAAAACATAATAGCAACTAAAGATATTTGCACTCAGTTTTGAGACAAATTGTGTGCATCAGATTCACTTCCTGCTAACTGATTATTAGTAACATTGGTGGGACGTTGATGCTGCCTGACAATGACACTTGAGGTGTTGAGGGAAATACAGCAGGCATCAGTAGGTTCTTTGTTATACAGACTCACAATTTAATGAAAAACAGAACTGATTTGCATATCTCTGAAAAAGAGTGTGCCTAATAAGTAGGACACAAAGATTAATTCGTCATGTTCTTGCTATCTAGTTTGCCGGCATATCTAGATATTGTAACGAATTACTCTTCAACGCACCTCGATACCTAAATAACAGGGTAAAAAAAAATCACTACATGAAGGAAACGTGGCATTACTTACCCAAATAAAGATTAAATCATCATCATTCCATTTTTGTTAAATCGCAACTAATGCATATATGGAACACATTACAAAAGAACCCCAGAGCAAATGCCCTGCGGCATGGGTTATCCCAGAGGATATTGGCCTTATACTCAAACAAAAGGTGCTCACTTTACAGTCATTGTTAGCCAAACCATACATTAGCAAGGGCTAATTCTGAAACAGTGTAACAGTCAATAAACATTAATGTCCTTCAGATCATTTAGGGGAGCTGACAGAGGTCGAAGTCGGGGCATGGGCTTTCGTGTACCCGTGACCTCAGTTATTCCGGTACAATTCTACCTCTTTCTTAAAACCAGGCATATTTTTAATACGTGTCCATATGTTGATATGCATAGAATCAGTACTTTTTAAGTTGACCATTTTATTCATCTCGGTCTACATTTAAAGTTCTAAAATGTATGCCCCCCTCAAAAAAAAAAAACAACAACACAAAAAACAACTGTCTTGTTAAATGGCTGGTGCTTTCTAAATTACAAGTGTGCTTTGGTTGGTTAGAGGGGTCTTAGAAACGCTAGTCAGTACTTCTCCGTGTGAATAAATTGCATCTTATTTTGGCGGAGAACGCCTTGCATCTACAAAATAGTTTTGGAGTGGATTGTAGTAAGTCTGACAGGGCTTGTGAGGAGAGACATCTGAGCATATTCCCTGATCGAGAAGTTCCTTACATATTGTTGCCCCAAAATGCCTTGACCCATTTTTATTTTAATCTACCCAGAACAGCCCAGCTTAGATGCAATATCTCATTTTTAGTGCGGACCTGCATTTAGTCATTTAAAGCCATGTAAACTGAATAGGGTAACTTGGAGGGTAAGACATGTACGTGCTCAGGATCAGCGTTACCTGGTTGAAGTATGACCTGAACACAGTTACCAAGCCTGCTATTCTAGCCAGTAAGCCAGCGTTTTATTTTTATTATCATGGACTACAAAGCTCGATTAGCAGACTAACAAAATGCAGAACAATAAAACAAACTTGTGAGTGAACATTTTAATGGGGGGGGCATTTTTTTCAGCCATGCTCCCTCTGTTATGAAAGTGGACAGACATATTTACAACTTTGGTTTTGCACATCTGCATTTAAACAGGCCACACTAACCAAAACATAATAGGAACTAAAGATTTTTGCACTCAGTTTTGAGACAAATTGTGTGCATCAGATTCACTTCCTGCTAACTGATTATTAGTAACGTTGGTGGGACGCTGATGCTACCTGACAATGACACTTGAGGTGCTGAGGGAAATACAACAGGCGTCAGTAGGTTCTTTGTTATACAGAATCACAATTTAATGAAAAACAGAACTGATTTGCATACCTCTGAAAGAGTGTGCCTAATAAGTAGGACACAAAGATTAATTCGTCATGTTCTTGCTATCTAGTTAGCCGGCATATCTAGATATTGTAACGAATTACTCTTCAATGCACCTCAATACCTAAAATAACTGGGTAAAAAAAATCACTGCATGAAGGGAACGTGGCATTACTTACCCAAATAAAGATTAAATCATCATCATTCCATTTGTGTTAAATAGCAACTAACGCATATATGGAACATATTACAAAAGAACCTCAGAGCAAATGCCCTGCAGCATGGGTTATCCCAGAGGATATTGGCCTTATACTCAAACAAAAGGTGCTCACTTTACAGTCATTGTTAGCCAAACCATACATTAGCAAGGGCTAATTCTGAAACAGTGTAACGGTCAGTAAACAATAATGTCCTTCAGATCATTTAGGGGAGCTGACAGAGGTCGAAGTCGGGGCATGGGCTTTCGTGTTCCCGTGACTTCAGTTATTCCAGTACAATTCCACCTCTTTCTTAAAACCAGGCATATTTTTAATAGGTGTCCATATGCTGATATGCATAGAATTAATACTTTTTAAGTTGACCATTTTATTCATCTCGGTCTACATTTAAAGTTCTAAAATGCATGCCCCCCCCCCAAAAAAAAAACAACAACACAAAATACAACTGTCTTGTTAAATGACTGGTGCTTTCTAAGTTGCAAGTGTGCTTTGGTTGGTTAGAGGGGTCTTAGAAACGCTAGTCAGTACTTTTCTGTGTGAATAAATTGTATCTTACTTTGGCAGAGAACGCCTTGCATCTACAAAATAGTTTTGGAGTGGATTGTAGTAAGTCTGACAGGGCTTGTGAGGAGAGACATCTGAACATATTCCCTGATCGAGAAGTTCCTTACATATTGTTGCCCCAAAATGCCTTGACCCATTTTTATTTTAATCTACCCAGAATAGCCCAGCTCAGATGCAATATCTCATTTTTAGTGCGGACCTGCATTTAGCCATTTAAAGCCATGTAAACTGAATAGGGTAACTTGGAGGGTAAGACACGTACGTGCTCAGGATCAGTGTTACCTGGTTGAAGTATGACCTGAACACAGTTACCAAGCCTGCTATTCTAGCCAGTAAACCATTGTTTTTGTTTTTATTATCATGGACTACAAAACTCGATTAGCAGACTAACAAAATGCAGAACAATAAAACAAACTTGTGAGTGAACTTTTTAATGGGGGGGGCATTTATTTCAGCCATACTGCCTCTGTTATGAAAGTGGACAGATATATTTACAACTTTGGTTTTGCACATCTGCATTTAAACAGGCCACACTAACCAAAACATAATAGGAACTAAAGATATTTGCACTCAGTTTTGAGACAAATTGTGTGCATCAGATTCACTTCCTGCTAACTGATTATTAGTAACGTTGGTGGGACGCTGATGCTACCTGACAATGACACTTGAGGTGCTGAGGGAAATACAACAGGCGTCAGTAGGTTCTTTAAAAGACAAAGAACCTCTGTGCGCAAACACTGAGGCAAGGGTTACCCCAAAGGGCATTTGGCTGGGAAGCCAAGTTTCAAGAAAATACAAAATCACACATGCCCCCCACAATGCAAAGCATCATGGGCTGCATATGCAAATCACCACAGAATGTTATGCTAGTCCAACTTTAAGCAGAATTGCATGGTGCCGAAAGGCCTCTCACACAGTTTGCAAAGGGTGCTAACAGAAGACATACAGTAGGTTCTTTGTTATACAGTCTCACAATTTAAAGAAAAACAGAACTGATTTGCATACCTCTGAAAAAGAGTGTGCCTAATAAGTAGAACACAAAGATTAATCCGTCATGTTCTTGCTATCTAGTTAGCTGGCATATCTAGATATTGTAACGAATTACTCTTCAAAGCACCTCGATACCTAAATAACTGGGTAAAAAAAATCACTACATGAAAGGAACGTGGCATTATTTACCCAAATAAAGATGAAATCATCATCATTCCATTTTTGTTAAATAGCAACTAACACATATATGGAACACATTACAAAAGAACCCCAGAGCAAATGCCCTGCGGCATGGGTTATCCCAGAGGATATTGGCCTTATACTCAAACAAAAGGTGCACACTTTGCAGTCATTGTTAGCCAAACCATACATTAGCAAGGGCTAATTCTGAAACAGTGTAACAGTCAGTAAACATTAATGTCCTTCAGATCATTTAGGGGAGCTGACGGAGGTCGAAGTCGGGGCATGGGCTTTCGTGTACCTGTGACTTCAGTTATTCCGGTACAATTCCACCTCTTTCTTAAAACCAAGCATATTTTTAATACGTGTCCATATGTTGATATGCATAGAATTAGTACTTTTTAAGTCGACCATTTTATTCATCCCGGTCTACATTTAAAGTTCTAAATTGTATGCCTACCCCCCAAAAAAAAAACAACAACACAAAAAACAACTGTCTTGTTAAATGGCTGGTGCTTTCTAAATTGCAAGCGTGCTTTGGTTGGTTAGAGGGCTCTTAGAAACGCTAGTCAGTACTTCTCCGTGTGAATAAATTGTATCTTACTTTGGCGGAGAACGCTTGCATCTACAAATTAGTTTTGGAGTGGATTGTAATAAGTCTGATGGGGCTTGTGAGGAGAGACATCTGAAGGGTCCTTCGACCTTTATTTCTGACCAAGACAATAGGTTAGTCTCGCACTTGCTGGCATCAGATTGACTTCGGCAGATGAGGCTTAAGGACCCTCTGTATGAAGGTGCTCAGAAGGTCATGTCTTGTCCACTAAGAGCCCTTTGTTCTTGCACTGACGCCAACAAGTCCAGCCACAGGGATCCCTCTCACCTCTTCCCAAAGGTCAATACTTTCATTGGAGAATAAACACAGGCAATAATTAGTTTGTCAGATTTTTTTTTAAATCATGTAGTTAATAATGGAGGTAATATCTGTGTGTGGGTGGGGTGGCTTGGGGTAAGATAAACTATGGAAACAGGTTTATATAGTACATTTACTTTTTAAAATTTGTTTAGCAAGAAACAGCATTATTACAGTTGGTCTCTGTAGCATACCAGTTCCTATTGCAATCCTAGTCAGGAAGTGTTTTGCAGCTCATGCACTGGGGCTAGGACACGAGCGACAAACTGAAAGGATGAGCAATGCTTTCTATTTGTTACTGCTGTCCCTAACTTAGTGCAGTGCTTCAGCTGGACTAGCTAGTAACTGTTGTCCAGCCCGTCCAATGAGAAAGTGGCAAAGCTCTCCAAAACACAACAGCGAAGGTGTTTTGAAGGTGCCCTTAAGGGGTTGTAGCAGCTATAGTACAGAGAGCCAGGGCATGCGCATCACCAGCCCAGCTAATACATTGGGAGTGTTGACGATGGACGGGGCTGATGCAAAGGCAACTTTTAACTTATTTCATCAAGTGCATACTTTAAGGACTGCTGCTAGTCACACTGTTCAGTTCAGATCTGTGATGCTGTAACCTGGTTCAGCCCTCACTATTACATTCAGCTGGTAACTTTTAATTCATTCCACCAAGTGCATGCGTATACAGACTTTTGCAAGTTACTTTGTTCATCTCAGCACTTTGAAGCTGCAGCCTGTTTCAGCCTACTTGTTTATTTGTGTGTTTATTTTATAGGTTGTATCTCATTCGTGAGGGGTGTCTGTTAGAGAATCGGGCCTGTGTGTGTGTGTGGGGTGCGCATGAGCATGCGATCTTATCGCTGCTCACTGAAGCGTAGCTCTCCCTTTCAACTGTATGCCACTGCATTTTCAGCTTGTCATAGACAGCTGCGGCAGTGATTGGAGAACTGCGACCATGCCTGCAAACACACTGACTGAATTGGAAGACAGGGTGCCACACCTCCGAAAACTCGGATGATGGCACTATGTTTCTTACACATGCGTGCAAGCAACATAAAAATGACAAAGCTATGAGTAAAAGTTCAAAACCCAATGAAATACATTCAACCAGACCTGCCTTATATTTATTTATTTACTTCAGATTGGGATACCTTTGAGTCAGGGACTCATTTACAAAGGTGCCAGGTCATACAGATATAGAAGACAACAAATAGCACATATGTTACATAAAGCTTAAGCAGATTCCTTAGTAAGTTTACATTGGAAGTTACAAAGGGTACATATTATTACATAGGATTCAAAGGAAATTAGTGATCCTATTAACCCAGGACACAACATAACTAGATTAGAATTCAGTACAAAATTGAAAGAACTGTGTTCAGTTAAGATGCAGATTGTAACATAATGCCATACCAGAGTAAATGCAGAGTACAGCAATAGGACTAAGGATCCAAGTCTTGCATGCTAATGGAGCAGCCAGAGAATGCTTTGCCAGTGCATGGCATAGGAGAAGGACTGTGGAGGGGAGGACAAATGTGGCAGGGAAGGGAAGAGGGGAAGAGGAGGAGGAAATTGTCAGGGGGTGGGTAGGAAGTGTGGGGTGCATGGGGTGTGGAAGGGGGTGTAGGCAATAGGAGGAGGAGAGGCGCAGTGGGGGAGTGTAAATGGGAGGTCAGTGGAAGGAGGCTTCTTCGTATGTTCATATGTGAGGTGGGAGAAGGAGGAGGGGCAGTGGTGGAGGGGATGGGGGGAGCATTGTACCAATTTAAACTAGTGTCTGAGAGAGTGGTATGAAAGGAGGTATGAAAGGAACCAGGTATCACTGCTTAGGCAAGGGTTAGATAATGTTAGGGTTTGTTAAAACATTTGCAGACATTTTCTAGGGCTAAGAGGGCTCGGAGGCCCAGTTTGAATTGGCTAACCTTACCACACTTGCTTGAGTCCTTGGGGAGTTCATTGAGCCACTTAGGTCCCCGGAAGGAAAGGAATCTCTGGGCATGAGCTGTTCACTTAAACAGCACCACCAGCCCCTTCTCGTAACTGTCCTCATAGTAGGCATACTTTTCAACTGTCCCAGATTTTCTGGGATTACATGAATTTAGACTGCTTGTCCCGCAGTCATGAAATAATTGCTTCTCTCATGGATTTTTTGAATGCCAGTGTGTTGTTAAATATTTAAGCTACCAACAGAATTAGCAAGTCTAGGAATTCTAGACTGATATATCAGCCAGAAACACAGATTAAGCTAAGCAGATAACGGCAGTCTGGGGGAGGCAGCCCTCCCCCTGCATGCCACAGGTTTAGTTTCTGGAATGAAACAGAGAGAGAGAGAGAGAGAGAGAGAGGGTGGGGGGTGGAGAGAGAGAGAGGGAGGGGAGAGACAAACACACACAAACACACACACACACACGCACACACACACACACTCTGCATTCAGATACAATATATTTCTGTTCAGGAGAACTGCACTGAGACTGTAGGTCATTTTTACCACTAGAAGCTGTTTTTTTAAGTACTAGTTAAATTTCTGTTATTGTTCCATCCATAGTAATGCAATCTATAGTGGGGCCACTAATGGGTTTAACTCATGGCTGCTGTAACAGGTATGGTGTGCTGGACTTGTATTTACAAAGACTTGTCACAAGAATAAATCTTGTCTTGGTCTTGGATCATTTGTCAGTGCTGGTTTCTTTGGATTACTATTATTAGAATTTATCTAGCACATCAGAAAAGTATTGGAGCTGTTTTAATAGATATTGCATTGATCCATCTATACAGGCCTTTTAGGAACCTCTCTGGGTGTTTCTGCTTTACACTTTGGTGTAAAGCATCATTTTAGAACTGTAAGATGTAATTTATGTCCCTCTCAGCCACAGAGTTATATAGTAGAACACAGATGCTTTGTGCCAACAGTAGACGAGTAGAACAGGGACATAAACTACATCATACAATTCTAAAGTGTTTTTTACCAGCAACATGTAAATTAGAAGCCCTGTTTACACCACTCAATTTGCAGTGCATCAACCCATGTGCAACAGTTGATGCACTACAAATCGCTCAGTGTGGACACTCACCAGTGCACCTTCAGATGCCTCCACTCCCACTTTCTGATCTGATGCAGGAGAGGGAATGTCCAATGGATTGCATGGCTTGCTATGTTGTGTAAACTCACTTCTGTGCTCGATCCACAGCAGTGGGCTATTTTCCCAGCCTGCATGTGAACAAACAAAGCCCACCCCACTGAAGGAACAGCCCTGCTGTAGTGCACAGTACAGCGTTGCATGAAAGGCTGTATAAAGTGTTAATGACCAGCTCAGGCAGCAGGGCACCAGAAGGAGGCGATTAAAAAAGGCTCCTAGACAAAGACACTTTTTTTGGCCACCCACTCTCCCTTCCCCTCCCCCTCACCTTGACTCCTCCTTGTGTCACACCTCTTTATCTCCTTCGCTACATATAAACACTGTCCTTTACCCTAGTTGAATGCTCTTGGTGCTGTACTATCACCACTGGTGCTATGAATGACATTGTAACCTTACTGTATACTAGCTACCTACTATTCAAGTATTGTGTATAAACAGTTTGTTATTGTTGTCATTGTCACTATTTGTTGTGGAACCTTTGTAAAACAGCTCTGAGCTCATAGGTATGATCCAAATCCCTAAATAAAAAAATTAATAAAATAAAAAAAAAATCGGGAGCGATGCAGTACTGTAAAAAGGGCTAGAAATACCCACTAGGATAGCTGAAAAGCATGGATAGCTAGAGCAATAACTCAGTATGAAGCAGTATTTTAAAAACAGCTTCTACTGGGTACAAATGGCCTATAGATTCATTGCAGTTCTCTTTTAAGTCTGGAAAGTAATACCAGTGGATCCTTAAAAAGCCCGGAAATTAACTTGACACTGGATCTAAAAAAAAAAAAAAAATTGTATTTCTTAAGAAGTGCCTGTGTTCCACTTTAGTTTCAAATATGTAGAAATGCCTGTGTTTCACTCTGGTTTCAAGTACAGTATGTAAATGAAGAGAAATTGCAGCACAAACATACAGAACATTTGACTGTTTTATTATGCCATTGATAGTATGCAACTGAATTAGACATTTAAAAAGCATAAACTAAAGGTACTTTACATATGTACAGTACTACATTGTGTGATGTACAATGTCCCTGATTTAGGTCTTTTGTCCCTGATTGTTAGGGGGAATGTCCCTGATTTTGGTCCTAGCAGGTTGGGAGGTATGACAGTAGGTTGATTAGTTTTGAATAGAAAGGAGGTTGACCTAGGGGCAAACCCTAGCAAGAACTTCTCAGCAAGCAGGCACATTTGATACTTAACCCTATGGTAAAGAGGGAGCCATCCTGTCTCTTGATAGAGGGCACATGTATGGGTCCCATGGTTTGCCCAGGACCAGGTGACATGCTTTGTTAAGTAGGATTTTTACCCATTTAAATGCAGTATCAGTGCCAGTACCATCAGTGCCAGCACCATAGATTACAAACCCATAGTCTATGGTGGATAAGACTAAGCAACTTGTGATCAGCTTCAGGGCTTCTGAGGTCATAGAATGTCGGTGTCAATAGAGTACACCAACCTTTGCATTAGCAGTTTTAATAATATGGTTGACATGGGTACCAAATGAGAGGGTATCATCCAGATAAACCCCAAGATATTTAAAGTTGCTAACTTGTTCCAGTCTGTCACCTTTGAGACTCTGGACCTGTAGAGGCCCAAACGTCTTCCTGTTCTGTTGAATGGAGAAGAACATGCTCTTTGCTTTTTTTTTATAGCTGAACAGAAGTTTATTACAAGAGAACCATTGTTCAAGTCTGTAGAAATTGTCTTGTAGTTCAGCAGAGATCATGGCCTGATTTTTCCTTTAACAGAAATGACAGCATCATCAGCATACAGCACGATGTGCGCTGGTACTCTTGTAGGTAAGGGGTTAATAAAGAGACTGAAGAGAAGTGGCCCTAGTATTAACCCTTGGGGGACACCTAGGCTCACAACCCTTGGCTCTGAGAGATTACCTTTGATTTTGATGCATGGATTCCTGCAAGATAGGTAGCTGTCAAACCATGCTACCATGTCACTGGACAAACCTATTATAAGGGGGTTTTGGAGGAGGAGGAGTTGATGGTTGACAGTACTGAATGCCTTCATAAGGTCTATAAAGATAGACCCCACTGCCAGACCATCATCAAAGGTGTTGTATGTGGGAGGTGTAATCAACCAGGGTGGAGAGGACTGAGTAATCTTTCCAGAACCCGTGCTGCTGGGCACAGAGTAGGTTGCATTTGGACAGATACTCCGTGAGCTGATCCAAGACCATGTGTTCAAGGGCTTTGGATAATAGAGGTAGAATACAGATGGGCCTGTAATTGGACAGGTTTGTTATAGCCCCAGTTTTGAATACCGGGGTGACAAGAGCCTCCTTCCACATGTCAGGGAAAATATCTGATCTTAGAGAGGTGTTAAACACTTTAGTGAAAGGTTCAGTTACCTCATTTAGTGCCAGGGCTATCAGCTTCATATCAACGAGGTCACTACCCATCCATGTCTTTCCTAGTGCCCGTTTAACATATCTTAGGGTTTCATGTCTATGGAGCTGCTTAAAGTAGAATGGGGGAATGTTTCTTTTTGGTGGGGAATGTGAAGTCATTTTTGAGGGCAGATTTGGAGTAAAGGGGGATAGGTAGTCCCTGGGTAGTACCATACTGAGATCAGTGAAAGCCTGGTTAAATGTGTTTGCTATGTTGCCAGACTCTTGGAGTGTCCCAAATACAGTGATGATTAATTCAGGAGGAGCTCTGGGTGCTTTTCCTGTAAGTAACTTTACAGAGTCCCAGAACACTCTTCTACAGACCCAGCTCCTCTTCAAGAGGTCACTGTAGTAGGAGACCTTGGCCATTCAAATGATCTTGGTGCATTTGTTCTTGGCAGTTTTGAAGGCACTGATGTCAGGCTGTTTACCATTGCATTGTCCTTGTGCCACCAGTTGTCCCTATGGCGTATGAGCTCAATAAGGGAGCCATAAAGTCATTGGTTTTGTAGGGGCAAATATGTCACATGCCTTGGTAAATCTTTTGAGGAAGTAGTTAAGGGCTTGGTTGCCATCCTGCACCCTGTCCAGTGGTGACCAGTCCACCAATCTAAGATATTGCCTAAACGCATCCAACTGTCCTGTTCTGAGGGATCTATTTCTTATGACATGGGGAGTGCTCCTGCAGAACATATTCGACTGGGTGCACATAACTGGGGAGTGATCACTGAGGACGTCAGGTAGGACTGTGACTTTGGAGATGTGTTCTGGCAGGTAGTAAGGAGCCAGTCATTTAGTGTACTTGTGTCCATTTTGTAGTTATATCTGGTGGGTTGAGTTACCAGCTGTGATAGGCAAAGGCCTGAGATCTGGTCAAGGACTGCAGATGCATCATTGGACTGCCAATTGATGTTAAAGTCTCCAACAATGATGTGTTCCCAGTTTTGCCTATACTGCTCCAGGTTGGTAATTACTTGTTGGACACCAGTTGTGTGTACCAGGGGGCATGTAAACAGTGGAGAGTAGTAACATTTTGTTTTGTAGGCCAAGGATAAGTTTGAGGCTTATCTTCTCAAATTGCAGCCACCGGTTGCAGCAGGAATATGTGCCTGCAATCACAGAATGAATCTACACTGTGGGACATGTTCAGGTGAGTGGGAGAATATGGATGGGTGCTGAGGTGGGTGCTGAGGTGGGGTGCATGTGGGGTTCATATCACTGAGGGACTGTTTTCTTTTTCATAAGTTCCTTTAAAAAAGACACTAAGGGATTTTTTTTACAGGTGTACTGGATCCATCACTGGGGACTGGACACCCCGGTGTTGCCTTAACCCTACAGTGACACAGGGGGTGGGCACCCCAGTGTCACCACCTATTCATGGGTTTCACGTGACCTGGAGAGACAACTAGCTGAGCTGGGAGGGTGGAGTGAATGGAAATATTTAATAAGAAAAGAAAGAAAGAAAGAAAGAAAGAAAGAAAGAAAGAAAGAAAGAAAGAAAGGAAGGAGATTGATTGGCAGCATGCCTCCATCTACAGCTGCAGATGTCAAGAAACACCCACTGTTCTAATACAGAGAACATGGGTGGACAGCTGCTCTCGCTAAGCTGGCACCCCAGATTATGAGGTGCCTAGAAAAAGGTATTTTAGATATTTACTTAAAAAAAAAACACAATGACTGGAATCTAGCTAAATGGGTCCCACTTAGCTAAGTTCAGGTGTTTCTTTTTTTAAGTAAATCATTTTTATGTAGCTTTATTGTTTTTAGTTCTGGGGGAAAAAAAACAAGATGGAGGCCATCACAACCGGAAAAGCAATTTCCCAGGTTGTGAGAAGCAATCAGTGCAAAACCAAAAAGTAATCACTACAGGGAATTTTTTAGGTTATTTAAAAACCCAACGGAGTGTCTTCAAAATAAAACTTTAAATCCTTATTAACTGTGGAACAGCTTCATATGTGCTCCCAGGTTGCTCCTGTAAAAAAGCTTCCAGCTTAGTGTGCTATACCTGATTAAACAACTAAATAAAAAAAAAAATATATGTTTTCATTAAACCTTTGAAAATCACTGCCTTGGAAGAGGAACCATATTCCCTAGGAGTGTAGTAAACAATTATGTTCCGTTAAGGCTGTAGGTGACAGCATAACAAAAACATATATAAAGGATAGGCAAAAAATTAGACATTAATGTAAAAATGGCATACATGGATCACAGAAACTGCACAAGGTGCCATAATCAAATTTTTATACATATTAAGACCTTGACTCCTAGACAATGCATGCCAAATCTGGGACAATTTTGTTGAACACTGCCAAAGATATTGAGGAGTAAAACTAGGGATTTGAAATAGAAACTCCTGGGGTGTGATTCTCAAAAGTCAGAGTTTGATGCAAGGTGCCTGCATTGCACAACAGTGGCTCAAGGGGCACCTTGCATCAAACCATGCAGATTTCATGACTCTCAAAGTCCCCTGGGACCCAGTGTGTCAGACTGGTCATACACCAGCTCTGAGCCAAGAAGCTGTTTGTGACAGGATACTAGGAGGCACTTGTGGCAGATGCAAGCTGCCGTATCCCTTAATTCTGGTTTCTCCAAACCCACCAAGAGGGCACACTAGGGCTGGTCTAGGTGTACTTAGAAGTGTGTCCTCTGGTAGGGTTTAGAGCACTTGCACCACACCTGAATCCATACCTCTCAACTATTTAGCATTAAAATTAGGGACACTGTCCCCCACAACAAGGGACAGAGCCTCAAACAGATCAGAACATTGTGGGAACTGTTGTGTTTACATGCATGACGTCTGTGTCTGGTTCGGCATCTTAAAATAATATGAATATCAACTGTACTGCTTGAATGTACAGCACACACTATGTGTGTGCAGTGTCTATACTAGTATGAGGGATGGATGTGGGACAGGGTGATATTGAGGGGTAAACTGAGGGATGTCCCTAGTAATCAAGGATAGTTGACAGGTATGCCTGCAGCCCTCCAAGGATGGGAGGGAAAATGTGCCACCATCCCCCCTTCCCAACCTTCATCCTATGTTGGATAACATAAAGCAGTGCCCTGGTGGCTACAGATCCCCCTGTCCCAATCCTTGACCCAATGTTGTCTAAACTACAACAGTGCCCTGGTAGCTAGCAGTCCCCCCCCCAGTCCCTGATCCAATTTTGTCTAAAATAAAACAGTGTCCCGGTGGCTAGTGGTCCCCTCCCCTGATATGATGTTGTCTACAATACAACAGTGACCTTGTGGCTAGTGGTTCCCCTTCCCAAATCCTCTGTATGTAAATCACAGAACTCCCTGGTGTCTAGTGGTCTCCCCCTCCCCATACTAGTGTGCTCCATCCAACACTACCCAAAGGTCCCTGGTGTCTACGGGATCTCTCCCACCCTGGCAGGTAGTACCCTACCATCCCTCTCTCTCCCCATCCCATCCTGGAGCTGGCAACTGGTACAGTCCTCTGCTCTGCACCATGGCTGGCCACTGACTAAGATGTCAAGGAGTGCATACTGTAACAGTTACAGTACATGGCCCTTGACAGCTCAGTTGGTGGCCGGCCATGGTGGAGAGTGGAGGGCTGTGCCAGTTGCTTTCCCCAGGATGGAATGGAGGAGTGGGGTGGTTGGGCACTATCTGTCAGGTTGGGGGGGGGTCTCCTAGACACCGGGGACTGTTGGGTAGTGTTGGACAGGGTGTTTGGGGATGGAGGCCTCTGGATACCAGGGAGTTCTCTGATTTGCATACAGGTAACATCAGGGATTGGGTGAGGGGGACAGCTAGCTGCCAGGGCACTGTTTTATTCCAGACAACATTGGATTGGGGATCAGGGAAGGGGACAGCTAACCATCAAGGCACTTTTTTGTTTTAGACAACGTTGGATTGGGAATCAGGGGAGGGGGACTGCTAGCCACCAGGGCACTGTTTTATTTCTAGTGAGAGTGCAAAATGATCCACTCAGGGCTAGAGATAGGGGAGACAGGTCAGTTCTTGTGCTCTTCAGGCTGTCCTCAGCTTTTGACACAGTGGATCACGTCACACTTCTAAATCAGCTCTGTGAGTTTTGTGGACTCGCTGGCACTGTCATCAAATGGTTTGAGTCCTTTTTCTCAGACAGCGTGCAGCAGGTGGTGATGCGGAATTTCTCCTCCTCCATCCCAATGCCTCTGTCTTGCAGAGTGTCTCAGGGCTCGATCTTGTCAACAGTGTTGTTTGCAGTGTACATGCTGCCCCTAGGTGAGATCATTCAACAATACAGTGTGGAGTTTCACTGCTATGCAGATGATACCCAACTGTATCTGTCTTTTGCACCCAGAACATCAGGAGCGGTCGACGTGCTTAACAGCTGTGTAGCTAAAATCAACAACTGGATGGCTTCCAGCTGGCTGAGACGCAACCCAGCTAAAACAGAGGTGCTGGTGATTGAGCCTGGTAGAAGGTGTGATGGGTTGCCACCGGGGGCTGACTCTGGACTTGTTCTGGGGTCTGCCCCATTGGCAGTTTCTCTGAGGGTACAACATCTGGGTGTGATCCTTGATTGCAGATTGATCTTTGAAAATCAAATGACAGCTGTAGTCAGCAGTGTTTTTTACCACTTGCGGAACATTACCAGGAATAAGCCACTCATTCTACCTGAGGGCCTGCTGATGCTAATACATGCCTTTGTGACTTCTAGGTTTGATTACTGCAACACTCTGTACTTTGGGGTCACGAGAGGGACCATCTGCAGACTGCGGCTAGTGCAGAATGCAGCGGCCTGGTTGCTGATTGGCCTTTCAAGGTCCAGTCATGTGACTCCAGTCCTGCATGCTCTGCACTGGCTGCCAGTCAGGTGGAGGGTCCTTTTCAAGGTGGATCTTCTCATCTTTAAGACCCTATATGGGCTATGTCATGGTTACCTGTCTGAGCTCTTGTCCCTGGAGTCCTTTGCTCGCTCCCTCTGCTCTTCCTCGAGGGGCCTCCTGGATGTTCCCAGGGTTTGGCTCAAAACTTCAGGAGATTGTTTTTTAGTGTCTCTGGATCTACCCTTTGGAATTCACTTCCACCTGCAGTCCAGGAGGCGTTTAAGGGGAGGCTAAAGGCCTACCTCTTCTGCCTAGCTTTTGAATGCTGATGCCATTTTTAGTTTTGGCCAGTTCCCTGAAGTTTGACTTCTGGAAACCTTTATTTTGCTGAATTTTAGTCTTGTTATGTTTTCAGTGAGATTTTATTATGTTTTAATTTACCGCTGTATGCCCTTATTTATGTTTAGTGCCCAGAGCCTCCAGGATTGGCCACCTTATAAATAAAATTGCCTTGCCTTATTTTAGACATCATCAGATTGGGGATCAGGGGAGGGGTATTGCTAGCCACCAGGGTACTGTTTTAGGTTATTCTACAATGGATCATGGATGGGGAGGAGAAACTGCTGGCCACCAACCCAGATAATACAGTGCCACATGGCTGCCCCATGGCTTTGCAGCAAACCTTCCAGATATGCCATCTTTTTGGCACGTGGCCACTGTTGCTGCAAACTGCAGGACTTTGCCACCGGGACCCTACCCAATAGAGAATCAGGCACAGGGTCCTTGGTGCATGTGCAATCGGCACAAGCTGCCATTGACACAGCTTGTACCACCCTTTGAGAAACGACCCCTTTCAGGAATTAACGATTCATTACTACTTGGTCTCCCTCTCATAAAAATTATTATTACAGTATATCTATACTAGCAAGTAGCAGGAATCATTGTATCAATATCAGCCCTTTAATTCGCATTTTCAATAGCTATAAGGCCCCAAACAGTTCTTGTATCCTTTTCCTGTGTAGCAGTTTGTAGTTGTGCCCATAGCCTGTCTTGATACTGCAGTTTTTTCACTTTGACTAATTTTGCATACTCTTTTTTTCAGTATTGCAGTACATATGCTCTTCTGTGCTTGAAAAATTCAGAACGGTTTTCCTCCCTAATGTATCTATTAAAGATTTTACCCTTGTACATTATCCTTGTCCTCAAAAGTCTTCTCATTATTTCTCTTACCCCATCTATTAAAACACCCGTTCAAAGTTTACCCATTCCTTTAAAGATACATCAACCAGAGTGCCATACAGTTGTGAGTGAATCATTATGAGTTCAACACCCTCATCCATGGGTTTAGTCCCCTATGACCCCTTGGCTGCAGACAACACTTTCAATGACTTTTTTCGCTGACCCGGAGAGAGTCAAATCTCCCTCTGTTCATCCGACATCCTACCTCCCCCACCCCATCCCTCCTGAACCAGCGAAAACTATGAAAAATACCCAAGTTCCATTTTAAGTTGGTTACTCAGAAGGAGATACTTACACTTCTAAAAAGTTTGAAAGCTGAAGTATCTGCAAGTTTTGATAAACTCGAGCCTAAACATTTGAAACATACTGCCCCTGTTATCACCTCCCCATTTGCCATGTTCATTAAAAAATCTGTACTTGCTGGCCCATCAGTGCAGTGGTTGGATTTCTGTCTGCGACACCAGGGACCCAGGTTCAGGAGCAGACCCGGGTCACTGGAGGGCCATCCAGGGAGAAGGGTGGAGCATCCCAAGGATGGCTTACCTTCTCCAGGGGAGGGTGGGGATGCAGTCTAGCACCTGCTGACCTCTGGCAGAGGCCAGAAGCATAGTAGGACATCTGGGTCTGGATGTTTGGGGAGTAGCAGACATCAGGGGACACCTTGATGTCTGTTGCACACCACTCCCAATGGAGAAAACCAGGAAACTACTCTCTGGCCAGCCGGATAGTGATCCCCAGCCCCTGATGCTGCCAAGCCCTGATGTCTGACCACACCTCAGTGGCACCCAGGCCAATTGAAGCATACACTGGCCACCCCCAACGATGCCTTCCTTCTCAGAGGAGGGGGACCTGTCCAGCAAACGGATATGCTGGGTTATCCAGGGGCCGCAATGTGAGGTAAGGGGCCGGTGTTGGGGAGGGTGAGCTGATGGAGGACCTAGGAGACCCAAAGGAATGCTTGGCTAGGGAGAGAGGATGGTGTACTAAAAAAAAATAATCTCTACTTGAAGAATGAATTCCTGAATGCTGAAAGACTACTGTAGTTGTGCCAGTCCATAAAGGTGACTCTGTAGAACCTGATGGGCACTTCCATCTCATTTCTCTCCTCTAATACCTCGGCTTGCTATAACCAGCTCCTTGACTTCCTGTATGCTCCATCTAGTTGTCAACATTTCCAAAATGTTTTACTACAATTACATTAAAAAATAGGTGTATCATGCTTTCTTCTTGACTTGTACATCTTGATCTAACACAATATCTTTCTTACATCTGTTTGTGTACAGCATTGCCTTTAACATTTAACCTTTCATTGGGCATACAGGCATAGTACAGCCCACATTTCTTTGGCACTCGGCTATCTGTTAATTGCCTAATTATTACTTTATCTGTAATACCATGCTGTTGAGAAAACACTGGGTTTATAAAGAAATTATTACTTTGCATCCATTTATTGCTTTTTTTCCCCTGTGCTGGTTTGAATAAAATATTAGTGATATCTTCCAAATGTTTTACTTAAGGAAACATTCAAGTACAAAATGAGGATCTGTTCTTCCCCATCATCTCACATGCTCATGTTTTCCTTCTTTCCACATGTTCATTAATGTAGAACATTTACCTAATGATAAAAGCAAGCCTGTTAAAGCTAGATCTAAAACCATGGGTCTTAATTATAGCTGAAAAAAATGGGGAAAAAACTTACAGGATTTATCATGGCCAATCTCCCTCTTTAATTGCCCTATAAGTGTGCTCCCATTTGACTGTGTTTAGTTTACTCCCCCATAAAAGTCTAAAAAGAAAACACTGTACAACTTTACCTCTAAACAAACCAGACAGGAAAAAACTACACTTAAATATAAGAAAATGGGAACTAAAAAAGTTTTAACTTGATAAATTTGTTTTAACTTAAAAAGAGGCTGAGCACCATCTTCAGCTTCTGTTGAATCTTTCTTCTTTTCCCAACTGTACTCAGCCATATTTCACTGCCCAGACCACATTCCTAGGAGTTTAGCAGGTTAATTCGAAACCAAACTAATTGCCGTCCAAGTTCCAAGGGTCAAAACTCATTTCAGCAAAGCTGCTCTAAGCTTCTCTTTACCCACGTTGTGGAACAGTTTATAAAGGAACTTGAAGCTGAGCTGCCCTGTTAGCCTGAATATCTTCAAGGAACTCTACGATAGCTACATGAAAGCACCTGCAAATGTTTTCCTCACTGCTAGCCCACTAATTCCGCAACTCCTCTTTTTCATCATGACGCTCACCATGTTTCTACCCCGGCTCCCACTCTTTCCCTATTAACTCTTCCTGCTGCACCCACCCTTCCCTGTCTGTTTCAGCGTGACTAAAGTCCCACTCCATCCATAGTAGTGTCCCAATTATCTACCCCTCCTCCGTCATTATCATAATAAACAAGTACATGACAGCCATCGTCACTTTCTGTGGTTTTAGCCCAATTTTCCCCCCAGTTGTCTGTAATATATCCCTCCTATTCTTTACCTCTTTAACCTAACATCCATACATGGTATCTTTCCCCTATATGTGTAGTTGCCGGCTGCCTTACTCAAAAGATCTCTGCTTATAACCCCTGTATGCCTATGGTTGATTGTACATCTGCTGACTTCTTCAATTGTAAAATAATGCTGTTTTTTTTATTTATTTAAACCTTGCATTGTACTGTATATACTTTTTCTTCCTTGTGTATTATTGCTTTTTGTATACCTGCTTCTGTACTGTACGTTAATGTATTCATGACCAGGTTCACCTTGCAAATGAGCCTTGTTCAATTGTGCCCGCCTGGATAAATAAAGATTTTGATTGATTAATTGATTGATTGATTGAAACTCTTGCTACATCCTGACCACTTGGAGCCTTCTCCTGCCCCCCCCCCCCAAAAAACCCTGTGATTTTGTATAAATATAGAAATTGAGCAAAGGGGTTCTTTTACCTGTTGTCCAGCTCTGAAGTCTCCTACAAGTAACCATATATCGTCTGTATAGGCTAAAGTTTTAATGCTAATAGGGGCCCCCTTAACCTGAAGTGGAGCTATTGTCTGTGCAACCTCTAATTTCTGTAATATAGGGTCAATATAAAAGATGTAGAAAATGGGGCTAAGTTGGCATCCCTGCTTTATCCCTCTTGCAAGCTTAGATTCCCATTCACTAGGGGGCTAAAACTGTTGACAGGTATAGTTTTTTAATCCAATCTATGAACTTTATTGGAATCCCATATTGCTGTAACACATAATATATAAAATCATGCTGGACCCTGTCGAATGCCTTCTCCTGATGTAATGCCTCCCACCCACCTTTCCTTCTACCTCCCTCCCAGTTGCCCCTCTGTGCCAACTCTCTCTTCCTACTTTCCTATGCTACCTGGCACAACCGGTAGCAACTCAATTTTTCCACTGCACCTTTCTCTTTGACAATGCCCTTCTGGCAGCTTTAATTCATGCAAATATTGTTTGCTGTGACTCATCATTCTTAAATGTATGCTTGGTTGTGTTGTTCTAACTGTTAATTACTGTATAGCAGCTTATTTTAGCTCCCACTTTATTTAGTGTGGAGAGGGGTGCAGTACTATTTAGTGCCTGATTGAATTAGCACATCAGCTTCATGTCCAGTTACAGCACTATGCTCCCTGTAATATTAGTGATCAGCTTATTTTAGTGTTTTTGTCAGTTAAGCTAATATAGCGAAAATAAACTGAAAACTAATATTTCCTGCTGTACAGTATATTACCTGTAGCTTTTAGACCATGTATACCCTGTACCAAAATTTGCACTCCAACTGATTGCCTGCTAATCTCACACAAATTGTACTTCTATTCTTTGTATACTGACATGGAATCTTTGTAAAAGAGCCATTGACTCAAAGGTATTTATCCAAAATTCTAATCAATAAATAAAATAAATAATGCCAGGAGAAGCCCTTCAGTAGCTCTGTCCTCTGGGTGCTGTCAAAAATTTCCCTCAGCAAAATTAGGTTGTCCTGAATGTTGCGGCTGCAGAGAGAAGTTTACTTAACATTTCTGCTACAATTTCTGTGTTAGAAGAGCAGTGGAATTTGTATTAAGGAATTAAATATAACAAACAACAATCAAAATAGAAAAATGCCAGCTCCGTGGTGCCAAGTGAAGGGGGTTCACTCAGCACACTGGTGACCTGGAGTCTCACTTGAAGTCCAGGTACCAGAAGCAGAGACTAGCAGTGAGGGGTTTCACAAGCATCCATTGGAGACTTCCCTCTCGGGGGGGGGCAAGCCTGGGCTCCTGTAGGTGGACTGGTGGATGGGCTTGGAGTGCATGAGGCCTCAACATGCCCTCCTACATGTCCCCACCTCAGAATGTCATCCTTACAGTCAGTATGTGGGCCGGGCCAAGAAAATGGAAAACTTGGGCTCCCTGCTGACTGGATGATGAGCATCCGGCCTGCACCATGATGAAGCCCTGGACAGCCGAGACCGTCCTGTTGGCAGCCTCCTGGGGTATGCAGTTTTCCTGATGGCACTTCCTCCTTGGAGGAGAGGGACCCTCCTGACACAGGGAAAGGTTGGGTTACCCAGGTAAGGCTGCAAGACAGGGTCAGAAGATGGTGGTGCAGGATTGAGGTGGAGGTGTGGAGGGCAATGGCGCTCTGAAGGAGTAGCCAGCTGGGGTGCCATGGGGAGGAACATAAATAAATAACACAAAAAATATACATAAAAATCTAATATATATATTGATAGCAGAAAAAAAAAGAAAATCATCATGAACAAGCAGCAGAAATGAACCATAAACCTCTAAAGCTTGAAAATGGTACAGGAACATGTCATAGCTTACATTCAGGAATTTGCAAGACATCCTATAATCAAAAGAAGTATGCCTGCTATAGAAATATGTGAGACAAGTTATGAAACAGCAGATGCTTTAGTACAGGATATCATACCCCATTTCTTTCTCAGAGGGTGTGGGTGAGAGGGGTCAGCATTATTAATATTGGAGGAAAAATCCCTGTGGGATGACTGCATCGAGAAGGCATCAGAGTCCTACCCTATAGCTGTGTCACCCCATTGCAAAGTCTCATACCTGATCTCTGAGGGGATTGGATCATGCAGCACCTCTTATTTCTTTCTTTTGCCTTTACCTTTGCCACAGTCTGTAAATGGCAAGGAGGAAAATTATCAGAAGTAGTGGTAGGAGGTGGTGGCATGCTTAATCTAGCAGCTGTAACTGGTTCTATACGATCCAAAACAGAGGCTGATGAGAGAGAAGCAGATTACATGGAAGGATCCTCTGGGATGACGTGGGTGGGGGAGATCCTGAGGCACCTCAGAAGTAGTCAGGGTGGTGTATTTCTGGATCACAGCAAACAATTATTGGGGTAGAACAGAGACCAGGACAACAGAAGAAGGAGGTACAGTATTAGCAGTGCATACAGAAGAGGGTGACATCAAAGGTTTAATGGCCTTATGAATATAAAGGTCCAGCCCCATAAAGTCTGAGTTAGTCATATTATGAGCAGCTGAATGGTAGGATCAGAAGGGATATCCTTCCTCATCACAAAAATGACACTGAATTGTAAAAGTGCAGTGTAAACCAGAATGTCACAGAACACCACATAGGGTACACCTGATCTGATCACAGGCATTGCTAAGATGCTGGAGAGAGTCACACTTACTGTATAAAAGGATTTGTGTTGACCGAGATAAAACAGGATGCCCCTGTCCCTCCCCAAAAAGAAACTACTAGGCAAGTGTTGAACACCAGATTCCTCACAATGGAGCTTGACATGACATTTTCATCCTCCAGTCCAAAAGCATTCGCTGTCCATAGTAGGTGCAGGAGTACCCTGAATCTCACATTGATTTTCAAGCCAGTAAACAATGTCAGCAATGTTGACCCCTTCATTATGAAAAAGAACAGTGACAGTCTTGAAGGAAGGCTTTGTAAGGGGTATTGAAGTAAAAGGAAACAAAAAGGGTGTATCTGTAATCAAATGGTATTGCCCCCAAAAGCACTGTAGATCAAAAACTAATATTGAAGGTATTATGTCCAGCACCATGGATCAAGGCATAAACATCAGAAGGGGAAAAATGCAAAGACTATGTAATCAAAGACTTGCCAATGTAGCATCTATCTGGTGGGGGTATCCATGCCTCCCTTATAGCAGAGGTGAACTGCATGTCAGTGTTTAGTCAATTCCACTGGATGGTGGAACAAACTAGCATAAGAGGAGGGTTGTGCAATGCTAGCCAATGAAGATGAGTCTGATTCACGAGTAATATCAGGACCAGCACTGGAAGGAATAGGGTTTGGTGATACCAGCATTTACATGGTTAGCATGGAAACCAGCAAAGTCACTCAGGGCCAGTATCAGAAGTGTAACGCACCAAACTTCAAAAGGAGCCTATAACCGAAGTATCAGTAAGATCAGCAGTTACAGACACTGTGCAGGAGCCATGGCAGGAGGGACAGGCACAGGAGAAGAAATAGCAGTCATACCTGTGAGAAGTGGCAGTTCATTATGATTCCCAGGGCTCAGCTTGGCTACAGCAGCCAGCTGCAGTATCTCCCATTGACAGAGCAGTGCAACAGAACCAGCGGCGGTGGCCATGGAACCCAGGCTGATCGTTGGTAAACCAGGCAAAGGAATGTCATGAGTAGGAGAGTGTTTCCAACCATTGTTCCTTAAAGCTCACCCTGGAGACCAAGGCGCATGTGGCATGTCAGTCAAGTCAACAGCTGAGAAATACTATGAAGCAGGATGTACCTCCATGGCTCTGATATCAGTGGAGGAGACAGTGCTGAAACTGCTTATCAGACACACACACACACGGAGGGCCACAGCACAGTCCCTTTCTTTTCTTCTCCACCTCCAAATGACTTTTTACCTTGAAATACTTAAGGTCTTCCTCAGTGATCAGTGCTAACAATTGTTCTTTCTTAGCCTGAAGGCTCTGTTAAAGCTTACATTCTGCTGCAAGTAAGTTGCATCAGAAATGCACACGTATCCATCACTGGATAATGGGGTTACAGTAAATTAGGGACCAGTGTAGATGCCAAATATCTCGCCTCTGACACACTTGTCACCTCCACCATCATCATCCAACCAGTCCTACCCCCTTCACCTCCTCAACAGGAAGCAGACAGCACCCCCTGCAGAAAAAGTAGCAAAGTTTCCCTGGTGCCCTGGCCAAAGTTTCCCCTTTCACTAAAACACCACCAATAGCTTAAGCTGATTCACTATGTCAGTTTCCATCTGTATCCCTTTCCCCAGGATGAGGCTGAAAATAAGCAAAATTGCCTAGCCTCCTTTCTCAGTCTACTAAAACAAACTAAGCACTAACTAATGAACTAACAAACTAACCAACCAACTAACTAACTAACTAACTAACTAATTAACACAGCTTGGGAATTCAGGTCTCACACATGAATCCCAGTCTCTTAGCTTTATTTATGTTTTTCTTAACTGGGTAAGTGGACCATTTTCAGCCACAATCTGAACCACAAAGTGGCAAAAGTCAAATGGCAGCATACATATCATACATAGGTAAAGATACAATACAAAGCAGATAAGACAGTATTAAAAATATAATGGATTTCATGAAAGAGCAACACTACAACATGTGGTCAGGAATGCGATACAAAAGATTTCCATGATTAAATACAGACAGTACAGTCGGTAACTATTATAGGAGCACATGTTACACAACAAGCCATAATGTATCTAACACAAAGGCAGCTAACTAGTATAAAGTGACACAGTACAATACAATACAGAAATCCTGTAGGATGGACAGAATACCATTATCTTGGGAACTAGGGTGGATGGCAGTGTTACAGTAAGTTAGGGACCAGTGTAGAAGCCAGTTTCCTAGTCTCTGCTGATGCACTGCTGCCATGCCACTGGACTAGCTGAAGCTTTTTGCATTATCCTTTGATTTGGAAAGTAATAGAAATTGTGCTTTGTTGAAGAACATGGCCATGTGCACTAGTGTTGAATTTATCAATATCATCTTTGGATCAGCCCGTAAAATAGTGCTGGGTGATTTATTAGGGTTGTAACATTGCATGAAACTGATGATTTTGGATTAGCACAATTTTCACGAAATGGTGATAAAATTAAACATAATTTTTCTTTCAATTTTTTTCAAAATTGGGTATGTTTTTCCTAAATTGCCAACTTTTTTAAATGATATTTCTTAAAAATGTGGAATTTCAACAAATAATGCCACTGGCTGCACATAAAAAACTGTGTTTTCCTTTTACTCAATAGCTGTTGGTATAATTTCCCTGTGCAGTTTACACTGGAGCTACTGCTATATGGTGACTGTCAGTGCTGCCACCTGGGAATGACAGCACTGTACATGCACAGCACTAATGCATATATTGCAGTCCTTTCTTATAGACAGAGCACTTGTAATGTTACTGAGCGATCATGAAAAACAAACATTTTTTGGTTCAGAGCACTTGGGATGAGCATACTAGAGAGGCAGTTTGTAGGAAAAGCAATATAGAAGCCAATGTCTTCCTTTTAATACACAACTGCTAGAACAACCCCCCTGTACAATATATGCTGGCAGTGAATTTCAGTGTGGACACCTTGGAATGACTGCACTGCACCTCCACTTGAATGGTGTGCTTGTACTGCTTCTGGCTGATAATAACAAAAATTACTGTTTTCCTTTTATTTATTTAGTTTTTGTTGACAGGGTAAGTGCACTAGACAAGCCCTGACTATTTTCAGGCATGACCGGGGGAGGATACAGATGAATGCCAACTGACCTTGAACCAGATTAAGCTGCTGGTGGTATTTTTAGTGAACGAGGGAAATTTGGTCAGGACACCAGGGAAATTCCCCTACTCTTGCTGCAGATGGCACTAAAGTGTTGCAGGAGAGTCTGACTGCGTTCAGTGTGAATTTGGATATGGAGGAGGAAGGACGTGGTGCGGAGAAGATGGAGGAGGTTATGGAAATACGGGATGCTACCGGTATGGAGAGCCAAGTTTTGGGGGCAGACATCCAAACTGAGGAGCCCTCTACATCAATGGAGCATTTGAATGACATACAAGATTTGGAAGAAGAGACTCTTCAGTGAGATTTGGCTTTGAGGAAAAAACAGCTGTTGGACCTAATTTCAGTGGCAGAACAAGAATTTATGGCAAGTAAGCTAAACTTAGAAGAAAAGAAAAGGAAAAGATCAGCGGTGAGCCCTTTACCTGAGGGGAGTAAACGGGTACCATTAGAAGCAGTTTTGGAACAGTTTCTTTCCCCATTGGGGTTAAACTCTTCAAGGATACAAAACCAGGTAGATGACGTCACTTCTGAGACACCAAACCTGGATACTGAATGGACCCCTGGGTTGGCTTTGCAGAATGCCGGGTGGACTCATGACAGTGACCGATGGATTCCCGACCCGATTATCCCTTTACTGGGTTCTATGAAAAACTGAGTTGTTTCCTCCCAAGAAGCCCACAAAAGATTAATACAGCCGATTGTTGTAATGGAGGCAACAGGTGGGTCTGCCGAGGCTGCAGCGGTGCTTCCTAGTCCTCAGGATACGATAAGGGGACAAGTGGATTTAGACCCATTGGGGCCTATAGGGATGGAAGGCTCAGAGTCCAGTGTTGTAAATGAAAATGGAGTTTCTCTGGGGATCCAAGGTAGGATTACTTCCAATTCTGTACCTAACGAGATGGAGGGACAAGAGAGGGATTCTACAAATGTGGAGCCGCCTAAAACATTTGCAGGATTATTTCATAAACCTGCAGAAGCAGCGAAAAGACGTTTTTTGGTTTGTCTTAAATATAAGGGGAATGCACCCATAGTCCTGGATAGGATATGAGTAGGAAAGACCTTAATTAAAGATTCTATGGGCTTTGCACCTTCCGAGGTGTATGCATTTATACAGATCGAATGTATGATTTAAGCTTTTGCAACATGCAGTTGTTGGAAACATTTTGGAAACTGTATTACACACGTAAGGATTTTGGAGTTTGGATAGACTTTTTGGCTATTCCGGTTACAAAACTAACCATTAAGACTGTTACAATATTATTTAGAAAAAAGGGGGTTTGTATTAATGATATTGTGTTTTGGTTGGAGAAATAATTTACTGTTATGGAACATCCAAAACCCATTATAGATGAAAATGGATTTTGGAATGGTGGCTGGTTGTTTCAGGTCCAATTGAATCAAACTGAGGCTAGAATTTCCCACTTACCCAGTTCCTTTTTTGGGGGCTGAGATTGGGAAGTCCTGTTTTATGCAGGACAGCCCAAAAGTTGTTACAGATGTGGAGCTCTGGATCATTTAAATATAGGTTGCGAGCAGATTAGATATTTTCATTGTGGGATGTTCGATCATACTGCTCCTCAGTGTACTGCCTGCCCTTTTTGCAATCTGTGTGGGGAAGAACAACATTCATTTCAGGACTGCCCTTGGGCCGCTCATAATATAGAGGGGGAGTCTGAGCATGGTTATTTTCTAAATAAAGCCAAACAAAGTTTTGGTCAACCTACTGAGCAGAATTATGAGGGTTCCTTTTCCGCCCGTGGCAGAGGCCGTGGCCAAGGCTCAGGATCTGGGGTCAGGGGTGGGCACCAGCCAATTTCTACAAAGGCCATGGAGTTAAATAACACAGTGATACTTCCATCAAAGCCTTTAAAAAGGGAATTACAGTCACAAAACAGGCAAACTGAAAATGTGACCCTTTATGTTACTCCAGAGTTCTCCTGTGAGAACTGTGACATTAGACACCTTTCTTTTAAGCCAACAAACAAAAACACCAGTCTTTTCCATTCCAGAAACTTCTGTAATAATAGGTATTGATATTGTGGCCTCTCCCTCTGTAAACCTAAGGGATGAGTTGGGTATAACTGCAACAGAGGATGATTTTATGCTTCCTCTAAAGACCCAGTCTCAGAAACAGAAAAAGGGAGAAATTTCTCTTTCATCATTACCCTTAATGAATAGATTTCGGGTTTTTTTATGGGGTGAGCAGGAGGATTCAGATTTGCCTATGGAGGGAATGGATCCAGATCCTTTTCCCCCTCTGGAACCTAGATCTTCCATGATACAAAAATCAAGTCAACTCAAAATTACACAAAAAAGGGTGACCAGATCTAGTGGAAAACTGGCTGCTGTTCCTCCCTGATCCATTCTGTTTAAAGATTGCAAGTTTAAACGTGAATAGTGTGTTATCAATGAGAAAATGTTATGTTACTTTTGGGATACTTCAACAGTTACCATATAATGTTTTTTTCTTACAAGATACTAGGATACATTCCCTTAGTGATATAAACCAGATTACTAAAGAATGGAAAGGGGGTTTGTCTTTTTGGTTTTCAGGAGTAAATACTTGTAGTGGAGTAGGGTTTTGTTTCACCTCATCGGGAATTCAGTGTTTTCGTATGGTTGACATTGAACCAGGACGAGGCTTTTTGTTGGATAAAGAAACAAAAGCTGTTCATTGCAGATTAGCTAATATTTATGGTTATCAGTCGAAGGCCCTTAGAATTGGATTACTAAAAAAAATACAACCATATCTGTATACCAACAGAATAGTTTTTTTTGCTGGGGATTTTAATATTAATGTGTCAAAAGAGGGTCCATTAGATAAAGTATATTGTGATAGAGCATTTTTATGAACCATGGTAAGTCATGCGGGTTTAAAAAAGGTGTCTGAAGGGAATACTCAGTTGGTAAAACCTACTTATTATAGAGGGCAAATCTCTTCATGTATCGATATGATTTTTATTAAACAATCATTACCGCAGGGTAAAATGTTTATGATACTGATTGAATCTTCTGACCATGTTTTGGTAGGGGTGCATATTGAGTCTCCTCCTCATAGACTGGCAGGCCCAGGATATTGGCGGTTGAATTCTTTGCTTTTAAAGGATCCTTTGGTTGTGTCAAATTTGTTTGAGATAATTCAGGATAAACTTTCTACCCTGTTTTTGTATGATGATATGGGAGAATGGAGGGAAGATTTCAAAAGGTGTTTAAAAAGTTATTTTAAGGAAGTAGGAAGGGGTCAACAGATTTTGAAATATTCTAAATACTTACAGTTAAGAAAACAACTGGGTGAATTACTTACAAAGCACCATTCGGGACAAGAAGATGCGTCTATAGAAATTCAAAAAGTAAAGACTAGTATGGAATTTTATCAGTATAATAGAATGTTGTCATTACATCAGGAACAAATTTTTGGTACGCAAGGGAAGTTGGCACAAGGGAATCCTTTCCTTAACTGTCAAAAAAGAACAGAGAAAAAATTTTTTAATGGCTTGACTACATTGAATGGGAAATATGTTACTAATAATGTGGGTATTATGTCAACTTTAGAGGAATATATAAAATCTGTGTTTGGGATTCCAATTCCAGATGCAGGCTTTCATGATCAAATATTGAAATCTGCATCTTTACCTCAGTTGTCTTCAGATTTACAGGCTAATTTGCTTTTACCATTTTCCTGTTTAGAAATGGATACAGTCATTAAGTCTTTAAAGGAGGATACAGCACCTGGATCAGATGGATTGACTGGAGAACTTCATAAAATTGTTTGGCAGTTTATTCCACAAGAATTTTTAGCGGTTTTTAATTTCTTTTGGCACGGATTTTCCTTACCTTCCTCAATGTATGAAGGACTTATGATTTTTTTGTATAAATCTGGAGTGCGAGATGAGATTCAAAATTGGCAACCAATCAAATTATTAAATGTTGATTTCAAAATATTTGCTAAATTAATAAGTAATAGAATGGCATCTGTAATAGCAAAACTAATTATTTCTACACAATTTTGTTCAGCTCCTGGTCGAAGAATGACAGAAGCCTTATTATTATTACGGGAAATAATGGAAAGTAAAAATTCCCCAAAAAGATCAGTAGGTGCAGGTTATATAGTAAGTTTAGATCAGGCGAAAGCCTTTGATGGGGTTTCTCACTCCTTTCTTTGGGATTGTTTAGCTGCATATGGTTTTCCAGATTTATTTATACAAAGGATTAAACTATGTTATGCTTTGGCATATGCTAAACCGTACGAGAATGGTTGGATGGGACAGAAAATTAGGATTCAGAAAGGGGTACGACAAAGTTGTCCTTTAAGTCCAATTTTATATGTATTTATGATAGATCCATTGCTTCGGTTAATTCAAAATTTGCCGAATATACATGGTTTAGGTATGGGCATAGTGTTAGAGCATAAAGTGATAGCTTATGCTGATGACATTTGTCTATTGGTAAATAATAACATTTTGGTCTGGTTGGCTTGTGATTTTTTACAAGAACTTGGTAAAATTACAGGTGCTCGGCTAAATGTAGCCAGATCATGTTGTTTGAATGTGACAGGTTTTAGAGACTCAGATAGTTCAGTATGTGATATTCCAATTTCTAGGAAACCTTGTCGTATTATAGGAATATATTCTGGTGGAGAAGACATTGCACGTATAAGCTGGGAGACAGTTTTTAGAAATAGGTCATACAGAAGTTAAGTTATGGAATAGGTGGAAGTTGTCAAAAAAAGATGGATTTTTTTATTAAAAACCTTTTCAATACCTGAATTTTTATTTATTAGTTCCATTTTCTTTTTGCCATCCTCTTTAGGAACTTCTTTGATGAGTTGTTTTTTTTCTTGTGTGTGGGGAAGCAGATTGAATCCGGTAAAACGGAATATTTTATATAAACCAATTAAATCTGGGGGTTTAAATATGGTACATCCTGGGGTGTTTTTCTTCACAATTTTTCTTTACAATAATATTATTCCTTTACTGAAGGGAATGGTTCAATTATGGGGTAAATGGGGGAAAGAAGCATTAGCTGGGGTATTAACAGAGTGGGCAACAAAAACATTTTTGCATAAAAATAAACGTAATCCTCACCTACCGAAACGGTGGGATGGAGTCATTGATGCAATAAAAAAATGGGGAGTACAGATAGATGATACACTCCATTTTTCTAGGAAATTACTTCATGAGCAGATTATTACGAAATGTTTCAATGAACCGGTATTTACAGCTTTAACTCAGTTAGAGCAAAAACTTTCAGAATATATTTCGGATAAAAGACTTCCGGCCCGTATGTGGGACACTGTATGGTTGGGTTTACATGGTTGAATTAATGTAAAAGGTAATCATAAGCATAAGACTTTAATGGAACAGTATTGTCCTAGGGAGACATGTATTCTAAAAATAGAAACAATGGATCATTTATATTTTCAATGTCCATATATAACTGAATTTTGGGATATAGTTAAAAACAGATGGAAGTGGATAGGTCCAGTTCCCCCGGAACCAAATTTATTGTATTTTGGAATAGTTCCTACCTTACCTTTTTCAGTACATCATGGAACACTTCGTATTATTTATGCTCATTTTCTTTACTGGATTTGGATAGATCGTTGTAGATTAGCTTTGCAACAACAGTTTATTTCTGCTTTAGAACTTTTTTTATTATTAATGCAGATTTGAATAAATGGAAATTGGAAGAAAGAGAGAATTATAAATTTGTTCAGTGGAAAAGACTGTGGAATAACCTTGAATTTTTGGGAATTTAGGTATATAGAAGAATTAGGAATTCTTTAGGTTACTGTGATGGTTTCATTTATTGAGGAGTAATTTTGCTTTAGATTTAGGGAAATTGTTGAAGCATTAATTTACTAGTATCTGAATGTTTAATTTTGTTGTACTTCCTTTTTCACTTAAAAAAATGGAACAGGTGGAGGGTTTCAATATGGTATATATTACGATTACGGAATTGTGATTTTTCTAAGTTTTCCAATTGATTTCCTTTGTGTTAAGTATGATGTAATACTGTAATGGCTTTGTTTACTATAAGATTTGTATATTATTCTGTGAGATTTAAACATTGCTTACTGCTATTTGGTTTTGATGCTATATTGTTTTTGATTTGTTATGATTTCAATAGAAATTCCCCTACTCTTTTCGATAAGTGCCATGGGATCTTTAACATCCACCTGAACTACCACCAATCCAGGCAGATGGGACCTCAGTTTAATGTCTCATCCGAAAGACGGCACCTCAGAAGTGCAGCACCCTTCTCATGCTGCACTACAGTGTCAGTACTGGGATATTAACCCAAGTGCCAGATGTGAGAACTGAACCCACAGCCCTCTGATCTCCCGGCCTCAGAGGTCAGTGTGCTACCTATTGAGCCACTGATACTGTGTTTTAATGTTTAACTAAGTTTCAATGTACAGCTGCTAGCACAATTTTCTGTGAAAATCTGACTGGTGTTTTAGTGCTGCTATATGGTGAATTTCAGTGTCACTACCTTTAAATTACAGCACTGCATGCATACCATGCATATGATGCTACTGCATGTACCTTTACAGACTGTGCCTGAGGTGGAAGGGGTAAACCAGGCTGTCAGTGTATAGTGGGACAGTAGTAGCTCTGGCCATTAAGTAACAAGGCTACATCCAATGGTGGGGCAAGGCTCATCACTGTATTGGTCAGGTTCTAGATGAATGCAAGGGCTAGTAAAGGATAGGGAGAGTCCACTAGAACCTAAAAATCCCTGTAGAAAAGAAAATGGTCCATTAATGTCTGTTGCCACTGCCATCCCCCCCCCCCCCGTAATTTCAAAATGGGCCTTTTTGGGAGGCTACCTCATGAACAAGGTAGGGGAATTTCTTCAAATCTGGCCCATAAGGTAATTTTGCAGTCTCTCCATGAAATCCCTTTTCAGGCAGGATTTGAAAATGTTCACCTACTGGGTGCACGAGGTGGGGTCATAAGAAGGCTATGTTGAAATTTTGGGGTAACAAATATTAAAATTACAACAAAGAATATGAATGTATATTGACATTTTTTGACACTTACTCATAACTTTGCCAGTTTTCAGTGTTATGACCTCAGGGGCCAGATCGTCAAAACTTTGCACTGGGTGTAAACTGTGCTATGATTGCGCCCTGTTTGCGCAGGTCCCCTATATTCAAAAGACCAAATATCATGAGCAACCTGGAATGGCTCCATGCAAAGTGATAATGTATGCACTGGGCAAAGAGATGGGCATGTACATGAATACAAGCACTATGCTATATTCAGAGCGTTAGCTTGAACCATGGGCTGCTGCAGGGGGAGTGGGGTGGCATGTGCTTAATGGAATGGGTGGGGGTTGGGGGGACTACTACACTGTGGAAACAATTTTATTTTTATAATGGGTGGGTAATTGGGCAATTGGTGGTGGGGAAGACCACTATACTATAGAAATACCTTTTTTTAATTATTGGGTAGATAATCAGGTGATCAGGGAGTGGGGTGGGAGCACTATACTATGGAAAACAATTTTTTCATTTATGTATGGGAGATCCAGCGAACAGAAACTGGAGTGGGACCACTACACTATTGAAAAAATGTAATTGCAATAATGGGTGGGCAATCAGGTGATCAGGGAGTGGGGTGGGACCACTATACTATGAAACAACTGTCATTGTAATAATGGGTGAGTAATCGGGTGTTGGGGACCAGGAAGAAACCACTACACTACAGAAAATCATTTTTTAATTTATGGGTGGGAAATCCAATGAACAGGGACTGGAGTGGGACTGCTACACTACGGACAAGTTTTTATGTAATAATGGGTGGATACTCAGGCAATCGGGGAGAGGAGAGTGCGGCAGGGGGCTGCAGTACCTCCAGCCAACCATCTGCCAACCACTAGGGTTACACGGATTACCACCAGGTGTTTTTTGGCAGTAATTTGCTTCATGCAAGGCCCTTTGGAAAGGCCCCTGCATGGAGCAAATCCTTTGTGAATGGGATTCCGGGGATATGCAGGTCCTTGCCCCCTCATTGGAATTGCGGCCCCCCTCACTGATTTGCCCAGGCACAAACCCAGTTTGCAGGGGCAAACTGGGCTTTGTGAACACCAGTTATTCACAAAGCACAGTTTTTCCCAGGCAAACTAGTTTTGTGCCTGGGAAAAGCTTTGTGAATCCTGACCTAGATGTCTCAGTATGCATGTTTTAGGTCTGTTCTCTATGCTGGTAGTTTTGGCTGCAGAGCTGTGCAATTGGAGACAAGGTTTGGACTACAATGACTGACCTGATGGACTGCAGATCTTTTTCTTCCATTGGTTCTATGTATCTATGTTTTATGCAACAGGTTGGAAATTACATTTGTGAAGACACGTGTTGTTTTTGCAAATGATTAAACAAAATAAATGAAGTTAGTCACTCAGCATTCACAACAAATTACTTCACTCATTTTGAAAGCTTTTTAGTCACCCTGAACACGTTCAGATAGTTATTCTCATTTCATTTTAATTAGGATGGAAACCATTCAGCCATGTTTATTTGCAATAGCATGTTAATAGCATAGGCATGAAATGCATACAGTTACATAAAAAGTTAAATCCATTAGAATAGTCATGGAATACAATTCCAAAATTCTTAAGCAACATAGTATAAAATGGGTTTGAAAAACTGTGGAACCTGGGGCCAGATATTCAAAACTTTGCACTGGGTACAAACTGTTTGTGCCAGGATTGCATCCCATTTGTGCGGGTCCCCTATATTCAAAAGAACAAATAGTGTGAATGAACTGGAATAGTGCTGCACAAAATTATAATGTATGCATTGGACAAAGAGAGGGGGCACATACATGAATACAGGCGCTATGCCACATTCAGCATGTTAGCACTCTGCAAAGTAAGTTTGAGTGACACATAGAGCGGTGCAAGTTACCAGCCAGAAAAAGGTAGTCTTGACTCTGGGAAAAACAAGGATAGTGGGCATGGACACAGCAGCAACAGGCAATAGGGCTGTATGCAACAACAGCATCATGGTGTACCTGATAACTGCGGTCACTGGGCAGAAAGAATGGACAGCAGGCCATCCTGGGCCACTCCATATGCGCCAAGGGAGAGATTTGCTGCTAACTGACAGTAAAGGCCATGAGTCCTAGCACTGTACCCTGGCAGTGCCCACAACACCTTCATCTAGCACCAGTCCCAAGTCTGCCAGGCAGTTGAGGGTGGCCTGGTACCCAGTGGACACCCTGTCAGTGAGTACATGCAGCACACACCTCCAATCCCCTCCATAGAGGGTACACTAACACAATACATGCTGCAGTGATGGGAAGGAGGGTGGTGAAGAGAGAGTGTACAGGTACAAGGGATACACCATAAAGTAGGTGCTGCCACTCAACTGGGGTCATCCACACAGTGAACATGTTCCAGCAATGGTAATGCCCCTAACATCATACAGCCTATATGATGGTATGTGTCTGCCTTCCCCTGGGTACATACTGCTCACCTGTACATACACTCCATCACACATGGCCAGCCATGTGTGTGTGTGTGTGTTACTGTGAAAATCCCAAGCCCATGGCACAGCATCTATGGGTCACAGGACAGTATGACAGTATTGTCCACTGTCAGAACACACCTGCCAGTTGAGACTGTCTATGTGTGGATAGCAGCATTCACTGTTACCTGACACACTGTATGCATTGATGTGTCTCTCACAATACCAGCTACCCATGGTACTGTAGCATATAATATACACTGTAGCAGACAAAACAATATGTTTATGGAATGCAGCACAACCACTTGTGCCTGTGGTGCTAGTCCCCTGGGGCACAGTACTCTGTGCTGTTGCATACAAACCAAGCCTGCAGCTACTGACCTGTTGTTCCAGTCTGACATACAGCTGATGCTATCTGCAAACCTAGTCTGCACTTACTGACCAGTAGTTCCAGTCTGACATACAGAACAGGTGGTGCTGTGTGCACCCCGAAATAGCCTGGGCAATCTACACAAGGAAATGCAAGCAAATCAGGTTATAATGACATGCTAAAGTGGCTGTTGGCCCTCAGAATGCCTAAGGAAGCTCATCTGCACATCTGTTTTGAACATAGCAAACATTTGCACTGGGTAAATGTATTTGCCCTGGGCAAACGTGTATGCACTGGGCAACTGTGTTTTCCCTGGGCAAACCTGTCTGTTCTACGGTATTTGGCCTGCATTGTTGTTTGCAGTTGTTATGCACCACTTCCTTGCTAGTGACAGCAGTGGCCACATAGTTCATCTTTGCCTGACACCACCTCTGTGTGCAGTGGGCTACTGTTGCTGTTTGCACTGCTCGGTTGTTATATTGAGAGCTGTCTGCTTTGCTGGGCTGTCTTTGCACCACACTCACAGCCAGGTTTTCCCACCTTTGCCCGCTATATTCAGCAGCATTTGCCTCTGGGCTATTCCTTTGAATATTGTATGCGATTGGCTGTGGACTAACTTTTACCACTGGACAGTGTAAATTTGGTCCTTGGCAAAGTTTTGCATATTGGGCTCCTGACCAATTGAGGGACATCTTTTCCTGTGCTGTTATCTGATCATTAAAAAATATTCTATGTACTAGCCTAGTAGGTAATTAATCTAGTATGGATGTTATGGTATTTGATTCAATAACACGGTATTCAGAGTATGTAAGTGCATTCCGTCACCAAAGTTAAAAAGGTATGGAGGTTTGCTTCAGTCTTTATTTTATCAGTACAAGAGTTATAAAAAAAAAAAGTTGTTTGTTTTCCATGGACCAGCTGTTTTTCTTTTAAACTTTTACCTGTCTTCCACCCTCAGCCTGCAGTGCAACTTCACCCACTAAAAGGCTTCAAAAAGATAGCATGATCATCACTCCCACCCCTTGTTACCTCCTTTCGTACTACTACAAGACAGTCATCTTGTTTAACTTCCAGTTGCACATGCAGATTTACATGTTATAAAACTCATTACCTATCATCCCTTGTATAGTACTCAGCAGTCATCACCAGTGCTATATCTCTCATTCTCCCTGCAGGTCAATGCACGACCCACAGACTTTTGAACTGGCTGGAGGCCAGCCCTCTAGTGCATCCCAGAAATTCCAGTTTACTTCATGCATCCCTACAGGTTTGTCGCAATCCCAGATAGCTACCAGTTTTTAAGGTATTTAATCCTGCTACTCTTATTTTAAAAAGTAGCCTTTTATGAGCTCTGATAAGTTGTTTTCCAGATCCACTGTTCTTCCCAGGCACCATGCAGGCATTAGGGAATGTACTTAGCCTAGGAACTACAGTGGAACCAGCTAACAAAAGATATGGGGTAGAATTCACAAAGATTGCACAAAGTGAGCACAAATGTTTCCGCTGTGCTCCCTAGTTGCTCTGGAGGGAAACTGTGCTATTCACAGTCAACTAACCCATTGGGCTATCTGACTGTGACTAGGGGCCAGCACTAATCCAAACAAAAGCAGTGTAACCATGGTAGCACTGCCCCCACAACTAGCCAGGGAAATGGCCCTGAAGCTAATAGCGCTCAGGCGCTACTGTGGTATTCACATATAGAGGCATGCAAATTAGCTCATTGGGCATGCAAAGCACTAGTGGCCATTAGCATTCCCATTATGGGCTCATTTGCATGCCATTACTGAGGTGTTCTCCCCCCCCACCAGCTCTAGCCCCAATCAACCGCAGTCCCCAAAATGTAGTGGTGCCCACCTCTACCATGATTGTCGACCTGACGGTAAACAAAAAAAGATTGTGCCATAGTGCAGTTGTCCTTCCCAGTCCTGATCCCCATTATATTAAACTAAAATACAGACCCCATTTCTGTAGTGTGTAGTAGCTCCCAGTCCTCAATCCTGGTATAATAAAATTAAATGAATTCCCCTTTTCCATTGTGTAAGTGGCTCTCCCCCTTGCCCCTTCTCCAGTCCTAATCCCATTATTAAAAACAGAGGCACACCCCATTTCCATGGTAGTGCACAACTTTATGAATGACAGCTTACAGTACACACTGCAAGCCCATTGGTCAACAGTGTCAACTAATGGGCTTCTAGTGAGTGCAGTAAGCTATCGATCAATGACAGTTCAGTCAGTGGGCAGCCGTGGAGGTATGTGGAGGGCAGTGCTGCTTGCCAACCAGGGCCCTACCAGGGCAGGAAGGGAGGTGGGGTGGTCTGTACATCATGGGATGGGTGGGGGTGTTGGACCGCTATGCTACAGAAACAGGGTGTGCCTCTGTTTTTAATAATGGGATTGGGACCAGAGAGGCAGAAGGTCCACTTACACTATGAAAAGGGTAAATTTATTTACTTTTATTACATTGGGATCGGAGACCGGGGAGGGAGGAGGGCCACTTACGCTATGGAAATGATGAATTCATTTATTTTTATCATACCAGGATTGGGGATCGGGAAGGGAGGAGGGCCATTTACACTACAGAAAAGGGGTCTGCATTTTAATTTATTGTTACGGGGATTGGAACCACGGGGTGGGGCTGCAGTACCTCTGCAACCCTCTAGGGTTTCAGGAAATACTGCCAGGTTTTTTTCAAGTGGTACTTCACTCCACACAATGGCCTTTGCAAACAGCCATTGTGTGGAGCAACTGTTGTGAATGGGATTGTGGGGATATGCATGTCCCTGCCCACTCATTTGCATTGCCGCCTCCCTCCCCACCTTGCCATGATGCAATCCCAGTGTGTGAGGGCTAACTGGGCTTTGTGTATACCAGCTATTCACAAAGCCCAGTTTGCGTCCAGGCAAAGCTTTGTGAATCCTGCCCCAGACCTCATAAAAACTCCAACATGCAGTGCAGGCTATTCAATCTTCCACTGCTGCAGCCCTTCTCCAACGTCAACTACAGGGGATTCTGGAGTTTGCAGTTACAGAAAATGTCATCTTGCAAGACAGCACAATCAGCCCGATAGAATCTACTATACTGCAATGAACACTAGGTAAAAAAATGTTTTTGTTCACAAAGTGCAAATTGAGACCAGCCCCACATTTGAGTGTGGGGCTCTTAGTACTGTTTGTTCCCCTTTAATGTTTCTCTTTATTTGAGGTTATTGCTCTATTGCTATCTCACGCATGGCTTTGCCACTTGTGAGATATCTACAGAGATAGCCTCTCATGAAGATAATATCTTTAGTCAGGCCATGTCATATCCTCTATATATCTATGTTTGCAACCCACCACTGCTACTTAGTGTGTGACCATACTGCATGTGTGTCACTTAACCTCTTCCCACTCTCCAGCGCTGTCTCTCTGCTTCACTTTCCTGAGCCTTCTTTAACCTCCCTGAATTTCATGCAACCTCCATGTACCTGTCTAATGACCAATGCATGGCACTGTTCATGAATTATACAAGGATTTGAAATGCAGGCTGTATGAATGATGTTATTTGAAACCAAACCACTTCCTTCCTTCTTCACAGGAAACATTTGTAGAACCAACACTCCCCTCCAACAGCACCACCCAACAGTAAACATAATGTTTTTGCACTTTATAACTTTTCCAATTTACTTACAGCTCCAAGTTTTAGACAGAACACATTTTTCTCTCCAATAAAGAGCTTGTGTTGAACTGTCAGTTTCATTTTTTCCTGTTATTTGGATGTCTCCCTACAAGCCATCTGTGGGTTACCCTGGTCCATTATCAGCTGTAGTATTAGGCAATCAATCGAGCAGTCAATCAGTCAATCTTTATTTCATCAGGAGAAACATTGTCGAACAAATTCATTTACAAAGTGGTCATGGATGGAGAACTTTTTTGAGAAAAAAAAGAAAATTACAATACAAGATACATACATAGTAGGAATTTAAAGAATCACAGATCCAGAGTCAGTGTACAGTAATCGTGATGACAATACATAGTATAAATAAAAAAGCAACAGAGATCATAGATCTAAACTTAAACAAACCAAATAATGCATAATGTATATAAGGCAAGAGGAAAAATAGCTTTAAATTTGATCAAACCAGACAGTACACATGTTCAACAACATAGCTGGGACAAGGACAGTAGCACTGGAAGTCAAACCATAGTGGTCTGCCAAGTGGGAGGAAGTATAGGTTGAGAGGAATAAAAGAGAAGCAGAAAAAGGGGTAATGCAGGAATTGTAACTAAGTATAAGGGTGGGGAGAGAAGAGGTACTGTAGGTAAAAAGTGGTGGATGCATGAAGAGTAACCAGTTATAAAGGTAAGGAGAGAAGAGGAAGGCAAGAAGGGAAGGAACTAGAATGGAAAGGATCAGATATGTTACAGTGCAGTAGCTTCTTGTTGTTTTTACATTGTTTCTTGTGGATTTTACTTGGTAGAAGGTTATTTCTTTTCTTTCTTACTGCTTTTAAGGGGGCTAACAGGGTATTGTTTTGGAGCTGTTGGAATTTTGAAAACTGTTTTGGTGGCTATAAGTGGGCTCATTTGTTTGATGTTTCACTGTGTAGCAGGCTGCATTTGTAGAGGCCTATTTCTTCTGATTTAAAACCTATTTGGTGTTATTTAACTGGGGTTGTATCTTTGAATCAGAGACCTATATCTTTTAATTCCAAGCCTATTTTGATGTGTTGTTGGTGAAGCTGTTTGAATTGGAGACCTGTTTATTTTGGTAGCAAACCTATTTTGCATTGCTATTGCACTGTGGAAAGGAGGAGTAGGAGTTTGAAGAAGGTTGTGCAATAGCTACTTAAAGTCTCTTTTTGAGTGTGGATCAGAAGGTTAGGAATATAAAAACAGTTGCTCAATCTATCTAAACGTGTACAACAAAGGGGTTAGGGAAGTTAAGAAAATAATGTTTTGCACTGATAGAGGTGGTAGAGGGGAGACTTGGGGAAGTGTTTGATATCCTGCATCTGGAAAGGTGGGGGGTCACTGGTGGGCAACAACAGCAATGGGAAGGGTGGTAGGCTGCAACAACTGCAGTCACCAATCTTTCTAACAATTGCCTGGAGTGTGGGAGAATGTTTAGTGTGTAACCACATAGAGAAACTTAGAAAGGAGAGTGAGGGTCTTCAGGAGGAACTAAGACAGGCAAGGCAGACTGGGTATGGGTTTAGCCCAGTACTGGAGAAAGGAAGAATGGGAGATGAGGGAGGGCAATTTAAGCCAACAGTGGTGACGAGAGGATCAGAAGTAGGGAAGTAGGAACAAGGGGGCCCAGGCCAGGAAGAACGATTGCCAGGGAAACCAGGTCAGGAGACAAAAGACAAAAGGAAGGAGCAGATAGGAACTTGTGAGGGGAGGTGAAGAAGTGGCAAAAGTCATGGAGTGGAAAGGAGAGAACAGGTTACTATGAAGAGAGAGGGAGCGGGCATTTGTGAAGGGGCTTCAGAAAATAGTTTTGCACTGCTAGAGAGGAAGAAGGTGGAGGAGAGAAATGATGAAATTAGAGGAGCAATTGATAAATGCCTGGACCAAACTGGAGCGGGGAGAAGTTCTGCTGAGAGAATTGCAACAGGGGCAAAAGGGGGAAATAACGTGCAGGTGGAAGAAGAGGAGGCAGAAATGAGAGACGGAGATGAATGGAAGCAAGCAGGGAATAAGAGTGGTGGAATCTTAGTGCTGGGGGACTCAATACTAAGATGAGTCAGGTGGGGTAGCAAGGGGGAGAGGCATAGTCGCATTTGGGTGAAAGCCATGCCAGGAATGACAGCGGAAAGGGTGGGACAATCTGTTCTGAAATATGCCAGAAGAGGTAGGGACAAGCCTCATTTTATTATACATCTTGGGATGAATGACCTGGCTGACAAGACAGTAGATATAGTCCAGAGGAGGTTTGAGGAACTAGGACAATTATGTGAGGGGTCAGGAAGATCAGTAACTTTTTCAGAGATACTTTCAGTGCCCAAGGCAAGCACAACAAGAAGGCTGAGAATAGAGGAATTTAACGGATGGCTAAGAACCTGGTGTTGTGCTAAAGGGTATGGGCTGTTGGGGGGGGTGGGAGGGACCTGGGAGGACAGTAGTCTCCATGTCAAGGACAGACTACACTTGAGTGAGGAGGGAAAGAAAGTGTTGAAACAGAGGTGGAGGAGTACATAGAGGAAGTAGAGAATTTAAACTAGGAGCAGAGGGTGGCAATTGGGCAAGAGACATGCAGAGAACACAGGTTGGGAAATCATATGAGCTTACCCTCCATAACAGTGACAAAGGACAAATGACAAGTACTATTGGCGATGCTACTAAAGGAGGGTAAGATTGGAGGGGGGGAGGGTGGAATGTGGTTACCCTTAATGCTAGGAGCCTTGGGAGGAAAACTGCAGAGTTACAGGTGCTCATGGCAGAGGGAAAGGTGCACATTGCAGGCATCACAGAAACATGGGCCACCTAATACAATGACTGGGACCTGTCTGTACCAGGGTACATGTTATTTTGTAGGGACAGGGTGATTGGGAAAGGAGGGAGTGTGGCACTATATGTGAAGGAAGGACTGAAGTGTGTAAGGGAGGAAGGGGAGGAGGGTAGTATGGAGTCACTTTGGATGCAAATCCAGGATTCCAAGAATAGGATTCTTAGAATGGGAGTGGTGTACAGGCGGCCATCTCAGACGGAGGAGTTAGACAGGAACTAGTGGGACAGATCAGGAGGACCAGCGAAGGGTAGTGTGTGATTGTGGGGACTTCAACATGCCAGGAGTGGACTGCAGTACCCCAACCAGGAATAGAAGGGAGCAGGTACTGCTGGATGCCTTCCAAGACAGTTTCCTGCTGCAAATGGTCAGTGAACCAACCAGGTTAGGGAAAACCCTTGACCTTGTGCTGGCAAATGGAGACTTTGTGAGAGAACTTACAGTGGAGGAACTGCTGTCAGGGAGTGACCACCACTCGGTATGACTCACAGTGGATATAGGCAAGGAAGGAGTGGAATCTGGCACAAGAGTGCTGGACTTCAGGAGGGCTGACTTTGGGAGGATGGGGGAAGTGGTAAAAGGGTACCTGGCCAGAATTCAATCTAGTATGGACACTAACTAGAGGTGGAAGCTCATAAAGCTGGGGATAGTGGAGGCAACCAAAACCTGCTGCAATGCCCAGAGCAAGAAGGCTAGGGCTAAGAAACTGAGCTGGTTGAGCAAGGAGGTCATGGAAAAGGTAAGGAGAAAAAGAGCTGCCTTTAGGAAGTACAAGAAAACAGGGAGAGGGGAGGACAGGGAGGGGTACTTGATGGAATCGAAGGAGGTGACAAGGGCAGTGAGGGGAGCCAAGGCATCTACGGAACTCAGGCTGGCACAAGGCATTAAGAAGGGGGAGAAGGACTTCTTTAGGTACATCAGGGAGAAAAGGAGCCTGCAGGACCACATAGTAAGGATTAGGAAGGAGGGGAGTTGGGTGGAAGTAGGGTGCGAAGGCAGAAGCACTAAATGAGTACTTCTGCTCAGTATTCACTAAAGAGAAGAGAGGGGTGACACCCAAGGGGGGAGAAATGGCAGAAACGGGGGGGTGACAGATGGAGAAATCATGGAGGGCAGAGTTTGGGAGGGTTTGAAGGCACTGAGGGTGGATAAGGCGCCAGGCCCAGATGGCATCCACTCCAGGGTACTGAAGGAGCTGGCAGAGTCCATGCAGGACCTTTAGCAGACCTATTAAATGCCTCACTACATTCAGGATGTGTACCTCAGGACTAGAGGATGGCTCATGTGGTGCTCCTCCACAAGAGTGTACCCAAGGATGAACCAGGAAACTACAAACCAGTGAGCCTCACATTAATCATGGGTAAGCTAATGGAGACTATTCTGAAGGAGAGGCTGGTGGCCCTCCTAGAGGCCAAAGGACTACAGGACAGCAGACAGCATGGCTTCATACAGGGCAGATCCTGCCAAATCAACCTGGTGGAGTTCTATGACTGGGTAACTAGGCAACTAGACGGGCCATGCAGTGGATGTCCTATATCTGGACTTCAGTACTGCATTCAACTCGGTGCCACATGGAAGGCTGGGAAGTAAGTTAGTAGGCACAGGGGCAGGTGCAAAGCTGGTGAGATGGGTAGGGAACTGGCTTCAGGGAAGGCAACAGAGGGTGGTGGTGGATGGGGAGCTCTCACACCCAAGGATAGTGATGAGCGGTGTTCCACAGGGCTCGGTGTTGGGACCAGTGTTGTTTGGGATATTCATTGCAGACATATCATTGGACATCAAGAGCAAGATCAGTCTGTTCGCTGTTGATACCAAGGTAGGAGCAGTGGTGGATAACCTGGGGAGGGGTGGCAGGGGTTGCAGGATGATCTGGCAAAGCTTGAAATCTGGTCAGACACCTGGCAACTGGGGTTTAATGCCAAAAAGTGCAAGGTGCTATATTTTGGGATGAAGAACACAAGGAGGAGTTACCAGCTGGGAGGAGTGCAGCTAGGCCAGACAGAGAAGGAGAAGGATCTGAGGGTGCTCATTACAGGGTCAATGAACAACTCAGTACAATGTAGGAAGGCAGCTGCAAAGGCCAACAAAATGCTGGGTTGTATTGCAAGGAGTATATCTTCGAGGAGGAAGAAGGTGATTCTGCCACTGTATAGGTCATTAGTTAGACCACACCTGGAGTACTGCGTGCAGTACTGGTGCCGCATGGAAGGCTGGGAAGTAAGTAAGTAGGCACAGGGGCAGGTGCAAAGCTGGTGAGATGGGTAGGGAACTGGCTTCAGGGAAGGCAGCAGAGGGTGATGGTGGGTGGGGAGCTCTCACACCCAAGGATAGTGATGAGCGGTGTTCCACAGGGCTCGGTGTTGGGACCAGTGTTGTTTGGGATATTCATTGCAGACATATCATTGGACATCAAGAGCAAGATCAGTCTGTTCGCTGTTGATACCAAGGTAGGAGCAGTGGTGGATGACCTGGGGAGGGGTGGCAGGGGTTGCAGGATGATCAGGCAAAGCTTGAAACCTGGTCAGACACCTGGCAACTGGGGTTTAATGCCAAAAAGTGCAAGGTGCTGCATTTTGGGATTAAGAACACAAGGAGGAGTTACCAGCTGGGAGGAGTGCAGCTAGCCCAGACAGAGGAGAAGAAGGATCTGGGGGTGCTCATTACAGGGTCAATGAACAACTCAGCACAATGTAGGAAGGCAGCTGCAAAGGCCAACAAAATGCTGGGTTGTATTGCAAGGAGTATATCTTCAAGGAGGAAGAAGGTGATTCTGCCACTGTATAGGTCATTAGTTAGACCACACCTGGAGTACTGCGTGCAGTACTGGTGCCGCATGGAAGGCTGGGAAGTAAGTTAGTAGGCACAGGGGCAGGTACAAAGCTGGTGAGATGGTAGGGAACTGGCTTCAGGGAAGGCAGCAGAGGATGATGGTGGGTGGGGAGCTCTCACACCCAAGGATAGTGACGAGCGGTGTTCCACAGGACTCGGTGTTGGGACCAGTGTTGTTTGGGATATTCATTGTAGACATATCATTGGACATCAAGAGCAAGATCAGTCTGTTCGCTGTTGATACCAAGGTAGGAGCAGTGGTGGATGACCTGGGGAGGGGTGGCAGGGGTTGCAGGATGATCAGGCAAAGCTTGAAACCTGGTCAGACACCTGGCAACTGGGGTTTAATGCCAAAAAGTGCAAGGTGCTGCATTTTGGGATTAAGAACACAAGGAGGAGTTACCAGCTGGGAGGAGTGCAGCTAGCCCAGACAGAGGAGGAGAAGGATCTGGGGGTGCTCATTACAGGGTCAATGAACAACTCAGCACAATGTAGGAAGGCAGCTGCAAAGGCCAACAAAATGCTGGGTTGTATTGCAAGGAGTATATCTTCAAGGAGGAAGAAGGTGATTCTGCCACTGTATAGGTCATTAGTTAGACCACACCTGGAGTACTGCGTGCAGTACTGGTGCCGCATGGAAGGCTGGGAAGTAAGTTAGTAGGCACAGAGGCAGGTGCAAAGCTGGTGAGATGGGAAGGGAATTGGCTTCAGGGAAAGCAGCAGAGGGTGGTGGTGGGTAGGGAGCTCTCACACCCAAGGATAGTGATGAGCGGTGTTCCACAGGGCTCGGTGTTGGGACCAGTGTTGTTTGGGATATTCATTGCAGACATATCACTGGACATCAAGAGCAAGATCAGTCTGTTCGCTGTTGATACCAAGGTAGGAGCAGTGGTGGATGACCTGGGGAGGGGTGGCAGGGGTTGCAGGATGATCTGGCAAAGCTTGAAACCTGGTCAGACACCTGGCAACTGGGGTTTAATGCCAAAAAGTGCAAGGTGCTGCATTTTGGGATGAAGAACACAAGGAGGAGTTACCAGCTGGGAGGAGTGCAGCTAGCCCAGACAAGGAGGAGAAGGATCAGGGGTGCTCATTACAGGGTCAATGAACAACTCAGCACAATGTAGAAAGGCAGCTGCAAAGGCCAACAAAATGCTGGGTTGTATTGCAAGGAGTATATCTTCGAGGAGGAAGAAAGTGATTCTGCCACTGTATAGGTCATTAGTTAGACCACACCTGGAGTACTGCATGCAGTACTGGTGCCCGTATCTGAAGAGTGACATTAAGTTACTGGAGGGGGTGCAGTGCAGGGTGACAAAGATGATCAAGGGGCTGGGGGACTTATCATATGAGAGAAGGCTGAGGGAGTTGAACATGTTCTCACTGGAGGAGAGGAGGGACAGGGGGACATGATTGAAACCTTTAAGTACATGAAAGGAATAAACAAGACAGGTACAGAGGGGCTGTTCAAAGTAAGGGAGGGGAGGGACACCAGGGGCCATGATATGAGACTGGAAGGAGGAAGGTTCAGGATGGAGATGAGGAGACACTTTTTTACAGAGAGGGTGGTGACTGGGTGGAATACATTACCTGCAGAAGTGGTATCCAGTAGAATAGTGGACTGCTTCAAAAGGGGATGGGACAGGACAAGGGGGAGGGTCAATGAAGGGGAAGGGTGGAAGGGAGGGGCAGCTGCAGAATAAGTGGTGCTAGCTGCACATTGGAGCAGACTTGATAGACCTCTAGGCCTTTATCTGCAGGCAAATTTCGTATGTTCGTAAGGGAGGTAGGCTGTGGCGAAGGTGAGACAGGGGAAGCTTCAGAGCAGGGAACGAGGTACTGATACAACTTCAGTGGTCTACATGCTGAGTTGGCATTATGCAATCAACCAAATAGGGTATTAAGTGCTGAAAAGAGTATGGTGTAAATTCCTCAAAGGCTGAGGTAGCCGTTGAAAATGATGACATATGTTTTTAGTTGTCAGCAGTGGCCCACGCCTCACAGGTGCAGCATCTCCATCCAGTGTCCACATATCCGGATGGAAGACTTGCATTTAGTCACCAATGCTGCACTGAGATGGTATGCATTGGCAAATGTCCATCAGAAAACTAAACAACCATTCCAATTGAAGTACTTTGTACCCGGCAATAAGAAAAAAGAAGACATTTTGAGCATTGTTACAACTAGGTGCCCCCCTCCCACCCACCATCTTTGCATGAAGCAATACTTACATCAGGGAATGGCTGTTAAACTGGAACCCTTGACATGAGCAGACTGTGTCTGATGAGCACAGCCAGCAGCCAGACTGGGAGGTAATAGACACACCCCAGCAGCAGAATTCCTGAATATTGACAGACCCATATGTAAGGTAAAGGATAGCTGCATTGTGCTTTTCTATCTTCAAATAATTCAAGCCACACAAAGTGAATGTTTCCCCCTCGTTTATTTTCTCTGCGATTCCATCAACTTCAAATACATGTATTCTTGCTTCTAGTTTGGTGCTAATCATTCAGTTCACATGCAGTGCTTATATATAAAACTGTTATCTTGAAAAAGCCAACACTCCAGTACAAACCAATCATAAAACAATAACATGTCTATTTTAAGCTGTGACGTACCTTTTTCTTCAAGAACAGGTTATTCATAGACTGTGTAGCTTGAAAACATGTTATTCATAAATGTGCTGGAAAACATGTTATTTATAAACATTTAATTCTGATATAATACTACAGCACATTTAATGTTGATATTACAAGACTAAAGCATCACAAGACATTTAGCTAGAAACTGTATCACAAGACAGCTAACTACTTAAACACTTTTGGTTACTATAAGAAATTACACTGAAGCATTCTGGAAAAAGGCTATACTTAAACACTTAGTTTAACTATTATAAAAGGTTATACTGAAATAAATGTTTCACTACGAAAGGTTACACTACACCATATAGAACATAGTTACTGTCAAAGTTTGACATCTCTGTACTGCAGTAACCACAAACTTAATACTTAACCATATCCACCAACCCTCAACCACCTCCTCCACCACCCGCCCACCAAAGACCATCACAAAGAAAGAAATACTTACCACACGTTAATGAATTGCACACATACTGAACAGCAGCAGTGACAGCAGTGCACCTGGAGTTAACAGCACCTGAATTCCTGCATGTGTTGACAAAAGCAAAACTAATACAATTACAATCTGACCAGATATTTGAGCTGCAGTCACCTATCCCTCCCAGTAATTAAAAATTGAGTACTTACTTTGTCCTTGTGCAATGTGAAATGTGGTGCATCCCAACATCCTGTATCCAAATCCAGGCATGCAGTCGTGATAACGTACTTCTCAGCACACTAGATAATATGAAATCAATACAAACATATAAGAACTGAAGACATCCCAATAGCAACCCACCATCCCCCTTCTCCTTCACCAGAAAAAATAAATACGCTTACAGTATGTGTGCAGCTGTAGCATCAACAGCAGCATCGATCAACTATGTGAAGAGGATCCCCATGAAGCAGACAAAGCATTACTTCTCGTGGCAACTAGACAGAGCAGCAGGCAGCAGCTACAGGCAACAGCAGCAGCAGCACTCAAAATGTTATGTAATCCACACTGACTTAAAACCACAGAGCCAACAGAGCTAACCAAGGAATCATCATTCTGAAATGATACTTCCAAAGTTCTCAATCAATTGAGAAACCAGCACCAGGAGGAAGCAAGTGCAACTTTCAGTAGCAGGGTCATTTTGCATCAGGATTTATTTTTCTCAGCATGGCAAACTGGCTTATGTTATGCTGCATGTCAGGGAGTGGCAGCACCATGGTTAGGCCTGAAACCATATTGAATGGTGCAGAAAACAGCAGATTTGGGTCCTTTGTGGATATGAACCATGTAACTGCATATCTGACACCAGATTTCAGTATGAATTTAATGTACCATTTTTTAGGAAACATTTATGGCCATGTACTGCCTGTGTTACACTCGCAGAAACACGATGTAGCCTAAAATCAATTGTAAACATTAGACCAAAGACCATTGTTTTGTCTGGGTGGGGGTTTGGGTGCCATAAAACATCATGGTTGAGACCTGATTTCAGTCTGAAGTTACTGCAACATTTTTTTGGAAACATTTCTGGACTTCTGGGCCATGTTAGGCAGTGCCAACACCATGATTAGGCCTTAAACTATTGGTAAACAGTGGGCTAAACAACATGTTTTGGTCCGGGTGGAAGGTGTTCAGCATATATAGAATAATGGATGGGCGGGCATTCCATAAAGCTGTATGCGGAGACGTGATGTACCTTTTCGACTAGCAGCATCACAAGCCAGCTCCTGCCCAGAAATCAGCCTTTTCGGTGGAAAGACTACTAAATCAGCATTTTTTTTCCTCTACCTACCGATCGCTTCAGTCTTCCAATTGGCCTCAACAAGATTAAAGAAGTCTCTCTGGAAAGAAACAGTCTTGCGGTGGATCATCTCATGTCTGATTTTATGGCCTATTGCAGCGATGGAGGCAGAAATGCGCCAGGCGCCTCCGTCTCATACTCCCCCACAATCACCCGAGAAGGGGCTGAAATTTTCAAAAGGCTACACCGGAGCATCCTCTAAAATACCGGCTATGGTGACAACAATGTCTGCCTCTTCACCTCTCACCGAGAAAAAATTTCTGGAAGAACTGCATCCTTTTAAGCTTGCACTGCAAGAAATCACATCAGAATTGAAAAATACTCGAGGGGAACTTGCAGACACCAATTGGGCGATTGCGGATACTACTGCTCGAGTCTCCTCATTAGAAGGCTGGAAAACCAAAATCAGATCCTGAGATTACCACATTAAGACAACGGCTTCACAAAATGGAAAGTAAATTATAGGATTTGGAAGACCGAAGCCGAAGAAATAATATTATCATCTTCGGCCTCCCTGAAGAAACAGAGGGCTCTGTACCCATTCTCTTCTTGCAAAAGATGCTCACCAAGATAGCGGGACCCTCTCCTAACAATACCACCTACGTTATAGAGAGGGCCCAGCACTCTTTGAGACCAAAACCTGCCTCTGACAAACCACCTCGACCGCTAATAATAAAATTCCTGAACTATCTGGACAAAACTTACATTTTGGGGAAGGTCAGAGATCTACAGCAAGTGCTTTGGGATGGTCAATCACTTTGTTTGGCACAGGATTTGCCTGCTACAGTCCGACAATGCAGGGTGGAATATCACCCTTTAGTCTCTAAGCACATTGCTGCAGGTATTAAATATAGAGTCCCTTACGTATTGAGATTTGCAGTGTCTGTCTCTGGATCTTGGCATAATTTCGATATAGCACAACAAGCCCTGTCAGCACTGCAATCACTACTTCCAGATCTCTTTCCTCCTCACTAAGGGTTACTGGAGTAAAAAGAGATTAATTATGTGGAGGTTTTTCTCTCAGTCTGACTGTGTGAATTTCCTATTGGGGCTAAATAATGATGTTATACTACGACCACTAGAGGGCAGCACAACACCGCGTTAACAGCCTTATGGCTTTTTTTTTCTTTTTTCCTTTTTCTTTTCCCATTGAGAAGAGTCAGGACTTATATTCAGGTCTGCATTTGCGGTGCAATTAGGAATTGGCTTACTGTTTAACTTCTAACTGAGGGTTCTGAAGATGTAAATAAGTTGCGATTGGGGTGGGGGAGAGTGGCTCATCCTTGTTAGGGGCTTATGACAAAGAAGCCTCACTCAGTTCTGAGAGGTTACATTATTAATAGTTATTGATGGAAGGGTTGTTGATGATCTTTCTTTTCTTCATTAAATATGTTTTTGGCTGTTTATTGGAGTGGGAGTCGAACGGCAGTTGTGAGTGAGTTGCAGGGCATCACGGGCTATAAAAGAGGCCGGGGGGGTGCTGCAGCTAATACATGTTCATATTTTTTGATCTTAAGTTTTGTTATGCTAAACTTCATCTGTCCAATTTTAAGTATTGGCAGAGCATTATCGCAGCTGAAGGAAGGGTTCTACTATTCTGCTGTGGTTAAAGGGGAAGTGGATGTAGAAATGGGTAAGGGTTTAGGTTGGGGGAAATACTGGGACTTCTATCTTTCCAATTTTATTTATGGGTGGGTCTTTTGTTTGGGGATGGGATGTCATTATATGGGATGGGATAGGGAAGGGATAATGGTACACACACTATTTTTTATGTGGTTTAAATTGTGGAGAATGTGTTACAATTGTGTTGAACATTTTTCTAATAGAACTACATACTGGTTGGATTTATATGACAATGTATAAAATATGCTCCTGGAATGTGAAAGGTGCCTAATCTCCAGCAAAGAGAACAAAAATTCTTTTACATCTGCAAAAACTAGAGGTAGACATAACGCGTCTTCAAGATACTCACTTGCTTTCCTCCCAGGGACTTCTTTTTAGAAGAACCTGGGTGGGCCAGGTCTTCGGAACAGCACCAAACTTCCGCAGTAATGGAGAAGCTATTCTCATAGCCCATAGAATACCTTTTCATTTGCTAGATACAATAGTAGACTCACAATATAGGTTTCTTCTTATTAAAGCCATAATTGGTCACTCTGAAATGATACTCAGCTAAGTCTATGGCCCAACAACAGATGATCCTGTGTTTTTTTCTCGACTTATGTAACACTTGATATCATAGTCAAATTACCCTCTGCTGCTTGGAGGTGATTGGAACCTGGATTTTTTGTAATATTATGGATCAGTCTGGTGCCAACACCCCCTCCCTCTCCCAAGTGCAATTAGCTATCCAAGAATTGATGGACACTCTGGGTCTAATCAATCCTTGGAAGACTCTTTTTCCCTCTAGGAAAGAATACTCTTTTCACTCAATTCCCCATAATTCTTTTCCAGGATCGATTATTTCTTGGTGGATATTGGACACCTTTCCTCAGTTACATCTTGTTTGTATCTTTCCAAGGTTATCTCGGTCCACCACCCCAGCTTGTTACACTGGGGTCCAGGTCCCACTACAGTTCAAAATAAAATATGGTGGTTTAACCATCAATTACTGAAATCCAAAAAACTTGAATCCCATCTCCAAAACTTCCTTTCTACCTTTATTAACAATAACGTACCCTCCATGGCTAAATTAGATATCCTCTGGGGGGCATTAAAGTGCACTCTTAGGGGTGAGATAATTAGACTAGCCACCATTAGAAAAAAATAACCACGCAGGTAACATCTCATCTTCTCCAAGAGATATGATCTGTGGAGCTATCACTTCCTCCCTCCCCCACTCAAACCACCCTTACTAATTTGGAAATTCTTAGGGATTGCTATAATTCTGTATTGACAGATTAAGCTGAATACCTCCTCCAAAAGTCTAAGGTTCGGTATTTTGATCAGGGAAACTTCTTACCCTTCATCTCAGGGCCCAAACTGTGGACAAGATAATACCTTCCATTTATAATGCAGCTGGTCTCATAGTTACCTCCCCTCAAGATATTCTCCTCCGTTTTCAGCAGTACTACTCTGATCTGTATTCCCGGCCCCGTACTCCATTTAATTCCCTGGAAGCAGAACATTTTCTACAAAATGTAACACTTCCTTCCTTAGACAACCAACAAGTGGAACATTTAAAGGCTCCTCTCCTGATGTCTGAAATATGCTCCCCTATTGATACATTACCACTGAACAAAACTCCAGGACCGGACGGATATACTGCAGAATTTTATAAAGCATATAAAAAACAATTAGCCCCTATTCTTTTAGACACCTATAATTATATCTATAAACATGGTATTTTAGATTACTCCCTTTCAGAAACCACAATTGTAGTCCTCCTTAAACCAGGGAAAGATCCTCTTTTTGTCACTAATTACCGTCCTATCTCCTTAGTAAATGTTAACTTCAAAATACTAGCAATGATTTTGGCCACTAGACTGGCAAAAGTATGGCAATGCCTAATAAGCCCAGAGCAGGGAGGATTTGTGCCTGATAGGCATTCTGCAGATCATATGTGGAAGCTCAGCCACCTTATTTCTGTATTCAGGGACTCCTCAGTACCTGCTGCCCTGGTGTCCCTGGATGCAGAAAAAGCTTTTGATCGGGTGTCATGGGACTATTTGTTTTATCTCATGTCTAAGTATCATATTCCCCAACAATTTATTCAATGGGTAAATGTTTTGTACACCCAACCAACGGCTCGTGTTCTCTGCAATGTCATGCTTTCTAATCCCATAGTCTTGAGCCAGGGCACCAGACAGGGTTCCCCCTTCCCCCCTTTTTATTTAATCTTTACCTAGAACCACTCATTCATTATATTAATACCTCCCCTTCAATTCAAGGTATCGTTGTTGGGCCCCATCAGTACAAACTGTCAGTCTATGCAGACGATATAATACTTCACATCTCACACCCTTCTACTTCAATAAAGTCTGCTTTACCTGTTATTAAACAATTTGGAAAATTCTCCAATTATAAACTTAATACAACTAAAACGGAAGTGATGCCTTTAAATAAATATACTTTTTCCTCGGAAGTGTCCCAGTTGGGCCTAAAATGGGTTAAAGATAATATGAAATATTTGGGGATTTACCTCTCTACTTATAATTCACAAATGAAACAATATAATCTAGATAAAACTCTATCCCAAATTAGTAAGGATCTTAATCTTTGGGTGGCACTTCCTCTATCTTTGTGGGGGAAGATTAATGTAATAAAAATTAACATTCTTCCCCGGTTATTATGCCCCCTTTATATGACTAATCTGTTTCTCCCTAAATCCTGGTTTCTCCAGGTGAATCGCATAATATCTAATTTTATTTGGGGCAAAAAAAAAAATGAGAAGAGCGATTGCAAAACTCCAGCATAGCAAAGTTAATGGTGGACTTCAGCTACTGGATCTTCTTCTTTATTAGTACTCAATCACATGTTTGGTATTATTACGATGGTCTCAAGAGATGTCGGCTGAGGTCTATCAGACTTACGTCCCGTAATGGCTTCAAATTGAAAGCACACTATGTTCTATCCATGGAATAGACATAGGTACTCTCATTTATGCTGTACCTAAGAATATTCCCAGAGATTTACTCTGTACGCCCATCAAGACCACTCTCCGGATCTACACTATGATGAATGCCAAGCTTCATTTATCTTTAGAGAAAGATACTTCACAATCATTTCTTAAAAATCCTAATTTTAAGATTGATGGTAAACCTCTACATAAAAAAATTCTGGCACTTTTATTCCAAAATTAAAGTGATTGATCTATTAAGTGTCCAACGTTTGTTGATATTCCAAGAGGTGAGAAATAAATACCAAGTACCTGCTGATTATGTTTTAAATATCTTCAGTTATCCCATATGCTTCACTCACATTTTGGGCTGAGATCCTGGAACCAATATCTATCCGGGCCCCTGTTACAAACTATCTCATCACCTCCTACATCGCATTTCATCTCCTACTTCTATCATCTCCTGAGAGAATATCTGGAGTTGCAAAATTGCCATCCACAATATGTGTGGGACCAAATATTGACGATTCCTTCTTCCGGGGAGAGACCCTGGTCTAGTATTTGGCAGCATCTATACCAAGATGTGAGGTGGGATAGATATCGTTTACTACAATTTTTTGTCGTCCATGATTTATATTATACCCTGGCTAAATTACATAAAATGGGGCTATTCTTTTCCAACTTATGCTCCAGATGTGAGATACTGCCCAGTAATTTATTGCATATACTATGGGAATGTAAAAAAGTTGTACCCTTTTGGGCGGCTATCAAAGATAACTTAGACCCCCAGTTGGGCCTCTCTGATGCATTTACACCTGAAATTTGTATTTTGGGTAATTATGGATCAGTACTACTGGGGAAACAATGTAAACATATGGCTATGATATCCTTATGTGCTAAAAAAATTATCTTATGACACTGGCTCGACCAAACAATACCTTCCAGAGCTGAATGGATCAAGGAAGTTCTTTTTGCCTTACAGGCTGAAAAGATTATAGCCCAGATGTCTGACAGACTTCATTATTATAATGAAGTATGGGCCCCTCTGCATACCTTACTAACAGTCTAATTATTTTAATGTAATATTCGTTTCTGATAATTTGGACATTTGACCATGGATACGTAACTCTCCTTATTATTTTAAATGTTGGTGTGTACCGGGAAGGGGGGGTATTGGGGTTGAAGGTAGGTTGGGTAGGTTGGAGGGAGGGAAGGGAGGAGGGTAGAGTATGTAAGATCAGTTGTGTTATACTAATATCTAATGTATTAACGTCTTTTTTTTCTCTTTTTTTAAGTACTCCAATACTCTGAGTAGAAAATAGTTTCAAATTGTAGAAAGCTGAAGGAGAATCTTAACACAATATATGTATGCAATTTTTGTTTTCTCCCCTTTTTCTATGCAACTGTAATCACAAGTATGTTCCTTACAGCTGCAAAAGATATAAACCAATAAAGTTTATTCAATTGAAAAAAAAAGAATAATGAATGGGCAACAATGAACAACAACAACAACAAAAATGTTCCACCATACACTATATAACAGCATCTGTGATACCTGATTTAGGTCAGAACGCACTGTACAATTTTTTGGTAAACATTTCTGGACATGCAGTGACGGTACTGCACTCTCAGAAACAAGATGTGGCCTAAAAACAATTATAAACAGTGACCAAAACAGCTTTTTAATGTCTAGTTGCTGGTGGGACACCATAAAACATCAGGACTGACAGCAGATTTCAGTCTCAATTTGATGTCACATTTTTTTGCTAAACATTTCTGAACTTGTAGGCCCTGTTTGGCACCAGCAGCTGTGAGTTTTAGGCAGAAGTATTTGGCAAACAGGCCCTAAAACAGCTATGTAATGTCTGGGTGGTGGGGGGAGCACTATAAAATGTCAAGGCTGAGACCTGATTTCAGTCTGGATTTACTGCAACCTTTTTTGGGAAACATTTCTGGACTTATGGGTCATGTTAAACAGTGGCAACACTCTGTCTCACTTGACATTCTCAATGTCATCCTAATTTTTTCTGGTCACATTTCTCGCCTTATCATGCCTACTCTGCACAGCATGGCTTCAAGAGGCTGTCTTAAAGTGTGGCCCTTCTAGAGCACATTTTGGAGTGGGTGGTGGGGGTGTGGTTGGGCACTACAACACCAAATTAACATTGTGGCAAGCCATGGGGACACACGTGTTAAGCACAAAAAATTTACATAATGTTTAACTTCACAATACAAATGCTTATGTTTCTAACATTGTTGTGTACATATTTATTCAGACTGATCCTACACACAACCAAAACAACTGCCATCCCACAACATCAAACATAGCTTTGGGAAAAAAATTTGTTCATAGGAACAATTTATAAATTACAACACTTTACATTTGTGGATAGGAGGAAATACATACATAGTGACTAACATAAACCGAGGAGAAAGGTACAGTGATTATGGGTAAAGACTAAAAGTGACTGACAGACAGTGACACATGACAGGGGGCATATGCAGAGTCAGGTCAGGCACAGACAGGGTATACATATGAAAGAGGAAAGGAAGGGAGCATAAACATTGCATAACACACTAAAACATGAGCAACAAAAAGAAACAAAAGGATATAAAAGAAGAAGAGGACAGACTATATATATATATTTTTTTTTTTGGTTTGTTTTTTGTTACTTTTAGAGAGTGCAGATGAGGGAAGAGTGACAGCAAGAAAGCAAGGACAGGAGAAAGAAAAGAAAAAAAAATGTTGATGTCAGTGCTGCGCTGACATTATCTTTTCTGGTCTGGACCATTGCACTCCACCGGCGCCAGGTACCAATTCTGCCCTACCACCACCATGCAGCTCTGCCAGAAGTTTAAACATTTTATGCTGCTTCTCAAGGAGTTACCTGAGGTCCCCCTTGACCTCCTGGCGGAAACTGTTAAACTCACTGTGCAGAGCTCTTACCTCTCTGCACACCACTGCCAGGTCTTCTTGGCTCACTACTGCTGGTGCTGGAACATGAGCAGCTGGGGCGGCTGCAGGCTGTGCTGGTCCACTGCCATGAATACGGTGAAGCCTGTGTCTGTAGTGTGAGGGTAATTGGGGCTCTGCAGCTGCCTCCTGCTGCTGCCACCACTCCCTACTTGCACAGTGTCCCTGCTGACCACTGGCCCCTTCCTCTTGTTTGCCCCCTTCCCCTTCCACTTCTAGCTGCTCAGCACCCCAGGCCCCTCTACCTGCTGCTGCTGCCAACTTTTTTAATTTTTTCAGTCAATCTGCAGGGTGGTGGTGGTGCTGCAGATGGCTCCTTTGGCCACCAATGTCAAAATGACCCCCAGTCTTGCCTCTTTGAATGGATCAGCCACACAAGTTGCAGATCACCATTGTGCTGTCAGTGGTGTTTTTTGTGAAAAAACACCATACAGCTAATGACAATTTCTGTGTGGGGGGGGTATGTTACCAACAGTTGATGTTCCAGGGCCAGTGGCCACATCATGTTCCTGCTCAGGGAAGGTGGGGGCGCATGCTTCAGCTGGGGGATGGTATCTGGAGGCACCTGCTGCTGCTGCCTGGGGGTGGGGGCCACATGCTGCTATTGCTGGACAACAGGAAGATCCTCATACTGCTGGGTATCATGCTACTGCTGGAAGGGGGTGAGGGACTCGTGTTACTCCTGGGGAGTGGGGTTCCATTCCCATGTAGGGGGGGTGGCAGAACATGCTCCTGTTGTTGTGGGGGCACAGACCTAAAGGCCTACCTGTCAATGTGAACACTGGGGGGGTGGTGGTCCAGCTGCCTTCTTCCAAGTTTCTACCTTGTCGCTACCTTTCCTATCCATTCTCCTACACATAGAAACATAGAATTTGATGGCAGATAAGGACCGCTTGGCCCACCTAGTCTGCCCATTACCCTACCTAACGTGTAAGTTGCAGATCCTAGTTAGCCAACAGCCTACTTCTTCCCACCCTCCCACTAGAATTACCTTATGTCTGTCCCTTGCATTCTTGAATTCCCTCACTCTTTTTGGCTCTACAACCTCTTCAGGAAGGCTGTTCCATGCATCTACAACTCTCTCTGTGAAAAAATACTTCCTCACATTACCTCTGAGCCATCCCCCCTCTATCTTCAAATTTTGCCCCCTTGTTCTTGCACATCTCTTTTTCTGAAAGATGCTACCCTCTAGGACTTTGTTGATTCCCTTGAGGAATTTGAAAGTTTCTATCATGTCCCCCCTCTCCCTCCTTTCCTCGAGGCTATATATCTTAAACTCCTTTAGTCTTTCCTCATATGTCTTCTGGTGCAGACCCTGCACCATTTTGGTTGTCCTCTTCTGGACAGCCTCCACCCTGTATATGTCTTTGTGGAGATGGGGTCTCCAGAACTATACACAGTACTCCAGATGTGGTCTTACCAAATGTCTGTACAGAGGGCCAACAACTTCTTGTTTTCTACTGGTGATGCCTCTCCCTATGCATCCAAGTATCCCCCAGCCCTCCTTACTGCCTTCTCACATTGCTGGTCCACCTTTACGCCATCTGATATCACTATCCCCAGGTCCCTTTCCATTTGTTGTTGTCAGTATCTCACCCCCATTGTGTACTCTTCTCCTGGATTTTTGTTTCCCAGGTGCCTTACTTTGCACTTCTTTGTGTTGAATCTAAGCTGCTATGCATTTGACCATTCCTCCAACCTTGCCAAGTCCCTTTTCATCCTTTCCACCCCACCTTGCGTATCAACCCTGTTGCAGATCTTTGTGTCATCTGCAAAGAGACGTACTTTCCCTTCCAGTCCCTCTGCAGTGTCACTTATAAAGACATTATAAAGGTCTTGCCCCAGTACTGAACCCTACGGTACCCTACTAGTAACCCTCCTTTCTTCACTGTGGACTCCATTTACTATTACTCACTGTGTCCTGTTGTCTAGCCAGTGTTTTACCCAGGCTACCACCCTAGGACCCACTCCCAGGCTGGCTAATTTGTTTATTAATCTTTTGTGCAGGACTGTGTCAAATGTCTTGTTAAAAATCTAGGTAGGCCATGTCCACAGCCCCTCCCTAGTCTACTACTTTCGTCATCCAGTCAAAGAAATCAATTCGATTCATCTGACGTGACCTTCCCACTGTGAATCCATGCTGCCTTGGGTTCTGTGCCCCACTGACCTCTAGGTACTCAACAGCTCTTTCCTTCAAGAAATGATTCCATCATTTTCCTTACCACTGAGGTCAAACTGACAGGTCTGTTGTTTTCTGACTCTCTCTTGCTCCCACTTTTGTGAAGGGGGATCATATCTGCCCTCCTCCAGTCCTCAGGTGCCATACCATCCTCCCATGATTTATTGAAAAGGGTAGTCAGTGGTGTTACTAGTTCTTCCCTTACTTCACCTAACTCCTTACTACAAAAAAAAAGAGAGGAAAAGAAAGGGGAGAGAGTTTTACACACACACACACACACACACACACACACACACACACACACACACACTCACACACACACACACCTCTCAGTCACAGGAAGGAAATAATAAACACACACATCAGGTAGACTAAAGAAAAGAGAACAACTCTATTATTTTTTTAAACAAAAGGCTGTGTACAAGTCAACACAGAACAATCTCTCTGTTGGTGTCTGCTTCTTCAAAATCTCAAGCAACTTAGCAAAGGAACTAAATCTGTCCCTTCCTGCCTGTTTACAGTCATCCATGTGATCTGCAAAGAGTAAATCATGTGACAATCCCAATTTCACCTAATATTAACACAATGCAAAATTTACGGCAAAATTTCAATATAAGCATGTAATTATGTGAAATATTTCACTGGACTGAACTGGTGATTTCGCTGGCAAAATTAAATGTTGCAACATCTCTACATATGAAACTATTCAGAACTGAAGTTTTTTTCTTTTGTAATCAGGTCTGAAGATAATCAGATAAAAGTATATCTTTATTGTTGATAGAGATGTTTATGGTATAAATATCTATCTATTCCTTCACTGAAATACTGGCAACATGGTCTGCAACTGTCCAGTAGGGGAAGCAGGCTCCTGGGTGATAGGTTTAAATGCTCCATTAGGAAGCTTTAAACTAGCCAAGGGGGAGGCACTGATAAGAAGCAAGGAATTCCCAGCCTCCCCCCACAAAACAGGGTCATCAGCAAGGTAAACACCAAGGTAGAGATGTCAGTAGGGAGCAGGATGGGGTACATGGAGTAAAAGCTAAAGACAGTAAGGGCAGGGATGGGGATAAAAGAGGCAGGACCATAATAAAATTGAGGGTGATGAGTACCAATGCCTGTAGTCTGGGTAACAAGCTTCCTGATTTAGCAGCCTTGATGGAAGAGGGACACCTGGATATGGTGGCAGTCACTGAAACACGGCACACAGAGAACCATGATTGGGATGTAACCATACCAATCTACAATCAAGGGTGTGCAATCTACAGGAGTGACAGGGAGGGTAAAAAAGGGGGAGGAGTAGCTCTCTACATAAGAGAAGGGATCAAAGCAACAAAACTAAAGAGTAAAAGGGGAAGAGTGGTGGCACTGTGGGTCACCTTGGAGACAGGTAATGACACCACAATCCACATGGGATTGTATACAGACACCCATCTCAGGGGGAGGAAATTGACAAATAAATACTAACATACTAAAATGCCAGCAGAATAGGTCTAATGGTCTTTTGAGTCTGCTCGATTGGTCAGCCTCCACCCTGAGTGCTGACCTTGCTGCCCCCCTCGCCTTCTCTGGCTTCTCCCTTCCCAGTTCCGGATATTCTTGCTGCATTGGATTTTGCTTCCAGAACCCTTCCCCTGTACCTGTCCCACCCCCTCCACCAGCCCCCTAGGCAGTGCATTCCATGGTTCCACCACCCTCTCAGTGAAGTAGCACCTCCTCCTTTCTCCCTGAATCGCCCCTCCAGCTTCCACCCATGCCTCTAGTGGTCCCTCCTCCTTCCTTCGAAGCACCTTGACTGTTCCTCCCTATTTACCCTCTTCATGTACCTGAAGACCTCTATCATGTCCCCCCGGTCCCTTCTCTCTTCCAATGTGTACATATTTAGCTCTTCGAGCCTCTCCTCATAGGTCCTGTCCCCCAAGCCCCAAATCATTTTGGTTGCCCTCCTCTGGACCCTCTCCAGGAGTTTAATGTCCCTCTTTAAGTGTGGCCTCCAAAGCTGCATGCAGTACTCAAGGTGTAGCCTCACCAAGCAGTTATACAGAGGGAGTATCACTTCCAACCTTCTGGAGGTGATCCCCCTAGTGATGCATCCCAGCATCCTGTTGGCCTTGGCTGCTGCCCTTCTACAAGTCTCTGAGTTGTTCATCTTGACATCTACCACCACCCCCAGGTCCCTCTCAGCCGTCGAGACTTGTAGCATTCCCCCTCCCAGGGTGTACACTTGGCCTGGGTTTCTGGCCCCCAGGTGGAGTACCTTACATTTCCCTGCATTGAACCTCAGCTTCTACTTTCTAGACCATCTTTCCAGAGCTTCCAGGTGCCCCTGTAGGGCCATCCTCCCTTCTTCCCTATCCACCACCGCCCCCAGTTTTGAGTCATCTGCAAAGAGACTCATCTCACTCCTGATTCCTGTCCTTATGTCAGAGACATAGGCGTTGAACAGGAGGGGCCCAAGGACTGATCCCTGTGGGACCCCACTAATGACCCTCCTTGGGGATGAGACTATCCAGCCAACTATGACCCTCTGGGTCCGGTCCTGGAGCCAATTGCCTATCCATCTGATCATCTTGTTCCCCACCCCCATTTCTCCCAGCTTATCCAACAGGCCCATGTGAGGAACAGAGTCAAATGCCTTGCTGAAGTCTAGAAAGAGGACATCCACTGGTCTACCCAGGTCCAAGGCACTCATCACCCAGTCATAGAACTCCACAAGGTTTGTCTGACACAATTTCCCTGGGACAAATCCATGCTGTCTATTGTCCAGGCACCCTGACTTTTCCAGGTCCCCCCCAGCCTCTCCTTGACAATGCCTTCCATCACCTTGCTCACCACCGATGTCAGGCTGACAGGCTTGTAGTTCCCTGCCACCTCCCTTGATCCCCCCTTGTGGATAGGCACTATATGCACCACCTTCCAGTCCTGGGGCACTCACCCTGTTCTCAGAGAGATGGTGAAAAGCTCCGCCAGGTGTTTCGCCAGGACATCCACAAGTTCCTTCAGCACTCTGGGATGTAATTTATCTGGCCCCAGTGCTTTCTCCATCTTAAGGGAGCTGAGGGCTTCCCTCACTCTCTCTGCTGTGATTTCCACTTCCGGTACCTCTTCTCCCTGCTTAGCCCTCCCCCATCCTGCCAGTGATGCCTCCCCCTCTCCCCAGACCCGCCGATCGGTAAGGGACCCCCTCCTCAGTATCTCTGTCTCCTCCCATGTATGATGCAGCATGTTAGAAGGCATCCTTAGAATGGCAGAACAAGGGGAGATTTTGTTGATGTGGGACCTGAATATGCCAGATGTTAATTGGAGCACATGTGCTGCAGCCACATCCAAGAGCAGGGACTTTCTCGATGCCCTGCAGGGGGCATGCCTCAGACAGCTAGTGTTGGAACCCACTCAGGAGGGAGCAATCTTAGACCTGGTACTCTCTCAAATAGAGATGGTGAGAGGATCATAGATTTAGAATTGCATAGCTATCTGGGAACTAGCAGCCACTGAACAGTGTGGCTCACGATAAACACATCTGTAGAGTCAAGTCATACAAAGACAAAAGTACTGGACCTTAGGCAGGCTGATTTTGGAAAAATGGATTAGTGCCTAAGGAATGCACTGGCAAAGGGTCATGAAGGATGGGTAGACGAGCAATTGGAGAAAATCAAAACTTCCATCACAGAGGCAACAAGTCTTTGTGTGAAGCAAGTAAACTAAACAAAACAAAGTAAAAAACCACTGGTTCTCACAAGAGGTGGTGGGAAAGGTTAGGGAGAAAAAAGTAGCATTCAGGAAGTATTAGGAAATACAAAATGAGCAGGACAGAAAACTGTACCAGTTAAAGCAGAAGTAAGTGGGGAAGGCAGTCAGAATAGCAAAGGCATAAACTGAGGCAATGATAGCCAACTGTGTTAAGAAGGGGGATAAAACCTTTTATAGGTACATCAGAGAATGAAGAAAAACCAAGGAAGGGATAGTGAAGCTTAGCAAAGGAGAGGGGAGATGGGCAGAGGATGACAGTGGGAAAGCATAGAGACTGAATGAATACTTTTGCTCAGTATTTACAAAAGAAGAGGGGGAGGTACCTAAGCCAAGCAATAGAAGCACTCTAGACAGGAGAGTCAATAACAGTACCATTCACAGAAGAATGAGTCCTGAAAGAACTCCTATAACTCAAGGTGGACAAAGCAATGGGGCCTGATGGGATTCACCCTAGAAACCTAAAAGAACTAAGGGAGGACCTAGTAACACCACTGACCACACTTTTTAACAAATCATGGGAGGATGAGGTGGTACCTGGGGACTGGAGGAGGGCAGATGTGATTCCCCTTCACAAAAGTGGGAGCAAGGCAGAAGAAGGAAACTACAGACCTGTTAGTTTGACCTAAGTGGTGAGGAAAATGATGGAATTACTTCTAAAAGAAAGAACTGTTGAGTACCTAGAGGCCAGTGGGGCACAGGACCCAAAGCAGCATGGATTCAGAGCATTAAGGTCATGTCAGATGAATCTAATTGATTTCTTTGACTGGGTGACCAAAATAATAGACCAGAGAGGGGCTGTGGAAATGGCCTACCTAGACTTTAGCAAGGCATTTGACACAGTCCTGCACAAAAGATTAATAATCAAGTTAACCAGCCTAGGAGTGGGTCCCAGGGTGGTAGCCTGGGTAGCAAACTGGCTGCACAACAGGACACAGAAGGTAATAGTGAATGGAACACATTCTGAAGAAGGGGTTACTAGTGGAGCACCTCAGGGCTCAGTACTGGGTCCAGTCCTCTTTAACGTTTTTATAGGTGACATTGCAGAGGGTCTGGAAGGAAAAGTATGCCTCTTTGCAGATGACACAAAGATCTGTAACAGAGTTGATGCACAAGGGGGGCTAGAAAGGATGAGAAGGGACTTGGCAAGGTTGGAGGAATGGTCAGACATATGGCAACTTAGATTCAATGCAAAGAAGTGCAAAGTAATGCACCTGGGAAATAAAAATCCAGGAGCAGAGTAAACAATAGCAGGGGAGGTACTAACAACAACAACAGTAATTGAAAGGGACCTTGGGGTAGTCATATCAGATGACCTAAAGGTGGGTAAGCAGTGTGAGAAGTCAGTAAGGAGAACCAGGGGGATACTGGGATGCATAGGGAGGGGCATCACAGGTAGAAAAAGGGAAGTGGTTCTCCCTCTGTACATACAGTTGGTGAGACCCCACCTGGAGTACTGCATGCAGTTTTGGAGACCTCATCTACACTAGGACATAGACAGGATGGAAGCAGTCCAGAGGAGAGCAACTAAAATGGTGCAGGGTCTACATCAGAAGCCATATGAAGAAAGACTGAGAGAGCTTAATATGTATACTCTTGATGTAAGGAGGGATGGGGGCACATAATAGAAACTTTTAAGTACCTCAAGGGAATCAACAAAGTCCAGGAGGGTAACATCTTTCAGAAAAAGAGATGTGTAAGAACAAGGGGGCACAATTTAAAGAAGGGGCGGCGGCTCAGGAGTAATATGAGGAAATTGTTTTTCATGGAGAGAGTGGTGGACACATGGAACCACCTTCCTGGAGAGGTTGTGGGATCTAAAACAGTGGAGGAATTCAAACATGCATGGGACAGACATAAGGCAATTATAGTGGGGGGGTTGCAGGAAGTAGGCTGCTGGTTAACTAGAATCTGCAGCTTATCCTATAGGTAGGGAAATGGGCAGACTGGGTGGGCCAAGTGGTCCTTATCTGCCATCAAAGTCTATGTTTCTATGCTTGTACGCATGCACAAAGCAAATTTTGTGGAGCCACATGGACAGAGTATGGGCTACAGAGGTGTGCGCTGTACCAGCCAATGCAATTGAGCCTGCAGGAGGTATGCATGTGAACACCCACTCCTGACAAAACTGGTCCTGAGCTGTCTGAAGGGTGCTAGCTTCTCATACACAAAAGAATGCAGCCACATGTATCACAGTGTGGCTGCATCCTTTTATGTGTGCCACCATCCATTCAGCCGGCAAATCCCACCTCTCACCCAAAATAGCATCCACAATGTCCAGTGGTTGTCTGGCCAACTCCACCACTGGAAAACACAACACCCCAAACTCAGTTTGGCATTTGTGCACCTAACTCTGCTGCCAGACAATGCAACAACTCTCCTAGAAACTCTGGTGATCAGGTGCCCAGTCCCACTACTGGCATAGAGAACAACCCACCCTTAACTAACTCAGTCAGGTGTCCAACACTGCCAGTGGAACAAACAGCAACCCCCCCAAAAATATATCTGGTTGTCAGGTGTCCAAACTTCTAATAGAACAAACAACCACCCCTCAACTAATTCCAGTGGTCAGGTTCCCAACCCTGCCACTGGCAAAAAGAACAACCCACACCCCAACTCTCTCAGGTGGTTAGTTGTCCAACCCCTCTGCTGGAACAAACAATAAATCCGCTGCCAAGTAGCTTTATTGGTTGAGTACCCAACCCTGCCACCAGAAAAAAAATACCATCCCAAAGTAACCATGGTGGTTGAGTAACTAACCTCACTACCAAAAAATGGTCACCCCAACAGCATGACACTGGGGTGCCCAGCCCTGGTACCACTGAACATCAAACTGACATTGGGGTGCCCAGTCCCTAGTGTCAGTGCCTGCAATAAAAAAAGGCCCCTTGTCCTCTTAGTTAATTTTTTTACCGGGAAAAAAGAGAAAATGGTCCAGCAGACTTTTTTATCCTTTTGCCCCAGATTTTTAACATAGCCTTTTTTACCATCACCTTATGAAGAAGGGAGTATATTGTTTTTAAATCCCCTCCCAAATATGCCTTCACAGTCAGTCTGCTTTCCTTTCAGACAGGAGTTAAAAAATTCCACCTGTCTTGATCATAAGGTGGGATCATATAATGACCATATTGAAAATGTGGGGTCAAAATGTAAAAAAAAAAAAGAAAGAAAGAAAGAAATTGTGAGTTAACATTACATTTTTTTTATGTTTGCTCATTACATTGTGACTTTTGAAATTCTGTCCCCAAATTTCAACATGCTCTCTTGTTACCTCACCTGATGAATATGACAGATGCTATTGTTCAAATCCCATCTGAAACATGTTATTTTGGCTATGTTGAAAATCTGAGGCCAAAACATGTAAAAATATTATTTTTGCACCATCTGGCCTCAAATCTTCAACATAGCCCTTGGGGTACCCCAACTCATGAACATAACAGATATCATTTTTCACTTCCTTCTCAGTCACTCTGCAAAATCTCTATTCTGGGGCTATTTAGAAAATTCTACCTATCTTGATCATATTGTGGGGTCATTACAAGACTATGTTGAAAATTTGGTGACAAAATGTAAAAAAAAAGTTTTGAAGAAACTGTGCACTTATAAAGATGTTCTTATTCTGTTCATATTTTTTTTTCAGCTGTAGGGCCTCCATATTTAAACAAATGGTAGGAAACTAACCAGATTAATACCATGCTAACCATACATAGCGCCAGCTGGCTAGGTGGGAGTCATATTCAAAGGCCTTACATGTAAATACATGTGCTGCACTGACCCGACAGCATGATCACATAGAATATACTAGTATACTTTTGCAAATGAGGGATCCCCTGTACATTCTGGGTGTATCACAGAAATGTATAAATTTATAATTTTTCAGCAGTAAAAGACCGATTGGTCCAGCCATTCTGCTTAGTTGGTCCCTGCCTAGTCTGTCACCACAAATCCTAACTGGTCTCTGGTATCTTCTCTCTTCCCTGCCCATTTCCTTATACTCCCCTCTGTCTATCTCATGCATGCCCACCACTTCCACTGGCAATCTATTCCAGACATCCACCACTATTTCAGTGAAGTAATACTTCCTTATCTGCCTCCTAAGCTTCTTCCCTTCTAGCTTCATTGCATGCCTCATGGTCCCCTAGCTACCCCTCTACTATGCTTGAGTACCTAGGGGACTGCCCACTGTGATGACTGCAATGCTATCCCTCTTTATCAGCACCAGGTCAGAACTGCTACCCCATCCAGCAGTATATTCAATGGTTTCAGCAGCACTAAACTGCCTCTGGTGCATCATTTTAATGTTGCCTAAATCTTACTCTTATCACCACATACAGTTGCCCCCCCCCCATAGTTTGTTCTGTAGCTGTCTTGCATATTTCTGGTGTTCTAGTTCCACCCTACCTCTTGATTACCTGAACTGTAGCTGTCTTTATTCCTGGTGGTCAAGTGATCCCTCCACCACCAAATACCCATCCTCCAGCCATCTGAAATATTTCTGATAGTCTAATGGTCCCAACCATATGGGCATCTTACACCCACCCTACCCACCCACTCAGGATAGTCCTCCCCACACCTCCTTGCACCAGTCACCTAAGCCAAACCATGGCAATAGTGATAGAAACCAGCATAACCCTCTACTAACCACCTCAGCAAGAAATCATGAGTAATGTAGACATAGCTATTTCCACATTACTCACAGTTGCTCACTGAAAGTCAGATGACTTTTCTACAGCACACATGATTACTCACAGACATTCAGATGGCAGGTGGCTGAGATAATGAGCAAAGGGTTTTGCCAGTAACTGTCACTAGAACAATATTTTGCCTTAGGGGACATGAGTGTGGGGTGGGTGCATGGAGGAGGGTCCTGAGTTGGTAGATCAAGAGGAGGTCAGATACCCTTACAGGGGGGCACTAGACTTTCAAGAATATTCAAGGCAGCTATGTAATAGGCTTTCAGAGGGAGTACACACAGACTAATGAGCATACAGTATAATTGACAGGCAAATGGCCCATAGTGCCTTGCTTGCCCACTGGGCTCTTTAGTATCTGAGGGATGAATATGACCCACAGGAGCCCTGGTGCTATCCTGGTTGGGCTGCACTAGCTCCACTGGGCTTCTATAGCCAATACTCAGCCTGGAGCTGTGTTAAAATAGTACATAGTCACTATGCAGTACATTGACATCAGATAGCACATTCCTGTTAAAGTGTGCTAATTGGTAGCATGTTACCTGAGCTGGCCATGCACTAAATACCGCACAATTCTCCTGACAGTGCAGTGTACACAGTTGCCTCTGAATATGGGGATTTAGAATATCTAGACTGGTAGAATCCAACATCCACAAGACAGTGGCTTCTGTGGGTAAGAAATGTCTGCCTGTAGCAACAATATATTTTTTTAACTACTCTTGAGTCCCTTTTTCTCTGCAATTGCTGTACTTTCTCTTCATACTGCCTGAACATTTTTTTTCCCAGGAGAGACATACTAAGCTGAAAGCTTGTTTACATGTGCAGCCTGGGACACAATGAAGTCAAGTGACTTGCTCAGAGTCACACAGTATGCAAGTGGTGGCTGTGGGATTCAAACCCAGGTCTCCAGCCTCTGAACATTCTATAACATTAGTAATACCATTCTGGGCCTGTGACAGGGTGGACTAGGACCCTGTATCAGTTGTTATGGAAAGAGTTTGAATTAAGGGATATGTTTTATTCTCCCCTTTACTGTATATTGCCTTTCTGATTGCGCAACCAAATTGTCCTGTGAGACCTAGGATTTGATCACCCTGACAGTCTCACAATTCTTTGCCTCTCACTGTCTCTCAGTCTTTTCTTGCTGTTTGTCATTTCCTGCCTTGCATATCTGCTGGTATAACAATATATGCAAATCATTATGTGGAAATGTAACTGATATTGGGATCCCTTTGTTTAGAAAATATATAGTGTTACTGTTGAAATGTATATAATTATAATTTGAGATGATAGCAAAAAGCTATTGGAAACTCAAAAGGTTACCTTAGAACAATTTTTAATTCTTTTGCAGAAGAGCTGTGGAAAAGGGGCCTCCGTTCTGGGACATCGTGTTCCTGCCAGCACCTACCTGAAATATACAAGAACACTTTAGAAAAAAACAGGATGCTTGTTAAGAAGGGGAGTTGCAATGACTTATAAGAGAGCTGCGCTGAAATTGCTTGAAAGAGGGTCACTGAGATTGAAGGAAAATTCAGATGCATTTTCTATTTATTTGGCCTTTGTAAATAGTTACCCTGAACAATTTTATTTTTTAATGTTATTGCTAGTACAAATAAAACTCTTTATTGTGAATTCTACAACTGCCCCTGGTTTTTCCTATGCTTTCTGACCTGTGCCTTGATGACAGATGGTATCAGAGTAAGTGGGATTTACACCGTGCATACTCCGATCCAGGTGTTTTGTGCATGGGTACTGGAGGGAACTAGTACCAGGAAATCATAGAGAAAGGTATGGATTCTGCAGCAGTAAGTCCAAGAGTGGTTACCAGGAAAATGGCAGCCAAACTGGCAGGGACAGAAGTCCAAGCTGAGATTGTACAGCCAGCAGGAGTTATGGAAAAAGAACAGGCAGTGACAGAACCTGAAACCTTGATGGACTTTTTCAAATGGTGGACTATGCAACAAAAAGAGACAGAGAAGCAGAGAGAAAAAAAGATTTAACATTTGGAAGCACACAGGAGGGAAGAAATGCAGTGACAGAAGCAGTAGATGAAAGAATAGATGCAGTGACAGGAGCAGTAATGGTTGGATGCCTTGCAAGCTATCAAAGGCCAAGGATCAGACACACATCTGGATGAGCAACTAAATGCAAGCAACTTAAAAGCCACTAAACATTCAAAGTTGTGTCCGTTGGATGATATCAAGGCATACCTGACAACTTCTGAAAGAGTTGCCCTAGCCTGCCAATGGCTAAAGCATCAATGGGCAATCAGACTGTTACCCTACCTGACAGGGAAAGCCAACTTGCTTACAACAATATGGACACTGCATAACTGATTGTGATTTTCTTTTAGAGCAAGATAATGATGTTTCTTTCCAGGGTTATTTTAAGCAGCTGAGGGTGAAACCAAAACAGGATGGACCAATGTTTAAAATATGTAATGGGCTACTATGCAGAGTTTAGATTAAACCTCAGACACAGGAACAGACAGAACAATTGGTTATACCAGAGAAGTATAAAACAGAGTTGTTACAGATGGCAAATGATAGTTCTGTAGCTGGTCACTCAAGGAGGGATCATACCCTTGCTAGATTGCTGTATAGATTTTACTGACCTGGAATTCATGAAAATGTTGCTACCTATTGTAAATCCTGTGCTGATTGTCAGAAAGTAGCCCCAGTCACTAGAAAAGACAAGGTGCCCCTACCCTTGATAGATATGCCTTTTGAATGAATTGCAGTGGATGTGGTTGGTCCTTTAGAGAAAAGTAAAAAGGGTAATAGATTTATCCTGCTAGTATGCAACTATGCTACTCAATACTCAGAAGCAAATCCAGTGCATACTGTCACAGCTTCAAAAGTGGCAGCAGAGCTTGACAACATTTTCAACAGGATGGGCATACCCAAAGAGATAATTGTTATTTAATTAACAGTTTATTTTCTGTTGTGGGTAACAGTAGCAAAACCTTTTCACTTGGCTTGAAAACTTTTTCATTTACCCCGTGATCATAATATACCTTCTTTTAGTTTGGGGCCTCTTCCTGACTACTTAGGGCAATTTCAACATATTTTGCCAGTAGATTCAATGCTAAGAAGTGCAAGGTAATGCACCTGGGAAACAAAAACCCAGGGGAAGAGTACACAATGGGGGGTGAGATACTAACAACAACAAAAATTGAAAGGGACCTGGGGGTAGTCATATCAGATGACCTAAAGATGGGAAAGCAATGTGAGAGGGCAGCAAGGAGGGCTGGGGGGATTCTGGGATGCATAGGGAGAGGCATCACCAGTAGAAAACAGGAAGTTATTATCCCTCTGTACAGAAAGCTGGTGCGACCCCATCTGGAGTACTGTGTGCAGTTCTGGAGACCCAATCTCCACAAAGACATAGACAGGATGGAAGCTGTCCAGAGGAGGGCAACTAAAATGGTGCAGAGTCTGCACCAGAAGACATATGAAGAGAGACTTAAGGAGCCTAATATGTATAGCTTCAAGGAAAGAAGGGAGATGGGGGACATGATAGAAACTTTCAAGTACCTCAAGGGAATCAACAAAGTCCAAGAGGGTAGCATCTTTCAAAAAAAGAGGTGTGCAAGAACAAGGGGGCACAATTTGAAGATAGAGGGGGGACGGCTCAGAGGTAATTTAAGGAAGTATTTTTTCACAGAGAGGGTTGTGGATGCATGGAACGGCCTTCCGGAGGAGGTTGTGGAGTCAAAATCAGTGGTGGAATTCAAGCATGCATGGGATAGTCATAAGGCAATTCTGCGGGGTGGGGGTAGGAAGAAGTAGGCTGCTGGTTAACTAGGATCTGCAGCTTATCCAGTAGGTAGGGAAATGGGCAGACTGGGTAGGCCAAGCGGTCCTTATCTGCCATCAAATTCTATGTTTCTATGTTTCTATGTACCAGACCAAGCAAAACATCCACAAAGGAGATGCACAGGAGGGTGGCATTGAAACCCACAGGGGAAGGAAGCAACTCCTGGTGGGGGACTCCATTGCTAGGAGGGTAGAACTGGGGGAGGGAGGGGAGAGGGAGGTAAGGTGCCTGCCTGGTGCCATGGCTTGGAGGGACAGGGAGCGAATTCTCAGGATCATGGGTGCAGCTGCATGGGGGAGAGAGCTGGATGTCATTATCCACCTAAGGACAAATGATCTGGCTGTGAAAGGGATCACAGCAGTGAAGGAGGAGTTTGTGGAGTTGGGTAAGGGCCTTAGAGCCTTAGACAAGTAGCATGCACAGTAACCTTCTCGGAGGTGCTGTCTGTCTATGGAATGGGTGAGGCTAGGGTGCTCCGCATCATGGGATTCAATCGGTTGTTGAAAAACTGGTGCAGAAGAGCTCAGGGTTTTAGCTTCGTTGGGGACTGGGCGTCCACTTGAAGGGATGCAGGCCTATACTGGTGCAATGGTCTGCATCTGTCCAGGAGGGGAACCAGGATCCTAGGTGATAGGTTTAAATGCTTCATTGACAAGCATTTAAACTAGCCAAGGGGGAGGCACTGAAAAGGAGAAGGGAAATCCTAGCACCCTCAAAAATTCAGAGTAGCTAATAAGGTAAACACAAAGACAGAGAAGTCGATAAGGAGAAGGGCAGGAATAAATGGAGAAAAAGACAAACGCAGTAAAGGCAGAGATGGGGTGAAAAGGGGTAAGGCCATCAAAAAATGGAGGGTAATGACTACCAATGCCAATGGTCTAGGTAACAAGCTCCCTGAACTGGTGGCCTTGATGGAAGAGGGATGCATGGATATCGTGGCAGTCACATAAACATGGTACACAGAGAACCATGACTGGGATGTCAACATACCAGGGTACACAATCTACAGGAGGGACAGGGAGGGTAGAAGAAGAGGAGGAGGAGTAGCTCTCTATGTAAGGAAAGGGATCAAAGCAACGGAACTAAAGGATAAACAGGAAGGAGATGAGGCACTATGGGTCACCCTGGAGACTGGAAATGGTACCACAATCTACCCAGGGATTGTATACAGACCCCCATCTCAGGGGAGGAAATGGACAAGGAAATGATAGAAGGCATCCTTAGGATGGCAGAGAAAGGGGGGGATATTGCTGATGGGGATCTGAATATGCCAGATATTAACTGGAGCACCTTTGCTGCAGCTACATCAAGAGCATTCTCGATGCCCTACATGGGGCATGCCTCAGACAGCTAATGTTGGAACTGTGAAATGGTGTGGGATAAACAAAGTGCTCAGACAAAAATTAGCAGAATAAACTTAAAAATGTATTACCTAGAGCAGACTGGAAACGACAAAATAATAAACCAAGCCAAAAAGTCCATAGTTTACATATCAGAGGTAGTACTGACTATCTCAGGACTGGGTGTTAACAGATTCACACCCTCCCTTACACTGCTAGCTTCCTAGGTAGTTCTGCTTATATAGCAGTTTCTACAGACATGTGACCTCGTTACTCCAGTTTTAAAATTTTATCCATTCAATCTTTCTCAAAATAAAATATCTTATTTTATTTAAACATAAAGTAACATTCAAAAACATTTTGACATTCAAAACAAATTTTATGAGTGTCTCAATATTTTAACTTTCACAGAAGGAAGTTCCTCTTTGTAAGGGATAAAAAAGGGAAACTGGTGCGCCGTCCATAGGGAACAATGAAGCAGGGAGCTTTGAAACAGCAGCATTTTGGCTACACAGAAACTTTAAAAAGAAAACTACCTTGGTATAATTTAAGTTGCCTTATACAGGTAAGTCAAGTGTTACTTAATTCTTTTTAGTACAGCCAAACATATTTCTTCCTAGAGGTGTTGGTAATGTGAGTGTTTTCAGCAAGAAGCAGAGGCACACAAACAAAGTTTACTCACATTACCAATACTCTTCAGAGTGCTTTTAAGGGGAACCCTTCTGTGCCTTGTGGAGAATTTACTTTAATTAAATGGCAGCACTAGCGATAGAATATTGTGCCCAACCAGTACTTTTCAGGCGGTTTAAACAGTTTTCACAGACTGCTAACTAAACAACAAAGGCAGAGCTCAGAATGAATTTAAACAGTCTGGACTTCTCTGTATCTCCCATAAAAGGAAGGCTTTACTTCACTTGTATTTTGTTTCTTTTCATCCATTCTGCCTATAATGCAGGCGGACACCCTTATTAAATTAAAGACTGCTTCAGAGCCTTTTCCATCCATGCGAAATGATGCGAGCGTTTTGAGCAGACTTCTTAAAAACGCCCCGCACTGTCGCAATGCCTGCTTTCCAAAGAGGCTTTAAACTAATTAATTGAAGACTTGAAGTTACAAGCCAGCATTTTCTTTATTTTTAAATGCATTTCTGCTTCACACTTAGTTTCCATCACTTAAGGCTGCTAGAGTTATGAAGGAGATCCATGATGTACACAAAGGTGGGGGGGGAATCACACACAACAGAAGGCATAAAAATAAATACAGATTGTGGTTGGCCAGCCCAACAAACACAACATACAACATAAAACAGAACACAGTGTACATCTTGGAGTCCCTCTGAATGTCCTGCAGCATTTGAATTAAGGAAACTCAAAAGGGGGGGCAGATGGATCTTCGGCTTGCTCTCTCTTACAGGAACCCACTCAGGAGGGAACAATGTTGGACATGGTACTCTCAAATGGGGATGGAGAGAGGATTTCAGATCTAGATGTGGGTAGCCATTTGGGAACAACTGGCCACCAAACAGCTGTAGAGTCATGCCATATAAAAGTGAAGGTACTAGACTTCAGGAGGGCAGATTTTGTCAAAATGGGAGAGTGCCTCAGAAAAGCACTAGCAAACAGGTAAGAAGGTGGGGTGAAGCAACAATGGGAATACATCAAAACTGCCATCACAGAGGCAACAGGCCTTTGTCTGAAGCAAATATACAAATCAAAATGAAAGAAAAAAAAAGGATGGTTCTCAAAAGTGATGGCGGGGAAGGTTAGGGTGAAAAAGAGGTCATTCAGAAAGTATAAGGAAACACAGAAGGAGCAGGACAGAGAACTGTACCAGTTAAAGCACAAGGAAGTGGGGAAGGCAGTCAGAATAGCAAAGGCCCAAACTGAGGAAAATATAGCCAGCTCAGTTAAGAAGGAGGATAAAACCTTTAATAGGCACATTAGGGAGGGAAGAAAGACAAAGGCAGGGATACTGAGGCTGAATAAAGAGGAGGGTGGGTGGGCAGACAGGGTCAGTGAAAAAGCAGGGATACTGAATGAATATGTCTGCTCAGTATTCACAAAGGAAGAAGAGGAGGAGGAGGTACTTAATCCAGTCATTAGAGGCACTCTGGATGGGGAAGGGGGTCGATATCAGTTCTTTCACAGAAGAAAGGGTTCTGAAAGAACTCCTAAAACTGAAGATGGACAAAGCAATGGGGCCTGATGATATTCACTCCTGAATTCTAAAAGAACCAAGGGGAGAACTAGTAACACCATTGACTACTCTTTTTGAGAAATCATGGGAGGATAGTACTGTACCTGAGGACTTGAGAAGGGTGGATGTGATTCCCCTTCACAAAAGTGGGAGCAAGACAGAGGCAAGAAACTACAGACCTGTCAGTTTGACCTCAGGGGCAGAGAAAATGATGGAATCCCTTCTGAAGGAAGGAACTGTCAAGTGCCTAGAGGCCAGTGGGGCACAGGACCCAAGGTAGTATGTATTCAAAGTGGGAAGGTCATGTCAGACTAATCTAGTCAATTTCTTTGACTGGATGACCAAAGTAGTAGACCAATGAGGGGCTGTGGACATGTTCTGCCTAGACTTTAGCAAGGCTTTTGACACAGTTCTGCACAAAAGATTAATAAAAAATCTTTAGCCAGCCTGGGAGTGGGTCCCATTGTGGTAGCCTGGGTAAAACATTGGCTGGACAACAGTACACAGAGGATAATAGTAAATGCAGCCACACTGAAGAAAGGGAGGATACTAGTGGGGTACCGCAGGGTTCAGTACTGGGTCTGGTCCTTTTTAATGTCATTATAAGTGACTTTGCAGAGGGACTGGAAGGAAAAATATGTCTCTTTGCAGATGACCCAGAGATCTGCAACAGGATTGATACACAAGGGGGCATGGAAAGGATGAGAAGGGGCTTGGCAAGGTTGGAGGAATGGTCAAATGTATGGCAGCTTAGATTCAACACAAAGAAGTGCAAAGTAATGCACCGGGGAATCAAAAACCCGGGGGAAGAGTACACAGTGGGGGTGAGATACTGACAACAAAAATGAAAGGGAACTGGGGGTAGTTATATCACATGAGCTAAAGGTGGGCAAGGAATGTGAGAAGGCAGTAATGATGGCTGAGAGGGGGATACTGGGATGCATAGGGAGAGGCATCACCAGTAGAAAACAAGAAGCTGTTATCCCTCTGTACAGACAGTTGGTGAGACGCCATCTGGAGTACTGCATGCAGTTCTTGAGACTCCATCTCTGCAGAGACATGGACAGGGTGGAGGTTGTCCAGAGGAGGGCAACCAAAATGGTGCAGGGTCTGCACCAGAAGACATACAAAGACAGACTAAAGGAGCTTAATATGTATACTCTTGAGGAAAAAAGGGATGGGGAGGACATGATGGAAACTTTCAAGTACCTCAAGGAAATCAACAAATTCAAAGAGGGTAGCATCTTTCAGAAAAAGAGATGTGCAAGAACAAGGGGGCACAATTTGAAGATAGAGGGGAGATGGCTCAGAGGTAATGTGAGGAAGTATTTTTTTCATGGTGAGGGTTGTGAATGCATGGAACAGCCATCCTGAGGAGGCCATGGACTCAAAAACAGTGGGAGAATTCAAGAATGCATGGGACAGACGTAAGGCAATTCTAGTGGGGGGTAGGATGAAGTAGGTTGTTGATTAACTAGGATCTGCAGCTTATCTATTAGGTAGGGAAATGGGCAGACTAGGTAGGCCAATCAGTCCTTATCTGCCATCAAATTCTATGTTTTGAGAGGGGTTGAGCATGTAATAGTGACAAGAAATACTTGCCCTATTAGGCAAAAGACGTACAGGTTACCTGAGCTGCTAAGAGCAGACGTGGTTAAGAAAATACAAAAAATGAAGTAACTGGGTATAATAGAAGAGTTGAGGTGTGCTTGCTCATCTCCAATGGTAATTGTAAACAAAAAAGAAGGGGATGTCAGAATCTGCCTTGATTTTAGAAAACAATTAAGTGTCAGAATTTGACAGTTATCCTATGCCCAGAATAGATGATTTGGTGGACAGACTGGGGAGTGCAAAGTATATCAGTATCCTGGATCTCACCAAGGGTTACTGGCAATACCTTTAGCTAAAGAATCCAGAGATAAAACTGCATTTTCCACCCCGGTTGGATTCTGTCAGTTCACCATCATGTCATTTGGTTTACATGATGTGGCAGCTACATTCCAGCGGTACATGGATGTAATTTTATCACCTCACACTGGTTATTGTGCTGCATACCTGGACGATGTCATGGTATACAGTCCAGACTGGAAAAGCCACCTGAAACACCTATGAGCAGTTATCCAAGCTATCAAACATGCAGGTCTGACTATTAATCCTACCAAATGTTCATTGGGCTTGCAGGAAGCTAGATATTTGGGCTATGTGTTGGTAAATGGAGAAGTTAAGCCAGAAAGTTCTAAAATAGAAGCTAGAGCTAACAGTCCTGTTCCTAAACCAAAGAAACATATCAGGTCATTTGAAGGCATGAATGCCGAAGTGCAAGGATGTTCTGGCCTGAATTCTGGCATGCAATAAAAGCTATTCTAGCATATATTTTTTTTGCAATAAGTTCCATCTGGTATGCTCTTTTCTTGTTTTTGTTCATTTTTAGGGCTGACTGGTTGTTATAGGAGATTTGTTCCCAACATTGCTGAGTTAGCTACTCCCCTCACTGAACTCACAAAGAAACGGTTCCCAAACAATGTGAAATGGACCTCAGAGTGTGATTAAACTTTTCAAGCCATTAAGGCTGCATTATGTTCAGCCTCTGTTTTAAGAAGCCCAGACTTTAAGAAACCATTTTTGTTACAGATGCGTCAGAGGTAGGCCTAGGTTCAGTACTGAGTCAAAAGATAGATGGGACGGAACATCCTATTCTGTACATAAGGAGGACATTGCATGACATAGAGAAAAGGTACCCCACCATTGAAAAGGAATGTTTAGCAGCAAAGTGGGCAATAGAGTCCCTTAAGTTTTATTTGTTAGGAACTGACTTTGTACTTATAACAGCTCAAAATCCTCTCTGTTGGCTTAACCAAATGAAAGATAAAAGTTCAAGAATCACAAGGTAGTACCTGGCACTACAGCCATTTAAATTCAAGGTGATACACAAATCTGGTGAAGAGAATAGCAATGCTGATTTTCTATCAAGGTATGGATCTGGAATTAAGGGTTCTGAAGGTTGAAAAACAAATGTATGGTTTTGAACTTTACTTTTTGTTGTACCGTTCTAGAAAAAAATGGATAATGCACATGTGCTTAATTTCTGAAAGTTAGACGCTAATATTAGTATAGAATTACTAGAAAGTTTTGGAAACCTGTTTAATAAAACAAATTCCCTCTTAAGGAGGGGGTGTATGTGACAGGCTGATATAGGACCCTACCCCAGTTGTTTTGGAAAGAGTTTGAATGCAGGGATACGTTCTATGCTCCCCTTTCCTGTCTATTGTCTGTCTGGTTGCACAACCACATTTTCCTGTGAGACCTAGGATTTGATCACCCCAACAGTGCCACAGTTCTTTGCCTCTCACTGTCTCTTAGTCTTGCCTTGCTGTTTGTCTTTTCCTCCCTTGCATATCTGCTGGTATAAAAATATATGCAAATCATTATGTGGAAATGTAACTGATCTTGGGATCCCTTTGTTAAGAAAATATATAGTGTTGCTGTTGAAATGTATATAATTATAGATTGAGAGGATTGCAAAAAGCTATTTGAAACTTAAGAGGTTACCTTGGTGCAATTTTTAAGCCTTTTGAAGAAGAGATGTGGAAAAGGGGCCTCAGTTCTGGGACATTGTGTTCCTGCCAGCACCAGCCTAAAATATACTAGAACACTTTAGAAAAAAAATAGATGCTTGTTAAGAAGGGGGGTTGTTGTAAGGACTTATAAGAGATCTGAGCTGCAATTACTTGAAAAGAGGGACACAGAGATTGAAGGAAAACTTAGATGCATCTTCTGTTTATTTGGCCTTTATAGTTATTATGAGCAATTGTATTTTTTTAATATTACTGGTGATACAAATAAACCTCTTGTTGTGAATTCTACAATTGCACCTGGTTTTTCCTATGCTTCCTGACCTGTACCTTGATGACAGGACCATTTAGATAAATAGCAGGGAATGTTGTTACCAGTACTGTCAGAAGATTAGGAAAGGTGGGGGTTCTCCAGGTCAAAACATAAAAACATAGAATTTGATGGCAGATAAGGACAGCTTGGCCCACCCTGTCTGCCCATTTCCCTGCCTAATGGATAAGCTGCAGATCCTAGTTAAGCAACAGCCTACTTCTCCCTACCCCACCCCCTAGAATTGCCTTATGACTGTCCCATGTATTCTTGAAATCCACCACTGTTTTTGACTCTACCACCTCCTCAGGAAGGCTGTTCCATGCATCCACAACCATCTCCATGAAAAAATACGTCTTCACATTACCTCTGAGCCACCCCCCCATATTCTTCAAATTGTGCCCTCTTGTTCTTGCACACCTCTTTTTCTGAAAGATGTTACCCTCTTGGACTTTGTTGATTCCCTTGAGGTACTTGAAAGTTTCTATCATGTCCCTCCTTCCTCCTTTCCTCAAGGGTATACATATTAAGCTCCTTTAGTCTCTCCTCACATGGCTTCTCTTGCAGACCCTGTACCATTTTAGTTGCTCCTCCTCTGAACTGCCTCCATTCTGTCTATGTCCTTGCAGAGGATGGGGTCTCCAGAACTGGATGCAGTACTCCAGATGGGGTCTCACCAGCTGTCTGTACAGAGGGATAACAACTTCCTGTTTTCTACTGGTGATACCTCTCCCTATGCATCCCAGTATCCCCCCCAGTCCTTGTTACTGCCCTCTCACATTGCTTGACCACCTTTAGGTCATCTGATATGACTACCCCCATGTCCCTTTCCCTTTTTGTTGTTAGTATCTCACCCTCCCATTGCGTACTCTTCTCCTGGGTTTTTGTTTCCCAGGTGCATTACTTTGCACTCCCTAGCATTGAATCTAAGCTGCCATACATTTGACCATTCCTCCAGCCTTTGCCAAGTCCCTTCTCATCATTTCCACCTCACCTTGTATATCAACTCTGTTGCAGATCTTTGTGTCATCTGCAAAGATACATACTTTTCCTTCCAGTCCCTCAGCAATGTCGCTTATAAAGACATTAAAGAGGACCGGTCCTAGTACTGAACCCTGTGGTACCGACTAGTAACCCCCCTTTCTTTAGAGTGGACTTCATTTACTATTACCCTCTGTGTCCTATTCTCCAGCCAATCCTTTACCCAGACTACCATATTGGGACCAGCTCCCAGGCTGTCCAGCTTGTATATTAATCTTTTGTGTGGGACTGTGTCAAATGCCTTGCTAAAGCCTAGGTAGGCCATGTCCACAGCCCCTCCTTGATCAACTACTTTGGTCACCCAGTCAAAGAAATCGATTAGATTTGTCTGAGATGATCTTCCCACTGTGAATCCATGCTGCCTTGGGTCCTGTGCCCCTCTGACCTCCAGGTACTCAACAATTCTTTCATTCAGTGATTCCATCATTTTCCCAATCACTGAGGTTAAACTAACAGGTCTGTTGTTTCCTGCTTCTGCCTTGCTCCCACTTTTGTGAAGTGGAATAACATCTGCCCTACTCCAGTCTTCAGGTACCACCCCATCCTCCCATGATTTATTAAAGAGGGCAGTCAGTGGTGTCACTAGTTCTACCCTTAGTTCTTTTAGAATTCTGGGATGAATCCCATCTGGCCTCATTGCTTTGTCCACCTTAAGTTTTAAGAGTTCTTTCAGAACCCTTTCTTCTGTGAATGGGCTGGTATCAACCCCTGTATCAAGTGTGTTTCTTTTGTTTGGTTTCAGAACCACCCCCTCTTCATTTGTGAATACTAAGCAAAAATATTTGTTTAGTATCTATGTCTTTTCACAGTCACCCTCCATCCACCCCCCCTTTATTAAGCCTTACTATCCCTGCCTTGATCTTTCTTCACTCCCTGATAAAAGGTTTTACCCCCCTTCTTAACTGAGTTGGCCATCTTTTCCTCAGTTTGGGCCTTTGCTGTTCTAACTGCCTTCCCTGCTTTCTTTTGCTTTAATTGATAAAATTCTCTGTCCTGCTCCTTCTGTGATTCCTTGTACTTTCTGAATGCTTTCTTTTTCTCCCTAACCTTCCCTGCTACCTGCTTTGAGAACCATAGTGGTTTCTTACAAGAGCACTTTTTGCATTAAAACCAAAATACTTGTTTGTTTACTCATGAAAATGTGCAAAACATGTCACAAACTGGAAATGCAAGCCAGATGGAAACATAACTGTATAATAAATCTATTCTATATTCTTGTCTTCATCACTGCATCTAACTTCAAGTTAATTAAACTTTTAATTATTTTTAAACAAACTTTGCCATCAGCATCAGCTGTTGTCAGAAAAGGGTGTGCAGCACCAAGATTTCCTGTTGTAAGTTCATTCAATTAATACCATCACCATTAGCACAGCCAGGATGTATGGGAAGGAAAGGGCAGTGAGACAACTGAAATCTAATAAGCTTAGATGGCATGGGGTGATATTTGCCCAAATAAAAAAAAAGTTCAAATTCAAAATTTAGAAAAAGAGAAATAACATGTTTAACCAAATCTCGGCAGTTGGGAATGTGATGCAAGGGGTGAAAAAATATGTCTCACAATTTAATGTTGTGGGTAAGTATACACTATATATGAATAAACACAATTACAGTATATTATCTTTTCCTCCATCCAATACTCCCCAACAAAATGCTGAACAGAGTGGCCCATCAACGATTATATTCATGTTGTACACAATGAAATGTACCCTTTACCCCAGAAGACCACATATACTGATATAGCTAGTCAGTGCTTTAATATCCTAAAGCAGGGTTAATCCAAAAAGCCATTGTATGGATGACAAGCATTTTTCAATGCCGAAGTTCGCTGTTGGTATTTGTATTATACCACCTGCAGCAGGAAAAGTCAAGGAAGCAGGTAGAATAAGGGCTACTCCAGCCTATGCACCCACAGATGCCACTGGTCTTCCCTGTTGCCCTTGTACTCTGCTCTGAAATTTTCAGGTCATATTAAATAATAACCTCCAGGTCCCTTTTTTCCTTGGTGTCTATAAGCAACTACCTCCCCATCCTGTAGCTCTCTCCAGTCATGAACATACATAGTGAAACATAGAAATTGTTGGCAGATAAGGACCACTAGGCCCATCCAGTGTGCCATAAGCCCTGTACTTGATTACAGCTTCTGACCCTCCCTCTGCTTTACCTCTATAGTTCTGCTATGCCTGTGCCATGCATGTTTAAATCCAACTACAGTTCTTGCTCTCAGCACCTCTAGTGGCAGACCATTCCATGCATCCAGCACTCTTTCTGTGAAGAAAAACTTCCTCACATTTCCCGTCACCTTCCAATGTTATGTCATGCCCCATTTTTCTTGTACTCATTCTGTATTGCAAGATGTCTCCCCCCTGCACCTTGTTTATGCCCTTGAGGTACTTAAATGTTTCTATCATGTCCCCTTTCTCCCTCCTCTCCTTCAGTGAGTTCATATTGAGGTCCCTTAATCTCTTCTCGTAAGTTTTGTGGTGCATGCCTTGTACCATCTTATTCGGCCTTTGCTGGACTGCCTCTAGCCTGTTAATGTCCTTTCAAAGGTGCGGCCTCCAAAATGGCACACAGTACTTTTTGCGAGGCCTGACCAGGGTTTTATACAATGGCATCACTATGTCCTGTGTTCTGCTGGTGATACCCCTTGGTATGCACCACAGCATAACACTGACCTTCCCTGCTGCCCTTGTTCTCTGCTTTGACATTTTCTGTGTTATTCAGCTATCAACCCCAGGACCCTTTCTTCCTTGGTAACTGTCAACTCCCACTCCCGCAATCCTCAGACTCTCTCCAGTCACAAGCGTGTGTAGTGAAACATAGAAACATAGAAATTATTGGTAGATTAGGACAGCTAAGTCCATCCAGTCTGCCTATAAGGTCACTACTTGATTATGGCTTCTGTTCCTCCCTCTATTTTACCTCTATGGTTCCCCTGTGCTTTTCCCATAATTCCCATGGCACAGCCATTTTTAAAAATGTTGACACCAAATTTTCAACATGGGTTTTTTGGGACCACATCTCGTGAAAAGTGGTACTGTAATTTTCTTACTTGGTCCTGAAAGGTGATTTGGTGCAGTGACTGTGCCATCCTGTGCCACAGGTATGAAAACACATTTCAGGTAGGATGTAAGAAATGACTGCTATACCTTTCATGAGGAGGTGTGAACAAATGTGCATGTTGAAAATTTGGAGTGAAAATATAAAAAAAATTGGCAAAGCTACACATGTGCATAGGAAAATGTCAACGAGCACGCATAACTAGGGCATTTTTTTCATATTTTTGCACCAACTTTCAACATGGTCTTTTTGGGACCCCACCTCATGAACAATGGTACTGTCATTTCCTTACTTAATTCCAAAAGGAGATTCTGTGCAATGACTGCATCATTCTATGCCACTGGTACAAAAACGTAATTTGGGCAGGATGTGAGAAATGACAGTGGTGCTGTTCATGAGGTAGTGTGAAAACATACGTATGTTAAAAATTTGGAGGAAAATATTAAACATTGGCAAAATGACATGCGTGCATATGAAATGTGAACAAGCATGTAATCTGGATATTTGTTCATATTTTGCACCCATTTCAACATGGCTTTTTAGACTTAATTATGAGGTGCGGCACTATCAATCATTATTTGGTCCAGAAGATGATTCTGCAGCGATCATGAAATCTTTCTTTTGGGACGGAGTAACAAAATGAAAGTGCCAGTGTTCATGAGGTGAGATGCCAAAAAGCCCATGTATAAAATTTGGTACAAAAATACCTAAAGATGGCTGAGATGTCAAAATAAGTTCAAAACCCCATTAACTGCCCTTACATGTTGCTTACCTTGAATTATTCTGTTTGCAGTTTGGTTTTGAAGAGTGCAGATGTGTCCCGGACCACAGAAGATGATAGCACTTGACCTCCAGTGATAAGTAGAGGTGGGGGATGGGGTGCTCAGTGGGAGGGTTGGGATGGGGGTGGGGAGATGAGGGACTGTTTTTTTTTACAGGAAAAAAGATCACACATCAGGGAACGGTTTTCTTGTTTACAGAGACAATGTATGGAAATATTTGGGGACACTGGGGGTGGGCTCCCAAGTGTTCCACAGCAGTGTGGGGGGGGTTGACAACTGGGGATACAGGGAGTGGGATCCCCAGTGTCCCACAGTGGTCAGAGGGATGGGGATACTGCTGGTATGGGGATTGGGCACCCCATTGTTGGCAGTGGTTGGATGGAGGGGGCTACTGCTGGCACCAGTAGATCAAACTGATATGCTCTTTCTCCATGAATCACCTTGGAAAACAGCTGCAATCACACATAGGGGGACTGGAGGGTGGAAAGGGCAGAGAACATGGGCAAGAGGGGTGAAAGTGGGCTTGGACTTTTTTTTTTAAAGAGGGGGCAGCCGACTGGTATGAGACAGCAGCTGCAAGTAGCTCATGCTAAGCAAAGGAAAACTTTAGGACTTGGGGAGTTGTGTAGCTCGCTGCTGCTGGACCTGTAGTTTTCAAGAGTAGGTGGTTACTGGTGGATTTTTGGAATGCAATGTCTAACTTTGGGGCCTCAGACCATACTGCCCCAGAAAAGCAAGATGAGTACCACTGTTCTGCAACTGCCACACACACATATCATTAAATTGAGGGCCATCTGTGGGAGACAGTGTTGTTCTGGGAGGGATTCTGATATCACAGGCTTTGACTCTGGCAGGACCGCCACAGGATATGGGAAGTGACTCTGGCAGTGGCAGTGATGCCAGCCAGACAGATCAGATTAAGGGTAGTGAACAGCTGTTTGCTGGGCGGTGTTCTGCAGATGAAAGGAAAAAAACACAGTATGATTGGTGCGACTTTTTCTTTTCAAGTGCAGACCACTTCAGGCAAAACAGCATCACAATCAGCCTGGCAGATGATTGGTGTGATACTACCATGTCTCTTACAGACCACTTTGCACTGGACAGACAGTGTCTCACCCTTCAAAAGTCACTCTACCTCAAGAAGGCTGCTGCGCATGTGCACATGGTGAACTTAAAAATAAATTAATCCCAAACTCACTTTAAAGTTTATTATTAGCTGCTTTTCATCTCAAACAAAACCAGTAATGTTTCAGATTCCTTTGTCAGTGGTTGCTTGCTGCTCAAGGTCATGTGACCAGACTAGTCAGTGTTGGGTCTTTGTATAAATAACTAAATACAGCCATAGACATAGATAGGCTTGCCACTGGATGCATTCCTCTCAGCCTCCTGTCTTGCAGAGCAGGGGCAGGGCTTAAAAATATCAGGGACATATTACCAAAATCAGGGCCACATATAAAATGGAAATATCAGTTCAAGAAGCTTGCTATATAGTGGAGCTAGTGTGATAAGCATTATAAGGGGAAAACACGTGATTAATGTCTAGCAACATTGTATGCTTTAAATCCATGTTTCAGTGACAATGGCAAAATTTATGAGGGACCAAAGACATTTTTGAGTCAATATCAGGCACATCTCAAAAATCAGGGACTGTTGAGAGGTATGACTGGATGCAAAAAAGATACAGACCAGCACACAAACAGAATTACTGTTCTTCAATATTTGAGCACATATAAGGTAATAGTTACTGAACATACTAACATACTAAAATGCCAGCAGAATAGGCCTAACGGTCTTTCATGTCTGCTAGTTTGGTTAGCCCCCACCTTGGGAGCTGACCTTGCTGCTCCCCTAGCCCTCTCTGGCTTCTCCCTTCCCAGTCCTGGATATTCCTGCTGCACAGGACTTTGTTTCCAGAACCCTTCCCTGTACCTGTTACACCCCCGCCGAACCCCTCCACTGTCTCAGCCTCCACCAGCCCCCTGGGCAGCACATTCCATGGATCCACCACCCTCTCAGTGAAGCAGCACCTCCTCCTTTCTCCCCTGAATCTCCCTCCCTCCCTCCAGCTTCCACCCATGCCCTCTAGTTGCCCCCCTTCCTTCGGAGCACCCTGACTGCTCCTCCCATATTTAACTCCTTCATGTACCTGAAGACCTCTATCATGTCCCCCTGGTCCCTTCTCTCTTCCAATGTGTACATATTTAGCTCTTCGAGACTCTCCCCATAGATCCTGTCCTCCAGGCCCCAGATCATTTTGGTTGCCCTCCTCTGGACCCTCTCCAGGAGTTCAATGTCCCTCTTTAAGTGTGGCCTCCAAAACTGCACGCAGTACTTGAGGCGCGGCCTCACCAAGCAGTTATACAAAGGGAGTATCACTTCCTTCCTTCTGAAGGTGTTCCCCCTAGCAATGCATCCCAGCATCCTGTTGGCCTTGGCCACTGCCCTCCTACAAGTCTCAGAGTTGTTCATCTTGACATCCACCACCACCCCCAGGTCCCTCTCAGCCATTGAGACTTGTACCATTTCCCCCCCAGGGTGTACACTTGGCCCAGGTTTCTGGCTCCCAGGCAAAGTACCTTGCATTTCCCTGCATTGAACCTCAGCTTCCACTTTCTAGACCACCTTTCTAGAGCCTCCAGGTCCCCCTGTAGGGCCACCCTTTCCTCCTTCTCCACCCCATCCACTACCACCCCCAGTTTTGAGTCATCCACAAAGAGAATCATCTCACTCCCGATACCCTTCCTTATGTCAGAGATGTAGGTGTTGAACAGGAGGGGCTCGAGTACCGATCCCTAAGGGACCCCACTAATGACACTCCTTGGGGATGAGACTATCCCATCAACCATGACCCTCTGGGTCTGGTCCTGGAGCCAATTGCCTATCCATCTGATCATCTGGTTCCCAACCCCCATTTCTCCAGGCTTATTCAACAGGCCCCAGTGAGGAACAGAGTTAAATGCCTTGCTGAAGTCAAGATAGAGGATGTCCACTGGTCTACACAGGTCCAAGGCACTCATCACCCAGTCATAGAACTCCACAAGGTTTGTCTGACACTATTTTCCCAAGGCAAATCCATGCTGTCTATCATCTAGGCACCCCAACTTTTCCAGGTCCCCCCCAGCCTCTCCTTGACAATGACCTCCATCACCTTGCCCACCACTGATGCCAGGCTGACGGGTCTGTAGTTTCCTGCCACCTCCCTTGATCCCCTTGTGGATAGGCACTATATGTGCCACCTTCCAGTCCTGGGGCACACACCCTGTCCTCAGAGAGACGCTAAAAAGCTCTGCTAGGGGTTTTGCCAGGAAATCTGCCATTTCCTTCAGCACTTTGGGATGTAATTTATCCAGCCCTGGTGTTTTCTCCATCTTAAGAGACCTGAGGGCTTCCCTCACTCTCTCTGCTGTGATTTCCACCTCTGCTACCTCATCCCCCTGCCTTGCCTTCCCCCCCTCCTGCCAGTGATGCCCCCCCCTCCCCAGACCTGCCGATCGGCAAGGGTCTCACCCTCCTCAGTTTCACTATTTCCTCCCATGTATGATGCAGCACCCCCATTTTCTTTGGCGAAAACTGAGGTGAGGTACTCATTTACTACCTCAGCTTGCTCCCCCGGTTCTTGTGCCCATCCCACCCCTGTTTTAATCCTGCTAATCTGCCCCTTCACCCTTTGTTTTTCCCCAGTGTATCTAAAGAATCCCTTGTTCCCTCTCCTAATTTCTCTGGCCAGGTTCTGTTTCTTCCTTGCCTTAGCTGCCTCCCCACCCTAGTGGCCCTTCTGGCCATCAGCTCATACTCCCCTCAATCCCTTTCACTTCTTCAGCCCTTGAAATGCCTATAAGCCACCTTCTTTCCCCCTTACCGCCTCCGGAACCTCCCTTGTCCACCAGCAGGGTTTACGGGCCCTACTGCATTCTCATCTTACTCTTGCACAGGTGCTGGTATCATCCTGCACCACCCTTCTGATGATTTCCCACCTACTGTCAGCGTCCATGTCTGGCCCAATCCCATCCAAATGATTCTTAAGGATCCTTCCCATTTCCTTGAAATTCACCCCACTGAAGTCAGTTATCTCCATCTTTGTGCAGCCTTCTACCCTTCCTAGGTCCAGGCAGAACCACACCGTGGCATGGTCGCTCCCTGCCAATGGGTCCCTTACCTCTAGGCCCCCAATCTGGTCACTGTCTGCCAGGACCACATCCAGTATCCATGCCTCCCTGGTTGGTTCCCCCACCTGCTGAGTTAGGAATGCATTCTGAAAGACATCCAACAACCTCTGTTCCCTGGCCAGCAAGGATGTCATAGTCTTCCAGTCCATTTCTGGCATGTTTAAGTCCCCCAACACCACTACCCTTCCCCTGCCCAATTTGCAGTGTCTCCCAACATCTGCCACCAGACTCTTCTCCAGCTCCTCCACCAGCACAGGGGATCTATACACCACTCCTATTTTTACTCTCCTGCCCCCCTTGTTATAAAGGTGACCCAAATCGCCTCCACATTTCCCTCCGCCTCCTCCACTCCTCCTATGCCAATGCAGTTTTTGACTATTATTGCTACCCCTCCTCCCCTTCCCTCCCCCATCCTTCCTGAACATGGTATAACCCTCCAGGTTCAGGTCCCAGTCGTGCCCTGCGGTGGCCCAGGTCTCAGTGACCGCTGCCACATCCACCTGTCCCTCAGTTAGCATCACCTGGAGCTCAGGCATTTTATTGCCCAAGCTCCTGGCATTTAGCAGGACTACCTTCCACCCTTTCCGTATACTTACATTTCCCCTGCTTGCGTTACCATGGGGATTCCGTCTTCCCCAGTCAGCACCTTGCCAGTCGGCCTTTTCCCACATTCCTCCAGCTCCCCAGGGGGGTGGCGTGAAAGTCCCTCCTTTATCGGACCCCCTTGACAGCCTTTTCTCCCATCCCTCCCCCCTTCACAAGTTTAAACCCCACCTTTCACCAACAAACCCCTCTATTTTCAACTCAAGGATTTCTCTTCCCTCCAAAATGAGATAAAGCCTATCTCTAGCATATAGCCCTCTTATCCTCCCAGGTCTCCCTCAACCCTCATCAGCTCCTACATTTGGCTCCACACACCTCTCCTGAGCCACTGGTTTATCCTCCTTAATCTTCCTCTTGTGTTTCCCCACTAGCCCTTGGTTTCCCAGAAGCGATTTCAGAGAATTGCACTATCCTATGTCATGACAGACCCTGGCAAGCTACCTGAACCTTACCTGTATCTCTAGCTCACTATTTCCCTCAATGTGATTGGTACCCAGGTGGACCAGTATGTCCAGGAAACCTCCACAATCCTTTGTCAGCTGATATACCTCATGCTTGGCCCTGTGCACCGTTAGTCTAAGGAAGCATTTTGTTCTAACCTGGCAGGCCTCCCCCTCCCTATCCCATTTGATACCCTTGATCATGGAATCACCCAACAGGAGCACTCTGACCACCCCTTTTCCTCCATTTCCCCCCTTTTCATGTCCCTCATCCTTTCTACTGGCCCCTCCCCCCAGCCGGCTCCTTGCTTCTCCCCTATCTGGGTGCCCCCTGATGCCCCCTCTTTCTTTACCCTGGCCACCCCCTCACCTCCGATCATATGCCTCTTCTCCTCCTGAGTATCCTTTAGTACCCCATTTCCCCCATCACTGCTCGCAACTGGTCCTCCCCCCATCAGCTAAACTTGCCTGGCTCATCCTCCTTTCCTTCCCATCTCCGTTCAGCCCCTCCTTGCCTGTCGTGTTCCCCTGGCATAAACCTTCAGCTGCTTTCTCTATATCCTCCTTGTATTTCTGGTCCCTCTCCTTGCCCTTTCCTCCTAACAGTAGTGTAGGGAGGTTATGACAACTGGGGATAAAGGGAGTGGGCTCCCCAGTGTCCCACAGTGGTCAGAGGGATGGGGATACTGCTGGTATGGGGATTGGGCACCCCATTGTTGGCAATGGTTGGAGGGAGGGGGCTACTGCTGGTACCAGTAGATCAAACTGATATGCTCTTTCTCTATGAATCACCTTGGAAAAATCTGCAATCACACATAGGGGGACTGGAGGATGGAAAGGGCAGGGAATATGGGCAGGAGGGGTGAAAGTGGCCTTGGACTTTTTTTTTATAGAGGGAGCAGCCGACTGGTATGAGACAGTGGCTGCGAGTAGCTCATGCTAAGCAAAGGAAAACTGGAGGGCTTGGGGAGTTGTGTAGCTCACTGCTGCTGGGCCAGTAGTTTTCAGGAGTAGGTGGTTACTGGTGGATTTTTGGAATGCAATGTCTAACTTTGGGGCCTCAGACCACACTGCCCCAGAAAAGCAAGATGAGGTACCACTGTTCTGCAACTGTCACATACACATATCATTAAACTGAGGGCCATCTGTGGGAGACAGTGTTGTTCTGGGATGGATTCTGACATCACAGGCTTTGACTCTGGCAGGACAGCCACAGGATATGGGAAGTGACTCTGGCAGTGGCAGTGATGCCAGCCAGACTGATCAGATTAAGGGTAGTGAACAGCTGTTTGCTGGGCGGTGTTCTGCAGATGAAAGGAAAAAAACACAGTATGATTGGTGCAGCTTTTTCTTTTCAAGTGCAGACTACTTCAGGCAAAACAGCATCACGATCAGCCTGGCTGATGATTGGTGTGATACTCCCAACTGGTCCTTCTCCTTGTGCTTTCCTCCCTCTACCTTCTGCTCTGATCCACCGCTCCCCCCAGTTTTCTGCATTCCAAGTTCCCGCCTGTTCTTCCTGCTATCTGGCCCCTGCCTCCTGCACCCCACTCCCTTTCCATCTCTAACTGCCCCTGTCATGGCTACATCCCCCCCCCATCCTCAAGCAGAAGAAGAGAATTGAAGCGGTTACTAAGCTTAAGGTCCGATCCACCTCTCCCCCTTGTTTCCTTCTGTCCAGTCCCAGCCATCTGCCTACTTCCCTGAGAATGTTGTCCCTTTAGCTCCCCTCTGTGAGGTTCCCTAGATACCAGCCTGTTTCCTTGGTAGTGTCCTCCTTTTGGGTCCCCTCTGTCAGGGTCCCTATGTGTCCCCAGAGTACTCTCATGCACTCCTTTCCCTATGCCCCCACCCCTAGTGCTTTGTGCAACCCCGTGGGAGAGCCCCTGCCCTATTCCCCAACTATACCTCCCCCTCCCTCCAGCTGTCTCCTAATCTCCTCAATCTCCTCCCTAAATTGTGCCAGCTGGTAGCACACTGGGCAACCACCAAACTTCCAAGCCCAGTCCAGTATCATGGCTGCCCCACACCCTGTGCACCCCTCCACCCTCCCAAAGATGCCAGCCCTAATGACATGTGGTCCCATTCTCCTCCAAGAAGGATTCCTTGGATGAACCACCAGGTTCCCCACTAGTTCAAGATACACCCCTACCCACTAATCAGGTCACCCACTAATCCCAGATACAGTCCAACAGTAAACAGGTACCCCCGTTACTAGGTGCAGTACTACACAGTAAACTTATAGGGGAAGTGTACAACTCCCTAAGCTCCTCTCTCCCAGCCCTTAAACCCAACCCCCAGTGGATAGAACTACCTGAGCTGCACCTAAAGCCTTTTCATCCAATTTCAGGGCAGGTGTTCCCCTATACAGGAGCCGAGCTCTGGGGAGGATGGGGGATCAGGGCTTACATCCGACTCTCACGAGAGTGTATCAGCTCTGTGTCTGCCCCTCACTGCAGATCCAAGCACTACCAACTAAGAAAATCTTTCAAGTCTCCTTACTCTCCCAGAATCCAGCTAGAAGCTTCTTCCCCTTCCCCCTCTAACTGAAGACTGACTGAGTTGGGTGGGTCACACCTTACTTTCAAACAGCACTAATCCCCTGTAATATGATGCCTGTACTTACAGGTCAGCTAGCAACTTTTAAACACACAGAAACACCAAATAGTCTACTAGAAACACACAGAAAACCAGTGAAGAAACTCTTTCAAGTCTACTTACTCTTCAAGCCTCCGGCTTTTAAATATACACAAACACCAAATTGTCTGCTGGGAAACACACAGAAAACCAGCTAAGAAAATATTTCGAGTCTCCTTACACTCCCAGCATCCAGCTAGAAGCTCCCCCCCCCCCCACCTCTAACTGAACCCCTGCTAAATACTGCCGGTTGCTGAAAAAGCTTACTAAAACAAACTTCCACTTCTCTCAATCTTCCTTAGGCTCACGGTGTGTTCATTTAATAGACGAATGGGCTGGTTGTGATAGAATGAATGACACGAAAGGCACTCATTTATTGAATGCCAAATTCCATCTCCCTACACCTTTCTTCTACTTACCAATGGTAGTGTTACTTTAAAACTGCTGAGGTTTAAACTTGAAAGCCAGCTACAACAGTGCTTTCTAATAATAAGTCATTTTCTACACGGAACCCTTCTCACATTATAACAGCAACTCCACTCCCTTTGTACCACTATATCCCAGTTGCACACTGCAGAGATGTACACCAAACTCATGGCTCTTCTGGCAGTTTTTCTGTTTTTCCACCGGCTGAGAGCCCAAGGCTTCTGTGGTAGAGGTTGCCATACATATTTGGTAGCCAGTTTTGGCTAAATACAGTACATGAACAGCTTGAAGAAAGAAAGCTGAACTCGGGCAAGTAGTTAGTTTTCATAAGCAGGGGCTGGAAAGATACCTAGATACATGGACACTGTCAGCAGATAAGGGCCTATGGCCCATCCCGTCTGCCCATTTAAGCTTGTAAGTTCTTTTTACGTTTTTCTAGAAGTCTGTTGCCCCTTACCCCTGACCTCCAGAATTCCATTATGTCTATCCCATGCATTCTTAAATCCTGTGATTGTTTCAGCCACTACCACTTCCTCTGACAGGGTGTTCCACTTGTTCAACACCTGTTCTGTGAAGAAATTCTTCCTCATGTTTCCTCTGAATCATCCTCCCTCCAACTTCATCCCATGTCTTCTAGTCCTGGAACATCTTTTTTGCTGGAAAATAGTGTATTCCTGCTCCCTGTTCTTCCCTGTAAAGTACTTGTATGTCTCTATCATAATCCCCTCTCTCCCGCCTCTCCTCCAGGGAGTACATATTCAAGCTCTTCAGCCTCTCCTCATAGGACTTGTGATGCAATCCCTGTACCATCTTTGTTGCCCTCCTCTGAACCTTCTCTACACTATCTATGTCCTTATGTAGGTAAGGTCTCCAGAAATGTACACTGTACTCCAGGTGGGGCCTCACTAGTGAATTTGAAGATAGCGGGGGGACATCTCAGAGGTAATGTGAGGAAGTATTTCTTCACAGAGAGGGTTGTAGATGCATGGAACAGCCTTCCTGAGGAGGTCGAAGAGTCAAAAACAGGGGGGGAATTCAACAATACATGGGACAGACATAAGGCAGTTCTAGTGGAGAGGTAGGAGGAAGTAGGCTGTTGGTTAACTATGATCTGCAGCTTATCCCTAGGTAGGGAAGTGGGCAGACTAGGTGGGCCATGCAGTCCTTATCTGCCATCAAAATCTATGTTTCAATGTTTCTATGTATACTGGAAATATGACCTCCCTTTTCCTGCTGGTGATGCCCCTACCTATGCACCCCAGCATCCTATTTGCTTTACCTGCTGCCTTATCATATTGTTTCCCTACTTTGAGGTCAAGCCACCAGAGATGATATCCCTTAGATCCCTTTCCTGCTTGGTGCATGCTATATCCTCACCTCCCAACTGATATGTTGTTCCAGGGTTTTTGTGCCCTATATGCATTATCTTGCACTTCTTTGCGTTGTATTTGAACTACCAAACCATTGACCATTCTTTAAGCTTCTGCAGGTCCCTCCTCATTCTGTTTACATCCTCTGGTGTGTCCACTCTGTTACAGAGCTTCTTGTCATCAGTGAACAGGGAAATTCTGCCTTCTAGGTCCTGCACAATGTCACAGATGAAGATGTTGAATAGGACCGGTACCAGCACTGATGCCTGTAGTACCTCTCTGGTCACTCTTCCCTCTATAGAATGACAGCCATTTACCATCACCCTCTGTGTCCTACCACCCAGCCAATTACCCACCCACAGCACTACTGTCCTGCCCACTCCCATATTCCCCAGTTTCTTTAATAATCTTCTTCATGACACACTGCAAAACGTCTTGCCGAAGGCCAGATAGGCCATATCTACTGCCCTCCCTGACCCACCTCCCTTGTCACCCAGTCAAGAGAACTTTAAAAGTGTTCCAAAAGTGGAGCCGTATTACTGGGTATGCACTTATGTGTAGTCATATCACTATGAATATGCATAGTAGCATGCCCAGGATCACGGCTCCACTTTCGGAGCACTTTTAAAGTTCCTTTCTGCACCCGTTTATGAAAACTAACTACTCCATCAGTTCAGCTGCTCTCATATTTAGCTGAACTCGGGTACAAAGCTAGATAAAGAACAAAATCCTGGAATCAATGTGGGCACTGTGATAAAGATTACACAGCCCCACTGAGTGGCTCAAAATGATAAAACAAATCTGCGAACCCAGAAAAACAGGGAATGCCAGGATAGCAAGTACTTGCCTCTGATGCAGTGCGGCTTGTGTATAAATGGCAACAAAGGTAATGTTTCAGGTGCTTTGCACTGCTTACATAAGAACATACGAATGTACCAGCAGAAACAGTCCACCCGGTCTATCTACATCTGATTGAGTGAGCAGCTAGCACCCTGAGTCTGCAAGTGCCCCACCCTCCCTCCCTTTGTCATCCCACTGTCACCCCTCACCTCCCCCTCCCTCACTTTCCACTGTTCCCTGTCCCATGCCCTTTTAAAGCTGTTTAAAACTTGATGCAGTGCCGAGCCCACCATGTCAAAAGGCCCTTTTATTAGAACACTTGAGATGTGCATGGTTCCCTTTATAAGAACACTTAGTTTTTCCATTATTTTTCTTTGTAGTACTGAATGATTTGATGAGCCAAAGACAAATGTCCTTAATCCCCCAAGTGGATCATTTTATTTCAACCAAACAGTGTGAAGTTCTTTACTGGCATTAGGATTCCTGAATGTGACTGTCCTGCCTAGATAGCATCGGATTCTGAGTTTTCACTCTGCATCTCAGCACATACAAGCAAGCTCAGCCCAAAAAAGCACAGACTTATGGAAAACAGCAGACCCAGGCAGAATGTTTTGAAAATGTAAGTTTCAAAAGAAATAGCCAGTGACTGCAACACAGAGACTAGTCCTCTTCCCTCTCTCCACAGTCAATGCAGGCCAGCCAGTAAGAGCAAATAATGGGGCTACTAATGTTGTGTTCTTTGATATGCAGGAGGCTCAGGCTGCAGAGCAAACAGCATTCACCCACCACAGCTCCTGGGAAATTAAAGGCAACCTGACAAGCCACAGCATATTATTTACATTAACAAAAGGCTGGTAAATGTAAGTGTTAACTTTGGTGCCAACTGAGAGGAAGCTGACTACTGTTTTTTACGATCGCAGTCTGGATAGAAAAAAGATGCTAATTGTTGTATAACTTGGGCAGCCAGACATGACTTTACAACAACCTTTGTTCATGAGTACTCTGGTAGGAGGAAAGCTTTCCTGTATTGGACATCTTCAAAGGGGCCTCAGCAGCTTCAAAGGGCACTTGTATGTGACTTGCAAAACTGGGATTGTGTTGGCACCACCCACACTCATGTTCCTACACCTTTGGTTGTTACTAATGCCATGTCTTAAGAATAAGAAGTGAAAGAGTAGTAGCTGGTGAGGGGTTGAGGGGAGTGAAACTCTAGGTATAGCTGAGGGCACCCACAGCTAGGTTATTTTTTTCAATGGGCCTAGACAATTAGAGTAGTGTTTTGCTTGTGCAACTGTGATAACTGTTTGTCCATTTGCACTCTCTATTCCATGGGGAATTACCACCTTGTAGGGGTACTGAAGGCAAGGAACTCTCAAAGAGGGTTACACCCCTAGAGATGCTGTGGGAAAGATTCCTTTGGCTATAGGTACGTTAGGAAGGAGACCCCTGAGGAGAGAGGTATGCTGCTGGAGGAGGAGGCAGGTAGGATGGTGGGGCAAGGAAAAAATGCTTTACAAAGAGGCTGGGAGGAACTGCCTATATAGCTCAGGAAGGGGGTGTGGCTGGTTGCTCACCCCATTGAACTACAGGCATATTCTTTCAATTCAGTAGGCATAAGCAACTAGAGTAGTATTATGCTTGTGCAACTGTGATAACTGCTTGGCCATTCACAATCTCTATTCCACAGGGAATTAGCACCCTGTAGGAGTATTAAAGGCAAGGAACCCTTGAAGTGAATTTGACCCCTAGAGGTGCTGTGGGAAAGATTCCCTTAGTAAAAGGTACCTTAAGAAGGAGCCCCAAAGTGAACATTGAGCAATAAATGTTTTTTTATAATTAAACTTTATTATGAATATATAATCACAGCACACATAGTCAACCAATCAAAACATCCATAATAACCAGGAAAAATTAGTTTTACATAAAAAGTAGGTCCTGCACATCACTCACAGTTAATAACTCACCCCCAGATAAAAGATAAATGACAAACAAAAGCAGGTAATGGTCCTTCTATCAAATCCAGAAAGTAGACAGTGTCCCAACTAATAAAACCCACCCTCAGCAATTAACAATTATAACCCAACTGTATAACTAAGGAACAACAATTTAATTAATTTGAAATTGATACTTGATCTATGGTTGCCAAATCATTGTCAAAATTGCAAGTTTGTCCATCTGAACATAAACAGACTTCTCCTGACCATAAATAAAATTAACTACCTGATGCCACATGAAAAGATCAGGAATGCTTTCTGAATGCCAGCATTTTGTTGTTGCTTTTTAGGCACAGACTATTAATATCAACATTAGCTTTCTATATTATGGGGATAAATTTAAACCATCTGGTAAAATGTGAGCTGAGACAGTGACTGGGCAACTAAGAACCTATTCAAATTCTCTGGCAATCTCTCACCAATATGAAACTAAACTAGGAAAAAAACAAAATATATGGGACTGGTCAGCCAAAGGTTCTCTGCAGCATCTCCAACATGAACCCACATCCAATCCTTTAACATGCTTTACCCTAACCAGAGTCAAGACAAATCTGGCTCTACATTTCCATGCAAACTCCTTAAGGTAAGGAGTACAAGCCATGGAGTATGACAGAGAAGCCAACCACAGCCAGGTATCCCAAGTGCACATATTACCTAGTTCTTGCTCCCACTTTTGAAAGATTGCTCAAGAAGTACCTCCTCATACATCACATATCCCATGATACCAAAGACCAAAAAAAATGACCAGCATCTTTTCCTACCTGCACCAAAATTATTAATTTTACCAAGGGAATACCCAATATAGCTAGAATATGCTTGTGAAAGGGGAGAGAACTTACTGTAAATATGACCTAAGCTGAAGATACCTAAAATGGTCAAAGTGCGCCACACCAAACTCCATGTGAAGTTGCTGAAATGAATGAAGTCCTCACAAATCAAACAACTGATGATAGAATTTAAGGCCAAATGGAGCCCATCCCTGAAGGAAAATGTCCCATTAATTAAAAGAATTGTCCAAGTCATGTGCCACAGAAGACATACAGAATAGTTCACTTAAGAAAAATGTTGCTGAATAATATGCCACTGCTACAAGACAACACCAGTAAAGTCAAAAAACAGGAAAAGAGGAAGTTTATTACATGGAGAAGAAAACAAAATCTTATTAATAGTATGAAGGTCATTAATGACAAATTGTATGGTCTTCTAGTGGGTCTGGTAGGTTGGATTAGCCCAGCAACAGACTATCCTAAGATAGGATGCTTGGGCATACCACTGAAAATTAGGAAAGGTGATCCACCCTGGCCCAAAGACAGAAACAAAAGTGACTTTCGACCCAGTGTTTTTTCTCCTTTCCAAAGAAAGCTGGATAAAAGTGTGTGCCATTCCCTAAAATGACTAATGGAAGGAAAAATTGAAAGAGTTTGCAGAAAAAAACAACACCCTAGGCAATATGCTCATTTTCACCATTTCTAAGCTGTGCCAGATAGAGAGGGGAAGTGTAGACCACCAGGCCAGGTCTTGTTTAAGCTGAAGTGTCAGTGATTCCAGATTCATAATATCAATATGATCTAAAGATTTTGGAAGAACCACTCCTAGATACTTAATAAAATTTCTGTTCCATCGAATTGGCAATAAATGTAAAATTTCTTCAGGCGGAGTATAATGACAAGCTAGTACCTCAGTTTTGAGCTTGTTTAGTTGAAAGCCAGAAAACCACTTGGACCACTCTAATATAGAAAATATAGCATGATGTGAAGCTGTTGGATTAGCGAGGATTAATAAAATATCATCTGCAAACAGGGTAATACAATATACCCAGCCTCCAAATGGGAACCCTTCTATACTCTCTGAGTCCCAAATTAAACAAGCTAATGGTTCAACATATAAAACAAATAATAACGGAGAAAGAGAGCACCCCTGTCTGGTACCCCTGGATAAATGAAAACCCAATGAAAGAGAACCATTAATTTTAATATACACCTGAGGGGTCCCATAAATACTCTGCAGCATGTCAATGAAAGTGGAGGGGAAAACAAAATAATACAAAGTCTTCCAGAGATAAGGTCATGATACATAGTCAAAAGCCTTCTCGGCATCAAGAATGGCCAAAACCAGTGGGATCAACCATTTTAAGGTGTAATCCATCAAAAGGAATGTACGCTGAACATTATCATGCACCTGCCATTTCCTGACAGATCCGACTGAACCCTGGTCAACCAAGAAATGGGAGAAGACCCTCTAAACGAGAAGCATAGACAGACATAAATATTTTATAATCCACATTAAGAATAGAAATTGGATGGTAAGATTCTAGTACAGATGGATTCTTGTCAGGTTTTAGTAAAGCAGAAATTATTGCCAAATTCCAAGATGAGGGGAAGAGGAACCATCCTGGATTGAACGAAATGCTCGAAGCATAAATGTAAGCAGCACAGGTCGTAAAGCCTTAACCTTGTAAAAATCTGTAGGGAAGCCATCTGTACCTGGACTCTTCCCTGATTTAAGAGACATAATAGTCTTCTGTATTTCTTTAGCCTCAATTGGCTTCATCATTGCTGCAGCATGGGCCACTGTTAGTTGGGGAAGGTGAAGACAGTGAAAAAACCTGTCCAACTGCATCACAGTAGGTTAAGAAGAATCAGGAGTATACAATGCTAAATAAAAATCTTGAAATGCCACTAGGTTATCTTCCATTCGATGTACTTCCACACTCAACTGTGGATGTTGGACTTTTAAAACTGTGGCCACAGATTTCTGAACCCGGAGACATTGAGTCAGATATCTTATACCTTTGGACCACCTGAATAAAACCATTGTTTCAAATATAATAAAGCATTCTCTATTTTATGTCTATAATCTTTTGCAATTCTGTCTTTAACTCAAGAAAAATAGGGAGAGCTGATCTATCTCCTTGAAGATATTCTGCTTGCAACTAGCAAATTTCTGCATATAACTCCTTAGTTCTCTGCTCCCTCTCCCTGTGTTGTGCAGAAGCATATGAAATTATTCTACCCCTAAGGATGGGCTTTAATGTATCCCATAATACGGTGGAGGAAACATCACCACTATCATTTGTTTCTAGGAAAAACCTAACTTGGTCAACATGATCCATTATTAAGGCTTGGTCCTTAAGATAATCTAAATGAAGATGCCAAAAAGAATGCCATTGAGAGGTCTCAGACTTGAGCTCAACCAGCACCAGAGCATGATCTGACAGAAATATTGTATCTATATTGATACCCTGTACTAAGCCCTGGTGCTTTATGGATGCAAAAAAAAAATAATCTGAACATACTGAGCTGCCATGCATCACAGAGTAATGTGACTATGCCCTACTCATACCATGTAAAAAATGCCAAACATCTATAATACCTAGATATTGTAGAATGTGGTGAATTAAGCAATAATGCACGACAGGGTGTGTGTTGTGCTGGGATAACGTCACGCCTGGGGTGATTAGGCATGAGGCTGCAGGCCGAGTGCGACTAATCATCCCAGAAGTGACATTATCCCAGCACAACACACACCCTGGAGTGCATTATTGCTATTATACAATGGCTCGTTTGTAAAAAGTAACAAAAAAATGATGAAAAACTATATTTAAAGTAGATTTTTCTGTCATTTTTGGAATGGGTAGGGTTACTTCAAGGAAAAGTAGTGCCGATTTAGCCAGCAGGCGGAGCTAATGTGTTTTTTATGCAATTGTGAAGCCCCTATAGGAACGTTTCAACCTTTGTGCTACTCTTTGTTAATATGACTTATTGCCTCATTATGTATGTTGTCTTTGTGTTTTTTCTCAGTTTTTCAGTGACCTTTTCTTTTATTTATTTAGTTCTTGTGCTCTATCATTGGGACGCCCCCCCCATAGCGTGGTGGTGTGTGGATGTCTGAAATCGAAGGAAAGGAGGTAGGGAGATCATTTGTTTAGCGCATTTACGGTTCATTTGAAAATATTTAGAAACGGGAAAAAAGGTGAGCGAGTGAGGCTAACTGCAATGCGGTCTATGTGAACACACGCTTCCGCTGTCATGTTGTTGAAGTGAGCGAGTTGCTCCGGCTGCTTGTTCCAGCAGAGGTTTCGGTGGGACAGCTGTGAGAAGTTGGAAATGCAGCGGATATGGGAGGGAGTGAAAAAATTATTTGTTTTGCGCTGCCACACTGTTGTATCTGTTTTCAGTTTTACCAAAGCACTGTGTCACACGCTTATTGTGTTTGGGTCAGGAAATGAGTGAGGAGTGTTGAGGGCAATCACAGTAATGGCAGGTTACTTTGTTTAAAATGTGTCTGAAAATGCGGAGCTATATAGGAAGGGTATAGTGTGGTACTGTTAATGTGGACAGTTTTAATTTATGGTGGGTGTGTTGGGCTTTCTAGTGGCTGTTGGAAAGAGTGATTTATTTAAAAAAAAAATGAGCAAGTACTGGCAAAAGCCACAGCAGCCATGCCCAAGTGTGGACAACTTGGACATGGGCTGTGGCATGATTCTTATTACATTTGATGCTGTCTGTTGTGTGCTGGGACTAGACTTGTGATGTTCTACTGGGGTAACATCATGGGTCCAGTCTCAGACTGACCAATCAGAGCCCAAGATTTTTTTTGCCATTGTATAATGTACTTTAACATCCCTGTATAGCGATTTGCCTTAGGTTTGGATGCATCCAAATCAGGATTTAAGGACAAATTTATATCTTCCCCCATACCAGTTGACCCCTCATCACTAATAATAATGTTGAAAACATTTTTATAAATAATCCCTTTTTCAAAGCAGAAGAAAAATATGTGTTTACCAAGGTAACCTCCTGCAAAAACAAAATTCCTGTCACAATAAGATATCTCCCTTGCTCATCAGAAGTGGTAGTGAAATGTTTAAATGGAAGACCCTTTCTACACAATATAAGAACTCCCCTTCATTGTCCAGATGGAAACAATGTGGAGAACACCTGCAAAAAGCCCAATTTAAAAAATTTCAAGTGCTCCTCCTGTGTCAAGTGAGTTTCTCAAAAAAAAAAATCTGCCTGCTGCTGCCCACAGTATTGCAGCAGCCAGAAACACTTTACTGGACTAGTCATCCCATTCACATTATGGGATATTGATTTTAAAGGCTGCACTATACTCAATAACTATCAGTCTCACCCACATGGAAAAGAGCATAGCAAACAGGAATTGTTAGTACTCAGCATAAACTCCAGACTGCAAAAAAACCCACATGAATCTATGAGCTTACAACAAAACAGAGAGACTGTGATAAAAAAAAAATAGAATCCCTTAACTGTAAACTTTGAGACTCAAACACAGTCATAGTCAAAAGGACAGTGCAATACCTAAATCTCACCTTAAATAGTGAGGACAGGACAATATAACACTGATATAAGAAATACGATAATCAAAGAACAATAAAACAAAATATCAACTCCTCTGCCAGCAGGGCAGAATAACATGTAGAATAGTCAATGGACTAAAAACATTATCAAGAAAAGAAATGAGATGCTTCCAAGGAAAGGGAGCCCACAATTCCCTAGGGATCCTGTGACGTGCCCTCAAAAAACTAATTACCACTCGGGGATCCATGATGGAAATTATCAACCCCAGGTTCAAAAAGAACCAGAAATATCCCACCAGGGATCCTATAGGTAGAGGTATATTCATCCAAAATAGCTCTAATAATATCACCCTAAATAAAACATACTAAACTATAAAAAAAGAAATGGGGAAGAAGGAAAAACCTTCAGCATAACCATTCCTATCCCAAACTGTCCCACATTTAATTTATTTAGTTTTTGTTTACCGGGTAAGTACATTAGACAAATATTATGCCTATTTTCAGGAACGACCCGGGAGAGTACAAAAGGGTACAACAGGTACAACAATACAGCAATTGTTCAGATGAATACATTAGATACAGAAACAGGAGAAAAGACAATTTTACAGTTTTTACAATTTCGTAGAAAGTACACCCAGATACAATGCTGGGGCAAGGTATAGATTGGAGATAGATACAAATGACCAACAGGGCTAGTGGGGATTTATGAGCATAGGAACACCATAGAGTCAGTCAACAAGGAAGGGGGATTTGGACGAGATCATAGCGCAAGAGTGGTGAAGCCAGAGCAGGAGAGAAGAAGCCGGCACCAGTGGGCACCGGGTGACTAAGGGGGCTTAGGGCATTCACAGTGAGAGGTCAACTTAAGATGTTCCCACAGGGAGGTCCAGAAAAGCTTGTGAGAGAGGGCAGTATGGACACTTTCAGGAAAGGAGTTCCAGAGCCTGGGACCATGGACAGCAAAACTCCGGTCCCCCATGATGGTGCGGGTAGTAGGCACATTTAGTAGTCCGGGGCCTTGGGATCGCAGCAGGTAGGGGGAGAGGTCAGCAGGGGCAAGAAACCGGGCCTTAAAATAAAAGCTTAACTCCTGGATCTCCCAATCATGAAATAAGGCACCAACTGGGAAAAACCTTGTCCAAAAAAACTCAAAAAAACTACTGCCTAATCAACCAAGGACAGTATTCATATATTAGGCAACTTTAAAGGCCCTAAGATATTATGCCTAAACAGATTGATCTTAGGATCCCCAAACTATAACACCCCCCAACAACAAGTTCTACCAGTTGTCCCTGAATTCAGCCCATTGCACTGTCTCCTCTCCCCTCCCCTGAGCTTAAACATCAATGATCTAATATAAATACAGTCAGGGTGAAAGCCCCCTAATCAGTTCTGTAAAAATTAATAAAAAACAGCCCTTCATCTCATCTTGTCACCTTCTACTATAAGGCACTTCAAATAAGTAGTAGTGAACAAGAAGGTGTACAACATTACACGTGGGATAGGTCCTTCCCCTCTGCCTCCCAAGTACCTCGTCAATGGCAACAAATCTGGAAAAGGCTGTATAAGGATATCAGGTGGGATTGATATAGGCTGCTTCAATTTTATGTGCTGCATGACCTATACTACACCCCTGTAAAACTTAGTAAGATGGGGCATCATACATCGGAACTTTGTACCAGATGTGGTTCACAAAGAGGTACACTCCTTCATATCCTCTGGGAATGTGACAAAGTTACTCCATTTTGGGCTGCCATCAGATCTAAATCGGATCCTATACTTGGGCTCCAAAATGCTTTCAGTCCAGAAATCTGCATCTTGGGTGACTCAGGCAAAACTCTAGTAGGTAATCAAAGGAAACATATGACACTGATATCTCTCTGCGCTAAGAAAATCATATTGCGCCATTGGTTGACCAGCAACCCTTCTGTATGTAGAATGGCATAAAGAAATACTATTCGCTTGCAAGCGGAATATTTTATTGCCAATATGTCCAAGCTTATAAAAATATCAGAGAATATGGGCACCTCTACACACCCTGTTATCCACTTAGGAGAGCCTTGTTTTGGAGCTGGTCTTGATACAGCCTGGAGATGGTTAATGACTTAGTCCCTCTAACTCTTCCTTATTGGGTAGTGTGACTATTCCCTACATTGTCTAGGAAAGGAATCATTCCTTTTATATATTATGAGTAGAAGTGGGTGGGTGGGGAGAGGAACATAAGGTCTTACTAGTTCTGCAGTCATACTCTACCATGCTATTGGAGTCAGATACTCTTGATAGGTAAATATAAGTTTATTGAAATTACTCGGTCTTGGTTACAAAAGTGAGTAAATGTTACAATCCACAGTCTGTGTATTAATGTAGATGTACAATACCTTGACACATATCACTGGCTGTTTGTTTAACTATCTGAACAAGAGATCTGTATATTGTACAAAAAATCTACAGTTTTTTGAAATACTACCATAAAGCAAATTAATTTAAAAAATAAATAAATAAAAAACAGCCCTATGAAGCCTCATATTAATCAACTAAAAGAAAAAAACAGAGAAGAAATTAATAGTAAAGTCACATTATAGATAGTGAACACCACAACTTTGACCAGGACACCCCCCAAATAGGACAACCATAACTTTGAAACAAAAGGGAAAAAAATGCATCCAGATAATTATATAGAGAGAGGATTGTAACAAAGTTATAAGCTGATTTTTATTCATGCTGTTCTCTCACCCCCCCACATACTCCCTACATCCTTCCCAAACAAGAAGGAAATGACCTGCAAAAGTGCATACAAAACTCGTGATACCGAGAACTAAAAAAAAAATTAAAAAATCTAAAAATAGCTAAACTCTGAAAATAGATAATTACCTCAAAAAAATAAATAAGTAAATAAATAAATAAAAGGAATGGGGAGATACAATTTAGATAATCCCCCCCAACACCACTGCCACCAAACAGAGTAAGATGAAGGGGGGAAAAAAGGGGATAGTGACAATGAGTGGACACTAGGGGCACCTCAATACACATCACAACTATAGACAAACAGGACAAAGATATGGGGGGGAGAAAAAAAAACTCCCATTATCTCCCTCTAGGTCCACTAAAAATCCTAGAAAAGCAGCACATCACTACTCAGAGAATAACCATGACTACACCCCAAAACAACTACAAAATATACAAACATACCCGTCCCATAAAACCCAATCCAATTATCTTTGAATGAGCCATCCCAATGCATCCTCTGTGCCAACCAATCCCCCAGAATTAGTAAAAAATCTCCATAAAAAGAGTATACCCCATACTGTTCCCCCCTTTCATAACTAATAAATAAAACAAAAAGAATGTTTCATAATGTTCAGTGAGAAACATCATGTCTTCAGCCAGTGTGCCACAGGGCAGTTACATGCCTGAGGAAAAAACCTAAAAAAAAAGTTAGAAAGAACATAATAAATCACAGAGTAAAATCTCAATAAAAGGAGAGTGCAGGAAAAAACACAGTCTGAAAGTAAGGAAAAAAAGAAGAAAGGAGAGGACCAATCAAAAAATAGAATAGAGAGAGAGAGACAGAGAAACTCAGAACTATAATCAGTGCACAGAAGTAAGGATGTAGCAGACAAACCACTAACACAGGAGAAAAACATGGGAAACTTTTACTGGGGGGGTAACTACTAAGACAACAACTAAAATATTAATACTGAGGGAGAGAAGAAAATAAAATCACATAATGGGAAAAAAGGGCATAAACAAAAACAAAACAAAACAAAAAAACACTTACTAACAACTGAGAATGATAAAGTAAATAAAAGAAAAGAGAAACATAAACAAAAAACCCATAACGAGGAGGATTTCACCAATGATCCAACACAAAGTCAGATAACTCTGCTAATAAAAATAATCTAGCTGGTATTTCAACTGAGAAATAGGCAAACCAGCAATTAAAGCAATAATCTATTCATATTATATCTGATATATTCCAAAGGCTATCCAATTAAAATATTCAGGTTGGAGCTGAATAATGCCTGCAGCATGATGTGAATGTCCTTTAGAACTTCCTCTGAATGGTGTTTCTTGCTGGATGGGGAGACTTTGGTCCAGCTATCCCTCTGTAGTGAAAGCATGTCCTGAGTTGCAGTAAGCTCCATATTCTCATTGGGTAGTGTAAGATTCCTGCTGATCAGATCTTGTGCTGCCATATCAGCATCTTCAAACACCCTGGTGCCATCCAAAAAATGTATCCATATTCGAGCTGGATAGGGGGTTAAAAATGTAATCTTATGAGCCTGAAGAACTTTAATTACTGAAGCATATGCCCTCCAATGGTTCTGCGGGGCTGGGGAGTAATCATTATCAAAATATACCCTTGAGTCCAAATACTTGAGTGGTCCTCCTTTCCAAGCCCGTTGAAGAATCTCATTCTTAATGGCATAATAGTAAAAATGGACCAATACTGAACGAAGTCACTGAGAGGGGGAATTAGGCTTATTCCCCAAAGCCCTTTTGTGCCCGCTCAATAGGCAATGGTAGAGGATCTGAGATGTCCAAAACATGCTGTAGGAAAAATTATATGAACAAATTCAAATCGCCAGGGCCCTCAGCCCCTTCAGAGATCCCATAGATATGTATGTTATTCCTGTTAGACCTATTTTCAAGGTCCTCATAGTGCTCTGTCAGGGATTGACAGTCCTGTAAAACCTGGACCACTATGCACTCCAAGCAATCCACCTGAGAATTGGATTTGGATGCTTGTTTAGTAAGATCACCAACTTGTCCTTCTAATGCTTGAACAGCTTTCCTCAGTTTGGCATTAGTGGTCTGTATTTCAAGCCTAAAATCCTGGAATTCTTTTAATATTGTTGCCAAGGTTGGGTCAGGGCCTGCAGCTGTTTCAGGAGCACCTTCTGCCATTACTAAAGAAGAAGAAGCCAGATGTGACGCAGTAGAGGAAAACTCTGGAGTGATAACTGCCGATAAGGGAATTTTTGATTTTTTAATTCTCCCCATAGACAATTGAACCACCCAACGTCCTGGTGTAGCAATTTAACTGCTGAAAATTATTAAGTTCAAGGAATTAAGAAGAGCCATGCACAGAGCTGACAAATCAAGCTACCATATTCTCCCGAGGAGGAACTCAAAGTCATTGAGCAGTAAATGTTGACTACAAGGTAGCAAAGCAAATTGACAGCAGTGAGGCAGCTTGATGAAACAAAAATGAGATAAACAGATTGTCAGGATTGCACTGATAAATTGATTGCACTGATGACATCTGGGGGCTTTCAAAGGAGAGAGGAAATGGCAAGTAAGGCCACCATCCATCTCCATCCAACAGTGGAAACCTACCTATGGAAATAGGGAATATACTATAAACACTAGCTACATATTATGACCTTTGGCATGGAGGGAGAGGAAAAAAAAACCTTTTAAAAGGAGGAAACCTCTGGGGATCCAATGCCTAGGTCAGCTTCCCTCCAGGCTAAGGGTAGTTTATTTAGTAACTGCTCTGCTGCTGCAGTTTAGAAACCTAATTAAAGTGGAGGAAATATTCCAATTTGGTGAAAAGTTCTCACGATCCCTCCAATGGAAATGCCAAGAATGGTTGTGAGAGGCCTCTGCATCATTGGGTACTCTGAAGCAAGGGCAGACCCCCAAAGTGGGAGGAGGAGAGCGTAGACCACTGAGGCACTTAGCTGGCCTTCCGACTAAAACAAACCAGGTTAATCAGAGGCAGTCATAGAGAGACTAGCTTTTGAAGGTGCCCCAGTGATGTCATAGCCAAAAGATCACTCTTGGGCTGTAAGGGCCTAATCCCTCAGCAGCTGAAGTCTTAATTTCTGCCTCAAGAGATGTGCCACATGACTGCATGTTAAAGTTCTGCCCAGAGCAAGGACATTACCACTATGGGTCAGACAAGACGGACCCTGCCTCAAGGTTCACATGCACAAGATGAAGACTTCATGAGTGCAGAGTGAGATTGTCAGCTTACAGGGTGAGCCCTGAGCCAGCAAGGGTATTGGACATGGTTGGCTTGCCTCTGGTTTATGAATGAGAGCATGAATCAACTTTGAGTACTAGGTAGGAGGAGGCTGGGCAAAGCTAGTGGCTATAGATTAGGTAGCAGATTATTAATGAGGAGTCCAAGCAAATCCAGTGGCTGTAAATATTGATGAGGAGGCCGACCTTGAAAGGTTCTGAGTGAACTCTCCAACCATCAGAACTACCAAGGTGGGGATAGGTGAGGTAGGAGGTTGCAGTGTTTGCCACTGTTTGGTGGTTTGATAGTAGTAGCAACCAGCAGAAAACAAGCCAACCAATTCCATTACAGAAGCTGAATTGATATTGATATATAAGGTATTTGTTTAGGTAGTGAGTGGCTGAGATGCCAGTGGTTGAGTCAACGAGGTTTAGCATAAATGAATCAATTAGGTTTAGCAGATAGGAGATATGTAATAGCAATTGCAAAAGCAATAAAATGGGCAGCAGCATAGGTAAGCATGATGCATTGCATATGAGGCAAGCTGAATTATGTACAGTATATGCTTTACCAACCAGTTCCATAAAGGAGCAATTCATAGTTTACATAAAAGCATCCAATGCATGGTTTCAGCATGAATAGTGAATAGATGTGATTGCATGAATAGTGAATTGATATGATTGGCATGAATGCCTTAAATGCCATTAAGGAGGAGAGAGGTTATTCCAGTAAGGAGCATGCAGTACAGTAATGGGATGCAATGAATACCTGAAGGTCATGTAGGCAGTGTTTTTTATTTATTTATTTATTTTGTGTTAACTGGGTAGGTACACTAGACAGCATAGCTGCCTATTTTCAGGTATGACCCGGGAGATTACAACAAAGGGTATGTAGACAATAGTAGATACAAGAAAACATCATGGGAACAAGTAGAAGTCAGACATAGTACACTTATACAAAATTTTCAGCAATGACAGTACATTTGCAGGAATCTATATGTAGTAACAAAATAAGAATATAAGTGCAAATAACTAACAGTCATAAGTCATACAACTAGTGAGTAAGTGTCAGAAGAGAGGAAATAGCAAGATTTCCAGGCAGGTTTGAGAGTAGTAGAGGTTAGAACTGGTAGTAATGATTTATGGATGGGTAACTGAAAGCCATGCCAGCAAGAAAGCAAGGCAAAATCATATAGCTTACATAAAGTATGCTCCTGCTACTCAGAGTCATGATGCCTTACTGTGACATCATAGTCCCACTCCATGGTTATAACAGGAAGCCACAAGCTGAGCACCATTAGACCAAAGAGCACAGTAATGCTGATATGGTAGGAACCCCCAAAATAGAGGTGCTTTTACTGGCAAGGTCCTAGTTAAGGACACAGCAACATGATAGCAAGCTGCTGAGGCAGTAGAGCAACAATAAATTGAAGCAGAGCCACAATACAATGTGGAAAAGCAAGCAGGGGAATTAAAAGCTGGGGGTAGCAGCAGCCTGACTGAGCAACCACTGAATAAACTAAGCAGAGCTGCTGAGACAAACAGAGCACAGCAGACAGTGCCAGCTGGCAGGAGCAGGATGAGCCTGAACCAGGTGCAAACAATTAAGGTGGACAGGCACAGAAACAGCAGTAGCAGGGAAGCAACAGCTGAGCTGAAGCATACAGATAACAATTTTATGTTGCACTGAGGGTTTACTGAAATCTGGTGAGTAAATGGGATCCTAAATAGCAAAAGCACAGGATTAACACAATACAAACAAAGGTCAACAGGATGCCAGAAAAAAGAACTAGAAAGCAGGCCAAAAGAAAGAAAATGCAAAACATACAAAAACAAACAAAAAAAAAACACAGCAGGACAGGAAACCAGCAAAACAAAGAAGCATGTAGCAGCTGTAGGCAAGCAACATAAACCAAAAAGCAGGAGAAACATAACAAACAAAAGTCCTGCACAAACCAAGCAAAGCCCAAAGCACAAGGGAATGAGGGAGGCAGATGATGGCTGGGTGTGGGACAAATCCCCAGCAGGACCCAGGAGAGAAAGAGATGGACAGAGCCTTCAGCTGGCAAAAAAAAAGTGCTTCAGAAGGAGGCTGAGAGAAACTGATTATATAGCTCAGGAATGGGGCGTGACTGGTTGCTCACCCCAATGAACTACAGACATAGCCTTTCATTTATCAAAAACTGGTTAAAAAGCTAGTGGAACCAAAACAGACAGACAGATAGAAAAATGATGCAAATTTTAAGATGCAGGCAGTTTTAACTTTTTACTTCAGGAAGTATTTGTCTTTTTCCTTTGGCCCATTAGAAAGTTTTCTATGTAATAATATTGTACTAGATGTGTGGAACAGCTCTCAGCCTGGCAGCTGACATATCTGTCTCTGCCCCCCCAACTACATCATCAGCATTGTGACCTTGCTGATTGTGACATCACAATTACTCAGGAAGAGACACTCAGTAGCTGCCAGGCCAGTCATCTGTGATGTCACAGTCAGTGAAGTCACAGAGCTGATGATGTAGTGGAGGACTAGAACAAGACATGGCAGTTGCCATACAGAGTGCTGTTCCACACATCACACCTATTAACATCAGGTAAACAACCTTTTAATTACCCAAAAGGAAAAGAAAAAGCATCTCAGATACAATAGGTAATGGAAGACTGCTTTTAAAAACTAGCATTAGTTTTAGGCAGTACACTTGCTTTTTAAGACATACCAGAATACATAACTGGCATGCAAAAGAAAATGAGAGGGTAGTGAACTATCTAAAAATCATTTCCTGTCACTTTTAATTGACGGAAATCGATATTTATCGAGAACCACCAAGCCTAATTTTATCATGTTTATCATGTATGTAGCCATTATAAACAAATTAATTAATAAACGTTGCAAGGTAGTACTTTCTGAAATTCTACCCGTCCATAGGGTGTCCGTTCATATTACACAGAAGATAAAAAATTTTAATAATTGGCTTCAAAGTTGGTGTTTAAAACAAGATATTAACTGCATTACCCATTGGGAAACATCTTTTTGACAGAAATGAATTATACTGTTGGCACAGCCTCCATTTAAGTAGATGGAGTTGTGGTATACTTGGCAAACACAATAATAATGCAATCAATAAACATTTAAACTAACTAAATTGGGGAAGAGAAATGATGGGCATGCCTCTCTGGTTACTCCAATTAGGCCTTCTTATGTTAACCTCTACAACCATCTGCAGTTTATGTATTTTAATGTGAGATGTCTAAATAACAAAGTTGAACTTAACCTTAGGGTTTGTCACACTAACACCTTTATTATATCCATTACAGAAAGATGGGATGATGATAAACCATGCTGGGAAACCATAATCTCTGGGTTCTGCTTAGATAAGCAGAACACACAAGAAAGAAAGGGAGGTGGGGTAGCACGTTTGGTAAAAAAAAATATTAAAACCATTGATATCTTTGAAAAAATCAAAAAACATAAAATTGGAAAGGAATCACTATGGATCAAACTCCTTTTTGAGAATAGTGAGCCACTCATTATAGGAACATGTTACAGACTGCCAAATTCAAATGATGATTTTTTACAGTGCATTATTACAAGAAGTTGAAAATGCTTGTGAGCTTAATGATGCAATTATGATGGGAGATTTTAACATTAAGGTTATTAATTGGTCAGATTATACATTATGTACCCCTAAAGGTAAACAATTGCTGGCATGTTGCAAGCAACTCCATCTAAAGCAATGTATCCGCTCTCCCTCTAGGGGTGACAACATTTTGGATCTTATTCTTCATAGTGACCATCTTAATATTAAGAACATTTCTATAACATCTCCAATGAGAAAAAGTGATCATAACACCATTGAATTCAGTTTGGACAAGCACCATTTTTTTAGCACTGGTGAAACCAAAATCTTTCTGTATGATCAAGCAAACGTACATCAAATACAGGCTGAATTAAATAATATCAATTGGGAAAGCAAGTTCCAGAATTTAACAATTTCGGAAGATTGGGACTTTTTTAAAAACACACTAATGAACTTAAGAGACTGTTATATCCCATCAATGAAGAAATACGAACACTCAAAACACTCTCCAAAATGGATGAATAAATCCATTAAAAAACTTATTAACAAAAAAATGAGGCTCTATAACACATATTTAAAAAATAAAAGTCCTGCAAACTTATCCATATTCAAAAATATATAGAAGAAATGTAAATCCAGTATAAAAAAAGAAAAAAACTAACTGGGAATATTGATTAGCTCACTCTGCAAACAAATTTAATGATAAATGTTTCTATTCCTATATAAACTCTGTCAAAAAAACTATATGTCAGGTGGGCCTCCTTTTATACTATAATGAAGTAATTTCATCACCTAAGAACATTGCAAACTTATTTAACAATACTTTTAATGAGACATTCGGTCCCACCAACTCACATCCTAAAAGGCCTAACCAATACGTAACTAATTCACATTTCATAAGGCCCAATCAACAAGTAGCGTCACAGATTACTTTATCTAATTACCTTATATTGTTGAAACTAAAACTCCAAAAGAATAAACATTGTACTGGCCTCGACAGTATAGCAGGGCATTATTTATTTCTGCAGGGAAACTCCATAGTTTATCCTTTAAAGCTGCTCTTTGAAGGTTGCCTTTCTTCTGGTCATGTTCTAGAGGACTGGAAAAAGGCATACAGTATGTCATCCCAATCCATAAAAAAGGCACCAAATCATCTTGGGAGAACTATAGACCCATCAGTCTAACCTCCACAATTTGCAAATTACTTGAAAGTTTGATTAAAGATATAATTTCTCCCATTATGGATGTTCTAGACCCTGAACAACACAGATTCAAAAAAGGAAGGGGATGTTTGTCAAATCTAATGTTTTTCTATGAAACCATTAGCTACCATCTTGATAACAAAATCCCTTACGATGCCATTTTCTTTGATTTCAGCAAAGCTTTTGATGTCTTGCCACACAATGGTATAATAGTCAAGCTTCACAGCTTAAACATGAATCCTTATATCATAAATTGGATAGCAAACTGATTGACAGGCAGATCACAAAAGCTTTTAATAGATGGCCAACTTTCTGATTCATGGAAGGTAACTAGTGGAGTCCCCCAAGGATCAGTGCTGGGCCCATGCCTATTTCAAATATTTATCTCCGATATGACTAAAAAATGTCTTACCAACACCATAAAATATGCAGATGACATCAAGCTCGGTGGTCCCTGTGAAAGCTATAGTGAGTTGGCCACAATACAAGATGACCTGGACAAAATTATCACATAGGTTAACACCTGGGGTATGAACCTAAATACAGCAAAGTGTAAAGTTCTGCACTTAGGAATATCAAACCCAATGGTAAACTACAAACTGGGAACTTCCACCCTAATCTCTACTACAGACGAGAAAGATCTTGGGGTCATTATTTCAAATGGCTTAAACCACTCTAAACAAATTCAAGAATCAGCAAAAAGATCAAATAAAGTTATATGGTCAATCCGATGTAACACTGAATCAAAAGACAGTAAAGTATTAACCCTTGCTGTGCCGCTGGCATGTATACACATCCTAAAACCCTACACATTCTTAATCTTCTGGCAGCCTAAGGGTTAATGCTTCTATTGAGAGCATATGTAAGACCACACCTTGAGCATACCTCACAATTGTGGTGTCCTTATAAAAAACAGATTGCAAATCTCTTGAAAATATACAACGTAGATTCACAAAACACACAAATGGTTTGGAAAATGAATCATATGATTATAGATTCAATTTCCTTAATCTTATGACACTTGAAACAAGAAGGTTAAGAGGGGGACCTTCTCTTTCTCTTTGACATCATTCAGGACCTATATCTGATGGTAGAACTAGGACCGAAATTTGACGAATGTTCACACAACACCAGAGGGCATCCACTTCAACTATGTAGAAAAAGGTTTAACTACCTTAGCAGAAAATTATTTTTTGCACTCAGAGTTATCAATCCATGAAATACATTAGCCCTAAACATAATTATCAATGGAATAAAGACAGAATTTAAACACTGTCTTGACAAGCTTTTGTTATCTGGTCATAATTTAGCGTATTATTCTAACTAATGTATAAGAGCATTTATGGAATGGGCTATTGGCCTTCTTGCTCTTTCATGCCCTTAGTATGAACCTTAGTATCACACCAGCAAGGATTAACAGGGTTGTAACATGGCAATAAATAATGTACTAGAATAAGCTATTTAGATTGGTTAAACTGCCACACATGACCAAAGCTTAACCATGCATTAATTACTTAGCAGGAGTGGGATAGAAAGTGGTATCATGGGTTAGAAGCTGGCTTAGTCAGAAGAACCAGTCAGTGATGGTCTATGGGGCAGCATCATGGGATAAGGGGTGACTAGCAGGGTGCCATAGGGGTCTGTCCTGGGTCCCTTACTCTTCAATATTTTCATAAGAGACATCACTGAGGGTCTGGGAGGGAAGGTGCGTCTGTCTGCAGATGACACAAGATCTGCAGCAGAGTAGGCACTGCTCATGGAGTGGAATAAATAAAAAGTGACCTGCTCAAGCTAGAAATATGTTCCAACATGTGACAATTCAAATTTAATACAAAAAAATGCAAAGTGATGCATCTGGGCAGGAGCAACTCAGGGACGGTCTACTAACTGGGAGGGGAGCTGCTAACTGCCAGCAAACAGGAGCGGGATCTTAGGGTCATCATCTCTGATGACTTAAAAGTGGGCAGACAATGTGAAAAAGCAGTACAAAAAGTCAGCAAAATGCTGGGATGCACAGGAATAGGCAACACAAGTAGAAAGAGGGGAGTGATCATGCTACTGTACAAATCCTTGGTAAGGCCCCACCTTGAATACTTCGTACAGTTCTAGAGGTCTTATCTCGGGAAGGACATGGATAGACTAGAGACAGTATAGAGGAGTGCAACAAAAATGGTACAAGGCTGCATGAATTGCCATACAAAAGCAGATTATAGCAACTCAACATATACTCACTGGAGCAGTGCAAAGATAGGGGTGACACGATAGAGAAATTTAAGTTCCTGAAGGACATAAACAGAGTCCTTACCCAGGAACTCTTTCTGATCAATAACTCCACAAGGGCAAGGGGTCATGAAATGAAATTAAGGGGAGGAAGGGTCCGGAGTAACATGCATAAGTTTTTTTTTCAGAAAGGATGGTGGCTTCATGGAATAGCCTACCCGCAGGAGTCATTGACTCCAAAACAGTAGGGAATTCAAATCTACTTGGGATAGGCATAAGGGGATTGTCTCTAAGAAATTCTAAGGGGGGGGTAGCACTCAGGGCAGAATAGATGGATCTTTGGTCCCCATCTGCTGTCACTTTCTATGTTTCTATGTAGTAATGCCTGGTTGCTCCTGTTGTACTTTTGTGAATCAGAGTAAATTGTTTGTTCAAGTGCAGTTCCCATGACAGTCCAACAGATGGCTGTAAAACAGTGCTGTGCTGCTAGCATTGTTTCACAGTCATCTGTTGGCCTGCTAAGAGAGCTGCAGGAACAAAACATGAAGATCTGCCCTAGCATGGTCCCATCATGCAGTGCAACTCATATCTTGTAATACATATAGACAAACATCGAAGTATGTAGCACCAATCCTGACAATAAATTAGGAGAAAAAGTACCATATTAGTAAATCTAAAACTAATATGTATAGAATTACTGATTGAAATCATCCAGTTTCTACTCACAATATTACAGTTATCAGCAATCACAGCCATCTGTTGGCCTGCCAAGGGAACTGCAGGAACAAAACATGAAGTTGTAGCCTAGCATGGTCCCATCATGCAGTGCAACCCATATCTTGTAATACACACTGATGAAAATTGAAGTATCTAGCACCGATCCAGACAGTAAGTGAGGAGAAAAAGTACCATAACAGTAAAAATTATAAAATTATATTTGGCAATCATAACACTATGCATTCAAATCAAAATGTAAAGTAATGCCTCCCTACACCCACAATATATGTAAGGCAGGCTACATTCAGCAGAATGTGTACTATCAATACAGTGTTAAAGATAAATATAATAACTGTGTGTGTGTGTGTGTGTGTTTTTTTGCATTACAAGTAAGCATCGCAAATAATAAATCTACCTATTTCTGAAATGCTTGCCATGTTACAAGCACATTAAGCCATTCAAAAAGGAGGCTTCTACTAGGGAATGAATGCATGGTTGGGTGGTTGGTGCATTTAGCCTTCGGTCTCATGCCCCAACCCCCACCATACGATAATCCTAGCAGAAACCTCCTTTCTCGTGCCTTAATGCTTACTTAAGAAGGTTATCATTAACACAAGCATTATGACCTGCACTGGATTATGCAGGTCTAAGTGAATGGGGATAATGGACTCGGAATACCGGATTAAAGATTCAAAAACAGAGGTTTGCATATTAAAGAGGCACTTAACACAGAAAAACAAATCTATTTCAGATAGGGTTGCCACCTTTGGATGAGGTAAAAAACGGATGCTAAACCGCACCCCAAACTCCGCCTCTGGCTCCACCCCCTTTTTATGACTGGCGAGTATATCGCTCCTCCTCCAAAGCCATTTGTAATGTTGGAATAGACGTTACTAGTGACAGGAAATCATTTTTATACTGTTATTTATTTGATTTATTTATTCAGGTATTTACTTTTATTCTTTGGCAACCAGGTTAACTCCCATAGGCCAATAGCCCATTTTACAAGTGACCAGGAGCACAGGAAGGTTAAGTGACTTGCTCAGGGTCACACAGTATATAAGTGGAGTGTTGGGAATCAAACTCAGGTCTGCTGAATGTGCAAGCTCATCACAGCTTATTGCTCAGCCCTTTGTTAAACACTCCCATTTTCCTTTCCATGTCAGTCAGGTATTCTGATGCTTTGACCAATTTTTGATAACTTAATTATCAATGCGTGTGGTACCCTTAATACTGCAATGTGTCCCCCTTTACCTCAGCAGCTACTGCTGTTTCTTTTCATATTTCAAAGACATTCTACAATTTCAGATACACCATTCCATGCTGTTTATCTGAATGACCTGTAAATGTGTAGCTAATGTCATGGAATGTTCAGGTAATACAAAAAATTAGAGCAAATGTGGTGATAAAGGCAATAAAAGTTAGATTATTAATTTAATAAAAATGGGTCAAAAACATACCAGACTATAGGACAAACAAAAAGAAATGAATGACAGCACATAAAGGTGTAAAAGCTGTTTCCTGGCATAGCAGTAAAAGACCATACTTAAAATGCAGAGTTGAAAAGATTAGTTTAATTTACTGCTAATGATCTTAATGGCCTTACTTTACACCTCTCAGACAGTCTGGTTTTACAAACAAAGGCAGGTCTGAATGACTGTAACATCAGAACTTCTTTGTAACCTGGACATGCAATGCAGCCCAAACAGTGAATGATTAGGTACATCAGTTTTAAGAGTATATGAACACACAAAATGACCGAAAAACCGGACCGCATTTGATCAAAACCGGATGACCGGATAAAGACCCTAAAAACCGGGTCATCTGGTCAAAAACCGGATAGGTGGCAACCCTAATTTCAGAGGTTCCCTGTTCAGATATTTAGGCATCTATAAAAACAGGGCATGGATTAAGCAGGTCTGACTGTATTACAAAATGTGAAAGTTCAACTAGACCGAATGGGCAGCTATAGAACAAATGCCAAAGACACTGTAGCATTAGCACAGGACCTCCATTGCAGCACTTATCCCCTACATTTGTGATGTGCCCAGTACATTCAATGGTCTTAATATAAATAGAAAGGTTGTATAATTACTAATGCTAGAAGAAGGAGGAAGGAGAAGAAAATAGGGAGGAGGAGGATAATTAGCATTTAAACAGCTCTTTTTATACATATTGTATCTCAAAACACTTTACAAGCAATGAGAGACTGATGGTGATGTAACTAAATGTGTAGTGCCAGCCATTTTGCATATCAACACTCACACACAGCCTTGAACAATTGCATGAACTTATTTCATGGGACTAGGAATGTTGGCCAGGGCACAAGTGAAATTCCTCTACTTATGTGAAAAGTGCTTTGAGGTCTATTAGTGTCACCTGGACACCCACCAGGACAGCACAATAGATGAGCAAAAGGGGCCTCAGTTCTTTTTTTTAGATTTTGTTGACTGGGAAAGGAGAACTAGATGGTTCTGCCTATTTTCAATCTTGTCCTAGGGGAGGGGGATACAGATGGATGCCAACTGACACTGAACCAGATTAAGCTGTTAATGGTATTTTTACTGAATGGGGGAAATTTGGTTAGGACACTGGGGAAATTCCCCTACTGTTCTTTAGGGGGTGTTGCTGGCAGGTTTGCTGGTGATGGCCTAATGCAGTCCACAGATGGAGGTTGAGGAAGAAGGAAGCATGGACAGTGAAGCTGTCTTGCAAACTTCTAGCCCAAGAGAAATAATAGGAATACCACAAACTGAGTCATGGGTGCAGCTGCAACTACATCCAAGAAATGTATTACCTGTCTCAAGGACAGTGTCAACTAATGGGCTTGTACTGTGCACAGTAATCTGTCAGTCATTGATGGCTCAGTCAGTGGGCAGCTGTGGAGGTGTGGAGGTGTGCGGAGGGCTATGCTGCCTGCTAGCTAACAGGCCATGTTGGGATGGGGAGCAGGGTGGGATGTGGGTACCTCAGTGGGTGGTGGGGTGGTGGGCCACTGTACTATGAAAAGAGGGCCTGGGGACAATATATTGTTTTATATCATACGAGGGATTAGTGCAGGGGATACTTCACTGTTGACAGGTGGGCTGTGGGAAATACATTATTTTATTTCAGATGGGGATTGTGACGGGGGGGGGGGGCTCCACAATTCTGGCAAGAGGGCTGTGGGTAAACTTTTATTTCATTCCAGACAGGGATCGGGACCAACATGTGTTATACTGGACTGGGCAGGCCAACTAGCACATCCTGCCAGGTGCATCCCTGTTAATGACATGAAAATTGGACCATAATGGCACACAAATGACCCCTTTGCACCTTGAATGTCTAATTGCCCCATTTGCATGTTTTGGTCTAAACATCTGGAATTTGGGCACAGTGCATCTGAGCTGCACCATGCATCCCCATTCCAGATATTCAGGCCAACCAGGGAGATGAGCAGGCACATTGTTGGTGGCCCCCATTTGCACTGCCCACTACGTTTGCTATATTCAGACAAAATGCATGATCGTGCATCTCATTTGAATATAGCATTGTATTGCACTGGCCCATTTCTTTTGGGCCACGCATCTAGATGCGCGCCACAGACATGTCCTTTGAATATTGGAGCCCGTAGTGTGTTTCTGTATTCGTTTCCATGTTTGAATTTTTCCAAATAAAGACTTCTCCTATTCCTGTAGGGGGAACTGCTTGCCATCAGCAAAGATGGCCAACCTGGATGATGGTGTGGAAGGAGAGACACTGTTGCCTGCAGGCTCTCCAGTGGAGGTTACTGTCCTTTCCAGTACAGATCATTTTGAATCTAGTATATGTTTTCAAGAAATGCTGCCTACTAATTTTTCATTTTGAATGCAGAACTTGACACCTGCCCTGTTTTCTGGCTTCCTCGTTGCTGCTACGTCACCAAAGACTATGCCAGTTGTTGTTGCACAGGACCCCTTGCTGCAGTGCCAACTATTTGATCAACAATCCCAGCTGTTTACGCTTATGGACTCCAATGATCCTGAACCTTTCCTGACATGACAAAAAACTGCAACTCAGCTCAGCAACCTGCAAGCAAACCAGACTCTGTCCTGACTGGATTTTCAGCACAGTCCAGTGGGGATTACGATCCAGCCTGCTACACCTGGGACTATGCTTTCACTGCAGGATCCTTTTTCAACCATGCCAGCCGACATCTTAATACAAGCAAATGCCCTCGGACTTGCCAGTTGGTCAGAGATGGGAGCTGGTGCGGGTATTGCTCTTGTTGACACTTTTGCTCCTTTGTACGTATTACAAGCTCCTGGTTCAAAAGGGGAGCACTGTTATGCCTTTACAATGGCATTTTTGGACAAGCTAATTTCTGTTTCTAGCTGCCTGCCTCCACCAGATGCAGCACAGTTTGACCTGAAGACTCCTGGGTTTCAGTATAGCCCCATATCCCCTGTTTTGGGGTTCCTGCCAGTTACCCATCTTTTCATTGAGGGGACTCAGGCAATACCTTTCAAGAGTAGTCAGCTGCTGGCATGTAAGTTTCCTGGCAGTCCACCAGATCCTATTGCCTTTACAGAGTTAGTTCCCTCAGGCCTCCAGCTGACAGGCACAATCAGGATGACCAGTGATCTCCATCCCTACCAATGTGGCTCTTTTTGGAACCCACCATGTTCAGTTCCAACAGAGTTCTACTGATTGGATATTGTCTCAGCAAGGGAACACGCCAGCAACATCAGAGGTTCTTACTACCCCATAAATTCCTACACCTGATTCAGTGCCTTGTTCTTTTATTTCATACTCATCTATGGAGGTTATGCCTGGAGCTAGCATCTTTTTTCCTCCTTGTTCCCCTGCTACTCATGATGATGCCCCCACTTCTGGTTGGAGCCCTGTTAAAGCTCTTCAGAAGGTTGGCTCATAGGGCTGGATGGTCGTTCCTGGATTGCAAACCCAGCATTATTGCCTGCCCATCAAATTGATGCTTCTGGGACTTTGGTCTGAGATATCCCATCACAAACTGAAATACCTTTTTCTACTTTGCTCTAGTCTGCCTTGTCAGTGGGTTTGGGGGATGCTGCTTCTTCACACACATTGGAATCTCTGTTTCAGTTGCCCAAGTTCCTTCTGAGGTACCTGCTGAAATTCCTTTGCCTGAGGTCTTATCTCCTTCAGGGATGTCCAGGACTCCTAATCAACCCCATTTAAACTTTTTTACCTTTTTGCAGCCCAGCCTGATCCTGCACCTCAGAGAAATGCAGTTCAATTCAATGTATTGGGGCTGATGAACTTCCTCCTGACCGTTCATTCCTGGTTGAGAAACTATTGATGGAGTCCTTGGGTTTTGTGCCAGCTGATAATTTGCTATCATCTACAGTATGTGTCTGGCTCAATTTTCTATGATGTCAGCTTCCAACATCATTCTTCTCTGGATTGTTTCTGCACTAGGTATAATCGTTTGCATTATTTGGAGCTCTGGCTGCTTTTTCAGGCCAACCCCTTACAAGACCAACCACCCTTACTGTGACGGTGATGTTCAGAAATGAAGGGGTTGATATCCACAACATCACTTACTGGCTAAAGAAATGCTGCGAGGGGCTGGGATGCCCTGATTCAATTATGGATAAATATGGGATCTGGACTGGTGGCTGAAAATATAGAGTGCAGTTCTGTGCCACTGACTCTGGGTAACTCATCTTCCCAATGGCTTCTTTTTTGGCCGAGATAGGGGCACATGCTTCTATTTGGGACAACTGAAGGCATGCTTAAAGTGTGGCTCCCTTTCATCACTACAACGTCTGTAACCAATGACTTTTTAGACTCTGTTTGGAACAAGGACACATTGCTGCACAGTGCACCAGTCAGATGAAATGTAATTGTTAAATGGAGGGTCATTCTTTCCTGGCTTGCCCTTGGGCTGCTCACAGTAATGACGGAGACCAGCAGGATGTGCTAGTACACTCTCCCCAGTTTACCAGTGATAGTCTGATTACTGCAATGCACGTCTGGTGCACTCCAATGTCATTTCCACCATGGAGTCATCCTTGAATCGGGATTCACTGACTGCAACACCTCCCAATTGGCAGCCCTCTAATGTGGAGACTACTCCTGTAGCCCCTGTTGTGTCAAGTATACTTTTGGTCCCTGCCTTAGAGGCCTTTCCACTGGTGGGGATTTTGGACCTTTCTGATGCTTCCTGTATGCATCACCCCATTCATTTGCTGAAGTACCCTGTCGCTGTTCACTTCAGAACAAGCCACCCCAAGCTCTTCCCTGTTCTGCTCCAGTTGGGCCCCTTCCTCTCTAGAACAGATTTCACCCTGTGGTTGTTTCTAAGAACTGGTGTGATACCAATGCTGATATCAATTTGAATGTCTCCTCTTCAATGTCATTTGATTCCGTCATTTCACTGGACATGAAGGATGCCACTCCAAGATTGAAAACAACTCGTAAATGTAAAGAAGGTCCTTCTCCTGGGTTGAAGGTTAAAGTTAAGAAAAAACATACTCATCCACCATAGATTGATCTGTGACCTGTTTTCGTTTCTTTTTTCCTCTTTTATCCATGCATAAGGGCTATTACGCTGAAGGTAAATAGCAGTAATAACCTTTTTTGTAGGAAGGCAACTCTTCAAGCCCTATGAGACTCCCATGCTGACTTGATTTTCTTACAGGATATGAGATTACACTCCTTGGCTGACATTGCCACAACTCAGAGACTTTGGAACTTGAGTATTTTTTTTGTTTCTCTGGGCACTGAGGTGTGATCTGGGGTTGCCATTCTGATCAACCATCTTTCTCCTACTGTTTCTAGGGTCCTGGATGTACAGCCTGGCCAAGCTTTATTGCTTAATTGTAGTATTGATCACACTGCTTTTTGCCTCATTGTTATTTATGCACCAAAATTGAAATTTGACAGGGTATCATTGTTTAAGCTGATACAGCCTTACTTATGTACTTCTAGAATTGTTTTTAGAGGAGATTTAATAGGTCTCTTCAGCTCAAGGACAGGGGTGCAGACACAACAAAGTTATTTTCTGACTCCTTGGGCTGTCAATATATTTGTAAACAGTCCCAACTGGTTGATGACTTCAAGGTACTCCACCCAATGGTGGTTACACATGCCACAGGGAACAACTAGTCACCTGTATATATTTTGTTTTTGTATCCTGTCGGTGCTGCATTTTATCTGCCACAACCTATCCAATGGAATTCACTGACCACTTTTTTTTTATTATTATTATTTTTCTCTTTATGGCCACCAAACCCCCAGCCCCGTGAACGGGCTCGAACCTGGCCACAGTACCCAACCCTTACTCTGGGAAGCCCCCTCCAGAGTGGGGCCGCCGAAGCAAAACTATCATGGCTGAAGGGTAGGGTACCATGCCTGGCTCATATGCAGGGGTTGGAGATTTTGTAGTCAGAGTCCCCTTGGAGCTAGGATGTGCAATGATGCAAGGCTGCATGCGTCTGTCCTAGCTCCACCCCACATCTTGGTGCAGTATGCTAGTCCCCCAGCCTCCACTAGATGGTAGTCAACGCCCACACCTTAGAGCCCCCCTGCCCCTGAGAAGGAAAGCAGTCCTCCAGATGCTCAATCCTTCTTCTCCCCTGCAGACCCCCGATGACTCATGCCCATTCCCAAACACGGGTCACCTGCATGGCGTGAGGTGTGGTGTCCAGTGCCTCAACCCTCAGCGCCACCGGGCTCCTCATTAACCACTTTTGATTGCATTGTTCATTTACAGTCCATCCTTCCCCTCTACCAGGGAAGTCTGAATGGTGGCTGAATAACAATACCCTGCAGGACATGTCTTTTCAGTGTGCACTCAGATCCCTGTTATGGGCTCAAACGTCTGTACTTATTTGTACTCTGATGTGTCCCTTTGGTGGGACCACACTAAAACTGCCATTGGTGGGCTCGCACGCAGTACTTCCCATTCAATGGGCAGATCCTTTTACCATGCCTATCTTGACCAACGTTATGCTCTTTATAGGCTCATTTCACTCCAAGCAGAGATAGGGCTGTCCCTACGGGCCCAGCTTCAGTCTGTGAAAGAATGTATGAAATCCTTTCAGTATGACAGGGTTAGAGCTCTGCCTTTTGAAAGGTCTTATGGTACCCAAGGTGCACATTTGATGAAGGATATTTTACAGAGTTGTTTCCACAGGGTTAAATTATGTGGCATGGATTCTTTAATTGACTTGGAAGGCTTTGAACACATCTTCCATGCTGGGATGCTACAAGTGGTTCATGACTTCCTGCTTGATACGGTGGGTACCCATTTCCCAATTGGTGGTTCGACAATGCAATTTTTGGACTCTTTACATCTCCCCCAGGTATCACTCTCCAATAACACATTACTTACCCAACCAATTACTGAAGGAAGTTATTACAAGTATTCATGCTCTGTATTGGAAAATTTTACCTGGGACGGATGGCCTGACATCCGAATTCTACTAGATGTTTCCATTTATTTTTGCCCTTATTCTTACATTTGTTTTTAACTCAGTTCTGGCCCACATGTCACTACCAGGTCCTATTACTGAGGCTGTCCAATTTTTTTATTTAAAACTGGGGATATGATAAACCCCATCCAATTTGATTCCTATTTGCCTCCTAAACAGGGATGCTAAAATGTTGACAAAAGTTTTTTGTGCTAATTTGGCTCCAATTTTTGTTGATATTATCCATCCCTTCAAATTTTGTTCCACCCCTGGCTGTAAAATTCAGGATAATTTGTATTTAATCAGAGATTTAATTGCATCCTATCATTCTCACCATGTTGGGCATTTCCTTCTTGTTTTTGATCAGGCCAAAGCCTTTGATAATGTCCCCCATGATTACCTTTTTTTGGTCCTTAAGTCATATGGATTCTCAACTTAGTTCATCAATTGGTGTTGATTTCTGTATTTTTACACCATTATTCCCACTATCAACAAATGGAAAGGCTCCCAAATCTGATTATTATGAGGGGTACGTCAGGGATGCCCATTGAGCTCCAACCTTTACATATTGACCTTAGATCCTCTATTGTGAGCAATAAGTGCAGCCCCCCCAGATTTCTAGGCATTCCTTCCCCCTTATCTATGTCGATGGTAAAAATGTTGGCTTATGCTGATGATATTTGTTTATTTGTTCGAGATGTCCCTACTGGAGAGAACACCATTCAGTTGCTTACCGAGATTACTTTGTTTACTGGGTCTAGAATTAATTATTCCAAAAGTCGGATACTCCCCATTGGGTCCCATGAGGCAATCCCTCCCTCTGTCAGTGGTATTACTGTCACTTTGGAACCCATCAGAATTCTTGGTATTTTTTTTAGTTGCACAAATTTGCCTGATTTGAACTAGAGCTGTGCTTTGTACATCAGGGCCACCAGAGTAGTTTTCTAGAAATCCTGGCAATTGCCCCAAAAGAAATAAGTGGCGTAGTTAAGACTTTCCTGAGCCCGACATTTTTCTTTATGTCAGTGCTATTTTCCCCCTTCCTCTTTTGTTTGAAACCTGTTTGTATAGCATATGTTTTGCAATGATTTGAGGGAATAGACAATCTGATTAAAAGGGATGTTCTCTATCTCCCATACAGCAAAGGGGGTTTAAATATGATGAATCTGGTAGATTTTTATTATAGTATTTTTTTTCATTATAATATTGTCCCTTGGAATTCAGGACCCCTTCTATATGGAAAGCTTGGGCACTGGAATGGATGATGTGACTCCTTTTGGACTGGTGAAGGCCTACTCCTCTTTTCTGGCAAAGAAGCTGTTATCCTGAATTTTTTTGCTGCCTTTTTTATCTTTCATAAAGCATTGCTGCTTGTCATGGGATCTTATTCTTAGTCTTAGCTTGTTATGGGATTTCTTATAGGAAGTAAGCTGTTGGTTAACTAGGATCTGCAGCTTATCTGTTAGGTAGGAAAATGGGCAGACTAGGTGGGCCAAGCGGTCCTTATCTGCCATCAAATTCTATGTTTCTATGTTTATTCATACCCAGCACAGGAAAGTCTTTTATAGAGCGTTACTTCCTAAGGAGGTTGACGTTCTGCAAGGGGTACCCTTCTGCTGTTAGACAACAGACTTTAGTGTATTTATCTGATCTTTACTTTCCTTCTTCTTTTTGGGATGTGGTGTGGTTGTGTTGCCATGGAAGGCTGAATGATAAGGCAATAGCGAACATAAAAGCATCATGGAATGATTCTGCCCTAGGGACTGTTGGCAGGATACTCTAGAAACTATTTCTCATTTATATTTCGATTGCCCATTTATTTCCCTATTTTGGGCTTTCTTGGGCACTTCCTGTGCTGACCCCTTATGATGTCCTTATTTATGGTGTCACCACTGATTTACCTTAAATACATGATCCTTCCATGTTGCTTCTGATTCTCTCATGCCTTAAAGTCAACATTTGGAGGGGACATTGTAAATATGTCCTCCAACAACAACATTTTGACCATGCTACCCTGTTGTGAATGGTGGAATTAGACCTATGTTGCCTATGTGCTGTAGAACATACCAAACTTCCCCAGGCTACATGGATACACTATTGAAAATATTGTCTGTAGGCCCTCTTCTTAGTACCCTAATGACCCTTCTTGGACTTTTTAGCCATTATGTTACTTTTCAGTGGTGCCCTTTCCTTGCTCATTTGTCTTTTGTTATGTCTGTTTCTGTTGCATTGCTACATCAAATTGGGTTGATGTAGCATTTAGTTTTCTAGTGAGGATTTAGCACTGTACTTTGTTTTGTTGCCTTGTACCATTATTATTTTTTTCCTTTAATAAATAATTCCTATACACATTTTGAGAAGTGCCATGGGATCTTTAAAATCCACCTGAATTACCACAAGAACAGGTAGATGAGACCTCAGTTTTAAAGTCTCATCTGAAAGACAGCACCTCAGGAGTGTAGCATGCACCTCATGCTGCACTACAGTGTCAGTACTGGGATTTAACCCAAGTGCCTAATGTGGGGATAGAACCCACAGCCTTCTGATCTTTTGGTCTCAGAGGCGAATTTGCAACCTGCTGAGCCACTGACACTGACATTTCATCTGAACAATGGCACACCTTGACAGTACAGCAGCCCCCAGTACTGCACTCTGGTGCAAGCATTGATGGTATGTGCCCAATTCCAGGGTGAGATTAGAACCCACAACCTTCTCAACCAGAGGTGGATGTGCTACCAAATGAGATATGCTGACACCTATACCAATAGGCAAATGTGCCAGCTCTCAGAAGATGCTCACCTACCCATTTGATGGGTCCACCAGACAAATGTGTGGTCAAAACCCATATGGTCCGATGGTGCTGACATTTCAAGAGCGCATTGGTCAAAAAATGCACTAATATAAATAAACTAACTCCAAACCATGCATGCTGTTTTGACTGCACAGCTTTTGACTGCACGTCTATTTGTTTGATGGCATCTGTTTGATGTTACAGCAATTTACAGTATAAAGGGGTTGAGAAATTACTTTCTCTTGGTTGACTGGGACCTGTGCATTGGAACCACACAATGCACAATAAATAAACAAGTACTGCCAATCAGGATGAAGCACCCGAAACAAATGCTTTTGCCAGGATTCAGATTTTTCTATGCTTTCTTTTCTAGCACCCTGGGCCTGACTGGGGAACCTCCTTCCATCTCCTTCAATATCCCTTTCCCACCCAAGGGAATGCTGGGAATCAATACTGTATACTGCATTTTTGCCTTGGCTCACTTCTAATTCTGGTCCCAAGGGAGGTAACCTGTGTCTTTTTCCCACCTGTGGGGAAAAAGACACAGGTGGGACCTCAGATGAGGTCAGACCTTTGAGGAGATACTTCACTTGATAAGCCCAAGATGCCAGAGGGAGGAGCTGGCTAGGAGGAGGTAGGCCTGGCAGCCCAGGTGGGCATGCTGGGATGAGGATACTTCATCATTCCCGAGTCCACCCCTTATTTTTTGCCCCTTTAACGAACTCCTTATCCTATCCACAAGGTATGCTGCAATTTAGTGACACAGCTTTGTACCTATCAAAGGGATGGGTGGGCCTCTCCCCTCCTTGTAAACTTATCCTGTCAACTGCACTGTAGTCATGTGATGCCTCTGTGTCTCATGCCTAATGATTCGGTGCATGTTGACATAATGACACTTCATAATGGAGGACCATTCCTACCCTTCCTTGGTCACTATGAGACAGTCCTGTAATTGAAGGAGTTGCCTTTCCCTCCCAGGGGCAGGAGGCATCTGTGGTGGATGCTGGATCCCTGCCTCATTGGTCGGCAGATGTCCCAGACTCAGTGAATCAATCCAGGTCAGCTGGATGGCAGTTCTGTCATTGCCCTTGCCTGGAAGCTTCATATTTTTAAAATTTCAAACTAGCAATCATTTTTCCCTTGTAGCCATACAACACTATGAAACATAACCTCCTGTGCTGTTAAAACTCACAACACCACAGCCAACCTTACATTCCTGCTGTTGCGTTTCTTTTGTTTCTTCTTTGTAGTATGTTTTTTAAATATTTTAACTGATTCTGCACTCATTTTCTCACACTCTATCCTGCTCATTCATTCACTAACTCTGCCTGAACAGTGAACAGCACTCACACTGCCCTACCTAATTCTCAGATCGCTAGTTTATTTTAATCAGAATCAGTAGATCCTACACAAACAACCTTAGAAAGTAAAATTAAAACTAGAGTGGGTAAACAATTTCTTTCACCTTGACTGTACACAGCCTTCCTCCCTTGCTCCATACCCCCACCAATCTGATGGGTCCAGTGCTCTCTCACTTCCTAGGTTACTATCACTTATTTCTTGCTGTATCACTTAATGTGGCAACCAATGCCATTTGTAGCAATAGCACACCACAACGTTTGTTACTGCAATACCAATAGTAGATGCTATCTTTGCAAAGCATGTTTGCAGTTATAGTGCACTGATAGTGTCTGCTATCACATCATGGGGCACTGTAGCAATCAGTATCATTAGTGCTCAGTAGTTAAAACTCAGGACAGTTTGCTGTCATCTGCTCGATTTGATGAAAATATTTTCATGGTTCACCACAAATTCCTATCAACAAAACTATAACAATAAAAAACAAACAAACAAACAAAAAACCTGAGACTCACATAGTGCACAAATCAATACCAACAAGTCACCATCAGTTAAAGACAAGCAGTGAAACAACTTTTCTACCAAACACCGGATTAGTTGACTACTATCACCAGGAGAAGTGTTTTGTTGCTTACACTAGGAGAAAACTCATTTACAGTATGTTAAATATTTCAGAAATGTAAACTAAACCTTCTCTTAAGACAGGAACATATGGTCAAAGGTTGGCATATGATTTGAACATTAAAACAATCCTATTAAAGTTGAAATAAAAAAAATAAATAAGACTTTTCTTATATTTTCATAAATTATTTTATTATAGTAACAACACCACACTCCATGTTGTTGGCTGTGCTATCACAACTGCACTTCCAGGAGCAGAGGGTGCACCATACCTGCATACCGGGGCATGTGATTGTGAAATCACAAACACCCAGTTGTGTTTTTTTGCTTACCTGAATGATAGCAAAAATTAATTGGACACAAAGGGTCATTGTTTTTAAAGATATAGGGCAGGATTCACAAAAGAGATGAGCTGAGCGCATCTGAGATGCGCTGGCATAAAGTGAAAATGCCCTCCGAGTGATTCACACACAGGGTAAATGCACCAGTGCAACTGAGATGCCCTGTGAAAAAGAAGAAGCACCATAGGCGCATCATAATGACATGCAGCGCATAAACAGGGGGTGTACCCATACATACACAGTGCAAAGTGATTCACAGTGCAGACACACAGTGCAAGTAGAGAGCAAATCCAGTGCAAATGCCAAATGTGCTATAAAAAGATAAGTATAAAAGAAGCTGACTTAAGCCCAAGCCACCTGCAGGCAATTGACAAAACAGCAACACCTGCACACTGTCAGAGAGAGGGGTAGAGTGAGTGAGATAGTGCAACACACAGCAAAAGAGAGATACAGAGTGACACAGACAGCCAGAGAGCCAGGGATACCAAAGAACACCATGGACCCAGCACCAGTCACCCTGTTTGGTGCACTATTGAGGATGAGGAGAAGGGGCGGTGGAAAGCACCATAGGTGGCCTGCCCCACGGTGGTATCATGCCAAGCTGTCATTTGAGCAGCTCACAGACGTGGAGATAGTAGGCCAATACCACCTGAACAGGGCCATTCTGAGGCAGCTCTGTGAGCTGAGCCATGACGAAATGCAGGCACCCACGGCACGAGGCCATGCCATCTCAGTGGAGACCAAGATGACAACAGTCATGTGCCTGCTCACCACGGGTACCTTCCAGAGGCCTACAGGGGATGCCACTTGCATTTCACAGGCCTGCACTTCCATGCTCCTGACACAGTTCCTCACTGCACTGCTACTGCATGCTTCAGAAATTCATCCATTTCCCCAGCACACAGGCAGAGTGGACAGAAGCCATGCAGGGGTTCTACAGGGTGGCATGCATGCCAGGCATCATAGAGGCCATTGACTTCACCCTTTTGGCAATCCACGCACCACCTGGTGAGGATGCCATAGTATACATCAACCGGAGGGGCTACCACTCTGTGAACTTCCAGGTGGTGTGCAATGCCATGGGGCGCATCAGCAATGTCTGAGCCACATGCCCTGGGAACACACATGATGCATTCATATGGCATCAATTGGCCCTCTGCAGGAGGTTTGAGACAGGGGATCTACTGAGTGGCCATCTCGTAGGTGCGTGTGGCATGGACACAACAGCACAGGAGGGCACCTATGACAGGACACAAGTAGTAGACAGTAGGCAACATGTGCAGTACGATTCAGGCGCATGGGCCCTGGGACAGCGAAGGTGTGCAAGGGTACAGAGGCAGACACAGGCAAGGACAGGGTGCCACAAGGTCAGTGCATGCCACACAAGTGGCACTGACAAGGCAGTGCCTGTATGGCAGTGACGTGGTCACCTCAGTGGAACGGGTCATACAACTGCATCTGGTGTAGGGATGCAGGATGGCAGGGCTGGGGGGAGGCATGGGGAGGTGAGCAGGACAGATGCACATACCACTGAGGCCAGGAGCGGTGACAGGGTGCATGCCACACAAGCATACCATGTACTAATGGACACACATTCACCCTCACAGGTGATGTGGTGTACCCGCTGAGGCCCTGGCTCCTCACTCCCTTCCGATGACCAGGAACAGAGGTGGAAGAGTTGTACAATGAGGCACATATCACCACACACACCATCATAGAGCATGTCTTCGGCATGCTGAAGATGTGTTTTCGGTGTCTGTGTAGGTCAGGTGGTGCCCTACAGTATAGCCCTGAGAAGGCCTGTGGCATATTTCTGGCCTGTTGTATGTTACACAACATGGCCCTAAACCATGGAATACCTGTTGAGGCCAGTGAGGGGGAAAGTTCCGGGAGGGGGAAAGAGGTGGGGGGGGGGCCGGTGTGGCACCACAGGGACATTGTCCTGAAGCAATGGGACAGAGGGACCAGTGACTGGAAGCACAGGCCCATGAACACCACCATCACCTGGTGGAGAAGAACTTCAGGAACTGCAGGTGATTATGCAGGTACATAGGCAGGATGTGCACCATGTTGTGGCTGAAGGGATGTCGTCGGCACTGTGGACACTGGACAGTACACAGACAGTGGTGCACACACACACACACACACACACAAGCAACACAACCATACCACCATACCATGGCAGGGAATATCATGGGTCAGTGTGCACTGCAGCCTGTACATGGGCACAGCAGACACAGGAACACACTCATCATGCCCATGACCCATGGCACAACAGTGGTACACACAAACACGCTTGTGAAACTGCACAGGTGGCACGGGTGGTGCCACAACTGGAGTGGGGTGGGTGCCTGCCACACACACTGCCCCAGACACCATCAGCAGGGCTTGCATGACATGCTCCCACCACAGGACTGGGGACCCAGGCATCACAAGGCAGCACCCCAGTGCCCATGGACACATGGGCAGCCTCTGCCATGACTGGTGGTTGCATGTGTGCCTCCACTGGCCACAGGGGGGTATCCACCAACCCAGCAAGGGTGCTGCACTGAGACCATGAAGGCATGCCCAGTGGCATCGCTGTCCTATGGCCAGCATCCATACCATGGACACCAGTCATGGTGGCGAGTGACGACAGCATCCGCAGAAGGGGGTCCACCTGGTGCTGCTACCAGGGTGTGTGGGACATGCTCCTGGGTGTCTGGCTGGATACCCAATGTCCATGGCATGCAACAGAGGCAGCTACTGCCTCTGCAGTGGCTACTATCCACTCCAGTGCTGTGGTCATGCCCACTCGCATGAGACATGTCTCTGTCACCATCTGTGCATACCACACAGCTGCAGACTTGTGCTCCTGGACCATCACAGTCCTGTGGCTATATAACTCTACATGGAGGACTGCCTGGCCCTCCACAGTGGCCTGCGGAGACTGAGGTAGCCCTCCATGTCCTCGACAGTGAGTGGGGGATGGCCCACCACTCTTTCCATGAAGAAATATTTCCTCACATCTCCTCTGAGTCTCCCACCTCTGGCTTCATAGTGTAACCCCTTGTTCTCAAGCATCTTTTTCTTTGTAAAATGCTACCATCATGTACCTTATTAACCCTTAGGCTGCCAACAGATTTAGAAAGTATAAGAATTCTGCGGCACTGCAAGGGTTAATACCTGTGAAGTATTTGAACATTTCTATTATATCTCCCCTTTCCCTTCTTTCCGCTAGAGAGTACATATTCAATTCCTTAAGTATTTCATCATAGGGCTTTTGATATAGGCCTGACACCATTTTGGTTGCTCTCTTCTGTACCGCCTCCACCCTATCTATGTTCTTCCGAAGATGGGGCCTCCAGAACTGCACACAGTACTTGAGGTGAGTAACTAGATATGTTTACAACATAGTCACCTTTGGAGCTAAATAATTGAAAATTTATATGCACACTTTCTTGGAAGAGTCTTAGAAACTGCTCAATAGAGGGGTAGCTGGTTAAGTAACTTGTAATTTAAAGGAGTTCATAATTTCATAATTTACTTATTTTGTTAAATTGTGTGACAGTTTTCAGATATTTGGTGTTTATAGCACCACAGCTATTGCAGGCATACACTCAAAATTTGGCATGCATACCAATGTAAATATGTCCTAAAAATGAATTAAGCTGGATAAATGAAGTTTAATAGGTTAAAATTTATTGTGGATAATTTTGATTTTTCTAATTGGCAAAATTTACCAAAAAATTCATGGACGCATGATAGGTAATGGCAGTAGAATGAGACTTGAGGAATATAACTTTAACAAAGCACTTATCACCACTGAATCACCTTACATGCACTAGGATCATAGCCCTGCAGTGTCCCTCTAACACTCGGCCACCAGTGATTTCCATCACATGCTCCATCATGACTAAAGATACTGTATCCAGATATTTGTGCCACAATGGTCTAAGTTGTAGCTAATTGTAAATCTTGGTGTCACTTGGTGCCATAGCTTTCAAATAGTAAAAATATACATTGCTATATACAGGGTTGTTAAAGAGGCAGGAGGTGACATCGCATCAAAACAATGCTACATGTGCATGTGCTACCATGAGTCATTAAGTCAGTGAGCTCTAGTGGTTAACTGGTATATTACAAGGAGACATGATAGTGCATAATACTGTCCATGACTATTCTAAATAGTTTGTTACTCAAGATAGTGACTTGACACATGGCACCACTTCACTTTTACAATGGAGCCTCCTTCGATACTACATTATTGCCTCTTTACCCAGCCATTAGCTTCCTCTACAATGGCAACTCAAATCTATGACTGGGCAATATATACGGACATGGCTTTGACAAAAGTATCACAGCATTCCACAATTTCACAAAAGCTCATGAAATTCAACTTTAATTACTGTTGTTGTTTTGGAATCCTTGGCTTCTGGTCAGAGCCAATACAGCTGCAAAATGATTATAGTGATGGTGGGGAGATATGTGTAGAAACATAGACATAGAAACATAGACTTTGATGGTAGATAAGGACTGCTTGGCCCACCCAGTCTGCCATTTCCCTACCTATTGGATAAGCTGCAGATCCTAGTTAACCAACAGCCTACTTCCTCCTACCCCCCACTATAATTGCTTTATGTCTGTCCCATGCATTCTTGAATTCTCCCCCAGTTCATGAACTCATGACCTCCTCAGGAAGGCTGTTCCATGCAGTTACCACCCTCTCCTTGAAAAAATACTTCCTCATGTTGCCTCTGAGCCATACCTCCATTATCTTCAAACTGTGCCCCCTTGTTCTTGCACATCTCTTTTTCTGAAAGATGCTACCCTCTTGGATTTTGTTGATTTCCTTGAGACACTTGAAAGTTTCTATAATGTGCCCCCTCTTCCTCCTTTCCTCGAGGGTATACATGTTAAGCTTTTTTAGTCTCTCTTCATATGGTTTCTAGTGCAGACCCTGCACCATTTTGGTTGTGTTTCTGTGGACTGCCTCCATCCTGTCAGTATCCTTGCAGAGATGGGGTCTCCAGAACTGCATGCAGTACTCCAGATGAGGTCTCACCAGCTGTCTGTACAGAGGGATGACAACTTCCTATTTTCTACTGGCAATGCCTCTCCTTGTACATCCCAGTATCCCTCCAACCCTCCTTATTGTCTTCTCACATTGCCTGCCTAGCTTTAGGTCATCTGATATGACTACTCCCAGGTACCTTTCCTTTTTTGTTGTTGTTAGTACCTCCCTGCTGTTAGTAGAGTGTTTTACAGTGTTTTATAGCAAACTCATCAGAACAGCTAATATTCTTCAAGTGAAACTATCTTTAGCTGGAAGCTGCAATACTGAACATAGGATTTGCAAGAAAGCGAGTTGTGCTCACAAAAGAGGGAGGTGAACCTTACAATTGTCTTTGGTTTGTAGCAGATATTCTGCAGGTAGAGGCTACTTCTAACTGAAAGGTGAAATAAGGAACTTAGAATTATCAGGAAAAGACAGTCTTTCAAGCAATAGAGGGAGGTGGATCTAGCTTTATGTTTGTTACAATTCTTAAGATTTTCAGTGCAGGAAGAGTTTAAACCCTGGGCTAAGAATTTGTCATAAATCCTGAAATAAGTGCAGGTACAGGTTATGTATTTGACCAAGACAGTGCCCTAGGGGGTGGACACTGTTTTTTGTGTTTATCTGTGTGTGCCTTAAAAGGCCAGACCAGACTTTGTCAGGAAGTGCTTACATCATAGCTACTTATCAGCCAATAGCTTTGGTAACAGACCTGAGAACAATAGTATTATAAGCAAGTGTTTTATAGCAAACTCATCAGAACAGCTAATATTCTTCAAGTGAAACTACCTTTGGCTGGAAGCTGCAATACTGAACATAAGATTTGCAAGAAAGCGAGTTGTGCTCACAACAGAGGGAGGTGAACCTTACAATTGCCTTTGGTTTGTAGCAGATACTCTGCAGGTGAAGGCTACTTCTAACTGAAAGGTGAAATAAGGAACTTAGAATTATCAGGAAAAGACAGTCTTTCAAACAACAGAGGGAGGTGGATCTAGCTTTATGTTTGTTACATTTCTTAAGATGTTCAGTGCAGGAAGAGTTTAAAGCACAGCTGACTTATTTTGGGGCTGACTGCTTTCAGAGCACAAACCACCAGGCTGTTTTGGGGCTGGGGAGGTTTACCTGTGTCTGACTTGGATGTCTGGATTTTTCTGTTTGATTAGCAGGGTATTTTCTTTGTCAAATTGTTGTGTAGGGCATCTTGCTGACATGAAGGCACTCATCACAGTGGTGGGTCAGAGCTCTTAGCTGATTGTTTTGTGAGGGCACAGATTAGGCCCAATCCCTTCCCACCCCTCACCCCACCCACCCCAGGAAATAGTTGCTTTATACCTGGGGTTCTGACATCATTTCCTCAAGAGTGCAAGGTGCATATCACTGTCATATCCTCTCTAGCACACTGCATTGACAATATAAGCATACACATTGTATAATATATATATTTCTATATAACAAACCAATCACACACACAAACACACACACAAAAAAAGTAGATAAACATATGGTGAGTAGTGAAATGTAATGGCTGTGGGACAGCAGTCTTCCGGGAGTCTTTCTGGAGGCTGTGATGCTGCCCTATTTGCAGACAACTCTCTGCCCTGAGGGAGGAAGTTGCTCATCTTCAGGCCACACTGGACAGTAGTAAGGGAACCTTCCCCCATCCAGGAAGCATCAGAGCCACCACCACTACCTCAGAGGTTACGAAGAAAGCACAGCAGTTGGACCACAGTGAGCTCAGGGAGGATGAGGATGGTGGAACAGAGGCACACCCAGTCAGTTGATCCACTTCACAATCCATACACCATTCTGGGGGAGCATAGCTCCCCTATGGATGCACCTGCAGAGGAGATTAAGGAGGCTGAGGACAACTGTCACAAGGGAGGCCCACAGGAAGAAGGCAGAGGACACCACAAGGAAAGGAAGCAGCTCCTGGTGGGGGACTCAATTATTAGGGGGATAGAACTGGGGCGAGCAGGGAAAACTGAAGTAAAGTGCCTGCCTGGTGCCATGGCTGGGAGGGACAGGAAGCGCATCCTCAGAATCACGAGAACAGCTGCACGGGAGTCTGAGCTGGACATCATTGTCCACCTAGGGACAAATGACTTAGCTCATCATGAGATTAGAGAAGTGCAGAAGGACTTTGTAGAATTTGGGAGGGGCCTAAGACAAGTAGCACACACAGTATCCTTCTCAGAGGTGCTGCCTGTCAATGGCACGAGTGAGGTGAGGGTACTTTGCACCATGCAGTTTAATGAACAGTTGAAAAAATGGTGTGAAGCACAGGGGTTTGGCTTCACTGGGGACTGGGGTTCCACCTGGAGGGACACCAGCCTATACTGGCAGGATGGTCTGCATCTGTCCAGGAAGGGAACAAGTCTTTTGAGCAATCGGTTTAAATGCTTCATTGACAAGCTTTTAAACTAGTCAAGGGGGGAGGCACTGATAAGCAGCAGGAAAATCCCAGCCACTCCCTACAAAACAGGGTACTAAATGAGAACGAGACCGAGGTAGAAAGGTCAGTGGGGGATGCTGCAACAGAAGGTAAAACCATCAAAAAATGGAGAGCAATAAGTACCAATGCCCGTAGTCTGAGTAACAAGCTTCCTGAATTAGTGGCCTTGATGGAGGAGGAACATCTGGATATCATTGCAGTCACAGAAACATGGTACACACTAAACCATGACTGGGACATAAACATACCAGGATACACTATCTACAGGAGGGACAGGGAGGGTAAAAGAGGAGGAGGAGTAGCTCTTTACATAAGAGAAGGAATCAAAGCAACAGAAAAAGGGAAAACAGGGAGGAGAAGAAGCACTGTGGGTAAATTTAGAGACCGGCAATGGCACCACAACCTGCACAGGGGTTGTATACAGACCCCCTTCTCAGGGGGAGGAAATGGACAAGGAAATGATAGAAAGTATACTTAGAATGGCAGAAAAAGGGGAGATATTGCTGATGGGTGATCTGAATATGCCAGATGTTAACTGGAGTGCAGTTGCAGCAGCCACTTCGAAGAGTGGAGTTATTCTAGATGCCCTACAGGGGGCATGTCTTAGACAACTAGTATTGGAGCCCACTTGAGAGGGAGCAATCTTAGACCTGGTTCTCTCAAATGGACATGAAGAGAGGATCACAGATGTAGAAGTGGGTAGCCATTTGGGAACTAGCGACCATCGAACAGTATGGTTCACAATAAACACAGCAATAGAGTCAAGCCATGCAAAGGCAAAAGTACTGGACTTTAGGAGGGCTGACTTTGCCAAAATGGGTGAGTGCCTAAGGAATGCACTAGCAAATGGGCAGGAAGGAGGGGTGGAAGAACAATGGGGAATAATAAAAACTACCATCACAAAGGTAACAAGCCTTTGTGTGAAGCAAATAAAAAAAATGAAACAATGTAAGAAATCACTATGGTTCTCAAAGGAAGTGGCAGTGAAGGTTCAAGAGAAAAAGAAAACATTCAGGAAGTACAAGGAATCGCAGAAGGAGCAGGACAGATAACTGTATCAGTTAAAGCAAAAGGAAGCTGGGAAGGCATTCAGAACAACAAAGGCCCAAACCAAGGAAAAGATAGCCAACTCAGTTAAGAAGGGGGATAAAACCTTTTATAGGTACATCAGGGAGCGAAGGAAGACCAAGGGAAGGATAGTGAGGCTTAATAAAGGGAGGGAGGGTGGGCAGAGGGTGACTGTGAAAGACAGAGATACTAAACAAATATTTTGCTCAGTATTTACAAAGGAAGAGGGGAGGTACCTAAAACAAACAGTAGAAACACTCTGGATACAGAAGTTGATACCAGCCCATTTACAGAAGAAAGGGTTCTGAAAGAACTCTTAAAACTGAAGGTAGACAAAGCAATGGGGCCTGATGGGATTCATCCCAGAATTCTAAAAGAACTAAGGGTAGAACTAGTGACACCACTGACTATCCTCTTTAACAAATCATGGGAGGATGAGGTGGTACCTGAGGACTGGAGGAGGGCAGATGTGATTCCCCTTCACAAAAGTGGGAGCAAGGCAGAAGCAGGAAACTACAGACATGTCAGTTTAACCTCAGTGGTAGGGAAAATGATGGAATCACTTCTGAAGGAAAAAATTGTCGAGTATCTAGAGGCCAGAGGGGCACAGGACCCAAGGCAGCATGGATTCACAGCGGGATGGTCATGCCAGACAAATCTGATAGATTTCTTTGACTGGGTGACCAAAGTAGTAGATCAGGGAGGTGCAGTGGACATGGCCTACCTAGACTTTAGCAAGGCATTTGACACAGTCCCACACAAAAGATTAATATACAAGTTAGCCAGCCTGGGAGTGGGTCCCAAGATGACAGCCTGGGTAAAGAACTGGCTGGAGAATAGGACACAGAGAGTAATAGTAAATGGAGTCCATTCTGAAGAAAGGGGGGTTACTAGTGGGGTACTGCAGGGTTCAGTATAAGGACCGGTCCTCTTCAATGTCTTTATAAGTGACATTGCAGAGGGACTGGAAGGAAACATAAGTCCCTTTGCAGATGACACAAAGATCTGCAACAGAGTTGAAGCACAAGGTGGGGTGGAAAGGATGAGAAGGGATTTGGCAAGGTTAGAGGAATGGTCAAATGTATGGCAGCTTAGATTCAGTGCTAAGAAGTGCAAGGTAATGCACCTGGGAAACAAAAACCCAGGGGAAGAGTACACAATGGGGGGTGAGGTACTAACAACAACAAAAATGGAAAGGGACCTGGGAGTAGTCATATCAGATGACCTAAAGGTGGGCAAGCAATGTGAGAGGGCAGCAAGGAGGGCTGGGGGGATACTGGGATGCATAGGGAGAGGCATCACCAGTAGAAAACAGGAGGTTATTATCCCTCTGTACAGACAGCTGGTGAGACCCCATCTGGAGTACTGCATGCAGTTCTGGAGACCCAATCTCCAGAAAGACATAGACAGGATGGATGCTGTCCGAGGAGGCAACTAAAATGGTGCAGGGTCTGCACGGAGGACTATGAAGAGACTTAAGGAGCTTAATATGTTTAGCCTCGAGGAAAGGAGGGAGAGGGGACATGATAGAAACTTTCAAGTACCTCAAGGGAATCAACAAAGTCCAAGAGGTAGCATCTTTCAAAAGAGGTGTGCAAGAACAAGGGCACAATTTGAAGATGGGGGCAGCTCAGAGGTAATTTAAGAAGTATTTTTCACAGAGAGGGTTGTGGATGCATGGAACAGCCTTCTGGAGGAGGCTGTGGAGTCAAAAACAGTGGTGGATTTCAAGCATGCATGGGACAGTCATAAGGGAATTCTAGGGGTTGGGGGTAGGAAGAAGTAGGCTGCTGGTTCACTAGGATCTGCAGCTTATCCATTAGGTAGGGAAATGGGCAGACTGGGTGGGCCAAGTGGTCCTTATCTGCCGTCAAATTCTATGTTTCTATGTAGAGAAGATGTAGTAGAGGAATGATGGATGTATCAGTTAAGGGTTGCTGTGGTTTGCATTTGGAACCAAGTGAGAGAACCTTTCTTAGTTCTCTCTTGAATTTAGCTATTTTAGGGAGGCCTAACAGGGGGTCATGTAGTTCATTCAGCCACTGTGAGGCTCTGATAGTGAAATAATGCATGGCCTGACTTGTTCTATAGAAAGGTACTGAAAGGGCATTCCTGGTCATATTCCTGGTAGAATATTGGTTGAAGACAGGGTGCTGCAGGTTTTGAACTGCAGGTAGGGTGAGGCCCAGGAGAGCTTTGTTTTCCCAAGCAGGCATGTCTGGTATCTTATTCTATTCTGGAGGGGAAGCCAGTTGGTTGGGGAATATACCAAATCCACACAGAGAGTGCGGTGCACAGGATCTTCATGTAAAATAATCAAATTTTTTCAGTGCACATTGTAAATAAGCACAGAATCCAGCACAGCAAGCATTTAACAGGCAGTGTTACCCCAGTGCTTAGACTCAAAATGCAACTCTTCCTCAGGGGGTGTGGCTTAAGGGAAGGTACCCCATTCAAATACTCATAATACATTAATAGTAATGAGCTAAGGGTGGACCCTCATTAATCACAACCAATAAACAAAGTCTACACCTTCTATGGAAGGGTACTGAAAGAGCATTCCTGGTCATATTCCTGGTAGAATATTGGTTGAGGACAGGGTGCAGCAGATTTTGAACTGCAGGTATGGTGAGGCCCAGGAGAGATTTTTTTCCCCAAGCAGGCATATCTGGTATATTATTTTATCCTGGAGGGGAAGCCAATTGGTTTGGAAATATAGTCTACCTAGCAGGACGTGTAGCAGTAAATATTTGTAAGTATTTCACCAGGCTGTATGAACATCAGCTCGAGGACAGGTATCACATGACCCCTCTACTTCCAGGTTGTGGGGAACTTTAAATTATGCTCCGTGTGAGTGGAACGAGTGTGTACAGAGTGCGCATGCACCGCTCGTGAAGACGTGCACTAAGACACATGCAGGGCATCTGTGAGTGTCTGCAGTTCCTGCAGGGACCACAGGGGCTACAGGGAAGCATGAATATGTGAACTATTGGGAGGTAAGAACTTTACTATAGTATTACAACAGTGACCATATGCACCTCTATCTGCAAATTTATAGGAATAGCATCCTTACTGTTTACACAGCTCATCTCTGCCTTAAATTATAATCAGGGAAGCATACTACTTAGAGAACCTGTACACTTTACCCCCCACAACACTGACTGGTGTTACCCTAACCTTGCATAGAATACAATAAAATAGAGGACCAAATTGTATTTCAGGAGGGTGACTAGGCAAGTAAATGCCACTCTTATCTCATGTTTTCTTTATTAGAAAGTGAAACTACAGAACAGGTGTACATATTCAAAAAATGCCAGTATATTACCTTTCTTGAACTAGAAGTTAGTAAGTTTCATAGTACACTTGATTCAATTATAGTAAATCAAAATGAAATTCAAAACATTATTAAAACTATAAATCCCCCACATCTCTCCAACATGTGGTTTAGCAGTTTCTACTACTACATTTCAATCATTTGGGATTAACACACAACTTACTGATGATATTCAACAGATATCATTCATAATGACACTCAGAAAAAATGAATTAGGGACACTGAGCAACCTAAGACAGAGAATGAAGAATGAATCTTAGTTACAGGTAACTGTACCAAAAGGGGAAAAAGGGCAATGGAATTCAGTCTATCTCTAATAAATTGCTTTAGTTCCCTACAGTCTGAGTCTTATACTGAAACAGTTAATGATAGCACCTTCCATCCTTTTCCACCTTCTGATACAATAGTAGAATCATGTCAGCCCCCATCATCTGTGCACACAGTTCAAGATGTTACAGATATAGACATGAATATTGAAACCCCAGAATGTGTAGCACCTCAAGCAGTCCAAATTAATGTAGCTCCAGAGTCACTAAGGAGCCTTCCTGAAAAAATGGAAGATAATCCTGAAAATGAATGTACTCCATTACATCAAGTGTATGTATTAGGTGATTCCATAATCACAAATGTAGACAGGATTATATGCAATCCTGACAAGGGAAATAGAACCTGCAGCAGCTTCAGGGCTGCTAGGATATTAAATATTACACTTATGCTAACAATATTCTAAATAATGGTGGTAAGAAGCCTTTGGTACTGAGTCACGCTGGAACAAACAACAAAAATGTGTCAAGTATGGATGATATTAAAAAAGATTTCACTATCCTAAGTGAAATCCTGGTTGCTAAGGACTGTGAGGTCTGTTTCTGAGAAATGTTACCTGTACCAAGATCAACAGAAGCCACAACTTCAAAAATCAAATCTATAAATAATTGGCTATGCCTGTGTTATCTTAAAAAATGCTTTGGATATATTACAACTTGGGAGGATTTCTCAGACAGACCCCACTTATTTTTGTGGGATGGATTACATCTCAGTAAGCATAATAGCAGTCTCTTAGGTAGAAGAATGGAACAGTACATAACACAGCATTTAAACTGATATGGGGGTGGGGTGGGTGTAACTCCAAATCTTTCATATAGAAATTATTTTTCTCCATCCTCACCCAACTATGGGCAAATTACGGGTTGTAATATCTTAACAACCAATGCTAGAAGCCTAAACAAATTAAAAATAAAATCTAAACTTGAGGGAATTCTGGTACAGAAGAATGTCCATATTGCAGCCATTACAGAGACATGGTGGGATTCCATGTCTGACTGGATGAGGGACATTCCTGGATAAAAGCTTTACCATCTTGACAGGCAAGACAAACTAGGAGGGGAAGTGTGCTTATATATACACAGCTCCATTTCTTCACATACAGTCCAGTCCCCACTACAGATGGATACCCCACTGGAAACAATCTGGGTGAAACTTTTATTTCCTGTATGATCTTCCATTATAATTGGTAATTGCTACCAACCACCATCAATGAATACTCAGTATAATAATTCATTAATGGACAACATTACAGCAATGTGCAAACTAGGGGACGTTATCTTATTGGGAGAGTTTAACCTCCCAGGTATTAATTGGACAACTTACCACGGCAGTAACTCATTAGAAAAAACATTTGTTGAAACTTGTATTAAAAATGGATTGGAACAAGTTACTGAATTTACCAGGAAAACAGTATACTTGATTTGATGTTAACTAACATTCAAAATGAAATTTTAAGTGTTAATATTCTAAGCGCATTGAGAACCAATGACCACAGTATGGTCACATGTCAGCTAATTACGAGGCAACACAAAATGACTTGCAGCACTAAGGTCAGAAATTACCACAAAGCTGATTTTGCTGGCATACAATGTAGTTTAAAAAATATTGACTGGGACAGGATATTCCTCTATAGGTCAGCCAATAGTGCCTGGTTAGCATTTAAGGCAATTATACTGGACATAGAAAATTCTTATGTCCCATGTAAGGAAAAATATAACTACAGGGTAGAATACCTAATTGGTTAAACCCAAAAATTAAAAGACAAATTAAAGTTAAACATAAGGCCTACGCTAGGTTAAAAAAACATAACACTGATATCAAACTTTTATTTATAAGCACAAAAGGAATTAAAACAACTTATTAAAAAATCAAAGTCCGACACAGAATTTAAGATTGCATATTCTAAGGACAACATAGTTTTATATTCATACATACATTTAAACTGCCATCAAAATAATAGGCCCAATTAATGAGAACAACAAAATAATAAAAAAGTGATATATAAGAGGCTGACAAATTCAATGAATACTTCTGCTCTGTTTTTACCCTTAAAATTCAAGATTCACCAGCTTATGAAGTAGACCAAGAAACCAAGGCACCTTTTACTCCAAGTGAAGTCTATGATGCTCTTTCCAAAGTAAATAGTTCATCTAGTTTAGGACCAGATAATATAGCTCCTTCAATGCTTAAGAAAATGGCAATACAGTTGGCATACCCTCTGTCAGTAATATTTAACTTTTCCTTAGAAGAAGGCATTGTACCTGAGGATTGGGAACAGGCCATTGTTGTCCCAATTTACAAGAAAGGTAAACATGAAAACATGGACAACTGCAGACCAATTAGCCTTACTTTACACTGCTGCAAAACTATGGAAAGTTTGATTAAAGCAAGAGTGGAACTTTTCCTAGACACACAACTGGACAGGGAGACAAACTTCAACATGGTTTCAAGAAAATAAGATTGTGCACTACAAATTTAAGACATTTTTACAATTACATCAGTAAAAAGTTAGATCATGGGACCCCCACTGATGTTATCCTACTCAATTTTTCCAAGGCCTTTGATAAGGTACTACATCACAAACTAATCAAAAAACTATTGAATCTTGGCATCAGCAAAATATTAGTCTAGTGGATTAATTATTGGCTTGATAACAGAAAACAATATGCATGTATTAATAATGTAACATTGAGTTATGGTCCTTCAAGTAGTGGTGTACCTCAGGGTTTCATTTTAGGACCCATATTATTTAATATATATATGTTAGTGACCTGGGGAATAAAGTTTCCAATAATATCATTAAATTTGCAGATGACACTAACTTAGGAGGAGCAGTAGATTCATTTAATAAACATCTTTCCATAGTTAGCGTCTTAGGTAAAATAGAAAACTGGGCAGCAGAAAATGGTATGTACTTGAATGCTAGCAAATGCGCTGTGGTATACTTTGGGAAGGAAAACCCACATTATTATTATATTTTAAATCAAACACTTATCAGAAGTTCGGTTCAAGAAAGGGACTTAGGTGTCATAATAAATAGTATGTTAACCTCTTCTAACCATTATACAATGGTTTCTAGAACAGCCAGAAATCTTGTCTCAAAAGTCAAACATATCTTTATGTGCAAATCTGATCAATTTCTCATACTGATCTACAAAAGTTACATACTACCAGTGCTAGACTTTGGTTCCCAGGTGTGGTCACCATTTTATAATAAAGACATTAAGTCAGTAGAAAGAGTTCAAAGAGCAGTAACAAAAACAATACCCAAAGTACATCATATCAGGAAAGACTGACAATAACAGGATTATTTTTTATTTTTATTTATTTAAAATTTGATGACCGGGAAAGCCACACTGAGCTGAGGCTCATTTCCAGGTGCGACCTTTGAACAGTTTGTACAAGGAGTAACAATTGGTGAGGAAAACAGGATTACATTCAATGGAGACTAGAAGACAATGGGGTGATTTATTGTTTCTCTTCAAACTGCTGCAGTCCCAAGATTTAATGAATAGCTGTGAGTTAAAATATATCACTGTCTGATGCAACCTTAGGTCGAATGATAAGAAATTGGAAATTCCAAAGGTCAGTACCTCCAGAAGAGCTGACTTTTAAGCTATTAGAGCAATAAAGACATGGACTAGATTACCACAACATGTGGTTGACATTACTAACTTTGACAACTTTAAAAAGGCTTTAGATAACCTATATTATACTAATTAATTATTGGTTTAATGGTCCACTCATGTAGGGGACATTCTAGATGGGCTCCAGCCCCCCCTTATGTCCTACAAGTCATAATATTCATAGTCTAGGAAGCAGATACGGGTGAGTCTGTTGGATTCAAATATGAAACAGAATGCCTTATTTAATGCCAGCCTTTTTTTTTAACCAGGAGAGATACACTAAGCTGAAGCTTGTTTACAGATGTGATCTGGGAGCACAAGGAAGTTAAGTGACTTGCTAAAGGTCACACAGTATGCAAGGGGTTAGGTACAAAATCCCGTCTAAAAAAATACTGAATAGTAAATTACTGCGAAAAACATCCCGAACGGACGATTTCCCAATACAGTCGAAATCCCTTCATAAAAAATACTGAAATTCGGAAATATGCTCAGTTCTCTGTAACATGCCATAATCCTTGTACTTTGCAAATGTGAAGAATGACTTTTGTGCTCTCCTTGTAGTTTATTAAAGCCTTTCACATTCAAGTAAGCTCATGACTGAGAGAAAATGAAAAAAAAAAAAAAAACCTGAATTAACTAAGAGAAAACATTCATTAGATTTCCTAAAATGACTGAAGATTACACTTTTTACGGACAGGCAGAACAAACTAAATTAAATTAAGCCACAGTACACCTACATACAGAAGTGATCTGAAATGAACCCTGTATGACAGCAGCTCGACTACATTCTTCTGCTCGCACTGTTTGCATTTGTCAGTCACCCTCTCAGGGATGAGCATGTACAGGTGTCGCAATAACCCTACAGGGTTCAATACTAGAAAACATTAAAATAATATCGTGTTCTATAGTGACCAGAGTCCCGTACCTCCAGTTCAGCAGATGGCACCCTAATATTTTTCTATTTCTGTTACACAATGAATTGCATTAACCAGTGGAACAGATTCCAATCTGCAGCCTTTATAACTACTCGCACAGAGACTCAAAATAGTTTATCTGCTGACAATGAGACCGTGATCTCTCAGGAATGGATTTTAGTCACATCAGTATATTTAATTTCAGGATTCCTTACTTGCAGCTGTGCTAATTAAAATCAGTTGATTTAAACATGCTCTACGATGGTAATTTAGTTAGGAAATCTACAGATTACCTGTTGTTACGGTGACCATAGTCCCTTGTCCCCAATCATACAAAGCTCAGTAAACTTCAGCCCGATTTGAAGAATGCTGGCATTTATGTTTAATTAAAACAAAGAATTATTACCTGTTGTGACCGTGACCATTGTGCCTTGTCTCCGGTAATCAAAAATACACAGCGCTACATTCCTGCTTTGCTTCAAGCAGTAAACTGCATGCAGAGCTAAGGAATGGCGGCAGTCATGGTTTATTAGAAATATGAATAATATGTAGTACTTTTTGTGACTTGACCGTAATGCCTTGTCACTAGTAGTCCACAGCTTTAAGGTCACAAAACAATATATTCCCTTATCTTCTCCAAACAATAATGGTCTGACTCTGAACCCTATATAGTTTGATCTCCCGGTCTAATACAACTGGTTTACATGTAATGAGGCGGGATTTGGATATTCGGTATTTTTTGGTTTCTGTATTTTGATTAATCAAGATATTTTGTTCGGGATTTCGTCACTCGGTATTTTCTATTTCGGGAATTAGGATGGATCCCGTATGCAAGTGGGGCCTGTGGGATTCAAACCCAGGTCTCCAGCTTGGCAGCTCAGAGCCTTAAACCATTGCGCTATACTGCCTTCTCTCTGCTGAGAACAGAGTCAGTGAATGCTCCATAAACTGACAGGCTATAATCTAGTATCAGAAGTATTGTGCTGGATACAGCAATACATTTCTCTTCATGGGTGAGGTTGTGTCATTGACTATACAAGGCTCCTAGTTTTTTTTATTGACAGTACTAACAGTGTTGCCTTCTTGGGGTGCAAATGAGTGTGTCATCTAGGGTGACTCCTATGTATTTAAATTAGTCTACCTGTTCCAAAGTAGCCCCAAAGTCGCTTCTTTCTCATTTATACTGGCAGAAGGAGGAGTGAGGGGCTTTATTTTCCCAAGATGACCAGCAAACAACATGGTTTTGGTTTTTGTGTAGTTCAATACAAGTTAATTTAGGCTGTACTATTTTTCCAGGGACGCAAAGCTACATTGTAGGTCATGAGTGAGAATCTCCTGGCATGGACTACTGGAATAGATGACAGTGTCTTCGACATGTAAAAGCACCTGTGAGGTGGGCAGGCTTCAGGGAGATTATTTACAAAGAGTCAGAAAAGGAGTGGTCTCAGTATTGAGCCTTGCTGCACCCCAATCTTGGCTTGGCTTAGCTAGCAGTAGAGCAGTTACTACCCTACTCATTAACCAGCCCCACTATGTGTCCGTAGAGCAGTAGAGATATTAGCTAATCTTGGCCGAGCTTGGCTAGCAGTAGAGAGTGATTTACCAAGTCAAATGCTTTTGTTAAGTAAATGTAAATAGAACCCACCAGGAGGCCACTATCAATGGCCACATGCAGAAAATAAGTGTACTCATTAAGGGCGGTGTTGGAGCTATGAAGCTTCCCAAACCTGTGCTGCTGTTGACACTGGATATTATATTAACAGAAGTAGATGACTATGAGGTCTGATACAATTCTTTCAATGGTATTGCATGGAATGTATTACTCTCAGTATGATAATATCCCTCTGCCCTCCCCTGCACCCACTGTCTCTGTTTTTCCCCTCTATCACTGAAGTGCATGTAAGTGAAATTACAGTTTAAAATAATTATGTATTAGAGTAATACATTATAAATGTCCAGATTTCAAAGCAGGATCCTAAAATAATGAAAATGTCCATAATAATACATTGTGCAGCAGCAGTGACTGAGAGATCAATGTAATTAAAGCATGTAAGAAGTAATGTTTCCATTTGGTCAACAACATCAGTAATGGCACCCCATGGTTTATTATGATGTAAGCACTGCCATTGATAATACATGATTATTTTAAACTGTAATTTTAATTAAGTGCAGTTCAGTGATAGTGACAAGAAAACAAGGACAGTGAGTGCAGGGGAGTGCGGAGGGATATAATCATACTGAGAGTAATACATATAATGACTTCTACCTGTTATGGACATTTGCAAGTATTTTGCTTCCTGCTGTACATTTTTGTCATTCATTATAGTTGCTGGATATTTAACATAGAAACATAGAAAGTGACAGCAGAAGGGGACCACAAGATCCATCGAATTTGCCCAAAAAATGTACTAGGATGCTACACCCCCCTTAGCCTTTCTGTAAAATGATACACTTATGTCTACCCCATGCATTCTTGAACTCTCTTACTGTATTGCCCCCCCTTGTCTTTAGGACATTTAAGCTATTATTATGGACATTTGCATGAATTTAGGATCCTGCTTTGAAATCTGAAATTTATAATTGTGCTAGATGAGCATATCTTTACAATTCCATTTTGAATATGGGAATATTTATGGGCTTTCTGATCGAATATGACTTTTTGGGACACTAATTTATCAATATTTTACTATGGGTTCTTTTTGTGCTTCTTGATTCTACTTATGTCATTTTACTATCCTGCTCATTAAACTGCCCTGACATGTATCTGTGTATCCTACATCTTGTGGAGACCTTTATAATAGGATCCCAAATATGTGGAAATGTCTTGCCCTGATAAATGTTCAGATTTCAAAGCAGGATCCTAAAATCATGAACACCTCCATAATAATGCACTTGGCATCACAGCAGCAACTGAGGGATCAGTGTAGCTAAAGCATGTAAGAAATAATGTTTCCATTCAGTGGACAACATCAGTAATGGCACTCCATAGTTTACGATGTAAGCACTAAATGCTCACACATGTAAATAATAATTCCTTACCGTGGAAGTTAAGATACAGAATGTTAAGGTTTAAAACTGTCTTTTAATAAAATTATTTACAATAGACAAATATTAAACCTAAAAGCTGGCTCTTCACTGTAACTAAGATTGTGACACAGTGGGTTATATCCCCAGAGATACCGAGAGAGACATGGAGAAAGAAAAAGACAGAAAGAGAGAAAGAGAGCGATAGGGAGATAGATAGATAGATAGATAGATAGATAGATAGATAGATAGATAGATAGATAGATAAACAGTAAATTGATCAATATGTAAATGATAAGATTACATTGCAATGGACACCCCACATACTTGCACAAATGTGGAATATTTACATCCCATACAAGTTTGCTGATTAAAGATTTGATGTAAATAAATGTATTGTGGGATTTACAATGGTTTATAGAAAATAAAGTTTTACCACTCTGAACCTGATTCACTTTTATCTTAAATCCTGCAAAACTATCACATGGAATGCTTCATAGAGTAATACTAACTCATAGTGGTATTAGTATGTAACTAACAGTAACACTTTCTTTTTTAACGGGACATCATTAATACATAATTAGTTTAAACTCTGATTCAGTTCAGTTGATCACTTGAAATATAGATATACATAACTACAGATTGGATGTAAACCAGACATAGAGAACAGAGGTAAGAAAACAGTCATTGAGAACCGTAATTGGCTGTACATCAAAGTCTTCCAGGATGGGATGGAATGTGATATGGCAGTGGAAAGCCTATGAGTCTTCAATTGCTAATTAAAGGAAAACTGTACCCTCATATCATTTAAATTGTATTTGTTTCCATGTCAACAGATAACTCCTTTCCTGTAGCTATTAGGGATATATGTGTTACCTTTAGTTTGTTTTCACTGCTCATGGTAGCCCCTGTGACTGCCCTGGGAGTCTCCATTTCATGGTTGTTGAAATCTCATTGTCCATGAGAACTGCATTAGCATATGAGAACATGATGTCAGATCACCCATTTATACCATGTATCTATATGCTGAAAGAATAAATACCCTACAAAAGCTCTTTGGAAACCTCATAAACTGAATGAAGTTTAAACAGAAAAAAACATGCATTATAACTTAGATAGTTTGCAAAACTCACTGAAGGTAAATGTGGTATTTCACACCTTTTTGCAGCTTGTTTCTTTTAAGACTAATTAAGTAGACAAGCATACTGGGGAGTTTAAAGGGTGATTACACATCATGTCCTCATATACTAATGAAGCTCTCAGGGATAATGAGATTTCAACACCATGAAATGGTGCCTCCCAGGACAGTAAGAGGGCCTAGTATGAACTGTGAAAACTGAATAAAGCATTTGCATACATCCTTAACAGCTACATGAAAAGAGTTGTCTATTGACATAGAAACAAATAACATTTAGAAGATATGAGGGTGTAGTTATTCTTTAAGTGCACTTCAGTGGTAGAGGGGAGAAAACGAAGATGGTGGGTGGAGGCTGGGGGGAAGGACATAATCATACTAAGAGCAATACATGTTGACTCCTACCTATTGTCATGGATATTTGCATGTATTTTTGGATCCTGTTGCACATTTTGGACATGCTACAGTTGCTGGATATTTGCATTTATGCTATTATTATAGATAGTACATGAATTTAGGATCCTGCTTTGAAATGTGAACATATATAATTGTGATACATTTGCATATCTGTAGAATTGTATTGTGAACATTACAATATTTATAGAGTTTCTAATCGGATATGTCAGTTTGGGATACTTGTTTATCAACACTGTGCTATGGGTTCTTTTTTGTACTCCTTCGTACTACTTATGTCATTTTACAATTCTATTCATTAACCTACCCTAATACATATCTTTGTATCCTGCATCTTGTGGAGCACCTTATTATAGGATCCTAAATACATGCAAATGTCCTGCAATTATAAAGGTCCAGATTTCAAGACAGGATCCTAAATTCTTACAAAAGTCCATAATAGTATGCTTCAGTCTGGAATGTACCAGCTGCACCACTGCAGAAGAAAGCCCACATTCATCTTATTTTTAAAATGGCAGTTCTTTTCCCATGGGACCAGCAAGAACAAAAAGCCCATTTACTTTAAAACTGAACTACAAAGGCAGCAGCAAGGAAATTCTTCAGTCCAGCTGCTCAGAACATCCTCCTTCTTGGAGAAAAACACAAAAAATGTCAAAGCTTTTTCTCTGTGTAAGGCTATGAGCATGGCAACAGTGTCTGAGGGATCACTTCAGCTAAGGCATGTAGCAAGCTACGTTTCCATCTGGTGAACAACATCAGTAATAACACACCATGGTTTAAGATGTAAGCTGTAAATGTTTACACGTGTAAACAACAATTCGTTACTGTAAAAGTATGGCAGACAAGGTCAAGGTATGAAATTATCTTTTAACAAAATAATTTACAATGACAAATATTTTTCACTACATTATTTATGCCACCTCCACGGATCTGGCAGGGCTACAACCCCCCCCCCCCCGGAGGGCTACATCCTGTAGCCCATTGAGGGCCATCATGGGTCTTGTCAGGTCCTGGTATTTTTCCTTCATTTTCTCCCTCACACCCTCACCCATGCAATGGGGGAAGCAGCTGTCTCCACCTCTGCAGAGGCAGCCAAGCACCCTGGGCATGGGCTGAACCCCTCTTCTTATTCTGATGCATGCAGCACAAACCCCTCACCCAAAGGAAGGAGAGCAATCCTCCAGATGTTCAATCCTTACCTCCCTGGCTGACCTCTGAAAAACCCCGAGTCCATTCCCAAACCCAGGTTGCCGGTGTGGCATCCAGCACCTCAACCATCAGCGCCACTGGGGTGACAATAAACAAATATTAAACTGAGACCTGGTAACCCATTGTAAATAAAAAATGTGTCACTGGGTTGTATCTCAATAGAAAGAATGAGAGAGAGAGAGAGAGAGAGAGAACGAGAGAGACAGAGAGAGACACAGAGATGGGTAGATGAAAAGATAAATTAGCACATCGAGATATTTATATGAAGAAGCACTCTGTGTGAGTTCAAAAGCTTAAGAAAGACTTTTTGTAAATCTTTGTTGGTCCAATGAAAGGTATCAAATCACCTAGTTTGTGCATCTTGAGCATATGGAAGTAATCCTTACTTTTATGGCTAAAGGCAGAGATTAAGACAATTCAACATTGGGCACCGAATTACTAGGCAGGATTTCAGTGAGGAAAAGGACATCAGAAAGTGGCAGCACTTCATATGGCACACAGTGCCTGGAAGAATTAAGTCACTTTGTCGATAAGGGCAGCGAGGAATTGTAAGTACTGTGTGCTAAAATACATGGCAATTATTAACACTAGTGGCAAAAAATAAAAAAAAACACATAACATGTAACCATTATTTGTGACTGCAGTGCACATGTCTGTGATTGATCTGTAGTCATACTTGCTTTATTACACTCATTAACCCTTTCATTATGTAAACTGCTATATTGCCTCAACTGATGTATACTCCAAATCATTGCAGGGTCAACCCCCCCCCCCAAAAAAAAAACAGCACCTTTTCACTACATTAGCACAACCTACCAATCTACCAGTAATTCCCCAGGTCGCCCCTGAAAAAGGGACCTTCGGGGCCCAGCGGGCTTACCCGGTTATCAAAATGTAATAAATAAATAATAAATAAATACCAGGAAAAAAATGAAGTTTATACTTCAGTTCTGTAGACATTCTCTCCTTTATTTCTTTCATAAAACAGAGTATTACATGTTCTGCTTCATAGATTAATAATATACAGGGATCAATATGTAACTAGGACCAACACTTTCCTTTCTGATGGAACATTATAAATGCATACTTTAATTTCAGTTCTCATTTCAAGTACATGCAGTTAAGTGACACAACGGAGACACCCAAGATTATGGAGTGTTACTGTCATTACTCTAACTTTTGTATTTCAAAAGGAAGGGGCATCTCAGAGAACTCAATGCATCATTTAACTTTCAAATTGAGATGGAAAAAACATACACAATTATCTGACCCAGTTTCATCAAAGCAGTAAAGTTTAAAGAGCAACTGACACCATCTGACCAAAAAAGCTATATTGCAGAATCAGAATAAGCATACCCCAGTAAATCCCATACCAAAAACTAGATTTCTATGTTACTTCATTTTAAAGTTATGAGCTATTTTGTAACCCTGATTTCACTACCTGTTCAAAACAGCCTGCATCAGTGAAGAGCTGCTGCTGATGTCATCTCAGGACCTCACAGTCTAGTATTCCCTGTCAGCAAGCTTATAAGACCTTTTTCTTCAAAGTTGTAAAGATCACATACAATGGTTTTCACAAGTAAAACAGGCAGCTCCAGTCAGTAAACATTGCTTAAAAAAACTGTGTGTTTCAGGTTTTGTAACAAAGCTGACAATATTTTATGTGCCTTTTTGTTGTGGTCTTTTTTCCCAGGGTTGCTGGATGCTGGGTCATAGCACACTGTTGTGAAGTTTGCACAATGAATAAGTTGCTGATGTGGTGGAAGGCTAAGATCATTCACACCTATCATTCAATTGAAGAGATTTCTAAGAAAGGCACTTTAAAACAATTATTCCAACTCCTTGTCAATGGGAGTGGGAGAGATAATGCTGTTTTGAACACTTACTAGGAGTTTCTAATTTAGCCAGCACAATGTGTTCTCCCTGTTAGGCTGTTTTGATGTATGTTCAGGCTCATTTATGTTCTACTTTAAATTAAAAAGATCATTTTACCAGAGCCAACACTTCCACCCCTAGTAGGAATCAACACATATAAGGCCCCTATTAAAACATATTGTAAAACAGACACTGACAAACAGCAGTGAAGTTGCCAGCATCACAATACTAGCAGTACAACTTCCGAACAGGAACAGTAAGGTATCACTCCAAATGGCTTCAGCAGCCTGGAGGCATGCTACTCAGCATCTAGCAACCTTTGAGAAATGGACCACACCAAAAGGCATTATAAAATACAATTGTGTCAACCTTATTACAAAACCTGAAACACATACAGTTTTTATAGCAATGTTTTTGAGTGGTGCTGCCTGTTTTACTTTAGACAACTATTGCACATGATCTTCAGTTTAGTTTATTGATTGACAAGACAGAATTGTCATTACAAAATATTGCACAATACATTTTAGCATACATAAATATACATATAATATTCTACACTGCTAAAATCCATGGAGGTACAATTGCCAATAAATATAGAGGGGGAAATTGAGTAGTACAATTAAGTTGGCATTTCTACCAGTAAACTCATTCAGATGTTTATAATTAAACTATTGCACACATCTCTACATCTAAGATTTAGTAACAAATATAAGCATCACCCTTATAGTAACCTATTCCTTAGTTATAATTTGGCTTGCCACTAAAAGGCAGGCCAGGTTGTCTCATGGCCCCTGCCAGAAAGAGACAAAGGGAAGGGGGAGGGGGAAAAGGGAGGGGTGGAGTGGATTGTGACATCAGCAATGAGGTCAGGTAGTGTAATATGACCAGGTGGGGCAAGGGTTCATGCCCATTGGCCAGGGGGAGAAGCTGGCAGGGGTCCTGCGCTGGGGACCTGGTGGGATACATTAGAACTGTTCACCCTGGGTTAGCCCCTCTTCTTCACCTCAAAGCTCAGCACATCATTTGGCAAAATAACTAAGGCACAAGTATGGGTTGGCTTGGCCTTTGCAGGTCATGCGGCCCTGTGTTCTTTAGCTGTATTATTTGTTGAAGTATTGTGCAAGTCAGAGCTGACCAGGCAGGAACAGTCATGGGATAATGTAGAACAGATAAGGAGGTGGCTTGGTTTAGATTTAAAATGTCTCGTATGCTGCAGGGTTTCAGTAATTGTGTGGCTCAGATTGTTTTGGAACTGTGAGCAGTTTTCATGCTTGTTGTGGGTGATAATGTTTAGGGACTGAGACCTGGTAGTTCAGTGAGGAGCTACAGTAAAAGGTCCCAGTAGGGTGCAGTTAGTAATTTTAGCATTTCACAAACTGAGTAGCGGTAGGGAGAAAGATTTTGTTCAATTGTAAAAAAATAAATAAATAAAGGATGAGGAGATTTTGCCATGCAGTGAGCGAAATGGAAGGTGGATGCTGGCTGGTTGTGTGTAGATGTCTGGGAGTCAGGAAGTGACCATGTTGGTGAGAGGCCAAGGAGGGTGCTTATGCTGATCAGCTGTGTTGTTGGGGCCAGAAGAGGTGCAGAGGCTACCGTAGTCGGGAGCTGCAACCGTTAGGAATTCATTACTGGTGGCAGGAGCTTGATTATGAGCAAAATGAAGGTTTTATTTGGTTGCATTTTGTGGTCACAGACAGAAGGAAATCATGTGGTTTGGGCCATGGCTGGCTTGTGGGGCCGGGGTTGCTGCTTGCGCAGGAGGGCATTTTTGTCTGGTATCGGGAGTGGCCTGTAGGATCAAAGGTCCACGTGGTGATGGGTGAGTCTGCTGGGGTATTGTACTGCAGAAGCGCCACCACATGGGACCTGGGGGTCCAGATGCACAGGAGTTTTTGTTGGGTACAGAGGTCTTGGCAGGCCATGAAGTGGCACAGCACTCCAGTGGAGGAGGATGACCAGGGATGCTAGGGAGATCACCGGCCATGTTGGTGGCACTTAAGGACTTACCTCCAGTGGAACAAGTGCCATGGATAGGCCTCAGGCGGACTGCGGGGTCTTTTGTGTGGAGCTGATCCAGGTGGACTGACCTGGAAGGAGACCATGCAGCCTAGCTCAGAATTCATCAGAAATATCCTGCCAATCCAAGGTGAAGCTCTTACAGGTATAGTAATGGGACAGAATAATTGGGCCTCAGGGTTTGAGTCTAATTTATTTGTGCTCCTCTGTGATGTTTCAGAAGATATCTCTCTGTTTTAATATCTCTCTGTTTTGACAATTAATTTGCTTTCCTATTGGAGTTATTTTTCTTAGATTGTATATCATTGATGGTTCTATATTCTAGGTATCTCCTGTCATTAGATATTTTTAGTTCCCCGATGTCCTGCAGTAATAGTTGGTCCCATTGGTTTTTCACCAGGAGGAGTGGCGGAGGAGATGCAGAGTTATGATGCTGATGCAAGCCTTGTAAGGAAGTAAGCAGATGAACAGTCCTTGTGGGAGACAAGAAAACAATGAATGTGACTGGATCAGGAGACTGCCATTGCTGGGTAGCGGTTTGGGCCATTGGCTGGGTGCATGATGGAGGTACTTGACAGGGTTCTGGGTGGGGTGTTTCTGTCTAAGGGAAGTTGTGGAGGCTGAGGCTGAGAAAGAGGCCATGGAGCATGGACAGAGAAGGCAGGACACAGCAGCATAGGCGGGTACCCATGGAGGCTGTCGTCTGCAGAGTTAATATGGCCTGTGAAAAATTATGGAGCTGCCAGTGCAGGCAGGATCACAAGCCCAGATGCCTGGTTCTGGGGCAGAGGGCTTTGGCCCATGGTCATAACGGCAACCCAGTTGAGGGTGGATAATGGATGCACCACCAGTGGGGGGCTACTGGCAAGTTTTGGGGGGAGATTTCCAGGGGGAGGTGGCAGGGTTCATATAAAGGGGGTAGAAGGATGGTGTGTAACTCTGGGCAGAGGGCAGTGCTGTCAGAGGGCCCCCAAAATAGGAGTGGGGGGGTCAGCTGTCCTGCTGGGTGCAGCATGGGACTGCATAAGAGCTGGATCAACAAGGCCTATAGGATGGATCTGGGTGCGATGGCTCAAGCTGGATACAGGGACAGCCTGTGGACAGTGGCAGCAGGATGGGGTACAAAGAATACTGGGACAAAAGGTGTTAGAGGAGGGGCAGGCAGTTTGGGGGGGAAGGGCAAAGAGAAGTTGTGCTGCTTTATAACACTACTCTGATGAGACGAGGGGCAGGTGGTTGTCCCAACCATCAGTAGGATGGTGCATAGGTGCTGGGGCTCTCCAAAGATTCTGGGTTATGAGGTGTGCCTTGTGGTAACAACCCCTCCAGAGGGAGAGAGGGGCAGATGGCTGGATCCAGTCATCCATGGGTTTCTTGCATCACGGGCAGTTATGCCCACCAGGTGGGCCATCTAAGCAAGGAATCGCTAAGATTATGTATGGGGTACTCACGGTGTTGTTTTCCTCCTCTAATATCATGGGCATGATGATGGCACAAGAGGACCCTGATTTCCAGTGAGAAATGGATGGAAGAGGCGGTAAAAGTGATGCGCCAGATGATGGATCTGGTGAAGATGGCCAAGCAGAAAAAGGCAGAGGAGGAGGAGGCCTTGAAAAAGCAGAAGGAGAGGGATGAATGCCCAAGAAGGGGGAAAACTAGAAAGAGGCCCAGATGAGTTGGTCCCATCCTGTCACCCATCCCAGCCCCTGTGCCTGAGCCGACGCCTAGGAAGGAAGGCACAGAAAGAAGTAAGGATAGATTAGATATCTCCAATGAGGGTGACTTGAAAGAATATTTAGAAGGTTTTTTGGGTGATATGGGTGACAAGGGGGTAGAAAGGATGGAATGGGCATTATTGGCCATAAAGGGAAAAGAGGGCAAAGAAGGGGCCACTGTGGCCGGGGCAAGCCAGGGGGCAGGAAGTTGTAAGATGGGCCCCCAGGCTTCATGTTGGGGATCACATGTCAGCCTCACTCAAGGAAAAGATTTGGAAGGGGAAGTATGTGGACATCTTTCACCTGGTGGATGAGGACACGGCCAAGACATACGAACAGAAAGAGTCGGTGGGGAAGTCAGAGATGGCAGTAGCACTGGCTGTGGTGTGGGCCATAAGGCTGAGGAGGTGAAGTATAAGGGTAAGACCATTGATACTTGGCAGGTGGGGTTTATCATCTACAGTGCCTTGGTGTTGAAAAAGCAGCTGGACACATCCATTCCCCTTTTGACATATACAGTGATCATTAGGGATGCATACAAAGCAAAGATAGGCTATGGTTGGTTGAAATGCGATGAGGCATTCCAGAAGCATATGGCTGCAAAAGGAGATTTGAGGTGGGACTGCACCCATTCTGAGCTTTGGGTGAGGACCCTGTCTGAGCAGGTGAGTGGGACAGGGGGGAGCAAGGGAAAAGGAGCCCCATGGCCACAGGGGTTAAGACCTGTTGGGGGTTTAACAAGACATCCTGCACATAGACTAACTATAAAGTCAAGCATGTTTGTTCAAAATGTGGGTGGGGTCACATCCAGCATCTAGCTTTAGGCAAGGGGAGACAAGGGCAGGCATGTCAGGGGGCAGTACCAGAAGCAGCCCTTTCAGGGTGGGGACCAGGCAGGGGATGGGGGACACAGCAGGTGGAGGCTATAATTCCAACTATGGGTGGAATTAGAGGGGGAAGATGTGAAGGGCAGTGGGGATATGCGCTGGCATGCACTCCCATCTTTGTGGAGGTAGTGGAGGCATGGACTTGTAATTACACGAACAACAAAGGGGCGGAGTAGCTCAAGGAAGGTTTCAGGAAAGGCTTCCCTCTGGATTTCCCAGGGGTCAGGCAGAGATGAGGGCCAAGAACCGGGGGTCAGTAAAAGGGAGGGAGGACATTGTGCGGGGGAAGATACAGAAGAAGGTTATGGCAGGTTGGGTTGAGGGGCACCTGGCAGTACCACCTTGTCACAACTTCAGGGTCTCACCATTGGGGGTGGTACCCAAGAAGCAGAAGGGTGAGTTCTGACTGATCCATCACCTATCCTACCCAGAGGGAAATTCAGTGAATAAGGATATCCCCAAACACCTCAGGGCAGTATCCTATGCTTCACTGGAGCAGGCAATAGTACAGATCGGGGCCATGGGGGGGTCTGGCTGGATAAGACGGACATCGAGTCAGCATTTCGGCTGTTGCCAGTCAGCCCAGCAGATTGGGACCTGTTGGGTTTCCAGTTTGAGGGTAGCCTCTACTTTGATAAGGCAATGCCAATGGGCTGCTCTGTGGCGTGTTCGACCTTTGAGGCATTCAGATCCCGGGTACAGTGGGTATTTGGGACAAGTTACGGCCATAAGAGGGTAGTGTACTATTTGGATGACTTCCTCCTCTTAGGGGAGAGCCAGAAGGAAACTCAGGTAATGTTGGAGGATTTCAAGGGGATGTATGGGCAAATAGGAATCCCTCTAAAACAAGGAAAAATGGAGGGTCCGGCATGCAATTTGGAGTTTCTAGGAATAGAGGTGGATATGGAGCAGGGATGCTTCCACCTGTCACAAACGCAGTCAGCAGGTGAAGCCCTCTGCTCCCACAGTGTCAACCTCTGAGCACAGTAATGTGAACAGGTAACAGGCAGGGTAACCCTCCTGTCTGCCTGTGGGTCTGAATCACCTTTAGTCTCAAGTTCTGGGGGAATTCAAACTGTGAACCTTATATTAGCATACTCAATGTACATGTGCAGATTCGTACCCTTTTCGGGGATTGCGGTACAATCTTTCGCCAGGGGCACTAAGCCAGGCTTCCAAAATGAACCCTTAAAATGCTATAAAAGACCTTAGGTATATTCTTACCTTTTCCCAGTTCAGTAACACCATCAAGCTCTTGAACAGTTTTTGTCAGTCTTAACCCTCTATACGTCACATGCAAAAAAAGAACTTGTAAACACCCAGGCAGTCTTTCAAATAATATATTTACTAGAAATGGATAAAAATATGAAGAACGTAACACAGAACAATATATCACAAAGCATACAATCACTTAAAAGAAAAACAAAGAAAACTACAGACAAACTCCTACCAACATGCAGTTAGACTATTTCTATCTAATGTATTACCTCTATAGTGCTTATAGTTAGATCTTGTTTCTTAAGAGCCCATAAGGATACGTCACAAGTTCAAACACAGTATACAGTTTAAAACTCTATGTTTCCACACCCCTTCTACGATGTCATCTAGCTCCTCCTTTTAGAATATAAAAAATATTCAAACAGGATGTCCTATCAAGAGGTATATTAAATAAGGTAACATCAACAAAAACTCATTTCCCAAATATGACTCCTTAATTAACATTTTCTCTTTGATCTTGAGCAGTTCCTGTTTTCCCAAGGAACTTGAAAGTTTTTTTTTACAATTTTAGCGCCATGGTGGTATAACATGTTTTTCTTATAGGTATCATAAAACTTTACAAGCCCTATATCCTGGCAGCTGGCTCATTCCTAATTTAGACAGAAAAACAGGAGACCCTTAATTAAGTCCCTCTGGTCTTTTAATTACCTTCTGGTTTCAGGTCACTTGACTGTAACTGAAATCTGGAGGGGGGGGAGCACCCATAGCACAGCTGTCTTATGTGAGACAAATCACCTACTATATTCTATATTACAAATGTCATAGAACAATCATAACCAGCTGGCTAAGCATCACAATCCTCCCCACCTAGACTGAATTTGGGGGCTCTGTCCCCTGCATGGGATGAGCTTCCCAAATCAGTTCACTCCTCATATAGACACGATAAGCCATCAGTGTTCTGATTGGTTGCTCCAGCCCTATGTAAGATCATCATGTCATACCCTTGCAAAGCAAGACTCCATCTTAATAGTCTACCATTAGTTTTTCCCATTTGTGTCAGCCAAACCAGGGGGTTGTGGTCAGCTGGTACCTCAAAATGCTGCCCATATAAGTATGGCTCTAACTTCTTTAGGGCCTACACTATGGCAAGACACTCTTTTTCCACAGTAGAGTAAGCCTGCTCCCTGGGAAGTATCTTTTTACTCAGGTACACTACAGGGTGATCTTTCCCTTGGCTGGATGTCTGACTTAGTACTGCCCCAATACCCACATCTGAGGCATCAGTCTGGACTATAAAGGGTCTGCTATAGTCAGTACTTGTCAACACAGGTGAAAAGCGCAGTGCCTCCTTCAGTCTGGTAAAGGCCTTTTCACAGGCTGGTTCCCAGGTAATTATCTTAGGTATCTTTTTCTTTACCAGGTCAGATAGGGGAGCAGCCAGGGCACTGTAATTGGGTATAAATTTCCTATAGTACCCTGCTGTCCCTAAAAAACTCCCGACTTGCTTCTGCATCTCTGATCTGGGCCATGCCTTGATCATCTGTGCTTTTACTTGCTTAGGACGGAGCTGTCCCCGGCCTACAACATTCCCAAGGTATGCCACTTCAGCCATGGCCACCTGGCACTTCTCAGCTTTGACAGTGAGCCCGGCCCTCTGTATCCTGCCCAGCACTTCCCTAAGGTGGGACAGGTGTTCCTCCCAGCTGGCACTAAAGATGACAATGTCATCCAGGTATGCCACGGCTTACTCCTCAGCACCATTTAACACCTGGTTCACCAACCTTTGGAAGGTGGCTGGGGCATTCTTCATTCCAAAAGGCATTACTTTAAATTCAAATAAGCCTATCGGAGTGATGAAGGCTGACCTCTTCCTAGCTCTGTCAGTTAAGTCAACCTACCAATACCCCCTTGTCAGGTCAATAGTCATAAGGTATGTCGCTCCTCCCAACTTGTCCAGGAGTTCATCAGTCGGGGGCATCTGGTTGGCATCTGACTTTGTGACTGCATTCAGTCCATAATAGTCCACACAGAAATGAGTAGAGACATCTGGCTTGGGCACAAGACCTATGAGTGAGGCCCAGGGGCTGTGGGATCTCTGGATTACCCCTAAATCCAGCATTTCCTCCATCTCCCTCCTAATGTCCTTTTGGACAGCCTCTGACACCCAATATGATGTCTGTCGTATGGGCATCTGTGTCCCTGTCCCACATCGTGTGTCGCTAAGGGGATTAGTCCAGGCTTGGCAATAAACAGTGGTGCAAAGTCTGCTAAAACCTCCCTTACTTCCTGGATCTGTCTGGGGCCAGCTGGGGAGACAATTTAACTGCCTCCACAGAGGACTCCCACTTGCTTTCTTCCAGCAAGTTCAGAAGGGGGTCTCCTTTGTCTGTCCCCTCCCCAGGACTACATACTGCAAACACCACATCAGCCCTATTAGCATATGGCTTCATCATGTTGACATGGTACATTCTTTCACTATGTCTTCTGTCAGGTAACTCTATGATATATTTCACATAATTTACCTTCCTAACTAGTTTGTACAGTCCTGCCCACTCAGCCTGCAGCTTGTCTTTCCAGACCGGAATAAGGACCATGACTTCCTGACCCACAGTGTATGAGCAAGCTCTGGCTCTGCGGTTGTACCACACTTTCTGTTTCTGTTAGGCAGCTGCCAGGTTGCTCTGGGCTGCCCCCATAAGCTCCTTCAGCTCTTCCCTAAACCTAAGGATGTAATCCTCTGTGGGAGTTCCCTGGGTGGCATGCTTGCCTTCCCAGTCCTCCCGGATCAAGTCAAGGGGCCCATGTACCCGACGTCCATATAAAAGTTTGAAGGGAGAAAATCCTGACGGCTCTTGGGGCACCTTTCTGTATGCAAACAACAGGTGGGGAAGGTATTTCTCCCAGTCCCTCCCATGCTGTTCAGCAAACACTTGGAGCATTGACTACAGGGTACCATTAAATCTTTCCACAAGCCCATTGGCTTGAGGGTGATAAGGTGTCGTGTGCCACTGCACCACCCTACACTTCTCCCACAAACATTTCATCAGGCCCGACATGAAGGAACCCCCTCAATTGGTGATAACCTCCTGTGGAAACCCAACATGGGAGAAAATCCCAAGTAAGACATCTGCCACTTTGTCTGTCCTCAGTGAAAATAGGGTGATTGCCTCAGAGTACCGGGTGGCATAATCCACCACAGTCAAGATGAACCTCTTCCCGGAGAAGCTGGGGGTATTTAAAGGCCCCACAATATCCATTCCCACCTGTTGGAATGGTTCCTCCACTATGGGCAATGGAATTAGGACAGATTGTGTTTTCTTACCTGCCTTCCCTATTTCTTGGCACCGGTGACAAGACCTGCAATACTCCTTCACTTGCTGGATGAAGTTGGGCCAATAGAAATTCTGGGCCAACTGCTGCATGGTGCGTTAGATTCCCAGATGACCAGACAAGGGAATATCATGTGCAGTCTTGAGCAACTGCTCACAATACCCCTGGGGAACAATAATCTTCCTGCCTATCACCCCTCCCTCTGTCTTCACAGCTTGAGTATACATCAGTCCATTTTCCCAATAAAATTTATGTTTACCGTCACCTCCCTGTGCTCCGTCAGAGGCTGCCCAAGCCCTCAGCTTCTCTAAACTATGATCACATTTCTGAGCAGCTGCAAACACCTTACACATTCCCAAGGCATGGGACGGGTCCCCTTCAGTCTCTAAACTAGGGTCCCTAGCACTAGCATCAGGGCACTCAGGATCACTGCCATCCCTAACCCTCTGACAATGGGTTACCCCTCCTTCTTCAGGGTAACCCTCCGTAGCTGTGTGGTTAACTGCTACTGGGGAAATTTCTACCCCATTTTCATTAGTCTCCATATCAGGAGACCAGGCTGGGGAATCAGCCTCCCAGTGATTTCCACACTGGCATCTGTGGGGTCCAGGGAACTACAATTTCCCCTTCCCGCTTGGCTATGGGTAACTGCACACACCATCCCCTGTTTGAAATTGTTGCCAAGGATGATGTCAACTACTAAAGTTTTGGCTACAGTCACCTGTTGTACAGTTCCCCCTGTTTCACCCATGTCTAGGAGAACACTAGTGAGTGGCAGTGTTTTCTCCTCATCAGTAAAGCCTTATACAGTTATAAATTCATTTTGTATCAGCTGACCAGGCTCTATCAAATCCCCTTTTACCAGCATCAGGAATGCCCCTGTGTTCCTTAACCCTTGTGTCTGTACCCCATTCACCGTGACTGGGTGCATGTGTTCCCTCATGTTCACAGGCATGCTTCCAGGGACACACAAACAACCCACTTCTTTCCTAGTCCCATTCTGCATATTGCTCACCTTTTTAGGACACTGTCTGGCAATATGCCCAGTTTCTTTACAGACCCAACATTTGTTTATTTTCTCAGAGAAATCCTTTCTCTGAAACCTGGGGCTAATTGGTTTCAGTGGAGGCAGTGAGGGTTTTAGCTGCCCTGAAGGCATGCTTTTCCCTTTCTGTTCTGCCACGCCCACCCCATTCACTCTCAGGGCAGGTCTGCTCTTGAAATAGCGGTCCAAAAGTTCAGCAGTCTCTTGCACTGTTTTGGGATCTCAGTCCTCCAGCCAGATTTTCGACTCTGCTGGGCATGCCCAAAAAAACTGTTCTAACAAAAAAGCATTTCCAATTTTATCTACAGAGTTTGCTTCACTTCCTTCCCACCAATACATAGATACATAGACAGTGTCAGCAGATAAGGACCTATGGCCCACCCAGTCTGCCCATTTGAGCAATGTTTTAAAAACTGATGTTGTTTCGTGGCTAGCTCCTCATAGCTCATATCAGGGCTTCTCCAAAGCTTATGGAATTTAGCTCTGTATGTTTCTGCAGTTAAATCAAACTTTTTTAAAAGTGCAGCGTTAAGTTTGCTGTAATCATTATTGTCCTCATTGTCCATTTGACCCAATGCATCCCAAGCTTTCCTGGTAAGTAGTGGGGATAGCTGGAAGCTCCAGGACCCTCTAGGAATTTTTGCCTGAATACAAACCTTTTCAAAGGAATTTAAAAAGTCATCCATATCCTCCCCCTCTTTAAATTTAGCTATCAATTTGGAATTCAATTTGTAACCCAGTCCTGTAATTCCAGTTAAACCCAAGCTAATTACCTGCTCTGGTGCTGGTGGTTGGAGTCGTAGCTTCTCCAGTTCATGTCGCCTCTGGTGCTCATGCTCCTCATGGTCTGCCTCTCGCTGTTCATGTTCAGCTTCTCACTGTTCTCACTTCCTCTTCTCCTCTGCAGCTCGCTGGCACTCACACTCTTCACGGTCAGCTTCTCACTGTTCTCTCTTCCTCTTCTCCTTTGCAGCTCATTTCTTTCACTCAGCGTCTCTGTGGAACTCCAGCTCCATTCTGCACAACTCAATCTGCAGCCTGATTGCTTCTGGATCCAGAATACTGGTGACCTTCACCTGCTGCTGTGGCGGTTTGCTGGCACTGGCCCTGCTGCCCTCCTTACCGGATCTGGATGCGGCACTGGCCGCTAGCCCCTCCACACCAAGGTTTGGTCCTTTACAGTCACAGTCTATGATTTAATGCTCTGGGCATCTGCTGCCATCAGGGCATCCACAAGGTTCTGCTTGGTGGCTCTTATCTTGTGCAGGACTCCTCTGTCCTGGCACAACTGCCTCAAGTAGTCTGCAGTGTACCCTCTGTAGCTGGAAGCCATCTTCTTTCCTATCTATGGCTACTCTAACTTGCACTTTAGAAAAAAAAGTAAAACAGGTAGGAACTTGACTGTAAGCAAAATGATATAGTTCTGTTTCCTTTTTAAAAATAAATTACTGCCTTATTTTGCAAGTGAGCTGTACAGTTTTAAGCTGACACACTAAACAGTTAAAGCTTGTGTTATCAATTTTATCCACACTGCTGCCATCCAAATCTGTCACAAATGCACTCAGCAGGTCAGGCCCTCTGCTCCCAGAGTGCCAACCTTCGAGCGCAAGAGTTTGAACAGGTAACAGACAGGGTAACCTTCCTGTCTGCTTGCAGGGCTGAATCACCTTTAGTCTCAAGTTCTGGTGGAATTCAAAATGTGAACCTTATGCTAATGTACCCAATGTACAGGTGCAGATTCATACCCTTTTTGGGGATTGCGGTACAATCTTTCACCAGGGGCACCAAGCCAGGCTTCCAAAATGAACCCTTAAAACTCTATAAAAGACCTTAGGTATATTCTTACCTTTTCCCAGTTTAGTAACACCATCAAGTTCTTGAACAGTTGTTGTCAGCTTAACCCTCTATATATCACATGCAAAAAAAGAACTTGTAAACACCCAGGCAGTCTTTCAAATAATATATTTTCTAGAAATAGATAAAAATATGAAAAATGTAACACAGAACAATACATCACAAAACATACAATCACTTAAAAGAAAAGCAAAGAAAACTACAGACAAACTCCTACCAACATATAGTTAGACTTTTTCTATCTAATGTATTACCTCTATAATGCTTATAGTTAAATCTTGTTTCTTAAGAGCCCAAAAAGATATGTCAAAAGTTCAAACACAGTATACAGTTTAAAACTCTGTTTCCACACCCCTTCTATGATGTCATCTAGCTCCTCCTTTTAGAATATAAAAAATATAGAAACATGATGTCCTATTAGGTAAATTAAATAAGATGACATCAGCAAAAACTCATTTCCCAACTATGACTCCTTAATTAACATTTTCTCTTTGATCTTGAGCAGTTCCTGTTTTCCCGAGGAACATCAAAGGTCCCATAAGCTTGCTGACAGGGAATACTAAACTGTGAGGTCCTGTGATGACATCAGCAGCAGCTCTTCACTGATACAGGCTGCTTTTAACAGGTAGTGAAATCAGGGTTACAAAATAGCTCATGACTTTAAAATGAAATAACGCAGAACTCTAGTTTTTGGTATGAGCTTTACTGGGGGGTATGCTTATTCGGGATTCTGCTATGTTGCACGTTTTGCATCAGGGACTCTTTAATGGTTAGAGCAGAAGCTTGGACTCTCTGAGATCCAAGATCAAGTCCCAGCAAAATCATTACATCAACTTTTGACCCTGAACAAGTCGCACCATTTCCTTGTACACCAGTCCACCCTACTGTAAAACATGTAAAAACAGTATGTGACTGAACAGAAGGTGTTTCACTTCAGTTGGAGTATTATTATACCATCTGATTTGTGTTTACAAGTACCACCCTCACAATTCCTTGTGTAGGTGTCTCAGATCTAGTCTTACATTTCTTTGTAATATATGAAGGACATGGGTGATTTGATACATTCAGAAAACAAACATAAGAACTATTGCTTCAGTATCTATTTTTCTATAAATGAAGTTTCATCAGAAATGAATGTCATGTGACAGAGCAAACTCTTTCACTTCTGAAAACATCTGTTTGCTTAGTAATGGTTAATTACTGGAATTGTAGATACACAGAAAGAAACACATAAATAATCAAAGAAGAAAGAGACTACATAAACCAGACACATGGAGCAGAAATAGAAACATAGAAACATAGACTTTGATGGCAGATAAGGACCGCTAGGCCCATCTAGTCAGCCCATTTCCCTACCTACAGGATAGGCTGCAGATCCTAGTTAACCAACAGCCTATATCTTCCTGCCCCCCACAAGAATTGCCTTATGTCTGTCCCATGCATTCTTGAATTCTCCCACAGTTTTAGACCCCACAACTTCCTCAGGAAGGCTGTTCCATGCAATAAGAAAACCATTTCTGAGAAACTTCAGTGAATGTACATCAATTTATTTCAGGATACAATGTTATGTGATAGTGAAAGATGTATAAATTAGCTATTGTTATTGCATGCAGTTCACTGCTAAAAAAACACTGCCAACAGGGGATGAGGAGGAATGCAAGCATACTGACAGTAATACATGTAATGTCTCCAAACACTGAAGTACCGAGAAAAAAATACAAAACAAACAAAAACAACTTCTATGTTGTACTACAGCTACTGAACCATAAAACATAAATCTTAACTAGTGCACTGCTGATATCAGTCACTCTACAGCATTTATATAAATAGAATCCAGTGGTACTTTTTAAACAATACAGTTCGATATTAGAAAAACATGCATTTGTCAATGCTGAATGTTTGCTTTTTGGCATTAGCACTGAAAGTGCAGGAGTTAGACAGATGCAGAATAGGAATGGTAGTGAAGTACTGTACTGACGTGAGCCCAACCCCCAACCTGCTGAGATGGACAGGAATTGGGGTGTGCCTTTGGGTCATTGCCCATAAAGCTTATAGCATTTCACCTCACCCTATCCTGCAGACACCGACAAGTGTTGAGGTGTACCTTGGGGTGTTCCCCTTCACAGTCACCCCATTTCATAAGGACATACACTGAAATGGGTGCAGTAAAGAAGAATGGGGTGAACTCTGGGGCTGAAGAATCCAAGGCACACCTCAATGCCTGTCACTGGCTTCAGGGTGGTGGGGGTGGAATGATGTGAGCATTGCAGCCAGCAATCCAAAGGCACACCCCTGATGCCTGTCAGTCTGTACAGGGTGGGATGTTACAGTTAGAAACCCTAATGCCCCAGGCTTTTGTTGGTATTTGCACTACAAATTTTCAACATGGCCTTTTTGTGACCCCCCACCTCATGAAAGGATTTGTGACCTCTGCTCATGAATAGTGGCACTGTGATTTTGTTGATCTGTCCAGAACTTTGATTTCCCACAGTGACCATGCCATTCTGCACCATATGTGCGAAAGCACAAATTGGGCAGGATGTGAAGAATGACAGCTGTACCATTCATAGGGAGGTAAAAAGAGATGGTGATGTTAAAAATCTGGAGTGAAAATATTAAAAATGCTTGAACTTCCAAGTGTACGTGGAAACTGCGCAATGCATGCTTGTAATGCAGTCATTTAGTGGAATTATTTCAGCAAATTTTCAACATAGGCATTTTGTGACCTCTGCTCATGAACATTGTCACTATGATTTTCTTAATCTGTCCTGAACATTGATTTCCCACAGCAACCATGCCATTGTGAACCAGATGTACAAAAACACATTTTGGGCAGGATGTGAAAAATGACAGCTGTTCTGTTCATAAGAAGGTGTTCAAAATTGACTATGTTGAAAACTTTGAGTGAAACTATTAAAACTTTTTAAAGTTATGAGTGTGCATGGAAACTGCGCAATGCATGCTCGTAACATAGTCATTTTATGGACTTTTGTCACCAAATTTTCAGCATAGGCATTTTAGGACCTCTGCTCCTGAACAGTATTAGTGTAGGGCACCCCCACTGGCAGAGTGTTGGAGGGTGGGTGCATGAGTCGAGGGGAATTGCGCACCCCCCTAGGCACACAACAAATGGAGGGGGCATTATGCCGATGGGGTTTGGCTACGTCATCGGCAAATGAACAGGGGAGGGGGCATGCTGCCAGGGAGATTGGGCACCCCCATCAATTTTCATGGGGACTGGAGAGGTGGTGGCTGTTTGTTGGCTTCCATGGGGATGGTGAGAGGGCAACGGAGAAGCCAACACCATGTTCTTTTTAAATGGGACACCAGACAATGCAGCTGTAATTCACTGCTGCAATCAGGGACTGCCCCAGCAGCAAAAACAGCTGATTGTTAATGAGGGTGCACTCCCTGATTGCAGCAGCAAGTTTCTTTCAGGTTGGTGGCAAGCTACACTACTGTCATGGACTGCATGATCCTCTATTGTCGACACACAGACCAGCCCCAAAAGGGCTGCTGGCATTGGCAAAAACACTGCTGCACCTCCACAACTCACTACTGTAGCAGGCTGCTGCAATGTTTTTTGCACATGCATTCAAGCAAACATAAAAATGAGGTGTATAATTCTGTTATAGTGTATGGTAGAACGTTGTATTCGTTGAAAATCTAGATTTCCCTGGTGTTGTTTTACCATTGATGTGCCGTCACAATGTTGTTGTACCATCGTGAGTATGTCACATCGATGGTACAACAGCACTACCACTTTTACGCATGCGTGAGTCGCAGTTGGTGGAGATGACAAAATTGGCTCTGCAGTTAATCAGAGGCACAGACGGACAATAAAACATTTTTAGTAAGTTCTGTTTTTTTTTTTTAAAGAGTGCACAGCAGGACAGCCGTCTTTGTTTTTAAATGTTTATGATCGCACGGGAAAGCGCGCAGTGTATTTACGGTCACAGGCGGGAAGGGGTGGGGGTCACAGACATCATGGAGCAACCATGGAGGCAGTCAATCACTAATTTGTGTACTGTTGTCCATTCACTATAAAAGACAGCAGATGGGCAACAGTAAACAACAACACTGTGTTTCACTTCTCCAGGTTTTCATGCCAACCGAAAACCTCTCAAGCTTTGCTCTCGAGGTTTTCCTGCTTGTCATGACAACCTCTTGAAGTGAACAACAATGTTGTTGTTCACTGTTGCCTATCCACTATCCTCTATCTACAGATACTGCCTCCATTATCACAAAATAGTATTGCATGCACTGCTTCATAGATTAAAAATATAGAAGGAACAATCTCTTTAATTTGTAATGAAACATTATTAATACAAACATAATTTCAGTTGTCATTTTAAATATGTGGAGTTGACAGGTATAGCACAGACACTAAAGCTGAGTGGTGTCACTGTCATTAGTCTGATCTTTATATTGCAGAAAGAAAGGGCAGGCCAGATAACCTGGTATTTCATTTTTAGTTGAAAGTGAGATGGAAAAAACACACACACACACACACACACACACACACACACACACACACACACACACAGGATCACCTGACCCAATTTCTTAGTTGCACAGCAGAAAGTGTGGGTGGGTGGGTGGGTGGGGGTGCTGCAGGTGATAGTAATCGGTAGGTATATGGCCAAAGATGGAGATTAGGGCAATTCAGATATTTGCATAGAAAGCCCTGTTTCTTTCAAAGACTGAACACAAGTGGCAATTGAGGTATTTGACAACAGAAGCCCTAGTATATCCAAATAAAAAAGAATGAGTAAAAAAAGAAAAACAAAATCTGCTAAATGCACACCAGTGGTTGCAGCTGCTTAACTTTTTATTGTTTTAAAGTTGGCAACAACTTTTGCTTTTCACTTCAAATGAGAACTAAAGAGTTAGGAAATAACTTCTGATACTATAATACCTTTAATACGTCCCACCTTCTCTGCTTTCTCAGTCCCAGCTGCCTCTACTGATAAATAAAGTACTCTCTATGGATTCAGTTTTCCCGACATATATGGGGCCACCACAATAAGGACAGTGCTGAACTGCAAAATCTGTAGGTACTGGTCCAGCAAATGAAAACTAAGTTATCGAGCCTTACAAAGGGTGGATGGGCTGAAGGTATTTAAGTAATCCCTAGTTATATTGCCAAAGACAGACATTAACACAGTTCAGGTTTGGGCACACAAATGGCAAGCAAGATTTGAGAAGCAAAATTCACCCAACCAAGCACACTTGGAAAATGAGGCACCACATTTCAGTTCAACTACACTTGATACACTACACATACAAACCATAATTACAGTGTGTTAAAATACATGGCAGTTATCAGCATTAGTGGAAAACATACACACACACACACAGCATTGCAATCATTGTTTGTGATAGCACATTTCTGTGATTGGGCTGTATTCATACTTCAGTTATTACACCCATTAATTACTGGAAAGACTGTGAGCCCTGAGATAGGGTTTCAGGATCAGTTAGCAGAGATAGCTGGTGCATGCCGTTCATATGATTTCTCATAGTGATACCGCTGGGTGACATTCCAGGCACTGGCGGTGTTTCTTTAGCCTTTTGTACCTAGCATCCGATGAGATTATATTGTAAGATTACTCATTTAAGTAACTGAGCTGCAACTTATGTCATCAAGACAATTATGAAACACAAAAATGGTGCAATAACAAGAGTCTTGTAGTATTCTTACAATTTCTTACATTGCAAACTATTTCTGTACTCTGTATTGTTTACAGTTCATGTTTATTTATTCGAACCACAGTCTGTAAGGAGAGGGGAGGGGGAAGGCTGAAGGTATTAACGTAATGTTTCTGTGTATGGCCAAAGGCACAGGCTAGGACATCTCAGATATTTGACCACAAAGCTCTAGTTTATCCACAGACAAAACCATGAGCAAAAAAGTGGAAAACCCCAGAGGATGCACACCACTGTTTGCAGCTGCTTAATTGTTATTGTTTTATAGTAGACAACACAATTTATTTTCCACTTGAGAAAACAACTAAAGGGTTAGGAAATCAGTTTTCATATTGCATTAAGCTACATTCATGAGCTGCAGAAAGTGGGAGAGGGAGGAAAGGCTGAATGTCTTAAATTAATCTTTACTTATACAGCTAAACGCAAATATTAGCATAACTCAGGCTGGGCCATGGAATTGTAGAAATGGAGGGTGGGGTGGACAAAGTATGAACGTTTGAAAGCAATGATTACTTATACTGTATGCCTTAACACAACCCAAGTTAGGATGCAGAATTACTAGACAACATTTCAGTAAGGAAAAGGACATCAGACAATCACAGCACTCTATCTGGGACTAGTGCCCAGCAAAATATTTTGCATAATCCCTGCATTACATGAAATATTTCGTGGGTGTGAAATGCAAAATTTCCCCCTGCAAAATGTAGAATTTTGCCACCCTCAGGTGAAATTCTGCATTTGAGAGCCATAGTGGAATTGCTTGCAATAAAATAAATAAAAAGTGTTTCCACCCTCCTGAAGACTCACATCCCTGGTGTCTAGTGCCCCCCCCAGTTGATTGCAGGCCCACAATAGGAAGAATCCCTCCCCCCTGCTGAGATTCAGGCCCTGTCCCCATCCACATAATTTGAACTAAAAATAATTTCCCTGATGTCTAGTGCCCCTATCCCCCTGGCCAATCACTGGCCAAATGAAGAATGACCACCACCTCGAGATTCATACCCATCACCCTTTCCACCCATTGTCCATAAGTGCTGAGTGACATCAGTCATCTTCTTAGACTTCATGTTATAAAAAAAATTAACCTTTCCCTGGTGTCTAGTGGACCCCCCACCCTGTCCGGTAGTAATAAGTGCACTCTCTGCGTTTAATAACTGCCTCACTGAAATCCAGGATTGGATGAATTCTAGCTTGCTAAAGTTGAACTCAGAAAAGACGGCGGTGATGGTTGTGGATTCCGGTTGCTGAATAGGTGGGCTGGGGGCTGGTCAGCCCACGGGTCTTTTTCTGGGGGGCTCCCAGCTCCTTGCCTCTAAACAGGTGTGGGACCTAGGGTTAATGCTTGATGATGGGCTGACTTTATGATCTCAGGTGTCGGCAGTTGTCAAATCATGCTTTTACCATCTGAGAAACATCACTAGGATCAAGCATCTTGTTCCATCCGGTGACCTTCCCTGATGATCCACACATTTGTGACCTTACGCCTTGATTACTGCAACTCCCTTTACTTAGGGCTATTGGGGGTTGATATCCGCTGCCTCCAGCTAGTGCAGAATGCTGCAGCCTGGTTGTTGATGAGGACTTCCCCCGGTCATGTCACATCACACTGGTCCTGCGCAAAATTGCACTGGCTGCCGGTTTGGTGGCGGATCACCTTAAAAGTCAGTTTACTGACATATAAAGCCCTACATGGACTTAGCCTCGACTACCTGAAAGAGCTTCTGGTTCCCTACTACCCCAAGCGATGGCTCCACTTGGCTGACAAGGGGTTGCTAGAGATTCCAAGAGTATTGTTAAAATCTTCTGGGGCCCGTGCATTTATGCACGCGGCCCCAACTCTTTGGAATTCTCTACCCCATCAGCTGTGAGAGTGTGCAACCCTGGGGAACGTTAAATAGGCACTGAAAACATATTTATGGGGCCAAGCTTTTGTTAACTAAGTGTATTCCACAACAGATTTTATTGATTGTTTTAGATTGTTGCTTTATATCACCATTTTAGCTATTTTGTAAACTGCTTTGGTATTCTAAAAGGCACTAAATCAAATAAAGACAATTATTATTATTATTATAATAACCCCCCACCCGCACCCTCCCTCTAGTACCCACCGAGCCACCTGCACAGCCCTCCACTCACCTCCACAGCTGACAGCCCAACTGAGCTCTTTTACAAAATGAGCCTGAGTGAGCCCTTTTCAATGAATGAGTGCATTGCACATGCTCATCATTGAAAGGGCTCACTATTTAAGAAACTCCCGACAAACTGCTGGCTAATGGTGAATAGAGGCTTTGTATAACTCTGAGGAGTACTAGACAGGGGTGTGTGGGTAGGGCTATTACTAATAGACAAGGTGGGGCTCCACTAGATGCCAGGGGAAATTTGTTTTTTTAATAACATGAAGTCTGAGAAGATGACTGATGTCACTCAGCACTTATGGGCAATGGGAGGGAAGGGTATCAATCTCAGGAGGGGAGGCATTCTTCATTTGGCCAGTGATCAGCCGGAGGTGTGGGGCCACGAGACAGAAGGGAAATAACTTTTATTTAAAATTATATGGATGGGGGATGGGGCTGAATCTTTGTGGGGAGGATTCTTCCTATTGTGTTCTGACAATTGGCCAGGGGGTAGGACCACTAGATATCATAGACGTGGGGTCTTCAGAAAGGGGGGAAACACTTTTTTAATATTACATTCTACACAAAATTCCACATTTTGTACCGGCGAACATTCGGCAAAATGCATGAATTTTGCAAAGTATTTCAGGAGATGAAATTCCCAATTTCGCCGGAATTTCACCGGTGGAATAAAATTTCACTGCATCCCTATCTGGCATGCAATGCCTGGTAAAAGAAGTCACTTTCTCCATAAGGGAAGACAGTGATGATTAGTAAACCGTTGTACAACAATACCAGCCTGCTAATCCTGTACCTTTCCATTACAAAGCCCTAGTTCATCCTCGTGCAAAAGCATGGGCAAAAAAAGGAAAAAAAACGTTCTGCTGGATACACACCAGTGATTGCAGCAGCTTATCCTTTATTGTTTTAACATTGCAGGCAACTTTTATTTTCCACTTCAAATGAGAACTACAGAGTTAGGAAATAACCTGCATGCCTTTATTGTAATTTGTCACAGTCATTCAGCTGGGTGACACCCCCAAGCACTGGTGGTGTTTCTTTAGGCTTTTGAACCTAGCCTCCCATGACATTAAATTGTAAGATCACTGCTTTAAGTAACGGAGCAGCAACTCATATCTTCAAGACAATTGAGTCGTACAGCATTCTTACAATTTCATACATTACAAACTATTTCTTTACTCTGTATTGTTTCAGTTTATGTTTATTTCAGCTGTGGAATGTAGGAGGGGGGAATGGGGAAGTCTGAAGGCATTAAAGTAATTTTTCTGAATATGGCCAAAGGCACAGGCTAGGATATCTCAGATATTTGACTACAAAGTCCTAGTTCATCCACATACAATACCATGAGCAAAAAAGGGGGAAACAAATGCTTGTGGCTGCTTAAATTTTTATTGCTTTACAGTAGACAACATTTATTTTCCACTTGCAATAACAACTAAAGGATTAGGAAATAAGTTTTTATATTGTATTCACAAGTCACAGAACATGGGAGAGGGAGGAAAGGCTAAACATCTTAAGTTCATCTTTACTTACACAGCTAAAGGCAGACATTAGCACAACTCGGGTCCAACCATGAAATTGCGGGGGGCAAAAACTAAATGTATGAAAGTAACCTTTACTTATATGCTAAAAGGCAGACATTAAGACAACCCAAGTTCAGGTGCAGCATTACCAGACATTTCAGGAAGAAAAAGGAAATCAGAAAATTGCAGCACTCCATCTCATATGCAATGCCTAGAAAAAGAAGTCACTTTCTCCGTAAGGGAAGAGAGTGAGTGTTAGCAAACAGTTGTACAATGATACTAGCCTGCTGATTCTATATCTTTCCACTACAAAGCCATAGTTCATCCACACACACAAGTATGGGCAACACAATTAAACCAAAACAACAACAAAAAACAATTTGGCTGGATACACATCTGTGATTGCAGCAGTTTATATTTTATTTGTTTAAATGTTGCCAGCAACTTTTATTTTCCGCTTCAAATGAGAACTACAGAGTTAGGAAATAACCTGCATGCCTTTATTGTAATTTTTCACAGTCATACAGCTGAGTGACACCCCCAAGCACTGGTGGTGCTTCATTAGCCTTTTGTACCTAGCCTCCCATGAGTTCGAATTGTAAGATTATTCTTTTAAGTAACTGAGCTGCAACTCATGTATTCAAGATGATTATGACACATAAAAATGTTGCAACAACATGCATCTTGTAGCATTCTTTCCATCTCTTACAAGCCAAACTGTTTCATTACCCACTGTACCTCCTCCCAGCACTGAACTGTATTCTTCACAGTCCATGCAGTCCACAGCAATGAAACAGTGGAGTATAGTACATGCAGAGGTGGGGGGGCAGACAAAAACACACCACTGTCATAAATGGAAAGAAGGCAGAGAGATGTGGTTCATGTCCAGTTGAAGCACTCAGTGGATGACAACAGTCTAGGACTCTGATCGTGAGCTACCACAGTTCCTTCTCTCTCCTACAGTACCTCATAGCAACAAGTCAGCATGGCTCTGTGCATGCAGTCCTTAAAAATGCAGAGCATTCAAGAACCTGAGCAAATCAATACATTTGAGAAAATACTTCTGAAGTTAGATAGAAATAACTGAAATAACAATTTTGGCAAAAGTTCACAAAATGTTTGTGGAAATTTCACTAAATTGTGTTGAATTGAAATCAGAATTTCTCCTGAATTTTGCAGATGGATAATACATGTTGCCCAGCACTAGTACAAGCATCTAACTTTGGTTGCAATTAATGCATTTATTGCCCTGTGGCTAACTGAGACTGACCGTAAGTTAGATGGTTTAGGCTGACCAAAAGAAAGCAAAGATAGAAGCAGGCTAGGGACCAAGTTGGGGTAAGGATGGGAGTGGGGCAAGAGGCTCAGCTTTCACCACAGAAGAAAACTCATATCCTGACAGTGAGTCACCAAGGAGGGCTACATTGGTGATCCTCCACCCCTAAATAGTGAAACAGGCAGTGGCAGCATGACTGGAATCTGCCCTAAAGACTGACAGACAGCAATCCAGCCCACCCCAGAGAACTGGCAGGGCAGATATAAGTGCCATCTATGCCAAAGAACAGACAGACAAATGCTACTCACTCACTAACATCAGATTGACAGAAGGGACTGTTCAATCAGACCTAAATCCACTGACACAGATACAGGTATTAGAAACATAGACAATGACAGCAGAAAAAAACTGGTCTATCCATTCTGCCCACAAACCCTAACAAACCTGGGAACTATTGTCCATACAGGCTTCTAACCCACACTATCCACTGCCATACTCCCTGCCCTACTGCTATGATCCTGAGCAACCACTAAGCCCTTCACTCTGTCCCAGCAGTGTTTAAAACCATTAATTGCTTTGTCACCCACCACATCAGCTGACAGATTATTCCACAGCTCTACCACCCTTACTGTAAAATAAAACTTTCTCACTTCTCTCTTGAATCTCCCTCATCAGTTTCTACTCATGCTCCTGTGTTCTTGATCTGCTACTTATGCTAAATATTTCAAAGCAGTTTACCTTGTTCATTTCTTTCAGGAACTTGAAGGTTTCTCATATATCTCCCCTCTCTTGTCTGTCCTCCAGGAGTACATGTTCAGTGCCTTGAGTGGATTCTTGCAATATTGGCCCTGCTGGCCTAAATCATATTGATCACTCTATGTTGCACTGCCTCCAGTCTGTCCTTATGTTTCCTTAGGTGAGGACTCCAGAACTGAGCACAATATTCCAGGTGGGGCCTCACCAGTGATCTATAGAGAGGTAGCAATACCTCCTTCCATCTGCTGTCAGTACTCCATTCTATACACACCGGCATCCTGTTTGTCTTATGTAGGCCTCGTTACACTGGTTTGATTGTTTTAGGGAGTTTCTGGTGGTGACCCCATAAGTCTCTTTCATCAGAGATCATGCACAGCTTCCCCCCATTCAGTACTCTGTACTCAGGTTCTTGTTCCCTAAATGCACCACTTTGCAAATTTTGGCATTGAATTTCAACTGTCAAATCTTTGATCACCTCTCTAGTCTTTACAAGCCTCTCTGCATCTCTCTAACCTAGAGTTATGTGTGAAGGGGTTGTTGGATAATAGATGGACCAGACACCGAACTTCAAGTTCAATACACAGTCTCTGTGTGATGTTTATTCAAAATGCAAGAGATAACCTGAAGCAATGGCACATCCCTGCTTCAGTACATCAGTTTGAAGCAATAGATTATGTATGTCCTTTCTCTGCACTTAGCCAGCACTTACTGACACTAATCTCTGATCTAACTCAGCAGTTGAGATTCAGCCTCTGCCCCTATGCGAACCTTGTTTGCTTGGGTGGTGGGGGCTCAAATGAAAAAGAAAAACAAGCTACAGTAAAGACAAAGAACCTCAATGCAGAAGCGCTGAAACATGGGTTACCCCAAAAGGCATTGTTAATAAGCCAAGTTTCAAAGAAACACAACATCACACATACTTCCATAATGCAAGGTATCATGGGATATATGCAAATGACAATGGAATTTCAGACTTGTTCAGTATACAGCAATTCACATGCATTTTAAAAAGCACAACTAACTTAATTTTTTATAATAGTCACCTAGTACTTTTTACCATTATCAAAAACACTTAGTGCCATTGTATTTTCAACATTTACAGGTTTCATAAACATAAGGTATATACAGTACAGAAAGGTATTTTATGACATAGTGCTATTACATACTAAATCCAACAACAATAAACACAACCTGTTTTGCATACACTTGGAGGTCACCACAATAACCTCCCTGTATGAGGACCTTAGAGGGGAAAAGAAAAATTAAAGAGAACACTATAGCATAGTCAAGCATGGGAAGGGGTGCCCATAGGTGGCCAACCTTATGGACTAGAAATTGTAAAGGATAGATTAGGCTAAAAAATAGCAGAACTGTTGCAGCAAATTTAAGAAAAGGTTGGTCCTCAAGAGTGACAGGAGCTCCCTATCACATATCCCCACCTTAAGAGGAAAGCAGTTATTGCAGACTGCTTACCACCTTTCTGTCCCAGGAAGGGATGGAGCTTCCACCCATCCATCTTCAGAAGCTACATTTCATGGTCCCTATTAATGATAAACATTCTATCATAAACATAATGGATATCATTATTCTTTACTCTAAGGCATTAACACATTTCTCAATAGATACTAACAGTACCTTCCCATCTCCTTTTAGGGAAAGTCTGTCATTTTCTTAACCAAATATCTGGACAGCTGAAAAGTCCAGTACCACAGAAAGACTTTCTCTGGAGTAAGTAATTACCTGCTCCAATCCCACCAGACATGTCAGTTTTAAGCAGGGGCCTATTCCTAGGCTCAACCCCTCTACATAAACCTACTATGTCTGTCAATTAATTTCACTTGTTACAGATACAGACACCTGAGGGTAGGCACTGTAGTTGTTACCCCAACACAGGTTCCTATTCATTTTCCACCCACCTCCTCCTTTGTAGGGTTTTCATCAAAAAAATAAAACCCATGTACAGCCTCTTTGATCTTAACATATCATAACATTTTAGCAATATTAGCATCATTAGCCTGCAGTATACCCCAGTCAATACTGTTAATAGATTTAACTGCATCAGTACAAGAAACAAATATCTTCAGCCTTATAGGCTTATTCTTGCTTGCTTTGAGTCTTCAAACCCAGTACAATATCACTATGCACTTCATACCTGTGGTCTCACATTCAAGTTCCATACTTGCATCTCTGACCTCCAACAGGTAACATCCTGGGAACACAGGAAACAAAGGAATATCCTGCTCAGTCTGGGGCTCCTAAAACTGAGCTCACAAAAAATCCTCCTCTGACTCTTTATCTAAACTCTCTGGCAGGAACCTCTTGAGCACCTGGCAACAGTGTTCCATCTCTCTGCATTGTCAGTCTGCCTCCAGCCATTGCCCACTCATCCAGCAGATCATCCTAATCAGGGTCTGTACCTCCGGGGTGTTATCTCTGACACCTCCAATCTGCCTCAATCTGGATCTCTTCATTGTCTTCAGGCTTGGCCTTTTTCCAAGCTCCCAAGTCCAGTCCAGGCAGCAGCTTCTCTCCATCTGTTGGCCATGGTTCTGGTCAGAATTCCACAGACTTTCTTCTCCAGGTTTCTAGTCTGGCAACTCCTGCTGTATCGGTCCACCTGGGATATCTGGGTGATTTCCACTAGAAAAAGACCCTCTTCAGCCAGTCCAGACACTTCCAACAAGTTATTCCACTTCTGACAGCAAGTCTGTGGAGGGGTTGTAGGGTAACAGATGGACCAGACACCGAACTTCAAGTTCAACACACAGTCTCTGAGTGGTTTGTTCAAAATGCAAGAGATAACCTGAAGCAATGGCATATCCCTTCTTCAATACATCAGTTTGCAGCAACAGATTATGTATGTTTTTTCTCTGCACTTAACCAGCACCTACTGACAATGATCTCTGATCTAACTCAGCAGTTGAGATTCAGCCTCCACCCCTATGTGGGCCTTGTTTGTTTGGGTGGTATGGGCTCAAAAAAAAAAAGCTAAAGACAAAGAACAGCAAAGCAGAAGCACTGAAACATGGTTACCCAAAGGGCATTGACAATAAGCCAAGTTTCAAAGAAACACAACATCACGCATACTTCCATAATGCAAAGCATCATGGAATATATGCAAATCATCATGAAATTTCAGACTTGTTCAGTTTACAGCAATTTACACGCATTTAAATAGCACAACTAACTTCATTTTTAGAATAGTCACTTAGTAGTAGTAGTAAAGTAGTAGTAAAAATATTTATTTTTAGACAGGATAGATACAGCTTTAGGTCCTAGGACCTATTTTCAAAGTTGTCCTGTGCATACATTCATATAAGTTACAAGGTAAAACATCATTCATAAATACATTACAAAACATACTATAATCTTTCATAATTCAATACTTACAATAAACCCACAAATATAACAATTGGATTACCTAATATTTATCTAATTGGTACTTCATTCCCTAATTGAGTATCAAACAGTTTATAATATACCCTCTTTATAATAACATCACTTCAGACAAGTACATTCAGAATAAAATATTTCATCAAGCCCAGATCTGAATTGTGGTAATTTTGTCAGATTTCTTATTTGTGGGGGAACTTCATTCCAGACTTTTGCAGCCTGAGCCTGTAATGTCATGTTACCATATTGTGAGCTAATGATTGGAAAAGTTAAACCCCTGTGTTTTACGTCCCTTAAGGCATAATTATGGCACTCATACCCAAAGTCTATGTCCAGGTTACCCTTTAGTAACACTTTATTAATCTTATAAAGAAATATTGAATATTATTTCCTATACCGTACCTGTAAACTATCCCATTTTAGATCCTTATACATGGTGCAATGATGGGTTAAATAGCTACGCTTGAGAACAAATTTAGCCAGTCAGTTATAAGTCCTAACCAGTTTATCCAAGTAATTTTGACCCGCAAAATTATAAACTAAATTTCCATATTCCAATTTGGGCAATATTAACTGCGAAGCAATTTCACGCTGGGTTTGTTGATTTAATATTCTGGAGGACCTGTGCAGTGCCCTAATCCTATTATTATCTTTTTTTATTGTATTATTTATGTGATCTGAAAATGTTAAAGCACTATCTATTACCATGCCTAAATATTTATGTTGTTTTGAAATTATTAATTTTTTCCCATCAGTCATTAGTATTTTCCTATCATCACTAATTTGTTTATTACCTTATTTTGATTTCATATCAAAATACATGACCTGTGTTTTCTTTTGACTTAATACTAGTTTAGAAATTGATAACCAATCTTGTAAAATATTGAAATCCAGTTGTCGCTTTGCCATCATTTCACCATGTGTTTTAGATGATGCTAATAAAATAGTATCATCCGCATACAATCTTATATGTGTATTTTTTATCCTGGTGGGTAAATTGTTTACGTATATCAGAAACAATAGTGGCCCCAGGATTGATTCCTGGGGCACACCTCTTGTCAATCTACCTTTGTCTGACAATTGACCATCAATTTCCACTTGTTGATTCCTTTCACCCAAGTGGGATTTAAACCATTGAATAGATCTAGGAGCAATTCGGTCCTCTCCATCCTCTTGTACAGCAGGTGGTGATCAACCAAATCAAAGGCTTTGGACAGGTCGATGAACACTGCACCCATGGACTCCCCCCCATCCAGGGCTGCTGCCACCTTATCCACAAAGTCCACGAGTGCAGTATGTAGTATGCTTTACCTTTATCAAAAACATCTAGTGCCATATTTTCAACATTTACAGGTTTCATAAACACAAGGTATATACAGCAAGGTATTTTATGACATAGTGCTATCACATACTAAATCCAACAATGATAAACACAACCTGTTTTATAAACACTTGGAGATCACCACAATAACCTCCCTGTATGAGGACCTGAGAGGGAAAAGGAAAATTAAAGACAACACTATAGCATAGTTAAGAAAGGGAAGGGGTTGCCCATAGGTGGCCAACCTTATGGACTAGAAATTGTAAAGGATAGATTAGGTTAAGAAATAGAAGAACTGTTGCAACAGATTTAAAGAAAGGTCAGTCCTCAAGAGTGGCAGGAGCTCCCTGTCACACTGTGAGGAATAAAACATTCTGCCCTCGGAATGCTCATGGAATGACCATTCTGATCCCATGGAATTCCATGGAATTTTCATGAAAATTCTATGGAATTTTGCAAAATCTAAAATTTCAGTTATTTCACTGTAATGTTAAAGGTACGCATCCAAATAACACCACATTTGGAACATAAGCAGTACCCCAAGGCTTACAAAAGTGTACCAAAGGGGACAGAATTATGGGTGGACAAACATTTAATCAAAATTTAATTTTCAGTTATTTTGAGATAATTTAAAATATCTTATCCATATTTCTCCACAATATCAGGACTTAGAGAAGCATGTGGGATGCATATATGCACCACGTTTTAAGTCTCAAGCTTTAACGGGAGCTGAGTTACAGGTAGACAAATATTTTGCCAAAATTTGGATTTCTGTAATTTTAGTATAACTTTGATAGTATTCATTGAAATATTACAAAAATAGCCAGGCATACAGGTTATCACTACATTTATATGCACATAGTTTCAGATTTCGAGTTTTAAATGGGACTGTGTTATAGCCTACCAAACATGATGTCAACATTTAAATGTTGGTTGGTTCCCTCTAATTTTAAAACTACAAATCAAATTTAACCAGAATTGAAATATTTAAACTACAATACCACATGGTCATTTCTGAAAAAGTTCATATCTTCAGCTTTAAATGGGATTGAACTAAAAGTAGTCAAACTTTCACAACATTTAAAAACTTAATTTTGCAAGAATGTAAACTGCAAATTTATAAACCTCTGAAACTTTAAAACTACAGAATGCAATACCATTACATTTGGCAGGATCTTAGACCTTACACAGAGACTGTATGTGCCAATGTTATTAATTGCTTGCTGTGAGAAATTGCAAAATAACATATGTACTTAAAGTCAAATCCCATGCGTCTCTGTGAAAATTGCAAAATTTCATAAAACTGGAATTTCTAATTTCACTCAGCATTATCTGGGAGGTTTTAATTAAAGAATAGGGGTTTAAGAGGCAGGTAGTGCAGGGGGTCACCAGATTCTGGAGTTAGATGTACAATTTCACCAAGAAACGGACAGTTGAGCTGGGTAGCATAACAGTGGTAGACCCCCCAGGTTGGAGCATGAAAGCACAGAGTGTCAACAATTCCAGCATGAATGCAGGATATTTAAGGATCGCATCCAGTAAATTTATGATCCAGGGAGCCTGGTGTACATTCAAGTCTAGGACTCAGATGTACTCAAAAAGGTGTAGTGGGGAAGACAATGTCTTGGGCAGCAGGAAGAACGACGTCTGGCTATTCACACAGGGTAGGTCAATGGGAAAAGGAGTTGGTGACTCACATTTTAAGGGAGTCTGTCACTGTAAAGAACAAAGAGGATATCAGTGGCATCAGTAGTTCTACTGAGCCAACTTGGCTATGCCAAAAGAGAAGGAGGGGGGAATAGTCACCCAGTGAGGAACAGCGGGACTGCAAAAAGTTCAGCCCAGCTTATCAAATGAAGTAGCGATATGTCATTTTTTTCTTCAGCAAAATTAAAACTGCTTAACCAATTTATCCAGTTGTGTTAGACACCAGGATATATGGACTATGGATATGCATGTCAAATGTTAACTCTATGCATGCAAGAGCAGAGAAGTTACAAACATCAACATTTTTGATAGTTTTCACAAAGTTTTGCAAATATTTACATAGTAAAGTTTTGAACCCCTGTAACTTAAAAATCTCTTATCCAATTCTCTCCATATTTAGGTCATTCTAAAAGCATTACAAAAAGGTTACCCACACTACTTTACACTTGTCTAGCTCCAAAGGTGCCTGAGTTACATGCAAATTACATTTTTCATGAAATGTCCTGTAAAAAATAAAATGACAGATTTTGAGAGCACATATAATTTTGAGACGATGCATCATATTGTCATGAAGTCCAGCACATTATTAGAACACCTGTCATCAAGAAAGCATGACAAATTTAAGATACCTGACCCACTAGATGGTTAAGGTATATGTAGATAAAAAATGTTCATGAAATTTCACACAAACAATAAAATGACAACATATGAACACCTATAATTTTAAAACTGTCTTACCAAATTAAATGATGTTCAGCAAGTTTGTGGACATTTACCTGAAGAATATATATTCCAAATTTCAGAGCTATAGCTTGAACGGTTGCTGAGTTATAACCAAATCACTAAATTTTAAAATGTCCACAAAAGTTTGATGAAAGTCCATGAAATTTCATGGAATTTTGTGAAATGTCTTTGAAATTCCACAGATTCAGAATTTTCCCATTATGCACAGCTCTATCCTAACCCCCTCTTCTCTGTCTACTCTGTCACAGAGATTACTGTTTTCTGCAAAGAGGCACATCTTGCCCTGGATTTCTTCTTCCATGTTGCTAATGAACATACTGAAAAGGACTGGTCCCAGAACCATTCCTTATCATACCCCATGGGGGACTTTCTCTCTCTTCTGATTTGACTCTGTTGACCATGACCCACTGTTTTCTCCCTTTCAACCAGTTTCTCACCAATCTAACTGTGCGCTTTGCTGAACCCAGCTCCTCTGGTGTTTTCAGCAGCCTTCTGTAAGGCACTGATTCAAAAGCCTTACTAAAAGCAATGTAGAGTAAACCCATAGTATGCCCCTTTCCACTACTCTCATTACCCAGTCAAAAAACATTGGTCTAACAGGACATTCCTGCCATTAATCTGTGCTATTTGTGATCCTGGAGTTCATTGCTCTCCATGTAGTTCACAAAGTCCTCTTTGACTAGTGTCTCCATCAGTTTACCCACAATAGAGGTAGAACTGATGGGTCTGTAGTTACCTAGTCACTCCTTGCCCCCCCTCCCATAAAGCTGGACTGCATCTGCTACCCTCCAGTCTTTTGGATCTACCCTGGTCTGAACTGGGGTATTGAATAGTCCCATCAGGGATTCATTTAGTTCCATTGCCAATTTCTTGAGCACCCTTGGATACATCCCATCTGGCCCCAGAGCCTTATGAATCATAGGGGCTGCTAGTTCTTTCCAAGCCCTTTCACTGGTAAATACTTGCTACCTCATCTCAGGGATACCCCTTACAGCTGCCTTAATGCCGCTGTCTGGCAAATGTCCTCTGTCTTCCCTTGTGAATACAGAGCAAACGTAGTCCTTAAGAATGGTTGCTTTTTGCCCAGCCTCCTAAATTACCCTACCCCCCTCTATTAGCCTAACAATTCCTCTTGCCTTTTTTATTTTTTCCCTGACATATCTCAAGAACTGCTCTTCCCTGTCCTTAAACCCCTCTGCAATATGTAGCTCTCTGCCTGCCTTTGCTTCTCTGACTGCTCATTTGGTTTCACTACTTGTCAGATGGTATTCTCGCCATTCTTTCATCCATTGTTTTTCTTTGTACCTACCTGGTCACTAAATGTCAGTAAATGTGCTAGAAGCAGAAAAGATGAATGTCCACAGGTAGCTCCTTACATGTAATAACTCTTATTTCCTCTGTTTTTAATGTTTTTGTCTACCCTTTATTTAATGGTGTCCTTAGTTTCACTCTGCTATTTCTTTGGGCAATCTATTCCATAGGTTGATCACCCATTGTGTGAAAAAAATACTTCATTTGTTTTTACCTAAACCTAGTTGCCGTCTGTTGTAATGTATGGCACTTAGTTGTTAAGTTCTTATTCTTAAATTCTAGGTTCACATTTTTTGTTAATGACTCATCCTGTAATATTTCATAAATTAACAGCAGATCTCCCCTTTTCCTCTGACTATCCAGAGAATGTAACTTGAGTTTCTTTAACCTTTCATTGTATGAATAATTGCATAGGTCTCTTATGGCTTTTGTCATCCAGTGTTGTACCCTCTTCACTCTTTGTATATCTGACTTCCTATATATATGTCCCCCATAATCCAACTGAGGTTTCACATAAGAGACATAAAGTGGCATCAATATTTCAGGTTGACGGTTTTTGATGTTCCTTTTAATTGCTCCCATAACTCTATTTGCATTTGCCACTGCCTAAATGCATTGTTTCTTAAAGTATAGTCCTGTGTCTACAATAATACATATATCTTTTTCTTTGTTGATCTTAGGATGTTGTTAATTAGTACATAACAGTGTGGTATATTATTTCTGCTCATGTGCAGAACACAGCTTTTCTCCATGTTAAAGGACATGCCCCAGGTATATGCTTATTCTGTTATTCTGTTTAGGTCAGCCTGCATAATCTGAATTGGTTCTATTGTACTGCAAGGCCCCCCAAGTTCTGCATCATCTGTGTATTTTACCATTAGATTATTTATTTTTATTTATTTTATGTTAGACTTTGGTAACCGGGTAAGGCCCTTTAGGCACAAGTGCCTGTTTTCAGGGGCAACCTGGGAGCACTGGGTGGTTAAGTGACTTGATCAACATTTTCATTTAAGTCAGCAATGAACAATTGAAATATTATTGGTCCCAGAACCAAGCCCTGGGGAATGTCACTCATCACCTCCTCTCCCCTGACAAGTAACCATTCACAACCACCCTCTGTGTCTTCTCTGTGAGCCAGGTTATGACCCATTTGACAATATACTTTTCTATGTCGTGTTTCAACATTTTTTTGGCTATAGCCCAGTGGGGCACCATGTCAAAAGCCTTGCAAAAATCTATCAAAACCACTTCACCTCTATCCATTTAACTGCTCACGTATTCATAGAAGCACACTAAGTGCCGTCTTTCGGAAGAGACGTTAAACCGAGGTCCCATCTGCCTGGATTGGTGGTAGTTCAGGTGGATGTTAAAGATCCCATGGCACTTATCGAAAAGAGTAGGGGAATTTCCCCGGTGTCCTGGCCAAATTTCCCTCATTCACTAAAAATACCACCAACAGCTTAATCTGGTTCAAGGTCAGTTGGCATTCATCTGTATCCCCCTCCCCCGGGTCGTGCCTGAAAATAGGCAGGATTTGTCTAGTGCACTTACCCTGTCAACAAAACCTAATAAATAAATAAGTTTGTGGTGCAAGATCTTCCATTGGTGAAGCTGTGCTGACTCTGGTCCTGACATGCATATTATTGGATGTTATGTGATTCTAATATCTCTCCAGGCACTGAGGTAAGGCTTGTCAGCCTATACTTTGTACTAACAGTCTATTTCCTTTCAAATAGTTTCTTAAGGGGTATGCAGATGGTGTTTTTTGTCATCTTTAGCATTTTTGGAGTGCTTTCATAAAACCCAGGTGCCCCATATGGTTTTAATCCTTTTATCTTGTGTGCACAGATGGTTCCGTTATATCAGGCTTGCACTGTATCTCATTTTGCACAGGTCCCAAAGGGACCTGTGCAAATGAAGATACAATTACACTATCAGTAAAAGAAGGGAAATTCTTTGTAGAAAACTACGTTAATGCAGACTTTAGGGTTGTAGAATGCAAAGTGCACAATGAAGGGAAATGAAAAACATTAGGGATTTGGGTCTCCGTTGAATCAGTGGTGGGATCTTACTTGGGGTTGTCAACCCTAATGCCCACCCCTCCCCTGATCAGATGAGGTCAAATGTGATGGGGCCCTGTGTGAAGAAATCTTTGACAGATTAAGTTGGCCACACTGTGTTACTATGAGGCACTAGGTTGGAGCTGTATCTTGTGCTTTGAACAGGTGACTTTGGGCTGGGGAAGAGGGGGCATTAGAGCTGACAACCTCAAGTAAGACGCCACCACTGGTTTGCCAATACTCCAGAGACCCAAATCCCTAATGTTTTTCATTTCCCTTCTTTGTGCGCTTTGCGATCTACAACCCTAATGTCTGCATTAATGTAGTTTTTTTTGCAAACAATAGTATGCAAACTTACGAACATATAAAACTGCCAGCAGATACAGGCCATATGGTCTATCAAGTCTGCTTGAGTGTGCAGCTAGCAATCCCTTATGCTGCAGCTGCCCCTCTCTCCCCTTCCTCTGTCACAGTGATTATCCCCCTCATTTTCTCCCATCCCATTTTAAAACTGCCCACAGACTTACAGGACACCACCTCTTCAGGATGTGCACTCTGCAGAGACACCACCCTTTCTGTGAAATAATGTTTCCTCATTTCTCTTGTGAATCTTCCTCCCTCCAATCTCAGACCATGCCCTCTCATGTCCCCCAACTTAAAAACCCTCTCTGTACAAGTCTTGTTTTTACCCTTCATGTATTTAAAGGTCTCAATCATATCTCCCCTATCTCTCCTCTTCTCTCCTCTCCTCCTGGGAGTACATGTTAAGCTCCCTCAGCCTCCCCTCATAGGGTTTTTCTTCCAATCCCAAGATCACCCTTGTTGCTTTGCGCTGGACCCCTTCCAATAATCTAATATATATTTTCAATTATGGGCACCAATACTGCATGCAGTACTCCAGGTGCAGCCTCACCAATGATGTATACAGAAGCAGGATCACCTCCACCCTCCTGGAGGTGATTCCTCTAGTTATACCCCCCACACATCTTGTTGGCCTTAGCTATTGCCTTCCTGCACTGTGCTGAGCAGTTCATTTTCCCCATTATTATCACACCAAGATCCTGCTCCTGCTCTGTAGCAGCTATCTATATAATGTATATACACACTGATAATAAATTTAAATATATGTTTTACATAGGAAATAAATATGTTTTATAGTTTATAAATATGACTGGAATATATATTACATGTACCTTTATAATATATATTATACAGACACAGTTGGGCCTGTCTATTAGGGTTGAGTAAGCACTTTCATGTTAAACCCCAATTTTTGCACCTTAATAATGTTGCCCCTATTCAACTAATGTACAGTACATGAAATTTGGAAAACACAGCCTTTGTGCCAGTAGCTCTGGATCCTGCAAATGTCATGTAGATCGGTTTGGTGGGGACAAAGTTACAGAGGTGCAAAAAGAGTAAAACTCACCGTTTTTGAAAATCTTAAGACTTTTTGCCATCGGTTAACTAAACCCATTTGAGACTATGAAACCTGAAACTTTCAGGTTTGATAGAGGTTGCTTGAAGGTTCTGTATGTACCTTTGTTGTTTATAGGTCCAACTATTTTGTGGTTTTTAAATTAAGAAAAAAGTTCCATCTGTGAGCATGAGTAGTTAAAAAAATTAATGTTCTATGGATAGCTGAATTTTCTGTGACAACAGCTGGTTGCACTACACAACACAGCTGTCCTTTACTAACAAATAACAGTTGCGTCATATAGCAACCCCTGCTGCGTCTTGACTTGTATGTCAGGGATGGAGCTATTGTCATTATAACCCCATCATTCTGACTGTGCAGTGCCTTCAAAATAAAGTGTGTCTGCATAACAGGGGCCCCAATCCCCAGTGGCAGTGTGGTTATTTATTCACTGTATTACTGCATAATCCAACACTGGGATGCCCACCCCCAGTATCAGATGCCCCATCAAGCCCATTGTTTTAGTAATAGTTGGTAACATCAGGGGGCCCAATCCCCATGTCAGCATTTACAAGCCCCACCAGCTATGCGGGACACTGAGGAGCCAACCCCTGGTGTCCCAAAATAGTTTATTGTTTTCCATGCTTCCTGCAAAAGGAAAACTCTCCCTGACATATTTTTTTAACCTGAAATAAAGAGAGCAGTTGATCTTTTAAACCTGAAATAAAAAAAATGGTCCCTCGTCATCCCTGCCGCCCCTTCCCCATCCCAACCCTCCCACTGAGCACCCACCACCCCACCCCTTACTATATACGTACCTCCAGAGGTCAAACTCTGTTATCCTCTGTGGATCGAGACATGTCTGCACTCTTCAAAGCTGAACCATGAACTGAGGAATAAATGCACATTAAGTGTTGTATAATACATTTCAATAGCATTTTGAATTAATGTTTATAACTTTACCATTTTTAGGAATCTTTATACCAAATTTCAACATAACCTTTTTTCCGCCCCACCTCATGAAAACTGGCAATGACATTTTGTTAATAGGGCCCAGAAGGTGATTTTGCTGTTGCTGGATGAAATCACCTTTCAGAACTGAATAACAAATGTTCACCACAACTGTTCATGAGATGGGGTCCCCAAAAGGCCATGTTGAAACTTTGGTGAAGAAATTTAAAATGGGCAAGTTACAAGCGTTCATTGAAAATTTTTTACTCACATGCGTAACTTTGGTAATTTTCAATATTTTGATTCCGAATTTTCAACATAGTCATTTTTTCACATCACCTCATGAACATTACAGCTGTAATTTTTCACATCCTGGATGAAACATGTTTTTGCACCTGTAGCGAGGAATAGCATTTTGGCAGGGATTTGAAAATGTTCACCTACAAGATTCACCAAGGCGTGGTCATAAGAAGTCTATGTTGAAAGTTTGGGGTCAAAATATTAAAAAACAAAGAATTTATTAAATAATGTTGCTTGCAGGGATGTCCATTGCACCACTGGGGAACATGCTGCCTTACCTTGCCAGAGAGGTGAGTTTGGGTGTGAACTCAGAGAGCCATTTTAATGGGACAAGGCTGATGGGGAAGGTGCTGTAGCATGCAGCCCTAGCCCTAGCAAGAGTACGGATGGAGCAGTGTTTTGGCACAGATGCCACACCCTGTGGTGGGTCAGGGAATCTCACCCACAAGGTATCGACATGCGTGCCAGGGCCTGCTGGGCCCATGCACTGGGTCAGGATTGTCTCCTATATTGTATTCATCTCATTTAAATGAGGATACAATTTCACTGTCAGAAAAAGTAGGGATATTCATTGCAAAAAGCTACACGTTAATGCAGACAGAGTTGTGGAATGCAAAGCGCACAAAGAAGAGAAATGAAAACCATTAAGGTGAATCAGTGGTGGGGTCTTACTTGGGGTTGTCATCCCTAATGCCCACCCTTCCCCTGATCAGCCAAGGTCAAATGTGATGTGATGAAGAAAGCTCCAACAGATTTTGTTGGCCATACTGTATCACTTTAGCCATGGTTACACAGTCTCAGTATGCTTTATTTTCTGCTACTTCTTTCCCGCTGCGCTGTGTACTCCATGAAGAATTTCAGTTTACATGGCAGACTCTTAATGTGGTGCAGGTCATGCCATGGAGAGGGAGCTGGACAATCTGTGGGGAGGGTTTGATGGGAGAGACGGCTTCCTATCGGATCAAGTGCAGAAGAGAGTTTACATTGCAGATTAATGCGCTCGATCCAACAGATATCCCCATGCCTGATTTGGAGCCACAAATGGCTCCACAGTGCTCTTAACACACTCTGGTAAGTGTCTATACCTCCATGTTTGCAGCGCATCAATGGGTGCATAGAGGCTGATGCGCTGCAAACAAGATGGTGTTAATGAGCCTTATGAGGCACTAGGTTGTAGCTTTATCTTGTGCTTTGGACAGGAGGCTATGAACTGAGGGAAGGGGGTATACATTAGTGTTGACAACCCCAATTAAGATCCCACCACTGATTCACCAATATTCCAGAGACCCAAATCCCTAATGTTTTTCATTTCCCTTCTCTGTGCGCTTTGCGTTCATAACCCTAATGTCTGCATTAACATAGCTTTCTGATTTGAATATATATATATATATATATATATATATATATATATATATATATATACACTGTAGATAAATATACTGCAGCTAGACTACATTCTGTAAATATACATTGAATACACTACTTCTACATATCTTCTTACAGTAAAATATGTATACAAGCAAAGAAGACTGCTCCAAAATGTAGTGCTGCTCACAACGTAATGTAAATAGCACTCGTGGTAAAAGTTAGGCACACACACATACATAAGATCAGGAACCGCAGAAGGTCATTCTTAGATTTTCTGCCACAAAGTTTATTTGTACAAAAAATAAAATGCATTAAAACCAAAGCCAAAAGTAGCAACAGTGAAAAACAGACCTCCCTACAGGGATGACATTTTGCACTGTTCTCATACTTTTTTCAGAACAGTGCAAAATGTCAGTCCTGTGGGGACATCTGTTTTGTACTATTGCTACTTTTGGCTTTAGTTTTACAGCATTTTATTTTTTGTACAAGTAAGCTTTGTGGCAGAAAATCTAAGAATGACCTTCTGGGGTTCCTGATCTTGTGTATGTGTGTGTGTCTAACTTCTGTTGTGAATAAAATATGGATCTTGTTTGCTTGCAAGATCCAGTACTGTATGTGTAGAATATATGGAGAATACATATTTTTTTATACGTCAAATATATTTTTGTAAATGCCTGCTTTGGTACTGGGTACCTATTTGAATAACTAATTTACTTATTCCGAAAGTACAGTTTATCAACTGAAACCATGGTAACTTTTATTTTTAAAATATATTTTTTCAGTTGATCTTTTTATTAGAATTTTCTCAGGCACATAATAACAAAACATGTTTCATGACAATGATGAAATATGAACAAACAAAAGAAATAAAACAAAAACAAATAGGATATAAACTGAGTCAGGGTGGCACTAAGAACAATGGAGGTATGATACAGTACTTATAAAAAACAAACTCTAGTCAGAGTCAATACAGCTGTGGAGGGCATTTAGGAGCAGCAAGAGCATTAAAAAAGAATATTCAATACTCTCACTGCACCAGAGTCAGATGTAACTGATATTGCAGTGATTACCGAACTGCACATGCATGTGTAGTTTGCCCCTGAGTCAGCCATGCATAACATGGCAGTGCTGACATGACTATGTATGTGCAATACTTGCACATGCGCAGTTTAAGTCAGCACCGCCATGTTGCACATGGTGGCTGTCAGTATCTCAGCAAAGCTATCCAGTGTCAGAACATTGCAAGGAGATGTAAACATGGGTAAAAGTAAGACCCCATTGAAAATGAGACACTGCATCTCAGCCAGGCTAACCTGTATCAGTGCATTGTAAAAATGGGCAAAATTGGGACTCCTCTGAAAATGTGATACTACATCTCATAAAAGCTATCCTCTGTCAGTACATTGTCAGAATGGATAAAAGTATGAGCCCACTGAATATGAGATACTGCATGTCAGTCAGACTATCCTGTGTTGGTACATTGTAACAGGGCTATAATATCATGAAGAGGTTCTGGGGACATGTGAACCTTGAGAGCAAAGCTTGAGATATTCCAACATTTTTTCAGCACCTCTGTGATATGTTGCAGGTCAGTTGTACCATTTAAAATAAATAAGAACACATAAAACAGTCTTAACATTTGTTATGGTGATTTTAGTGGCAGGCATAATGAAGTTAGTTGCGTACATGTAATGATTTGAGCATACAGGAATATGTGCAGGAGTTTTGTCCTAGTTTTACATGGAAAATACAGCGAAAAGGAAGGTGCCCTACAGGGAAATGCTTTGTTCAATCTGACATATTTTTTGTACATTACATAATTTGCTACAAGTATGCCAATATGAGATCAGTCATTTTCTTCTGCTGTAACACTTATTTTGATACTAAGGCTCTGATATAACCATGTAAAGTCTCAAGCCAGACCCCATTTATATGCAAATGAAGCACTTGTAATAAAACCTCTCCTATTTCTGGATGTCACCAGAGCAGTAGCTCAGAAGAAAGCATAAATTTTTCAATGCATGCTATCTGTATTTTATTTTAAGTTTACAATGATTTAAGACAGTCCTGTCATGCCGCTCACACAGTATGTAGTAATACTAGTAGCCTATATTTGTGCATAGAACATAATACATATAACATCCCTTACAGAAATATGTGTGTTGTGTACATGCAGAATGTATGCCACATGCTTAATTGAGTAATGTTTGCATGCTGTTCGCATACACAAAGTGAATATAAGCGAACCAGATCTAAAAAGTAAATCAGATTCGCATGCTACAAACTTGACATGTATGCAGCAGGTAAGCTGGTGCAAACATCTTCTAAAAATCACACCAGGTGTGTGTGTTGCACGCAAGACATGAGTGCAGCAGTTAAGCTGGTGTGAACATCATTTAAAAATCACATCAGGTTCACACGCTGCATGCTTGCCATGTGCGCAGCAATGAAGCTGGCGTGAATCTCATCTAAAAAAAACACATCAGTTTCTATTTCTCACACTACTGTTAGCAATTAGAGCCATTAAAATACACTTTTCATTGATTTCCCATTACAATTAGGTAGATTCAAATAATTCTGTTCCTTTTGCAAGTTGTTTAATGGCTTTTTATTTTTGTCATTAAATTGCCATTAATTTGTAAAATATTGTTTGCTTACTGCATTAAATGGATAGGATATAGTCAGCCAACATCCCCCATTCCAGATGTGCGAAGAGGGCCATCTGTGTTGTGAAACCTGACCTTTTTGTTTTGGGCCATGCAGATCCCCTTATGCAAATTTAGTGCTACAAATGTGTTTCTTCATGACTGTTTCAGGTCATTTACTTTCCCTTTGTCATTCTGTATGGAGCATATAAACTACTGTATGGCCATGCTCAGCACTTTTTGTGCTGAGTAGGGTCTAGGAAGCATGCACCATACCTCACATTGTGTCACGAAATGAGGGACATGGACACTCAAAATGAGGGACAGTGAGGGACACTAACCCGCATGATGATCAGGACATATCCTGAAACATGGAGATACAATACCTCAGAATACAGTGGAAATCATTGTATTTATGTATGCCAATATTAGCACCCGAGAATGAATTTCTACCATAAATCAGGGGTGCCATTTAGGTAGGGCACAGGGGAACAGTTGCCCCCCCCCGCATTTGTGCCTAGGTTGTTCTTATTGTGTGGCAATAATGGCAATAAATTTGGATTTAATCTTTTGCACAATAAGTCCCCCCCCAGCATGTGTACACTCACACTGCAGATGCACTCCTGACTTGACTGTGTCGTCCACTATCTCTACCTATTAGTGGTGGCACCATCACATGTTTTTTTTATTTTTTATTTAGTTGTTTAACCAGGTATAGCACACTAAGCTGAATGTTTTTTTACAGGAGCGACCTGGGAGCACAAGGAGGTTAAGTGACTTGCTCAGGGTCACACAGTATGGAAGTGGAAGCTGTGGGATTCAAACCCAGGTCTGGCCTGCTGGATGTCACCAAATTTGCAGCTCAGAGCCTTAGACCACTGTGCTATGGAGGAGCTCCAGCCAAGCAAGAACACATGAGTCATGTGAGTGTGATACTGACTTTCCCACCACAAAGTGGACAGGTTGCACACTACAGCTTGGAGGACTAGTCAGTGAGCACTGAACTCTCAATAGCAGTGTTGTGGTGGTAGATTTTTGTTGGTCTACTGTTAGTGAGTCTCCATCTCCCCTGGTAGCGGAAGGGGCAGAGGATGAGCTAGAAGCTAACTGGAGACTAGATTACCTACTTACTGTACTAGGCTTGCCTTGCAAAAAAAAACAGGAGAGACCCTCCCCACAGCAGCAAGTTAGGCCTATCAGCAGCAGTGACAGCAGTGTGGGTAGCCTTCATAGGCCTTGGTCAGTACAATGTGGCAGCAGTCAAGCAAGAAGCAAACCACACAGGTTGGGTTGATTCAGTCGGTGAGGTAACTTCATTGCAGACCACACTGGGGATGTGGGATGGTCAATTCTAGCATCCAGCTTCTGGCAGAAGGACAGAGAAGGAGTGGACTGAAAACTGGGCTGGTGGCACACTGAGACAGACAGCAGATTTTGGCCAGGTGGCCAGGTAAGTAAAAGAAAATATTTTCTTTTTAAAGGGGTATTGGGGAAGGAGGAAGGACTGAAATATTGATGTGTTTTTCGTGTTTCTGTGCTTTTGGGCAGCTTCATGACTCACATGGAATGGGTATTGAATGAAACTGCATCAGGGAGAGAAATCGGGACATTTTTGGGGGGGCTGTGGAGGGGGGTCAGAACTTCAGACAAGAAAAAAAATGGTTAGTAACTAGGTGGGTTTAAAGAGGACAGAAAATGCTTTCAAATTAGTAGCTGTTTATAATGTTTCAGTTTACAGAAATGATATTCATAAGCCAAAATGATCCGTATGTAACTGTACCTGAATAAAAAGTTATATGAAAAACTATTTTGCATTGTTTTGTTTTTATGGGCAGCTTTCTGTTGCAGTTCTCTTCATGGAACCAGTGAACTGGAGTTTTAACTATGTCACAGTTTGAGGAAAGAACTCTAGGCATGGTTCTGATAGAACAATAGCTCATGTTTAGCATTCTGTACTCAAACCGTGACATAGTAAACACTCCAAATTACTGGTTCCAAGAAAAGAACTGTTAAGAATGTTGTTCATAAAAAGAAAATAATTGAAAACACAGTTTTTCACATCAATGTTTATTAAGGTACAATTAAATATGGTCCATTTGGAAGCAAGTTTATCATTTCTCTTCCTAGGAACATTACTAACTGCTGCCAGTTAGCACAGATTTCCTGTCCCCATTAAGCCCAAATCTGGTGCACTGCTCCAGGGTATAGACAGATGAATCTTGCACATTTGAATTTCTCCTGATTTGCATACCACTTTTCAGTTACAACAAATAAGTTTTACCTTTTAGAGATGTTCCAGGCATTCTAGAGCTTGCCACCTTGGGGCTAACTAGCACCTGGCCTCCACTGGTTGTTAGCTCCACCCTGCTGAAATCTGAAATGGCAACCTTGCCATAAAGTCTAAATTTACAAGACAGATGAGGAGCAGAGCAGTTTTCAGGAGTAAAATGAGGGCTGTCCATTGCATTCAGGGACACAGTAGTGGTATGGTATGCACAGACTATTGGAGCCCACTGTAGTCAGGATTATCCCCCAGTGAAGCTGACCTCCACATCCCCATGCTCAGGCACATTATGATATAGGGTAAGGGAGACTGCAGGGGCATGCACCAATGAAATGAATGGGGGTAATTTTTTATTACTATTCTATATATTATTGATGGAGAGTCAGAGATTAAAGAAGGCGACTAACAAGGGCCTCATTAGTAGAACAGTGGCCTTCATTATTCTCCAACTTGCCATCATAATGTATAACATAGTAATAAAAAATAACTCCATTAATTTCAAGGAGGTATGCCCCAGCACTCTGACCCATGGACATCATTTCTTAAAGACTCCTGCCTGTTGCTCCCTAGTACTCAGGTAAGAGACTTTTGACTTATATCTATACTTGGGTTGTCTATAGCAGCATGGCTGCACCCACTATAGTGTGTGTACATGGGGAGGGACTTGCCATGTGGGTGGGTGTCAAGCTATTGCTACTTTTGTGCATGCCCCTTAAAGTCTGTTTGTTAGGAAGCATTCAAAACTATGGAGAGACAATAGTAGGAGAACAGGCAAGACAGAAGTAATTACATCGTTTTTTTGGGTAAGTGTGTGTATTGGGGGTGGGAAGAACCACATGTGTTTCCATTGGTTTGTGTGCTACAGTTCAGCTGTGGAGCTGAGATGAGGGGGGACAAGAAAGTTAAAGTATAACAGTGGCTATAAGCATGCCACATGCATGCAAATGCATGCAGATTTGTATTGAAGTGCAAGGAAACCATATGTATACCGACCCAAGCTCCTGGAGGTCACGAGGGCTGGAGGAACCGCTGCCTGCCCTTCCCACAGACACCAAAGCATCGAGACCGCCCCCCCGGACAACCGACCCAAGCTCCTGGAGGTCGCGAGGGCTGGAGGAACCACTGCCCGCCCTCCCCACAGACACTAAAGCATCAAGACCGCCCCCCCGGACAACTGACCCAAGCTCCTGGAGGTCGCGAGGGTTGGAGGAATCACTGCCCGCCCTCCCCACAGACACCAAAGCATCGAGACTGCCCCCCAGACAACCGACCCAAGGTACGAGTGAACTTGCAGCTGCAGGAGCAGCTCAAACCAGCAGCAACACTAGGCACATTGTTTGACTTGGCGCCCAAACATTTTGAACTTGGACTAACTGCCTCCGAAAAGGAAAAGCTGCCTTGAATCCTAAAGTCGGCGCAGCACTACAGACTGTGTTATTTTCTCTGTTTTATGCCTAGAGCTAATTATGCTGCTGCAGTAGAAAAGTAGCCTTAAAAAGTTTACCTTCACATTATAGCCTATTTAAAGTGTAGTCACTAGTGATTTGCTACAGAGTTAAGCTGTTTTTTTTTCTCTCTTACCTGCCACACCTTGCACTGCTCTGCTATATAATCTCCCCTCTCTCTTCCCTTAATCCACTAGTTCCTGGAGGTCATGAAGGCTGGAGGAACTGCTGCCCGACCTCCCCACAGACACCAAAGTATCGAGACCGCCCCCCCCGGACAACCAACCCAAGGTACGAGTGAACTTGCGGCTGCAGGAGCAGCTCAAACCAGCAGCAACACTAAGCGCATTGTTTGGTCCCCACCGGCACCGCCCCCACCACCACCCTTGGTCGGCTCTGTATTATATAGGTGGTGTCACGTGAGGCTGCAAAACCAATCAGCCCACTTTTCCACCTGCAGGTTATACCCGCTGAACACTAGGGAATCCTGCCTGCTAACACCTATTCCCCTACATTTACATCTTAAAGCAATATGTGTCTCATAGGTCTCTGTATACTCACATTGCCCCTCACTCTCCTATCCCCCAGCACCCCTACGAAAACCTCACTGTCACCTCTGCATACACACATCTGCCAGCACCACAGCCACCCTTATATCATTCCCCCACCGCTCCTAGCCCTCCTGTCTCCCTTCCGCTCACCACTAGTGCACCTCACACACTGGACCACCCTATCCCCCCACCCCACCCTCCATCAGTGCCCACCCTCCAGTACATAACTATTGGTGGTCTCCTCTGTCCTAGCCCTACCTCTACTTAACTCCCTACCCATCCCTGCACTGCCCCCAGATTCTCACACCAGCCCAGGTACCCCTACCACTACCACCGTAGTCCTTTCCTCCAACTCGTCATCATCCTACTTCTCCTGCTCTCTGGAAATGTCCACCCTAACCCCGGACCAGGACCATCAGCATCGCCCCCTGCAGGTCATGGAATCCACATTGCCTCCATGAATATCCGTAGTCTCCCAAAGAAGACCGCTGCACTCCAGTGTTGGATCTCTCAACACAAGCCCAACATTCTTGCATTAGTGGAGACCTGGCTCTCTCAATCTACCCCAGACTCTGCTGTCTCCTTCCCTGGCTTCACCCTCTTCAGAGAAGATCGGGTGGGTAAGCGTGGTGGCGGCTGCGCAGTCTACCTAAGTAACTCCCTCCTTGGTCACGCACTTCTGACCCCCAAGCTTGACCACAGGGCACAAGCCATCACACTAAAAATCACCCCCGACCCAGGCCGTGGCCCTCTGTACCTCACAACCACCTATGTACCCCCACGTGTACAAAATCTAGCGGTCCGCTCCCTCACCGATTATTTCTCTACCCTGCCACACAAGGCTGTTCAGCTTGTCCTTGGAGACCTCAACATCAATTGACTTTGCTCCACCTCAGTGCAAATTAAGGACAATTTCTCTGCCCTTGACCTATCCCAATTAGTGAATTGGCCCACTAGATTTAACCAATCAAGTGGGACCAGCTCCCTACTAGACATTGTGTTCTCAAACCGTCCGCATAAAGTAAAGGCAGTTAGCGTCCTAGCCGATGCCCTTAGTGACCACTCACCTATTCTCTACCTCTGGTCCTCCCCCACACGTACTCCTGCATACAAAGCAACCCCCCGTCGACGCTTCCGCCTCGGGGGCCTTAACAAGCTAAAGCAGTACCTTGCCCAGGTCAACTGGTCACCAATCTCACTAGCTACAGACATGGATACTGCCCTAGCCTTCCTCACTAATACCTTCTGTAAGGCCTGTGACATCTTTGCCCCTGTCACCAACACACACCCCAAGAGACACACCGCAGCCTGGATTTCCCCCTCCCTGATCCAACAACTAAAGCAACGTGATAACCAATGGCACATTGCTGGCGAGACCGGCAGGTCAGCAGACAGGCAAGCCTACAATGCAGCTACGCAACCAGTGCACCTGGGCCATAAGACAAGCCAAAGCCAACTACTATCAAGCCACCTTAACCTCCTCCTGGGCTCTGCCCAAGCCTTCTGGGATAACATTAAGGAGTTAAGCGGGAAACCCGCCCTCCTCCTCTCAGATGGTTATTAATGGCGCAATTAATACTGACCCATCTTGTGTTGCTGACTGCCTCAACACAACTTTCTCAGACCTTAGTGCAGTCCTTCCTACTACCTTCTTTGACCCCGTCCCTATAACCAACCTCCCAGCTGCTTCACACACCCCTTTTCTCTTCAAGGCTATCTCCCCTCAAGATGCTAAACCACTCCTCCTAAAAACCCTCAACTCCCACAACCTGAGCAGTGACCCCCTTGACTCCAGGATTCTCCACCTGACACTGGATATCATGCTAGCCCCCCCTCACTGACCTACTTAATCGCTCCCTATGCCTCAGTCAGTTCCCGAGTGCATGGAAACAGGCCAAAATCACCCCTATCCATAAAAATGGAGCCCGCACAATACCCAACAACTATAGACCTATCTCCATCCTCCCCCAAAACTCTTGAGAAAATAGTGTCCACACAACTCGTGGATTACCTATCCAACTACAACGTATTTTGCCCAGAGCAGCACGGCCCATCCGGTCACAGCACCACCACAGCCCTACTGGAATTTTCCCACCAAATACACTCTGCACTAGATGCAGGGGAGATTGCTGGGGCAGTGTTCATAGACCTATCTAAGGCCTTCGACACTGTGAGTCACCCATTAATGCTTGACACCCTCCATCAGTTGGGTCTCTCATCTGGCCCTCTGGCCTGGTTCTCCAGTTACCTCCGGAATAGATCCCAACAGGGATAAATTAAATGGAACCCTATCTACTGCACTGCCTGTACGCTCCGGGTTCCCACAAGGCTCTATCCTGGGCCCCACTTTGTTCAGTCTCTTTAAACACCCTTCCCAGCTCCTGTACAGGCAAATGCTTCTTTATGCTGACGATGCAGTCCTAGTTGCCTCGCACTCCAACCCACTCACCTCCAGAGCTCCCTGCAACTCTCCTTCAGCAAGCTGAAAATGGTTCCTCGACCATTGCCTGGTTCTGAATCTCAAAAGACAAAATCAATGATCTTTGCACACAGACAGAGTAGCTCCAAAAATGCTCCCCTTTGCATCATTCCCAGCACCCTCCACCCTCTCGAGCAGGTATCAGCATACAAATACCTGGGCATCACCTTTGACTCAGCTCTCTCCTACCATGCCCATATCAGTGCATTGTACTCTGCCATGAATGCCCGGATTGGACTCCTATACCATCACAAAGACTGCCTCCCTGAGGTCGCCTTACAGCTGGCTATCTCTTCCTCCATCCTGTCTCTGGTTGACTACGGAATCCCCATCTATGCAGCCGCTGACCCTACTGCCCTCACTAAAATACAGACCTCCATCAACAAAGCCTGCAGGCTCCTAACCGGTGCCCCCAGCAGAACTCACAAATGCCAGCTCTACTCCACCTCAAACATACTCAATTTTGAAGAACGCCTGCAATACCACACCTGTATACTGGCAAAAAAGGTTCTACTTGGGTTTTGCCCCACAGGAGTCGCTACACCGCTTCTATGGGCCTCCCACTTGGTCACCACCCGTAATACCAACAAAGCCACCTTCCAGGTGCCCAGAGCCAGGACCTCACTTGCACAAAGGTCCTTCCACCACAGAGCACCATCCTGTTACAACTCCCTCCCCATGCACATCACAAACATCCCCAAACTGGCCCCTTCAAAACCGCCCTACGCAAACACCTCACGAGTACTCGTAGCTGTAGTTGCCTGTCCTAGGGCTACCCGAGTGTGCCCTCAAATCCAACTTGTCCCTGTTTGATTTATCCTTCTCATGAGCTCTTCTACAACTTGGATATATTCACTTACTCTTGAAATGCCTGTTATATATATATATATATATATATATATATATATATAGCAGTGGACCCCAGAGGAGGAGGAAGGAATCCCATGGGGACTCCATCGTAAGAGGGATCCAGCTAGGAACACAGGAGGGGGAGGACAGGGAGGTGAGGTGTCTACCAGGTGCCACGGCATGGAGGGATGGAAGGAAGATACTGGGGATCACTGGGAAAGCAAGACGGGAGGGTGAGCTGGATGTCATTATCCACCTAGGTACTAATGACTTGGCAAATGCGGAGCCAAAGGAAGTTCAGGAAGAGTTTAGGAAACTGGGGAGGGGTCTCGAGCAAGTAGCTACTTCTGTCACTTTCTCAGAAATACTACCTGTGAGAGGCAAGGGAGAGCATAGGAGTGCATGCACCAGGAACTTTAACTCACGGTTGAAGAACTGATGCTGTGAGGAAGGGTTTGGATTCACTGGTGACTGAGGACCCACCTGGAGGGATGGAGGTTTGTTCAAGCCTGACGGCCTGCATCCATCCTGGAGGGGAATCCAAGCACTCAATGAGAAGTTTAAATGCTACATTGACAAGCATTTAAACTAGCAAAGGGGTGGCAGGCCAGCAAGGAGGGTACCCTTGCTTCTCACCCCCACAGCTAGCAGTAGAACCAGTGAACCAGAGGAGTGGCTATCTCTGCAAAGCAGTGCAAAAGATGGAGATTAGTGTCCAAAAGGTGGATAAGCAGAAAGGGCAAAATTCAGCAGAAGGGCAGACAGCAAGGAGAACCAGGATAAATGACAACCAAGGAAGGGGCTGGAGTAGAACAGTGATGCAGGCTAGGAGGTCAAATCATGGAAAGCCATGTGTGCAAATGCCAGGAGCCTTAGCAACAAGATGGAAGATCTGGAGGCTGTCATGGTACAGTCAGACCTGGACATTGTGGCCATCACTGAAACCTGGTGTAATGATAACCATGACTGGGAGATGGCCATACCTGGCTGCAACATATTCAGAAGAGACAGAGGAGGCAGGAAGGGAGAAGGAGTGGCACTGTATGTGAAAAATGACATAAGGGCCACAGAGATCCAGGAGGAACAAAATGGGGGAGAGATACTGTGGGTTAAGCTGGAAAGGAAAATGGGGCCAGCCATCCGCACAGGTGTGTTCTATAGGCCACCAGCCCAGGAGGAAGAAACAGATAGGAGTTGATGCTAGCCATCCAAAGGATGGCAGACAAGGGTGAGGTAGTACTGGTTGGAGACTTCAGTATTCCAGACGTGACTGGAGCATCCCAGCAGCAGCATCAACTAGGAGCAGATTTATCCTGGACTCCCTTCAGGGTGCCTTCTTCAAGCAACTGGTCATGGAACTAACCTCGCAGAAGGCAATACTGGACCTTGTGCTCACAAACAGGGACAGTGTGATGGGGGTAACAGTGGGGGAGCACCTGGGTAACAGTGACCACCAGTCATTGTGGTTTGAAATCACAGAAAGAGCAGAACCAAACCACACAAAAACACGTATCCTGGATTTTAGGGGGGCAGACTTTGGGAAAATGGGGAGATACTTGAAAGAGGCATTAAGGGGAATGGGACAGGAATCAGGGGTTGAGGAACAGTGGGCAGTATTTAAAATGGGGATTATAAGAACAACAGAATTATGCATTAAGCAGGTTAGCAAGAGGAAAAGGAAGAGGAGACCATTATGGTTTTCCAAAGAGGTAGCAAAGAAAGTGAAAGCCAAAAAGATTGCATTCAGGCAATACAAAAAGACACAGGCAGAAGGGGATAGGGAGAAGTACCAGGAGAAACAAAGGAGGCAGGGAAGTCAGTAAGGAAGCCAAAGCTCAGACAGAAGAACACATTGCAAAATCAGTGGTTAAAGGGACAAAACTTTTACAGGTACATAAGTGAAAAAAGAAAGACAAAGGGAGGGATAGTGAGACTGAAGGGGGAGGATGGGAGTCGCGTGGAGGATGACAACAGTAAAGCTGACATATTGAACAGGTATTTCTGCTCAGTCTTTACTGAGGAAGAGGGGGGTAATGGGACTGAAGGGAGTACAAGGGGTAGAATGGTGCAGAAATGAACACAAGTCCCTTTAGACGAGAAAAGGTCCTGAAGGAACTGGAAGTAATAAGAGTTGACAAAGCAATGGGGCCAGATGGGGTGCACCCTAGGGTCCTTAAAGAACTAAGAGAGGTGGTGGCTGAACCTCTAGCTATCCTGTTTAGCCAATCACTGGAAATAGGGGAGGTACCCAAAGACTGGAGGACAGCAGATGTAGTCCCCTTATACAAAAGTGGGAACAAAGAGGAAGCAGGGAACTACAGACCAGTCAGCCTCACCTTGGTAGTGGGAAAGATCATGGAAGCACTACTGAAGGAGAGATTGGTGGAACATCTGGTTGTCAATGGACTACAGGACCCAAGGCAGCATGGTTTCACCAGGGGAGGCCATGTCAGACCAACCTCATTGAATTTTTGACTGGGTGACTAGGGAGGTGGCTCAGGGAGGCAGTGGACATGGCCCATCTGGACTTCAGCAAGGCCTTTGACACTGTGCCACATAGAAGACTATTACACACACCGGGAATATGGGTGTGGGCAGGACAGTGGTGTGGTGGTAGGACTGGCTGGGTGGCAGGACACAGAGGGTGGTGGTAAATGGCTGTCACTCCACAGAGGGAAGAGTGACCAGTGGGGTACCACAGGGATCAGTGCTGGGACCGGTCCTATTCAACATCTTCATCAGTGACATTGCGCAGGATCTAGAAGGCAGAATTTCACTGTTCACTGATGACACAAAGCTCTGTAACAGAGTAGACACACCAGAGAGTGTAGACAGAATGAGAAGGGACCTGCAGAAACTTGAAGAATGGTCAAGGGTTTGGCAGTTGAAATTCAATGCAAAGAAGTGCAAGATAATGCATATGGGGCACAAAAACCCTGGCACAATATATCAGTTGGGGGGTGAGGATATAGCATGCACCAAGCAGGAAAGGGATCTTGGGGTTGTCATCTCTGATGACCTCAAGGTAGGGAAACAGTGTGACAAGGCATCAGGTAAAGTAAATAGGATGCTGGGATGTACAGGCAGGGGCATCACCAGCAGGAAAAAGGAGGTCATAATTCCGCTATACAAGACACTAGTGAGGCCCCACCTGGAGTACATTGTACAGTTCTGGAGACCATACCTACGTAAGGACATAGACAGGGTAGAGAAGGTTCAGAGGAGGGCAACAAAGATGGTGCATGGATTGCATCACAAGTCCTATGAAGACAGGTTGAAGGAACTGAACATGTACTCCCTGGAGGAGAGGAGGGAGAGAGGGGGGATATGAGAGAGACATACAAGTATCTTACAGGGAGAAACAGGGTGCAGGAAACCACTATTTTTAAGAGAAAAAAGATGTTCCAGAACTAGAAGGCATTGGATGAAGTTGGAGGGAGGATGATTCAGAGGAAACATGAGAAAGAATTTCTTCACAGAACGGGTGGTGGACAAGTGGAACACCCTGCCAGAGGAAGTGGTGGGGGCTGAAACAATCACGGGATTTAAGAATGCATGGGATAGACATAAAGGAATTCTAGAGGTCAGGGGTAAGGGGAAACAGACTTCTAGGAAAACAAACTGAACTTACAAGCTCAAATGGGCAGACTGGGTGGGCCATAGGCCCTTATCTGCCGACACTGTCTATGTATCTATGTATCTATGCCATCTGTGTATCACCTGTGCTGTTCCCATTGTCTTGCTTCACAATTATGTTGTCTCCCTTCCCTTGCGACGAGGTGCCTTTGTAAATGAGTCTCTGACTCAGAGGTTTGTAAATCCGATATACGAATAAATAAATAAATAAATAAAATAAATGTGTGCCAGCAGTATAGCTTACTGGTTAAAGGCACTAAACTACAAACCAGGAGACTTGGAGATGACCTGAGGACCTGAATTTGAATCTCATCAACCCCTACTTGTATATGATGTTTTATTTTTTATTTTATTTTAGTCTTTGGTAACTGGGTAAGGATGTGATCCTGAGTAAGTCACTTAACTTTCATGTGCACAGTTATCAGTGACAACTTGCTTTTTGCATGCATGCCACATGCATGAAGTCTGTTCCAATTTAACATAAACAGAATGCTTTTCACACTTGCTTGCTGCACACATGCCACATGCATACAATTGGTTCTAATTTAACATTTAAATCATACTTGCAGCATGCATATCACATGGGTAATTTTATGTGTGCAGCATGAAAACATTTCATATAATTATTTCTGTAAGGGATTATTTCATTTACAAGAAAAAAAACTGTTTGTTTCTGCTGCTCAGTTCTCACTGTAAGACAGTTGTAACATGTTGTGGTGGGGATGCAGACCAAAAGCTTCCTCTGCATAAATGGCACACATCCTCTTTTCAACAGCTGGGAAAATGGACAGCTATATGACTTAGTTTAAAAAGTGTATTCTTTACTTTTCAAATGCTCCTTAAAGCACAATAGCTGACTGGAAATACAAGCACAGGGGATGATTTTGACACAGGAGAAATGAGGCAAGCAAATACACAGCACTGCATACATGAGACTTCTCCTTTAAGCAACATGCACTGTGGAGTGCTTATCTTAATCAGTGGTGGGTGAAGTGAGAAAAATTCGCTACACAGAGTAACCTGCAAATTCCACCCATTTCACGGAGCGGCAAAATTCCACCTACAGAATGGTGAAATTTTGCCTGTGAAATTGTGAAATTTCACCTTCTGCAGTGAAATTACACCTTCTGTGGTGAAATTTCCCCCGCGGAAGGTGAAATTTCATCATGGAAGGCAGAATTTCACCTGCGGGAAGCAAAATTTTGCCTTGGTGAAATTCCAACTAAGGCATGGAAATTTTATGGATTGCTCCACATGACGAATTCGGCCACTTCACCGCCACTTTGCCAGCAGAATATAAATTCACTGCATCACTAATCTTAATGCTCAGATGTTATTTATGTTAGAACTATGTGACACTTTTTTTTTTTTTTTTTTTTTGATTCTTTATCCTCCTGAGCCACCTCTCTGCCCTCATTGTAACTCACATACTTGTCGGGGTTCTGGCCACCGTCCATCTTGCCTGGGACCACTGGCACTCCTAAACCCCTGCGGCTTACCCTCCACAGTGGGGCGGAAGGGAGCCCCCTAACTCCCCACCCACATGGATCCAGTTCGGGTACCAGCTCCCAATGAACACTTGCAGATGGCCATCAAGTCATGCGAGAAGTGCCACACTTTTTCACTGCTCACTCCACCCCTCTGCTACTGGAATAGTGGGTGTGCAATGCCACCAGCAGGGGCAGAGGTGTATGCGTCCACATGTCTCTCCCTCAGGCATCTGCCCATACTCCACCCTAATGCTGTCATCCCATGCCTTGCCCCCAGCCTCTGCCAGGGGGAAGATGGGCATCGGGAAGTGAAACCCCCCTCCCCAGAGAAGAGGAGCAGTCCAATGAATGCTCTATCCTTCTCCGTCCCACCAACCCCCGACAACCCATGCTCGTTCATGAACATGGGTCAACGGCGCAGTGTGAGGTAAGGCATCCAGTGCCTCAGCCCTCAGCACCACCGGGCCAGCCCTTATGACACTTCTTGAGACAGCAAAGTGTCTCTTGTGTGTGCATTAGAACTTAATTAACATTGTCATGCTAGACAGCACTTTTGTTTCTCAGGCTTGCTAGACACATGTAAGGGGACTGAAATCCTTATCTTAGCTGCTACAGTATATTGTCATTTATGTTAAAAGCACTTGACGGGTCTTAAATTCCAGAAACTCAGCAGAGCGAAGGCAGTATTTTATTCAACTGGGTAGTGATTTGCAGTTTTTGTGGAAGGATACACTGAAAAGTACTAAAATGTGTTTCTGTATCCCATTTTTCCAGCTACAGACAGCAAGATGGCTGCAGGCTCTGCTCACAGCCATACAAACTACATCTAAAAAGGTATCTTAATAATCTAGCAAAGTGAGGATTTTAACCCCAAAGTGCTAACATATAAAGAGAGAACGTAAGTGTAGAAAGCACTACTTTCAAATAATTTTGAAGTGACAGCATTAGCTTACAGACCAGAGGGAAAGGTAAGCAGTATAAAAAAAACAAGTACATGTAAGAACTCACCCCGACATAAAAGGGAACCAAAGAGAGGTGGTATAAATACCAGTTTGAGCCTTTATGAATTGTCAGATCAAGAGGTAAGTCAAATGTGTAAGTATAAATGTGTAATCTGTAAGTCTGTGTTAAAGGTGCATCACTAACTGATAATTCTACTGTACATATCTAAATAGTTACTAAGAGGAATTCCAAAAGTACAGTTAAAGATGTTATATCAAGATTAATCTAATGCACTTTTTCTGGGTATTTTAAGACATTTTTACAATGCATATATTTAAAAACATTGTAGGTATGTGTCAATTACATAAAAAGTATATCTATTAAATATTAAAGATATAGAAGCAGATAAATAAGGGATATGCATTGGGGGCCAGAAGAATAAGTGAACCATCTGCACAAGAGCAGTTTGCCCTTGGGTAACCTCACAAGTGCCACAAACCATGAGTGAGGTGTCTGAGGTCAAACTGCTCGCATGGAGACAAACCACCTATTCCTCTGGCTCCCATTGCATGTTTGATTTATACAATAGGGGCACGATTTGGGATAAAATGTTTTATGGAGCTTTTATTTTGTTTTGGTTTGATTGTGTGGGTGTTTTTTTAATAAAATTAATGAGATTTTTTGCTCCTTTATGTGTTAGAATGCCATTTAGACGTTGTTGCTAGGGAAGCTAGCCAGGTTGATAGGAAGGCAATATGACAACGTTCACAGTGCAAGTTGTGATTAGGTAGTACTTGTATGTAGGTGAGCCAGGCAGTTTGAAAAACATGGCAGCTCCTTTCCTTGGTTATTGAGAAGCCACTATTGTTTTAATATGTCAATTATGTTAGTTTTTTTGTTTTATATTAGCACCAGTATGTGAAAATAACTGGTTGATCCTGCATCTACCAGCATTTTGCTAGTTGGTAGTGTGTTTGACAGATGCTGTTTTATTTGAGTTAATCCCGTGGAAAGAGTGGAAGTGGGTGGAGAGGGCGACACAAGATGTAAGCTCTGTGGGCAGTGAGTGAAGCAGAGACAATTTTTCCTTGTCAGTTCAGTGCCTTTTTTAATGTAATATAGGTAATACATTATCTGGTTGATCCTGCTTTTTAAAGTCTGCATATTTTTTAAAGTTGTGGGGAGAGTCATCAAGTTGGAGAAGTGGGCCAAGGAACTGTAAGCCGTGAAGAAGGGATGGAGTTCAGATCTGAAGAGGAGAACAGGAATTCACAGATGGGGAGAAGGGAGGCAGATGATATTAGGGGTGAGTTAGAAGAGTAAGGGATGTTGTGTGTATTGTGGAACTGTTCTTTTTTTATTTTTCTTTGCTGGTGGATTATTTGAGACTGCAGAGGTAATTTTAAATGGTGGACATGCAACTGCTGAGTAAATGAGCAGGCAAGCTGTCTGGGGGACTGGAACAGTGATGAGAGCAGTATGAAAAATAAAGAAATGACATACTTTAAATGCTTTTTATGAGGTTACTGCAGATTAAGTAGTAACTGAGGTGCAAAGAAAATATTTTTGGCTGAATATGGGTGGCTAAAGGTGGGTTGAAGTGAGGGAAAGGGGGAGAGATAACAGCATGTGCATTCAGTTTGAAAGAAGGTGTTTTGTTGAGGTGTGAATTCGGGTTTGTGAAAACCTACAGGAGCGGAGGTGGATAGTGGGGCTGTAAAAAAGTAATGGAATACACTGGATATGGTTAATGGTAAAGAAGGGAGGGTAGGTGGAGCTTAGGGGCACTTTTGTGTGGGCTGTTGCTCCTGTCAGATTCAATATGGATGATGTGGAGAAGTAATGCTGGCAGGGGAGATTTGGATTGACAGCTTGTGTTTATCCCACATATGTGGGATAAATTGTGAGTGCTTAGATTTATCCCACATATGTGGAGATAAATGGATTTATGTCATGGATTTTGGTATCGCACCTCTGGCATAAATAAAATATATACCATGCACCTATAATAAATATATCATGGAAATATATTTATGATATATATTAAATATACTTGTCACATATATTCTGCAAACAAATTAGATATTTCAAATCAGCCAATGTCAGATGTTTTGCATCTACTTCACACATATGATGAAAATATATTTGAAAATATAATCAAACATGTATTTAAAATATACCTTTATAAATATATCTAAAATATATTTCTTTTCCATACTGATTGGAGTTGCCAAAGGAACCCACATGTTTCTCACTTTTGAGCTACTGCATGCGTGCAGAGTAAGTGTATCCCATCAGTGTGGTGACTGCATTAAAGCCCGGTAATGTTGTTGCTGCAAAACAGGTGAGAGTGACAGGGTGATCTTGATTTTAGATTGCCCTGCACTCATACTGTGTTGGACACAAACCCAGTTTCTGTGCCCTTCATGTCCTTCCTGCCCTGGACAAGGTTATATATATCTTGGGTGGGGGGGGTGAAGCCCTGCAAAGTTGACTGTTTCCCTGGATGGTGCTTTGTTGTTGTAACTCCCGAGTGGCATAATGCCTGCCACTGTAATGCCAGGTGGCATGTTGCCTTGCTGTAATTAATGTTGGCAACATGCCTGTCACTGCAGCATCGGTGAATCCAGAGTGAAACATCTGATGGATTTGGTCAGAGAGGATCTGGTTGGGAAATCCCCCACAAGCAATAGTATAGCTTTTTATTCATAAGATATGAATAGGGATGACAACTCAGTTGAGTGTAGCTCATTTCCAGCGAGGTCTCAGGTGAGGACAGCAGTATGGAATATGCACTGTAGCTCCTGGAGAAGTGAACATAGTATATAGACTTAGCACAGGACAATCTCTTACAAACTGAGAACAAGCAGAAAGCATGATATGATCAGGGTATGAGGGCATAAGCATGTCAGGTTGGGTAGAGGGTAATGCCACTTTTTCCAGTGAACACAACATACTGCAGGCTGCATGGGATGGTCCATTTGTTGTGACTGAAAAACTGAATGATGTGCATTATGTGCTGGAACTACCAGGTCAAAACTGCAAGGGCAGAACCTATCATGTTAATGTGCTCAAAACATACCATTACAAAGAGGATCTGGTTTTGCAGCAATGTGTGCTCCAGTTGAGGACAAGGAGGATTTTATAGCTCATCTGCCTTTGAACAAGTCATTAGTGAGGCCATATCTGGAGTACAGTATACTGTACTGGTGCCCATACCTGAAAAAGGGGTTGTACCGTGCTGCATCGACAACTATGTTGTTGAAGTATGGCACAGCGACACACTCAATATCAAAAGGCAAAATTTCGCCTTTCGACATTGAGTGTTTTTCTACGGGAGCTTTGCCCCCACACCCCCTCAAGGGGGAAATTCACACCCCACACTCCCCATACATTTAGGTGCAAACCCTGAGTCTGAGTTTGTTGAGGGGGAGGGCAAAATGGTGAAACACTGAAATTTCGCTGAAGTCCATTACATCGACAACATCGAAATTGTCGCTGTAATGGACATCATTATAACGGTGTCACTGTGCGGTTGGTACACCCTTAAAAAGTACATTAACCTGCTGGATATGGTCAAAAGGAGGGCAACAAAGATGACTGTGGGTCATTAGGGTAGGATGTACAAGGAGAGGTTGGAAGTCCTGAATGTGTACTCCTTAGAGGAGATGAGGGAGACAGGGGACATGATTGAGACCTTCAAGTATGTGAAAGGTATAAATAGAATGGATAAGTAGGGTCTCTTTAAGCTTAGTGGGAACTGAAAAATGAGGGGACCCAGTCTCAGACTGGAGTGGAGTTTAGGAGAGAGGCCAGGAGGCAGGTCTTTATGGAGTGGGTGGTGGCAGGTTGGGATGGACTTCCAAAGGAGGTGGTTTTGTTGAAAATGGCAGGCAGCTTCAAGAGGCTGGGATACAATTGAGGGGACAATGTGCATCAAAGGAAGGACAGATAGTGGACTGGTGGCAGGACATATTTAATGTTTCTATCATGCCCTTCCTTGTTTCTTCTCTGTTCCAGAGATAATAAATGTAACTCTTTGAGTCTTGTCTCGTATGGCTAATGATGCAATCTTCTTGCCCTAAACCTCATGCTCGGAGTCTCTAATAGCATATGAGACATCTATCAGAGGCTCTATTAACCTACAGTACACTGTAGATGCAGTACACAAGATATACTGATTACATAATGTCATTAGGTTTTAAAAACTGATAGCCAGGTTCAAGTACATCAGGAAACAAAACAATCAAGCTGGATAGGTAGCACAGTGGTAGTGCTTCAGCTCACTGCTCCAGTGACTTGGGTTCAGGAATGGCTCAGACTGCTGGGGACCAGCCAGAAGAATGAGCAATGAGTATCTCCCAGGACAGCTATCTTCTCAGAGAGTGCAGATTTCACCTCCACTGCTCACCTGTCACCAAGAGAAGGCAGCCAGTAAGGAAGGGGATGTCACTGAGGCAGATATATGCTTGTATGCCAATGCATGCACACACACTGACCACTGGTAAGCAGCAGGACCTAATGCTTATAAAGCTGCTAGAAACAACTGCATGAGGGAGACTCACCAGGCAAAAGACAAGTACCATAGGGAGATGTTTACCAACTCCTGGGGTGATAGCAGAAGGTTCTGGTCTAATATAAATGACATCACTGGCAAAAAACATAAAGTATCACCTACAATGCTAAACTGAAATGGGACCCCTACCGCTGACTCTCTGGAAATTGCTAAAGCCTTTAACAATGCTTTTACTAATTTGAGCTGTGTTCTCCCACCTGACTTTTTTGATGATGATGCTGCTCACTCCACAAGCCACAGTGATGTAAATAGTCCTGAGCACCCGCCCCCCCTTTTCATTTTAAAAGAGTATCATGCAACCTGGTTAGAAAACTACTAGCTAAGGTCCTTAGAAACGCAAGACACAGTAGTGACGGACTAGACCTTAAGCTTATCACCCAAACCCTAGATGAAGTTCTCCTACCTATAACTAAGATTCTAAACCTTTTTCTTACACTGGGACCATTTCCTGATGCCTGGAAAATGGCCACCATAATTCCAATGCATAAAACTGGTGATCGTTCCTTAAAGGGTAACTATAGGCCTATATCCATTCTCCCTCCACTCTCTCGAGCAAATTGTTACCAACCAGCTTGGTGCTTATCTAGACACATACTCCATACAGTGAACACAACAACATGGCTTTAGAAAAGGGCACAGTACTCCACAGCATCATTAGAATTCACAAGTGTAATCCCCTGTTACCCGGGGTTAATAGAATCCCAGTAAGACCTAGTGGTAGGCAGGGAAGGCAGCTTGTGAAACGCCAGTTAAATGGATTTCACACTGTCTCACTCTGTTCTTGGTCTCAGATGAGACTGAAGGATGACATCATTTTAGAACTGTTGCAGCTGCATAAGCCACACTGGAATGTTGCAGTTGAAGGTTAGAGTAGAACATTGGGGAATTTGAAGTCAGTCTGTGTGCAGTCAGAGAGAGAGACTGTAGTGCAGGAGAGGGTGTGCAGGCTCTCAGAGCTTTAAGCTCTGTTTCAGAGCTACTTTGGTTTGGGTGTGTGTTTCCACCCAAGAGGAACACAAGAACTGGTAATTGAAGTGGTGGAGACCGCTCATCGAGTTTATAGCCCCATCCCTGAGGGGATGGGGGAAGGGGTCTGCCTGTTTTCCAGGGGCAAACACCCTGGGTTGGGCTAGTGTAAAGAAGCTGCCTGTTTCAGTTGTGCTGAGGCACCAGAAACTCTGAGAAAAAGATTCCTCGATGAGAAAACACCTGTGGGGAACCAGCAACCAAAGGGTGAGTTTGCTCTGAAAAAGGACCAAGTGTTTTTCACCTGAACAGAAGGAATCTAAAGTGACTATTACTGTGGGCTCAGGAAAGACAGTCAAATACAGTTGGAAGAATGTGGGATTGGACTGCTTAATCAGTGGGGGTTTAGAGTAATGGACAATGCCACTAATAAGTATGTTCAAGGCCAGCACAAATGGAAAGAAAGAATGTAGGGATTGAACTGCTTAACCTGTGGGGGGTCTAGAGTAATGGACAATGCCACTTAATTTAAGTATGTTCATGTCCAGCACAAATGGGGAGCAAGACAAGTAGATGGAATGTGAAATACATTTAGCAAGAATCTACATTGCAAAGTGCTAAAGGATGAGGTGTTTACTGTCCAGAGAAATGGCTGGATATGAATTGTGGGAGCCAGAGGTGGGGAACCCCACCCCATCAGTAGTAACTAAATTCACCGCTACGGATTTGCTCTGAGATACCTTTTGCTTTCTCTCAGGTACTTGGCCAGTACATGAGGAAAGTACCCAGATGTGGGATTGAAAGGAAAATTCCCTGATGAAGCCGAGGTGCTCTTAGATGGTTTAGGGAGCCAGCAGTAACTGTTTTCATGAAGTATGGAAGATGTCCAAGTGGCTGGCAAGGGAGCCAAGCCAGGGAAAACCCAGACCAGTGTACAAGTTCAGGCTGTGTAACCCAAAGCAGCATACAAGTCTGGGCTGTGTGCCCAGTGTATTGTAGAGCCTGAGGGCTAAACTGATGAGGGTGTGTTGTGGTCTCTTTTAATCTGCATTACCAGGATGGTAGCCCCATGGGGGTCCATCTATGCTTTGTTTATTCTGTTTGAATGTGAAAAAAAGCCACACTTTGGAATCCCCCTTCTGGTAATGGACATTACAGTTATTGCTTCCTGTGTTTGGAGTTACTTGGGTGCCCCTGTGCAGAGTAACAAAACCTAGCTTTTGAGCCGAGTGACATATACCTCCCCGAACCCAGCCCACCTGGTAGAGCTGTCAGAAACAAATGGTATACCAGCTGGGGGTTACAAAAGTGGAGGCACCACTGAGGATTTGGGTTTGGAATTTAGGAAGGAAAGGTCTCTTGGGCAATGGCTAGCATTTTGGTTATCGGGCAGTGGGTAGCCCAAAAAGCTGAAGCAATATGAACTATTGTGCTGCTGTGTGCTGTTGTCCACATGCTGCTGTTAAAATGCCAACTGTTTACCAAGGAGCAGTAAAGCCTGAGAGTGTATGCCCTTGTCCTGAATCAAAACTACAGTGTTTGCCAGCTTTTTAAAAGTGTTGTGACAAAGAAAAGTGTGGAAAACTAGGGGTAGCAAAAGGAAAATTGTGCCCTGGACATTGGAAATGCTTTCTTGTGAACTGAGAGACTTGTTGTGCTTAATGGCCATGAAAAATGGTTGAAATGGACTCCCACCATGAAGTCAGTGTGTAACCCTCACCCTGCCTTTTAGCAAATGACAGGTGGCATGCTGTTGAAGCTGACAGCAGTACCTGGTGGGGACTGGGTTCAGGGAGAATGAGGTTACTCGGCACAGGGGGCCTAGGTTTGGCAACTCTGAACAGGGGAACCCAAGTAAATCCGAACACAGGAAGCAATAACTGTAATGTCCAGAACCAGGAATGGGATTCTTCAGTGTGGCTCTTATTCACATCCAAGCTGAACAAACAAAGCATAGACGGACCCCACGGGGCTACATTCCTGGTAATGCAGATTAGAGACAAAAGAACACTTTATCACTATTTCCAGCCCTCAGGCTCTGAACCCACCAGGCACATAGCCCAGACTTGCATGCAGCTTTGGGTACGCAGCCCGACTTGTACACTACTTGGGTTTTCTCTCCACTGGCCCGACTCCCCCACTGGCCACTTGATCTGTGGTCCATTTGAGGAATGAACCAATTATCCTGTCATGGCTCCCCGAACCACACTGGAGTCTTTGACTCCTAGAGAGAATTTTCCTTACAATTCCACATCTGGGTACTTCCCTCATCACTGGCCAAGTGTCTGAGGTAAAATAGAAATCCACAGAAGAAATCTGTAGAGGTGGACCTGGTCACTAAAGATGGGGGCCACCCACCTCCGGCTCCCCACAGCCCATACCCGGCCATTTCTCTGGAAACTGAACCATTCCTTTACTGAACTTTCAAATGTAGATTCTGGGTAGACATCTGTCACATCTCCTCTACATATCATTAGCATCCCAACAAGCTCTGGACTTGAACCTACTTTTAATTTGCTTAGCCCATTACTCTAGGCTTCCCAATATTTAGTAGTTCAATCCCCACATTGTCACACAAGTCCCAGGGTGAAAAACATAGGCCCTTTTAGCAAAAGCAGACACTCACCCTCACGTTGCAGGTGCCCCACAGGCAACTCGCAAATCTTCTTGTTCTCTCAAATAAACTCTGGAACACATAGACAGCTTTTCCTTCACAAGCAGAACTAGGGGGGTTGCCCTAGGAATCTGCAGGGAACCCTTTCCTGCCCCCCGAAGGGAGGGGCACTGAGACCTGAAAACAGCAGTCTCCACCACTTCAATAATCTTCTGTGTTTCTCTTTAAGGTGGAGACACACACCCTTTTTAAACCAAAAGTAGCCCTCTGTAGGGCTGAGGCTCCTAGAGCCTTCACTGAGCTGCTTTCTCAGCAAGCTCCCAACTTCACACTGAACTGATTCTCAATTCTGCTGGAAAGCAAATGCTGAAGACCGAACTGAAGACTGTCTTCAAAACCTCCCAACATTCTAACTAACTCCCTTGCTGCAGATTCCAGTGTGGCTCATGCAACTGCGATAGTTCTATTGGTGATGTCATCTCTCAGTCGCAGCTGAGACTGAGAACAGAGTGAGACAGTGTGAAACCCATTTAAATGGAGTTTCACAAGCTGCCTTCCCTGTCTACCACTAGGTCTTACTGGGAGTCTAGTAACCCCAGGTAACAAGTGGGTTACAAGTAGATAAAAAAAAAGTGTGGTTTTGCCGTTAAATTTGCCTGCTCGAAGATTGCCGTGAGGAGAACAGCACTCGAGAGAAAAGAGGCTCATTTGCTTGGCGTCAAGTGATTGGTGAGACTGCAATCAGTCCCGCCTCAAGCTAGCTCTAGAGCGACTGCCCAGCATTCGAGAGGGAGAGTGACTGGAGTGTCCGTACTGGCTTACAGGAGGAGTGTCACGGTGACTAAAAGCGCTGTAAAAGTCCAAAAAACTGACTTTTCTGTTTAAATTCAGGCTCAACCTGCATCTCAATCGACTGGACAGTGAGTATGGTGTTCATAGGTACAATCGGCACGACTGCCAACCCGCTTCTGTCCAGAGGCCTTCAAGACTGGCTGCAGGCCATTTTCCATTGCAGCAAACAGCTACTGATAACAGTGAATACCAACAGAATTAATTGCTCAAACTAAGTAATTTTGCCAAAAGTCAGCTGAATCTGTGTGTAGCAGTGTAATTGCTTTGCAAACAAAGACTGTGTTAAGTTTTACCAGCAAAAGCAAGCATTTTAAGCCGACTGTGAGCATAATTATGGGTTCAGCGTCAGTATAAGTTTCAAAGCCATGAGAGAGACTGTGAGTTGTATCAGATATGCAGCAAGAGTTTACAGGCAATCCTGTGCTATTAAATACTGAGGCTTTAAGGGACTGTAAGCTAGAGCAATGTTTTCAGCAAGTGAAAAGTTCATGGTAAATCATATAAATGTGCTGGGAAAAAGAACAGTGCAAGTTTGTGCAGTTTGAGCAAAGTTATCAGTAGAGTGTGTAAATCAGATGCGCAGCGGCTTGACCCAATTTCAGAAAGCGTAAGAGTGCTGCCGCTGCCATTACAGGGTGGGGTAGTAATGTAAACACAGCAGCAGAGGAGCCATTTTGAAAGAGAAAGAAAGTGTTCAGTGAAATGGGACTTGAAATAACAGTGAGCGTTTTTTGTTTTTTCTTTGCAGTCATGGCCTCAGGACCAGCCCATTACCCAGATCTTGCCCGGGCTGGGATAGCAGTAGAAGTTAACAAGTTAAGAGACATTGAGAGATGTTACTATGGAGGATGACTGCCTCCTCATGTGGCGATTCCTGGATATCCAGTGCAAGTATGTTTAATGTGCTTAAATGCTGGAAGGGACGTCTTTATGGTACCTCACTGTTCTGGGTGTCTAGAGAAACATGGTTTGTTTAAAGCACCCAAGGTTCATTTGGCTCCCACATGGACAAAAGTTCAAGAATCTGCAGTTGGCAGCACACAGCACAAGATGGAGCCTGTTGGAGAAGGCCCCTCAGGGGAGTGTGGCACAAAAATGGAGGGTGCAGATTTACAGACAGAACAATGTGCTTATGTTTCAGATTCTGAGTCACAGAAAGGCATATCAGGAAGAGCATCAGTAGACCCAGGAGAGTGGGGCCCAGCCCAAGTCTCATAGGGAGAAGATGAGATGAGGGAGGCCTTTGAATAGGAGGTTTTGACCTCCGTGCTCAGCGAGAGTGGACAGTCTCAGGAATGAGGATGACTGCTCACTCCTGGGCACAGATTCTCAGAGAGGAAGAAGAAAAGGGGGAACCTATGTGGCCTTGTGAAAAAACAATTGGTACACAGCCTCAAGCTCTTGCCTCAGAGGAATGCATGGAAGAGAGTGGTGATTCCACTGCCCTGGCTGTGCAAGAAGAAGTCAATGATCCATTTTTTGTGTCTTTGAGAAAGCGTAGCTAGCAGAACCAGGACGGGCCACCCCAAGCCAGGCCAGAGATCTTAGGTTGACTAAAGCTAGTAAAGAGGAAAGACTGGTTTGTAGGAAGGCAAATGAAATCTGTGGGATTTCCTTTCCTACCTTTCCTCGGAGAGTCTGTGAGGAGATTGAGAACGGCAGGAAATCCTGGATTTGGACAGAGCAATGAAATGTGTGCATCCTAGTGCAAACAAGCATGTCAGGAACAGAATGTTTCACGACAAATACAGCCAGTAGAAAAGAGGCAGGACACTGTTGATGGACACTGTTCGAATAGTGGATGGAGAGGGACATGAAACCTTTCACAGTGTGAATTATGTGCATCCAGATGGGGAAATAATTCAAGCGCCTGACCTGTTGTGCTATTGGCTACAATGCAAAGACATTCCTGCGAATGTGCCCATGCCTACCAAATGGAAAGCAGAGCAGTGGTAGCCAGTGCTGCCACTCCAGCCGTTGCACTACCTATGTTGTTCCGTCAGTCTGGACGTCCAGGACTCAGGTACCCCACATTCTTTAGTTCTACAGTGTACTGACTTTCCAGAATCCATTGACCGGCCCTCCAGATGACTTCAGATCCAGAGAGAACACCATCCCAGCTATATTCTGATTCATCGTCTAATAATCGGATGACTTCAGACCAGCTGTTTTCCTTTTTGTCCCTGTTCCAAGGTTCCATCTCCAGAGATGACATCACCCCAGAAGTTTCCAGATGTGCCCTCCTGTCGTTCCCGGGAGATATCGGCCCAGCTGTATTGGAAGAATGCTGCCAGTGAGAGTCTTTGACTGAGGATCAGGTTGGTGCCATTGTCATTCTACAAAGGACTGGTGAGTCCAGACTTTTCTATTCTAATGACTTTGTAGTACACACCCACACTAGTAGACCTGGATGTTTATACTGTCCTCAAAGACTCTCCCTTTGGGACTTTGGCCTGCTAGAACTGTGCTTCACTGAGCTCCGGCCTAGGAGAGATTCTTTAATGGACTTGCTTCGGGGACTGTGGTCACTAGATGAGACTTTTAGGGCACTCCATCCCCAAATATGGTGTATTGCAAATAATGTCATTGTTTTCTACTTTTTCTAATGTTTATACTGTTTTCTACTTTTCTAAAAAATCTTTAGGATTCTCCAGTGTTTTGATGGTAGGGGTTAAGATAGACTGTGTATGCAGATTAGGAGTGTGTGTTTGTCTTTCTTTTTCTTGCAGGTGTTCCTGAAGACGATAGAAGAGAAGACAAGAAGAAGAGGAGGGTCACGTCAGAGTTCCTCACTAGTACTTTAGAGTGTAGTGTTTAAAGTACTGTTGTTGTTGTTGTTACTGTGTGTATCTTCTTTTTCCTTCCACAGGTATGGTTGTGGGGGAATGTGGGAGTAATGCATAGTGTATGATATTAGCTCCTAGTATATGGTTGCATGGTGTCCAGGGTAGGGAGGTCCCCTGCTTGTGTTGTTTTGTTATTTGAGTTAGAGGCAGATAGGTTTTCCCTTGAGGGTTAGAGTGGATGAAAAGGCTGTGGCCCTGACCTGCAGTAGGGGTTGCAGTGCTGATCTATTAAGGCTATGCTCTGGACAGTTCTACCAGAGCCACTAGGTACCCATAGTCAGTGGGTAGAGTAGAGGCTGATGCGTCAGCCAATGGCCTCTATGCCCTTATTTTTGTCTGCTTGTGCTGGCACATGGTAGGGGAGAAGGTAGGGCTACCTTCCCGTAATCAACACACAGGGTGAGATGGCCTAAGCCGGGTGATTAATGACTGCAGACAGTCATTTTCCTGGCCCAGAGTGAGTGTAACCCCCCTGTTACCCACGCTTATTAGAATCCCAGTAAGAACTAGTAGTAGGCAGGGAAGGCAGCTTGTGAAACTCCAGTTAAATGGATTTCACACTGTCTCACTCTGTTCTCAGTCTCAGCTGAGATTGAGGATGACATCATTTTAGAACTGTCACAGCTGCACAAGCCATACTGGAATATTGCAGTTGAAGGTTAGAGTAGACGCTGGGGAATTTGAAGACAGTCCGTGAGCAGGCAGAGAGAGAGACTGTAGTGCAGAGTGTGTGCAGGTCTCAGAGCTTTAAGTTCTGTTTCAGAGTTACTTTGGTTTAGGTGTGTGTTTCCACCTGAAGAGGAGCACAGAACTGGTAACTGAAGTGGTGGAGACCACTGTCAATGATTCATAGCCCCATTCCTGAGGGTATGGGGAAGGGTCTGCCTGTTTTCCAGGTGCACACCCCTTGGTCTGGCTAGTGGAAAGAAGCTGCCTGTTTGAGTTGTGCTGAGGCACCAGAAGCTCTGAGAGAAGATTCCTTGATGAGGAAATGCCTGTGGGCACCTGCAACCAAAGGGCGAGTTTGCTCTGAAAAGGGCCAAGTGTTTTCACCTGAACAGAAGGAATCTAAAGGGACTGTTACTGTGGGGTCAGGAAAAGACAGTCAAGTGCAGTTGGAAGAATGTGGGATTGGACTGCTTAACCAGTGGGGGGTCTATAGTAATGGACAATGGCACTTATAAGTATGTTCAAGGCCAGCACAAATGGAAATAAAGAATGTGGGATTGGACTGCTTAACCTGTGAGGGTCTAGAGTAATGGACAATGCTACTTAATTTAAGTATTTTCAAGTCCAACACAAATGGGAAGCAAGATAAGTAGATGGAATGTGAAATACATTTAGCAAGAATCTACATTGCAAAGTGCTAAAGGATAAGGTGTTTACTGTCCAGAGAAATGGCTGGGTATGAATTGTGGGCCAGAGGTGGGAGACCCCACCCATCACTAGTAACTAAATTCACCTCCATGGATTTGCTCTGAGATGCCTCAGCCGGTGATTAATTGCAGACAGTCTTTTTTTGCTTTCCTCTGGTACTTGGCCAGTGCATGAGGAAAGTACTCAGACATGGGATTGAAAGGAAATTCCTGATGGAGCCGAGGTGCTCTTAGGTGGTTTAGGGAGCCAGCAGTAACTGTTTCCATGAAGTATGGAAGGTGTCCAAGTGGCTGGCAAGGGAGCCAAGCCAGGAAAACCTAGACCAGTGTACAAGTTCAGGCTGTGTAACCCAAAGCAGTAAAGAAGTCTGGGCTGTGAGCCCAGTGTGTTGTAGAGCCTGAGGCTAAACTGATGAGGGTGTGTTCTGGTCTCTTTAATCTGCATTACCAGGAAGGTAGCCTTCTGGTGGTCTATCTATGCTTTGTTTAATCTGTTTGAATGTGAATAAAAGCCACATTTTAGAATCTCCCTTCTGGTATTGGACATTACAGTTATTGCTTCCTGTGTTTGGAGTTACTTGGGTGCCCCTGTGCAGAGTAACAAAACCTAGCTTTTGAGCCGAGTGACATATACCTCCTCGAACCCAGCCCACCTGGTAGAGCTGTCAGAAACAAATGGCATTCCGGCTGGGGGTTACAAAAGTGGAGGCACCACTGAGGATTTGGGTTTGGAATTTAGGGAGGAAAGGTCGCTTGGGCAATGGCTAGCATTTTGGTTATCTGGCAGTGGGTAGCCCAAAAAGCTGAAGCAATGTGAACTATTGTGCCGCTGTGTGCTGTTGTCCACATGCTGCTGTTAAAATGCCAACTGTTTACCAAGGAGCAGTAAAGCCTGAGAGTATATGCCCTTGTCCTGCATCAAAATTACAGCATTTTCCAGCTTTTTAAAAGTGTTATGACAAAGAAAAGTGTGGAAAAATAGGGGTAGCAAAGGAAAATTGTGCCCTGGATGTTGGAAATGCTTTCTGTGAACTGAGAGACTTGTGCTTAATGGCCATGAAAAATGGTTGAAATGGGCTCCCGCCATGGAGTCAGTATGTAACCTTCACCCCTGCCTTTTAGCAAATGACAGGTGGCATGCTGTTGAAGCTGACAGCAGTACCTCGTGGGGACTTGGTCTGGGAGGATGAGGTTACTTGACACAGGGGCCTAGGTTTGGCTACTTTGAACAGGGGAACCTGTAAATCTGAACACAGGAAGCAATAACTGTAATGTCCAGAACCAGGAATGGGATTCTTCAGTGTGGCTCTTATTCACATCCAAGCTGAACAAACAAAGCATAGACGGACCCCACGGGGCTACATTCCTGGTAATGCAGATTAGAGCCAAAAGAACACTTTATCACTATTTCCAGTCCTCAGGCTCTGAACCCACCAGGCACACAGCCCAGACTTGCAAGCTGCTTTGGGTACACAGCCCAACTTGTACACTACTTGGGTTTTCCTCACTGGCCTGGCTACCCTGCCAGCCACTTGATCCGCAGTCCATCTGAGGAATGAACCAATTATCCTGTCATGGCTCCCCAAACCACACTAGAGTCTTTGACTCCTAGAGAGAATTTTCCTTATAATCCCATACTGGGTGCTTCCCTCATCACTGGCCAAGTGCCTGAGGTAAAGTAGAAATCCACAGAAGAAATCTGTAGAGGTGGACCTGGCCACTAAAGATGGGGGCCACCCACCTCCGCTCCCACAGCCCATACCGGCCATTTCTCTGAAACTGAACCATTCCTTTACTGAACTTTCAAATGTAGATTCTGGGTAGACATCTGTCACCTCTTCTACATATCATTAGCATCCCAACAAGCTCTGGACTTGAACCTACTTTTAATTTGCTTAGCCCATTACTCTAGGCTTCCCAATATTTAGTAGTTCAATCCCCACATTGTCACACAAGTCCCAGGGTGAAAAACATAGGCCTTTTAGCAAAAGCAGACACTCACCCTCACGTTGCAGGTGCCCCACAGGCAACTCGCAAATCTTCTTGTTCTCTCAAATCAAACTCTGGAACACATAGACAGCTTTTCCTTCACAAGCAGAACTAGGGGTTGCCCTAGGAATCTGTAGGAATCCTTTCCTGCCCCCCGAAGGAGGGGCACTGAGACCTGAAACAGCAGTCTCCACCACTTCAATAATCTCTGTGTTTCTCTTATGGTGGAGACACACACCCTTTAAACCAAAAGTAGCCCTCTGTTGGGCTGAGGCTCCTAGAGCCTTCACTGAGCTGCTTTCAGCAAGCTCCCAACTTCACACTGAACTGACTCTCAACTCTGCTGGAAGCAAATGCTGAAGACTGAACTGAAGACTGTCTTCAAAACCTCCAACATTCTAACTAACTCCCTTGCTGCAGATTCCAGTGTGGCTCATGCAACTGCGATAGTTCTATTGGTGATGTCATCTCTCAGTCGCAGCTGAGACTGAGAACAGAGTGAGACAGTGAAACCCATTTAACTGGAGTTTCACAGCTGCCTTCCCTGTCTACCACTAGGTCTTACTGGGAGTCTAGTAACCCCAGGTAACAAGTGGGTTACAAGTAGATAAAAAAAAAGTGTGGTTTTGCCGTTAAATTTGCCTGCTTGAAGATTGCCGTGAGGAGAACAGCACTCGAGAGAAAAGAGGCTCATTTGCATGGTGTCAAGTGATTGGTGAGACTGCAATCAGTCCCGCCCTAAGCTAGCTCTAGAGCGACTGCCCAGCATTCGAGAGGGAGAGTGACTGGAGTGTCCATACTGGCTTACATGAGGAGTGTCACGGTGACTAAAAGCGCTGTAAAAGTTCAAAAAACTGACTTTTCTGTTTAAATTCAGGCTCAACCTGCATCTCAATCGACTGGACAGTGAGTATGGTGTTCATAGGTACAATCGGCAGGACTGCCAACCCGCTTCTGTCCAGAGGCCTTCAAGACTGGCTGCAGGCCATTTTCCATTGCAGCAAACAGCTACTGATAACAGTGAATACCAACAGAATTAATTGCTCAAACTAAGTAATTTTGCCAAAAGTCAGCTGAATCTGTGTGTAGCAGTGTTTGCTTTGCAAACAAAGACCGTGTTAAGTTTTACCAGCAAAAGCAAGCATTTTAAGCCATCAACTGTGAGCATAATTATGGGTTCAGCGTCAGTATAAGTTTCAAAGCCATGAGAGAGACTGTGAGTTGTATCAGATATGCAGCAAGAGTTTACAGGCAATCCTGTGCTATGAAATACTGAGGCTTTAAGGGACTGTAAGCTAGAGCAATGTTTTCAGCAAGTGAAAAGTTCATGGTAAATCATATAAATGTGCTGGGAAAAAGAACAGTGCAAGTTTGTGCAGTTTGAGCAAAGTTATCAGTAGAGTGTGTAAATCAGATCGCAGCGGTTTGACCCACTTCAGAAAGTTGCAGAGTGCTGCCAGCTGCCATTACAGGTGGGGTAGTAACAAACACAGCAGCAGAGGAGCCATTTTGAAAGAGAAAGAAAGTGTTCAGTGAAATGGGACTTGAAATAACAGTGAGCTTTTTTGTTTTTCTTTGCAGTCATGGCCTCAGGACCAGCCCATTACCCAGATCTTGCCCGGGCTGGGATAGCAGTAGAAGTTAACAAGTTAAGAGACATTGAGAGATGTTACTATGGAGGATGACTGCCTCCTCATGTGGCAATTCCTGGATATCCAGTGTAAGTATGTTTAATGTGCTTAAATGCTGGAAGGGACGTCTTCATGGTACCTCACTGTTCTGGGTGTCTAGAGAAACATGGTTTGTTTAAAGCACCCAAGGTTCATTTGGCTCCCACATGGACAAAAGTTCAAGAATCTGCAGTTGGCAGCACACAGCACCAGATGGAGCCTGTTGGAGAAGGCCCCTCAGGGGAGTGTGGCACAAAAATGGAGGGTGCAGATTTACAGACAGAACAATGTGCTTATGTTTCAGATTCTGAGTCACAGAAAGGCATATCAGGAAGAGCATCAGTAGACCTGGGAGAGTGGGGCCTAGCCCAAGTCTCATAGGAGAAGATGAGATGAGGAGGCCTTTGAATAGGAGGTTTTGACCTCCGTGCTCAGCGTAAAGTGGACAGTCTCAGGAATGAGGATGACTGCTCACTCCTGGGCACAGATTCTCAGTGAGGAAGAAGAAAAGGGGGAACCTATGTGGACTTGTGAAAAAACAATTGGTACACAGCCTCAAGCTCTTGCCTCAGAGGAATGCATGGAAGAGAGTGGTGATTCCACTGCCCTGGCTGTGCAAGAAGAAGTCAATGATCCATTTTTTGTGTCTTTGAGAAAGCGTAGCTAGCAGAACCAGGACGGGCCACCCCAAGCCAGGCCAGAGGTCTTAGGTTGACTAAAGCTAGTAAAGAGGAAAGACTGGTTTGTAGGAAGGCAAATGAAATCTGTGGGATTTCCTTTCCTACCTTTCCTCGGAGAGTCTGTGAGGAGATTGAGAACGGCAGGAAATCCTGTATTTGGACAGAAGCAATGAAATGTGTGCATCCTGGTGCAAACAAGCATGTCAGGAACAGAATGTTTCACGACAAATACAGCCAGTAGAAAAGAGGCAGGACACTGTTGATGGACACTGTTCGAATAGTGGATGGAGAGGGACATGAAACCTTTCACAGTGTGAATTATATAGTCCAGATGGGGAAATAATTCAAGCGCCTGACCTGTTGTGCTATTGGCTACAATGCAAAGACATTCCTGTGAATGTGCCCATGCCTACCAAATGGAAAGCAGAGCAGTGGTAGCCAGTGCTGAAACTCCAGCTGTTGCACTACCTATGTTGTTCTGTCAGTCTGGACGTCCAGGACTCAGGTACCCCACATTCTTTAGTTCTACAGTGTACTGACTCTCCAGAATCCATTGACCGGCCCTCCAGATGACTTCAGATCCAGAGAGAACACCATCCCAGCTATATTCTGATTCATCGTCTAATAATCGGATGACTTCAGACCAGCTGTTTTCCTTTTTGTTCCTGTTCCAAGGTTCCATCTCCAGAGATGACATCACCCCAGAAGTTTCCAGATGTGCCCTCCTGTCGTTCCCGGGAGATGTCGGCCCAGCTGTATTGGAAGAATGCTGCCAGGGAGAGTCTTTGACTGAGGATCAGGTTGGTGCCATTGTCATTCTACAAAGGACTGGTGAGTCCAGACTTTTCTATTCTAATGACTTTGTAGTACACACCCTACACTAGTAGACTCCAGATGTTTATACTGTCCTCAAAGACTCTCCCCTTTGGGACTTTGGCCTGCTAGAACTGTGCTTCACTGAGCTCTGGCCTAGGAGAGATTCTTTAATGGACTTGCCTTCGGGGACTGTGGTCACTAGATGAGACTTTTAGGGCACTCCATCCCCAAATATGGTGTATTGCAAATAATGTCATTGTTTTCTACTTTTTTCTAATGTTTATACTGTTTTTCTACTTTTCTAAAAAAATCTTTTAGGGATTCTCCAGTGTTTTGATGGTAGGGGTTAAGATAGACTGTGTATGCAGATTAGGAGTGTGTGTTTGTCTTTCTTTTCTTGCAGGTGTTCCTGAAGACGATAGAAGAGAAGACAAGAAGAAGAGGAGGGTCACGTCAGAGTTCTTCACTAGTACTTTAGAGTGTAGTGTTTGAAGTACTGTTGTTGTTGTTACTGTGTGTATCTTCTTTTTCCTTCCACAGGTATGGTTGTGGGGAATGTGGAGTAATGCATAGTGTATGATATTAGCTCCTAGTATATGGTTGCATGGTGTCCAGGGTAGGGAGGTCCCCTGTTTGTGTTGTTTTGTTATTTGAGTTAGAGGCAGATAGGTTTTCCTTGAGGGTTAGAGGATGAAAAGGCTGTGGCCCTGACCTGCAGTAGGGGTTGCAGTGCTGATCTATTAAGGCTATGCTCTGGACAGTTCTACCAGAGCCACTAGGTACCCATAGTCAGTGGGTAGAGTAGAGGCTGATGCGTCAGCCAATGGCCTCTACGCCCTTAGTGTTGTCTTCCTGTGCTGGCACATGGTAGGGGAGAAGGTAGCGCTACCTTCCCGTAATCAACACACGGGGTGAGATGGCCTAAGCCGGGTGATTAATGACTGCAGACAGTCATTTTTCTGGCCCAGGGTGAGTGTAACCCCCCTGTTACCCACGCTTATTAGAATCCCAGTAAGAACTAGTAGTAGGCAGGGAAGGCAGCTTGTGAAACTCCAGTTAAATGGATTTCACACTGTCTCACTCTGTTCTCAGTCTCAGCTGAGATTGTGGGATGACATCATTTTAGAACTGTCACAGCTGCATAAGCCATACTGAATATTGCAGTTGAAGGTTAGAGAGAACGCTGGGGAATTTGAAGACAGTCTGTAAGCAGTCAGAGAGAGAGACTGTAATGCAGCAGAGTGTGTGCAGGCTCTCAGAGCGTTAAGTTCTGTTTCAGAGTTACTTTGGTTTAGGTGTGTGTTTCCACCTGAAGAGGAACACAGGAACTGGTAACTGAAGTGGTGGAGACCACTGTCAATGATTCACAGCCCCATCCCTGAGGGGATGGGGAAGGGTCTGCCTGTTTTCCAGGTGCACACCCCTTGGTCTGGCTAGTGGAAAGAAGCTGCCTGTTTGAGTTGTGCTGAGGCACCAGAAGCTCTGAGAGGAAGATTCCTTGATGAGGAAATGCCTGTGGGGCACCTGCAACCAAAGGGTGAGTTTGCTCTGAAAAAGGGCCAAGTGTTTTTCACCTGAACAGAAGGAATCTAAAGGGACTGTTACTGTGGGGTCAGGAAAAGACAGTCAAGTGCAGTTGGAAGAATGTGGGGATTGGACTGCTTAACCAGTGTGAGGGGGGGTCTATAGTAATGGACAATGCCACTTATAAGTATGTTCAAGGCCAGCACAAATGGAAATAAAGAATGTGGGGATTGGACTGCTTAACCTGTGAGGGGTCTAGAGTAATGGACAATGCTACTTAATTTAAGTATTTTCAAGTCCAACACAAATGGGAAGCAAGATAAGTAGATGGAATGTGAAATACATTTAGCAAGAATCTACACTGCAAAGTGCTAAAGGATAAGGTGTTTACTGTCCAGAGAAATGGCTGGGTATCAATTGTGGGAGCCAGAGGTGGGAGACCCCACCCCATCACTAGTAACTAAATTCATCTCCATGGATTTGCTCTGAGATGGCCTAAGCCGGGTGATTAATGACTGCAGACAGTCATTTTCCTTTTGCTTTCTCTCTGGTACTTGGCCAGTGCATGAGGAAAGTACTCAGACATGGGATTGAAAGGAAAATTCCCTGATGGAGCCGAGGTGCTCTTAGGTGGTTTAGGGAGCCAGCAGTAACTGTTTCCATGAAGTATGGAAGGTGTCCAAGTGGCTGGCAAGGGAGCCAAGCCAGGGAAAACCTAGACCAGTGTACAAGTTCAGGCTGTGTAACCCAAAGCAGCAAAGAAGTCTGGGCTGTGAGCCCAGTGTGTTGTAGAGCCTGAGAGCTAAACTGATGAGGGTGTGTTCTGGTCTCTTTTAATCTGCATTACCAGGAAGGTAGCCCTGCGGGGGTCCATCTATGCTTTGTTTAATCTGTTTGAATGTGAATAAAAGCCACACTTTAGAATCTCCCTTCTGGTATTGGACATTACAGTTATTGCTTCCTGTGTTTGGAGTTACTTGGGTGCCTGTGCAGAGTAACAAAACCTAGCTTTTGAGCCGAGTGACATATATCTCTCGAACCCAGCCCACCTGGTAGAGCTGTCAGAAACAAATGGCATACCGGCTGGGGTTACAAAAGTGGAGGCACCACTGAGGATTTGGGTTTGGAATTTAGGGAGGAAAGGTCGCTTGGGCAATGGCTAGCATTTTGGTTATCTGGCAGTGGGTAGCCCAAAAAGCTGAAGCAATGTGAACTATTGTGCCGCTGTGTGCTGTTGTCCACATGCTGCTGTTAAAATACCAACTGTTTACCAAGGAGCAGTAAAGCCTGAGAGTATATGTCCTTGTCCTGCATCAAAATTACAGCATTTTCCAGCTTTTTAAAAGTGTTATGACAAAGAAAAGTGTGGAAAAATAGGGGTAGCAAAAGGAAAATTGTGCCCTGGATGTTGGAAATGCTTTCTTGTGAACTGAGAGACTTGTGCTTAATGGCCATGAAAAATGGTTGAAATGGGCTCCCGCCATGGAGTCAGTATGTAACCCTTCACCCCTGCCTTTTTAGCAAAATGACAGGTGGCATGCTGTTGAAGCTGACAGCAGTACCTGGTGGGGACTTGGTTCGGGGAGGATGAGGTTACTCGGCACAGGGGGCCTAGGTTTGGCTACTTTGAACAGGGGAACCCAAGTAAATCTGAACACAGGAAGCAATAACTGTAATGTCCAGAACCAGGAATGGGATTCTTCAGTGTGGCTCTTATTCACATCCAAGCTGAACAAACAAAGCATAGACAGACCCCCACGGGGCTACATTCCTGGTAATGCAGATTAGAGCCAAAAGAACACTTTATCACTATTTCCAGCCCTCAGGCTCTGAACCCACCAGGCACACAGCCCAGACTTGCAAGCTGCTTTGGGTACACAGCCCAACTTGTACACTACTTGGGTTTTCCTCACTGGCCTGGCTCCCCTGCCAGCCACTTGATCGCAGTCCATCTGAGGAATGAACCAATTATCCTGTCATGGCTCCCCAAACCACACTAGAGTCTTTGACTCTCTAGAGAGAATTTTCCTTATAATCCCATATCTGTGCTTCCTCATCACTGGCCAAGTGCCTGAGGTAAAGTAGAAACCACAGAAAAAATCTGTAGAGGTGGACCTGTCACTAAAGATGGGGCACCCACCTCCATCTCCCATAGCCCATACCTGGCCATTTCTCTGAAACTGAACCATTCCTTTACTGAACTTTCAAATGTAGATTCTGGGCAGACGTCTGTCACATCTCCTCTACATATCATTTGCATCCCAACAAGCTCTGGACTTGAACCTACTTTAATTTGCTTAGCCCATTACCTAAGCTTCCCAATATTTAGTAGTTCAATCTCACATTGTCACACAAGTCCCAGGGTGAAAAACATAGGCCCTTTTAGGATGAGCAGACACTCACCTCATGTTGCAGGTGCCCCACAGGCGACTCACAAATCTTCTTGTTCTCCCAAATAAACTCTAGAACACATAGGCAGCTTTTCCTTCACAAGCAGAACTAGGGGTTGCCCCAGGAATCTGCAGGGAACCTTTCCTGCCCCCCCCGAAGGGAGGGGCTCTGAGACCAAAACAGTGTTCTCCACCACTCAATAATCATCTGTGTCTCTCTTAAGGTGGAGACACACACCCTTTAAACTAAAAGTAGCCCTCGTAGGGCTGAGGCCTAGAGCCTTCACTGAGCTGCTTTCTCAGCAAGCTCCCAACTTCACACTGAACTGACTCTCAACTCTGCCGGAAAGCAAATGCTGAAGACTGAACTGAAGACTGACTTCAAAACCTCCCAACGTTCTAACTAACTCCCTTGCTGCAGATTCCAATGTGGCTCATGCAGCTGCGATAGTTCTATTGGTGATGTCTAGATGTAATGTTCTACCTAGACCCCTACCTTCAAAACACTGAAGAATCCTAAGAAGATTTTTTTTTTTTTTGAAAAAAGGTAGAAAGACAGTATTTACATTAGAAAACAACAACATTATTTATAATACATTTTGGGGATGGAGTGCCCTAAACGCCCCAACTAGTGACCACAATGACCGAAGGCTAGTCCAATAAAGAGTCTCTCCTGGGCCGGAGCCTGGTGAAGCACAGTTCTAACAGTTCAAAGTCCTGAAGGGAAGAGTCTTTGAGGACAGTTCACACATTTTTAAGTCTGCTAGTGTAGGGTGTGTACTGCAATGTCATAAAGATAGAAATGTTCAGACTTACCAGCCACTTGTAGAATGGAAATTTTGGGACCGACCTGCACCTCTGACGAAGACTCTCCCTGGCAGCATTTCTTCTGATACAGCTGGGTGGACATCTTCCAGGAACCAGAGGAGGGCACATCTGGGAACAGCTGGGCTGATGTCATCTCTGGAGAGGAAACCTTAGAACAGGAACAAAAAGAAAACAGCTGGTCCGACTTCATCCGATTACCAGGTGATGAACAGGATACAGCTCGGCTGGTGTCCTCTCTGGATCTGAAGTCATCTGGTGGGCCAGTCAATGGTTTCTGGAAAGGCCAGTACACTGTAGACTGATGAATGTGGGGCACCTGAGTCCTGGATGTCCACATTGGCGGATCAATAAAGGCACTTCACAGTCTGGTTTGGCAGTATTGACTACCACTGCTCGGCTTTTCATTTTGTAGGCATGGGCACATTTGCTGAGAGGTCCTTGCACTGAGGCCAATAGTACCGGGGGTCAGGATCTTGAATTATTACCCCGTCTGGGCACACATAATTCACACAGTGGGAGATTTCACGTCCCTCTCCATCCACTATTCTCACTCTGTCTATAAACAGTGTTCTGCCTCTCTTCCACTGGTATACTTTTTGAAACAGTCTGTTTTTCACATGCTTGTTAGCCCCAGGATGCACACTTTTCATAGCTTCATCCCAGATCCAGGATTTCCTGCTGTTCTCAATCTCCTCCCAGACTTTCCAAGGAAAGGTAGGAAAGGTCATACCATAGATCTCATTTGCCTTCCTACGAATCAGTCTCTCCTCTTTACTTGCTTTGGTCAATCTGAGACCGCTGGCCTGGCTTGGGGGTGGCCAGTCCTGGTTCTGCCAGCTACGCATCCTTAAAGAAATTAGAAATGGATCCCTGACTTCTTCCTCTTGCGAAGCCAGGGCAGTGGCATCACCACTTTCTTCCATGCATTCCTCTGAGGCAAGATCTTGAGGCAGTGTACCCGTTCATTTTTCACAAGGCCACATAGGTTCCCCCTCATCTTCCTTGTCACTGAGGATCTGAGCCCAGGAGTGAGTAGTCATCCTCACTCCTGAGACTATCCACTCATCACTAGGCGTGGAGTTCGACACCTCCCACTCAAGGGCGCCCCTATCTCATCTTTGCCTAAGAGATTTTGGCTAGGCTCTCAGGGGTCTATTGATGCTTTATCCGAACTTTCCTTCTGGGATACAGCAACCAAAACTTCAACTTCTGGTTCTGTCTCTAAGTCTGCACCTCTAGCTTTGTGCCACACCTCAGGGGCCTTCCCTCCACAGGCTCCACCTGATGCTGTATGCTGCCAACTGCAGATTCCTGAACCTTTGTCCATGTGGAGCCAACCAGATTGGAGGCGCTTTATACAAGCTATATTTTCTAGGCATCCAGCACAGTGAGGAATCTTGAGGACGTCCCTTCCAGCTCTGAAGCATATTTGACATTCATGCACTGGAAAACCAGGAATCGTCACATGAGGAGGCAGCTGTCCTCCATAGCACCACTTTTCAATATCTCTCAGTCTGTTTACTGCTGCTGTTTCTGCAACCCAGGCATGATCCGGGTAACGAGCTAGTCCTGAGGCCATTACTGCAGAAAAACAAACAAAAGTTCACTGTGACTGAAAGTCCCACTTTATTGAACACACTCTTTAGTTGTAAAATGGCTCCTCTGCTGCTGTGTTTATTTTACCACCCCACCCTGTAATGGCAGTGGCAGCACTCCTGTGCATCAACATTCAGAATCTGGGTCAAGTCACTGTGCACCTGATTTACACAAACTACTGGTAACTTTTGCTCAAACTACACAACTTGCTCTGTTCTTGCTTTACACACATTTACAAGATTTTTCATGGACTTTTTACATGCTGGTAACATTTATTTAATTCACAGTCCCTTAAAGCTTCAGGTTTTTAGCACAGGATTGCCTATATAACTAGTACTGCACATTGGCTACAACTCACAGTCTCTCTGGCTTTAAACTTTAAACTGAGGCTGAATTCTATTACTATGCACACAGTAAATGGCTTAACAGACTTTCACTTGCCGACAGGACTTGACATAGTCATATTTGCAAAGCAACTACACTGCTGCACACACATTTATATGGCATAGGGCAGAAAATCACTGTTTGAGCAGCTTTTAGGTTGTTACTTACTGTTATCAGTAGCAGTTTGCTGCAATGGGAAAACAGCCTGCAGCCAGTTCTTGGAGGCCTCAAAACAGAAACAGGCAGGCAGTCCTACCAATCGTCTTCTCAACCACCATTTTTGCAATTTCAACGATCGATTAGCGGGTTGAGCCCGATTTTAAACTAGATAGTCTATTTTTATAAAGTTTAAAGCAATTTTAACACTCTGCGATGCTCCTCCACTCGCCAGTACACGCACTCCACTCACACTCCCTCTTGAATGCTGGGGCAGTCTCTGCAGAGCTGGCTGAGGGGTGGGACTGATCTCAGCCAGACCATTCACACAACGCCATGCAAATGAACCTCTTCTTCCTCATGAGAGCTCTTCTTCTCATGGTGATCGTCGAGCAGGCAAATTTAAACTGCAGAATGCAACCTTTTTTTCTTTACCAACTGACTCCACGGTGGGAGCCCATTTCAGCCATTTAACAAAGCTATTACACCTGCAAGTCTCTCATTTCTTCCAGAAAGCATTTCCAACGTCCAGGGCACAATTCTCCTGTTGCTACCCCTTATTTTCCACACTTTTCTTTACCACAGTTTATTTTAAAAGCATTTTAAACGTCCAGGGCACAATTCTCCTGTTGCTACCCCTAGTCTTCCACACTTTTCTTTACCACAGTTCATTTTTAAAGCAGGCAAAAACATGTAAACAATTTGATGCAGGACAAGAGCACACTCTTTGTCTTTACTGCTCCTTGGTAAACAGCTGGCAATTTTAAACAGCAGCATAAGATCCACAGCATACAGCAACACACTTAGTAAATTACTTCCAGCTTTTGGGCTACCCACTGCCAGATAGCCAAATGCTAGCCCACCTGCCAACGCTTCCATCCCAGAACAAAATCCAAAGCGGTGCCTCCATTTTTGTAACCCGTCACCCCTGCCTTTTAGTAAAATGACAGGTGGCATGCTGTTGAAGCTGACAGCAGTACCTGGTGGGGAGGGCTCTGGGAGGATGAGGTTACTCGGCACAGGGGCCTAGGTTTGGCTACTCTGAACAGGGGCACCCAAGTAAATCCGAACACAGGAAGCAATAACTGTAATGTCCAGAACCAGGAATGGGATTCTTCAGTGTGGCTTTTATTCACATCCAAGCTGAACAAACAAAGCATAGATGGATCCCCACGGGGCTACATTCCTGGTAATGCAGATTAGAGACAAAAGAACACTTTATCACTATTTCCATCCCTCAGGCTCTAAACCAACCAGGCACACAGCCCAGACTTGCACGCAGCTTTGGGTACACAGCCCGACTTGTACACTACTTGGGTTTTCCCCACTGGCCCAGCTCCCCCGCTGGCCACTTGATCTGCAGTCCATTTGAGGAATGAACCATTATCCTGTCGTGGCTCCCCAACTACACTAGAGTCTTCACCCTAGAGAGAATTTTCCTTACAATCCCATCTGGGTACTTCCCTCATCACTGGCCAAGTGCCTGAGGTAAAGTAGAAATCCACAGAAGAAATCCGTAGAGGTGGACCTGGTCACTAAAGATGGTGGGCCACCCACCTCCAGCTCCCACAGTCCGTACCTGGCCATTTCTCTGGAAACTGAACCATTCCTTTACTGAACTTTCAAATGTAGATTCTGGGTAGATGTCTGTCACATCTCTACATATCATTTGCATCCCAACAAGCTCTGGACTTGAACCCACTTTTAATTTGCTTAGCCCATTACTCTAGACTTCCTAATATTTAGTAGTTCAATTCCCACATTGTCACACAAGTCCCAGAGTGAAAAACATAGGCCCTTTTAGCAAGAGCAGACACTCACCCTCACGTTGCAGATGCCCCTCAGGCAACTCACAAATCTTCTTGTTCTTCCAAATAAACTCTGGAACACATAGGCAGCTTTTCCTTTACAAGCAGAACTAGGGGGTTGCCCCAGGAATCTGCAGGGAACCCTTTCCTGCCCCCCTGAAGGGAGGGGCACTGAGACCTGAAAGCAGTGGTCTCCACCACTTCAATAATCTTCTGTGTCTCTCTTTAAGGTGGAGACACACACCCTTTTAAACTAAAAGTAGCCCTCTGTAGGGCTGAGGCTCCTAGAGCCTTCACTGAGCTGCTTTCTCAGCAAGCTCCCAGCTTCACACTGAACTGACTCTCAACTCTGCCAGAAAGTAAATACAGAAGACTGAACTGAAGACTGACTTCAACACCTCCCAACGTTCTAACTCCCTTGCTGCAGATTCCAATATGGCTCATGCAACTGCAATAGTTCTATTAGTGATGTCATTCCTCAGTCTCAGCTGAGACTGAGAACAGAGGAGACAGTGCTAAACTCATTTAACTGGAATTTCACAAGCTGCCTTCCCTGCCTACGTCTAGGTCTTACTGGGAGTCTAGTAACCCTGGATAACAAGGGGGTTACAAGTAGATAAAAAAAAGTGTGGTTTTGCAGTTAAATTTGCCTGCTTGACTATTGCCTTGAGGAGAAGAGCACTCGAAAGAAAAGAGGCTCATTTGCATGGAGTAGAGTGATTGGTGAGACTGCAATCAATCCTGCCCCCAAGCTAGCTCTAGAGCGACTGCCCAGCATTCGAGAGGGAGAGTGACTGGAGTGTGCATACTGGCGTACAGGAGGAGCATCGCGGTGACTGAAAGCACTGTAAAAGTTCAAAAAAATGACTTTTCAGTTTAAATTCAGGCTTAACCCGCATCTCAATCGACTGGACATGAGTGCGGTGTTCATAGGGACAATCGGCAGGACTGCCAACCCGCTTCTGTCCAGAGGCCTGCAAGACTGGCTGCAGGCCATTTTCCATTGCAGCAAACAGCTACTGATAATAGTGAATAAAAAAAGAAATAATTGCTAAAACTAAGTAATTTTGCAAAAAGCCAGCTAAATCTGTGTGTAGCAGTGTAATTGCTTTGCAAACAAAGACTGTGTTAAGTTTTACCAGCAAGCAAGCATTTTAAGCCATCAACTGTGAGAATAATTATGGGTTTAGCATCAGTATAAGTTTCAAAGCCATGAGAGAGACTGTGAGTTGTATCAGATATGCAGCAAGGTTTGAGGCAATCCTGTGCTATGAAATACTGAGGCTTTAAGGGACTGTAAGTTAGAGCAATGTTTTCAAAGAATGAAAAGTCCATGATAAATCATATAAATGTGCTAGGAAAAAGAACAGTGCAAGTCTGTGCAGTTTGAGCAAAGTTATCAGTAGAGTGTGTAAATCGGATGTGCAGTGGCTTGACCCAGTTTCAGAATGTTGATGTGTAGGAGTGCTGCCGCTGCCATTACAGGGTGGGGTAGTAATGTAAACACAGCAGCAGAGGAGCCATTTTGAAAGAGAAAGAAAGTGTTCAGTGAAATGGGACTTGAAATAACAGTGAACATTGTTTGTTTTTTCTCTGCAGTCATGGCCTCAGGACCTGCCAATTACCCAGATCATGCCCGGGCTGTGATAGCAGTAGAAGTTAACAAGTTAAGGACATTGAGAGATGTTACTACGGAGGATGACTGCCTCCTCATGTGGCGATTCCTGGATATCCAGTGCAAATATGCTTAATATGCTTAAATGCTGGAAGGGACGTCTTCATGGTACCTCACTGTTCTTGGGTGCCCTAGAGAAATATGGTTTGTTTAAGCACCCAAGATTCATTTGGCTCCCACATGGACAAAAGTTCAAGAATCTGCAGTTGGTAGCACACAGCACCAGACAGAACCTGTTGGAGAGGGCCCCTCAGGGGAGTGTGGCAAAAAGATAGAGGGTGCAGATTTACAGACAGAACAATGTGCATATGTTTCAGATTCTGAGTCACAGAAAGGCATATCAGGAAGAGCATCAGTAGACCTGTGGAGAGTGGGGCCTAGCCCAAGTCTCATAGGAGAAGATGAGATGAGGGAGGCCTTTGAATAGGAGGTTTTGACCTCCACACTCAGCAAAGAGTGGACAGTCTCAGGAGTGAGGATGACTGCTCACTCCTGGGCACAGATTCTCAGTGAGGAAGAAGAAGAGGGATCCTATGTGGCCTTGTGAAAATAACTGTACACAGCCCAAGCTCTTGCCTCAGAGGAATGCATGGAAGAGAGTGGTGATTCCACTGCCCTGGCTGTGCAAGAAAGTCAGGTATCCATTTTTGTGTCTTTGAGAATGAGTAGCTAGCAGAACCAGGACTGGCCACCCTGGCAGGCCAGAGGTCTCAGGTTGACCAAAGCTAGTAAAGAGGAAAGACTGTCTGTAGGGAAGGCAAATGAAATCTGTGGGATGTCCTTTCTTACCTTTCCTCGAGAGTCTGGGAGAAGATTGAGAACAGTAGGAAATCCTGGATTTGGGCAGAAGCAATGAAATGTGTGCATCCTGGTGCAAACAAGCATGTCAGGAACATAATTTTCATGACAAATACAGCCAGTAGAAAAAGAGGCAGGACACTGTTAATGAACACTGTTTCGAATAGTGGATGGAGAGGATGTGAAACCTTTCACAGTGTGAATTATGAGCATCCAGATGGGGTAATAATTCAAGCCGCCTGACCTGTTGTGCTATTGGCTGCAATGCAAAGACCTTCCTGCGAATGTGCCCATGCCTACCAAATGGAAAGCAGAGCAGTGTTAGGCAGTGCTGCCACTACAGCCATAGCAGTACCTATGTTGTTCCATCAGTCTGGGGTCCTGGACTCCAGGTACCCTACATTCATCAGTTCAACAGTGTACTGACTTTCCAGTATCCATCGACCGCCCACAGATGACTTCAGATCCAGAAAGACACCATCCCAGCTATATCCTGATTCATTGTCTGGTAATCAGATGACTTCAGACCAGCTATCTTCCTTTTGTTCCTGTTCCAAGGTTCCATATCCGAGATGACATCACCCCAGCAGTTTCAGGATGTGCCTCTGTCATTCCCAGGAGATGTTGGCCCAGCTGTATCGGAAGAATGCTGCCAGGAAAGTCTTCGGCTGAGGATCAGGTTGGTGCCATTGTCATTCTACAAGGGACTGGTAAGTCCAGACTTTTCTATTCTAATGACTTTGTAGTACACACCTCCACTAGTAGACTCCAGATGTTTGAACTTTCCTCAAAGACTCTCCTCTTGGGACTTTGGCCTGCTAGAACTGTGCTTACTGAGCTCCAGCCTGGAGAGACTCTTTAATGGACTTGCCTTCAGGCACTGTGGTCACTAGATGGGACTTTAGGGCACTCCATCCCCAAATATGGTGTGTTGTAAATAATGTCATCATTTTCTACTGTTTTCTAATGTTTATACTGTTTTCTACTTTTCTAAAAAACATCTTTTGGGATTCTCAGTGTTTTGATGGTAGGGGTTAAGATAGACTGTGCATGCAGATTAGAGTGTGTGTTTGTCTTTCTTTTCTGCAAGTGTTCCTGAATATGATAGAAGAGACGACAAGAAGAAGAGGAGGGCTCATCGAGTTCCTCACTAGTACTTTAGAGTGTAGTGTTTAAAGTACTGTTGTTCTTGTTGTTACTGTGTGGTAACTTATTTTCCTTCCACAGGTATGGTTGTGGGAATGTGGAGTAATGCATAGTGTATGGTATTAGCTCCTAGTGTATGGTTGCATGGTGTCCAGGGTCGGAGAGGTCCCCTGTTTGTGTTGTTTTGGGATTTCAGTTACAGGCAGATTGGTTTTCCCAGAGAGTTAGAGGATAAACAGGCTGTGGCCCTGACCTGCAGTAGGGGTTGCAGTGCTGATCTATTAAGGCTATGCTCTGGACAGTTCTACCAGAGCCACTATGTACCCATAGTCAGTGGGTAGAGTAGAGGCTGATGTGTCAGCCAAAGGCCTCTAGGCCCTTAGTGTTGTCTGCCTGTGTTGGCACATGGTAGGGGAGACGGTAGTGCTACCTCCCCGTAATCAACACATGGGGTGAGATGGCCTAAGCCGGGTGATTAATGACTGCAGACAGTCATTTTTCTGGCCCAGGGTGAGTGTAACCCCCCCTGTTACACAGGCTTATTAGAATCCCAGTAAGACCTAGTGGTAGGCAGGGAATGCAGCTTGTGAAACTCCAGTTAAATGGATTTCACACTGTCTCACTCTGTTCTCAGTCTCAGCTGAGATTGAGGGACGATATCATTTTAGAACTGTCACAGCTGCATAAGCCACACTGGAATATTGCAGTTGAAGGTTAGAGAACATTGGGAATTTGAAGACAGTCTGTGTGCAGTCAGAGAGAGAGACTGTAGTGCAGCAGAGTATGTGCAGGCTCTCAGAGCTTTAAGTTCTGTTTCAGAGTTACTTTGGTTTAGGTGTGTGTTTCCACCTGAAGAAGAACACAGGAACTGGTAACTGAAGTGGTGGAGACCGCTGTCAATGATTCATAGCCCCATCCCTGAGGGGATGGGGGAAGGGGTCTGCCTGTTTTCCAGGTGCACACTCCTTGGGTCCTGCTAGTGGAAAGAAGCTGCCTGTTTGAGTTGTGCTGAGGCACCAGAAGCTCTGAGAGGAAGATTCCTTAATGAGGAAATGCTGTGGGCACCTGCAACCAAAGGGTGACTTTGCTCTGAAAAGGGCCAGTGTTTTTCACCTGAACAGAAGGAATCTAAAGGGACTGTTATTGTGGGGTCAGGAAAGACAGCCAAGTGCAGTTGGAAGAATGTGGGGATTGGACTGCTTAACCAGTGGGGGTCTATAGTAATGGACAATGCCACTTATAAGTATGTTCAAGGCCAGCACAAATGGAAATAAAGAATGTGGGATTGGACTGCTTAACCTGTGGGGTCTAGAGTAATGGACAATGCCACTTAATTTTAAGTATGTTCAAGTCCAGCACAAATGTGAAGCAAGACAAGTAGATGGAATGTGAAATACATTTAGCAAGAATCTACATTGCTAAGTGCTAAAGAATGAGGTGTTTACTGTCCAGAGAAATGGCTGGGTATGAATTGTGGAGACAGAGGTGGGACCTCGCTCCATCAGTAGTAACCAAATTCACCCTACGGATTTGCTCTGAGACACCTTTGCTTTCTCTCAGGTACTTGGCCAGTGCCTTGAAAACAATGACTTTATGTTACTCTGTCTTCCCAAACCACTACTCCACCAATTTAAGGTGAAGTACATTGAATGCAATGTACTTTGCCTCACGTCTTGTTTTAAGCTCTAAAGGTGAATTTTGCAGTGATTCATGGGATTTCAGGTCACATGGGCTCTGGATTGTTCTGCATAGCCTCAGTTCAGGGTAGTGTGTGTAGGAAGCTGTAGGAGACAGTGTGCTGAGAGATCTCGGTGATTCAAACCTTCTAAAAGCTGTTGAAAAAGCCTTTTTGAATAATTTTTTTTTTGCTCAAACTTAGTTCATCGATTGTAGCAAACCCTGCTGTGCTCATATCATTGAGCGTTTATTGTTTGTGTGTGGATTTTGAATGTTAATGTACAACATTGGGTCTGTGTAGTGTAGGAGACAGTGAAAGTGTGCTTTGGGGGAGGGGTGTATCTGACTGTGGTGTAGGTAGATTAATCTGGAGAATATTTGGTAATATTTGTCTTGTATAATAACTGTATTAATGTACTCACAGTAATATTTTCAATAATTCTTGCCATTTCTTTGCTGATTGTTGTGGAGCAGCAGTGCATAATTTTAGTTTGTTTAAAATACATGGTTATATTACATAAGTTTTCAATTTGCTATGCATTACTTAGTGTGTCTGTGAGTATGAGTGTGACGCATCTCATCAAATCAGACACCTTTTATTGTGCCACATAGTAATTTCAGCAATGTGAACCTGCTAGCCACTGCAGCTGTGTGATTTTTGTACTTCTTTGTGGTATCTTTACTGGTACTGGTACTGGTAATAGTGACTGCTACTGCAGCAGTGCAGTACACTGCCCCCCTCAGGCCACGGCTCGCCCCAACTGGCAAAGGTATTCTTTTCCAGATTACAATTTCTGATGGTGAGCTCTGGTTAGGTGTTGTGCCTTTGCATCTGCATCTCTTCAGTGCGCAGCGCAATCTTAATCTGTCTGTGCATTTGCATCTCTTTAGGGCCCAATCTCCATTTGTAACTTACCATATATACTCGCGTACAAGCCGAATATTTTATGACAAATTCAGCATGTCATATAGTACTCCTCGGCTTATATGCGAGTCATTCAGTAATTTCAGGTAACACATAAAGGTATCTCCGTTGTCAGCATACACTTTCATTGTCGAAAATGAGTTCCAAATGTTAAGTGCTGTGCATACGATGCAGCATTCAAGCTGCGAGTGATTGAACATGCTGACAGCACCAATAATTGTGCCGCAGCACGGCACTTTGGTGTCAACGAGAAGCAAGTGCATGAATGGAAAAAGCAATGAGAGCTTCTCAATGAAAAGCTGAAATTTAAAAAGACATGCCGTGGTGATCAGCCAGCATTTCAACAGCTTGAGACAGATGTGAACGAGTGGGTGCTCGCATGCAGGCAGAACGGGTATATTGTAACCCGCATGTCGATTTGTATGCAGGCGCTGAAACTCGCCAAGCAAGAGAAATATCAGCAAGCTGGCATCGAGAATTTCCTTGCTTCTGCTGGATGGTGCGCGAGGTTTATGGAGCGTAACAATCTTACCATCTGTCAGCGTACCAAAATCTCCCCAAAACTCCCCTCTGATCTTGAGGCTAAGGTAGACAGCTTTCACCAATACACTATAAAAATGAGGAAGCTGCATGGTTATGAGTTGTCTCAAATTGGTAACATGGATGAGACACCGATGAATTTTGACCTCCCCTGTAACTGCACTGTGAACCCCTCAGGTAGCAAGACAGTTCTAATAAAAACTTCAGGTCACAAAAAAACACACTTCACTGTTGTGCTGTCATGCATGGCAGATGGTACTAAACTCAAGCCAATGATTGTGTTTAAAAGAAAGACCCTGCCCAAATTTGCCGATTTCCCCAAAGATGTTCTTGTGTACCCACACCCTAAGGGATGGATGGATGAACAGCTTGTAGGAGTGTGGCTTAAGAAGGTATGTGGTACCAGACCTGACGCTTTTCGTAAAAGGCGATCACTACTTATGTGAGATATGTTTAGAGCCCACTTGACTGATTCTGTTAAACAGGCTGCTAAACGGAATCGCACTGACCTGAGTGTTATTCCGGGTGGTCTGACATCGATGCTCCAGCCCTTTGATGTCTGCCTCAATAAGCCATTCAAGGATCGCCTACGCAAGCTGTGGAGTGACTGGATGATGTCAGGCACAGGCGCACTAACTAAGGGAGGCAATCTCAAACAGCCTGACATCGAACTTGTATGCAAGTGGGTCAAGACAGCTTGGGAGGATATTCCGGGAGATATGGTCTTGAAATCATTTCTGAAGTGCGGAATTAGCAACAATCTTGACGGAACAGAGGATGATACCTTGTTTGAGGAGACAGAGGAGACCGAGGAGATGGAAAACAAAGAACCAGAAGATGATGACAGCACATATGCTGACGTTCTCACCGAAGAATTCATGGCAGAGAATGAGGCTGCTTTAGGATTCTCTGACTGAGGAAATTTAAACGGGACTAATGGAGGGATTAATGCATTTTGTGGCACAGCAAGTATAAAAGTAGTTGTTGCTGGTTATTTATGTGGTGATAAGCAAAAAAAAATAAAATAAAGTACTTGGTGATTGGAAAATGATCCTATATTCCCCTATTGTAGTCACAATGTGGGCGCCGGCTTATACGCGAGCCTTTGGGTTTTCTTTCATTTGTAGCCAATAATTGGGGGGGGTTGGCTTATACGCAGGTTGACTTATACGTGAGTATATACGGTAAGTCACAGTTGTTTTTTTGGCTTCCCTTCAGAGCACTGGACTGGTGTGGTGCATAATTCTGCATAAATATTGAACTCATTAATATGCACTTTTAAGTCAGGACAATCATCACGTTCACGAGTCACTCGTGAATGATACAAATCACATTCTTCATCATCACGATCACAAATACAGTCACAAATCATCACGATTTATGATTGCATCATGAATCACATTATTTTTTTTTACTGGTTACTTGGATGTACAGTAACTTTTGTAAGCCTGTTTTGTAGTATCCCATGATTCACCACCCCACCATTGTACTCATTAATGAGTGTTTTCAAGTCGGGGAGTTTTGTGGCACACCTCATCGGGGCCTGGGGAAGTACAGCCATAGGCATTCGCGTTTCTTCATCATCAAAGCTACAAATGCAGCAGTCACAAATCATGATTTACGATCATGTCACGAATCACAACATTATTTTTTTTACTGGTTACTTGGATGTATTGTAACTTTTGTAAGCCTGTTTTGTAGTATCTCCATGCTTCACCACCCCACCATTGTACTCATTAATAAGTGTTTTTAAGTCTGGGAGTTAGACAGTGTCTGCAGTACATACACAGACTGGAAAGAAGACTGACTGCACACATGCAGTTTAGCACACAGTATGCTTGCACTGCTCAGAATACAAAGTGTCACTCATATGGAAGACAACAAAAAAGGGCATTATTACATACAAGGGTCGGGGATGGTGGAGGAATACATTTTTTAACACAGCAAGGAAGGTGTAGGGTGGGCACATCATGGTGTGAGAAAAAAACTAACGTGGGATCTCATGGTGATCCAGCAGCAGTTCCAGCATGGACATAATTTGCAACTGATGTTCCTCTATGCAATCCAACTGCTGCTCGACAGCATTCACCCTCTCATTGTTCTCCTCAACAGCACTCCAAAGAAGTGCCAAGTCAGCCTGCGTTACATGGAGTTCTCTGGGGTCCACATGTTCTACAGGCTGACCTGTTGGTGGTGGTTGTGGTGGTTTGGGTGCTGGTGGAGCAGCAGGTGCTGCTCTTGTCCCCCTCTTCTTAGGGCTGCCGCCATGCACAGCTGCACCCTCTGCCACAAAAGGGCCAGCAGGTGCAGGTATGGCCCATTCTGTGGCAGCCTGCCACTCCAACTGGTGATGATTGAGCATATGGGTCTGGGTACACTGGCCCCAGTCCCCAGGTGAGTCCCCAAAGGCCACGGTGCACCTCCACCTCACATAGGTGGCACCTGACCACACTGCTGTCCTCCCGAGAGTCAAAAACTGCCAAACAATGGAGGTGCGGGAGGACCAGGCACAGGCAGGGGAGGGCCAGATGAACTGGCAGCTAGCTGGCCATGGTGCTCAGCAGGGTTGGGATCCATACCTGGGCCCAGGGGCACATACACATCCTGCTCCAGAGGACCTGGTGCTGGAGCTGGTACTGGACATGGTGGTGGTGGTGGTTTGACTGCCTCAGAGTGAGGAGGTGGTGCTGGTCCTGCTTCCGGGAGGAGGGAGCACTCAGAATTTTCAATTGGTCCAACAGGAACCAGCGGCCATGCTCACCACGTATCCGGATGGTACGACACCTACTAGTACCACGCTCTCCAAGAGCTGCCCCCGCCCCAGACATTCCCTCACCCTGGTCCATCTCTCCTACTGAGCTCCCTCAGTCTGAGCAATCACTACTCACACTGTCACACAACACACTGTCATGCAGACAAACAACTATCTACTTATAAAGGTAAGAAAAATAAAATTTACAGAAAGAACAAATTAAGTAAAAAAGAGTACAGAAAAGGCAAAAAATGTAGCTTTTAAAAAAGCTGTTGGGTCTAAATCAAAGTTTAAATCTCCTCCTCACTCTGATCTCAAAGTATCAGCAGTTACAAAACACACTACTCTCTGTCCATCTGCACAGGAGAAAGTAAAAGTGTCTGCTTGTATGACTCACTTTCTTCCTGCCTAGCTAAAGAGCGTGTGACTTACAGTACTGTTAGACATGTGATGTGTGGGGGGGGGCTGCCAAATCTGAAACACCAAGTGGATCACTTAGAATCCTAATGAGGAACGCAAAGTCCAGTAAAACAATGACTTAGCCTTACTTCACCTTGCCATTCTGCCTTAATGCGAAGTGGTAATGACAAGGCGGAGTGAGCACTTTGCATTGCCCACTCTCGTAGCAGAGTGGCAACTCGAAGTGCCCACTTCGCGTTCACTTCACCGGCAGAATTTAAATTCTCTGCATCTCTAAACCAGTAGCTTCCCTATTTTGTGTTTAAGCCAAATATAAGTCATAAAATTGGCTGTGTTTAAGTTGTATTTTTTTTTTTTAGAATAGGGAATGGATATACACAGTTTCCATCCCACATCTGGCCTATTGTAATTAGTCCCCTCCTGGTCCATCTATGCAAGTGTTGCTTTATTTTAGCGGGCAACATTCCTTTCTCTCCTCCCAACACCTGTAGAGATGCATCCAGGGAGCATTTATTTTTATTTTATTTATTATACATCAGTTTACAACCTTTGAGCCAGCGGCTCATTTCCAAAGTTACCTCGTCACAAAGAGGACAAAACACAGTACAACATTTCGTTACATCATTGTAGGTAACATCATTTTTTTTTTTTTTTTTTACATCATAGCAGGCAACAGTAAGGCAGATATATGCTGTAATTACTTTGTTTACAATAACAGTGTAACAGGTTAGGTATTGACAGGTATAACAGTTAGTCAGATAAGATTGAGAGGTAAGCAAACATTGGTTAAGCAGACAAATTAGTCTTGAGCAGGGACTACTAGGTTAGTAAAAACAGGTGGCTTTGGGACAGGGTAGGTGATAGGTAGGGGGGCGAGCCACTCTGGGAGTTTTGTCAGTTGTTGATTGTGAAGCTACCAGAGAGTTTTGTCGGGTACAATGAGCTTGAACACCTATGGCCGGGGACAAGCACAGCTATGCATGTTAAATGGCTTAAATGGCAGTGTCAGTGGCTCAGTAGGTAGCACACTCGCCTCTGAGGCCGGGAGATCAGAGGGCTGTGGGTTCAGTTCCCACATCTGGCACTTGGGTTAATATCCCAGTACTGACACTGTAATGCAGCATGAGAGGGGTGCTGCATTTCTGAGGTGCCGTCTTTCGGATGAGACGTTAAACCGAGGTCCCATCTGCCTGGATTGGTGGTAGTTCAGGTAGATGTTAAAGATCCCATGGCATGTATCGAAAAGAGTAGGGGAATTTCCTGGTGTCCTGGCCAAATTTCCCTCATTCACTAAAAATACCATCAACAGCTTAATCTGGTTCAAGGTCAGTTGCCATTCATCTGTATCCCCCTCCGCCGGGTCGTGCCTGAAAATAGGCAGGATTTGTCTAGTGCACTTACCCGGTCAACAAAAGCTAAATAAAAATAAATAAAAAAATAAATAGCTGACTTCTAAGTGCGGTTTTAAAACTGGAGATTGAACGGATATTGGTGATGGAGCTGGGGAGAGTATTGTACCAGGTGGGGGCTCTGTAATAGAAGGACCGTTGACCATGTGTGGTCCTGGTTCTTGGGATAGACAGGGTGGCCTTTGAGGAGCTACAAATTTGGACTAAGGGTTGAGCTAGGTAGATAGAGGCTGTCAGACCGGGAGGGGATAGTCCAAGGAGTGTTTTTCGTTAGGAGGCAGGTTTGTATCTGAGCCGTCTCCAGGTTGAGCAGCTTTATGGAAGTCATATAGCTGATAGGTATGGGTTAATCTGGTGGCTCCCATGATTAACCTACAGGCCTTGTTCATGTGTGTGTCAAATTTTATTGAGGGCGGTCATCCGCGCACCATAGACAGGCAGGCCATAGTCCACGAGGGACAAGATTGAGGAGGTGACTGCTAGTCAGAGGGCCTCGGGGGAGGCAGTGCTTAGAAGGAGAAGGATACCTAGCCGTGTATTTGCAGTTGAGGCTAGAGTATCAATGTGGTCGTGGAAAGTGAGGGCAGAGTCAAAGGAGACCCCAAGGTACTTGTACAGGTGGACTTGCTCGAGAGGAAGTTTAGAGCCAGGGAGGATACGGAGTGGGAAATTACTGAGTTTGTTTTGGGGATGGGCAAAGAGCATGGATTTGTTTTTTTAGATTAACTACAAGTCTGTGCTTTTTGAACCAGGCTTCAGCATCATTGAAGGCTAGTTGCAAGGTATCTTGAAGAGAGATGGGGTTTTGGTGAGTGGCAAAGATGACGGCATCATCTGCGTACAGCAGGATTTTTCCTGTGCAAGCTCTGGGCATGGTATTGAGGTATAGTGAGAAGAGAAGTGGGCCTAGGATGGAACCCTGGGGGACTCCGGATCGGATGGGACATGTATTGGAGAGGGTCCCATTAATTCTAACACGCTGAGAGCGGTCCGACAAGTAGCTGGAGCACCAGGAGACCGGGCCGGCAGCAAAGCCGATGCGATAGAGGGCATCCAACAGTAGGGGGTGGGAGACAGTGTCGAATGCCTTTGAGAGGTCAATAAACACTGCCCCTGCTAGTGAGCCCGAGTCAAGGGAGGAATGCAGAAAATTTGAGAACTCAATAAGGGCAGTGCTGGTACTGTGACCTGCATGGAATCCATGCTGTTCATGGCAGAGGATGTTGTATTTGGTCAGGTAATCTGTGATTTGGGTTGCCACCAGTTTTTCAAGGGCTTTGGAGAGGGGTGGAAGGATGGAGATAGGCCGGTAGTTCCCGGCTGAGGACCTGTCACCTCCTTTGTGTATGGGCAAGACTGAGGCTGTTTTCCAGCCTGAGGGGAATTGACCCAGGCAGAGGGACTTGTTGAGCAGGGTAGTTAGGGGGGCAAGGACCTGATCCAGGACCCGGCGGAGGATACTGGGGTCCAGGGAGTTGCTGCCAATATTATTGCTCTTAAGAGCTTGAAGCAGGTGTGGCCTAGCTTCCTGGGGAGTCACCCTGCATAAGTGGAAGCTAGGATATTGAAAGTCAGGGGCGGGTAGGGTTGAAGGAGGGTCAAAGAAGTCTCTGGGGAGGACCGAACTAAGGTCTGTGAATGATGTGTTGAGGAAGTTGGCTATGTGGGCAGGGTCAGTAGAGACAGAGCCTTCGATGGTGATCTGGGAGGGGGGAGGAGAGCATGTGCTCCCATTTAGTTGCTTAATGTTGTCCCAAAACTTTCTTCCGTTCCCCCAGGAGGAGGTAAGCGCCGCCTGATAGTGATCGGCTTTGCTTCCTGATGGCCCATGTGCATTTGTTTCTAGCAGCATTGTAGGCCTGTTCTGTCCGCAGCACGGCCTGTTTCAGTGGCCAGGTGCCACAGGTTATCCCTGTGTTTTAGTAGTTGCAGCAGGGACGGGTACTCAAGGGGCATTGCGGACTTTGGTCCGGACTGCTGTCATGGGAGCGAAAATGTCACAGGCATTGTTGAAGGTTTGGGTGAAGAAGGTAAGGGCGGAGTCAACATCAGAGGCATGGTGTATGGGAGACCAGTTAATTTGGGCAAGATGTAGCTTAAGGCCTTTTAGCCCACCTGGTCTGAGGCGCCGACGAAGAGTGGGATGAGCCGTGGGTTTGGGAGTGAGGGTGGCCCAGTGGAAAATGATAGGAGAGTGGTCACTAATAGAGTCCGGAAGGACCTGGGTATCATGGATTTGTAGAGGGCGGTTTGTGATGACCACATCTAGCAGTGTGCTGGTACCTTTCTTTGTGTTAATTCTGGTGGGTTGGGAGACTAGTTGGGACATGTCAATGGCTGTGAAAGAGTCACGGGTGGAGTTGATGGATGAGCTGAGCCAGTTAACATTCAGGTCACCTACAAGGACTTGGTCAGCTGTGTGAGGTAGGGTTGAAAAGATAATCAGTTAGCGAAGCCAGTGCCACAGTTTGGTTTTTTGGGGGAATGTAAGCAGCAGTGAGATAGAGGGAACCCCTGGAGGGGTCGGGATTCAGTTTGAGGGTTAGGGCCTGCGCTCCATAGGCGAGAACAGGGGCAGGGAGTGTCAGTCCAGTGAGAGAATCCCTGGTGTATATCGCACAACCCCCCCCCCCTGCCTACACGATCCTCCCTGTAGAGGGAGTACCCAGGAATAGTGACAAACGAGTCTGGCGTGGATTTTGATAGCCAGGTTTCCACCACCACCGCGATGACATCAGGCCTATGTGAAGTGATCCAACATTGGAGGGAATCTAATTTTTTCATCAGGCTGCATATATTCATAGACGCAATGCAGAGCCCGGGTGACCCTGTAGGAGGGTTTGAGGGAGCTGGGCCAGGGTTCGGATGAATATTGCCTGTCAGAAGTAATAGTATAACCACAGCCCTGGCCAGGGGACGGTAGAGGGTGAGCTTTCGATATGTATGTCGTGTGGAGGGGGGTGCTTTTGGGCACACGGGTTGGGCAGGGTTTTCCAGGCTGTGAATGTGAGGAGGATAAGTCTCAAGTGGGCGCCTGAGGAAGTAGTAGTAGGGAGAGGACTGGGGGAGGGTGTTGATGACTGGGGCAGACGATGAGAGTAGGGTGTGGCAGGGCTAGCTCCAGAAAAATAGTAGGATCAGGTGCCATTGTGCCTGGGGGTATTAGGTTGAGAGACAATGGTGCCAGGGTGAGGATGAAAGGGAGGCATTGTAATAAGAGGGCTAACATACTGCTTTGTGGTTGCAGCTGGGTGGTAGGTCGAAGTTGTTTTTAAGGCCACTCAGCAAGTGTGGATGTCACTTTGGAATAGTGGTAGGACATGGACTCTGGTGGCCAGGGTACCAGGTTCAAGACCAACTCAGGGCAGTTGGACACAGGACCTAGGTAAGAGCTGTGCTCCACGTTCTGAGGCCAGGACACAGGGTAGGTTTGGGACCAAAAGGGGTGCTTAATAGTGACTCCTAGTGGCCACTTGAGAAAAGGCACAGCCGTAATGGCAGGAGGTCTAGGCAGGATTTAGTACAGCATCAGGTGTGGGAGTGGACAGAGCCTCTGTGGTCAGGGAGATAGGAAGAGGGATAGAGGCTTTCGAAACTAGAAGAGCTAGAGGCAGTAACAGAGGGTACTCTAGTGGCATGGCATAACCTGCAAAGGGAAAAAGGGACTTAGTATTTCAAGCCACAGGAAGTGATGTCATCAGGTAGGGACTATAAACAAAGGGATGACCCTGGGTGGGAGGTGGCTGGGGCAGTTGACATGCGTAGTGTGTCGACGGGCTAACCCCCCTTCACAGGTGCTGATAGAGGTTGTTTAAATTACCTCTAGAAGCACCACTGTGACTTTCGGCTCCAGGAAGGAGCTCTGATCTTTTGGGCAGACAGCGGGCAGCTTCCTAGCCAGTGGGGGAGCAGTGGGCCTCTAGAAGCACCACCACCGCTGGGATTGGTGATGCTGTTCCACCACCAACTGGTGTGCCTGTTTCCATACCTTCACAGTACTTTTTGTACAGGGGTTGGAAATCTGGGGTACTGGGGGGGGGGTATCGCTATAAAAGGAGGAGCCCACCAAAAGGGAATGGTACAAAGAGGATCCACTTCTTCATTCCAGGTCTGGCCACTGTGGATGCCTAATGAGGTCCTCTCTCAGAAGATCCTGTATGTGTGCCATTTGAGCTGCCAGGTAGTACAAATGTATATTGGGTAGCCCTAAGCCTTCTTCAGATAGTCCCTCCATGGAATCTGTTTGCGAATTCGTGGTCTCTTGCCCTGCCATAGTAACTGGGTAATTGTCCCTCTATATATTTTATATATTTCAAGGGTAATGAAATAGGGATTGACTGGAACAAATAGAGTGCCTGGGGGAGAACCGACATTTTAATTAAATTCACTCACCCTATTAAGGACAAGGGAAGGGCTCTCCATCGAAAACAATCTTGCTTAATTGTTTTGCACCAAAGGGTTATAGTTAACTTTAATTATATTTGATAATTTGTTAGTCAGGATAATTCCCAAATATTACATTTTTTCAGAAGGGGAGATAATCGCTCTACCAATAGTAATTGGTGCTTTCTTTCATCCTAGAGGGAGCCACTCAGTCTTATTCCACTTAATTTTATGGCCCCATAGAAGACCATATACACTAAAAATTTTGATGAGATCTGGCAAGGCTTCTCCAGGGTTATCCAGGAAAAAAAGGACGTCATCTACAAAAAGCGATATCACTTGGCTGGTTCCTTTTTGATTATACCTCTTTATCGTAGAGTTAGTCTGAATAGTTACTGCAAGGGTCTCTATACTGAGAACATAAAGCAGGGGCGAGAGCGGGCAACCTTGCTTAGTACCAGGAGAGAGGGGAAAAGGGAGGTGTAAAGTATTATTTGTAAGTATTTGGGCCCTCAGTGCATTATACAATGCTTTATCCAGTTTAAGTAAACCTCTAGCAGCCCAAATTTCTCCAGCACGTGAACATAAATGACCATTCCACCCGGTGAAATGCCTTCTCGGCATCAAGAGCCAGAAGGCCTCTCATTTTGTCCTCTCTTTTAGACCATTCATGGATGACATTCAGTGACCTTCTAAGGATATGTTTGGATTGGTGGCCTTTATTGAAACCCCCTTGGTCTTTGTGGATTAGGTCAGGGAGGAGGGGATCCAACCTGTTCGCTAATACTTTAGTTATTATCTTATAGTCTGAGTTAAGGAGCAAGAGTGGTCTATATGATTCATATTGTTTTGGATCTTTACCAGGTTTAGGTAAAACAACTATTGTAGCTAGGGTTTGGAAGTCTGGCAGGGTGCCCTCTTGTAAAGCTATATGGATCATTTCTACCATCAGGTCCCCTAATGAGTCCCATGTATGTCTATAAAAGTCAGCTGGGAGGCCATCTGGCCCTGGCTCTTTACCCCTCTTCATAGTTTTGACCACCCTTTTGACCTCTTCCAATGATATGAGAGAACCCAGAAGCTGGCCCTGGGAGTCATTTAGCCTTGGGAGGCACACATTCTCCGCCCAAAACTCATAGGGGTCCAAATTTGCCAGAACTTCTGAGGCATACAGACAGGTATAATAGTCCCTAAAGATCTTATTAATTTCCCTGTGGTCATATGTAACTGATCCTGGCTGAGGGGACATTCTAAGAATGGTGCTCTCCACCATTTTCTTCTTAACTAGGTTGGCTAACCATTTGCCAGCAGAGTCACCTTTTTTTTTTTTTTTTACCAATTATTTTACCAGGTGAGACACACTAAGCTGAAAGCTTGTTTGCAGGTGCAACCTGGGAGCATGAGGAAGTTAAGTGACTTGCTCAGGGTCACACAGTATGCAAGTGGGGGCTGTGGGATTTAAACCCAGGTCTCCAGATTTGCAGCTCAGAGCCTTAAACCACTGCGCCATACTACCTTCAAAGTGGGAGTATGATTTAGTAAACAGCAGGTCTCTCTCCAGCCACTTGGTGGATATCTGATGATATTGACTTTTCAAGCTTTTTAGCTCACTGACAGTAGCAGGGGAGGGGATCACCATATTCACACATTCTAGAGCTAAAATTTTATTTTCCAGGTCCCTTTCTGCCTTTTCTAGCTTTTTTCCCTAATAAATGCCTTGAGAGCATCCCAGACGTATCTGATATGAGTTCCTTGATTGCGGTTGTTAACTATAAAATCTTTGATCTTGTCATTAATAGTCTTAATATGTCCAGGGTCCATCAACAAAGACTGGTCTAATCACCACTGGGGGGGGTCAATTCAGGGGATCCTAAAGTCAAAGTCACCAGTAGGTGAGCATGATCAGAAATAAGGACTGGGCTGTATGATGCCGAGAGATACTCATTTACTAGTATCAGGGAGAAAAACATTTAATCGAGCCTTGAATAGACTTGATGAGCATGAGAGTAGAAGGAATATTCCTTCTCCCTAGGGTGGCAATGGTGCCACACCTCTACCAAGGCTCTCTCCTATATCATACCCTGTAGGGCTGCTGCCCCTCATGAGGCCATGCCCGCCCTATTCCCGAATAATCTAGTGATGGGTCCAGATAGGTGTTAAAGTCTCCCCAATTATTACATTCTCTTGATAGGGCACTAGTGTAACTTGCAAATGTGTAAAAAAAACAGTGCATCATAGTTTGGGCCATATATCGAAACCAGTGTCAATTGAGTGCTCCCACCTCAGCCTCCATGATCACAAATCTACCTTGATGGTCAGAGCGGGTGGATTTAACTTTATGTGGGAGACCTGGACAGAGCCAAATCGCCACTCCCCTAGCTTTAGATGTAAAAGGAAGCTAGAAGTGACCCACCCCATGTTTGTAAGCTAAAGCCAAAGCCTCTCTCTTGTACAATGAATCTCTTGCAGAAAGGCAACATCAAACCCCATCTTTTTAACTGCATCCAGATCCTCGTCCATCTTCACCATAGTGCACAACCCTGGACATTCCATGTGACACAACATAGGCTAGCCATAATCTAGAGCAAGATAAAGATTTAAACATGCCCTCTTCTTTATACATTGGTTCAAAAGAAAGTCTTTTATTGTGGTATAACCATGGTGTTCAAACTTTTTTAACTTTTTTAACCCGACTATTACCGAACCCCCCCCCCCACAGATAACACTAACTTCCCCCAACATTTAACTTCCCCAAAACTTCCTACACAGGATCCCTCTCTTTTTTGAACCTTTCTCTCTTCCTTCTCCCCCCACCCCTGTATTTTCCCAACCCAAAAGTGTAAGGATTAAAACCGCAATCCTAAACCACTTCCCACCAGACTTTAGGAATTCACCCATCCCACTGATCCTCATGGTAAGGGCTGGGGATCTGCTATAATAAACATAACGTATTCTCATCTATGCATACTGATCTCACCTACATCTGTCTGTAGGGAGGTGGTAACTGGGAGGGACCTAGGGACATTTTCCTGGAAGGACACCAGGAAACCCCCAAACGGTTTCACTGGACTTTCACTTCCAGGTGGCAGACTTACAATTTCCTTATTGCACCCCTTGCTCATGGCAAAAGCCCACCCAGAGTGGTGGTAACGCCTGAGTTTCCCTCTATATGCATTTACAGTCTTGATTTAATAGCTCTTCCCACTTCTAGTACTAGGAGTGTCGAATATCAAAAGAAATTTTGTCATTCCAATGGTCATCAACCCCGTACTAACCTCGATCTCAAAAAAGAAAAACACTGCAACCAGCCCTTTGACATTCGTTCCCAATCTTAATCTTATTCAAAAGATCTCGTTCTACAATATTTAATTAGACGGTGAGATAACTTGTTAAATGCCTTAATCTCAATTTGCTTCAACCTTGAGCTGATTTCTGCAAAAAAAAGAGGAAAGAAAAACTAATGTTGGTAATTACTATGTGTAATTTTGTAAATAGACGTGATTTATGATGTGTGCCCAGCCTACAAGGAGACATTATCCTCTCTGCTTCCTCGAAGCCCCACATCAGAGTTTTGATTCCAGAGCTCACAAGGAATGAGTAGCAAGCCAAAATGAGGCTCCTCCAATGGAGAGGAAGGCACAACACAGAGCCCAGACCTCACCATTTTAGGCCACCACCTGGTAGCTTTAGTTCATTTAGGCAACTGCTTCCCAAACTGCTCGCCCTCATGGCACATTAAAACAAGGGAAGATAATTTTTTCTCAAACTTGCCAGGCTTTCATTTAAGAAATAAAAAACAGTTTGCCATGAAAGAAGCATTACAACTTATTGTCTTTGTCCGCTCATTGTTTAAATTTGGTCCATTAAAGTCCCATGGGTATGCTGAGTATAGTCCAGATTAAGGAACGTAGCTCCTTGTGCCTATGTCCCCCCCATATGCAGGGGATTGTAGAGCACAGTGAAACCTCACTGAGGGAGAGGCACGGGTATAACACAGAGCCCGGAAGCCGTCCTGATAGGCCACCACCTGGTAGTTATGGGACTTGGGGCCTCTGCTCCCTAAATTGCCCCCCCAGTACAAATCCCCACAGCAAAAGGAATCCAAAAAAAGCAAACTTAGCTTATTTGTATGGTTTCAGCTTCATCTGTTGTCCTTTTCAGCCGGGTTCTCCCTGGCTGGGCTCTGTGGTCCTTCCCACTCCTTGAGGAACTCCTACGCCGCCACCGAGTCCATGAATGCTCTCTGTCATTTCCCCTGTGGCCTCACTATAAGACAGGCTGAGTATACCAAAGAAAATGGACAGTTCAAGTTGTGTAGCTTTTCTTAACCTCTGTAAAGCTTGTCTTTGGACATGAAGTGCACGGAGTAATCATGGAAAATACTAATTCTGTCTTGGGCTGCAGAATAGGGCCCATTTTTCTAGCCACCTCAAGAACCCTCTATCTGTTCTTGTAGCACAGGAACTTCACCAGCAAGTGACAAGGTCTTTGGTCAGGTTGTAGCCACTTACCAGGGGATCAGTGGGCTCTGCCTCCAAACTGCAGTCTTGCAGCAGAGACTAAGTTTGTTTTCAACAAGAGCAAATGTAGGATGTGCAATCTTTCCCTTCCAGGCCTTCTGGCAGCCCTATAATTTGAATATTGTTCCTCCGCTCTCTGTTTTTATGGTCATCAAGTTTGTCCTTCAGCCTCTCTATATCCTGTAATGCTTGGCGAGTATCAGCTGACATAGAGGGCATTAGATCTTCTTGGGAGCTACACGGGCTTCTAGCTCTGCCAATCTTCCCTCATGGGCATCAACAGTCTCAGAGACCGAATAAACTGTTTGCTGCAAGTGTTGAAGTTGGGAAGTCAGGTTGTCAAAGCCTGCTTGCGTCTTTGTGCCCAAATCACATTTTAGTCCATAATCAGCACTCCAGTATGATATAATCTGCTCCTGATTTTGCCATGTCGGAGAAGCGGTCTCTATATTCTGCACCATGGAAGGTCATTGAGAGCTGGGCGTATGGCCTACCTGGCCCAAATCTTGTTGTGGGCACTGCAGGTTAGGACATTCTTATTTTGATTGTTTTTTCCTGATGTTTGTGTAGAAGGCATTAGCAAACTACCTGTTTATAAAATTAGTAAGGCTGGTTGCTATATGTGGTGAGATTTGATAGATTTGTAGCAGATCCTAGCAGAGCTCCACAATTAGCACTCTGCCATTACTGCCAGCCAGGCCATGCCCCCCCCTCCCCACCGACCTCCTTTCTACCTATATACAATATCCCCACATGAAGCCAGGCCATACTTAATGAAGGCCCTCAATAGAACCAGCCCTTGCAATGACCAATTGGACACTAAACTCCTTCAGCTGGTACTGGACGTGGTCCTCCTCCCACTCACTGATCTTCTCAATCAATCACTATGCCTGGACCAGTTTCCCCTTGCCTGGAAAACAGCAGTCATCACACCCATACACAAAGGTGGTGACTGCCCCTCCCTGAGCAACTACAGGCTGATCTGCATACTCCCCCCCCCATCAAAAGCGTTGGAAAAAATAGTGGCAGTTCACTCACAGAATACCTAGTCAAACATGAAATTATGTGCAAAGAGCAGCATGGGTTCCAAGCTGGACACAGCAGCACAACTGCCGTATTAGAATTCTCCAGTTTCTTACACTGTGCCTTAGACTACAGCAACCTTGCTGGAGCCGTGTACATCAACCTTTCCAAGGCCTTTGACACAGTCTCCCATCCTCTCTTGCTCGACTCCCTCCTCCAACTTGGCCTCTCCTCTGGGCCCCTAGCCTGGTTTCACAGCTATCTGTCTTCCAGAACCCAGTGTGTTAAAATCCATAGCACCCTGTCCAATACACTGCCTGTTCACTCTGGAGTCCCCCAGGGCTCCATCTTGGGACCTCTCATTTTCAGTCTCTGCCTTAATGCATTTCCCAGTTCCTGTGCTGGAAGGTTGCTGCTCTACGCTGACGATGCGGTCATCCTTACAGCACATCAAAACCCAGTTGCCCTGCAAGCCACGCTCCAGAACTCCTTCACCCAAACAGAGCAATGGTACTCTGACCACAGGTTAGCCATCAACCTAAAAAAAACAAAGACCATGCTTGTAGCCCGTCATCAGAGCAAAGTCAGAAACTCCACCCTCCAGATTCTGCCTTGTACACAGCATCCTCTTAAGCAAGTAGCCTCCTATAAATACCTGGGCATCACTTTTGACACAGCTCTCACCTTTCACTCCCACATCAACACCCTCTGCTCTGCCATTAACTCACGAATAGACCTACTCTACCGCCATAAGGAATGCCTTCCCCCGATGCACTTTGGCCAGCTATCACCTCATCAGTCCTGTCCCTAGTAGACTATGGACTTCTGATATATGCAGCAGCAGACAAAACTACTTCACTGAATAAAATCCACTTATCAGTTAACACAGTCTGCAGGCTCCTGACTGGTGCCGACAGGCGTACCCATAGCTGCACACTCTCCTCCTTCTCCAACTTGCTCAACCTCGAGGAGAGAATTCGCTATCAGACTGTTCTGTTGACTAAGAAAATACTTCTAGGTCTTCCCCCCTGGGTTGACCTCCTCCCTTCAATGTGCAACTACTACCATCCCTACATACAGTAAGACCACCTTTCTGATACCTAGAGCCAGGATGTCACTTGCTCACAGATCCTTTTACTATAGGACTCCCATCCTGGTTCAGCTCCCTCCCAGACTCCATTACCAATCTCCCAAAAATAGGTACTTTCAAACTCACCCTCAGAAATCACTTGCTTACCTCACAGCACTACAGCTGTGCATAACTAGTCCAGTGCACCACTCCTATGCACGCTCTCACTGAGGGCTAGCCACAACCTTACAATCTCCTTGACAGTGCCCCTAGGGCTGCAAATTACCGCCTCTCCAGCTACCAAACCTCTGGTCACATTATTTACTGTCTAGCTACCTCACTGTATAGGCCAATGTTATTTCCACCTGTAAAAAATGCTGTTACAAACTGGCTAGCATGCATAAAGCACTGCTCTGGCCTTGGTTTTAACCTTTTATAATAAGATACCAACCAAACTTGTCTGAACTTCTCTGTTGTCAAATAACCATTCAACAATGTAAACTTGTAAATCTGGTAACTATTTGCCTGCTTGTGGAAATTGAAAATCATGTAACCATGTGCTTGCCTGTTGAACTTTGTATCTGTCTATGTCCTATTGACGAGGAGCCTTTGGAAACGAGTCTTTGACTTGAAGGATTGTAATTCCAACTGTACTATTAAATAAATAAATAAATAAATGTTTTTGGTGTCCTCTCTTTTGTCTACAGGAATCACTTGAGTGGTTTTCCAAAGAGTAGGCACTGCTTGGGTTAAAATGGATAGGCTGAAAATTCTAATAATAGGGACTGCTAGAGCTGGAGCTGCCAGTTTGATGAAATTTGTCAGTAATCCATCTGGACCAGCAGATCCATGAGGAGATGCAGCACCTCAGCAGTGGAGACCGATACAAGGGTAATGGAGGATCCGGAAGGAAGGTGCATATCAACAGCAGGAGTGGGGGACTGATTAAATTTCTTCAGGTATTCAGAGAGATCAGAGAATTGAGTGTTCTGGTATTTGCAATCTTAAGTAATTTGTTACAGTTGTTATCTATCGTCATTTCGTTATAACCTGCTTGGGTTTTGGCCTATAAAGGTTCTGATGAGTTTCCAGAAACTCGGGTGTCACCAGCTGAGGCTTGGAGTAGCTTATGCAGTAGTCCCTTTTGCCTCCAATGTCTATTTTGCAAGCATTCCCTATATTTCTACAACTAGTCCAGTCATATGTCCTTTGGGAGTTCTTTGCCAAGGCCTTGTCCCTTCTTTTCATGGTCTGAAGGAGGTCTTTGTGTATCCATCTGTTTGCAGACCCCCTGATTCACCTTTTTTTCAAAGGGGCATGTAGATCCTGTAGAAAGAAAGCTTTGTAATCAGGTAGTCCAGGGCAGTGTTTACATCCTCAGAGATGTAAATAGGAGACCAGTCAATGTTATTAATATAATTCTGAAGTGCTCTTGGGTTCAGTTTAGTGAAATCACAGAACTGTATAACTCTAGGTGGGGGGTTAGGGCAGTGACCATTCCACATGCAAAAAGTAGGCAGGTGATCACTTATAGAATTGGATAAGGTGCCTGCAGCCATAATTTTATGTGCTCTGTTTGTAACAATCAAGTCCAGGAGGAACTGATGCTCGCAATTTGCTGAGATTCAAGTAGGGCTTGAGATCAATTGTGATAGGTGAAGTCATGCAAGAGCTTCAGTGTACAAACCAGAGTGGCTTCCTGATAAGTCAAGGTTGAAATCATTCATTAGAATGACTTCAGATTTACCCTTAGAGTAGAAAGATAGTCCAGGAGCCCATTTAAGCCAGGGAGAGCCCCCTTTGGAGGATTATAAGCACATGCCAAGTTTAGTCTTTTAGCTCCACCTAAAATCAGAACAGCATGAAGAGTTTCGCAGAACCCTGATAACCCAGAATTTGGTCAAAGAAATTAAGATGTTCTTTATAATAGAAAGTAACCCTGCCACCCCTTTGTTTAGTGGGACAATCGAATCTTGTGATGTTGTAGCCATTTATTTTATACATAGTATCTGGTATGTCTGGCCTAAGGCAGGTTTCAGTTAATCCTAGAATGTCCGGACTATAGAGGGCAGCCCAGGCTTCCAGTTCTGGAAAATTTGCAGGTACACTTCTGATATTCATGTGTACAGTTTTCATGCTCTTGGGAGGGCGGGGGACGAAAATCAAGCTAGCTAGCAGCAGCTCCAAGCAGCAGCTTGGTGGAATCAGCAGGAGGCTGGCAGGCTTAGTGAGATTACAATTTAAATTATACAGAGAGAGAGTCCAACTTCAGCACTCGGAGACAAGAAAAAGGCACCAAGGTTTAAAATGGGCTAGTTATTCCTTTCCATACCTTCCTAAGGCCACCTGGTGAACTTCAGTTGGGTGTGCAGCGAGGGACTGGGGAGGGTTCTTAACAGGCTTAGCCCTCATGACCCTGGGGAAAGAGGGAGAAAATCAGGCTTAAATATTTTGGAGAGAACAGGGCATGGCCAGTAGAAAATAAGCAGAGAAAAGAACTGTAGGAAAGGAGACAGGGAGATAGAATTTCAGGGAGAGGTGGGAGGCAGGAGTTTACAAGCTAGAGCAGGACAGAGCAGAGAGAAAAGAGTAAGGAAAAGGGCAAAAATGTCTGCTGTATATATTGTCTCTGTAATTGGACCTGGAGCTTTTGAAAAGGAGTCTTTGACTAAAAGGATTGTAATTCTGAATAAACAAATAAATAAAAAAGTCTTAATAGTTTAACAGAACCACTGCAATTTAGAACTATAGCATCATTTTATAATCTAAAAGGAAAATCAAGTGAGCGAACAGCAGCTCCAAGCAGCCGCTCAGTGAAATCAGTGGTGAGGGCCGGCCGGCTTAGTGAGATTACAATTTAAATTATACAGAAAGAGTCCAACTTCAGTGCCAGAGACAAGAAAAAGGTGTCAAGTTTAAAATTGGGCTAGTTATTCCTTTACTGTACTTTCCTAAGCCCAGCTGGGAACTTCAGTCAGGTGTGCAGCGTGGGGATTGGGGAGGGCGTCTCAACAGACTTAGCCCTCATGACCCTTCCTAAGGCCAGCTGGGGAACTTCAGTCGGATGTGCAGAGAGGGGACTGGAGAGGGCTTCTCAACAGGCTTAGCCTCCCATACCTCCACAATTACTGTACACAGTTACTTGTCCCTGTTCCCAGTCTTATCCATATGGTTTCAGTATCAGTAGCCCCCATTTTAATTTTATGTGATATATCAACTGATTTTAAAAGGTTTGATATATAAGCTGCTACCCCCCCTCCTCTTTTTTCTCCTTTCTATCTAGGTGATACAATGCGTAGCCTGTTATTTCTATGCCCCACATGTCACTTGGTGTTTGCCAGGTTTCTGTTAGTCCCATCGAGATTGTTACACATCATTGCCTCTACTTCCTCTATTTTGTCTCTCATACTTGTAATATTTGCAAGTAAACATTGCAACCTGTTATGACTGTTATCTCCCTTACTCCGTTCATATTTATTTTGTGCACCTGGCTTTGCAGGGGTGGTGTCATCCTACAATATCCACCCCCCCACCAACTAGTTTAAATGCTTTTGTATTTCTTCTGCAATTTGATTAGCTAGAGTAACTGTTCCCAGGGGGTTTAGGTGTAATCCATCCATAGCATATACATTTTTGTTTTGAAACAACATATTCTACATGTGTAGGAAATGTATTATTGTGGTTTTACACCTGTTTATTAAATATACATTTATTCCTTTAATGGTATGGTTTTGTCCTCATCAAAACTTAACTTTGAGAGTATACCAGAAATAATGGGGGTTTTTCCATCTTGTAGGATTATGTCCGCATATTCCATAATCTCCCTGGTCACATCCTTTTCATGATCCCTCCCCACGTTAATAATCCCTACATGTATGACCACCACTTAACTTCCTTTCTTGCTATCCATTAGCCATGGAAGCCTTTGCTTTATATCCTTGACCCTAGCTTCTGGTAAGCAGCTGAGGATTGTATTAGTTGTATTTTGTTTACAGGTGATGGAGTCTGTCTTCTTCAGTATGGAGTTCCCAATAACTAAGATTCTTACTTTCTTTTCCCACTATAGTGGGCAGTAAGGTGGATGGGGTAACCTCCATTTGGCCTATTTCTGCCTTTGTCTCATTCTCTTCCATACCCAGGGGCATATCTAGTTTGTAGAAAAATTTCATTACTTCCCAGGGCCCTTCTTCTTTTATTTTTTGATATTTTATAATCGTGGCCCTACTAGTGTCCTCCATGTTACTTTCATTTGCTACCCAAATCCCTAAGGCCACGATATTGCTACCAGGGCCTCTGGCAAGAGGATCACAGATTTAGAAGTGGGTAGCCATCTGGGAACTAGTGGCCATTGAACAGTATGGTTCATGATAAACACAGCAGTACAGCAAGCTCACACAGGCAAAGGTATTGGACTTCAGGGGCTGACTGCACTAAAATAGGTGCATGCCTAAGGAATGCACTAACCAACGGGCAGGAAGGAGGGGTGGAAGAACAATGGGGAATAATCAAAACTGCCATCATAGAGGCAACAAGCCTTTGTGTGAAGCAAATAAACAAAACAAAATGATGTAAGAAACCACTACGGTTCTCAAAGGAGGTGGCAGGGAAGGTTAGGGAGAAAAAGAAAGCATTCAGGAAGTACAAGGAATCACATAATGAGCAGGACAGGGAATTGTATCAGTTAAAGCAAAAGGAAGCAGGGAAAGCAGTCAGAACAGCAAAGGCCCAAACCGAGGAAAAGATAGCCAACTCAGTTAAGAAGGGGTATAAAACCTTTTATAGGTAGATGAGGGAGTGAAAGAAGACCAAGGGAGGGATAGTGAGGCTTAATATAGGGGAGGGGGTGGGCAGAGGGTGACTGTGAAAAGGCAGGGATACTAAACAAATATTTTTGCTCAGTATTCACAAATGAAGAGGGGGAGCTACATAAACCAAACAGTAGAAACACTCTGGATATGGGGGTTGATACCAGCCCATTCACAGAAGAAAGGGTTCTGAAAGAGCTCTTAAAAGTAGATGTGGACAAAGCAATGGGGCCTGATGGGATTCATCCCAGAATTCTAAAAGAAATAAGGGTAGAACTAGTGACACCACTGACTACCCTATTTAACAAATCATGGGAGGATGGGGTGCTACCTGAGGACTGGAGGAGGGCAGATGTTATTCCACTTCAAAAAAAGTGGGAGCAGGGCAGAAGCAGGAAACTACAGACCTGTTAGTTTAACCTCAATGATTGGGAAAATGATGGAATCATTTCTGAAGGAATGAATTGTTGAGTACCTAGAGGCCAGAGGGGCACAGGACCTAAGGGAGCATGGATTCAAAGTGGGAAGGTCATGTCAGATGAATCTAATAGATTTTTTTAACTGGGTGACCAAAGTAGTAGATCAGGGAGGGGCTGTGGACATGGTCTTCTTAGACTTTAGCAAGGCATTTGACACAGCCCCCACACAAAAGATTAATATACAAATTGGCAAGCCTGGGAGTGGGTCCCAAGATGGTAGCCTGGGTAAAGAATTGGCTGGAGAACAGGACACAGAGGGTAATAGTAAATGGAGTCCACTCTGAAGAAAGAGGGGTTACTAGTGGGGTACTGCAGCGTTCAGTACTAGGACCGGTCCTCCTTAATGTCTTTATAGGTGACATTGCAGAGGGACTGGAAGGAAAAGTATGTCTCTTTGCAGACAACACAAAGATCTGCAACAGAGTTCATACACAAGGATGGGCGGAAAGGATTAGAAGGGACTTGGCAAGGTTGGAGGAATGGTCAAATGTATGGCAGCTTAGATTCAATGCTAAGAAGTGCAAAGTAATGCACATGGGAAACAAAAATACAGGGGGAAGAGTACACAATAGGGAGTGAGATACTAACAACAACAAAAATGGAAAGAGACCTGGGGGTAGTCATATCAGATGACCTAAAGGTGGGCAAGCAGTGTGAGAGGGCAGTAAGGAGGGCTGGGGGGATACTGGGATGTGCAGGGAGAGGCATCACCAGTAGAAAACAGGAAGTTGTTATCTCTCTGTACAGATAACTGGTGAGACCCCATCTGGAGTACTGCGTGCAGTTCTGGAGACCCAGTCTCCGCAAAGACATAGATAGCATGGAGGCAGTCCAGAGGAGAGCAACTAAAATGGTGCAGGGTCTGCACCAGAAGACATATGAAGAGAGACTTAAGGAGCTTAATATGTATAGCCTCGAGGAAAGGAGGGAGAGGGGGGACATGATAGAAACTTTCAAGTACCCCAAGGGAATCAACAAAGTCCAAGAGGGTAGCATCTTTCAGAAAAAGAGGTGTGCAAGAACAAGGGGCACATTTGAAGATAGAGGGGACGGCTCAGAGGTAATGTGAGGAAGTATTTTTCATGGAGATGGTTGTAGATGCATTAAACATCCTTCCTGAGGAGGTTGTGGAGTCAAAAACAGTGGTGGAATTCAAGAATGCATGGGACAGTCATAAGGCAATTCTAGGGCTGGTAGTAGGAAGAAGTAGGCTGTTGGTTAACTAGGATCTGCAGCTTATCCATTAAGTAGGAACTGGGCAGACTAGGTGGGCCAAGCAGTCCTTATCCGCTGTCAGATTCTCTATTTCTATGTTTCTATGTATCATGCTGGTGTGTACTCAGAGTTTCATGTATTTCCATTTCCATCCCTGCCATTTTGGTTTTGAGGGTTTTAACTCCTCTTTCACGCTGTTAGCTCTTTACATTTAAGACACTCATATTGCTCTTCCAGGGGTTTCAGCTAGGAGTATGAACATCTGACACTTTCCGCTTACTTTAATAGCCCCATTTTGTATTAACACTGCCAGAAATCCTCTACTACATCTGTTTGTTGCATTTTATTTATTTTCTTTTTATAGTGTTTTTGTTGTTTTTTATTTAAGATCTCGTTTCCTACCTGTAACAGCTTTCTGTTTCAAGTACAATAGAATAACTGACCCCTCTGCTTCAGACTGTTGTTTGGAATAGTGGGAAGGTCCTTTTCCCCTTTTCTCCGCCAGACACGTCTGACACATGCACTAAGATGCATGTGGCTCTGCGCGCATCTCTGTGCGTGCTCACTGAGCTCATACTGCTCGCTCTGCATTAGGCTTTTATGCCTCTGAGGACTGGAAGTGATGTCACTCCTGCCTCATGCTCCCTACACCTGCAAATTCAATAGTTTCACTAGTTAAGTTTCTTTTAAGGGTATAACCCTAGTATAGTCCTTTAGCAGATTTACTTTATATGTGCCCCAAAAAGTTTGATTTGTACTCAGTACTGCTAGGTTGGTTCTCCATAGCTCAGTAGTTCACACTCAGTCTCTGGACTACAGAACTAAACAGTTTACTTCCTGCATCCTCTGTTCCCCTGTTCCTGCTACCCCCACAGATAAGAATCACCAAATCTGGACACTAATTGTCTCAATTGCTGTGTTATTCTACAGGCAGGCTCATTCGCCCTCTCTTGGGCATTGCAACTGCAGAACTGGTGAAGCGCACCAGTGTTCAGGCAAACCCTTGTGGTAGCCTGGGGCATGACAGCAGGGATTAACTACGCTTTGGGAGGCATAACAGACATTCGACATCCATGTGTTAAAGGGTAATGTGTGATTAAGGTGTTAATAACACATTAATATAGTGGTAGTATAGACAGATATATATATATATATATATATATATATATATATATATATATAATACACACACACATACAGTATTTATCAAATGTTTGTGTAGATACTTTGTGCAAATAGCAATGATATTTTTGTGACCTCTGGACCTGGAGTGAGAATATCAACATATTCTCATTGTAGGTCCAATATTCTCCTCTAAATCCAGAGATCACAAAATTTCCACACTGTAGGACCTGATTGGTGGAAGCTAGAAGTGTGAGATGCACAGTTCTAATTTTAGAACTGAATTCTTCACCGCTTGCTGGTTCTCACCCATTGATTTCACTCTGTGCCTACCCCACTATAGCATGTTGGTTTGACTCTTATTTAGATATATTTATTCCCTGTCCCAAAATGACATACCAAACATAGTTTTTAAGAAAAATTAATGAGAACTAAATCCTTTCTGTGATGTCCAGCTAAAGTGTGCCTCCTATCATTGCTGCAAGAAGAACATCTTAGATCACCTGCCGGATCCCAACTCCCATTCCAACAGTCAGCTTCTGGATAGACTTGCCAAGATCCAGCATCCACTCTGTGGCTTCTCCAAATGCCATACTTGCTTGCAAGAAATGGTCACTTATTCTCATGAGCTGCAGTCACAGAACTAGAAAGAAGCACCCTGAAAGTGTATGATGTGCTGATGCATTAATGCACACACAGCATCACATTGGTCATGTGCCAGTTGACAATCAGAAACATGGAGAGCAGTTTTAAAAAAAATACACTAGTATTTTATAATGAACACAAAAAAAGAAAAACTAAGCAAAACATGAAACAGGCATTGAATAAATTTAAATATGTCTGCTCCAGGAAAAATATCATTGTGTTTTCACTCATGCTGGCTGACCTTTGTCATCACTCATGGTTTCACCATATGTAATGCCAAAGGTTAAACTGCACTCATGAAAAATATTGGTGGTATGCACATCCTACAGTGGGTTATCCATCTTATAAAATGCAAAACTGTTTTGGGGGGGTGGAAGTGCAGATGTGCGGTCGTGCTCTGATATACGCACAGTCATGTGGATGTGTTGCAACCAATTATCAGAAATAGTTTTCCTACCCATTACATATACACACACATTCTATCTATATATATCTATATCTATATAGATATATATATATATATATATATATATATATATATATATATATATACATATATATATATGCATGTATCTCTCTCTCTCTCTCTCTATATATATATATATATATATATATATGTAGATGTATACATTTATACAATGAGGACAATGGGGCTAAGAGCAATATCAGTGTGATAACCTCAGTTATTTTCACTCCAGTGTGATAAATGGTGATGACACCATCAGAGTTAAGATAAATGCCATTTACCACACTCTGCTGATGTCAGTTTCCCTACAGCCTGCATTCTAAATGGAACTGCTTCACAAAACAGTTTGTTTCTCACTGCTACCTACAACTAACTCAATTAGCATTGCAAAAGACACTCACCTGTGTCCCATAGTGTTTCTGAGACTCCCGGCCCATTACTATGCTGATCTCAGCTTCACTACTGACTGCATTCTAAATGACACTGCTTCACAAAACAGTTTCTCACTGCTACCTGCAACTAACTCAATTAGCATTGCAAATGACATTCAGTTGTTTCCCATAGTATTTCTGAGACTCTCAGCCCATTCAGAAAAACTCACACACACTCAGACCACACACAGAAAGAGCAGACAGCTCACAGAAACAGGAAAAGCACACAGTAAAACATAACAATACTTCTTAAGCTTCTGCCCCATTGTATAAATAGCACACATGATGTGCAGATCATGTGCTATGGAAAATATTCTTACTCCTGCAGCATGAGCTCTGGATACTCTCATTCATGCCTTTGGCACTCGTGAGTATCCAGAGCTCACTCTGCATGTGTGAGAATATTTTCCATATCACACTCCTGCCCATCATGTATCCTATATATATATATATATATATATATATATATATATATATATATACACAATAGGGTGAGCTGATAACACATAAAATAAAAACACTTATCACTCACCCCCAAATGCAGCCAACTGACATTTATCACATTGGAGTGAGATAAATGCAGCCAACTGACAGTTATCACACTCTGCTAACCTTACCAGAGTGTAATAAATCCTGCTGCCTGACATTTATACATACTGTGCTTACCTCATCAGCATTGATTTCAACTGTGCTGATCTCATCCAGCAAAACTCGAATTCTACCTAAGAGTTGGAACTGCTTTCATGAAGTTAATGACAATAATGTTGCTCACCTGTTTCACCTGCAATTGCAACTCCCTCTTTCACTTGCAAGATGGTGTTTCAGCTTGTTTTAGTAGATTTTTCTTTTTTGTCCTGTGTCTTCATTTAGTCTACAAGATGAACTGAAATAAAAAGAAACACATTCTGGAAACCTCTATTGTATAAATAACGCATGTGCTGTGCAGATCGTATGATATGGTAAATATTCTCACTCCTGCAGAGTGAGCTCTGGATACTCTCACTTGTGCCTTTGGCACTCACGAGTATCCAGAGCTCACTTTGCAGGAGTGAGAATGTTTTTCCATATCACACTCCTGTCTATATCTATATATATATTATAAAATATTGCTTGCTAGGTATTAATATGTTATGAAAGTGCTAGGAACACATTTATACAATGTAATTAGCTCATTGGCATCATAATACACTAATTGTCTACCATGCATACATACAAACATATGAAGATGCCAGCAGATACTGTAAAAGCCTTATGGTCCATTTTGCCTGCTCAGTTGTGCAAGTCCCTCCTTTGTCTACAGTGGAACTTGCCCCCTTCCCCTAATCATCTCTGCCCCTCAGTTCTCCCTGTCCTCTTCTCCCCAGAAACTGTCCCCTTCATTCAGTCCCATCCTCCTGAAGCTATCATCCATTTCAGGGTGATCACCTGCTCTGACAACGTGTTCTACTTGGCCGCCACTCTCTTGGTGAAAAGGTGCCTCCTCATCTCCCTCCTGAGTCTTCCCCCAACCAGCTGTAAGCTATGCCCCATAGTGGATTTGTTCCCACTGTGGCGTGATAAGGCCATAACTTATTGTTTTGGATCATGTTTTATATAATTGTATTTATATAATGCATCAGATATGCCCATGGTGGCCAGTGTAAATGCAAGTGATCATTTGTATAAGTACATCGGCCCCGTAGAATGATGTTGTAATTCTTGTTACTGAGCAGGAATCTGTCAGCTACTAGCCAGTGGCTAGAGGTAATTTCATTATTTAAAAGGAGATAAAGAATATTAAGCAGAGCTGGCAAGCAGGCAGGTCCATTTGTGTCAGTAGGGACCACAGCATCCACAGGAGTCTGGATGCCTGGCCTCCCATTGTCTCTTAAAGTTGCACTGACTAAATTGTGTTACCAGCTGAATGGGCTACCATTGAAATAAATGACTGTACTGAGTGCAGCTTAACTATAGCCATCTCCCCGGAGGAAGGATGTTCCCCCAGAATTCTAGTTTAAACTGGTTGACCTCTCAGTTTTCTCCTCTCATATTCAGAACTGCATATCTGTGTTTTATTATAAAATATTGAAATCTGATTGGTTCCATAGCCATAGAAACAGAATGCTAGCCAGTCACAGGGCAAGCCACTGTCCACTGGACCTACCCTTTTGAAACCCCTTAAAACAAGAATGCAGAGGGGTATCTAAGCCACTTGCCTTTTAGCTTTTAGTCTTTTTGGCAATTTGGGACCCTGCCCTCTGTTTGTAAAGCAGAGACAATTTCTCCTGGACAAGAGCCAAGACTTCAGATGCTACTTTTAAAGGACACTTTGCACTTCAAAATTCAGCAACCTAAGGACAATGAGGTAGAACTTTAAAACTAGAATTCACAAAGTTTAGGTTTTTTTTGTATACTTTCCATTTTATTTTCCATATCCTGTAACCAATATCTAAAATGATGTCTCTGTATTACTTACTGCTTTTTATTAATTAAATTAGTAAAGTCTTGGACTTATTTTAAAATAATTATGCCTATGTTGTGTGTGTGTGTGTGTGCTGCATTGCTAAAAGTTGTTCAAATTATGCCATGCCTGTGTGATTGTTTTAAGACCAAACACTACCTAAGTGAAGTACCACTAGGGACTTTGTGATGAAAGGAAGGTAGGAAATATGAAGGGTCTCAGGAGGAGCCTTTTGGAGTTTGAACCAAGCTCTGCATTTCTGGGGAAAGACACATAATAGGGTGTATAGAACCCTCCAAAGCCTATACACACCTGTAGCTTTCTGGTTTGTGGTGCAGTGGCTGAGAGGGTTCAACCCAGGAAAACAGTCTCAAGACTGTATTTGTATCCCTCACATGAAGAAGGATGCCCTGGGATTCTCTGGTGCATGTTCAGTTATGAAACAGTGAGCATACTAGAAAGACAGAGAAAGGGTATCCCTGGACCCCCTTGTCAGCGGAGGGATTTGCTGTGATGCACAGAGAAATCCCACCCACGGGAGTGGGCTGGTGACACCACTAATACTGAAGAGGCCCTCTGTATGCACCCTATTAATACCTTTAAGGTACTTGAAGGTGTTGATCATATCCCCCATCTCCCTTCTGTCCTCAGGTGAGTATGTGTTGAGCCCTTGCACTCTTCATAGGTGTTCCCATGTTGGCCCTAGATCATATTGGTCACCCTCCTCAGGACTGCCTTCAGCAAGTTAACATCCTTCTTAAGATAAAGCCACCAATACTGCACACTGTACTCTAGATGCGGTCTTACCAGTGACCTGTACAGTGGTATTATGACCTCTGCCTTCCTGCTGGTAATTCCCCATGCTAATTAGTCCATCATTTAATTTGCTTTTGCTGCAGTTCTCCTGCAGTGTGCTGAGTGCTTTAGGTCACTCTTGTTGATAACCCCCAGGTTCCTTTTTATGTTTGCTTGCACACATGCTCAAGAAACATAGTGCCACCATATGAAGTTTCATAGGTGTGCCACCTCGCTTCCAATGCCCTGCTCTTTGTGACAGATGCGGCCTCACTGCACCAATAAATGTCTGAGCTGTCTATGACAGCAGTTCAGACACAGTGGTGTACAGTTCCAAGCAAAACACCACAACAATCAGCGGTGGTAATGTGTAGGCAATTTGCATACTGCCATTGGCAGTATGCAAAGTGCCTACATGTCAGCATTTAATTGGAACAGCTGTCATAGGCAGCTCCATCCACCTGCCCAACAAGCACCCAAGTAGCACACTGAGAGCCCATCCCAGCATGCTCATGAGCTCCTCCCCCCACATACACACTGTATGGCTGACAAGGGTGCCCAATCCCCCATTGGCTCAGCTGCCCCCCAACAGACTTCCAGGTAATTCTGTATGGCTGACAGAGGTGCCCAATCCCTGTTGGCTCCACTGCCCCCGAACATACCTCCAGGTGCCACGCTGGAGCCCACTCCAGCGTGGTAACAGTCTGTATGTCGACGGGGGTGCCCAATCCCCCATTGGCTCCACTGCCCACCCCAAAAAACCTTTCAGCTGCCACACTGGGAGCCCACCCCAGCATGGCAAAAGTCCCGTGTTGTCTTTCAAAAACACAAAAATATCACCTGTAAGAAAAAACAGTGCCTCGCTGACTGTCTTGCCACCCTCCCCCAACCCCCAACCCACACCCACTCTCTGAGTTCCTCACCTCCTCACACCCCACCTCACCCCATACTTACTTCTGAGGCTGGCGTAATGATATTTTGTGGACCGGGAACACGCTCTGCACTTTCAAAGCCAACCGCTGAACTGAAGAAAGCTGTATAATGGTATGAATGGTGTTTTTCAACTTTGTGCACATCTTGGAGCATTTCTGGAATTTTTCACCACATTTCAATATGGGTTCTTGGGACTTCACCTCATGAACTCAGTCACTGTCATTTTGTTATTTGGTCCCAAAAGGTGCTTTCGTGGTTACTGCGCAGAACCACCTTTTGGGACTGATTTGAGAAATGACAGGGTCACAATTCATGAGTTAGGCCCCCAAAAACCCTATGTTGAAAATTTGGTGAAAAAATTCCCCAAAATTACTGTTTTACGAGCATGCGCTGCGGAGTTCCTACGCACGCTCATAACTTTGAGAATTTGTAATAGTTTCTCTCCAGATTTTCAACATTGCCATTTTACCATACCTCCTTATGAACAGTATAGCTGTCATGGTTCACATCTCGCTCAAAATGTGTATTCGCACATGTAGTGCACATTGGCATGGTTGGTTTGCAAAATCAATGTTCGGGACACAGTAAGAAAATCACATTGAAACTGTTCATGAGCAGAGGTGTTAAAATGGCTATGTTGACAAATTTGGTGACAAAAGTCCATAAAATGACTGTGTTACGTGCGAGCATTGTGCAATTTCCACGCACCCTCAAGTTCACGAATTTGTAATATTTTCAGTCCAGATTTTCAACATTGACATTTTTCCACACTTCCTTATGAACAGTACAGCTGTCATTTTTCATACCCTGGCCAATATGTGTTTTCACACTTCCAGCACAGAATAGTGCGGTCGCTATGGAAAATTAGTGTTTGGGATAGATAAAAAAAATTACAGTGACACTGTTCATGGCGAAGGTCCCAAAATGCCTATGTTGAAAATCTGCTGTAAAAAATCCTCAAGCTAATTACATTACTGGTGTACATTGTGCAGTTTCTACGCATGCTTGTGACTTCACCAGTTTTTTATATTTTCACTCCAGATTTTCAACAATGCCATTTTTTATACCTCCTCATGAACAGTAAGCATGTCACTTTTCACATCCTGTTTGAAATGTGTTTTGAACCTTTGGCACCAAATGGCAGTCGCTGTGCAAATCACCTTCGCCTAACGAACTGATAGTGTCACTGTTCATGCGGTGGGTCCAAAAGCCCATGTGGAAAACTTGGAGTAAAAATACCAGGAAATGCCCAGGGCATTAGGGTTTTCTACCATAATGCCCTACCCTGTAGGGACTGATAGGTGTCAGTTGTGTAACCTGGGACTGTTGACAGTAATGCTCATGTCATTTCACCCCCCACCCTCCAGCCAGTGACAGGCATCAAGGTGCACCTTGGACCCTTTGTCCCCAGAGTTCACCCCATTCTCCTATACTGCACCAATTGAGTATATTTCCTTATGGAATGAGGCGAATATAGCTCAAACACCCAAGGCACACCTCGACACTTGTCAGTGTCTGAAGGGTACGGTGAGGTGACGTGTTGTGACTGTCATGGGTGACAACCCAAAGGCACACCTCAATGTCTGTCCATCTCTGCAGGGTGAGGGTGGAGTTGGTGTCAGTTCAATACTTCAATGCCATTCCTATGCTGCATCTGTCTAACTCCTGCACTTCCACTGCTAATGCCAACAAGCAAACATTCAGCATTGACAAATGCTTGTTTTCATCAGACTTGGTGACCTGCACAACACCCTGCTATTACTTGGTCTCTGGGTTGCTTGCCCCTAAGTGCATAATCATTATATATGGGGAAATATATGATGGCTTTTTCTTTTGGGGCCGAGGGCCCACCCATGCATTATATAAATATATCTATGCAATAGGAGTGTACACAAAATCCATAAGATAAAAACTTTTTTTCCACATGTGTATTATAAATTTAAGAACTCAAAACTTATCACACATCCAGTATGTGTGATAAAAATGATCTGTCAATCATGCACCTCCCTCCCACCAGTTGCATTACTTCTTTTACTTTCTCTTCCTTCTGTACCTTCCACTATGCAGTCTTCTCATTTTCACCTGCTCCTAACAAACTCAGCAGCTTCAAATAACAAAAAAGAAATCCAAACTTAATTTAAATATTCCCCTCAATACACTATTTCCTGCAACCACAATGCACAAAGCTAACAGGAGGCCATCACACTTTTTAGCTCACACCCCCATACATAGATATATATTCTTTTCACAAAACTACATTAATGCATCAGTTAGGGTTGATGTCAAACCATAAAATGGAGGCAAAATTGATGTTAGGTTTCCAACCCTAACACCCACCCACCGGCACACACCAACAGGTGTCGGGGATGTGCCTTGGGGTCGTCAGCCATAATGCACACCCTATTCTCCTATACTGTACCCAATTTCAGCTTATTTTACTTATATAATGGGGTAAGCTTTATGGCGCTGATATTCCAAGGCACACCCCAATGCCTGTTGGTGTGTGCTGGGTGGGGTGGATTGTTATGTTGGAAACCCTACTGCCATATTTCCCTCCTTTTTACAGTTTGATATAACCCTAACTGATGCATTAATATAGTTTTTTTGCAAAGAATTTCTTCTTACTCTTTTGAGATAGTGTAATCATTGCCTTATTTGCCTGTGGAGTGCAGTGCTCCTTCAAGCCCTGCACTCCCATCCCTCATTAGATGCATATATGTATACCAGTATGGAAGGGCCCTGCACCTCCATTAATAGTCAATAGCAAACAATTGTCAGCATAGCCATCTCATTACCCCTGCTTATGTACTCAGTGCAAAAAAATGTTGAATCTCCATCAAAACATAATTCCGCACAATTGCAAAGCCATTCCATGCCACAGGTGCAAAAACACATTTTGACTGGGATTTGTAGAATGACAGCTGTGACATACATGAGGTGGGGTAATAAGAAGTCTATGTTGAAAATTTGGGGTCAAACTCAAAAATTTCCAAAGTTATGAGCGTGTATAGCCAAATTGCAATGAATGGTCATAATTTTGCCATTTTTACATATTTTGACCTCAAGTTTTCAACATAGCCTTCTTATGACCCCACCTCAAGAACAATTTGACTGTCATAATGTAAATCCTACTCAAAAGGTGAGTTCACCAAACAACCGTGAAATCAGACTTGCAAGCAGGAGTTGCATAATGGCAGTCATATTGTTCATGAGATGGGGTCCCCAAAAGGCCATGTTGAAAATTTGTGGTCAAAATGTCAAAAAATGGCTAAGTTATACATAAAAGTTGATACCCCCATTGAAATACATTGAACCACATTTACCTTAGTTTCTCATATTGCAGCCGCCCGTTCCACCAGCAAGACATGTCTTTGATCAGAGAGTGGATCTCAAACCTTGGACCTGTTCAGGTGAGTGAGGGCATATGGAGGTGTACTGGGTGTGTGTGTGTGTGTGTGTGTGTGTGTGTGTGGGGTGAGTGCTGAGTCAGAGGTGGGGTGGGTTGGGGAATTGATCGGTGAGGGACCATTTTATGTGTCAAAAACAAACATAGACAATGGTTTTCTTTATTTCAGGTTCCTTTAACAGCATCTGTGGGAGGTGGGTACCACCAGACAGAAGGGCAATATATTTAATGATGGAGTACTGTGATTGGCAGGTGGGGAGTGCCACTAGACACCAGGGAAATATATCTTATTTAACGGGACCATGATCGGCAGGTGGGGTGCCACTAGACACCAGGACTAAAACAAATATGGAAATACAGATCAGAGGGTGAAGGTGCCACTAGACACCAGGGAAATGAATGGGTACTGGGATTAGAGGGTGGAGGTGCACTAGACACCAAGGAAAGAAACATATTGGGAGAAATAGACATCAGAGGGCGGAAGTGTCACTAGACACCAGGGAAATGAAGGTACAGGTATTGGGGACAGGGGTGCCACTAGACACCAGGAAAACCATTGCAGTACCAGGGATGTCAATGGAAAAGACAGGAAAGGATTATCGAGTCATAAAAAAGGATCCTTTTTCATGACTTGTGAAATGAAAAACTTCTCTTTTTTCTATGGCTGTCCAAAAAATATGTTTCATAATAGCTAAAAAAAAAAATTTCTAGGGCATGTCTGCAACTATGAAGTGTAGATTACACCTAAGGTGTTCCCGGTCACTGAGATAGATGTCTGGGTGTCTATAAATTATGCCAATTTTATAGCTTTTGAATTTTTTTAAAAAACAGACACAAGATGGTGGCAATCAAAAAAAAGGAATATTCCAATGTGAAACAGGATTCCTTTTTCATTTTATACAGCTATCTTTAAGTGCTTACTGAGCATGCTCAGACACAATTTTTTTCAAATTTAAAAATGCAATAGCTTACAAACAGCTTGTTATGTTTTCACCAGACTAGCAAAAGGCACATTTGTGGGCTAATCACTTTCTGCCCTGAAAAGTTCAGACCAAGATTCCAAGCCATCTGGGCTGTAGACAAATTCAAAGAAAAATCCCAGCAAAGTCAATGAGTAAAAAAATGCTTTTTTCACCTCTACAGAACTTGGAAACTGCACATCCAACCAGAACATAACTTACTACATCCAGAGATCTACCTTGGGTGATGGTGCATGCACATTTGTATGTAAATCTGTTGAATGGTTGCAATGTTATTAAAGTACACAATTTCAAGATTAACATTGAAGTGCCTACCCCTATAAGATATATATATATATATACATATATACATGCATACACACGTGTGTGTGTGTGTATGTATGAATGTGTGTACATATATGTGTGTGTATATATATATGTGTGTGTGTGTGTGTGTGTGTGTATATATATATATATATTTATTTTATAGTGGCTCGATCACGCCACTATAGCTAGGGTTCAGTTGTCACTTCTATGTTAAACTCAAAATTTTACATGTTAATACCTTTGGACCTGTTCAACAGATTTCCCTGAAATTTGGTATATGTGGTGGGGCATGGTAGCTCTCTTGATTTGACAAATTTTGTTTTAGTCGAGCTTATGGTCTTTGCGCAGCAAAATGCTGAAAAATGCAAGATTATCCATGTTTGGAGGCAGCTTTGGGGAGTTTGGATGTGGCCCTGAGCGGCCATCATGTGGTGTGCTGCTCGGCAAGATGGCTTATTTGAAAGAGCATTGGTGGCTGAACATGCTGCTTTTTGTTTGGTGAAAAAATATTAAGACATTCAAAATTTGTCACGTTTAAGTTCCCATTATAAGTCAATGGGAAAATTTATACAGAATGGAGTTCTGGCCATCTGGTCCCGCCTGGCGATCAAAGAATTTGCAGTCTCGTGGTTCAAGAATCTTTGTCCCCGAGAATTTAAAAAATTCTTTGATCGCGAGGTCCACAATCTTGTTTTTAAATTTCCTATTGCAAAACACAAATATCTCGGCTCAGGGTCACTTCAAGCAAAACGTGATGGGTTTTACTAAGGGGACTCTGCTCTATTGAGCCATGCATTTGGTTTCATTCAAATCGGTCAAAAAATAGAGTTTTAAGCTTTTAAAATCTTAATTTGCCACTTGCTAACAATCTTTGATGGTGGGTTTTGCTCAGGGGGCTTCATTCTATCAAACCATTCTCTCAAATTATTGATTTTCAGATTCTTTGATTGCGATCATGCATCATGAGTGAGGGACGAGATGGCTGGATTTAAACATCAATTTTCTCAGCCCAGGGGTGCCCTAGGAAGTCAAATAAGGGTGGGTTTTGATCAGGGTTTTTTTTTCTGCCTGATCTGTATAAAATAAATAATGTTCTCTATATCCCTGGTAGTCTAGTAGTCTAGTGCCCCCCCCCAATCTGTATAAAATAAATAATGTTATGCATATCCTTGGTAGTCTAGTGATCCCCCAATGTGCAAAAAAGAAATAATGTTCTCTATATCCCTGGTAGTCTAGTGCCCCCGATCTGTATAAAATAAATAATCTTCTGCATATCCCTGGTAGTCTAGTGGCTGCAATGTGCATAAAAGAAATAATGATTCTCTAATCCCTGGTAATCTAGCAGCCCCCGATCTGTATAGTCATTGCAAAGACACAATCAGAAATTAATTTCTGAGTGCGTCTTTGCAGTAGTGCTGCTAATGCACACAGTCAGCGGCTGGCCGTGGAGGTGAGAGGTGGGCTGTGCCAATCGCCGGCTGGGGACGGGTGGAGGTTTGCAGGGTTGACTGGCATGGCTGGGTGGAGGGGTGGGGGGCCACAAGACTACCAGTGAATTGGTCACTGTTATTTAGTTTATGATGCTCAGGGGGGTGCTAGACTACCAGGGATATGGAGAACAGTATGAATTTAATAGAGATTGGGGGGGCCACTAGACTACCAGAGATGTGAACAACATTATTTATTTTATGCACATTGGGGGGACACTAGACTACCAGGGATATGCAGAAGATTATTTATTTTATGCAGATTGGGGGTCCGCTAGACTACAAGGGATATGGAGAACAGTATGAATTTTATACAGATCGGGGCGCTAGGCTACCAGGGATACGAACAACATTATTTATTTTATTCATATTGGGGGGGCTAGACTACCAGGGATATGCAGAAGATTATTTATTTTATACAGATCGGGGGTGCTAGACTACCAGGGATATAGAACGTATTTCTTTTATGCACGTTGGGGGCTGCTAGACTACCAGGGATATGCACAACATTATTAATTCTACACAGATCGTGGGGGTGCTAGACTACCAAGGATATAGAGACATTTAATTTATACAGATTGGGCAGAACGAAGCCCCTGAGCAAAACCCAGCCCAATTGGGGGTTCTGCTAGACTAGCAAGGATATGAGCACATTAAGCCTAGTCTTTTATTTTTATTCTTTGATCATGAGCATGCAATTTCTTTGAGAGTGAGCCTGAAAATTCTTTGATCACAAGATTCTTTGATTGCAATCGTGCATCACAAGTGAGGGATGAGATGACCCAATTTAAAAATCAATTTTCTCAGCCCAGGGGTGCTCTAGGAAGTCAAATGAGGGTGGGTTTTGCTCAGGGGGCTTTATTCAATTCCTTCAAATTATTGATTTACAGCATTTTTTATTCTTTGATTGTGAGCCTGCAAATTCTTTGATCACGAGATTCTTTGGTCGTGATCTTTCTCAAAATAGGGACAAGATGGCCAGATTTTTCATAATGGAATAGATAGGCAAATCTTGCTCATCTTTGACATTTAATATCTTGGAAACGCTTTGGTCTTTTTAATTGAAATTTGAAGGGAGTTTATAGAATGTTCTGTGTATGTAAATTACAGTGGTTACATGTCAGAATTTTATTTGTTGGCGGAGATATGGTGTGGTGCATTTTACATTCTGCAGACAGTGTTTTGCTTGTGTTGGTGGCTTGAAATTTATAGGATACCAAGCCTTAATGTCATGGATGTAGTTTTCAATTGTTGTGTGTGTTAAATGTCAACAGGTGTTTACAGCATGTCCTGTAGATGTGAATTGTGGTGTTTACGTGTCAGACAATATATTTTTTTCGGAGATATTGTGCGGTGCAGTTTACATTTTGTGGACTGCATTTCCTATTGTTCTACTAGATTAACATTTGTTTGGTGGCTGGCCTTGCTGTTGTCAATGTACTTTTTAGTCATTAGGTGTGTAATGTGGCCCGACACAAGTTGGTGGGAGCTCAGGGCCCGAACCACCAACCTGCACAACTATCTACTTTTCTGTTCTTTCTTAAAAAGTAAGGAAATTCTATGCAAAAAACTTCATTATTGCATCAGTTAGGGTTCTTCTACAGTGACAAGTGAGGAAATTCAATTTTAGGGTTCCCACCCCTTGCACCCTACCCCCATACCACCCCCACCAACAGGCATCGGGGTGTGCGTCAGTCATCGGCCCTAACTCTCATCCCATTGTCCTACATTGCACCATCTCAGCTTGTTTACACACGCGATGGGGTGAGAGTTAGGGCTGATGACCGCAACGACACCCTGATGCCTGTTGGTGGGTGGGTGGAGTGCAAGGGTGGGAACCTAAAATCAAATTTTTGTTTTCTGTCACTGTAGAAGAACCCTGACTGATGCTCGCTGTAGAAGAACCCTGACTGATGCATTAGCAAAGTTTTTGCATAGGATATAGAAATAGAAATAGATACAGATAGATAGATATAGCTATAGATATAGATAGATATAGATATAGATATAGATATATACATTTAGATAGATATATAGATAGATGTATATATATATATATATATATATATATATATATATATATATATATATATGTCTGTATAATATAGATATATAAAACCTACCTAATCATGGCATAAATTGAATATGCAGTTGAGACCTGTGTATGATAACTTTTTATCTACACTTCAGTAGTTTGACCTCAGGCACATCACTCATGGCTTATACTACTCATGAGGTTACCTGAAGTCAAACTGCTCTTGTGTGGATAAAAAGTTATCTATACAGGTCCCTATTGCATTTCCCATATAATAGATGGATAGAACCCTTTCCCCATAGGAGCTAATTGTCATATACTGTATTTCCCTGTATACTTTTTCCCTGTATACACAATTGTGATTACAACAATAACCATCCAAATGTATTATATAAAATAACTGGTGGGTAAGTGTGGTATAAAAGGGCATAAGCCTACTGATGGGCTAACTAGATCATGGGCTCATGGCTTTATAATCTGTTTAGCCCTCTTGATAAGTTTATTTCCTTGTATACCACTCTTACCCATTATTTATTTTATATATTCTGTATTATGTGAGCACGGTAGCACCCCAATAGTTAGGGTTGAGTATCCTGTTTAATGTTAAACCTAAAATTGGAGCCTATGCTCTAAGGTGTGGAGTGCCTCATGCTATGTATGTGAGCGGATACTCTGCCCATTGCTCCCCTGCAAGGATGCACCCAAGAGGGTGCACAGCTGCACACACTTGGATCCTCAGCCACATGGACTGCAATGCACCAGGACTGGCTGGGAGCTTGCCAGCACTATGCACCATGCACTAAGGCATGTAGTGCTGGCTGAGGGGGTGCATAGGAGGGTACAACTTATGGCAGGGGAGACCCAGCTGTAACAAAAGTACACATCCCTTGGAACATGCCCCTCTGGTTGCTGTGGACTCAGGAAACAGAAAACTGAGCCACTCCAGTCCACTAGGGTGATGGCAAAGGCTTGGGCAGCTGGACAGGTGACCTGGGTGCAAGCAGTCCCCCCAACCACCCTGCACTAACACCCAGAGGTTACTCAACCCACTTCCCCCGAGACAGTAGCACCCAATGGGGTGACCATTGGTGGCCATTGACACCCCCCCACCATATATGTCTGTGTGCCTTCCATAAAGGTATCCTTCCACACCCACACCCCTGACCCAGCAACCCTCACCCACAGTGGTAGTCAGGGGTACCCCCATGGCACCGACAACCCAACCCCATTCCTGCAAACAACAGAAAAAACACAGTAGGCAGTAGCTCAATGGTCAAGAGTCAAACCTACTAGCTCAGGGTGCACTTACCAGGTTCATTTGTAGCACAGAGACACAAGCTTGAAGCCAGCGCAGAGCTCAGCACTCCTTCAAAGGCCTGTTGCAATAGTAGAGAACATTTTCAGACCCTAGTTTCACATGTATATCTCAAGCAACAGCCTGACACAAGTTTATTAATATAAATTCAAAGTTTTAATCCAGTAAAAAATGCAGCAGTACATACACAAGCAGGTAGATAAATTAAATGGAGCAGTGCAGGATGTAAATAGATATTATCAGAGTTGTGCATTCTTCTTCAGCATCCATTTTGTTGTGGCACAAACCTAGCTCTGGTTACACCCTTAGCACACCTGAACTCCACACCTGGCACACAACTAACATTTCCACGTCACTATGATGTCTTCATCAGAGTCTCTTATGCCTGCAAAATCAATGTCATGGCCAGACAGCCAGTGGCACAGCCCTCCGCACACACCTCCTCAGCCACTGGCTGTCCAAGTACTGCTGAAGCGTACACCTATTAATAGGCAGCACACTCCTGGCAGCACGTGGATGGCCGGTGGCTGAGGAGGTGTTCGAAGGGCTGTGCCACTGGCCGTCAAGCTGTGGCACTGACTTTGCAGGTATCGGGTCAGGTTATTGTGCTGCGGAGGGTGCTGGTGGTGAGGGGTGTCACTGACTACCACTGTGGACATGTAACCTAATAGTCTTCAGGTGAAGCTACCTCTGGCTGGAAGCTGCAACACTGGACTTAAAATTTGCAAGAAAGCGAGTAGTGCTCAGGACAGAAGGAGGTGAACCCTTACAATTTACAATTGTCTTTGGTTTGAAGCAGATTCCTTAGGAAAGTTAATATTCTTCAGGTGGAGGATACTTCTAACTGAAGGGTGAAATAAGGAACTAGAATTATCAGAAAAAGCAGTCTTTCAATCAACATTGGGAGGTGGAGTTTGCTTTACTTTTGTTACAATTGTTAAGGTTTTCAGTGCAGGAAGAGTTTAAACCCACATAGGCTGAATACTGTTTTCTGCGTCTGCCTTTCTGCACAGCTGATGTGTTTTGGGGCTGACTGTTTTCAGAGCACAAGTCACCAGACTGTTTTGGGGCTGGGGAGGTTTACCTGTGTCTGACTTGGATGTTTGGATTTTTCTCTGTTTGATTAGCAGGGTATTTTCTCTGTCAAACTGGCTTGAAACAGTATTACAAAGTGTTGTGTATGGCATCTTGCTGACAGGAAGGCACTCATCGCAGTGGTAGGTCAGAGCTTTTAGCTGATTGTTTCGTGAGGGCACAGTTTAGGCTCAAACCCTTCCACCCCTCACCCCACCCACCCCTGGAAATAGTTCATTTATACCTGGGGTTCTGACATAATTTCCTCAAGACGGCAAGGTGCATATGACTCTCATATCCTCTCTAGCACACTGCATTGACAATATAAGCATACACATTACATAAAATACACAGTCTGGGAGAGGGGAGCAGATGGACGGAAGGTCAGAGAAGGGGAGATAGGGGAGCTAAACACGTGGCTCAAGGACTGGTGCCAGGAAAAAGGACACAGATTTGTGGGGAACTGGCAACAGTTCTGGGAGTGAAAGTTCTTTAAATTTGATGGACTGCATCTGACTAAAGAGGGAGTCAGTGCATTGCGGCAGAAGTTTGACGTCTTTGCAGAATATTTAAGCTAGCAAATGGGGAGAGGGGTGCAGCACCCCATACGTCAAATGGGAAGAACACCCCTTCCCCCTCAGCTAGTGGTCAAACGGGAATTCAGCGTGTTTGCCATTCATTTGCATCACCAGGTAAGAAAAAAGATTTGTCTCCCCATACGATGCACAGGGGTAATGACAAACTTCACCCAACAACTAACACACCAAAATCTGGCCAATGGACAATCATGTACACAAATGCTCACAGCCTGGGAAATAAGATCCCAGACCTGCAGGCAATAATTTCAGAGGCTAAACTGGACATAGTAGCAATTAGTGAGACGTGGTTTACCAGTAACCACACTTGGGAGACTTCAGTACCTGGTTGTGTATTGTTCAGAAGAGACCGAGGTGCAAAAAGGGGGGGAGGAGTGGCCCTGTATGTTAATTAAAATATCAAAGCTACAGAAATTCAGAATACACATAAGGAACCAGAAGAACTGTGGGTCACCCTGGAAACAGGAAATGGGACAGCCATAAGAACTGGGGTTGTCTACAGGCCCCAGACCAGAGGGAGGACATAGACACATTACTGTTAGAAGATATACAAAACATGACAGCTAAAGGGAGGTTCTGATAATGGGAGACTTCAACATGCCAGATACAGATTGGTCAATACCAGCAGGAACATCTGCCAGAACTAGACTCATAGTGGATTCCCTGCAGGGGAAGGGCCTCAAACAACTGGTACAGCAACCCACAAGAGACAGGGATATCCTAGATCTAGTACTGACTAACAAAGAAGGGATCACAGATCTCCAGGTAGAAGGTCACCTGGGGACCAATGACCATCACATGGTATGGTTCAATTTGGCTACTACATCTAAATCATCCCATTCCAAGGCAAAAATATGGGACTTCAGAGGAGCTGACTTTGATAAGATGGCCAACAGAGTTAAGCTAGCCCTGGCAAAAAGAAACACAGGTGAGGGGGTACAGGCAAAGTGGGCAAGCATTAAGGATGCAATACTTGAAGCAACATCCCATTGTGTTAGACAGAAAAGGAAGTGCAAAAGAAGAAGGAAACCACTTTGGTTCTCAAATACAGTAGCAGAAAAGGTCAGAGCCAAAAGGCTGGCCTTCAGGAAATATAAGGGAACACAGCGGGATGAAGATAGGGAGGCATACCAAACTGCCCTAAGGGAAGCAGGTAAGGCAGTAAGGCAGGCAAAGTCCCAAACTGAGGAAACACTAGCATGAACAGTAAAAGAAGGTGACAAGACTTTCTATAGATACATTAGTGAAAGGAGAAAGTCCAGAGGGGGTATTGCTAAGCTTAATGGAGAAAAGGGAGCATGTGAGGAGGAGGACCCTGTAAAGGCATCTATCCTAAATAGATACTTTTGCTCAGTATTTACTGAAGAGAAGGTAGGGCAGGGCCCACAGCTCAGCATCATGGACACGGGGGGGGAGGGAGGTGAGCACTACTCCCTTCACAAAAGAAAGGGTCCTACAAGAGCTTGCTAAGCTCAGGGTGGATAAGGCAATGGGACCTGATGGCATACATCCCAGGGTACTTAAGGAGCTAAAGGAGGAACTAGCAGAGCCATTAGCAGAATTGTTTAGTGAGTCTCTGAGCACAGGAGAGGTCCCAGAAGACTGGAGAAGGGCTCATGTGATCCCGCTCCACAAGAGTGGTAGCAGGGAGGAGGGGGAACTACAGACCAGTCAGTCTTACCTCAGTAGTGGGCAAGATTATGGAGGCACTCCTTAAGGAAAGGATAGTGCAACACCTGGAATCCATAGGAGCACAGGATCCAAGACAGCATGGGTTTACAAAAGGAAGGTCCTGTCAAACTAATCTCATAGATTTCTTTGACTGGGTAACCAGAGTGGTGGACAATGGGGGAGCAGTTGATGTCACCTACCTTGACTTCAGCAAAGCTTTCGATACTGTTCCACATAGAAGATTGATTAATAAGCTGGGTAGGCTCGGGTGGGTCAGTTGGTGAACTGGGTGGCAAAACTGGTTTATGGGCATAAAACAGAGAGTGGTGGTAAATGGTATACAGTCAGAAGAGATGCAAGTCACAAGTGGGGTACCTCAGGATCAGTCCTGAGGCCAGTCCTCTCAACATCTTCATTAGTGACCTTGCAGATGGACTAGAGGGTAAGGCTTGTCTGTTTGCAGATGACACCAAGATTCAAACACAGTAGATGATCCAGATGGGGTGGGTAGAATGAGAAGAGATCTGGATAAACTAGCAGAATGGTCAGAAGAGTGGCAACTGGGATTTAATGCAAAGAAGTGCAAAATCATGCACATAGGGAAGAGAAACCCTGAAGCCACCTAGCTAGGCTGGGAGGAGTTGCTAGCAGTCACAAAGGAAGAGAAAGAGACTTGGGCATCATCATCACTGATGACCTAAAATCATCCAAGCAGACCTCTAAAGCAGTAGAGTGAGGCTAGGGGTGTTAGGGTGTAGTAGGGGTATCACAAGTCGTAAGAGGGAGGTAATAATCCTCTGTACAAGACACTGGTTAGGCCCCATCTGGAGTACTGCTGCAGTATTGGAGCCACACCTTCACAAGGACATTGACCAAATTGAGGCAGTCCAGAGAAGGGCAACCAAAATGGTGCATGGTCTGCATCAGAAGACATATGAGGACAGATTAACGGAGCTCAATATGTATACCCTTGAGCAAAGGAGGAGAGGTGATAAGATCGAGGCATTCAAACACCTTAAGGGCATAAACAAGGTGAAAGAGTCTAACATGTTTAAATATAAGAAAAATAGCAGGACAAGAGGACACAGCATGAGATTAGAGGGAGGCCGATTAAGGGGAAATGAGGAAATTTTTCTCACAGAAAGGCTGGTGAATGCATGGAATGGCTTACCACAAGAAGTGGTGGCTATGAATACAGTGCAGGGCTTCAAACAGGCATGGGATAGGCATAAGGGAGCAATACAAATGACTATGAATAGATAGGTCACTGACAGAGTAAAGGCCGATGGCACATTTATAAAGTAGAAAAAGAAATGGGCAGACTGGATGGGCCTTGCGGTCCTTATCTGCCGTCAACTTCTATGTTTCTATGTTTCTATGTTTCTATGCACCAATCACACACACACAAAAAAAAAAAAACTAAACAAGGTAGACAGTTATGTGGGCAGTAGTACAATGTAATGGCTGTGAGGCAGCAGTCTTCCAGGAATCTTTCTGGAGGCTGAGATGCTGCCTTGCTTGCAGACAACTATCTGCCCTGAGGGAGGAAGTTGCCCGTCTTCAGGCCACACTGGACAGCAGCAAGGGAACCTTCCCCATCCAGGGAGCACCACAGCCACCACCACTACCTCAGAGGTTGCAAAGAAAGCACAGCAGTTGGATGACAGTGGGCTCAGGAAGGGTAAGGGTGGTGGAACAGAGGCACACCCAGTCAGTTGTTCCACTCCACAATCCATACATCATTGTGGGGGAGCATAGTTCCCCTATGGATGCACCCGCAGAGGAGACTAAGGAGGGTGCAGACAACTGTCACAGGGAGGCACTCAAAGGAGGCAGAGGCACCACAGGAAAGAAAGCAGCTCCTGGTGGGGACTCAATTATTAGGGAGAGGGGGGCAGGAAATCTAAGTAAGGTGCCTGCCTGGTGCCATGGCTTGGGGGACAGGAAGCGCATCCTTAGGATCACAAGAACAGTTGCACGAGTCTGAGCTGGACATGTTTGTCCACCTAGGGACAAATGACTTGGCTCATCATGAGATTATAGAGCAGTGCAGAAGGACTTTGTAGAGTTGGGAGGGGCTTAAGACAAGTAGCACATGCAGTATCCTTGTCAGAGGTGCTGCCTGTCAGTGGCATGGATGAGGCAAGGGTACTTTGCACCATGCAGTTTAATGAATGGTTGAAACAATGGTGTGGGCACAGGGTTTGGCTTCATTGGGGACTGGGGTTCCACCTGGAGGACACCAGCCTATACTGGCAGGATGGTCTGCATCTGTCCAGGAAGGGAACAAGTCTTTTGGGCAATTGGTTTAAATGCTTCATTGGCAAGCTTTTAAACTAGTCAAGGGGGAGGCACTGATAAGCAGCAGGAAAATCCCAGCTTCCCCCTACAAAGACCAAGGTAGAAAGGTCAGTGGGTGATGCTGCTACAGAAGGTAAAGCCATCAAAAAATGGAGAGCAATGAGTACCAATGCCTGTAGTCTGGGTAACAAGCTTCCTGAATTAGTGGCCTTGATGGAGGAGGAACATCTGGATATCATGGCAGTCACAGAAACATGGTAAACACAGAACCATGACTGGGATGTAAACATACCAGGATACACTATCTACAGGAGGGACAGGGAGGGTAAAAAAGGAGGAGTAGCTCTCTACATAAGAAAAGGAATGAAAGCAACAGAACAAAAGGGTAAACAGGGAGGAGAAGAAGCACTGTGGGTAAATTTGAAAGCAGGCAATGGCACCACAATCCGCACAGGGGTTGTATACAGACCCCCCTCTCAGGGGGAGGAAATGGACAACGAAATGATAGAAAGTATACTTAGAATGGCAGATAAAGGGGAGATATTGCTGATGGGTGATCTGAATATGCCAGATGTTAAATGGAGTGCAGCTGCAGCAGCCACTTCGAAGAGTGGGGTTATTCTAGATGCCCTACAGGGGGCATGCCATAGACAACTAGTATTGGAACCCACTCGAAAGGGAGCAATCTTAGACATGGTCCTCTCAAATGGAGATGGACAGGGGATCACAGATGTAGAAGTGGGTAGCCATCTGGGAACTAGTGACCACTGAACAGTATGGTTCACAATAAACACAGCAATAAAGTCAAGCCATACAAAGGCAAAGTACTGGACTTCAGGAGGGCTGACTTTGCCAAAATGGTGAGTGCTCAAGGAATGCACTAGCAAATGGGCAGGAAGGAGGGTGGAAGAACAATGGGAATAATAAAAACTGCCATCAGAGAGGTAACAAGCCTTGTGTGAAGCAAATAAACAAAAACAAAATGATGTAAGAAACCACTATGGTTCTCAAAGGAGGTGGCAGTGAAGGTTTAAGAGAAAAGAAAGCATTCAGAAAGTACAAGGAATCACAGAAGGAACAGGACAGAGAAGTGTATCATTTAAAGCAAATGGAAGCTGGGAAGGCAGTCAGAAGAGCAAAGGCCCGAACTGAGAAAAGATAGCCAACTCAGGTAAGAAGGGGATAAAACCTTTTAGGTACATCAGGGACCAAAGGAAGACTAAGGGAGGGATAGTGAGGAGAGCTAATAAAGGGGGAGGTGGGCAGAGGGTGACTGTGAAAGGCAGAGATACTAAACAAATATTTTTGCTCAGTATTTACAAACGAAGAGGGAGGTACCTAAAACAAACAATAGAAACACTCTGGATACAGAAGTTGATACCAGCCCATTTACAGAAGAAAGGGTCCTGAAAGAACTCTTAAAACTGAAGGTGGACAAAGCAATGGAGCCTGATGGGATTCATCCCATAATTCTAAAAGAACTAAGGGTAGAACTAGTGACACCACTGACTACCCTCTTTAACAAATCTTGGGAGGATGGGGTGGTACCTGAGGACTGGAGGAGGGCCAATGTGATTCCCGTTCACAAAAGTGGGAGCAGGGCAGAAGTGGGAAACTACAGACCAGTTAGTTTAACCTCAGTGATAGGGAAAATGATGGAATCACTTCTTAAGGAAAGAATTGTCAGAGTACCGAAGCCAGAGGGCACAGGACCCAAGGCAGCATGGATTCACAGCAGGAAGGTCATGCCAGATGAATCTAATAGATTTCTTTGACTGGGTGACCAAAGTAGTAGATCAGGGAGGGCTGTGGACATGGCCTACCTAAACATAACCAGGCATTTGACTCAGTCCCACACAAAGATTAATATGCAAGTTAGCCAGCTTGGGAGTGGGTCCCAAGATGATAGCCTGGGTAAAGAATTGGCTGGAGAATAGGACACAGAGGGTAATAGTAAATGGAGTCCACTCTGAAGAAAGGGGGGTTACTAGTGGGGTGCCGCAGGGTTCAGTAGTAGGACCGGTCTTCTTCAATGTCTTTGTAAGCGACATTGCAAAGGGACTGGAAGAAAAAGTATGTCTCTTTGCAGATGACACAAAGATCTGCAACAGAGTTGATGCACAAGGTGGGGTGGAAAGGATGAGAAGGACTTGGCAAGGTTAGAGGAATGGTCAAATGTATGGCAGCTTAGATTCAATGCTAAGAGTGCAAGGTAACCTGGAAACAAAAACCCAGGGAAGAGTACACAATGGGGGTGAGATACTAGCAACAACAAAATGGAAAGGGACCTGGGGTAGTCATATCAGATGACTTAAAGGTGGGCAAGCAATGTGAGAGGGCAGTAAGGAGGCTGGGGGATTCTGGGATGCATAGGGAGAGGCATCACCAGTAGAAAACAGGAAGTTGTTATCCCTCTGTACAGATAGCTGGTGAGACCACATCTGGAGTACTGTGTGAGTTCTGGAGACCCCATCTCCGCAAGGACATAGACAAGATGGAAGCTGTCGGAGGAGGGCAACTAAAATGGTGCAGGGTCTGCACCGGAAGACATATGAAGAGAGACTAAAGGAGCTTAATATGTATAGCCTTGAGGAAAGGAGGGAGAGGGGGGGACATGATAGAAATGTTCAAGTACCTCAAGGGAATCAACAAAGTCCAAGAGGGTAGCATCTTTCAAAAAAAGAGGTGTGCAAGAACAAGGGGGCACAATTTGAAGATGGGGGCAGCTCAGAGGTAATGTAAGGAAATATTTTTTCACAGAGAGGGTTGTGGATGCATAGAACGGCCTTCCGGAGGAGGTTGTGGAGTCAAAAATAGTGATTGAATTCAAGCATGCATGGGACAGCCATAAGGCAATTCTAGGGGGGGGGTAGAAAGAAGTAGGCTGCTGGTTAACTAGGATCTGCAGCTTATCCATTAGGTAGGGAAATGGGAAGACTGGGTGGGCCAAGCGGTCCTTATCTGCCGTCAAATTCTATGTTTCTATGTTGCTGGACCGGGGTTGGGTGTGGGTCTTGGCCACAACTGTGGGGTTGCTTCACAGGTGCTGGGATTGCTCCCTATGTGTTGGCGGGGAGGTGTGACAGTGCGGTGGGCACCCCAGCTCCAGGGGCTCGGCCATGTGGGAAGCTTCCTGGCAAGGCATAGGCAAGTGGGTCTGGGTGGCCACTGGTGTCATTCAAGCACCCGGACCCATGCCCTGCCATGCAAGGGATCCACTGTGTGGTCTATGCCAGGCATTCGATTGGATGCCCAGCTGGGTCCGTGACTCCTAATCCGGCCAACCTGTGGAGTACTGCGCACTGACAACAGTTGTCGGCCGTTGGTGACCAGAGATGCAGCGAAGTTAAATTCTCCCCACAAAGTGCCCATTTTAAACCCTCAGTTCACCACTTCACATTGTAATTATGACTTTGCATTGCTCACTCCGCCTACTTCACTTAAAGGTGGAGTGACACCACAGGCAGCTCACACACATCACACGGCTTACACAGTGTAGGTCACATGCTTCAGGCAAGCAGGAAGTGACTCATGCTTTACAGAGAGTTTCACTTTCACCTTGTAGTAGGAGAAAGAGGTTGTGTGCTGCTTAGGCAGAAAGTAAAATCTTTGGAAAACTGCTCTAAACTTTTTAAATTTTTCGCTAATTAGGTGCTTATTTTTGCATATTTGTTGTCTGGATTTGTTTTTGTGCAGTATTTCAGTTTAGTATTTGATTATTTCTAATTGTTTTTGTGTGTCTGTGTGTGTGTGTGTGTCGTGCAAGAGTGAGCGAGAGCCCAGAATAGAGGTGGAGAGACTAGGTGGCTTTTGTAGACATGGCGGAGATCAAGTGGGTGTGCGCACACGTGGTGGCCTGCTATGCCTGGACCAGAGCACCATCCTGAGTGTTCCCTCCTGAAGCAAGAGATAGTGGAGTTGGTGCCATGGAAGGCCACCTCCTGTGGCACCTTCCAGTGCCCCCCCAGTGCCAGCACCTGCAATGGCCCATGTGCCAGTGTCTCAGCAGCAGCAGGAAGTCAGGGAGGAGGAGGAGGAAGAGGAGCCACAGCAGTTGCAGCAGCAGGTTTATGCACCCCCAGCACCAACTGTACAGCAGCAGCCCCTGGCTCCAACAACACCTGGGCCCCCCCAGCCTGTGCCTGGTCCTCCCCACACCTTATTAGTGTGGGAGTTTTTTATTACACTGCCTTGGGACAGCAGTGTAGTAAAGTGTAATTTGTGTGGTTTGAGGGTGCCACATCCCCAGAGGAAGTCACCTTGGCACAGGGGTCAGAGCACCCACATGTATAACCACCACCACCTTTAGTGGCAGGCCAAGGCCACAGAACCGCGCAGTAATGCACCTGCTGGTGAAGAGGGGGTCAGAACGGCATCCGCCTGAGCGTGGTGTGAAGTGGGGAGGGCCATGGCAGAACCGGCTGCTTCACCACCACAACCTGCAGCACTTCCTGATGATGGTAGCAACTCTCCAATGCCTGCCACACAGGCCGATTTGGGCCTGCTGTGAAGTGAGATGGACTCTGCAACCACCGGCAAGACAATGTTGAGCAGCAGTTGGATCACATTGAGGGGCACTAACTACAGATCATGGGGATGCTTCAACTGCTGCTGTCCCATCACAACACTGATTATTAGTTTAGTTTATCCTTACACCAACCACCACCCTCTGTGTGGAAAAAATAGTTTCCGATGTTGCCCCTGATCTGTCCCTCCTCTATCTTCAAATTTTGGTCCCTCTTTCTTGCACATCTTTTGTTCCAAATGAGGCTACCCTCTTGTTGAGTCCCTTTCGGTACTTAATAGTTTCTATCATATCCCCCCATTTCTTTGTGTTTATATGTAATGTCCTTTAGTGTATCTTCGTCTGGCATCATTCTGGTGCATTCCCTTCAACATTTTTGTTCCCCTCCTTTGTACAGCCATTTTTTGACTTCATTTTAATGTAATGGCTCCCAATACATCACAGTATACCATGTCCCCCAGCCCTCCTTACTTCCTTCTGGCATTTTTCTTGCATACCTTTAGGTCATCTGACACAGATCACTGTCCATTTTTGTTGTTGCTAGTCTCCCCACCCCCACATTGTGCACCATTATATGTATAATAATGTTAAGTGTGTGTTTGATCTTTCTTTTGCATAACATTGTTTACCTCCCAAAAATTTGAGAACCATGCTCAAAAACAGCTGAAATAACATGAAGTAAAAAGTGGTATCCTTGCCCTCATTGTATTCCTATTTAACAAAACCAGAAAACCATCACTCCAGATGAATAAATGCCAATAAAATATGTTCACTGCTAGTGCAAATATATTTATGACAAAAAAAGGCACACTAATGACCCTTGCAATTCAGCACTTAGGCCTTCATTAGTGTGCCCCCTAATGAAGGCCTAAGCGCTGAACTGCAGGGGTAATTTGTGTGTGGCTTGTTTTGTCATCAGTAAATTTGCACTAGCATTGAACATTATTTCTTGGCATGTATTCCTATAGAGTGCTGGATTTCTGGGTTTGTCTTGCACTTTTGGAGCTAGCTGTTCTCCACCAGCACCAGGCCTTAGTGTTAGCACAGCATGGTTCTGTACCTGTTATAATCCTACTTAATAATGTCTATTTACCACAAAATATTTTTGGTTCCTCAGTAATGTTTCATTTTTTGTCGTGGTTTGTTCGTTGAAAAGCAGGAGTGAGTAGTGCAGTGTTCTGCTAAATAGCATGTGTGCACTGTCAGGTGCACACTGCCCACCGGGCCCCTTGAAAACATATTATATGGCTTGGTTCACTTTTCATGATGGTACAAATAAAATATACGTTACATATTCTTTATTCTTTATAACATCAACAATGGAACAAGTCAGCTATCATATATGTTTTCCGGGTGTTGGGCAGTGTGTGCGCCTGACAGTGCACTGCACACATGCTGTGTAACAGATCATTATACTGCTCACTCCTGCTTTTCCACACAAGTACGCAGCAAGACAGAAATAAAATATTACTGAGACTACTAAAATAATTTATTTTTGGAAACAGATTATTAAGTCGGAATATAACAAGGAAGGGAAGGACACCACTTTTTTAGCTTTTTTTATGTAGAATGTTTCTGGCCAGTGTTCATAAAACTCTTGGGATGCTGTCTTATGTCCAGAAAGTTCCCAACTCCAGCTGAAGATAAATGAGAGCATAAAATGGAATGAAAAATTTCCATTAATTCATGCCACACTCAGTCATGCATGCACGCACTCTAATAAGAACTATGTCCCCTGATGCTGCTGTTGGAATTTCATGTAATGCTTCTTGACCTGACTGGGCTTATGCACAGTGTCTAGCCAAATGATGTGCTAGACGTAATGACCCGACCACTGAGTTAAACCATCCATGATGTTGTGATAATGATGTTGGTTGCCCAAAGTCTGCTGCACTGACCCCAACAAGAAGGGTGCCTCAGTGTGTACACTAATACCACCCGTGGTAAGTTAATGTACCTGGCTGGCGCCATAATGGTTTTCCACAGAACCTGACCTTAACTGTCTATGTATGCATATATATATATATATATATATATATATATATATATATATATATATATATATTAGAGGCAAAAACTCCATTGAATCCATTAGTTAGGGTTGTTTCCACACACCGACAAAGCGAGAAATTCAGTGTTAGGGTTGAAAGCCCCCAGCCCCCTACTTACCCACACCCCCAACGGCATCAGGAGTGCGCATTATAGTTGTCGGCCAAAACTCTCACCCTATCACATGTGTAAAGAAGCAAAGGTGTAGGAGAATGGGTGAGAGTTAGGACCAACAACCCTAATGTGCGTCCCGATGCCAGTTGGGGTGTGGGTGGGGGGCAAGGGGGCTTCAACCCTCAACACTGAATTTCTTTTGTCAGTGTAGAACAATCCTAACTAATGCATTAAAAGGAGAATTTTGCCCTAATTTCCTTCTTTTGAGAATGATAAGAAATAGTAGAATGTAATGCAGCGGTGGGAGCATGAGGTCCCAAATGACAGTAGGGTGAGCCAGTCTTTGGGCCCCAGTGCTCCATGCACATGATGTCTTGTCACATAGTAACATTGTGCCCACAAACGAAAATAGTAATTGCATGGTGGCCTTAAGCGAAACAGAAAGAGAAACAGTAGTGTAGACAGAAATGTTAAAAACAATGCAAAAGCAAGCGCAAATGAAAACACAAAGGGTAACGCACATGGTGGCGTAGACATGAATGGTAAGTGAAATGGGAATGGAACCGCAAGTGAAAACAGTAATGGTAACAGTAATGTAAGCACACAGGCTGGTTTTCCCCAAAAGCTGCATAAAGAAAGACAGTGGCCCAGATATTCAAACTGCACCCAAAAAGTTCGCAATAGCAGGAGCAAGCACAAGTCCATTACGCCCATGTGCAAAAGGCACGATATTCAAAAACTGAGCCAGCCAAACTGCACCAACAGCCAACGACTGAATATCGCACCACCTGCTCCATAGTGCAACTAGGGAGGGGAAGCTGAGCAGTCCAGAGGCGCAATAGCGCAACCAGGGATGCCCCCCAGCAGCAGAGTGGCAATGTAGCTGCACAACCAGGGAGGTAGGGGTCCACCACCCATGCCACAGATGGGCAGAGGAACTCATGGCAGAACAGACATCATCCCCCACACCCCATGCGCTGCACAACTGGAGGAGGGCTGGAATAACCACTGGCCCATGGAGACCAGTAACCAACCCACAGCCAGGCCATGGTGCCCCATCACACCCCCAGCAAGCTGTGACTGGCACACAAGGAGTAACCACCCCATGCCACAACATCCCCCAATGCAGAGCACACCTGCACCGTGACCCTAGACACCCTGCCCAGTAGCAGTGTCCACCACTGCAGGAAACCCCATGCACCACCACCCACTGTGACAATGCAACCCTGTGCACCACAGAACCATGCAAGGCAGCCCCACCACGAGCACCCATCAGTGGGTGGCAGCACACAGTGATGCAACAATGGCATACACAGTGCCACCATGCACAGCCTCCCTGAGGTACTGCTGAGAGACCAACCATGTGTCTGCACACGAGGTACCCCAAACGGGACAGGGCATGCCCCGGACCCCACCACCAGTGGTACAGCACCCTGCACACTCTCCCAATGACACATCCCAACCCAGCACTGGCCACAACAACCAATGCAGACACCCACAGTGGTGCGTGGAAGCATGCACCACACCGGATGCCACACAGTGCATGGACAGACACCCACCCATACCCAAGGGCACAACAACACAGGGATGCATTAGCGGGGGCAACCAAGCCCCCAGCGTGGGTCCATGTAAACTGTGTACACGCAACCTGCAGTCCTCCATGGCACAGGAGTGCCAGCCACCTTGCGCAGGCACTGTGGACCTGTACACCACCAGCATTTGCCCAGAGCAGAAGTCACAGAGAGTGGTGCACATCCCCCTGCAACACACACAAGCCACAGCATGGAGGTGGGTCAACAGCTGTGGAGGCCACAGTGTCACCCGAGGCAGACATGCACCACACCAGTGACAGGAGGCAACCCAGCATTGTGATGGGTACAGTGGCTGCCCTGCATGGACAGCCACCACTGACATGCCAACAGACTGTGCAGGTCACAGATATGCATGGGTGTCAGCTGCACAGGCCATGGATGGGCTGACAGGGGCACTATGGACACAGAGCATGCACCATGGACCACTGCACACAGTCATCCAGTGCACAGGGCACAACACACACACGACAGACACTGACTGATAGCTACCCCCACGCCATAGTCACCTCCCCATGGACACACACACACACACACCCATGACTGCACCACCCCTGACGCCATGCACACCACTGCAGCTGAGCACCTATAGCCCACTGCAAATCAGAGACCACCACAGTATTCATATCAAAAGATCTGTATTAAAACAAAATACAAAAGTTAACTATATACAATAATATATACAAGGTGGGGGGGAGGGGGAGGGCCACAAACAAGGTGGGGTGGGTAAGGGGCAGGGTTGGACAAATGGGGCAGGAAAGGAGGGGTGTGAAGGTGGGTCCAGGGAGGTAGGGGATATCAGAGGCAGAGGGACTTTAAATGGGAGCCCCGCTCCCCGCTCTGGCTTCTCCTCTGCCGGTGCCTCCTGCGGACCCCAATCCGATCTATGTGGCAAAGGATTTCCAGGGACACCCTTGCCACTTGCAGGATCTCCCGCGCAATGCCTCCCAGATGTCGTTCAGCTGGCAGACACCTAGGACAAGGGAGCACAGTCAATAGGTGTGAATGCATAGCCCCATACAGCCCACCCACTGTGCATGGCATACGGCCGTGGGACATACCTCTGTGATGGTGTGTGACCACCCACATTTATCACGTCCACATGACCTGCCCACCCAGGTGCATACAGCCATGCAGAACGCTGCACACACCTACCGGCCAAGTCATGCACAGCACCACCATGGCCATTTAGTGGCATGGCTATGTGGTGCAAAGGCAGTGGCACAGCCATGTACCCAGTGCATGCATGGACCACCATCGATGCACTCCCAGACATGCATTGCCACTGGACAGTGCTGACTGTAACAAGTTGCGTGCATGGCAGTGGTGTCAATGGATGGTGGCCATGCCCCACTGCCCACCCTGTTACACAGCATGCAATAGTAAACATGGAGGTATGGCACTCACCATCATTGGGCCAGTCCCTTGGGCGCTGTGGACCCTCGCTCTACCTTGCCTCCCTGTCCTCTTCGGTGCACTGCAGCTCATGTGCCAGGTGCCGCTCCTCTGGCCCTGTGGTGCAAACATGGAGAGAGGAACATAAGTACAATCCTGTAGCAAAGCCCCCTGCCCCCAGGTGTGTGCCCTCCCACCCAGCCAGACCCACCCACCCCACACCCTGATAACACCGTCACAGCCAACACCAGATGGTCCCTCCCCCATGTGCTGGACACATACAACTGTGATATCCATATGGAAGATAAAAGTGTGTTGACATAACACCTACCTGGCCGTGGCACTGTGCCCCTCCTTGCATGTGCCCACAGGTGAGCTAGCAGGTCTGACTCCCTCTGTCGCAGGTCCCCATACCTGCAGTGGCATTGATCTGCTGTCCGCCCCATCCAGTGGCCTCCTCCAGTGCAGTGGCCATCTCTTCCCACACCTGGCTCCTGGACCTGTCCAGGGGTGCCTTCCCAAACAGTGGTCCATGGTGTGGCTCCACTATGGCCACTAGGTTGGCCAGTTTGACCTGTGTCCATTGAGCAGCCCTCCTGCGTGCCATTCTCACAGCTCGGTCTGCAAAAATGGCTCTCTGCAGCTTGGCTCCCCATGTGCAGATGCTGCACAGTACAGCACTGCCATTCCCTATCACACTGTCACCGAACAGCGCGATAGTGGTGCACCCATGCCTGATGCATGGTGCCTAGTGGGCAAAGGTCAGGCACTGGGTCAAGGGTCTCTGGCACACGGACACACACAGCGCCATTGGAACCCAATGCGTGTAGCGTGATTGGCTGCCTGTGTGTTACCTCCAGTAGTGGCCTACCATGCTGTTGCCCCAGTGCGCCTATGATGGCCCAGTGCCACAGTGCCATGTAGGTGAACATCCTTCTCCTTTCACTGGCACAGTGTGGCCATGCCCTGCATTGCTTCCCTTTGGCAAGTCAGCAGCATGGCAGATCCCTGCATCTGCAACCCGGCATGCGAGAGGAGGTGTCTACTACGTAGAAACAGCAGAACTGCGCCCTTGGCTTAGCACGTTCAACACAATTGTGCAAAGCGCAACAGCGCGATATTCAGTTGTCATATGCAAAACAGCTTATCAGCCATGCAATGGTGCAGCACTGCAATTTGCATCCACTTAAAGTTGCTCCTCGCCTCATTTGCATGGGTTGTGCTATAAAAGTGCGACATTGGGCTGCAGGGGCCATAGTCAGTTACTGCAGTCTATTGGTGAGTTGCATGCTGTTTGGCAGAGTGGACTGTGGATTTAGGGACATGCATGGGACTGCACAGTCACAGGTAACAACTGTCATTCTTACAGGCTAAAAAATGACAGAGCAAGTTGTGGGAGAGGAGGTACACAGTAGTGGGAGGAGGAGGAGGCCAAATTTTACCAAGGCCGAGACCGATGCCCTGTTTGAGGCCTACCTGGATCAGGAGCTGCTTCTCAGTGGACGGCAGGGAACACCTCAAGCCCATGCTGCTGCATGGGAGGAGGTGGCCCGTGCTGTGAACCTGCATGGCAGCCACCAATGCTCCATGCAGGAGTGCAAGAAGAAGATGGGCACAGACAGGAGGAGGATAAAGGAGAAGGTGGCTGCCATTAGGGCAGCATGAGCTGCGACAGGTGGGGGACAGCCGGAGGTGGTACACCTGACCTCACAGGAGGAGATGATTGCTGGAAGCATGCAGTATTGTGCCATTGTGGGTGTTCCAGGTGGTGGCTTCCAGATGGGTGGTGGCCCATCACTGCATGGTAAGTCATGGTCTGTCTATGGGGGGGCAGGGTAGGTCACATGCAGTAGCGACTTTGTTTTCCCTTACAGATCCTGAGCATCTGCATGGGTCAGCAGTGGTGGGCCTGTCCACTGAGGACAGTCAGCTGGAGATGGAGGAGGGCCCATCCACCTCCACAGGTATATGTGGCTCATTGCGACAGTGGGCCCACCTGGCTGTCCACACTGATGTTGTTGTAACAGGTGCAGAGGAAGCCCTGCCCATGTCCCAGCATGCCAGCGTCCACGGATGCCGGCATGCTGTGACTCGGGCCAGTGCCAAGTCCATCACCGATGATGATGTCGCTAATGGCATGGGCAGTGACATGTGTGTGCCACGGGATGGCCACACAGCAGGTAACATCACGGCCATGGCTGTGGGTGGTGCTGCCGTGGAGGCCTGCATGTCAGCACAGTCCCAGCCTGTGCCTGTCAGCACCAGTGGGGCAGCACTGGTGTCTGTTCAGGACAGTGGGACTGTTGCGGCCACTTCAGTGGCACCACTGAGCCATGGGGAGTGGCAGCCGGAGGGGCAGCATCAGCAGTCGACCGATGGGCTTGGGGGTACAGGGTCAAGTGGTGGCATCTGTGCACCACCTGTGAACATGCCCAGACCTGGTCCTGGTGTGCCGCGCCCACCCTCAAGGGGTGCTGAGCATCAAGGCTGTGCACACCCTGAGGGACAGGATGCTGAGGAGGCAGATGACCTTTTGGATGAGCACACCTGCCTGCAAGCATCAGTCCAGCAGCAGATACGGCTTGCGACGTTGATGTATGCACTGCGTGCGGCTCTGGTGTGGGCAGAGGAGCGTCGCAGCAGAGACACTGCTCTGATCCTGGCAGGGATGGACCGGTTGTGGGAGGATGTGACCGCTGCCATTGACAGGCAGACACAGGCATTTACTGCTGTCATGGCCACAATGGGCACACAGTCTTGTGCCCATGCATCGCGGACACCACGCAGTGCACTGTCCACCCCCCATTCCCGGTGTCGTGCGACACCTCCCTGTTGACACGGGTTCAGCTGTGGCATCCAGCAGCGCCAGGCATGTTCGGTGTGCTGCAGACCCCTGCGCGAGCACGGTCGTGTTCATGCAGTGGAACCCCTGGGGGACCATCGGTGCCACCCCATGAGGCCAGTGGTCAGCCTGTCAGTGCTGGCGGGTCTCGGCGGGGCCGCCCACGCATCCGTGGTGGCCGGGGCACTGTGTACGTGACTGACCTGTCTCCCAACGTGGCTACTGTCTGGTGCTGCCCTGTGTGCATTGTGTCTTTCAGTGGGCAGTGCACGGGTGGGTACCCGGCCCTGCATGCACACACAGTCCATCTGCACACCCTCCTGGCTGCTGTCCACAGTTGCATGTGCATGATGATGCCTGCATTGCACTCTACACCAATGTGCAATGGTGCTCAGCATCTGACACATGCACATGGACAGGCAGTGGGCGTGGTGGTCTGTGGACATGTGTGTTGCTAGGGGTGGTGTTCTGGGTCAGTGTGCCTCCTACCTTGTGCATGTTTGGTGCATTGTGTGTGTGTGTGTGTGTGTGTGTCCATCCACGTGGCATGTTAGACCTCACCCATCCCTGGTTGTGTGTGTGGTTCCATGCCCGGCCACTTCCCTTGATGGCATGCACCCTGGTGTGTGTCCATGCATGTTTGTGGGTTGTGCCTTAGCCACTGGTGGTTGCACATGGCCCCATGACTTACCTGGGTTGGCTGAAGTGCTCCTCCGTGATGGTGTCCTGGTGCAGCTGTGCCAGCTGGAGCAGTAGGGGGTCCCGTTGGCCAAGGGGGGGGCCGCCCATCACCATTGTCACCGGCGTCCTCATCATTCTCATTGCTGTCCCCCTCTTCGACCTGTATGGCTATCCCACATTCGTTGGCCATGTTGTGCAGGATGCAACAGGCCAGGAATAGCCGCAGGCCTTTGAGGGGCTGTACTGTAGGGCACCACCGGAGGTGTCCAGGCAATGGAAACATGCCTTCAGCATCCCGAACACCCGCTCAATGACATTATGTGTGGTGGCGTGTGCCTCATTGTAGCGTTGCTGCGATGGGGTCACGGGTCGCCGGTAGGGTGTGAGCAGCCAGGGACGGAGTGGGTATCCACTGTCACCTGTGTGTAGAGGGTGGAGGTTAGTTTGGTGATCAGCATCACCTGCCCCGGGCCATGTAGGCCACTACCCATGTCACCTCTGACCATGCCCCCAGGCCCTATGATTGTCCATGTGGTTTGCATACTCACCCACTAGGTGGCCAGTGGGGATATCCCCACTCTTGAATCTGTGGCACAGTGCCGACTGGTGCCAGATGAAGGCATCATGTGCTCCCCCAGGGTGTGTGGCACAGACATTGATTATGCCCCCTGGCATCGCACACCACCTGGCAGTTGATGCTGGCATAGCCCTTGCGATTGATATATGCAGCCCTCGGGCCAGGTGGTGTGCGGATGGCCACATGGGTGCAGTCTATTGCCCCTAGCATACCAGGCATACGTGCTACCCTGTGGAACTCCTGTATGTTTGCTGTGCACTCTGCCGGTGTGCTGGGGAAATGGATGTACTCCGCAGCATGTGGCAGCAGTGTGCTGAGGAATTGGGTGAGGTGGCGTGATGTGGCCGACTGGGTTATGCCTGTGGTGTGCCCAGTTGGTCTCTGAAGGTACCGTGGTGAGCAACACATGCAAGCTGTCACTTTTCTCCACTGACAGGGCATGGCTCCGTCGTGTGGGTGCCTGCATCACATCACTGCACAGCTCACAGAGCCACCTCAGAATTGCCCGATTCAGGCGGTACCAGCCCACAATCTTCAGTATCACTGTACAGCTCGAAGCTGGTGCAGGCTCGTACTGCCTGTTGGGGCATACCGCTGGGCCCTTCCATGGCCACGCCCCTGCTGCCCACCTTCTCACCCCCTCATAATGGCCTCCATCTGGAAGGTGGCACTGGCCATGTCCCTGGCTTGTGTTCACCCCCGCAGCTGTTACTGTATTCCCCGCTGTCCTACTGCTACTTCCCCTGCACCAGGAACACCTGCCTGTGCTTGCCTCACTGCTGTGTGGTGTACCTCCCCTTCTGCAATGTCTCCCACACCTTCCCTGTGGCTGTTGCTTCCAGGTGCCCTTTCTGCCTGGCCCTGTGTGCCCTGCTGCCCAGTGTGTCCTGCTGTATTCTTTGCCCTCATGTGGCTTCCCTATAAGCGTTCTTGCACCTCTCCCTTGCTCCCTTTTATTTTGGCTCATTTCTGCTATGGCACAACTTCCGCTTGCTCCCCTATTGCGCATGGCGCATGTTGTTGAATATCGCACTGCGCCATTTATGCATGGTTCCTCCCCCTTCAGTTGCGCATGCATTCATTATCATTGCACTGTTGCTCAGCGTGATTTGGGGTGCAACTGCCTCCTGCTGAATATCGCAGAATGGCGCATTTTCGGACTTGCGCAGGTGCAACCCTATTGCGCATGGCTCAACTCTTTTGAATATCTGGGCCAGTGAGTACAAAGAATGTATGCATAATAATGGTCTTGGAGCAGAAAATGAGGAGTTGGAATACTAAATTGCTTATATTTCAGGAACCGTATGACATAGAAAAAAATGTAAAAGTCACATGATTTATGACTTTCATGGCTAGTTCTGTACTTGGCCCACAGTAGGGGCTAAGATTTTCAATGAAAAGTCTGTATCTTGCACCGTTTCGAGATACAGGCCCTGAAAGGTAATGACGCCGTAATGTTATCCTATGGGAAAAAGAGAAGTTAGGAGTGCCATAACTTTGGCTCCTGTAATATTTTTCACCAATCCACTAAAAGGCACATCTGTGGGATGTTGGCTGTCTTCCTCCAAATTTCAGCCCAAAGACAGAACCGTTATTTTGCAGCAGGCGCCAAAGGATTGCTGCAATCGCCCACCGTAATGTTATCCTATGGGAAAAGCTGTCAACTTTGGAGTGCTGTAACTTTGCCACCATGTAATATTTTTCAAGAAACACTGAAGGCACATCTGTGAGATGTCGGCTGCGTTTCCTCCAAATTTCAGCCAAAACACCAAACCGTTCTTTTGCAGCAGGGTGCCAAAGAATTGCTGTCATTTTCCCACAGCCTAGAAAAGTACTGTCAAGCTTACAAAGCTTCAGCAAATTCATTCGACAGTGTCACAAGTGCGAAAGTACATTGCGAAAGTACTTTTTCCAGAAATGTGAAAAACATATTTCTGGGGTGTTTAACCCCAAAATAAAGACATGGCTAGCATCCTCAGGGTCCGACTAGGTGAATACAAAAATAATTAGGTTGCTAGAGGTCCCAAATTTAAATGCCAAGCATTTTTCTGATCACCAACTGAAAACAAAATGGTGGATTTGCAACAGTAAAAAGGCCATTTGCGAAAGTAAAAACTGCATTTGCAGCACTGTCGAATTTTTTGTTAACTTTTCCCATTGACTTATAATGGGAACTTGTTTTTTGAATAACTTTAGAACCGTTTAATATTTGTTCACGAAATCTTCAAAAGGCATATCGGGGACCTGCGCCACATTCCCTGAAGACTTTGGACTGGTCGCAGCAAACCGTGTGACCTGTAGGCGTGACTGTAAAATTCCAGAAAAGCGTAAACATGTATGCACAGATCATGCTGAATAACTCCGCAGCTATATATGCAACTGGTACAAAACTTGGCAGATCCCAAGGCATATGGGTCTTGATCATGTATTCAAAATTTCAGGCAAATCTCAAACGATTGCAAAGTTATTAAGGTGCAAAATATTGGTTTAACATGTAAATGGCTCTCAACCTAACTATTTTTGGTTTGGTCATGTAAATGGCTCTCAAGTCTATCTATAGGACTCCTGTACACTATATATATATATATATATATATATATATATGTATATAGTGGCACAGGAGTGCCACTATGTTAGGTTGAGGAGCCAGGCTTTGGTAATCTTATCAATCTTGCAACTGGTTGACAGATTTGCCTGAAATTTGGAAATCACAACGAGACCCATATGCCTTGGGATCTGTCAAGTTTCCTGTACCAGTCGCTTTTATACAGTTGCAGTTATTAAGCATGATCTGTATGTGCATTTATGCTTTCTGGAATTTTACTGTCGCTTTCTATAGGTCGCGGTTTATGCTGACTTGTCTGAAATCTTTTGTGAATATGCGACTAGGGTCCTATGTGCCTTTTGAAGATTTCATGAAAAAATATTAAACGGTTCAAAAGTTATTCAAAAAAACAAGTTCCAATTATAAGTCAATGGGAAAAGTTAATAAAAAGTTCGACAGTGTTGCAAATGCAGTTTTTACTTTCACAAATGGCCCTTTTACTGTTGCAAATCCGCCATTTTGTTTTCAGTTAGCGATCAGAAAAATGCTTGGCATTAAATATTGGGACCATCTGGCAACCTAATTCTTTTTGTATTCACCTAGTCGGACCCTGAGGATGCTAGCCATGCCTTTATTTTGGGGTAAAACACTCCAGAAATATGTTTTTCAAATTTCTGGAAAAAGTACTTTTGCAAAGTACTGTTGCTCTTGTGACACTGTCGAATGAATTTGTGAAAGTGTTCGCAAACTTCGACAGTACTTTTCTAGGCTGTGGGAAAATGACAACAATTCTTTGGCACCCTGCTGCAAAAGAATGGTTCAGTGTTCTGGCCTGAAATTTGGAGGGAACGCAGCCGACATCTCACAGATGTGCATTCCAGTGTTTTGTTGAAAAAATATTACATGGCAGCAATGTTATGGCGCCCAAAGTTGATGCCTTTAGGATAACATTACGGCAGCACACATTACAGGAACTTTTGCCGCCTGCTGCAAAATAACGGCTTGGTCTTTTGGGCTGAAATTTGAGGAACACAGCCAACATCCCACAGATGTGCTTTTTGTGGTTTGGTGAAAAATATTACAGGAGCCAAAGTCATGGCATCTGAACTTTCTTTTTCCCATAGGATAACATTATGGCATTTGCTCGCTTTCAGGGACCGATCTCGAAACGGTGAGAAATTCGGACTTTTTGTCGGAAAAGTGCTTAGCACCCTACCAGGGACTAAGTGCAAAACTAGCCAGGAAAGTCATAAATCATATGACTTTTACATTTTTTTTCTATGTCGTACGGTTCCTGAGATATAAGCAATTTAGTATTCCAACTTGTCATTTTCTGGTCCGAGAACCATTATTATGCATACATTCTTTGTACTCACTGTCTGTGTTTATGCAGCTTTTGGGGAAAACCAGCCTGTGCGCTTACATTACTGTTACCGTTATCTCTTCTTGCGGTTCCATTCCCATTTCACTTTACCGCTCACGCCAACTCCACCATGTGCGTTACCCTTTGCATTTTCATTTGCGCTTGCTTTTGCGTTGTTTTTAACATTTCTGTCTACACTACTGTTTCTCTTTCAGTTTCGCTTTGCATCACCATGCACATTACTATTTGTGTTTGTGGGCACAATGTTACTATGTGACAAGACATCATGTGGCAGGAGCACGGGGCCCGACCGCTGCAGCATTCAACCCCACGCCCCCGCCACCGATTACATTCACTATTTCGCCACCATTCTCAAAAGGGAATTAGAGGCAAAACACTTATCGCATTAGTTAGTTGTTAGACCTCGACAGCTTAGAGATCTGCGTTGTTGATGGCCCCTCACATTTCAACCAGATCGGGTAAGATTAGACAGTCTGTCCCAACCTCACCCCATTCTCCTCACACCTTGCTTTACACATGTGATGGGTGTGAGTTATGGTCCGACAACCGTAATGCGACCCTGATGCCGGGTTGGGGTGTGCAGGAGGGGCAAGGGGGCTTCAATCCTAACACCAAATTTCCTCGCTTTTGTTGGTGTGGAACAACCCTAACTAATGCATTAAATGGAGGTTTTTGCTCTAATATATTATATATATATATATATGTGTGTGTGTTGTGTGTGTTATATATATATATATATATATATATATATATATGGGTTGAGAAGCACTTTTAAGATTAAAGGTTCAAATTTTGCACCTTAATAACTTTGCCATCGTTCAACAGATTTGCTTGAAATTTAGTATGCACAATTGGGCATGATAGATCTTGGGATTAGCCAAGTTGTGTACTGGTCAGCTATACGGCTACGGAGTTATTAAGTGACAACCAATTGTGCAATTACGCTTTTTTGCTATTTTTTGCTTTCACCTACAGGTCGCACGGTTTTTGCGACCTGTCTGAAAACTTCAGCAAGTGTGCGGCCAGGGTCCCCGATGTGCCTTCTGAAGATTTCATAAAAAAATATTAAATGGTTCAAAAGTTATTCAAAAACAAGTTCCCATTATAAGTCAATGGGAAAAATTAACAAAAAGTGCAACACCTTCACAAATGCACTTTTTAGTGTGACAAATGGCCCTAGTAGTGTCGCAAATCTGCCATTTTGTTTTCAGTTGGTGATCAGAAAAATGCTTGGCATTTAAATTTGGGACCTTCTAGGGACACAATTATTTCTGTGTTCACCTAGTCAGACCCTGAGGATGCTAGCCATGTCTTTATTTTGGGATTAAACACCACAGAAATATGTTTTTCAAATTTCTGGAAACAGTAGTGTCACAAAGTAATGTCGTACCTGCGACACTTTCCCAAATTTGTGCAAAAATTGCCACAAATTGCGACACTACTTTTTCAGACTTGGCCAAAATGACAGGAATTCTTTGCCACACTGCTGCAAAAGAACGGTTCGGTCTTTTGAGCTGAAATTTGGAGGGAAGGTAGCCAACATCTCGCAGATGTGCCTTTTGGTGGTTTGGGGAAAAAGTATTGCATGGCTCCAAAGTTACGGTACTCCTAATTTGGCATTTTTCCCCATAGACTAACATGGTGGCGTACGCCGCGCCTTTCGGGGCTTGTATCTCGAAAACGATGCGAGATACAGATTTTTTTGTTGTGAGTTGCATAGCCCAAACTATACAATAACAAACTCCTAGCCAGGGAAATCCTGATTTCTGTGAAATTTAATTTTTTTTTCTACGTTGAGCGGTTGCTGAGATATTAGCGATTAAGTACTTCTATTGCTCGTTTTAAGCTTCGATGCCCATTACAATGCATACATTCTTTGTACACACTGTGTTTCTCTATGCACCTGTTTGGCAAAAACAGGGTATGCACTTCTGTTACTGTTACAGTTACTGTTTCCACTTGAGTCTATGTCTCAGTTTGCGTTACCATTCCCGTGTACGCCACCTGCGCGCGGCACCCTTTGCATTGTCATTTGTGCTTGAATTTTTGTTACTGTTACAATTTGCATTTCCACTACTGTTTCTGTTTGCTATTTTGATTTAGCTTACATCGCGTATTGCCATTTGCTTTTCCAGCAGCTCTTTCATTTGCATTTCGCTTTCTTTGTGTTTTTGCCTTCCTTTGCTGTTACTGTTACCATTTACGCTTATAATTACGTTACTGTGCCCATGCGCATTACGGTTTATGCTTCCATATGCGCTGCATTTCCTTTTGAATTTTTGTTTCTTTGCTGTTATTGTTGCTGTTAGCGTTATCATTTGCGTTTACAATTGCGGTACTGTGCCTGTGCGCATTTCAGTTTGTGTTTCTGTATGCGTTTCTGTTCCTTTTTCCATTTCTGTTTCCTTTGGCATTATTCTTCATCTTAACTTTACCATTTACATTTACAATTGAGGTACCATGCCTGTGCACATTACGGTTTGAGTTTACGTGTGCGCTTGCGTTCATGTTTCTGTTTCTGTTCCCTTTCGCGTTCTTTTTGTTGTGACACTTAACATTTCCATTTAAAATACCGCTGCCATCACTGTTCATGTTACCAATTGTGTTTTCATACACACTTCAATGTTGGTTTGTGTCACTGTTCTCTTTGGCGTCACTTTGTGCTTGCGTTTCTATTTACATTTCCTTCACCATTTGTTTGCGTTAACATGTGCGCCACTGTTGGCACTTCTGTTTGCATTGCTGTACCTGTTACTATGTCACAAGATATCACTTGAGGAGTGCAGGGCCAAAGGGCTGGCCCCTTGCCGACATTTCACATTTCGTCATCATTCACAAAACGAGGAAATTAGAGGAAAAAATCACTAATGCATCAGTTAGGTTGTTCCACAGTGACAAAAGTGAGGAATAGTTGAAAGTCTTCGACCCTCCATTCATTTTCAACCAGCATCGGGTGCTGGGTCAAGCCGGTCCCAACTCCTCACCCCATTCTCCCATACCTCAGCTTCACACATGTGATGGGTTGAGAGTTAGGCCGATGACTCCAACGCAATCTGGATGCTGGTTGGGGGGTAGGTTGAGGGGTCCAAGGGGGCTTTCAACCCTAGCACTGAATTTCCTCGCATTTGTCGCTGTGGAACAACCCTAACTGATGCATTAAACTGAGTTTTTTGCCTCTAATATATATCTATATCTATATCTATATCTATATCTATATCTATATCTATATATATATATACATGTAATCATTGCTTTTTCTTGTGTCACAGGTCATATAAGCAAACTTGGGGTGCACATTTCTTGGCTTGATGAGGAATTTTTGCATTGGAATACTGTCAAGCCAATGAAGGTAAGTATTTTTTTTTGGGGGGTAGGGTTTATTTGGAAACAAATTTCATTAATGGTTTCTTTTTTGTTAATTCTTCACAGGTTTTCTACGCATCCTCCAGTCCAGTACTGATGGTCAAGATTCATACTAGTTGTTGCATGTGTCCCGGGGTGTGATGTTGAACTTGTTATTTGGAGAAAGCACCAATGGCAGCACACAGCCTCAAAACATTTTCTGCAAAAACAAATTAACAAGAAATGATTAGTACTTGATTGCAGTAACACATTGGGCAGGATTCACAAAAGAGATGTGCCCAGCGCAACCCAGATGCACCAGCGCAAGTCAGAAATGCGCCGTAGAATGATTCTCAACCAGGGTGAATGCGCCAACACAACTAAGATGCCCTTCACCCAACGGCAAGCTCCATAGGTGCAAAGTAATTACATGCGACGCATATACAGGGGCGCACCCATGCATACACAGCACCACCCGATTCACAGTGCAAATCCATGGCAAATCCATGGGGTATTTCCAGTGCAAAGGCAAGATGTGCCATAGAAAGATAAGTACAAAAGAAGGAGATTTAAGTCTAGCCCACCTGCAGGTCGTTGACTGAATTGCTGCAGCAGCACACTGCCTGATCCGTGACAGAGAGGAAGACAGAGAGAGAGAGAGAGAGACAGCCAGCACAGCAAGCCAGAGAGAGACTGAGCCAGAGGCTGGACTGAGTACCCTGCAGCAGAATGAACCCAGCAGCAGTGGCCATTGCAGATGCACTAATGAGGAGGAGGCAGGTCAGTAGAAGGCACCGTAGGCGGCCGGCCCCATGGCGGTATCGTGCCAGGCTGTTCTTTGAGCAGCTGACTTGAGGTGGAGACAGTAGGCTGATACTGCCTGAACAGGGTCATACTGAGGCAGCTCTGTGAGCTGTGCCATGATGTGATGCAGGCACCCACTGCACGAGGTCATGCCATCCCTGTGGAGACCAAGGTGACAATGGTCATGTGCCTGTTCACCACAGGAACCTTCCAGAGGCCCACTGGGGACACCACTGGCATCTCTCAGGTCTCTACATCCTGCCTCCTCACACAGTTCCTCACTGCACTGCTACTGGATGCTTCGGAATACATCCATTTCCCCAGTATGAAGGCGGAGCGGACAGAAGCCATGCAGGGTTATACAGGGTGGCATGCATACCAGGCAAAATAGGGGCCATAGACTGCACTCATGTGGCAATCCACACACTACCTGGCAAGGATGCCACCACCTACATCAACCAGAAGGGATACCACTCCATGAATTGTCAGGTGGTGTGTGATGCCACAGGGTGCATCACCAATATCTGCACCACACATCCTGGGAGTGCACATGATTAATTCATATGGCACTGATCAGCAATGTGCATGAGGTTCGAGGAGGGGGACATACCACGTGGCCACCTAATAGGTGCGTGTGACAGGGCCCCAACAGCACAGGAGGGCACCATGGCCAGGACACAGGGGGTGGGCCTTGGGCACCCATGCAGTGCAGCACATGTGCATGGGCCATGGGACAGCAGGAGTGTGCAAGGGTACACAGGCAGACACAGGGAGACATGCAACTGCCATGCACCATACAATGGATAGGGGCATGCAGGCACAGCTGGGGTAGAGGTGCAGGACTGCCTGCAATGGAGATGCATGGGCGATACAGCAGGACAGGTGAATGCACCGCTGAGGCCAGGGATGAGAACAGGGTGCATGGCAAGGTGTAACCCAATGTATTAATGGACACACATCTACCTCCACAGGTGATGCCACATATCCTATGAGGCCCTGACTCCTCACCTCCTTCTGACAACCCAGAACAGAGGCAGAGGAGCACTACAATGAGGCACACAGCACAACACGCACCATCATAGAGCGTGTCTTTAGCATGCTGAAGATGCACTTCTGGTGCCGGTCAGGTGGCAAACTACAGTATAGCCCTGAGAAGGTCTGTGTCATATTCCTGGCCTGTTGTATGGTACACAACATGGCCCTAGACCATGGAATACCTGTTGAGGCTGGTGTTGGTGACAGTTCCGGGGAGGAGGAGAGGTGGGGGAGGGAGAGGGCAAAGCACCTCAGAGGGCCAGGGCGGTGATGCTGGGCTGGGACGGAGGGACCCAAGAATGATGGCCAGAGCAAGGAAGCACTGCAGGCATGTGGTGGAGGAACACTTTGGGCCTCGCAGGTGAGTATGCAGGTATGTATGTACATGTGCAGGGTGTGCACTAAGGTACAGAGAATACACGCCGTGGGCACAGTGGACAGTGGACAAGGCACAGAGGTGCACACAGGCACACACATGTTGAGGGACACACAGACACAGAGACAAACACACACCAGGCATACAACAGCCGTGCAGAACCAGGGCCATGCCACAGACATCACAGGTCAGTGTGCACAGCGGCCTATGCAAGGGCACAGCAGACATCTGAATGCACTCATCATTCCCATCACACATGGCACAACAGTGGTGCACATAGACATAATGGTGGTCCTGCATGGGTAGCATGGAGTGGTGCCAGGGCTGCAGTGGGGTGGGTTCCCACTGCACACACCACCACTGGCACCACCAGCAGGGTGGTGAGTGCACACAGGTGTTTGAGCCTGCCACTAAAGTCCTAGGCCCATGGGCATTGCAGGGTGGTGCTCTGGCCACCACAGACATGGGGGCTACCTCTGCCATGGCTGGTGGTGGTGGGCATGCCACCACCGGCCAGAGGGGGTGTTGCCTGAGACCATGCATGGGTGCTGCATCGAGACCATGAATGGGTGCCCAGTGGAGTGGCCAACACATGGCCACCACCTAAGCCATGGATGGTGGGTGTGGAGGCCTACGGTGACAGAGTCAGTAGCAGAGAGCTCACCCAGCTCTGCCACCGGGGTTTGCGGGATGTGCTCCGGGGTGTCCAACTGGATGCACGATGTCCACAGTGTGTTGCCGTGGCAGCCACTGCCTCTGCAGCAGCTGCAATCCACTCCAGAGTTGTGATCATGCTCACCCACATAATGCGTGCCTCTGCCAGCATCTGTGCATGCCATGCAGATGCGGATTCATGCTCCTGGACTATCACAGTCCTGTGGCTATGGAACTCTGCACGGAGGGCCTTCTGCCCTCCACAGTCACCCGCAGGAGGGCGAGGTAGACCCCCATGTTGGTGGCGGGTGATGCTTCACGGTGTCATTGCCAACATGCAGGGGATGAAGCAGCCCATCTTGGTGCATCCATGGGCAGTGGATGCACCCTTTCAGGCTGGGACATGGGCGGGGCTTGGTTGGGCAATGCCACTAAATGCCCATGGGCAGTGTTCTCCCAGGCCAATGGGGCTGGTGCATGCACTGCAACACCCTGCCCAGATGCCACCAACGTCACTGGCACTGCACATGGCAGTGGTGCAGGGGGTACAGCAACTATAGCCTCAGGCAGTTGTCCCACATCTGCAGACTCACCCTGCACAGTGTGGCCATCAGTGGCAACTGGGGCCACATGCACAGGCATCCCCATGTTGGGTGCACCTCCATCCACCGTGCCTGTGCTGGTAGTGGTGGTGCTGACTGTGGTGGCTCCGAGGGCCTCCCCCGGCACGCCACTGGCACGCACAAGAAGGACATCAGCAATGTCCACCGTGTCATCCTGGTCATCATCAGACAACCTGGACAGGCTCTCCAGCCATGTGATGTACCTGCTGGCTAACCTGCCAGTGCTGGCCGAGGGGTCCGCAGGGCCTGCCTGTGTCAGGGCCGTGACCGGAGTCACCCAGGATGATGATGGTGCAGCTACAGGGTCATCCATAGTGGTGTTGATGGCCCAATGAGATGGGCCCGCATCATCACCCATGAGGACATCACATGCAGCCTTTGCCATGGCTGTGCCCTGGAGGTGTGATGGTGTAGTGGAGAGAAGAAGGGGGTACATGGTTAATGCACAGTACACATACGTCAAATAGGTGATGCATAACAGTAAACATCCATCCAAATGGTGCTAAGGCTGCTGGCCTGATCGCAGTGGACCTATGGCATGATGTGGCAAGCCACGCCATGGCACAGTCGTGCCCATCATCATTACATTATGCACACTGCACGGCAGTGGTGGCACATGCAACATGGATGCACAGCAGCACAGGCCTCCCGGTGCAGTGGCATGGCAGCAGCAGCAACATGGGGCATGTCACATCTGGCCAGGGGTGACTGATACTATGTTGCTGTGCCTGGGTGTACAAGGGCAGGAATGGTGGCCTTGGCACATGAGTGGTAGCCATGTCTAGGACTCATGGCTACTCACAATGCTGCGATGGGTTGCCACTGGTCTGGAACCCATCATCGGGGATGCCCTGCATTGCTGTCTGGGACACACTGGCGGCCAGGAGGGCTTCATTCGGGCTCAGCTGTTTGTCCATGCTCGGGCCACTCCCTGTCCACCGCAGGGAAGGCTGGAAGTTGGCCACCTTCTCCTTGACCCTCCTGCACCTGTCGTTCTAGTGCTTTCTGCACTCTGCAACCACACGGTTATATGGTGCCATGGCATTCAGCTGCCGGGCCACCTCCTCCCAGCCCGCTGCCCACACAGTCCATCTGCCTCCCCTGCCAGTGAGGATGGGCAGGCATAGGTGGCATGCCTCAATGAGCACCCTGTCCTCATCATGCATCCTCAGACATTGTGGCTACCATGGTGGGAAGCATCCAGGTGTTAGGCATGCCTGTGGCTACACATGTTCCCACCCCACCTACCTCAGGCTGTCGACCCCAGCTGGGCCCCTGCAGCAGGTAGTCTGGGTGGTGGTCTGCATGTGGGTGTCCTGGTATGGTGTGCGGCACCCCATGGTACAGGGCCTGTTGGGAAAGTGCACCTGCCATGCTTGTCCACTGGTCCACAGCGGGGGTGCCTGTGCTGCTGCCCCAGGGGGGCACGCGGTCCTGTCTACTATGGACATGTCCCGGTACCTCAGCAGTGTGTGTGTGGATGCAGTGTTACCACGCCTGACCAGAGTCCCACCCATGCTGCACCAGGAGGGGGCTCAACCTGGGGGATCACAGCCATGGGGCAGCTGGCCGCAGTGTGTGCCATGGTGACACTGTCGTGTTGCCTGCAGAGGTGCCACCATGTGCCACCGACAGACTGGTAGCACATCACTGCATCCACCACACATGGTTGATAACACCCAGTCACATATATTTCTCCACAGTACTACTATACAGGGCACAGTACCTCCGTGTAGGTCACAGAACCATCATGTACCACAGTGCATGTCCATGTCCCACTGCACACCGCACCTGTGTGCAGCAGTGCCCTATGTCCCATTGCACACTGCACCTGTGTGCAGCAGTGCCCTATCCCATATGCAACCATGTGTGCACCATGGTACTGTGACAGGTGGTCTGGACATGGCAGGGCCCTGTCTACCGGTGTCCTGTGCATTCTGTGTACTGCACAGGTTTGGTGTTCGACATTATGGACATTTGATCCACATTCTATACATGTTGGGAGGCACTGTTCCCCATTTGGTGGCCGTGGATGTTCAGAGGCTTGCATGCACCTGTACATTCCCCCAGTGCATTCTGTAAACCATGTAAATGAAGCTGTGTACTCACCTTCAAGGCTCAGTTTCCTCTCAGTCACCTGATCTCAGCCTGCAGCTTTGGGAGCATTTATGACTCAGGGCATGCAAATGAGGCCTGGGCCTCTGGTTATGAGATGTTAATCGGCTAAGATGCCCATGCTTGTGGAATGAGGTGGTTTAGGGTGCATTGTTTGTGAACTGCATAATTGCCTCCAGCTCATCTCACTTTACAAGGAGCATCTCCGAGATGAGTCTATGACGTTATGGTGCATCAGTCACTCATGGGCAATTGCCATGTGCAACAGCGCATCTTCTGATATGTGCCGCTACACTGCTTCCATGTTGCATCACTGCAGGAACGCTGGCCACTGCGCTGTGTCCTGTATCACACACTGTGCATCCACATGTGCGGGACATGCTGCACTGGGTGGTCATAGTGACCATGGATCACGTGTTGTTTGCTGTAGGCAGCCATAGCATATGCCGTGCACAACATGGCGGCTGTATGTGCATCATGCATGTGCTACCTGGTTGTGACCTCACTATGCCTTAGCAGTTGGCATTGTGCATGCCATGCTTCCTTTGACCTATCATGCTTCGCGCACTGTGCACATTGTACTGCACGTTGCTCTGTGTTTCACATGGCGTATATTGGTTCCTCGATTGTGCTCCACCACATTGTGCTGGGTGACAGTTACTGTCAGTGGGGAAATGCCTAGAGCTGGTAGACAATCCTTTAGGGCCATGAATTGGTCCCAGTTGGAGCTGCTTCATCTGGTGGGACTTGTTATGCTGGTAGAGGTGCGGCTGTTTGGGCAGAGGTGTGGGCCTCCATTGCCAGGAGGCTGATACAGCACGCTGGGCTGCTATGCACTGGGGAGCAGTGCAGGCATCATTTCGGCAACCTCCAGAGGTGGGATCCGGAGAGACTGGGGGGCTGCATTGCCATGCTTGCTGGGGTGTACTGCCCAGATGAGGTAGGTGTTGCTTATCTGACTCCTTTTGTGGTGCATGCTGGGTGTGTGTTGAGGCCCTCATGAGGCACCCACTTGGGTCAGTGTCATCCTGCACACATGACAGTAGCTGCACCTGCCCAATGCAGCCCTGTCCTGTATGCCATGGGGGGGACTATGGGCAGGGCTGTGGTTGCGTGCAGGCCACTGGGACTGCACGGCTGTTCGCCACTGTGTGCTGCTTGCACACATGCCTGGGGGGTGGCACTGTGGCAGTGCATCCTGCACAGTGGCGCTGTTTGGCTGTCCCTGCCCCCCCGTGCATGTTGGTGTTTCTGTGTGTTACTGGCAATGCTGTGTTGCCTCATGGTGCTCTCTGTCTGTTGTGTTTTGCAGGCCCAGAGGCCTGGTGGAGGGCCATTGCCATTGCTGAGATGTGGAGGAGGAGAAGCCTGGGTGCCAGCCCTGGTGTCCTTGCAAGGTTAGGCAGGCAGTGCATTCTGCTGTTGTTGTGGTCTGCTGCTGTGGGTTACTACTGGGTGGGGGTGTTGTCTACTTTCAGGCCCTCAGTGTGTATTCTCTTTGTCATTGCTGTAGGTCTCCAGGGACTACATGCCATGGTGGGGGGTTGTGCCCAGCCTGATGTGGAGGGACGGATCCGTGTGGCCATCCAGGAAGTCCTGTGGCCTATCTCCAGGATGGTTCAGCACCTGTCAGCTGCCATGCAGTGTGTTTTTCGGCGATTGCCCTTACGTGGCTGTGCACTGGTGTGGCGTGGTGGGCCACGGCAATGCTAGTGGCCCCCTGCCTCTTCATGGGTCCTTGCTCTGTTTACTGTTTCTGTTTATGGAACCCTGCTTCCTTGTTGTTCTGTGGTTTCTGTTGTACAGTTTTTTCATCTGGTTTTACTGTTTTATGAACATGTTGTTATCAGCACCTGTGTCTGTGAGTTTCATTGTTCCAGCATCATGGTTGTTCCCTATTTCCCTGCTGGCTTGCTCCACTTGCTCTGACTTGCTCCCTTGTGTGGCTCAGGGCATCCAGGATGCCCTGGTGCATCTCCTGTTGCACCGGCACATCTCCAGTTGTGCTGTCCTGTGTCTGGGTGATTCACAGAGGGGATGCGCTTGGCTCATCCCATTGCGCATGCCTCTGTGAATCGCTCTGTCTGTGCTCGGTGCATCTGACTTGCGCCGGTGCATCTGGGTTGAACTGGGTGCATCTTCTTTGTGATTTCTGCCCATTCTGTTCAAAGTGTGGCTGTTCCTGTCATATATCCAGCGTAATAGATAGCAAGCTCTCAGTAAGCCACAACAAGACCAAATCACAATTATAAATTTAGTAAGTGTAACCCATACAAAGACCCAATGTCTTAACTCAAGTTGCATTTTAAAAGCTGTTTTGTCATGTCTCAACCTGAATAAAACTTTGCTCAACACTTGTATCACTGGAAACAGGGGAGGTACCCAAAGACTGGAGGACAGCAGATGTAGTCCCCTTATACAAAAGTGGGAACAAAGAGGAGGCAGGGAACTACAGACCAGTCAGCCTCACCTCGGTAGTGGGGAAGATCATGGAAGCACTACTGAAGGAGAGATTGGTGGAACAGCTGGTTATCAATGGACTACAGGACCCAAGGCAGCATGGTTTCTCCAGGGGAGGGTCATGTCAGACCAACCTCATTGAATTTTTTGACTGGGTGTCTAGGGAGGTGGATCAGGGGAGGGCAGTGGACATGGCCTATCTGGACTTCAGCAAGGCCTTTGACACTGTACCACATAGAAGACTATTACACAAACTGGGAATATGGGTGTGGCAGGACAGTAGTGTGGTGGGTAGGTAACTGCTGGGTGGCAGGACAAAGAGGGTGGTGGTAAATGGCTGTCACTCCACAGAGGGAAGAGTGACCAGTGGGTACCACAGGGATCAGTGCTGGGACCGGTCCTATTCAACATCTTCATCAGTGACATTGCGAGGACCTAGAAGGCAGAATTTCACTGTTCGCTGATGACACAAAGCTCTGTAACAGAGTAGACACACCAGAGGGTGTAGACAGAATGAGAAGTGACCTGCAGAAACTTGAAGAATGGTCAGGGGGTTGGCAGTTGAAATTCAATGCAAAGAAGTGCAAGATAATGCATATGGGGCACAAAAACCCTGGCACAATATATCAGTTGGGGGGTGAGGATATAGCATGCACCCAACAGGAAAGGGATCTTGGGGTTGTCATCCCTGATGTCCTCAAGGTAGGGAAACAGTGTGACAAGGCATCAGGTAAAGCAAATAGGATGCTAGGATGTATAGGCAGGGGCATCACCAGCAGGAAAAGGGAGGTCATAATTCCGCTATACAAGACACTAGTGAGGCCCCACCTGGAGTACAGTGTACAATTCTGGAGACCATACCTACGTAAGGACATAGACAGGGTAGAGAAGGTTCAGAGGAGGGCAACAAAGATGATGCATGGATTGCATCATAAGTCCTATGAAGACAGGTTGAAGGAACTGAACATGTACTCCCTGAAGGAGAGGAGGGAGAGAGGGGATATGACAGAGACATACAAGTATCTTACAGGGAGGAACAGGGTGCAGGAAAACACTATTTTAAGCAAAAAGATGTTCCAGGACTAGAGGGCATGGGATGAAGTTGGAGGAGGATGATTCAGAGGAAACATGAGAAAGAATTTCTTCACAGAACGTGGTGGACAAGTGGAACACCCTGCCAGAGGAAGTGGTGGGGGCTGAAACAATCACGGGATTTAAGAATGCATGGGATAGATATAAAGGAATTCTGGAGGACAGGGGTTAGGGGCAACAGACTTATAGGAAAACAAACTGAACTTACAAGCTCAAATGGGCAGACTGGGTGGGCCATAGGCCCTTATCTGCCGACACTGTCTATGTATCTTTGCCATGGCTGCTGTAACAATCTCATTGCCTCCAACCAATGTCTGCAGTCAAAAGGTGGCAATGTTCTCTTTCGTCCAACAATGACTCCAGACGTCAGCTGCAAAGTCCTAGTGTTCCCCTGTGACATCTGGAGTCGTCGCACATATATTTCAATATTACTTGCCAGCCAATCAATATGTTACTTATTGAGCATATATGGGTGATAACCCACATTGTATGGCTCTTTTGATTGTCTGGCAAGAGCAGGGGTCCCTTTTGAAATTCTGCTGAAAAACACGTTTTAAACTTAGCGTTTCACTTTGCTTCAGCATTCAGTGTGAGGAGGAGCTGGGCTGCAGGAGAACGCTACTTTGTGTGCCTTACCACCACATATAGCCCCAGAAACCACTGTGCTGTGTGCAGGTATTTGTTTTTTGCTGTGCGTAATATGTGATTGTGCCCTTTTCTTGCTTTTGTATAGTTTTTACTTATTTATGTTCACCGAGATGCCGGCCGCTAAACCAGAAGTTGTGCTTTCCCATGGACGTGTCTCGTAAAGTTGGCTGCTTGGTCTTGTTTATTTTCTATCCATTTCTGTGTGATGGGGTTATCTAGGAGCAAGCATCTGTTCTCCGGTCGCATAGTTTGGCAAGCTTACTTCAGCTGAGCTGCCAGAGAATGCTACCCAGAAAACTCACCTGGCTGTTTGTCTCCTGCGCTGTACAACGGTCACGGAGGACTCGATAGGGGCATCATCGCATGGGCTCCAGGTATACGGGCATATACAACATCAGGCAGGTAATGTTCTCTAGGGCATTTTCCTGTAGCACCTACTTTGCTCTGCTTAAGAATACTGTGGCCAGGAATGGTCTGTGGATCGGAGGGCAAGTTGCTTTATTGTTCAGTGGTGGGGAGGGAATGGTGGTGCCCATGGGTGAAAGGGGAGGGTATGTGGGAGGGAGTCTTGATGGTGGGGATCCCCAACACAGGTGAATTATGTTTGTGTTGTGAGGTGGGGCCCAGGGACACAAGGGGAATTTTTGGATTGTGTTGTGGCAGTATGTGGTGTCTAGGTCCTCACCGTCTCACAAAAATAATTCTCTGATCTACCCCTGTGTTTGGTGCTGGGTATGTGAGGCACGGGAGACCAGGGAATCAATTTTGTGTGATGGAGATGGTGACAGAGTTTGAGGGCGGGCATGGTGGTGTTTGGGCCTCTGAGAGACTACTGTTGTTTTTGGGGGAGGACACCATATTCTTCTGAGAGGGCTAACACCAGGGAATCCATTCACAGTGCTGATGCATTGATTCGGAGGGTGTGTTGACACCAGGCAATGCAGTTTCTGGTAAGCTGCTGGGTACTGCAGGGTGTGGAGATCACTGGCCACCAGGGAATCCATTTTGTGCTATGCATTCCCTGGAGTCTTGTAGTCTCCCACCTGCAGCTGGAATTTTCCAAACGTAGTTTTGTGTTGTTGCTGGGCGTGGGGTGGGAGGACACTGTGGGGAATGCTGGTTGATATGTTGGTGGATACAGTATTTCGAGAGATCACTGGCCACCAGGGCATCCATTTTGTGTTGTGCGTTTGATGGTGGGGGGAAGGTCCCTTACAAAAGATGCTCCATGTTGTGAGGTGGTTATGAGTCTCGGAGGGAGGTGGGGAGCACCTGGACAACAGGCAATGCTGTTTGTGGAATGGTGCCCGGTGATGCAAGGCCTAGCACCATCCCACAAAGAGCAGTACCTGCTGTCTAGGTGACCCCCCTCCCTCTGAGACCTGACACAAGCGCACAAAATGGTTGCCATGCTGTCAGGATCCTCCATCCCAACTTCAAACACACAAAACTATCCCACAAAATGGATTCCTGGGCGTCTCTTGGTCTCTCACCTGTGGCTATCTATTTACAAAAGAGATGTGATATAAACAGAATGCCATTTTGTGTTGTTGCCGGGCATTGAGGGATGGGGGAGGGACTACTGAACACCATGGGGAATGCTGTCATGTTTGATGGTGGATTCCGGAGGGTGTGGAGACCACAGGCCACCAGGGAATCCATTTTGTGGAATTTTTCATGTGTTTGGAGATGGGATGGAGGATCCTTACAGCATGGCAACCATGTGAGATGGCGTCAGGTCTCAGAGGGAGGGGTGTCAACTGGACAACAGGCAATGCTGTTTGAGGGATGGTGGCGGGTGACGCAAGGCCCAGACACCATCCAACAAAGAGCAGTGCCTGCTGTCTGGGTGATCCCCCTCCCTCCGAGACCTGATTCCAGCTCACAAAATGGTTGCCATGCTGTCAAGGTCCTCTCTCCCGCCTTCAAACACCAGACACCATTACACAAAATGGATTCCCTGGAGTCTCGTGGTCTTCCACCTGCAGCTGGTTGTTTACAAAAGTGATGTGATATAAACAGAATGCCATTTTGTTTTTATCATGTATACTTTAGGAGTTATTTGCATTTGTTTATGGCACGGTGTGTATGGCTGACATTTTGTCCATCAAGAACCACCTATGCACTTTGAATAAAACAGAAATTCTGCGTATCTCAGTCAGTAGAAAACAAACCAAATTGCTTACAATTGATTGCATGACACCATTGGAAAGGTAATTTAGTAATGAACAGATTGTCTGCTTACATTTTGTGTGTATCATGTATACTTTAGGAGTTATTTGCATTTGTTTATGGCATAGTGTGTTGTGGCTGACATTTTGCCCATCAAGAACCACAGAAGCACACTGAGTAAAACACACATTCTGGGTATCTCAGCCAGTATAACACAAAAACCATATTGAGCACAACTGATTGCATAGCACCGTTGGAAAGGAAATTTTGTGATATACAACTTTGCCACTGGTATGTTGCGTGTATCATGTGTACTTTAGGGGTTACAAGCATTTGTTTATAGCATGGTGTGTATGTTTCAGATTCGTGCCTCAAACCTCACCAAAGCACCTTAACTAAAATGGTAAAAAAACTATGTTTTATGCCACAGAAATATCTTTTTCTTTTACAAAAATTATGAAAACTACATCTAGTGTCTGGATGCTTAATTTGGTGTTAATATGTAACATATTTCCCAACAAAACAAGGCTTACGGCGCATTTTTTAGTGTAAACATTTTTTTTTTGCTGTTTCGACCAGCACAGAGAAAAACCTAAATTACTTATTATTACTTGCATACCACCATTGCAAAGGTAATTTTATGCTGAACAAGTTTGCCACTCATACTTTGTGTCTAGCACTTACGGTTTTTGAGCTATTAGCATTTGTTTGCGGCATGCTGATTATGGCATGATTTTGCTTAGAAAGGCCCAGGATTCACTGTTAATAGTATATACGACACAAGTGCTGCAACTTCAGAGAGCACCTGAGGAGGCAATGAGGCTCCCCAGCCCTGTGATGTACACACCGGCTGTCCTGCCAGTGCCGGCTGAGGGTCCCGCAGGGCCTGCCTGTGCCGGGGCCGTGACTGGAGTCACCCAGGATGTGGATGGTGCAGCTGCAGGGTCATCCATGGTGGTGTTGACAGCCCCGTGAGATGGGCTTGCATCATTGCCCATGAGGAGCATCATGTGCAGCCTGCACAATTGATTTCTTTGACTGGGTGACCAAAGCAGTAGACCAGGGATGGGCTATGGACATGGCCTACCTAGACTTTAGCAAGGCATTTGACACAGTCCCGCACAAAAGATTAATAAACAAATTAGCCAGCCTGGGAGTGGGTCCTGGGGTGGTAGCCTGGGAAAAACACCGGTTGGACAACAGGACACAGTGGGTAATAGTAAATGGAGTCCACAGTGAAGAAAGGAGAGTTACTAGTGGGATACCATAGGGTTCAGTACTGGGACTGGTCCTTTTTAATGTCTTTATAAGTGACATTGCAGAGGGACTGGAAGGGAAAGTATGTCTCTTTGCAGATGACACAAATATCTGCAACAGGGTTGATACACAAGGTAGGGTGGAAAGGATAAAAAGGGACTTGGCAAGGTTGGAGGAATGATCAAATGTATGGCATCTTAGATTCAATGCAAAGAAGGGCAAAGTAATGCACCTGGGAAACAAAAACCAGGGAAAGAGGACACAAATGGGGGTGTGAGATACTGACTACAACAAAAATGGAAAGGGACCTGGGGGTAGTCATATCAGATGACCTAAAGGTGGGCCAGCAATGTGAGAAGGCAGTAAGGAGGGCTGGGGGGATACTGGGATTCATAGGGAGAGGCATCACCAGTAGAAAACAGGAAGTTGTTGGCCCTCTATACAGACAGTTGGTAAGACCACATCTGGAGTACTGTGTACAGTTCTGGAGACCCCATCTCTGCAAAGACAGGAACAGGGTGGAGGCTGTCCAGAGGAGGATAACCAAAATGATACAGGGCCTGCATCAGAAGACATATGAAGAAAGACTAAAGGAACTAAAGATGTATAGTCTTGAGGAAAGAAGGGAGATGGGGGACATAATAGAAACTTTCAAATACCTCAAGGGAATCAACAAAGTCCAAGAGGGTAGCGTCTTTCAGAAAAAGAGATGTGCAAAAACAAGGGGACACAATTTGAAGATGGGGGGGGACGGCTCATAGGTAATGTGAGGAAGTTGTTCTTCACAGACAGGGTTGTGGATACATGGAACAGCCCTCCTGAGGAGGTCGCAGAGTCAAAAACAGTGGGGGAATTCAAGAATGCATGGGACAGAGATAAGGCAATTCTAGTGGGGGTAGGAGGAAGTAGGTTGTTGGTTAACTAGGATCTGCAGCTTATCCATTAAGTAGGGAAGTGGGCAGACTAGGTGGGCCAAGCGGTCCTTATCTGCCATCAAATTCTATGTTTCTATGTTTTTATGGCTGCACCCTGGAGGTGTGATGGTGCTGTGGAGGGAAGAAGGGGGTACATGGTTAATGGACAGTACACATATGTCACATAATTGATACACAACAGTAAACGTCCATCCACACAGCGCCAAGGCTGCAGACCTGATCACGGCGGTGCCATTGCAAGCCACGTCATGGCACAGTCACGCCCATCACCATTCCATTATGGACACTGCATGGCAATGGTGGCACATGCAACATGGATGCACAGCAGCACATGCCCCCTGGTGCCGTGGCATGGCAGCAGGGGCACCATGGGGCATGTCACGTCTGGCCAGGAGCAACTGACCCTATGTTGCTGTGCCTGGGTGTACAGGGGCAGGTGTGGCAGCCTTGGCACATGGGTGGTGGCCATGTCTAGGACTGACAGCTACTCACAATGCTGCAATGGGCTGTCACCAGTCTGGAACCCACCACTGGGGATGCCCTCACGGCTGTCTGGGACACACTGGTGGCCAGGAGGGCCTCATTAGGGCTCAGCTGTTCATCCATGCTTGGGCCACTCCCTGTCCACCGCAAGGAGGGCTGGATGTTGGCCACCCTCTCCTTAGCCCTCCTGCACCTGTCATTCCAGTGTTTTCTGCACTCTGCAACCATGCTGTTATATGGTGCCATGGCATTCAGCTGCCAGGCCACTTCCTCCCAGCCCACTGCCCACATAGTCTGTATGCCTCCCCTGCCAGTGAGGATGGGCAGGCATAGGTGGCATGCCTCAATGAGCGCCCTGTCCTCATCATGTGTGAAGTTCGGTCGCCGCCTTGTTGTGGCACTCGCATCCTCCGACATTGTGGCTACTGTGGTGGGAAGCATCCAGGTGTTAGGCATGCCTGTGGCTACACATGTTCCTGCCCAACCTGCCACAGGCTGTTGACGCCACCTGGGCCCCTGCAGCAGGTGGTCTGGATGGTGGTCTGCGTGTGGGTGTCCTGGTATGGTGTGCGGCACCCCAGGGTACAGGGCCTGTTGGGACAGAGCACTTGCCATGCTTGTCCACTGGTCCACAGCTGGGGTGCCTGTGCTGCTGCCCCAGGGGGCATGCAGTTCTGTCCACTATGGAAATGTCCTGGTGCCTCAGCAGTGTGTGTGTGGCCGCAGCATTACCACACCTGACCAGAGTCCCACCCGTGCTGTGCCAGGAAGGGGCACAGCCTGGGGAACTACAGCCATGGGGCAGCTGGCCGCAGTGTGTGCCATGGTGACACTGTCATGTTGCCTGCACAGGTGCCGCCATGTGCCTCGGACAGACCCGGTAGCACATCACTTCGTCCACCACACATGGCCAGTAACACCCAGTCACACATACCTCTCCACAGTACCACTATACAGGGCACAGTACCTCCATGTGGGTCACAGAACCACCATGTGCCACAGTGCATGGCCATCTCCCACTGCACACTGTACCTGTGTGCAGCAATGCCCTATCCCATATGCAAACATGTGTGCACCATGGCACTGTGACAGGTGGTCTGGACATGGCAGTGCCCTGTCTACCCATGTCCTGTGCATCCTGTGTATGCACAGGTTTGATGTTCGACATAATGGTTATTCAATCCACATTCTATGCATGTTGGGAGGCACTGTTCCCCATGTGGTGGCCGTGGACATTCAGAGGCTTGCATGCACCTGTAGATTCCCCCAGTGCATTCTGTAGACCATGTAAATAAAACTGTGTACTCACCTTCAAGGATCTGTTTCCTCTCAGTTACCTGATCTCAGCTTGCAGCTTTGGGAGCATTTATGACTCACGGCTTGCAAATGAGGCCTGGGCCTCTGGTAATGAGATGCTAATTGGCTGAGATGCCCATGCATGTGGAATGAGGTGGTTTAGGGTGCGTTGTTTGTGAATTGCATAATTGCCCCCAGCTCATCTCACTTTACAAGGAGCATCTCTGAGATGAGCCTGTGACATTATGGTGCATCAGTCGTGCATGCGCAATTACCATGTGCAACAGCGCATCTTCTGATATGTGCTGCTACACTGCTTCCACGTTGCACCACTGCAGGAATGCTGGCCATTGCGCTGTGTCCTGTATCGCACACTGTACATCCAAATGCATGGGACATGCTGCACTGGATGGTCATAGTGGCCAAGGATTGCATGTTGTGCACTAATGGTGAACGTAGCATGTGCCGTGCAGAACATGGCAGCCGCATGCACATCACACATCTGCTACCTGGCCATGACCTCACCACACCTTAGCAGCTGGCATTGCGCATGCCATACTTCCTTTGACCTATCATGCTTCGTGAACTGTGCATTTTGTACTGCACATGGCTCTGTGTTTCTCGTGGCACATATCAGTTCCTCGATTGTGCTTCACCACATTGTGCTGGGTGACAGTTACTGTCAGTGGGGAAATGCCAAGAGCTGGTAGACAATCCCCTAGGGCCATGAACTGGTCCCAGGTGGAGCTGCTGCATCTGGTGGCACTTGTTATGCCGGTGGAGGGGTGGCTGTTTGGGCAGGAGGACCTCCATGTGCTCAGGGCAGAAGTATGGGCCTCCATTGCCAGGAGGCTGATACAGCACACTGGGCTGCCACACACTGGGGAGCAGTGCAGGCATCATTTTGGTGACCTCCAGAGGCAGGACCCAGAGAGACTGGGGGGCTGCATTGCCGTGCTTGCCGGGGTGTACTGCCAAGGCCAGGTAGGTGTTGCTTATCTGACTCCTTTTGTGGTGCATGCTGGGTGTGTGTTGAAGCCCTAATGGGGCACCCAATTTCTTCATGAATTCATCATCTACCTCAGTGGTAGGCCATTTTAGGCTGCCAGCACCACCAAGATGGTCTGCTTCTCCCACATCACCACAACCATGACCATGCCGGGATACGAATACAGAGGTTGCAGTTTGAGCTGGCATGTGACCTTGATTCATTTTTGTGAATGTCAGCAGCTGACGTTTGAAGGAGAGTGGTTTGTATGATGGTCCTGAAATACTGCACCCGCAGAACTGAATACCCTCTCGACGCTTACGCTGGAGGGTGGGCAGGTCAGGTACTTCAGTGCCACTGAGGTCAGATCTGGCTATTCACTGACCTTTCCACTCCAGTATAAAAGAGGATCCTCAGTTACTGACAGATGCCTGTTTTCAGCCAAATATGAGTCAACCATTCACTGTGCTGCATGAAGTCCGGTAGTTGACTCATCATCCTGTTTTTTTGGATTCATTGATATCACAAATCCTGACTTTGGACAAAGCACCCCAAAGTGGGTTAATGGTAACTGATTTTGATGACAGACCCTCTGGAACTGCAGCCACCTTACAGGATGTGCTTGATTCTACTCCAAACTGACCTTCAGCCTGGTTATGCTGCTGAGGTTTGCTGACCTTGATGTGTGAATTTTGTACCCCATGAACCAAGCGCACCAGCTGCACACTGACATTTTTAACCTGTTCAGGCCCTCCCTCCAGTAGTAACGCAATTCCACATTTGTATCATGGGTTCAACCTTGTTGCTATTGCAAAGTCATTACTTTGCTGAATGCTCAAGATGTGCCAATTGTGGTCGATTATTGTCAGCATGTGTTTCAGCAACACACTGCTAGCACAGTCTCTGGAACCATCAAGGCTATGCTATAGATTCAGCAATGTCTGCCTCAACACCCGCAGCAGTGGAATTGATTGGCTGATGGAGGCAGACTCACCACTCACTGGCTGTGTGGCATGTTCAAAAGGCCTCACAATTGTTATAACAGAGTCCTTGAGATACCACTGTTCAGTTGTGAGAGACATGGAGGCCCCAGAGATGTCATGGATAGTGTGCATGATGAGATATTCGTAGATTGCTTTGTATTGTTCATACAACCTCTCTGCCATGTATAAAGTGGAGTTCCACCAGGTGTCAACTTCCAGCTTGAGGCGGTGCTGCGGGAGGCTGTTTTGGATCTGCAGCTGCTAAAGTTGGTCATGGGCCTTTCCAGAGTGTGAAAAGCACAAACAAATATAGCGTGCAACTGTCAACATTTTCTTTATATCAGGGTGCTGCAGAAACTCCTGGACCACCAGTTTTAAACAGTGGGCCATGCATGTAGTCTGAGCAAAGCCACCATTCATGATGCATTTAATCACATTTGACCCATTGTTACTTGCTATAAATCCAGCTCTCAGGGACAGGGGGTTCAGCTACTCATTAGTTTCAGTCAGTAGCAAGTCCAGCACGTTTTCACCAGTGAGGGAACAGGCCACACTGTAAATTGCAAGCATTGCATGCCGTCAAATTCCTGGAAGGTTGCTGCCATGACAGTCTGCCTTGCTACACTGATTATTCAAACTACCACCAACACAAACAACCAGCACCCAATGTGCAGTTATACACAAATATGAACTGCCTGCAATTTTGCCACTTGTCCACATATCCATACTTAAATGGATGAATGGAGAAGAGGAATGTTGAAGGGCATATCTTACAGAGTCCGCCACAGTATCTTATAAGTTGGGGACAGCACAGGTGGAAAAGTATGTCCTGGATGGGACTTTCCATTTTGTACAGGTGTGTGCTGCAAACCACTGGAATCCTGAATTCTCCATGTAGAGGAAGGGCAAAAGATCAATTGCAAGCATTTCAGCTACAGCAGCATTAAGTTCACATGACACTACATGAATGGGTGGGTATTTCAGTTTATGGGCAAAAACACTCTCCAGTGTGGGCTGACCTAACATGTTTTGCATGGGGTGTGACAAATGGCTCTGCGAATGGCCGGGGGTGGGGTGTGACCGTGTGATGAAGAGGGGTGCACAGGTGACAAATCCACAAATGAAGTTATTTTCCCTGTTTTAAGTACGGGGTGATGTACCATTTGCACTAGACATACTGCATTTATCACCACCACCACCACTGCTACTCTGACCACCACTTGACAAGATTTCTAAACCATAATCATCCCTTTCATCATGCCTGTAGTAATCCTCTGGTGTTATTTCATCACTACTACAGAGATTGCTACTTGGTCTTACACTCATGGAAGGGGATAACATGCTCAGTAAGGTTAACATTGAGGGTGAACGCCCCACTATGGCATTAGCTGCCCTCTGATGCTGGGTCCAAAGTGCCATGTGCCTGTTCTTAAGATGTGTATGCTGTCCCCCCATGCCCCGATGACTCCTGTTTTTACCTTGACTCACACGTGCATGGTAAAGCTGGCAGACTGCAACTGACTCATCATTTGCATCTTGGACAAAACAAATACCAAACAAGGGATTGTGATCCTCTACTTATAACATGTCCCTGTTGCTGCTTATTGGACTCTGTTTTTTTTAACCCTTGAAATGGGAGGGTGGTGCTACATGAGTTTTCTGGCTGGACACACTTGGACTCTAATTGACCACCAAGACTACCTATGATTATTACTAGGTCATCATAATCATCATCAACAGGAACCACTAAATCACAACTTTTTTGAGGGGGGGGGTTAACACCAACAGACCCAGTCACAGCCACCTTGACTTTATTTTTCTCCGATTCCCAACAGGGGACACTGACCTTATCATCATATTCATCAACATCATCCGCATTCACATTTTCAGCTTGGATGCTGTCATGTGGAGAACATATGTCAACCACAGCATCATCATCATCATCACCCGATATTTTTGTGCCACACTTTGAATCATTGGATAGCAAAGGCATGACATCAACAGCACAGGAAGAAATGTGACATTGTGAGTTATCATTGCCAGGATCAGAATCATGTTCATCTACCATGGGGATGTTAATGGGAAGTATGACATCGTCTGCATTATCAGTCACAGCTTTAGACTCAACTATATTTTTTGAAATGGTTAACTGGTCAGAAGTGGAACTTGGAGCAGTGATACTCATGCCAGCAGAAACTGCACTAACACCACCAGCAGGGACAACATCATCTCCTCCAGCTATGAGTGAAGCTACAGAGTGCGCTGTAAAAAACATTGATGGAGAAATCCCTTTACTGACATCAGCTATGCACTTCTACATACTACCATGCCCATGGCCAATCTTGCCACCGGCAGCAGTGCCATTGCCAGAAACAGCTTTGCTTGCATGTCTCTTTGCAGGCATTTTGGAGGATCACCAAGAAAATTCTGAACAAATTTAGATTTCTGAACTTTCAGTTTGGGCTAGCGGATGTAAAGCCAAAAAACAAAAACTGTGGCTTGCAGAGGGAGATTGGTCACTAAACAGATGCAAAAGCACAGACAGATTAAGATTGCACTGCGCAAACAAGAAGAGATGCAGACACAGAGTCACAACAACACCTTAACCAGTGCTCACAAGCCACAGTCTAAATCCGGAAAAGAATACCCTTTGCTGTTTTTTTTTTTTGGGGGGGTGGGCAGTGCACTGCAGTAATAGTCCAAAATCAGGATACCACAAAGCAGTACAAAATCATGCAGGTGTGGTGGATAGCAGGTTCACACTGTTGCAATTACTGTGTGGCACAACAAAATGTGTCTGATTTGATAGCACACATCACACACACACACACACACACACACTCACACACACACTACAAGTAAGGTGCAGCAAACTGAAAACTTCAGAAATATAACCAAATCTTTTAACCAAACTGAAATTATGCACTGCTGCATCACAACAATCCATAACAAAATGTCAAAAATTACTGAAAATATTACTGTGTATATTAACACAGTTATACATGAAAAACGTAACTAAAAGAGAAAGATTCCCTTTCTCCCAGTTAATCTACCTCCACCACAGATACGCCCCTTCCCAAGCACACTTTGTCTGTCAGTACACAGACTGAATGTTCTAAATCGACATTCAAAATCCACACACAGACAATAAACGCTTGATGATATGAGCACAGGAGGGTTTCCTACAACTGATGTACTAAATTTTGGGCTAAAAAAATGGCTCAAAAAGGCTTTTTGAATGGCTTTTAGAGGGTTTGAATCTCAGAGCTCTGAGAGCAAACTGTCTCCAGCTACCACTACACACACACTACACAGAACTGTGGCTGTGCAGAACAATCTGAAGTCCATGTGACCTGCAAATCCCATGAATCACTGCAAACTTCACCTTGGAGCTCAACAACAAGGTGAAATGATGTGAAGTACATTGATCGCATAAAGGGGTCTAGCACGTTCTCACCTACAGAGAGGTCCAATGCTTTTCCCATCTCTCTGGCTGTGACTGGATATCTCAGAGACTAGGCTAATCTTTTGACTTTTGGACCATGTTTTAGATAATATTTGTGATTAGCCTGCTAACTTAATTACTGGTCCCCACTGATTGGCTCTCATCCAGGGTAGATCTTGTTCGAAGGGAGAAGGATTATTACGTGCCAATGCTTATAACTGTCCTTAGTGTCTACTGAGGCCAGTGTAGTTCAACTGGCAATCGCCCAATAATTATACTGTCTAGAGAGGCTAGCATTGTACCGACTACAGTGCCTAAAGTGAGCTTATACAGTGCCGGGTCAGGAGCTACCCCCCCCCCTTGAAGCTTGGCCTGCCTCCTCGGGAACCCCTAGCTCACAGTCCTACCAGCACTGCACACCCTCTTCCACAAGGCCTGTTCCTACCTCTGTCCTGACTATAACTGTGTTAAGTACTTACTGTCTCTATAATGATGCTCCTGTCTCTCACTTCTGGCATAAATTGTGGTTACACTCCTGTTTTCTGTTAACATTAACTGGGCCACTAGACAATCACTGCGGTAACCAAAGTTTACAATCCCAGTGGTATAATAGGCTATACTATCTGCCCTACTGGCCATCTATCAATATTCTGTATCTATCTGTCTTCTCAGGAACAACATCTATCTCCCCTACTCTCCCATCAGCAACACCCAACCTCCCTGTTGTCCAGGCACAACTACTTAACTGGACCATGCCTCTAGCCCACATGTGGACCAGGCTCCCTTGCCTCCTGCCCAGGAAGGGTAGGGGGAACCCCCATGCAGTGGCTTTGGGAGTGCTGTCTGCCATATATAGGTCACTGGCACTAACTGGTCTTGTACTAGGACTCACTTTGCTCTATGTGGCCATCACTCCTCCCCTGACCCCGGGGAGGGGCACTGGGAGAAATTTCCCTCCCTTGAAGTGCCCGACTTCACCTTCTCAAATATCCTTGTGACCTCCCACACCCCCTTTTGCCTTACCTGTTGCTTAAACCTCAGGAGTCTAATGCACTCTGTCAGGGTAAAGCGACCATGCTCAAACTCCAACAAATGACCTATCTCCCACGAGATGGTGTCTTTACTGGCTCCTCCTCATAATAATACTATTGTCCAGGGATATCGAAACAAACCCTGGTCCAAATACTTCAGCCCCCACAATCCCCCCTGTATGGGGCATGGGCAAGGGTCTAAAAGTGACTCATCTCAACATTAGGAGTCTGCTACCAAATCGGGATGAGTTTGTCTCATGGACCGCACTCTATAAACCCGATATCCTCGGAGTGACTGAGACCTGGCTCAAACCCTCGATCCCTGATTCAGCCTGTGTTCCTTCCTGGGTATGACTTCATATGGCAGGACTGAGCAGTGATCAAGAGGGGGGGGCATTTTGATCTACTACAGGAGCCACCTTAAGGTCTCCCCAGTAGTCCACCAGCAATCCCATGTGTCCCCCTGTGAGGTACTGCATGTACTACTCCTACTTGGGAACACCAAGGAACTACATCTGGTGTGCACGTATAACCCTCCAAGAGGTGGGCTCCCAGGATTGATCCACCTCCTGTATTCAGTGGTCCTTGCTTTGGGGACAACGAACTCATAATCATGGGGGACGTTAATCTTAATTGGGCTGGTGGTAACGGAAAGCAGTTTGAGGCCCTCCTTGCTAATCTTACCCTGACTCAGCTGATACAGGAACCAACCAGGTGAATGGCAAATGGATCCTCCAGCTGTCTTCTGGACTGGATCCTGACCAAACGCCTGGACAGGATCGACTCAGCGGGAACACTATCAAATGCCATTTCTGACCACTCACCGGTCTTCTGTGTGTGGAAAATTCCCTCCCACAGAATTCCACACAAAATCATGCATGTCAGAAACTTCTCCAGGTTTGACCCTGGAAAATTCCTGGATGACCTAAGGCTCACTGACTGGTCCGAGGTGCTAGGAGCTACCAACTCCTCAGTGGCAGCCTCCCACTTTCTTACCACTTTTGGGGCCCTGCAAGACAAGCATGCCCCAAAGGTCACCCGTAGGGTGAGGGGGTTCGCTACCCTCTGGTTGCACAGGAATCTCCAAGCCCAAAAGCAGGCTAGAGACAAGTGTTGGGCCTACTTCAAAAGTTCCCGTGGTCCCACTACTTTCCTACAATACAGACGCCTCAGAAACGAGTGCAAAAAGGCCATCAGGATTGCAAAAAGTGACTTCTGCAAGTCTGCCCTACTCAGCGCCGCCAGTAACCCCAGGAGGTTTTGGAGAAATATAAAAACCCTTGTCAGCAGTTCCTCCCATCCGGGGGTATCTGACATGATCATAAATGGTGTCTCCTGTAACAATCTTCACACCATTGCCAACTCCCTAAATTCGCACTTCTCTGACCTCTCAGCCTTCACCGCATTCTTCCCATCTGGCACGGGTATGTCACCCCCTCTACTCGGCGGGATGATCACCCCCCTCGGCAAATGTTCTGCCTCAGGGCTGTGACAACCTTGGACATGCAGAGGCGGCTAGCTGGTCTCTCCCAGTACTCCAGCCCCAGCCAAGATAACCTGGAGACTAAGCTTCTAAAGCTTGGTGCTTCCCACATTGCCTCCCCAGTAGCCCACATCTTTAACCTATCCCTTGCATGGGGGTCCATCCCAGATATCTGGAAGAGGGCAAGGATTGTCTCTCTCCTAAAGCAGGGCGATCCTAAAATACCGGATAACTATTGTCCGATTGCTATTCTTTCATCCTTTAGCAAGCTCCTCGAAAAGGTAGCGGCTGAGCAGCTCTCAGAATATATCCAACGTCATGAGCTGCTATCCCCAGCCCAGCATGGTTTTCAAAAGGGGCATAGCACCTCCACAGCCCTGATCTCTGTCACATCAAGCATCAGAACAGCCATGGACCAGGGCAAACTCTCTGGAGCCATATTTATCGACCTGTCCAAAGCCTTCGACCTTGTCAACCACGCGCTGCTTTGTTCACAGTTGTGGTCACTCGGCCTTCCCCCACTGCTATGAAATAGATTATGGGCTACCTACAAGGTAGAGTGCAGCGGACCTGCTTCAATAAAGTCCTGTCCAAATCCCTACTGGTAACATCAGGTGTCCCCCAGGGCTTGGTAGTGGGCCCCCTCCTCTTCTCCCTCTTTATTAATCAACTACCAAAGGTGACAACCAATTGCAGTGCCACTCTATAAGCAGACGACCTGGTGATAACAGCCCACTCCCGAGACACCGCTACTCTTAACCAGTGCATGTCTGAGGACTTTAACAAGGTCCTGATCTGGGTTACTAATCACAAGCTAGTCCTGAATCTGAAAAAAACTCAGGCCATGCTATTCGACTCAGTAGCCAAAATCAAAGCCTCGACATCCCCACTGAGTATTATCAGTTCGGATGGATCCTCCCTCTCAATAGTGAACTCGGTCAAGTATTTAGGGATCAAACTAGACCCTCAACTTGACATGGGGAGTCACATCGTTAATGTCTGCAGGGCAGCGAACTGTAAACTGGGCCTGGCCTACAGGGCCAGGTACAACCTCACACCTGTGGCCAGGTTTGCCCTAGCTAGAGGTGTACTCCTTTCCTCCCTTAGCTATGGTCTGCACCTATTTGCTCGCTCCGCTAAGACTCACCTTACTCGGTGGCACTTGACATACAATAACATCTGTCATTTTGTGCTGGCTGCACCCCGCCTCACCCATCATTGTGAGCTTTACAATAAACTCTGTTGGCTCTCTCCAGCCAGATACCTGGACTTTGGGGTAGGTTGCCTCATGGGCAAGGTGATTAGAACTGGCACCCCCCTGGGCTGGCCCAGCTTCTACCATCAGCTGACATTTCTCCCTACTCCCTTAGGTCCCAGGCCTTGGGGACGCTCAAAGTTCCTGCCACCAGAACTCTCATGGGAGACAGGGACTTTGTTGTGTGTGCGCCCTAACTTTGGAACTCCCTCCCAGAGTATGTTCGCTCGGCCTCCTCCCATCAGTGTTTTCGCAAATCCCTGTGGGGCTTGTTGAAACAAGCCTCAGCGTGTGACTGCCCCAAGCTTCCCTAGGGCACCGTCACTGGAAAACCTGACCCAAGCTGCCTCTTCAGGCGCTGCCTGGAACATACCGCTGTTCCCCCCACTCTAACACTTACCAGGTACCTCACTAGGGTATAACTGTCTTCTCTTGCATACCCAGGTCATGCCTTAATTTATACGTTTATTATGTGATTATTGACTTGTTGTCCTAATGTGTAACATAATGATTATAAGTTGTATTATGACTTTCTACTCTCTGAACTCTTATATGTTGTTATGCCGTCATGATGTACTTGCTTTTTGTCTCTGTACCATTATGTTGTACTCTCCTGGGCTGTTCCTGAAAATAGGCATAATACTTGTCTAGTGTACTTACCCGGTAAACAAAAGCTAAATAAATAAATAAATGTACTTCACATTAAAATTGGTGCAGAAGTGGTTGGGGGAAGGTGGAGTACTGCTAAGTCATTGTTTTCAATGGACTTTGCATTCCTCATTATGATGTGAAGTACTCTGATTCAAGATGCAGATTACTTTGCGGATTCTGCCTTAATCCAAGAATTACTTTGCGGAGCAGATTTTGGCCACTTTACCCACCTCTATTGGTGATTACCAGTGGCACATACCTGTCCGCAGGTGTGGAGCTGCACAGGTGGGTGACGTGCCTTTGGCACATAATTCCCACCCGTTAGGCCACAGGTCCCATTGTGCACATTAATATCTTTGGCTTTCTTTGATAAAATGAGCTGAAAGTTTGTATGTGTTGTCCAAGAGTCAAGGTCTTGGTGTGTCAACATTTTTGTGTCAGCACCTTGTGCGGTTTCTGAGATCTGCATTTGTCATTTTTTGTAAAAAAACTTACTTTTTTCCTATACATAAGGGGTGGGATATTCAAAGGGGTTGCACATGGTGCAACAGTGTTGCACCATGCGTGACCACTGATGCGCCCATGCGATATTCAAAGGGATGTTGCAGCTGAGCAATTTCTCAATCTTGACGAGTGCACCAGTAATGTCGTGACACAAGTGCAGGGGCGTGCTCATGATGCGTAGCATATCCCGATATTCAGCCCGGATGTGCGGTGCATATGCAGGCACACACTCTGCTTGCACCACACAGGGGGGCGCAAGGATACGCCCCTGCAAAGAAGGAGCAAATCCTTGCCACCCTCAGGTGAGCTGCCATGTTGCAGGGTGCAACGCGGCAGCCACCAGCTGTGGGTGGCCACCCGACCACCCCAGACACAGTTCAGGAGTTGTGCCCTCCCCGCCCAGATGCGGTGTAATGAAATAATATCTCTGGTGGTCCAGTGGACCCTACCCCTGAGCCCGATCGTGGGCAAAGAAAGAAGTTAATACCCTGGTGGTCCAGTGGACTTGTTCCCCTGCCCGATCGTGGGCAAATGAAGAAATGTACTCCCTGGTTGTCCAGTGGACCAGATCCTGAGCCCGATTGCAGGAAAATGTATAAGTTAATTTCCCCCCATCCCCAGCCCGATCACAGGTTTCAGTTGTAAATGAATGGTTCATTCACATTTTGGGACTGTGTAGTACAGAACGGTCTGCATACCCATTCAGTGGGCTGCCTGCACAGTGGCTTGCGGGTGGGGAGCCTACACCTGCTGCTGACCGGGGGGAGTAGGAGTGGGGTGGCGGTCTGAGTGGGTGGGTGGGAGGGGATGCCGATGGCCCTCCTGGGTGTTCATTTACAACTGAAGCCCACGATCAGGCTGCGGATCAGGGGAAATTAAATTATACATTTGCCCATGATCGGGTTCGGGATTGGATCCACTGGACCACGAGGGAGTAGATTACTTCATTTGCCCGTGATTGGGCAGGGGAGCAGGTTCACTGGACCACCAGGGAATTAATATCCAACCACTGCCCGTGATTGGGCGAGGGGCAGGCGGTGTCATTCCCCGATGGCTGCAGCCTGACAGGGCGCCAGGTGCAAGTCACCGGGGATCGGCGCACCTGCATGCAAATGGGGCCATAATGACATGCAAATGGCCCCATTTGCACCTTGCATTCATAATGGCCTCATTTGCATGCACATGTCTGAATATCACTCTTGCTGCACCTAGCTCAGCTGCACTTGTGCTGGCACAGCCCCCTGCTCCTCACCTGCCACTTGCGCTGGTGCAGTGCCATTGCGCCGTGAGCAGTGTAGGTGCTCCCAGTGCCATATTCAATGGTGCTGAGCCATGGCACAGCACCATTGAATATCACCTGGTCCATGCCCTGGCGCAGCCCAGTTGTGCTGCTCCCAGGTTTGTGGTCATGCCTGGTGCATTTCTGAATATCCCACCCAAGATGTTTTTTTCTTTTTGCTCTCCCCTACAGCCTACATGCAATGGAATTTTTTCCCCAAATATGTAGGGGACATGTGTCATTTCCCAAGGTAGTACCTTTGACAGGTCTGGTGAAAAAATATCAAATTGTTCCTAAGTTATAAGTATTTAAATGTTAGTATTTTCAGACCTGCTCATGTACAGCAGGGTTTTTGAGATAATGTTATGTGATGAAATAAAAAATGTGATGCTGCACATGCATGTTTTTGCTTTCAAACCACTTGTTTGGCAGGGTACCAAGCATTTTTTGTGCTGTGCCAATCATTATCTTGTTGATGTTTTCTAGGAACTAACAAACATTGAAAATAGGAAAAACTTCTGCTATTTTCAAAAACAAACGTCAGAATCTAGCTAAACGGAACCCATTTAGCCAGATTCTGATGTTTGTTTACATAATGCTCACAAATAGTTTTCGGGGCACCCATAATCCCAGGTGCCCAGCTTTGAGAAAGGAGCATTTTTGCCACGTTCTCTGTATGGGAACATTGGGGATTTCTGAACTTCTGAAGCTGCAGCTGAACTTGTGCAGCAGACTGCAGTATGAGCTTTGAGCTGGTGAGCCACTGTTTACCTGGTGTTTGGTGGCATCCCGCCACTTCATTGCTATCCCTGGCAATATTGCCTGTTGTCTAGTGGTATCCCCCCACCCTTCCATTCGCTGTCCCCATAAATAAAATCTTACCTGGTGTCTAGTGGCACCCCCCCCCACCTGCTGATCTCTGTTTTTCTCTATTTGGGTGTCTAGTGGCACCACCGACCTGCCAATCACCTTTCCCATTACTGATTTGTATACAGTATTCCCTGGTGTCTAGTGGTACCCCCCACCCGCTGATCCTAGTTTTCCCCATTTCGCTGGTGTCTAGTGGCACTCCCCACTCACTGATAGCCATCCCTATTATTGATTCCTATATTCTCTGGTGTCTAGTGGCACCCCCACCCACCAGTCACTGTTTCCACAATTCCCTGGTGTCTAGTGGAAACCCCTACCCAATGATTGCCATCCTCATTATTGATTACAGTATTCTTTGGTATCTAGTAGCACCCCACAACCCTCCGATCCATGTTTCTACAATTTTCTTGGTGTCTAGTGGCAACCCCCACCCACCCATTGCAGGCAAAGCTGTAATAACGAAAACAATCCTATTTTTCTGTATGTTCAGACCTGTAAAACAAGATAAGTACCTCCAAGATCAGCTCCCCCTCCCCCACCTCCCACTCAGCTCCCACCACCCCACATCCTCCAGTACACCCCCACACATCCTCACTCACCTGAACAGGTCTGAAGTTCCAAGACCCACTCTCCAATAGAAGACATGTCTTGCTGGTGGAACCGGCAACTGCAATATGAGAAACTAAGGTAAATGTGGTTCAACGTGTTTCAATGGGGATTCCAACTTTCATTCACAACTCAGCCATTTTTCAACATTTTGACCCCAAATTTTCAACATAGCTATTTAGGGACCCCACCTCATGCACAATGTGACTGTTGTTATACAACTCCCACTGGAAAAGTGATTTTGCATTTGCTTGTCAAATTACATTTTCAGGCATGATTTGCATTATGACAGTCATATTGTTTATGAGGTGGGGTCATAAGAAGACTATGTTGAAAATTTGGGGTCAAAATGTGTAAAAATGCCAATGTTATGATCATTTGTTGCAATTTCACTGTGCACACTCGTAACTTTAGAAATGTTCAATATTTTGACCCCAGATTTTCGACTTAGCCTTCTTAGCATTCCACCCTATGTATGTATGTATGTTACAGCTGTCATTTTTCAAATATTTGCCAAATGTTATTTCACACCTGTGGTACAGAATGGCATTGTAGTTGTGCAGAATTACATTTTAGCAGGGATTCAAACATTGTCAGTATTGGGTACATGAGGTGCGGTCATACTGTAAATAGAGATGCAGTAAATTTAAAATCCTCCAGCGAAGTGAATGCAAAGTGGCCACTTCTTGTTGGCACTTCGCTACATGGAATGCCCCCTAGGAAAGGCTCACTTCACCTTGTTATTATTATTATTACTTCGCATTGTTATTCCGCCTTAAAAGCGAAGTAAGGTGGAGTGACAACAATACTGGCAGCATTCCACCCACACAGTCACCAGAATGAATGTGCATCCCCAAAGTGCTACTGTCTTGTGTCCTGAAAATGCCCCAGTGCTGATAAAGTGAAATGAGAGTGTAACAAGAAATGCAAAGTCTCCCAGAATTAATGGTGCACTCAGTCATGCACGCAGCGGTCAGGTCACACAGAGTCACCAGAATTAATGTGTATCCCCAAAATGCTACTGTCTTGTGTCCAGAAAATTTCCCAGTGCTGATGAAGTGAAATGAGAGTGTAACAAGAAATGCAGTCTCCCAGAATTAATAGTGCCATGCAAACGCACAAATGGATTAAGATTGTGCTACACACTCAAGGGATGCATTCGAAAAGGCACAACAACACCTAACCAGTGCTCACAAGTTACAAATCCAAATCTGGAAAGGAATACAGTTTGCCAGTTGGGGCATTAGTGCACGGCAGTAACAATCTGCTACCAATAAAGATACCACAGAGCAGTATAAAAAATTCATGCAGGTGCGGTGGATAGCAGGTTCACACTGCTGCAATTACTCTGTAACACAATACAAGGTGTCTGATTTAATGGCATGCATCACACACACACACACACACACACACACACTCACAAGCACACTCAAGTAATGTGTAGCAAATTGAAAACCTTTTGTAATATAACCAAATGTTTTAAACAGACAAATTGTACACTGCTGCACCACAACAATCAGCAAAAAAAATATCAAGAATTACTGAAAATATTACTATGTGTACATTAACACAGTCATACAAGGAAAATATAACCAAAACAGAAAGACTGCCTTTTTCTCACAGTTAATCTACCTACACTACAAATACGCCCCTCCCCCAAAGCACACTTCACAGTAGACAGACTGACTGTTCTAAATTAACAATCAAAATCCACACACAACAATAAACACTCGATGATATGAGCACAGAAGGGTTTCCTACAATTGATGTACTAATGTTTGAGCAAAAAAAATAGCTCAAAAAGGCATTTTAAATAGCTTTTAGAGGTTTTCAATCACAGAGCTCTGAGAGCAAACTGTCTCTAGCTACCACTGCACACTCACTACCCAGGCCAGAACTGAGGCTGTGCTGAACAATCTAGAGCCCATGTGACCTACAATCCCAAGAATAATTGCAGAATTTCATTTGGAGCTCAATTACAGGGCGAAGTGAGGTGAATTACATTGATTTCAATGTACTTTGCCTTAAAATTGGTGGAAAAGTGGTTTGAGGAAGGCGGAATAATACAAAGTCATTGGTTTCAATGGACTTCGCATTCCTCATTATAACGCAAAGTACTCCGCTTCATATTGTGGAGTTCTCTGCGGATTCCATGTTACTCAGTGAATCACTTCATGGAGCAAATTGTGGCCACTTTGCCCACCACTACTTACAGTACTGTAACTCACATGCTGTATGCGAAGGAACGTGAATGCCTATGGCTGTACTTCCCCGATGGGCTGTAGCACAAAACTCCCAGACTTAAAAATGCTTATTAATGAGTACAATGGTGGAGTGGTGAAGCCTGGAGAGATACTACAAAACATGCTTACAATACATCCAAGTAACAAGCAAAAAAATGAATGTGATTCGTGACGTGATCGTGAATAGTGATTTGTGACTGCATTTGTGACTGTGATGATGAAGAAGGTGATTCGGTGTCAACAGTATCAGATAAACAATATGGAACTGAATTGGGAGGGGAACGCAAATACCTACCGCTGTACTTCCCTGATGAGCTGTAGCACAAACTCACTGCCTTCAAAATGCTTATTAATGAGTACAATGGTGGGGTGGTGAAGCCTGGAGAGATACGACAAAACAGGCTTACAATACATCCAAGTAATTAGAAAAAAAAATTTGTGTTGTGATTCATGATGTGATCATGAATCATCATTTGTGACTGCATTTGTGACCGTGATGATGAAGAACATGATTTGTATCATGAGTGACTCATGATGATGGTCCTGACTTAACGCATATTAATGAGTACAATGTTCATGTAGAATTATGCACCACACCTGTCCAGTACTCTGAAGAGAAGCCAAAGAAACAATCGTAACTTAAGTTAGAGATGGAGATTGGGCCCTAAAGAGATGCAAATGCGCAGACAGATTAAGATTGCGCTGTGCACCGAAGAGATGCAGATGCAAAGGCACAACGCCGAACCAGTGCTCACTATCAGAAATTCAAATCTGGAAAATAATACCTTTGCTAGTTGGGGTGGGCTGCGTGGGGGGGCAGTGTACTGCACTGCTGCAGTAACAGTCACTAGTACTAGTACTAGTACTAGTACCAGTAAAGATACCACAAAGAAGTACAAAAACTACACAGCTGCAGTGGATAACACGTTCACATTGCTGAAATTATGTGGCACAATAAATGGTGTCTGACTTGATGACACGTGTCACACACATACTCACGCACACACTAAGTAATGTGTAGCAAATTGAAAACTTCAGTAATATAACCACATATTTTAAACAAACTAAAATTATGCACTGCTGCACCACAGCAATCAGGAAAACAATGGCAAGAATTACTGAAAATATTACTGTGTGTACATTAACACAGTTATACAAGAAAAATATCACCAAAACAGAAAGCACTGTCTTTTTCTCCAAGTTAATCTACCTACACCACAGATACGCCCCTCCCCCAAAGCACACTTCCACTGTCTCTCAGTACACAGACTGAATGTTGTACAACATGATTTTGAATGTTGTTTAAAATCCACACACAAACAATAAACGCTCGATGATATGAGCACAGGAGGGGGTTTTCTATAATTGATTAACTAAAGTTTCAGCAAAAAAATTACTCAAAAAAGCCTTTTTTAACAGCTTTTAGAAGGTTTGAATCACAGAGAGCTCTCAGACCAGATTGTCTCCTACAGCTTCCTACACACACTACTCCAAAGTGAGGCTGTGCAGAACAATCTAGAGCCCATGTGACCCGAAATCCTTTGAATCACTGCAAAATTCGCCTTTGGAGCTTAAAAATAAGGCGAAGTGAGGCGAAGTACATTGTACTCAATTGTTTTCAATGTACTTCATTGTTTTCATTGTTTTCAATGTACTTCGCCTTAAGAATTGGTGAAGTAGTGGTTTGGGAAGGCAGAGTAACGCAGTCATTGTTTTCAATGGACTTCGCGTTGCCCATTATAACACAAAGTACTCTGCTTCGCGTTGTGGAGCACTTCACGAATTCGCCTTCACTCCACAAATCACTTCACAGAGTGAATTGGGGCCACTTTGTCCATCTCTAACTGTAAGAAGACTGTGTTGAAAATCTGGAGTTAAAATATGTAAAAATGCCAAAGTTATGATCATTCATTGCAATTTCACTACACTTGCTGGTAACTTTTGAAATTTACTATATTCTGACCCCAGATTTTCAACATGGACTTCTTATTACCCCACCTAATGTATGTCACAGCTGTCATTTTTTAAATCCTTGCCAAAATGTGGTTTTTGCTCCTGTGGTGCAGAATGGTGTTGCAGTTGCGCAGAATTATGTTTTGGCAGGGATTTGAAATTCTTCTGTAATGTGTGCATGAAGTTGGGTAATATGATGGCTATGCTGACTATTTGGTCATTGTTGTCCTATAAATGGAAACATAGGGCCAGGAGGGCCCTGTCCTTCCTCAGCTACTGCACATATACGTATCTACAGAAGGATGGGACTGCAGGGCCTGGAGGGCCATGTGCATAGGCAAATAAAGATACAATTATGCTATCTCAAAAGGTAAGGAAATTAATTGCAAAAAACTGCATTGTCCTGGATTCCCCCTTTCCCTCACAAATGACAAACTCTTTACATGTTGTTGTGCTCAGACTGCCAATTAATTTATTATATATCATACTTTCATTTTACAGTTTCAATCACCATTTATTGTTGTCTCTTCCATAATCGTATCTTTTATGCATCCATATATTTATATCAATCTATGATCATCCCTCTTTCTTTCTCTTCTTGGTCCTCCCCAGGTGAAAACCTGGGTGCCTTCTTCTTCTCTTTTTTGGTAGGTAACTGTGAGAACTGAGACGGCTTTTTCTCCTTCAGTTCCTTCTTCTCATTGTATTCCTTTTTTCTTTCCCCCTTCCCTCCTTCCACCCCCTTTTTTCCCCCATAGCCAGTCTCCAGCTTGCGTTGGACGGTTGGCCTCTCCCCAGTTTTAGATAACTTCCCTTCCCCCATCTTGTTCTTATTTTCCTTCTTGTCTCCTCCATGCCTCTATGAACCCCATCATTTCTGTGTTAAACATGTCTATTGCTAAATCCAAGTGCACCCCATTCGATCTATAAAAATCCTCCACCCATTCTTCCACCCCTTGTAATATCACATGTCCCGCCATCTTTCTTACCATAGTACCTACCCTTCTGTTCATCTTTCTCCTGGCTCTGTCTATTGCCATATGACTGTGCTTGTGTCTCCATACTCCCCTTGGTATCATGTCAGACCAGGCTATCGCCACCCCCGGCCACCACTGTCGTATTTTCTCAAAGTCCTTTTTTTACCTGCATGTATGTGTCTACCCATGGTTTCCCCCCTATATCATTCCCCCCAAATGTACAAAAATTAAATCTGGGGTGGGTCTCCATTCTTTCATCTCCTAGGGGTGGGCAGAAGTTGTTCCAATCTCATCCCCGTGTGCCACGCCAAGACAACCTACATTTTCATGTGTCCTGGCACAGTTGTTTTCCCCCAACCTTTTTCTCTGATGTCTTTTCTGACCAATATATGTAGAAATGCCCACAGATCCATACTTCTGTGATCCTCCCTCTACCTATAGGATTTAAGCAGAAATATATATCTTAGACATGTTTTTGTCCCCTTGTTTTCTTTGCCCCCCTTACATGTAGGGTCACATAGAGCCTCTTTTGTTTTTGCAGAACTCTGTTGTGTTCGAAGGAGCTACTGTCATTTCACATGTAGGATCACATAGAGTCTAATTTGTTTTTAAAGAGCTCTGTTGTGTCCACCATAGAAGCATAGAAACAGAAATTGTCAGCAGACTATGACCACTAGGCCCATTCAGTCTGCCCGTAGGCCCTATACCTATATGTGTCTACTGATTCTAAGTGATCAATGGCCTTTCATCACTCTCTCCCCACCCATTGTTCCATTGTGCCTGTCCCAGGCATGTTTAAACCCCTCCACTATGCTTGCCTCCACCACCGCTTGTGGCAGAGTAATACAAGCATCCACCACCCTCTCTGTGTAGAAAAACATCCTCATGTTCCCTCTTAATCTACCCCCTCCAATTTCATATCGTGCCCCAGCATTCTGGTGTCCTTTCTACATTGGAAAAGATCCCCCACCTGCACCTTGCTTATGCCTTTGAGATACCTAAAAGTTTTTAAGATGTCACCCCTTTCTCTCCTCTCCTCCAGTGAGTATATATTGACATCTCTTAGTCTCTCCTCATATGTTTTGTTTTGCAAGCCATGCACCATCTTTGTCACCCTTCTCTGGATAGCCTCCACCTTGTTTATGTCCTTACACATGTGTGGTCTCCAGTACTACAGGCAGTACTCCTGGTGAGGCCATACTAGTGTTTTATACAATGGCATCACTACCTCCCACCTCCTGCAAGTAAAACCTCTAGCTATGTATACCAACATGTCACATACCCTCCCTGCAGCCTCTGCACACTGCTTTGATACTTTAAGGTCATCTGATATGATAACCTCTAGGTCCCTTGCCTCTTTGGTGATCATCAGCACCTCTTCTCCCATCCTGTTGCTCTTCGCAGGGTTGCCCCTACCCCAGGTGGATGATCCTGTACTTTTCTGCATTGAACCTCAGTTGCCATACCTCCAACCTTCTTTCAAGCTTTACCAGATCCCTCTTCATTGCCTGCACCCCTTTTGGAGTATCCACCCTGTTGCAAATCTTCGTGTCATCTGCAAATAGCCAGACCTTTCCTTCCAGATGCTCTGCAATGTCACTAATGAAAACATTGAACGGGACTGGTCCCAGTACTGATACCTGTGGCACTCTGCTGGTCACCTTTCTTTCCCCCGATTGGATCCCATTTACCACCACTCTCTGCCTTCTGTCTATCAGTCAGTTTCTAACTCAATGTGTCACTTTATGTCCCATGCCCAGACTACTCATCTTGTTAACAAGCCTTCTGTGCGCGGGACAGTATCGAAGGCTTTGCTGAAATCTAGGTAGGTGATGTCTACTGTCCCTCCCATATCCACTACCCTAGTCACCCAATCAAAAAAAATCTACCAGATTCATTTGACAAGACCTTCCTGATGTGAATCCATGTTGCCTCAGATCCTGGGCACAATTGGATTCCAGATGTGCCACTATCCTTTCAGCAGTGTCTCCATGATCTTCCCCACCACTGAGGTGAGACTTACTGGCCTGTAGTTCCATGCTTCCTCTCTGCTATCACTTTTGTGCAGTGAGACTACATGCACACTCCTCCAGTCCTCTGGAACTATGCCTGTAATGAGTAACTCAGTGAACAGGGAGACCAGAGGTGCTGCTAGTTGTCTTTCTCAGCTCCCTTAATATCCTCTGATGGATGTAGTCTGACCCCATGGCTTTATCCACCTTCAGCATTGTGAGTTCCTCCAGTACTCTCTCCACTTTCAATGGACTGGTGTCTGCTGTCTACTACTCACCATCACTCTTGTCTCTGCTCCCAGCAGTGGTCATTGGCCCTATCCCTCCTCAGTGAATACTGAACCAAAGTATTTGTTCAGTATTTCTGCAGTTTCCAGATCCCCCTCCTTATACTCTCCCTCCTCCTCTTTGAGCCTCACAACCCCCCCCTCGGTTTTTCTTCTATCACTGATGTATCTATAGAATGTCTTGTCTCCATTAGCGAGAGATTCAAAATAAAAAAAAAATGCAAAAATGAATGTCATTTAAAAAACAAATATCAGAACTTTAGCTAAACAGGACCTGTTTCTCAGGTGCTGAAGTTAGTGAGAGGAGGGCTTCTGCCATGTTCTGTCTATGAGAACAATGGGATTTTCTTGATATAACCCTAACATCACAAAAAAACTATGTAAATGCATCAGTTAGGGTTACCAATCCTGTCACCTCACCCTCACCCCATTCTCCACACACACTAACAGGCATCAGGGTGTACCTTTGTCGAGTGGCCCTAACTCTCACCCCATTCCACATATAAACAAGATGAAATAGTTCAGTATAGGATAATGGGGTGAGAGTTAGGCCAGCGACTCCAAGGCACACCCCAACACCTGTTGGTGTGTGGAGGGTGGTGGGTGGGGTTGTAGAGTTCATAACCCTAACGTCGAATTTCACAGCTTTTTATGCTTTAATAAAAACTCTGATGCATTAACATAGTTTTTTGCTATGAATTTCCCCTTCTTTTTCAGAAAGTGTAATGTAACTGTTATGTGCTTGAGGGAGCACTGGCCCTCCAGGCCCTGTGCTCCCCTCACACTACTCATTGTTCATTGTTGCATAATGATATGCATAAGTAGAAGCGTGGGCCCTCTGGGCCCTGCACCCCCACTTACACATATGTACGGACATACCACAGCCTTATAGTCATGAAAAGTAACCCTTGTAACACTAATTTTGCAATATCTCAGTAACTGTTGCAACTATGGAAAAAATTCCACTGCAGTTGTAATCATGACTTTGAAACCTACACACAGGCTTAGTCCACTGTGGAGAGCAACAAAATCCATATCTTAAATTGTTTTCAAGATACGGGCACTGAAAGGCACCACAGGTGCCACAATTCAATGGACACACGTAACTCAGGCATTTTTAGGATTTTTTCACTCAATTTTCAACATAGCATTTTGAGGACCCCACCTCACGAACAGCGTTACTGTCATTTTGCTAATCTGTCCCAAACATTGAGTTCTCACAGCAAATGTGCCATTCTGCACAACAGGTGCAAAATCATGTTTTGGGCAGGATGTGAAAAATAACAGCTGTATACTGTTCAAAAGAAGGTGTGGAAAAAGGTAATGTTGAAAATCAGGAGGGAAAATATGAAAACTTGGCAAAGTTATGAGTGTGCGTAGAAGCTGCACCATGCATGATCATAACATGGCCATTTTTGGGAACTTTTTAACCAAATTTTCAACATGAGCTTTTTGGGAAATCCCCTCATGAACACTAGCACTGTGATTTTGTTACTCCATCCCAAAAGTTGATTTTGCACAGTGGCACGCCATTCTGCATCAGAGGTGCAAAAACACATTTCAGGTAGGATGTGAGAAATGACAGCTGTGCTGTTCATGAGGAGGTGTGAAAAGATGGCAAGTTTGAAAATGTAGTGTGAAAATATTAAAAGTTAGCGAAGTTACGAGCGTGCATTGAAACTGCACAATGCATGCTTGTAACACGGCCATTTTTTTAATTGTTTGCACCAAATTTTCAAGCATGGGCTTTTTTGGACCTCCCCTCATGAACACTGGGACTGCTATTTTGTTAATCAGTCCCAAAAGGTGATTTTCCATCCTGAAAGGTGATTTCATGCAGCAACCACAAAATCTCCTTTCTGGATTGAGAAACGTGATGACCGTGACATTGTTAATGAGGTGAGGTCCCAAAAAGCCTATTTTGAAAATTTGGTGAGAAAATATCAAACAATTGCTGATATATTCACATTTAAATTCTTTGTATCAGAGTCATACAAAGCAGGATCATAGTTCATATCGTCTTATGAACTAAGATCCTGTGTCGTATGACACCGATGCGAACAAAGAATTTTAATGTTAAATAACACACATTTTAAGTGCATTTTCTGAACAGCACAGTGCAGAATGCACCTGGGGGTCACAGTAAGCAAGCTACATGTGTTGGTTCTTCCCCAGGATATCATTTTGGAAGGTTTCCAAATTTGAATTTCAGGCAAACTGGAAACAAGATGGTGGCCATGCAAAAGAGGAATTTTCTCATACAGTGCAGGATTCCTCTTTCATATCAACCAGCTATATTGAAGTGCCTACTTAGCAAGCTCAGAAACAATTTTTCCAAATGTTTAAATTGCAATAACTTAAAAATGGCTTATTGTTTTTTTTTTTTTTAACCAGGCTAGCAAAAGGCACATCTGTGGGAGTAGTCCCTTTCTGTCCTGAAATTTTCATACCAAACAAACAAACCCTCTGGACTGTAGGCAAGTTCAAAGAAAAATCCCAGCATAGTCAGTTGTTAAAAACATGTTTTTTCACCTCTCCATAACTCAGAGACCACACATCTGACTGGAAAGAAACTTACCAGATCAAGAGATCTGCACCACAGGATGGTGCGTACCAAATTTTGTGCAAAATTTTTCAATGGTTGCAATGTTATTAAAGTGCAAAATGTTGAGTTTAGCATTGAAGTGCCTACTCAACACTAGCTAGTCGTGCCCCCTGTAATATATCTATATCCATCCATCCATCCATCCATCCAGCCATCTATCTATCTATCTATAGGGGGGGATATGACATGGTCTGACTGAATATATCATTCTTATCTTCACATGAGACCAATGATATCATGATGTCTCACGAGTGGTGAAGCCACGAGTGAGATATCTTGATGTCACTTGCCTCGAGTGAAGATGAATATGATATCTTAAGTCAGGCCATGTCATGTTCTCTTTATACAACAGGAGTGGGATATTCAAAGGGGTTGCACATGACGCAACAATGTTGTGCCATACACAACCAACAGATGTGCCCTGGCACGATATTCAAAGGGGTAGGTTATGCTGCACAACCCCCGATGCACCGGGGTGCACCAGTAATGTATGCAGCACAAGTGCAGGGGGTGTGCCCATGCATAAGCAGCTCATCCCAATATTCAGCCTGGGATGAACAGCGCATATGCAGGCACAAGCCTGTCTTGCACCACACAGGGGGGCACAAAGATGTGCCCGTAATAAATAGAAGCATGCTGGGGGGACACCCACAGTATTGCAGGGCGCAACATGGCAGCCGCCTGCTGTGGTTGGCCACCTGACCTCCAGAGACACAGTCCGAGCATCGTTCCCAACCCTCACCCAATCGCAGGCATATAAATATAATAACCCTGGTGGTCCAGTGGACCCTACCACATCACCCGATCATGGGCATAGATAATGACACTCCCTGGTGGTCCAGTGGTCCCTACCACATCACCCAATCGAGGACATAGGTAATGCCAATCTATGGTGGTCCAGTGGACCTGCCCCCCTGACCTATTGTGGACATTTGAATAGCTTAATTCCCTGCTGGTCCAGTGGACCTGATCCCCAGCCCAATCATGGGCATACATGTTAAATGATAACCCTGGTGGTCCAGCAGTAGCTCCTCAGCCTGATCACTGCCCACTTTCAGTTTTAGTTATTATTTCCTGCACTTTGTCATCAGTGGGCAGCAGTTCTTCACTGTTAAGTTCACTCATACCTACCAACTGACAGCATATTAGTATTTATGTGTTTCATTGGTTCACCATGTGGGCCAATGGGTGTAGACAGTATTGCACTGCACAGTCCTGAAATTTGAATGGTTCATTCACATTTTGGGACTGTGTAGTACAGTATGGTCTGCAAGCCCACTGGCCCATGCGGTGGACCAACAGGCATACAGCCATGCTTTACACTTTCAGTTGGCAGGCGGTCTGGTGGCTTGCAGTGGGGAGCTGCCACCCACTGCTGACTGGGGGGGTGCAGGGTGGTGGGGCTCATTTGGCAGGTGGGGAGCTACTGCTGGACCACCAGGGTTCTTATTTACATTTGCTCATGATTGGGCAGGGGATCGGGTCCATTGGACCACCAGGGAATTAAGTTATTCATATGCCCACGATCGGGCAGGGGAGCAGGTCCACTGGACCACCAAGGATTGTCATTACCTATGCCCTTGATTCGGTGATGTGGTAGGGTCCACTGGACCACCAGGGATTGTCATTAAATATGCCCTCAATTGCATTGCCAGCTAGTGAAAACATCACATGCATCAGTAAGAGAACTGCACTCAGTGCTGCTATACCATGTGTTCAACAGAGAAACATTCTGTTATGACAATGATCCAATGTGACCCTGATCCAAAAGTATCTTGTACCCAAGGTCATGGTTCTGTTGCAAGTTTTCATACAGCTCAATGTTAATGAACAACTGCCAAAGATTTATCCCTCCAATGCACCCTATTATATTTTTTTGCTTGATTCACAGTCACAGCTGTAAAGACATGCTCTCCATTCACAGGTGCAAGTTGCAGAAGGTCACCAAACACAACAACACTCTTACCACCAAACGGCTGACCATCATCAGTTCCAAGTATCTCTTGGAGATGCAGATGGATACATGCAAGCATGACATTTGATACCATACTGATCTCATCGATGATGAGAAGTTTCTTCTTGACAAATATTGGTCGCAGCTCAGCTGCCACCGCATGGGAACGTTTTTGGTACTCTCCTGTTTTGCCATGCTCTACAGGTAGCATAAACAACTAGTGTAGAGTCACACCACCAATGTTGTATGCTGCCAAACCCATAGGAGCAGTCACAGCTGCAGACATCACTTCTTCTGTATGTCTCCTTATCTCCACTGGGATAGCTTTGATAACAAAACTCTTGCCTGTGCCAGCAGAACCATTAACAAACATTAGCAATGGCTCATACTTTCCACATGTGCATTGTTTTCTGTCATGAAGGATGCCATGTCTGACAGCTTCAGTGACAGCATCATAAGCAGCATACTGCGGCGTATTCAATTAATCAGTTAGTGCAGTAGGAATCTCTATCACACAAGACGAATGTTCCATTGCACTTTCAACTTCACTCATGAGAACCACAGGATCATTCATTGGTAGAGGAGCTCCAAGAGTACCTTCTCCTTCAGGATCCATGTTTTCCTGAGAATTTCTTGGGATATCTTCAATCTGTTTCCTAACTTGTTCAATCTGCTCCTTCTTTAATTCCAGTCCACAAAGGTATCTTTCAGACTGCTCACTCTGAAGGTCTCATATGTGACGTAGAAATGTTCCTCATATATGTTACAGTGTCCTTTCAGTGTGCTGTCATCCCTACATGGCTTAAGGAGGAACATTAGAGAAAAGTAGTAATATTCTTTGGTGTCAGTGGTAGAAAGACTCAATTTACCATGGTCAATGAGCCATGGTTTCTTCCCTTTAGCAAGGCACCCATCAATGCATCTGACTTTATAATTGTCTCAATTCTCATCAGGTGCTACATCAGTCTTACAGTTGTACCACTGATCAACATGGTACAGCCACATGTCATCCATGGCATTTGCTCAATTTGGGTGGTATGTATTGATCAGGTTATTCTTCAAAATATTTTTTGAAGAGGGGCAGTTCACAGCCAGTTCTTCAATCTCATCATGAGACTTCAAAACACGCTTTTGTTTCTCTTTGTTGTTCACATTAAGAAACTGTACAGCATCAGACTTAGCATACAAGTGTGTCCCAATCAAACAATCACTGGCCTCATAAGCTCTGCACTCCCTGTGAGACAGTGTCTTTAATCCCAGTGACCAGAGGTGTGAACTCAATGATTGGCTGGAAGCTACTATGTCTTCCCAAAGCTCAAGAAAACTTGTCTGCTCATGTTTCATGATGTATGATGTGATGTACCACACAAGAGACAGAGAGTTATCTGCAACAAACTGCACATCAATGTTTGCTGCCACATCAGGAGATCAGGAGAAGAGTAGGATTGTAATAATTGATGAACACATCATTCTCCTGTCTTGGTAACTCATAGACCCTCTTAGTGGACTTTGCCTTGAGATGGTGATGCATGGCTGAGAACAAATCATTCATACATCCCTGTTGGCAGACACATCTGGGGAAACCAAATCGATACCTGGCATACCACTCATTATGACTCTTGACTGGTCAGTGACAGTACTTCCCACAAAGATGCCACTGAAATTTTTGCACCAGCTTCCAGAGTGTTGGACTATCATACTTATCAGGAATGTGGCAAGTCATGTAACACTGAATGAACTTCAACACTGCTGCTGATTTATTGTCGCCAATATGAGGAGCATCTTTAATTCACAACAGCATATGAATGTGTGGCTCACCTCGTGCCTGATATTCTGTCTTCCAAAAGTAGTGTTCAACTAACCCAAGAAGAGGATTGTCCTTTGACAGAATGAATGTCAATATCTCATGGAAGCAATGGTGGAAATGCCATGATACAGACACTGGATCAAGTGAGCACATCTCAGCAAGTGTCATTGATGAAATGCCATCAATATCAAAATTGGCCCACCTCAACAGTTCAACTAACTCATCCCAGCTGTACTCTGCACAGCTTAGAGTTACAAACCAAGTTGCTGCACCATATTCGTGCAGCATGGTCATGACCTCTGAGTGTCTACGATACCAGTATTCTTTTGCACCACATAGACTTGACAGCATAGATGTCAAATTCACCTTTAGTGTTTCATCCTTTTCTGTCAGCCACTGCAGAAACTCAGCTGCTGTCATACCTTCCAATGGGGTAGTCAATTGGAGTGTATGCACAATGGACACAGAGAGTACACTAACTCACTGTCCCACAACAAGTGGAACAAGCATTATATATTCCTATGAAATTTGCCATCCTTGTTCAACACTCTTGATGTTTGGTATTCAGCACCTTGATCACAAAACTCACGCTGATCCAGACACCCTCCTGTTCCTTTTGGGAACAAATCTGGAAAACATTGTGCTTCAGCTTGTTCCTCCCATATGCTGACAGGGCTACCTTTAACCTGTTTCATCTGATACGGGTCAATGTTATCACCAGTGGGATCTCTGCTATGTAGAGGGTGAATTGTGTACTATTCATACACATCTTCATGAGCTGCGACATCAACCTTCTCAATGGTTGGCTTTCTAGTGTCTACTGGTTCAAATTGAGCACTTATATCTGACAGTTCATGTACGTCAGACTCATCATATAAAGCATTATTGCTCATCAGATAGTCTAGAGCACTTTACACTTTCTGCACATTGACAACATCTTGCCAAATCACCTTGGACTTTGTAGGCACGCCATTTACTAGTATAACTATACTGTTTTTCTTTGAGATCATCTCCACATTCTCTTTCAGAGGAAGTGGTAAATACATCACAGCCCCTTTCAGAGACTTGACAAGCTCTTTTTGGGGTACTTTGTGAGTCTTTGTATTCAGGCGTAGAATTGTCTGAAACAGTTTCATGGTTTGCATCCATATCCGCTCAAACATATTCAATGCAGCAATCTCAATAGGTGTCGCATCTGCCTCCATTTTATTTAAAACAGATCTTGGTGGCAGAATGTTATTTTTCACCTTTGACAAACAGTACTGACACATTATGACCACTGGGTCCAAGTTAGTCACTCTTTACCAGTAAGTAGGTCAACAATAGTGCCCACATGTCATTAAAAGATATAATCTCTTTTAGATCAACTGTTACAGACTGAGAACTGTAAAGTAGTCTGTGACATGAGACACACACAGAGTCAAACTTCTCTCTCTTAGTCCTTTCAAACTTGGCAATGGGTTTTCCTAATATTTTCAGTATCTCAGATTCCCGTAGAGTGAGACTACATGATACAGCGGTAGACGTGTTGTCACAGGGTGCATCCTAATGTTTACTGATACATTGCACATCCTGTATCACACGTTTTGCAGCATTTATGTCTCTTGCTGCCAATGACTCATCAAGCTGTTTGTATACTGACACAGCTTTTCTCACCTTCTATATTTTGTGCACAAAGTTGAGCATTGTAGGATTGTGTACAGCAATTATACCCTTGTGATGAAATACAGTCTTGCAGACACCTCTATCTAAGCAAGCCAAGAAAGGTCCCAACAACCCTTTATGCTTGCGAATTTCACAGAGATCAATCTTATGTAATAAGTTGCATCTCTGTTTCTTCTTACTTGCAAGACAGTTCTTAACAAACTGTGCAATAGCATCAAACGACGCTTGCCTCAGATTGCAAATGTCATCACATCTCCATGATGCACAACTTGTGGCTGGTGTCTCAGCTGCTGAGGCAGTTTCATCATCTGAGACACTTGTTTCTTCAGCAACTGTCACACTCAACACATTGCAAGCCTTACCAACCTCGTCATCAGAGATCACTAGCTTCTTTGAAACTGATTTTTAAGGCTCCTGCCAAAAGAAAGCCTCTGAGTGCTCTTTATGTAGCCATATGCCTTGGAAGACTTCACAAAAGTTGTCTTTGTTGGGAGTCTCAAAATGTTGCAGTCTACTGTGAACAGACTGAATTGTTGCAGTGAAACATTCAATCTCTCTCATCATTTTGCTCCAAAACATGAAAGAACAGCAAGTGCCAGATTCACAAATCTATGAACTCTAAGTCGTACTTTCATCAAGGACAATTTACTCTTTAGTTGTTTGCCTTGACATCTCATAATGTTAGAAATAATCTGATCAACCTTAGCCTTTGAAGCTAGCTTTCAGAAAAATTTCAGCTTGCCAAGATGGCCACAAAAAGCAGAACTGTGGTATTGTTTACAGGTTGCAATAGAAACATTTCCAACCTGTGGCGCTCTGCTATACTCCGCTATCACAACATGACGTTGAGGGAGCAGGCACTGTACATTTCTCTGTAAGGAAGACACTGAGGCAGTCATGTCATTATCACCAGGCAACCTTTTCCTGTTAATAGACCTTGCACTGTCCTTAACTTTCCTAGTAATGTTTTCTGCCCACAGTACTCTTCATCAGCTTAACATCTCTGTTATACTTATCCCTTCTACATTTACTCTGCTGTCTATGTTTTGTAGGCATTTTCTCTACAGAGAACACACAGTTTTCAGCCAGATTAATGATACAGGATCACACACTTCAGATAAATAGCATTGCAATAATATATATATCACTGGTTATATCACTGTCTGCCTTAAGCTAATAAATAAGATATGCAATCTCTTAAATTTTCTAGCTATACAAACAATCAAAATTGAACTATAGAATGTCATTGAAGATTTCGAGCTCTATAGGCAAGCCCTACTAAAATACATTATGTTGCCAAAGTAAACAAATGTGACCATGAAAATGTTCAAGTGCCATAGAGAATTTCTATTGAAATACATTATGTTGCCAAGGTTAAAAAATGTTACCACAAAAGTTTTCAAGCTCCATGGGATGAGTCCTATTGAAATACATTATGTTGTCAAGGTTAAAAAATATGACCATAAACGTTTTTGAGCTCCATAGACGAGTCCTATAGAAATACATTATGTTACAGAGGTAAAAAAATATGACCACAAAAGTTTTCGAGCTCCATAGAAGAGTCCTATTAAAATACATAATGTTGCCAAGGTAAAAAAAATGTTACTGTAAAAGTTTTTGAACTCCATGGGAGAGTCCTATTGAAATACCTTTGTGAAAGCCTTTGTGTGAAGCAAATCAATAAAACAAAAACAAAGGAAAAAAACACTGTGCTTCTTAAAAGAGGTGGCAGGGATGGTTAAGGAGAAAAGGATAGCATTCAGGAAATATAAGGAAACACAGAAGGAGCAGGACAGAGAACGTTATCAGTTAAAGCAAAAGGAGGCAGGGAAGGCAGTCAGAATAGCAAAGGCACAAACTGAGGAAAAGATAGCCAACTCTGTTAAGAAAGGGGATAAAACCTTTTATAGGTACATTAGGGAACGAAGAAAGACCAAGGGAGGGATATAGAGACATAATAAAGGGGAGGGAATATGGGCAGAGACAGTGAAAAAGTAGGGATACTGAACAAATATTTCTACTCAGTATTCACAACAGATGAGGAGGTGGAGGTGCCTAAACCAAACAAGGGAGAAACTCTGAATAGGGGGTCCATACCAGTCCATTCACAGAAAAAAGGGTTTAGAAAAAACTCTTGAAACTGAGGGGGGACAAAGCAATGGGGCCTGATGGGATTCACCCAAGAATACTAAAAGAACTAAGGGTAGAACTAGTAACACCACTGACTACTCTCTTTAACAAATCATGGGAGGATGGAGTGGTACCTGAGGACTGGAGGAGGGCAAATGGCATTCCACTTCACAAACGTGGAAGCAGGGCAGAGGCAGGAAACTACAGATCAGTTAGTTTGACTTCAGTGGTAGGGAACATGATGGAATCACTTCTGAAGGAAAGAACTGTTGAGTATCTAGAGGCCAGAGTGGCCCAGGACCCAAGGCAGCATGGTTTCACAGCAGGAAGGTCATGTCAGATGAACCTAATAGATTTTTTTGACTGGGTGACCAAAGTAGTAGACCAGGGAGGGGCTGTGGATATGGCCTACCTAGACTTTAGCAAGGCATTCAACACAGTCTAATACAAAAGATTAATATACAAGTTAGCTAGCCTTGGAGTGGGTCCCAAGGTGGTAGCCTGGATAAAAAAAATGGCTGGACAACAGGATGCAAAGGGTAATAGTAAAAAGAGTCCACAGTGAAGAAAGGAGGGTAACTATTGGGGTATGCAGGGTTTGGTACTGGGACCGGTCCTCTTTAATATTTTTATAAGTGACATTGGAGAGCACCTCGAAGGAAAGATATGCCTCTTTGCAGATGACACAAAGATCTGCAACATGGTTGATGCACAAGGTGGGGTGGAAAGAATGAAACGGGACTTTTCAAGGTTGGAGGAATAGTCAAATATGTGGCAGCTCAGATTCAATGCAAAGAAGTGCAAGGTAATGCATCTGGGAAACAAAAACCCAGGGGAAGAGTACACAATGGGGGGTGAGTTAATAACAACAACAAAAATCGAAAGATACCTAGAAGTAATTAGATCACCTAAAGGTAGGCAAGCAATGTGAGAAGGCAGTAAGGAGGGCTGGGGGGATACTGGGATGCCTAGGGAGAGGCATCAACAGTAGAAAACAGGGAGTTGTTATCCCTCTCTACAGACAGTGAGACCCCATCTGGAGTACTGCGTTCAATTCTGGAGACCCCATCTGTGCAAAGACATAGACAGAGTGGAGGCTGTTCAGAGGAGGTCAGCCAAAATGGTGCAAGGTCTGCACCAGAAGACATACGAGGAGAGACTAAAGCAGCTTAATATGTATACCCTTGAGGAAAGGAGGGAGAGGGAGAACATGATAGAAACCTGCAAGTATCTCAAGGGAATTAACAAGGTACAAGATGGTAGTATCTTTCAGAAGAAGAGATGTGCAAGGACAAGGGGGCACAATTTGAAGATAGAGGGGGGACAGCTCAGAGGTAATGTTAAAAAGTATTTTTTCACAGAGACAGTTGTGAATGCATGTAACAGCCTTCCTGAGGAGGTTGTGGAATCAGGAACAGTGGGAGAATTCAAGAATGCATGGGAGAGGCATAAAGCAATTATAGTGAGGGGCAGGAGGAAGTAAGCTGTTGATTAACTAGAATCTGCAGCGTATCCATCAGGTAGGGAAATGGGCAGACTGGGTGGGCCAAGTGGTCCTTATCTGCCATCAGATTCTATATTTCTATGTCTATACAGTATGTTGCTGAAGTTAAATGATGTTACAAGCAAAAGTTTTCAAGATCCATAACAAGTCCTATTGAAATACATTATGTTGCAGAGGTTAAAAAAATGTTACAGCAAAAGTTTTCGAACTTCAAATAGTGAACCATCAGGCACTGCTATATATAACATAGAAGCATGTGCGTGATTAAAAAATGTTGGCATGCATACATTTTGTTGTTGAGCTTCTGTGACCTTCTACTGTTGTCTCCCATGATGCTTTGCAACGAGGAAGTGGTAACATCAGTTTCTAAAAATGGTAGAGACCACAAAATGGAGCAAAAACACAACATTTAAACAACACACCTCTAATGTACTGCTAAAACCACACAAATGCATCATATTAATTACTAGATTGGTGTAAATGACACCAATTTATGAACTTGGTCCACTAAGAGTGGCCATTTTTTTTTTACTGAAAAAAAAACCCAGATACCAAATCTAACAAATCACAAGCCACTGAGGCAAGATTGGCACTCCACAATAGCAAATTATATCATACAAGTAATTTATACAAAAAAATATTTTTTAAAAAACAAATACGTACCATAGGAAACAGTTCTAGCTACCCAATCATACTGTGACAAAAACCAGGAAGAAGAAGGAAAACCTACCATTTTCTGAAAAAAGCCTGTGGAACCAGCATTGCCAGTAAGTTCATAATTTAAAAATGAATTTAAAATGTGACCTTCCAGATATTGTTGACTCTTTAAAATACCTGTATTTTGAAGTTAATATTTTTCTATCTTCAGTAGTCTAAGTTTCTCAATGTTAAATTATTGATTTCATTAAATATTTGTACAGTTTAAGACAGACCTTAAAACACTACTCACCACCACACGTCAGTTCAAAAGGGACTCCCACATAGCAAGCACGTGTGTATTAAGCTGGCTAGCAGCAAATCAGAATGCATTTTCTGCTGTGTTTTTTCAAAGCATCCAATCACAGAGACATTAATTCCCACCAAAACAAAACTGTGTTAATGCTACAGCCAATAACAAAATTTTCTCTGGCTCAGATGAAGTGTATTTTTTTATATTGGCACCATACAAGTAACAACAACAAATACATATTTAGTGTAACAGTTGCTATGTCTCTGAGGAAGAATAAAAAATGTATTAGAAATTTGCTGCCACAGCTGTTCAGATGCCTGTAGCCAGCAGCAGACCCAGACTGTCTTATTGAGCTCTATGTCACTGCGTTTTAAAAGAAACTTAGATCATGGCAGAAAACTCCAGAATTGTGGTGTAGATGGTAGACAGCAGTTTAATTCATTGAGGAGGTGAATATGCCAATAGTAGTTACTTTGGCAGTGACTTGAACCTACCAAATTGCAAGGTTCACTGATCTGGCAAAGGAGGCATGAGATGGGAGCAGCTCATTCCCACCATGCAACACCTCTTGAGGAACCACTCTGTGCCAGACTTACTGCTGATCCATCTTGGAGGGAATGATTTGGGTGACAAAAGGTGGCTAGATTTAGTTGCTGAAACTAAATTGGATCTAGGATTGCTTACAGAGATGTTACCTGGCTGTAAAATAATCTATTCAGATATTACAGAGCGTATGGTCTGGCATGCAGATCAGCATATGTATCTGCTTGACAGGGCAAGTAAAAGTTAACATTCACATCTCTGCATTTCTATATGATCTGGGCATGCACACCGTACGTCACCCTGAAATCAAGTATTTTAAAAATTGGCTGTACCTAAGAGATGGTGTGCACTTCTCAGACACTGAAAATTGGCTATTTTTGGGAGACTTCTGACATAGTATCCACTCTGTTATCAGAAGAAAAGTGTGTCTTTGGCAACTGTTACAACAAATAAAAGTCTCTTTTATGAACCAACTGTGTTTGTCAAAAAATAGAACTAGTGACACATAAAAATACATGTCATCCTACTAAACAGTAGTAATAATGTGTGGGGGAGAAACATAGAAACATAGACTTTGACAGCAGATAAGGGCTGCTTGGCCCATCTAGTCTGCCCATTTCCCTACCTACAGGATAGGCCACAGATCCTAGTTAACCAACAGCCTATTTCTTCCTTATCTCTGTCCAATGCATTCTTGAATTCTCCCACAGTTTTAGACCCCACAACCTCCTCAGGAAGGCTGTTCCATGCATCCACTATCCTCTCTGTGAAATAATACTTCCTCACATTGCCCCTGAACCCCCCATCTTTAAATTGTGTCCCCTTGTTCTTACACGTCTCTTTTTCTGAAAGATGCTACCCTCTTGGACTTTGTTGATTCCACTGAGGTACTTAAAAGTTTCTATCATGTCCACCCTCTCCCCTTGTTTCCTCAAGGGTATACATATTAAGCTCCTTTAGTCTCTCCTCATATAGCTTCTCTTGCAGACCCTGCACCATTTTAGTTGCCCTCCTCTGGACTGCCTCTATCCTGTCTATGTCCTTGTGGAGATGGAGTCTCCAGAACTAGACACAGTACTCCAGATGGGGTCTCACCAACTGTCTGTACAGAGGGATAACAACTTCCTGTTTTCTGCTACTGATGCCTCTCCCTATGCATCCCAGTATACCCCCAGCCCTCCCTACTGCCTTCTCACATTGCTTGCTAACCTTAAGATCATCTGATATGATTACCCCCAGGTCCCTTTCCTTTTTTTCGTTGTTACTACCTCCCCCCATTGTGTATTCTTCTCCTGGGTTCTTGTTTCCCAGGTGCATTATTTTGCACTTCCTTGCATTGAATCCTAGCTGCCATACTTCTGACCATTCCTCCAACCTTACCTTCTCATCCTTTCCACGCCTCCTTGTGTATCAACCCTGTTGCAGATCTTTGTGACATCTGCAAAGAGGCATACTTTTCCTTCCAGTCCCTCTGCAATGTCACTTATGAAGACATTAAAAAGGACTGGACCCAATCTGAACCTGCAGGTACCCCACTAGTAACCCTCTTTCTTCAGAGTGGACTCCATTTACAATTACCTTTGTGTCCTGTTGTCCAGTCAATATTTTACCTAGGCTACCCCGACCCACTCCAGGCTGGTTAATTTGACTATTAATCTTTGTGTGGGACTGTGTCAAATGCCTTGCTAAAGTCTAGGTAGGCCATGTCCACAGCCCCTCCCTGGTCTACTACTTTGGTCACCCAGTCAAAGAAATCTATTAAATTCATCTGACATGACCTTCCGCTGTGAACCCATGCTGCCTTGGGTCCTGTGCCCCACTGGCCTCTAGGTACTCAACTATTCTTGCCTTCAGAAGTGACTCCATCACTTACCCTACCACAGAGGTCAGACTGACAGGTCTGTAGTTTCCTGCCTCTGTCTTGGTCCCACTTTTGTGAAAGGGAATCACATTTGCCTTCCTCCAGTCCTTGGGTACCACACCATCCTCTCATGATTTATTAAAAAGAGTAGCCAGTGGTTTCACTAGTTCCCCCCTTAATTCTTTTACAATTCTGGGGTGAATTCCATCAGGCCCCATTGCTTTGTCCACCTTCAGTTTTAGGAGTTCTTGCAGAACCCTTTCTTCTGTGAAAGGACTGGGATCGACCCCCCTAACAAGAGTGCTTTTGTTAATTGGATTAGGCACTTTCCCTCCTCTTTTGTGAATACTGAGCAGACATACTCATTCAGTATCCCTGCTTTTTCACTGCCCCTCTGCTCACCCACCGTTCATTCTATACAGCCTCACTATCCCTCCCTTTGTCTTTCTACGCTCACTGATGTACCTATAAAAGGTTTCATCCCCCTTCTTAACTGAGTTGGCTATCTTTTCCTCAGTTTGGGCCTTTGCTGCTCTGACTTCCCTCCCTGCTTCTTTCTGCCTTAACTGTTACAGCTCTCTGTCCTCCTCCTTCTGTGTTTCCTTATACTTCCGGAATGCTATCTTTTTCTTCCTGACTTTCACAGACACCTCTTTTGAGAACCATAGTGGCTTTTTCTTTCATTTTGATTTGTTTCACACAAAGGCTTGTTGCCTCTGTGATGGCAGTTTTGATGATTCCCCATTGTTGCTCCACACCTCCTTCTAGCCTATTTGCTAGTGCTTTTCTGAGGCACTCTCCCATCTTGCCAAAGTCAGCCCTCCTGAAGTCCAGTACCCTCACTTTTGTATGGCTTGACTCTGTAGCTGTGTTTAACGTGAACCACACTGTTTGATGGTCACTTGTTCCCAGATGGCAACCCACTTCTAGATCTGAGATCCTCTCACTGTCCCCATTTGAGAGTATGAGGTCTAAGATTGCTCCCTCATGAGTGGGTTCCGAAACTAGCTGTCTGAGGCCTGCTACCTGTAGGGCATCAAGAATGGCCCTGCTCTTGGATGTGGCTGCAGCAAATGTGCTCCAGTTAACATCTGGCATATTCATGTCTCCCATCAACAGTATCTCCCCTTTCTCTGCCATTCTAAGAATGCCTTCTATCATTTCCTTGTCCATTCCCTCCCCCTCATATGAGTGTCTGTACACAACCCCTGTACGGATTGTGGAGCCCTTTCCAGTCTCCAAGGTGACCCACAGTGCCTCCTCTCCTCCCTGTTTACTCTTTTGTTCAGTTGCTTTTATACCTTCCTTTACAAAGAAAGCTACTCCTCCACCTCTTTTACCCTGCCTGTCTCTCCTGTAGGTTATGTACCCTGGTATGTTAACATCCCAGTCATGGTTCTCTATGTACCATGTTTCTGTGACTGCTACGATTTCCAGGCATCCCTCTTCCATCACGGCCACCTGCTCAGGGAGCTTGTTGCCCAGACTATGGGCATTGGTACTCATTACCCTCCATTTCCTGATGGCCTTACTCCTTTTTGGCCCATCCCTGTCCTTCTTGTCTTTGTCACTTTCTCCATTTACCCCTGCCCCTTCTCCCTATTGACTCCTCTATGTTGGTGTTTACTGCACTTACTACTGTGATTTTTTTGGGGGGGGGTAGGATTTCCCTGCTCCTTTCCAGTGCCTCCCCCCTTGGCTAGTTTAAATGCTTGCCAATGAAGCATTTAAACTTATCACCTAGGATCCTGGTTCCCCTCCTGGACAGATGCAGCCTGTCATGCCAGTATAGGCTTGCATCACTTCAGGTGGACCCTCAGTCCCCAATGAAGCTAAATCCTTGAGCTCCACACCAGTTTTTCAACCACTGATTGAATTCCATGGTGCGGAACACCCTAGCCTCTCCTATGCCATAGATGGGCAGCACCTCCGAGATGGTTACCGTGTGTGCTACTTGTCTAAGGCCCCTCCCCAATTCCACAAACTCTTACTGCACTTCTCTAATCCCTTTCTTAGCCAGGTCATTTGTCCCTAGGTGGACAATGACATCCAGCTCCCTCCCCTGTGCAGCTGCTCCAGCAATCCTGAGGTTTTGCTCCCCTGTCCCTCCAAGCCATGGTGCTAGGCAGGTACCTTACCTCCCTCTCCCCATCCTCTCCCAGTTCTACCTTCCTAACAATGGAGTCCCCCACCAGGAGTTGTTTCCTTCTGCTGCGGGGTTCCCTGCCACCCTCCTGTGGGTCTCCTTTGTGGAGGTTCCCAGCATCCTCCTTGGTCTCCACTGTGGGTGCCTCCATAGAGGACCACACTTTGCCAGAATGGCATAGGAATTGTGGAGAGGTACAACTGGAGGGATACACCTCTGTTCCACCATCCTCACCCTCCCTGAGCCCACTGTGGTCCAACCGCTCCTCTTTCTTGGCAACCTCTGAGGCAACGGCAGTGGTACTGGTGGTCCCTGGATGGAAGAGGAGGTTCCACAAATCCTGGCCAACTCAGCCTGGAGATGAGCAACCTCCTCCCTCAGCCCAGAGAGGTGCCTCCAGATGGGACAACACCGCATCCTCCAGAACGTCTCCCAGAAGACTGCTGCTCCACAGCCACTGCACTGCACCACTCCCATCATGTCTTATTTCTGGCCCCTTAACTGTTTGCAATTCTTACTCTTTCCTCTGTTTGTTTGTTTTTCTCTCTCTCTCCTTACTTTCTGCCTGTGTGCCCTTTAAGCTCCTGATTGTCCTGTTCTGAGACAAGAATATCCTATGTTTTTCTGTAGACCCCTTACTTGCTCAGAGGCAGACCTCTAGCAGCTAGAGGGGGCCTGAGTGCTAATCTTGCCCTTCTAGGATGGTGGGTGTTTGGTGGCTCTGTGATCACTCACTTCCTGCTCCCAAACAAGAAGTTCCTGTTGTCAGTCAAATTCTGTGCCTATAGTAATGCTGGCAGTATAGTGCAGTGGCCTAAGGCTCTGAGCTGCAAATCTGGTGATATCCAGCAGACCAAACCTGGGTTTGGATCACACAGCTTCCACCTGCATACTGTGTGACCCTGAGCAAGTCATTTAACTTCCTTGTGCTCCCAGGTCGCACCTGGAAACAAGCTCCAGCTTAGTGTGCCTTTCCTGGTTAAACAATCCCCCCAATGTTGATTGGACAAGCTGTATGTATGGGACTGGGAGTTACTGTAATTGTATGTCTGCGCTTACTCAGCCACCAATAGTTTTATTTGGGGGGGGCAGGATGTCAAGCTCTGTGTGTGTGTCTCATATGTGTTTCAACAATCTTCAGAATAAATAACACTACTTATACTATGTCTGCACATCCTCACCCACCCACATAGACTGCTTGTGTGAGGGGGGGGGATAGAGGGTGGTACAAATTAAGCTGTCAGTCTGAGACTGTGGGAGAAGGCTGCCTGTCATTTTCTTTTTTTTTCATTCATTTTTTATTCACATTTTCAATTTGATACAAAGACAGTGAGGGAAAATAGACAGAGCCAACATCCCCTGGAATACATATAGATCCAGTCCAAGTGATACATAAGGATGCAAGGAACATAAGTCCAGGGATTTATTTAACTCTAAAAATTGATTAGCGTTTTGCTCATAAAAGTGCTAAATCTTTGTGAAAATGCATAGCTCTTGCCTCACTGTGTTTAACAAACACAGTACTTCTAGAAAATCTATATAAATAATTTCTGTACAGTTAGTATCATCCCAAGAAAAAAACTGCTAATCAATTATTTAAAACCTGAAGTCTCTGTAACCCCCCTCCCAACCCACCCCCCCCAAAAACCCCCTCCCTCCGAAGGTGCTGTGCAACATCCTATCTAGCATAGCAAATCTAGAACACTAAGAGTATGCCAAAGCAACGGGACCAGATTTTCTCATAAAGGGGCAACTGGTTGTGAAGGATAGCTATCATCCTTTCCACCCTGAGGCACACAAGCAATTCAGCTAACCACTCAGCATAAGAAATAGTTATAGAATCCTTCCAATGTTTTAGGACCAACTTTTTCACTGTAATAGAAATAAGAGACATGTGAAATTTCCTGAGTTTAACCGGAAAGTCTGACATAACTCCCAATAGACAAACCTCTGGGTTAAACATCTCCGATATACCAGCAACGGGCTCGCCTTGTCCCTTATTTCCCTCCATAGAGGCGCTACTTTCGAGCAGTCCCAGAAAATATGATAGAGATCACCCACCCCTGAGCAACATCTAGAGCACCTCAGGTCAGATGAGATCCTCATAGATGATAGTTTATGGGGGGAATAATAAATGTTATGCAAAATTTTGAATTGAGTCAACCTAAGGGAATCTTGTTTAAGAAACCTGTGACAGTTAGTCCAGATCTGCGACCAGTCTAGACTAGTATCAGGAAAAGCCCCCGTCCAATAGGTCGATCTGGCCAGTTTTCCTGCAGATGCCCATTGGAGGAGCACCTGGTAAAGCTTTGAGATAGCATGGGGCGATCCAATCAAAGGTCGGACCGTGTCCCAAAAAGGCCACCGGGGCGGAGCATGTCCACTTGATCCTAGTCTCTGAATAAGCGCATGGCACAATTGAAAAATCCTAAAGCAATCCTTAGTAGGTAGATTGAATTTACTAAGGATTAGAGGTGTTGAGAGCAACCTGCCCTCCAGATCCAAACAATCCTGTATCCTACAATCGACAAGCTGGGGGAGCCAACTCTGCCTAACTGTTTGATGCCCAATCAACAAATGTGGATTACCCATGAGTGGTTGGGAAGTGTCTTTATCATGTTCATACTTTAGAAAATTGCAAAGTTGATTGTGTATCCTTAGGGAAACACCAATTGGTGAGGATTCCAAGGGCGTTAAAACTCTCGGGAGACTAAAATACAGAGCTTCGGGGTTAAGGCCCAAGCTTTTAATTGTACTGACTTCCAGATTGACCCATATAGGGAGGTAATCCCTAGTATGGGGAGAACTATTCGACAAGGCCCATCGGCCATATTTGTTAATCTGAGCCACCCAGAAATAAAGGGCGAAGTTGGGTAGACCCAATCCTCCCATTCTTTTAGGCACCATCAACTTGACGTAAGACATTCGTGCCTTTTTAAAGTTACAAATAAAGTCAGCAATTAGCCTATGCACTCTGTTGAACCAAGTCAAGGGAATCCAGATATTGAGCATAGAGAGAGGATAAAAAAGTCTGGGAAAAACATTCATTTTGACTATGCTTATTCTGCCCCATAAGGACAAAGAAAGCTTAGCCCAACTCCTCATGTCCAATTCCAACCTGCGTATTAGGGGATCGAAGTTTAACTGGCGTAAGCGCTCAGAACTACTAACCAAGTTCAGACCCAAATATTTAAGAGATTTAGAGCTCCAACCTAGACCCAACCTTGTCATCTCACTCTTAAAGACTCTACCATTTAGAGAGTATACTACTGTCTTGTCCTGGTTCAGTTTGTAGTTGGATAAGGTGCTGAACTCATGCAAGACCTCCAGCAGGGCTGGTACCGAGGAGGTGGGATTGGCCACATAAATTAATAAATCGTCCGCAAATGCCGTTACTTTGATCACCTGCTTTCCAATATTATCCCCTTAATCTCAGCAGACCCTACAATTCGCCTTATGAGGGGTTCCAAATAAAGGTTGAACAATAAAGGGGATAAAGGACACCCCTGTCTTGTCCCTACATGTAAATCGAACGTTGAGGATATCACTCCATTGGCTGACACTCTTGCAGTGGGGTGTGAATACAATGCCTTACTCCATCTAATGAACCTTTCGGGAAAGCCCATCCTCTCCATGACCTGAAAGAAGAAAGACCAATGGACCCTATCAAATGTCTTCTCGGCATCTAAAGAGACCAGTGCCAACGGGAGGCCAGCCCCTTCCGATGCCGAGAAGACATGGGACAAGGTACGAAAATAATCCGCAGAGGATCTGCCCTTCATAAATCCCACCTGCTCGGGACTAATTAAAATAGGTAACATCTTGCCTACCGTCTCTGCTAAGATCTTAGATAAAATCTTTACATCATAATTTAACAGAGAAATGGGCCGGTAACTACCAGGCTTTTCGGGTGGTCTATCTGGTTTAGGGATGAGCACTATCAACGCCTCAGACAGACTTCTATCCACGTCCACTCCCGTGAGAATATGCTGGTAAAGTCTCGATAATAAGGGTATCATCTGAGACTAAAAGGTTTTGTAAAAATTCGAGGAGAACCCGTCTGGGCCGGGGGTCTTATCTGTAGGTAGAGCTTTAATTGCCGACTCAATTTCACTATAAGTAATATCAGAGGTAAGGATCCCACATACGCCCTCATCCAGGGTAGGTAAAGGTAGCCGGTCCAGGTAAAGCTGGATCTCAGCCTTAGTAGGAGGAAAGGGCATCTCACCATATAGAGATTCATAATAGTTACGAAATACCAAGGCTATACTCTATGGGGAAGTCTTAATGCAGTTGTCTTGCTCGGATCAAATCCCTTCTATCAACCTAGATGCCTCCAATTGTGCAAAACGCCTAGCTAATAGCTTACCCGGCTTCTCTCCTTGGTCTGCATACCTCGCCTTAGCCTTGATGACAGCTAGTTCAGCTTGGTCGCCCAAAATTTTAAGATACGAGTCCCTCACCTTGACCAGCTTAAGCTCAGTATCAGTCTGTGGGTTAGAAACTAAAGTTTTTTGCAATCCCTTGACCTGGTTCAACAGATCTGACATTGTAGCCATTGTGACCTTTTTGGCCCTGGTAGCCTGACTAATCAATAAACCTCTCATATAGGCCTTTAGTGTTACCCATACAATGTCCGGACGTATACCTTCCTTATCATTGAATAGAATAAATTCCTCAATTTGAGAGGACAAACTATTAACAATCTTGGGAACCCGCAGGAGCTGATTATTAATTTTCCATCTATTACCCTTACCAAAAACTGAAGGGAAAGAGATCACAACCTCATCCATAGAGTGGTCCGTCAGGGGGGCAGCCACTATTTCTGCTCCTACAACCCCTTTCACGAGCGAACGGGAGAGGAGTAAGTAATCAATCCTCGATCACATTTTGTGCACAGGTGAATAAAAGGAATAATCCCTCGTGTGTGGATGGAGTACTCTCCACACATCCGCTAGGACCAAATGAGCCACTAAATCAGCAAAAGCAAGGGTGGCCAGCGAGGGATGTCCCTGGGATTCTGAGGTCCTGTCCATCCTGTGGTCCAGCACCAAATTGAAGTCTCCTCCAATAATCATAGGTAACCGAGAGAAAGGGAGCAACGCCCTTAATAATCTAACCATAAAATCATGGGCATCAGAGTTAGGCCCATAAACAGCCCCAAGCAGTATATCCATATTGTAAAGTTTCCCTTTTACCAGCACAAATCTCCCCTCACTGTCCGAGATAACTTTTTCCGGGGAAAACATAATCGATCTATGTAATAGTATCAGGACACCCCTACTCTTTGAATTCCCTTGGGATGAAAAAACCTCCCCAAATTGCATTCTCCTCAGAGAGTTAGCTTCCTCTTGCAATAAATGAGTCTCTTTCAAAAAAGCAACTTTAACCTTTGCGGCCTCTAGATATTTGAGTATTTTATACCGCTTCAATTTTTGTCTAGCCCCTTTAACATTCAATGTGCAAAATTTGAGAAAAGCGTTAGATCCCATGATCCCAGTGTTCCCCGCTATCTCTAGTACATAGTCCTGTGCCTCTATATACCCTGCAGCACCAGCAACCTTGCGGCCCACCCCCACCACCAACCCCCCCATTATCCTAACCCAACCACACCCCCATACCCAATCCCAGATAAAATAAAGCAACCCTGCCCCATACAAACCCCCATAAACCTCCACCCGCCCACCCCATACTCACATAGTAATCTATGGCCCATGACACCTGGATGCAAACCCCTCCATTCCGGCCCCAGCCCGGCACCCACCCAACTTCGTAAGCAACATAAAGAAAAAGACTTTATCTCCATCAAATGGTCCAAGTCCGAAATTAAAATTGATACCCACCAAATTATACATAATTAAGTGTAAAATGATCCACCCCATACCCCACTATGCACAGCCCAGTCTATTACGGCCCCACCTGTTAGTATTTCCCAGATAGAAAATGGAGAAACCCACATAAAGTGGCCAACAGCTAAAGAAAAGGACAATAACCACAGTCCCCCCATGTAAATAACACAGGCTGGGCCTATAGGCCAAACAAGTTTTTTCCGCCTGCCATGTCAGGGTGGAAAAGTGACCAACTCCAGTCACGGCCAGGCAAAACAAAATTTCTCTGACCCAGACGAAGTGTCCCATTAAAAGGTGCTGAGCAGTCCTGGGTAAACACCCTATATAAAACAAAATGTCCACCATATACATGAACAGAGATAAAGTTCTATAGTTGGAGCAGAGCTCTTATGAGAGATATATTCCGTTAGACCCATGCCAAATGCACGACTGTAACACATTTATATGGTTAGTGGAGACTGAAAACGAAACCACCATGTCCAATACATCAACCAGATTCCTTAAACAAATCAGGGATGGCCCTTCGTAACTCCTGTGATGCAAGCTCCACTGTGTCAAAAGATTTCCAGTCGTTGCCAACGAGCACTTGAAACCTTGCTGGATATCCCATTTTAAACTTTATACCCGCCGCAATCAACTTCTTGACAAGCGGGTGAAAAATGGCCCGTTTTTGCCTCACTGATAAGGGCAGATCCTGGACTATTCTGACCCGCGAACCTTCCCAATAGATTTGTTTCTCCTCTCTGGCTTTCTCCACCAGCAATTGCCTCTCCTGATAGTTCAGGAATTTGATAATGAAAGGCCTAGGCGGGTGACCCGGTGATGGCAGTGGGCGCAATGAGCGGTGGGCCCTTTCTACGATGTAGTTAGGTCCAAAAGGTGAGGGACCAGCAACCTTTTCCGCTAACTTCTGGGCAAAATGGACCGGGTCTTGAGCCTCTGCTTTCTCGGGCAACCCGATCAGGACCACGTTGTTGCGCCGACTCCGGCCTTCAAGATCTTCCACCTTTAACTCCATTTTTTTGATTCTCTGGTTGATCTTTACCACCGACGCCTCTATCCTCTCATTGCTTCCCTCTAGAGATCTGACCCTCACTTCATTATCGGAGGCTCTTCTCGAGAGGTCTTCCATTGCGACCTTAATATTTTTAAGCTCATCAGCCAGATCTGCCATCGTCGCTTTAAAGGGCCCAAACTCTTCTAAGAAGCATGCTAGGGTAAGAGGCTCCTCCAGAGAAGTACTCTCACTTGCGTCTTGCGCCAGGGCCGATACTGAGGCCTTCGACTTCTTGGCCGCTTTCTCAGGGGTAGCGGGAGGGGTGTGCTTAGGCGGGTGCTTTCTCAATTTGACCTCCATAGGTCGGGAATAGGCTACCAGATTTCTTGGATCCTCCAACTAGAAATGGGAATTTTTAGCGAGAAAGTCAAAAAACAAGCTATTTAGAGTGGTGCCAGACGGAGCTCCACAGGAGAGCAGCTACTCAGCGTCCCGCATCACGTGACTCCCTCTGCCTGTCATTTTCATGAAAGCACCCAATGTGTTATGATGATTTGACATTGTCCTACACATATCACAATAATATTATATTAATTTTTCATATCTCTACTTCACTTACTGATATGAGCAAATACTAGACAGCAGAGCAGCTGTCTATGCTGCTGGAGGCATTGATGAAAATATGCGATCCCCGGATCTTCATGAGGGGTACAAATATGCCCCTCAAGGAGACATGGAAGGGCGTTGCCAGGTATCTCAGACACGAGAGAGGATCTGAAAACAAAAAGTGGAAAAAGTGCCCAGGGAAATGGGAGCTACTCTAGCAAACATTTTATAAATTAAAGGACTCAGGGAAGGTGCCAGAAAAGGACCAGGACTGGTAAGAACCAGCCTACCAGCTGTAGCTTCAGGCAGGCAAGCCACAGTTTAGAGAGAGAGTCCTCCGCCATAAGTACAGAAGAGCTTTCTACATAAAAAATACTTAAATGTAACTGATGCTACTTCTGTCCCATCATTCAACCTGTGTATCTTAATCAATTGTTTTCCTACATATTCATATGGCTGTAGTGCACTTTTTTTTTGTATAAATATCTGACAGCTAAGATAGGTCGCCACTCCACAGTTTCTCTAGAGTCAGAAAATACCTGTAGTAAACGCCCTTTCCCTTCTCATGGACAGGGACCCTCATCACTGCTCATAAAGTCAAAAGGTTTTGTACCTTGTATTCCAGCAATGGTATCTGTGATGGGGACAGAGGTCTTGACACCTGGGTACACTTGAGGTCTGGCATCTGCTTGAACTGTAGTGGCCGACCCTTATCCACTATCTCTAGCACTCACTTGTCTGATGTGATGAAAACCATTGCTAAAGATAGTGGGAGAGTCTGTCTGCCACTGGAAGTGGGGAGGCAACCTGGACACTCACATCAGGACTTAGAGTGAGAGGCAGATGCCAGGGTAGAGATGGCTCTTCTTTGGCACCTTCTGTCTCTGCCTATGAAAGACCCCCCTTTACTGGCAAAAGTCAGATTAAGGATAGGGACTATAAGGCCTGGAAACAAAAACTTCTGGCCCTACCATCCCTGGGATGGGATCTCTAACTGGTGGTGGACTTGGCCCTAGCATGAGTGCCTCTGCCAAGATGCCTTGTACTTATCAACTTGTTCCATGGAGTCAGTGGTTCTATAATCAAACAACATATTTTTATCACAGTGAAAATCCATGGCCTTGTTTTGAGTCTCTGTAGTCGGTGGAGGATGGGGGGGGTAACTTCTCATGCAGAGTTCCATACACTACAAATAACAATGCCTGATGTACAACTGTTCCACACTGTGATCATCTCTCGTGGTTGATAGGGCAATGTTAAACCTCTTAAGCTGCACTCTCATCATTTACTGCTGCCCTAGCAACCACTCAGGGTGCTTACACCATGGTTATCACCTCACATCAGGCATTATCCTCTATGTTGTGGACAAACAAATACTCATGATGTCTGTTTACCAGTGTACTGGCTTCCAATAATTCTTGTACTTAGTTCACAATGGTTTTTTTTCTTTTTTGTATTCCATGGTAAACGATAGTTAAATTGTCAGCAACAGAGATAGTTTACAACAGACAAATGTAGTATTATACTTATTTAAAACATAGCTAATTTGTTCTATTAGTCAATCTACAATACTGAATGTATGAAAAAATGAAGCTTAGCGGAATCTCTTTCTACTGAGGCCTTCAACTGCGTACCCAATTTTTATCTCAAGCCATAAGGATGTACCACAATATTTGTACATCTGAAGACAACCCAACAAGCTCCCTAAATTTTGTATGTCCACGGCATGATATAATATAGTAATTCTACTATTTATATTGCATGAAACAAACAAAACACACATAAAGTACAGAATCATGAATGGGTGTAATATTCTAAGCCTATGTATGCAATCACATAATAATTTTTTTTGTTCAAATCTGTTTTTTCAATTTTGTTTTATTTAACAGCCCCTGAAGCCATAGCTGAGCAAACACCAGCTGCATCAGTCCCGGTCCCTACTGAGGAGGGGCAGAAGCTGTGCAAAAAGATGAAGAAGAAGACATCATACTAATCATCTCGGGGTGTGAGTACCACCAGCTGTAAACACAGGACACAAGAATAGTCTATGACATAAATGAGTGGGTGTTTTATAAACATATTCATAAAAACTGCTCCATTGTCACACAAATGATCATTCCCCATAAGAATTAATATGAATTAAGCAATAAAACACAACAGATGTGGTATATAATGAGAAATTGTCAGACTTTGTGTATATTAAGAGGCACAAGGCCATAGGCTGAGAATCCCATCCACTCAAGAAGTGGCAGTATCCCATGATATACTGCACCATCATATATTATTGCAATTATGAAATGGCTGTTGCTGATAATCAGGTTTGTACTGTGATGATATTGTGCGATATTGTCACAGATCAAACTCAGCTTTAGCCAATCAGCTTCCAGGATGTCTACTCTCCATTTTCATAATTAAACAATAAGGCATAACAGGGTGTGGTATATCATGGGGTATCATCACACTTTGGATGTTTGGGCATGAGGCTGCAGGCTGAGTGTGTCCACCATCCAAGAAGTGATGATATCCCATGATATACCACACCCTGGAGTGATTTATTGCTATTATCAACTGGGTTTAAAGTTTTAAAAATAAAAAAAAATTAAAAAATCAACAGGTTTCAAAATGTTTGATAAATGAGCTTTTGGGTGGTGTAGGGGCACATGTTGATAAAATAGCTCTTAAGTCAGTAGGTGGTGCTATTATACTAGCAGTTGATAGAGGTGGGGCTGTTGTGTCAGTGTGAACTCATTTCTCCCCACTACATCTCACACAGATGTGAATTGTGACTATTTTAAAGAGTTTCTGTTTCTTTGTGGTAGCCAGTGGCCTGTAAGGGATTTCTTCTTCATTGGAGCTTATTGATTTTTTTAATAAAGAGTAAAAATCCACACACTGAAATGGTGTGCTGATGTCATGAGTCAGCACAGAGAAGAGAGTTCAGAGGAATGTGGCTGAGGTGAGACAATGGACAGTACAGTGGCAAGGAACTGCATGGGGGAGTTGCACCCATTATGTTATTCCAGCCCTGCTTTGTTTTTATTTGCTAGGGACAAAACCGTGAGTAAGGAGATATGGACCACTACTTCTGCGCAGCTGCCCCTTGTGATTGGATTATTTTTTTTTTTTTACTTCGATGTTTAAATCTGTGGTTGCAGTATATAGGAGGACATGTTCTGTGTGGGTAGAGTTTTGTGAAGCTAGTGAGTGATCTGGGGAATGCTGTTGACGGAGGAAATTTTTGTGAGTGAGCAGGCTGTTTGCTGGAGTTTTTTTGAAACCGTGATGATGTGCCCCAATATCATCACAACTTCAAAGACCTCTCAGCCAATCAGCTTCCTCCATTTATGATCCCCAGTTATAATATACAATAATGTATATGTAAGTGTCTAATCTTTTTCCCACACAACAAACCTGGGTCACTGTCTGTAACAAGAAGTGTACACACACACACACAAGGAATTATATGCTACGTAAACCCCAAGAGCGAACCTCGAGAGGTTCATGAATAGCATCAAACTCTGAGGGTGTGCGTAAACTTCAAGTTTGCACACATCAACCCCTATTTTATTTTATATTATTCCTGGGTTGCATTTTTTTGCTACAGCAGTTATATAAAATACAGTGAAGATTTCAACGTTCAGCCATAGTCCAACCAGATTTTAGCAGTGTGGTCATACACTGCTGCTGGAAGGAAGGCATGCCTTCTTATTCTTGCTTGAGTAGTAGGCAGCCATTTGTTGTTTTTTCCAAAACTTTTACTTACCGCCAAATCAATGTGACGTTGTGGTCTGTAGCACTTACTTTCAATTGCAGCGCTCCAGAAGAGCAGCTGTTGGTGTTGGTGTATACACAGCAGAAAGGAAACCTGGCATGTGTTTGCCATAATAAACACTACTTTATTACAGCAAATTACATCATGGGTTTTCTAAGAAAATAAACAGAACCCCACTATTACATAGAAAATAACAGATGGTTAGATAATTATAGCAATATATCAGAAATTTACAGCTACATTGAAGGAACATTCACACCACTGCAAAACTCATGAATGTTTTATATTCCATCCTACTGTTACTGGAGACCAGGATCCAAACTGACATAAAGCGAGAACAACAGGAGCAAGAGACACAGCCTGGAATATCTCACCATATGTATACCACACGTCAATCTTCCACTACATGTTAGAGTTTTAAGGGATAAACCATGATGGTAGCTGTGATAATGGTGCTGGGGAAAGGGCACCTGCAATAACGGTGACCCCTTCCCCAGTGCATTACAGAGACGGCCATGGTCTGGTAGGGTGACCGGATAGGGGGGTGGGCAACTATAGTGACAGGATGTCGCTATCCGTACATGAGCTGGGGCTGAGCGGGCATCCACAGCAAGGGGTGTGAGGGGATGTGAGGGATGGTGCTACAGTGGGTTGCCGAGCTGACCCTGTGGCTTGGTGGGTTGGCTGCTGGCATTGGTGCATGGGGTATTGGGTTTGGAGTGCCTGTGCCTTTTTGTTACAACAGGCCCAAACCTTTTTTAAATGTTTTCACCCCTCCACACACATGCACCCCTGGAGATGAGAATCCTTTAGTAGAGGTGTGGGGGGTAAGCCCCTGTGTAATAGGGGAGGCATGGAGGGACAGACCCCAACAGAAAACATTAAAAACTAATTCCCAGCACCATTTTCCTCTGTGCGGGGTGTCACAGTGGCTGAAAAACAATTTTGGCACTGTGACTTTGCGCTAATGGTGATCGTCTTTAGGCTTTCGCCGGTTTTCACATGGAACCACCATGACTGGGTGCGGGTGTTGGCAGGATTTACACATGCCTGGTGTGGTTTGCTCACTAGGTGTAGCCAAGTGATGAAACCACACCAGAAGTGGACAAATCTTGCCATTACCCATACCCGGTAGTGGTACATTACTATTGTACAATGTGGAAGAAACAAAAGAAAGAAGTTTTTTCTTTTTTTTTTTTTCCCACACCTCCTGCTCACAGCAGCTTGCAGCTTTGAAGTCTGGTGTCCTGATTTGCTGGCACTTCTACTGTGGAGTGATAGCACGATTTACAACGTGTAAATTGTGTAAGCCAACCAACCAATCAAGAACCAGTATTTTTGATGCCGTTGTATAATTAAGCAATAAGGCATGACAGGGTGTGGTATATCATGGGATATCATCGTGCCTCAGTGGTTGGGCAAGAGGCCGCAGGCCGAGGGTGTCCAACCACCTGAGAAGTGATGATACCCCATGATATACCACACCCTGGAGTAACTTATTGCTATTATGAACCGAGTTTCAAGTTTTATAAATTAAAAAAAATTAAAACAAACAGGTTTTAAAACATTTTATGAATGAGATTTTGGGTGGTGTAGGACTATATTTTGAAAAAATAGTTCTCAGACAGTAGAGAGCAAAGAGGCAGGTGGTGGCAGAACTTTTTTGAAGCCATGATGATGTAGCCTGATATCATCATGGCTTCAAAGAGCTCTTGGCCAATCAGATTCCTCTATTTACAATCCTCAGTTCATAATTACAAGTAAACAATACATAAAGGTATGGGTTTTCATTTTGGATACAGTTATCCAGTAAAATAATAGTAGCCATTGATGTTTCAAAATGGTGTCTGCTTCTCTGACATTTTGCAGTTTCTTAATCAGTGCCATTGTAGATACTAGTTTGTGACACACTGCATGAAAATGTGGCACTCAATAACTACAGAAAATCCTGTCAAACCTAGGCCGGTCCTGCAGCATCTTACCTTCACTTGAACAGTAAGTAAACCAAAGCTATCACTACTGCAACCCTATTACTACCTATTACCTATGTAGACTGCAGGTATCAGCATCACATTATCAGAAAGACCTGAGAGTGATGAGTACCAGTACCCCAAAGCACTCAATACAGCTCTACTATTCATACAAAAAAAGGATGGCAAGATTCTGTGATGCATATGTAGCACATAGAAGTTCTAATACATAAGAAACTGCATTGGCCCTTACACACCTCACAGCTAATTATACAAGAAGAGACTGAATGTAGAGAATGGTATATTGTCAACTATGTAGAACCACTGAGTTCTGCCATAGAGGGCTTCTGATTCCCTCAAACCTCAAGAGAAAAGCTCAAGAGGTCCATGGGAATCGAAACCCCAAAATGACAAAACACACTAGTTGTGCATAGACTTGCTGATACAGTCTCTAGAGGTTCTAGAATGCTATTCTGCCCCAGCAGGGTAGAATCACATTGCATAACCTTCAAAGTGTGGTAAAACAGCATTTTAATATTTATCAAATTCTATGCAAACAATACTCCACGCAAGCAATAGCTCACGCCATGGTGTATGTTTCTAGGCATTGAATGCAGGCATGGGGTGCGTTGTAGGCACAAGGCTGCAGGCCAAATGTCATCACAGTACCACAAGCATGCATTAAATGCCTATAAACGCACATCCTGTAGTGTGTTATCACACTTATAACATGGGTGTCCTGGTAGATGTCAAAAACACACAGAAACATGTTTTGTTCTATTTGGTAACACAGAAAACAGTGATGTACTCTGCTGCCTCAGAAAGTACTCCCTTCTGCTAATCAAACCCTCCACAAAGTCTGTACTGCTTCAGCTGTGCTGCACATGCAGTCCCAATCATGTCTGTCACTTTGCTACTGAGTACTGTCTCACTACATGCCTGTCTGTGGCTCCACAGTGTGGACAGAACTCAGATACCTTGCATGCCACTATCACAGCACCTCACCTACTACTGGTCTGGCTTGACAGCACATTACAGTTGTCAAAAACAGCAATTGTGTCCGGGGTGCAGTGGGTATTTCTCATCATAAGGATGCTCTGAAGTAACCATGCTGACCATACAGACAACTGAAGGGAGGCAACCTGCTTGAACAGTGCTGCAGGTTGCGACACTTGTGCTTGCCAACGTCATGTTCTCTGTGCAACACATTAAAGATTTGTGGGTGTAACCACAGTTACATACTGTACATGTATCATGGGGATGCTCTGAGGGAGCTGTGCTGCAACACCCAAAAGCTGAGTAGCTGTAAGACTGTGATGCTCTTTTATCATGATTCCAGTGTTACTGATGCTGTTCTCCTCTATGGATACAGGCACGTACACTTCCAATGATCCTGTGTCCCTCCCACTGTCATTCTGTGATGCCGCCCACAAAACAGAAATAGTGACGCACTCACCACTGTTGCCATTTCCCTTTAGAAGCCACGGCACCCATGTGCAGCTGCCTGTTGTACCTGTTCTGCCACCATTAAGAGGCACACCACCAGTTGTGGCTGTCACTTATGCAGCTGCTCTCCATTTCACTCTCCCCCCCCACACCTTATCCTCATAGCACAACTGTGGCACCTGCTGTCTCTATCACTGTTCCTAGGCCTGTAACTGGGCCATTCTACTCCTCAGTCTTGGGGGAGGGAGTTGGATACAGAAACAAAATCAATAGTGAGAATGCACTGTCTACATTTGTTCAGTTGCTTTTACACCTCCACGTCAAGGTGGCCTGGCACTTCACTAACACACAGACAGACATGCTGGTGTCTGTCAGTCTGTAACTGTGCCATTTTCCTGTTTGTTACATAGACCAGGGGGGGTACCACCAATACAGGGGCAGAGCAAAGGACACCGGCAAGCTCTATATTTCTTCACATGGTGTCAGACCTCCACAGAATGTGTGGGTGCAGAAAGGAGACACTGCAGCACTGTAGGCAATGACAAGTACCACATTACCCTAGGATGCTACCCGAGAGAGCACCACAGGGACCATACCTATACAGACATTTAAAGCACAGTCACCGGTTGGTCTTTTAACAATCCCATTGGGTCCCACTCTTCTCCCATGTTATAATGTACACTATTATATGTTTAACAGTACTCCATCATGCACCATCACTACTTAGTTAACCATTATATTTACCATGGTAAATATGAAAGTTCAGAGAATAAACAAGCACACCAGTCTCGTATTTCAGTACCGGCAAGTTATGAATCTACCAAGAATTCATAGTAATATGTAGAGTAACAACAGTTTCACAGACCATCAAATATCTGTACTATGTTTGGTCATTTCAATGTCAACATGCAAACTAGAGTCACTGTAAATTGTATTTTGCAGATACAGACCACGATATATGATTCTCTTTTAATTTTTTTATTTAACAGAAATTCATCACACACATACAGCGGCCATTTGTGAGTGACTGGACACTCTGATTTAGGGACAACAAAAAAGCCAAGAACAATTTGATAAAATTATTAAATTACTAGAAACAAATAAACAAATATCAACCAACACTCTCAAATTAGGCTAAATGGAAACCCAAATTAAATTGAATTCGACACAAATACAGTTCCTGAATCAGAGTGTCCAGTCGCTCACAAACACCATCATGAAATTAGCCTAGAAGGAACCATCACCAATTGAAGAGGACCCAGGTCTCTAGTAAAGACAACATCTGCCCCCCCCCACAACAGTTCTACACCTTCCCCAACAGAGTGGCTTCCATTTCCTCCGGCATTCTCCTATCTGGTCACAACCTTCCATGTCTTCTCAAAGCCTCCAGCAGCACCGGCAGCTGCTTCATATCTGTCAAAATTTGTTTTCTATTTTTTTCTGTTTCTCTTTTGTTTTTTCTATTTGTAAATAAAAATAGATGTTTTTGTTTTCCTTACAGATGTCAAGAAGAGATATATCCCACAATGGCAACATTTTTTTTTCAATACTTAGAAAAAGCAAAAAAGACAAACCAACCAAGATATAGTTTTATAGGTTTTTTTATCTCAATATACATTTTTTTTACAACTACGAGCAATTATTTTATGTAATTTATTTTAGATAAATAAAATATATTTTTATTTATATCATTAACCTCCTGTCTTTCTTCAAAGCAAGCTCCCAATACAAGCATAGTCATCCAGATTTGTGGCAACCACCCGAAACAACTGTCTGTAAGTGGTAGCATGGCATGCACAACTAAGTGGGAGAATGTGATCCCCCAAAAAATATATGTGTAAGTGACAGTGTGAAACACAGAGTTAATTGGGAGGTTTTAGCAGATCGGGAACCATACTCCCACCAAGCTACACATTGTAGTATAAGTATACACATCTGTGACAAAATAAAATCTCCCAAAACAAATATGTTCAAGTGACAGCATGGGCCAGGGAGATCAATGGGAGTGTGGCACCCTTTGCACTCCATGCTCCCATCAAGCTGCCTACTCATGCACAATCATACACATCAGTGGCAAACAAACCACCTCTTTGAAAACAAATATGTGTAACTGAGAGTGTAGGGCCCTTGGGGCCACACCCTCCAACCAAGCTACCCAGACAGGCAATTATAGTGTCATGCACCTATAAGGTCTACCTATCTGTGTGTGTGTGTGTGTGTGTGTCAGAGTAGATGATAGTCATGTGCAGGGCAGGAGAGGGAATGCAACCAATGACATATGAGGGACCAATACTATCACTGGTGCAAAAACACTGTCTGTGTGTGTGTGGGTGGCCCCACCCCCCCACCAAGCTGCCCATTTCGGCATAACCATACACATCTGTGACAAACAAAGTACCTCTCAAAAAAAAAAAGCGGCATAAGTGGGACCCTTCAGGACCCACTCTCCCATAAAGCTGCCCATTTGTGCATAATCATACACATCTGCAGCAAACAAACCACCTCTCAAAATCAAATATGTGTAAGTGGGAGGGTGAGGCCCAAAGGGCCCCACACTCCCACCAAGCTCCCCATTTCACATGCACATCGGTGACAAACAAACCACCTCTCCTAAAACCAATATCTGTAAGAGGCAGCATGGAGTCCATTTCTGCATAATTATAAATGTATGTGGCACCATATGCCCTCATGGCACTGTACTTCCACTTACACATAAGTACAGAAGAACACAACAGCCCCTTACAGCAACCAAACCATGTAACAATCATATCCATATGCTACTGCAATACAAATGTTCAAATATCTCAGTAACTGTACAAGGTAGAAAACATTCAAATTTCATGGTATTCATGGCTTTCCAATGTACTTCTGCATTTAGTCCCATTACAGGGGGACTAAAAATTTTTGCAATAAAAAATCCGTATCTCGAACCATTTTCAAGATAAGGGCACTGAAACTCGTCAGTGGCACAGAAATGTTATCCTATGGGAACATTTCTGAACTTTGGAATGCTATAACTATGAGTCTGTTCAACGTTTTCGTACCAAACCACTAAAAGGCACATCTGTGGCGCTAGAACTTCCCACCCTCTAAATTTCAAGCCAATAGCACAATCCACCATGGCACAATGAAGTGACAAAGAAAACATATAGCAAAATGTGTTTGTACAGTGTTACCGTGATTACTTCAATGCTTTTGCAAGTCTTCTATCTCTATAATGGGAATGTTATCGCACAAAGAAAAATGTTGCTGCAGTTACTTTTGTTCCTGAACTCAAATGTTTGCATGGCAACAAAAGATGTTGCCACAGTCAAACATAGAAACATAGAAACATAGAATTTGACGGCAGATAAAGACCGCTTGGCCCACCCAGTCTGCCCATTTCCCTACCTGATGAATAAGCTGCAGATCCTAGTTAACCAGCAGCCTACTTCTTCCTACCCCCAACCCCTAGAATTGCCTTATGACTGTCCCATGCATGCTTGAATTCCACCATTGTTTTTGACTCCACAACCTCCTCTGGAAGGCCGTTCCATACATCCACAACCCTCTCTGTGAAAAAATTCCTTAAATTACCTCTGAGCCGCCTCCTTCTATCTTTAAATTGTGCCCTTGTTCTTACACACCCTTTTTTTGAAAGATGCTACCCTCTTGGACTTTGTTGATTCCTTGAGGTGCTTGAAAGTTTCTATCATGTCCCCCTCTCCTCCTTTCCTCGAGGCTATACATATTAAGCTCCTTAAGTCTCTCTTCATATGTCTTCCGGTGCAGACCCTGCACCATTTTAGTTGCCCTCCTCTGGACAGCTTCCATCCTGTCTATGTCTTTGTGGAGATTGGGTCTCCAGAACTGCATGCAGTACTCCAGATGGGGTCTCACTAGCTGTCTGTACAGAGGGATAATAACTTCCTGTTTTCTATTGGTGATGCCTCTCCCTATGCATCCCAGTATCCCCCCAGCAAAAACTTGAAAAACATATTTACAGACAACATAGAGAGAAACTAAAGCCAGGGTCATGTTCCTTAGAGCCCAATTAGATAAACACAACTGTTGGTGTTTACCAAACTGCATTATTTTTTGAGTTGCAGCATTTTTTTCTCTCTCTCGCAAACTGAAAAACAAGATGGCAGCAGCACGAAAACAATTTCGGGAAGCTCAACTACTAAAACGTTATTGCAAAAGTTTCACAATGCACAAATAAATGTTCCCATAGGCTATAATGGGACATGAAAAAATTTAATAACTTTTGAATGGAGCAATATTTTTTTCACCAAATCTTCAAAAGGCACCAGTTCAACCCAGGCCACATGTAGACAACCAAATTTAAAGCCACTGAAATACATTCTTCTGTCCAATATGGCTTACCAAAAAATGCACAAAAGGTGTAATTTTTCACTTTTTGAGCACCCCACGGTTCCGCAACTGTACATCTGACTAGTAAAAAACTTTCCAGATCCAGAGATCTATGGTAGGCAGTTGTGCATTCCAAATTCCAGGCAAATTGGACAAATGGTTGCAAAGTTTTTAAAGTGCAAATATTTGAGGTTTAATATGAAGTGGCTGTAACCCTTAATTCTATACAGGCCCTATTATATATATATATATATATATATATATATATATATATATATATATATATATATATGTGTGTGTGTGTGTGTATATATATATATATATATATATATATATATATATATATATATATATATATATATATATATGTGTGTGTGTGTATATATATATATATATATATATACAGTATATATATATATGTGTGTGTGTATATATATATATATATATATATACAGTATATATATATATATATATATATATAGAACAAAACAAGGTGCTACATCAGCATATGGTCTGAAAACAAAACAAAATGGTAACATTAAATGCATTCTGAAAATAGAAAAGAGTTAAAATCAATGTTTTGACATTGGGTCTTCTTCAGGAATTATGTGAAGGAGAAAAAAGCAAAGTTAGTGAAGAGGGCAGGGGAAATAAGGGATATATAAACAAGGAAAGAAAAATTGGGAGGCTCTGGGAGAAGAAGTGATAAATGGCAAGATAAAAGGAGAATCTGGAAAACAAAAAGGTGATGATGGGAATAACAAGCATAACAGGAGTGAATGAGAGAAGTCCCCAAGTGATGACTAATTGACAGGGCCTAGTAAGAAGGCTGAAAGGTGACAAATGTGGGAAAAGAGACAAAGATGGAGACATCTGGTAAAAATGAAATTAGATGTGCATAGATACAATGCTATTGGGTATCCCATGGTAGCACAGTAGACAGAGCACTCTCCTGGGTCAGTAACATGCCCCATAACCTTGACCACCATAGGAAGGATACTGCCATGCAACAGCAACAATGTATTCCACTAGTACTTCCATTCTATCACAGTACACCTTCTCTTTATTTATTTATTTATTGAATTTTGGTAACTGGGTGAGCCCACTGAGATAAGACAGTCTCCTTTTCAGGGGCAACCCAGGAAGAGCATTACATTGGCAGTGCAAGACACAGTTTACAAGTTTGGGACATGTATCATATATGGCTACAGTAAACAACTAATACAGTTACACCAAAGGGTAGAACAACAAAGGTAAACAACATCTTATATTATTAAAAACATTATTTTTGTATACACACCCATTACACGCACAGCCAGCATCAGGAGCAAAGGGCTGGGCAGGCGCTAGAGGCCTCAGCCAGGACCTCCCATTACACACACAGTCAGCATCAGGAGTGGAAGGCTGGAAAACTCTAAGGGCCTCAACCGGGACCCACCCATTACACACACACAGCCAGCATCGAGAGCAGAAGGCTGGGCAGGCTCTAAAGGCCTCAGCCAGGACCCCCATTACACACACAGCCAGCATGGAGAGCAGAAGGCTGGACAGGCTCTAAAGGCCTCAGCCAAGACCTGCCATTACACACACACACAGCCAGCATCAAGAGCAGAAGGCTGGGCAGGCTCTAAAGGCCTCAGCCAGGACCCCCATTACACACACAGCCAGCATCAGGAGCAGAAGACAGTGTAGGCTCTAAAGGTCTCAGCCAGGACCCTCATTAGACACACAGCCAGCATCAGGAGCAGAAGACAGTGTAGGCTCTAAAGGTCTCAGCCAGGACCCTCATTAGACACACAGCCAGCATCAGGAGCAGAAGGCTGGGCAGACTCTAAAGGCCTCAGCTAGGACACCCCATTACATACACAGCCACCAGGAGCTGAAGGCTGGGCAGGTTCTAAAGGTAGTCACTGCTCTCCTACCTGCAGAGATACCACTGGAAGGGTATTTTTTAAGTGGAGGATTTTGTTTCTGCTGTTTGGAACTCTGTAGTTTGGAACGCTGTGAGGCCTTCCCCTTCCCCTCCAGGAAAGCTGCACATGCTCAGTTCAGGCACCCTAAGCTAATTCCCTGCTTCTCTTCCCTCACTAGGCAACAGTCAGAACCCCCCCCATTACACACAGAGCCAGCATCGAGAGCAGAAGGCTGGGCAGGCTCTAAAGGTAATCACTACTCTCCTACTTGCAGAGATACCAATGGAAGGGTGTTTTTCAATCAGAGGACACTGGGTGATAGATTATTTCAGGAGTTTTCTGGACATTTTCACTGCATTTGAGTCGGTTTCACCATGTTACTGTAACTGGGATTCTAACGGGATTGTGCTTGCTATCTGTGGGTTGTGGAACTGTTTGTGTGCTATTGGGCTAAGATTAGAATCCTGCAATCCGTGTGATTTAGCCTGTATTCTTTACACAGTCATCCGGACATGAGTGCATGATATACAGCATTGTAGTTACTATTTCTGATGTTTGGAACTCTGTTGTTTGGAACTGTGTGAGCCCTTCCCCTCCCCCTCCAGGAAAGCCGTACATGCTCAGTTCAAGCACCCTATGCTAATTCCCTGCTTCTCTTCCCTCACTAGGCCTGAGCCAGGACCCTCCATTAAACACACAGCCTGCACTGGCAGCAAAAGGCTCTAAAGGTAATCACCGCTATCCTATCTGCAGAGATACCACTGAAAGGGTGTTTACCCGTTGACACTTTGCGTCGACTCCCCGCCTGCCCCAGCCACCCTCCCACCCAAGACCAACTCAATATATTATGTCATCTAGTCACATGACTAAGTGCCTACTTCCTCTTCAGCAGGTTATCTTTTCTGGCCTCCAGAGGTCGGTCTTGGTCTCCCTCTAGCCTCATTTTTTTTGTCCCCCTTCTTTATTACCTCTTTCTCACCCACCAACATACAGCTAATATTTTCTGTCCCCTTCCTTTTAATTTCCCACTTGCTCCCCACCTCACACTCAAACCCTGCACCCAAAGCATTGTAGGCACCAATCCTACCACTATTCCATTTGATCAGGGATCACTTAAGAGGATACCTTGCTAACTCTTGAGTCCAGTGGTTTCTGTGCACAGTGCCCTCTTGTGGTTCCCATCCCTCTTTTGCATAGTACTCCACCATGCCCCTCCCTCTAATCTTTGGTGTGCTCCTAGTGCTCATTACTCCCACCCCTTCCCCACATCATCTGCCCATCAGCCTGGCAGGTACCCAACATTACGCCATCAGGTGGGGTACTACTAGCAACGTTCCACACGCCTTCCATACCCCGACATGTCCCCCCTGGAACCTAACCCAGTATACTTCATTAGCCCTCTTTGTGACCATTCATATCCCCACTCTACCCATACCTGTGGCTGCCCACAAACCCTGTCCCCAGCCATGTAACCCTAACATAAAAGCCAAGCTAATTAGAGTTGCTGTACTCCACCACATCCTCCTACTCCTTCTCCTATCAGGCAATGTACACCCAAACCAGGGCCCACTCCCCCAGCACCTTCTGTGGGTCATAGAATAGACTCCTTCTAGCCACCGTCAACATCTGTAGCCTTCAAAAAAAGCTTGATGTCCTTCAGGGCTGGATGGCATAGATCTCTCTGGATATCCTTGTGGTTACAGAGACCTGGCTTGATCCTGATACCCTGGACTCAGTAGTCTGTATTCCTGGGCACTCTATCCTCAGAACTCACAGGCTAGCTAAGAAGGGTGGGGGCTACACTCTTTACTACAGAGATTCGCTTCAGGCCTCGTTAGTCCCACTTCATCCCACAGTGCACAGGTTCACACTGTGAAACTGTGACCTGACATGTCTGGCAAAGCCCTCTGCATAGTAACAGTTTATATCCCCCTGGCACCAAAGGCCAGTGTTTGACTCAGTAATGAACTGCCTAGCCTACCTGCCCAAGACCAGTGAAATCATTGCCTTGGTTGATTACAACGTCAACTGGCTAGCGACCTCATCTGCCCCCTACAAGGAATCTGTCACAGCACTGCACCTCACTTAAGTAATCCAGTCTCCCATGAGGCTTAACCATAGACCTGGTTCTTCCACACTCATTGACCTCATATTCACAAATCAGCTCACCTGCATATCTGAGGTCTCAGTACTTCCAGGTGCACTGAGCGGCCACTCGCCAGTCTTCTGTAGATGATCCTCAATAAAAATCCCTTAGTGGCCACCCAAATATACCTTTATACATCACCTCAAAAAGGGATCTCTCTCTCTCTCGCACACCTCAAACACCTACTACAATATGACTGGACCCCCATCAGCACTGCACATTCTACTGACAGTGAGCTGGATTACTTGATCTCCATGTTTAACTCTGCTTGTGATCGCTATGTCCCAGTCTCCAAACAAAGTCAAAAGTCAGGACACCCCTGGCTCTCCCATGCCCTATTTGACCTCATGAAGCAATGTGACAACCAGTGGCATAAAGCTAAGGAATCAGGCAAACAACATGACTGACAACATGACATGATAGTGTCAGTGGCTCAGTAGGTAGCACACTCACCTCTGAGGCCGGGAGATCAGAGGGCTGTGGGTTCAGTTCCCACATCTGGCACTTGAGTTAATATCCCAGTACTGACACTGTAATGCAGCATGAGAGGGGTGCTGCATTTCTGAGGTGCCGTCTTTCAGATGAGACGTTAAACCGAGGTCCCATCTGCCTGGATTGGTGGTAGTTCAGGTGGATGTTAAAGATCCCATGGCACTTATCAAAAAGAGTAGGGGAAGTTTTTATTGAAAAGAACATAACAACACCAGTTAAACAAATTTGCACAATAATACAAAAATTGTATACAGAAATATACATGTCAAACAAAAAAAGATTTCCAAAAAGAAGCAAATTTAACAGCAGAACATTTTTGCTTATCTTTGACTTTAACAGAGGATAAACCAGTTCCACTTGTGACAAAATTATAGAAATAGGAACTAATTGTTGCTGAAAATAAATTGACATCTGGCCTGCCAAAGATAAATTGAATAAAGGCAAAAACATTCAAGGTGCTGGGATGATAAGACTGCCATATACCTGTATAATCCCCTAAGACCAAAGCATTGTATGTTATCTGCTGCAGCATCGGAACTCCCCAATGATCAGATGCCTTACACCAAAAATCTTTTGTGAACTGACAATCAATAAGAAAGTGAGATAAACTTTCTTCAACAGAGTTACAAGAAGACCTTAAACAGTATCTTTCAGTTGTCGGTTTGTATTTAAGATTCCCCCGCACCCCCAATTTCCCATGTAAAGATATCCACACAATGTCCCATATAGAAGATGGTATTCTATAGTCAGTTAATTTACCTAAAGCAAAAGACATTTTGGTTGGCACACAGTCTGGAAAAAGCAAAATGGAGCCTTGTACAGTAAAAACAATATAGTTATAGAAAGATTTCCTAGTATGTGAAATAAGGACATTAAATAATACATTCCACTGCCTACATTTTTTAAGAGAAGGCATTCCATACAGGGGCAAATGATTTTGTTTTAACAATTTAGGGGGGTATGTCGTCCATATCTGGAAGTAAGGACTCCATAGAAAATAAGACCACGAATGCCAAAGGGAACCGGTGTGATTCCAAAGGAAACTAAAAGAATTAAACAAAAAAATGGAATAAAAAAAACAATTGGATTTATCATGGACAATCCACCTTTCTGAACTGGTAAGTAAAGGAAATCCCTGCGAACTGGATTTAAACGATTCCCCAAATCATCTGAAAAAGACGCTGTACAATCGTGTTTCTAATGAAACAGGTAGGGGTATAAATAACTAAGTAAAAATATGGGAATCAAAAATTGCTTAACAATAGAAACCCTTTTCCGCTTCCAAATTTCCATTGTTTCAGACATTCACTTTAGATTCCCCTATTTTAACGGCTTTTCCCAGTTAAAGTAGCCATATCACCTAACCCAAACCAAATTCCTAGAATTTTATTAGGTTGTGATGAGAATGGAATACCCCCCCAGTATCAAAGAAAGTATTTTGTTCAGGATGTAAAGAAAAAATAAAACTTTTTGGAACGTTAAGTTCAGATCCGGAGATTTTTCCCCAAATCTGAAAACAATGCAAGGCTGTTTGAAGGGAAGGCTTATCCTGAACGTAAAGTGTAATATCATCTGCATAGGCGGTTATTTTAACCCTTGGCAAGGATACATCAGGGGTCAAACCCATAATTCCGGAATGCCCCTGAATATATCGAATAATAGGGTCTAAAACAAACACATACAAAAGAGGGCTCAGGGGACAACCCTGCTGAACTCCCATAACCACAGGAACCGCAGGACCCATTCTTCCATTCACTAAAGGATGTATCACTGCTTCAGAGTATAAAATCGAAATCCAGTATACAAAGAGTTTAGGAATTTTGTAGGTTAATAGTATATTAAATAAGTAAGAGTGACACACTTTGTCGAAGGCCTTAACCTGATCCAAAGCAATAATAAAACCCACCCATTTCCCCTATCACTGTTGTCAAATAAGTCTCTTAACAAATATAAGCTATGTTGTATCTTTCTATGTTGTACTGCACAGGATTGAGCGGGATGAATAAGGGACTCAGAAATTGAGGACAATCTATTTGTGAGGATTTTAGCAAAGATCTTATAGTCACTATTAAGGATACTTATCGGCCTCCAGTTAGTAAGTAAGGAGGAATCCCCTTTTTTAAAAATAAATTTCAATAAGGCCACATTAAATTCTGGAAACCTGGAGCTGGAGGTTAAGATAAAATTGAACACAAGAGGAAGAAAAATACACATGTATGAAATGAAGGTTTTATAAAATTCATTTGGAATACCATCCAAACCAGGGGATGTTTTAAGTTTAAGGGATAGGATAACTTTTTCCACTTCCAATGGAGAAATGGGTTTCAATAATTGAGCTTGAAATGTGGTGTCCATCACTGGAAGATAAGGCAAAAGTCCTCAGGCAAATTCCCACTAAGCTCGGGTTCTCCCCCAAAGGTATCCGAAACAAATTGCTGTACAACAGACATCATATCTTTCTCGGAGGTTACTATTTTACCTTCGGAAGAGGTTAATTTAGACATTAAAGTCCGGTCAAGGCGTTTCTTACACGCCAAATAGGGATCTGATGTTGGTTGGGCTTGTACCCCAAATCTAAATTCCATGTCTAGTGATATAGCTCTACTGTACTGATATTCAACCATCTGTTTTTTTAATTCTGAGATTTGAGACAATAAAGGGAGTTTGTCACTCGGTGGTAGTGACATCAGTTTGTAAAATTGATCCCGATAATGTAGGTATTGAAGATATCATGAATTGGCCTTGTGTTTCCCCTTAGAACTTAAAAGGGATTTAATCTCTATTTTAGTGTCTCTCCACCTGAAAAAAAGGTTCTCATAACAACAAAGTGTAGAATGACGGGCAAAAAATAGATTTTGTAATTCTGAAATACAATCACTGTCCTCCAAGGCGGACACATTTAGACGCCATCTGGGGCTAGCTGAATATAGTTTAGGGGGAATATCTGCTAGACTAAAAACCCCAATTAAAAGGTGATGGTCTGAAAACTCAGTTGGTTTAATATATGTAAGGGAAGGTTTTAGAAATTTAGAGACAAAAAGATAGTCAATACGTGAAGAAAATATGTTCCTGTGATATGAAGAACCACCTGTACTATGTAATGACCTATAAACGTCCAATAGTCCAGCATTTTAATAATCTGTTTTAAAGCTAAAGAATCACAATATTTTTTTCTGGACTTCCCTTAAATTTAGTATCTATATCACAGTTAAATCCCTCCCAGATAACGTGTCTTTGAGTATATAGAAAGGGCTTAACATCCTCAAATAATTTAATACGCAAGTTTTAACTTGAGGGCATAAATGTTTAATAATCTATAATCAAAATCATGCCAGGAAAATCTAGGAGCAGGGCACGTCTTGGACAGATGTCGACCAGTTTAGGAACTCTAAAGGCCGTGGAAGTAAAGAGAACCCTAATCCCATCAGTGCCAGGCCCAAAAGTCCAAAAGGAAGGCCCCCACACCCATCTTTTCTGTGTTTGTTTGATTTCAGCCAGGGAGGATAGCCTAGTTTCCTGTAAAAGAATAATGTCTACATTTAAAGTACCAAGAAAGGAAAGGACAGCAAGTCTCTTCTTAAAGTTCTTTATACTATAGACATTATAGGAGGCTATTTTCAGGGTCGCCATGATGCAGAGATAGTACCATTAAGTTCCAGACTTCTGGGAATGGCTAGTTTTCCTCTTCTTCCCTTTCTTTCCCTTTTTTTTCTTTTGCTAAGTCTGTGGCTTTGCTATCTTCCTCTTCGAAATCAATTCGATAGGTGAGAAGTATCAGATTCTAAATCTGAGTCCCTACCTTCCATTTGCAAAGGAGAAAAAGTTTTACTGGAGGGAGTAGTAGAGGAAGCTTTATTGAAGCTCTGAAACCTCACGGGTTTCACTATCTCAAAGGGGGGGGCATGGAAGAAGAGGCCTGTTGAGAGTCAGAGATATCGGGTGGAGAAGATGAAATAGATACATCTGCAACCAAAGGAGTCACCTCAGTCTCTGAGGAGGAAGGCTTGTCCACCAAGAGGGGTGAAGGATCAGCCTGACTACCTGATGTGTGAAGGGATCCAGGATCAATCACTGTATTCCCCTGGGCCTTGTTAATTAGGGCATCAGAATCCCAGCCTCCAGCTTTGTTATGAGAGGCCCATGGGCATTGGTGAAAGGCATGGCCTTTATCACCAAAAAGACTACACTGAAAGATGTTTTGACATCTTTCTGCTACATGCCCAAACCCTCCACACAGTGGACATTTTAAAAGGTCACAGGAGCTACTTAAATGTGTATGGGCTCCACATTTATAACAGGCCCGAGGCTGACCACTATAAAAACAGACCCCTCTATCCTTCCCTAGAAAGAAGCTGTTCGGTAAATGGATAATTTCACCATTTATTTGAGGTAACTTCACTTTAAATTTCCTGCTCCCTGTCCAAATACCTTCTAGATCTAAAATAGCTTCAGGGGGTCCCATCACCTCACATTTATTTTGCAACCATTGGTAAATATTACCTACGCTGACACCTTCATTCCTAAACATGATTGTAATGTAACGAAACACTGGTTTAGTAAGGGGGATAGCATAAAATGGAACCCAAAAAGGGGTATTTTTCAAAATGGAGTATCTATCCCAAAATTTCTCTAAGCCTTTAAAGGATTTAAAACTAATATCATAAGAATCCTCCCCTGAGATGTGAATTAATGCAAAAATATCAACAGGAAGAAAATTCATGGAACCTTTCAAAAGCGAGTTAGCAATATAATATCTATCTGGGTGGGTTTGAAGGCCACCCCTATAGCGTAAACGGACAGCATTTCTTCTAGGTGCCTGTTCTAATTTGTTTTTAAATAAGTCAGACATTACTGCTCTAGGTTTTTGCAAGCCAGCCTGTGCCCCTGTCTGAGCTAAATCCTGTACAAGTCCTATACCCCCCCCGAACTCGGCCCAGGTATGGCCGAAGGACGGGTTTCAGAGCTCTGATTATCATTAATAGTTTCATCCCCAGAATTCTGAATGTCCATACCTGAGCTCAGGTTCATAGAAACGTTGGCATGCATGGTGGAAGACTGAGAACTTTCCGTCCATGTAGGGTCTGGGATCCATGTGCCTGTTTGTGATGTTGTCCATCCAGCATCTTTTAAAACCTCCTCCGATGACCAGTCCATAGTAGGGTAGGATGATTTTCTATTATGCAAGCCAAATTGTTGTTTTAGAATCTGTGAGGCCGTAGGTGTAGAACGAGGGTCCAGCGGTCGTATTTCCAGGTCCAATGCACTTCCCATTGTCGGTGCGCTCAAAATGAGTCCTTCCATATTTCTCTCAGGAAAGGCCTGCAAAAGGGCCCGACCAGAATCAGTCACCTGGCCATCCGACATCGCGATTTCCACAGGTACAGAAAACTTGGTTACCGAAAATAAATGAGTTGCAGCTCCCGATTCAGACCGCGAATCAGTCTGAGGCTTCTCCTGGATATTAAGCACTTCCCCCGATTCTTGAGGTAAGGGATTTTGCTCTGGTCTCCGTTCCGTAGTAGGCTCCACTGAGCCAGACAACACAGCATCCGATTCCATGCTTGACCAAGGGCCTATTGAGCAACCCCTCCAGATTACCCAGCAGCACTCTCTCCACACAGAGTAGGGGAATTTCCCCGGTGCCCTGGCCAAATTTCCCTCATTCACTAAAAATACCACCAACAGCTTAATCTGGTTCAAGGTCAGTTGGCATTCATCTGTATCCCCCTCCCCCGGGTCGTGCCTGAAAATAGGCAGGATTTGTCTAGTGCACTTACCCGGTCAACAAAAGCTAAAATAAAATAAAAAATAAATAAAATAAATAAAAACTCTACAGGAAACTTAAAAACAAATGTACCTGGGCAATTTGGAAAGTCAAAGCTACCCACTACCAGGAGACACTCTCCTCCTCCTGGGGATCTGGGAGCAAATTTTGGAAGAACATTAAAGAACTGAATGGGAACTCTGTCCCCTCCCACCCAACCGCTAGTAAATGGCTCACTCTCCCAGGACTCCCCTGTTGATTGCTGATACCTCAACACTGCATTTTCTGGTCTTAGCAGTGTCCTTTCCCCTAATTTCTTCTACCTGGCCCCAGACTTGCCCTTCAGCCCACCCCTTAAAGCATCCACCCCCATTTTAGGCTCTGAACAATCACCCCACCCCCAGAGGCAAGACCATATTTAACCAAAGCCCTCAGGAAACTGCACTTTAATAGTGACTTACTGGACCTAAATCCAGTCCTCCTCACATTAGACTCCACTGTCTCCTCACTCACTGACATCCTAAACTGATCCCTCTGTTATGGACAATTCCCCTCATGCTGGAAAGCAGCTGTCATCACCCCAATATTAAAAGTGGGGACCACACCTCCCCAGGAAACTACTACCCCATCTCCATTCTCCCCCTCCCCAAGGTGGTAGAAAAAATAATGTCAGATCAACTCTTGGACTATCTCACTAAATACTACCTTCTCTGTCCAGAACAGCATGGTTTCAGGAAGGGCCACAGTACTATAATTGTTTTTCGTGAATACACCACATTCATAAGCAAAGCCCTTGATTGAGGGTACCTAGTCGGATCTGCCTCCATTGACTTAACCAAGACATTCAACTGTGCCAGCCACACATTCCTAATCCAGTCCCTGCATTGCATGGGCCTGTCCCTGGATGCTACTGCATGGTTTAAAAGCTACCGCAGTGACAGAACCCAGAGGGTCAAGTTAAACACTACACTCTTGGCCACTTAACTAGTACTTTCTGGAGTTCCCCAGTGCTCAATACTGGGCCCTCTTCTGTTTAGCATGTACTTGTATACTCTCACAAAGGCCTACTCAGGATAAATGATTCTGTATGCCGATGACACAGTTATATTTGACAGCCACTTGGACCCCCACTCCCTTCAATCCTCCCTGCAAGGCTCCTTTTTCTGAAGTTGAGGCCTGATTCTCAGAGCACCATCTTTTCCTGAATTACAAAAAGAACAAGGCCATGCTTTTCACCCACAGACAAAATAAGCTTAAAATTGTTCCCTTCAGCAACATTAACATCCAGAGCTCCCCCCGACCTTGTGCCTACCTTTAAATACTTTGGCATCACCATTGACTTCTCTCTCACATACCATGATCACATCAATCTGCTCAGCTCAGCTGTCAATTCCAGACTAGGTCTCCTATATAGGTACAGGGGGTTTCTGCCTCCTGATGCCCTAGGTCTTGCCAAGACATCATCGGTGCTCTTCTTTATTGACTATGGGATTGTTATCTATGGCACAGCCAACCCCACTGACCTGCATCGAATCATGGTCTCCCTAAATAAAGCCTGCTGGTTAGTCACTGGATGCATCTGTTGGACACACACACCTGTCAGCTCTATAGGCACACCAATTGACTTAACTTTGAAGACAGACTTAGATACCAGACCTGCGTCTTTTGCTAGGAAGCTCTCCCTAAACACCTCTCTCCCAGGTCTCCACCACCTAGTTCAGCCCTCCACTCAGCCATGGTCTACAGTGAGCTCTGTGCTAGCCCCCCCACTCTGTACTCCACTGTAGGACCTCTTTGGGCCAATGCTTCTTTTACTACAGGGCCCCCACTCTGGTTGAATGAAATGCCATTGGCCATCACCCTGGAACAGATGCTAGGCCCATTTAAAACCCTACTCCATGCTGAAAGCCTCTCCCACTCCAACTGTGACTGTGCTTAGTCCTTCTCCCCCTTGTCTGTGACTATAACCTTTTGATTTCTGTATATTGTTATTGTACATGCTGGACTTATAATGATTTGACATTGGTTGGTCCATTCCACTTTTGAACTGTAACTTGTCTTCACTATATGCCTCTCATTGTATGTACTGTTTCTAAACTTGCAATGTATGTATTCTGGTGTGTTCTTTGTATATTTATTATTGTATATCTTGTCATTTCATGCAATGTATGACTATCTGATGTGGAGCATTTGCAAAGAAGTCTTTGACTCAAAGATTTTAATTCCAATTCCTTCAATAAATAAATAAATAAAATATATTATGACAGCGGTAAAACAACTTACATCAGTAACAAACACATTTTATGTACATTTTGATTAAATGTAAACTCATGTGGGAAGGTAGAGATAACCAAGACTCAACTAAACAGGAGCAAGATGTTGCAGCAAGGTGAGGAAGTAATAAGCTTTGAAAGCAAGGAAGTGAGGTGCAGGCAAGGATTGAGGGAGGCAGTGAGTTCCAACAGGACAAGGCAAAACAGGCAAAGAATCTGTGGGCCATGGCAAGCCAGGGGTTTGGCAAATGGAGAAGAGGCAAGGAGGCAGATCTAAAGGTATTCTGTGGGTGTCACCATTGAACAATGTTAGCAAGGCAGGGAGGAGTGCATTGGTAAACAAGCTTATGTATGAAGCTCAAGGTAGTATAGCATAACTTAGATACATAGGGAAGCCATCCCAGGGAGGAGAGGACATCACAGTGGTAATGTCCAACATTGACCCCCAGTCCAAATTTTCCCACCCTATGGAAAATCTGGGACAGATGAGATAGCATTGTAGTGTTTGTTGAGAGCGGCAAGAGGGCTCCAGATATGATGAGAAGCAGGAGGGTTGCAGTTTCAATCTTGAGGCAGGAGGAGGATGTGAGGAAGGGACAGATATGAAATGGATGCCAAGCTTTTGATTGAGGGTTTTGGTCAGGACTGAGACATGCATGTCCAGGGAAAGAGAGGAATCCAAGGTGATCCCTAAGTATTTGAAGGTCTTGACAGATTCAAGGACAGCACCAGTGCGAGACTGTACTACCAGTGGAGGGAGGGTTTGTGTAGCTGAGTTGGAGAACTGCATGCACTTTGTTTTTTTAGTATCAAGGGCTAGTTGCTTCTGCAAAAAACAGTCTTCAAGAGTATGGAAGTCAGAGGCTAACACAGAGTTTGCCACCCTACATCAGTATATGAATGGTAAATGATAGCATCATCAGCATAAAGATGAATGGAGGCCCCACCACAGTTATGCAGGAGATCATTGATAAAGACTGAGAACAGTAATGGGCCCAGGATTGGACCCTGGGGGATACCATGGGTTATGGGTCCAGGGTCTGACAGGGAACCCACCCAGTTGACTCTTTGAGTGCTGCCATAGCGGTAACTATGGGTCCATGCTAGGGCACTGGAAACAAGGCCAAGGAGGTGTAGCTGCTGAAGTAGGAGGACATGGTTGACCAAGTCAAAAGCCTTAGTCAGGTCAATGAATATTGCACTGGTGATACTGCCATGGTCCATTGCATGAACTATGTAAGAGGTAACTTTTATCAAGGCTCTGAAGGTGCTGTGCTTTTTCCTGAACCTGTGCTGGGAGGTAGAGAGCAGATAGTGGCGGTTTAGGTAATCCTACAAGTGGTCATAGATGATGCACTCTTGGATTTTGGCTAGAGGGCAAATTATTGAGATAGGTCGGTAGTTTTCAATGATAGAGTTAGGACCACCCTTGGACAGGTAAAACTACCGAGACCTTCCATTTCTCCAGGGCAGTGCAAGAAAGGAAGGAGAGATTAAATAGGTAATGAACTGGGCAGTCAAGGGCAGCAGCCCCCATCTTTAGAAATTTTGGTTCAAGGATGTCATGTTCTGGAGAACTATCACCCTTCAGAATTCGGAGAAGTCGACATACTTCAGTGAGGGTTGCTAGTTTCAGGTGAAACAAGGGGTGAGCATGTAACTTGTCTTCACTATATGCCTCTTATTGTATATGCTGTTTCTAAACTTGCAATGTATATATTCTGGTGTGTTCTCTGTATATTTATTATTGGAAGCTTCTGCTGACAGAGGGTCAAGCTGGGGGGAAGGAGGAGGGTTAAGAAAGAGTGAGGTATACTTATGTAGCTCAGAGGAGCATTTATTAAAGCCAGTGGATACTGCAGGGTGGTTATTGAGTTCTGTTTCTTGGGCATCTAGGGAGCTGGAGATTTCAGAGGTAGTTACCTTTAAGAGGGAATTGACTTGTTTCCAAAAGTTCTTTGGATTGCTGAGATGTTTGGTCTGGAGTCAGTTAAAATGCTGGAATTTAGCTTTCAGGGTGGAGTTCTTGCAGCTATTCCTTAGCTGTCCATAGGTTTGCCAATCAGAAGGTAGCCCAGTATTCTTGTAGGACTGCCAGGCTCTATCACAAGTGGACATGAACTTCCTTGGAGAACCAAGGGGCTTTAGTTCCCTTTAACTGGCATTTACTCATAGGAGCATGACAATCAACAATTTCCGTAAACTTGAACACAAAGAACTCAAGAGCCTTGTCGACATCCAGCCGGGTATTTATTGGCCCCCAGTCAGTATCAAGGACAGAGACAGTAAAAGCATTGGGGTCAAACCTGGACATGTGCCATATTTGGATGACCTTAGGAGGGGGTTAGGGAAGTTGTTGCACCATACACGGAGTGTCAGAGAGTGATTACTTATGCTGTCAGGGAGAACTCCCATTTATTTGATTTTAGAGGCACAATTAGTGACAACCCAGTCAAGTAGAGTATGGCTACCTGACTTGGTGTTAAGACGAGTTGGGTTAGCTACAAGCTGAACCAGGTTCAAACCAGCAAGGGGGGGGGCATGCACTTTATCAGAGTTAGGACTCAGCCAATCGATGTTAAAGTCCCCACAGATTGCAAGGTCATGGCATGGTAGATTAGCAAGGGAGGTGATGAATGAAGGTAGGCATGAAGTAGCATCCTTAGGGGGAAGGTAAACACATGCCAGTAGCAGCTTTTTAATGGCACCATGCGTAAGGAAGAGGAATAGTGACTCAACCACAGAAGATTCTGGGTAAGTAATGGGGACTTTGGTAACATTTAAATTATCCCTGGCATACATTAGGACACCCCCCTTTTACCCAGCCGATCCTTTCTAAAACACTTGTACTCAAATAAAGCAACCTCATGCTGCTTGATGCTGGACTTCAGCCATGTCTCAGAAGTATACAGAATGTCTGGGGTATATTGATTAACCCGGCTTCAAGTTCAGGCATTTTAGGTCTAAGACTGCGTGCATTTAAATGTGTCATTTTAATCCTTTAGGTAGTTGATGAGGTGGGAACAGAGGGTGAGGAGCAAAGGCAGGAGTTGTCGGGCCAGGATTAGGCCCAATATCACCCACTAGGGCTAAGAAGAGGAGGAGGAGGAAAGGCCTGATTGAGGAAATAAGATGACGTCTCAAGAAATTAGTGGTAGAGGGGACCTACGTAGCCTTCTGTGGAGCAGATGGCCAAGGTATACCATGCTTCACCTAGGGAGATGAGGAGTAAAAAAATGCACATGTAGGGTATCAGGTGCTCAGTGGAGTGGGGCAACACTAGCATTGTGCAAGTGAGTGTGACAAAGGGACTGAGCAATGATGCAGTTAGTAGTATAGAGTAGCAGCACACTGACTTGGATGTACACTGCAGCCAGTTTGGCCATATTTTACTATACAAGTATGTTTAATGTAAGCTCAGCAATTAATGGAGACTGTAGTTAATTTATAACTAAGGCTACCTCAGCAATTTGGGAGAAAGAGGCAGAAAGTGAGGTGTAAATGTGCTGAGAAATCAAGAGTGACTTTGTTTAGAATGACTACAAAACTGGAAAAGTGCAGAAGAGTAGTGGACTAATTTTAGTAGAGCTGTCCTAGATGACTGGTGGGAAGCTGCAGGTTGTGGCCAATGAGATAGAGAGTGGATATTAGGGGAGGAGCTTAAGTGTATTTAATTCAGGTCAGGGAAGGGGTGGGCAGGTTAATAATTTCAGCAAAATTCGGCAGCCTCATGAGGTTTTTAGCTGAACAGCAGTGCTCCCAGATATAGCAGAAGGAGAAGGAATTTAGAATTTGACGCAACTCACCCGATTGGCCTGGTTATGAGCCAGAAGCCAATCAGCCAGGGGCTGATGAGGTAGGAAATTCAGTGCAGCAAGAATGCACTGCAGTTTGAAGGAGCCAAGCTCCAAGTCATATCTCCATGGAATTGCTTCTGATGGGCGGGGGGGGCAGAAAGGCAGGCAGCAGCAGAGCACAGTACAGAGCTTCCCCGCCAGCTGAAAGATCGCACACAGGATCATCAGTAATAACTTTCCTATTTTGCAACCTGAGTCCAATATTAGTGCTTCCTTTACAGAACCACCCATTGCCTCCTATCACTGACCACCCAACCTGTGGAATCCCCTGGTAAGCAGCAGCATTCTTACTCCTAACAATTCCTCTGTACCAGATACCAAACCTGGCAACAGAACTCGCTGCTACACCTGCAAATTTATTTCTAGTGTGTCTGAAATTTGGGGCCCCATGTGTGTTTTTTTCATCATTAAGGGGTTTTCATGCACCTCCAATACTGTGGTATATTGAATTATTTGCAGGAAGTGTGCAGATATTTACATCGACAAACTGGTAGATGCCTTGGTTGACCGTTTCAGGGAACATTACAGAGCAGTCAGGAATAGAGACACTGATAAACCCATTGTATCCCACTTTACATCCAGGGACCATAGTGTAAATGATCTTTCTGTTTGTGACCTTCAGCAGAGTTTCCAAGATGCTGACCAAAGAAAAAACATGGAAACCAAACTGATCATCCACCTTGGCTCCCAGCAGCCTTCTCATTTAAATGACAGACTTATTTTCTACTAACATCTTTCAGCCACCCTTTGTTTTCCTTACAGTCTGTTTGTATCTGTAGATGTCCATTTTTAATTTTATGTTTTCTTGCACGCATGTGTAAGAAAAATTAATTGGCAGCTTAGGAGAGAAGCAGGTTGTGGAGGTACGGCACTGTGGCAGCCAACGCTGGAAATGCATTTGTGAGCTTGGCACTGTTCACCCAATGTAGGCCCAGTTTCCTGATGACACTGGTTCTGCAGAAGTGTCACTAACTTGAAATGATTTGTCCGCTACAATGAGGGGCTGCCTCGTCATTGCAGCATCAGTCATTCCACTGCAATGAGGGAGAGTCCTCTAATTGCAGGGCGGTACCTTGCCCGGTGTAACATTTCCCAAAACATGGTGGCAGCTTATGCTGCTGCCTCAGAGCCCCATGAAAGCTGACTGACGTTGGTGCCCAATCCCCCTGTCGGCATGCTCTCGACCCAGTTCATTTGTTGATGGGGGAGCCCACTCCCAGTCGGCATAATGCCCCCCCACTTGTTGTGTGTCAAGGGAGGTGTCCAATCCCCCTTGGCTCTTGCCCCACCCCAACACTCGGTATGTGCCAACAGGGGTACCCAATCCCCATCAGCTACAGCCCACCCAAAAAAAACACTCAGGTGACATGCTGGTAGCTCACCCCAGTGTGCCAAAAGTCCCTGTAAATAAGAAAAGCTTCCTGCAACGTTATAACATTTTTTTTTTATAATTCATATTTTATTAGCAAATTTTCTATTACAGGGGACAGAGAGTTACAACATATTGTGCATATACTCCGAATGTTACATGAGCTGTCCCCAACTCCCCCTTCCCCCCACCCCATACAGCAGCAGAGTCCGTACAGCAATAGAAAAATACTATGTAGTATCGCAAATCAAGGATCCTTGGTTATAATGATTCATTTACCCAGTCTGGCCATGATTAGCGTGTGTAGGGGATCCCAAGTATTCTTGTACCACTGCAACTTATTATGGAGGCTCACTATTGCTTTCTCTGTATGTAGATTAGCCAAAATTTCATTAACCCATTCCTGATATGTTGGGCTTACTGTATCCCTCCAATGCCAAAGCACAATTTTTTTAACAGATAATGCAATCATGGAGATATGAAATCTTCTGATTCTCACCTTGATAGAGGATAGATCTCCCAACAAACATATGTCTGGGGTGAAGTAATCCTGTAAACCCAATATAGGATCTAGGTTAGTCTGTATGGCTACCCGCAAAGACTTTATCTTGGGACATGACCAAAAGACATGAAGAAGCATGCCATCCTCTTGACATCCTCTGGTACAAGCCCCTGAACTTATAAAACCCCACTTCCTCAGCTTCACAGGGGTATAATACATGTTATGCATAATGTGGTATTGCATAAGGCGGACTCTATCCTGAGAAACGTATTTATGGCAGAACTTCCATAAGGCTGACCAATTGGGAGTATATTGAGGGAAAAAGGAGACCCAGAGCCTAGTGGGGCCTTCAGATCTCCCATATTTCCAATAAAATAGGACAGGATATATTTTGGAAATAGCGCCTGGTGACCCCAAGAAGGAGGAGAGATCAGATACAAACAGAAAGGCAGGTGGGCGAGGAGGGGTGTTACCAAATACTGTAGAAAGGAGATGCTTTAATTGGACCACCCTGAAGTGAAAAGCTAATGGAATGTCAAATTTACGAATTATATTAGAAACTGAGAGCAATCCCCTGCATCATCGAGAAAAGTAGAGATTATCCCATCCCCAATTTGGGGAAATCATTTACGAGATATCATTGTTTTGTTTATTGTGAAAGACGGGGAATTCCAAATAGGCTGAGACAAGTCCAAGTGTGGGGAATACCGCAGAAATGAACAAAGCTGCGTGTGAACTCTAAGGGACGTTCGAATAGTGGGACAGCTAACGGTGTCAGGAAGGGACGCTATTTTAAGATAGAACATTGTCTGGAGGTCAATGTTCTGACTGAATAAAGTCTAACTCAATTTTGAGCCAGACCAGTCTTAAGTGTTCTGGACCCGGATTCACCCAATGCATATACTTTGCAATGTGACTAGCCTAGTAGTAAATTGCCAGATGGGGGATCCACAGTCTTCCATCGGTTTTCTGAGTGGCTAGCTTATAATATGCTAACCTGGCTTGTTTATTAGACCAGATAAAATTTGTGAAAATTCTGTGCATTTTCTGAAACCACGATAACGGAGTAAAAGAGTTAAGGAGTGAGAGGGGATAAAACAAGTGAGGAAAAACCTTCATTTTAATTGTATTAATGCAACCCCAGAGAGAGGCGGGGAGTTTAGACCATCTACTGAGGTCCTGAACTATCACTTGGGAAAGAGGCTCCAAATTTTCTTTAAACCAGGAGGAGAGGTTACACGTCAAATTAATACCAAGGTATCTGAGAACACGAGGAGACCAGCCGAGACCAAAAGGAGACAAATCATTTTTGAAAACCTTATGATTAAGAGGGAAAATGAAGGATTTATTTATATTCAGCTTATAGTCTGAGAGAGTACTAAACTTGGTGGTTCCCCTAACAAGACTAGAATAGATGAATAGTTTTTGGATGAGATAAATGAAGGAGGAGATCATCAGCATAAGCCATGATCTTCACCACTTGATTACCTATCGGGATACCACTTATCTCCGGGTTATTAAGAATGTTTTGGATAAGGGGCTCGAAGTATAAATTAGATAAGAGAGGGGGGAAAGGGGGCATCCCTGCCTGGTACCAGAGGACAAAAGAAAGGGTTTGGAGAATGCTCCATTAGCGGAGACTATGGCAGAGGGAGTTTGATATAAGGCCCGAATCCTGTCTATAAACTTGGCTGGAAAACCAAATACTTTAAGGGGCTGAAACAGGAAATTCCAGTTGACGCGATCAAACGCCTTCTCAGCATCCAAGGAGACCAATACCATGGGAAAGGCAACATCCCTGGACACCGAGATAACTTGTGACAGGGTACATAGATGGTCAGCTGATGAACGCCCCTTCATAAACCCCACCTGAGACATATTGATCAGGTCTGGAAGGACCCGTGTTATTCTATAAGCCAATATCTTCCAGAGAATTTTAACATCTTGGTTCAATAAAGAAATTGGTCTGTAGCTTTGCACTAGTTCTGGATCTTTATCAGGCTTAGGAAGGAGAACAATGAGGGCTTCAAACAGATGTGTATCTATTCTTGCACCAGAAAGAACGTAACAGTACAACCGGTGAAGAACTGGTAATAGTTGTGATCGGAAAGTTTTATAGAATAAAGCGGAAAAAACATCTGGTCCTGGGACCCCGATGACCTCTGATATTTCCTCCAGAGATACTGGGGAGGATAGGAATTTCCTCTGTGGCTCAGATAAAGAAGGTAGAGAAGAATCCTTCAGGTAGGCCTTGAGCTCTTCTAAGGAAGGGGAGTTGTCCATGTCCCTATATAAGTACTCATAGTATGAGGTAAACTCTTGCACAACCTCAGAAGGGGACACCTTCAGGGATCCATCCACCTGGGCCCTAATTGGAGGTATGAACCTAGCAGATTCCTGCTGCTTTAACCTCAAGGCCAGCAGGCAACCTGCTTTTTCCCCTTGATCGGTATAGCTTGCTTTGGTGCAAATAATAGATAACTCTGCTTTCTCCCTCAACAGATCTAAGTCTTTATCTTTAGCTTCTGAAAACCTCCTCATATCCTCTTCTGAGGCATTAGAGGATAGCTTGGTTTCCAGAGACCTAATTAGAGATAATGAAGCTAGTAGTTCCACCTCTCGAGTCTTGTTTTCTTTTTGTGGCTAGGTTAATAATAATCCCTCTCATGTACGCTTTGAAAGCACCCCACAACATATCAGGTGCCATGTCCTCAGAGGAATTAGTGGAGAAAAAGAAATCGATCTGCTCCTTTATTAGGTCATGGTATTTGATATCGTTGAGCAGTTGGCCATTTAATTTCCATCGGGTTTCTTTATGGGGAATACTAAGAAAAGCCAAATTGGAAGTCACCAGAGAGTGATCTGACACTGGGCCTGGCCGAATCGAGGCAGATAAGATCCCGGGCAGAAGGACCTGAGAGAGAAAAAGATAGTCAATGTGAGACTGGGTTCTGTGCACAGGCGAATTGAAGGTATACTCCTAGTCCTTAGGGTGTAGTACACGTCACACATCACACAGTCTGCACCGATCCAGAAAGTCCCTAAGGGCCCTCTGCCCGGGCGGCAAACCCCTCGACCCGCTACCAGACCTATCCACTTCAGGATCAAGAGCCAAGTTGAAGTGCCCGCCCATAATTATACCAATGGGAAGCATGGGAAGGAGTATGGAGATAAACTTCATAAAGAAGCCTGGATCATCTGCGTTAGGCCCATAAATGCTGCCAAGTAATATTGGCATCGACCAGATACTCCCCTGGACCAGGACATATCTACCGTCTGGGTCCCTGAGAACTTGTTTAGAGATAAAGGGAATGCCTATATTGACCAGAATCGTAACCCCACAGCTATTAGTGGACCCTGAGGCAGTAAACACCTGCCCAATTTGTTGCCTCCTAAGTTGCAGAGATTCACTTTCCAGTAAATGAGATTCTTGCAAGAATGTGATCTGAGAAGATAATAAGCTTAAATGTTTTAACACTTGGTATTGATTAACTCTTTTCCTTATCCTCTTCACATTCCATGTAGCAAAATTTATACTACTGGCCATCTAAATAAAAAAAAAAAGTTATAACATTTTTTTAAAACTTGTAAACTAGAAAATGGTCCCTTGTTGAGTCTTCCTCAACCCGCACCCACCCACTGTGCACCCCACCTTCCTACACCCCCCTTCACCCCACACTTACCATGGAGTCCAGTGCGACAATCTTCGATGGACCAGGAACACGTCTGCACTCTCTTAAAAGCCGATCGCGAACTGAAGAAATACTGTAAACTGTATAATGGCATAAATGGGGGGGGGGTTCAACTTATGTGGATATCTCAGGCATTTTTAGGACTTTTGGCACCAAACTTTCAACATGGGACCCCTCCTCATGAATTCAGTAACTGTCATGGCTTTCTTCATTCCCGAAAGGTGATTTTGCGGTCACTGCACAGAATTATTTTTTGGGACTGATTAACAAAATGACAGTGCCACTGTTCATGAGGTGGGCTCTCAAAAAGCCTATGTTGCAAATTTGGTGAAAAAAATCCAACAAATAACTGTTTATGAGCGTGCGTTGCACAGTTTCCATGCACACTCGTAACTTCACGAATTTGTAATATTTTCACTCCAGATTTTCAACATTGGCATTTTTCTACACCTCCTTATGAGCAGTGCAGCTGTCATTTTACACATCCTGGCCAAAATGTATTTTTACACTTCCAGCACAGAATAGCATTGTTGCTGTAGGAAATCAGTGTTTGAGGCAGATTAAGAAATCACAGTGACTCAGTTCATGAGCAGAGGTCCTAAAATGCCTATGTTGAAAATCTGGTGACAAACGTCCATAAAATGACTGTGTTACAAGAGTGCATTGTGCAGTTTCCATGCACCCTCATAACTTCACAAATTTGTAGTATTTTCAGTCCAGATTTTCAACATTGGCATTTTTTCAGACCTCCTTATGAACAGTACAGCTGTCATTTTTCACATCCTGGCCGAAATGTGTTTTCGCTCTTCCAGCACACAATGGCGTGGTCGCTGTGGGAAGTTGGTGTTCAGTACAGATTAAAAAAATCACAGTGACACTGTTTATGAGCAGAGGTGCTAAAATGCCCGTGTTGAAATTTAGTGACAAAAGTCCATGAAATGACTGTGTTATGAGCGTACATTGCAGTTTCCACTCACCCTCATAATTTTGTGCATTAGTAATATTTTCACTCCAGATTTTCAACATTGGCATTTTTTTCACACCTCCTTATGAACAGTACAGCTGCCATTTTTCATATCCTGCCCAAAATATGCATTTACACATCTGGCGCAGAATAGCGCTTTTGCTATAGGAAATCAATGTTCAGGACAGATTAAGAAAATAATAGTGACAGTGTTCATCAGCAGAGGTCACAAAATGCCTATGTTTAAAATTTGGTGAAATAATTCCACTAAACGACTATGTTACATGCATGTGTTGCGCAGTTTCCATGTATGCTCGGAAGTTTGAGCATTTTTAATATTTTCACTACAGATTTTCAACATTGCCATCTCTTCACACCTCTTTATGAATGGTACAGCTGTCATTCTTCACATCCTGTCCGATCTGTGTTTTCGTACATCTGGTGCAGAAATGCACGGTAGCTGTGGGAACTCAAAGTTCAGGACACATTAACAAAATCACAGTGCCACTGTTCATGAGAAGAGGTCCCAAATGCTTTCATGAGGTGGGGGTGACAAAAAGGCCATGTTGAAAATTTGTAGTGCAAATACCAAGAAATGCCCGGGGCATTAGGGTTTCTAACCATAATGTCCCACTCTGTACAAACAGACAGGCATCAGGAGTGTGCCTTTGGATTGCCGACTCTAATGTTCATACCATTCCACCCCCAACCCCAGACAGTGACAGGCATTGAGGTGTGGCTTGGACTGTTTGGCCCCAGAGTTCACCCTATTCTCCTATGTTACACCCATTTCAGCATATGTCCTTATGGAATGGAGTGACTGTAAAGCTGAACACCCCAAGGCACACCTCAACACTTGTCGGTGTCTGCAGGATAGGGTGAGGTGAAATTGCATGAACGTTATGGGTGACGACCCAAATGCACACCGCAATGCCTGTCTGTCTCTGCAGGGTGGAGATGGGGTTGGGGTGAAGTTCAGTACTTCACTGCCATTCCTATTCTGCATCTGTTAACTCCTGCATTTCCAATGCTAATACCAGCAAGCAAACATTTGGCATTGACATGTGCTTGTTACCAGATGTCTCCATCTCTCTGCCCTTCCCCCACATTTGTCACCTTTCAGTCTTCTTACTAGGCCCTGTTAATTAGTCCTCACCCAAGACTGAAACGTCAATTTTAACTCTATTTTCTATTTTCAGTATGCATTTAATATTGCCACTTTATTTTGTGTGTGTGTATATACATATATATATATATATATATATATGTATATATGTGTATATATATATATATATATATATATTTAGATTTGAGAGAGAGAGAGAAAATAAAGCCTGTGCAGGTGTGTGTTATGAGGATTTTTCACATACTGAGGGTGTGTGAAAAATTCTCATAAGACAAACTTTGCACAGGCATTATTTTTTATAACTGGTGTAAGGTTTAGACAGAGATAAAAACTGTAAGCTGCATCTGCGTGAGAGAGAGTGTCTTTGAGCAGCTGCTGTACTCATACAAATACAGTGTGTTCTCTGTCGCACTTCAGTGAGGTGAAAGCATGAGGAAGAAAATGCTGTAATAATGCATCATGCAGTTAGCACAGAATTCAGTGGGTTATTATGGCATTATATCAGGACTGGATAGCCACTTATTATAGGGGTCACCAGTTATTATATATCTATATTACATGGCTGGGCCCTCTTTCCCCATTGAAAAAGCCGTAATTTATTTCCTCATATATGATGGTAGAAAAGTAGAGTATTATACAATGGCAACAAAGAATGCTTGCCTCTGATTGGTCAGTCTGGGACTGGACCTGTGATGTTATCCCAGTACAATATCATGGGTCTAGTCCCAGAGCACTACCTCACTGTATTGATTTGTTGGATTTGTTGGATGATTGTTTCCTCTTCTCTTCAGAAACAAAGATATATTGCCACACTAAAAATCTACTAAAAGCATTTTTTATATATTTTTTTATTTTGTATAACAACGAGCCATTGTATAATAGCAACAGTTCACTCCAGGGTGTGTGTCGTGCTGGGATAACTTCACTTCTGGGATCGTTGGACTGCGGCCTCATGCCCAACCACCCAGACGTGTGGTTATCCCAGCACGACACACACCCTGTCATGCATTATTGCTTAATTATCACATTAACTAGCTACCTATATAGGAGACAACAAAAAGTGGGCAGCCATATATATTAACTATGTTAATGCAAACATTAGAGTTGTAGATGGCAAAGCACACAAAGAAGGGAAATGAAAAACATTAGGGATTTGGGTCTTTGGTGTATTGGCGAATCAGTAGTGGGGTCTTACTTGGAGTTGTCAACCCTAATGCCCACCCCTCCCCCCAGCCCATAGCCTGCTGTCTAAAGCACAAGATATAGCTCCAACCTCATGTCTCATAGTGATACAGTATGGCCAACATAACCTGTCAGCGCTTTCATTTGAACTTGTCTGATTAGGGGAAGGGTGGGCATTAGGGATGACAACCCCAAGTAAGACCTCACCACTGTTTCACCAATATTCTGGAGACTGAAATAACTGATGTTTTTCACTTCCATTCTTTGTACGCTTTGTGTTCTACAACCCTAATGTCTGCATTAATGTAGTTTTTTGCAAATAATTTCCCTTCTTTTTCTGATAGTGGAATTGTATCCTCATTTGCACAGGTCCCTTCAAGACCTGTGCAGAATGAGATAAAGACAATACTGGAAACAGTCCTGACCCAGTGCATGGGCCAGCGGACCCCACCACACATGTCAGTACATTGTGAATGATGTTCCCTGACCACCACAGGGTGTAGTATCTGTGCCAAAACACTGCTTCATCACTACCCAGGCTGGGGCTGGTGCTGTATGCTGCTGCACCTCCCCTATCAGCCTTGTCCCATTAAACTGCCTCACCGAGTTCACACCGGAACTCAGCTCACTGGCATGGTAAGGCATCATGTTCCCCAGTGGTGCAATGGACATCCCTGCAAGCAACTTTACTTAATAAATTATTTGTTTTTCTCAAACTTTCAATATAGTTTTCTTATGACCTCACGTCACAAACCCTGTAGGTGAAAATTTTCAAATTTGTGCCGGAATGCCATTCCACGCCACAGCTGTGAAAACACATTTCAGATGAGGTGTGAAAAATGATAGCTCTACTGTTCGTGAAGTGGTGTGAAAAAATGGCAATGTTGAAAATTTGGAGTCAAAAGATTGAAAATTACCAAAGTTATGTGCAAGCATAGAAAAATTTCAATGAACGCATGTAACTTGGCCATTTTTAGGTATTTTTTCACCAAATTTTCAACATGGCCTTTTTGGGACCCCACTTCATGAAAACTAGTGGTGAAATTTCATTATTCAGTCCCAAAAGGAGATTTCGCACAGCAAACACAAAATCACCTTCTGGGCCCGATTAAGAAAATGACACTGCCAGTGTACATGAGGTGGGATCGCAAAAAGGCCACACTGAAAGGTTTGGTGAAAAAATTCCTGAAAATGGCAAAGTTATAAACATAAGTTCAAAACACCATTGAAGTACATTATACAGCATTTACCTTTATTCCTCAGTTTACGGTTCGGCTTTGAAGAGTGTAGCTATGTCTCGGTCCACAGAAGATGACAGCGTATGACCTCTGCTGGTAAGTATTGTGTAAGGTGTGTGTGGTGGTGGGTGCTCAGTAGAAGGATCAGAATGGGGGAGGGGGGATGATGGTGAAGACGAGGGACCATTTTTTTTAAGGTTTAAAAAAAAATTTTTTTTTTCAGCATACCAGGAAATTAAATACATTTTCTCAGGACACTGGTAGTGGGCTCCCCAGTGTCCCACACTGCTGGGGGGGGCTTGTAAATGCCAACACAGAGATTGGGCCCCCTGATGTCAGCACTATTATTAAAACAAAGGACTGCATGGGGGGTGGCATCCGATACTGGGGGTGGGTATCCTGGTGATGGATTATAGTAAAAGGAAAGAAGGAAGGAAGGAAGGAAGGAAGGAAGGAAGGAAGGAAGGAAGGAAGGATGGCAGAAAGAAAGGATGGCAGAAAGAAAGGATGGCAGAAAGCAGAGGAGAGGAGAGGAGAGGAGAGAGAGGAGAGGAGAGGAGAGGAGAGGAGAGAGGAGAGAAAGAGACTGCCACTGGGGATTGGGGCCCCTGGTGTGCAGATAGCAGTTTATTGAGGCATAGTCAGGATAGCGGGGCTATAATGACTATAGCCTCATCCTTGACCTATGAGTAATGACACAGCAGGGGTTGCACTATATGACACATCTGTCATTTATTAGTAAATGACAGTTGTGCTGTATAGTTCTACCAGCTGTTGTCGCAAACATTCAGTTATCCTTATGTAACCTCCCCACAAATGGGGGTTCCCAAAAAGTCTTCCTTGAGCTTGCCTAATTACTCACTGCCAGGCTGGTGTTCTCCGTTTTAGCCATTTAAACGTTATTGCCAGAGAGTGCCTGTATAGCCTCTGTGTACTGTCACTTTAAGAGCTGCCTGGATTGCAGTAATAATTAATCTGGGAGAGGGCTGAGTGTTTCCATGCTCTAGTCCCACCAGGGCTGACAATCGCTCAATTTCTGCCATCGCTATTAGCACAGAGGGAGATTAGTTAGAAGATGCAACTGTTTGCAGATTATTTATTTGAGTGTTAATAATATTGTAGTTTGTCTAACCTGCCTTCTTTGCAGCATGGATATTTCTGTTTATCACCACCATCTTGGTCCTGGACTGCCAAAATGGGCCATTCAGTAGATTGGGGAATCTAAAATGGAACCTGTCCGCAGGGGCTTTGAGGGAGCAAGATTCTGAAGGAATTGTAGTTTTGGGCTTTTGGTGCCTAATTGAACCTGGAGGGGAGCCATTGTTATGACTGACAGACAGATCAGCCAACCAGACCTTTTGGATTAAAGGGATATTCCCAGGCTGCCTGCAGCAGTGAGGCAGTACTGGGCTGGAGCTGGAAGAGTGATCAGCTCCAGCTTGTGGAGCCACTGCTCACGGGGTAGCGTTGGGACTTGGTGGGAAGGCTGAGACTGGCCTGCCTGCCTTCTGCTCTCCCACATGGGGAGATAAGAGAAGCCTCATTTTGGACTGCATCTCTGAGCCGTTCCTTGGTGCCCTGAGTTATGGGAACAATGAACAGAAGTCAGATCTAAGTTGGGAAGTGAAGAAGCAACAGCTTGAGACAGTTGAGCAGTCATGATGAGTAGTTCGTGCAGGAGAACTGTGGAAAGGCTTGAGTTTTGGCCTGCCTGTTTGCTTGCTGCCCCAAGAGGGAGTAAAGCGCTTAGTCGGACCGAATCTGAATTGTGAGAATGAATTAAGCCACTGAATTGTGGCCAGGCTCAGACCTGAAGAAGGCCGAAGATTTGCTGAATGCGATCGGCCTGTCGGGACTTCTAGCCACCTCTGAACTCCCCGATTGTGCAGAAACTTGGTAATTGCATACAGGGAGCCATTGGCCTGGTACAGTGGAATTTTCCTTATATGTAAATGTGCTGTGTGCTGATAGTAGGTCGTGATTTGGTTCCCCACTGTGTACCTGAACTGAGTTTGCTTGCTGGAGGCTGCATTCAGCTCCACAGACTGAAATCCATGTTCATCTCCACACTGGCCCAGCAAGACTACCTGCTACACAGAGAAAGCCATTGATGAGAGACCTGCCTGGGGAACAGCCCCCTGCTCCATGCTTGAACAGGAATGATGCTTCGGTGATTTGTGTGGGCCCTGCTTCTCCTGACACTCCAGATCAACAACCTGCAGTCTCGATTTTCGTCCTGCCTGTGTCCAGTATTGGGTATCATGAGTAACCATCAGGGTAGCTCCCTGCAACAACAGCTTAATCTAAAGCATGTCATCTGATTGTCTTGTTGCCTTTTCTTTCATGAACTGAGCCCTCCAGCTCTGCATTACAAATAGTGTGTGTTGTGCATGTTGCTTTCTTCCATCACAGGGCCCCAACCAGCTGCGAAGCCGGCCTACCCCGAGCAATGTTCCTGGCTAGCTCACCATCTTCTTACCTGGGTATCCAGAGTGTGTGACTGTGTAGGGACTCTTAAGTGCATGCATAACTGTCTGACTGATATAGCCTTTAAGCAAATCAACCTGATTACGCCTCTCCCTTGTTCAAGACCCCTGAAAAAATCAGAGCTAACTCTTTTTGCATTTAACCTGACTGTGGTTCCAGTTTGTGCCAAAAGTACTGTACTGTTGCTATTTGCTGTCCATAACCTTTTTTTACAGGGAGTCCCCAGGGTCAAGCTAGAGTAGCCAGCCCTGATGGTAAGTGCAAACAGTGGGGGTAAGTGCATGGTGAATAAAGGTCATTGTGAAAGTGATTATTGTGTATTGTAGAGGCCACTAGAAGGGAAAGATGGGGGTTGCAGTGTCCCAGAGGGCTGTGTCCAGGTTAGCTTGACCACTAACAACCCTGACCTCCAGATGGAGGCACCCATTTCAATACCCAGGCCCCTTAACCTGCTACTAGCCGGGCAGGCAGGGTTAGTAACCCTTGGGATAGCACCACCTGGGGATTACACTTAGAATGTTGATTTTTATGTTGGGTTGCGCGCATATGCAAGCAACATCTTGTGGCAGTAGCACATTTTAGAGGTGTGTCAGTGTTGTTTCAAATGCAGGGAATGCTTTAGTGTGTGTGCCCCTCAGCCACCAACCAGTGAGCGTGCTGCCAATGACAGCAGTTTCAGAGAGAGCCACAGAGATGAAACAAATCTGATGCTGCAATCAGAGACAGGCTCGTCATTGCAGTGGTAGATAACACACCTTCATTATGTGCTTTTCCTGGTGAAACATTTCAATAAATATGGCTGCTCCTGCCATCCATTACACAATCCTCAGAAAGCCAACATCAGGGTGCCCAATCCCTGTGCTGGCATGTCCCCCCCCCCACATTATGTGGCACACTGTAATATGGTGGCTCCTGACGCCCACCACACACTCCCAAAAAGCCGACATAGTGCAGCCCAATCCTCATGTTTGCATTCCCCCTCTTAGTGTGCCTTTCCTGGTTAAACAGTTTCCCCTTTCCTTTCAGACACGGGGATGCCCACTCCTGGTGTTGAATGCACTCCCCCACCCATCTATCTGCCTTGTCAACATTGGTCTGCCTAGTCCCTGTGTTGGCATCCCCCTCCTGAATTGTGGCACACCAAGATAGAGATGCCGATAGGGAGAAGGGCAGGGGTAAATGGAGAAAATGACAAATGCAATAAGGACAAGGATGGGTCAAAAAGGGGTAAGGTCATCAAGAAATGGAGGGTAATGAGTATCAATGCCCGTAGTCTGGGCAACAAGTTCCCTGAACTGGTGGCCTTGATTGAAGAGGTATACCTGGATATCGTAGCAGTCACAGAAACATGGCACACGGAGAACCATGACTGGGATGTTAACATACCAGGGTACACAACATACAGGAGAGACAGGGAGGGGAGAAGGGAGGAGGAGTAGCTCTCTATGTAAGGGAAGGGATAAAAGCAACTGAACAAAAGAATAAACAGGGAGGAGAGAAGGCACTGTGAGTTACCTTAGAAACTAGAAATGGCACCACAATCTGCACAGGGGTTGTATACAGACCCCCATGTCAGGTGGGGAGGGAATGGACAAGGATATGATAGAAGGCATCCTTAGGATGGCAGAGAAGGGGGAGATACTGTTGATGGGGGACATTAATATGCCATATGCTAACTGGAGCACCTTTGCTGCAGCCACATCAAAAAGCAGGGCCATTCTCAATGCCCTTCAGGTCGCATGCCTCAGAGAGCTAGTTTTGGAACCCACTCATGAGGGAGCAGTCTTAGATCTCATACTCTTAAATGGGGACAGTGAGAGGATCTCAGATCTATAAGTGGGTAGCCATCTGGGAACAAGTGACCACCAAACAGTGTGGTTCATGATAAACTCAGCTACAGAGTCAAGCCATACAAAAGTGAGGGTTCTGGTCTTCAGGAGGGCTGACTTTGGCAAGATGGGAGAGTGCCTTAGAACAGCACTAGCAAACAGGCTAGAAGGAGAGGTGGAGCAACAATGGGGAAACATCAAAACTGCCATCACAGAGGCAACAAGCCTTTGTGTGAAGCAGATAAACAAATCAAAATGAAAGAAAAAGCCACTCGTGTTCTCAAAAGAGGTGGCAGGAAAGGTCAGGGAAAAAAAGATAGCATTTAGGAAGTATAAGGAAACACAGAAGGAACAGGACAGAGAACTGTACCAGTTAAGGCAGAAGGAAGCAGGGAGGGAAGTCAGAATAACAAAGGCCCAAACTGAGGAAGATAGCCAACTCAGTTAAGAAGGGGGATAAAACCTTTTTAGATATATCAGGGAGCATAGAAAGACAAAGGGAGGGATAGTGAAGCTGAATTGAATGGACGGTTGGTGGGTAGAGAGGGACAGTGAAAAGCAGGGATACTGAACGAATACTTCTGCTCAGTATTCACAAAAGAGGATGAGGGGAGGTGCCTAATCCAATGAACAGAAGCACTCTGGATAGGGGGGGTCGATCCCAGTCCTTTCACAGAAGAAAGGGTTCTGAAAGAACTCCTAAAACTGAAGGTGGACAAAGCAATGGGGCCTGATGGAATTCACCCCGGAATTCTAAAAGAATTAAGGGGAGAACTAATGACACCACTGACTACCCTTTTTAACAAATCATGGGAGGATGGTGTGGTATCTGAGGACAGGAGGAAGGGGGATATGATTCCCCTTCACAAAAGTGGGAACAAGATAGAGGCAGGAAACTACAGACCTATCAGTTTGACCTCTGTGGTAGGAAAAGTGATGGAATCACTTCTGAAGGAAAGAATTGTTGAGTACCTAGAGGTCAGTGGGGCACAGGACCCAAGACAGCATGGATTCACAGAGGGTAGGTCATGTCATACAAATCTAATTGATTTCTTTGACTGGGTGTCCAAAGTAGTAGATCAGGGAGGGGCTGTGGACATGGCCTACCTAGACTTTAACAAGGCATTTGACACAGTCTCACACAAAAGATTAATAGTCAAATTAACCAGCCTGGGAGTGGGTCCCAGGGTGGTAGCCTTGGTAAAACATTGGTTGGACAACAGGACACAGAAGGTAATTGTAAATGGAATCCACTCTGAAGAAGGAGGGGTTACTAGTAGGGTACCGCAGGGTTCAGTACTGGGTCCAGTCCTTTTTAATGTCTTTATAAGTGACATTGCAGAGGGACTGGAAGGAAAATTATGCCTCTTTGCAGATGACACGAAGCTCTGCAAGAGGGTTGATACACAAAGAGGCGTGGAAAGGATGAGAAGGGACTTGGCAAGATTGGAGGAATGGTAAGAAGTATGGCAGCTTGGATTCAATGCAAAGAAGTGCAAAATAATGCACCTGGGAAACAAAAACCCAGGGGAAGATTACACAATGGAGGGGGTAGTAACAACAACAATAATGGAAAGGGACCTGGGGGTAATCATATCAGATGACCTAAAGGTTAGCAAGCAATGTGAGAAGGCAGTAGGGAGGGCTTGGGGGGATACTGGGATGCATAGGGAGAGGCATCACCAGCAGAAAACTAGAAGTTGTTATCCCTCTGTACAGACAGTTGGTGAGACCCCATCTGGAGTACTGTGTCTATTTCTGGATATCCCATCTCCGCAAGGACATAGACAGGATGGAGGCATTCCAGAGGAGGGCAACTAAAATGGTGCAGGTTCTGCAAGAGAAGTCATATGAGGAGAGACTAAAGGAGCTTAACATGTATACCCTTGATGAAGGGGGGGGGGACATAAATGAAACTTTTAAGTACCTCAGTGGAATCAACAAAGTCCAAGAGGGTAGCATCTTTCAGAAAAAGAGATGTGCAAGAACAAGGAGACACAATTTGAAGATAGAGGGGGATGGCTCTGGGGCAATGTGAGGAAGTATTTTTTCAGAGAGTGTGGCCTACGCATGGGACAGTCTTCCTGAGGCAGTTGTGGGGTCTAAAACTGTAGGAGAATTCAAGAATGCATGGGTAAGACAATAGGCTGTTGGTTAAATAGGATCTGCAGCTTATCCTGTAGGTAGAGAAATGGGCAAACTAGGTGGGCCAAGCTGTCCTTATCTTCCATCAAAGTCTTTGTTTCTATGTTTCACTGGGAGCCCCACCCCAGTGTGCCTATTTTTTTTTTTTTGTGTAACCTGTAAATAAAACCTTCCCTCATGGTCTTTTTTGCCCCAGCAAGCAAGAAAATGGTCCACCATTGTCTCTCTCAGCCCCCTTCCCCATCCCCACCCTCCTTCTGTGTGCTCACCTCTGCAACCACCCCCCCACTATTTACCTCCAGAGATCAGGAACTGCAATCTTCTCTGAAGTGGAACACGTCTGCTACTCTTTAAAGCTGAACTGTGAACTGAAGAAATGACGGTAAGCTTTATAATGGGAGGCAATGGGGGGTTTTAACTAAGGTTGATATCTCAGCCATTTTTTTGAATTTTGTCCTCAAATTTTCAACATTGTGTTCTTTGGACCCTATCTCATGAACATGTCACAGTCATGTATTATCTCTGTACCGAAAGGTGATTCTGTGCAGCGACCATGAAATCACCTTTCAGGACTGATTAACGAAATGACAGTGCCACTGTTCATGAAGGAAGGTTCCAAAAAGCGCATGTTGCAAATCTGGTGAATAAAATCCAAAAAATGAATGCATTACAAGTGTGTATTGTAGAGCTTCTATGCACACTCATAACTTTGCCAATTTTCTCTTCAGATTTTCAACATTGCCATTTTTTCACACCTCCCATTTTTCCTATCCTTCCTGAAATGTGTTTTCACACCTGTGGTGCAGAATGGCACGGACATTGTGGGAAATCAACTTTTGGGACAGATTAACAAAATTACTCTGCCACTGTTCATGAGGAGAGGTTTAAAAATGCCCATGTTGAAAATTTGGTGAAAAAATTCCAAAAAAATGATTGTGTTACAGGCATGTGTTGTGCAGTTTCTACGCATATTTGTAACTTTGCCAATTTTTCATATTTTCACTCCGATTTTCAACATTGCCATTTTTACACAATTCCTCATGAACAGTACAGCTGTCATTTTTCACATCCTGCCAGAAATTGTGTTTTCACACCTGTGATGCCAAATGGCACAGTTGCTGTGCAAAACTACCTTTCAGGATTCAATAATGAAATTATAGTGCCACTGTTCATGAAGTGGGGTCACAAAAATCCCATTTTGAAAATTTGGAGTGAAAATACCAACAAACAGCCAGGACATTAGGATTTCTAACCATAATGCCCTACTCTGTAGAGACTGCTAGGCATTGGTGGAGTGACTTGGGGTCATCGGCTATAATGCTCATGCCATTCCACCCCCACCCTGCAGGCCAGTGACAGGCATCAAGGTGTGCCTTGGGGTCTTCAGCCCCAATGTTCACTCCATTCTCCTATATCGCACCCATCTCAGTGTATTTCCTTATGGAATGGGTGAGTATAAGGCCCTTAGACCCCAAGGCACACCTTGACACCTGTCAGTGACTGCATGGTAGGGTGAGGTGAAATGGCGTGAACGTTATGGCCGATGACCCGAAGTCACACACCCCAACACTTGTCAGTCTCTGCAGGGTGGGGGTGGGGTTGGTGTCAGTTCAGTACTTCACTGCCATTTCTATTATGCATCTCTCTAACGCCTGCACTACCAAGGCCAATGCCAGCAAGCCAACATTTGGCATTGACAAATGCTTGTTCGAAATGTGTTTGCTCTGAAATGGAACATTTTTCTTAAATATTTTAAAAACTGCTTAACAGCTGGACCTAAAAAACCACAAAAGCACATACAGTGCCTTGGATCAAGCTTTATGAAATCTGAAAGTTTCAGGTTTCAAAGCCTCATATTTTTTTAGTTATTGATGGCAAAAATGCATTTTAAACTTTTCAAAAACTGAGACTTCTATGTTTTTTGCACCTCTGTAACATTTCCCTCACTGAACCAATCCACATGAAATTTACAGGATCAAGAGACCTTGGCATAGAGGCAGTGCTTGCGAAATGTCATGGAAATCAGTTGAATGGGGGCAAAGTTATTAAAGTGCCAAAATTGGACTTTAACATGAAAATGTTAAATCATGCCTAATATAAAGGCGTGACCTGCCATGCCTGTATAATACATATCTATAAACATGGCAAAAACTACATTAATGCTTATTAGGGTTGCTACTACACAAAACTCAAAGCCCACAAAAGTTGAAAATTACTAATCAGGGTTGTCAAGACAATGCCCACAAAGTTGAAGATGTGATCTCAGGGTTGTCAAGTCAGTGTCCAGAAAGCTGGGAAATATGCTATTAGGGTTGTTAAACCTAAGTCCCATACCCTCCAACCTCCTCTACCCTCACGACCAAAGCCCAACCTACCGGTACAGAGCCATGCATCAGTGGTCTGGTACCTCATACAGGGCCAACATATTGTAAATTTGTAAATAACAACCCTAATCCTCCCTCCTCCCTCTTCTATCTTGACCCATGGCCACGTCTGGGGTCATGACACACAGTTCTGGTGATTCAAACATATTCAACCAATTCTAAATCTGTAATCAGAATAGTTCATAGGTTCATAGGTGTTGCAAACAAAAAACAGGGTCAAAGCCCATGTAGTTTTGTCTGTCGCCCTCTCTGTGGATATGTCACATTGTTCTGCTCCATATGACTGCCTAGTCTTTTTTAAAGCTGTTCAGATGCTCACTATTACCACATCACTTGGCAGTCTAACACCCCTTTTTCTACATGTTTATTGCCAAGGCTGGTTTGGCTGCTTCCTAATACTTGTATGTATCGTTTACTTTTTGAAAGCTAAGATGCTTAACTACTTAGTACTGTTGAATGTGATTCCTGAATTGTTTTATCTCACACTTTTGACTTGCACATTTGTAAACTGTTCTGTTCATGTATTCTGTATATGCACTGTTATATTGCACATTTTTGGCATGCGCATTTGATAACTGCTCTGTATAAACCTTACTTGTTTAATCTGTTGTCCTTTTATTAGATGTGGAACATTTGTAAAAGAGTTCATTGCTCAAAGGCATTTGTAATCCGAGACTTAATAAATTAATAAAATAAAAAATCTGCTCCAGAACTTCACCACTCTCTGTGTAAACTAATTTTCTCTCATAGTTCTCCTGTCAACTGGAATTTATGCCCTCTTAAGTTTGAATCCCCCTCTTTTAATCTAAAACCAGCACAATTCTAAAATTCCTTATCTCTATAAACTTTATACACCCTTATCATATCTCCCTTTACTCTCCCTTCTGTGCAGTCAATATAAATCAGGTTCTTCCAATCTGTCCTGATATCTCACATCTCCTATATCCCATCATCCTTGTTGTCCTTCTTTGTACAGCTTCCAGTTTATTCACATCCAATCTCCTGTTTGGGATAGGTAACTGGACTCCATATTCCAAATGGGACCTGATCAGTGGCCTGTACAATGGTACCAATACGCTCCAATCTCTACGTACAAAATTACTCCTTATGCAGGCCAGTGTCATGGAGGCATAGGTCAAGAAGCATAGGCAAAATAGGAAAGCTGTAAAATTCACAAGTAGTGTTTTGTTGTGATCAATAGCAATACAATGAAAAATAAAATTGTGCAAGATATCACTTGATACAGGCAGTTCAAACAAACAAAAGTCCTTCATCTGAGAGTTTCTCTAAAATCCTCAGCTCCTTCTATCTTTAAACAAACTTTTGCTGTCTTTTTATAAGATGTTTTCCCCGGCAATTACATTCTGCATCATGTGCTTATAAATCACACTACCTGCATTCCACAAAACATATTAAGACTTTGCCAATTTCTTTCATGTGCGCAGCCTGAAGAGTACATTAGTCTACTTACCAGGTGTAACCAATTAAGACATTCTGTCCCAGGGCTGATTTCCTGCTGTTAATTCTGTAAACAAGGTTGTGGAGGTCAAAATGCATCTCAATGTTAACCCCCTTTGTACCAGATAAACCTAAACAGCTTTCTGCATTCATTTCAACAGTATAACTATATCCATTTGCAAACCAAGGGATCTCAGTTTCATAGATAGATAGAGTAGTACCCACTAGACATGGTCAAATATTTCCAGATATTTTGTGACATTTCTAAAGAGTTTGTCTCTGCTGAGCCTACTGTGGAAAGGTATGCTGTCGAAACATCAAAACTGTGATGGCAAAACCCATTACAGCAACAATCTTGACAGGTTTCAAGATTGTCGCTGTAATGGACTGCTGGCAAAATTTTGCTGTTTCAACAGTGTTTCCCCCCACTCCAAACAAATTCTGACTCAGAGTTTGCTATCTTTAGAGTTGGGGAATGCAGAGAGCACAGTACTATGCAAACAAACGCTCAATGTTAGATAGGTGAAATTTCACCTGTCGACATTGAGGATTTTGCCAAGCCACATGTCAACAACTTTGTTGGCGATGAGGTTGGCAGAACCCTGTTGAAATTCAGAAAGCTGGAGATTTCTCTAGAAATATCACAGAAATTTCAGGAAATATCTGACCGTGTCTGTGGCTGTGACTGTATATAGATAAATAGATAGACAGACAAACAGAGATATGTGTTTACTAGTTTTACTTAGTTTGATTAGGTAGAATAAAGTCCAAAGACCCATCGAGTCTACCTCTCCACACCACATGAAGTGAAACATCTAGGTACCCAAAAGGTATTTATCAAGATAATTTTTAAACTGCTCAAAGTTAGATGCATCAACAATGTGCTGTGGTAACTTATTCCACAATTTAGCAGCTCTAATCATGAAGAAGTATTTTCTTTTATCTCTGTATGCCATTGGCACAAATAGTTGCCTATTATTGCATCTAAGAACACTGATTTGATTGGCAAACTTAAACCCACAGTCTACTTTCAAAGTATTATCTTTTAAGATATTAAATAACAGTAATAGATCACCTCTAGTTCTCAGTGTATCTAAATCATATACATTTAGTGCTGTACACCTATCCTTGTAGCTGATATTCTGTAGTTTAGGGATTAATTTGGTTACTTTTCTTTGGACACTCTCAAGTAAAATTATATGCTCTATAAGATAAGGCGTCCAAAATGCAACACCAAAATCTAGATGTGGCCTAATAAATTAATTGTAGATAGAAAGTATACAAGCTTCCTGCTTACAAAAAAAAAAATATTTCTTGACAGCAGACATAATTCGATTTGCTCTTAATGTAATATGTCTACAGTGTTCACCTGATGTTAATTGGTTAGTCAGCAGAATACGCAGGTCTCTCTCCGATGTTACTGATCTAATCTCTGAATCATTTAGATAATATTTAGAATAGTGATTTTTAGATCCTGAATGCATAATGGCACATTTATCATTATTAAAGGACATTTTATTATTTAATGACCATTTTTCAAGTATATTAATGTTATTTTGAAAATAATTGATTTGCTCGATGGACTTAACCTCATTACAAATCTTTATATCATCCACAAACTTGCTAATATGAGCCTTTAGGCCAGAATATAAATCAAATATAAAAATATTAAGCAGAGTGGGCCCCAATACAGATCCCTTGGGGACCCCACTAGTAACAACAGTAGAGTTGAAATAAGTATCATATTAACCTTTTGACTCCTAGAATTTAACCATGCTGTGACCCATAGAGTGATATGTTGATCTAGATCCATAGTAATCATTTTATCAATAAGGATCTTATGTGAAACTTTGTCAAAAGCTTTTTTTTTAATCAAGGAATAGGACATCCACTGGGATATTTAGATCTAACAGATGGTTGACTTTTTCATAAAAAACAATGAGATTAGTAGTGCACGATCTATGCTTAACAAAGCCATGTTGTTTAGGATCCCTAAGTCCCTTTGTTTCTAATTCATTTTCTAATCTATGTTTTATAATACGCTCCATAATTTTACATATAACCAGTGTTAGATTAATTGGTCAGAAGTTTTCAACTACACTTTTATAAATAGGACAAACCACTACTTGTTTCCATTCAGTAGGTAACTTGCCATGTTGTAATGATAAGTTAAACAGAAGTTTTAAAGGAGCACAAAGTGAGTTTGCAGCATTAAGTACAAAATCAGGGCTAATATCATCAGGATCTGGGGCTGAATGTGGTTTAACCATCCTAAGGGCTGCTAGTATCTCGGTCTTAGTTAATATTAAAGGCAATGGTATATCAGTTTTGCTCAAGTTTAAACTCTCCTTGATATTAAACACAGAGTCAAAAAATTATTAAATTTGTTTGTTATACTTGAGTGTTCTGTAATGATTTCACCGTTGTCAGTTAATTTCTCAATGCCCCATACTTTGTATTTTTTAATATTTATATATGAATAGAAGGCTTGTTTTTTTGTTTATTAACAGCAAGCTTAAATTCAATTTTCTTCCTTTCCTTCTTTATCAGATGTTTAGTATGTTTTAATTCATTTTTATAGGATAAGATGTTAGTCTGACTGGGGTGTTTTTTTTTCATAATTTTATGAGCTTTTTGTTTTTTATGAATTCGTGAGCGGATGGATTTAGTCAACCATGATGTAATTTTACCTTTATTATGAGTTTTTTTAATCGGTACATATAGTTTCTCAAGTTCATTGATAATTGATTTAAATAGTTCCCAACTCTGTTCAATATTTAGATTTTGAAATAAACTATCCCAACTATAACCACTTATGGCATTTTTGATTTTATCATAGTTAGCTTTATTATAGTTATATCTATATTGAGTCCTACCTTTATCTATTTTATGTCTATTTACTGCAAACATAATTGCTTAGTGATCACTGTTTCCAACTGGAGTATTTATGCTTAGATTTTCAATATCCATAGGGAGGTTTGTCATTACAAGGTCAAAGATGTTATTACCTCTAGTCTGTTCATGTACCAACTGATCTAATCCTGCAGTTATTGTACAATCTAAAAAACAACTCTCCGGTATTTTGTTAACCACAAAGAAGCAAGGGAGCAAAGAAAGAATAGAAACAGCAAGTAAAGGAAGGGGAAAAATGTGGGAGCATCATAGTGACCAATTTCTAGGTGCCACTAGGAAAATTTGATTGTGCAATCAAATAGGCAAGAGATAGACAAGTGGCAGAAAAAGAGGGTAAAAATAGATCCTTGCTTTTAACTCTCTCTGCATAAAAAATGGGACAGGGTCTTACCCAATGAGTCACATATCCCCTCTTTAAGAAGGAACCTAGTGTTGTTGTTCTTTCTCTTTTAAAAAAAACAGGTTTCCAAAACCTTCTTTTATTTCTCTTTTAACTTTACCTTGTAACATTGATAGTTCCTTGTATGTGCAGTATCCCTTTTTCATGAAACATAGTAAAGCAAATATTTCAGTTAAACACACTTTTTTAAAGTTCTTTATTCTCAATTCCTGAACCATATTTTGACTAAAAATCAGCACTGATTCTCTTTTCTGGATTTCTGCATCACTTTTAATTTAAATGGCTGTAGTACCAGATATCACCTTGTGGTTCTTCATTTGATTAAGCCAAAAGTGAGGATTGTGATCTATTATAAGTAAAAAAAAAAAATCAGCTCATAGCAAAGAAAACTTAAAGGACTCCATTGCCCATTTGTGTAGCAAAACATTATTTTTTCAATATTGAAGTACTTTATTTCTCTGTCATGCAATTTCTGACTAATATACAGAATAGGATGTTCCTCCCCATCTATATTCTTACTCAAGACTGCACCTACAGTACTTCCACCTCTGATGCATCTGACTGTAACAGAAATTGTTTCTCAATGTTTGTACTTCTTAAAACAGAGGTGGAACATAATGCAGCCTTGATGGTCCAAAAACCTTCATCACATTCTGTGAAACATTTCACATTATTGGGGTACCATGTTTTTGTGAGTTCAGTAAGGGGAATACCTACCTGAAGCAAAGCTGGAAACAAATGTCCTGTAATAACCTGCAAGACCTAAAAATAACCTGACATTTTTGTTTTAAGGACAGGACTGTTAGCTACAGCTGTTATCTTGGAAGTATCTGGCTTTACTTCTCCATTTCCCAAAATATAACCCACATATTTGGCTTCCTGCCTGCCTAATGCATGCTTGGTAGGATTAATGGTCAGACCTGTATTTTTGATAGATTGGTTAACTTCTCATAGGTGTTTCAGGTGGCTTTTCCAGACCGAACTGTACACCATGACATCATCCAGGCAAACAGAACAATAGCCAGTGTGAGGGGCTAAAATGACATCTATGTACTACTGAAATGTAGTTGGTACACCATGTAAACTAAACAGCATGGTGGTAAACTGATATAATCCAACTGGAGTGAAAAATGTAGTTCTGTCTCTGGATTCTTTAGCTAGGGGAATTTGCCAATAACCCTTGGTGACACTGAAGCTACTAATATACTTAGCAATTCCCCAGTCTGTCCACCAAATCATTTATCATGGACATTGGATAGCTGTCAAATATGGACATTTGATCATTTCCTAAAATTAAGGCAGATTTTTACACCTCCTTCTTTTGTATTTACAATCACCAATGATGATGACCAAGAATTTCTCAATTCTTCAATGATATCCAACTCTTTCATTTGTATGGCTGTGGGTGGAGCCTGCAGCCATCTTGCTGTAGCTGGGAAAATGGGATACTGAAGCACAAATTTTAGCAGTTGTCAGTGTACCCTTCCACAACTGCAAATCAGTACACCAGTTGAATGAAATACTCTCTTCTCTCTGAGTAGACCAGTTCCAACACTATTTGTTTGGCTTGTTTGGCTCTCTCCTCATGCCTGCTTTAAGTGACCTGACCGTTTATGTCTCCAAGAAGGTACAAATGCAAGTTAATTACACCACTTCTTTGAAGCAGTTTAACTGTCTGCAACAATGCAATTAGAAACTTTTTTTGCAGGATAGAGAGAGAGAGAGCAAGAGAGAGAGAGGGGAAGAGAGCTGTCCAGTTTGTAGCTAGACATATACCAGGCATTTGTAAAAAGAGAACATTGGAAGTCTATTTGACCTGTTTTAACACAGAATTTAATATATTCACTTGCTGTCTTGTTAATTGTATTTATTATTGAAGTGTGATTTGCTAGTCTTTGGAACCTAAATAATTTACTGACATAATTTTCAATAGAGGACACAACATGGTTTTAGAGGAAGTAACTCCAGAGGAGATTCAAATTACTTGATCAGTCCCAAATGTGTGTGTGTATGCATGTGTGTGTCAATGATTTATCTTCTCTGGACAGCTGCTTTATGCTAATCCTCAGAAGTCCAAGACAGTGAAGTAGTGCACACAAAGAAATCACTGAATCAGTATAAGTTTTAAGCAATTTTTACTTTGAATGCTTACAATTTTAGCTCAATGCAGATTTTACAAACTTCCTGATTGTAGCTTTTCTCTAGTGCCTCAACTCTGGTGAGTCTTCAGTGGGAGTTTGGACCTTTATGTTAACCCTCTCAAGACCTTTCTATCTGTTACTAACATTGAAACTATCATGGCTTTTTATTTGTAGGAGGGGTAAATGATAGCCAACTAATGTTTTAGAGTTTTCCAGAGGTTGCAATGGGCATCATAGGGGATTGTAAAAAATCATCATGGTGCCAGCTACCACACCTGGATACACCAGAATGCATATCTCTCACCCTGCCAGGACCCAAATGAGGAACGCTGCCCATTAAAATCAGGGACACATGCTCACAATCAGGGGCACATTTCTTACTTGACATACAGTGCAGGGTCACAATTTGTACATAGATTCATAGAATATTACAGGTCAGAAGGTCTCATAATGAACTCTTAATGACCCACCACTTATCAGCAGAGATGCAGCGAATTTAAATTTCACTGGCGAAGTGCCCGTGAAGTGGGCACTTCACATTGTCACTCTGCTATGTGAAGTGGCCAATGCAAAAGGCTCACTTCACCTTGTAATTATTACTTCGCATTGTCATTCTGCCTTAGTGCGAAGGAAGAAAAAGTGACAACAATATTTGCAGCTCTTCACACACACAGTCACAAGAATGAATGTTCATCCCCAAAAATGCTATTGTCTTGTGTCCAGAAAACTCCCCAGTGCTAACGAAGTGAAATGGGAGCACAAAAAGAAATGCAAAGTCTCCCAGAAAAAATGGCACACTCAGTCATGCATGCAGTAGTCACACAAAGTCACCCGAATTAATGAGCATCCCCAAAATGCTACTATCCTGTATCCAGAAAATTCCTCACTGCTGACAAAGTGAAATGAGACCATAACAAGAAATGCAAAGTCTCCCAGAATTAATGGCACACTCAGTCATGTGCACAGTGGTCACACACAGTCACCAGAATTAATCTGCATCCCCAAAATGCTGCTGTCTTGTGTCCAGAAAATTCCCCCATGCTGATGAAGTGAAATAAAAGGGTAACAAAAAATGTAAAGTCTCCCAGAATTAATGGTGCAGCGGTCATACAGAGTCACCAGAATGAATGTGCATCCCCAAAATGCAACTGTTTTATGTCCAGAAAATTACCCAGTGTTGATGAAGTGAAATGAAAGCATAACAAGAAATATAAAGACTCCCAGAATTAATGGCACACTCAGTCATGTACACAGTGGTCAAACACAGTCACCAGAATTAATTTTCATCCTTCAAATGCTACTGTCTTGTGCCTGAAAATTCCCCAGTGCTGATGAAGTGAAATGAGAGGGTAACAAAAAATGCAAAGTTTCCCAGAATTTGTGGCATGCTCCATCATGTGCACAGTGGTCACACACAGTCACCAGAAATAATATGCATCCCCAAAATGCTACTGTCTTGTGTCCAGAATATTCCCCAGTGCTGATGAAGTGAAATGAGAGGGTAACAAGAAATGCAAAGTCTCCCAGAATTAATGATGCACTACATCATGCACGCAGTGGTCACACACAGTCTCCAGAATTAATGTGCATCACCAAAATGCTACTGTCTTGTGTCCAGAAAATTCCCCAGTGCTGATGAAGTGAAATGAGAGCTTAACAAGAAATGCGAAGTCTCCCAGAATTAATGGTGTACTGCAAATGCACAGACAGATTAAGATTGTGCTGCACACTCAAGAGATGCAGACGCAAAGGCATAACAACATCTAACCAGTGCTCATAAGTCACAAATCCAAATCTGGAAAAGAATACCTTTCGCTGGTTGGGGGGGGCGTGCAGCGCACAGCAGGAACAGTCCACTATCAGTAAAGATACCACAAAGCAGTATAAAAAATTCATTCAGGTGCAGTGGATAGCAAGTTCACACTGCTGCAATTACTGTGTGGCACAATAAAAGGTGTCTGATTTAATTGCACTCATAGTACACACACTCCCATACACTACAAGTAATGCATAGCAAATTTAAACCTTTAGTAATATAACCAAATGTTTTAAACAAACTGTTGTAGTGCAGCAGTGTATAATTTCAATCAGTAAAAAAAGTCAAGAAGTACTGAAAATATTACTGTGTGTACATCGACACAGTTATACAAGAAAAAAATAACCAAAACAGAAAGACTGCCTTTTTCTCCCAGTTACTCTACCTACACCACAGAGATGCCCCTCCCCCAAAGCACACTTTACAGTACACAGAATGACTGTTCTAAATTAACATTCAAAATTCACACACTAACAATAAACACTCGATATGAGTAGAGGAGGGTTTCCTACAATCGATGTACTAAATTATGAGCAAAACAAAAAAGTTCAGAAAGTTTTTTTTAACAGTTTTAAGAGCATTCGAATCACAGAGCTCTGAGAGGAAACTGTCTTCCTCTTCCACTACACATACTACACAGAACTGAGGCTGTGCAGAACAATCTAGAGCCCAAGTGACCTGCAATCCAATGAAGCACTGCAAAATTTGCCTTTGGAGCTCAAAAACAAGGCGAAGTGAGGTATAGTACATTGATTTCAATGTACTTCGCCTTAAAATTGGTGGAGAAGTGGTTTGGGGAAGGTGGAATAATGGAAAGTCATTGTTTTCAATGGACTTCGTGTTTCCCATTATGAAGCAAAGTACTCCACTTCGTGTTGCGTAGTACTTTGTGGATTCCTTGTTACTCCGTGAATCACTTCGCAGAGTGAATTTCAGCCACTTTGCCCACCACTATTTATGAGTCGAAATGTCTACTCCTATCATCACCCATGAACATATCCAATGATTTCTAAAATGCTTCCATAGTGTAACTAGAAACGACATAATGTGGTAGACAGTTCCTGGCTGACAGAATGTGTTGGCTGTACCAGTTTCTTCTCTTTGTGGTTCTATAACAATTACCTCTTAATTGTAAATGATGTGACCTAGTTATCTTAGTCTTGTCACACAAGTAAAGTCTGATAGATTGTAAATGAAATTGGTCCTTTGTTGTACTGTAAACTAGGCACAGATCTCCTCTAAGCCTCCTAAAATCGATGGAGAACAGATTTAATTCCTATAGTACATTGTGGTATCTTTTGTGTCTCATATTTCTAATCTGTTTAGTCATTTGTCTCTATCCCTTCAACCATTCTTTTATTTGTAATGGATTGTGATGAACAAAATGGAGAATAGTACTTCATATGTGGTTTGACCAGGGTTGTATACAATGGCAGAATCACTTTCCTCTTCCTATAGTACTCATTCTGTTCCTAAAAATACATCCCATTATTTTGTTACATTTTTTTACCATAATCTTGTTATGTGTGTTAAAGCTCAGGTCATTAGTAATTGTAACACCTAGATCATTTTCGTTTGTTGTCTCTTCTGAAATAGTATTATAAAGTTTGTATTTCATGTGTTTTATTGTGAAACCCAAAATGCATAACCTTACATCTCTTTTCATTAAACAGTAATTTGCTTTCCATTGTCCAATTAGTTAGCCTATTAAGATCATTTAGTAAGTTATCTGCTTCATGCTGATTAACTACAATTGCTCCTGTTTTGCAGTTGTCAGCATACTTTTGCACATGTTTTATGTAATGTTTCCAAGTCAGAAATATAAATGTTGAAAATGTGGGTCCAAGCACAGAGCCCTGGGATATGCCACTCATCATGACTCCCCAGCCAGACAGAAAACATCTGATATTAACTCATTGGTGTCCATTTTCTAACCAGGATTCTATCCATGATATCAGATTAGGGTGTACTTTAATTTTGTTTAGTTTTCCAATTAGTTCTCTATGTGGCACAGAGTCAAACACTTTTGAAAAATCCAAACAGATAACATCCACTGCCAATCCTTCATCCAGGGTTGCACTCACAGGTTTGAGAAAGGTTAACAAATTAGTCAAACATGATCTCCCCAAACTGAATCCATACTCTGAGATGTCCACTGGTTGAATCCTAGATATGTTCTCCACTATCATGTCCTGAATAATTCCATCAAGCAATTTTCCCAGTATTGAGGTTATACTAATTAGTGATAATTTTCAACCTTATTCATGTCCCCTTTCTTATAAATAGATGTGATTGCAGCATCCTTCCACTCAGATATTGCCCTACTCTCCATTAAGCACTTGTTAAAAAGTATAGTTATGGGTCCCACAAGTTCAAGTGCTAGTTATTTTAGCAACATGGGATAGACCCTGTCTGACCCTGCAGATTTATCTGTTTTGAGTTTGTTCAATTTGTCCATAAAAATTGTTAGGAGTAACTATAGGAAGATCTGTTCTATGATCCTGGATGTTTTGGTCCGCATCATTATTCAGCTTAGATTGAAACATGCTGAGAATATATTTATTAAATTCTGTAGCTATACCATTTACTACCACTCCCTTTTTTTGTCCATCAACCAGTTTGCCACCCAGTTGACCAACTTCTGACCCACCCCAAGCCTACCCAGCTTATTAATCAATCTTCTATGTGGAACAGCATCGAAAGCTTTGCTGAAGTCGAGGTAGGCAACATCAACTGCTCCCCCTTGGTTCACCACTCTGGTTACCCAGTCAAAGAAATCTATGAGATTAGTTTGACAGGACCTTCCTTTTGTAAATGCATGCTGTCTTGGATCCTGTGCTCCCATGGATTCCAGGTGTTGCACTATCCTTTCCTTAAGGAATGCCTCCATAATCTTGCTCACTACCGAGGTAAGACTGGCTGGTCTGCAGTTCCCTGCCTTATCCCTGCTACCACTCTTGTGAAGTGGGATTACATGAGCTTTTTTCCAATCTTCTGGAACCTCTCCTGTGCTCAGAGACTCACTAACCAGTTCTGATAATGACTCTTCTAGTTCCACCCTTAGCTCCTTTAGTACCCTGGGATGCATGCCATAAGTTACCATTGCCTTGTCCACTCTGAGCTTATCGAGCTCTTGTAGGACCCTTTCTTTTATGAGGGGACTAGTGCACACCTCCCTCTTCCCTGTGTCCATGGCGCTGAGCTGTAGGTCCTGCCCTACCTTCTCTTCAGTAAGTACTGAGCAGAAGTATCTATTTAAGATAGATGCTTTTACACAGTCCTCCTCCTCACATGCCCCCTTATCCTCTTTGATCTTAGCAATACCTGCTCTGGACTTTCTCCTTTCACTAATTTATCTATAGAAAGTCTTGTCACCTTCTTTTACTGTTTGTGCTAGTGTTTCCTTGGTTTGGGCCTTTGCCTGCCTTACTGCCTTCCCTGCTTCCCTTAGGGAAGTTTGGTATGTCTCCCTATCTTCATCCTGCTGCGTTCCCTTATATTTCCTGAAGGCCAGCCTTTTGGCTCTGACCTTTTCTGCTACTGTTTTTGAAAACCAAAGTGGTTTCCTTCTTCTTTTGCACTTCCTTTTCTCTCTAGCACAGTGGGATGTTGCTTCAAGTATTGCATCTTTAATGTTTGCCCACTTTGCCTGCCCCCCACCTGTATTTCTTTTTGCCAGGACTAGTTTAACTCTACTGGCCATTTTATCAAAGTCACCTCCTCTGAAGTCCCATATTTTTGCCTTGGAATGGGATGATTTAATTATAGTGGCCAAACTGAACCAACCATGTGATGGTCATTGGCCCCCAGGTGACCTTCTACCTGGAGTTCTGTGATCCTTTCCCTGTTAATCAGTACTAGATCTAGGATAGCCCTGTCTCTTGTGGGTTGTTGTACCAGTTGTTCTCAATACAGTGGTCTAATTTCTGACTGATTCTACTCCATACTGTGTCCACGTTGTCCTTTTCTAAATCAGCTTCCCAATTCCAAGTCTTTAAATAGGCTTTCATTTTCATATAGTCAGCCTTCCAATAACATTTAAAGGTAGTTTGTCCCTTAATTCTTTCCTTGGATGTATCCCAGACTAGATTGACCAAACAATGATCACCATCTCCCGGGGTGCCTCTATTTTAATATTTGAGGTTTTATTTATGGTATTTGTGAATATAAATTCTAAAATGTTTCACTTCTGGTGGGTTCTCATACTATCTGAGTTAAACATTTTTGTGATGTAATCTCCAGAAATTTATTCTTTAAAGGGACACTGTCAACCTGTTTTTCGTCATATTATTTCTAGTTAAAACCCTACATTTTATGATTGCTTACCTTCTCTAAAATTCATTGATGATGCTGTTTGTTTTGTCTTTCTCCTTGTTTAGTAGAACAGAAATGCATGCTAATGTATATTTATAAACAACCTTGTTTTGTTTACAATCCTGGATGTGATCTTACTGCATACTTCCTGAGCATTGGAAATACACCCAAACAGTACAGTCACTCATGAGGCAGTAGCCTCCTAAACCCCCAGTGCATCATGAGGGACTATACTGTGTTGTGGGTGTTCCCAAGTCCAGGAAAGAAGCACTTGGAGCTGATCAAGGAATGTAAACAAACATGTGTTTGTGTGGTAACACCAGTATGGTGGCCAGTCTGTTTTTCACTTCTTTGAAGAAGAAAAAAGTCAGAATCAAACTACCAGCTACATCAGCAATCTTTACAGAATGTTGGCAATCATGAAATTTGTTTTTTAAACTAAGGACAATTTGAGACCTAAGGGGGTTGACAGTGTCCTTTTAAGGTTCCCGTGCCCTCTGTGGTATTCCAATTGATGTTTGGGAAGTTAAAATTGCTCAAAAGGATATAATCACCTTTAATTTCTAACTCATTTATTAAATCCAAGAAGGTGGAATACAGGGCACCTAGATTCTCAAGTGAAGAAAGTGTTACTTTCTTCACTTGAGAATCTAGGTGCCCTGTATTCTAGCCCAATTGTCAGCTTTTCTACAGGTAGTTGTAACTCAACCCAAATCAGTTCCACCTGATCAGGAATCACAATCTTGTCTATAGCTGGATGCTATAATACAGTAACTTCATACAGTATATACCTAGTATGGTGTCACCACTCTATGAGTAGTATATTGCTTTACGTGTGATCCCCTTTATTTTTTTCTCCCTTGCTCAATGCATATATTGTTACATAGACAATGACAGCAGAAAAAGATCAATGGTCCATCTAGTCTGCATAGACTTTCCTATCTCCCCTGGACCTATTGTCCATACAGAGTTTTATCTCTCCAGGTCCCCCCCAGTCCCCTCATTAATGCTGCTGACCTGAACTAACACCAAACCCTTCACTGTGTCCTAGTCATGCTGAAACCATTTATGGTCTTGGTGACAACCACCTCCGCTGGTAGACTGTTCTACAACTTCATCACCTTTCCCATAAAATAGAATTTCCTCACGTCCCTCTTAAACTTCCCCCCCTTCAGTTCCAACTCTTGATCTCAGGTGCTTGTTTATCAAAACATGTTTGCTTACAGTTCTTGATCAACTCCCATTGCATCTTTCATGGACTTGGGATGCCTCCCCATAAAACAGCATTATGCAGTGGGTGGGGAGGAAGCTCAATACAGCCTTATCAGCTCTGACTAGAACATGTTTGTATTGTCTTAACCATGTCTGCTCTTAATTGCTCTGGTAATCTGTATGTCTTTTGTCTGATAGGGCCAACATTTTCTGTCACTATTATATGCTTGACCTCTTTTGCTCAACCTGCAAGTGTGGTAAAAGTACTTCTAAATGTCTTTACCAAGTTATGAATTTCTGTGGTTTGTTTTGTGGGTAAAGAAACATTCATGTTTATAGCATTCAGAGTTACATTTGTTCCAGTCTGACATAAACTATATCAGCATCATCTTTAGCAGTTTCTGGTAATACTAATAAAGCAACCTTTGGTATTTTTTCACCCTTTTGTATTTCTTCAGGAGATTTGCATGGTATATCTTTGCAGGATTTTTCCTATTAGGTGGTCTCCATCTCATAGTTAACTGTACCAGTACATCTAACCTGTTTATAAGGCCCTTTCCATTTCATCAACTGTTTTTTTTCTGTAGTGGGTAACAGTAACAAGACAAGATATTTTCAACTGACTCAAGAATGTTTTCTTTTATCCCATGGTCATAATACACCTTCTGCTGCTTTGGGGCCTCTTCCTTCTTACTGTGGACATTTTCAGCATATTTTGCCAGTTCCTTTCTCAGTGCACACATATAAGATGTAATTGATTCTTTCTGAGTGGTGTCATATTTCCATGTTTATTTTATTACGTCTGTTGGCCCTCTAGGCTGTCTACCATACAACATTTAAAAGGGTGAAAACCCTATTCATGATTGTAGCACTTCTCTGTAATCAAAAAGTAGGTAAGGTAAATATTGGTTCCAATCTTTCCCTTCACCTTTCCCAAACCTTTTTAACACACATTTTAGGGTTTCATTAAAATGCTCAGCAAGACCATCTGTCTGAGGATAAAGGGGAAGTTCTTATGGCAGTGATACGTAATAGTTGGTACAATGCCTTCAGTAATGCAGGACAAAATTACTACCCCGATCAGTAATAATCTCCTTAGGTATGACCACCCTGCTCCTGTGACAGTACACACTATAGTTTCCTCTGGGTATCAAGTATCATACTCACATACTACCAATATTAATTGATTACCATTCTTACTTTTGTCTAAGGGACCAACAATATCCATTGCAATTCTCTCAAAGGGTACATCTATCAAAGGTAGGGGCACCAGTGGCACCTTGTCATTTTTAGTCACTGGGGTTACTTTCTGACATTCAGCACAAGAACTGCAATAAGCAGCAACATCCTCATGAATCCCATGCCAATAAAATCTGTACAACAGTCTGGCAAGAGTGCAGTCCCTCCCCAAGTGATTAGTCACAAGATTTTCATGTGTCATCTGTAACAACTCAGTTCTATACTTCTTTGATATGATCAACTGTTCTACAGTATATGTTCCTGCATCTGAGGATTAACCAAAACTCTGTACAGTAGCACATTACATTTTTTGAACATTGGTTCTCCCTGTTTTTGTTTCACCCCAAATAACCCTGTATAGAAACATTGTTAGCACAGAAACAAAATCAAATCAGTTATCAGTTTAGTTTCATCATTTTCATATATCAGCTCCTTATGTCTATCAGCCTTTTGATGCCACTGTTTTTAGGGCTGTGGGCAGAGCCTACAGCACTATTGGGATCAGACTGAAGCTCTAAAATGGCTGATCATGGAACTCCCTTTTTGGACATTTGGAAGTATTCCTCCACAGCTGCAAAATAGTGCACTCTCCCTCTGATTTTTGCTATTTGCTGCTCTATGTTAAAGACCTCTGAAGGGAGGGGGATGCTACTGTATTGTACCTCAGAACTTCTCAGGATATTAGCAAAAAAAACTTTTTAAACTGCTGTTTCTCTCATCTGTCTATCTCAGTCTAATAGATGTATTCTATTTCTTTCAACAACCTAGTGGTTAACTGACTATATGATGTCTGGAATTTACTGAACCTCTGAAAGTCAGGCTACAGTGTCAGATTACAGACAGTGCAGTTTTCAGGCTGTGTTAGCTATCTCATTCCTATGGGCATACACACACACACACACACACACACACACACACACACACACACACACATATACACGTAGCATCATGTACTCTGACTAAATAAATTCAAGAGGACTGAATTAGCAGCATGCCAGTTTTTGATGATTGTGACTAAACAGCACTATATGGCACCAACAAGAAAATAACTTTGGTCATTTAGTAGCTCTTCACAGCCCTATTGGCTCTGGCTAAATCTTGTTTTCAGGTGTATTCTTTCTTTCCTGGACTTCTGAATTTTGAAACTGGGCTCAAACAAGTCCAAATCAAAGTCACCAAGAATGAAAAGAATCTGCAACATCTAATATTTTCTTTGCCTGTGCTCTTGTTACTGTAGCTGCTGATGCAGCAGGATTTACTCCCTCTGTGATTAATTTTGCGAGTTCTGGAAAGTCATTTCAAATAATCACAGGTACAGGTAACTTAGGTACTACCCCAACTTTCCTTTGGTGTGACAGAGCTCCTGGTACCTTACTGCCCTAGGCGATCGCTCTGCTCAGCAGACGAGGGGTTGCTAGAGATTCCTAGGGTTTCTTTAAAATCTTTGGCGGGGCCATGCTTTTATGTACGTGGCCCTGACCCTTTGGAATTCTCTTCCCTGTCCACTTTGGGAGTGCATGTCCATGGGGAAATTTAAACAGGCCTTAAAGACCCACTTGTGGTTGAGGGCATATCCCTGATGATGATATTTTATAGCATTTTATGAACTCAGTATTTATTGTATTTGTGTTTATTTTATCGTTTTATGTAAAATTTGCTGTTAAGGTGCCTTGGTTTTAGAAAGGCACTGTAAAAATAAAGAATTATTATTATTATTATTAATGCTCAGAGTCACTTGGGTAGTAGGATAATTCAGAGTGCCCAAGGATGCATATGACCCCAGTTCCTGGTCATTTTGCACAGTCGTTTATCAGATCTTCAGCATTAAGCCAAGGTCTGTTGGCTTCCCTAATCTATTAGTATCTTCACAGTCTTATCTCCAACCTTGCCAAGTTTGCTCCAGTGTTACCCTCCTTATTTTTATGGCAGTTCCTTGCAAAATGTTCTGACCTATTACTGTTATAGCAAATAAAGTCTTTGAGTGCAGATTTGTTACCCCATCAAAGTTCTTATCTGACATAAAGTTAAACTGGAAAAAAGGTTTTACTGTTCCTTGGTTGTTATTTCACCGCTGTGGTGTATCTCAAAGCCCTTGTTCAAGGAACAGCCCTTTCTGCACTTTCTGGATGGTGTTCTTTTACCCAAAGCTGCACGTCTGTGGGAAGGATGGTGATTAATTGCTCTATTGCAAAAATGCCGATGATCTGTTAGCCTGTTTTGCCCTTTGGTGGGAGCCATTTAATGATAAGTTCTCTTGAATATGGTGAGGACTTCTTGAGGATTGCTGACTGAGTTGTACTTTAGTGACCAGAATCTCTGCCTGTAGGGCTCTCCTGAAATGTCATACGTTTTAAGGATTTCTCCTTTTACACTGTACTGTCATTGTTTTCTGACTGTACAGTGTTTGTTTTGCCGTAGGAAAGCTGAGCTTTACCTGTCTGATAAGGTACCAGCCTGATTGCCCATTGCTGTTATGGCCATTGGCAGACTCCGGTGATCTGTACAAAGGTTGTCAGGTATACTAACATACTAAAATGCCAGCAGAATAGGCCTAATGGTCTTTCGTGTCTGCTCGTTTGGTCAGTCCCCAACCTGGGTGCTGACCTTGCTGTCCCCCTCGCCTTCTCTGGCTTCTCCCTTCCCAGTTCCGGATATTCTTGCTGCATTGGATTTTGCTTCCAGAACCCTTCCCCTGTACCTGTCCCACCCCCTCTTGAACTCCTCCACTGTCTCTGCCTCCACCAGCCCCCTAGGCAGTGCATTCCATGGCTCCACCACCCTCTCAGTGAAGTAGCACTTCCTCCTTTCTCCCCGAATCTTCCCCTCCAGCTTCCAGCCATGCCTCTAGTGGCCCCTTCCTCCTTCCTTTGAAGCACCCGACTGTTCCTCCCTATTTGCCCTCTTCATGTACCTGAAGACCTCTATCATGTCCCCCCGGTCCCTTCTCTCTTCCAATGTGTACATATTTAGCTCTTCGAGCCTCTCCTCATAGGTCCTGCCCCCAAGCCCCAAATCATTTTGGTTGCCCTCCTCTGGACCCTCTCCAGGAGGTTAATGTCCCGCTTTAAGTGTGGCCTCCAAAACTGCACGCAGTACTCAAGGTGCGGCCTCACCAAGCAGTTATACAGAGGCAGTATCACTTCCCTCCTTCTGGAGGTGATCCCCCTAGCGATGCATCCCAGCATCCTGTTGGCCTTGGCTGCTGCCCTCCTACAAGTCTCAGAGTTGTTCATCTTGACATCCACCACCACTCCCAGGTCCCTCTCAGCCATCGAGTCTTGTAGCATATCCCCCCAGGGTGTACACTTGACCTGGGTTTCTGGCCCCTAAGTGGAGTACCTTGCATTTCCTGCATTGAACCTCAGCTTCCACTTTCTAGACCATCTTTCCAGAGCCTCCAGGTCCCCTGTAGGGCCACCCTCCCTCCTCCCCATCCACCACCGCCCCAGTTTCAGAGTCATCTGCAAAGAGACTCATCTCACTCCTGATTCCTGTCCTTATGTCAGATACGTGAGGCGTTGAACAGAAGGGCCCAAGGACTGATCCCTGGGATCCCACTAATGACCCTCCTTGGGGATGAGACTATCCCACTCAACTACGACCCTCTGGGTCCGGTCCTGAGCCAATTGCCTATCCATCTGATCATCTGGTTCCCCACCCCCATTTCTCCCAGCTTATCCAACAGGCCCACATGAGGAACAGAGTCAAATGCCTTGCTGAAGTCCAGAAAGAGGACATCCACTGGTCTACCCAGGTCCAAGGCACTTGTCACCCAGTCATAGAACTCCACCAGGTTTGTCTGACACGATTTCCCCGGGATGAATCCATGCTGTCTATTGTCCAGGCACCCTGACTTATCCAGGCCCCCAGCCTCTCCTTGACAATGCCCTCCATCACCTTGCCACCACTGAGGTCAGGCTGACAGGCCTGTAGTTCCCTGCCACCTCCCTTGATCCCCCCTTGTGGATAGGCACTATATGTGCCACCTTCCAGTCTTGGGACACCCACCCTGTCCTCAGAGAGATGGTGAAAAGTTCTGCCAGGGGTTTTACCAGGACATCTGCAAGTTCCTTCAGCACTCTGGGATGTAATTTATCTGGCCCCGGTGCTTTCTCAGTCTTAAGGGAGCTGAGGGCTTCCCTCACTCTCTCAGCTGTGATTTCCACTTCCGGTACCCCTTCTCCCTGCTTAGCCCTCCCCCCACCTGCCAGTGATGCCTCCCCCTCTCCCCAGACCTGCCGATCGGTAAGGGTCCCCCCTCCTCAGTATCTCTGTCTCCTCCCATGTATGATGCAGCACCCCCATTTTCCCTGGTGAAAACTGAGGTGAAGTACTCATTTAGTACCTCAGCCTGCTCCCCCGGGTCTTGTGCCCATCCCTCCCCTGATTTAATCCTGCTAATCTGCCCCTGCACCCTTCGTTTTTCCCCAATGTATCTAAAGAACCCCTTGTTCCCTCTCCTAATTTCCCTGGCCAGGTTCTGCTCCTTCCTTGCCTTAGCCGCCCTCACCACTCTAGTGGCCCTTCTAGCCATCAGCTCGTACTCCCCCTCAATCCCTTTCACTCCTTGAGCACTTGAATTGCTTCTAGGCTGCTTTCTTTCCCTGCACCACCTCCTGGACCTCCCTGGTCCACCAACAGGGTTTTTGGGCCCTACCGCATTTTTGTCTTACTCTTGCACAGGTACTGGTAGCATCCTGCACCCCTCTCCTGATGATTTCCCACCTACTATCAGCGTCCATGTCTGACCCAATCCCATCCAAATGCTCCTTAAGGATCCTTCCCATTTCCTTAAAATCTGCCCCCTGAAGTCGGTTACTTCTGTCTTTGTGCAGCCTTTGTACAGCCTTTGTGCAGCCTTCTACCCCTCCTAGGTCCAGGTATGCATCAATATCATCTGAGGGACTCAGCTTTGTAAGTTTAATGTCTTTTAAGTTGTTTGTGTTTTGCTGATCTGCTGGACATGTACCAGATTCTCCAGCTTTGATAGCTTGCAAGGTATCCAGGCATCACTACTCTTGTCACTGCTTCTCTTCTCTTCTCTTCTCTTCTCTTCTCTTCTCTTCTCTTCTCTCTCTTCTCTTCTCTCTCCTCTCCTCCTCCTCTCCTCTCCTCTCTCCTCCTCTCTCTCCTCTCCTCTTCTCTTCTCTTCTTCTTAGTCTCTCTTTATTGTATAGCTCAACATTTGAAGAAGGCAAACATGCTTTCAGGTTGTGTCTCTGCCTGTTCTTTTTCTTTCCTCAGTGGTACTGGCTGTACAGTCTCAGTCTGGACTTTCATTTCTGCTTTTAGTTTGGCTGCCATTCTTTTAGTAATCACTTCTGGGCTTGCTGTTGCAGGATCCATACCTTTCTTTTATGTTTCCCTGGTAGCAGGTCTAATACCCAGTTATAAAACTCATGATGTACAGTATGCACAGCATAACTCCCACTTTGTCTGGCATCAACTGTTGTAGAAGCATAGGTCAGGAAGCATAGACAGGCCAGGAGAAGTTATGCAATTAGCAAGTAGTGTCTTATTATTATCAATAACAGTAAAATAAAAAAAATAAATTGCACTGATAAACATCTGACTGTCATCTTTGGCCCCCATATTCCAAAGTCCCCTGGAAAATGGCACAAGTGCCTGCACCACTCATCTGAGATGTGCCGTCCCAAATAAATACAATATTCAGAAGATGCACTGGAGGATGAGCTGGCACATACAGCACTGAATATTGCATCAGCTCACCAATGTGCAACTGGACATGAGCCGCACATCAGGGCAGGACCGAATAGGGGGAAATTGAGCATGTCAGCCTGGGACAGTGGAGCAACAGGGCAGGACTGAATATGGGAAATGAGCAGTGCAGAAGAGCAAAAACAAGGAGAGAGCACCCAAAGGTACAGGGGATGACAGTGGCACAAGGAGAGTGCAACATGGGCACAGGCATAGCCCCTGAGGGTACATCACTATGCACCACACACAGACCACTAGCTGGAGGAGTACTAGACACAGTGGGCATGGCACACAGAAGGGCATGGATGAAGTTCCACAGCACTGATAGTGCCAGTGGTCAGTGTGGCCTGGCCAGGCACAGTGACAACAATGCTGATGTGCCAAGCAGGGCAGACATGGCAGCCAGAGCACAGGCAAAGCATGCCACTGGTACACTAGCACACAGGCAGAAGCCTGTAGGCCACACAGGTGGAACACACCCACAGCGAAACAGGATTGCAAACAGCACAACACAGCAGCAAGCGGACCAGGACAACAGCAGAGGTAGGCACAGCACCCACACAGGGAACCAGTGCAAGTGACAGCATAGGCTGCCATGATGGAAACTCCACAGACAGCCCAGAGGAAACCATGACAAACACAGTGGTGCCATTACCTGGGGGGACTGAGTGTATGGGTGTGCAATGGGACAGAGACAAAAGGGCAGTGAAAAGCAAGGGGCAGTGGGCCAACTTTGCACCACAGCAGGTGATGGCAATAACAGCAAAGGAAGGACCGCTGACACAAGCACAGTCAGGATGTAACACTTTTTAATACAACAAAATAAAACAGGAACAACCAACAATCAACACAGCACTGGAAAAGGGAATACAAAACTATATACAGCATAAAATGGGGTTGTGGAGCAGAGTTGAATGGGTAAAAGGATATATGGGGGGACAATATACAGATGGATGGCAAGGTTCTGGATGTGGGGGTGTAGATAAAGAGGCTATTTACAGTGCACACAGGCCACAGTGTCCACACAAGCCCAAGCTGTTATGGGCTCGCCCCCTGAACAGGTGGCCCCCACTCCATAGTTCCCATAGTATGTCATGGGCCACCCTCAGTAGTGCTCCCTGGTGGCAAAATATGGTGGCCAGCAGCTCCTGACTGAAGATGATATGGCCATGGATCACCACTCTTCCCTGGCTCCTCTGGCATTGCTCCACTACAGCATGGGCATCCTGATGACATATGGGAGGAAACACTGAACACATACTCAATGCCACAGTCCACCAAGGCACAGTCCCCCCCCGGGATGGAGTGGCTGTGCATGCCAGATGTCAGCCAGGCCCTTACACAGGGCTACCACACCATGCACACAATAGACTGATGAAATGCCATGCAACAGTGCCACACAGTGCATGGAACATAGCACAGGGAAAAGGCAATGTCAGCATTTGCATGCACTGGACATTGCCAAGGGACATGTGGCCATGTCGCCAACAGCGTGTAAACCTGACATCTGTGTGCCCCATGTGTGTAGGCCTGGTAGTGGCCTCATGTGGGCTCTGATGAGTGCCCACAGTCCTGAACAGACACACTGGATGGAGACCAACACACAGGAACCAGGTGCACAGTTGAGCTGCTGCATGGTGCCAAAACAACAATCCATGTGTGCAAGGCTGGCACCAGATGGGCATGCACAATAAGCAGGCTGCCTGCTGTGGGCAATCCAAACCCCCTCAAAACCTGTGGAACAGCAACATGCAGCACTAGCAGCACACCTGCATGAAGCACAGTGTGACACACCCGACAGTGTTCTGGGTCCGTCCCCTACTGCCACACCACTATCACCTGCCTGCCTGCTGGCTTAGCACCAGCTCTGGTGCTGCTCCTTCTGACCTGCAAGGGGGATACAATGGTAAAAGCACTGTGAGCAGCATGCAGCACCACAAGCCCTCCCCAGTCCAGGGGCACAACAGTGACATGGCACATCATGGCATGACATGGCATGGCATGGCACAATGTGTGGCCTGGTGACAGGAAATGCACAAAGGGGACCTACAGAGACACAGCAGCACCACCAGCATGGCCCACCATTGCACCCAGGGCCAGACAGTGTCATGCAGAGCAACATGAGCCTGCCCCCACAATCAGGGCCATGGCAACCATGTGGGCAGTGTCACCCACCACTGCCACACACTGCACACCCCCAGTAGTAGGCAAGAAAAGCATGCACACAGTGCATACTTACCTCCGCATGGAACTACCCCTGTAGGCCCAGTCATGCAGGCAGCCCAGTCTGCCTGGATCTCTCCTGCACAGGTCACCATACCAGTGCTTATGCTGCTTTCCAGTCTTGGAATGCCTGTTCACTGGGTGAGGTGCTAAGCCACCCGGGACCACACCTGGACCCATGCTTCCTGCAGCTCCTTTGTACCAAACAACTGGCTGTCCAGGGGCACAAGGTCCACTAGATTGGCCAGCTCAAGATCTCCCCAGTTCTGGGCATGTGATCTGGTCCCCTTGGAGCTACCAGCATGTGCCATCCTGACTATTCAGAGCTACAAGTGTGGCTCACAGGAAAGCCCTGGAAGGACTGTGGCAGACTCATGCTGTTTGCACAATGGGATTGTCATGTGGTAAGCCACATGACTCACGAATGTGCCATAGGGATGCACGATAGAGGCAGAATGGCACATTATCATACATGCGCAGTAGTGAATGACTGGGCGGGAGAACAGGGTCATGTCTCCATGCTACACACATGGGTGGCCATGTGGTGCAGCCATGTAGGGAAGGTCAGTGAATGCCACACCTGTAAGTATCCACATGGTGCAAAGCAGCGGCCGTGCACTGTTCATGGCAACCGCGCATTAGAGCAATGTGGTGGGGTATGAGTGATGCACAGGCCATGGTGTCGTACAGGCACCACAGTGCATGTCAGTGACATTATGGCCTATTGAGCACATCTCAGAAATGCACCATGTGGAGATGCAATGCCCAAATAGATGTGCTATGTGCACTGAGATGGGCCAGGCACAAATCTGCAATATTCAGCCAGGATATGCAAATGGCCTCATTGCCCAATCCTGGCACAAGTCCACATATTAGCATCTCATTACAGGCTACACCCCAACTCATTTGCATGTGCTGAGCCATAAATGGGCTGCCCTGCACCACCCATCCACACAGGTGACTGACAGGTACTGCAACCTTGGAGGTGAGTTTATTTTCATTTGGATTGTTATAGTGTTTCATACAGTGCATCCAGCAGGACATGCACCACTTGCCAAAACTGCTGGACCTGTGCTGATGCGTGTTATTGTCCTGTCCACAGGCACCAGTATGGCAGGTGAAGATGGGAAGAAGAGGAGGCAGTCAAACTTCACAAAGGAGGAATTGCATGCCCTTATTCAGGCATACTGCCTGCAGGAGGACCTCCTCACCCACAAAATGGGTACTTGGTAGGAGTGTGCCAAGGGTTGGGATGAGGTGACTAATGCAGCCAATGCCCACAAGGTGTACAACCATACACCCCAGGAATGTCTGAAATGTATTAACAGTAAGCCTACCAGGGCTAGGGAGTGGCTGGCCATGATCAGGGCATCCCAGACTGCCACAGGGGTGGACCCTCTACAGTACCCACACTATCGGCATGGGAGGGACTGCTCACAGCTTCCATAAACCATGCCTCTGTGGAGGGTATCTCTGGTGGTGGCTTCCAGACAGGAGGCAGCCCATTTCACCAGTGTGAGTATACATATGTCATTTGATGTGGAGAGCTGCATGTGTTAGCCACAGGTGTGCATATCAAGCCACACGGGGTCATTCACTGTGTCTCTATGGTGCCAAGCAGACATGCCAGCAGTGCACAGCCCTATTGTAGGTCTCCATGGCCCCTGGTGTAGTGTGCTGTTGGCTCTGTGGTATTCTGCACAACCACAGACACAGGCCTCTCCAGTTCATAGGCCACCTGTGACCAACCCTGACAATAGGGACATGTGTGTTGTGTGCACATACACCATGCTGACAACATTGGGGGACTGCAATGGCCAGCCACTGGTGCAGTTGGCCCTCATGCTGTCTGCTGTGCCTGTGGCCCAGCCATTGTTGGATGGGGGGAGGGATGACATCTGCTGGGACACAGCCTGGTCACCATGGCCATGCAACACAATCTGCCCTGTGTGTGCACACCTCAACATCTTCACAATGCACACACTGCTGTTGTGTGTGTGCATTACAGGCCACATTGGTTGCCCATGGCCCATGTGTTAAGACCTGCACATCTCTGGCGCACATGCACATCTCCCTGTGTCCACCTGTCAACCAGCACCATGGCCATGAGGTGCTAACCTTGCTCTCTTATTCTGCCTTACAGCTCCATCACACCTCAGGGGTGCTGCAGGGTCCTGGGCATGTCTGATAGGCCAGAAGGCAGACAAACCCAGACCATGCATGTCCACTGTAGCTGTGGCCACTGCTAATGGTGATGCGACACGTGTGTTTGGGGACATTCTTGGGCTGGATGATCTTGACCTTTTTGTCCAGCCTTGAACTGTCAGATGACCTCACTGTGCTTGCATTGGCCATGGAGGAGGAGGATGATGATGTTGACGATGCCACCCAGGTGGGGGAACACATGCACATCAGTTTCCCAGCCAATGTCCCTGTTGCCACATGGACAGCATCGGGCAGCGGAGGCCATCATGGGCCTTCAGATGTCCCTCCCCCTGCCACACACTGTCTGCTACTGCAATGGCTGTGATTGGCCAGGAGCAGGATGCTGCTGTGTGGCCTGGCACTGTTTCCACCATACAGCGGGGTGATGTAGACCAGCAAAGGCCTGCACAGGCACATGGCATGGCTGGCCCAGAGGCCACTGTGCTTGCCTCTACACAGTCCATGGCCAAATAGTGGACTGTCATGCAGCATCCATGGGTGGTAGATTTGGCACAGCAGGATGATACCCCCTCTGCCCATTAGCCCCCCCCAACATGTCCCTGCTGATGGGCTGAATGAGCACACCCGGCTCCTGTGGGCATACGTGGAGAGCCAGGTGGTGCTCAGGGTGGCAACTCATGGACTGCAGGTGCAGGTGGGTCTCATGGATGAGCATGTGGCTGCAAGGCATGTTCAGATGCTTGGCGAGATGCACCAACTGTGGGCAGACATGACCACTGGTCTTGGAAAGATTGCACAGGCCATTGAGGTGGGCTGTGCAGCCCTGGCACCCCCTGCCCATGGGAGTTCCTGCAGCACCCCCACAATGCCACAAGCACTCTCACTCCACGGCGTTGCATGACCCCAGTATTGCAGGTGCTGTTCCCTGCCACCCATATCCCCAACACCCCTGGATCCAATCTGGTATTCAGTACCCCAACCTCCCACACACTCACACGGTCATGGTTGTGTGGGTCAACATCAGCTAGTGTGGAAGATTCACCCCTCATGGTGGGTGGGACCCCAGTGGATTTCACCCTGTCTAGAAGTAGCAGCCCACATGTCCATGGCAGCCGTAGTGGCACACAGTGACAACTGCTGGGTACAGTCAGAGTGGCCATTGCACCCTGCAGCCATTGCTGCCCACCCACCTAGCTGTCACTGCCCAGGACTGCATGCAGTGGCACATGCATGATCCTGTGGAACACCTGTCTCTGCTATCCATGTGGCATCCGGGCCATGGGTGTGGGTACTGGTATTGTGGTGTGTGGCATGGGCATGATGCATGCAGCCTTTTGTGTCTGCTGTGCGTGTGTGCCAGTGGGTTCACTCTGATGTATGCCATTCCTCCACATGAAACATCGTTTCTCCCTTAGCCTTGCTGCCACTGCAGTGAACACCTGTGCATGGTTGTGTACACACTTCATTTCAGTCTTCAGCAGCTATGCAGAGGCTGCATACCTGTGCTGGTGTGGATCTCCTCCGTGTGTGTGTGTGTGTCTAACTGCCTTGTTTTGTTCTCCACTGTTATTCACCTGAGGTCTCCAAAGTGCTCCTTCACAATTGTGTTCCTAGCAGCCAGCCATGTGTCCCTCCTTATTCATTTATTTATTTATTGAAAATGTTTCACCAGGAAAGGCACACTGAGCAAAAAAGATGCTCATCTCACGGTGCGACCTGGGGGGTTATAAAGGAGGAAGGTGTACATACTACAGTTGAAATCAGGAGTAGAGCAATACAGACAAATGAACATAATTGAGTGCGATTACTTTTGAACTTGTTACACAAGGAGAACAGTACAAAACATGAGCATCAAGGAAAGTGTTATACATAACATGAGTACACATCTAGGACAATGCATGATTACATAAGTGCCAGTTACAGAACTTGAGCTGAAGCGAGGTGCACCAAGTTGGCAATGGGAAATGGAAATCGGAGATAGGGGGTAAAGGAGAAGTGGACTAGTAAATACTAGGGTGTATGGGGGGAGCTTTAGGGGAGAAAGGTGGGGGAAGGAGAAGGGAGATAGTAGCAGTGAATAGGACTGAAGAGCATAGGGTATTTAGGATGGAGGCGGAAGACAAGGGAGATAGTAGCAGTGAATAAGACTGTAAGTGCGTAGGGTTTTTTAGGACAATGTATAAATCAGACAGTTAGGCGATGGCCGAGCCACTGGTCAGGAGCGAGAGAGGAGTGGGGGAAGAGAATCCATCGGGGGGGAGGGAGGTCGGGGCAGTTACAATTTGGAGCAAGGAAGTTAGTGAGGGCAGAGGATAGAGAATGTTTGGATGAAGAATGGTGGATCTGGGCAGGCAGGCCATTCCAGACCTTAGAGAAGAGGTAAGAAAAAGGCGATTGGCCTGCGGTGGTCCTTCCGTGAGGGATGACTAATAGCCTAGAATCAGTAGACCTGAGGGAGAGGGTGGGGGTAGATGGGGAAGATAGGGAGGATACTAGGTAGGGAAGGAACTGAGACAGAAGTTTTAATCAAATTTAGCACTGTGAAGTAGGAGCCAGTTACTCAGGGTTGGCAGGGCCAGGGAATGGTAGAGCTTGCAGTGATGGGAGTGGGGGGGGCTCATCAAGGGCAAAACGGCAGAAAGCATTAAAGAGGGGGTCCAGTCTGGCTAAGGTGGGCTTAGAGGCAGAGCTGTAAACAACATTGCAGTAGTTGAAGGAGGGTAGAATTATTTTCTGGACTAGTTTGTGTCGGACAGGTAGCGGGAGACTAACGCGGTTTCTATAGAGGGCACTAAGATTTGGGCACAGTTTTGATATGATGGCATCCACGTGAGTGAAAAAGGAGAGGTGGTGATCAAACCAAACCCCTAGGTACCTGAAGGAGGGCATTTCATCAAGGATGGTGTATTTAGGGTATGGAAGATCAGTGGGGATGTGAGTCTGGATAGACGCTGTCTAGTGCTGAAAGACATAGAGACAGTTTTCTTGGCATTTAGGGAGAGGATTGGCTGCTCACCCTCAGCCTGAGCTTCCTCATCCTTGGAATTGTTGCCCTCCTGTGTCTGGATGACTATTCCATGGTCAATGGCCATGTTGTGTACCATGCAACAGGCCAGAAATATGTCACAGGCGTTCTCTGGACTGTATTGTAGTGCAGCATCAGACATATCCAGGGAACTAAATGTCATTTTGAGCATGCCAAACACATGCTCAATGATATTGTGTGTTGCAATGTGTGCCTCACTGTATTTTTCCTTGGCCTCAGTCAAGGACCGACCTATGGGGTAAGCAGCCATGGTCGCAGGTGATACGCACTGTCACCTGTGGGGGAATGCAGTCTGTTAGTCTCCATTGGGCATCCACAGTACTGACTGACAACACCCCCTGGCCTGTGTTTGCTGCCTCTGTCTGTCTACCTGATTGCCAGTCCCCCCTCCCCTCCTGTGCACACCCTGTCATGACTGTGGAGCCTCCCCATCTGTTAAATGCTCACTGTTGGTTCAGGCATGGCATGTCTGCCCTCTGTCCTGTGCTGCACAGCTCCAGCCCTGCCTGTGTGGCCACCCTGCCACTGTCCTGTCTGACTGTGGTACTCTTCCCTGCCCGGCTGTTGTTTGGGCCTCGGGGCGTGTGTTGCAACATGCCCTGTCACCTGTGCCTGCTGTGTATGTACCTCTGCCCTGCTGCACCCTGTGCACCAGCAACCCCTGTCTCTCTATCTGTGGGCCCCACTCCAGTGGGCTTCTCTGCTCCATAGTTCACCATGCCTTTTGGCTGGTATATTGTCCCTGTCACTGTCCCCCTCGGCACTGTCACCAGCTATGTTGTGGGCCACATGTGTGTTGTGTGGGCATGGAGATCTGCCCAGCTGATCACTAGGTGGCTGCTAGGTATCTTTCCAGTCTCAAGACAGCAGCACAGGGCCAATGGATGCCAGATGTGGGCAACATATGCACTCCCAGAGTGGGTGGTGCAGACATTGATGATGCGCGCTGTGGCATTGCACATCACCTGGCAGTTCACAGAGTGGTATCCCTTTCTGTTGACATATGTTTCCCCATCAGGGCCAGGTGGTGCCCTGATTGCCACATGGGTGCAGTTGACGGCCCCTAGCATGCCTGGCATGCCTGCCACCCTTTGAAAGTGCTACATTGTTTCTGTCTGCTCTGCTCGTGTGCTAGGGAATGTGATGTGCTGCATAGCATGGGGCAGCAAATTGATGAGGAATTGTCTGAGGAGCCATGATGTGGTGGACTCTGTGATGCCAGTGGTGTCATCCACTGGTATCTGGAAGGTGCCCATGTGAGCAGGCACAGTGCTGCTGTCATCATTGTCTCCACCGACGTGGTATGACTCCTGCATGTTGGTGCCTGCAGTCATGGACCAGCTTGCAGAGCTGTCTCAGAATTGCCCTGCTGAGTCTGTACTGGCCCACGATTAGAGATGCAGCGATGTTTAACTTCACTAGCATAGCAAAGGCGAAGTGGTACACTCCGCTTCGACATATAGCTATGCGAGGTGCCCATTGAAATGCAGTACTTCACCACTTCGCATCATAATGATTTCATGTTATGATGGCTCCGCGTTACTTCACTTTGTTTTCTTTTAAAGGTAGAGTGAGTGAGCATTGCAACAGCCCACAGATCACAGTCTGCAGGTCACATGCTTCAGGCAGGAAGTTAATCATGCAAGAGAGTGAAAGACTTTCACGTTTGCATTACCTAGTATGGGAGAAAGAGCTGTGTTTCAGAGAAGACAGAGAGATAGCAAAAAACATAAAGCTCGCTTTGAGAGGAGACAGAGAGACAGCAAAAAATATAAACCCCACATCTGAACCAGAGCAGCTTCTGGGCTAAAGGTCCTCTACTTGAAGCAGGAGGTAGTGGTGCCATGGAAGCACCACCTCTATTTGCACCTACCAGCGCACCCCTACCAGTGCCACCACCTGCCATGGCCCCTGTGTCAGCAGCTCAGCAGGAAGTGAGGAAGGAGCCGCAACAGTCACAGCCACAGCAGCAGCAGCAGGTTTCCCCAGTTGAGCACCAGCAGCAGCAGCTGGCAACAACATCTGGGCCCCCCCACCTATGCCTGGTCCTCCCAGCAGCTCATTAATGTGGAAGTTCTTCACTACACTGTCTGCAGACGCCAGTGTAGTGAAATGCAATCTGTGTGGTGAGGTAATGTTCTCTGGCCCCAAGGGAAGTCATCTGGGCACAGGTGGTCAGGGCACCCACCTATCCAATGACCACCATGCAGATTGGCAGGCCAAGCTTGCTGAACAGGACAGGAATGTTCCTGCTGGCCCTGCTGGGCAACAGGTGACAGCACAGCCTCCACCTGCACATGATGTCAAGTGGAATCAAGCCATGGATCAAGCATCTGCTCGACAGCCTGCAGGTGACAGTGGCAACCCTGCATGAATACCTGCCACACATGCTGATTTGGGCCTGATGTGGAGTGAGCTGGACCATGTGAACCACTGGATTGACAACATGGAGCAATGGTTGGAAAGCATTGAGGTGCACCAACTCCAAATAATGGGCATGCTTCAAGTGTTGCACTTGCACCATAACATTGATCATTAGTTTTTGTTTGTCCTTGCACCCACCACCCTCTCCATGAAAAAATAGTTCCTGAGGTTGCCCCTGATCCCCCCCGTCTTAAAATTTTGCCCTTTTGTTCATGCTCATCTCTTTATCTGAAAGATGCTACCCTCTTGTACGTTGTTGATTTCCTTTCGGTACTTGATCATTTCTACCATGCCCCCTCCCTTTCCTTGCAGTTATACATATTAAGCTTTAGACTCCACAATATTTGGGAAACCAGTTAACTTGTTGTCATGGGTTGAACTTAGGGCAATATTCATGCCAGCAGCAACATCACTACCACTAGCGGGGACAACAGCATCTCCAACTATGATTAAAGCTACTGATTGTCAGAGAAATCCCTTTACTGGCATCAACTATGCTCTTCTGCTGCATATTTTATTTATTTATTGAAATTTATTGAAATTTCGGAATTGCAATCCTTTGAGTCGAAGACTCCTTTGCAAAGGCTCCACATCAATACAAAACAGAAACATTACATTTTAGATAAATTGTACATAGCTCACAGAGCAGAGACATTACATTTCGACATATTTTACATGTGGTTTCACAGTACAGGGTAATTTCCATTAGTTGGTTACCATCACAAGGGTTGTTAGAGGACCCTGGGTCATCAAGGTGGAGTGGGACAGGTTACCGATTTGGAAGGACTTTACCAAGCCCTGAGTTAGGAAGGTTTGTAGGCCTAGGTATGCTGTCATGTTGATAGCAACCACAGGTCTCTGAGTCAAGAAGTCTCTTGATACCAGTTTTAAATTGGCCAAGACTAGGGGCCAGGGAGATGGAGGATGGTAGGTTGTTAAGCCAGAGGGGAGCACGATAATGGAAAGACCTTTGCCCTAGTGAGGTCCTACAGTGAGGGAATATGAAGGAGGTGCTTGCCAGGCACCTAGGGGTACTCCTATGAGGGTCTGGTTGGATGAGGGGGGTGAAGGCCCAGGGGTGCAAGTTTCATTAGTATCTTTTTGGCTAGGAGGCAAGTGTGGTACTTTAATCTCTCTTCAAAGGTCAGCCAGTCTGCACGCTTATAGAGCTCACATGTATGGGTTAGTCTATCACAGCTTGTGACCAGCTGGCAGGCTTTGTTGAGGGCTAGATTGATGCAGTTAAGGGCTGTGTGGTCAGCTGTGCCATAAATTATTATCCCATAATCGACCAAAGAGAGGACTGAGCAGGTTAAAGCCAGCCATAGGGCCTGGGGAGGGGGGGTAGGCAGTGTTTATGTCTGTATAGTATCCCTAGTCGGGTGTTAACAGAGGAGGAGAGGTGCTTAATGTGTATGTGGTAGTTGAGGGATGTGTCCAGCATGATGCCTAGATATTTGAAATTTTAAACCTGTTCAATGTGGATGCCTGTGAATTTGAGATAGATAGCAGGGCATTACTGTAGGGGTTTTGGCGGTGAGCAAAGATCATAGATTTTGTCTTGTTGTAGTTTAGTATTAACCGATGATCAGTGAACTAGGATTCTAGTTCTCTAAAACAGCCTTGTAGGGCATATTGGAGAGAATTAGGATTGGTGTGTTTCCAGTATACTACGGCATCATCTGCATAGAGCAATAGCTTTCCACTGCAGGCCTGTGGGAGGGAGTTTAGAAAGAGAGAGTGAAAAGTAGAGGGCCTAAAATTGACCCTTGAGGGACACCCGCTAGAACTGGTTGCTTGGAGGAGAGGGTGGTGCTAATTTTGACTTGATGAGTCCAGTCTGTGAGGTAGTTTTTGAACCAAGAGATAGCTTCAGGGATGAAATGGAGGGAGGAGAGAGAGTGGAGAAGTAGTGAGTGACTGATGGTGTTGAACGCTTTGGTCAGATCAACATAGATTGCTCCTGCTATTGACCCTTGTTCCAGTGCCCCATGTATGTAAGAGGTAAATTCGAGTAGGGCAGTGGTGGTGCTGTGACCTGCTCTGAACCCATGTTGTTCATGGCAGAGCAGATTGTTTTGACCAGATATTCGGTGAGCTGGTCTGACACAATGTTTTCGAGAGCTTTTGGGGGGTTGGGGATAGTGATGGGTCTATAATTACCAGGGTCAGTTGGATCCCCATTTTTTAGGATTGGAGTGATAATTCCTCTTTTCCAGAGTGCTGGAAATTGGCCTAGGTGCAGAGAGCAGTTTAATAGTTTGGTGAGATGAGGCAGGGTCTCATCTAGGGTTAGTCGGAGAATTTTTAGGTCTAGGGAGTCGCTGCTGTAGTGCGAGTTGTGCAAGGCTTTGGATAGGTAGTCTTTAGCCTCCTTGCAGGAGATGATTCTCAGCTGGAAGGGTGGGAGAGTAGAAGTGGGATGGGTGATAGAGGGGCCATTGATGATAGGGTCAAAGAAGTTTTGCAGGAGGATGTGACTAAGGTCAGAGAAGGAGTTGTTTAGGACATTGGATATGGTGGTAGGGTCCTGGGAGAGGGCTCCCCTGTCTTTTATTTGTGATGGGATAGGGGAAATGGTTTTCCCACCAAGTTTCTTGACATCGTTCCAGAAGTTTTTCCCAGAGCCCCGTGTTGAGGTGAATGCTTGCTTATAGTCGGTTGTCTTTGCTAGCCTAACAGCCCAAGTGCACTTGTTTCTGGCCTCTCTATAGAGGTGCTTGTCAAGGGGAAGTTGGGATTTCAGGGCCCTATGCCAGAGGTTATCTCTGTGGCACATCTGTTCTAGGAGGGTCTGTGAGATCCATGGAGTATCCCTGTTTTTTATGACCTGCTTTGTGAAGGGGGAAAATATGTCGCAGGCAGTGTTGAGAGTTTTAATGAAGGAGGTGAGGGCAGCATCCACAGTTGGGCAGTGTGGATAGGTGTACAGTCACAGGAGGAGAAATACATTTTGAGGCGAGAGAGGGCACCTTTTTTGAAGAGCCTATGGATGGAGATTTTAGGATGGCTGGGAGTGATTTTATTCGACCACCAGCAGGAGACGGGAGAGTGGTCACTTAGCACGTCAGGGAGCACTTTAACTTTGGAGAGGTGGTTGGGAAGGTTCGTAAAGATGAGGTCAATAAGAGTGGAGGACCCTGATCTGGGGTCATGCCTGGTGGGAGACTGGACAACCTGGGCAAGGTCATAGGCACGGACAGCATCTTTGTAGGTGGTGGATGCAGGGGATAACCAATTCACATTAAAATCAACCATAATAATCAGTTCGCTCTTGGGAGGGAGATGGGTGATGCTGGACAGGATAGAATCAAAGGCGTGTTTCTGGTTTGAGAGTGGGATGTAGACTGCCATAATGTATATCGGTTTACCAGGAGTACCTAGGGTGGCTTAGATAGTTATGGCTTGGGCTCCGTGAGCTGGTGTGGGCAGGGGGACCAAGTGGAGTTGCAGATATGTTCTGGCATAGATGGCACAACCACCTCCCCTATTACCATGCTCATGGCCACTCTTGCCACTGACAGCAGTGCCATGGCCAGAAGCATCTTTGCATGCACGTCTCTTTGCAGGCATTTTTAGGGATTACACAGAAAATTCACAACTAATTGAAATTTTTGAAAATTGGAGTGGATGGGAAGCCAAAAAACAACTGTGGCTTACAGATGCAGATTGGACACTAAACAGATGCAAATGCAGAGAAACAGATTGCACACTATAAAGAGATGCAGGCACATAGGCACAAAAACACCTTAAAAAGTGGCCATAGAAATCTAAAACTGGAAAAATAAATTATACCTTTTGTGGGTTGGGCGGGGGATGCATTAGCAGTCCACTAGCTAGATAGAAGAAAGCAGTAAAAAATACAGCAGACAGATAACTGACTCAGAGTGCCGTGATTACCGTGTGGAACAATAAAATGTGTCTGACTTGATGGCACATACTCACTCACACACTACAGGTATGTACAGAAAATGTTACAGTGCAGTACACTATATAAACAAATCTTTTAAACAGAATAAAAATATGTACTACACCACAACAAACAGAAAATAATTATCAAAAATTACTTCAAGTATTACTGTGTGTACATAAACACACAAATACTAACACACACTACTAATACAAAACAGAAACACTGCCTTTCTCATGTTAATCTCACTCCACCACAGATACACCCCTCTCCAGAAGCACACTTCATCAGTGTCTGTCAGTACACAGGCTGAATGTTCTAAATTAACATTCAAAATGCACAGAAAAACAATCAACACTCGATGATCTAAGCACAGGAGAGTTTCCTACAGTTTTGTACTAAATTTGGAACAAAATAATTGGATCAAAAGTAAGTTTTTAAAACTTTTCCTATGGTTTGATTCTCAGTGCTCTGACAGCAGACTGTCTCCAGCTTTTCACTACACACACTATGCAGAACTGAGGCTGTGCAAGACAATATAGAATCTATGTGACCTGCCATTCCATGAATCAATGCAAAATTTGCCTCAAATAACAATAAACAGGTGAAGCAAAGTGAAGTCCATTAAAATCAACGGTACTTTGCATTAAAATTAAGGGGAAGGATGCAGTACAAGGTGAAGTAGCATGAAATCCATTGGAAACAATTCACTTAGAGTTCAAATTTATAGGTGAAGTAATTCGCTTCATAACGTAGCGCACTACGCAAATTGGGGATAATACGCTAAGTGGTCTGCATAGTGAAGTGGGAGCACTTCGCGCACCTCTACTCACGATCTCTGTGTCACTGAGTTGTTCAGATGTGACATGGGCACGGTACGGTCTCTGTTGGGCATACTGCCTATGGGGCCTTCCTCAGCCACATTGTTGTTCTGCCCATCTCCTCACACCCCTCATGACAGCTTCCATCAAGAAAGCAGACCCATCCATGGTTGTGGTTGCTGCTGATCAGCTTGCTGCCTATGGGTGGCCTGCAAAGTTAGGCATGCTAATTTTATGCCTAACTATGGGTGGCACATCTTGCAGATGCACTGCATTTACAGCACTCATTTCAGCTGATTATGCTGGTGCCCAGCACATTCGTGGGAACACCCTCTTACATGCAAAGCATACATTATCTTTGAGCTTAGGAGCATCTGGAGATGCAGAAAGCATCTCTGTCCTTTGAATATCACACTACCACACATTATGTTGGCTGTGCCAGTACATCTAGAGATGTGCTGTGCGTCTTCTTTGAAAATGTGAGCCTTTTTTCCTAGTTGCAGGAGACACCAGAGAAATAATGTGTGTCCAGGGAGAACACAGGCCAAGCCATGTGAGTCATAGCTTAGTGATTAAGAGCACCAGGATGGTATTCTGAGGGCCTGGGTTCAAATCCAAGTGGGTCACATTATTTCTTTCTCACTACCATTTGTGATTTAAATTGCTTTGTAGCAGCTAATACTGCACAAAAAAAATCAAGTTATCATCATTGTAGAGGATAGTGCTTCATAAAAGCAGTACAAACAAAAAAAAATACAGTCCTTCATCTGAGAGTCTCTTTAAAATCTTTAACTCTCTCTGTCTGTAAACAAAATATTGCTCTCTTTTTATAAGATGTCTTTTCCTGGCAATTAAATTCTGCATCCTTATCTTGCAAAGTTACATATCCTATTTTTCAAAAAATGTCTCAGAACTTGGTCAGTTACCTTCCTGAAATCAACCTTTAGAGCACATCTAATCTTTAACAGGTGCAGCCGATTAAGATAGTCTGTCCCAGGGCTGATTTTCTGCTGACAGTTCATTTAACAAACTTGTGAATGGTCAAAAGGTTTCTCAAGGTTAACTCCTTGTGAATCAGACTGCTAATTTCTTTAGCAACAACAAGCACTTTCTGCACTCATTATTAGAAGTAGAATAATAGATAAATGGGGTGCATTGAAAGACTGTTAAAAAGTTTTGGGAACTTGGAACCTCGAATGCAAAGCTCAAGAGGTTCCCAAAGTCCCCCAAACCTCTAGATGGTCTTACTGCCTTGAAATTATCCCTTACCCATCTATTATTTTTAGTAATTTATGAATCCATTTCAGAATTCTGTGGCTTTTGGTGTGAGACAACTGGCCGGCCGAGTGCTGTACTAAAGAGGCACTGGCCTGGTGGGTAGGTAACTGGCTGGGTGGCAGGACACAGAGGGTGGTGGTAAATGGCTGTCACTCCACAGAGGGAAGAGTGACCAGTGGGGTACCACAGGGATCAGTGCTGGGACTGGTCCTATTCAACATCTTCATCAGTGACATTGCACAGGATCTAGAAGGCAGAATTTCACTGTTCGCTGATGACACAAAGCTCTGTAACAGAGTAGACACACCAGAGGGTGTAGACAGAATGAGAAGGGACCTGCAGAAACTTGAAGAATGGTCAAGGGTTTGGCAGTTGAAATTCAATGCAAAGAAGTGCAAGATAATGCATATGGGCACAAAACCCAGGCACAATATATCAGTTGGGGGTGAGGATATAGCATGCACCAAGCAGGAAAGGGATCTTTGGGGTTGTCATCCTGATGACCTCAAGGTAGGGAAACAGTGTGACAAGGCATCAGGTAAAGCAAATAGGATGCTGGGATGTATAGGCAGGGGCATCACCAGCAGGAAAAGGGAGGTCATAATTCCGCTATACAAGACACTAGTGAGGCCCCACCTGGAGTACAGTGTACAGTTCTGGAGACCATACCTACGTAAGGACATAGACAGGGTAGAGAAGGTTCAGAGGAGGGCAACAAAGATGGTACATGGATTGCATCACAAGTCCTATGAAGACAGGTTGAAGGAACTGAACATGTACTCCTGGAGGAGAGGAGGGAGAGGGGATATGATAGAGACATACAAGTATCTTACAGGGAGGAACAGGGTGCAGGAAAACACTATTTTAAGCGAAAAGATGTTTCAGGACTAGAGGGCATGGGATGAAGTTGAGGGAGGACGATTCAGAGGAAACATGAGAAAGAATTTCTTCACAGAACGGTGGTGGACAAGGAACACCCTGCCAGAGGAAGTGGTGGGGGCTGAAACAATCACGGGATTTAAGAATGCAAGGGATAGACATAAAGGAATTCTAGAGGTCAGGGGTAAGGGGAAATAGACTTCTAGGAAAACAAACTGAACTTACAAGCTCAAATGGGCAGACTAGGTGGGCCATAGGCCCTTATCTGCCGACACTGTCTATGTATCTATGTATCTATGTATCTATGGCTCTCGGCTGACCAGCGCACTGAAGACTCACTCGCTCACTCGATCATCCTCATCCTCCCCCCACCTCCATGTTTAACTTTTTGTCATTTATTTTGGGAGGCAGTCAGTCCTACCTTTTCCTACTGTCATCTTTCAGTAAATGCAGGATCAGCCAGATAAGCCAGTGAATGTTTATTTTTTTAAAGCAAAGACATGAACGGGACACGTTAGGCTTATTAGGCGAGAGTAAACAGTCTCCATGTTTCTTGAGTTGTTCTTCCCACCCACAGAGGAAAACTGCCAATGAGAATGCATGCCATTAGTTTGGCTGTGCAGGAAGGGATGTTGCACCATGGCAACTGGTTTTCTGTGGCAGGCAGACTTGGGCATGCACTGTGTCATTTCTCTGATGATACTATTGTTCAGAGCTGAAACCATCTGTTATCAAGTCTGAACGATAGTATTATCACTCTGAAACTATGTAGTATCAGTGCTGGATGATAGTATTATGGCAGCGGCAGTCATGTATTGCAAGAACATTTTCTGATAGGTTAAGATAGTATTATTAAGGCTGATCCATATATTACAATAAAATTACATACATTTGCAAACAAAGGGATGACAGTTTCATATAAAGATTTACATATATATTTATTTTCACTACAGTGAAGCAAGGGGAGAAAGCAATAATGGAAACAGCATAAGAAGGAAGGGAGATAACAGGAGGAAATTGAGGGACCATTGGAGAAGCCAATTCTTAGGTGCTACAAGGAAAATTTAGTTTCACAATCAGATAGGCAAGAGGTAAAATAGTAGAGGATAAGATGGATCCTTGCTTTTAACGTTCTCTGCATAAAAAATAGGACTGGGGCTTATTCAACCCTGTCACATTGTCCTACAGAAGCATTTGCCATGAGGTCCCTGTTGGCAGGGGAGCCACATCATTAGCCTTCTCTCCAACACCCGGGCAGCAGAAGCTGTAAGCACTGGTGCTCCCCCAACCCCCATAATGTGAGTGACAGGAGGAGGTATGCATACAGTGGACCACGAAGCCTGGCTAATTTCATTTTCACTAGCTAGAGCTCCCCATCTGTCGGAAATCCTTGAAATCCTGTATTGATTGTAAACAGCTTAATCAATCACTAATTTCACAGAAGGTTGAATGAACAAGCTATACAGTAAAAGGGGAGCACAGAAATTCTTTATCTGAACCTGAACAGGGATAAGCCCCCTGATTGTTGTATATAGTGCTGTGGTTCCAAAAAGCTCTTACCTAGTACTGTAGGCAAAGGACCGCATTGCTGGTCTGCTTCTCACTGCTGTCTATATAACCTGGCATTCCTAGGTTTTTAATCCATTTGTTCTGATTTATTTCTTAACTTGTGAATGAAACTTATGTTAAATTGGGCACCCCGATTGGCATAGTACTGTTTCATGTTCTCTGGCATCACAATCTTGAAGTTATCCACCGATAACCACCAGTAAACAGCATTTGGACAGTGTACTTGAATCACAGGCTTGGAGAGGAGTTTTCAAAATCTAAATGAATCCTGGAACCGAGACGATTTTCAAGCAGAAAAGAGGATACCTGGGATTTTAGTCATACAGTCAATCAATCAATCAGTACTTTATTTGTAAAAAGATGCCTTTCTTAAACCAAGGCACCTGAACAATAAAATCAAGACACATTAATAAATAACAAGATAAAAATTAAACTAATAAATACAGTAGCAGCTTTAAAAATCAGAAATACCATGCTAAAAAGATACGGTTTTAGGGCAACTTTAAAACTTTGGATGGTCAGGCAATCTCGCACCCGATGAGGTAGAGAATTCCACAGGGTCAGGGCATAAAACTAAATAACCTTGCTCCGGATGTTTGCAAATGGACCCTGTGACTCTCTAGCAATCCCTCATCAGTGGATCGGAGAGGGCAGGGGAAGGGACAGTAGGGATGAAGGAGATCTTGCAGATAACTGGGTCCCTGATTATGTAGGGCCTTATAGGTCAGCAAACTGACCTTGAAGGTGGTCCGCCACTGTATTGGCAGCCAGTGCAGTCCATGGAGCCCAAGCCTTATATGACTGGTCCTAGAGGTACCAGTTAAAAGCCTGGCTGCCACATTCTGCACCAGCTGCAGGTGGCAGATATCAACCCCTGGTAGCCCAAGGTAAAGGGCATTGCAGTAGTCAAGGTGGGAGGTAACGAAGGTGTGGACCAAAGCTGGAAGATCATCAGAAGGAATCAGGTGCTTTACCTGGGCAATATTCCTCAGATGGTAAAAAGAGGTTTTGACAACCGCTGATACCTGTGATTTTAGGGTCAGGTGGTCATCAAACATAATGCCCAGGTTCCGCACCCGTCTGAGGTAGTTAGCTGCACATCACCAAACCATAGACCCAAAGGCAGTCCCACCAACACACTCACCTCTTGATGACCTGGATCCACAAACAACAATTCAGTTTTCTCTGGGTTTAACCACAGCCAGCTCACATTCATCCAGTCCTGGATCTTGGATAGACAGCTGTTAATGACCGAGACAGCATCTTCCTGGCCAGGCACAAAGGACATGTACAGCTGAGTATCATCTGCACACCAGTGAAAACTCAAGCTGTACCACCTAATAATCATTCCTAATGACATCATATACCCCAAAACAACATGGGTGCCAAGATGGAGCCCTGCAGCACCCCACAGGATAGGGAGAATGGGGCTGAGAAAAAAAACCCAGACACCATCCTCTGAGTCCTACCCTCAAGGAATGATCAAAACCATCTGAGGACTGTCCCAAAAGTCCACAGATGAATCACAGGTGCTCCAACAGCACACCATGGTTCATGGTGTCAAATGCCACAGAGAGATCTAGAAGGACCAAGATGGAATGGGTATTTTGCTCTCTCGCTATTAGGAGGTCATTTAGTACCTGGACAAGGGCTGTCTTGGTACTATGTCTCTTCCTAAATCAGGACTGGAGAGAATCATAAACATTGTGGCTGGTAAAATGGTCCTCCAGCTGTGATGCCAGCACCTTCTCAATAACCTTACCCACAAAAGGTAGGTTAGAGACAGGACTGTAGTTAGCCAGACAGTCAGGGTCCAAGAAGGGCTTCTTAAAAAGGGGCCAAACCACAGCATCCTTCAGGGGATCTAGAAAGATCCCCCTATCCAAGGACATTCAGACTATCTTGGCAAGGACTGGACCGATTTTATCCACACAACCTACTAAAAGGTGCGTGGCGCCTGGGTCCAAACTACAGTTGGTCAGATGTAAAGACTGGATAACCATCACAATATTATTGATTGTGGGGTGGCCGAAGTCACACCACACAAACTAGGCATCCTACATCTCCTGCCAACCAAGGCAGCTACCTATCTCCTCACAACGTTCTTGTGAAAAAGCATTTCCAGGCTGAAGACAGAGTGGATTGCACAATCTGTCCACAGTCCAGAAAAGCTGAGCAGGTCAATTCTGCACAGCAGTAATTTCCCTGGACAGTAACGCTGCCTTCTTATGGATAATTGCTGATTGATAGACTGCATGGTGGCCCATTAAACTAAGTCTGTCACACTCCATGCCCAACCTCCACCAGCACCTCTCTAACCTTTGTCCCACTCTCCTCAACTCCTTCAAGACCTCATCACACCAAGGAGACCTGGGGCAAAGAGTGAGGGGACGAACATGAACAGGTGCAATGGAATCCAAGGCCTCTGTCACCACCCTATTATAGGCTAGTACCAGATCCCCTGGATCCGTGCATTCACTCAGTATACCTGATAGGTCCAGCATCACCATCAGGCCCTCAGGGAACACACCCCTCAAAGGGCAGTACTGGACCATCTCCATAAGGGCAGACCTATTCGGGGAACCAGGAAACTGAACCCAATGGTATGATGGTCAGACCACCTGACTGGTTCCACCACCAAGTCTGATATCTCCATACCCAGGAGAAACACCAGGTCCAATGAATGACCACCAATATGGGTTGAGGAGGAAATAACCTATGTGAAGCCCAGTAAATTCATTAACTGGAGGAAGTCCTGCACAAACTGTGAGTTCATCATTGACCCAGGCATTGAAATCTTCCAGGATCAGCCATCTGGGGGATCCCAATGTCAGGCTGACAATGAAATCCATGACTTCCCACAGGAAAACATTCCCATCTTCTGGTGGATGGTAGATGAGAAGAATCCTCCGACCCACACCCTCGCCCAAAATGTATTCAAAGGAGTTGGTGGCTCCCACTGGTACCTCCTTCAGGTTCAGTTCCAATCTAATACAAATGGGCACACCCCCCACCCCTATGATCCATTCTCAGGTGATTTACCGAGTACCCAGATGGATTGCTGATGCCAAAATGCAGCCAACATTTTCATCCAGCCAGGTCTCGGTGATACATGCCATGTCAGATGATCCAACCAGATCTGCTACTATAGCGGTCTTGTTTTTAATAAACCTGGCATTGCATAACACTGCCCGAGTAGGATAAGCAACCAAGGAAGACTGAGTTACCTGCCTGCTATAAGCAGAGCCCTTGTGTATGGGGACCAGACAGGGAGGACCCCTTTACTGGACCCAATTTCCCCAGGGTGTCTCCTTGTCCCCACTATCCCAATCTGCCCACTCTTTTCCATTCCCTCACCTGGCTGAGCCCCCACCCTCGACCTCTTAACTATTCCCAGAGCCTGGCACCATCCTTATACCTCCAGGGATAGAGAGGAACAAAAGAAAAGGTGGCGGTCCCTCAGTCTGGAAGGGGAATAATGCCTGACCATTGTTTTACCTGCCCAACACATCTTCACCACAGTTCACAAACACCCAGTAAAACAACACTCAAATTCACACTCTCAAACTTTCACACCACTCCACACCCAACCACACACACAACCAATAATCAACCAAAACCCCAACCCCAAATACAAACAATATAAAACAAATAATATTGCAAAGTGTGAAGGTGTTTTTGGTTAAAGAGAAAAGTCACACAGATTTTCCTAGTTGAATATTATTTCTCTCTGGGGAGCTCCCGCCTCTCCAGAGATAAAGGTTTTTAACCCCAAACACTATCTCCCATATAGGGCAGGAAATCAATCAACAGTTTATACACACAGTGTGTGCAAATAAGTGTGTTAAGCCTTTTAAAAGGTATGCTATGGTTGCCTAGGGGCTGGGGTCACTCGGGTCTGAATTGTGGATCCTGGAGTTATTGCGCTAGCGAAGCACTTTCTGTTTTATTTTTTCACAGGTGGTCCAAGGTACTCACTGCCGGAGTTGGAGTGGGGAGATTTGAGGGAGCCATTTGAGTTGTGGAAACTTTTTGGATCAGGACTCGAGTGATTCATTCATTTACCGATGCTGACACCAACAATTGGTGTTTCTTTTCCTTCCCATTTTGTGTGCTGCAATCACTAGTGAAAGACAAAGACAAAAGTTGCTGAGAACTTTGGTTGGTATGTCCTAAGGTATTGCCTCTCTACACAAATGGTTCAAATGATCAGTCTTGTTGAATAATACTATTTTAGGTGTCTTGTCCCTGTAAAACAAAAATTCATTAAGCAGTAATTGCCAGGAGTGTTTGTTTTAAAACCGATGGCCCCCAGTATTAATAGGGAACTTAACGTCATTTGAAATAGGACTCCAGGTTGGAACTTACTGTTGCCTAACACTCTGTTATTAATTATAGAGTTTGTAATTTTGATGTTCCATGGATTCTGGTGTAATAAGGTACTATGAAAAGTTAGACTTGCTTTCTCTATTGCTGCATGCTTTTTGTCTCTATTATTTTTTTTGAAGTATTCACTTGATTTGTATGACTCAGTATCACTGTGAAGCTCAGAAAGACCTCAAAATATGTTTTTGAATAGAATTTAATTATGTAGATTGGGTTATTATCGGACAAATACTTAAAACTTGGAGTCAAGGATTTTACTCCAATTGTTTTGATGTTTATTTAATACTGAAAGTTACTCCAGTTGTTTTGATATTTGTTTAATACTAAAAGTGTCTAAAGTTTAAGTTTTGGTTTTGTTAATGGCAAGGTCTGAATTGGATGACACAAGGATGGTAGATAATGAGTCGCATAATTAGAATGACATTCCTTATAGTCCTAAAAGGATTAGTATGCACTGTAAGTGAGGATGAGAAATAGAGAGTTGTAATTTGTCTAGGCAGGTGTGATATGGTCCCAAATGACCCCCCCAAGATGACTATGATTCCTAGTAGCAGGATGGAGCTAAAACAGATAAAGTACTTTAAATGGCATTTTTGCCAAAATGGAAAGTGAAGTGTCAAGTAGGTGGGTCTCAATCTGGCCTACTGTTGTCTATTGGCAAGTGGAAATCCTGGGGAGGGCTCTCCCTGACTTGGCTGATTCAATCTCCAAAGTGTTGCCTGTATACTAAGCAGCACAGAAAATCTAGAGGACAAAAGTGAAGGACTGCCTGTGTTTGTGATACTGTCTGGGGCCAGGACGCTGTCCTGTGCAGCTTGTTATAAATGAATATATTTTAAATTAAGACAACCCATTAAGGAAGTTTTGATAATATTATTGCATATTAGCAACTACACACTGAGCCAGAAGGTTAGACATATGTTATTAATGGGAAGGCCCTAACTGGATGATACAATGGCCCTATGAAATGTGTTGCATGATCAGGTGGCCAAACCTTGTAGTCTCAAAAATATTAGTAAGCACTGTAAGTAAGGATGAGAAATAGAGATTTGTAGTAGGCCCAGTGCACATGAGATATGGTCCCAACTGACCCCCCCGAAACGACTGTGACTCCTAGTGGAAGGATGGAGCTGGTGCAGAAAAACATTTGGCAAGTATGTTAAATGGCATTTTAGCCAATACGGAAACTGAAATGCCAAGTACGCAGGCTTAAATCTGCCGAATATTGTCTGTCGGCAAGAAGGGATCCAGGGACGGGTCTCCCTGACATGGCTGAATTAAGGTCTAAAGTACTGCCCATATACTTGGCAGGGCAGAAAATTTGGGGGACAGAAGTGAAGGACTACCAGTATTTTGTGATGCTAACCAGGGCCTGGAGACTCACTAGGGTATCCTATTGTTATTGAAATATTTTAAAGTAAGATAATCTGCTGAGGAAATTTTGTGAAAACTTATTTATTAATATATTGGACATTCTGAGGACTTTTTATTCTGTGTTTTACATATCATGAATATCAAAAAAATGAGTGTTATAACAATGCAATAAGGAAGTGTTCTGAACTGTTTAGACTATATGCTCAAATGACATAGTAAGAGGGCTACGTGCTCTCTGAGATGTTGGAGATTTACACACACACACATATATATATATATATATATATATATATATATAGATAGATATATAGATAGATATATATATATTTATATATTTATATCTGTATGTTGTATTTTTGTATTGTATTGATGTGGACCTTATAATGTAATGACATATTGCTAGACATTAAAGGTTACTTACTGGTATTACTGTAGGCAAAAGAAAAAAGAGCAGGCTGCAAACATTCTTGTTGTCCTGGAATCCTAATGATTTGAAGAAGGAGGACGAAGTGAGGGGGAGCTGCTGGCTTCAGCTCTTTTTAACCCTCACTCTCAGCCCCCTCCAGATGGTGTCCCCAGTGTTTCCTCCTCCTCTGGGGTGGTGCCAGGGCTTGTCAACCACTCCCGGGGGTGCCGCCCTACCTGCTTGGGTACAAGCTGGGGGGGGGGCACAGACAAAGGGATGTCTGCTGCAATAATTTGGCAGACTCTGTAAAAAGTACAGCAGAAAGTTGAGGATCTTTTTACAATGACATAAGTCAGCTTAATATTTATATCATTCTGATTGAGCTCCGTTATAAAAGGTGCTGCTTCTCCCTTACTTCTTGTTGATACACAGAACAAGCCGTCAGTAAAACAGTACCATTTCATGGCATGGTCTGTGTATGGATTGGCCTCAGCATTAAACATGTATTGTTTTTTCTTATGTCCCTTAAAAAAGCTTGGCATATGTTTGGCCATACAGACCTCAACTGCTGGAGCAAAGATCTGCCAGAAAGATTAGATTAAACTCAAAGAAACTTCTATTGCGTATAAACTCTTAAGACTTTTATGATGAAATATATTGGGATCATTTCCCTTATCTCACTTTGTGTCACCATGGACTTGCAAACTGCCATTCCTTGATCCTGATGTATGGAGGTATACACACTTGTCAGGTCTATACCAGCCAAACATACTCCCACACAAAATCATTTTTAACTTTTGCAGTGCATCTACAATATACCTGAGGTTGCGGCAAGTGGGCTGCATTTTCCAATGCAAGTCTCTGTGTGTGTACTTTGCAAAATAAATGCTAATTTAAAGGGATACTGTCAACCCCTTTATGCCTCAAACTACTGTATTCCTAGTTTAAAAAATGATTTTAAGATTGCATTCTGTAGAATATGCTGATGTGGCTGGAAGTTTGATTCTGATTCCTTTTTATCTTTTTAAAGGTGTGAAACCAACTGCCCACCATACTGGTGTTACCACACCAAAATGTGTTTACATTCCTTAATCAACTCCCGCTACACCTTTCCTGGACTTGGGAACACCCCCAACACAGTCTAGCCACTCAAGATGCAGTGGGAGCAGAGGAGACTATCGCATTATGAGTGGCTGTACTGCCTGAAGGTGTTACTAATGTTCAGGAAGTGAGCAATAAGAGCAGAGTCAAGGATCTGAAACAAAACAAGGCTGGGTATAATTACATAATTACCATGCATTTCTGTTCTACTAAGACATGAGGCAGATTAAACACCCAGTAACACCAATGAATTTTAGAGACGGTAAGTAATCATAAAATATGGGTTTTCTACTTGAAATAGTATAATGCAGAAAGGGTTGCCAGTGTCTCTTTAAACCTTTCATCTTTGTCTGTTTCACTATATGTGTGTTCCAGTAAATCTGATTGATGCATGGTTTGTACAAGGTACCCCTCTCATTCTCATTTTAGTGCACCGCAAATGTGATGTGTGGACATTATATAAGGAGGCTATGTTCCTTCTACCACACCACTGATTTCAACTCTGTTTGTGCAGCTGAATTTTGATTTTTTTTTCCCTCAGCAGTCTACCTTCTCCTTTGATCATCCTCTAGTTTTCTCAGTTCCCTGCTTATCCCTTCCATACACAACCTCAGAAGGTCCACCCTACTGCTAAACCCTATCTAGCCTGGAAAATTCACACAGTAAAGACTCATACATTATAAACATAGTCAGTACAATTATACATAGAAATCCCATTCCTTATACAGAACAACTTGTTCAATATATAATAATATTTCAGTAGGAATGTTATGGTATTTTTATTGTAAACATTGGCTCTGGCAATGTATAGTGCTTTTTTTTTTAGCGCAAGAAGTTCCATAGGGTCACATCATAGTAGGTGTAAATTTGTTGTTGAGTTCAGTTTTACATCTACACTTGGTGCTTTAAGCAGGAGGTTAGACTGACTACTTGGCTTATGAACTAGCTGAGCTCTACCAAATTTAAATGAGAACCAATATAGGTAGATCTGCTGGTACAGTACATTATGTAGGCTGGTATGTGTTAGCCTCACGGTATGCAGATCTTGCAAGCCAAAAGAGGGTTTCAAACCAGTTTGCTAAACACATTTGGAGTGTGTAAGCAAAATGCATTTCTCTCTTGTATAGTATGTCCAGATTTTTGGGACAAAGCCAGGTAACTATTACAATATTTATACAACACCAGTGCTGCTAAAACTGGGAAAAAATTTGTGTTATCTAATAGTCAATGTTCAAGAAAGCATGTTATCTTTGCTGCTACATAGGTCACATTTGATATCTTCAAAGTTGGGTACATCAGAATGGAATATGTAACCAATACTAGTGCAGCTTTCCCAATGCTGATGACACCACAATAGCCCAATACTGCACTGAAAGGTCTGCTTCTTTGCAGATGACACCAAAATCTGGAATAGGGTGGACCTTCTGAGGTTGTGTATGGAAGGGATAAGCAGGGAACTGAGAAAACTAGAGGAGTGGTCAAGAGTATGGCAACTGGGTTCCAATGTGAAATAGTACAAAATATTTTACATAGGATACAGAAACCCAGGGTAGAGTACAAATTGAGCAGAATGGTATTGACAACAACCAAACAAGAAGGAGCCCTGGGGCTAATCATATCTATTGACCAAAAGGTGGCCAGGCAGTGTGGCAAGGCAGTCAGGAGAGTTAGTGGGATGCTGAGGTGCACAGAGATGAGTATCTCCAGCAGAAAGAGGGAGGTGGTGCTACATCTGTATAAATCACTGGTAAGACCCCACCTAGAATACTCTGTCCAGTTCGGGCAACCACATCTCCAGAAAGTCATAGACATAGTGGAGACAGTCCAGAGGAGGGAAACTAAAATGTTGCATGGTCTGCATCAAAACCTTTTGAGGGGAGACTAAATGACCTCAATATGTGCACCCTCGAAGAGAGGAGTGTAAATAAGGTAAAGGAGGGAAGTATTTTTCAGAAAATAGGTGCTGAAGAACAAGGGGACATGCTATGAAGCTGGAATGGGTAGGTTCAGGAGAGATGCAAGGAAGTACTACTTCACAGAAAGAGTGGCAAAGTCCTGGAGCAGCCTTCCAGTGGATGTGCTGAGGGTGAAAACAGTGGTGGGGTTCAAGAATGCATAGGAGAGGCACAACGGAATCATAGTGGAAAGAAAGGAAGCGGGAGGAAGAAAGATCTGTAGATAAAGTGGCATCTGTGATAATATTGTAGGTAGGGAAAAATGGGTAGACTGGGTGGACCAAGTGGTCTGTATCTGCTGTCAAATTCTGTGTCTATGAGCAAACAAATTACCTCCTCCACACTGCAAAAATACTCACAGAAGCCACTGAAAAGACAGTTAAGGTTTCATTTTATTTTGGAAACATACAAAGGGACAAATGAAACAAGCAAACTAAAGCCCAATGTTTCATGCCTGCACACTTTGTCGAGAGGTAGATTGTACCCTAGGTGTCCAAATATCTATACAACTGACTTTAAGGAGAATCAGGGAGGTATATGTTCTAAACTAAAATACTAGTGTGAATACAACAAAAATAAGTGCAAAATCACATATAATGCTTTAAGGCCTTGTTCACACTGGGTTACTTAAAACATGTTATCACTAATGAAACGTTTTAAGTAGCCGCAAGCACGGTTTGTGTTCGCACTCAGCATGACTTCAGAACCATTTCAGTGAACCGTGCTCAAACCCTGCTTCAACGTAGGCTTGAGCATGGTTTTGAAAATGGTTCAGATTGTAATTCGAACTTACCGGCAGTGCTATCAGGAGAACACGGTTTCTGCAGCACGATTCTTAAGGTTTAAGTGTTACTGCAAAGTATGATGGTAAGCAGCTTTCAGCTGCTGCAGGTTCTTGAAAACCTTCACAGAAACACCAATACCACAACAGTGAGAACATGCTGACACAGATTGTTTCAGGTACCAACACATTTTTAAATTCACTTTTGACAGTGCAGACACTTGCAACAGGTAAGCTTTAATCCATTTTTAAGAACGGTTTAGTGAACCGTGTTCCAGCGTCCCACAGTGTGAACAGGTCCTAAATTAATACAGATCACACCACTGCATATTTAAAATATGGATAGGTTTATTTGGCCAGGCTAAAACTATTGGCAGATTACAATACTGACTACTATACTACTGCCTTAATGGATTCATAGATAAGGAGCTCGCACAATTTTATCATTGAGGCCTTTGCCTCTCGTAGCATAGAGTTTGAATATTCAAAATCCCTCCAAAATATCCAAAAAGGAGAAGTAGGAGGGAAGAGAATCAAACCAGTATCTGGATATGAAGGAGCTACAGTGAGTCTGGCAATAAGAGAGTAGAGGAAGGATGGATAGGGATGAATACAATGAACCATGGTGGGTGCAAGGAGGTGGGTCTGTTGAAAAATGGCAGAAGAATTTGCAGAAGATGTCCAGTCTGGGATGGCAAGTGGAACAGGTGGCCCTGCAGACCATATCCACATAGCTGAAGACAGGGAGCATCATTTTGGCAACAAGCTCCTTGTGGACATGTGGAGATAAGCAGTCTTGGTTGCAGTACAGGGCACTGAGCTTGGGATGGCGTTTTGCATGGAGAGCATTGATGTGGGCTGAGAAGTCAAGCTTACTGTCTAGCCACACTCCATGGTACTGCTGTTTCAGTCCTGCTGGAGTAGGTCTTCCACAGCTGTGTTGGAGGGACTGGAGGTGAGGATGACTGTGTTATCTTCATACATGTTGATGTGTAAGTTGGCACAGGCAAAGGGGAAGTCATTCAGGAAGATGTAGAAAAGGATGGGACCCACCATGGAGCCCTGTGGGACCCCAGCCTGGATAATAAGGGGAGGCAACAGGGCACCTCTAACCTGTAGTGATTGTTGTCAACCTGTAAGGTAGGATTGGAACCAAGCAATAGCAGGACCTGAGATGCCAGCAGAACTCCACTTGTCCAGGAGTGGATGGGACATGGAATTGAAAGCTTTGGTCAGATCAATGAATATAGTGGCCATAGTGTGCCCCTGAGCCATCCTGGAAAAGTTAGAATCGGTGACACACAGCAGGGAGGAGATGGTGGGATGATCCTTTCAGAAACCAGACTGGAAGGGTAAGAGGAAGTTGAAGGATGAAACGAAGTTGAGGAGCCTACAGTGAACCAGTTTTTCTTGCAGCTTAGAGATGGAGAGGAGGAGGGAGATGGGATGTGTGTTGCCAATGGAGGAGATGGTTACCCCCTTTGTAAAGTGGAATAACTTTGGCCAACTTACAGGATCGAAGGCAATATGGTGCTCACAGGTTTCTGGGCTAAAAGACACAGAAGAAAAGCTCAGCTTTTGAGACTCAAGAACAATTATAAAGAGAATAAGAACTATGAAATGTACAGTGCTGAATTAGGGAAATAACAAACCAAGCTTTTCGGTTCCTATTTCTCTTTGGAATAAACATTTCTTAATCATGGACATTGCAGTATGCTATACAAGGTTCAAATCAGTTTTTGTTTCATTTCTTCAGTACTTTAAATCATTCTTCCATTATTGCTCAACTATCTGGAGAGAAGCAAATTGCATGGACTTATTTATGGCATGACATAACTAGACCCAACAATTCTCTGTAATTTCTATATATAAATAGCTAAGTCTCAAAGTATGTACAATCAGTTTCTTCAACACTTCCTTTAAATGTAATCATAACTGGGAAGTTGTCTAAATATGTGGTAAGCCCTGACCACAAGTAGAACTGCAGTATTATGTTTCTGCATCCTTTGGTTGTTGTAACTCACAAACAACATCAGTTTTTGGTAAGACTACCTTCATCAAATATCAAGGTTTTCATAGAAGGAATATTCAGACATATGTAATAAACACAAATAATGTGATGTACATACTGTATACTGGTCCATGAGTGGCAGGATTGATACTAAAAGCTAATGACCTGATTTGATCATTCAATCAGTGACCTGGTTTGCATGTCCACACTAGTCATGCCAGCAGGAGGAAGCGGGAACAACACAGTGGATGTTCTCATCCTCTGGGGTGGGTCAATGTAGGTTTCAGTTGTGTACTGCTGTACACCTACTGGTGCAATGTATGGTGTATTGTAGGAGACAGCATAGCGTAGTGGATTAAGGCTCTGAGCTGTAGATCGGAAGACCTGGGTTTGAATCACACAGCCACCTAGGTGCATAATGTGTGATCCTGAGCAAGTCACTTAACTTCCTTCTGCTCCCAGGTCGCATCTGGAAACAAGCTTTGACTTACTGTGCTGCTCCTGGTTAAACAATGTTCCCTTTCCCTGTATGGTGATAGGCAGTGCACTAGTGCAGATGGGGGAGAAACTAATTTATTTATTTAGTTTTTGTTGACCGTGTAAGTGCACTAGACAAATCCTGCCTATTTTCAGGCACGACCCGGGGAAGGGGGCATACAGATGAATGCCGACTGACCATGAACCAGATTAAGCTGTTGGTGGTATTTTAGTGAATGAGGGAAATTTGGCAAGGACACTGAGGAAATTCCCCTACTTCTTTTCGATAAGTGCCATGGGATCTTTAACATCCACCTGAACTACCACCAATCCAGGCAGATGGGACCTCGGTTTAACATCTCATCCGAAAGACGGCACCTCAGAAGTGCAGCACCCCTCTCATGCTGCGCTACAGTGTCAGTACTGGGATATTAACCCAAGTGCCAGATGTGGGAACTGAACCCACAGCCCTCTGATCTCCCGGCCTCAGAGGCGAGTGTGCTACCTACTGAGCCACTGACACTGCAAGGTGGCATGCATGTCAAAATGATGTGCTGGCCTCTTCCACTCCAGAATCTTTGGCAGAATGGGGTTTTAAGAGCTTGCAGAAACATAGGAAGCAGCTTGGAATCTGTCTTGCTCCACCTTCCCCACATTTGGGATGGCCTGACCTCCTGGGTTCCACCATCTAACTGGATCTGACTGCTTTGAGGTTGGGTGGGTCAAATCTGCAAATCAAGAAAATAACTATACATGATAAGTAACCATACAGACAATGAGGACTAGGTAAAATTCATGCATAAACACTATCAATATTTTATGTTTATTGAGATCTTTAGAACACCAGTAAAATTTAGCATTTTAAACACTGAAAATTGCCTTTTTCACTTAAATAGACCATCTGGGAAAACCAGTGATTCTGTATGTAATTCTCTAGATTTGTAAAAAAAACAAACAAATTAGAAACAAACAAATACATGTAGGGTTCCACCATCAAATGTGGGAAAATATGCATTAGGGTTTCCAACCATAACACCCCATCTGCCACCAACAGGTGGGGGGTGGGCTGACTTGGGGTTGTTAACCCTAATGCTCACCCCATTCCATTACAAAATGAGGTGACATTGGTTCAGCATAGGAGAATGGAGTGAGCATTAGGGTTGACAACCTCAAGCTGCCCACCCCACCTGTTGGTTGATGCAGGGTGGAGGATGGGGTGTTAATGTTGGAATCCCTAATACCACAGTTCCCTACTTTTGATAGTGGAACCCTAACTGATGCATTATGAAAACAAATTTTGCAATTTATTTCCTTACTTTTTGAGATAGTATACCTGTATCCTTATTTACCTGTATCCTTATTTACATGTGGGAGCGCAGGGCCCTTCAGGCCCTGCGCTCCCATCCCTCCATACATGCATATATGTATGTATGTGCCTTTTGGAGTGCAGGGCCATCCAGGCCTTGCACTCCCATTCCTCCATACATGCTTATGTGTATGTGCCTTTGGGAGCGCAGAGCCACCTATGTCTGTGCTTAAATTTATAGGGCCAGTGACCAAATTGTCAACATAGTCATATGAACATATGAAACTGCCAGCAGAAAATGGACATTTGGTCTATCGAGTCTGCTTGATTTTGTAACTAGCACCCTTACTCTGCAGCTGCTCCTCCCACCCTACTCCTAGTCCCATGAGCCTCGCTTTTGCCCTATCTATCCCAGACCCTCTTGAAGCATCCCACGGTTCTACAGGCTACCACCTCTGCTGGTAGTGCGTTCCACTCTGCTACCACCCTTTCTGTAAAGAACTGCCTCCCCATTTCCCTCCTAAACCTTCCACTCTCCAATCTCATGTCATGACCCCTAGTGTCTCTCCCCACCCTCCCCTTGAACAGTCCCTCAGTGTCTGTCCTGTTTATTCCTCTCATGTACCTAAAGGTCTCAATCATATCCCCTGTCCCTCTTCTTCTCCAGACAGTACATGTTCAACTTCCTCAGTCTAACCTCACATGGTAACTCAACTCCTCCAGACCCTGGATCATATTTGGAGCTCTGCATTGCATCCCTTCCAGGAATCTAATGTCCCTCTTTAGGTAAGGGTGCCAAAACTGAATGCAGTACTCCAGGTGGGGTCTGAACACTGATCTGTATAATGGCAGAATCACCTCTGTTCTCTTATATGTTATACCCCTTGCAATACAACCCAGCATCTTGTTGACCACTGCTGCTGCTTTTCTACATTGTGCTGAGTTGTTCATTGCTCCTGTAATAAGCACCCCCAGATCTTTCTCCTCCTCAGTCACAGCTAGCTGCCCCCATGGTAGCTCCTCTTTGGATTCTTTGCCCCAAAATGCAGCACCTTGCATTTTTTGGCATTAAAACCAAGTTGCCAGGTGTCATACCATGTCTTCAGCCTTGTTAGAGCTTCCTGCAATCCCTGCCATCCCCCTTGATCATCCACCACTGGTCCCATCTTTGTGTCATCTGCAAATAGACTGATCTTGCTATTTATTCCTACTGAGATGTCTGCAATAAAGCAGGTGGCACACTAGCCTCTGAGGCCAGGAGATCGGAAGGCTGTGGGTTCTATCCCCACACCAGGCACTTGGGTTAATATCCCAATACTGACACTGCAGTGCAGCATGAGGGGGTGCTACACTCCTGAGGTGCCGTCTTTCCGATGAGACGTTAAACCGAGGTCCCATCTGCTGTTCTGGTGGTAGTTCATGTGGATGTTAAAGATCTCATGGCACTTCTTGAAAAGAGTAGGGGAAAGTTTATTGAACAAAAATCGAAATACATACAAACAAATTAGTGCAAAACATAATCATTAAATACAACCCCTTTTTTTGTGCTTTAAATTAAAGAAAAACAATGTATAACAGAAATCAACATTAAGTCTTTTGTATAGAAACCAGGTCTCAATTTTACATTATTTCATGTAACTGGAATATCTGAATCTGTTACCCAAGGAAGACCTTTCCATAATTCTAAAAGTTCAGTAGTGGCTAACGTTTTATACTCTGATGCATAGACTGTAAATAAATCTTGTTTAATTTTATTAGCAAGCTCTATATATGTACTATTTTTTTTGCTGTAGTGAATGCAAACATCAGGCCATAGATGTTCCACTTTATAATAGTAAAAATCTGGTGCAGAGTGCTTCTATGCCATTTCTTCCAAGAAGGAGACACCTCTCCATACATTAGATTTACATATGAGATAATAGCATACAAAGGTTCTTGCCATAGTTTTGCTATGTATGTCCAAAACCCTGTTATGTATGAGCAGTCGATAAACAAGTGCTCAATGGTTTCTAGTGTATTAATATGCTGAAGCCTGCTGCAAATCCTGTCTTGAAGCTGTTTGTGTTTATGATTGCTTTTTTGTATTTATTCTCTCATGGCAAGACAACCAGTGAAAATCCTACATATGTGCTGGGATTCTGGGGTATTGTAACAAGGTTTGGAGGGAAGGCAAATAGGGACTGGGGCACTTCTCGAAAGCTTCTAAAACATGACACAAGGAATCTAAAAGAGCCTTATACAACATTTTATGTGTCTGAACAGAAATCAACTGTTGGGGTGTAATGTGCCATTGCTTCAGTCTTAAAAAACTTTCTTTCAGGTAAGAAGGAGTTGCAGCAGAGGCTCTATTACTCTGTAATGTATTCCCCTCCTGCTGTCAAAACCAAACTTTACTATTTTCAAAAAAACAATGTTCCCAACCTCTTTATGTGTTGATAAGAATGGGTTTTTCATTTGACATGAAGAAGATACTATTAAAAAAAAGGATTGCGTTTATCATGTCCAACCCCCCCTTTTTTGATTGACAGGTATGTTATATTCCTTTCAATGGAATTGAGGCATCTGCCCCAGACTGTTTGAAAAAAAAGGGCTCAACACTGTTGTTTCCAAATGCTTGGGTATTGGAAATACATAGCTCAGGTACAGGAAAATTGGTACTAAAAAGGTTTTAATTAACAATATCCTTTTCTTTTTCCCTATTGTCCCCCTGTTCCATTTGGCTACCTCTATTTTTCCAATTTCTAGTTTCTTCTCCCAGTTTAAACTTCCAGTATCCCTGGGACCAAACATTATGCATAGGATATGAATTGGGTCCTCTGTGAACTGGATAGGCCCTATACTACTACTTACTGTGTTAGGGTTTCCTAAAGTGAACCCTATGCATTTCTCCAGATTTAGAGTTGCACCTGATAGGGACCCAAATGTGTTGTATCATTCCATAGCCTCCTCAACTGATGATCGGTCTGCTACCATAAGACATAAGTCGTCTGCATAAGCTATCGCTTTTGGGGATGTTAAACCAGGGAAGATACATATTGGTCTAATGGTCTGTACCTCATTTAATTTCTATAGTAATGAATCTAAAAAGAAAACATATAGCAGAGGGCTCATGGGATACCCCTGTCTTACTCTTCTCTGAATTGGTATCAAAGGCTCCAACTAGCCTTTAACTACAGGGACCACTGTAGCTGTCCTGTAAAGTGATTTGAGCCACCCTATTGTTTTTAGGGGTACCCCATAGTGTTGTAGTACCACCTATAAAAACTTGTGACTAATGGAGTCAAAAGCCTTTTTTTGATCGAGAGAAATTATGTGCCCTGGAACTTCCCTGAAAGAGCACTGTGTTATAATTTCTCGAATCAAAATGAGCTGGTCCTGGATTCTCCTATTTGGGACTGAACATGTTTGGTGAGATGTAATAACTATTTCTGCTATTGAAAGTAGACATTTAGTTAATGTTTTAGTTAGTAGTTTACAATCAGTATTCAGCATGCATATTGGTCTCCAGTTATTTCCGTTTATTTTGTCACCATTTTTGTGTAGGAATATTATCGTCCCTTTATTAAATTGTAGTGGGATATTACCAGAATCTAACATTTCATTATAAACTGTGACTAGTTCTGGCAAAGTGCTCACCCAGTATCTTATATAATTCACTGGGTAGGCCATCAGGTCCGGGTGTAGTATTGTTCTTTAATTGATGTATACAGTCTATCAATTCTTCCTGAGAAACAGGTTGTGTGACTTTAGTAAGTATCCGGGGGGGGGGAAGGGTGCTGGTAAGAAAATATCTGTAAGACAATTTGAAATACTACGAATATCTGATTCAATCAAAGAAAAGAAGGAGGTAGCATAGTCCACAATTATTCTCATTATTCCTTCTCTGGAGGTGTGCTTTACGCCAGCAGAGTCCTTTAGGCTAGGCATATTTTTTCTCTCTATCCAATTAGAGTTATGTTCAAAGGGGCCAAACTCTTGCGCAGTGCCTTGTGTACCAAACTGTTGCTGGTGATATAGCTGCTGTGCTTTTTGCCTAAGGAAGGATAACATTTCTTTTTGTACTAGTGTGATTTGTTTACCCAAATTTTACCCTGCAGATTCCAAAATTGTAAAAAAGTTTTGTAAGTGGGCCCTTTGTTTGAGATACTGTAAATATGCAGTATTACTTTTGTTTTTACAATAATACTTTAAACAATTCCTTAAACCCAGCTTGGTGTCTTCCCACCAAACTGTGGGAGAGTCATAACAGATCATAACTGATTTCCAAGCCAATAAAAACTGAATTAGCTGATTTTTAAAAGCTAGCTCAGAAAGAAGGATAGTACCTCAAGGGAATCAACAAAGTCCAAGAGGGTAGCATCTTTCAAAAAAAGAGGTGTGCAAGAACAAGAGGGCACAATTTGAAGATAGAGGGGGGGTGGCTCAGAGGCAATTTAAGGAAGTATTTTTTCACAGAGAGGGTTGTGGATGCATGGAACGGCCTTCCAGAGGAGGTTGTGGAGTCAAAATCAGTGGTGGAATTCAAGCATGCATGGGATAGTCATAAGGCAATTCTGGGGGGTTGGGGTAGGAAGAAGTAGGCTGCTGGTTAACTAGGATCTACAGCTTATCCAGTAGGTAGGGAAATGGGCAGACTGGGTGGGCCAAGCGGTCCTTATCTGCCATCAAATTCTATGTTTCTATGTTTCTAGTATTAAACTTCCATAGACCTGGGCCTTTAGCATGAGATGGATTTGTGCCCAAGGAAAGCGAGACCACTCTGTGATCCAAAAAATGTGGAAGAAGTACTTTTGCAGAAAAAATAGATAAAGCTTGTGATGTAAATATTAAATCGATCCTAGTGGTTAATGCACATTTCTGAAAGGTAGGTGCATGTTGCTTTGTTATTTCTAAGTAAGCATCCTGCAGATGAGCAGTACGAAACATAGCTCCTAATGCTTTGGAGCCACAGTATATATTTTTTTTTGTTTTGGCCTGATGACATTTATCCTGCAGACTGAGCCCACAATTAAAGTCACCTGCAAAGATGGTGCATTGTGAAGTGTGTAAATATAGTTGTATGTGTGATAACATTTTTATTCTATTTTTTTTTTTATTGAGGATTTGGAAAATACCTTTGAGTCAAAGACTCCTTTTCAAAGGTTCCACGTCAGTACAGGTAAAACATGGCACAGAGCAAATGCAGAGATGGAACACAAGCAGTCTTTCATGATACAAGAATTACAGTAAATTAATTAACATTTAAGTAGACAGAGTCTTGCATGAAACTAAAGAACAGAATACATGCAAAAGCTCCAAAGGAGCTAGTTCTGAGATTTTCAGGTCGGGGGTTGGGGAGTAGCTAGCCAGAGACCTTAGTATAAGGATTAAGGAGCACGTCGAGGGTCAGTAGGAGTCACAGGGATTGGAGGACTGTGATTTGGTTTGTGGAGCATATTGATTAATAAGTCAAAAAGGTATGCTCTGTACTACCACATCTAATATAAGGACTCTAATGGGGAAGAAGTCAAAAAGTTTTAACAATTTAAAAGCAGGGTTCTTTATTAATATTCCCACACCTGAGCAGACTTCTTGGTCTATGGACCAGAAAAAAGGGCCTTCTAACCATTCTCTCTGGGCCTGCCTGATTTCATGGGTAGTATGAAATTGAGTATCTTGCATAAATATTATGTCTTGTGACAAGGAAGCCAAGAAAGAAAAAATCACTTGTCTTTTATCTTTCTTCTCATACTGTTTACATTAATAGTACAACAGTATAATGTAGCCTGCAGCATAAGAAAAGAGAGGGTGCGCTTCCTCCAAAATGACATTCTCCCTATTTTTTCCTTTCACTCCCTGCTGGTACTTTCCCTTTATATCTTGCTTTCCGTTTTTGTGCTCCTCTCCCTTTTGTCCCTATCTCTGTATCTTTTGTGCCTTCCAGATGGGAGGAAGAAAGGGAAGATGTACTGTATCTGATTCTTCCCCTGATTCTGCTGAGGCATCTTGTAGAAGCTCATATTGGTTGGATAAAGAAATAGGGGAAGTCTTTGTAGTTTTAGAGGGAAGGGGGCAGCTTTCAATTTTGTCCTAGCTGACCGCCTACAGGGTACTGGCTCTTTTGGAGGGGGCATTTTGGACACAGTTAGATCTGAAGGTTCTGGAGATTCAACATGAGAACATGATGCCATAGTAATGTCCATGGCATTGGGAGCAGCTGGTCCCAGGACATCAGGGGAAGGATCTCGATTCGGAGGCCCATTAAAAGTGGGGGAGGTAGGGGGGGCCTCAGGTCCTGTCCTAGTTCTGACTCTGGCCTTTTGAGATTGTGAAATAATGAACTGTTGATCTACACCTGCATCATGATGTTCCTGGTAGTGTGCCACCCAGGTACAGTTCTGAAAGGTATGGCCTACTTTGTCACACAGATTACACCTGCATTTGTTAAGCCAGTCTGCACTCTGAAGCCCCATTTCACCACACAGGTTACATTTTATTTTATCATAGGCACTGCTCAGATGTGAGGGATCTCCACATCTGTAGTAGGCCTTCAGTTGGCCAGGACAGAAAAGTACACCTCTATCTCTTCTGATAAAGAAAGAATTGGGTAAATGTGTAACCCCAATGTCTGCAGATTTCAATAAGACCTTAACCTTTCATCCCCCCTGTCCATATGTTTTCGGTGTCTAGAATAGCCTCAGGGTCCCCCAGTACTGTGCAGCATAATTTCAACCAGTACAAAACATCAGAAATATCTACCCCCTCATTCCTAAAGAGAATGGTAACAGTTTTATACACAGGCTTTGTTAATGGTATGGCTAAAAAAGGAGTCCAAAATGGAGTTTTTTTTAAAACATGATACTTGTCCCAAAAACATTCTAAGCCTTCAGTACTTTTGAAGCTAATGTCAGAATTAGTCTCTCCGGAAATATGTATTAAGTCATAAATCTCATGTGAAAAAAATTTCATGGAGTCCTTCAGCAGAATGCATGCCACGAACAATCGATCTGGGGGTTCAGGCATGCCCCCTACATATGATAACCTCGCTGCGTTATATCTCTATGCTGGTAATACTGGTAAACAAAATAATGAAGAAAATGTTTTTTGCTGTCCTGTGGACCTGATATTTAGTGGATCTGCAGCCTGTAGTGGTGCCTCTGTATTCCCCATACTCTGTGCATTTTGAACATTCGTCTGAAATTGCAAAACCAGGTGCTGTGTTAAAGCCAAGTCTGCAGGTCGGGCTAGAGGATCTGCCGACATAAGCTCTGCAGTCATAGCAGTGGTAGTGGTCTTACTGTTAGTTCTTGCTAGTTTAGGAAAGTTATTTATGTCAGGCATCCGAATCGGGGAAGAGCCTGATGCCCAGATGTCAGAACCTGTTTTTTTCTCCCACCTTGCACCTTGTTGTGCCATTTCAACTGACCATGCTTGGTCACATTCATTTTCCTCTATTACAGCTTCCCCAGCTTTTTGTTGTAAATCAAGGTTTGCACCCTGAGCATGATTACTCACTGTGGGTTATTCTGCAGACTGTGTGGTCATTCCCTCATTTCGTCCTCCAGCAGATGGCATATCCAACAGCTGTTTCTGTTTGTCTATTTCAGTCGTGCTGTCTTTTTGAAGCTGCTGAATCTTCTGCTGCAGGGACATTTTCCGATATTGAAAATGCCGCTCTTCTACATCCAGTTCTTTTTGCAGTTCTTTTTTTTTTTTTTTGCCATTCACTTTTTATTAACTTTTATGCACGAAAAAAGGGTACAGTGGCTTACAACATCAAAAGATACAAGGTATAGACAGCGTTTAACCATTATGACAGATAAAACCAATGCACATTAGACAGATGCCCTGTCCCCTCCCAACCCTCCCCATAAAAGTAAAAAGAAATAAAAGGAAAAATCCAACTCAACCCACCTCCCCCATTAATACACGATACATTCTAAGTCCACCCTAAGTTATTATCCAGCAACTTGTTTTTCCATGTAAAATATATAATGCCCAGGCAGTAATGCATGAAAAACGTGTGAACCAATTCTAACAATATTATAATCCCCAAACCCCCCCATCTTATCCCAAGTAAAACCCCCACCTCCCCCTCCCCATCCCCACAAGGCCTTCCTATTGCAATCGTGTAACCTAAACATCAACATTAGCATATTCAGGAATAGGCAATCTCTAACGGGGCCCAAAACTTGTCATAAAGAGGCATTCGATTATGTAGAACCGCAGTCATTCTCTCTGTTCTGAGGGTCGCTAACAGCTCCCTTGTCCATTCTCTATAAGTAATTACTTTTGATACTTTCCAATATTTAAGAACCATTTGTTTCACGGTCATAGAGATTAATGTAATATGGAATCTCCTCACCTTAACCAGCACTTCTATCAAATCACCTAATACACAAATCTCTGGGGTAAACATATCAGCTATTCCTAACAAGGGATTCGCTCTCTTTCTAATCTCTTTCCACAGCGGTGCCACACATGAACAATACCATAGTATATGCAGCAAGTCAGCCTCTTCGGCACTACACCAGTAACACCTGGGCTCCCGTAGCACTTTCAGGTCTGCCAGTTTCTGAGGTGTATAATATATATTGTGTAAAATTTTAAATTGAATTAATCTGAAGCAGTCTTGCCTCACATATTTATGACAGTTTCTCCAGATACCGACCCAGTCCAGATTAACATTGGGAAAAGCTCTATCCCAATATGAAGTAGGAGTTAAATTATCTTTGAAGGCCCACTTGAATAAATTTTTATAGATATTTGAAACAGCATGTGGAGAACTGATTACTGGTTCAAGCTCCGACCATATATCTGTATGGAACACCACAGGCCTATTTTTACCCATTTTTTGGATTAAGAGGTGCCTTAATTGATATGCTCTGAAAGCCTCTTTGCATGGCAACTGGAACTTTTGCATAATTTGCTCCAGAGGACAGGGGTCTCCTTCCTCGTTTAAAAGGTCAGCCCACCTACACTCTTGCAAGCCCAGTAGCCACCTAGATACAATCATCCGGTGAGCATTACACCATTGTGGGTTACCTATTATTGGCTGGTGACCATCTAAGTTATAACTGTATTTTAGATAATTACACACCTGGTTATGAACTCTTAAGGATACCCCTATGGGTGTATTTTTAAACATGGGAAACATCTTAGGGTTGTTATAGACTAATGTTTTCGGATTAAACCCTGAGTTCTTAATAAGGGTAATTTCCAATTTTGCCCACAATGGGAGATATTCCCCAGTACCAAGGCAAGCCGACGAAGTCACCCACCTACCATACTTATTTATGTGGGCAGCCCAGAAATATAAAGCGAAATGGGGTAATCTCAAGCCACCCTGCTCTCTAGGCGCCGCCAACTTGCTATATGCCATTCTCGATCTCTTATAATTCCATATGAAATCAGCTATCATCCCTTGCAACTTCTTGAACCATGATAACAGAAGAGAAATATTTAAATTGATCAGCAGGTAAAGGAGCCTGGGAAATACGTTCATCTTTACCACATTTATCCTCCCCCATAATGATAGGGTCAGTCGGGCCCATCTCTTCATATCCAATTCTATGATCCGAACAAGATTGTCTAGATTTAATTTCCGCATCCTCTCAGAATTGGTGATCAAATTGAGACCGAGATATTTCAAAGACTTTGTATTCCACCCCAGTCCGAAATTAGTCACTTCTGCCTTAAAAACCCTGTTATTAAGAGGGTACACAATCATTTTCTCTTGGTTTAACTTGTAATTAGCTAGTGCACTAGATTCAGCTATTATTTCTAAAAGGGCAGGAATTGACGCAACCGGATTGGCAACATAAACCATCAGATCATCTGCGAACGCCGTGACCTTTATCATGTGATCCGCTATCTGGATACCCTTGATCTTATTATACTCTACTACTCTTCTAATTAGGGGTTCTAAATAGAGGTTAAAGAGAAGAGGCGATAGGGGGCAGCCTTGCCTAGTCCCAACCTAAAGCCTGAAGGATGAAGATACAACCCCATTGCATACAATTCTGGCTGACGGTTTAGAGTAAAAGGTCTTAATCCAGTTAATAAACTGGTCTGGGAAACCAAATTTGTCTAAGACCTGAAAAAGAAATAGCCAGTGAACTCTGTCAAATGCCTTCTCGGCATCCAGAGAGACCAAAGTCCAAGGTACTGTTGTCTCCCCAGACGCCGAGAAGACATGCGAGAGGGTTCTGAAGTGGTCTGTTGAAGACCTTCCCCTCATAAAGCCCACCTGTTCTGGACCAATTAACTTCAAAACTACCTTTCCAATTCTCTCTGCAAGTATTTTGGCTAAGATTTTTATATCATAATTTAGTAGCAAAATAGGCCGGTAGCTATCAGGCCTTTTGGGGGGTCTATTAGGCTTCAACAGTACCACTATCAATGCCTCATAAATGTACCCATCAGTATCAGCACCCGAAAGCACATGCTTGTATAATTTGAATAACAAGGGGGTTAAGACAGGCAAGAAGGCCTTATAAAAATTGGGTGAGAACCCATCAGGGCCGGGGGTCTTGTCATTTGGCAAGTTTTGAATCGCCTTTTCAATCTCACCACATGTGATATCCACTACCAGAACTTCCTGATCTGACTTATTTAAACATGGGAGGGATATCCCTTCCAAATAAGCCATAATCCTGTCCTTAGACGGTGGAGCAGACATGGGCCCATACAGGACCTCATAATAACTCCTAAAGACCTGAGTTATATCTTTTGGATTTGTTTTAATACATCTATCCTGTTCTGACCAAATACCCTCAACTAATCAGGATGCTTCCAATTGAGCTAGCCGTCTAGCCAAAAGTTTACCGGGTTTATCCCCCATGTCAATATAATTGGCTTTAGTTTTAATCATGGCCAACTCTGCGCGGTCTCTCAGCAATTTTAAATACTCATTCTTAACTTTAATTAACCTTTCTTCAGCTTCCTCACTGGGGCCCTTAACCAATTTCTCCTGCATCTCCTTGATTTGACTCAGCAACCTCTCTATGGTAACATTTACCTCCTTCTTTTTCCTAGACGCCTGACAGATCAAAAGCCCTCTAACAAATGCCTTCAACGCCGACCAAAAAATATCCGGTTTTACGTCTTCGTTCGAGTTGATTTCAATAAATTCTGTGATTTTTACAGATAGCTCATTCACAATCTTGGGAGTTCGCAATAACTGATTATTTACCTCCCATCTATTGCCCTTTTGAGCAACAGAGGGAAGAGAAATCGTCACCTCTACTACAGAATGGTCTGACACAGGTGCTGGCATTATCCTGGACCCCAATGTTCCATTGATTAAAACCCCGGAAATAAACATATAATCAATTCGAGAACCTGAGCCATGAACTTGAGAAAAAAAGGTATACTCTCTTGCCTGGGGATTTAACACTCTCCAGATATCGGCTAAGCCCAAACGAGCAATTAAATCGTTAAACGCCAAACTGGCCGGAGTAATCGATGGTTGACTCCTAGTAGACCTATCAAGCAGGGGATCAAGGACTAGATTAAAGTCCCCCCCATTATCATTGGTATATGCATGAATGGCAACAAGGCTTTTAGTAAAGCGGCCAGGAAATCCTGACTATCTGAGTTAGGCCCATATAATTCCTATAACTATAGCTGCTAACATAACTTCCACATTATAAAGTTTGCCTCTGACAAGCACGAATCTACCATCTTTATCCTGTATCACCTTGATCAGATGAAAGGGCATTGTTCTATGGATTAGAATCATAACCCCTCTGCTGTTCGAACTGCCCTCTGAAGAAAATACTACCCCAAACTGCCTTCTCCTCATACCATTTGCTTCACTCTGCAGCAAGTGCGTTTCTTGTAAAAAGGCCAATTTTATCCCCATCACTTCCAGTTGTTTCAATATTTTATATTGTTTTAGTTTGTGCTGTGCCCCTTTAACATTCCAAGTACACAACTTAAAAATTGCGTCAGCCCCCATACCCACAATCTATTAAACAGTATGCGAGATGCCTTTCCCTGTCTAACATACAAGAATTATTTCTACAGCCTTGTGGTCCTCCCCCCTCATCTCCAAACCCCCCAACTTCCCATCCCCCCTGCTAACCCTCCTTAACCCCTTATACTAATATAACACTGCTCCCCTCAACATTACTCCCATTTTGTCCCTCCCTTCCCCTCCCCAAGCACTGCACTATGGCCCATGACACCAGGATGCTCTGCGCCCCTCCGCACTCCACTTGCCACCCATGTGTTGTGCAAAGGCATCCTATAATATCATATTTCTTTCTACGCCATACACCAGCAAATATATGAACAGCCCAAACAGCGTCCTCGTGTTAGCTAATATATTATACCCAGTTGATTTATCTCACCCCCCCCCCGATAACAAACATAAACTTTAACTAGAATGCTAGAAGGGGCCATTAAAACCACTAACCCCGTACTGGCATTTACATAATAAAGTAATTCCCTTTAATACATGACTGATATTCCTCTGATATCCAACTTAGGTTAACTTACCCAGCCATCACAACTCGTTCCCAAACTATTACCTTAACATAATATTCCTTTTATCTATAACAAACAAAACAGGAGCTCATTTTGAGCACACATCAGTCCCCAGAAATAAGAATATACTACAAGTGTTTCCAAAAGTCCACACAAAGTCCCCAGTATAACATGTCCGACATCACTACACCTGACCCAGTTCATGGCTCCTTAAAAAGTGCTGGAAATGCCTCACAAAGAGCTGCCGATGCAAGATCAAGGGATTCAAAGGTTTTCCACTCCTTGTTGATAAGCACCTGTAGTCGTGCAGGGTAGCCCATTCTGAACTTTATTTCTGCAGCAATAAGCCGTTTAACCAGGGGATGAAACGTGGCTCTTTTCTGCCGAACAGATAACGTCAAATCCTGCGCCACTCTAATCTGTGTCCCTTCCCAATACACCTGCTTTTCTTCTCTTACTTTATCAATAAGGAGCTGCCTTTCCTGATAATTAAGGAACCTTACAATAAAAGGTCTGGGGGAACGATCAGCCAGTGACATAGGTCGTAGTGATCTATGTGCCCTCTCCACCATGAATTTAGGCCCAAAGTGTGATGGCCCCACTATTTTTTCTGTAATTCTCTGGGAAAATTTAATTGGATCTTGGCCCTCAGCCTTCTCGGATAAGCCAATAAACACTACATTATTGCGTCGGCTTCGACCCTCAAGATCTTCAATTTTGGCTTCTAATTTCTGCATTCTCTGAGAGCACCTTTTAGTCTCAGCCTCAGTCCTTTCCTTCGTGCCCTCCAATGATTTGATGCGCACTTCGTTATCTGAAACCTTTCTATTAATATCCAAAATCGTTTCCTTTATGGTTTTCAGCTCTCCAGCCATGCCCAGAATTGTTTCCTTCATGGGGCCGATCTCCTCCAAAAAATGAGCTAGTGTTAGTGGCACTTCCGTGCTTGCTTCACTGCCTGCCCCTTGCGCTGCTGCATTTCCGGAGGCCTTGGATTTTTTCATGGCCTTCTCCGGTGTCGCTGGTGGGGTATGTCTCGGGGGAGGTTCCCGCATCTCAGCCTCCATCCGATCGCTGCTCCAACTCTTCCCCGACCCTTCACTGCAGTCAATATGCCCTCCGATGCCTTGAGGAAAAACCAAAGATGAAATTAAAGCCAGTGGCTAGCAGAGCTCGCGGAGACCTTGCTACTCCGCTTCCCGCATCACGTGACTCCCCTTTTTGCAGTTCTAAAGCTTCTGGAGTGAGGGCTACTGAAGGAGGTTCATTTTCTGATATGGAGCTCTCACTATTGAGTTGCTCTGTAGTATTTTCAGGTCTTTCAATGTTGTTTGTACTGTCTTGACTATTCAGAGTAATTTCTTGAGCATTGCTTACTTCCATCGTCTGACTTCCAGATTCCATTTTTTCACCATGCAAAATTGTAGACAAATTGACATTCTCACTAAGCTCTTCCACCTCTATCCTCCCTCCTGGACTACTGTCCACCATCTTGGATGACAGGTCCTCACCACTACCACATCAACACTTCCTCCTCTTCTGCTGTCCAGCTCCAAACTGAGCTCCTCCACTCTGCAGGAAGTCAAGCCCCTGCTGGCAGAGTAGGAGAATTTCCCCGGTGCCCTGGCCAAATTTCCCCCATTCACTAAAATTCCACCAAGAGCTTAATCTGGTTCAAAGTCAGTTGGCATTCATCTGTATCCCCCTCCCCCATATCATGCCTGAAAATTGCCAGAATTTGTCTAGTGCACTTATCCGGTCAACAAAAGCTTAATAAATAAATACCCCAAATAACATTGGCCCCAGTACTGACCCCTGTGGGACCCCACTAGTCACTGCCCTTGAGGATGATAATTCTCCTCCCACCACCACCACCCTCTGCTGCCATCCCTGCAGCCAGTTTCTTACCCATCTCACCAGTTTTGACCCTGCCTCGTGCCCCTTAGCTTACATTCTAGTCTTCCATGAAGCACTGAGTTGAATGCCTTTTTGTTATTACCCCACTGGATGTACTGTGCACAATTAATTTTCAAATCCCCACCAAAATGTAATTCTGTGCAACAGCAATGCCATTCCACATCACAGGTTCAAAAACACATTTTGGCCAGGATTTGAAAAATGTCACCTGTGACATACATTCCGTGGAGTAATAACAAGTGTATGTTGAAAATTTGGTGTCAAAAGAGATCACACTTACAAAGTTACAAGCATACATAATGGAATTGCAGTGAATGGTCGTAACTAAGGCCGTTTTTGACATTTTTCCCCCCACATTTTCAACATAGCCTTACGGGGACCCCACCTTATGAACAATATGACTGTCATTATGCAAATCCTGCACAAAAGATGAATTCATCAAGTAACTATGGAAATACCTGTTGGGTAACACTTGTGAAATGACAGTGATATCATTCATGAGGGGGGTCCCCAAAAGGCCATGTTGAAAATCTGAGGTCAAAATCTCATTAAAAAGGCTGTTATGTATGACAGCTGAAACCCTCATTGAAATACATTGAACAGCATTTACCATAGTTTGTCATATTGGAGTTCCAGCACCAAGACGTGTCTTCAATCGGGTGTGTGGATCTCAAACCTGGGACCTCTTCAGGTGAGTGAGTGTGTGTGGGGGTGTCATGGGGAGTATGGGGAGGTGGGTGCACAGTGGGAGGTTGGGTAGGAGTGTGGGCATGATCAGTGATGGACTTTTTTTATAGGTTAAAATAAAAAAAAGACATTGAAGGACAGGTTTCTTATTCACAGGTAAAATGACATGGGAGAGTGGGTGGAAGCCACTGACCACCAATTAAAAAAAAATGGATATCAGAGCATGGGGGTACCACTGGACACCAAGGAGAAAACCATTAAACAGGAAACAGCACTGGGCAGGGGACAAAAAAAAAATATTTATATTATTAAACATTTAAAAACAAACATGGCCTCCATCACAGGAGACAGCATGGGGGTAGTCTCGCTAACAGCAGCTGAAATTGGATCACTGGGCCGTGAAGTGATGGGCCAAGTGACAGCGGCTTTAGAACCCAGGCTGGTCAAGCTTGAGGGTAAGATAGATCTCAAGCTGCAAGAAATATTAGAGCAGCAAGTGGCCCATATGAACAGGATTGCAGAGGCTGAAGAGAGAATATCACGATTAGAAGATGATATAGGGGAAGTGCCAAGCCAAGTAGTGTGCCTGCAAAAGGAATTATTATAGGAGGCTAAATCTACGACTCAGAGGACTGCCAGAAGGAGCAGAAAGGGATGATATGCTGGGCTTTTGTGCAAAGACTTTGCCAAAGTTGTTGGGGCTGCAGCCTAAGAGTGGGAAATTTAAAATGGAAAGGGCACATCGTACTGTGATGCCCAGGCCTCTGGGGGGTATGCCCCCATGACAAATCATCATTCGCTTCCACTCTTATCAAGATAAGGAGGTGACCCTCTGGACATAAGAAGCAGGAACGTTGGCGTAGCAAGGCACATGACTGCACATTTCCCAAGATTACTCAATGAGACTGCTGCAGAAAAGGAAGGCCTTTAATGGTCTGATGGCCCAATAGCAGAACTTAAAAGTTGAAAATTTTATGGTATACCCAGCAGTACTAAAGATAAAGCATGAGGGAGCGACTTCTTCTTTTTGGGAACTGAGCAAAGCGGAGCAGTTTGTAGCCGATCTGCAGAAGAAAATGAGCAAGTGAATGCAGGACTGGTGTGATTCATGGGGTACTGAAGAGTGACATACAGACGTGCCAGGGAAGGGGAAGTCTCACACCATCAGACATTTTGCGGGAACTACAGTAGTATCATCGAAACCCAGAGACACGAGGGCATGTGGGGGGGCGATGGGGAAGATGTTTTTTCTTTTTCTTTAAATAATGTAGGAGAACTGGCAACTGGAATGAAGGACCATGAGGCTGCTTTTGTCAGGTGATGATGGGAGGGAACTGGTGAGGAGTGCTGCGTCATGGCCGGACCTTGTGGGAGGAAATGAATTGAGAAGGACACAGAACATGGCTGCATGGAGTTAAGGGGATGAGGTGGCAAGTACTGTGTGGACTTGGAGGGAAAAGGGGAGGTTGGGTGGTGCAGAAGGGAATATTCCAAATGTATGCCATAGTAATATGTGCAGCTATGTTGGGGATACAGTTAAACTGTGCTGAAGGGACTAAAAGCACCACTCTATCTATGTAACACTGTAACTGGGTGGGGATGGGAAGAGGGGAAGGGAGGTGAGTCATGATGAATATACAAATGATGGAAGGAACATGGGTTGGGGGGGCCTCTTAGTGGTCCTGGGAAGTTTTTTGACGAATACTGGGAAGAAACGCATTTTAGGGGGGGGGCAGTGCCTACTTTTCTTTCACCATTTCTTTTTATTTCTGCTCCCCATGAGTCTGTTTGATAATATAAATTTAAATGCTGTGATTGCATGAAGCAGGTCGATATAATTGGAGTTGCTCATGGGCAGAGTGGTGGGGCATGCATATTGCTAGGTTGAGATGTGGACACTTATGCGAGATTTGCAATTAGTGTCAAAGGGAAGGAGAAAACTTGATGTGGAATAGATCATGTTAAAGGAAGCTCAAAGAATGGGGAAGGCGGAGGGCAAAGGGTATGGAAAGAGGAGAATCAGGAAAGCCTTTATGGGGGAAAGGGGGGAATAATGTTCTTGTTACTATGTTCATAGTTAAACTGTTTAAATGTTTTTTATATTGTTTATTGGCAGATGCATTTCATACAAAATGAAGGCTAAAAGGTACCTGTGAATGGGAAAGTAATGGTGGGACAAGGGATGTGGGGATTTGGAGGGGGCCCATGGAGGAATTAACTGGATGGACATGGGGAACATATAATATACTTAGATGGCTGGCAAGCAGGAAATGGTGGTAGTCTCCTGGAATGTTAAGGGGATTGCAAACCCAATTAAACGCACAATGCTCCTGGCTGTGTTGCGAAAAAAGGGGGCACAAATTGCATTATTACAGGAGATGCACTTGTTGGATGTGGAACATGCAAAACTAGCACAGGGCTGGGTGGGTAGGTGCTTTGCATCCTCTTACTCATCCCGTAAGAGAGGGGTTCCTATCCTTATGAATAAGAACCTGCCACTAGAAGTTCATAGAATTCTGAAGGACAATAGGGAGGGTAGATGCATATTTCTGACAGAGAAGCTTTATGGTGAGTTAATCATGCTAGGGAACGTATATGCTCCAGCCCCGTATGACCCACAGTTTTTCCCAGGATTGTTGGACCTGCTTACTAGAGAGCAATTCCCAGGCCTAATTATAGGAGGAGACCTTAATAGTACTCTAGACCCTATACTGGACCATTCAGAGGGTAAGGGACGGGCACCGGAGGCAGTAGTCCAATGGAGGGCTGGTATATCAGAGCTGGACTAAGTAGATAGTTGGAGAATGGCATACTCAGGGGCCAAGGAATACACTTTTTATTCTAATCTGCATGGAACGTGGACAAGGATAGATTATATCCTGATACCTAGGGCATGGCATGGAAGGGTAATAGATGTTTCGCATAGCCCTATTCATATATTGGACCATGCTATGGTGGTGGGTAGGTTTCAAATGAAGGAAGAGAGGGGCATAACGCCAAAGTGGAAATTCCCTACATATATGCTCCAACATAAGGATTTCCGGGAATACTTCAAAATGCAGTGGGAGCTATATAAAGAGACTAACGGGGGCTCAGAGGTAGATAAGACAGTCTATTGGGATGCTGGGAGGCCTTTCTTAGAGGCTCCATAATAGCGTATATGGCCAAAGTTAAAAAAGAGAAGAGGGATAAACAGCAAGGGCTGGAAAAACAATTAAAGGAGCTGGAAAAGTGAGTTGCTAGAGGAGAGAGAGGACAGGTGGAGCGCCTTCTGATGGTGACAAGAGAGGTGCTAAATTCTCTGTTAAGAGGGGAAGCCCAAACTTCTTTGTTCTATTGCAAAAGGCAGGAGTTTGAATGGGCCAATAAATCAGGACCATTATAAGTGAGGTTAATGAAAGGGGGGAAGTGCACTGTGAGGTTAACAGAGATTAAGGATAAGGAGGGAAGAGTACAGCGAGGGGCGGGCAAGATGAGAGAACGTTTCTGGGACTTTTATGCTCACCTGTACAAGGTGGAGAGGATTGGGGGGAGACAGAGAATGCAGGATTTGTGAGTAAAGTTAACCTGCCCAGCCTCTCAGAAGAGCAAAGAAAGTGTCTGAGCCAGCCCATGACAAAGAGAGAAATACTAAAGGTGATTGGGAAGCTCCAGCAAGGAAAAGCAAGTGGCCCAGATGGATACCCTATAGAGTTTTATAAAGCACTAGCGGGACAGATGGCGGAGGTGCTAAGTGAGGTGTTTAAAGTGGAAGAGGGGGGCAGGAGGAGCCGTGCCTCCCGGATACCGGTTATGATGCCACGATCTGCCTGGTTCCAAAGGGGGGTAGGGATCCTCTGGAGTGTGCCTCATACAGGCCAATTTCCCTGTTGAATTGCGATCTTAAAATCCTTGCCAAAGCACTGGCTATGAGATTAGAGGAATACCTGCCGTCATTGTTTCACCCAGACCAGACCAGGTTTATTAAGGGGAGGTTATCATATCATAATGTACGTAGGTTACTTAATGTGGTGTGGAGGGCAGGCCAGGATACAGAGAAGACTTATGTTATATCAGTGGATGCTGAAAAGGCTTTTGACAGGGTGGAGTGGGAGTACCTCTTTGAGGTATTGGACTGGTTTGGCCTGGGTGACCCATACGTATGGTGGGGCAGAGCAATGTACCAATCTCCTTGTGCCAATGTTCTAGTCAATAGAACCCCTACGGTGCCCTTTAAGTTGGAAAAAGGAACCAGGCAGGGCTGAATGCTTTCGCCACTTCTATTTGCCCTGGTGTTTGGAGCCACTAGTGGCAGCGATCAGGCAGTGCCAGGGGGCCTGGGGGGGTGAAGGGGGTTGACAACACTGAACACAAGGTCACGTTATATGCAGATGACATGCTGATGTTTCTGCAGGAACTGGAGGTATCCATGATGTCTCTCCTGCAATTTATAGAGGGCTTCTCGGAGTTCTCTGGCTACAAAATAAATTTGAACAAGTCAGAAATGTTGTGCTTCCCCAGGCAGAAAGTAGGAGATGAACGATGGTGCTTACAATGCAAATCCACAAGTATAAAGTACTTAGGTATTAATGTGGGAAGAACAATTGGATCTTTGTATGACCTGAATTATGCTTCCTTAATAAAAACAATAGAAACAGACCTAAGAAGGTGGATGCAGCTGCCAGTATCATGGATGCGGCAGATCAATGTATTAAAAATGAATGTTTTACCCAGAATAATATACTCTATGCAGATGTTCCCTATGCGAATCACACAGGGGGATATTGGCAAGTTAGAAAAGGTGTTTGCTCAGTTTATATGGAGGGGAAAGAGACCAAGAATGTGGCTTCAGTGACTTAAAGCGGAGGTAGCTAAGGGTGGTCTTAATTTTCCTGACCTGCAAAATTACTACTTGTCCACCCAGCAGAGGTATATAGCAGACTGGGTATTTAGGCCTGAGGTAGCAAGCTGGGTAGTGTTGGAACATGAGGGGTGTGCAGGGCGGCTGTTGGCCTATCTGCACAGTAAGGGACTGCAAGCATATAGGAGTCAAGGGGGCCAGAATCCTTTGGTGGGAATGACTTTGGACGCTTGGGAGATGTTAAAGAAGGTGAGAGGGATAGCCAAAGGGGAAAGTATATTGATGCCATTGGTGAGGAATCTGTTTTTTCTTTGCCAGGGTTAGAGGATAGGGGATTTAGAGAGTGGGAAAGAAAGGGGGAAAATGTGTGGGTAATATGATTTAGTAGAGGAGTGTTGCTCCCACTACAGGATAATAAAAGAATTTGAGTTTGCAGGTGCAACAGATGTTTTGATACCTCCAACTGAAAGCGTTCATAGGTAAAATGGAGAGAGAGAGAGAGAAGCCAGAGGGACAGGGGTGGGGTTCAGTAGAACTAACAATACTGGGAGCACAGAGAGACCCTAAAGGGTTTATTGAGAAAGTGGCAAAGATTGGGAAGCAGGGATGGCTGGATTATACCCAGAAAGTGAGGCAGCAGTGGAGCAGAGATCTAGGGAGAGAAATCTCTGAAGAGAATTGGCTAAAATTACTTTTGGGACATAGAGGCCTGCTGATCTGTAATAGGTTCAAAGAAACATATTTTAAGTTTCTGCATAGGCTATACTATCCCCTGGCTGTGGTGCATAGGGCCCATCAGGCTGTCTCCCCATTATGTGGGAGATGTAAAAGAGAGGTCGGGACATATATGCATTGTTTTTGGAACTGCTCTGTTCTGCAGTCTTTCTGGGGAAAGGTATTTAAAGAAGTGGAGCCAATGGAGGGGACCCCCATCCAGTTGGACCCTATCAAAGGGCTATTTGGTTTAAATGCAGATGGGATGGAGGAATGGGAAGCAATGGCGTGTTGGATTAAGATCCTTATGGTAATGGCTAGGCATTGTATTCAAAATACCTAGGTTAATAACATCGTACCTATCACCCAGCAGTGGCGGCAATTGATACTGCAAAACTTGGCATTGGAAAGGCTATCAGTGATCTTGGTGAACAGATCTGAGGTCTTCTATGGGGAATGGGTACCATTTCTTTCTATGCTTGAGAGACAAGAGATGGCCACTCTATGTGAGGGGCTGGTCTAGGAAAATGGGGCTTGACTGGATGGGTGCCCCCCTCAACCTACCTGAGGGTTGAATATACAAGGGTGCTATGAGCTGGTATCCACAGTATATAGATCTGATAATTAATTTGGATATTAGCCTATTTTGTTTTGCTTTTAGTATTCTAAATGAGTATTAAGAATCAATTGTCTGGAAAAGGATTACTAGATGTAAGAGTAACTGTATGGAAGTGCATCTATTTGTCTGTTTACGTGTTAGTAGTTGCATGCATGTATAGCTGTCTGTCTATGTACTGTATGTCTGTTGACATAAGAGAAAATAATAAAAAGGATTATACAAAAAAACCAAAACAAATATATGGGTATACAGGGTGGGGGTGCCACTGGACACCAGGGATTTTCTGGGGGGGGCAATTGAGAACCAATAAATAAAACAATAAAATATTTTTTGTCAGCAGAAATCCTTTTTGGTCAATCCTTTGCTGTGGTGGTGGAAAAGGATTCCGTCTGGTGAAGAAGGATCCTTTTTCATTACTAGATGACTCTTTTTTTCAGAATCAGATGTCCCTCAGATCTTTTTATCCAACCAGATGGCCATTCTGCAAATCCTGTTTCACCACAACAGTTCCTCTTTTCCCATCCTTTTCCATCATGGCGATAGAGGAAATTGGCTGGTGAAAAAGGATTTCCCCTTTTCTCGACCAGATGGCCATACTTAATTCCCTTTCTACCACAGCAGTTCCTTTTCACCATCTTTTTCGTTATGGAGAAAAGGAAATCAGCAAGTGAAAAAGGATTAGTGGCATGGTCATCTGCTGTAGTAGGGAAATTTTTTTTCATTAGCTGATTTTTCACCATGACAAAAAGGACTTATGAAAAAGGAACTTAGCAATGGCAGAAAAGGAATTAAATCCTAAAAAAAATTGGGAGGCTATATAAAAAATTAAAAAATACACAGAGCAGCTCATTGACTCCTGATGAGCAAGATTCATGCTTTGATGTGTGTAAAATACATCTGTGGGCATAGTTATGACAGTTTATTTGGTCCAGAAATAAAAAACAAGGTGGTGGCTCACGAAAAAGGTTTTTTTCTGATGGGAAAGGATTGGCCCATCACGAAAACAGATCCTTTTTCATCGGAGCCAAATCCTTTTTCTTTTAAGAAATCTATTCAAAAGAGTGAACTGACCATGCTCAGAACCTGAAATTTTAAAATGAAATAACTTTGGAACAGATTAATATTTGTTCACCAAACCAATGCAGACTAGTTCTGTAGGGCGCCCACTTTGTTCCAAAAATTTCAGACCAAACATCTAAACTATTTGGCAGCAGCATGATAAAAAAAAACTGCAAAAAAGGCCAATTTTAATGTTTTTTCACTGTGCTTAGCATGAAATCCACCCATCTGACTGAAATAAAATGTGGCAGGTTAAGAGATCTTCACCACCAAACTGTGCATGCAAATTTTTGGGTGCATCTGTTGAACGGTTGTAAAGTTATTAGCGCAGCAGTGCAACAATCTATTGAACATTTTGACTTATACTTTTTTATGCTATTTTAGATTGCCACTTGACTCCTGAGTTGTATGATACCCTTCTTTTCACAATTTGTGTCTGCTTTAGTACTTTTTCTCATGCCTGAAAAAATAAAAGGAGCACTCCCTTTAATATGGTTCGGACCAGGTTTTCATCAGTATTTGCAGCTGTTTTTGAACAAACATTGTTCTGTAAGGTCAAAAAACACTGCCTGCTGCATAATTGTTAATTTTAGTCACAACAGAAGTGATAAACAACTGATGGACAAAAACAGCTGAAAATACTGATGAAGACCTGGTCCACAACGTATTGAAAGGAGCACTCCTTTTATTATTTCAGGCATGAAAAAAAGTACTAAAGCAGACTCAAATACTGGAAAGAATGGTATCATACAAGTCAGGAGGTAAGTGGCAATGTAAAATAGCATAAAAAAGTATAGGTCAAAATTTTCACCTGATTGTTGCATTGCTGTTTTAAAGTGCAATATATGAGATTTAACATTAAAATGCCTGCTCAAACCTAACTATAGTGGTGCTACTGTGCCACTATAATATATATTTATTATATACACATTTTTTTCTGACATATATATATATTTATATATTATGGTGGCACAGTAGTACCATCTTAGTTAGGGTTGAGTAGAGTTAAGGTTAAAGGGTCAAACTTTGCACCTTAATAACTTTGCCACCGTTCAATGGATGTGCCTGAAACTTGGAATACCTGATTAAGAACTATACATCTTGGGATCTGCCAAGTGTCATGCTGGTCAGGTATACAGCTGCAGAGTTATTAAGCATAATCTGCGTGCATTTACACTTTCTGGTGAATTCTTTGCTCGCACCTGCAGATCACACGGTTTGTGTGACCAGTCCGAAAACTCCAGGGAATGTGCGGCCGGGGTCCCTGATGTGCCTTTTGAAGATTTCATGAAAAAATATTAAACGGTTAAAAAGTTATTCAAAAAACAAGTCCCCATTATAAGTCAATGGGAAAAGTTAAAAAAGTGTGACACTTTTGCAAATGCACTTTTTAGTGTCACAAATGGTTCTAGTAGTGTTGCAAATCCACTATTTTGTTTTCAGTTAGTGATCAGAAAAATGTGTGACATTTAAATTTGGGACCCTCTAGGAACACAATTTTTTTTGTGTTCACCTAGTCAGACCCTGAGGATGCTAGCCATGTGTTTATTTTGGGGTGAAACACCCTAGAAATATGTTTTTAAAATTTCTGGAAAAAGTAGTGTCACAAAGGAGTGTTGCACGCACAACACTGTTGCAAATGCTTGCAAAAGCTTTCGCAAATCACGATACTACTTTTTCAGACTATGGCCAAAATGACAGCAGTTCTTTGCCACCATGCTGCAAAAGAACGGATTGGTCTTTTGAGCTGAAATTTGGAGGAAATGCAGTCAACATCTCATAGATGTGCCTTTTTGTAGTTTGGTGGAAAAATATTGGACAGCTACAAAGTTACAGTAGTTTGAAGTTGCCATTTTTTCCCATTGATGAACATGGTGGTGTCCACCGCGCCTTTTGGGGCTCGTATCGCGAAAACGATGTGAGATATAGATATTTTGCTTCAAATTATGATAGCAAAAATGTAGCCAGGAAAATCATGATTTTTGTGAAATAAAATGTTTTTTTCTACATTGTGCGGTTCCTGAGATATTAGCAATTTAGTGCTTATTATGCTTGTTCTATGCCAATTATAATGCATACAGTGTTTGCACACACTGTGTTTGTCTATGCACCCATTTGTCTAAAACTGGGTGTGCGGTACTGCCACTGTAACAGTTACTGTTTCTACTTGTGCTTATGTCTTTTTTTGTGCCATCACTACCGTGTATGCCACTGTGCACATCACCGTTTTCGTTGTTATTTGCACTTGTGTTTTCATTACAGTTACAATTGTTACAATGTCACAAGCCATCACGTGGTGAGGGCCCCGCGCTCCTGCCACTGCGTTCCAGTTACTATTTATCATCCTGTTTGCGTTTCCATTTGCGCTTGTGTTTTTACTACTGTTATCATTGTTACAATGTCACAAGCCATCACATGGTGCACAGTTAAAATGTCACAAGCCATCACGTGACGGGAGCATGGGGCCCTCATGCCACTGCATTCCAGTTACTATTTATTATTGTCCCATTTGTGTTGTCATTTTCGCTTGTGTTTTCATTACTGTTACCATTGTTACAATGTCACAAGCCATCATGAGGCAGGAGCATGGGGCCCAAAGGGACCCGCACTCCCGCCACTGTATTCCAGTTAGAATGTCACAAGCCATCACGTGGCTGGAGCATGGGACCCTTCCTGCCAGTGCATTCCAGTTACTATTTATCATCATCTCATTTGCATTGTCATTTGAGCTTGTGTTTTCATTGCTGCTACCATTGTTACAATGTCACAAGTGATCACATGGTGGGAGCGTGGGGCTCGAAGGGCCCCGCACTTCCACCACTGCATTCCAGTTACTATTTATCGTCCTGTTTGCATTGTCATTTAAGCTTGCATTCTCATTACTGTTAGCATTGCTATAATGTCAGAAGACATCTCATGCATTGTGATTTGCGTTTCCGTCACTGTTACCATTGCTACTATGTCACAAGAGAGCATGTGGTGGGAGTGCACAGTATTCATACTCCAAATCATGTGATGAGAATACAGGGCCCAAAGTTGTTTTTTACTGTTATGTGCACTAAAAATACTATATTCTATGGTGGTGTGTGATAATCCTGTCACCTGATTCGTTAAAACATGTCACATGATTGTGGGTTTATCCTGCATTACCCATGGCTGAGGAATTTCATTAATAGAAATATAGTATCATACATTTTGAAATTTATTTTATACATGGTTTCATTGCATTATTGTGATAAGGCACTCCAGTGTGTTTCTGGTTAAGCCACTTGGATGCGCTTTGTGATATACAAGACAAAGCGTGGATAGATCCTTAATAACCCATTCCCTGTTGTGCTTTACTGCTTAAGCATATTTGCATGCACACATACAACAACAACAGCAATATATTAACTTTCTAACATGATGGTTAAGTAAAGACTCGAGACAGGTGTTAACTTTAAAAAAAAATGTATTGCCAATGTTAAAGACTGAGAAAAGGCCAAATTAAAAGTATTATGATTTAACACTATCAGTTTCACAATACAATCGAGATATGTGTTACCATTGCTTGTAACAAAGGTTACACTGTATCACAGATACTTCATACATGATGTGTTATGGGTTATGGTCGCACCTTGTTAACACTGATTACACACATTGAAAAGTGATTATTTTGTTGTAGCTGTGTGACTGATAATGTGTATGTTCCTGGGGTGGGTGAAAAACCAGATGCTAACTGTTATAGCAATAGCTACAGAAAGATTTAATGTCCTCAGCTATATTAGATATGTGGTATGCACAGTTTAATATGCTAAGATATATCACTGAGTAAGTAAGTGTCTTTGGAAAATTCCCACCCAACCTTTCAACAGAGGCAATCAAAAACATTGTCAGGAACAGGTATGAACTCAGTTGATGTCTGCAAATAATTCCAGGCATTATCAATATACATAACATTTACTTGTCTGAGAAGTACATGAAATAATACATCATAACGGGTACAATGCGTATTTCTTAAACTGATAACATTTCTTACTATGTCGGTTTAAACCAATAAATACAACTTATGTGTGTAGCATGGCACAATTCATGTTACACATATGGTTAGGTGACATTCTTTCCTGTTTTTTTTTATTATGACTAAATCAGAAAAACCTTAGTTGACTATTATGGTAAAAGCTGTAGTTCTAATGTTTAGCTATTGATCAAGACTGATCATATGAAACACAAATGCATATCTCATCTATGAGTTAGTTTGTAGCTATTTTATATACCTAAATCTGTTACTAGAATAGTGAAACACTTAGAAGAATGGTACTTGACAATAGTTGGACATTGCTACTTCTTTCATTTGTCAAATAATACAGTAGTTTTTTTTATCTTACTTGAATATAATAGTATTAAGAATTGTTAATTCTGTATAAATACTTTTATTTACATATACAGTATACAATTTGACAGCTTTAAAACTAACAGGTCTAGTGGTACACTGTTGCATGACAGAAAAGTGTTGATGGAGTCTATATGTAAACAACGGAGATACAGACTTAAACTGGTGATACTATATATGTGACGCAGTGTTCAACATGGTCAGAGACACATGTGTTTAAAACTTAGACACATAAACTAGGAACAATTGTGTGCCTTTGTGCTGACAAGTGCTTCTTGTCAAGCATGCATATTGCATAGTTACAAGAAGAGATATGTATAGAAATGGTGAACCAAACAAGAGTGTGTTCTGAAATGTCACACTCTTTCTTAGACATGTAAGCATGGTTACTCTAGTGACTGTGAAAACAGTTGGTGCCGAGTGAAGCCACTACAACAATTTTCACCCTGTCACTGATCCACGCATTTAAATCTTTTATGTTGCGTTGCAATAAATATTTTTTTTTCAAATCAAAGTTTATTATTTTACACACAAAAAGAACAGAATTAACCATGATAATTTGAGTTGTAAATGACACTGGAGACAATGCTTCACTGCATACATTGGAGCTGTTCTCCCCCCAAACCCGCTCCCACCCCCTACTAAGACCCCCCTTCCCAATCAGCACAGCACAAACTTATTAAATGGGTAATTAAACCTTGACTTCAATAATAACATGAAATAAACTAAATAGTGAGCAGCGTATGGAGAGGTTCCCAAATTTTCATATATCTATTCATCTTGTTACTTAAACTAGCCATCATGTTTTCCATCCTGAGATTGGCCAATAATACTTGGAGCCATTCCGTATATGAGATATCTCCATCATCCTTCCAATGATGGAGAATAACCTTCTTTATTGATAGGGAAATAAAAGCCATATAATACCATCTTGAGATCACTGGTATGAGGATATAATCACCTAAAAGACATACCTCAGGAGTAAAAAAGTCAGAAAGGCCCAGCAAGGGAGGAGGCCTTAGGACATACCCAAAATATATGGTAAAGTGAGCCCTCTGCTTGCTTACAGCGAGAACAAGTGGGCGAATCGATAATCCCGTACTTGTATAATTTTTGGGGAGTATAATATATGTTATGTAGTATGTGAAACTGTGTAAGCCGTAATTTATCCTGTGTAATGAACTTATGACAATTTGACCACAATGCCGCCCAATCTATCTCCAAATCGGGGAAACATGAGGTTCAAAATTTCTCCAGTGCAAACACAGATGGGTATTTATAGTTGTATAAAATTTTGTAAATGCTGGATACAGAGTGAGGTCTAATAGGAATAAGCGCGAGTTCATTCATAAGATTTCTCATACTTCTTTGGGGCGGAACTGGCTCGAACACTTTCATTATTGAATGTTTTAACTGAAAAACCTTAAAAATAAGTTTACTGGGAATATTAAACTTATCTAGCATTTCAATAACTGAGAGCCAAAAATTATCCAGTGCAACAAGCTGGGAAAGCTTCACATCTTCCAATTGAGGAAGCCATTTAGGCTAGATTGGCTTGTTACCTATTTTTAAATTAGGGTTACCCCCTATAGGTTGAGCTAAATCCAAAATATGATTGTATTCCATGAATGAGCTTATCTGGGAGTGCACTCTGACCGATATCACAATGGGGGTTGATTTCAACAATCCAGGGAGGGCACCCGGCCTAACATGAAACAGCGACGCTGGTGAGAGACCACTCTGTTTGATTAAAGAAGGCTCAGTTTTAAGCCAGATAGGTACAAAACCAGTGGAATTTGCTTCTCCCATCTGTTCCACCCATCTCATGTACTTTGCCATATGATGCGCCCAATAATAATGAATCAAGTGTGGAAGACGGAGACCCCCTTTATCCTTGGGAGCCTCCAGCTTGTAAAATGCAATCCTAGGTTGTCTATTAGCCCAAATAAATTTTGTTATCAGACCATTAATTTTATGGAACCAAGTAATAGGTATCCAGTTATTAAGCAAATGCAAAGGGTAGAAAATCCTAGGAAAAATTTTAATTTTAATTAAATTCACTCGGTCCCAAAGTGAGATAGATAATTTGACCCACCTGTCTAAATCAACACCTACAATATTTACTAGGTTATCCAAGTTCAACTTTTGAAACAAAGCAGGATTTCTGACAACTTGAATGCTAGGTATTTTAAAGAATTCAGTGTCCAAGACATACCTGTCTCAGCAATACTTGATTTAATCACTTTATGATTAAGCGGGAAAACAAGAGATTTGTCAATATTTAATTTATAATTAGAAAAATTGGAAAATTCTTCTATAATAGATAACATGACAGGTATTGACTTATCTGGGTGCGATAGCTGTAATAATAGATCATCGGCATAAGCCGATACTTTAACCTCAAATCCCTGGATAGTAACTCTTTGAATCATCGGCGAAGATTTTAAGCAGCAGATGAGGAGTTCTAAATATAAATTAAGAAGTAAAGGTGATAGCAGACAGCCTTGTCTAGTTCCTGAGTGTGACATAAATCTTTGTGAGATAACCCCATTAGCCATTACTCGAGCAGAGGGAGCATTATAAAGGGCTTTGATCCAATTTTGAAAGGATTCAGGAAATTTATAAGTGTTTAGGGCCCTAAATAAAAAGTTCCAACCTACCCTGTCAAACACCTTCTCAGCATCCAGATAAACCAAGGCAGCTGGAAATGAAGCGTCCCTAGATGTCGAAAGGACGTGTGACAGGATTCGGAGATGGTCCACTGAAGAGCGCCCTTTCATGAATCCCACTTGTTCTGGACCAATAAGATCGGGCAAAACTGACGTCATACGATCCGCTAGCATTTTAGCTAATATCTTGATATCTTGATTCATCAGGGATATTGGGCGATAACTCATGGGTAATTCTGGATTCTTCCCGGGTTTCAATATAAGCACTATTAAAGCCTCCCATAAGGTAGGATCCACAAGGGCACCTGATAGAATATACTGAAATAAGGGAAGTAACAGAGGTAATAATTGCTCTTGAAATACCTTATAAAAATTGGATGAGAAACCATCTGGGCCAGGTGATTTATCTGAGGGTAAATTTTTGATAACCCTGAAATCTCATCAGGTGTTATTAGGGACACTAACCATTCCTGCTGAGCATCTGAAAGTGAGGATAAAACGGATGCCCTTAAGTAATCATCTAGGCAATCTACAGATACTACATTTTCTTTAGGGTTATATAAATTTGTGCAGTACCTCTGGAACTCCAAAACTATATCTTCTGGAGATGTTTTTAGAATACCATCTAACTGGGAGCGGATTGACGTAATATATCTATTCGCTTCCATTTGTTTGATTCGGAGTGCTAACAATCTTCCCACTTTCTCTCCCTGATCTGAATAATTTCCCTTAGCTTTCAAAATGGCGAATTTGGCTTTATCCCTTAAGATTTCCAAATAATTCTCATTTAATTTAACCAGTTCCTTCTGTGTTGATTCCGAGAAATTGCGGGAAAGCAAAGATTCCTTTGAGCGTATCTGGTCAAGAAGAGATATTAGTTTTCTATCTTTTTCTTTTTTCCTGTGTGTAGCTATACTGATTAACATAGAGAATAATGCATAGGGAGGTGAACATTGTGAAAATTTAATGCACACCCGAGGTGAGGGATGCATCACTAAACCCCTCGAGCGAGGCTCGAGGGGTTTAACAATGCATCCATCACCGAGGGTTTGCATTAAAATTTTCATAATGTTCACCTCCATGTCTTATTTTTTATAATTACTAGGGTAAATGTTTTTCCAGCCAGAGAGTTACATTTCCATACACAAACTATTCAAAATCATGTTGCACAACACCACAGTTTGGGAATTTAAATATTTTTTTTATTATTTTATTCAACTCAACACACAAGCTTACAAGAACAAGCAGAAAAAAAAAATAGCAGCAGTCTTACCTTACAAGAACTGCATAAGATAGTAATGTACACTGGCTATTCTAATAAGAAAAAAACTTGAAAAAAACACTGAAGTAAATGAGACAGTTCTTTTGTATGCTGCACTGTACTAGAACATTGTTGAGAGTATTCAGAGCCCAAAGCAAACTTTTTAATAACTTTACTGCGGTTAAAAAAAAATAAAATCACTGGCTGTGAGACCTCTGTGTCAGCTTACTTTCTCCGTGTGCCTACTTTCAGTTGCTGCAGGACAGTTCGTGGTCATGGTTACAGAGGTCTGTCTGATGGAGTGCCAGAAATGAGTTAAGGGACAGTGTTAAAATTACCTGACATGTAGGGCGCTCAGGAGAAAGAAGGTAAATTAGCTCTTTTGTTGTGCTTTGGGCACACAGGGAGGCAACGAATTACAAACGGTACATCCTTCTCTCACTGCCAACTCACTTCTAGTTGGAATCTAACTCAGTTACCGGACACCTTCATTTATTCTGATCACTTTCTTCGGGAGCTGCATGATACATGTTGATGGACGCTCCCTTGTTGATCACACAGGTTTGGGCCAAGGATTGTTTGAAGAGAGCTTCCTGTGGTGTAGATTTCCTTTGCAGTCCCCTGGGCACTATTCAGGTTGGGGAACATAAAGCCTGAAGTTGAAGACTGCTGGTTTTTTTCCAATCTGGCAGGTATTACAGAAGCGTTCCCTTATTGTTTACTGTGAAATGTGCTGGAACACTTGCGCTGAACTGCTGTGTGCACGTGAAAGTCATAACAACTGACTGGTGATTACGGGGAATATCAACTGAGTATTCCCATTGATAAACATTTACACCAGTAATTATATGCCCCTAATGAAGGCTTTAAAAGCATCCCAAATTAGGTCTGGTCTGGAGATAGAGTGAAGGTTAGTTTCAGTAAAGTGCTCTATGTAGTTACTGATAATTTCAACAATATGGGCGTCCTTTAACATTTGGTTATTAATCTTCCATCTGGAAGATTTCTTAGAGAAAGTTGAGAGGGAAAGCCAACATGTTACCAATGCATGGTCAGAGGGTGGGCCCGGCTGTATAGAGGCCTCTATCACTCCCGAAAGAAGGATTTGGGAAAGAAAGATATAATCGATATGCGTAGTGATTTTATATACTGGCGATAGAAAGGTAAATTGCTTCTCCAAAGGGGTGTAATACTCTCCAGACATCACACATCACGTAATGTTCTATAAGCTCTTGAAGGGCCCTTTGAGCAGGGGAGCGGGCTCTTCTCACAGGAGAAGAACAATCCATTAATGGATCCATAACAGTGTTTATATCACCCCCAATGATAATTGATAAGGAGATATAGTGGTATAAAAATTCAGTTAGCTGTATAAAAAAGTCAGGGGAATCAACATTAGGCCCATAAAGAGTTCCCAAGAGAACCTCGGTGGCATATAAAATACAATGAATAAACAAAAACTACCCTCCGGGTCCTTAAGCACCTGCTTTGGAACAATAGGAATTTTTCTATTAATGAGAATCAATACCCCGGCCCTATTAGTAGCAGCCCCTGCAGAAAATACATAACTAAATTGCTGCCTTCTCATGCAATTTGCTTCTGAATCCAGTAAGTGTGATTCTTGTATTAAAGCAATGTCTATAGACAGCAAGGCAAGGTGCTTAAGGACCTTATATTGTTTCACACACTGTCTCAATCCTTTAACATTCCATGTTGCAATTTTTATAACATTAGCCATTATTACAGACTCCTTATAATAAAAGTTGCACAGATATTAAACTCCACAGAAAACTCGATCCAGAAAAACTCACAAGAGCTGCGCTGATTCCCATCCCCCCCCGACCCCACTTGACCCTGCCCCTCTCCCTCCAACCAATTTGAAAAAAACAACCAAAAATTACCCACCCTCCTCCCCTCCCCATCTGATCTATCACAGGTTTTTTTTTTTTTGCAAATAACTTTATTTTGTAACAAACACAAAAATACAATAACCAATTACAACCCCCACCAATAACAAGAAACAACTACAAGGTAAGTTACATTAAATCACAGCAAGGTGGGAGGTAAAAAAAAAGGGGGGGAAGCCCCATCTCCCCCTTACCCCCCCTGCAGCTATTCCATATTGGTTACCTGGCAACCAATCTTAATAAAACAGTTAAAAATTGAACCTATTCTGAACTAAGCTGTTAGATAATTCATAAAAGGGAGAAAGAGAAGGAAAGAAAAATGGAGAGTCTAAGCTCGGTCTACATTTGGCAATAAAAAGAGAGGGGAATACATAACAAAATATCTAAATGGGGCAAAAACCCTAACCCCTTCTAATAGCCATATCTGTCCTTCAAACCCTGGAAAAGGTTACCCCAGCATCCCTGAAACTTCCCTAGTGACTTGAAAAAGGTAATTACGGCCCTTTCCTCATTCAGAGCATTCAAAAACTCGTCCCACCATTCTTTAAAGGAAGGAACCTTGTCACTCTGCCGATGCCGAAGGATCAGCAACTTTGTCACTGAAGCAACCATAGCCATTTGGCATTTTTGAGACACTGATGGAATTTGAGTAAACCTCCCCAGTATGTAAACCTCAGGATTAAAGAAAGCTGAGATATCACAATAGGGGCTTATCCATTGCTTTACCGATTCCCAGAGCTTGACCACCTTGGGACAATCCCAAAGCTTATGATAAATAGTAGCCAATGAGTGACCACAATCTTTACACTCCGGGGAGCTGGATCTATATATCCGAGAAAGTTTAGCCCGGAGAAAGGTAAAGATTATGCAATATGTTGAACTGAATGCCTCTCAATCTATCTTGTTTGATATATGCATATGTATCCATCCAGACTCTTTCCCAGGTCTCCTCAGACCAACCCAATGATAGATTCGTCTCCCAATACCGGGGCACTAAGGAGGCCTTGGATACCGTCCTTGATAAGATTAGCTTATATATTTTCGAGACCGAATTTCCGGAGAGTGCCAAGTCTCTCAACTTCCTCAAAAATGACCTAGCCTCCTTACTCCCCTTATCACCCCTCAAAAAAGAGCAAATGCTACTTCAAATCTGGTACAGTCTCAACCGATCGCAGGGTTCGACGCCCAATTTCTCCGTCAAAACAGAAAGTGAGGTAACTGAATCATATGAAACAAAGTCCTCAACTCTAGGTTTGAGGAGGAGGTTACCTATAGACCTCTTTATAGGTCGATTACCAATCAAAAGATTGGGATTCCTTAGAAGGGGTTGTGTTAGATCTCCCACATAGGAAATACCCAACAGTGAGTAGAGCTGATGCAGAGCCCTGATGTCCCACCCCAATGGGGTATTCCTTACTTTAGAATGAATCTTAGACCAAGGAGTATATAAAAAAGATTCCAGATCTAAATTAATGCTCTGGGCAATCGAACGATCCAGAATATACCCAGTGGAGGTAGTTTCGGTATCTATCGTCCATTGAGCCAATCTCGCCGTGTGAATAGCTAAATAGTAAGTATAAAAGTCCGGCAGCTGCAAACCTCCTGACTTCCGCTGACAGATAAGTTTCGAGTAAGACCTATGAGGGGGTTTGCCTTTCCATAAAAAGTCTGAACAGGATTTATAAAGTGGTTTGAAAAAGGACTTGGGAAGGTACACATTAAGGTTAAAAAGTGGGTAAAAAATTCTTGGCAAAATCATCATTTTGATTGTGTTGGTTCTCCCCCAAAAAGTCAAGGGAAGTTTGGTCCACCTTTCCAAATCTTCTTTAATAGACTTAAACAAAGGTTTAAAATTAAGGCTTGCCAGACTGGCGAGATCCTTCGAGATCTGAATACCTAAATAGGACAATGATTTGGGCTGCCATTGCAGACCCAGGGAAGAAGACCAGCTACACTGTAGATGAAAAGATAGCGGGAAAACCGTGGTTTTACTCTTGTTTAGCCTATAACCTGAAAAGGCACTGAAACAAGAAATTATTTGTAACAAGTGTGGAAGCTAACTTCTGCTGTGCCGAACATGCAGCAACAGATCATCAGCGAAAGCAGATAGCTTTGTACTGACTCCCTATAAAACCCCCTTGGACTTGAGTATCCTTCTTGATAGTCCTTATTAGAGGTTCTATATATAAATTAAATAAATACGGAGAAAGAGGGCAGCCCTGGCGCGTAACCCTCAACAAAGGAAAAGCAGCCAAGATAAGGTTGTTACATTGGATCCTTGCTGTTGGACATGAATAAAGAACCTGAATATAGACCAGAAACTTTTCCGGGATACCAAATTTATCTAATACTTCAAACATAAAATCCCACTCCACCCTATCAAATGCCTTTTCTGCATCTAATGATACCAGGGATACTTCCAGTTCTGGACTCGTAGATGCAGAAATTAAATTAAATAACTTCCTAAAATGATCCGCAGACAAACGACCTGCCACAAATCCTGCCTGCTCTGGGCTCAGTAATCCAAGCCATGAAGCCTTCATCCCAGTAGCCAAAATCTTGGCGTAAATTTTAACATCAATATTTAACAAGGAAATTGGTCTATAATTACCTACAAAATCTACTGACTTCTCTGGTTTGGGTAGCAAGATTATCCTCACCTCAAAGAGAGACCAGTCCTTAATCCCCTGCTCATACCAAAACAAGTAGAGTTGTTGCAACAAGGGCATCAGACGATCCTTAAACATTTTAAAAAAGAGGGCTGTGAGCCCATCTGGCCCAAGAGCCTTGTCCAACTTTAATGAGTCGATGGTCCTAGAAATCTCTTCCTGTGAAATAGGAGCTTCCAACATCTGCCTGGATTCCTCAGATATTTGGGGAAAGGAAATATTGGCTAAAAATTCTCTCATCTTACTTGCATTCTCTGAGGAAGGCAGTATACTGGAGTATAGGTTTTTATAAAAGTCTAAGAAATGTCTAATATGCTCTTAGGATCTGAGATTAGGTCGTTCATCTGCGGATGCCTTAATGCGGCCACCCACTTAGCCGCAGCCCGTTGTTTCAACTGCCAAGCTAAAAGTTTGCCCGCCTTACTGCCCTGTCCTAGTAGGAAGCCTTCAGTCCGGAAGCCAAGTTCTCCACCCCTTCCCACAATGTACGTACATACCAGGCCCTGAGAGTAGCAAGCTCTTGTTCCTGGTCAGAGGACCTTGAGCCCTCCCCCATAGCATCCAGGACCTTAATTTTATTTAGGCAATTAGTTAATAAATGCTTATTTTTCTTTTTACGAACTGATGCAAGCCTAATCAATTCACCCCTCCACACAGATTTCAAAGCTGACCATGTCTGGTCAGTTGCGCTAATTGACCCCCAATTGGCTGCAATAGAGTGGTGGGATATAAATGTTTGAAAATGGTCTACCAGCTGGGGATCCTTGAGCAAGCCGTTGTTCAAGGACCAGGAATAGGACCTTAGTGGAGTGGATAATGGCAAACACCGGAGTCTGATGGGAGAGTGATCTGAGATTATTCGAGTCGATATGGTAACTTCCTCCACAAAAGACAAAATCTGTTGACAGACCAAAAAAAAATCAATCCGAGAATAACTTTTGTGAATGGGAGAATAGAAAGCAAAGTCCCTGGCAGTAGGGTGATTCATTCGCTAGGGATCCATAAGGCCTAAAGAAGAGGTAAATTCCAACAGCGCCCTCTGAGATGGAGACTGATGTAGGGCTCTACACCATGAACGATCCAAACGGTTGGACTGCACCAGATTCCAATCTCCTCCCAGAATTAATGGCATATCTGAGAAAGGGGCTATAACCATGGCTAACTGAGTAAAAAAGGAGGGTGATTCTTGATTGGGACCATAAACAGACCCCAACACTAGACTAGCACCTCCCAGCTTACCTACAACAATAACGTACCTACCTTCGGGATCGGAGATAACCTCTACTGGAGAAAAGGGGATCCCCTTAGCCACTAAGACAGCTACTCCCCGTTTACTTGGAGAGAACCCAGCCCCGAATACCGAGCCTACCCACTTTTTCTTAAAGTAGTGGAGCTGATCCAGGAGCATGTGGGTTTCCTGGAGAAAAACTATTGAAGGGTCAAATTGTGCTAGATGATTTAGAATAATATACTTTTTATTGTCTCTTCCCTTTATATTCCAAGAAATAATGTTCAGGTTGTAGCCATATGGCAGCTGTATACCAAATATAGCTCCAACTGGAAAGCTGCAAACCCTCCCCTAAAACCACCCCAAAATAACAAAACCCACGAAAGAGGCCCCTTCATTAAGACTCCCCATACCCAAACCCCCTTATGTACCAAGCACCCGGCCCGAGGCCGACTCCAAATCCACTGGCCCATGGCACGCCCTAAAGGCGGGCCCCTCCAAGAAAAAGACAATGTTTGCCATACCCATGTAACTTAAATAACCTTGCAAAACCCCTTAAGAAGGAAAATAACTATATGTCACTCCCATCCATACTATCTAAACTAACTACTCCCCCTTCCTAGCCTGGCTTAAAACTAAATCGTAGCCAACTCATAGCCCCTAAGACCATCCTAACTCGAGGGACCAGTGAGAAATCAAAAGGAAAAGAAGATCCATGTTGAATGTTTAAAAGATGAACCCATGCTCACTTTGCCCCCCCATCAGCTGCAAAAAACGGGGCTATTTGGTTAAAAATAACATTGCATTGCTACCATAAGCCCCGAAAGCCATAAAGCCCAGTCCAATAAATGAATAACTTAAATGACTAAATATAAATTCCAGCTTTAACTAGGCCAGGGGACCAGTCTAACATCTAGCAATAAACAGAATAAATCCTGTCCCCTTACCCAGAACTTCTATAATTTAAATTGACATCAGGCTACCTGCCTTAGGTCAAATACAAATTAGAGCTCTTTGTACAAAACGGCAACAAAGAAAAAAAATAGCATCTTTAAATTGGACCCACAATCAAAACTGATCACACTATCAGCATCACTGCCATTAAATAGGTGTCTGGGTCCCTCTAGTGTCAGTAAACTAAAATAGCTCCATGGTGTCCACTTTACCTCTAGGAGGTTCTTTTAAAATTAAACATACCAATCATTTAAATCATCCCCCTATCGAGCCTCCTAACTGGCAATATAAAAAAGAGAAAAAATTGAACCACAGGGGGAAGTGGAGAAACTCCCCAGAATCCCCAACAGAATCCATTTATTGTCCCATACAAACTCGATCGACTACAAAACAGTTCACTTTCTCCTTAAAGCATTGAAGTGGATCCACGACTCCAGTCCTCCTCATCCTTTAGGGAATTGATCTGGCAAGTAGTTTTTGAGTGCTTTTAGAGCCTCATCTGCCAACTCAAAGCGTTTAACTCCATCCTTTAATGTCACTTCAAGTTTGGCTGCGATGCTTAACCCCAGCAGCCCAGAGCTTAGAAGTAATGGGGCGAAAACAGGATCTGGCCATTCGGACCTTCAATGTCAAATCAGGGACCACTCGGATTTTCTTGCCCTCCCACAGTATAGCGGACAGTTTCTTAGCCTCCTTCAAAATATGCTCCCGATCTAAATAATTGAGGAGCTTGAAGATTACAGGCCTTGGGGGGTCTGTTGAAGGTGGTTTAGCCCTTAATGCTCGGTGGCCTCTCTCTATGATGTACTCGGGCCCGTTAGGTGAAGGCCCTACCGTTTTCCTTAAAAACTTTTGGAGAAAGAGGATTGTATTGGGGCCCTCATCTCCCTCAGGTAGCCCCAGCAAAACAAGATTGTTGCGTCGATTTCTCCCCTCTAAGTCATCTAGACGATGTTCCAGTTTAGATACTGCCCTCTTACATTCGACAATAGCTGGGCCATTTTTGTCTGAGCTCCATTCCAGTGAGGAGATCCTGGCTTCCGCATCTGTTACCCGGCAAGCCAGTTGAGTCAGAGCGGGTTTGAAGTCTGCAACCTCTTCAATTAGCTTAAAGAGAGCCTCCTGTATTGTAGATAGCTCGTCATATACTCGAGACGGTGTTAGCTCGTCTTGTGGGGCCTCTGGTGAAGAACTACGTCGGGGCCGCTTAGCCTCGAGCTCCTGACCCGCTTCTTCCATCTTGCCAGGTAATCGGGAGAAGTTTAACACTCAAGCACAGTCTCTAACCTTAGATTGTACTTTTAGTAGGATATAGCTGTAAAAAATGTGAAAAAAATGCGATTTAAACAAAGGAGAGGGGAGAGCCCCTGAGCAAGCTGCTATTCCTCTGGGCGCATCACGTGACTCAGTCTATCACAGGTTTCGCTCTGCAGCATACCAATACTTTTGTTCCCTCCCCCCAGCCACCCTTAGATAACCCTCATTTTAAATACAAGAATAATGGGCAAGGCAGATACAATTTGGACATCATTCGGAACAAATTTTAAAACTAATACAGTCCAAAAAGAGTCCATATAGACCTAGTTCAATCCTAACCCAGTTGGGTGTATCGCCGTCAAAATTGGGTTTGAATGCTTCGGTTCCTTATATAGTTTAAAAGGAAAAGGGAAAACCCCCAAGAAAGTAAAACATATTGAAATAATCTACCTACAACCCCTTAAAAGTTGGCTTTCAAATTAAATCGGTTTCTTGGCCCACATACATGGTGTCAGCCTACTATTTAAAAACATAACCTAGTCTACTGGATCCTATAGGGGTTGCTGTGAACAAAACCAACCATGCACTCTTACCTCGGGTGCCAAAAGAGAATATGTAATTCGCTTTAAAACTTAACCTAATTATCCTTTTGAGCTAGCCCCCTTTTAGTCTCTATTAACATTATCCTGCCTGCTGTGGTATGTCCTATCCAGACACTAAGAAACCCAGTTAGGGACCGAGGTGGACTTTCCAGTGTTCACTTCCATATCTAAAAGAAGAGGTAGAATATTCTGAATGTGTCCTCCCATCCAGTATACTATGATGTGGTCTTTAGCATTAGTGTTGGGGATCAAAACTACATGTAGAACAAACTAGATTGCTATGATTGCAATCCCTAAAAAATTAAAATTGACTTTGGAAAAAACGTCTAGCTAGTACCCCAGAGAGCAGATCCAACCCATTACAGATAACTATTAACTGTACATTGAGTTTTAATGTTGCGGGTCTTTTTATAATTTACAGATCCCCAGCGAGACGGCATATACTGGATCAAAACATATACAGTCCCATAAAAGTTAAATTTCAAGCTAAATCCTATGTATCTAATATATGTATTACCAACTTGCTATATAAAAATCTAAGATGGACCGCTGACTCCCTCTAGCGATCATTCTGAGCCATACCAGCAAAATTCCCTTACTTCGGGAGTTAGAAGGAAAATAGTTTTAAACTATAAAACTTTAATTTCTCTTGCAATCTAAACCTTTTAAAGTTTCAGATAACAGTATCGTTATCTTGCAGGTTTTAGTGCGAGCTGTGCACTAACCAGGAAGCCAATTTGCTAAACCCCCTAATACTTCTTCAGCTTTCAGTTTTATATCTAAAAAGAAATATGTAAGGCTCTGAAGCTGCCTTGTTAACCAGACTATCGTGGCGTGATCTTTATTTCTGAGATATTAAGAATCAAGGATATTTATACTACAAGCTAGCTTGACACAGTTGCAGTCCCTTAACAATTAACTTCAGGAAAAAGGTCCATTCAGTGCTCCATGTAATCAATTTTAACACAATTTAAATAATCATCAATTAGCCTGCTGTTCTCTTCTGAAAACAACATAAACAGTCCGATCTATATTTCCTTCCTTTATCTGGAGCAAAGCATAGAATGTGTCCTTTATTGAGAGGATTTACACAACTTATTCATTCAGATCAAATCCACTTGATCTCGGAGGAAATTAAGATGTTTCTCATGTCTGCGCTCTACTGAAAATGCGAGAAGCAAGTAAGGGGTAGCAGCTGCTAATACCCAGCAGACTTTTCCTCTCTAAATAGGACATAATGACTTTCAAAAACTTTTTTCCCAAACCATAACATTGAAGATACTTTTTAAATTCAAAATTAGCTATGGATATAGCTCAAACTTCTTGGAAGAGTTCAGTGAGCAATTCCTTCAATCCAGTATGAGCAGCCTCTGGATCATTGAAGCTATGCCAGGCACCCGAAATAGAAACTTGTAAATGAGCCGGGTACAACTTTTTGAATCAGATTCCAGCTGCTACTAGCTTTGCTACATGGGGTGGAAGGCAGAACGTCGCAACCTGACCGTAGCTGGAAGATCCTGGGCCACTCTCACTTTCTTGTCCTCCCAGGTGATACCTTGCACTTCTCTGGCTTTCTTCAGAAAATGCTGGCATTCAAGGTAATTGAGGAATATGAAGATCAGAGGTCTTGGTGGTGATCCAGATGGGGAGGTGGTCTAAGGGCCCTATGAGCCCTCTCTATGGCATACTTAGCCCCATAAGGCGAGGGACCAGCAACATGCTCCACAAACTTTTGGGTAAAAGTAATCACATCTTGTCCCTCTTTGGCTTCAGGCAATCCTATCAGGACTGCATTATTTCTTCTGCTTCGACCCTCAAGGTCCTCCAGCTAAGATTCCATCTTAGTAATCTTCTGCTTCATAGCTACTAACTCCCCTTCTATTTTACTAACTCTTTTTTCCAAAGGGTGAATTTTAACTTCAGAATCCAAGGTTTGCTGTACTAGATCTTCCAAAGTAGATGACAGCGGTTTAATTTCAGCTGACAAAGACGTAATCTCCTCCTTGAAAGGCTTAAATTCGGCTAGGAATCTAGCCAAGGTTAACAGCTCTTGCTCAGCAGGATTAGGAGTTAACTCTCCAGGGTCAGTTGCACTTGCAGGCCTAGGCTTTTTAAGGCCTTTCTCGGGAGTGGCAGGTGGCGTCCTTTTGAGCAGGCTTTTCTTCATCTTGACTTCCATTCGAGCTAATGTGCAAACCCAAAGTGCAGGAAGCCTTTTAAGGGTTTTTCCTTCCTCTTCGCCAACTTTTTATTTTACTTGAAATGTAAAATTAAATGTAAATAGCGATCGGGTGGCTGGGGCGATTGACAGAAGCCTGCAATCGGTACCTACATCACGTGACCAATCTTGTTGCAATAAATGTGCTTCGACACCATATCATATTTTACGTGAGTGATTTTAATGAACAGTTGTAGGTTGAAAGCCAGTATAGTATTCTATGAGTTACTGTGTCACAAGATAGACAGCCAAGAATGTCACATGTGTGACTATTCCTCTGAGATATGAAGGTCAACGTAATTCTTCAATAGCAGGAGATAGCCATTTTTCAAGCGTCGTGGTAGTCTCTGCTTAAAAGAGATTGTTGAGTCGTCGCACTGTACCCAGCCAGTCGTATACCTTAATACACAGGTGTAGTGTCCTGAGTTCATAGATTGACCATGGTGGTAGACCACACTGTGAGTGTCAAATACCAATTGGTTAAAAACTATTCTACCAGCTACGTAATCTGTGATAGGTGTGTCAACTCTGAGTCAAACCTGTGCAATACAAGCAACAGATATTGAGATGAAGTCCTGAGACATATGGACTGAGTACATGTGCCTCCACACCTTTCACATAAGTGACCACTTTCAGCATTTGTGAATAGTTGTTGAAATTTAATACTTTTAGCCTGTGGTACAGAGAGTGTAATCCACAGCATGTGTTCTGTGGTTTCACGGTCTGAATGACCACATGATATACATGTATATTTGGTAACATATGACATAGTGAAATAGTGATACATTGGAATCCCTTCTTCATCCAAGCTGTTCATCACTGCCATCATTAACTTAGTGGTCTCTTGTTGCATGTCCACAGCAAATGTACTGCACCCATCATATGTTCCCAGTATGTGGCATAAAGGTGTCAGCGACTGTACATTGTTATAGTTCTGAGAAACTAAGTTGACCACCTGCTTCAATGCATTTGACAGCAGAGTGTCTTGTGAAGCAGATATGGCCTGTACAAAGTGTGGCATGTGTAGAAAAACTTGCATGGCAGAATTATCATAGCAGTTAACTCTTCTGCTGTTGTCAAAGACTGGTAGAGCAGCCACACCCACTGATTTCTGACCAACAGCTGGTTCTGCACTTGTACTTGAGACTCTGACCTTTGTGGAACTCTTAACAGTTGAATCACTTGTGGAAGCTCATTTCTGTTTGTTGAGAGAAGTAGATATGACTGTGTGATGTGAGACAACCACAGATGTAGGCACTGGTATCAAAGGCATGTGTGGCTGATACAGGGTACGTAACCTGTTGTACTCAACAATACATTTCTTATCAGCGCATATCTTTTGAGGTGCAAGAGTTATGATGTGCAGTCCAGATAGACTACAGACACGTGAAAGTGCAACGTAGCTCATGCCATCTTTGAAAATGTCTGTGCCTACGTCCACCATTGCCGAATCCAAACTTAGGCCCTGAGATTTGTGAATTGAGATAGCATATGCAACAGATACTGGGAACTGTTTCCTATTTTCATAGATATTCTTGAATACCTGGGGCTGGATATTCAAAAGGGTTGCGCCATGCACAATAGGGTTGTACCTGCGTAAGTCCAAAATTGCACCATACTGCAATATTCAGCAGGAGGCAGTTGCACCCCCCAAGTCAAGTTAAGCAACAGTGCAATGATAATGAAGCAATGCTGAACCGGAGGGGAGGAACCATGCATAAACTGCACAGCCCGATATTCAGCGGGCTGTGCAGAGTTGTGCAGGTGCAACCCCCAACCTGTGCCTGCACAACTTTGAGCCCAAAAAAAAGGAGTAAGTTGAGGGCCACCCACAGATGAGCTGCTGCATTGCAGGGTGCAACACAGCAGCTCCCACCTGTGGGTGGCCCTCAACCTACTCCTTGTGCCCCCCTTGCAGCCCAATCACGGGCATATAGTAATCCCCACCCCGACTGGCCCAATCATGGGCAGAAGTTCAAACATCCCCCACACCGATTGGCCCGATCGTGGCAGAAGTGAAGAAGAACCCACCCCACTAGCCCGATCATGGGCATAAGTTAACCTCCCACCCCCAACTGGCCCGATCGTGGGCATAAGTTAACCCCCACCCCGACTGGCCCGATCATGGGCATAAGTTAATCCCCCACACCCCACTGGCCCGATCACAGGCATAAGTTAACCCCCACACCCTGACTGGGCCCGATCGCAGGCATGTTAACCCACCCAAGGACATATCCCTGGTGGTCCAGTGGACCGTGAAGCCCGATCGTGGGCAGCAAAGTTTTCAACCCCCAAGGACCACCTACCCTGGTGATCTAGTGGCCCCCACCCCACCCACCCACAAAGCCCCACCACCCTGCTCCCCATCAGCCGGCAGGCAGCAGCATCCCACTCTGCCTGCCGCCCCACCACCTGCTGACATATCTGGACTGCCTTTAGGTATGGAAGCTGCACACCCATTGCTCTGCTCTGAACCACGGCATGCAGCCCTACCGGGCAGTCAGTCAGTGGAATGTGGGGTGGCAGGTGGGATGCTGCCACCCGGCTGGCTGACGGGAGAGCAGGGTGGTGGGGCTTCATGGGTAGGTGGTGGGGGGCCACTACATCACCAGGGTAGGTGGTCCTTGGGGTTTGAACACGCTGCTGCCCGCGATCGGGTTTCAGCTGTCCACTGGACCACCAGGATATGTCCTTGGGGATGAAAACTTTTCTGCTTGCAATCGGGCCAGTCAGGGGTGGGGTTAACTTATGCCCACAATCAGGCCAGTCGGGGTGGGGGTTAACTTATGCCCACAATCAGGCCAGTCAGGGTGGGGTTAACTTATGCCCGCGATCGGGCATGTCAGGGGGTTGGGGGTTAACTTATGCCTGTGATCGGGCCAGTCTGTGGGTGGGGATTTTTTAACTTATGCCCGTGATCGGGGCTGCAGGGGGCATCAGTCCCCAACAGCTGCTGCCTGGCAGGGTGCCAGGCACAAGTCCTCGGGGATCGGCACACCTGCATGCTAATGGCATGCAAATGGGGCCATAAAAAGATGCAAATGGCCCCCCAGCACCTTGCATGAATTATGGCACCATTTGCATGTCACCTTTTGAATATCAGAAATTTGCACATGGCGCAATGGTACTTGCGCCACCGCATCTTGAATGCACCACTCTGACCATTTGCAGTGGCGCAAGTTCCACTGCGCCATGCACAGTGACTGTGGTCGGGGGTAATATTCAAAGGAGTAGCTCAATAGCTCAACTCTGTTGAATATTGCCCCGGCCACACCCCTGCACAACTATTTTGTGCAGTGCAAGGGCTTGCGCCACAAAATAGTGCAGTTTTAATATCCAGCCCCTGGAATTTTACACAGGTGTGTTCTATCTGTGCAGGCTGTTCCATGTTGTCGAAGTGGATGACAAGTGTGTTGATACATGTCTTTTGGACATTGTAAAGAAAGTCAATGATGTTTCCCATAGCTCCATTAACCATACCACAGTCAACATCGAGATTGCGCTGCAGCATGACATGTGCATTCTTACACAGCATTAGAACAGCTTCCAGTCAGCTGTGTGTGAAACATCTGACTTAACTCAATGAGTTGCTCAGTCATCTTAGCTACCAGTTTTTGACTGAGAATGACACCATCAACTGTGTCAACAGCATGCAGTGTGAGGCTTTCTTGATTCTCTCTCTGTAACATGATACTGTTGAACTTAGCACATTTCTTCAGTCATGGCAGGAGACACACTATCTGTATGCCTGTAGAGTATACATCACTGAAAACATTACATGATGTTTCTATGGATGTACTATCTATCCTGATTCTCAATTCATTTAACATAGAAACATGTGCTGGTGATAGAGAACCTGTGCGAGCTTCATCTAAAAGTGATTTGTAAGCCAGATCTCCACTTTGGTGCATGTTCTCATACAGCTCTACATAGGTGAATAACTCCCAAAGGTTTATACCTCCAATGCAGCCTAGTGTGCTCTTAGCGTGCTTGACAGTCAGAGTTGCAAACATGTGTCCTGCATCGACTGGCGCAAGCTGTAAAATGTCTCCCAATACAAGAATACTTTTGCCACTGAATGGTACTCCATAGTCAGTACCCAATATTTCCTGCAGACGTAGATGTATACAGGCAAGCATTACATTGGATACCATGCTAATTTCATCAATGATGAGCAACTTCATCTTTGTGAACATGGAGCGAAGCTGAGAAGCAACTTCAAATGACTGTTTATGATACTCTCCTGTCTTGCCATGCTCTACTGGCAACATAAAGAGACAGTGTAAAGAAACTCCACCAATGCTGTATGCGGCTAGTCCTGTGGGGGCACTAACAGCAACAGACATTGATGATCTTGGCAAGGTTCGTATCTCAGCAGTGATGGCTTCAATTAGGAAACTCTTTCCTGTGCCAGCTGAGCTGATAACAAACATAAGTAGTGGCTTATAGTCAAGACAGTCACATTTTCTGGCTTCATGTAGCAGCCCATGTCAAACTGCATCAGTGACCTGAGAGTGAACTACATACTGTTGCTGATTTAGTCTTTCTCTCAGGTCAGCTGGGTTGACACTGCAGTGTGTTCCATGTTCCGTGGCACTCTCGACTTCTGACATTAAGACTTCTGGGGCATTTAAAGGCAGAGGCTCACCTAGAACTCCTTTTCCTTCTGGATCAAGGTTGTCTTGTGAGCTGACAGGGATATCCTCCCGGAGTTGTTTCTCTGCCTTTTCAAGCTGTTCTTTCTCACTCTCCAGTCTCTGTATGTATGTCTCTGAGTATTCAGTTTTGAACATTTCATAACTAAGATTAAATTCTTCCTCAAATGTAGCACAGTTACCTTTTAATTCAGACTCATTCCTCCAGGGTTTAAATAAGAATAAGAGAGCAAAGTAGTAATGTTCTCTGCTCTCTGTCATACCTAGATGTAATTTACAGTGGTCTATGAGCCGAGGCTTGTGTCTCTTAATGAGACAGCGATCAACTCCTTTCACCTTGTAAATGTTGCATGTACAATCAGGTGACATATTTGTTTTATGTCATACCACTTAGCCACTTGAAATAGACACATACCATCCATGTCATCATGCCTATGGGGGTATTATGTGTCAATTAGATTATTCTTCAAGATATTCTTTGAAGAAGGTCTATTGACAGCAAGTTCCTCTATCTCAGCATGAGGAATAAGAACACGTTTGCTTTTCTCTTTGTAGTTCACACTAAGAAAGCATACGGCATCAGATTTGCCTTACTGTGTACCCATCAAGTGGTCACTGGCCTCATAAGCACCACATTCTCTGTGTGAGAGGGTTTTCAGTCCCAATGACCACAACTGAGATGTCAGGCTCTTGTTTGAACTGGCAATATCTTCCCAAAGATCTTACAAGCTAGTCTGCTCATGCTTAGTTATATACGAAGTAACGTACCACACCAGAGCCAGTGAATTGTCAGCCACAAACTGAACATCTGTGTTTGCTTGCCCCATTAGGAGAAGAGTTGGTAGTAGTCATTGATGTACACCTCTTTCTTATCTCTGGGTAACTCATATACCCTTTTGGTTGATTTTGCCTTCAAGTGGTGTTGCATTGCTGAAAACAGTTCATTCATGCCACCATCCTGACAAACTTGTTTAGGGAATACGAAATGACATCTTGTGTACCAATCAGATTTGTTCTTTACTACCCAATGGCAGTATTTCACACAAATATGTCACTGGAAATTTTGAACCATCTTCCACAGTGTTGGACTGTCATACTTGTCCAGAATATGGCAAGTTAGGTATTGCTTGATGAATGCCATCACTTGTGCTGCTTCATGTTCACCAATGTGTGGTGCATCCTTGATCCACAATAACATGTGTATATGAGGGGCTCCCCATGCTTGATATTCCATCCTCCAAAAGTAATGCTGTACAGTACCAAGAAGTGGATTGTCCTGTGAGAAAATGAAAGTCAGTATGTCATGGATCCATTTGTGGAAATGCCTTGTGACAGACACACAGTCAAGTGAGCACATCTCTCTGACAGTCATTGATGAAATGCCATCTACAGCAGAATTTGCCCACTTCAACAGTTCAATGACTTCATCCCAGGCATATTCTGCACAACTGAGTGTGACAAACCATGTGGCTGCAATGTACTCTCGCAGCATTGTCATCACCTCAGAGTGTCTTCGATACCAATATTCTTTTGTGCTACGTAGGCTTGAGAAAATGGACGACAAATTTACTTGCACATTTTTATCTTTCTACTTCAAGTTTTGAAGGAATTGTGCAGCTGTGATTCCATCTAGTGGAGTAGTGAGATGAATAGTGTATGCAATAGACGCAGACAGTATGCTAAGCTCACTCTCCTAGAGGAGATGAAATAGGTACTGTATGTTACATCTAAATTTTCTGTCCTTGCTGAGCACATGGCTAGTACGATACTCAGCACCCTGTATACATACTTCTCTTTCTTCTAGGCATCTGCCTGACCCTTTTGGAAATAAGTCTGGTAAACAGCGTGCTTCACGTGTTGCCTCCCATATGCTGACAGGCTCACCTTCCCCCTGTTTCATTTGATAGAGATCAATGTTGTCCCCCACTGGATCTCTTCCATGTAGTGGGAGTATTGTGCACTGCTCATACACATTGTCGTTTGTCTGGACATTGACCTTCTCAATCATTGGTTTTGTACTTCTCAACTCATTGCATTCTACTGACATAGTAGACATTGTATCAATCTCAATGTCTATGTAAAAGGGATTATTGCTCTTCAAATAAGTAAGAACAAGCTTCACCTTCTGTACATTGACAACATCTTGCCAGGGACCTTGGCCTCGGTTGGAACACCATTAACAAGAATCACCAAGCTATTTTCTGTGGAGATTGTGTCTACATTTTCCTGCAGAGGAAGTGGCAGGTACATGACAGAGTCCTTGTGAGATCTAATGAGCTCTTTTTGTGGGATGTTCTGTGTCTTTGTGTTCAGACATAGAATGATTTGAAAAGGTTTCATAGCCTGAATAAAAATACGTTTAAACATATTCAATGTGGCTATCTCAGTTGGTGTAGCTTGTGCTGCCATATTATTCAACAATGACCTTGGTGGCAAAATGTCACACTTCAGTTTGGAGAAACAGCGCTTGCACAGCACAATAATGGGCTGTGACTGGAAGTCTGATTTCAACAGCAAGAATGCTGACAGTCAAAACCACATGTCATTGTATGGTGACAAGGTTTCAAGGTTCAGAGTGACTATTTGTTGGTTGTAGCACAGACGTTCACATGAGACACATACAGAATCAAACTTGTCTGACTTTGCCAATTCAAATCTCACAATTTCTTTGCCAAACTGTTTCAGGATGTCATTTTCTAACACAGAAACACAGGCATCATCAGCAATAGCAGACTGATTGCTTGCTGTGCCTGTCACAGAAGTAATGTGTCGTATTTGTTTGAGACATGTTGACAACATGCATTTCACCAGACTCTAATACGTTTTTTAAAGTAGTGTACTGCTTGACAACTCGTCAAACTTCATATACCCTGTATACAAAGTTCCACATGCCTGTTTGATGCACTCCAAGCATCCACATGTGGTGAAACACGCTGTCACAAACACCACTATCTGGGCACACATGTGAGTGACCCATAAATCCAGTATGTGGACAGATTTCACATAGGTCAATATTGGAAAACAGTTTGTCTGTCTTTACAGTCTGTTATGACAAAGAGGTTAATAAAGTGGGCAACTTTGTCAAATGATGACTGTCTACAGTTGCAAGTTGCATCACATGCCCATGAGAGACAATGACACTTGCAACACTGAGTAGGTGCTTCACTGTCATCATCTGACTCCATAGTTGTATCATCAGAGACACTTAGTACATTAACCAGTTTACCAGACAGATCATTAGTGAAATTGCTGTCTTTTTTCTGTGGATAATGAGACTCTTCCCAGAAATATGCTTCTGAGTGCTGTATATGGAACCATTGACCTGTGAATATGTCACAGAAATTGTGTCCAGTCAATTTAGGATATTCCTGTAGCCATTTCTTGATGTCATATACAACTTTTCTGAATAGTTCCAGCATATGAGACATCTTACGCCATAAGCATTGAAGAGCAAATACTGCCCTACTCACAAATGTACATACTTTGAGATGCAATTTCATGAGACTTGTACAACTTTTTTCTTTTTGCGCTCTTGTCTCATCACAGCAGCAATGAGCCTTTCAATCTTAGTTTTAGATGCCAGTGATTGGAAATACTTCTCCTTTCTGAGTTTGAGATCACCAGGCACTAGATTCTGATATTGTTTAGTGCATGAAGTTATGCTTACCTTTGCAATAGTTGTGTTTCGCCTTTGTGTTCTACACAACTGCTGCTTTGGTGAACATTTTTTTCTTGCTGCTGAGCAAGTGTGCACTGTTACTGTTGAGTGAGACAATTTAGGGTCCACTACTTCAGTGGTTTTCTGAATTGTTTTATGTCTTGAACTCATATCAGTGTCTTTTGTATTAGTCTTGAGCAACAGTGATCCACTATGGTACCTGTCTCATCTTTGCTTAGATAGTTGTCTGTGTTTTCTGGGCATGTTTTCAATCTGGGACTTCACAGTAGTAATCAGCAATCATATAGAGGTATCAGATACTTGTATAATAGAGACAGAAAAAAAGAAGATATTAGTATATCTTTGTTTTGTTCTCTTCTAAAATTCAGTGTTGAGACTGCATATTTCTTACTGAAATATAAATAATCAACATGATTGCTTACAAAGAAGTACACAGTTCTTCAGTGTAGTAGCAAAATCAATGAACAATGGTGCTAAAATGTACTAGTTGATTGAGCAACTAATAATTTAACAATAGGTATGTAAATATGTGTTAGGTAATCTATTGCCATAGTATGAAGTGAACAGAGCTGGTCTTACTCAAAAAATCATTTGTTTTGTGGCAAAAATGGCAGAATAATGTCGTGCATTTGAATGTGTCGCAAAAAATAGCGTTGTTCGTGTGAAAGTTTCATACTAATATGCTGTCATGTGTGCAAAAGCACTCAGTAGTGTCGCAAATTTACTTTCGTGCATGCAACAGTATCGAAAAAATAGTGTTTTGCCTCGACAATACCGAGACAACAGTGATGTGTGTTCAACACTTTCACAAAAACAGTGTCGTGAGTGCGAAACTCGCAAAAAATGAGTATGGGGAAGGAACAATATGCATTAGCCAATAATATGTTGATTTGACTTTGACTAACAGGCACTTAAACCAATGCAGAATCAGATTTATCAGGCCATGCAAGGCAACCAATCAAAGACACTGAACAGTGAAGAAGAAGGACATAGCAACCATCTTGGTTAAAAGTGAGAGACTGTGCCATGCTTGCTGTAAATAGTAAACATTTTATTTCACATTTTTCTAGCACTATAAAAACTGTTGCCAACATGTAAATAGTATTAATCAAAACTTTTTTTACTGCTCTCTTTGTCTATGTCTATAAATAGAAGGGAGCCTACTGCATTATTAAGTTATTACTGTTTAAAGTCAGACTGTGAATTGGTACTTACTAGCACATATACAGCTGCAAAATGGAGGGACCAAGTAAGGTACATGTGTGGCATAAGAGAAGGGAGAACCAATCAGTGATGACTCTGTACTTGTAATACTTTGAATCTGCCTATGAAAAGGATGCATTTTGCCACCTTGAAATCGTTCTACATTTTATGCTGAAGCAGAAGTGCTCAGATACTCAGTGCACACAATGCATTGGCTATGTGAGTCACAATTTAGTCATTCATGGACTTTGTCTTTCATGCATCAGTTCAGTGAGGCAGTGTTGAAGCATAGAGGGAAATCTCAGTTTTACTTTCAATAGTGCCTAGTTATTGCAGGGGACATACTGACTTTCTTGCTAGCTCTCTGTCCAGTTCTTAGTTTCAAGCCTCAGAATGGCAGAAAATAGCAAAAGGACTTTGTGGATTTTTGGCAGCAGTATTGTAAGGTGAACTTCTGAGTATACTCAGAACAGTGATTCTGGGAAAAAAACTGCAGCTCCCAAGTTGCTGTGTTAAGTGGTTTGGCAGAGGTGGAATGAGGTGGGAGCACCTCATGCCAACAATGCACAGGCTTCTGAGTACTCAAGCTCATCCAGGCATACTGCTGATACATCTTGGAGGCAATGATTTAGCAACTAAATGCTGGGAAGATTTAGTGACAGAAGCAAAATTGGACCTTGCTTCTATAATGAGTATGTTGCCTGCTTGTAAAACCATTTTTTCAGTTATTACAGAGCATAGGGTCTGGCAAGCAGAGCGTCATATGTACCTGATTGACAGAGCTTGAAGGAAGGTAAACATACAAATATCTACATATCTGTGCATGTCTGGAATGTATGCCATACATCACCCAGAGATTAAGTATTGTTATGATTGGCTATACCTACCAGACAGTGTACACTTCTCATCTGCTGGCAATTGTCGTTTCCTGGGAGACCTTCAAGATGCAATCCTCAAAGTCCTCTAAGATTGTCAGACTGTTTATACAAATAGAAAGTGCAAAAAAAGGTTCTTTTCAGAACCATAAACTGTTGGTCAAAAATTAGAACAGCTACATGTATTGCTTACAGATGTGTTACAGATAGTACGAGATTCTTGCGAGTGTGCCCCTTTGTAAATCAAGTCTTGGTACAGTGCTACTCAGATGCATGAAAAGCTTTGATAGTGTGATATTTAACAGTGCTGTGTAATGCCTCAGCACTATCCAACATCTGAATGTGGCCACGAACTTTGTATATGACTGTGACTGGTGATGGGGGGGTGCCACCAGCACATGGTGGCCCTAAAGTTGATATGGCCACCCACACATATATCAGCTGCTGTGCTGCTCCATACAATATGGCAGCTGAACTGTGGATATCAACATGTTATTTATTAATTTATATATATAATTTTTACCCTCAATACTGTGTAGCCCAAGTAGGGGTATTTCTGAATATGTCAGCATATAATGGTCTAAATATAAGGATATGTGTGAAGTATGTGGGTGCACAAACATCATATTTGTGACAAACACGGAAGTAATGTAATATTGACCAGAACAGAAAATAACACATGTAACAATATGTGGCAGTAATGCTGTGTGTTTGTGTGTTTTCTGCAGATTTTCAGTGAAAGAAAAAGAAAAAAAAATCATTATCAATATGAGAATCTGGAGTGTCCGTGAGGTGTGTCTGTTGCTGGAGGCAGTCCAGGCATGGGGTAGTGAGCGCATATTGATGTGCAGCACGAACAGTAAGTTGGACAGCATGTGGAGGTGCATAAATTCCTACCTGCACATGATACTGAAGGTAAAGAACAAGACACCTTTGCAGTGTAAGAAAAAGTGGAAGCTGGTGTGCCAGCATTTCTACAACCTGAAAGAGAAGGAGGAGATACCAGAGAACGACAAGTGCTGGTACTATCTTGGATACGATCTGTGGGAGGCAGCTGGAAAGCCAGATGCAGGAGAGCACCTCTCACACCATAAGTTAATAAGCTATTATTACTTAAAAAAAATTGGTTTGATATCCAGTACTGTGTATGTACCGCACTAAGCTTATTGTGGCAACAAAGCAGCAATATCTGGGCAGTCACAGGTGATGTGATGTATTGTACGGTATTATACAGTGGGCATGAGCTGTGGGTGGCCAGCTCAGCAGTAGGATCACTGTCTGTCACTGTGCCCTACTGCCCACCAACACCACACTTCCATAATTCAAGATGTTCAGTAATATAAGTAACCCTGTTGGTCCAGTTGCATACCTGTTACACCTTATCATGGTGTGTTTTGTAAACAACATACTCCTGGTGATTTACTCAACCCCTGTTTCACACCTAATCATGGGGTGGCACAGTAACAGACATAGTTGTGATGTTCAACTGGCCCACTTCTGGCACGTCCTACTGCAGACTCCGTGATTAAGACATAGTCATGCTGGCACAGTTGCCCTACCCATCCCATTAACATTCTCCGTGAGGGCTAATATAGCCCTATCACATCAACCCACTACCCAGCTACCTAGCCACCAGTGTCCAGCAGCTGACTATCTGCAGGTCACTGACTGCAGGGTGTGGCATTGCTTGACAGTGTGCCAATGGCTGTATAGCCATACCATTCAGTGTCAGTTCTTGGCTGTGCAGTAAGTTGTGGGTGGGAAGCTGCAACCTGCTACTGGCTACAAAGCAGGGGGAGTAGGGTGGTGGGACTGAGTGTCTTGTTGGCAAGGGGTTACTGCTATAGCACTAGGGTATGGTTAGCATAGGAAGTACGTGATGAGGTTGGGGTAGGATTTGCTGTATCAGCAGTAAATACTTTGAACTGGGATACTCAAAGTCAAGAATGGGGTGGGGTGCAAGTGGGCTACCAGGCCTAGATTTAATACCAAGTGGATTGTGATTTGGAAATCATTTAGGTCCAGTGGAACACTAGACTAGGTTTAATGCCACTGAAGACATTATTGAATAGGGGGTGGGGCGCCAATGGGCTAACACAGTTAGTCTTACCACTGAGCAGCCTGTGAATGGACATGGGGGGTGCAACTGGATCAATACAGGTAGATTTTATAACAGGGAAGTCATGATCAGGTATGGGGGGCCCCATTCTACCAGGGCTAGGCTTTGTAGTCGGTACTCAAGGACATGTGTTACAGTGTGTTGATGCTCAGCGTCATGGTACATTGGTTTGACATGGCTCCTGCCAGAGAGGGCACCAGCTGTGATCCAGTGGGGATTGGCATATCAGTATGCAGAAGAGGCTATAATTACATTAAAATGACTCATTTGATAATTTTAAGAACATTACAGTTATAGCTATTTAAATTGTGTAAATGCCTTGCTTGGCATTAACCCTATTTTTTATACATTGCATGGTTATTCAGCAACTGTACAGTACTTGATAAATAATTATAATAGGTTATAGAAACATGTAAATGCTGTATACTGAGTGATACTAAATAAGTGCAAATGTAAGTGGCACAGTTAGTAAATGGCCTTTTTTTTCTATATTTCACAGCTCATCAGAGGTGCTCCCGTCCAGCTGCAGAGGTAGTACCAGCACAGACAGAAGCTGTAAAGGCTGCAGAGTCAGACTCTGACTCTGTTATCCCTGTTGAGTCAGACAGTAAGTAGCAACTAGAAGTGATCATGTTGACTGTGTGCTAACTGTGTTTCTTGTGTATCACAATTATGAAATTATGCAAACAATCAGGGCACGACTATGAAAAGTTTTGTATCAGTTCTCAAATGAGCAGTGTTCTACAAGGTAAGTTAGAGCAGACAAAAAAATACTATGTAGACAAACTATATCTCTGGGTGAAATACAGTACATGCATATGGCATGATAATTGCGCAGGGTGATTTCTGCAGAAAGTGTAGTGGGAACTTAAAGCTGTGATGAGTCAACTCTGCATGTGGAATTACTAATTGTAAGTGTCAACATCTTAAACAGTGCATTGAGATGTGGAGGTAGAAACAGTTTGGCTATCTGATCAATGTCTTTGGTATGTGTTATGTTGTTGTGTTGCTGTACCAGGCATCGCTGCATGTGAAACTACACAGCTCAAACATGTGGAATAGTTCTGTAACTCTTAGATAGCAATTACATGTTTGTGTCAGTTTGGTGGTGTTGCACAGTGTTGCCTGTTCAGTGACTGTATCATGTCATCAGATTGTGGTGTTTTGATACCATATTTAACCCTGGTGGGACAGTGGTGTGTCAACACAAACCAATTATGTGATTCATGAATTATTTATTATCAGTACTGTACAGTATTCACATCAACATCATAGCAGGTAATATCATGAAAGTCTTCACTGGCGGATGCCGGTAGCACCTTTCCGAGCTGCTCAATCAGTACTGGCAATGCAATGAAACACCCCACTGATGGCTTAAGCAGCACTGTGTCATAATCTGACAGTTTGCGAGTGTGCGAGATATAATGCGTTATGTTATCTGAGTAGTGTTACTTTAAAGGTGTAGTGAACAACCATATACAGAATTGTACCATGTAGTTAGACACCAGTATTATGTAAAAATGTTGAATATGTGACATACTTAAAGTATTCTTATATATTGTTATTTTTATACCATAATAATTAAAAAAAATTTTCTCTGTTTTTTCTATATAGTGGCCAGGGAGGCTTTGGCAACAGTTGTGGTGCAGGTGAAGCAGGAAGATGGTGCTGGTGTTAAACTTAAGTACAACACCAAAAGCATAGAGAAATAACATCCTATTAAATGCATTGTCCCAGCAAGTTATATCCCATTCAATTGACCCTAAATGCATTATTATAATAAGTTACTGTGTGCCGTTCATCTACAGTATTTTTTAGTGTGACAGACCAGTATCTAGCATGTCAGGGACTCCTCAAATTGTAAACTACATGTATAAAGTCACCAATGTTCACAATGTGTCTCATTCATTCCTCTTAGTAATACAATAATGCAAATTGAGAAATACTGTGTTTCTGCATTATTCTGACTGGTACTTACAAGATTAAGTGTCACGTAACATTCCAATGGTTAACGTAGTGATGAAATATGAAAAAAATGTATTTATTGCATGGCTTGTTTGCGTATTGTGTTGCTCTTCAAAATCTGTAGAGGTGATCTCCTGTTAAAAAAATACTTGACAGCGCTGAGAAGTTTTAATATTGAAAGCCTGCACATTAAGTTGAAGATAGCATGTTTAACACTGATAGAACATAGTCCTTAAATGTTTATACTGAACAGGTAAAGAATTAGCCCTGTTGATATAGTGGTACCCCCCCTCACATCCCACCCTCTGAGTTCTCCTCCCATACTCCACCCTGGTTGATAACAGGTGCCAGCACCACACTCACAACCCATTCAACTGCCTGTTGACTGACAGCAAACAATATGACTGTATACCCATTGGTGAAAAGTTTCGCCCAATGGTCGGAACACTCCTGATATGTCAATGGCTCAATTCACATATTTTTATTGTGTAGTGCAGCACAATCTGCACACCCATTGGTGCACACCATGGGATAATTGTTGTACAGCCATAAGGTATGCCATGAGTGGACAGCTGTATGGTTCAGTTACAGGTGGAGTGCTGCAGTCTGTCATTCACAGGGTGGAGGGAGATTGGGGTACGAGCACTGAGTGGGCAGGTTGGAGGAGGGTAGCACAGTTCCACAAGGCATTATTCCTTATTTGAAGCTTATGCTCAGGTGAGGATAGCTTCCAATGGACCACCAGATATATTTATTCAACTAAATGACCATGATTGGGTATTGAAGGTAGCATCCACTGGGCAACCACAGATGTTTATCATACTGAATGGCTGTGATTGGGAATTTCGGAATAGGTCTACTGGAACACCAGGGATCATTATTCATATAAAAGCCTAAGGTTTAGCATGGCTGGGGGGGAATGGTAGGAGTTGCGCCTGCTGTAACTTGTGTGACCACACACAGCTAGCACCTGATGTTTTACTGCACGCTATACAGAACATCATCTGTGGGTGGCCAGCTGTTGCTCTATGTTATTCTTTTCTCATGTCTGTCAAGCAAACATAGGGGTAGCAACTGCATATGGTCAGCACACCCTGACCTAAATATCAAGATGTACAGACTATGCATTGGCATGGCCTGCTACTTGCACCACATACATTTCTGATGCAGCTGCTGTTGTGGCATTTGTGACGTACACATTCCCTTTTTAAATATCACACTGGGACGCATCATTGTGTTGCACACGGCCTTACCATGTTGCGTGACATAAAACCCATTTCATTATTCTGTCATAGGTGTATGTTTGTTTGTACCATTGATCTCAAATGATGAAGCACTTTCAGTTGTTGCATACCATACTGTCTTATTATGATTAGGAATGCCTGAATAAAGGAAGACATTGATACAGAAACTACAATACAAGTCTTACGCTTTTCAGTATTGCTGGAAACTCATGAAACTAATAGTTTCATAATACATCGCAAATGACAGATATGATATCCAGACTAACAGAAGTTGTCATTTTAATCTTTATGGTTCTACATATGTGTATATGGATGCAAATCAATGTGTGCTTATAGAATATATACATGGGGAGAAAAATGAAATGTTATGAACTGTGACACAAAATAGATAGAGGTAAATGATAAGCATTATATATTACTTTTTTCTGTTTGTCTCTTTGCAGAAAAAGCTTGTAAGCAAATGTGCAAGGTCCACTGTCACTGTGTTCGCAGGCTCGAGCGCAAGATTGATGGTCTGAAAGAGGAGATTGCTGCGCTGCAGAAGGGGCAAGAAAAATTATTGTCCCTCTTCACAGCGCAGCAGGCTACTATCAATCTTGTTCAAGAGCCTGTGGGCACAGTGGCAGATGGGACTGCACCAACCAGCACCAGCTCACCTGCACCAACAACATCCAGCCTTCCTGAGCCACAATGAGCAGCCTCCACAGCTCTACTGGTATATCCCTTCCTCCCCATTCAGCCCTGGTGCACCAGCTTCCAGTTTTTTTTATGCGCCTCCACATGGTGTCTAACTTTTGGACTGGGCTGCTTCGAGCAACAGCATACCTCATCAAAGAATGGACATTTTTTTTCTATTTCTAGTTTTATTGTTTTGGGATTAATAATTCCCAGTTTTTCGTTGCAAAATGTTATGCAAATCACTGTTTTGATTTAATTTCTGTTTTCTAACTCTATATTTTAATAATGTGTAAATGTTTCTATTTCATACTTATCTCAAACAATTATGTTTTTTTTATATCAGAAAAATCTTATATTTTGGTTATGACAGATTTATTTTAAGTTTTTGTATGAGAAATCAAAATATCAATATACTATTTTCTTAAAAAACTGTTGCTTGTGTTTCATTTTCACTTAACGGGGAACATCTTCAAAAAATCTTCATTAAAAAGTATTTGTATCTGAGATATGATAAGAAGGGTCTGACAGATGACGTTCAGTGATTTACCATAGGATCCATACAAGAAGTGACATACTGCAACCATAGAACAGAAGAACACCATTTCATACCACCACACCCATTTATTGAATGACATAGTGTGAGCACAGGTACAAAATTATTGTGTCTGCAACACTATATTTATTTACTAAATGAGTTTGTGGGACTATGATCTCTAAAGGGCAACACACTACTATAAGTGTATCAGAACATCAAATAATGTGATTAAAGTATGTAAGTCAGAGGGATGGAGTGCCACCATTGGATAAATACAGTCACTGATGTGCTGAAAGCGTGGGACCAAAACAGTCCTTTGCTGCCACCACCACAACATTTTCATTTACTATTACTAGTTCTCATCTTCAAAAACAAGGGAAATTCATGGCAAAAAAAAAAACTCTGTTTAATGCATCAGTTGGGATTGTTCCACAGTGACAAAAGTGAGGAAATTCAGTGTTAGGGTTGAAAACCCTAACTCCGCATTCACCCCCCCAGCACCACACACACACAGACACACACACACATGCAAGTAACTGGGAGGACCAAGGCAACATGACCAATCACAGACAACCAGCAGCACATAACAGAAATAAAATACAACTGTATAAATGTACTACAAGACATCCCCACCCACCTGACCAGGTATTGCATGCTCAGTGGAGATCCACAGCAAAACTGAGGCCATGTACACCAGATGTACACATCCCTGATTGCAGGTGCACACAACATACCACACTTATGAGTGTGGTGCTTGGGGGTGTTTTTTTGCCATGAATATATATACTGTATATATTAAAGGTGATACCTGTGAGGAGAAAAAAGGCAAATATTTTCGATATCCTCAGGGTGGTCAGACCTACAGTGAAAATATCACATATATCCTCACTGTAGATAAATTTATCCACACAGTGGGTAGTGATTGGCTCATTTGTAACTTGTTTGTATGTTCGGCCTCAGTAGCAGTAGCAACTGTATTCAAATGTGAATAACTTTAAAATAAAAAATGATAGCATGGTAATGTGAGCATGAAAGTTGTTCAGCACAAAAATATCTACAAAATGAGTGTTTTGTCTGTGGCTAATATTTATTTTTTATTATCATTAGCAAAAAAAATCAACAAATTCAATGTATTTCACTTTTTCTACAAGCAAATGCAAATAGCTTTAAAATAAAAAAATGATAGCATGGTACTTCTAGCACGTAAGTTGTTCAGTGCAAAAATATCTACAAAATGAGTGGTGTTTCATTTATAGATACATTTTAGTTTTTAGGGATGTGGGCAGAGCCTACAGCCCTATTGGGATTGGATCGTAGCTATAAAAATGGCCGATCATGGAACCTTCCATTGGACATTTGGAAGTATTCTTCTGAATTCCCAATGGAGCAAGACACCCTATGCCATGACCAGCTGCTACAGAATAACAGCCATACTATTTAGGCTGTTACTACAGTATTCTGGTGCATGAACTGCACATGCATGACTTGCACACATGCACAGTTCTTCTGGCACTTTCATGTTGTGAATGGCAAACTGCCATTCACCACAACTGCGCATGCATGAGTGCCACACATGCACAGTTGCATCACCACTACCAGCTACATGGCATTCTGTGGCCCTCGCCCAACTAATGTGGCACACAGGGAGCTCACCTCAGTGTGCCCAAAAGATTTTTCATTTTACCAACTGGCAGAGTTTGGCACTGTCTTCTTCTCTGGACCAGAACATGTCTGCACTCTTCAAAGCTGAACTGCAAACTGAAGACTCAAAGGTAAGCGTGCTATAATGCCATTCAGTGGGGGTTTCAACTAATGCTGATAAATCAGCCATGTTTTGGAATTTTTGCACAAATTTTCAACATGAGGTTCTTGGGACCCCACCTCATCAAAACTGTCACTGTCATTTTGTTACTCAGTCCTGAAAGGTGATTTCATAGTCACTGCACAGAATCACTTTTGGGACCAATTCACAAAATGACAGTGCCACTGTTCATGAGGTGGGGTCTCAAAAAACTCATGTTGCAAATTTGGTAAAAAAGTTCCAAAAAATGACTGCATTACCAGTGTGCATTGCACAGTTTCTATGCACACTCCTACGTTTGCCAATTTTTTATATTTTCACTCCATATTTTCAACATTTCCCTTTTTCTTCAACTCCTTCAACACAGTACAGCCGCCATTTTTCACAACCTGCCCAAAACGTGTTTTTGCATCTGTGGCACAGAATAGCATGTTCACTCTGTGAAATCACCTTTCGGGACAAGTGAACAAAATGAAAGTGGCACTTTTCATGAGGAGGGGTCCCGAAAGGGCCATGTTGAAAATTTGGTGCAACACCTCCAAAAAATGGTCAAGTTACACCCGGGCATTGCATAATTTCAATGCACATGTGAACTTTGGTCATTTGTTAGCTTTTCACAGACCTATCAGCTTTGGCTAGAATTTGTTTTTGTAATTAGCACAAAAAAAGGCAGAAAATTCCATTTTTTCACTTTATGCAACAAACAAATGCATATAACTTTAAAATGAAAAAAAACATAGCATGGTACTTTGAGCACAAACATTAATCAGGACAAAAATATCTATAAAATGAATGGTGTTTCATTTATAGATTTCTTTTAGACTTTTTATAATCTGAAAAAATGGCAAGAAATTACTTTTATTCCACAGTTTTGGAGGTATGGCATAAATGGAATATGCAACCCCCTACTGGAAATATTGTCAATATTTTTTGTTTTCATTCCAGTTGACCCAATGACATCACTTGTGGCTTCACCACTCGTGATGTTATCGGAATCAATTGACACCTGTACAAAAATAATGCAACATTTCAAGAATAAGCCGCATCCTATATAATATAGTGCCAGTAGTGGCACCCATAGTTAGGTTTGAGTAGCCACTTTATTGCAAAACCTCAAATTGTGCACCTTAATAACTTTGCCACCATACAATATATTTGCCTGAAAGTTTGCATGCACAGTTTGGTACCATAGATCTCTGGATCTGCTAAGTTGCTCTACAGTCAGATGTATGATTGTGGAGCTACAGAATGCCAAAACCTGCATAAAAACAGACTTTTTACATGTTTCATTGCTCATGCCCACAGCCCACATGGTTTGTCTGTTCTGTTCAAAAACTTCAGGAAAGATGCAGCCTTGGTCACTGATGTGCCTTTCAAAGATTTGGTGAAAAACTATTAAACCATTCAAAAGATATTCAAAAAACACATTTCCCTTTATAGTCAATGGCAAACGTTAATAAAAATCATGAAACGTTCTCAAATGGCCATTTTTACTGTAGCAAATGGCCCTTTTAGTTTCGTGATTCAGCCATTTGTTTTTCCATTACTGCACAGAAAAATGTCTGGCATTTAAAAGTTGGACCCTCTACTTGTTGTGTTCACCTAGTCAAGTCCTAAGGATGCTAGACACATGTTTTGGGGGGTTTAAACCCCCCCAAAAAATGCATTTTTAAAATTTTCTGGAAAATGCTTTCTCAGAATACTTTCACAAATGCGAAAGTTTCGTGATTTCTTTTTGAGAAACTTTCATGATTTGCGAAAGTATGCTCAAAATAACTGCACATTTTTGCCACTCTCCTGCCACAAAATGGTTTGGTCTTTTGGGCTGAAACTTTCAGGGTGGCAAACCCTGGTCCCACAGATGTGCCTTTTGGTGGTTTGGTGTGAAAATGTTACAGGGGCCCAAAATTACAGCACTCCAAAGTTCCTCAATTTTCCCATAAGACAACATTGCAGCGTCTGTGGCAGTTCAAGATATGGACTTTTTGTCACAAAAAATTCTTAGTCCCCCAAGTTCAGAACTAGGTTGGAAGGTCCTAAACCCATGAAATTTTAATTTGTTTTCTACCTTGTATGGTTCCTGAAATATTTGTGATTTACTGTTCCAATTGCTCATTTTCATATCTGAGGATGACTATTATGGCCACAGATTTCGTATTCCCAGTGTTTTCTGCTGCCCCTATCTCAGACACAGTGTACAATATGGATTCAGTTGACTTCATGTTGTGGGAACTATTCACTGTCATGATTACAACCACACTTCCATTTTTTTACTTGCTGCGACGGTTCCCCAGATATGGGCACATTAATGTTACAAGTCTTCCATGACCTGTAGGGCTGCTGTATGGCTCTGTGCTTCTGTGTAAGTGGGAGCACGGGGCCTGGATGGCCCGCTCTCCCTCAAACACATATCAATACACAGAAATGGGCAGCTTGGTGGGAGTGTGGGGCCCTTATACCATTTATTACACTTTCTCAAAAAGAAGGGAAATTTATTGCAAAAAAGCTTTGTTAATGCATCAGTTAGGGTTGTTTCCACAGTGACAAAAGTATGGAAATGTGATGTTGGGGTTACCAGACCCTGACCTCTCAACCACCCCACTCCCCCCACCTCCTCAAACCAACAGATGCTGAGGTCTGCCATAGGGTTGTGCAGCTTAACTCTCACCCCATTCTCCTTTAGTATACCATATCAACTTGTTTACATATGGAATGGGGTGAGAGTTGAGATGCATGCCCAATGGCAGACCTCGGCATCTGTTGGTCTGGGGGGGTTGGGGAAATCAGGTCTGATAACCCTAATATTGCATTTCCACACCTTTGTCACTGTGGAAACAAATCAAACTGATGGCTTAACTATATACACACACACACTCACACACACACATATATATATATATATATATATATATATAGATAGATAGATAGATATAAATAGTTGTGCAGTTGAGCCACTATATTTAGGGTTATGAAGGCACTTCTATGTTAAAGTCAAAATATTGGGCATTAATAAATTTGGACCCATTCAATGGATTAGTATGAAATTTGGTATGTGCGATGGGGCACGGTACATCTCTTGATCTGACAAATTTTGTTTCTGTTGGACTTACGGTCTTTTGCACACAAAAATGCTAAAAAATGCGAAATTATCCAGTTTTGAAGACAGTTTTTGGGGTATTGTCTGTGGCACTGTGTGGCCGTCATGTGGTGTGCCACTATGTGACATGGCTCGTTTGAAAGAGCTTTACAGGTTGAACATGTCACGTTTCATTTGGTGAAAAAATATTAATCTGTTCAAAAGTTATTACAATTTGAAATTCCTATTATATCCTATGGGAACATTTATATGTATTTTTTGAGTGTTAATGAGAAAGACCAGATGGCCATAGGAAAGACCAGATAGCCCAAATTGGGATAGCTATATCTCAGTCACAGTTTGGTCTTTTTACTTGAAATTTTCAGAATGTTTAGGGGATGTTTATTGGAGATTATTCCTGTATAAAAGGTAGGGGGTAACCCTGAGTTTGAACTATCATGGCAAAGTCGTTATTGACAACTGATGGGGACCAGCTTATGAAGTATGGAGGGTGTAGTATGTATATAATGGTAGATGAGGGGTCTAATTATGATGAGTTTACATGTGATAAATGTGTTTTAAATAAGGATAAGCAAAATAATTTAAATAAAGTTATGGAAAGATTGGAAAGTTTAGAAAAGTGTCTTTTAGAAGCAACATTGAGGTTAAGAATGCTGTCTAGTTTAAACAAAGATGATACTCTGAGAGAAGAAAGCAAGAAAGTAATTGGTGAAGGAAAGAGAAAAGATGATAGAAATTATGTTGATGAAATAGGGAATGAAGATTGGAGCGAAGTTTCCTATGTTAAAAAGAAACGTCGAGGGAGAAGTGCTTTAAAAATAGTACCTGATAATATCCTAAGACCTGCTAATGATTTAATTAGTAAAGATCATCAAGAAGTCAGATCTAATGATATAATGCATAATAGGGGAGCTAACTGCTATGACTTTCCAATTGCAAATAATTTTGGCATATTACAAGATCTTCAGCATGAGCAGGGCAAGGACCTAGAAGGTGGTGATGACATGGTTCTTCAGGAAGATGATTCAGTCAAGAACCCTAGACAGGTAGTGGTAATTGGAGACTCCATTATTAAATACATGGACCAATACATATGTAGGAACTAGCTTTCCTGGGGCAGGTGTGCCAGATTTATATGATATGGCAGACAATATATTTGCAGGAGCTGGTGAAAACCCATTAGCAGTGTTGCATGTAGGTATAAATGACCTAGCAAGGAAAACATTACCAGAAATCCAAAAGGATTTTACTAAATTAATAGAGAAATTGAAGAATAGGGGTTGTGAGATTATGATTTCAGAAATCTTACCTGAGTCCAGAGCAACAGTATATAAAATGAAAAGGCTAGCATTAGCAAATGGATGGCTAAATAAATGGACAAAGGACAATGATATTTTGTTTGCACAACATTGGGGGACCTTTCATAATAGAGGAGATCTATATAGTAGAGACAGGCTTCATTTAAATCATAGGGGTAGCAGAGTATTGGGAACAAGGATGCAATAGGAAATTGATAAAAGTTTAAACTAATTAAGCAGGGGACGAAGTCAGTAAAGGATAAAAAGAAGATGCCATATATTAGAAATAAAGGTAATAAGGAAAGAGAAGTAGTTAAGATTTTGTTCTTTAATGCACAAAGTTTAACCAAAGATAAGATGGCCAAATTAGAAGAGTTAATTATAACAGAAGATATCGGAATTATTGGAGTAGTTGAAACTTGGTGGAGTGCGAATGATGAATGGAATCAGCACACATCTGGATTTAGTCTTATAAATAAAAACAGAGTGAAAAAGGGGAGGAGGTGTAACTTTGTTTATTAAGGAAGGGTTAGAATACAAAACAAATAATGATGGAGATAATGATTGTAGCACAGGATAAATCAGTGTTGACTTGATAGGAGTCAAAGGAAAGAAACTTAAAATGATGACCTTTTACAGACCACCAGATACAAATATGGAGGAAACATCAAGTTTTATGGAAAGGGTGATGAAAAATGTGATGTAGTGGTAATGGGAGATCTTAATATGCCACAGCCAGATTGGAAGTAGTGGTATATTGTCCGTGATGCTGCACGACTGTCATGTGGCATACCTTTCATGGGCATGGCTCGTTTGGAAGAGCTTCACTTGCCGAACATGCCACTTTTTGTTTGGTGAAAAAATATTAATCTGTTCAAATGTTATTACAATTTTAAATTCCCATTATATCCTATGAGAAAATTTATATGTACTTTTTGAATGTTAATGAGAAAGTCAAGATGGCCCTAGGAAAGGCCATATGGCCCAAATTGGGATGACCATATCTCAATCACAGTTTGGTCTTTTTACTTGAAATGTGCAGGGTGTTGAGGGGATGTCATGGAGATGTGAATTATGCTGTTTAGGTGTTGGGGAAATAATTTGTTGCAGATATTCAATGATGTAATTGACATTTTTCCCATAAGATTACATCACAGTATGTGTCATGACTTTTGGCGCCGTTATCTCGGAAAAAAAGCGAGATACAGACTTTTCTTTACAGATGGCTTAGATCACCTAAAGGTGATCTAGCCAGTGGAAAAATATTTGAAGTCATAGAGTGAGCATGCAGTGGAATTTTGTTTGTTCATTGCACAGTTCATGAGATACTGTGAAATTTTTGTCACAAGGGTAGAAAGAGTACCTGTCCAGTGCGTTTCTGTGCCCATAGCTTGGAAACAATGTGAGATATGAGGTACAGTCTTTCTGATGATGCATGAAGTACTCACTATCACAATTACAATGATGCTAAAATTTATTTTCTAGCCCTTACAGTTCCCAAGATATGTGCAAATTATTGTTACAAGGGTTTGGTGCCTATAGTGCTGCTGCATGGCTCTGTAGCTTTGTTTAAGTGGGAGTGTGGGCCCAGATGCATATTGTTATGTAAAAATTGGCAACTTGGTGGGAGCTGGGCTCCACACTCTCACCAATACATGTTTTTTTACTACTCATATTATACATTTTCAAAAAGTAAGGAAATTTGATGCAAAAAAACTGTGTTATTGCTTCATTTAGGGTGAAAGCAAAAAAAGTCACTGAGGCATTAGGGTTGAACCCCTAACACCCCCCACACATGCCATCCTGATCTTCTACAGTCTGACAGATGTCTGGATGTTTTATTGGGGTCATGATGCCTAAATCTCATCCCATTCTCCTTTACTGTATAATGTCAACATGCTTAGACATGAAATATATTCTAGGGGTGCAGTCATGCCCCTATATTTAGGACTATGAAGCCACTTCTATGTTAAACTCAAAATTGTGTGTGTTAATAACTTTGAGCCTGTTTAACAGATTTGCATGAAATTTGATATGTGCAGTGGGGCATGGTAGAGTTCTTGATCTGCCAAATTCTATTTTGGTTGGACTTATGGTTGTTGCACACCAAAATGCTGAAAAAAGCACTTTTCACCAGTTATGTGGGCAGTTTTTTGGATATTGTCTGTGGCACTGCACGGCCGTCATGTGGTGTGCTGCTCTGTGACTTGGCTTATCTGAAAGAGCTTGGGTCAAGGAACATGCCACTTTCTATTTGGTGAAAAAATATTTATCCATTCAAAAGTTATTAAACTTTTAAGTTCCCATCATGAGTCAATGAGAACATTTATATGGTTATTCTGTGAATGCTGAAAGGTGTGTTGGCCATCTAGTCCTGTCTCATGATCAAACAATTTGCAGGCTTGCGATCAAAGAATCTTTGATCAAGAGGAATTCTTTGATCACGACAGCTGCCATCATGTTTTCAGTTTTCAGTTGGCAAAATTCAAATATCTTGGCCTGGGGGGACTTCTGAGGTGAAACTATGGTGGGTTTTGCTCAGGTGTCTTCCCTCTATTGAGCCATGCCTGTGGTTACTTTCAAAATGGTCAGAAAATTGAGTTTTTTACTTTTTATTCTTTGATTGTGGCTCGCTAAAGATCTTAGATTGCAAACATGCAAATTCTTTGATTGCGAGATTCTTTGACCGCGATCTCTTATTGCAAGGGTGTGTGACTAGATGGGCACTTGAAAAAATCAATTTTCTCAGAGCAGGGTTGGCTTATTAAGCCAAATTAGAATGGGTTTTGCTCAGGGGACTTCATTCTATTGAGGCATGGCTGTGGTTTCATGCATTTCTACCTAAGAATTGACTTTTAACTTTTTTTATTGTTTGATTGCGACCCTGCAAATTCTTTGATCTCGAGATTCTCTGACCACGATCTTTGATTGGGAGGGTGCAACTACATGGCCACATGAAAAATAAAATTTTCTCAGCACAGGGGTCACTTCTAAAGCAAACTAGGGTGGGATCTGCTCAGAGGCATTTGTTCTGTCTAGTCATGGCTGTGGTTTCAAGTATTTTTCTCTAAAACTTGTTTAACATTTTTTATTCTTTGACCATGAGCCTGCAAATTCTTTGATCACGAAATTCTTTGATCGTGATGTTTGATCACAAGGGAGGGACAAGATGGCAAGATTTGGAGGGACCAGATAGCATAATTTTTCAAATTAAATATCTCGGAAATGGTTTGGTCTTTTAACTTGAAATTTGGAGGGTGTTGACAGCATGTCCTGTAGATGTGAATTATAGTGCTTAGGTGTCAGACAATATCTTTTTTGTGGAAATATTGTGTGACGCAGTTTACATTTTGCAGACAACATGTTCCATGGTGGTAGTGGCTTTAAATTACTAGGCCTCACAACCCCAATGACACATTCCATCAGCTGTCAATCTCGGGATGATGGGCGGGCCCACGTGGGGGGATGGGGCAACCCTAAAGGTCTAATTTCCTAACTTTTTGTGTTTTAGCCCTAAATGATGCATTAACAATGTTTTTTGCATAGAATATATATATATATATATATATATATACACCGCATTTAATGCATAATTTAGGGTAAAGCAAAAAAAGTCAGGAAATGAAATATTGATGTTGAGCTCCTAACCCCCACACAACCTACACACCCATCCGCCACAGACTGATAGAAGCCGGGGTGTGCCATTGGGGTTGTGTGTCCCAACTCTCACCCTATTCCATGTGTAAACAGGTTGACATGCTACAGTAAAGGAGAATGGGTTGATATTTAGGCATCATGACCCCAATGGCACACCCCAGCATCTGTCAGTATGTTGAGGATGGGGGTGTGGGGTGTGGAGGGGGGTTTAGGGGCTCAACCCATGTTTCATTTCCTGACTTTTTTCACTTTAACCCTAAATGATGCATTAAATGCATTTTTTTTTTGCATAGAATTTCCTTACACTTTGAAAAAGTGTAATATAACAAGTAAAAAACATGTATTGGTGGGAGCACTGGGCCCACCAACTTGCCCATTTCAGGCCCACACTCCCAGTTCCACATAACTCCAGAGTCATACAACAGACCTATAGGGCAAGAAACTCTTGTAACACTAATTTGTTGATATCTCAGGAACCATAACAGGTAGGAAAAAAATTCAAGTGTCATTGTAACCATGACAGTGGGTAGATAAGGTGACAATCACTGACTAAACCTGCATCTCACATCATTTCCAAGATATGGGCACCAAAAAGCATTGAGCAGGTACTCTTTGAACCCTTGTGACAGTAATGTCACATTATCTCATGAACCGTGCAAAGTACAAAAAAAAAGTTTCACTGCAGGCTCACTCTACGATTTCAAATCTTTTTCCAGCAGCATAAGCCACCAATAGCAAAACGTCTTCATCTCACTTTGTTTATGAGATAACGGCACCAACAGTTGTGACACAGACCACAATGTAATCTAGGGGAAAAATGTCAACTACGTCATTGAATATCTCTGCAACCAATTAATTCCCCAACACCTAAACAGCATAATTCACATCTCTAATACATCCCCTCAACACCTTGCAGATTTCAAGTAAAAAGACCAAACTGTTATTGAGATATGGTCATCCCAATTTGGGCCATCTGGTCTTCCTTAGAGTTATATGGTCTTCCCCATGGACATTGCAAAATATACATATAAATTTTCCCATAGGATATAATGTGAACTTCAATTTGTAATAACTTTTGAATGGATTAATATGTTTTCACCAACCAAATGCTGGCATGTTCCATGGCCCAAACTCTTTCTATGTTCCAAGTTTCAGGCCAACAGACCACACGGTGTCCGTGCAGCACCACAGACAACAAATGTACAAAAGTGGTGAAAAGTGCATTATTTTGTGCTTTGCTGTGCAAAAACTGTATGTCTGACAGAAATGCAATTTGGCAAATCAAGAGATCTACCATAACAGATCATGCATTCCAAATTTCGTACAAATCCATTGAATGGTTGCAAAGTTATTAAAGCGCAAAATTTGAGGTTTAACATTAAAGTGCCTACTCAACCCTAAATATAGATGCATGACCCACGCCCCTATAATAACTACTAACAAACATGTATTTATGGGAGAGGGCCCTGTGATCCCACCAACTTGCCCATTTCTGCATAACAATATACATCTGTGAGAGCGTGGGCCCAGAGATCCCACATTACCACTTACACATAGCTCCAGAGCCTATAGGCCACTGTTTGCTTGTAACAGTAATTTGTCCATATCTTGGGAACAGTAACAGCTAGAAAAAAATTCAAGTGTCATTGTAACTGTGACAGAGAGTAGATCACACAACAATCACTGAACTAATCTGTATCTTGTATCATTTCCAAGATATGGGCACTGAAAAGCACTGGACAGGCACTCTTTGAACTCTTGTGACAGTTATGTCACAATATCTCATGAATCGTGCAACATACAAAATAAATTCTACTGCAGGTTTACTCTACAGTTTCAAATCATTTTCCTATGGCATAGATCACCTGAAGGTGATCTAAGCCTCCAGTAGTTAAAAGTGTGTATCTCTCTTCGCTTCCAAGATTACGGCACCAAAACTCATGACACAGACCGCAGTGTAATTCAATGGGAAAAACATCAACTGCATCATTGAATAGCTCTGTAACAAATTAGTTCTCCATCACCTAAACAGCACAGTTCACATCTCTAGGACATCCCTTCAACACCCTGCAAATTTCAAGTAAAAAGACCAAACCATTATTGAGATATGGTCATCCCAATTTGGGCCATCTGGTCTTCCCTAGGACCATCTGGTCTTCCCCATGGACATCGCAAAATATACATATACATTTTCACATAGGATATAATGGGGACTTCAAATTGTAATAACTTTTGAATGGATTAATATTTTTTCACCAAACTAATGCTGGCATGTTCCTTGGCCCGAGCTGTTTCTATGTCCCACGTTTTGGACCAATAGACCACACAGTGTCCGTGCAATGCCATGGACAAAACATGTACAAAAGTGGTGAAAAGTGCATTTTGAGGCACTTTGCTGCACATAAACCATATGTCCAACTGAAATGTAACTTGGCAAATCAAGAGATATACCATACCAGACCGTAGATTCCAATGCAAAGTTATTAACATGCAACATTTCAGGTTTAACATTAAAGTGCCTAAATATAGGGGTGCGACTGCACCCCTACTATATATATATATATATATATATGTTTTTTATAGGGGTTCGGTTGTGCTCTTATAGTTAGGGTTGAGTAGATACTTTAATGTTGAATGCCAATATTTTCACGTTAATAACTTTGCAGCCGTTGTATGAATTTACACAAATGTTGGAATGTGTGGTCTGGCAGGGTAGATCTCTTGATTTGCAAAATTGCATTTTGGTTGTACTTATGGTGTCTGTGCAGTGAAGCACTAAATTTTGTTTTTCACCACTTTTGACACATTTTTTGCCTGTCAGGCTGTGACCACATCGTTTGGTGTTTTGGTCCGAAATTTGGAATATAGAAAGAGTTGGGTCAAAGAACAATCCAGCCTTGGTGTGTTGAAAAAATATTAATCCATTCCAAAGTTATTTAATTTAAATTTTTTGGGTTCTGAGCATGTTCGGTTCACTCCAAGATTTCTATGTACAGTATGTTTTGTGAAACAGGATTGGGCTCACGGTCAAGGTTTTTGTCATCTCACAAAAGGGGGATTTAAAACATCCTAGTCTATGAGGAAAAATTCCTTGTCCACAAGCCGCCATCTTGTTTTCTTTTTTCCCCCCAAACAAAATGTCGTAGCTTCCTCCATGGGTGACTTCTTGTTGCAATAAAGCATGGGTTTTGTTCAGGGTGACACCCTCTACAAATCTATACCTTTGGTTTGCTTCATTTTGGCCAAACAAATAGCCATTTCAAATCTTTAAATTCTTCTTTTGCAACTCTCTTCTGATCCTTTTTCGTGAGCTGACAGAATCCCAGTCAGCAAGCTGATCCTCTTTCCTGAGGCAGCAAAATCCTTGACCGTCGCTTTGTGACCAGATGGCCCTTCTCGTGGACGAGGATTAACTCACAGTCAAGGATTTTGTCAGCCTCACGAAGAGAATTGGCTCGCGGACTGGGATTTTGTCAGCTTATGAAAGAGGATTGGGTTTTTGAATCCCCTTTTATGAGCTGACAAAATTCAAGTCTGCGAGCTGACAAAAGCCCAGTCCACTAGCAATCCCCTTTCGCGAGGTAGCAAAATCTTTGACCATCACTTTGTGACCAGATGGCCAAAATCTGACAGTCAAGGATTTCTCACAGAAGGGGATTTTGACAGTTTGTGGAAGGGGATTGATCTCATGGTCAAGGATTTTGCTACATCATGAACTAGGATTTTAAAAACTTTGCCACTGCACTGTAAATAAATGGTTTGGTCTTTTGACTTGAAATTTGCAGGGTATTAAGGGGATGCCCCAGAGATGTCAATCATGCTATTTAGTTGTTGAAAAGTTAATGAGTTCTGTAGATATGGTATCACAAAGCTTTTATTTTTCCCATAGGATAACATTGCAGCACCCATAGTGACTTTCAGCTTGAAAACAAAGCGAAATATGGATTTTTTTGCTACCTGCAGCTTAGTTCACCTTTAGGTAGAAACGAGTCTGGAAATCATAGATTACACCAGCAGTGAAAATTTTTTCCTACTTGCTACAGTTAAGAAGATATTGGCAAAAATGTGTTACAAGGGTTCTAAAGGTACCTTTTCAGCACTTTTTGGTGCCTGTAGCTTGTAAACAATGCAAGATACAGATCTGGTCAATTTATCTTGCGTGGATGTCTCGATGTCTTGATTACAACAGCACTTGAATTTTTTTACCAGCTGCTACAGTTCCTGAGATATTGGCAAATTAGTGTTAAAAGGGTTCCTTGCCCTAGAGGGCTGCTTATGGCTCTGTAGCTATGTGTAAGTTGGAGCGCAGGGCCCAGAGGGCCTGCACTTCCATAGATGCATATCGTTATCCAGAAATGGGCAGCTTGACGGGAGCGTGGGCCCAACACATGCTATTTGATAGTAATATTGCACTTTTTTAAAAAGTAAGGACATTCGTTGCAAAAAGCTTCATTTAGTGCATCAGTTAGGGTTAAAGTGACAAAAGTGGGGAAATGAGAAGTCATGGTTGAGCCGCTAACTCCCTCCACCCCACCATCCCATTTTCCACAGAACAACAGATGCCGGGGTGTGCCATGGGGTCGTGAGGCCTAACTCTTGGCCCATTCTCCTTTACTATAGCATGTCAAGCTGTTTATACATGGAATGGAGTGAGAGTTGGGCCTTGTGATCCCATGGCACACCCCGGTGTCTGTCGGTCTGTGGAGGATGGGTGGGATGGGGTGTGGTAGTGAGGGGGTTAGGTGCTGAACCCTAATGTCTAATTTTTCCACTTTTGTCATTTTAACCCCAACTGATGCATTAAATGAAGGTTTTTTGCAATTAATATATATGTGTGTGTGAATGTGTATATGTATATGTATTATGGTAGAGTAGCCCTTTTAAGGTTAAAGGGTGAAATTGTGCACCTTAATAACTTTGCCACCATTCAACAGATTTGCCTGAAGCTTTGCAGGCATGGGGCGTAATTAGAGATCTTGAGTTCTGCCAACTTTTGTACCGGTTGGATATACGGCTGCAGAGTTATTAAGCAACATCCATGCATGCAATTACGTTTTTTTATGCATTCTTTGCTCACACCTACAGGTCACACGGTTTGTGTGACCATTCCAAACACTTCATGGAATATGCGGCCAGAGTGCCTTTTGAAGATTTCATGAAAAAATATTGAATGGTTCAAAAGTTATTCAAAAAACAAGTTACATAGAAACATAGAAACATACAGAGAAACAGAATTTGACAGCAGATAAGGACCACTTGGCCCACCCAGTCTGCCCATTTCCCTACCTGATGGATAAGCTGCAGATTCTAGTTAATCAACAGCTTACTTCCTCCTGCCCCCCACTAGAATTGCCTTATACCTGTCCCATGCATTCTTGAATTCTCCCACTGTTCCTGACTCCAAAACCTCCTCAGGAAGTCTGTTCCATGCATCCACAACTCTCTCTGTGAAAAAATACTTTCTAACATTACCTCTGAGCCGTCCCCTCTCTATCTTCAAATTGTGCTCCCTTGTTCTTGCACATCTCTTCTTCTGAAAGATACTACCCTCTTGTACCTTGTTAATTCCCTTGAGACACTTGAAAGTTTCTATCATGTCCCCCCTCTCCCTCCTTTCCTCGAGGGTATACATATTAAGCTGCTTTAGTCTCTCCTCGTGTGTCTTCTGGTGCAGACCTTGCACCATTTTGGTTGCCCTCCTCTGAACAACCTCCACTCTGTCTATGTCTTTGCGGAGATGGGGTCTCCAGAACTGCTCACAGTACTCCAGATGGGGTCTCACCAACTGTCTGTACAGAGGGATAACAACTTCCTGTTTTCTACAGTTGATGTCTCTCCCTATACATCCCAGTATACCCCCAGCTGTTCTTACTGCCTTCTCACATTGCTTACCAACCTTTAGGCCATCTGATATAATTACTTCTAGGTCTCTTTCGATTTTTGTTGTTATTAACTCACCCTCCACTGTGTACTCTTCCCCTGGGTTTTTGTTTCCCAGATGCATTACCTTACACTTCTTTACATTGAATCTGAACTGCCACATATTTGACCATTCCTCCAACCTTGCCATTCCCTTTTCATTCTTTCCACCTCACCTTGTGTATCAACCCTGTTGCAGATCTTTGTGTCATCTGCAAAGAGGCATACCTTTCCTTCCAGGTGCTCTCCAATGTCACTTATAAAGATATTAAAGAGGATCAGTCCAAGTACCGAACCCTACGGTACCCCGCTAGTTACCCGCCTTTCTTCACTGAGAACTCCATTTACTATTACCCTTTGCGTCCTGTTGTCCAGACAGTTTTTTTATCCAGGCTACCACCTTGGGACCTACTCCAAGGCTGGCTAACTTGTATATTAATTTTTTGTGTGAGACTGTGTCAAATGCCTTGCAAAAATCTAGGTAGGCCATATCCAGAGCCCCTCCCTGGTCAACTAGTTTGGTCACCCAGTCAAAGAAATCTATTAGGTTCATCTGACATGACCTTCTTGCTGTGAAGCCATGCTGCCTTGGGTCCTGTGCCCCACTGGCCTCTAGGTACTCAGCAATTATTTCCTTCAGAAGTGATTCTATCATTTTCCCTACCACTGAAGTCAAACTAATTGGTCTGTAGTTTCCTGCCTCTGCCCTGCTCTCACGTTTGTGAAGTGGAATCACATTTGCCCTCCTCCAGTCCTCAGGTACCACACCATCCTCCCATGATTTTTTAAAGAGAGTAGTCAGTGGTGTTACTAGTTCTACCCATAGTTCTTTTAGTATTCTTGGCTGAATCCCATCAGGCCCCATTGCTTTGTCCACACTCAGTTTCAAGAGTTCTTTCAAAACCCTTTCTTCTGTGAATGGACTGGTATCAACCCCCTATTCAGAGTTTCTCCCTTGTTTGGTTTAGACACCTCCCCCTCCTCATCTGTTGTAAATACTGAGCAGAAATATTCATTCAGTATCCCTGCTTTTTCACTGTCACCCTCTGCCCACATTCCCACCCCTTTATTAAATCTCTGTATTCCTCCCTTGGTCTTTCTTTGCTCCCTAATGTACCTATGAAAGGTTTTATCCCCTTCTTAACAGAGTTGGCTATCTTTTCCTTAGTTTGTGCCTTTGTATTCTGACTGCCTTCCCTGCCTCCTTCTGCTTTAACTGATAAAGTTCTCTGTCCTGCTCCTTCTGTGTTTCCTTATATTTCTTGAATGCTATCCTTTTCTCCTTAACTGTCCCTGCCACCTCTTTTGAGAACCATAGTGTTTTTTTCCTTTGTTTTGTTTTATTGATTTGCTTCACACAAAGGCTTGTTGCCTCTGCAATGGCTGTTTTGATTATTCCCCATTGTTCCTCCACCCCTCCTTCTTGCCCATTTGCTAGTGCTTTTCTAAGGCACTCTCTCATTGTCCCAAAGTCAGCCTTCCTAAAGTCCAATACTCTTGTTTTTGTATGGCTTGACTCTATGGCTGTGTTTATTGTGAACCACACTGTTTGTTGGTCACTTGTTCCCAGATGGCTACCCACTTCTAAATCTGAGATCCTTTCTCCTTCCCCATTTGAGAGTACCAGATCTAAGATTGCTCCCTCCCAAGTGGGTTCCAACACTAGCTGTCTGAGGCATGCCCCCTGTAGGGCATCAAGAATGACCCTGCTCTTGGATGTGCCTGCAGCAAAGGTACTCCAATTAACATCTGGTATATTCTGGTCCCCCATCAACAATATCTCCCCTTTTTCTGCCATTTTAAGTTGCTAAGTTCCCATTATATGCAAATGGGTAAAGATAACAAAAAGTTTGACACTTTTGAAAATGTACTTTTAAGTGTCACAAATGACCCTAGTAGTGTCCCAAATCTGCCATTTTGTTTTCAGTTGGTGATCAGAAAAATGCTTGGCATTTAAAATTGGGACCCTCTAGGAACACAATTGTTTTTGTGTTCACCTAGATGGACCCTCAGGATGCTAGCCATGTCTTTATTTTGGTTTTAAACACCCCAGAAATATGTTTTCCAAATTTTTGGGAAAAGTAGTGTCGAAAAGTAGTGTCACACTTGCGACACTTTTGCAAATTTTTGTGCAAGCTTTTGCAAATCACTACAATACTTTTCTAGACTATGACAAGAATTCTTTGCCACCCTGCTGCAAAAGAACGGTTTGGTCTTTTGGGCTGAAATTTGGAGAGAAGGCAGCCAACATCACACAGATGTGTCTTTTGTTAGTTTCGTGACAAAATATTGCACAGATGCCAAGTTATGGTACTCCAAAGTTGACATTTTTCCCCACAGACTAACATGGTCGCACACGACTTGTCTTTTGGGGCTTGTATCTCGGAAGCGGAGCGAGATACTGAATTTTCATCACTACAATGCAGTGAAAACCTAGCCAAGAAACTCATGAATCATGAGAAATTTAATTTTTTTCTGTACGTTGTACGGTTCCTGAGATATAAGCAATTTACTATTCCAACAGCTCATTTACTGCTCTGAGTCCCATTATTATATATACATTCTTTGTACACACTGTATTTTTCTATGCAGCTGTTGGGAAACATCAGGATGTGTGCTTCCATTCCTGTTACAGTTAGCATTCCCACTTGTGTTTCCATACCTGTTTGCATTACCGTTCCTGTGCACACGACCATGTGCATTACTCTTTGCGTTCTCATTTGTGTAAGTGCTTGCGTTCATGTTTCTGTTTCTTTTGGCATTAATTCTGCTGTTAATGTTACCATTTGCATTTCCAATTGCCGTACTGTGACTGTGCGCATCACGGTTTGTGTTTCTTTACGTGCTTGCATCACCTTTTGCATCACTGTTCACTTTGGCATCACTTTGCACTTGTGTTTTAATTAACGTTTGCTTCACCATTTACATTTCTGTCACCATGTGCGCAACCGTTACTGGTTGCATTTCCCTTGCACTTACTATTACTATGTCACAAAACATCATGTGGTGGGTGCATGGGGCACAAAGGGCCCTGTGCTCCAACCACCACATTCCATTCACCATTTCTACTGCACATTCTCAAAAAGAAGATAAATTAGACGCAAAAACTTTGTTTAATGCATCAGTTAGGGTTGTACCATGGTGGCAGCACCCCCCAGCCCACCACCCCAACTGCCAATGGGTTGTGCATTGGGGTCATTGATCCTAACTCTCACCACATTCTCCTATACCTCAGCCTACTTATACATGTGATGGGGTGAGAGTTAGGGCCAACAACCCCAATGCACACCCCGTTGGTGGTTGGGGTGGTGTGCTGGGTGTACAAAGGGGGGGCTGTCAAACCTAACACCATATTTCCTTGCTTTTGTCACTGTAGTACTACTCTGGCTGATGCATTAAACAGAGTTTTTTGCTTCATACACATATATATATACGCGTGTATATATATCTCTTTATCTCTCCCTCTATATATATACAGTATATATATATATACACACACACACACACACACACACACACTATATGTGTATATATATGTATATATATACACACATTATTAATGCATCATTTAGGGTTAAAAAACAAAAAGTCAGGAAATCAGACCTTTAGGGTTGCCCCATCCCCCCCCATGGACCCGCCCATCATCCCAAGATTGACAGTTGATGGGGTGCGTCATTGTGATTGTGAGGCCTAAATGTCACCCCATTCCATCTGTAATCATATTCACAAGCCACAGTAAAGAAGAATGGGGTGACAGTTAGCCCTCACAACCCCAATGACACATCCCGTCAGCTGTCAATCTTGGGATGATGGGCAGGTCCATGGGGGGATGGGGCAACCCTAAAGGTCTCATTTCCTGACTTTTGGTATTTTAACCCTAAATGAGGCATTAATGAAGTTTTTTGCATAGAATTTCCTTACTTTTTGAGAAAGAATAGAAAAGTAGAAAGTTGCACAAGTTAGTGGGAGCGCAGCCCTTTGGGCCCATGATCCCACCAACTTGCAAATTCCTGTCTAAGATGAGAGTTCAAGTACTGAATATCATATGTATAGCTGGCAGTGCATATGGTTGGGAGTGTGGGGTACACCACCTTGAAAACAGGCAAAGTGTCAGTCATCACAGTGGCATAATTCAACACCTGTTTACATGTCACCTCACCACTACAAATTACCCCCATGGCAGTAACACTAGGCACCCTATAAATGTGAAGCCAGTACCACAATGCAAAATGTCATATGCAAAACATAAAGTGTGTCACGTAATATGGGTGCAGCAAATTAATTTCCCAACACCTAAACACCATAATTCACATGGACAGCACATCCCCTCAACATGCTCCAAATTTCTATATAAAAGACCTAACTGTTTCTGAGATATAAAATGTGAAAGTTTCAGGTTTTCATTTATCACACCGGCAGAATTGTACACCTATTAACATTTTACACACCTAATGACTGAAAAGTACATCTATGGCAGTAAGGCTAGTTACCCAAGTAATTTAAAGTCACTGCCACCATAGAAAACGCTGTCCACAAAATGTAAACTGCATCACACAATATTTCCACAAAAAATATATTGTCTGACACCTAAGTATTATAATTCACATCTACAGGACATGCCGTCAACATCTTCCAAATTTCAAGTTAAAAGACCAAACTGTTTGCGAGATATTTAATTTGAAAAATTGTTAAAATTGTGCTATCTGGTCCCTCTCAATCTGGCCATCTAGCCCCTCCCTCGTGATCAAAGATCACGATCTAAAAAATCTCATGATCAAAGAATTTGCAGGCTTGCGATCAAAGAATTTGCAGGCTCACGATCAAAGAATAAAAAATTTTAAAACAATTTTTAGAGAAAAATACATGAAACCACAGCCATGACTCAACAGAATAAAGGCCCCTGAGCAGATCCCACCCTAGTTTGCCTTTAGAAGTGATCCCTGTGATGAAAAAATTTAATTTTTCATATGGTCATCTAGTCGCACCCTCGTGATCAAAGATCATGGTCAAAGAATCTTCAGATCAAAGAATTTGCAGGCTTGCAATCAAAGAATTTGCAGGGTCACTACAAAACAGGGTACTAAATGAGAAAATGACCAAGGTAGAAAGGTCAGTGGGGAATGTTGCTACAGAAGGTAAAGCCATCAAAACTGGAGAGCAATGAGTACCAATGCCCATAGTCTGGGTAACAAGCTTCCTGAATTAATGGCCTTGATGGTGGAGGAACATCTGGATATCGTGGCAGTCACAGAAACATGGTACACACAGAACCATGACTGGGATGTAAACATACCAGGATATACTATCTACAGGAGAGACACGGAGGGTTAAAGAGGAGGAGGAGTAGCTTTCTACATAAGAGAAGGAATCAAAGCAACAGAACAAAAGGGTAAACTGGGAGGAGGAGAAGAAGCACTGTGGGTAAATTTGGAGGCAGGCAATGGCACCACAATCCATACAGGGGTGTATACAGATCCCCCTCTTAGGGGGAGGAAATGGACAAGGAAATGATAGAAAGTATACTTAGAATGGCAGATAAAGGGTAGATATTGCTGATGGGTGATTTGAATATGCCGGAAGTTAACTGGAGTACAGTTGTAGCAGCCACTTCTAAGAGTGGGGTTATTCTAGATGCCCTACAGGGGGCATGCCTTAGACAACTAGCATAGGAACCCACTCGAGAGGGAGCAATCTTAGACCTGGTCCTCTCAAATGGAGATAGAGAGAGGATCACAGATGTAGAAGTGGGTAGCCATCTGGGAACTAGCAACCATCGAACAGTATGGTTCACAATAAACACAGCAATAGAGTCAAGCCATACAAAGGCAAAGTAATGGACTTCAGGAGGGCTGACTTTGCCAAAATGGGTGAGTGCCTAAGGAGTGCACTAGCAAATGGGCAGGAAGGAGGGGTGGAAGAACAATGGGGAATAATAAAAACTGCCATCATAGAGGTAACAAGCCTTTGTGTGAAGTAAATAAACAAAGAAATGATGAAATAAAACACTATGGTTCTCAAAGGAGGTGGCAGTGAAGGTTCAAGAGAAAAAGAAAGCATTCAGAAAGTACAAGGAATCACAGATGGAGCAGGACAGAGAACTGCACAGTCAGCACTTGTTTGTCTTGCTCTCATTTAACTGTTTCTGCCATGTATCCGTCTTTGACTGCATGATTTTTTATTTCCCATTTTGTTTACACTCATTTATCCATCCCTCATGTTATCCATTTCCATTGCTCATCCTACCTGTTGTCTACTATGTAGATCTCAATGTTTACCCTTAGATAACTGACCCTTTTCATTTCCAGTAGAGTACTGTATAGAAAACTACAGACCAAAGCAGGCAAGGCAGTCACAAACCAAAGCAGCCACAGACCTAAGCAGCCACTGCAGCCATAGATCAAACTACAGACTGAAACATACAGTTTCCACTTAACCGTTTCTCTCAGATATTCATCACCTGACCAGAGAACAGAAGGCAACGGATATTTGAGTGCTGACTGTATCAGTTAAAGCAAAAGGAAGCTGGGAAGGCAGTCAGAACAGCAAAGGCCTGAATGGAGGAAAAGATAGCCAACTCAGTTATGAGGGGGGATAAAACCTGTTTTAGGTACATCAGGGAGTGAAGGAAGACCAAGGGAGGGATAGTGAGGCTTAATAAAGGGAGGGGGAGGGGGAGGGCAGAGGGTGATGGTGAAAAGGCAGAGATACTAAACAATATTTTTGCTCAGTATTTACAAATGAAGAGGGGGAGGTACCTAAAACAAACAATGGAAACACTCTGGATGCAGAAGTTGATACCAGCCCATTTACAGAAGAAAGGGTTCTGAAATAACTCTTAAAACTGAAGGTGGACAAAGCAATGGGGCCTGATGGATTCATCCCAGAATTCTAAAAGAACTAAGGTAGAACCAGTGACACCACTGACTACCCTCTTTAACAAATCATGGGAGGATGGGGTGGTACCTGAGGACTGGAGAAGGGCAGATGTGATTCCCCTTCACAAAAGTGGGAGCAGGGCAGAAGCAGAAAACTACAGACCTGTTAGTTTAACCTCAGTGATAGGGAAAATGATGGAATCACTTCTGAAGGAGTGCCTAGAGGCCAGAGGGGCACAGGACCCAAGGCAGCATGGATTCACAGCAGGAAGGTCATGCCAGATGAATCTAATAGATTTCTTTCACTGGGTGACCAAAGTAGTAGATCAGGGAGGGGCTGTGGACATGGCACTACTAGACTTTAGCAAGGCATTTGACTCAGTCCCACACAAAAGATTAATACACAAGTTAGCCAGCCTGGAAGTGGGTCCCAAGATGATAGTCTGGGTAAAGAATTGGCTGGAGAATAGACACAGAGGGTAATAGTAAATGGAGTCTACTCTGAAGAAAGAGGGGTTACTAGTGGGGTGCCTCAGGGTTCAGTATTAGGACCAGTCCTCTTCAATGTCTTTATAAGTGACATTGCAGAGGAACTGGAAGGAAAAGTATGTCTCTTTACAGATGACACAAAGATCTGCAACAGAGTTGATGCACAAGGTGGGGTGGAAAGGATGAGAAGGGACTTGGCAAGGTTAGAGGAATGGTCAAATGTATGGCAGCTTAGATTTAATGCTAAGAAGTGCAAGGTAATGCACCTGGGAAACAAAAACCCAGGGGAAGAGTACACAATAGGGTGAGATACTAACAACAACAAAAATGGAAAGGGACCTGGGGGTAGTCATATCAGATGACTTAAATGTGGGCAAGCAATGTGAGAGGGCAGTAAGGAGGGCTGGGGGGGATACTGGGATGCATAGGGAGAGGCATCACCAGTAGAAAACAAGAAGTTGTTATCCCTCTGTACAGACAGCTGGTGAGACCCCATCTGGAGTACTGTGTCCAGTTCTGGAGACCCCATCTCTGCAAGGACATAGACAGGATAGAGGCAGTCCAGAGGAGGGCAACTAAAATGGTGCAGGGTCTGCACCAGAAGACATATGAAGAGAGACTAAAGGAGTTTAATAGGTATAGCCTCAAGGAAAGGAGGGAGGGGACATAATAGACACGTTCAAGTACCTCAAGGGAATCAACAAAGTCCAAGAGGGTAGCATCTTTCAAAAAAAGAGGTGTGCAAGAACAAGGGGACACAATTTGAAGATGGGGGGTGGCTCAGAGGTAATGTAAGGAAGCATTTTTTCACAGAGAGGGTTGTGGATGCATGGAACAGCCTTCCAGAGGAGGTTGTGGAGTCAAAAACAGTGGTTGAATTCAAGCATGCATGGGACAGCCATAGGGCAATTCCAGGGGAAGGGGTAGAAAGAAGTAGGCTGCTGGTTAACTAGGATCTGCAGCTTATCCTTTAGGTAGGGAAATGGGCCGACTGGGTGGGCCAAGCGGTCCTTATCTGCCATCAAATTCTATGTTTCTATGTTTCATGATCAAACAATAAAAAATTGTTAAAAGTCAATTCTTAGGCAGAAATGTATGAAACCATAGCCCTGCCTTGATAGAATGAAGCCTCATGAGCAAACCCACCCTTATTTGGCTTAATAAGCCAAGCCTGAGCTGAAAAAGTGATTCTTTTCAAGTGGCCATCTAGTCATGCCCTCAGAGAATCTCGTGATCAAAGAATTTGCAGGCTCGAGATTAAAGATCATTAGCGAGCCACGATCAAAGAATAAAAAGGTTAAAAACTCTATTTTTTTACCATTTTGAAAGAAACCACAGGCATAGCTCTATAGAAACAAGACCCCTGAGTAAAACCCACCATAGCTTCACCTCAGAAGTCCCCCCAGGCAGAGATTTTTGGAATTTTTATGACGGCAAACTAAAAACAAGATGGTGGCCGTCACGATCAAAGAATTCCTCATGATCTAAGATTCTTTGATCATGAGCCTGCAAATTCGTTGATTGTGAGGTGGGACTAGATGGCCAAAACCCCACTCTTCTTTTACAAAATAACCATATAAATTTTCCCTTTGACTTATAATGGGAAATTAAAACTTTAATAACTTTTGAATGGATTAATATTTTTTGACCAAATGAAAAGTGGCATGTTCCTTTGACCCAAGCTCTTTCAGCTGAGCAAAGGTACAGAGCAGCATGCCTCGTAATGGCTGTGCAGCGCCATGGACAAAATCAAAAAAGCGGCCCACAAACTGGCAAATAGTGCATTTTTAACATTTTGCTGTGCACAAACTGTAAGTCCAACTGAAATGAAATTTGGCAACTCAAGAGATCTGCCATGCCCCACCATACATTCCAAATTTCATGCAAATCCGTTGAAAGAGTCCAAAGTTATTAATGAGCAAAATTTTGAGTTTAACATAGAAGCGACTTCATAACCATAAAAATAGGGGCGTGACCGCTCCCCTGTAATATATTCCATGACCAAGCATGCTGACATGCTACAGTATAGGGGAATGGGGGAGATTTAGGCCTCACAACCCTAATGACTCACCAAGGCATCTGTCAGACTGTGGAGGATTGGGGTGGTGTGTGTGGGGGGTAGGGGTTCAACTGTACTGTCTCATTTCCTGACATTCTTTGCTTTAACATTAAATGAAGCATCATCAGTTTTTTGCATAGAATTTCCTTACTTTTTGAGAAAAAAATAGAATAGAAGTAGTAAAAAACATGTATTTGTGGGAGTGCAGAGCCCATCTCCCACCAAGTTTCCAATTTTTGCATAACAATATGAATCTGGGCCCACTCTCCCACTTATGCAAAGCTACAGAGCCTTGCAGCAGCACTATAGGGCATCAAACCCTTGTAACAGTAATTTGTGCATATCTTGGGAACCGTAAGAGTTAGAAAAATTCTAGCATCATTGTAATCATGACAGTAAGTACTTCATGCAACATTAAAAGACTGTACCCATATCTCACATTGTTTCAGAGCTATGGGCACCAAAAAGCAATGGACAGGCGCTCTTTCAACCCTTGTGACAATACTTTCACAATATCTCATGAACCATGCAATGTACAAACAAAATTCCACTGCAGGCTTACTCTACAGTGTCAAATCTTTTTCCAGTGCCTAGGTCACCTATAAGTGATCTAAGCCACTTGTAGCAAAAAGTCTGTATCTCGCTTCGTTTCCGAGATAACGGCAATGAAAGTCATGACCCAGACTGCAATGTACTCCTATGGGAAAAATGTAATTTATGTCATTAAATAGCTCTGCAACAAATTATTTCTCCAACACCTAAACAGCATAGTTCACATCTCTATGACATCCCCTCAACACCCTGCAAGTTTCAAGTAAATAGACCAAATTGTTACTGAGATATGGTCATCCCAGTTTGGGCCATCTGGTGTTTCTCATTAACATTCCAAAAATATATACAGTATACATTTTCCCATAGGATATAATGAGAATTTCAAATTGTAATAACTTTTGAACAGATTACTATTTCTTCACCAAACAAAAAGTAGCATGTTTCTTGGCTCAAGCTCTTTCTACGTCCTAAGTTTCGGACCAATAGCCCACACGGTGTCTGCACAGCGCTACGGACATAACATGTGCAAAACTGGTGAAAAGTGCATTGTTTGGTACTTTGCTGTGCAAAAACCGTATGTCCGACTCAAACACAATTTAGTAAATCAAGAGACCTACCATACCAGACTGTGCATTCCAAATTTTGTGCAAATCTGTTGAATAGTTGCAAAGTTATTAATGTGCAAAATGTGAGGTTTAACAGTAAAAGTGCCTACCACAATGCAAAAAGCTATACGCAAAATGTAAAGTGTGTCATGCAATATCTCTGCAGCAACTTAATTTTCCAACACCTAAATACCATAATACACATGTACAGGACATCCTCTCAACACCCTGCAAATTTCAATTTAAAAGACCAAACCGTGTCCCAGACATAACATTTTAAATTATGAGATTTTCATTGGTCAGAGCAGCAAAATTCTGCACCTGTTTACATTTTACACACCTAATGATTGAAAAGTATGTCCATGGCAGTAAGGCTAGCTACCCTATAAATTTCAAGCCACTACCACAATGCAAAGCACTGTCTGCAAAATGTAAACTGCACCACACCATATCTCTACAACAAATGTATTTTCTGACACCTAAGCACCATAATTCACATCTACATGACATCCCGTCAACACCCTCCAAATTTCAAGTTAAAAGACCAAACTGTTTCTGAGATATTTCATTTGGCTATCTGGTCCCTCCAGATCTGGCCATCTAGTCCCTCCCTTGGGATCAAAAAATCTTTGATAATGAGCCTGCAAATTTTTTGATTGTATGGAGGGACCAGATAGGCAAAACCCCATTCTTTGTTTGCAAAATAACCATTTAAATTTTCCCATTGACTTATAATGGGAACTTAAAAGTGCTATAACTTTTCAATACCTCAATATTTTTTCACTAAGCAAAAAGCAGCATGTTCTTCCAGTGAAGCTCTTTCAAACAAGAGATGTTGCAGAGTGGCACGCCACACAATAGCTGCACAGCACCATGGACAATATCCCAAAAACTGCCTCCAAAACTGGATAATTTTGCATTTTTCAGCATTTTCTTGCGCAAGGCCAGTAAGTCCAACCGAAATGAAATTTGGCAGATCAAGAGATCTTCCATGCCCCACCATGCTTACCAAATTTCAGGCAAATCTGTTGAATGGGTTCAAAGTTTTTAACATGCAACATTTTGACTTTAATATAGAAGTGACATCTCATCCCTAAATATAGTGGCGTGACTGCACCACTATAATAATAGCCACTTTGGTGGGAAAGGGCCCCATGCTCCCACCAACTTGCCTATTTCTGCATAACAATATACATCTGAGTGAGCATGGTCCCTCTGGGCCTGCGCTGCTACTTATGCATAGCTATAGAGCCATGCAGCATTACTATTGGTCACCAAATGCCTGTAACAGTAACTTGTTCATATCTTGGGAACCGTAACAGCTATAAAAGAAATTCAAGTGTTATTGTAACCATGATAGTGAGCAGATCATGCCACAATCACTGACCATACCTATATCTCACATTGTCTCTGAGCTATGGGCACCAAAATGCACTGGACAGGCACTCTTCCAACCCTTGTTACAGTACTTTCACAATATCTCATGAACTGTGCAATGTACAAATAAAATTCCACTGTAGGCTTACTCTACAATGTCAAGTCTTTTTTCAAATGGCTAGATCACTTAAAGGTGATCTAAGCCATCTGTAGCAAAAAGTCTGTATCTCACTTCGTTTCCGAGATAACGGTGCCGAAAGTCATGACACAGACTGCAATGTAATCCTACGGGAAAAATGTCAATTACATCAATGAATATCTCTGCAACAAATTATTTTTCCAACACCTACAGTAAACAGTGTAGTTCACATCTCTATGACATCCCCTCAACACCCTGCAAATTTCTAGTAAAAAGACCAAACTATTATGGAGATATTGAGATATATCTCTCAACCTCCCCTCATAAATCAGGGACAAGGCTTAAAAAATCAACTAAGAAAGAACAAGTCTGTAACTTTTATGTTTGATATTATTTTGTACCTATAACCCCACTGTTTAGTCACAGAAACACAATTTTAGGAGGGCAGAGTAAAATTTTTAGACAAATCAAGTCCCTGAAAATCAGGGACAGTTGAGAGGTATGTATTGAGATATGGTCATCCCAATTTGGGACATCTGTTTTTTCTCATTAACATTCCAAAAAAACCATACATTTTCCCATTGGATATAATGGGAATTTCAAATTGTAATAACCTTTGAACAGATTAATATTTTTTTCACCAAACAAAAAGCCATACCCATATCTCACATTGTTTCCGAGCTATGGGCACCAAAATGCACTGGACAGGCACTCGTTCAACCCTTGTGACAGTACTTTCACAATATCTTGTGAACCATGCAATGTACAAATAAAATTCCACTGCATGCTTACTCTACAATGTCGCATCTTTTCCAATGGTGGACATTCAGTCCTGTATTTTAGCCAGACAGGAATTCAGATCTGAGACTGCATCCTGTGTCCCTAGTGCAAATGGTATATACAGTTGGGTATCATCTGCATAGCAGTGAAAACTCCCCCTATATCAAAAATGATAAAAATAAGGACACCTTCAAAAAGGGGGTAGACAAATACATAGAAAATAGAGAAAATGTGAATTATTATATGGAAATGTAAGAAACTGTTTGTGGGCACTTGCCTTTTTCTTGCTTCAAAACATATAGTGACATATCACCCATTGGTTGCATGTACACTGTGAATAACATGGGTGAGAGGATCAAACCCTGGGGAACTCCAAATGACAAGGGCATCAGGCAGGAGGAATACGTTTTCTTCACCATGCTTTGCATCCTACCTGTAAGAAAGGATTCAAACCAGTTAATGACAGCACCAGCAAGTCCACAGAGATCCTGCAGGAGGCCCTACAACATCCCATGATCAATGGTGTCAAATGCTGAGGAGAGATCAAGGAGAATGAGAACTGACCATTCACCTTGATTTCTTAACCTAAGGAGATCATTCTGCACCTTGACTAGTGCCATCTCTGTACTGTGTCCAGGACTAGAATCAAAGACTGGAGTGGCTCATTGATGTCAAAGACAGTGAAATATGCCTCAAGATGAATTGCCACTGCTTTCTCAATAACCTTCGCTTAAAAAGGAAGGTTAGTGACAGGTCTGTAATTCATGAGGCATTCCAGGCACAAGCAAGATTTCTTCAAGAGGGATGTCGCCAAAGTCTTTTTAAGAGCAATGGGGAACACCCATCTTGAGAGGGAGCATCAAACTATTTCAGCATACACTGAGGCCAAAGACACCACACTTCCCTTTAAGAGATGCAATGGACCAGGGTCCAGTTCAGAGCATGTAGACCACAGCTTCAAGATTATCTTGCTAACATCTTCCACCCCCACTGAGCTGAACTCGCACCAGACATGAGGATTGCTTCTATCTGCACCAGATCTGACACTGCAAGCCCTATTGGACCCCACTGTGGAGATACCCTCTCTGATGGAAGACACCTTTTCAGCAAAAGGAGCAAACTCATTGCATTTAGCAGCGGACAGTGCTCTTTCCAGCTGGAGACAGGAAGGGTGGATAACTCTGTCTTCCACATGGAACAGCTGAGCTGGTCTGTTCTTTGCTGTGGCGATTTCCCTGGACAGGAACTGTGCTTTCTTATGGGAGATCACACTTTGATACTCAATATAATGAGTTTTCAAACCCATCTTTCATCTTCAGAATGGGACCTCCACTAGCATTGTTCTAACCTCTGACCCAAGGTCTTCCACAATCTGAGCTCCCCATCAAACCATGGGGATCTCAAACATGAATGCCTGGATTGTACATGAACTGGTGCCGCAGAATCAAGACCACCACCACCACCTCCTCTGTTCCTGTCGCACAAGCCTCCAACACTCAATAGGTCCAGTTTCTCCATCAATCTTTAAGGGATCAGACACTTTAATGGGCAGAAGCAGACCATCTCCACAGGAGGAGGACTCTTGGGGGATGAGGCCCAAATGAGAATTTCACTGTGCAGTCATCTGACCCAATGACCAGATCAATCATGAGGTTACTTATCTCAAGTCCCGTGGAGAATACCAAGTCCAGGGTATGATCATGAGTATGAGCGCAGAAGTAATGACTTGTGCCAGGTCCTGTGATTCCATCACCTGGAGGAAGTAAAATCAAAATTGCGACAGTTTGTTATTGATGAAGGCATTGAAGTCTCCCAAAATTAACCATCTGAGTGAGTCCAATACTGGATTAGTGACAAAATCTACTATTTCCCACAGGAAATCCCTCTCACAACCAGGGGGGCTTTTACACAAGAGGGATCCTGCAACCTGCACCTGGACACCCTCAAACGCCTACACAGTCAAATGACAAGGTAGACTCCACTGGGAGCACAGAGAAGTTCAGGTTGGCTCTGGAACAGATAGTCACTCCCCCCCCCCTGTTGTCCTTTCTCAGGCAGCGCACAACAGAAAACCCGACTGGGACAGATGCCTCTAATATTCGTCCAGTATCATTACTCAGCCACAGTTCCATAATGCAAGCCAGGTCCACTGATGAAATCAAGTCCACCATAATTGCAGTCTTGTTTCTCATTGACCTTGCGTTACATAGCACTGCCTGGTTGGGACAAGTTGTGGCTATTGGCCCTGGTGCTACCTGTCCACTTAATCTAGTGGAAGCCCTTGGTGTGGGAACTAGACAGGGCAAATCCCTCACTAGCTCCCATTTCAACCCAAGGTGCCTTTGAATCTCATCATCCTAATGCAACACCCTTTGCTAGCCCTCCCCGAACGCCTCCACCCAACTGCCCACCTCCTTGCTATTCCTCACAGGTGTGGGGACAACGTAGAAGACAAGAGAGGTGTAAATAAGGGAAGCAAGAAGGAAGGAGTAAAGAAGACAGGTAATGGAGAAGGTAACAAGGAAAGTGGTGGGTTGGGGAGCATCAGGGAACAGCACAGGCAGGAGGGGTGCAGGGAAGCAGGCAGGGAGGGAGGGAGTGAATAAGGTATGGACATCACTGTGCACAAATGCAAGGGGACTTAGAAATAAAACTCAAGACCTGAAGGCTATCATGGAGGAGGCTAGCTTGGATTTGGTGTCCATAACTGAGTCATGGTGCACTGACAGTTATGACTGGGACATGGCCATACCGGGCCACTCTCTCTTCAGGAGAGACACGGAAAGGAGGAGGGGAGGATAGATTGTACCATATTTAAGGGAGGGAATCAAGGCCACAGAAATACAGGGTCCCAGTGGAAAACAAAGGGCTTGAGGTGCTGTTGGCTATCCTGGAGACATACACTGGGACCGCTATCCATACAGGGGTGGTATACAGACCTCCAGCAGAGGGAGAGAAGTTTGACAAGGCACTTGTGGAATCCATCAGCAGGATAGCAAGTAAGGAGTGGTGCTGCTAGCTGGTGACTTCAGTCTGCCAGGTGTGGATTGGAGCCTTCCAACTGCAGCTTCAGCAAAAAGCAGGACCATCCTAAATGTCGGCAAGGGGCTTTCTTCAGGCAGGTATAATACAATTCCCATTAAACAGTTCCTTCAACTCACTGCTTTTTCATTTTTCTTGTGCTGCAAATTCAACAGAAACTGTACTCATATTTACTTTCAACTGTTTGTAGCTAGTAAGTAACTCACATGAACTGCATGTACAACACTTTTGAACTATCCTTCAGCCCCTTCCCAGTGTTCAAGTAATGCATATCCAATGTACTGGATGCTCACATTCACTATGTTTGCACTGCACCATTGTTCAGTCCATAGTAACATTTAATTTCAGGGCCACTGTGAGTGTTTTAACTTATTTATTTATTTATATACAAAACCCTGTCCCTTGTATGGCTTCATCCATTATGTTTTTTTCAAGGTTTTACTCTATAGCATTGTATCATACAATTTATTTTAGTGGCCTGGGCAAACTGCTCCAATTTTCTAAGTCTGGCCACTGCTATTAAAGCAGAGAAAGGGATTGGAATTTTCCTGATATATGTCTGGTTCTGTGGCACCAACAATTTTCTTCACTCCTAGCTCCTTCTGCCTGTCTTAGAGTTAGGCGAATTTATCCTGTAGCTGATGGTGCTTTCCTTGTCTTCATTCCTGCTCCCAACCCCACAGCACAGTTATGGGTCTGGGATAGCATGACTGTCTCAGCAGCTCCAGCAGTAAAGTTTAATAAAGCCAGGGCTCTACCCCCTGAAATCCTGGCTGCAGACATAGTACCCACCCAACCCTCATGTAACTGGGGTCTGGGGTGAAGGTGAAAAACTTTTTCTGCTGGTTGCTGACAGAGGCAGATGGGGCTCAAGAGTCTGAAGATAAGCTCCCAGACTCATTGGGCTTACACTGGAAAACCTGCTGTTAAAGTGAAACTAACCCCAAATTGGGGGTTTCACACCAAAAAGTAATTATTTGGTGACCTTTTATTAGCACAAGGTAACATTTTAAATGTTCTGGTTTGCAAACAATTGCACTGCTTGATGCCATTCTGAGTGCTTTACTGTACGATACACAGCACATGCGTACAAGTGAGCTTCATTGAGTATTTTAAAAACCTGAATGATGATATTAAAAGGTAATCAAAAAAAGGTATTTTTGTGAAACCCCTGATCAAGGGTTTATCATTTGGACCTTGGGGTTTTCTTTGAAAATGTACTGCAGTTTACTCAATGGTACCATTCATTGTGTTCATTCATTCAAAAACTATTTAGCACAGCTTTTAGGGCTGCAGTGGGCATAGCCCTGTAGACCTATTGCTACAGAAAAGGACCTTGGCAACTCCCACATTCCTTGCGAACACACAAATTGATGAAGAGACAAAAGTTACTCCGAGGTCACATCTCTGAAACACTCCACTATCTGCACTATTTTTTTCCCCTGCCTTCGCAGACCACTGAAATACATTACCTGTCACCCAACAGTCTCTCTCAGCATCCCCCCCCAAAGTATAATAGTGACACTGGGGGTGCCTAATCCCCCAGTGTCTCAATCATAAATCCTCACTCCCCCCTCCTTTCATTACTGCGCATGTGGGATAATTTCTGTCCCAGATCCTGTATTCCTTTCACCATCCTACTTGTTTAAGAAGCCAGCAATGAGATGGAGTGCAGTTACACAATCAGAGTCTGAACACTCGGTACTCATTTATTTTGTTTGTGAATCCTGGGTGGTTGTAGCCAACAAAATGTTTCTCAAACTCTGGAGGCTCCTTTCTCATCTGACAGACCTTCTGTCTTCCTCATTCTTCTAGCAAGTGTGACTGTTTTATACTGTGCCAGAATACAAAGACAGACATGTAACTGCGTCTGAAAGTGCAGAAATGATCTTTTTATAAAGAAATGTTCTATGCTAAATTATCTTTTCAATTTTTTTTTCCATCCGTTTTGGAATTCCATGACTGCTGCATTGTCATAGTTACTAGCCAGCAGGGATTTCAGGGTGCTCGGAACCCCCTCTGGCCTTTAATTGCAAGTCCTGTACCCCTACTGTTTGCAAAAATTGCCTCTGGGCTTGGAAAAAAAACAATCCCCACCTCCCCAATAAACTGCCAATTACTCACATGTTATTGTAATTCTTTCAAACAATGTGCAATTTGCTGGTACGTCCAGATCTCTTCAGCATCATCCCAAAACAGTCATGTGCCCTGTGAAAAAAAATGATAAATGCAACCTTTTAAACATTGTTAAATGCAGCGGTGTTCAGAAATATTCCTGGCATTAAACTTCAGATTTTCGGCCACCTGACATTAGTGGAGCCCTAGGGTAGTACCTCATCAAAAGGGCTGTAATACAATAATTCCTTCAAGCTATTTTCTGGTATGTGCGGGCCTCTTCAGTATTACCGAGAAAGTGTAGTATCAGGAGTAGAGATGGGCAAAGTGCTCACACTTCGCTATGTGGAGCACTTTGTGTATTAACCCTCAGTTCGTGTGGTGCTCTGCAATGCAAAGCGTATTACTCCACCTTGATTTTTTAATCACGTAGTGCATTAAAACTAATGGACTTCATGCTACTTCACCTTGTTTTACTGCCTTCCCTTAATTTTAACTTGAAGTGATATTGATTTTAATGGACTTCGCTTTACTTCACCTTTATATTGCTATTTGAGGTGAATTTCGCATTCATTCATGGGATGGCAGGTGACATGGGCTCTATATTGTCTTGCTCAGCCTCAGTTCTGCATAGTGTGTGTAGTGGAAAGATGGAGACAGCTTGATCTCAGAGTGCTGAGAATCAAACCATCAAAAAGCTTTAAAAAATCACTTCTGATCCAATGTATTTTGGTCCCGATTTAGCACATTGATTGTGGGAAACCCTTCTGTGCTTAGATCATTGAGTGTTGATTGTTTTTCGTGCATTTTGAATGTTAATTTAGAACATTCAGCCTGTGTACTGACAGACACTATTGAAGTGTGATACGGGGGAGGGGCTTTTCTGTGGTGGAGTGAGATTCACATGAGAAAGGCAGCCTTTCTAACTGTTTTGCACTAGTAGTGTGTGCTAGTATTTGTGTGTTTATGTACACACAGTAATACTTGAAGTAATTTTTGATAATTATTTTCTGTTTGTTGTGGTGCAGTGCATATTTTCATTCTGTTTAAATGATTTGGTAATATAGTGTACTGAACTGTTAAATTTTCTGCACATTACCTGTAGTGTGTGAGTGTGTGTGTCTGTATGGCCATTAAGTCAGACACATTTTATTGTGCCACACAGTAATCACAGCACTCTGAATCTGTTATCCATCTGCAGTATTTTTTATTGCTTCGTTCTATCTAGGTAGTGGACTGGTATTGCAGCGCCCACCCCTCCTCCCAACCTGCAAAAGGTATTATTTTTCCAGTTTTGGATTTGTGTGACCACTGGTTAAGGCATTGTTGTTGTGCTTCGCTTGAGTGCACAATCTCCATCTGTCTGTGTGTTTCCATCTGTTTAGGGCTCAATCTGCATCTGTAAGCCACAGTTGTTGTTTTCTGGCTTCCCATCTACTCCAAAGTTCAGAAATCTAAATTTGTTGTGAATTTTCTGTGCTATCCAAAATAATGCCAGCAAAGAAATATGGATGCAAAAATGTTTCTGGCCATGGCACTGCTGTGACTGGCAAGAGTGGCCGTGGGTGTGGTAGCACGCAGCATAAGTGCACAGTTGATGCCAGTAAAGGGATGTCTCTGACTATGTCTTTCACAGTACAATCAGTTGCTTCAGTGATGGTTGGAGATGCTGTTGGCCCCGCTGGTGGTGGTAGTGAAGTTGCAGATGCCATTAGTATTGTACCAAGTTCAATCCATAACAATGTAACAATATAAAGGGGGAAAATTTAAAGATAGATGGGGGACGGATCAGGGGCAACATCAGGAAGTATTTTTTTAATGGAGAGGGTGGTGGATGCATGGACAAACAAAAACTAATGCTCCACATTATAGTGTGAGAGCAGCAGTTGGCGCATCACCATAATTTGTAGTTGGTGACCCTCGATGTGCTCCAACCACTGCTCCAGGTACGCAACCCTGTTGTTCAGGTGGTCCAACTCACTCCACATCAGGCCTGAATCAGCCTGTGTGGCAGGCATTCTTGAAGGGTTGCCAGCATCCCCTGCAGGTTCTGGAGCAGCCACTTATTTCATGGCCTGACCACACTTGACCCCACATGTAGGTGGAGGCCATGCTGCCACCTGTAGCCCAGCAGGGACAGCAGGCATATTCCATCCCTGTTCAGCAACCTTGGCCTCCCACTGTGCACGGTGGTGGTTTGCAAGGTGGGTGCACTGCCCACCTGTCTCAAGATGTCTCCTCTCCCACAAAACCACTTTTCCCACACTAGGTAAGTGAAAGTGAAAGTCTTTCGCTGTCTAGACTCATTAACTTCTTGCCTTAGCCATGTGACTAGCAGACTTTAACACATGTGATCTGTGAGCTGTTTCAATTATGACTCACTTCACATTCAACAGAAACCAAAGCAAAGTGAACATGAAGTCACCTTAACATGAAGTCATAATGGGGCAAAATCATCATAAGGTGAAGTAGTGTCTTTCTATGGGACTTCGTGTAGCATCTAGTGACGCAGAGTGGACGACTTTGCCCCAACTTCGCTGGTGAAGTTAAACTTTGCTGCATCTCTAATCAGGAGGAAGTCAATGAGTCTCCTTTCATTTCTCCTTGTATTGAACCTTTTTTTTTTACTCTGTGAATGAAAGTAGACTGGCAGCCATTAACAGTTGTCAGTTAGCAGTCGGGCATGCAGTCTGTGTTTTACGGTATGGTAGCTGCTGAGCCCAGGTTGTTTCTCAAGTCATGCTGGCCCATGAGAGGTGCAGTGCCTAGGTTGTCCCCCCCCCATATCTTCCCCCATCACCCCCTTCCCCACAGCAAGAGACTGCAACAAGTAGCACCACCCTGGGAGCTGCAGTGAGATGTTTGTAGCGAGAGACCTCTCCCCAATGTCCAGGTGCACAGCTCTGTCCTGATCCATTCCATCTTTACTAATTAGTCTGTAACTATGTCACACTTCTGGAGTGCTGTCATTAGGGCTGCAGTGGGCTGTTTTCATTTCAATATCCTGCATTACATTTCTTTAGTTAAATGGAAAAGCTCTGTGCATTTTATGTCCTTTTCTTTTTTTTTTGTTCTGCTGCCTTCAAACCACTTTTGCATGCGCAGTGCTGAAAGGATCCGGGGTTTGTATGACTGCCACGAGCTGAGTGTGTGTGTGTGTGTGTTTGTTTCATGGTATTCATGCCTTGCTGATTGCTCACATTTTTATTTCTTTTTACTTTCAGACTGACTACTTTATTGCTAACAATGTACAGTAATTGTTTGTGATAAGACTGCTTGACGGCGTTCATGCCTAGCTGATCATTCACATTTTATTTCCTCTTACTTTTAGACTGACTACCTTATTGCTGACAGTGTGTTGTGATGTCAGTTGAATTGTTTGTCTCAATTCTTTAATAAAGATTTTATGATTAACAACATTGTTGTTTGATTTGTTATTGTCATTGCTTGTTACCAAGAGTCTTTGAGGCACTTGATCCCTACATTCAGTGCTCTCCCCATAGGTGTTGTTCAACTTTCAAAACATTTAATATCGACGAGCATATCCTCACAAATTTCTGACATAACAGCATCATACTATTGTGCATCCTGCATTCCTTATCTGGTATAGTTTAAGTGAAGAGTACAAATAGCATGTCTGACATTTATAATGAACATGAGTACTGCAAGCTAAATAGGTTCCAGCATGCTGTTGCATTATAAAAACATTACAAGCATTACATATGTGGCCAGTGGATTGTTGTAAAACAGAGCTTCCAATTGTTCATAAATCTATCTAAAGCAATGCTACAAAAGCCAGTTTGAGCAGACTATCATTTTGTACTTTATTACTCTTAGATAATCATTCATCTTTAATTGAGGAAAACATCAAACTGACTATATTTGTGGCTGGCATGATAATGTAGGAGGTCTGGTTTCAAAACAACAAAATAACCATAGTACAATTAACTCATTGACAGTTGGGGCCCAATAGAAAACCAGCATTTGTCAATGCCGAATGTTTGCTTGCTGGTATTGGCACTGGTAGTGCAGGAGTTAGAGAGATGCATAATAGGAATAGCAGTGAAGTATTAAACTAACGCCAACTCCCACCCCTACCCTGCAGAGACTGACAGATGTTTGGTGATGTTCCTTTGGGTCATCAACCATAACGCTCAGGCAATTCCACCTCACTCCACCCTGCAGACACTGACAGGTGTTGCGATGTGCCTTAGGGTCTTTGGCCCTTGGGCTCATCCCATTTCATAAGGAAATAAACTGAGATGGGTGCAGTAGAGGAGAATGGGGTGAACATTAGGGCTGAAGACCCCAAGGCACACCTCAATGCTGATCAATGCCTGCAGGGTGGGGGTTGGGGTGAAATGGTATGAACATTACAGCCAATGACCCCAAGTCACACCCCTGATGCCTGTCAGTCTCTACAGGGTGGAGCGTTATGGTTGTAAACCCTAATGTCCATGGCATTTGTTGGTATTTTTGCTCCAAATTTTCAACATGGGCTTTTTTGGGCCCCACCTCATGAATAGTGGCACTATCATTTTGTTACTCAATCCCAAAAGGTGATTTCACATAGCAACTTCACCATTCGGTGCCACAGGTGTGAAAACATATTTTAGGTAGGATGTGAAAAATGACAGCTGTACTGTTCTTGAGGAGGTGCAAAAAATAACAATTTTGAAAATCTAGAGTGAAAATATGAAAAATTGGTGAGGTTACAAGCGTGCATAGAAACTGTGCAATGCACGCCTGTAACACAATCATTTTTGGGAATTTTTTCATTAAATTTTAACATGGGCCTTTTGGGACCTTCCCTCATGAACAGTGGCACAGTTGTTTTGTTAATCGGTGCCAAAAGGTGATTCCTTGCAGCAACCATGAAATCACCTTTCAAGACCAAGTAACCAAATGACAGTGACAGTGTTCATGAGGTGGGGTCCCAAGAACTCCATGTTGAAATGTTGGAGCCAACATACCTAAAAATGGCTGCAATATCAACCTTAGTTGAACCCCCCCCCCATTGACTCCCATTATACAGCTTACCATCATGTTTTCAGTTTGCTGGTCGGTTTTGAAGAGTGAAGACATGTCCCAGTCCATAGAAGATAACTGCTCCTGACTTCCAGAGGTAAGTATGGGGTTAGGGGGTGTGGGGAGGTGGGTCTGCAGAGCAAGGGTGGGGATGGAGCAGGGGGAATCGGGAAATGATGAGGGACTGTCTTCTTTTTTACAGGGGGGGGAAGACTCTGAGATGGTTTTCTTTATTTTACTGGGGTGGGCTCCCAGTGTGCCACAATAGTGTGTGTATGTGGGGGGGGTGCTGACATGGGGATTGGGCACCCCAATGTTGGCACTTCAAATATTTTTGGGCAGGTGGAGAGGTAATCTGAAAATGGGAACGGGCATCCCGATGTCAGAAACATAAATAAAAAATTATTTTGGCACACTGGGGAAGGCACCCAGAGTGTCACATTTTACAGGTTACCAAAAATGTTTAGGCACACTGGGGTGGGCTCCCAGTATGCCACAATAGTGTGTGTATGTGTGGGAGCATGCTGACACAGGGATAGCGCACCCCAATATCCGCACTTGAAATATTCAGATGGGTGCGGGGGTCATTTGACAATGGGGGTGGGCATCCTGGTGTCAGAAACATAAATAAAAAAGTATTTTGGCACACTGAGGAGGGCTCCCAGTCTGTCACATTATTTGGGGGAAGGGGGGATACATGCTGATATAGGGACTGGGCACCCAAATGTCAGCTTTCTAGGGAGTGTGTGGAAGAAAGCTTTTCAAAAATTTGTTTAAACCACATATTCATATCTGTTAAGTATTCAGTTCTAGTATTTGATGTATATACTCTTTTATGCTTTTTGTAAGCTTACTGATTTATCATCTAATGTTTTAATAATAATGGCCAAATATGCGTTTTGCACTAAAGTAGCTCTATAGCACACTGAAGTTTATTAGCAGAAGGGGACTCAGTGGGATATTTTCACCCACTCAGTTTCTTTTCTGACCGGGCCACACAGGTGACGTCCATACTGATGTCAGCACACCACCAGGTGTGTTTATACATGGCCCCGCCCTTCTTGCTCACCTTAGAGGTGTTAGTGTATGTTACACACAGCACTTTGAGTGGGTAATGGTGCCGGGAGCTTTTGCATGTGTTTGTTGCCTTTTGCATCCCCATTTGGATTTAAACTTTTAAAACTCGTGGAAGAAATACTAAATAAGAGACTGAAAATTGTGCAGTTAAGGTAACTGAAGCACAAAATCAGTTCTTTTCAGATTTGAAACACTATTACTATTCGGTAATGATTTTGATTATTTTACTATAGCATTCTACAGAAACACCACTTGACACTAGTTTCTAAGTCGTCTAGACTTCGCTCATTTGAATTGAGAATTTTCTCAGTAAGTTTCTATATAATTGATGGTGATTCTCACCTATATGAAAATTATAAATTCAGGTTTAATGAAGCTTTTTGCTTTTTTGTTTACTGTTTTCAGATTTTTAAATGAAAGTCTCTTAGAGACACAATGCATCCTCCCAGCACCATTTAAACTCACAAGTGATTAACAGGTCCCATCAGGTCTGTTCCTCTTGAGTTCTATATATAAACTTTGATAAAATAATAATTTTTGAAACAAGTTAAAATATACTTATTCAAAATAGTATTGTTCTAATACATTATTATTTTGTTCCTTGTTTTTACAGTGAATATTAAGCTCCAAGTCTGATGAAGGAACATTGTTTAAGTTCTGAAACATTACTACTTGGATAAAAAATTATTTTAGGAGCCAATATGAAAATGTAATATTAAGAGACTATGTATGGAAGCAAGTTTGTCTCTGCAAGTCATATTTTGGGATGAAACATATATATTTCTCAAAGAGAGGAACCTCATGACTTTGAATTTAAAAATTAAAATTATTAACTTGATTGTGGTAGAGTGAGACTCATATTTTGAAACAGTTATCTATATCCATTTAATAGTCTCACTCCCCTCATTGACTTACCAGTTTTCAAAAAGACAAAAAGGAACCTAGAGAGACTTTATAGTGGATGTTTGTAAACCCTAATGCCCATGGCATTTGTTGGTATTTTTGCTCCAAATTTTCAACATGTGCTTTTTGGGGCCCCACCTCATGAATAGTGGTACTATCATTTTGTTACTTAATCCCAAAAGGTGATTTCACATAGCAACTTCACCATTCAGTGCCACAGGTATGAAAACACATTTTAGGTAGGATGTGAAAAATGACAGCTGTACTTTTCATGAGGAGCTGTAAAAAATGACAATGTTGAAAATCTGGAGTGAAAATATGAAAAATTGGTGAGGTTATGAGAGTGCATAGAACTGTGCAATGCACGCCTGTAACGCAATCATTTTTTGGAATTTTTTCATCAAATTTTAACATGGGCCTTTTGGGACCTTCCCTCATGAACAGTGGCAGAGTTGTTTTGTTAATCGGTCCCAAAAGGTGATTCCTTGCAGCAACCATGAAATCACCTTTCGAGACCAACTAACCAAATGATAGTGACAGTGTTCATGAGGTAGGGTCCCAAGAACCCCATGTTGAAATTTTGGGGCCAACAGACCTAGAGATGGCTGAGATATCAACCTAAGTTGAATCCCCCCATTGACTACCATTATACAGCTTACCATCATGTTTTCAGTTTGCTGGTCAGTTTTGAAGAGTGAAGACATGTCTCAGTCCATAGAAAATCACTGCTCCTGACTTCCGGAGGTAAGTATGGGGTTGGGGTGTGGGGAGTGGGTCTGCAGAGCAAGGGTGGGGGTGGGGGTGGGGCAGGGGAATGGGGAAGTGATGAGGACTGTCTTCTTTTTTGCAGGGGGGGGAGACTCTGGGATGGTTTTCTTTATTTTACTGGGGTGGGCTCCCAGTGTGCCACAATAGTGTGTGTATGTGGGGGGATGTGCTGACATGGGGATTGGGCCCCCCGATGTTGGCACTTGAAATATTTTTGGGCAGGTGGGGGGTCATCTGAAAATGGGAGTGGGCATCCCGGTGTCAGAAACATAAATAAAAAATTATTTTGGCACACTGGGGAGGGCTCCCAGAGTGTCACATTTTACAGGTTACCAAGAATGTTTAGGCACATTGGGATGGGCTCCCAGTATGCCACAATATTGTGTGTATGTGGGGGGGGCATGCTGACATGGGGATAGGGCACCCCAATATGCGCACTTGAAATATTCAGGTGGGAGTGGGCATCATTCAACAATGGGAGTGGGCATCCCGGTGTCAGAAATATAAATAAAAAATTATTTTGGCACACTGAGGAGGGCTCCCAGGCTGTCATATTAATGGGGGAAGGGGGGATACATACTGACATGGGACTGGGCACCCTGATGTCAGCTTTCTAGGGAGTGTGTGGTGGGAGGTAGGAGTCACTAATTTGAAAAGTCATGCTGTGGCTCATTTATTCATCTATTTAATGGTTCATGAGGAAAGGCACACCAAACAAGGTGCTTGGTGGCAGGAGCCAACAAGAACCATAACTCAGGCCATGCCCATTACTGTGCACTGTAATGCACATTTCTGAAGTCTTGTCAGCTGCTACCAACAGAGAGAAGGTTTATATGTGTGCCGGGTTGCTAGGTAGGGGGAAGATCCTGCTGCAATGAGGAAACTGTTCCTCATTGCAGTGGCAGATTTCTTTCAAGTGCAGACCTCTCTCTCTAAAACTGCTGTCATAGACAGCTCACTGATTCATTGGTGCCTGAGGAATGAGCCTCATAAAGCATCAGCTAGTAAACATCCCTGATTGGAGCAGCACTTTTCTTTCAAGTGAAGACCACTTCTTTCAAACTGCTATTGTAAACAGCTCACTGATTCACTGAACCCTGAGGGATGAATCCCTATAAAGCATCAACTGTATTGGGCAAAAACTCAAACACCTCTAAAATGTTGTACTGCCCCAAGATCTTTCTTGTGCATGCACACAAGCAGACAAAAAGAAGCATAAGTGCAGCTAAAAAGAAAATGAAACAAAATATAAAAACTGTGTAATTTTGTGTAGAAAGTCTTTTCTCAAAAATATTAAAACCAAACAGACAATATAAGGGGGTACAAATTAGTTCTGAACCAGTCAGAACAATAACAGTTAGACCATTTAAAAAAGGCATTACTACATTTGTGCAGCTACTTAACAGTAAATAAACAATTATTTAGCAAATTCAGGCTACTGGAGCCAGCTTTGCATGTGCATGCATGGACAGGGGTGCACACATAAAATGCATGCATGCTGTATATTTATGGAACTAATGGTAATAATGTTTGCAGTGAAAACAGGTCACAGTCAGATAGCATGGCAAGTAATGTATGTCCAGCTGGGCTATAGCAGAGCACAAGGGTCGGGGTACAGGGAATGTATTACTACAATGTGTACTGCACACTTAGCAAATGAAGTCAGTATACGGAAAGGTGTTCTTTCAAGTCGTGTGTTAAGACCCCTGCTAGCGGTACATGCATATTACTATCAACAGATCACAAAAATATTTAAAAACCAAAACTTTTTGATAACAAATAAGATGTTGCTCTATTGGGAGCTTATGGAATCTGCTCACAATAGATGTGAGCAATGTACACTGCATAAATTTAATTGCAGCCTGAATGGGAACCACAGAAATCTGATGGATCATTCATATATCACTGACTGCCGCAACAAACAATAAATGTTGCATACCACAATAATAGTTTGACGTTGTTAACTTGGGAATTAAAAATAAAATAAAATAAAGAGATAATTCTATTTATGTCAAAACCTTTTATTTTTAATGAAAAAAGCACACTTCAGATCTTACAACACTGACCTCGGTACATATGATCACTGACTACTTCGTGACTTTATGAATATTGAATTAGTTCCAACTGCATAATTGCAATAGAAGGTGGGGAAGTTTATCAATGTTATTTAGGGTTTTTCTTTTTTTTACAACCCAACTCTGTCTAATTCTGAATGACACACACTGAATGACTGCACTCTATCCCTTCTGCTCCATTTTGTTCTTATTTTTTAAACTAAGAAATGTACATCACATTCTGGTTATTTCTGGCAAGCTAAACACACTGTAATGTTCAATGGTTGAGAGGTACAGCATGGGGTAAGGTATAATGCTGTTTTAAAATGTTTCTGTAGCAGCAGCAGCTGATCAAAACTTAATTAGATTGGCAGTAGAAAAAAAATGAATGCCTCATTTTTCTATACACATGCATAAGGTAATTGTGGTAACACATTTGGGAGAAAGTATGTAGGTAAGAAGTGCTTGAGAATGGATTTTTTTGAGAAAGGAGTGAATAAGAATGTGAATAAAGAAGATGAGAAAATAACAGACATTGCCAGTAGTCTGAGTGAGGGACTGTCTAAAACATTCAAACACTATAAAATTTCATGTCATGGTCATGTCAGACGAATCTAATAGATTTCTTTGGGTGACCAAAGTAGTAGATCAGGAAGGGACTGTGGACATGGCCTGCTTAGACTTTAGCAAGGCATTTGACACAGTCCCACACAAAAGATTAATATACAAGTTAGCCAGCCTTGGAGTGGGTCCCGAAATGGTAGCCTGGGTAAAGAATTGGCTGGAGAACAGGACACAGAGGGTAATAATAAACAGAGTACACTCTAAAGAAAGGGGGTTTACTAGTGGAGTGCCACAGGGTTCAGTACTAGTACCAGTCCTCTTCAATGTCTTTATAAGTGACATTGCAGAGGGACTGGAAGGAAAAGTATGTCTCTTTGCAGATGACACAAAGATCTGCAACAGGGTTGATACACAAGGTGGGGTGGAAATGATAAGGACTCGGCAAGGTTGGAGGAATGGTTAAATGTATGGCAGCTTAGATTCAATGCTAAGAAGTGCAAACTATTGCACCTGGAGACGAAAACCCAAGGGAATAGTATACAATGGGAGGGTGAGATACTAAAAACAAAAAAAATGGAAAGGGACCTGGGGTAGTCATATCAGATGACCTAAAGGTGGGCAAGCAATGTAAGAGGGCAGCAAGGAGGGCTGAGGGATATTGGGATGCATAGGGAGAGGCATCACCAGTAGAAAACAGGAAGTTGTTATCCCTCTGTACAGACAGCTGGTGAGATCCCATCTGGAGTACTGCATGCTGTTCTGGAAACCTAATCTCTGTAAAGACATAGACAGGATGGAGGCAGTCCAAAGGAGGGCAACTAAAATGGTGCAGGGTCTGCATCAGAAGACATATGAAGAGAGAGTTAAGGAGCTTAATACGTATACCCTCGAGGAAAGGAGGGAGAGGGGGGATATAATAGAAACTTCCAAGTACTTCAAGGGAATAAACAAAGACCAAGGTTGTAGCATCTTTCAGAAAAAGAGGTGTGCAAGAACAAGGGGGCACAATTTGAAGATAATGGGGGGATGGCTCAGAGGTAATGTGAAGAAGTATTTTTTCATGGAGAGGGTTGTGGAAGCATGGAATGGCCTTCCTGAGAAGGTTGTGGAGTCAAAAACAGTGGTGGAATTCAATAATGCATGGGACAGTCATAAAGCAATTCTAGGTGGTGGGGGTAGGAGGAAGTAGGCTGTTGGCTAACTAGGATCTGCAGCTTGTCCATTAGGTAGGGGAATTGGGCAGACTGGGTAGGCCAAGCAGTCCTTATCTGCCATCAAATGGGCATACTGGGAGGGCTAAACAGTCCTCATCTGCCATCAAATTCTTTGTTTCTATGTTTCTATGATAGCTTCTGCCAGAGAACAGACAGAGAACACCAGGAGGAAGGAGCTGCTGTGGTGATTGGACATGTCTACTGGGACTATATTGCCCTTCTTCCCTCCCCTCTACCCCACCACCCTCAGCCAGTCCTACTTTTATAGGTACAGGATTTGACTGACAACAGGAACTTCCTGTTTGGGAGCAGTAAGTGAGTGATCACAGAGACACCAAAGACCCACCATCCTAGAAGGAAAAGAGTAAATCTCCCTTCCCCCCCTAGCTGCTGGATGTTTGCCTCTGAGCAAGTAAGGAGACTACTGAGAAATACAGGATCTTCTTGTCTCAGAACAAGAAGATCAGGAGCTTAAAGGGCACAGAGGCAGTAAGTAAGTAAGTAGGGAGAACAAAAAAAATAAACATTTAAAAAAGGACATAGCAAGAGTAGAGCAGATACAGAGAAGAGCCACTAGAATGGTCCCATATTTATCACAATTAGATTACCAGAAAATACTTCAGAAACTAAATTTGCATTCTCTACAACAAAGGCATACTGGGGTGACCTTTCATTTCTATATACGTTGCTAAAAACTCCTTCACTAAAGCAGCAGTGCGGCATACATTATATCGAAAGGAAATTAGTACCAAGAATACATACAAAACAACTTGAAGTTCAACTGGTTAAAACAAATCTTAGACTTGATTATTCCTCAGTGAGGGCCCCAAAACTATGGAACAAACTACCACAGAAACATGGTACATGGAGAACCATGACTGGGATGTCAACATACCAGGGTACACAATCTACAGGAGGGACAGGGAGGGTAAAAGAGGAGGAGGTGGAGTAGCTCTCTACATAAGGGAAGGGATCAAAGCTACAGAAATAAAAAGTAAAGGGAGAGGACAAGAGGAACTCTGGGTCACCTTGGAGACAGGGAATGGCATCACAATCCACACAGGGGTTGTATACAGACCCCCATCTCAAAGGGAGGAAATGGATAAGAAAATGATAGAGGGCATTCTCAAAATGGCTGAAAAAGGTGAGATACTGTTGATGGGGGGACCTGAATATGCCAGATGTTAGCTGGGCAACATGGACTGCAGCCACATCCAAGAGCAGGGTCATTCTCAATGCCCTACAGGGGGCATGACTTAGACAGCTAGTGGTGGAACCCACTCAGGAAGGAGCAATATTAGACCTGGTACTCTCAAATGGAGAGATGATCACAAATTTAGAAGTCAGTAGGCACAATATATCAGTTGGGGGGTGAGGATACAGCATGCAAAAAGCAGGAAAGGGATCTTGGGGTTATCATCTCTGATGACCTCAAGGTAGGGAAACAGTGTGACAAGGCAGCAGGTAAAGCAAATAGGATGCAGGGATGTATAGGCAGGGGCAGCACCAGCAGGAAAAGGGAGGTCATAATTCCAATATACAAGACACTAGTGAGGCCCCACCTGGAGTACAGTGTACAGTTCTGGAGACCTTACCTACGTAAGGACATAGACAGGGTAGAGAAGGTTCAGAGGAGGGCAACAAAGATGGTGCATGGATTGCATCACAAGTCCTATGAGGACAGGTTGAAGGAACTGAACATGTACTCCCTGGAGGAGGGGAAGGAGAGAGGAGGAGGGGATATGATAGAGACATACAAGTATCTTACAGGGAGGAACAGGGTGCAGGAAGACACTATTTTTAAGTGAAAAAGATGTTCCTGGACTAGAGGGCATGGGATGAAGTTGGAGGCAGGACGATTCAGAGGAAACGTGAAGAAGAATTTCTTCACAGAACGGGTGGTGGACATGTGGAACACCCTGCCTGAGGAAGTGGTGGGGGCTGAAACAATCACTGAATTTAAGAATGCATGGGATAGACATAAAGGAATTCTGGAGGTCAGGTGTAAGGGGCAACAGACTTCTAGGAAAACATAAACTGAACTTACAAGCTCAAATGGGCAGACTGGGTGGGCCATAGGCCCCTTATCTGCTGACACTGTCTATGTATCTATGTAAGGATACTGGATTTTAGAAGGGCTGACTTTGGCATAATGTGTGAATACCTGAGGAATGCATTAGCTAATGACTTTGTGTGACACAAATAAAGAAAACAAAGCGGAATAAAAAACCACTATGGTTCTCAAAAGAGGTGTCAGGGAAGGTTAAGGAGAAAAAGGCTGCATTCAAAAAGTATAAGGAATCACAGATGGAGCACGACAGGGAAATGTATCGATTAAAGAAGAAATAAGTGGGAAAGGCAGTCAGAAAGGCAAAGGCCCAAACTGAGGAAAAGATTGGCAATTCAGTTAAGAAGGGGGATAAAACCTTTTATAGGTACATTAGGGAGCATAGAAAGGTTAAGGGAAGGATAGTGAAGATTAATAAAGGAGAGGGGAGATGGGCAGAGGGAGACAGTGAAAAGGCAGAGATACTGAATGAATATTTTTGCTCAGTATTCACAAAAGAAGAAGAGGAGGAGTTACCTAAACCAAACAGTAGAAGCATTTTGGGTAGGGGGGTTGACGCCAGTCCATTTACAGAAGAAAGAGTCCTGAAAGAACTCCTAAAACTCAAGGTGGACAAAGCAATGGGGCCTCATGGGATTCGCCCTAGAATCCTAAAAGAGCTAAGGTAGGACGTAGTGACACCACTAACCACACTTTTTAACAAATGGGAAGATGGGGTGGTACCTAAGCACTTGAGGAGGGCAGGTGTGATTCCCCTTCACAAAAGTGGGAGCAAGGCAGAAGCAGGAAACTACAGACCTGTTAGTTTGACCTCAGTTGTGGAGAAAATTATGGAATCACTTCTGAAAGAAAGAATTGTTGAGTACTTAGAGGCCAGTGGGGCACAGGACCCAAAGCAACATGGATTCACAGCAGGAAGGTCATGTCAGATGAATCTAATCAATTTCTTTGACTGGGTGACCAAAATAATAGACCAGGGAGGGGCTGTGGATATGGCCTACCTAGACTTTAGCAAGGCATTTGACACAGTCCCCCACAGAAGATTAATAATCAAGTTAGCCAGCCTGGGAGTGGGTCCCAGGGTGGTAGCCTGGGTAGTAAACTGGCTGCACAACAGGACACAGAAGGTAATAGTAAATGGAACACATTCTGAAGAAAGGGGGGGTTACTAGTGGAGTACCTCAGGGCTCAGTACGGGGTCCAGTCTTCTTTAACGTCTTTATAGGTGACATTGCAGAGGGTCTGGATGGAAAGGTATGCCTCTTTGCAGATGACACAAAGATCTGTAACAGAGTTGATACACAAGGGTGGTTGAAAAGGATGAGAAGGAACTTGGCAAGGTTGGAGGAATGGTCAGACATATGGCAACTTAGATTCAATGCAAAGAAGTGCAAAGTAATGCACCTGGGAAATAAAAATCCAGGAGAAGAGTACACAATAGCAGGGGAGGTACTAACAACAACAGTAATGGAAAGGGATCAGGCTGTAGTCATATCAGATTACCTAAAGGTGGGTAAGCAATGTGAGAAGTCAGTAAGGAGAGCCAGCGGAATACTGGGATGCATAGGGAGGGGCATCACAAGCAGAAAAAGAGAAGTGGTTATCCCTCTGTACAGACAGTTGGTGAGACCCCATCTGGAGTACTGCATGCAGTTTTGGAGACCTCATCTATGCAAGGACATAGACAGGATGGAAGCAGTCCAGAGGAGGGCAACTAAAATGGTGCAGGGTCTACATCAGAAACCATATGAAGAGAGACTGAGAGGCTTAATATGTATACCCTTGATGAAAGGAGGGACAGGGGGACATAATAGAAACTTTAAGTACCTCAAGGGAATCAACAAAGTCAGGAGGGTAGCATCTTTCAGAAAAAGAGATGTGTAAGAACAAGGGGGCACAATTTAAAGTTAGAGGGGGGATGGCTCAGGGGTAATGTGTGGAAATTCTTTTTCACGGAGAGAGTGGTGGATGCATGGAACTGCCTTCCTGGAGAGGTTGTGGGGTCTAAAACAGAGGGGGAATTCAAACATGCATGGGACAGACATAAGGCAATTATAGTGGGGGGGTTGCAGCAAGTAGGCTTTTGGTTAACTAGAATCTGCTGCTTATCCAATAGATAGGGAAATGGACAGACTGGGTGGGCCAAGTGATCCTTATCTGCCATCAAACTCTATGTTTCTATGTAGAGTTTAGTAAATAGCAAAACCTTTGAAACATTTAAAAAGGCACTGGATGTGTGGTTAACCCACTATTAAAACAATGTTTCACAAACTTGTGGGGGGGCATTCTTGATGGGCTATTGTCTGCTTATGTCCCACAAACACTGAGTAAACTGAGTATACAGAGGAAAAAGTAAATATTCCACACAACAGTGAAGGGGCCAGAAATAAAACATGATGGGTGTGGTGCAGTGCAGTGGCTGTGGAGCAGCAGTCTTCCGGAAGATGTTCTGGAGGATGCAGTGTTGTTCCATCTGCAGGCACCTCTCTGGGCTGAGGGAGGAGATTGCTCATCTACAGGCTGAGTTGGCCAGGATTTGTGGGACCTCCTCTCCCATCCAGGGACCACCAGGACCACTGCCGTTTCCTCAGAGGTTGCCAAGAAAGAGGAGCAGTTGGACAACAGTGGGCTCAGGGAGGGTGACAGTGGTATAACAGAGGTGCATCCCTTCAGTTGTACCTCTCCAGAATTCATATGCTGTTCTGGAAAAGTGTGGTTCCTCAATGGAGGCACCCACAGTGGAGACCAAGGAGGATTCTGGGAACCTCCACAAAGGAGATCCACAGGAGGGTGGCATGGGACCCCACAGGGGAAGGAAACAACTCCTGGTGGGGGACTCCATTGTTAGGAAGGTAGAACTGAGGGAGGAGGGGGAGAGGGAGGTAGGGTGCCTGCCTGGTGCCATGGCTTGGAGGGACAGGGAGAAAATCCTTAGGATCACTGGAGCAGCTGCACAGGGGAGGGAGCTGTATGTCATTGTCCACCTAGGGACAAATGACCTGGCTAAGAAAGGGATCAGAGCACTGCAGGAAGAGTTTGTGAATTTGAGGAGGGGTCTTAGACAAGTTGCATGCACTGTAACCTTCTCGGATGTGTTGCCTGTCTATGGTGTAGGTGAGGCTAGGGTGCTCCACACCATGGGATTCAATCAGTGGTTGAAAAACTGGTGCAGAGCTCAGGGATTTGGCTTCATTGGGGACTGGAGGTCCACCTGGAGTGATGAAGGCCTATACTGGTGTGATTGTCTGTGTCTATCCAGGAGGGGAACCAGGATCCTAGGTGATAGGTTTAAATGCTTCATTGGCAAGCATTTAAAACTAGCCAAAGGGGGAGGCACTGGAAAGGAGCAGGGAAATCCTAGCCCCCCCAAATAATCAGGGTAGTAAGCGAAGTAAACACCAAGATAGAGATGTCGATAGGGAGAAGAGCAGGGATAAATGGAGAAAGTGACAAAGGCAATAAGGACAGGGATGGGGCAAAAAGGGGTAAGGTTATCAGGAAATGGAGGGTAATGAGTACCAATGCCCATAGTCTGGGCAACAAGCTCCCTGAACTGGCAGTCTTGATGGAAGAGGGATGCCTGGATATCGTAGCAGTTACAGAAACATGGTACACAGAGAACCATGACTGGGATGTTAACATACCAGGATACATAACCTACAGGAGAGACAGGTAGGGGAGAAGAGGGGGAGGAGTAGCTCTCCTTGTAAGGGAAGGGATAAAAGCAATTGAACAAAAGAGAAAACAGGGAGGAGAGGAGGCACTGTGGGTCACCTTAGAGACTGGAAATGGCACCGCAATCCGCACAAGGGTTGTATACAGACCCCCATGTCAGGGGGAGGGAATGGACAAGGATATGATAGAAGGCATCCTTAGGATGGCAGAGAAAGGGGACGTACTATTGATGGGAGACCTGAATATTTCAGATGTTAACTGGAGCACCTTTGCTGCAGCCACATCCAAGAGCAGGGCCATTCTCAATGCACTACAGGTGGTATGCCTCAGAAAGCTAATTTTGGAACCCACTCATGAGGGAGCAATAAATAGACCTCATACTCTCAAATGGGGACAGGGAGAGGATCTCAGACCTAGAACTGGGCAGTCATCTGGGAACAAGTGACCACCAAACAGTGTGGTTCACAATAAACCCAGCTACAGAGTCAAGACATACAAAAGTGAGGGTACTGGACTTCAGGAGATCTGACTTTGGCAAGATGGGAGAGTGCCTTAGAAAAGCACTAGCAAACAAGCTAGAAGGAGGGGTGGAGCAACAATGGGGAAACATCAGAACTGCCATAACAGAGGCAACAAGTCATTGTGTAAAGCAAATAAACAAATCAAAACAAAAGAAAAAGCCACTATGGTTCTCTAAAGAGGTGGCGGGGAAGGTCAGGAAGAAAAAGACAGCATTCAGGAAGTATAAGGAAACACAGAAGGAGCAGGACAGACAGCTGTGCCAGTTAAGGCAGAAGGAAGCAGGGAGGGAAGTCAGAATATCAAAGGCCCAAACTGAGGAAAAGATAGCCAACTCAGTTAAGAAGGGGGATAAAACCTTTTATAGGTACATCAGAAGAGTAGAAAGATAACGGAAGGGATAGTGAGGCTGAATTGAATGGACGTTGGGTGGGCAGAAAGGGACAGTGAAAAAGCAGGGATACTAAATGAATACTTCTGCTCAGTATTCACAAAAAAGGAAGATGGGAGGTGTCTAATCCAATTAATATAAGCACTCTGGATGGGGGGAGGAGTCAATCCCAGTCCTTTCACTAAAGAAAGGGTTCTGAAAGAACTCCTGAAACTGAAGGTGAACAAAGCAATGGGGCCTTACGTAATTCACCCCAGAATTCTAAAAGATTTAAGGGGAGAACTAGTGAAACCACTGACTTCCCTTTTTAACAAATCATGGGAGGATGGTGTGGTACCTGAGGACTGGAGGAAGGCAGATGTAATTCCTCTTCACAAAAGTGGGACCAAGACAGAGTAAGGAAACTACAGACCTTTCAGTCTGACCTCTGTGGTAGGGAAAGTGATGGAATCACTTCTGAAGGAAAGAATTGTTGAGTATCTAAAGGCCAATGGAGCACAGGACCCAAGACAACATGGGTTCACAGTGGGAAGGTCATGTAAGATGGATCTAATTGAGTTCTTTGACTGGGTGACCAAAGTAGTAGACCAGGGAGGGGCTGTAGACATGACCTACCTAGACTTTAGCAAAGCATTTGACACAGTCCCACACAAAAGATTAATAGTCAAATTAACCAGCCTGGGAGTGGGTCTCAGGGTGGTAGCCTTGGTAAAACATTGGCTAGACAATGGGAAACAGAAGGTAATTGTAAATGGAGTCTTCTCTGAAGAAAGAGGGGTTACTACTGGGGTACCACAGGGTTCAGTACTGGGCCCAGTCCTTTTTAATGTCTTTATAAGTGACATTGCAGAGGGACTGGAAGCAAAACTATGCCTCTTTGCCGATGACATAAAGATCGGCAACAGTGTTGATACACAAGGAGGTGTGGAAAGGATGAGAAGGGACTTGGGAAGGTTGGAGGAATGGCCAGAAGTATGGCAGCTTGGATTCAATGCAAAGAAGTGCAAATAATGCACCTGGGAAACAAAACCCAGGGATAGATTACACAATGGGGGAGGGAGTAACAATGACAAAATGGAAAGGGACCTGGGAGTAATCATATTAGATGACATTAAGCTTAGCAAGCATCGTGAGAAGGAGTAGCGAGGGCTGGAGGGATACTGGGATGTATAGGGAGAGGCATCACCAGCAGAAAACAGGAGGTTGTTATCCCTCTGTACAGACAGTTGGTGAGACCCCATCTGGAGTACTGCTTCCAGTTATGGAGACCTTATCTCCGCAAGTACCTAAAGGGAATCAACAAAGTCCAAGAAGGTAGCATCTTTCAAAAAAGAGGTGTGCAAGAACAAAGATGCACAATTTAAAGATAGATGGGGGGTGGCTCAGAGGTAATGTAAGGAAGTATTTTTTCACAGAGACGGTTGTAGATGCATGGAATGGCCTTCCGGAGGAGGTTGTGCAGTCAAAAACAGTGGTTGAATTCAAGCATGCATGGGACAGCCATAAGGCAATTCCAGGGGTGGGGGTAGAAAGAAGTAGGCTGCTGGTTAACTGGGATCTGCAGCTTATCCATTAGGAAGGGAAATGGGCAGACTGGATGGGCCAAGCGGTCCTTATCTGCCGTCAAATTCTATGTTTCTATGTTTAAGAACATAGACAGGATAGAGGCAGTCCAGAGGAGGGCAACTAAAATGGTGCAGGGTCTGCAAGAGAAGCCGTACAAGCAGAGACTAAAGGAGCTTAATATGTTACCCTTAACGAAAGGAGGGAGAGGGGGACATGATAGAAACATTTAAGTACCTCAGTGGAATCAACTAAGTCCAAGAGGGTAGCATATTTCAGAAAAAAAGACGTGCAAGACAAGGGGACACAATTTGAAGATGCGGGGGGGGGTTCAGGGGCAATGTGAGGAAGTATTTTTTCACAGAGAGGATGGTGGACTCATGGAACAGCCTTCCTGAAGAGGTTGTGGGGTCTAAAACTGTAGGAGAATTCAAGAATGCATGGGACAGACATATGGCAATTTTTGTGGGGGTAGGGAGAAATAGGCTGTTGTTTAACTAGGAACTGCAGGTTATCCTGTAGGTAGGGAAATGGGCAGACTAGGTGGGCCAAGCAGTCCTTATCTGCCGACAAAGTCTATGTTTCTATGTTCCTATTTGTTATTTCGTATAGTCCCCCTTTATGCCTTATGCATAGTGTATAAATCCTAATCATTGCAAGGCCATCATGACATATAACATTAATACTGAGCAGCAAATCATAGCCCTTTTCCTAATAAAAGGCTGCTGATATAATAAATAAAGAAAAAAGTAATAAATAAGGAACCAGTGACTTATGGAAAAATGTACAGAGATTTATACAGTAATTTGATTCTGCCTTTGAGGGGAAAACACAGGGAAAATGAAGGTTTCTTACAGAGTAATAGTTATTTGGATCTGGGAGCACTGAATATTTCTTATCCTATATTTTGTATCCTGGATAGGGCAGGGGAGATGCTGCATCTCATTGTTACAGGGAGGTTTGTTTACACATTTTTGCACTATACTTACTCAGGCTGTCGCAGATTAGATGCAATATCTTGTTTTCAGTGGGGTCATGATTTTACCTTTTTTATAATGTATTTATTCAAGCTACCTAGTCCAAGGTCCCCATATTCAAAGGAGATATGCAGTGCATCCCAGCAGAAAAGGGAGATGTACCATACAACTCCAACAATGCGCAGTAGCAAGATATTCAAATGTGTAGGATGCGTCGTCCACAAGGGAATGGGCCAGGGCACACACAAATGGTATGCCATTGAAGACGAGGGGGCAATCCCATGCATATGTCATGCTGCAGCATATTCAGTGGGAATGTGTCCCTCACAGTCCAGAGCACTGCAGCCCACAGTTAGGCCATGAATAGCTGGCCTAACCCAGCCAGCCACCCACAGGCAGGCTACAGATGTGCACCCAGGTGCACAACAGCCTGGCAACCTGGTGTACTAGAGGTATCCCCATTCCATTCCAATCTAGCCAACTCCATCCCTGAAGAGCTACATAGTGTAGGGCCCTCCCAGACCCAACTGCACCAGAGGAAACCATGATCCATATCTGTCATCTAGAGGACTACCATCCACCACCCCTGTACACAGACACCCTCACTCCCACCATACCTAACCTGTTGAAAAGACTGGCACTACCCTCCACACCCTGCCATGGCCAGCCATTGGCTGCACTGAACCCAGACTGGGGACCTGTACTCTGGAATGACCCAACTGGTTGTAACATGCATTGGGGCACCATGCCAGCTGTGGATCCACTAGTGTATGCAGCCGTGTGTACGTCCCTGGCAAACTGAAGAGGGAATTTACATACCTCCAATGCATGCCTTGTCAATACTGTATCTTCCTGCTGTCATACACTGCTGCAAGTCCACACTCTCCCCTGTTTTCCTGTGTAACATGCCACCCTCTGGACTGCTGAAGTATCCCAGGCACCATAGGGTGTGGTATCCTGTAATGTCATTTGCAGTGTACGCTTTAGGCTATAGATAGTTCATCTGCAGTTCCCCAATTAAATGGGAGGTCAGCTGTACCATGCCTGTTTTGGGACCTGTGTGAGTGGGTACAGCATCGGACATCACCCACACTGAGCAGTGCAATGGCACAGGGATGATGGATCCGCATGCCATTGCCTGAGGATTATGGCCACTGGGTGTTTTTATCCATATACAGCTCATACCTATGTATAACACATTCCAGTATCCTACTGCGAGTGCTCCGCCACCCACTGATAGAGTGGTATGATCCCATTACAAAGCCAGTTGTCACAATGGGATGGGCGGGGGGCAGGAAGGGGGGTGTCTGTGCACCGTTGAGGGGAAGTGGGGGCCACTACACTATGGACATGGTATGTAGGTGTATTCAGGTGCAATTAGGAATAACATCGGGGTCCCTACAATATAGAACTGATAGAGCCTGGACTTCAGTACAATTGGGGCTAGTGGAATGGGTGGGGGGTGTCACTATACCATCAGAGACTTCAGAGTCTGTCCCACACAGGAGTGATCAGGTTCAGGGCTTGGGGGCGAGAGCTGCTCCGGCACATTCATCCCCATGCTAACATGCAAATGGACTCATAATGAGCATGCATAAGGCCTCTTTGCACCCTGCATGCTTAATTAGTTAATTTGTATTCCTGTGCTGAATATCACCATGGGAGCTATGGTGCATACTGGTATGTGCCACACATTCCCCCTGAAAGGTATTCAGTTGGGGTCACCTTGGATGCACCTGACTTGAGGCCGCCTGCACTGCGACTCCCATCCAAGGTCACATTTTCAACAGGAATGATGAAGCCCACCAGGATGTAGCACAGTGTCATGGGTTTACTGCATGACAAAAGGGATTAACTCTCTTTGAAACTGCATTGTTTGCTGCAGTAACTCTACTGCAGAATTCTGCAGTGTTGCGCTTCATCCTCGTGGGCATTCTTTTTGAATATTGTATCAGTGCCGAGTGGCACATCCTCTTTGTGCAACGCATCTTTCTGCTCATGCATTGATCTGACACTTAATATATCACCCTAGATTTAAAATATTGGTTTTAGTGCATTCTGATTTTACACAATGCAGCATAATATTGTGCAGATGTAGAGCCCCACTGAAAATAAGATGCCATTTCTTCTGTGAACTATCCAGGCTAAATACATACTGTAGCAATCAGCAGGCAAATTCCAGGTAAACACATTGTAAAAATGTGTAAAAGGAAGACCTCATTGAAACTGCCTCTCTACAGATCTGCATTGTGCAATTCATTAGAAATAATGGGTAAAAGCATCCCAAAAGCTCTTTACAGCAATATCAGCTCTGATCAGAACTTGTTTGTTTGCTACCCATCTTTAAATATATTAGTATTAGTATGTTCTTAATCCTGCAAGCTCACACCCGAAACACTGTTTTCTACTTCAGAATGATGCCTTGCAGGACTGAGAAAAATATAAAGTACTATATGTATTTGCCTCCTTCCTTCTGTATGAGCATCAAGGGTACAGACTGTACTAGATGATGCAGCAGTATCAGGTCAAGAATACTTCTGTCGTTCTGTACTTGGACAGGGAGCCCCCACTCTTACTGCTCGACCACTGCTCCTACTGCTTGGCTCAGCAGTGTCAGACTCTGACAAGGCTGATCTGGGTATTGTTCCGACAACATGTCCATCCAGCTGAGGGAGGGGGTATATGTAACACCAATTTGTCAGGCCAGGTAAATGCACACAAATTCTCCTCTGTGTGAATCTAGTAATGGCTCTCAGAGACTTTCTGAGCTGCCTGCTACTGCTTGACCTACATGTGTACTGTGAAAAACTGAGACTTCTGTTGGTAGCTGATTGCTCTTTTCTTCAAAATATATGCACATGTGTATTAGATGTAGGTTTTCCCAGACAGGAGGGACTCAGAAAGTGGTCAGGTCTCCCATGTATTCCATGTCTGATTTTCCACAGTGATCCCTAGTGCTGGATCAACAAAGAAACTGCAGCAACCAGCTGCTTCCCTTTGTCAAAACTGGGACCATTAATACCAACCTGCTTCTTTCTACACTGTGCTAGCCAGGACTTACGACCCAATAGTAGTCAAACTGACTGATAATAAAAGGCTGTAAATCATAACTTCAACTGAGATGATCGGATAACCCTCAGCACTCAAGGCTTTTTCTCAGTCTGATTTATGACTATGACTAAGGTACCTTGGCTTTCTGCTACATGACGCACTGTTGACCACACCTTCCATGTCTGCATTCCTTACCTCACTGCATCACACAGGCAGGATGGGGGGGAGAGAATATCCTGCTTCATCAGTATTTTCAGGATTTCTTCACTGACTGATGCCCTCCAATTTCCTGGAAGCACCATGGTAGCATCATCTGTTGCCATTGCGCTCACCAGAGACTCTTAGTTGGAATTCTGGAGTTTGCAGGAAGGGTGGATTTGAAATTGCAATACCATAGTGCACTGATTGACCCACAGTCCTCTGAGCAGTACATTCTGAATAACAGAAAGGGGCAGCAGTTATCCTGGCACAATGCTACTGTTCAGAAGTTGATGCAACAGTGTTAGATACCAGGATTGGTGGTCTAGGGTGTGCGTGTGGCGTGGGGGGGGGGGATGAGACTCAGAAGAACAAAAAGGCAGAAAGAATGTGTAGCTGCAACTGATTTCTATGTCAACGCTACATCTGGGGGGGCGGGGCTAGCAGGAGGGTTAGTTATTGAAGATTACTATATGCAATGTGTCCATGGGTTGGGTTGTTCCCTTGAAGAGTTATTCTCATGATGCTAGGCTATCACCATCCAGCAACATTGGTTGCTGTTGTACAGTTAGAGTACAGTAAACTGAAATTACTAAATCCAAAAAGTAAATTCACATTTCTAAATGAATTACCTGCATAATTTCTGGCTTTACCCCAGCTGGGACTTTCCAATAGCAAGGCCCCCCTTTCCCAGCATTCACTGGGGTTGCAGATACCCAAAGCTGAATCAGAATTTTTTTTTTTGCTTCCTAGTCTCCTAAACTCTTTTTTTCTTTTACAAAATTTTCAGCAATTTGTGACTATATGCTATATGCCCTTTACACTGACAAATCACTCAGCCTGGTGCCGTTGCTGCCGTTAGAGCAAGTCTCATCATGCAGGCAGGACTTACGTACTGTATACTGTACAATATTCAGAATTAATCTTTTCATGTAGGGCTGTACATTTTCTTTGTTTTAGTTATTTTCTGCAATCTATTCAGTCCACAGAATGATTAAACATTCAGCCTTTAGCACTACAGTAAATGCCCATTCATTCAGTAATTGCCAAATTAATTAAGTACATTGTCATGACTGACTAAAAAGCAGAAAGAAAACAAAGAGAACATGCAGCCTTATTTTTCTTTTACTGCTAGCCTGTCTGTGCTTTCAGTTACTAAAGATCCTCTGCCCCTACCACTCAAAGCTGGTTTAAACAGACAAGGTTACCATCTTTTTTTCCCTGCAGCCTGATAGGGCAGACATGATGTCAGGAAATTATTAACAGAATAGTATCACAGACACTTGATTCCCAACCAATTGATCAGATCTCTCCATGATCTCAGGGAAACTGATTATCGTTCACATGGTCTTCCTCCTCTGATCCCCTCACTAATGAGCCCAGCCCTACTTCAGTTGTCTGCTAATCTTATGCTTTTTGGATCAATTGTAAAACTCCTTAGGCAGGGATCTGACAGACTGGGCCAAGGCAAGGCATCAGAAATAAGGCAGGGGAGAGGAAAAAGGTGTTGGAGGCATCAGCAGTGGAAAAACATGTCAACAGAATTTAATATCAACCAATAATAGAGACAAAAAAGCAATGGCCCAGCCCACCCCTGGCTTCTTGACATGAAGTGAGCAGGAACTGCATGCCTGGCTATGGGAAGAACTCAAGTCTGGAGAACAACACCCCACCCCACAAACAAAAATGACCTGGGACATGCAAGGAAACAGAAGAAAATTCCTAAATACAAAAGACCCGTGTAAATGCATTACTTGTTTTTCTTTAGCCACTAGCCTGTTGTTACTTCTAGTCACTAAGGTTTCCCTGCCCCACCACTCAAAGCTGGTTTAGATTTTTTTCCCCTGTAGCCTGATAGGGCAGACATGACATCAGGAAATTATTAACAGAATGGTATCACCAACACTTGATCCCCAACCAGTTGATTAGGTCTCACAGTGATCTTGGGGAAAGTGACTATCTGTCACATGGCCTTCCTCCTCAGATCTCCTTATTAATGAGCCCAGCTCCACTTGACTGCTGATCCTATGCTTTTCAGAGTGGGCAGGCACTACATGCATAGCTGAAGGAGGGAACTCCAAGTCTGGGGAAGCAGCATCCCTCCCCAAAAATGCCCTGGAACATGCAAGGGAAACAATAGACATTTCCTAAATAAAAATGACCTGGTGCAAATGCATTCCTCCAACATCTAAAGCTCCACAAGTACACCACAGCACAGCCAGTCAACCTATGTGGGGAAGTGAGCACATTTATTACATTACATGTATGCGCCAGTCAGTCCTCATGTAGGTTAGACCATATGTTACTTCTGTACAGCAGTTTGGCATGTGGGGGCCCACTAAAATGAAATATCCCTATATGTTAACACAACCCCTGGTCTGCCCCACCACCACCCCACACACACTCACATACATCCAAAACGTTGGAAAGTTATATTGATCCAAAGCATCCTGAAACGTCTTGTTCAGCAAACATACTCTCCTGCCATTTTTAAAGAGCTAGTGTATGGCACTCATTTCAAGTACTTCATATTTACTGGAGTAGATTGTTTCCTTTTGCAGGGCATTTTTTTTTTGAGGTTGTAATTGTTTTAGCACTGGAGCCGAAATCCTGAGCTATTGTTATTTTTATGGGGCTCCTGCAATTACTGTTCATCGTGTGCATAAGGCAGCTGCAAAGGAAGTAATACAGTGGAAACACAGCTACCTTGTGTATCTGAATGACTGCACACTGGCAGGAATTTCTAAAACAAGATAAAAGTGCAATGTATTTTTTATACACTTGATACATTGATTTGCCTCCAAGGAGTAGCGTGATTAGGCTACCTGTCTTACCATTACTTTTTCTTTTAGGAGATACAGAAAATTAAAGTAAGTCATGCATCATCACTTGAAATGTTAGCAGGAAACAATCTAACCAAAGATTATTTTGTAAAGATAGTATTTGTAAGATCAAATCACAAGTAGTGTGAACAAGTGTGTGTGTGTGTTTGTGTGTGCATGTGTGTGTGTGTGTGTGTGGGGGTACTTCAACAATCATACCAGACCATAGAAAGAAAATGCATTTGTACAAATAATTAACACAATAATGAAAGGCCTGAGTATCTGACTTCTTTTAAACATGTGTTTTAATAATGCAGATCAGGGGGCACTATTTATATCTGAGGGAGATTAATCTGTGAATAGTGAGGTTTGTTTGTTTGTGTATGGACTCAGCATTAAGACCTATTTGTTAAAAGGAAAGTTGCCTCCCATTACCAGTATATATGCTTTGTATTAGGTTACCTTTACTGATTTCATATTGATGATTATTTTGTAAAGTAAAACCTTGTTGAAATGTGAATATTACTCTAAAAGGTTTTAAAATGTTTAACAGTTATTGATTTTCCATATATGGATTTATTTATGCTAATGTTATGTCCATCAAGTTTGTCTCTATTCTCAGACTTGAAAGTTGTAGAAGGTATACTGCAGGGACTTAGGAAGGACTGCAGACCTTATAATGAAATATTTAGATTATTTTAACACAAACAGTCTCTCTCATATTTGCATGTCCCCAAATCAGTTTTAAGAAGGTAAGCTATCATCTAAGGCTTGTTTCCCCATATATTCCTTATCCAAATCTAACATACAGTATTGAAATTCTTTCAAAAAATGAGCTGGCAGGCAATGTGGATAACAATTATGACATATATTAAATGACGTTATGTAGCTTACCAAACATAACACTGCACCTTCTTATTATGTGGTATAGAGGAGAATTACCTTTCAGATTCTTGTTGGTCAGAGGCTATAGACAAGTGGCACCAGTAAGAGTAATAAACAAGTTTATTACACAAAAACAGAACCAGGCCCTAATATGGTTCTTACCTAGACACCAGGAGCCAGAGTATTCCCTATACCCCAGAGTATGCTGGTGAACTCAGGGCAAAAATATTGTGCAGAAGCTGTTATACTATAGATAAGTACTATAGCAGCACATTCTTCTTACACACATTAGAATTACAGACATGCCCTGTTGGCCAAAATGCTAGGTGGCTCCTCAGTATCAGAGATATCATTTGTAGTAAAGTCTGCTAAATTGTGAATACAATGGTTTCTCACACTTAATGAGAAATACAAGTGCAGCGTTACAAAGATCCACATGAGGGTGGCAAAGATCATACATTAGTTATACAATCTCGTAGCTAAGATGGCAATATGTGTAATAGTCAGAACACAGTATTTATTAATGCATTACATGTCATAATGAATCTCACAGTAATTTGATAATACTGTATGTCCCTGATACCCCACACTTATATGGTGGGTATCTATGCCCTAATATGTTACTAGTGATTGCGGTTCTCATTAGAGTCATAATTAGGTAGCAATATAGATGCTGCCAGGGGTGCACTGTAGGTTTTCAATATAGGTTACATGGCCAAGCCTAAAAGTGGTATGAAATAATAACCACCAAAAAATGAGATACCGAACATACCTACTGTAACAATTGTCAATTCCATAGCTGTTTAAACATTTTGAGTATGTCAAGGAAGGCAGCTACCCTTGGCATTAAATGGATTCGCAAAACAGGACTATTCTGCAAAGAAAAATACTTATTTTTAGGGATAACTTGCTTAAAGTAAATCTTACTGATCCTTACTAATCCATCAATGTCAGACTTTAACCCCTAAACAGTGACATTTAAATATGATGGTGATGTTATAGGCTGAAGTCTAATACTGAGTTGCATAATGCTACTAGAACTCTTGATGGGTTTACAAGATTATTGAAACAACAATTTAGACTAAGACTCCATCTAAACCCCACAGGTAATGAACTCAACGGTACAATGTCAGATGTTGCACATCACATTGATATCATAAGTCCAGTGGAACTAATAAGCAGAGAAAGGAATATTTCCTTCTTGATTCCACTTCATGTTTTATGAGATGCCCACATGTTTTTAGTCATTCCCAATCCTACTGTATTTGATTTAAGCAACTATTCATTTAAAATGGATTCATGAAGCATAAGTGTTCTGTTGTATTCACTTCTAGCACATGATTTCAGACAGGATGAAATATATACTATGTTTCACAAAACTGTTATTCTGGGTTAAAACATAATTGATGCTTCATCCACATCTTGAACCCTTTTTTGTCCTCTTGCTGTGTGTGTGTGCGCGTGTGTTTGTGTGTGTGTGTGTGTGTGTGTGTGTGTGTGTGTGTGTGTGTCTCTGTTGAACAGAAAAACATGCATTCAGTGGAATAGTTAGTAAATGATGGTGCATGCTCTACTCTTCACTGTGTGTTTATATTATCCAACTTCTGCACATTTTGTATGGATTTCCACTTCACATTTCCAGCTGCCCAAACTGTGTTTCCCTTTTGAGTCTCTTAGTGTGTGTGTTTGTGTGTGTGTGTGTGTGTGAGTGTGTACATATATATATATATATATATGTATATAAAGACAGAGACAAAAGAATAGATATATAAATAGACATTTATACCAAATAGAAATGGTGCACCATTTAATGTGGTGAGTATTTTTCACTTTACAGAATGTCTTGCTGTTTATATTTTTTCCTTCATGTCCTGCTGGCTCTAGTTTGTATTATAAGGAATCACCGGGCATGTAAACATGGGCACCATTGTCAACACTGTGCAAATGAAGCGTGCCAAATCATGTCCCCAAAGGAATAATGTATACACTGAAAATCGAGAAATGTGGAATATAACGGTCATCATTAGTACTGGGGCTGTGGCTGAGCATAGGGTTCATGGGTTCAGAGCTGCAGAACAATAATTCAGCTTTAATGTAATAAAAAAGGTTGTATTTAAATGTATGCAGACCTATTGCAACAAGGACCTGAACTGGGAGTGGGTTTTCCCCACGGAAGATGGGAGCCTCCCCAACGAACCCAAAGAAAGCAAAAACCAAAAAGTAAGAGGTTGATGTACCAGCTAACTTCGGTGAACCGGGTGGTCCTCCCTCTTGTGCACCCTCTTCCCAGCACAGATTGCCCAGAGAAATGAACGTGGGCCAAGTTTTAATCTTCCCCTGCTGCTTTGCAGGTGCTAACATGATCGACTTGCCACAACAGACAGAGAACTGAAACCTCCACTTTTTATTACCTTCACATTCCAGCTAACAGCTGAGCCAGATAGGGCGGTAGAGAATAAGGACTGCATTTTCATTTTGAACTGGTGTTTTCTTTTGGTGCGGATTTTGAAAATCTACACCTCGGCTGATTGGATCCTTCCAGGTAGTGACGCTTCAGCCTAACGCTTTTTTAAAAGCTGAACCCTGAGCTCAACAGCTCACTTCTGCAGTGACCAAGGACCTGGACTGGGAGTGGGTTTTCCCCACGGAAGGTGGAAGCCCCCTCCCCCCAATGAACCCAAGGAAAGCAAAAACCCAAAAGCAAGAGGTTGAGACACCAGCTAACTTCAGTGAACCGGGCAGTCCTCCCTCTTGTGCACCCTCTTCCCAGCACAGATTGCCTGGAGAAATGAATGCGGGCCAAGTTTTAATCTTCCCCTGCTGCTTTGCAGGTGCCAACGCAATCTACTTGCCACAACAGACAGAGAACTGAAACCTTCGCTTTTTATTACCTTCGCATTCCAGCTAACAGCTGAGCCAGATAGGGGAGTGGAGAATAAGGACTGCATTTTCATTTGGAACTGATGTTTTCTTTTGGCGCGGATTTTGAAAATCTACACCTCGGCTGATTGGATCCTTCCAGGTAGTGACACTTCAGCCTAACGTTCTTTCAAAAGCCAAACCCTGAGCTCAACGGCTCACTTCTGCAGTGACCAAGGACTTGGATTGGGAGCAGGTTTTCCCTATGGAAGGTGGGAGGCACCCCCAATGAACCCTAAGAAGGCAAGAACTGAAAAGCAAGAGGTTGAAGCGCTGGCTAACTTCAGTGAACCGGGCAGTCCTCCCTCTTGTGCACCATTTTCCCAGCACAGATTGCCCGGAGAAATGAATGTGGGCCAAGTTTTAATCTTTGCAGGTGCCAATGCGATCAACTTGCCACAACAGACAGAGAACTGAAACCTCTGCTTTTTATTACCTTCGCATTTCAGCTAACAGCTGAGCCAGATAGGGGAGTGGAGAATAAGGACTGCATTTTCTTCCCACCCTCCTACCTCGTTCCCTCCTCCCTTTAAATGGGCTGATACAATGCCCTCTAGCCCTACCTTCTTACAGTCCACCAATCCTGCTGGCTCAAAAGCTAGCCCCTTAATATTTTATTATTGTAATTTGTTGCAACCATGGATCGATCAGACACTGATAGGTCTGAGTAAGAAACTGTTACTTTGTATAAATATTACCTAAATATCTGCTCTGCCACGAAGTACTCTAGTCAGTTTTGATCAAGTCTCTAACCAGTTCAATAGCATTTATGTGGTAACCTGAACAATATTGTATAGAGCCCTGTACTAGAATACAGGTGTCAGGGAGAAACTGCTTTTACCTAAAAATTACTTATTGATCGCTTAGCGCTTGCCATCCAAATAACCTGAAGTACAGGCTTGTAATAGTATAGTGTCCTTTAAACAGGATCTTAATCTAGAAATGCTAGCGCTAAGAGACAGCCTGATTATTAACTACTTAAGCTGCTCCACTTGAGTACAAGTATAACTTAGTACTGCTCTACAGGCATGTTTGGAAAACAGTGCTGCGGATCAAATTGTGCTTGCCTTACATATATTCCTAAGTGTTTCTTTTTCTTGCATGCGATATTTAAGTAAGGGCAATAAGCTAGGTACTGTGTGGCTATCTTACAATTTACACTCCTAAAGCTTCACCCTTTGACATGGTCAACAGAGACCCATTCCCCATCCCCCATTTCTTCACTTGGGCAAGGCAGATAGGCCTGTGAAAACAGCGCCATACATATAACGGGGTGCTTCTCCTCTTGGCATCTATTCCTAACTCATTAACTGTTTCCACCTGAAGATAAACAGAGGTTAAACCACTCATCCAACCTAGGCAACTCGAGCCCTAAGCTCTGCTGGTCTTGTAACCCACTGTCCTCTCTCCTTAACAGGGGTGTCTTCCTGGCCCTCTTATACACTTTGTCCCTCCTCTGGGTGGACATGTGCTTGGAAGAAGCATGCCAGTACCCTATGATTCTAAATCTCAGGGACCCTATGGGCTGTGGCTATTATTACTGGACCACTCAAACATTCAAGAATGAATGCCTCATAGCACATGAGTTGGGAAAGCGCAGTTCCTACTATGTGCTGTTCTACAAAGTAAGCAGATGGCTCCACAGCCACTCAAAACCTTCTCTCTGACAAAGGCTAGTACAGTTACTCACTCTACTACTGCTACATGGTGGAGATGTTCAGCCTAACCCAGGGACCCTTTAGACAATTTCCTTGTCTCCTCCCCCCAGGATCCCCATTGGGCATCACCAAAAGAACTAAAGATAGCGCACATGAGTGTGTGCTGCCTTAGACCCAAAATCCATGAGGTCCAAGCCTGGCTAAACCTCTACAAGCCAGATGTCCTTGCAATCTCGGAGACCTGGCTTAAGGATCACATCCTGGACCATGAGATCATGGTCCCTGGGTATTCAACCTACAGACAGGATAGGGCAGCTAAGAGAAGGGGAGGGGTCCTAATTTATGTGAAAGACACTCTACATGTGAGACAACTAAAGATCAACCCAGTTAGTTGCCAGGATGGGGAGTCAATCTTCATACGTCTTACCCTTGATAATGCCAAGCATCTCACTATCGGTTGTGTCTATAACCCTCCCAAGAATGCCTAAACTGCTCTTGAGAGCCTCATCAAACTGGTTGGGAGTGAATTAGCCAATGAACTCCTAATATTTGGAGACTTTAATCTGAACTGGGCCTCTGACCCCAACAAAGCCCTCAAGGGAGTTATCCATGATACAAACCTGGAACAGGTCATCTCTCTTCCTACCAGACTCAGTTACAAAATGGGAAACCATACCACTCTTGACTGGGCTCTGGGCTCTAACCTCCTCAACATACAGAAAGCAGGGATACTGGCTGACCCTATTAGTGACCACTCTCCTATTTTCTGTATATGGAAGAACATCGCAACTAAGAGTCGTTCTAGGATACTCAAGGTATGAGACTTCTCCAACTTTATGGCTGGAAAGGATAACAACTACCTAGGCAACCTGGACTGGAGCCCAGTCGTGCTCCTCCCAACACTGGATGAGGCCCTGGCCTTCTTTCAAGACTCACTCCTCAAAGAGGCATCCTATTTACCCCCTTCAAAAGACTCCATACAAAAGGAGGCTGCTATAAATGGATCTCCCACTCAGTGAAAGCTCTGATGAAAAGAAGGGATAAGGCCTGGAAGAAATACATGCTCTCCCTTCACCCTGTCGACCTGGTTACCTAACAAACCCTAAGAAACACATGTAAGCTTCACCTCAAATGAGCCAAAAAGGAGTACTTGACCCACCAACAAAGATCCACACTAGGGAACCCTAAGCATTTCTGGTCACAAATCAATGAATTGCTCAAGGGAAAGTCCAAGGAGGCACAAGGTCAAATCGAAGTACTTGGACAGTGTGCCAGCGATGGCTAGCTCATAGCTACAGCATTCAACCACCACCTTAACAACCTTGATGGGTTCAAGCTGGGGCTTCCTATACCCAGGCCTTTACAGACCTCCATCGAATCCCCCAGTCAGAACTAACCCCAATTTCACCTCAGTTTCACCTTAGATTAGTCAAAATATGCGAGGTCCTGCACCTCCTGAAGACCCTCAAACACAAAGGGTCTGGTGGCCCTGATGGAATCATCCCTAGGCTACTCCAGGAAGAAGCTCAGTAACTAGCCAAACCATTGACCTGGATCATCAACAGATCATTACTTGAAGGCTATGTCCCATCCCAGTGGAAGGTGGCCAATGTGGTCCCCATCCTTAAGGGCGTCAACTACAGGCCCATCTCCCTCCTGTGTACACCGGCCAAACTGCAAGAAAGGCTAGTTTATGGGCAACTGAGAGACTACCTGGAGCTCCACCAAATCCTTGCCCCTGACAGCATGGCTTTCGGGTAAACCATGGCACAGATACAGTGCTCATCCAACTCTCGGTGGACGTATTTAGGGCAATGGATGCTGGGAAGTTGATAGCCACTATCTTCATAGACCTGTCCAAGGTGTTTGACCTTATGAACCATAACTTTCTTCTTACACAGCTGCAATGCATTGGTCTTGATGCCCATGCCCTTAGCTGGTTCAAGAGCTACCTTACAGGTTGCTCCCAGAGGGTCATCTAGAAGGGAGAGCTATCAGCCCCCCTTCCCATAAAGGAGGGTGTTCCTCAGGGCTCTATTCTAGGCCCCCTCCTATTCTCTCTCTTCACAGATGACCCAAACCATCACTGTGTGGATAGTTCAATAGTTCAATATGCAGATGATACTGTCATCTACTGTTCCGTGTGTTCACCACATGACCTGGGCCCTGTTCTACAGGGTGATCTAAACACATTTTAGGCCTGGCTCACATCCAACAGAATGATCCTCAACACAGCTAAAACAAAAGCCATGCTGTTTAGCCCTAGATCCCTCGGCCTGGACAGGGCCAATTTCCTTAAACTGTCTTCCCTTGACGGGAAATGTATAGAAGGAGTTGACAAAATAAAATGTCTCGGGCTAACAATCGACCAAGGTTCTAACCTTTAAGCCTCATGTTGACCAGGTAACAAGGACTATCCACGTCAAACTTGGCACTTTGTACCAGCTAAAAAACCAACAAATCCCAGAGGCTAGATGAGCAATTGCCACTAGTGTCCTCCTACCCACATTAACTTATGCCACCCCGGTAATTCAGGGTATGGCAAAGGGTGAGGCTGGCAGGCTTCAAGTCCTGTATAATAAGGTGGCAAGGTTTGCGACAATGTGTCACCCAAGAAACCACCCCTGCATCTCACTAGCTCAGCTGCAGTGGCCTTCCTTCATGGCTTGGCTACAGTATCCCCTGCTCTGCCTAGCAAACTGCAGAGCCTGCCGGCCCCACCAAGCCTGACAAGAATCATCATGCCCAAGCTTAACCCCTGAATGCTCAGGACCTCGGGTCAGTCCCTATTGGCCATCCCCAGAGTCAAGACTCACACGGGAGGCAAATCTTTTGCTCTTATAGCTCCCAAACTGTGCAACACCCTCCCACCTTCAGTTCAGGAAGCCCCCTCATTGTTAAACTTTCGCACAAGGCTTAAGGCCTATTTGCTCAGGACACGTTCTTGCCACTGTGAGGGTATAGGATAATTTACCTCCAATCCCAATCACAACACTCACCCCCCCCCTCCTTGTACCTAACCGGGACCTAACCTTGCCTTGATTTGCTCAGGTATTGCACTTATGGTCTACTAATTGTGTAACTGCATGTAATGTTATCCTCATAACTGTGTAAATCTTTGTTACCCTGGATCACCTGACTATATATATCCTACTGTTTTCTGTTTCCCGGGTTGCCCCTGAAAAAGGGACCTTCAGGGCCCAGTGGGCCAACCCGGTCATCAAAATTCAATAAATAAAATAAATAAATATGACTAACTTCCCAAATACATTTCCTTGTTCTGTATTAGGCACGTCTTCAGCAGCAGTCATATTATTGACCTTTATAAGTGGCAGGGACTATAGCAGAGGGACAGATCACAATAATCAGCTGAGATATCTGGCTATACAAAGTTTGAATAGATATTGTATGTTCACACAATACACAATTTATTTTCTTCCAGCGCCTCCATATGCCTTTCCTTCTTTTTTTATCTCTGCCCATCTCCTCTCATCCTCCTTGGTTGTCCTTGAGTGGTTGGACCAAGGTGGGCTCAGGGAGGGAGAGAGTGGTGGAACAGAGGTGAATCCCTCCAGCTGTACCTTTCCACTATTCATATGTTGTTCTGTTGAAGAGTGGTTCCTTTATGGATGCACCTGCAGTGGAGACTAAGGAGGATGCTGGGAACCTCCACAAAGGAGACCCACAGGAGGGTGGAACAAGACCCCACAGGGGAAGGAAACAACTCCTGGTGGGGTCTCAATCATTATGGGGTAGAAGTGGGGGAGGAAAGGGAGAGGGAGGTAAGGTGCCTACCTGACACCATGGCTCAGAGGGACAGGAAGTGAATCCTCAGGATCACAGAAGCAGCTGCACAAGGGAGGGAGCTGGATATCATTGTCCATCTAGGGACAAATGACCTAGTTGGGAATGAGATCAGAGCAGTGCAAGATGAATTTATAGAGTTGAGGAGGGGCCTTAAACAAGTAGCACATATGGTAACCTTCTCAGAGGTGCTTCCTGTCTATAGCAAGAATGATGCTAGGGTACGCCACACCATGAGATTCAAAGAATGGTTGAAAAACTGGTGTGGAGCTCAGGGTTTTGGCTTCATTGAGAAGTGAGGAGCACCTGGAGGGATGCAGGCCTATACAGGTGCAATGGTCTGCATCTGTTCGGGGGGAACAAGAATCCTAGATGATAGGTTTAAATGCTTCATTAGCAAGCATTTAAACTAGCCAAGGGGGGGGGCACTGAAAAGGAGCAGGGAAATACCAACTTCCCCCTACAAAACATAGTAATTAGCAAGGTAAACACCAAGGTAGAGAAGTCATTTGGAAGCAGTACAGGGGTAAATGCAAAGAAAAAGGTAAAGGCAGTAAGGACAGGGCTGGGGCTAAAAGGGGAAAGGCCATAAAAAAATGGAGGCTGATGAGAACCAATGCCTGTAGACTGTGTAACAAGCTTTCTGAACTAGTGACCTTGATGGAATTGGGATGCCTGGATATTGTGGCAGTCACTGAAACATGGTATACAATGACTGGGATGTCAACATACCAGGATATACAACCTACAGGAGAGACAGGGAGGGAAAAAGAGGAGGAGGAGGAGGAGGAGGAGAAGCTCTCTATGTAAGGGAAGGGATTAAAGATGCAGAACTAAAAAATAAACATGAAGTAGATGAGTCACTATGGGTCACCCTTGAGACAGGAAATGGCACCACAATCCATATAGGAGTTGTGTACTGACCCCCATCTCAGGGGGAGGGAGTGGACAAGGAAATGATAGAAGGCATCCTTAAAATGGTGGAAAAAGGGGAGATATTGTTGATGGGGGACCTGAATATGCCAGACATTAACTGGAGCACCTTTGCTGCAGGCACATCCAGGAGCAGGGTCATTCTTCATGCCCTACAAGGGGCATGCCTCAGACAGCTAGTGTTTAAACCCACTCAGGAGGGAGCAATCTTAGACCTGATACACTCAAATGGGGATGCAGAAAGGATCTCTGATTTAGAAGTGGGTAGCCATCTGGGAACAAGCGACCACCAAACAGTGTGGATCACAATAAACACAGCCATTGAGTCATGTCATACAAAAGCAAGAGTATTGGACTTTAGGAAGGCTGACTTTGGGAAAATGAGAGAGTGCCTCAGAGAAGCACTAGCAAATGGGCAAGAAGGAGGGGTGGAGGAACAATGGAGAATAATTAAAACAGCCATCACAGAGGCAACAACCCTTTGTTTGAAGTGAATCAATAAAAAAAATGAAGGAAAAAAAACACTATGGTTATCAAAAGAGGTGGCAGGGAAGGTTAAGGAGAAAAGGACAGCATTCATAAAATATAAGGAAACACAGAAGGAACAGGACAGAGAACTTTATCAGTTAAAGCAGGAGGCAGCAGGGAAGGCAGTCAGAATAGCAAAGTCCCAAACAGAGGAAAAGATAGCCAATGCTGTTGCAGAGGGGGATAAAACCTTTTATAGGTACATTAGGGAGTGAAGAAAGACCAAGGAAGGGATACAGAGACTTAATAAAGTGGAGGAAATTTGTCAGAGGGTGATAGCAAAAAAGCAGGGATACTGAAAGAATATTTCTGCTCAGTATTCACAACAGAAGGGGATGGGGAGGTAACTATACCAAACAAGAAAGCATCTCAGGATAGCGGGGTTGATACCAGTCCATTCACAGAAGAAAGGGTTTTGAAAGAACTCTTGAAACTGGGGGTGGACAAAGCAATGAGGCCTGATGGGATTCATCCCAGAATTCTAAAAGAACTAAGAGTAGAACTGGTGACACCACGGACTACTCTTTTTAACAAATCATGGGAGGATGGGATGGTACCTGAGGACTGGAGGGGGTGGATATGATTCCACTTCACAAAAGTGGGAGCAGAGCAGAGGCAAGAAACTACAGACCAGTTAGTTTGACCTCAGTGGTATGGAAAATGATGGAATCACTTCTGAAGGAAAGAATTGTTGAGTACCTAGAAGCCAGTGGGGCACAGGACCCAAGGCAGCATGGATTCACAGTGGGAAGGTCATGTCACATGAATCTAATAGATTTCTTTGACTGGGTGACCAAAGTAGTAGACCAGGGAGGGGCTGTGGATATGGCCTACCTAGATTTCAGCAAGACATTTGACACAGTCCCACACAAAAGATAAATATACAAGTTAGCCAACCTTGGAGTGGGTCCCAAGGTGGTAGCCTGGATAAAAAACTAACTGGACAACAGGAAGCAAAGGGTAATAGTAAACAGAATCCACAGTGAAGAAAGGAGGTAACTAGCGGGGTACCACAAGGTTCAGTACTGGGACCGGTCCTCTTTAATGTCTTTATAAGTGACATTGGAGAGCACCTAGAAGGAAAAATATGTCTCTTTGCAGATGACACAAAGATCTGCAACCGGGTTGATACACAAGGTGGCGTGGAAAGAATGTGAAGGGATTTGGCAAGGTTGGAGGAATGGTCAAATGTATGGCAGCTCAGATTCAATGCAAAGAAGTGCAAGGTAGTGCACCTGGGAAACAAAAACCCATGGAAAGAGTAATCCATATGGGGGGGGGGGTGAGATACTAACAACAACAAAAACTGAAAGGGACCTGGGAGTAATTATATCAGATTACCTAAAGGTGGGCATGCAATGTGAGAAGGCAGTAAGGACAGTTGGAAAGATACTGGGATATATAGGGAGAGGCATCAACAGAAGAAAACAGGAAGTTGTTATCCCTCTGTACAGACAGTTGGTGAGATCCCATCTGGAGCACTGTGTGCGGTTCTGGAGACCCCATCTCCACAAAGACATAGACAGATTGGAGGCTGTTCAGAAGAGGGCAACCAAAATGGTGCATGGTGTACACAAGAAGTCATATGAAGAGAAAGACTAAAGCAGCTTAATATGAATACCCTCAAAGAAAGGAGGGAGAGGTGGACATGATAGAAACATTCAAGTACCTCAAGGGAATTAACAAAGTCCAAGAGGGTGGCATCTTTCATAAAAAGAGATGTGCAAGATCAAGGGGACACAATTTAAAGATAGAGGGGGGACAGCTCAGAGGTAATGTTAGAAAGTATATTTTCATGGGCAGGGTTGTGGATGCATGGAACAGCCTTCCTGAGGAGGTTGTGGAGTCAAGAACAGTGGGAGAATTCAAGAATGCATGGAGCAGACATAAAGCAATTCAAATGGAGGTTAGGAGGAAGTAAGCTGCTAGTGAACTAGAATCTGCAGCTTATCCATCAGGTAGGGAAATGGGCAGACTAGATGTGCCAAGCGGTTCTTATCTGCCATCAGATTCTATGTTTCTATGTTCTAATTTTAGTCTAGAGACTTCAGCCTTGGCATCACACCATTTAAGGCCTGTTAGAATCATTCATATTTCCTTCATGTCACATGGACCCCTCCCATCTCATGCAAAGCCAGCAATTTAGATCAGTGAGTTTGTGAATGAGTGCAATTTGCTTTTCTGCATTGAAGTGTTATCCCCTGACCTTAGTCAGCAGGGCTATAGATGTATTTTTATCTCCACTAACAAACAAAAAATAATTCCACAATGTGCAACTCAAGACATGTCTATAACACCTCTGAGAGATAGCATGGGTATCAGTCAGTGCTCTCATCTAGAGGTACTCAAGGAAGAGAACAGCATAACCCCTTACAGACACTTAATAACTTGGGGGGTTAACTTAGCCATAACCCACTAGGTCTCAGCCCCACCAGTTAGGCTGATTGGACTATATTCTCTCCAAGATTTCACCACTAGGTTTACCTATTTTCTCCCAGACCATATAGCTCTTAGAATCCTGGCAAACCTAATGCCACCATAACATTATGTTGACACTATATGGACATGTTAATATGTTTATTGTTCTTTAATGTGTTGCATATAAAGTTACTCATAACAGTAAAATGTGTCTCAAATGTGATGGTTGGTTTATAGTCCTAATAGTAATAATGAGGAACACAGAGATTAGTCTAGCCGCTAATGTTATCTAGTACTTTATCTGCTTTCCATTATTAGAACCAGATAAGTAGTACCTTGTGAATTTGACCCCAGATGGATTTCAGGAGTTCTGAAAACACATCTTGAATTAGTTTTACAAGGTGGTCATGAGGTGGGGGTGGTAACATGGCCACCCCGAAAATCTGGGGTCAAGGGTCAAAATGTCCAAGTTATTCCTAAAACAAAAACAGATCTGGAGACAAAAATCTATTTGCATACACAATATGCACATTTTCAGGTTCACTTTTTATTTATATTGCAGGTAGAGGATGAGATGAAGGGCATTGAAGCATCATGATGTGGTACATTGAGGATCAACAATGAGGAACCAAACTTGGGGTACTGGAACCTAATTGCTGCATTTTCCAGTATAACCAAAGCAAGACTACAGGAATAATTTCCTTCTAAATGGCTTGTACTTCCTGTAAAATAACATTTTGCAGCCATGTTGGTTCTGACCAGAGATTTTTCTTTTGACAGAAGTACCTGTGTGCAGTTTTCCAGGTATCACCATTATGAGAATAACTCCTGTCCCATTAGCTGGTTGTGAATCAGGAGCAGAAGAGGGGGCAGTAGTATCCACTGGAACAGTGTCCCAGGTCAGTGGGTCTCTACTGTCAGAGGGTTGAGGTGGAAACTGACTAGGCCAGTGGAGATTGATAAACCTTTCTGCTGCCTCAGAAGAATGAAACAAAAACATTGACAATGATGGCAGAAAAGAAACAATGGTCCATCTAGTCTTCCTGAGTTCCCTATGAAGCCTGGGGACCTACTGTCCCACCAGGGTCCTGTCCCTCTAATCGTGCCCCTATACTTCATCCTGATGCTGCTGCCTTGAGCAGCCACTATACCCTTCTATCTGTCCCAAGCTTGCTTGAAAAAATTAATGGTTTTTACACCCACCACCTCAGCTCCACAGCTCCACCACCCTCTCTGTTAAATAGGACTTCCTCATGTCCCTCCAGAACCTCCCTTCTATTAGTGTAGAATGACCATGTGACCACAAGCTAGTATTCAAGCTATATAGTTCCCCACAGTTCACCTTGTTAGTTCCTTTTAGGAACTTAAGGGTCTGTACCATATCTCCCCCTCTCCCTTTTGGTCTCTAGCAAGCACATGTTCAGAGCTTTCAGGCACTCCTCATAGGGTCTGCCCTGTTGGCCCTGAATCATTTCTGTTATCCTGTGCTGCACCATCTCTGGCCTATCCCTATCCTTCCTGAGGTAAGAACTCCAGAATGGGACACAGTACTTCAGGTGTGGCCTCACCAAGGATCTATATGGGGAAGTTGTACCTCTCCTTTCCTTCTAGCAGTACCCCCCCCCCCCGATACATCTCAGCATACTATTTGCCCTGCTATACACCTTGGAACTGACTATATTACTTTGGGGTGTCACTGATGATAACTCCAAGGTCTCACTCCTCAGCTATAGTACTGTCTTACCCTCCCATCCAGTGCTCTGTCTTGGGGTTCTTGTTCTAGTGGTGTATTACCTTGCACTTTTTGGAGTTGAGTTTCAACTGCCAAACCCTAGGCTACCCCTGTAGCTTTCATAAATCATTGCATTTCCTCAGGCCCCTCATCACTATCCACCCTCCCACAGAACTTAGTGTCATCTGCAAATAGACACAACCTGCCCTGGATTCCCCTGCTAATGTCACTAATGAACATGTCAAAGAGGACTGCACCCAGCACAGATCCCCTTGGTACTCCGCTTATGACCTTCTTCTCTTCTAATTTAGCTCTGTTGGCAACTACCCTCTACTGACTCCCCTTTAGCCAGTTACCTACCCACTTTACGAGAGCCTTAGCCACTCCTAGATTCTCCATATTCTTCAGCAAAGATCTGTAAGGCACTGAACTGAAAGCCTTGCTGTAGTCAAAGTAGAGCAAATCCACAGCATTGCCTCTATCTAATTCCCTTGGCATCCAGTCAAACAAAACTGTCAGGTTAGTATGACAAGACCTCCCTGCCACAAATATGTGCTGATTACTATCCTGGAGATGTTGCTCTCCAAGTAGTCCAAGAGGTCTTCTTTGACCAGTGCCTCCATCAGCTTCCCTACAACAGAGGTAAGAATGACAGGTATTTAGTTCCCTGCTGGTTCTCTGCCCCCTTATGAGATGGAACCACATCCACCATCCTACAATCCTTTGGAACTGTCCCCATCCTTAGTGAACTGTTGAATATATCTACCAGGAGTTCCACCAGTTCCGCTGCCAATTCCCTGAGTATTCTCAGCTGCAATCCATCAGGTCCTGGAGCTTTATCTACAGTATGTTTAGGGCTGCCAGTCCTTTCATGACCCTATTGCTGGTAAATATTGGCTGCCTCATCTCTGGGAACCCCTTAATGGCTACAGTGGTACCCACCAGGATAAAGCGCATTACCGGATAATTCTGCACTACAGATAACGCAAGGAATTTGCATAGATCACGCAAAAAATTGCGTTGATCATGGCTTTTTTTCTATTACAGTTAATTGAGGTACCTGTTCTTAATTCACCCACCAGATGGTATCTAGAGAAGTGGAACAGCTATCGGTCTGCAGAACATAACACTCTTTCGTGAAGCTTGTTTTGAACAGCCACTGTCACTAGGAACGTACCTATTCCTCTTTGTGCTTATCACCTCCCTGAACCCAAAAGCATAGCAGCAATGGCAGTTTTAGTGAAAAAAAAAGTTATTTTTACATGTTTTTTTGTTTTGTTTTGTTTTAGATCGATAATCCCGTCATGAACGCGCTTGGGACTTGGTGTAAGAGGCAGCGGTGTGTTTGAAATAGGGTAGCCAATTAAGTCCTGGCCACAGAATTGTTTTTGTGGAGATCTCATACTGTTGCCTGCTCATCTTAATAAAAGTAAATATTTGCTGAGATTCTTATTGTGTGAATGATTCTTTTTTGTTTTACCAGTAAGGTTGGAAAACTATTGCTGATCGGCAAAACAGAAGGGAATTTCAGCTTTATATACATTCACACTTCCCGCTCGCACTCCCATTTCAATGCCAGCACTCCCATACTTGATGCCAGAGTGCATTACTAGGGGCAGTGGCAGCTCTCACTGAACATGTGAATGTGCTGTTGATAGAGAATGGGGGAAAAATGAGAAATGAAAAATAAAAAGAAATTCTCAAACTGATGCCACTGATAAAAAAAAAATAACACACTTTCTCACAGAATTTGCTGTCTACATTTCTAAAATGGAGACTAGCACAAATCATGTAAGCCTCTGCTGTGTGGAGTGTTGTTTTTTTGGGGGTGGTATGTCCAGTATGTGAGCAGACCGGGATTAATATTCGCTTTGTTTCTGGACCCCAAAAATAATTTCATGCCAGTCCATCTGATGTTATCAGTTACAGTACAACTACAAAATATTGGGGTTAAAAAATCTACTTGTTTTGCTGCTGAAGATAGTCCCATCTGCTCCCCACCCCCATCGTCGTTGGCAAACAGTTCCCTGTCTAGCAGCTTAACAGTAACTGCACTGCTCTTCATAAGGGCCACCCACCAGGATGAAGGGCATTATTGTGCACTAAAAATCTGCAATGCAATTTACTAGAGACTAAAAATTGCAATAGCATTTCTTAGACCAGATGGTGGCAGTCACTAACTTCATCCCTCAACTCCCTCCCTCAGGATATGGAGCACCAAGCAAATCCTCCAACCCAGTTGAGCAGTTATTTAATTAAAAAATTCCTCCCTTGTCTCTCTCCTGCTCCCCTACAATTTATCAAGCCCACTGTCTGAGAAGCATCTTTACCTGCTTCTGACTACGATTCGAACTGCGTTTTTAAAGTGCATTTTTAATTCGATCTATCTCCGTATAGTACATATCGCTATGTAATGCATTTCCACTAATGCAATGTACAAAGTACTTTTAAATCCAACCATGGCCTTGTATGTGTTCATTCAGGTGGTGACACAACATTAGGCACGTCATAGCTCGTTACTGAGATTAACATTATAATTGAGTAGCAAGACAGCATGCTTAAACTACAGGAAAATGCATTTCATACTTGGTGTACTAAGGAAGCCGACAGTATAGCTTAGAAGTTAGAGTAAGGAGTTGTGAATGAACTTAGTACATCCAGCAGAAATACCTGATTTTGATTCCCATAACTTCCACATGCATATTATATGACTCTGAGCAAGTCATTTAAACTCCCAAGTGCTCCCGGGTCGCCCTTGAAAACAGGCTCTTTGGCCTAGTGGACCTTACCCGGTTACCAAAGACTAAGATATATAAAACTTGTTTCTGCCACACAATCAATTGGCAAGTAACATTTTGATAAGGAGTCATGTATAAGAGATGGCATTTCTGAACAGCATCTCTCAGCAATAATAATTCACAGTGATGAAGCATTTCAAAGTAAATGTAAAACAGGTTTTCATTTGCTATTTTACCTACTTGAATGAAAACAAAACTGTTGGAGTGTGTGAAATAAAAACATAGTGTCCCATGCATGAAATGTGTTTTTTTAAGTTTAAGCATGCTGTCTTATCTCGGAATGCAATACCAGTCTCAACAAAGAGGGACGAGTAAACGGACGTCACTCTCCATATTGTTCTTTGTCACTGTAACCGCTTACCCATCTCCTGTAGTATCAAATATACAGTTGTCTAATTCTTAACTCGATGGGTTTAATTTTTTTCCCAGCCATCTGTCACCAACCACATACTGTACCTACTTCACCTGTCTCATAACTTAAATCATAAACTATTTTTTTCATGAATCAAACATCATGCTTCTGACAACACACTGCTTTATCATTAGCATGAAGAAAATAGAATTCCGAATGGCTACAATTTGGTCTACAACCAGATATACACAACAGTACATAATTGCTGAACAGCAAAATAAGGCATTGTCTTATAACCAAAAAGGTGACTTGCAGAAGGTAAGCAGTGAGTGGTCATGACGGGATTCTAATCTGTTATCCCTTTTCACAGTTCAGAGCAATAAAAATAGACACTAGGGGCCAGATATTCAAAAGGCCAAATAGCGCAGGCAAACTGCATTAGCGCCCAGTAAAATCACAATGTATGCAAGGGGCAAACTGACATGAATACAGGTGCAATGCTATATTCAGCGACTAGTACAGTGCTAAGTGGTTTTGCATGACTTAGGCAACACTTAGCACCGTGCATATTACCGCCCTGGAAAAGCTTGTCTTAACCCCTGGCAATCAGCTTTGTGGGGCTTTGGCTTTGCGCCACCCTAACAAATAAATATGACACATAGACAAAGCCAAACATAGAGAAAACATGCTGCTAACTGATGGCATCACAACGATGCCATCATCTGCCACCAGTCCCTTCCATGCCAGGCAGTAAGTGGTGACCCTGCTGCCAGAGGACAGCATGGCAGTGTGGCCATACAGCACACACCTGTGGACCACTCTTCTGTGGACACCAGCAGATGGCCAGCACACAAATGCAGCACTGTGGGCATGGAGGATGTTGAGGGGAGAGCATATGGGTGGCCATGCTGTGCCACAGACTAGGTGTGGCCACATGGCTGAGACACATCATGCAGTGCACATGGACCAGTATTGGGAATACCTCAACATCAGTGTGCCGTTCTGATAAAATATGCCCCCCCCCGGCCACATACTGCACAGCTGTACAACTGCCACAGCACACAAAGCTGGACATGTATATGTCACTGTGAGCATCCCATGCCAGAGGTGCAGCATCTGAGGGTCACACAACAGCGTAACAGTAATGTCCACTGTCAGTAAACACCTGCAGGTTGGGCCTCTCACTGTGTATAGTGCAGTCATCATCACTGCCCTACACACCATAGGCAGTGCTGTGTCCACACACTACTGGCTCCCTTGCTACTGTAGTGTCTGCTGTGCACTGTAGCATGACCTACAGTGTGACGGTTGCATGCAGCACCACCATCTGTGCCTATGCCATGTTGTCCCAGTACAGCTGCAGACAGCAGCGCATGTGAATGTACAGTGTTCAAAACTGCATAATATTCCCCAAACTGTTTGGGCAGCGCTAACAAGTTTGTGCGGGTTTAGCGCAGGGCTAAACCGTTTGCAAACTACATGCAAATCAGGGCATAATGAGATGCTAATTTGGATGTTTGCCCAGAGATTACCTAAGTAGGCTCATTTGCATGTCACTTTTGAATATGGAGAAGTTTAGCACCGGGGCAAACGTGTTTGCACCAGGCTAACAGTTTAGCTCTGCGCTAAACCTGCACAAATGTGTTAGCGCTGCGCTAACAGTTCAGGGAATATTTTACAGTTTTACACACTGTACTTTCACATACACTGCTGCCTGCAGCTGTACTGGGTCCATGCATTTGCTGGCTCACACATTGGCCACATAGTTCACCTCCACCTACCTTCACATCGCTGTGCACTGTGTTGCTGTTGTGGTTTGCACTTCCTGGTTGCCATATTCAGAGCTGTCTTATTCCAGGGCTAAGTTTGCCCTGCACTCCCAGCCCAGTTTGCCCGGCCTCATTCCCATGCTATTCAGAAGCTGTTTGCCCTGAGCTTCTTTTGAATATGGCTTTGTTTTAGTTCACAAGTTTGTCTACAGCAGTGCATTTACCCCGGGGCAAAGTTTTGAATATCTGGCCCTAGATCTTAAGAAAAAACAGGTTCTCTAAAAATGCTGCATTATTGACAATTTAAGAATCTGAGCATGGTCTATGGGGAAGATGGAATTTTCGAGGCAAATTACAGCATGTTTCCAGTACTAATATTTGAAATATATTTTAATGCCACTGTATACAATATATGACAGTAGCAAATGTAGTTTCTTTGCCAACATATTTTTAATACTTCTTGCAAGTCTTGCTCAGTTGGTTAATAAAATTTAAAAAGTATAAATCTGTAGGTTGCAGCTTGCCATTTGCTATAGATTAATTCACTATTTGGAATGTGTGTGCATTACAAAGTTTCCAGTTCACAGTGTAAATAAGGTGCAGTGAATAGCAAGGGAAAATAATAAGGTATCAGGGCAGTTAAATGATAGGGGACACTGAGACATGGTTCAGACACCATGGGGTTTTCTTTTTTTGGTATAATAAGTCAGGAGCAGTCCAGTCTGTGACTGGGGGGGGGGGGATGCAGGAACTGCAGAAGGAAGGGGATGATTTGCTTTGTTTAATCGCTGATCTTTAGTGGGATTGTTATATAATTAATTATTTTTTTTAATTATGAGTGTGCAGCAATCCAGTCAGTGATTTTGTTGGGTGTTGGAGCTGCAGAGGGAAGATTAGATGGCTCCACTTTCATTGTTACAAAACTGCTGTCCTCGTATTCCCCTCCAGCGTACTGCAGACAAGTAGGTCTACACAGCAGTGGGAGGCTGAGTCACTGCGGTATCATGCAATTCCCTGCCAGTGGCAGAGAGAGCACTACTGGTGGAGGAGGGACTCCAAGAATAGTTTTGTGTTAAATATGTGGTCAGCTTTATAGAAACATAGAAACATGACAGCAGAAAAGGACCGCCTGACCCACCAAGTCCACCCAAGGTGCCTAGCAGAAGGCTAGGACTTCCTCACACAACCTACTTGTCCCTGTGGCCTTATGTGATTGGTATTTTCTTTACTTAGCTGCACCTCCCACCAACAGGTTTTTTTTTTGTTGGGGGGTGGGATTTACACCCTGGAACATAGCTCTTTGATGAGTCTGTAATCTTACAAATCACTTTTAAAATACAAATGCATGTAGAGGTGGATTTGTATCCTTTTACTTTTCTTTCAGAGTATTACTCCTGTCTTTGCATTTCACTATGGTCTCTGTCATATCAAGGCGGGGATAGTTCATTCACACTGAAAACAATGCCTGTAGTTCAATAGTACTTTTGCCTTATATATTGCAGTTTCCTTTGTCATTATTATACTGTATGTTTGTCGTTGTACTTGGGCCTTGGCCCCTTTGCTTACCTCATACTTGTGCTTTTTGGAAAAAAAAACAAATACTTGTATTGAAAAATTTTTTATTGTGCAGATAAGGATTTTATATATTTAGTTCTGGCTATTGTTGTTTAATTTTTGGTGAGGAATGATTACTTTCTGCGACCTGCAGAAAAAAAAAATGACACACACTCTGAAACTGGGTTGTTCACCTTGAATGATGATAGGGGTGCATGAAAACACAGTGTTGATCTAGTATACTCGCCCCCTCTCAGGGCTACAATATGACTGCTGTCAAACATGTATACACTCATGTTCAAACTAACTGATCCCTGAATGTTGATGGGTACACAGTGCTTGAACTCTTAATGAGATGTGAGAACTTCCAACCAAAACTGTAACACATCTATTGTAGTTTGTAGAATTATGAGAATTTTCAATAAAGTTTACTATTTTCAGAAAAAAAAAAAATGATGATAGGCGTTTAACATTCACAGTAGGCAGCTTCGCTCCCCCAAATGAACCACAGACTGTACTTCTGCCCACAGATTAATAAAATAACAATAATAATCTCATAAAGAGGACCACAGATTTAGTGTAAAAAAAAATTCTTCCCTTCTTTTTTCAGCTTTCTCCTGCCAGAGGAAATCGCGGGATGCTGTGATGTCTCATGCTGCTCCTACTGTGTTAAATTACTGCCACAGTGCTACTGTTTCAGTACTCTGTAGGGGAATGCAGGGTCAGCAGCTGTATAACAGCAAAAGTGGGCCTGTTGTTATTTTTTGGGGGGCAAATGGATTTGTACATAAAAATGTGGTGCACACACGCACTATTAATGTAAACTAGTTAGCAGAGGACATTTTGAATGAATGGAAACTGACAAGCCTTTTCAGCAGCAGAAGTCTTTGTATTTGATTCTGACTGCAAAGCTTCACTTAATTCCAATTGCTTCTGCACGCATGTCTTGTTATATACAGTATGACCAGAAAGTAAAAATGGACTAAATAACAAGTCTGTTATTTAGCAATTAGACATTCAGTCAGAATGCAGTGCTGCTATCTGTAAATGAATGTTATCAAGCAGATGATGCAGCAGAACAGGTGGCTTAAGTACAGTAAGTTTTCAAAGTTGTCCATGGGTGGCAGTTGCAGTAATTTCTTTTTGCAAAAGCCAGCCATTTGCATGTCTCAGTCATTGACTCATCATCATCTACCAACTTTCTTGGTATGAAAATATATCTGCTGGAACTGCTCTTTCACTTCTAGCACAGGAAGACACTTTGGGAAATGGTCTTTCTAACCAATTATATTTTAAAGAACTGTCCCTTTACCTAACCTGCTGAGAGCAATAGGTTTGGGCGAGTGGCTGTAGTTCTCCCTAATGTTCCAATTTTTTACAGAGAAAATCTGTTCCTCCACAAACTGTCTTCACTTTTCATACTTAGAAGCAGAGTCTTCCTAACTCCTAAGACTATAATTCTTTACCCCCCACCCCATTATTTTTACATTCTTTTCTGGTATTGGTTAATTTTTATCAGAGGTTTGTAAAGCACCTCACCCCCCTCAAGTTCAATTATTAAATCCTTTTCAGTGTTGCAAAAAAAAAAAAAATACTGCAAACTCTGGAAATCTACCCCTCTACCAACTCCTCTTACCCCTTTTTATCCAGTATTAAACTTTACAAGGATACATTAGGTTGACAGGATAATTTACATGGTTTTACTGAGACCCCATTCAGTTCTTTATCTGAAAGAAACCTGCAAAATTCCAAATCCCTGCTAGGGATATGCAATATCCTTTTTGACCTGTTTAATTATTCAATTGTCATTTGAGGAAAGCTATATACATTGTATCTGTTTGTACCTTGAGTTGTACGCTTGAAAACTTGGAAAACCAATAAAAAGATTAACTGCAAAAAAAGAAAAACAACATTGTTTTACTTTTTTTTATTTTTGTTTGTTTGATCATTCGGATACAACCTTTGAGTATACACTCTTTTACAAAGGTTCCACGTCAGGATGTAAAACAGCAGAGACATAACAAAAACTTGACAGTTAACAGAAAACATAAGATTGCCATGTAATACAGAATATAGATAAATAACACATTTGAGTAACCTAGACAACTGAAATTAAACAGCAGGAGGAGATTCCCAATTAGCAACGTATGGCATAGCTGCCCCAGGAAGGCCTGTCAAGGTAGAATCTTGGAAAGAGTAGGAGAAAGAAAGGGGGAGAATGCGAACAGGGTTTCCCAATTAGCAACATGCGGCATAGCTGCCCCGGGTGGGGCCTGTCAGGTAGAGTATCGGAAAGGGTAGTAGAAAGAAAGGGGGGCAGAGTGCAAACAAGGGGTAGATTAGAGAGAGAGAGAGAGAGAGAGAGGAGAGGAAGGGAGAGAGAGAGAGAGAGGAAAGAGAGAGAGAGAGAGAAAGGGACTAGGAGAAGGAGAATATTTAAGGGAGAGTGGGTAGAAAGGAAGTGTTGGGGATCACGGAGGAAGGGAGTTGGAGGGAGCTTGATGAGGGGTGGCAAGGGATGGCAGGTGGGGTCCAGGGTAGGTAAAACAGTAGAAAAGCTCAGACAGATGAGGGGGGGTATCCAGGTTGAAGATATGGATTCAGGTAAGGCAGTCGCAGGCATTTGAGTTCAGCAAGTTAGCCAGCCTGGGAGTGGGTCCCAAGATGGCAGCCTGGGTAAAAAATTGGCTGGAGAATAGGACACAGGAAGTAATAGTAAATGGAGTCCACTCTGAAGAAAGTGGGGTAACTAGTGGGGTACTGCAGGGTTCAGTATTGGGAACTGTCCTCTTCAATGTCTTTATAAGCGACATTGCAGAGGGACTGGAAGGAAAAGTATGTATCTTTGCAGATGACACAAAGATCTGCCACAGAGTTGATGCACAAGGTGGGGTGGAAAGGATGAGAAGGGAATTGGCAAGGTTAGAGGAATGGTCAAATGTATGGCAGCTTAGATTCAATGCTAAGAAGTGCAAGGTAATGCACCTGGGAAACAAAAACCCAGGGGAAGAGTACACAATGGGGGGTGAGATACTAACAACAACAAAAATGGAAAGGGACCTGGGGGTAGTCATAACAGATGACCTAAAGCTGGGCAAGCAATGTGAGAGGGCAGCAAGGAGGGCTGGGGGGATACTGGGATGCATAGGGAGAGACATCACCAGTAGAAAACAGGAAGTTATTATCCCTCTGTACAGACAGCTGGTCAGACCCCATCTGGAGTACTGCATGTAGTTCTGGAGACCCCATCTCCACAAAGACATAGACAGGATGGAAGCTGTCCAGAGGAGGGCAACTAAAATGGTGCAGGGTCTGCACCGGAAGACATATGAAGAGAGACTTAAGGAGCTTAATATGTATAGCCTCGAGGAAAGGAGGGAGAGGGAGGGAGGACATGATAAAAACTTTCAGGTATCTCAAGGGAATCAACAAAGTCCAAGAGGGTAGCATCTTTCAAAAGAGAGTGTGCAAGAACAAAGGGGCTAATTGAAGATGGGTGGGTGGCTCAGAGGTAATTTAAGGAAGTATTTTTTCACAGAGAGGGTTGTGGATGCATGGAACGGCCTTCCGGAGGAGGTTGTGGAGTCAAAAACAGTGGTGGAATTCAAGCATGCATGGGGCAGTCATAAGGCAATTCTAGGGGGTGTGGGCAGGAAGAAGTATGCTGCTGGTTCACTAGGATCTGCAGCTTATCCATTAGGTAGGGAAATGGGAAGACTGGGTGGGCCAAGCGGTCCTTATCTGCCATCAAATTCTATGTTTCTGTTTCTATGTTTCTTCAGTTTTCTTTTAAAGGACCGAACATTTGCTGTATTGAGAGCTGCAGCAGGGATCTCATTTAGCCATAGTGGAGCTTGGTACATGAAGGTTCTTTGTCCTAGGAAAGTTCTACCAAATGGGACATCAGGCTATGTTGTCACTGTTCTTCATGTGTTGTATTTGGAGCTTGCTTCCTTTACCAGGTCTGCAATGCAGGTAGGGGTTAGGGAGAGCATGGCCTTTCTCCCGAGCAGGCAAGTTTGGTAACATTTTTACTTTTGACTGAGAGACAGAATAATTTGGATAACTTTGTAGATGTTCATTTTACACTGAGACATTGTTACAAAAAAGTTGCATATTTTTGCCTTTTTTTGCAAAGCAGTGATTTGGAATTGTGCAGGTTTCTTTCAGATAGTGCACTAAATAAGAGGCAAAGTAAAAACAGCATTACTTATCTTGTTAACCTTATTTGTAATTGTAAAGTTTAGCATTGGATACAAATGATATAAAGCAGTAACCAAACTCTCATAGTAATACATCTGATACAGTGACAGGACACAGGGAACTGCTTGCTCCTGATTTACAAGATCCCTGTTTGGTCAGTCTTCTAAGGAAACCGTTAAAGATCATGTGCAACAGACTAGTTTTAAAAGATATTGTCTGCATAGTACTGACATTGCTACCCATAAGTAAATCGCCCAGTTTCACTTACATAGACACCGTTCTTTTTCTCTAATTTCATAATTTTCTGAGTGCAGATATTAGCTCAAAATCAGCACGCTGTCATTGTGACTGCAAGAGGAGCATGGTCAGTGGTGACGTATTGTTGGAGTGCCACGGTCTCACTGAAAAGTTATCATCCCTGTGCTCACTGCACACTGGTTCTTACTTTGTTTTTGGCTCTCCAATAATAGCCCAATCATGCCGAAAAGTTTTGTCAACCAACACAACAAATTTCCTGACAGTGTTCATAAGCAGTTACTAGCTGGTGTTGCAACCTTTCTCGGGGAATCCCTAAACCTGTGTAGCGCTAAGAGATTAGCAACCCATTGCATTTGTCTGGCCCCCTCTTCACTGCTCTGGTTAAACAATGTTCCCTTTCCCTTTGTATGGTGCTATTGGATTACAGGTGCCCAAAACTGGACAAAATGAACATGATTACATGACCTGCAGAGAAGCAAGCCTCACCCTGGAGCAGTGTGCTGGAGTCAGAAAAATGCGATGTCAGACAAATGCAAGTTATTGACTCTTTTCCCATACTCAGGTGTACATGCCCACTAGAATGGATGAATTCTATTTACAGGGCATTTTTTTTGTTCTGTGCTGATCTTTCCCTTACTGCATCCCTTTTCTTCATTTCTCTACTGCAAACTCTATAAACTCACCGAGTACTGTCTTTCACTCTGGCAACCCATTCTGATAGCCTGGTTCCGCACACTGGCACTTTGAGGAGCATGTAACAAATTGATCATCGGTGCATAAACTTATATCTCACTCCACGCTAAATAAATAGTCATGTCACCTGGCTACATGCCTCAATGCTCATCTATCCAATGGTATCCACTGTCCCTGCCACCACTTGCACATAACCCAGAGTATTGTTATGGACAGATGCAGCCTGCTTTGTGTACTGAGCATCCAGTCATATGCCATGCTCGCTTTACTGCATATGCCCATTCAGAAATGGATTGGTGAATATTTATTACTTTTCTATTTAATGTCTGACCACATTCAAACACATCAGCAGGCCAAAGCACTGTCAAGGCATACTTCCACAACTGCGTAAAAATAGACACATTGAAACCTGAGGCTGCGGCGTCTGCATAACAAGCATGGTCGCAAGTGGCAAAGCTGTACAAAGTGTTCAATTGTCACTTCACTGACCTTGTTGTGTTAGGGATCTGTCCCTTACAGCCCGATCCTGCCTTACAGTACTATCCCACAGTATTATGCCTGATTCTGGGACATGGGAAGTGCCAAGGCTCAGAGTGCCAGGTATCACTACCAAAGGAACTAACTCCCTGATTCCTGCCTTCCCCATCTCATCCACGGTCACTTTTCCTTTGTTGTTCTCAGTAGTGGAATTCATTAGCACAAACCAAAAGCAAATTATTTACCTCTGTTCTAAATTAGCACACCCCAATGAGTGACTTTTATGTACTGACCAAACTTTGCTCTGGATTGTAATTTCAATGGCACCTGTGTACGGAAACTGCACATCACCCCCCCCCTCCACACTCACACACACACACACACAAACACACGCAAGACACACACACACACACACACACTACAGGGGCAGATTATAAAGCAGGCTTTCAGCTGTTTGTTGGCAAAAATGCACATTTCCTCATCTGTTGCATAACACAGTACTACTTGACACTGCTGCGTACCATTTTTGTGAATGCCTTTGGAACCCTTGTGATTGCAATGCTGTCAGCATTCCTTTCTGATTCTGTGCTTTCCATACCATTGGGCCCAACTTACCAGTGTTGTTGCCTCTTATCCCACAATCGATTTCCTCTCCATCCCCCTTTCTCCAACCCATTCTATGCTTTCAATTTTCTGTCATTCCTTGTCACAGACTGGTTCAACCTTTTTCACACTGTTCCTGTTGTCACAAAGGATATAAACTGAGGCATCAGACTCTCAAATCACTACTCAAGTTATAGCAGTAACGTTTATGTGTCTACAGTTCCGTGGCTAGCAATATCGTTTTAGACTGTGCGCATAACTGGAGCAATCGTCAACTGTTGGTGGCAATGGTATGAGCATCACTTGGTCCTGGCACTTCTGAGTTTGTTTCAACTTTTTCTCCTCTGTCTTCCATTACTGTCTCCAGGCATTTTTCCACTGGAGCTGTTACTGGCACTGTCATTCCTTTTACTGTGATCTTGTTGTGCAACATTAGCATAATATTCCTGTTCTTTGTAAGTACTGCCTCTAACTGCATTTATGTTACTGTTATTGTTTCCCTACTTCATTAGTAATAGCTAAACTTCAGGTTGTGATTATTTGGACAGTGTATATCTAATCGCCTTTCATCTCAGTTTTTGCATGCCACTGACAGCTGGGTTTATCATGCCTATTTACAGAAAAAAATTACCATACACAATCCCTTAGTGGATTTGTAAGCACAGTCATGGTACAGTGTTTCTGTGGCTGAAATTATTATTTTTTGGGGGTCACGTCAGCAACTCGCTTTGTCTTCATATTCATTTTTCACCATTTGTGGACAGAACATATAGCTTGTAGACTTCGTCACTTATTGTCATCCTTACATACCTTCTTCATTGAAATGTAATATTGTCATTGCCTTTCTTGCTGTTGTACTATTCTCTGAAATTGTTGCAAGTTATTTTATTAATATTTCTCCCGTGTCAAATACATTACTTTATCACATTGGGCTAGATACCACTGGCTTACCACAGTGGATACTCTCATTGTTCTACCAGAACACAATAAATTTTTTTAGCAAATGTTTGCCAGTGAGGCTCTTTCTTTCTTTTCTTCTCTTTGTTCTCCTGTGTGTTTTGTTTCCTGTTGTGAGTAATCTCTGTTCCACTTCATGACCGTCACTGAATTCTGAACACTATCAAGTACTGTACATCATGACTTCCTGCTCTACCTTTGCATCTCTGAACTATTTCTGATTTCTAGATTGTGTTTACACCTCTATCAATATGCCATGCTGTGCTGCCTTTGGTTGCAAACATGATGTTTCTAGTGGCCGCAGCCTTCATCATTTTCCTCTGGACAATGCATGGAGGCGACAATGGGTTGTAGCCATTAAACGGGAACACTGGGTGCTGGTCAGTCACAGTGTTCTTTGTTCTGATCACTTTGAACTGGATCAGTTCGACATACTCCCCAGTGTTTTACAAAGCGTTGGGTTTCACACTGGTCAGTGTAGGCTGAAAAAAGATTCTGTACCAACACTCTTCTGTCACCGTAAGGAGACAGCAAGAAGAACTAGCATGGCATCTGCAAAGCGACAGTGCATTGAGGTTCAGTACATCAATACTTTCCTGTCACCGTACTGTCTATTTTTTGTGTGTTCATCTGGATTTAGCATGCACTGCTTTCATTACTAACATTTCCACTTTGTTTACCACTAAGGTTCTCACAGAGCTTGGGATCATGGATGGCCCAAGAGAAGCATGTATCACTGACAATGTAGATGAAGACTTGACAACCCCTGAGTTGGCCAATTCAATGGATACTGCACTGACAAAAGTGAACACCACAACGTGGGTCATGAAGTGAAGCACACCTCATCGATGCAGACAGACAGCACAATAAGTTCACATATCATCCCTCTCTGGATTCATTTGGATTTTGCTGTTTGTCCAGAACCTACACATGTTGTTACATTGTCATCAGAAGACTCTGAAGTGGCACTTTTGCAGCATAATCACTTCAACTACTTTGATTCCATTCCATTCCATTTTGGTTTTGCCTTTTGTTTTTAGTCATAGATGCTCAATTATTGCACCACCCAACCATCAAGTCTAATGCTGTTGCAAATGCAACAACCAGTTTCCTGTTCTGTGCTTGGGACTGTGGCATTACTGAGCCCCCCCCTTGCAAAGTATGTGGCATTCTCATTGCCCACCCAGTCCACGACTCCAGTCAGACCATCCATTGTTCTATACCATTTATAAAACTGTGGTGTCTGTGGTGCAAGTGACAGCAGAACCTTGGTTATTGTTGCTCATCTGCACAGTGTGCATAATAAGAGGTTTCATAGGCATTCACACCCCACCACTAATCCAATCTTGATGCTTGTGGTGCTTTTTGCAGCATTTACCAGTGCTCTTTGCAGCATGTACCAGTGTTTGTTTTGGTGTGGAATTTGGAGCATCCAGGCATGGACTCCTGTCTGAATCTCACTGTGCATTATAATGTTTACAAAATGTCCTGTACATGGCACCAGACCTTACATTTTGTGGATGAACCCATATAGGACACAATTTACAATCTAGTGTCCTACCACTTAGGAACACAGTGGCTGCTGAAGCCTTGTATAGCTGGTGCTGTTACTGAACATGCTGAGATATACAGCTGTGCCCCAGTCAGTGCCATACTTTCTTTTTATCATTTAACATTTTTTGCACCCCCTGTACAGCCCTCATCTAACCAACCTCCCAGCCCTGTCAAACAGAATTACTGGAGCTTAACTTATACCTGGACTGGGAGCGGAGTCTGCGGGGAGTCAGTAACATCCTGCCGCTGGTGATTTTCTGTCCATTTACTCCCAGGGGCCCCAGGAGTGGGTATGCATGCATGTGAAGGCATGCATTAGTCCCAAGGCCCCAGCAATGGCCCCTTTCCTCCCATCTTAGGCCTCTTGTCTGGATCCTCCTGGCCTGTGCTGTCCCCAGCCTCCTCCAGGTGGCAGCCATCCACTGGAGGAAGCCCTTACACCTACCTGGAGAGGAGAGCTTGCCTGTCAGCAGCTCCATCCAGCTCCACCCTTCCCCACCCATTGCCGACCTCCAATGGCCCTGGCTCAGTCCCGAACCCAGGTCACCAGCGTGCTGCGAGGTAAGGCGTCCAGCACCTCAGCCCTCAGCACCACCGGGCTGGCTATCAGTGCTACACTTTCAGTCTGTATCATCGCACATAAATGCACTCTTGTGTGCCATTGTAGTCCTCACAAAGTGATGGAATGATGGGGTTGTGAAGCAGGGGTGTGTAACTGATATTGCCACAGAATGGAAACAGGGTTCTGAGCCACAGGTACTGTTTTCACTCAGAGGATATGAATGCCTCCATTTTTGGTGTATGTTGATGATTGCCTTTTTGCTACATAGAAGACTAAAGACTGAACATTGCATGCACTGCCACTTACGAACATACAAAATTAACTGTATAAATGGGTCTTCGGGTCTGTGGAGTCTGACTGAGTGTGCATCTAGCACCTCATTACGCTGCATCACCTACTTTTCCCTTTTCATAAGTGTCCCTGCACCTGACTTAGACCAAACCCCACTTGACGCTGCCCACCATCTTACAGCACACTATATTGTCTGGCAATGTGATCTATTTGTCCACCACTGTGTCACTGAAATAATGCCTCCCCAATTTTCTGGTTCCTCATCCTTACAGTGCTGGCAATACTGAAAAGGAGCAATTGGGTTGTTTTTGCAGATTAGATGTACTGAGAGCACAACTGAAACTCGTGTTCCATGGGTAACTGTAATCACAATCTTTCCTGGATGACTGAGGCCCACACATGTGGTGCCAACTCATGAAAGCATCATTGTGGTTTAGGATGTAAAACTTGGGCCGGCAAGTGTGGCATCATATAAGCCATCACACATGCGGTTATTCTTTTTGGCTGCCATTTGAAAATAGCTGATTAGAAACATAGAATACAGAACATAGCAACACAGAAACTGTGGCACACTGGCAAGACCATCTCAAGTGTGCCAAAAAACCTTTACTTTTTTTCAGTGTTGTTTCTGACATGGAAGCTCACATCTGGTGTCAAATGCCCCCCCGCCCATTGAAATATTAATAGTGTTCACCGACATCGGAGTACCCAATCCCTGTGTCAACATTATGAACCCCTAAGCACTATGGAACATTGGGGAACCCACTTCCAGTGTCCCAAAATAATGTTATCCCTGCCATAAAAAAAAGAAAACTGTCCCCAACGTCTTTCTTTTTAAATCCTAGAAAAAAGAAAACAGTCCCTTGTTATCTCCCCTGTCCCCCTCCCCCACCCCGACCCTCCCACTGAGCACCCACCTTCCCACACACCCTCTCACCCTATACCTACTTTGGAGGTCAGTGGCTGTCATCTTCTCTGGACTGGGACACATCCATACTCTTCAAAGCCCAACAGCAAACTGAGGAATCAAGATAGGTTTGTATTATGGCTCTCAATGGGGTTTTCAACTTATGTTGATAGCTCAGTCATTTTTATGAATTTTTACCCCACATTTTAAACACGGGGTTCTTGGGACCCCTACTCATGAACACTGTCACTGCCATTTCATTATTCAGTCCTGAAAGGTGATTTTGCAGTCACTATATGGAATCTCCTTTCTGGACTGATTAATGAAATGACAGTGCCAGTGTTTATGAGGGGAGGTCCCAAAAAGCCCATGTTGAAAATGTGGTGCAAAAATTCCCAAAATTGACTGTATTACAAGTGTGCATTGCATATTTTCAATGCATATTTGTACCTTCACCAATTTTTTAAATTTTCATTCCAGATTTTCAACATAGAGATTTTTTCACATTCCTCATGAACAGTGCAGCTGTCATTTTTTGCATCCTGCCCAAAATGTGTTTTTGCAGCTGGGGTGCAGAATGGCACAGTCGCTGTGTGAAGTCAACTTTTGGGATGTACTAATGAAATCCCAGTGCCACTGTTCATTAGGTCAGGTCCCAAAAAGGCCATGTTAAAAATGTGGTGCAACAATTACCAAAAATGACTGTGTTATGAGTGGCGTTGCGCAGTTTCTATGCATATTTGTAACTGCGCCAATTTCTAATATTTTCACTCCAGATTTTCAACATTAGGATCTTTTCACACCATCTCATGAACAAATACACCTGTAATTTCTCACATCCTGCCCAAAATGTGTTTACACAGCAGTGGCAGAAAACAGCACAGTTGCTGCTCAAAATCACCTTTTGGGACTGAGTAACGAAATAAAAGTGTCAGTGTTCATGAGGTGGGGTCCCAGAAAAGGCTGTGTTGAAAATTTGCAGCAAAAATACCAAACATCCCCACAAAACTGGAATACTATTATACCATTTCAAAAGGTAAGGAAATTACTTAACAAAAACTTTGTTTAAAACAAAGTTAGGGTTCTAGACATAGGTCTTTAACCAAAGTGATACAGGTCAGGAAATTGGATGTTAGGATTTACAACTGTTATACCCCTTCCCCACCAAACCCTACCATTGTAAGTACACCACCCAACCTCCACACACAAACAAGTGTCAGGTTTTGCCTTAGGGTCATGGCCCCCACTACACCCAACCCTAACTTCGCAACACCACCCCCACCCTCTACACACTGACAAGTGTCGGGGTGTGCCTTAGGGTCATGGACCCTAACGCTCACCCAATTCTCCTGTACTATACTGTACCATGTCAGGTTCCTTACAGATGGAATGGAGTGAGTGTTAGGGTTACAAGATGTTTTAACAGAGCCCAAATTTGCTATAAAATGGAGATTAGTGGCTTTGTGAATGCAGTGCTAATGAAGTGATGAAATTTGCACTGTGGTTGTCTGATCTCCATGTCACTTCAAGTTCAAGTTTGCCTGTTACACCCAAATGATTTATATTACACTGAAACAGTGTGTGAAGTCTGTTTTTACTTCTTGTACTTTTGAAGTTTCCTTAAAAACACTGTTTACATGCAGCCTTTCTGATTGTACCCCATGAATTATCATGCACATTTCTTACAAAATGTCTGTAGGTCTATCAGATTGTCATTGCTCCCTGTGACTCAGGCAGCAGTGGCCAATCACGGAGGTGAACAAAGAGAATATGCTGGTCACCAAGTGTGGTGGTGGGAGGGGGTCCCTGTGGTGGGCAGTGGGCTGGGTGCTGTGGGAGGGCAGCTACAATTTGTGAAATTGAAATAACTGGGGATTTGTTTTTAATGGAGGGTAGGGGCTTAAAGAACTAGTGTTATGGATCTGTTTAAACAGATTATTTTGACTGGACCATGTTGAGATGCTTATAAACATAAAACAACATATTAAAAACACTTTTTATTAACTTATTTTGTATGTCTGTGAACAGCTGTTTCTGACCTTGGCTCTGGTCCTGACTTCTGATATGTGTCACTTGCACCAGTGGGTCCTGACTGGAAGTGGTGAGGTGGGGGGATTGCTCAAACAGTCCCTATGTGATTGTCAGTGGGTCTGACAGTACCTGCAATTATCTGTCACATTAAATGCCAGCCAAGTCACTTAGACAGCTCCCATACAAAATCTGTAGTATTAATGTGTGTATGGTGTTTTTCTTTTGTTTGTGTTTGCTATGGTGAATATCAACAGTATAAGCATGTCCTGTCACAGAATTTGGTTTGGCAAAATCACACTCACTGCTTGTGAGGTGCATTCTGAGTTTTGCAGTATAGTGCACTGCAAGCCATTGGCCGCTCACAGCCTGCCTGCCTCATCTAACTGTGCGGTGTTGTTCCAAATAAGCTCCCAATTGCAGCTCAAAGACAGCAGCTTCTACATCACGCTCCTGTCTACCACTGCACTTGCCCCTTACCACTGTATTTTGCCTGGGAGGTACTGTACAGAGACTGAAGACAGCAAAGTCACAGTAAGGATAAGGGAGAGCTCCAGAAACACTCCGGTAAGGAAAGAACTGCCACAACTCTTACTGAAGCATAATTGTGTAGTAGTTACTTATGTTTTACGTTCTTGCTTGTCTAGACGCAGAGCATATTTAATGAGCTTGTGCTCAAAGGTATTATTCAAGATCTCAATAAATAAATAAAAACCCTTCTGAGCACAAAAACTGCTCTCACAACATGCCACCATGGGGAGTGGGGGCATGGGGCATAAACAACTAATTTCAGACAGTGTAAGACACTCTGATTTTTGTTTTTCTTTCACAGTGGTGTGTGGGGGGTATTTTTGGCAGAAACTTGCTGTCAGACCACACAAACTGCACTTTCATGGCTGTTCCTCTTCATCTTTACACAGGAGTAAGACGGAAACTCAGCTTATTTACAAGGGCACGGATTGTCAAACAAAGTGAGGGGGGGGTGTGAGAAGGGACAAAGAAATGATAGTTTACTCACCTGGTAAAGGTGATTATAGGAGCACCTTCTTACAGCTCCCCGAGTCTCAACACATGGGTTATAAGCACTCTTCTCATAGGCTGATGCACAAAAGGAATCCCAAATTTTAAATCCGATCCTTCTCCTGCCTTGTAGCTCCCAGAATCCCCAGTATGAAATCTTCCAGAGCTTATGCTACTCCTGAAAATATAATATAAGAAATCCAACCATACAGGACCCTCAGCCACCCCTGTAGGAAAGCTGGTGGGTAGGGAAACACAACACAATTTAAAGTTATGCAAAGGGCAATTATTTACTTTCCATTGTATTCCAATCAACATGGCAACAAGTTCCACTGTTACTGGCAGTGCAGGACTGAACGTCTGCTACTCTACATTTACTGATCAGTATTGCACATACTGTACATTCTTTAATATACAATCCATTATTCTATTATTCAGTTTATTGCTTGTTATGTTCCTTCTCAATGGGTGGGATATGGAGTGCTGTAAGAAGGTGCTCCTATAATCACCTTTACCAGGAGAATAAACTACCATTATCTATCGCACCTTCTTACAGCACTCCAAGTCTCAACACATGGGTGATTATACAGCAGTATTGGACTTGTCTTGGAAGGGAGGAGGAATATAACTCAAAGCTATCTGGAGAATCTTGCAACCAAACTCCGAGTTTCCTGTTGCTGTGGCATCCAACTGGTATTGCACACCAGTGTCATTATAAGTTTTGTTAGTGAGCTCCCGACTGGCTTGGATCAGTGTGTCTGTCACCTTACCGGATACCCCTATGTTCAACAGTGTAGCCTTCTGAATGGCCATGCTGGCAATTTCAGTGGTCGGGGGTCTACGTGTCAGACTGGCCCTTGGAGGTCTTGATCGGTGTTGTCTACAGAAGAGTATTGAACTGTGGTCACTGGTGAGAGAGCTCTATATGAACAGTGTAGACACTACAATAGGGGCGAACTGAGAAACTTACTGAACTGCACTGAAATGCATAAAACTAATGAATTGTAGCCTCTGGCCAAGTATGACTGTGTTAACAGTGTCTGCTGTACTTGATCTGCATGTCATACCTGGATTTAATGTTATGAAGGTTCCCTGTCCCTTCCTCCATGATCTGGATTAATTAAGCGATATGGAGGAGGATGGTGTCACTCCTAGGAGCCACTGCAGTGGGGAATCCAGGAGGTCACTGGCCATGGCTGACAGTGGGTTACCCAGTGGATTGATCACTTCTTTACACCCTGCTGAAAGTACTAAAGGCACATATCTAGTGTTTTGGTCACTAGTAGTGTGTGTGTATGTGCCGTCATATGGTACACGATACTCAATACATCAAAGCTGGTTGGTCAGACTTCCCCTGGTCTGTGTGTTACCCTGAATGACCCTCGGAATCCAGCACTGCACCCTGGTGTAAGGGGTGGGTGTGACGGTTCCCATAAATCTGGCTATACATCTAGGCAGATAGAAGGATTGATCAACCTATATATGGGTAGGTGTCTTTACCTATAAATACAGTATGTATGGATGCTTGGGTAGGAGTCTATCTACCAGCACATATGGCAAGTCAATAGAGGTTGAATACACCCCACATTTCCATCTTGAAAATGTCTGTGGGTCCATGGAATAGAATTTCAGCACCTTCTACCTTAGGAGACCTATACTGCATTAAAACACACCAGTTACCTACTTTCCGTGACTGTTTGTGCAGCTGAGATGGCTGCAAAAGTACTGTTAACAATAGTATCTCGGTCATGCATTTTAGCTGGCCTGAGTGAAAATACAGATATGCTCAGGGTTTTCATCCCCTTATGGCTTCTGCACTGTGGCCTGCTTATTTGATTATTGTAATTGAGTCAATATGCTGCATGTGGCAGGGTTGTATTGGACAAGAGTTGCCGTGTAGGGATGTATTGTATGTGTGCCTCTTTTAGTCTTCTTTTGTCAAAAATGTAGCCAGACCCCGTAGTGGTAAATATGGGGAGATGTGTCTCCCTTAATAGGGCTTCTAAGTTCTGTTCCTCTTGCCTCCTTTTCTTCCTTGGCCTACCACTGAAAACCTGTTAGGCCTCTGATACAGGCAAGGAGGATGATGGTGGATGGGGGGAGGTCAACCTGGATTGGGATTGCCAACCTCTGTCCCTAAACTCAGTGGCTTTAAGTAGTAATCAGTGATTTTAATGTGGCTGCTGCTTCTGAGAGTCCCCCTTGTCTGAGGGCGAGCTTAGGACCACACCCCTTTGTTCCTGTAGTCTGTAAGTCTGTGAGGGATGTCAACTGCTAGGGCAGTCATGGGGGGGTGGTGGTCGCACCCCTAGGTGAAAGATGGCGAGAACAAAATGGCCACAGTTGTTTTGGGGGTATGCCCTGTGAACAGAGCAGGGACAAACATAGCCACATTGGGAGGAAGATGTAAAAAGCAGCCCAGGCACAACCCCACCAGCTGACAAAGAGATGGTGCTGACAGATAGTTATTGATTACACTGGAGCCATGGTGCATTCATGGAGGAACCAATGTCAACGGAGTGGAACTGCCACAACTCGATCAAAATTGTTTCTCGGGGACCCTTGGTCAGAATAAGTTTTGCAGCTCTCGCCTTATGGATAAACCTGACAGAATGGCCATTTGCCATGGGGCATAGTATGCTAAGGAAAAATATGGTCCCCAGAGTGTATTTTTTTTAAACAGCCAAACCCTCCTGCTTCTAGATGCCATTGTTATTTTCTGCAAATATTTAAGCTGCTTTGGACATTGATTGAGTCAGATTGTGACTTACTGGGTGACCATAGCACTGTGACAATCATTATATCCAAAGGACACCCTGAGGATATCAGTCAGGCTTCAGTATTGGCATAAACTGGCTTACTGCTGTAGCAGAATTGAATGCAAAGTAAAATTAATAGCCCTTGCAATGAATCACCGCATAACCAGGCTTTTCTTATTAAGGGTACTATCCCCTTCAAAAACGCTTTTTGTATGCTTAATTCCCCCCCCCCCCCAGCATGGCTGTGGCTGAGTAGCACATGCACAACCTGTGATGCATTTGCCCTTCCTTAGCCAATTGTATGTCTTGCTTTTTAATTATGTACATTCTGATGATTGACTATATAGCTTTGTACTAACTATATAGTTCTGTACTTGCAGTTCACACAAACTTTTCCCCCTAAGTATGCGGGATGACCCATTATATCATGATCAGAAATTTTTTTTTTCCCCCTTCACAACACTAGGGGCTACTTAGCTCTGTACTTGTAATGAAAAAAATGGTTATGACCATAGAAGGTAGCCTGTCGAAGGTGGAGGCTGAAGCTGTTGAACCACCCTGTCCAGACCACCAGTGTCATAAGTCCTGCTGAAGCATTCAGATGGTGTGCCAAGTATTTGGAGCAAATGAGCATTCTGTGAGGGCTCTGAATGCAGTTGTTGAGTGGGGGCTGCTTAGGCTCTGACACTGCTTCCAGTCTGAGTGGATCATGACTTAAGTGTGAAAGGGTTGTGCGGGGTGCCAATATTTAGCAACATATCTTTGTTATTACAGTACTGCCTGTGGGGATAGAGGACACAGTCTGTCTCATTAGAAAATGGTATTCATTCCTGCTACGAAAAGAGTTTAAGCCTGCACTGGTTGAGTCATTCGAGTAATGCTTAAGCCACAAGACTTTTGGAACTAGGTACCTACAGTAAAATGGTGCTCAATAAACTCTTGAGGACAGTCAAGGCCTGGAGGATATACATCCAGCTTCTCTTGTTTCAAAAGGCAGGCTTATAACTTGTTGCTCTTTAATGTAACATTTCATTATATTAATTTATTGTTTATATCTGCTACATTTCCCCTTTAAAACATATGAAGAGTATGGCCCCCCTTAAGGGGTACCCTCTCGTGTCCGACATCTTAGGTCGGTACTCGTTGGCTGCCTCCATCTTAGAGGTGGAATAGTATGTAGAGAACACTAGAGGTGCCTGGGAGGATAGAAGCATCGCATGAATTGTGATGTAGCTCCCAAGGATGGTGGCACAAAAAGCAAATGTCAGGCATCCCACAGTGTATGGAGGCTGTAGTGCAGGGGCCGGGGAAGTCCCTACCAGTATTTGGCACATTAGGGACCTCAGGCGGGGTATCCCCACACACAGGGTGTACTTTCAGTAGTGGGATGGAGGGAGGACTCGCAGTCCCGGTTCCAGAATCCTGCTCAAAGTGGGTAAGCTGAAAGCTTACTTACAGTTACAACCTGGAAGTATAGAGAAGTTAAGTGACTTGCTTAGGGTCACACAGTATGCAAGAGTGGGCTGTGGGACTCAAACCCAGGCCTTCAGATGTACAACTCAGAGCCTTAAACCACTGCACTATACTGCCTGAGACTTCCAAAGTAAGGAGTGTAAGGGGAAGGGAAAGATTGAATCCCCAATGGCAGGCTTGCCTCTGAACACAGTAAACCATGAGGCAATCGGGGGAGCGCCATGCTCCACTCAGGAACATACATTGTACAGAGGTCACGACCTACGGTTGAATAAGGTAAACCGGGAGGTTGAGTAAGGCACTGGTAGCGAATTACAGACTGATCAGGACAACTGATCCAGGCACCTGTTCCCCTTCCTTGGCAGAATGAGGTAAACTGAGGGGGGGGTATGAATTCCTTAGGGAATGGCACAATAAACCTAATTAAGTACCTTTATACACAGTTTTAGCTGGCTCTGGTGCCACATTGGCTAGGTTAGTTTAATAAACAAAACTAGTTCATAGCCCCAGTCGAGAGTACCCTAGGGCTTGAAACGTCAGCGAATTAAAGGCAAAAGGAGACAATTTAAAACAAGAAGTCAGCAACACGTGCCCCCACTGCAGACTGTTAATTCCCTAGAAGCCAAATAGTAGGGAATAAAAAGGCACTGTTAAGCAGCAAAGCTGCAGGCTGTTATTTCCCTAGAAGTCAAAGGAAGGGCATAAAAGACACTGTTGTACAGCAGAAATGGGGATTATCATTGCTGAATATTTGCCCCTTGTGCTCTGCAAGGCGTCACTGGGCTAAAAAAAGAACCCTCAGGTATGGTGCTCCAATAGGGCTCTTGTCTCTATAAGAAGTGTGGCTTGGATGTGGGCACCATTAAGCGAATGAGCAAACAGCACCACCATCTTGGAAAGGGAATCACTCCCTTAAGTCTCGCTACCAGGTCCCGTGAGGTTTCGGCCTCTCATCTCATGGCATTCCTAGCCAAAATGGCGATGTCTGGAATTGAAGGGAAGGAGGAGGTACCACGTGGAGATGGCATGGAGCAGAGCCCTATGGCTTGAATAGCAGGATGCTGGCAGTTGGCAGCACAAGGAGTGACCAAACACTGAGGGAGCAGTCCGGGGACTTGCAGAGACTCGCCTGGTGAGTGGAAGCTGACAGATTCATTTGGGCAGGTGACCACTGAAAAAGCAAGCAGAGATAGCTACAGGGGGGATCCCTAAGGGGGTCACAGTTAACAAGGTAAACTGTGACCCCCAGGGTAGCCAGTGCACCTTCCATGAGCTGCAAAGTGCAGCATTGGCCACTTCCCTTGTCGGCTGAATGAGATAAGCCGACAAGGGGGGCTCCCAGTCTTTGTTAGGTGTGCACAGCTTCCTACCTCTCCTCGGCTGAACGAGGTAAACCGAGGGGGGAGGACTACACAGATGGGCACTGTGAGGCACAAAATTGCTGGTAGGAGTGAAAACACTAGTGCAGTTTTATTGAATTGTTTGAAATGCATCTCTATGCTGAGCCCTACGCCATGGAGACTATCCTGCTCTAGCATTGCTTTTAAAAACCACAGTCTTTTTCTCAGAAAATGCCACTATTTCTTTAAAGGCTAGCCCTTGTTGTAGGCATTCACAAAATATTTTTGTTTGGGATTTAAAATTAATACTGTATCTTACCTTAAGCTTGGCACAGAGCCAGATGAAAACATGATCAGCCTGGGAAGATGCACAAAGAAAAACTGGGGATTCTGGGAGCTACAAGGGAGGAGAAGGATCAGATTTTGAATTTGGGATTCCTTTTGTGCATCAACCTATGAGAAGAGCACTTATAACCCATGTGTTGAGACTCGAAGTGCTGTTAGAAGGTGCGATAGATAATGAGACAGCTTAGCTCCATCTGCAGCTTAACACCTCATTAACTGTAGTTTCCTATGGTCAGCCTGCGGTGTTTATCTTGTATTTAGTTACTGCTCCCCCCCCCCACAGGTAGTCACATAGGTTTAGACCCATAGTATGTTCTAGAGCTGTGTGGAATACAAAATTCCACCCACGGAATGCCCGTGGAATGACCATTCCAATTCCACAGAATTTCGCAAAATGTTACATTTTAGTTATTTCGCTATACTTTTAAAATTATGTGTCCAGATAACACCAAATTTGGAACATAAACACTACCCCTTCAACTAAGCAGATTATGAGGTGATAGTACAGTGCCGGTGGAAAAGAGTACCAGGGACATGCTCAGCAGAGCACAGGGAATAAACTGTCGAAAAAGTACAATTTTTTTACATAGTACAGCTGCTTTAAATGGGATTGAATTAAAAGTAGTCAAACTTTCACAGCATTTAAAAACTTCATTTTGCAAGAATGTATTTTACAAATTAATAAACTTCTAAAACATCAAAACTAGAGATTACAGAGCAATTACATTTGGCAGGTCCTTAGACCTTACAAGGAGACCGTGTGTGCCAGTTTTATTAATTGCTTACTGCCAGAAATTGCAAAATAACATGTACTTAAAGTCAAATCCCATGAGTCTTTGTGAAAATTGTAGAATTTCATGAAAAATTCCATAAAACAGAAATTTTCTAATTTCACTCAGTCTTATACAGGGGATTCTAATTAGAGGATAGGGTATAAGAGGCAGGTAATGCAGGGGGTCACCAGGTTCTGAAGGTAGATGCACAGTTTCACTAAGAAATGGACAGTTCAGCTGGGTAGACCCCCAGGCTGGAGCCAGACAGCACAGAGTGTGAACAATTCCAATCTGAATGCGGGATATTTAAGGATCATATCCAGTAAATGTATGATCCAGGGAGCCTGGTGTACATGCAAGTCTAGGACTTAGAGTTACTCAAAAAAACGTAGTGGGGGGAGACAATGTCTTGGGCAGCAGGAAGAAAGAATTCTGGCTATTCCAACAGGGTAGGTTGATAGGAAAAGGAGACAGTGACTCACGTTTTAAGAATGTTTGTCACTTTACAGAAGAACAAAGAGGATATCAGTGGGATCAGTAGTTCTACTGAGTCAGTCTAGCTATGCCAAAAGAGAAGGAGGGTGGGGTAGTCACTGAGTGAGGAACAGCAGGACTGCAAGAAGCTCAGCCCAGCTTATCAAATAAAGTAATGATATGTGCATTGTTAATGTTAAATTCCACAAAAAAAAAATTCTGGATGCTTCATCTACAGAATATGCTCTCATAAATATGTGAGAAAATGTTACTAATATTTTTTTTTCGCTTCTGCAAAATTGAAACTGCTTAACCAATTTATCCAGTTGTGTTAAACACCAGGATATACAGACTATGGATAAGCATGTCAAATGTTAACCCTGTGCATGCAAGAGCAGAGAAGTTACAAACATTCACATTTTTGATCATTTTTAGAAAATTTTGCAAATATTTACATAGTAAAGTGTTGAACCCCTGTATCTTAAAAATCTCTTATCTAATTCATTCCATATTTAGAACATTTTAAAAGCATTACAGAAAGGTTAGCCATACTAATGTACACATGTCTAGCTCCAAAAGTGCCTGAGTTGTATATAGATGAAATGTATTCATGAAATTTCTTGAAAAAAATAAAATGATAGATTTGGATCAAATATAATTTTACGATGATACATCATACTGTCATGAAATCTAGTACATTGTTAGCAAACCTATCATCAAGAAATCATGCCAAATTTAAGATCCATGGCCAAACAGATGGTTAAGGTATATACAGATAAAAAATGTTTATGAAATTTCACACAAACAATAAAATGACAATGTTTGAACACCTATAATTTTGAAACTGTCTTACCAAATTACATGATATTTGACATGTTTTTGGCCATTGTCCCAAAAAGTATATATTCCACAGACCTCTACTATGAATGGTTATTGAGCTATAACTAAATTACTAAAATTTAAAAATTCCATGAAAGTTCGACAAAATTCTGCAGAATTTTGCAAAAGTTTGTCGAAATTCAGCGGATTCGGAATTTTCCCATTCCACACAGCTCTACCTACAAGTAAAAAAATTTAAATTAATCTAAACTAAAATCAGGTTATTTTTCCTGAGGATTTACCTTGCTGCTTATACCTGCCTGCCTAGTACACACAGTGCTCTGCTTGTGACATCAGAATAATTTCCAAGGCATCAGAAAGATGCTGTCATAAGGTCTTAAACAGAAAACTGTTATGACTTGTTTTTTAAGTGTAAGTTTATGGAGCAGAAGATAAGGCCACAACAGTTGGGGCTCATTTCCAATGGTTACAGATTCAAATGTTCTACATATCATTATACACTTCCACATAGAGCTGATACTTGTTATAACTACTGCAGTACAATACAAATAACATTGAATTGATTGCAACTTTCAGAAAAGATATAGTACATATTATAAAATGGTTCAATGTCAATATAGCTCAATCATAATAGTGCTGGTAATATCAGCATGCACATAGCAGCGCGTTACAACATTAGCGTTGGTATGTATTAGCGCTAGTCAAATAAGCACAGCAGGAATGTTCACATCTGAGGATAGTACTCAGGACAGAATTTCTTCTGTATTGATGTCAGCTGCATAAAATGAAAATTAAAATTGAATGTTTAATTACCTGAAATGCCTTAAATGTCCACCATCACTGCACACTGGAATGTTCCCTGACATTTCCATACCCTAACTTTAGTTCCTGACCCCGTTGCCAACGTCAAAGAAACACAGCATAACAAGGTACATTCTCTTTATTAACAACAAGGATGAAATAAATAAATGAGGATGAGTACACTGTTCCTATCAGTGGATCAGCACTGGAACATTTTACTTCCTTAGGCCTCCTGGGTCAGGGTAAATGTCTTCCAGTAACAGGCCTTTGTAAAAGCACCGTGTCCTAAATTATTGAGTGCAGTGCTTTCCTATTTGTTTGTATCTTTCATCTCTAGTTCTGCTGATGCCTGCCCTGTTCCTAACAAACTCTGTAGTTGCACAAGGAGGTCTCTTACTACTACTACTACTAGGTGTCAGCGTGGTTCAGTTGCCTCTGGACCACAAGGTCGTGGGTTCTTGTCCCACACCAGGATTGGACTTGCACCTAAAAATCGCTGGCATCCGAGTGCAGTATTGGGGGGTGCTGTACTGCTGGGGTGTGGCATCCTTCAGATGAGACGTTAAACTGAGGTCCCTTCTTCGGTGGTCCGGGAACACGTCTGCACTCTTCAAAGCCGACCATGAACTGAAGAAATGCAGGTAAGCTGTATAATGGAATAAATAGAGGTTTTTCAACTTTAGTGCATATATCGGGCATTTTTGTGAATTTTGGCCCCAAATTTTCAACATGTGTTTTTTGGGATCCCTTCTCATGAATTCTTGCACTGTCATGGTGTTATTTGATCCCAAAAAGTGATTTTGCAGTCACTGTGCAGAATCACCTTTGGGACTGAGTAACGAAATGACAGTGCCACTTGTTCATGAGGAGGCCTCTCAAAAGCCTATGTTGCAAATTTGGTGGGAAAATCCAAAAATGACTGTTTTACAAGATGTTGCACCAGCAATGCATGCTCATACGTTATGCATTCAATATCTATTTCCATACCAGATTCTCAACATTGACATTTTACCACACCTTCTTGTGAACCATACAGCTGTCATTTTTCACATCCTGGCCAAAATGTGTTTTCACACTTCCGGCGAAGAATAGCTCTATTGCTGTGCAAAATCAGTGTTTGGGACACATTACAAAAAAGACAGTGACACTGTTCAGGAGCAGAGGTCCTAAAATGCCTGTGTTGAAAATTTGGTGACAATACTCCATAAAATGACTGTTTTACGAGCATGTGTAGCAACTGCGCAACGCACGCTCGTAAGTTAGTGCATTCACAATATTTTCAAGCCAGATTCTCAACATTGGCATTTTGCTTCACCTTCTTGTGAACCGTACAGCTGTCATTTTTCACACCCTTGCTGAAATGTGTTTACGCACTTACGGCAAGGAATAGTGCAATCGCTGTGTGAAATCAGTGTTTGGGACACACTATGAAAATGACAGTGACACTGTTCATGAGCAGAGGTCCTAAAATGCCTAGGTTGAAAATCTGGTGACAATACTCAATAAAATGACTCTGTTACGAGCATGCACTGCACAGTTTGCACGCATGCTCGTATGTTCGCAAACTTATGATATTTTCACTCCAGATTTTAAACAGTGATATTGTTCTGCACCTCCTAGTGAGCAGTACAGCTGTCATTTTTCACATCCTGCCCAAAATTTGTTTTCGCAGTTCCGGTGCAGAATAGCGCAGTTGCTGTGGAAAGTCTGTGTTCGAGACAAATGATGAAAATTACACTGACACTGTTCATTAGCAGATGTCCTAAAATGCCTATGTTGAACATTTGAGGATGAAAGTCATAAAATGACTGTTTTACTAGCATGCATTGCACAGTTTGCATGCACGGTCGTGACTTTGTGAATTTGTAATAGTTTCACTCCAACTGTTCATCATTGGCATTTTTCCATACCTCCTTATGAACAGTACAGCTGCCTGAAAAGTGTTTTTACATGTCTGGTGCAGAATTGCATGGTTGCTGTGTGAAATCAGTTTTTGGGACAGTCTGAGGAAATGACGGTGACACTATTCATGAGCAGAGGTCCTAAAATGCCTATGTTGAAAATTTGGTGCCGAACGTCCATACAATGACTGTGTTGCAAGCGTGCATTGCGCAATTTCCATGTACTCTTGTCACTTCGTCAATCTGCAATATTTTCATGCCACATTTTCACCACTGGCATTTGTGCACATCTCCTTATCAACAGTCCAGCTGTCATTTTTCACAGCCTGCCCAAAACGTCTTTCTGCAGCTGTGGCGCACACTGCCGTGCTGGCTGTGCAAAATCACCTTTTTGGACACATTAACGCAATCACAGTGCTATGCATCTCTACCTCCACCACTCCCACTGCCAATGCCAGCGAGACAACATTCAGCATTGACAAAAGCTTGTTTACAGCTGCTACTGTATTTTAAAGAGGATCTGGTCATAATCGTGCAAGTCATAATAGTGTGTACAAAATAGCGCTGATCATAACTGTGAGGGCTCAAAATAGTGGGGGGGGGCATAATAGCACAGCACAAGAAGCAGATAACCAAATTAATCCAGGGGACCTGAAAGGGAAGATGTCCACCCCAGTGCGTGATTGCAGGAGCATAGCTGCCCCTCAGATGTGTAGTGCCTGAGGAAGGAGAAGCAGTTCTCATCAAACCAATATATTTTAGGAGGGAATACAGCAATAGAGTGGCTACTACGATTCCTGTTGCACTAGCAGAGAGGGTCCCTTCAAGTCTCACTGCATAATTCAGTGTGGTTGGCATTCTTGGCCCACACTCCACCCAATTTACCAGGTGTCAGTAGAAGAAGAAGAATCAGCATTTATATAGTGCTTTTTCATACATCCAAAGTGCTTTACAAGCAATGCTAGACTGTTAGTGAAGTGACTGAATGTGTGGTGGCAGCCATATCGCACATCATCACCCACACACAGCCTGGATAATTGCATGAACCAGTTTATGGGAAGGGGAATGCAGGCCAGGACACCGGGAATGTTCCCTACTCTTTGCGAAGGGTGCCCTGGGTTCTTTTACTTCTACCTGGACACCCACCAGGACAACACCAGGATGGGTAGAAGGGACCTCGGTTTAACGTCTCATCCGAAGGACGGCACACCCCACGCTTTACATGTAGTAAACTCAAAACCAAGTATCTTGTTCCATTCTGCAGTACCTCCCAAGCTCATTGTGCCTTCTTTAGCAGGGCCCCAACACTAATGAATGGCCTCCCTACTGTAGTCTCAGATGAGAATAAACTTGGCCCATACAAGCACAAACTACGTCAGCACCTCACCAATCTCAATGAGTGTGACTGCACCTCCTAGGCCTATGGGTTGCCCACTCTCTCTTCAGAACTCTGCTGCTCACTAGTTTACTCTTTCCCTCCTGCTCACCACTTTCCCCTTCCTTCTCCAACCACCTGGTCCTCCACTCCTATCCCTCTCCTCTCTTACCCTTCCTCCCTATTGCTTACCCTCCCTGCATTACTCTTGGCCCAAACACTTTTCATTTTCCTAACTACCCTCCTCCATTTGCTACACTCCTCTGCTCCCCCATCCCCTCACCTTCTTCCTCCATACCTCCCCCTCCCTGCAAGATACCACCTGCTTAACCTCACTGTGTTACCCTTGGTCCTCTCCCGCACGCCTTCCCCTTTCCCCCTTCTCCCTCTCCTTGCCATGGCACTTCTGTTGCTCAGCACTTCATGACAATGCGACAATCTTGGCAGCATTTCCTCCTCCTTGTTCTCCCTCTAAACTGCACACCTTTCATGGTGTTCATCAAGCCACTCGCGTTTCTTCTCCCCCCCTCCTACCTTGTTGTATGTCTTCTTGATTAGGTTCTCCCTGTGATTTAGGACTCTGCTACCTATACCGAATGACTGTATGTTACTTGGGCCTATTGTAACTACTGTTTTTATAGATGATGCCAATTTTCTCAATGTTTTCTGTACCCATTACATGCAACCTGAACTAACTTTATGTGTAATTGTTGCTGTCAGTGTTTTATGATGCTCAGTTATTAACTGTATGGATTTCTCTTTTATTTTTCCCTATATTTGTTTATACTTTTCATGTTGACGTGGAACCTTTGTAAATGAACCGATGGTTCAAAGGTACTTGTAATCCTAGTACTAAATAAAAAAATAAAGAAAATAAAAATAAATACGAAGACAACTAGACAGGCTATTGCCCTCTCTGCGCAGAGCCTGGAGCACACAAGGCACCAGGTAAGGGTGTCTTATGATGCCAATGAGGTAGCTTCAAGGCTAGTGGTGACAGCGATCTGCATTAGGCAGACAGTGTGGCTTCATCTGTCAAGGTTGTCACCCTTGGCACTGTATAGGATGCTGCCTCTGCTCTCCAGGGGACCTACCTTTTCTCCCACATGGCCAGATGCAAACTACAGGGGTGATTTCTGTCTCCCATGCAATGGGAGATCCCACCTCACCCTGACCAGATGCAGGCCTAACTGGCATCTAATGGGTCTCCTCCTTTCATGGTCCTTCCCCACAAGAGACTAATAGACTCAAGTCCCTCAGGAAAATGCTGGGTCCCCATCGTGGGGCTCGGTACTCACTCAGACAGTGATGAATGGTGAAAACTGACACAGGGAACAGATGAAAATTATGTACCTATCGTAATTCTTGATCTTCTTGTATATCTTCACCATTCATCACTGGCACCTTCCCTTCTGGGCCTCAGTCCCAGGGTGAATTCCCCTCCCTGCTTGCCCTTCCCCTTCTTGAGGGCAATTGTGGGCTGGGTCCTACTGGTACCTTCAGGTCACTTGTTGCTTTCCTAAGTGACAGAGGGCCCATCCTGGAGGGATGGAGGGCAAGTAAGGCTTCTTGTCCTGGTCTTAGGGTCTCCCTGTAGGTCCTTCCCTTCTCAGCCAGGGGGGTTTCTCCTAGACGTGGTGTGGTCCTGTGGTGGGGGATCTCCCCTAGGTGGGATAGAGAGAAGAGGAAAGGGTAGACAGACTCATTGCCCTGGCATCCTCCTTTACCCTGCGGGTCTCTTGACCAGCAAGGCATTTTCTGCAACTCCTAGGGCACATGGCTGCTTCCACAGCTGTAGTGCAAGGAGCAAGATTCCAGATGAGGGACATTCAGTTCCATTTGAGGGCCTATTGGTCTCAAAGGAGGGACCCCCTTTCCAAATTGGTTCCAGTGACCCAAACCCTGATCCTGGCCTTACACTGGTGGCAGGATCAAAGCAATCTAAAACAAGGGGTTCCTTTCATTCCGTTTCCACTCCTCACCCTCACCACGGATGCTTCCCTGTTAGGGTGGGAGCTCACTGGCGACCTGTCCACTCAGGAGTGTGGTCTCCCCAGGAATCTCTGCTCCACATCAATCTTTTGGAACTCAGAGCTGTCCTTTTAGCTCTTCAGGCATTTTCTCAGCTTCTGTCCAGAACAAAGTAGTTCAAGTCGGACAGACAACACCACAACAATGTGGTACATCAACAAACAAGGGGCACTCGGTCATCAGCCTTGTGCACAGAAGCAATGAAGTTGTGGTCTCTGGCTTACTCCCTGAACACCTCCCTGATAGCAGTTCACCTCCAGGAAGGACAATGTCCTGGCGGATGCCCTCAGCAGGATTTCTCAGGGCCATCACAGATGGGCTCTGAATCCTCAGGTGCTGGGGTCAGTCTTTTGCCAGATGGGGCACCCCTCAGATAGATCTTTTCGCAGCCCCAGACAACCACCAACTTCCTCTGTTTTGTTGCAGGCCTCCAGTGCTGGGATCAGTCCCCCTGGACGCCTTTCAGTTGGATTGGAAAGGGAAGTTCCTGTATGCCTCCCCCCCCTTTCCCCTTCTTTTCAGGGTACTAGTAAAAATCAGATCTCAGCCCTGGAAATAGAAGACTCTCTTTCTTTCTTCTTGCATAATTTTTCCTCCTCCCCTCACACTTTTTTTTGTGTTTTAGAACTTGTCCTGGACAGGATTGCCGAATGAACCCTGGGGGAGCTCCTTCTCTGGACAATGGTAATCAGAGGGTCTCTTCTTTACCTATGAATAAACTGTCCTGTTGTAAAGCGCTGAAAAGTCATAAGACTGACTGATTGTACATCATGTATATTGCACCCACATTTTAGCTGCTACTGTATTGTATTTCAACCGTATTCTTGCACTTAGTTGTATCTAGCTGTACTCAATATATTCAGTGTATTCTATTTCCTGTACCTTTCTTTGTTATTGTAAGTGTATTATCTGTATTACCTATGTACCATCTTTATGGCCCTGGTTTTGCCTGAAAACAGTCCATTGGATCAGTGTACCTAGGAGCATATGAACATAGGAAATCTGCCAGCAGGAACAAGCCACATGGTCTATCAAGTCTGTTTGAATGTGCAGCTAGCACATCTACCTTGCAGCTGCCCCTCCCCCTCCCACTTCACAATAACCTGCCATCTCACCCTGTCTCATTCCCTATTGAAACCCCCACTGTCTTGAGGATACCAGCTCCTCTGGCAGAGAGTTCCATTCTACCTCAACCCTCTCCGTGAAAGTGTCTCCACATTTCCCTCCTATATCTACCTCCCTCCAATCTAAGACCATGACCTCTTGCTTTCCTCCTCCTGCTTAACTTAAATATCCCATCCGTTCCTGCCTTGTTAATCCCCCATTAAGTACCTGAAGGTCTCAATCATATCCTCCCAATCTCTCCTCTCCTACAGGGAGTATATATTCAAGTCACCAGTCTCTCCTCATATGGCCTTTCCCCCAGTCCCTGTATCATCTTAGTTGCTCTGTGCTGTACCCCTTCCAGTAGTCTGATATCCTTCTTTAGATATGGGCACCAATACTGCATGCAGTACTCCAGGTGTGGTCTTGCCAGTGACCTGTAGCAAGGCAGGATCACCTCCCTGTTCCTGGAGCAGGTTCTTCTCCTAATACACCCCAGCATCCTGTTGACCTCTGCTACTTAATTCCTGCACTGCCTTGAGTTGTTCATTTTCCCATTTACATCAACCTCTAGATCCTTTTCCTTCTCGGTGGTACCTAACTGTATTCAACCCAGCTGATAGCTCCTCCCTGGGATCTTTGCTCCAAAGTGCATCGCCTTGCACTTTTTAGCATTGAACCCTAGTTGCCACTCTTCTGATCACTCCTCCAGTTTAATCAGGTTGCTGTGCAGTTCTTGCCATCCCTCTATGTCAGTCATCACTGCCCTCAACTTGGTATCATCAGTGAAGAGTCTGATCTTGTTCCTGATGCCATGCGAAATGTCTGCTATGAATATCCCAAACAACACCAGCCCCAGTACCAATTCTGTGGCACCATGCTTGTAACTGCCCTTGGAGATGAGAGCTCCCCCCAACCAGTACCCTCTGCTGTCTTCCCTGAAGCCAATTTTTGATCCACTTAACCATCTTACTCCCAACCCCTGCATACCTCAATTCCCCCTTCCCAACCTCCTATGCGGTACTGAATCAAATGTGTTGCTGAATCCCAAAAATATGACATGCACCACATGACCTTTGTCCACTTCCCTCAGTACCCTATCATAGTACTCAACTAAATTAGTCAGACAGGACATTCCTGAGACAAACATGCTGATGACTGTCCTGGAGTCCATTATCCTCCAGAAATGTCACCAGTCTCTCCTTCAGGATTGTCTCCATGAGCTTCCCCACAATGGATGTCAGGCCTACAGGTCTGTAATTGCCTAGTTCATTCTTAGTGTCACTTTTATGGAGGGACACCACACTGGCCATCCTCCAGTCCTGTGGCATCCACTTTGTGTCCATAGAGGTATTGAATAGGTCCACCAGTGGCCTGACCAGTTCCTCCTCCATTTCCATCAGCACCCGGGGATGTATGCTGTGTGGCCCTGGTGTCTTATCCACCCTTGGAGCCTTCACACCCTCTGATACCTTCCCTCAGTGATTAACCCATCAGTCACACCCTTCCCATCCCCTCAGAAGCTGCCTGCACTTCTCCTTCTTGAATATGGAACAGAAGTACTCATTCAGTGTTTCTGCCTGTTCTGCTCCTTGCTCTGCCCACCCCTGTCTTCCTTGATCTGCACTGTCTGATCCTTGCAACTCCTTCTTTCCCTAATGTGTCAGAAGAAGTCATTTTCCCAATCTTTGATTCCCTGAGCCAGCCTCAGTTCTCTGGAGGCCTTGGCTGCTCTAACACCCTTGGTAACTTCTCTGGACTTCCTCACGTACTCATCCCTATCTCCCCCCTCCCAGAATTCTTGTATGTAGGAAATGTTGCTTTTTGGCCCTCGTCTAATTTAAAACTTCCCTACTCATTCAGCTTGACTTTTTAGATCTTCTCTTCTTGCTCTCCAGTTTGGTACAGGTCCCAACAGCCTCCACAAGCCCCAATGCATGTTTTTCCCATTTCTGGTTTGCATCCCAGTAAGACTGGATTCCTGCCAGGTACTCGCCTAAGATTTCAACCATCCTACTGAAGACAGCCTTTTTGAAGCCAATCACCCTCATCCCTGTACCAACCTCCTCCCTGCCCATGTTGAGTATGAATCACACAGACTGGTGGTCAGTCCTTGCTAGTGGGTCCAGCACCCTACCTACCTTATAGCCTCACTGGTAAACAAATGTCTGCTGTGTGGATTAATTGTGGGTGGTACCTGATACACATGCAGAGATGCTTCCTTAGTCATTACATGCATTTCTTTACCACCATGCTAAGAAATGTGCTGCTTCTGTGGTATTGTTTCTACAGTTAATGCCTAACTAACATGTACTTACAAAGTAAGTACATAGAAACAGACTCTTAAAATAAAGTGTAAGAAGATGGTGTAACAGTGCTGTAGTTACTATGGAATATGCTGCTTCTGTGGCATTGTTTCCACAGTTAATGACTAAATAAAATGTATTTGTAAAGTAAGTACATGGAAACTGACACTTAAAAGAAAGTGTAAGAAGAGGGTGTAACTACTATACACTTACATTGAATGCCAATGCTGTAGTTCTGATGTATGCTTTCCTTCAGAAATCAGTCCCCCATGCACTTACTACTTGGTTAACATGTAATCTAATATTCTCAATTGCTATACAACTACATTGGTTACTTATACAATAAAAATGATCTACATAATTACTTATTGGCTTGTAATAATGCTATAGTTACTAAGAAATGTGCTGCTTCTGTGGCATTGACCCACACCTCTTCTGTAGCCACATTCCTGTCTTGTAATGGCCCAGGTGGGTGGCAGGGGGTGGGGCATGGCTACATATCATGTGCTTTACCACCAATCCTGTGTGGAGTGGTGGTGGGTAGTGAAGGATACACAGGTAGGGACTTTTCCTGGTGTCTAGTTATACAAATTGCATGATGTGGTAGTTAAACATGCAACCACAACTGTCTCTCTTTTGGCACAAATTGATTTATGCTGAAAGTGCAACTACACATGTAACATCTGTCACAAAGTGCAAAAGAAAAATTGATTTATGCTGGAAATGTAACTACACATGTAACAGCTGTTGCAACAGTAATTGCGATAACCGCCAGTTCATGCAAATTGAATAACTACACTAAACTGCAAATGTGAAACTAGTTATCTACTAAATTATAGTTACATGTGACTACACAGAAGTTGCATAGTAGTTACATTGTAGTTCTACAGTACTTTCAGTGTAGTTAAGGACACTTAAAATAAAGTGTAACCCTTTTGTTTTACCAGGAAAAGCTCCATTGAGCAAAAGTTCATTTGCAAAGTGGTCCTGGGTAGGACAGTAGAAAGAATCCATAGAATCTGGAATTATAGTATAGAAATACAATGAATAACTGATGGCACATTATACAAAATACATTGGGTGACTGTATAAAAAAGCAGAAGATAACAGTTAAATATTGGGAAAGGGATAACAAGTTTTAGTCATAGCATCATCTTTTGGTGCAAAATGTTTAAGAAAAAAGCCAAGGATTAACAGACAATGAAGTAGCTTAATACATGAGGAGAGAGTTTGGCATGGTGAATACTATTCATAATGCCATTATCAAATGCAGTGTTAAAGGCAACACATTAATCAGCGCAGTGTTGCTTAAGAAGATTATGAAAGTACAGTATGAGGTACAGGCCAGGGTGGGTAATTTAAGTAGTTTCAGAAGGGCATTCCATGCTGTAGGTGCTGCCCAGTTGAAAGCCATCTTCCCAAATTTTGTGAAGTGCCTAGGGATATCACGCATGCTGATATTATGGCGCCTAAGTGTGTATGGGCCTTGGGACCTGTGGAGTAGCAAGGTGACTTAGTTGGGTGGCAAGTTACTTAGGGCTTTAAGGGTCTAGAGATTTAGGTGTCCTAGTCTTCTAGTAACAAGCGATTGCCATACTACTTCCTCATGTAGGAGGCAATGGCACGTGAGAGCAGGAAGCTCACTTATAAACCGAAGAGCTCTATGGTAAAGAACGTCTAAACTATCCAGGTGTGAAGCTGTGGCACTTCTATAGATAATGTCACTGTAATTGAACAGCAGAAGGAATGTAGCCTGCACCAAAACATTCTTATCATCTTGGTTTAGGTAGGATTTATTATGAAAATAAAAACCCAGTTTTTGCTGTAGCTTCTTATGAAGGTCATCTATATCAACATTAAATGTGAGTTTATTGTGCAGCCACATACCTAAGTATTTAAAGGTGCATACAGGTTCAGTAATTTTGTTACTAGTGTATGGATTCAGATCTGGGGGGTTGTTAGGTTTATGTGAAAACACCATATATTTCGTTTTGGCAGCATTCATGAGTACCTTATTTATTTATTTAGCTTTTGTTGACCGGGTAAGTGCACTAGACCAATTCTACCTATTTTCAGGCACTACCCGGAGAGAGGGATACAGATGAATGTCAACTGACTTTGAACCAGATTAAGCTGTTGGTGGTATTTTTAGTAATTGGGGGGAAATTTGGCCAGGACACTGGGGAAATTCCCCTGCTCTTTTCCAGAAGTGCCATGGGATCTTTAACATCCACCTGAACAGGTAGATGGGACCTCGGTTTAATGTCTCATCGAAAAGACAGCACCTCAGGAGTGCAGCACCCCCCACATGCTGCACTGCATGTCAGTATTGGGATATTAACCCAAGTGCCTGGTGTGGGGCTAGAACCCATAGCCTTCTGATCTCCCGGCCTCAGAGGCGAGGGTGCTACCTGCTGAGCCACTGACACTGATGCATGGAGGTTGATATTTAATAAGTTAAACTCATCTTGCAGGGATTACAAGGCTATATATGGGTCTGGGCTTGTGGTACCATGTCATTCACATAGAAATTGAGGATGGCATTGGTAATGTTTTGGCCTAGATCATTGATATAAATTGTAAGAGGTGATGGACTCAATATGGAGCCCTGTGGCACATTTTTGCTAATGTATACACAAGTGGAGGTTAAGCCTTCTACCTTCGTTTGCTGATACCTGTCCATGAGATAGCATCCGAACCATTTTACTATGTTTGGATCTAGTTCGATGCTTGCAAGTTTACCCAATAGGATATTATGGTTAACGGTATCAAAAGCCTTACTTGAAACCTAAAAGTGTGCAACAGTGGTATATTCATGGTCTAAGGTTGTAAACCAGTCAGTTGTAACTTTGACCAAGGCAGAGGTAGTACTGTGCTTAGAGCGGAAGCCTGACTGCATGGGGTTGATGAGGGAATGCATCTCAAGAAAATGTTTTATTTGGTCATTAATCTGTTTCTCAAACAGTTTGGCTAGTACAGGTAAGATAGAGACAGGTCAATAATTATATGGTGAGGTTTTATCCCCGACTTGAAGACTGGGATAATATGTGCTATCTTCCATAGTGATGGGAGCTCGCAGTTTGATATTGAGAGGTTGAAAAGATGCATAATGGGTGCAGTAAGGGGGGGGGGGACTGTTTGTTGTTGATGTATGTTGTTGTTGTTTTTCATCTTCCTGTATGTAATCATTTATGTATACAAATGTATTGAACATTTTTATGGAGAAACTCAATAAATAATGAATTAAAAAAAAACAATGGGTGCAGTAAGGTTTGGGCATCCTATTTTTAAGAAGGGTGGTTCAGTGTTATCTGCTCCTGTGCTCTTTTTAGGGTTGAGGGTTAGAAGCAAGTGTTCCATCTCCTTATACAGTATGTAACATGATGACAACTGAAATGATAGGGGACTTTTGGGAGGGGGGATTCAACAGGTTGGGAGTCAGAAGAGGTATGCTGGCAGAGGCGGAGTTGTGAAAAGCATTCCCTGGTGAGGCAAAGTATAGGTTCGTTTCTTTTAGGATCAACTTCTTGTCTGTGTTCAGCTGGGTACCATTTTGAAGTTGTTTTGGTAGGGATGGTGGGGCTGATGCCCCTTCAAGGTTTTTGATGGCTCACCAGAAATCAGAGAAATTATGCCTATTGTTATTCAAAAGAGTTTTATAGTAGGTAGACTTGGTTGTTCAGATTAATTTGGCACATCAACTCCTTTTTCGCCTAATGTTTAGCCAGTCTTGTTCTGATTTGATAAGTCGTGCCCTGGCCCAGAGCCAGTATCTGTCCATGAGTGCTGCTTTTATTTCCTCAATAAACCATGGGCATAGTTTTTTCCTGGCTCTATGCTTTACATAGGGGCTAGTTATCATCATCATTTATTGAAGGCAAATTGAGGGAAACTCTCATTTACAACTGCGTTTAGTATAGACAAAACATCAGAAAATACAATATACAAAGTATAAAACACATAATTACATACACACTTAATCAAGACATAACATATTTGTTCCATCCATAGTTGGTTAAATAACCCCATTTTTCCCCTTTGTGCCTCTACCCCTTCCTGGCAATCCCCCACTTTGAGGCAGTTCTTGAGACACTCTAGAGAGAGTATAAGGATGGGGTGGATGGGGCAAGGAGAGAGAGGAGATAAGGAAGCAGTGGTGTGCCAATATTGAACCAAGAAGGAAGAGCACTGGGAATGGCAATGAGCCTCAAGGGAAGGTAGAGGGTGTATAGCATACAAAAGAGCACTAAAGGATAATTAGTTGGTTGTTAAAGGTGAAGTTACAGAAGAGGGGAAAAGGAGGCTCAATTTGGCCAGGATGGAATTGTTTCCTCCATCTGCAACTTTGCTCCCCTCACTGCCTTGCCTGTCTCTTTCTGCTTTACTTGGTATAACTCCATGTCCTCCACCATCTGTGTTTCCTTATACCTCCTGAATGCCACCTTTGTGTACACAGATACACAGAAATGTGACGGCAGAGAAAGGCACCATGGCCCTTCTAGTCTGCCGAACACCCTACCTCCCCCCTTCTGTTATGCTTCCACCCTCTTTTCCCAACCCCTTAAATCTATTCCAAGCCCTCTTGAACCCCTCCACCATTTCAGCTGCCACTACCTCCTCTGACAGCTTGTTCCAGGCCTCCACCACCCTCTCCATGAAAAACTGCCCCCTGACATCACCTCTGTATTGTCCACCTTCCAATTTGAGGCTATGTCCCCTCGTTTTCACTCCCTTCTTCAATTTGAACAAGCTGTTACCCTCTACCTTATTTATTCCCTTCAGATACTTAAAGTTCTCAATCATGTCCCCCCTCTCCCTTCTAGTCTCCAGAGGGTACAAATTCAGCCCTTTCAATCTTCTCTCATAGTGTACATTCTGCATCCCTCGTGCCATTTTGGTTGCCTTTCTCTGCACCCTCTCCATCAGCTCAACATCTCTTCTTAGGTGAGGCCTCCAGAACTGCACCCCATACTCCAGATGATGCCTAACCATGGTTCTGTATAATGGCATTAGCACCTCCCTCTTCCTGCTATTAAACCCCCTTGCAATGCAGGCCAACATTCCATTTGCCTTTCCCACCACCCTGCTATGCTGGCTGCCCTCCTTGAGGTCACATGATACCATAATCCCCAGGTCCCTTTCTGTTTCCTTCTCCTTAATCACCAACCCCCAAGGGAGTAACTTTCCCTCCTATTCTTCCTCCCCAAGTGCATCAGCGAGCACTTTTGTGTATTAAACTTCAATTTACAGGTGTCAGACCACCTCTCCAGCCTCTCCAGGTCCTGCCTCATGGCTTGCACCCCACTAGGGGAATCCACCCTATTGCAGACTTTTGTATCACCTGTGAACAGGCATACCTGTCCCTCCAGACCCTCTGCTAGGTCACTAACATAGATGCTGAAGAGTATTGGTCCTAGCATTGACCCCTGTGGAACCCCACTGGTCACGGCCCGTTCCCTGGAATGTGTCCCATTTACCACCACCATCTGACTCCTTCCCTTCAACCAGTTTTCCACCCACCTGGTGATCCTGTTGTCCACCCCTAGTCTGTCCAGCTTATGTACCATTCCAACATGCGGAACAATGTCGAAGGCCTTATTGAAATCCAGATAGGCCACGTCCACTGCTTTTCCCTGGTCCACTATCTGTGTCACCCCATCGAAAAACTCTATCAGGTTAGTCTGACAGGACCTTCCCTTGGTGAAGATATGCTGCCTGTCATCCTGCATGCCATTCATCTCCAAGTATTCTATCAACCTGATCTTAAGTAGTGTTTCCATTACCTTCCCCATCACCAAGGTAAGACTAATAGGATGGTAGTTTTTGACCTCGTCCTTCCACCCCCCTTATGTAGTGCGACAACCTCTGTCCAAGGACAAGTTAAACAGCCTCGCAAGATGTGGTGCCAGTTCATCCTTCACCTCCTCGAGAACCCTTGGGTGTATTCCATCAGGCCCCATTGCCTTGTCTACCCTAAGTCTACCCAGCTCTTCCCTTACTCCTTCAGCCATAGAATTCTGCCACAGCCACCTGCCTGTAGCTGTCACCCTCCCCACCCCTTCCTGGTCCCCTACCCTCCCTTTCCTCCATGAAGATTGAGGCGAAATAGCTGTTTAATGCCTCTGCTTTTTCGGAGTCCCCTTCCATTATTGTTCCACTTTCCTCCCTTATCATTCCAAACCCATGTTGTGCCCTCCTCCTTTCTCCAACGTACCTAAAGAAGGTTTTGTCCCCCCCTCCTTGCCTGCTTCACTATCCTCTACTCAGTGGCCTCCTTAGCCCTCCTTATCTTTTGCCCAGCCTCCTTTCTTTTTTCCCTGTAGGTTTCCCTGTCCTCATCCTTTTGTGTCCTCCTGTACCTCTTGAATGCTCTAGTCTTCTCCTTGACCCCTAACGCCACCTCTCTAGTGAACCATAGAGGTCTTTTCTGTCTTCTATTCTTTCTTGTCCTTCTTATACATGCGCTTTAAATACCCCTCTCTTGATGGCTTCCCATAATTCCTCCACCCCCTGCACATCCCCTATCCTCAACATTTCTTCCCCAACTACCTTCCTCATTCCATGAAAGTCAGCCTTTCTGAAGTCCATTACCTTAGTTCTTGTCCTAACCCTCTCCCTGCCCACTCTCACCCTGAACCTGACAGCCCTGTGGTCACTGGTGTCAAGCTCTTCCCCCACCTCCACCTCCTCCACACTGTCCCCATTTGTGAGGACCACATCCAGCAGGTTTACACCCCTAGTGGGCTCACTGACCCTTTGTTGCAGGAATATGCCCTGAAGAGCCTCTAAGATGCCCCTGCTCCTTGCGGAGATTGCTGTCTGGGCCTCCCAGTTGATGTCTGGAAGGTTTAAGTCCCCAACAAGCACAATTTCCCCTTTCCGTGCCATCCTCACTACTGATTCTACAAAGTGTCTATCTCCTTCCTCCCCTGCATAGAAGGCCTATAGACTACCCCAACATGCATTTTTTCCCCCTGTCCCCTGTCTAAGGTGACCCACATTATCTCTGTTTCCCCCTCCTCATCCTGCCTTCCATGGCCTCAATCCCTTCCCTGATATATAATGCCACCCCTCCCCCCTCTTCCCCTCCCGATCTTTCCTAAACAAGTAATACCCTGGGATCACCGTCTCCCAAGCATAGTGCTCATTCCACCAAGTCTCACTCACTGCTACAATGTCTAGGTTCTTCTCCATCATGGTGGCCTCCAGTTCTCCCATTTTGTTCCCCAGGCTCCTGGCATTTGCAACCAAAGCCCTTCAACATGTAGCCCCATCCAATCCTTCCCTGCTGCTAAGTGTTCCCTTGATGAGTGTTGGGACCTTAGGGGGGAGGCTGATAGCCTCTCTGCTCTACCTCACATAAGGCTGGCCCTGTCCTTAGCCACCCCCCCTATTTAGTTTAAATTGAACTTCCTTGCCATGAAATCCCCCAGTTTACTCTTTAGTGCAGCTGCCCCTGAAGAGCTCAGGTGCAGCCTGTCTTGGGCATACAGCCCCTCCTCCTCCTCCCATGTAGAGCCCCAGTCACCTATCCAGCCGAACCCCATCTGACTGCACCAACCTTGCAGCCAATTGTTAAATGCCCTAATCTTCTCCTTTCTGGGAGTGCTCACTCTTGGCACTGGCAACACCTCAGAGAAGGAAATGGAAGGAAAAACAGTGTTGCTCCTACAGAACCTAGCAAGTTCCTTGAACCTTGCCTGCACCTCCATCAGACTGTTCCCTTCCAAGTCATTTGTGCCCAGGTGAAACACTAGATATGTCCTTTCATCCTGCTGCTTACCCCAGGAAGGAATATGATGCCTCACCTCTAGCACCGTCACCCCTGGCATGCACAGTACCCATACTGCATTGTTTTTTGCTCCCTTCCTTCTCCATTTTAGCCCCTTAATTATTGAGTCCCCCAAAAGTGCCACTCTACTGCCCCCTGCTTCCTGGGTGTCCTTTTGGACTCTAGCTTTGTGTCGCGGGATTTGGCTCCCTTTGGACTCCTCCTCATGTTCCATCCTGATTTGGTTTCTGCCCCTGCTCATCTTTTGTTCCCCATCACCTAGCCTATCCTGATTTTTACCCACACCCAGCATCTGTACCTCTTCACCCTCTCCCTTTAGCCTTTCATCAGACTCCCCCCTCCTGTACCTCTTCATCCCTTGTACTTCCGCCTGGCTGCCTTCCCTGCAAACCCCTCCTGCTTCACTGCTTCAACATGATCCAATTTCACCTGACCCCTCTCTAACTGCTCCTGGCCTTCCCTCGTCTGCATCACTGTGTGAGATTGTGCCAACTGTGCTTGATACCCCTTCAACTGTTCCTGTCCTGCCCATCTTTGCAGAAGGTTTTGAGCACTGTACCTCACATGGGGAAGTCTTCCTCCTTACCACCTGCCCTGTCTGCATATTTCCTCTCTCCTGCCCCCTGCCCGGCGCATGCCCCAGGCTCCTACTGCAGCTCCTACCCTGCAGGGTTTCCTCCAGTTCATTTTCAGCCTCCCAGGAGCTCAACTCCAGCTCTTCCAGTGCTTCCTTCCTGCCCCTTTTCTTATGCCACAGTTCCCCTAATGCCACCTTTTGGTATGTCCCTAATGTGCCCATCCCCTCCTCCACCCCTTCTCCTGCATGCGATGTGCCTGCCCCCTCCTCCCCTCTTCCACTGCACCTGAGATCTTTCCTCCCATGTCCCCCAGCTGCTCTGCACCCCCCTTCTCTGATGGCCCCTGCCGGACCCCTTCCTCTCCAATGTCCTTGACTAGAATACCTAGGAGGGCAAAACTATTTGTTACTTCCACCCTCTGGCCCATTTCACCTATGCCTGCGTTGTCCTTCATACTGGACATCTGTCTGCCTTTTCCCGAGCCTACTGTCTTCCATTCCTCCTGATCCCTGACTGACCCCTTTTCTCTAGCTACATGCATCATTTTTGTGCCTCTAGATTTCCTGCTGTCAGTTCCCACTGACCCCTTTCCTCCTGTCTAGGGCATTACTGTCCCAAATCTGGACTTGCTGTTGTCTGTTACCGCCTCTGGTCTATTCCCTCTGGATCCCCTTCTATCTTCTCCCTCCCAAGCCTTTGTCTTCTGAAACAGTGTATCTGATCCTCCAGTGAATCCACTCAGCCCTTCCCCCTCCTTCCTTGGCTTATACCATCCCAGTCTCTCTACCGCCTTTCCCCAGCTCCCCCCATTTAACCCCCACCTTAGTCCCACCACTTCCTCTCTCAGCTGAGTGAGCTGCTTACACATCATACAACCCCATCCTCCAAGCCCAATTTAGGATCATAGTCATTCCACAGCCACTGCACCCCACCACCCTACCAAAGATCCCCCTCCCTTGGTCGCCCCTCCCTCTGTACTGCCCTACCATTTCTTCCGTGATACTTAGATACAGTCCTAAAATCACCCTTACATATTTTTTGGGCCCCCGACCCTCACCCCCTCTTCAGCTCCAACCCACAGTTAAGACTTTTTAGAAATAATAAAGCACGTGCAAACCATAGGCATCAAGAATTAATAACCATAGCCACCACGTTCAGGTCCAAGTCATCAAGTTCAAATCCAAATCCCCAGCATCTCCAGTGTCAGTAGTCCAAGATCAAGTTCCCAGCACCTCCAGTGTCAGTAGTCTCGACCCAGTTCATTTCACCTCAATTTCAGCTCTTTTGTGAAGGATTTCTTGGTGTCTGTGTCAATTTCCCATATCCACCGAGGTTGAAGTCCAAGTCCCCTGTGGAGAAATTCAGAACCCAGTTCCTTTGCTGCAGACCAGCTCCTCACAGTGATTTCTTTAGCTCAGGATGCTCCTTGCTCCCACTTTTAGTCCTTCTATTGGTCTGGCTGGCTATTTTTAAAGCCTACCGCCTTGGCAGCTCTCTCCTTGATTGGCCTGATCCTACACCGCTGTCTGCGGTTGGCTGTCCGTCCGTCCTTGCTTCAGTCACCGGACTGCCACCTGTGCCCCTTGCTAATTCATCTCCAAACATCTCAGCTCTCCTTCCTCTGATCACCAACCTCAACCCCGCTGCTGACTGCAGCCACAGCTCCATTCAGCTCCCCACTCTCCTTTCTCTGGTCACTGACAGTGACCCACTCCCCCGCTGCCGACACAGCTAACAAACACAGGAATGCACAGTCCAGTTTCTTTCTGTGCCACCTGGGCTATTGGTACAACTTATGACAGAGGTCACCCAGGGTCACAGCTAGGCAGATATTGACAAGAGGCTTTGGCTATGCAAGACCTTGCAGGCATGCACTCCCAGCACCATTGTTTCCTTCACTACCTTTGCCATTTCCTTACAGAACCATAATTGTTTCTTTTCTTCTGCCTTTACTAACTTCCTTTACATAGATGTTGATTACTTTAAATATGCCCTTCCTTATTCTCCCCATTGTGCATCTACTCCTCCCCCCTGGCAATCCCCTACTTTGAGGCAGTTTCTGAAGCAGTCTAAAGGGAGTGTGGAAATGGGATGGATGGGGCAAGGAAAGAGAAGAGATAGGGGAAGCAGTGGTATGCAGGTATTGAGCCAAGATGGAAGAGCACTGTGAATGGCAATGAACCTCAAGGGAACGTAGAGGGTGTTTAGTATAAAAAAGATCACTAAAGGGTAATTAGTGGGGCATTAAGGGTGAAATTATAGAAGGAATGGAAACAGGTGCCCAATTTGGCCAGGATGGATTTGTGGGTAGCACTGTAAACCGCAATCACATACTCAAACGTAAAGTAGTAATGTTGAGAATGATCTCATGGCTGACAGGGAGTGGAAGACAGGATTTGTTGTGGTTCAGCATTAAGCCAAGCATAGGGCAGAGTTTACGCACTAAAGAGCAAGGACAGATGACATCTAAGGATCAAAGATGCCGCTGTGATGAAAATGATATTTTTTTAAATTGTATTTATCTTTTAATTTTATTTTGTTGTATGGTAAGTACACTGGAATACATTCCTTTTTCAGGCACAGTCCTAGCAGGTAGTGCAGTACAAAAGTACTTAAGATACCATCATTAGAAATGCAGTACAGGTATTTCACATCAGTACGTTACAGGTACATACGTGGGTGGCTTTGCACTATTGTGGGGCCAAGTATGCACTATTTGCATGTATCTGGCCTGCATAGCTCAGCACCTCCAGTCAGAAACAAAGTCTGTAGTATGCACTACCATGCACCTCTGCGGGACATCTACCTGTGCCCCCTTCACCACACAGCTATGCAGGGGTGGCTCGAGGGATACAGGTGGGCATGCAATCAAATTGGATCCCCTACTCCACACAAGTTGGGGATTCTAGGTAGGCACAGGTCTACATGTTTCTAAAACTACAGGCAAGTGCCCAAATTGATGCACCCAGCCCTCTCTGTCAGCCCAGTGGACTGGGGCAGCACTGCGTGGAGATTTCTTGTCCTGCCATAGCCAGTGGGTGTCATGGGGGGGGTGTAAAGATACAGCAAGGTCCCTGCTGCTGTATCCTGTACTCTTCTTGCCTAGCATTCCATGCCTTCATGAATGGCATGAAGTACAGACATGATGATATTTGGACACAGTATGAATCAGTAATTAAAACATTAAAGGATACATATGAAAATTAGAACATTATTATAGATGATGACCATAATGCTATGGTTAATATTAATAAGTCACAAGAAAATATCTACTACGAACTAATGCAACACTTTCATGTAATTAACCAAAGAGTAAACTGGATTAGAATATCTAAGGATCAAAAATATAATCTGGGTGGTAAAACTATTTTCCGATTAATGTCAGATGGACATTTTTGCTTATTTAATGGATGTTTGCCCAGGGATCAAAATGGAGAATTTACCTATATGGGCCCTCTGGGTTCCTCTATCATAGATCTGCCCTGGGTTAATCTGCAAGCACTAAAAACTATCCATGATTTAAACTTAATAGAATGCTTATACTCTTCACATGTACCAGTAGTGATAGCATTGGTTATACAATATTCTTCAGAGAGGTTTGAAGACTTAAAGGAAAACTACACTCAAAACTTGAAAAAATATATGTCGTGCAGAGTGTTTTAATTTGTATGTGAAGTTCTAGTGTTTCCTTCCCTCTAACTGGTATTAGGATTTTTTCCCAAATTAGCCTGCTAGCTTTATGCTAGTTTTACGACCCCTGGGGATCTTCATACCTGACAGCATAATTGTATTTCTTGTTCCCACAGTGCATATTGTCTCATGTGACTGTGATGTAAGAGAGACCCAACATTCAGCACACACATGCCAAACAAACTAAATATCTTGGAAGCTTTACAAGCTGCACAAAAATTACCAGCAGCAAAGTTTTTCAGGACAGTAAAACCTTTAGGATGAGGGTGGTCACCAAGCTGAATTCTACAGATTTTAAAATATAGCCATCTCTATTGTTGTGAACTGATTGTAATGCAATGCTTTCTGCTGGATTTATGGGCTCTGCCACATCACCATCACATGCAACAAGATGCATTGTAGGACAAAGAAATGCAATAAAACTATTTGATATGGAGATCTCCAGGGGTCATAAAACTACCCTAAAGCTAGCAGGCTAATTTAGGAAAAACTCCTAATACCAGTCAGAGGGAAGGAAACACTAGAACTTCACATACAAATTAAAACACTCTGCACAGCATATATTTTTTCAAGTTTTGGGTGTAGTTTTCCTTTAAATAAGAATTTAGAAGTTGTGGAAGTGATTAATGAAAAATGATTTGGTGGAACAATCAAAATGTGACACTTTTTTTCAGAAATACTTAATAGTGCAAAGGTAGTCAATATTACTGTTGATATTTTAAATCCTGAAGAAAGAGATTGGATAGACAAGACTCGGGACTCATTAAATTCATATATTAGATCATTTATGAGATCTGCAACTTCACTAAAGAAAAAACAATTCCCATGTTTCAATAAAACATTTAAAAATGCAAAATTAAAATAAAAACATACAGACGCAGGTGAGATCCAGTAAGAATTCAAGAACCAGAGAACATACTGATCTTGAATAGAACAAGGAAAAAAATATAAAAAATTATTGGAGGATGAAAGAGGTGACTAGTACAAGAAAATGTGGGAGGAATTAAGAGAAACTATTTATAAAAGGGACACAAATAAATTCTGGATGTTAGTCAGAAAAGGTTACGGTGGATACTTAACAGCTACTGAGGCATATATAACACCCAATATTTGGTAGGAACATTTTGGAAATTTGTATTACTCAGAAATAGAAGTTAATTATTTTAGAAACAGTTATCTGTTAAAACATTATTTAAGCCAAGTATGGACACCCTATCCAATATATACATACATATATATATATATATGTATTATAGGGGTGCGGTCACGTCCCTATATTTAGGGTTATGAAGGCACTTCTATGTTAAACTCGAAATTTTGCACGTTAATAACTTTTGACCCATTCAAAGGATTTTCATGAAATTTGGTATGTGCGGTGAGGCATGGTAGCTCTCTTGATGTTTCAAAGTTTGTTTTGGTCGGACTTACAGTTTTTTCACACTAAAATGCTGAAAAATGCACTTTTCGCCAGTTATGTGAGCAGTTTTTTGGATTTTGTCCATGCTGCTGCACAGATGTTGTGTGGTGTGCTGCTCTGTGACTTGGCTCATCTGAAAGAGCTTGGGTCAAGGAATATGCCGCTTTTCATTTGGTGAAAAAATATTAAGCCATTCAAAGGTTATCAAACTTTTAAGTTCCCATTATAAGTCAATGGGAAAATATATATGGTTATTTTGTGAACAAAGAATGGGGTTTTGGACATCTGGTCCCTCCTCACGATCAAAGAATTTGCAGCCTCATGATCAAAGAATCTTGGATCACCAGAATTCTTTGATTGCTATGTCCGCCATCTTGTTTTCATTTTGCCGTTGGAAAAATTCAAGTATCTCGGCTCAGAGGTCACTCCTGAAGTAAAACTTGGATGTGTTTTACTCAAGGGACTTTGCTCTATTGAGCCATGGCTGTGGTCTGCTTGAACAATGTCCAAAAATAGAGTTTTAAAAATGTTTATTCTTTGATCGCAGCTCACTAATGATCTTTGTTCACAAGCCTGCAAATTCTTTCATCATGAGATTCTTTGATAGTGATCTTTGATCGTGAGCGAGGGACAAGATGGTCAGTTGAGAAAAAGCACATTTCTCAGCTCAGGGGTGGGTTATTAACACAAATGAGAGTGGGTTTTGCTCAGGGGGTTTGTTTAATCGAATCATGCAGATGTTTCCATGTATTTATGTATAAAATTTGAATTTCACCATTTTGCATTCTTTGATCATGAGCCAGCAAATTATTTAATCATGAGCCTGCAGATTCTTTGATCGCGACATTCTTTGACAGCGATATTTGATCGCAAGGGGACGACAAGATGGCCAGATGAAAAAATTAAATTTGTCAGTACAGGGGTGACCTAGAAACACAAATTAGGATGGGTTTTGCTCAGGGAGCTTTGTTTTATTGAACCATGGTGGTGGTTTCATGTATTTATGTGTAAAATTTGAATTTCACCATTTTTTATTCTTTGATTGTGAGCCTGCAAATTCTTTGATCATGAGCCTGCAAATTCTTTGATTGTGAGATTCTTTGATTGTGATCTTTGATCACAAGGGATGGACTAGATGGCCAGATTTTAATTCAAGAGATAGGCCAATTTGAACCATCTCTAACATTAAATATCTCAGAAACGGTTTGGTCTTTTTACTTGAAATTTGAGGGTGTTTACAGGATGTCCTGTACATGGGAATTATGATGTTTACTTGTTGGACAATATATTTTTTGTATTGTGTGGCGCAGTTTACATTTTACAAACAACATTTTCCATTGTGGTAGTGGCTTCAAATTTTTAGGGTAGCTGGCCTTACTGCCGTGAATGTACTTTTTAGTTGTTAGGTATGTGACATGTCAGCAGGTGCAGAATTCTGCCACTCCAACAAATGAAAATCTCAAACTTTCAAACGTTATGTCTCAGAGACTGTTTGCTCTTTTACATTGAAATTTGGAGGGTCTTCAGAGGATGTCCTGTGCATCTGAATTATGGTGTTTAGCTGTTGAAAAATTCATTTTCTGCACAGATATTGCATAATACAGTTTATGTTTTACATATGGCGTTTTGCATTATGGTAGTGGCTTCACATTTATAGGGTACCTAGCGTTACTGCCATGGAGGTGATTTTCAGTGGTTAGGTGTCTGACATATAAACAGGTGTGGAATTATGCCACTCTGATGAATGAAACTTTATTTTCTTTCAAGGTTGTGGGAGCACCGGGCCCTCCAACACATATGCGCTACTGCCAATACATATTATATTCAGTACTTGCATTGTTATGTTAACCAGAAACTTGCTAGTTGGTGGGAGCACAGGGCCCCCACCAACTTGCTCAACTTTCTACTTTTATGTTCTTTTTCAAAAAGTAAGGAAATCCTATGCAAAAAAAACTGTGTTAATGCATCATTTAGGGTTAAAGCATAAAAAGTCAGGAAATTAGACCTTTAGGTTTGCCCCTCCCCCTTTGTGTAGCCCCTCCCTCCTCCCAAGATTGACAGACAATGGGGTGTGTCATTGGGGTTTTGAGGCCTACATGTCACCCCATTCTTCTTTACTGTGGCTTGTGAGTATGATTACACATGAAATGGGGTGACATTTATGCCTCAAAACCCTAGTGACACACCCCATCATCTGTCAATCTGGGGAGGAGGGAGGGGCTACATGAAGGGGGGGAGGCAACCCTACATTTCCTGACTTTTTATACTTTAACCCTAAATGATGCATTAATGCAGTTTTTTGCATAGAATATATACTGTATATATATATATATATATATAGAGAGAGAGAGAGAGAGAGAGAGGAGAGAAAGAAGCAAATGAGATTAGAGAAGCAGTAGTGATGGCTCATGGACATAAAGCTCCTGGACCAGATCAGTTACTGGTTGATATCTATTAATCCTTTTAGGATTGGTGGATTCTCATTTTTAGATCTTTATTCAACGATATTGTTCAAGGGGGTCAAATCCCTACTATCTGGTTGGGAAGTATTATATTTCCTTTATACAAAAAAGGAAATGCCTCTGTCACTAGAATGTATAGACTGATAAGTCTGATATATACCTTTCAAAAGATATTTTCTAGAATTCTCCTCCAAAGGTTACAGGACTGGCACAATGAGAATCAGATATTAAGCAAATATCAGAATTAGTTTAGAACACGTGTAACCATAAAACATTGTTATATGCTTTTGCACATTATTTGGAAATATGTGAGAGTAAAGAAAGCAAGGTTGTTCTGTTGTTTCATGGATATGAGTGCAGCTTTTGATAGCATAAGTAGAACTAGAAGATTTGGGATAGACCCAGTCTTTAAGGCATCATGATAAGGTTGCATTCAGATACATGGTCTAATGTACATTATAACCAATTTGATGGCATGACTTCCTCAATCAAAACTTTGACAGGGCTGTTTGTTGGTTCCAAATATTTTTTTATATAGTGTATATATATTTATATAATGGGGGTGAGAGCAATATAAGTGTAATAACCTCAGTTATTTCCACTACAGTAAGATATCTGACCATGACATCACCAGAGTTAAAATATCTGACAAATATACCTACTCTGCTGATGTCGCCACTTAATCTCTACAGCCTGCATTCTAAATTAAACTGCTTCACAAATCTGTTTCTCACTGCTACCTGCAAGTAACTCAGTTTACATTACAAAGGACAATTAGCTGCTTCCCATGGTGTGCCTGAAACTCTTAGCCCATTCAAAAAACTCTCCCACACTCAGACCACACACACAAATAGCAGACAGCACAGAAGAACAGGAAAACAACACAGGAAAACATAACAATACTTCTGAAGCTCCTACCCCCATTGTATAAATAGAACACATGGGCCCAGATATTCAAACTGCGCTCAAAACTGGTGCAACAGCAGGAGCAAGCACAAACCAGTTGCGCAAATGTGCAACAGGTGCGATATTCAAACATGGAGCAGAGCAAATTGCGCAAGCAACCAACGTCTGAATATCGCACATACTATGCCATTGTGCAACCAGAAAGGAGAAGCTGAGCCAAAATGCTGCACTATGGCGCAACCATGGAAGCTCAGCTGAGCAGTGCAGAGCTGCCATAGCGCAAGCACAGCCCCCCCCAGAGCAATGGAACTGCACATCCAGGGAGGCAGGCTGGGGCCCACCGCCAGCCATGCCACACATGGGCACAGGAACTCACTGCAGAACCCACACCACACTGGCACACCCCAAGCACAGCATCACTGGGGTGGGACGGCTGATCCACGTGCCCATGGGGACAAGCCAACTAAAGCATAGCAGAGCCATGACGCCCCAGCACAACCACTGGCAGGCAGAGTGCCACACCCAGGGGTTGACAACCACAGTGCACATCAGTCCCCTGTACGCACAGCACAGCGTGCACCATGCCCCAAGACACCGCTCATGTGCAGTGACAGGCACTGCAGGAAACACCATGCACCCCGTGCCACCACGTCAACCCCATGCTGCAGAGAAGCAGACCACCCAGACCCCACCCTGTGCACCCAGCAGTGGGTGGCAGCAGATGAAAGCAACAGAAAGGCAATGCTATGCTGGTGATACCTCCCATGAACACACACACACACACACACACACACACATATATCCAGGACCATAGTAGCCTAGATGGCATGTACACTCTGCAACGGAGCACCCAAAGCCAGTTGCAAAGCAGACACCAACACAGCAGTTGTACCAAAATAGAATTTTATATTCAAACAAAAGAGGTAACAAAACAGCTAAAACTATGTACAAGTTGGAGGACGGGTGAAAGCAGGGGTGTGCAAGGGAGGAAAACAACTTGGAGAGGAAGTCAGGGTGAAAGGGATGGGGAAGGGCAAATAAAAGGTGGGCTATGGCCCAGCAGGCTCCTGCCTCCCCTGCCGTCTTCCCCTCCTGTGTCTGTGCCGCCATTCCCTGTTGCTGTAGGCTTGCAGGAGCTCGTCGCGCGCCAGGCTGTGTCAGGCGCCGGACATCACAGCGCCATGCGCCTGCCACCGAGGCTCAGGAAAATGGGAACACAGTCAATGGCTGAGACTGGCCACAACCCTGAACACCACCCAACCTGCAACCCAGCTAACCTAATGTGCTGCACATGTGATGGCATGCACCCACCACAGTGAACATGCACATGGCCATCACAAACAGGCGGCACCAGCCATGCGCTCACCACCCACACACATGCCCACATCAATCACAGTACAAACTAGGCTGTCATGTGATGTTGCAACGCAGTGCGATGCCAGTCACACAGCTATGTGCCCAGTGCATGCCTGACCACCTGTGATGCATACACAGGCGTGTCGTGATGCTGCACTGTGATGCAGATCACCTGTGTCACGCCTACATACATGGATACATAGACAGTGTCGGCAGATAGGGGCCTATGGGACACCTAGTCTGGCCATTTGGCCTTGTACGATCACTCTCATGTCCTATAAGTCCATTCCTCCTCACCCCTGACCTCCAGAAGTCCCTCATGGCGAGCCCACACATACAGATCTCCCGTGACCAAGTCAGCCCCCACCACATCCTCTGGCAGGGTGTTCCACTCGTCCACCACCCATAATGTGAGGAAACACATTCGCATGTTTCCCTTAAATGAGCCCCCTCCAACTGCATCCCATGCCCTCTACACCTGGAACATCCTCTACGCTGACAAATATTGGTTCCTGCACACTGTTCCCCCTGTACAATACCGTATGACCCCATCATATCCCCACACCTCCTCCCTCCAGGGAGTACATGTTCAGTTCGCCAACCTGTCTGCATAGGACATGTGATGCAATCCATGCACCATCCATGTCGCCTCCTGTGAACGCCTCCACCCAGTCCCTGTCCATACGCAGCTATGTGTTCCGGAACTGTACACTGTACTCCAGTGTGGGGACTCACTAGTGTTACGTATAGTGGAACTACTACCACCCATCTGGTTGTGTCCATCATGGTTGGTGGCCTGCCCCCAGCATGCAATAGCATCCATGACGTAATGATACTCACACTCCTCCAGCAGCTCAGTCTGCGCTGCTGCTGCTGCTGTTGATGCTGCTGCTGCCGCTGCGGGCTGACGGCCTGTGGGACTGGGGCCCTGGCATGGCCCACATCAGCGCGTCGGCGCCGTCCACCATCCGCCTGTGGGAGACATATGGTGAGACAAACATCAGTGTGACTCAAAAGCAGAGTGCCCCTGCCCCAGTAAGACTGCCTGCCCACACAGCCATAACCATCCATCGCACAGCTGCACACACTGACACACCGATGCACAGCCACCCACACACACACCCCTACAGAGAATATAGGTGAATAGATGGTACACTCACGTGGCCTAGGCACCAGGCCCCGCCTGGCATGGGAACGCAGCCGCGCTTACAGCTCCAGGTCCCTCTAGCAGAGATCACTGAACCGGTGCCGGCACTGCTCCGCAGACCGGCCCCGGCCAGTGACCCCCACCAGGTCAGTGGCCACTTGCTGCCACACATGGGTCCTCGGTCCGGTGAGGGGGGCCTCACCATACAGTTGGTCATAGTGGGGCTCCACTAGGGCCACCAGGTTGGCCACCTCAACTTGGCTTCACGGCACCGCCCTCCTCCTAGCCATGGCACCAACTTTACAGCAGGCAATATGGCCCGCCCGCCCGCTGCGGCGTGTGACCCCGTGGAGTTGTTGCGCAATAGACCAGCACAGGCACCTATCGCTGTTCGCTGCTTGCCGTCCTTACATGGCGTTGTAGCCAGACAGCGCCAATAGGGACATACACATGGCATGCACTCAGCGCCAGGGTCAGAGGGCATACCAAGGTCACGCAATGACGCAAGGCTACGCACAGCGCCATAGGGATGCATAGGGTATCCTGCACGACTGCGGCACAGCACCAGTGCCACAGGGAACTATCGCGCAGAGGTGCCATAGCGCCATATAGTGCCCAGTGCTGCAGCACCACTGGCACAATGGTGGCCATGTCCAGAATAGCCTATCGCGCTCAGCAGTTCTGCAGCGCGATCGATGCATGCGTAACCCGTCTGGGCATGTGCAATGCAGTGTAGCACACAACCACAAACATGCGCCATCGGCTCAGCCGGACCTTCCCTATTGCGCTAAGCGCATTTACGCGATATTCAGCCGACATATGCAAAGCAGGCGATCAGCCATTCAAAGGCGCAGTGGCGCGATTAGCATGTCATTAAAGTTGCGCCACACCTCATTTGCATGTATTGCGCTATAAAAATATGACACTGGGTTGTGGCGGCCAGATTTGGTTGTTGCAGCTGAGAGGTGAGTTACATGCTGTGTGATGCTCAGGACAATGCACATGGGCAGGGGTGCTGGAGGGTGTCACGGGATGAGGGGGCTGAGCATGATGAGGGCACTTAGAAGGGGCAGAGGCACCCTTTCCATCAGTATCTGCCAGGCAGCGAGGAAAGGGGTTTCTGCCCCGGCCTACAGCTATGCTCATGGAAATGCTGTGGACTGCAGGTGACAGGTGTCCACTTCCACCCATACAGATCAGCATGACTGACGAGAACCAGGCCGAGGGTGTGGGACGGGCGGGCATAGGAGGAGGCGAACTTCACCACAGCAGAGACCGAGGCCCTCTTCCAGGCCTACCTGGAGGATGAGCCGCTTTTGAGTGGGCAGAGGGGCACCCCTCAGCAGCGTGCAGCTGCATGGGAGGGGGTAGCTCTGGCCGTCAACCTGCACGGAAGCCACCAGCGCTCCATGCAGGAGTGCCGCAAGAAGATGGGGACTGACCGCAGGAGGCTGAAGGAGAAGGTGGCAGCCTTCAGGGTGGCACGTGCTGCCACTGGTGGGGGACCACCAGTGGTGTTGCAGCTGACCCCGACCGAGGAGACACTGGTCACGGCCATGCAGCCGAGTGCCATTGCGGGTGTTCCTGGCGGAGGATTCCAGACAGGTGGAAGCCCATCACTGCACGGTATGTCATGGTGATGTTGTGGGGGCGGCTGTTGTTCACATGCACTCACATGTACTCTCTTTCTGTTTCAGATCCTGTTCGTCTGCAGGAGATGGTGGTGGTGGGTGCTGACAGTGAGGCAGACCTGCTGGACCAGGAGGAGGGACCTTCCACCTCCGCCAGCAGCCTGCACGCACTGCAGCAGCAGGCCGGCTGGGCTGACAACTCCACCCGGCAGTGATACGGGTGCAGGGGTGCACAGCCTGTGTCACAGCAGTCTGGCATGCAGGTGTGCCAGCATGCTGTGCCTATGGCAGTGGCACGCACCGGCACTATTGATGATGGCAGGCCTGCAATGGCCAGTGAGAGTGTGTGTCCCACGAGGGACACACGGCAGGCCAGCACGTGCCCCGGGCCGTCCAGCTCAACCTGTGTACCAGCATGCTGGCACAGTCACAGGCTGGGCCTGTCAGCACCGGTGGGGCAGCACGGTGGCTGAGCAGGTGTCTGGCACTGTTGACAGCACAGGGGTGGAACAGGTGGACCTGGGGCTCAGCAGTTGGAGGGGCAGCAGCAGCAGTTGCACACCAGGCCTGGGGGGACAGCATCAGGCAGTGGCACTTGTCCACCGCCCTTGGATCAGCCCATACCTGGTCCTGGCGACAGCAGCCACCCTCAAGGGGTGCTGTGCACCAGGACCATCCACACCCTGGGGGTCACGATGCCATTGGGGCACAGTACCCTTTGGACGTGCACCCGCCTGCTGCAGGAGTCGGTACAGCTGCAGGGGCGGGTTGCAAGGTCCGTGGAGGCACTGACTGTGTCCGTGGTGGCATAGCAGGGAGTGTGCTCGGACTGGGCGAGATGGTCCATATGCGGACGGATGTGACCGCTGCCATCGACAGGCTGACCCAGGCAGTGGTCTCTGTGGCGACCGCATTGACCACACTGTCTGGTGACCCTGTACCATGCACCCCACACAGTGCGTACTCCACTCCCCGTTCCCGGCGTCGTGCGACACCAGGCCTGTCGACGCTGGGTTCTGCTGTGGGCATCCCGAGCACCCCTGGTGCAAGTTTCTTTCGCGGGATGCAGACCCCTGTGCGGGCAAGGTCGCAGTCATGCACTGGGACCCCTGGTGGTGCAGTAGTGCCACCCGATGTGTCTTTGCGCAGCCTGCCAGTGCTGCTAAGAAGACGGCGGGGCCACCCACGCATCCGTAGGCCGCGGGACAGTGCTCCCTGACTGAGCTGTTCTCCAATGCAGGCCCTGTCTGGTGCTGCCCTGTGTGCAATGTGTGTCATGGTGGGCAGTGCACTGCTGGGTGCTCTGCTCACAAACTGACACATGGACCACCTGCACACTCTCCCAACTGCTGTCCACAGGTGCGTGTGGATGATGATGCCTGCATTGCACTGTACACCAAGGTGCAAGGTTGCCCAGGTCCTGACACCGTGCGTGGACAGTCCAGGTGGTGAGGGTTGGTGGTGCTGTGTGATAGCGTGTAATTTCCGCATTGCTGTGCTGCTTCCCTGTATGCTGCCTGTGTGTGTGTGTGTGTGTTTATTTGAGTGCTCACCCCTCTCTGCTAATGTGTTGGTATGCGTAGACCCTTCAACTCCCCTGACCTTCATGCACGGTGTGTTCCCCTGTGTGCCTGTGGTTTGCGCATAGACAGTGTTGCCTGCACATGTCCCCTTGACTTACCTGTGTTGTGCGTAGTGCTCTTCTGCAATGGTGTCCCGGTGCAGCTGGGCCTGCCGGGTCAGTCGGGGGTCCCTCCATCCTAGGGGGGGCGGCTCATCACCCATATCACCGGCACCACTGGCGTCCCCATCGCTGTCCCCCTCTTGGACCTGTATGGCTATCCCATGGTCTTTGGCCATGTTGTGCAGGATGCAACAGGCCAGGAATATCCCACAGGCCTTTTGGGGGCTGTACTGTAGGGCTCCGCCGGAGGTGTCCAGGCATCGGAAGCGTGCCTTGAGTATCCCGAACACCCGCTCTATGATGTTCCGTGTTGCAGCGTGTGCCTCATTGAAACCGTGCTGCGCTGGGGTCGTGGGGCACCGGTATGGTGTGAGCAGCCAGGGATGGAGTGGTATCCACAGTCACCTGTGTGAAGATAGTGGAGATCAGTGTTAGGTCAGGTCCATATTGCCCATATCCTTGTGTGCCACTACCATGGCACCTGTGTCATTCCACCCTTGCACAGAGTTTGCATTCCATACATGTGTACTCACCCACTAGATGACCCGTGGGGATGTTCCCACTCTCGAATCGATGGCACAGTGCAGATTGGTGCCATATGAAGGCATCATGTGCTCCGCCAGGGTGTGTGGCACAGACATTGATGATGCGCCCAGTGGCATCACACACCACCTGGCAGTTGACACTCGAGTAGCCCTTTCGGTTCCGATATGCTTGCCCATCAGGGCCAGGTGGCATGCGAATGGCCACATGGGTGCAGTCTATGGCACCTAGCACGCCAGGCATTTGTGCTACCCTGTGGAACTCCTGCATGTTTGCTGTATGCTCTGCCGCGGTGCTGGGGAAATGGATGTACTCCGCAGCATGAGGCAGCAGTGCGCTGAGGAATTGGGTGAGGATGCGTGACATGGCCGACTGCGTGATGCCTGTGGTGTCCCCTGTCGGCCTCTGGAAGGTGCCCGTGCGAGCAGGCACATGCAGGCTGTCACCTTGGTCTCCACGGACAGAGCATGACTCCGTCGTGAGGGTGCCTGCATCACATCACTGCACAGCTCACTGAGCCGTCTCAGTATTGCCCTGTTCAGGCGGTACGGGCCCGATCTCAACATCACTGTACAGCTCGCAGCTGATGCGGGCACGATACCGCCTGTCGGGGCATACGCCGACCGGGCCCCTCCACGGCCACGTCCCCCTGCAGCATGCTGTCTCACCCCTCATTACAGCTTCCATGTGGAAGCTGACACTGTCCATCTCCTGGCTTCTGCCCCCAGCTGCTGTTCCTGTGTTACCCCCACTGCCCCCACTGCTGCTTCCACTGCACGGCACCCCACTGGCCTCTCTGTCCTCCAGGACCCACTGTCCCTCTCTGTCCTTCCTGCTCCTGTCTCTGTCTCTGCTCTCTCTCTCTCTCTCTCTCTGTCTCTCTCCCCGGTTTGCGGCCTGCTGGGTTCTGCGCGCTCCCTTGAGCCCGTTTATTTTGGCTCAAATCCGGTACTGCGCAACTTCCGGCTGAGCCACTCTTGCGCATTGCGCAAGTGTTCAAATATCGCATTGCGCACTTTATGCATGGACCCGCCCCCTTTGGTTGCGCATGCCTTCATTTCCATTGCGCTGTGGCTCAGCGTGTTTTCGGTGGCGCAACTGGCCCCTTCTCAATATCGCAGAATGGCGCATTTTTGGAGTTGCGCACGCGCAAACCTGTTGCGCATGGCGCAACCCTTTTGAATATCTGGGCCCTGATGTGCAGATCGTGGGGTATGGAAAATATTCTGAGTCCTGAAGAGTGAGCTGTGCATTCTCACTTGTGTCTTTGGCACTCATGAGAATACAGAGCTCACTCTGCAGGAGTGAGAATATTTCCTATAACCCACTCCTGCCCATCTTGTATCATATCTATCTATCTATCTATCTATCTATCTATCTATCTATCTATCTATCTATCTATTACTGAATATGGAGAATCCAGAATTCCATTCACCAGGGGTACTGAATAGAAAAAGTACATGTCTCACTTATGCTGACGAGAAAGCCTTATTGTCAACTTCCTTGTTGGGATTACAGAGAAAAGTGGACTATTTTTCTGGTTTGTGTACAGAAAACAGACTCACAGTTAATAAAGACAAAACAAAGATGGTTAAGTTATTTTCAGTAATAAGAGCAAGAAGTTAACAACATTATATATAATAGAGAAAAATAACTTGCAAACTACAAAATATTACAATTATTTAGGGATTAGGTTCGCGGAGAATTGTAATTGGAAGCCACAGATATTATAGTTACAAACTAAACTGAAAATTGCTGTAAATGCATTTAAAGGTTTTAACACAAGGACAAGAAAAAGTTCAGTTTAAGGGAGCAGTTAAGGTTATAAGTGTTAAAGTGCAATCCAGTATTCTTTGTGCATCACTAATTTGGGGATGCTCTGAAATTAAGTTCTTGGATATTATTATGATTAAACTGTACCTGAAACCTTTAAGTGCATGAAAGGAATAAACAAGACAGGTACAGAGGGGCTGTTCAAAGTAAGGGAATGGAGGGACACCAGGGGCCATGATATGAGACTGGAGGGAGGAAGGTTCAGGAGGGAAATGAGGAGACAATTTTTTACAGAGAGGGTGGTGGCTGGGTGGAATGCGTTACCTGCAGAAGTGGTATCCAGTAGAACAGCGGACTGCTTCAAAAGGGGATGGGACAGGACAAGGGGGAGGGTCAATGAAGGGGAAGTGTGGAAGGGAGGGGCAACTGCAGAATAAGGGGTGCTAGCTGCACATTCAAGCAGACTTGATAGACCTCTAGGCCTTTATCTGCTGGCAAATTTTGTATGTTCGTATGTTCGTATGTACTGCTATTTACTTATGACTTCTCAATCAGTTCCTTCTGCTTTCATAAGACTGGAGGTGGAGCAAATTTCAATACAAACTTTGATAATAGAGAGGCAGCTAATATTTTTGCTGTACCTTCTCTTATTGCCTGAGTCTTGTATTCCTAGTTATTGTCTCAAAGAAGAAATTCTATTCTCCTTGAAGGGGTTTCATCCTCTGACCAGTCAATTAATCAAGAGAAAGTTATTCCTGCTAGGCCTGGGGCATTTGCTTGCTCGAATATACTTAAAGCCTAGGGAATAAATAATAACATAATTAAAAACCAGGGTAAGGGATGTCAAAATTTCAAATGACTTGCAACGTCTGATGAACTTGAAACATTTTGGATGGTACAAAATGTTTAAAACTACACATTCTATGGAGCCATATTTAAGGAAAATAATTAACCCACAGAGAAAACATATAATAATGAGATTTAGAATGGAATTGTATACAGCAAGTTGCATACTCTTTAAACAAAAAGGATGGGTGTTTCTACTCCATTTTGTAAATGTGATATGAAACTCAAAGATGATTTAAAACCTAATTTACTTGTATTCCCCCTTTATACAAAAGGGAGGCAGGAATGGTTGAGTACCATTTTTAAAGATCTCGACTTCTCCCCTTACCAAATCATTCTTTACTTGTTTAATTCTCATAATTTAGACATAAATATGCTGAATAATGTGTATGGCTTTCTCTCAACTGTACATTTATAATGTTAAATAGGATACGTATAAGCTAAGAAATTATATAATGTGTGTATAGTCAATAGAGGGTCAAGAAAGAAGTAGATTACTGCCTGTCTAGAACAAATGTTGATCTTAATGTAATAGGATTTGTTATAATATGAGGCATTTCAAACATGATACTGCTTTGGGAATTGTATTAATTGCATATGGAATGCATATTGTATATGTATTTGTTTTTCTTTTTTAATTATTTTTGTGAAGGCTTGAAGGCGAACAATAAACTAAATTGATTGCCTGATACAGGCATGTCCTCAGACTGGCCACATGCATAGCTGTGTGATCGGCTGGGGGGGGTTGAGTGCTGAAGGGGCATGCATCTCTTCTGTGAATGCTGCCAGGAGTCTGCTGGAACCCTGGTTCACAGAATTCCATTTTAAGGTCACCTGTGTGCCACTGAGCTGTGGCACATAGGCAATCTGCCCATTCATGTGTAGACCCTATGGAGTTAATTAATATTAAAAACATGTGCAGGTGTTTAAATCTGTGAGGTACAAAGGCACAGAGATTGAAAAAGTGCTGAGTGAACAGTATTCCAGATAGTGGCAAAAATACATTGTCCTGCTACTGTACATACTAGAGGAGGATGTAAAAGAGAAGAATGCTTACAAGAACATTGCACAGAATTGGGTTTGTAGTCTAGCAGTTGCTCTCTTAAACATCCTGGGATACCTGTATACAAAGCGTGACAAAACAAACTGACAGTCAACCTAAACTGTGTACATCACAGTTGAGTGCACTGCTTGGTAACTTAAAGCAAATTAGTCTGTTTTGTACAGAACTGCTGATTTTCTGCTTGGTGTACTAGAAGGAGCCAAATCCTGGTGTAATTTAATATGAGTAACACATTTCGAGTGGCTATTGCCAACCAGATTTTAGATGTTAGTTTCAGGGCCCCTATATGCAAAATCGCACAAGTGCCTGTGCCACACATCTGAGATGCACCAGCCCCCAAAAAGTTGTATATTTAGAAGATGTGCAGGAAGATGCGCTCATGCATGTCCAGCTGAATATCCTGAACATGTGCAATCATGCATCTGAAAATGTGCAGCATATCTCAGGCAAGGGGTACCTTGCACCACAGGCAGGTACACAGCAAAATGCGCTGGGACAGGTGAGATTGGCATGGTACAACTTTACAATATTCAACCAGGATATGCAAATGGCCTTATTGCACATTTCAAGCCCAAACCCCACATGCCAGAGCTCATTGCTGGAATGTATTCAGGCCATTTTTGCATACCCTGGCCATGCTCAGTTCCAGCTTTGCAGGGTTGCCCCACAAAAGTGAACAGGGGGAGCTGTAGCCTAGCAAGTCAATGTGCTGGGATGGTAGTGTGTGGGTGGTGGACTGCACTGGCCTGGGTATGGTGCTACTGTACACCTCATAGCCATGTACAAGGTTGGACAGGGGTACAGGGGGCCCACCTGGCCTGGATTTGTTTACTAAACCTGCAATGCCTGGTTGGGTCAGATCAGGAGGGACTTTATGAAAGCAGAGCCACACAGTATGCCATACAGAGCCACTATGGAGTGCAACCAGCTGGGTAAGGGACACGGCGGGAGGAAAACAAATGGACCAACTTGGCTGACTCATACTACAAGAACAGCTCAGCTACACAGCATCCATCTTATGAAAACACATTCACTGTGTTGCAGGATAAAACATTGTTTATTTAGAAAATAATAAAAGCAGCAATGTTCTATCACAAACATACCCTCTCAATGCGCCTGTACCAGAGGAGACGCTGGAACTCTGTTCTGCAACTTGCTGCAGTTGGTGTAAGGAACACTAAATATATAAATTGAACAGGAGCAGTATGAAGGAGACATAAAGTTTGAATAAATTAGTACTTTTTAGCTTTGGAAAGTGATCATTATCTTCATTGTGAAAACAGAAGTAAACAACACTGTTGTTGGGCCTGAGGAAGTGGCAGAAGCCAAGAAACTGTCGCCCTTCGTTGTGGTGTGAATAAATTGGAAATAAAGCATTTGTTTTTTTTTTTTGCTTAAAGAATTGTGTTTTGAAGAGTGGAGTTCATCCTACACTGTATTCTTTTACATTGAGCCATGACAACACCCCTAGCAACCAAAGACAGCCCTAGCAATAAAGGACAATTTTTTGTAACACACCGACAAATACAAGAAAAATAAATTAAAAGTCCAAAAAAAGCTATTTTAAAAAAAAGGTTTTGTGTCTAAAAAAATGTACCATGGTATAATAGCAATATACCACTCCAGGGAGTGGGTATGTGGGTGGATTTACCACTTATTGTGTGGCTAAGTCACTCAGCCTATAGCCTCGTGACTGAACCACACCAGGTGTGGTAAGTCCACCCATATTCCCACTCCCTATCATGGTATATTGCTTAATTGATTGCTCACATTCTGTAGAGAGTGCTGATGCAGCTGGTAGTTTGATTTTGATTCCTTTTTTCTTTTTAAAAGTGTAAAATAGGCTACCCACTGTAACAATGTTACCACACAAAACATGTTTGTTTACATTCCTTGATCAAATTCCACTACAGATTTCCTGGACTTGAGAACACCTCAACACAGTCTAGATACTTGTGATGCAGTGGTAGGAGAGAAGACAATTACATTGTGAGTGGCTGCACTGTTTGAAGGTGTTTCTAATATTCAGAAAGTATGCAGTAAGACTAGATCAAGGATTTGAAACAAAAAAGGTTGGGTACAAATACCACTGTAGCATGAATTTCAGATCTACCAAGAAAAGCAGATAAATCAACCAGCAACTCAATGGATTTTAGAGAAATACGCAATCATAAAATGTGGATTTTTAACTAGAAATATAATTCAACAAGCAATTGTCAATGCCAAATGTTTGCTTGCTGGCATTGGTGGGGTGTGCCTTTGGATCGTCAGGCGTAATGGCCATGCCATTTCACCACACCCTACCCTGCAGACACTGACAAGTGTCACAGTGTGCCTTGGGGTCTTTGGCCCTTATGCTCACCCCATTCCATTAGGAAATACGGTAAGATGGGTGCAGTATAGGAGAATGGGATGAACTCTGGGGCCGAAGTGTCCAAGGCACACCTCAATGCCTCTCACTGGCTGCAGGGTGTGGGTGGGGGTGGAATGGTATGAGCATTACAGATGACAATCCCAAGTCACACCTGATGCCTGTCAGTCTCTACAGGGTGGGGCGTTATGGTTGGAAACCCTAATGTCTCAGGCATTCGTGTATTTTCCTCCATATTTTCAACATGGGTTTTGTAGCCCCCACCTTATGAACAGTGGTGATATCAGTTTGGTGAGCGAAAGCTGATTTTGCACAGTGACTACTGACATTTAGCACCGCAGGTGCGAAACTTACATTTGAACAGGATGTGAAAAATGACAGCCGTACTGTTCATGGGGAGGTGTAAAAATGGCAATGTTGAAAATCTGCAGTGAAAATAGTAAAACAAATGGTGAAGTCACGAGCGTGCATAGAAACTGCGCATCGCACACCCTTAATGTAATTAGTTTGGTGATTTTTTACAGCAGATTGTCAACATAGGCATTTTGGTACCTCCGCTCATGAACAGTGTCACTGTCATTTTCTTAATTTGTTCTGAACAGTGATTCCCCACAGCGACCATGCATTTCTGTGCAGAAAATGTGAAAACACATTTCGGCCATGTTGTGAAAAATTACAGCTGTACTGTTCATAAGGAAGTGTTGAAAAATGCCAGTGCTGAAAATCTGGACTGAAAATATTGCAAATTTATGAACTTACGAGGGTGTGTGGAAACAGCGCAATGCTCACTTGTAACACAATCATTTTATAAACTTTTGTCACCAAATTTTCAACATAGGCATTTTAAGACCTCTGCTCATGAACTGTGTCACTGTGATTTTCTTAATCTGTCGCAAACATTGATTTCACACACCAACTGTGCCATTGTGTGCTACATGCACGGAAACACATTTTGGGAAAGATGAGAAAAATGGCAGCTGTACTGCTCATAAGGAGGTGTGGTAAAATGGCAATGATGAAAATCTGGAGTGCAAATATTAAAAATTCGCAAACTTACGAGTGTGCGTAGGAGCTGTGCAATGCACACTAGTCAAACAGTCATTTTTGGGAATTTTTTCACCAAATTTTTAACATAGGCATTTCTACGACCTCTGCTCATGAACAGTGTCACTGTGATTTTCTTAATCTGTCCCAAACATTGATTTCACACTCCGACTGCACCATTGTATGGTACATGCATGGAAACACATTTTGGGCAAGACGTGAAAAATGACAGCTGTACTGCTCATAAGGAGGTGTGGTAAAATGGCAATGTTGAAAATCTGGAGTGCAAATATTAAAAATTCACAAACTTACAAGCATGCGTAGAAACTGCGTAATACACACTAGTAAAACAGTCATTTTTGGGAATTTTTTCCCAAAATTTTCAACATAGGGTTATTAGGGGCCTACTTCATGAACTGTGACACTGTCGTTTCATACATTGGTCCTGAAAGGTGGTTTCAAGCAGTGACCGCAAAATCATCTTTTGGGACTGAATAACAAAATGACAGTGCAAGAATTCATGAGGTTGGGTCACAAAAACTCCATGTTGTAAATTTGGTGAAAAAATTCTCAAAAATGCCTGAGATATGCATCAAAGTTGAAAAAACCCTATTTATTCCATTATAAAGCTTACTGGCATTTCCACTGTTTGTGGTTGGCTTTGAAGAGTACAGACAAGTTTCTGGTCCACCAAAGATCATCGCGCCAGACTCCTGAGGTAAGTATGGGGTGAGGAGGGGTGTGGGGAGGCAGGGTGCACAGAGGGTGGGTGCAGGGGTCAAGACAGTCAGCGAGGGACCTTTTTTTTCTCTAGTTTTTTTTTTTCCTTTAGGAAGACAATGTGGGACATTTGCCACGCTGGGGTGGGCTCCCAGCGTGGCAGCTGGAAGTTTTTTTGGGGGGCCAGTGGAGTCAATGGGGAAGTGGGCACCCCTGTCAGCCATAGAGAGGTTTGCCATGCTGGAGTGGGTTCCCAGTGTGGCACCTGGAAGTGTGCTGGGGGGGTGCAGATGGACGTTTGCCATGCTGGGGTGGGCTCCCAGCGTGGTAGCTAGAAGGCTGTGTGGGGGGGCAGTGGAGCTGATGGGGGATTGGGCACCCTGTCTGCCTCACAGATTGTTGCCATGCTGGGGTGGGCTCCCTGCGTGGCACCTAAAACTCTGTTGGGAGGCAGTAGCGCAGCCATCGGGGATTGGGAACCCCTGGCCGGCCATACTGTGTGTGTGTTGGGGGGAGCGCGTGAGCACGCTGGGGTGGGCTCCCAGCATGCTACTTGTTGGGGGGGGAGGAGCAGTCTATGCAGCTCTTTCACTGCAGTACCGACGTGTAGGCCCTTTGCATGCTGCCGACGGCAGTATGCAAATTGCCTGCACGCTGCAGTGCTTTTCTTTTAACTGTATGCCACTGCATCTGCAAAAGCTGTCATAGACAGCTTTTACATTCATTGGCGCGGTGGGGCCGTGCCTGCAAAAGGCAGCAGGGCATTGGAAGTAGGGAGGCAAACCTACGAAATCTCGTATGGTGGCACTATGTTTCTTGCACATGCGTGCAAGCAAACATAAAAATGGCTATTACTGTTACTGTTCCTTTCTAGTTTCCTGTCTTCACATTGGATTTGTGAGTGAGCCTGCTAAGTGCTGATGTCATCATTCATGGATTCCATGACTTCAGCATGACATGCGCACTGTGGGCCACATTCTCGTGAAGCAGGCAGAAACTGATATCAAACAGGAAGAAAGTCCCATTGTTGCCATATGCAGTGATGTCTATCTTATTTGTTTGGCTTTTGCTTTTGAGATTGATAATATTTACAGAACAGTCCAGCTTTTGGTAATGCCAAAAGTCACATAAGTTCATTTGTGAAATATTTCTGTTGCTGGAAATGTGTGGTTTCCATGCCATGATTTGCAAGTTATGACGGCAAAGTAAAAAAAAAATGCTATTGTCCATGATCTATTAAGAAAAAAAATGTTTGTGCAGTCTTGAGGTTAAAACTGAATCACGATACATTAGCTGTATCTAACGTGCCTTCCTCAGTAAATTACATCTGATAGCTAAATGCTAATGGCTCCCCTCACAAGTTTTGCAGTGCTAATCCCTTCGGTGAGCATGAACAACCTTCCTGTTGCTGCCTACCACCGGTGTACTGTGTTGGTGTATAAATGTGGAGTGTGCTTGCCGATAACCGAGAAGTACAATTCCATGAATTGCGCCTCTTGTGGTATCGATTCCTGTTCTTGCTTTGATGCTGAAAATTTAGAGCACTGACACTCCCTTTCATGGCTGAAGTAATTAATCATAACTGTATGCCCTTGTGCTCCAAAAGGCTCAAAACATTTTGCTATTGACATAGTGTAATTATTACTGCAGTATTGAAGCAGGCACAAAAGTGGTCTAACCATGCATCTAGAATGCAGCATTTGTATGGTTGCTGTATTTTACATTTTTTTTTGCTGGCACTTCTTCACCAATGCATTGTTATACACAAATCATATTGCCTTTCCTGGTAGTTATGTCCCATCACCTCACCATCCACACTCCACACCAGCGCACTCAGTTAGCTAGGTTGTCAGACAGATTTTAGAGTGTGCCAAACATATGTTTGTGATTTTTGCATCCTGCCCCTCCTAGATAGTGTGACAACCATACTTTCTCATCAGATGCGGGGTGAGGGGTGAGGCAGTGTGCTTTCTGATTTTTCGGGGTTGGGGGACCAGGGTTGCAACCATTTCTCTTGAACCTGCAACATCACCATTCTGCACCCCTCACCCCCAACATGTGATATAGTCTTAGCATGTGAAATCTTAGTACAGTATTTATGCTTGTCCAATAAAAAGTGTCAGTTATCCATTGACTCTAGTTTCCCAGTGATCAACACATATGCAAACAGTCATTCCTAAAATAAAAGAATCGTCTGCAGCTTTTTAATAAATAAGTCAAATACATTGGACTTAAACTGTTTTATAGCCCTTTGAGGACTGACTATGCTGCCATTTACTGCTAATATTTTTGTGTGCAGAGAGGGGCTGTCTGTCTACTAAAATGACATTGTAGCAAAGGTTATGCTATTACTATCTAATGAAATGGGCACCAATGGGTAAAGTACATGGTCTACTGTGAAGATATTGCCCCTGTTGAGAGGTTTGAGTGACATTGGTGGAGGAGGAAGACAGTAATGAAACATTTTCTTCCTGGGAGATCCCTGTCACAAGAAGGCTGTAACTGAAAGCCAAAACCTGACATGAGCTTACAGGATCTGCTTTTGGGAGATGTCAGTCAAGCACTCACAGATACAGATGGGTGGAAGCCCTGGTCATGTGACTTTGGGGGGGGTGGGCAACCCACGGTCATGAGGGAGACCTGGGTTCGAGAGCAACCTCATGTCACTCACTGCAGTTGGAGGTCTGTCAAATAAAGCCTGATTACCCCCTTCCCTAGTGCCCACAGGAAGGTGGAGGCCAACCTTTTAGGGATTACAGCAGAGTCTGTGGTGGTGCAGACCTCTCGGAGACACAGAGAGGAGATATCCCAGGATGCAGTACATACAGCCAGAGTCGGGCAATAGTAGGTCTCAAAGGACAGAAGGAGTTCTGGTGAGTAGGGGAAAAAAATAAAAGCAATGTTGCATCTGTCTCTTGGGACCTATGTCCTTTTCTGAAGATTATTTCTATCCCTTCCCCCACCCTGTCCAGACCAGCCATTGGTCCTGCATGCTCACTCAGCTCCATCACCAATCTTTTCTGAGACTAACTAAATAGAGACCACAGCCCAAACTCCGGCTCAGTCTCACATGGATCAGATGCCATCGGGCAACCAGTGCCGAAAAGGAGCGGGCAGCAAGAGATCACCACACCCTTGTACCAGGATCTGCTACCATCCCTGAACAATTCTTCTCCCCTGCAACCTTGCGGCACCAGAGGTGAATAGAATCCCACCTGAGCTGAGGCTAGTAAGATTGATATGTAGTTTTAGTAGCAATGTGTGCTCTAAACAGCAACAAAGTTCGAATGGCTGGGAGTGCAGTTGACCTGGCAGTGGTACTGAAGAGTGCTTGTGGAATCAGTGAACCAGTAGTACATCTAAAAAAATAAAATAACAAAGAAATGAAAAGAATCCTCTTTTTTTTTTATTTAACTTTCAGCACTGGGATCTGCGCAGTCGGACAGGGATGGGCAAAGTGCTGCCCCACCCCTGGAGGAGAAGGGTGGTTGTGGTGGATGGGAGGTGGGCCATGCAAGCCCACTGACTCTCAAAGTTATCATTGGCACAATGGGCAGATGATGGCACTGTGCTGGCTGTACTGTAAGAAACATGAGGGGGACTGGAGAGTGAGCCAAAGGTCTGGTAGGATGAACCAGCATACAGCAGTGGTCTGGGGGTGTTCGAGAAATAAGCTGGACCTATCTTTCTCTCTCTGTCTCACTCGCTATCTTGCCTTCATATCTTAAACCTCTATAAAATATAAATATTAATTTAGAGAGTCACAGAGCTGATAAGGGAAGGGAGTTAGGAGTAGCTGGTCTTTCAACCAGTATTTATAAGGTTTGTTAATGTATACATTGGTGTAACCTTTGGGTGAGTGGGGACATCTGGGTCAGGTCACTTGCTTCTTTTGCCTCGAAGTTTAAGGTGCCTTCTTTGCTGTTTGAATATTTTTTTTTACCTTGTCCAGAAGATTTAGCCTTGTGCTGATACTAAACAGAGCAGCAGCACCTCCGTTTACCTTTTCCATTGTGTCCTGTTAAACACATCGGAGTGTAAGACGTGTTGCGCTTTGTGTGTCCTGTTGTAAATGAAAAGGGCTACATGACAGTCCTTATGTGTTACCAGTGAAGGCTTAGGTGTTATCGCCTCAAGTGTTTGGTATCATGCATGCCCCAAGTACCATGCATGTACAAAAGGCCACTGACACCCAGTTTTCATATTGCTTAGAGGTTGGTATCCCCAGTATCAGTTTAATTAGACTGTCTGGCATAGGGCTGTAATTTGCATTGTCTCATATACTGTAAATGCTGGTAATTTCCCACTGGTGATCTACATGTATGGGGATAAAATATATATCATTCATTAGCCTCATACACAAAGGACTGCCAGCAAAGATAATATAAGTACATTTAGAGAGGCCCTTCTTCCCATTTCATTTACCTGTGTGCCAGAAACCATCATATCCTGAGGTTCCTAGGTCTGAACCTTCACTTTTTCAACCACTCCACCGCCTCTGATTGCAATTTGTGCTATTGCAGTTCCAACATAAAAGAGTCAAATAGCATTTGTTTGTATCAGTATGGACTTGAATGCAAATGTTTTGCAAGTCCATACTCTGTGAAATCGAAGTTTGTGTTGCTACCGGATTTAGGAATATTCAGTATATATGAATCAGCCATTCAAGCAGAGAGGCCCGTAACACATTTCAGCACTGTCATCTTTGTGCCCCTATAACTGCCTAACCTGTATGTTGCAGAGTTTTGTAGTCATTACATTTCAATCATTTATTAATGACCCTCTACTTCACTCACTTTCTCTGACACAGTAAGGGTGTCTCGCAGACATTCTACAAATTTTCCTAAAAAGGCAATACTGTAGTACAGGACCCTCATCATCATATGTTTTGATAGCGGCTCAACGACAGCTGCTATAATCACAAACCACACCTTACAGTAAATAATGGTCCATGAGTGGTCCCATACCATTACCTTTGGTATGTAGACTGCATGTACCATTTAAATTTTTTTTAAACATGTTTCATTTACTGGGGGTTCTTCTTGTTTGTTTTTTGTCTGTATTTCATGCTCACATTACAGAACATTATATCACAGTTGAAGAAAAGCAGATATGCATTCATTTTGGCATTTCTGACACTAAAATTTGTCATCATTGTGAATGACCCTGTGCTTTACTGCACCATTATCTGTAACTCATTACCACACAGGCATTCAGTTTTACCTTTCAGACCTAGCCTGTGTGATCACACTTTGCCACATACAAAGCCATGCAGGAACAAGTTTGAGACATAATTTGCAGCTTGCAATAAAAAAGTTGTGCACTAAGATGTTCACTTTTATCTCAAATCTCTGAACAAGGGTGACAATCTTTTAGCCCCAATTACTGTACTTACAGGATTTGTATTTTTTTGCACAGTTTCTTATAAATCCATATCAAGACTACAAGTGCATCCAACTAATTTGAGTATCATGTCACTCTGTAGTACACAGTGATGACAGAATGTTGTGTGCATATGCCTTACAAACTATGAAGGCAGAACAGCACATATAAACACACAGACAATTACGGCAAAAGAAGTGTGGTTCAAATTCAGAACCAGTAGTTTCTCGTGTACTATGGCATCATGCTCAGCTTTCAGCAAACATGATGCATGGCATATATGTTTCCAAGTAACAGAAAAACAAAAATATACCTGTTTGGAATTGAGTGTTTCCTCCCCCTTTATTTTTGAAGTCTTGTAGCTTCTCTTATTTTTAGAAGTCAGGTACTTTTAGAATAAGGGTCTGACAGTATCGTCTAGAGGTTAAAGTAAGTAGCTGTGAATGAGCGTGGTATATCCACCAGATCTGGGTTTGATTATAGCACTCTTCACTTGCATACTTGTGTTAATCTCAATAAGTTACTTAACCTCCCCACTGCCCCTGGGTCACCCTCCCCTGGAAACAGGCATTGTGCCTAGTGAACCTTACTTGGCTACCAAGTGTGAAAAAAAAAATGGAATTTCAAAAGAAGCCCTTTTGCCTCCTATGGTTGTAGTTTGTAAGTTTGTAACATTCTATTACCAGTACGCTGCCATGGGGCAAACTCCATGGTGCTGTACGACCTTCACCTGCCATCACAGAAAACAGAAACCATTCCAATTACAGTATTTTCCTAGTTCAAGGAAACCCTGGACCACAGGAGTAGCAACGACTACAGCCGTGCTAGTTTGAGATGGCGGCAGGGGTCGGCTACCTTTCTGCTGAGCAGGGACCCGGCGGCTCAGTCAGTTTTGGAGCGTTGTTCCCCTCGCCAGCTGGTGGGGCAGCTGCGAGAAAGGCAGCAGACATCAGGCATCCTGAAACACACACACACACGCACACACAAAGTACCAGCAACTGTCCGTCTCAAATAAAAATTACAACATCTGGATCTTGCTGTGTCCACCTTAAAAACTGGACAGCTGTGCTCCCTTTATTTCAACCTGCAGGATATCCGAGGAGCGACCTTAAAAAAACAGCAACAAATTAGCGGGTTCGCAGAAACTGACCAGATGCTTGGGGGGGGGACCTTGCTCGATTTCACCCGGTGCAGGCTGCTAAAGGACCCACAGGTCCAGGGACCTTTTATCAGTCACTGAGTGCGTCCCTGTGCAGGCTTTGTTTTTTAAGGAGGAACAGCAGTGTCAGGAAGAAGCATTGGTTTGGGCTCTATTTGCTTGTTCCTCCTGTCGATCCCTGAAGATGCCAGGGTTTGACTACAAGTTTCTGGAGAAACCCAAATGGAAATTCCTGTGCGCGCTGTGCAGTAAGTCCATGAAAGAGCCTGTGCAGGTCTCCACCTGCGGACACCGGTTCTGTGATACCTGCCTGCAAGAATTCCTCAGGTGAGTGTGACTGCGGTGCTGCGAGGTCGGAAACCTATTTGAATTATCTTGAATGCTTACGAATGTAGTGCCAAAAAGGAGGATCAGGAGAAAAAGCTCTCGCTGCTAAAAAGGAAGAAAGGGATATATATATATATATATATATATATATATATATATAAGGGACAGAGATCAGAAGAATATAGTAGTTAAAAGGTGGGATAAAGCGGAACAAGAGAAAGGACCAGTGTTAAAATCAATGCATGTTCTGAAATGGGGAAGGGTAACAGAGGCAAAAGCCCAGGTGGATCTGCAGTGTTGGGATGTAGGAGTGTTGCCAAAGGGAATTCAGGGTTAAATTGGAGGAGAGACTGTTTCCAGCCATGTTAGTCCCTGGAAAACTAAATTGTTTCAGAACTGATTCGTTCTATTGACTCAGTATATTCAGTGTATATTGCAGGCGTGGGTTAAACTGGAAATGTTTAGGATAGAATAGTCCTCTTTAGAATGGAAGTGTTTATGGATTTTAGAGAGGTGCAGCACAGCCGGCGGGGATTGGGCAGCCCGTCGGCTATACAGTGTGTGCGTGGGGGGGGGGCAGCACTCAGCATGCCTGCCTGTGTGTGTGTGTGTAGGGGGAGCGGGCATGAGCAGGCGATATCTGATCGCTGCTCACTGAAGCGTAGCTCCCCCTTTCAACTGTATGCCACTGCATTTTGGAGCTTGTCATAGACAGCTCCAGCATGCATTGGCTTACAGGGGCCGTGCCTGCCAACACACTGACTGAATTGGAAGAGGGGGTGGCACACCTCCGAAAACTCGGATGATGGCACTATATTTCTTGCACATGCGTGCAAGCAAACAAAAAAAGGATTGGCAGTGTCCCTCTAAGAGAGTGGTGGGGTGTTGAGCTATGGTGGGGGGAAGGGCCTGCTTTAAACAATGCTGTTTGCTCCTGGCATAGTGCCAGAAACCAACAATTTTATATCTTTACTTCTAGCAGTCTCTTGGGCACTGGGGAAAAGGGTAGGTGGATGGGGAAAAATGTTTCAAAAATGAATACCGATTAACATGAATAGTGTGATTGTTATTTGTTTTTTATTCTTGAATAAACAATAAGCTATTATTTGTGGTATTCCGGAAGTACTGTTCATTAATTACAAACCCCTACACTCAACATTCACTGAGTTAGGCCCTCCCCCAATGTTCTCTGAGCTAGCGTCCCAGTACTCACTCAGTAGGCCCCCTTCCAGTCACAGTGCTCACAGAGCTAGGCCTCACTCACAGAGCTAAGCCCCCAGTACAAACAAATCTAGACTACCTCCTACCACCAGAGCTCACTGTGCTAGGTTCCCTACCACCCTTATCACTTTGTGAGCTAAGCTTCCTCCAACCCAAATGTTAAATGATCTCCATCCAGTGCTATTCGACCTCTCAGCCAAACACCATTCATTCTTGCCACAGCCAAGCCTATCCCCCCTACTGCAGTCAAGCACTCTTCCTCTCCCAAACCACAGCCGAACAGTGTTCTCCCATGCCCCAGCAAAGCTAATTCCTCTCCCACCTCAGACAAGCATCAACTCTGCCCTATCCAAAGACTACTTTCCATCACCCAAACCACATTGACCCCCCCCCATAACAAGTTAAACATGGTTCTCCCCTTCTCCATCTAAGGACTAGATCTACCCCAGCCAAGAAGCATTCTCCATCATCTTAGTCAAGCACCATTTTCAGTTGTCCACACAAGCACCATTCTCCATTGCCCCAGCCATGCACCAACCTTTCCCCAGTCAGCAGTCATTATCTACTGCCCCAGCTAAGCACTGCTCTCCCTCACAGTTCACAAAACTGCAACAGCATGCAGATCAGTTCTCCCCCGCCCGTGGCCTGTACACCAGGCACTATTCAGGTGCAAACTTTTCACTATATAGAGTCAGCTCAGCAGCACCTTCCACTTGTTCTTGCCAACTTTTCCATTCTGGTGGAGTCAATGGCAACCAATGAGAAATTATTTTTTTTTTTAACTTTGTGCTTAAGCTCAATCCCAGGCTCCATTTGGTGGTAGCTATGATACAAGCAGGATATAATCTGTAAATTTAAAACTTGTAGTTTTTCTGCTAATTGCTGCTGAAATGTTGTAATGTTTCTTGTGTAGAGGAAAACTCTGCATGGTTTAGGACTCCCATAGTACTGTGATTGTAAAAGCCATTCAAGTTCAGAATATGGCACAATTTTTGCAAGTTTTATAATGATCACAAAATGGTCCAAATATGCAGTAGGTATGAACAATAAGCCTCTATTTAATGCAGCACTGCAACAAAAAATAATTTTCCAAAATCCTAGTTTTAGCTACAGTTAATAAAAATATTAACATGCCTGTAAATTGTACTTGTCTAGATACCTTCTATGCTCTGCACCAAACATAGAAACATTGAAATTGTCAGCAGATAAGGACTACTAGGCCCATTCAGTCTGCCTGTAAGACCTATACTTGTATGTGGCCTCTCACCCTATCTGGCCAGTGTTGGTTCATCATTCCTTCCCACTCCTTCCCACCTCAAGGTTCCCTTGTGTCTGTCCCAGGCGTGTTTAAAATTCCCCCACTATGCTTGCTCCCACCACCTTTTGTAGCACACAATTCCATGTGTCTACCACCCTCTCTGTGAAGAAACATTTTCCACATTTCCTCTTAATCTACCCCCTTCAATTTCATATCTTGTCCCCTCATTCTTGTACTCCTTCTACATTGGAAGATGTCTCCCCCTGCACCCTGCTTATGCCCTTGAGGTACTTGAACATTTCTATCATGTTCCCCTCTCCCTCCTTTCCTCCAGTGAGTACATATTGAGGTCCTTTAACCTCTCATATGTTTTGTGGTGCAAACCATGTATCATCTTGGTAGCCCTTCTCCATACCGAATCCACCTTGTCAATGTCCTTGTGCAGGAGCGGCCTCCAGAATTGCACACGGTATTCTAGGTGAGGCCTCACTAGTGTTTTATACAATGGCATCAGCACCTCCCTCCTTCTGCTAGTGATACCTCTGCCTGTGCACCTCAGCATATCACTGGCCCTCCCTGCAGCCTTTGTGCTCTGTTTTGACACCTTTATGTCATTAGAAATGATAAATCCTAGCTCACTTTCTTCCTTGGTGATCCTCAGCACATCCTCTCCCCCTCCCATCCTGTAGCTCTCCCCAGGGTTCCCTCTTCCCAGGTGCATTATTTTGCACTTCTTTGCACTGAACCTCAGTTGCCACTCCTCAGACTATTTTTCAATCCTCTCCAGGTCCCTCCTTTTTTTATCTATAAAAAGGATTGGCAGTGTCCCTTTAAGAGAGCGGTGGGGTGTTGAGCTATGGTGGGGGTCTCTACCCCTTCTGGAGTATCTACTCTATTACAGATCTTGGTTTCATCTGCAAACAGGCAGACCTTTCCTCTCAGCCTTCTGTAATGTCACTAATGAAGACATTGAGCAGGACTGATCCCTGAGGTACCCCGCTGGTCACCCCCTCACCCCAGATTGGATCCCATTTACCATCACCCTCTGCCTCCTGTCAGTCAGCCACTTTCTAACCCAGTTTATCACCTTGAGCCCCATGCCCAGACTACCCATCTTGATAAACAGCCTCCAATGCGGGACGGTGTCAAAGGCTTTGCTGAAATCGAGGTAGGCGATGTCCACCACCCCTCCCTGATTTACTTCCTTTGTCACCCAATCAAAAAAATCTATAAGATTAATTTGTCATGGCCTTCCAGCTGTGAGTCCATGTTGCTTTGGATTCTAGGCACCACTGGATTTGAGGTGTGCCACCATCCTTTCTTTCAGCATTGCCTTCATGATCTTCCCCACCACTGAGGTAAGGCTGACCAGCCTGTAGTTCCTCACCTCCTCCCTACTGCTGCTTTTGTGCAGAGGGACTATATGCACCCTCTTCCAGTCCTCTGGAACCACTTCTGTGTTGAGTGACTTGGTGAACATGGCTGACAAAGGCACTGCTAGTTCCCTTCGCAATTACCTTAATATCCTTGGGTGTATGCCAACTGGTCCCATAGCTTTGTCTACCTTCAGTTTTGTGAGCTCTTCCAGAACTCTCTCCACTGTGAATGGCCTGGTGTCCACCTCTCCCCCCACCTTCACACCTGTTACCTAGCTGTGATCCTAGCTGAGTCCATGAGTGTTTTTCTTTTATTTCCTAAGTTCTTACCCTTACAAGGGGCAGGATTCTCAAAGGAAATAAATTCAGCAAAATTCACACAAGTCACCAAAAATGCCGCAGCTGCGGGAAAAACAAAGGAGTTGCGCTGCGGCATATTCACAAAACTCCCGCAGCTGTAGCAAAAAATGACCAGAGGTTTCGGGAAAACCGCAGCTGTGGAATACCCGCAGGGAGCTGAAACACACAAAATGCTATACACACACATGGAAATCCTGCATCTGAGGAAAGAATGTTGCACAAATCCTACTCCACACAGACAGTGGAGTTGGATGCCCTGAGGAGAAAAGACGTAAAACACCAAACAAACATCAATTAAGCTGTGTGCAGGCAACAGCAACCATGTGGGATAAGGCAATATAAGGACATGTGAGTGCATCATACACAGAACACCACATAGAGGAAACCCACAAGAGAAAGGACAACACCAGAGGGCCACTGGCAGTGTAGGCAGAGGCACAGTGAACAGGCCAACAGTGTGTGATACAGAAGCAGGCCAAGTGAAAACAGACGCCAAGGCCAACATGCCACTGGGTTCATGGTACCACCACATGCAGAGACAAAGGCACAGACGACAGGAGGGGGAAGCACTGAAACCACATGTAGGAAGGGAGGAACGGCAACATGGGGCACAACAAAGTTAACCTGCCAGATGACAGTACTGCCACAGGCTGGCATTCAAAGACCTCACAGAGGAGCAGTGCATAGCCAGGTACAGGCTAAACAAGTCCGCCATAACTGACCTGTGTAACACAGTACGTGATGATCTGCAGAGCAAGACACACAGGGGCCATGCACTCACAGTGGAGGCAAAGGTGACAGCTGCCCTGTGTGTGCTGGCAAGAGGCACATTCCAGACAGCAACAGGGGACACCACCGGCATGAGCCAAGCTGCAGTGTCATGGTGCCTAGAACAGTCCCTAAATGCCATTATACCAAAGGCACATCAGTACATCAGGTACCCACTACAGGCACAACAGCAGAAGGAGGTGATGGAAAGATTCTATGCCATGGCAGGATTCCCAAGAACATTGTGTGCAATAGATTGCACACCTGTAGCAATCAAGGCACCCACTGAAAATGAGGCAGCATATGTCAAGCGCAAGGGGTACCACTCCATCAATGTTCAGGTAGTGTGTGACAGTGACTGCAAGATCCTGGATGTGTGTGCACAGTTCTCTGGGTCATGCCACTATGCCTACATCCTGAGGCAGAGCATGTTGTGCAACCTCTATGAACGGGGAGACATACAGCATGGATGGCTGATTGGTAAGTTCACATCTGGGCATGGTGGGCACAGGAACAGAGCACAGGCAAGGTACATGGAGCACAAACACCCATGATGTGTGAACTGAATCACTGGGACCAACTGAGCAGGGGGCGAATGACAGTGCAGGACATGTCCAGAATCACAGTGCACATGTGTGACATGTCACGAGGCAGGGGATGCCAATAAGAAACCATAGGTGGCAGCTGGAGCAACCATGGGCACAGCAATTGCAATGCCAAACAGTGGTGATGTGAGCAATGGCAGGAGACACACAAATGCAATACATAGGTGCAGAGCCAGTCATGGATGTCTGTGGCATATGCATGACACACCATCAATAGTGAAAGTTGGCCACAGTGTGGCAAGACAGTGACACAGATTGACAGAGCTGACGTGTGCACAGTAGGAGACAGAGAATGTACCAGGCCAGTGGCAGCCTGCCAGCAGACAAGGGGAGAACAGCTGACATGCAGCACCACAGGGAGAACATGTACAGTAGTAGCCACAGGCACTGCCGGCTCTTTCCTGAAATATCTGTGATATTACTAGAAATAACTGATGCTTTTTGCAGTAAACAGTAGGGGCAGCAGACAGACACTCTTCAGAGATGTCAAAAAATATCAGGAAATAGCTGGCAATGTCTGTGGCTACCACTGTACCAGTGAATACCAAGAATGGGCAGCATGGGAGGTGTCAGGGGACTGTAGTGGACAATGGACACCCAGAATACAGAATGTGACAAGACAATGATCTAGATAAAAGGGCAGAAAAGGACATGGGGACTATGGGGATGGGAATGACACCAATGAGGTGCAGGGACAGTGGGTGTGTGACAAGAGTCAGATGAAGGTGCATGGTGAGTGGCACACTGCAGTAGGCAGAGTGCCAAGTGTCACACATAGGAAACAGTGCTGTGATGGCAGCAGTGTAACACCACCAGCTGTGATAGTGTGCACCAGCAAGACTGCAGTCTGAATTGCAGCTACATGGCACAAAGGCCTGAAACAGTGTGAACCAGCCACAAAATGTAGGACACGGGGGCAGGTACATGCCACACAATGTAGGACACAGGGGCAGTGTCATGCCAAAATGACACCAATGGTCAAGGATATGGCATCGGGACATGCATGTGGCCCATACACAGCATGCAACACCCTAGTAAGACAGAAAGTGGGATATTAACACAGCAAAAACTAGCAATGACACCATGGGGCAGGAGCAATGTTGAGCAGAAGAAACTGACATGGGTCCACATGACATTTGGACAGAAATGTAGGATGCTCAGATGCACAAACTGGCCAAGACCTGTGGAACAATGGTGAGCAACATAGCACCAGACATGCAACAGGAGAGTATACCCATGGCCACACCACCCAGACAAGGTTACAATCACCATGTAAGGACAGGGACAGAGCACAGACAGTGCATGGTAGTCTGTCACATATGACACAGGGTGGACAGCACACATGTCCAGTGATGACAGAAACATGGACCTGCACATGCACCCCCCATGAGGAATGAAGGTAGGGACAGGACAGAACACAGGGACATGTATACAACAGGGATGTATTGGTCCCAGATACCCAGGCCATCACAGTCAGCAATGACAGGTGAACAGAGCATGGGGAGAGGTATGTGGGATGCTGTCACAGTGAAAGTGGGGGTATGAATAGCCACACAGAAAGGGACCTGGAATGCACATACACCCTGTCAGAGGACATAGTGTGGCACCCAACAGCCATAGGTGCCATGACCCCATGTGATACACAAGAGGGGTGACATGAAAACCAGGTCAAGGGTAGACAGAACAGGATCATAGCACACATGGCACACACAACACAACCCAACCACACCCTGATGGGCCTAGTGCCATCACCGCAGGTAGTGTCCATGTATCAATGCAGCCAGCCGAAGCAATACACAGTGTCAACACTGTATTGTACAATGGATCACAGCAGCGCAAGTACAGACCACATAGTGGCACACAGGCAACAGCAGCAATGAAGTACTATCACGGTGAGACACAGAGACATGTGCAGAAACAGAATCCCACATGTACATGGTGCAGACAAACCTGTGAGCTGAAGGCAGAGGTAAAGCCAAGGCTGGCCTGATGCACAGGATGCATGGACCACACCACTAGTGCACAGGCACATACCAGGCAGAAAGGTAAAACACCTGAACACACCACTGGTCCACAGAGAGACACAGCTGAGCAGGAACAGACCATTTGCAGTTTCCAAAGAGCAATATATGTAATACACAGCAGTACACAGTGTCAGTGTGACAACAGCAGGGGCCTGCCAGTGGAGACATACACATGCATGCACATGATACCCATGTGTAACCACACAGTGTCACAAACCAACACATGCCGGCATGTGTCACCTAAGCATGGCACAGAACTATCTGGAACATGCATAGCAGTAAAGCAGTACACCCCATGTGATGATACACAGCAATGGCACAACATAATGAGCACAGGCCTTGCCTGTGACTGTAAAATGTCACGTGACAGTGTAACATGCCAGGCACACATGCACTAATGGCAGTCATGTCGTGGAGAGCAGATACATGTACCCCTGCAACATGTGACATAGCACACACACACACACACACACACACACACACACGAGAAGCACACACAAAGGACAATGCCACAGCACCCCATGCAGTCAGACAGTACCACAGCACTGAATTCCTGCCATGGTGCACACCCACACAGAACACACTGTGTACTGGGCATGTGGCACAGGTAACACAGGTTAGTGCACCAGTGGTACATGAGTGCCATGGATGTGGTACCCAAGTCACAATGTCACACCCTTCCCTAATGGCACAGGTTAGGAACATGGCACAGGATAGTGTGTACAGAAATGGCAGTAGCCATGACATGTGTGGTGGGACACAGGTCCAGGTGAGTGAAGGAGGCACAAACATGGTGAAAAGTCCCAAAAGAAGTACACTCTGGACTGCCACAGTGGCAGAGGACAATGGAGGCATATGGACAGCACATGACAAAGTGTGCAGTGATGTGAGCCGGCATGGTAGCATGAAGAGATGAGGTGGTGGATGCCACGCACCACGGAGTGGGGCTGCCCATGTTTGGATATGGGTATGGGTTGCCAGAGGATGGCATGAGAGGCCATCAGGTAGCAAAGGCAAACAGCCCACCACACCCTGGGGGACGCCACTGGGAGTGCTCGGTAACTTGGTGAGGCACAATGGTGATTGGGAATATCACAGTACAAGGCTGCAAACAGTGGAGGGTGTAGTGTTGCACCCATCAGCATGATTGCAGTGTGCAACTGTGTCATTTCCTGCTGCAACACCAGGGTGGTGGACACATGCATGGTAAACACCCAGGATGCCTGCTGTGGCTGTGTGGTACACAAGGGGGCACAAGTAGCAGACCCACACCCCAGGGCAGGCACAGTGCTAATGACAATGCAGAAGGCACCATCCTGATGCCATGACAGTGCCCTGCCTCAGTAGGTTTGCAATGGGATGGTGGTACACCTTTGATGCTGGGTGACTGGATTGGCAGTGATGTCAGGTAGTGGGAACACTGGAAGCACACGAGCAGACTTGGAGTGAGAGTCCATGGCTAAACCACCCTGGGAGGATGCACAGAGTAGCAGACTGATACACAGATGTGAGGAAAACAACGACAGACAGGTGTGCAGGGATGTGTGTGCCAATGTCACTAGACACATGGTCGACATGCTGTACCGACACATATGCACTATGACCTGTGCATGAAGAGTAGGGGATCAGAGGACAGCAATGGACACCATAGGATTGGTAGGCACAACACAAGCTGATGTCTGCATGGAGACAAGAACACACTGAGCAAAGGACTATCAAGCTGGCATAGCACATGGCGTACCCCAATGGCTGACCTGAAACACAATGGCCCACCAGGAATGATACACCACAGGCATACAGGTGTGGGTCTGTACACAGTCAGAGCAAGGAGAAGCAGGAACAAGGACATGGCACAGACACATGTGCACTGCACGCAACACAGAGCATGGCAACAACACAGTAGAAACAATTCACAACATGCTGGTAGTGATAGGTGGAAATATAGAACATGTGCGCCACTTGACATGGTGCAGGACTGCATGTACACCACACATGACATGTGCAAAGCGCCTCTAACCAACAACATAGCATGGAACACTGGTTGCATACAATGGACACATGTGGATGGGAATTCCATAGTGTGCAGTACACACATGTGAATTCCATGCCACAACAGCACGGTACTGCAGGATACAACCATCAACACAGGATGTGCCCTGCACGATGAGGAATGTTGTGCATGACACAACAGAACCCACAATGGAGTAGAACACAGCAATGCAGTGTGAATCAACATAACAACAGTACATGTGTACAGTGCAACATGCAGGAGCACAGAACTAACATGGATGCACAGATGTGACATCACCATAGGAGGACATAATGGCATACACCATACAACAAGCAGAGACACAACGTATGGAATGTAGGTTTAATAACAATGACTATACGAACAACTATTGATGTACATCAACACAACACAACAGTATGAACAGCATAAAACTCCAACAAGAAAGTGTGTAACTGTAAGCAGATATGTCCAAACAGCAGTACGTCACCATCGTTGCCAGTGGTCGCGAGGAGTAACCGTGCCTCCCCCCGGCCGGAGCCCCGTTTGGACTTCTGTGAAGCATTGCCAGTAGTCATGAGACAACTGTGCCCCCAGCTGGAACCCCACCATTTGGACTTCTGTGAAGCGTTGCCAGTGGTTACGAGGCATAACCGCACCCCCCCCCCCGGCGGGAGCCCCGCCGTTTGGACTTCTGTGAAGGTACGGCTCAGTGCTGAAACGTGCTGAGGATTTTGAACTGAACTGCGTGAGTGTGTGTAAAGGACAATGGACTCTCAGTAATGGCACCAATTTTCAAATAGAGCCTTTACTATTTTCAGTGGGCGGAGCAATGCTGATTGTTTTTTCAGGCTCCTGCACGTCTAAACTTTGCGCAGTACTAGGGCATGTTAGTATGTTACTTTAATTATACATCAGACAATTCTAAGCTATTCCTTGCACATAGCTAAGACTTTAATTCGTTTTAAGAGTGCCTTAAATTTCCTCTGCCTGTACTGCATCACAGTTAAGCTATTCCTAGAACATTCTAAGACTTTAATTCATTTTAAAAATGCCTTAAATTTCCTCTGCCTGTACTGCATCCCAGATTATGGTATTTCTTGCACATTGCTATGAATTTTTACCAGTGTTAGTACCTCTGTAGCTGTAAACACGTTTATTGTTGAGGAATTAGAACTGTGGCAGGTGCTTGAATTGCAGTCAGACTACAGCACAGATGCAATAAGGTCCGCTTGTGAATAAGCCAGTATTGTGTGCACAAACTGTTCAGAAGAAGTAATCTCGCACTGTTTCTGTGTCCATAAATAATGCACCTGCTTCTCTCTCCCCACACAGCATTGCCAGTGGTCGCGAGGAGTAAACGCGCCCCCCTCCAGCCGGAGCCCCACCGTTTGGACTTCTGTGAAGGTATGGCTCAGTGCTGAAACGTGCCGAGGATTTTGAACTGAACTGCGTGAGTGCGTGTAAGCTAGCCCCGCTGGCACTGTGCACCGGCTGCCCCACCGCCCCCACCACCACCCTTGGCAGACACTGACTTATATAGTGTTGTGTCACGTGAGTGAAATTACCTATCAGCCCACTTTCCCACTAGCAGATTATACGCCAGATCCACTAGTGGCCGCTGCACTCCAATCCCTCTACCCTAGCTGTGCAAGCAACATGCTGCATCTGTTTTTCACACTATGCTTGCTTACACCCCTAGTTCACTCTCCACCTGTCTCACATCATAAAATGCAGCCAAACCCGATCACTGATGCCACCCTCCCACCCCATCATATTACATCTGCCCCAGTGCTGCAGCAGCATCGTTACCCCCAAATCAACTGGCTTCTAAGTGCCTTTATCCTGCCACCCTCCTTTTATGTAGGTCTTTCAGTACTAATCACCTCCCATCGAAACAGCTACCCACAAATACCTAAACAAGTTCCTACCCCCCTCAAGACACTATGGGGATTGTTTAAAACTAAACAATTGCTAGTGTTGCTGCTCCTCCTGGCAGGGGACATTGAACTCAACCCTGGTTCTAGCCTCCCCAATTCCTACCCACCCACCACATTACCAAGGGGTCTACAAATCGTACACCTCAACATTTGTAGTACACTAAACAAAATCTCAGCCCTGCAACCTATTGTTCTTTCACTTCACCCAGATGTTGTGATTATCTCCGAGACCTGGCTGAAGCCCCATCATTTGGACACAGAAGTTTCAATTCCCGGCTACTTGCTCATTCGACAAGATCGCCTGGGCAAAAAAAAAAGGGGGAGACATTGCCATGTACATCTCGTCTACACTCCAGTTTACCCCAGTGCATTTCCCCAAGTCCACTCAGTCCATTAACTCCTTACTAATCAAACTCTTACTCCCATACTGTATTCCTCTATACATTGCTGGGTCCTACTGTGCCCCCAACACATCCCTGCATGACGTACTGGACCACTTGGGTACCCTAAAGTCAGCCGCTTCCAGGGGAGAGCTACATATCTTAGGGGATTTCAATACAAACTGGCTCGCTAATAAAAACAACTCTAAGTTTCACAGCCTAGTCACTGCCCTAAATGTCACCCAGCAAATTTCTGAACCCACTCACCTAAATCACAAGTCCCAGAACCATTCCCTCTTGGATTGGGCACTTACCTCACACCCACATCGGATCATTGAATCAGGACTTCTCCCGGACTCCCTAAGTGATCACCATATGAACTACGTGGTAAGGAAAATTTTCAGGCCCAAGACACCTCCACCGTGGACACTGCTCACTAGGTCATACAAAGCCCTCCATCTTGAAGCTCTGCTAAGTGACCTGTCACATATTGATTGGTCTTTCATCCCCCAAGCACCTTCCCTCAACTCAGCCCTAGAATTCTTTAAGTATACCTTCCTTTCTGTATGGAACACCCACGCGCCCCTCAGAAGGACTCGGTAAAGGGTGCCCACTTGCCTTGGGTCTCTGCCAATATCATCAATCAATTCCATGCAAGGGACAAGGCATGGAGAGCATACAAGGTAACTGGCACCCAGGCTGCACTCCAGTTTTATCGGTCCCTTCATAATTCCTGCACTAGACAAATCCACCAGGCCAAAGCACACTACTTCAAGGCATCCTTCCACACTAACCTAAATCACCCTACAAAATTCTGGATAACAATTAAGTCACTTTTCTCTCCTCCAGCCCAACCACTCACACCCACACTGAATGTAAATGGCTCCACTGTCTCTGAGCCAGGGGAAGTGGCATCTGTTTTTAATACCTTCTTCACTAGTTGAGCATCCTCTCTCCAAGCCTCTCTACTGTACCCTTCTAATTATGCCCCCCTGAAGACTACATCCTCCCAGGCTACCAGCTTCTCTTTCCACTGGGTTACCCCAACCACTGTGCTGAAAGCCCTGTGGTCTCTTAACCTCTCTAAAGGCAAATGCCCCTCAGGAATTGATCCTAAAATGCTATACCTATCTGCCCCAACTATTACCACCCCGCTGGCCTCTCTGTTCAATCTCTCATTTTCACTTCCCAGCATACCTTCCAACTGGAAGTACGCCACTGTCATTCCCCTTCTGAAAGGGGATGACCCCTCCTCACCAGGTAACTATTGCCCCATCTCCCTACTCCCCATCCTAGCCAAAGTACAGGAGCATCTTGCCCTAGAACAACTCTCCTCCTTCCTTGACTCCTCCTCTTTCTTCATGCCTTACCAGTCAGGGTTCAGGAAATCACACTCCACCATTACCTCCCTGCTAAGGCTCACTGATGCCATCCTCACTGGCATGGATAAAGGGCACACCACCTCAGCCATCTTCATCAACCTCGCAAAAGCTTTCGACACTGTCTCCCACTCACTCCTACTCTTCAAGCTCTCAAGTGCTGGTCTCTCAGGTGCTACCACTAGATGGTTTCATTCTTATCTGGTTGGTAGATCACAATCAGTAAGAATTGGACCCCACACCTCCACACCCCTCCCCATCACTACTGGGGTCCCCCAAGGCTCAGTCCTTGGCCCATTACTCTTCTCTATTTTCTTAAATGACCTTCTCTCGGTCTGCCATGACACATCCATCCATTTGTACACTGATGACACCATACTGTATGCATCAGGCCCCTCCTCCATGGAGGTGGCCTCTATACTCCAGAATGATTTCAATGCAGTACAGCATTGGTTTCGCTCCAACCAGCTCTTCCTTAATTCCAAGAAAACAGTCTCCCTAATTTTTGGAACTAGACAAAGGATCTCCCGGCTCCGTTCTACTCCTACTTTCCTCACCATCGAGGGGATGCCTCTAGAGACTTGCACCTCCATCAAATACCTCGGGGTCTGGCTTGTCCAGCACCCCAACTTTTCCACTCATATTGACTCGATCCACAAGAAACTTCGCCCAAAACTAGGAGCCTTATATTTGAATAAGGACAGCATCCCTGTGGCTACCCGTAAAGAAATTGTTCAGAAAATGATCCTCCCTATACTCAACTACGGAGATATAGTCCACAGTGCTGCACCCAAGTCTGCCCTATCCAGTCTGGATCCACTTTTCCACTCCTTCTGTCGCTTTGCCCTTGACTGTCCCCCATGACTTATCACTGCGACCTCTACAAGTCCCTTAATCTAACATCACTCCAGGTTCGCAGACACACCCACTGCATTAGGACCACAGCAAAATTCTGAGCAAAGTCACTTCCCCCCTACCTCGAATCTGCCTCTCATCCCTGTCACAGCCCACTTACTCCCTCAGGAGTGGTAACTCCTGGCTTCTCCATGTTCCATGCATGTCTACTACCAAGGGCCTAGAAGCCTTCAAATACCTCATGCCAAAGCTTTGGAACACACTACCTATAGGCATTTGGGAGTTTACCACTACGTCCCATCTAAATCACCTTCTCAAGGCACATTTCTCCCCAACATGCGGTTGCACATAGGGCCACCGATGGGCTGGTCCCCCAGCCACCCTTCTCTTATTTTAAGGGCCTCTTAACTATGCTGCGCCCTATGGTGCTTGTCTAGTGCTCATAGCATTCTGCCATGGTTAGCGAATACTTTTAAGCTTATCAGTATTAGGAGTGTCACATGCAGCCTCCACTCTGGACTGTGGAAATTTTGGTTCTCATTTTTTTTCCTTTGTATTTTTAATCTCCTTTCCTACAATATTTTGTATTCTCCTCCACACATAGCCATGCAAATGACCATATAATTGCTCCTGTTCTGTTGCACCCTCCTCTGCCCGACTGTTTTTTCCTGCATTTGTAGATATTGACTGTATTTTCATATTGCCTGTTCACTATCTGTATATTATACCTACTTATTATTTTGTATTATGTCTGTATCTGCATACCATGTATATCTCACTTGTGACAACTAATTGTATTGCCCCATGTCCCCTTCCCCCAGGACGTGTCTGGAATCAAGCAGTACCCCACTCAGTACACCTTCCTGGTAAAACTCTTAAATAAACAAATAAATAAAATCGACAGTGGTACAGACACAGGCTAGAAACACAAATGTCACTGAAATGGAGCCCAACACTAGTGTTCATGTGTGACTGGCATAGCCAGCACCTCAGCAAGGGCATGCAACTGGGCAGTGAGTCTCTCACAGGTTGATGCTATGTCCTGTACATGGTGTTGTAACAGTGCACAATGGCGACTGCAGTCACAGCTACCTCCCAGCATCCCCTCAGGTGCCACCATGGCACTGGCAGCTGCCACTGGCACCGGTGCAGCAACATCTCCTGCTGCCAGTGGGCTTGGAACCTCAGCGACAGGGTCCAGATTGACAACATCCTTTAGAATGCCACTCACATCATCCTGAACAGTAGCAGCATCAGACCCACCCTGGACTGGGGACACATGCTGCTGGGCCACCTGTGCTGCCTCCACAGTGCATGGCATGGTGTCTGCTGAATGGTGGACTGCAGGCATACTGTGGCAATGGCGAGTCAGGACACCTCTTGCACACCTGGTTGACATCATCCTCCGAACTGCAAGGACAAGCTGCAGCTTATCCCGCTCCCAGAGGCCAATCAGGCTACCTGCAAAGTCAAAGAAAACACAAGGTGAGCATGGCCAGCAGAACAACAGGCCAACTCACAAACAGGCAAAGCACAGAATTGTGAATAGCAATACACAGGCTGTGATGTCAGGAGCATCAACACAGTACATGCAGTGAGATACAGGTCACCTCAGGAACATGGGTAACACTATGCAGACACAGCTGAGGAATCACACTGTCACATGCACCAGAATCTGGTGCATATGTGAGGCAACCCCAGTGCAAGAGGCATGCGGCACCCATGAGGCACAGTGCAAACAACGTCCAGGACAGTATGTACACCTGCAGGAACACGGGACATAGTGTGGACTGCAGGCAAACAACAGGTTCATGACACATGTGCACATACAGGCAACTGACATTCCATCCCGTGTACATGCAGTGTACCCAGAGCAGAATACATGAAACAGCCAAACAAGCAATACACCCTAACAACATAGCACACATGACGGTGTGGTATGGCCCACAGTCACAGACCAGCAATGCAAAACAAACAGCATGTGTAATGCAGGCCGTGATGGCGTGCAGAGCATGCATGACATATGAGATGCTGTACAAATACTGTTAGCACACCACCATGTGCAGATAATGCACAACCTAATGGATGGCAGGCACACCACCATGAGCTGGAAATGCACAACCCAATGGATGGCAGGCACGCCAGCAGTGCTGAAAGCACAGGGCATGTGCATGCCAACATGATGCCCAGCACAGTGGACCATCCCTGTGTATGTAACGAGTGTGTCTTGAAATGTATGCCCACACAGATGGTGTCATGTGCACTGCTGGCGTGACTGAAGGTGTGTCCTTATGCCATTGCACCACATCACCTGGAACCGTAACATTCTGGACAGGACATACCACAGCGGTGTAGTGGCATGCAACCCCTCCAGGTGTATGGTGCCACACCTAGGGGTGGAAGCCCAATCCATGTGTACACCCTGGTGCTGAAGAGGTTGCAGGCCACAAAAGGGCAAAGGCATCCTGGTGATCTGGTGGACACTGACAGGAATGGGTTGGGGCAGCACAGAGGAGTGCACAGATGGCAGCCTGCCTTACCAGAGGTAGCACAGTTATGAGCATCAGGGGTATCCATTGCCATACACCAGCCTGATCAGACCACACACAGGAGTAGAGTGTGCAGTGGTGGATGCCGGACCTGTGTAGGGGAAACCTGCACCCTGCATGGGTCCAGGGGCGTGCACACCACATGGCCCAGGGTAGGGGTAAGCTGACATGTGTGGACACCTAGGGAAGTACAACCTGCCTACACAGCAGGGGAGCAGGGCCAGGGAGGACATGATGGAAGTACATGGCCACACACAATGGAGTCATAATGGTAGGCCGGGATGTGGACACAGGTGCTCATGGAGGGGGTACAAACCACATGACACAGCTGAATGTAGGATCATGGGGGGAACACAGGGGAGCGGGGGGGGGGTACAACACACAGGGAGTGGAGGATCCATGTGATGCACTGCACAGGGTGCTGGTGTAGGATGCTACTGTGGCTGTGCCTGATTGTCTGCTGGATGGGGATAGGTAAGGGGATACCATGTGGAAGGCCACCTGGAAGATGGGTGAAGGGGACTAGGGCACAGTGGTGTCTGTCAGCCTGATAGCCACGGTAGACATTCAGGGTGGGGAATCAGGAGCAGACATGGTAGACCAAGGGGCCTACACTGCTACTGTGTGGGTTGGCACTTGGTTGGTATGTGGACACCACTGTGTCTCGCACTGCCTGTATGCACTACAACCGTACAGCAACAAAGAGCTAGCAGATACACTGGGTACAGGCCATGAGCCATAGCTTAATGCAGTGCCTTTCAATAGGCCAAAGAGGGATGGGGTGGCACATACCAGTGGCCGATGTCAGCCACATTGGGGACACCTGCATCACTCCATGTCTGTCACCACAGCCCACATGCAGTGGTCACGTGCAGCCTGAGTGCACACACTCTGCGTCCAATATCGGTCCATCACAGTCAGCATCACTAGCATCACAGATACCATCCACATACTGTGTGGTGACAGACATGTATACGCCTTGGGGATATGCCACACCCAACACCAGCAGCCTGTGCTACATGCCCTGTGGCAAATCACTGTAACACATGACCACCCAAGCATCCAACAAGCAATATACCAGCAAGGTCCTGGAAACACATGGAGCACAGGCAGAGTGCACTCAACACACACTACGTATTGGATGTGCACTGCATGGACAGCCCACATGGTGCCTGCTGGCCACAGCACAGTACACACCCCGTCTGACAATGCACATTGGTTAAGGAGGGACCTATGTCACCACCTACCCTGGGATCCACTGACATGTACACAATGGCACTGCATCACTGTAAAGGTTGCTGTCCATGAGGCACCACAGGGGACAGCTGGGGAGCTGTAGTCTGGATGCACCTACAATACTAGTCAGCCCACATGTGAGTAGTCACCACATGGTGCAGGTGTACAGACAAGGACACACACCATGTGCAGGGCTGTGCTGCACAAGACAGACACTGGTCCTGAGAGGCATGCTGACAGTGACCTGGCCAACTGCAGGGGAACACAGATGCCACCTGGACATGTGTCCACACACGCAGCCCATACCATGTCAGAGCCATGTCCCCCTGTAGGACAACAAACTATAATGCAATCACCCATGCAGGGTGCCCATTATGACACATGCGACATGCGTGAGGGCCACACAACCCTGGGTACAGCTGTAGTGGACATATGCTGTGTGTGCTGTCGATCCCCCCAACATCCATGCACACACCCCTATGTATGCCCACACACCTGTGTACATGTGCATACATCCCATCCTAACATTCAATCAGCTGTCCCAGTACACTCAACCCCCCCCAAAGCATAGTCCATGGCACAGCGACCCCGATGCCACTGTGCTGAACCCATACCCTGTACCACCATGACCACCATCATGGTACACCATATGGCATGACCAAAGTGATAGATCCCTGGATGCACTGTACATCCCACCAGCTGTCCACATACCCCAGTTACCTCTAGCACAGCTGAATGGCCGACTGCGGCCATCACGACATACACCTTTCCCAGGTACACCTCCCAGTGGCATATCCCTGCATGGGTGTACTGTTCAGCAACATATGGAGCAATTCCTTGTAGGTCAGCCCTACAGCAGCTGTTCCAGCTGACCAACACCCATCATGTTGAACCATGGTGCCCTAGTCGGTGTACAGGGACATGGGCCAGTAGGGGGCAGTGCTGTTGGCAATGTTACACATCTAGGAGGTGAGGATGCACACTCCCAGCAGGTGGACAGGACATAGGCATGTCCCTCACACCATCACAAAACCAGGGTATGTGTACTGGTACGTCTGTACTGAGTTGCTGCACAGCACAGTGGCACTGGGTACCATACCACCACATCACCACCATGGCCTGCAGACATGCCCGTGTGTTGCATGTCGTGACACAATCCAACACAGCCAGTCCCACCACACTCACAGTCACTGTAGCCACTGTCCCAAAACACCTCCCACTGTGACCTGTTACACGTCACCTATCCCATCCCACTGTGTCAGTGCCAGAGGGTGGGCCACATGCACTGTAGACAACACACGGATCTATGGCAATGGCCCATATGGCCTACATACTGGCATCCCACACACCACTGAGCACCATGTGCAGACAATCAGCACCTATGGCGCACACCCACCCTCAGCAGTAGCTCACCATTTACCAGGTGGCAGCCCACAATAGATGGCACTTCACATGTCCGGTGATGTGCATGCATACTATGTGCTATGTCCACAAAGGTCTGCCTCACACCTGCAGAGTGGCTGTGGCATTGCTGTAGATATGCATGCCCTCCCACCAGCAGTTGTGGCAACAGTGAGCCAGAACTGGTCCTGTGCAACCCACACATGCCACACCAGTGCTCCCACACTAGGGCATACACATGTTGGGCGGGTGAAGGGGGACATGTGTAGCATATTACAGTGTAACTTCTGCCCACCAGCAAAGCCTGTACACTGACGCCATAGGTGTATATCCACATGTCACCCTGGAGCACAGTACCCATACAGGGACAGCCCACCCTCATGTCTGCCCCAACAGACCATGGCCCCTATGCATGTTGTTGTACCACACAACTGTGGACCCCTGCACATGCATAACACATGCCCAGTGAAATGGCACTAGTCCCACTGCCAGTGGTCAGTCCCCTCTTCACGGGACACCCCACCACACAGTACGCTGTGCACCTATACACATGCACATGGTGTGACTGTGACCCAGAGTGCCTCCACAACAGGCAGGCATGAATGGGACTGCCTGATAACCCCCCCAATGTTATAATGCAAGGTAAATGTTATTCATGGGGTTGAACTGCAGTGGTCACTGGCTGGGATAGTTGTGCAGCACCTTCTGCTGCAACCTGCCTCTGGCTTGCGTGTGTCAACCTGACACTGGACACACCTGTGTGGGGAAAGCATTGCAGGTCACACCATGTCCACAAAGTTTCATGCTGCACTACACTCCCCCACCTAGGGTTACCAGATGTCCACTTTCACGAGGACATGTCCTCTTTCCCAGCTGCCATATATTCTTCATGTACCCTCTCTATCCTGTTGTGTTTTTAATATTTAATATCCTCTAACATATTACTCTCTCCTACTCATGACCACCTTGTAAATGGGCTGTGAAAGTGGTGGAGACTATTAACCTATCTGCTCGGGGGTCTGGCACAGGGGTTCATCAGGTGAGGGACTAGGTGTCCTCCTCTGTCATCCCAAATTCTGGTACCCCCTACCTACACCACAACAGTGACTGATGCTGGTGTGGTACACTGTACAACATGATACATAGCTGGCACTGCTGGGTGCTGACTATTGCCCACACATCACACAGGTATGTGCACAGGACATGGGCGGGTGACACACCAGTGTAGCCTCACAACCCGTGTGCTGGCAGTGCAGGCAACACATGGATAATGGGTGACCGCCACTATGACCCTTGTGTGCCCTGGATGTGGGACTGAATGTTAACTGCATAGATAGCACAGTGTGTAGGTGTGTGCACAGGACACATATGGCTATGCATGCCTGCATTGTAGATGGTTAAACAAAAATGTTCCAGAATAACTCCTGACAGTCCATGGGTAATTTTACCCTAGTTTTCAGTCCTTCACTGTGCTGCTTCTCCCAATGTGTCCAGCATATCAGTCCCTTTCCTTCCAAAGAAGGGAGGGGCCCAAGAATACTCACACACGTAGACAGATAATCTCTTATCCATAACTATGTTCCTTTATTGTATTCTTCAGGCCTATATCCTCTATGTTTCACCAACTAAAGCTGGCTTCCTCTGGAGGTGCCTTTTCCAAACTTAATGTTTAATTCTCTTGATACTGAGATCTTTCATTTGTACTGCTTCATTCCAATATCCATCCTGTTTATTTCGAGCATGTGCTTAACACGAACGACAGTGAAGAGCAACCAATACATGGGACTTACAAAGATAAGGGGTATAAATCCGTGTGACACTTGGACTGCGCAGGATGGACTTAGGTAATAAGCAGTACAAATGAAAGAAATACATATCAAGGGAATTAAACATTAACTGTAGATGGTTGACAGCTGTGGCCGTGCGGATGCAGCACGTGTAGTGTACCAAATGACCACTGTTGTCCACTGCACCACACCGTACCACATCAAGGCACGTGGAGCTGTCATACCACACATCGCCAGAATATGCACATCCTGACTGGTCATAGCCATGACACAGCTGTATGGTGCCAGCCAGCCAACCAGGTGTTTGCCTGTGCCAGTGGTGGGCAGTGCACCATGTAGTCATGCTTTCCCACCCACCACCCATCATGTGTGCCCTTGTTACATGCGCTGTGGGGTGAGCCATGACACACTGACAGGCCAGCACCAGCTGTCCTGCATGTACAGAGTACTACAGTGTCTATGAGCAATGTACAAGACATGGTCTCAGTGGCATGCATGGTGTGTCCATAGGCAGCATGGTGGGTGCATGTCTGGTCAACATCCATACCATGGCATGGTCCTGGGCATGGGGCTGGACCATGTAGCATATCATCAGTATGGTCTGCCTGTTCCTGATGCATGTTGCACCCAGTGACATTCAAGACACCCATTGACATAAGCCAGCACCACTGTATGTAGAACACACCACAGCACTGGCGTGCACCTCCCCTGATCATGGCACAGGTGACTACACACTCTACATACGCAGTTCTGTGACTGTTGGTTGGGGATGTCATGGCCCCGTGGGCATGTCCTGGATGTGACAGTACAGTGGAATGCAGTGTGAGGATTGCATTACACACTGAACAGGGGCTCATGCAGACATAATGTGCTGTGCCATGCAAGGCATGTCCACACGCACCATGGACTACATCCAGGAACACCCCCACCAACCATGCATGGCTATAGTCAGCTGTCTGTACCACACTGTTATGAAGACAGTCACCGTATCATGTGGATGTGGCATGTGCTAGTACCGTGCAGATCTGACATCACACGTATCATAGCCATGTACTCTCCTTCCGCTGTCCTCTGTGACTCCTGGCGTTCAGGTGCCACCAGTCGGCACAAGTGTGGCTCCCTCCACTCCACATCATTCCACTTATGCTTCAGCTGATTGACAGTCCTCTGCACACCACTGAACATGTACAGATTCCTGGCAATCGCATGCCAGACCCTGTCCCTCTTTCTTGGTGAATGCAAGGTCCTCCCAGGTGGCAGCAGGATGGCTGCATGATCCCTAATGAGATCCAGCAATGCTGCTGTCTCTGCATTACTGAAGTTTGGTGTCCTGCCTCTCCCTGCCATGGTCGGATGCTTGTATCTGTGACTGTGAAAGGCTGAATGTGGCACAGACTGACACACCCCTTCAGCAGGCTTCACACATACCAGTGTAACTCTGTGCAGCACATGCACATGTTCCTGCACGTGCATGACATGTGCCTGTACTTTACATGCACATGTGTAATTTACACGAAATCACACACATGCATAAAAAGCACGGCTAATTACCGCACGTGTGCGGACTTGTCTGCCATTTTCATGCACGTGCGGTAATCCCATTGTTTTGTCCAGCACGGGCTGTAGGCGTGCCTCACAGTCCTTTGTCCCCACAAATGTGTTACAGTGCCTCTCACAATGTGGCGCAGATGAGAAAAATGTACATCACTGATTCATCTGTTCCTAGGAGGTACGACCATAGGTATGATGGGTGCATATAGATGCAGAAAGTATGTTATTATTTGAACAATGTTTCATTGGCATCACCTGTTTTTACATGTCCACTCTGACACTGTCAATACTGTCTGTTGCACACGTCCTCACAATGTGGGACAGGATGTATTTGTGCAGTACATTGGGGAACTTTCATTGTGTTGTGGTGAGGCTGAGAGGTATGGCTGCAGGTCCTTCATAGTCCATCAGCAGCAGCAGCACTGGCCTGTGATAGGGCATTGTCCTGCAGGCATGCCCATGTCAGCAACCCCCATCCTGTGGCAACATGTATGTGGTGTCAGCCTTACCAACATGGACACATGTGCATGCAGTGGTGCACGTGTCCATGCCACACTCAAGGTGTGACATGCACAGCAACTGTGTGGCCATTGTGAATGTCTGGTGCACTGCACACCATGCCAGGCAATTGCATGATCCTCTGGGCCTGCAGCCACCAGCTGGGTGTGCTGACATGCAGGTGTGACACTGGCAGTGGACGTTACCCCATCACACACTGTACATGTGGACATGCACTGCAGTGGGATGGCAGCAGGTGTTGATCTGTCCCTGACCCATCGGGCTGCTGCCACACATCACAACACAGGGTTAGTTGCATCAGACAGTGTAATGCTTGTGGTCCAGTATGTGGTTTGGGGTGGCTGCACAGTTCCCAGAGGGGGTGGAGATGACTGCTCGGGGGGCTGTAGGACCAGGGCCAAGGGCTGGAATACATCACATTCAACACTGCCCTTCACTGCTGGGGGGGGTTGTCCCCTTACCTGGTGCCCGTATATACATGTCAGTGGTCGGACAGCACAGCAGGGTCACCATCATTGCATTGCACCCACCCTAGGGCGCATCAGTCAACCAGCATAGCATGATGGACCAGTGTATATTGTGTGCTCCCATACCTAGCCCATGTTGTATGATGGGTCATGCAGTGTTCTATGGCACCGGTGACATGTGTGCCTGTGCCCTGCCATGTGTACACTACAAGAGTAGTGAGGGCCACATAGTGTTGTGTTGCATGTGTGTGCCATCCCATTGTTGTCATGGTGGAGTGTGGATGTACAGACATCAATCTAGTGCACTTATGCAGGTGTTCACAGCCCATTACATGTCTCATGTGATTTGTATCCATCTCCTTTGCAGGTGACAGTGGATATCCACTAAGGACATGGCTCATGACACCAGTGACAGCTCCACAGACACAGCAGGAGGAGAGGTACTATGCTGCACATGCACGGACACATTCTTTGATTGAACGCACCTCTGGGCTCCTGAAGATGCAGTTCCACTGTCTCTCAATCTCAGGGGGTGAGCTGCAGTATACACCAGAGAAGGCATGCAGGATGATCATCGCATATTGCATACTGCACAACATTGCCCTGTCCCACCGGATCCCAGCACCTGAGGACCTGCAACTGACTGATGATGATGTTGACCATGGAATGCCAGTGCTACCATCACCACCATCACCAGGAAGGCACCAGTCCAGTCAGGCATCATTGGCATGCCAGGCATGGGATAGGCTCATCAGGCACTGCTTCTAGAAACATTACCAGTGATGCAGACAACAGTATCTCAGCCAGCAGTGCCATCACTGGGCTCCCCTTGCATGCTGCGGTGTGCTATGGATATGGCTGGCTTGGACCGAGGGTGTGTTACCATGGACCACATAACACCACCATGTGAATGGTTGCTGGGTTCTACACATGCATGTCAAGACACCGAACTCACCTGATATGGCACATCACAGTATAGTTTGAATGCTCTCACATATGTATCACACAGTGTACAGTGCAACAGTCAGTAAACACAATTCACAAACCTTGTCTTGGTCCTGTCATTACTTTGTGCACCATGTAGCCATAGGTGCTGGAACTAGGGGTGCTGGGGGTGCAGCAGCACCCCTTGCTTGGAGTACAATTCCCTATGGCTTCCTAAGTTTTGTTCAATGACTTTCAGCACCCCCACTATAAGAATTGTTCCAGTGCCTCTGCATGTAGCCATACCTGTCAGGAGCAGTGGTCACAGCTTCTCCAGTCTGTCAGTCCTGGCATTCACTGGCCAGCCCATTCAAGACCACCATGACATGGTGTTGCATATGTCAGCCATATTGTCCTGGCACTGTGTGATTGACATGACATGTGGACTGGGCACTGTCAGGCTGCATGGGGCACTTGGTCACAGTCCATACAGGCATGACAGTGTTCCTTGGTTACTGTTGCTGATTGGACAATGCATGTCCTGTCTGTGCCCCTGATGTACTGTATGGCTTTTGGACAAGTGCAGCACATGGGGCGTATTGTCGTATCTGGTTCCCAGACTGGGTGGTACATATCCACACATGTACATCACCATGAGAATGCACATCTACGTATGCATGACCGATGGTCCACCCTATGTGCTGTTTGGGGTGGTGTGGCCAACATGTCCAATGGGGCATGAGGTCACTGTGGGGGGCAGCTCTGCAGGGATGATGACACCCTGACTACCACCATGTGTCATGATGCTGGGTCCTGATGCATTGTATCCATGCTGCCCCTTGTATTGGCACAGTGATGTCAGTGACCTACATGTCCAGACAGTATTCATGTGGTAACAAACCTCATGGGCCTACATAAACACCCCTCCACATTCCGGCAGCCATCAACTCCCTTGGACACACACCTGTAGGCTGGTGCATGGCACAGTCCAGTGACTGTCTGTTACCCCTGTATGGTACTGCACATGTGTTGTCATACATACAGCTTGCTGGAAACATGTCTGGGATGTGCACAGTGGCACTGGTGCTGTGCATGCCATACATGTCTGTCCCATCACACACTTTTGAGTCCTGCCACATAACACATGGTTGTCTATCAGCAGTGTGCCAGAGACTGGCACAGGCTTCGCAACTACACACAGTCATTACACCCTTATGGGATATAATAGAGTCTCACACACACATAATAATGGTTGCCACACCTTTATTACATGTATCGGGGAACATCACTGTCCACCAATCGCTACACAGTCACATTCCATATTGTACACACATAATGTAGCTGGTGAACATATCCATCAGACTCCCTCTCATCTGCAACATCATTAAGGCATGATGCCATCAGTGGTCATGTCATACTGTATCACATACCAGCATGAGCTATGTCATGCCAGAACACTGCACTGGCCATGGTGCCATGCACTACTAGACTGTCCATGTTTGCATCACCAGTTACATACACCATCATACTGTGCTCAACATGCGTAAGTCATTCAGGACTGTGGACTAGGGGCTGCATTGACTCCAGCATGATATAGCTGCTCTACCATGCCTTTCCAAGCAGGTTCCTGTGATACGGCAAAGGCTTACATCTGTGTGACCCATGTTGTGTTACGTATGCCTGTCCCTGGCAGTGCAGCACAGCAGTCAGGGGCCTGGTGTGCCTCATGACATCACAGTGTCTGCTGCTTCTTTGGTGGACGTCCCCTGCCAACATGTTTAACTGTTTCCTGCCCCCCCCAGGCATGGTCTCTGTCTGTGTGGGCTCAGCTAGGGGCTCTGTCACTGTTGCTGTTGGTGTTGGTGCCTGCTCAACTGTGGACACAACTTGTGTGTCCTGGGTGCCCTGACCATTGTCTGTTTGTGCTGCCCTCTGTGCCTAATGGGCACTCAGCCATCTCCTCTGACCCTGCTGTAGTGAGGCCTGTGTCCCATCACTGCCAACTAGCCCCTTGCCAGTGTTGTGCCTCTTTCTCTTTCGCTTTGCTTGTGTGGTTTCAGTTGGTGATGTGTCTGTCATCTGCGTAGTACATGCCTCCCTTGTGCCTGCATGTCCCTGTCTGCTTCCACTGTCCTCGGTATGTTGCATCTGTGACATGGGCTTAGACTGTGTGCTGCTGCTGCTGTCCCCTACCTGCATTGTCTGTGGTGTTTCCACCATGGTTGCCATCACACATGTGTGGTAAGTGCCTTGGTACTGTACAGTGGCCTCTTGGGCCTCCCCATGTTGCACGTTCAGTGTGGGTGCACGGTGTTGCCCATCCCTATCCATATCCACACCTGCAGCTGGTTCACAGTGTCCTATCACATCATGTGACTGCATAGTGTGCCCTGCTGTGTGTATCTGTACATGTGTGGGTCCCCGCACATGTAGTGGGCTATGGGTGCTGACTTGTGCGGGGACTTACCCCCTGGTGGTGGACACCTCAGGCATTGTTGTGTGCATGGCCACTGGCTCAGCCATGCCCACATGGGGTGCGCTCATTGCTGTCAGTGTATTGGTTAACTGTTGCATTGCACCAGTCTGTCTGTTGAGTGCCACCTGTGTTGCATGCTGCCCTGCCAGCATTTGACTCATCTCCCTCATGAAGGACATCTGTGTCTCATGAATGGCATGCAACAGTTCAGTGTGCTGCTGGATTATGGTGTTTTGCCTGGCTGTGGCACCAGAGATTGCATGTAATGCACCCACTATATCTGCACTCAATTGTCACTGTGTCTGGTTATTTTGCTGCACTGCTGCTGTTACTGACTGCACAGCATTTATCAGCTGATGGGTGTGTTCTGAGGTACTGTCATGTTGCTGTGACAGGATGTCCTGCAGGTTTCCTATGGCTACACTAATCTGCTGCTCTGCATTCAGGATGGCATCCCCAAAGTGACTAGGGTCACTCTGTGCATCATCAACATTACCCTCGGACTGTTGCTGAGTGTGACGTGATGTGGGTGTCCCCAACCCAAGGTCACCTATTGACAGTCCAGACATGCATCCACTCCTAGGGGACCCATGCAGGGTGCATGGTGGGATGTCCTCAGCAATGTTCTCAATGGGGACACTGTCTGCATGCTCCTCCTCATGCAACTGTGTGTCTCATTCCACCACACCATTGCCATCCATTGTCTGTGGCTCTGTTGAATGCCCTGCTGCAGTGTGTAGGTTGGCTGCTGTGGTGTGTTGGGTGTACACCTGTTGCTGTGACCGGCTGTCACCTGGTTGTGGTCGTGGGCATTGTTGCACTAGTCTTCCAATATCACCTGTAGGTGTACAACAACATACACATTATGACCTGACCATGGTTGTGTCCATCCCTTCCCAAGGCATACATTCAATGCATTGTGACATTGTACAGTTACATGTTGTACATTGCAGGATCCTTATGGCATACTACTGTGGCACATAGGACAGTGTGCATCATGCCACAGTATGGTGCTCTCACTGGCACTGTCACACAAGCCCATCTGTGCCTGTGCACTGTCAGCTACTCCATTATCATTCACAACTGTCGTCCTATCATCACATGTGCTGTGGTGTGTATGTGGACACTGCTGGCATGAGCATCACAGATGCTGTTGCCCACATGGGAGCACACACACATGCAGCAATGCCCATGCACATCCATATGTCTGTACTGGGTCCCTGCATTGCATGTATGTGGCTCTGTGTATGACTTAGTGGCATCTATTCACAGTGGTGTGCACCAGTGCACATCACTTACATACCACCTTTGTGGTGTGTACAGTGTTGTTGCACTGTACATGTACTAAGGGGTGTGTGTCCAGTACACATCATGACCTCTGTGCATCACAGTTCCAGCGATGTTCCACTGGACTGACATGTGTGAGGGTGGCTCGGTGGGCTGGCATTTGTCTTCTGCATGATGGCGGTGGTTTGCCAAGTGGATGGGCCCCTGGAGTGTCCTTCACTGTTGTGGGTGTTTGGAGGATTGGCGGCATTGCTGTGGTGCAGACTGTATGTGTTGAACTACCCTTGTCTACATCTGTATGTGTGCACCAAAGGCCCAGGACTGGGGTTGCATTTGGGGGACCACCACTTTACGTGCATCATCATGCATTTCAGTGTGTGTGCCACAATGGCCTGCAGGCTACACTGACAGATATGGGGGTTGGGTGGGTGGTGTTTAGTGAAGTGGTGTAGACACTGTAAGCATACTCACGGTGTGGAGTTGGCAGGCTGGGCTTAACCCCAGATTGTGTCATTACTGTGTTGGCACAGGAGCCAGTGCTGTGACAACACTAGGCACACCTATGTCTCAGTCATGGGACCAGTGCACGGGTGTGGATAGTGTACATTTGCAGATGACTCAGGGCTAGGTGTTGTGGTGGGTGTATGGTGTTGGTAGCCTTGCATGTGATTATTGTGCCTCTGTAAGGGTTGTACAGTATCAGGGCAATGTGGGTTCATGCAGTTCACTGCACATATCTGCACCTTTGAGATGGTTTACCCACCATGGGTGTGCACTGGGTGGGTATGTCATATCTGTGCTGGGGTGTGTGAGGGTCATGGAGGTATTGGTAATTATCATGCTACACTGGCCAGACATGCACATGGGAAACAGCAAGGGCACCTGGGATGCTGGCCTGTATCACCATGGGGTTGACCCCCTGGAGGGATGGCACTGCTCCTACCCTTGTTCTACGGTTTGGTACTGCAACACCTCAGGATATGTGTGCAGTCTTGGTGACAATTCTAGATGGATGTCATATTCCTAGGGAAGGTTTAGTGGACAGCAACAGACATGGTCCAGAGAGCAGGGTGTGGATCCATGTGTAGTGGCCCAGGGTGCTCGGATGTACACACTGGGGGGATGGTCATGGGTAACATGCCAGAGTGTCTCCAGGATGTGAATGGGTTCATTACAGGGGCACAGTCAGGGTGCCAAGAGGAGGCTGGTGGATGGCAGCTGCTCACCCATCACTTGCCTGGGGGCAGGCACAGAGGGGCATGGGTGGTGTGTTCTGTCACTGGAATAGGGTTTGCACCATGGTTTGCATTGTCCATTGTCGAGGGTGCTGATATGAGTTGGTACTGTGGCTGGGTTGGGTGTGGTTGGGACAGTTGTGGGTGCATCTGACATGGTCCAATGCAGCTGCTGCATTTGCGACTGAGGACATCATTCCACATGTGGGGGGTGCATCTGCTCTCTGTGCAGCTGATGGCATTCACACGAACTGGTCTGACCATTATGCCTCTGTTGCAGGCACTGCTGGTGGTCTGTGTGTTGCTGCATGTACACAGTGCATTGTGCAGTGTGTGAATAGCAGACCATGGCCAATCGTTGTCTGTGTTGCCCTACACACATGTACATACCAACCCCAAGGTGTATGTGTTGCTCATGTGTTGGCAATGCCCTTGCAGCTGTTCACATGTGGGATCAGTGTGCCAGGCATATGTGTAACTGCAGTGCTCACCATGCAGTTGTGTCTTGACATGTGTTGCTGTGTGATGTGATATGTTGTACCTCTACATATGTTACCACACACATTCTGTTACTTCACATTCCACATGCCATACATACAGCATGTCTGCTGTTGCATTATTCACTCTGTTGTGTCTGGATGTCTACTTTTATTGTCCCTTTGCTGGGTTTGCTCAGTGGGCCAGCAGATCATGCCACACATGTCACTATATGCCCCACCATCTGTGGCTGCAGCAATTTTGATTCACAGTCCTGTCCACTCAGCCCTGTGCACACATGGACACCATGGAGTAGCCCCATTGCACATCCCCTGCTATGCACATAGTGGCCCTGATGTCATTCCAGTTTGTACTGTCCCTATGGGCCCTGTGTGTGTGCCTTCCATGTATCCTGCCCCTGCTGAACATATGCCTGTGTGAGGCATGTTTTGCTGGGCCCAGGTGTCCATCATGGCAGGCCAGTGCACCTTCTCAAGGAGACCATTTCTTAGGGGAGGCAGACACAAATAGAGGGTGGTGACCATTGCTTAGGGGAGGTAGCCACAAGTTGAGATAGTGGGCAGGAATAGCCACAGTTGCCTTTTAAAGTGGCTTAGCATTGCAGCAGCAAAAGTCTCTTTGTTAAGGATGTTGAACCACTGCTGAACCCTGTGCATGAAAGATCTCTGGTCCAATGAGGTCCGGTGCCTGGGGACATGGAAAGTCTGGTATTGAGAACTGCGAGTTGACTGGGTGCTGCTGTTGGTAGTAAGAAGACTTGCAACACCTGTTGGCATGAGTCCAAGAAGAGCTTTTTTGACTATCAGACAGGTCTGGTATTGTATTCTGCTAATGAGAGGTAGCCAACCAGTCTTGGCGTAAAGGTCACAGGTGTGCATTAGGTGGTCAGCCCCAATGAGAAGTCTACAGGCCTTTTTAAGTGTCACTAATATTCTCCTAAGTGAGTGGGGGTGGCCGAGCCATAGATGACTAGCCCATAGTTGACAATGGAGGTAACAGAGTTGTGGATGGCCAGTCTTAGGGCTACAGGGGTCATACAGTGTTTGTACTTGTGGAGCAGGCCAAGACGTACATTGGCAGACTTAGCAACCATCCCAATGTGCTGATGGTAGAAGAGTGAGCTGTCCAGGGTGATGCCGAGGTATTTGAACTCATGAACCTGCTCAAGTGTGGCCCCCCCCCTTGATTATTGATGATGAGGGGTAGAGGTTTATACATACTATGAGCATTGCAGAAAGTCATTACTTTTGTCTTGCTGTCATTCAAGACAAGTTTATGGGAGCCAAACCATTTTTCCACCAGCTTGAAATCATGTTGTAGTTGACTCTCAAGTAGCTTAAAGTCCCGGTTGCTAGAAAAGAGGACTGCATTGGTCCAGCTTGTCTGCTATCCATTGTACACATCTTGTTTCTGTGGGTACTGTTTCACATTTCACTTCATACACAGTGGTCACCCTCCTCAACAATGATTACCTTGTGGCTAACACTACATGACCATTGCTGTACAACTGGTGTGCAACAGTTTGACTTAACAGTCTGTTGGCCTGACCATCTCATTTGTGACATCTTGTCCTTGGCCCTTCATCGGATGTCGTTGTGCTTCTTTTTCAGGGCCTTTACATCTCTGTTGCTGTGCCCACTGCATTCACCTTCTGGCAGATTTTGTCCCATATATCTGCCTTGGCTGCTTTTGTTGTTGACCTGCTGTGGAGCACATCATAGTTGGTATCGACCTCATGCACCAGCACCTCCTCCTCTTGTGGTGTCCAGTTGGCTGCCCACATGCCTCTGCTCCCTGTTCCACTTGCTGTTTGGTGTTCCTGGCTGCTGCTTGGCCCTGGCTGCTGGCCCTGCTGTTGTGGTGCCACTGGCTGTGGCAGTGTGCTTTGTTGCTGCTGTGTCTGAGGGTGCTGTTGTGGCAGCTGGGACAGGTTCTGGTGTTGTTGCCCCTGCTAGGTGTACAATGCTGTCTGTTGTGCATGGGTTTGCTGCTGTATTGGCACCTGTGGCATGTATGGAAGTTGGTACTGTGCCTTTTGCATTGTGAACACACCTGACTGTTGTTGGTGTTCATACCTATAGTGCTGCTGCTGCCATCTCTGGACTATGGGCTGCCCTAGGTTCCCCATGCCTGGGTGCTGTTGCATGTGCTGCTGTTCTGCTGGTACTGCATGCTGTTGCATGAAGTGGTAGGCCTGCTGCTACTGTTCAGCTCCCTGCTGTGTGTCATGCTGCTGGCTTCTCTCTGGCTGCTGGTTAGGATTCATCCTTAATGATCTGCTGCTTCTCCTCCTTTGATCCTCAGGGTGTGAACTTTGTACCTCCCTTAGGCTCTTTTTATGTGCTCCCGCAGCTGTGGACCCGCACGTGTGCATTTTCTGCACATGCAGAATGCCTCAGGTGGACTTATTTGCGGAATTCCTCATATGCGCCCACTGTCTTTGTGAATATCCCGCAGCTGCGGGTCCATAGTGTTGCAGGCTTTTTTCCCACAGCTGTGGGATTTTTGGCTTTCTTTGCGAATCCTGCCCAAGGTCTATAATGATATTTCTAAGCCAAATGTGTCAGCCATCTGTTTGCTTGAGAAAAACCTAAATTGGAACATTTACAAAATACTCAGATTTTGGTGGAACTAGAAATTTTAACTGCCAAATGAAACTGGAAGATGACTGGAATCTTTTACATTAAAAAAAGTCAGGGTGATTTTTTTTTTGTCCAATTTCATTGCTTTAAGACCCTTAGTTCAGCATTAGTTAATACATGCAAGTACAAATTGATAACGTTAGTATGTTACATGACGTGAAGTTACCATCTGCTCTGATACCTCTTGTTGACTCTTTTCTGTTTGCCTTAAGTTTTTAGATTAATACTTACTCAGGGAGTAACAGTAATGCAAGAGGTAAGGAGGGTATTGAGGGCATAAACACCACCTAGACAATTCATCCTAGGGTAGCATAAGGTATAACAGGGTGGACAGGTTAGACTGATAGTCTTTTTCTGCTGATATTGTCTATGTTTCTATAAACTCTATACTGAAATATTCTGATTGTGTTTAGGCCTACCCTGTCCTACAAGTGTATACTGATGTTCATGATGTCTGTGTCTTTAAAGGGTGCCCTGAGCCCTCACGGAAGGGTGCCTTAAATAAATAAATTCTACTACTGCCACTATTACTACTACTATACTACTTGGGGATTTTAATTTTGACAAACATGAACAGCTGAAATAAACAGTTTAGACTGTTCAGGACATCACTAGATATTTCCATCATTCCTTTAAACATAATAAGCTCAAAGGAGGTGGCAGTGAAGGTTCAAGAAAAAAAGGAAGCATTCAGAAAGTACAAGGAATCACAGAAGGAGCAGGACAGAGAATTGTATCAGTTAAAGCAAAAGGAAGCTGGGAAGACAGTCAGAACAGCAAAGGCCCAAACCGAGGAAAAGATAGCCAACTCAGTTAAGAAGGGGGATAAAACCTTTTTTAGGTACATCAGGGTACATCAGGGAGTGAAGGAAGACTAAGGGAGGGATAGTGAGGCTTAATAAAGGGGAGGAGGGGTGGGCAGAGGGTGACGGTAAAAAGGCAGAGATACTAAACAAATATTTTTACTCAGTATTTACAAATGAAGAGGGGGAGGTACCTAAAACAAACAATAGAAACACTCTGGATACAGAAGTTGATACCAGCCCATTTATAGAAGAAAGAGTTCTGAAAGAACTCTTAAAACTGAAGTGTGGACAAAGCAATGGGGCCTGATGGGATTCATCCTAGAATTCTACAAGAACTAAGGGTAGAACTAGTGACATCACTGACTACCCTCTTTAACAAATCATGGGAGGATGGTGTGGTTCCTGAGGACTGGAGGAGGGCAGATGTGATTCCCCTTGACAAAAGTGGGAGCAGGGCAGAAGCAGAAAACTACAGACATGTTAGTTTAACCTCAGTGATAGGGAAAATGATGGAATCACTTCTGAAGGAAAGAATGGTCGAGTACCTAGAGGCCAGAGGGGCACAGGACCGAAGGCAGCATGGATTCACAGCAGGAAGGTCATGCCAGATGAATCTAATAGATTTCCTTGACTGGGTGACCAAAGTAGTAGATCAGGGAGGGGCTGTGGACATGGCCTACCTAGACTTTAGCAAGGCATTTGACTCAGTCCCACACAAAAGATTAATATACAAGTTAACCAGCCTGGGAGTGGGTCCCCGAGATGTTAGCCTGGGTAAAGAATTGGCTGGAGAATAGGACACAGAGGGTAATAGTAAATGGAATCCACTCCAAAGAAAGGGGGGTTACCAGTGGGGTACCACAGGGTTCAGTATTAGGACCCCGTCCTCTTCAATGTCTTTATAAGCGACATTGCAGAGGGACTGGAAGGAAAAGTATGTCTCTTTGCAGATGACACAAAGATCTACAACAGAGCTGATGCTCAAGGTGGGGTGGAAAGGATGAGAAGGGACATGGCAAGGTTGGAGGAATGGTCAAATGTATGGCAGCTTAGATTCAATGCTAAGAAGTGCAAGGTAATGCACCTGGGAAACAAAAACCCAGGGGAAGAGTACACAATGAGGGCTGAGATACTAACAACAATAAAAATGGAAAGGGACCTGGGAGTAGTCATGTCAGATGACTTAAAGGTGGGCAAGCAATGTGAGAGGGCAGTAAGGAGGGCTGGGGGGATACTGGGATGCATAGGGAGAGGTAATATGATACACAGGTATGGATATAGTAGTGCTGTTTACATCACAATGTATCATATAGTGTATTATTTTCATTTTTTATGCACTTATATGTATGTACAGTATGTGGATTGATGTGAATAGTCTTTGTTAGGTACTGTTTCTCTAAGTGTTACCCTATAAATCTGTGTTTGATATCACTAGTGACCACCCCCTGATGATGTGCCGTGCACGAAACCGGTTGGGAACTTCCTAGTTGTATGACCTGTGTTACCTGTTGAATGTCAGGCTTGGCGTTCATCTGATATATTAAACTTATGCTTGTATTCACGCCAATTTCAGAGTGCTGAGTTTTGCTTTTGTCGGATTTCATGTTTTAACTCGAGCACCTGTATGCACGGAGGAGCTGTTTTTGCGGTGTCTTTTGTGTGGCTTCAAACGAGCTCTCTATGGGTTGTCGTTGCAGTGTTGTGTTTTCCAAGCCCCATTCAGGATTTGCCCAAAGTAAAATTACATTTTGGATTCCCGTGACGAACTTCAAGGACTTGAGATATTTCACAGCAAATGTGAGTTTTTTTAGGATATGGATTGATTCTTATATCTAGTAACTTTAAGAGAAGTGTTTTGGACCAAGAAAATCCTGCAACTGTTCATTTGGGATAAGATTCTGGTCGTTTTGCTATCCATGACTGGCTTTGATACTCACTTCAGTTGAACTCCACTTGAAGTATTAATTACACACTTTGTGCCTTTTTAGAACACATAATAGTGGGAGCATGGTGTAGATTGAAATAACTTACTGCATTATGCTTGAAGGGGAAGACGAATTTACCTATATTTGGACAGTGTGTTACTAGAATATCTGTTGTATGTGACAATATATTTTCCACCATAGGTGTGCTATACTAATCGCGAACGTTTCAACAGATGCTGTTATTTACAGTGAAACATCTTCTTGAGAATATACAAACTGTAACAAGTATTTAAAGTTCTGAAAGCGATAATGTGCTTACCAGGATTTGAAATTATATACTCTAACTGTTATAGTACATTCTCTAATGGTTGTGCATGTTGTAATTTATTAGTGGTGGAATAGAAGTTACGATCATTGTCCCATCTTCAGATCACTATAATATCTCTGGATAATTATGCTGTGAGGAGTTCTTGAAACTATATATCATGGTTATCACTTTCTTCTCTCTCTACCTTTTTTTAAAGTTGTGTATAAGTCAGTGCAAAGATTTAAAAAGTAATTATATGCATAATATGACTACTGGAGCATTTGGAGAGACGCTATTGGGCAGTTCCACAGATGCATACGCTAATATTGTATTTTTAGCAGCAGGTGAAGCGGATCTCTTTCAAGACTCTGCTGGCATTATCAATAATATAGATCCTGTAGTGGGCGATGTGACTACCCTCACTACGGATATTAAAAAAGCCTTCATTGATCTGGAAAGGGCTATAGTGAGAGGACGCCACCATTATTGGGGCAAAACTACATTGGAGGCTTATCTAAAGGTGGGACACTCTCCCCGGGGACTACGTGTCCTTAATAAACCAGGATATGGTTGGGACAGAGAATCATTTATTACAGACTGGCAGAATTCATTACAACTTGGAACAAATGCATTGATTAATTCCATCATTAGAGATTATGAAGCACAAAGAGAAGAGGTAACAGCTGATATTAAGAATAAAGAATATATTGTTGCTGGCTTTAAGGACCATCCTGATTATAATATACTTGACAAAAAATTTAAATAAAATATTCAGAAAGAGGAAAATAAAATTAAACGTACTAAACTGCACAAGTTTGAGAGGGATAGACTTGACTATCAGCACAATCGAGTTTGGGACTGGAATCAACATAAATCTTCACATTATACTGCAAAACAGGCCCCTGCTGTTCGTAGAAGGGGTAAAGGTGTTCCTCTGAATCAGCCCAAATCTATCTTACGTAATAGAGGTAATTCACCGTATTATACTTCAGCGAGTGAATCAGAACAGGAAGATTTTTTCGAAGAGGACTTGGCCCCTCTGGACAAACGACGATCAGTCCAATTTTGGGAGCCTGTTTTGGAACCAAGGAATTTGAGGAATATGAAGCTGAGGAAAGTGACATCAGGGAACCATCTGGACACAGAAAATCTATCAGAAGAGGAGGGAGGAAACACAAGAACCATCACGAGAGGTAGAAGGGGCAAATAGCCTATCAAAACATTGTTATTAATATTTCCAGTGTGACTTTGGATAAGGATCAGATTTCAGTTCTACAGAAAGGACTTTCGTTTGTGCCTACACAGGACTCTAAACAATTTCAATTGTATTTAGATTTACATTGATTCACTAGAAATTTGAATTTGAGAGCATACTTTAATAATAGCATAGTGGGTTCTGTACAGAATAATGAAGTGGATGAATTCCAAGATACATCACCTACTATAATGGAGGTAAGCCAGTTTAAACCCAAATCTACCTTTATGCCTCCATATAGTGATGCAGTCCTGGTATTTGAAAAGATTTGTGAAAGACAATTTAGAGCTCTACTTGACCAAGACTCGTCCCCCCTCCCCACATTAACATCCCTAAAGTAGAAATTGAAGCACTTAAGAGTTTGGAGAGAAATAGTGACCTGACTATCAAGCCTGCAGATAAGGGTGGGTCGGTGGTAGTCATTGATACTTCCAACTATATACTAGAAGCTCAGAGACAATTGGAAGATGTAACTTTTTATCAGCGATTAAGTACTGATCCTACTAAGGTCTGCAAGGCATAAATTGATAGTTTTCTCTATTCAGCTGAATGTGAAGGGTTAATTACACATAGTGAACTGTTATTTCTAGAGGTTAAAAATCCAGTATTGGCATGTTTTTATATGTTACCTAAAATTCATAAGGATTTGTGGGATCCACCGGGGCGCCCTATAGTGGTAGGGATGGGGTTTCTTTTAGTGCCACTATCTCAATATGTGGACTCATACATTAAGAAACATGTCAGTGCATTACCATATTTTATTAGGGGTAAGGACATTTTTTGGAGATTTTGAATGACATGCAGATAGAACCTGGGTGGTTTTTGGTGTCCATGGATATTACATCCCTGTATACCAATATACCACATGAGGGGGGTCTTAATGCATTAGAACATTTTTTGTTACAGGACATGCAAATCTCCCATGGAAAGATGATGTTCCTACTAGAATGTGCAGAGCATGTATTGACTAAAAATTGTTTTCTATTCCAGGACCAGTTTTTTCTTCAAATTAAAGGTACAGCAATGGGTGCTACTTTTGCACCCAATTATATAATTATATCTGGGCTTATGGGAAAATAATTTCATCTATGATAGGGATATCAATCTATTTTATGACAACATAGCAATCTAAGTATCCGATATATTGATGACATCTTTTGGTGTGGCGTGGCACTTTGGAAGAACTTTTTTTGTTTGTGAATTATCTAGAAAAAAGTAATGAGAATTTGAGATTTACTATACAACAGGATCTTACATGTGTATCCTTTCTAGATGTTAATATAATTAAGAAAGGTGATGGTAGTCTCAGTACTACATTGTTTCATAAAGAAACTGATAGGAATTCTCTGTTACATGCATCTAGTTGCCATCCACACCATTTAGTGTCCAGTATACCGAAGGCCCAGATGCTCAGGGTGAGACGCAATTGCAGTAAAGATGTAGATTTTATTACCCAGGGGTCAGACCTGTGTGATAGATTTATAGAAAGAGGCTATGCCTATAGTACAGTTCAGGAGGCCTTTCAAGCTGCTGCATGTACTGAGTGGATTGATCTTGTTAAACAAAAAACACAGATGCCTAAGGAGCAGAGGGATAATTTTGTCACCACCTACACTAGACATTCCAAAGCTATTGAGCAGATCATTCATAATAAGTGGAATGTCTTGGGTGATACACGGTTGTTGGAAGTCACCCGACATAGTCCTAGGATGGTCTATAGAAGGGGTCAGAATTTACGAGATAGGTTGGTGCATAGTTACACCACACCTTTTAACAAAGGTGATGACAAGGTTGTTTCCCATGCCCCATGTGGCATGTTCAATTGTGGTAATTGCAAATTTTGTAGGTCTGTACTAAAATGCAAAACCTTTACCAGCTGCAATTGTGCTAAAATGTATGAAATCAATGATTTCGTTACATGTAGCACCATGAATGTAATCTATTTAGGCACTTGTCAATGTGGAGCATTTTATGTGAGTAAAACCATACGCCCATTAAAGTTACGGATGGGTGAACATCTTAGATCTATCTCAAACAAAGATACCAGAAGTGCACTTGCGATACATTGTGACCAAAATACTAATACAGATTTGGCACACATATTTAGATTTTGTGGAATCGAAGTAGTAAAGTTAGGACCTTGGGGAGGGGACTTAGATGCTAAGTTGAAATATAGAGAGTCCTTTTGGATCTATACGCTAGGGGCTTTGGTTGCCCCAGGATTAAATGATAAGATGGAATTGATGAGTTGCTTACAGCTGAACTAGAACAACACTAACATATATTTTGATTTCTTTTACAGATAAATGTTGCTGTTTACAAAAATACCTGGACATGGAATATTCGGTGTGTCCTGATGGCTGGGAGCTGATTTTCCTGTCTAGTACTGTATAACACATTTACTTTTGAATATATGTTATTCTTTATTTTTTGATATCAAAAGAATGTAGGGACTGATTGATGAGATCCATATTGAATTGCTTTTTCACCTTATTTCTTTAGTTTTGCTGCATATTTTGTTCTACCTTTTTTTAAAAACACAAAAAAATCTCTTTTTCTAAAATAATAAATAAAAATTAATACAGATATTTGAGAGATAGGGAATTTATAATATGATACACAGGTATGGATATAGTAGTGCCGTTTACATCACAATGTATCATATAGTGTATTATTTTCATTTTTTATGCACTTATATGTATGTACAGTATGTGGATTGATGTGAATAGCCTTTGTTAGGTACTGTTTCTTTAAGTGTTACCCAATAAATCTGTGTTTGATATCACTACTGACCACCCCCTGATGACGTGCCGTGCACAAAACCGGTTGGGAACTTCCTAGTTGTATGACCTGTGTTACCTGTTGAATGTCAGACTTGGCGTTCATCTTATATATTAAACTTATGCTTGCATTCATGCCAATTTCAGAGTGCTGAGTTTTGCTTTTGTCGTGTTGCAGACAAAATAGACAGCATGACCAAATGAGAGGCAGGAGGAATGCCAAGCAATCGGTGGCAGCTGCATCACAAAGAACAAACAATATTAGAAATGAAGAATGGCAGGAGGTATGGAGAAATTGGTAGTGGAGGAGGAAATCTTTACAAGGAAGCTACAAGAGGACAAGGGAAAGGGGTACAGGAGTTAACCCTGGAGTAATGGGACCTGCATCAAACAGATATGCAGCACTGGCTGGTTTAGAGGACCAGAGGGAGAACAGGGATGTTGGAGCTCAGAACAACCTAGAGGAAAGAAGCAACTGTATGGGGAAAGGAGTGGATCATAAAGTGGGGGGATAATAGACAGTAAGGTAATAATGGTAAAGGGACACTTAGGATAATGAGAGAAAGCAGGGAAGGGAGTTCAGTAGGGTGTATCGGGGGCACCAGGGAAGGCATGAATTATGGAGGATAGACAAGGAAATAGGGGAGCATAACTTGAGTTCAGAAGAATGGGCGAACAGGAGAGAGAAAGTAAGATCAGGGAGGGGGAAGGGGGCTCACCAGGAGCAGCCAGGGTGACAAGAAACAAGCCTGAGGGGGAAGAAAAAGTCATGCTTATTGATGATTCTATTATTAAGGAGATACACTAGGTAAGAAAAGGGGACCGAAACAAGAGACATGTGGTTGTTTGTGTACTGGGGATGGAAGCAGGGAAGGCAGGGCCAAGGATCAAACAAGTGGTAAAAAAGGTGTGGGGGTAAACCTCACTTGACCTTACACTTACGCACCAACAGTTTGGCAGGAAATGAGGTAGGGGCAGTGCAACAATGGTTCAGGGACTTGCCAGGGTGTTGCAGGATGAAAGTGAGTTTGCTAACCTTCCCCGAAGTTTTTCCAGTGCACAGCACCAGTACAGGGAGAAAAAGGAGGATACAGGATTTTAACACATGGCTCAGGGACTGGTGCAATGCAGAGAGGTTTGGTTGTCTTGGAGGATGGGGGCAGGTGGATGGATGAGGGGCTATATTCTAAGGATAGGCTGCACCTGAATGAGGTGGGGTCTAGAGTCCTGAGGGAGAAGCTGACAGGGTACATGGATGAGGTCCAGTGGTTAAACTGATAAAGGGGCAGTATAAGGTTAGGGAGGAAGAGAAGGACAGGAAGGGGGAAGGAAACCTAGCTGGCACTCCCCTGCAAGTGGGGGCAATGATTAAAACATGGGATGGTACCAAGGGAGTGAAAAACATATGATGGACCATGTGCACAAATGCCTGTAGCCTGGGCAATAAAATTGCTTACTTGGAGACCACATAGAGGAGTGGGACCTGGATCTAGTGTCCATCATGGAAAGCAGGTAAGATGAGGATCAGGATTGGTACTTGGTCATTCCTGTATTTACTGTATTTAGGAGGGACAATGTTGGCAGAGGAGTAGCTCTTTATTTAGGGGACAGCATAAAGGCTACACAAATACAGGGGTCAGGTGCTGTGGGTTGCTCTGGAGAAAGGGGAGGAGTCAGTTATACATATGTGGGTGATATACAGACTTCTAGCACAGGAGGAGGAGGATGTGGATAGGGATATATTGCAGGCAATACAAAGGATAGCTAGAAAGGGGGAGTTGTTGCTGGTGGGAGACTTCAGTCTTATTGATGTGGACTGGAACCTTCCAGCTGTGGCAACTTCAAGTGAGTAGGAACATCCTGGACTCTGTGCAGGGGAGTGCCTCAGGCAGCTTGTAATGGAACCCACTAGGGAGGGTGCAGTACTAGATCTGATGCTAACAAACTGGGACTCTGTCAATGACATCAATGTGGTGGACCACCTGGGAACCAGTGACCATTGAAGGGTGAGGTTTAATATAACAACTGAACCAGAGCCAAGCTGCACCAAAATGAGGGTCATGGACTTCAGGAGGGGCGATGTAGTAAAAATGAGACAATGCCTCATGGACACCCAGGCAGGGATGGGGGAAACAGGAAGGAACAGAGGTACAGTGGGCTATAATAAGGAAGGGAATTGAAAGAGCTAATAAACTTTGTATTAGGCAGGCCTGCAATGGCAGGAGGAGAGGTCTGATATGGGTCACTATTGAGGTAGTAGAGAAGGTATGGGCAAACAAACTAGCCTTTAGAAAATACAAAAGAACACAGAAGGAGGAGGGCAAAAGTGTTAACAAAGGAAAACATAGCCAGGTTAATTAAGAAGTGAGCTAAAACATTTTATAGGTATATAAGTGAAAGTAGGAAAAACAAGGGAGGGATAGTCTCAGACATGCCTCAGACAGCTAGTAATGGAACCCACTCAGAAGGGAGCAATCTTAGACCTGGTACTCTTAAATGGGGATGGAGAGAGGATCTCAGATCTAGAAGTGGGTAGCCATCTGGGAACAAGTGACCACCAAACAGTGTGGTTCACAATAAACTCAGCTGTAGAGTCAAACCATACAAAAGTGAAGGTACTGGACTTCAGGAGGGCTGATTTTGTCAAAATGGGAGAGTGCCTCAGAAAAGCACTAGCAAACAGGCAAGAAGGAGGGGTGGAGCAACAATGGGGAAATATTAAAACTGCCATCACAGAAACAACAAGCCTTTGTGTGAAGCAAATAAACAAATCAAAATGAAAGAAAAAAGCACTATGGTTCCAAAAAGAGGTGGTGGGGAAGGTTAGGGAGAAAAAAGATAGCATTCAGGAAGTATAAGGAAACAGAAGGAGTAGGACAGAGAACTGTATCAGTTAAAGCAGAAGAAAACATCGAAGGCAGTCAGAATAGCGAAGGCCCAAACTGAGGAAAAGATAGCCAACTCAGTTAAGAAGGGGGATTAAACCTTTTATAGGTAGATTAGGGAGTGAAGAAAGACAAAGGGAGGGATACTGAGGCTAAATAAAGAGGAGGGTGGGTGGGCAGAGAGGGGCAGTGAAAAAGCAGGGATACTGAATGAATACTTCTGCTCAGTATTCACAAAAGAAGAGAAGGGGGCAGTACCTAATCCACTCAATAGAGGCACTCTGGATGCAGGGGGGGATCAATATCAGTCCTTTTACAGAAGAAAGTGTTCTGAAAGAACTCCTAAAACTGAAGGTGGACAAAGCAATGGGGCCTGATGGGATTCACCCCAGAGTTCTAAAAGAACTAAGGGGAAAACTAGTAACACCAATGACTACCCTTTTTAACAAATCATGGGAGGATGGTGTGGTACCTGAGGACTGGAGGAGAGTGGATGTGATTCCCCTTCACAAAAGTGGGAGCAAGACAGAGGCAGGAAACTACAGACCTGTCTGGTTGATCTCAGTGGTAGGAAAAATGATGGAATCACTTCTGAAGGAAAGAATTGTTGAGTACCTAGAGGCCAGTAGGGCACAAGACCCAAGGCAGCATTTATTCAGAGTGGGAAGGTCATGTCAGATGAATCTAATCGATTTCTTTAACTGGGTGACCAAAGTAGTAGACCATGGGGAGGGACTGTGGACATGGCCTACCTAGACTTTAGCAAGGCATTTGACACAGTCCCACACAAAAGATTTTTAAACAAATTAGCCAGCTTGGGAGTGGGTCCCAGGGTGGTAGCCTGGGTAAAACATTGGCTGAATAACAGGACACAGAGTGAAATAGAAAACGGAGTCCACAGTGAAGAAAGGGGGAGGTTACTGGTGGGGTACAGCCAGGTAAGCATGGTACACTACTGGGTCAGGTCCTTTTTAGTGTCTTTATAAGTGACATTGCAGAGGGACTGGAAGGAAAAGTATGTTTCTTTGCAGATGTCATAAAGATCTGCAATAGGATTGATACACAAGGTGGGATGGAAAGGATGAGAAGGGGCTTGGCAAGGTTGGAGGATTGGTCAAATGTATGGCAGCTTAGATTCAACACAAAGAAGTGCAAAGTAATGCACATGGGAATCAAAAACCCAGGGGAAGAGTACACAGTGGGGGTGAGATACTGACAGCAAAAATGGAAAGGGAACTGGGGGTAGTTATATCAGATGACCTAAAGGTGGGCAAGCAATTTGAGAAGGCAGTAAGGAGGACTGGGGGGATACTGGGATGCATAGGGAGAGGCATCACCAGTAGAAATAGGAAGTTGTTATCCCTCTGTACAGATATTTGATGAGACCCCATCTGGAGTACTGCATGCAGTTCTGGAGAACCCATCTCTGCAAAGACAAGACAGGGTGAAGGCTCTCCAGAGGCAGGCAACCAAAATGGTGCAGAATCTGCACCAGAAGACATATGAAGATTGCCTAAGGGAACTTAATATGTATACCCCCAAGGAAAGGAGGGAGATGGGGGACATGATAGAAACCTTCAACTACCTCAAGGGAATCAACAAAGTCCAAAAGGGTAGCATCGTTCAGAAAAAAAGATGTGCAAGAACAAGGGGGCACAATTTGAAGATAGAGGGGGGACAGCTCAGAGGTAATGTGAGGAAGTATTTTTTCATGGAGAGGGTTGTGGTTGCATGGAACAGCCTTTCTGAAGAGGTTGTGGAGTCAAAAACAGTGGGGAAATTCAAGAATGTATGGGACAGACATAAGGCAATTCTAGTGGGGGGTAGGAGGAAGTAGGCTGTTGTTTCACTAGGAACTGCAGTTTTTCCATTAGGTAGGGAAATGGTCAGCCTAGGTGGGCCAAACGGTCCTTATCTGCCATCAAATTCTATGTTTCTATGTTTCCAACTGAAAGGAGAGGAGGACGATTATGTTGATGAGAACAGGCAAAAGGCAGACATACTAAACAAGTACTTCTGCTTGATATTCACTGAGGAGAGTGTGAGAAAAGGACCAGAGCTGCAGGACAAGGGCATAAAGGGTCAGGAAGTGGACACAAGCCCCTTTACTGTGGATAGAGTCCTGAGTGAGTTAACAAAGCTAAGGGTAGACAAGAAATGGGTCTGGATGCAGTGCACTCCAGGTTACTGAGAGAGCTCAGGAAAGAGCTGGCTGCCCCACTAACAGTACTGCTCACTCTATAACTAGAAACAGGGGAAGTGCCAGGGGACTGGAAGAGAGTAGATGTGCCAATCCACAAACATGGTGATGGGGAGGAGACTGGAAATTACAGGCTGGTCAGCCTGACTTCATTAGTGGGCAAGGTGATGGAATCACTACTGAAAAGAAAGGATACTTGAACACCTTGCTGTGAGTGGGCTACAAGACCCTGGACAATATGGATTCACAGGAGGGAAGTCCTGCAAGACAACTCTCATTGGCATTTTCAGTTGGTTAACAAAGATGGTGGACCAGGGAGGGGTGGTGGATGTGGCCTACCTGGACTTCAGAAAGGCCTTTGACACTATCCCACATAGAAGGCTGTTAAACAACTGCACAATCTCAGGGTTAGTCATAAAAAAAACAGTAAAATGGGTGGAGAACTGACTTTGTGGCAGGAGCAAACGGATGGTGGTAAACTGGGTATACTCTATCAGGGGAAGGGTGATAAGCAGGGTGTCAAAGGGGTCAGTATTGGGTCTGGTCCTCTTCAGTGTCTTTATTGGCCATATTGTGGTGGGACTGGAGGGGAAGGTATGCCTATTTGCAGATGATACAAAGGTCTGTAATAGGGTGGACACACTGGGGGGCCTGAAACAATGAAGGAGGACCTTTAAAAACTAGAGGAATGGTCTAGAGTTTGGCAGCTGGGATTCAATGCAAAAAAGAGCAAGATCATGCACATAGGGCACAAGAACTCGGAAGCAATATACAAGCTGGGAAGGGAAGTACTGACAGTGATGAAGCAGGAATAAGACCTGGGAGTTATCATCTCAGATGACCTAAAGGTGGTTAGGCAGTATGACACAGTGGTAGGAAAGGTCAGCCGAAAGCATGGATGCATTGGGAGGGGTATCACAAGTAGGAAGAGGGAGGGAGGGAGGTAATAATGCCCCTGTGTAATACACTAGTAGCACCCCACCTTGAGTACTGCATACAGTTCTGGAGGCCCCATCTCATTAAGGACATGGACAGGGTGGAGGTGGTGCAGAGAAGGGCAACTGGAATGGTACAGGGTTTACACGGGACGACCTATGAGGATAAACTGAGGGACTTAACTATGTATTTCCTAGACATGGGGCCGGGGATTTGATTGAGTCTTTGAAATACTTCACTAGTATAAACAGAGTACAGGAAGGGAACATCTTCCAGAAGACATGGGGTCATAATGTTGCAAGGTAATGTTGGAACAAACCCTTGATGGAAAAATTATTTTGTTTTTATTATCAAGAATTGATTTTTGGTTATTATTTTATATGATTTTATATGTGATTAATTATGGAAATATTTACTCTAATTTCTGGTTAAGATTACTGTTTGCATAAGTTCCTAAAAGCAAAACAAAAAGTGTTAGTTAATTAAATCTTAAAACAAGGTATCTGGCTTTAATGCTTAAAAGGAAAAATCTATCTGTTTCCTAGGCATCTGTTTGCCATATGGCAGATGAGGTCTCTGAAATTGAAGACAAGACTCCATTTTAATTTCTTTTAAGCCATGATATTATTGAGCACTTTCCAAGTTGAGTCTGAACTTCAATCAGATAAAGTCATGTAGTGTGATGTTTTCTTAGAGGCCTAGCTCACATTCTTGGAATATCTAAGCTAGCCAGAGGTAGATATCCATGGACTACAATCAGATAGGAGGTCATGTGACAAGTATAGCCTGGAAAAATCTGCCTTAGACAATTAGTTTAAAATCCCATTACTGTCTAGAAGGAGAAGAAGTGTTATTCATATCGTAACAATGCAATGTACGAACATACGAACATACGAAATTTGCCAGCAGATAAAGGCCTAGAGGTCTATCAAGTCTGCTCGAATGTGCAGCTAGCACCCTTTATTCTGCAGCTGCCCCTCCCTTCCACCCTTCCCCTTCATTAACCCTCCCCCTTGTCCTGTCCCATCCTCGTTTGAAGCAGTCCACTGTTCTACTGCATACCACTTCTGCAGGTAGCGCATTCCACCCGACCACCACCCTCTCTGTAAAAAGTGTCTCCTCATCTCCCTCCTGAACCTTCCTCACTCCAGTCTCATATCATGGCCCCTGTGGCCCTCCCTCCTTACTTTGAACAGCCCTCTGTACCTGTCTTGTTTATTCCTTTCATGTATTTGAAGGTTTCAATCATATCCCCGTCTCTCCTCTCCTCCAGTGAGTACATGTTCAACTCCTTCAACCTCCTCTCATATGATAAGTCCCCAGACCCTTGATCATCTTTGTCGCCTGTGCTGCACTCCCTCCAGTAACTTATGTCCCTTTCAGATACGGACGCCAGAACTGCATGCAGTACTCCAGGTGTGGTCTAACTAATGACCTATACAGTGGCAGAATCACCTCCTCCTCCTTGAGGATATACTCCTTGCAATACAACCCAGCATTTTGTTGGCCTTTGCAGCTGCCTTCCTACACTGTGCCGAGTTGTTCATTGACCCTGTGATGAGCACACCCAGATCCTTCTCCTCCTCTGTCTGGGCTAGCTGCACTCCCCCTAGCTGGTAAGCCCTCCTTGGGTTCTTCATCCCAAAATGCATCACCTTGCACTTTTTGGCATTAAAGCCCAGTTGTACTGCTGCTACAAACATTGGACTGTTAATAGACAATAGTGTGAGTAATAAGATAGTTTAATATCATAAGTGTAGGACCAAGGGTTCAGGAGTTTGGTTAAAAGTTATTTGAATAACATTCTCTTATTATTAACTAGACAAATCTAGCCTCTCATGATAGCTTACATTCTGAGGAGTCTAAATTATGACTCTTGAAGTATGTACCTTGTTGCTATGCAGAGAAAAAACAACGAAAATAATCTTTTGATAGTTTGAAATTTATTACCTCTTTGAGCAGAACAAAGAAAAAACACGTGCCTGAATAAAAGTAATGTTTTAAAGACTTTAACAATGGATTTTTCTTACAAATCTTATATTATTCTGTAGCTTAGAATATTTGAACAAGACTATCACTTTATTTTAAGAAGTTTTTTTTTTAAATTATGAGGTTGTAACCCTTAATAGTGTAACTTAAAAAGTACCAGTGCTAGAACTATAAAAGTCATACCAAAATGCTCTACTCAAGGAGAAATGTCTGAATGTGTAAGTTTAATGTTTAAATTAGGTTAAATGAAAATGTTATTAAGGACAATAATGTTGAGTTAAAAACAAGTCTTAAGGAAAGGGTGATGTCTTAGACAGCATGTGTGTATGTCATCTTTTATCATCTTAGAAGTCTTGCTTCCTTAGTGACTCAAACAAATCAAAATCTGGTGGTCAGATTCATATTAGTGAATTTTTCTTGCCACACCTTGGTCTGAGCCGAAACATCGATGTAAAAGGACCTACACCAGGCTAACTAATAAAAATTCTGATGGCTTTATAACTTGCTAGACCTGAAAAGTTTTAGGCCACACCTGTATTTGGAATGCTGGCACTAGCCCAAGGATACGCTTGAAAGCATATGCAGTGTTGCCACAAGGCCAAAGCAAACTTTGTGATACAATGACATTCTCATTGTGTTATGAAGCAAGGTCTGTGTTTCATTTACTGAGCATTTTGACTGAAGTAATGTTGCCTGCTAAAGCCTAGACCAGGGGCTTAACTTTAAAACTCACACACGGTATACAGGGTTGTGAGTAGAAGGAAGTCTAGTTGTCCTAAGGTTAATGGCAGATGAATAACATCAAAAAGTCATTAAGGGTCCAGTAGTGAAAATAAAAGAGATTTTGCCATCCACAAATGAAAAGTTCTTCAAATCAAGTATAGCTATGGACTGGGCAGATTAAAGTTGTGTTTTACAAATCCAAGAACTGACTTTTGGTGAAATGACTTTTCACAAGGGAAGTTTAACCTGCAATGTTTGTCCATTCCAAAAAGTTCCAGAGTCAAGAATATTAGCAGACTAAAAAGAGACCTTTTTCATCCAGAGCCATACTCAACCAAGATTTTTAAGTTGAGAGAAGAACCACTTCTACAACCAGAAATGTAAGTATAATTTTAATTACTTTTACTAATTAATTTTTAATTGATAGTTTAGTAATTTAAAATGGCTTATCTGGGAAAGTAACAGGGGAACTTAATTTTAACCACAGAACTTGGGCATATAGTTTGAAAGCTTTAAACTGAGAAATATTTTGCACAATCTAAAAAGTTAAAACTGAGTTTTATGAAGGTATAATGCAAGACACTAACATGAGTTATTGCAAGATCTCATAAAAAGAACATACATGTTGCATGCTATCAAGTTTTAAAACAAGTTTTATACAGAAATAATCTGAGACATTGATCTTATGAGTTTGCATGTCCTTATGCATAAAGGTTGTGCTAAGCATTAAATATGCTGAAAGTCTAGTATAGCAATTACCATTTATTATACTGAATATTGCTTATTCAGTTGCATTATTTGCTAGAATTTGTTTTATTTGTTATTACAGTAGTTGCTTGATCTTCTGAAGCAATTTTGTTGATGTTTACAGGTATGCTTGATATTTATGCTAATGAGGAATATTTAGAATCATTGTATAGGTGTTAATAAAATAAATATTTTTCATATAGTGTGGAAAGCAGCGTCATTGCCATTATGATGAATCTGGAGAGCATAGGATAATATCATATGTGAATTTTTATTATTTTTGGTAATTTATGAAATATTTTTTGGTAATGCCCGAGGTAAATCCAAGTGCATTATTGTAAAACATGATATAGCCTTTGTTCTGGCAATATTATGTCACAGCAATATACCGCACTGCCAACACAGCGCAATATATTACCAAAGGAATGTCCTTTTTTGTGGGGGCTTTGCCCCCTGCAGCCCCCAAACTCCACCAACTAAAATAACTAACTCTGGGGGGGGGGGCACAGTTAAAATCATGCAAAGTGTGAAAAAGAAAAAAACCCATGCTTCTGGGACCAGGAATCAAAACCCAGTCCCAAACACACTGTCTGCCTCCCTTGCTGCCAATGGTTTATCCCATTGAGCCACAGCAGCTGCTCAGTGGACTCCCATCCCAGTAGGATTCTTATCCTGTACTGGAAAGAGTGAGAGGGTACACTTCTGCACATACATCCTTTTGTGGTTTTGCACCGTCTTGTTCTTTCCTACTGCACTGTTCCTGTTGAGTGGTTTTGTCATACACTGTAGAGCATATGACAAAGGGACCCAGTAAGCTTCCAGAATAAGACATGCTCAAGGACAAGGGGCTTGATATGAAGTTAGTGGGGGAAGGCTCGGGGAACTGTGAGAAAGTACTTTTCATGAAGAGGGTGGTGGTAACTTGGAATGGTCTACCAGAGGGAGTGTGGGGGGGCAAAACTGTCATAGAATTTAAAAACACATGGGATAAACACAAGGGTATCCTCAAGGTGAGAGGGGGTGTTCTGGAGTTATGGTAGGGAATTGGGTATCACACTAGATAAGGACTGATAGGGCAGATTAGGTGGGCCAAAGGGTCCTTATCTGCCGACAACTTCTATGTGTCTATGTCTCTTGCTATATATGACTTCAGGCATTAATAACAATGTTAGTGATTAAAGCGTTTTTAGAAATATCTGAAGGAAATAAAAATGCATTAATGATGAGTCAAACAATATCAGAAATAACTGACAAGGTAGACAGAGAGAGGCTGAGGTGCTGTGGGTCACCCTTGAACCAGGCTATGGCATGGCAATATGCACAGGGTTAATCTACAGATCTCCATCTCAGGGGAAGAGGTGAATAAGGGGCTAACAGCAGAAATACAGGAGATGGCAGCAAAGGGAGAAGTATTACTACTGGGTGACCCTAATATGCCAGTTGTAGACTGGTCCATCCCAGCAGCAGCCACAGCAAGGAGCCAAAACATCTTGGACTCCCTACAGGGGTCAGGCCTCATGTAGGTAATGCTGGAACTCACTATGGACACATGAGCTCTGGACTAGTGGTGCTTGGATAGTGTCACCATGGATCTGCAAGTGATCTGGTGGATGGTGGTACTTTTTGAGTGGGATCTGTCCGAATATGAAGGTTAGATCCTGAGTTGGATCCCACATTATCTGGTGCCGGATCCAGGGATCTGTTTAAGGGAAGCTGGGAAAGCAGTGAGGAGAGCAAAGGCTCAAACTGAAGAAAGACTTGCACAGACAGTGAAAAGGCGGGACAAGTTATTCTTTAGGTACATCAGTGAAAGAAGGAAGTCCAGTGGAAAGATTGTAAGGTTCAAAAGAGTCAAAGGGGACTATGAAGAGGGGGACAGAGAAAAGGCAGACATACTGAATGAATACTTCTGTTCAGTATTTACTGTGGCAAGGGAGAGACAGGAACCACAGCTAGGAGAATGTACACAGGAAAGGAGAAGGTAGATATCAGTCCTTTTACAGAAGAGATGGTCTTGAGTGAGCTCACCAAACTGAAGGTGGACAAGGCAATGGGACCAGATGGCATTCTTCCAAGATACTAAATGAACTACAGATGGATCATGCAGCACCACTGAAAGCCCTGTTCATTGAGTCCCTCAAGATTGGGATGGTCACACAGAACTGGAGGAGAGCACATGTAGTGCCTCTGTACAAGAGTGGAAGCAAGGAGAAGGAAGGAAACTACAGGCCAGGCAGCCTCACCACAGTGATGGGTAAGATTATGGAGGCACTGATGAAGAAATAATAGTGGACCACATGAAGACCAACAGGGCCAAAGATCCTAAGCAACATGGATTCACAGCAGGCAGGTCATGTCAAACAAATCTGATTGATTTTTTTGACTGGGTAACAAAGGTTGTGAACCAGGGGGGAGCAGTGGATGTTGCCTACCTTGATTTTAACAAGGCCTTTGACACTGTACCACATAAAAGGCTTGTAAACAAGCTGACCAGCCTGGCGGTAGGCCAGAAGGTAGTGAACTGGACCAGGAACTGGCTGTGGGGCAGAAATCAGTGGGTAGTGGTAAATGGGATACAGTCCGAGGTGACCAGTGGCGTACCACAGGGATCAGTCCTGGGACCAGTCCTTTTCAATGTCTACATTAGTGACCTTGCAGAAGGGCTGGTAGAAAAGGTCTCCCTATTTGCAGATGACACCAAGATCTGAAATAGCATAGATACACCAAATGGGGTGGAAAATATGGTAAGGGACCTGGAGAAACTGGAAGAGTGGTCAAAAGTGTGGCAACTGAAGTTCAAGGCAAAAAAGTGCAAACACGTGCATCTGGGGAGAAAAAAAACTTGCCGAAAGCTACAGGATGGGAACGGAACTACTAGCAACCACCAGGGAGGAAAGAGACTTGTGGATTATCATCACATATGACCTTAAAGCAGCCAAACAGTGCACAACAGCTGTAGGGAAAGCAAGCAGCATGTTGGGGTGCATAGGAAGGGTATCACGAGCTGGGGAAGAGAGGTGGTGATGCCACTGTACAAAATGCTGGTGTAGCCTCATTTGGAGTACTGTGTTCAGTTCTGGAGGTCACATCTCCATAAGGATATTGACAGGGTAGAAGTAGTCCACAGAAGAGCAACAAAGATGGTACATAGCCTGCACCAGAAGACATATGAGGAGAGATTAAAGGACCTCAATATTTGTATGCTGGAAGAGAGGAGAGAATGGGGTGACATGATTGAAACATTCAAGTATCTCAAAGGCTTAAATAAGGTACAGGTGGAGAACACTTTTCAGTATAGGAGAGGGACAAGAACAAGGGGACACAATATGATGAGACTGGAGGAGGGAAGACTGAAGGAGAACATGAGGAAGTTTTTCTTCACTGATAGGGTAGTGGATGCCTGGAATAGCGTGCCACAAGAGGTGGTAGGGGCAAGTATAGTGGGGGAGACAAACAAGTATGGGATAGGCATAAAGGAACATTAGATATGGGAAGGGAGAGTTAGACTGATGGCCACATAGGATCACCGGCAGTTAAATGAGGTGGAGAAAACAGGCAGACTGGATGGGCCTGGTAGACCTTATCTGCCAACAAATTTCTGTTTCTCTGTTTCTATGCAACGAATTGCCAAAAACTATATAAAATACTATATAATTATAACTTTTGCCAACAATTAAAAATTATATTGCAGTAAACCTCCCTGCAGGGAAACCAAAGAAAGTGAGGGATGCCATTACATTACAGTACCATAGTCATAGCAGAGTAATTGAAATGAAATGAAATAAGGTGAGACAGTTCATCTAAAATTCATAGCCTAATTCATTTTGACTCCTACAAAAGCACTGGAAGATTTAGGAGTTACCCAAGGGAGAATTGAAACTTTTATGTAATATTAGACCAGTGGGGAATGCTTTTGTATATTGAAAATCATACCACTGTTATTTATGTTGCTTGTACAGTACATAATTCAAAACTGCATAAATGTTTAAAAAGTGTTTAAATCATTTATCTCTCATTCTGTTTGTGCCCTCTACACCAATCCAACCCTTTGCCCCCTATCAAACCTCTGCCACACCTCAAACTCATCACCTTGCCTTCTCCTGGAACGTACCATTCCATACATTACCCCATATCCCATAGTAGGCCCCGTAGTTTGGGCCAGACCCCCTGGGAACAATTATTTGGCCATTCAGGGAGTGTCTAGATCAGTTAGTGTCCAGTCTGTGGGTGTGGCAGGGCTGTCATGCTGCATTGCTTGTATTTTTTCAGCTTCTCTTTAACGAAGATGTCAGCTGGATGATAAGGTAACTGGAGGGACTGCACTGTTTGCCATCTGGAGATGGTGCATTGGGGTATCTTTGCTTTTACATAGATCAGGGATTCAACTCTTGAAAAGAAGGGGCTATAACCAGATGTTTTTTTTCATCTGTCCTGGTCCCCGCTGAGGATGTCACATATTGGGTTGTCATGAGAACAGGTCTGATGGTGTTGGATAGGTCCTCCCCTCCCTTGCAGTCTCTGCTGTACAGTATCTCCTCTGTAGTCATCAAGGGATCAGTGTAACAGCAGGAATCTGTCGCCATCCATTCCATATGAAAGGAGCATCCACTGGGACACTCAATTTTCCTCCTCCTTGGCTGGCCTCCGATGACCCAGGCTCACTTTTGAACATGTGTCATTGGTGTTGCAAACAGTAGCACTACTGCTGGGCTAATGAGTCCAACTGGGCCATCTATATTGTACTTCTGCTTTGGCAACTGGAACTTTTATGTGTAACTTCTGTACTTGAAGAATGCCATTGCAAATGAGCTTCCCTCCATTTTTACATTCCTTAATAACATTGAATTGAAAAGAGCCAATGTTGAAAAACAGTTTTGAAAAAAAGTTCTTTCCATTTCCTGTATAAGGTGAAATTGCATTATTTTTACATAGACATACCCTACAGTAAATATATTTTCACAATATCGATATACTGAAAAGGATTTTCAATCAATACAGGCACATTTAGGCATAGTGGAAGTACATTCTTAGTATATTGATATAATATCAGCATAGTTACACTATATTGATATAACCTAATTGCCAAGCAGTCCCAGTGTTAATGGCACCCCTTTCTAACTATGATCCATTCACCATGCACTGCAGTGATACTCCCTTCCCTCTTACCAACCCATTGTCCTATCAATCTATGGTGCCCAGTGGAACCCCACCAACCCAACCCATTCACTAAAACATCCTTAGTATACAGTGGTATGACCACCCTTTCTCAGAGCAAAGTTTTTGCAGTCCCTGGTGCAGTGGTATCCCCTCTCCCTGACTGGTTCCTGAAGCATCCTGTGTTGCCAATGCTTCCCTGCCATCTCCCTTTTGACCCATTTGGTCAAGTAGTTCTGGTGCCACTGGTACATCATCCTTCATCCTGACCAATTGGTCAAGCAGTCCTTTGTGTTCAGTGCTAACCTCCTTTTCCTATACTGACCCACTCACATAATTATCCATGTTGTCCAGTTGTAAATCCCTTCCTCTTCAAAAACCATGTGTGAAACAGTCACTGGTGCCAGTGGTACCTGATCTCTTTTCCTTTCCTTTCTCAATCACAAAGCAGTCCCTAGTATTCAGTTATAACCCCTTCTATTCCAGAACTGAAACCTTGATCTATGTAAAAGCAAAGATACCACAATGCACCATCTTCAGATGGCAAACAGTGCAGTCCCACCAGTTACCTTACCATCCAGCTGTCATCTTCATTGAAGTTGATGGCAGCTGACTGAGGAATTAAGTGGTGGGGTTGCACCAGTCACCTTTTGAGGGTGGCAGATATGTGTTTTCTTTATTTCAACATCAGTCGTGTGGGAATTTGGGAGAGAGGGAAAGCCACCATACACCAGGGACTTCTTGGTGAATGGATTGGGAGAGGAAAGCAGTACCACTGCCACCAAGGTCTGTTTAACACTTTGTTTAGGAACAGGGAGGGAAAATCACTAAACATCAATGATTGTTTGGTGAATGGGTCAAGAAGAGGGAGTGGGGTTACCACTTTATACCAGTAATTGCTAGACCAATGGATCAGCAAGAAGGCGGAGGCACCACTGGCACCAGGGACTGCTTTGTAAATGTGTTGGGAAGAGGGAAGAGGAAACATTGGCAACAGGGACTGCTTATTACTTGGCTTGTTGACAGGAAGGGCAGTACTTCTGGACAGTCAAGGAGGCAGTATAGCGCAGCAGTTTAAGACTCTGAGCTGCAAATCTGGAGGCCTGGGTTTGAATCCCACAGCCCCCACTTGCATGCTGTGTGACCCTGAGCAAGTCACTTAACTTCCTTGTGCTCCCAGGTTGCACCTGTAAATAAGCTTTCACTTAGTCTGCCACTCCTGGTTAAACAATTGGAAAAAAAAAAAAACACCATGACTGCTTACCACTAATGTTGGGGAAAGAGGGGGCACCACTGTCATGAAGGAATGCTTAGCATGCAGGTTCAGGGAGACAGAGAGAGAGAGAGAGAGAGAGAGACAGAGACAGAGAGACAGACAGAACAAGCATACTGGAACCAGGGATTGCTTAGCAGTTGGGCAGGAGGGAGCAGGTACATATGTACACAAACCTCCTTACCACTTGGGTCGGGGAGAGAGAAGAGGTAGAGCTGTCACCAGGCACTGCTTATCTCTCTGGTTGTGGAAAAGGAGGGGGTACCACTAGCACCATGGATTACTAAGAACTTGGGTAGGGGGAAGGGAGGGAAGGGGTACCACTGGATGCCAAGACTAAAAAAGAAATTGACCACACTCACTACCAAAAATACTGCTGTAGTCAATAAGGTAGCAAAAGTAAAGTATGTAATGTTACTCCACCAAACTGAATAATTAATTTTTTATTTTTGTTTTTGTTTTAGAACTTATGGTCAGGAAAGACACACCAAGCTGAAACTCTTTTCCAGGCATATCCCAGGAGCACAGAGTGGTTATGAGACTTACTCAGGGTCACATAGTATGTAAGTGGTGATTGTCTGACTCAAGCACAGGTTTGCAGGGTCTCTAGGTTCACAGATTGGTGTCCTAACCTTTAGGCTATATTGCCTCCCTCTGGAAGGAACGTACAGAAGTGCTTATGGGAGCTGTGTACAGTGAGGTATCTTTACACACCCATGGTTTGTGATGACCTCATAAACCATAAAAGTGAAACTTGAGTGGTTTCTAAGGCTATCATAATCAGTGGTGTGTAAAACAAAATCATGTTGAGACTGCTCCTATATTTTAGTTTCAATAACTGGTTTTCAATGTTTAGCAAAGTACAAACATGAAGTATCAAAAAATCAAATTTTCAGACAACAGTGTGTCTGTGAGCCATGGCTGGGGGGGGGATAATAGGAGTACATTTAATGTTGAATATGTGGGGGGAACTGAGTTGGAATTACAGGGGGGCTTGGCAGGGTTCAGCCCCAGTAGCTCTGAAGTGAGTCCCGGTAGCTCACACATGAATGTCATCGACTTATAATGGGAAGGGGGCTGCTCAATTGAAAGATAGGACCCTTATGGGACACCCTAGCTCCTAAAGCTCATAAAGTGTAATTCCAACACTGCGGGGGAAGGAGAAAGAGTAGGAATAAAAGAAAATGTCTGCAGCCACTTCTTTCAACAATACCTAGATGAGCACTTGACTCCCCATGTGCCTTCCTGTGATGATAGCTTCCCATGGAGGGGATTGGTTAGGCTGCCACTATCATGCTTAAAGTCCACTGGTGACTGCATTCTTGGTGGTTGCCCCAACCTCTGGAATGTTTTACCAAAGAGCATTCCTGCAGTCAACTCTGTATCATCTTTTAAAGAAGTACCCACTCTGTGTAGCACTTGTTTAGCTTCCCAGTTTAGCCCTAAACTATTTAATGCATAGTGTTCACTTATTATTTATGTGTAATTACTGGAAGCAGTGTTTATCAACCTGCTATTCATTATGTTCAAATGCCATAATAACTGGAGGCAGCTACAGTATATCAACCAGTTGCCCGGTTATTATGGAACTCCATAAAAAATGGGTAACCGGTTGATTTCAATCAAACTCAGTGCTGTCTGTTTAAGCCTGTATCACATACCTTAAAAAGCTGTGTTAAGTCATAAAATATATTTTGCAAAGCACTTCACTCTCTACCCTAATGTAATCCCCTTCTCATCTGACCTCTCACCTTTGTTCCTCTCCCCTCTCCATCACCTATCTCAACTGCTCCACCAGTCACGGAACAGTAGCAGTGTTTTTTAAATTTAAAGGCAGTTTAATTTAAAAAGAGCATTTACAATAGGTTCATAAACTTGTTACCTTTTACTGACAATTACTACCAGAAAAGTTCTCTTTTACAATGGAGAAATGGAGAATTTAAAGAAAATGGGGTAAACACTGCTAACCAGTGATAATAAAAAATAAAAAAATGTGCAGATGTTGAATTACTCCTTTTTTTCACACACCCTCAGTGTGTGATACCTTGTTTATTTAGTTTTTGATAACCGGGTGAGTGCATTAGACGCTAGAGTGACTATTTTCAGACACGACAAACGCCTTGAGCTTTGCTCTCATGGTTAACGTGATGTTGTGTGAAAAAATTCATAATACAAATCATGTAAGAACAAAAAAATATGGTGCTATATCAGCATGTGGTCTGAAAACAAAACAAAATTATAATATTAAATGCACGCTGAAAATAGAAAGTAGAGCTTAAATCTTGCATGCATTTAATACTACCATTTTGTTTTGTTTTCATAATACACATCTGCATACTCATTATTCTTTATATTATATACAGGTAGTTATGAATGGAGTTTTTAGGTATGTGTGCTTTTATGTCTGTTTTACATATGGGTTGTTTTTTAATGTTGAAATCTGAAGAGGTACTCCAAGCTTTGGAAGGGCACCTTTTATAAACTGAGTAAACCAACCAATCAACGTTTCAAAAATAGTACAGTTGTTTAAGAACTTACTGTAACAGTAGATCTTTGAGAGAAGCTCTTGCAGCAGGTCACACTGGTAGGACTAAGCTGCCAGGCACCAGGACCACATGGAAAACTTCTAGCTAGCAGTCTACTATGGGGGACCTCCCACCACCGACATCAGCATCTAATGTCAGCTAATCCTATAAAGACAGGCGGTCCCCCAAACCTATCTTAGTTCTCTCTCTCCAGAGACCACAAGTGAGTAGCGTAAGGAGAACTGAGGAGGTTCATGAGAGCTGAAAGAAAGCAAAAGCTGTGTGAGAGAAACAAAGAACAGCAGGCGGAAGGAGGGAGGGAGGGAAAGGCTTGCTGCAGGAGCTTCTCTTGAAGATCTACTCTTATGGTAAGTTCTTACGTAACTGTACTATCTTACATTGAGGAAGGCTCTTGCAGCAGGCCACACCAGTAGGACTGAGTCCAAAGCAGTATAGGGTATAATCAGGAACATAACACTGGGAGGAGGACAGATCAGCAGCCAAATGCTCATGATAGAAAGCCCTGACGTATGGCTAAGACAAAATTTGCCCTGTGCCAAGAGGTGCTGTCCAAGCTGTAATGTTTGGTAAAGGTCTGGACAGAACTCAAGGTGGCAGCTGCATAGGTGTCCACAGAAGAAACATTCCAGAAAGAAGCCATAGAGGTTTCCATACCTCTGGTGGAATGGCTCTTAACCACTCCTGGAAGGGTCTTATCGTACTTGCTGTTGCAATAAACAATGCAATCCGCTAACCACTTAGACAAACACTGTTTGGAAACAGGAGTGCCCTATCTATTGGGGGTGAAAGAAACAAACAACTGTTCAGATTTTCTGAAAGGCTTGATGTGGTTCATATAGTACCACAAAATCCTACCTATATCTAAAGTATGGAGCAATGGCTCCCCCTGATTAGAATACTCAGAAAAATAAACTGTAGGTGGATGGAATGACTCAAAATAAACTCTGACACCACCTTAGGTAAAAACTTATGGTTAGCATGCAAAGACACTTTGTCTCTGGGAAAAACCAAATAAGGCTCTTTACACACGAAAGCCTGGAGATTGCAAATCCTTCAAGCAGAAGTAACAGCAACCAAAAAAGAACATTTTCCACAACAGGAAGTGCAGCTCACAACTCACTACCGGTTGAAAGGGAGGTAAAATGAGTTTCTCCAATAAAAAATTGAGATCCCACTGAGGGATCGGGTCCCGAATGGAAGGTTTCAGATGCAAAATTCCCCAGAGGAAAGTTTGGGACCCTTCAAGCTCGGCAGCAGATTTGCCTTAGATAGGTGCAGTATATGCAGAGATTGTGGAAAGGTGCAGTTTGAGGGAGGAGCACTCTAAGTAGGAGTCCAAAAGGGAAAGGAGGTACTTCAACACCATATTCACCGGGCAGGTGAAAGGATCCAAACTGTGAGCAGCAGCCCAAAGGGTGAAATGCTTCCATTTCATAGCATAAGTGGCCCTGGCAGAGGGTTTTGTAGCCATTACCAGGAGATCGGCACCCCAAAGCAGCCAACAGCTAGGTATGCAGGAGCCACGCATGGAGATGCAGGGGTTTAGGTCCAGATGGACTAGGGTGTCCTGGTCCTGGGACAGCAAGCCAGTACATAGGGGCAAGGGCACTGGAGGTTGCACTGCCAGCTGCTGCAGCAGGGAGACCCAAATCTGATGCAGCCAGAAGGGAACTATGAGAATCATCTTCACCCCTTCCAACTGGAGCTTGAGCAAAACCTTCTGTAGAAGCAGGAAGGGAGGAAAGGCATACAGAAACCTCCACTTCCAAGGGCAAGACAATGTACCTCACCAGAAAACTCCAGGCCCGAGATTGAGCAAGCAGAAAAACAGCAGTTTTGCATTGAGTTGGGATAAAAAAAAGTCCAGCTCTGGGTAACCCCACTTGTTGACGAGATCTTCAACCACTGAGGTTAGAAGTTCTGTCTTGTGAGCTTATGACCTAGAGCAGCTGAGACTGTTGGCCAAAATATTTTGGTCACCTGGAACATGTAAGGCCGAGAGCTCCAGATCATAATCAATGGCACAATACCAGACTCTCACTGTCTCCCGACATAGGTGGTAAGAATGTGCCCCCCCAGCTTGTTGATGTATTATACCACACACATTGTCCATCTGCACCAGCAGCAGACTAGGGAGTAGATGAGTCTGAAAGGCCTGCAGAGCATAAAGGACCATGCACATCTTCAGGACATTGATATGGAGACCCTGTTCCCTGTCCATCCAAGTACAAGATTTGGTGATTGGCTAGGTGGGCACCCCATCCCAGGCCAGATGCATCTGTCATGAAAATCTGATGGGGGGGTTGAGAGCTGAAAAGCGACACTCCAAATGAGATTGGCCTGATCTAGCCACCATGACAGAACCCTCTGGACTGGTTCTGAGACCAGGACCAAGTGGTCCAGATCACCCATGCATTGGTCCCACTGGACCCTCAAGGTCCACTGAGGAACTCACATATGCAGGTGGGACAGGGAAACCATGGCGATAACCACCACCATATGGCCCAGAAGGTGCAGAAAAGCCCTGGCAGTGCCCTGCTGACTGGAGGAAACCAGATGGGCTTGCTTCATCATTAGCTCTGCCTTGTCCTCAGGCAAAAAGGCCCAGCCCTGACTGGTGTCCAGGATTGCCTCTATGTATTAAAGACCCTGGCAAGGGGAGAAGCAGGACTTTGCTATATTGACAGTGATCCCTAGGGCCTGAAAAAGAATAAATGTATAATCCAGAGTCTGAACCAGTTGGTCCCTAGAGGGAGCTGAAAGCAGCCAATCAACTAGGTAGGGGAACACATAGAAGCCCTGCCTCCTCAGAGTGGCCGCCACTATTGCCAGGCACTTGGTAAATACCTAGGGGGCCAAGGAAAAGCCAAAAGGGAGATCCCCGAACTGGAATGGGCTCCCTGAAAGTCGAAGAGAAGCTACAATGGGAAGGAAATATTTGGATGTGCAGGTAAGCATGCTGTATGTCCAGAGAGCAGAACCAATCTACTTGGTGCAGCAGAGGTAACAGCCCCTGGAGAGTGACCATCCAGAAGCACTTATACTCAATGTATAGATTCAGATGGCTCAGGTCCAGAATGGGCCAAAGATTCCTGGTCTCTTTGGGGATGAGGAAGAAGTGAGAGTAAAACTCCCTTCCCCATTGAGCTAAAAGGATGGGCTCTGTGGTTCTTTAGCCTGAATTTCCTCCCACACCAGGGACTGGTGGATGGGAAGGTAAGCAGAGGTCACTGGGGGTTTTCTGGGATCACTCTAGATACTCTAAGGTGTGACTATGCTCTATGATTTGCAGCACCAAATTGTCCATGGTCACCTACTGCCACCCTTTTAGGTGGAGGGAGAACTGATCCCCAATCACCTTCCCTGTAGTCCTTGCCGGGGGGAGGAGTGGCAAAGGGGTCAGGCAGTGGGGGCAGGTGCTGGCAGGGCAGTCACCAGTGCTTGTGGGGTTCTGGTAGTGGCTGCTGAGGCCTTATGTTTGTGCTGTCCTTTGGAAAGTTGGGTCTGAGACTGCTTATGGGAGGAATGGCAAAAGGACTGATGTTGGCCCCCTCTATAATGAGTGTGATGGCAAGGCAAAGCAAGGCAAAATTTTATTTGCAGGGCCATAATCCCTGAGGTTTGGGAGCCTGACACAATATTGTAAGATAAACAACAATTACAATCCAGTAATGACAAGAATAAATAAAAATCAAAGCTCAGTTGTTAAGATTAACTATAATAATAAAATGGGTTGGGTAAAAATTTCTCTATAAATGCCAGTCTGAAAATGTGGGCCTTTAGCCTCTGCTTGAAAACATCAATTGAGCAGGCCTCCCGAACTGCAGATGGAAGCGCGTTCCAGAGGGTCAGCCCAGAGACACTGAAAGCTCGATCACCAGATTTCTTGAGCTGAACCCTGGGAACTTCCAGGAGGCTCCTTGAAGAGGAGTGGAGGGAGCCAGCAGAGGTTGCAGGTGTCAGAGGCTCTGGCAGGTAGCCAAGACCCAGTCCATATAGGGTCTTATAGGTGAACAAGCCCATCTTGAAAAGGACCCTCCTTCCCTCTTCCTCACCGAAGTTATCTTAGGTTGCCTATATGGTCAGTTGGGGATGACCCTCTGTTCCTTATGGACCTAGTTAACTAGCTTGCATCCCTCCTACCCACACCTCTAACTCTGGGTGGAGACTGGAATATCCCACCCACACAGGATCATGATAGATCCTACCTCCCGCTCAAACCTTCTTCCCCTTCCCAAAGAGCGCTGAGGGATTTCACAGACCTACTTGGCCTGTGCGACCGATGGCGCATTTTCAACCTCTCACACCACCTTTTCTCATACTTCTCCAATATACACCAGTTCTTGTCCAGGCTGGACTACATTCTGATTAGTTTTTTTCTTCTGAATAGCCGATGTCAAGCTCAGATAGAACTCATTTTCTTATCTGACCACTCTGCTGCTTGGATAACCTTCTCCCCAGACCCTACCTCACAAAGAGACATAGTGTGGAAGCTTAATACTCAGCTTTTGAAAGATAAAGCCATCGTCACAAAAATTCAAACCCTTATGCAATCTTTCATCGCTGTTAACAATGGTTCTGTCTGTAGGGAAGATCTTGTATGGTGTGCACTTAAATGCTATCTTCGGGGAGCGTTAATCAAACTTGCCTCTAGACAGAAACCCCAGAGGGAAGTCGAGGCCTTATCTCTTCTAAATCCAATCAGGTCATTGGAGCTCAACCTCTCCTCAGCCACTCCCCTGCTACAATGGCAGCCTTGATCTCCCTAAGAAACAAATATGCTGACCTTCTTAGAGAATGGGTGCAGTACGCCAATCTCAAAATGCATGCTAAGTATGTTGACCAAAGCAAAAAGGCCAGTAGACTCCTAGCTCTTCACCTGCATAAGCTGGAAGGCTCCAGACTAATCCCCTCCATTATTGCTCCTGATGGATCTATTAAGACTTCCCCTTGGGATATAGCCCTAGTTTTTGAGAATTTCTATGGGGATCTCTATGGGAAGAACCCCTCTCCCCCGTCCACCCAGGACATAGAAGAATATCTTGCATCTGTCAATCTTTCCTGTCTTCTCTCCCGCCAGCAGGCTTTTCTCTCCTCCCCTATCTCCTTAATGGAGGTGGAAGATGCTATCAAATACCTTTCTCTGGACAAGGCTCCACGACTGAATGGCTTTCCCTCCAACTTTTACAGAACTTTCTCTCATGAACTCTCTCCCTTATTACTCTGGCTGTACAGTTATATGTTCACTGCAGATGCTCTGGACCCTTCTTTACTAGAGGCCACCATCATCCTATTTCTTAAACCCAACAAACCTCATACAAACCCAACGAGTTACCATCTGATATCTCTCCTCAACTACAACATCAAAATCCTCACTAAAATCCTATCCTCACACATCAGGCGAGTATGGTCACACCTTTTGAGCCCAGAAGAAGTAGGGTTCAATCCCAGGACGATCCTCTGCCAATCACCTAAGGAAATTGAACCACATATTCCATGTCGCTCAGGCCTCCCCCTCCTCCATGGCATTGATCTCACTGGATGCTGAAAAGGCCTTTGATAGAGTGGACTGGAAGTTCCTCTGGTTGACGTTGTGGAAGATGGGTTTTCTACAACTATTCCTTCAATGGCTCTACACTCTGTATTCCTCCCCCTCTGCCAAAATATACAGTAATGGTGTCTTTGCTTCTCATATCCCTCTTTTCACTGGCACCAGACAGGGCTGTCCCTTATCCCCCTTTCTCTTCAATCTATATTTGGAACCCTCCTGTGACACATTAAAATGATGCCCCAGATACAGGGTGTACCGGTGTATGGCTCTATCTTAACCTTATCTCCATATGCAGATGATATTCTCCTTTAATTAGTACACCCAGCTACCTCTTTAGATCATGTTTTACAGCTTATATCTAGGTTCAGTCATCTCTCCAACTCTAAGTTAAACCTTACCAAAACTGAAATCTTCCCTCTTAATCTCTTCACTCACAAGGCATCTTTCCAGCACTTTGGGATGACTTGGTCTCCTAAGTCTATCAGGTATCTGGGGTTTCTTCTTACCACTGACCCCTCTCTCACTAAGAAACTTAACCAAACAGACTTGGTCTCTCACATCCAACAAGATCTCCAAAGATGGGCCTCTCTTCTGATATCCCTATGGGGCAGAATCAGCATCATAAAGATTAATGTACTCCCCAGGCTTTTTTACCCTCACAGCATGCTGAATCTCTGGCTTCCCCTCTCTTTCTTCAAACAGGTGCACTCCCTCATATCCAACTTTATCTGGCTGAATAAACATCCACAATGTTCTTACATTAAGTTAAGTCTTCCCAAACAACAAGAGGCCTTCGTCTCCCCAGTTTCATCCACTATTATTGGTTCACTCATTTCTCTAAATGTGGTAGATGGCTATTCACTTCCACAGTGGAATTTATCCTCACTTGGCTATACATTGAGAGCAGAATCCTGCAACAGCACAAACTATCTGTCCCCACTATTTTCTGCATCCCGTGGAAAACCCTCCCAACCCCTCTTTGTCACTCAGTGATTGGCACCTCACTCAGAGTATTCTCCCAGTTCTACTTCTTTCATAAACTCCTTCCTCCAAAGGACCACAGCCAATCCATCATCCTCAATCCTAACATCAAGATTGGGGACTCATGCATTGTTCTGATGTGGGTGCCTCAGCTTAAAGAAATTACTGCAGTGGACCTGTACTGTGGAGACTCCCTCCTTTCTTCCCTAGATATTCTTCTGAAATTTGGCATTAATCAAGTGCACATCTTCAAGATTTACCAACTCAGACACCTGCTAGGACAACTTTTTGGTACAACTCCTAAAGCTTCCTCTGCGAGTCCCATTGTGGACAGGTTTAGGGATCTAGACAGCCAGCAACACGCTATATCCCTCCTATATTCCAATCTCTTGGTCATGGGTCATCCAGAACCCCTCCCAGGTTCTAAAGTTTGGAATTCCCTTCTAATTGAAGCCACTCTGCTATGGCCGCAGATCCGGAAAGACTTATATATTTACCACTCTCAGGATAGGCTCAGACTCACTCAATTTCACATCCTCAATGACTTATACTATACACCGGTCAAACTTGCCGGAATTGGCCATATCTCCTCCTCTACATGTATGAGGTGTGGCCAATCAGAAGGGAATATATTACACATATTCTGGCACTGTGATAAGGTCTCTCCCCAAGGCAGGTTATACAAGAAAAGATGGATCTTCTGCTTGGCTTAGATGACCTTTTCACAATAGAAATCTGTATTTTAGGTTGTTATTCCAGCATCCCAATTAAAGAAAGAAGATACTTAATGGCACTAATATTGATGGTAGTCAAGAAATTGGTACTCAAGCACTGGATGGATCAACTAGTAATATCCTATGGGGAATGGCTCAATGAACTTTCATTGTGTTTCAGCTCTCGAAATAGACTCCATGCCTTCAATAAAAAATGGAGCAAGCTATATGTCATCTACCTTCACTAAATGTACCAAGACCTCCCAACTCCTCATAGAACTTTTCTGCAATTCTGATATTCCTGTGTTGGTTATTTGGGGCACACTCCAGGGGTGGGGGTTGGGTGGGCAGAGGTGGGTAATTAGATAGTAACCTATGTTAGCTATTCTCACTTAATATTGCTCCCTCTTGTATGATGGTGTTATCTTATAAAATTCAATAAAGGAGTTTAATTTAAAAAAAAAAAAAAAGAAAAGCCAGCCAGTGAAGAGCACACAGGACTGGGGTTACATGACAGGACCTGGGCAGGCCAGTCAGCAACCATGCCACAGTGTTCTGCACCAGCTGCAGCCTGTGGAGGGTCCCTCTCATGACCCCAAAGTAAAGAGCATTACAGTAGTTGAGCCTAGAGGTAACAAAGGCATATACCAGGGTTGGCAGATCCTTTTGCAGAACGAGGGGCTTGATCCAAGTAATGTTCCACAAGTGGTAAAAAATACTCTTAACCACAGATGATACCTGGTCTTCAAATGTCAGCCTGCTGTACAGGATCACACCTAGATAATGCACCCCCAGGGAAGCAACCAACAGAGCAGACCCCAGGAAAAGACCTATGTCTGCTCCAGGTTGCAACCCATCACGCCCATGGCCCGATGCGATCCCTAGCACCTCTGTCTTATTTGGGTTTAGTCTCAACTAGCTGGAAGCCATCCTGTCATTGATTTTAGCCAAACAGATGTTAAGTACATTGACATTGCCGGATGTTCCGGGAACAAATGACAGATACAACCAGGTGTCACCAGCATAGCAGTGAAACTCCACACTCAATTGCCAAATGATGTCACCCAGGGGCAGCATGGGTAGCCTGTGCTGGGAAAAGGGTGCCTACAATAATGGTGACCCCCTTCCATAGCTCATTTCAGGGACAAATGGGTAGTGTAGGGCAGCTGGATATGGGGGTGGACGAGTATAGCGACTTCCCGATGCTATACATACACACATGGGGGGTGGGGAGTGAGTGCACACAGGAGGGAACGTGAGGGGTTGTGCCACAGTGGTTGCTGAGTTGACCCTGTGGCGAGGCGGGTGGGTGGTTGGCAGGGTACGGGGTTTGGGTCTGGGCGCTGATGCATTTTTGTTGTGTCAGGCCCGAGCCTTTGTTTTTTATATTTTCACCACTCCCCAACATGCACCCCCCCCAGGAGCTGAGAATCAGTTAGAAGGGGGGTTTGGGGTGGTGATGGTTACCGCTTGTTGGGGGATGGGGGCACAGCACCCCCACAGAAAACAGTAAAAGTAAGTCCCCAGAGCTGTTTTCCAGTGTGCTGGGGTGTCACAATGTCAAAAAAAATGTTTGGCAGTGTGACTTCGTGATAATGGCGATTGCCTGTAGGCTTTCGCTGTTATCACATAGAACCGGGCAGCATGTACACTGCAAACAGCATCGGCAGCAAGATCAAACCCTGTGGAACTCCACATGACAGAGGCATTGGGGAGGATGAGAAATTCCCCTTCACTACCTGCTGCACCCTATCAGAGAGATAGGACTCAAACCATCTGATGACAACACCGGGGAGTCCACAAAACTCACAGAGCTGATCAAGAAGCACAACAAGGTCCATGGCGTCAAATGCTGATGAGATATCAAGGAGCACAACAACTGACCTTTCTCCTCTGTCTCTAGCCCTGAGTAGGTCATTATGCAAACTAACTAGAGCTGTTTTTGTGCTGTGTCTAGCCCATAAACCCGACTGAAATGATTCATAGATGTCAAAGGACACAAGGTGGTCCTCAAGCTGTTGTGCCACCAATTTCTCAACAACCTTGCTTAAAAAAGGCAGGTTGGGGGCGGTTTTCTGAAGTGGGTTTCCCTCTGCTATCAACATCTGATGGCAAGGGTCAAAGTAAATGGCACTATCTCAGACCATTTTGACACTGGGAGGGGGGAAAGACAGAGGTCCCTTGTACCCCTTGCTTTTTGTCCTTAGTATGGGGCCTTTAGCGCAAGCAATTAGGGAGGACCCCAAGACTCGAGGAATTGCAATTAACCAATAAACTCATAAGGTTTCTTTATACGCTGATGATACCTAATATACTTAGAGGATCCAGTGTCCTCCCCACTCCATGTTGCACCTCCTGGAACACTTTGGTATGCTGTCAGGCTTTAAGATTAACCTGAACAAATCTGAGGTTATGGTGCTTCATAGGGCCCCTACAGATACAATAAAACATGTACTCCCGTTCAAATGGGTAAAGGAGAGAGTGCGATATTTGGAGATTCAGATCCCCATGGACCTGTCCAAGCTATATCATTTTAATTTTACAGCTCTGAGAAAAGTGATATTTGAAGACCTAAACAGATGGCAATCCCTGCCATTTTCATTCACTAACAAAATTTATGCTATCAAAATGAACATCTTACCCAGATTCCTGATGTTTTTTTCGACTCTTCCAATTCAGTTCCCCTAAGCAGACTAGAAAGAACTTCAAAAGTAACTGTCTAATTTAATTTGGTCTGGGAGATGTCCACGAAAGAGATAGGATTTGTTAACAGAAGTTAAGGACAAAAGAGGTCTGGGGGTACAGAATTTTTATAATTACTGTCTAGCAGCTCAGTTGCTCCCCATTCTGAAAATGCTGTCCCCAGGATTATGAGGGAGCTGGTATTCCATTGAGGAAGAGAAACACCCCTCACTGCCCCTAAATCTTCTCCTATGGACAATTCTGCCCTGTCCTGAAAAAGATAAAAAATAAATGGACTCGGCATACCCTATCTACATGGTTGGAGGCTAGGCAATGGGGGGAAATTCCCACCACAGTTTGGAGACATGTCCCTTTAGCTGGACTACCGCTGTTCCCAGTTCCAAAGAATTACCCAATCCTATGATGCTGGGAAAAACTAGGCCTCTGATTTCCATTCAATTTGTGCAAAGAACAGAGGTCAAACCCTTTAGTATGATACAGCAAGAATTTGACCTACTCCATAGGGAGTTTTACAGATTCCTTCAATGCAAGCACTATCTCACCTCAACTATTGGACTTGCAGCATTAGCAGCTGATCCAGCCCCTCCTTTATTAGTTACGAACATACAAACATATGAAATTTGCCAGCAGATAAAGGCCTAGAGGTCTATCAAGTCTGCTCGAATGTGCAGCTAGCGCCTCTTATCAGCTGCCCTCCTCTCCACCCTTCCTCCAATGACCCTCCCCTTGTCCTGTCCCATCCCATCCCTTTGAAGCAGTCCACTCTTCTACTGGATACCACTTCTGCAGGTAATACATTCCACCCAGCTACCACCCTCTCTGTAAAAAGTGTCTCCTCATCTCCCTCCTGAACCTTCCTCCCTCCAGTCTCATATCATGGCCCCTGGTGTCCCTCTCCTCCCTTACTTTGAACAGCCCCTCTGTACCTGTCTTGTTTAATCCTTTCATGTACTTAAAGGTTTCAATCATGTCCCCCCTGTCCCTCCTTTCCTCCAGAGAGTACATGTTCAACTCCCTCAGCCTCCTCTTGTATGATAAGTCCCCTAGCCCCTTGATCATTTTTGTCACCCTGCGCTGCACCCCCTCCAGTAACTTAATGTCCCTCTTCAGATATGGGCGCCAGTACTGCATGCAGTACTCCAGGTGCTGTCTAACTAATGACCTATACCATGGCAAAATCACCTCCTCCTTTCTCGAGGATATACCCCTTGCAAGGCAACCCAGCATTTTTGCAGCTGCCTTCCTACATTGTGCCGAGTTGTTCATTGACCCTGTAATGAGTACCCCCAGATCCTTCTCCTCCTCTGTCTGGGCTAGCTGCACTCCCCCCAGTTGGTAACTCCTTCTTGGGTTCTTCACCCCCAAAATGCAGCACCTTGCAATTTTTGGCATTAAACCCCAGTTGCCAGGTGTCTGACCAGATTTCAAGCTTTGCCAGATCATTCTGCAACCCCTGCCATCCCCCTAGGTCATCCACCACCACTCCCATCTTGGTATCATCAGCAAACAGACTGATCTTGCTCTTGATGTCCAATGATATGTCTGCAATGAATATCCCAAACAACACTGGTCCCAACACCGAGCCCTGTGGAACACCACTCGCCACTACCCCTGGATGTGAGAGTTCCCCACCCGCCACCACCCTCTGTTGCCTTCCCTGCCACCAGCTCCCTACCCGTCTCACCAGCTTTGCACCCACCCCTGTGCCTTCTAACTTACTTCCCAGCCTCCCACGTGGCACTGAGTCAAATGCCTTACTGAAGTCCAGATGCAGGACATCCACTGCATGACCCCTGTCCACTTGCCTAGTTACCGAGTCATAGAACTCCACCAGGTTGGTTTGGCAGGCTCTGCCATGTATGAAGCCATGCTGTCTGCTGTCCTGTAGTCCTTTAGCCTCTAGGAGGGCCACCAGCCTCTCCTTCAGGATAGTCTCCATCAGTTTACCCATGATGGATGTGAGGGTCACTGGTCTGTAGTTCCCCAGTTCATCCTTGGGGCCACTGTTGTGGAGGGGCACCACATGAGCCATCCTCCAGTTCTAAGGTACACAATCTGAGTGTAGTGAGGCATTAAATAGGTCTGCCAAAGATCCCACAAGACGTCTGCCAGCTCCTTCAGTACCCTGGGATGGAAGCCCTCTGGGCCTGGCTCCTTGTCCACCCTCAGTGCCTTCAAACCCTCCCGAACTGTGCCCTCTATGATTTCCCCATCTGTCACCCCCTCCCCCCGTTTCTGCCATTCCTCCACCCTTGGGTATCACCCCCCTCTTCTTCTTAGTAAATACAGAGCAGAAGTAATCATTTAGTGCTTCTGCCTCATCGCAGCCTGCTTCCACCCAACCCTCCTTCCTAATCCTTACTATGTGGTCCTTAGAGCTCCTTTTCTCCCTGATGTACCTAAAGAAGTCCTTATCCCTTTTCTTAATGCCTTGTGCCAGCCTGAGTTCCGTAGATGCCTTGGCTCTCCTTACTGCCTATGTCACCTCCTTCGATTCCGTCAGGTACTCCTCCCTGTCCTCCCCCCTCCCTGTTTTCTTGTACCTCCTAAAGGCAGCTCTTTTCCTTCTTTCCTTTTCCATGACCTCATTGCTCAACCAGCTCAGTTTCTTAGCCCCTAGCCTTCTTGCTCTGGGTCTTGCAGCAGGTTTTGGTTGCTTCCACTATCCCCAGCTTTATGAGCTCCCACCTCTGGTTAGTGTCCATACTAGGTTGAATTTTTGCCAGGTACCCTTTTACCACTTCCCCCATCCTCCCAAAGTCAGCCCTCCTGAAGTCCAGCACTCTTGTGCCAGATTCCACTCCTTCCTTGCCCATATCCAATGTGAGCCATACTGAGTGGTGGTCACTCCCTGACAGCGGTTCTTCCTCCGTAAGTTCTCTCACAAAGTCCCCATTTGTCAGCATAAGGTCAAGAGTATTCCCTAACCTGGTTGGTTCACTGACCATTTGCAGCAGGAAACTGTCCTGGAAGGCATCCAACAGTACCTGCTCCCTTCTATTCCTGGTTGTTGTGGTACTCCAGTCCACTCCTGGCATGTTGAAGTCCCCCACAATCACCACACTACCCTTCTCACAGGTCTTCCTGATCTGTCCCACTAGTTTCCTGTCTAATTCCTCCATCTGAGAGGGTGGCCTGTACACCAATCCCATTCTGAGAATCTTATTCTTGGAATCCTGGATTTGCATCCAAAGTGACTCCATACTACCCTCCTCCCCTTCCTCTCTTACACACTTCAATCCTTCCTTCACATATAGTGCTACACCCCCATCCTTTCCCAATCACCCTGTCTGTACAAAATAACCTGTACCCTGGTACAGAGAGGTCCCAGTCATTTTATTGGGTGGCCCATGTTTCTGTGATGGCTGCAATGTCCACCTCTCCCTCTGCCATAAGCACCTGTAATACTGCAGTTTTCCTTCCAAGGCTCCTAGCATTAAGGGTAACCACCTTCCAACCCCCCCCATCCTGCCCTCTTTTTCTAGCATCACCAATAGTACTTGCCATTTGTCCTTTGTCACTGTTATGGGGGGTAAGTTCATATGGTTTCCCAACCTGTGGTCTTTGCATGTCTCATGCCCACTTGCCACTCCCTGCTCCTAGTTTAAATTTCCGACTTCCTCTATGTACTCCTCCATCCTGTTTTAACGCTTTCTTTCCCTCCTCACTCAAGTATAGTCTGTCCTTGACATAGAGACTACTGTCCTCCCAGGTCCCTCCCCACCCCTCCAAAAGCCCATACTCTTTAGCATGACACCAGGTTCTTAGCCATCCGTTCAATTCCTCTATTCTCAGCTTTCTTGTTGTGCTTGCTTTGGGCACTGGAAGTATCTCTGAAAAAGTTACTGATCTTCCTGCCCCCTCACATAACTGTCCTGGTTACTCAAACCTCCTCTAGACTATATTTACTGTCTTGTCAGCCAGTTCATTCTACTCAAGATGTATAATTAAATGAGGCTTGTCCCTACCCCTTCTAGCATATTTCAGAACAGATTGTCCCACCCTTTCTGCTGTCATTCCTGGCATAGCCTCCACCCAAATGCGACTATGTCTCTCCCCCCTTGCTACCCCACCTGACTCCTCTTAGTACTGAGTCCCCTAGCACTAAGATTCCACCCCTCTTACTCCCTGCTTGCTTCCATTCATCTCCATCTCTCATACCCGGCTCCTCTTCTTCCTCCTGCACATTATTTCCCCCTTTTGCCCCTGTTGCAATTCTCCCAGCAGAACTTCCCCCCTCTCCGGTTTGGTCTGGGCATTTATCAATTACTCCTCCAATTGAATCACCTCTCTCCTCCTCCTCCTTCCCCTCTAGCAGTCTAAAACTATTTTCTGAAGATCTTCATAAATGCCCGCTTCCTCTCTTTTCATAATAACCTGTTCCCTCCTTTCCACAGTATTACTGTTGTCACTTCTCCTCCCCTCACAAGTCCCTGTCTCCTCCTTCCATCTGTCTTTTGTCTCCTGACCTAGTTTCCCTGGCAATCGTTCTTCCTGGCCTGAGCCCCTTTGTCTTCACTTCCCTTCTTCTGACCCTTCTTCTAACCACTGTTGGCTCAAATTGCCCTCCCTCATCTCCCTTCCTTCCTCCCTCCAGTATTGGGCTAAACCCACCTCCAGTCTGCCTTGCCTGTCTTAATTCCTCTTGCAGACCCTCAATCTCCTTTCTAAGTTTCTCTATGTGGTTGCACACTAAACATCCCCCCTCCCTCCAGGCAATTTTTGGAATGATTGGTACTCTGCAGTTGTTGCAGCCTACCACCCTACACATTGCTCTCATTGCCACCAGCGACCCCCCACCCTTCCAGATAAAGGATACCAAACACTCTCCCAAGTCTTCCCTCTCCCCCCTCTCTATCAGTGCAAAACATTCTTCTTTTCTTAATGTCCCTTACCCCCTTTGTAGCACACCTCTAGATAGATTGAGCAACTGTTTTTTACATTCCTATCTTTCCTGTTCACACCCAAAAATAGACTTTAAGTAACTATTGCACAGCATTCTTCAAACTCCTACTCCTCCTTTCCACAATGCAAACAGCAATGCAAAGAAGTAACAATGAACGCTCCTTGATTTGCAGTTACTTCCCTTCCACTGAGATAGCAGTCACCTCTTCACTTGCTGCTTTTCCTTTCCTGGATGTCTGCATCTGCAATGACAGGCGCATGTCCTTTGCCCATTTGGGAAAGTGATGTCAGAACCCCTTGTATAAAGGGAATCATGGACCAGGGGTGGGTAGTTGAAGGGCAGGAGGAGTGGGACCAGCCCGTCTTTCCAGAAACAATCAGGTAGCTGAGACCCTGGTCAGACCATTAGCACCCTTCCCCCACCATGCACTAAACTTTGCAGCTAGTGAAGCCAGCAAAAAGCAATCACAATTCTGCTCAAAGCACAGTTACTTATCAAAAGACCAGAATGAGCAGCACTAGGCAATATATCTCAACTATTTATAAAACACAGCAAGGTAGGTACTTTGCTGGTTCAAAAGATACAGGCGAAATGGCAGGTTGAGATGGGAGAAGATGTGTCAGAGGAGGACTGGGCTAAGATTTGCAATGGGGTTCAAAAAACCACTGGCTCTCCTTCATGGAGATTTTCGTTAGTGTGTGAATATTAGACTTTTTATTACTCCAATGATCTCATGTCATTACTCTGTTACCCATATGAACAGATGCTGGAGATGGTATGGAGGAAGAGGTAGCCATTATCATTTTTTCTGGGAATGCCCAGTCATCCAACCTTTTTGGTTAGCGGTTACACAAAGGATAAAAAACATTTTTGAATTAAATAATATGCCTATCTTTGTAAATCTGGTGTTGGACTTCCCACCTGAAACACTGAGTTCTCCAGCCAGGAAATACCTCTTTTACTTTTTGACAGCAGCTGCCCTCAAATTGATTACTCAGAACTGGTTACCACCCAGACCACTTTCTATAAACTTGTGGACAAACAACATTGATACTATTAAAAATATGGAGGCAATTACAGCCAGACTGTGGCTGTGGACCACATAATTCAATTTGAGATGGCTTCCATATTTTGATTACATAAAATCAGAGAATGCTATACCCACTTTGGAACAGCTTCTCCCCTCATAGAATGATGGAGGGACACATACAGAACATGGGACTCCAATACTAGCATCTGGTGTGCTCCTAATATGCCACCAATTTGGCAACAGGTACCATCATAGTAAAGGACTAAAAGAATGAGACAAGAATACTGAGTTTTCATGTTTATTAATTAGTTACTATATTTTTTATTGATTTATTTTTTATTGTTATTGTCATTGGAAGTTGAATTGATATAAATCATACTGGAAAAATTGATTGAGACCGTCCTCAGGTGTCATCATTCATGGAACAATAGGAGAGAGAGATGCCTATGGAGGACAGACAGACTGTAATTAGACTGAGATATGTGTTAATTCAGAAAACTTGAGGAGGTGTATTCTAACTTACTGTTATTGAAACCATGGTAAAAATGACTTGTACATTTCCATTTTCTCTTCACTAAAAGTTACAAGTTCCAAAAAAAAAGGCAGGTTGGAGACTGGACGTTAATTCGCAAGGATGTCTGAGGCGAGGGAAGGTTTCTTAAGGAGGGGTCTCACCAGCGCTTCTTTCAAAGCCACTGGGAACACCTCTTCCACCATCAAGCAACTGACAATCCTGGCGAACACTGGGCCAACAGCCTCAGTGCATCCCATTAAGAAGTGTGTCAGGGGTGGGTCCAGTTCGCAAAATGTGTGCTTCAGCCCTAAGATCACCCCAGTCACTTCAGACACATCCACTGGCCTAAACTCCTCCCAGACAGGCAGAGTACCTCTGCTCCTACTAGTCCAGTCACTGCAAGATGTTAACCTCCCTGACAGAATCCCCAACTGGATAGATGACACTGTATCAGAGAAGAACAGAGCAAACTCTTCACACAAGGTGAATGAAAGTTTTCTTTGGCTGTAGACGGGCAGGATGGAGAAGATCATCCACAGTCTGAAAAAAATAAGCAGGTCTGTTCTTCCCTGCTGCAATCTCCTTGGACAGGAATTCTGCCTTCTTATGGGAGACTGCCTCCTAGTACTCACCATAGTGAGCATGCAGGACCAGTTTGTCAGCCTCCAGCAGGGTCTTCCACCAGTAATGCTCCAAATTACGACACTTGTCCTTCATCACCTTGAGATCCCCATCAAACCAGGGGGATCTCAAGTGAGAGGATGTGGGTCATATACAACCAGAGCAATGGCATCCAGTGCTTCAGACACCACCTTGTTATAGGTGGCCACCACCTCACCAGTGCCAGTCACACAAGCTGCCTAAACTCTACATAGGTCAGCCAACGCCAAAAGTCCTTCTGGGTGTAAACCCCTTAAAGGGTGGTAGCTGACCATATCCACAGGGGAAGGACTATCAGGAGGCCCAAAACATGAACCCCATGGTTCAGTGATCAAACCAAGAGACCCGATCAATCTTGAAGCTGTCAACCCCAAGACCCAGCTGGAACACCAGATCCAGTGTGTGGCCATGCCGGTGGGTCATGATAGAGCAAGTTGACAGACTTGATGGCCCACCCTGACTCCTGCAGGGCAGAGATGATGTCTTGAACATCCTCCCAAAGAGGACTGAACCCCATTATGGGGCTTCCTGAATGCTGGATTCTATGTCTGGGGCAAAACCAGAGACCCGTAGCCAAGAATGTTGCTGAAGGCAGACCCCAGAAGCAGCCCCATGCCTGGAGGCATCCACAGCTTTGTAAGCAGCCCAGAGAACATGACTGCCCATGTCTGAGCCCAATTTTGAGAGCTGGGTGAGCTACATGTTGGTGGAGTCTTCTGGCAAAGTCTGCAACAGATCCTTGGCATGGTCCCAAAGAACATTTTGATATTGGAACATATAGATCAAATAATTCAGGACATGGATAGCCAGGTTAGTAGACACGAACACTAATTTGCCCCAGTGGTCCAGTTGTCTGGACTCCCAATCTGGGGGAAGGCCACTAAGGTGCTTGGGCTTCTTGGTATGGTCATTCCCAGCATTAATAACCACCTTAGGATGACCACCCGGAAAGGTCTTGCCCACTGGAGAGTGGTAAAGATGGTCTGCCTTTTTGGGCAAAGGAGGGGTAGTGGACAGGTAATTCCAAGCTGCCCAGGTGACATCATCATAGGAGTTGATCAACAGGGGTACCACCACTGGGATTTCATCCTGCTGCCTTAAATAAATGGCTATGCAGGGCCTTTCAGGATTTTGCTCCTCTGTCTCCCATCCCATAATTGACTGGATGTAGTGCATGACATCCATGAAAGCAGGGTCACCGGGGGGGGGACTTGGAAACCTCCTTGTTAGGGTCCTCCCCATCTGAAGACTCCATGGTAATGAGGAAGACCACAAAGAATTGAATTCATCCTCAGTAGACTCACTATCTGGGGCAGATGGGGGTTGCAACTCATCCCTGTGAAAGCCGGAGGTGACATTGGGTCGAGTTGCAGAAGACCCCACGTGCGGGGTTCAGTAGCTCCAGCCTGGATCCTAAGGTGGGGGTCCAAGGGAGGATGGAGGGGAGGTGCCAGAGGTGGTCTTTAAGGGGTAGGGTTTTGCCTCTGGACATTGGACCAGCATGCCAAGGACAGGGCATTATAATCCACCTAGGGTGGGAGGTTATACACTGGTGGATAAAGATAAGAGGGCATCGGGTAAGGGTATGATGGTGGCAGGGCAGGCTTTGGGTACCCAGGTACAGTACCACCTGGTGCTGGCTTAGGATCCCTTGTTGGCCCAACAGGCATCCACTGTGGCTTAGGCTGTGGCAGGGGCAATGATGGAGTCAGGTTCACAGGCTGAGGCAGCAGCAATGCTGACAGCAGCCTAGTGGGCATCGGCCTAGGGTGCCTGGGGGATGGATCCACTGGCATGAGCCTTGGCAGAGACGCAGGCACCTGAGGGGATAGAGACTCCTTGAGGCAAGGGTGGAGGCAATGCTGGAGAAGAAGATATGGCAGAAGCCCACTCCGTGCGTTTACTGGAGGGGCTGACATCAGCCCCAGTAGTGGGAGCTGATGAAGGCAATGCCTTTACTGGGGGGTGCGATGCCTAATGAACTGCTGTCCAAAGAACTAACACCAGCTGACCCATCTGGCTAAGAGCAAGCAGAAGATATGGGACTGAGCATCAGGGGCTGGGGGAGTTGGAGACAAAGTTCCCTGCCTGAAGAACCACTGCCTGAAATAGCTATGATGGCAGGCAGTGGAGGCACTGGGAACCTGAAGGAAGAGAGAGCTGTCGTGGGCTGGTGGGGCCACCCCCCTGGAGGAAGTTGATCCTGATGTGGTTGACGGTTTGTGGGGTGACTGCGATCGGGAAGCTGACCGAGCACGGACTGAGTCCCGGTGTTTATCCTGATGTTTGTGCTTCCCACCAGATTTTTCCTTATGAGAGAAGAAGAAGCCCTGGATAACTGTGCTGGCAAGGCCAAAGAGCTACTGGCCTGCAGCTCCTTTTCCATTGCAGCTAACCTCTGCTTCAAATGATGGTGCTCCAGAGTTTTAAGACAACGTCTCCGAGTGGCATGGTTGAATTTTTGGCAAAAACTGACAGGCTTCAGTGTCATGGCTGTGGCCCATGCAGATGAGACATGCAGAGTGGCCATCCTTTTCAGGAATCTGTTTGCTGCAGGTACAGTTCAAGGAGCAGTCTGAAGATGAGGCTGGTGAAGAAGACGTAAACTCATCAATGAAAACACTGAAAATTCAATGTTTAACACTAAAGAAAAATGAAAAATAAAAAAGCAAGGCAAACACGGGGTTATGGCGGTCAACTGTAGCTGCAGCATCCACTAAGATCTGACGTGCATGGGTCAACAGCAGGAACAGAACTGATGTAGGTGTGGGGGACCACCCGCCTTTATAGGATGAGCTGACATCAGATGCTGACGTCAGCGGTGGGTGGTCCTCCATGGTAGACAGGTAGCTAGAAGTTTTCCATGTGGTTCTGGTGCCTGGCAGCTTAGCCCTACTGGTGTGGCCTGCTGCAAAAGCCTTCCTCAGAGAAAGATCCCATTATACATTGGTATGACATCATAACTAGGCTTACACTTTTGTGCTACTTGCAGTGGCACCACATATCCTTAGCATTGCATATTTTCTTAGTTTTTTTTTTTTAAATTACTCTTTAACTCTCCCTAGTGCCTGCTGGCCCCGACCCTTCGGGTCATCCATTCAGTCATCCTCCTACCTCGCACCCAGCAGGACTCACTCTCTTCCTCCATGGAGCTTGGTTTCCCGAGTGGGGATGAGGTGGGGTCCATCGCCCCATAATCCTACATCTCGTCATGCCGAGATGGTGACCCTGGTAAGTAGGGCACATCAGAGGCGCGCTCTGAGAAGTCTGTCTTCCCGGAGCCAGCAGGTGTTTTTTCCTCTTTGCTCCCCTTCCCTACAGTGCATAGTCCCATGACGTCAAGGTGACAAGCGCCGATGCCCGCACTGTATAGCGGCTGCTCATTCCCCTGTAATCGGGGCTTGTAGCACTTTGAGCCTCCGCTCAGAGTCAGACAAGTATTCGGCAGTGTCTGCAACCCTCCCCAGAGAAGGCGAGCTGTCATTGGATGCTCAAGCCTATCTCCCCCCGGCCGACCCACCGGCAACCCGAGTTTGCTCCCAAACCCAGGTCGCCGGCGTGGAGCGAGGTGTGGGGTCCAGCTCCTCAACCCTCAGCACCACCGGGCCGGCACATTTTCTTAGTTTGTTAACACTACGTCTGCTATTTTAATATTAGCTGCTGCACTATACAATTTTGTGGTATTCCATAAAGGAGGCCTACAACTGGTTTTGTATCTTATTTCTGGAGTCCATTTCTTTTCAAGTAGTCTTTCGTGTTCATGTCCGGTCTCACAATTATAATGTAACACTTTGGGAAGAAGATACAGCTGAGTGGACCAGCTGTCGATGATAAGAGGGTGAATATCTCCACAGCAACCACATACTTCCCTCTGGTGCTCATGTAGGCTGGTATGAAGGACAGCCACACACTGACAAACACTAACATACTGAAGGTGATAAATTTGGCCTCATTAAAACTATCAGGTAACTTCCTAGCAAGAAAGGCTACAAGGAGGCTCACAGTTGCCAAAAGGCCCAGGTATCCCAGCATGCAGTAAAACATAGGCAGTGAGTTTTCATTACATTCAATTATTATCTTCTCCTTGTAGGAGTTCCTGTTAAACTGTGGGAAGGGTGGAGAGTTAACCAACCAAACAATGCATATAATGACCTGAATCAGCGAACCACAAATAACTACAAAACATGCTGTCTTGGTACCCACCCACTTCCGTAAGTTGCTTCCCGGCTTCGTGGCATTAAAAGCAATCACCACAATGATGGTTTTGGCAAGTACAGAAGAAACAAAAATGGAAAAAAATATGCCAAAGGTCATTTGTCTTAGTAAGCAGCTCAGTTTGTTTGGCTGACCAACAAACATAAGGGAACAGAGGAAGCACAACTTCAGGGAAATAAGAAGAAAGTAACTCAGACCACGGTTGTTTGCTTTCACTATAGGAGTATTCCGGAACATAATGAAAATGCACATGATTAAAAGTGGGATAAGTGAGAAGAAAATGGAAACAGAAGCTAATGTGGTGCCTAAGGACTCTTCAAAAGACAGGAATTCGATGAGTTTTGGAACACAGGTATCTCGTCTCACATTGGACAAATAATCATCTGAACACTTGAAGCAGTCTGTAGAATCTGTTGGAAGGAAAGATATATAATTATTTCAAAATGTAACTTGAATACGTCATGAGATTAGACACTTCAGGCTGTAATCAACATAACTTAATGTACCAGTTTTTTTAATAAGGAATGCAATATAACCAAGTGGTTAAAGCACAGAACTGTGAACGAGGAGACCTGGGTTTGATTCCTACCATTTCCACTTCCTGTGTGACCTTGAAGCAATCCTGTAACCTCCATGTGCTTTCCTTAATCGCCCTCATTCTTTTTACTGCCCATAGGTGGTTAAGTGCTGTTGCGATCAATATGGCTCGTAAAGCACTTAGGGATACAGTGTGTATGAAAGGCACCTGAGCATATAGTTCAACAATGTTTTAGAAATCTCTTATCTAGACATGAGCATTTACAAAAAAAAATAACTCTGTGTATGGTAAATGAATGCCAAAGACAAAGGAAGGTATGGAAGAATCAATGCTGCACAGCAGCAGGTGGAGATTGCACCCAGAAACAGCAACATTACAACCAACGGCATATCATGGTTCACAAACTCTTTATTGGCTGAAATACTGTAAAAGGTTTTCTGTACAATCCCGAAGAACTGTGCTGCAATGTTAATCAACATAGAATTGATTGAAAAAAAGAACACAAATGGAAACAAGCATTTGTCAAAGCTGAATGTTGTCTTGTTGGCATCGGCATTGGTAGTGCAGGAGTTAGATGCACAATAGAAATGGCAGTGAAGTAATGAACTGATGCCAACCCCATCCCCACCCTGCAGAGACTGACAGGCATTGGGGTGTGCCTTTGGATAATCTGCCATAACACTCATGCCATTTCATCTCACCCTACCCTGTAGATACACCAATAAGTGTCACAGTATGCCTTGGGGTCTTTGGGACTTACGTTTACCCCATTCCATAAAGAAATACACTGAGATGGGTGCAGTATAGGAGAATGGGGTGAACTGTGAGGCCAAAGGTCCAAGGCACACCTCACTGTCTGTCAGTGGCTGTAGGGTGGGTGGGGTGGGATGGAAATGGCATGAGCATTACAGCTGACATTCCCAAGTCATAACCCTGACGCCTGTAAGTCTCTACAGGGTGGGACATTACAGTTGGAAACCCTAATGCCCCGGACTTGTGTTGGTATTTTCACTCCAGATGTTCAACATGGGCTTTCTGTGACTCCACCTCTTGAATAGTGGCAGTACCAGTTCATTAGCCGAAAGGTGATTTTGTACAGCGACTGCACCATTTGGTGCCACAGGTGTGAAAGCACATTTCAGGCAGGATGTGAAACATAACAGCTGTTCATGAGGATGTGTAAAAAAATGGCAATGTTGAAAATCTGGATTGAAAATATGAATAACTGGTGAAGTCATGAGCATGCTTAGAAACTGTGCAATGCGCGCCTGCAATGCAATTATTTTGGGGATTTTTTAATCAGATTTTCAACATAGGCATTTTGGGACTTCCGCTCATGAACAGTGTCACTGCGATTTTGTTAATCTGTCCAGAGCATTGATTTTCCACAGTGACCACACCATTGTGCACCACATGTGTGAAAACACATTCTGGGCAGGATGTGAAAAATAACAGCTGTACTGTTCATAAGGAGGTATAAAAAAATGGCAATGTTGAAAATCTGGAGTGAAAATATGATAAATTGGTGAAGTCATGAGAGTGCATAGAAACTGCACAATGTACGGCCATAATGCAATTATTTTTTGTGGGGTTTTTTACCAGATTTTCAACATAGGCATTTTGGAACCTCCAATCATGAACAGTGTCACTGTGATTTTGTTAATCTGTCCCAAACGTTGATTTCCTACAGTGATCGCTTCATTGTGCGTCATATGTGTGAAAACACATTTCAGGCAGGATGTGAAAAATGACAACTGTGCTGTTCATAAGGAGGTATGAAAAAATGGCAATATTGAAAATCTGGAGTGAAAATATTAGAAATTACCGAAGTTATGAGCATATGTGGAAACTGTGCAATGCACACTCGTAGCACAGTCACTGTTTTGAATTTATTCACCAAATTTGCAACATCGGCTTTTTGGGACCCCACCTCACGAACAGTAGCACTGTCATTTCATTAATCATTCCTGAAAGGTGATTCCGTGTAGTGACTGTAAAATGACCTTTCGGGACCGAATAACAAAATGACAGTGTCAGTGGTCATGAGGTGGGGTCCCAAGAACCCCGTGCTGAAATTTTGGAGCCAAAAGTCAAAAAAATGGCAGAAATATCCATTTAAGTTGACCCCCCCATTGATGACATTATACAGCTTACCATTGTTTTCTTCAGTTTGCAGATGGCTTTTGAAGAGTTCAGACATCTCCCGCTCCAACAAGGATCACCATGCCAGACCTCTGGAGGTAAGTATGGAGTGAGGGGGGTGCAGGGAGGTGGGGTGCACAGAGGGTGGGTGTGGGTTGGAGGAGGATGGGTCTCCTGATGATGAGGGACTGTTTTCTTGTTTACAGGGACAAATAAAAAAACATTGAGGGAAGGGTTTTTTTCCAGGTTTTACAAAAACATACATTTGGGCACATTGGGGTGAGCTCCCAGTGTCCCACCTGTTTTTTTTGGGGAGGAGACTGAAGCAGAAGAGGACTGGGCACCCATGTCGGCAAAGAAAGCGTGTCTGTGTTGGGGGAGGGGGGACATGATGCCAATGGGGATTGGGCACCCCCATTTGCAAACAAATTAAACTGAGGGGACATTATGCCGATAGGGATTGGGCACCCTTGAAGTCAGCTTTCTAGGGATTGTGAGAGGCAGACCGCGGGAGCCACCGCCATGTTTATTGAAATGTTTCACCATGCAAGGCATGTAGCATGTCATGTATGCCGTTACATGACGAGCATGTCTCTGATTGCAGCAGCACATTTGTTTCCGTGGCACTTTGCATAATACTTGTATCACCTCTAGCCTGCTGGCTAATTGGAGAATGAGGAATGCACCTACTAAAGAGTGCCCTGCATTCGCCAACACTGACACACCTCTGCATTTCTCCTACTACAGTGCAAGCCATTTTACACGGACACCTCTGTGCTATTGTATTTTGTCCGCCTAAGCCGTTGTCTGACATTACCAATAGGCGGCTCATCGTTTTTTTTGTTTGTTTGTTTGCTTGTTTACTTGCTTGTGTTGTGCTTTGTTGTAGTACAGTAATGGGAGTGGGGATGTGTAGGGTTGATTGAAGATCAGTGATTGTGCTTTACTGTGGCAGTGGGGGGGGGAGGTGTGGATAAACATAAACAAAATCAACTTTATTTAATTGTGCATTTAAAATTTTTTGCTTCATTTAAAGAAGCTATCTATGGTTGTCTGGCGAGCTGCTCTCACTGTATATTTGCTGAAGCTTCGCTCGATTCTGTGCATCAAACCCCAATCAGGCTGTATCTCTTCGCGTTGCTCCATGGCTCGCCTGAGCATTAGTAGAGCTTTTGAAACATCAGCGGCAGTTACCGGCAGGGGTTCTGGTTCATCGGTCTCATCTTCAGTCTCACATTCCTCCACCTCTGATGCTGATTGACTGCTTGTGTGCTGCAACTCCTCTAGAACCCTTTTTATGTCATCTAATGGTGCAGCCTCTGGTTCGTTTTCATCTCCAAGATGTGCGAGGGTGGTGAAATCATTTTCTGTGAGCCCCAGCGGTGGATAGTCTGTGATTTGCTCCACACAAAAACCTCCCTGAGCTGTTAGCATTCTGTTTCTCTCCATGCGCCCATTTAAAACATATGTTATGGCACACCTTCCATCACTGTAACCAGCCATCACTTGGATTAAATTCTTCTTTGCCCATCGCAGTGGCGATTTGTTTTGCCTTGGTAGCAAGCAGTGGCCCGCTCACCATAGCCTCCCGCTCCCTGACAGAAGTGAACCACAACAATAAAGCTTCCTCCACCTGTGAGTCCTTACCCTCCCTCTTTTGCTTTCTGAGTGGGTTTTGGTTCGAATGCCATTCAGCCCACAACTGCTCCTTGCTATGCAGAAGGTCAGATAATGTTGACTTTGGTATGGCAAGTCGGGCAGCAAGATCTCTGACGCTCATCTTTGGTAAAGCGTCAATCTGTTTAAGAAGCTCAATTTTCCGAGACAAAGGAATTCCAGGGCATTTAGACATCTCTCAAGAAGCACTAAGCACTAAGCACACAGCACACAGACAGTAAAGAATCTATTGAATGGTAAGCAGCAAAACTATTTAAGCGGTTGGTAATTAACCTGATAAGCGTGTATACTGCGGTGGAACGAGATGATAATTACTTGATGTAGCGCTGTCAAGCCTAATCAGCTGTCCGTGGTTGATGGCATACAATGTCCACATAAAACATTAAAAACAACTACTGCAGTCCAGTAAATGAATTTGGTTTTGCTATTTTGTCCGCCTTTGCCGATAGTCCGCATTATCCGAGTCCATGTTACGTGGAGTACACTGTACCACAAAATGTTGCTTGTGCATGCGCAAGACAACATAAAAATGATAATACTGTGCCTTTTATTTGACTAAGATAATTTAATTATACAAGGTTCTGAAGCCACATAGGCTCCTTCATCAGACATTGTGATAAAAGAGCAACATGGACATTTTATACAGAGAACTCAATGTTAATTACAATAATCAATTCAAGCACTTGTAACTAAACTTTTGTATGAGTGTGGCAATTGTTTTGATAAGGAAGTACCCTAGCAAGAGGGCTATACATGATTTGATGTATGCATAGACAACAAAAGGCAGTCTTTGAAGTACTAGGGTCATAAATCAGCTGGGAGATGTAGACACCTTTTCCAGGATGGCATGTGACAGTAGGATGTCTATAAAAATTGTTAGAGGTTACTATAACAGTAACCTCCCTTAAAATAGACTTTAAAATAGCAGTATTTCTTAGTCACTGTGTAGTCTCTTCAGCAACAATGTTTCTCTGGCAAAATGTATTTTATTTTAAGTTTTGTTAACCAAGTATGTGTACTGGTAATACATGGACACTGTCTTCAGGAACAACCCGAGCACCAATATAGTACAGTGTGCCAGTACAAATGCAAAGTTCTCAATACATTTAGAGTATCATAGTGGGAAACTATACATACACATCAGGTAGCCATACTTCGGGAAGGCATAGGTTAGCTGAAACAGATACAAGCATGTTCGCAGATCAAATAACTCTTATAGCTGGAAGAAAACATGTTGAGTAAGGACAACTGCCTGATTGATAAGGGTATTTTGCTACAAAGAGATGCAGCTCAGTAAGTAAAAGAGCATTGACCCATAGTGGTCCAAAAAAGTGTGCTGGCCAATCATTTATCGGTCTAGAGCTTGAGCCAAGCAAGTTAATCAATATGAGTGAGCTGTGTAGACAAGGGACCGGATATTCAAACTGCGCTATTTTGTGGTGCAAGCCCTTGCGCTGCACAAAATAGTTGTGCAGGAGTGTGTCCAGAGCGATATTCAAAGGAGTTGCGCCCTTGAGCAACTCCTTTGAATATCACCCCCTGGCCACAGCCACTGTGCATGGTGCAGTGGAACTTGCGACACCGCAAGTTGTCAGAGTGGAGCATTCAACTTGTGGTGGCGCAAGTACCATTGCATGCTCATCCAAAATCCCCATATTCAAAGATGACATGCAAATGGGCCATAATTCATGCAAGGCGTGGGGGGCCATTTGTATCTGATATAGCCCCCATTTACATGCCATTAGCATGCAGGTGCACGATTCCCAGGACTTGCACCCTGGCACCTTGCCAGGCAGCAGCTGTCGGGGACCGACACCCCCTGCAGCCCGATCGTGGGTGAAACAGTGTACAACACCCACCACCACCCACCACTGGCCCGATCGTGGGCGCGAGTATAATTCCCCCACCAGCTCAATCGCGGGCAGCAATGTGGCTCCCCACCCCGAACATATCCTGGTGGTCCAGTGGACTAAAAGCCCAATCGCGGGCAGTAGTGTGTAATAAACCCCCTCCTGAATCCATCCCTGGTGGTCCAGTGGACGAAAAGCCCGATCGCGGGCAGTAGTGTAATAACCCGAACTCATCCCTGGTGGTCAGTGGCACATCGATCATGGGATGTATAAGTTGAACAAACCCCCAAACACTAGCCCTGGTGGCTAGTGTCCCCCACCCACCCACGAAGCCCCACCACCGCTCCCCACACAGCGGTGGGCGGCAGCATCCACCCGCCTGCGCCGCCCCGCCGACTGACTGCCAGTAAGGCTACCACGCCGGTAGTGCAGAGAAAGAGCCAATGGGCGTGAAGCCCCATACCATACCTGACAGTCAGATTTAGTGAATGAATAGAATATTCATTCACAAATCTGGACTAATCACCTACAATATGAGCTGCGCCCGTGGCTCTTTCTCTGCACCAATAATGCATCACAATCGGTCGATGGTGACAGGGCAGCAGCAGCAGGTGGGATGCTGCACTCCCGCGGCTGTGGGGGAGCGAAGTGATATGGGGCTTCGTGGTGGTGGGGGTTTACTGCAACACCAGAACTATGTTTGCTGCTCCCGTCGAGATATACTCACTAGTTTCAAGACAATTCGAGTATTTACTACTCCGTGATCGATGGTCGAGGGTTATTACACTACTGCCTGCGATTGGGCTTTTGTTGGGGTCCACGCGGACCACCAGGGATGAATTCAGGAGGGTTGTTTTAGCCGCTACTGCCCTGCGATCGGGCTGGTTGGGGATTAAACTATGCCGACACGGGCCAATGGGGGGTAGTGGTGAGGATTTACAGTCGTCTGCTGATGATCAGGCTGCAGGGGGCCTGGGGTGGTTTGGGGGCCAGCCACAGGTGGCAGCTGCTGCGTTGCGCCCTGCAATGCAGCAGCTCACCTGCGGGTGGCCCTCGACTTAAGCCTTTTTTTTTTGGCTCAAAGTTGTGCAGGCGCAGGTTGGGGGTTGCGCCTGCATAACTCTGCACAGCCCAGCTGAATATCGGGCTGTGCAGTTTATGCATGGTTCCTCCCCCTCCAGTTCAGCATGCATTCATTTGCATTGCGCTGTTGCTCAGCCTGTTTTCTGTGGCGCAACTGGCTCCTGCTGAATATCGCAGAATGGTGCAAGTTCGGACCTGCGCAGGCGCAACCCTATTGTGCATGGCGCAACCCTTTTGAATATCTGGCCCCAGGAGTTTTTTAAAAAAAATTTAATGAAAAATATACTAAAGATAAATTTTGTGAGTGACCAAAGGGCTTTCTCATCAGGCTGGAGCCAGTTTATTGCACTTAGAGTGTGGCAAGCGGTGGGATTTAGGCCTGTGGTACAGTACGTGGCAAACCTTGCTACCTTGACATAAAGGCTACATTTAACACTGAAAAAAGTTTTTTGGGACAGCATCAACAACTATGACCCCATAGTCAATCAATGGCAGTAAATTGCTCTCTGTGATGGCTAATTTGGTATCAGCAGTAAGAAGTTTGTGTACTCTCTACAGAGAACCAAGTTTCTGGTGAATTTGGGAGATGAAAAGGTGCAGCAGGACATCAAAAGTGAGGCAAGGATCAAGATGTATTCCCAGATACTTAAAGGTTGCTTCAGCCTCTAGCCGGCCACTATCTTTGGTATTAAAATGAAAATGAGGTGTGAACTTTCTGACCTTGGGAGCTGAGCCAAGCAACATGAATAGTGCTGTGCAGAATTTTCTAATTTTTTAAATTCTGCCAAATTTCACTGGAAATGGAACGGCGGAATTCCACTGCATAAAAATGTGGAATGAGTCTTTCCTCAACATTTTCATCGAATATTACTCCATGGATCCCGTCTTTTTCTGCAGAAATGTTTGCAGAATAATTTTCCATGGAAAAATGCTGTTCTATTCTGTGGATCACAGCAGGTGGATTTCACTGAACGACCAGCAAAATTCCAACAGAAATTCTGCCAGCAGAATAGTCATTCCACACGAACTGCACTGGCGGAATTCCACATTCCGAACAGCAATAAACATGACCTGTGTTTCTGGAATATTAAGGCTCAGTCTTTCCTTTAGAAACTAGTCTTGCAATGTATGGAGGCTACTAGATAGGGTGGTGTTGATAATATCAGCATCACTGTCATGTACAAAAAACACTGCATCATTAGCATAAACAAGTGTACTAACTGTAACAGAATTTGGGCATGCTATTGATAAAAATTGAGAACACCAAGGGTACTAATATAGATCACTGCGGACACACAATTTAATGTCATTGGACTCAGAGATAGCACCAGGCTTGAGCTTTTGCCTCCTGTTTGTTAGACAGTTCCTGAACTGGGAGATTGAAGGATCACCCACACTAGACCATGCAACCTACAGAATAGCAAATCATGATCAATAAGGTTCAGGGCCTTGGTAACATCCATGAACACTACCCCCATTAGCATGCCTTTGTCCACAGATTGATAGACTGTCTGTGAACCTTTCCAAGGCTGTTCTAGTCCCTTATTATCTTCTTAAAACCATGGTGTTCACTACATAGCTGGCTGTGTTCGTTCATGTATTGAATTAATGATTATGCACTAATTTCTCCTGCATCTTGACTAGAGCAGATAGTATGGATATTGATCTAGCTATCAAGGGAGGTTTGGCTACCCTTTTTATGTAAAGGAATGATATATGCCAGCTTCCAAATGTCAGGCACTTGCTGTGTCACGAAGGAAAAAATAATAGTTTGGTCTATAGGAATGGCACTTTTGGGGGCAGCTAGTTTTAGGAACTTAGGTGCCAGTTCATCGATGCCAGTGACTTGTCTGCTTTTAGAGATTTAAGCATCGGTAGGATCTCTCTGATGGCTACTTTTCTAAGGTGAAGTTTTCTATGCTGAGTTTTGCTTCACTGGCTAGAAGAGGCAACAGGGGAAGCTCAGTGTTTAAAGGATTTCTGTTTTTGTTAATGTTACAGAAGCTTTTATTACATAGAAACATAGAATCTGATGGCAGATAAGGGCTGCATTGCCCATCCAGTCTGCCCTTTTTGTAGCATTGCTTACATTGTAGACTCCTCCAGGTCTATGGCACTTTCTCCTTATGACTCACTTGTGCTTATCCCAGGCATTTTTGAATCCCACCACTGCTTTCACCCTCACAACCTCCACTGGAAGACCATTACAGGCATCCACCACCCTTTCTGTGAAGAAGTATTTCCTCACATCTCTCCTAAGCCTGCCACCTTCCAGCTTCATATTGTAGCTGCTTGTTCTGGAGCACCCTTTCCTCTGAAAATACCTCCCACTTGTACCTTATTTACCCCTGTGAGTTATTTAAAGTTCTCAATCTCATCCCCCTCTTCCTCCTCTCCTCCAGATTGTACATGTTTAATTCCTTTATCCTCTCCTCACAGGACATTTGATGTAGACCATGTACCATCTTGGTAGCCCTCCTTTGAACATCCTCCATCCTCTCTACATCCTTCCTGAGATGTGTCTTCCAAAACTCAACACAGTACTCCAGGTGGGGTCTTACTAAAGATCTATATAGTGGCAACACCACTTCCCTTTTCCTGCTGGTAATACCCCTACTTATACATCCCAGCATCCTACTAGCTCTCCCAATTGCTTTGTCACATTGTCTGGACACCTTCATGTCATCCAATATGATTACCCTCAGATCTCTTTCTTGCTTGGTTGCTGTTAGTATCTCTCCCCCCATTTTGTACTGCACCCCTGGATTTCAGTGACCCAAGTGCATTGTTTTGCACTTTTCTGCATTAAACTGTAGTTGCTAAACTTCTGACCACTCCTCCAGTCTCTTTCCATACTTTGCACCCCCTCCAGAGTGTCCACCCTGTTGCAGATCTTGGTGTCATCTGCAAAGAGGCAGCCCTTCCCTTCTGGTTCCTCCGCTAGGTCAGTAGACATTAAAGAGGACTGGCCCCAGTACTGACAAATGTGGTACCCCAATGGTCACTTTTCCCTCCTCACAGTGAACTCTTTTTTACCAATACCCTCTGCCTCCTACCCCTAACCAGTTTCTTACCCAGGTTATCACCTTATTGCTCACCCCCATGCTACCCTACTTGACTACTAGCCTCCTATGTGGAACAGTGTCAAAGGCCTTCCTGAAGTCCAAGTAGGCCACATCCCCCCCCCCCGATCCATCACCCTAGCTACCCATTCAAAAAGAAACTAAAACCTAATTCATCTGCAAGACCTGACAATATTAGCCCTAAACATCTACTGGAAACAGTTAATGCTATCTCCGCCCCATTGACAATAATTTTTAATAGATCAATTGAAATGGGAAAAATACTCAAAGACTGGATGGTACCTATTGTGATCTACCGTGATCGCAATCCATAAAAAAGGCTTCAAAAGCATAGTGCAAATTACAGGCCCATCAGTCTCACCGCAGTTTGTGGTAAAGTGCTTGAAAGATTGAGCAAAGGCAAAACTGAACAGGGAATTTTAGATATAGGGGAAGCTGGATAACCTGCAGCATGGCTTCACCCTAGCCCTTCCAGCACAACCAACCTAATTAGCTTCTATAACTCTGTAAGCAACAAACTGGTGGATGCAATATTACTTGCCTTTGGTAAAGCCGTTGATTAAGTTCTCCATTAAGAACTCACAGAGAAGCTATCCATCATGGGTATAAATCCATTGATTGTTAACTGGGTAAATAAATGGTTGGATACGAGAATGCTGAGAGTAAGGGTAAGGGGACACCTTTCAGATGACAGAGGGGTTGGAAGTGGGGTGCCTCAGGGCTCTGTCCTGGGTCCTACTTTATTTAATATTTTCATAAGCGACATTAATGATCATATACACAGTGCACTTGTTAAATTCGCAGCTGATACAAAACAGGGTGGTGAGGTTGACACTGTGGAAAAATATCAATTGCTATGCAACAACCTCCAAAAAATTGAACAATGGTGTGCAACAAAACAAAATGGTACTTAATGAAGACAAATGTACTGTCCTTCATTTTGGCATAAACAACGCTAACAACACTTATTTTCTCAACAAAAAGCCACTAAAAAAATCAGTCAAAGAGAGGGACCTAGTAGTGATAGTAAACAAAAATCTTACATCGACTTGACTTAACTTGAGTCATTAATTATAAAAATTAGCCATAAAATCTGTTTTAAAAATAGTCATGAAAATCAGAAATATGCTGAGGATTAAGCCCAGTGGCACAGGGTGCTGAGGTGCTGGACACCTTACTTCCGTCCACGCCGGCAGCCTGGGTTAGGAATGGGCCAAGGTCACTTGGGGGGTGACCACTGAAGGGAGGATCGAGTGTCTCAGGGGCAGTTCCCCTCCCTGAGGGAGGGGGGACACTGAGTCTTGCTACTTGCCTGCTACCCAGCAGAGGCTGGTCAACATCCTTATCGGCCATTAGGGCACCAGCATTACAGTGCCGGGTCATTACAGTGCCAAATGCTGGATTCACCACCCCCTCCCTGAGGTCCACCACCCCAGAATTAGTATCCTTAGAAAGGGTGGGGTGTGGGGGGCATGAGGGCACAGCCCCCAGCAAACAGAGAGGATGGTGACTTTCCCACTTGGCACTGTAATGACCGAGAACACTGCTGCTGGTGTTGTAAAGTGGTGGAACTGCACAACAGCACAGTGGGACCAGCAGATGTGGGCAGGAGGTGTAATGACACAATCCACCTGTACATCAAGATGTACGTGTTTGGTTGACTCATGTGCAGTTCCTGGTAGGGGGAAACAGAGGTAACCACCCTGGCTAACATGGCAACCCCTGCAGGCCCCACATGACCTTATGTGGCAGGCCACCCACGTAACATGACTCAGAGTAAGTGATGGTCAACCCATAAGTCCATGAGATGGGTTGGAGAAAGGGCTGGAGGGGTGCCACCAGGACTGTTCATAACAATAGCTAAACAGTAATATGAAAAAAATATGCTGAGGATGAATCTTAGGATGTCAGAAACAACTTTTGGCCAAAAAGGAGGGGAGTATCATCTTCTGGACCAGTTCACATTGGACGGGGGGGGGGGGAGGCTACTGCGGTTCCTATAAAATGTACCAAGCATGAGGCATAGTTTTTTTGAAATAGCATCAATGTGGTCTGAGAAGGAAAGATGGCAGTCAAGCCATACCCCCAAGTAGCGGAATGAGGAGACATCTTCTTGTTTTTGACTATCCAGGGTGTGAAAATAGGGAAGGGATGGGAGTCTGGACAGGAGTTGTCGTATGCCAAAAGTCATCATGCCAGTTTTTTTTTTACATTTAGGGAGAGCTGGTGAGAGCTGAACCATTGCTGTACTTTGTTGAAGTCGGCTTGGAGGTTAGTTTGTATCACTTCAGGGTCGGAGCCTGAGGAGAAGATTACAGTGTCATCTACATACATGTGGATTGAGGTAGTACAGCAGATGAGCAGTAAGTCATTTCGGAATATAGAGAACAGTATGGTCCCAGAACCAACCCCTGGGGGACACCGGTAGTTAAGGGAAGGGGGGAGGAGATAGCATTTGCCACTCTAACTGACTGGGTTCTGCCAGAGAGGTAAGATCTGAACCAGTTGGTTGCAGCAACAGAGAGGCCTGATTCAGTGAGACAAGAGAGAACTATGGGGTGGGGGATGGTGTTGAAGGCTTATGCAAGGTCGACAAAGACGGCTGAGGTGATCAGCCCACTGTCCATACCGGTCAGGATGGAGTTAGTAAGCCTTATCAGGGAGGATGCAGTGGAGTGTCCCTTTCTGAAACCTGACTGGTAGGGTGTGAAGAAATTAGAGCCGGTGAGGAAGGAAGTAATTTGGGTGAGCACAAGGTGCTCTTGTAGTTTTGCTAGTACTGGGAGGAGGGAAATAGGGCGGTAGTTGGAGGGGGAGGTGGGGGTACCTCCTTTTGGGAGGGGGATGACAGTGGCATGCTTCCATGCTTGGGGGACAGCAGTGGCAGCAAAGGATTGGTTTAAGAGTTTGGCAAGTGGAGTTGCTATGGCAGTGGCGGAGAGGTAGAGGAGTTTAGGGTCCAAGCCATCTGGGGATTTGCCTTTTGAAGGGTTGAGAGAAAGTAGTGCCTCTAGGGCATCCACTGCAGAGATGTCATTGAAGGAAAAGGAGTAAGGCCTAGTCAGGTTCATTACATCTGTAGAGGGTGCGATAGATGCAGGGTTTGGCAGGGCAGAGAGGAGAGTGGCAGCACATGTGGAGAAATATATGTTGAACTCAGTGGCGACTGCTGTTGGCTCAGTGATAATGGAGTTGTTAATATTTAGAATTGGAGTTGGATTGTCAGCTGGTGGGGTGAAGAGGGAGTGAATGACCTTCCAGAGTTTTGAGGGGTTATTTAGGTTGGACTGTAGGGAGCTGCTGAAGTACTCTGCTTTAGCTAGGTGAGTGGCTCGGGTACACTTGTTTCAGAGCATGCGGTATGCGGAGAGATGTTGTGGGAGGCATGAGGATTTATGCATTTTCCAGGCTTTGTCACGGGTGGTTTGACATGCAATCAGTTCTTGGGTGATCCACTGCAGGTGGTTGCCTCATACTCTTGTACATTGCAGCAGGGTACGTTTGTCCCAGACACTGAGGAAAGTGTCTTTAAAGTGGAGAAAGGCATCATCAGTGGAGTACAAAATGGGGCCGGGGCCCAGTTTGCTAATGCAAGGTCATCTAACACCGGGGCTAGACTGAGGGATTTGAAGGAGCGTTCTAACATAGAAAGAAAACCTTACTAATGTAGAATGACTTTTCATTCTACGTTAGTGTAATCACCCCTTCCCTTCTACCTGCACACCCACCCACAAGTGGTGCTGCCTAAGGGATATAGGTTGGCGCCTGGGTTCATTGTTATAATTGGCTTGGCAAGTAGTGTGGTGCTTCCACCTATTGGGATCCTTATAGCAGTGTGCTGCCAGGGTGCTTCTCTACAGGAAATGAAATACAGCCCCCTCCCTTGTAACAGGTAAAACAATATACAATTCCCTCCTCACTTATCACTCTAAGCATGCAAATATCACACTACACAATAATGCAAACAATTTAGTAATTGCAGTAAAATAAAAAAGGGGATTTATTTGGGGATTGGAGATTGAGGTAAGGGACAAGGGAAGCAAAGGGTAACAAAACATTCATCAAGGACCTTGTTATAAAAAACTGTAAACAGACAATAACAGACAACACAGTATATACATCCATGTTTTCTCTGTCCCAGCCCCTCTCCCCCCACTGGTGCACCGGTTAACCCCACAGTCCCTATGGGAGCTCCCAAGTACTTTGTGTGCACACTGAGGAGCTGCAGACCTATGGCTAGAGGACACTGGGTGCAGTACCGTGGAAATGGTGGGATGCTGCAAATGCAAAGTACTGTTTATCCTGGCTGTAACTGTTGTTGTGGGCATAGCTAAGGTCACGCAGGAAGCCCAGATGGAAAGTTAACTAGCTAGTTAGCTGAATAGTTAGAAAAGTATTTGGTTGGGTAAAACCCAGCACTCATGACCCTTTTTGGGGAATAGGAGTTGCAGGAGTTGAGGGATGTCTCCCCTTTTCAGGCAATTTCAGAAGAACAGGCGAACTGGCGTGGAATGCAGGTGATGATCCTCTTCACCCCACAGAGGGACTTGTCTTCACCCACCATGATGGGTAGGCAGGCCGATATCTTCACTGCACAGAGGGACTTGTCTTCATCCACCTTAGCAGTAGGTAGGTAGGTAGCTGAACAGGCAGGACCTCAGAGTTTAGGTTCTCTGGCAGGAATTACAGTCTTTTGTGACAGGTCAATGAGACAAAGGATTTGTCACCTCACTCAAGCACAAATAAAAGACTCCTTCTTCCAGCAGTCACTGATATCTGGATTGCCAAATACCAGCAGTTCAATCCAGGCAAAGGCAAATCCCCCTTCTCTTTGGGATTTACCAGACAATTAGGTACAAGTTCAAAATGTCCTGAGTTTGTTTTGGCACAAACTATTTTGGTTTTCTTCTGTGACAGCAGCTGGAGCTGCCAAAATCACTTGTTTCTTCTTCAAAACACTCACAGAAAAGGTCCAGGGTCAGCCTGTCAACCCCAGGATGTTTTGTTTGAATCTCAACATCTCATTGGTCCACACTATTCTTGAGCCCTATGTTCTGATTGGATGTACTGCAGCTACCAATAGGATTCCACGCTGTCCTCAAGCAACCTCGGCAAAAATTGCCACCCTTGTACAGTTCTTACCAGCTCTGTCTCTTCTCTAAAGTATTAAACTATCATTGTCACATAGTTGGCAGCATTTGGCTGCAGGGCTAGGAGCCTCCTGGTCCCTTCTGAGGGTCACTAGGTCCAGGGGGAAGAATTGGGGTAAAGGAGCTGAGTCACAAGCTCCATTTTGTAGACTCTCCAGGAGGAGCTGTGTCTGAAAATGGCTATTCTGGGCTCAAGGAATTATGGGACATGTAGTCCCAGACAGGCACCATGTTGTCTCCTTACTCCCAACCCACTGGAGACAGAAGCAGGATCAGGAAGTTCTTATAAAATTTATTTTTATTTATTTTACTTCCCCTCAGCCCCAGTTGCAGTCCAGTGGGACTGGGGAGATAAGTCCCCTTGCATGGCTCTTCTGCCACTTCCTCTGATGGCACTTGAGGCACCAAAAACAAATTTGAGACCTGTACAGGTTCCCCACACCACTCTGCAGCAGTTCAGGAGAGTGGAGCAACACTGGTGTGCAGCTCACTGGCTGCTTCTTTTTCTGGCACAGGAGGCACCTGAATGTCCGTGTCTGCTCCGCGGCCCTGGCAGTCATCCAGGACTGGGCCAGGGAAGTGAGGAAGAAAGTGTCTCACCAGCTGTATTGGAAGAGGCACAGGAGATGCCAGACTAAAGTTATTCTGCTCCCTGGTCCTATCACCTTTCCACGATCAGGCCAGAGGAGTGAGGAGGAAACAGTGGCAGGCTGCAGGAGTGGTCAGGAGGCAGCAGGAGTCCCCGGGGTAAGCTCCCAGCTTGGGAGTGGAGTTACATTCTCCCCCCACTAAAATCCTTGGTGTCCTCATCAAGGCCTAAAACATCAGACATTTGCAATACAATACAATACATTACATGCTATCTAATGTACCTGTTACCTGACTAACCATCATTAGCATTGCATTTCTCAAAACACAGGGCATGCACTGAGATGACTGCTTTCCCACCATGGTTTACAGGAACACCTCCCTATTATGACTTGTGGGCAGCATAAGTGGGGCAGCAATAGTGGGCTTGACAGCAAGATTAACCTTTTCATGTATCACATTGACAGGGAGATCAGAAGGGACTCCAGGGACATCATAAGTAAGTTTTACTCTATGCTTGACTTCTCTACCAGAGCGGAGGGGTACTACAAGTTCCTCAGCAAGGATTTGATCAGGATCATTAAAAGTTCATGCACACTCAGCCTCAGGGGGTTTGAATCTTTCAGTGTCCTGGACTGGCTCTGTTACTGGAGTCTCAACATTCCCTGCATTCGGAACATAGTTCATGACTGTGGGCCCAGTGACAAGTCGGAAGAAAGGGTACTGCAGCAGGATTCAGTGGCCTGGAATGACTTGAATTTCTCCCTTCAAGTGCTGAAAGTAGACAATCAATAGGATATGGTGCAGACCTATAGTGATATGGTATCAGACAAATGTAAGGGTTTTCATTTTCAGAATTACTGTTGAACACATCAGATTGCATCGCAGGAGGGGCAACAGGTACTAGGTGAACTTGACTTTGTCTCTTATGTCTTGTCTCATTTCTAGTGACCGGTCTCTGCAGAGCTGGCCTTAATCATTCTGGGCCCCTGTGCAGCCCCCTGCCGGGCCCCACCACTCCATTCCCTGTACCTCCCCACACACACATATCCAACATTTACACCTAATTAACCCTCCTGTCCTATATTAATAAAGTAGTAACAGGTCTACTAGTTTAACCAGCATATTTTAATTAGTGCCATTGACAGCATTGAATTATTTGACTTCACCATTGGAAAAATAACTGACTGAGCCTAGAGCAAGAACTTAAAGAGGGACTATGGTCACAAATTACTGGCATCAATAAATTCAGAATATGGATCAACAGAGCCCCAATTACCCTCATGCCAAAACTTAGATCCCTACGTTACTTTGTTTAAAAGTTACAAATCATTTTACAACCGACAATTATCTGCCTGTTCAAAAAAGTCAGTTTTAGTGATGAGGTACTGATGATGTCATCTCCTGAACATACAGTCTAGTCCTCCCTGTCAGCAAGCTTATAGGACCTGCTTCTCCAAAGTTTAAAAACTATGTGCAAATAGTTTTTCCCAGTAAAACAGACAGCACCATTCAATAAACATTGCTTTAAAACCTATGTTGTTTCAGGTTTTCTAAAAAAGTTGACAAATTTATATTTTTTGGTTTTGGTGCTTTTTTGTTGTGGTCCTTTTCTCCTGGGTTGCTGGATGTTAAGTCACAGCACATTAATGTGAGATTTGCAGACTGGATATCTCTGATGTGGTGAAAGGCTGTGATCATTCATACCTATCATTCAGTTGAGGTGATTTCTCAGGATGGCACTTTAAATCAATTATTCCATCACCCTGTAAATGGGGGTGGGCGAGGTAGTGCTGTTTTGAAACCTCTCAAACAGTTTCTATGCAGTAGCCAACTCAATGCTTAATCACTCACACATCAATCAATCAATACTGTATTCATCATCAAAGTATGAATGAATGGGATACTCAGTTGAGCTGAGCTCATTTTCTGTTTTCCCATTGACAGGCTGTTACTTGAGCTATATTCAGGCTCGTCTGTGTTGTACTCCACATTACAATGATTGTTTTACCAGGGCTAACACTTGCACCCCTAGTAGAAATTAACACATATAAGGCCCCTATTAAAACTTATTGTAAAGCAGACACTGACAAACGGCAATGCAGTTACCAACATTGCAACACTTGTAGCAAAACAACTTCCAACAGGCACTGCAGAGTAACACTTTAGATGGTAGCAGCAGCCTAGAGGCATGCTGACTCAGCATCCTGCAAATCTGGAGAAATGAATCACACCAAGAAGGCATTAAAATACACATTTTTTCAACTTTGTTACAAAACCTGAAACACATAGATGTGATAGCACTGTTCTTAGAATGGTACTGCCTGTTTTTTTTTTTTGAAATCGCACTTTATCCTCCTCACAGCCTGCCTCCTCTGACCCTTCAGCGATGACCCACGGACATAGAAACATAGAAACACAGAAGTTGACGGCAGATAAGGACCACAAGGCCCATCCAGTCTGCCCATTTTTTTTTCTACCTTATAAATGTGCCATCGGCCTTTGCTCTGTCAGTGACCTATCTATTCATAGTCATTTGTATTGCTCCCTTATGCCTATCCCATGCCTGTTTGAAGCCCTGCACTGTATTCATAGCCACCACTTCTTGTGGTAAGCCATTCCATGCATCTACCACCCTTTCTGTGAAAAAGAATTTCCTCACATTCTCCCTTAATCGGCCTCCCTCTAATCTCATGCTGTGTCCTCTTGTCCTGCTATTTTTCTTATATTTAAACATGTTAGACTCTTTCACTTTGTTTATGCCCTTAAGGTGTTTAAATGTCTCGATCATATCACCTCTCTCCCTCCTTTGCTCAAGGGTATACATATTGAGCTCCATTAATCTGTCCTCATATGTCTTCTGATGCAGTCCCTGCACCATTTTGGTTGCCCTTCTCTGGACTGCCTCCAATTTGGTTAATGTCCTTGTGAAGGTGTGGCCTCCAATACTGCCAGTACTCCAGATGGGGCCTAACCAATGTCTTGTACAGAGGGATTATTACCTCCCTCTTACGACTTGTTTACCCTACTAATACACCCTAACACCCCCTAGCCTTACCTACTGCTTTAGAGGTCTGCTTGGATGATTTTAGGTCATCAATGATGATGATGCCCAAGTCTCTTTCTTCCTTTGTGACTGCTAGCAACTCCCTCCCAGCCTATAAGTGGCTTTCAGGTTTCTCTTCCCTTTGTGCATGATTTTGCACTTCTTTGCATTAAATCCCAGTTGCCACTCTTCTGACCATTTTGCTAGTTTATCCAGATCTCTTCTCATTCTGCCCACCCCATCTGGATCATCTACTCTGTTGCAGATCTTGGTGTCATCTGCAAACAGACAAGCCTTACCCTCTAGTCCATCTGCAAGGTCACTAATGAAGATGTTGAATAGGACTGGCCCCAGGACTGATCCTGAGGTACCCCACTTGTGACTTGCATCTCTTCTGACTGTATACCATTTACCACCACTCTCTGTTTTCTGCCAGTCAACCAGTTTGCCACCCAGTTGACCAACTTCTGACCCACCCCGAGCCTACCTAGCTTATTTATCAATCTTCTATGTGGAACAGTGTCAAAAGCTTTGCTGAAGTCAAGGTAGGCGACATCAACTGCTCCCCCTTGGTCCACCACTCTGGTTACCCAGTCAAAGAAATCTATGAGATTAGTTTGACATCCCACTACCCGGAACCCTGCCCACACTGACCACAAGTCCCCATGGAGCCACGGTTTACGCCCCGGGCGGGGACGAGGTGGGGGGATCTAACCAGTAATTTACATTGCCGTCTGTGGACTGCTGGGCGGGTAATGGCACATCATGGGCACGTCCTGGGTCCTCACATCTTCCCGGACGAGGCAGGCTCTTTTCTCGTTTTCTCCCTCCCCGAGCAGTCACGACCTCCCCTGACGTCATGACGCGTGCGTCGACGTCCGTACTGCTCAACGGCCAACCAGCCAATCCCTAGAGGGGCTTGCACTTCCTCGAGCCTCCACTCGGGGTCATGCAAGTGCCGGGCTATGGCTGAATCCCTCCCCGGAGCAGGCGAGCTGTCGTCGGACGCCAAGCCTGTCTCCCTCAGCCACCCACCCGACTACCCGAGTCCGGCCTCCAACCCGGTCACCGGGCGTGGAATGAGGTGTGGCATCCAGCGCCTCAACCCTCGGCGCCACTGGGCCGGCGGTACTGCCTGTTTTACTTGCAAAAAAAAACACTGCAGAATGATCTTTTAACTTTGGAGAAACAGATCCTATAAGCTTGCTGACAGGGAGGGCTAGACTGTGAGTTCAGGAGATGACATCATCAGCACCACTTCACTGAAACTGACTTTTTTGAACAGGTAGTGAAATCAGGGTTACAAAATAACCCATAACTCTAAAACAAAGTAACACAGAAACCTAATGTTTGGTATGAGATTTATTGGGGATATGCTTATTCTAATTCTGTAATGTAGCACTTTTGGCCAGAGTCCCTCTTTAAGTAAGTATGGTACTACTGCTGTATTCATTTCTGTAAGGACAGGGACATCATCACTGGACACTCACACCTCAGATACTCTGATTTGCAAACAAGTCAAACAACTTAACGTTTCTGGAGGTTTGAGAGAGAATAGAGAGGATTATCATGGGAGTCGGTATAGTGCAGTGATGTAAAGCTCTGAGCTGCAAACCTGGAGACGTGGGTTTGAATCCCACAGCCCCCACTTGCATACTGTGTGACCCCGAGCAAGTCACTTAACTTCCTTTTGCTCCCAGGTCGCACTTGCAAACAAGCTTTCAGCTTAGTGTGCCACCCCTGGTAAAACAAATAAATAAAATCATGGGACACCTGTAAGGTTGCCACCTGTCAGGTTTTTGACCTGGTGGTCAGATTTTCAGTGTCCCTATCAGGAAATCTGATTTTGCTCTGTGCTGGTCAGGTTTTTGAGCCATTGTGAGCAGGGGTCAACTTTAAAAAAAAATTTGCACTAGCCAGAAGGGCAAGTTGATGCTAAATTGCACTAGCCCACAGATGGTTGCACTAGCCCTCAATTATAATGGTACATTTTGATCACTTATACAGGAAACAATGCAAGCCAAGAAATACTCTAATTGCACATTTATCCTGCTCTCACATTGCTTCCAGCTCCCCAGCAGAAAAAAAGACTGCAATGCCATCACACAAAGTGAGCCCCCCCCCATTGTTTTGTAATATGGCCTCCTCTCTTCCTCTTCTCTTTCTACACACACACCAAACCAGTGAATATCACAACAAACAAATGTTCAGTCAAGCAGTCCTAGCTCTGCACACACACACACACACACACACAATAGCTGACATCATCATGCACCTCACCACACTGTCACCACCACCCACAGGACAATGAACAGAGTCAGGGAGAGAAAGACACTCAGCCCCCACCCTATAGTCAACTGGAGAACTGCACTTCTGGAAGTTTTTGTACAGTCTCAAGTGAATCAGGAGCACATCTAAGATGTACTTGGGGTTGGGGCTACACAAATCTAAGGGGCCTGGGAAATTGAAAACTGTAACATTTTTATTTTTAAAAGCATTGATTTTAATATGCTCTGTACCAACAATAACAGATTTTTCTTTAACATTGTCCTTTCATCAGCCCAGAGGAAACAGTACACAGGCATAATACTATACTATCTCTATTTCTATATAGGATGATCTGTGTACCCAAGGAATGGCTATTTTAGCTTTCAAATTATGTATTTTATTAAGGTTTATTTTTGTACCATACATGATCCAAAGCTTTGTTTTTAGGATGAAAGGACATGCTGGGTGGGCAAAGGGTGGGATTGTATGGATATTGATGACTGGCATGGTCTATTTAGAAGAGCTGAGGACCCCTTACACTTGCCAATAATGGCAGCCATGGATCTGTGGATGGTCATTTCAGAGTCTGGTCTGTAGTGGTGTCCAGGGAAAGAACAGAGTTAAGAGATTTGGAAGGGAGAGGGAAGTTATGGTGAGGCTGAGATAAAAACCACCACCTGCAGGGCCAATCCTGTATATCTCCTTGCATTTTGTCACAGAAATATTGGATACAGACACTTAAAATGTAGGGAAATGAGGGGCATTGGTCTTGACAATATGGGACACAGTTTTAGACAGAGACACATTCAGCAAACTGGAAGCTAGTGACTTAATATCACTCTACCCTTGATCACAGCATGCACACTAGCTGAAAGTCCTAACAGTAGAATGATAATGACTCACATTGAGTCTTTTGTGGGAGCCCCCTCTTGCACTGCCAGATAACTGCAGCTGTTAATGAGCTATTAACCACACCAGGCCATCTGGAACATTGAAAGAGATTAGCATGAGGATTAGAGCCTGCTAAAATTGAGACTTTTTTAACTTCATTAACAGCCATGAAAACCTGCACTAGTCAAGACAGACAAGCAGATAGTTAGCTGCATTAACCTTGGACAATTTGCACTAGTGTTTCTGCTAGTAAAACAATGTTAAGATCCACCCCTGATTTTAAATGCTCACATACTTTTGAAACAGATTTTGTCATATCATTCATTGTTTCAGCTACATGTCCAGGTTACAGACAAGTTCTCTTGTCAGTACAGCCCTTTGTTCATGAAAGCAGTCAGCTGGGGAGGTGTAAAGTATGGCCATAACACCATTAGCACTTACTTAACCTAATCTTTTCCACTGCAGCAAAGCCGCCCCCACCAGTAGCAGAGCCAGTTGTCTTCCACTTTGATTTGCTGGAAAACATTTTCATCTATAACAAAACGTAGGCATTTTTTAATTGTTTTCAATTATTTTTACTTCCTCGAGAAAAAAGTATGGGCCCCCAATGTGCACAGTCTGCAGCCAGTTAAGGCCGGCCCTGGGTCCCCGTGGAGGTGAGAGAGGTACTGAATTTATGAACATGCAGAATTTGCCAGCAGATAAAGGCCTAGAGGTCTATCAAGTCTGCTCGAATGTGCAGCTAGCACCCCTTATTCTGCAGCTGCCCCTCCCTTTCACCCTTCCCCTTCATTAACCCTCCTTCTTGTCCTGTTCTATCCCCTTTTGAAGCAGTCCATTCTTCTACTGGATACTACTTCTGCAGGTAATGCATTCCACCCAGCCACCACCCTCTTTGTAAAAAAGTGTTTCCTCATCTCCCTCCTGAACATTCCTCCCTCCAGACTCATATCATGGCCCTTGGTGTCACTCCTCTCCCTTACTTTGAACAGCCCCTCTGTACCTGTCTTGTTTATTCTTTTCATGTACTTAAAGGTTTCAATCATGTCCCCCTGTCACTCCTCTCCTCCAGTGAGTACATGTTCAACTCCCTCAGCCTCCTCTAGTATGAGAAGCCCCCAGCCCCTTGATCATCTTTTTTGCCCTGCACTGCACCCCCTCCAGTAACTTAATGTCCCTCTTCAGATATGGGCACCAGTACTGCACACAGTACTCCAAGTGCCGTCTAACTAATGACCTATACAGTGGCAGAATCACCTCCTCCCTCCTTGAGGATATACCCCTTGCAAAACAACCCAGCATTTTGTTGGCCTTTGCAGCTGCCTTCCTACATTGTGCCGAGGTGTTCATTGACCATGTAATGAGCACCCCCAGATCCTTCTCCTCCTCTGTCTGGGCTAGCTGCACTCCCCCCAGCTGGTAACTCCTCCTTGGGTTCTTCATCCCAAAATGCAGCACCTTGCACTTTTTGGCATTAAATCCCAGTTGCCAGGTGTCTGACGAGGTTTCAAGCTTTGCCAGATCATCCTGCAACCCCTGCCATCCCCCTAGGTCATCCACCACCACTCCTACCTTGGTATCATCAGCAAACAGACTGATCTTGCTCTTGATGTCCCATGATATGTCTGCAATGAATATCCCAAACAACACTGGTCCCAACACCAAGCCCTGTGGAACACCGCTCATCACTACCCTTGGGTGTGAGAGCTCCCCACCAACCACCACCCTCTGTTGCCTTCCCTGAAGCCAGTTTCCTACCCATCTCACCAGCTTTCCACCCCCCTGTGCCTACTAACTTACTTCCCAGCCTTCCATGAGCACCGAGTCAAATGCCTTACTGAAGTCCAGATACAGGACATCCACTGCATGGCCCTGTCCAGTTGCCTAGTTACCCAGTCATAGAACTCCACCAGGTTGTTTGGCAGGATCTAGCCCATATGAAGCCATGCTGTTTGCTGTCCTGTAGTCCTTTGGCCTCCAGGAGGGCCACCAGCCACTCCTTTAGGATAGTCTCCATTAGCTTACCCATGATGGATGTGAAGCTCACTGGTCTGTAGTTTCCCAGTTCATCCTTGGGGCCACTCTTGTGGACGGGCACCACATGAGCCATCCTCCAGTCCTGAGGTACACTCCCAGAATGTAGTGAGGCATTAAATAGGTCTGCAAAGGTCCTGCAAGGACCTCTTCCAGCTCCTTCAGTACCCTGGGGTGGATGCCATCTGGGCCTGGCACCTTGTCCACCCTCAGTGCCTTCAAACCCTCCTGAACTCTGCCCTCCATGATTTCCCTATCTGTTACCCCTTCCCCCATGTTTCTGCCATTTCTCCCCCCTTGAGTGTCACCCCCCCCTTCTCTTTAGTAGAATACTGAGCACAAGCACTCATTTAGTGCTTCTGCCTTATCACACCCTGCTTCCACCCAACCCCCCTCCTTCCTAATCCTTACTATGTGGTCCTAACAGCTCCTTTTCTCCCTGATGTACTTAAAGAAGTCCTTCTCCCCCTTCTTAATGCCTTGTGCCAGCCTAAGTTCCATAGATGCTTTGGCTTCCCTTACTGCCCTTGTCACCTCCTTCGATTCTGTCAAGTATTCCTCACGGTCCTCCCCCCTCCCTGTTTTCTTGTACTTCCTAAAGGCAGCTCTTTTCCTCCTTAGCTTTTCCATGACCTTCTTGCTCAACCAACTAGGTTTCTTAGCCCTAGCCTTCTTGTTCTGGGAATTGCAGCAGGTTTTGGTTGCCTCCACTATCCCCAGCTTTATGAGCTCCCACTTCTGGTTAGTGTCCATACTAGATTGAACTCTGCCAGGTGCCCTTTTACCACTTCCCCCATCCTCCCAAAGTTGGCCCTCCTGAAGTTCAGCACTCTTGTGCCAGATTCCACTCCTTCCTTGCCCATATCCAATGTGAGCCATACTGAGTGGTGGTCACTCCCTGACAGCGGTTCCTCCACTGTAAGTTCTCTCACAAAGTCCCCATTTGCCAGCACAAGGTCAAGGGTATTCCCTAACCTGGTTGGTTCACTGACCATTTGCAGCAGGAAGCTGTCCTGGAAGGCATCCAGCAATACCTGCTCCCTTCAGTTCCTGGTTGTTGGGTTACTCCAGTCCACTCCTGGCATGTTGAAGTCCCCCACAATCACCACACTACCCTTCTCACAGGTCCTCCTGATCTGTCCCGCTAGTTCTCTGTCTAACTCCTCCATCTGAGATGGTGGCATGTACACCACTCCCATTCTAAGAATCCTATTCTTGGAATCATGGATTTGCAACCAAAGTGACTCCGTACTACCCTCCTCCCCTTCCTTCCTTATGCACTTCAGTCCTTCATTCACATATAGTACCACCCCCCCCTTTCCCAATCACCCTGTCCCTACGAAATAACCTGTATCCTGGTACAGACAGGTCTCAGTCATTGTATTGGGTGGCCCATGTTTCTGTGATGGCTGCAATGTCCACCTCTCTCTCTGCCATGAGCACCTGTAACTCTGCAGTTTTCCTCCCAAGGCTCCTAGCATTAAGGGTAACCACCTTCCACCCTCCCCCCCATCCTGCCCTCCTTTGCTAGCATCACCAATAGTACTTGCCATTTGTCCTTTGTCACTGTTATGGGGGGTAAGCTCATATGGTTTCCCAACCTGTGGTCGCTGCATGTCTCTTGCCCAACTGCCACCCCCTGCTCCTAGTTTAAATTCCCAACTTTCTCTATGTATTCCTCCATCCTCTGCTTCAACACTTTCTTTCCCTCCTCTCTCAAGTGTAGTCTGTCTTTGGCATACAGACTACTGTCCTCCCAGGTCCCTCCCCAGCCCCCCAACAGCCCATATCCTTTAGCACAACACCAGGTTCTTAGCCATCTGTTAAATTCCTCTATTCTCAGCTTTCTTGTTGTGCTTGCCTTGGGCACTGGAAGTATCTCTGAAAAAGTTACTGATCTTGCTGCCCCCTCACATAATTGTGCTAGTTGCTCAAACCTCCTCAGTACTATGTCTACTGTCTTGTCAGCCAGGTCATTCGTCCTAAGATGTATAATTAAATGAGGCTTATCCCTACCCCTTCTAGCATATTTCAGAACAGAACACCCTTTCTGTTGTCATTCCTGGCATGGCCTTCTCCCAAATGCGACTATGCCTCTCCCCCTTGCTACCCCACCTGACTCCTCTTAGTATTGGGTCCCCCAGCACTAAGATTCCACCAATCTTACTCCCCTGCTTGCTCCATTCATCTCAGTCTCTCATTTCCAGCTCCTCTTCCTGCATATTATTTCCTTTTGCCCCTGTTGCTACCTCCTCCCAGCAGAACTTCCTCCGCTCCAGTTTGGTCCAGGCATTTATCAAATACTCTAATTTCATAATTTCTCCTCCATCTTCTTCCTCTCAGCAGTGCAAACTATTTTCTGAAGACCCTTCACAAATGCCCCTCCCTCTCTCTTCATAGTAACCTGTTCTCTCCTTTCCACTCCATGACTTTTGCCACTTCTTCACCTCCCCTCACAAGTCCCTATCTCCTCCTTCCATTTGTCTTTTGTCTCCTGACCTGGTTTCCCTGACAATCATTCTTCCTGGCCTGGGCCCCTTTGTCTCTGCTTCTCTTCTTCTGACCCCCTCCTCACCACTGTTGGCTTAAATCTCCCTCCCTCATCTCCTCTTCTTCCTCCCTCCTTCCAGTATTGGGCTAAACCCACCCCCAATCTGCCTTGACTGTCTTAGTTCCTCCTGCAGACCTTTGATCTCCTTTCTAAGTTTCTCTATGTTGTTGCACACTAAACATCCTCCCACACTCCAGGCAATTTTTAGAAAGATTGGTGCACAACAGTTGTTACACCCTACCCATTGCTGTCATTGCCCACCAGTGACCCCCTCACCCTTCCAGATGCAGGGTACCAAACACTCCCCCAAGTCTCCCCTCTCCCCTCTCTATCAGTGCAAAACATTATTTTCTTAATTTCCCTTACCCCCTTTGTTGTACACGTTTAGATAGATTTAGCAACTGCTTTTTATATTTCTATCCTTCCTATCCACACTCAAAAAGAGACTTTAAGTAGCTATTGCACAACCTTCTTCAAACTCCTACTCCTCCTTTCCCCAATGCAATAGCAATGCAAAGAAGTAACAATGAAAGCTCCTAGATTTGCAGTTACTTCCCTTCCACTGAGATAGCAGTCACCTCTTCACTTGCTGCTGTTCCTTTCCTGGATGTCTGCTTCTGCTATGACAGGTGCATATCCTTTGCCTGTTTGAGGAAGTGTTGTCAGAACCCCTGGTATAAAGGAAATCATGGACCGGGGCGGGTGGGTTGAGGGTTGGGGGTGGGACCAACCCAATTCTTCCAGAAACAATCAGGTAGCTGAGGCTCCTGGTCAGACCATTAGCACTCTTCCCCACTCTGCACTAAACTTTGCAGCTAGTGAAGCCAGCAAAAATGAATCACAATTCTACTCAAAGCCCCCAAAATAGGATTGCTACCAAAATAAACAGGACTCCAATTCAAACAGCTTCACCAACAACACATCAAAATAGGCTTAAAATTAGAAGTTATTTACAACTTCTGGCAACAGCTGACCAACTGGCAACAGGTGGTTTTGATGCAGCGTTTTAACCACCACATTTCCTCTTTCCATTCTTAATCTGTATACTGGCAACTTTGGAAGCTGTTCCACAATTACATAAGGATCAGATTTCCATCGGCCCTCTATCTTGTGTTTGCCTGGTGTCCCCAAGTTTCGAATCAATACTTTGTCTCAGGGCTGAATATCTTGTTCTCAGGCTCTCTTATCATATCTGTTGTTTTTTTGCTAGGCTGGACTTTGCAGCTGCTTCTTGGACCACCCGGTAAGCTTCTGTCAGTTGTGCTTGCAGCCTCCTGGTATACTCCAAGTATGTCTTTGGTAAGGCGCCATCAGCAGTCACCCAAAAACATAAGTCCATTGGAAGTCTGGCTTCTCTCCCAAACATTAGGAATAGGGTGAGAACCCCACTGAGTCATTTTTGGTATAGTTGTAGGCATGGACTAGGAAAGGTACTTGCTGACTCCAGTATGGCTTTCTGTTAGGATCCAGTGTTCCCAGCATGTTTAGCAGTGTTCTATTGAAACTCTGTGGCTGAGGGTCACCTTCAGGGTTGCATGGAGTAGTACAAGACTTCTTTATGCCCATAATACTTGTGAGTTCTTTTATAAGGTGACTCTCAAAGTCTCTCCCCTAAATAGAGTGTGGGCGTATGGGGAGTTCATAGTGCACAGATTACTTTTGCACAGTACTTTAGACATAGTGGTTGCTTTTTGGACTTTCATGGGGAAAACCTGTGCATAGTGGGTGTTGTGGTCAGTGACTACTAGAATGTTACCGATCCCCTTTCGGTCAGGTTCAAGGGAAAGGAATTCCATACAGACCAAGTCCTTCGGCTCAGTACTGGTGATATTTACAAGAGGCACTGCTTGTTTGGGTAACGTCTTATGGACGATGCACCTATTACAGCTTTTGCAATGTCTTTCCAACTCCATAGCCATATAAGGCCAGTAGAAGCAGTCTTGTACCAGGCCCAAAGTCTTATCAATTCCCAAATGTCCCATGTCTTTATGAAGTGCTTGCAAAACCACTGGGCGATACTTTTTGGGCAGCACCAGTTGCTCTTTAGGAAACTGAGTTTGTGTTTTGGAGATACGATACAACAGTCCATGCTTTAACGAAAACTTGTCCCACTCTCTCAGGAGAAGTGATACTCCCAACAGGTTTGCTTCAACTAGAGAGGATGACAAACCCTTTTCTTTGGCTAGGATAATGTCTTGTAAACTAGCATCTACTCCCTGTGCTTTTATTAAAACTGTAGGAGATAAATGAGGCAAGGAGGTGTTGTGCAGGGTGGTGAATGATGCATAGACTATCAGTATGGCATCAGGATGTACTCCCAAGTGGGTCCACAGTTCGGTCTGGGTTGGTGATGGCAGGTTGATCATCAGGCACCAAAATTTGGCAAACAGCTTTCACTCCATGTTCCATAACATAGGTCCAGGGCCCTCTGTGTGAGGAGTATTATGGGGGTAACTGGACAGTGCATCTGCATCTATACTGTTTCACCCAGGATGATATTGCAATCGGGAAATTGGAAGCTGATAGTGCAGAGATCCATCTATGCCCAGTGGCATCTATCTTGGCTGTGGTCAGCACACATGTTAGTGGGTTATTGTCTGTATGCACCACAAATCTGGCTCCATACAGGTACAGTACTCGTGGAATTGATCAGTCACTGCCCATTTCAGTGCAAGGGACTCTAACTTATGGACTGGATAATTCTTTTCAGAGGGAGTTAATCTGCTACTGGCATAGGTGACGGGTCTCATACCTTTGTTGTGTTCTTGGTAGCGCATGGTGCCCAAACCTTCCATGCTGGCATCAATGTGCAGAGTGCATAGCTTGGTGTAGTCAGCAAAGGCTAAAACAGGAACTTCTGTTAAGAGGCGGATAATTTCTTGAAATGCACTCTCACATTTATCCATCCATCGGTCCCCAAAAGGTTCATTGGTTTTGAAATATTAATTGGGGGATGTCTTCATGGCTCCTAGATGTTTGCTCTTCTGAGTTGGAGAATATTCCTGAGTTAGTCTGAACAAAGGCCTGACCACTGCAGAGTAGTTTTTTACAAATCTCCAGTAGTACCCACAAAATCCTAAGAAAGACTGAAGCATTTTCAAGTTGGTGGGTCTAGGCCATGTGCTAAGAGCTTTCACTTTTTCTGCATCAGTAGCGATACCTTGATCGGAAACAATATGTCTCACACACTTCACGGGAGTCTAGCAGAACTGACACTTGTCCATGGAGAGTTTCAGACCATGCTTCTTCAGTCGGTGCAGTACCTTGAGTAGTCAGGTTTCATGTTTTTCCAGTGTTCTCCCAAATACTATCAGGTCATCCAAATAAACTAAGACTTCTAAAAGATTCATGTCACCCACCACCTTCTCCACCAGATGCTGGAACATAGATGGGGCACTAAATATGCCTTGTGGCATTCTCTTGAACTGGTAAAATCCCAGTGGACAAATAAAAGCAGTCTTCTCCTTATCCTCCTCAGCCATCGCTATCTGGTAGTAATCACTGCTCAAGTCTAGAACGGAAAACCATCTACTACCTGTAAGGCTGTCTAAGGCATCTTGCACTAGAGGCATGGTGTATTGATCAGCCACTGTCCACTGATTCAGGTTGCGATAGTCAATACACATTCTTATGGCACCATTCTTTTTCTGGGTCACCACTATAGGCGAGGCGTAAGGACTGTGAGATTCAGATATTATCCCTGCCTTCAGGAGTTCTTGAAAATGTCTTCTAACATCTTCAGTATCTGTGGGCACCAATCTTCTCAACCTTTTCGAAATGGGTGATCATCATGTAGACAGATTTGATGCTTTTCTCCTTTGGCACAGTCCACATCTCATTTATGGCAGGAAAATACATCTGATTGGTCTACCAACTCCTTCTTTAACTGATTATTCCAGCTAGTGGGAATGGGAGATGAACCAAAATTGAACACCCTTTCATCCAGTCGAGTAGTCTTCTCTGGAGAGGATGTGGCCATGACCACATCAGCGGCATACAGTTTGGCTATTACTGTACCAGAGTGCACCATCTGATCCTTATGAGTGTCATTCTTTAGCTTTATGTTGATCCTCTTGACCATCACATCATTTCAAGGCAGCACTCCTCTCTGGACCATCAGACCATTTGGCAGACCTCTTCCTGGTGACTCCACAATTATGATTTGGTCTGACAGTGACTCATTGCAATCCACTGCTCCTTCCACCGCACACTCGGCACCAGGAAGCACTATCAGAGAATCTTCCCCTTCTTTTTTGATGACTCTGACAATCTCTTCTGACTGTCTGCATACCTTGGTCTCTCTCTGTCCAGGTGGGCAGTACTCACACTGGTATGAATTGGTAAATTCTGGTAGATTCTTTTGTCTGCCTTCTGCTGGCACATCTGAGCCAGGCATCCAAATATATTGGCATTTGTTCCACTCAACACCGGTGTCTTGTCCAATATCTGGGTGTCAGGAAATATGAGGTCTAAAGTGTCAATCCTTTGAGGGACTCCAACAAAAGTCTCTGGAAATTCAATTCGCACAGTGCTGTAACCATTGTAGGGGTAACTGGCATTGTTCATCCCCCACACAGAAAGTCCCTCCAGAGGCTGCAAAGGCAAATGCTTTAAGTGGTTCTGGTAAAAAGATTGATAAATAATGGTGACCTGTGACCCACTGTCCAGGATTGCTTCACACAGGCATCCTTCAATAGAACTATTTATGGTAGGAGTGAGACCCATCAATCTGTATGGCAATTTGTTTCTTACAGATGCATTAGGCCTGGTCCATCTTACAGAGCTGCTCGATCTCAGAGTCCCAGGCTGCTCCTTCACCAGGCTTCATTGTCATTTTCCTGTGGCTGTTGCTGTCTCTCCCATTTCTGGTTCACTAGCTGCTGATTCTCAGGACTAACACAACCTCATGCAATATGTCCATCTTCTCCACGGTGATAACAGAACCAGTCTCCTTGGGGTACAGTTGTGGATTGAGGGCTGACTCTGGAATCAGAGGAAGGATTCAGCAGACATCCATCCCAGGTGGCAAGGAATTGGCTCATAGGCGAGGCATCTGTTTCATCTGCATGGCTTTGACACACTCATTGAGTTCTTTTTCCTGCATTTTCAGGTCTGAGACATCCTTTTTGTTCTTGGCTACTTTCAGCTTGAGGCTGCAAGTGGAAGGCTTTCCCAGTAGGCACTCACAATGAATTGACAATATCTTCCTGTGACTCTTCCTCTCTCACCTCATCAAGAAGCTGTCTGAAATTAGGAGGGTTGACTTGGCATTCTTTTAGCCTTAAAGTTATCAGAGTCCAATAGGAATGCATAGCACCATGTAAAATTTGGTCAAGTCTCATTTGGGCAACCTGCACAGGGGTTACTCCTCCAGCCTCATCTATTTTACTAATCATTGTCTCTACTAGGGTCATGTAATGGGACAGTTTCTCTCCCACATTCTGGATGGTGGCTCCCAGTTGAAAAATGAGGCCTTCCTTATGCTTAACTGCTCCATAAGAACTTCTCAGTATGCCGAGATGGTCACTAGCAGTGCAGTCTTGTTGGCTGGCTCACAGTAATTGGATGACCTCCAGTGCCATACCTCTCAAACTCACCACTATGCATTTGCATTTCTCATCATCCGAGCATTTCCATACTTGCACTATCTGGGTGGCTTGACTAATCCAGGTCTAATAGTCATCCTCACCAGAAGGAGTGGGAATAGTGCCAGAAAAAGTATGCAGTCTTCTATACTGGCCACAAAGTGGAATCAAGTAAGGAGACCACTCAGGTCCTCCAACCCAGGGTTCGTCAGTGGGTTTTTTCTTTATGTGGTCACATTCTGGCAAAATAGCTCTAATGTTTTGAACTGACTTCCCCGCAGTAGCTAACAGCAAATGTAACTTCTTTTCAAAATCACTTGGTTCTTTAGGGTCTTTGGCAGGAGAATATGGGGTGGCATGGGTAATTAAGACCCACGAGGTGGGATCTCCATCACCAGGGAGCTGATCAGGCACTTTGAAAGGATCAGCATCCTCTTGTCACTCTATCAAAATTTGATAGGCTTGCTGAACAGAACTGTAAATCCTCCCACATTCAATAACTTTTCCAAAACATTTTATGCTGCCTAGGACACTTTCAACATGGTCTCTTGGGGTTGCATCACGGATACCTTATACCAAAATTGTTTTCTTCAGATCAACATCCACACCCTTCCACCAGTCTCACAATGAGATGTGATCCATAATAACTTTTGAAATTGGGGGGGGGGTACCATACTGTTCCCAATATAAAGAGAGGGGGTGCTGGAAAGCCCAAAAATCCCAGCAGTAGCCTCCAAGTTTGTAACCACTCCTTCCATTCTATCTGTAAACCCATCTGCAAGTGGTGCTGCCTAAGGGATATAGGTTGGCACCTTGGTTCATGATTATAATTGACTTGGCAAGTAGCTCGGTGCCTCCACCGATGGGGATCCTTATAGCAGTGTGCTGCCAGGGTACTTCTCCACAGGAAAAGAAATATAGCCCCCTCCCTTGGTAACAGGTAGAACAATATACAGTCCCCTCCCCACTTATCACTATAAGCATGCAAATATCACAGTACACAATAATGCAAATAATTCGGTAATTGTATTAAAATAAACAAGGGGGTTTATTTTGGGGCTAGAGAATGAGGTAAGGAACAAGGGAAGCAAATGGTAATAAATAATTCAACAAGGACCTTGTAATAAAAAACTGTAAACAAGCAGAATAACAGGCAACACAGTATATACACCCCCTGTATTCTCTGTCCCAGCCACTCTTCCCCCACTGGTGCACCAGGTAACCCCACAGTCCCTATTGGAGCTCCCAAGTACCTTGTGTGCACACTGAGGAGTTGCAGGCCTGTGGCTAGAGGACACTGTCTGCAGCACCATGGGAATGATGGGATGCTGCAAATGCAAAGTACTGTTTATCCTGGATGTAACTTTTGTTGTTTGTGTAGCTAAGGTCGCACAGGAAGCCCAGATGGAAAGTTAACTAGCTGGTTAGCTGAACATTTAGAAAAGGATTTGATTGGGTAAAACCTAGTACTCACGACCCTTTTGGGGAATAGGAGATACAGAAGTTGGGGGACCTCTCCCCTTTTCAGGCAATTTTGGAAGAACAGGCAAAATGGTGTGGAATGCAGGTGATGATCCTCTTCACCCCACAGAGGGACTTGTCTTGATCTACCATGCTGGTTAGGTAGGCCATCGTCTTCACTCCACAGAGGGACATGTCTTCACTGGTACCATGTCAAAAGGGTGAATTCTGCATGTGAACACCTTTATGGCAACCCCACATTGCCGAAATTCAGTTTCGGCGATGTGGGATCCTGGTCAAACCAAACCCAGTGCACAAAAACATTGTATTTTGTTGCATGTGGGGGACTGCACCCTGCTGCACCCCCCCACACCCCCCTGCTTTAGGGTTCTCGACTCCAGAGGGGTGCATGTCAGGGAGGGTGCAAGTCAAAAAAAATCTCTGTCTCGCGCCGGACGCAACAAAAACCACTGGCACCCGGCCCTGAACCCTGTATCCCCACCACCCCAAGCCAGCAGCTATCCCACCACACCATGACGTCAACTCTCCAGAACCCCATGGCACCACCCCTCACATACCGTCCTGCCCCATGTCCATCAGGCTCGCTCCCACCTCCCCTGCATGTGTATACCTGTGTGATATTCTGTCACCTTTTCGTGACAACCCCCATCCGGTCATCTACCCCACAGCCCTGCTGTCGGGGCACTAGCCAAAAATGGGTCACCATTTCAGCAGGTGCCCACTCACTAGTGCCCCATATCACAGGATACCATCTTTACCCACCATGCCTGGCAGGCAGGCTGTCGTCTTCACCCCACAGAGGGATTTGTGATCGCCCACTATGCCAGATAGGCAGGCCATCATCTTCACCCCACAGAGCGACTTGTCTTCACCCACCTTGGCTGTAGGTAGGCAATTGAACAGGCAGGAAGGACCTCACAGCTTAAGTCCCTCCTGGCAGGAAGCACAGTCTCCTGTGACAGGTCAGTGAGGCAAAGGATTTGTCACCTCACTCAAGCACAAATAAAAGACTCCTTCTTCCAGCAGTCACTAATATCTGTATTGCCAAATACCAGCAGTTCAGTCCAGGCAAAGGTAAATCCTCCTCTCTCTGGGATTTACCAGACAGTTAGAAACAAGTTCAGAATGTCCTGAGTTTGTTTTGGTACAAACTACTTCGGTTTTGTTCTGTGACAGCAGCTGGAGGTGTCAGTATCAGTTGTTTCTTGTTTAAAACACTCACAGAAAAGGCCCAGGGGCAAACTGTCAATCCAAGAATGTTTGGTTTGAATCTCAACATCTCATTGGTCCACACTATTCTTGAGCCATATGTCCTGATTGGAGGTACTGCAGCTACCAATAGGATTCCACTCTGTCCTCAAGCAACCTCAGCAAAGATGCTCACCCTTGTACAGTTCTTACCAGCTCAGTCTCTTCTCTAAAGTATTAAACTATTATTGTAACAGAGTTGGAAGTATTTGGCTGCATGGCTAGCCACTCGTGATCACTTCTGAGGGTCACTAGGTCCAAGGGGCACAATTGGAGGGAACAGGAGCTGAGTTGCTAGCTCCATTTTGTAGGCTGCGCAGGAGGAGCTGTTTCAGAAAACGGCTGTTCTGGGCACAAGGAATTATGGAACATGTAGTCTCAGACAGGCGCCATGTTGTTACCTTACTCCCTGACCCATTGGAGACAGAGGCAGGGTCAGGGAGTTTTTAAAAAAATATATTTTCATTTATTTTGGTTCCCACCAGCCCCAGTTGCAGTCTAGTGGGGCTGAGAAGATGAGTCCCCTTGCATGGCACTTCTGCCACTTCCTCTGATGGTGCTTAAGGTGCCAGAAAAATAAATTGTGGCCTGTACAGGCCCCTCTGTGCAGCAGTGTGGCGGAGGAGCAACACTGTTGTGCACCTCACTGTTCACTTCTTTTTCTGGCGTAGGAGGCGCTGGAAAGTCTGTGTGTGATCCTCGACGCTGGCAGTCATCCAGGAGCAGGCCGGGGGAGCAAGGAGTAAAGTGGCTCAACGGCCACATTGGAAGAGGCACAGGAGGTGCTGGACCAAAGTTATTCTGCTCCCCGGCCCTATCGGCAGTCCAGGATTGGGCCGGGGGAGCGAGGAGGAAACAGCGGCAGGCTGCAGGAGTGGTCATGAGGCAGCAGGAGTCCCAGGTAAGCTCCCGACTTGGGAGGGGGGGTTACATTAGTATGAACGTCATAATACAAGCAACCCCATCAGTGCTCATCATTGGTCAGTGGCTGGTGGAGATATGCACATGTGTGCTGGCTAGAGATGCAGCAAAGTTGAGGTGAAGTCACCCACTCCGAGTTATGAAACGCTATGCGAAGTCCCCATATAATAGCGCCAATTTTGCCTTATGGTGAGTTCACTTCATAATGACTTCCTGTTAAGTTAACTTTGTGTTCACTTTGCACTGTTTTCTGTTGAACGCGAAGTGAGTTATAATTGTAACAGCCCACAGATCACATGTGTTACAGTCTGTTGGTCACATGGCTCAGGCAAGAAGTTAATCAGGCAAGACAGTAAAAGACTTTCACATTCTCCTTACCTAGTGTGGGAGAAGGAGGTTTTGTGACAGAGGAGACAGGAGACAGAAATATATTGCATGAATCTGCTTAATATTTGACATTTTTTGTTAATTAATGGGTTTTTTTATATTTTGATTGCCTCTTGTGTTGAGTTGTGCACCTTTTTTCAGTACGGTAATTATTTGTTAAGTGTGTGTGTGTGTGAGAGCCAAATGGAGAGAGGAGCCTTTGGTGGACAGACAGAAGACCATGTGGGGGTACGGACATGTGGTGGCACCCCGCATCTGAACAGGAGCACATTATATCATGCAAGTAATAGAAACATAGAAACATAGAATTTGACGGCAGATAAGGAACACTTGGCCCACCCAGTCTGCCCATTTCCCTACCTGATGGATAAGCTGCAGATTCTAGTTAATCAACAGCTTACTTCCTCCTCCCCCCACTATAATTGCCTTATGCCTGTCCCATGCATTCTTGAATTCTCCCACTGTTCCTGACTCCACAACCTCCTCAGGAAGGCTGTTCCATGCATCCACAGCTCTCTCTGTGAAAAAATACTTTCTAACATTACCTCTGAGCTGTCCCCCCTCTATCTTCAAATTGTGCCCCCTTGTTCTTGCACATCTCTTCTTCTGAAAGATACTACCCTCTTGTACCTTGTTAATTCCCTTGAGATACTTGACAGTTTCTATCATGTCCCCCCTCTCCCTCCTTTCCTCAAGGATATACATATTAAGCTGCTTTAGTCTCTCCTCATCTGTCTTCTGGTGCAGACTTTGTACCATTTTGGTTGCCCTCCTCTGAACAGCCTCTACTCTGTCTATGTCTTTGCGGAGATGGGGTCTCCAGAATTGCATGCAGTACTCCAGATGGGGTCTCACTAACTGTATGTAGAGAGGGATAACAACTTCCTGTTTTCTACTGTTGATGCCTCTCCCTATGCATCCCAGTATCCCCCAGCCCTCCTTACTGCCTTCTCACATTGCTTGCCCACCTTTAGCTCATCTGATATAATTACTCCTTGGTCTCTTTCAATTTTTGTTGTTGTTATTAACTCACCCCCCATTGTGTACTCTTCCCTTAGGTTTTTGTTTTCCAGATGCATTACCTTGCACTTCTTTGCATTGAATCTGAGCTGCCACATATTTGACCAATCCTCCAACCTTGCCAAGTCCCTTTTCATTATTTCCACCCCACCTTGTGTATCAACCCTGTTGCAGATCTTTATGTCATCTGCAACCTTCCCTTCCAGGTGCTCTTCAATGTCACTTATAAAGATATTAAAGAGGACCGGTCCCAGTACCGAACCCTGCGGTACCCCGCTTAGTTACCCTCCTTTTCTTCACTGTGGACTCCGTTTACTATTACCCTTTGCGTCCTGTTGTCCAGCCAGTTTTTTATCCAGGCTACCACCTTGGGACCCACTCTAAGGCTGGCTAACTTATATATTAATCTTTTGTGAGAGACTATGTCAAATGCCTTGCTAAAATCTAGGTAGGCCATATCCACAGCCCCTCCCTGGTCTGCTACTTTGGCCATCCAGTCAAAGAAATCTATTAGGTTCATCTGACATGACCTTCTTGTTGTGAAACCATGCTGCCTTGGGTCTTGTGCCCCACTGGCCTCTAGGTACTCAACAATTCTTTCCTTCAGAAGTGCTTCCATCATTTTCCCTACCACTGAAGTCAAACTAACTGGTCTGTAGTTTCCTGCCTCTGCCCTGCTCCCACTTTTGTGAAGTGGAATCACATTTGCCCTCCTCCAGTCCTCAGGTACCACTTCATCCTCCCATGATTTGTTAAAGAGAGAAGTCAGTGGTGTTACTAGTTCTACCCTTAGTTCTTTTAGTATTCTTGGGTGAATCCCAACAGGACCCATTGCTTTGTCTACCCTCAGTTTCAAAAGTTCTTTCAAAACACCTTCTTCTGTGAATGGACTGGTATCGACCCCCCCTATTCAGAGTTTCTCCCTTGTTTGGTTTAGGCACCTCCCCCTCCTCATCTGTTGTGAATACTGAGCAGAAATATTTGTTCAGTATCCCTGCTTTTTCACTGTCACCCTCTGCCCACATTCCCTCCCCTTTATTAAGTCTCTGTATCCCTCCCTTGGTCTTTCTTCACTCCCTAATGTACCTATAAAAGGTTTTATCCCCCTTCTTAACAGAGTTAGCTATCTTTTCCTCAGTTTGTGCCTTTGCTACTCTGACTGCCTTCCCTGCCTCCTTCTGCTTTAACTGATAAAGTTCTCTGTCCTGCTTCTTCTGTGTTTCCTTATATTTCCTGAATGCTATCCTTTTCTCCTTAACCATTCCTGCCACCTCTTTTGAGAACCATAGTGTTTTTTTTCCTTTGTTTTGTTTTATTGATTTGCTTCACACAAAGGCTTGTTGCCTCTGTGATGGCTGTTTTGATTATTCCCCATTGTTCCTCCACCCCTCCTTCTTGCCCATTTGTTAGTGCTTTTCTAAGGCACTCTCTCATTTTCCCAAAGTCAGCCTTCCTAAAGTCCAATACTCTTGTTTTTGTATGGCTTGACTCTATGGCTGTGTTTATTGTGAACCACACTGTCTGTTGGTCACTTGTTCCCAGATGGCTACCCACTTCTAGATCTGGGATCCTTTCTCCTTCCCCATCTCTGTCTCCTCTATGAAGCAGGAGGTAGTGGTGCATGGAAGAACCCCCACTGGTGGCACCACCTACTACTTGTGCCCCCCCCCATATTGACAGACTGAGACTGTTTACACGCAGCCACCTTTAATTTCTTTTTCTTCAGTTCCCAACTGGGGTCACTAAAATCATCATCATATTCCTCATCCGCATCCACTATTTCAGCTTGGATGCTGTCCTGTGGAGAACATGTACTAACCACAGCACCATTATTATCATACAATATTTTTTCTCCAACATTTGAAGGACTGAATGGCACAGGCATGACCTCATCAACAGGGCTGGAAACATGAGATTGCGATGAGTCATCGTCAACACCACAATCGTATTCAACCAATATAGGGATGGGGACATCGGGGACTGTGACATCTACTACACTCTGACTCATGGTCATGACTTTAGACTCCACAATATTTGGCAAAGTGGTTAGCCTTGCTGTCATGGGTTGAACTTGGGACAATACTCATGCCATCAGCAACTTCACTACCACCAGCGGGGACAACAACATCTCCAACCATGATTGAAGCTACTGACTGCACTGTGAAAAACATAGTTGGAGAAATCCCTTTACTGGCATCAACTATGCACTTCTGCTGCATACTACCACACTGATGGCCACTCTTGCCACTGGCAGCAATGCCATGGCTAGAAGCTGTATACACATCTCTTTGCAGGCATTTTTTGGGATTACACAGAAAATTCACAAGAAACTGAGATTTCTGAACTTTTGGGTGAATGTGAAGCCAAAAAGCCACTGTGGTAGCCATCCACAAGCTAGATAGAAGGAAGCAATAAAAAAATACCACAGATGGATAACCAATTCAGATTGCGCAATTACTGTGTGGCACAATAAAATGTGTCTCACTTGATGGCATGCGCACACGCTCACACACTACAGATAATGCGCAGAAAATTTAACAGTGCAGTATGCTATATAACCAAATATATTAAACGGAATGAAAATATACACTGCACCACAACAAACAGAAAATAATTATCAAAAATTACTTCAGGTATTACTGTGTGTACATAAACACACAAATACTAACACACACTACTAGTGCAAAACAGAAAGACTGCCTTTCTCATGTGAATCACACTCAACCACAGAAACACCCCTTCCCTGAGGCACACTTCAACAGTGTCTGTCAGTGCACAGGCTGAATGTTATAAATTAACATTCAGAATGCACAGAAAAACAATCAACACTTGATTATCTAAGCAAAGGAGGGTTTTCTACACTCAATGTACTAAATTTGGAACAAAATAATTGGATCAGAAGTGATTTTTGAAAGCTTTTTCTATGGTTTGATTCTCACAGTTCTGAGACCAAACTGTCTCCAGCTTTCCACTACACACACTACACAGAACTGAGGCTGTGCAAGATAATAAAGAGCCCATGTGATCTGCCATCCCATGAATTAATGCAAAATTCACCTCAAGTAGCAATAAACAGGTGAAGCAAAACGAAGTCCATTCACATCAATGGCACTTTGCATTAAAATTAAAGGGAAGGCGTGTAATACAAGGTGAAGTAGCGCAAAGTCCATTGGAAGCAACACACATCGGGTCGCTGTTTAAAGGTGGAGTAATTTGCTTGGTGTTGTGGAGCACTACACAGATTTTGGCATAATACGTAAAGTGATCCGCGTAGCGAAGTGGGAGCACTTCGCCCACCTCTAGTGCTGGCTGGTGGGCGATTGTAATTGATTTGCAGTCAGCAGAGTAGAGAAACTTGCTGCCAAAACTAAAAAAAAGTAAATGATTCTGGGTTTTCTTGTGCTTTAAATGAATGCTGCAGTGATCGTGTTCCACCATACACTATATAGAACAGTATGTAGGATACCATACACAACAAGGCTAATCTTCCCTCTTGTGGTTACCATGATGACCGAGAGACCTCTCATGTTTTGCTCTCGAGGTCATCAGTCATCATAGTATCCACTTGGGGGAAGAATAGCCTTGTTGTGTATGGTTTTCCATACACTATCCTATATTTATTTCACGTAGTCTCCTTTTTTTAATGTCTTCGCAAACTAGATAGAGAGCATGGGGAGCCCGAAAACATTCCCATCCATAGAATTACTTTATTTCTTGTAACGCTTGGATTTTCTGAGTGGAGGTTCTGCTAAGCAGCTAGATGACTGGGAGTGCATACCAAGATGGTATGTGTGTGCTTTCTAACATTTCAGTGTCAGGTGATGCCTTTCACAATTATAACTGCACCTGATGCTTTGAGAAAGAGGTCACTGGTGTTGAAATGTCAGCAGTTAGCTAGTCAGGTATGTGCCTCTAGCCTTCAAGCAACTTAGCATGTCTGTCTGTCTGTCTGTATGCAAAAGGAGTAGAAGGAAGTGTGACACAGGGCACCATTTTGGGGGGGGCAATTGCCCCCTCCACATTGCAAGCTATTGTTTTTTTTAATGAAACAATGCACCCCTCCCCCCATGCATGCCCTGCAGGTGAGAGTATGTGCCTGGTACCACAGCACATGCACACTGCCTCCCTGCCCAACCGAGTCACCAAGGTCATGGTCACCCAGTCACATGACTCACATGGTGCAAAGCATGCGAGATGAGTAAGAGTCTCACATCGAGTTGTGCTTGTTTCATCATTGTCAACTGACAAGCACTGCACAGCATGTACTGACCAGTTCTAATTACAGCAGCCACTCCAGCACTGCAGCCTGCAGATAAGGAGGAACGAGTTCAGTGGGATGCAAATTCAATATACTCATTTAGACAATTCACAGTTGTGCAGTTTGGTTGGCATTTTGGCTAGACAGTGTGGGAAAAATTGATGGGAGCATACATTGGTGGCTGATGTAATTCTGGGAGAAGATGAGCAATGGTACTGAGCCTGGGGTAGCAGTAGCACAGCTGCTAGTGGCCAGAGAGAGAGAGAGAGTTTGAACTGAAGACTATGGACATGATAAAAAGTTAAATGTAGGAAAAGAAGGAGCCTCGCTACCACCCCCCCGTGAACTTGAGGTACAAATTAGTGCCAAATCAAAACAATGTGTCATGTGAAAATATTTTTATTTATCCACAGATATATCAACGAGGATACAAATCATAAAATAGGGTGTCACCCCTGTTAAAAAGCCCAACAATGTTTCTCTGCCTTCCCAAGAGCTTTATCTTAGGGCACCCTATTTTAAGATTTGTATCCTTGTTGATTTGTCTGTAGATAAATAAAAACTATTTTCATGTGACACATTCTTTTGGTTTTTGGTTCTGACTAGTACCTCACCAGGGGGAGGGTAGAGAGGCTCCTTCTGTTTCTACATTGGTTCTTATTAGTCTTACGCTACTGCAGCTGGTGGAGATCTCCTCCTACAGCTCTGTGGTAGACAGTTTGCATATCATGGCATACTCCCTGACCTAAGAAAATAAATTCCACTCTTTTAGTCTTTCATTTAGGATCTGTGGGCTAAGTGGCATTTTAAGGTATTTGGCCAGGAAGAGACCATGGTGTTACCCACTTTTGTGGTTCCAGATCATCATGACCTGAAACATTAGATATTTCCTCAATAAAATACAGTTGTAACAATATTTTAATTTAGGACAGAAATCTAGCACTAAAGAGCAGTTTCTGAAGTGTTTTTTTAAACTGTGACAGCAAAGCTCAAAGTACAATACTAACATATGTCACTTGTATATTGTATCATTTTAAAAACTTGCTACCTGACAGTTCCAGCATCTTTTTAATGCAGTCTCATTTTTTTTTAATAAGACTACAACCGCCAACACAACAAATGTGTAACTTTTGCCTGAGATGATTCAGATTTGTTCCAGTCCAGCTTAGCTTGTGGTGGCCTACATGCCCCTGGCTCCACCCCCACTAAGTCCCTGGCCCCTTCCCCACTCAGCCACTGGTGCGACCCCAACTCAGCCCCTGGCTTCACCCCCACTGCCCCTCTGACTGATTGTTGTCCCCCCCCATTGAAATCTGAAATGGCGGTCCTGGTGTGACAGAATAAACCTGATATTTTTGTACCCACTTTACAAGATATCATGATATACTGAATTCTGATGAATGTCACAGTAGATATCTAACAAAGCCAGGTGCATCACATTGAAATACTGAACTAGTCTGAAGGTAGCTTTCACAGTGCTGATGACATCCCAATAACTATGTGAAATACTGAACACTGAACCATACAAACATAAGATTTAAAAGTTATTACTATTAAACCAAATGTGCAATGGTCTAACATAAAATATGCAGTTTATCATCACTTGTGATGGGGCAGTAGAGATGTGCTGAAGTTTTAATGTGCTAGTGAAGTTGCCACAAAGTGGCCAAAATTTGCATTTGTGAAGCTTCACAAAGTTTTCCCTACTCTTGGCAACTTTGACTTCACCCAAAATTGCAAAGTTTTCCATGTGAATGGCAGCATTCTGATCACGAAGTGTGGAATTTTGCCCACAAACAACACATTTTCACCTGCAAGCAGCAAAATTCTGCCATTTGCTGGCAAAATTCCATTTGCTGGTAAAATTCCTTACTTAAACTGTTCCCTTTCTTCTCCCAGGCTTGTCTCCAGCCCCCTACTGGGCTTCATGTCTTGTAAGGCAACTCCCAGTGCCTGCTGCCCACCCAGCTGCCCACCCCTGAAGCCCCGAAGATATGGGTTTGAGATTGAGGATTTTTCAGATCCGGCATCTTTTTTACAGAGTGCAAGTCCACTCCCTGCACTCTGAGCTGCCCCTGAGTTCTCACTTGCTTCCCAAGCTGATTTTTATTGTGCTTGATTTTTCAGGCTGCTGGGGTCAGCTGTGTTTATTTTTAAGTGTCTGATTTCCCGTTTGCACATTATTCTTCCTGACCACCAGAGTCTCCACAGCATAACTCCTAATCCTTTTGACTACATGATCAATTCAGTCACTCTAGAGGGACAAAAGATTTTTTTTATTTATTTATTAGACTCTAGGATTACAAGTACCTTTGAGCAAGAACTGCTCATTTACAAAGGTTCCTCGTCAAAGGATGGAGGGTAACATACATACAAAGGTTGGCAATGGTTAACAGTTATAGCACACTTAGAAATTACAGACATTACTGGAGAGCAACTAGATAAAGTAACAGAGTAACAGATTATGAAGCAAAGGACAGTTAGCGTGAGCAGGGTAGGAGGGGTCAATAAGAAGTAGGCAGGCGAGGGCCACTGTCAGAGGAAGGAGGGAGGGAGGGAGGGATGGATAGAAATAGTGCTGGGAAATTTGGCAGTGAGGGATCGATGTCTAATTGGCAGTGAGGGACTGATGTCTGAGATGTGCCATAGTGGTGGGAGGGAGGGAGGTGGGAGGAGGGAGGGAGGGAGGAGAAGGTCAAGGGTCACATAGGAAAAGCAGGAGCCAAAGAGTATAATGCTCTGGTAGGATATGGATCACTGGTCATGAGCAGCTGGGTGGAGGTTGGAGGTTGGAGATAAGCTGCTGCTAGTCACCTCTGTAGCTCAGTACAAGTTGATGAAGACTTCTGGTTAATAGACTCACAAGTAATGTAACTCTTTGTTGGGAACCCCTTAGAATAGAGTAAAATTACTTCACATTGACACCTCTTATTAAGGACAAGGGCGTACCTCTATTACTGAAACCTGATTTGTATATCAGGAAAACAGCCTGTGGGCAAGACTGAAAAATACTGCCACTGTGCTCTGCACCATGAATGGGAATAAATCAGGTATAGTGCTGGTATTGCTACTAGCACTAATTCACTGTTACCAGCCTGCAGTGCTAAACTGTGATACACTGCGCCAAATTAGAATAAACACCAGATTCAACACTACCTGTGGGGAAACCTCCCCTAGCCCCTTACATGGCCCTCCAGTACAACCGCATGACAATATGTGCACCACAAGGAACACCACCAAAGGCTACTACAGCCCATTTCAGGCACCCTTAATTAACTTGATGATACAACACATAAAAACCTATAGAAGCCTCCACCTTAGGAAAAAAATGGAAAAAAAGATAGTTATAAATGCTACAAAGATAGCACTTATCCTGCTACACCTATCTGGGAATGTTCATCCTAACCTTGGGCCCTTCACTGCAGGTAATAACATGACTCAAAGCAAGGGCTGCCTAAAAATAGCCTCATGAACATTGGAAGCCTAATGTAAAATTCATGCAATTCCAGGCCTGGGTCTACCAACAATAACTGGACATTATAAGCCTAACTGAAACCTGTCTGTTTCCAAAAATTATGGACTGCTCAATAGTGCTCCCAGGTTACACAATTTAAAGGCTGGACAGAGCATCCAGGAGAGCTGGGGGATGCCTCACATACCTTTGGGACAACATGCAGGGCAGTACGCTCCTCTCTTCCAGTAACTCCCCTGTGCACGAATTACTGGCCACTCCAAACTTACTAGGGGGCCAGAAAAAGGCAGTCACAGTGATCTTGGTATACATTACCCCAATGAAAAGGCTAAATTAGGACTTCCTAAAGTTATTAAACTCATTAACCAAATCAAGAAGAACTCTGAGGTCCTGATTACAGGGGACTTTAATAGCAACTGGCTCTGTAAAGAGAGTAAGCCTCTCGAGGATTTCATTGACACCACTTACCTTACTCAGCTGGTGCAAGAACCAACTCACCATAATTACAAGACTGATAACAGTACCCTCATTGACTGGGTACTGGCCAGTTGCCGGGAGCGGGTGAAGGGGGTCACTGTTTTACCAGATTCTCTGAGTGACTACTCCCTGATCCTCTGCCTCTGGTCTAACAAACAAGAGAAGGTTGCCCCGATAATAATTGAGAGTAGAGCACTCATGAAAGGCATGCTTAATGACTTCAAAGCCACTCTTGCCAGAGTTGACCGGAATGCACTGGATAAAATCCAGGGGTTCCATGTGATTACGGTGACTATTAAATAGTGACAGTCAAAACGGCAACTTTTTAATAGCAATTGCAACTAAAGTGCTATGTCACAATAGTGATATGCTGTAAATGCTGACTGTAACAATGGTGACTGGCCCATAATATTGAAGCTCACACACGTAGTTAGAAATTACTGTATATGCAAGACCGCGTAGATATTCACCCACCATCCTTCTCCACCTATTTATCCCTCTCCAGCTGTCTCTCAATCATCAGCGGGGGAGGAGGTGGTTTGTCCCACCTGCACCCCAGTACTTTTATATTCTAACACCGAGGTGCTCATTGATAGTAGGGTATTTAGATATTCCCTGACAGGCGCTCATTTGACAAGGTCGCTCATTTTGTTACATTTCTACACAGGTAACACAGTATGATGCAGTCACTATTATCATGTGATACCAAATCAAGGACATTGATATAGCATTAAAATTCTTCACAGACAACTTTAATGTCATTTGCAACACCTTTGCACCCTTGAGAAGGAGCAAAGTCCATGGAACATGGAATGGGTAGCTCACTGGAAGCCTAATGGAGATGATGCATCATAGAGACAACCTGTGGCATAAGGCTAAAGCCTCAGGAATAGCTTATGACATGCAACAGTACTGTGAAGCTAGGAACAAGTACTCCTATTCCATCAGGGCAGCTAAGGCCAAACACTACAAAAAGCAACTCAATAAAACTTGGGGTAATGGTAAAAGGTTTTGGGACAACATAAAAGAGTTGCTAGGTAAAGCTGATAAGAAAGTACCCTCTATGCTCAACCTTAATGGTGGCACCACGCTGGGCCCTCTAGCCATTGCCAACTCCGTCAATGCTGCTTTCACAGGTTTGAGTTCTGTCCTCCCTCACGATTATCTTAATGACTCAGTGGCTCCAGAGATAACACTAACTCACTTAGCAACCACCCAAAATTCTATTTTAGGCACATCTCAGTAAAGGACACTAAGAAATACACAAAAAGACTGCTAGAGAAAACAAAAATAGGTAGCAATTTAATTGACATGAAAATGGTGGGACTCACCCTTGATGAGCTAATTGACCCAATCACAAAAATCTTCAACAATTCCCTATCCTTGGGAAAATTCCCTGCCCTGTGGAAGCAGGCACTCATCACACCAGTGTACAAAACTGGTGACTGAGCTTCCACGGCCAGCTATAGGCCCATATCCATACTATTCCCCCTCTCTAAAGCACTTGAGAGAATAGTGTCAGACCAGCTTACCGAATAACAACAAAGAAAGAGGTTGTGTGCATACTGGAGGCAGCGGTGCCCATGCAGAGCTGCCAGCTCAAACAAATTCAAAATCAAAGAAAGTATGGCACTCAGGCAGTAAAGTTAATCAGTGCTATTTAATTGTCGGCAAGGAGCCTGTGTCCAGAACCAGTAGACCCTAGTGCTTCATCCCTTCAGTGGGACTTCAAATGGGGGCATATCTGAGATTCAAGCAAACTATTGAAGCCATTTATACAAAATCTCTTAACGTGATACATACATTAGAAAGTACTACCCAGTGCAATAATGTGAAAAGATGAATATAAAAGTGTTTTTTTGCTGCACTAAATCATAACTAGGACATTAGTATAATCATCATAAATTTCTAATCAGTATTAAATTCAGGTCCTAGCTGCAATATAATTTAAAGTGCATTATTTAAGGATAGAGAATATCTATATGAAAAAGTTCTGAATCAAAATATTACCTAAGTTATTTCATTCATTTATAAATAAACAAATAATTTCCTATACTAACTATAGACAAAGTACTGAATCAATTATTAACATGAAAAATAAATAGTTTATTAGAAAAATAGGCTATACTTGTTCAAAATAAAGATTACAAGGGGAAGTCCTTTGGGGGTGCAAGGTAGCAGGTTAAATAATTGAATACTATAGGTTGCAGATTGGAAACAGTAGTCACATAGACCTAACATAGTGACATAAAAGTATGCTTACTGTAGGTTTAGTATCTATTATGAGAACAACTGTAAAGAACAAGGCTATGACTTGAATATTCCTTACATACAGTCAAAAAGGAGAGAGAAGATGAAAAGAGAATAACCTTTCCCAAGTTGAAAATAAGTGTTTGAACTTAAATCTGTGCTCCGTGGGCACACTCTCACAACAAGAATCTATTACTATGGGAGGCAGTAGAGATACAGTGATTCACGAGACCACTGATGCACAGGACTTACCTACAACTGATGTGAATTTATTGGACTTATCAACACATAACCTTGAACAATGGGAAAGTACCAACTGGGACGCAAACATCACTGACAATATTGATGTTACTGCTTTATTAATGGAAACAGAAACTGAACCTATAAGTACTAACTCACAAAGTGAATTAACTATGAAATTCAAACCAAAATCAATTTTTTATGTCCCCCGATTACCAATGCAGCAGTCAATGTTTTTGAAAAGTGTTTATCAAATGAAGCTATTAATATCTTTAATGACAAACAGATAAAATATACCAGAAATCTAGATAAAAATAAGTTTGAGGACTTCCGGTGATGCAGTCGGTTCAAATGGATTTTTAGCTTAGTGTTCCATCCCCCGGGTACACAATCCAATCTAATCGTGTGCTCCAAAAGTGAAATCTGCTGCAAAACAAAATCAATTCATCCAGTGAGAGATTCCTAAAATGGGTTGTACTAAAAGGAAGGGGCTGTTGAGCTCCCAGCCACATAACTTGAATCTGAAGGCTCAACTGCCTGTAGGTTTCAGCCCTGCACCTTCACGGTCCTCCCTGATTTCTGGCTCTACGGAAGAAGATTCAGGCTTAGAGTCAGGCTCCACGGTCACCATAATGGATACACACAACATCCTGAAACTCCTCCATAGAACTGATGACAAAGTGATGGATATACAAAAGGATTTCAAGAGATTGGAGGCTTGAACCTCCGCAGTGGAAAATCATCTAGAGACTGTACAAAATGAACATGTGGCCTTCAGGAGGTCACTAGCTTACCTCCACAAAAGAGAGCTAGCACTTGCCCTTTGTGCTGAAGATGTGGAGGCTAGATCATGGAGGAACAACATCTATGTGTTTGGCATCCTGGAGGGAGCAGAATGAGAAGACATGCCTGGTTACATGGAGTGCTGGCTCCACACAGAATTACGCCTGGGAGAAGATTTTGCTTTAGACATTGAAAGGGCTAATAGGGTTATAGCTCTTAAACCTAAACCAGGAATGCCCCCAAGAGCGAGCCTAATAAAATTCCTGAAGTATCCCACTAAGGAAAAAATTCTACGGCTGGCTTGGGCAAAAAAGGATCTGAATTTTGATAGAACAAGGGTCTATGTGGATCAGGACTTTCCTCCAGTTATGATGGCTAAACAAAAAAAAGGTGCTATATGTTGTTAAGCAGTTGGGGAGAAAGGACTGCACTCACAGCTTTGTTACCCTGCTAGGCAGTGGGTTGAAACTAAATAAGGACCCAAACTCTTTGATAATCTCCTGGTGGCTGGTCCCTTCCTGGAAGCTGAGGGGAACTCTCTCCCTGATCTTAAGGAGGAAAATGCCAAGTGTGAAATCAAGGAACTGCTCTGGTCTTTAGCCCCAGGGAGTTGCCTAGGAACCAGATCCAGATCGGACTCCCTACTTCCCCTGCATTCTGATATGGCTAAGTGGATTGTTCCTCATAAGCAAACCTGCCTACCTTGCAGAAGACTAATGCCAATAAGTTCCTTATTGCCATTAAGCAGCAAATTGCAGGATTCCATTAAAAGTGTAGTAATTTTATAACCAGAGGGAGTGAGATACAACTGAATTTGCTTGATTGTTGGGGTTGAGACCTAGGATTTAGAGGGATATTTTTGCAACATTTTAAAAGTGTCCTGCTGGCTGAGTAGTTAAGTTTTTATCCCTGGTTTCACTGAAAGATTTTGTGTATTGGAATCAGACAGCAGCCTGCCTACATTGAAAGGCCTGCTTACATCACAGGTGTCACTAGTCAATCAGTTGGCTTAATTCTTAAGATTTTCAGTGCAGGAAGAGTGTAAAGCACAGCTGACTTATTTTGGGTCTGACCGCTTTCAAAGCACAAACCACCAGGCTGTTTTGGGGCTGGGGAGGGTTACCTGTGTCTGAGTTGGATGTCTGGATTTTTCTCTGTTTGATTAGCAGGGTATTTTCTCTGTCAAATTGTTGTGTAGGGCATCTTGCTGACAGGAAGGCACTCATCGTAGTGCTGGGTCAGAGCTTTTAACTGATTGGTTTGCAAGGGCACAGTTTAGGACCAACCCTTCCCACCCTCACCCCACCCACCCCTGGAAATAGTTCCTTTATACCTGGGGTTCTGACATAATTTCTCAAGAGTGCAAGGTGCATATCACTGTCATATCCTCTCTAGCACACTGCACTGACAATATTAGCATACACATTGTATAATATATATATTTCTATATAACAAACCAATCACACACACACACACACACACACACACAAAGAAAAAAGTAGATAAACATGTGGGGAGTAGTACAATGTAATGGCTGTGGGGCAGAAGTCTTCCGGGAGTCTTTCTGGAGGCTGAGATGTTGCCCTATTTGCAGACAACTCTCTGCCCTGAGGGAGGAAGTTGCCCATCTTCAGGCCATGCTGGACAGTAGTAAGGGAACCTTCCTCCAGGCCACACTGGACGGTAGGAAGGGAACCTCCCACATCCAGGGAGCACCAGATCCACCACCACTACCTCAGAGGTTGCGAAGAAAACACAGCAGTTGGACTACAGTGGGCTCAGGAAGGGTGAGGATGGTGGAACAGAGGCACATCCAGTCAGTTGTTCCACTCCACAATCCATACACCATTCTAGGGAAGCATAGCTCCCCTATGGATGCACTCACAAAGGAGACTAAGGAGGCTGAGGACAGCTGTCACAAGGGAGGCCCACAGGAAGGAGACAGAGGACACCACAAGGAAAAGAAGCAGCTCCTAGTGGGGGACTCAATTATTAGGGGAATAGAACTGGGGGGAGCAGGGAAAACTGAAGTAAGGTGCCTGCCTGGTGCCATGGCTTGGAGGGACAGGAAGCGCATCCCCAGGATCATGGGAAAAGCTGCACAGGAGTCTGAGCTGGATGTCATTGTCCACCTAGGGACAAATGACTTGGTTCATCATGAGATTAGAGCAGTGCAGAAGGACTTTGTAGAATTGGGGAGGGGCCTAAGACAAGTAGCACACACGGTATCCTTCTCAGAAGTGCTGCCTGTCAATGGCATGAGTGAGGCGAGGGTACTTTGCACCATGCAGTTTAATGAATGGTTGAAAAAATGGTGTGGAGCACAGGGGTTTGGCTCCATTGGGGACTAGGGTTCCACCTGGAGGACACCAGCCTATACTGGCAGGATGGTCTACATCTGTCCAGGAAGGAACAAGTCTTTTGAGCAATTGGTTTAAATGTTTCATTGGCAAGCTTTTAACTAGGCCAAGGGGGAGGCACTGATAAGCAGCAGGAAAATCCCGGCCTCCCTACAAAGCAGGGTACTAAATGAGAAAAGACCAAGGTAGAAAGGTCAGTGGGGGATGATGCAACAGAAGGTAAAGTCATCAAAAAATGGAGAGCAATGAGTACCAATGCCCGTAGTCTGAGTAACAAGCTTCCTGAATTAGTGGCCTTGATGGAGGAGGAACATCTGGATATCGTGGCAGTCACAGAAACATGGTACACATAAAACCATGACTCGGATGTAAACATACCAGGATACACTATCTACAGGAGGGACAGGGAGTGTAAAAGAGGAGGAGGAGTAGCTCTTTACATAAGGGAAGGAATCAAAGCAACAGAACAAAAGGATAAACAGGGAGGAGAAGAAGCACTGTGGGTAAATTTGGAGACCGGCAATGGCACCACAATCCGCACAGGGGTTGTATACAGACCCCCTTCTCAGGGGGAGGAAATGGACAAGGAAATGATAGAAAGTATACTTAGAATGGCAGAAAAAGGGGAGATATTGCTGATGGGTGATCTGAATATGCCAGATGTTAACTGGAGTGCAGTTGCAGCAGCCACTTCTAAGAGTGGGGTTATTCTAGATGCCCTACAGGGGGCATGCCTTAGACAACTAGTATTGGAGCCCACTCAAGAGGGAGCGATCTTAGACCTGGTTCTCTCAAATGGAGATGAAGAGAGGATCACAGATGTAGAAGTGGGTAGCCATCTGGGAACTAGCCACCATCGAACAGTATGGTTCACAATAAACACAGCAATAGAGTCAGTCACACAAAGACAAAGGTACTGGATTTTAGCAGGGCTGACTTTTGTCAAATGGGTGAGTGCCTAGGAATGCACTAGCAAATGGGCAGGAAGAAGGGGTGGAAGAACAATGGGAATAATAAAACTGCCATCACAGAAGTATCAAGCCTTTGTGTAAAGCAAAAACAAACCAAACGAGGTAAGAAACCACTATGGTTCTCAAAGGAAGTGGCAGTGAAGGTTCAAGAGAAAAAGAAAGCATTCAGGAAGTACAAGGAATCACAGAAGGAACAGGACAGAGAATTGTATCAGTTAAAGCAAAAGGAAGCTGGGAAGGCAGTCAGAACAGCAAAGGCCGAAACCGAGGAAAAGATAGCCAACTCAGTTAAGAAGGGGGATAAAACCTTTTATAGGTACATCAGGGAGCGAAGGAAGACCAAGGGAGGGATAGTGAGGCTTAATAAAGGGGAGGGAGGGTGGGCAGAGGGTGACTGTGAAAAAGCAGAGATACTAAACAAATATTTTTGCTCAGTATTTACAAAGGAAGAGGGGAGGTACCTAAAACAAACAGTAGAAACACTCTGGATACAGAAGTTGATACCAGCCCATTTACAGAAGAAAGGGTTCTGAAAGAACTCTAAAACTGAAGGTGGACAAAGCAATGGGGCCTGATGGGATTCATCCCAGAATTCTAAAAGAACTAATGGGTAGAACTAGTGACACCACTGACTACCTTCTTTAACAAATCATGGGAGGATGGGGTGGTAACTCGAGGACTGGAGGAGGGCAGATGTGATTCCCCTTCACAAAAGTGGAGCAAGGCAGAAGCAGGAAACTACAGACCCGCTAGTTTAACCTCAGTGGTAGGGAAAATGATGGAATCACTTCTGAAGGAAAGAATTGTTAAATATCTAGAGGCCAGAGGGGCACAGGACCCAAGGCAGCATGGATTCACAGCGGGAAGGTCATGCCAGACAAATCTGATAGATTTCTTTGACTGGGTAACCAAAGTAGTTGATCAGGGAGGGGCTGTGGACATGGTCTACCTAGACTTTAGCAAGGCATTTGACACAGTCCCACACAAAAGATTAATATACAAGTTAGCCAGCCTGGGAGTGGGTCCCAAGATGACAGCCTGGGTAAAGAATTGGCTGGAGAATAGGACTCAGAGAGTAATAATAAATGGAGTCCAATCTGAAAAAGGGGTTAGTAGTGGTGCCGCCGGGTTCAATGTGGACCAGTCCTCTTCAATGTTTTTATAAGTGATACATTGCAGAGGGACTGGAAGGAAAGTATGTCTCTTTGCAGATGGACACAAAGATCTGAAACAGAGTTGATGCACAAGGTGGAGTGGAAAGGATGAGAAGGACTTGGCAAGGTTAGAGGAATGGTCAAATGTATGGCAGCTTAGATTCAATGCTAGAAGTGCAAGGTAATGCACCTGGGAAACAAAACCCAGGGAAGAGTACAATGGGGGTGAGATACTAACAACAACAAAATTGAAAGGGACCTGGGGGTAGTCATATCAGATGACCTAAAGGTGGGCAAGCAATGTGAGAGGGCAGAAAGGAGGGCTGGGCGATACTGGGATGCATAGGGAGAGGCATCACCAGTAGAAAACAGGAAGTTATTATCCCTCTGTATAGACAGCTAGTGAGACCCCATCTGGAGTACTGCATGCAGTTCAGGAGACCCAATCTCTGCAAAGACATAGACAGGATGGAAGCTGTCCAGAGGAGGGCAACTAAAATGGTACAGGGTCTGCACCGGAAGACATATGAAGAGAGACTTAAGGAGCTTAATATGTATAGCCTCAAGGAAAGGAGAGAGAGGGGGGACATGATAGAAACTTTCAAGTACCTCAAGGGAATCAACAAAGTCCAAGAGGGTAGCATCTTTCAAAAAAAGAGGCGGAAAGAACAAGTAAAAGCAATTTGAAGATAGAAGGGGGTGCCAGAGGTAATTTGCTGTGCATTTTTCACAGAGAGGGTGGTGGATGTATGGAACGTGCCTTCCAGAGGAAGTTGTGGAGTCACAAACAGTGGTGGAATTCAAGCATGCATGGGACAGTCATAAGGCAATTCTAAGGGGTGGGGGTAGGAAGAAGTAGGCTGCTGGTTAACTAGGATCTGCAGCTTATCCATCAGGTAGGGAAATGGGCAGACTGGGTGGGCCAAGCGGTCCTTATCTGCCGTCAAATTCTATGTTTCTATGTTTCTGTGCTGACAGAGTTCCCATGCCCCTTCTAATAATTTGGGGACAGACAGAGGCTTTGCAGTGCGAACATGTTAAGTTGCAAATGAATCTGCAATCTGAGTGACAGATCTCTTTCTCTCTCATCCATTACTTTCCCACTAGCTTGAGAGGCATGAAGGACAGTAGATCCAGAGTTGAGTGGAGGGGAACTTTTCTAGTAGGGTTAATGTTCCCAGGTCTGACTTCTTGTGGTGTCGGACCCATTTGATACCCCCTCCTTATAGCTCCCTCAAGGCATTTGTTCTGGTCCTTTCCCTGTTCCCCACTCCAGCCTCATCGCAGAGTCGCCACACCCTTTCATCTGGGATTGCACACCATTCATCCTGGGCCTGCCACAGCATGCAAGTAAGATGTCAACTCTTTTGTGTGACCATGGATATACCATGGATGTATTTGTGTGGGTCCTTGCTGCCTTCAAATGTGGGCCCAGCTCCATCCATCTGAACACAGGGGATATGCAGCATTATATCTTGAACTTATGGTGACTTTCTCCTCGAGTTGTTATGGGGGGTGGTGTTCTTGTTTCAGGACATTGACTGGAAGGATTTGTGAACAGCAGCAACTAGGTGTCAAGTTTTATTCCCCCACCCAAGACAGTACTTTTGAGAAACATAGGCCTGGATCAGATGAAGACTTCCCTGGGGTCTGCCTCCTCCCCATCTGTCAACGACATTTTAACCACAGATAATTATTTAGATGGACATGACTCTGGGACTTGATCTCCTATTTGTAAATGTGTGATCTTTCTCTTAGAGGCGGGGGTTAGAGGTTTGGAATTTGTAAGGTACATAGAAATGCAGGATTCCGGCATAGGACTCCCATTGTATTCTTAAGATATGTTTTGGGTGGGGTCTGATGTCCTCGAGGGAACCTAGTGTTGTCATTTAGATGCCCACTCAGGAGGATTGAGCCCTCAGATTGGCTCTATCACTTAGAAGTCTCTTTACTAATTCAATATTATGTTGATGTTACAAGTTTTTTTTAGCATGCTAAGTATAATACAATGTTCATGGTAGGTGTACCTGGGGCCTGCAAGCTGGGCCTTCCTCTCACCGGAACTTTATTTAGAGGGCACTGATCACGAAGCTCGCAGAGCTGAGCTTTGGACCCTTACCCTCACTTTAAGGGTTTGGTTCCCTTGGGGATTTCATCCACATCTTGCCAACCCAGGGGGATTTGTACCTCCTACGGTTGGCAGCTAGGTAGTGCCTGCTGTTGCACTGCCCTTTTCTGGTCAGTTTTTGACCTCCCCCAGTCACATCAGGGGGTTAGTTCTGTTTTGGATCACCAGTTGTGATGCTTATTAATGTAAAGTTTAACTGTTTGTTATCTTTGTCTTCTTCCCTATTGTTGTTTTACTTTTTCTGTCCTACCTGCTATGATGAGAAAGGAGGAGGTAGGTGGAGTATATGTGTATGCTTTGGATCTGAGAACGCAAAAAACATTATGCTGCTAACTTTGCCATGGCTGAGTTAAAAGTTTGTTCTTTGAATGTGAAGGGCATTAATAATGTCATTAAGCTCACTAGAAGTTTGCCAGAACTCAAAAGAGAGAAATGTGACAGTCTGCTTGCAGGAAACTAGGCTTTCCACCCATGAGCATTTAAAGTTCCGTAGGGCCAGATTCGGGGCAGATTACTCTGATGACCATCATCACTTTAAAAAAGCAGGCATGGCGATATTAGTCAGAATGGGACTCTCGTTACAAGTCCAGAAGATAACTACGGCTGGCACTGGTTATATAGTGGTGCTGTCTGGGACATATAGTGGCCGACCTTTACATATTGTTGCAGTGTATGCTTCCCCCACCACGGGGGAATTCTTTTGCTTCCTCTTCTGCACAGTGGCTGGTCTTCCCATGGATCAGATTATCTGTGTGGGGGATTGGAATTGCGCTGAGGACCTAGGGCTGGATAGAAGTCTTCCCGGAGGGACCTCATCCAAGGCATGTACTCCTCTGCTTAAAAATTTATGAACTGAATCAGGACTGACTGACTCCTGGAGGTACTTAAACCCCTCAACAAGGGATTTTACTTTTTTACTCACCAGCAACCAATTCATACTGTAGGTTAGACAGATTCTACACCCAAAAAAGGACTACTGCATACAATTCATGATGTTCGTATTCTTCCACTCACATTCTCAGACCACGCTATGATCCTTGCACATATTAGATGGGAGACACCACCTCGGGGTGGGGGTTGGAGAGTTGATCAAGGGTTAATTAACGACAAACAATATGTAGAATCCACCAAAAAGGTTATCCAGAATTACTTAAAAGAAAACGTGGAAGCAGACCCCCCCCCCAAATTGATATGGGACACTTTCAAAGCTGTAGTTCTAGGCCACACTATTGCCTACGCTTCCCATAAAAACAAGCAACACCAGGCTTATCTCAAAGAAACCACTGAGAAAATCAGGGAGTTGGAAGATGAGCATAAACACACTAGGCTTAGTTCCACTCTGGCTCTCCTACGGGAGGCTAGATCAGTATATAATACACTTATGCTGAAATGTACTGAAAACTCACTGAGGTACACCAGGCAGTGTTTTTATGAAAGGGGAGAGAGGGACGTCAAACTGCTAGCCCAGAAACTCAGAAAACAGGAAGTGGACAGGTATATTCCTGTCATCTGTTCTGAGAACCCTGATCTGCCCTCCTGAACTCAACCCGCAGACATAGCTAATGAATTCCTCCATTTCTACAAGAATCTTTATTCTGCAGAAAGGGGACCCAAGCATGCCCATAAAATTCAGGAATTTCTCAGCCTAGCAACTGTACCCACCCTGACTGACACTCAAAAAGACATACTAGACTCTGCCTTTTCCGAAGCAGAATTGGCTGGAGTGATTAAATCTCTCAAACCCGGAAAGGCACCAGGCCCAGATGGATTCATCTCCGAGTTCTACAGATGTTTGGCAAAAGAGGTGACACCTTTGCTTACCTGGATTTGTAATATGGCCCAGGAACCTGGAGCAATCCCAGATACCTGGGATGAAGCCCTCATTTCAGTATGCCTAAGTCTGGAAAGGACTTGTCCCAGTGCTTGAGTTACAGACCTATCTCTTTATTAAACCAGAATGCAAATATTTTTGCTAAAGCTATAAGCACGTGCCTCCAAAACATTATCCCTGGCCAGGTACATCCTGATCAGGTGGGCTTCATCCCAGGTAGACATATCCAAGATAATATGCACCTCCTGCTGAATGTTCTCTCCTCAGCCAGCTCTCCCCTGGATGGAGTCCTCTAGGCAGTGGTTTCTCTCAATGCAGAAAAGGCGTTCGACCACCTGGACTGGACTTACTTAGATCTTACGCTGGGAAGACTTGGCTTTGGGGACAAATTCAGGAGCTGGATAAGGAACATCTATAATGATCCCTGGGCATGGATCCAGGTGGACGGGGCCACCTCCCCTCCTTTTGAGATTCGGAGGGGCATCAGGCAGGGCTGCCCTCTCTCCCCTCTATTGTTCACCCTCAGCTTAGAGCCTCTTGCTGCCCACATCAGACAAACTGAGGTATTTCGGGGGTTTTGGGTGCAGGACAGAGGGTTAAAAGTGTTGTTATATGCAAATGACACCTTTCTTTATGAATCAGATCCCCTGCATACCCTCCTGAAGATTTTTAAATTTTCAGCAGATTTCGGAGAGTTCTCCGGATATAAGGTCAACCGAGCAAAAACAAAGATGATCCCAGTGGGTGTTCTTTTGGGGGCTTCACTCCCCAATTTGGGCCAAATTAAATGGGCAAAACTGGGTTTTAGATATTTTGGGACCTGGATCTCTAAGGACCTAAAGGAAATTTACCATTTTAATCACTTAAAACTACTTCAAGAGATACAAACAGATTGTAATCACTGGAAAGAATTGCCCCTCTCACAATCTGGTAAAATAGAGTGTGTATAGATGAATATCCTGCCCCGATTCTTATTTGTCTTTATATCTCTACCAATTAGACCACCCAAAACATTTTGGGATAAATTTACAGTCCACACTATCGAGATTTATCTGGTCAGGGAAGAAACCCTGAGTCAGATGGAAGGTTTTAATAGCTCCAAATAAGGGAGAAGGCCTAGGACTCCCCGATTTTCAAAAATATTTTTGGGCTGCACAGCTGCAGGCCCTGATTCCATTGATGAAGAGTGCCCACTCCCCACAATGGGCAGAGTTAGAGGAAGGCCCCCTTCCTCTGCCATGCACAGAAGATATGCTATTTTTGGACGCCACTAGATCAAGGCTGATATCATTTGACAATCCCTGGGCCCAGGTGCTGAGCCAGGCATAGAAAGTAGCTTTCTATGGGCTTCGCGTGCCCTTGAGGCTTCATCCCCTGACTGCAATACTTAGTTGTTTGGACTTTTTACCTCTCAAGTGGGATCGGGACTTCCATCGATGGGAGAGGGTTGGCCTGTGAACTCTGGGGCAATTCTATATTGGAGAGACTGTTAAAACTTTCCAACAATTGAGGAAAGAATTTGGACTTCCACATAAAGATTTTTTTCACTATTTGCAGACGAGACATTATTTGCTAGTGGACAATGAGGGCCTCCACTTAAAGACCCATCCCAACCCCCTACAAGAATATATTTCCTCCCTGATTCTCTCAACAGACTCGAAGGGACGAATGTCCAAAATTGCACAATGTTTGTCCATGGCAGAGCCAGATCACTTACTCCATGTTAAGGAAAGCTGATTGATAGAAGCAGGAATCACCTTAACTGAGTGGGAAGGCCAAGGCATCCATATTACCTTGGCTTCATTATTTTGGAGGGAATTTAGATGGCGGCTTGTTGTCCATTATTTCTGTCCTCCTGTAGAGACTAAACATTATGGGAAATACTCCTCCGACCTTTGTTGGAGAGGCTGTCAGGCCAAAGGTGTGTATTTCCATATTTTTGGGGAATGCCGGAATTTGTCGGAGTACTAGGATGCACTACAAAAGGTTGTGGAGGAGATTAGCAACCTCACCCTTCCCTCCACTGCCCAGTATTGGTTGTTTGGCCTCCTTCCAGACCTTCTGAGATCCAATCACTTTGTTACTTGTTTTACGTATTTTTTGCAGTGGCCCTTAAGGCTATAACCCTCTGCTGGCTCACTCCTAAGAAACCCTCTCTACACTCTTGGTACAGCATTTGCCTTGGAATACTAGAAATGGACTGTTTCATGGCCAGGTTGAGGTTTCAAATGGATAAATTTAAAAGCAGATGGCTTCCTTTTTTCCATTACATGGCCTCTAAAGAACAAAAACATTTTGGGAAATTCTAGCACTGCAAACTTAGTGGGTGGACTCTTGCCTCCCCCCACCCCATACTGAGAAACAGACTCTGGCAGACTCCCACTCTCTGAAGGGGTAGTTGGAAGTACTGGTCCTAGATAACAGTTAAGGTTGAATACTTTCCTTCCCCTCTCTCATCTTTCTTCTCTTTCTTCTTCCCTTTCCTTTTTAGTATATTTTAGTTTCCCTCTCTGCCTAACCTTCCACCTAGTCCATTGACTCTAGGTGGTAGACCCTATCTGGATATTCCAAGGCAATGCACAATGGACTTTTGCTAACGTAATAGTGTTTTCTTATGTTGATTTGTTGGAGGCATGGTGGAATGTACCCTGTATTGTCCCTGTATGACTGTACATTTTACTATCTGTAATTGGAAAAAACTTGAATAAACTATTTAAAAAAAATGAGTTTCAGGCCCTACAAGAAATTGAAAACCTTAAAGGTGTCATAATAAAAAAATCAGACAAAGGGGGTAATTTTGTCCTTATGGAAGAAGCCTGGTATGTAAACAAATGTATGGAACTATTAAATGATGGTTTAAATTACAAAAAAACTTGTTAATGACTTAACTACCAAATTTCATGCAGATCTCTGTGAATTTATTGACTGGGGACTTAGATGTGGCTGGCTGAGTTAAAATGAAGCAGAATATATAAAAGCAGATTACGCATAGTACCTGCTTTTTATATTCTGCTTAAAATTCATAAAAACTTGGCAAATTCACCAGGCAGACCAATTGTGTCCAGGACTGGTTCACTTACACACAATTCGGGCAGTTTCATTAACAGTCATTTACAATCAAAGGTACTCACTCTGGACTCATATTTAAAAGACAGCATATATCTTCTAAAAAAACTTGAAGGAAAACTCTGAAATTCAGAGTACTGCTGGTTTACAGCTCTATGATGCCGGTTCGACAAGAAACACGCCAACCAGTATCACAGCACCAGGCTCCGTGCCAACCGTGATTTGCAGTTGGCATGGAGCCGCACACATCAGAGCATGTTTTTTTACAGAGGGGTTTTCACCTCTGAACCCCCCACCCTCCCATTAGTTTAGATTACTACCCTAGTCAGAGTTGTCTGGAGGTGGTCAGGGAATGTGTTGTCGGTCCCAGGCGCATTTTACTGTGACATGGCTCTGTTGTCGATATCGAGGCATGTCGCAATAGAAGTTTCACTGTTTGGGGGGCATACCCTGGCTTACCATTGATGTCAATAGCCTATATACCTCAATTAGACACAATCTAGGCATTAGAGCAACCGATTACTTTTTTGAAGGGGAAGACATTATTTCATCACATTTTTGGGGGTGGACACTCAATATTGCATTGACACATAATTATTTTACATTTAACAACCAGTATTACTTGCAACCATGTGGAACAGTGATAGGGGTGGCATTTGCCCCATCATTTGCAAACTTATTCATGGGTTATTTTGAGGATAGATACGTTAAAGATGGCGGACACAATAAGTGTCATAACCACATAACTTTATGGTTACGTTTTATTGGTGTCTTAATTTTCATATGGAAAAAAAGAAGAAAATCTGATACCTGATTTTATCTTGTACCTCAATAATAATGACATGGGTTTAACTTTTACTTGTCAATCAAACAAAGACAGTATCACATTTTTGGACTTAGAGTTAACAGGCATTCATGATAAGGTAATTAAATTCAAAAGTTTCAGGAAAACCACAGCAGGTAATACTATATTGTGATTGGTTGGCATCCATGGCACTCCAGACATTACCTCATGGGTTTCAGCCCACCTGATAGGCTAGTGATGCACTGACCCAGATCAAATTTCCAACATATCCAGGTCCCAGAAACCCCTGCTCTCCAGTTTGAATCGTGCATCTGAACAAGGCAGTAGCACACCAGGAACCCCTGTCTGCTCTTCAAGGTAAGAACTTTTTAAAAAAAGGCTATATCTTTCTAGCTTAGATCATACAGCTGCCATATGGCCATAGTCATAATTGTTTCTAAACAGGTGCAGCTATTTTCTGTTTTTTTCTTGTTTGCTGGTCCTGCTTTGAGTGGTGGAAGGCTTGGGTAAGCGCCTCTTGCTGGTTCCCCAACCCAGCTGCTAAGGGAGTCTTAGCCAACCCACCCAAGAAGCGGACCTTTAAAATTGTAAATTTCTTGTGGTTATTCCAGTGTCCTCGGCCCTCCAGGCATTCCCCCAGGTCAAGGGCAGAATGTAGCTACACCACGCTAGGTCCCTTGACGTGCTTCACGCTCACTCACCCTCCCCTCCTCCTTCTCCTCCATTGTTTTCCGCCGCCGCTGGCGGCCCCTCCACCGCGCCGTTGCGCCATGTCCTCCCGCACAGGCGCCAATGCGCCGGTCCTCCTTCCTCAGGCGGGGCTAGGGAGCCCTCTGGGCCTCGCTTGGGGCCTCGCCTCCTGCGACTGGCGTGTCGTCCAGAGCCTCCACTAGGCCTTCTCGCACGCCAGCCGACGTTGCCTCCATGTTGTCTCCTGCTCTAGCGAGGGAGATCTGCCTCTCCTGGATCGCCGCCTCACATCGCGTGCGTACTCCTCATAGAGAGAGAGAGGCAGAGAGAGAGAGAGAGAGAGAAGGATAGAGATCGGGGAGCGAAATGAAAGCCCAATTCCCCTAGGCAGGGGCTCGGGCCTGTGGGGGTCGTGGTGGTGAAGGGCAGGTCCTTCAGGACACAGGGGATCTGCACATCATGTAGGAATAAGCAGCGTGAATCTGCAGGCACTTCGCAGAGCAGCGTATTTTTAAAAAAAAAAAAAAAGAAGGGGTCTCACAGCTATGAAATCTATTGATACCTTGCCTTGCTGGAAAGATTGTTTGTTTGTTTACTAGATACAAGGCTGAACATGTTCCATGGAACTCAGATTAAAAGTGGTGTGTTCAGGTTGTTGCCTTGGTCTTGGGGGTCCGTCTTGTTTTAAGGTGAAAAGGGTCATAGAAATTCTCCTGGAGAGCATTGTTGGTAGACCACCACCTGCACCCTTTCGTACTTACAAATTCAAGGATCCTTTCTGGGAGTGACTTTAATGAGCCAGTGTACTGCCTAAAAACTTACAGTAGAAGAGAAGTTTAAGGCAGTCAACTGTTACATTTCATTCTGAGGTAAGCAGTTTCTCTCCCTTTGGGTAATTAGAAGATTGTGTACTTGATGTTAAAGGGGTGAGACAAGGTTGGAACCTGGCACCTGATGAAGCTAGCAGAGAAGGTCGAGGGGCCTTGGCAACCTTTTCACGCTAGGGTTCCATTCCACCACCTGTCCTCACAGCGACCCTGGCAGGTGTTTTTCTTTGCCGGTCCTCATCCAGTGCCTGCCACCTCCCATACGGGCCCTGGCACATTAGACCACTTCAATTTATTCTGCAGGGGTCCCCATAGCACCCCACCTCGGGCACACCATCTGCAGCCTCTGTGATACAGGCTCCTTATAATGCAAAAAAAAGGGGAGAAAAGCTGTGACCTAAGTCCCCAAATATGCCTCTCTCTATTCCAGATGGTGAAAGCAAAAGCAAATGCCTTTGTGCAGCGCCATCTTCCTCCCCAAACCCGGCCCCCCGCTGTGTGGCCTGCCTTCTCCTAGACGACGACGACTCCTCCTTAGGAACGGACTCCCACCACTCAGCCCCTGTGCAAACTTGACCCAGCAACCCTACGTGGATGGATCCGGCTCCTTCTGATCCAGAATCAACAGGACCGTGGTGGCCATGATGGAGAGCCAGAACTTCATGCTCAAAATCATGGAGAAGCTGGAGTCCCTTACCCAAAATAGGACAAGACATCCAACTCGGAACCTGAAAAGGCTGGGGCCAGCCAGAGGAACTCTATTCCGAGGGGACCTCATCCCGATCATCCCTATAAACCTTGCGCGCCAGGGGCGGAGAGAGAGAGATGATGCAGGGGACGAGGATGTGTGAGTCGGACACCGAGATATCGAGCTACAGATGGCCCCTTCGCTTACTTCGAAGTTATGTTCCTTCGACACCATCCCAGGGCTCATGAAGGTGATCAAGGCCACAATGGGGTTCGACACCGAAGACTCCGAAGAAGGCGGACCTGAATCGAAACTCGACCCGATGATCCAGCTAAGGCCAGCCACCACAGAGACTTTTCCCATCTGTTCAGCTATTGAGGACATTTTTAACACAGAGTGGCAATCCCTGGACCCAGGCAGGATGCCAAACCGCAAGAACCTGGACAGGATGTATCCAGTGCAAGGGGTAAAATCGGACGCTTGGTGCAGGGCCCCCACCATCGACCCTCAGATGGCAGCACTCAGCAAGAAGACCGTGCTCCCTTGCGGCACGATAGCTCTCAAAGACCCCGCGAGATAAAAGGTTGAGGACATGTTAAAAAGGCGTTTGAGATTGGGGCATCGCTGCTAAGGCAGCTGCCACAGCCATTTACACTACTCGGGCACAGATCCGTTGGCTCCAAGAACTCCAGGAGCAGGCTACCCCTAAGTCCGGGAGGCAGAGCTATTGGAGTGCACCTGGATGCAGCCAGGTATCTGGCGATATGGCGGTAGACACTCTGCAGTCTCAAGCAAGATCCACCGCTATCACCAGCCGGGCCGTAGGGCTCTGTGCTGAAGCTATGGGACGAGACCATGAATCTAAATCGTTGTTGCAGAATCTGCTCCTGCGGGAAGCATGTGTTCAGGGAGGGGCTGCAAGACTATTTAAAGCAAAAAGAGGAGGTAGGGACCTCCTCAAATAGATACAGACCTTCTTACAACCTCTTCTTCTAGGTAAAATTTAGAGACAAACCTTACCAACCCCGCCGAGACACAACTCAGCGATCTCAATCCTTTCGAGGAAGAAGCTCATCCACCAGCTTCCGTGGCCCTTACACTCAGAACTTTCAGCCCTCAGCGTTCAGAGCACGGGGCCAAAGACCAGGAGGGAGAGGTAGAGGATTCAAGGGGAAACAGCAGTGACTGCTTCTCACCTCCGGCACAGGGCCAGGATCCCTACCCCTCAGTGGGGCAAAGACTGGCCCTCTTCGCCCACCGATGGATGACCACAACGTCAGACAGATAGGTTCAAGACGTAGTGTCAAAGGGGTACTCCATAGAGTTAACCCACACCCATATTCCTCACAGGTTCATCTCATCCCCCATAACCAGGAGGAAGACGTCCCCCCACCAGGTCCAACAACTCTTATCAGAGCTGATCCAGAACCGGGCCATCCAACCCATACCAATTCCGGAGCAGGGAGAAGGAATCTACTCCATCTTTTTTCTCGTGCCCAAAAAGACGGGGGAGCTCAGGCCAATCCTAGACCTAAAGTTTCTAAACCAGTACGTAGTCCCACACCTTTTCAAGATGGAGACCATACGTTCCACTCTCCGTTGTATCCGGGTAGGCGACTTCCTGATGTCTATCGATTTAAAGGACGCCTACCTACACATTCCCATCATCCGGAGGCACAGGCAATTCCTCCGTTTCCACATACTGGGCCATCACTTCCAGTACAAGGCGCTACCCTTCGGACTGTCATCAGCCCAGAGAGTCTTCATCAAGGTCTTGATAACCCTAGTGGCCAGACTCAGGGAACAGGGACTGGACATCATCCCGTACCTAGACGACTGGCTCATTCATGCCCGATCCGAGGTCCAGGCTCGGACGCACATGGAAATCGCCATCCAGGCACTCGAGGACCACGGCTGGGTGGTAAATCTAGAAAAGAGCCATCTCAGCCCCATGCAACAGATCGAACATCTGGGGGTGATCATCAACTCTGCCGAAGGGTAGGCAAAACCGGCCCCAGTGCGAGTCCACAACCTCAGGGAGCTTGCGCGCAAGATGAGGGCCAGCCCACACTCCACAATGGGAAAGATCGCCCAATTGCTGGGCTCTATGGCCTCCTGCATAGACCTCGTGCCTTGGGCCAGGTGGCACATGCGCCCGCTCCAAAACCACGTCCTGTCCCGGGGAGCACCGAGCGAGCACAACCTCCACTGCGTGGTACCTCTACCCCAGGCAGTAAGATCCTCCCTAACTTGGTGGACACTGGAAAGGAATCTATCCAGGGGAGTTCCCCTCGAACCACCCCGCCCAGTCGCCATAGAGACGGACGTGAGCCTTTTGGGATGGGGAGCCTGTCTAGGAGAGTCAACGGCACAGGGCCGATGGTCACCAGCGGAGATGAGACTCTCCATCAACATCCTGGAGATGAGGGCCATGTTCCATGCGCTGAGGGCATTCAGGCATCTAATAACCGGTCGGGCGGTCCTGATCCGTTCCGACAATCGCGTGATGGTAGCCTACATAACGAAACAGGGCGGGACCAGGAGCAGAGCCATGATGAGGGAGACAACGGCGGTCCTCAACTGGGCCCAGACCCACCTCATCCACCTGAGCGCAGTCCACCTCGCAGGGGAAACTGAATGTCAGGGCAGACTGGCTCAGCAGACAACAAGTACACCCGGGGGAATGGCACTTACACCAAGCGCTATTCCAGGAGATCCAGGCGGCATGGGGGCCCATGTCCATGGATCTCATGGCATCTCGGGAGAACACCCAGGTCAGCAAGTACTACTCTCGCTTCAAGGACGGTCTCTCCCAAGGGACGGATGCCCTATCACAGGCCTGGAGGAGGGGGAATGCCTACGTCTTCCCACCTCTCCCCCTGATCCTCCAGGTCCTGGCCAAGATCCGGGAAACAGGCCTCACGGTCATCCTAGTGGCCCCATATTGGCCACACAGAGCCTGGTTCACTGCTGCATGAGAGATGACTGTGGACAACTTCCGGATACCCTACCAGCCGGACATGCTTTCACAGGGACCAGTGCTACACCCAGCACCTCGGACCCTGAAACTCATGGCCTGGCTCCTGAAAGGAGGAGACTGAAAGCAACAGGGTACCACGAATTGGTAATCAGTATCCTACTCCGGTCCAGGCGGGCCTCCACCACATCTACATACAAGAGGCAATGGGCCATCTTCACGTGGTGGTATCGAGAACAGGGGACGGTACCCGAACAGACCAATCTGGTCAACATTCTACTATTCCTCCAGCAGGGAGTGGACAAGGGCCTGGCACACTCCTCCCTCAAGGTACAACTGTCGGCCATAGGAGCGGCCATACGCCTCATGGAGGGGTACCCCCCAGGCGCGCACCCCGACTCCATACGCTTCTTGAGGGTGGTGGAGATCATGCGTCCGAGAACCAGGCCGGTGATCGCCCCATGGGATCTCCCTATGGTTCTGGAATCTCTCAAATTGGCGCCCTACGAGCCCCTCCAAGAGACGGATCTCTTTTGGGTCGGCCTCAAGGCATGCTTCCTGATGGCCATCTGCTCGGCCAGGAGGGTTGGGGAGCTTGGCGCTCTGTCCTGTGCGGAACCCTACACAGTGTTCACACCACTGGGGGGGTCAGCCTGAGGACAGTCCCAGCATTCCAACTTCCACAGGGAGCAGCCTATCGAACTACCCACGTTCCCTGAGGATCCTACTAAGAGTCACGGCGGGACCCCTCACCACCTCGATGTGGGATCCGTCCTCGTGGTATACCTGACCAGAACATGCCCCATCCGAAAGACAGAGAGGCTGTTCATCGTCTCTAAGGGCCAGAGGCAGGGACACGCCACTTCCAAGTCTACCATCGCTGGATGGCTAAGACGAGTTGTCCAGAAAGCATACACAGCCAACCAACTGATTCCACCACAGGGGATCAAGGCCCATTCCACCAGAGCGGTGGCTACTTCCTGGGCAGAGAGAGCCAGTGTGTCCACGGAGGACATTTGCAGAGTGGTCACTTGGTCCTCCATACACACCTTCGCCAGACACTACAGGCTGGAGCAACTCCGGGCCGTTCGTCCCTCCTTCGCATCCCAGGTCCTAACTGCAGCTTCCTCAGCCGGTCACTCTTAGTCGCTCTTCCTCCCGGAGGACTAACTGCTTCTTATCTACCCATGAGGTAAGTCTGAGTGCCATGGATGCCAACCAATCACAATGGGTGTTTACTCACCTGGTAAAGGTGATTGTGTTGGTTGGCATCCATGGCACTCCAAGGCCCTCCCTCAGAGCGGCTAGAATGACCGGCTCAGAGCAAAAAAGGGGTACCTAGTGTCCAGTTTTCTTGGGGGATAGACAACATGAACAATGACATAACAAATGACCTGTCGAACTCCCGGGTTCGAGTTAGATTGTTAAAATAGGGGAATTAAGTTCGGGCCCCAGGGCCTTCTTTCTGTCACTTCGTAGTCCGACTCCTTTGTATCCTGGCTCAAGCTTCTGGTATCTATGCTAACATTATACATTGTATGTCCTTTCTCTTTGTACTAATTAACCTTATTTCAGCTATGGAAGATTCGAACTGGAGAGCAGGGGTTTCTGGGACCTGGATATGTTGGAAATTTGATCTGGGTCAGTGCATCACTAGCCTATCAGGTGGGCTGAAACCCATGAGATAATGTCTGGATTGCCATGGATGCCAACCAACACAATCACCTTTACCAGGTGAGTAAACACCCATTATATGCAAACCATGCCCACCCCAAATAAACTGATATCCTCAATTCCATATGGGGAATTAATCCATTAAAAAAAAAACTGTTCAGATGAAACTGAATTTTTAGAACAAGCCACAGCCCTTAAAAGCAGACTTGAGGAGAGGGGTCATGATTCTGAAACCTTAGAAAAAGCATGGACAAAAGTCAGAGATATGGATAGAAGGGAACTTCTAATCCCCCAAAAAGACAAACAAAGACTTAATGCTGGTACCAATATTGAGAATGTTACACAAGGAAAAATGAAGGATGTGGTAACTTTTGTTACAGAGTATAGTCCCCTGGCAGGGCGGGTAGGTGGACTTGTCCACAAATTTTGGCCTTTATTGTTAACCGACTCGATTCAGAAAGAGCATATTTCAGATAAACCCAGGGTTACTTTTTCCAACACAGGCGACAGGGTTACAAGAAGCTATTTTACTTCAACACTTGTGCAACTCAGAAAGCACACCTGACTAGGGAATAAACCAAAATGCCTTCATAAATGTGGATGCTGCAATATTTGCCAGTATGCACAGACAGATAGAGTTTTTATCAAGGATGACAAAATGTTTAACATTGACCATTTTGTAACATCTACCACTCCATTTTGTAATTTTTATCTGTTGGTGTACTTGCCCATTGTTTTATATTGGAATGACCACCCATCCTGCCAAACAGAGAATTGAAGAACACATCAGAGCTATTGCAAATGGTAACATTTGTAATGCATTAGGTTTCCACTTCCTTCAGACCCATAATGGTACATCAGACTGCTTTAATTTTATCATCTTAGATCAACGATACTTAGTCCAGACCGGCTCTGGAGCTGCATGAGCAGTCAGTGACAGCCAAGGAGCCACAACATACACATCATACTAAATTTTGACAAATGCACTTCAAAATAAAATAAAAGTACAATAGCTATTTAATTTACTAAAAACAATTTCACAGTATAACAGTTCATAAGTTAAGATGTACATTATGCGCTAGCAAGGATGGTATATTAATGTATAGCAATTTATACATTGTAAATATCTTCACATTTTGTTTAGTTCAAGGGATAACAAACTGCCATAGTCCAATGTTGTGTCAGTACATCATCTGAATTGCAACTGAATGCTTATTGTTTGTTTGTTTGTTTATTCAAGGTAAAAAACAATTGAGTAAAAACTCATTCGCAATGGTAACCTTTACAAAAATACAAAATACAGGTCAACACTCAACATAATAATTACAATCAAACAACAAACATCAGAACAAAAACATAAAAGAAAAAAGAATATCAATAACAATTACAAGGCTCCTGTATAGATATCAGGGGCCAGATATTCAAACTGCGCCCAAAAAGTGCGTAACAGCAGGAGCCAGCGCAAGTCAATTGTGCACATGTGCAACACACGCGATATTCAAACATGGAGCAAGACAAATTGCGCAAGCAGCCAACGTCTGAATATCGCACAACCTGCGCCATAGCGCAACCAGGAAGGGGAAGCTGAGCAGAGCTGATGCGCCACAGTGCAACAAAGGTGGCCCAGCTGAGCAGTCCAGAGGCGCCATAGCGCAAGCAAAGAGGCCCCAGCAGCATAGCAATGGAACTGCACAACCAGGGAGGTAGGCAGGGGCCCACCACCCATGCCACTAATGGGCACAGGAACACACTGCAGAACTAACAATGTACCCCCACACCCCAAGCACAGCAGAACTGGGGGAGGGATGGAACAGCCACCGTACCATGGGGTCAAGCAAACAAAGCACATCCCGGCTGTGTTACTGCAGCACACCCACTGTCAACTTGAGACTGGCACACAATGGGGGCGGAGCACCCCAGTTTCCAGTGGCCCCCCATATGCACAGCACTCCCAGCACTGTGACCCCAAGATACCACCCATGCACAGTGACCAGCACTGCAGGAATCCCCAGGTCCCCCCGGCACACTGCAACCTCGTGAACCACAGAACCATACAAGCCGCACCCACCATGAGCACTCAGCAGTGGGTGGCAGCACACAGCAATACTGACTGGAAGCCTCACCCACACCAGAGACACCGCCCCACACACACGCATACACATACCCATGACCATACCACACCAGATGCCATGCACACCACTGCAACTGAGCACCTATAGTCAGCTGCAAATCAGAGACCACCACAGTATTCATATCAAAATATAAATGTAATAATAAGATGCATAACAAGAACAACAAACAACAACATATTTACAAAGCAGGGGTGGAGGTTTGGGTATGAGGTAGGGGTGGGTAAGGGTCAGGGGTGAACAACCGGGAGAGGGAAGGTGGGGTTCGCTGACGTTTGGCTACTGCCTGGCAGCCTACCCTCCTCCTGCCTGGTGCTGTGCCTGTGGCCTCCTCCGGCGCCACATCCCATGCTGCTGCAAGTCTAGGAGAATGGTGTGTGTGTCGATGGCAACCTGAGTGAGCCTCCGCAGGCCCCTCTCCATCAGGTGCAGGATCTGGATACCTAGAACAAGGGATCAGAGTCAATGGCTGTGACTGTCCACATCCCTGAATCCCACCCATCATGCATGGCAGACAGCCAAGTGCCCCACTCCTGTGATGGACTACACCCACCCACAGTGACCGTGCACAAGACAAGCCCAACCAGCCAGCAATGGCCATGTGTACCACTGCACACACACACACCGCCCATGTCCAGCACAGCACAACCAAGGCTGCCCAGTGACGTGGCTACATGGTGGGATGCTAGTGCCACAGCAATGTGCCAGGTGCATGCATGGACCACCAGTGATGCACACACACACACATATGCAGTGCCACTGGACAGTGATGACTGTCACATGTTGCATGCATGGTAGTGTTGTCCCTGGAAGGTGTCCGTGCCCCCCCCAGCATGCAATAGCATCCATGATGTAATGACACTCACCCTCATCAAGCTGCTGCAGCAGGTGCTACTGCGGCTGTGGCTGCTGCTGTTGCTGCTGCTGAGGCTGTGGCTGTTGCACACCTCCTCTGCCAGCCACCCTGGCACCGCCGTCCCAGGCCTCAGCCTGTGCCCGCCTCCACTCCTCCACGCTGTGGGAGACAAAGGAAGAGAAACACATCAGTGAGATCCCAAAGCAGACAGCCCCTTGCCCCATTGAGTGTGCCTGCCCACACAACCAGACCCAAACAGCACACACCTGCAAACACCCTCACAGCAAACCACAGCCCAACCCACCCCCATGCGCAGATTACATTACACAGTCACCCATGCAGACAATACCGGTGCATACACAGCACACCCACCTGTCCTGGGCACAATGCCCCTCCTGGCATGTGATCTGAGGCGCGCAAGCAGAGCACGCTCCCTCCTCTGCAGGTCGCCGTAGTGGTGCCTGCACTGCTCCGGGGTCCTCCTCCACTCAGTGGCCTGCTCCAGGGCAGTGGCAACCTGCTGCCACACATGGGTGCGTGGCACCTGCAGGGGCACTCCCTCAAACAGTGAGCCATAGTGAGGCTCCACCACAGCCACCAGGTTAGCTATTTCCAAAGCCCCCCATTGTGGTGCTGTCCTGCGTGCCATTTTCCAAAAGTACAGTGGCAATATGGCACTCCACAGCGCGGCAACCCCACGTGGAAATGTTGTGCAATACAACTCCATAACTGCCTGTCGCGCTGTTCGGACATTCACCATCGGTTCACATCGAGCTGTCACCGAACAGCGCGATAGAGCCGTACACATGCCAGACGTACAGCGCCAGGGGGACAAAGGTCGGGCACAAGGTCATGGGTCAGTGGCTCAAGGCCACGCACAGCATGCCAGCACGCTGTGACTGTGGCTGTAGCATGTACCTGCACCATTGATGATGCAAGGACTGCAATGGGCAGTGACATGTGTGTGTCCTATGATGGACACACATCAGGCCAGCATGTGCCCCTGGGCCTAGCTGGTTCCAACGTGTGTGCCAGCATGTCGGCACAGTCCCAGACTGTGCCTGACAGCATCGGTGGGGCAGCACCGGTGGCTGTGCAGGTGTCTGGCACTGTTGCAGCCACAGCAGTGGAATGAGTGGTCCCTGGGGCACAGCGGTTGGAGGGGCAGCAGCAGCAGTCACCCACCAGGTCTGGGGGTACAGTGTCCAGCGGTGGCACATGCCCACCACCCTTTGATATGCCCATTCCTGGTCCTGGTGAACAGCACCCACCCTCAAGGGGTGTTGAGCATCAGGACCTTCCATACCCTGGGGGACAGGATGCCGTTGTGGCACAGTACCCATTTGAAGAGCACAGCCACCTGCTGCGAGAATCAGTACAGCAGCAAAGGCGGGTTGCAACGTCCGTGGAGGCACTGTGCGTGGCTGTGGAGCGGCACAGCAGGGACTGTGCTCTGATCCTTGCAGAGATGGTCCATATGCGGATGGATGTGACCGCTGCCATTGACAGGCAGACCCAGGCATTGGTTACTGTCGTGGCTGCATTGGGCACACAAGCAGGTGCCCCTGTACCACGCACCCCACACAGTACGCTCTCCAATCCCCATTCCTGGCATCGTGCGACAACCAGCCTGTCGATGCCGGGTTCTGCTGTGGGCATCCCGAGCACCCCTGGGTGTTTGGCATACTACAGACCCCTGTGTGGACAAGGTTGCGATCGTGCAGTGGGACCCCTGGTGGTCCATCGGTGCCACCCCATGTGGCCCCTACTCAGCCTGCCAGTGCTGTTGGGTCACGGTTGGGCCACCCATGCATCTGCGGTGGTCATGGAATAGTGCAACATGACTGACCTGTCTCCCAGTGCTGGCCCTGTCTGGGACTGCCCTGTGTGCAATGAGCATCATGGTGGGCAGTGCACTGGTGGGTGCCCTGCCCATCACACCGACATACGGACCACCTGCACACCATCCCGACTGCTGTCCACAGGTGCATGTGCATGATGATGTCTGCATTGTACTGTACACCAAGGTGCAAGGGTGCCCAGCATCTGACACATGTACTTGGACAGTACAGGTGGTGGGTGTCATCTGTGGATCTGTGTGTTTGCCATGTTTGGTCCTGCTCTGCTGTGCACCTGCCCATGTACGCTTTGTGCCTGGTGTGTGTGTGTGTGTGTGTCCATATGACTGTTCACCCCTTCCTGATGGTGTGTTTGTGTGCCTGGTCCCTTCCACTCCCCTTGCCGTCATGCACCCCTGGTGTGTTACTCTGTGTGCCTGTGGGTTGCGCCTGGACAGTGTTGGTTGCACATGTCCCCTTGACTTACCTGTGTCATGCATAATGCTCCTCCGTGATGGTGTCCCAGTGCAGCTGGGCCTGCCGGATCAGTCGGGGGTCCCGCCGTCCAAGGGGGGTTGCTCATCACCATCATCACCGGCGCTGCTGGGGTCCCCATCGCTGTCCCCCTCCTCGACCTGAATGGCTATCCCACAGTCTTTGGCCATGTTGTGCAGGATACAACAGGCCAGGAATATCCCACAGGCCTTTGAGGGGCTGTACTGTAGGGCACCGCCGGAGGTGTCTAGGCATCGGAAGCGTGCCTTGAGCATCCCAAACACCCACTCGATGATGTTGCGTGTGGCAGCATGCACCTCATTATAAGCGTTGCTGCGATGGGGTCATGGGGTGCCGGTATGGTGTGAGAGCAGCCAGGGGCAGAGTGGGTATCTGCTGTCACCTGTGTGGAGATGGTGGAGATGAGTATCATGTTCAGGTCCATATTGCCAATATCCTGTGTGCCACTACCATAGCACCTGTGGCATTCCCACCCTTGCCCCACGTTTGAAATTCCTACATGCATACTCACCCACTAGATGGCCTGTGGGGATGTCCCCACTCTCGAATCGATGGCACAGTGTGGACTGATACCATATGAAGGCATCATGTTCTCCACCAGGGTGTGTGGCACAGACATTGATTATGCGTCCAGTGGCATCACACACCACCTGGCAGTTGACACTGGAATAGCCCTTCCTGTTCCTATATGTGGCCCCATCTGGGCCAGGTGGCATGTGAATGGCCACATGGGTGCAGTCTATGGCCCCTAGCACACCAGGCATACATGCTACCCTGTGGAACTCCTGCATGTTTGCTGTACACTCTGCCGTGGTGCTGGGGAAATGGATGTGATCCGCAGCATGTGGCAGCAGTGCACTGAGGAATTGGGTGAGGATGCATGACGTGGCCGACTGTGTGATGCCTGTGGTGTCCCCTGTCGGCCTCTGGAAGGTGCCTGTGGTGAGCAGACACATGCAGGCTGTCACCTTGGTCTCCACTGACAGAGCGTGACTCCGTCGTGAGGATGCCTGCATCACATCACTACACAGCTCACAGAGCTGCCTCAGTATTGCCCTGTTCAGGTGGTACCGGCCCATGATCTCTACATCTGTGTACAGCTCAAAGCTGATGCGGGCATGGTACTGCCTCTTGGGGGCGTACCGCCGACGGGCCCTTCCACGGCCACGTCCCCCTGCAGCATGCATTCTCACCCCTCATTACAGCTTCCATGTGGAAGCTGGCACCGTCCATCTCCTGGCTTGTGACCCCCTGGCTGATGTTGTTCTGTTACCCCCGCTGTCCTGACTGTTACCTCCACTGCACCGGGTACCCCCGCTGGCCTCTGCAGCCTATGGCCCACACAACTTCCCTTGCTTGCCCTGTTCTGGACTGTCATTCTGTCTCTCTCTGTCTGTCTCACTTGACATCCCTGTAGCGTTCTTGCGCCTCTTCCTTGAGCCTTTTTATTTTGGCTCATTTCCGCTGTGGCGCAGCTTCCGGCTATTCCACTATTGCGCATTGCGCAACCCTTTGAATATTGCATTGCGCTCTTTATGCAGGGATCCACCCCCTTCGGTTGCACATGCCTTCATTTGCATTGTACTGTTGCTCAGCCTGTTTTCAGTGGCGCAACTGCCTCCTGCTGAATATCACAGATTGGCGCACTTTCGGACTTGCGCATGCGCAACCCTATTGCGCATGGCGCAACCCTTTTGAATATCCGGCCCCAGGTGTCTTCTTAGATGGGATGTTGATAAGGGCTTACCAATATTTTGCTTATATTCATGAGGGAGGCTATTCCAACATATCGGAATATAATTACTAGATAAATATTGGGGAAGTTTTGATTTTACAAGAGGGACAACCATATCCGTAACAACTTGATTTCTCAATGTTAATTCAACACGTCTAAAGGAAAATCTATTCTTTAGATATATTGGGATGGAACCCAGCCCACATTTATAAGCAAAAAGCTGTTTATGTGTCATTCTTCTCCTACTTAATGATAACCAACCTAATCTTTCATACAATTCACAATGATGAGTAAGTTTTGGACACCTGAGAATCAGTCTGGCAAGACGATTAACTAGAACATCTAACTTTGTTATTTGATCCCTTGTAGCTCCGTCATATAAAATGTCCCCATAATCGATTAAAGGGAAAACCTGCATCTTAACTATTAGGTCCAGTGTCACAGAATCTAAGCAATTTTTGTTCCGAAACAGGAAACTCACCTGCTTATTAACCTGAGATATCAAATTATCTACATGCAAATTTCCTGACCCGTAATTATCTAACCAAAATCCCAAATATTTATATTGATTAACTAACTCTAATTCCTTCCCTCTATTATCCACAATTTCCAGTCAAGTCATCTTTCCGTTTCATAGAAGACCCAAACAACATACATTTAGTTTCTGAGGAATTAAGTTTTAACTTCGAGTTGACAAAGTACTTTTCCATATTGTTAAAACTTTTCTGCAGTGTACGTTGTATTACTGAAACTGATTCATCCGAACAGTATAAAATGGTGTCATCGGCATACAGGTGGTAATGAGAGGCCCCCACATAATGCCGAAGATCTTTCCGATATACTAAAAATAATAAAAGCTGTTACTTGCCGTCTGTCAGAAAGATAGGCGATAAACCAATCCAAAACTGAACGGCTCATCCCTACCTTGGACAGTCTCATAAGCAAATTCTGATGATCAATCGTGTCAAAAGCCCTGGAGAGATTGACAAGAATTGCACCAGTATAACATTGGGCATCAATCGCCTTGCCGATCTCATCCAGGACCTCCGACACAGCCATCACCGTGCCATGCGACCTCCGAAAACCTGACTGATATGGATCCATCAATTTTTCTATTTCCACGTACTCCATCAACTGTCTTGCCAACAGTTTCTCCAACACCTTACTAATCAGAAGTAATATAGATATAGGTCTATAGTTGGACAGTCGACCAGGATCACTCCTCCCCCTTTAAAATGGGGACGATTCTGGCCGACCTCCAACCTTCTGGGATACATCCCTCTTCTATCGAACAATTGAACAGGTAGGTTAATGGTTCGAAATGTGGGTTGATGCATACTTCAGCATCTTTGGATTCTAATTGTAATTGTAATTCTTAATGCAACCAACTGACTACTGCATGTGTTGCAGTAGCTTGACTAAGAGAGTACACAGCAGCATTTCATAAAACAGTGTAAGCAAGAATTACAAATAAATTATTTTCACTCTACTGCATGTCTCATAGATTATTAAGTGAAAAGATCTGTGCCCTGTGGATTTGAAGACACTTGCTATGCAACTCTGACTTATAGGTGATATGCCACTCCAGCTCCAGTTGCACATGGTTATTGCTCAGTCAAGTGGTTCAGCTTGATCGAGTAACAAGTAACCATGGTTTTCTTCATTAAAGAGCCACATGTAATAGGTACATAAGTAGGAGCTAAACAGCCGCAGCTGATACATTGAAGAGCCACAGTTTGAGTATTACTGTCTTAGACCATGTTGAAAGACATCCGAGGGGAGAAAATGAAGCAAACATCCTGGTACAAAAAGAAACAAAGTGGATTTTGAATCTGAATACAGTTGTATCAATAGGTTTAAATGAGGATATTGATTTCACACTGTATTTGTAATGTATGATTATCAGAAAACCAAATTGTCTCTTATATGATTTTTAACCATACTTTCTTTTCCCTTTCTCCACATAGCAATATCACCTAACCCATATATCTGAAAATGCTAACTGTGAGCAACTGAGGAGTATGCTCGCAGAGCACAGATTTAAGTTCAAACACTTATTCTCGACTTGGGAAAGGTTATTCCCATTTCGTCTTCTCTCTCCTGTTTTGCTGTATGTAAGGGATATATAAGTCACAGCCTTGTTGTTTACAGTTGTTCTTAGAATAGATACTAAACCTAAGCATACTTTTATGTCCCTGTGTTAAGTCTATGTGACTACTGTTTCCAATCTGCAGGTCCCTGTAGTATTCAATTATTTAACCCACTACCTTGTCTCCCCCACCCAAAAGGACTTCCCCTTATAATCTCTATTTAGAACAAGTATAACCTGTTTTTCTAGTAAACTATTTATTTTTCATGTTACTAATTGATTCAATACTTTGTCTATAGTTAGCATAGGACATTTTTTGTTTATTTATAAATGAATGAAATAACTTAGGCCTCACATTGAATTTTGACCTTTTGACCTCCTTTAAGCAAAGTAACTAGACAAAATATTTCCTACTAATTACTATGAATTATTTAATAATTTTATAGTCCCTATATAACTGCTTTGAGAAAAATATCAATGAAGTTGTGTATTGTAATATTCTGATTCTGTACTTTTTCATATAGATATTCTCTTTCCTTAAACAATGCACTTTAAATGATATTGCAGCTAGTATCTGTATTTAATACTAATTAGAAATGTATGATGATTATACTAATGTCCTAGCTATAATTCAGTGCAGCAAACAACTTTTGTATTCATTTTTTCACATTATTGCACTGGGTAGCACTTTCTAATGTATGTATCATTTTAAGAGATTTTGTATGAATAGCTTCAATGGTTTGTCTGAATCTCAGTTATGCCCCTGTTTGAAGACCCACCGAAGGGCTGAGGCACTAGGGGCTACTGGTTCTGGACACAGTCTCTTTGCCGACAATTAAATAACACTTACTGATTAACTTAACTGCTTTCTTTGTTTGCAGCTTACCGAATACCTGGATAAATACAACGTACAGTGTCCTCAGTAGCACAGCTTCGGGAAAGGCCCCAGCACCACCACAGCCCTGGTCGAATTCACAGACTATGTTCACCAAGCCATGGATGATGGAAGCCTTGTGGGATCCATTTTTATTGACCTAACAAAGGCATTTGATATGGCACCCATAAGATTCTCCTACAACAATTGGCAGATCTGGGCTTGTCACCAGCATCTGTGGGCTGGTTTATTGATTATCTAGCCAAAAGGAACCAAAGCGTAAAGATCGAAGTAGTGTTATCTACTGTCAGAGAGGTCTCCCTAAGCATCCCTCAGGGATCCATCCTAGGCTCTCTACTGTTTAGTCTCTTCATAAACAGATTTCAAACATCATGCCCCAGTAGAGTCATCCTTTATGCAGATGATGCAGCAATTCTGAGCCAAAGTCCAAATATAAGTAAACTGGCAAGTAAACTGCAAACTACCATCAACTTTTTTGAGGACTGGTTTACAAACTTCTCAATTATGAAAAAAAAAACAAAAAAAACTAAGGTGATATTACTAACCAGCCCCAACCTTAGGAAAAAGAATCCCAGGTTGCCCATCACCAAGAACAAGAAAGCCCCAATCAAGCAGATACAAGTATTCAAATACCTGGGCATTCACATCAACAAATCCTTCACCTTCCCCTATCACATCGATCATGTGGTAAAAAGCATCAATGCTAAGCTTTAAGTCCTGTATAGACACAGAAAATATCTCATGCCCAATGCCCTGCGACTATTGGTCACAAGTTCTGTACTGTCAGTGGTTGATTATGGCCTAGTGGTATACAGCACAGCCTCTGACACTGACTTTAAAAAGCTCTCCACTGTGCTAAATAAGACCTGCAGGCTTGTCCTAGGGGCTGACAACCAACTGCACACATGCCTGCTATATAATCACACAAACTGGATCAACCTTAGGGACAAGATAAAATTCCAGACCTGCATCCTAGGCAAAAAAGCTTGTACCACCTTTCGTCCAACAAATGTTTATTTATTTATTTATTTCAGGTTCAGATTAATACCTTTGAGCCAAGTAGCTCTTTTACAAAGGTTCCAAGTCAATTAATATGCATTACAACACATCAAGTGCATGCATAAAACATAGGACAGAAACACTGACACACAGGCATACGTTAAGTTGACAATTATATAAGTGCATAGAAACATAGAAACACAGAATTTGATGGCAGATAAGGACCACTTGGCCCACTTAGTCTGCCCATTTTCCTACCTAATGGATAAGCTGCAGATCCTAGTTAACCAACAGCCTACTTCCTCCTACCCCCCCACTAGGACTGCCTTATGTCTGTCCCATGCATTCTTTAATTTCCCCACTGTTCTTGACTCTACAACCTTCTCAGGAAGGCTGTTCCATGCATCCACAACCCTCTCCATGAAAAAATACTTCCTCACATTACCTCTGAGCCATTCCCCGCTCTGTCTTCAAATTGTGCCCCCTTGTTCTTGCACATCTCTTTTTCTGAAAGATACTACCCTCTTGGACTTTGTTGATTCCTTTGAGGCACTTTAAAGTTTCTATCATGCCCCCCTCTCCCTTCTTTCCTCAAGGGTATACATATTAAGCTCCTTTAGTCTCTCTTCATACGTCTTTTGGTGCAGACCCTGCACCATTTTGGTTGCCCTCCTCTGGACAGCCTCCACTCTGTCTATGTCTTTGCAGAGATGGGGTCTCCAGAATTGCACACAGTACTCCAGATGGGGTCTCACCAACTGTCTGTACAGAGGGATAACAACTTCCTGTTTTCTACTATTGATGCCTCTCCCTATGCATCCCAGTATCCCCAGCCTTCCTTCCTTACTGCCTTCTCACATTGCTTGCCCACCTTTAGGTCATATGATATAATTACCCCCAGGTCCCTTTCCATTTTTATTGTTGTCAGCATCTCACCCCCCATTGTGTACTCTTCCCCTGCATTTTTGTTTCCCAGGTGCATTACCTTGCACTTCTTTGCTTTGAATCTAAGCTGCCATACATTTGACCATTCCTACAACCTTGCCAAGTCCCTTCTCATCCTTTCCAATCCACCTTGTGTATCAACCCTGTTGCAGATCTTTGTGTCATCTGCAAGAGACATACTTTTCCTTCCGGTTCCTCTGCAATGTCACTTATAAAGATATTAAAAAGGACCGGTCCCAGTACTGAGCCCTGTGGTATCCCACTAGTAACCCTCCTTTCTTCACTGTGGACTCTGTTTACTACTACCCTTTGTGTCCTGTTGTCCAGCCAATTTTTTATCCAGGCTACCTCCTTGGGACCCACTCCCAGGCTGGCTAACTTGTTTATTAATCTTTTTTGTGGGACTGTATCAAATGCCTTGTTAAAATTTAGGTAGACCATGTCCACAGCTCCTCCCTGGTCTACTACTTTGGTCACCCAGTCAAAGAAATCTATTAGATTCATCTGACTCAACCTTCCCACTGTAAATCCATGCTGCCTTGGGTCCTGTGCCCTACTGGTCTCTAGGTACTCAATTCTTTCCTTCAGAAGTGAGTCCATCATTTTCCCTACCACTGAGGTCAAACTAACTGGTCTATAGTTTCCTGCCTCTGCTCTGCTCACACTTTTGTGAAGAGGAATCACATCTGTCCTCCTCCAGTCCTCAGGTACCACCCCATCCTCCCATGATTTGTTAAAGAGAGTAGTCAGCGGTGTCACTAGTTCTACCCTTAGTTCGTTTAGAATTCTTTGGTGAATCCCATCAGGCCCCATTGCTTTGTCCACCTTCAATTTTATTAGTTCTTTCAGAACCCTTTCTTCTGTAAATGGACTGGTATTGACCCCCATCCCCAGTGTTTCTCTTGTTTGGTTTAGGTACCTCCTCCTCTTCCTTTGTGAATACTAAGCAGAAGTATTCATAGACATAGAAACATAGAAACATAGACTTTGATGGCAGATAAGGACCACTTGGCCCACCCAGTCTGCCCATTTCCCTACCTACTGGATAAGCTGCAGATTCTAGTTAACCAACAGCCTACCTCCTGCCACCCCCCACTACAATTGCCTTGTGTCTGTCCCATGCATGTTTGAATTCCCTCACTGTTTTAGCCCCAACAACCTCCCCAGGAAGGCAGTTCCATGCATCCACCACTCTTTCTGTGAAAAAAGATTTCCTCACATAACCCTGAGCTGTCCCCCTCTATCTTTAAATTGTGTCCCCTTGTTCTTACACATCTCTTTTTCTGAAAGATGCTACCCTCCTGGACTTTGTTGATTCCCTTGAGGTGCTTGAACATTTCTATCATGCCCCCCCATCCCTCCTTTCATCAAGGCTATACATATTAAGCTCTCTCAGTCTCTCTTCATATGCAGACCCTGCACCATTTTAGTTGCCCTCCTCTGGACTGCTTCCATCCTGTCTATGTCCTTGCGTAGATAAGGTCTCCAAAACTGCACACAGTACTCCAGATGAGGTCTCACCAACTGTCTGTACAGAGGGATAACCACTTCCCTTTTTCTACTTGTGTTGCCCCTTCCTATGCATCCCAGTATCCCCCTGGCTCTCCTCACTGACTTCTCACATTGCTTACCCACCTTTAGATCATCTGATATGACTACCCCAAGTCCCGTTCCATTTTGTTGTTGTTAGTACCTCCCTGCTATGTGTACTCTTCTCCTGGGTTTTGTTTCCCAGGTGCAGTACTTGCACTTCTTTGCATTGAATCTAAGTTGTCTATGTCTGACAATTCCTCCAACCTTAGCAAGTCCCTTCTCATCCTTTCACCATCCTTCCTGCACACTATGCACATCCCTCCCTTTATTTATCCTTCCTTTGGTCTTTCTTTTGCTCCTAATGTATCTATAAAAGGTCTTATCTCCCTTCTTAGCAGAGTTAGGTATCCTTTCCTCAGTTTTGGCCTTTGCTAGTCTGACTGCCTTCCCTGCCTCTTTCTGCTTTAACTGATAAAGTTCTCTGTCCTGCTCCTTCTGTATTTCCTTATATTTCCTGAATGCTATCCTTTTCTCCTTAACCTTCCCTGCCACCTCTTTTGAGAACCATGCCAGTTTTTTCCTTTGTTGTGTTTTGTTGATTTGCTTCACACAAAGGCTTGTTGCCTCTGTGATGGCTGTTTTGATTACTCCCCATTGTTCTTCCACCCCTCCTTCTTGCCTGTTTGCTAATGCTTTTCTGAGGCACTCTCTCATTTTCCCAAAGTCAGCCCTCCTAAAGTCCAGTACTCTTGCTTTTGTATGGCTTGACTCCATGGCTGTGTTTATCGTAAGAAGTTTTTACAAAGCATCAGCACGCATAAAACAGAATAATGTTGAGTTGGGAATTACTCAGTAATAATGCCATGTAAACACATTAGATTTCTTAATCACAAGACAAATGGGGTGGTAGCAGCCTGTGTAGGCTTTATCAGCATGAAGAGAGAAGGGTAGGAGATTAGGGGATGAAGAGGAAAAGATAGTTGGACAGGGGGTGAGTCAGAGGTAGAGCAAGGGATAGTATGCAACTAGGATGGGCAATCACAGTGGTTTACATATGCAAGTATGAGACGGAGGTCTCTTTTGAATGGACCAATCTAACCACAATCTATGAGGGAGGCCGGTGGGTCATTTATCCACTGAGGCCCCCAAAAGGACAGGGCATGCTGGGCAAATGTGATTCACCTGAAAGGGACATGGAGTATTCCCTTAGATGTTCTTCTAGTTGTTTCAAGGGTTTTAGTGTGCTGCAAAATGCCTGCCATTGAATCAGGTATCTGTCCTAGCACGGCTTTTTTCCCAATCACGCAGGCCTGATATCTAATCCTAAGGTGCAGTGGGAGCCACCCTGATTCAGAGTATAGACTGCAGGTGTATGTTAAATGCTTTGCCCCTAAAACCAGTCTGAAGGCCTTGTTAAGGAATATTTTTATCCTTTTCAGGGCAGAGTCAGTGCCAGTGCCATAGATAACAAGCCCATAATTGATTGTGGACAGCATAGAGCTCTTTGTTACACAGCTCAGGGCCTCTGGAGTCATTGCCTGTCTGTGGCAATAAAGGATACCAAGCTTGATGTTTACTGTTTTAGTTACATACTCAATGTGTGAGGTGAAAGACAGGGTATCATCAAGGTGGATGCCAAGGTATTTGAAGTAGTTTGCTTGTTCTAGTGTGTCTCCTCTTTGGCTAAGAACGATTAGCGGGCTGATTTTTTTCTTGTTGTGCGGCATTGTGAATTGCATGACTTTTGTCTTTTTATGGTTTTGTAGCCTATTTTGTGAGAACCATAACTCTAGTTTTTTGAAGCTATCCTGTACAGCCATGAATATCTTGGACGGCTGATTCCCTGTCATAGAGATGATGGTGTCATCTGCATACAACAACATGCTAGCTGGGCATGCACAGGGTAGTCAGGGTAGTGAGTTGACAAATAAGTTGAAGTTCAAGTTTAAGTTTATTGCAGGAAAAGTAACTCCATTGAGCAAGCTCATTCAGAAGGAAGTCCTGGAATATATATACAAGCAAGACTAACAGAAACATACAGTAAATGCTCACAACAGGATTACAAGTGCTAATACGGTACATATGTGACAAGTGTTCAGGCAATATTCTATATCACTTGGAGTAGGTCATCACACTCTTACATAAAGTGCAGGCTCTGTCCATGTGGACCTTAAGGCTAACATTAGGCTTGAACAATCATAGAAAAAGGAATTTTAGTGACAACTACATACATCTTTTATTTTTTCAGTAGTTAACATTTTAAAGAGACTAATAGGGACTACTTTGGGTAGTTTCAGAGATGATTGTAGCCGGTTCCAGATAACAGGGAGGGTAAAGAAGATGGTGCGCTTTCCAAAGGAGGTGTGAATCTTGGAGACATCCAGAAAGATAAGGTCCAACTTTCTGAGTGAGTGACTACTGTGACAGGTGTGGATGAGGGAAGTTAGGTAGCTCAGGAGCTTGTTAAGGAGAAGCTTTAGGGTCCAGGTACCAGCATGGAGAATGCGTCTAGTAGTAAGGGATGTCCAACTTACAGCTGAGTACAGGTCGCAATGGTGTGTCCGGAATGGGGAGTTCGTAATGAAGTACAGGGCATGGTGGTAGAGGATGTCCAGTTTATTTAGATTTGAGATTGCAGAAGAGGTATAAATTATATCCCCGTAGTCTGGTAGCAGGAGGAATGTGGCTTGGATAAGCCTTGTTCTGATCTCAAGTGGGAATAGTAACCTGTTGCGGAAGAGGAAGCCTAGACTTATTTTTAGTCTTCTAGATAGGTCATCAAGGTGATCAGTGAACCAAAATCCAAGGTATTTAAATTTAGGGGTGACTTCCAGTGGCTCACCTAGGGAGGTAACTATAAGGTCCTTCAGCAGAGTGGTAGGTACGGAGGGTGATGTATTAAGGGAAAAGATCATAGCTTTGGTTTTCTTAGTGTTTAGGAGAAGTTTAGCGTTAATGAGATTGGATTCAAGTTGAGCAAAGTCAGCTTGGAGGACATCTCTAACCTCAGGTAGTCATGCGCTGGATGTATAGAGAACTGTATCATCAGTGAAGAAGTGCAGTTTTGACTTGGATATGTAATGGTCAAGGTCATTAATGTATAGGGAGAAGAGGATGGGACCTAAAATGGAGACTTGTGGGACTCCCCTGGTGATTGGTAGGGGGGAGGAGAACAGGCCACCAGCTTTGATTTTTTTGCATCCTTCCCGAGAGGTAACTGCTAAACCACTGGATGGTCAGTGGGGTGGCACCTATTTTAGCAAGGCTATTTTCAATTAGGGTGTGGTCTATGGTATCAAATGCTTTGCTAAGATCTAGGAAGACAGCTCCCGTGTTCTTCTTTGAGTCCATAGCGGAGAGACAGTCGTCGGTTACTTTAGCCAGTGCAGTGATGGTACTCTGGTTAGAGCAAAAGCCAGATTGGGCTGGGTTCAAGAGCAAAAAGGTTTCTATGTGGTGTTTTAGTTGTGCGTAAATCAGCTTTTCGAAGACTTTGGAGAGGATAGGTAAGATAGAGATGGGTCTGTAGTTATTTAACTGCATGGATCCCCCAATTTAAATAGGGGGAGGATGTGGGCTGATTTCCAACATGAAGGGACATGGAAGCTGAAATAGAAAGGTTGAAAATATGGAGTATTGGGGCCGTAAGGTAAGGGTACCCAAGCTTTAGGGGCCGAGGATAGACCCTTGTGGGATCCCCAGGATTACATCCCTAGGGTCAGATACCATTCCTCTTATTTTTACACACTGTGATCTGTGGGACAGGTAGCTACTGAACCAGGACATCGTATCATGGGCCAGGCCTAGGGTCAGAAGGTTGTTTAGTAGGATCTGGTGGTTCACTGTATCGAATGCTTTGGTGAGGTCAATGAAGATGAACCCCACTGACATGCCGGTGTCTAGAGCATCATACAAATGTGTAGTGTAATCTATAAGTGCAGTTATGGTGCTATGGTTTTTATGAAACCTGTGTTGTTGCGGGTATAGTAGGTTATATTTATTCAGGTAATCAGTTAGTTGATTGGACACGATGTTCAAGGGCTTTTGAAAGAGGGGTTAATATTGATATGGATCTGTATTTACCCATGCTGGTTCTGTGTCCATTTTTAAACACTGGGGAGACATGAGCTGATTCCACCTATCTAGGAAAACTCCTGTTCTTAGGGAAATATTGAATATCTTTGAAAGGGGTAGAGCTATTTTGTCCAGTGTGAGGACAAGTTTCATGTCGATCATGTCACTACCAGTCCTAGTTTTACCAAGGACCCTCTTGATGTATTCAATGGTTTGTGACCTAGAGAGTTCTTTGAAATAAAATATTGGTTTTCCAGAGTTTTGTGTGGGGTGGGAGTTATCATTAGCGGACTTACTAGAAGGTTGGGTTGTTAAGTACTCAGGTGGTAGTGCCATGCTTAAGTCCATAAAGGTGATGTTGAAGGCATTTACCAGGTCCTTTGGCTCTTGCAATGTACCAGATGCTGTGATGATGAGGTCTGGTGGTGCCTTGGAGTCCCCACCAGTCAGACATTTTATGTTATTCCAGAACTCTCTTCCAGAAAACTAGTTTCCAGCACAATACCCATGGGACTTCACATTGTGCTTTCAAGGTACCTTTCAGAAGAACATCCCTGGTGCAACGCTCCTTCTCCTGCAAGGCTCCACAATGGTTGAATGATCTTCCAGTCCGCACAACTGACTTACAGAGTCTGAGGATCTTTAAAACACAACCTAAACAGCCCCTTGCCAGTTTATCCACTTGCAACTGCTTCAGGTAATAACTACTTCCCTATGGGACATCCATCCCATCACTTAGTAGCAGCACTTAGCCTGTCACTCCAGCCACACCTACCTATAGTAACAACCCTTACTCACAGCAATTGCCTTGTGAGTCTCTAATCCCCTCACACCCATCCCTTCGTGTATCTGAGAACCCCAGCAGTCCAGCCTAGGGCCTCACCATCTATGCTTGTGAGGCTGCTTCTCCCACTACCCTTTCCCTCCAATTCACCCCACTTTTCCCTGGACATTTCCTTCCAACATACTGCTGACTCCCCCCCATCCCGCTAAGTTATATCACTAACTAAGCTATGACAAAGCCTTACTCTGGTGGCATAGTGTTTCTCTTTCCATCTCTATAATCCTTTCTATTATCTCCCATTCTCCTTTAAGTAAGAGTATACAGTAGTCTAAACTCCATATGTATTATGTCTCTGCTTTTTACACTAGAATGTATAAACAACTCTAAAGTCTGTAATTGAGTGAAATTATTGTTTAGAACCTTGCCAAGTGACTTTGTAGTTGATTCTTGTGACATTGCTATTTTTCTATATTGTATGTCCTGTCTAGACATGGAACCTTTGTAAATGAGCTTCCAGCTCAAAGGTTGTTTCCCAATTAATAAACTTGAAACCTGAAACAACTGTAGTCTCATAAGCATTTGAGTACTTATTTTTCCAAAGGTTTAAATTAAGCATAGAAAATTATATCTCCAGATTCAGCAGAGAGTGATACTCACCAGTTTGGTTGGCAATCTCTCCCACTGAGCATGGGACACAGTCATAGCAGCAGTGTGGCTGTCCCTGATGTGAAGCTTTTCTGTACCCAAGGGGGCAACTCTCACTGCACACAGAGCGAGGCACCTGGGAAACAATGACCAGGGCAAATAGCAGGGTTAGTAGATCGAGGGCTTCTTAACATCTCAGCAGAATAGGCCAAGCCTAGTATTCATATTTGTAGAAGAAAAGAAAAAGTGTAGTATCCTTTCACTGTAGAACTAAATAATATAAGAAACATTTGGAGTGAGAAAAGACTAGGGTTTGCAGATACTATTTTGAAAGGTACTGATAGTGAAGTGAAGTAAGAACAGGGAGGCAGTATAGCACAGTGGTTTAAGGCTCTGAGCTGAAAATCTAGAGACCTGGGTTTGAATCTCACAGCCCCCACTTGCATACTGTGTGACCCTGGGCAAGTCATTTAACTTCCCTGTGCTCCCAGGTCACACCTGTAAACAAGTTTTCAGCTTACTGTGCTACACCTGGTTAAACAATTGGGGAAAAAAGTACATGAAAATGGTGTGGTTAATTCCCTAGTTCAATAAATTACCCAGACTCAGTGAAGTAAACACAGCACTCTTGAAAAGTGACTGAGCATCCATATAGCATTGAGAATAAGATCTATGCAAGCCTAGAACTGGACCAACAAGCCTTTCTCTCATTTATCACAGAGTAAGTTAATTGAAGGCTTCTATCACACAAGTAGTTAGATTAAAGTGATTTTATTTGCAGCCATCCCATGTGAGGTTAGAAAGTCCCTGGTATCATGGGAGAAACTTTAATAATGTAAGATTTAAAAACAATTCAGTTTGTTTCTTATATTTTTTTGCAGTTCTTCCCCCATTGTCATTATTGCCAAGGACAGTTACATGGAAACAAGTTCATGATTTCATAAACTTTTTCTGCTGTGGCTGCTTGTCCAAACCTGGCATCATACTGTAATACGCTGCTTATAACATCACACTTATCTCCACAGCAATCATAGAAACAGAATGTGATGTCATAAACAGAATTGTGATATCTGGTGTAGACATGCAGAAGATAGGGCAGAGGTCCTTCTGTCAAGGAACTGTCCTAATAATAAAGAAATAAGGGTGAGAAATATAGAAAGAAAAAACAAATGAGAAATAGAAGCTCCATGAGAGTTAGCTCTCTTTCTGTTTCTGAATAATGTACACTTATTTTGCTATTGTACCGATGAGTTTTTCTAGTTGCAATCAACTTACCCGTACAGCAGTTTATATTCACACCCTTTATATTTAGTGCTTCAAGCACCTCCCCCCCCCACACACACATACATATTCACATCCTCTTATTTTCACAGGTGGAACACTAGTGCTGCTATATATAGTGATCTTCTTAAAATTCACTGTCTTTTTACTTTCACTCTAATATGGAACCAGCGAATATACAGAAAATAATATGACAGTGAATATTTCCTGTTATACAGTATGTAGTTTAGGATTAGAGTCCTGTTTCTTCAAAACTTCAAAGTGAATGCTACTGTAGGGTATAGCTTGCTAATGGCCTGGATTCTCTGTGGGGATGTTGAATCAAATCCAAGATCTACAAGAAACTGCAGTAGTTTAACACTGATACATGATAATGCAATACACTTGTTGACCAAACTAAATCATTTTAAATCATGGGTAGAAATGGAATCCCCTGATATGATAGCCCTGAAAGAAATTTGGCAAAATAAGAAAGTGCTAAATGTGGAATTGGAATTGGATGAGGCTAAAGTATGTGGCTTAAAAGAATTTGCCCAGGTGTTACTGCAACATGCATTAATTAGGCTGCTGACAGATTTAGAATGCATAGTAATTCTGGAGTGATATTCCAGTCTGCAGCAAATCAAGGGGTAAATAAAGAACTTACTCAGACAAGGGATTTTAATGTTGCATGGGGGTTCACAAAAGGGTAAAAACTAGATAAAAGTTTAAAACATAGAAACAGAAAAATAGAAGTTGACGGCAGATAAGGACCTCAAGGACCATCCAGTCTTCCCATTTCTTTTTCTACCTTATGAATGTGCCATCGGCCTTTGCTCTGTCAATGGCCTATCTATTCATACGGGATCCATACGATTTCCAGACTCCTTGTATCCCGACTACAAATTTCCCGCAACCAACTTCCCAACTGCACACACATCCCGTCTTTACTAATGCCAACATTTATTTCACTGCCACTACTCAATTCCCGACTGCTAAACCCCCGACATGATCAGACTCAGGACTCAGTACCTTCCAACTGCTAAATTGACTACTGGTGTGCCAAACAACTCAGTGTCAGAAATGGGTAGAAGTCAGACCCACCTGGAAGCGAGATGTTACATCTCAGCTGGGCTCTCCCGGGTAAATAAACTGTAAAATAAAAGACAAATTAAAAAAATAAATAAAAACACTTGACAATAGCAGCATTAGAAATGTTTTCTCATTCAAAGACCGAAAGCCAGACTGTCAGAGAATAACCTAGCCTCCGCTCCACTTTAATTTTTCTCAGGGCAAACAGGTTCACAGCAGTGAACATGAGGACAGCCATGTGCAATGGACTCCACTGCGAGAGAAGACAGCAGGCTGCCGGCTGTCAAATGTGCTTACGGAAATGAAAAGAAGGAACTCAAACTCAGCTTGACCATGCCACTTGTTGCTTGCGTGCGCAGCTTGTGTTGCTTTGCTTGTTTGGAAACAGTCCTCATCTCCTTTGCCTCTATTGAGGTCATTCATTCACAGCTCTCTGCTCCTTCTGGTTTGAATAACTGTTCTCTTCATCCCATTATCTCTACTTTGTTTTCATTATTCTTGTTATTCCTGGCCTCCCCTCAGTTAAAGGAGACCAACAATAAAAAATATAAACTTGTTTTTCTTGTTTTTTTAATTTACAATACTTCATCTCCCACTGATGGCTGGCCCCAATTGGCCATGCCCCATTGCCCCCCCCATCCCATAACCTGCCTTCTCCGAGACTTACTTCATAATTATAAGAGGACTGGAGGTACGGAGCGCTCACTGAATGCACCCTGCAATTAGGTAAAAATGTAAATGACGGGATGATGCTAAACGGGTAAACAGTGTTCCAGGGAATAATCTCATCGGTACGATAAGCTATGTGGGAAGCTGCTAGATGGGATCTCAGAGTCGGGAGACTGAACATCGGGAAGAATTGAGTCAGGAAGTCGTAATAGACCCAGTCATACTTATCTGTATTGCTCCCTTATGCCTGTCCCATGCCTGTTTGAAGGCCTGTACTGTATTTACATCCACAATTTCCTGAGGTAGGCTGTTCCATGCATCCACCACCCTTTCTGTGAAAAAGAACTTCCTCACATTACCCCTTAATCAGCCTCCCTATAATCTCATGATGTGTCCTCTCGTCCTGCTATTTCTCTTATATTGAAACATGTTATACTCTTTCACCTTGTTAATGCCCTTAAGGTGTTTGAATGTTTCAATCATATCACCTGTCTCCCTCCTTTGTTGTAGGGTATGCATATTGAGCTCCATTAATCTGTCTTCATATGTTTTCTGATGCAGTCCCTGCACCATTTTGGTCGCCCTTCTCTGGACTGCCTCAATCTGGTTAATGTTCTTGTGAAGGTGTGGTCTCCAGTACTGCATGCAGTACTCCAGATGGGGCCTAAACAGTGTCTTGTAAAGAGGGATTATTACCTCCCTCTTATGACTTGTGATACCCCTGCTAATGCACCCCAATATCCCCCTAGCCTTACCTACTGCTTTAGTGGTCTGCTTGGATGATTTCAGGTCATCTGTGATGATGATGCCTAGTCTCTTTCTTGCCTTGAGACTGCCAGCAACTCCCCTCACAACCTATAGGTGGCTTCAAGGTTTTTGCGTTAAACCCCAGTTGCCACTCTTCCAACCATTTTGCCAGTTTATCCAGATCTCTTCTCATTCTGCCCACCCCATCTGGATCATCTACCCTGTTGCAAATCTTGGTGTCATCTGCAATAGAATTTGACTTTTTTTGATGGCAGATAAGGACCGCTTGGCCCACCCAGTCTGCCCATTTCCCTACCTGATGGATAAGCTGCAGATCCTAGTTAACCAGCAGCCTACTTCTTCCTACCCCCAACCCCTAGAATTGCCTTATGACTGTCCCATGCATGCTTGAATTCCACCACTGTTTGTGACTCCACAACCCTCCTCTGGAAGGCCGTTCCATACATCCACCACCCTCTCTGTGAAAAAATACTTCCTTAAGTTACCTCTGAGCCGCCCCCCTTCTATCTTCAAATTGTGCCCCCTTATTCTTGCACACTTCTTTTTTTGAAAGATGCTACCCTCTTGGACTTTGTTGATTCCCTAGAGATACTTGAAAGTTTCTATCATGTCCCCCCTCTCCCTCCTTTTCTCAAGGCTATACATACAAACCTTACCCTCCAGTCCATCTGCAATGTCACTGATGAAGATATTGAAGATGGACTGGCCCCAGGACTGATCCCTAAGGTACCCCACTTGTGACTTGCATCTCTTCTGGCTGTATACCACTTACCACCACTCTCTGTTTTCTGCCCATCAACCAGTTTGCCACCCAGTTGACCAACTTCTGATCCACCCCGAGCCTACCCAGCTTATTAATCAATCTTCTATGTGGAACAGTAGCAAAATCTTTGCTGAAGTCAAGGTAGGCAACATCAACTGCTCCCCCTTGGCCCATCACTCTGGTTACCCAGTCAAAGAAATCTATGAGATTAGTTTGACAGGACCTTCCTTTTGTAAACCCATGCTGTCTTTGATCCTGTGCTCCTATGGATTCCAGGTGTTGCACTATCCTTTCCTTAAGGAGTGCCTCCATAATCTTGCCCTCTACTGAGGTAAGACTGACTGGTCTGTAGTTCCCTGCCTCCTCCCTGCTACCACTCTTGTGGAGCGAGATCACATGAGCCTTTCTCCAGTCTTCTGGGACCTCCCCTGTGCTCAGATACTCACTAAACAGTTCTAATAATTGCTCTGCTACTTCCACCCTTAGCTCCTTTAGTACCCTAGGATGTTTGCCATCAGGTCCCATTGCCTTGTCCACCCTGAGCTTAACAAGCTCTTATAGGACCCTTTCTTTTGTGAAGGGATTAGTGCACACCTCCCTCTCCCTATGTCCATGGTGCTGAGCTGTGGGCCCTGCCCTACCTTCTCCTATGTAAATACTGAGCAGAAGTATATATTTAGAATAGATGATTTTACATGGTCCTCCTCCTCACATGCCCCCTTATCCCCTTTGATCTTAGCAAGACCCCCTCTGGACTTTCTCCTTTCACTAATGTAGCTATAGAAAGTCTTGTCACCTTCTTTTACTGTCCATGCTAGTGTTTCCTCAGTTTGGGCCTTTGCCTGCCTTACTGTCTTCCCTGCTTCCCTTAGGGAAGTTTGGTATGCCTCCCTATCTTCATCCCACTGTGTTCCCTTCTATTTCCTGAAGGCCAGCCTTTTGGCTCTGACCTTTTCTGCTACTATTTTTGAAAACCAAAATGGTTTTCTTATTCTTTTGCAATTGCTTTTCTCTCTAACACAATGGGATGTTGCTTCAAGTATTGCATCCTTAATGCTTGCCCACTTTGCCTGTACCCACTCACCTGTATTTCTTTTTGCCAGGGCTAGCTTAACTCTGTTGGCCATCTTATCAAAGTCAGCTCCTCTGAAGTCTCATATGTTTGCCTTGGAATGGAATGATTTAGTTCTAGTGGCCAAACTGAACCATACCATGTGATGGTCACTGACCCCCAGGTGACCTTCTACCTGGAGAGCTGCGATCCTTTCCCTGTGAATAAGTACTAGATCTAGGATAGTCCTGTCTCTTGTGGGTTGGTTATACCAGTAGTTTGAGGCCCTCCCCCTGCAGGGAATCCACTATGTGTCTAGTTCTGGCAGATATTCCTGCTGTTATTGACAAATCTGTATCTGGCATGTTGAAGTATCCCATTATTAGAATCCCCCCATTAGCTGTCATGTTTTGTATATCTTCTAACAGTAATGTGTCTGTATCCTCCCCCTGGTCTGGAGACCTGTAGACAACCCCAGTTCATATGGCTGTCCCATTTTCTGTTTCCAGGGTGACCCACAGTTCTTCTGGCTCCTTATGTGTATTCTGAATTTCTATATATTTCTGATATTTTCATTGACATAAAAGGCCTCTCCACCCCCCCTTTTTGCACCTCAGTCTCTTCTGAACAGTACATAGCTGGGTACTGAAGTCTCCCAAGTGTGGTTACTGGTGAACCATGTCTTGCTAATGGCTACTATATACAGTTTAGCCTCTGTCATTATTGCTTGCAGGTCTGGTATCTTGTTTCCCAGACTGCGAGCATTTGTGTACATGCTTTTCCATTGGCCAGATTTCAGTGTGTTAGTTGTTGGGTGAGGTCTGGCATTTCCCCTGTGTGTCGTATGGGGAGCCGGACCTTTTTCCTTACATGGTGATGCAAATGAACTACAAACATGCTGAACTCCTTTTTGATCACTAGCTGAGGGGGTTTCTTCCCATTCCATGTATCAGGTGCTGAACCCCTTTCCCCATTTGCTAGTTTAAATATTCTGAAAAAAGATCATCAAACTTCTGCCCCAATGCACTGACTCCCTCCTTAGTCAGACGCAGTCCATCAAATTTAAAGAACTTTCACTCCCAAAACTGTTGCCAGTTACCTACAAATTTGTGTCCTTTTTCCAGGCACAAGCCCTTGAGCCACTTGTTTAGCTCCCCTATCTCCCCTTCTCTGACCTTCCATCCGTCTGTCCCCTCTCCCAGACTGGCAGGATCTCAGAGAAGGAGATGCCTTGGTCTCCACAAATGACCGGCTGGCAAGATAGTTAGTCCCTATGTATACCAGGACATCGATGTTTTCTGCTGCTTCCTGTACAATTTTAGCAATGTCTCTCCTTGCTGATGTACCTGGGAGACATCTGACCATTACACCTAGCTGGAGATAAGTATCAACTCCCTGAATCATGGAGTTTCCTATGATCAGAAGTGTTTTGGATTTCCTTTTTGCTTTTCTTGTTTTGGTTCCTGTTTTGGGTGACTTTTGTTGTGCTAGCTCCTGTGCTGCAGTGTCCTGCCCTGCCGTGTCCTCTGTCCCTTTGTTTGATTTTGGAGCTAGAGGCAGATTCCTGTTTGTAGTTTTTATATGGTTTGTGGAGGTGATATGTTGGAGAGCATTGAGTGATGGGGCACCCAATTTGCCCCTCCTAACCACCTGCCAACCTCCCAGAGCAACTACCCTCTGTGGTCGAGGTGCTTCTGATAGATGTTGGGGAAATGGCAAGCAGTTCTTATATTTCCTCCTGAATATGTGATTTGAGGTGCGCAATCTCTGCCCATGCTGCCTGGAGCTGAGCCTTTAGATTTCCAATGGCCCAGCATGTAGGATAGTGTCCCAAATCCTGTATAACTGCCATTTCAAAAACTGTCCCACAGTACCTGCAGTTAAGAATATCCATTCCAGATAAGTTGCTGGGTTTATAACCTGGTCAGAGTAATTAGAAGGAGAAAAATTAAAGCAAAAGTTTGATTTTGTGTTTTGTTTGTTAGTTTTTATAAGACTTGTTATAACAAGTTAAATTACTTGTGCCCCTGTAAATGAGGTCACTGTGTGGATACCCCCTGATCTGCCCCTTCCTGCTTTGCTACAGGAAATATCATGACTGTGTTACTCTGTAAAAGGAGTGTAGCGCGGGGTGGTTGGGGATGGGGGTGAGTGGCTGGGCCCTTCCCCTGCTGAAAAAAGAGAACCACGGACAAAAGAAACAAGGAGGCAAGAGCAGAAACAATCCCATGGACAAAAGAAACAAGGAGGCAAGAGCAGAAACAATCAGCCAGCAACAAATGCAGTAGCCCTGAAAGCTTAGCCTAAGGATCGATAAAACTGTAAAGCCTGTAAAGCACCACCTGTAATAATTTCACAGAAGACATACCCTGTAAGAAACATTTTGCTACAGAGAAAATTAAAGCAGAAGATATACCATGCAAAACACATTTTGAATCAGAAGATTAAAACAGTAATCTGTAAGCAACAGGCACACACCTGTAGGCACACCCTGTAATAATGCAGCAGAAGGTATACCCAGCAACAACAATTTGAATCAGAGAAAAATAAAGCAATAAAATGTTAGCAACAAACAGTAACAATCCCTGTGAGTACAAAAGAAAATAATAACACACAGTAAATCTGCCTAGCCAAAAGAAGCCTTAATCCTTTTCCTTGCTCTGGTAAGGTTCTTTGCTCTGTCCTTGCAAGCAACTTAGAAGAAAAGAGCTCAGGTGAAGCTAGGTGCCACTACCATCAAACCTACTCTTCCACACTTAAATATAAATCAGATGATACAAAGTCCAACTAGAAAGGGGAGATTGTCTAGCTCAGGCAATACACTGGATTTATTATTTATTTCAGCCCCCAAAATAAACTTAGTTTCCTCAGAAGTAAAAGTCTGACACTTAGGAGATCATAGTATGTTGTGTTGCATCATAAATGTAGGAGACATTTGCCAAATCCCAGTAGAGAAAAATATAGTTAAGAAGATGTGTTTTAAAAAGTATATAATAAAACAACATTTGTTCATACTATTAGTAAAATAAATTGAATTAAAATATTACTGATTCTATATGTGGAACTAGCAGTGGAGGACTTTACACATTGATTTGTAAAAGTCTGTGTTGACCTAGCACCATTAAGGATAATGACACAACCAAAAAATCATGTGCCAGAGGTTACAGAAAAAAAATAGACATAAGAATGAAGAATTGACTATGGGGAACAAAAAGCAAACAAAACCTGAAAACTCAAAGACTGGATCAAATTTAAAACTGTATGAAATAAAATAAACAATGATTCAGCAGGTTCCAAAGGTTTAATTGTTCAGTAAAAATCTGCCATTACAATTGGTTAAAAGATAGTGAAAAACATAAAATTATGTCATCATATGAATTCAGTAGCTAAATACAAAGCAAAAGTTATTTTTGAGGTGCAAAATCAATTTTTGTTAGCTTACTATCCTATTGGTTCATTCTATTTTTATATTTTCTCCTGATTTTCATAACTGAACTAAAGAAAGTCATTGGGACCCTAGCTGTAGCAGTTTCCAATGGATTCAATAGTACTATGAAACAATATGTTATTATGAACTGAGGATCATAACTAGAGGAATCTGATTAGCCAAGAGCTCTTTGAAGCTGTGATGATATCGGGCTACATCATCACAACTTCCAAAAAGTTCTAGCACCACCAGCGTCTTTGCTCTCTACTGTCTGAGAACTATTTTTTCAAAATGTACTCCTACACCACCTAAAAGCTCATGCATAAAATGTTTTAAAACCTGTTTGTTTTATTTTTTTTATTTATAAAACTTCAAACTCAGATAATAATATCAATAAGTCACTCCAGGGTGTGGTATATCATGGGATATCGTCACTTCTCAGGTGGCTGGATGCACTCGGCCTGTGGCCTCTTGCCCAACCAACCAAGGCATGAGGATATCCCATAATATACCACACCCTGTCATGCCTTATTGTTTAAATATATGCTGGTATAATACTAGAAATTCATTTGATTAATAGTATCTAAACTGTGTGTTAAGTGGACAGTTATAAAAATAATGTCTCTTCATGTATCATATTATAATAGCAGAAAAGCTTTGTTTTCCTTCTCATGCTTTAAAGTGGGAGTCTGCCCAAACATTGTATACTGCAAAATTAGAATTAGCATATCCCCAGTATGCACCATACCAAAAATTAGATCTCTAGGTTACTTCTTTTAAAAATTGGGAGCAATTTTGTAATCCAGATTTCACTCCCTGTTCAAAAAGGACAGTTTCCTTGAAGAGCTACTGATGATGTCATAAACAGAACTCACAGTTTACTCCTCTGTGTCGGCAACCTTTCAGGACTTATTTCTTCAGTGTTTAAGAAACTGTAGCTGCAGTGATCATTTGATAAAAACTGATGAAGGTTTGGGTGCAGTGCATATGTTTGTTCAGATGCATGGCAATGTGCTTTGGAATGTGGCAGGATGGAGTTTTGGAATGTAGTTGTGGACAAAGTTGTGGAATGTCAAGGTGGTACACAATTTCAGAATGTTAGGGTGTATGAAACTTTGGAATGTGGCAGGTTGTATACTCTCAAAATGTTATGGTGACACTCAATGTGGGAATGTGAAAGGGACACGCATCAAGGAATTTGGTAGGGACTGACAATTTTGGAATATACTAGGGATATACACTGTCAGCTTATGATAGCACACACCATTGCATTCTGAAATCATTTTCCCTGCCACGTTGCCCAACATATTTCAATACTGTGCATCATAGCCCCACCACATTCTGACATTGTGTGTCTCGGCCACATTTTTAAAGTACACATCTCTACCACTTTCCCAAATTGGATAAGCCCTGTCATGTTACAAAGGTGTGTGTCAATGCTACATTCTGAAATTGTGTCAGCACATTTAAAGACTGTGTCACTGCCACATTTCAAAATTTTGTATCTCCAGAACATTCCATAATTACGCGTCACCACCACATTCCAAAGTTTTGTGTCAATGCCACTTTTTGGAATTGTGTCACCACTACATTCCTCAATTGTCACCTCTGCATTCCAAAATTGTGCATTCCTTGCCACATTCTAAAACTTCGCATCACTTCCATATTCTGAAATTACATATTCTCACCACATTCTGAAATTGTGCATCCCTGCCACATTTTTAAATTGTGCATTCATGCCACATTCTGAAATTGTGTCACCACTGCATTTCAAAATTGTGCATCCCCATCACATTCCATGAATGTTCATCCTCACCATATTCCAAAATTATGTGTTACCACTGCATTCTGAAATTGTGTTTTTCAGCCATTCCAAAATTGGGTGTCCCCATCACATTCTAAAGTTGTGTGTACCTGCCACATTCTGAAATTATACCTTCCCTCCATATTCTGAAATTGTGTGTCATTGCTAAATCCCAAAATTGTCTATCTTTGTTACATTCCAAAAATTCATAACCCCATCATTTTTCAAAATTGCACATCCCCACCACATTTTGAAAATGAGTGTCCCTGCTACATTCCAAAACTGCATATCCAAGCTATATTATAAACTTATGCATCCCTGCCATATTCCAAAATTGTGCATCCCTATCATATTTCTAAATTGCATGCACCAATCATATTCCAGAAATGCATTTCACTGTGACCATCAACATTATGACTTCTAATCACTTCCAAAATGTGTATCTCTTTACACATTCTGAAATTGCTTTTGGCCACCACATTCTGAAGTTGTGCACCCATGCCACATTCTGAGATTATGTATCCACACCACATTGTGAAATTGAATGTTGTCACCGCAATCCAAAATCAAGCATCCCTACCACATTCGAAAACTGCATCACCACCACATGCCAAAATTATATATCCATGACACATTACCAAGTTGCAGATCCCTGCAACATTCTACAACTATTTTTCTCCCCCATTTTGAAATTGCTAATCTCTGCCACATTCAGAAAATTTATGACACTACCATATTCTGAACTGCACCTTCCCTGCAACATTCCAATATTGTGTGTCCCAGCTACTTTCTGAGATTGTGTCACTGACTGCATTCCACAGTTGTAACCTGCTCATGTTCTAACATCTCCTCCCTGCAGTATTCTAAAAATTGCGCACAACTTCAGCATTCTAAATCCATGTTTGCTGCAGCATTCCAACCCCATCACATTCTTAAGTATTGTGTATCTGTACAATCTTGAAATGCATGCCCTGTACCCACCCACTGTTAGCTTTGCTTTTTCAAATGTTTACTACAATGGCAGTTTTATATAACATTGAAGAAAAACGTCCTATAAGGTAGCTTGCAGGGAGGACTAGGTTGTGAGTGAGTTCTGGTTATGATGACATCATCAGGAGTTCTTCACTGAAACTGGCTTTTTTGAACAGCCAGTGAAATTAAGTTTATGAAGTGACTTGGAACTTTTAAACAAAATAACATTTTGGCCAGACTCCCTCTTTAAATTGTTCTTTGCAATGCATTAACTCTAGCCTGACTTGTGCTATTAACTTATTGTTCTCTGGACTCAGTGAAAGTAAAAGGTAAGGTTCCAATGTATAGGCCAGTTTATTTATGGCCATCCATGGCCATAGTTTAGATTTTTCCAAATGTTCTAGGTCCCTGACTTTATACCAGTCCATAATTTTATTTCTTAGAAATACTCTATGTGCTTTTGTAATTATCATTCCACATTCCTCCTACTCCTCTCTCTCCATGTTTCAATCCAATCTGTATGCCTCACTCTCAGTCACTGTATCCTGCTCCTGCTTCCACTGATGTTTCAGCCTTCCCTTCCCCCTTTATCCCTGCCCCTCACTAAACTATGTGCTTCTCCATCAGCTACATCCATGCATTCTGCCCTGCATCCCCCTCTTCCTCATTGTCTGTCCCCCTCACATTCCCCCTCCTCCCCTTCTTCCTTTAGCTCTTAGTTGCTACTCTAAGTTTATTGCATATACCTTTGAAATTTTGATTGTTCATGGAGTACTTATTCCTTGTTTGACTAATTTTTGTAAATACCCATATGCTGTATCTCTCTAATTTTTTTGCCATTGTTGATGCTGTACTTCAATGTCTGCCATTGTACTTGCTGTATCTCCTTATCTGCCATTAAATTTTGTACGAATGTATTCCTACAATTGTCTCTCTGCTATTTTACCTAGACCCCAGGTCCAACCTGAAAAAAGGACTGTATTGTCTCAGTGGACTTACCCGGTCACCAAAACTCAAATAAATAAATAAATAAATAAATAAATAAATAATCTTCTCATAGGAGGACAGAGTCAATATTTTTAGTATTTCTGTCACTCCTTTCAACCAACAGGAATTTTCCCCTCTTGACAATTATATTGATTTCATGCATGACAGTGATAAAACAGGACAAAAATCTATAATTTAGAAATGCTCAAATCAGTGATCGACCCTAATTCGGCCCTTACTATATATCCAGGAATGGATACACAAACTTGTAATAATGAATGGTAAAACATTAAGAAAGGTAATTCCAGCTTTGGGCAACTGTAGTACCCCTGACCTCACAGCCATATAGTGTTATTGGGTTTAGCTTGGCTTCCCCTGCTTGTAGGGCTGGTGTTATATGTATAGCCCCCATATTTTTTTTTCAATTAACAAGCTTTATTGGGTATTTAGTTTGGTTTTACACATTGTAAACAAATCAATCCTATTCAAAGAAATTAAGGAACAGCAATGATACATAACAAGACCTGTGTTACTTTATATTCCCCAAACATTCAGGAATATAGATATCTGTAGATAGAATATTCATATATGCATATATTGTCATTACATAAGCTAGCAACTCTATAGTAGATATTGAGGTCTGTTAGAAAGTAGTTAGTAATAGTATCTAAGAACAAAGATGAAAGGATCATATAAAATATATAACACCCTCCCCCTTTCCCTACCCCCCATCGCTACAAGAAATAAAAAGGAGTAACACAAAAAGCCATATCAAATTTTGTGTAAAAACTGGGGATAGTACAAATTCAAGAGCAAAAAGATGAGTATTTATCATCAACCTTTACAGAGCTTAGTCTAGCACAGTGCTACAATCCAAAATAAGGACCAATGTAACCTTAAATGGACAGTAAGGTGTATAAGGAGCCCATATTTTCTGGTATTTATTACTACATTTAGAGATGCTCACTATAAGATATTCTGCTTGTAAAGCAAAAATAATTTCTTTGTGCCATTCTGTATACGTGGGAATTTGCTGATCGAACCAGCGACGTAGTATAATTTTTTTGGCACAAAGGGATATCAGAGCCATGTGTTTTCTTTGGTTCCCTATTAGGACATGGCTTGAGTCCCCAAGGATACAAATTTCTGGCAGAAAAGCTTCTTGTAGTCCCAGAAGGGGCTTGAGTCTTGAGTCTTGAGCGGATACATTCCCAAAAGGGGATCACCTTGGCACATTCTCAAAGGACATGAAATTAGGTGCCTTTCTAGGACCCGCTCCTGGTGCATATATCCGACTGGATGTGCCTCATCCTTTTGAGCTTTACAGGGGTATAGTATAAGTCATGTAGTACATGAAATTGAAGTAATCTATAATGGTCCTGCCTGACATCCTTGTACAGTCTGTTCCAGATTTGTGTCCATGGACAAGGGCCCATAGATATTGGAGGAAGGACCCTATCCCATATATAACAAGAGGGGCCATCTAACTCCCTGGTGCACATTTGAAGTTCCTTGTAGTAAAAGGAAATATAATGAAATGTAGGCCTCATTAGAACCATACTGAGAACTGGACCACTCCTGTATTGATCCCAGGGGCCATTGCCAAAATGTTGAATTAGTGCCTGGGAGATCTGGAGATACTTAAAACAAAAGGAATTTGGCAATTTATATTTTACTCTTATGTCAGAAAAGGCAAGCAGCTTATGGTTCTCTGTTAAATCTATTACTTTTTTCCCAACCCCACCCAGCCAGAAGGATTGTTTAATGACTTTACCTCCAATTTTAAAGTTGGGATTGTTGAAGATAGGTTGGGAAGAATCCTTCTCAAGCAAATAACCTAAAATCTTGTTTAGTTGCACCTGGGTACAAAGGGATGCCATGATGGGGGAAGATTTAAGCTGATTGGGTATTTTGTAACCCCCATATTTAATATTAAAGTTGCTTATTGCTGCTCATATCCTCCATGTAGGCTAAAATAGGGCAGTCATAGCCATTGATGTTTGGAAAATGGAAAGCTGCATTATGAGCATTAATAAAAAACAGAGACATATAAATTGTCATCAGATAAGGACCACCAGGCCCATCTAGTCTGCCCTAACATACCCTAGTTTGCAGTCCTTGGCCTTCCCTGGTCCATGGTTACTTCCTCATTCCTCCTTCTTCCCACCTGTAAGGTTTCTATGCCTGTCCCAGGCACGCTTAAAACCCTCTACTGTGCTCACTCCCACAACCTCCTGTGGCAGTCTGTTCAATGGATCCACCACCCTCTCTGTGAAGAAAAACTTCCTCACATTTCCCATTAACCTGCCTCCTTCCAGTTTCATGCTATGCCCCCTTGTCCTTGTGCAACTCTTGTATTGGAAGATGTCCCTACCCTGTACTTTGTTTATACCCTTGAGGTACCTGAATGTTTCTATCCTGTCCCCCGAATTCCTCCTCTCCTCTGGCAGGTACATATTGAGGTCCTTGAGTCTCTCTTCAAATGTTTTATATTGCAATCCTTACACCATCTTTGTTACTCTCCTCTGAACTGCCTCCAACCTGCCTATGTCCTTACAAAGATGTGGCCTCCAGAATTGCACACTGTACTCTAGGTGAGGCCTCATCAACATTTTATTCAAAGGCATCACTACCTCCTGCCTTCTGCTAGTGATACCTCTGCCTATACACCCCAGCATGTTACTGGCCCTTCCTGCAGCCTTTGTACTCTGTTTTGACATTTTTGGGTCAACAGATTAACGGAGCTCAATATGTATACCCTACAGCAAAGGAGGGAGAGAGGTGATACGATCAAATCAATCAAACATCTTAAGGGCATTAACAAGGTGAAAGAGTCTAACATGTTTCAATATAAGAAAAATAGCAGGACAAGAGGACACAACATGAGATTAGAGGGAGGCCGATTAAGGGGTAATGTGATGAAGTTCTTTTTCACAGAAAGGGATTCAAACAGGCATGGGATAAGCATAAGAGAGCAATGCAGATGAGTATGAATAGATAGGCCATTGACAGAGCAAAGGCCGATGGCACATTCATAAGGTAGAAAAAGAAATGGACAGACTGGATGGGCCTTGCGGTCCTTATCTGCCGTCAACTTCTATGTTTCTACGTTTCTTTTTTTTTTTTTTAATTCAATATATTTTATTTATTTTTACCTGATATCCTTGACAACACATGGATTTTACAGTATTTTGCAACAACACAATGCAAACTGAGTGCGCCGTAGACATTATAATAGCCTTGCTGGCCACATACTATCAATTTCTACTGGACTAAATAGGAACAAGACAAATTAACCAGCCTAATACTATTCTCCCTCCTCCCCCCTACCTTCCATAGCATCCACACCCTATTTGCGGTGACCCTAGGATTCTGCATAACAGAGGAATCGACAGGAACGCAGTACATCAGACCGCAAGGTGGACCCAATTACTAGGTAGTTTTACTATGCCACGCTGATAGAACGGTGCTCAGCACCCCCATAAGGGGTCATATAAGTGATCCTGCTATTCATTTTAGCAATATGTAACTCAACTTGCAAAGCAAGGACCATCTCTCTGTACCATTCTATAACTGGTGGAGGTTTGGGTCCTTCAGTGCCTTAAAGCACCGCCTTTGCTGCCGCCGATATAATGCCCATATACAGTTTATCTCTCTTGGTCGTGCTCTTCTGATAGCTATTCAGCAAGTAAATTTCTTGTGTAAACAGGTCGACTATACCCGGAATTTGTGACAGGGAGGCCCTGATTGTTTGCCAGAAAGATTGAACCTGAACACACTCCCATAATACATGATATAGGTCTCCTTCCTTGATCCCACACCTGCTACATAAGGGTGACATCAACTTACCCATCTTGTAAAGTTTAGCAGGAGTGTAATACAAGTTATGCATTATATTAAATTGCTGTAACTTATATTTGTCTTGCCTAATGCACTTGTGAATGCTGGCCATATCTGTTTCAAATGCTCTGTTCTTCCACCATCCCTAATTTTGCACCAATAATAATAGACACCAGAAGGAGACTTTCATCCATATTTTGCAATAGCTTATAAACTCTAGAAATAGAATGGGGCTGGTCAGCTGCCTTGGATAGTAAGGACAATTCAACTCTGTTTTGTACCCATCTTGCCCCTTTAAGGTGAGGCCTTTACCACCTCTCTAACTTGACGAAATTTGAAAACATGACCCTTTAACTCTGGAAATTTAGTACAAGCATGCTCATATGATAAAACCTTCCTTTGGGAGCCAAATCTCCTAATTTTAGCCCTTCTAATGGACCTAAAAACCAGGTGGAATCGGGTCTGTTGAATTAGGAAGTGCATATTCTGTGTCCTTTTGTTCTGATGAATTGTGCCAGTCAACCTTAAGGAGCTTTTGAACTTGTTGTAGCACCTGAGTGACCATCCGATAGGGTGTCCTCAACGATTTAGGAAGAAGTTTAATATTAATGTAAGCAATTGAACTCAGGTCAATCGAATATTTAAGCGCTAGGTTCTCTCGATGTTTAACCAGGAAGGCACATAAGGACCTAAGGTTGAAGGGAAAGTCGACTTGCGCCATTGTGCTATTTTATTAATGTGCGAGGCGATGTAGTATTTATAAAGAGAGGGTAGCGCAAGGCCTCCCGACTCTTTTGGACTCGTGAGTTTCAAGTAGACACGCCTGACTGATTTCCCCTTCCATAAGTAAGCATTAATTTCTTTTTGTAAGGCCTCAAACCACGCCTTAGATAGGTAGCATCCCAGCATATTTATAGGGTAGAAGATTCTGGGTAGAATGTTCATTTTAACCGTTTGTATTCTGGCCCATAACGATAATGGCATTACATTCCATCTTGTTAGGTCCTACTACAACTTTAACAAGACCATAGAGGTTCTCTAATCATAGAGGCTAATCCTCTGTAATTCTGACCCCAGATATGTCATCACTTTTGGTTCCCATGTCAAACCATGTTCTCTCGCTATACCAGGGTAACATTTAACATTAAGTGGGAAGAGCTTAGTTTTGAAACATTCATCTTGTAATTGGAGACTCTTGAAAATTTTAAAATCTCCTAAATATTACTGGGATGCCCTTTTCTGGGTCTTCAAGGTGTATAAGCAGGTCATCTGCATAGGCCGAGACTAGGTATCGATTACTGCCCAACTTGATTCCCTTAAGCTCCTGTGATGTAATTAGTCTACGTATCAGGGGCTCGAGATATAAATTGAATAAAAGTGGGGACAATGGGCATCCCTGCCTTGTACCACACACCATTGTAAAGGGAGCTGATAGTGTACCATTGCACCAAATCCGTGCGGACGGTGCACTATATAGAATCCGGACCCAATTTAGGAATTCTTTAGGTAACCCCAAATTATCAAGTACTATAAATAGAAATTCCCAGGACACTCGATCGAATGCTTTTTCAGCATCAAGTGCAAGTAGTGCCATGGGAAAAGTTGCATTTTGTGCGTGTATAATTATATGATGAAGTTTATGCAGATGATCACTTGACAATCTGCCGTTCATGAAACCCAGCTGTTCGTTGCTAATTAGATTGCTCATTAGCGGACCAAGTCGATTAGCTAAAATTTTTGCCAGAATTTTGATGTCAACATTCAGGAGCGATATAGGATGATAATTACTCGGTAACACAGGATCCCGTCCTGCTTTGGGAATGAGAATAATAAGAGCCTCCAGGAAGGAAGGTTCCGAGAGTCCCTCCTTAAACCAGAAATTGAATACCTTGGTTATGATAGGGGTAATTATGGGTTCATATGTCTTATAAAAATTAGTAGTTAGACCATCGGGCCCTGGGGATTTGTCCCCAGCCAGTTGGGAGATAGCTAGTTTCACTTCCATCTCCTGTATTGGTGATCCTAACCTCTCTGCCTCAAGGGGTGCACACTTACCCATAGGTATCGGGTTCAGAAATTCCTGAATTTCTGCAGGATACCCTTCTAATGTCCCGTGGAGTATAGTCGTTGAAAGTGCTCTCTAAATGTATCAGCAATTTCTTTGGGATTCCTACCACAGTATCTCCACTGTCCTTTTGTACTGCAGCTATGTGCCGACTGGAAACTATCTGCTTTAGTCTAAGAGCGAGAAGCTTACCTGCCCTTTCTCCGGATTCCAAATATCTTATTTTAGTTCTACTGAGGGCTAATTCTGCCTTTTGCATCATAATTGCTGAGTATTGGGCCTGGAGTTGTTGCAGTTTCACCCACTCCGACTCAATAGAATACCGTGTGATATTATTTTCAATACACTTTACGGCATTCAAAATCTCATTCAAGTGCTCCCTGGATTTCCTGGCTCTAATAGAGGCTAGCCTAATACACTCCCCTCTGGTACGTATTTAAGGGTTGCCCAAATAATATCTATCTTGGGTGTAGAGCTAAGATTGAAACTAAGGAAATTAGATATAAAGTCCTCAGGTGTTCCTGGGTAAAGGGCTCCTGTAGCAACTGATTGTTAAGTCTCCACATAAAATCCCTTTTGATATTATGCCTGGCTCAAACAATATAGAAACTGGGAATGGTCCGATATGACCCTGGGACTAATACTAGCCTCTAGCACTGAGGAATCTCGCTAATACTAACTAGAAAATAGTCTATTCTGGAGAGGATTTGCGGGGTAGAAAAAGGTATACTGTCTAGCTTTCCCATTGAGCAACCTCCATATATCTACCAGTCCCAGACATTCCATCATCTCTTTCAGCGCTCTTTGAGCGGGAGAGAGTCCCACTCGCTTATTATGAGATCTATCCAGATACAAGTGTGGTGTCAGGTTCCAGTCTCCTCCAATAAGCAATTTTAGGGATACATAGTTGTTTAATACATCTAGTAGCTGTAGAAAAAAAAGTGGGGAATCTAAATTAGGACCATAAACTGATCCAATAACCACTTGTTCAAACGCTAAGGTCCCAACTATAAAAATGTACCGGCCTTGTGTATCCCAAATTTCCTTTTCAAGCAAAAATGGGACCCTCTTATGAATTAAGATGGCTACTCCACCTTTGCTTGTAGAGAGCCACCCAAAAGCTTGACCCACCCAATACCTAACAAAAACTTGGCATCTTCCTGTGCAAATGTGTTTCTTGCAAACAGACTACATCACAGTTGAGGGTTGATAAGTGTTTCAAGACAACCTGTCTTTTGCACCTGTCCAGCCCCTTAACATTCCAACTCATAAGGTTAATGCTGCCTTTCTTCGTTTTCTCGGTAAGCACCTTACAATTAGGATCATTCTCCATGTTCAGCCCTACATAGGGTGTGGATGCTAAACCCCAAGTCTCCTAACCCTCCTATAAGCCCAACCATCCCCCTCCTCTAACACCCCCAGTTCTAACAACTGCATACTCACTACAACCGCCTTCGCGATGAGTCTATCAGCCTAGTCACAAATCAACCCATTCCCCAGCCCAGCTCCCAAGCTTATTTTTCACTACAACCCTATATACCTGCCACTCACTAACTCCTTTGAGTGAGAGAGGAGAAGAAAACGAAAAGCCAGAAAAAGAAAATCACCTTACACTAAACTAAGAATCTCCTCAGTATGTATGGAAACTAATATCCTGCTTCCCTTCATCAGTATCATCTCAAATGAATTAATACAATTCTCCCTCCTATTAACTGTAAAAATGAACTTTCTGCCAGTCCATATCTCCCTCTAATAAAGAAGTGGGTAAGCAACATATGACAGTAGATTGCTAGAAGAAAAAAAGAAAAAAAAAGTCTATACTTTCAACAACTAAATTGCACAATAAATGATCTTTGTGCATCATCAGTTTAGCAGGGTCGATACATTTCGATTTTCCCTCTGCTCTTAAAGTTCAGGTAACAAAGGTTTCCCAAAAAGTGGGCGGTGCTAGTGATCCTCTCGCTGTACAATGATCCGAAAGGGACAACTGGTGACTTTTAAAGCATTCACCATCGTTAATGCAGGTGACTATTATAGGCACCACTGCGACTAGCCCTCCCATGTGCTTGCCTCAAAACTTAGCATTTGGGCACAGTAATCAATCTCCGAGTCAAGAGGTGCAGCCCAGGTTAAACTAGCAGCCTTAATCATTGCTTACTCCCTCCTCACTGCGACTTGCTACGATGGTTACCAGTCGGATGCCAACTTTGACCCCATAGGAAAGTCACGTAGCTGTGCCATAGCAAGTAGAACCTGGGCGTCACATCATACAAGAGGAACTAAAATTGGTAGTGAGCCGTCTCCGGCAACAAGGTCAGTTTCACACTTGCCAGTCGCTATCTTGATCTCGCACTACTTCTTTAAACTGTCTCTGGCATAACAGTATTTTGGCATTAAACTCCACTCGCCCTTCTTCCATATATCGCGAAACTCCGACACGAAAATCACTTTGGGGGCCATTCTTGCATTAATTCCATATCGACTCTTGCTCACCAGTAAAATTAACCAAAACTTTAAAACAACTCTGCAAGGACTTGAGGGATGAAATTAAAGTCTCTTATCCGCCTCCGTTTACTTAGTATTGCAAAACTACTGGCCTGATCTTGACCCTTATAATACAAAGGAGCAATTAGGAAGTGATTTACGAGCCATCGATTGGAGATCGCTATACCACTCGAAAACCAGCTTTCCCTTTACACACATCCATTACTGTACAGGGTCTCTTGCGAAGCTGTAGAAGTTCATTGTGCTCTCATACATTACTTAAACAGATCTGGAAGTGCTTTTCTGAGTTCAGCTTGCGCAATCTCCGCCGTTTCATAGGACCACCATTGATCCTTAATTTTAACCTGGAGTGAAGCTGGATAGCGACCTCTAAATTGAAAGCCCACGGCAATTAATTTTGAAATGACAGGGTGCAGATCTTGCCTTTTGAGCCGCACCGAGTGGGGTAGATCGTTGGCGATTCTGAACTTTCTGCCTTCCCAAGTAATCTCCTGCAACCTCTTGACTTTACTCATAATATGGTATTTGTCCAGGTAATTTAGGAGCTTGCATATAATTGGCCTCGGTGGAGCATTCGGGGGAGGGGGTGGACGCAGCGATCTATGTGCCCTTTCCACCACATAACTGCCATTCGGGGGTGGTCCTGCAATCCTTTCGAAAAGCTTCTGGACGAATTGTATAGCAGCTGTGCCTTCCTCTTTTTCTGGAATTCCAATTATGACTAAATTGTTTCTCCTACTCCACCCCTCCAAGTCCTCAAGCTTCTCCTCCATCTTTTTGATTCATTTGTTCAGGGAGGCTTGCTCTAAATCTTGCTTATCTACTCTCATTTTGAGCGATTTAATTCTGACTTCGTTGTCCCCTACCCTTGTACTTAGGGCTTCCAGCGCTCCTTTGAAACACTGTATTTCGGCCGAGATCTCTTGGATAGACAACTGCAGTGGGGCCAAAAACTCCAGGAATCTTTCCTTCGTTAATGCAGAAGGCCAGGGGACGATTTACTTGATCCCTGGCTAGGGCGCTCAGCGGCCTGTTCTTTTTCAGGGGAAGGCTGCGGCGTATGTTTCGCCAATTGTTTTTTAACAAACGCTTCTATTTTAGCACTTTAAACTGCAATAGTCTGCTACTCCAGCACAATATCGATAGTTTCAGCTCAGAAAAACAAGAGTTACTTAAAGTTGAGAGCGGTTAATCTGGGCTGCGAACTGAGCTGTTCAAATACGCTGCTCTCCCTAGGCTGCCATCACCTGGTCTCCCCATTTCTACATTTCTATCCTTTGGTGTATGCCATCAGATTCCATTGCTTTGTCCGCCTTCAGTTTTGTAGCTTCTCCGGGGCTATCTTCACTGGGAATGGATTTGTGTCTACCTACCCCCTCCCTTGTGTATGTTACCAATATGTGGGCCCTGTCCCTCCCCTTCTTCAGTGAATACTGAACAGAAGTATTTGTTGAGTATTTTTCCTTTTCCCTGTCTCCCTCCACATACTGTCCTGTATCGCATTTTAACCTCACAACCCCTTCCCTGGCCTTCCTCCTGTCACTGAGTACCTATAGAATTTCTTGTCCCTTTTTTCACATTCACCGCTAACCTTTCCTCAGTCTGTGCCTTCGCTCTCCTCACAGCCTTTCCTTCCTCCTTTAGATTACTTAGGTACACCTCTCTGTCTTCCTTTTGCTGAGTCTCCTTATATTTGCTGAACCCCTCCTTTCTGGCCCTGACTTTGTCTGCCACCTCTCTTAAGAACCAAAGTGACCTCTTCCTTCTCTTGTCCTTGTTAATCACCCTGGTGCAATGGCTCGTCACCTCCCCAATAGCTGTCTTCAGGTGTTCCCAAGGCTCCTGCACCCCCTCCTATTTCTCTGTTTGATTCATATACAAATTAAACAACAAAGGGGCCAGCAGGCAACCCTGCCTGACCCCCTTTTTAGTTGAAAATGGTTTTGTTCAGTGACCCTTTAAATCATAACTAATTTGTGTTGTATTTTCAGAACAGAGCTGTTTGATAAGTAAAGGAATATTTTTATTATGCTCCATGTCCATATGTTTTTGACACAATAAGGCTCTAAAAACTGAATCAAATGCTGATGAAAAGTTAACAAACACAGCATACAGCTTTAATTTTTTACTAATAACGTATTTCTCAATGAAGTGCTCAAGGACAAGGATATGATCCATTGTGGGATAATGGTGACAAAACCTTGCTTGCAAACAGGAAATAATATTTGTCTGAGTTGCCCAATTCTGCAAAAGTGATAATATTCTAGTAAAAATATTTGAAACATTATTATCAAATGATAATTTTAGGAAACTTATTGTCTCCCTTTTTGTGTATAGGTAGTGGTATTACGAAATTTTTTTCCATGATACAGGAATGTAATTTTCCTTCAAATATTTATTACAAATATTATTAAGTTCTGGAACCCAAAATTCCAGGTGTAATTTAAAAACATCTATAGGTATCTCATTTATTTGGGATCTATATTTGACTTTGAGGTTCTTAAAACTGTTTCAACTTATTCTGATGTAAATATCAATAGGTTATAGTGGATATTGTCTTTGGTTATCTGATTTATTTCTATATCTTTGATCATTGGATCAAAAAATATCTAAAAAGGAATGTTGAATCATTTTCTACCGTGGGATATGTACTTTAAATGAGTACTCAAATTTGTTAGCACCACAAGGTGCAAGATGTTAGAATTTTCTGGGATCTTTTGAATAAATTGCAATTTCCATCTCTCACCACAGTTCATTATTTTATTTTTTTTCTTTATGCATTTGTTTATATACCCTGTTGCTGGCTAGGGGATACATCTCATATTATCCTGCTTGGTCTCTGCAAGGATCCCTGGCATCATACTAATCATCACCAAGGGTTTTTTCCTGTAGATGTGGTTTCCCTGTGGACCCCCTTGATGGAAGTGGATGTGCAATATCCTTCTCACACTGCCAGATGTGCTCCCACCTCCAACATGCAGACCTCTGCCACCTCTGTCAATCAACCATCAGTGCTTGTCTATGGTACACCTACCGCTAATCATCACTGGTTCATCCATATTAGTGTGACAGTCATTTTGCCGACACTGATATGGGCGCAAGCAATTTGCCATCCAGCATGTCTGCACCAGGCATTGTGGTTCCTGGGATGGAGAGCACCAAAGACCTGTCCTGGGAAATTGTCATGTTTTAAGGGGGGGGCTTTGCTACCCACACTCCTCCTTCAACTAAATATAACCTCCTTAGGGGTGGGCATGCCCCAGAGGGGGCAGAAATTGTGCTGGCACAAAGAGCAGAATGAACAAGGGGCAATCTATAATCAAGATTGCCTCTGTCATTGTTACCCTTATTGTAGCACCCTAATTGTGGTGACAAAATTCAGTCACCGTTCTAACAGTATACCACCATCACTAGAGGTCGGTATGTGCCAGGTGTCAGATTCACTTCCTCCCCGGAGAAGTCAAGACATCTGATGAACACTCAGCTTTCTCCCCTCAACTGGCCCTCTGACAGCCCTGGATCACTCCTGAAGCCATGTCATTAGTGGTCACAAATGGTAGCACTACTGGTCTGGCTTTATATTGGAAATGTGTTTTCTCATTGGCTAAAGGGTTTCTATAGCTTTTTCATTTTCTATTTAAATATAATAAATGTTCTCTCATGGGATTCTTTTTGGTCCACCACGCAATCTTTGCTAGAGCTTTTTTGTGCTTTCTGCATTATTATTCAACCAAGTTATTGGGGATGATTTTGACCTTTCTTATATAGGACAGGCAGAAGATGAGTAACTACTCTAATAACTCATATCTTTTATCAAATGGTACTGTCTGAAGTATCTTAAAGAAATGCTGATGTAGATAAATAAGCAATGAAATAAAGAAAGCAAAATGTAAGTATTATCAAAGCAAGATAAGTGAAAATCAAGATTCTAAAAAATGCAGATCTCTAAAAAAAATTAGAAACCCTGTAAGAATTTAAACTGAATAAATGATGTGCTCTATGATGCAAAAAGATCAGCTAATTTAATAAATAACTATTTCATTGATTTGCATGATGTTCCTGTTCTCCTAGGCACATGCTCCATGAAAGTAAAAAAAATACACTTTTGAGTGAGATGATTGCAGAGCAAAAGGTTTGGCCAGAGTACCCTCCTTTAGATTTAAATAGGACATGGATAAGTCTATAAAATCATTAAAAATTAAAGACTACAAAAGTGTAAGGTGTCGATGGTGTCAAAATAAGATTTTTGAAAGATGCCATAGATATAATCACACTAATCTTAACTGAAAAATTCAATAGTAGTTCAAGGGGGTATCTGGTGATATCAGTGAGTCAAATTGAGTGACTCAATTTGATTGCCTGTCATATGAACTACAGCAGCAAGATAGTGAGGTGTGGTACGAGCTCTGGAAGATGAGAAATAATAGTGACTGAGGAGTACAGCAAATGGTAGAGGGAGCTATAGAGCACAAGGATATGGGAGGTGGTTGGATGGACTTTTCCCAGCTCACTATTCGGTGCTGTGGATTGTGTCGCTGCCTGCACTGTGAAAGGACCCAGTTTTGGAGCTCTGTGGGTGTGGTGCATGCACATATTTTTAGTGTTTTTTTTTGTTTGTTGTATATTGCATTCTGTCTACTGATCCCCTGAATTTTGTTGTCTGTTGGTCCCCAGGACTGCCCGCCATGGTCTACTGTCCCCCCAAAAATAGCCTCCTCCTGAGTTATGTCAATACCCCACTGTCAGGCCCACCCTTGGAGTTGATAATCTAAATGAAGGAGGGGTGCGGGGTGAAGCCCCTCACATTGGGGTGCAGCCCCCCCACATAAAATATTACAAAACGTGTCCAGTACAGTGTGTTGCACCAGGCACTGTTGTTTGGGTTGCTTTTCTGTACAGGTGCCATGTTTGTTTTCGGAATATTGTAGTCGCTGCATTGCACGGTGCCTTTATGTCTTCGCTCTTATGACGTGGAACCATTTAAGGGAAAGGACTTTTCCATCTGCATGGAAGTCTGCAAAAATGATTCCAATTTTCAAGGAAGGTGATTCAACATCTCCACCAAATTACTGCCCTATTGCTCAGTTGCCCGTCTTAGCAAAACATTTACAGAGAATACTGCAAAGACAATTTTACACCCATCTGGAAAAATATTCCCTGATAACTAAATATCAGTTAGGATTTGGAAAGGGCCAGTCCATGAACACTGCACTCAGTGGCCTATTGGTTCTGGTCATCTCTCCTTTAGATAAAAGAGAGGCTGTGAGAATTTGGACTTCAATGTACTTGACCACAGCCTACATATAAATAGACTTCTGGATGTAAGTATTTCCAGTGAGGTGTGCAGTTGGTTTGGGTCATACCTAAGTGGAAGAATGTACAGTAAATGGATAGCACAGATGGGAATGTAAATGGTAGCTCAGATGGAGCCTTTTTCAAACCAGCTAAGGATAACCCAGGGGGTACTACAATGCTCAATATTATGCCAGCTATTACTTTTAATTTCATAATATCACTACCATATCAAATTATTTTATTAGACTTTATGCTGATGATACATTCTTAGTGTACTCAAGTAATTACATTATGGAGGTCAAGAATGTGTTGTAAGCAGACTCCACATTCATAAAACAATGGTTTTGTAACTCCAGAATGATAATGAACAACAAAAACCTCAAATAATGCCTTTCCCCCTTTGAGTAATAAAATAAATGAAGGGCCAACATTGAAGATCAAAACTAGTAATGGGGAATATTTAAGTCAGTTAACAGAGTATAGGTATTTAGGATTTTGGATTGACCAACATTTACTCTGTATTTCAAGAGTGGAAGTAGACCTAGGTCCATCGAGACCATCCTCACCACTCTTGTGGGGTGTGTTCAGATTTCTTTCCCCAGAAGGAGTTTATCCAGTTTGGTTTTAAATTTCTGAAGTGTGTAACTTTCTACAATATATTGGGGCAGGGCATTCCATAGCCTAGTAGCCCTTATTGTAAAGTAATGGCCATGTTTTTTAGTAATCGCCCCAGGGATAAAAATCTGTTTGTTGTTGCATCTGAGATTTTTAGGCTTTTCAGCATATTTGATATTATAATCATTCATTAGATTGGTATTCTTTAAGATATTAAATAATAATAATAGATCTCCTCGGTTTCTCCTTAGCTGTAGGTCATATAAACCTAAAGCTGTTAGCCACTCCTAGAATGATAAGTCCTTAACCCTCGGTATTAATTTTGTGGTCCTTCTCTGCATGCGCTCTTTAATTTTAATGTTCTTGTTAAGATATGGGACCCAAAAGCTGACAGCATAATCTGTACGTGGTCTGATAAATGATTTGTATAATTGAAGAATAAAATTTTCATTCCTCTTAATAAATTGCCTCTTTATGGATGCTAAAATGCAGTTCCCCTTATGTGCTATTTTCCTGCACTGGTTGCTTGATGTGAATTAGTTATTGACAATGACTCCCAGGTCTTTTTAAGATTTTGCTACTTTAATGATGTTGCCATTTAATGTATAATCGGTGCTCAAGTGTATGACTGTACATTTGCAGTTCAATTTTCATATTGAATATAACAGAAAAGCCATATAACTATGTGTGAGCATTATGGCACACTACATTTTGCATTGGTAAAGAAATTTGTGAGATGATAAAAAATCAAGTGCTTTTACAAGTTATTGACTACAGTTGTCACATTTGTGGATACACAAATGAAACCCTACTAAACACACTGGGCCAGACATTCAAAAGTTTGCACTGGATGCAAACCATTTGTGCAGGGTTAGCACCGGGATAGCGCAGGTCCACTATATTCAAAAGGTTAAATAGCACACAAACTGCATTAGCACCAGGCAAAATTATAATGTATGCAAGGGGCAAACTGATGGTGTGTGTATACAGGCACAATGGTATATTCAGTGAATAGCACCGTGCAAACTGTTTTTGCATGACTTAGAGCAACACTTTGTGTGGTGCAAATTACAGAGCAGGGAAAGGTAGCTTTGTGTGACTTTGTGGCTTTGCATGACTTTTGCACAGCTTTGGGCAACCCTAACCAGTAAGTATGACACACAAAAATAAGCCAGACAGACAGGAAACATGCTGCTCACAGATGGCATCCCTATGATGCCATCATCTGCCACCAGTCCCAGCCATGCCAGGCAGTAAGTGGTAACCCAGCTCCCAGTGGACACCATGGCAGTGCTGCCATACAGCACAAACCTGCAGACCACACTTCGGTGGACACCAACAGATGTCAGTACACACATGCAGCACTGTGGGCATTGTGGGTGTTGAGGTGAGGGTATACAAGTGGCCAGGTGGCACCACAGACTGGGTGTGGCCACAAGGCTGGGACAAGCCATGCAGTGTAAATGGGCTAGTGTTGGAAATACCCCAACACCTGTACCTGTCTGATGGTATGTGCTGCCCCAGCTACATATTGCACATCTGTGCAGACACCACAGCACGCACAGCCAGCCATATATATGTCACTGTGAGTTACCCATGCCAGTGGTGCAGCATCTGTGGGTCACACAACAGCATAGCTGTAATGTCCACTGTCAGCAAACACCTGCAAGTCGGGCCTTTCACTGTGTACAGTGCAGTGGTCATCACTGCCCTACACACTATAGGCATTGCTGTGTCCTTCACACTACTGCCCCCCCTTGCTACTGTAGTGTCTACTGTGCACTGTAGCAAAAACTACAGTTTGACAATTGCATGCAGCACCACCACCTGTGCCTGTGCTGTGTAATCCACTGGGGCACAATATTCTATGCTGTACTGTACAAATGTAGCCTGCAGTTGCCAACATGCACTGCCAGACTGACCTACAGGTGGAACTGTGGGAGACCCAGCCAGCCTCTGTACCTCTAGGCTGACCTACAGGTGGAGCTGGGGGACCCTGCAATAGTGCTGGGCAAACTGCATGCAAATCAGGTCATAATGTCATGCTTATTTGGATGTTTGCCCACAGACAACCTAAGTAGACTCATTTACATGTCACTTTTGAATATAGTAAAGTTTTGCCCCAGGCAAATGTGATTTCACCAGGCAAATGGCTTAGCTCCACACTAAATCTGCACAAATGTGTTTGCATCTCACAGACATTTTGGAAACATTGTACATTTCTGCACAATGTAATATCACATGCACTGATGCTTGCAGCTTTACTGATTCCACTCCTTTGCTAGCACACACATTGGCTACATAGTTCACCTCTACTTTCCTTCACATTGCTGTGAACTGGGATGCTGTTGTGGTTTGAAGTTCCTGGTTGCTATTTTCAGAGTTGTCTTATTCCCGGGCTATTTTTGCACTGTACTCCCAGCTCAGTATGCCTGGCTTCCTTAGCATGCTAAATTCAGCAGGTTTAGCACGGGGGCTATCCCTTTTGAATATAGTGAACTGTTGGTTCTGGGCTAATTTAGCATGCTGGGCAGTGCTAATTTTGCCCCATGGCAAGGATTTGAATATCTGGCCCACTAGACGTTGTTTACAGTAGGATAGCAAGATTTGCTCTATTATTATAAGGCATCTTAAGGCAGTCTGTATAATAATGCGGATTAGTTTTGACTGGAGAAAAACGTGAATGTTGCTATGGGCGGATCAGGTTTATAGGTTATTGAAACAAAATATTCCACAACATCTTGTAGATAACCTGATTAGAAATTATCATAAATTCACACATCAGAAAAATGGGGTGAGAGATTTATAAATTCCAAAGACAAAGATGCTGTATGGTGAAATGTCAATTGTTTATACTGCAATAAACACTGGGAATTTATAAGGTAAAAATCTTAAAACTTCCAGCTCTGCCTTCATGTCTCCCAGTACCTTTAGCCCTTCAAGGAAGCATGAAGTAGCACATAGATTCATTCATTCATTCTTTATTTTTTATAAGGCACTTTTCTTGTAACCAAAGCACCTTTACAGTATATAAAACAATAAATAAACAAGATTAAACCTATCATGAATCATTAATAGCTCTACTAAAAAGATATGTCTTCAAAGCTCCTTTAAAGCTTTGGACAGTCAGGCAATTTCCCACCTGACGAGGTAGAGAATTCCACAGGGTTGGGGCCATAAAACTAAATGATCTTGCCCCTGAAGTTTTTAAACGGACCCTGGGAATCTCTAGCAATCCCTCGTCAGTGGATTGGAGAGAGTGGGGAGGACAGTAGGGACAGAGGAGCTCTTTCAGGTAAGTAGGTCCCTGATCGTGTAGGGCTTTATAGGTCAGCAAACTGACCTTGAAGGTGATTCGCCAGAAAACTGGCAGCCAATGCAGTCTGCGGAGCACAGGCATTATATGGCTAGACCTAGAAGATCCAGTCAACAGCCTGGCTGCTGCATTCTGCACTAGCTGCAGACGGTGAAGTTCAACCTCCAGTAGCCCCAGGTAAAAGGGCATTGAAATAGTCAAGGCGGGAGGTAACGAATGCGTGGACCAACGTTGGAAGATCCTCTGGAGGAGCCAGGTGCTTCAACTGGGCGATATTCCTCAGATGGTAAAAGGAAGTTTTGACCACCGCTGACACCTGAGATTTAAAAGTCAGATAGTCGTCAAATACTATGCCCAGATTCCGCACCTGGTCTGAGGTCGTCAGCTGGATACCCCCAAGCCATATGCCCGAGGGCGATCCAGCTAACAAACCCGCCTCACAGAGACCCTTGATGGATACAGTTGTTTTCAATTAATGCTTTGTCCTGTGACTAGATTTTCCTGAGTGAATGGTAAGTGTTATGCCTATCTGATGTACGAATCTAATTAGTTTCTTATGTTTAGTATCTAGTCACTTGAGCATTTTATGTATCAGTAGTGTTAAATACCAAATTTTAATGTAGCATCTAGTGAGCCCTCCCAAGATGAAACACAGTGTCACAGTTTCCTGCATTACAAAGGGGATTAATTCCCATTGAAGTTTTTTTATTTCCTGCAGTGACTGTGCTGCTACATCCAGGTGGGCTATATTGTAACTTACTGTATGTAATCATGCAGGACCACATTGTACAGTAAACAGGGCATTTAGCCCTATTGATGTAATTCTTGTTGAAAAAATAAACATTTTACTATTATTTATTTATCTGTTTTAAACATTTTACCAGGGAAGACATACTTAGCTGGTATCAGTTCATTACCAGATGTGTCCTGAGTGTGTGTGTTGGGGGAAGAGTAGTTCAAAACAGAAAATACTATAATACGCATTCAAAATAATGCAAAAGTATGAGCTGGAGGAGCCATGAAGCAGTGCTTTTAGTGCAATAAGCCAAGTTTGGCATATAAAGAGAAAAGAAACATTTGAAAGGGTTAATATCTATAAAAAATAAATGAAGTAGAAGGAAGGTTTTTTTATACACCTTCCTAACATGCTACTGAATGAACACTATACCCTGATGAGTGGGCACCCATATCGTAAATTGCTGGCATTTTTTGAGTGATGTTCAAGGTGTATGTTTAAATAAAAATAGGTAATAATACAGCAAGATTTGCAGTATTGTGTGATTATAAAACACATTGTTATAGTCTGTATAATGGATTGGCCTTCTTCAGAAAAAAAGGTGTACTCTACTATGGGTGAATCAGGTTTCTAGGTTATTTAAACAAATAGAATAATAGATAGGTTCTGGTGTATTACAAGGCAATAATTCCATTGAGAGGTTCTTGTGTCCCCAGAACCTTGAGATGGAATTTCTGCCTTGAAACAGCAACACGTATTTGTTATTTTTTGTAATATACGGATGCAAGGAATTTTTAAGCTCTTACTTGTGCCTGCTGTACGGCGCTGTGGTCTGCAGAGCTAGTAAGACTCCAAAGTGTTGTTCCTTGCTCCTCGCTCACATCCCCCCGCTCCCGCTCCTGCTCCCAGTCCTATTCCGCTTCTTTCTCTCACAAAAAAACAACAACAAAAAAAACACGGTTCACACAGTAGTCGCATCGGTAATCCCAACGATACTATTATGAGGACCGGAAGTATAGTATTATTGGGCCGGAAGTATACAGTTACGAGGACTGGAAGTATACTATTACAGGACTAACTAATATATTACAAGGAATTTTTTGTATTCATTTTGGGGGTATTATTTTCATTATCCATATATTACAAAACAGTCCACAACATCTTATAAGTAAACTGCTTAGAAATTACCATAAATATACACTTCGGAAAATGGGGTAACAGATTTTTATATTCCATAGACAAAGACACTTTATAGTGAAATAACAATTGCTTATACTGTATCAGCAACTTGGAATTATGTGGTCAAAATCAGAAAACTGCCAGCTATGCTTTGCATGTATCCATTACCTTTAGCACTGCAGTGCAGCAGGAATAGATGCAATTGTTTTAACTGAATACTTTGTCCTATGACTAGATTGTCCTGCATAAATGGTAAACGTAATGTAGTTTTGATGTAGTACTGTATTTAGTTTCTGATGTTTAGTAACACTTATGCATTTTATGCAGCTGTAATGTCAACTATCAAATTTGTAATGTAACATGTACAGTGAAGTCTCCCAGGATGAAAGGTAGTGTCACAGTTTCCTGCATTACAAAACAGATTGACTCCCACTGAAATTGACTTTTTTCCTGCAGTGAATCTGCTGCAGAATTTTGTGAAATTGGGTTGCATCCTGGTGAGCTTTACTGTAACTTATGTTATCATGCAGGACCACCTTGTGCAGTAAATACTGTTTATAACCCTAATGATATAATTCCTGTTGAAAAAATAAATATTCTACTACTAATTTAATTGAATAATGTTCTGTTGTAATTGTTTTATCAGGAAATACATTTGTCAGTGTCAGTGGCTCAGTAGGTAGCACACTCGCCTCTAAGGCCAGGAGATCAGAGGGCTGTGGGTTCAGTTCCCACATCTGGCACTTGGGTTAATATCCCAGTACTGACACTGTGGTGAAGCATGAGAGGGGTGCTGCACTTCTGAGGTGCTGTCTTTCAGATGAGACATTAAACCGAGATCCCATCTGCCTGGATTGGTGGTAGTTCAGGTGGATGTTAAAGATCCCATGGCACTTCTCGAAAAGAGTAGGGGATATTTTTTATTATAACAACATCAAAAAAAACATTAGGAGTACATCATTAATAACAAGGTACATAAAACATAATACAAATCAGAAAAATAAAGAGTTATCAGTCAAATCTCCACAAGCAATATTACATACAATATATACATAACCCATCACCCAAACCTATCCTAATTAAAGAAAAAAACCCTTCTGTCTTCCCTCTCTTGTTTTTTTAGGAAGTAATATCAAAAAAAAAAAAAAACACCTGTAGATACCCACAATCTATTTATATTTTATAAACAGTGTAAACCCTTTCCACCAGGTAGTCACCTTTCGTGCAGTACCAATTTGTAAATCTTTTAAATAAACCCTCTCCATAGCTCCTTGAATCAGCACACCGATTGTATCATAAGACATCACTCTTTGATAGAGGACCCATTGGCATCTAGCCTGCCATAAATAGTATTTTGAACAACAACAAAACATTTGTAAAGTTTCTATATTATAATATTTCCCGAGCTGAGGGAAATGACCCAAGACCAGGATATCATAATTGAGGTGCAACAACCATTTCATATGCCATTTAAAAGCCAGGAATTTCCAAAGGGAACTAGCATAGAAACAATGAAAGAAAAAATGTTCAACTGTTTCTTCCTGATTTATACAACCAGAAAAAGGACATACCCTTTCCTCTTTATCTTTATGTTTGGCATTTCCCCAACCCCAATCCTACCATATACAGTTAACCATAAAAACTCCCACATATAGCCTGGTAATCTTGGATTATTTAATTGAAAAAGTACCCCTGGGATTGATGTGAAAGGACACTTCTTAAAAGCTGGCACTGAAGGATATAATAATAACATTACAGTATCATACAATTTAGGCCCCTTACTCTCTTTTATAGTCTGTTTTGAAAGGCCCCACTTGAAAAGTTTTTTTGCTACTGGTTTAAAAAATTGTGAAACCTGCAAAAATTGTGACAGTTTTAGGGGATTTATAAGCCAGGCTGAAAAATAATGACTTAAAACATGTTTCAGTAAAGAACTGCACCTGGATACTGATGGTAATAATCCCACCGTAATATTCTGCAAAATGAATAAGGTAATAAAAAATGTGACTGGATCCAGCATTCCTAACCCCCCTTTTTCTTTAGCCAGATAGGTATATTGCCTTTTGATGGGGTTAAGTCTGTTACCCCAAAGCATTTGAAAAAATAAACTGTATATTCTAGTTTCAAGTTCTTGAGGGAGTGGAAATATCATTGCAGTATATAATAATTTGGGAATTAAAAACTGTCTAATCACCTGTACCCTTTTTAGTTTACCCAATCTCCAGTGTTTCCAAATTTGCACTTTACCATTAACAGACGATAATGCAATCTCCCAATTCAAATTTGGAAGATTTTGAGGCCCATATAATAATCCTAAAATCTTAACCGGATTTGAGGAGATTTGAAGACCCTGAATATGAATCTCATCAGGAAAATTAACTCCAATAAATACACCCTGACTTTTTTGTTTATTCATTTTTGAATATGAAACTAGAGAATAAGTGACCATGAAGTCCAAAAGAGAAGCGATTTGATTATAATCCGGAAAAAAAACACAAATGTCATCTGCATATGCTTGCAAATGTAGTTCATCCAGAATAGGGGATCCTAATACCCCCTTCCACCTTGGATTTTGCATTAAGATTGTATTAGCGTATCTATCATGAATAAATATAGTAGTGGGATTAATGGACAACCCTGCTGTACCCCTGTAGTTATATGAAAGCCTTCTGTAATTTCATTATGAATAACAGGATGGATGATAGCAGTGTCATAAAGTGTTTTTATCCACTCCAAAAAAAAAAGGCTGGAACCCCATAATGCTGTAAAGTTAAAAACAAAAAGGGGTGATAAACCCCCTCAAATGCCTTCATTTGGTCTAGTGAAATGATACTCCCTGACTGGCCACTTGAAGAAAAATGCTCAATTAAATCCATGATAATCATAAGAGCCTGCTGTATCTTTCTTCCTGGGAGCCCACAATATTGGGAAGGAGAGATTACTGTATTTGCAAAAGTCAGAGTTAGGGATCGTAATAGGTCTCCAGTTGTCTAGATTCTCCTTATTCCCTGATTTAAACAAAAAAATCAACAAACCCTCCGAAAACCAAAGAGGAAATTTAAAGGTAGAGAGGAAAAAATTAAACACTAAAGCCAGACATTCTGAAAATTCAGAGGGAAATGTTTTATATAATTCCGATGTTAGTCCATCAATCCCTGGTGAGGTCCCACTCTTTTGGAATTTAATGGCACCCTCAGTTTCTATGGCTGTAATAGGAGTAGTTAAACCAGACATGTCAAACCCTATTTTTGGAAGTTTTATCATTTTTAAAAGATTCTCCATATCCTCCACACTAGGGGGCTCCACTGGGTTATGTAATAGCAGGAATTGTTTGATTGTATCATGAATACTAGCTGTATCCTGTACTAAGTGCCCATCGTGCGTTATCAGAGAGGACATTGTTATTTTAGATTTATATTGTTTAAAAGCCTCATAGGGATCCCCATAAGTTTGTTTCCGCGAGTGCCCTCTTGAAAAAGTACTTTCATTGTACTAGCTCTATCATATTGAACATCCTGTAATTGTTGTTTTATGGTTGTTATGTGTGCAGAATAATACAATTTTGAAGTATTTGCCATTGAAAATAAATAATATAACTGCTGGCATAATTTCAAATAATGCAGAAATTTCAAATTTTCACCTGACCTTCTTAGATTTAGTAACATTATTTTTAGGTACTCTTTAGACTCCCTCCACCATTCTCCTAAATCCTCATAAAGGATAGAGACTGAGAGCCATGAACTGATTAATGATCTAATATGATTTAACACTAATGGACGCTTCAACATAGGAGAACTCAGTTTCCACCTTGGTTTTTGGGGTGATGATACTGTACTAGAAAAGAAAACACACTGAAGGAGCAAATGGTCCAAAAAAAGCCATGGGGAAAGTATACAGTTTACAAGGAGGAAGATTATTAGAAAGAAAGAAATAATTGCAGATGTAAGGGTATTCATTTTGAAAGTGAATTTTATACCACCTTGTGTGAAACGTCTACTGTCTACCAATCCAGATGTGTCTATTAATTGAAATAAAGCATTGGAATCACAATAGATTTTTTTCCTTTACCTGTAAGTCCATCTTTCACTTGCTGTAACTCACAGTTAAAGTCGCCACATAAAAAAACATGACAGGAGGTGATTAGAAAGGGCCGAATCATTGAAAAAAGAGCAACCCATTCCATTTTTATCTGAGAACAATAAACATTAATAAATTTGCATACCATGGAATTCCATTTTCCATCAAGAATCTTCAGTCTCCCTGGAATTAAATCAATAATTTTGATTAGAGAAAAATCATATGAATTAAAAATGAAGCCAAATCCATCGGCAGTCTGTTGACCAAAGGACCAGTAGGAAGGGCCCCAGCACCATTCCTTTTGAAAAAACCTGGCTTGATCAAACGTAAACATCCATGTTTCTTGGAGGAAACATATATCAATAGAAGTACCATGAATGTAATCATAAACTATCTGTCGCCAGCTTGGATTCAATAAACTATGAACATTTAATGACCCAATTGTAAAATCCATTTGACAGAGTACAGATTAACCATCTTTTTTCTGTCATTTTTTCTTTTTCCCCTTTATACCCTTCCTGTGAATGAAAGGGGGATGGAGGACTATCTTGTACTGGCTGAGAATCATGTTCTCCACAGTCCATGTCAGTATCACCCCACTGCATGGATAGAACAACAAAGGGATTGCTAGATTCAATATCCACTTGGGGGAGGAGGAGGTTTGAGGTTCCTTGAGGACCTCAGAACATGAACCACTTGGGGAGGAACCAGAGGATCTGGAGTTGGAAACTCCTGCTGTGAACTGTAACAGACAGGAGAAAGGGGGGGAAGGGGCCTAGAAGGGGCAGGGAGAGGTTGTCCATCAGACTGTCTCAAAGTCTGAGATGTATCCAAGGGTGGGGTAACAACTTCTATTGAGGGGGAAGCCTCCATCTGAAGAGGACCAGCCACCAAATCCTGGGCCTTCTGAATGAGAAGATCAGGGCTACCACTAGAAGCTTTATTCTTTGCTGCCCATATACATTCTGAAAAGACATGTCCAGTGTCTTCGCATAGATCACACTTGGTAAGATTAGCACATTGAAAGACAATATGACCTATTTTCCCACAATTATCACATCGAGGCTTGTCGCAGGAACTAGACAAATGGGTGCAAGACCCACATTTATAACAGGCCCTAGGCTGCCAAGCATAAAAATAAACCCCCCTGTCCCTCCCCAGCAAAAAAGAATTGGGAATATGATCAATACCAATATCAGTTTGTTGAAGTTTTACTTTAAACCTCCAGCCTCCAGTCCAAAACTGCTCAGAATCCAGAATGGCTTCAGGAGGGCTCAGTACCACACATTTTTGGGACAACCAGTAGGTAATATCATCCACATGAACCCCCTCATTTCGAAACATAATCATCACATATTTTATCAAAGGTTTAGACAATGGTATGACTAAAAAGGGGGTCATTATGGGTGAAAACTTTACCTGGTTGTACTGCTCCCAAAACAAATCCAAAGCATAGGCAGAACGAAAACTAATGTCAAAGTTGTCTTCACCCGAAATGTTAATAAAAGCAAAGACCTCTCTGGGTGAAAAATGTAGAGAATCCTTTAATAAACTTTTACCCACATAATGCCTATCAGGCCTAACCTCCAACCCCCCTTATAATGAAGCCTTACTGCATTTCTACGAGGTGCAACTTCCTTCTTAATCTTAGAAAATAGATCTGACATTAATGGCTTCTCAAGGTCAGTTTTATTTTGTGACATATTAGAGAAATGTTCAGTTCCTTTAATCAAAGCAGAATCAGGAATTTCAGTAGTCACTGAAGTACTGATCTGTGAGGCCGAAATAGAGGGCCCTACTAAGGGTAGAACTTAAGAACTAACAGCAGATATCAGAGGTTCAACAGGTGACTTGGCTTTCCAGGTTGGTTCATTCTGCGAAAAGTTCAATTTTGGATACCAATCAGGTGTGGGAAGCCAGGTACCTTTATGCAAGGTCCACCCTACTTCACGCAAAGCTTGTTGTGGGGACCATGTATCTGCTGCAAGGGGTTGTGAGTGTGGATCAGGTGGAAAAGATCCCAAGTTAAGTTCCATAAGCCCTTGAGAAGTAGAGGCTTTCACAGTGTCCACTGTCCCCAAATTTCATTTAGAAAAAATAATAGCTGTCTGTTAGTCTTTACCGTCATCCCCAGACTTCTCATGTAACAGGTGGTGCCGTTTTGCAAAACAAAATTCCAAAACCCCATCTTGGTTTAAGGGGGTAGTTTGAAATATACAGGGAACCTCAGGGTTAGAGCTACCAGTTGGGGATGTTACCACCAGGTTCCGAAACACAAACCCTGTAGCTTTAGAGATTGTGGTAGGGTGTAGCTCAGAAAAGGAGCTGCCGCTGACCATGTTGAGTTCATCCGGGTCCTTAAGTTGTACATTATCAGCAGGCGGCAAGTTTGAATCATGTTTAAGTTCTCCTGTATCCGGTGAGGGCTCTAGGCATGGAATCGCTCCTGATTCTTTACTGCCAGCAGACACGGGATCATTTTTAACAGATTTCTCTATTGTAGAGATTTGTAAAGACTCACCAGACTGGTCAAATTCAGGAATCTCCCTGATAGTCTCAGTGTCACAGCAGATGACAGCCTGGTCTTGAATACTGACAGGCATAGCTGAGGAGTGTAACAAGCACAGCTGTTGCTGAAGTCGGTCTTGTTCTTTCGCTAAAGCAGCAAGCTGAAGCCTAAGCTGCTCTTGAAGGGTGTCCTGATCAGGAATGTCAGAAAGGTCTGTACTGCTCACCGGCCGAATCATAGGCTGAGTTGAATCTTTAGTAGAAGCAAACATCTGTTTCTCTTCAAGCACCATATCATCACATACAGCGTTATCCACATTAATCTCCGTAGAATCCAAGGCAGAGCTCGACAGCTGCTCTCCTTCCCCTGAGATGTCCATCTTCCTTCAAGGACCAAATGAAAGTGACCAAGCTCACAGTCACTCAGTCCCCCTACTGATCAACAGTAGGGGAGTTTATTGAAGAAAAGAAATCATACAGAAAAAACCCAAAAGAAATCAAGGGGAATACAAAAAGGACAACATTACAACCAACAGAAAAAAAAAAAAAAGTATTTGTAAATACATAGAAAAAAGAGAAATAAGCATAACTTCAAACACATAACATAGTATGCTGGAAGCCTTTTCTTTCCCAATTCTACAATAGTTAGAAAATAAATCATGATACCTAACACCCACTACTTTTAAGTAACAGGTATATCAGAATCTGTTATCCATGGCATATTTCTCCAAACTGCATGTAGAGTTATGGAATGTAAAATCCTAGAATCCTCACTATATTGTAATTTTAAATTCCTTGTGATTTTACCAAGAAGCTCTTCATGAGATAAAAATTTCTGCTGTAATGAGAATAAACATCTACTGTTCCAAATATACCATTTAACAACCAATAATATTATATGTAAAGTTTCAGTATGCCAGTGATCTGCCCCATATAGTTACCCCACATCAAAGCATCCATAGTGATAAACTGAAGCCATGAAGCATTCCAAATAGTTGCCAATAGAGGCCAAAAAGATGTAATATGAACGCAGGTCAAAAAAAGATGTTCTGTTGTTTCCAGTTGTTGAATACATCCTGGTCTAACACAGAAATGTTCAATCAATTGTTTATGTTTTTGATTTGCTTTAACATTGATCCTGTCATGACAGCTCAGCCAATGAAAGTCTTGAAATTTATCAGGAATCCTAGGAGTATTTAACAAACTAAATATAGCCTCTCTGTATGGAAGGGGACATCGAGGAAAGGTTTCCAATTCTGTAAATTGAGTCTGCATAACCCAGTTATATAGCCCTTTCCGTTGTTTTGAAATCAAAAGATGGCTTGCCAGTTTCCAGTGCTTAATATAAACAAATGTTTCCCTGATATAAGGTGGGATATTTAAGGATCTATGCAAAATCCCCAATTCCCCCCGGTCCCATTGTTGAAACCATAGACCACAATTCTGTTCGAACATAGGTACCCAAGTTTTAGCAAAAAAATTAATAAAGGTCTGAAGTTTGCATAAAGAAAAACACTATAGAAAAATAAAATCAGATTCACCATCCCTAACCCACCCTGATTTATTGGCAAGTATACAATATTCCTTTTTAACAGATTCAACCTGCTACCCCATACAGCTTAAAAAAAAAGATTATAAATCGCTGTAATTAGTTGACTAGGTGTTGGAAAGACATAACTAATATAAAGAAATATTGGAATAAGGAATGCTTTAATCAGATGTACCCATTTTCGTTTACTTAATTTCCACTTATTCCATTTAGCCACTAAGGCTTTTCCCCGAATAAGTCAAGGTTCCCAATTCAAAAAATAAATATACCTCTGGCCATAAATAATCCCCAGAATTGTCAAATGAGTAGCTGAAAAATCAATACCAGCTACTTCTAAAACAGGAGGAACAACTGATCCAAGCTGTGTACCCATACATTTATCTAAATTTAAACTGGAACACGAGTATGAGTTATAAGTCGTACATATGTCTAAAGCTCCCTGAATAGAAACTTTGTCTGCTACTAAGATACAGAGATCATCTGCATAGGCTAAAGCTTTAAAATGTAGGGGAGTTGAAGCCACAGTAATAGTCCTTAAAAGTACTGAATTATTAAGCAGCTGAAGTAAGGGATCAATGCAAAAAGCATATAGCAAAGGTCTAAGTGGGCACCCCTGACGCACCCCCCTCCTTACTGTCAACATGGGTCCCTTCCAGACCCTAACCAAAGGTGTAATTGTAGCTGTTTTATATAAGCATTGAACCCAATTAATGAATTGCAGTGGCAAACCATAATTTTTTAAAACTGCCCATAGGAAGGTGTGGCTAACTGAGTCAAAGGCTTGTCTTTGATCCAGTGATAGCACTAAGCCATCTGCTCTATGCCTAAAACTGTGCTCAAAAAGTTCCCTTAACAAGATTAAATGATCCGTAATATTCCTACCAGGTATAGCACATGCCTGTGCTGGGGATATAATATGTGTTGCTACTAATAGCAAATGGTTATTTAGAATCTTAAAGTCTGTATTAAGTAAAGAAATCAGTCTCCAGTGATTTATGTACTGTTTATCACCTTTTTGTTTAAAAATGTGTATCAGAATACCCCCTGTCATACGCAAAGAAGGGATCCAGATAAAAGAATTGCCGTAAAGGCTGCCGTTAGTTCTGTCAAGATATGTGGTCCTATAAATTTATACAGTTCACTAGTTACTCCATCTCCACCTGGTGCTTTATTATTCCCTAAGGCCATAATTGCTCTCTCTCCACCTTTTGCGACAGAATATCAGCAATTAAAGGTTTTAATAATTGATCAGTGAGCTTAACCATAGAAACGAAATCAAGATAAGATTCCAAAGTGTCAGGGTAAATTTGTGGAGGAATAAAGGTTTGAGACGTATAATGTGTGACAATATTAAGGATATGTCTAGTGTCAGTAGACAATCTACAATCTTTATCAAATAAACTATCCACAGTGCTGTTTAAGTTCCTAGCTGTATGCCCTTCATAAGGGCAAATATAGCCCTTTTTTCCCTGAGTGCAATATAATTTGCTGATATTGCAGATGTTGTTCTTGTAGTAAATGATATTGTACCATTTGCTGTTTGATATTTTAAATTTGCACAGTAAAATCATGGTTTACAGTAGATGCTAAAGATAACAGTTTTTGAAGTTGTAACCTATTATTAAGATAAATCCTATATTCCTCATCTCGAGTTACCTTTCCATATGACTTTAAAAAAGCTGTCAAATCCCGCACAGTGTCTACCCACCAAATACTAGGGTCTGTGTACATATCAAAGACAGATTTCCTGGCTTGAATAAAATATATCAAATCTTGCCGGATATTGTCTTTAGCCAACAGTAAAGCATTTAATTTCCAATAACCTGGCTCAGTAGGAGGTGTATGTAAGTTATCTGATAATAAAAATAATATTTTATGATCTGAAAATTCTGCAGGTAGAGTTTGTGCCATTGCAGTTTGTAATAGGGGAGAAACAAAAAAATAATCAATCCTTGTGGCTGAGATACTTCTATAAAAGGTAAGATCAGCTTTCCCAACTATTTCAAAGTAAGCATCCCTCAGATTTGCATTCTATATCATAGAGAAAAGGCAAGTCATGTCGCAAAATACTTTATTAGTAACAGTATGCCTACCCCTATCCCTTAATTTTAGTCCACAATTAAAGTCACCCCCTAGAACAATGTGGTGAGCAGAATACAGATAGGGCTGAATAGCCTGGAACAGCTCAATTCATACCACCTTTGTTTGACCAGCATAAATATTAATGAACTGGAACAGTACATTATGCAGCTTGACATCCAGAATTAAGGCCCAACCTGGAATTAGATCAATTAATTTAACAACATGGACTTCTATATTGTTAAATAAAATGGCTAGCTCAGAGTAGGTTTCTTCCCCCAGGGACCAGAAAGAAGGACCTGAATGCCAAAAGTTGATAGCCTGTTTCAATTCAGAAATGGTGTGTAACCTAGTATCTTGTAGGAAAATAATACCAGTTGAAAGAGATCTTAAATGTGAAAATACAGCTTGCTTTTTCCGTAAACTCTTGATACTATTAACATTAATAGAGTAAACAGATAAAGGAGGCATTATAGACATACAGGAGTAAGTGAAAAAAACTTGAGCATGATTCTATTCAAGGGGGCCTTTTAGAGGAGGCTCTTGTGGTTCTAATATGTTTAGTTTTCCCAGTCCTTTTTCCAGAGGGAGAGGGTACTGTGTCAAGGGAAGGTTCTTCTAATTCAGAACCCTGATCCAGTATTGAAGAAATAGTAGAGGACCCTTCAGATTCATTCCCAGAGATTTCCCCTTCAATAGGCAGAGAGGCAAATGTATTCTTAACAGGAATTTCAGACGTTTTGGGCATTTTAGCAACCGGTTGTATCCAGTGCTGTCGACGTCTGGAGGTTTTAACCTAAGTATGTGAGGGTTGTTGTGAAGCATCTGCAGTATGCACAGGGTGAGGTAATGCATCCTCAATAATAATAGTTTCTGATACTGTAGGTACAGAACCCACCTTCTGGAGAACCATTGAAACGGTATTTGTAGCACAGTTCCCTGGTGGAGACATGTCAGACTGTTGTGCTGGACCTCCAGGAACAGGAGAAGTAGCTGCAGTCTGATCAGAAGGCCTATCTTGGGGCCTAGATTCCGAATGCTGAGCCGGGCACGCTGTGCTAGAGCTATTATGGACACTCTCTGTTCATCTCAATCAGCTTGTTCTCTCTGGTTGTGAGCCGCTGAGGGACAAGAATGATAAGTATGACCCTTTTCCTCACATAGGTTGCAAACCTGGTCATTTCTGCATATTGCAGCACTGTGACATAATTCATTACAGGTAGTACATTTTAAAAGGTCATTCATACTGCTAAGGTGACCCATGGCTCCACAATGATAACAGGCCTTGGGCTGACCTGCATAAAATAAAACCCCTCTATCTTTCCCCAGAAAAAAACTAATGGGTAAATGAACTAACCCAGAGTCAGACATGTTTAGAACAACCTGTATTTTCCATCCCCCATTCCAGATGTGATCCTCATCAAAAATGGGTTCTGGATTACCTTGTACACCTTTGTTTAAGCCAATAGATAAGATCCGTGACACTCACCCCCTCATTTCTAAATAACACAGTGATCATACGATGCGCAGGTTTAGTTTAGGGGAACTACCTCAAAAGGGACCCATAATGCAGAGGTTTTTAAAAGTTGATATTGAGACCAAAATTTCAGCAGACCACTACCTTGTTTAAAGCTAACAACAAAGACCAGTTCTCCTGAGACATGTATTAAAGCATAAATTTCAGCAGGAGAAAAAACATGGACCCCATGAGCAGGTTCCTAGCAACATGTTTACGATCTGGAAAAACATCTAAACCCCCTTTATAAAGTAACCTAATAGCATTATGGCATTTAGCAGGGAAAACAGGCACTCTAAACAAGGATGCAAAAGATTTGATAGAATTAGACTGTCCTTGTGAAAGCTGTTCAGCATGTCCCATAGAAGGAGGAAGTTTAGGAGCAACAGAGGAATCAGGCCCACAAAGTCCAGCTTCACCAGCATGTAAAAGAGGTAGTACCGGGTTCTGAGTGAGTTCTAAGCCTTCTGGCACTGGTAAAGGAGAAAATGTCCATCACCGATCCCCAGTCCTTAGATTTGTCAGTTTCCAAGGAAGGACAGTCTTGATTAACAACTGTGGATTTTTTGCTAGGAGATACAGTAATGGGAGAAGGACCCGAAACCCATGTGCCTGAATCAGATTTCTCCCACCCGGCAGCCTGTAAAGTGTTATCTACAGGCCATTGTTTTTTATCAACTGTGATTTCCTGCCATTTTAATGCAGGAACCTCAGCATTGAGCTCTAGAACTGGGAACACAGAACCTTAAGTCACTAGTCCTGCTGAAGTTCACGCAGAATCATGAAACAAATTGCCTTTGAAGACAAACACGGGCACTTGCCCTGTACCTGCTGAGAAGGAGTGAAGATTTGTAGGAGCGTCCTGCTTAGGTGGTTGCCCTTCGTCCACAACAGCTGCTTTCTGCTGCTGATGAGTCATCTGTATGGTTGCCATGTCAGTAGCTGAGGCAGCTTGTAGCACAGCTTGCAGTGCAGACTGCTCACACAAAGAGCACTGATCCACTGTCGCAATTGCAGCTTTCAATTCACTTTGCTGAGATTGAAAACAGGCTTCTTGGGGAGTCACATGATGCAGAGCACCGACTAGCTGCTTTCTCTGAGTGCTCTGACCACCCTTCCTCCAAAACAGACCAGAATTAAGTTGCAGTTTTCTTTAAAGGAACCCTTGTATTTCTACCAACTTGGAAGATTGTACAAATGCAACTGGAACCCTAATGGAAATAGAAATGCGTAAAGCCCCTCCTAAACATACCCCACCTGCAACTCCGGAGAAGGCCGCGAAAAAATCCAGGGCCTCGATTTCTCAGCATCCATCGAATCTCGCGATAGGGCGTCGAGGAAGAACCTCTTACCTTAACTAGATTTTTAGAAGAATTTCGCCCCTTTCAAAATGGAGATGCAGGAAATGGTTGGCGAAATTAAAGCGCTACCTGTGCGCTCGAAGATCTAACTCAGAGGACTACGGACAACGAAGTACGAATACAGTCCCTGGAGGGGAATAATGCAAGAATGGATCCTGTGGTGAACCAGATGAAAAAACGAATTGCCAAACTTGAATTGAAAGTAGAGGATCTGGAAGGAAGGAGTCGGCGAAATAATGCGGTAATTATCAGATTGCCAGAGAGGAAGGAAGGTCCAGACCCGATCAAATTCGTTCAGAAACTTGTAGAAAAAATTGCAGGTCCCTCACCATTCGGACCCTCATACATCATAGAAAGGGCTCACCGTGCCTTGCGCCCATTACCACCACAGTCTGCACCGCCACATGCCCTAATATTCTGGTTCCTTAACTATCAGGAGAGACAGTTATTCCTAACAAAAACCAGAGAAGCCAAGGAATTGCATTGGGAAGGGGCTAAGATCCAAGTAGCGCAAGATCTGCCTTTATCTGTCCAGCAAGAAAGAGCTGCTTTCCACCCACTGGTTAACAAGCTAATCGCGGCCCGTATTAAATTTAAAATGGATTGTCTGGTGAAATTTCAGATGTAGATAGCAGGAGACTGGAAATCGTATGATACTGTGGAAGCTGCAATGACTGCTCTGCAAACCGCATTTCCCAACCTTTTCAGAGATCCTTGAAATATTCAGAGGGATCGAAACAGTATAAGGGACACATGGTGTTTGTCCGGGGTTCATGGGTGATCTTTTGGTTGGTGCTCCTGCAGGGGGACTTGCACATTGTCTAATATGACTTTGTGGTCATCAGTTGCACTGAGGTTGGCACGATCTAGTCCCAAGAAGCAGCTGGACTTTCTTTGATCAAAGGTGATCTGCTGGTTTTCGTTTTTTCTCGGTGGTGTTTTTGTTTTAGGGAACAACGTTTGTTCAAAGGCATAACAACAGGCTTATCTGTCCCTTGACTTCACGGAGAAGAAGGGAAGGACCGGAGAGCTCCTGTCACTTGATGTGTCCAGCCAACATAGTGGCAAAATTTACATTTTTAAAGCTTTAACTAACCAGAAGCTGGTATCTTAATTTAAAGAGCCATACAAGAGGAACCAGAGACTGCTTGTTTGCTCTTAACACAGCGCAACTGAGGGACTTATCTACATTCAAGTCTAAGTAGATATAGTATTCTCATAATTTAAGGGTTGAATTAATATGCGCAGTAGCCCAAGAGGCAAAAGCATTTATGGTCATTTGCAGAATAAAGTTTTTGGTTATAGTGCTACATTAGAATACCAGCAGGGGTTGGACCAATATTGTTTTAAATAGGTTTTTATTTAACTGGGTAGCACTATCCATCGTAATTACATGGTGAATGATACATGTCCCTGGTTTATATATTTCAGAGTTTCTGATAGGATCCTGTTTTAGTTAATGTGATGTTTAAAGTATGTAAATGTTGTTAACGTTGCTACATGAGGTAGATAACAAATATAGTGGGTTGTCAATTGTTTGATTAAGAGTAGTTGTGATGGAGGGAGGGGTGAGGGTGGTGGAGAATGGGCTTTGTGTACTGCTGTCATGGACCATGATAGTATGGGGTGGGTTGTGGGGGAAGGCTTTTGCGATTGCTGTGGTTATTAGGGTGGGGGGCAGAGGATAGAGGGGCTTGGGTGGATACTCTGTATGGGTTTTATTGTGTTTGGGAGTTTGGGGGAGGCACAAGACCTCAGGTTCGGAAGTTTGGTACACCGAAGTGGGTTGTGCAGATCATGGCGTTGGCTAATATGAAGAATTATGTCATCGAATAAGGTTATTAAATTTCTCAGCTGGAATGTCAAGGGGGCACGACTTAAATCCAAACAGTATCGAATCCTGAAGCATGTAAAGGTTGTAAAGGCAAATTTTGTGTTCTTACAGGAAACGTACCTACTCCACACAGAAAATAACAGCATGAGGCAATTACAAATAGGGATGGTCTTCTCTCAGGGTAATACACAAAGCAGGGGTGTTATGGTATTAGTGCACAGGTCGGTTCCCTTTACCCCCCTGCAAGTTATCCAGGACAATGAGGGTAGATATGCCCTTGTCAAAGGAAAGTTGCAGAACACAGAGATCCTAATAGGATCTGTCTACGGTCCCAATGCTGACATGCAGGATTTTGTTGTAAAGTTACTGGAAGCACTTACACCGTTCAACCAACTCCCCATGATTTTAGGGGGAGATCTCAACCAGGCCCTAGACCCCTTAATGGATAGGTCCAGATATTCCCAAACGGGTCCTACCCCTGCCATGTGGGCTTTGAGGGAATTAGCTGATCACCTTGGCTTAGCAGAAGTATGGAGAGTGCTTCACCCAAAATCTCGGGAATATACTTTTATCTCTCAAGCACATGGTACAGCATCTCACATTGACTACATATTGCTTTCCCGAACTCTCCTCCCAGGGGTATTGGATCTGACAATTGTGTGGGACCTCCTTCAGATCATGTCAGATGTCAGCCTCAATATCTTTTGCCTTTGCCCAAAAGGGGTAATAGGTGGAAGATAAATAATCAGATTTTGAGACAACCTAATGCGGCCCAATTCATTTCAACACAAATAGACGAGTTTATTACAAATAACCTGAAAGACAACATCCAGTCAGATATGTTTTGGGGGGCATTTAAGGCCTTTAAAAGGGGCATCTTAATTCGGCAGGCTGTTAAAAAGAAAAAGGAGAAGGAGCACATCATGTTGGACTTATTGGCCCGGATAAGGACCAAGGAGACCAACATGTTCCTCCACCCCGAGGAGGAAGATAAACTGGAGCTGGTTAAATTGAGAGATTTGCACCTTAATTTACTAGGGAACAGCGGAATTAGCTCTAATAAGAACTAAGAATAAATACCTAGAATCAAGGAAGCGGGAAGGCTCCTGGCAAGGAGTATTACGCAGTTAGAATCCTCCCGAATAATTTCTGGGATTCAATCCCAGGAAGATGGTTATATTAAGACCACCCCCGGAGAGATTGTCCAAGAATTCTGAAATTATTTTGAATCCCTGTACGGGGCTATGGAATCCCCTCCTGCCAAACCTGAGATACTCCCTTTTCTTGAAGACCTGGAGCTCCCCTCAATGGCAGAATCCGACCGGCTACGTCTGACTGCCGATATAACCCAAGAGGAGATTGAGGTAGTTATTCAAAACCTCCCGTTAGACAAAACACTGGGCCCGGATAGATTCTCGTCCAATTTCTATAAAATTTTTTCTAAACAAATAGCCCCACTGTTGCTTATGCTATTCCAATATATTCTCACTGGCCATGAACTGGACAAGTTGCTTTTCGAGGCACTCATTGTTCTAATTCCAAAGCCAAACAAGCCTCCCAAACAGCCAGCTAGCTACAGACCTATCTCCTTGTTAAATTACGATATTAAAATCCTGGCAAAATTATTAGCAGAACGAATGAACGGGGTGTTACCTAAACTTACAGGAGCAGAGCAAGTTGGTTTTATGAAAGGCAGATCCGCTGCCGACCACCTCAGGACGTTGGCCCATGTCTTCTCGGTGTCTGAGGAGAGCAGCTCTCCCATGGCTTTGGTCATCTTGGACACCGAGAAGGCATTCGACAGGGTCTACTGGGGATTTCTGTTAACCACAATGGGTAAATTTGGGTTTCCAGAGATGTTCTTAGAATGGATAGGTGCCCTTTATTCAAGTCCCACAGCCAGAATCACCTTCAATGGAGCCACATCGGACCCCTTTCCTCTACATGTAGGCACTAGACAGGGATGCCCCTTATCCCCCCTCTTTTTTAATTTGTATTTGGAACCCCTTATCAGGCGCATAGTGCGTAACAGGGGAGATAAATGGCATCAAAATACTGGATCAGGCTATTAAGGTAACAGCATATGCAGACGATCTTTTGGTATACATTTCTAGGCCGAATACATCAATCCCAGCTTTATTAGAGTCCATTCAGGAATATAGTTGTCTGGCTAATTATAAATTAAATCAGGATAAATCTGTGGTTTACCCCTTTAGTAAAAGCCTCTTCAAGCAAGAGATTACTGAGCTAGGCCTAGGGTGGAAATCTGACTCTTTTAAATATCTGGGTCTTACCCTGATGAGCAGTATGACATGGAGACACCAGTTGAACTTAGATTCTCTGGTGCATACCATTGATTTAGATCTCAAAAGGTGGGAACAACTTCCACTTTCCTTATGGGGTAGGATAAATATAGTTAAAATGAATGTATTCCCTCGGTTGTTCTATCCCTTGAGTATGTTAAACATTTGGCTTCCATTTTCATGGTTTAAGAAGATCCATGGAGATATAGCCAACTTTGTTTGGGGATATAAGAAAGCTAGGATGGCCTACAACAAACTGGCTGCGCCTAAACTATTTGGGGGTTTAAGGATGCCACATTTTGCTCTTTATTTTTGGGCGGGTCATGTTAATAAATATCTTAGATGGGTTCAGAATACAGATTCTCTTACGCAGACAACCTATGTACCCTTGTGGATACAATCTGAGGTAGCTCTTATCAAGAAATATGGTCTTGTCCCTGAGGCTTTACTTTATCTCAATCCAAAACTACTACCCTCTCCTCTGAGGAAATCCCCGATAGGGGTTTCTCTAAAGAGCCATGCTCAGCTTTGTAGCTTTTTAAAATACGACCATGTTAAAGACTGGTCTCAACCTATCCGGGGCAACCAGCATTTTTTGATTGATAATAAACCTATCAGCCCCACCTGGTTGACCCTACCAGATAAATGTTGCTTGAAAGATTTCCTCAACAAAGAGGAAGCATGTGTTCCTCATTGGAGATTCTACAAATTCAATTTGCCCTCCACGGTGATTTTAAAGTATATCCAACTCCGACACCTTTACTCAACAAGATAGGTAGGAGTCCGTCAAAGCTCCATGTGGCTTTCATGTGTCTTTGGGATCTCTGGTGGGCCTCTCACAGGCAATTTCAAGGTATACATTGTATTATTTAATTGGGCCTACTCCCAAAACCTTGCTCCATGCTCATATTAGGGCCCAGTGTTTCCGATGAAGATCTGAATTAGACTGACCCTATGGCAAGGTTGTCATAAATTCATCTTGCAGGACCAGTTAAGGCTTATACAGTTTAAAATTCTCCATAACATTTATTACTCCCCTCAAAAACTTGCAAGCCTAAAATTGGTGTCAGATCCCACATATAACAGATGTCATTTTGGTAATGGGGATCTGATGCATATTTTCTGGAATTGCCCGAAGATAATCCCGCTTTGGACAGATATTAAAAATAAAGTAGATCCCTTGCTTGGCCTGGAAGACCTTTTTACTCCTGAAATATGTCTGCTGGGGGATGTGTCCCGTATTATGGTTAGGAATAGGAAGTTCTATATGGCCCTGATCTTGATTACCCTGAAAAAAGTGGTCCTTAGACATTGGAAGGACTCTAGCGTGATTAGCTATTCTGAATGGCTGGAGGAACTCCTTTCTAGCCTGAGGATTGAGAGGATGATAGCCATCCTCCAAAATAAGATTCCCAAGTTTGATAAGATATGGGGGCCCTTTTATACTGTTTACTCATAGTAAGAGATATGGGTACCCCCTTTCGGTGAAAACAGGTTAATAGGTCTTGTGCGGGGAAGGAGTGGGGTGGAGTGGGGGGGGGAAGGAGTTTGTTCTGTTAGGAGGGTTTTTGTATTTTATTTACTTTTCTGTTTTGTGTGTTATTGGGGGGTATTGCAGAGAATGACTCCTGTCAGTAATTGTAATACGTATCAATGTATTCCTTTATGTTTATACTTATGTTTCTTGTAAGCATTCTCTGTAAAAAAAACTGGAATAAAGACTTAATGGCAAAAAAAAAAAAAAAAGAAAACAGGCTTCTTCTTCACGCAGCTGTTGCAGCAAGGCAGCTGAATCACAGGAAGACACATCTTGCAGCTTTTCAGTTAGAGCAACATCCTTCTGGTCTAGAGGTAAATCGCTGATCTCAGCCCTTATTCCAGATGTAGAAACACAATGTGCCAAATCCATATCTACACTCGGAGCATCAAAGAAAACATCAGGATCCATAGCCTCAGACTGTAAAGCAGCAGTCGGCCCTGCAAACACAGGGACATCCATCTCCTCCTCCAGCTCAACACGAAGTGACTGACTCACTAGCCAGCAGTCCCCCTACTGGCCAAGAGTAGGGGAATTTCCCCAGTGTCCTGTCCAAATTTCCCTCATTCACTGAAAAGAAAAAAATATCTCCAACAGCTTAATCTGGTTCAAGGTCAGTTGGCATTCATCTGTATCCCCCTCCCTTGGGTCATGCCTGAAAATAGGCAAGATTTGTCTAGTGCACTAACCCAGTCAACAAAAACTAAATTAAAAAAAAATACATATATATTAAGCTGGTATCAGCTTATTTCCAGATGTGCGAGCGGGAGGGGGGAGTACAGTTCAAAACAGAAAATACTATAAGATGCATTCAAAGGAAGTAAGTAGAGACAGGGACTACAGATAAAAGTACAGTTACATCATAACAAGGATTAGTTCCACAGAATCCACACTAGCACACAGTAAAACATAACAACAAAGTTGCAGTCTAGATGAAATTCGCAGGGCCTGGTATTTAGTGCCTAAGAGGAGTTGGGGGGTGTTGGGGGGGCTCAATTACATTTACATGAGTTAGTAGAGAAGTTCTGATGCAGTGTTTTGAGAGGGAGTAGTTGAAGAGAATAGCAGGAGGCAGAGAAGACCAGCACTTAGGGAATCTGAATGAGAATGCACCTGCAAAGGATTTTACAAGAGAAGGGCAGAGAGAGCAAGAGTTGATGTTGCAGTGGGAGTTTACTGAAGCAGAGACACTAGAGAAGAGGGAGCCAAACCAGAATTTGGAGGCAATGGAAGCACATCAACAGATGTGCATGGCATCAAGGGAGGGGAAAGAAAGGAAGGAGTAGAGGAAACAGTGTAAGATATGATAAGAACAGTTCAGAACAAAATGTCGTAAGGAGTAAAACAAGTTCTACCCAGAACGAGTATGGCTGAAGCCAAAATTGCAGGTGGAACATGACACTGTCCACCATGCCCAAGATGGGAGCTGAAGTTCTTTACACACACTGTACACAATGAGTTGCACATGTGCACTGAACTCCGGTGGCATGGCAGCACCATCTGCTGTGTCCAAGATGACTGCTGGAGCCCCGTGTGCATGCTTGAGTCACCACACATGCGTGGAGAACTCCAGCGACCATCTTGGAAATGGCACACTGTGCTGCCGTGCCACTGGAGTTCAGTGCATATATGCAAAGAACTGCAGCCGCCATCTTGGACTCGGTGGACAGTGTAGTGTTCTGCCAGTACCGATGGAGAAAATAGTGCAGTGAACATGCAGTGATTGCCGTTCACCTCCACTATTTAACAAGTCTTTTTAGTATCCGGAAAGCTCCCTTTTCTCTACTGTGCTCGCAAGACATCTGCAGGGCTACGCCCACTGCAGCCATAAAAAGGGTTCCTGTCTGGTCATGGTGATGATACTGAGAGTTCTGCACATTTCAGCATGTCTGAAGTCTAAATGATGTAAACTTGAGCTCTGTATATGACCCAGAACTTCTCGTTTGAGACCCCATAGAAGCATAGAAGTTGACAGCAGATAAGGACTGCAGGTCCATCCAGTCTACCCATTTTTTCTACCTTATAAATGTGCCATAGGCCTTTACTCTGTCAATGGCATATTTATTCATACTAATCTGTATTGCTGCCTTATGCATATCCCATGCCTGTTTGAAGCCCTGCACTGTATTCATATCCACCACTTCCTGAGGTAGGCCGATCCTTGCATCCACCACCCTTTCTGTGAAAAGAACTTCCTCACATTTCCCCTTAATTATCTTCCCTCTAATATTATGTTGTGTCCTCTTGTCCTGCTATTTTTATTATACTGAAACATGTTAGACTCTTTCACCTTGTTAATGCCCTTGAGATGTTTGAATGTTTCAATCATACCACCTCTCTCTCCCCCCTTTGCTGTAGGGTATACATATTGAGCTCCATTAATCTGTCTTCTTTTGGTTTCTGCTGCAGTCCCTGTACCATTTTGGTTGTCCCTCTCTGGACTGCCTCAATTTTTTTAATGTCCTTGTGAAGGTGTGGCCTCCAGTACTGCATGCAGTACTCCAGATGGGACCTAACCAGTGTCTTGTAAAGAGGGATTATTACCTCCCTCTTGCTACTTGTGATATCCCTACTAATACACCCCAACATCCTTCTAGCCTTACCTATTGCTTTAGTGGCCTGCTTGGATGATTTCAGGTCATCTGTGCTGATGATGCCCAAGTCTCTTTTTTCCCTTGTGATTGCCAGCAATTCCCTCCCAACCTATAAGTAGCTTCAGGGTTTCTCTTCCCTATGTGCATGGTCTTGCACTTCTTTGTGTAAAACCCCAGTTGCCACTCTTCCGACCATTTTGCCAGTTTTTCCAGATCTCATCTCATTCTGCCCACCCCATCTGGATCATCTACTCTCTTGCAGATCTTGGTGTCATCGGCAAACAGGCAAACCTTACCCTCCAGTCCATCTGTAATGTCACTGATGAAGATATTGAAGAGGACTGGCCCCAGAACTGATCCCTGAGGTACTCCACTTGTGACTTGCATCTCTTCTGACTGTATACTGTTTACCACCACTCTCTGTTTTCTGCCCGCCAACCAGCTTGCCACCCAGTTGACCAACTTCTGACCCACCCTGAGCCTACCTAGTTTATTAATCAGTCTTCTATGTGGAACAGTATCAAAAGCATTGCTGAAGTCAAGGTAGGTGGCATCAACTGCACCCCCTTGGTCCAGCACTCTGGTTACCCAGTAAAAGAAATCTATGAAATTAGTTTGACAGGACTTTCCTGCTGCAAACCTGTGCTGTCTTGGATCCTGTGATCCTATGGATTCCAGGTGTTGCACTATCCTTTCCTTAAGGAGTGCCTCCATAATCTTTCCCACTACTGAGGTAGGACTGACTGGTCTGTAGTTCCCTGCCTCCACCCTGCTGGCACTCTTGTGGAGCGGGATCACATGAACCTTTCTCCAGTCGTCTGGGACCTCTCCTGTGCTCAGAGACACACTAAACAGTTCTGCTAATAGCTCTGCTAGTTTCACCCTTAGCCCCTTTGGTACCCTGGGATGTATGCCATCAGGTCCCATTGCCTTGTCCGCCCTGAGCTTAGTGAGCTCTTATAGGACCCTTTCTTTTTTGAAGGGACTTGTGCACACCTCCCTTCCCCCTGTGCCCATGGTGCTGAGCTGTGGGCCCTGCCCTACCTTCTCTTCAGTAAATACTGAGCAGAAGTATCTATTTAGGATAGTTGCTTTTCTTTGGTCCTCCTCCTCCGCACACTCCCCTTATCCCCTTTGATCTTAGGAATACCCCCTCTGAATTTTCTTCCTTCACTAATGCATGTATAGAAAGTCTTGTCCCCTTATTTAACTGTTTGTGCTAGTGTTTCCTTGGTTTGGGCCTTTGCCTACCTTACTGCCATCCCTGCTTCCCTTAGGAAAGTTTGGTATGCCTCCCTATCTCCGTCCCGTTATGTTCCCTTACATTTCCTGAAGGCCAGCCTTTTGGCTCTGACCTTTTCTGCTACCATTTTTGAGAACCAAAGTAGTTTCCTCCTTCTTTTGCTCTTGCTTTTCTCCCTAACACAATGGGATGTTGCTTCAAGTATTGCATCCTTAATGCTTGCCCACTTTGCCTGTACCCACTCACCTGTATTTCTTCTTGCCAGGGCTAGCTTGACTCTATTGGCCATCTTATCAAAGTCAGCTCCTTTGAAGTCCCATATTGTTTCCTTGGAATTATTTAGTTCTAGTGGCCAACAGGAATCATACCATGTGATGGTCACTGGCCCCCAGGTGACCTTCTCCTTGGAGATCTGTGATCCTTTCCCGGTTAGCCAGTACTAAATCCAGGATAGCCTTGTCTCTTTTGGGTTGTTGTACCAGTTGTTTGAGACCCTCCCCCTGCAGGGAATCCACAATGTGTCTAGTTCTGGTGGATGTTCCTGCTGGACTGATTTGCTGGGGCTCACAAGGAGATGAAGATCATGGGTCAGAAGTTGGAGCATTGCTGGTGGAGAATCCATTCTGAGGAGCACAAACTGGCCTTGCGAGCTCACAATCATGAGTATCAAGGGGCAATGGACAGTAAGACAGGAAAGTTTCTGTCAAGGGAGATAGCCGCAGGTAGGAGCAGTCCAACTTGTTTTTTTTTGGGAGGGGGACTGTTGACAGACTACTTCACCCGGTCTGTCTGCAACCAAAAAAAGCATTTTCAATGGAATTGTGCAATGAGTTTGATCCATTATTCTTTGACAGGCTGTCCTCTATTTATTCCAGGATCTCCCAAGTGAGGCATGGTCTGCCCCATTGTGGTCGACTTGGTAGGAACATGGGCACTCCTATTATGTGGGAAGAGTTTAGGCCAATGAAGGTGACTGAGGTCATTGGGGTGATCTTGAAGCTGTGGTTAACTTTTTGTGAACTGGACCTGGCCCCAACTGATCTCCTAGTGGGATGCGCTGAAACCATTAGTTCAGTGTTCTTCAGGATAATCTGGTGCTTGCTTTCAGAGGGGTCTTTCCTGATGTCTTGAAGGACTCGCTGGTGAGACCTCTTCTGAAGAAACCATCTGTCAACCCTGATGTTCTGACAAATGATAAACCTATCCTCATCCTCCCATTTTTGAGGAAGGTTGTTGAGAAAATAGTGGCACTGCAGCTCAAGTCACACTTCGTGGCCTATGACCTCAATGAGCCATTCCAGTCTGGTTTCAGGGCTAGGCTTAGCACCGAAATATCAATGGTCAGGGTGAACAAGCATCTCCTCAGAGCAAGAGATGGAGGACAGTGGTCAATTCTCCTTCTCCTCACTCTCTCTCTCTTCAGCATTTGACACTGTGCACTACATTGCATTTTTGGATCACCTTAGAGAGTATTGTGGACTCACCGGTACTGTCATCAACTGGTTTGAGTCCTATCTCTCAGGCAGGAAGCAATGGGTGGTGATGGTGAATTTCTCCTCCTCCCCAAAGCTCCTGCTGTGTGGCGTTCCTCAAGGTTAAATCATGCTACTGTTGTTGTTTGCAATGTAGATGTTACCCCTTGGATAGCTCATTAGCCATTACAGTTTGGATTTTCACTGCTATGCAGATGATACCCAGCTATATAGAAACATAGAAACATATAATTTGATGGCAGATAAGGACCGCTTGGCCCACCCAGTCAGCCCATTTCCCTACCTGATGGATAAGCTGCAGATTCTAGTTAATCAACAGCTTACTTCCTTCTGTCCCCCACTAGAATTGCCTTATGCATGTTCCATGCATTCTTGAATTCTCCCACTGTTCCTGACTCCACAACCTCCTCAGGAAGGCTGTTCCATGCATCCACAACTCTCTCTGTGAAAAAATACTTTCTAACATTACCTCTGAGCTGTCCCCCCTCTATCTTCAAATTGTGCCCCCTTGTTCTTGCACATCTCTTCTTCTGAAAGATACTACCTTCTTGTACCTTGTTAATTCCCTTGAGATACTTGAAAGTTTCTATCATGTCCTCCCCTCCCTCCTTTCCTCAAGGGTATACATATTAAGCTGCTTTAGTCTCTCCTCATATGTCTTCTGGTGCAGACCTTGCACCATTTTCGTTGCCCTCCTCTGAATAGCCTCTACTCTGTCTATGTCTTTCGGAGATGGGGTCTCCAGAATTGCATGCAGTGCTCCAGATGGGGTCTCACTAAATGTCTGTAGAGATGTATAATAACTTCCTGTTTTCTACTGTTGATGCCTCTCCCTATGCATCCCAGTATCCCTCCAGCCCTCCTTACTGCCTATTCACATTGCTTGCCCACCTTTAGATCATCTGATATAATTACTCCTAGGTCTCTTTCGATTTTTGTTGTTGTTTTTAACTCACCCCCCCCCCCATTGTGTACTCTTCCCCTGGGTTTTTGTTTCCCAGATGCATTACCTTGCACTTCTTTGCATTGAATCTGAGCTGCCACATATTTGACCATTCTTCCAACCTTGCCAAGTCCCTTTTCATTCTTTCCACCCCACCTTGTTTGATCTTTGTGTCATCTGCAAACAGGCATACCTTTCCTTTCAGGTGCTCTCCAATGTCACTTATAAAGATATTAAAGAGGACCGGTCCCAGTACCGAACCCTGCAGTACCCCGCTAGTTACCCTCCTTTCTTCACTGTGGACTCGTTACTACTACCCTTTGTGTCCTGTTGTCCAGCCAGTTTTTTTTATCCAGGCTACCACCTTGGGACCCACTCCAAGGCTGGCTAACTTGTATATTAATCTTTTGTGTGAGACTGTGTCGAATGCCTTGCTAAAATCAGGTAGGCCATATCCACAGCCCCTCCCTGGTCTACTACTTTGGTCACCCAGTCAAAGAAATCTATTAGGTTCATCTGACATGACCTTCCTGCTATGAAACCATGCTGCCTTGGGTCCTGTGCCCCACTGGCCTCTAGGTACTCAACAATTCTTTCCTTCAGAAGTGATTCTATCATTTTTCCTACCACTGAAGTCAAACTAACTGGTCTGTAGTTTCCTGCCTCTGCCCTGCTCCCACTTTTGTGAAGTGGAATCACATTTGCCCTCCTCCAGTCCTCAGGTACCACTCCATCCTCCCATGATTTGTTAAAAAGAGTAGTCAGTGGTGTTACTTGTTCTACCCTTAGTTCTTTTAGTATTCTTGCATGGATCCCATCAGGCCCCATTGCTTTGTCCACACTCAGTTTCAAGAGTTCTTTCAAAACCCTTTCTTCTGTGAATGGACTGGTATCGACCCCCCTATTCAGAGTTTCTCCCTTGTTTGGTTTAGCACCTCCCCCTCCTCATCTGTTGTGAATACTGAGCAGAAATATTCATTCAATATCCCTGCTTTTTCACGTCACCCTCTGCCCACATTCCCTCCCCTTTATTAAGTCTCTGTATCCCTCCCTTGGTCCTTCTTTGCTCCCTAATGTACCTATAAAAGGTTTTATCCCCCTTCTTAACAGAGTTGTTGGCTATCTTTTCCCAGTTGTGCCTTTGCTATTCTGACTGCCTTCCCTGCCTCCTTCTGCTTTAACTGATAAAGTTCTCTGTCCTGCTTCTTCTGTGTTTCCTTATATTTCCTGAATGCTATCCTTTTCTCCTTAACCATCCCTGCTACCTCTTTTGAGAACCATAGTGTTTTTTTCCTTTGTTTTGTTTTATTGATTTGCTTCACACAAAGGCTTGTTGCCTCTGCGATGGCTGTGATATAATCTTTTGGCCCTGAAACAAATGACGCTGTGAAAGTGCTAAACAACTGCCTGTACGAGATCCATGACTGAACGTCCTCCAACTGGTTGATGCTGAATCCTGACAAGATGGAGGTCCAGATGATTGGGCCTGGTCACGAGCATTACAGGAATGCCTCAGTAATGGTAACAGGATTAATCCTGGGAGCCACCCCATAGATGGCTTCCTCTAGGGTGAGAAATATGTGCATCTTCCTGGATGACAGGTTGCCACTTGACGCTCAGGTGTCATCTGTTGTCCAAAATGGTTTTTGCCACTTAAGGAATGTCATCTGGTTAAAACCCCTAGTCCTGTCTGAGGACCTGCCATCACTAGTACATGCCTTTATTACATCCAGGCTTGACTACTATAACACTCTTTACTTCAGAGTCTGTTGATGGACCCTCAGCTGGCTGCAGCTGGTGCAGAACCCAGTAGCCAGGTTACTGATGGGCCTGCCCAGGTCACGTCATATGAGCCCAGTCCTGCAAATCTGCACTAGCTACCTGTCAGGTGCAGGATCATTTTCAAGGTGGGCTTACTCACCTATAAGGCCCTATACAGATCGAGCCCAGGCTACCTGGCTGATCTCCTTACACCTGCCACTCTGGTCCACTTCCTGAATTCCTCCTCAAGGGGCCTTCTTGCGGTTCCTAGGGCCAGGCTAAACCCTCTGGTGGTCAAGCATTCAAGGTGGCCAGCTCGGCCCTATGGAACTCACTTCCCAGCTCTGTATGGAAGGCCCCATTAATGGAGGCATTTAAGAGGGGTCTGAAGACTCACCTTTTTAAACAGGTTTTTCCAGACTAACTGCAGCTGTTTTTAAGTGTGAGTTTATTAATTATTTATAAATGTTTATTTATGCTTGTAATTTTTAAAATTATGTATAGCCCTTTACAGCTGTGATTTATATGTTGCTATTTTTACCCTGCCTGTTAATTGTGTAAGATGCCCAGAGCCTCTGGGATTAGGCACCATATAAATACATTTTAGATCACCTTACCTTACCCCTGGAAGCAGCCATTAGACAACAAACAGAGATTTATGGCACAGTAATTGGCCAACAGCATTAGTCCACACTTATGTATGCTGATGACCTTTTAGTCCCCATAGCTGGTATAAACCTGTCCCTCAATCCTCTTTCAGGTGTACTAAATCATTTCACACGATACTCGAGATTAAAAATAAACCAAACTAAAATTGAGGTTCTACCCTTCTACCCAATATGCCAAACTAACCAAGTAATATCACAAGGCCTGAGATGGATGCCAGTGGGAAACACATAACTTGGAATTAAGGTTGCCCCTACCATCACCAAACTCTGGTATTTGAACCTACAACCACTATTAGCTGCAACAAAAACAGTTCGAATGTTGGAAACTGCTCCAGCTTACTATGGCTGGCAAAGTTGCTGCCATCAAAATGGTTACTGCCCCCCAATTTTTTTACCTGCCATCTCATTTGCAAATAAACCTTGAAGTCAGCTGGTATACGAGCCTAGAAGCAGCTATTGGCAATGTTATATTGGAAGAGAAGAAACCCAGATACAACCGTAATAAGCTCTGAGCATGACTGGCGAGACAGAGGGTGGTGTCTCCTGTGGTTTGAAGGCTATAAGTGGGCCTATCAAGTAGTACAAACTCTGCAATGGTTTAAACAACAAACAGCTAACTCTCCTCAATGGTTATGCATGGAAGGGGATCAGAGTAAGAAAATGTCACTCCTATTACTTCTTTACGCCACACCACCTAAAGGACTTACTTCCCACCCTACTATCTGGCCCACAATTAAATGGTGGTCAAGATTTCACTGGAAACTGGGCACAAACTCCACTCCAATACAACCTACCATTATATGGGGCAATGCAATAGTCATTACTGTAGTCCATTAACCCCTTTACTGGTGCCAATGAACAGCCAAGTGAATCCAGTGCTTGCATGACATATTAGTTCCTGGGGACCTATGAATACCCACTTTTTGGGATCTTCAAACTCATTGGAACCTCCCCAAAACAGACTTTTGGAGGTGCCTCCTACTCAGAAGTGCAATACACTCTTTCCTTTGCACCAGACCTCAGAACAATAAGTCAACCCCAATATCTCAATGGCTATCCCTCCCGAAAAGTCACGCCATCAAACTATATTCAGCTATTCGTGAAACTCTGCCAAGTCAATCACAGAACTCAAAGACCAGATGGGAAGCAGCATTACACATTATCATTTCTGACCAAGAATGGCAGGGCTGTTGGAGGTATGGGCATCATGCCTTCCCAAATTCTAGAAGTAGACTGATACAAAACAAATTTTTGCACTACTGGTACAGAACCCCTGCAATTCTATATGCTGCTAAGCTCCTCAGCACTAATTGCTGCTTGAGATGCCAGGCACACAATTGAGACCTATGTCTCTTATTATGGACATGCTACTTAATGCAACCCTTTTAGCAACAGGTATCTTCCCTAGCCTCTAAAATTCTTCACTAATAGCTACCACAGTCCACAGCCCTAATGCTCATAGGACTGGTGGCTGATGCCTCTCACCTCAATACACAGGAGCACTAGGGGCTTACCTTACTTAGTATGCAAGCTAAAAGGCTCATTTTGCATAGGAGGAGAACAATGGAGATCTCTACCATGCCCAAACTGTTAAAATTCTTTAACACAACTTGCTACATTAGATCACCTAACTCATTTAACTGTTAATACCCTTTCAGCCTATTTTCATTCCTGGCAGCCATTTATAATGTATGTCAAACCCAGTGCAGGCATAGGGTAACTTTCTCTATACCAACTACCTTTATCCTCTACTATGCTACATGGGGTGACTGTAATACTACTGGGCCCAGATATTCAAAGGAGATGCGCCCGGTGCAACTGAGTTACACTGACGCATCTCCAAAATGCACCCCGGGCCATATTCAAAAGGTGGTGAAGCACCGGACAATTCCAGATGTGCCACATTGCAAAGATAATGTATGCGACACAACCAGAGGGGGCATTCCCTTGCATATGTGGCACATCCCGATATTCAGCTGAGATGTGTGGCGCAAATGCCCGCACATCTCGGAGATGTGTCGCACAAAGTCTGGCATGGAAAAACCATGCCTAAGTTGTAACCACCCACAGGTGGGCTGCTGTACTGCCCAGCACAACACAGCAGTCACCAGCCCCTGGGTGGCTAGCCCCCTCCAATCTCTGATCATAAAAAAAAAGTGATAAGACCCCATTCATCCCTGGTAGTCTAGTGGCCCCCCCTTCCCCAAACCAGATCATAGTGTAAATATTGTTAGAAAACCCTCTATGGTAATCCAGTAGTGCCTCCCTCTCTTTCCAGTCTGAAAAAATAATCCAGGTTTGAAAATCCCTGGTAGACTAGTGGCCCCCCTCCCATCCTCAAGTGTTTAATAAAATAAATCATACCCTATGTCCCTGGTAGTCTAGTGGACCCCCACACATGCCCAACCCCAATGTAGAATGAAAATCCTGTTGTGATATACCGTGGTGGTCTAGTGGACCCCCCGCCCATCTCCGACCCTGAAGTAGAATGAAAATCCCATTGCATTATACCGTGGTGGTCTAGTGGACCCCCCACCTGTCCCTGACCCCAATGTAGAATGAAAATCCCATTGCGATATACCCTGATGGTCTAGTGGATCCCCCACCTGTCTCCGACCCCAATGTAACAAAAAGTATTACTGGCCAACATTTCCTGGTAGTCTAGTGGACCTCGACCCCCCCACCCAGTGAAGACGCACATCCCACCCTGCAACCTCATGTCCCAAGAGTGGCACAGAGTTGGCGGATGGCACAGCCCTCCCACACACCACCATTGCTGCACACTGACTTAACTGTCATGAATGACAGCATACTGTACTACTACTACAAGCCTATTGGTCCACATTGTCGACCAATGGGATGCAAGTACTGTAAGCTGTCATTCACAATTTTCACAAAGTTGTGAATGACAGCTACAGCACACCTGCTACCACTGGCTGACAGTGTGGACCATTAGGCTTGTAGTAGTACAGCACACTGTCATTCATGACAGTTCGATTGACGGGCAGCCATGGTGGTGTTCAGGTGGGTTGTGCTGCCCACTGACTCTGAGCCACTGCTGGGATGGGGGTGCAGGGTGGGATGTGGGTCTTCAGTGGGTGGGGGGGATCCACTACACTACCAGGGAATGTCAATTGGGGATGTTTCTTGTGACATCAGAGTCAGGGAGTGGTGGGGGGATCACTAGACCACCAGGGTAAATCGAAATTGGATTTTCATTCTACATCAGGGTTGGGAACGAGCAGGGGGTCCACTAGACTACCATGGACATAGGATCTGATTTATTTTATTTTGTGCTTGGGGATGGGAAGGGGGGCCACCAGACTACCAGGGATTTTCAAACCTGGATTATTTTATGGAGGGGATGGGGATGGGTGGGCACCACAGGACTACCAGGGAGGGTTTTCTAACAGTATTCACACTATGATCGGGTTCAGGGAAGCGGGGGCACTAGACTACCAGGGAAAGGGTAACTTACTTATTTCGGCATGATTGAGGTACATGGGAGGGGAGGGGGGCCGCTAGACTACCAGGGAGGTTTGACAGTATATCATGGGTCGATCAGGGATTCTGGGCAGGGAAGGGAGCCACTAGACTACCAGGGAATCAGTATATGCTTTTACAATGGACACATTTGGGGCTTGCTTACAGGGCACCTGGAGCATTCTGCCAGGCACATCCCTGCCTAAGACATGCAAATGAGGCCATAACAACATGCAAATGGCTCCATTTGCACCTTGCATGCATAATGGCCCCATTTGCATGTTTGGGTCTGAATATCTGGAATTTTCACCCGGCATATCTCCAAGATGTGCTGCGCAATCCCATTCCAGGTATTCAGACCTGACAGGAGGATGCGCCGGCACATTGTCTGTGGCCCCCATGTGCGCCACACACATTTTTTTATATAGTTCAGATGAGATGTGCCATTGCACATCTCATTTGAATATATCAATTTCATGCTCAAGCGCATCTCAGTTGTGTGGAGCAGCCACTTGAGCCCTTTCTGGGTGCAGTTTGAATATTCTGGCCCTGATGTACTGCTTTACTTCCTCACCACATCTTTGTAATGTACAGTATATACCTTTGTTACATATTTGGTTTTCCTTGTTTCTTTATGGTTGTTTATTTTTCCTTTTCAGGACAAGATACCTCTATCAACTCTGCCATAACTAGTTTAACTGACCTTTTGAGTGTCATCTCCTTGAGCTGTTGCACTAACTATAGTATATGTATGGAGTGTACCTTACATCATCATGAATGCATACCCACATTTGATATGTATTGCTTATTTAGAAACATAGAAGTTGACAGCAGATAAGGATCGCAAGGCCCATCCAGTCTGCCCATTTCTTTTTCTGCCTTATGAATGTGCCATCAGCCTTTGCTCTGTCAATGGCTTATCTATTCATACTCATCTGTATTGCTCCTTTATGCCTGTTTGAAGCCTTGCACTGTATTCATATCCACCACTTCCTGAGGTAGGCCATTCCATGCATCCACCACCCTTTCTGTGAAAAAGAACTTCCTCACATTACCCCTTAATTGGTCTTCCTCTAATCTCATGCTGTGTCCTCTTGTCCTGCTATTTTTCTTATACTGAAATATGTTAGACTCTTTCACCTTGTTAATGCCCTTGAGGTGTTTTAAATGTTTCGATCATATCACCTCTCTCTCTCCTTTGTTCTAGGGTATACATATTGAGCTCCGTTAATCTGTCCTCATATGTTTTTTGATGCAGTCCCTGCACCATTTTGGTTGCCCTTCTCTGAAACGTCTCAATTTGGATAATGTCCTTGGGAAGGTGTGGGCTGCAGTACTGCATGCAGTACTCCAGATGGGGCCTAACCAGTGTCTTGTAAAGAGGGATTATTTCCTCCCTCTTCTGACTTGTGATACCCCTACTAATACACCCCAACATACCCCTAGCCTTACCTACAGCTTTAGTGATCTGCTTGGATGATTTCAGGTCATCGGTGATGATGACACCCAAGTCTCTTTCTTCCCTTGTGACTGCCAGCAACTCCCCACCCAGCCTATAGGTGGCTTCAGAATTTCTCTTCCCTATGTGCATGATCTTGCACTTCTTTGCGTTAAACTCCAGTTGCCACTCTTCCAACCGTTTTGCTAGTTTATTCAGATCTCTTCTCATTCTGCCCACCCCATCTGGATCATCTACTCTGTTGCAGATCTTGGTGTCATTTGCAAACAGACAAACCTTACCTTCCAGTCCTTCTGCAATGCCACTGATGAAGATATTGAAGAGGACTGGCCCCAGGACTGATCCCTGAGGTACTCCACTTGTGACTTGCATCTTTTCTGACTGTATACCATTTACCACCACTCTCTGTTTTCTGCCCTTCAACCAGTTTACCACCCAGTTGACCAACTTCTGACCCACCCCGAGCCTGCCCAACTTATTAATCAATCTTCTATGTTGAACAGTATCAAATGTTTGCTGAAGTCAAGGTAGGCGACATTAACTGCTCCCCCTTGGTCCACCACTCTGGTTACCCAGTCAAAGAAATCTATGAGATTTGTTTGACAGGAACTTCCTTTTGTAAAGCCATGCTGTCTTGGATTCTGTGCTCCTGTGGATTCCAGGTGTTGCGCTATCCTTTCCTTAAGGAGTGCCTCCATAATCTTGCCCACTACTGAGGTAAGACTCACTGGTCTGTAGTTCCCTACCTCCTCCCTGCATCCACTCATGTGGAGTGGGATCACATGAGCTCTTCTCCAGCCTTCTGGGACCTCTCCTGTGCTCAGATACTCACTAAACAGTTCTGATAATGGCTCTGCTAGTTCCACCCTTAACTCCATTAGTACCCTGGGATGTATGCCACCCATCAGGTTCCATTGCCTTATCCACCCTGAGCTTATTGAGCTCTTGTAGGACCCTTTCTTTTGTGAAGAGACTAGTGCACACCTCCCTTCCCCAGTGTCCATGGTGCTGAGCTGTGGGCCTGCCCTACCTTCTCTTCTGTAAATACTGAGCAGAAGTATCTATTTAGGATAGATGTTTTTACATGGTCCTCCTCCTCACGTGCCCCCTTATCCCCTTTGATGTTAGCAATACCCCCTCTGGACTTTCGCCTTTCACTAATGTATCTATAGAAAGTCTTGTCACCTTCTTTTACTGTTCGTGCTAGTGTTTCCTCAGTTTGGGCCTTTGCCTGCCTTACTGCCTTCCCTGCTTCAATTAGGGAAGTTTAGTATGCCTCCCTATCTTCATCCTGCTGTGTTTCCTTATATTTCCTGAAGGTCAGCCTTTTGGCTTTGACCTTTTCTGCTACTGTTTTTGAGAACCGAAGTGGTGTCCTGTGTCTTCTTTTGCACTTCCTATTCTCTCTAACACAATGGGATGTTGCTTCAAGTATTGCATCTTTAATGCCTGCCCACTTTGCCTGTACCCCTTACCTGTATTTCTTTTTGCCAGGGCTAGCTTAATTCTGTTGGCCATCTTATCAAAGTCAGCTCCTCTGAAGTCCCATATTTTTGCCTTGGAATGGGATGATTTAGTTCTAGTGGCCAAATTGAACCATACCATGTGATGGTCACTGGCCCCCAGGTGACCTTCTACATGAAAATCTGTAATACTTTCCCCTGTTAGTTGGTGTGACAACCCACCTTTCCCTTTGGGCTAGAACAGCTTTTAGAGAGGTGTCTGCCCTCAGGTATTCACTGCCACCAGTTGGAAAGTTATCCAGCTCCCCCCCTTCAGGTCTACAAACTTGAATAATTAAACATGCAATTGCACAAGTCAAAGTCTGGTAGTGTGTCTCTCTTGGGTGGTGGATGCTACACACAGTGTACCTCAGCCAGTGGAAACCAAATATTACCGTAGATAAATGAGATCACAGTCACAACTGTTGAGCAAATAAATAGCTTTTTACTTAACAGAAAGTGCACTGAGCATTTACAGGATATATATTTACAACACAAGAGAATAACACTGATACAGGAAAAGTAAACAAATGTTTTTTAAACAACAGATGGGAAAAGAAAAAGGCTATTACTGCAATATGCTAGTATTAAACTTACCCTTCCCTGTCCTTACAAGAGAATACTGGACCCTATGCTAACTGCCAGCTCCCACGGACATAGCTAAAAGGGTAGGCACCCAATCTTAGTTTCTCCCTCCAGCTTCAAAGTAAGAGAGAACACACTTTACTGTTTTTAGCATCTCATATACTCTCTTGAGAACAGGTCATGCCTATTCTCCCTTTGAATGCACCAACCATCTATCATGTATGTATTTAATTGTCCCAATCAGACTGAACACCTATCAGTGACCAATTATATTCCCTTTTAACCTTAAGTTTATATTTGAGTGAACCAATCCCTTTAAACTGGCCTGTGTGTGGACATGTTCACTCGAGATTTATGACCCAGGTCTTATCTAGCCAGATGCTGCAGATGCTGCTGGACAGTGGATTTTAACCTGTGTGTGTGTTTTTTTTCAAACTACTAAAATAACGCCAGCTAGAGAATCCAACCACCAAGCACATAATCCAAACCATTAACTATTTCCTTCCCATTTCTGTCATATCTCCCCGCCCCCAGATGATGAAGACGTGTTCCTTGGGCCACCCCAAGTGACACAGCCATTCATGCAATTACTGGGAAGTGCCCAAAGTATCCAGCTATGCCATTAGCCCTGTCTAGATAGCCCGTCCACATTTGCATTTTGTTTGCCACTGCGATGCTGGATGGTCATGTTGTATGGCTACAGTACCAAACTCCAACGTAGTAGTTTTCCATTTTGCCCACTTGACCTATGAAGCCATATCAGGAGATTATGATCTGTGACCACAGTAAATTCTCTCCCATATAGGTAAGGCTGCAGCTTCTGAAGGGCCCACACTATTCCCAAGCATTCCTTCTCGATTGTGGCATATGCCTCCTCTCTGGGCAAAAGCCTCCAGCTGAGGTACACACCTTGGTGCTCCTCCCCCTGTTGGGTAACTTGGCTCAGCACGGCCCCCAGCCAATGATCTGAAGCATCCACATGGACCATAAACTTTAAACTATAATTTGGGCTAGCCAATACAGCTGGGCCACTTAAGGCCTTCTTTAGCTCCTGAAACATGACCTCACAGCCTTCTGTCCACTTTACTGTATCTGGCTTTTCCTTCTTGGTTAAGTCTGTCAGGGACTTAGCCAGATTGCTATAGCGAGAAACACACCTTTGGTAGTACCCTGCTGTCCCCAGAAATGCCCTTACCTGTTTCTTGGTGGTAGGAGTAGGCCAGGCCAGAATGGCATTGTCCTTGGCAGACTCCGGGTGGATGTGTCCACTACCCACCCGGTGCCCAAGATAGGATACTTCTGCCATACCTATCTGGCACTTTTCCACCTTGATTGTCAGACCTGCATTCTTCAGCCTGTGGAACACATCCCATACACTCTTGATGTGCTCATCCCAGGTCTGGCTGTATATGACTATATCATCCATATACGCCAATGCAAACTCACCTGCCCCAGACAGAATGCGATCCACAAGTCGTTGAAAGGTTGCAGGTACATTCTTCATTCCAAATGGCATTACCTTGAATTCGTATAAACCAAATGGAGTGACAAAAGTTGATCTGTCCCTGGCTGCAGGGGTCAGAGGTACCTGCCATTAGCCCTTTGTTAGGTCTATTGTGGTCAAATACTTGGCTCCCCCAGTCACTCCAGGGTCTCATCTGTTCTGGGCATGGGATAGGCATCGGACTCCATGCAGCTATTAAGCCTCCGGTAGTCAACACAGAATCGTGTGGTGCTGTCCCTTTTGGGGTTCAATACCTCAGGTGATGCCCAGGGCTACTAGATTCCTGGATTATTCCAAGTTCCAGCATCTCCTTGAGCTCCTCTTTCATGGTCTGCTTAATGTGCTCAGGTACCCTGTAGGGGAACTGTTTCAGGGGAACCTGGGTCCCTGTATCCACATGGTGCTCTGCCATCATGGTGTACCCCAGTTTCCCTGTGAACATGTCCTCAGATTTTCTCAGCACACCTTTAATTTCTTGCACCTGGGCTGGCGTCAGCTGTTCAGAGAGGGTAAGGTTGTCAACAGAGGATGCAATTCAGGCCTCCCCAAGCAGGTCCATCTCAGTTTCCTCCTCTGGGGCACTGCATACAGCGAGTACCAGTTCCTCCCTGTCATGGTAGGGCTTCAGCATGTTAACATGATACATCTTTCATCTGCATCTCCTGTCCTGTAACTCTATTATGTAATTGACATCACTAACCTTTTGGACAATAGAGAATGGGCCCTCCCATGCTGCCTGTAATTTATTCTGTCAGACAGGGATGAATGCCATCACTCGCTGTCTCACCTTATATTCTCTGGCTTGAGCCCCATGGTCATACCAGACTTTATGCTGCTATTGTGCAGTGGCCAAGTGCTCCTGAGCAAGCCCCATGAGCTCCTTAAGGCAGGTCCTGAAGTTCAGGACATACTCTACAACAGACTCCCCTTGGGAGGCATGATCACCTTCCCATTCATCCTGAATCAAATCTAGGGGCCTCCACACCTATAACCAAATAGGAGCTCGAAAGGTGAGAACCTTGTGGACTCCTGTGGGACTTCCCTGTATGCAAATAGGAGATGAGGCAAATATTTGTCCTAGTCCCTCTTATGCTGGTCAGCAAAAGTCCTTAGCATGGTCTTAATGGTTGAATTTATTTATTTATTTATTTATTTATTTATTTATTTATTTATTCAGATCTAGGATTACAAATACCTTTGAGCCAAGGCTCTTTTACAAAGGTTCCAAGTCAGATAAATACAGAAAGGGAGAACACAACATTTCAAAGGAACAAAACATGTCACAGAATGATAACATTGTAGTGGTTACAGACAGTATAGGTATTAGGACCTTTGGTAAGACCATAGGGGCAGAGAGGAGGGTGAAGCGATAAAGCAGCCAGAGGCATTTGTCAGGAGAGTTTTGCTAGTAAGTGCTATTTCCATGGGGGGAAGGGCATGAGAAGAGGAGAGAGTATGTGGCACATAGGGGGAAGGGATAAGAAAAGGAGGAAGAGGAGGTGAGGGACAAGGGGGAAAGAAAAAGTGCATTGGGGTACATGATTGCAGGTGTGGCAGTTTGGACTGGTGTGTGGTGTGGGTACCACAAACTGGCTTAGAAAGTGATTCCTCAGCTTTAGGTGAAGCAATCACAAGAGCTGGTGGTAGTGAGATGGTGCCGGAGACTGGTTTTGAACATCCCAAGTGTTTTGGCTGAGAAGATAATGTGGCTGAGGTCATTTAGCCAAAGTGGAACTTTGTGGGAAAAGGAGCATTGGCCCAGGCTAGTGTGACAGTGGGGAACTTTCAGGAGCTGCCATTTTGATCTCCTGAAGCTCCATCGACTGGGGCTTTCAGGTAATAGGGCTATGACACCGGGGGTGCCAGGCCAAGGTGGATTTTCTTCACCATAGTACAAGTGAGGTACTTGATACGGTTTGATAGTTGGAGCCAACCGGTCTGAACATACAGGACACAGGTGTGGGTAAGACAGTGGACACCAGTAATAAGTCGACAGGCCTTATTTAAGGCAACTGATATCCATTTGAGGGTTGTCATCGTGGCAGAGCTGTAAATGATGAGACCATAGTTGATGACTGAGACCACAGAGTTCTGTACGGCTAACTTCAATGCCTCAGGGGTAAGATATTGTCTGTGTTTATAAAGTAGACCAAGTCGTGTATTGGCAGCTCTGGCAGCATTGTCAACGTGAGCCACATATGAGAGGCAAGTATCCAGTATGATCCCTAGATTTTTGAAAGACTGGACCTGATCAAGGGTGTTACCGTTTGCAGTGGAGATATCCAGCTGGTGTTGCTTGTGCGGGTTTTGGGGGCTGTGAAAAAGCATTGATTTAGTTTTCTTGTGATTAAGCACTAGCTTGTGCTTATGGAACCAGGACTTAATGGAGCTGAAACCATGCTGGAGAGAACGTTGCAGTGAGGAGGGATCTTTGTGAGATGGAAAGACTACTGCATCATCCGCATACAGTAAAACGGACTCAGAACAGGATTGTGGTAGTGAGTTAAAAAAGAGGCTGAACCCGGTGGCGCTGAGGGTTGAGGTGCCAGATGCCACACCTCACGCCACGCCGGCGACCCGGGTTCGGGAATGGACTCGGGTCGTCGGGGGTCGGCCGTGGGGAGGGAGGATTGAGCGTCCCAACGGATGCTCTCCTCCCTCAGTGGGGTGGATTTCCAAACCCGAGAATGTCGGTGGGAGCACCGGCGCTTGAGGGGGGTTGTGGCTCCGTAACCAGGAGTCCGGGGAGGGGGGACGTTGTTAGGTGCTTGAGGGAGGCGTGCGTCAGCACGTCGTCCCTCTAGGACGTACGTCCTTGTGTGCCGGCGTCCCAGGGGCAGGGGAAGTGGGAGAACAGCAGAAAAAGGCAGTCCTCGGTGTCCCTAGATGAAGACTGCCCCATCTTGAGCCCACCTAAGGACAGACCCCACTGTGCTATGGAGGAGAAAGGAGAGGTAAGAGCACTCTAGGGGCAGATCCCGATGGGGGCATCAGGGGATTGTGCAGTCGGAAGGAGGGGGACATCGGGGGCAAGGAGGGAATATAAAGAGATAAAAAAAAAAAAAAGAGGCTGAAAGGAAGGGGGCCCAGGATGGAACCCTGTGGGACACCTGAGTGGACAGGCAGGGTATCAGAGAGAGTACTGGCAATTTCTACCAGACCATTAGCTTGGGGATGGTATGGGGAGGTTTTGTGCTGCTTTACCTCACACTTCTCCAACAGACTACTCATTAACCCTGACATGAAATTGGCACCCCGATCTGACAATATCTCCTGGGGAAAGCCTACCCAGCTAAATATTCTCAACAGTGCATCTGCCACTGGTTCTGCCTCAGAGGATGATAGGGTCACTGCCTCTGGGTATCTTGTGTCATAGTCAACAACTGTCAGGATATACCGCTTGCCAATGTGACTTGGGGTGCTCAGCAGCCCCACTATGTCCACAGTTACCCTCTTGAAGGGTTCATCAATAATGGGCAGGGGCACCAAAGCTGCCTTGGCCTTGTCCCCCATTTTCCCCACCCGCTGGCACAGTGGACAAGTCCTGCAATAATCTGCCACATCTTTGCCAATACCAGGCCAGAAGAAATTGTTGGTTAGACTCTTTTTCATGTGCCTCACCCCCAAGTGGCCTGAAAATGGGATGGCAAGGGCCAAAAGCTGCAGATGGTGAACCTTAGGGACTACCAGCTGCTGGAGCACCTCACCATCTATCCCTTCCTCTGTTGTACATTCTCTGTACAACAGCCCATTGTCCCAGTAAATGGACACTTTACCCGTCTGAGGACCCTCAGCCCTATTAGCTATTTCCCTCAATTTTTGCAAGGTCGGATCAGTTCGCTGTGCAGTGCTCAGCTGCCCTTGTTTGACCCTTCCCCGCACCATTTCAGAAGGAAGTCCCGTGGGGTCCTCTATGTGTGACTGGGGTTCAGGACTGCTGCTTCTAGCCAGCCCCTCCCCGGTGCTAGCCACTTCCTCAGCTGCTGAGAGAGGGGCTGGACCACCCAGAGTCACCCCCTCTTCACCCTCAGAAGCTTGCTCTTTTTCCTGACTATGAGTTACAGCACACACCAGTTTTTTACTGTGGTCAAAATCATTCCCCACAATCACATTTACAGGGAGGTCTTTTATGACCCCCACCTCCTTTTCTCCATGGCCCCCCTCCCAGCTTAGGAAGACTCTAGCCATTGGTATTTGGACTGCTGGCCCTGTGAATGTCCATACCCTGGAGTATTTCCCAGGCACCATCTGCTCTGTCCGGATGAGATCCTACCTCACCAGGGAGATGTAAGCGCCTGTGTCCCTCAGTCCCTGTGTTACTGTTCCATTAACTGCAATGGGATGCAGATTATCATCAGAGGACAGTGGTTCTTCAGGCTGGACACACTCCACAAACACACCCGTCTCATTTTGTTCAACCTCTCCCCCATACCTCTACCCTTTAATCATTTTCTGAGGGCAGTTATATCTCAAGTGCTCCACTTGATTGCAAATATGACATTTTTGGGGTCCTGTCTCTTGAGTCCCTATTGAACCAGAAAGTTCTGCTTTGGGCTCAGGTGCAGGCTGGTTTCCTTTGGGCTGCCCCCCATGGGATCCCTTATAACCATGTGCTGCCCCCCCCACCAAGAGACTTACGCTGTGCATATGGCCGGCTAGACAAGTACATGCCATCACTTGCTGCCACCTCTTTTGAGGAAGTGCATGCCCTGTCTAGAAGCCATATGCGCATATCCTCAGTACAATTTTAAGAAATTGTTCTCTCACCAACACATTCTTGATTAGTTCCACAGTGTCTGCTTTAGCTCCCTCCACCCACCTATCAAGGTAAGTACACAGCTGAACCTGCAGTTCTACATAACAGTTTTCTGGGCTTTTCTTTAACTACCTAAATATCGTTCTATTAGCCTCAGGAGTTAATTCAAAATGTTTCAACAACACTGTTTTAACTTTATCATAATTAGCATAGTCTTCATTACTCATTTTTGAAAATGCATGCAAAGCCCTCCACGTAAGTAAGGGTGTGAGATAAATTGACCACAAAGCCTTAGTCAATTGGAATTGCTCATAGACTCTCTCAAATGACCTTAAAAATAAATCAAGGTCATCTCCCTCTTTAAACTGAGGGAACAATTTAGAATTAATTTTGGCTTCATGAGGTAAACTCACTCCACAGTTACTCACAGTTTGCTGGCTGCACAGGGTCATCATCTCCTTCTCATGCTGTTGTCTCTGGAGTTCATGCTGTCATTCTCTTTCTCTTTCTTCACATTCCTTCTCTTTGTCTTGGCATTCTTTATCTCGGTCTGCCAGTCTCTTTTCTTCCAGTTCTCTGCTTCCAGTCTTTTTGTTTCTGCATTCAACCTTCTTGTTTCTGCTTCAGCATCCAGTCTTTTCACCTCCAGTGCCTTGTCTTGCAGTAACAGCTGCAGTCGCAGAGCATCAAGCTGATTTGGGGGGTCTGCTGCCTCAGTTCCTGACTCACTTCCAGAGACTGTCTGCTTCTGGTCACGTGCCACGAGGACAGCTATGAGGTCTGCCTTTTTCTTGTGTTTTAGACCTTCAGGGTGAATACCCTTTTCCTGGCTCCTTTCACAAAGCTGTTGCATAGTAAGTGAGTCATACTCTGTGGAGCTCATTCCCTACTGCTACGCTATCCTGTGCTAACTAAAAAAGGAAAAAAAAACTGTTGTACAAGTGTATTCCCTCATATATCCTGTTTTGCAACACTAAGGTAACTGTTCCACTGGCAAACTCTGTATTTCAGTGTGCTACGCAGTCCGCTATCATCACCCCACCACTGCCAACTAATTGTGACAACCCACCTCTCCCTTTGGGCTAGAACAGCTTTTAGAGAGGTGTCTGTCCTCAGGTATTCACTGCCACCAGTTGGAAAGTTATCCAGCTCCCCCCTTCAGGTCTACAAACTTGAACAATTAAACATGCAATTGCACAAGTCAAAGTCTGGTAGTGTGTCTCTCTTGGGTGGTGGATGCTACACACAGTTTACTTCAGCCAGTGGAAACCAAATATTACCTTAGAAAAATGACATCACAGTTACAACGGTTAAGCAAATAAACAGCTTTTTACTTAATAGAAAGTGCACTGAGCATTTACAGGATATATATTTACAACACAAGAGAATAACACTGATACAGGAAAAGTAAACAAATGTTTTTTAAACAACAGATGGGAAAAGAAAAAGGCTGTTACTGCAATATGCTAGTATTAAACTTACCCTTCCCTGTCCTTACAAGAGAATACTGGACCCTATGCTAACTGCCAGCTCCCACGGACATAGCTAAAAGAGTAGGCACCCAATCTTAGTTTCTCCCTCCAGCTTCAAAGTAAGAGAGAACACACTTTACTGTCTTTAGCATCTTCTATATTCTCTTGAGAATAGGTCATTCCTATTCTCCCTTTGAATGCACCAACCTTCTACCATGTTTGTATTTAATTGTCCCAATCAGACTGAACACCTATCAGTGACCGATTATATTCCCTTTTAACCTTAAATTTATATATGAGTGAACCAATCCCTTTAAACTGGCCTATGTGTGGACATGTCTGCTCGAAATTTATGACCCAGGTCTTATCTAGCCAGGTGCTGCAGATGTTGCTGGACAGTGGATTTTAACCTGTGTGTGTTTTTTTTTTCAAACTGCTAAAAAAACACCAGCTAGAGAATCCAACCACCAAGCAGATAATCCAAACCATTAACTCTTTCCTTCCCATTTCTGTCACAGTCAGTACTAGATATACGATATCCCTGTCTCTTGTGGGTTGTTGTACCAGTTGTTTGAGTCCCTCCCCCTGCAGGGAATTCACCATGTGTCTAGTTCTGGCAGATGTTCCTGCTGGTATTGACCAATCTGCATCTGGCATGTTGAAGTCTCCCATTATGAGAACCTCCCCTTTAGCTGTCATGTTTTGCATATCTTCTAACAGTAATGTGTGTACATCCTCCCCCTGGTCTGGAGGCCTCTACACAACCCCAATTCGCATGGCTTTCCCATTTTCTGTTTCCAGGGTGACCCACGGTTCTTTTGGCTCCTTATGTGTATTCTGAATTTCTGTAGCTTTGATATTTTCATTGACATAAAGGACCACTCCACCCCAACCCACCCCCTTTTTGCACCTCTGTCTCTTCTGAATAGTACATAGCCAGGTACTGAAGTCTCCTAAGTGTGATTACTGGAAAACCATGTCTCGCTAATGGCTACTATGTCCAGTTTAGCCTCTGTCATTATTGTCTGCAGGTCTGGGATCTTGTTATTTTTCATGTGTCTTGCTTTTGTTATAAAAGAAACCTACAATAAAAAGTTTAACTGTAAAAAAATGTAACTAGCCATATAATGCCTGGAAAAAACTAACTCTGGCCAGGGCTGATAGGGCTGTGAAGCTCTACCAAGTGATGAAAGTTACACATGTGCATAGAAATTATTCAATGCCCAGGTGTAACTTGGGCCATATGTTGGAAGTGTTGCACCAAATTTTCAACATGGCCTTTTCTGGACCCCTCCTGATGAACAGTGCCAGTGTCATTTTGTTCATTTGTCCCAAAAGGTGATTTTGCAGACCAAATGCTCTATTCTGTGCCAGATGTGTGAAAACATGTTTTGGGCAGGTTGTGGAAAATGACAGCTGTATTGTTTTGAAGGAGGTGTGCAAAAATGGCAATGTTAAAAATGTGGAGTGAAAATATTAAAAATTGGTGACGTTAGGAGCATGCGTAGAAACTGCGTAATGCAAGCTCATAATGCAGTCATTTTTTGGAATTTTTTCACCAAATTTGCAATATGGGCTTTTTGGGACCCCACCTCATGAACAGTGGTACTGTCATTTCATGAATCAGTCCCAAAAGGTGATTCTGCGCAGTGACCGCAAAATCACCTTTTGGGACAGAGTAACAAAATGACAGTGACAGTTTTCATGAAGTGGGGTCCCAAGAACCCCCATGTTGAAAATTTGGAGCAACAATTCAAAAAATGGCTGAGATATTAGCACAAGTTGAACCCCCCCATTGAATGGCTGTATAGCACACTTACCTTTAATTCTTCAATTCGTGGCTGGGCTTTGAAGAGTGCACACGTGTCCCTGGCCCAAGAAGATGACAGCGCTGACCCCTGGAGGTAAGTATGAGGTAAGGGGGGGTGTGAGGAGGTGGGTGCTCAGTGGGAGGGTGGGAGGGGACTGCAGCGATGACAAGGGACCATTTTCAGTTTTACGGGGGGGAATGCAACGAGGGACCATTTTCTGATTTACAGGAAAAAACATAACACAACACATTTCAGCACACTGGGGTGGGCTCCCAGTATGCCATATGAATGGGGAAGGGGGTTGTATAGTATGCCGTCATAAGGAGCCAGAAGAACTGTGGGTCACCATGGAAACAGGAAATGGGACAGCCATAAGAACTGGGGTTGTCTACAGGCCCCCAGACCAGAGGGAAGACATAGACACATTACTGTTAGAAGATATACAAAACATGACAGCTAAAGGGGAGGTTCTGATAATGGGAGACTTCAACATGCCGGATACAGATTGGTCAATACCAGCAGGAACATCTGCCAGAACTAGACTCATAGTGGATTCCCTGCAGGGGAGGGCCTCAAACAACTGGTACAGCAACCCACAAGAGACAGGGCTATCCTAGATCTAGTACTGACTAACAAAGAAGGGATCACAGATCTCCAGGTAGAAGGTCACCTGGGAGCCAGTGACCATCACATGGTATGGTTCAATTTGGCTACTACATCTAAATCATCCCATTCCAAGGCAAAATATGGGACTTCAGAGGAGCTGACTTTGATAAGATGGCCAACAGAGTTAAGCTAGCCCTGGCAAAAAGAAACACAGGTGAGGGGGTACAGGCAAAGTGGGCAAGCATTAAGGATGCAATACTTGAAGCAACATCCCATTGTGTTAGACAGAAAAGGAAGTGCAAAAGAAGAAGGAAACCACTTTGGTTCTCAAATACAGTAGCAGGAAAGGTCAGAGCCAAAAGGCTGGCCTTCAGGAAATATAAGAGAACACAGCGGGATGAAGATAGGGAGGCATACCAAACTGCCCTAAAGGAAGCAGGTAAGGCAGTAAGGCAGGCAAAGTCCCAAACTGAGGAAACACTAGCACGAACAGTAAAAGAAGGTGACAAGACTTTCTATAGATACATTAGTGAAAGGAGAAAGTCCAGAGGGGGTATTGCTAAGCTTAATGGAGAAAAGGGAGCATGTGAGGAGGAGGATCCTGTAAAGGCATCTATCCTAAATAGATACTTTTGCTCAGTATTTACTGAAGAGAAGGTAGGGCAGGGCCCACAGCTCAGCATCATGGACACAGGGGGGAGGGAGGTGAGCACTACTCCCTTCACAAAAGAAAGGGTCCTACAAGAGCTTGCTAAGCTCAGGGTGGATAAGGCAATGGGACCTGATGGCATACATCCCAGGGTACTTAAGGAGCTAAAGGAGGAACAAGCAGAGCCATTAGCAGAATTGTTTAGTGAGTCTCTGAGCACAGGAGAGGTCCCAGAAGACTGGAGAAGGGCTCATAGATCCCGCCTCCACAAGAGTGGTAGCAGGGAGGAGATGGGGAACTACAGACCGGCCAGTCTTACCTCAGTAGTGGGCAAGATTATGGAGGCACTCCTTAAGGAAAGGATAGTGCAACACCTGGAATCCATAGGGCACAGGATCCAAGACAGCATGGGTTTACAAAACGAAGGTCCTGTCAAACTAATCTCATAGATTTCTTTGACTGGGTAACCAGAGTGGTGGACCAAGGGGGAGCAGTTGATGTCGCCTACCTTGACTTCAGCAAAGCTTTTGACACTGTTCCAAATAGAAGATTGATAAATAAGCTGGGTAGGCTTGGGGTGGGTCAGAAGTTGGTCAACTGGGTGGCAAACTGGTTGACGGGCAGAAAACAGAGAGTGGTGGTAAATGGTATACAGTCAGAAGAGATGCAAGTCACAAGTGGGGTACCTCAGGGATCAGTCCTGGGGCCAGTCCTCTTCAACATCTTCATTAGTGACCTTGCAGATGGACTACAGGGTAAGGCTTGTCTGTTTGCAAATGACACCAAGATCTGCAACAGAGTAGATGATCCAGATGGGGTGGACAGAATGAGAAGAGATCTGGATAAACTAGCAGAATGGTCAGAAGAGTGGCAACTGGGATTTATTGCAAAGAAGTGCAAAATCATGCACATAGGGAAGAGAAACCCTGAAGCCACCTATAGGCTGGGAGGGGAGTTGCTAGCAGTCACAAAGGAAGAAAGAGACTTGGGCATCATCATCACTGATGACCCACAAAATCATCAACAGACCTCTAAAGCAGTAGAGTAGGCTAGGGGGTGTTAGGTGTATTAGTAGGGATATCAAGTCGTAAGAGGGAGGCATTAATCCTTCTGTACAAGACACTGGTTATGCCCCATCTGGAGTACTGCAGTATTGGAGCCTACAACCTTCACAAGGACATTAACCAAATTGAGGCAGTCCAGAGAAGGGCAACCAAAATGGTGCAGGGACTGCATCAGAAGACATATGAGGACAGATTAACGGAGCTCAATATGTATACCCTTGAGCAAAGGAGGAGAGAGGTGATATGATCGAGGCATTCAAACACCTTAAGGGCATAAACAAGGTGAAAGAGTCTAACATGTTTAAATATAAGAAAAATAGCAGGACAAGAGGACACAGCATGAGATTAGAGGGAGGCCGATTAAGGGGGAATGTGAGGAAATTCTTTTTCACAGAAAGGGTGGTGGATGCATGGAATGGCTTACCACAAGAAGTGGTGGCTATGAATACAGTGCAGGGCTTCAAACAGTCATGTGATAGGCATAAGGGAGCAATACAAATGACTATGAATAGATAGGCCACTGACAGAGCAAAGGCCGATGGCACATTTATAAGGTAGAAAAAGAAATGGGCAGACTGGATGGGCCTTGCGGTCCTTATCTGCCGTCAACTTCTATGTTTCTATGTCATTGGGATTGGGCACCCCTATGTTGGGCATGATGTGGGGAGAGGTGCAGCAGGGAAAATAAAATGCAACAACAAGGGACCATTTTCTACTTTTCAGAAACAAATGAAAAACCATTTTCGCACACTGGGGTGGGCTCCCAGTGTGCGACATGAATTGGGGGGTTGTACTACAGAAAATGGCATTGTGCCATTCGAACATGGCAGGACACACAGAATTGCGCATGCGCATGAGTCGTCGTGCATGAGCAGTTCACACATCGGAATGCGGAAGTAACAGCCAAAATAGTGCTGCTGTTATTGCATAGGCCAATCGTGGTGAAGGTGATTAAGCTCCGTTGGGCTTTCGGAAGGATACTTCCAAATAGTCCAATGGAAGCTGTTGTGAGATCGGCTGTTTTCTGAGCTACAGAACTCTCACAAAACTGCTGTAGGCTCTGCCCACAGCCCTAAAAAGACTATTAAGTACAACAGCACCCTCTACTGCCAATTCCAGCAGTTAAAGGGCAAAGCATGATAGCAGTGTGAAAACAGCATGCTTGAAGAAAACAAGTCAATGTGCAATAGCTGACTTGCTACCAATGTAGGAGAGTCACATCACCACAAGCTTCCTTAAATCTCAATGGTGAAGCATGGAGACTCAGAAAGCAGAGGAAAAGCCATGTAAGGAAGATATAAGTAAGAAAACATAAGAAGTCCCGCTAATCACAAACAAATGAATTATTAATAGGTGAGGATCACTAGGGAATGCAGAAAGTGCATTTTACCCTTGCTCAATTACAAGAAATTGCAAGCTGTATCAGGAGCTGGGTGAATGTGGTGCAGCCTATCCAATGCACATGAAGAAACTGACATACCTGGGAAGGCTCACAGGCTATAGGGTATTGGATTTCACTTTGAAGTCACATGTGCATTGACAGTTTATCAGGCTAACATAACCCAAGAGGTAAGGATTTGAGGGAGACATAGAGACTGTGACTCATAATTTGTTTTCTTTAAATAATTTACAGTGTATTTACTTTTCACATTGTTTTTACATTGTTATAACGTACCAGATACTCTACTTAACACTCCTAAATTAGAAAAATTTAAAAAAACACTAAAACAGGTACTCATGCCTAACACCTATTGTACCTGTCACTAAGTCAACACCACAGGTGCTACATACCACCTCTCCCACCACTTGGCAACACTTCAGTTGCTGCTAAATCTCCCCTCGAACCCCTAGCCATCCACATCAACTACATAAATCCTGACAAAATACACTCTGACAATGCCACAATTGTGCGCTGCTCTCAACTAGTACATGTGAGATGGTGTGGGATAAAGATAAGGCACTCAGACAATATTAGCAGAAAATAAGCGAAAATTTATTTTACAGCGAACTTGAAAACGACTAAAAGAAAATATAGTTACATCATAGTAGGTTCAGGTACCAGAGCTAGAAGAAGCTAACTCGAGGTCAGGATGTTACCAGATCAACATCCTTAGTCTTACTGACTGCTTTCAGAGGAGGACAATATTTATAGTCTTTACAGTCATGTGACCCATTAACTCCACCCCTAATATTAGCATAATACATCTTTAAGAAAACAAAAGTGTTAATACACTTTATTTTTCCATACTAATATTTTTATAAAGAACTCTAACCTTTCAGCTGTTTGAAAAAACTATTATGTTCCCCTTTTATTAGTTCCAACTCATTTTGAAGAGAAACGGGGGGTCCGCCCCTTCTGGAGCAGTATAACATCAGAGTGTGTCTGGCCGGCCGGCTCTTAGTAAAACATCTGTGCAGGAAGAGACAGGAGCCCTCGTTTATTGTGGTGACTAAGGTAACAGGGAAGGGGTAACCAATTATATGTCTAGGTCCAGACGCTCACTGTAATTGCAGCGCATCTTATTCGGCTTATTTATTGTATGCAGAGCTCCGTTTTCATAAAGGAATTCTTTGCGATAATGCTAGTATTCTGAAGGAAATTACCGGCGCTCCGCACTATCGCTAATTACTTATTTATCCTGTCAATAGACTGGTGCTTACGCTACGGAGCGAAAACACAAATGTAACAGTTCTTTTAATTTTACTTAAGCGGACAATATTTCCAGAGGTCAGCTATGGGTTCCTTGTAATGTGCTCAGGTTCAGCGTGAAAAAGCCCTGCACAGCGGCTCTCAGACAACAGAAGCCGCGTTTTGTTCTGTAGCATTAATTCAACACATTTCTCCATACCAAGCTACTTAAAAAAAAACAAAGAAATACAATTAATTCGTTTTTTTAACCTTTTAACTTTTAATAAAGCACTGCTTACTTATTCTAATGCTTTTGAAAGGGGTATTTTACTTAAAGGGGAACCTAGAGAGTACATAAAAGGGAAAAGACACAGAACAGAGAAACATACAAAATGGGTGGCCAGCTCAACAAACAGGACATTCAACAGCACACTGAACAAGACTACACACAAGAAGGGATGCACACTCCAGATTATCCCTAAGAGATGAATACTATATTTACTGAAGGGGGGAGCAAGACCTCTGTCACAGTACACACTGTATGTATCATGTGTTTTTCTTTTGTAAAAACCTCTATATTCTGAATATCTCATTATGTCAATATTTTCTTCCCATCTTGCCAAACTACATATTTGTATATACCATGATATGTAACATGTGTTTTATTTTTGTAAAAACTTCTATATTCTGAGTATCACATTTTGTCAATATTTTCCACCCACTTTGCCCAGCTACATTTTTGCATATACCATGTTATTATTATTCACCAGTGTCTGTTCTTTATGAAACTCAACATGTATATAGTCTCTCTAAACATTTGATGAGGAACCTTTGTAAACGAGCCCCACAAGTGCAAAGGTATTATATCCGATATAATATAGAAATAAAAATAAAAGCATTTTATTTAAAATGTGACCACAAACCTATTTTCAAAGTGCAATAATGCAGTTCAGGGTAATGGTATGTTATATCCCCACCATTTCAGGGAATATAAGGCCCTTGGATGGATGCATATAGCCCAATTCTGTTCACCCTGTTGTGTATTATTGGTTGCTTAATACCCTACCTTGGGCTAGGGTTGGTGTCATGTAGTCTACATCCAAACCAGAAGCTCAGTGGCTGCTGAATGTAAGGCAGAGCAGGATAACTGAGTCAAAGAGTTAACTCATGTACCTTGCTTCCTGGGCCAAAGGAATGCATACATTTCACAGGCATATTGCCTTCATTTGCATTCTGTAGGAAGGACCTCATGAGTAAGGGATAACTGAATGTAAACTGGCACACCATGTAAAAATACTGTAAATGTGAATACTTATTGGAAAAAGCAATATATAAAGAAACACATACCTTCTTCCACATAAAGTATGTTGTTTCTTACTTTTGAAACCTTGTTGTTAGACAGCCTTAGTGTTTTAATATTTTAAACAATGGTTTCAGTTAGGTTGAAACCCAGGCAGCCAGCAAAGTAGATATATGGAACTTATATATAGTAGATAGAAAGTGTATGGAATGGCAATGCATGGATTAGAGACCGAATGATTCTAAGATATGAATAGTGAGATCAATCAAATTAGATAGATAGACAGATAGACAGATAGACAGATAGATAGATAGATAGATAGATAGATAGATAGATAGATAGATAGATAGAAATATAGAGAGTAGATAGAAAGATACGTCAGCTAGACAGTTAGACCGACAGAAAAAAAATACTGTTTGCAACAATGATTGAAATATGTGAGATATTAATATACCTGTGTGTATCCGCCACTCCACAAAATGGCACTTTCGATAATGAGGAGTTTATGACCGTGGAAATCAAGTGGTTGAAAGCTACCAATTTTAACAAGCCTCCTGGAACCTTCGGAATTTAGCTGCCAGTTTAACAGATCAAAGAAAGGTGGTCCATCACCATTCTCATCAAAAAACACCTCTTGACCAGCCTTATTCTTAAAGCGAACATTCTTTACATAGTGAAAAAGCTAGGAATAAGAGAAAAGGAAAAATGACATAAATGCACTGGCTATTTAATGTGACTTTACCTAGGCTACAGTAGTCACACTAATGCAGAATAGCTGCAGACAAATACTTTGGAATTACTGTATAGAAGAAGTAACTGTTAAAAATGCAGATATCCTGGCATATTATCTGTTGGCACTATAGAAGATGAAAAAGACTATTTTGAAGTTGTATGATCAATGTTTTATACAAAATGTTTACTTACAGTATATACTGGCTATCATAAATTGCAATGTCTGTGGTTTCCTAGGTTTCACACTCCCTTTTGGGGCCAGAAGAGCAGAATGAGGTGCATTCTACACCCACACTATAAACTTTGGCTAATATCCAATACTGACATAGTGGTGAAGCACTGGGGGGTGCTGCACTACTGGGGTGCAATCATTCAGATTAGACATTAATATGAAGTCCATTCAGCCATCTCTGGTGGCTGTCCAGGTGGCAGTTATTGAAAAATCAACATACAAAAAATCCAAAGTGCCCCAAAACACCACATCCCAAAAGGCCCATAAATAAAGGTATAGTATATGGTGAGGGCTTGTTCTGGATAGAAATCCATCCTAGCTGAAATGCTATAGCACCACATTTCAGAGGATATAGAAAATGATAATACCCTACTGTGGTACAACAACATTTCAGCTATTTTTAAAGTGCATGAGACACAGAAACAGCAGGATCAACCAGATATATATTCAAGGCAGCACGATCACCTGAACCTACAACTCAAACAAGGTTCAACCAGTTACAATGAGAAAATTAAGGCTCAACCAGGTATTTTCACCAATAACAAAACATACAACTGCAGGACATACCAGATATTTAAAATTAACAACAGAAACAAAAACTATTCCTCACAGTCACAGTCCTCTCACTTAGTGAGAAATATGGCTACCATGTTTTTTTTTCTGGAAATCCTTTCCAAATGCAACTAACAACCAATGGCAGCCTGCAATATAGACATAGGGACATCTGGTTCCTACCAACCACACCACTGACCCTAGCAACCAACCTTAAAACCTGGAATAAGATGCAGCAGCAAAAATTATATTTCTATAAAAAAAATCAAACTGTTTTCATATTATTATTATTATAAGGAGCACCATACACTATAAAAAATACTGGATGGGAAACTCTATGCCCAACCAACATGTTCTGCCACCTCTAGGATCTGATTCCCATGGACCTCTTGAGTTTTGTACTCTTGAGGTCACAGGGAATAAAAACCCCTCCATGGCAGGACACACTGGTTGTGCACAGATGCCTAGCCACTGTTCTCTGTTTTCTTCTTTCCTAACTTTCATTTCTTTTTCTTATTGTGATTTAAATAGGGGTTCTTAGTAATGTAATCATAAATAAGGTGAAATCTAATTAAGCCTGACTAGCACTTACGGTGACCCTCTTAATCAATCAATCAATCAATCTATCAAAATTGTATTTATAAAAAGCACCTTTCTGCAGCTAAGGTGCTTGTACATAAAATAAGCATCATAAAAACTTTATACAGTAAAAACACTGCAATATCATTAATCGATAAAAACCCAACAGTTTAAACCATATAAATTACAAAGGTGGCCTAAGAACCGAAATAAGCCAGGCTAAATAAATCTGCTTTCAATGCGATTTTAAAACTCAGGACTGTCAGGCAGTTTTGTACCCAATGAGTTAGAGAATTCCACAGGGTCGGGGCCACAAAACTAAAAGACCGTGCCTCAGATGTCTTTAAACAGACCCTAGGAATCTCTAGCAATCCCTCATCAGTGGATCGGAGAGGGCGGAGGGGGCAGTAAGGGTAAAGGAGATCTTGAAAGTAACTAGGTCACTGATTGTGTAGGGCTTTATAGGTCAGCAAACCAACCTTGAAGGTGATCCACCACTGTACTGGCAGCCAGTGCAGTCCGTGGAGCACAGGCATTATATGACTGGTCCTAGAAGTACCCGTCAATTGTCTGGCTGCAGCATTCTGCACTAGTGCCTGGCTGCAGCATTCTGCACTAGCTGCAGGCGGCGGATATCAACCCCCGGTAGCCCTAGGTAGAGGGAGTTGCAGTTGTCAGGGCGGGAGGTAATGAAGGTGTGGACCAAAGTTGGAAGACCATCGGGAGAAACCAGATGTTTCACTCAGGTGATATTCCTCAGATAGTAATAAGAGGTTTTGACTACTGCCGCCACCTGAGATTTCAAGGTTAGGCCATAGTCAAAAATAATGCCCAGGTTCCTCACCCAGTCTGAGGCAGTCAGCTGAACACCCCCAAGCCAAAATGCAGAGGGTAATCCTGCTGATATATCCACCTCTCGATGATCTGGGTCCACAACCAGCACCTCAGTTTTAGCTGGGTTCAACCCAAGCCAGCTCAAACTCATCCAGTCTTGGATCTCGGCTAGACAGTTGTTGAACACTGAGAGGAACACATCCTGACCAGGTACAAAGGACATTTACAGCTGAGTATCATCTGCATAGCAGTAAAAACTCAAACTGTACCACCTAATAATCTCTCCCAATGGCAGAATATACACTACTAATAACATGGGAGACAGAATGAAACCCTACAGCACCCCACAGGATAGGAAGAGAGGGCCTGAGGAATAAATTCCTGACTCCACTCTCAGTTCTACTCTTGAGGAAAGATCAAAACCATCTGAGGACCATACCAGACAGTCCACAGATGAACTGCAGGTGTTGGTCTATAGTGTCAAATGCTGCAGAGAGATTGAGAAGGACCAAGATGGAACAGGTCCTACGATCTCTCACTATCAGGAGGTCATTTAGTACTTGGACAAGAGCTGTCTCAGTGCTATGTCTCTTCCTAAATCCTGACTGCAGAGAATCATAGACATTGTGGCTGGTCAAATGGTCATCCAACTGCGATGCAACCACCTTCTCAATAACCTTACCCACAAAGGGTACGTCAGAGACAGGTCTATAGTTCACCAGACAGTCCAGGTCCAGGTCCAGGGAGGATTTTTTAACGAGGGGCTGAACAATTGCCTCCTTCAGGGGATCCAGAAAGATCCCCCTCTCCAATGACCTCCAGACTATTTCGGCAAGGACCGGACCAGATTTATCTATGCATCTTACTAGGAAGCATGTGGATATGTGGGGCCAGGATCCAAACTGCAGCAGGTTGGTTGCAACGTCTGGATGACCATCACAATGTCAGTGATTGCAGGTCAGCTAAAGTCAGACCCAGTAAACTGAGGGCCCAACATCTCCTGCTGACCACCGCAGCTCCCATTGGAGGGGGCCTGACAGATGCCAGATCTTATTGTGGCAATCTTATCTGCGAAGAATTGAGCAAACTCATCACACCATTCTTATGAAAAAGCTCCCCCAGGCTGAAGACAGATTGGATTGCACAATCTGTCCACTGTCCAGAAGAGCTGAGCTGGTCGATTCTGTGCAGCAGCAAATCTCCATGAACAGGAATTCTGCCTTCTTACGGCTGATAGCTGATTGATAGACTACATAATGGTCCATCAATCTAAGTCTGTCACACTCCAGACCCAACTTCTGCCAGCTCCTCTCTAGCCTTCGTCCCACTCTCTTCAACTCCTTCAAGGTCTCATCAAACCAAGGAGACCTTGAATGAAGAGTCAGGGGATGAACATGAACACAAACAGGAGCTATGAAATCCAGGGCTGCCACCACCACCTTACTATGGGCATGTACTAGATCCCCTGGATCCATGCATTCATCCCGTATACCCGATAGAGCCAGCATCGCCATTAGGCCATCTGGGGGAAATACCCCTCAAAGGGCAGTACCAGACCATCTCCATTGGGGCAGGCCTACTGGGGGGAGTCACAAAACTGAACCCAATGGTGTGATGATCAGACCACCCGACTGGCTTCACCACCAAAATTGGATTTATCCAGCCCCAGGAGGAATACTGAGTTCAATGAATGACCACCAATATGGGTCGAGGAGGTAACAACTTGTGTAAGACCCACAAACTCATTAGCTGGAGGGAGTCTTGACCAAATTGTGATGGTTCATCATCAATCCAGGCTTTGAAATCCCCCAGGATCAGCCATCTGGGGGATCCTAATGCCAGGTCGACAATGAAATCGGCAACTTCCTGCAGGAAAACTTTCCCATCTCATGGTGGACGGTAGATGAGAAGAATCCTGCACCATACACCCTCACCCATGATGCATTCAAAGGATTTGGTAGTCCCCACTGGAACCTCCACAAGGTTCAATTCCGATTTAAAACAGATGGCTACACCCCCGCCCTCACGATCTATCCTCAGGTGGTGAATCATCGAGTATCCAGCTGGAATTGCTGAAGCCAATACTGGGCCCACACTTTAAATCAGTTCCTGCACTACTGTATATCATTTTAATTTGTATTTGAACCATTGCAGATATGAGTCAAGGTGTCCTGCTTTTTTCTTTTTCTGTGCAAAGGCCATGCTCTAGCTTCCTTGTCTAAAATATATGAAGTGCAGTCCAAATGATGTTCTAAGGTTGAGCATATTACATCTTGGAACTTTTGGAAGTTAAGGATTCCCATCACACTTACCAAACAAGTAGGATTCTTTTTTTTTTTTTTTTTTTTTTAGTTGTTTAACCAGGTATAGCACACTAAGCTGAAAGCTTTTTTACAGGAGCGACCTGGGGATTCTTTCCCTAATGCCCTGACCAACATTCCTCCTGTCAATAAAACAGACCCATGTAACCCCCACCATTATAAACCTTGAAATGAACAGTAAAATCTCAGTTTACCTTTCCTAGTTAAAAAGTGCAAATTTGTCAATATCAGGTTGTCTGATTGTAGTTTCTTGAATTCTATTATATTGTGTCCATCTTTCACTTAGTAAAATAAGAGACAGGTTACTGCATCATATCTCATCTATCAGTAGATACTATTATCTGGATACATAAGGTCCCATACCTGAACAACATTTTGGGAAAACATGTGCGGTATACTCTAACCATAATACTGTACATATAGTGGAAGAAAGCTCAGAGGGAATGCCCAGTCACCCTTTTTTCTTCAATGACCTTTTTGAGTCTGAGCTTAAATGTTGGTACAGTATCAGCTGTAAGGGTGAGAGATGCAGACCAGAGCCGGCTTCAGTTTGCCTTCGACTTTGGGCTTGAAAATTTGGTTCAACCTCAGAAAGTCAGCAGAACTACTTTGGGTCCTGTAGCAACTTTTCTGCAGTTCGTTTTCATGTTTCTGTGTTTAATTCCTATTATTAGCTAGACCTCATGTAAGTATTTCAGCTGAGTTTAAAACCTAGTGGGTTAATATGTTGTATGCTTCAGAGTTTATGACACAAGCGCTAAACTGAAACAGTGCTGTACATGTCAGTGAGAGGGTGCAATACCGCAAATGGTTCTGTGCATGGTACTGCACCCTCTCACTGTCCCAGACAGAGGATATGACCTCTGTTGGGATGGTCTTCTGCCGAGCAGCTGCAGTGGCTCAAAAAAGATGAACCACTGGTAGCAAGGGATGAATACAGAGCATTTGGGATCGGGTTTGATTCCCAGACACATGGTAATTTTATTTATTTTTTTGTACTTTGTGCGATATTTGCTGCCCCCCCCCAGAGTTAGTAATCCTAATTGGGGGTGGTTTGAGGGGCACAGCCCCCGTTATCAGGGGGTGCAGGGGTGGAGCCCCTGCACAAAAGAAGACTTATGTCGCATGCAAGAAATCACTCTGTATTGGCAGCATGCTTTATGCATGCAGCATGTCTTGCAATATTATTACCCTGTGCCAGTTTAAAACCATCTGTTAAAGTTAGCTGCCAAGAGGCATGCCAGATGGCTCTGGTGAGTGATAACAATCTCCCTTTTAAAACATCCTACTAGCTTTGTTTTTGTCTAAACTGCAACATTGCATAGTGACTGCCTGTTTCCAGTGATTGCTGAACCTGGATGCTGGCTTGTTGAGTGGTTGAGGGGGTTCAAAGGTAAACCACATACAAGCAGCAGCTGGCTAGGGTGGGGCACAGCTACTTCAAAATCCTATGATGCCCTACAGCGCGAGCACTGTGGTGCGAGCTTTGTGAGTGGCATAAGGCAGAAAAAATACTTAGAATATCAGGCAACAGAAACCAGGTCAGTAGATGCTAAAAAATGATTTGTATTAGACAGTATAAATCAAGAACATTGTATGGGCCTTTGGAAGGTTTTATGGTGTTGTAGGAGTCATATTTTAAAGGCATTAGAAAATGCTTCATAAGTAAAAACTAATATTGCATTAGTTTTATATGCATTCTATGCACTTTACAGAATTCTTTTAATTCTGTCTTAGTACTAAATAATAATTGTATGATTCAGCTTAAAGAAGGGTTTTATAAGTAAAGTAGGGTCTGTTATTTACCGTGGTTTTGCTTTAATTGATATAGGCAACTGATATAATTGCTAGGGTCAATTCTTTCTTTTTCCCTCTTGCCTGATTTAATCAGTGTGGTATACCATTAAAACAAAAAATAGAAATATGTTCCCCAGGATACTAGTATTGATCTTCCTGGTGTTAGCCTGGAACTACCACACATTGGCAAAAGGGAGGAGAGATGTAAAATCAGAAGAAGCCTTACAGGCACTAGGGACAACTCATGGTGGTACCCGTGTACATGTTGTTAGGAGCAGTCACCTTGGATTTATAACAAGCCCAGGTTTGTTTCCTGTAAGACTGGTAAATGATGCTCTTAGGATGGCTGCTGTCAACAACACAGTTAAATATAGAGTACAGTTGGAGAATGCTTTGGTAAATTGGATATTGAAAAAAAAAATCAAAGGAAGAAAGGTAAATTTAGATCCTTTTTACAGTGTATGTTTTTGGTAACTTTAATTATCTGCAGAGTTGTCCATCCCAACCCAGGTCCTTGGCATCAAGGACAGCACAATTTAGATAATACAGAATACATGCATAGGTCAGACAACATACTTAATTCTGAAGTGAATAATGCCCCCGCCTTTAATTCTATACATACAGGAAAGATCTTGTTCTGGTACATTTTAATGCAAGAAGTATGTTAAAAATGCTGGATTTGATCAAAACATGGCTGATGGACTATAAACCAGATTTGGTCATGATCACTGAGACATGGCTGAATAGTGGTACTGAAGATGGTTGGTTGAATAGTCCCGGTTACAATATCTGTAGGATGGACAGAAATAAAAGAGGGGGTGGTGTCCTGATTTATGGAAGAGATAATATAATTATTTCACAGGTTTAAAATAAACAAGGACCTAACAGGTGTGGAAGCTTTGATCCTTGACCAGAGACTACCATACACTAAGAAAATGATGTTGCTATGAATTTATTGTCCCCCAAAAATTAATCCTAGTGTCTTTGAAGATTTACAGGATATGCTCCTAGAATTTAAGAACTCCCACGAAATTGTCATGGCAGGAGATTTTAATACTAATTGGTATAGCATTTAAGATACCCACCCCAGATTGATCTCCAGCCAAACTTGGGCCCCACACAGTTGATTAAGGATACAACTAGAATTAATTTAGGTAATTTGGAGTCTTCAACAATCTTGGATTTAATTTTAGTTAATTCCTCTAATAGAATAATAGAGAGTGGGGTACTTCCTAATACGATCTCTGACCATCAGTTCACCTATTGTAAATTTGGGGAACTCGAGGCACAGGCTAAAAAAAAAACATATTGAATGGTGACGTTTTAAAAACTTTGACTATATTAAATATATGCTGGAACTTAAAGGGACACTGTCAGCTTTGCCCCTCGTTTATTTTACAGATTTCTGTAGTGTGCCTCTAGGCACATATTTGTCACCCATGTTTTGTATAATGTCCCTATATGTGCCAAAAGTGATCATTCTTGCCAGTTTTCCACATTTTTGCTGTATTTTACTTTTCTGCCATCCCACCCTAAATGTCTTGTCTACCAGAAGCATATGCATGCTGAGAACACGCATTGGACACTGAGCACTGGCATGGAGTACAACTTTTTACATGCCTATAATAATAAGCTGCTTGTAATTTGCGTTTTAGTTTGCTGGCTAAGATTTGGCATTTTGTAATTAAAACCGAGCACTGATAGTAACATAAAATATATTTAAAAGTAAGTGCTGAAATCCCACAAGTACAGTTCTTGAGTCGCTGCCACCGCCATCGTTGATTTCCACATCTACAGCTGTACAATGTGTAGTGTGCTGACCTGCTCACCAGTGGTGGTATAACTCTCTTCCCTGACCCGAGTCCAGGCACCTCCAAAGAAGATTCAGCTCTGGCTGGTAAATTTCTCAGCCACAGATGAGCCAATCCTGCAAGCAACTTTGGATAAACTTGTCTATGAGGTGCTGTTTGATCAGATTGTAGGAAGTAAATAATGGACATGTGACTCATGTTGCAGAAAATACTTTCATTTCATCAACCACATACAAGCCAATAATGGAAGCAAGTTTGGACAAACTTTTGTAGGACATGCTGTTTGGTTGGAGTCTACATGTGTGAGTCAGGGGAAATCAGGCTGCATGAAACACTGCTACGAAGAGCAGAAAGAAATCATTTGCTGCCTTTTAGAAAAGCAACAAATACAGCAGGCAATCACTTGACTTTCCCATTACTTGCTGAGTGGGAGCTGCAGTCTGTGTTGCATTTCTCCCTCCTTGTTTTGACAGCCCACTACCTTGTGTGGACTTGGTCTTCAGAGATCCGCTGGGTGGGTAGGTGGGGAGGGGACTTGGTATTACTCGGTCATTTTAAGGTGGAAGTAGGCCTATAGCCCATTGAGACCACCTTCCCCACACTTGTGGGGCATATGTTATTCAAGCCCTAGAAGTAACTTGTCCAGTCTGATTTTAAATTCGTTCACACTAACTATATCTACCATATGCTGAGGTAGATCATTCCAGAGTGTTGAAGCCCTTACTGTAAAATAGTTTTTGTGTCTGTTGGTAATTGCTCTAGGTATACGTATTTGTCTGTTATGGCATCTTAAGTTCATTGGTTTGTTAGCCATTACAATATTGCATTCCTTCATAAGATTGTGGTCCTTTAGAATGTTGTAAAGCAACAATAGGTCACCTCTGTCCCTCCTTAACTGTAAATCTTAGAGGCCAAGATTTGTTATCCTTTCATTACATGGTAGATTTTTGACCAGTGGAATTAATTTGGTTATTCTCCTCTGCATACTTTCAATTAGTTGTTTATCTTTACAGAGATACAGGGCCACACATGTGATTTATACAAAGGAATAATAAAATTATCATTCCTAAATATGAAGGGTCATTTGATTGATGATATTAAATAATTACCCATTTGGACAACCTTTCTGCGATGTTCTCCTTGAGTTAACTGATGTATAACTGTTATTCCTAGGTCCTTTTCAGATATAGCTGATTTCATTGCATTTCCATACAGAGTATAATTTGTAGATGGATGTCTTGTTCCCAGGTGAATCACTGTGCATTTATTTGTATTAAAAGCCATTTTATTTGTAAGTGCCCAAACTTCAATGTGTGATAAATCTTGTTTTATTATATTTATTATTTTTTTCATCTGTATCCACCTCCGAGCAGATTTTAGTATCATCTGCAAATTTACTTACTCTGTTGTACATACCTTCTTGTATCCCTGAGGGACCCAACTACTCACTCCTATTTCCTTTGATGTTACATCTGTGATTTTAACAGTCTGCGTATGCTCATGGAGTCATGATGTAATTTAATTTACAGTGTACTGATTAAATCCAAGTTCTTCCATTTTACAGACCAATAAATAGTGATTGACTAAATCAAAAGCTTTTTTGAAGTCTAGGTAAATGATGTCCACAGGTATGTTTCTGGCCAGACTAGAACTTACACCCTCATAAAAAGATACAAGGTTAGTAGAACACAATCTTCTCTTACAAAAGCCATGCAAAGCGTTATCTTTTAATCCTTTTGATCAATCTCACTATCAATCCATGATCATGCATATTATAGAGGTCAAGCTTATAGCTCTATAATTCTCAATATTCTTTTTATTTCCATATTTGTGTATGGGTATTACTATAGCTTTACACCAATCCTCTGGAACATATCCACTACTGTATGATTTGTTGAAAATTATTGTTAAGGGAATTACTATATGTTGTAATGTATTTTTAAGGAATGCTGTCTTTATTTCATCTGAACCTGTGGTGGTGTTATTTTTTAGAGATAATACTGCCACTTTTATTTCTTCTGGTTTAATTTCACAATAATGATCTGTAATAATTCCAGTGCTTCCGAGGTGCATATTCTGATTTTTTTTTTTTTTTGAGAATACTGACCCAAAATAGGAATTAAATGCATTTGCTACTTCATTTCTAGATGAGATATCTGTTTCATTCTGGATAATAGCACTAACTGAATTATCCCTGTCTTTATTTGAATTTATATAAGAAAAGAATGCCTTAGTATTACCTTTTGTAACTGTTAGTTTAAATTCTATTTTCCTTCGTTCATTTGTAATCATTGATTTTCTTTTCTTTACTTTTGATTTAAATATCTGTAAATTTTCAGTGGTATTGACGTTTTTTAATTTCCTGAATGCTCTTTGTTTCTTCCTGATCTGTCTAAGAATACTTTGTGTCAGCTACACAGACAACTTGCCTTTACAATTTCTAGTTTTTTTCAGGGGAATATAATTAGATACCAATTCTTGCACTACTGTATGTTTTTAAGTAAGGTCCAACTTTCATTTGTAAACAGCTCAGACATTATATGATCCTAGTTATAGGTTTGGAGAGCACTATTTATTTTCTGATAGTCACCCTTTCCACAGTTGTAATTATATGTAGTATTGCTAGAGGTTATTACTTTTTTGTGTCTTTAAAGTGAATTGAATTATGATCACTATTCCCTATGGGCCCACTGACAATTAGATCAGAGACATCAAGTAGCATATTAATGAGAACTAAGTCTAAGATATTATTTTCTTTTGTTGGTTCAGTTACCAGTTGTTCTAGACCCAGGGCAAGAAATGTATCTAGATATAATGATTCTATATGAGATGATGCAGTCAGGTTGCTCCAATCTATCCAGGGTAAGTTGAAATCTCCAAGTAATACAAGCTCCTTTTTTTTCTGCCATGTATGTTATAGTTTTTACTAATATTAGATCATAAGCCATGTCCACTACTGCTGGTCTGTATATGTTACCAATTGTAATTTTCCTCTTATTTAGATATTCTAATTCTATATAACATCCCTCAATGTCCTGTCTGTACTCTTCTGGGATTATTACTTCAACAGATTTTAATGAATCCTTTATATACATATATATATATATATATATATATATATATATATATATATATATATATATATATATATATATATAGACACACACACACACACATACACACAAACTCCCCCACCTCTTTTTGATGTTCTATTTGTTTTACATACTCTATACCCTGAAATGGTGATATGCCATGTGGAAGTGCTGTCTCACTACTTCTCTGTGATGGCCGCCAGATCAATGCTGTGCTGGTGTATTAGTCCTGCTAATTCACTTTTTTTAATTATGTTTATCTGCGATCGTTCTCCATTAGGAATTTTAAACCATCTCTTTGTAAAAGAGAACGCTCAGAGACTGTCCCTCTTTGCACCCGATTTGTCAGTTTAAATGCTTATTTATTTTTGTGATGAAACTCTTTTTTAAAGCATGACTTCCCTTTTTACTTTAGTGCAGTCCATCCCAGCAGTACAAGAAATGGTTATTCTGCTCCCAGTGAGTGATGCACTTTATTTTCTTTTTAAGGCACCACTTTCTCAACCATTCATTTACCCCTTTAATCTTTTGATTACAATATGCTGTTGCCCATGGTACTGGGAAGATTTCAAAAATACAAATCTCACATTCTGCATTTTTATGGGATTCTACCAGGGATATATAGCTGTTCTTGCTATCCTAGGTGGTGAACTTAGTGATGTCATTAGTCAGTACATGTATAAAAAGGGTTGGCCCCAGCATTCGTTAGTATATTGGGTACCTCTCTCAGTATGTCCCTTATCAAAGCTTCTCTGAAACATGAGCAGGTCCTGTTCTGCTTATTATTGCTACAGACAATACCATCTATGTACTTGATAATTGAGTCACCTAAGACTATAACCTGACTGTCAGTAACCGGTGCATTAGTGGGATTAGTTTGCTCAGTTGCTAGTTCAATTCTTGTAGGGACTTTAGAATCCTTATTTTTGTTAGTCCCAGCCTCTGACAAACCTACTGGTTCATTATTCTCTGTTTTGGTGTTACAGTACTAGAGTCAGGAATTAAAACTTGTTTGGTCTCACTTAAATGGACCTGAACAATGGTTAGCATGGTTGGTTTGCTTGATTTTACATTATTAGGTAAACTGGTACTGCTTGCTTCCTTTGTAGTACCCTGTGCTAACTCACTGCTAGATAAAACCTGCTGTGTGTCATGCTCAAAATTATCCTCTGTGGCTGCTAGTGGTGCAAATGAATTTTGCAGGGGAATATTGAACTCCATGCATCTCCTTCTCTTTTTCTTTTTTTTTTCTTGTTTTACTCAGGACTGGACTCCATTCTCGTCCATCCTCACTATCCTCCTCCCTACCTCTCTTAACAGAGTCCTCATTAGATTTGTTTGGGCCCATAAAATTATTACCTCAGTTGAACATGACACATTAGTTTTTGCTGTTGTTTGATCCAGTACTTGTTGTAATTGCCTTATTTCTTTTTCCATTTCCTTAATTCTGACTTTAAAAGTTTCATGCTCACTACACTGTAAACACTTCAAGTGGTCATCACTATCCTACACTACCCTATACATCATAGGCATTGCTGTGTCCCTCACACTACTGGCCCCCTTGCTGCTGTGGTGTCTGCTGTGCACTGTTGCATGCCCTACAGTGTGACAGTTGCATTCATCACCACCACCGCCTTTGCCTATGCTGTGCTGTCCCCTGGGGTACACACTATTATGCTGTACTGCATACATGTAGCCTGCAGCTTTCATCATGCACTGTTAGACTGAGCTACAGTGGATCTGTGGCCAGACCTGGCCAGCCCCTGTACTTTCAGACTGACCTACAGGTGGAGCTGTGGGACCCTGCAGTAATGATGGGCAAACTGCACGAAAATCAGGGCATAATGAGATGCTAATCTTGATGCTTGCCCAGAGACTAGCTAAGTAGGCTCATTTGCATGTCACTTTTGAATATGGCAAAGTTTAGCACTGGGTAAATGTGTTTGCACCGGGCAAATGGTTTAGCTCCGCTCTAAAGCCACGCAAACATGTTGGCATAGCGCTAACAGTTCGGGGAATATTATACAGTTTTGAACACTGTTCTTTCATAGCCACTGTTGTCTGCAGCTGTACTGGGTCGTCCACACATTTGCTGGCACACACATTGGCCACATAGTTCACCTTTACCTACCTTCATGTCACTGTGCACTGTGTTGCTGTTGTGGTTTGCACTTCCTGGTTGCTATATTCGGAGCTGTCTTATTGCAGGGCTACGTTTGCCCTGCACTCCCAGCCTAGTTTGACCAGCCTCATTCCCATGCTATATTCAGAAGTCATTTGCCCTGGATTATTCCTTTTGAATATAGCTTGCTTTGTGCTCCAGTCTAAGTTTGCCCGACGGGCAGTGCTAATGCAGCCCCGGGGCAAAGTTTTGAATATCTGGCCCACAGTCTGATTTTAAGGTCTATAAACCTGCCAAATTTAATGCCATTGCATTCTTCATCTTTAAAGTTGCATGGGGTTTGTGATTTTGCAGTTTACTTACTTTAAAAATGTATTTTACATTTTCTGTAAGTCTGCCTGCTTGTAATTTCATCCCCTTTAATGACAGACATGTGAAATACAGAAGACATTCTGTAACATTTAGATGGGTGTTTTTAAAATTATCAATCAATCAATCTTTATTTTACCAGGTGAAACATCATTGAGAGTCAGTCTCATTTACAAGATGGACCTGGGCATATTATATAGGTCAGTAAGACAGAATATTATACTGAAATAATGGAAATTTAAAATCTGGCAAAATGTTTGGCTACTTATTACACAGCCCCCTTAAAAGCTTGAGGCATAAAGCATGGTATGCATACATGTTGCAAGGTACTTTAAATCTTGAAACTGTGGAAAAATGTGGATTTGAAATTTTAAAATTAGATAGAAATAACTGAAATTTACATTTTGATGAAATGTTTGCCCACCTATAGCTCTGTCCTATTTGAAAATAGGAATTTGAAACTTGGTATTTTTACATAGAATTATCCTGTATACATGCTGAACTCAGTAACATTTTGATGTGTATATTTAGATGTAGAGCTCATTAACTAAAATTGAAATTTTAACAAAATTTCACAAATTTTCAGCAAAGTCTGTGAACGTCAATGGAATCAGAATACTAATTTTGCCTGAATTCCTCTAGCAGAATTTTATATTCCACATAGCTCTATTGGAGACTGAAGTCCTTTATTGTCTTAAATGATAAGTTCACCACATGCAGTTACAGTGTAAGATAGCCCACACTACCTACCAAATGTAACTTATTTATTTATTTATTTATTTAATATTTTGCCAGGAAGGCATGCTGAGCGGAGTACCACTCAATTCCAGATATGTTCTGGGGACAAATACAATAAAACAAAATGAGGCATACAATATAACAGATGAGATCATTGATACAGGCAAATTAACAGCAGGTTGCAACACTATACAGGGTATATCACAGTGCAGAGTACAAGTGTACAAGTGCATTGACAAGGAGGGCTATGACAGCTGAGTGCAGAGCCGGGTAAGATAAGGAATATGGGGTGCAATAGTGCATCCTATACAGCCATGACAGAGGTCCCACATGGAAAGTAAGTATGGGGATCACTTAACTTAGTAAGGAGGTTCAGAAGTGGTGCTGAGTAACCAGGTGGGGTGTAGCTGTCGCAGACCTGAGAATGAGTTAGGCACAAGAGCAGGTGGTGGTGAAATGTGCAGATAGGAGACCATTTAGGTGCTGGGAGGGTGAGGAGTGATGGTTTTCAGGTGGGAGGGAGTTCCAGAGCTTGGGCATGTGATAGCCAAAAGCTGCCTGACCTGACGATGAAGACCTATGTGGGATGTAAAGGAGTCTAGAGTCATTTGTCCTGAGCTTGTATACTGGGGATGGGTGAGCAGTCAGAGCTGAGGTGAGGTAGGGAGGCAGAGCATTGGCCCAGTATTAGGTGGCGAGGTGAGTGCAGTGTGAAGTTCTATGGTTCTGAAGGGACAGTAGACCTAGTGTTTGGTAGAGGGTACAAGGATGGGTGGAGTATGGACAGTCAAGAGTGAAGTGACAAAAGGAGTGGAAAAGGTGGTCCAGTCTGGTCAGGGAGGACTTAGAGGTGGCACTGTAGACTACATCGCCATGGTCAAAAATTGGTAGTATCATTTTTTAAGGTAATTTAGAAAGATAGAGAACAGGAAATGCCCCAAAACAGAGCCCTGTGGCACTCCTGAGGTGATGGGGAAGGGGTCAGAGGTTGAATTGCCGATTCTGACCTAACCATGTTGTGGAGAGAAGTACTGTGTATCAAGTAGGTGCGAGGGTAGCTTAGACTACATGCCCACTTAGTCTTAGGCCTATCATGAAAGACTGTCAGAAAGAGTACCAGCCAAGACCAGTTGTGATAGTGGTTTTGTGACATGGGCACCTGATGACTAGAAACTGGACCAGGACCAACAAAATCCATTTGTATAGACCTGATTGTAGCTTTTAAATCACTTCCAGACTAGGCAGAATTTAAACCAATGACCGACAGTGGTGCATAGTGACAAGTTATGCCCACGTTGGTACATGATAATTAGAATCTCTCAGGAATTCCAAGTAACAGTGGCTAATCTTAATCAAATTATATGTATATATGTCAGAGAATGAAGTAGAGCTGCCAGCAGGGAGATCTGTCTACAGCTGACCAGTGTTAGTCTGGTAGGACTTAGATAGGGTCTGGGCAGACTAGATGGAACACAACATTTTTTCTGCTTGTAAAATTCTGGTTCTGTGTTTACCAACTTGAGGTCTATTTAATACATAGTGACGCCTAGTGTTATAGCTACTGTATTTATAACTAGGGGCATTATGATAATAATATCAAATTATCTTCAGATGTAGTGGAACAGTAAGTTAAGTAAGTAATAAGCCATGACAGGGTGTGCATTATAAGATTTTAATGCATGACCCAGGAGTGCAGTAAGGCACGAGGCTGAAGACTGAGTGTCCTTATGCCTCTGAGAAGTGCATTAACATCCTGTGATGTGCACCCTGTAGGGGCTTACTGCTCTTATAAAATGGCTCTAAGTAGGTTTTGGGGGAGGAAAATGATATTCGGCTCTTGACTTTGTGTTTCTAGAGAGTTAATGCATGGTCATGTGACATGTTTAAGCAAATCATGTTTGTGGATTTTTCAGTGCCATCTCATCACAAAATACATGGTACATATTGGAAGAGATTTTTAAAAGGCTGTCAACGAATGGCTGCATGTTTCTGACCCATTCTATAAAACTGCACCCAAAAGATAGACCACCCTTACTTTTTTTTTTGTAAATCACTGAAACTGTTGTAAAATCTTATGCTGCTTTGAAAATTAGCCTCATGAGTTTGGGTGCAATTGAGAAGAGGTTGCTGGATGCAAAAAAATTCTGTTTGCATCAGTGCTCTCCCCTTTCAGAATTCTGGCCCCTTGTGTTATCCTAGATGGCATTATAGTGACAATGGCAGAGGTTTTGGGGGCTATGTGCTAATACTGTACTGTATGTGGAACTTGTAAACAGCAAGGCCAAAGGCTGAGAGTATGTTTATGCACTAAGTGAACTGTCAACCACCCTGCTGTTATTACTATTACTATTATACTGAAATGTGCCTAAAACACACTCATGGGGAAATTTGACACAAATAGTTTTTAGCCTTTTTCTGCTTTAATTGCACATACAATTCTATAGTCTTTGTACTCAGCTTCCCGTTTATTATAAAACAGGCATCAATGTGTCTGCTTTCTGTACAGAAGTGAACATCTGGAAGCTCAAGAGGAGTCTCACATGAAATACAGAGATTAGCAGTGAGAATTGCAGCTAAGATGAATGAGTAAATGTTAAAATGCTAGAGTAGATCTTACCCATGGGGTTCACTTTGACATTGGTGGTTGGACTCAATTCATATATCATCTTACATCTGAAAACTAAGAAACCGTCTCTGAAAACCATGGCATGACAAAAATGTGAATAAGAAAGTAAAACATTTAAAAGAATTGCAGGATCTTTCTGAGCAGCTATTGGGAGGGGCGTGCCCTGGATTCTGATAATGTCTTAATAATTATACACATTAATATGAAAATAGGAACGCTGTCCATTAGACTGACTCTCCTCTGATTGTTTATATCTGACATCATAATCCTCTGCTTGTGACATCATAATCACTTTTCACAGCAACAGCTTGTGATATAGAAGCAGAAGATTGAGATGTTGGGTAGAGATGAGCAGTAAGAGAAGATGAAATGCTATGAGCAGTGAATCTGCATTATTGTTGATATGCATAGTAGTTGAAGGGTGGTGGATAGTAACATAGTAGTTGACAGCAGATAAGACCACTAGTATCACATAGTCCACCCATATTCCCTTCCTACATCAGTGACCAGTGACCCTACTGATCATTGGCTTTCACCTCTCTTCCCTACATTTAGGTTAACATAGAACTATAAACATAGAATTTGAGGGCAGATAAGGACCGCTTGACCCACTTAGTCCATGTCTATTCCATGCATGTTTGAATCCTCCCACTGTGCCAGTACCCACCACTTCCTGGGGTAGGTTATCCCAAACATCTACCACCCTTTCTGTGAAGAGAAACTTCCTCACATTGCCCCTAATCCTGCCCCTCTCTAATCTCATACTATGCCTCCTCATTCTTATGCAACTTTTGTGCTGTAAAATGTCACCCACCTGCACTTTGTTCAAGCCTTTAAGATACTTGAAGGTTTCTATCATAGCCTCCCATTCCCTCCTGTCTTTCAATGTATACATATTGAGGTCTTTTAGTCTGTCCTCATAAGTTTTGTGATGCAAGACCTGCACCATCTTGGTCACCTTTCTCTAGACCACCTCCACCATGTCTATATCCTTGAGAAGATGCCACCTCCAGAACTGAACATTGTATTCTAGGCGAGGCCTCACCAGTGTTTTGTACAAAGGCATCACCACCTTCCTTCTTCAGCTAGTGATACCTCTTCCTATGCACCCCAACATCCCACTGGCCCTCTCCACAGCATTGTTACATTGTTTGGCCACCTTTAGGTCATCTGAGATGATTATCCTTAAATCTCTTTCTTCCCTGGTGACTGTCAGCAGCCCCCCCCCCATCCTGTGTGCATGATTTTGAACTTCTTTAAATTAAATTTTAAATGCCACACTTGGAACCATTTTTCCAACTTTCCAAGATCCCTCCTTATTCTTTTTACTCCTTTGGAGTGTCTATTCTGTTGCAGATTTTGGTATCAATTGCAAATAGGCAAACCTTCCCCTCCAGCCCTTCTGCAATGTCACTGATGCAGATATTAAAAAGGACTCACCCAGGACTGGTCCTTCAGTTACCCCGCTGGTCACCCTCCTTTCCTCACATTTGATCCCATTTACTACCACCCTTTGCTTCCTATCCCTCAACCAGTTTCTTACCCAGTTATTCACTTTGTGTCCCACCAGGCTGCCTAGCTTGTTCACCAGATAAATAGAATAAGTTAGCAGAAGAAGTATTACAGGCCAAATCAGTTGTGAGCTTCAAGCAAGGATGGACAGGCAGGTGGGTTTAGTTAGAAAAAGGAAGAACAGCAACAAACAGGAGGATGGCCACTGTTGCAGAGCAGAATAGTTAGGTAGGGTAAGCAGACTGAATGGGCCAAGAGCCTTTTTTCTACTATTAGTGTCTGTATCTATATATTATTCTTAATTATTTATTGAATTTTGTTGATTGGATAGGCCCACTGAGACTAAAGTCCCCCTCTTTCACGGGTAACAGGATTAATTACACATATCTAGAAACATAACATACTGTTCTATCCAAGCAGGAGACAATGGGAAATACATATGAAGCAAAAACAAGGTATAAATACAAAAAAAGTAGTAAACATCTGATCATAAAATACAGGCAGGCAACTTACAGGGGCATCACAGAGTCAACACAGAATCAAGTAACAGAAAGGCAGTAGGATGTACATGAAAAGGCAAGTTGAAGTTGCTTCACAATTGTGTAACACTGGAAATCAAGAGCTAACAATAATGTAACCTTTCAACATATGTAAACACACAGATTGTGCTCAAGGAGAAGTGCCTTGAGGCATTTTTTGAAGCTACCAAGGGATGAGCACTCTTGGAGTGCTACTGGGAGGGCATTCCAGGCTGAGGGGGCAAAGGGTGTAAAGGCTCTCTCTCCCACAGACAACCATGTCCTCGGAATCTCTAGGAGAGTATGGCTAGAGGACCTAAGTGTTCTCCTGTACATTTTTTTTAACTAGTACATATCTAAGACTGGTGGTGGGGTGGGGGGAACTGTGGATTATTTTGTGAGCAAAGCAAAGGATGGGGTTTTCAAACCTCTCTTCTAAGGCAGACCAGTTTAGGGAGTGGAAAACATTGTAATGATGTGCTCTTGACAGGGTGAAGGCAGCAAATTGGCTTATTTTATTGTACAGGACCATTAGCTGGTTAACCTCTGAGGGGCTGCAGGATAGGGGCACCATATGTTAGTGCTGGTAACAGCACAGAATTGGCAATGGACCAATGTGGCTAGCTGGTCAGATAGCTTCTCAGGCAATACAGCAGCCCAGTTTTCTGGCGCAGAGACTTAGTGGTATATTCAATAAGGCATTTAAATGTGAATTCCCAGTCTAAGTGCACTCCAATGTATTTAATGGAGTCAACCACTGCAGAGGATGCACCAATGGATGTACTTACGAGTAACAGATGTATCCTGACTGAGCAAAAGTGTCTGGAACTGAATAGGATGGCTTTTTTTTTTTGTATTAAGAACTAGTCTGTTTTCCACAAACCATTTTTCTAGTTCACAAAAATCACCAGCAAGTTGAGAGCCAACATAAGCAGCATCACTAGATCACCTGTACGGAACAGCATCATCTGCATACAGCAGTAAATTGGCCCCACCACAGTTTTCAGGGAGATCCTTAACAAATAGGGAAAATAGCGGAGGGCCCAAGATGGAGCCCTGTGGGGCACAGTTGGTTTTAGGCATTTTTGGTGACTAAGCACCTTTCCACTTTACCAGTTGGTATCTGTTTGCTAGGTAGTGACAGAACCAGAGACAGGATAGGCTATCTAGACCCAGGACCTTAGGATTAGCTAACACCAGGTTATGGTTCACTAGGTTGAATGTCTTAGTGAGGTCAAGGAATATAGCACCTGTTACAAGCCCCCTGTCCATGGCTTCCAATATATCTGTTGACAGTTTAACCAAGGCAGTATTTATGCCATGCTGTTTCCTAAAACTATGCTGCCTGTCAATGAGCAGCAGGTACAGTTCAAGGTAATCCTGCAGCTGGTTTTGAATTAGTCTTTCAAGGATTTTGGACAGAGAACACAGTAAAGAAACAGGTCAGTAGTTTTCAATGAGTTCACTGGGGCCACCTTTGTGCAATAAAATCACTAGAGCTACGTTACAGCTCTCAGGGACTCTCCCTGTCATAAGGGATTTATTAAACAGCATAGCCCCAGGGGAGGTGATCATGGAAGCAGCAATCTTCAGAAGCTTAGGTTCAAGACTGTCATGACCTGCTGAACCTTCAGCCTTTAGATGGTTTAGGAGGTGCAATACCTCTTTCCTTTTTATTAGTCTTAAATAGCACTCTGGGTGTTGGCATCCAGGATTAGACTGGTCAGAGGAGAGGGGAGGGGAAGGGACTCTGGAGAGTTGGGTTTACATCTGTCCAGGCCTATGAAAAATGTATTGAAGGCATTAGCCATAGGTATAGGGTCTTGGGAGGTTGTACCAAGCATTAACCATTGCCATTGGGTCTTGCAAGGTTGTACCACTCACTACAAAATTGCACTCTACTATGCTATTGCTAGAAACATAGACTTTGATGATAGATAAGAATCACTTGGCCCACCCAGTCTGCACATTTCCCTACCTATTGGATAAGCTGCAGATCCTAGTTAACCAACAGCCTACTTCTTCCTACCCCCTCCACAAGAATTGCCTTATGTCTGTCCCATGCATTCTTGAATTCCCCCATTGTTTTTGACCCACAACCTCCTCAGGAAGGCTGTTCCATGCATCTACTGCCCTCTCTGTGAAAAAATGCTTCCTCACATTGCCCCTGAACTGCCCCTCCCATCTTCAAATTGTATCCACTCATTCTTGCACATCTCTTTTTCTGCAAGATTCTACTCTCTTGGACTTTGTTGATTCCCTTGAGATACTTTAAAGTTTATATTATGTCCCCCCACCTTTTCCTCAAGGGTATACATATTAAGCTCCTTTAGTCTCTCTTCATATGGCTTCTGTTGCAGACCCTGCACCATTTTAGTTGAACTCCTCTGGACTGCCTCCATCCTGTCTATGTCCTTGTGGAGATGGGGTCTTCAGAGCTGCATGCAGTACTCCAAATGGGGTCTCTCCAACTGTCTGTACAGAGAAACAACAACTTCCTTTCTTCTACTGGTGATGCCTCTCCCTATACATCCCAGTATCCCCCCAGCCATCCTTACTGACTTCTCATATTGCTTGCTTACCTTTATGTCATCTGATATGACTAGCCCCAGGTCTCCCAGGTCCCTTTCCATTAGTAACTCTGAGACCAGAATCATTTCGGGTGAGACAGGTTTTTGTCCTGCAGGTACCACAAGAACTTTCTCTTAGCAGCTTTTGGGTCCCTTTTGCATGCATTTCTGATTCAGCCCTGCACTTCTTTGTATGCAACTTTCTATCCACTGTTACCACCATGCCCTCTTAAAATAGCTAAGGGTATAAAGTCAGCAATCAAAGTGGCTTGAGCACAAGCCACTTTGCCTGCTCCATGGCAAAAAAAAATCTACCTTGGCCTTGCACCTTCTGGGGTCTCAACTCTGTTACAACACTGAACCAACAAATGGTGCCTTTGGAGAGCCACACTACAGCTACTGAAAGTTCCCCACTGTCACACTTCACAGGGACAATGCTTTTTTTCTTATCGAGCACCACTCCGGTTCAATGGCCTCAGCCCCACCATCTCCTCTGCCCCGACAATTGGTATGTTTAAAACTAGGCTCTTGGACTATCTCACTACCAACAGCTCCTGTGACTGCCCAACTTAACCTTGTTTCTCCACTTCCCTGCCTGCTCTAGTGGTCCCCCCCTCACCTTCTCACTGGATTCTACCCTCACATCTTGGTATACCCAATGCTGCACTTTTCACCCTCTCCCCACCCTACTTATATTCCTTCTTCCCCCCTCCACCTCCCCTCTTCCCTCTCCCTATGGCTCTGGCACTTCTTATCTCTTGTCTGTTTTCTCCGACAAATGCCACTAGCTGCCTTGCTTACAATGTTACCATTGAATTGTACTAATCTGTAATCTGTTTGCAATGTCCACATTGTTGTAATGTTTGTCTTGATGTTCCCCATAATTTGTATTTCTCTGACATGGAACCTTTGTAAAAGAGCCTTGGCTCAAAGGTATTTGTAATCCTAGACTTGATAAATAAAAAAAAATAAATAAATAAAAAGCACAAGCTTAGGTAGGCCATGAAGACAAGGGACAGAGTCTGGAGAGGTCTAAAAAAACTGAGGCCTTAAGTACAATTGCCATAAATACAGGAAACTCAGAAATGCATACAAAAATTGTACAGTACAAACCAGGAACCTCTTCAGGGAAAAACAGGGCTGCACATACTAGAGCATTAGTTCTCAGACATTGTTATAGTGAGCCTCCCCAAAGCCGTGGAAGAGGTCTTGAACCTCCCCCACATACGGAAGTAATATTGGGCCTCCTCATAGAAAAATATCACATTTTGCACAATATACTAGGAATAACATGAAATTCCTTTAAGAATTTGGCTGAAATTATCATTTTATTCAGCTTATTGTTCTCCCCTTCTCTGTAACCCCCCTCCCCAGGTCAGCCTGCTCGTTATGTTATTTTGACTCTAAAACCATTGTTTCTACTTGTTGCAATACCTTCATGAGTCAAACTGCTTTCTCCGTCTGTTTTCCCCTCTGTCTGAAACAACCTCCCTCCCCATCTTTCCCTTTCCCGCCTTTTACCCTGCTCTTAAGCAATATCTTAGGGATCCTTTTGTCTCCCTTTGGCTCTTGCTCCAAGTACTTCACTGCTTAACCCTTGTTCCTATTTGTTTGCACTACTGTTAATTTAGTATTGCTTGACTGTTTTGCACAGTTACCTTTTGAACTGTATTCATCTACTTTTTCCTGCGTGCACCTGAAATGAGTTGTGGCTCAGTGTGCTTTCATGGTCACTGACTTGTAAATAAATAAATTCACTTACTATTATTCTCTCGGTTTTCCTCATCCCTTTACACAAAACACCTAAAACTCAAAATTTAAATACAGTACTTTTTCAGACTTGCTTGAGCCTCCCCTGGAACAGGTTGGGGCCTTCCCAAGGAGGCTGGCCTCACCATTTGAGAAACCCTGTACTAGAGGATACAATATGCACCTGGTGGGAGGTAAATTTAAAACAAATGTTAGGAAGTACTTTTTCACGGAGATGGTGGTGGACCCTTGGAACAGCCTGCCACTGGAGGTAGTGGCAGTCAAGATGTCAGTGTGAATTCAAACAGACACGGGATAGACAGTATAGTCACCTTAACAAGACAAATTGATAGTGAGGTGTAGAAAACCCGAGCAAACAAATGGACCACACGGTCTCCTTCTGCCAGCAAATTCTTATGTTCTTATTTTGGAGTGCTTACAGGGTAGTTTTTTCAAATGGAAAGGCTGCTGTTCACATTTTTTAAATGCTATAAAACTGCATTTATCTTAAATTTATGAATACAGCTTTAGCATTAGTGTAAACAGCATTTCCTTTATCTTTCTGTGAAGCCTGATTTGGGAATTATATGTCGGTAGAAAAGGTGTTTCACTCATCCTTTAAACTGTACATATATGGTTATACTAAAAGTGCTATTTGTACATAAATTGTTTCAGGAAACTGACAAAAATTAGGATTTGGTAATGTTTTCTATTTATGTTTATCAGATTTTGTTTGTGGTGCTACAGTATGTTAATGTTCTTTGTCTTTTCATGTTATGATACTGTATATTTCTGTGATCTCAGTGATTTTATTGAAAAAGCCTTTGGCTAAACAAATAAACTTAAACTTGACTTGGGAGTTTTAAGGCATACTGACATGCCATATCCTGACACCCAGGAACCAGAAAATAATAGCCAGACAGTTGGTATACCGACAGTTGAAATTGCCCATGGTGGACTAGGCAATCTATAATGGGTGGGGGGTGGGCAAAGCCCACTGAAACACAGAAAAAACCTCCACCACGGGCAATTCCCAAATGTCAATATACCGACTGTCGAGCTATTAGTTTTGGACTCCTGGGTGCCAAGATATGGCATGTCACTACAGATACATTGCATGGCACCCCAGTATGTTGCAGCAGGTGTATTTCCAGTGGTGGTACTGGTAGGTAATATGCAGCATGCAGCATGCAGCATGCATTATTCGGTATGCGTTATGCAGTGTGGGCTAAGCAGTAACCTGATTAAATTGTTGTGTTTTTTTTGAGTGCTGAAATGCACCAGGTGGCATTGTTTCCATCTAAATCTGAGTGCTAAATTTAGCTCTGCCTGTAGTTGTCTCCCTTGTTTGTAAATTATCACTCCCCCTCCCTCCCTTTACTGGATACTGGCTAAAAAATGTAAAGTTTATCCACTCCTTCGCATAATATCCTGAAGAACTGTACATTGTATTGGGGCACTGATCATTATTCTGTACAACAAATACATTAATTCTGCATGCGAGCATATAAATAAACACATGAATACAGTACGATGGCTCAAGAGTAAAAGTACTGGGACTAGCTATTATCTAATGTTATATTATTTGTGCTCTAAACTGGAATTATAGTTTCTCTTTTTAATGGCATAACTAGAAAAGAAAACTCTGAAGTAGTTCAAAGACCAGAAGATGTAGAAACCCCAGCTAAAAATATAAATGCACAGAGAATTAAACTAAACCAGAAATAAAGGTTCGTCTCCGGTAGTATCCTGGGTGCTCACAAAAAGGAAGTCAAATCCCATAAACTCAAAGTAAGCATAACTTGTGGCACTCGTGAAAAAGGATGAAATAATGAAAACGACAGCAGCTTTCTCAATACAAACTGCAGTTTAATGGCTGGAGAACAGACTGTTGCCCTAGAATTAAACACATGGACAACAAAATATGCAAGCACTATACAGTAGGTTTATCATAACACTGTGTCCAACTCTAAAAATAGCACTCACAGTTTCAGTCATGTTTCATAAAATATGCATGAAGAATGCACACCTAAAGAATGTCTAATATTGTTTTAAATAGTTTAAAAAAATACATTAGAGGATACTGAACAAACCTCAGCATTCCAATATATTGTACTAGTCTTAGTCAGGGCACTGAGCCTCAAGTTCAAATCTACTTGCATTAATAGTGCACAGTATCATTAAGTGTCAAAAATGTAAATAATTAAATAATCAATATGTCAGTGCCTAGGTCAATTACGTGATAACCATTTATATTATGTCAGTTCAACTCCCCTACTACTTCCATGTCTGAAGTGTAGTTTAAGTGCAAACAATAAGATGAAACATTATGAACAAGACACTTAACCATGCAAAGGAGACAATTAGTTGAAATGTACAGCAAATGCTTTTTAGCAATCAGCTGTAATCATAAACTTTAAACTGCTAACAATCCATCAATGAAAAGACAAAAAATGAGCAGCCTGACTCTGTCTCTGCCACTCTAAACGCTGTAAGTACAGATTATTTCATTGTCAGTACAGATGAAAGTCAAACCAAAAGGGCACTGGGTTCACAATGAAATGAAGGGGCTACCCTAGCATGAATCCATCAAATATATGTTGTTTCTTTAAATAAAATGGAAAAATAATTGTTATTAAAATGTTTTTAACATTTTCAATTTTACACATATAATCTGTTCCTATGGAGTTTGTATCAGGATTGTGAAAGATATTGGGACACTAGACAACACATTAACTAACATTCCAATTTAATTAAAACTACAATACAAATTACCAGTTAAATCACATATATAAATAACACATTTAAGTGGTGGTAACTGGCTTTTTTAAACACTTTATATAGAAAAAGAAAAGTAAATTAATAAAATGCTGAATTAACTGTTCTCAAAACCCATTCTCCGCTGTGGTAAATTCAGGTACTGGAGGAGAGGGGGTTTCCTTGAGTAAGATAGTCAGGGTACAGCTGCAACTGATTTGGCTGATTAGCTGCAGCTGCACAGACAGGAGAGCTTTAAAAACAGGAAGGAAAAGCCAGCAGGCAGTTGCTGCAGGTGTAGAGGGCTGACAAGCTGCTTGGATGTGTTCCAGAACAGGAGTCCCTTAAGCAACCCTCAGGAGATTGGTCTCCTGAATTAGGCCAAAAAGGAAAAAAATATTTCCATTGTGAGTTTTCCATTTTACTGTTTGTGTTCTTCCAGAAGGTCTAGCCTTATGGAAAAGGGGGGTTTCTAGTTAGGGTTGGGGATTGTTTAGTTAGCACTCCCACCTGGAGCTAGGTTTCTTTATTACTGTTTTGTTTCATTTTCCCCAGTGGGGCTTAAAAAGGAAAAGGCAGAAGCCCAAAGTTCTGTGTCACCAATCGTATTAAGAAAATAAAAATATACCTGGCTGGTTTGATGTTAACAAACTGTTCTTCCTGAGACTCCTTAACCACCGCAAAGCTAATCCTGAATCCTGTGGCAAGATTGCACCTTGTCACGCGTGGTTTCAGAAGTGGGATCAGGTCGGTGTAGAATTTGGCTGGAATCCAAACCACCCTGGAGTAAAGGAGACCAGGCATGGAGGGTGTGGTGAAAGCCTTGATCCAGGCTACAGCAGCCCTATAGGAAGCTACCAGGGCTCAACAAGAGATGAACCAGTTGCTGCTCACACAGATGGCCCAGGGCCACGCTGTCCTTCAGGAAATGGTAAAGCGTCTCATCGAGATCACGCCGGGAGAAGGTCGCCCGGGAGGGCCTACCCCAGAGGGTTACCGGACTATACGGGCTTCCCACTGTCTGCAGAAAATGCTGATGGCTGACGACATTGAAGCATATTTGCTCACTTTTGAAAGGATGGCTACTTGTAAATCAGGGCCTCAGGAACAGTGGGCTGGCATTTTAGCTCCGTTTTTGTGCGGCGAGGCCCAGAAGGTGTATTATGATCTGGATGAGGGAGTTGCCACTGAATATCCAAGGCTGAAGGAAGAGATCTTGGCCCGTGCGGGCTTGATTCCAGCCCTTCGAGCCCAGAGGTACCACAGCTGGAGATTCCAGGAGTCAGCAAAGCACAGTCGCAGATGTACACCTCCTCCACTTGGCCAAGAAGTGGTTGCAACCTGAGCTCCATAGCGCTGCCAAAATAGTGGAGATCCTGGAAATGGACTGGTTCTTAAGAGGACTACCGCCCAGCCTACAGCAATGGATTGGACAGGCCGATCCTGCTTCCTGTGATGAACTGGTCGCCTTGGTGGAGTGGCATTATGCCATGAAGGAACTTTCCCCAGACATTAGGGTCAGCTACCCCCAGGACTTAGGGCAGACTACAAACCGGAGATACCGACCCCCCAAGAGGTCAGACTGGACAGGGCCAGGGAGAAGGACTACTGAAGAGTGGTCTTCAAAAATAGAGGGGGACCTGACCTCCCCTAGAAGCCCAAAGGATCCAGGGTCACCTCGAGAATGCTACCACTGTTATGGGTGCGGGGAGCGGGGACATGTAATTGTCAACTGCCCGAATGGGGTCGAACCAATGCAGTGCAACTGGGGTGGGTCCCCACAGAGTGATTGTCATTGGATTTATGTGGTAGGGGTGGTCGCCACTTCACACCAATTTACCTGGGTGGTTAAGGTAAACAGACAGGCCGTTATGACCCTTGTTGACTCGGGGAGTGAGGTCACCCTTATAGTTCGCAGTTTGGTGCAACCCTCCCAAATTAATTTCCAGAAATGTACCAGGATCACCTGTGTCCATGGCACAGTGTTTTATTACCCCACAGCGCTAGTTACCATGGATGCACAGGGGGAGGAGAGGCAGGTCACAGTGGGGGTCCTCCCTTGATTGGTGCATCCTGTCCTGGTGGGTCGAGATTTCCTGGGGTTTGAGACATTACTCCATAAGGGGGGAGACCCAGGAGGCCAGGGCCCCAGTAACTGAGGCTATAGTGCTAGGAATCCCTGAGGGGTCAGAGGAGTCACCCGATTATTTCCCTTATGGGCATTGGGACCCCGAGTTGTATGGGGAGGCAGGAAAGTCCCAGAAATCACAAAAGGAATGAAGGGATTGTAAAAAGTTAGGGATCAAGATACTGGCTGCCAATGGCAGGTCCATGCCGGTGGGAGGTAGAACCCCGCTCCCAGAGGGACAACAGGGTGAACAGTCTGGTGCCCGAGGGGAGAGTTGTAGGGAGGAAGAGGAGGACCCAGAAGTGGAGACAGAGTCAAATCCCCCTGAATTGATTACCCTCGGGAAAGCCTCCTGGAACTTTGGTCGGGACCAAATAGATGAGTCTCTCTTTCAGAATAACCAGTCAGAGGTTGTGGAGATTAATGGGGTGCCAGTAGAAGGCAAAGCCAAGGGACCCAGACCGTATTTCACATTAAATAATGACCTCCTATACCGAGTGATACCGGATGAAGAACATGATGTGGAACAGTTGCTGGTCCCCCACCAGCACAGGAAGGTGGGTACTGGATTTGGCACATGCTCACCCTCTCAGACGACACCTTGGGGTCGAAAAAACACTGTGCTGCATACTCCGAAGATTCTACTGGCCTGGAATTTACGCAGAGGTAAAGAGGTACTGTGCTTCATGCCCAGAATGCCAGTTGGCGTCCCCACAGCCGAAGTTAAGAGCCTCGTTGGTGCCCTTGTCAATCATCGATGAACCCTTCATGAGGATTGCAATGGAGCTGGTAGGCCCCCTAGACAGGTCAGCCCGGGGCCACCAACACATTCTGGTCATCATAGACTACACTTCAAGAAATCTGGAAGCAATCCCGCTCCATAACACGGCCTCAAAGTCGATTGCCTGAGAGCTCATTCAAGTCTTCATGAGGGTCAGATTCCCAAAGGAGATACTGAAGGACCAGGGCACTCCCTTTGTCTCACGTTTAATGAAGGAGCTTTGCAGACTCCTCCAGATCCAAGCCCTGAGGACCTCAGTGTACCACCCTCCGACAGATGGTCTGGTCAAACGATTTAATCAGACTTTGAAGGGGTTGTTGTGGAAAGTTGTGAGCCAAGACGGAAAGGACTGGGACTTACTCCTTCCTAATTTAATGCTCGCTATCCGAGAGGTCCCACAGGCATACACTGAATTCTCCCCCTTCGAGTTGTTATATGCCTGCCGGCCCAGGGGTATCCTCGATATACTAAAGGAGGACTGGGAAGAGCAACTGTCACAAGGAGCCAGTGTGATTGGGCATATCTCCCAAATGCAGGAAAGGTTGGTCCAGGTCACTCCTATTGTCTGGGAACACTTAGAAAAGGCCCAAGAGACCCAACAGACTTATTATGACCATCAGGCGAGGATTTGAAAGTTCCACCCGGGGGATCGGGTGATGGTCCTGGTTCCCACAGTAGAAAACAAACTGTTCGCCAGGTGGCAGGGTCCATATGAGGTCGTGGAAGCTGTTGGTGATGTGAACTATAAAGTAAGCCAACCCGATCACAGGAAGAAGTTCCAAATATTCCATATTAACCTCCTGAAGGCATGGCAAGACCAGGAGGCCTGCTGTGTCTCATTGGCCGTAACCCTGGCAGAAGGTAAAACAGAGGGGCAAGTCCATATCTCACCCGAGCTGTCTCCTACACAGTACAAAGAAGCAGTGGAAATGGTTCAGTGAAACGGGGATGTGTTCTCCAAATGACCTGGTCAGACGGTTGCTGCCTGCCATGACATTGTGACAGCTCCGGGCGTAAGGATAAGGGAAAGACCCTACCGTATCCCAGAGGCCAAGAGGAAAGAAATCTGAGCTGAAGTCGAGAGAATGTTGAAGCTCGACGTCATAGAAGAGTCCCATAGTGAATGGTCAAGCCCCATCGTCCTCGTGCCAAAACCGGATAATACTTGGAGGTTCTGTAATTATTTCAGGAAACTAAATGAGGTATCGCAGTTTGATGCATACCCCCCACCTAGGGTCAACGAACTGATTGACCAGTTGGGGAAGGCCAGATACTGCTACACCTTGGACCTTACAAAGGGATACTGGCAGATCCCACTCACAAGGGCAGTCCAGGAGAAGACCACCTTCATCGCCCCGGGGGGTTTAGACCTCTACAAAGTGCTCCCATTCAGTCTTCATGGAGTACCTGCAACCTTTCAGCGCATGATGGACCAACTGTTGCGCCCACACTCTCACTATGCTGTCGCCTATATCGACGATGTGGTCATCCATAGTACGGACTGGGAAACTCACCTTCAGAAGGTCGAGGCCGTACTAGATACGTTACGAGAAGCCGGGTTGACAGCGAACCCTGCCAAATATAAGATCAGCTTGTCAGAGGAAAATACTTGGGCTATGTGGTTGGACAGGGATTGGTGAAACCCCAGGTGAAGAAGGTAGAAGCAAATCAAAACTGGCCCCAACCAACCAAGAAGAAGCAAGTGAGGGCTTTCCTAGGGTTAGTCGGTTACTACCGGAGGTTCATCACTTACTTTGCCACTCCGGTCGCTCCATTAACAGAGTTAACCAGGGCGAGAGCACCAGACATCATGAGGTGGTTGGAAGCAGCGGATGAGGCATTTGCTGACCTCAAGATGGCCCTCTGTTCTGATCCGGTACTGGTCTCCTCAGATTTTGATAAAGAATTCATTCTGCAAACAGATGCCTCAGATGTTGGATTGGGGGCAGTACTCTCCCAGGTGGTAGCAGGTGAAGAGTACCCCACCCTGTTCCTAAGCAGGAAGTTGTTACCCCAGGAACAGCGGTACACTGTAGTGGAAAAGGAGTGCCTTGCAGTGAAGTGGGTGACAGAAACCCTCAGATATTACTTACTAGGTCACAAGTTCACTCTGGTGATAGACCATGCTCCATTCAAGTGGATACAAACAAACAGGGATAAAAATGCCAGAGTGACGAGATGGTTCCTTGCACTACAACCATACCACTTCGTGGTCCACCACAGAGCGAGAACACTGAACAGAAATGCGGATGGACTTTTCCGAAGACCCTACCTCTCAGCACAGGCCATCCAACCCTGTAGTGTTGAGCTGGGGAGGGGGATGTGTGGTAAATTCAGGTACTGGAGGAGAGGGAGTTTCCCTGAGTAAGATAGTCAGGGTACAGCTGCAGCTGATTTGGCTGATTAGCTGCAGCTGCACAGGCAGGAGAGCTTTAAAAACAGGAAGGAAAAGCCAGCAGGCAGTTGCTGCAGGGGTAGAGGGCTGACAAGCTGCTTGGATGTGTTCCAGAACAGGAGTCCCTTAAGCAACCCTCAGAAGATTGGTCTCTTGAATTAGGCCAAATATAAATTTTATTTCCATTGTGAGTTTTCCATTTTACTGTTTGTGTTCTTCCAGAAGGTCTAGCCTTATGGAAAAGGGGGGTTTCTAGTTAGGGTTGGGGATTGTTTAGTTAGCACTCCCACCTGGAGCTAGGTTTCTTTATTACTGTTTTTGTTTCATTTTCCCCAGTGGGGCTTAAAAAGGAAAAGGGCAGAAGCCCAAAGTTCTGTGTCACCAATCGTATTAAGAAAATAAAAATATACCTGGTTGGTTTGATGTTAACAAACTGGTCTTCCTGAGACTCCTTAACCACCACAAAGCTGATCCTGTGGCGAGGTTGCGCCTTGTCACACCGCTAACCGTAGACTTGATGTGAACTGAACTCTCAGTCCCATTTTTGCAGCCATCAAGCATTCCTAAAAATAATCTTTGCTGCCATTGCTCCATATTGCCCTGATTCTATCCTCTATCCTCTATCTCAAATGAGCCTGCTTGTGTTGAACTGCAACATGAGGACTTTTTTTTTGGTTAATGTATCATGTATTGTAGCTGACAGGTACAGATAACAGACTGGAATGAGTATAATTTAAGTGAGGGAGTAGCTGAACTGGCAGGAGCCTGGACTGTGCAGTGGCTTAAGGAGAAGCTGAAAGCGAGGGGGGGGGTAGATATGTTCTGCCTAATTTTAGTCTCTCTGCCTTTCCCCATTGTCCGATACCCAGTCTGATACACCCTGAGGGATCCATTTTTATAATTTTGCACAAAAGGTTTTATATTGGGGCTGCAGTTTGTGACAGATTGTAGCAGTTTTCCAGAAAAACATGACCCAAAATATACTGTAAATTAAATATATGAGCAAAATGTTGAGTGTGACTGGGTGTAAAAGAAGATACTACAGAGTTGGAGAAAAAACACGAAGCTGCAAATAAACAACTTTCTTACAGATTCCATCTCATTCTGTAAGACTTTTTCCCATCACTTCTGCTTCCCTGTCTTAGTCTCTGGCTTTGAAGCCCAACTGCAGGACTGTGACATGCTGTTCCAGCTGGGCTTTGTGCTACAGTACAGTACATGCTGATTTGGTGAACATTTCATTAATCAATAGCGTCTCTAATCCTCTAGTGCTGTCATTTACTGAATTGTTACTAGCCGCCCATCTGACAGCTCCGATCCGGTATTTGGGGGTGCAGTGAGGGTGGTGGTGGGTCGTCAGTAGAAGATCTACTGTTCAAACTGAATTACCATCAGGTGATGTAGCTCTAGTGATATCATGTGAGGTAATCCCCTTCCCCATTATTACATTGGATGTCTCTGTTGGCTTGTCACATTGATTTCATTGCAGTCTGCCAATCTGTGCTCATATCATAATTTAAAACCAAGAGACAAGGTTCGTTTGCTTCATCCTTTGGACAGTATTTCAAAAAGACAACTAGCTATGTTAAAGCAAGCCATGTTTTAAACCTCTTATTTCTAAAAAAGAAACCACCACAGTTTTAATTGGCCACTGGAACTGAATCAGAGACTACATTGACAGCCCGGCTGTAACTGAATTTCTGACAGTATATTTAATGATGCTCCCTTACATTTTGTACCTTCATTGGCAAGACAAGCAATCTACAATTCCTGTCAGCCCCTAGGTTATGCTTGTGAATTAGATCTGCACCATAACTGTCAGGACCAAAACAATACCTATGAGGCTAATATTTAAGCAAATACATATTTTATTTTTTCTCAAAAAAGCACCAGGGTTCCTGTGATGTCAGTCCCTCACTGGGAGTTATTTCTATGATTCTGCTGGTGTCTTCATGAGGGGCTTACACCGAAGGTACCCTTGCCCCTTTTTTTGTGAATACATGAAATATGTATCTGCATAAATATTAGCCTCTCAGGTATCATTTTGATCCTGACAGTAGTGGTACAGATCTGTTTCCTTGCCAGTGTTTACTTCGCTCTACATGCACATTTTAAAACCAAGATAGGAGGTTCCATGTTGCTTCATTGGGCTGAAAGGGAGGGGGACAGACAACATTTATGGGGCTATAACAAAAAGATTCAAAATATATTAAATATTGTCAACTAATTTGTTTAGAAGTTTGTAATGTTTAATACAGAATTCGTTGGGGAAATTCTTGCTGTAATGAATGCTGTATTAAATGTGCTGACACTGACAAGCAGCAGAAAAATCCCAGCCTCTCCCTACAAAACAGGGTACTAAATGAGAAAAAGACCGAGGTAGAACGGTCAGTGGGGGATGCTGCAACAGAAGGTAAAGCCATCAAAAAATGGAGTGCAATGATTACCAATGCCCGTAGTCTGGGTAACAAGCTTCCTGAATTAGTGGCCTTGATGGAGGAGGAACATCTGGATATCGTGGCAGTCACAGAAACATGGTACACACAAAACCATGACTGGGACATAAACATACCAGGATACACTATCTACAGGAGGGACAGGGAGGGTAAAAGAGGAGGAGGAGTAGCTCTTTACATAAGGGAAGGAATAAAAACAACAGAACAAAAGGGTAAACAGGGAGGAGAAGAAGCACTGTGGGTAAATTTGGAGACAGGCAATGGCACCACAATCAACACAGGGGCTGTATACAGACCCCCTTCTCAGGGGGAGGAAATGGACTAGGATATGATAGAAAGTATACTTAGAATGGCAGAAAAAGGGGAGATATTGCTGATGGGTGATCTGAATATGCCAGATGTTAACTGGAGTGCAGCTGCAGCTGCTACTTCAAAGAGTGGAGTTATTCTAGATGCCCTACAGGGGGCATGCCTTAGACAACTAGTATTGGAGCCCACTCAAGAGGGAGCAATATTAGATTTGCTTCTCTCAAATGGAGATGGAGAGAGGATCACAGATGTAGAAGTGGGTAGCCATCTGGGATTAGCGACCATCGAACAATATGGTTCACAATAAACACAGCAATAGAGTCAAGCCATACAAAGACAAAAGTACTGGACTTTAGGAGGGCTGACTTTGCCAAAATGGGTGAGTGCCTAAGGAATGCACTAGTAAATGGGCAGGAAGGAGGGGTGGAAGAACAATGGGGAATAATAAAAACTGCCATCACAGAGGTAATGAGCCTTTGTGTGAAGCAAATAAACAAAACAAAATGATGTAAGAAACCACTATGGTTCTCAAAGGAAGTGGCAGTGAAGGTTCAAGAGAAAAAGAAAGCATTCAGGAAGAACAAGAATTGCAGAAGGAGCAGGACAGAGAACTGTATCAGTTAAAGCAAAAGGAGGCTGGGAAGGTAGTCAGAACAGCAAAGGCCCAAACCGAGGAAAAGATAGCCAACTCAGTTAAGAAGGGGGATAAAGCCTTTTATAGGTACATCAGGGAGCGAAGGAAGACCAGGGGAGGGATAGTAGCGAGGCTTAATAAAGGGAGAGGAGGGTGGGCAGAGGGAGACTGTGAAAGGCAGAGATACTAAACAAATATTTTTGCTCAGTATTTACAAATGAAGAGGGGTATGTGCATAAAACAAACAGTAGAAACACTCTGGATACAGAAGTTGTTACCAGCCCATTTACAGAAGAAAGGGTTCTGAAAGAACTCTTAAAACTGAAGGTGGATAAAGCAATGGGGCCTGATGGGATTCATCCCAGAATTCTAAAAGAACTAAGGGTAGAACTCGTGACACCACTGACTACCCTTTTTAACAAATCATGGGAGGATGGGGTGGTACCCGAGGACTGGAGGAGGGCAGATGTGATTCCCCTTCACAAAAGTGGGAGCAAGGCAGAAGCAGGAAACTACAGACCTGTAAGTTTAACCTCAGTAATAGGGAAAATGATGGAATCACTTCTGAAGGAAAGAATTGTTGAGTATCTAGAGGCCAGAAGGGCACAGGACACTAGGCAGCACGGATTCACAGTGGGAAGGTCATGCCAGACGAATCTGATAGATTTCTTTGACTGGGTGACCAAAGTAGTAGATCAGGGAGGGGCTGTGGACATGGCCTACCTAGACTTTAGCAAGGCATTTGACACAGTCTCACACAAAAGATTAATATACAAGTTAGCCAGCCTGGGAGTGGGTCCCAAGATGACAGCCTGGGTAAAGAATTGGCTGGAGAATAGGACACAGAGAGTAATAGTAAATGGAGTCCACTCAGAAGAAAGGAAGGTTACTAGTGGGGTACCGCAGGGTTCAGTATTAGGACCGGTCCTCTTCAATGTCTTTATAAGTGACATTGCAGAAGGACTGGAAGGAAAAGTATGTCTCTTTGCAGATGACACAAAGATCTGCAACAGAGTTGATGCACAGGGTGGGGTGGAAAGGATGAGAAGGGACTTGGCAAGGTTAGAGGAATGGTCCAATGTATGGCAGCTTAGATTCAATGCTAAGAAGTGCAAGGTAATGCACCTGGGAAACAAAAACCCAGGGGAAGAGTACACAATGGGGGGTGAGACACTAACAACAACAAAAATGGAAAGGGACCTGGGGGTAGTCATATCAGATGACCTAAAGGTGGGCAAGCAATGTGAGAGGGCAGCAAGGAGGGCTGGGGGGATACTGGGATGCATAGGGAGAGGCATCACCAGTAGAAAACAGGAAGTTATTATCCTCTGTAAAGACAGCTGGTGAGACCCCATCTGGAGTACTGTGTGCACTTCTGGAGACCCAATCTCCACAAAGACATAGACAGGATGGAAGCTGTCCAGAGGAGGGCAACTAAGCAACTAAAATGGTGCAGGGTCTGCACCAGAAGACATATGAAGAGAGACGAAAGGAGCTTAATATGTATAGCCTCGAGGAAAGGAGGGAGAGGGGGGACATGATAGAAAAGTTCAAGTACCTCAAGGGAATCAACAAAGTCCAAGAGGGTAGCATCTTTCAAAAAAAGAGGTGTGCAAGAACAAGAGGGCAGAATTTGAAGATAGAGGCGGCTCAGAGGTAATTTAAGGAAGTATTTTTTCACAGAGAGGGTTGTGGATGCATGGAACGGCCTTCTGGAGGAGGTTGTGGAGTCAAAATCAGTGGTGGAATTCAAGCATGCATGGGACAGTCATAAGGCAATTCTAGGGGGTTGGGGTAGGAAGAAGTAGGCTGCTGGTTAACTAGGATCTGCAGCTTATCCAGTAGGTAGGGAAATGGGCAGACTGGGTGAGCCAAGCAGTCCTTATCTGCCATCAAATTCTATGTTTCTATGTTTCTAAGTGAGAACTTTATGCCTCAAATGAAGAGGGATCACCGGTTGAACTCCGGGTTTTACTCTTTAGTCCTGCGGGGTAAATTACTAGTACCCTTTGCCCTTTAAAAATCCTGAACATTTCATGGTGTGTGTGGATTGAGGTCTCTTTTTTTATAGTGTAACCCCCCTGCAAATGGGGGTTCCCAAAAGACTTCCAGGAGCTTGCTTGAATGCTCCAAGCCTGAATGGTGTTTGGCATTTAAGCCATTTATCAGTGAGTGTTTTTAGAGCCTCTGGTACTGTCTCTTTAAGAGCTGTCTGCTTGCAAACATAATTAGTTTGTATGGGGGGACTGTGTGCTTCTCTGAGTACCACTCGAGCTGCTGCCAATTCACTTCATTTTGCAGTCACTAGGAGTGCAAAGGAACCTATCTGAAAGATGTAACTGTTTGCCAGAAATTATTTAGAGTAATAATAAAATTACAGTTTGTCTAACCTGCTTTCTTTGCAGTCAGAACTGTGTCTGCTAGTTCCCCATTCTAGTTTTGAACTGCTGAACTGGACCAATCAGTGTGGGGTAAGCTAGCTCTAAAATGGTGCCTGGACGAATCAGAACTTGGACTCATAATCTGAGCCAGCCACAAGAGGATTGTATGGGCAGTGACTCTGGGAGATGTAGTTAGACTTAGTGCCTTTTTGGACCAACAGCAGCAGTCTATTGTGAGTGACAGCCAATCCAGTCAAGAACTGGGAGGAACTCAAAGGAAGTGCCCGGTTTTGTCAGTTGGAGTTTCAGTTGAGCTTTGGCAGTGAAGAAGGAAGGAGCCCTGTGCTTTTTCAGTGTGCAGTTTTAGTCAAACGTGTGTAAGGCCCAGAGTTCCGGTCTGCAGCTTGTGTAACAGCTTGTTAGGACTGAATCCGTCCTGTGAAAAGAATCAAAGGATCTCTGAAGAGTAGAAACCAGGCTCACCCTGTAGAAGACTGGAGGAATTGCTGAAAATTGCACTCGGTCTGTCAGGAACTGAATCTGCTGTGTGTTCTCCCGGGTATTGTGCAGTAATTGCGATCGGGATACAGATGCAGCCTGCCTGGTATAGTGCTTTCTTTTATATGGATGTGTGAAGAGGTTTGTGTACCTCAAGTGAGCCCTGCTGACATTGAAGGACCCTATCTTATTTGGAGGTCGTGAGTACTAATTCAGGGTGGCTCCTGTTGAATTGCCACATTAAATCCAAATGGAATTACTGTACTGCTGACTGTTTAATTCTCCTTTTCTCTGTGTGAAAGGGCCCCTACCAGCTGCCACGGTTTGGACTAGCCACTAGGGCTTGGGTACCCAGGGACAGTAACTGATAGGGATAGGTCTGTGCACAGAGCCATGGTAGATTATTAGAGTGATAAGCTAATTAACCTGATTTCCCCTGTCCTTGTTATATCCCCTAAATAAATCAGAGCTGCTTGTTTCAGCAAGTTATACTGCCTGAGTGTTTGTCTATGTTAAAGTACTGTACTGTGATTGTTGCACTGTATCTCATTTCACAGGAGGTCCCAGTGCGGAACCAGAACCTGGGGTAAGTGTATACTGTGAAGGTAATTCTGATATATTGTGTGGGCCACTAGTGGGAAGAAGGGGTTGCAGTGTCCCAGAGGCTGTGACCAAGTTAGTTTAACTATTGCAAACCCTGACCTCTGGGTGGAGGCACCAGCCATTGGATCAGGCCCCTCAACCTGTTAGTGGCAAATCAGGCAGGGGTAGTAGCCCCTGGGATAGCGCCATCTAGGGTTACATCTTGGAGGCTCACCGCTGGGATTGTGTGTCCTCTAGTGGCATATTTACGAACCACTGTTAAGAAAAAATGGGTCACCCGACAGAAGTGGCTGTGCACCGGCTGGTGGAGTGGTGTACTGGGGAGGAGATCGACCCCAAAATGCTATGCTTATCCTGGACATCCCCTGGGTATCAATACGGACACTGTGCAGGAGTACTTTCTAAGGTGGAAGGTTTACAAAACCCTGTGGTGGTGGGTCAGCATGCTAATCTGCTCACCCACACTTTCCTGGCCCTAGTAGAGTTTAAGGATCCCATAGATAGCTCCAAAGTGCCACAGACCATTACCCCAGAGGGAGCCCTCACTGCTTGGAGAGTGATAACTAAGGACAGTAAAGACCCGGGGGGGAATCAGCCCCCACCACTATCTGAAACTTTTGAGGAGAAATTTGCTGAATGGTTGCTGGGAGAGGGGAAAACTGTGGAAGACTTGAAGAAACTATTCTTGCCACCTGGGGTGTTCCTCCCCAACACCTCTCCTGCTCCAGTGCCCGTGAAGGTGGCTGAACCAATGCAGACTCTATTTCTGCACCTGCCATTAGTCACGACTCTTACCGAAGGTTGAGGATCTTCTCTGGCACCTCCCCACCCCCAAGGGGAGGATGACTGGGAGACCTGGATAGACTATGTTGCCCCAAGTGCTAGAATGGCAATGCTCGGAAGGCGAAAAGTGAAAGAGGGTTAGTGAGCCTCCGAGGTCCTGCCTGGCTACCATCCATGCTAAACAGGGCCAGTAACCCTGAGCGACTGCACAGGCCTATCTTGAGGCCTTGGAGAATGTGTATGGGAGCCCAGATTCTGATGAGGACCTATGGTGGAGAGTAAAAATGCACAACAGTACCAAGGGGAGTTGTTGTCTGTGTATGTCCTCGGCTGGAAAAATTGTTGCAAGAATGCCTCAGAAAGGGTAGTTTGCCAGCGACTGAACTGGACGAACCAGACTGGACAGAATCCTTAAGTCTGCCCCTTCTCAGAACTGCTGTTGCTTCAGTTCGCCTGGCAAATCGACTGGAATCCACCCTCCTATGATGAGTTAATGAGAAAATCGAGGAGTTGAGAAAAGGCGACTCGGAGGTACCTGCACCAACAGCTGTGGCTATGACCGAGTGACTGAGGGTGACCCATCAAGTGAAGTTCGGGCAGAGGTTGACAGTCAATGAGTGCTCTGACAAGAAAAAGATATGCCACAATGGGGCGAACTGTTGAGAGATCGAGAATTCAAAAACAGTCCCTTTATGAAGGCCACATGCAGTGCAGACGGCCCTGACCTATATCCGACTGCATCTGCTATGGGGTGGGGTACACCCATGTATCTCCTGTAGATAACAGCTCAAACTCAATTCCTTGACCATGGAAGTGGAGAAACTGACGAGATGTCTCCAAATGCTTATCACGCCACAGACAGAGATGGCACCCAGGTTTCCAGTTAGTAATACCCCACCCTGGCTCCCAGTGTGGCCTCGCCAGCTCAAACTCCAGAAAGTATGTTTTGCTATAATTGTGGAAAGATGGGCACATGAAAGGGAATGCCAGTCCCCAAAAGACACTGACAAAGTTGCATATAGGCTGCAAGGAGAGCTTGGGAGAAGAAATCAGTGGTTAGAGGGTGCACGACATGATCCCAGTGAGGGCACCAAAATGCTAATTCACGTCCTTTGTGGCAAGGTCAGTTGCCCAGGCCCCACTACACGCCTCTCCAGACTGGTCCAGAATAGTGGGTCCCTCCATGGAGACCACTGTAAAGGTGAATGGAGTGTCTACAAGAGCTGTATAGACAGTGGCTCCCAAGTGACAATTATGTTCCAGGATTGGTATCAGAAGCATTTGTCAGACATACCCTTACAACCATTAGAAGGACTGCATGTATGGGGGTTAGTGAGAAGGCTACCCTTATTCGGGTATATCCGAATTTGGCTGTCTTTCCCCACCTCCGTGGCTGGAGTGGCCAAACAAGTAGAGACTCTAGCCTTAGAGTGTCCCCCACTGGACTGTATGATGGTGTCCCTTTGTTGATTGGAACAAATGCTCATATGTTCGGAAGGCTGGCACAGTTGTGTTATGAAAAACAGGGGTCAAAGACTAGTAGAGCTTTAAGAGTTCCGGCTTTAATTAAGAAGGCCTATGAGGCACAGAGATGCTGAAAAACAGAACCAGAGGAACGGTCGGAATTGTATGGAAGAAGGATCCTGAGTCTCTGATCCTGGCGCCAAATGCCCAGTGTACCTTACAGGGAGAGGTCCGTATCAGAAAGGATGTTAAGAATAAAATATTAATGTTGGATGCACCAGGCGATGGAAAATTGCCAGAGGGACTGCTGGTCAAGCCTAGTATTTTGCCCGCTAGAGCCCATGCTTATGCCAGAAGGGTAATGGTCCAAGTTCATAATGTGTCTGAAAGAGACATTCGAGTAAACAGAGGTTGCATCCTGGCTAATGTGCATTGTGCAGACACTGCAGTGCTACCCAGCAGCAAGAGTTCAAGGAAGAATGACAGAGTAACGCCTGACTTGTTTGATTTCGCCACTCCCACTGCCAGCTGAATGGAAAGTGAGGATCAGTGAGAAGCTTGCCCAGAGAGACCAGGTGTTTTCTTTAAAGGAATGGGATGTAGGATGCGTGCAAGGAGCTGAGCACAATATCCGCTGCATGACGAAGACCATTTCGTGAGAGGTCTCGGCGCCTGGCACCTGCTGACATAGATGATGTGAGGCGGCATCTGCAATAGATGTTAGCTGCTGGTGTAATACAAGAATCCAGAAGCCCTTATGCTTCCCCATTGTGGTAGTGAGGAAAAGAATGGAACAGTAAGGATGTGTGTGGATTATATTTTTAAACGGTGGACTATCCTGATCAGTACACAATGCCCGCATTCAGGATGCTTTGGACTGCCTAAGCGGAGCAAGTGGTTCTCTGTGCTGAATCTCCGCAGTGGGTACTACCAGATCCCGATGGCCCAGAGGACCGTGAGAGAGAGCGGCCTTTATCTGTCACGCTTAGCTTCTGAATTCATGAGGATGCCTCAAAGGATTTCAGGTTCCCCAGCCACTTTTCAACGATTGATGGAGCGTGCAGTGGGGGACATGAACTTACTAGAGTGCCTGGTATACCTAGATGATGTTATTGTGTTTGGCAGCTCACTGGAGGAACATGAGAGCAGATTATTTAAGGTATTGGACCGACTGGAGACTTTGGCCTAAACTGTCCATTGATAAGTGTCAATTCTTTCAAACATCAGTAAAGTATGTGGGACACATAGTATCCACCGAGGGAATAGAGACCACCCAAGTAAAGTTGAGGCCTTGATCACCTGCACACAGCCCAAAAATCTAAAAGAACTGCAAAGATTCTGGGATTCTGTGGTTATTATCAGCGCTTCATCAAGGACTATTCAAGAGTGATCCACCCTTTACTTAACCTTACTCAAGGGTATCCCCAACCCACAAAAATACCAAAAGTCAGCGTCCCTCAAGACTGAAAGAGTGTATTTTCATCCGAGTGAAGTATTGGGGCCCGCTGGACTCCTGATTGTGAGACTGCTTTCATGAGATCATATATCAACTACCCATGCTCCAGTGCTGGCCTATGCCGATCCAAGAAAACCTTCGTCCTGCACACTGATGCTAGCTTGCAAGGGTTGGGGCTGTTGTTGTACCAAGAGCACGAGAATGGCCTGAGACCAGTGGCCTTTGCCAGTAGAGCCTGACCCCATCCGAAAAGAACTATCCTGTACATAAGTTAGAGTTCCTAGCTTTGAAGTGAGCTATTGTTGACCAATTCCATGAGTACTTGTATGGGGCTAAAATACTAGTAAAACTGACAATAATCCTTTGACCTATGTGCAGACCTCAGCTAAGTTGGATGCCACTGGCCATAGGTGGCTTTCTGCATTATCTACATATGACTATGCTCTCGAATACCGAGCAGGTCTGAACCACATAGATGCTGATGCTGTCTCCGGAGGCCTGTTCCCCAGAATGATTGGGTCCGATTGACAGAACCTGACATTCGGGCACTCTGCGGAAGTTTGACAGGGAGGAACAAATGTCCTCGGACGCAGTGGACTGCATGGTGGATTGCTTGGGAGCCTCTGAGAATGCATACCTGCTGTATGCCACTTTTTCTGCAATAGACATTGGTGCACTGCCTCAGCTGACAATGACAGTATTCGGGCTCAATCCACGATCCCATGATCAAAGCAGCTTTAGAAGCCCTCATGCAGGAAAAGATGTGTCCAAATTACGCCCACTGATTTGAGAACTGCACTGTTATACAAAGAAGGTCCTAAGTTGAAACTGATCAATAAACTGTCATACAGAGAAACAGTAGACAGAGGGGACAAGTAGACAAACAACAACTAGTGCTGCCCACTGCCTTCGAGACTCAGTACTGAGGTCCTTGCACAACCACATGGGGCACCTTGGTATAGACAGAACACTTGACTTGGTGAGATCCAGATTCTATTGGCCTAAGATGGGGCTGATGTGGAGCAACACATTCGAACTTGTAGTCGCTGCTTACAGAGAAAGCTTTGCCCCAGAGGGCTGCCCCCTTGTTAACATCACCACCAGTGCACCCATGGAGCTGGTCTGTATTGATTTTCTGAGTTTGGAGTCAGATCAAAGAAATATCAGTAATGTGCTGGTGGTCACTGACCATTTCACGAGATATGCCCAAGCTTTCCCCACCAAAGACCAGAAAGCATCCACTGTGGCCAAAGTACTTGTAGAAAACTTTTTGTTCACTATGGGGCTCCACAAAGAATCCATTCTGATCAAGGAGAGACTTTGAGTCGTCTGATCAAAGAGATGCTTTCTCTGTGGAGTGCGAAAGTCCAGAACCACTCCTTACCACCCCAGGGGACCCACAGCCTGAACGTTTCAACACTTTGCTAGATATGCTAGGCACCCTGCACCCAAAGGACAAGCCTAGATGGAGCCAACAAATTAGCACCCTGGTACATGCTTATAACTGCACCAAAAGTGATGCCACTGGATTCTCCCCTACCGCTTGATGTTTGGAAGAGAAGCTCGACTACCAGTAGATGTGTGTTTTGGGGTCTCTCCTGATGGGGTCCAAGCTGACAACTATTTACAGTATGTGCAAAGTTAAAGGCCCAGCTAACTCATGCGTATCTAACTGGCTCAAACCATGGCTGCCAAAAGAAATCTGGCCAACAAAGAAAGGTATGATAAAAGGTGAAAGCACAGGAACTCCAGGAGGGAGATCGGGTATTGCTAAGAAATCTGGGACTGCATGGCAAGCACAAGATTGCTGATAGATGGCACCATCTCCCTCACATTGTAGTGGCAAACTAGATGATCTGCCAGTGTACAAAGTAAGGCCTGAGAATAATTCAAAAGATGTAAAAACAATGCATAGAAATCATTTACTGCCCATTGGACAAATCTTAATTGAGTCTGAGCCCCAGAAGATGCCCCTCTGGACCAGTGACTAGAGCTGCTGCTAAGAAAGATCAAGAAAGTCTGCACCTAAGAAGCAAAGTTAAAGTGTTCCCTCCACAAGTCCCAGTTGAGCATGACTGTCAGTCCATATCGGAAGAAAGTGAGAGTGACTTTGAATACTATCCTTCTTACGAACTGAGTCAATTGTTTCGGGGCAATCCCCTAGTCAATACTGGAGATGAAGCTGGGCCTTCTGGACTGTCTAAGCCCCCAGCTTCATCCCTGGAGCCAATGCTCCCAGAAAGTGAAGTGCAAAGCATCAGATCAGATGAAATGGAATCATTGTGCATGGTTGAACTGTTTGAGCTTTCAGGGAGGAAAATGATAGATTGGGGCAGACTGGTGATACACCGAACAAGAAGAGTATTTGAGTGCCCTGACAGTCCACTGCCAGTGTCCGAAAGCTCTCCATGCGAGCCAAATGTTGTGGACTCAGAAACTGTAACTCCTGGAGCTGAAAGTGCCCCAAGTTCTAGCCTCTCTACCCCATGGAGACTCCCCTGACAAGTGAGGACAATGCTGAAAATGAGGCTCAGAGTGCAGAGACTATAACAGTTCCCCTAGAAAGACTGGTCGAGCTGTAAAGCCTGTGGTGCACCTCAGTTATGATTCACTTGGGAGGCCTGTGGACTTGCCTCTCAATGTTGTCCATAAAGGAGTGTATGTGTCCCCAGCTCATTGCCCAAACTGAGCATCAGTGCTAACTCCAAGTTACTTGTGTTGCTCTAGTATGGTGCCTTGCCCCATCCAGCCCCAAGGTAACTGATAGGGAAGAGCCCCTCTCTTCAGGTTTCATGTACAAGAGGTAATAACTTGAGTTATGGTACAATGTGTATGTAATACTGTGTAAAGAGGACGTACTGCAATGTTTCAGAAATGTGTTCTTGGTAAAATGATATATTGACTGATGATTACATGTGCGTAGCCTAATGCAAATGTATATGGTTGCAGTTGAAACTTATGGTGACTTGCTTGACGCGACGTCAAGCTTTCCCAGGCCAGGAAGGGTGTAACCCCTGCAAATGGGGGTTCCAAAAGACTTCCAGGAGCTTGCTTGAATGCTCCAAACCTGAATGGTGTTTGGCATTTAAGCCATTTATCAGTGAGTGTTTTAGAGCCTCTGGTACTGTCTCTTTAAGAGCTGTCTGCTTGCAGACATAATTAGTTTGTATGGGGGACTGTGTGCTTCTCTGAGTACCACTCAAGCTGCTGCCAATTCACTTCATTTTGCAGTCACTAGAGTGCAAAGGAACCTATCTGAAAGATGTAACTGTTTGCCAAAATTATTTAGAGTAATAATGAAATTACAGTTTGTCTAACCTGCTTTCTTTGCAGTCAGAACTGTGTCTGCTAGTTCCCCATTCTAGTTTTGAACTGCTGAACTGGACCAATCAGTGTGAAGCTAGCTCTAAAATGGTGCCTTAGACGAATCAGAACTTGGACTCATAATCTGAGCCAGCCACAAGAGGATTGTATGGGCAGTGACTCTGGGAGATGTAGTTTAGACTTCAGTGCCTTTTTGGACCAACAGCAGCAGTCTATTGTGAGTGACAGCCAATCCAGTCAAGAACTGGGAGGAACTCAAAGGAAGTGCCCAGTTTTGTCGGTTGGAGTTTCAGTTGAGCTTTGGCAGTGAAGAAGGAAGGAGCCCTGTGCTTTTCAGTGTGCAGTTTTAGTCAAAAACGTGTATGAGGCCCAGAGTTCCGGTCTGCAGCTTGTGTAACAGCTTGTTAGGACTGAATCTGTCCTGTGAAAAGAATCAAAGGATCTCTGAAGAGTAGAAACCAGGCTCACCCTGTAGAAGACTGGAGGAATTGCTGAAAATTGCACTCGGTCTGTCAGGAACTGAATCTGCTGTGTGTTCTCCGGGTATTGTGCAGTAATTGCGATCGGGATACAGATGCAGCCTGCCTGGTATAGTGCTTTCTTTTATATGGATGTGTGAAGAGGTTTGTGTACCTCAAGTGAGCCCTGCTGACATTGAAGGACCCTATCTTATTTGGAGGTCGTGAGTACTAATTCAGGTCGCTCCCTGTTGAATTGCCACATTAAATCCAAATGGAATTACTGTACTGCTGACTGTTTAATTCTCCTTTTCTCTGTGTGAAAGGGCCCTACCAGCTGCCACGGTTTGGACTAGCCACTAGGGCTTGGGTACCCAGGGACAGTAACTGATAGGGATAGGCCTGTGCACAGAGCCATAGGTAGATTATTAGAGTGATAAGCTAATTAACCTGATTTCCCCTGTCCTTGTTATATCCCCTAAATAAATCAGAGCTGCTTGTTTCAGCAAAGTTATACTGCCTGAGGTATTTGTCTATGTTAAAGTACTGTACTGTGATTGTTGCACTGTATCTCATTTCACAGGAGGTCCCAGTGCGGAACCAGACCTGGGGGTAAGTGTATACTGTGAAGGTAATTCTGATATATTGTGTGGGCCACTAGTGGGAAGAAAGGGGGGTTGCAGTGTCCCAGAGGGCTGTGACCAAGTTAGTTTAACTATTGCAAACCCTGACCTCTGGGTGGAGGCACCCGCCATTGGATCCAGGCCCCTCAACCTGTTAGTGGCAAATCAGGCAGGGGTAGTAGCCCCTGGGATAGCGCCATCTAGGGGTTACAATAGCAGTATTGTTTCACTTAGAAACATGCACTCAATATAGTGAAAGTCTGTAATCAAAAAAGCAATTTGGCAAAAAAAGTTTTTCTTCTAATTTTATTTACACAGCTTAATTTTCACCCTCATTCTATTGGTTATAATCTCAATGACAGATCTCACATGTCCCTCATTTTTTGAATAATAGCCACTGCTATTTGTACATTCATCTGTTGTTTTATTTTGTTTGCTTTCACATTTCATCCCCTAATTATAAACACTTTTCTGCCACTTGCACTTTTAATGAACACCTCTACTGATTGCTAATAACATTTTGTGTAATCACCAATTTCTGTTTACACACACACACACACATGTGACATACTGGCAGGGATATTATCTGTGCATACACTTGCATTTTACATTTAGCTTCTTGCATAATGTACACTTGCACTATTTGTGCATAGCGCATATACAGTATATATGTACTGTCTGTCTTCAAAATGTGGGGAAAACAAAACTCTCAACAGTTGAACTGATATTAAATGTCACGGATGTACTTCATGTAGCCTCAAAACTTTCAACTACTTCCTAGATGTGACACTTATGACTCAGTAAGAGACAAGAGTTGAAGAATAAGTGTCAACTGTCAAGTCTATCATGACTGAATGTGGCTCCCCCAGATGCAGGTACTGCCCACTGAGCCAACCCCTTGGCAATTGAGTGCACCTGCTAGGTAGGTCCCCACCACGTGGCTACAGATGCAGATGTTTTTCTGCCCAGTACAGGATTTTGTATGCCTCTTGTATCACGTGGCTGCTCTGCGTGCCACCTTGTTTTCTGATATACTGCAGGCCACCATATCCAAGTGGAGGAGTAATGGCTTGCAGACAAGTATGAGGTATAAGTCTGGGTGGTATGTAATGTTGTTTTATATGTCTTTTTTCTTGTTTGAATGGCACTTATTATTGACTTTTGGAAATAATAAATAATAATAAAACTGGTGAGAGGGTAATTTCTCCATTTTGGGTATGCATATGTGTTACAATGTGGGATCAACAGATGCGCACAGAGACAGTATTAAGGTGCAACCCACTTTTGTCCTTAGCGGGATGTTTATTGTAGCATCATAAACATAACAAATGCACCAAAATAAAACAAGTAAAATAAAATACTCATAAGAAAAAGAAACAAAAGAAATACATTTTGCAGCATAGGACCTCTCCTTGTCCTTCACCTGACTTTGGTCAGGAAGAACTGACCCTCCACTCTCTGTTACCTGCTCAGGTAGTGCCTTAAGTACTGCCTACCTGAGTCAGGTGATCTAGCATCACCACAAACTTTAAAACATTTTATGTAGCCCACAATATGATCCTAAACTGGCTAGCAAGGGTGTAGCTACTGATACACCAAGTAAGCCAAGGTGTACTAAGTTTAGTAGCAGGGGGTAGCAAACAAGCAGACCAGCAATGCTCTGCCCTCTCTAGTCCATTTCTTTTAAATTCCTTTGTTTGGCTTCGTGGGCTTTTTTTTTTTTCTTTCAGCTTTGTTTTTTTTTGGGGGGGTGACTGGCTGAGTGGACCATGGACGTTGAAGTTGAAGGTCTCAATTAGGTCTGCATGGTCTGCTTAATTGGCTGTGGCTTCTGGTAGGTGGTGTGGCAAATCTGGGGCAGCAGTTTAAATGCCCCAGCAAAGTAAAAGCCATACTATTAGTTCAATTGGACTGGGAGCAAGAGAAGCAGTAGAAGAACTGAGGAGCAGCAGACGGAAGAACAGACTCAGAGCAAACTAAAAGAATGAAGACTTCATGTAAAGTGGCAAGGGAGGGAGTCTGCCTACCTATGGGAGAGAGAAGAAATTTCTATTGTGGTCGTGAACTTGTGGTGCAGTCAGTGGCATTTACCAGTAGGCAGTGGGATGACAGACAGCAGTTCTAGTGTTGGAATCATCTGATTGGAGCTAGGAACCTTGAACTGGAGTCATGGGGGGGGGGGGTAGCAGCGTGTCAGCTTGGTGTACAAATCCGAAATGCCTGGCTACACCCCAGCTGGCTAGGAATACGCTACATGCAAAATATCAACAGCAGAAGATTAAGAACTGAAATAATATGCTTTTCAAATGTTATTTAATCATCACAGCAGTCCTGAGAGTGATGGACAGTCCTGATTCTAGAAAAAGAAGCCACAAGGGGCCGCTGTCTCCCTATAGTGAATGCTTAGTGCAGTAGCAGAATTTGGAAAGCCGACGCCCTTTTTCTCCTGCAGAGAAGGCTGCAGTTTACCAGGCCACCAGGCATTATCTTTCTCCTTTTGACCCTCTGCAAGACTGTTTAAAAGGATAACAAACTAACCTAAGGTAAGAAATTACCAAGCACATTTTGCTATAATGTGGGGGAAACTGTCCTGCTGTTTGTTTTACATTGTTTTACAATACATTTGTCGTTGTACATTACAGGCATTACTGACCCTGCTCAAACAGAAATGGAGGTGACAGCACTGGCACGATGAATGTTCCTTCTATTATCTACAGCTGCTATACTTTATCGGGCTGAGTTCAGCTTATTTATTTATAAACAGGCTGCTGCATAGCCTGTCAGCAGTCTCCCGACCACTGAAATGTCAAGCCGTCGGCTGAAATTGCAAGCCGACGGCTGACACTTTCACTTTTCTGCTGCAGCAATTTTGAAGTATAGGTTCAACTCTCCTCGTGGTGTAGGGGTCTTATATTGGTAGCTGCTGCAATAAACACAGCAAAGGCTGCAATAAAAATGAAAGAAAGTTGCTCTGACGAACATTCGAGCTATCTCTGGTGCGTCACGATCGTGCGTACGTTTGAGAGGGCTTCACGAATGTGTGACCATTCATGCAGGCAAAACAAGCAGTGCTCTTCAGACTGCATCTATAGACATTAAATCCTAACTGCAGCAGACAAAAATTTTTACATAGATACATAGATACATAGACAGTGTCGGCAGATAAGGGCCTATGGCCCACCCAGTCTGCCCATTTGAGCTTGTAAGTTCAGTTTGTTTTCCTAGAAGTCCATTTCCCCTTACCCCTGACCTCTAGAATTCCTTTATGTCTATCCCATGCATTCTTAAATCCCATGATTGTTTCAGCCCCACCACTTCCTCTGGCAGGGTGTTCCACTTGTCCACCACCCGTTCTGTGAAGAAATTCTTTCTCATGTTTCCTCTGAATCGTCCTCCTCCAACTTCATCCCATGCCCTCTAGTCCTGGAACATCTTTTTCACTTAAAAATAGTGTTTTCCTGCACCCTGTTCCTCCCTGTAAGATACTTGTATGTCTCTATCATATCCCCTCTCTCCCTCCTCTCCTCCAGGGAGTACATGTTCAGTTCCTTCAACCTGTCTTCATAGGACTTGTGATGCAATCCATGCACCATCTTTGTTGCCCTCCTCTGAACCTTCTCTACCCTGTCTATGTCCTTACGTAGGTATGGTCTCCAGAACTGTACACTGTACTCCAGGTGGGGCCTCACTAGTGTCTTGTATAGCGGAATTATGACCTCCTTTTCCTGCTGGTGATGCCCCTGCCTATACATCCCAGCATCCTATTTGCTTTTACCTGCTGCCTTGTCACACTGTTTCCCTACCTTGAGGTCATCAGAGATGACAACCCCAAGATCCCTTTCCTGCTTGGTGCATGCTATATCCTCACCCCCCAACTGATATATTGTGCCAGGGTTTTTGTGCCCCATATGCATTATCTTGCACTTCTTTGCATTGAATTTCAACTGCCAAACCCCTGACCATTCTTCAAGTTTCTGCAGGTCACTTCTCATTCTGTCTACACCCTCTGGTGTGTCTACTCTGTTACAGAGCTTTGTGTCATCAGCGAACCGTGAAATTCTGCCTTCTAGATCCCAAGCAATGTCACTGATGAAGATGTTGAATAGGACCGGTCCAGCACTGATCCCTGTGGTACCCCACTGGTCACTCTTCCTCTGTGGAGTGACAGCCATTTACCACCACCCTCTGTGTCCTGCCACCCAGCCAGTTACCTACCCACCACACTACTGTCCTGTCCACACCCATATTCCGTTTGTGTAATAGTCTTCTATGTGGCACAGTGTCAAAGGCCTTGCTGAAGTCCAGATAGGCCATGTCCACTGCCCTCCCTGATCCACCTCCCTAGTCACCCAGTCAAAATTCAATGAGGTTGGTCTGACATGACTCCCCTGGTGAAACCATGCTGCCTTGGGTCCTGTAGTCCATTGACAACCAGATGTTCCACCAATCTCTCCTTCAGTAGTGCTTCCATGATCTTCCCCACTACCGAGGTGAGGCTGACTGGTCTGTAGTTCCCTGCTTCCTCTTTGTTCCCACTTTTGTATAAGGGACTACATCTGCTGTCCTCCAGTCTTTGGGTACTCCTGTTTCCAGTGATCAAGCAAACAGGATAGCCAGAGGTTCAGCCACCACCTCTCTAATTCTTTAAGGACCCTGGGGTGCACCCTGTCTGGCCCCATTGCTTTATCAACTCTTATTACTTCCAGTTCCTTCAGGACCCTTTCTCTGTAAAGGACTTGTGTCCATTTCTGCACCATTCTCACCCTTGTACTCCCTTCAGACCCATTACCCCTCTTCCTCAGTAAAGACTGAGCAGAAATACCTGTTCAATATGTCAGCTTTACTGTTGTCATCCTCCATGGGCTCCCATCCTCCCCCTTCAGTCTCACTATCCCTCCCTTTGTCTTTCTTTTTTCACTTATGTACCTGTAAAAGGTTTTGTCCCCTCTACCCACTGATTTTGCAATGTGTTCTTCTGTCTGAGCTTTGGCTTCCCTTACTGACCTCCCTACCTCCCTTTGTTTCTCCTGGTACTTCTCCCTATCCCCTTCTGCCTGTGTCTTTTGTATTGCCTGAATGCAATCTTTTGGCTTTCACTTTCTTTGCTACCTCTTGGAAACTATAATGGTCTCCTCTTCCTTTTCCTCTTGCTAACCTGCTAATGCATAATTCTGTTGTTCTTGTAATCCCCATTTTAAATACTGCCCACTGTTCCTCAACCCCTGATTCCTGTCCCATTCCTTAATGCCTCTTTCAAGTATCTCCCATTTTCCCAAAGTCTGCCCCTAAAATCCAGGATATGTGTTTTTGTGTGGTTTGGTTCTGCTCTTTCTGTGATTTCAAACCACAATGACTGGTGTCACTGTTACCCAGGTGCTCCCCACTGTTACCCCATCACACTGTCCCTGTTGTGAGCACAAGGTCCAGTATTGCCTTCTGCCGAGTTGGTTCCATGACCAATTGCTTGAGGATGGCACCTGAAGGAGTCCAGGATAAATCTGCTCCTAGTTGATGCTGCTGCTGGGATGCTCCAGTCCGTCTGAATATTGAAGTCTCCAACCAGTACTACCTCACCCTTGTCTGCCATCCTTTGGATGGCTAGCATCAGCTCCCTATCTGTTTCTTCCTCCTGGGCTGGTGGTCTATAGACCACACCTGTGCGGATGGCTGTCCCCATTTTATTTTCCAGCTTAATCCACAGTATCTCTCCCCCATTTTGTTCCTCCTGGATCTCTGTGGCCCTTATGTCATTTTTCACATACAGTGCCACTCCTCCTCCTTTCCTGCCTGCTCTGTCTCTTCTGAATATGTTGTAGCCAGGTATGGCCATCTCCCAGTCATGGTTATCATTACACCAGGTTTCAGTGATGGCCACAATGTCCAGGTCTGACTGTACCATGACAGACTCAGATCTTCCATCTTGTTGCTAAGGCTCCTGGCATTTGCCACATGGCTTTCCATGTTGACCTCCCTAGACTGCTTCACTGTTCTACTCCAGCCCCTTCCTTGGTTGTCATTTATCCCTGGTTCTCCTTGCTGTCTGCCCTTCTGCTGAATTTTGCCCTTTGTGCTTATCCACCTCTTGGGCACTAATCTCCATCTTTAGCACTGCTTTGCAGAGATAGCCACTCCTCTGGTTCACTGGTTCCACTGCTGTGGGGGTGAGCAAGTAGGTACCCTCCTTGCTGGCCTGCCACCCTCCTTTGCTAGTTTAAATGCTTGTCAATGTAGCATTTAAACTTATCACTTGAGTGCTTGGATTCCCCTCCAGGATGGATGCAAGCCGTCAGGCTTGAACAAACCTCCATCCCTCCAGGTTGGTCCCCAGTCACCAATGAATCCAAACCCTTCCTCACAGCACCAGTTCTTCAACCATGAGTTAACGTTCATGGTGCATGCACTCCTATGATCTCCCTTGCCTCTCACAGGTAGTACTTCTGAGAAAATGACAGAAGTAGCTACTTGCTTGAGACCCCTCCCCAGTTTCCTAAACTCTTCCTGAACTTCCTTTGGCTCCCCATTTGCCAGGTCATTAGTACCTAGGTGGATAATGACATCCAGCTCACCCTTCTGTCTTGCCTTCCCAGTGATCCCCAGGATCTTCTTTCCATCCCTCCATGGCGTGGCACCTGGTAGGCACCTCACCTCCCTGTCCTCCACCTCCTGTGTTCCTAGCTGGATCCCTCTTACGATGGAGTCCCCCCCACCAGGATTCTCCCTCCTCCCTCTGGGGTCCACTGCTTTCCCGCTGAGGTCACCTCCTTGGCTAACCTCCACATCCTTTCCTTCCACTTCTCTGGGTACCTCTATTTGGTTGTCCTCATTTGCCAGTGTGGCATACGAGTTCTTGAGTGGAATAGGATCTGGGATGTGCCTCTGCCTGACTGCTCTAACCCTCCCTGAGCCCACTGTCATCCAAGTGCTCCTCGTTCTCGGCATCCTTTGAGGCAGCTGCATTGGACTGGGTGGTCCCTGGATAGGGATGATGGTACTCCTGACCCAGTTTACTTCCGCTCTGAGTCTGGCTACCTCATCCCGCAGTCCAGAGATGCATGCAGATAGGGCAGCACTTCAGTGTCCAGAAGGTCTGCCTGAATATGGCTGCCCCAGCCACTGCATTGCACCACTCCCACATTGTACTGCAATTCCACTACTTGTCTGCTACTGAAGCTCTCCTAGTTCTCTTTTTATTAATTTACTGTACTAAAAATCCTGTCACTGATCCTCAGATAATTTTTTTTTTTTAAGGAAAAAGAAACCAATAAATAAATAAATGAGTCAAAACACTTGTCGTGCTGAGGGTGGGCTTCTTCCCCTTATGCCCCTCCTACTTCACACCCCTTGCTATACCCTGTGTTTAGCTCCTGTCAATCAGATTTATCAGGGCATATAATTAAGAGTTGGGGGAGGGGGGGCGAAAATTTGTAGCAATGAAAGACAGCACAGAATTACACCACCACTATGTTTTAAATTTTCAACAGCCCAAAAACAATTATAAGTAAAGACAACAAAGAAAGTATAGTGTCACTACAAGCCCACAATTTAAGTTTAAAAGAAAAATAGCAATTACCAGTTACTCTAAAGCACTGAATTGAATATGTTTCCTTCCTTCCCCTTCTGGCTTCTTCTGAGAAAATAAACCTCTGCTTGCTACTTTAACTCTGACTAATAACTGGGGTCCTCCCTTTGTATAACCATTACAGGGTTACATTGCCAGGAACGGGGGGGGGGTTCACCCTCTCTGTAGACCTCAGCTAAAAAACACTGTAACACAGCATATATCAGTACTGTGTAACAAAGTATGTGACATCTTCAAGTTTAACAAGGCAGCACAGGATACATAACAAAAAAGGAAAAGGGAATGCTGCTTGCTTGTTTGTTCATTTAACCTTTGGTTCATATTTAGCTATCCACTAGTAAAACGCAGACTGCCAGTTGTGTCTGTTTTACATAACTACAAAGTCACCTTTCAAGAACTTTATTACCTGGACCCAGAGAAGGAAGGAAAATTGAAGAGGGTTTAGGCAGTGGGGGGCGGGTGCTGCTGGTTACAGGTGGATAGTCACACAAGAAAGGAAGATAGAGGTTGCAACCAGAGAAAAAGACAATACAGATGGGTCCTTTCTCAGTGGCAGGGATGAATCCTGTCACAATAAGAGAAGTACAAGACAGGTATTACATCAGACAGTGAAAGAAGTGTGTGACATTTTTCTCCCCATGTCCCTGAAATGCACATAAAGGATGTGGAAATGCCACTAAAAAATGGAGTGGGCAAATCTTTTTTGCACTATGTGCAGGTTCAGCCAAGTAAGCTATGGGGTTTTGAAGTTGTTGAACATAACAACCCTTGACTCATGGTGAATATGAATAAATTCAACTTCTTGGTATGGTGCTGTGCTATCATCCAAGATGCGTGCTAGCTCACTCTTAATACATTCTCAATATTATTATGTGAATCCTGCAAGCAAAGTCAAAACGTGTTCTTTAAGGAATGGATTTTTAAAATTTACCTGTGGAGGACATTTTTAATGACTTCAGTCATTAATTATATCACTAGTAAGAACCCTGTTTTAAAACTGTCATACAGAAGCAACATATACTAATTATGAGTCTAATGTTGTCAGAAAAGTTTATTGCTAAAAAATGATGACATGTTTGTCCCAAACACATTCTGCTGCTTTAAATTCTGTGATTTGTGTGATAAATTAAAAAAAGGTATGTAATGCATAAAATTAATTACAATTTCAGCACAAATGTCATGCATTAACCTGACTGCAGTGTCTTCTGAAGCAATCAGGCCCATCCATCTCTACCCCATCCATCCCCCATCCCATTGCTTTCCACAATGCTAAGTAAACAGTAGTAATGTTAAGTGGATGGTAAAGTGAGAAAGAAAGAAATATATATTTGAATGTCATAGTTGTTTTATAGTTATATATAACTGGAGACTAGGAGAAGCTGGGCTGGGAGGATGTGGGGAAATAGGTACATGTATAGGAAGCAGAAGAGTGGTAAACTGCAATAGCCGTGGTACAGCAGTCTTTCTGGGGGTGTTGTGGAGTAAAGGGGGATGTCCTGTGTGTAAGAGCCTGGAGCAGCTAAGGGCAAAAATAATGCCGCTCAGATGGGAACTGGGGAGGATGTTGTGCGAAGTCAGAGGAGCAGAGCAGTGAAGGGAAGGGCAGAGGGGGGATGCCCAGGGGAGTGAGGGCATCAGGTGGGGGATGAGAGTGGGGAGGAACACCCAGTATACAGGACTATCTCTTCCTCAGAGGACTAGGGCCCAGGGTGGAGGAATGGCAAGTGGTAAGGGGAGGGGGTGGGAATGTAAGAGTAGCATCAGGGTGGAATGTTCTAAAGGGGTGCCTTTATTGAATAGATTTGCACCACTGTCTGGAATGAGGGAGGGGGCAGCAGAAGGTGAGGTAGGAGGTCAGGTTAAGCCAGGGCTGAGAGTAGGAGTACAGGGAGGGAGGTGGAACTTGTCAGGGCGGGCAGGAAGAAGAGGCAGAAAAATGAAGTGGAGGATGGGGGAGGAGAGAAAGGAAAGGAAGAGGGAGGGAAAATGGAAAGCAAAAGCAAATACAGATAGTCAGAAAGAGAGGGCAGAGTGGGAGATGGAAAACAGTTAAGAGGATAAATTGTGGATGTGGAGAAAAGTTCACCAGGGTGCAGAGGAGCAGTTAGGTAGGGAAGCAGCTAGTTCCAAAGGCAAGAAAGGAAGGATGGGGAGCACAGTGCGGGGATGGAAGGGTGGCAAATCATAGGGGACTCCATAATTAGTGGTTTTCACTGGAGAAGGAAAGGGGACCCAAATGCATGCAGGAGGGTGGTTTGTATGCCAGGGATGTCAGGGGGAAGGTGGGCCCAAGAATAAGGAAAATAATAAGGGAGGTTGGAGGAAAACATAATTTAGTTATACATTTGGGAACCAACAACCTAGCTGGAGAGGAGGTTGAGGTAGTGCAAAGTAGGTTCAAGGAGTTAGGGAAGATCTGCAGGGAGGAAGAAACTTCACTAGCCTTCTCAGAGGTGATACCTGTGCCAAGAGCCAGCACAGACAGGAAAATAAGAACAGAAGATTTTAATGACTGGCTGAGGAAATGGTGCAGGGAGGAGATGTTTATCTATATTGGGGACTGGGAGGAGATCTGGTGAAACAAAGCACTCTTTTCACCAGGCAGGCTACACCTCAGTAGGGAGGGTTTGAGGGTACTCGGGGACAAACTGTGGGAATGCATAGCGACTACACTTAATTAAACTACTGGAAGCGGGGAGAGCAGCAGGTATGCAGACACACAGTCTCTGAGAGGAGGAGGTCAGCTAACCCCCCACAGTGATGGATGAGATCTGGAGGGAGGAGGTGGAAGGGGCGAGAACACAGTTAGCAAAGGATGGAGGGAGTGAGGAACACATACCAAGTATACGTGGAGGGGTACACACACAGGGAATAAACGTGAATAGAAGAATAGAGGGAAGAGAAGGAAGGTCATATTCTAGGTGGAGGGTGGTGTCTCTGAATGCACGGAGTCTTGGAAACAAAATGGACGACCAGCAGACACTATTTGCAGACAGGAGGGTGGACATAGCTGCAGTAACCAAGACTTCATGCAACATCACACCATGACTGGGACCGTGGTGATCCCTGGATATAAACTATACAGTACGGACAGGGTAGTTGGGAAGGTGGGAGAAATGGCAGTTTATATCAGGGTGGGTATAACTTGCATGAGTAAGGAGTGAATGGGAAGGGGAGGTGGAGGCATTATGGGTTCAGTTAAGGTCCCATGGAGGGAGAAAGGTGAGGTTGTGGGTTGGTTTAAAGACCACCCTATCAGGATGAGGAGATGGACAGGAACTGAGCTCACAAATATTGGAAGCTGCAGGAAAGGAGAGGTGGTAATTGTGGGGACTTCAACCTGCCCAAGGTGAACTGGACCATACCTCCATAACATGTGCTAGGAGTCAGGTGATCCTGGAAGGACTGCAAAGTGGGTTCCTGACTCAGGGCATCACTGAACCAACAAGAGCTGAAGCAATTCTTGATCTGTTGCTCACAAATATGGAGCATGTATAGGAAATAATGAACAGGGAGCCACTGGGTGGAAGTGACTATTGCACAGTGTGGTTCCAGTTGGATATGGGCAGGGAAAGCATCCTGACTAATACCAAAATCTTGAATTTCAGGAAGGTGAACTTCAGGAAAATGGGTGAAGTGCTAAGGAGCCATCTGGTGGGATCAGAGCAGATTGAGGGTGGACCAAAGGTGGTCCATCATTAAGGAAAGGAATATTAGTTGCCATGGATGAGTGCATTCGGCTCAGGGGAAGAACACAAGGGCCAAAGTGCCCAACTGGTTCAGTTCTGGGGCTGCCCAGGCAGTAAGGGAAAGAGGTTGGCCTATAGAAAATTCAGGAAGACCAAGAGAGAGGTGGATAGAGAAATACACCTAAGGTTGGCTAGTGAGGCAAGTAAGGAAGTCCGTGAGCAAAGGCACAGAAGCATCTGCAGTTAGCTGAAGGAATTAAGAAGGGGATAAGGCTTTCTTCACTATATAAGTGAGAGAAGGGACAAGAAGGAAGGGATTGTTAGGCTTAAGAAAGGGTGGAATGGGTGGAGGATAATGGGAAAAGCAGAGATACTAAATGAATACTTCTATTCTGTCTTCACCAGGAGAAGGATGGATCAGTACCTTCAGGAGGGAAAGAGGGGTAAGGGGGAGGGAACACAGATGTAGTGATAGAGGAGGATAGAGAATGAGGGAGGGCTGCTGGCATTGAAGGGTGGACAAATCACTAGGTCTGGACACAGTACATCGAAGAGTACTAAAGGAACTGGCTGAGGAGCTGGCAGGGACACTGGCAGACCCTATTTAATAGTTCACTAGAGTCAGGCATGATGCCACAGGACTGGAGAACAGCACATGTAGTGCCCTCCACAAAAAGTGGTCCCAAGGATGACACAGAGAATTGCAGACCAGTCAGTCTGACCTCCATTGTGGGCAAGCTTATGGAGACCATACTAAAGGAAAGGTTGGTGGAATATCTAGAGGAGCATGGTCTCTGTATATGAGGCAGCATGGGTTCATGGGGGACAGTGTGTCAAACAAATCTAATTGATTCTTTGACTGTAATACCAACATAGTAGACAGGGTCAAGTAGTAGACATCCTCTATCTTGATTTCAGCAAGGCCTTAGACTCTGTGCTCCACAAAGGTTGATCAGGAAGTTGGTGGATCTTGGGGTTGTAAAAGATGCCCATATGGTGTAAAACTGGCTGAAGGGCAGAAGCCAGAGGGTGATTGGGGAGAGTTATCTGGCATCAGAGAGGTAACCAGTGGGGTGGAGACCACGTGATGCAGAGTGCTGAAAGAAGCTCCTCCACGTAGCTCCAGCCTCCCGATTATAAAATCGTCTTTTGATCTGTTAAATCGCTTAAAACCCTTGGTGTCAGCAGAACCTGCCTTGTAACTCTTCAGGATTCAGAGTTGCGAGTTTGAGCATTTTGGAGGCCTATATGAAGAAACCTTTGCAAAAACACCACCTGCCTGTTACCCCTGAGAAGCACAAAGAAACCTAGAGCCTCAAGTGGTTCAGACAGGCCTAACCATCCTAGCCAAGTATCGGATCAGGAGCCTTTGACTCTGAACAGGTTTCTTGAAGAATTCAAGCCCTTTCCATGAGGAAGTCAAAGAAATGGCATCTGAGCTTAAACCCTGTCTAAAAAGCTAGAAGAGGTCACTATAATAACTTGGATAATCTGGCTCACATTGTGTCACTTCGAGAACATCTGAAAGGGTAGACCCTGGCTAGTAGCATTGGCGGGCAGAAGTCTCTCGAGTTGGAGCAAAGTTGGAGGATCCTCGAGACCTTAGCCGCAGGAATAATGTTGTAATATCAGGGCTACCTGAAGTGTAGAAGGTCAGAACTCTATCAATTTTGTACAGAAGCTGGTTGAGCGTGGTGGTGGCCGGGTCCTCCTCCCTTCGGGTCTGTGTACACTATTGAGGAGGGCGTATAGATCCCTAATGGCAAACCTCCTCTCAGGGGCTGCTCCTGCCCTACTTATATGTCAATTCCTCAATTTCCTGGAAAGGCAACACCTTTGTTTAAAGTGAGAGACCTACAAGAGGTCAGTTGGGGAAACTCGAAGATAAGAATAGCACAGGACCTCCGGGATCTGTTAGGCAGAAGTGCACAGCATTCCATCCCATCGTAACCAAGATCATTGCTGCTGGGCTTAAGTTTAAGATAGAGTTCCAGCTAAGTTGCGGGTTCTAGTGAATGGATCATGGCTAGTATATAAGGATCCTGATTCTGCGCTGGCTGGCTCCTCAAGCTTTCTGTTTCTTCCTGAACTGTTTCGAGACCTATGAGGAGCCTTGGAGTAAAGGGGATGTCCTGTGTGTAAGAGCCTGGAGCAGCTAAGGGCAAAAATAATGCCGCTCAGATGGGAACTGGGGAGGATGTTGTGCGAAGTCAGAGGAGCAGAGCAGTGAAGGGAAGGGCAGAGGGGGGATGCCCAGGGGAGTGAGGGCATCAGGTGGGGGATGAGAGTGGGGAGGAACACCCAGTATACAGGACTATCTCTTCCTCAGAGGACTAGGGCCCAGGGTGGAGGAATGGCAAGTGGTAAGGGGGGGGTGGGAATGTAAGAGTAGCATCAGGGTGGAATGTTCTAAAGGGGTGCCTTTATTGAATAGATTTGCACCACTGTCTGGAATGAGGGAGGGGGCAGCAGAAGGTGAGGTAGGAGGTCAGGTTAAGCCAGGGCTGAGAGTAGGAGTACAGGGGAGGGAGGTGGAACTTGTCAGGGCGGGCAGGGAAGAAGAGGCAGAAAAAATGAAGTGGAGGATGGGGGAAGGGAGAGAAAAGGAAAGGAAGAGGGGAGGGAAAATGGAAAGCAAAAGCAAATACAGATAGTCAGAAAGAGAGGGGCAGAGTGGGAGATGGAAAAACAGTTAAGAGGATAAATTGTGGATGTGGAGAAAAGTTCACCAGGGTGCAGAGGGAGCAGTTAGGTAGGGAAGCAGCTAGTTCCAAAGGCAAGAAAGGAAGGATGGGGAGCACAGGTGCAGGGGATGGAAGGGTGGCAATCATAGGGGACTCCATAATTAGTGGTTTTCACTGGAGAAGGAAAGGGGACCCAAATGCATGCAGGAGGGTGGTTTGTATGCCAGGGATGTCAGCGGGGAAGGTGGGCCCAAGAATAAGGAAAATAATAAGGGAGGTTGGAGGAAAACATAATTTAGTTATACATTTGGGAACCAACAACCTAGCTGGAGAGGAGGTTGAGGTAGTGCAAAGTAGGTTCAAGGAGTTAGGGAAGATCTGCAGGGAGGAAGAAACTTCACTAGCCTTCTCAGAGGTGATACCTGTGTAAGAGCCAGCACAGACAGGAAAATAAGAACAGAAGATTTTAATGACTGGCTGAGGAAATGGTGCAGGGAGGAGATGTTTATCTATATTGGGGACTGGGAGGAGATCTGGTGAAACAAAGCACTCTTTTCACCAGGCAGGCTACACCTCAGTAGGGAGGGTTTGAGGGTACTCGGGGACAAACTGTGGGAATGCATAGCGACTACACTTAATTTAAACTACTGAAGCGGGGGAGAGCAGCAGGTATGCAGACACACAGTCTCTGAGAGGAGGAGGTCAGCGAACCCCCCCCCCCCACAGTGATGGATGAGATCTGGAGGGAGGAGGTGAAGGGCGAGAACACAGTTAGCAAAGGATGGAGGGAGTGAGGAACACATACCAAGTATACGTGGAGGGCTACACACACAGGGAATAAACGTGAATAGAAGAATAGAGGGAAGAGAAGGAAGGTCATATTCTAGGTGGAGGGTGGTGTCTCTGAATGCACGGAGTCTTGGAAACAAAATGGACGACCAGCAGACACTATTTGCAGACAGGAGGGTGGACATAGCTGCAGTAACCAAGACTTGCGCAACATCACACCATGACTGGGACCGTGTGATCCCTGGATATAAACTATACAGTACGGACAGGGTAGTTGGGAAGGTGGGAGAAATGGCAGTTTATATCAGGGTGGGTATAACTTGCATGAGTAAGGAGTGAATGGAAGGGGAGGTGGAGGCATTATGGGTTCAGTTAAGGTCCCATGGAGGGAGAAAGGTGAGGTTGTGGGTTGGTTTAAAGACCACCCTATCAGGATGAGGAGATGGACAGGGAACTGAGCTCACAAATATTGGAAGCTGCAGGGAAAGGAGAGGTGGTAATTGTGGGGGACTTCAACCTGCCCAAGGTGAACTGGACCATACCCTCCATAACATGTGCTAGGAGTCAGGTGATCCTGGAAGGACTGCAAAGTGGGTTCCTGACTCAGGGCATCACTGAACCAACAAGAGCTGAAGCAATTCTTGATCTGTTGCTCACAAATATGGAGCATGTATAGGAAATAATGAACAGGGAGCCACTGGGTGGAAGTGACTATTGCACAGTGTGGTTCCAGTTGGATATGGGCAGGGAAAGCATCCTGACTAATACCAAAATCTTGAATTTCAGGAAGGTGAACTTCAGGAAAATGGGTGAAGTGCTAAGGAGCCATCTGGTGGGATCAGAGCAGATATGAGGGTGGACCAAAGGTGGTCCATCATTAAGGAAGGAATATTAGTTGCCATGGATGAGTGCATTCGGCTCAGGGGGAAGAACACAAGGGCCAAAGTGCCCAACTGGTTCAGTTCTGGGGCTGCCCAGGCAGTAAGGGAAAAGAGGTTGGCCTATAGAAAATTCAGGAAGACCAAGAGAGAGGTGGATAGAGAAAATTACCTAAGGTTGGCTAGTGAGGCAAGTAAGGAAGTCCGGTGAGCAAAGGCACAGAAGCATCTGCAGTTAGCTGAAGGAATTAAGAAGGGGGATAAGGCTTTCTTTCACTATATAAGTGAGAGAAGGGACAAGAAGGAAGGGATTGTTAGGCTTAAGAAAGGGGTGGAATGGGTGGAGGATAATGGGGGGAAAAGCAGAGATACTAAATGAATACTTCTATTCTGTCTTCACCAGGGAGAAGGATGGATCAGTACCTTCAGGAGGGAAAAGAGGGGTAAGGGGAAGGGGAACACAGATGTAGTGATAGAGGAGGATAGAATGAGGGAGGGGCTGCTGGCATTGAAGGTGGACAAATCACCAGGTCTGGACACAGTACATCGAAGAGTACTAAAGGAACTGGCTGAGGAGCTGGCAGGGACACTGGCAGACCTATTTAATAGTTCACTAGAGTCAGGCATGATGCCACAGGACTGGAGAACAGCACATGTAGTGCCCCTCCACAAAAGTGGTCCCAAGGATGACACAGAGAATTGCAGACCAGTCAGTCTGACCTCCATTGTGGGCAAGCTTATGGAGACCATACTAAAGGAAAGGTTGGTGGAATATCTAGAGGAGCATGGTCTCTGGTATATGAGGCAGCATGGGTTCATGGGGGGGACAGTGTGTCAAACAAATCTAATTGACTTCTTTGACTGTGTCACTAACATAGTAGACAGGGGTCAAGTAGTAGACATCCTCTATCTTGATTTCAGCAAGGCCTTAGACTCTGTGCTCCACAAAAGGTTGATCAGGAAGTTGGTGGATCTTGGGGTTGGGGAAAAGATGCCCATATGGGTGTAAAACTGGCTGAAGGGCAGAAGCCAGAGGGTGATTGGGGGGGGAGAGTTATCTGGCATCAGAGAGGTAACCAGTGGGGTGGAGACCACGTGATGCAGAGTGCTGAATAGAAGCTCCTCCACGTAGCTCCAGCCTCCCGATTATAAAATCGTCTTTTTTGATCTGTTAAATCGCTAAAAACCCCTTGGTGTCAGCAGAACCTGCCTTGTAACCTCTTCAGGATTCAGAGTTGCGAGTTTGAGCATTTTTGGAGGCCTATATGAAGAAACCTTTGCAAAAACACACTCCGCCTGTTACCCCTGAGAAGGCACAAAGAAACCTAGAGCCTCAAGTGGTTCAGACAGGCCTAACCATCCTAGCCAAGTATCGGATCAGGAGCCTTTGACTCTGAACAGGTTTCTTGAAGAATTCAAGCCCTTTCATGAGGAAGTCAAAGAAATGGCATCTGAGCTTAAAACCCTGTCTAAAAAGCTAGAAGAGGTCACTATAATAACCTTGGATAATACGGCTCACATTGTGTCACTCGAGAAACATCTGGAAAGGGTAGACCCTGGTCTAGCAGCATTGCGGCAGAAGCTCTCTCGAGTTGGAGCAAAGTTGGAGGATCTCGAGGACCTTAGCCGCAGGAATAATGTTGTAATATCAGGGCTACCTGAAGGTGAAGAAGGTCAGAACTCTATCAATTTTGTACAGAAGCTGGTTGAACGTGTGGCCGGTCCCTCTCCCTTCGGCTCTGTGTACACTATTGAGAGGGCGTATAGATCCCTATGACCAAAACCTCCTTCAGGGGCTGCTCCCTGCCCTACGATATGTCAATTCCTCAATTTCCTGGAAAGGCAACACCTTTTGTTTAAAGTGAGAGACCTACAAGAGGTCAGTTGGGGAAACTCGAAGATAAGAATAGCACAGGACCTCCCGGGATCTGTTAGGCAGAAGTGCACAGCATTCCATCCCATCGTAACCAAGATCATTGCTGCTGGGCTTAAGTTTAAGATGGGGGTACCCAGCTAAGTTGCAGGTTCTAGTGAATGGATCATGGCTAGCATATAAGGATCCTGATTCTGCGCTGGCTGGCCTCAAGCTTGCTCTTCCTGAACTGTTTCGAGACCCATGAGGAGCCCTCTGCCCATGTGAAGGGGAGATCAGCGTTGTCAAGATGGGATTGCTACTCATGTCGAATTCTGAATAGGATAGACGGCGTTGATGGAATCTCAATGATTTTATTGCAGAGAGATGCTGATCTCCTATCTCGTCACCTTAACCTGATATGCGACTCTTTTGTTTTGAACTCTAAACGTGGGACTGCAGCCTGCATATTAGTTTTGTTCTGAGTCTATAACTTGTTCATTTGGGGGATGGTGTTCAGTATTCTGGTTTTCTTAGGAAAGCTACTTATTAGTACAAAGAGGATGGTTAAATAACATCACTTAGGCTCACACTCTAGTTCTGGGGGTAGATTAATACAAGAGGAGTACTGGGCATTTAAATTTTACTACATGGCCACAAGGGGGAGCTCAATGCACAGGATTTTCAGCTCAGTGTGTTCGGATGGCTCGTAGCCTGGTGTAACAAATATTATCACTATCACACCAGTTGTTTCTGGTAGGGTACGGAGTTGTGGTAAAAGATCCCTGCTCTTCTTGTTATTTTCCAAGAACCTCGAGGTTCTTGTGTTTATTAAGTAGACTATAGGCATCTCGCTAATCGGGGCTAAGTCTCGTTTGTATGGCTCCTTTCCTTAATGTCTGGCGAATTGATGTTTAATTTCACTGAATTATTTGCCCCCCCCCCACTGGGGTGTTGCTGAGGTTAAGAACTTTATATCTAAGTTAGTTACCTGAGATCCCTGTGCGGGGATTCTCCTTCTTGTTAGGCCACAGGTATCCAGTGGGTTATGGCAGCACCTTCACTGTGCTTTTGTGTTTTAAGCTCAGCTCCTCTAGTTCTGCTACCAAGAACTGGTTAGGTAGTACAGTTTTCTTGGTTCCTACTTAAATTTTGTTGGTTAGGAGGGAAGTGTTATTACACTTGTTTGGGGCTGGGGGTTTCTCGGAGGCTGGGGGAGGAAGGGACTTAGTACTTTTGCTGAACACTGTTTGTGACAGTTTGGGTGGATGGGAGGAGGTGAGGAGTTCGGGTATTTAGCTTTGGATACATTCTTGTTCATTGTGGAGGGGGGGTATTATGGGGGGATAGAAGAGGGAATAGCCTGTTTTGGGGTTGGGGGATGGGGGGAGAGGACCATACAGCAGTAACCATTCGAATCTGGTCGAATATTGCTCGATACTCCTATACAGGGCAGATGATACTAAGTTCATTAATCTAGTTAGATGGCTAATGATGTGACTTTTGCTACATGGAATGTTAAGGGGATCAGAAAAAAATCCAAACAATATCAGGTGCTTAAACACTTAAATTTATTGCGGTCTCTGATAACTTTTTTGCAAAAATCCCATTTACTAGAGTTTGAAGCTTTACAATTAAGGAGACAGCAAGTGGGTCAGGTCTATGAAGCCCAGAGCTCCGCTAAAAGTTGCGGAGTCATGCTAATCATTAATAAAAGTATCCCTTTCATTGCTACGCAGGTTATCAAGGACCTGGGAGGCAGATTTGTTTTAGTCAAAGGCACTCTCTGGTCTATACCACTTCTACTCGGCAGTATATATGGACCCAATATAGATGACCCGGGGTTTTTTATGAGGCTGATAACTATTATGCTCCCAATGTTTCCCATTGGGATTATTATGGGGGAGTGACTTTAATCAGGTTATTGACTCTGATCTGGATAGGTCAGGAAGTAGGCTGAGAGGGATGTCGCCGGGACAGAGAGCATTCAAAGACCTGGTAGATCAATGTGGGCTCTGTTATGTCTGGCGTGTGTTACATCCTGATTCTAAAGAGTTCACTTTCACTTCAATGGCGCATGGTTCACAGTCTTGTATTGATTATGTTTTTATCTCACAGGGTCTCTTGCCTGGGGTCAAGTTTGCCTCGATCCAACCTGGTCCCATTTCTGACCATTCCCTTGTGGTATGCAACCTGACATTTCTTGATTCACCTAAAAGGGAGACTAGGTGGAAGCTCAATGAACAGCTTCTTAAAGACGCCAAGTATTGTAAGCTTATAAGAGAGCAAATTGAGTTCTTTTTCTCATCCAACCCATTGGACAGTGCAAAGTCAGATATCCTATGGGGGCCTTTTAAAGTATATATGAGAGGGGTTCTTATTAGTATAGCAGCTAAAAGGAAAACGCTGCAGGAGGAAGAACTGCTATCACTATTATCTCAAATTCGGTCCCTTGAGGGAAATCTCACTCTTAATTCCTCTGATGAGGATAAGAATAGACTTCTGGCAGCCAAAGATAGATATCTAGATTTGCTAAGGGAGAAGGCAGAACTTGCAATAATTTGAACTAAGGCCAGCTATATGGATCAGGGAGAGAAAGCAGGGCGTTTGCTCGCATTGTGTTTAAAACAACAGGAATCCATAAGATTTATCCACCAATTTGGGCAATGGCAGACGGGTCTCTGAAAGTATCCCCTACTGAGATAGTACAGGAGTTCACTTTATATTATGAAAAATTATATAGTGACATGGACAGCCCTCCCTGTCCTGGGAGTCTTGAGGAGTACTTTAAAAATTCCCACCTGCCCTCTCTAGCGGAGCAACACAAGAGCTTTCTGGTTTCTCCTATATCCCAGGAGGAAATCTCTGAGGTTATTAAAGGGCTACCTTCTGACAAGGTCCAGGGACTGGATGGGTTCTCCTCTCTATTTTATGAAGTTTCTTGCGACATCCTATTGCCAGTACTTTATCTCCTATTTCAGTACATTCTATCTGGGGTTGAGGCTGACCCTTACGTGTTTGAAGCCCTGATTGTTCTTCTTTCTAAACCAGATAAGGATCCTGAGTTAGTTCAAAGTTACAGGCCCATATCTGTCTTAAATCAGGATATTAAAATCCTTTCGAAGTTATTGGCCGACAGATTAGCTGTAGTCCTCCCTGATCTAATAGGTATGGCGCAGGTTGGATTCATCAAGGGACGTTCATCCTCAGACCATCTGCATACCCTTTCCCACATCTTCTCGGTCTCCAGAGATGCTGAGTTTCCTGCTGGACTGGTCTCCCTGGACACCGAGAAGGCATTTGATTGGGTGAACTGGAAATTTCTGTTCCAAGTTCTTGAAGCTTTCCAGTTCTCTCCCGTTTTCATATCCTGGATCGCTGCATTATACAAAACACCCACAGCAAGGATTTCAGGAAATGATGCATTTTCCAAGTCTTTCTCATTATATTCTGGTACCAGGCAGGGTTGTCCCCTCTCTCCCCTTTTATTTAACCTGTATCTCGAACCTCTCATTCAAAATATTCTCAATAATACAGGAATACAAGGCATCTGGGTGGGGTGTCATGAGGTCAAAATCACTGCGTATGCGGAAGATCTCCTTGTGTACTTATCCCACCTGGTGTCTTTGGTTCCGGTTTTGCTGGGTGAAATTGCTAAATTTAGCGCCTTATCTAACTACAAACTTAATGCCAATAAATCTTCTTTTTTCCCTTTAAACCACAAGATTTTTAAAGCCGATATTGTCTCCTGAGGTCTGTGTTGGTCCCCTAGATCTCTGAAATACTTGGGCATTAAACTGACTTGCAGTCCCTCAGTATGGTTCAGGGGAAAATTTGGAGCCTCTTTCCCAATTTATAACTCAGGATCTGTACAGATGGTCTAAACTCCCTATCTCACTTTGGGGCCAGATTAACATAATTAAGATAAACATTTTCCCACACATTTTTTATCCTTTATCTCTTCTCAATACTTTCATCCTGTTATCCTGGTTTAAGAAGCTGCACAGTATTTTTACCAAGTTTATCTGGTCTGACAAATACCCCCGACTGGCTTATTACAAGTTGGCTGCTCCCAAATCTGAGAGGGGCCTGTGGATTCCCCATTTGGCCTTATACTATTGGGCTAGCCACCTGGTGAAGTGTCTGAAATGGGTAAATCCAGGCCCTGAAAGGATGCAGCCGACTTGGCTTAGAATAGAGTTGGACTCAATCCGGTCCATGAACCTGGATCCCTAAACTCTGTTCTTTGTAAAAGTTTCTCAGGTGCATGTCGCTGAGAAATGTCCTATAGTTGCCACTTCTTTAAGGGTATATGCACAACTCTGCTCTTTTTTGCATTATACTCCTCACTCAGATCTGGTCCAGTCTATTTGGAACTCCCCATCTTTCACTATGAATAAGCAGCAGATTCCTCGCACTTGGTTGCCCCAATTGGAGGATGGGATAATACTTTCCTTTGTGGATGAGGAAGGGCATTGGCTATCCATACGTGACTTTATACAGCAAAATTTAGTATCCCGGCATCCTCACATTTTAAAGCAGTGCAGATAAAACATCTTCTCACAATAGTGTTTGGTAATACCCTTCCTAATCAGATGACTGGGGTCCTGATACATGAAATTTTACCTCTACTTGGGTCTTCGGGTAGTGTATCCAAAGTATATCAAGTTCTGTTTCACAAAAGGTACGGGGACTCTTTTGGGCCAACGAGGTTCTGGAGCTCCTTACTTCCTCAATACTCACTTAACTGGCAAGCTTTGTGGAGGTCCTGCCACAAATTTATCTCCCAAGACAGGTTGAGCCTTATGCAATATCATATTCTGCATAATATGTACCATACTCTGGTTAAGCTAAAGAAGTGGGGGCTGCTGGATTCAAATATATGTGTTAGATGTTCACAGGAGGAGGGGACTCTCCTTCACATATTTTGGTCCTGTCCCAAAATTTCCCAGTTGTGGGACTCCATTAAAGCTTCCCTAGATCCTGTATTGGGATTACAGGAACATTTCATGCCTGATATCTGTATCCTAGAGGACATGTCATCTATTAGAGTCAAAGTGAGAAAGTTCCATATTTCAATTATAGCTTTGTCGGTCAAGAAGCTTATTTTACATCATTTGAAAGATAAGCTTACTCCGACATTACAGGAATGGGTGAATTAAATCCTTGATAACCTGCATACGGAAAAGGTGATTGCCAGTCTCCACAACAGATTATCTGTCTATACTCAAATCTGGATCCCCTTCACTCTCTTATTTTAGGTGCTCAGAATTAGTAGTGTTTTAGTACAATTGCCCTGTATGCTTCTGTACAATGGCTTTACACTTAAGTGGTACATTGATATGCAACTGCTGTGGGGGGAGGGGAGGAAGGGTCAGTTTTAATATAATAAGTGCTGTATTCTTGTTTTCTTTCATGTTACTGCCTCGTAATGTGGAAAACTTTGCTAATAAAATTTGAATTGCAAAAAAAAGAGAGGTAACCAGTGGGGTCCTGCAGGGCTCGGTGCTTGGCCAGTATTGTCCAATGTCTTCATTAATGACACTGGGGATGGCATTAAGGGCAAAATGTGCCTATTCACAGATGACACCAAGCTCTGCAGGAGAGTGGATGCAGCTGAAGGGATACAGGACCTACAGGAAGATCTGGAAAAGCTGGGGAGGTGGTCCAGGATCTGGCAGCTTGGCTTCAATGGCAAGAAATGCAAAGTTATGCATATTGGAGCCACGAATCCCAGGACAGAGTACTACCTGGGTGGAGTCCGAGTATCCGCATCAGAGGATGTGAAGGACCTGGGAGTGATGATCAATAGTGACCTAAAGCACTCCACACAGTGCAAGAAAGCAGCAGCAAAGGCAAACAAGATGCTGGGATGCATATCTAGGAGAATCAGTAGTAGGAGAGAGGAAGTTATACTGCCCTTGTACAGGTCACTGGTAAGGCCGCATCTAGAGTATGGAGTTCAGTACTGGTGCCCACACCTGAAAAGGGACATTAACCTGCAGGAGAAGGTCCAGAGGCATACTACAAAAATAATAGCATGTCAGCATGGTAAGGCATATTAGGAGAGGTTGAGGGCACTGAACATGTACTTCCTGGAAGACAGGAGAGAGAGAGAGAGAGAGAGAGGGGGTACATGATTGGGACTTTCAAGTACTTGAAAGGAATAAATAAGGTTAATAAGGAGAATCTCTTTTAGCTGAATGGCAACCATAACATGAGGGGGCACAGTCTTAAGCTGGAAGGTGGGAGGTTTAGGAGGGAAGTCAGGAAGCAATTCTTCAGAGAGAGGGTGGTGGACACTTGGAATGCACTGCCAGAAGAGGTCATCTCATTGAAGATAGCGGGCAGCTTTATAAGAGACTGTGATAGGTATAGAGGGAAGGTAAGGTTCATGGGTAGGGAGGATGGGAGGAGTGGTGAAGGAGGGCAGGGACATTAGCTCAAGCTGTGGACCCTGCAGTATGAGCAGACTTGATAGACCAAATGGTCTTCTTTGCTGGCTTCTTCATATGTTTGTATGTATGAACATCTATTGTACCTGCCTTTCCATGTTTTGAGTAGAACTGTGAAGTGTTTAGCATATGAATGTGCTCATACAGTTAAACCCTTTTGTTGAATCCAACTGAAGCTGTTGACACTTTATACCCACTGGAAGTTGATTGTATTATGGATTTTTGCTTTAATGTCCAAATTTACAGCACATTCTTTGTGTGGGAGCACCTTTTCCATGAGGGATGAATGAGGGACAGAGCAAGTCTGAGGGCTAAAATCAGGGACAGTTGAGAGTTATGTCCTTAGCACACCATCTAGGAACCCACTGGGAACCACATTGCAGTTTAAGTGGGTATCAAGTGTCAACAGCTTCAGGTTGATTCAACAGAAGGGTTTAACTATATGAGCACATTCATTTGCTAAACACTTCACAGTTCCATTAACAGTGTGGAGAGGTAGGTAGTTGTTCACTTACATTGTCCAAAGAAACTGGATAGGGGTGGATGGGCGGACATCATTGCTTCAGGAAAATCTGTAGTCTACATAGTGTATTTAGGGACAATGAAAACATTTTGAACTTGGGAAAGTAGACCACCACCTACCCCACCACCATTACCACCACCTTGTCTGAAAGAGTCTTGGCGCTGCCAGTAAGATCAGCAAACCAAACATACTGTAGAAACATAGACTTTGCCAGCAGATAAGAACCACTTGGCCCACCTAGTCTGCCCTTCCTATTGGATAAGCTGCAGATCCTAGTTAACCAACAGCCTACTTCCTCCTATCCCCTCTAGAATTAAACCTATTGCTTTTGTTTGTTTATTGATGTATTTTATTTAATTTTATTTATTTACAGTTTTTCCCCCAACAAATTGATTCCCTGCCCTCCCGAATTTATGAACCTTCTTTTTAAGGTTTTTTTTAAATAAATTCTCATCCTAGTGCCACTGATGCTGGGTGAGGGGAGAAGGCTTGTATTTGTGTTTAGGTGCACATTGAAAATGCCACTTTTCTGTGTTAGAAAACTGGGGAAATAAAAATATTACATCATGGACTGACATTAAAAATAATAGCACTGACCTTGAAAATCACAGCAAATGGCAAGAATGTGGACCACTTTGTTATTTGCAAAAGCTGTCATCTTCTGATGTATAATAGGTGCCTGTAGTATGTGAATTTGTGTAGGCAAAGACACCATTAAATACAGTATTAACTGCTTTGGAACTTTTAAGATTTGTTTTCCACAGGCAACAGAGCAGAAAACAAGATGTGCCCCTTTCAACGAAGGACCCAGCAGCATATGGATGTCACATCTGTCCCTGATTTACATAATGCCAAACAAAAGTGATCTTGTGTGATATCATGTCCATGTGGTCCCTATAAGTTTAAAAGTGTGCCTTGATGACAAATTGTTGAGTTGCAGCAGTAGATCATAATGTGTTGTTTAAGGGGCTGTCTTCATCTACATTAGATGCAGCCTTGCATTACAGAAGAACTACAGAGCAGTAAAATGCCACTCTATGTGTATCTGATCAGCAAATATTGTCCTTCTCAGATAGAGACTTGGGCATTTAGTTGGGGGCTGTGCAGAAATGAACCTGAACTGGTGAGATTAATTAACTGGAAAAATCAGTCTGAGGATATGGACTGTAGCTTAGATCCAGTTTGCCACAGTAGATGTGTGTGAGGGTGTTGCTGCAAACCCCATGCCAGCATTTGAGTTCTCTGCACAGTTGTTCTATAAAGAGTTGTTGGGATCAAAGGATGCCAGGTTATTGGTGGATTTCCCTTTTGAAGCAGGTTCTAGGGATCTGTAGCTATTTCTGTCAAAGGGAGTAGTTTTCGTATAGCATTATACAGACCAGGCTAATGACTTACTGTGGGAATTATTTTAGATTTCTCTGAATGGAGACAAACTATCTTTTAGGTACTGTACATATCAGATGAACAAATTAATTATATCTTTGCTGCAGTAAAACATGACTGGCCGGAGTCTGGGGCCTCAACCAATCAGGTTGTACTATAGCCAAAGACATCATTCATTCATTCATTAATTTTTTGCTGGGTCGGTCATGCCTTTTTACATAATAAATACTGATGACTTTGGCTGTATGGTTCCCTCTTCCACCACCAGCCAGCTTTGCCAGAGCTCAGTCCCAATGAATTGCCCCCAGAAAACTGTAGATCAACAGGGCTACATCCTCCCCACCACCAGCTCCTACCACCAACCAGATTTCTCAAGAACTCAGTCCCTGAGGACTGCCCCAGCAAACAGTGGGTCAAGAGGGCTAGTTTAGCAGTCACGCTCCCCACCACCCACTCCTATCACCAGCCAAGCAGTGATATAACGTCTTCTCCCAGCACCACCATTTCAAAATCCTCAGATTGCTCACTGTTAGCATATACAACTGATTGTTTCACTCTGTTGCTCTTTTACTAATTCCCTGTGCCTATATATTATGGTAGGACGGTAGTGCTACCATAGTTAGGGTTGAGGAGCCATTTCTATGTTAAACCCAAAATTTTGCACCTTAATAACTCTGCAACTGTTTGTCAGATTTACCTAAAATTTGGAATATGTGATCAAGAACCATAGGCCTTGGGACCTGCAAAGTTTTGTACCAGTCAGATATACGGCTGCGGAGTTATTAAGCATGATCTGCTCGTGCGTTTACGCTTTTTCTGGAATTCTGCTGTCGCGCCTACAGGTCGCACAGTTTGTGCGACCTGTCCAAAATCTTCAGGGAACATGTGGCAAGGATCCCTGATGTGCCTTTCGAAGATTTCGTGAAAAAATATTAAACGGTTCAAAAGTTATTCAAAAAACAATTTCCCATTACAAGTCAATAGGAAAAGTTAACAAAAAGTTTGACAGTGTCTCAAATGCACTTTTTACTGTCGCAAATGGCCCAGTTACTGTCGCAAATCTGCCATCTTGTTTTCAGTTAGTGATCAAAAAAATGGTTGGCATTTAAAATTGAGACCCTCTAGTGACCTAATTCTTTTTGAATTCACCTAGTTGGGCCCTGAGGATGCTAGCCATGTCTTTATTTTGGGGTAAAACACCCCAGAAATAAGTTTTTCAGATTTCTGGAAAAAGTACTTTCGCAAAGTAGTGTCACACTCACGAAAGTGTTACAAATTTTTGTGAAAGCTTTGGCAAATTGTGACACTACATTGCGACACTATGCTCAAAATAATGGTAATTCTTTGGCACTCCGCTGCAAAAGAATGGTTGGGAGTTTTGGGCTGAAATTTGGAGGCAACACAGCCGACATCTCACAGATGTGCCTTTCAGTATTGTATTGAAAAAATATTACATGGCGGCAAAGTTACACCACTCCAAAGTTGATGGTTTTTCCCATAGGATAACATTATGGCGCCCAATGCATTACAGGAATCCTTTGGCACCCTGCTGCAAAATAACGGTTTGGTCTTTTTTCCTGAAATTTGGAGGGAAGACAGCCAACAGCCCACAGGTGTGTCTTTCAGTGGTTTGGTGAAAAAATATTACAGGGATGCAAAGTTATGGCACTCCGAACTTCTCTTTTTTTCCCCATAGGATAACATTACAGCGTTCGCTGCGCCTTTCAGTGCCCGTATCTCGGAAACTGTGCAAGATACGGACTTTTCATCAGAAAAATGTTTAGACCCCTAACAGGGGCTAAGTGTGAAACTAGCCAGGACGGTCTTAAATCATATGACTTTTAAATTTGTTTTTCTACGTCGTACGGTTCCTGAGATATAACCTATTTAGTATTCCAAGTCCTCATTTTCTGTTCCGATATCCATTACTATGCATACATTCTTTGTACTCACTGTCTTTCTCTATGCAGCTTTTGGGGAAAACCAGCCTGTGCCCTTACATTACTGTTACCATTGCCCTTTACGCTTGCAGTTCTGTACCTGTTTCACTTACCGTTGACGTCTACGCCACCATGTGCGTTATCCTTTGTGTTTTCATTTGCGCTTGTGTTTCTGTTATTTTTTGCCATTTGTGTCTACAGTACTGTTTCTCTTTCTGTTTCACTTTGCGTCACCATGCCCATTGACATTTCTGTTTGCAGGCACCATGTTACTATGTGACAACAAATCACGTGGCAGACCATTCCCGTCTACGCCACCATGTACGTTACCCTTTCTGTTCTCATTTGCACTTGCATTACCATGTGCACCACTGTTAGCGCTTCTGTTTGCATTGCTGTTCCTGTTACTATGCCACAAGACATCACGTGACGGGAGCGTGGGGCATTACATCCACTATTTCTCGTTATCATTCTGAAAAGAAGGAAATTAGAAGCCAAAAAATCTGTTTAATGCATTAGTTAGGGTTGTTCCACAGTGACAAAAGTGAGGAAATTTGATGTTAACATTGAAAACCACCCTTGGACCTCCCCGCCCACCCCCCCATCCGGCATTGGGGTGCGCATTGGGATCGTCAGTCCTAACTCTCATTCCATTCTCCTATACTTCTGCTGCTTTACACATGTCATGGGGTGAGAGTTAGGGCTCACGATCCCAATGCACACCCCAATGCTGGTTGGGAGGGTGGGGGGGTCCAAGGGGTTTTCAACCCTAACACTGAATTTCCTCACTTTTGTCACTCGGAACAACCCTAACTAATGCATTAAACAGATTTTTTGTTTCTATTATATATATATATATATATATATATATTTATGTTTTACCCCATTTTTCTCCCATACCCAGGACCCCGGCAGACACATACATACGCATGCATGGAGGCACATGCCAGGCACAAGCTTGGCCCCTTCCACCCCACCCCTTGCTATCACTGCTGCCCCCACCTGCCTATGCTTCCCACCAGACCTCCACCTAGTGGGAGTGGAACTATGGGGGGTGTGGGCAACCACCCCTGGGAGGAGAGAGCTGCCTTATGACTGCTCGGTCCTGCTCTTTCCCTCCCACCCACGCTGGTTCCCTGACAACCTGAAGTCATTCTTGAATCCGGGTCACTGGCATAGCACAAGATAAGGTGTCCAGCACCTCAGTCCTCAGTGCCACCGGACTGGCTTATTCCCTGTGCCTTTTTAATGCAGTTTCCCTGCAGAGCCTTAATTAATACCTTGATTGTACTGTTTCACCAGTATTTTGTTTAGTTAAGTATCTTTTTGCTAAATTTACTTGCCTTTGTGTGTGCTTTTGAGTTTGCCCTTCTGACTTAGTTTCCTTTGTCTTTCCCACTTTTGTGTCTGTTCCCCTCCGGTAGGGATGATTAGCTTACTCCCTTCCCCCATGCTCACCTTTCCTGTCTCACAGCTTACTAACACCTTTATTTTCTCCCCTACTCCTTTATTTTTGCCCAGAGCTCAGTCCCTGATGTCTCACCCATTAAATAGTTGGTCAAGAGAGCTAGTTCAGTGGCCGCCTTCCCCACTCCCTCCTACTACCACCAACCAGATTTGCCCCAAGCTCAGTCTCTGAGGATTGCCCCAGCAAACAGTGGATCGAGAGGGCTGGGTTTTGAGGGGGGGAAGGACCACTAGCCACAATAAAATACACATTAAGACTTGGGGCATATGTCTGGTTGTATGTGCTGGCAGTGGTGTGGTATGGCTAGATATCAGGGACTAAATAAAAAAAAACAAGGAGCATGTGTTGTATTGGAAGTATAGGGGCTGCAAGATGACAGTCTACAAACTTTTTTTAGTATAGTGCCTCTTCTTTATTATCTCCTGCATGAAACCCTCTGTTTGGATAATGATTAGATCTGCAGTAGAGCTGATGCTTCTCAAGGGAGTTTTTAGAAGGTGGAAGAAAACACAGACAGGATGTTCAGGCTATGTGTATGTGAGTGCCTTCAACCAATACCTAGTGCATAAAGGAGGAATACGAAAAACACATACAGAAGTCATGTCCTGTAATTACCACCAGCAACACCCGCCCCTTCCCTCGCCCAAATCTGAACTCATCCCAACCCCTCACCCCCACCATGCTATGACACATCTCAGACAGGAAAACTTTGTGATACCTTTAGTATCCAAGTGGACTAGGTAGAGGTACTACATTCAGTAGTATACTAGGGGACACATTTTTCAAAGGAGTTGGACATGATCATGGACACAATTACATGGTCAGTCTGCATCTGCATCTGTGAATCCATTCACCAGCCCCCCCATCCAGTTTTCAGAAGAAACATTCATTTGTAACAAAAAGCAATTTCTTCCTTGGAGGTGCCATGGGGGTGGCACTGTATTGGTAGTCTGGCAATACCCAGCTCTGGAACAAGCAAGGAGGGGGTTGTGACATGGATCTAGCAATCCAGGGGGTAGAGGGAATGGAACAATTTTAAGGTGCCTGTCAGCTGCTGAATGTAAACAACAGCAATTCCAGTTTAGGCTCTAATTTTTCACCATCCCCACTGTCAGTCTTCGATGAGTTCTCAGCCTTTAACAACCATGATATTCTTGCCACCTCCTGTTGGATACATTTGAATCTATTTCCAAAACGCGTTTATCCACTGTACCTATTGGTATTAATTTTCAATATATACATTTGCCACTGAGTGTATTTGTTTTGCATAAAGCATGTTACCTGCTGTTCACTTTGTATGGTACAGTAGTTATACCTGCCAGAATTATTCTGTTTTGGCAACATGCCTGTACTTTCTTTATTGTATGTAACTGTTGTCTGTACTTGGGAAAGCAGACCAGTACCCCACCACCCCCACCACCCTGCCTGAAAGAGTCTTGGTGCTGTTTATTTATAAACCATTAGTACCTCTGTCACACTATTTGCTTGTTGAAATTTTCAAAAAAATAACTTTGTTTGCATAGCACCTTTTTTACTTTATAAGAACACAAGCAAATGAAATATTTAGGTATCACCAGAACAGTCTTGCTTTTTACAGAACCCAATTTCCACACCATATAGTGGTGGCAGTGATTTTATTCAGTTGTAGAGAGACACTACACCAGGCTGATGCTAATGATGAGGAGGGAATACTGAAATGTGGGTTTCTGTAACAAAGACCTGAGTTCCTCAGACTGCCCTTATTCTGCATTGACCAGTCTGGGTTACCATCATTTCTATTTAATCTTTTTAGATAAAAAGTACCCCACCCCACTACTGACTCCCGTTTATTTATACACCATTCCTACATGGAATAAGATACCAGCTAATATTAAATCTTGTAAAGGGAAATTATCTTGGTGGAATATTAAGGCATGGTTCAGACAGCAAGTTACTATTGTCAGGAACTGTTAATTCTGTAGAATGCTTATCCTTTTCAACTTAATCTATGTCATCTGCAGGTTAGATTCATTGTAAAGCCTGTATATCTAATTGATTGTAAAGTTTGTACATTATGTGAAATGTTTTGTATAGGGCCTCATTGTATATGAGTCTCGGCTCAATTAAGTACATCCTAGTTCATATATTTATATGAATAAAACTTTTTACTACTACATCTGTCACACTGTTTCCTCATTGATGTGTACAACAAATAACTTTGGTGGGACCCACGTTTATACACTGTATAACAACACCTGCAAATAAAATATTTAGGCATCACTGGGGGACCTTATTGCTTTTTGCAGAACCTGATTTCCACACCACATAGCAACTGCAGTGATTTTAGTCAGTTTTCATGAAACTGCATCTTGCTCATGATGATGCAGAGGATGGGAGTTCTGCAATGTGGGTTGCTGCAGCAAAGACATGTGGTCCTTGGAATCCCCCAGTGCTGCATCGACCAGTCAGAGCTTCAAGAATAGTGATGTACAATTTGTTACACGTGAACAATGTCTCTTAAACAGTACACTGTATACTTTATTTTTCCATGTAGTTCACAACCACTGTCCCTAGCAAAGCAGGTCTATTCACATTGCTTTGCTACAAAACCTTTTGTGATTGAAAATTGTTTTTACCTTCACTTGTAGAAAGTCAGTTTCTTGGCATACGTGTGTGTTTGGGGGGGTCTTTCCCCAAAAGGGTTTGCATGCAATCTCCTTGCCTATCTACAAAAATTAGCTCTGTCACATTGCAACTGCTCAGTTACTCATAGACAAAGTGTGCTAATATAGTCAAAGTTTTGTACCCCTCCACATAGGTCATATAAGGAAACCAGACTTGGCTCAGTGTTCTTTTACCAGTTACAGATTTTCAGTATATACTGTTAATAAATAAAAATCAGACACAGCCCTCCCGTGCAGTTAGAATAATTAATTTATGTAGAGTCCAAGGTTGTACATGCGTTAAGTTCTATGGTACTCCACATGAATTAACAAATAAAACTCCATGTTGAAGAAGTCTGTAATGTTTAAAGAGGACAGGAAACCATTTCTAACTGACAGCTGTTTATAAAGTTCTCACTCCCAGAAATGATATGCAGTCACCTAAATTATCCACATTTAACTGTACTTGAATAAAAAGTGATATAAAAAGCTATTTTTTGCCTTATACTTTGCATTGTCTTGTTTTTATGAGCAGCACTCTGTTGCAATTCTCTTAATGGAACCAATAATTTGTAGTTTTAACTACATCATAGTTTGTATACAGAACTCTAAACAAGGTTCTGATAGGTCAGCATCTCATAATTAGCATTCTGTACATAAATTGTAACGTAGTAAAAACTCCACATAAGTGATTCCATGAAGTGAACTGTAACAGAATGCTACCCATAAAAACACAACAATGCAAAATACAGTGTTACCTATCACTTTTTAATCAGGTACAGTTAAATATGGATACTTTAGAAGAATGCATATAGTTTTGGAGAATAAGAACTATATAAACAGCTGCCAATTAGCACACATTTCCTTTCCCCTTTAATACAAAATTCATTATGAAAATTACTACTGAAATGAATTTTGTATTAAATGTGAGTGCTTTCTGCTTTCTGATTTTGTGACAACTGGAGACAGAAACAGACATTTTTTCATGATTAATCTTATTCTAAAATATATTGTAGATTAAATGAGCAGGTTGCACGTCTGAGATAATTTTCAATTTCTGTAAAGAAGGACACTGAAATGTGTGTGTGGGGGGGAGGGACTACTCCATGTACTGTAGCTATTTTGGCTTTCAGTTCTGTGGTGGAACAGGACAGTGCTATCTACCAGTAATCAACTCTGTAAAGTTCAATCAAAGTCAAATCTCACTCAAGGATGGCAATCACTCTGGAATGAGTGGTGATTGCCACCTTGTGATGAAATGAAGAAGTGTATTAAGAAACCACTGCTATACCGCATTCTACACCACATTACTCCTCCACTGCATCAGTACCAACTATCATACCGGGGTACCATTGAAATAACCAGCATCAATCCTGGGTAACAGGCAACTTATCTGTAGCAACCACTGTACCACGAATAGAGCATCCCATTAGAATACGCTTATTCTTACTTGCCATGGCTGAAAATCCTTGTTGTTTGCACATGTCCCATTAGCAAAAGGTCCTTTAACATGTATGCATGAATGGAGATCATGTAGAGCATGTGCCAATGAGTTCACAGCATTAAACATGTTGTAGGTATGTCTGAAATCTCTAACCTCAAAAACAATGGGGTCAAGTGCATCTAGCAGTTCATTTCCTGTACACAGATCTTTTTTCTCCAAATTGTTTATTTTCTGTGGTCATTACATTACTTGCATTATTTTGCCATATACAGCCAAAAGCATTCTCCCAGAATCTTTTAATATAAATGTCATCTGGATATTTTAAAGGATGGATGCTGTAAAGGAACTCTTTAAAACCAGGTATATCACCACTGCTTGTTGTAATTCCTATAGTGCCATTTAATGCTTCCAGTATTTCTTTCTTTGAAAAAATGGAATCAATTATCCACATTAAACAACCTATCCAGACTTTCCCGCTGATGTTCTGTCTGGCAATTTCATCCATCAGTAAGTTCACTTGTATAGAAAGAGTGTACAAAATGATTACCTTTGCTAATGACCTCTTAATTCTCTCAACAGTGAAGAGGATCCGATCTCTGGCAATGTTTGTTGGAAGGATTTCATAAAATGCCACACAAATCCCAGCCTTTATGATCTCTTGTTTAAGAAGCTGACTTCCCTGTATGCCAAGATCATTGTCCACAGACAGGATTCCCACCCAGGTCCAACCAAAGTGTGCAATTAGCTGTGCTAGGATGTAGGGTTCAAAAAGGCTACTTGGTACAGTCCGAACAAATGAAGGAAATTCAGTTTTGTCACTGAGTACAGGCAAAGCTGCACCATGGCTTATCTAAAATAAATAAACATCCTTAACAGTTTGCAGAATAGACAACAAACAGCAATTCTTAAAGGATATACTACAGCATTAGAAATGAGTGAAAGTGGTAAATTTTTGTTACACAAATGTATTTAGCTGAATTTGCTTGTTTCATGAATTTTTTTGCAGAAGCGAAATTTAGAATTTTGCTCGCGGAATGCAACATTTCACCCGTGAAATGGCAAAATGTGCCTTTCACTGGCAAAATTTCACCCCTTTTCTAGTGAAATTTTGCATTTTGCAGGTGAAATTCCCAAATTTTGCACCCTGTGAAATATTTTGTGTAACAGACACATTTCATGAAATATTTCATGTGGCAAAATTGACAATTTTATTTGAAGTTCACTGGTGAAATATAATTTCACAACATCTCTGTACAGCATATTGACTTGCCATATCCTGACAATCAGTATACCTACAGTTGTGAATTGCCAGCATGGAGGTTTTTTCTGTGTTTCAGGGGGCTTTGCCCCCTGTACCCCCCTTGTTATAGATTGCCAACTTCACCATGGGCAATTCCCAACTGTCAGTATACCAACTGTCAGGCTATTATTTTCTGGTTTCTGGGTGTCAGGGAATGGTATGTCATTATGCCGTAAAACTCCCAAGTCAAGTTTAAGTTTATTTGTTTAGCCAAAGGCTTTTTCAATACAATCATTGACATAATAGAAATATACAGTATCATAACATGAAAAGACAAAGAACATTAACATACTGTAGCATCACAAAAAAAACAAAAACTTTTCTGGTAAACATAAATAGCAAACATTACCAAATCCTAGTTATTGTCAGTTTTCTGAGACAATTTATGTATAAATAGTACTTTTAGTATAGCCATTCATCTACAGTATAAAGGACAAGTAAAACACCTTTAGTACCAATACATAATTCCCAAATCAGTCTTCACAAAGAGATATTGGAAATGTTGCTTACACAGATGCTAAAGCTGTATTTATAAACTTAAGATATATGCAATTTTATAGCATTTAAAAATGTAAGCCTTTCCATTTGAAAAACCTACCCTGTAAACTCTACAAAATAAGAACATAAGAACATAACAATTTGCCAGCAGAAGGAGACTGTGTGGTCCATCTAGTCTGCCCAGGTTTTCTACCACCCAATATCAATTTGTCATGATAAGGTGACTATACTGTCTATCCCATGACTGTTTGAATTCACTGACTGTCTTGACTGCCACTGCCTCTGGGTCTAATATCTTCTCAGTGAAAAAGTAATTCCAGAAATTTGTTTTGAATTTACCTCCCACCAGCTGCATGTTATGTCATCTAGTACATGCAGCCCTGTTTTCCTGGAAGAGGTCTGGTTTCTACTGTGTTGATCCCTTTAACAAATTTAAATGCCTCAATCATGTCTCCTCTGTTCCTCCTCTGCTTGAGAGAGAATAAATGTAGCTGGCTGAGCCTAGCTTCATACGTTTTATGGTGTAGACCCTGCACCATGTTGGTGACATGTCTCAGCACAGTTTCCAGATGGTCTATGTCCTTTTTAGATGAGGTCTCCAGAACTGCACACAGTAATCCAAGTGAGGTCTCACCGGAGACCTGTACAGTGGGAGGATTACATCACACTTACTACTGGTAATACAACTACCAATACAACCGAGGATGCGGCTTGCCTTTAGTGCCACTTTTTCACATTGCTTCTGTACCTTTAAATTGTTTGAGATCATGACCACCAAGATCCCATTCCAGCTCTGTTTCTTCTAGTAGCTTCCCCTCCAGGACATACTTCATGCATGGGTTCCTTCTACCCAAGTGCATGACTTTACATTTTTTGGCATTGAATCTCAACTGCCAGTTCCTGGACCATTCCTCTAGCTTCCTGAGATCTGCCTCCATTTCTGCTATCCGTTCCGCTGAGTCAACCCTGTTGCAGAGCTTTGTATCATCTGTAAAGAGGAAGACTTTCCCTTTCAGTTCTTCAGCGATGTCACTGATGAATATGTTGAAAAGGATGGCGCCTAGTACACGCCATTTGATACCATCCCCTGTTGTAACAAGGTGTCATTTACCATAATCCTCTGTGTCCTGTCCTACAGACAGCTTGTTATCCATTTAATTACTGTGTGACTCATGCCGGCTTGCTCCAGTCTGTTGGCTAGTCTTCTGTGTGGGACTATATCAAAGGCTTTACTAAAGTCCAGATACACCATGTCCACAGCTGCTCCTGGTCTACTTCTCTTGTAACCCAGTCGAAGAATTCTATCACATTTGTTTGGCATCAGCATCCTGATGTGAAGCCATGCTACTTTGGGTCAAGTTGCTTACTTGCTTTCAGGTAGTTCATTACCCTTTCCTTAAGCAATGTCTCCATTTTTTTGCCCACCACTGAGATCAGACTTATTGGGCAGTAGTTTCCTGCTACTACTCTTGTACAATGGCATAACTGTGGCCCTTTTCCAGTCCTGTGGTACTATCCCCTGTTCCAGTGAACAGTTAAACAGTTCGGCAAGTGAGGTGGCAAGTTCATCCCTAAGTTCTTTTAGAACTCTTGAATGTATTCCATCAGGGCCCATTGCCTTGACAACCCTTATTTTAGACAACTCCTCAAGGACCCTTTCTTTCATAAAGGGAGATATGTCAGTTCCCCTGGTATGGGGAAGTGTCCTGGCTGGTGTTGGACCATTACCAATGTCTTCCAGTGTGATGACCAAGCTGAAGAATTTATTGAGAATGTCTGCCTTGTCTTTGTTGTTTTCCACCAAGTGTTCTTCTTGTTTACCAGCTGTGTTATTCCTCCTTTGCTTTTTCTTTTTTCTCGAATGTTTCGATAAAATGTTCTGTCCCCCCCCCCTTTTCACTTCTTGAGCCAGTTTTTCTTCGGTCTGGGATTTGCCACCATAATAGCTTTACTGGCTTCCTTGAGTTTCTCTCTGTAGGTTTCTTTATTCTTTTCAGGCTTGGTCTCCTTGTACTTTTGAAAAGCTTTTCACTTTTCCCTAACTACAGTAGCTATCTCTTTGGAGAACCAGAGGGGGTTCCTTGCCCTTTTGGACTTGCTGATTTGTTTAGTGCCTAGCACTGTGACTGATGCTATATCATCTTTCAGCATTGTCCATTTGTCCTCCACATTCCATATGGTATCTGCTGCCAGTAGGGGCTTGATCCTTTCCCTCATTTTTGGTAAATCTGCTTTCCTGGAATTGAGAATCCACCTGATTCTGGAGAGGCAGAGGTCCTCAGTTTTGCTAATGGAGAACCAGATTGATCTGTGGTCATTGGTACCCAGCTTGATCCCCACTTGTAAGTCTGATGCCCTGGCACTGTTACTAAGTACCAGGTCCAGGATAGCTGATTCTCTGGTGGGAGAAATGACCTGGCCATCAGATGTTAGACATAATGACATTATAAGAAGTGTAAAATGTGAAAATACAAGAATCAGCACTGTACAGTGCTATGTAGTTCTCTGCTATTCACTTCTATGACAGTACATGAATGAATGAATCAATCAATCAATCAAGTTTATTGTTCAATCATAATGGGGCAAACACTATGGTTATTACAACATATTTAAAAATATGTATTCATTTACATTAAAATCATTTTATCCTTTGATAAATTGGTGCATATTGGAACTTTAACATTTATAATCTGACCTTATATATCTGACATCTGATGGCCATTTTGTAGAGCTGATAGGGTACTTTTTTCAAATAGGAAGGCTGTTGTTTACATTTTTATGTTTGCTTGCACGCATGTGCAAGAAACATAGTGCCATCATCGGAGATTTCGGAGGTGTGTCACCTCCTCCTCCAATTCAGTCAGTGTGCTGGCAGGCGCGGCCCCTGTAAGCCGATGCATTCTGGAGCTGTCTATGACATGCTCCAAAATGCAGTGGCATACAGTTGAAAGGGGGAGCTACGCTTGAGTGAGCAGCGGTAAGATATCACCTGCTCATGCGCAGCCCCCTCACACACACGAGGCACTCACGCAGGCGCAGCACCCCCCGCACGCATCAGAGCAGCCGACGGGTGCCCAATCCCGCTGACTGTGCTACGTTCCCCCCACCTCCCCAAAGGCTTCAAAATGCCACTGGGTGCTCACCCCAGCATGGCAACTAATAATTTAGCCGATGGGGTGCCCAATCCCGTCGGCTGCACTGTCCTCCCCGGTAGTAAAGTTACGCTGGAGCCCACCCCAGTGTGCAATCTATTCCTCAAGGCTGATGGGGTGCCCAATCCCCCATCAGCTGAATGCCCAACATCCTTGTGCCACACAGAGCCCCCCAGTGTGGCAAACATCCACGTCATCGTTTTTTCTACCTGTAAAGAAAAAGCGGTCCCCAATCAATCTCCCCTCCCTCCCACAACCCGCACCCATCCACCCACTGCACACCCAGCCTCCTCACACCCCCCCACCCCATACTTACCTCTGGACTCTGGCGCGACGATCTTCGGTGGACCGGGAACACGTCTGCACTCTTCAAAGCCGACCGCAAACTGAGGGAATGCCGGTAAGCTGTATAATGGGCTAGATGGGGGGGTTCAACTTTTTTGCATATCTCAGGCATTTTTGAATTTTTGCCCAAATTTTCAACATGTGGTTTTGGGACCCTTCTCATGAATGATATCACTGTCATGGAGTTATTCGGGCCGAAGAAGGGTGATTTCACGCAGTGACTGCGGAAATCACCCTTTGGGCTAAACTCTTTACCATGGCAGTGACATCAATCATGAGAAAGTCAAAACCCATGTTAATTTGGTATCAAAATCCCAAAACTGACTGTTTTACAAATGCGTTGCGCAGTTCCTCGCGGGCTCGTAAGTTCGCAAATTTTCAATATTTTCCTCCAGATTTTTCAACATTGCCATTTTACCACACCTTCTTATGAGTAGTATAGCTGCCATTTTCACATCTCACCCAAAATGTGTTTCCGCCCATGTAGCGCACAATGGCGCAGTTGGTGTGCAAGATCAATGTCCGGGACAAATTAAGAAAATCACAGTGACACGGTTCATGAGGTGAGGTGTTAAAATGGCTATGTTGAAAATTTGGTGAAAAAATTCCAAAAAATGACTTTTACGAATGTGCGTTGTACAGTTCCTATGCACGCTCGTAAGTTCACGAATTTTCAATATTGTGACTCCAGATTTCCAGCATTGCCATTTTGCCACACCTTCTTATGAGTAGTACAGCTGTCATTTTTCACATCTCACCCAAAATGTGTTTCTGCCCATATTTACACACATGCAGTCGATTGTCTTGAAATCAATGTACGGGATAAATTAAGAAAATCACAGTGACACTGTTCATGAGCAAAGGTCTTAAAATGGCTATGTTGAAAATTTGGTGAAAAAATTCCAAAAATGACTGTTTTACGAGCGTGCGTTGTACAGTTCCTACGCACGCTTGTTAGTTTGCAAATTTTCAATATTTTCACTCCAGATTTTCAACATTGCCATTGTACCACACCTTCTTATGAGTAGTACAGCTGTCATTTTTCACATCTCACCCAAAACATGTTTCCGCCCATGTAGCGCACAATGGCGCAGTCGGTGTGCGAAATCAATGTACAGGACAAATTAAGAAAATCACAGTGACACTGTTCATGAGCAGAGGTCTTAAAATGGCTATGTTGAAAATTTGGTGAAAAATCCTAAAATGACTTTACGCGTCGTTGCACAGTTCCTATCATGCTTGTAAGTTTGCAAATTTAATATTTTCACTCCAGATTTTCAACATGTCCATTTTATTAAACTTCCTTATGAACAGTACAGCTGCAATTTTCATATGTCACCCAAAATGTGTTTTCACACATGTAGTGCACAATGGTGCTGTTGGTGTGCGAAAGCAATGTTTAGGACAGATTAAGAAAATCACAGTTACACTGTTCATGAGCAGAGGTCTTAAAATATCTATGTTGAAAATCTGGTGACAAAAGTCCATAAAATGACCGTGTTACGAGTGAGCATTGTGCAGTTTCCACGCATCCTCGTTAGTTCATGACTTTGTAATATTTTCAGTTCAGATTTTCACCAGTGACATTTTTCCACACTTCCGTATGAACAGTACAGCTGTACATTATTTACAACATGAAGCTGAAGTGTGTTCGCACTTCAGTTCTGAGATGTGTAATTAGCTGTGGGAAATCATTGTTCGCACAGATAAAGAAAATCACAGTGACACTGTTCATGATCAGAAGCATCAAAATGCCTGAGTTGACAATCTGCTGTAAGAAATCCCCAACCTAATTATATTACGGCTGTGTGTTGCACAGTTTCTATGTACGCTTGTGACTTTACCATTTTTTTTAAATATTTTTATTACACATTTGCAACATAGCCATTTTTTACACCTCCCCATGAAAGAGTACAGCTGTCATTTTTTACATCCTGTTCGGAATATTTTTGCACCTGTGGTGCTAAATGCCGTAGTCACTGTGCATAAGCAGCTTTCGTCTAACAAACTGATATTCCCCCTGTTCATGAGGTGGGGTCTCAAAACAAACATGTTGAAAATTTAGAGTGAAAATACCAACGAATGCCTGAGGTATTAGGGTTTTCAACTATAACGCCCAACCCTATAGAGAATGACAGGAATCAGGGGTGTGACTTGGGATTCTTGCCTGTGATGCTCATACCATTCCACACCCTGTAGTCAGTGAGAGGCATCGAGGTATGCCTTGGACTCTTCGGCCCCAAACTTCACTCCATTCTCCTATATACACCTATCTCACCATATTTCCTAATGGAATGGGGTGCACGCAAGGCCAAAAGACCACAAGGAACACGTGACACTTGTCACTCTCTCTGCAGGGTGGGGTGTGAATGAAATGGCGTGGCCGTTATGCCTGATGACCCAAATGCACACCCCAATGCCTGTCACTCTCTGCAGGGTGGTGGTGGGGTTGGCTTCAGTTCAATACTTCACTGCCATTCCTATTACGCAGCTCTGTAACTTCTACACTACCACTGCCAATGCCAGCAAGTAAACATTCGGCATTGACAAATGCTTGTTTTAAATGCTATGAAACTGCATTTATCTTAAATTTATAAATACAGTTTTAGCATCAATGTAAACAGCAGCCTTTCCTTATCTCAATGTGAAGCCTGATTTGGGAATTATATATTGGCAAAAACATTATTTACTTGTCCTATAAGTTTAGCTTAACTAGTTCATTAGATAACACCAAATGGTGTGAAACCCAAATTATGATTACAGGTTCAGGCCTGGTTACCTACACTCATGTGACTAACTGGGTAATCTTTATACAGACAGAGGCATCCTAGATGCATAAAATGAAGCACCAACACAGTACCTTTACTATTATAGTCTCAAAAATTACAGGAGTCTGGTTAATCTTGACACAATATTGATATCAATCATATCAAATAGAAGAGATTAAATTCCTTCTTAAGGCAGATATATTTCCTCTACAATAGCTGTCGATCACTGTTTTGTGCTTTTCATACAGTAGACATAATACTACTACATGTTTTGTTTGATTTTATTTTATTTGTTCTATCAGGAAAAGCTCCATTGAGCAGTGCTCATTTGCAAAGATGTCCTGATTAGGGCATGTAACAGTACATAAATCAACAGCATTACATAATAAAGCATAACAAAGTCAAACATCGAATTCACAAGCATCAGATACACTAGAATGTGTTAGGATGATGTACAATAGAAATAAATAATAAAAGTAAAAGCACAGTAAATTAAAATAGCAAGAATAAAATAACATGAAATACAGCAATTGAGTTACAATTAAGATGAGACAGAGTTTAATGATGAAGGCATTTAGAAGTGCAATATGATTCTAATGACAGTTTGAACAAGTGGAAGATCATCCATTTCTTCTTTGCCTCATCTACGTACAATATGGGATGAATTACTTATAGCATTTCTCTTTTACCTAAATAAAACATTACCATTGCAAAATTCCATTAAAATGAGTTATTAGATTCCAATTAATTTGGCTGATCAGTATTGAAAGAATAAATCAGTTATTAGATTCCAATCAGTTTGACTGGTCAGTATTGAAAGTGGTTTGATTGGTCAGTATTGAAAGAGAAGGTTCCTTTCTACATACATACAGTTGGGTTGTGAGACACACGTGGGGTCATGGGAGACCTTCAGCACCCAATCATCACTCTCCTTCCCTATGATTGCCAAATGGCAGGACTTATAACCAGAAATTAGATAGGGGCAAAGTTGTCCTTCACCCAGCTATTCCACCAATCAGGAGCCATTGCATGCTGCTGGGTGAAGCTTAAGGGAAGCTCACCAAAATTTTAAAACTGCATCTGACTTTCTTATCAGGAACAGTGTTCTTTTCCCCTCCACACTTGCCAGTCATCTTCTGGGACACACATGGAGTCATCAGAGACTTTCAACACTGATTCTTCACCCCCCGCCCCCGCAACAATCGCTGAATGTCTGGCCTTACAGCCAGAGTGGAGATCAGAACAAAGCTGTCCTTTACCTAGCCATCCCACCATTCAGGAACCATTTCATGCTGCTGGGCGGGGCTTAAGGAAAGCCTGCCAAAATGTGAAAACTGCATCTGACTTTATTATCAGGAGTGACATTCTTTCTCACCACACTTGCCAGCTATCTCCTAGGAAATACATGAGGTCAAGAGATATTTTCAGCACTGACTCTTTAACCCCCCCATGATCACTGAATGGTGAGACTTCAGCCAGAGCCAAGTTTTGGACAAAGTCATCCTTCTCCCAGCCATTCCAGCAATCAGGAGCCATTTCTTGCTGCTAGGTGGGGCTTCTCTACCCTCTTAGTGCAATTCACCCTAATGAGCCAGTGCACTATGGGCAGGTGTGCTAAGGGCAGGTGAGCAAAAGGTGTCACACTGTGGGTATCAGCTATGGAGTTAACAATTAGCTGGACATGCTTTCCCTCACTGTAGACCCCTTCAGTTTCACCAAACCAACCCTTCTTTCAGTCTGCATCCATGTTGTCAACTGTTGGACTGCCTTGCTAATGTTCACTGACTTGAGTCCATAAAGTACCTTATTTACTCCCATTGGCTCTATCTGCTTTGCTGGTTAGCTTTCTAGTAACATACCCTCCACCTCATAGCTAGAGACTGGTGAAGTCAGCAAAATTAGCTCCACAGATTAATTTGTGAATTTCATGTATATTGTGAAATTCATGACATTCATGGATCCCGAAATGAGGAATTTCACAGTGAAGTATTGAATTTTGCAAGTGAAATTCCACACTTTGTGGCAAAATTCCACACTTAATGGCAAAAAACTGCGATTCAAGCAAAGTCAAAAGTTTCACAGGTCTGGGGAAGCTTCTCAAAGCTCTGCGAAGTGCAGATTTTCAGCACTTCATGTGAATTTTGCCAGTGTACTTTTACTTTGCCACATATCTACTCATTGCTTACTACTGTCTGTGGGTAGTAACTTAATAGTAACTACTGCACTTATGTAATTCTTGCTGCATGGGGTATTGTAAAGGCAGGAATGCTAGCTGTGCCAGCCCACCTGTGCAGTGATTGGATTTCCGCTTTCGACACCAGCGACCCGGGTTCGGGAACGGACTCGAGTCGTCGGAGGGACGGCCGGGAGGAGAAGGATCAAGTGTCCCATGACTGCTCTCCTTCTCCAGGGGGAGGGTGTGAGATGCCGCTGGTGCAAGGGGGACTCCTGGTGGAGGCTAGGAGTGCTGCAAGCATACGACAACAACAAGGTAACCAGGGGGCGGGACGGACACTGGCATCAAAGCATGTTCCCGCTCCCCAGAGGGAAGAAAAACCAAGCCTGCCTCCTCTCTGCCTATATGGCGCCCTTTCCTCAGCTGCAATCAGCTCCCCAGGCTGATTCCTGCCCTATCCCATTGTTTGTGGCACCTTAAGGGGAGGGTTCCACATCTCTGCCCTGGGGGGTTATCCAGGGGTCCAGGGAGAATGGCTCATGTGGGGATGCCACAGCCGAGGAGTCCATGACCGGGCAGATGCCCAGCAGAGAGAGAGGTGAGGTGCAAAAAGAATAAATAAAAAAAAAAAAAAAGGAATGCTAGCTGTTACTCATTATTTTTGTCACTTAGGTGCCATTATAGTAATTAGTATTAGTTGCCCTTCAGCATTATCCCAGGGCTGCTATTGTTGCTAACTTGTCATACGGTTCCCAATTGATTATTGTTGCTACCACATAATTGCTGTAATGCTATTTTTGAAATTCTCACTACTCCCTATCTGGGTCCACATGCACTTCTCAGTTAAAACTAATCTTCGGTTGCTGTTTCTAACCATTATAGGCCAATCCCTCTCTTACAGTCTGTGTTCATCATTAACTGTGTTTGCATCAGTCTCTGCTAATACCTAGTGAGAATGATGTTGCTTCTTAAGCTCATTTGCTATAACTGACATTGCTTTTTCAAGTTATATGGATGTTGTTGGTTACCTAGTTCCAGCTCCTGACCACCATTATGTGCCCTCTGTCATATCCCTCCCAGAGCTTCCAATTCTCTAACTTTTTGGTTGCCACAACCTGCCATTCAGTTCTATTGTGGTTCCTCATACCCAAGCATTTGTTTTTGATACTTTAGCACCTCACTAAATATACTTTTCTGCACCTGCTTTTTGATCTTCTGACTATGGAGCTATCTTACCTGTGGTACCTAGTTCTCTCCATAATCCTGTCTGGAAACATTGAAACCAACCCCAGCTCACCATGTAATCATGCTCCCAAAAACTCCTCCCCTTGGTTTAATACTAAGTGTATTAAGGTGGCTCACCTCAACATTAGGAGCCTTATGGCCAACCTTCCTGAATCTGAAGCCTAGGTCTCTTGTTACATTTTGGACATACTTAGTGTCACTGAATCATAGCTCAGACCCTCACTTCCTGATTCAGTGTGTTTCCTAGCTGGATATAAGCTGCTTGGAGTTGACCATTCCTCCACAAAAAGGAGTGGAGGCATAGTCCTTTATTACAGAGCTAACTTACACCTAACTGCCCTGCTTGGTGTCACCCTATCCTCCTGCAAAGTACATCACTACCCACTGGTCCTTGGGGATACCACAAAAATTCACATTGTGTGTGTATACAATCCTCCTAGGGATGGTAGGGCTGATACATATGAGGTAATTGCCTGCCTGTCCTCTTTTATTGAGAAGAATGAAATTATTCTGATGTGTGATTTAAATCTTGACTTGCAGCACAGTAGTAACTCTAAATTGTTTGAGTCACTCCTAAGTAAAATTCACCTTTCTCAGCTGATCGCTGACCCAACCAGATTGTCTACCAAAGGAGTAACTACTTTCTCATAGATGAGGTTCTGTCTAACAGAAAAAATTGGATTATCGCTGCTGGCATCCTTGCTGTTGCTATTAGTGACCACTCTCCATTTTTGTGTGTGTGGAATACCCGGTCCCCCTCCTGTCTTCCTAAGAAGATGGACTTCTCTATATTTGATCAGGATGCCTTCCTTGCTGAGCTTCACCTTCTGGATTGGTTTCCGATCTATTGCTACAATTATGTGGATGAAGACCTTGCCTACTTTACCTCCACCCTTCATTCCCTTCAGGAGAAACATATACCTTTTATCAACTGAAGGGTAAGAGGTTCCTGCTCTCCTTGTTTAAGGCTAGAGATAAACATTGGGATAAATTTAATAAAATGATAATGATAATAAACTTTATTTTTATGGCACCTTTCAATGCCAAGGCGCCTAACAAATTTAAAACCCCATTATTACACTCTGATTAGCTGGAATATCAGGCCTTGAGGAAAGTCTGTAAAAAAGAAATCCATTTGGCTGAAAACAAATACTGCAGGGAGCTCCATCAGGCCTCTTCCAGTGTATCCAGGAGCTTCTGGACTCACATGAGGGGGCTCATGGTAAACGTTAAACTCCATCTGATATGACTATCAATGACACCAGTGGCAATAATCTTGACACTATTGCCAATGCTTTTAATGCCCACTTCTCTGACCTAACCAGGTTTGAGAGTCTAATGTCTTGCTCCACTGAGTATCCTTCCCCATCCACTTGCCCTTCCATTCCACCATTGTACCTTCATGCTGTTTCTCACACTGAGGTTCTGCTACTCCTAAACTCCATCTCAACCTGTGGTAGCACTGGGGTTGGTGGGCTAGAGACTAAACTCATAGGATTGCTGCCCCCCTTCATGCCTCCCTTATTACCAGACTATTCAACCTGTCTCTCACCACAGCCACTGTTCCTTAAAGCTGGAAGGTGGCCAAGATTGTCTCAGTGTACCAAAGAGTCCTCCTAAAAGCATTGAGAACCATCAGCCTATTGCAATCCTGCCTGTTCTCAGTAAACTGCTGGAAAATATGGTGGCCTCCCAGGTTATGGACCACCTTCACAAACCTATCCTGCTGTCCCCTGACTAACACAGATCCAGGTAGGATAATAGCACTACCACAGCACTTGTCCAATTCACCAATGATGTCAAAACTGCTATGGATGAGGGCATGTTTACTGCCTCCATCTTTATAGATCTTACAAAAGCATTCAAACTTGCTAATCACACCCTATTTAAACTCAAACTGCCATCCCTTGGGGTCACCTCAACTGCCATCAGTTGGCTCTCCAGCTACTGTATCTTGGTGATGGGCAACAAATTGTTACATTTAGCAAGGCCAGTTCTGCCCCAACTGCTAATAATATTCATGTTCTCCAAGGCTCCATCATGGGTTCATTGTTTTTTTCTATCAATATTAATGATATCCCAAAAGACCCTTCTCACTGTAACACCCTACTTTATGCTGACATGGTGCTATACACTATCACCAAGAGTTTAATGAATATCAGTGCAAAGCTCAATGCTGACTTTAATGGAGTTCAGACCTGGCTTGTCAAAAATTGCCTTGTCTTAAACACTAGCCAGACCAAGACCATGTTTTACAGATCTATACCTAGATTAAGGGCTTGCATCACTGGTTTAGCTATCCACTGCTTAGATGGCTCCCTCCACTCTATGGCTGACTCCTTTAAATACCTAGGCCTTACCAAAGATCCCACCCTGGATTTCACTCCGTATATCTTGAACATCTGCAAGTCTGTAAATTCCAAGTTTGGACTTGCCTACAGAATCAGATATGCTCTGACTCCTGCTGCTAGTGTTGAAGTTGCCCCAGGAGTTCTGTTACCTAGCCTTACATATAGGCTCACCTCATTTTATGAGGCCAGCGCTTGCAAACTATCCAAATGAAACATTGCCTACAACAAGATATATAGATTTGTGTTATCTGCCCCTTGGCTGACCCACTACTGCATGCTATACTCCAGTCTTGGTTGCAGCCCCCCCCCAGTCCCTACATACTTTAGGCTGTGTTATTGACAACATCATCAGGTCATCCAAACCTGACACACTTGCTGCTCTGTTAACTCCTTCAGCCCAAACTTACACCCTGCTTTAAAATTATCTATCTCTCCTGGCTATACCCAAGTGCTTCTCTAAAAGGGGCAAGTAGGTGTGTGCCTCCTTTGCTCCAAGGGTGTGGAACTCCTTCCTACCATACCTCTGTGTATCTCAGTCTCATCCAAAATTCAAAAAAGAATGTCACAATTTCTTAAGTTCCACAGATAAATGGTCTGTTATGCTGTGGCATTGCTGCATTTTGTGATTTCAGTTATCTTTGTAACCTCCTGGGTCATGCCTGAAAATAGAAATTTTCTTGTCTAGTGTACCTATCTGGTCAACAAAAACTGACTAAATAAATACAGTTTTAAATATTCAATGCAGTTTTGCTTGTTGTATTGAGGCTAAATTAGTCTATTTAGTTACAGTACATCCCCACATTTTTGCTTTTGTTTAACAATTTCAATTTTTTTAATTAAATATACCTTACTGAATTTTTTAGCAACAATAATAATAACAACAACAGTAAACAAAGAAAAAAGCTACCATAAAATCATACAGTACTATGTACAGGTGCATATTGAGAACCACACATACTAAACAACAGTACAAAGCAAACCCCTGAGGGAATCGAGTTATAGCTAGAAGCAATGAAGGTACATACAACCCCCTCCCAACCTCAACCCCACCCTCTCCCACAGCTCGGCCTCACTGGTGATATAGGAAAAAGGAAACATTGGACTTAAAAAAAAAAAGAAAAAGAAAATCCCACTAAAAAGAGGCTCGACAAAGCAAGTACTTACACCAACTGAGACACAAATCACTGGATCGACAGAAGGGTAAAAAGAGACTCCCACTGAGATGTGAAAGTCTGAGGGCACTTTCTACAACAGGCAATATGTTTCTCTAACATAAGAGCTCATGTAATTTCACTGTGCCATTCTTTCAAAGATGGGGTCAAATTGTATCGCCAGTGTTGAAGTATGACCACTGTAGTTTTGCCACAGCAGAAATAAGCTCCATATGAGCCTTCCATATACCAATTAATTCCTGTGGATAAAGTCTCACCAGACAGATGTTAGTAAGGAAGAAACCTTCAAGTCCCAATAAAGGATCTTGAGAGGTTTTAATGGCCATCCAGAAAGGTTGAATTTTCACACAATCCCATAGCATATGGCATAAGGTACCCTCTTCTTGATGACATCTGTTGCACACTGAGGAAACTGCTTTTCCCATTCTATATAGTCTAGCCAGAGAAAAGTAAAGGTTGTGGAACACATGAACCTGTACTAATCTAAGTCTGTCTTGTTTAACAAACTTGTACAAATGTCACCATATTCTAGTCCATAATGGCTGATCAATAATAACAGACTCCCATAGGGGCCTTAGAATCTGATGCTTGAAACAGTTTATAAATAACTGAAACCTGATGGGGCATGATGACTACAGGCAGAAGGCTATACAATGAAGAGTGAGCTGCTAACTCCTAGGGTTTAGGGCCGAGCAAAGTCGTAACTGCATGGGAAATTTGCAGATACTTAGAGGAGTGAATTTTGATCAGAGAATAGTATTGTTGACTATTGGGAATAACAAAATGGGGTCACTCTCTAATGACTGTAACAAAACTACCCCCTCTAGTCGAGGACAAAAAAGGGAGGGGATGGTCCACCCAGCAACCCTGAGGTTCCAATTCCCAACTATTGACTGAGATAAATCCTGTGACCAATTTTAATTAAAATAAAGCTCAAGCTGCACTTTAGCCTTAAGGGACCATCCCAAGGTAGTAAAACTCAAATGCCCGGGTAGTTGTTTACATTTTGCATAAAGCAAACTAGAAAGGGAAAACCCCTCTTGAGTAATGAGTGAACACTCTATTTCAAGCCAGAGTGAGAAATAGCTTACACTCTCAGGAGGTAATGAGAGCAACTTCCTGTGTAAAAACTTATGTGCATGAAAGGCACAATAATATAGGATAATGTTAGGCAGGGGCAGACCTCCATTTAGTTTAGGAAGGGTCAACTTGAAATATGAATGCCGAACACTCTTACCTTGCCAAAGAAAAGTGTTTGTTAAGGATTGTAACTAAGAAAACCAGGCCTTTGGCAAAAAGAGTCCCAGCATACCTTGCAGGCACAATACACACAGTAGAACATTCATCTTAATAATGCTTATTCGACCCCAAAGAGACATGGTAAGTGAAGACTACCTATCCAAATTTAACTTAATCCATAGTAGCAAACCGGAAAGGTTGTCCTTCATAAGCAAATATACCAATCTCACTAAAAATATTCCTAGATATAATAACCATTGAGGATCTCGCTGAAGACCTAAAGCAGTCATCTCATCTTTAAAAACCAGCCCATTCAAAGGGAAAACCTTTGTTTTAGAAACATTAAGCTTATAAGCCAAGACCTGTGAAAACTGAGCGATGGTGACTAAAACAGCCAGTAACACTTGAATGGGGTTCACCAGGTGCAACAGAAGATCATCGACATAGGCAGACAATAAATACTTTGTTGCTGATACCTGAATTCCACTATCACCATGGGCATGTTGCAAATGTCTTACCAAAGGTTCCAAGTATAAATTAAAAAGCAACGGAGAGAGGGTGCACCCTTGTCGCGTACCAGGAAAAAGGGGAAAAGAATCAGAGAGTATTCTGTTACACCAAACCCTCACCAAAAGGACAGGAGTACAACAGTTTAACTGATTTAATAAATGCATGGCGAATCCCCAGTTTCTGCAGTACAGCAAATAAGAAGAGCCAAGAAACCCGATTGAAGGCCTTCTCAGCATTCAGGGAGACCAGGGCCACTGGGATCCTGCTCTCCCTGGATACCGCCATAAGATGGTGGAGCTTTCTCAGGTGATCACTGGAGTGCCTATTCTTCATAAACCCAACTTGAATCGGGCTAATAAGTGTATCAAAAACTGCTGCAAGCCTAGTGGCTAAAATCTTGGATAAAATCTTAATATCAGTATTAATTAAAGATGTAGGTATAGGACGATAACTACTTAGTAAGGAGTTATTTTTATTGGGTTTGGCAACTAAAGTAATTGAAGCTTCCAGAAAATTAGCTTCAGAAAAACCCACCAAGTGCCAGAAATTATAGAGCTTAACTAAGAAGGGAGCTAACTCAACCGAGAAGGTAACATAAAAGTTGTTACTGAAGCCATCAGGCCCAGAGGCCTTATCAAGAGGAAGCTGCTTTATGGCTGAACATACCTCCCTAAGAGATATAGGCTGAGCTAAATATTCTGCCAAGGCTGGTTCCAATCCTGGCAAAGGCACATAAGTCAAAATAACTTCCAGGCTAGAAGTAATTGAGGGTTCATTTGAATAAAGATCCAAATAAAAAGTCACGGAAAATAGCGGCAGTATGCCTAGGATGTGATTTGAATTCCTTGGTCACAACTGAACTGATTTGGTAGATTCCCCTAGCGGCACAGAGCTAACAATTTACTGGCCTGATTCCCAGACTCAAGGTAATTACACTTTGTATGTTGGAGGGCCAGATTTGCTTTTTAGGCTATAAGATTGAAATATTGGGCCCCCCATTCATGTAAAAGGATCCACATTTTGTTGGTAGACGTAGAAAGAAGCCTTATTCTCCAAGTCCCTAATGTCCCACAAAATACCCTCCAGAGTATGATTGAATTTCTTCTTCCTTCCTGCTGCTGATTGAATTAGCTCACCCCTAATAGCGCACTTGGCAGCACCCCACAGAGTGTCCACTGCATCTACGGAACCCTAATTTTCTTGAAAAAAAGAACTTTATATAATCCCTAATTCTCTCTACAGCATCTGAGCAAAGCAATAATTGTGAATTGAGCCTCCACAATACATCATGCTCACCAGAACACCCAAGTGTATGAGTAAGAGAGACACTCACGTGATCAGAGATCACCGTTTCATGATGTTGCGCTGCCAGAAGCCCCTGAAGTAGTTCCTGTCTGATGACAAAAAAGTCTGGCCAGGATAAGGTAGAATGTACAGCTGAATAGAATCTATACTGTCTCTCTGTTGGATGTAAAATACGTCAAGGGTCCACAAGGCCCAGATCCCCCACCATCTCCTTTAAGGCCCTTTGCACTGGTCAAAGACCCTTGAGATGGGACTCTGATCTGTCAATGTCTGAATAAAAGATCAGATTCCAATCGCCTACTAAGATCATGCCACACTCAGAAAAAGGAGTGAGAAGGGCAGACAGCTGCACAAAAAAGGAGGGGGAATCCAGATTTGGCCCATAAGTTGATCCCAAGACTTCCTGGGAGGTCCCAACCCAGCCCTGTATAGTGATATATCGTCCATCGGGATCTGCAAATTCCTGGGTCAGCTGGAATGACACCAGGTGAGCAATAAGTATAGCAATCCCTCCTGTCCTAGAACTAACCCTGCTCCATATACCTGTTTGACTCATTCCTGCCTGAAGTAGTTAATATCAGTCCTCAACAGGTGCATCTCTTGTAAGTAAGCAGGCAATACTAACTTTCAGGTGCCTGAGGTGACGTAATATAATTTTGTGCTAATTTGGTGCTTACACCTGTCCCTGACCCCTTTAACATTCCATGATATTAATTTATATGGTCCAGCCGTTCTAAAGATACTGTAGAATATAATTGTGACCTACCATACCATCTTTACAGACCACATTCACAAAAAGAAAACAATCACCTAACTTGCCGAGTTGTGGGACCCACATAATCAAACCTCATATAAAAACCACTGAGCAATGAAACCCAGAACATGAAACAGAAAAATGCCACATTTTAATCCCGTATGAGCCCAAATACACCAGAACCCACCCCACTCTCCCAGCCCTCTCTGCACAATAAACTCCCCCCACAAAGAAGCACAAAACTTGAGCTAGAGAGCTATAACCACCATATTCCACATAAATCCTAAAACTCATCCCCCTCTCCCCACCCACTAATTCCCACATATAAGCAAAGCAACAGATAAAAATCCCAAAAGCAAAACATAGCAACCCCAGTCCCAAAGACTGCACCTCTCCAAGCTGCTGGTCCATGATGTGAGTATCCCACCAAGCAGAAAAATAAAGACTCCACTCTCCAGCCTCCACTCCCACCATCTCACCATGCCCCATAATTAGTACAGAATACTACTTTTGCCCCTTACAAACCCCTAGGGAAAGTTATAACCCATAGTCATTCCTGGGCGAGTACCCCGGGCCCATCCAGTGAGTAGCACCTGATTACTGCCAAAAAATAGGGTACTAGCTGAGAACCAACCCAAGCTCTCTGGAAAAGGGAGAGTGGAAACCTGGCAGGAGAGGGTCCTGATCCAGCATACCTCGAGACAGGAAGCAGGCTGCAAAACCCTACCTCAACATCCCACAACAAAACCATTAGCTGCCTTTGAAATAATGGAACAAACTAAATAACCCACCTCAGAAGAACAGTTGCTCCATCAGTAAGTGTCCCAGAAAAGTAAAATGCACCTGCACTGAAGCCAATCAGGGTGAGGGGAAAGCCAACATAGCAGTTCAAAGCCAAAACACGTCAGGATTCTCCAAAAACTGAGGTCATTGTCTCATAAGTAGTGTACAGCATACAGGCTCAAAAATCCAAGGAGACAGACCTCGAAGTAGATAAATACTTCCGAAATAATCCAGGCAACCCAGATAGAATATTCAGGCTGAGTTCAAACCGAAGAAAGGCACAGCTAAATCAAAAGGTTCAGCTAAAAAAGACCCAAGTTTCCAACAGTAACAAATAGTGTCTAGCTCTGGTTAAACTTTTGAAAGGTCCAGAAAGAGGGAGGGCAGCTCCTTTTTCACCACCTCAAATGAGTCAAAGGATTTTGAGGAGCCATTGTGAGTGAATTGAAGGCGAGCCAGATAAAGCATTTTAAATCTTGTCTGAGCCGCAATCAACTTGGATATTACAGGCCTATATGCTGCATGCTTAAGGAGGACTGAATGTGGCAAGTCCTGGGTAACTCACACCACGTTACCCTCCCAGGATAAGGACTGGCTTTCTCTCAACTTGCCAAGGACATGGACTTTATCCAAGTAGTTTAAAAGTTTAAATATGAAGGATTTTGGTGCGGCATCAGCTGGGGGAGTAGGGCTGAGTGCCCAATGGGCATGCTCAATAATATGATCACCTCCATTGGAGGAAGGACAGGCCAGCTTGATGCAGAAAAGCTGAGCAAAAAGGATAGAGTTTTGACCCACGGACCCCTTCCTGAGACCAATGACCACCAAATTGTTGCACCTGCTCCTTCCCTCTAAATCTTCGAGTTTCTCTTCGAGGGAAGCAATCTTGTGGCATAGCGAAACAGACTCTGATTCCATCCTCACCCACCAGTCCTCAAGAGCACTTACACAGGCCTCCACATCTCCCAGACGTTGAGTGTGGGAATCAGAATTCTTTCTTAGTGATGATAGCCCCCCTGAGATTTGTTTGAGCGTTTATTGAATCAGTGTAAATTCTTGTAGAAAACACTCTTCAATTAAAGGCTGATGAGCTGGAGACTCAGCTTTCTCTGCAACCTGGGAAACCTTACTCTGTTTGGAGGCCTTATCACATTGAGGGGTTGGTGGCGGTGTATGATGCACTGACACATGTTTCATCTCAGAATCCATTTCGATTTGCAAACTTCCAAGATCTGAGATCCTGACGAGTTCCACTGGTGACCGGAAAGTTAAAGAAGGGCAAAAATAAGTTTAGAACAGCAAAAATGAAGTTTAAGTGCGGGCAAGGAGCAGAGCGTTGGAGTACATGTCTTACCCAACCCAGCGCATCATGTGACCTCAACAATTTCAATTATTGATTTCAGGTATGTTTCAGCCAAAAGATTCCCCAGACTAGCTGGATAAAGTGTCGATTTTGTAAAGGCTGTACACAAAAAAACAAACCCTTTTGCAGCACAGCTATTGTAAGTTGTTCTTTCATACATAGCCTTGGAAATTGCCAAAATCAGCTTTCATGAACCAAAAATATTGGACAGAACATGCGGTCGTATGACCTAGGCAGACAACACAGTACTGATGTCTTTGTCACAACTTGGAATACAACTGCGCTTGGATGAGTTTTGTAGTCTTTGTACAAGATACAAATTCAAATCAAATCAAACTTTATTTGTTAAAAGCGCCTCTCCTATGATCAAGGCAGCTGTACATAAAATAACAACTCATCAACATTTAAAGCACTATTAAACCTAAAATTACAAAAATTAACAGTAAAGTCCATAAATAGATGACGATCCACGGTAACATTACACTTCATTTAAAAAAGCTAAGCTGAAGAGGTATGTCTTAAGTTCTGATTTAAAACTTTGGATGGTCAGGCAATCCCTTATCCGACAAGGTAGAGAATTCCACAGGGTAGGGGCCATAAATGTAAAAGAACGGGCCTCAGTTGATTGAAGCTGCATCCTGGGAATCTCTAGCAATCCCTCATCGGTGGTTCAGAGTTGTCAAGGGGGGGCAATAGTGAAAAAGGAGATCTTGCAGGAAACAAGGTCCCTGATCATGTAGGGCTTTATTGGTCAACAGACCAACCTTAAAGGTGATATGCCATTGCACTGGCAGCCAGTGCAGTCTGCGGAGCACAGCATAATATGACTGGTCCTAGACATACCAGTAAAAAGCCTGGCAGCTGCATTCTACACCATCTGCAGGTAACGGATATCAGCCCTAGGTACAGGGCATTGCTGTAGTCAAGGTGAGTGGTCACAAAGATGTGGGCCAGTATAGGAAGATCATCAGAAGAAACAAGGTGTTTCACCTGGGCGATATTCCTCAGATAGTAAAAAGAGGTCTTGACAATGGCTGACACCTGAGACTTTAGGGTCAAACCATCATCAAAAATAACACCCAGGTTTTGCACCTGGTCTGAGGTGGTAAGCTGGATGCCACCAAGCCAAAGACCAGAGGGTTATCCTGCCAACACCCCCACCTTCCGATGATCTGGGTCCACAACCAACACTTCAGTTTTATCCAAGTTCAACTTCAACCAACTGGCACTCATCCAATCCTGAATCTCAGATAGGCAGTTATTAAACACGGAGGGAACATCTCCCTGCTCGGGTGCAAAGGACATGTACAGCTGAGTATCATCTGCATAGCAGTGAAAACTCAGACTGTATCACCTAATAATGTCCTCCAGTGGCAGCATGTACACAGTGAACAACATGGGTGCCAAAATGGAGCCCTCCAGAACCCCACAGGACAGAGGGAGAGGGTAAGAGGAATAAATTCCTGAGACCACTCTCTGTGTCCTACCCTCGAGGTAAGGTCAAAACCATCTAAGGATGGTACCTGACAGTCCACAGATGAGCCACAGGTGCTCCAATAGTACTCCATGGTCCACAGTGGAGGATCAAGATGGAAGGAGTCATCCGATCTCTCACTATTAGGAGATCATTAAGCACCCGAGCAAGGGCCCTCTCGGTGCTATGCCTCTTCCTAAATCCAGACTGGAGAGAATCATAGACACTGTGGATTGATAAATGATCATCCAGCTGCAGCACAGCCACCTTCTCAATAACCTTACCCACAAAATGCAGGTTAGAGACTGGACTTTAGTTAGCGAGATTATCTGGATCAAGGGAGGGTGTTTTTCGGGAGCAGTCGTACAACCTCCTCCTTAAGGGGATCCGAAAAGATCCCCTTCTCCAATGATTGCCAGACTATCTCAGCCAGGACTGGGCTGATTTCCTCAACACATCTCACAGGAAGATGCATTGGGCCTGGGTCCAAACTACAACTAGTTGGCCACAGAGTCTGCATGACCCTCTCAATGTCTATGATGTTTTGGTCGGCTAAAGTCAGATCAGACAAACTGGGTGCTCGCAACCTCCCACCAACTTCTGCCACACCCCATAGATAGGGCAGGATGGATACCAGATCTGATGGTGACAACCTTATCAGTGAAAAATTGAGCAAACTCATCACATCTTTCTTGTGACAATGCTCCACCAGCCTGAAGATGGGTTGGATTGCCCAATCTGTCTACAGTCTGGAAGAGCTGAGCTGGTTGGTTTTGTGCAGCGGCAGTCATCCTGGACAGGATTTCTGCCTTCTTACAGGTGATTGTCAATTGCTAGACAACATAATGACCCATCAATCTAAGCCTGTCAACCTCCAGGCTGGACTTCTGCCAAGCCCTCTCTAGCCTTCGACCCACTCTCCTCAACTCCTTCTAGGTTCCATCAAACCATGAGGACCTTGGGTGAAGGGTGAGTGGTTGAACACGAACAGGAGCAATAGAATCCAAGGCACCTTTTACCACCCTATTATGTTTTATTTATTTATTTATTGTAAAATCTGAATTACAACCTTTGAGCTAAAAGTTCATTTACAAAGGATCCTCGTCGAACAGAAGGTGGGGGAATATAAAGTACATGGACAGCAGAGAAAAACAGAAGCAGCTAGTAGGCATTGTCAGTTACACTTCATTAAAAAGGCTATAAAGCATTACAAATAGAAGGATGGGGAGAATCAGAATACATTGCAAAAGCCATAACTTAATTGCATAATACAGAGGAAAATAGTCCCATAACAGATTAGGTAAATAAAGTGCAGATTCCAACTATGTACAAAGTATGAGAATTCATAGAATGCAGCTATAGAGCTTAGATAGGTTCCTGGAGGGAACAATTAATGTGACCACCAACAAGTATAGCCATTAAGGGAGAGTAGGCTACAGGCAAGATGGGCGAGGGGGAGAGGACAACGGTGGGTGATAGCTTAAGGGTCAGGGGGGCTAAGTGGGTGTGGAGGTGGGGAGGTATGGAGGGTCAGGAGGGCTAAGTGGGTGAAGGGGTGGGGGGAATGGGGGACCAAGGGGTGGGTAGGTGGAGATTAGTGGAAGATTCTTAGGAGCCACGGGTCACTGCAGCCAAGCCATATTGTGTCGGGGGCACCGGGAGTGCTAGAAATGGCTTGGGTGTTCTTTACAGTAACATTGTACTGGAGAGGAGATAGTCTTCCGAATTTCAGATTTGAACTGACCAAGGTGAGTAAGGCTAGTAGTGGCCTGTGAGAGCTCATTTAGCCAGGTGGGGACCCTTACTGCAAAAGCTCACCTCCCCAAGGCAGTTCTTCTGAAAGGTACTGCTAGGGCGTGTCTTGTAACACTTCTCATGGAGTGCTCAGCTGGGACCAGACAGAATGAGGCTTGTAGGGAGTGGGGTGCAAGACCTAGAAGGGCCTTCTTCCCTAGAAGGCAGGAGTGGAGCTTGATTTGGTCCATGAGAGGAAGCCATCATGTCCCAGTATAAAGGTTGCACGTATGCATAAGATGATCTGCGCCTAAAACAAAGCAGCATGCTTTATTGAAACATAGAAACATAGACTTTGACAGCAGATAAGGACCGCTAGGCCCATCTAGTCTGCCCATTTCCCTACCTACAGGATAGGCTGCAGATCCTAGTTAACCAACAGCCTATTTATTCCTACCCCCCACAAGAATTGCCTTATGTCTGTCCCATGCATTCTTGAAATCTCCCACAGTTTTAGACCCCACAACCTCCTCAGGAAGACTGTTCCATGCATCCACTACCCTCTCTGTGAAATAATACTTCCTCACATTGCCCCTGAACCGCCCTCCTTCTATCTTTAAATTGTGTCCACTTGTTCTTGTAAGTCTCTTTTTCTGAAAGATGCTACCCTCTTGGACTTTGTTGATTCCACTGAGGTACTTAAAAGTTTCTATCATGTCCCGCCTCTCCCTTCTTTCCTCAAGGGTATACATATTAAGCTCCTTTAGTCTCTCCTCATACGGCTTCTCTTGCAGACCCTGCACCATTTTAGTTGCCCTCCTCTGACTACCTCTATCCTGTCTATGTCCTTATGGAGATGAGGTCTCCAGAACTGGACACAGTACTCCAGATGGGGTCTCACCAACTGTCTGTACAGAGGGATAACAACTTTCTGTTTTCTGCTGCTGATGCCTCTCCCTATACATCCCAGTATACCCCCAGCCCTCCCTACTGCCTTCTCACATTGATTGTTAACCTTAAGGTCATCTGATATGATTACCCCCAGGTCCCTTTCCTTTTTTGTTGTTGTTACTACCTCCCCACCCATTGTGTATTCTTCCCCTGGGTTCTTGTTTCCCAGGTGCATTATTTTGCACTTCTTTGCATTGAATCCTAGCTGCCATACTTCTGACCATTCCTCCAACCTTGCCAAGTCCCTTTTCATCCTTTCCACGCCTGCTTGTGTATCAGCCTATTGAGGGTAGTATGGACCCTGTGCAGGCTGGTTTCAGAGGCTGCGCCATATACCACATTACCATAGTCCAGGATGGGTAAAACTGTCCCTCTTTCTGCCTGGACCCTAGCCTCAGGTGTGGCAGAACCGAAGCCTATATATGGCCCTAACTTCCTATTGGCAGCAGTGGTAATATTTTGTTTATGTTCATTGAAGGAGAGACTTGTCAATTGTAATTCCTAGGTACCGGAATGAGGGCATCTACTCAATGGTAGAGTGGGAGTTGCACAAAATTGAGAAGGGAATGGTATACCTCCTCTTTTGGCTTCCAGCAAAGAGCATTGCCTTTTTTTTTTTTTGCTGTTGAGCACTAGCAGGCTATCTTTGAGCCAATCCTGTAAGAGGTCAAAGTTGTACTACATGTCCTTAGTGAGTGCATTTTCACAAGAGCCTCGACAGAACACCACCGTGTTGTCTGCATAGAGTAGTACCTCGGAGGAGGGGCATGCTTCTGGAAGATTGTTCACTAAGAGGCTGAACAGGAGTGGGACCAGGATGGACCACTGCGGGACCCCCACTATGACTTCACTGGTCTCGGAGATGGCTCTGTTGATTTACTCCTGCTGAGAGTGCCCAGACAGGTAGGTGGAGAACCAACTGACCATGTCAGGGAATTGTCCAAGGCAGCTTAGTCTATGCAGCTGATTATAGGTGAGTACAAGCTCCCCTGGATTCATGCATTCACTCAACAGGCTCGATAGGTCTAGCACCACCATAAGGCCCTCTGGGGTCACCTCCCTCAAAGGGCAGTACCAGACCATCTCCATAGGGGCAGGCCCATTGGGGGAGCCCCGAAACTCAACCTTATGTTGTGATGGTCAGACCAGCTGACTGGTTCCACCCCCAAGTCAGAGATCTCCATTCCCAGGAGGAACACCAGATCCAGAGAATGACCACCAATGTGAGTTGCTGAGGAAATAACCTGTGTCTGGCCCAACAAAGTCATTAGCTGGAGGAGATCTTGACCAAAACGCGAGTGCATCATTCACCCAGGCATTGAAATCCTCCAGAATCAACCATCTGCAGGATCCCAATACCACGTTGCCAATAAAGTCTGCAATCTCCTGCAGGAATTCTCTTCCATCTCCAGGTGGATGGTAGATGAGCAGAATCCTACACCCCACACCTGCACCCATGATACATTCAAAGGATCTAGTGGACTTCACTGGATCATCCACAAGGTCCAGTTTGGTTTTAAAACAAATGGCATGGCCAGCCCGGTGGTGCTGAGGATTGAATGGCCAGCCCGGTGGCACTGAGGGTTGATAGCCAGCCCGGTGGCACTGAGGGTTGAGGCGCTGGATGCCACACCTCATACCACACCAGTGACCTGTGTTCGGGAGCAGACTCGAGTTGACGGGGGGTTGGCCAGGAAGGAGAAGGATTGAGCTCCCAACGGCTGCTCTCCTTCTCTGGGAAGGGGGGACCGCACTCTCTGCTACGATACCGCCACCTGTTGGGGGAACCTCAGGGTGGTCAGTGCAGTTGAGAGATGCTGTGATGCAAGGCTAGATGTTGGCAGAAGACTGGCTTCAATGTGCATCTCTACGCATGCCGGCAGTCTTGCTCCTCATTGCACGCCAATGTTGGGGATCCATAAGAACACCGGAAAAACCCTGCCCTGATCTAGGCAATGAGCCTCAGCGTTGGTTCCAGGGCAGCAACTGAGAAGCAGACTCCACTGTGCACACTCCCAACAATGCTCAGGGGGAGATGAGGGGGATCTCCACCGCCCTGCCTGGAGGATAATCCGAGGCTCTGAAGGTTCGAGGGTAGCATTAGCACTCTAGGGGCAGACTCCTTGGGGCTGTAAATTGGGATCTACGAGGGGAGCTCTGAGAGAGGGATCAGTGGCAGCAGCAGGAGGAGGATAAAGAAATAGTAGAAAAAAAAAGGCAACACCCCCACCCCTATGATCCACCTTTGAGCGGTGTATCACTGAGCACCTGGCCAGAACAGCAGAGGCCAATATAGGGCCTGAATTCTCATCCAGTCAGGTCTTGGTGATGCATGCCAAGTTAGATGTCCCAACAAGATCTGCTATTATAGCAGTCTTGTTTTTAATAGACCTGGCATTACACAACATTGCCATTAAAAATGAATACATCTAAAACAAAAATTGTAGTCATAGGAAAGAAACAAAAGTCCATAAATGATTTGTTCATGTTCAGAAAATTGATGTGGTGAATTTGTTTTGTTATTTGGAGAAATAGTAAATCCTGGTCACATCATTTGGATTATTTCAAGGAAAAAGCCAAACAGATATGACAAGGTATTTTAAAATGTTTCATAGTTATGGTGGCCATTCATTAACTGGAGAAACAAAGCTGCAAATACGATCATCTTTGTCCAGCTTTTATCTGGGCCCAAAGTATGGGGTAATGTGGATGTTTCAAAATTAGAAAAAGTACTGAATAATTTATATAGATGAATTTTAGAATGGCCCAAATCATCATGAGCTGCACTAATAAGATCACTGGGACAGTTACCAATAAAGGTGTATGCGGCTCAAAGATATCTATTTTATCATCTCAATATTTTCCTGAAACCATCAGAATGTCTAACTAGGTAGTCTTTTTTTTTTTTTACTCTATTTTTTCCTTCCCTACTGGAGCACCACCGAACTCTCTCCGGTGGCTGCACAGACCAGGACACTACCTCCCTGCATGACTCCATCTTATCTCCTCTCCCCCTTGGCACCGGGAATCCCCCGGGTCTATCCTCCGGGGAAGGGCTGCCCCCATCCAGGGTGCTGTTTCTCATAGGGTTGAAACCGGGCTGGGGAGGAGGCTGGCAAGGAGACAGCCGAGCCGACTATTGGGAGTGTGGTCCTTGGGTGGGAGGCACCTTTGCCTATCAGAGGGAGGAGGGAGGTATTTTCTTGGCTTCCTCCCCTGTGGAGCCCAGCTGTCAAGGCAACACACCCCGTGGCTCCACCCCACTGGCATACACCATTATGCTCTTCCGGCAACCCCTCAGCCTCCGCCAGAGGTCGCTCATTGAGCGCTTGTCACCCCAGCCCACCCTGGGGAGAGAGAGAAGTCCTCCGGAAGCTCAATCTCTTCTCCCCCACCGATCCTCAGCTGCCCGGGTCCATTCCCGAATCTGTGTCACCAGTGTGGCCTGAGGTGTGGCATCCAGCGCCTCAACCCTCTGTGCCACCGGGCTGGCTAAACTAGGTATTCTTTAGAAGAGCAACTTTTTTTATTCAGATCAAGGCTGAGAGTTTCCTTTTTTCTATTTTTAAAGAAATGCTGAAAATAGTAGAGGGCACTTTAAGCATGAACTGTTTACTTATTGCATGAACAAGATGTCTAAGTGGTAACCCCTCCCCACCCACCCCACAGAGGTCCCCACACGCTAAGCAGCCCCCATCATCAGCGGGCAGCACCCAGCCCACATGCCACCTGGCCACTCACCGAATGACAGTGTACATGTAATGTGTATGCTCATTGGTCCACTGTATGGACCAAGGGGCATGCAGACCATACTGTACTACACAGGCCCGATATGTGAATGAACGCAGTGGACCAATACGCGTACAGATCATACTGTACGCTGTCATTTGGCGGGAAGCTGGGCCACATGCGGGCGGGGTGCTGCCGCCCGTTGATGACAGGGGGTGCTGGGTGGTGGGGAACCCTCAGGTGGGTGGGGAGGGGGGTACCACTGGACCACCAGGTAACTCTTTCTTTTCACAGTAGCCAATGATCGGGCAAAGGGGGGGGTGACCGCTAGACCACCAGGGATTTCTCTTTTCTTACAACAGCCTGTGACTGGGCAAAGGGGGAGTGTTTGCTAGACCACCAGGGATATCTCTTTTCTTACATCAGCCCACAATCGGACGAAGGGGGGGTTACCGCTAGACCACCAGAGATGTCAGTTCCCTTTACATCGGCCCGCGATCGGGCATGGGGGTTGCTGCTGGACCACCAAGGAGTAGTATGTCAGTTACAGATGCCCGCAATCAGGCGTATGGGAGCAGTGGGGCTGCATTAGCACAACAGGGTGTCGATCCCTGATGGCTGCAGCTTGGCAGGGTGCCAGGCGCAATTCACCTGGGATCAGCACATCGCATGCAAATGGGGCCGTAATGACTTGCAAATGGCCCCATTTGTGCTTTGCATGCATTATGGCCTCATTTTCGAGCCCCAGGCTAAATATCATGGGTGATACACCTAGCGTAACTGCACTTGCGCTGGCGCACCCCTTGCTCCATTTCTGTGTTATGCACTGCCGCAGTGTCACTGCACCATGAGCAGTGTGTGTGCCCTCTGTGCCATATTCAATGGTGCTGGGCCATGCTGCAACACTGTTGAATACCGCCTGGTCCACACCCTGGCACAGCCCTGTTGCACTGCGCCCAGGCTTGCGTCACTGCCCGGCACAGTCTGAATATCTGGGCCTGAGTATTTGTCACCTTTATTTGGTATTCATTGATGGACTGGTTGGCTAGCCTCACACCAATAAAGGCCTAGGTTCCCTTCTGCCGAATCTTGCTTAAAACATGTCTGAAGTATGTATGGTTTCCAACACTCAGCACTTCCATTGTTTCACATGCTCACTATGCTACTTATTTCTGACTGTACTGTACCTACTGTGTTTCTTTTGCCGCTTAGTACCTGATATTCTCTTCAGTGCCTTGTGTGGCCTGCTCCATTGCTAGATAAGATTAGCTGACCATGCCCATCAATTTGGTTTGAGCTCCCTCAAAGCTGATGGTCTCGCTCTGCACCCTAGTTCACATCCTGAGTATGTGATACCTGGTGAGGGGGCCTTCCTTCCTGGCCCATAGTGGGACTGTCCTCACTCCAGGCAGAGCTTTAACCATTAGGTCTGAAAGTCGATGCACAGTGGCACCTCTTGATGTAGAATTTTGACTAAGCTGCGAAGGGAGGATATATTGCTATCCTTTAGCTGCAGCACCAGCTGCCTAGGCACCTTCTATGCTATTCTCCCCATGACTGCCTCTGGTTCACTTGGTTTGGTTTTAGATTGGTAAGCCAGCTGAGTGCCTCAGCAGTCATCGCTCTCCTCTTTCCACCTTGGAGGAGCTGTTTTGCAGAGTTCATTCGCAACCCTTCACTACATTCCAATTACAGGGATAGTGTGAGAGTTTTCCTCCAAACTGGAATATTTTCCACCCTCCGTTTGATTGGGTTCTCAAATTTCAGCAGCAGAGCTGTCACTAATCAAAATCATCCCAAGTCTGGAGGGAAGGTGACCAATGCCTTGGATCCCCAGAGATCTCCTCCTCAAAGGTTTTTTTTTTCCTTTCCTCCATGCCACAGGTCATAATATTTAGTTAGTTTCAGGCAATAGTCCCCATGTCACTTAGGTAGGTTTCCACTGTTAGATGCGGTCATTCACATATTTGTGCCTGTCTAGTACAGTATGGCCTGCAAGCCTATTGTTCCATGCTGTGGACCAATAGAATTATAGCACATACTGTAAGCTGTCATTTGGTGGGTGGCCGGGCGGTATGCAGGCTGGTTGCAGCCACCTTTTGATGATGGGGGGAGCTGGGTGGGATGGGGTCCTGTGTGGGTGGGGGTTACCACTTTAGCACCAGGGATTCAACGTTATGTACGGTACCAGCAATCGGGGCTTCGGGTGGGGAGGCGGGATCCACTGGACCACCAGGGATATTTTGTTACATTATAGGATGATGATCAAGGCTCAGGATGGGGAGGGGGACACTAGTCCACCAGGGCTTATGGGCAGCTCTGTGTACATGCAACCTATGCTATGGGCAAGGAGGAGGGTTTCACTAGACTACCAGGGATCCTTTTACATTGCTATGTCCAGCAATTGTGGTATAGGCAAGGAAGCGGGACCCACTAGATCAAAAGGGTGTTCCCTCCATCATTCCTACCACAGTCACGGTTGCGGGGCAGGGGTGCCCCAGGACCCCTCAGTCCACACACCATTCTGTGCAAGGTGCCAGGCACATGTTGGCCAGGCTGCCCTACACAACTCATGCAAATGGGGCCATAATGACATGCAAATGGCCCCAATTGTGCCTTGCATACATTATGGCCCCATTTGCATACTCATGTCTGAATATCTCGTGTAATGTGCTGGATCATTCCCGGTCCTCCCTGTCTGGGGAATGCACCAGCACATTGTGTATGTGCCATGCACATTCTGTGCTATATTCAAAGGTGATGTGCCATATCTCCCAGTCTTGGCCCTGGCACGTCTCGGTTGTGCTGCGCCACCCCTTGTGCCATTGCCCTGAGCAGTTTGAATATCCAGCCCTTAGTGTTTGTGATGAACTATAACAAAATGGAAATTCCATATCTGGATCTCACTATTTACAAGGAACAAGGGAAACTGGCAACAAAATTATATAGTAAGGATACTGACAAGAACACAATATTATATGCAAGTAATTTTCACCCAAAGAAATTGATCCAGTCTATTCCCTATGGACAGTTAGTACTAGTAAAAAGAAACTGTACGAAGGCAGAGGAATTTAAAAAATTAACTACAGAAATGATAACTAGGTTCGCACAAAGGGGCTATGATTCTGGAATCTTAACACAAGCAACAGACAAAATTTAGGTCACAGAAAGACAGGATTTGTCAACTATGGGAAGGAGACTACAGGGGGTACAAGAGGACAGGATAGTTATGGCAACAACATTTTATGATATATTTTGTAATGTAAAGAAAGTGGTAAATAAACTAAAGGCCACCCCGGTTGGTATGAATACCTTCCAAAATTATTTATTAATTGTGGCAAAAAGAAATAGAACATTGGGTAACAGGCTAATAAAAATAAATCACAAGATACCAGAGTTAAGACCAACACATTTTTTCACAACAGAAGTTAAAGGAAATTACCTGTGCGGGCACTGTACTAATTGTAACAACACACATGTAGAATTAAAAAAATCCATTATACAGCAAGAGATGAGGCTATAATAATACAACAGTATATTAACTGTTCTACCGTAGGGGTGATTTATCTTTTAAAATGTCCTTTTGATAAGATTTATATTTGCAAAACAGAGAGGTTACTTAAATAGAATTACAGAACATAAACGTAACATCCGGAGACAGGATTTAACATCCCTGGTAGCTAGACACTTCATACAATGTAGTCATCAAATAACACAATTAAGATTTTTTGGTTTAGAAAAAGTGATGCCTGACTGAAGAGGAGGAGGCTGCAAGACTAAGATCCTGACAAGAGAGGCCTACTATATAGATAGGTTTCAGGCAACCAACCAAAGATATAGTCTTAATGATTCAATTGATTGGCAACCTATAATTTAGACCTGGCCACTGGACATAATTGTAGACACAAAACCTGAGAGAGAAAAAATGTGAATATTTGTCCTATACCCCCACTTTTAGAGATGGGGTACATGAATTGATGGAATGTTAGATATAAGAAAACTCCCCCCCCTTCCTCCCTGCCAACTCCCTTCCCTCTCCACCCCCCCATCAACACTTTTTAATATTTCTCATAAAAACATTTCTGATAAGTACTAATTAGGGGTGTATCCCAACATTAAAAATATGTAAAGAATATCTCATTGCAAATAACAGATATAAAAAGCTTTTGACCATTAACATTTTTATTGACCTTCCACAACAATCTAGAAACAAGTAGACAACCAATGGAAATGTAAGTGCTTGAGTATAAAAATGGATAAGGAATTCTGCCTCTGTGCAAGCTAGCCTCGCAGGGATTGACCTCCCACTAGTTCCCAGAACAATCGGTTTGCGGCCAGATACTTTAATAGGTTAAGATCATTTTTAATTAATAAAGAAAGATGAGTAATAAATGGTTACTGAAAATTTTTTTTTACATTTTGTATAATTTGAGAAGGCAATACACCATTTTTGGTCCTGTATAATACAAGTCGGGTGCACAGGCACTCGTGCATGCGCCTGCGCATCCTTGGATGCTTCAGGATGATGCGCTTAGCTCTGCACCAGATTCTTGCCAAGAGGGAAAGTTTAAAAACAAGTGCACATAACGCCAGTGTTACCACCATCGAGAGAAGGCAGCATGGAGGTCGTGCACAACCTTAAAAACTAAAAAGTAAGTGAGAACCCTGCATCAAAGAGGGTTAATGATAAAACAGGAAGTAAACTGTATAACAAAGGAAATTCTGATATTGGAGCACACAGAAACCTAAAAGAGTGTTCTCTTTTAACAGAAACTTGCGCACAAAGGATTGTAAAGACACATTTAAAAGGTAAAATTATTATGGACTAAATGAAATTGTTACTGACTAGGGGCATAAGAGTGCACCATATTAGAAATAAAACCAAGTATTTTTCTTTATTAGAAAGAGAAGAAAAGAAATTATAAATGACAGAGAAATATAAGGATTGGGCAGGAGGCAAGTTTCCTTATATTTGTGCACACATAGTTGTATTACTTTTTGGAAAAGTGCAATGATATGAATAATTTTTGATATCTTTTTTTAGACGAGAAATGAATCTTGTGAAAGATAGACGTGGAGTAATCTATTATAGAAATAAAAGAAGTGCATTTAGGTGAGAATCACCACATAGCTGTACCATTTCTGAGTTCAGTAGCAGTCTAGATACATAAATATTTAGAAAAACACTATTAACAGAATTTGTTTATATTATATATTATTTTCCTTTTTTAATTAGAAACACAGTACAGCACTGAGGAAGGATTTATTCGGAAATGTTTACAGTTTTGTACCGTACTACTTGTGCTTCTTGTGTATGAGAATGAAATGAGAAGAAATCTATAAAAATATCAGTAAAATTATTATTTCTGTTTTTATGCCGGGTGAGTGGGCTATTATTGATCAATCTGTTTCTATGGATACTTGTTCGCACTGATTGGAGTTAGCTCCTCCCTGCCAGTAAACTTTTCTCTTTGTACCAAGGTTTGACTGAGCTAGATCACAACCTTATTCTTTGTAATCTAGGTAGGCCATCTCCACTCCTCCACCCTCATCTAGTTCCACAGTCAAATAAATCTATAGATTCATTTGGCATGACCTCCCCCTTGTGAAACCATTCTGCCTTGGATCTTTTAATCCACTGGATTCAAGATTTTCCACAATCCTTTCCTTCAGCAGTGATTCCATTAACTTTCCCACCACCGATGTCAGGCTGACTGGCCATCTGGCCTATAATTGCCAGCCTCATTCCTGCTACCACTTTTGTGTAGTAGGACTACATTCACCCTGCTACAGTCCTCTGGAACCAATCCTCTTTCCAGGGAGCTGTTAAATAGAACTGTCAGAGGTGCAACCAGTATTTCCCTGAGGTCCTTAAGTGTCCTTGGATGCACCCCATCTGGCCCTACTGCTTTGTCCACCTTCAGATAAGCAAGTCTATTCGGGACTTTTTCCTCCAAAAAAGGACTAGTGTCTACCTCCCTCCCTCCAAAGCTTTTGTTACTTTTTTGTGGGCCCCTCACTTCCCCTTCATCTGTAAACACTGAATGAAAGATTTGGTTCAGGATGTCTGCCTTTTCCTGGTCCCCCTCTGCACAATCCACCCCTTCCCTTTTTAGCCTTACAATCCCACCCAAGGTCTTCTTCTTTTCACTTACAAGTCTAAAACAAGCATTTGTCAATGCCGAACATTCACTTGCAGGTATTTGCAGTGGTGTTTGGCATGTATGGTGCTTTACCCTAATGCCCTGTGCGATTGCTGGTATTTGCACAATAAATTGTCAAAATGACCTTGTTGCTACCCCCACTGTGCGCTACATAGGCGGAAACATGTTTTGGGCAGGATGTGAAAAATGACAGCTGTACTGCTCATAAAGAAGTGTGGTAAAATGGCAATGTTGAAAATCTGGAGTGGAAATATTGAAAATTCGCAAACCTACGAGCGTGCGTGGGAACTGTGCAACGCATGCTCGTAAAACAGTCATTTGTAGGATTTTTTTCACCAAATTTTCAACATTGCCATTTTAAAACCTCTGTAATGAACAGTGTCACTGTGATTTTCTTACTGTGTCCCATACTTTGATTTCATGACACCGACGCGCCATTGTGCACTACATGGTGGAAACACATTTTGGGCAGGATGTGAAAAATGACAGCTGTACTGCTCATAAGGAGGTGTGGTAAAATGGCAATGTTGAAAATCTGGAGTGAAAATATTGAAAATTTGCAAACTTACGAGCGTGTGTAGGAACTGCGCAACGCAGAGTTATAAAACAGTCATTTTTAGGAATTTTTTCACCAAATGTTCAGCACAGCCATTTTAAGACCTCTGCTCATGATCAGTGTCACTGTGATTTTCTTAATGTGTCCCATACATTGAGTTCGCACACCGACTGTGCCATTGTGCGCTACATGAACAGAAACACATTTTGGGCAGGATGTGAAAAACGACAGCTGTACTGCTCATGAGAAGGTGTGGTAAAATGGCAATGTTGAAAATCTGGAGTGCAAATATTGAAAATTCGCAAACGTACAAGAGTGCATAGGAACTGCACAATGCACGCTCTTAAAACAGTCATTTTTAAGAATTTTTTCACCAAATTTTCAACATAGCCATTTTAAGACCTCTGCTCATGAACAGTGTCACTGTGATTTTCTTAATGTGTTCCATACATTGATTTCACACACCGACTGCGCCATTATGCGCTACATGGGTGGAAACACGTTTTGGGTGAAATGTGAAAAATGACAGCTATACAACTCATAAGAAGGTGTGATAAAATGGCAATGTTGAAAATCTGGAGTGAAAATATTGAAAATTCGCGAACTTACGAGCCTGCGTAGGAACTGCGCAACGCATGCTCGTAAAACAGTAATTTTTTGGAATTTTTGCACCAAATTTTCAACATGGAGTTTTGTGACCCCTTCTCATGAATGATGTCACTGTCATGGCATTATTCAAGGCTGAAGGGTGATTTCGCGCAGTGACTGCGCAGTGCCTGCGAAATCACCCTTCGGGCCCGAATAACGCCATGACAGTGACATCATTCATGAGAAGGGGTCCCAAAAACCACATGTTGAAAATTTGGTGCAAAAATTCCCAAAAATTACTGAGATATGCAATAAAGTTGAAACCCCCTATGTAGCCCATTATACAGCTTACCGGCATTTCCTCAGTTCGCGGTCAGCTTTGAAGATTGCAGACGTGTTCCCGGTCCACTGAAGATCGTTGCACTAGAGTACGGAGGTAAGTATGGGGTGGGGGGTGTGGGGAGGCTGGGTGCGCAGTGGGTGGGGTGCGGGTTGTGGGAGGGCTGGAGGCCAGCCGCGGGACGTTTTGTTTTATAGGTTCAAAATAAAAAGATATGTGGGACATTTGCCACACTGGGGTGGGCTCCTAGCATGGCAGAAGATGGCTGGCGGGGTGAGGAGCTGACGGGGGATTGGGCACCCCCTTTGGCAAAGTAAATGACTGTTTGCCATGCTGGGGTGGGCTCCCAGCATGGCAGCAGGACGGCTTGGGGGCCGTGGAGCCGATGGGATTGGGCACCCCTTCCGGCAAACAACATTTGCCACACTGGGGTGGGCTCTCAGCGTGGCACCAAAGCTTTGGGGCGGCGGATGTGCGCGGGGTAGCGCCGTGATGCGTAGGGTGGTACTCAGTATGGCAGCGGTGCTTTCCTTTGAAGCAGAGGAACACCGCTGTCATACTGAGTTCCTGCACCCATTGGTGCAGGACCGCCATGCCTGCTCAAGGGAGCAGTGCATTGGGTAGGAGAGGCACACCTCCAAGTGTGCTACTCTCCCAAAATGTTCCTTGCGCATGCATGCAAGTGAACGTAAAAATGTCTTGTTCCATTTTGTTACCTCCTGGGCTAGTTTCTCTTCAGTTTACACCTTTGCACTCCTTACTGCTTTCCCTGCTTCCTTCTGCAAGGTTGTAGGCCTAGGTATGCAGTTATGGAATAAGCCAGCTTTCTATCACATTCAGACTAGGGAGGACTGTTGGAAACAGCCACAGGTCTCCGAATCAAGAAGAAGGCTCTTGATACTAGTTTTAAATTGGCCAAGACTAGGGGCCAAGGAGATGGAGGATGGTAGGTTGTTAAGCCAGAGGGGAGCATGATAAAGGAAAGATCTTTGCCCTAGTGAGGTCCTACAGTGGGGGACTATGAGGGAGGTGCTTGCCAGGCACCTAGAGGTACTCCTGTGGGGGGGCTGGCTGGATGAGCGGGTGAAGGCCCTTACGTGTAAGATTCATAAGTATTTTTTTGGCTTAGAGGCAAGTGTGGTACTTTAGTCTCCCTTCGAAGGTCAGCCAGTCTGCTAGCTTGTAGAGCACACACACTTGAGGGTTAGTCTATCACAGCCTGTGACCAATCGGCAAGCTTTGTTGAGGACTAGATTGATGCAGTTAAGGGCTGTTTGGTCAGCGGTGCCATAAATTATTATCCCACAATCGACCAAAGAAAGGACTGAGCAGGTTACAGCCAGACGTAGGGCCTGGGGAGGGTAGGCAGTGTTTATGTCTGTATAGAATCCCTAATCAGGTGTTAACAGAGCAGGAGAGGTGTTTAATGTGTGTGGTAGGTGCGGGATGTGTCCAGTGTGATACCCAGATATTTGAAATTTGTGACCTGTTCAGTGTGGCTGCCCTGTGAGTTTGAGATAGATAGCAGGGCATTACTGTAAGGGCTTTGGCGGTGAGCAAAGATCATAGATTTCATCTTGTTGTAGTTTAGTATTAACCGATGGTCGGTGAACCAGGATTCTAATTCTCTAAAAAAGCCTTGTAGGGCATTTTGAAGAGAGTTAGGACTGGTGTGCTTCCAGTATACTATGGTATCATCTGCATAGAGCAATAGCTTTCCACTGCAGGACTGTGGGAGGGAGTTTAGGAAGAGAATGAAAAGTAGAGGGCCTAAAATCGACCCTTGAGGGACACCAGCTAGAACTGGTTGCTTGGAGGAGAAGATGGTGCTAATTTTGACTTGTTGTGTCCGGTCTGTGAGATAGTTTTTGAACCAGGAGATACCCTCAGGGACGAAATGGAAGGAGGGGAGGGAGTGGAGAAGTAGTGCGTGACTGACGGTGTTGAATGCTTTGATCAGATCAACATAGATTGCTCCTGCTATTGACCCCTGTTCCAGTGCCTCAGGTATGTAACATGTAAATTCGAGTAGGGCTGCGGTAGTGCTGTGTCCTGTTCTGAAACCGTGTTGCTCATGGCAGAGCAGATTGTGTTTGGCCAGGTAATCGGTGAGCTGGTCCGACAAAATTTTTTCGAGAGCTTATGGGTGGGAGGGATGATAGTAATGGGTCTATAGCTACCAGGGGCAGTGGGATCACCATTCTTTAGGATTGGAGTGATAATCCCTCTTCCAGAGAGTGGGGAATTGACCTAGGCGCAGTAAGCAGTTTAATAGTTTGGTGAGGTGAGGCAGGGCCTCATACAGAGTTAGTCGGAGAATTTTAAGGTCTAGGGAGTCGCTGCTGTAGCGTGAGTTGCACAAGGCTTTGAAGAGGTAGCATTTAGCCTCTTTGCAGGAGAAGATTCAGGGCTGGAAGGGAGGGGGGGCTGTAGTGGGAGGGGTGACAGAGGGGCAGCTGGTGATAGGGTCAAAGAAGTTTTGTGGGAGGATGTGATTGAAGTCAGAGAAGGAGGTGTTTTGGGGCATTGGATATGGTGGTAGGGTCCTAGAAACATAGAAACATAGAGTTTGACGGCAGATAAAGACCACTTGGCCCACCCAGTCTGCCCATTTCCCTACCTATTGGATAAGCTGCAGATTCTAGTTAACCAACAGCCTACTTCCTGCAACCCCCCACTATAATTGCCTTATGTCTGTCCCATGCATGTTTGAATTCCCCCACTGTTTTAGACCCCACAACCTCTCCAGGAAGGTGGTTCCATCGTGCCCACCACTCTCCATGAAAAAGAATTTCCTCACATTACCCCTGAGCCGTCCCTCTAACTTTAAATTGTGTCCCTTGTTCATACACATCTCTTTTCTGAAAGGTGCTACCCTCCTGGACTTTGTTGATTCCCTTGAGGTACTTAAAAGTTTCTATCATGTCCCCCCATCCCTCCTTTCATCAAGAGTATACATATGAAGCTCTCTCAGTCTCTCTTTATATGGTTTCTGATGTAGACCCTGCACCATTTTAGTTGCCCTCCTCTGGACTGCTTCCATCCTATCTATGTCCTTGCGTAGATGAGGTCTCCAAAACTGCACGCAGTACTCCAGATGGTGTCTCACCAACTGTCTATACAGAGGGATAACCACTTCTCTTGTTCTACTTGTGATGCATCCCTACCCTATGCATCCAAGTATCCCCCTGGCTCTCTTTACTGACTTCTCACATTGCTTACCCACCTTTAGGTCATCTGATATGACTACACCCAGATCCCTTTCCATTATTGTTGTCATTAATACCTCCCCTGCTACTGTGCACTCTTCACCTGGATTTTTATTTCCTAGGTGCATTACTTTGCACTTCTTTGCATTGAATCTAAGTTGCCATATGTCTGACCATTCCTACAACCTTGCCAAGTCCTTTCTCATCCTTTCTACCCCCCCTTGTGTATCAACTCTGTTACAGATCTTTGTGTCATCTGCAAAGAGGTATACCTTTCCTTCCAGACCCTCTGCAATGTCACCTATAAAGACGTGAAAGAGGACTGGACCCAGTACTGAGCCCTGAGGTACTCCACTAGTAACCCCCCTTTCTTCAGAATGTGTTCCATTCACTATTACCTTCTATGTCCTGTTGTGCAGCCAGTTTGCTACCCAGGCTACCACCCTGGAACCCACTCCCAGGCTGGCTAACTTGATTATTAATCTTTTGTGTGGGACTGTGTCAAATGCCTTGCTAAAGTCTAGGTAGGCCATATCCACAGCCCCTCCCTGGTCTATTACTTTGGTCACCCAGTCAAAGAAATTGATTAGATTCATCTGACATGACCTTCCTGCTGTGAATCCATGCTGCTTTGGGTCCTGTGCCCTGCAGGCCTCTAGGTACTCGACGATTCTTTCTTTCAGAAGTGATTCCATCATTTTCCCCACCACTGAGGTCAAACTAACAGGTCTGTAGTTTTCTGATTCTGCCTTGCTCCCACTTTTGTGAAGGGGAATCACATCTGCCCTCCTCCAGTCCTCAGGTACCACCCCATCTTCCCATGATTTGTTAAAAAGTGTGGTTTGCGGTGTCACTAGATCCTCCCTTAGCTCTTTTAAGATTCTAGGGTGAATCCTGTCAGGCCCCATTGCTTTGTCCACCTTGAGTTTTAGGAGTTCTTTCAGGACTCTTTCTTCTGTAAATGGACTGGCGTCAACCCCCCTACCCAGAGTGCTTCTACTGTTTGGTTTAGGTAACTCTTCCTCTTCTTCTTTTGTGAATACTGAGCAAAAGTATTCATTCAGTATCTCTACCTTTTCACTGTCTCCCTCTGCCCACCTCTCCTCGCCTTTATTAATCTTCACTATCCCTCCCTTAACCTTTCTATGCTCCCTAATGTACCTATAAAAGGTTGTATCCCCCTTCTTAACTGAGTTGGCTATCTTTTCCTCAGTTTGGGCCTTTGCTTTGCTGACTGCCTTCCCCACTTCTTTCTGCTTTAATTGATACAGTTCCCTGTCGTGCTCCGTCTGTGATTCCATATACTTTTTGAATGCAGCCTTTTTCTCCTTAACCTTCCCTGACACCTCTTTTGAGAACCATAGTGTTTTTATTCCGCTTTGTTTTCTTTATTTGTTTCACACAAAGGCTTGTTGCCTCCATGATGGCAGTTTTGATTTTCTCCATTGTTCTTCCACCCTCATTTCTGGCCATTTGCTAATGCATTCCTCAGGTATTCACCCATTATGTCAAAGTCAGCCCTTCTAAAGTCCAGTATCCTTGTCTTTGTATGGCTTGTCTCCATGGTTGTGTTTATTGTGAAGCACACTGTGCAGTGGTCGCTTGTTCCCAAATGTCTACTGACTTCTAAATTTGTGATCCTTTCTCCATTTGAGAGTACCAGGTCTAATATTGCTCCCTCCCAAGTGGGTTCCACCACTAGCTGTCTAAGGCATGCCCCCTGTAGGGCATTGAGAATGACCCTGCTCTTGGATGTGGCTGCAGTCCATGTAGCCCAGTTAAAATCTGGCATATTCAGGTCCCCCATCAACAGTATCTCCCCTTTTTCAGCCATTTTGAGAATGCCCTCTATCATTTTCTTGTCCATTCCCTCCCCTTGAGATGGGGGTCTGTATACAACCCCTGTGCGGATTGTGATGCCATTCCCTGTCTCCAAGGTGACCCAGCATTCCTCTTGTTCTCCCCCTTTACTTTTTAGTTCTGTAGCTTTGATCCCTTCCCTTATGTAGAGAGCTACTCCACCTCCTCTTTTACCCTCCCTGTCCTTTCTGTAGATTGTGTACTCTGGTATGTTGACATCCAGTCATGGTTCTCCGTGTACCATGTTTCTGTGACTGCCACAATATCCAAGTGTTCCTCTTCCATCAGGGCTACTAGCTCTGGAAGCTTGTTTCCCAGACTATGGGCATTGGTACTCATTGCCCTCCATTTAATGTTGGCTTTATCCTTTTTTACCCCATCCTGTGAGAGGGCTCCCTTGACTTGTAGTTGTGTCAGGGCAGGGGAGATGGTTTTCCCACAGAGTTCCTTGACATTGTTCCAGAAGTTTTTCTCAGAGCCCCATGTGGAGGTGAATGCTTGCTTATAGTAGGTTGCCTTAGCTAGCTGAATAGACCAAGTGCATTTGTTTCTTGCCTCTCTGTAGAGTTGCCTGTCCTGGGGAAGCTGGGAGTTCAGGGCCCTATGCCACAGGTTATCTCTGTGGTGCATCTGTTCAAGGAGGGTCTGCGAGATCCATGGAGTATCCCTGTTTTTTATGACCTGCTTTGTGAAGGGGGCAAATATGTCACAGGCATTGTTGAAGATGGTAATAAAGGAGGTGAGGGCAGCATCTACAGTCTGGGCAGTGTGGACGGGTGACCAGTCACAGAAGGAGAGATACATTTTGAGGCAAGAGAAGGCATCTTTTCTAAGGTGCCTATGGATGGCAACTTTAGGATGGCTGGGAGTGATTTTATTCGACCACCAGCAGGAGACGGGAGAGTGGTCACTTAGCACATCGGGGAGCACTTTAACTTTGGAGAGGTGGTTGGGAAGGTTTGTAAAGATGAGGTCAATAAGAGTGGAAGACCCTGATCTGGGATCATGCCTGGTGGGTGACTGGATAACCTGGGCATGGTCGTAGGCTCAGACAGCATCTTTGTAGGTGGCTGATGCAGGGGATAGCCAATTCACATTAAAATCACCCATAATAATCAGTTCGCTCTTGGGGGGGGGGAGATAGGTGATGCTGGACAGAATAGAATCAAAGGTGTGTTTTTGGTGCGAGGAGGGGATGTAGACTGCCATAATGTATAGCGGCTTTACTAGGAGTACCAGGGTGACTTGATAGTCAGGGCTGGGGCTATGGGCGTATGGGGCAGGGGGACCAAGTGGGGTTGCAGATATGTTTTGGTATAGATGGCACAATCACCTCCCCTCTTGCCTGTCCTATCTGCTCTGAAGATGGAGTAGTCACTGAGTGAGGACGAAACACGTGTCTATGTCTTCTGTTAGCACCCTTTGCAAACTGTGTGAGAGGCCTTTCGGCACCATGCAATTCTGCTTAAAGTTGGACCAGCATAACATTCTGTGGTGATTTGCATATGCAGCCCGTGATGCTTTGCATTGTGGGGGCATGTGTGATTTTGTATTTTCTTGAAACTTGGCTTCCCAGCCAAATGCCCTTTGGGGTAACCTTGCCTCATTGTTTACGCACAGAGGTTCTTTGTCTTTTAAATATTTTTTTATTTTAATGGGTTCACCACAATATATCCCAGGCACACTGCCTTAGGGGTAGCTGGTCCATTCCACTGGGGTGTCAAACAGATGAGGCATACTGATAAGTCCTGGTAGGATGAAACATGTGTCTATGTCTTCTGTTAGCACCCTTTGCAAACTGTGTGAGAGGCTTTTAGGCACCATGCAATTCTGCTTAAAGTTGGACCAGCATAACATTCTGTGGTGATTTGCATAAGCAGCCCATGATGCTTTGCATTGTGGGGGCATGTGTGATTTTGTATTTTCTTGAAACTTGGCTTCCCAGCCAAATGCCCTTTGGGGTAACCCTTGCCTCAGTGTTTACGCACAGAGGTTCTTTGTCTTTTAAATAGTTTTTTATTTTAATGGGTTCACCACAATATATCCCAGGCACACTGCCTTAGGGGTAGCTGGTCCATTCCACTGGGGTGTCAAACAGACGAGGCATACTGATGAGTCCTGGTAGGACCCTTTGCAAACTGTGTGAGAGGCCTTTTGGCACCATGCAATTCTGCTTAAAGTTGGACCAGCATAACATTCTGTGGTGATTTGCATATGCAGCCCATGATGCTTTGCACTGTGGGGGCATGTGTGATTTTGCATTTTCACTGAGTGAGACAGAAGCATCTGAGATATTTTTAGATAACTTGCTGAATGATTGGATCCAGGTTCAAGGCCAGAGAATGTTTTTAGTAAGTGTAATACCTAAGTAGTTCAATGCCAAGGTTTCACATTAAAACCCCAATTGTAGACAAAGGGGTTTGAGATTCAGGGCAGAAACAGTGTAAACAACTGTTTTGGCAGGGTTTAATTTGTATCCAGAAAAGATGCTGAAGGTGGATATATTACCCAGTGCTGCAAGAAGGGACTGGGACCAGTCCATGAGGTGTAATAAGTTGTCATCTGCAAAGGACGAAAGATTGTAACAGCTTCCTCCGACATCTACTCCCTTGACTAAAATAGATGAGTCCACAGTCCTGGTCAGGGGTTCAAAATAACAAACTAAATAAATAAGGGGAAAAGGGACACCCTTGATGAGTACCCCTGGTTAGGGAGAATGGTGTGGAGAGCTCATTATTGCATAAAATACAAGCAGTGGGAGAAGTGTAGAGGACTTTAATTTGGTTAATGAACTCAGAAGGGAAATGGTAATATTCCAAAGCCAAGAACAGGTAGGACCAAGAAACTTGGTCAAATGCTTTTTCTGCATCCAGGGAGACCAGCACAGACTCTGTGGTGGTCACCCCCGGACGCAGAAAGATGAAACATTTTTGGAAGTGCTTGCTTGGGTTTCTACCTGCAACAAAACCCACCTGTTCAGGGCCCAGTGGAGATTCCCAAACTGAGGAGAGCCTGGTAGTCAATATGTTGGCATATAACTTGACATCATTGTTTACTAGCGATATAGGATGGTAACTCTCAGGTTTGGACAGATCTTTCCCTGGTTTGGGAAAAAAAAAATACGTGCTTCAAAAAGTGATTTATCAGAAGGGGTGATCATACTCCAAAAGTTATAAAGATCAGTCAAAACAGGGGCTACAACGTCTTTAAAGGATTTGTAAAAAAGGGCAGTGAACCCATCAGGACCAGGGGGCTTTATCAGGAGGTAGGAAACTAATAACAGAGAGTACCTCTAAAGTCATGATAGGGCTGAGCAAGTATTGAGCTTGGACTTCGGTAAGGTGTGGAACTTGGGCTGAGGACAAAAGGGCTTCCTGAACTGCCATACCAGCTGGGTAAAAAGAAGAGACAATATAAAGGGATTGGTAAAATTGTTAAAAGATTTGCACTATTTGTTTAGGGTCTGTGGTGGGCATCCCAGTGAGTGGATCAATTAAGGAAGATATCCACTTAGAACTAGACTGCTGCTTAATCTTAAGGGCTAGGAGTTTGCCAGCTTTGTTCCCCTGACCAATATAAGTGGCTTTCAATCTGGCAGCCACACTATCTACTTGTTCTAAAAGGTGTTCTGCGTATTGAGCCGCTAGCTGGCTCAGATTTTCCCTGACCGAGTCTGGGGATGAAAGGGTGAGTTTTTGCTCCAGGGCTCTGATTTGCCGAAGCCACCCATCCAACTGTACCTGTTTTTTCTTTTTTCTGAGGGAACCTAGTCTAATAAGTTCTCCTCGCCAAGTATCCTTTAGACCACCCCACACCACATCAAAAGGTAAAAAAGTGTCTTGATTATACTGTATAATAGTTTCCATATATTGCATAAAATGGACACGCATCTCTGGGTCCCACAGCAACTGATTATTTAAGGTCCAGGTGTGAAGACATGGGGGGGGCAGAGGGGAGGTCTAAAACTAAAACAACTGGGGAGTGGTCAGAAATCACCCGGGCATGTATAGTACCTGGAATCAGGCATTTGCTTACCAGAAAAAAGTCTATCCTAGACAGTACATTATGGGGGCCTGAAAAGAAGGTACAGTCATAAGTGGTGGGGTGGAGAATCCTCCGTGGCTCAGCCAGGCATAGGAAATCTATGAACATGTTCAGGGCTCTTTGACCCAGGGATATACCAGCTTTCCTTCTATAAGTACGGTCCAGCTCAGTAACTTGAACAAGGTTCCAATCACCTCCTAAAATTTGGGGCAATTGACTGAATGCGGCCAAAAAGGGAGCTAATGTTGGAAAGAAACTAGGAGTGTCCAGGTTAGGGCCATAAACTGAACCCAGCACCAGCTCCATGTTTCCCAGCAAACCATGTAACAAAATATAATGACCTTCGGGGTCCTTAATTTCTGCCATTAGGGTAAAGGGGACTGACTTAGACATAAGAATGGCCACACCCCTCTGGCGCAAGCTGTTGCTGGCACCAGAGGCCTTACCCATTCAGGACTTAGTTAAGAAGGACATTTGACTGACCGGGAGATGAGTTTCTTGTAGAAACATCACATGGGGGTAAACTGATGGAGATGTCTCAGTATCATATATTTTTTTTTCTTTTATCATTACCCCCTTTTATGTTCCATGTAATAAATGTGAGTGCTGTAGACATAGGCTACTGACAAGTCACAAAAGGAGATACTGAAGCAGTACTGAGGCAAATGCACCAGAGCCACCCTCTCCCCAAAAATCCCAACAAATACTAAAACAATTCCCATCTCAGTTCAAAAATGGTATTAACACACCATCTTTCTACACTATCTATATACTATACTAAATAAAGAACTATATACAAGAACTTCCCAAAATCCCAAGCCTAATGCCAGCTCCTAATTTGCAAAAATCCAAAACAGGACGATGCCAACCCCCAAGCATTGCCCAAAAAATCAAGCATCAAATGAGAAATCCACTTCCTGCACTATATAGCTCCTCAAAGAATAGCTTGACAAATTATATAACTAGAGCTTGCAGAAATTATAAAACATTGGTAAGAACAAGATATAATATTGGGGGCAAACCAGCAGATTAAGTAATAAGAAGCCCTATATAGAGTGGGAACAGTGCTGGAAATAAAAGTCTTGTCCAGGTCTAAATTAACAATCAGCAATGTGATATCTGAGAAACTGTTGTATGTCATCCAGACGGTTGTATATAAAAATTTATCCATCCTACCTGTACCAGCTTGTTTGTATCTATGTCTTAATTTACTGTTATACTTATGTGTTGTACTGCTATACTGTGTATTTTGGTTTGTCTTACTGTGACAAGGTACCTTTGTAAATGAGCCTATGGCTCAAAGGTTTTCCAAACTGCTGTTTAAATAAAATAAAATAAAAATAAATAACTAAAAGGGAGACAAATATCATGAGTGTAAAAGTCTCTCCTCCGTGGATGAAAGAAAAAAAAAAATGACAGAAAAAAAGCCACCCGTCTATAGTATCCCACAAAAAGTCACAAGGAGAGCTTTGCAGTTATGAGCATCCAGGCAACAAAACGTCTGTAAAGGTTTGCCAGTCACATAATGGTTTGAGCATCAAATGACCCAAAACTGGAGAAAGAAGTATCAAAGGGTACTGGCCTGTGTTTGAGGTCCATAAGAGAGGCAGGGGTATAGATCAGAAGACCGGCAAACACAAGACCCATTGAAGTAAAATAAAAGAGGCTCCAGGCAAACAGCAGTGGAGTGCATTTAATAATTGAGGAACATTTGTGGAGGTTATCCAAAAGTCCGAGAACTGGAGCAGTCATCTAGCAGGAACTATGTGTTGCAATGATTACTTGCGCAAACTTAAAATACCCACAACCGTGGCACCCGGTCGTGGGAAAATTGAAAATGCTAATTTTGTATAAATGGACCAGGCAGAAAAAACAGGAAAGCCAAATCATTGTGCAGAGAGCCAAAATAAGCACAATCTCGCCAATCTTTTTTTTTTTTTTGACTTTTCTATTTATCCTCCTACCTTATCCCCCATTGACCCTACTCTTCAGGGCCTCAGTGATGGCCCATATCAGAGCTCTCCAAGCACCGTCCACGCACATGGGTGACCCACTTGAGACCCTCGATCTTCTGGCTTGCCCCTCGGCTGGGGTGGAGGAGTCCCCCCCCCCGACTCCCCCAGATACAGATGGAGCCTGCACCTTGCATCAGAAGCCACCGGACGTCCAAGCACTGCCCTCCAAAGCCCATCTACCGGCATCAACATGGGGAGATTTTTCCTCCTTTATCTCCCCTCTCCCTGGACGTCAGCATGCAAGGAGGACCAATGAGTTCAGGGCATGCTGAGACGTCCCCTGCTTGGGCCCTCAGCTGATGTCCACCGCCTTTCCAATGCAGCTACCCTCCCGCACCTACCACCCGAGTTCCCCCAGATGGCGGTATCGCACCGAGGCCTGCAGATCTCCCCTCCCCAGGGAAGAAGAGCAGCCGTCGGGTGCTCAATCCTTCCCTTCCCCTGCCAATCTCTGATGACCTGGGCTCGTTCCCGAACCCAGGTCACCAGTGTGGCAAGAGGTGTGGTGGCCAGTGCCTCAACCCTCAGCACCACCGGGCTGGCTTAGTCTCACCAATCTTCATAAGAGTCTGTAGTACATAGATACATAGACACTGTTGGCAGATAAGGGCCCACGGCTCACCCAGTCTGCCTATTTGAGTTTGCAAGTTCACTTTACGTTTTCCTAGAAGTCTGTTGCTGCTTACCCCTGATCTCTAGAATTCCCTTACGTCTATCCCATGTATTCTTCAGTCCTATGATTGTTTCAGCCCCCACTATGTCCTCTTGCAGGGAGTTCCACTTATCCACCACCTGTTCTGTAAAGAAATTCTTTCTCACGTTTCCTCTGAATCACCCTCCCTCCAACTTCATCCCATGCCCTCTAGTCCTAGAACATCTTTTTTGCTAAAAATAATGTATTCCTTCACTCTGTTCCTCCCTGTAAGATACTTGTATGTCTCTATCATATCCCCTCTCTCCCTCCTCTCCTCCAGGGAGTACATATTCAAGGCCTTCAGCCTGTCCTCGTAGGACTTGTGATGCAATCTACGTGCAATCTTTTTTGCTCTTTTCTGAACCTTCTCTATCATGTCTGTGTCCTTACGTAGGTAAGGTCTCCAGAACTGTACACTGTACTCCAGGTGGGGCCTCACTAGTGTCTTGTATAGTGGAATTATGACCTCCTTTTTCCTGCTGGTGATGCCCCTGCCTATGCATCCCAGCATCCTATTTGCTTTACCTGCTGCCTTGTGGTACTGTTTCCCTACCTTGAGGTCATCAGAGATGATAACCCCAAGATCCCTTTCCTGCTTGGTGCATGCTGTATCCTCAGCCTCCCAACTGATATGATGTTCCAGGGTTTTTGTGTCCTGTATGCATTATCTTGCACTTCTTTGCATTGAATTTCAACTGCCAAACCCCTGACCATTCTTCAGGTTTCTGCAGGGCCCTCCTCATTCTGTCTACACCCTCTGGTGTGTCCACTCTGATACAGAGCTTTGTGTCATCAGTGAACAGGGAAATTCTGCCTTCTAGGTCCTGCGCAATGTCACTGATGAAGACATTGAATAGGACCGGTCCCAGCACTGATCCCAGATTTATGTGTTAACAGCAAATGCCTAAAGGCGATCAGCATTATCACAAAGCCAGAGTGCTGAAAATCAATTTCGGCTTTCTGACTCCCCAGCACACAGCAAAATGGTGCTGGGGACTTGTATTTTAAACATTTTATGTGGGGGACTGTGCCCACCACACCTCCCCATGGGGGGCTTCACCCCACATCCCCCTACTTAAGGATTCTGAACACCAGGGGGTGCAAAAATGTAAAAAAAAAATAATTTGGGCCGGGAGCAACAAAAACACACCTGCACCCAGTCCTGAACCCAGCACCATACCCACTGAAGCCGCCAACCCACCCACCACACCACAGGGACAGCTTGACAAACCTCTGCGGCACCACCCCTCACAATCCCTCCCACCCCTCACTGTGCGTGCTCGCTCCCACCCCCCACGTGCATGTGTATAGTGACATCCCATTGCTATATTCGCTGCCCCCCCCCATCCAGTTGCCCTACCTTGGCAGTAGCCCCAATGACATACACTGGGACTGAGTCACTGTTATTGCAGGTGCTCAATCACCGACGCTCATGTCACTGGCTACCACTGATCCCTGTGGTACCCACTGGCCACTCTTCTCTTTCTGGAGTGACAGCCATTTACCATTGCCCTCTGTGTCCTGCCGCCCAGCCAGTTACCTACCCACTGCGCTACTGTCATGCCCACTCCCATATTCCCCAGTTTGTTTAGTAGCCTTCTATGTGGCAAACTGTCAAAGGCCTTGCTGAAGTCCAGATAGGCCATGTCCACTGCCCTCCCCTGATCCACCTCCCTTGTCACCCAGTCGAAAAATTCAATGAGGCTGATCTGACATGACCTCCCCCTGGTGAAACCATGCTGCCTTGGGTCCTGTAGTTTATTGGCAACCAAATGTTCCACCAATCTCTCCTTCATTAGTCAGGTCACACCTGGAAACAAGCCTCGACTCATTGTGTCTTTCCTGGTCATCAACATTTTAAATAAATAAATAAATGAGTGCTCCCATGATCTTCCTAATTACCGAGGTGAGACTTACTGGTCTGTAGTTTCCCGCTTCCTCTTTGTTCCCGCTTTTGTATAAGGGGACTACATCAGCTGTCCTCCAGTCTTTGGGTACCTCTCCTGTTTCTAGTGATCAGCCAAACAGGATTGCCAGAGGTTCGGCCACCACCTCTCTTAGTTCTTTTAGGACTCTGGGGTGCACCCCATCTGGCCCCATTGCTTTATCAATTCCTTCCAGTTCCTTCAGGACCCTTTCTTGTGTAAAGGGACTTGTCTCCATTTCTGCACTATTCCCACCCCTTGTACTCCCTTCAGGCTCATCACTCTCCTCTTCCTCAGTAAAGACTGAACAGAAATACCTATTCAATGTCAACTTTACTGTTGTCATCCTCCACATGGCCCCCATCCTCCACCTTCAGTCTCACTATCTCTCCCTTTGCCTTTCTTTTTTTCACTTAAGTACCTGTGAAAGGTTTTAGTGTTTTAGATGTAGGTGTTCAGATCATAAAGAAGAGTAAGGCACCATTGGTGAAGTAGCCAGAGATCTTTAAGAGGTCAACTGGTTGTCCAAAAGTAATCAGTGGTCTCAGTTCAAGTTGAAGGCAGAAGTATCTAGGCTGGCACATCACGTTTTGGCATTCTAAAGATCTGGGAACATTTGTGGTAGAGCAGCAGCAGCCTGTTCGGCCATATCAAACCATTTCTTTACCCCCTGCCATTGTCACTTCCAGCTTGGAGTGATACAGACATGTGTGCTGAATATGAGCCGCCCGAAGTTTATTAACTAATGGGCAATAAGCTGCCAGAGCTTGGCAGACCTTTGCCATGAGGTCTTGTACAATTCAAACTTTTCTTCCAGCCCATTGTATTGAATCCAGTTGTCTGACTTTTCTAAGTATGTGGTCATGGTCCAAATAATTCAAAAGTTTAAAATAATCAGACAGGGAGACTCTTCGGGGGGGGGTTAGCCCTTAATGCCCTATGGGTCCACTTGATCACATGGTGCAGTCCATTGGGGGAAGGTCCCACCAACTTTGTACATAATTTCTGGACAAAGTCCAGTGTGTTCATCCCTTCATCCCTTTCTGGTAGTCCAAGAATCACCAAATTGTTTTGGTGGTTTCAGCCCTCCAAATCATGACTTTGCTCTCCAGGGCAGCAACTGATCTTTTAATGAGCACAATCTCTGGATCCTGCCAGGAGCAGTGATCTTCCAATGAAAAGATTTGTGCCTCCGCATCTGACATCCACTGATAGTGCTCCCGAATAGCAGGCTTCAATTCTTTCATGTCTGCAATCAGAGTAAGGACCGCTCGTTTAATAATTAAAAGGTCCGAACCCATCTGAGAAGATGAAGGGTCAGTTAGAGCTGCAGCAGAGGTGTCATTGGGCAGTACTGGGGAGGTACTTCAACGGGGATGCTTGGACTTCAGGGTTACAGCTGGATCATCCCCCCGTTTGAATGATGGAGATGGCTTTCTGGGGACTGCTTCTTCCATGGAAACTTCAGACACAGCCATGGTTCTCTCCATCGTAACACCTTGATGATGAGGTAAGAAAAGTCCAGTCTGATGTCAAAAAGTGAGGTTTGTTAAGATAAAGTAGTGGGCAATGCCAAAGAGCTCTGAAGAGACACTGACACTACATTGCCAGCATCACGTGACCATCTCATTGATTTCTTTTAGGATCATAGTATATTTCTCACTATCTTGATCAATTAATATGTCAATCAATGTAAAGGAGCTCAATAGACCCTGCCACACTTCGCCATCCTGGCAGCATAACAGACCTCCCCCTAAAAATGGGGTGCACTTATGTCCCAACTTATCCCCCTTCCAATATGCCCACAAAGAAGCTAACCCTAGGTCTTTAGCTACTGCTCGCCTTACCAGAGCACTTTTAATCTAATCACTAACTTGTGATGTATAATGGTCTCATTATGTGTAACCTCTATGTCCTTACAGCCTGCATGTCTTCCACTACCTGCCGCCCGTAAACCTATGTATTCTTACTGTTAAAAACTTTACAATCACCTGACTGTACTGATCTGTTACCTGTAAGTTGTTGTTTCACCCGGGTCGCCCCTGAAAAAGGGACCTCCGGGGCCCAGCGAGCCTACCCGGTCATCAAAATTCAATAAATAAATAAATAAATCTAAAGGCTTTTCCCACAGCTCTCTATGTTAGTCCTTCAGAAAATCTCCAGCTGAGCCATTATCTTTACAGAGACCTCTAGCAAGAACGTTGTTGTCCTTCTATGTCTTCAGGCTTGCTTTTGTATGATACAGATTGCCCTCACTTAGCTTTAAGTACTCAAGCTTATTAAAGAGCTCCACAAGTCAATCATCTAGGTCTGGTCTAGTTTGATAATTCTCTGCGAAGATGTCACCTGCTGCTTCTCAGTGCTTCAATAGTGCTGTTGTACACTTCAGTTTAGATGTCAGCTCTCCTGGAGCCAGTGCTGCTGCTTGTTTCAACAATTCAAAGTCTGAAGTCTGTGATTCACTGCTGTCATTCATGCTGTAATGTGTTGCTTGAAATAAGCTAAGTGTGTCAGTGTGGTCAGCAACCATATGTGGTGGTTTTGCTGATGGCCCAACCGCTCAAGAAAGCTGCTACACACTAGAACATGGCAATAGCTCACCAGACTCACTAAAATATAAAATAAAATCCTTTTGAGCAACTTTGACATTCTGTCCTGCAAAATCTTTCTCAGCTGTGATTACCTTTGAGATCCTTGCTCTAAAAGAAGTGGATTAGATTTAAAGGAGTATCAGTATCAGAAGGGTCATTCTAACCTTTCTACTGAAGAATGTGCAGCTCTACTAGAATAAAAAGAAATGGAGTATATCACCATTCACTCTGCAGACAAAGGAGACCAAGTAGTGGTGTTAGAAAGATGATATTACGTGGAAGAAGTTACTAATTAGCTCTCCAACCAAGAACATTATTGTTGTCTGCAATCAGTTCCCACTGTTTCATTCAAGAGTGAAATTTATACCTTTTTAATGAGAGCATTACAGTCTAGTATCATCAACTAACACGAATTTGGGTTTTTATTTATTTAGTTTTTGTTAACCAGGTAAGTGCACTAGCCATAAAATGACTATTTTCAGGCATGACCTGGGAGAGTATAACATATAGCGAAAGTAATACAGAGTAGCAATACACACAGGGCAACAAATGCATAAGTCCATCAGTCACATACAATCAAAGACAAAAAAGCAAACAGCAAAGGAATTTACAGAAGTAATGATTCAGGTAGAGTAACAATTCATACTGTATAGTAACAATTCATAAGTGCATCACTCACAAATAGTAGTAGGAACATAAAACAAGTTGAAGGATAGTCAAGCTGGCACAACAAATGATCACTACTAAGTGCAAGATCACAGAAATGGTGACCCAGTCTGAAATAACTCACAGGGTTGATGGGGAAAATGCATAGCAGTCAAGGGGGGTCAGAGTTTGAGGAATGGAAGAGGTGGGGGTAAGTGCAGGTTCAAAGGTGCACATAGGTGGGGTATGGTGAAAGCAGCTTAACTAGTAGGTGACAGTAGATATAGGTGGAGGGGTTATAGGGAGTGGAGGTGAGGCAAGGTCAGAGTCCTATCTGAGGCAGGGCCATGGACGTTAAGTGATGTCAAAACAGGTGCAGACATCCTCTTGAGATAGATAACTCCTGAGTTTGGTTTTAAATTGTTGGTAGGGCTTGGACAGCCTGAGGTTAAGTGACAGTGCATTCCAAAGTTGAGGTGCCGTGTACTCAAAGACACCAGTTCCTTTGCTGGTGCAATGCCTACTGTACGTACACTTAATGAAGATTTCTCAGCAGATCGAAGTCCATGTGACAAGGCCTGGGGACCAGCAGTGCCACTAGCGATAGTGGGGCCTGATCCCGGAAAACTGAGTCAATGAGTGGGCCTAGGTAGTAATTCCTACTAGCCGAGGGGGAGAGCCAGCCCAGATCACTATAGAGTTGACAGTGATGTTTTGAGTCTAGGAGCCGAGGATGCATATCGACATATGTTATTATATGTAACATCCCATTTGAGTACGGAGGTTTTATGAGTAGCTGCAAGTAAGGGGGCCCCATATGTGAGAGTAGGGAGAAGGATTCCCCTGACAATGGCCAATTTAGCTGATGGAGTGAGCATGTAACTGGTTTTATTGGCCACACCCAGTTTTGAATTGACAGCTTTGCAGGTGGACTGCATGTGTTGGTGGAAGTCCAGGGATTGATCCAGCAGGATGTCAAAGTATCTGAAAGAAGTCACACATTCAATTTGAGTGCCACCCGAATCCTGAACTGACAGATCCATTGGACAAGCCCTCAGCTTTGGAGCTGAGCCTAGTAACATGGCTTTAGTTTTCTTTATGTTGAGCACTAGATTGTTGGAAGTTAGCCAGTTCTGAATGTTTTTAAAGTCAGAGGAGAGGGATGTGTTAATACAAGCTATACTAGGAGAGCTGGTGTAGATGATAAGGTCCTCAGCATATAGACTAGCCAAACAGGATTTGAGAGCATCCTCAATGTTGTTTATAAAGATTGAGAACAGAAGCGGTCCAAGGATAGAACCCTGAGGCACACCAATGTTGGTAGTGGCAGAGTTCGATAGGAAGGAGTGGAACTTAACAGTTTGAGTCCTGTTTGATAGGTAACTACTGAACCAATCTGCCACTGCTGATGAGAAATGCAGATTTCAGAGTGTGGCGAGGAGCAAAAGATGATCAACAAGGTCAAAAGCCTTTGTGAGGTCAATGAAAACTGCTCCCATAGCCAGCCCATCAGCGCAGCAGTTGGATTTCCATCTGTGATGCCAGCGACCCGGGTTCGGGAATGTACTCGGGTCACTGGAGGGCCTGCCAGTGGGAGAAGGAAGGAGCATCCACTGACAGCTCACCTTCTCCGGGGGGAGGGTGGAACTGCGGTTCAGCATCTGCTGACCCTTAGTGGAGGCTGGGGGTACAGTGCAACGCCCAACCCACGATGTCTACAGAGCAACAGATGACTGGCACTTGCAGTGACATCAGTGGTACATCGCTCCTCGGGGAGAAAATGCAGAAATGGCGCCAGGGACGATTGGGTGACGGCCTCCCTGGATCTCCAGCTCTGGGCTCCCAGACCTCCATCTGCCACCTCAGCAGCACCAAGCATCATAAAGTATGGCTGGAAGACTCATCCCTCACGTAAGTAAGGGACCCGACCGATGAAGGGATACATCAGGGATACCTGGGTAGGCTGCAAAATGTGGGGCAGTGAGGTCAGAAGACTGCCAGGCTGGGATGATCCTCTGAGGGGACCGAAGGAGTGATCGGCTCTGGTACAGGAGTGGAAAAAAATAATGCAAAAAAAAAAGAGCCGGCCCGCCGGCACAGCAGTGGATTTCGGCTTGACGCCAGTGACCCGGGTTCGGGAACGGACCCGAGCCGCCGGAGGGCTGGCTAGGGGAGAGGGATCGACGCCCTATGGACTGCCTCTCTCCGGGGAGGGCTGGGCAGCACCTGGAGCATTGGGGACCTCCCTGCGGAGGCTGGGGGCTCCCGCGCTGCCATGCTTACATCAGGGGGGGAGGAGGCAGGGCGGACGCTAGCGTCATTGCACGTCCCCGCCTCCGGGAGGGAGAAACTAAGGAGGAAAAAGAAGGAGGGGGAGGTCCTCCATCTAGGTGAAGCCTCTCTGGGGGCTTCAATTCACCCCTGCTGCCACACTCCCAACTAGTTACTGGTTCCACGGCACTGGAGCTAGGGGGTACCAGTGCCACAGCCCCGCCCTCGGGAAAGCCGGGGGTGACTGGGAGGGGCGGCAAATGGGCAGGTGGTGGGAGCTCCGGGGGGCCGTGACTAGGCTGAAGGAAGACGGAGGACCTCCAAAAAAAAAAAAAAAGAAAACTACTCCTGTTAGGTTGCCAGAGTCCATTTGAGAGAGAGTGTTGGTGGAGAAATTCAGGATGGCTGTAGACATGCTGTGTTCTTTCCTAAATCCATGTTGGGTATCAGAGAGCAGGTTGTACTGTATTAGGTGGTCAGATGTTTGAGTAACGACAATTTTTCTCCAGGATTTTGCTCAGTACAGAAAGGATGGCTATTTGTCTGTAATTGGTCATGTCCTTTGGGTCACCTTTTTTCAAAATGGGTGTGATTCAAGCAGCTTTCCAGAGGTCAGGGACCACACTGCAAGCAAGGAACAGTGAGTAGATTTTAACGAGTGTTGATGAGGGGAGCTGCAAGTTTAAGAAGAGGGGGTTCCAGGGAGTCTGAGCCAGTGCTTGTGTTCACAGAGATAAATCTTAGTAGTTTCAGGACCTCTCCTCATGCTACAACCTTGAAATAGAGCAGCGGAGTATGAGATGGTTCCTTAGACAGAGGATCTTGAGTGACCGGACAGGAAGGTGATAGGAGGTGGGAGCGCATTGCATTAGATTTGAAGGATGAGGTGTATGGGGTTAGGTCAGCGAAAAGACAGTTAAAGGAATTAGCTATGGTACTGGGGTCATTACAATGGACATCATCTATAATCGTGTCTCCTGGTAGCCAACTGGGATGCCCCAAGAAAGGTTTTGACATGCAGTCAAAATTTCCTAGGGTCTCTGGCTGGGCTGTGCAAGAGGTCTTTACAGTATTTACTTTTTGCAGCTCTTACCTGTTTTTTGCATGAGCTTCTTAGGACTCTATAGGCAATTAGGTCTGTTTGCAGGCCTTTTTTTTGTATTGTTTCCAAAGTTTATCCCTGTGGCGCAGATTTTTTAGCAGGCCTTTGTGAAGCCACCTCGTTTGTTTGCCATGGGCTCGCCTAGTGATCCGAGGGGCATGTTTGCACTGCACTGCAAGCAATTTACTGATAAAATTGTGTACGCTATCCTCAACGTTGCATGAGTTATAGATCCCAGACCAGTAAATTCTTTAGACATCATACAGAAACGCTTCCTGGTCAAGATGGGCAAAGTAAGTAAAGGTGACAAAGTGAGGTGGAGGAGATGGTGGCATGCCCATTGACAGGAAACAGAAAATGGGAGAGTGGTCTGATAAAGTGTCAGTCAGTATACCTACGGTCGATACATGCTCTGTACAGTTTACCAGTACCCAATCCAAGAGAGTACCCGACAGCTGTGATGATGTGATCCTGGTCGCCACTGTAAACAGCTGGTGCAGGTTGTAGCTGTGAGTAATTGACAGGCGAGAACTGTGTGCTGTACCTAGCCAATTTAAGTTAAGGTCCCCTAGTATTATAGCCTCATTTCATCCGAAGATTTGTGAGGCAGTCTCAAGTAGTTTCTGAAGACCCAGATGGCGGGTTGTAGGCACAGATGATGTGAAGTTTCTTGGCTCCCAGGGCAAGGGTCATGTGTAATGATTCACACACAGTGAGAGAGGCAGGAGCAGGAGTTTTAGTAATGTTGAAGTGATTTGTGTAAAACAGGGCAACTCCGCCACCACTCTTAGGGGAAGCTCTGTCACAACTTAACAGGGAGTAGCTAGGCAGGGAGCAGACGGAGTCAGATATGTCTGGTTTTAGCCATGTCTCTGTGAGGCAAAGAATGTCTGGATTGTGAAGTTTGACTGAAGCCTCAAGCTCCCCAAAGTTTTTTGTGAGGCTTCTGATATTCATGTGGGCAATAAATAACCCATTTTTAGAGATCCTAGGTATATCAGCTGAGTAGAAATGAGCAGGGGGCTGCCCTGGATTTAGCTCAACATCGCCAGACAACAGCCTAGAAATGATAACTAGAAACCAGAGCCTCACATTCGGGAGGGTAATGATAAAGACTCGCCTCCTCAGTCACTTATTATACGCATAGATGGTGAGGTAGGGACAGCCCTTGAAGAACAGAAGGAGGTAGCATCTGTGCTCAAAATATTTTTCAGCAATAAGGTTTAAGAAGAAAAAGTCATAGGACCTGGTCTTGGGGTTATTTGACTTTAGTTCACAGGATATAGTTTGTGCCATCTTATCTACAGTAGGCAGAGAATGAGGAGAAGCGAGAAGGTGCCCCCCACCAGGCAGCTGTTAGCCATGGTGTGACCAGAGCAAAGAACAGAAGCGACTAACACAGCCAGGTATTGTGCTGTTCTACGAGGTTGAAGTAGTGTTTACACCCTACAGGGAGAGGCAGTAGGGTGATTTAAGGATAACTCACCTTCCAACTTGTAACAGTTGCCAGGTAGAAAATTAACAAAAAGAGAAAAAGGAGTGGTAGCAATTAGCCAGTCAATGCAATCAAAGGTTTGATGCCCCAAATCAATTCACCTGCAACAGCCCAAACTTTGGACTATAATTGAGATGTGATTTCCAAAGCCAAAAGGTCATGAAGTTTCCACGATACTGAGGTGGTTAATGTTTTGTCTATCAGGAATGCTGTAGAAGCAGAGGAAAGAGACCTCATGCATTCAGCAACCCCTAGCAACTGTGTAGTATAAGGAGCCAATTAGGAATCAGACACAAAGCCATCTGATCAAAAAGGACTATATAAGTGAGGGGCCACCCAGGGTGGGAGAGGTGGGGGAGGGTGGGGAGCCAGCAAACAGTGCCGACGGGACCATACTTTTCGGCTGTATGGCTTTTTCCCCCACTGCTCTAGTGAGCTCCCAGGGATGCCAGTTCCTTCTGGCCAGTGTCCTTGAGAGGTAAAAGGGTCGACTCCTGCTACAAACTGAAGTTTGGAGGAGTGGCAGCAGCATCTAGGAGAGATTCGGCGTGGTCAGTTTAAAAACCGCTGAGGCCGTGGTTCAAACCCAGTGGTAGAAAATTGGTCCTGATCCTTTCATGGAGGTCTGAGCCCCTGCAGGCAATGGTAGTCTTGGAGGGGAGAGGGGTTAAGAAGGAGCTGGTGTGGGTGGGGGCTAGCAGAAAACAAAAGAACAGGGTGTGCAGTTAGTTTAGAGGGAGGGGGCTTAGCGAGTAAGGGGCTGGGTGAAGAGAAGCTCAAGTTGCAGGTAAGGTGAGAGCGGGCAGAAATTAGGGAAAGAGCAGTCTCAAGAATAACTTTAAACTCTAAATGTCCCTCCAGCTATGCACTTATCTTCTAACAAAGAGTGTCTTGCTTTCAAATGTTTAACAATCTATGCAGTAAAAATTTTGGCAAGGTGCTAGAAGCAGGTTTCGAGGACCAATCAGCTGAGGTCCAGAGAAAGCATTCTCCAATCAGAGCCAGAGCACCAAAGTTTGAAAAAGCCAAAAAGGCACCAGCTGTAAGAACGTGCCTTTCAGCTGTACGGCTTTTTTCCCCCACGGCTCTATTGAGCTCCCGGGGCAGGCGGTTCCTTCAGGCCGGTGTTCTTCAGGGGTAAAACGGATGACTTCTGCTACAAACCAAAGTTTGGAGGAGCGCCGGCAGCATCTAGGAGAGATTTGGCACAGTCAGCTTAAAAATAGCTGAGACTGCGATTCTATCCCAGTGGTAGAAAATTGGTCCTGATCCTTCCGTGGAGGTCTGAGCCCCTGCAGACAATGATAGACCTTTCGGCTGTATGGCTTTTTCCCCCCACAGCTCTAGTGAGCTCCCGGTGCAGGCAGTTCCTTCAGTCCAGTGTTCTTGAGAGGTAAAAGGATCGACTCTTGCTACAAACCCAAGTTTGGAGGAATATGGCAGCATCTAGGAGAGATTCGGCATGGTCAGCTTATAAAACGCTGAGACCACGGTTCAATCCCAGTGATAAAAAATTGGTCCTGATCCTTGTGTGGAGGTCTCCGCCCCTGCAGGCAATGGTAGACCTTTTGGCTGTACGACTTTCTCCCCCACGGCTCTAGTGAGCTCCCGGGGCAGGTGATTCCTTCAGGCTGGTGTCCTTGTGAGGTAAAGGATCGACTCCTGCTACAAACCAAAGAAGGGAGGAGTGGTGGCAGCATCTAGGAGAGATTCAGTGTGGTCAGCTTAAAAACTACTGAGGCTGCAGTTCAATCCCAGTGGTAGAAAATTGGCCTTGATCCTTCCATGGAGGTCTGAGCCCCTGCGGGCAATGGTAGACCTTTCGGCTGTATGGCTTTTTTCCCAATAGAAGACCCCAACAATATCTACATTTTACACTTTACTTAAGATTCATAAGGACCTCTAGAGATCAATAAGTTGATCCATTGTGTTGAGCATAGATTCACTAATGAGCCCTTGACCAAATTTATTGCTTTATTACAGGATGTAGTGGTAAGGATCCTGTCTTACTTATAGGACACCATGGTGGTCCTGGGGGGCCTTCTGTCTCAAAAATGGGATACTGGTTATTATTGGCTCACAATCAATGTGGTGTCCTTACATACCAGTACCCAACATTGCTTACAGTAGGGCTGAATTCTGTCCATTACATTATGGATACATTTGGGACTTAATTTGTGATTTATCCTACCTTTGTTCTGGAGGCACATGATTCTGTTGACAAACTATTTTCTGTTTGATAATCAGTTTTACTTGCAAATTTGTGGCACTGCTATGGTGTTATAGAAGAAAAGTAGACTGATGCCCATCAGCTTTCCAACGGTGCTCCAGTCATATTAATATGCAATTTGAAAACTGAAAAACTGGGCAACACCACAATGTTGAGTTCCATTAAGGATTATTTATTACAGAAGCACAGCATGTACAGACACAGGGCTAACGCCCCTACATATTGACCCAGCCACGTGGATCTTCCTCAGGGATTGGAGTTAGCCTACCAAGACCATGTTTAAATACCCCATTTAATTAAATAATTTAGGCAAAAGGCAGTTTCCAATTATATCAACATGTGTCCTAGTATAGGAATAAATTAATCTCATGTGATATCTGTTAAACAAGTAAGTCTTATTCATAAATTTCTTCTGAATAAAATAGTTTGTAAATCATACAATAAATCGAATGTTAACTTAAAAAACACACATAGAATATGCAGAATATCACCATTTACTTAAACAAACAGTAACAAACACTGCAGACCATTAGATTTGCTCAAGGGTAAAAAGCAGTAAGTATTTTATTCATAACATAGAACTTCTTGTGATAGTGTGCAGTCCTTGTCTTCCACTTTCCATTCAATTTAGTTAATGCTGTCTGTGAAGGGATAAAATTGACATCACTATGGAAGGTCACCAACTAATGCAAAAGGTTATCATTTCTGACTTCCTATTCTTACAGCAATACATGCTTACTTAATTTCATGCAGTTGCCAAGCTTCATTTTTTATAGCAAAAGTAAATTGAAATAGCTGTCAAATGTCCTATTTTTAGACAGCACTATGAAAGGTCACCAATTGTTGCAAAAGGTCATCATTTCTGACTTTGCATTTTCTTACAACAGTGTTTACTTGATTTCCTTTATTCTATCAATTGCTAATTTTCTTTTTTTATAGCAAAAGTAAATTCAAATAGCTGTCAAATATCCCATTTCCAGATAGAAGTCCCAGGTGCTATATACAACCTCTTTATGGGTTGTTGCAAAAAGGTGGCCATCTATGACACCTGTAGCAACCTGTTCATTTGCAGAATCCAGTATTGGGGTCATTTTATGGATGGCATCATCTAGTCGTACAGCCTCTGAGGCTGAGGAATTTGTTGGAATAGTTAATGATAATGACATGAAGTTTAAATTCACTTTCACTGTGCCTGGCAGATAAGCACTTTTCATGGATGGTAAATTGCAATGAGATGTAGAGATGGGCATTACTACAGAATGTTTTTGGTTATCTATTGCTGGGAATTCACTCCTTAGATATGATTGTTCCTTCCCCTTTCATCTTAAAAAAGGAATCCCCTATGGACAATTCATTTGACACTGCCATAATTGTACCACACTTTAGTCTTATGATTATCAGGCAGAGGATGTCAGCAATAGATATCTTGATAAGAGGTATGAACCGAGTCTTAATAAAGCAGCAAAATAAACAGCAAGGGGTCTATTAAGGAGTAATCTTCTTAAACCAAAACAACAGATTAGTCTGAGAATCGGTTAATTAAGCAGCAGTGCATGACAGGGTGTGTGTCATGTTGGGAGATTGTCACATCTTGGGTGGTTGGGCACGAGGCTGCAAGCCAAGTGCATCTAACACCCAAGAAATGACATTATTCCAGCACAACACACACCCTGGAGTGCATTATTGTTATTATAATTACTGGTGACCCTATTTATCAACCAGATTATAGTTCAGGTCGCACCTGAAAATAGGCACTTGGCTGTCTAGTGTGACTTACCCGGTCAACAAAAGCAAATAAATAAATAAATGGTGTAATAACCAGATTTCAGGTTATTACAGCTGAAACACAGTAATAACCCGAAATCTGGTTATTACGGTGTTCTACAAACAACTTTCAAGATCACTTTCCTCCACAGTTGCAATAACTTTTCCTGCTCACTGCAGTGTGACTGAGCGGTGTTCGCTGTTGTGAAGAATATGGTACAAAATATGTAAGAAGAAGAACTTTAGTGTAAAACGTATGCTGCTTCTATTGGTAAAGGGTCATTTTCTTAATTTTCTGTAAACTAAGCCACTGAGTGTAAAGTGAGGAGACCGAGTGACTCTGTGGTTTCAAAAGACTGGACACAAGCGTTAGCAAGCATTGCTATAGCAACACTCGCTAATGCTTGCATCCAGTCTTCTGAAGCTGCCAAGTCACTCGCTCTCCTCGCTCTACACTCAGTAGCTTAGTTTACAGAAAAGTAAGACAATTACCCTTTACCAAAACAAACAGCATACTTTTTACACTAAACATTCCTCTTTCTTCATATTTTGTATCATATTCTTTACAATAGTGAGCGCCGCTCGGTCATGCTACAGTACCAGACCCTCCAAGTCACTCACCCTCTGCTCCAACTACTTCTAAATAGTAAGTCTCTGCACCAGCAATTATAAAAAAACAAAGAATAAACAAGTGTGTTTTTATGGATTTTTTTACACACCCTCGGTGAGTGATTACCTCATAAACCTCTTGAGTTTTGCTATCAAGGATTATGAGTCATCACACACCTCGGGTGTATGAAAACGTCCATAACACATACTTATCTATCCATTATTCTCTATATACATTGTTTCCTCTGTGCCCCATACATTTTAAAAGTTAAACATAATGTAATCCCTTTCTCTTAAACAAAGACTTATTTTGCTAGTGGTAACAGCAGAATAACAGGTAATATGCTGATTTACTTATTTATTCATTCTTGGATTACAACCTTTGAGCACAAAACAGCTCATTTACAAAGGCTCCATGTCAGCAGGAGGGGAAACATACATACATACGTACATGCAATTGAATATTGAATAAGTAACATACATACAATTGGACATTAGGTAGGCAACAGTATACAATTTAAAACAGCTTTAAATGAATTGCAAAGAATCCTAGCAAGAGAGTCAAACAAGTAGCCAAGTGAGTCACACTAACGTTGCAGCCCAGAGGGCATTGTCAAACAGGGAAGAAAGGAGGAATTTAGGAAGGCTAAGAGAAGGTGAAGGAGAATCAAGTAGGAGGTGATGGGAGAGAGGGCAAAGGTACAAGTGGGGGAAAGGATGGCAGGGCAGAGGACAGAGCTATATGGGAGGGAGAGGTCAGGCGAGTGGGCAAGGAGTGGCCAGTCAGAAACTTACAGTGAGACAGCCCAGTTAGGTGGAACAATCGCAGGAACTGTTAGAAACATAGAAACATAGACTTTGACAGCAGATAAGGACAGCTTGGCCCACCTAGTCTGCCCATTTCCCTACCTACTGAATAAGCTGCAGATCTTAGTTAACCAACAGCCTATTTCTTCCTACCCCCCACAAGAATTGCCTTATGTCTGTCCCATGCATTCTTGAATTCTCCAACAGTTTTTGACCCCACAACCTCCTCAGGAAGGCAGTTCCATGTGTCCACCACCCTCTCTCTGAAAAAATACTTCCTCACATTGCCCCTGAGCCGTTCCCCCTATCTTCAAATTGTGTCCCCTAGTTCTTGCACATCTCTTTTTCTGAAAGATGTTACCCTCTTGGACTTTGTTGATTCCACTGAGGTACTTAAAAGTTTCTATCATGTCCCCCCTCTCCCTCCTTTCCTCAAGGGTATACATTTTAAGCTCCTTTAGTTTCTCTTCATATGGCTTCTCTTGCAGACCCTACACCATTTTAGTTGCCCTCCTCTGGACTGCCTCCATCCTGTCTATGTCCTTGTAGAGATGGGGTCTCCAGAACTGCACACAATACTCTAGATGGTGTCTCACCAACTGTCTGTGCAGAGGGATAACAACTTCCTGTTTTCTGCTGCTGATGCCTCTCCCTATACATCCCAGTATCCCCTCCCTACTGCCTTCTCACATTGCTTGCCAACCTCATGGTCATCTGATATGATTACCCCCAGGTCCGTTTCCATTTTTGTTGTTGTTACTACCTCCACCCCCACTGTGGACTCTTTCCCTGGGTTTTTGTTTCCCAGGTGCATTATTTTGTACTTCTTTGCATTGAATCCAAGCTGCCATACTTCTAAACATTCCTCCAACCTTGCCAAGTTCCTTTTCATCCTTTCCATGACCCCTTGTGTATCAATCCTGTTGGAGATCTTTGTGTCATCTGCAAAGAAGCATACTTTTCCTGCCAGTCCCTCTGCAATGTCACTTATAAAGACATTAAAAAGGACTGGACCCAGTACTAAACCCTGTGGTACCCCACTAGTAACCCCCCTTTCTTCAAAGTGGACTCTGTTTACTATTACCTTCTGTGTCCTGCTATCCAGCCAATGTTTTACCCAGGCTACCACTCTGGGACCCACTCCCAGACTGGCTAAATTGTTTATTAATCTTTTGTGTGGAACAGTGTCAAATGCCTTGCCAAAGTCTAGGTAGGCCATGTCCACAGCCCCTCCCTGGTCTACTATTTTGGTCACCCAGTCAAAGAAATCAATTAGATTCATCTGACATGACCTTCCCACTGTGAATCCATGCTGTCTTGGGTCCTGTGCCCCACTGGCCTCTAGGTACTCAACAATTCTTTCCTTCAGAAGTGATTCCATTATTTTCCCTACCAAAGAGGTCATACTGATGGGTCTGTAGTTTCCTGCCTCTGTCTTGCTCCCACGTTTGTAAAGGAGAATCACATCCACCCTCCTCCAGTCCTCAGGTACCACACCATCCTCCCACGATTTATTAAAAAGGGTAGTCAGTTGCCAGCCCGGTGGCATTGAGGGCTGAGGCACTGGATGCCTTACCTCAAGCCACGCTGGTCACCCGTGTTCGGGAATGAGCATGGGTCATCGGGGGTTGGCAGGGAGGAGAAAGATCAAGCATCTGTTGGACTGCTCTCCTTCTCCGGGGTGCGGGGACGCTAGCTGTCAGCACTCCACTGGCCCCTAGAGGCTGCTGGGGGGCAGCGCACTGATGCTACAGCTGAAGGGGAGGAGACAGGCAGACTCTTGGTGAGACCGCGTGCGGTAGTGTGCGCTCACTCACTGCAGGCATCATTGCACACCCTGCCTCCTCACAAGGGGAGAAAAGTGGAAAATAGCTCCAGCTGGATGATGTGGTCCCCACAGCGCTACCTCTGTGAAGGCATCTACCTGGCATGGATCCATTTGGGGTGGGTTGAGTCGCTCCCCACCACCCTGCCATGAAGGGTAAGTCGTGGGGTGCACAAGGGAGGGGGTCTAACCTTCGGGGTAGGGCTGCAATGGGGACAACTGAAGGCAGAACCTGGGAGCTTGGAAGAAACAATACATCAAAAAAAAAGGGTAGTCAGTGGTATTACTAGTTCTCCCCTTAATTCTTTTAGAATTCTGGGGTGAATCCCATCAGGCCCCATTGCTTGGCCCAACTTCAGTTTTAGGAGTTCTTTCAGAACCCTTTCTTCTGTGAAAGGACTATGATCGACCCCCCTATCCAGAGTGCTTCTGTTAATTGGATTAGGCACCTCCCCCTCCTCCTCCTCTTTTGTGACTACTGAGCAGAAGTATTCATTCAGTGTCCCTGCTTTTTCACTCTCCCTCTCTGCCCACCCACTGTCCATTCTCTTCAGCCTCACTATCCCTCCCTCTGTCTTTCTACGCTCCCTAATGTACCTATAAAAAGGTTTTATACCCCTTAACTGAGCTGGCTATCTTTTCCTCAGTTTGGGCCTTTGCTATTCTGACTGCCTTCCCTGCTTCCTTCTGCCTTAACTGGTGCAATTCTCTGTCCTGCTCCTTCTGTGTTTCCTTATACTTCCTAAATGCTATATTTTTCTCCCCAACCTTCCCCGCCACCTCTTTTGAGAACCATAGTGGCTTTTCCTTTCATTTTGATTTGTTTATTTGCTTAACACAAGGGCTTGTTGCCTCTGTGATGGCAGTTTTGATGTTTCCCCATTGTTGCTCCACCACTCCTTCTTGCCTGTTTGCTAGTGTTTTTCTAAGGCACTCTCCCATTTTGACAAAGTTAGCCCTCCTGAAGGCCAGTACCCTCAATTTTGTATGGCTTGACTCTGCAGCTGAGTTTATCTTGAACCACACTGTTTGGTAGTCACTTGTTCCCAGATGGCTACCCACTTCTAGATCTGAAATCCTCTCACTGTCCCCATTTGAGAGTACAAAGTCTAATATTGCTCCCTCCTGAGTGGGTTCCAACACTAGCTGTCTGAGGCATGCACCCTGTAGGGCATTGAGAATGGCCCTGCTCTTATTTATTTATTTATTTATTTATTAGATCATTAGTTTACAGACCTTTGAGTCAAAGACTCATTTACAAAGGCACTTCGTCAAGACAGCAATACATCACAGCAAACAAAACAGTACACTACATAACGCTTAGATTAAAAAAGCACACAAGAGGTGTGTTCCCCAAATACCTCAGCAGCTCAGTCTAACCATCCCCTCTTCTACTTCAGGAAGGTAAGGCTGAATGAAGCTCACTGCTATATTACTGCAGCTATCTCTAAATCTAGATCTAGTAGCGACACCCTGGACCTTAAGCTTCAGTTGCTCACCCTCGATGAGGTAATTCATCCATTAACAAAAATCCTAAACCTCTCTCTCAGCTGTGGAAAATTCCCAGACCTATGGAAAACAGCCACCGTGACACCCGCCCATAAAAGTGGGGACAAGACGATTCACTCAAATTATCACCCTATCTCCATACTGCCCCCACTCTCTAAGGCACTTGAGTGCATTGTGGCTGATCAACTTACTGACCACTTTGATAAATACAATATACCTTGTCCACAACAACACGGCTTCCAGAAAGGTCACAGCACCACCACAGCCCTTCTTGGGTTCACTGGAGCTTTGCACAAATCCCTTGACAATGGCCTTCTCATAGGGGCCGTTTTCGTTGACCTCTCCAAGGCCTTCGATACAGTACACCATGAACTACTAATACACCAACTACTGAATGCCGGGCTATCACCTGACTCTTCTCTCTGGATTAAAAGCTACTTAGAAAACTAGTCACAGAGAGTAAAAATTGCGAACGCTCTTTCTAACACCCTGCCTGTTCGATCTGGTGTCCCACAGGGATCCATACTGGGACCCCTCCTTTTTAGCCTTTTCTTAAACTCTCTCCCTTACCACTGCTCTGAGCAGATCATACTATATGCAGATGATGCTGTTGCATTCTCCACTCACAAAGATCCTGCAACTCTTCAACACAACCTTCAGCTTGGTTTCAGTTCTGTAGAGACATGGTTTCTTAATCATAAACTGGTCCTCAATGACATGAAAACCAAATCTATGCTCTTCTGCAGCTCTCATAACCCACACAAGCTACACCACTTGGCTATCTCCACCACCCAGGGGAACACTCTAGATCAGGTGGTGTCCTTCAAATACTTAGGGATACAGCTTGACCCTAATCTCTCCTATGGACTTCTTGTAGATAATGTAGCTAGAGCTGCTAATACACGGCTTGGTCTCCTCTACAAACACAGACCACACCTCACGCCAGAAGCTTTGAAGCTTGCAGTCCTGAGCTCTGTGATCTCTGTAATGGACTATTGTCTCATCATTTATGGCTCAGCCACAACCACAACCCTTAGATGCCTCTCAACTGCCTTAAATAAAGCATGTTGGCTCATCACTGGTGCTCACCACCTCACCCACACATGTGACCTGTACGCTCAGACCGGCTGGCTCCAACTGTCAAACCGCATAAAGTTTCTCACCTGCTCCATGGTCAAAAAAATCTACCTTGGCCTTGCACCTTCTGGGGTCTCAACTCTGTTTCAACAGCGAATTAACAAATGGTGCCTTAGGAGATCCACGCTACAGCTACTGAAAGTCCTCCACTGTCACACTTCACAGGGACAACGCTCTTTTGCTTATCGAGCACCACTCTGGTTCAATGGCCTCAGCCCAACCATCTCCTCTGCCCCAACTACTGGTATGTTTAAAACTAGGCTCCGGGACTATCTCACTACCAACAGCTCCAGTGACTGCCCAATTTAAACTTGTTTCTCCACTTCCCTTTCTGCTCTAGTTGTCCCCCCCCCCCACTGGATTCTACTCTCACATCTTGGTATACTCAATGCTGCAGTTTTCACCCTCTCGCCACCCTTCCTACATTCCTTCTCCCCCCTACCCTCTTCCCTCTCCCTATGACTCTGGCACTTATCTGTTGTCTATTTTCTCTGACAAATGCCGCAGGCTGCCTCGTTACAATGCTACCCTTGAACTGTATTAATCTGTTCTCTGTTTGCAATGTCCACATTGTTGTAATGCCTGTCTTGATGTTACCCATAATTTGTATTTCTTTGACGTGGAACCTTTGTAAAAGAGCCATGACTCAAAGGTATTTATAATCCTAGACTTGATAAATAAAAAAAAAATGGTGTTACAAGAATTCATTGGTGGTATAAGCTTGGTAACAGGTAGATCACAGTAGTCATAATATAGGTACACAAACACCACGTTAGGTAGCAACCAGAATTATTTTATTACATTAGTCAGCAGATGTTGCCTGAGACTCCAGGCATATACAGCAAAAGTAGACAGAGCAAACCCAGCCTAGAGGTGAGGGTAAGGGGCAGGTGGGGGATTATGTGAAGTTGCAGCAGTGAGTGCTTGTCAGATGGCTTCTGAGGCAAGACCTTGAAAGGACCAAGCTTAGTGGAGTCAGCTATGTTGGCTGGGAGGGAATTGAATCAAGAGGAAGCCCTATAGCAAAAGGATCTCTGGGCCATAGAGGTCCTTACTCTGGGGACAATAAGGAAGGTTCTGACAGTGCTGCGGGTGGAGACTGAGGGGGAGGCATGCTGCAGGGAGGTGGCGACCCCAGAGGGGAGTGCCCTAGCAGGGTCTTTTTTACAAGAAGACAGGTTTGGAAGTGAAGTCTTTCTTCAAGGTTGAGCAAGTTGGTGGTGGAGAACAGCAGGCATGTATGGATGCGCCTAGGGGCTCCCAGCATTAGCCTGCAGGCCTTGTTTATAGAGAGCTGGATTCTTGCAAGCGCAGTGTTCTTGGTTGCAGCATAGATGGGCAGCCCATTGTCAATTAGTGACAGGACAGAGGAGGTGATTGCCAATCTAAGGGCCTCTAGTGGCTGCAGCAAAGGTGCTTCAGTTAACATCTGGCATATTCAGGTCCCCCATCAACAGTATCTCCCCTTTCTCTGCCATCCTAAGGATGCCTTCTATCATATCTTTGTCCATGCCTTCCCCCTGAGATGGGGAGTCTGTATACAACCCCTGTGCAGATTGTGGTGCCATTTCCAGTCTCTAAGGTGACCCACAGTGCCTCCTCTCCTCTCTGTTTACTCTTTTCTTCTGTTGCTTTTATCCCTTCCCTTACATAAAGAACTACTCCTCCCCCTCTTCTACCCTCCCTGTCTGTCCTCTAGGTTGTATACCCTAGTATGTTATCATCCCAGTCATGGTTCTCTGTGTACCATGTTTCTGTGACTGCCACAATATCCAGGCATCCCTCTTCCATCAAGGCCACCAGTTAAGGGAGCTGGTTGCCCAGATTACAGGCATTGGTACTCATAACCCTCCATTTCTTGATGGCCTTACCCCTTTTTGCCCCATCACTGTCCTTACTGCCTTTGTCATTTTCTCCATTTACCCCTATCGACGTCTCTATCTTGGTGTTTACCTCACTAACTACTCTGATTTGGGGGGGCTGGGATTTCCCTGCTCTTTTCCAGTGCCTCCCCCCTTGGCTAGTTTAAATGCTTGCCAATGAAGCATTAAAACCTACCACCTAGGATCCTGGTTCCCCTCCTGGACAGATGCAGACCATCACACCATTATAGGCCTGCATCACTCCAGGTGGACCCCCAGTCCCCAATGAAGCCAAACTCCTGAGCTCTGCACCAGTTTTTTCAACCACTAATTGAATCCCATGGTGTGGAGCATCCTAGCCTCACCCATGCCATAGACAGACAGCACCTCTGAGAAGGTTACCATACGTGCTACTTGTCTAAGGCCCCTCCTCAACTCCACAAACTCTTCCTGCACTGCTCTGATCCCTTTCCCAGCCAGGTCATTTGTCCCTAGGTGGACAATGACATTCAGCTCCCTCCCCCATGCAGCTGCTCCTGCGATCCTGAGGATTAGCTCCCTGTCCCTCCAAGGCATGGTGCCAGGCAGGCACCTTACCTCCCTCTCCCCTTACTCCCCCAGTTTTACCCTCCTAACAATGGAGTCTCCCACCAGGAGTTGTTTCCTTCCCCATGTGGGGTCCCATGTCACCCTCCTGCTGGTCTCTTTTAAGGAGGTTCCCAGCATCCTCCTTGATCTCCACTGTGGGTTCCTGCAAAGAGGAACCACACTCTGCCAGAACGGCATATGAATTGTGGAGAGGTACAGTACAACTGGAGGGATACACCTCTGCTCCACCACCCTCACCCTCCCTGATCCCACTGTGGTCCAACCACTCCTCTTTCTTGGCAACCTCTGAGGCAATGGTGGTGGCCCTGGTGGCCTCTAGGTGGGAGAGGAGGTCTCCCAGATCCTGGCCAGCTCAGCCTGGAGATGAGCAACCTCCTCCCTCAGCCCCGAGAGGTGCCTGCAGATGGGAATAGCTTATCCTCTTTGAGACCCCAGATAACTCACACATCCCCAAAACTAACCTAGTTTAGATTTGAAGCAATATATTGCACTTGCAACGCAAGAATGACAATTGAGGTATAAGCCCACAAAGGAGTGAAATACGTCACCCAAAGAAGACTATCCCATATTGGATACTAGAGTGCCTGTTTCTTAAAGGCTTTTTAACCCCCCCACACACACACACACATAACTGAAGCACCCACCCAAATAGCTAGGGGAAGCTCTTCATTTTTATCTATGATAAATGTTTGCAAGTTTAAAATAAATATTATCATATTATCATTTCCATGTGCTTAGTTGTTTAAGAAAGTAATACTCTGGTGACTATGCTGAGATCAACAGCAATGTCACCACACACAGCTCCAGTATGGTGCCCGAACCAGTTTTCTGTTGATATTAAAAACATTGTCAATTAATTATAAACATCCAGGGCCAGATATTCAAAAGGGTTGCACCATGCGCAATAGGGTTGCGCATGCGCAAGTCCGAAAGTGCGCCATTCTGCGATATTCAGCAGGAGGCAGTTGTGCCGCCAAAAACAGGCTGAGCAACAGCGCAATGCAAATGAAGGCATGCGCAACCGAAGGGGGTGGATCCATGCATAAAGAGCGCAATGCGACATTCAAAGACTGTAATGCGCAGGAAACGGGGTAACCGGAAGTTGCGCCCCAGCAGAAATGAGCCAAAATAAAGGCTCAAGGAAGAGGCGCAAGAACGCGACAGGGAAGATACATGAGGCAGAGAGACAGAGGCCAGAGCAACAAACAGTGAAGGCCAGGGGTGCACAGGACAGAAGAGGGCAAGGGAAGGTGTAGGGGCCACAGAGTGCAGAGGCCAGTAGGTGTACCAGGTGCAGTGGAGTAGCAGTCAGGACAGCGGGGTAACAGAGCAACATCAGCCAGGGGTCACAAGCCAGGGAGATGGACAGTGCCAGCTTCCACATGGAAGCTGTAATGAGGGGTGAGAATGCATGCTGCGAGGGGCGTGGCCGTGGAAGGGCCCATCGTGCGCACCCCAACAGGCAGTACCGTGCGCATCAGCTTTGAGCTGTACACAGATGTAGAGATCGTGGGCTGGTACCGCCTGAACAGGGCAATACTGAGACGGCTCTGTGAGCTGTGCAGTGATGTGATGCAGGCACCCTCACGACAGAGTCACGCTCTGTCGGTGGAGACCAAGGTGACAGCCTGCATGTGCCTGCTCACCACGGGCACCTTCCAGAGGCTGACAGGGGACACCACAGGCATGACACAGTTGGCCATGTCAAGCATCCTCACCCAATTCCTCAGCGCACTGCTGCCACATGCTGCGGAGCACATCCATTTCACCAACACCGTGGCAGAGCGTACAGCAAACATGCAGGAGTTCAACAGGGTAGCTCGTATGCCTGGCATGCTAGGGGCCATAGACTGCACCCATGTGGCCATACGCACGCCACCTGGCCCCGATGGGGCTGCATATAGGAACAGGAAGGGCTATTCCAGTGTCAACTGCCAGGTGGTGTGTGATGCCACTGGGCGCATAATCAATGTCTGTGCCACACACCCTGGCGGAGCACATGATGCCTTTATATGGTATCAGTCTGCACTGTGCCATTGATTCGAGAGTGGGGACATCCCCACAGGTCATCTAGTGGGTGAGTACGCATGTAGGAATTGCAAACATAGGGCAAGGGTGGGAATGCCACAGGTGCCATGGCAGTGGCGCACAGGGATATTGGCAATATGGACCTGAACATGATACTCATCTCCACCATCTCCACACAGGTGACAGTGGATACTCACTCCGTCCCTGGCTGCTCACACCATACCGGTGCCCCATGACCCCATCGCAGCAATGCTATAATGAGGCGCATGCCGCAACACGCAACATCATCGAACGGGTGTTTGGGATGCTCAAGGCATGCTTCCGATGCCTAGACACCTCCGGCGGTGCCCTACAGTACAGCCCCTCAAAGGCCTGTGGGATATTCCTGGCCTGTTGTATCCTGCACAACATGGCCAAAGACTGTGGGATAGCCATTCAGGTCAAGGAGGGGGACAGCGATGGGGATGCCAGCGGCGCCGGTGGTGATGGTGATGAGCAGCCCCCTCCTTGGACGGCGGGACTCCCGACTGATCTGGCAGGCCCAGCTGCACCGGGACACCATCACGGAGGAGCATTATGCACGACACAGGTAAGTCAAGGGGCCATGTGCAACCAACACTGTCCTGGCGCAACCCACAGGCACACAGAGTAACACACCAGGGGTGCATGACAGCAAGGGGAGTGGAAGGGACCAGGCACACAAACACACCATCAGGGAGGGGCGAACAGTCATATGGACACACACACACACACACACACACACACACACACACCAGGCACAAAGCGTACATGGGCAGGTGCACAGCAGAACAGGAACAGACATGGCAAACACACAGATCCACAGACCACACCCATCACCTGTACTGTCCAAGTACGTGTGTCAGATGCTGGGCACCCTTGCACCTTGGAGTACAGTACAATGCAGGCATCATCATGCACACGCACCTGTGGACAGCAGTCGGGATGGTGTTCAGGTGGTCCGTATGTCGGCGTGATGTGCAGGGCACCTACCAGTGCACTGCCCACCATGATGCACAGTGCACACAGGGCAGCACCAGACAGGGCCCGCACTGGGAGACAGGTCAGTCATGTTGCACCATTCCACGGCCACCGCGGATGCGTGGGAGGCCCTGTCGTGAACCAACAGCACTGGCAGGCTGAGCAGGGGCCACATGGGGTGGCACCGATGGACCAACAGGGGTCCCACTGCGCGATCGCGACCGTGTCCACAGTGGGGTCTGTAGTATGCCAAACATACCTGCACCAGGGGTGCTCGGGATGCCCACAGCAGAACCTGGCATCGACAGGCTTGGTGTCGCACGACGCCGGGAACGGGGAGTGGAGAGTGTACTGTGTGGGGTGCATGGTACAGGAGCACCTGCTTGTGTGCCCAATGCAGCCACGACAGCGACCAATGCCTGGGTCTGCCTGTCAATGGCGGCGGTCACATCCATCTGCATATGGACCATCTCTGCACGGTCCAAAGCACAGTCCCTGCTGTGCCGCTCCACAGCCACACATAGTGCCTCCACAGATGTTACAACCCGCCTTTGCTGCTGTACTGATTCCCGCAGCAGACGGGTGTGCTCTTCAAATGGGTACTCTGCCACAATGGCATCCTGTCCCCCAGGGTATGGAAGGTCCTGATGCTCAACACCCCTTGAGGGCGGGTGCTGTTCACCAGGACCAGGAATGGGCATATGTTCTCCTCGATCTTTCTTCAGCATTTGATACTGTGGACCATTGTGTGTTGCTTTTCCGCCTGAGGGAGTTATGCGGACTCACCGGTATTGTCATCAAATGGTTTGAGTCATTTCTTACTAACAGGAGGCAGCGGGTTGTGATGGGTAATTTCTCATCCGTACCCTGCCTCCTTTCGTGTGGAGTCCCTCAGGGTTCAGTATTGGCCCCAATGTTGTTCGCAGTATACATGCTACCCCTGGGTGAGATCATAAGGAGGTATGGTTTGAGTTTTCATTGTTATGCTGATGATACTCAGCTATACCTATCCTTTGCCCCAGGAACATCAAATGCAGTGGATGTGCGGAATATCTGTCTGGCTGAGATAAATGACTGGATATCTTCCAGCTGGCTGCGACTGAACCCTAACAAGACTGAGGTACTGGTAGTGGAGTCGAACAGAGCTCGTGATGAGATGGCCTCTGATTCTGCGACTGGCATTGTGCTAGGAGCTGTGTCATTGATGGTCTCCCCAAGGGTGTGAAATCTTGGTGTGATCTTCGACAGGAACCTGTCCATGGAGGCTCAACTATCCCTCGTGGTTCGTTCCTGTTTTTTCCATCTTAGAAATATCACCAGGATTAAGTCCCTTGTTCCGGCTCTGGACCTCCCTACTTTGGTACATGCCTTAGTCACTTCTAGACTTGACTACTGTAATGCCCTCTATCTCGGGGTCTCTGGAATGTCTCTTCACAGACTGCAGTTAGTGCAAAATGCTGCTGCCCGGCTTTTGACCGGACAAAGTAAGTTTTGTCATATCACTCTGGTATTGCTCGAATTGCACTGGCTGCCTGTCAGGTGGAGAGTTTTGTTCAAGTGGGTTTTCTCACCTATAAGACCCTACATGGACAGGCCCTGGTTACCTTTCTGATCTCCTGGTACGTCCACCTCTGTCTGGGATCTCCGCTCCTCTAGTGGTGGCCTCCTCAAAGTTCCGAGAGCAAGGTTGAAATCAGCAGGGGATCGATCATTTGGAGTTGCTGCTCCAGCTCTCTGGAACTTGTTGCCGCTTGAAGTGAGAGGGGCCCCCACTATAGAGGCCTTCAAGAGTCATCTGAAGACCTTTTTATTCATGCAGGCTTTTGGATATTAAGTTTTATATGTATGATATTTTAATGTAATGTACATGGTACACGGTATGACATACTGTATAGTTTCTGTGCGGCGCCCAGAGCCTTTGGGATTGGGTGTCTTTTTAAATAAAATTGACATTGACATTGACATATCAAAGGGTGGTGGGCATGTGCCACCACTGGACACTATACCCCCAGACCTGGTGGGTGACTGCTGCTGCTGCCCCTCCAACCGCTGTGCCCCAGGGACCACTCGTTCCACTGCTGTGGCCGCAACAGTGCCAGACACCTGCACAGCCACTGGTGCTGCCCCACCGGTGCTGACAGGCACAGCCTGGGACTGTGCCGACATGCTGGCACACACGTTGAACCAGCTAGGCCCAGGGGCACGTGCTGGCCTGCTGTGTGTCCATCATGGGACACACACATGTCACTGCCCATTGTGGTCCTTGCATCATCAATGGTGCAGGTACGTGCTACAGCCACAGTCACAGCGTGCTGAGACACAGGCTGTGCACCCCCCACACCAGACTCACCGACACCAGAGTTGGCAGCCCGGTGTGCATGCTGGTGCAGTGCATGCTGGCTGGTGACAGAGGTGGATGGACCCTCCTCCATGTCCAGCAGGTCTTCCTCACTGCCTGGAACCACCACCACCATCCCCTGAAGATGAACCGGATCTGTAACAGAAAGAGAGGACATGTGAGTGCGTGTGAACAACCTTCCCCCCCAACACCACCACCATGTCATACCATGCAGTGATGGGCTTCCACCTGTCTGGAATCCACCTCCTGGTACGCCCTCAATAGCACTCCACTGCATTGATGCAGCCAGTCAGTCCTCAGCCAGGGTCAGCTCCACCACCGCTGGCTGGTCCCCGCCAGTGCCAGCACGTGCCGCCCTGAGGGCTGCCACCTTCTCCTTCACCCTCCTGTGGTCTGTCCCCATCTTCTTTTTGCATTCCTGCATGGAGCACTGGTGGCTTCCGTGCAGGTTCACTGCCCGAGCTACCCCCTCCCATGCAGCCGCACGGGTCTGAGAGGTGTCCCGCCGTCCACTCAGTAGTGCCTCCTCCTCCAGGTAGGCCTGGAAGAGGGCCTCTGTCTCCGCCATGGTGAAGTTGGACCTCCTCCTCCGCCCACCATCCTCACCCTCACCTTGGCTCTGCTCGGTCATGGCGATCTGTATTGGTGGAAGTGGACACCTGTCACTGTGCATTCTACAGCATTATCCCATGACCATTGTCCAGAACATCACACAGCATGCAACCCACCTCTCACGTGCAGTAACCGAATCTGGCCAGCGCAGCCCAATGTCGCACATTTATAGCGCAATGCATGCAAATTAAGAGTGGAGCAACTGTAACGAGATGCAAATTGCGCCACTGCGCTTTTTAATGGCTGATCAGATGATTTGCATGTGTGGGCTGAAGATCGCGCCATTGCGCTCTGCGCAATACGGTTGAGCCGGCTGAGCCAATAGCGCAGATCTGTGACTGTGTGGTACACTGCATTGCGCATGCCCAGGTAGCTTACGCAGGCGTCTGCCGCACTGATGATGTGCTGTGCGCGATCGGCAATTCAGGCCATGGCCACCACTGTGCCAGTGGCGCTACAGCACTTGGCACCATATGGCGCTGTGGCACTACTGCGCAATAGTCCACTGTGGCACTGGCACATAAGTGATCGGTCGAGCAGGATGCATAGACGTCAGATGGCGCTGTGCATGGCCTTGTGTCATAGACCCCTGACCTGGTGTCCAACCTTTGCCCCCTGGCGCTGTTCGGCTGCCATGTGTACGGCTCTGTTGCGCTGTTTGGTGACAGGCGCTATGAACTCCAAGCGGCACTATCTGAACAGTAGCGATTGGAACTATGGTGGTCTATTGCGCAACATTTACATGGGTTGTTGCTGTATATGGGTGCCATATTGCCTGCTGTACGACCGCAATTATGGCACGCAGGAGAGCTCCCCAATGGAGTCAGGTGGAGGTGGCCAACCTGGTGGCCCTGGTTGAGCCCCACTTTGAGGCACTGTAAGGTGATCAGCCCCTCACCATGGCCCTCACCCAGGTGTGGCTGCAGGTGGCCACTGACCTGGTGAGGGTCACAGGGTGGTTCGGGTCTGCGGAGTAGTGCAGGCACAGATTTAGTGACCTCTGCAGGAGGGAGCCGGATGTGCTGCGATGCCTCAGGTCACGTGCCACGAGGGGCATTGTGCCTAGGCCAGGTGGGTGTACCATATATGCACCTGTATTCTCCGTAGGGGTGTGACTGTGTTTTGGTGACGGTGCATGGGGGATGGCTCTGCCATGGTTGATCTGAGTAGTGTGCAGGTGTGAGATGCATGGGTCTGGCTGTGGGCAGGCACACTCACTGGGGCAGGGGGCAGTCTGCTTTGGGGTCACACTGATGTTTTTCTCAACATTTGTCACCCACAGGCCTGGTGGAGAGGATGCAGGCACAGGCTGAGGAGGGCCGTGGCAGGGCCCAGGTGGTGGACAGAGGAGGCATGAGGGGTGGGCCACAGCGGCAGCAGCAGCAGCAGCAGCCACAGCTGCTTGATGAGTGTGAGTATCATTACATCATGGATGCTATTGCATGCTGGAGAGGGTGGGCATGACCACCAGCCATGGACAACACAACCATGCATGACACAGGCGACAGTCATCACTGTCCAGTGTCACTGCATGTCTGTGCATCACTGTGGTCCATGCATGCACTGGGCACATGGCTGTGGAACTGGCATCCCACCACATTGCCACGTCACTTGACAGCCTTGTTTGTGCTGTGATGGACATGGGCAGTGTGGGTGTGCAGTGGTGCACATAGCTGGTGCTGCCTGGTTGGGCGTGTCATGTGCATGGTCACTGTGGGTGGGTGCATACCATCACAGGTGCGGGGCACTAGGCTATATGCCTTGCAGGATGGGTGGTATTCAGGGTTGTGGACAGTCACAGCCATTGACTGTGTTCCCTTTTCCTAGGTCTCAACATCCTATGCCGGATGGACCATGCCCTCCAGCGGCTGACGAGGGTGTCGGTCGCGACACATGACCTCCTCTGGGACATGCAGCGCCATGTGGTCAGGCGACGCCGGAGGAGGCGGGAACAGCAACAGGCAGCAGGAGACCAGCCTGCCAGGCGCTGAATGTGCTTCCCCTTCCCACTTCACCCATCCCTCCCACGCTGCCTTCCCTCTCCCAGTTGTTCAACCCTACCCCTTACCCACCCCTACCTTGTACCCCTACCCCCCTTGTCTTGTACATATCTGTATATAGTTGTGTTATTGGTGTTGTACATATCTTTTTCAAATATATATATTTTGTTATGAATACTGTGGTGGTCTCTGATTTGCAGCTGGCTATGGTTGCTCAGTTGCAGTGGTGTGCATGCCATCTGGGTTGGTATGGTCCTGGGTGTGTGTGTGTGTGTGTGTGTGTGTGTGTGTGTGTGTGTGCATGTGTGTGTGCATGGGGAGGTGCCTCTGGTGTGGGAGTGACTTTCAGTCAGCCTTGCCATCTGCTGCCGCCCACTGCTGGGTGCCCAGGGTGGGTCATGCTTGTATGGTTCTGTGCTACACGAGGTTGCAGTGTGCCGGGGGGGATGCATGGTGTTTACTGCAGTGACAGTCACTGCACATGGGTGGTGTCTTGGGGTCACGGTGCAGGGTGTGCTGTGCAGAAGGGGGGGCTGATGTGCACTGTGGTTGTCAACCCCCTGTGTGTGGCAGACTCAGCCTGCCAGTGGTTGTGCTGGGGTGTCATGGCCCTGCTGTGCTTTGTTGGCTTGTCCCCATGGGCCACTGGATCATCCATCCCTCCCCCAGTGATGCTGTGCATGGGGTGTGCGGGTGTATTGTTGGTTCTGCAGTGTGTTCCTGTGCCCATGTGTGGCATGGCTGGTGGTGGGCCCCAGCCTGCCTCCCTGGTTGTGCAGTTCCATTGCTCTACTGGGGGGGGCTCTGCTTGCGCTATGGCACCTCTGGACTGCTCAGCTGGGCTAGCCTTGTTGCGCTATGGCGCATCATTTCTGCTCAGCTTCCCCTTCCTGGTTGCGCTATGGCGTAGTTTGTGCGATATTCAGACGTTGGCTGCTTGCGCAGTTTGTCTTGCTCCATGTTTGAATATCGCGTCTGTTGCGCATATGTGCAATTGACTTGTGCTTGCTCCTGCTGTTACGCACTTTTTGGGCGCAGTTTGAATATCCGGCCCCCAGTGTTTAACATTACTGGACAAAAAAGTCACATTAATGTCATATTTAAATGTGGTGACATTTCTATGAAGTCATTAGAAAATGCTGAAAACATTTTGCTTTACTTACTATGAAACGACTATATAGTGTAACATCTTATTTGCACCAGGGTCCCAATATTTCAACCTGCTTCACAATAAAAAACATCATATCACCATATTAATAAAAACAGTCACATCATATGCATGTATGTATGTATTTGGCTGTTTCTATGTTCCCCCTTCCCCAGGATGCACCTGGAATCGAGCAGTACTCTGCTCAGTGTGCCCTCCAGGTAAAACTTTTAAATAAATAAATAATAAAAAACTGTACACATCATAAAAAAGCATCATATTATCATATTAATAAAGTCCCACCAATATTTCAGAACAGACGGTGCATACACACTATTTGATGTTGTTTTCAATGAATGGAATCCCACCTGTGTCAACTTCAATATGCTGCATTAACATAGAAACATAGTTGTTGGAGGCAGATACGGACTGCAAGGCCAATCCAGTCTGCCCATTTCTTTTTCTACCTTATAAATTCTCCCCTATTCAGATTTTTTTTTAATTTGGATAGTGTAAACCTTGAATATCTGGCACTGGAGTTTAATGTTGGGTCAGAGAAACCTTTCGTAGTGGTTGGGGGGTATCGCCCACCTAACACAACAGTACAAGTGTTTGACTTACTGCAGGATTCACTAGCCCCATTTGTTTTCTCCCATGAGCTGTTAGTTCTGGGGGACTTAAATGCTGACTGGTTTCACCCTGTAAAATCCCAAAGAATCAGGAAAATGGCTTTGGAGCTTGGGTTGTACCAATTAACCTCAGAACCCACCAGGATTAATATTCGTAATCCTGGTGATTCTTCTTTGATTGATGTGATTCTTAAACTGTCCCAACAACTATGTTTCTTCTGGGGTAGATGCAGACTTGTTTAGTGATCATAATATTGTTTACTATATCAAAGGGAAAATTAAAGTGAAAGGATCCGCTAGGCTCTTGAAGTTAAGATCTTATAAAATGTTTGATTATTTTTCCTTTTTAGCAGACCTAGGGAATATTAAGTGGGATCGTCTAGAACAAATACCCGATATAAACCTAGCTTTGGATTATTTTGTGTCAGAATTTCTCCTTGTATGTAATAGGCATATGCCAGAGATTACTAGGAGAATAAAAGGTAATTCTGCCCCGTGGTATACCATTAAACTTTTTAAGTTGAGGCTTGCTAAAAATAAAGCTTGGGCCCAGGGACAAGCTTCAGGAAAGATTTGTGATTGGCAACAATACAGGAAATCAAGAAACCTGTATGTGGCCACACTAAGGGATACTAAAAATAAGTACTACAAGGCCAAAACCAAAGAATCAATAGGGAAACCTGGGAAATTTGGGGTACTTATATGGGGAATTAAAGGGACAGACAAGGGGGAAGACACCTATTAATTTATCTGGGGAGGAATCCTTCGGGAGAGAGTTGTCACTTGCTGATAGGTTTAATGATTATTTTATAGAGCCGGGCAATTTCTTTGACAGCTCAGTGAACCTCTTTTTAATCCTGTAAGTCATATGGAAGGGGACTCTAAATTTGTTTTTGATGCTGTATTGAGTGGTGAGGTGTTAGAAACTTTGTTGCAGTTAAACATCTCTGGAAGTAGTGGCCCTGATCGTTTGTCTCCAAGGATGTTGAAATATGCAGCAACCCACATTTTGGACCCATTAACCTTCCTGTTCAATCATTTGATAGAGGAGGGATGTATCCCAGAAGGCTGGAAGTCAGCCAGAATCATCCCCATTTTTAAGGGGGGGTGATCCTGGTCGACTGTCCAACTATAGACCTATATCTATATTACCTCTGATTAGTAAGGTGTTGGAGAAACTGTTGGCAAGATGGTTGATGGAGTACTTGGAAAGAGAAAAACTGATGGATCCATATCAGTTAGGTTTTCGGAGGTCTCATGGCACTGTGATGGCCATGTCGGAGGTCCTGGATGAGATCGGCAAGGCAATTGATGTCCAATGGTTATACTGGTGCAATTCTTGTCACTTTCTCCAGGGCTTTCGACATGTTTGATCATCAGAATTTGCTTATGAGACTGCCCTAGGTAGGGATGAGCCATTCAGTTTTGGATTGGTTTATCGCCTATCTTTCTGACAGACGGCAGGTAACAGCTGTAAATGGAACTGTGTCGGCTATGCAGGTGGTACGGAGAGAAGTGCCCCAAGGACCAGTTATGGGCCCTTTATTATTTTTAGCATATCTGAAAGATCTTGGGCATTATGTGGGGGCCTCTCGTTACCACCTGTATGCCGATGACACCATTTTATACTGTTTGGATGAATCAGCTTCAGTAATACAACTTACACTGCAGAAAAGTTTTAACGATATAAAAAAGTACTTTGTCAACTCAAAGTTAAAACTTAATTCCTCAAAAACTAAATGTATGTTGTTTGGGTCTTCCATGAAATGGAAAGATGACTTGATTTTGGAAATTGTGGATAATAGAGGGAAGGGGCTAGAGTTAGTTAATCAATATAAATACTTGGGATTTTGGTTAGATAATTATGGGTCAGGAAATTTGCATGTAGATAATTTGATCTCCCAGGTTAATAAGCAGGTCTGTTTCCTTTTTTGGAACAAAAATTACTTAGATTCTGTGACACTGGACCTGATAGTTAAGATGCAGATTTTCCCTTTAATCGATTATGGGGATGTTTTATATGACAGAGCCACTAGGGATTGAATAACAAAGTTAGATGTTCTAGTTAATCATCTTGCCAGACTGATTCTCAGGTGTCTAAAACTTACTCATCATTGCAAATTCTGTGAAAGAATAGGTTGGTTATCATTAAGTAGGAGAAGAATGACACATAAACAGCTGTTTGCTTATAAATGTGGGCTGGGTTCCGTTCCTATATATCTAAAGAATAGATTTTCCTTTAGATGTGTTGAATTAACATTGAGAAATCAAGTTATTACGGATATGGTTTTCCCCCTTGTAAAATCAAAACGTCCCCAATATTTATTTAGTAATTATATTCCGATATGTTGGAATAGCCTTCCTCATGAATATAAGCAAAAGATTGGTAAGCCCTTATCAACATCCCATCTAAGAAGACACCTGATATCTATACAGGAACCTTGTAATTGTTATTGAGATTGTCTTTTCTTTTATGTTTTTGTACTGATGTTTGTTGTTTGATTGTATTTATTATGTTGAGCGTTGACCTGTATTTTGTATTTTTGTAAAGGTTACCATTGAGAATGAGTTTTTTACTCAGTTGGTTTTTACCTTGAATAAACAAACAAACAAACAAATGTGCCATTGGTCCTGCTCTGTCAATGGCCTATCTATTCATACTCATCCGTATTGCTCCCTTATGCCTATCCCATGCCTGTTTGAAGCCCTGCACTGTATTCATATCCACCACTTCCTGAGGTAGGCTGTTCCATGCATCCACCACCCTTTCTTACCCCTTGAATGGCCTCCCTTTAATCTCATGCTGTGTCCTCTTGTCTTGCTATTTTTCTTATATTGAAACATGTTGGACTCTTTCACCTTGTTAATGCTCTTAAGGTGTTTGAATGTTTTGATCATATCACCACTTTCCCTCCTTTGCTCTAGGATATACACATTGAGCTCCATTAATCTGTCCTCATATGTTTTCTGATGCAGTCTCTGCACCATTTTGGTTGCCCATCTCTGGACTTCCTCAATTTGGTTAATTTCCTTATGAAGGTGTGGACTCCAGTACTGCACCTAGTGCTCCAGATGGGGTCTAACCAGTGTCTTGTAAAGAGTGATTATTACTTCCCTCTTCTGACTTGTGATACCCCTATTAATACAACCTAACATCCCCCTAGCCTTACCTACTGCTTTAGTGGTCTGTTTGGATGATTTCAGGTCATCGGTGATGATGATGCCCAAGTCTCTTTCTTCCCTTGTGACTGCCAGCAACTCCCCTCCCAACCTATAGGTGACTTCAGTGTTTCTCTTCCCTATGTGCATGATCTTGCACTTCTTTGCATTAAACCCCAGTTGTCACTCTTCCAACCATTTTACTAGTTTATCCAGATCTCTTCTTATTCTGCCCACCCCATCTGGATCATCTACTCTGTTGCAGATCTTGGTGTCATCTGCAAACAAACAAATCTTACCCTCCAGTCCATCTGCAATGTCACTGATGAAGATATTTATTTTTATTTTATTTTTTTATTGAGAGAATCAGAATTACAATCCTTTGAGTCATAGACTCTTTTGCAAAGGCTCCACATCAGTACAGGAAAGCACAAACATTACATTTAATAACAGTTATACATAGGTCACTCAGTACAGTGTATTTACATTACATATTAGTTACCGCTTCAAAGGCCTAAGAAGACCCTGGGTCACTGTTGTGAGACAAGTCTGGTTACAGAATTCAGAGGTTCATAAGCAGAACCCAGAGTCAGAGTAAATATACAGCTGGATAGTGGGACCTAAGAGTGTGGTCAATAGTATAGCTAGATATTTATCCATGACTATGGTATCTTTTGGTGTACTGACAAGGGGGAAGAGTGTCAGCTACAGCCACAGGCATCAGGGTCAAGGAGAAGGTTTATAATACCAGCTTTGAATTGTCCAAGACTAGGGTCCAGGGAGATTGAGGTTGGTAGGTCATTGAGCCAGAGGGGAGCATGATAATGGAAAGACCTTTGCCCTAGAGAGGTCCTGCAGTGGGGAACTAGGAGGGAGGTACCAGCACAGTGTCTAGAGGCCCTTTTGTGTGTGACTAGCTGAATGAGAGGGTGGAGTCCTATGGGTGCTAACTTTATAAGTATTTTTTGGCTTGGAGGCAAGTGTGGTACTTAAGCCTCCCTTCGAAGGTCAGCCAGTCTGCAAGCCTGTAGAGTTGGCATGTGTGGGTAAATCTATCGCAGCTTGTGACCAGTTGGCAAGCTCTGCTTGAGAGATAGGTTGATGCAGTGTAGGGCAGGTTGGTCTGCGGCGCCATAAATTACAATACCGTAGTCCACCAAAGAGAGGACTGAGCTGGATACAGCGAGATGTAGGGCCTGGGAGGTAGGCAGTGCTTATGTCTATATAGAATCCCCAGCCTGGTGTGTACAGTGGAGGAAAGGTGTTGAATGTGTGTGTGTTAGGTGAGGGATGTGTCCAGGGTGACACCCAGGTATTTGAAGGTAGAGACTTGTTCGAGAAGAAGGCCCTGTGTGTTGGCTATGGTAAGGGGGGCGTTACAGAGAGGGCTTTGACAATGAGCAAAGATCATGGATTTTGTTTTGTTGTAGTTGAGTACTAGGTGATGCTCAGTGAACCAGGATTCTAATTCTTTGAAAAAACCTTGTAGAGCAGTTTGGAGGGAGTGAGGATGGGGGTGTTTCCAGAAAACAACTGGCCCCAGGACTGATCCCTGAGGTACCCCACTTGTGACTTGCATCTCTTCTGACTATACCATTTACCACCACTCTCTGCTTTATGCCTATCAACAAGTTTGCCACCCAGTTGACCAACTTCTGACCAACCCTGAGCCTACCCAGCTTATTAATCAATCTTCTATGTGGAAGAGTATCAAAAGCTTTACTGAAGTCAAGGTAAGAGACATCAACTGCTCCCCCTTGGTCCACCACTGTGGTTACCCAGTCAAAGAAATCTATGAGATTAGTTTGACAGGGCCTTCTTTTTGTCAACCAGTGCTGTCTAGGATCCTGTGCTCCTATGGATTCCAGGTGTTGCACTATACTTTCCTTAAGGAGTGCCTCCATAATCTTGCCCACTGCTGAGGTAAGATTGACTGGTCGGTAGTTCCCTGCCTCCTTCCTGCTACCACTCTTGTGGAGCGGGATCACATGAGCCCTTCTCTGGTCTTCTGGGACCTCTCCTGTGCTCAGAGACTCACTAAACAATTCTGATAATGGCTCTGCTAGTTCCACCCTTGGCTCCTTTAGTACCCTGGGATGTATGTTATCAGGTCCCATTGCCTTGTCCACACTGAGCTTATCGAGATCTTGTAGTCCCTTTCTTTTGTGAACGGACTAGTGCTCACCTCCCTCCCCCCTGTGTCCATGGTGCTGAGCTATGGACCCTGCCCTACCTTCTCTTCAGTAAATACTGAGCAGAAGTATCTATTTAGGATAGATGCTTTTAATAATAATAATAATAAAATGTATTTAATTAAGCGCCTTTCAATATTTCAAAGCACTGTACAATATTAATATGAACAAAACAGATATACAAATACATATAAAATCATGATAGAACCGGAAATGCCTTCCCCCATAAAAAGTCTTAAGTGCCTGCTTAAAACTCCACACTGTTCTGCACTCCCGGAGCTGACGGGGCAGAGAATTTCAGAGGGTAGGTGCCCCAAACCCAAAGGTACATGTGCCAGATGACTTTAAGTTAACCCTCGGAATCTCCAGCAACCCCTCATCAGCCGAGCTGAGCTGTCGCAAAGGGGTGTAAGGAACCAGGAGCTCTTTCAAGTAATCAGGACCCAGTCAATGTAGGGCTTTGTAAGTCAATAGACCTACTTTAAAGGTGATCCGCCACTGTATTGGCAGCCAGTGCAGAGTGTGCAGCACTGGGGTGATATAAGATCTTCTAGATACCCCAGTCAACAAACATGCTGCCACATTCTGCACTAGCTACAAGCAGCGGATATCAACCCCAGGAAGCTCTAGATAAAGGGAGTTGCAGTAATCAAGGCGCAATGTCACAAAGACATGGACCAAAACAGGCAGGTCACTGGATGGAACAAGGTGCCTAATCCAGGCAATGTTCCTAAGTTGGAAAAAGGCAAGCTGTAATGACACTTTAAGCTTCAACATTCTCACAGTATTTACAGAGGTTGGCAGTGCTTTGAATGAATGAAACTGTTTCAGAAACACAAGCAAAACAAATTCTTTGAAGTCTATGTATGAGCAGTAGCAAGTGACATGCAATAAAATATTGCACAGCAGGGAGCATAAAAATCCTGAGCTGTGAGTAGCTTTTTGCTTCCATGGTCTGACTTGACTGCATTGTGTGAAAGCAAGTAGATGTATGCTCATCAAAGGGTAGAATTTGTCTTGCAAGCTGTAAACAACACTTTGTGTACATAAAACCAGAGTGAGTGTCATTCTGCCATATAATGCAGTTAGTCTGATCTTTCCTAACTGCATTACATGGCAGAATGACACCCACTATGGTTTTCCATGCATAAAAATGTAGTTGTTTTTTTTCAGTTAATACTTTTTATTGGTATACAGTATATCAGTTAGAACAATGCAGTTATGCTTCATAACCATGATCTTTTTTTTTTTTTGGAACAGTGTTACAGCAAGGTAAGAAAGAAAATGACCATAGGAAAAGGAAGCATAAATTAAGATGTCTTACATGAGATTGGTACATATGTGACAGTTTAGCTCTGTGTCATTATTGTATTTACAGATATCAGTAAGCAGAGTTGCACATGAAAAAAAATCTGCCACAGGGTAACTAAAAGGAAATGGTGTCCCAGCAAATCAGAAATTATCACTTACATAGTCCAGAGTCAGAGATGTACAGAGGTCCAATTGATTGTCCATAGTGATATGCTGAGACAATTCTCACTTGAACAAGAAGTATTCTTGCACTAAATAGTAAACTTCATGTCCATCTGCAAATATCATCTAGTATAATAAACAAAAAACAAATACATACAAGGCACTATCTAGTAATGAGACTCCAGACCTAAGAATCAGGAGTCCAACTGTCGCTTCTCTTCACTAACTGATTATAACCAAAGTGGGGTGTTACTAGATGTCAGCCTATCCCAGCACGGGGAGAGAGAAATATCATATAGGGGGCCCAACATAGATAGTATTGAGACAATTTGTTTCATAGTTTCATAGTTGTTTACAAGTTCAGGAGGCAGAGCCTATTACTGAACTTGCTACCCAAAGGTGGTTTTCATTTTCTATGTATTCAAATTTAGTATTACCCATGTGTTTGTCTAATGTATTCTTAAAGATATCCATAGATTCACTCTCTACTATTGAGCCTGGTAGTGTATTCCATAGATTAACCATTCTCTGAATGAACCATCAAAGTCTTTTTTTTTGTTTGACACTTAGCTCCTTTTAATATCATATTGTGTGATCTAGTATTTGATGCACAGAATTTTCTTTCAATACCTAATGTTTCTTTTAATCCTGGATCATTAAGAGCTTTATAGATCGTGCATAAGTCTCCTCGAAGATGTCAGTATTTCATTGAATACAGGTCAAGTATTTTTAATCTTTCACCATAGGGTTTATCGGACATACCATTTAGTTTTTTGATCATTTTCCTTTGGAATCCCTCTATTTGTTTCATTCCATGAATTGTGGTAGGTGCACAAAATGGGCCACAATAATCCAGATGTGATCTTACTAGGCTAGTATATAAAGGAAGGATGACCTGTGGTTGTCTGCTTTTAATATTTTTCCATATACTACTCATATTACGTTGACATTTCTTTACTTTGAGAATTGTGTTGTTTTCAAAGGTTAACTTACTGTCTATATTTATATCATGATCTTCTTCATTGTCTGTTGTCTGAAGTATTACATTATTTAATATGTACCCTTTTTTTATTGTTGTGACCCAAATGCATTACTTTGCACTTCTGCTCATTGAATTTCATTTTATTATTTATTGCCCAGATTTCTAGTGCCTCTAATTCTTTTTGCAGAATATCTGTTGCTTCAGAAATATTAACAATACTTCCAATTTTGCAATCATCAGCATATTTAGATATCCATTTGTTATCTGATGGCTGCATTGATGTTATTAGGATATTGAAAAGAACAGGCCCCAGGACAGAACCCTGTGGAACTCTGCTAGTAACCTCGACCCATGAGGATAAAGTTCCCTTAACAGATGTACGTTGTTTACAACTGCATAACCATGAATTGATCCACTTAATTAAGATATATGGAAATTTTTGTTTAGCCAGATGTTCCAAAAGAATTCTATGGGATACTCTGTGAAATGCCTTAGCTAGGTCCAAGAATACAACATCTACCGGAAGTCCTTTATCAAGTGCAGCACTCACATTCTTGAAGAAGTTTAGTTGATTTGTTAGACATGATCTTCCCTTTCTAAAACCATGCTGTGTTGTATCATAAAAGTTATAGTGATTAATGTGTTCTTCCAGTCTATGCAAGATTAGTCTTTCAAAGATTTTCCCTATAACAAAAGTCAGACTTATAGGCCGATAGTTAGAAACGTCAGATTTGTTTCAACTTTTATATATTGGTATAACTACCGCTTCTTTCCAGTCTAATACGCTTTCTCCTACCTCGAGAGATAAATTAAATAGTTTATTAAGAGGGCCAGATAAACAAGAGGAGGTTTCTTTCAGGAAGAAAGGATGCATCCGGTCGGGTCCAGCTGAGGAGGTGACTTTTAATTTCTGTAATTCTTTTGCAGTTTCATCTTCTGTAATTGGTTCAACAGTTATATAATTAAAGTTTGTATTTAAATTATTGTAAAAATGTTCCTTATTAGAGAAGATTTTATGGAAATACTTATTAAATTCCTCAGCTGTTTGCATTTCATTACATATTGTTCCTGAGTTTGTAAGTAGAGGACCTATAGTTGCTTTGGAGCCTCTCAATGAGCCAATGTAATTGTAGAATTTTTTCTTGTTATCCAGTGTATCGCTGGCAGCTATGTGAGATAGATGGTCCAGCTGAGCAATGTGATCCATCGAATGATATGGCTCAGATAAGCAGGGGATCTCTTTAGTTTGCCAATGGCTTTAGATAAGCCACTTAGCCTGTAGACTAAAAATTGATAGCCATCTGACCTGCACCCTAGAAAGTTTAACATTCAGAGGTGGGAGCCCCAGGATCCAGACCATAGGGTTTGCACCGACCGTACACCCTAGCACCTATTCAGCTAATTCCAATACTGCAAGCCAGAAGGATGCCAGCTTCGGGCAATGCCACAATATATGAACCAAGTCTCCCAAATGGATATCACACCTCCAGCATCGATCATTGCCAAGAAGATTCATACGGTATAGCATGCTGGGGGTGTGGTACCAATGAGAAAGGATTTTATGTTGTATAAGCTGGCTACGAACATCCAAAAGATTTTTTTTGGCTCCCCTCCAGCAGGCCAGCCATTGCTCCTCCGAGATAGACTGATTAAGGGCCTTTTCCCATTTGGTCTTAGCCACATTGGAGCCAGAGGGAAGTTGAGACCTAAGAGCTGAATATATATATAGCTAACCACTCCTTTCTTTACAGACAGCCAACTGGAGAAGGGGTTGGGTTGTTCTGTCATGACCCATGGTGTTTCTTGATATAGGCCTGTATGGCACTGCATAGTTGCAGATATTGCCAGAAGGTTTTTTCCCCAAATGATATTCAGCAAGTATTTCCATAAAGAGTCTCAAGTTAGATCCCACATTATCCAGTATCTGAGTTAGTTTAAAGATCCCCTTGTCTGCCTATTCTGTCCAAAACAGTGGTTTCCCCTCAATTGTAAGGGCACTATTGTGCCAGACTGGCATTTCAGCCAGTGAATACAGACTGGCCCTCAACTGCTTGTGGGCCAGATGCCATGTTAGGGTAGAGGCCGAAATGGTGGGGTGCTCCCGCGGGTGGTAAAGGGGAATACAGCAAGGCCAATGGGCTCTGCCGTCTGGCCATTTCTGTCTCCATCCCAACCCACTGTGCAGTGTCTACTCCAGGTGGTAGGAACCATACCAGGGTCTGTGCTGTAAGGTAGGCTAGTTTGTATTCCTCTGTCCAAGGGAGATTCCACCCTCCTTATCTCCAGTGAGCACGTAATTTATTCCTGCTATATCTGGGTCTAGACTTTTCCCACAAAAACCCTGAAAACATCCTGTCTATGAGTGTACCCATGTTACCGGTAGAGCCAGAGGGATATGTGAAAGAATATATAAATGTTTTGGGGCTACAACCATTTTTAGGGCCGAAATTTTCCCAGCCAAAGTGAGATGGAGTTTACACCATCAGACCAGCTCCATCTTAATTTTGGCAAGCAAGGGGCTTAAATTAATCTCCCAAGTTCTAGTTAAATCTGTGTGGAGTCTGATGCCCAAGTATACAATAAAGTGAGCTGTCCACTGTAATCTATATTAACTGACTGAAGATTCCGTACAATGAGAGTTTAGTGGTAATACCTCCATTTTGGAATGATTACTCTTCAGTCCAGACAGTGTGGCAAATTCCGCCAACAGTTTGAGTAGGGGGAGGATGGAGGCTGAGGCATCGGCTAAGGGCACTAGCAGGTCATCAGCATTTAAAAATGTAGTGTAGACCTTATCACCAGTCGGTATGCCCTCAATATTAAGAGAGGATCTAATAGCTATTGCCAGAGGCTCCAGTGCTAGTTTAAAGAGATGGGGAGATAACGGGCACCACTGCCTAGTGCCTCACCCAAGAGGTGAAGGGATCAGACAGTGTGGCATTCATGAGGACTCATACCATGGGTTGGTTATACAAAGCAGTGACCCAGGACCAAAACTGGGGTCCAAATCCCATGGCTTTGAGCACCCAAAGCAGAAAATCCCACTCAAGGGAATCAAAGGCCTTCTCGAAGTCTATCCCCACTGCTGTGGTGGGGGTTGTACTAGACTAAGCATAGACCACTATATTAATCATAGAACGAATATGATCCCTACTAAATCTCCCTGGGACAAAGCCCGCCTGAGTGGGATGAACTAAGGAGGGAAGTTGGGGGCTTAGATGAGTGGCCATAATTTTAGCAAAAATGTTGCTGTCGGAGTTAATTAGGGAGATAGGCAGATAATTAGAGGGCCTTATTGGATCCTTCCCTTTCTTAGGGAAAACTGTGATGATTGCTTCTCTAAGCATGTTGGGAAAGGAGCCAGTGTTTTTTGCTGAATTGAAAAGGGTCACCAGTATCGGGGTGATTTGTGGGGCCACAATATTCCAAAGCTCCGGAGGAAAGCCATCCCCTCCTGGCACCTTGCCCACATTCAAAGCCCATAAGGCTGCAATAACCTCTAATGATGTTATGGGGGCCTCCAAGACAGTAGCCTACTGCGGAGATAACCGAGGGATAGGAAGACAGCCGAGAAATCAGCTTACCACTGTGGGATCAATACTCCTCGAAGAGGACTATAGCTTTTTGTAAAAGTTCACCATAATAGAGTTTACATGCTCTTGAGTCATCTATACAGTTCCTCCTGAGTCTCCAAATCCAGAGATGTAGCTCTCCACCCTCTACTTGCGCAGCCTATATGCTAACACTTCCCCCCTTTATCTCCCCCTGCCCTATGCCTATGCTTTAGATGGAGAAGGGCCAGCTCTGCCTTCCTGGTCAAGAGGTCATTAATATCAGAGCGAATGCATACCATTTCAAGATGGTAAGGAGAGCATGTAGAGGTGTGTGTGTGTGTGTGTGTGTGTGGGGTGGCATTTGCCTGTGGTTTCTAACACTGCTAGTCGTTGCTCCAAAGTTTTAAGCTGCCACTCCCCCTGTCGCCTGAGATTAGCAGCATAGGCCATTATAGCTCCCCTGACAGTGATCTTCAAGGCTTCCCATAGGCATGCTGAGTCTATTGAATTAGGGGGGTAGTCCTGCAGGAATAAATTGACTTGGGTAGTCAGCCACTCAAGGAAGTCTGGATCCCACAACAGGAGGGAGTCAAGTTTCCATGTATGGGACACACTAGCCACTGGACCCCAAGTTAAAAGCAATTGAACTGGAGCATGATCCGAAATCACCATTGGAAGAATTTAAGTATCGAATACCACATTCATCTGAGAGGGGGAAACTAACCATTAGTCCAAGCGGGAATGGGATTTGTGAACAGGAGAAAAATATGTATAATCTCTGCCCCTAGGGTGGAGGACTCTCCAGGCATCTTTCAGTCCCACATCAGACATAAGTTTCTGGAGTGCCCGTCTGGCCTTCGAGTGTTTATCTGGGACATTTGTGTTCCTATCAGCACTCGGATCTTAAGGGATAGTGAGATTCCCCCCAGGACCACCGGTATGTCATCCCCAGCTATGGAGAAGATGCTATCCACCAAGGCATGGAAACATTCTGGTTGGTCCTTATTAAGGCCATATATATTGGCAACTATTAGGGGGCCTTCCAGTGTGTTGAAGACAGCCATTACCCATCGTCCGAAGGTATCCCGCTTGGATTTAACTAATGACTATTGAAGAGCTTTATGTACCAGGATGGCAACCCCTTGCTTGTGCGTAGGGGCAGAGGATGAGATAACTTGACCCACCCATGCCTGTTTGAGGCTCTCATTATCTTCTCTTCTAAGCTTAGTCTCTTGGAGTAAAGTGATGTCCACTCTCAGCCTTTTGAGGTGTCCTAAAACCTGTGAACGCTTCACTGGGGTATTAAGACCCCTCACATTCCAAGTGATTAAGCTTATGTCAACCATAATCCAAGATTCTTATGACAGCATAGCTAATTTTCCAAATTAGTAAAAAGCAAAGGGCTGAGAGGGGAACAAGCCCCTGCCAAGATATTATATAGCAACTGCCCATCATAGATTCTATCCATGCAGTATTGCCTTGTAAACTTACAACATGCAGAGGACATTGTAACAAATAAACAATCAAATAACAAACATAATAACCACAACTATATACAACCAGCCAAACTGCGGCTGGGGGAAGCCCCATGGTAAAAAGACCAGTAGCAGTTTTCTACAAGGCCCCCATGCACTTCCTGGGGGGGGGGAGAAGAGAGGGTAATGCCTTACCCTGTGTTGCAAAAGGAGAGATTGAGATCTTGAAGCTATGTGGGGGAGTACCATAGGGTCATGGGGTCCATTTGAAAGGAGCGCCCATGTGTCAAAATCACTGCTGAGTGCAGCCTGAGCTGTCTTGATAAAATAAAGGGAGGGAATAGGTAGGGGAAAAAGTAGATTAAAGGAGTTGGGGAGGGAGATGGGAAAAGAAAAATGGTGGGGGGGACTAACAGCTCCATCAGGTCTAAGTGGCCAAGCTTCGATAACAAAGATAAACCATTACTTAGCTAGCAGTTAGTCATGTAATAGTATCTGAATAAGTCCTTGATCAAGGCTTGTCAGCCACTGCATGCTCGGGGGATCAGCTAGCTGCTCCAATAGCCAAGGGAGATGAGGAGCTCATCCCCTGGCCCGAGGGGGAGGCCATGATGTCTGCCCAAGATTTGCTCTGTGATGTGGTAGTGGCCTTCCCGTTTTCTGTCAGCGATGCTGCAGCCATGCTGTTTTCCACTTGTGGTTTGGGATTGTCCAGTTGCAGCGGTGCATATGGATTTGGCATAAAATAAGCCCACAGATCCTAGACTGGATGGGTTCTGTGCCTTTGCTTCAGTCAAGGGCTTGTTGAAGCGGCCCATATCTTAGGATGCTGACGCTTGGAGTGGCAAGCCGAGGGATGTCTCTTCCTCGATCTGGGAGGTAAAACAGCCTCAAAGTTCTTAACTTGTAAATTAGCAGGTGAATCCATTGTAATCAATGAGGTTTCCTCCATCACTGGTGATTCTGCTGCTGTCAAAGTAACTGTAAATGGCCCTTGTTCCCAAAAGTCCACCGGATGCTGGGCTCTGAGAACATCCATTAAGCTTTCAGGTGATGCAAACATTAGCGGCACTCCATTGTGCATGACCCTCATGGTAGTTGGGTAATGCAGGGAAAAAGAGTAATTATGCACGTAGAGGATTTTCCTTGTTGGGCCATACTCTTTCCAGCATTCAGATGTTGAGTAATCCTGGAAACTATGTATTCTATGTCCCTGCCACATGAGGTTGTTGGTTTCTCTGGCGGCTCTCGTAATAGCTTCTTTTTGCCTAAAATCCAGAAATTTAGCCAGCAGTGGTCTGGGCCTTTCAGCCGGTTTGGGAGGTGGGGCTAGTGAACGATGAGCCTGCTCTACCTGGGGCCTAAATTCTCCTGGAAGGCCTAATAAAGCAGGGAGGACTTGTTGTAAAAATGAAACCATGTTAGCTTGCTCTACCCCTTCTGGGAAGCCTATAAATCTTAAATTGTTTCGCCGGCTCCGGTTTTCAAGGTCATTGACCTTATCCTGAAGGAGGTGGATTAACTTAGTTTGCTCCCGCAAAGTTGCCAAAATGTCCTGTATGGCTGCATCCTGTGACCCCAGTCTCCGTTCCATATGAAAAATGCGGACTTCAATGCCTTTCAGCATTTGAGTAGTCGCATTAGCTGCAGTAGTGAGCTGTTCCATTTGTGTTATCTGTGTAAACATCTGCTCCGTATGGGAGTTTTTCCTGGTTGTTGTAGAATTGTAGGCCATAGCAGAGATCAAGCCCAGCGCTAGAGTAGTGGAGCTAGTGTTAGCAGTTCTAGATTCTTTCAGCAATTCTCCCGCATATATATATAGAAGCCCAAGACACTCGCACAGTTTAAACGCTATTAGCCAGATCTACCAAGGAATCCCAATGTCTGATCTTGTTGGATTATTTCCCTGTTAGCTTAAGAGCGAGACAGTTAAGCAGCCATCTTCATCCGTGATTGGCCACGCCCCCCATAAAATGTAGTTTTCAGCTTGTGAGACAAAATTGCACCCTTTAATGAGCACGCTTCCCCTCCTGACACAATGGAAACTAGTCAGATCTATGTTAAAAAATAAAGTACTGGTAGTCACAGCTCAAGACTTTCTGCTCCTAGGATATTTCTGCTCCACACTGTGCTGTATTTAACTTGCACGTCCCGTCCTGCCAAATGCAAATCATCTTACTCACTCTACGGTCCCAGTGTTGCAACCCTGTTTATTACATACACAAATCATATATCATTTGTACAAAAAAAATTGTGTATGTATACACACGCAGAAAACAATATAGTCCATTTGTGTATACACACTCTTTTTCCAAAAGTCATGTGCTTATTTTCAGGCACAGTAACTCATTTTGCTTCATGAACATTGTGTGGGTCAAAATACAGCAGTCAAAAATTCAAAACAGCAACAGCTGCAATTACAGTACATCTAGGTTATTGTCATTCACATTCTGAGCCCTTCCCCTGCCTGCCCACAGATCCCAGCTGTGATCTCCCCTGGCCTCCTTCCATTGTGAGGCTCTGAGTGCAGGGAACTAATCAACAGTAAACTACAAGCTACCCTACTGGTCATATACAAATATTATAGAAATTCAATATCAAACAACACATATGTTGTAACTTGCAAACATATGCTATTAACAACACTATTATTAATTAACCACACACAGCTCCGCTATGGTGCCCAAATAATTTGTTTGTTGCTATTAAAAACATTGCCAATTAATTATAAACATCCAGGTCCAGATATTCAAACTGCGCCCGGCTGTGGCGCAAGCTTGGGCACAGCTCAGCTTTGCTGTGCAGGGGTGTGGACTAAGTGATATTCAAAGGAGCTGTGCCATGGCTCAGCAGCTTTGAATATCGCACCCTGGCCACCCCCAGTGTGCATGGCGCAGTGGCACTGTGCCAGCGCAAGTGGCCAGAGTGGAGCATGGAGATGCGCTAGTGCAAGTTCCATTGTGCCATGCACAGCACCCGCTATATTCAAAAGCTGACATGCAAATGGGGCCATAATGTATGCAAGGTGCACATGCGGCCATTTGCATGTCATTATGGCCCCATTTGCATGCAAGAGCGCCGATCCCCGACGACTTGCACCTGGCGCCTGCCAGGCAGCAGCTGTTGGGGACTGATGCCTCCTGCAGCCCGATCGCGGGCATCTGTAAAAATAGAAAACCCTGTCCAATATCCCTGGTTGTCCAGTGGACATCTATCCACCCTATCTCGGGCATCTGTTAAAAGACGTCCAATATCCCTGGTGGTCCAGTTGACCGCTTTCTGCCCAATCTTGGGCATCTGTAAAAAAAAAATGTCCTATATCTCTGGTAGTCTAGGGTACCCCTTCCCCACCTTCCCACTGAGCCCCATCGCCCCGCTCTCCCCCCCCGTCAGCTGGTGGGTGGCAGCACCCCACCCGCCTGCAGCCCACCGACTGACACAACGGTAGGGCTGCACACCCATTGGTTCACAGTGTGAGACAATGAAGTGCAACCCTATCTACGCATTCAGATATGTGAATGATTCATTCATATCTGGAATGTCATCAATGTAAATAGGGGCTGCATGCCCATTGGCTCACACTGTGGAGCATGCAAGCAACCCAGAGTAGTCGGTCGGCGACAGGTGGGTGGGGCTGCCACCCACCGGCTGACTGGGGGAGGCGGGGTGGTGAGGCTCAGTGGGTGGTTGGGAGGGGTACCCAGACCACCAGGGATATACAACTTTTTTTTACAGATGCCCACGATTGGGCAGACAGCGGTCCACTGGACCACCAGGGATATAGGACGAGGACATTTTTTTAACAGATGCCCGAGATCGGGCAGAGAGCAGTCCCCTGGACCACCAGGGATATTGGACGGGGAGCTTTCTTTAAACAAATGCCCACAATCGAGCATGGGGGTTGCTGCCAGGTGCAGCCAGAACTCGGGTGGCCACGCACAGTTGGCAGCTGCTGTGTTGCGCCCTGCAATGCGGCAGCTCATCTGTGGGTGGCCATCAGTTTTTCCTTTTCTTTTTGGCTTAACATTGTGCTGGCACAGGTAGGGGTTGCGCATGCATGGCTCTGCATATCCCTGGGCTGAATATTGGGCTGTGCAGGTTATGCTTGGGCTTGCCTCCACCCCCCACCTGTGCCTGCATACATAACTGATACACTCCGGTGCATCAGGATTTGTGCCACGCACTTTTCCCTTTTGAATATCGTGCCAGGGCACATCAGTGGGTTGCGCATGGCGCAACACTGTTGCGCCATGTGCAACCCTTTTGAATATCTGGGCCCCAGTATTTAACATTGCTGGACAAAAAAGTCTCATTGATGACATACTTAAATGTGGTGACATTTCTATGAATTCATTAGACAATGCAGAAAAAATGTTGCTTTACTTACTATGGAATGACTATATAGTGTAACATCTTTTTTGCAGCAGGGTCCCAATATTTCAACCGGATTCCTAATAAAAAACATTTCAGATAGCATTTAAAAAAAAATCAAATGTGCACTGTAATAGAAATATCACATTCAAATATGAAATCAATGTGACTTTTTTGTCCAGAAATGTTAAATACTTGGGGCCGGATATTCAAACTGCGCCCAAAAAGTGCGCAACAGCAGGAGCAAGCACAAGTCAATTTCGTATATGCACAACAGACGCGATATTCAAACATGGAGCAAGACAAACTGCACAAGCAGCCAACATCTGAATATCACATAAACTGCGCCATAGCGCAACCAGGAAGGGGAAGCTGAGCAGAAATGATGCGCCACAACGCAACAAGGCTAGCCCAGCTGAGCAGTCCAGAGGTGCCATAGTGCAAGCAGAGCCCCCAGCAGAGCAATGGAACTGCACAACCAGGGAGGCAGGCTGGGGCCCACCACCAGCCATGCCACACATGGGCACAGGAACACACTGCAGAACCAACAATACACCCGCACACCCCATGCACAGCATCACTGGGGGAGGGATGGATGATCCAGTGGCCCATGGGGACAAGCCAACAAAGCACAGCAGGGCCATGACGCCCCAGCACAACCACTGGCAGGCTGAGACTGCCACACACAGGGGGTCGACAACCACAGTGCACATCTGCCCCCCCTTCTGCACAGCACACCCTGCACTGTGACCCCAAGACACCACCCATGTGCAGTGACTGACACTGCAGTAAACACCATGCATCCCCCCCCCCCCCCGGCGAGACTGCAACCTAGTGTAGCACAGAACCATACAAGCCAGACCCAACCTGGGCACCCAGCAGTGGGCGGCAGCAGATGGCAAGACCGACTGAAAGTCACTCCCACACCGGAGACACCTCCCCATGCACACACACACGCACACACACACACACACACACACATACCCAGGACCATACCACCCCAGATGGCATGCACACCACTGCAACTGAGCAACCATAGCCAGCTGCAAATCAGAGACCACCACAGTATTCATAACAAAATATATATATATTTGAAAAAGATATGTACAACACCAATAACACAACTATATACAGATATGTACAAGACAAGGGGGGGTAGGGGTACAAGGTAGGGGTGGGTAAGGGGTAGGGGTGAACAACTGGGAGAGGGAAGGCAGGGTGGGAGGGATGGGTGAAGTGGGAAGGGGAAGCACATTCAGCACCTGGCAGGCTGGTCTCCTGCTGCCTGTTGCTGTTCCCGCCTCCTCTGGTGTCACCTGACCCCATGGCGCTGCATGTCCCTGAGGCGGTCATGTGTCGCGACTGACACCCTCGTCAGCCGCTGGAGGGCATGGTCCATCTGGTGTAGGATGTTGAGACCTAGGAAAAGGGAACACAGTCAATGGCTGTGACTGTTCACAACCCTGAACACCACCCATCCTGCAAGGCATATAGCCTAGTGCTCCGCACCTGTGATGGTATGCACCCACCCACAGTGACAATGCACATGACACACCCAACCAGGCAGCACCAGCTATGTGCACCACTGCACACACACACTGCCCATGTCCATTACAGCACAAACAAGGCTGTCAAGTGACGTGGCAATGTGGTGGGATGCCAGTTCCACAGCCATGTGCCCAGTGCATGCATGGACCACCAGTGACGCACACACAGACGTGCAGTGACACTGGACAGTGATGACTGTCGCCTTTGTCGTGCATGGTTGTGTTGTCCATGGCTGGTGGTCATGCCCACCCCTTCCGGCATGCAATAGCATCCATGATGTAATGATACTCACACTCATCAAGCAGCTGCGGCTGCTGCCGCTGCTGCTGCTGCTGCTGCCGCTGTGGCCCACCTCTCACGCCTCATCCGTCCGCCACCTGGGCCCTGCCACGGCCCTCCTCAGCCTGTGCCTGCATCCTCTCCACCAGGCCTGTGGGTGACAAATGTTGAGAAAAACATCAGTGTGACCCCAAATCAGACTGCCCCCTGCCCCAGTGAGTATGCCTGCCCACACAGCCAGACCCATGCATCTCACACCTGCACACACTGACACAGCCAACCATGGCAGAGCCATCCCCCATGCACCACCACCAAAACACAGTCACACCCCTATGGAAAATACAGGTGCATAGATGGTACACCCACCTGGCCTAGGCACAATGCCTCTCGTGGCACGTGACCTGAGGCGTCGCAGCACATCCGGCTCCCTCCTGCAGAGGTCACTAAATCTGTGCCTGCACTGCTCCGCAGACCGGCACTGCCCTGTGACCCTAACCAGGTCAGTGGCCACCTGCAGCCACACCTGGGTGCGGGCCATGGTGAGGGGCTGATCACCATACAGTGCCTCAAAGTGGGGCTCAAACAGGGCCACCAGGTTGGCCACCTCCACCTGACTCCATTGGGGAGCTCTCCTGCGTACGATAATTGTGGCCATACAGCAGGCAATATGGCGCCCCGCAGCGCGGCAACCTCACGTGGAAATGTTGCGCAATAGACCACCATAGGTTCCAATCGCTGTTAAGTATAGCGCGTCGGTTCACATAGTGCTGTCACCAAACAGCGCAACAGAGCCGTACACATGGCACCCGAACAGCGTCAGGGGCCAAAGGTCGGACACCAGGTCAGGGGTCTATGATGCAAGGCCATACACAGCGCCATCTGACGTCTATGCATCCTGCTCGACCGATCACCTGCATGCCAGTGCCACAGTGGACTATTGCGCAGTAGTGCCACAGCGCCATATGGTGCCCAGTGCTGTAGCGCCACTGGCACAATGGTGGCCATGGCCTGGATTGCCGATCACGCACAGCACATCATCAGTGCAGCAGATGCCTGCGTAAGCTACCTGGGCATGTGCAATGCGGTGTACCACACAGTCACAGATCTGCGCCATTGGCTCAGCTGGCTCAACTGTATTGCGCCAAAGTGCAGCGGACGCGATAGTCACCACACATGCAAATCATCTGATCAGCCATTCAAAGGTGCAGTGCGCGATTTGCATCTCATTACAGTTGCTCCTCTAATTTGCATGCATTGCGCTATAAATGTGCGACATTGGGCTGCGCTGGCCAGATTCGGTTACTGCGTGAGAGGTGGGTTGCATGCTGTGTGATGTTCTGGACAATACGTCATGGGATAACGCTGTAGAATGCACAGTGACAGGTGTCCACTTCCACCCATACAGATCGCTATGACCGAGCAGAGCCAAGGTGAGGATGGTGGGTGGAGGAGGAGGCCCAACTTCACCACGGCGGAGACAGAGGCCCTCTTCCAGGCCTACCTGGAGGAGGAGACACTACTGAGTGGACGGCAGGGCACCCCTCAGGCCCATGCGGCTGCATGGGAGGGGGTAGCTCGGGCAGTGAACCAGCATAGAAGCAACCAGCGCTCCGTGCAGGAATGCAAAAAGAAGATGGGGACAGACCGCAGGAGGGTGAAGGAGAAGGTGGCAGCCCTCAGGGTGGCACGTGCTGGCACTGGCGGGGGCCAGCCAGCGGTGGTGGAGCTGACCCCGGCTGAGGACTGACTGGCTGCATCAATGCAGTGGGGTGCTATTGAGGGCGTACCAGGAGGTGGATTCCAGACAGGTGGAAACCCATCACTGCACGGTATGACATGGTGGTGGTGTTGGGGGGGGAAGGTTGTTCACATGCACTCACATGTCCTCTCTTTCTGTTACAGATCCTGTTCGTCTTCAGGGGACGGTGGTGGTGGTGGGTCCAGGCAGTGAGGAAGACCTGCTGGACATGGAGGAGGGTCCATCCACCTCTGTCACCAGCCAGCATGCACTGCACCAGCATGCACGCCGGGATGCCAACTCTGGTGACGGTGAGTCGGGTGTGGGGGGTGCACAGTCTGTGGCTCAGCAGTCTGGCATGCAAGCATGCCAGCACGCTGTGACTGTGGCTGTAGCGCGTACCTGCACCATTGATGATGCAAGGACTGCAATGGGCGGTGACATGTGTGTGTCCATGGCGGACACACAGCAGGCCAACCGTGCCCCTGGGCCTAGCTGGTTCCAAGCGTGTGTGCCAGCATGTCAGCACAGTCCCAGGCTATGCCTGTCAGCACGGTGGGGCAGCACCGGTGGCTGTGCAGAGTGTCTGCACTGTTGCAGCCACAGCAGTGGAGCAGTGGTCCCTGGGCGCAGCGGTTGGAGGGCAGCAGCAGCAGTCACCCACCAGGTCTGGGGTACAGTGTCCAGCGGTGGGACACGCCACCACCCTTTGATATGCCCATTCCTGGTCCTGGTGAACAGCACCCACCCTCAAGGGGTGTTGAGCATCAGGATCTTCCATACCCTGGGGGACAGGATGCCGTTGTGGCAGAGTACCCATTTGAAGAGCACACCCGCCTGCTGCAGGAATCAGTACAGCAGCAAAGGCGGGTTGCAACATCTGTGGAGGCACTGTGTGTGGCTGTGGAGCGGCACAGCAGGGACTGTGCTCTGGACCGTGCAGAGATAGTCCATTTGCGGATGGATGTGACCACCATCATTGACAGGCAGACCCAGGCATTGGTCACTGTTGTGGCTGCATTGGGCACACAAGCAGGTGCTCCTGTACCATGCACCCCACACAGTACGCTCTCCACTCCCCATTCCCGGCATTGTGTGACATCAAGCCTGTCAACGCCGGGTTCTGCTGTGGGCATCCCGAGCACCCCTGGTGCAGGTATGTTTGGCATACTACAGACCCCACTGCGGACAAGGTCGCGATCGCACAGTGGGACCCCTGTTGGTCCATCGGTGCCACCCCATGTGGCCCCTGCTCAGCCTGCCAGTGCTGTTGGGTCACGGCGGGGCAGCCCACGCATCTGCGGTGGCCGTGGAATGGTGCAACATGATTGACCTGTCTCCCAGTGTGGGCCCTGTCTGGTGCTGCCCTGTGTGCACTGTGCGTCATGGTGGGCAGTGCACTGGTGGGTGCCCTGCATATCACACCGACATACGGACCACCTGCACACCATCCCGACTGCTGTCCACTGGTGCGTGTGCATGATGATGCCTGCATTGTACTGTACACCAAGGTGCAAGGGTGCCCAGCATCTGACACACGTACTTGGACAGTACAGGTGGTGGGTGTGGTCTGTGGATCTGTGTGTTTGCCATGTCTGTTCCTGCTCTGCCGTGCACCTGCCCATGTATGCTTTGTGCCTGGTGTGTGTGTGTGTGTGTTTGTGTCCATATGACTGTTCGCCCCTCCCTGATGGTGTGTTTGTGTGATAGGTCCCTTCCACTCCCCTTGCTGTCATGCACCCCTGGTGTGTTACTCTGTGTGCCTGTGGGTTGCGCCAGGACAGTGTTGGTTGCACATGGCCCCTTGACTTACCTGTGTCGTGCATAATGCTCCTCCGTGATGGTGTCCCGGTGCAGCTGGGCCTGCCGTATCAGTCGGGGGTCCCGCCGTCAAAGGGGGGGCTGCTCATCACCATCATCACTGGTGCTGCTGGCATCCCCATTGCTGTCCCCCTCCTCGACCGGAATGGCTATCCCACAGTCTTTGGCCATGTTGTGCAGGATACAACAGGCCAGGAATATCCCACAGGCCTTTGAAGGGCTGTACTGTAGGGCACTGCCGGAAGTGTCTAGGCATCGGAAGCATGCCTTGAGCATCCCAAACACCCCTTCGATGATAATGCATGTTGCGGCATGTGCCTCATTATAGCATTGCTGTGATGCGGTCATTGGGCGCTGGTATGGTGTGAGCAGCCAGGGACGGAGTGGGTATCCGCTGTCACCTGTGTGGAGATGGTGGAGATGAGTATCATGTTCAGGTCCATATTGCCAATATCTTTGTGTGCCACTGCCATGGCACCTGTGGCATTCCCACCCTTGCCCCATGTTTGCAATTCCTACATGCGTACTCACCCACTAGATGGCCTGTGGGGATGTCCCCACTCTCGAATCGATGGTACAGTGCGGACTGATACCATATAAAGGCATCATGTGCTCAGCCAGGGTGTGTTGCACAGACATTGATTATGCGCCCAGTGGCATCACACACCACCTGGCAGTTGACACTGGAATAGCCCTTCCTGTTCCTATATGCAGCCCCGCCGGGGCCGGGTGGCGTCGTGTGGCCACATGGGTGCAGTCTATATTTCTCACACCAGGCATATGTGCTACCCTGTTGAACTCCTGCATGTTTGCTGTATGCTCTGCCACGGTGCTGGGGAAATGGATGTGCTCCGCGGCATGTGGCAGCAGTCCGCTGAGGATGGGTGAGGATGCGAGATGTGGCCGACTGTGTGATGCCTGTGGTGTCCCTGTCGGCCTCTGGAAGGTGCCCGTGGTGAGCAGGCACATGCAGGCTGTCACTTTGGTCTCCACCGACAGAGCGTGACTCCGTCGTGAGGGTGCCTGCATCACATCACTGCACAGCTCACAGAGCCATCTCAGTATTGCCCTGTTCAGGCAGTACCGGCCCACGATCTCTACATCTGTGTACAGCTCAAAGCTGATGCGGGCACGGTACTGCCTGTTGGGGGACCGCCGACGGGCCCTTCCACGGCCACGTCCCCCTGCAGCATGCATTCTCACCCCCTCATTACAGCTTCCATGTGGAAGCTGGCACTGTCCATCTCCTGGCTTGTGACCCCCGGCTGATGTTGCTCTGTTACCCCCGCTGTCCTGACTGCTACCTCCACTGCACCTGGTACACCTACTGGCCTCTGCACTCTGTGGCCCATACACCTTCCTTGCCCCTCTTCTGTCCTGTGCACTCCCTGGCCTGCACTGTTTGTTGCTCTGTCCTTCTCTGTCTCTCTGCCTCATGTGTCTTCCCTGTCGCGTTCTTGCGCCTCTTCCTTGAGCCTTTTTTATTTTGGCTCATTTCCACAGGAGCGCAACTTCCGGCTGTTCCGCTCTTGCGCATTGCGCAAGTCTTTGAATATCACATTGCGCTCTTTATGCATGGATCCAGCCCCTTCGGTTGCGCATGCCTTCATTTGCATTACGCTTTTGCTCAGCCTGTTTTCGGTGGTGCAACTGCCTCCTGCTGAATATTGCAGAATGGTGCACTTTCGGACTTGCGCATGCGCAACCCTATTGCGCATGGTGCAACCCTTTTGAATATCCAGCCCTTGATGTTTATAATTATTTGAAAACAATTTTAATATCCAGAAAACTGAGTGGTCTCAGCAGTGGGCAGTGGCTGCATGAACTTAACATAAAAAGCTAGGCATAACCCCTCAGCACACACACACACACACACAGAGACATCAGCATTTTTTTTTACTCTAAACATATTGATATTTGACTCTAACAGTATGGGTGAGTTGTGCATAGAAATAAAATAGAACAAGCATTTGTCAATGCCGAACGTTCGCCTGCAGGTATTTGCAGTGGCATTTGGCACTTGGACATGGCTTAAAAAAATCAGTGACAAAGAAGTAAAAGCATTTGTCAGTGCCGAATGTTTCTTGCTTCTATGTGTTGTTTAGGTATTTGGAAGTCATTGGAGTGCAAATATTGAAAATTCGCAAACTTATGAACGTGCGTAGGAACTGCGCAACGCACACCAGTAAAACAGTCATTTTTAGGAATTTTTTCACCAAATTTTCAACATAGCCATTTTAAGACCTCTGCTCATGAACAGTGTCACTGGGATTTTCTTAATGTGTCCCATACATTGAGTTTGCACACCGACTGCGCCATTGTGTGCTACATGGGCAGAAACACGTTTTGGGCAGGATGTGAAAAATGACAGCTGTACTGCTCATAAGGAGGTGTTGTAAAATGGCAATGCTAAAAATCTGGAGTGGAAATATTGAAAATTCGCAAACCTACGAGCGTGTGTAGGAACTGTGCAACGCACGCTCGTAAAACAGTCATTTTTAGGAATTTTTTCACCAAATATTCAACATAGCCATTTTAAGACCTCTGCTAATGAACAGTGTCACTGTGATTTTCTTAATGTGTCCCATACATTGATTTCACACACCAACTGCGCCATTGTGCGCTACATGGCCGGAAACACGTTTTGGGCAGGATGTGAAAAATGACAGCTGTACTGCTCATAAGGAGGTGTCGTAAAATGGCAATGCTGAAAATCTGGAGTGTATTGAAAATTCATGAACTTACGAGCGTGCGTAGGAACTGTGCAACGCACGCTCATAAAACAGTCATATTTAGGAATTTTTTCACCAAATTTTCAACACAGTCATTTTAAGGCCTCTCCTCATGAACAGTGTCACTGTGATTTTCTTAATGTGTCCCATACATTGAGTTCGCACACCGACTGTGCCATTGTGCACTACATGGGTGGAAACACGTTTTGGGCAGGATGTGAAAAATGACAGCTGCACTGCTCACGAGGAGGTGTGGTAAAATGGCAATGTTGAAAATCTGGAGTGAAAATATTGAAAATTTGCAAACTTATGAGCGTGCGTAGGAACTGCGCAATGCACGCTCGTAAAACAGTCATTTTTAGGAATTTTTTCACCAAATATTCAACATAGCCATTTTAAGACCTCTGCTAATGAATAGTGTCACTGTAATTTTCTTAATGTGTCCCATACATTGATTTCACACACCGACTGCGCCATTGTGCGCTACATGGGCGGAAACACGTTTTGGGTGAGATATGAAAAATGACAGCTGTACTACTCAGAAGAAGGTGTGGTAAAATGGCAATGTTGAAAATCTGGAGTGAAAATATAGAAAATTCTCGAACTTATGAGCCTGCGTAGGAACTGTGCAACACATGCTCGTAAAACGGTCATTTTTAGGAATTTTTTCACCAAATTTTCAAAATAGGCTTTTTGAGAGCCCACCTTATGAACGCTAGCAGTGTCATTTTGTTAATCAGGCCTGAGAGGTGATTTCGCGCAGTGACTGCGAAATCACCCTTTGGGCCCGAATAACGCCATGACAGTGACAGAAATACTGAGAAGGGGTCTCAAAAACCCCATGTGGAAAATTTGGTGCAAAAATTCCAAAAAATGCCTGAGATATACAACAAAGTTGAAAAAACCCATCTAGCCCATTATACAGCTTATCGGCATTTCCTTAGTTCACGAGTCGGCTTTGAAGAGTGCAGATGTGTTCCCGGTCCAGCGGTTATCGTCACGCCAAGCTCCGGAGGTAAGTATGGGGTGGGGGTGTGGGGAGACAGGGTGCGCAGTGGGTGGAGTGCGGGTTGTTGTGGGAGGGTGGGGGAGACAGCGATGGAAGTTTCTTTTTTACAGGTTTTTTTGACTCAGACAACGGCGGGGCGTTTGCCACGCTGGGGTGAGGCTCAAGTGTGGCAGCAGGAAGCTATTTGGGGGGATGTGGAGCCGATGGGGGATTGGGCACCACCGTCAGCAGATGATGCGGGACGTTTGCCACACTGGGGTGGGCTCCCAGCATAGCACCAAAGATTTGGGGGGGGCATGACGCGCTGCCAGCACACAGCGGTGGTTTTCTTTGAAGAGAAGACCACCACTGTCATATACAGCACCGGATCGATTGGTGCAGGACTGCCATGCCTGCTCAACAGAGCAGTGGATTGCACAGGACAGGCACACCTCCAAAGTGTCCCATTCTCCCAAGACGTTCCTTGTGCATGTGTGCAAGCGAAAGTAAAAAAGGGAACACGGAGGTGTCTTTTCCTTTGTCAGATACAAGCAGACACAGGTCACAAATCCTGTGAAACATAGCATGAGGGAGGGCAAAAGTGGTGCCAATCTCTCAGCTGGGTTACAGGCTCCTGCATACAGCTAACAAGGAACTCGTTCTCCTCAAACACATAAACCCAGATGAAGCAATGCTCTCTTTTCTGATACAGAATGGGGGCAAACAGCAAACTTGTCACTTGCCAGAGCTGCCAGAACCTTAGGGGAGCACAGTGAAACATCAGAGTTCACCAGATGTGGACAGCTGGGGGTGTTCTAGGAGAAGTGCAGGAAATAAATACAGAATGGCTAGGACCCAGTGCATCACAAATCTTCAAAGTACTTTCCAACTGAATCCCATTCTTTTCCCAGTGTCCTCTGCCACACTGCCACACACACAGTTTTGCAGCTGGTAATCAAAGAAGATAGGTGGTCCAGAGCTGCAAAGCATGGAGCTCAACATGTGCAATCAGGGATTATGTTACTAAACTCCCCGTCTCACCTGGCAGAACTCAATCAGAAATTATATACTACACCTAAACGAGGGCATCCTGATGTGGAGAGAAAGAAGGAAGAAAAGTTTGTACCAACTGTGAAATGATTGTAAAACAAATAAGCAATTGTTTCCACACATAAAACCTAAACCTTCCACAGTGCTTAAAGTGATCATTCCAACCATATTAAAATGTAAAGTAAATGATAAATTAAAAATAGCTTCCAGTCTACTGTCTAAGTCTTTGTCACTCATGTAATATAAACAGCTAAATGTAGAATTACACACATTATGAACATAATGTGTATGAGCATTAAATGAGTAAATATATGTTTGCTTACTGCAGTAATGATTAAATGAGCATGCATGCATTCATTTAAGTTGTAGTGTAATATTGGTTGTTTAAGTCAGTGTTCAAGGCAAGTGTAATTGCATTATATAAACATAGTGGGCCCGGATATTCAAACTGTGCCCAAAAAGTGAGCAACAGCAGGAGCAAGCACAAGTCAATTGCGCACAAGCACAATACATGCGATATTCAAACATGGAGCAAGACAAATTGCGCAACCAGCCAACGTCTGAATATCACACAACCTGTGCCATAGCACAACCAGGAAGGGGAAGTTGAGCAGAGATGATGTGCCAAAGCGCAACAAAGGTGGCCCAGCTGAGCAGTCCTGAGGTGCCATAGCGCAAGCAAAGAGACCCCAGCAGCATAGCAATAGAACTGCACAACCAGGGAGGTAGGCAGGGGCCCACCACCCATGCCACAGATGGGCACAGGGACACACTGCAGAACCAACAATGTACCCCCACACCCCAAGCACAGCATAACTGGAGGAGGGGATGGAACAGCCACTGGACCATGGGGACAAGCAAACAAAGCACATCCTGGCCGTGTTACTGCAGCACACCCACTGTCAAGCTGAGACTGGCACACAAAGGGGGCGGAGCACCCCAGTGTCCAGCAGCCCCCACGTGTGCAGAGCACTCCCAGCACTGTGACCCCAAGACACCACCCATGTGCAGTGACCAGCACTGCAGGAATCCCCAGGGCCCCCCCCGGCACACTGCAACCACGTGAACCACAGAATCATACAAGCCAAACCCACCATGAGCACCCAGCAGTGGGTGGCAGCTGCAACAATACTGACTGGAAGCCTCACCACACACAGAGCACCACCCCACACACGCACACACATACCCATGACCATACCACCCCAGATGCCTTGCACCACTGCAACTGAGCACCTATAGCCAGCTACCAAATCAGAGACCACCACAGTATTCATATCAAAATATAAATGTAATATGAAGATGAATAACCAGAACAACAAATCAACCACATATTTACAAAGCAGGGGTGGGGGTATGGGTATGAGATAGGAGAGTGAGGAGGCAGGGTGACAACCGGCAGGAGAGGGAAGGTGGGGTGCGCTGATGTCCAGCTACCCCCTGGCAGCCTGCCCTCCTCCTGCCTGGTGCTGTGCCGGGACCTCCGCCGGCGCCGCATCCCATGCCACTGCAAATCAAGTAGTATGGTGTGGGTGTTGATGGCCACCTGAGTGAGCCTCCACAGTCCCCACTCCATCTGGTGCAGGATCTGGATACCTAGGACAAGGGATCAGAGTCAATGGCTGTGACTGTCCACATCCCCGAATCCCACCCATCATGCATGGCATACAGCCAAGTGCCCCGCTTCTGTGATGGACTGCACCCACCCACAGTGACCGTGCACAAGACATGCCCAACCAGGCAGCAACAGCCATGTGTACCACTGCACTCACACACTGCCCATGTCCATCACAGCACAACCAAGGCTGCCCAGTAATGTGGCTACATGGTGGGATGCTAATGCCACAGCCATGTGCCCAGTGCATGCATGGACCACCAGTGACGCACACACACACATGCAGTGCCACTGGACAGTGATGACTGTCACATGTTGCGTGCATGGTAGTGTCATCCATGGAAGGTGGCCGTGCCCCCCCAGCATGCAATAGCATCCATGATGTAATGACACTCACCCTCATCAAGCCACTGCGGCAGGTGCTGCTGCTGCTGTGGCTGCGGCTGCGGCTGCTGCTGCTGTGGCTGTGGCTGTGGCTGCTGCTGCTGCTGCAGCTGTGGAACACCTCCTCTGCCAGCCACCATGGCACCGCCATCCCAGGCCTCAGCCTGGGCCTGCCTCTGCTCCTCCATGCCTGTGGGAGACAAATGAAGAAAACACATCAGTGAGATCCCAAAGCAGACAGCCTCTTACCCCATTGAGTGTGCCTGCCCACACAACCAGACCCAAACAGCACACACCTGCAAATACCCTCACAGCAAACCATAGCCCAACCCTCCCCCATGCGCAGGTCACATTACACAGTGTCACCCATGTGGACAATACCGGTGCATACACAGCACACCCACCTGGTCTAGGCACAATGCCCCTCCTGGCACGAGACCTGAGGTGCTCCAGCAGAGTACGCTCCCTCCTTTGCAGGTCACTACAGCAGTGCCTGCACTGCTCAGGAGTCCTCCTCTGCCCAGTGGCCTGCTCTAGGGCAGTTGCCACCTGCTGCCACACATGGGTGCGTGCCATCTGCAGGGGCACTCCCCCAAACAGTGTCCCATGGTGTGGCTCCACCACAGCCACCAGGTTTGCCAGCTCCAAGGCCCCTCACTGTCGAGCTCTCCTGCGTGCCATTCCAGAGTCATACAGTGGCAATATGGCACTCCGCAGTGTGGCAACCCCACGTGGAAGTGTTGCATAATACAAGTCAATGAGTCCCTATCATGCTGTTTGTACAGCGCCATTGGACCACATCGCGCTGTCACCGAACAGTGGGATAGAGCCGTACACATGCCAGACGTACAGTGCCAGGGGGCAAAGGTCAGGCTCAAGGTCATGGGTCAGTGGCGCAAGGCCACACACAGCGCCACTGGACATCTACACATCCTGCGCAATCGGTCACCTGCGTGCCAGTGCCACAGTGGACTATTGCGCAGTTGTGCCACAGCGCCATTTGGTGACCAGTGCTGTAGCGCCACTGGCACAATAGTGGCCATGTCCAGAATTGCTGATCGCGCACAGCACGTCATCAGCGCGGCAGATGCCTGCGTAAGTTACCTGGGCATGCGCAATGTGGTGTACTACGCAGTCACGAAGCGCCATTGGCTCAGCCAGCTCAACCATATTGCGCAACTCGCAACGGCGTGATATTCAGCCGACACATGCAAATCATCTGATCAGCCATTCAAAGGTGCAGTGGCGCGGTTGCATCTCATTACAGTTGCTCCACTCTAATTTGCATGCATTGCACTATAAATATGTGACAGTGGACTGCGCTGGCCAGATTTGGGTACGAGGTGAGGTGAATTGCAAGCTGTGTGATGTTCGGGCAATAGTCATGGATAACACTGTAGACTGCACAGTGACAGGTGTCCACTTCCACCCATACAGACCAACATGACCGAGGCAAAGACCAGGTGAGGGTGAAGATGGTGGGCGAGCAGGAGGCCTTCACCAAGTCAGAGACAGAGGCGCTCTTCCAGGCCTACCTGGAAGAGGAGCCACTACTGAGTGGACGGCGGGGCACCCCTCAGGCCCGTGCTGCTGCATGGGAGGGGGTAGCCCATGCGGTAAACATGCACGGAAGCCACCAGCGCTCCGTGCAGGAATGCAAGAAAAAGATGGGGACAGACCGGAGATGGGTCAAAGAGAAGGTGGCAGCCCTCAGGGCGGCACATGCTGCCACAGGCAGTGGCCAGCCAGAGGTGGCAGAGCTGACCCCGGCAGAGGACCGTCTGGCTGCATCAATGCAGCGTAGTGCTATAGAGGGCATACCAGGAGGTGGATTCCAGACCGGTGGAAGCCCATCACTGCACGGTATGACATGGTGGCGGTGTTGGGGGGGGAGGTTGATCACATGCACTAACATGTTCTCACTTTCTGTTACAGATCCTGTTCATCTGCAGGGGACAGTGGTGGTGGGACCATGCAGTGTGGAAGACCTGCCAGTGTTGGTGGAGGGTCCATCCACCTCTGCTGCCAGCCGGCATGCACTGCACCAGCATGCACACCTGGCTGCCACCTCTGTTGGCCGATTGAGTCAGGTGTGGGGGTGCACAGCCTATGTCTCAGCAGTCTGGCATGTGAGGCATGCCAGCATGCTGTGACTGTGGCTGTTACCGAACCTGCACCATTGATGATGCAAGGACTGCAATGGGCAGTGACATGTGTGTGTCTCATAACAGACACACAGCAGGCCAGCACGTGCCCTTGGACCTAGCTGGTTCCAACGTGTGTGCCAGCATGTCAGCACAGTCCCAGGCTGTACCTGTCAGCACCGGTGGGGCAGCACCGGTGGCTGTGCAGGCCTCTGGCACTGTTGCGGCCACAGCAATGGAACGAGTGGTCCCTGGGGCACAGCAGTTGGAGGAGCAGCAGCAGCAGTCACCCACCAGATCTGGGGGTACGGGGTCCAGCAGAGGCACATACACACCGCCTGTTGACTTGCCCACACCTGGTCCTGGTGAACAGTGCCCACCCTCAAGGTGTGTTGAGCATCAGGCCTTCCATACCCTGGGGACAGAATGCCGATGTGGCACAGGACCCATTGGATGAGCACACCCGCCTGCTGCGGGCATCAGTAGAGCAGCAGATGCGGGTTGCAATGTGTGTGGAGGCACTGTGCGTGGCTGTGGAGTGGAACAGCAGGGACATTGCATTGATCCTTGCAGAGATGGTCAGACTGCGGACGGATGTGACTGCCGCCATTGACAGGCTGACCCAGGCAGTGGTGTCTGTCATGGCCGCATTGGGCACACAGTCAGGTGCCCCTGTACCGCACACCCCACACAGTACGCTCTCCACACCCCGTTCCCAGCATTGTGAGACACCCAAACTGTCAACGCCGGGTTCTGCTGTGGACATCCCCAGCACACCTGGCGCAGGTATGTTCGGCATGCTGCACACCCCTGTGCGGACAAGGTCACGATCGCGCAGTGGGACCCCTGGTGGTCAATCGGTGCCACCCCATGTGGCCCATGATCAGCCTGCCAGTGCTGCTGGGACACGGTGTGGCCACCCACACATCCGAGGTGGCTGTGGCACAGTGCCACCTGAGTGACCTGTCTCCCAGTGCGGGCCCTGTCTGATGCGGCCCTGTGTGCAATGTGTGATGGCGGGCAGTGCACTGGTGGGTGCCCTGCCCAACACGCCAACACACAGACCACCTGCACACCAACCCGACTGCTGTACACAGGTGCGTATGCATGATGATGCCTGCATTGTACTGTACACCAAGGTGCAAGGATGCCCAGCATCTGACACACATACTTTGACAGTACAGGTGGTGGGGGTGGTCCGTTGATCCATGTGTTTGCCATGTCTGTTCTTGCTCTGCTGTGCACCTGCCCATGTACGCTTTGTGCCTGGTGTGTGTGTGTGTGTGTGTGTGTGTCCATATGACTATTCACCCCTCCCTGATGGTGTGTTTGTGCACCTGGACCCTAACATTCTCCTTGCCGTCATGCACCCCTGCTGTGTTACCCTGTGTGCCTGTGGGTTGCGCCTAGACAGTGTTGGTTGCACATGGTCCCTTGACTTACCTGTGTCATGCAAAATGCTCCTCCGTGATGGTGTCCCGGTGCAGCTGGGCCTGCCGGATCAGTCAGGGGTCCCACCGTCAAAGGGGATGCTGCTCATCCCCATCATCACCGGCGTCACCGGCGGCCCCATCGCTGTCCCCCTCCTCGACCTATACTGCTATCCCACAGTCTTTGGCCATGTTGTGCAGGATACAACAGGCCAGGAATATCCCACAGGCCTTTGAGGGGCTGTACTGTAGGGCACCGCTGGAGGTGTCTAGGCATCGGAAGCATTCCTTAAGCATCCCAAACACCCGCTCGATGATGTTGCATGTGGCGGCATGTGCCTCATTATAGTGTTGCTGCGATGGGGTCATGGGGCACCAGTAGGGTGTGAGCAGCCAGGGATGGAGTGGGTATCCGCTGTCACCTGTGTGGAGATGGTGGAGATTAGTGTCATGTACAGGTCCATATTGCCCACATCCCTGTGTGCCTCTACCATGGCACCTGTGGCTTTCCCACCCTTGCCCCAACCTTGCAATTCCTACATGCATACTCACCCACTAGATGTCCTGTGGGGATGTCCCCACTCTTGAATCGATGGCACAGTGCAGATTGGTACCATAAGAGACATCATGTGCTCCACCAGGGGTGTGGCACAGACATTGATAGATCAGCCCACTGGCATCACACACCACCTGGCAGTTGACACTCAAAGAAACCCTTCCGGTTTCGGTATGCTGCCCATCGGGCCAGGTGGCATGTGAATAGCCACATGGGTGCAGTCTATCGCCCCTAGCATGCCAGGCATACGTGCTACCCTGTGGAACTCCTGCATGTTTGCTATCGCTCTGCGCGGTGCTGGGGAAATGGATGTACTCCCGAGCATGTGGCAGCAGTGCGCTGAGGTGTTGGGTGAGGATGCATGGCGTGGCCAACTGTGTTATGCCTGTGGTGTCCCCTGTCGGCCTCTGGAAGGTACCCGTGGCTAGCAGGCACATGCAGGCTGTTACCTTTGTCTCCACTGACAGAGCGTGACTCTGTCGTGAGGGTGCCTGCATCACTTCACTGCACAGCTCACAGAGCCGCCTCAGTATTGCCCTGTTCAGGCGGTACCGTCCCACAATCTCTACATCCATGTACAGCTCAAAGCTGACATGGGCACGGTACTGCCTGTTGTGGGCGTACCGCTGACGGGCCCTTCCACGGCCACGTCCCCCTGCAGCATGCCTTCCACCTCATTACAGGCTTCATGAGGAAGCTGGCACTGTCCATTTTCCTGGCTTGTGGTCCCCCCCTGGCTGTTGTTGCTCTGTTACCCCCACTGTCCTGACTGCTACCTCCACTGCACTGGGTACACCTACTGGCCTCTGCAGTCTGTGGCCCCACACACCCTCCCCTTGTCCCTCTTCTCTCTTGTGCACTCCCTGGCCTGCACTGTTTGCCACTGTCACCTTGTCTGTCTCCCTGCCTCATGTGGCTTCCCTGTAGCGTTCTTGCACCTCTTCCTCGAGTCTTTTTATTTTGGCTCATTTCCGCCATGGCGCACCTTCCAGCTGATCTGCTGTTACGCATTACGCAAGCCTTTCAATATCACATTGTGCTCTTTATGCATGGATCCACCCCTTCGGTTGTTCATGCCTTCATTTGCATTGCGCTGTTGCTCAGCATGTGTTCGGTAGCGCAACTGCTTCCCGCTGAATATGGCAGAATGGCGCATTTTTGGACTTGCGCAAGCGCAACCCTATTGCGCATGGTGCAACCCTTTTGAATATCCGGCCCAGTATGTAAAATCTAGTAAATATAACAAGGGTAGTTTGGTACGAAATGAAAATAACTTACCTATCTTTGTGCTGAATTGTAAGTATGAGTCCTGTAAAGGAAGTATTTTGAAGTGTTTTTGTTTTTAAGCTGATGGAAAAGATAGTAACAAAGAGTCCATTATATCGATGTTTTTCATGTAAAACAGAAGTGTCATTATTGTCATGTGTGTAGCATAGTTTGTAGCCAGTAAACTATTATTTACGTAGGTACTGAAAATGTCAGGTTGTAATTCAGAAATCCAGTCTTGATAAATTTGGTTTGTTAGCAGTTCTGTAAGATTTATTATCTTCATTAACTTTATAGGGCAATTTTGTCTCTGTGAAGTGATGAGTAAGAGTGCATAGCACAGAAACAAAACAGGTCTGCCTAATTGGTTGTTGTTTGCATGAGAAGTGGGTGTGACAGTGGCATGCAAGATTGAAGTAGTCTGTATTTCTAGTTAGGGTAATTAAATTATTGGCATCTCAGACAGAAAGTCTAGCAATTGTTTCTTGGCCATTCAGTGACCTGAAGTGTAGCAGTAATGTGTGAAGAGAATAAAGCCTTGTGTTTTGTGCATTTGAATAGATTTAGTGCTATGACGTTAAAAGATATAAATGTATATACATAGTGTCATGGGCACAGGAAAAGGAAGGAGCTACTACTGAAATAAATGTTATTCAGATGATTTATTCATTTATGTGTAAGATTTTAAGTGTAGTTCTGCCTAGGTCACAGACACATGAGCCAGGATATTCAAAGGGGTTGCATCTGGCGCAACCCCACATTGCACCCCAGCAGGATATTGAAAAGGCTGCCCGGCACAGCGCAAATCCTGATGCACCACAGCACAGTGTAATCCTATGCAGTGCAGATGTAGGGGGCATGCCCATGCATATGCGGCACATCCCGATATTCAGCCCGGAATGTGCGGCGCATATGCCGGTGCAAATCTGCATTGCACCACACAGGGGTGCTCAGAGTTGAGCCCTGGAAAAGTAGGAGCAAGTCCCTGCCACCCACAGGTGGGATGCTGAATTGCAAGGTGCAACACAGTGGCCGCCAGCCGTGTGTGGCCACCTGCCCACCCAGGACACCATTGACAAGCACACATACACCTCTGGTGGTCCAGTGGACCCCCAACCCACCCTGTAAGCCCAATCATGGGCATCTGTAATATAAACCCAATCCCTGGTGGTCTAGCAGTCCCCCAGTCACCCAATTGTGGGCATCTGTAATTGAAAATCAAACCCTGGTGGTCTAGCAGTCCCCTCGCTGCCCAATTGTGGGCATCTGTAATTGAAAGTCAAACCCTGGTGGTCTAGCAGTCCCCCCACTGCCCGATCATGGGCTGTCATAGCTGCAGAAAGTCACCTGGTGGCCCAGTGGTACCCCCCTCCCCACCCTCCACAGAGGACCCCGACCCACCTGGTACCCCCGTCATCGTCGGGCTGCAGCACCCACCTACATACTGCCCAGCTGCTCGCCAAATGGACAAGTACAGTATGCTCTGTATGCCTAGTAGTCCACAGTGTGGACCAATAGGCATACTGAGTATACTGTACCTGTCATTCAGTGGGCGGCCAGGTGGTATACGGGTGGGGTGCTGCTACCCGCTGATGATGGGGGGCTGCTGGGTGGCTGGCAGTCCTCTGTGGGAGAGTGGGGAGGAGGAGGGTACCACTGGACCACCAGGTGACTTTCTCCAGCTATGACAGCCAGCGATCGGGCAGTGGGAGGACCACTAGACCACCAGGGTTTGAATTTAAATCACAGATGCCCATGATTGGACAGTGAGGAAACCGTTAGACCACCAGGGATTGGGTGTATATTACAGATGCCCACGATCAGGTGGCAGGGGGACCACTAGACCACCAGGGATTGGTCTATTAATGCAGATGCCCTTGATCGGGTAGACGGGATGGGGGTGCTACACTAGCCCACCAGGGAGCCAACCCCCACCAGCTGCAGCATGGCAGGGAGCCAGGCACATTTCACTGGAGTACCCAGCACAACACATGCAAATGGGGCCATAACGACATGCAAATGGCCCCATTTGTGCCTTGCATAGACTATGGCCTCATTTGCATGCCCCTGGCTGAATATCACGGGTGAAGTGCTTAGCACAACTGCACTTGTGCTGGTGCATCCCCATGCTCCCTCTCTGTGGCTTGTGCTGGCGCAGTGCCACTGTGCCATGTGCAGTCTGTGTGCTGAACCTACCATATTCAATGGTGCTGAGCCATGGTGCATCACCATTGAATATCGCCTGGTCCTGGCCCCAGTGCAGTCCAGTTGTGCTGTGCCCAGGATTACACCACTGCCCAACGCAGTCTGAATATCTGGCCCATAAGCTATAAAAAGTACTTTTAAAGATGGATGTGTTAGTCAAAAGTTGCAGTAGCAAAATAAAGTAAGAAAAATAATGTATTGTGTTATATTGTTTAACCAGGAGTGGCACACTAAGCTGAAAGCTTGTTTACAGGTGCAACCTGGGAGCATGTGTAAGTTAAGTGACTTGCTCAGGGTCACCCAGTATGCAAGTGAGGGTTGTGGGATTCAAACCCAGGTCTCCAGATTTGTAGCTCAGATCTTTAAACCACTGTGCTATACTGCCTCCCTAGTTATGGCAGTAATCTGTTTTATGGTTTATGATGTTGGTGTAGTAAGCAGCAGTACATTGCATAGCAGGTGTAAAATGTCAACAAGTAGGTCATGCAATAGATGTGCTTAGCAGTTACTGAAGCAAGAAATGTATTTAAGATAGTAAAATATGCCTGTTAGAAAACTGATAAATGTGTGACATTTGCATCTTAATTTCAAGGAGGTCCTTATGGGGTAACAATGTACAATATAAACTAGTTATAGTTTTCAAGTTGTTTGAGTAATTGCTTTGTAGTACCACTGTTACTAAATTTAAATTATTCTATGAAGAAAATTAAGTTTATCTAATAGTCTGCAACTGTATTAAAAAATGTACATGTCCTTATAATATAATACATTAAATGCTGTTTCTAGGTTAAGAAGTGACATAACAGCAATAGAGATGAAAACAATGGGATGCATAGGACTTTGAAAATAAGTATACATTAGCAGGAGCAGTGTCATAAGCTATCATCACAGCATACGTGTAATGTTGTGTTTTACATAGCAGGAAAGAAATGTGTTTTTATGAAATATGTTATGTCTATATCACTGCACAGAATGCATGGATACACAGGGAAATGGCCAGGAAGTACTGTGTACTGCTTATATATCTATGTCATGTAATAGCAACATCAGAGAGCATAGAATAAATGGTGTGGCTATAGACTTCCTAAGCTATTGTTTTATTTTTAGGAATGTGAAAGGCAACAATAATAGTATGCATATGATTTGTGAAGGTTTACTTGTGATGTTTCTACTTCTAAGTCCGGAGATTTATTTTTGTCTTCCAGATTGCCACCATCCTATCATGCACTATCCTCTGAGATGACCTTCAGGTTATCTGTGATTGGCAAGCTTTCTTATGTAACCTTTCATGTCAAAGGAATAAAGGGATACATACAGAAATAAAATTATACATTGTATGGTGCATGTAGTAATATATACAGTGAGCAAATGAGTGATAGGTAATGTACATGTTATATGAAAAGCAGCTGACTTTAAAATATAAATAAAAGATTTGCTGTTATATGAGAAATGCTATGTAAAATTGAATGCAGATGGCAAACAGTGACATTTAATATGGAGATGTAGTTACATTTAATTTGTATTGTTGTTGTGGTCTGCATGTCTCACATAGGTGTCAAGGTTATTTAGCAGGACTTCAAAGCTATGGAAGTAACTGCATAGAGAGGTAGTTGTAAAGGTTACCTAGATGTTATCAGAATCTTTTGAAAATGTATTTTTTCTACAAGGTGCTATTGCTGTTAAGGTTTCAGACAGAATGTATGAAAAGGTAACAATTAAGTAAATGGCATGACAGGAACCATCACAATATAACACCTTTTGATGGCATAGGATTGGCTGAAGTTTATATTTTGGTCATCATCTTTGTAAGGTAAAAACAATATAAAAAGAACATGTAGAAAATAATTAATATCATACTGTTTTTTTCTGTGACCTTGCAGCCTTGCTCTTCAATTTTTTCTGAAGTACTGAACTCTGATTACAACAGAATTTAGAATTTGCTTTGCAGGGATGTAGAAAGTGGACCCAATTCTAGAATAGTTACCGCCTGGCGTAACTGCACTTGCACCAAAAAGAATGACACAAGCAGCAAGTTATGCCAGCAGTTGCGACATGCGGTATTTTACAAAGTGGCCTGCGACATGCCACAGATCACTTGTGCCAAAGTGGAGTTACACCTGCAGTTACACCCTAAACCCCCTGCGACATGGCGCTAGGGGGTTACAGCAGCAGTGGCACTCTATTCTAGTAGGGCAGCAACAAAGTCCCCAATGTTGGGATTCTACAAGAACCCCCAGAGGAGAACCGTCAATGTAAGTTACACCAGCATTTAGTTGGCGTAACTGTACATATGCCCTCTGGGGATTCTGTAGACCCGCCAGCAGCACAGCACGCAAACCATGTGTCCTCCCCCATGTCCAATACCCCTGTAGGTGCCCCGCAGGGCATCTCACAACATGGCCCCCCAATCCCCTGAACAGTTCATGCCCTGCAGGGCAGCACAGACCCCATGCCCCTGAACCTCCCACTACTAAAGGCCCCACATGGCAGCACTGTCAACCCTCCCACCCATGCCCAGACCCCAAGACACTGCCGTAATCGGTAGTTAAATACCATACAACAACCCTGGTAGTCTAGTGACCCCCCCACCCAGCTGGGACACTCCACCCAGCACCTCCCCACCTGTCCCCAGCCAGCAACTGGCACAGCCCACCTCTCATCTCCACAGCCAGCCATCGACTGAGTTTTGAAAGAGTGCTTACTGTATAGATGTGCTCAGAAATAAATGAATACTCATTCATTTCTGAGTGCATCAATACAGTAAGTGTTCCTACAGAACTGTCGGTGGCTGGCCATGGAGGTGAGAGGTGGGCTGTGCCAGTCACCGGCTGGGGACGAGTGGGGGGTGCTAGGTGGAGTGGCACAACTGGGTGCGGGGCCACTAGACTACCAGGTACAGTGTTGTGGTTCCCAATGTATTGCACACACATCGGACTGTGTGTACTGTACATACTTTGCAGTACACCAGTCACATGGGGATTGGGATAAGTGTTAGGGGACCTTTAGTGACACGACAGTGGGTAGGGGGTCTCTAGCCCTGCGGGGCTCCACTGGAGATCTGGCATGGGGGGGCACTTGTGCCTTGTGGGATAGCGGTTGTGGCTTGCAACATCCTCAACAGGTACTCCCTCTGTTCGGCATACCTGGCTGTATGTCGCAAGTCACAGGACTTAGATGCAGGGACCCTGTCCCTTCTAGAATAGGGGCGCAGTAAAGTTGCCGTTGGTGGTGACTTGCGCTGTCCTTCTAGAATCCCACCCAAATTGTGTTTAAATGTTGGTGTATGTTGTGATATGCATTATGTCGTGTAGGAGCTAAAAATGGAAAGGTGTGTTATATGGGAAAGTATTGGGAGACTAGTGAACATATTTGTAAAGGTTAGGTTGGATGACATTTTTTTATAATTGGAAAAGCAAACGCTGCCTGTTAATGTGAGAGTTACTTTTTGTTTCCTATAAACAGTTTTTCTGATACAATGTGTAGTATCAGTACTATAGTTTGTAGCCAGATGTACTTGTTAGTTTTAATTTCAGCCCTTATGAGAGGCATGGCACAAGGCTTAAGACACATTGGGATGACATGTTAAAATTTACTAATGTTACACAGTGGCCTGATGAACTTCAATATGTAAATGATCGCTTTATGCGGCATGTTTAGTGGAAGATTATGTTTTCATAAAGGAATTGCACAGTTACAGTACAAATAATAAATGCATTGAAAATATGTATTTATGAGGGAATAAGGATTTCAAATAGTAAATGACATGCAGTGATAGCTGTTCAAAGTATGGTGTGAAAATAACGTATAGTTCTAAGCTTAAGTACTAAGTGTTTTGCAAACAGCTTTAAATAGCTGTACAAAATACATTTGCCCTTGTAAGGTTAAGTGAGTAGCATGAACATTGTCTGCAGTAATCAGTTTTGTTTTTTTCAGTATTGCCTGTTATTGCATCATTGTGGATTTGGTGTGTTGCATACATATGTGATGTTGATTTGTCTAGTTATGCAATGACAACTTATGATTTTAAAGAGACAGGGTACTCATTAGAGTAGTTTATGCCATTACTAGTGTTAGAAAATATGTATAGATATGTAAAAGTTAAATGTGTAATTTTTTTTCAGTTTCAAAATTTTATTAAAGTTTTTATAGTACAGAGAATAAATCTGTAACATAACAGACAAGTACAATTTATCAACCGTGAATATAAAAGATCTATCCTCTCCCTCTTCCCCACCCCTCCCCCCTCCTCCCAGATGACCCCCTCCCAGCCACCCCACACAGAGCAACATGCTGAAGCCTCAGTCTGTGAAGAGTGGTGTAACTTCAACAAGAGGTTACAAAGAATACAGGGTTTGCAGCCGGACCCCATATTCTATAAGTAAGCAATAACACATGCCAGGTGTGGGTTACATGCTGATAAGAACACGCCTAGGGGTGTACTAAGGCACGAGGCGCTTGTGCGTGTCCTTATGCCCTAGGTGTGTTTCTATCAGTACGTAATCACACCTCAGAGTGTGTTATTGCTTTATAAATGGGCCCTTTGTAAAGTAATTTTTTTTAATTGTGAAAAAATAAATAAATAAAATAGAGAAATATAAGAATAGGTTTAAAATTCTGAAAACAGTGAAAAAATAGTCCCTTGTATATAGTTTCTGTGCAATGTATTTATTGTGTCCCCCCACAGAAAAAGTTACTCATACATTAACAGTATGTCTTTTTTTTATTGTTTTTTTTTTTTTATTTCTATGTTTGCCTGTGTTTACTTCGGGAATTGAGGTGTTAACAGAGGACCGTGTCTGTTGACTGGGAGCGAGTGTCCCTCAGCAGACACCGTAGAAAGCAGTGAAAGTATTTTTTTCGGTTTCCTGGTTTCGATATTTGGATCGTTATTTATTTTAAAATATTAAGCGAGTGGCTGCTCAGTGTGTGAAGAACACTGCTTCGTTACTTTGCTTCTTTGCTGGTTGGAGATGGTGCGTCGGGTGGGTGGCTTTCGCTTCGGGATTTGCCGTGGTTTAAAAAAATACGTTTAAGCTTTTTTAAGCGTTTGTCGTGATGGTTTTCAAAAAGGTGGTAATGGTGGCAGGGGGCAGACAAGAGAAAGACACTCATATGTGAGGTACCAGTTTTTTTTGCTTCAGATGGAGTACTATGTCGTATTTAATGTACAGTGCTGTCCACGAGTGATGTTCTGTTGGCACTTCAGTGAGCTCTGCCAGTTAACGTTTCTGTTAATGCTTGGCAGAGCTCATTAATTTTTTTGGTAATTTGTCTTGTTGGTGGGCAGTAGTACCGGTTGGCTACAATATCATCTGATAAGGACACGGCTCAGATGATGTTGTAGCCAATCAGTGTCTTGGGATTTGTTAGCCCATTTTATAAAAAATTTTAAGTCTATTGTCAAGACTGGCTATGGATCTCTCTGTTCTCAGATTTGCCAAAAGCTCCTGTAACCATTCAGTGAAGGAGATGTCTAAGCTATCTTTCCAGTGCTTTAGTACCATTTTTTTCACAGATGAGAAGGTCAGTGCTATATGATATTTATGGGTAAATACCGAGATAGAGGAGTAGTCCCCCAATATACATATGTCTGGAGAGAATAAATCAGTCAAGCCTATGAGGGGATCTGCTCTATTCTTGATCAAGACCCACAGTGGAGCTATTTTTGGGCAGATCCAAAAGATGTGGAGTAGATTGCCTTCCTCTTATAGGCATCCAGTGCAAGTAGAGCACTACACTACCCAGTTTAGCTAGGTTTTGAGGGGAATAGTAAAGATTATGCAGTATGTGAAACTGCATAAGTCTGAGTCTGTCCTGGGAAAGAAATTTGTGGCAATTTTGCCATAACAAAGGCCAATTAAGATTTTTATCAGGGAAATGGGGGGCACCAGTAAGTAATGGGACTGAAACTCTCAGGACAGATCCAGTCAAAAAGAGTGCTGTATATCTTGAATACTGCTTGAGGGAGGCCTGCTATGGGACCTAATTCTGTAAGGAAAGAGAATTTCAGAGTTTGTGGTGGAGTGGCTCCTATAACTTTGATCAAGAGGTGACGTAACTGAAAAACTTGGTTTTGGGAATGCTTACTTTAAGCAAAATTTCAGAGGAAGAGAGCCAATTCCCTGTTTCTGACACAAAGTATGAAAGCAGGCAATTTCCAAGCTGGGGGAGCCATCCGGCTGGAAGCGATTTACCCTCTATCTTAATATTAGGATTATTCGGCAAGGTTTGAGCGAGATCTCTTGTGTGGTTATATTTTAAAAAGGAGCATAGCTAGGTATGAGCTCTAATAGATGTTGCAGTTGGGGGAACTTGTAGCTGAGTTGGCAGTGAGTTCAGCTTATTAAATAAAAGTGCTGGTGGGGAAACGCCTTGTTGCTTAATAAGTTTCAACTCAGTGTTAAGCCAGATGGGGTAAAAGGAGAAAGGAGCCTGAGCTGGTTCAGCAATCATCCACCTAGGATATTTACTGGCATGACTTGCCCGATAGTAGAGGCCTATATGGGGTAGTATCAGTCCTCCCTTCAATTTAGGGTCTGCCAATCTGTGAAACGCTAACCTTGTTTTTTTTGCCAGCCCATATGAAGTCTGATGAGACTGTGGACTTTCCTGAACCAAACTAGGGAAAGCCAAATATTCAGAAGATTAAGGGGGTAGAAGAGGCAAGGGAAGACATTCATTTTGACCAGGTTAATGCTCTGGGAATTTCCTGCTGCTGAGAAGACTTGCCGTATCTGCTGTCTCCTCAGCTGGACCGATTCTGCATTTAATAAATGAGATTCCTGTATAAACATAATGTCCGCTTTCATTATCCTTAAGTGTTTCTAAATTTTATACTGCTTTATCATTTGTCTAGCACCTTTTACATTCCATGTAGTTATTCTTATGTTCCTATCCATATTCCTTACTTGAGATAGGTAGTAGAATCTCTGTCAGTTCAAAAAGGAGATGCAGTTGTGGTATTGTTATGTATACAATCTCTGTGCTTCCCTCCCTCCCCTCCCCAACAACAATCCCCCATGTCCACGTTCCCCGTAATCTAACACAATTGGAGTAATCAAACACAACAACCCTCCCGCTCTTCCCCCCCACCTTCCCTCTCTATTATGGCCCATGATATACAGTCCACCAATCCCGGTCCTTCTCTCCCCGCCACCCACCCATTCTAATACTAAATTAACAATACTGTAATTTGCACATATAACTACATGCTTGAACCCATGGTTAATCCTAAGGTTGTAACTGATATATAAACAGTTGTAGCCCTGATAAACATTCCATCTTAGGTACACTATCTACCAGAAACATTCGATCCCTGAAACTATAAATATGCTGGGAAGGAAGGTAAAGTAAGTAAAGAAAATGAGGTAATATAACAGAGGTAATCAGAGCTGACCCTAAAAACCTAGTTGTAAAACTGATCCCGCTGCTTAACACAATGCAATAGAAAAGGTAAAAGCCCCCTTCTCAAATTCCAAAGGGATTGCCTGCAGTCAGGAAGCCCTTTATAAACATAAAGCGAGCAAAAACAAGAACACAGGACAGTGTCCATTAACAATCTGGTAACTGTTTCTGTGAGCAGACTTTCTACATCTGGAAAAAGAGAGCATACTGAAGCCTAAATAAGCAGGCAGATAATTAAATTATGGGGAGTAGGCATCCCTTCTCTGAGTCCTCCATTAGTGTAAATGAAATGGAACATTAATGCTGGTCAGAAAGCAGACTGTGGTGCCCTCTTGTGGCTGAAAGCATGAATCACATCGCTCAAGGAGAATCCAGGTGTACCACAAACTTGCAAGCTTTGCGGGACATGATCGCATGCTGTAACAGGGAGAAGGATTAAGAAAAGTCCGTAGGCACTGCTGGTGTTGCGGGTAGTAAGTCCAAACCTGTAGTGTTTCTGCAGTTGGTAATTAGGAGTGAAAAATAACTTCTGGCACTGTGTGTTCCTCCAGATTGAACCATGTTGATTGTACTGTTCATAGGCATGGTGGGTTTGATCTGCCATCTTCCACCTTACAAATATTTTCAGACTATGGCAAAACAAAAGGATAGTTCAATCTTACAAGTAAGACCATACAGTAGCATTGAACATCCTGTTTACCACTACACGGTGCTCACTGTTCTCGGAAAAGAGCAGGGAAAGCAACCTTGAGACCTGCTGTCACAGCATCCACATCTTCATAAGTGACCCAGGAGCCCGAAAGTAGTACGTGAAGCCTGGCCAAGTACCCCATTCTAAACTTAACTCCCGCTGCTATTAGCTTGGTGACTAGTGGTGGAAAGTAGCCCTTTGTTGCTGCATGGAGAGCAGGAGGTCTTGTGCAACCCTAATCGTTGCTCCATCCCATTTTATCTCTTGTATATCTCTAACTTTAGATATGAAGTGCTGGCACTCTTGATTGTTTAAAAAATGAAATATGGAAGTGCGCGGGGGGGTGTCTTGCACTGGAGGTGGACAGAGGGCATGGTGGGCTCTTTCTATTATGTATGTGGAGCCATAGGGGGATGGACTGGCCACTTTTTCAACAAATTTTTGGGCAAAGGTGACTGAGTCGGGCCATTCTTCCTTTTCCAGTAGCCCAATCAACACTGCATTGTTATGGCAGCTGCAGCCATCTAGGTCCTCAACCTTGCTTTCCAATTTGGTGATCCATTTTGACTTGCTTGCATTCTGTGGAGTGAATACAGGCTTCGTTATTGGAGGTACGGGTGGTAATATCCTTCAAGGCTTGGGCAAGTGACTGAATTCCCCTGTCATTTACCTTAACTCTTCCTGGCTGGAAAGGTTTAAACTCCTTAAGGAAATGAGCCAGCATGAGTGGCTCCATGTCAGAGTTAGAAGAGAGTGTTCCCTGGGTACTTGCGGCAGGCACAGCTTTAGGTTCTTCGGGGCCTTGTCTGGCGTAGAAGGTGGAGTATGTTTTTGAATTACTGTCTTCATTTCAACCTCCATAGACCACACCGGAGAGTAGACGTAGATAGTAGCGGTATTCAGGTACCAGTTCAGTCCCATACACCGCTGGAAAAACTGAATTTAAAGATAAAATAGATGGTCGGGCAGCTGGAGCTATCCGGGAAAGCTGTTAGCTGGTGCTCTGCATCATGTGATCTCCCCTATGTGTAATTTTTAATAGGTGTCTGGAGTCTAGCAATGTAGCACAGTACATTAATTAACAAGTAATGGTATGTGATGTGTAAGTTGTGGTAAGTAGTACATTTGTAAGGTTCGCAGTTTCTATTTGATGTGGTGTGACAGAAGATTTTGTCTCACTAAGAAGCAGTCGTAGTACTGCTATTTCTGTTGTATATCAATTTTTTTGGGGGGGCAAAATGTGACGTGCCATAGTTAGTAGCAACAACTATTAGGATATAAAGGAAATCACAATATTTATCATAGTTCAGGGCAACAAATTGGTAGGCGACATAAAGGAGTGTGCAACACTCTGAGTGTAAAGCCCTAGATCTGTTATTGATTTTTACAGACTACATTTGCATACTGTGTGCCCATGACCTACTGCGGTAATTTCCCTACACTCCCAAGTTGCACTTTTAAACAGTCTTCATCTTAGGATGACATTTCTGTATAAAATAATGAAAAGTGAATGTGATGTGGCACCTGTGCAAATGAGTCAGTGCCTCAAAGTTTTGCAGTACTGATCATGTTAGCAAACTTGCAATACAATTGACACATGAAACTGGCTATTTCTGTATGTAGAATCTTGAGTCAGATAAGCTGAGTATCACATGCCTTTAAATTATCATTCTTGTGTGAGGGATAGTTGATCTAAGTGTACGGTTTCAGAATGAATGTATGTGTTACACCATGTCTACCATGTGAAACCTGTTAGCCAATGCTGGTGACATTGTGTTACATGATAAAATTGATTCCTCTGTAGTGATAGGTAACACTGCAATCTGCCAAAAAAGGGTAATAAGCTTCTTTGAAAACAGGTAATTTACCTTGACATTGACTACCCAGTATAAGTGACACAATAACCAGTAATGTAATGTTATAGTATTGATATAAAAATGATTTGTATGTAGTACTCAGACTTATAATGGTCCCCTTTCTATAGCAGTAACAAAAGCATGATATTAACATCCTATTTTTTTGATATGTCATTTATTTACAGTATATCTGAAAATATGATAGCTATATGGTTTTTCTCATGGATGCAACCTGGGACCACTAGGAGACTGAGGTGCTTACTCAGATACACAGGCCCAGATATTCAAAGCATTGCACAGTGCGCAAACTGTTAGCGCAGGAATAGCACCAAGTTTGCATGGGTCTGAAATATTCAGAGGAGTGGATAATGCGCACAAACTGCATTAGCATAGGGCAAACCCATAATGTATGCAAGGGGCAAAGTGAGGGAGCAGGAACGGTGGGAACGAGCATACATGCGCGATGGGATATTCAAAGAGATAGCACCATGCAAGGCCACATTGCGTGACACATAGCACGGTGCTGGCTACCACCTATAAAAGGCAGGACTTATCCCAGAGAAAACCTTAGAGGGGGAGAGACCAGACCAGGAAGTCAGCATGGCATTAGGCCCAAATGCAGTGCTGCTGCTGCACCTAATGTCAGCAATAGTGGAGGAGGAAGAAAGGGAGCAGGCCCAACATGGCCCACAATGCAGGCCAAGGAGCAATATATGCTGCACACAGGTGGTACCGGCCCAGAGTCTCCGTCAAGATCCTGCCCGATGAGTACATCACTGGCTGGTACAGGATGAACAAGGGAATGTTGAGGCAGCTATGTGAACTCCTGCATGAGCAGCTGCAGTCCAACACCAGATGCAGCCATGCCATGACAGTTGAGGAGAAAGTGACAGCAGCGATGTGCTTCCTAGCCACAGGGATGTTTCAACTACCAACGGGAGACACCATAGGGGTATCACAGTCTGCCACCTTGCAGTTCCTAGATGCTTTCCTGCCACATGCTTGTGAATTCATTGTATTCCCCAGCACATCAGCCAAGCACAGAGAAACCATGCAGCAATTCTATTGAGTTGTGCACCTACCAGCGGTACTTGGTGTCATTGACTGCACCCATGTCCCCATCCGTGCACCACCTTGTCATGGCAGTGAAATATACATGAACAGGAAGGGGTACCACTCCATCAATTGCCAGGCGGTGTGCGATGCGACGTGGAGCATCAGAAATGTCTTTGCGCAGTACCCCAGCAGTACCCATGATGCCTTCATCTGGCAACAATGCCGGCTGTGCAAGGCCTTTGAGGAGGGCAGGATACCCAGTGAGCACCTTGTTGGTGAGTAAGAGCAGGCACGACATGCACACACCTCAGTGGGGGTAGGGACAGATAGGGGTATGCAAGGATGGGGGGGCACAGCAACACAGGGGACACAGTGTGGCAAGGGAAAGACAGCAGAACAGCAACACTAACAGGAGTACATCTCTCCACAGGGGGCAGTGCCTATCCCTTGTGACCCTGGCTGCTGACACCTGTAACCCAACTGGCCACAGTGGCTGAAAAGAGGAACAATGAGGCACACGCTGCTACTAGGAACATTGTAGATAGGGTCTTTGGCATGTTAAAGATATGCTTCCACTGCTTAGACCAGTCAGGTGGTGCCCTACAGTACAGGCCTCAGAAGGTATGCCGTATCATCCTAGCCTGTTGTATGCTACACAACATGGCACATAACCATGGTATACAGGCACCTGAATCTGAAGAACAGGCTGACAGTGACCTAGAGCCAGAGATCGGGGGGATAGTAGAGCAACTCGAGAGGAGAGATCCTCGAATGGCACACAGGGCCCTGGAGCAGAGGAGTGGTATCATCAGGACACTGGCCCAGACAGGACGGTGAGTAAACATAACACAGAGGTTAGGTTAGGCCAATTGCTCAGTTGATAATTCAAATACAAATCACCACTTTTTGCAAACAGGCTGTTTTGATACGTAAATGGAAACTGAACCATGAGGCAAATGATAGATATTACTTTTGCCTTATGATTCGAAGACTTTTTTCAAAACAGTACGGAATGGTCGCAAAATTAAAAATTCTTACAGATTTGAGTTTATTGATGTCAGGAAATATTCATCTAAATCCAGGGCCAGGTGATATTTGTTCAAACTTGGGGTCAGGTCATGAAAATATGTATACAGCTGATATTTTACAAAGTAATAAGCTCTCGTTTGTTCAGTTGAATGTTAGGAGTTTTGTTCCGAAATTTGACATGATAAGGGAATGGATTTTGGAATTTAAACCAGATGTTATAGTAATAACTGAATTTTGGTTAAACAAAAAGATACAGGATGATGAAATACAGGGTACCCGGCTACCAAATATGGAGGCACGATAGTGGGAAAAGGGGTGGGGGTGTCTTGGTTTATGGCACTACAGTTCTGGAGATTAAAAATTTAAATTGTGTTAGTACACCAGGCATGGAAAAAGTAGTTCTGGAGATTAAAATCCCCCATTGTAAACCATTATTGCTGGTGGGCTGTTACCTTCCCCCTAAGGGAGATGATCAACAGTTTCTTGTTCTCCAGGAATTTTTGCTTTCTTATAGGGAAAGCCATGAGCTTATGATTATGGGGGACATGAACATAGATTGGGTGAGGGTGCCACCCACCAGCAAAATAATTGATTTAAAAACTACATTGGGTTTGTCCCAGTTAATTACCACAGCTACAAGATTAAATGTTAAAACTCCCAGCTCCTCCACTATTTTGGATCTGATATTTACTTCTGATTCCATTAAATATTCAATGGCTGGAGTGCTTCCAGATTCATGTAGTGATCATCAGATAACTTTTTGTGTCAGGAAAACAGTTAAGCAATTAACAGTTCCTCAAGTTAAATCCTATTGTAGCTTTAAAAACTTGGATTATACATCTTTTATGGTTGAACTGGAATCAAGAAACTGGAATCGACTAACTTTGATTCCTGACATAGATAGTGTCTGGTCATATTTCTGTTGTGAATTTATATCTGTATGTGATATTTTTGCACCTATTCAAAGTAGGAAAGTCAAACAAAAAAAATTCCCTTTGGTATACTGCAAAGTTAAGAGTTTATCTTAAGAAAAGGGATGCTGCATGGAGATTGGCAAAGGGAAAAAAAATGAGAGAGTGCTTTGGGAAAAATACAGAGCAGCACGTAATTTATATATTGCACAAATAAGGAAAGCAAAATCAGATTTTTATCTTACTGAATGGCAACTGACCAGTTTAAAAAACCTAGGGATTTTTGGAATATGGTTAAAAATTTACAAGGAAACAGGACCTCAGAACTGCCAAATGATTTTATGGCAGAAAATGGCCCATTGAAACTCTCAGATGAGGCAGCTGCTATATTGAACAAAATGTTTGTTGACATAGGGTTTTCTAAGATTAATGTATGTTCCCTTTCTGGTACAAATAAGCAAAAGAGAAATCAGGAAAAGAAAGATGAAAACGGTCTATTATTTTGCTTCCAAAATATTATTCCAAGTCAAGTATATCGGGAACTATTAAAATTAAATATAAATAAGGCCCAAGGTCCAGACGGGATTCCATCTTTTTTGCTTAAAATTGCTGCCCCAGTAATAGCACCAATTTTGACTGACATCTTTAACCTTTCATTGAAGACTGGTACCTACCCATTAGTCTGGAAACAGGCAGAAGTGATACCAATGTTTAAGGGAGGTGTGAAAAACGATATGCAGAATTATAGACCAATATCATTGCTTTCGGTTACTTCTAAAGTGTTTGAAAAAATTGTGGTTTCTCAATTAAACAGTTATCTTGAAAAAAATGAAAAATACAACAAATATCAGTCAGACTTTAGGGCTCAACACAGTACCACTACTGCACTTGTCAAGGTTGTGTCGGACATCCAGGTAGCCATGGATAGGGGCCTTCTGGTTGGAGCAATTTATATTGATTTGTCGAAGGCTTTTGACACCTTGGGACATCAGGTATTGATGGAAGAATTGAGATCTGTAGGCCTCAGCCAGGGAGCCCTGGATTGCTTCCATGGCTACCTGGATGGCAGATAACAAAGGGTTAGGTTAGGTAGTAATTTTGTATCCAGTTATCTAAATATTAATTCTGGTGTTCCTCAGGGGTCAGTGCTAGGACCCAACCTATTTAATATATATACAAATGGTGTCGGACATCTGATGAATGATGCCCAGCACTATTTGTATGCAGATGATACAATTTTGTATTTTGAAGGGAAATCTGTGGGACATATACAGGAAAAATTACAGAAATGTTTCAATACATTACAAATATATTTTTCAGAACATGGTCTGGTTTTAAATTCACAAAAGTCACAGGTAATGTTGTTTTCAAATAAAAAAACATCTGTGGATTTGGATATTAAGACACTGGATGGGTGTAGCCTGGCCTCTGTGGATCGCTATAAATACTTGGGAGTATGATTGAACTCTCTTTGTAGTTGGGATTTTCATGTTGATAACTTGATACAAAAATTGTGTAAAAAGTTGGGGGTACTGTACAAGCATAGAAACTGTCTTTCATTCGATGTTAGGTTAAAAATTGTGAATTCAATGATAATTCTGCATATCGATTATGGTGATGTCATATATAGAGGGGCAGTTAGGAGCAATTTAGAAAAGCTTGATGTTATCTATAACAGATATGTGTGTTTTGTTTTGGATGCACCTCGGAAAACACATCATTGCAACCTCTACAGGAACTTAAATTGGATATCCTTGACAGAACAGCAAAATATGTATGTGCAATGGTTAACTTATCGCTGTTATTGTAAAAAAGTTCCAGGATATCTAGTGGAGTTTCTGGAGGAATGGAATGTTAGGGCAGGTTTGAGATCTGAAGAGGAAGTAAAATTTAGGGTACCCCTTATGAGAACAGTGAAGGGCCAACATTGTTATGTATATGAAGGTCCAAAATTGTGGAATTCACTATCAGGTCAAGTATAAATAAAATATCTTGGAATGAAATAAAATCATGGCTTGTAAAGGAAGCAATGTCCTTAAAGATTTGTTGCACTTGAGATGTTTGTATATATGGTTTATTGTAATTATTATTTGTTTTTTGGTTATTTATGTATTGTGTATTATGTATGTATAATATGTGTATCTGTATGTATTTAAAACGAAACTGATGTTTTTTGCACAGTAGGACCCCATTGTAAATTAGCTGATGCTAAATTGGGTTTTATCCTATTTCTGATATCAGAAATAAACTTTTTACTACTACTACTACTACACAGTCAACACAGAGTACAAGAACAGAGACTTTAATATGTGCACACAACCATGACAGTGATGAGTGCACAAAGTATGTACAAGACGCAGTGTAAGTGTTAGTATGTGACCTGAATATGTGTGTAGTGTGCAGCGCAGGACATGCATGTGATCAAGGTGGACAGCCATGACATGAGTAAGTGAGGTGTGGTGGGAGGTGCCTGGGATGAGGTGACAGTGTGGGAAATGGACCATGGCTGTGCATGTGTGAGAGTGTGTGTGTGTATGGCTGTGAGTGCGCATGGCAGCAGTGTCTATCTGTGGCGACTAACACCATGCACATGATGTGCCCCTTGTGCATGGGACACAGAGCTAGGAGTGTTCTGTGTGGATGACATGTTAGTGGAGGACTGAGGTGATGTCGGGAGGTTAGAATGCCTACCTCCCTGGTGATCTTCAGACCCAGCCAGGGTGGGTGGCCGGCCATGATGCTGCGAGGTGCCAGTGGAGGACTGAGATGGAGCCGTGCTGGAGCCCATGCCCACCCTGCAACCACTAAAGACCTGCCCGTGCACATGTGTGCTGCGGCCATGCCATCCTGTGTGTTCACCCCCACTGCCCACTGTGCACCTCATGCAGCACAGTGGCAAGATTCCCCAAAGCAGTGGTGATACCTGCAAAGCCATGGTCAAGTGTGGCTAGGATGTGCTCCATCCTGTCCTCTGCCAGTTGCTCAGCACGGGCAAGGCCTGTGCCCACAGTCTCCCTCAGCTGTGAAAGCTCATGCTGTACCTGCCACCTAAAGGGATGCAACTCCAGCTGGGCCTTCTACTGGGATGACAGGGCAGCCTGGAGCAGAGGCCAGGACCCCTGACCATCTGGCCCCACAGGTGCAGCACCACCCTGTTCTGCTGGAGGTGGGGGCTGATGGGCCTAGTGAGGATGCTGTTCTGGAGGCAGTTGCTGTTGGGCCTGCAGCTGCATGGGCATGGTGGTGTGTTGTGCATGTTGCAGGGTCTGAACTGCACCCTGTGGATGGCACCGCATGTCCAGCTGTGCATACACTTCACCCCCCGGCCCATGTCCTGTTGTGCCATGATGTCACTGGCGGCTTGGTCCCCCCCATATCACCCATGTGTTGCACCCCAGTAGGCCCACCTACACTGCCACACACAGTCCCCTCCACTGGCAAGCAGTAGTCCCGCTCCGATCCCTTGGAGCCATGGTCACTCATGGCCGTTAGGATGACCACCTGTCTACCACAGAGTTCCTCCACCTGCACGTCCTTGAGCATGACTCCAGCCCGCAGTTGTCTAGCATCCTCATCCGAGGAGTCGTCTTCACCCACAAGCACATTAAAACCACGTCCTGAGGCCTGCCACCTGTGTGCTGTCACTGTTGAGCCACGCAGGGCCCCATGGCCAACGTTGATGGCATGTTTGTTGCGTCCTCCACATCCTGAACCACAGCTGATTTCCCTTCACAAAAGTGGGACCAAGACAGAGGCAGGAAACTACAGACCTGTCAATCTGACCTCTGTGGTAGGGAAAGTGATGGAGTCACTTCTGAAGGAAAGAATAGTTGAGTACTTAGAGGCCAGTGGAGCACAGGACCCAAGGCAGCATGGGTTCACAGCAGGAAGGTCATGTCAGATGAATCTAATAGATTTCTTTGACTGGGTGACCAAAGTAGTAGACCAGGGAGGAGCTGTGGACATGGCCTACCTAGACTTTAGCAAGGCATTTGACACAGTCCCACACAAAAGATTAATAGTCAAATTAACCAGCCTGGGAGTGGGACCCAGGGTGGTAGCCTGGGTAAAACATTGGCTGGACAACAGGACACAGAATGTAATTATAAATGGAGTCCACTCTGAAGAAAGGGGGGTTACTAGTGGGGTACCACAGGGTTCAGTATTGGGTCCAGTCCTTTTTAATGTCTTCATCAGTGATATTGCAGAGGGACTGGAAGGAAAAGTATGCCTTTTTGCAGATGACACAAAGATCTGCAACAGGGTTGATACACAAGGAGGCGTGGAAAGGATGAAAAGGGACTTGGCAAGGTTGGAGGAATGGTCAGAAGTATGGCAGCTAGGATTCAATGCAAAGAAGTGCAAAATAATGCACCTGGAAAACAAGAACCCAGGGGAAGAATACACAATGGGTGGGGAGGTAATAACAACAACAAAAAAGGAAAGGGACCTGGGGGTAATCATATCAGATGACCTTAAGGTTAGCAAACAATGTGAGAAGGCAGTAGGGAGAGCTGGGGGTATACTGGGATGTATAGGGAGAGGCATCATCAGCAGAAAACAGAAAGTTGTTATCTCTCTGCACAAACAGTTGGTGAGACCCCATCTGGAGTACTGTGTCCAGTTCTGGAGACCCCATCTCTGCAAGGACATAGACAGGATAGAGGCAGTCCAGAGGAGGGCAACTAAAATGGTGCAGGGTCTGCAAGAGAAGCCGTATGCGGAGAGACTAAAGGAGCTTAATATGTATACCCTAAGGAAAGAAGGGAGAGGGGGACATGATAGAAACTTAAGTACCTCAGTGGAATCAACAAAGTCCAAGAGGGTAGCATCTTTCAGAAAAGAGACTTGCAAGAACAAGGGACACAATTTAAAGATAGAAGGAGGGCGGTTCAGGGGCAGTGTGAGGAAGTATTATTTCACAGAGAGGGTAGTGGATGCATGGAACAGCCTTCCTGAGGAGGTTGTGGGGTCTAAAACTGTGGAAGAATTCAAGAATGCATGGGACAAACATAAGGCAATTCTTGTGGGGGGTAGGAAGAAATAGGCTGTTAGATAACTAGGATCTGCGGCCTATCCTGTAGGTAGGGAAATGGGCAGACTAGATGGGCCTAGCGGTCCTTATCTGCCATCGAAGTCTATGTTTCTATGTTTCTATGCTATCCCGGTCATCTGCTGGCCCTCTGATTGCTGTGCACTCACCACTGTGAAGCAATAAATTAAAGTGTCAGTGTGCATTACCACACATGATAGGCCAGTACCACCACCATTACATGCCCCTCCTATGGTGTTTGACCCACAGCACACCCATACAACCCACACAGTGCAGCCTCTGAAGATGCAGATTAGGTTCCCTTGCACTCCCACCTGAACACGGTGCACATGCAGCAGGACCGGTGCAGTGCTGCATGCCCTGCACAGGCAACACAGGCACACCAGTGCATCATGTGTACAGTGAGCACACTGTGACCCCATCATAGGTGCATAATGCATGCAATGCAACAGTAGAACATTGTGCCACTGGCCCCGGAGCTGTCATGCTGTGTCAGGTAGACACATGCTGTATCATATCTGTCCTAGGTGGTGTGCATGGCATCTCACATCCGCCGCTGAATACACCACCAACCGCCACAGGCCACAGTGTTGAGGCAACCAGAGTCATAAGTGGGTCCCCCTCTCACTGTGCAATGGTCTGTGGTTCTCCACCAGTCCTCAGGCATTCACACAGCCATAGAGCCTCTTCCTCCTCCTTCACCCATTGTAGCATGTCATTCCAGTGTTTACGGATGGCATCCGTGCTACATTCACAGCCACCCACAGCATTCACTGCTGCTGTGACTTCATCCCACAGTTGTTGCACCACCGCATTAGTGGCCTTGTGCCTATGAAGCACCTGCTCCTGCTCCTTGACCCCATGTTCTGGGGCCTTGAGCTCATAATGTGAGAACTTGAAGGCCCAGATCTGCTTCAGTCTGGCTGCGGCATCTGTGAGGGACATGTAGAAAGGCACAGGTCACACACTGTGGTGAACACACAATGCACAGCAGAACCAGTTCACATTGTGCATGTCGCCCTACACAGCTACCATACATGCCCCGTTGCAGTGCAGCACAGCCCCTGTGCATGCCACACACACCACATATTGATAGGCTACACCGCACAATGCCACAATACCACATGGCTAATCCAGTGTGAATGTTGCAGACAGTGCCTGTGGTGCTGCCCTGTGGCTGTGAGTCCCCCTGCACCCTGTGCAATTGCCATGACTGACACTGTAGCCATATGGTGTGCATGGCATCTTACACTGCCACAGCATATGCAGGCTAATGTGTGTCCCCATGCCCCCCCTTGGGGTACAGTGCACCTGCATAGTGTGGACTGGCCACACCAGCATTGTTCAAGATGCACTCTGATTAGGTCTACACAGGTGTAACTCCTGGGACATGCTGGCCAGCTGACTGACTTGCAGATTGCCCACGTACACCTCTGACAGAGCACTGTTGTACTGTCATGGGAGCATGCAGGTGTGGTTGCTGTCCCATGTGGGCTCGGTGGCTATACACTTGTGGACAGTGCAGAGCACAGCCTATACTCTTCCCTGTACAATACGGCTCCATGGCCTACATGATCTACAGACCTGCCTGTTGCTGCTGTGTTTCCTGAGCCATCTTCCTCTGTGTGTTGCTATTAGAGCTCTGGCACCTGCTGAGTACTGCAGTCCCCTAATGACAACACAGATGGAGCACTGTTTGCCCTAAAATAGCACTGCAGGGCAATCATGCCTGTTTGGCATGCAAATGAGCCAGTAATGATATGCTAATCACCCTGTTTGCCCCATGCATACACAGTTAACCTCATTTACATAGGCTATTTGAGTATGGGCTGTGTTAGCACCAGGAAATGCGCATAGAGCCAGGCTATGTGGGCAGTGCCTTGAGTGGCACTGCCACGTTTGCATAGCACTAAGTGACATTGTGCAGCAGCACATGCACATTCAGTCATTGGTCCACACAAGCACACCAGCACAGCGTGACGTAGTGCTGCACTATGGCCAGTTGCGCGGCACAGTGCGCATGCTCGCTAAGGCAGCACAGGGGTCGTGGTGGGGTTGCGCATAAGCACTGTGCCTACTTCTGGGTTGCATGGCACTACGCCATGTGACTGCATGGTGCTATTGTGCAGTTTGCAATTAGATCCAGGGTGTGTCACAGTTAGGTCCAGTAGCCAACACATCTGGAGTACCATGGCAGAGAAGCATAGGCAGCATGCAGTGGTGTACAGGGACAGGTGTTGGGGGAAGGTAGAGACTGCTAACCTTGTGTAGCTTGTGCAGCAGTGGCAGAGATGCCTGTTTGGGGAGGTCAGGTAGGGTGACCTGTCACGATGGCAGGTGTGGGCCTCTGCCCACCACCTATCCGCAAAGACAGACATTGTGCGGGACATAGAGAAATGCAGATGCCGCTACACAGATCTGCAGTGTGGGCAACAGCAGCAGCTGGAGTGCTATAGACAGATGGTGTGGGATGGGACAGTGCCAGTGCCAGGCAGGTGTTGCCACACAGTGCACACATGTGTTATGTGTACATCTGTTTGCCTGTGTGTGTGGTCACCCAGGCATCCTGGTGTGTTGAGTGGTGAGCTTGGGCATGGCCAGCTCTCCCCTGACACATACCTGCCCATGGGGCTCAGGTGGCAGGGCTGCTGCCATGGGTTTCTTGGGTGGCACCATGCAACAAGGTGGCTGGGGTGGACACGTGGTGGCCAAACGGCATCCACAGTTTCTACAGTGCTGGACACTGCCTGTTGCTGTGTCTCTGGACGTTGCCATGCAGTCTTGCTGTGCGCAACCACAATGCATGGCCACGGCACAGACTGCCAGTCTTGGGAATGCTGGCAGAGGGACCTTCCACAGGACTGTCCTGTTGCTGACACCAGTGTATTGCAGAAGGGCTGTTTCCTAGGCACATGGTCAGACTCCACTGCAGTGTGTATGTCTCATGTCAATGTCCACCTGTGTGTGGCACAGGTCCACTGCAGTATCACCATGCCTACAAGCCCTGTGTGACCGGTGCACATGCAGTGGGCCATGGTAGCTTCAGGTGGCCATGGTATGGCATGCCTGGGGGGGCCACTGCGTGCCAGCATTGTGGGTGGGTTTGATCACTGTCCATGTGCTGTGCCATGTCAACTGTGGTTTGGGATGGGATTGTGGGTTTCTCTGGCTAACGTGGTGAGTGATGTGTCGTCTGCTAACATTGCTGTTACCTCTTTCCACTGCAGAGCGAATCATGCGGAACAGCCCAAGGGGAGAGGGCCAGAAGGAGTCCCAGCTGCCCATCTGTAGCATCCCTAGGGTGCCAGCCATGCCACAGTGGGCAGAGGAAAGTAGCCCTGAGGGCAGGGGCCTATTGTGTGAGTACATTTGTTATATACATAGTGCCGTGCTTCTGGATTATGTGGTTTCTTCCATGGTCTATTAACTGTACCGCCGAGTCCACAGTCATCTGCATGGTACCAGGGCCTGTGCACCATTGTACTGTGTTGCCCACCAGTATGGCACAGTGCATCTGGTGTCTGGGTGGGTGGTTGCTGTACACTATGGCTGGGGGGGGCCATGCAGGTCCTCTGTGTTGTACAGGCCCTTGTCAGTGTGCCCAGATGGCGTTGCCGTTCACATTCCATGGCTGGTGTTCCTGTTCTGCCATTCACATGGCATGTGCATGTTCTAGGTACAGGCCACTGTAGTGCGCACTGTACGGTACAAGGGTTGTGCGCGGTGGCATCTAGTCAGCCTCTCCCTGCAGATGTGTGTGCCTTGCAGTATGGCGACTACTGTAGCATGGGGTGCCTTGGCATGGGCAGTCTGGTTGTCAGATGATGTGCCTGCATTGGGTTGGTGTTGTGCCCCATTGATGTCCTGGCTTATGTTGCACCACCTGTCATGCCTGCCTCTTGCATAATGAGGTGGAGGGAATATGCTGTTCCCCACCCAGCTGCCACTCCACTGTCCCTGCTGTGCCTGATGTATGCACACCTGTCATGCTTGGGGGGTGCATGGGATGGTGGACTGTGGTGGCATGGTGTGCATTGTTGCCACTTTTGCACCTGTTATTTTGCCCGCCTGTGGGGTGTGTGGTATGTACCATGGCCAATTGTGCAGCACTGTACTGGGCATGTATTTGGCCCACTGCTGTTCCGCCAGTGGTGGCCCATGGCCTGTGGACGTGTGTGCCATGGGTGGTTCCATACATGCCTGCCTGCTGTGTGTGAGCTGCTGCAGTATGTGATGAAGGCACCACATACCTTGCTGTGCTTTCATACCAGCTGCATGCCATCGTACCTTGTTGCTGCCCATGTTGGTTGTTGTTGTGCTCTTCCTTGTGCCACATTGTTCTGTGCCTATGGGCAGCATGTCCCGATGTGTGTCCTCCCATGTGCATGTTGTGGCATGGCCCATGGTCGCTGATGTCTCAGGGGACTGGCTGTTTGGCTGCACTGTCTCACTGTGTGTACTGCCAGGTAGGGTGGTGTCAACTATGCCATGGTGTTGTCAAGGCCTTCCACACATCTCCATATCCATTGGGTTGTTGGTTGTTGTTTGTATCATCCAGGCCTGCCCTGTGGGCACCTGTCTAATGTGCATTCCATTGTGTTCAACATCACCACATGGGCATGGCTGTCAGGACATGCTGTCCATCCCTGGGCTGACACCTGGGGCTGAAATGTGCCTCTTTGCTGGTTTCCCATCCTCACATGCTCCCCCTTACTCCTGTAGGTCCACAGTGTTCATCATTGTGGGCGATCCAGCCCGAGGAGTCGGAGGAAAATGAAGATCTCTTTCGACACATTGTGCGGCAACAGTGGACATTAATTGAGCAGCAGGTGGTGCTGATCGCAGAGACCAGGAGGGTGGCTGCTGTCCTTGAGGCAAGACTGCCAGAACCACAAAACAACCAGTCATAGGACTGTTCCCTTGTTTGTTTGCCTTCCCCACACCCTTGATGAAATGCTGTGCTTTCTGCTGCCTTTTGTTCCTTTTTGTCTTGTGTCCACATCCTTGTTCCCTCCTTTTCCATACCCGTAGTTGTCTTAGTATTAGTAGTTGTTGTAGTGGTAGCTTTTGTGTTTGTTGTAGTAGTAGTAGTAGTTGTAGTAGTGGTAGTAATGCTTGTAGTTGAAGCAGTGCTTTATTTTGTTTAGTATTCATATTGTTGCTTTATGTTGTGCATATTTGTGGCAGAGTGACATCTCTCAGGGGAAGGTGCACCGGTAGGAAGATGAGGATCCCTTGCCCCCCCCCCCAATAAAAGTGCTCTAGTGCTAATGGGAAAAGTGCTAAAAGTATTTGAAATACTTGAAATGGGCAGGTCGGTTGTAAAAGAATGCACCCATAGGTCTTAGTACAAGTAAAATTAATGCCAGTACATTCTAGCATAAAGTGATGATGTGTAGTAAAAACATGTTCACTGGACGTAAGCTGCAGACCTTTTTGCCTTGAAAGAAAAGAGAAATGATGCAGTGCTTTTAAAGCAATTAACAATGAAAGTGCTAGTAAATGAGTGCAAACTGTGCCTTTAATTTGCAGCACACCAGTAGGAATAAAAGTAGCACAAAATGTAAACCACAACTGTGTGGCTATTATGCCCACAAAAGTTAAAATGCAAGGGAGGCCAAGTGCATATGTCCTCCAAGATTTTATGCAGGCATGCACAAAAATAAGGTACATTAAGTGCATAAGGTTCCCTAGGGTAGCCTGAAAAATACAAGAAAGAACAGTCTTTGGGGCTGGAAAAAATAGAACGTCCCCCTGTTTGTAAACTTTTCTCTTACCTGTATACTGTTATACCAGTGCACAAGGGCAGCAACCCTTTATCCCCTTGGTTTCTGTATCCCTGCTGCTCCTGGTCATATATGTAGGTTCTCAAATGTTGAAGAAAGAGCTTAAGAGAAAGCCTTGTGAAGCTATTAAAGTTTGCATAGAACATTGGATTCTAATAGTGCAGAGAGCCCCCGTAATGTAAAATGGGTTTGTGTAGCACGAACTGTAAGAAAATGCTGCACCATAAAATACCCTTTATAGGAAATAAATGAAACGGGGAGGAGAAGAGCAGTAAAAGAAAACAAAATGCATTACTCCCTTCCTTCCCCCTTAAAGAAAAAAAAAACACAAAAAAACAAAATGAACACTCTAAAACAAGGCAAAACAAAGAATGACTTTTTCTAACTAAGGTTACCTGGGAATTCATTACTAGTGCTTTAGGCAGTCTTATGTGATTAGAAGAATGCCCAGGAAGAGATTTTGTTGGTTGTTAAAACCAAAAAGGTAAAATTCTGGCCTACAACTCTGGAGAGCAAAGTGAAGCCAGTCTTACCTGAGCAGAGAGACTCGGTGAAGTGCCAGTCCAGGGGCCCTATAGGCCAGCAGCAGCCTCTTGTGGCCAGTTTTATAGGAGGGAGGTGTAAGACCTTTGATGCAAGAGCATGTGTTTGCACACTTAATGGAGCTGTATGTGTACCACTGGGCACAAGTGACTTTTGACTTGAAAACTGCTGAACTAACTAATATTTTCTTGAATTCTGTTCAACTGCTGCACTTTTTATGAGATGAAAAATAAAATGATAAATGCCACCTGGCATTTTTTATGCACTTTAGCTGTGGTCTGCCTGAATTAATTATCCTGAAATCTCAAGCCCGCTACAATTGGTGTCAGCAGTGGGATTCCTAGCTGAATGTCCAAGTTATCCTGAGGGGGTTTAGTTGGCAGTGCTAGACATTGCACCTCAGGATAGGCAGAAAGTGCATGGCACCAGAGAAGATGCGGAAATATGGAGATGGTGGCCAGGACAAGGCACCACGGAACCAGATGGCTGATCAGATGCTACTGTTACAATGGATGAATGAACGCTGGCTGGAGGCAGAGAGTCGCTGGAGGGAAGCAGAATTCCAATTGCAAGATGACTTATTTGTGAGCCCCAGGGTAAAAGTGTATATGTATTTTTAACTACAGAGTTATTGAATGGTTAACAATGCTGATAGAGTACAGAATTAAGGGACCTGGGGTAGAGCTCTAAGGTGAGGGTGGGCTGGAGTTCCACTATACCTTTCCAGGTAGGCATAATGGTATTGGACAACCGTAGGATGGTTGCCCTCTTGAGTAGTGAGGTATGTCACAGAGTGACCCCTGTCTCCTGCTTAACCCCAACTCCATGGTTAAGAAAGGTATACTGAAGGCTGAGATGTATGCCCTATGAATGTCAGGTGATTACAAAAAGGAGCATAGGTGCTTGTAATATCTGCAACTTGGTTAACATGCTAGATTTATATGCTGGCTGGAATTCCTTACTGGGAAATGAAGTGGCACTTGGGCACTAGAGTAATGTCCCTTAGGGAGGTGCCTGGTGGAATGTACAAAATGGATGTGCTAAGAAAAGTAATCGGAAGAGTCCCTGCCATGATAGATGAACCACAGCTTTCTCTAAAAACCTTACTGTTGCAACAGTTCTTTTCTTTGTTATGTACTTCCTTTCTCCTACACACTAGTCTGGAAGGTTGTCCACCTCCGGGCGAATCTCCCTTCCCCTTGTCTGTTCTATACCCGACTCATTTTCTTATTTTCTCTTTTCAACTAAGGTCCAGGATAAGGAGGTCAATGTATAGTGACCCTGAGTCATGGCAGCAAGTTAACTGAAAAAGATATGTTAGAATAAAATGGATCCAACATATTGTAAGCATAGAAGAAGTACATAGATTGCAAATGGCTAGGTGAAATGTAAAACCTAGAGCAGGGGTTCTCAAATGGTGAGGCCAGCCTCCCTAGGGAGGCCCCAACCTGTTCCAGGGGAGGCTCAAGCAAGTCTGAAAAAGTAATGTATTTAAATTTTGAGTTTTATATATTTTGTGTGAAGAGATGAAGCAAACTGAAAGTGGATAATAGTAGGTGAATTTAATGTATTTGTTTACTAATAGGTGACAAGGGAAGGTGAATGAGCCAAGGCTCATTTCAGGTGTACCCGGGGAAGGGTAGGGAGTGAATACATTTCAAAAGGTAACTGCAAAACAATCAAGAATACACAATAAACAATAGTGCAAACAAATACGAACAATAAACTAATAATGAGTGGTGGCAACTGATCAGTTTGTAGCCTGATGGCAGAACAGCCCAAATACAAGGGTTGAGCATAGAAGTGCTAAGAGCAATAGCAGTAAGAAGCAAAGTAATAAGCTGAATAACAATATTTGTTTATTTTATTTGTTATTCAGATAACACCTTTGAGCACAGGAGCTCTTTTTCAAAGGTTTCACGTCAGTATAAGACAAAGAACTGAATGTGAGCCAAGTACTCAAAGGGGTTTCAATATATCCATGGTGCACTGCGCAAAGAACAGTATGTTATTTTTCTTTGGGGAGGCCCAAGATTATTTCAGTTTTAAGGGGAGGCTCAAAATCTTTTCCATGGATTTGGGGAGGCTGACTGTGACAAAGTCTAAGAACTATTGACTTAGAGGAAGTATAAATAGTGATTTGTTCTAGAAGGAACTATGTTATAAATCAAGCTAAGCAGCAAAAGGGGTTAAATTGCTGCAGGGAAATTTATAACACGTAATCCCCTTCTTGTTAAATTGTTTTAAAGTACAGCGTGACATGTTTATGTAAAAAAACAGTTACAAAATTAAAATATATCTACAGCTGGGAGCCCCTGCACATAAACAAAGTGTACAGCTAAAGGAAGGCTAAAGATTTAAAAGCTCTTGTGGATGTTTCTTGAAAGCAATTTAAGAAAATTCAAGAAGTTAATAAAGTAATGGGATTCATGAGCTGGCAGGAGAAGGGAGATAAGGAGTACGCCCTTAATCTACTCTTCCACTTGCCAACTCAGAGATGCCTGAGGAACAAAACTATGCAGAATAAAGAAAATAGTTGTACCTGTTACTGTGGAGCTGCATCAGATGGACTACTATAGGGATGGCAGCCCACAATCAGAATGTTTTTATTCAAAATGGTGGCTGATGAGGTCAGCAAAGTAGGAGGGGCCTCACCCTTAAATGAGCTCTTTCAGGATAAAAATATATTTTCGGGTGCTTAACAACCTAGTATGTTTAATGTGATATGTGGAATATAAAGGTTAGTCTTTCTTGCTGTACTATGAATGTTATCGGATATCAAGGATGTTCAGTGAAGGTGATTATTAGGGAAAAAAGGTTGAATTGTCCAGTCACATGATATCTGTTATCAATTAGACGAAGGTATAAAAGCTTACACTAGGGACAGAAATTTTAGAGGTTAGTCGACTGGCTGCGTGGAGGACAGCTGACATGGGAGGAACAACACGGGAGTATGGCATGAACAGTCACAGAGGATTTCCCAGTCCCTTGCTGGTAACACTGATATCCCAGTTTGACGGAGCCTGGTTAATGAAAGTTCAGGACAGCGGCTCCTTTAGTTACTAGTCGCTGTTGTGGACTCACAGGCGGGGTTTGCAACAGCTGTGTTGTGAATGGTGAAGAGATGGCGGGAGGTTCAGATAGTACTGCTGAGTCTATGGATGACGCAGAACCAGGTGCTGGTAATGGTTCTAGAGGCAGGAAGAGGGGACATTCAGATGAAGGCCAGGATCTTCAGGTGGTGAAAGATGGTCGTACAGTGGGTTCTTTGGACTTCAAGGTTCTGATTAAATTTCTGGATGTGGCCACAGGTAGGAGAATGAGCCATATTAATTTGACTAAAGTCTTGAGGAAAGCACTTGTGGAAGTTTGATCACCTACCTGTCTCAGTGATGCCCGGGTGTTGTTGTTTTATACCAATGAGAAGCAATAGGATGTTGCTTTGGGACTTAAAAGCCTAGATGGGTTGGAGGTTCAATGTGCGATTCCTGGGGCAAGTAGGGGAACAAAGGGGGTAATTACTGGGGTTTCTTTGTCTGTGTCCATGGACGACCTGAAAAAGAAGTTGAAAGGGGGTAGGGTGGTAGAGGCAAAATGTTGCGGTGTACGAGGGAGGGAAGGAAGGAAGACAGTTTATCGGTCATGATACTGTTTGAGGATGAGGCATTACCTGATAGGGTGAAATTGGGGTTCATTAGTTATCCAGTATGGGCTTTTGTATCCCCTCCATTACATTGTTTAAATTGTCAGTGGATGGGTCATGTTACTGCTGTTTGTAAAGGGAAGAAAAGATGCTGTTGGTGTGGCGGGGAACATCAATATGGACAATGTGGGGTGGGTGTGGCTCCTAAATGCTGCAATTGTGGAGGTCCTCATAGTGCAGCATTTGGAGGATGTGTGTTCATGAAGAGGGAGCAGGAGGTTCAGAAGTACCGAGTGTCTCATAAGGTATTGTATGCTGAGGCAGTAAAGATAGTCCCAGTAGTATCATGGCCCATTGCCGCTGTTACTGTTACGCCTGCTTTGGTGAATGTGAGGGAGGTTGGGGATTCATGCTCGCAACGTAATTCTGGGCCTCCTGATAGGATGTTGCTGACTGGACAGGGTTTGGTGGCATTTATAGCGGATGTGGTTAACTGTTCGGCGCAGATGGACAGCAGGTCGGAAAGACTTAAAATAATATTGGCAGTGGCTACTCGTTATTTGGGGATTTCAGAATTAATGTTTGATTGGTTGCAATCTACACTTAACTCGCAGGGCAAGATTGATTTGTCTCAATCCTCTCATCCTGGGTAATTATGATGGCTTTCCATATATTACAGTGGAATGTGTGTAGTTTAATAGCAAATGGTCAAGAATTTAAAAAGTTTGTACTGGATCTACCTGATACACCTGATGTTATTTGTGTTCAGGAAACTTGGTAGAAGCCGCAGTTGGAGTTTGTAATTCCTGGTTATGTGGTTCTTCGGCGTGATAGACTGAATGAGAGTGGGGGTGGGTGTGCTATGTTTGTTCGGGGGGGGGGAGGCTATCTTTTCGGGGTTAGTTAGTGGGGTTGATTGTCAATGTGTGATGGTGGAAGTGTGGTTAAAGGTGGGTGTGGTTAAGATTGTGAACTTTTATAATCCCTGTCTAGAGCTGACTTTGTAATTGTTGGATGGGGTGGTGAGGGGTCAGGGCCATAAAGTCATTTGGTGTGGAGATTGTAATGCACACAATACTTTGTGGGGGAGTGTGCGAACAGATGGGAATGGGGAGGTTGTGGAAGAGTTTATGGAGATTCATTCTTTAGTATGTTTGAATGATGGCAGAGGTACTAGGATGAATGTGTCTACAGGCTTGACTTTGTGCTTGGATCTCATGTTAGTTGAGGGTTCTATGGCTGGGGTGTGTGCCTGGGATGTTTTGGACAGTTCTTCGGTGGGAAGTGACCATTTCCCTGTCCTCTGCAGGGTAGGAGTTGAGGTGTATAGAGACATAGGGAACCTACAGGGGAGGTGGTGTTTTGGAAAAGCTGATTGGGGGGGCATTTGATCGGCTATGTATTGCTGGTTTGGGGGGATTTTCTTTGTCTGGGAGTGTGGATAAGGGTGCAGCTGGACTGGGTTCGGTCCTGTTGAGTGCGGCACATTCTGCTATTCCTATGAAGTATGGTAGCGGTAGGCAGATGACGGTTCCTTGGTGGACTGAAGACTGTTCTGCTGTGATTAAGGCCAGGAATAAGGCGTGCAGGGTTTTGCGTAGGTCTCCGGTTCTTGCAGCCTTGCTGGACTTTCAGAGGAAAAGGGCCTTGGCTAGGAGAGTGATTAAACATGAAAAGCGCATGTCTTGGAGGACATTTTGCTCTTCTATTGGTTGGAGCACACAATTGGGGAACGTATGGGATATGATTAAATGGATGAATGGGAGGGCTAAGTCGATCTGAATCCCGGTACTGGTGGATGGGGTGGTTGTGGCAAAAATGAAGAGTGAGAAGGCAGACTTGTTGGCGAAGATGTTTGTGAAGGTGCACAGCTCAGACAATTTTGGGGATGAATTTCTGCAGAGGAGACGGGAGGTTTTAGCTGGTTGTGTGGATGTCAGTGTTCGGAGGGCTGGTTCTGATATGGATTTGGATGTGGATTTTACAATGTTTGAATTAAAGTCAGCTCTCGCTGGAACTGGTCATACGTCTCCAGGGATGGATTTGGTATGTTATGAGATGCTTAAACATGTGTTGGAGGTGGTGCTGGAACATGTTCTTGGTTTGTTCAATAAGGTATGGTCTGAGGGTTCTCTGCGGAAAGCTTGGAAGCATGCAATGGTGGTGCCTATTGCCAAGCCGGGGAAGGATCCTACGAACGCTGCGCATTATATGCCCATTGCCCTTACTTCTAATCTGTGCAAGCTTATGGAATGGATGATAGTGGGAAGGTTGCCTTATTTTATGGAAAGCAGGGGGCTGTTCCAGCCTTGTCAGAGTGGTTTTCGTAAAGGTCTTTCCACTTTGGACTCTTTAGTGAGGTTTGAGAATGACATTAGGAAGGCTTTTTTTATGAGAGAGGTGTTGGGGGTGGTTTATTTTGATGTGGAGAAAGCATATGACATGCTCTGGTGAGAGGGGTTGATGATTAAACTTGGATGATTGGGCATTGGTGGGAGGATGTATAACTGGATTTTGAGTTTTTTGTGTGGTCATTTGTTTCAGGTCAGGATGGGTGCAGAGTTGTCTGCTACTTACGTGGTGGAAAATGGAACACTTCAAGGAAGTGTTGTTAGCCCTCTCCTGTTTAATATAATGTTTAGCGATGCGTTTTCTGGTGTGTCTGGTGATGTGAGTGTGTCGTTATACACGGATGATGGGGTGATTTGGAGAAGGGGTAGGAATGTGAACTTTGTGGTGAATAAGCTTCAAGGGGCGATGCTGGAGGTGGAGAGATGGCCTCTTGAGTGGGGTTTTAAGTTTTCGGTTGCTAAGACTTGTTGCCAGTTTTTTATGCACAAGAAAGTGCCTGTGAATATTAAACTGTACTTGCATGGTTGTCTACTGGATAGAGTTTCTGTGTTTAAATACTTGGGTTTGTGATTCCATTCCAAGCTTACTTCGGGTGTGCATATTGCAAAAGTTGAGACGAAGTGCAAGCAAGTGTTGAATTTGATGAGATATGTCTCGGGGTATGATTGGGAGGCTAGTAGGCACTCTCTCTTGAACATATACTACTCTCTAATTAGGTCAGTTTTTGATTATGGGTGTATGGTCTATGGATCAGCGGCACCTTCCTTATTGAAGAAGCTGGATGTTATACAAGTTAGGGCTTTGAGATTGTGTGGGGGTGCTTTTTGAACATCTCCTGTTTGTGCATTGCAAGTGGAGATGGACGACCTGCCACTGCAATTGAGGAGGAAGAAGTTGGCCATGGCTTACTGGGTTTCCCTACAGGGACATGTAGTCAGTCATCCCACTAGGTCTGTGCTTGTTGATTGCTGCGAATATAATAGGGGGTCGTGTCCAGGGTTTGGGTGGCAGGCTCCATCCGGGGCTGCTGATTTGGGGTTGGTGGGGAGGAGGTATAGTTTGACTGTTGCTTTGTCGCCAGTGCCGCCATGGTTTTTTCACATACCGTCTGTTGATTTGAGCCTGTTAGAACGTTTGAGGGATGGGGGGAAGGTGTTAATTTAGGGGTTTGGGTGAGAAGTTATGTGGTTCAAGAATTTTATTCCTTCTTACCTGTGTTTACGGATGGGTCCAAGGATCCTGTGTCAAGTCGCACTGGTTCGGCTGTATATGTGTCGATTTTTGATGTTAGGATGTTTAGGAGACTGACTGATGGGTTGTCGGTATACTCCTCTGAGCTGATGGCTATTATTTTGGCACTGCAATGGGTTGAGGAAGTGCGTCCTGATCGGGTGATGGTGGTTTGCTTGGACTCTGCGGCGGCACTGGCAAGTTTAGCGTCTATTTCTTCTTGCCGTATGGATCTTTTATTGGAGGTTTTCTTATCTTTATACTGCCTTGATCTTTTGGGACTTACTGTGTGTTTCCTTTGGATTCCTGCACATGTGGGGGTAACTGGCAATGAAATAGCAGATCTATTGGCTAAAAGGGCTCTGCGGAGGGAGGTTGTGGATGTTCCTGTCTCGATTGGGAAATCAGAGGCTAAGGCCATCATTATTGGAGCAGTAGTGTCAGCCTGGCAGGACCTGTGGGATTCAGAAGTACTGGGTAGGCATCTGTATGAGGTTCAGAAATCTGTGCTGTCTCTGGGGGTAACAGGGAAATGAACAAAGGCTGAGCTCTTGATGACCCAGTTAAGGATAGGGCATACTGGGCTGAATTCTATGCTGCATCGGGTGGGTAAACATCCAACAGGGTTGTGTGATCTCTGTCAGGTCCCTGAAACAGTGGAGCATGTGTTGTTGTCCTGTGCAGCTTATTCAGTGGAGTGTGAAGAATGTATGAATAAAGTGAGATCACTGGGGAGGCTGGAGTTCTCTTTACAAGGGCTTTTATCTTTTGATCAGGGTTATCGAGATGTTTTTCACTGGGTTCTGAAATTTCTTTCTGTTACTGGTCTGGGGTATAGAATTCGAACCTTGCCGTTTATTTCCTTGATCCACACTCCAACACAGTAGGTGGTGGTATGCCCCTTTCAGTTGGTCTGTGACCCACCAATAAACCCACAGAAGAAGAAGAAGATGAAGACATTTTAGATAGGGAGTCAGTTGGAGACTGGCTGTGAGAGGGGTAAGACCTAGTGAGGGAGTAGGATTACACTACCACTTTGAGCAGGCTGAGCAAAACCTGGCAATCCTGCTGCTTTAGCAGTGATTTTATTTATTTGTTCTTTGAAAAAAGCTAACCTTCATTTTTGTAAATATTTAATTTCTCATCTTTTATGTGAACAATAAAATGATGAATGCCATCCTAGCATTTTTTATGCACCAAATTGTCTGCCTGTGTCGATTGCACTGAAAATCCCACACCCTACGACAATATTGATGTTCTTGCTCATCTGTTTAGTTTTTCTTAGTAACATTATACATCACACTTTTATGATTTTGCTGTGTCCTGTGTCATTCTTGGGTGCTTGTGTTTTCAATGGGTTTATATTGTTCTGTCGTTTTGCACCTGGGTCCTGGGGCATCTGGACATTCACATGGCTGGGTGTGTGCCATGTTCTGGGTTCTGCACTGCTGTTATCTCCTGGGTCCCTTTCAGGGCTATGCTTCATTGCATGCCTTCCAGGGCATTGCAGGCTCATCTCTGCACTGTATTCCTGTGGGTGTTTGCACTGCCTGCCTGGGTGCTATATTCATTGCTGTCTTATTTTCTATATTCAGAACTCTCTTGTTCCCAGGCTATTTTTGCCCCGCACTCCAGCCCAGTTTGTCTGGCTTCCTTAGCATGCTTTATTCAGCAAGATTAGCACCGGGCTATTCCTGTTGAATCTGGCTGGCTATTTGGTCTGGGCAATGTTTGCCCACCAGGCAGTGCTAATTTTGCCCCATGGCAAAGCTTTGAATATCTGGGCCACAGTCTGCAAATAGGGTCATTATAATTAATACTAAATCAGTATAGCATAAAATACTATAAATCAGTAGAGACACTATAACACTGTGTAGTAAGGCTGTGAGCTGGAAATCTGGAGACCTGGATTTGAATCCCATAACCCACAATTGCATGTTCTGTGACATTGCGCAAATTAATTATCTTCCCTGTACTTCCAAATTGCACCTGTAACCAAGTTTTCAGCTTACACACATTCTCCAAATAGGGCAGGGGACCGCGCTGATGAACTGTCACTGTCGGGTGGGTAACTGATGTGAACCTGCCCATGATCTAGCTGCTGAAATGGCCCCTATGAAAGAGGTATTTTTTTCTCCTTGAAGCATCGTGGCTCACTATGTTGGTGCTCCCATTAGAGTGCTGTAATATTTTGAACTTTGATCAGTGTTTGCATTAAATAAAAAAAATTACATTTCTGATAAAGTAGGAATGCTGTCTTTTAAGTACTGTGCCCTAAAATATCTGCAGTTTCCTATTTGTATATTGTAGTTCTAGTAGGATTAGGCTGAAGGTTCTGTTGTGGCTGCTGACCTCATTAGATGGCTACTGCAGTCATTTCAGTCACACTGCTGTTTCCACGAACAAAGTTTTCCGCTAGTGAAGGCAGCATTCCATCATTTGACTATCTCCTGTCCTTTTTTGTCCTGCTGGCAAAGCCCCTGTACTTTTGAACTAATATTTACTTTCTGTGTTTAACTGTTATTCCTTGGTTTTGATATTGGCGCACTTACTACATTAGTGATTTTATTATTTTGCTGTAGTTAAGTGAGTAGAATTTCTGTATTCCTTAGAATTTTTGACTGTTGATTAAATCTGCAGTGACCGTAGGACACCCTACCAGTGTACACTTGGGCAACACCCCCCATCAAAAAACAAAGGGGAAAAAACAGCAGATAGCATTTTGTTGATTTGCTCTTGGGCAAGAAAACTGCTTTTACAGGGAAACAATGGACAGTAAAACTTCCGCATTCAGGGCTAAATAATATATTTATGTAAAGCAACATTTTTATATGATCATTTAAAAAAAATGCACATATTAAACTTGCAGAATTTGGACATTAATAGGTTACATGGAAAGGTACATTATAAAATAGCGGTTATAAATGGAGCATACCGATTTGACTGATTGACAGCATTCTAACAGCTTATATTAATGGCAGGAAATCTTCATGTACAATCAGGGCTTGTGTTACTAAAGTCCACAAATGGGATTTTTAAACACAAGAATAAAAGCCCTGCTTCAACACTAACCCTGTATACTGGAAGGGTCCAAAACAAGTTTTTCTGCTACTAGCCCCATAGATGTTTCCTCTAGCTCTGCTCATGTACAATAAATACTTAAATGTTACCATCTATAATATAAGCCAGCAGACTAATTAAGAGAAAATGTTGTTAGCCCAATACACCCACTGAGCAACTAACTACTGTATCCCATGCTTTTGGGGGTATTTTGGGGGCCTACGAGATCTATTTAGCTGACAGCATTGAAAAATGTTTACATTAATGGCAGGAAATCTCTAATTCATACCCTGTATCTGTGTGTTTTTTTTGGGTGTGGGTGGAGGAGGAGGGGATGAAAAAATACATCTAGGCATGAGACACTGGGTATCACTGCTACTGATTTTAAAATGAAAAAAAAATTGCAACCATGTATTACGGAGACAAACATTAACTATTCCAGTGTCTGTACTGATTAATAATATAGTATTATATAGTAATATACATTTAAATGTAATGATCCTATTTGTAGACTGTGTGTCTCTCATTAAGTAAGTCAATTCCTTTGTGGTCCAAAGTTCCAGTCATGAAACAATCATGTATCTATATTTTCAGACTGAAATAATAAACAGTATCATTAAAAATTAGATCTAGCTATCTATCTAGCTAGTTGCAATATAAATGTGTGTGTGTGTGTGTGTGTGTGTGTGTGTGTGTGTGTGTGTGTGTGTGTAAAAAAATGGGTAAAAAAAGTAAAAAATCCCAATCCAATGCTGCTGATTGTATAAAACACATCACATAACCGTGCGTATATCAGAGTGTGACTACACACCTGCACTTTTACCCCCCCAAAACAATTTTGCCATTTTATAAGATAGATAACCCACTCTTAGGTGTTCAGTCGTGCTCTGATATATGCATGCTTTGGGTATTTAATGCACTCGGCCTGAGCCCTAGCGTGTAACACACACCAAGGTGTGCGAATATCAGAGCATGATCGCACATCTAAGAGTGGGTTATCTATTACATATATATGTATGTGTGTGTATATATATAAATATATATACACACACACACACACACACACACACACACACACACACACACACACACACACACACACCATTTTGCCACCTGTTTCTTCTCTGCATTTTTAATCTCTTGCTCACATTAACATAAAGTTCATTACAATCAGTCTATGATGTATACTGGTGCACATACATACAGATTATCATGAATCCCACTGTATCAACCTGTATATGACATTCTCTGTGTTAACAGATTACATTCTTATACCTGATTGTCTAACATGAACACAGTTACAATCTGGCCACATCAGTAAGTATTTCATTTGTCATTCCATTTGTTGTACTACTGCTAAAAGATAATCATTGTGTAATTATGTATTATAGAAAAAATACATTTTTCACTCACACCATCACATACCTCTTATCTGTTAATTCCTATATATTTAGCTATCTTATCTGTCTGTCATTGTCACTATGTAACTATACATGATTTACTATATCTTTGTCTCATTTTCTCTTTCACACTCTCTATTCTTCACACAACACTTATAAAGGACATATGTATACTGCTGTACTTATCTTATATATTGCTTTTTTTTTTTACTTTCGATTGCCCCTGTCAGTATAACAGAGACATTTTGCCTAGTGTCACTCATAACCCAGGGACAGCTACATACAGATGAATGCCAATGACTCTTGAACCACATATGTATCTTTCTTCCTTCCTTCCTTCCTTCCATCTAGTATGTAGTTTTTGATATGTGTATTTATACCTGTAGTTGACAAGCCACTAATACCAATAGCATATGTTAGTTAACTTCCATATTTAAGGGACACTGATAATTATCCAGTTTGCAGTCACTCTTTCTTTCTTTCTATCTATCTATCTATCTATCTATCTATCTATCTATCTATCTATCTATCTATCTATCTATCTCTGTCTCTCTCTCTCTCTCTCGCTCTCTCTCTCTCTCTTTATAGCTCTACTGGACAAGCCAGTAATAGCTACTGTATATATGTTTTAACTTGCATATTTGAGTTACAGTGATGGGTACTGTGTTTGCCATCACACCATATCTTTCTTGCATGCTAAAATAATATATTGTTTTTTAAACCTAAGTCTGTCTCATCTTACTACATTTTGTTTCTCAAGGTATGGCCTTTATACCTTTCTCACTAACAACCACTATTAATATCATCCACAAAAAATATATATTGATATATATCTAATATTCTTGTCAAACATTCAGTGACATCCATCATGCATTGAGCTATGTAATTAACAGTACATTGTGCACAGAGTGAGCCATTTCTTAATTTTCAGGACACCAGTGACGTGATGCATGTCGTTGTACCAAGACAAGTCACTACATTTATGGAATAGTAACTGTCTATCTGTCTGTCTGTGTGTGCGCTGCCAGAAATACATAACATTTTTTAAGCCTACAACTGACTTATCTTACCAAATTTTGTTTCTCTGGGCATAACCTTTTATACCTGACTTCCTGACAACACCACTGTTAATATCATCCTCAAAACGTAAGTGTGTATATATGTTCATTGTCCCCACATCAGCCCCCCATTCCCTCAATAACAGTCTTGACACACAGCTGCTGGTGCTCAATCAGCTTCAGTTTTATTAATAGTTCAAATAATCAAACTTTATTTAACCAGGCAGTTACATCATTGAGCAAGCTCATTTTCAAGATGGTCCTGGACCCAGACACTGTTGCTTACAGTAGACAACACTTCATACAAAAGTAGACATCAGTACAGGCAGTTACAACAACAAAATCAGTACTTTGATGAATCAGACATGTAAAGCAAGTGCAAACATAGGCATTTAAAGTGCGGCATATACAGGCTGTAGCTTATAGAGTACAAGTGAGGAGAGGAAGGAGGGACATAGAGAAGGTCAGTGGGAAGAAAGGGTATCAGACACATAGTAGAGAGGGAAAATAGGGCAGCCTAATAGAATGAGGCCCCCCTGCAAAGCTAATTGAGAAGGGGAAGGTGGGGAGGAGATGGTTGCCTTAAAGGGATGCTGGCCGACATGGGAAATAGGCGGCCCAGAATTACAGCGGTTAAGGGACTTAGTTGAGTAGGGTAAGGCTTTACCTGAAACAATCACACGCCATTTTCAGGGCTTTATATAGCAGCCCCCTAAAATATAAAATGACTGGGTAGCAGGGAAATTTTAAATAATTTTTGCATGTTATTCCAAAGCTCTGGTAAAAAAGGAACTAATAGCAGTTGAGCCAAGACATGTCCTTGTTAATAATTTCAACTTGAAATCTTAAGCCATTACTTTCTTCATACATCACCCAATCTCACCACAGTTATCAATTGTTACATTCATTGGTTTTATACAATTTTTGACCAGGTGTATGCCTTGGTCGCTCTGTTCTGTATGTGCTAGATGTAAATCCCAGCCTTCCCTTTTCCTTTCCTTGCTCTGGGCCCATGCGTATAACATCAGGTCCCCTTCAGGAGCCTGGTTGCATCCCCCAGGCCCCAACTACGTTCAATTCCCAGCCCTGGCTTAAACCCCGGGCCAGTTTAATTCCCCTTATATCCTCACTAGACCGCCTCCAGCTTGCATTGGATGGCTGTCTTCCCCCCATTATCTCTCCACCTTTTCCTTTCTAATCCCATAGCCGATCCTGAGCACCCCCATTACCTCTCTGCACTCTCCACCCATCTATGGCCAGTCTGATTTTCTGCATTAAACAAATCTAACCCCATGTCAGACAGGTGTACCCCATCTGACCTATAGTATCCTGCATCCATTTCTTGTATGCTTTCACGCCTAATGCTGCTTCACCCCTTTTTTGAAGCATCCCTGCTACCCTGCGGTTCATCCTCCTTTTGGTCTTTTCCATGGCATTATGATCCTGAGCATGGCACCATACCCTCCTAGGGACCATTTCAGACCACATCACCATGGCACCTGGCCACCATCATTGTATAGTGTCTATGTCCTTTGCCATTTGTAAGTACATGTCCAGCCATGGGTGTGTGCCCAGGTCATTGCCCCCAAGGTGAATGACCAGTAGATCAGGTGCGAGTTTTTCCTTCCATAACTCCTGCAAGCATGGCAACAGTTGTTCCCATCGCATTCCTTTAATGCCGTGCCAATGGAGTCACACCTTGTTCGAGTCATTGTAGAGCTGAGGCCCTTCTGCTCTGACCACCGCTCTCCATTCTGCCCAGTAGATAAGTGAGTGGCCGCAGATCCACACCTGCAGCTTCCTTTTCTCACCTGGGTAAAGTACAACCCCAAGACAAATGTGAGTTAAATCAAAGGCATCCTCCCCCCACCTCCCCCCATCTGCCCGTCTTGTGCAGATGTGCATGGTCCATTCCTTTTTTTTATCCCGGTCCCTTCTTCTGCAGGGGGATAAAGAAAAGGGCATCAGTGTGTTTCATATAATTGCCTGATGTAAGACTTATAACATGTTGACCTCCATCTTTCCAGTTGTTTTATACCTTCCCCGGTCATACCCTCTGCTGCAGCCTGAGATGCCCTTCCTGTTCTGAAAGAGTGGGAGGAGTACACGGCTGGGTCTTCCTACAAGAATAGTAGGCCCTTCCGCAGTATTGCTGTGGTCTGCCCACTGGTGACCCTGGTCCCATCACCATGCTGGAACAAAGGCCCGTCTCCAGGCAGGTGGATTGCTATGTACCGCCATATTGCAACAATCGGGCATGCCCAGGAATCCACGCTAGCCCCTAGCTGTACCTTCTCTCCCTTTCCATTCTGGTCTATCTTGGACCATCTGACTGTCAGCTCAATGTGTTCTTGGTCCAGACCAAGTCCCACAGGTGGAAAACACCGCCTGTAGTTCGGCCCACCCCCGCCACTTTGCTGACCCTAAACATCCCATGATACATGATGCTGAACACTGCAGCGAAGAATGTCGCTTTTCCCAGAGGAGAGGCAAACTGCTGGCATGGCTCTTACCAACTGCCCCAGCAATGGTTCTGAGATGGGCCACCTCCTGTCCAGTGTCCTACCGTGCGTCTGCTGCCATCCTTGCATCATCCTCCTAATCATGCTGCTTTTTCCCAGTCTCCCCCCATCCTTTTAGGGTGCATACAGTGTTAACTGCTGCCAAATGTACTCCCATGGTGACCACAGCCAGCCACCCTTTCCAACTGTCCACTATATACCTGGTTATTTCCCCTTCAGTCACCGGTCTACTTACCTGGACTCCCAGCCTCTCCCGGTAGGTCTGAAAGCTATGCCAAGATGATTTGCATGCCTTCAATGTTCTTGGTGCTCATGAACTCCGAAAGAGCACCTTGGCTCCTTCCACCCAATTTCACAAGCAAGCCATGGAACCAGTGTCTTGTGTCGCTTTGCTTCTGGGGCGACGGCCCGGAAACGTTCCACCTGTAGGCGGGAAAGGCTATCATCTATGGAGTTCCTCACCCCCTCAATATGCCTTGCTCTAAATGACAAGTTCAGCCTTAGGCCCTCTAAGATTAACTGCCTTATGACCCTCATCATGCTCTCTGATCTTGCCGTCTGCCCATTCAAAACCTCCACTACCACCCAGTTTTCGCACTAGAAGGCAATTTATTTTGGTTCCTCAGAGCTTCCCCCCATACTAGGGTAGCGACCCAGATGGGGAAAATTTCCAGGAATGGGACATCCATCCCCAGTCCCTGGGTTACCCATTCTACTGGCCAGGTTTTGGAGATCCACTTCCCCTTTGAAATATGCTCCCATCCATAGGCTCCTAGCTGTGTCTGTGTACATCTCCAAGTCACTATTATGCACCCACATCCTGCCAGAATGTGATACCATTGTGATGTTCCAAAAACTGTTCCCACACTAACAGATCCTCTCTAGTCTCCTTCTTAATATCGACCCAGTGGTGTGGCCTCTTGGCCCTTCATGTGGCATGTGCTAGGTGGCTTGTAAACACATGCCCCGGTGTAATCGCCCAGCAGGCAAAGTTCAGGTGGCCAATAAGCTGCTGCTGCACCATGCAAAGAGGGACCCTCTGCCACCCCCTTACCATCTTCAACAGGTCACGTAATCTGTGGATTTTTCCCTCTGGTAGCCGGAATACTCCAGCTGTAGTTTTGATCTCTATCCCTAGGAACTCGATGGAATGACTGGGGCCTACAGTCTTTTCCGGCACCAGGGGTACCCCCAGAGTGCTGCACATCATCCTGAATCAGTCTAACATGTAATTTTTCCCAGTGTAACCCTCCCCCACTGCGAAGAAATCATCCAGGTTATGTGTGGCTGCCCTGGGGCCCCCCTCTTTTTGAAACACCCACTGAAACCACGTGACGAAGGCCTCAAACACTGTACATGCAATCGAGCAGCCCATCAGCATGGTTTTGAAAAATAGTAGTCTTTTCCTATCCTGAAACCTAGTAGGTCCCAGTCCTCAGGCCAGAATGGGAGCAGGCAGAAGGTCGACTCAATGTCAGTCTTCGCCAGCCATGGTGTGTCCAAGACCCTGATCAACCTGACCGCCTCAACCAGTGTTGCGTATAACACTTTGCTATCCCCCTGGCTAATGTAATCATTCACTGTCCCCCATCCGGTTAGGATAGGTGGTGTATCACCCGAAATTGGCCCAGTTGTTTTTTGGGTACAAGTCCCAAAGGAGATATTCTAAGAGTAGGGAGCTGCGGTCCCAGGAAGGGTCCCTCCACTCTCCCCACCCTGACCTCTTTGTCAATTTTTTGGCATAGGAGGTCCTCCCGCCGTCTTACCGAGCGCAGGTTTTTTGCCTGCATTGCCACCCACTGCCCTCTATAATGGAGACTAAAACCCTTACAGAAACCTTCCCCCAGGAGTTTTGTGGCCTGCTTGTCTGGATAACCATCCAACCACTCCTCCAGGATGTCCACCTTCACCGGTGTAACTGCCAGAGGAAAACTCTCCTTCCCCGCTTCCCCTGTTCCCCCTTGTCGGATTTTTGACCGCTTGCTAAGAGTTCCCCCAACCCCAGTTCCCACTGAAACCATGTCCCTAGGTGCCCGCTCCCCATCTTCCATGAAAACCCATTGCCCCCCCCCCGAAAGGGCTGCAGACTGTGGTTCTGGCTCCTGGAGTAGTTCAGGTGGGTTCTACACTTCGCTGCAGGGTGACCCCCAACACGCACTTCAAACATGCATGCCGAAAATGACAATTGGGCCAGGAGCAGTAAGCCCTGTTAAAACCCCATCAGTATTTTTGCCCCCCATTTGCTGTCCTTCCCCACTCCCCTTCTGCACTGCTGGAGACTGTCATGGTTCTGAACCAGATGTCCGAATGTTAGGTGTCCCAATGGACATCGCCATCCATCACCATCCACGTCCGGAACATCTCATCATACTGGATCCAGTTATCCCCCCCATTTTATAGGCACTGTGCACAATCAGGAAGTAGGCCAGGAGTGGCTTTGCTAACTCAGGCCTCTTCTCTTGAATGATCGCGCTGAAGTGGGTGAACCCCACTGTTCACATATCCTATTACCTCCCCTTTTCTGCCTTGTCTCCCTCCTTCTTTCCTAACAGCATGACCACTGCGGTCATACCCTTGTCCCGAACTGCCTCCTTCTCTTCTTGCTTCTTTGCACTTTTTTTGGTTGCTGAAGAAAACATGTCTATATAGTCCCTCCACCAATATTTTTCCTTTGTGGTCAGAGGTATGTGGTTTCCCAGGCGCACCCCCAGCGTTCTCGTATCCATGGTGCCCTATGCAGGGGGTTGCTGCACCACAGCACTTCCTTGTTCCTTCCCCTCTTTTACTTTCTTAATGTCTTGGAGGGCTTTTTCTAACTGTGCCACTCTGCTAGTCTCCATAGCCTCTAGCATCTGTTCAACATATTCTTTGATGGTCCCCTTCACTGTTCTGCCAGATGTACCTGTTTGCAGGGTGTCCGAGTTCCGTGTTGTGCTCTGATTTGACTTGGCATGGGCATAGGCCATGTTGGAGCTCCCATTCCCCCTCCCAGAGCCAGTGGAGATTCCAGCATAGCAGGTACCAGCACCACATTGGGTTGAGGCACAGGGGGTAGAGGATCTGGTAACGGAGAAACCAGTGCCGGAGAAGGAGTAGGCCGGGGTTCATCCGGTAAAATCAGCACTAGATCCCCCTGTGTTGGCCGCTTCCCACCTCTCAACCCCACCCCACCCCACTGCCGCTGATCCCCCCTCCTTCTGCTTCCTCCCTCTTACTGGGATCCATGGCCCCCTGTCCATCCTCAATGGTGTCCAGGAGCTTCTTGGCTTGCTCCATCATCTGGGCCCGTTGTTCCATAGCTTCCTCCCTGGTCATCCTTTTTCTGGGTGCTATCTTATGCCCTGAAATTATATGCTAAAAGACCAATAGAAAACATGGGCTATGACTGGGAAATGGAACCTACGTCCTTTCATCCCTCCTCCCCCCCACCAAGAGGCCTGGACCACTGGTCCCCAAGGCCTGCATCCCACTTCTGCAGGTCATTTAGCTGCATTCTGCCCAGATGTTATGTGTGAGGGAAGCTGTAAAATTGCATAGCCATTGGTGCTGCTTCTGGCCAATGTCTCCCTTCTTTTTTTTTTGGTTGCAGCATCTGCCCCATTCCCTCCTCTTGGTGCTTAAAATAATCATAGCCAATAATTGTGTTCTGAATTGCACTAACAAAACACACCACTACTGGTCCAAAGGAAACAACTCCCACCGCACAAAGTGTTGCCCCCCACCAAGGGAAGCATTCTTTTTTATTTGTCCCTGGCTGCAGTAACACCATCTTCCTTCTGTGTCCACCTCAAAAAATGGCCACCGTCACATGGCCCTGTTGGCGTTTTCAGCTGCCTGAGATCATATCTCTACACACTGCCCACTTTCCAGGTGATCTCTGTCTGGGTAAAGGAAAGAAGACTCCAAACAAAATGCTGCTTAAACCAATGGAAGGTGCATTCTTTATTTTTTTATTTTTAAGTTTCTATGCTGTATGCATTCCATGTCCCCCATGACCACCGCCACGTGGTTTTACTGGTGTCCTGTACTGCTCTAAAACTGTACCCCCAAAGATGCATCTCACCTAGCAGGCTTTAAACATTGCTCCCTCTTCTGAAATTTCTTCTATTCCCCCCCATAATGGCCACCGCCGTGTGGCCAGGCTGGCATTCTGCACAGCCCTAAACCACATGTCCAGAGATATTCTTCCTACCTCATGGGCATCAGGCCCTCAAAATGATTTTCTCCCCCAGTTCTTTTTAGCGTGAGTGCCTTACCACCACTACGCCCCATCTGTACTAGGGTCATCCATCCTTTGTCTCAGACGTTCCCTAAAGACTCACGCACAAAACTCGGTTACCTCACTCTGCCTGCAGCAATGACCCACCTGCCCTCCTTTTCCTCAGCCATTCCCCAAAGCTCACACATAACAATGACCTGCCTGATACCTTACTGTGCATATAATAGAAAAACCTCTGAACATTACACTGGCTGAGCACTAACTTACTAGGCAGCCAGGCACTATCTCTTTTCTGTTCTTCCTCGGGCCCCTCTGGCTTGCCGCAAACAATGTCCACACTCCAATGGGAAACACGGTTTGGTCCGAACAACTGCACAAAAGCTGCCAAAGCAACGACTACCATTGGTTTTTAAAATTCATGTGCTAACAAGTTCCGCTAAAAAAAAACAACAAAAGGATTCCATGGACAACTACCAACGGTATTAGCCAACTGCACATGCTGACCCTGGATCACCCCTTAACATAAGCTTCAAGAGTACCCAGCAGTATCTAGTCAGCAAGCAGAAAGAGCTTGCTGCTGCTGGTTCCCTTCTTTTTATTACTATTCCTCTCTCTCTCTCTCTCTCTCTCTCTGTCTTACTCCCTCCCATCCCTCCAATCCTGGCTTGTCACCTGGCCTAAGGACTCCACTCCCCTTACCTGCCTATCTCCTGGCCCTGCCCCCTTTCTCTCTCCTGTCTCTCTTTCCCCTCCCCCCTCCCTGCCTCCTGCAGTACATTTTCCAGGGAGTGGCTGCCAGGGACAATCCATCTTACCATTCCATGCAGAAGGCAAGGTCCCTTGTATTCTGGTCAAAGAGCCACTGACACCCATCATGCATTTAGCTATGGAACTAACAGTACAGTGTGCAAAAAGTTAGCCATTTGCTTATTTCGAGGACACCAGTGATATCATGCATGTTGTTATACTATGACAAAACACTATATTTATGGTACAGTACCACACTGTTACTGCCTGTCTGTCTGTCTATCTGTCTATCTACATATCTATCTGTTGAACTCTCAAACTATCTATGTATCAAGTATGTATTGATCAATTCTTTATTTCTGTACCATCTATCTATGTATCTATCTCTGTATCTCTCTATTTATCTAACACTCAAACTATCTATCTACTGAGTATCTATCAATCCTTTTTTTCTGTACCATGTATCTATGTATCTCTAACACCGCTATTAATATCATCCACAAAATTATATATATATATATATATATATATATATATATATATATATATATACAAATAATATTCTTGTCAAACATTCAGTGACATCCATTATGCATTGAGCTATGTAACTTAATAGTAGATAGTGCACAAACTGAGCCATTTCTTCATTTTCAGGACACCAGTGAAGTGATACATAGTAATGCACTTGGATTCACCTTGGGCCTTACCCAAAAATTAGTTCATAAATTACCAAAATTAATAAAAATTCAAATATATTATCCTATGCCCTCCATATTCAAATACAATAGCAAATAACACTGTTTTCCACGCTTATGATCTTATGAAAAAATATATATTTTATTTACACCTATACAATTCTAAATATTCCTTATTAGCATAAATATCAAACATAACTGTAAACATCAGCACAATTGTCTCAGATAATCCAACAGCTAATAAAACAAATTTAAGCAAATAAACATTGCAAATGAATAAACAATATTCAGCATAATAAATGGAAATATTTATACAAGACTTTTATTATACTTAATATTTAACATAAACTTCATGCATAAGAACATGCAACTCATAAGATCAATATTTCAGATTATTTCTTTATAAAACTTGTTTTAAACTTCATAGCATGTCAAATGTATTTTATGAGAACTTGCAACAACTCACTACATCAGTGCTTTGTACTACACTTTTATAAAACTCAGTTTCAACTTTTCAGATTATGCAAACTATTTCTCATTTTAAAGCTTAAACTAGATTCCCAGGTTCTGTAGTTAAAAGTAAATTCCCTTGTTATTTTCTCAGATAAGCCAATTTAAATTGCTGAACTGTTAATTAAAAAATAATTAGTGAAATTAATCAAAACTGTGCTTATATTTCTGGTTGTAGAAGTGGTTCTTCTTATCTCAACTTAGAACTCATGGTTGAGTCTAGCTCTTGACGAAAAAGTCTCTTAGCTAATCTTGTTGATCCTGGAATGTTTTGGCATGGACAAATACTGGTTAATTTCCCTTGCTGAAGGTCACTTTACCAACAGTTAGTTCAAGAATTTGTAGAACACAGCGCCAATCTGCACAGACCATAACAATACTAGATTGAAAGAACTTTCTTGTGGAAAGCAAAGTTGTTTCAACAACTGGAACTTTAATGACTTATGTTTCATCTTCTCTCAAAACCTTAGTACACTATACTTTCTTCTGTCCACAACGCTGTATAATGTGTGAGTTTTAAATTTAAGTCTGTGTCTAGGCATCAGCAGGCAACATTACTTCAGTCAAAATGCTCAGCAAATAAAACATAGATCTTACTTCATACACAATGAGAATGTCCTTGCATCTGGTTCTTGCACCTGGATCTCATGGCAGCACGTCGTACACGTTTGGCAATCCTTAGGCTGGCCCCCATATTCCAAATATAGGCATGCCCCAAAGCTTCATGGCCTAGCTACAGTATAAAGCCATTAGAATTCTTAGTTAGACCAGCATAGATGCTTCTACATTACTGGCTGGCTCAGACTGAGGTGTGGTCAGCAGAATTCACCAGTATAAACTTGATCACTACCAGAGTTTGATTGGTTTGAGTCACTAAAGAGGTAGGGCTTCTTAGATGATAAATGATGATACACAGACATGCCTTCTAAGACACTCCCTTTTCCTCAGAAATAGTTTAATAATCAACATTATTTCTCTTTAGTTTTTCATTTAACCTAATTTGAACATTAAATTTACATATTCAGGCATTTTACATCAAGCAGATTATTGTGGTATAAATGTCATTTCCCTAGCATTTATATTTTTCAGTTACATTAGTAAGGGTTATAAATTCAAATTACGTACTTGCTGTACTTATGATCTTTCTGTGTATCTTCACCATTCATCACAGATGGGTACTGGCGGAGGTCAGGACCCTCTTGAGGAGCCTTTTTTTTAAAGATAGGTGGAGCGACGAGCCTCAGCTGCCCTCGAGGCTGACATATTACGTGGCGCTCGAGGATTAGCCGTTAGGCTGTGTCGACTCCGCCTGCCTACCAGCTCTGAGTCACCGGAGAGGTAGAGGAAGGGATGGAGGGTGGGACAAGAAAGTCCAAGGGACAGAAAAAGGAAGAGGAAGCTGAACTAAAAGGAGAAATAATGACTGAGAGGACAGTATAGAAAAGTAAGGCTAAGGGGATTGGGTAGGGGCCCCAATCTCTGGAAGCTGAAGGGGAGAAATTTAGGAGAGAGAATGAGAGGTAACAAGGATCCAGGACCTTGTCCGTCACCAGATACTAAGGAACTGCAAGGAGTAGACAGCTCTTGCCAGAATTCAAGGCACAGAATAACTGGCAATACTCAAGCAGAGTCGGCTGTACTGGAGAAGGACAGGAAACAAGGACCTAGTACTCTCTCTCGAAAGGTGTTTTGGTGAAAGAAGGAGAAGACCTTTTTTTTTTAAAGGAGAAATAGGGCAACAGCAATTCCCACCCTATAAGGGTGAAAATGTGAGTAGAGAAGGAGTGCCAGACAAAAAGTACCCTTTAGGGTGAAAACTAACCCCCCCTGAGTGTCCCAACGTTACCCCGCTCAGAAGAGGGTGAGGCACAGAGGGAGGAGGATCCAGAGACTGGAGCCCCAAGGGGGATGGTGGGAGGGATTGTGATGAATGGTGAAGATACACAGAAAGATCATAATTATGGTAAGTACGTAATTTGAATATCTTATCTGTGTCAATCTTCACCATTCATCTCAGATGGGTGAGTACCAAGCCCCCCGAAGGGGGTTGATTAATTGCACCCTAAGGGACAGTGTCCCTTAGCCCTCAGTGGGTGACACAATAAGGGGGGGAACCTTCTGGGCCTGAGAAGGCCCGAGAGTGGGGAGAGCAAGACGGGGTCCCCCCAGAGGGGGAAGGAATTTGCCCTGACAAACGTCATCTCGCCCTACAGGAAAAGAGATAGGTTCCCTGGTGAGCGGAGCAAATCACCCTACGCCGGGCCAAGGGTGACAACCAGGAGAGGTGAAGCCATGCCGATCTTCTGGTGCAGATCGCTGTCCCTATGACCCTGGTAGCTACCTAATTGGTGTCATAAGATGCCCTTGCTTGGTGCCTTGCTAGCTCCAGGCCTCGTGCAGAGAGAGCAATGGCTTGCCTGGTATGCTCTGAGTCAGGCAGAGTGGCTAGGAGCTGACCTAGTGCTGACCACAAGTACCTGTTATAGGCAGCGAAGTGGGCCTGATGTGCAGAAATGGAGAGAAGCAACCGTGCCGAGTAGAAAGTCCTCCTCCCCCAGAAATCAAAATCTGAGGAGTCCTGATCTGGGGGCCAGTCACGGTGGAGGGCATGAAGCCCATCAGGAGTGTCCAGGTGCATCAATCCGGACTGCGGATGAGGCAAAGAGCCTGGAGACTCAGGGGGAGTGCAATACCTCTGGCAGAGGTTCCTAGGGGCAGGGACTCCGGAGAAGGGTCTCTGCCAGAAATGCATGGACGCCTCCCGAAAGGGAGCAGGCCAAGGCGGCACCACGAGGGTGGCTGACCCAAAATCACCTAGAAAGGCGTGCACCACATGCTCTGGATTGCTAACAGAAAGGGGGGAAGGTGAAAGTCCTCCATCATCCTCACGAGGAAATGCTGATACTCAGAGAGATCAGCAGCAGGAGAGATGTGGACAGAAGGTTCCTCTCCCCCAGAAGAGGGGGGATGAGGAGCTGGAGGTCACCATAGGTTCAGAGGATGGCTGCTCAGGGGGAGGTTGAAAAACCTGGATGTCCAAGGCCCTAAGGTAGGTAGGAACGAGCAGCCACCGCCTGAACTGTTCCCAGGTGAGAGGCGCTAGGACCAAGGATACCTGGGAATGCAGGAGAAGGTGGCAGAGGGGAGGACAGAGCCGAGAGAAGAAATTGGCAGACCTCTTCCAGGGCTAAGGAGCGGACCATGGACTCCCACGGAGGAGTCCTGGATGACTCGCAGTCAACAGCGCACAACCACTCCGGCACTGCCTAGACTCGCAGAGGAAGAATCCCCAAGTGAGGCCACTGGGCCGTGAAGGTCCAGAAGGACGGTCCCTGCTCTCAAAAGAATGGGACCTCTCAAGGAACCCGGAAGGAAGGCGGAAGTCCGCGACTCTGGCTCCGGCCTCCAGGGCCCGGGTGGGTCCCAGAGAAGGGCCGGCATGCCGAACCCACACCCCTCGACCCTTTGGAGTCCGAAAGGGTCCTAGCCCTCTACGTGGCCAGCCTAGGCAGCTCAGCACCCAGGGCCACCCCCGAAGGGGAAATCCCAGAAGCAGCACCCTCCCCTCCCGTGGGCCTCTCGATAGACCCCAAAGCTGAGCAACCGAGAGACGTCACAGTAGGGGGTACCACCACAGAGGGGTCAAGGAACCCCCCAAGGCCAGGCTGCAAGGCGATGGTGGCACACACCACAGCCCACTGGTCAGTACCACTGACTCTAGCCTTAGAGGGAACCCGACTCACCTCTGAGGGGGGCTGGCTGAGACCCAAAGAGGAAACCACCAGCTCGTCCTCCCTTGCAGACAACCCCGAAGGGTGTGACTGCCCATTCGACTCCGAACTAGACTCCGACTCCGAAGAGGTAGAGTCCGAGGCCCTATGCCAAACAGTAGGGGGTCGAGAAAGGGACACCTTCCCGAGGGATCCAGGAGCCAGAGCGATCCCCACCCACTCCACGGCACCGGGAGTGGTGCCAGCAGAAGGTGGCAGGGCAGCTCAGGCCAGAAGTCCTAGGCCAAGGCTAGCTGCGGCACCATCAGGTCCACCGGCACCAGGGAAGGCACCCGGGACAGAGACGGTGCCGGCAGAAACCCCAGCCTCGGAGCCGACGACGCCGCTAGGCTGCTTGATACCGCGAGTGGCACTGAGGACCAAGGCGGCGTTGACGACTCCAAAGGATCCGGCCCGCCACGGCACCGGATAGGCGCCGCGAGACCACTCGGGCACTGTGAGCCGCACCGAGTCCCAACGGCGCCACGCACGCGCCGACAGATGACAATCAGGTGCTCCACGGCGCCAGAAAGCAACCTCGCACTGAGGACAGTGCCGGTGAGACATAGCGAATGCTTACGGCTGCTGTTTCACGGTGTGCTGAGCAGGGTCGGCACCGGCTAACGGCACCGACAAGCCACACGGTGCTGACAGTCAGGTCGGCGCTGACGTCGACACCGACAGGTCCGGCGGCACCGCGAGCGGCGCCGAAGGCCCCAACGGCACCGAACAACGGCGTCGAGGACGGCGTTGACCCGGGCCCAGCGGACCATGGGAACGACACCGGGGGAGCCTTTACCCCCGAAGGGGTGATTGCCGGAGCAGCGTCTCCTGCCCGCCCCCGGGAGGAAGCGGGACGGGCCTCCTGCGCCACGGAAGGAGCCTTGGCCACGGCTAGGCAAGAAGAGGCCAAGGCTCCCTCCTCCTCGGTCCATGTAGAACCGGGAGGGGACCCGGAGGAAGGGCTGAGAGAATGCGGCTTGGCCCGACGAGTGCGCGGCCTACCTCCGAAAGTCGGCGGAGCTCACCCGACCTTGAACGCGCGCTGTTCTAAAACCCTGCAGTCCATTGAGAAACAGGCGTCGCATGAATCCATGTCGTGTAACGGGCTAAGGCATGAAAGGCACCGGTCATGTTGGTCGGTGACAGAGTACTTGAGGCCGCACGGGCACCGACGCATAGGGGGCCACCTCGTCTTTTCGGATTTCTTGCCCTCCAACCGCGACATGACCTACGGAGAAAAAAATACCAAAACAGACTCGACACCACTTAAACAGTAAAATAAGGAAAGATCTTACCGCGACATCGAGTGGAGGCAAACACAGAACTAGTAGACCGACGACTAGAGACGGCAGGCTTCAAGGCCTAAAATTTAGATAAACGCTTCTTCAGGCTTCCCACGAGGCGACCCCGACGGTGGGAGACGAAGAATGTACAGGCGGAGTCGACACGAGCCTAACGGCTTAACCCCAGCGCCACGTGAACACGCCGGCCTCAAGGACGGCGCCGAGCTGCGCCAGTCTACTCTATCTTTAAAAAAAAAAAAAAGGTTCGCGGGTTCTGACCTCCGGCCAGTACCCATCTGTGATGAATGGTGAAGATTGACACAGATAAGATCTTGATAATTTTAATAAAACTTCTTAAACTAAAATGATAGTCGTGCTCTAAATATTCTAACTTACAGAATAATACAAGATTTGTAAGAAAAATCCATTATTAAAGTCTTTGAAACATTATTTTTTTGTAGCAACACACGAGTTTTGTTCTTCTCAGAGGTAATAAATTATTGTCAGGAAAGATCATTTACTTTAAACTTTTAGATGGTGGTTCTCTTTATAGCAATAACATATATTTTAAAGAGTCTTATTTTTGAACTGCTTGAGACATGAACTATCACTAGATGCTAGATTTTAGTTTTTTTAATAAGAAAATGATATTAAAATAAGTTTTAAACATAACTCTTAAACCCTTGGTCCTGCACTCATGAATCTTAGTAAGCTTATTTATTATACTAGTGTATAATAACTGTCCAGTTTTTGAAGTGGCAGTACATTGTATCTTTAAAGTATGAATAAAACTTCTTATTCTAATGTGAAGTAATGAGAATCTCAAGCACACTTTTTTAAGATAAGGTTTCTTTTTTCTTTCTTGTACCACTCACGTGGCCTCCTATCTGATTGTAGTCTAGGTTACCCAGCTGTGGCTAGCTTTTTCTTGTACAAAATAACTATATAAATTTGTCAGAGATGTCTCTCTGGTACCAGTTAACTTTGGCTGAAGTAATTCTAGAATGTGGCTAGACCCCTAAGAAAACGTCATACTACATGACTTTATCTGATTGAAGTCCACTTAACTTGGAAAGTGTCCACTAATATCATGGCTTAAAACTAAAATGGAATCTCATCTTCATTTTCCCAGACCTCATCAGCCTATATGGGCAAAGAGATACTTAGGAAACAGTATTTTTTAATTTTTTAAGCATTGAAGCCAGATACCTTGTCTTAAGGTTTAAGTACCTAACACTTTTTGTTTTGCCCTTAGAAATGTATACAAACAATAATCCTAACCAGAAATTAGAGTAAACATTTCCCCCCAAAAATCACATAATAATAATTAAAAAACGATTCTTGATCATAAAAATAAAATAGTTTTCCATCAAGGGTTTTGTCCCTATGAGCCTCTCTTCCTCCTTGCATAACCCCCCAATATTGTACCTACTTCCTTTACTAGGTCCATCTCTCTCCTTCTGAGCCTCCCCACTCTGAGGTCCAGTTTTCTTGCCATCCTCTCCCTGCCCAATTGTGACCTGTCTCCCATTTTTCCTGCCAGCCTCATGTATCCTTCATATCTTGTTCCTCCAACACCCTATGCTAAGAAGCATCTCCTACCCCTCTGTCTGCTGAGCACATTTCCATCTCCAACTTACCTGCCTCAAGGGGACCCTCCACCTCTCCAATTTCTGTTACTGGAGGGATTTTAAGTCAACAGCTTACATCATAAGGCTTGCATTAAAATGCTTGAACAAGGCAGATAAAGGTTATAACATGAGGATTACTTAACTGAACAATGAAAAATAAATAAATCGGGCAGAATCACTGTAGATTTTTTATTTCATGTAATACATTGCTGTTGCCAGACTAAAAAAAATTCACATAATCTTTACATATGTTGGTTGGAAATAATCTAAGCGAGTGCTTGGTACATCTAGTATTACATGCTGCAGTGCTGAATACCACCTGGAAGTCCAACAAACAAGTACAGAGGTCTGCAAATTCCTTCCCAAGCCCCTCATGCCAAAATCAGTCCTCTCCCTCCCAATCCAAACATTATCTCTCACTGACCTGACCTCCCTGCCCTCTTTCCATCCTGCTATAGCACCATGGTCCATTCCAGATTTTCTTCAAGGAACATGGGCCCACCATTTCCCCTGTATTACTCTTCACTGACCTGTCCACCTCAGCCACTTTCCTTTCTCTTACTATGTGCACAACCATTCCCATATCTCTCCCAGGGGCAAGGACCCCCCTGCCACATGCTCTTTTCCCACTCTGACCTGACCTCCACCACCACTTCCCCTCCTCCTACTACACCCAGTACTGATTCAAAATGATAATAAATCATTGATCTTCAAGATATATTTCACTGTTTCCTAACCTTCAAGTAATGTTAATTTATATCACTTTTTTCACACAGAGTTTGCCCATTTCAGAGAATTGCTTACCTCACCAGATTTATCTGTGTACTGCAACAGTAAGTATATTTTCATTGTCATTTCATTAATTCTGAAAATCCTAACCCAGAACATTCACATATGTTTGTTCCTGACAAGTAATAACTCCTGTGGTATATTTACCACTCTTCATTTATTTATTTAATTAAAAAAAAAAAACATTATTGCTGCACTTTAAAACTCTACACTATTTGTAGTACATAGTAGCAGCGATAATAAAATACATTTAATCCTACTGCATCCAATGCCAGCTCAGAATTTCATCCCTAAACATGGAACCTGCCCTAACCCACAAGGGAATACTCTGGCACCCCCACTTCCCTCCCTCTTCTGTGCATGCCTCTCTCTCCATCCTTTCATAACCTTGTCCCTCCATATTGTACCTACTTCCTTTAGTAGGTCCATCTCTCCCTTCCCAAGCCTCCCCACTCTGGGCTCCCCCTTCCTTGCTATCCTCTGCCTGCCCAACTGTGACCTGACTCTCATTTTTTCTGCAAACTCTCATGCACTTTTCATATCCTATTCCCCCGAAACCCTATATTGGCAGTAACTCCTACCCACTCCCTTGCTTGCTGAGCCAATTTCCATCTCCCACTTACCTGCCTCCAGAGAAGCCACCACCTCTCTAAATTGTCACTGGAGGAATTTTAAGTCAGCAACTTACGTTATAAGGCATGCATTAACACATGTTTTCTGATAGTCAATTAATATTAATAAAGGCTTGAACAAGGCAGATAAAGATTATAACATGCAGATTATTTAATTAACTGAACACTGAAAAATAAATGACAAATCAGGCACAACCACTGTAGAATTCTTTTTTATTTCACACAATGCATTGCTATTAACCTGATTAAAAAAATTACACATAGGCCTGGATATTCAAACTGCGCCAGGCTGTGGCGCAAGCCTGGGTGCAGCTCAACTTGGCTGCGCAGGGGTGTGGCCTGGGCGATATTCAAAGGAGCTGCACCATGGCTCAGCAGCTTTGAATATCGCATGCTGGCCACCCCCACTGTGCATGGCTCAGTGGCACTGCGCCAGCGCAAGTGGCCAGAGTGGAGCATGGAGATGCACTAGCGCAAGTGCCATTGCACTATTCACAGCACCCACGATATTCAAAAGGTGACATGCAAATGGGGCTATAATTTATGTGAGGTGCACCTGGGGCCATTTGCATGTCATTATGGCCCCATTTACATTCTATTTGCATGCATGTGCGCCCGATCCTACTCCACCTGGTGCCTGGTGCCCCGGCCAGGCAGCAGACGCCGACCGAGCACCCCGTATTAAGATTGGCATCTGTTGTAATGTAAACGCCCATTATCTTCAGGTCCAGTGATCGACGTTGCCCACCGCATTTCAACAGGCCTGATCTCAGCACTTCGGCGGTCTGGTACTTCTCCGCCTGCGCCACACTGAGCCCCACCGCTCCACCTCCCAGGTCAGCCACATCCGGTGGCAGCACTTCATCTTCGCCACCGCCAACTGACAAGCCAGGCTGCATGCCTATTGGGTCACAGCGCAGTCAATGGGCTGCAGCTCATCATACTATATCGGTTGGCGATATGATTCGTCTGCATATCTGGAATGTGTAGGGCTGCATGCTCATTGGCTCATGCTGTGAACCAATAGGCATGCAGCCCTGCCCATGCTGCATGGGGTCAAGGCGGCGGATGGCAGGTGGGTGGGTGGTGCTGCTGCCCACTGGCTGATGGGGGTGGGGTGGGGCTCAGTGGGCGTGGGAGGGCACCCTAGACCACCAGGGTAATAGGACATTTTCTGTTAAACAGATGCCCGCGATCGGGCAGCAATCGATCCACTGGACCACCAGGGATATTGGACGGAGGGGTTAATTATAACAGATGCCCATGATTAGGCAGCAATCGGTCCACTGGACCACCAGAGATATTGGAGTTTTTTTTTTATTATAACAGATGCCCGCGATCGGGCAGCAATCGGTCCACTGGACCACCAGGGATATTGGACAGGGAGGTTTATTTAAACAGATGCCTGCGATCGGGCAGAGTGCAGTCCACTGGACCACCAGGAATATTGGATTTTTTTTTATTTAAACAGATGCCCACGATCGGGCAGCAATCTGTCCATTGGACCACCAGGGATATTGGACGGTAACTTTATTTTTAAACATATGCCTGGGATCGGTCATGGGGGGGGCATCGCAAGGTGCAACAGGAACTCAGGTGGTCACCCACAGGTGACAGCTGCCTTGTTGCACCCTGCAATGCGGCAGCTCGCCTGTGGGTGGCCATCAGTTGTTCCTTTTTTTTTGGTTTAACTTTGTGCTGGCGCAAGTAGGGGTTGTGCATGCATGGCTCTGCACATCCCGGGCTGAATATCAGGCCATGCATATTATGCATGGGAACGCCCCCCCCAACCTGGTCCTGCATACATTACTGATGTGCTCCGGTGCATCGGGTTTGTGCGGCACTTTCCCTTTGAATATGGCGAGGCATCAGTGGAATTGCGCTGGCGCAACACTGTTGCGCCATGCACAACCCTTTTGAATATCTGGGTCATAATCTTTACATATGTTGGTTGGAAATAATCTGAGTGGTTTGTACACCTAGTATTACATGCTGCAGTGCTGAATGCCATTTGGAAATCCATTAATAAAAGTAGAGAGGTCTGCTCCACTACCATTAAACCAACTTGAGGTTGGTAACATAATAAAATGAGAACTATTCAATATCAAGAACTACTTATGTATTGACATTATAATGAACTCAGATTTTTTCCTCATAATTTATGTGTAATTTGGCTCTCCTTCAAGGTGGCCACCCTAAGCCTTTACAGGGTTAAACATTAAACATAATTACAAATAATAAATTAAGAATCAACAAATTCAAATAATGCGATAACTAGAACACATACAGTGGATTAGGTCTTTGATCAAGCAACAGGTCTTTGGAAATGGAATGAAAAGATTTTTATATACCACAGTTTCTATGAACTTCTGTTAATGTGATGCATTCCAATTAGACCTCCCTCCATCCTTTTTTGTTCATTTCGCGTTACTTCATTTTAATATTTCTCATAATTGACTCACTGATGGTATTACTTAAATTTTGTAAATAACTATTCAATATTGAGTACATCATAATGCCAATATCTAAGTAATTCTGTAAATATGTGTATATATAGCAAGACATGCAATACTGCATCACAAAAACCTTAAAACTGCAAGCTGGATGTTAAGATATATGTAATCTAGAAAACGAATTATTAATGTGTTACTTGATGACAGTATAACTGATGAGCTGTAACCTCTGCATTGGCTAAACCATGAAGTTAATTTATGGCTCTTTTTTGACAACTTACCCCTGTGACATGTCCCAATCTTCATTTATTTATTTGAATGAAATAGGCACTTTACTGCATACTTTTGTTTACAGATGAAGACCCATCATTATTCTCCTTTTTTATACAACATTGTCAAACTGTACATATTTATAAATCTATCACACTGTTTCTCTATGTCTATCTATGTAGACATAGATGAACATAATATTATGTGTGTCTCTTCCAACCTTTCATATGTTTCTTTCTCTCTATGGATATATAACGGCTAGCATTACATATTTATACACATTTAACATTCATTCTTCTGTTAGATAATACATTTAAAAACCCACTCTTTCTTAACTTTACAAGCCTATCCCTGATCAACAACTGAACTTCTTCTTCCCAAATTCATAATAGGTACATTACTGCACACATGACCATGCACATGAACATTTTATTTACTAATTCCAAAACAAGTGCAGTACGGGACACCTGACCATTGCCCCTTCATTCCTCATACAGCAATCATTTTCTCCACACTCCACAATTCAGTGAATAATATTCAAACTCAAGCACACAATTCTAAGCTCCCAAAATCAAGTGTCCATACATAGAAACATAGACTTTGTCGGCAGATAAGGACTGCTTGGCCCACCCAGTCTGCCCATTTCCCTACCTACCGGATAGGCAACAGATCCTAGTTAACCAGCAGTCTATTTCTTCCTACCCCCCACAAGAATTGCCTTATGTCTGTCCCATGAATTCTTGAATTCTCGCACAGTTTTAGACCCCACAACCTCTTCAGGAAGGCTGTTCCATGCATCCACTACCCTCTCTGTGAAAAAATACTTCCTCACATTGCCCCGGAACCACCCCCCCCCATCTTTAAATTGTGTCCCCTTGTTCTTGCACGTCTCTTTTTCTGAAAGATGCTACCTCTTGGACTTTGTTGATTCCACTGAAGTACTTAAAGTTTCTATCATGTCCCCTTCTTTCCTCAAGGGTATACATATTAAGCTCCTTTAGTCTCTCCTCATAGCTTCTCTTGCAGACCCTGCACCATTTTAGTTGCCCTCCTCTGGACTGCCTCTATCCTGTCTATATCCTTGCAAAGATGGGGTCTCCAGAACTGGACGTAGTACTCCAGATGGGGTCTCACCAACTATCTGTACAGAGAGATAACAACTTCCTGTTTTCTGCTGGTGATGCCTCTCCCTATGCATCCCAGTATACCCCCAGCCCTCCCTACTGCCTTCTCACATTGCTTGCTAACCTTAAGGTCATCTGATATGATTACCCCAGGTCCCTTTCCTTTTTTGTTGTTGTTACTACCTCCCCTCCCATTGTGTAATCTTCCCCTGGGTTCTTGTTTCCCAGGTGCATTATTTTGCACTTCTTTGCATTGAATCCTAGCTGCCATACTTCTGACCATTCCTCCAACCTTGCCAAGTCCCTTCTCATCCTTTCACGCCTCCTTGTGTATCAACCCTGTTGCAGATCTTTGTGTCATCTGCAAAGGCATACTTTCCTTCAGTCCCTCTGCAATGTCACTTATAAAGACATTAAAAGGACTGGACCCAGTACTGAACCCTGCGGTACCCCACTAGTAACCCCTCTTTCTTCAGAGTGGACTCCATTTACAATTACCTTCTGTGTCCTGTTGTCCAGCCAATGTTTTACCAGGCTACCACCCTGGGACCCACTCCCAGGCTGGTTAATTTGACTATTAATCTTTGTGTGGGACTGTATCAAATGCCTTGCTAAAGTCTAGGTAGGCCATGTCCACAGCCCCTCCCTGGTCTACTACTTTGGTCACCCAGTCAAAGAAATCTATTAGATTCGTCTGACATGACCTTCCCGCTGTGAACCCATGCTGCCTTGGGTCCTGTGTCCCACTGGCCTCTAGGTACTCAACAATTCTTTCCTTCAGAAATGACTCCATCACTTTTCCTACCACAGAGGTCAAACTGACAGGACTGTAGTTTCTTGCCTCTGTCTTGGTCCCACTTTTGTGAAGGGGAATCACATCTGCCTTCCTCCAGTCCTCAGGTACCACACCATCCTCCTATGATTTATTAAAAAGAGTAGTCAGTGGTTTCACTAGTTCCCTCCTTAATTCTTTTAGAATTCTGGGGTGAATTCCATCAGGCCCCATTGCTTTGTCCACCTTCAGTTTTAGGGGTTCTTGCAGAACCCTTTCTTCTGTGAAAGGGCTGAGATCGACCCCCTATCAAAAGTGCTTCTGTTAATTGGATTAGGCACTTCCCCTCCTCTTTTGTGAATACTGAGCAGAAATATTTGTTCAGTATCCCTGCTTTTTCACTGTCCCCCTCTGCCCACCCACCATTCATTCTATTCAGTTTCACTATCCCTCCCTTTGTCTTTCTACGCTCTCTGATGTACCTATAAAAGGTTTTATCCCCCTTCTTAACCGAGTTGGCTATCTTTTCCTCAGTTTGGGCCTTTGCTATTCTAACTTCCCTCCCTGCTTTCTTCTGCCTTAACTGGTACAGCTGTCTATCCTGCTTCTTCTTTGTTTCCTTATACTTCCTGAATGCTATCTTTTTCTCCCTGACATTCCCAGCTACCTCTTTTGAGAACCATAGTGGCTTTTTCTTTCATTTTGATTTGTTTATTTGCTTCACACAAAGGCTTGTTGCCGCTGTGATGGCAGTTTTGATGATTCCCCATTGTTTCTCCACCCCTCCTTTTAGCCTGTTTGCTAGTGCTTTTGTGAGGCACTCTCCCATCTTGCCAAAGCCAGCCCTCCTGAAGTCCAGTACTCTCACTTTTGTATGGCTTGACTCTGTAGCTGAGTTTAACGTGAACCACACTGTTTGATGGTCACTTGTTCCCAGATGGCAACCCACTTCTAGATCTGAGATCCTCTCACTGCCCCCATTTGAGAGTACGAGGTCTAAGATTGCTCCCTCATGAGTGGGTTCCGAAACTAGCTGTCTGAGGCCTGCCACCGTAGGGCATTGAGAATGGCCCTGCTCTGGGATGTGGCTGCAGCAAATGTGTTTCAGTTAACATCTGGCATATTCAGGTCTCCCATCAACAGTATCTCCCCTTTCTCTGCCATCCTAAGAATGCCTTCTATCATATCCTTGTCCATTCCTTCCCCCTGACATGGGGGTCTGTACACAACCCCTGTGCGGATTGTGGTGCCCTTTCCAGTCTCCAAGGTGACCCACAGTGCCTCCTCTCCTCCCTGTTTACTCTTTTGTTCAGTTGCTTTTATTCCTTCCTTTACATAGAGAGCTACTCCTCCCCCTCTTCTCCCCTGCCTGTCTCTCCTGTAGGTTATGTACCCTGGTATATTAACATCCCAGTCATGGTTCTCTGTGTACCATGTTTCAGTGACTGCTATGATATCCAGGCATCCCTCTTCCATCAAGGCCACCAGCTCAGGGAGCTTGTTGCCCAGACTATGGGCATTGGTACTCATTACCTTCCATTTACTGATGGCCTTACTCTTTTTTTCCCCATCACTGTCCTTCTTGCCTTTGTCACTTTCCCCATTTACCCCTGCCCTTCTCCCTATTGCCACCTCTATGTTGGTGTTTACCGCACTTACGACCATGATTTTTTTGGGGGGGCTATGATTTCCCTGCTCCTTTCCAGTGCCTCCCCCCTTGGCTAATTTAGATGCTTGCCAATGAAGCATTTAAATCTATCACCTAGGATCCTGGTTCCCCTCCTGGACAGATGCAGCCCATCATGCCAGTATAGGCTTGCATCACTCCAGGTGGACCCTCAGTCCCCAGTGATGCCACATCCCTGAGCTCTGCACCAGTTTTTCAACCACTGATTGAATCCCATGGTGCAGAACACCTAACCTCTTCTCGCCATAGATGGGCAGCACCTCTGAGAAGGTTACCATGCATGCTACTTGTCAAGGCCCTTCCCCATTCCACAAACTCTTTCTGCACTGCTCTAATCCTTTCTTAGCCAGGTCATTTGTCCCTAGGAGGACAATGACATCCAACTCCCTCCCCTGTGCAGCAGCTCCGCAATCCTGAGGATTAGCTCCTGTCCTCTAAGCCATGGCGCCAGGCAGGCACCTTACCTCCATCTCCCTTCCTCCCCAGTTCTACCTTCCTAACAATGGAGTCCCTCACCAGGAGTTGTTTCCTTCCCCTGTGGGGTCCCATGCCACCCTCCTGTGGGTCTCCTTTGTGGAGGTTTCCAGCATCCTCCTTGGTCTCCACTGCAGGTGCCTCCATAGAGGAACCACACTTTGCCAGAGTGGCACAGGAATTGTGGAGAGGTACAACTGGAGGGATGCACCTCTGTTCCACCACCCTCACCCTCCCTGAGCCCACTGTGGTCCAACCGCTTCTCTTTCTTGGCAACATCTGAGGCAACAGCAGTGGCACTGGTGGTCCCTGGATGGAAGAGGAGGTCCCACAAATCCTGGCCAACTCAGCCTGGAGATGAGCAACCTCCTCCCTCATCCCAGAGAGGTGCCTGCAGATGGGACAACACTGCATCCTCCAGAACGTCTTCCGGAAGACTGCTGCTCCACAGCCACTGCACTGCACCACTCCCATCATGTCTTATTTCTGGCCCCTTAACTGTTGTTTAGAATCCTTTCTCTTTCATCTGTTTTTTTTCTTTCTCTTCTCTCTCTACTTACTTTCTGCCTTTGTGCCCTTTAAGCTCCTGATTGTTCTGTTCTGAGACAAGAATATCCTATATTTCTCAGTACACCCCTTACTTGCTCAGAGGCAGACCTCCAGCAGCTAGAGGGGGCCAAAGAGCTACTCTTGCCCTTCTATGATGGTGGGTCTTTGGTGGCTGTGTGATCACTCACTTCCTGCTCCCAAACAGCAAGTTCCTGTTGTCAGGCAAATCCTGTGCCTATAAAAGTAGAACTAGCTTTGGGTGGGAGGGTGGAGGGAAGGGAAAGAGGGCAATATAGTCCCAGTAGAGAAGTCCAGTCACACAGCACTCCTTCCTCCTGGTGTCTTCTGCCAAGCTACTAACAGAATCTTTCTAAGGCAGTCTTTAAATTCAGCTTCCTTCTAGCTAAGCCACTCCCCCTACTTACTAGATCTTTCTACAAGTAATTTAAACTGCACAGCTATCAAGCCCTTTCAATCACCTGAGATTTACACATAGATAACTGTTCAGATAACCATTCAGTTCAGTTAACTCAGACAAACACACTCATTTTATTTTTGTTTGTTTGTTTTTTTACCCTAAATTAAAGGTCAAAGTACAAGAGTTCTACTTCTTTAGTCCCAGTAGAGAAGTCCAGTCACACATCACTCCTTCCTCCTGGTGTCTTCTGTCAAGCTGCTTACAGAATCTTTCTAAAGCAGTCTTTAAATTTAACTTCCTTCTAGCTAAGCCACTCTTCCTACTTACTAGATCTTTCTACAAGTAATTTAAACTGCACAGCTATCAAGCCCTTTCAGTCACCTGAGATTTACACCTAGATAACTGTTCAGATAACCATTCAGTTCAGTTAACTCAGACAAACACACTAATTTTTTTTTGTTTTGTTTGTTAGTTTGTTTTTTTACCCTAAATTAAAGGTCCAAGTACAAGAGTTCTACTTCTTTAGCCCCAGTAGAGAAGTCCAGTCACACAGCACTCCTTCATCCTGGTGTCTTCTGCCAAGCTACAATGTAACTTATCCTGCTGTGACACTTCTAAATGACCTAATCATTCTTCCATCAGCCTACCTCAGTAAACAATGATGTCATTATGTAAGGACACCTCCGTGAACACCCTACAAGCTGCTTGCTAATTTCCTAACATTAATAATGATAGGATTCTAGTAATACCATGTAAATGAGCATAAGAACATACAAAAATGACCAGGACAAGGAGACCTCTCGGTCTATCGAGTCTGCTTAAAATAATATAGGTTCTTTCTGGCTTTCAGTTAACATCTGTTACCCCATCCCCCCCCCCAAATAGCTCAGTCTTCCCCTTACAAGGCCTCTTGACATTTCCTTATGCTTGTCCAAGCCTGTTTTAAAGGCTCCCACTTACTTTGACTCAACTACCTCCTGTGGCAATTTGTTCCATTCCATCACTACTCTTTCTGTAAAAAAGTGCTTCCTTATATCCCTCTTGAATCTACCCCCCCCACAACCTTTAGGCTGTGCCCTCTGGCGGTGGTGGATGCCCCTTTAATTGAATAGGTTCAAGCAGCCCACGCTGTTACTTCACCTCAAGGACTTCAACATATTAATCATATCCCCCCTCTGCCTACTCTCTTCCATGGTGTACTTCCACAAGTCCTCCAACCTCTTTACAAATGATCTGTCCTGCTGTCACTCTGTCATTTTAGTCACTCTTCTCTGGACACTTTTCATCATGTCTATGTTTTTCTTCAGATGTGGATGCCAGTATCTTAGTCCATACTCCTACTGAGGTCTGACCAATAACCTGTATAACAGCAGAATAAACTAACTCTTCCTACTGCTAATTCTCTTAGCAATACACCCTGACATCATATTAACCTTTGTTACAGCCTTTTTGCATTGCATTGAGTGCTTCAGCTTACTAGGAATTATCACCCCAAATCTTTTCCCTCCTACGATAGCATAACCTGAACTTTTCCAATGTAGTGTATGTTCCCAGGTTCTTCACCCCATGTGAATCATCTTGCGTTTTTGATGTTCAACCCAAGCTGTCATATCCCTGCCGATCTCTCTAGTTTTGCCAAGTCCTCTCTCATCATCTTTATCCCCTCCTGAGTGTAACTATCCCACAGAGCTTAGTGTGTTCAGCAAACATGCAACTTTTTTCCCTGAATGCCTTCCCCTATGTCCCTAACACAGATGTTAAACAACACCAGTCCCAACACTGACCCCTGTGGAACCCCACTGGTGATTTACCTTGTACTGGATAACTCACCCCCTACTTCCACCCTCTGCATCCTGCCAGTGAGCCAGTTATCGTCCCATCTAACCAACCTTTCTCCCACCCTTAAGTCCTTCAGCTTTCTGATCAACCTTTTGTGTGGCACAGAATCAAAGGCCTTGCTAAAGTACAGATATATAATATCCACTGCTTGGCCTTTGTCCACTGTCTGGATGACCCAGTTAAAGAATTCAGTTTGATACGACCTGCCAGCAACAAACCTGTGCTGTTTGCTGTCCTGCAGGTTACTTTCCTGTAAGAACTTAACCAAGCCCTCATTCAACATTGTCTCCAGTAGTTTACACACAATCGAGGTCAGGCTAACCTACCTGCAGTTATCTAGGTCCTTCTTGGGGCCACTCTTATGCAGTGGAACAAAGTGTCCTATTTGCCAAATGGCTTGTTACAGAACTATTACTCCTTACTGCCTAAACACAAAACACCACTGTGATTATTCAAAAACAACATGGTTTAACAATGAATCATTATAACCTCTCTCTATCTGTCTGTCTGTCTATCTATCTATCTATCTATCTACTACAAGACATATCAACCACTCACTACCACTCACTACATTATCCTTGGCGATTTTAATGGTGACCTTACTACAAAAAGCCCTTCACACACAGCTCTAACCAGCTACATGCAGACACTTAACTGCACACAACTTAAAACTACCTACACAATTAATTACAAATCAACAATAGATCACATTTACACATCAATTCCCATTCAAAAATATGGTACTTTAGAATCTTACTATAGTGATCACAAATCTTTGTGGCTTCAATTATGAACTTTACATGACTGGTACCTCCTTTTCTTTACAGATGTACACCATCAATGACTTTGTGAACATAGGTTCATAAGTATATTTCAAGTCAAATCAGCTGGATAGGCCATGTACGACTTGCCACTAACAGTGAATGCATTCTAATTTCCTTTCCCCCAGAAACTCATCCAACTGATATTTAAAGAAGGCCATACTTACTGCCCCCACAGCTGTCCCCGGCAATTCATTTCATTGTCCCACAACCCTCTGGTTGAACCAGTTCCCTCTCCTTGTGGTCCTGTAAAATTCTCCTTTTAGTTAGTATTGATGACCTCTTCCAGCCCTATCAACTTTCTCTTTTCTACTTAGGCCAGTTACCTCCCAGGAGGTGTCATCATTCACTGTCTTATAAACATAACACAACCCCCCTCTTATTCTATGATATGCCATTGAATACAATCCCAACTCTCTCAATCTATCATTGTATGACAAGTCCTTAACTCTACCGATTTTTCTAGTCATCTTCCTTTGTATTCTCTCCATTGCCTCTACATTCTCTGTTTTGTGGGGTACTAAAAGGGGAACCATATTCAAGTATCGGCCTCACCATCGAGGTAAAAAGAGGCACCTGAACCTCCTCTCTTCTACTTCCAATATTTCTGAGTATATTTCTCAGAACCTTATTAGCCTTCCTAACACATTCCCAATAATGTTTCTCAGAGTTCATAGTATCTGTGCCTAACACTCCAAGATCCTTTTCACAGTCAGTTTTTTCCAATATCTTATTATTTAACTTATATATCACCTTCCCATTATTTTTCCTCAGGTGCAAGATCTTACACTTTATATTATTAAAAGCCAATCCATGTTTATTGGCCCATAGCTTTAATGTTCCTAATTGTTCCTGGAACTTTTGTACAACTTTGTCATTAGTGACGATTGCTCCCACCTTTGCACCGTCTGTGTATTTATGCAGCCACACACCATCCCCAACCTGCATAGTTGAGACAAACTCTGAACTGCACCGGGCCCAGTATCAAACCCTGCAGAACTCCACTAACCACAACTCCCCATTTGGACCAGTGTGCCCAGATGCCAACCCTCTGCTCTCTTTCTGTCAACCAAGAGACAATCCAGGCAACCAGCTTACTGTTTAACCCAGTGCCATATAATGTGGCTATCAGTTTTGCATGCAAAACAGTCAAATGCTCTGGAATAGTCCAGATACACCACGTCCACCAGCATTCCACTATCTGTAGCCTGACTGACAGGCTTAAAAAAATATAACAGATTAGTGACACATGACATTGCCCTGACAAACCCATGCTGTGTTACGTCTGCCATCCCTAGCTGATGTAAATGAGCCTCAATACGTTACATTAAGAGACTTTCCAATATCTTCCCCAATGTTGATGTAGTACTTATGGGACAATAGTTGTTTACATTTGTCTTGTCTCCAAATTTAAATATATGGGTTACATGGGCTTGCATCCATTCAGTGACAACTATCCCTTCATCTAATGATAAATTGAACAAGGCAGCCAATGGACTGGCCAATTTCTCGGCCGCCTCATTCAATTAAAAGGGGTGTAGTTCATCTGGCCCAGAGGACTGATATTTTTCTTTAGTTTCTTCAATTTTTCATATACTTCCCTGTCCAAGATCTCCTCTATAGAATAGAACACATCTGTACTAAATGTCATATTCTGGGGTACTGTTGTCACATCATCTTTCTGGAACACATTTAAAAAATGGTCATTAAATATGTTGACCATTTCTGTCTCATCGCCTATTATATTGGTACCATCTATCAGTTTTACTACATGTTTCTGACCCTGCCTAAGACTGCCAACATAACTATAAAAGTGCTTACAACTTTCTTTTGTGGTAGTAGCTAACCTTAATTCGGCTTGTGCCTCTGCCTTCCTAATTGCTACTTTCCTTCAATCTTTTTTGTAATTGTCCTTATTCTTATCTGTTGGGTTTCTTCAAAACCTCATGTCCTTTTTAATGTCTTTATAAGTGACATTGCAGAGGGACTGGAAGGGAAAGTATGTTTCTTTGAAGATGACACAAAGATCTGCAACAGGGTTGATACACAAGGTGGGGTGAAAAGTATGAAAAGGGACTTGGCTAGGTTGGAGGAATTGTCAAATGTATGGCAGCTTAGAGTCAATGCAAAGTAATGCACCTGGGAAACAAAAACACAGGGGAAGAGTACACAATGGGGTGGTGAGATACTGACAACAACAAAAATGGAAAGGGACCTGGGGATAGTCATATCAGATGATCTAAAGGTGGGCCAGCAATGTGAGAAGGCAGTAAGTAGGGCTGCGGGGATACTGGGATGCATAGGGAGAAGCATCACCACTAGAAAACAGGAAGTTGTTGGCCCTCTGTACAGACAGTTGGTAAGACCACATCTGGAGTACTGTGTACAGTTCTGGAAACCCCATCTCCACAAAGACATAGACAGAGAGGAGGCTGTCCAGAGGAGGGCAACCAAAATGGTTCAGGGTCTGCACCAGAAGACATATGAAGAAAGACTAAAGGAGCTTAAGATGTATAGCCTCAAGGAATAAAGGGAGAAGGGGGACATGGTAGAAACTTTCAAATACCTCAAGGGAATCAACAAAGTCCAAGAGGGTAGCATCCTTCAGAAAAAGAGATATGCAAGAACAAGGGGGGCACAATTTGAAGATCGAAGGGGGGGCAGCTCAGAGGTAATGTGAGGAAGCATTTCTTCACATAGAGGGTTGTAGATGCATTGAACAGCCTTCCTGAGGAGGTCGTAGAGTCAAAAACAGTGGGGGAATTCAAGAATGCATGGGACAGACATAAGGCAATTCTAGCGGGGGTAGGAGGAAGTAGGCTGTTGGTTAACTAGAATCTGCAGCTTATCCGTTAGGTAGGGAAATGGGCAGACTAGGTGGGCCAAGCGGTCCTTATCTGCCATCAAATTCTATGTTTCTGTGTTTCTATGTATGCCCTATTCTTTTTTTCTAACACATTTTTTACCTTGTTTGTAAACCATTTTGGTATCCTTCCCTTCTTATTATATTTCTTTACCTCTGGGATATACTTTCTAATACAGTCATATACTTTCTCCTTAATAATGGTCCATGTACCATATACTCCTTTACCTTTAATCTTATCCTCCCATTTTCAATCTTTTAAAACACGTTTAGTATTTGAAATATCAGCTTTTTTATAGTTTTTAATAACCGTATTACCTGTACATTTAATTACAATTCTATTCATTTTGAAGCTCATCATATTATGATCATTTGTTCCAAGAGGCTGAAGTATTCTTATATTTTCTAGGTCATCATCCATGTTACTGAGTACCAAATCTAATATATTGTCCCCTCTGGAACCCTCTCACATACTGTTTCATGTTATTATTTAGGCAGAAATCCAAGAATCTATTTTTCCCAACATCCAGTAGCCTTTTCCATCTTCCAATTAATCCTAGGGAAATTAAGTCTCCAATTAATATACAGTCACCCTTAAAATCCTCTTTATCCAACCTTTCAAAAAAGTCATGATTGTCAATATCAGCTAGATTGGGAGACCAGTAACACAGACCTATTGTGATATCTCTTCCTGAGCCATTGGTTTTGATCTATATCTGTTCAGCATCTGTTTTCCTGTTAATAGCTATCTTAATTTCCTGTGCTTTTAAATGTGCAGCCACATATAAGGATACCCCACCTCCCGTCTTATCCGTCAATGTTTTTGAAAATAATCATAACCTTGAATGTGATCTATCCAGTCTTCTGCATGTATCCAAGTTTCTGCTATACCACATACATCTATCCTTTCCTGCTCCATTATGTATTTTAGTTCTTCTATGTTGTGCTTAAGACTCCTTGCATTAACCAACAGTGCTCTAATCTTCCTACTATTTACATCAATCCTTTGCCTTTTCTCCAAATGATAAGATGTTTGATTTACCCCTCTCCCCTTAGTATCTAGTTTAAATGTTGTAATATATGTTCTTTAAACAGCATCCCTAACTCACTACTCCTTGTTTTGATAGGTGAAGGCCGTCATTGCTGTATAACCTATGGTTGTTGTTAAACCTTTCCCACGTTGTCAAACATTTTAACTTTGTCATAAGGCACCACCTTCTCATCCAGTTATTGAGTCTCATAACCTTTTTATTAACCTCAGAACTTGCCCTAGGAATTGGCAATATTTCAGAAAATACTGCAGTTCTGTTACTATCCCTTATGTGACCTGCAATTTGCATGTATTTCAATATAATTTGCTCTTCTCTAATATGCCTTATATCGTTAGTTCCAGCATGTATCAAGACTAATAGCCTATCCATATCTTTATGCACAATTTGTTACCAGCCTTTTTATATCTGCCAATCTTGCTCCTGAAAAGTAAGAATTAGTTGCCCTCTCCTTGTCTATTCTTGTCGTGTATACAGTATGTCTCTACATTTTATAATAGAGTCCCCTAATATAATTATTCTATCCCTACCACCATTTTGCCCCACATCAGTGTCCATGTTCTCATTATCTTCTTTCTGCTCATTAACCATTTGAAACTGTGCAGCCTTTTCCCCTTCACTTGAACTTCTTATCAATCTCTTATTCTGGGTCACCTCATTATTGCTAACAACATCGAAAGTACTCATACTTTCATTTCCATTGGTTTCATTGGCTTTACTATGATTTATTTATTTCCCTAACAGGGGTTCTTGCACCTGTTCCTATTCTCAACTTGATCCAATATATTTCCCATCAGCTCATATCTATTTGATGTTTTAATTTGAAACTCCTTAGCTCTTCTCCCCTTTTTCTTTTTACTGCTCCAATCCTGTATTACCAAAAAAACCCATCATTATCCATACAATCTCTGACCCTCTTCTAACTACAGTCCATGGCTGCCTTCACCATCCCATTCCCTTCCTCTACTGCGTTTAATTTTCAACACTTTAACTCCATCTCCAAACCTGTAATCCTAGATTTCAATACTTTTAAATCACAACACTGCTCACACACAAAATCCTTCACCCCAGTGCCTGTCTCAAGACTAAATTTACTGCATTCTATACACTTTATTCCTATTTCTCCACTTTTTAATACCACAAAATAGCTTTCCATTTTAATTGTTTCCCCCTCTCAAGCCTATTGCTCCTATCGGTTGCTGGGGATTCCTTACCCTGTTTCATGGTGACTACTCTCCAAGTGTTACCTTTGGCTTGCTTCCCGCTTCTCACTTAACACGCTTAACATGCATGGGATGCTTGTGTCTCGGCATGTGTCTCTGCATGCGGGCACCGTGTGCTTGAGCTCATGGCGCTTGCTGCCTCACTAGCTTTTAAGTGCCGAGACCTGGAAGTAGAGAGCGGGTCTCATTGCTCAGCACTCTAGTCACCCCTTAATACACAGAGAAAACACATTCTAAGTGTTAAAAACAATAAGAAGGTCTCCACAGCACACCCTTATCTTTGCTCCATTTAAAAATGAAGCTTCTCAGCTGTCCTGTAGTTCTCACTGACCAACCCAAGAACTACAGGGTCTAAGGAGTGCTTCCTGTTCCCTCTCTGCCCAAGACGTTCACTAAGCAGATACTAAAGGTAGTGAAAACTAACTAACTCCATCAACAAAGGACTCCTACCCACTGTCATTCAGCTTTTGGCTGACACACAGGGTTGTAAGGGCCAATATCACCAGTGCTCACTGCCTTACTTGCTTTTAAGTGCCGCGACCTGGAAGTAGAGAGTGGGTCTCATTGCTCAGCACTCTAGTCACCCCTTAATACACAGAGAAAACCCACTCTAAGGGTTAAAAACAATAAGAGGGTCTCCACAGCACACCCTCATCTTTGCCCCAATTAAAAATGAAGCTTCATGAAAAATTCTGACAACACGAAGCAAATTGCAGTGAAGTGCTGCATCGTGAAGAAAAGCATAATAACACACTACACAACAAGTCAACAACAGCAAAAACAATTCTACCACCTGGTACTAGCTGACAGCACCAATGCCATAAGAGCTTGCTCATATGTCAATCAATCAATCAATCATTCTTTATTTGTATAAGGTGCCTTTCTTGAACCAAGGCGCCTATACAGATTACATGAAACAATAAATAGTTAAAACAACAATTAAAATAATCAAAAATCATTAAAAGCTTTACTAAAAAGGTAGGTTTTCAAAGCTCCTTTAAAGCTTTGGACTGTAGGGCAATTTTGCACCTGACGAGGTAGAGAATTCCACAGGGTCGGGGCCATGAAACTAAAAGATCTTGCCCCTGAAATTTTTAAGTGAACCCTGGGAATCTCTAGCAATCCCTCATCAGTGGATCAGAGACAGCGGGGGGGGGGGCAGTAAGGACAAAGGAGCTCTTTCAGGTAGGACGGTCCCTGATCGTGTAGGGCCTTATAGGTCAGCAAACCAACCTTGAAGGTGATTCGCTAGCAAACTGGCAACCAGTGCAGTCTGTGGAGCACAGGCGTTATATGACAGGACCTAGAAGAACCAGTCAACAGCCTGGCTGCCGCATTCTGCACTAGCTGCAAGCAGTGAAGTTCAGCCCTTGGTAGCCCAAGGTAAAGGGCATTGCAGTAGTCAAGGTGGGAGGTAACGAAGGTGTGGACCAAAGTTGGAAGATCCTCCGGAGGAACCAGGTGCTCCACCCGGGCGATGTTCCTCAGATGGTAAAAAGAGGTTTTGACAACCATTGACACCTGAGATTTAAAAGTCAGACAGTCATCAAATACAACACCCAGGTTCCGCACCCGGTCTGAGGTAGTCAGCTGGACACCCCCAAGCCATAAGCCCGAGGGTGATCCAGCTAGCAAACCCGCCTCCCAGTGACCCTGGTCCACAACCAACACCTCAGTTTTTTCGGGGTTCAACCGCTGCCAACTCACATTCATCCAGTCTTGGATTTTGGCAAGACAGTTGTTAAAGACCAAAATGGCAGCATCCTGGCTGGGCACAAAGGACATGTACAGCTGGGTATCATCTGCATAGCAATGAAAACCCAAACCGCACCACCTAATGATCACTCCTAATGGCAGCATATACACTGCAAACAACATGGGTGCCAAAATTGAACCCTGCGGTACCTCACAGGAATGGGAGACTGATGTCGAGGAAAAAATTCCAGACACCACCCTCTGAGTCCTACCCTCGAGGTAAGATCGAAACCACCTGAGGACTGTATCAGACAGTCCACAGATAGATCGCAAATGTTCCAGTAGCACACCATGGTCCACAGTGTCAAACGCTGCAGAGACATTAAGAAGGAGCAAGATGTAACAGGTCCTTCAATCTCTCACTATTAGAAGGTCATTTAGTACACGAACAAGTGCTGTCTCGGTACTATGCCTTTTCCTAAATCCAGACTGGAGAGAATCATAGACAGTGTTGTTGGTCAGATGATCATCCAGCTGCGATGCAACCACCTTCTCAATAACTTTACCCACAAAGGGTACTGGGACCGGTCCTTTTTAATGTCTTTACAAGTGACATTGCAGAGGAACTGGAAGGAAAAGTATGTCTCTTTACAGACGACACAAAGATCTGCAACAGGGTTGATACACAAGATGGAGTGGAAAGGATGAGAAGGAACTTAGCAAGGTTGGAGAAATGGTCAAATGTTTGGCAGCTCAGATTCAATGCAAAGAAGTGCATGGTAATGCACATGAGAAACAAAAACCCTGGGGAAGAGTACAGAATGGGGTTGAGATACTGACAACAGTAAAAATGGAAAGGGACCTGGGGGTAATTATATCAGATGACCTAAAGGTGGGCAAGCAATGTGAGAAGGCAGTAAGGAAGGCTGGGGGGATACTGGGATGCATTGGAAGAGGCATCAATAGTAGAAAACAGGAAGTTGTTATCCCTCTGTACAGACAGTTGGTGAGACCCCATCTGAGTACTGTGTGCAGTTCTGGAGACCCCATCACCGCAAGACATAGACAGAGTGGAGGCTGTCCAGAGGAGGCAACCAAAATGGTGCAGGGTCTGCACCAGAAGACATACGAAGAAAGACTAAAGGAGCTTAATATGTATACCCTTGAGGAAAGAAGGGAGAGAGGGGACAAGATAGAAACTTTTAAGTACCTCAAGGGAATCAACAAACTCCAAGATGGTAGCATCTTTCAGAAAAAGAGATGTGCAAGAACAAGGGGGCACAATTTGTAGATCGAGGGGGGATGGCTCAGAGGTAATGTGAGGAAGTATTTTTTCACGGAGAGGGTTGTGGATGCATGAAACAGCCTCCCTGAGGAGGTTGTGGAGTCAAGAACAGTGGGGGAATTCAAGAATGCATGGGACAGACATAAGGCAGTCCTAGTGGAGGGTAGGAGGAAGTAAGCTGTTGGTTAACTAGGATCTGCAGCTTATCTGTTAGGTAGGAAAATGGGCAGACTAGGTGGGCCAAGTGGTCCTTATCTGCCGTCAAATTCTATGTTTTTATGTTAGACACAGGCCTGTAATTTGCCAGACAGTCCAGGTCCAAGGAGGACTTCTTAAGAAGGGGCTTAACTACAGCCTCCTTAAGAGGATCTGGAAAAATACCCCTCTCCAAGGACCTCCAGACTATTTCAGCAAGGACTGGGCCAATTTTATCCACACAATCCACTAAGAGACGTGTGGGGCCTGGGTCCAAATTACAGTTGGTCATACGCAGTGATTGGATGACCATCACAATGTCATTGATTGTGGGGAGGCTGAAGTCAGACCACACAAACTGGGTGTCTGACATCTCCTGCCGACCATCACAACTCCCTTTGGAGAGGGTCAAGCAGACATCCAATCTGATTTTGGCAACCTTATCTGCAAAGAACAGAGCAAACTCCTTACACCGTTCTTGAGAAAAGGCTCTTCTGGGCTGAAGACAGATTGGATTGCACGATCTGTCCACTGTCCAGAAGAGCTGAGCTGGTCTATTCTGTGCAGCCACAATCTCTCCGGACAGGAATTCTGCCTTCTTACGAGAGATTGCGGATTGATAGACCATGTAGTGGTCCATCAAACTAAGTTTGTCACCATCTAGACCTGACCTCCGCCAGCACCTCTCCAACCTTCGTCCAACTCTCCTCAAGTCCCTCAGAGTCTCATCAAACCAAGGAGACCTGGGGCGAAGAGTGAGAGGACGAACATGAACAGGAGCAATGGAATCCAGGGAACCTGCCACCGCCTTATTATAGGCAAGTACCAGCTCTCCTGGATCCATGCAACCTCTCAGTAAGCCCGATAGGTCCAGCACCACCATCAGGTCATCCGGAGAAACACCCCTTAATGGGCGGTACTGGACCATTTCCATAGGGGCTGACCTACTGGGGGTGGCCTCAAAACTGAACCCAATGGAGTGATGGTCTGACCATCCGACCGGTTCCACCACCAAGTCGGATATCTCCATCCCCAGAAGGAACACCAAATCTAATGAATGACCACCAATATGGGTGAGGAGGAAATAACCTGTATGAAGCCCAGTGAAATCATTAACTGGAGGAAGTCTTGACCAAAATGTGAGAGTTCATCATCCCAGGCATTGAAGTCCCCAGAACCAACCATCTGGGGACCCCAATGTCAGGTCGACAATGAAGTCTCGCGGCTTCCATGGAAAACATTCTCATCACCTGATGGACAGTATCCGAGAAGTATCCTATGCCCCACACCCTCGCCTAAGATACATTCAAAGGATTTGGTAGTTCCAACTGGCACCTCCACTAGGCCCAGTTCTGTTCTAAAGCAAATAGCAACACCCCTGCCCTTACGATCCACCCTCGGGCAGTGTATCATCGAGTACCCGGCTGGAACTGCTACCACCAAAACTGGGCCAGCATTTTCATCAAGCCAGGTCTCGGTGATGCATGCCAGGTCAGATGACCCAACAAAATCAGCTATAATAGTCGTCTTGTTTTTAATAGACCTGGCGTTGCATAACACCGCCCGAGTAAGATGAGCCTCCGAGGATGACCGTGCTACCTGATGACTATAATCAGAACCCTTGGGTATGGGCACCAGACAGGGAGGTCCCCTTTCCTGGGCCCATTTTGCCCCAGGGCATTTCCTTGTCCCCACTATCCCTATCCACTCACTCCTTTCCATTCCACCTCCAGACCCAGCCCCCACCCTCCTCCTCCTCCCCACAATCCCCAAAGTCCTACACCATCTATAGACCTCCGCAGTAAGGGGGGACAAGAAAAAGGATGAAGGTCCCTAAGCCTGGAGGGGTAATAATACCCGACTGTCCTAGTGTTGTCCCAGCACATAATTAGCACAACAAATAAACAATCTAAAGAATTAACCCACCTCTAAAACTTAAGTAAATACAAAGCTCTACAATGAAAGTAAAATACAATTTAATCAAACCTCAGACTATTAATTTTAAGGACTCTAACCCCCCCCAAACCCAAACAAAAGAATAAAAACAAATATAGAACATTAAGTAAATTACCCTTCCCCACCCTATCCTCTCATCACTGGGGAAGAGAGAAAAAACAATATACCTTATAATCAATAATTAAATTAATTTAATTTAATTCCCTTCCAACCCAGTCCTTGGACCACTGGGAAAAGAGGAAAATACTCCCAATATCAAACAATAATATAAACTATAAATCTAATAAACAAAATAACTAAATAACTGGATATAGAGTCCTCTCACCACCCACATATCCAGATAAAAATAAAATATTATAAATCAATTCCTTTAAACCAAACAAAATATCTATAACTTAAAAATAAGAAAATTAAAGTATGAAGTCAAATGTCCACCACAGTTTCACCAAGCTCTAGGCTGGCCAGTAATCAGTTCACCCCTCTCACAAGTGAAAACCAGATCAATACTGCAGACCGCTCTCAAAATAAGTCAGAAATTTGTCTCTCCAAATAATGGTTCAGGTTTTAAAATGAGCTCCCACTTTCACTTGAAAACCTTAAACAAAAGTCTCATCTTCAAATAAATAAGAGCAGTCTGAATTAAAGTTCACTGCAAACCCACAGAGCAGGGAGGATCCAAAAATCAAGCATCCAGCTAAATTTGATAGCTCACAGGTAAAACCAGCTAGAATGGAGCAGAGAAAATCAGTCCAGGATACCCAGAGGATAGCAGTACACTTCCTTCACACAGTCAGGAGACAAAGGATCAAGTTCTTCATGCAACCTGCTAAATTATAGCAGACATCGCATTCCAACGTCAAATATTCCACAAATTCAGGAAACCTGGCTTCTCTCACCCGGCCACAGGGAGATCCTCACCCCTAACCCAGTCCCTCTCCCCAGATCTGCTCACCGCCCCGGCTGCCCGCCAACTGCTGAGTGGTGAACACAGAAGAGCTGAAGGTACAGCCTCCCTACAGCAGCGACACCATGGCTCACCACTGGCTCGAGATCAGGGCTAGGGAAGGATCTCCCCCCAGTTCACCAGGAACAGCAAAAATACTCCAGACTCCTGGCCACCTGTAGAAATCTCATCCAATTGCGGCAAAGAAAGCATGGCTCACCAGACCACTCACTACTTCCTTGCAGCACTCCAGGCAATCCTGATTGAATCACTCTGCTCCTTAGTCAACAGACCCCTTCCTCACTCCGGGCTCCACTCACTCCACTCTGCGCCAGCTCCTAGTGCAGTTCCTAGTCGAATACCAACAACCACGATCCTTGAACGCAATCCTCAAACGCGATTCCAAATCAGGAAAAATAAAACTAAATGAGTTTATCAAACAAACGAAAGATAACGAATTAAAATGATAACAAACTAAAATGAGCAAAATAACAATAAGATAAACTTAAAAACAGAACTCTGAACTCCCACTCCTCAGGGCTAGCCCAGTGTGGCCGCCATCTTGCATGATGAAGATATGACTACCGAAAACTGTGACACGATTCTACCCCAAAGTGGATTTCTACTGTGGAATGTCATTGTGAGAAACAGAACCATCTTAATTAACAGACTTATTAAATTTTCAAAAATTAAACCACCACAGATCCCAGAAGACATTCTACAGAAAGCAAACATGCTACTTGATTCACCTCCACTCCCAGTAATAACTATCAAAGAAGCAAAAGAACTACCAATGCAATCAATATGTACCATTGCTGGGGCAATTGTACAGGTATTTTTAGCTGTGTTGATTACACCACTATTACAATGATCATAGTCAAGACAAGACTTAATACTTACATGTCTATGTATTTGATTGTGCGTGTCTGTGTCTCTATGTAATATTTAACACTACATCATTTCTGGAACTGTCATTGTCCTATACCATGCCATATTGCTACTTCAGTTCCATATAATGAACATTTCTGCACAACCTGACTATGTTCAATGTGTCCATCTGCTATACTATAACTTTTACAACCATATTACCTATCCAGTTATCACATTCTTATAGAGTTACACCCTGCTAATACACACCATTTAATATTCCCATTTACCTTGCACCAACAGGATCAACTTCCTCACACAGTTCTTGTCCATGGAAGAACTACTAACATAAGAACTATCATCCTTGAGGACTCTACAGGCAATGTAAAAGTATCACTGTGGACAGAACATGCTTCCACATCAATTGGTGAGGGAGACTACATCACTGCATCATACCTGTTCATATCCAGATTTAATGTAGCGGTGATGTTCAACTCATCCAAAACATCTACTTTCACAGTAAGTATTCCAGAACAAAGTACTACAACTCCTAGCCACCATCCACTACCTTACTACAGCTACATAGGTACCCCTTAAAAATGTAACATTCTGCTGCTTCACATTCTTTGTAATGCCTAACATGGTGTCCCTTTAATCCATTACTGATTATGTTCAGAAGTCCATTTCATGAACTGCATTCCTTTTACTTACCTACATTTCACTAACAATGGAATCATCAACTTATTCATGTTATTTTTGTTGTAAAATGCCTACATTTTTCTAGATACTGCTTCCTTCAGAAAACCGTACTTTTACTTTCAATAATGCAAGTAACATGGTACACATTACTTCATTAACAGATTGCATTCAGATAAACTGTTGCTTTTAAGCAATATGCTCTTTTTGCTTATCTACACTTTGCTACCTATGGAATCATATACTGTACAGTTTCACAGTACTTCAGCTGTTCGCACTTTACCTGCCGTTCATTATGCAAGTTTGTTATTTTCTTATCAATACTGCGACTAACATACTGCCCATTAAGTCATGTCCTGATTACACTTGTTGTAGATATACTGTACTATCCACTTCTTACAACGTGTTCATTATGCTTACCAACCTATTAATAACTATAAAATCAAGCATATTTGCATTATATTTCTGCTGCTTGAAATTTACCTGCTGTTCGATATGACACTCTCTTACTTACAAGTGCTTCTACTATTTGATACCTATTACTAATTTATGCATGCTAAGCCACCCTACATTCCTATGCTTTTACAATCCTTTTACCTTCTTTCTTTACAGCTTGCAGAAGCCCCCACAGAAGAAAAAAAAATAGACGTTGCTGGACTCAGACACATTGAAGACAATATTCAACTCACATGCTTCACTGAAGACAAACTGCAATCCATGACAATAAACATGGATATACTTCAAACTTCCTACATACAAGAACAGACCATCTACCATATGAGGACATGAACAAACTTCGCAGTGACAATTTCTCAGAAACAGAACTAAGTACACCACAACCACCAACTACTACAAATAAAATCACCAAAAACAAGAGAAGAAAACTACAATAATATCAGACTCAACTTACTATGAGCAACTATGTGCTACAAAACTCTTGAACCACCACATGGACAAAACAAAAATTGTAAATATTCAAAACCGTGTATATAACATGAGTCACTTGACTGCCACAGAAAAAAATTATGCCTGTCCTTTCAGTGTTGATTACTGCTATGCTAATTGCATTGCATTGCATGATTTGTAGCATGATTTTTTTCAAACAACTTTATATTATTTTATTTTCACTAATAAACACACATTGATAATTGAAATTCATTGTGCTGCTTCTCCATACCTCATCAATTCTTCTACACTCATCCATCAGTATCACATGCAGCTGTATTGGCTCTGACCAGACTTTGTTGGTAGTGTTGACTGCATTATAGAGTCTTACTATAATGGTTACAGCAGTATAACAGTTAATATGATGATTTACATATAGCAACAAGGAATTCTGTGTAGATTATAAAGTTAACTTAAATTTTCATTATTCAACAGTGCAGTCTCATATTTTGGTAGTGGTTACTACAGTATAGCACCTAATATGTAAATATATGTAGCAAGGCATTGTGGGTACAATATGAAGCTGTGTTCCATTTTTCCTTATGTGGAGGTGAAGTGTCCTTTTTTAGTAGTGGTTACTACAATCTAAGATCTCAGATATTTATTTTCAAAATGAAGCATTGTGCACACATTGATAGTTGACAAGATTTCTTTACTGAGAGATGTACTCTCCTATTTATGTAGTGATACAGAAATATAATAGCCTATATACTGATTTACATAGTTAGGAATTGTGGGTACAGTAAATAGCAATTTTTTTCTATCTCCCTAATCTGCATGTGGAGTAATTGTTTTTTTACTGATGACGTTCAGTCATATGTGTGCCTAGACTTGATACAGTGATGTTATACTGGGATAACAACACTGTTCGAGGCACACACTTACCAATCAGAGCCTAGGATTCTTTCTTTGCCATTGCATAATTACCCATATCACTAAATTTAATTCAGTGACACCAAAAATTGCAGGGGCATTGGCAAGGCAGGGCAATTTTATTTCTAAGGCACCCAATCCCAGAGGCTGTAGGCACCGTATACAATAACAGAATACAAAATACAGAAATAACATTGGTGCAGTGGCACAATCTTTAAAACAACATTCTTCAAAGCATAAATATAAAATATAAAATAGCTGAGGGTTGGGGGGATGGCTTAACAAGATTTTGGAATATACTAAAGACTGATCCTGACTTGAAAGTCAATATTGGTGAATCTCCTTGAGTGGTCTATAAAAAGGGTAGAAGTGTCAAAGACACAGCTGTTCACTGCCATCTTGAACCATTTAAGATCCAGAAACCTTTTTAGCCCCTTCCATTGGTTTTCATAGATATGGATTATGTAAAATCTACCATTTTTATACACCAGGAAAACTGTGTTCACCAATCCCATTAATTCTAAAACCTGAGGTCTGCAGCTTTACTGCATGTCATGCCCCATTTGTGATTTATGCCATCTCCTATGATTGTCCAAAATATTGCATTGGCCATACAGTTCACCCCATGAAGGAGCAAATCCAAGAACATGTTTATTATATCACATGAGGAACATGTAACACCCCTGTGGGGACATATTGGCACAATGTCGATGCCTTCAGGTTGGATATTTTCTACTTTATTGGAACTCATTGTGTTTGTACACATGCTGGGGGGAGGGTTAAGTGAAGTCATTTATACAGAGATAGAGAGACACACACATTTTTAAGTTAGGTGCTCTTCTCCCCCATGGATTGAATGAGAATTAGGATGTACCATTTTTATGTTGGTGTGCTTGCACAGCCAACATATTGTGGTAGTGCAGCTTTGGAGGTGCGGTCACTGTTGGGTGAATGCAGAGCACACACCAGTAGGTGCGTCCCTCATTCCACAATCAGCCTGCATGCTGGCACCACACCATGCATACATAATGTGGTGAGCACATCTAAGAAAAGGTCTGCTGCAATCTGAGCAAAGCTCGTCAGATGCAGCGGACCTTTACCTGACATGCTCACCGACATTATGAACATGAATTAGCCACAAATCTGCTGACTTCGGGGTGCCCAATCCCTGTCAGTTTACTTCCTGCCCCTATGTACTGTATGTGATGATGGGGAGCCCACTCTATTGGCATAAAGCACCCCCATTTGTTATATGTCGGGGGATGCCCAATCTCTCGGCTCTACTTCCCACTTTCCTTGTGTGCGGCCAGAGCCCACCCTGTCGGCATAAAAACTCCCATTGTTAAATGCTGAGGGGTGCCCCAATCCACCTCGGCCTGCCCCCACTCTTTGTGTGCCGACGGGTTGCCTCAATCCTGTCGGCATAAATTCCTACCCCTTGTGTTGTGTGCTGACGAGGGTGCCCAATCCCCTGTTGGCTACAGACCCCCCAAACAGTTAGGTGGCATGCTGGGAGCCCAACCCAGCATGCCAAATCCCCTAAAAAAAAAAAACTGTCCCGCAATGTTTAATTTTTTTTTTACCTGTAAAACGGAAACTGTCCCTAGTAGTCTTCCTGCCCCCACCCGCACCCCCTCTGTGCACGCTGCCTTCCCACACCCCCCTTACCCCATACTTATCTCTGGAGTCCAGTGTGATGATCTTTGGTGGACCGAGAACATGTCTGCACTCTTCAAAGCCGACTGCGAACTGAAGAAATGTCGTAAGCTGTATAATGGAATAAACAGGGTTTTCAACTTTGATGCATATCTCAGGTATTTTTGTAATTTTGGCAGCAGATTTTCAACATGGGGTTTTTGTGACCTCTCCTCATGAATTCTGTCACTGTCATGGCGTTATTCCGTCCGGAAAGGTGATTTCGCAGTCACTGCATGGAATCACCTTTTGGGACTGAGTAATGAAATGACAGTGCCACTGTTCATGAAGGGGGCTCTCAAAAAGCCTATGTTGCAAATTTAGTGGGAAAAATTCAAAAAACGACTGGTTTTACGAGCTTGCATTGCGCAGTTGCTACGCATGCTCATAAGTTAGCGAATTCGCAATATTTTCATGACAGATTCTCAACATTGGCATTTTCCTACACCTTCTTGTGAACTGTATAGCTGTCATTTTTCACATCCTGGCCAAAATGTGTTTTCGCACTTCCAGCGCAGAATAATGCGGTTGAATGGGAAATCAGTGTTTTTGACACATTATGAAAATGAACGTGACACCGTTCATAAGCAGAGGTCCTAAAATGCCTATGTTGAAAATTTGGTGACAATACTTCATAAAATAACTGTGTTACGAGTGTGCGTTGCGCAGTTTGCACGCACGCTCATAAGTTCACAAACTTATAATATTTTCACTCCAGATTTTCAACAGTGCCATTGTTCTGCACCTCCTAATGAACAGTACAGCTATCATTTTTCACATCCTGACCAAAATCTGTTTTTGCAGTTCCGGCACAGAATAGCGGTCGCTGTGGAAAGTCTATGTTCGAGACACAGTATTAAAATGACAGTGTCACTGTTCATTGGCAGATGTCCTAAAATGCCTATATTGAAAATCTGGGGACAAATGTCAATAAAATGAGTGTTTTTACGAGCGTGCATTGCGCAGTTTGCACGCATGCTCGTGACTTTGTGAATTTGTAACAGTTTCACTCCAGCTGTTCATCATTGGCATTTTTGTATACCTCCTTATGAACTGTACAGCTGGCTGAAATGTTTTTTCGCATGTCTGGCACAGAATTACATGGTCGCTGTGCGAAATCAGTTTTCGGGACAGTTTGAGGAAATGACGGTGACGCTGTTTATGAGCAGAAGTCCTAAAATGCTTATGTTGAAAATTTGGTGCCAAAAGTCCATAAAATGACTGTGTTGCAAGCGGGCATTGCGTAGTTTCCACGCACCCTTGTAACTTCACAAATCTGCACTATTTTTCATGCCACATTTTCACCACTGGCATTTGTGCACACCTCCTTGTCAACAGTCCAGCTGCCATTTTTCACAGCCTGCCCAAAACATGTTTCCGTAGCTGTGGCAGACAATGGCATGCTCGCTGTGGGAAATCACCTTTTGGGACACATTAACAAAATCACAGCACTATGCATCTCTAGCTCTGCCACTGCCAATGCCATCGTGACAACATTCGGCATTGACAAATGCTTGTTATGAATTAATTCAGTACTGCTGCTTGACTTGACAGTTTTCCCTTTATGAATTGCTAACCTTTCCTCTTTTTATACTTTGTTTGCTTGTCTTTGATGTTCATCTTGTTTTTACAGATTGGAAGAATGACCATCTGATATTTTGACCTTCCAAATTCTATAGCCTGATTTTTTTATGCAACTACTTTTGATGCATTATCACTGATCATGTATATTTGATAAAGCTTAGAAATTTGCTAATAGCTTATTAACTTAATAACTGTGTATGTATTGAGAGTTAATTTCAAGGCAATTTTTTGTCTCCTGCTGTTTTTTGAATTCTGTTTACTGGACTACACGGGTATTTTTGTAGGTTTATTTATTAACCTTTTAGTATATGTTAATATTGCATTTAATACAGTTACATATCAGAGACTTTCTCATTTGTGTGTGTCTGTCAGATTTTGTGGCTCCCTCTTTAAATCACAAGTATAAATCTATAACTTTGCTAGCAGAGCTCACCCCCTTGAAAAAGAATCCCTGTAGGTCTGAAGCATCAGGGTATATGTGCATTAGCAACTAAACTCACCAGCTCACACCAGTATTTGGTTTTCTTTTTTTGTACAGCTTCTAGTCTGGCTAGTTTTATCCATGATTTTATTTAGTTATTTGTCAGAGATTGGAATTACAACCCTTTGAGTCATAGACTCATTTCCAAAGGCTTCACATCATAAGAACATATTTAGACACTAAGGTAAACATATATAAATACATACATTCAGTTGTAACATCAGGTTGTGTGGGTAAAAACAGTACAGTTCAAGAATTACAGCATTTATACATAATATTGTTATGCGTAGTAAGAACAGTGTATACAGGAGGCAGTGAGCCTAAGCAATAGCCTATACAATGGTTTAGCTAAGCCTATGGAGTAGCCTTTACAGAAGTTTGCTAAGAATTTTCATATTGGAGTGGGCACATTGCTATGCAAAGCATTTTCAAGGCAGTCTAGGAGCAGGACTTTGTCTATGTTGTTAATTTGGTAATAGATACCGTTCTAGATGGGTGGCGGCCAAGTGGCTGGCAGCTCACCACTGAGAGCACCAAGAGGTGTGGGTTGTGAGTGTGTGGTTCTTAAGGGTGACTTTGAATGTGCCAGTTTTAGGGAGGCTGGTGACACTCACAGGAAGGGAGTTGAACCAGGATGGGGTTCTATATGAGAAGGTCCTTTGGGCTAGGGAGGGTCTTACCCATGGGACCACTAGAAAGGACTTATCGGTGCTGAGGGTGGAGATGGTGGGGGTTAAGCGGTGGAGAGATGATGCAACTCCAGGTGACTTTAGTCCAAGGAGGGTCTTTTTGACCATAAGGCAGGACTGGTATATTAGCCTTTCCTCAAAGCTGAGTATTTGAGTGAGGGAGTAGAGGGTGCAGGTGTGTGTTAACCATTCTGCACTGAACAGGAGCATGCAAGCTTCGTTGATGGACACTGTTATTTTGCTGAGGGTGGTGGCATCTGCAGCTGCATAAATCACTAGACCATAATCAATTAAGGACAGTACTGAAGAGATGATGGCTAGTTGGAGGGCTTCAGGTGGTAGGCAGTCTTTGTGGCGGTAGAGGAGGCCGATGCATATGTTAGTCGCAGACATGAGAGGGTTAATGTCAGTGTGGAAGGTGAGAACGGGGTTGAAAGTTATGCCTAGGTATTTATAGAGGTGACCTGCTCAGTGGGCTTGAGGAAGCTGGAGAGGATCTGCAGGGAGAAGTTTCTTAGTTTATTTTGGTGGTGGACAAATATCATGGCCTTGGTCTTTTTCAGGTTCATGATAAGTCTATGGTCCATGAACCAGCATTTGGTCAGACTAAACGAGTGCTGGAGGGAGGTCTGCAGACTGGTGGGGTTAGTGTGGGATGCACAGAGGATGACATCATCTGCATAGAGTAGAACCTTGCCATCACATGAGTTGGGTAGTGCATTGAGGAACAAACTGAAAGTAGCAGACCCAGGATGGACCCCGTGCGACTCCTGAGTGGACAGGGGTGGGTGCTGCTGAAGAGTGTTGTGTCGATCTTAATGCATTGTGCCCTAGAGGATAGGTAGCTGTGAACCCAGATAGGGGGCCTTATAAGAAACCCACTTGCTGGAGGGAGTCAAGGAGGAGGGGGTGACCGACCATATTGAAGACCTTGGAGAGGTCAATGAACATGGCTCCTGCTAGCTGGCCTTTGTCAAGCATGGTGTGGAGGAAATTAGAGAATTTGAGGAGCTCCATGGTGGTGCTATGGCCGGGGTGGAAACCATGCTGCTCCTTGCAGAGTAGGTTGTGGGTTGCAAGATAGTCAGCAAGTTGGTCTGCCACTACCTTTTCCGGGGCTTTGGGGGGAGAGAAATGAAGATTGGTCAGTAGTTCCCAGGGGATAGATTGTCCCCACCTATGTGAATGGGAGTTATTACTGCAGTCTTCCAGACACTTGGGAACTGCCCAAGACAGAGGGAGCAGTTGATCAGGCCAGTCAGGGGTAGAAGCAACACATCTAAGGCCAGGCGAAGGACCCTTATGTCCAAGGGGTCATTTAGGGGGCTGAACCCATTGAGGGCTTTGGTGAGGTATGGCTTGGCTTCCTGAGGGGTTATTGTCCGCAGGTAGAAAAGGGGGCAAGAGATGGTGGGTGGTTGGGAACTGTTATTGGGTCAAAAACATTGCTGGGATGCACCGAGCTTAGGTCAGTAAAGGTAGCGTTGAGACTGTCTGCTTTATACTTCAGGTCGGTGGTGATGGTGTCATTAATGGCGAGCTGAGGGGGGAAGCCCTGGGATTTGCCATTTAGCAGTTTGAATCTGGGATGACCCCCAGGAAGCAGTTATAGTAGATCTATAGTATTGAGCTTTTACCTTACGAATGGCCCAGGTGCACTTATTTCATTCAGCTCAGTATGCCTGTATATCAACCAGTCGGCCAGAGTCAGTGGCTCTGTGCCAGATATTCTCTTTTCCTTAGTTGAGAGAGAAGGGATGGGGTAATCCAGGGATCATTCAGTGGCAGAGCCAGGTTTGGGAGTGTTGGGGAGCCGGGGGGGGGGCCATTCGGTTAATCATGGGCTCCACAATGGGCACTAAACGGTGAACAAAGATGGTGGTGGGGCACCACTACTTACACTGGGACAGCCAGGAGGGGAGACCGCCCCCCCAGCCCCCTCCCATCTCCACCACTGTGATCATTGTGTTTAGTGTGGATCTTTTTGAGTGAGGCAAAGGTGTCACAGGCCTGGTTGAAAGAGTTAATGAAGTAATCAAGAGCAGCATCAATGCTGAGGGCAAGGTATATTGGGGACCAGCCCCACTGGGCAAGATACTGTTTGAATTTAGTGACATTACCAGGATGGAGCTGTCATCTGACTGACTTTGGGTGTGTGTCTTTAGGTAGCCTACCTGGACCACATGAAAATCAGTGGGGAGTGGTCACTGAGGGAGTTGGGTAGGACCTGGATGTCCACGATTATGTGGGGTCAGTTGGACAGGATGATGGCCAATACAGTGTGTGTGCCAGTAGAGGGTTTGCATCTGGTGGGCTGTGTTAACACTTGGGAGAGGCCCAGGGCTGCGAGTGAATCCTTGGCTGAGGCAGCAGAGATGGCGAGCCAGTTTATGTTGAGGTCACCCAGTAGGATGTGCTCAAACTTGTGGGGGAGGCTGGTAAGGTACTAAATGAGAGCAAGAAGTGCAGAGGATTGTTTCTGTGGGGGAATGTAGGCCGTTGTGATGATAAGGGGTGCCTTTGAGGGGTCAGGGTGATTTTTATGGACATTGCTTGGGTGCTGTGATCTAGTTTTGGTGGGGGTATGGGTTGGCCCAATAAGGTGTCATGTAAATATATTGCGCAGCCACCATCCCATCTTCCTACCCTATCTTCCCTGAAGAGAGAGTATCAAGGGATGGAGACAAAAGAGTCAGGGGTAGATTTGGAGAACCAGGTCTTGACCAGTCCAAGGATGTCTGGTTGGTGCTATGTGACCCAGCATTGAAGGGCAGCAGATTTCTTTAGTATTGTTTTAGCTCTCTTTGCCAATGACTACACCTCAATTTCAGTAAGGCATTTGACTCAGTGCTACACAGAAGGTTTCTTAAAAAGATGGAGGAGTTAGAGCGGGGCGGGTCTGAGTAGGTAAGTAGGGTTTTGGGAGGAGACAAAGGCTAGCGATAAAAAACAGAAATCAGAGGCAAGAGAGGTCACCAGTGGGTTTTTGCAGGGGTCAGTCATGGGACCTGTCCATTTCTATGTGTTTTTTAGTGACATGATGAAGAGTATTAAAGGGAAGATTTATCTCTTTGTGGATGACACAAACCTATGTGGCATGGTGGGCAATGAAGAGGGATCAGAGAGTTCTGTCAAGATCTGCGAAAGCTAGAGAAATGGTCAAGAATCTGGCAGCTGCGTTTTAACACTAAGAAATACAGGGTGATGCCCAATAGCATGAAGAACCCATGCAGAGAATACTGAATGAGGGAGAAGTTTATCAATATGGAAAAGAGAGGAAACTGAGGGTTATCATTAGCAACAACCTCAAAAGTCTCTGCACAGTGCAATTGGCAGAAGCTGTGACAGTAGAAGAAAGGTAATCTTGCCATTGCACAGGTCCCTGGAGAAGACACAAATCAAGTAATAGTAGTAGTCATTATTTGTTCATGGTGCCTTCCCCTGAGGCTCAGGGTGCCATTACAAAAAAAATAACACATAAAACATTAAAATACATAAATACATTAAACTCTACCCTGTAAATAGAAAAAAATAAAACAATCACAGAATGCATATATATATATATATATATATATATATATATATAGATAGATATATGGATAGTGATGATCAATTAATATTCTGTGCCCAGATCTGTAACATGCATATACAATAGGAGAGGAGCAGGCTGAAAGCAGGACAGAGAATAACCACCAAGATGATCCAGGAGCACCAGGAGTGGAAAAATGAGGAATAGCTTGCAGACCTCAAGATGTACTTGCTGGAAGACAGGAGGAAGAGGAAGATATGACAGAGGCAGACACAATTATGAGGGGTATAAGTAGGCTGAATAGTAAGGACCTGTTCTCCAGAAACAAAATTGCAATTATGAGAGGGCATGATTGGAAACTGGGAGGCAGGGTTTAAGAGGGACATCATGACATTCCTTATCGAGTGGGTGGAGAACAAGTGGAAAAGGCTGTCTAAGGGGGTTGTGGAGGCAGGCGTGTAATCAAGGACTCCAACACTGGGGGGACAGATTTAAGGGTTTAGTAATATTTTTCCTACCATCACATGTATCTATGTATTATATGAATTATTCCAGTCTATGTGAAAGACCTAACAATTTTGAACATTAAACTTCATTTGTTACATGCCAGCCCTTTCTTGTAGACCATTGTAGTGCCATTTTAGTCGGCCTTCATCTTTCCTGGAGTCTTTCCCCATTGTTAACCTTGTATCATTTACAGACTGAATCACCTCACTCAAGACCCTGATGCAAGGTGATCATTAATAATATTGAACAGTAGTGGTCTCAGTACTAACCCCTGGGAAACCCCACTAGTCACATCACTGAAGATTTCCTAGTAGTAGTAGTAGCAGTAACAAATTAACAGTTACGCTCTGCTGTGGAACTGGCACTCAAACTAGTTTACAGTCACTACTGTGCACAGTAACAGGAGCAGTTTACAAGTATGAGGAATTATTTGTTTTTTTTAAATACAATAACAATTGCATGTGCCTGTTCCCAGCACTCCATACCTTATGACAGGGCTGGTGCAATAGTTGGGGGGGGGGGAATGGGCAATCAAGCCCCCAAAAAGTCATAGGTAGGCTGTTCTGTGAGGGCATGCAAACATTTCTGCAGGGTCCCCTTCACATCATTTGTCCCCCTCTGCAGCGCAGATATTGATAACATCATCCCAAACACATCCCATCCTGGTCACCCATGTAAATAAGTAGATGGCATGGGAGAGGGTACAGAGGGCTAGTGCAATGGATGCTACAGGAGTAGCGCTGCATTAGTCACAGGATTTTTAAAAATCCCTATTGAGAATTGTGAACATTTTGTTAGGGTATTTTTCTTTGGTAGAAGGTGCTTCCATGTGATCGTCTACTTGAAAAATCCACTAGATAGTGTTTAAGTACTGTATTTGGAGCTGGCTGGTTCCATGTCAAAATGATGATTTTACAAGGGTGACCAGTGGAGATGATGCAACTCCCACAGTGCGATGGATTACAACAAAGACTGTTTCTTGTAGGGGGCTTCCCCCCATGCCCCCTTTATTTATTAACTAATTCCAAGGGGGGCATACCTCGGGGATGGGGAGAACCACTGGTTGCCCAAAAGTGTCGGCGCTGTGGTTTTCTCTCCCTCTTCATGGGTCACCTTGTAAAACTGCCTTTTTGACATGATACCAAGCTGGCCTTTTACTGTTGGTATAATAAAAATAATTCTAGAGGATTTTTTCCCAAACATTTTTGAATGATAAATAGGGACTCTTACAAAATTGCTTGACAAATTCGGTGGGTGCTCCATATGTGCAGAGAGGGCACTCCATGGCTCTGTTGGCCCTTTACAGCCCTATAAGATGGCAACCCCATTTATGGAATGGGACATAAGTCTTTACCATGCAATAACACAATGCTGCAACTATGTTAACCAGTTGGCCATCATCACTGTTGAAAGTGATTCCCAAGAAGTAAAGTAACTCCAAGCATGTGGAAAAAAGGAGTTCCAGGGTGTCCAGGTGGATACAACTGATTTATTTGTGTCTGTGTTGTTAATGGCATGTTTTGGTGGATTTCAGAGAATTCTGTAAAGCATTTTATTTATTTATGACTTTGGTAACCGGGTAGGTATGTTGATCCCAGTGACCATTTTCAGGCATGATCAGGGCCACATACTGTGGCAAAGGAATGAGTGTAACAAACAGCAAAGCATAGAACAGTCAACAATAAAACAAGATAAAGGTTACAGTAGTACATAGGATAACAAACAGGAAGATAAAAAAATACAGGATTCCAAAAACCATGCATGCAGCAGGCATTACAATAAGTAAGTGTATACATATACATACAGTTCTACCAGCAGCAGTTACATAGGAGACAAGCAAGTGTTCATCCATATATACAGAAAGAGGGGATAAGGCATAGCAAAGTATAGGGGATGAGAGGGGAAGGGGTGGGGGAGGAGGGGTGGATGGCAGGATTAACAAAATATAGGTACTAAAGCTCAAGTGCACAAGCAGACCAGCTTAATTGGTTCCCACTTGACCTGTTTACAGATACACATTCCCTGGTGAGGTGCAGCTGAGAAAATGAGTGGATTACACAGGGAAGCAGTGGCAGCAGAAAGTCATCAGGAGCCAGTTTTTGAGGTGGGATTTGAACTGGCAGTGGGTGTCATGGGAGCAGAGCTTGGCAGGCAATTTATTCCACAGTGTAGGGGCTGTCACTGACAAGGCTCTGCCGCCCATGTTGGTGGATACCCTAGGAATATTTAGGGGGGATGCTGTTAGAGCAGAGGCTATGGTGTGAGGTTCAGACAGTGAGAAAGATTGTAAGGGAAGATTCATGTACAATACAGATGGCGGAATCCACCATGCAGCACAGGGCTAGGTCAAAACAGCCTTTCGGTGGGAGCCATCTTAACGAGTTGTAGAAGACACAGTGGTGTTTGGTGAAAGGGGGCCAGCGAGGCAAAACTACAGGCACTGTTGTAGGTAGAGAAGAGTTTGCCCATGAGGGTAGCAGACATTCTGGCATAGATAGGGAAGCAGTAGTCCAGGCCTGGGAGTAGGTTTCCCTGTGCGATGGCAATTTGGGCCTCTGGAGAGAATTATTGCCGGAGTCTGTAGGCAGCACCTAATCTTTAGTGAAACCTTCAAACTAATGAATTGATGTGTTCAGAAAAGGAGAAGGAAGGGTCGAGTAGGTCTCCTAGGTATTTGCAAGTATTTATGTCTTCAAGGGCTTCAAAATCAGGAGATATGATGTTGAGAGGGGGGTGAGTTTTGTATTTGGCTAGGAAGGGCTTTGAATGGAACAGCATGGATTTTTTTTTTGGCATTAAACAGCAGGATTTTATAGGTGAAGACAGTTGCATCTTTGATAATACAACTAGGATGGTACTAGTCATTGGAGACTCAATAGTTACAGGGACAGTGAGGATGGTGACTCCAACTTCAGACTGTCAGCATGCAGTCCACTGTTACTCTGGGGACACAGCGGACTAACTCAGGACCAGGGTTATGGAGCACACTGGGAAGGATGGGGAGGCAAGGTCAGACATGGTGGTGCATAAAGACACAAACAATCTGGAAAGAAAAATCATGAAAGATGTTAAGGAGAGCTTTTGCATTTTAAGCAGGACACTAAAGGAAAGGGTAGGGATGGTAAACCTTTTGGAGGTACTACCAAAGCAATATTATAATGCTAAGGAGCAGTTTAAGGTATACAGGTGAAGGTGTGAAAAATCAAAATACTACACCTTATGAAAATCCTCACAAAGTTTTCCAACTTCCCATAATGCAAATTGTCATGTCACAGAGTTCTTTGCCTGGCAAAGGGCATACTTTACCTGTCAAAATCTACATATAGTGGCACTTTGCCACCAAAAGTGCTACGAGGTGAAGAACTGTGTAAAGTGCTGCATTCATATAGAAAATACGTTTTTGTACATTCCAGACTCATCCCATCCATAGAACATGCATCACCCACTCTATGCCAACCTCACAAATCATTTGAACACAATACCCACCAAGATCCCTGCTGGCACCTACCTGCCCCCCCTCCACACACACAGTCTTGGCAAAGTATTAGATGTGTATAAAGTGTAATGTATTAGCGACCATCATGCTGTAAGAAATCCTGTATCCCACCCACTCCAAATAAATAACTACTCCCCACCATGTCCAGTCACCTGACACCTATAATTCAACAAACCACCTGCACTCTACCACCTAGTAACACTGCACATCCCTTCCCCAAGTACACAGAAAGGTGAAGGGTATAGTCTCTTTGTTATTCAGTAATGATGTCCTCCAGAACAGTAACATCTAATTAGTTGCATTTCATCCAGTCTAGTGTTACTACTCAGAAGGACATCATCCTTTTATTAAGCAATGAACAGCAAGCAGTCAAGGTATGTGATTAACTCTGATCTATTCTTCATCTTTCTTTTAATATGTCTGTAGATGGAGAAATGGATAGACAGCAGTGGTGTAAAGAATTTTCAAATAATGATGGAACAGAATTTTGCAGAATTTTCAACATTCCACCAAATTTCATCAGAAGTGGAACAGAGGAATTCAGTAGCAGAATAATGCAGAATGCATCTCCTGGAACACATCTGCAGAATTACAATCTGTGGATCTCAATATTTCTGTGGAAATGATCGTGGAATAATTTTCTATTGAAAAATGTTGTTCCATGGAATATTATTAGTTAACAGTTAGAATTCTGCAGAAGGACCAGTGAAAAGGTGATGGAAATTCTGCCGGTGGAATGGTCATTCTGTGTTAATTCCACTGGTAGAATCCTACAATCCACACAGCACTAACAGAGGGACAGAAAGATAGACAATACCAGTACTAGACTGGCTTCTGGACCAAGGTAGAGACCGGGTGGCAGACTGCATGGACCAATAGTCTTTAGCTGTCATTATTGCTTGTGTTTTGCTGTTTCTAATACCAATCTATGGGCATGATAAATTCAATTGTCAGTACATATTATTGATTTTCTCATACTGTTTTCCATGTTTGTGTGCCCAAGGCTCAATTTATATAATGGTTAAAATAACCTCTTTCCTATAACATGCCAATTGTTGTGATTCTGCAGGCCAAGCTGAGGCACTGAATTGTGGTCTCCAGTAAATTAATGATTTAAATAAATAAGGACTTTGACTATTAGCACAGCATGTATATCAGCACAAAAATTATCTGCAGCTAACAAGCCTGCCTCATCTCCCAATGAATCAGATATTTATTTTCAAGACAACACTACATATAGATACCTGTGGAAATTTGTAGAGTCCCAATATTCTGGCCATCCACAGTGTTGATACTGAAACTAAATCTCCAATGATTCCAGCAATCCTTGGCAGTATTTGACATCTGTAGTTTGGAACCAGCCTACCATCTCCAGATAGCAATTGCAGTGTTCTCTCAACTGCAGCAGCTTTTGAAGCACAAGAGTCATAAACCTTGAAACCCAGTGTGAGGTTAGGTAGTATGTGGTTGTTCAAGTTAATATCCTGAATTGCATAAACCATGGCCAAGGTATCCTGGTAGGACATTATATTGAAACTGTATTTTAAAACAGAAATAAACAAAATAATTGTTGGAACTGTGTTCTCTTGACATATCAGAAAAGGTAAAACCCATAAAGTATAAACTTTTTTCAAGCATAAGCTAAAAACTACAATATTTTACCTGACACATTTATTTGCAAATGATTAGACTGAAAATACGTGTCCAGACTGAACTGTGACATTATTTGTGTTATATTGTTTGCATTGTTCTACTATATTATCAACTTATATGCCCCTGATTTACTATGGGTACTTATCCAGTCCATTCCTGATAATTAAATTATAGGCACTTGCCATTAAATAACAAAAAAATGTGATACCACTTTCCAAAATAAAGACAGACTAAGGTATTTTCCAACAAAAGAAACATGACATTAATGGAGTAAAAATTGCAAAATAATGTGTTAAAGCAGCAAGGAGCAAAAAAGTTTTTTTTCTCAAAAAAAGCTAGTTTTAGGTACGGTTAATACAAATATTAGCATACCTGCCAAATGTAGTTTTCAATGTACATCATCTGCTGTGCACCATTAGTTTTTTTTTTATTCATTTTCTCAATGCTAATCCTTACAATGTTTACAATGGCATTTTAAGGCAAAAGAATTTATATATTGATTGACTGATTTATTGAAACTTGGCAACTGGGGTAATGCCCATTGTGTCAAGTCTCATTTTTAGGTATGACCCAGGAGAAAGGGGATTGGAAAGAAAAGTACATTCAAAAGGTAAAACACAGTCAATGTCAAAAATACAGTATACAGCATATATGAATTACCAAGGTTATTGCAAAATCAGAAATGGGCTTTGTACAATGAGTGTGTTTCCAAAAGGACTGAGATAAAAACACTATCCCAGCTGATGATGAACCTGATTCATATGACAGCAATTCTATCTTTTGAATTAGGTTCATTATACCAGCTCTCTCCACACTCTGGTTTGTTATACTTGTGGACCAACTGTTCCAGCTCAATGGAACATCTGGTGAATAGAGGAGAGAAATCGCACTGACATAAATAAATGAAACAAAAAAAAAATCTATCCACTAAATCACTGGTCTGATTTTGGCAACACACTCATGCCCAGATATTCAAAGTTTTGCCCTGGGGCTAAATTAGCACTACTCAGTGGACAAACTTAGCCCAGAGCAAGAAGCAAGCTACATTCAAAAGGAATAGCCGGGGGCAAACAGCCTCTGAATATAGCACGGGAATGATGCCAGGCAAACTGAGCTGGGAGTGCAGGGCAAACGTAGCCCTGGAATAAGACAGCTCTGACTATAGCAACCAGGAAGTGCAAACCACAACAGCAACACAGTGCACAGCAACAGGAAGGTAGGTAGAGGTGAAATATGTGGCCAATGTGCATGCCGGCGAATGCGTGAACCCAGTACAGCTGCAAGCGGCAGCACATGTGAAAGTACAATGTGCAAAACTGTGTAATATTCCCCTAACCGTTAGTGCCACGCTAACACATTTGCGTGGGCTTAGCACAGAGCTAAGCCATTTGTCTGGATCAAACACGTTTGCCTGGTGCTAAACTTTGCTATATTCAAAACTGACAAGTAAATGAGCCTACTTAGATAGTCTCTGGGCAAACCTCCAGATTAGCATCTCATTATGCCCTGATTTGCATGCAGTTTGCCCAGTGTTACAGCAGGGTCCCACAGATCCACCTGTAGGTCAGTCTGGAAGTACAGGGGCTGGCCAGGACTGCCCACAGCTCCACCTGTAGGTCAAGTCAGACAGTGCATGATGGTAGCTGCAGGCTACATGTATGCAGTACAGCATAGCACTGTGTAACCCAGGGGACAGCACAGCATAGGCACAGGCGGTGGTGGTGATGCATGCAACTGTCACACTGTAGGGCATGCTACAGTGCACAGCAGACACCACAGTAGCAAGGGGGCCAGTAGTGTGAGGGACACAGCACTGCCTATGGTGTGTAGGGTAGTGATGACCACTGCACTGTACATAGTGACAAGCCTACCTTGCAGGTGTTTACTGACAGTGAACAATAATGTCCCACTGGTATGTGACCCACAGATGCTGCACCTCTGGCATGGGATGCTCATAGTGACATATACATGGCCAGCAGTTTGTGCTGTGGTGTGTGTACAGTTGAGTGATATGTGACCTGGGGGGATGTATGCTCAGACAGGTACACTGGTATTGGGGTATTCCCAATACTGGCCCATGTGCACTGTGTGCTGTGTCCCAGCCTTGTGGCTGTACCCAGTTTGTGGTGAGGCCCCTCAACACCTACCATACCCACAGTGCTGCATGTGTGTGCTGTATGGCCACACTTCCATGGTAGCCCCTGGGGGCTGGGTCACCACATACTGCCTAGCATGGATGGGACTGGTGGCAGCAGTTGGCATCATTGTGGTGCCATCAGTGAGCAGCATGTTTCCTCCATGTCTGGCTTTTTCTCTGTTTCATAGTCATATGTTAGGGTCATGCAAGACTGTGCTAAAGCCATGCTAATGCCACGCAATCCCTCAATGTTGCACAAGGCTGGCTTGCCCAGGGTTAAGACCAGCTTTTCCTGGGAGGTAATTTTTCCTGCGCAAAGTGTCATGCTAAGTCATGCTAAACCACTTTGTGCGATGCTAGTCACTGAATATAGCAGTGCACCTGTATTCATGTTCAGTTTGCCCCTTGCATACTGTATATTATGATTTTGCCTAGTGCTAATGCAGTTTGTGCATGCTATTTGGCCTTTTGAATATAGCAGACCCATGCTAATCCCAAGCTAAATCTACACAAATGGTTTGGCCTCATTGTATAAACCAGACATGGTATAGGTGAGCTTATCATACATTTTTTATCTTCATTCAAGATCTGGGACCTCTTGATCCCTCACTTGTGGCTATGCCACTCATGAGGGGTCAATAGGTCACTGATCTCTCATTAAGATAAAAACCATATGACACACTCACCCATCCCATATTCCCTATATATCAAAAGGAATTGAAGATTCAAACACAAATTTACATAATTAAGCAAACTAACAATTATTAAAATATACAAAGATATGAGAGTGCCATAAAATGAATAAAAGAAAGAGAACAAAAGCAGAAGCAGAGAATAGGGGATAGGAAAACATGAACAGGGACACAGAGAAGGTAAAAGGAGTAAAGTATGTATAACGAGTAAGTTGGGTAAAGGGCAAACAAACCAATAGCAGAGCAAGAGCAAGTGGGAGAAAAATAGAAGTCTGAACTGGTGTTTGAGAGAGAGAGAGATAGGAAGGAGACACATGAGGTGTAGGGAAGAGGGACTTCCAAATGGAAGGAAGAAAAGAGGAGTATGTGGATTGCCCAACAGCAGATTTGAAATAAGGGACAGAGAAAGCTTGGGAGTCCCTACAGCAAAGTGTATAACAAGGGGGGACATGAGAGGTAAGTATGGAGATATGAAAAACAGTATTTAGAAATGAATGAAGAACCATGAATAAGGTGATGAGTGGCAAAAGAAGGTATCGAGAGGATAGTATATAAGGAACAATGATACATAAGAAAGGGAGTATCAGTACCAAAACAGTGAAAAGGCATTGCAAAAATATCCAGCCTGGAGAGAGTAAAGTGAAAGGTGACACCAGAGAACTCATCTGCATATTCAACCTCTGGAAGGACCATCTCACTGAATAATTCACACCAAACTGGGAGAGGAAGACAATCCGTGTTGTGATTAAGGGCACTAAACTTGGTGTGGAGCTTTCTGAGGATGGCAGCAATGTGAATGAAGTCACACCAACTATCCAGCCACACACCTGGGTTTTGAAGTTTGGAACAGTATCAAGAGAAGTGCCATTCTAGGTGGAAAAGACTATGGGTGAGGAGAGCCTAGCAAGCATATGGTAATTCCGAGTCGCTTCAATAAATAAATAAATAAAGTGCCAAAGGTCATGTACACAGTTTTTTTGGTACTGACCCATAGTTTGTGTGCTTGAAACCAGCATAGAACATGATCAAAGTCATGCTGAAGCAATATTTCCAGGGTAGAGTCCGAGGCCTTTGAGGCAAAAAGTATAGTGGAAAACAAAAGGGCAGCTCAACAAAAAGTACAGTGTCATCTGCATACATGTGAATATGTGAGCAGACACAGATAGAAGGTAATTATGAAATACTGAAGAGTACAAGACCCAGTATAGAACCTTGAGGAACCCCAAACTGTAGAGAGGGGGAAGATAAGGGATCTCCCACCTGTGACAGTGGGAAGTGACCAGGGAGGTAGTAGCTGAAGCAGTTGACAGCTGGGACAGAAAGACAAGCAGCACACAACATATTCTGAAGGAGAAGATGGGCTACTGAATCAAAAGACTTGGCAAGGTCAATTAAAATGGCAGCAGTGATGTGACCCTCCCTGGTCCATACCATTGTGGATGAAGTCAGTAAAATGCAGTAAAGAGGAAATGGTAAAGTGATTTTTATAGAACCCAGAATGATCTGTTCAGACCAAAATGTAGCAACCATATTTTCTTCTTGAGAAAAAAGACTAAATTAAAACAACAGGTGGAACTAGAAAATCGTACCACCAATAAAACTGGAACATGCCTGGAATATTTTATAGGGGAAAAGCTAAGGTAAATTTTTCTGCCCAATTTTTTGCACTGCTGCATTAATTAATAAATTCATTATATATTTTAAATACCTATATGGATAACATTAGGGGGACATATACAGACCTAAAGAAACATTGAAATTCAATGTGAGTTTATTCAACTAATAAAGGTGATTATAGGAGCATCTTTTACAGCACTCTGAGACATAACCATTGAGTTGTGTAGACTTCCTCTAATAGGATGGTACATAAACTTGAAAACCTTTAGGAAGTCAGTCATGTCTCCTACTCTTCCTCTGGTATATTCCTCAGTTCAAAACTTCCAAAGCTTCCTGGGTGTCTAAAACATAGTCCATTAAAAGATGCACAAATGGATAACATACAATATAATCATGATAGACAGCTAATCTAATTTTATTGCATGGCATCACTACAGTCATTAGTTTACTACATGCCTACCATATATTACCTGTCATTGAATAGAGAGGTTCATATAGGCAGAACCTGATGCTGGTGTTGAAGCCAGTGTCCTTCATAGGTCGGCTTCAGAGCGCTGTTAAAGATGCCACTATATTCACCTTTACCATGTGAGTATACTCACAGTATGAAATTACATATTTTACAGCACTGTGAAACATAACCATCGGGTGATTTAAGGAGCATCATCAACAGTGTCCCAGGTGGGAAGAGTGGTGAGAGGTTCCAGCACCAACTGTAACACACTGTGGGCAAATGCAGCCATATCAGCATCAAAAGCATCACTGTAGTAGTGTCCGGTGTGCAGCTGAGCAGGAATCCAAAATGGATGCACCAGTTTTTGCCCAGGAAGCCACAACCACTCATGTGGAATGGGTCTTCAGTCTTTCAGGAACCAGCACTGCTTTAGCTATGCAGGCCTTTTTTACTGCAGTCAACAAGCTATCATGGCCCAGAAGGTGGCCATGCTGTTTTCTGGTTCCTGGATAAGGGTGAAAAGGCTGTTGGACTTCCTATGAGCTTTATTTAAATGTTTGAAAAAAATTTCCCCAAACACAAATTTCTTTGGCAACAGCATCTTCATGGCTTAATTGCCTACAATCCACTTTTGTGTTTCTAAAAATGAGCTAATCAAGATCTCTGTGTTGTCTCTAATTCAGTTTTCATTTTGGCGCCACTCAGCTGTCATGGAGCCTGGCTGCCAAATAAATTTGTCTAAAGATTATATAGAACAAGAATAATGCATTAAAGTGGTATGTACTATTTGGCACTGTGTGGTTGGTGTGTTTTGCAAATAAAATTAAAGAACAAAGCATGAAAAGGATAAAAAGAGCCTCTTGCCTCTTTGTCTTGTGATAGGAGTGCACATAATACAATTTAACTTAGCAACTGGGATAGGGGAAATTTTTTTTCAAATGATTTAATTCCCTGTTATGGAGCACTCATTCTTTTCCTTGAGTCTGAAATTTACAGTAAGTCTAATTGAGCACTGACAATTTGGCAGAGTTGGAGCTTTATTTAAGTGTTCCTGAAGGCCAGCGCTGGTGAGCCAGGTTTGGGAATGAACCTGGGTTGCTTGGGGGTCAGCCACAGGGAGTAGGATCAAGCATCCCAGTGGATACTGTCCTCCTCTGGGGAGGAAGGACAGCCTGCTGCACTGTAACCCTGCCATCTAAGTGACCATGGGTGGTAGGAGCAGCAGTTCCAGATGGGGGATGCTCCCAAAGGAAGACTCCAGCACCACACCCATCAATGGGTTGACATCAAGCCATCACCTCCACAGAGTGTCTATGGGCTGGAGAATACAGAACAATGGAAAACATCACCAGTGACAGGATGAAACTCAGCAGTTCCTGGCAGACCCCGTAGTGCCTACTGGACACAGGACCACTAAATTCTGATGGCTCTGCCACTGGGGGAAGCAGTGGAGGAACAGGTGGGTCCTCAGTATAAGTCCCAGAGATGACGGGTAATGAGATTTAGGTAGCAGCAGGAACAGAACGGGCCCTACTGTGCAAAAGGGTGAAAAATGTTCTTGGAGAATGCTAGTTTCAATTTTGTGCAAATATAATATTGCTTTCTATAGGTTTCAAACAATCAGCTATTTTATCAGTTTTTAGGCAGTTGTGGTAGCATTAGGAGGCTGGAGTTGTAGAGAGGGCCCTTGAGTGAGTTAGTGGTAGAAGTTTTGTTTGTTAATTTTAATTTAGGAACCCCCGCTTCTCCCCATGTTGTGCTGTTAAAGTGTCCATTTGTGAATATATCCACTGTATGGTATGATGTTACCCTTCTGCCCAAACTGTATATTAACCTGCCTACCCATATTTGTATTGTGGATTACATATTTGTTTCTCAATGCTGTACTGTGAAAACTGTACCTGAATATTTTATTGTGTTAGATGCAAATAATCCAGGGTCGCCCCTGAAAAAGGGACTGTAATGGCCTCAGTGGACCCACTCGGTTATCAAAATTTTAAATAAATAAATCATCACAGAGGGATGGGGAGGGACTGTGAAGAGATGGAAGGTGGTCACCATGAATGCTAGAAGCCTGAAGGATAAAATGAATGACTTGCAGGCCCTCATGGTGGAGAGGGAGGTGGGCATGGCAGCCATCATGGAAACATGGACCACTCAATACCATGACTGGGACCTGGTTGTCCCAGGGTACAGAATATTCTGCTGGGATAGGGAAAACAGGAGAGGGGGTGAGTGGCATTATGCATGAGGGAGGGGCTAAAGTGCATTAGGGAGGGGGAAGAAACAGAGTAATTTTGGCTGCTAATCCAGGATTCCAGGGAAAGGACTCTCTGGATGGGAGTGTTGTACTGACCACCACCCCAGACAGAGGAGTTGGACGGGGAACTTGTGAGGAAGATTAGAAGGGCATGTGGGAAGAGGAGTGTGGTGGTTGTGAGGGACTTCAACCAGCTGAAGGTAGATTGGGGAACCCCAGCCACCAGCAATAAAAGGGAGCAGGTATTGCTGGATGCCTTTCAGGAAAGCTTCCTGAAAAAGGTGGTCAGTGAACCAACCAGAGGGGGGGAAACACCCTCGACCTAGTGCTCACAAATGGGGAGTTTGTGAGGGATAACAAGGTGGATGAACCCCTAGCTGGGAGTGACCATCACTCAGTATGGTTCAGGTTGATTATGGGCAAAGAGGGGTGGCATCCAATGCAAAGGTGCCGGATTTCAGGGGGATGGATTTTGCAAAGATGGGGGAGGTAGTGAGTGCCCAGGATCCAGCCTAGTATGGACACAGACCAGAGATGGAAGCTCATTAAGAAGGGTATACTAGAGGCTACCAGTTCCTGTAGCAGGACTCAGAGTAAAAAGGCCAGGGCAAAAAGGCCAAGCTGGATGAGCACAGGGGTTTGTGGAAAAGGTGAGGGGAAAAGGGGTGGCCTTTAGGAGATACAGTAAATCAGGGATGGGGGAAGATTGGGAAGAGTACCTGCAAGAGGTAAGGGAATTGACAAGGGCAGTAAGAACAGCAAAAGCCACCAAAGAGCTCAGGTTGGCGCAAGGCATTAAGGAGGGGGAGAAGAGCTTCTTCAGGTACATCAGGGAGAAAAGGAACGGTAAAGAACAGATAGTAAGGATTAAGAATGATTGGCAATGGGTAGAGAAGGGGGGAGAAAAGGAAGAAGCACTCAATGACTACTTCTGCTCGGTATTTACAAAAGAGAGAGGGGAGTGCTACCCAAGGGGGGTAGGGGGAGCAGTAAAGGCTGGGGAGGGAATAACAGATGGGGTGACCACGGAAAGTATAGTGCTGGAGGGCTTGGGAGTGCTGAGGGTGGAAAAGGCACCAGGGCCAGATGGCATTCACTCCAGAGTATTGAAGGAGCTGGCAGAGATCCTGGAAGGGCCCTTGGCAGGCCTGTTCAATGCCTCACTGAATTCAGGATGCGTACCCAAGGATTAGGGGTTGGATCATGTGGTTCCCCTGCGTAACAGTGGCCCCAAAGATGAACCAGGGCTCTATAGACTGGTGAGGCTCACATCCATCATGGGGAAGCTAATGGAAACAATCCTGAAGGAGAGGCTGGTTTCCGTGCTGGAGTTCAATGGGCTGCAGGACAGTAGACAGCATGGCTTTGTCACAGACAGATCCTATCAAACCAACCTGGTAGATTACTATGACTGAGTAACTAGGCAGATGGACAAGGGCCATGCAATGGATGTCCTGTACCTAGACTTCAGCAAGGCATTTGCTTCAGTGCCACATGGAAGACTTGGAACAAAACTTGAAGGCACAGGGGTGGGAGCAAAAATTGTGGGATGGGTGACAAACTGTCTGCAGGGAAGGCAGCAGAGGGTGGTGGTGCAAGGGGAATTCTCATCCCCAAGGGCAGTAACTAGTGGGATTCCACAGGGCTTGGTGCTGGAACCAGTGTTATTTGGGATATTTACTGCAGACATTTCCATGGGCATCAGGGTCAAGATCAGCCTGTTTGCCAATGACACCAAGATAGGGGTGGTAGTGGATGACATAGAGGGGTGGCAGAGTTTGCAGGAAGATCTGAAAAAGCTGGAGACCTGGTCAGACACTTGGCTGCTGGGATTCAATCCCAAAAAGTGTAAGGTAATGCATTTTGGGGCAAAAAATCGAATGGGAAACTACCAACTTGGGGGAGTGCAGCTGACGGAGACTGAGGAGGAGAAAGATCTTGGGGTGGTCAATACGGGATCAATGAACAACTCATCACAGTGTAGGAAGGCAGCAGCAAGGGCCAACAAAATGCTGGGCTACATCCCAATGGAATAACGTCGAGGAGGGGGAAGGTGATTCTGCTGCTGTATAGATCATTAGTTAGACCTCATCTCGAATACTGTGTGAGTACTGGTGTCTGTACTTGAAAAGGGACATTAAATTACTGGAAGGGGTGCAGCACAGAGCAACTAAGATGATCCAGGGACTGAGGGACTAAAGGAGTTGAACATGTACTCGCTGGAGGAGAGGAGGGACAGAGAGGATATGATCAAGACATTCAAGTACATGAGAGGGATAAACAAGACTGGTACAGGTGGGGAGGGACACTCAAGGCCATGACATGAGATTGAAGGGGGGAAGGTTCAGGAGGGAAATGAGGAGACACTTTTTTACAGAGAGGATGGTGGCAGGCTGGAACACATTACCAGCAGAGGTGGTAGCCTGTAAAATGGCTGCTTCAAAAGGGGCTGGGACAGGGCAAGCGGGAGGATAAGGGCGGTGAGGAAGGAGAGGCAGCTGCAGAATAGGGCTGCTAGCTGAAAAATCTAACAGACTCGATAGACCAAGTGGCCTTTTTCTGCTGGCAAATTTCCTATGTTCGTATGTTCATATTTCATTATGACCAAGTTGTGCAGTTAATACTGCACGAAATACATCTGCACCTTTGAAGTGCTTGGGTGATATTGTTACCTATAATCATTCATTAAGGTGGAAAGAAGTGGAGCCAGCAGTGCTGTCAGCAGATGTGAAAACCAATCTCAGTGCCATCTACAGCTGTCCAATTGTTGGAGCCAAGCTGGAGAAATCGAAGTGTGGTCCCGTTTTATCCCCGCTGGTGAATGGAGCTAAGGAGCTGTTCTAAAGTGTGCTGGAAAGAGCATGGCCAGTGTTTTAGCTCAGGTGGAGTTCCATCTGCCCATTTTTGAACCAGAACTCTTGGAGAAGCTGAGTCCAAGCGTCTCTGTATACTCAGCCTGGATGCTATCAGGTGACAGCCAACAGTTTCAGTAAGGGACAAATAAACAGTATCATATGACTGCTCCTTCTTTTGCATGGCCACTAAATGTTTGGAGAACTGCTTTTATGGATGATACAGGAAAGAGGGGTATGAGGATTGTGCACCCATCTGAACTTCTTTGGGATGTGTTACTTGGACAGCATAAGACTCCACATGGAAAGAGCTTGGTGAGAGAATCCACAAGTTCTAAACTCTTCCCGAAACATTTGCTGTTTGTAGTATGGAGGCAATCTATGGTATCCTCATCAGTATTTAGCTGTTTTTTTCTTTTTCTGCTTAGAGAAGTGACTCCATACCAAATATCTCTGCAAAAGATGCTCTCAGCATATTGTGGAACATTATTTCTCAGTTATTTAATTCTATACCTAAATCTGCATATTTTTAATTTTTTTTTTCCTTCTCTTTTTATGTTTGCTTTAAGTATTTTATTTAAGGTGTTACTTTATTAATAGAAAAAGTGTGTGGGAGTGGATTAGTACTGACTGGGTGAGAGTACCTTGTTTGGTCGAATGGATGGTTAGTAATTATTGTGTATTAGTTAGTGTGACTGGATGAAGAGATTGTGTAGTCTGGGTAGACTGGCTTGAGTTTGTTTTGTGGGATTTGGGATGGATAAGTAGGGTGGGATTATGGTTGGTAAATGATCAGGTGCTTATCGTGGTGGCAATATGTGTGGGGGACTCAGAGACTTTCACTTAGTTACTCCCTATCCCAGCTGCTGGACCTCTGGCCCTTTGATGACCCTCCCCTGTCAGCAGTGGTGTACAGGCACTACAGGGAGGTGGGCATCGCTAGGAGGAGGCATGGTAAGTGGTAGGTTATGTGAGGTGCTAACTGGGGGAATTATAGGGCTGATGGAGACCAGAAGGCACCCAGTTGTAAAAGGACCCAAGACAGAAGCCAGACGCAGTTGGTGCCCATACTCAAGTCTCCCACCAGACCGAGTGGGCATGTAGTCATTAGGCAAGCAGCCCCTTTTTGTCCCCTCAGGGCAGTGCTTTGCAATACCAAATCAATGTGGAACAAGACAGCCATTATGGCTGATTTAATATCTTGCTCTTTTTTTGATCTAGCTTATATTATGGAGATTTGGTTGAATGACGATGCCAGTCTTATTTTAGAGGTGGCTGTTCCAGCTGGGTTTTCCATGGTGCACTACCTTCAGAGAGATCTTAGGGGTGACCATTTGTTTTAGATCCACAATGAACACCACTGTGTACCCAGCTGGGGAAACTTCATCCTTTGAATGTGTGGCCATGCATGAGGGTTTCAGGTACAGGTTTTAAGATATTTCTGGTGTACCAGCCTCTGGTGATAGTTCCTGCAGGAAATCACAGATTTCATCACCAAGACGGTGTTGTTGTCATCCAGATTGTTGATTCTGGATGACTTCAGTGCCTGAATTGATGATAAACTCTTGTAGTTTGGTCACGAATTTCTCCTGCTGATGGAATCACTGGGCCTAGCACAGGTAGTTACCGCTGAGACTCATCAACACAGTCATGACTTGCACTTAGTCTTCTCAGCAGGATTTGAGATGAACAACATTGAGATTGATCCAGTCAGATGGTTGGAACACTGTACAGTGATGTTCTCATTCAGTGCCCCCCCCTCCCATAGGTAGTCCACCCCCAGTAGAAATGGCTCACAACTGTCCTTTAAAAGAGTTCCCAGAAGGACTTGAAGCAGTGGTGGATCTCTCATCTGTGATGACTGCTTGTGGGACTGGAACAGAGAAAGCAGTGATGGCCTTTAGTATGGCCATCCCCACAGCTTTTTTTTTATACAGGTAATTTTGTTGGGGGAAAAAAAAACATTTACAACAAATTCATGTGTTATTTTTTTTATAAAAGAATACACATTATATAACAGGACAATTAAAAAAAAATCATACTGGTCCATATATGACCCAGGACTTCACTCATGAGATCCCAGTGGTTTGAAGGAGAGCTCAGGGAGCTGAAGTCTAAGGGTCGGAGGTTGGAGTATTGGTGGAGGAGATCTAGGGCCAATGAGGATAGCCTGGCTTTGAGGACTCACTTTGGTAAGTACCAAAGGGCAATTTCCCATAAGAAGGCAGCATTTCTGTCCAGAGAAATTGTGGCAGGGAGAAAGCAACCAGCTGAGCTCTTCCAAACGGTAGACAGATTGTTGAATCCAGTCTGTCTTCAACCAGTGAGAACAATTTCATCCACTCAATACAAAGGATTTGCTCAGTTTTTCTCTGACAGGGTATCCTCGATTAGGCCAGAGATCTCCCCAGTCAGGTTGTCATGACCTGGCAGGGTCAAGCTGGGTATGACTGGATGCCATGCTCTGGTCTGGGAAGAGTTTAGGCAAGTTTTAATAGAAGAGGTTGATGAGGGATCTCAGAGCTGCGGCCCACCTTTTGTGAGCTGGAGCTGAGCACAATGTTCCTTTTCTTTAGGTGTGTAGGGTTTCTGGATCCAGTGTTCACTGAGTTACTCTGGTGCTCCCTTTGGAGGGGCCTTCCCAAGCCCGTTGAAAATTGTGCTGGTAAGGCCTCACCCTCTCCTTAAGAAATCATCTTTGAACCAAAACAGCTTGAGGAATTATGGACCGGTCTCGTGGTGCTGCAACTTAAGGAACGCCTCATGACTTTTGACATCTTTGAACCTCTCCAGTCTGGACTCTGATCATGGCAAAGCACTGAGACTGGTCAGGGTGCATAACGACCTTCGTAGTGTGAGAGATAGAGGAGAATGGTCAGTTCTCATTATCCTTGATTTCTCTTTAGTGTTTGATACTGTGAACTATGGGTTGTTGCTAGATCATCTTAGCGAGTACAGTGGACTCGCCAACACTTATCATCTGCTGGTCTGAGTCTTTTTTCAGGGATAAGATGCAAATGGAGAAGATGGGTAATTTCTCCTTATTCCTGAAGCCTCTGCTCTGTGGTGTGCCCCTGGGGTCTATCTTCTCACCTGTGTTGCTCATGGTGTGTGTGCTATCCCTGGGAGGGATCATTAGACAGTACAGTCTGGGTTTTCATTGCTATGCCAATGAAACCTACCTGTACTTCTATTTTGCATCCTGGATGCCAGATGTGGTTAAGGTGCTAAATTTGTATCTGGATGAGATCCAGGAATGGATGTCATCAAGCTGGATAAGATTTAACTAGGACAAGACAGAGGCACTAGTGCTTGAGCCTGGTCAGAGGTAGGGTGCTGGGGCCCACGTGGTGGAGACTGGCCTTGTGCTGTGCTCCTCCAGTCTGGAGGCGTCTGAAAAGGTGAAACATCTGGGGGTCATTCTGTATGAAAGGTTGGCATATGAGGTTCAGGTGTCATCTGTAGCTTGGAGTGGCATTTACCATCTCAGAAACATCACCCAGATAAAAGCCTTGATTCCCCTTGAAGACCAGGCATGGCTGGTACATGTCTTTATGACATCCAAACTCAACTACTGTAATGCTCTGTACCTTGAAGTGAGTTGAGGTGTCGTATGATGCCTGCAGCTGGTGTATAATGCAGCAGCCAGGTTATTGATGAGCATTCTCAGGTCCTGTCATATGACCTCAGTTCTGCGTAAACTGCATTGGCTGCTAGTGAAGTGGTGTATCACCTTCAAGGTCATTTTACTTACTTACCTACAAGGCCCTATATGGATTGGGTCGTGACTACCTGAGAGACCTTCTGACTCCTTTCTGTACCTCCCACCCCCTCTGCTCCTACAAGGTGGGCTGCCTTGCCATTCCCAGGCTAAGGCTCAAAAAGTCGAGTGATAGAGTATTTGTGCTAACTGGTCCTAGCCTGTGGAACAGGCTACCTCAATCTCAATAGAAGGCCTAAAGTCCTTCCTGTTTCAGAAGACTTTTGCAGACTAATAATTATTATCCTCCTGTGTTTTGCTGCTACCTACTTGTACTGCTGTGAGCTGACTGCATTATCGGTTCATTTGCTGTACTTGCACATTTTAAAATGGAACATTTTTGACTGTTTTATATGCAATGCTTGTATATTGCTTTGACTGTAACGTGTTCAGAACCCCTGCAACACAGCCTGTAGTTTGCAGTTTCAGCAAGCTGAAAATGGCCACTGGCAATAGTTTTGAGAGTCAGAAAATACAGAGTGACAGCATCCAGTGGTTCAGATGAAGGCTTGGTCATAGCTTCCATCACTATATGTTCAGTTTCCAAGGCTTCACTAATGTTCTTCACCTGGGCCTAATTTTACTGCTTGCTTTCAGGAATCTGGTGATAAGTGGGTGAGATCCTGGGATTGGGTAGGTCCCAGTGATGCTGCCTTGCTTTGCTCTTATTGCTGCTGCCTGCACTCACATGGAAGCAGATGACAATTCATTTTTCAGTCCTGCTTGCAAAAAATCCAGTATCTGACAGACAGAGCAATCCAGTGGATCTACTGACTGGCTTGTACGCTGTCTAGGAAAAATAGCTCATTGTTTGTTATCAGTGTGATATGTGGCTCCTCTTCAGGTCTAGATAATGATGTCTACCATCCTGTTGTAGCCATCCTTCAGCAGTCTCTGCCATTGAGAAGCCAAGCTGTCACGTTAAGTGAATCAGGTTATGGATTTCTGATTGGGTCATGTGTGAGTAAGTCAGGTGTGATCACTCATCTCAGAGGTTCCTTATCCAGCATGCTCACCAGCGTAACATACCAAGTCCTCCAAGGCCAATCTGGGATGACTAGAACCACTGACATCCATGATGTTTACATATTTCACAGTACCTGTGTGATTAGTGGAACTGGTGAGAAAATATAGGGTCTACTTAATTTTGACGGGACTAAGCACATCTACTGCACACTGTGCTGTGTTCCTTGTGCCTTGGGAAGAACATGGGGATTTGTCTTTTGTGTTTTGTTGCCATTAGATTGACATCAAATGGTCCCCATTTGGAAGCAATTTGGTGAAAGGCCTTGAAATTGTGTTGCCATTCCCCCTGAGTTCAGGATTTGATGACTTAGACAGATTGAGTTCCCCTGCCAGCTGCACTGCTGCCAGGCTGTTTAGGTTCAGTTTCACCCATGGGATAAGTTGTGCTGCCTCTTTGAGCATATGTGGGCTTCTTGTTCAGCCTTCTTTGTTGATGTAGGCCATGGTGACCTTGTCTGTTCTTTCTCACATGTATTGCCCCCCTTATTCATCTCTGAAAATAGTTCAACACTAGAAGAACGGCCCTTTTCTCTAGTACATTGACAGGGAGGTGAGACTTGTTGCTTGACTACTTTTGTTATGGCATCTTGTTAGCTAAAACCTTTCCCCATTTGCGTAGACTTGCATCTGTTTTGCTGATTATGGCTGCCTGGTATTGAAGAAAGGCTCCCTGTCTAAGGTTGTGTTGGTTCATCCATCATGTAATGGAAGGCCTCCCATCCTCCCATGCAGATTTTGAGTCAGAGGTGCATTGTAATTTTGTCTGCTGTGGTCCCACTTACTGAGCATGAAGAGTTGCAATGGCCTCATGTGTCATCTTGCCCACATGTAGAGTTCTATGTGGGATACAGTCATTTCTGACAGCTGCATTAGCTCTCTCATAGTTGGGTTTGGCTGGGTAAGAATTTGTTTGGATTGAAACATTATGGTACTCCTTATGGCCAACTTATGGTCAATATTCTGGTGTCCGAGGGCTGACCTTTGCCTAGCAATATGTCAAAGACTGGGCTGACATCTTCTAGAGTCCACAACAGGTTCATCTTGCCTTTTACATGATTAATGACCCAACCATGCCAAGTTAAGACCTTTTGAACTTCAGGTGGAGCTGCCAAATGTTCCTGTCATGTCCTTGCCCTTGTTAGCCAGTGGTCTATATACATACGGTACAACATGGATGCCTTTCCTGCATTGACTTACTGTCACAGTCATCATCCCCTTGGTGAACAGTGAACACCTGTGGTGCTGATGCCAATCTATTTGGTTGGCACTGACATTGGAAGTGCATGTTCATGTTGTGGAAGTGGAAGAGCTTGTAGTGTGTATGCCTTATAGGAAGATAGAGATAGGCATCTTTGTTGTCTTCTGATGTTAAAAAGTTTCACTGACTATAAAGTCTCAATCTTGAATCACTTGTATTTGACAAACTGGTTGACTGATTTTAGGTCTGCTATGGATCTTAGGTCCCCTGTATTCATAGGCACCATAAAGAAGGTGGAATAGATCTCTTGCCCATATTCAGGAGAAGGGGAATGGAGTTAATGCATGGTCTTTCAGGAGTTGGTTGAGCCATGCCCTCACTTGAGGTGGTGGTATCCTGAATGTCAACAACTAAGAAAGCACAACATGGTCATTGTGTGGTATCTGTTAAACCTCTATTGCATATTCTTAATGGATGAGTTCTCTTGTACATGGGTCCAGTGCTGATCTGTCCCAGGTTTCTGCAATGTACTGAAGCCTACATGCCACCGCTAGTGTCTTCCTCTAGGTCTCACTCATCTCAGGCTTGGCAATTTCTGTTACCATTGTAGGACCTGAAGCCACCTTTTGGCTTAGAGCAGTTGGCACAGTTCTTATTGTTGCCTGTTCCTGTTGCCTGTTCCTGTTCCTGTTTCATAGGTCATATTTGAGCAAAACAGGCAATTTGCCCTTTAATAGCTCACTGTTTCTCATAAGTTGTATCCAATCAGTTTATTCCCTATACAGTAAGTATCAAATTTAGACTTGAACTCCATAGTACGTGGTTCTTCCTTCTCCTCTGTGAGTTGTTATGAAAGTGGTTCTTAAAAGAAGGTAGGTGGGAAAATCTGCCTTATCACTGGTGAGGTCCCTGTCATCTTCTTTTGTGTTTATGTACTTCAGCAGACTGAGACCAAACACCACATTGCCCTTGAACTTCAATTTAGTCAACACATGTTTAGAGTCCTGATTGGCCTGACACAGCTTTAGCTGCAGATGACATCATGTATTGATTGTTGTCGATGTTCTTGTTGACATCTTGAACATTTGGACTTTTGCATCAGCTGCATACTTAATTCCTTGGATGACATAGTCCAGGGTGAGCACGTGCTTGCTCAACTTGGGTGAATCTGTATTGATAGGTTCCAACCATCTTAGCATGGCCCTGGATGAACGTGATGCATTTACTATAATTTCCAGCATTCTGTGCACTTCCTTGATCATATTCTTGCCTTTCTTATCTACTGAATCTTCAGGGCTATCGATCAATGTGACACCAGGGTGATTCTGTGGTTAAGCACAGTGATTTGTGGATCTACCTTGGGAGGGACAACCCAAGTCTCCTGTTTCTTCTCTTGCAGAAGGTACCTTTTATGAAAGGACCTCGTCTCTCTTATCTTGGCTGGGTCTGAGGCATCCCACTCCTCCTTTAACATATCCTCTAGTTCCTTACAGACTGGGAAAAGGGCTTCTGATTTCACTCACTCTCTTATTAGCAGGACACATTTCTGTTTGGTTGCTGAGGGCTTAAATTTCATAGTATCCTTGACAACTCTCACAAGGTCTGGTGTGCCATTGTATGGGTACAATTTGGCTGCGAGAGCCTCCCTTTCTTCTTCATTGTCTTCCTCTGAGTCTTCATCACTGGACGAGTGTTAATGATTGTGGTTGCAGGGACTGCTTGAGTTCACCAGTTGCATTCTGGGCCTCTTGGGCTTAGTGGAATCCCTAGGTTGTAAACTGTTTAGATGATCCCTGGAATGCTTTGCTTTGGCCACAATTTCAATGCAATGAATAAGTTTCAAATATCTCTGCCATACAGGCCTGGGAGAGAGGGGTGGAACCACCTCTATTCCAAGTATCATCTACTGAAGTTCCCAACCCCTGAGTATCTTGTTGTTCTTGAGGGTCATCATTCTTGAGATACAGTGAGCAGAGGTTCCCAGCCTGGTTTGTCAGCAAGATGTTTGGGCATTTCCTGTGACATCTTCAAGAAAGCCCCATGTTAGTTTCTTGAATCTGTTACCTGTTAGGATTAAATGTAAAGCCAGAGAGGGTTCAGATCAAGATAATGGACAACTGACAAAGCCCAAGATTCTGGAAAATGGTTGTTAATTTGGTTAAGCTTCTGGTGTCCTTTCTCCTCTGGATGATTGAATATAAACAGTTCTGGGCAGGGTAGAGTCTGGGCTCAGGGCAGCACTGAGTGGGCTCCAGAGCAGGAAAACAGGGTCTGTAGTCACATTCAAACTGATCAGAAGGCTGGATGAGAAGACCTTAGCAACCACCCAGTAAGCTGTCCCAAATGGCTGCTTGGATGGAAGTGAGAGAGTCCAAAATGGCCACTGTTTCAAAGTACCTGTCCTCCTCAAGATGGCTGCAGGTGGAGGACAAGATGGCAGCACCTCAAGCAGTGTCTAGCCTTCACCTAAGATGGATGACATGATATGCACAGATGGGGCTCTATCGAAACAAACATGGTGGGAGTATCTGTAACACAAGATAGTGCCAATCATCCCTGCCATTTAGCATGTTTAATATAACACTTGGCCCCAGAAAATGTGAAAGGGTGAGGGAAGAGATCTGTAGCTCTGCTTCTTGCTCCAAGTTTGAGACAGGGATGTCACTGTGGGTGGATTGCCCTGGGAGGTACTGAAAGTCCAAATGTTTTGCATTTTTTTCTCAATGCTCCTCCAAGATCTACTAGGAAGGGGGGTGAAGAAAAGTATGTAGACTGCTCAACACTCCTCTACTATTAACGGTGGGAATTGGAGCCACTGTTACTCATATTCTGGAATCAATCCACCAGCAGCATGGCTGCGAAGGCATTAGGATCTGACCATCCAGGAGCTGGGCCTTGGAAGTAGCAGCAGGCAGAAAAACGGGGTGTATGCTTTTTGAGTGGGAGGTTCTGGAGACTACACACTGCTATAAGTGAGATACATCTGTTAAGGACTAGAAGCAGGATGGAAATGTTGCAGCTTAGCAGAGCAATCAAAAAAGCAAAAAAAGATATAGAATAACAGCAGGGCAGATGGGCCTAGACACCCTGAATCATGTTTCCCAAACAGCAGGCAGACTAGACACCATAGACATAATAACTAGCCACCAAAGTAATAAATGGTAGAAATAAGTGAGGAGTGATCCCTCAGAAAAACAAATGCAGGAGCAGAGTATGCCAACCAAATTGAAGAAACTATCAGGAAAAAGACAGCCTGGAAAGCAAAGCAGCTGGTACCGTGAGGCCAGCACCATGTGCCTCACCCAGCAGAGATTAAAAAAACACAGGCCAGTTCTCTAAATCCAACTAAAGTCATGCAAAAGTATTAGAGAACTGCAACACATGGGTTATCTAGAAAAAAGGTGATGGGAAAAGACTAATCTGTAAGGGATTTGAAAATTGTTCTTACCCAAAGGCGAGAAAATGAAGAAATGGCTCAGAAGCCAAATGAAGTGTGACCACCCTCGATATATATACACACAGTGAACTGATGAAGATCCCAGAGGATGGAAGGAGACAGGATTAAAGTCAAAAAGACCCAAAAACATTAGAAGCATAGAATTTCTCAGCAGATAAGGACTGCTCGGCCCACCTAGTCTGTCCATTTTTCACTATCTGCAGTATTTCAAGTACAGTGCATACATTTCCCATACCTAAAATGAAAATCACTACTTAGAGCTGGGAAAAATTATCAAATTCTGAATTTGTAGAATTTTCATGAAATTCTGCAAAATTGCAAAACATTTTTTGGAATGTTCTGACATTTTGTTATTGTCTGTAACTCAGCCTGTGTTGTAGCTAGAGGTTTGACTTGTGGCAAGCATATTGTTTGATATAGTCCCTAAATGCATGACAAGTTTCATAACATTTGGATGAAGAGTGAAGAAATGATTGGGGCTCAACCTCTGGCTATTTAATATTCATGTGAAAATTTCTGAAAATATTTCTACGCTTACATCTTAGCCACCTTTGGAGCTAGATAATTGAAAACTTAGATACATACTTTCTTGGAAGAGTTATACGATTTGCTAAATAGAGAAGTACTGGTTATGTAAATTAAAAGTTCTCAGCCATGACCTACTATACAATACAACTTCTCTGGCTCATTTCCAAACCCAGGTCATCAGAATGGCAGCATGATGCTCTGATGCTGGGCCATGGGAGTTGCCTTAAAGTCTGATATTTAGGGTCAGTGTGAACCTAACAACATTGGTAATATTCCATTCTTTAGGTTTAAAGGTATAGGGGCTTAAAATTCAGCAGTTTATATAATTCTTAAATTTCTAAAAGTTTGGAGGCGTATAACACAGTCAAGTTTAAAGCTAGAGATCTTAACCTTGGCACACATATGTATGGGCATTTGTAAAGTCACCGTTCCAAATTTGGTGCAATTTGGACACATGCTTGTTTTACATATTTGTTAACTGCAATATGAAAGTTTCTGAACATTTGGAGACTTATAACTGAGTCATATTTAAAGATAATGAGCTGAGTCTTGGTGAACCTTTGTGTGAACATTGGCAAAGTCATCATACCTAATTTGGTGGAATGTGAACAAAGTGGCCAAACACTTTTAAATTAGATGGAAATAACTAAAATCACAATTCTGGCAAAATTTCACAACATTTTCATGGAAATGTTATGAAATTTATTGGAAGTGAAATCAGCATCTTGCCAGAATTCCAATGGCAGAAGATACATTTTGCCCATCCCTACTACTGATCAAAGGACTATTTTGTATAAATTGCCTTTATTTTACATTTCACTGCCAGTCTCATTGACAAGGAATATTTCTGTTTTTAGTTTTAAACATACTTTAAAAGACACCTACTTGCTTATAGTCAATGCAAATGTAATTATGGTTAGATACTTTTTATGTCTAGTCATGTACCGTGGATTGTTATAATTGAACTATTTATTTGTATGTCTCTTTGTTACATGTTCTAGTCATCCAATGAAAACGGATCATTTGCCCATGGATTCACCAGATTTTAAATAAACAAAACAAGCAAACATCTCAGTAAACCACATCTGATCTCTGGTTCTTTCTCCTTCCCCCATTCCATTTCCACTAAGATACCTTTATGCTTATCCCATGCATTTTTGAACCTCATCACTGTTTTCACCCCCACCATATTGGGTGGTAGGCTGTCCTAGGAATCCACCTCTCTTACTGTGAAGACTTTCAATTTTGTGCATCAGACTACCAGAAGAAGCTTATACTATTCAATGGTTATGTCTTGGAGTGCTGTAATGGGTGTGATTTCATAATGTGGTAATATACATGTAATGTAGTGGAAACTACACTATGCTACACCATGGTATACTTAAGCAATAATGCAAGACATGGTGTGTGTTATGCTGGGATAATCTCATGCCTGGGGTGGTTGGACATGAGGTCAAAGGCCGAGTGCATCCAACATCTCAGAAGTGATGTTATTCCAACACAACTCACACCCTAGAGTGCATTATTGCTATTATACAACAGCTCATTTTTAAATATTATTAAAACAGTTTTTTGTCTTTTATTTTTGACTGTGGAGGTATATTGCATTGAAAAATAGTTCTTATTCTGTTTCTCCAACAGGCGGAGCTCTGGTATTTTGTTTCAGCTGGAGGTGCTCCGCTTATGTGTATTCTGTTATCTGCACCCCACCCCCATTTTCTTCTTTTGATGTTAGAGCTGCACGGTATGATGGCAAAGCTGAAGACTTCCTATTGGGACTAACTGAAGTCAATCACGAAAGCCCAAGACCAGTAAGTGAAGTGCACTTCATTTTTGAAAAGCAGACACGCTAGCTAGATTGTGAAGGCAGTGGGTTTTCCACTCAGCGTCAGTTTAAATACAGGGGAAACATGAGAGGGAATTTTAAAACATGTTTCCTGACTCAAAAGCTATAAATGTCTTTGTAAGCTGAGGAACGGAAGAGTGCATCGTATTGAGGAGGGGCAAAAAAAAACTCTTGTGGTTCAGATTTTCACTGGATTCCCAGTTGTTTTGTAGGCAGGTACAGTATTTCTGTGGGGCAGTTATCTTCAAAATGCAAAAGGGGCAGAAACTGGATGGCTGTTTCCTTTCCATTTTTTGTGTGATAAAGTGATGCCTTCCCCATGAATGGGTGCAGTGGGTTTTTTTCGGTCCTGAGGTTGTCTTGGTGCCCGATCTCCATACAATGATGTTATATTGAAACTACATCACTGGTGGAGGTGGGCACTGACCAGTCAGAGTTCAGGAAATTTTCTCTGCCTTTGCATAATACAGAGTTTGCATCTAGCCAATAGGAGTCACACAATTTTTTAACAGGTATTATAGAAAAGCTTTAAATCAATCAATCTTTATTTCACCAGGCAAAACATCATTGAGATAAAACTCATTTCTAAGAAGGATCTGGACAAGTAAACATTAAAAAAAATAACACTAACACAACATAGAGGTTTAAAAATTTTAGCTAGGACAAGTTGAAAAGCAGTAATCGTAATACATAAAACAATAACCCAACATGAATGGTAATGTTGGGCAAACAGGCAATATATACCATATAGTAAGCAAATGTTTACACACTAGTAAGTGCAGTTCCATAGGATGGTCAATGGCAGTGGGCAATTAGGTAGAGGTAGGAGAGCAGTGGGACGGGGGTGAACATGGCACTCCCTTCTGTAAGGAGTGGCTTAGCAAGTGCAAGATTCAGAGAAGGTTTGGGCGAATAAGGTTTTGAAGGTAGAGAGTTGGACACAGTGGGTTAGCATTAATGTTTTCTGTACTTTGTTCCGTATGTGGGGGAGGGTATAGCTTATGGATATCCGTCCGTAACGATTTCTGATCTTGGGAATTGCCAGAGAAATATATGAAAGGCTCCTTAGTGTATAGCTTCCAAGTGCAGGAGCTAAGAAGCAGTCAGTAATATATTGGGGAAGTTGTTTAGTAATGACTTGGTATGTCCAGAGGACAAAATGTTTTTCATGCCTGAATTTTAAGGAAATCCAGCCCACTAGTGCATAGACAGTGCAAGGGTACTGGTGAATCGCCTTGACCATATGCAAACTGCAGGCATCTTGGCTGATGCTATCACAGACCACTCCCCCACTTTCTGTGTATGGAACCCAGAGACTGCTCCTCCACCCCCTCCACGCTACATCACAATTACCAACTTTGCCAAACTGGATGTGGAAGCTTTCCTCTATGATGTATCCTGTATCAACTGGTCTGACATCAGTCAATCCTATGATGTTGAAATAGCCCTTGATATCTTCATTGATAATTTCACAGCACTCCAGAATAAACATAACCCGAAGGTCACCAGAAGGGTCAGGGGTAAATAAACAAGATGGTTACACAAGTACCTACTGGCTAACCTGTGCACTTGGGACAAACTCTGGAAGAATTATAAAGTGTCCAGGCTACTGGAGGACTACAATACTAACAGAGCCTCTTGGAGCACCTGTAAAAAACAAATCAAAACAGCAAAGAGCATCTACTGCAAGGAACTGCTCACAAACTCTGCTGGTGACCCTAGAAAATTCTGGACACCCATCAAGACCTTTCTTGGGGCTGCCTAGTCATCGACCCCAGGGGATATGATCCTAAATGGTGTGCATTGCAATGACTCGAACACTATATTGAATGCCTTTAACAGATTATTCATGGACCTGTCTCAGTACACCTCATGCTTCGCTTCACCTCCCACAGCATCTCAGCCTTACTGCACACCCCAGAGATCTGCATCTGGTGCTGACCACTACCAACTAACTACTACCCCTCCTTTCTACTTTAAAGCTATATCTAGGTCCGAGGTCCAAAGGTTATTGAAAAACGTATCCGACAACACTAGCTCCGGCTCAGAGTCACTCAATCCATGACTTCTGAAGCTAGCGGCACCATTGATTGCCTAGCCATTGGCCAAGATTATTACTCTGTCTCTCTCTCTCTCTCTTGGCATTGTCCCAGATCTCTGGAAGATTGCCCGAGTTATGCCTATCCTTAAAAAAGGAGACCCAAAGGATATCAACAACTACAGGCACACAGCCATCCTCTCTGTGCTAAGCAAGCTACTGGAGAAGCCTGTTGCAACCCAAACCATTGACTATCTCACAAAAAACAACCTTCTCTCAGACACTCAGCATGGTTTCAGAAAAGGACACAGTACCTCAACTGCTCTTCTTAAATTCTCCACCGATGTACTCTGCAAGATGGACAAAGGCCTACTCACTGGAGCAGTATTATCGATCTTACCAAGGCTTTTGATCTTGTTGATCATCCCCTGCTTCTCTCAACCCTGCATAGACTTAACTTCTCATCCTTAGTAGTTGACTGGTTTAACAACTACCTATCGAACAGATCACAACCTGTTAAATTCAACTCCGCTCTCTCGGATGTGACCAACACTGACATCGGAGTGCCCCAAGGCTCCATCCTGGGACCCTTTCTTCTTTTCTCACTATATATCAACAATATAGATAAAGCCATACTCTCCTGCTTAGCTATCCTATATGCTGATGATCTTGTCCTCTACTCCAGCGCTGACAAGGTTAACATCATTAATGGAAACCTCTCCTCGGATTTCAGGAATGTACAAACATGGCTAAATGCTAATACATTCATCCTCAACACTAAAAAGACCTAAGCCATGGTATTTGTCACTGCCCCCAAACTCAGGGCCTGTTAGGAACCCCTCCTAGTCCATGACTCTGGGGGGTCTCTCATCGATTGTGTCACATCCTTCAAATACCTGGGAGTCCTCCTTGATAAATCCCTTGACTTCAGTCTGCACATCCAGTCAACCTGTAAAGCAACAAATGCCAAACTTGGAATCGCCTACAAGACTAGTCACCTGTTAACACCATCCACTAAATTGGCAATTGCCAAGGGTATTCTGCTTCCAGCACTGACATATGGTGTCTCTACTTTTGCTAATGCCCATAAGACTGCTCTCCATAAATGGGATGTCGCGTATAACAACATATGCCAGTATGCCTCCTCTTCCCATCACCTCAAACACCACTGCACATTGTATAGCGACCTAGGCTGGCTCTCCCCAACTGCCTACTGACTATACTCCCTAGGGACCCTCACAGACTCTGTAATCTATAACCAAACCCCCTCCTCCCTTGCAGCTCTACTTGTACCACAGATACTTGCCCACGGACTACGCTTGGCAAATAAATTTCTACTTACCGTACCTAGGTGTCTTATTTCAAAAGGGTCTGGAGCATTTCACTGTACTGCCCCGGCCACCTGGAACTCCTTCCCTCCTGCCCTGAGGCAGGCAAACTCCCACCCAATCTTCAAAAAAGAACTATATTGCCACCTATCCCGGGACCCTTTCACATGCTTTGATCCCACTTAATGCCTCACAGCTAGTCACCCTATTCCTCCCATGACAATGCTGCACTTGTAAACAAGCTTTGCTATAAAATGTCTTTATAGCTGCCACTTAGTCCAGTTTCAGTTATTATTTGCATGTATCATCATCATAGGTATCATCATAGATACTTCAAGCTAATATGGACATTGCATCCATGGTGCTTGCCAAAAATATCAATGAACACAGAATTTAACATTGTCTCTAATTACTGAGTCTAAGTTTATTTTGAAGGAGTCTATATTTGGGCTATCTACTACCTCGGCTGGGAGGTGATTCCATGTTGAAACGACCCTATGGCTAAACCAATACCTTCTTCGCAGAGTATTCCATTTTGACAAGTATAATTGCTTAGAGTGTCTTCTGTTTCTTACTCTATTGTCAGTAAGAGTGATTCCTAGTTCATTACTAAGGATGGGGTCGCTTGCCACTCTAAATAGTAGAAACATGTCTCCCCTCAGTCATCTATACTGAAGCGTATACAAGTTAAGCAGTCTCAACCTGGATTCATATGGCTTGTTTACCATCCTTATAATGGCTCTAGTAAGTCTTCGTTCTATTCTCTCAATTTTTAAAATATCTTCCTCATAATATGGGGACCACACTTGGGCAAAGTATTCAAGATGTGGCCTCACCAAGGCAATATACAAAGGGACTAATACTTCACTCTTATGACTAGATGCATGCCTGAATATACAACTCAGGTTTTGATTAGCTTTATTTATTTGGATTTTACAGTCGGTTCTGAATTTCAGCTCAGGGTTAACAATTATTCCAAGATCCTTTTCTTGCTTGGTTTCAAGAAGAGCAACGTTCCCTAGTTTGTACACATGATATTTGTTGTGTATTTCCAGATGCATAATTTTGCACTTTGTGGGATTTAAGGCTAATTTATTTATGCTAGACCAAGTTAATATGTTGTCCAGAGCTAGTTGAAGAGCAGTACTACTTGCTGTATTGTTTACCACAGTACCCAATCGACAATCATCAGTGAATTTTAATATCCATATATTGGGGTTACCGATGGTGAGAGTAGAAACATAAATGTTGAAGAGACAGGGGCCCAAGACAGACCCCTGGGGAACCCCGCTAGTGACAGGAGCCCAGTTAGAACATTCTCCATTTATAATGACTCTCTGCTTTCTTCCCTCCAACCAGTTAGCAATCCAGTTGACAATATTAGTTTTTAATTTAAAAGCTCTCAGGGTATTGATAAGCTCAAGATGTGGCTATTTATTGAATGCTTTAGTAAAGTCTAGGAACACAAGGTCCACAGAATTACCCTGGTCAATTTCGCTAGTAACTTTTTCATAGAAGGTTAATAGATTCATTTGGCAGGATCTAGATATACTAATGTCATCTTTTGTCACTTCTGCCTAGCTATATGTATTATCTCAAGTACTGTCTGACTTGATCTGTATTCTAACCTACCTGTACTATATACTATGTATTGTATAATCTCATCTCATTTTATGTATGTGTTCTCCTGGGTCGTGTCTGAAAATAGTCAACTTTGGCTAGCACACCTAACCCAGTTAACAAAAACTAAATAAATGAATAAATGGTAAGTGGAGTAGGGTGTCCCTGTAATAAACCATAGTGCACTGTGGTAGAGGGTGTCAAGCTTTGATAAGGCTGTAGTAGGACCTTGACCACATAAGAAGTTGGCATAGTCCAGTAACAGAAAGAAGGTGGCTTGGACAAGTCAAGTTTTGGCTTCAGTTTGTGAGTAGATGGGTGATACTAAAGAAGATGCCAAGCCTCTGTTTAAGTTTTTTAGACAATTCTTCAATGTGGGCAGAGAAAGTTAGTTTGTGCTCTATCCATACTCCTAGGTACTTGAATTTGGACACAAAATCAAGCAGTTCCCCTAAAAGAGTAGTGATTTGGGGCAGTGTGTCCACAGTAACTGCGTGTGATGTCTTAGACAGGGGTGCAAGGAACGTTGCCTTGGTTTTCTTTGTGTTCAACAACAGTTTCAGATGGAGGAGATTATGCTGGAGCTGACTGAACTCACTTTGGAGGTCTTGGAAGATTGTCGCTGGAGAGGGCCTGGCAATATAAAGCACTGTGTCATCGGCAAACAGGTGTATATTAGCAGTTTTGATGCCAGAGTGACTGTTATTAATATAATTGGTAAACAGAAGTGGTCCCAGAATGGAACCCTGGGGTACCCCTCTCGAGAGGGTTTTTAGGGGGAGAGGTCACCTTCAGCTTTAACTTGCTGCAGGTGACCAATGGGATAGCTGTCAAACCATTTCAATGCCATGTTGTCTAGACCAATATTATGGAGGATGTTAAGGAGTAGGCTATGGTCCACTGTATAGAAGCCCTTACTTAGGTACAGAAATAAAGCACATATGTAGTTCCTATTATCCAAAGCATTCAGCCAGTCATTTGAGACCTTGGCAAGAGCGGATATGGTACTGTGGTATTGTCTGAATCCAGATTGGACAGGTGTAAGCAAATTGGTCGAATCAAGATGGTTTCTGATTTGTTGATTAACTAACTTTTTGAGCATTTGGATAGAGTGGAAAGAAATGAGATGGGCCTATAATTATTAGGATCACTGGCATCTCCAGTCTTGAATAGAAGGACCACATGAGCTGTTTTCCAGACAGTGGGAATAGATCCTTGTGACAGAGACAGATTAAAAATGTGAGTAATAGGGGGGCTAGGATGTGGTAGCTCATTTTTAAGGTGTACAGATTGATGAGATCAGCACCTGCTGATTTTCTGGTACCCAAGTTAAGAAGCAGGTCCTCAACCTGTTTCAGGGTAATCGGGCTAAATGAGAAGATCATTTCCGGGGATGATGGGGCTGTGGTAATGGGAGCCTGAGACTGCCCATAGTACTGATCATGAAGTTTCTGGGCAGCAGAGGTATCAAAGGCCAGCCCAGCGATAGCAAAATGATTGTTGAGGCACTCTAGGATTGATGGTTTGTCTGTGAGGGTAGATCCTCCGGAGGAGGATTTTAGAGGGGAGTGAGTTAGTGGATCTATGATCTTCTACTTCTTTCAAAGTTTCCCAGAATGTGGGGGAACAGTTTGCAGAGACATCTAGTTTAGTACTATAGTATTTTGTTTTAGCCATTCTGATAAGCTTTGTACACTGGTTTTGAGCTGTTCTGAATGCTGAGTAGTCCGAGGGGAGCCTTGTTTTTCGAGCTTTTTTCCAAAGAAAATCTCTGTGAATTAGTGTGGCTTTTAGACTGGAAGAGAACCATGGGCAATATTTTTTTTTGGTTCTTATTTTAAGTAGGGAGGCATGCTTATTTATGTTGTTCATGAGTATTCTGTGGAAGATCTTGAATGCTTCAGCCACAGAAGGGGCCACGTAGAATTCCTGCCAGCTTGAATATTGGAGCTCTGACAGGAAGGCACAGAGGTCCAGTTTGTGGTAGTTCCTCTTATGAATATATCTAGAGGTTGAGCTAGGATTTGATGCAACCTAATGCAGGCAGTGGTGCAGTGGTTACTGAGATCTTTAAAGAAAATACCTGAGTGTGTAAACAAGTGGGGCTTGTTTACCAGGATTAAATCTAACAGAGTACTATGGTCTGCATATTTAGTGTTTAGGCGTGTGGGTTCGAATATTAATTGAGTAAGGCGAAAGGAATCACATAATTCTTTTAGGGGCTTGGAAGAGTCAGAAAGCGAGTCAAAATTAAGATCACCCATAATGATGAACTCAGATGTGAAGGTGGCAAGGATGTCTTTCAGGTGTGTCAGTAACAACAAAAATGGAAAGGGACCTGGGGGTAGTTATATCAGATGACCTAAAGGTGGGAAAGCAATGTGAGAGGGCAGCAAGGAGGGCTGGGGGGATACTTGGATGCATAGGAAGAGGCATCACCAGTAGAAAACAGGAAGTTATTATTCCTCTGTACAGACAGCTAGTGTAAGACCCATCTGGAGTACTGCGTGCAGTTCTGGAGACAATCTCCTCAAAGACATAGACAGGATGGAAGCTGTCCAGAGGAGGGCACTAAATGGTGTGGTCTGCACCCAGAAGACATATGAAGAGAGACTTAGGAGCTTAATATGTATAGCCTCGAGGAAAGGAGGAGAGGGAGACATGATAGAAACTTTCAAGTACCTCAAGGAATCAACAACGTCCAAGAGGGTAGCATCTTTCAAAAAGAGGTGTGCAAGAACAAGGGGCACAATTTGAAGATAGAAGGGGGTGGCTCAGAGGTAATTTGAGGAAGTATTTTTTCACAGAGAGGTTGTGGATGTATGGAACGGCCTTCCAGGAGGTTGTGGAGTCAAAAACAGTGGTGGAATTCAAGCATGCATGGGACAGTCATAAGGCAATTCTAGGGGGTGGGGGTAGGAAGAAGTAGGCTGCTGGTTAACTAGGACCTGCAGCTTATCCATCAGGTAGGGAAATGGGCAGACTGGGTGGGCCAAGCGGTCCTTATCTGCTGTCAAATTCTATGTTTCTATGTTACCTTTGTGACCAGCCGACGGTGATCTTTAGCACCCAATGAGAAGGGGAAGGATTCAGAGAAGGATAGATGAACTCTTAGTGTGAGATATTCAAACTCCTTACCCACTGAAGTGGATCTAATAATCAAAGCCTGCAATTTATCTTTTAGATAAATAGCCACCCCCCCCCCACCTTGCCTGTCAGTTCTCTGCATATTATAAGAGGGGAGATTGACTTCGGAGTCTTGCGTGCCGGATTTAAGCCAGGTTTCAGAAACCACAATAACATCAGAAGAGGTATGATTAACCAAGGTATATAAGGAGTCAAACTTTTTTAGCAGACTACAGGTATCGATTTGCACAAAGCTCAGCCACTTTAGGTGTGTAAGATCAACCGGAGCATTGATATTGGAAATTGGACTGGGGTTAATTTCAACATTGCCTGAGCAGAGATATATGATCAGTAGAATCTGTTTGAGGGCATGCAGGAGCATTCTTAGTGGTTTGTAGCATCTCTTTTTTGAGGAGCACGTGGCAAAGGGCAAATGGCCATCTGGTTGCAACCTGGGAGGACCAGGGAGGCAAACAGTAATGTCCTAGCAGAGAGCATGCAGGAATATTACAAAAGTGTACTGGAGGAACTGATGAAGGAAAGGGCCATACATGGTTGGTGCTACAGCCACAGGTGGAGGCAGCATATGGAATTATGATCATACAAATGGACATTAGGTTTAGGGTGTACATAAAGCTTAGGGAGGTATGGGTTGTTTGGGAAGGAATAATGGGCAGAGATTCACAGTTCAGATCTATCAAGCTTGATTTTGTGTGAGGGTTTAGTGATGGCAGTAGCATGCCAACCAGGCAGCAGACAAAAACAGGACAGTCCATCATGTCAAGTCTTAAGGATATGCAGCTGGCTGTTGAAGGATTGTAAGAGAGAGAAGAGCAAGTGTTTCTTTAAGACCAGTGTAGTCAGCCACAGTTCAAGTGGGCGGAGATGAACTGTATGTATGAACCACCAGCAAAAACATTTACTCAGGCAAAGGTGTGGAGAATAAATGTATTTAATATGGATGGGGTGGGGAAGGGGGAAGGAAAAATTAGACTAGGAGATGTGCACAGAAAAACAATTTGGTCCAGGAAAGCAGCTGTGGCAAATGCCGTAAATGCCTGAGTTGAATTTCAGGCTGAACTCAGAGCAACCAATCAAGGGCTGGTTGGTTCTTGCTGTAGCCAGTCACTTTCCTGGGCTCCAAGTCTGTGGGAGAGGTGGAGCTGCTAGGCTGTACCTGGAGAGTTGCTTCTGTGGCCATGGAGGGCTTCCAAGTGCTGCCGCCATCTTTTTTCAAGCCATGGCTGCTTGGGCATAAAAGCCCAGTAGGACTAGCTTAAGGAAAGAGAGACAGGGAACTGATTAAAAGAGGTACTATCACAGTAGGACAGAGCTGTTAAATTGTTGGGTGTGGAGAAAAGCAATTTAGGGCAGGCTAGGGGTGGAGGTGGAAAGCAGTTAAGCAAAACGCTGGGTGTGAGAGAGGGGAATGAGGAGGGAAGAAAGGAAACAAAAAATATATGCTGTTAAGTTCAGCAGCAGGACAAAGGAGAAATGGGGACGGGGAGTCGCTTGGTAGAGAAATGGCTGTCCGGGGGTTAAATGTTGGCATCACTGAGAAACAGGGCAGTTGAACTACCTAGGCACCAATTCCCATATATGCTTAGTGTAGAGAGAGAGAGAGAGAGAGAGAGAGAGAGGTGGGGGGGGGCACAGTAGAGCAGAGGGACAAAGTTACAGATAGAGATTAGTAATAGGTAGGCAGAGGGGCAGGAAAAGAGGAATACAATTTCAGCATAAGCTGCTAATAGCATGACGGGTAATACTTTTTAAAGACAACAGAACAGTTCTTACACCTACAGGATAAGGCAGCAGACTACAACTCTAACAGCACTGCTAGGACTAGGTTTAAACAGCTACTACCGAGTAAAATCGCTAATTTTCTTATTCAAAAAAACAGCTAAATTTATAATAAAAATTAGACTTTTGTTTGTTCATATAAAGGCTTGCAAGCAGAATCACATTCAATGTATTTTGAAAGTACTGTATGAAGAATTGCTTTAAAAAAATAAATAACAGCTATCACTTGTCAGCAACATGTAACCTGCTGACAAACGTCTATTGATATGTAGTTGACATTCACCAAGATCTGCAATTAGTGTTTTGGCCAAAAAAAATGATTGAAACCTACAAAAATAAAATGCACGTAATTCCACTTCAAAACTTATAGTAACAGTAGTAGTACTAAAATTTTTATTCAGCATTAAACATAAAATGGAAAAAGTATAGTTAACTTCAAAAATATGTTATCACCTCTGTTTATACTTTTTATGATGACTATTAGCTACATAGTCACCCTACTGTGTAGCAAGGTGTAATGTATTATAGATCAAAGGAATGCTCCTGACCAATCAAACAGCAATTTTACTCTGTGTGTGAGACACTCTTATTCTGTGAAGAGCGTCTCACATGCAGCTGCCCTGGAAACAGACACATTTGAGGCTGGCTTTATTAAATGTTAACATATTATTGATTGATCTTGATCAATACTATATTAATAACACTACAGAGACTGCTCTTATGGTTGTAGAGAGTGGCCTCACTTACAGTACATCCTTTGTGTATCAGAACTGCTCACTTTTGATTGGCAGTTCTCATATTTTAAGAATGCGCATGAGGCTGCTCTAACAACCATAAGAGTGGTCTCAGCAACGGTATTAACATAAAGTGTAGTCACTTGTTCATGTACTCTCACTCACTGCTATGGATTAGAACCATATATGTCCATAATCAATCAAAGACAGAGTTTGTATGTAGTTGACACCAGACTATACTACACTATGCCACACAACAAATTTTACATATACTATACAAAACTGCAATAATTGCATTTTAGAAAAGCTTTAAAATTGACTTAATTTGAGATGTGGCATGGAGGGCTGAGGCTCTGGATGTGCTCTCTCCTGTTATGTTGGCAACCCAGGTTCGGCAATGGACCAGGGTCACTCAGGGACCAGCTGGGAGAAGAAGAGCTTAGGATCCATAGATGGCTCTCCTCCTTCCGGGAAAGGGACAGGGCATGCCGCTCCTTGCCTGCCACCCAGCAGAGGCTGGGCGGCACTGCATTGGGTTGTGTCTCTGATAGATGGGTGCAAGCACTGAGTACAAGCACCGTCTTTTCAATACACTCCCATTTTCCATTGCATGCATACCAACCTTTTGGCAGGGAAACAGGAAAACATGGGAAAAGCAGAGGCTTTACATCAGGAAGCTCCATCTGCCTGCCCCTACCTATACCATCACCATGTGTCCCTGCCAACCACATCCAAATCCCTGGGAAAGGAGGATGAACCTCTCTCTCCGAGCCCCACCATGATGGGGTAAGCCGAGGGGGAACAGAAGCAGCTGAGTCTTGAGGAAGATGGTGGCAGTTGGGTGAGGCAGACACTGCCTGAAGAGTCAAGCCAGCACCCTGAAGAGAGAAACAGCTCTAAAGGAAAGAAAATTACTTCATTTATTGAGCAGGCCCAATAGCATGGTGGTAGAGGTACTGCCTGCTGTGCAAGTGACCCAATTTCAGGAATGGACTCATGTCAATAAGGGGCTGGCTGGTGGAGGGATGATTGAGCATCCCTTGAACACCTTTCCTGTCTCCTCCCTCAGAGAGGGGTGAACGCACATCCCGCTGGTTGGCTGCCATGTGAAGGAATTTGGGTGTCAGTAAAGCAGGATGGCAGGCATTTGGAGAAGGGACCCTACACCTAGTTGCTGGGGCATTTCCATGGAGGTGAAGCATGCCCATTGCATTATTGCATGCATGTGGATACAAGGTAAAAATGTAGCGAAAAACCTCAGAACACAGCTGGGGATGGTCCGATCACCTGCAGACTTAGCAACAATGACTGAGCCACTCCAGATTATGTCCTGTGGCGAGGACATACCGGAGAAAGCAAAGTCCCAGTGAAATAAGGTTACAGGTTGGGGGGATCAGTTCAGATAAGAGGCCCGTATGGGGAGATTAAGTAAATAAATTCAGAACTGAAAAAAAAACTGGCTTCATTTTTCCTGTTTTCTCACTGATGTTAATATGGGTTTTCAAGCAGAATTCATTTACAGTGTGCTTGATGGTTCTTTAGAAAAACATGGGTTTCAGTTATCTGTCAATGTCAGCAACATGTAAACTGCTGACAAATAACTTTTTATACTGTATGTTGTGACCATCACTGACAACTGCAATTCTTATTTCTTTCTAAAAAGTGAAAACAACATACAAAAAGCATGAAACACAAGGGCCAGGATGTTCAAAGGCCTGGACTATAGCTCGCTAAAAGTTTGCTCCTGGAGCAAGTTAGTGCTTGGAGCAACTTACAGGTATTGTAACATGCTTGAAGCATGTTGTGAGTGCTAAAAGTATTTTCCAATATACCAGCTGAAGGATGCAGACACTAACCTGTTAGATCCTCATAAACCAAAACCCCCTACTGGCCACATGAGTTATGTGGCAAATTACGAGTTACAGAAATGCCAGAAGCAAACATTCTGTTAGCACTCATAATAGGCAATTGCTCCAGTATGAAGCAATCTGCTATATTGAAACTTCTCCATGCAAATAACCCTATAGCAGAGACAAGGCACTATGGTACCATTTGCATCACACTATGGCCTCATTGCAGGTCAGAAGCAGCTGCTTCAGAGAAAGTATCAGCCCCCACCTGTTTGCCATTCCAATAGGTGCAGCATATTCCCTAGCAGTCTAGTGCCCTCTGGCTTGCTCACTGTTCTAATATTGCCATTCCCAATCTTTGTAATTCAAATGGCCTCCCCAACCCTGATAACTGTTCAAAGAAATATTACACTCTTCCCTGGCAGTCTAGTGACACCACTCCCACCCCGATTCATTGCTTTGATAAAGATTGCAACCTTACCTGGTAGTCTAGTGGCTGCTCACCTATGATCACTGTTCCAAGATATGAAACTTCAGTTCTTGGTAATCTAATGGCCCCTGCCCCTGATCACTGCTCTGAGACATGGCAGCATGACCTCTGGCAGTCTAGTGTCCCCCCACACCACGATCCTTATGCTATTGCCCCCTTCCCCCCACACGTAGCACTGAGACAACAGTTTGCACTCACCTACCACTCACCATCACAGCCACCATGTACTGTACACAGCTACTGTAAATTGTTAGTAAGTATCAATGCAAACCTACCATACATGTACACAGACTTAGAAATAAATACCAGTAGACAGGAGAGCAAGCAATATCTTAGGCTCCATATGGTGGCAAGGCACCAAACCTGGGTGGTATCCTAAACACCAAGTCCCTCATGGGCCATGAGGGGATGGATTTATGACACCCCAGGTTTGGTACTATGCCAGTGTATGGTGCTATAGATATGGCCCAGTCACCAGATTACTGCACTGATTTTATAAATCTGGTAACATATGTGGTAGGTCAACATTTGAGTTAGTCAGAGTCACAGAAGTTGTGTGTGGTAGATAGCTGCTGACAATAGTGGTGGTGAGTGGTGGGAGAGTTCCAGCTGCTGTATCAACATCTTGTAAGGGAGCAGTGGCATGTGGATTGAGCATGGTACAGCTGCAAGACTGCCAGGGATTGGGGTGTCATGTGGACATATCGGCAGCCAGGGAAACTTGGGCTGCAGTACACCATACCATGACTTCTCTATCCTTGGGTATAAGCTGTACAGAAGGGACAGGGGAGTAGAAAAGGGCTGGTAGCAATTTATGTAAGGGAGAAAATAACCTGTATGAGGGAAGAGGCAGAGGAGGAGAAGGCAGAGATACTGTGGGTGCAGTTGCAATCCACTAGTGGAAAGATTGTAAGGCTGAGTGTGATTTACAGACCACCAAACCAGGCAGGGGAAAAGGATGGGGAGTTGAGTTCTTTAATAAGGACAACTGCTGGCAATGGTGAGGTAGCAATCATGAGGGACTTCAGTCTGCCCAAGGTGGATTGGATTATCTGACCCATAACCTGCATCAGGAGTCATTTAATCCTGGATGTAGTGCAATGTAGATTCCTGGATCAAGGTGTCATGAAAACCACCAGGGAAGGAGCAATCCTAGATCTGCTACTGACAAATGGGGAACATGTTTAGGACATCCAGGTTGAGGAGCCCTTGGAAGGAAGTGACCACCGTACAATGTGGTTCAGGTTGGATATGAGGATGGAGAAGGCAAGCACCAAGACCAGTGTCCTAGACTTCAAAAGGGCAGACTTCAGGAAGATGGGGCACCTGCTAAGGGGACACTAGCCTCAATGAATGGATGGGGGTGGATCAGCCATGGTTCATCATCAAAGAAGGGATAGCAGCAACTACATATGTGTGTGTGTCAGATTGAAAGGGAAAATTTCCAGGGCCAAAGCACCCAGCTGGTCTAACAGAGAAGTAGCCCATCACAGTCAGGGATAAAAGGACTGCTTGTAGGAAGTTATGGAGGACTTAGAAGGATGAGGACAGGGAGAAGTACCAAAGAAAGGCCAATGATATGGGGAAAGCAATCTAGTTGGACAAAGCCAGGGAGGAATTGTAGATAGCAGAAGTGATTATAAAAAAGGGGAAAATCATTTTTTAATACATTAGGGAGCAGAGGGGCAAGAAAGATGGCATTGTTCAGCTAAGAAGAGGAGTGGAGAGGGATGGGTGAAAGGCAGTGGGGATAAGGCACAGGTATTGCATGAGTACTTCTGTTCTGCCTTTGGTGGTCCAGTACCACGATCACTCAAAGGTTGGCTAGGGATGGAGGACTGAGAAACATAGATGGCTCTTCACCTTCAATGAAGGGGACAGCAGATGATACTCATTGCCTGCTACCCTACAGAGGTTTGGTGGCACTGCATTGGGTTGTGTCTCTGACAGCTGGGTGCAAGCACTGAGTATGTGTAGTGTCTTCACACTACACTCCCATTCCATTGCATGTGCACCAGCCTTTGGGTGGGGAAACAGGAAAACATGGGAAAAGCAGGGGCTGTACATCAGGAAGCCCTATCTGCCTGTGCCTAACTATGCTATTGCCTTGTGTCCCTGTCAACCACATCCAAATCCCCGGGAAAGGAGGATAGACCTCCTTCCCCCAGCCCAGCCATGATGGGGTAAGCCGTGGGGGACCAGAAGCAACCGAGTCCATGTGGGAGATGGTGATCAAAGGCTGAGGCAGACAAGGGCTGAAGAGCCAAGCCTGCACCCCAAAGACAGAAACAGCTCTATGGAACAAAAATTTACTTCATTTATTGAGCAGGTCCAATAGCATGGTGGTAGAGGTACCACCTGCTACACCAGTGACCTGGGTTCAGAAATGGACTCTGGTCTCTTGGGGGCTGGCCAGTGGAGGGAGGACTGAGCATCTATTTGACAGCTTTCCTGTCTCCTTCTTGAAGAGGGGGAAATGGAGGGGGGAACGCACACCCTGCTGGTTGACTGTCACCTGGAGGAATCTGGGGGTCAATGAAGCAGGACCATACAGTCATTCTAGAGTGTTGTGGTTAAGTTCTGAGAAGGGCTGAGGGTCGGTTCAGAACCAACCAATCAGACTCTACCCTTACAGAAATATAAGTGTGCTGGGTACATGCAGAATCAATCAATCAAACTTTATTTAACCAGGCGTGGACACCATTGAGCAAGCTCATTTTCAAGGTGGTTCTGGACATAATACAGAACAGGGGTAACAATGTAGGGGAGGCAGGGGGATGACATAGAACATTAGGTGAGATAAGCAGGCCTATACATATGTAATTCACATATGATACATAAAAGTGAAGTCGTAACTGGCACGCCAGTACATACAAAATACAGTTGTAGGAATATACAGGCCTGTACAAAAACAGCACACATAGGATGCATAAATGCGAAGTCAAAACTAGTATACCAATTGATACATAACTAACATTGATATCAAGTCTTAATTAGAGTTCCAGAGGCAACATATAGTACATTGGTATTCATAAGTAACAATCAGTTATACAAAGGGAACAGGTATAAAGAAGAGGTGATCGCAGTTGTACCAGATGTGGGAGCGAAACAAGGGGCTACTGATGCTCAGTAGAATATGAACATGTACATAGAGCAGGTGGGGGGGAGGGAGAGGGCAGGGGAAGGGCAGAGAGATTAAGAAATGCTATACACCCCACACTAGGAGAAAGAAGGGGTGGTAGCAGATGTACCAGCTGCGGGAGTGATACAAGGGGCTACAGGTGCCCCTTGCATGCCACATGCTTAACTGCAGTGTTTGCTTCCAGTTCACATACACAAAGTGAACCTAAGCGAACCAGGTCTAAAAAGCAAATCAGGTTTGCATGCTTCAAGCTTGACATGTGTGCAGCAGGTAAGCTGGTGCAAACAACTTCTAAAAGTCACATCAGGTTCGCGTGTTGCACGCTTGACATGAGTGTAGCAGTTAAGTTGGTGTGAACATCATTTAAAAATCACATCAGGTTTGCATGTTGCATGCTTGCCATGTGTGCAGCAACTAAGCTGGGTCAAATCTCATATAAAAAACATACCAGTTTCTATTTATTATACTGCTGCTAGCAGTTAGAGCCATTAAATTACATTTTCTTTGATTTCCCATTAAAATTAGGTAAACTCATTCATTCTGATTATTTTGCAAGTTGTTTAATGGCTTTTGATTTTTTTGTCATTAAATTGCCATTAGTTTATGAAGTATTGTTTGCTTACTGCATTAAATGCCTAAGATATAGTCAGCCAACATCCCCCATTCCAGATTTGCGAAGAGGGGTGTCTGTGTTGTGAAACCTGATCTTTTTGTTTTGGGCCATGCAAATCCCCTTATGCACATTTAGTGCTACAAATGTTTCTCCATGACTGTTTTGGATCACTTACTTTCCCTTTGTCACCCTGTATGAAGCAGATACTGTATAGCCATGCTTAGCACTCTTTGTGCTGAGTAGGGTCTTGGAAGCATGCACCATAACTCACATTTTGTCACCGAAACGAGGGACATGGACACTCAAAATGAGGGACACTAACCCTCACGATGATCAGGACACATTCTGAAACATGGGGATACAGTACCTCAGAACATAGTGGAAAACATTGTATTTACTTGTACTAATATTAGCACCTGAGAATGAATTTCTACCATAAAGCAGGGGTGCCATTTAGGTAGGTCAGAGGGGGGCAGTTGCCCCTTCCCCCTGGCATTTGTGCCTAGGTTGTTGTTATGGTGTGGCAATAATAGCATTAAATTTGGATTTAATCTTTTGCATTATAAGTGCCCCCTGACCTGTGTGCGCTCACACTGCATGTGCACTCCTGAATCGACTGTCTGTATTGTGTTGTCCACTCTCTTATCTACAGTATTAGCAGTGGTGCCATCATCCATGATGTGGAGGAGCTCCAGCCAAGCAAGAGTATGAGTCATGCGAGTGTGACACTGTCTTTCCCACCAGAGTAGACAAGCTGCACGCTACAGCTTTGGAGGAGTTGGTGAGCACTGAATTCTCAATAGCAGTGTTTTGGCAGCATATTTTGGTTGGCCTACTCTTAGTGAGATTCCATCTCCTCTGGTGGTTGAAGGGGCAGAGGGTGAGGTAGAAGCTAACTTGAGGCCAGGCTACCTATTTACCTATTAAGAGTACAGACCAGACAGAAGTAATTTTGTCTGTACTTTCTGTTTCTATTCCAGTCCTGGAACTCTCTTGGGCTGCCCCTGCTCACCTAATGCCACTGCTACTGCTCACCTGAAGCCCTGCCTCCTCAGAAATAGCCACCCTTCACCTACCTCCAGCCAGCAGACCCTCCAGCTCTGAATCCTCTGGGGTAGGGCCACCTCCACTCTGGCTGTCTACAACTCAATGTGCCAACTGAGGAGGTGGAAGGACGGGGGGTGGGGAGACTTGGACATGGTATTGTGCCTGTGGTGGCGTGGTCCTGAGACTAGTCATTGCCTATACAGGACCTGGGATTTGTGCTGTTTTTTTCCCCCAGGAGCGCAGACATGCAATGACATCAGCATGGTGGAGCCATAGACGTCCACTACACTCTCCCCCTTAATGGCATTGCACTAGTATTACCTCTGGTCTCCACTGGGGATCTCTACTGTTCTGGATGCTCCCTAGATCCCTCCCCAGGGAGAGGAGAGCAGTCCATCGGATGCTCAAACTTCTCCATCCTCTTCCAACCCCTGGTGCCCGAGCTCACTCCCGAACCCAGGTCTCCAGTATGGTGCGAGGTGTGGCATCCAGTGCCTCAACCCTCAGTGCCACCGGGCCAGCTCAAACAGAAGTAATTAAGTAGTTTTGTGGGTAAATGTGTGTATTGGGGGTGGAAAGACCCACATGTGTTTCCATTGGTATGTGTGCTGCAGTTCAGCTGTGCAGCTGAGATGAGGAGGGACAAGAAAATTAAAAAGTATAGCAGTGGCTATAGCATGCCACATGCGTGCAGATGTATGCAGGTTTGTATTGAAGTACAAGTAAACCATATGTGTGCAGCCAGTATAGCTTAGTGGTTAAAGGCACTGAACTGCAAACCGGGACACTTGGAGACCTGAAGACCTGGATTTGAATCTCATCAACCCCAGCTTGTATATGGTGTGATCCTGAGCAAGTCACTTAACTTTTATGTGTGCAGTTATCAATGACCACTTGCTTTTTGCATGCATGCCATATGCATGCAGTCTGTTCCAATTTAACATAAAAAGCATGCTTTCCACGCTTGCTGCACACATGCTAGATGCATGCAATAGGTTCTAATTTAACATTTAAATCATGCTTGCAGCATGCATATTATATGGGTAATTTTATGTGTGCAACATGAAAACATTTCATATAATTATTTCTGTAAGGGTAGGGGTAAGCCACCTCAGTGTTACTGCCAAGGTCTACTGATAGGCTACAGTGGTTGCTATGTAAAGGAAGACTACAACTCATGATCTCACTGAAGAATGTAATCAGATAGTGTGTCTTCCTCCCCTAGGCTCCTTGTTTTAAAGTGGCACAACTCTATTAGGGAGACATGGCAGATGCTTAACTTTTAGCTATTAAACATATTCTTATCAGATGTTAGCACACTGTTTTGATTCCCTGGCTGTTAGAGATGTCTGACTTTACTGCACTAGAAAGATCTTCAACATTCTACCTTTTATTTAAGTAGATTGTGTTTGGGTCTGTCTTGGCTCTGTAAAGCTGCTGTGTTTCCCTAATGATATATTGCAGAAGGTCATTGTCTTGTTTAGAAATCTTTGTTCCCAGTTTGCTAAATCATGTTCGCATTCTACAATTATCTTGGTGCTTAATGTATGTGTGAATATAATTCTAGTATAATAATCAGCTTCCCCTCTTTTTCCCATAGGGAAACCGTGGCATAATTTGCCGTTTTAAAGGAGTGTTTGTAACGGCAAACATGCGCACGGTTTCCCTTGCTGTGCGCATCCTCATGCAGCAACACCACCACTCAAGACCGCTGACCACTTCCATCTCTCTCGAAAAAGCACCGCCACCGCCAGAAGAACTCGGTGGTAAGTTCTTTTTTTCCCCCTACACAGTGAAAATCTCACAAACCAGGACAAAAAACAAAATGTTTTAAAATACGCCGATTCAAATCGGCACCTAAGAAGCCACACGGCAGATGCACCGGAAGCTTTTTATTTTATATAATTGCTGAGGCAAAAAAGGGAAACCCAGCAATTATATAAAATAAAATATGAGTCAGATGTGTGTCAAACTCGATTTTACACACACCCTCATTGTGGGATGCTTTTCACAAACCCATCGGGCTTCGCCCTCGGGGTTTATGTAGCATCCCACAACTCGGGTGTATGTAAAATCTCGTTACACACCCTGACTCATACTTTATTCTCTATATACTTGCACCAATACCAGAGAGAGGAAGGTCAACTGGCCACTGCGCAGGGTCACCATAGATCAATCAGCTGATCTAGGTACAATGTGTGCTGTGTTTCATACGTATGATGATAATTGGGTCCTTCTTGCCACCACACTCTAGAACAACTGTGCAATACTCTAAGAGAGACTGCAAGAACAGATTACTGAAACCTGCAAAGATAAACTATGTTTTATTTTTTATTTATTTATTTGTTTCTTGGATTACAATACCTTTGAGCCAGGGGCACTTTTACAAAGGTTCCACATCAACAGAATGAATAATATACACAACATAAGCAGCAATGAATACAACAATCTGACAAAGTGGTAAATAGCATAAGCAATATTAGTACATTGAAACTTTGCATATAAAATAATAGAAGTCAGGAGCAGCCAACTATGGCCTTGTTGCTAGATAAAAGAAGGGGGTGGAGGAGTAGTGGGTAAGTTAGGGCAGATAGTGAGGGGTGTGGGAAGAGGTAGGATCATGCAGGGCAAGAATAAGACTTGGGTGGCATGAAAAAAGGGTGTTGGGGTGGAGGAGGAGGAGGAGGACCACTGGGAAGGTGGAGGTGCTGCTGAAATACTTGTAGGAAAGGTTTAGGTACATACATTGAAAGCAGCCTTAGACTTTAGAGCATGAGGGGATGACCTATGAGTGAACAGTCACAGTTGCTAAGTGCGGTGAGGTGTAGGCGAAGTTTACACTTGCAAGGGCCCAACTTGGGCACTGTCTGAACTGCAGCCTGGAAGTCATTTAGACAAAAAGATGCACGGTATGCAAAAACTCGCTGTGCCTGTGATGTGTGGCAGAAGGGGACTTGAACAGTATGTCTTGACATACCTCGGGTTTGATGTGGGTTGATCGCTTGTTTAATGAGATTCTATATGACTGGAGGGGTTTGGCCAAGGCAGGCTTTTTTTGTAAGGAGGCAGGTCTGGTATTTCACCCTACTCTTGAGATTCAACCAGTTTGTTTGCTCATACAGTTCACAGGTATGGGTGAGTCAGTGTGCTCTCGTGATTAACCTGCAAGCTTTGTTTAGGTCTATGTTAACCCTTTTTGAGTGTGGTGTCAGTTGCTGCACTGTACACAACTAGTCCATAGTTGATGATGGAGATTATGAAGCTGTTAACTGCTAACCGAAGTGCATCAGGGGTCAGGCAGTGCCTGTGCCTGTCTAAGAGATCGATCCTGGAATTTACTGCCTTAGCGGCTTGATCCACATGGGTGGCATAGGACAGTGAGCTGTCAAGGGTTACAGTATTCCAAGGTATTTAAAGTTCTGGACTTGCTCTAGAGTGTTGCTCAGGCTGTTTCAGATGGTTAACCTGTACAATTTATGCTTGTTGTGGAGGTTATTGAAAAACATGACATGAAGAGTTTGTGCTTAGAGAACCAGTCCTCAACAGATGAGAAATTTTGTTGGACCTCAGCCTGAAGGTGGAGCTGATCAGGTTGGCTAAAGACAATAACAGCGTCATCTGCGAAGAGTAGAATTTTGGTAGTACTGGCCTGTGGGAGGTTGTTTAGGAAGCGACTGAAAAGTGATGGGCCCAGAATCAAGCCCTGAAGGGCACTGGAGCAGACTATTCAGTTGTCTAAGAGAATGCCATTGATTTTAACCATTGGGATCTGCCCACAAGGTAGCTATTGAACCATTTTACAGTCTCGGGTGAAAGTCCTGTGGTGGATCGTGAGTCAAGCAGAATAGTGTGGCTTACTGTGTCAAAGACTTTGGTGAGGTTGCTGTATATCGACCCCACTAAGTGACCCTGATCAATTGTGCTATGAATTTAGCTAGTGAATTCTAGCAAGGCTGTGGTAGTACTATGTGCCTTATGGAAGCCATGCTGTTGTGGAAATTGGATCTGGTATTTACCAATATACTCAGTTAGTTGATCTGATACAATTCTTTCCAAGGCCTTCGAGAGTGGGGGAAGGATTGAGATAGGGTGGTTGTTTGTATGAAGGCTATGGTCACCACTTTTGAAAACAAGGGTGACTACGGCTGCCTTCTATCTATGGGGAACTGATCAAGGCATAGGGAGAGATTCAGAAGTTTAGTTAAGGGAGCTAGGACCTCATCAATGGAGAGGTTTAGAAGTTTTAAGTCAAAACAGTCACTGCTATATCTTGACTTGCCAAGCACCCACTGCAGATACTTTCTGGCCTCTTACTTAGCGAATGTCCTAAAACAGAAGGGGGGGCATGATGGGTGCCCTCACTGTGCCCCTTCGCAGTAGGCACAGGTACATCAAAGAAGTCAGGTGGAAGTACGCTGCTAAGGTCAGAGAAGGCCGAGTTAAAAGTAGCTGCAATTTCCTTGGGGTCCTGGGTGATTTCCCCATTTAATGTAAGTATAGATTGGGATGACTTGCTGGTTTTGCCCATGAGGTCGTGCATATTTCCCCAAAATTTCCTACCATCCCCCCAGGAGTTTGAGAGCTTTTCACTGAAGTGGCAGATGACAGAATGAATCTCCCAAGTACACGCATTCCTGGCAGCTTTGTACCATTCCAAATTTGCCTGCTTTCCGGTAGCCTGGGCACGGTACCACACATTGTCCCTGGTGGCCATGAGACTGAGCAGGGATGGGGTAATCCAGGCATTGTTTGTTCCCATAATCTTATGCATTCTTAAGGAGTTGTGGATGTCACAAGCTGTAGTAAACTTCAAGATGACGTACTCAAGAGCTTGGTCCACATTTTGGGCAGTCAGTTGGTGACCCATCAGTTTATCTGAGGTGGGTCTTGAGGAGTTCAAGATGCCTATACTTCAGAACATGATGTAAGATATTTTTGCAGGCAGCTTGGGGGCCCAATTTGACCATTGACAGAGGATGGAGGAATGGTCATTAATCAAGTCAGGAAGGACAATGGTGTTAGAGATTCTCTTAAGGTGATTGGTTAGAATCCAGTCCAACAGAGAACTAGAACCAGTCCTGTAGTTTATTCTGGTGGGGGAGTTGACCAATTGGGACACAGTAAAGGTGAAGCTAGCATCCTTATAGGGAGCAACCTCAGGATCTAACCAGTTGACATTGAAGTCAACTAGTAGCATCACTTCACAGTTTTGGTGCAAACCGATTATGTATTCCCAGACCCTAAGCATCCCAGCAGCAGCATCTACTAGGAGCAGATTTATCCTGGACTCCCTTCAGGGTGCCTTCTTCAAGCAACTGGTCATGGAACCAACTCGGCAGAAGGCAATACTGGACCTTGTGCTCACAAACAGGGACAGTGTGATGGGGGTAACAGTGGGGGAGCACCTGGGTAACAGTGACCACCAGTCACTGTGGTTTGAAATCACAGAAAGAGCAGAACCAAACCACACAAAAACACATATCCTGGATTTTAGGGGGGCAGACTTTGGGACAATGGGGAGATACTTGAAAGGCATTAAGGGGAATGGGACAGGAATCAGGGGTTGAGGAACAGTGGGCAGTATTTAAAATGGGGATTACAAGAACAACAGAATTATGCATTAAGCAGGTTAGCAAGATGAAAAGGAAGAGGAGACCATTATGGTTTTCCAAAGAGGTAGCAAAGAAAGTGAAAGCCAAAAAGATTGCATTCAGGCAATACAAAAAGACACAGGCAGAAGGGGATAGGGAGAAGTACCAGGAGAAGCAAAGGGAGGCAGGGAGGTCAGTAAGGGAAGCCAAAGCTCAGACAGAAGAACACATTGCAAAATCAGTGGGTAGAGGGGACAAAACCTTTTACAGGTACATAAGTGAAAAAGAAAGACAAAGGGAGGGATAGTGAGACTGAAGGGGAGGATGGGGGCGTGTAGAGGATGACAACAGTAAAGCTACATATTGAACAGGTATTTCTGCTCAGTCTTTACTGAGGAAGAGGAGGGTAATGGGTCTGAAGGAGTACAAGGGTGAGAATGGTGGAGAACGGACACAAGTCCCTTTACACGAGAAAGGGTCCTGAAGGAACTGGAAGTAATAAGAGTTGATAAAGCAATGGGGCCAGATGGGGTGCACCCCAGGGTCCTTAAAGAACTAAGAGAGGTGGTGGCTGAACCTCTGGCTATCCTGTTTAGTCAATCACTGGAAACAGGGGAGGTACCCAAAGACTGGAGGACAGCAGATGTAGTCCCCTTATACAAAAGTGGGAACAAAGAGGAAGCAGGGAACTACAGACCAGTCAGCCTCACCTCGGTAGTGGGGAAGATCATGGAAGCACTACTGAAGGAGAGATTGGTGGAACATCTGGTTGTCAATGGACTACAGGACCCAAGGCAGCATGGTTTCACCAGGGGGAGGTCATGTCAGACCGACCTCATTGAATTTTTTGACTGGGTGACTAGGGAGGTGGATCAGGGAGGGCAGTGGACATGGCCTATCTGGACTCTAGCAAGGCCTTTGACACTGTGCCACATAGAAGACTATTTCACAAACTGGGGAATACGGGTGTGGGCAGGAAAGCAGTGTGGTGGGTAGGTAACTGGCTGGGTGGCAGGACACAGAGGGTGGTGGTAAATGGCTGTCACTCCACAGAGGGAAGAGTGACCAGTGGGGTACCACAGGGATCAGTGCTGGGACCGGTCCTATTCAACATCTTCATCAGTGACATTGCGCAGGACCTAGAAGGCAGAATTTCACTGTTTGCTGATGACACAAAGCTCTGTAACAGAGTAGACACACCAGAGGATGTAGACAGAATGAGAAGGGACCTGCAGAAACTTGAAGAATGGTCAGGGGTTTGGCAGTTGAAATTCAATGCAAAGAAGTGCAAGATAATGCATATGGGGCACAAAAACCCTGGCACAATATATCAGTTGGGTGAGGATATAGCATGCACCAAGCAGGAAAGGGGTCTTGGGGTTATCATCTCTGATGACCTCAAGGTAGAAACAGTGTGACAAGGCAGCAGGTAAAGCAAATAGGATGCTGGGATGTATAGGCAGGGCATCACCAGCAGGAAAAGGGAGGTCATAATTCCACCATACAAGACACCAGAGAGGCCACACCTGGAGTACAGTGTACAGTTCTGGAGACCATACCTACGTAAAGACATATACAGGGTAGAGAAGGTTCAGAGGAGGGCAACAAAGATGGTGCATGGATTGCATCACAAGTCCTATGAAGACAGGTTGAAGGAACTGAACATGTACTCCCTGGAGGAGAGGAGGGAGAGGGGAATGATGAGACATACAAGTATCTTACAGGAGGAATAGGGTGCAGGAATACACTATTTTTAAGCGAAAAAGATGTTCTAGGACTAGAGGGCATGGGATGAAGTTGGAGGGAGGACGATTCAGAGGAAACATGATGAAGAATTTCTTCACAGAACGGGTGGTGGACAAGTGAAACACCCTGCCAGAGGAAGTGGTGGGGGCTGAAACAATCACGGGATTTAAGAATGCATGGGATAGACATAAAGGAATTCTGGAGGTCAGGGATAAGGGGCAACATACTTCTAGGAAAACATAAACTGAACTTACAAGCTCAAATGGGCAGACTGGGTGGGCCATAGGCCCTTATCTGGCGACACTGTCTATGTATCTATGTATCTAATGAAGCCCTGAGCCTGGTCTCACGGTGGGGATGTATACTGAGAAAGTAGTGAACAATTTCCCAAGGGATCCAATAAGTATCTTGATAGCGAGGGCCTGTCCATTTTTTCTGTGTCCAGTTGGGGAAGAGTATGGCCTTGCAAGGTGTCCATGAGGTAAAGTGCACAGTCACCACCCCATTTGTCTATTTTATCTTGTCTGAAGAGGCAGTAGCCATCCATGAAAATTGCTGTGTCTGGAACCTTTGGCATTAGCCAGGTCTCTACCACAGAGAGCACATTGGGTTTGTGCTGGGCAACTCAAACTTGGAGCGCATCATATTTGGATACCAGGCAACATATATTGATGGAAGTCAGTTTTAAGGCACCTCAGCTGTTTCCTTGTTCATTCAGTTGCTGCCCAGGGCCAAGGTTTGGGTGGACGTTTCCTGAGAGGAGCAATAGAAGTATTGTTATCCTGAGTACAGCATTTTTGAGTAGTTTTATCATAGTCACATGTTTACGCCTGCTGGCTCATGCATTCTTATGATGGCAGAGGGATAAGGTGAGGCATGGAAAGAGGGATAAAGGGGGAGTGTAAGAGCACAGGAGCAGACTACTGTGCAGGTTAGTAGGTCTGGGGATGCTTGCCTGTAGCATTGCTCATTGTTCCCTGTCTTAGCAGAGGTGAAAAGTTGGAGGGGGGATTTAGAAGGCTGGAGAGGGGATTTCTATTGCACTGGCACTTGCCATGGTCTGAGAGGGCTAAGGCAATTATTAGTAGGACAAAGGAGATCAAATGTTTATAGTGCACATTGTTAATGACTGCTTGGAGTTTGTTAAGGGCACCGGTTTGCTTAAGCATCCATTAGATAGGTGTATGTGAAAGGGACAGATCAGTACCAAGACAAGAGAAGGGGGGAATGGATGCTACCACTGTGGCTGAAGGAGAGTGTGTGAAAGTGGGATGATTGTTTCTAGAGGGAAGACTATAAAAGTTGGACCACCTTTGAGTGGAAGGGTTGCTGGGAAGGTTGTGTGGGTAGAAGCATACAGTGCTGCACGCAGCATGGCACTGTCCTACAGCGCCTGTTCCCCAAGAGGAGTGTGTATCTGAAGTCTGAGTCCTGGAGGTAGGCTGGAGAGCGGGGGGGGGGGAGGAGAGTTCCAGCAAAGCAGGCTTTCCCTACACAATGGTATGACTGAGCAGCACTGCCCTGTTACCTGGAGCTGGAGCTGGAAGGTGAAAGCTAGGGAGAGACAGAGAGAGAGAACAGAAGGTAAATTTATATTGCACACAGTGGAGGAAGGGCTACAGTAAATTGAGCTCTGGGGAGGGAGATGGGGCAGACGTGGATGAAATTTCGTTTCCTTGTGATCTGCATGCCCAGCACTGGGCTCCTCTAAGAGACTAGCAGGCAGGTTAGCCTGCTCTTGACCAACTTAGAACATCTAACTATGTGCAGAGCCTTCAAACATGCTAAGAACAGAAACAGTGCAGCAGTAAACAGGCTAAAATGCCCAATACTTTAAACTCATGCCTGCAATAGTAGTAAAAGCAGTACACAGTACAAAATACAATGACTGCTATTTCACAGTGAAATTACTAACTGTATCATGGTTAACGGAGCTAAAACAGAGCTGTTTCTGCACTAAATTAGAGAACAGCAGATTTATAGATTTACAGAGTGCACCACTGTGTGGTCAGGGGAGAGAAACAACAGCTGAGCAGAGTTAAGTTCAATTTCTTGGCATCTGCGTCCCTTGCTTATTTCAATGTATGTACTGTATCTACCATGACCCTTGCTACTTCAAGTATAGTGCCTAATGTACAAGCAGTATTGTCAACCGTAATTACTGTCACTCTTGTATGTAATAATCCTAACAAATGCATCTTGTCTATTGTATGAAAATGCATCTTGTCTACTGTATGTAACCGTTTCCTCATTGTAACTAATCCCGGGTCGCCCCTGAAAAAGGGACCTCTGGTCTCAGTGGGCTTACCCGGGTTACCAAAATTTAGATAAATAAATAAATAGCATAAGGTTGAAAAGCATGCAACTGGCTGCAGAAAACACACTAGATGGAACACTAAATAGTGTTACAAAGGCTCTTAAAATCAACAATCACCAAACACTATCAGTAGAGGTCTGCCAACTAAAATGGCAGACCACATGGTGTGGTACAGCTTTAAGAGTCCATAGGCAAGATGGCACCTGCTCCCCAAGAGGAGTGTGTACCTGAAGTCTGGATCCTGGAGGTAGGCTGGAGAGCGAGGTCAGTAGGAGATTTCCAGGAGAGCAGGCTGTCCCTAGACACAGGTAAGGCTGAGTGGTGCTGCCCTGCTACCTGGAGCTGGAGGGGGAAAGCTGAAGTCTGGGTCCTGAAGGAAGGCTTGACAGGGAGGTGGGAAGGAGAGTTCCAGGAGAGCAGGCTGCCCCTAGATGCTAGTACAGCTGCCCTGCTACCTAGAGCTGGAAGGGGAAAGTTGAATTTCTGCAATGTCCTTCTTTTAAATGATTAAAACTATGTAAACACTTTGTCTCATACCTCTCAACCTGTTTCCTAATAAATCAGGGACAAAGCTTAAAAAAATCAGGGGCAAAGACCCCAAATCAGGGACACATCTTAAAAATTGGTACTATTCATTCAGAAAGCTGACAGAATAAGGGGATTCATATAAGATGCATTTTCTGAAGAAGAACAAGCCTGTAATTCCAATGTTTGACATTATTTTGTGTTTACAGTCCCCACTGTTCTATCACAAAAACACAAATTATACATGGGACAGAGGAAAATTCTGAGGCAAAATCAGGGACAGTTGAGAGGTATACTTTGTCTGTTTAGGTTAATGAAGTTTTGAAAAACAAAACAGAAGCAAGCTGGTACACACTAATAAATAAACAAACACACAGTGAGTTTTAAAGTATAAAGCCATTTTTAACAATACCAGTGAAGTGTTAATCAGGAATTGTAACACAAATGAAAACTGACTAACATTATGTTACTTAAAAATAAGATGAAAAATGTTAAAGAATGTTTAACACATAAAACTGCAATGCATTGATAACTCACTAATATGTTAATAAGGAAAGATGACCAAGTGTTATAGACATTTAGTTATACATACTATGAACATTTGAATCTTTATGAGCAAGAGATAAACTATGAATAATAAAAAAACAAATGGTACAAAATATTATACATGCTGATATTATAAAACTGTAACTGTTTTCTATAGATTAAAACTCCACAACCTAAAGGGCTGAAATAGCACTATTAGGGCAACCACTGCAGGTAGGTCTACATTAAACAGGCAAGTATAAATTCCTGTAAATAATTATAGCACTTTTAGTGTATAGCTAGACTATTATTAAGGTCTGTAACCATATAAGAAATAATTTTATATATATATGCCTTCAACAGAACAGAAACTGCAGGAAACTATTAGAAAATCTAAAAGAATACAGATAGAATAATACCAACAGGTATGTGTTATACTGTGTATAACAACTGGAATTTAAATGTAGATATAGTGGAGGAATATTGTATGTATGGCTAATGTGGGTATTAGAACCTAAGTGAAGAACGATGGCTGGCTAAGGACAGCAGGGGGCACTATTGCACTACTACTCAAGTTTGTTTGACTTATAACCTAAAATGTATGAAATCAAATAACTGGCGAATCAAAATTGTTGTTTTCACATTTAGAGAACCCATTGAATAAGAGGGAGGCTCACCATTGTAATCTTAGTGCAATGGATAGACATAATCAAGATATTACTTTATAAATAAACTTTACTTGTATGTGTAAGGAAATGGACAAAAAAAGTTATTTCAATATGTTCCATATAATAGATCCTCTTCTTTGAATAAGCCTTTAGGTGAAACGTTGGGCATCGAGGATCTAGAACTTTATGAAATAATAAACATTTGAAAAATAATTGAACTTTTTATGGAGTGGCTGGCTATTTTGCCTTACTGAAAGACTTTTCGCCCTCCAGCCCCCACACTATCAACGCACTGAACAGAGATGGGAACCCACTCTCCCAGAATACTTTTCTGTTCTATGCGTCACACTAAGCATCACTCTGGACTACTTCTAAAGCAAGAAATACTAAAATGAACACTTGTACATACTTGGATACACAGAATGACAAGCACATATTACTCATGCTCCCAGTAGTTTACACACACACACACACACACACACACACACACACACACACACACACACTACAGATCGAGACTTGCGATAAATACTCCCAAATATTCTATCACAGGAAACTCAAAACAGTGATAAAAAGAAGAATAATATTTATCAACATTTACATAGAGCTTTTCATACACAATGTATCCCAAAGTGTTTTACAAGCAATGCTAGACTGGTAGTGAAGTGACTGAATGTGTAATGGCAGCCATATTGCACATCAACACCCACACACAAATACTAAAAGGACCTTGCTGAGCTACTGGCAGGGTGCGGTGCGCTGTTAAATGGGCGGCCAGCCCCAAAACAAGTAACAAAAGCCCAAAAGTAAACAGCGCACTTCCAAAAAGCAGAACAGCCAATAATTTAACAAATATACTTTTATTCAGAAATCAGTGGCATACAAATTTAACAAACAAATAAGTTACTTGTATTTAAGAGTATGTGAGATCCATCCATGACTACTGCCCCCTTGAAGGCAATCAGCCAAGGTGCTAGGGGCTTCTTGCATTCAGTTTGTTAAATTTGTATGCCACTGATTTCGAAATAAAAGTATATTTGTTAAATTATCGGCAGTCCTGCTTTTTGGAAATGGCATGTTTACTTTTGGACCTTTTTTAATACCCACACACAGCCTGGACAATTGCAGGAACCAATTTTATGGGAATGGGAATATAGGCAAGGAGACCAGGAATGTCCCTTACTCGTTGTGAAGAGCGCCCTGGTTTCTTTTACTTCCATCTGGACACCCACCAGGATGGGTGGAAGGGACTTTGTTTTTTTAATGTCTCATCTGAAGGATGGCACACCCCAGCAGTACAGCACCCCTCTAATACTGCACTCAGATGCCAGCATTTTAGGTACTAATTCAATCCCAGTGTGGGACGAGAAAACTAGACCTTCAAACAACATGAAGTCTTGCTGTATTCTAACATATGCAGTTAGCCCCAGCATTTGAACTGCCCCAGAGAGGAAAGGATTAAACTCTATGCAAAAGCATAGAATGTTGAGCTTGAGCTCCATTTTCAAACCTCTGTCTGTGGTGCTTCAGAGTGTAACCATCAGATTCTTTCCTCCACCTAACTGTGAAGTCGCTCTGGAGATTGCTCCTTCCCTTGGTTTGGTAAAGTTTCACAAAAAGCATCATTTTTCAACTTATTTGTTATTTTTCAGTTTCAAGTCTCTGTCTATGGTACAGTAAGTGTGTAGATTGGTAGTGAACAGTGTTTTGTTTTTGTTTTTGTGGAAATTGTAAGTTTTCGGTTCCCTAGCAGTTGGTCCAGTTGGGAACCGACTGTTTTCTGTTTATTTCAGATTCTGGGAATTTATCAGTGGTGTGCCAGTTCCGATCGGTTTCAAAAAGACCCGGACTTTTTACTGGTTTCTTTCCACAACCCGTAACATGGTTAGTAACCAATACGGAGAGTATTACCTGGTGTAAAGCTGTAAAAGGGTAATTTTTTTAGCCTGGCCATGTCTAAGAAACCCAAGAATAAAACCGGGCCCACTGGGTTTCAACACTGTAGTGAGCGTGGGCATGCTTTTGCCAAGGCTGACCCTCACCTCATGTGTGTTTATTGTCTGGGGTTTGACCACCTCAAAACAGACTGCCAAATATGTAAAAAATTTTCTAAAGCCACTCTGGATAAAAGATTGAGTAGGCTAAAGAAAAAGGAGGCTGAGAAGTCTGCTGACCCGGATGACCTGCCCGGTTCGGTTGCAACTGAACCTGAGGGGGTGCCCACTGACCTGGGTGATACCTCCTCGGGCAAAAGGAGATCTGACTTGGAGGGATCGATTCCGGCAAAGAGAAAAAAGAAATCAGCTGGTTCGGATCCAGAACTTCATACTCCAACCACCGATGAGCTAGCCAAAGCAATAAGCATTGTTCAGTCACTTCAACCGGTTCCGTCTGAACCGGCGCCGTTGGTTAGGCACTCGGTTCGGTCGGATCCGACTCCATTGGATTACGATCCTGATGCCTATTACGAGTTGGAGTGGAAGGGGGATGAAGACTTCCCAGAACAGGATGATGATGATAATAATAATGATTTTGAAGGTCTGGATGTGCCTATTGAACCGGAAATCTCCCCAGACAGACCCGCCAATGTCTCCCCTCCCAGGCTTTCTGAGTCCCCTTCTCACTATTTGTTCTACAAAAAGGTGGCTGAAACCCTCCAGCTCCCTATGGTAGAAACTGTTGAGGAGGAAGAAGAGCCTAATTTTGTTGAAATGATGGACATCCCAGAGTCCAAAAGATTGTCTATTCCCCTCCACAAATCTTTGGGGAAACAAACCAACAAGATTCTTCAGACACCAAACTCTTTACCTCCTGTGGACAAAAGGATGGACAGGAGGTACATGTTGTCAGATTCAGGTATGGAGTTTTTGTACAATCATTGCAGCCATGTTGGGGTACTGCAGGCTGTAGCCTGTGACAGGGCTAATATACCTTTGGCTTCACATCCGCCAGATAAAGACTCCAGGAAGGTGGATGCCATGGCCAAAAAACAATATTTGGCATCCTCCTTGGGACTCAGGCAGGCAAACTATATGGCCTATGCAGCCAAGTACCAGAAGTCCAGGTGGGATACTGTTCTGGAACTACCTAAACAGGCTTCCCCCCGGCTGACCAAAGATCTGGAGGAGGTGCTGCTGTTGGAATTGAGGCATCCAAGGTACAATTCCATGCTGCTGTGGACTCAAATGATGTGCCATCAGGAGTCATGGCTACATCTGTGTCTCTCAGGAGATTTGCTTGGCTCAGATGTACTAGCCTTTCACAGGACACCCAGGCTAAGGCCATGGATTTCCCTGTGGTGGGTAACTCTCTGTTTGGGGAGCAGACAGAGGCTTACATGAAGAAAATGGATGAATACAGGACCACTTACAGGAGTGCACAGGCCAAGGAAAGGCAAGCCACTCCACAAAAGCAGCAGTCTAGGGGTAGGGCCAGGCCTTTTCACATGCCTTTTCACCAAGCCCAGGCCTCCTCTCCCTTCCCACAGAGGGGGTTCTTTCGAGGGAGAGGCAGGAGGGGGATGAGCAGGGCTGCATTCTCCTCCCAGTCTAAGGCTCCTGCCAAGCAGACACCCTGATGTGTCAACCCAGGTCAACTCCCCAATCCCAGTAGGAGGCAGGCTGGCTTACCACTTCCAGGCCTGGAAGTCTGTTACCTCAGACAAGTGGGTCCTGGAGGTAATAAGCCAGGGGCTGGCCCTCAGTTTCAAACAGTTTCCAGAAATGAGGGTCAGATCCTTTCTACCTACAAACATCTCTGAAACCACTGCTTTGGAAGCAGAGGTTTCCTCTCTATTGGCTCTCAGAGCTGTGGAGAGAGTTCCTACTCCACACAGGGGAAAAGTTCTGTACTCCAGATATTTCCTTACCCCCAAAAAGACAGGGGAGTGGTGACCCATCCTAGACTTAAGGTATTTGAACAGCACATTACAAAACCAAAATTCAAAATGGTGACTCTGGGATTAATTCTTCCCTCTCTAAGGACAGGAGATTGGTTAGCATCTCTGTACCTCAAGGACACCTATTTCCACATTCCTATCAGGTGCTCCCACAGAAAGTACCTCAGGTTCGAGTTGCCTTCAGGCCATTATCAGTTCAGAGCCATGTCCTTCGGCCTTACTTCCACGCCAAGGGTGTTTACAAAGTGCCTGGCAGTAGTAGTGGCCTTCCTCAGGAGGAAGGGGATTTCTCTATTCCCATACTTGGATGACTGGCTCATTGTAGGCCAGTCCTCTGACCAGGTCAAGTCAGCTCTACAAGTCACACAAGACTTGCTCACTTCTCTGAGATTTCTTCTTAATCTGCCAAAGTCCTTTCTCAAACCAGTACAACTCCTCACTTTCATAGGGATAGAGTTAGATACTGTTCAAGCAAAGGCCTTCCTCCCTTTAGCAAGGGTAAGGGCCCTTACGGATCTTGCTTCCTCTTTTCATCCTATGGTTTCTCGTCCATCAAGACATTTTCTTCAACTCCTAGGCCACATGGCAGCTTCCACTGCTGTGGTACAGGGTAGCCAGATTCCAGATAAGGGACATTCAGTTTCACCTGAGGTCTTTTTGGTCTCAGAAAAAAGATCCTCTAACCAAATTCATTCCAGTGACTCAGACTCTGGTCCAAGCTCTCCAATGGTGGCTGGAAAAGGACAGTCTCAGACAGAGTGTCCCATTTCTCATTCAAACTCCCTCAATGGTTCTAACCACAGCTGCTTCTCTTCTGGGCTGGGGAGCCCATCTGGGAGCCCTCACAGCTCAGGGTGTGTGGTCTCCTCAGGAGTCTCTCCTTCATATCAATCTTCTGGAACTCAGGGCAGTATTTCTTGCCCTTCAAGCCTTTTCAGACTCAGTAAAGGACAAGGTGGTTCAGGTCAGGACAGACAACACCACCACCATGTGGTACATCAACAAGCAAGGGGGTACTCAGTCCACAGCCTTGTGCATGGAGGCCATGACAATTTGGTCTCTGGCCTACTCCATTTGAACTTCCCTAGTAGGAGTCCACCTTCCAGGGAAGGACAATCTACTAGCATTTGCTCTGAGCAGAATCTCCCAGGGCCATCACAAATGGACTCTGGATCCTGTCATCTTGAAAGTAATCTTTACCAGGTGGGGCACTCCAGAGATAGATCTCTTTGCAGCCCAAGACAATCTCCAGCTTCCCCTATTCTGCTGCAGACCCCCAGTCCTAGGGACTGTTCTGCTGGATGCTCTGATGTGCTGATCAGAACAGCTAATATTCTTCAGATGAAGCTACCTCTGGCTGGAAGCTGCAATACTGAACATAGGATTTGCAAGAAAGCAAGTTGTGCTCACAACAGAGGGAGGTGAACCTTACAATTGTCTTTGGTTTGTAGCAGATATTCTGCAGGTGGAGGCTACTTCTAACTGAAAGGTGAAATAAGGAACTTTGAATTATCAGGAAAGACAGTCTTTCAAGCAACAGAGGGAGGTAGATCTTGCTTTACTTTTGTTATAATTGTTAAGATTTTCAGTGCAGGAAGAGTTTAAACCCTGGGCTAAGAATTTGTCATAAGTCCTGAAGTAAGTGCAGGTACAGGCTGTGTATTTGACCCAGACAGTGCCCCAGGGGGTGGAAACTGTTTTTTTGTGTTTATCTGTGTGTGCCTTAAAAGGCCAGGCCAGACTGTGTCAGGAAGTGCTTACATCATAGCTGCTTATAAGCCAATAGCTTTGGAAGAGTCTTACAGACCTGAGAACAACAGTATTATAAGCAAGTGTTTTATAGCAAACTCATCAGAACAGCTAATATTCTACAGGTGAAGCTACCTCTAGCTGGAAGCTGCAATACTGAACATAGGATTTGCAAGAAAGCAAGTTGTGCTCACAACAGAGGGAGGTGAAACTTACAATTGTCTTTGGTTTGTAGCAGATATTCTGCAGGTGGAGGCTACTTCTAACTGAAAGGTCAAATAAGGAACTTCGAATTACCAGGAAAGACAGTCTTTCAAGCAACAGAGGAAGGTGGATCTTGCTTTACTTTTGTTACAATTGTTAAGATTTTCAGTGCAAGAAGAGTTTAAACCCTGAGGGACGGAATACTGTTTACTGTGTCTGTCCTGGTGCACAGCTGACTTATTTTGGGGTTGACTGCTTTCAGAGCACAAATCACCAGGCTGTTTTGGGGCTGGAGAGGTTTACCTGTGTCTGACTTGGATGTCTGGATTTTTCTCTGTTTGATTTGCAGGGTATTTTCTCTGTCAAATTGTTGTGTAGGGCATCTTGCTGACAGGAAGGCACTCATTGCAGCGGTGGGTCAGAGCTTTTAGCTGATTTTTTTGTGAGGGCACAGTTTAGGCCCAACCCCTGCCCACTCCTCACCCCACCCACTCCTGGAAATAGTTTCTTTATACCTGGGGTTCTGACATCATTTCCTCAAGAGTGCAAGGTGCATGTCACTGTCATATCCTCTCTAGCACACTGCACTGACAATATAAGCATACACATTGTATAATATATATATTTCTATATAACAAACCAATCACACACACACACACACACACAAAATATAAAAAAGTAGATAAACATGTGGGGAGTAGTGCAATGTAATGGCTGTGGGGCAGCAGTCTTCCGGGAGTCTTTCTGGAGGCTGAGATGCTGCCCGATTTGCAGACAACTCTCTGCCCTGAGGGAGGAAGTTGCCCTCTTCAGGCCACACTGGACAGTAGTAAGGGAACCTTCCCCCAGGCCACAGTGGACAGTAGGAAGGGAACCTCCCCCATCCAGGGAGCACCAGAGCCACCACCACTACCTCAGAGGTTGTGAAGAAAGCACAGCAGTTGGACCACAGTGGGCTCAGGTGAGGATAGTGGAACACAGGCACACCCAGTCAGTTGTTCCACTCCACAATCCATACACCATTCTGGGGGAGCATAGCTCCCCTATGGATGCACCCGCAGAGGAGACTAAGGAGGCTGAGGACAACTGTCACAAGGGAGGCCCACAGGAAGGAGGCAGAGGACACCACAGGGAAAGGAAGCAGCTCCTCATGGGAGGCTCAATTATTAGGGGGATAGAACTGAGGGGAGCAGGGAAAACTGAAGTAAGGTGCCTGCCTGGTGCCATGGCTTGAAGGGACAGGAAGCGCATCCTCAGAATCACGAGAAAAGCTGCACGGGAGTCTGAGCTGGATGTCATTGTCCACCTAGGGACAAATGACTTGGCTCATCATGAGATTAGAGCAGTGCAGGAGGACTTTGTAGAGTTGGGGAGGGGCCTAAGACAAGTAGCACACACAGTATCCTTCTCAGAGGTGCTGCCTGTCAATGGCATGGGTGAGGCGAAGGTACTTTGCACCATGCAGTTTAATGAATGGTTGAAAAATGGTGTGGAGCACAGGGGTTTGGCTTCATTGGGGACTGGGGTTTCACCTGGAGGGACACCAGCCTATACTGGCAGGATGGTCTGCATCTGTCCAGGAAGGGAACAAGTCTTTTGAGGAATTGGTTTAAATGCTTCATTGGCAAGCTTTTAAACTAGTCAAGGGGGAGGCACTGATAAGCAGCAAGAAAATCCCAGCCTCTACCTACAAAACAGGGTACTAAATGAGAAAAAGACTGAGGTAGAAAGGTCAGTGGTGGATGCTGCAACAGAAGGTAAAGCTATCAAAAAATGGAGAGCAATAAGTACCAATGCCTGTAGTCTGGGTAACAAGCTTCCTGAATTAGTGGCCTTGATGGAGGAGGAACGCCTGGATATCGGTAGTCACAGAAACATGGTACACACAAAACCATGACAGGGACGTAAACATACCAGGATACACTATCTACAGGAGGGACAGGGAGGGTAAAAGAGGAGGAAGAGTAGCTCTTTACATAAGGGAAGGAATCAAAGCAACAGAACAAAAGGGTAAACAGGGAGGAGAAGAAGCACTGTGGGTCAATTTGGAGACAGGCAATGGCACCACAATCTGCACAGGGGTTGTGTACAGACCCCCTCAGCGGGAGGAAATGGACAAGGAAATGATAGAAAGTATACTTAGAATGGCAGAAAAAGGGGAGATATTGCTGATGGGTGATCTGAATATGCCAGATGTTAATTGGAGTGCAGTTGCAGCAGCCACTTCGAAGAGTGGGGTTATTCTAGATGCCCTACAGGGGGCATGCCTTAGACAACTAGTATTGGAGCCACTGAGAGGGAGCAATCTTGACCTGGTTCTCTCAAATGGAGATGGAGAGAGGATCACAAATGTAGAAGAGGGTAGCCTGGGAACTAGTGACCATCGAACAGTATGGTTCACAATAAACACAGCAATGGAGTCAAGTACACAAAGGCAAAAGTACTGGACTTTAGGAGGGCTGTCTTTCCAAAATGGGTGAGTGCTTAAGGAATGCACTAGCAAATGGGCAGGAAGGAGGGTGGAAGAACAATAGGGAATAATAAAACTGCCGTCACAGAGGTAACAAGCCTTTGTGTGAAGCAAATAAACAAAACAAAACGATGTAAGAAACCACTATGGTTCTCAAAGGAAGTGGCAGTGAAGGTTCTAGAGAAAAGGAAAGCATTCAGGAAGTACAAGGAATCACAGAAGGAGCAGGACAGAGAACTGTATCAGTTAAAGCAAAAGGAAGCTGGGAAGGCAGTCAGAACAGCAAAGGCCCAAACCGAGGAAAAGACAGCCAACTCAGTTAAGAATGGGGATAAAACCTTTTATAGGTACATCAGGGAGCGAAGGAAGATCAAGGGAGGGATAGTGAGGCTTAATAAAGGGCAGAGGGGTGGGCAGAGGGTGATTGTGAAAAGGCAGAGATACTAAACAAATATTTTTGCTCAGTATTTACAAAGGAAGAGGAGGAGGTACCTAAAACAAAAAAATTGAAACACTCTGGATACAGAAGTTGATACCAGCCCATTTACAGAAGAAAGGTTTCTGAAAGAACTCTTAAAACTGAAGGTGGGCAAAGCAATGGGGCCTGATGGGATTCATCCGAGAATTCTAAAAGAACTAAGGGTAGAACTAGTGACACCACTGACTACCCTCTTCAACAAATCATGGAGGATGGGGTGGTACCCGAGGACTGGAGGAGGGCAGATGTGATTCCTCTTCACAAAAGTGGGAGGCAGAAGAAGGAAACTACAGACCTGTTAGTTTAACCTCAGTGATAGGGAAAATGATGGAACTCACTCTGAAGGAAAGAATTGTCGAGTATCTAGAGGCTAGAGGGCACAGGACCCAAGGCAGCATGGATTCACAGTGGGAAGGTCATGCCAGATGAATCTGATAGATTTCTTTGACTGGGTGACCAAAGTAGTAGACCAGGGAGGGGATGTGGACATGGGCTACCTAGACTTTAGCAAGGCATTTGACACAGTCCCAGACAAAAGATTAATATACAAGCTAGCCAGCCTGGGAGTGTGTCCCAAGATGACAGCCTGGGTAAAGAATTGGCTGGAGAATAGGACACAGAGTAATAGTAAATGGAGTCCACTCTGAAGAAAGGGGGGTTACTAGTGGGGTACCGAAGGTTCAGTTTTAGGACCGGTCCTCTTCAATGTCTTTATAAGTGACATTGCAGAGGGACTGGAAGGAAAGTATGTCTCTTTGCAGATGACACAAAGATCTGCAACAGAGTTGACACACAAGGGGGTGGAAGGATGAGAAGGACTTGCGAGGTTAAAGGAATGGTCAAATGTATGGCAGCTTAGATTCAATACTAAGAAGTGAGGTAATGCACCTGGAAACAAAACCCCAGGGAAGAGTACACAATGGGGGTGAGATACTAACAACAACAAAAATGGAAAGGGACCTGGGGGTAGTCATATCAGATGACCTAAAGTTGGGCAAGCAATGTGAGAAGGCAGCAAGGAGGGCTGGGGGGATACTGGGATGCATAGGGAGAGGCATCACCAGTAGAAAACAGGAAGTTATTATCCATCTGTACAGACAGCTGGTGAGACCCCATCTGGAGTACTGCGTGCAGTTCTGGAGACACAATCTCTGCAAAGACATAGACAGGATGGTAGCTGTCCAGAGGAGGACAACTAAAATGGTGCAGGGTCTGCCCCAGAAGACATATGAAGAGAGACCTAAGGAGCTTAATGTATATAGCCTCGAGGTAAGGAGGGAGAGGGGGGACATGATAGAAACTTTCAAGTACCTCAAGGGAATCAACAAAGTCCAAGAGGGTAGCATCTTTCTGAAAAAGAGGTGTGCAAGAACAAGGGGGCACAATTTGAAGATGGGGGGTGTCTCAGAGGTAATTTAAGGAAGTATTTTTCACATAGAGGGTTGTGGATGCATGGAACGGCCTTCTGGAGAAGGTTGTGGAGTCAAAAACAGTGGTGGAATTCAAGCATGCGTGGGACAGTCATAAGGCAATTCTAGGGGGTGGGGGTAGGAAGAAGTAGGCTGCTGGTTAACTAGGATCTGCAGCTTATCCATTAGGTAGGCAAATGGGCAGACTGAGTTGGCCAAGCGGTCCTTATCTGCCGTCAAATTCTATGTTTCTATGATATTGGATTGGAAAGGCAGGTTCCTTTATGCCTTGCCTCCCTTTCCTCTGGTGTTCAGGGTTCTAGTCAAGATCAGGTCACAACCCTGTACAGGGATTCTAGTGGCTCCAGATTGGGCCAGACAACCTTGGTATCCTCTGTTGTTGTCCCTAGCAGTACCTCTCCCCCTGTCTCTCCCCAAAAGCCACAATCTCCTAACCTCCCATCAGGGGAGAATCTGGTACCCCAACCTCCAGTCTCTCAATCTCAAGGCCTAGTTCTTGAAGAGTCAGAGTATGCAGGCCTGCATCTTTCTCAGGGAGTTCTGGACATTCTTAAGGGTTCGAGGAAACCTGCTACCAGAAAAACCTATAATTCCAAATGGAAAAGATTCAGCATTTAGTGTTCCCACAAGGATATTCTTCCAGAAGCTGCAGGCATTGCTACAGTCTTGGATTATCTGGTTCATCTTAATAGTTTAGGCCTTAGGCCAGCAACCTTAAACGTTCAATTAGCAGCTGTCTTTGCTTTCCTTTCAGCAGGGAAGGGCTCTTCCCTGACATCTCACCCTGTTTTTAGCAAATTCTTTAAAGGTCTGGTTCATATTAACCCTCCCTTTAGAGAGCCTACTCCAGTTTGGGATCTCAATATCTGTATTGCTCAGCTTTTGCAGCCACCCTTTGAGCCTCTGGCTTCGGCTGAGCTGAAGTATTTGACCTGGAAAACTTTGTTCTTATTGGCTATTACTTCTGCCAGGTGAATTAGTGAACTACAGGCCCTGTTAGTTGAATCTGAGTTTATCTCATTCCATAGAGGTAAGGTGGTCCTCAGAACTAATGGGAGGTTCTTACCTAAAGTGGTATCAGATTTTCATCTGAATCAGTTTATGTCTCTTCCAGTGTTTTTCACTGATCACTCTTCTTCAGGAGAAAGAAGATTACACAGATTGGATGTTAAAAGGGCACTTAGCTAATACATAGAGCATACTATTGCATACAGAAATGACTGTCTGCAATTGTTTCTCACTTATGGTGAAGTGGAGAAAGGTAGGCCTGCTACTGAAATAACTATTGCCAGGTGGATTGTAGCTTGTATACAATTCTGCTATACTAAGCTAGGTAAAACACCTCCTTCAGGCCTGAGGGCCCACTCAACTAGGGGTACAGCTGCTTCCCTGGCTGCTGCCAGAGACATACCTTTGCTAGAGATCTGCAAAGCAGCCACCTGGAAAACAATCCATACATTCACCAAGCAGTACTCTCAGGATATCCAGGCTAGGAATGATGCTAGGTTTGGTACAGCAGTACTGCAGAGCCTGTTCCCAAAATAGGTTCGGTACCCTCCTCCATGGAGGTACTGCTTGGTAGTCTGCATAAGTCAAAATACAGCAAGACTTCATGTTGTTTGAAGAAAAAATTACTCACCTTAGTAATTGTGTTTCTTCTAATGGAGTCTTGCTGTATTCTGACCTCCCCCAGCCTCCCCTCTCAGAACCTAGTTTTCGGGAAGTGGGCTGGCAGGTATAGTGTTACACCTCAGGGATGTACCTTGCACCCCTCCTCTTCAGGGTGGGGTTGTTGTTGTTGTGTTTTAGTTTTATATATATTATATATCTTGTTCACCACCTGTTTTTTTCTCTTGGGTTCTCAACTTGAGTCTTTTGGACCCCAGTTGTTGCCCTTGGGCTTATGTTGTTACAATTTCCACACTAAAGTGTAGTTAGTTAGTTTGCTCATAAGAATCTGATGGTTACACTCTGAAGCACCACAGACAGAGGCTTGAAAACTGAGCTCGAGCTCAATGTTCTATGCCTTGGCATAGAGTCAACCCTTTCCTCTCCGAGGCAGTCCAAGTGCTGGGATTAACTGCATATGTCAGAATACAGCAAGACTCCATTAAAAGAAACACAATTACTAAGGTGAGTAATTTTTTTTCTGGTCCAGCGGGTTGTACTACCAATTGAGCCATGCGTGCACATGTGCTACATGCAGCCGCCGACTTGTTTCACACTTGCCGCCATGATATAAACCCACCCACAAAACCATACCAGCCAATCACAGCACAACCTGCAACACAGAACACCAGGAGAACATCACTGCAAGATCCAATAACAGCACTCCAAAATCACAACCAGCCAACAAGGAAACAAAGAAAATCCCATTCACAAAATCACAAAAATTAACCAATGAACAGCCTACTACATTACAATCAGCCAACTACAACAATTCAACACAACCCACTTATAACAACGAAGCAGACCTGTGGAACAGCACCATACAAAGAATAAACATCCATAGAAAAACAACAAAGTCCAACAGAAAAGCACCAAAACCAAGCAAAAACCAAATACAAAACCAATGAAACCCCTATTGTATAAATCACACATGTGATGGGCAGGTGTGTAATACACGAGATACAGTACCTGAACTCATGAAGATTGACCTCGGTAACCATCACTTGTGGCTCTGCTATGCTCCGCCACTCATGAGGTTACCCAAGATCACTCTCTACTCATTCAGATATCTAGTGTATTACACGCCCACCCATCACGTATCCCCTATAAGTTGGATTCATAGGGGACTCCATTGTGAAGTATCAGGAGAGTTGGAGGGGTTTTGCAGGATCATGATGCTAATGCAAGTTAGGTGATTTACCTGCCTGAATTACAGATCTAATGAGTATGACCCATAGCCAAGCAATGCAGCTATTCAACAGCTGACTGTTGTGTGCATTGTGACATATATATATATATATTAATACATTGAGTTACAGGTGTCTCTTACGAGATATGAAGGTTATCTCATGCTGTTTTGGGAGAGAGAACTGCAAAGCAAAGCTGAGCAGTTCTGTCAGCCCAAAATAGCACAAGATAACTGTCTTATCCCATAAGAGACACCCATAACTCAACGTATTAATATATTATAAATTAGTGGAACTGCCATGTTCCGCTGGTACTCTTTGTGTGGTGACATTGCTTGTGGGGGGCCGGGTAATGGCGAGTGCTGACATGGCATGTAGTCAAGCTGGAGGGGCTCAGTTATTTCTTAGTCTGAAATAGGCCTGCATGTGTTTTTATGCTGACTTTCAATTGAGCCATATCCTGTATGATGCTGCAGTGAGGAACCATGGATTAAACCTTTTGTTATCTTTCATTTCTTCTTTTGGCAAGGTTTTTGCTATATTTCAGTGCTTTGCTTTAACGAGTAACACAGCGGTAGTTTTTCATCAGCAAAAAGAGAATGGAATTCCTAGCTACTGGATAAAATGTTTTGGATTTATTTTAAAGGTTGGTGCAAAAAAATGTTGCAGGTGCCGTATTGGTCCTTTTAAGAACAGATCCAGAAACAAATGATTTGATACCTTTTATTGGACCAACATGGATGTTACAGAAAAGAACAAAGTGCTCTAGCTTTCGAACCAACCAGGTCCTTCTTCAGAAGCTTTGTGGCAGTTTTTTCAAATATCCCATACTATTAACACCAGATTATATTGAAAAAAAAAATAATTCTCATTGGTTTAACATATACATTTAAAATATAACAGAAGATTACATCAGAGAAGCTAATTAATTAAGCTAATTAGTTAGGTATACTGGTGTTAATTAACTTCTCTGACGTAATTTTCTGTTATGTTTTAAATGTATATGTTAAACCAATGAGAATTATTTCTGTTTTTTCAATATAATCTGGTGTTAATAGTATGGGATATTTGAAAAAACTGCCACAAAGCTTCTGAAGAAGGACCTGGTTGCTTCAAAAGCTAGAGCACTTTGTTCTTTTCTGTAACATCCATGTTGGTCCAATAAAAGGTTTTAAAGGTTGGTGAAACATGGGTTTTACTAGAGGCAACAGAAACTGGAACTCGGATAAACTGAATCCAATGTTTTTATTTATTCCACTGTATTTACTGCTGAACAACTACAGAACAAGTCAATAAGTTTCCTAAAGATGTTTTGAAGCTTAAACTGAACTGAACTATTGATTATTATATCAAAAAAGACATCTTCAAAGAACTTTATACCTTTTTGTAATGTTTTTAACTTTCCTATTAACTGTTACTACAGCTGAAGAACTACATATTTTTCTGTGCTTTCAATACAAAGAAACTTAACAGAAACTGAGGGTTTCGGTCACCTTTTTTTTGAGACCATGGGCAGGATTCACAAATGAGATGTGCCGGCACATCTTGGAGATGTGCCCAAGCGCAATTCTCAAAGGGCAGAAATGCGCTAGTGCAGCACTGATGCACCGGTCCATCCCCAATGCACCAAACACCAGCTATAATGGCATTCAGCGCATCTGGAGGGGGCATGCAGGGGGCCTGTCCATGCACATGGGGTGCATCCCTATTCACAACCCACCTGGGAGGTGCATCTACAGAGCAAGTCCGAAGATGTGCATCCCAAAGTTAGGTCTACAACAAGTAGAACTAAGTGGGTGTTTGTTCACAAGCAGGCTGCAGTACTGCAGACAGCAGCATGGCAACCTGCCTACACTGACAGTCCAGTGCCCCCCCCTGCCTGTATCCCCTTATAGAAAAGAATGTGATCCAAAACTCCCTGGTAGTCTAGTGGTCCACACCTTCCCTGCCCGTATCCCTGATCTGGTGATTATTCTCCAGTTCTTAACCCTGGTAGTCTAGTGGAACCCCCCCTCCACCCGTATCCCAGATCTGGTGATAATTCTTTTTGGGTCCAGATTGAGACGCAATACAGCTCAATATTTGTTGATAATGGATAGATTAGGAAATAAACTGGAGCAGGTAGAACAATTTAAATATCTGGGAGTCCTGCTGGACCAAAATGTAACTTTTTTCAATCATGTTAATTTTATTACTCGCCAAGTAAATCAAAGACTGGGTGTTCTATTTAAGTTTCAATCGTTGTTAACTTTACCGGCTAGGAAGGCAATAGCCAGGGGTGTATTACTTCCACAGTTAAATTATAACTCATTTCTTTTTTCAAATTTGTCCAAAAGAGAATCATCTCTCTCTTTACCTCTGTATTTCATGGCATTTGTAGATTTGTTTTTAAATTACCTTATTCTACTCATCATTGTGAATTATACAGACTTTCTGCCTGGCTTCCACCGAGGCTGAATAGTCTGTATGGTCTCTGTTGCCTGACTGATAATATTCATTGCCAGGGCATGAAATCTCCCTTGCATTCATTATTATCTATTAAGATGAATGCAAGAGAACTTCAGTCAAATGGCCATATAAAATTAACTGTTCCCACAACCAAGACTAAAATGTGGGGATGGTTCTTTTTCTTGCTCTGTAGCTTAAAAATTGGAATGAGCTTCCTATTTCATTGCATGAAAATTCTAGCCATCAAACTTTTTAAAGTTAAGCTAAAGAATTATTTTGTTAGCAAATTGTTATTGTCAATGTTTTTGAATGTCTTTTTATGTGTCATTATTGTAATGTTTGTAATGTATGTTTAACAATTTTTGTACCAACTTGACTGTACAGATATGGTCCCGGGTCGTACATGAAAACAGGCCTTGGCTCATTGTATTTACCTGGTAAACAAAAGTTTAAAATAAAAATAAAAATAAATTCCCCCATTCTTGACCCTGGTAGTCTAGTGGAACCCCCCCTCCATGCCCCGACCCAATTGCATTGTGATAGTAATGTTCAACTCATCCCTGGTGTTCCAGTGGACCCTCCACCCACTCAGGGACCCCCGCCCCACCCTACTGCCCCCATCCCAGCATGTGCAGAAAGTCAGCAGGCAGCTAAACCCACCCACAAACTGCCACAGCTGCCCACTGACTGAGCTGTCAGGAATGACAGCGTAGTACTCCTGTGCTCATTGCAGACCCTGTTGATCAGGGCTTGCAGTGGGACAGGTGCTTTCATTCACAACTTTGAGAATGACACAGGTCATTCACAAAGTTGTGAATGAAAGCTTACTGTACACACTGCAAGTCCTTTGGTCAACAGGGTCTACCAATGGGCTTACAGGAGTACTGTATGCTGTCATTCACTAACAGCTCAGTTGGAGGGCAGCCATGGCAATTTGCGGGTGAGTTGAGCTGCCCACCAACTTTCTGCCCATGCTGGAACAGGGGGAGCAGGGTGGGGGTGCCTGAGTGGGTGGGGGTCCACTGGACCACCGGAGATGAGTTGGACATTTCTATCACAATGAGTCGGGTCGGGGCAGGGAGGGGGGATCCACTAGACTACCACCAGGTCTATGAACAGGAGAATAATCACTGGATCAGGGATATGGGCAGGAGAGGGGACCATTAGACTACCAGGGATTTTTGGATGGCATTTATTTCTATGTGGGTATACGGGCAGGAAGGGGGGGACCACTAGACTACCAGGGATTTTTGGATGGCATTCATTTCTATATGGGGATACAGGAAAGGAGGGGGGCCACTAGGCTATCAGGGGTTAGTGCTCAATATTTGCTAATCACAGCCCTTGCAGAGAGCCAGGTGCATTTTGCCAGGCACATCCATACAAGGGTCATGCAAATGGGGCCATAATGACATGGAAATGGTCCCATTGCGCCTTGCATACCTAATGGACTCATTTGCATGTATCAGGCTGTGAATACCAAACATGGGTGCAGCTCATCTGGGGATGCGTCTGCCCATCTGTTTCCCAGCCCAAACAAGGGGATGTACTGGTGCATCTTGGGTTGGGCGCAACTTTGGTATTCACAGAGGGGATGCACCGGGAGCATCTTGTGGTGCATCTTCCGTGAATACCAATGTTTGGGCTCAGTGCACCTCATTTGTGCTGATGCAACTGAGTTGCACCTAGTGCAACTTCTTTGTGAATCCTGCCCTGTATGTCTAACTTCTATCAGACATGTTTTACTGGGTTATGAAGTGTTACCAGCATTATATCCTGCAAATTTAAATGCAATCCAACATTACAACCATTCAAGACTGTTTTAAAATGAACATACTTGAAATGTTTTAAAGACAAATGTCTGAGAAGTTAAACATTGAACTGACAGTTTTATCAGTCATCTTCTGTTACAAAGTCCCAGCTACTTGTTATTGAAAATGAAAGTACAGGAACTGAAGGTTGCACCTGTATCATTTAAGTATCCACTGCTATCTGTGGATCTGTTGCATGTTATACTGCTGGAAATGTCAGGCCTGGATTGAGAGGATGCTTTGTATGCTATTGCCAAGTTAAGAGGACAGCATGGCAGTGGATGCTGTTTCATGCTTAGCAGACACTGCATGTCTCTTTTGTTGCTTTCCCCTAGTCAGGATGTATTGAATTATGGCATTAAACTGTCATTTCTGGCTGTCACTTGATTGGCTGGTGTAGTGTTTTATGCTAAGTTCAGATCTGTGTCCTTAAATTGCTATTATGTGCCCTGATTCCCCACCTGCATTGCTTAGCAGTTGGCAGCAAGTAGCCCTGTTGCAGTGGTTGGTGTACACGTGAGATAGGCCTGCTTTGTACTTACTTTTTTTCATTAGCCCAGAAATGTGTCTTTCTTTGGGGGTTAGAGTAATGTATTTTGCTCCACTACTGTCTATCATTAGGGTAAAGTCACTTTTTAATAAGTTTGTTGTATTTTGGCTGCCTCTTCTTCAGAAGAAGAATTGTATCTCAAGCCGAACTTTGTACAATAAGCTTATGGCATCCATGCAGCTTAAAATTCCAGTACTGTACATTTTCTTCAGGTCTTCTCTAGAGATTGCTTGTTTGTGGGCTGCATGGTTCAGGCCATGACGTACCGCATTTTTTGCTTGTAGGTTTAAGTATTTATTTGCTTGCCAGAACTGGGGGTCTTTCCTTATGTCTATGTTTTGCTCCCATGGCTGTTGCTGCAGGTATCTTTGCCACTTCTTATGTTTTTCAGGCTGCCTTTTTTACATAGGGTACCATCATGCTGTCTAACTGACAAGTAGAATGTCTTAAGTTGTTCTGCTAGTTCTGTGACAGGTAGGAGCTCGAACTCTGGTGAGATTCCCTTTTCTAAGAAAAACTCAGTATTTTGGCTGCCCAGTTCTCTTAGTATTTACTGGATTTTTTCATAGTTGGTCCTCCAAGTGTTCTTTTATCTTCTTTGCTGAGTGTTGGGAATCTCTTTTGATCACTGTGTCTTGATTGAAGAGCGTGTGTCTCTTTTTCCGTTATTTTGTCTAGGTTTTCTTGTGTTAGAGGGAAGAAGTTGTCTTGCTGCATTGAAACATTGAAGTTTACTGGCTTCATTTATAAAAGTAAGTGCTCCTTTAAATAAACACTTCTGAAAGGTTTCTGTGACATCATCTGTGTAAACTCATGGCAGTTTGCTGGGTGACGTGCTTTTTTCTTACAGTGACAGGCAATTACTTTCCTTCTGTCTCTGAAGGTATTGCTTAAGGAGTGATCCTTTATGAGATGGTCTCACAGTTTCTGTGTCACTGTTCTGACTGAGTACAGTAATTTATTTTATTTTATTATTATGGCTGCAGTGGGCAAAGCCCTGCAAATGTTTTGCTATTTTAGTAGAAAAAGGGAGCTCTCCAGTTTCCTAATGGACTAGATAATAGTGGAGATTTTGTGTTATCAGTACACTAATTAATTGTAGCAGTCTGCTGAGGAGAGTTTCAAAGTACTATTTTGCATGCTAAGCTTCAGTCTGGGTAGAATTATCTTTCAGGAAAATTTCATAGCTCATAAACATGTCAAGTCACTCAGGTTTTCCCAGACATAAAGGGTAATTGAGAGTAAGGAAGGAGATTGCAGATTTCAGATGGTATGTTGAAAGGCCTCAGGCAGGCAAGACTAAAAGTGAAGCATACATGGGAAATCAGACCAGAGACCAACTCTCACATGAAGTGCATAGTTTTATTTTTCATCAGCCAATATTCTTTATTCCAAACCATGCAGCATTTTGAGATCATAAAGACTTCATCATCAAGGAATTGGCTGAAATTCACATAACAATCAGTATGCAATGTTTCACTGCTAAGATACCTCACAAAATAATTCACATAATCATTTTTTTGTTATTCTTTTGGCAACTGGGTAAGGCATACTAGGCACAAGTGTCTGTTTTCATGGACAATCTGGGAGTACTGGGGTGGTTAAGTGACTTGCTCATACTCATACAGTGTGCAAGAGGAGGTTGTGGGAATCAAACCCAGGTCTGCTAGATGTATCAAGCTTAATCATAGCTCATTAAGCTCTAGGCTATACTACCAGCCTCAGTTGTAATATGGAGTGGAGGAGTCTCCACATTACCTTAATAGTTCCACAATGTATGCACTTCCTTATCTGCTTTCTTTAAACATTTTTTTCAAAACATCTGTGTGCATAAACATACATTAAATTATACTCATAAATATCAATATGGATACTGCAAAATCACTAAAATATGTTATTAAAACTTGTTAATGACTACACAATTGTCTACAAAATGAGTTCATTTTTAAATGCTATATCAAAACTTTCACTGGATACAAATACAAATAATTACCTGCCCCAAGACTGCTAGGAAGTCACTATGTTACTTAAATAATAAACCACAAGGGGGTGTGGGTTATGAGGAAATTTACCACGGCTGGTGTGGTTTGGCCAAGAGGCCACAGGCTGAGTGGCCAAATCCTCACCAGCCATGGTAAATACCCCCATAACCCCACACCCCCGAGTGGTTTATTGTGATTATACAATGTCCCTCTTTACTTTTTGGAAAAGAAAAAACATTTTTTTCCATTTTAAATTCTTTTTTAAATGATTCTTATACAAAAGAAAATAGTCCCAGTGTTCCTAATATTACTGGTCCTGTCCTCTATTAACCAGTGCCATGCCTCAAGACAGTGTGGCAGCTGTATTTTCAGTGGATTTGAGCTGCATTTAAGTAGAAATGGGAGCAAGAGAAACAGGGAAAGGACTGATCTTGAGGCATGGCACTCGTGGTTGCTAGGTAAGAGAAGTTGCTAGTGTATTGGTTGAAAACCGTAATGAAGCCCCGCAACAACTTGACCTCTGAGGCAGGCCTGTGTGATCTTGGGTACAGTCAGTTGAAGCAGAATTGAAGCCCGGTTATAGAAAAAAAATATATATTTGAATCCATGCTCTCAGCCCTCTGTAACCTGCTGGCATCATGTCAGATTGCATCCTACAACAAACTGGATCCTAATTTTGGCATGAGATCAGCAACACAGCTTTCAAAACACAGAGCAGTCCTTTCCCTGTCTTTCTGTGACAACTGTGTTTTCAATGGGTTCAGAATGAGGACACTGAGCTGCATTTTTAAAAAAAATAAAAACTGGAGCAGGAAAGACAGGGAAAGGACCAGTCACAGTTTTGGAAGCTATGTTGCCAGTGTCATGCCAAAATTAGGATCCAGTTTGTTGTAGGATGCAATCAGGCATGACACCGGTGGGTTGTGGAGGGCTAAGAGCAGGGCTTCAATCTTCCCTTTTAAAAGTGGAGCCGGGAGAAGCTAAAATGGTTGCGGTCTTGGCAGGTGATTTTAAAAGCCTGTCAATGGCTATTCATCTTCCGATTCAGCTTGTGGTTTTGGGGGTGGAAAAGATGAATGCAGTGGAAGGGGGTTGCCATGTTACTCTGGATGCACTGGACAGAAAGTCACAGTCTTACGTTAGCCCCCTTCACATGTTAAAGTGTAAGGTAAATACTTTGATCCTGCTTTTTTTTTTTATTAAGAAATGCTTTGTATTGGTACAGCTGTTTGAAATTTATGTTGATGTTCAACAGCAATGGTGCAAGCTGAAGTGTGAAATGCTGGCTTGCTTTACATGACAAAAAAAAAATATCTGATTGCTGTGATCTTTGTTTGGGAGTTGGCGGTTGGTCGGAGTGATCTCAGCGGGTGTTCTTGATGTGGCTGACTGGTGACTGGTACCTTCTCCCGTTGGTATATTGTAGGATTTATCATGGATAAAAAGTGCTAGTTAGCCAATCAGACTCAGGAATTCTTGGCCTCGTTGTATAATATGCTATATGCTATCAAAAAGGAAAAACATTTAGTTCATCATATCACTCTGTAAACATGAAAAAAAAACATTTTCATTACAGACAGTTAACCTAATTCATTTTACTTCTTCTTAAATTCTGTGACCATTTAACTCCTACCACCCCTTCAGCTAGGCTATTCCAGGCATCCACCACCCTCTTTGTGAAAAAATATTTTCTCATGCTTCCCCTGAGCCTTCCCCCCATTAACTTCATTTTGTGTCCCCTTGACATGGAACATCTCTTATTTTGCTTTGGAAGATGCGCCTTTTCTGTACTGTGTTTATACCGGTGATGTATTTGCATGTCTCAGTCATGCCCCCCCCCCCCTTCCTCCAGGGAATACATATTTAATTCCTTTAGTCTTTCTTCTTAGGTCTTATACTGCATGTCCTGCAGCATTTTAGTTACCAACCACTGCACTGCTTCCACCCTGTTTATGTTCTTTCTCATATGGGACCTCTAGAACTGGATGCAGTATTCCAGGTACAGTCTCTCATGTATGTCTTATACAGGGACAAGAAGACCTCCCTCTTTATACTCCTGATACCCCTCCCTATGCATCTGGCTAGCCATTCCAGACACCTAATGGTACTGCCTAGTTTCTCTTAGGTCCTCCAAGATGATCACTCCCAGGTCCCTTTCCTGTTTTGTGACTGTTAGTACCTCCCCACCTAGTTCATGCTTTGCTCCTTTGTTCTTGTGCCCTATGTGCATGATCCTGCACTTCTTTGCATTGAATCCCAGCTTCCATTCTTCAGACCATTTCTCCAGTTTTTTAAGGTCTCCCCTCATTCTTTCATCACTCCCTGACATATCCACCTTACTGCATACCTTTGAAGACTGCCTCTGTCGCGGTCAATTAAATACTGATCTGCGGCTTCAGACCTCTGGAGTGAATCCCTTATATACCCTTCCCCTAACCATGTGACTAATAAATCACCTGACTTAACACATGATTAACAGATAAAACTGATTTCTTCTTTCATAGTTTTTTACATCCCTACAACATGGTCTCATAAGAGAGAATTAGGCAAACACATAAAGTATATATATATATCTACACACATATACATATATGTGTGTGTGTGTGTATATATATATATATATATATATATATATATATATATATATACACACATATAGTTGAAGCTTAAAGGGGAAGGCTCCATGGAAGCCTTTTCGTCCCCTTTAAGCGGTAGTCTCCTTTAAGAAAAGTTTGTGTAAAACAACAGTCGGCACATAATCAGAGTCGAAACATAATTGCAAAATGACAGAAACTTGTGAAAACATCTGAAATATATAGCCATATACATAATCATACTCATAAACAGACACAGCACAGCAGTGAAATACAGCTCTTTTGTGAAGTTGTGCTGAGTGCTGTGTCTCTGGTTAAAACTGCAACTTTATTATGAGGCAGAAATACTGAATATGTATTAAGTTAAAATCTGCTTTATCTTCACACTTATCTGTCTCTGACTCAGGGTCTCAGTGTCTCACTGTATCGAACTGCTCTGTCCACCGAAGAAATCTGTAGTCTTTATCTGCTTGGACTCAGACGCCATCTCCTTTATAATCTGGCCCTCTAGTTCGAATAGCTGCTCCAGTTCCATGATTCATCCATGCTGAAGACACAGCTCTCTCAGTGGCCTAATATGGACATGTGCCTCCATGTTTGATATTATGCTTGGTGGCAGTTCCAAATCCATATTTTCCTCATTGTTGTCTGAAATCTCCGATGGAATAACTGCAATGCAGAGAGCTTCCACAGACAGCTCCTCTTCCATTGCCTCTTCTGCAATGATATCCACAAACCTTCTGAATTCCTCCTCTGAGAGATTTTCTGGTCACTAGATGTCTTCTAAGGGGTTGGTGTTTAGTGCAGTTGCAGCACCCTCTTCCGCTCCCTCCAGTACACCACTAGTGTTAAGAGATTAAAATGTGAAGACTGCCATCCTGAAACAATTAGAGATGGTGGTGGGCTTCACAGCAGACCATGCTTGCGCAACATAAAGATTGCATCTGGTAAGTTAACCCTGTGAGCAATCGCAGATGCTAAGACAGTGGTTCTGCTGTCAACAATTCCAACGATTCTTTCCAAGAACATAGATCTGTAGTGGCCCTTCAAGTTGCCGATTACACCCATGTCCATTGGCTGGATTAAACTTGTTGTGTTGGGTGGGAGAAAGTGGATGGCAATATTGCTAAAGGACCCTACAAGGTGGGCTGGTTGGGTGCTGCAATTATCGACAAAAAGGATCACCTTTCTTCTCCACCACCTGAGCCTGCTGTTCAACGAGTCTAGCCAGTTTGAAAATATGGCACCAGCCATCCATGCACTAGCAGAGCTAACATACTGGACAGGCAAGGATGACAGGTCTTTTAGCAGACATTGTGGATACTTACTCTTCCCAATAAGCAACAATGACATTTTATCTGTGCCAAGCATGTTTGCACAACGCATAAACTAAATCCTATCTTTGGCCTTTTTTCCCCCTACCAGACCTAGATCTCATTGAATGTGCCCTCTGTCCAGGTAACCCCAATAAAAAAAAGTCTCATCTGCATTAAAAATATCAACAGGAGCATGATCTGAGATCAGAGCAGGCAAAACAGTGGTGACCCATTGAGATGCTGACTGCTCAACAGCATCCATTCGTTCACCCTGTTCCTTCTTACAGATTATGTTCCTGTGACCCTTCCAGTGTGATAGCCATCCATCAGTCACTGTAAAATCCTCATGCCGCAGATGGGTGACTATTTCCGTTGCTTTTTTTTAGCACTGGTCCTGAAATGCAGGCGCCCTTACTAACCTCATTTGCAAACCAAATGTGGAGTGCATCCTCAACTTGTGTGTCCTTACCTTCACGCTTCCTTTTTCTGTTTGGGTTCAGGTTCGACTGCCACTCCTGAACAAGTGCAACTTTTTTTAAGCTTATTCAGCCTACTTGGCTTTTGGAAATGTTGAAGCGCTTGGCAACCTTGGCCATAGAGGATCCTGGCTCCTGCAAGGCATCGAAAACTTTTATTTTGTTCTCCAGAGATAGATCAACACATTGGGCTTCCATTTTGAGCAGTGTGAGCAGCAGCTAGAGACACAGCATAATGACCAAAGCTGTGCCAGACTTATTTTAAGTAAGCACAAACAGGTGTTGAGTGTTTATAATGAGGAGCTAATAAGTGGAAACTTGCTCGCACCGGGACATAATCATCCCAGTAAAAGGGAGCCATAGTCCCCTTTAAAGGATTGCTGACATATTAAAAAGTATAGCCACTTAATCGGTGCCCTGGGGTTCATCCCATTAAAGTGAACATCCCCTTTAATCGCGTCCCGATTAAGTGGCTTCGACAGTATATAAATATATATATATACACCAATATATATTCTTTGCAAAAAAAACTTTGTTAATGTATCAGTTAGGGTGAATACCACAGTGACAAAAGCAGGGAAATGAGGCATTAGGGTTCCCACCCCCATCCCCCCACCCTCCACACACCAACAGGCATCGGGGTGTGCAATGGGTCACAGGCCTGTCACCCCATTTTCCTATATTATAGCATGTAAGCTTGTTTACACATGGAATATGCTGAGAGTTATGCCTGAAGACCCCATGGCACACCCCGATTCCTGTTGGTGTGTGGAGGATGGGGGGATGGGGTGAGGTGGGGCAATAAGGGTGGGAACCCTGGGGGTGAGGTGCTAGGGGTTAGATCATACCCATTTTATGAATTGTTGCACCAATTTTTTTTTTTTGTTTTTAAAACGTTCGGTACTTCAGCATCCTCGCTAAGTGGCAAACAAGATGGTGGATGCAACACAGTTCAATCAATCGAATCTCTGTGAACCGTGCACACAATACCAGCCTTCTGTGCAAGAAGAAGCTGGTATTGTGTGCACACTACTCAAATTGTGTGCACAATACCAGCCTTTTTTTTTTTTTTTTTTACACTTATTGTACTTTTTTTTTCCTGGCAGGACCCTCCTGTCGAATTCAGCCCTGGTCACAGCCCCCTGGACTCTCACCTACTGCCAATTGCTGTTGCTTCTCCCGGTCACCCCCGGCTTGCCCATCGGAGGGTGGGGCCGTGGCACCGGTCACCAGTATTCCGGTGTCACAGAACTAGTATCTAGTTGGGAGAGCTTCTGGTAGCAGAGGCTAATTGAAGCCCTGGGGAGGGCTTCATGAAGACAGGGGTCCTGCCATGTTTTCCCCCTGTAGGCTGGGGTGGAGACATGCAATGACGTCCAGCATCTGTTCCACCCCAGAGAGCGTCGATTTTGCGTCACTACAGGGTGACAACCCAGCATCCACCAGGTGTCGCTCCTGTGTGATCACAGACCTCCCCTTCCCCCCAGAGAAGGAGATCAGCCCTAGGGACACTCAATCCTTCTCCCCCGGCCTGCCCTCCAATGACCCGGGTCTGTTCCTGAACCCGGGTAGCCAGCGTCGCAAGCCGAAATCCAACCGCTGTGCTGGTGGGCCAGCCAATACCAGCCTTCTTTGTGAAAAGAAGCCAGCACAGTACTGTATTGTGTGAAAAATATATTTTTCGTGCCTGACATATACATTTTCCCATAGGAAATAACAGGAAAATTTAAAATGTCATAACTTTTGAAAGGATTATTATTTTTTCACCAAACCTTCAGATGGCACACCCGTGACCCAAAGGCTTTCTCCTCTGGAAATTTCAAAACAAAACCTAAAGTGATTTCTGAGATCCAGGATGACAAAGAAATGTTAAAAAAAATGTTTTTTTTTTCTGTTTTTCAACACTTTATATCTCAGCAACCACTCAACAGAGTCCCATGAAATTTGGCAGGTCAAGAGACCTACCCATAGAGATTATGCACACCATACTTCAAGTACTTCCATTGAATGATGCCAGAGTTATTAAGGTTCAAAGTTTGGACTTTAACATAGAAGTGCAGTTTCACTCTAACTGTACTGGCACGATTGTGCCAGTATAATATAATATAAATATATATCTCTATCTCTATCCCTATCCCTATCGCTATATATCTGTATCTATCTATCTATCTATCTATCTTTATATTTATATATAGATATATATATATACACACACACACATATAGGGGATACATGATGGGCATGAGTGTGATATGGCAAATATTGTCACTCTTGCAGAGTGAGCTCTTGATATCTCATGAGTGCCAAAGGTACGAGTGAGATATCCAGAGCTCACAATGCAGGAGTGACAATATTTGCCATAGCACATGATCTGCACATCATGTATTTGATTTATACAATAGGGCCAGGAATTTCAGAAGTATTGTTATGTTGTCTTGTGTTCTGTTCCTGTTTATGTGTTTGCTCATTCTGTGTATGAGTTTTTCTGAATGGGCTGGCAGTGTTATAAACTCTGGAAAACAGATGAGTGTGTTGTGCAATGCTAAATGAGTTAGTTTTAGGTAGGAGTGAGAAACAGACTATTTTGTGAGGCTGTATTCTTTAGAAGTCTGGCTGCAGTCAAGCTGAGAGTATCACAGTAATGGTAATGGGCTGAGAGTCAGAGTGTCAGAACAGCTGAGACTGTTTTTAGTGCTAATTGAGTTAGCTGTAGGCAGCAGTGAGGAACATAGTGTTCTATGAAGCTGTTCTCTTTAGAATTCTTCTGACTGCAGTCAAGCTGAGAGTATCACATTAATGAGCTGGAAGTTATTGTATCACAATAATTGTAATGGGCTGAGAGTCATAGTTTGAGGAACAAGTGAGAGTGCTTTTCAGTGGTAATTGAGTTAGCTGCAGACAGCAGTGAGGAACAGACTGTTCTGTGAAGCTGTGCTCTTTAGAATTTTTCTGGCTGCAGTCAAGCTGAGAGTATCACATTAATGAGCTGGTAGTTAGAGTGGGGAATAGGTGTGTTTTGTAATGCTAACTGAGTTAGCTGCAGGCAGCAGGGAGACCTCTCATGTAGTTCTGTATATGTGTCCCTCTGGGCCCTGCACTCCCATCCATCCATAATTTTTGAGATTTTGTAATCAAATTTACTTATTGCTCCCTCTGGGCCCTGTGCTCGCATCAGTCCATAATGGTATCCATATTTGTGTGTGGGAGTGCAGGGCTCTGCGCTCCCATCCATCCATAATTTGAAAGATACTGCTGTCATCTCCCATCCCATGCTGTGCATCACTGAAAGAAGAGCTCACATTGTAATGTTATCCTATGTGAATCACAGGAAAATTTGAAAGCTCTATAACTACACACCAAATGAATATCTTTTCACCAAAGCAGCAAAAGGCACATTTGTAGGGCAAGCCCTTTGTACCCTGAAAATTTCAAACAAAAATTGGAGCCATGTCTTTGCAGCAGAGTGACAAAGAAATAAGTGTGTACACCTCACATTACAATGTTATCCTGTGGGAAACAAAGGAAAATTTAAACCCCCAGAACTCCAGAACAAAATCATCTGCTTTCACCAAACCAACAAAAGACACATCCATGGAGCAAGTCCTTTGTACCCTGAACATCTCAGATCAAAATTCCAAACTGTTTCTTCATTGTAAAGTGACAAAAAAAAAAACTACAGTATAAAAATTCCTGTTTTGCAAATTGTGAAACAGATTCCTGTTCTGAGCTTTCTTGTTTTGCAATTTTCAAAAAAGAAAAATCATTTTTTGCAAATTGCGACACAGAATCCTGTTGTGCGTTCTTTTTTTTTCCAATTTGTGAGAAAAGAAAAATCCTGTTTCACAAATTTTGAAACAGGATTCTGTTTCATGATTCTTTTTTCATAAATTTGTGAAAAAGGATTTTGGCATGATACAAAAACACATTTCTAGGTGATTTATGAAAAAAACTAACACCAGAATCTCATAGAATGGGTTCTGATTAGCAGAACACATGTTGGTTACCTCAAAAAACGTCATCTTTTCTGTTTTTTTTTTACTTTGTTTGCCTCACTAAGAAAAAGCCAGATGGAGGCAGCACAAAAAGAAGATTCCTCATTTATGACAAAGGATTACTCATTTGTGACACAGGATTGCCCATTTGTGATACAGAATCCTGTTTCGAGGCTCACATCTAACTTTTCCCATTGCAAATAATGGAACATTTTAAAATTGTATAACTTTTGAACAGATTAATATTTTTTCACCAAATCTTCAAAAGGCACATTTGTGACCTATGACCTTCCCACCCTAAAAATGCTAGACAACAATCCCAAGCCATTTTTGTGCAGCTTCGTGACAAATAATTTTACTAACAACTGTAATTTTCACATTTTTTACACTCTGTATCTCCTCATCCACCCATCTGACCAGAAGTAGGTTTGCCTCCTAAAAAGGCACACTCATTTGTCTCAGGCCCCGAACAATAGGGTGGATGCTCGGCATGGGACACGCAGCAGGAATAAGGAGAGGGGTGGTTGTCCTGGGGGAGCTGAACTGAGAGCAGGCCAATTGGGGAGAGAGACAGGCAGGGGAAATTCAGAGAGGGGCGGCACCTCATGACATCATGCCAGGAGAGGGGAAGGGATTGGGTAAGGGAGAGAGAGAGAAAGCAGTGAGCAAAGGGGAGTTAAAAGGGGCAGGCAAGGCAGAGAGAGCTCACAATTTGCTTCAGTAATTATTTACTATAAAGCACATCAGTTTGGCAATTAATGAAGGCGATTGGACATCAGTGTGGCAACTGATTTTTAAATTTATGTTGTTTTAAATTTCTCTAGATTTTGAGCAAGTAGAGATATTCACGGTAACTTTTTGACCCAGGAGATGCTTATAGTGTGGGCATTAGTGAGTCAGTTGTTGTGGCTGCAGGGGGTAAGTAGACAGAGAGCAGATAATAATTGCATGCACGGGTGATGAGCTATGGTTGGACCAATGCAGTACTGAGCAGGTATGTCGGGTGTGTAACGATTGGCCACCTGGTTGCAAAAGGTTATTGTTCAGCCAGGGCCGTGCAGCAGAGGGAGTAGTTTAAAAGGTATATGAGTTGGTCGATGCAGGATTGTGAAAGATAGACCAGGTAGGCCTGGCAGGTTTGTCATTTGGCCACATGGTTGCTAAAAGTTTTGTCCGAGGGGTACACAGTGGGATGGTCTTCAGCCTGGGCCATGCTGCAGAGCTGTAGTTAGAAATAGCATTGGATAGGTTAATGTGTCAGTGAGCTGGTTTTGCGGCTCAGATTAGGCTCAGGATGGCTGGTGGGCAGTGGCAACAGCCCGGAGAGTAGGGGAGGTTAGAGTTCTCATGAAGGTTATGAGGCCCCAGATAATGCGTGGGGGGGCAGTGGGTCGGAGAGGGTGCTGGTAGCATCACCATGTGTGCAACAGCCAGGAGAGGATGTGGGAACTAGCACGGGGACTACAAAGACACATGCAAGGTTGTGGGGCAGTGGGCTGGATGTCTGCCCATTGCTAAGGTGGTTATTTGATTCTCAATCATGGTAAGATTGGAGGTCAGGATACAGCCGGTACAGGGAGATGCAAGCTCGGAGTGCTGCGGGTGTGCTGTGGTGATAGCTCGGGTGTGTATTTCCTTGGGGGTGCATGGCTAGAGGAGGACAGAACTGGAGTTGGTTCCTTACGGGGTCGTTAGGAGAAAGTTCTGGGGAGCAGATTACTGGTTGGGGGTATAACGGGGAGAGGAGATCCCCCAGGTCAGAACGGAAGCCGTAATTACTGGTAGAAAGCAACTGTGGTCAACCGGGAGCTGTTGTTTCAAGTCCTAGGAGGAATTACGATATGTTGGGGACAAGATTAATGGACACAGGGCTAAGGCCAATGGTGGCCGTGTTTGGGGACACCAAAAGGCAGTGGGAGATTCCAAAGTGTCCGTAAGAGGTGCCGCAATAAAAAAAAAAAAAATGCGAATCGGGGTTTTGGGGGGAGGGGGAGAGCTTCCCACCATGAGCCAATGGGTACAGCAATTCAGGGAGGTTTCCAGCCCTATGACCGCCAAGGGAGAGCAGGATGGACTCAATGGCATGGTCACTATTGGGGAATGGACATGCAGCTGCCATTTCAGGGAACTTTGTAGGTGGGGAAGGGGGATGCCATTTTTAATGGTGGTAGGTGACCACGAGGGGGGCCGCCATCTTAGAACCGGGAGACCCAGCTCCAGGAGATAAGAAGTGGAAGGCATGAGGGGAGTGGCCTGACATAGGATTGGAAGCCGATCACGCATGGGATGGGGGCATTAGGCATTTGGTGTCAAGGGCGCAGGATGCATGCCTTGCTGGGAAAATGCAGTTAGAAGTGTGTAATGGAGACTATGATTAGAGTGCCCATATGGCAGATGAATAGATGGTAGGAGGTTCAACGATGGCGTGTTCAAACAGAGGGAGCATGTGTTTGCCATGCAGCAGGAGAAGAGATCTTAGGGGTTTTATCTGATAAAGGTGAGTCTCAAAGACCGCCTATCACATAGAGTGAGCAACTTTGAGCACATAGTCAAAAGGGCGATACATATTGTACCGAACATTGCAAATAGCAACGGTTGGTACAATACTTAAGTAAATCATGGGAATCTTTTTTTCTATAGCAGAGGCTGCACCCCCACTCCCACTCTTGGCCGGGCTTATCTTAGGACCACGGGGCAAGTTACCGGACTGTGTAAAAAAAAAAATTCCTGCCTGTAGCCGGACCCAAACCCGGGTCTGCTTACATCGCAAACGGTGGTGTACACCACTATGCTTTGCAAGCAGCTCAGTGGGAGTCAGCCACAAAGGATGCTATATCCTATATAGTGAGTACAGCTCCTTGCTGTACTTGCTGTACAGGATATAGCGAGGTATTGCACCACACGCTGTCTTGTAGAGCACTATTATTGAGTCGCTCAAATGTGCAGCGCTCAGTAATAAGCACTATTCATGGGTGCTTCCGATCTTAGGTCCGGCATGGTTCTCAGTTAGGCACAAACTGAGCAAAATGACACAAGTAATGATTAAAAGGACAGTCATTCCATGGGGGGCTCAGAGCATGCAGCACATACAGACAAGGGTTCTGAAGGCAGAAGGAAACAAAGAATACTAACCAAAAAAAAAGGGGGGGGGGCCTGGGGATAGGATATGAACACTTGGTGCCCAAGTTAGTACAGCAGGGGGAGAGCACCCTGGGTGGGTGGGCCACCATCACCTGTCCCGGATGCCATTTTAGCGAAGGTGTTGGCTGCCATTTTAAGATAAGCATGTGGCTGGGAGGGGGGATTCGGCTGGGAGGGGTCAGGCCTAGGGCATAAGAACTATAACAGACAAGAATAATAAGAATAAACACATTAATCCTATGTGAAACCTTATGAAGTGGAAAAGGTGGGCCAACATGGTGCAGTGGTATGGGGTTTTGGGGGCAAAAAAAAAATTGGTATCTTGTACGAGGTGGGAGACAGGCTGGTAATGGGGTTATCGGGTTTTTAAGGTAACGGAAGGGTGCCTCGAGTAGGACAGTATTTCTTTCAACTGACTTGTCCGGTTGGTAGGGAGGGGGTGAACAGCACTCCACAAGACCTGGGAGGGCAACACACAGCGATGAGGCACTGCACAAAGGGACAACAAAGGGTATACTACATAGAAGTAGATGAGTAAATTAATGAGAACATAAGACAGGGGGAAGGGAAGTCTCCAGTTGGACTGCAGGGGATTTAACTGGCCATAATTACAAAAATAATTAATTAATAAATAAATAAATTAAAAAAAACAGAAGAAAGTTTACTTAAGAATTTCACTGGGGACAGGGTAAGCACCCTGAAAAGTAACCCGGGGGAGGGATTCTGGGGGGGCTACTTGAAAAAGAAAATATGACGATTGATATTATCAGTTTCTGCGATTCTTTTCAGCTTCAAGTTGCAGCACCACACAGCAGGGTGCCAGGAAGGACCACCAGTGACAAGGAGGATGGCAGAGTCTTTATTGACCATGGTGGGGAGGGGGCAACTAAGGCAGTGGTCGAGCGCAGAGGAATGCGGGGGAAAGGGTGAAAAGGGGGGCTGAAAAGGGCCTGGTAGGTTAGCAGTGGGCCTTTAAGGCAGCTGTAGCCAAGGGGTCGGCACGTCCGGTACCACCACCGACATCAGTTGCAGAACCAGTGCCTGGTCCGGACCCAACACCTTAACCACCCTGCTGATTCCACAGGTCACCGTAGGAGGTGTAAGGGGCCTCATACACCAACAGCAACCCCCAGGCCTCAGGACAGTGGCCATCAATGAGCACATCAAGCTCAAAGCAAGGATTGGGCCGCCCCCTCACCACAGGAAGAAGGGACTTCACACCAGAGGGTATTACTACAGAGTGGGGGGGAACAGTGGGTATGTGCCTAGGGGGGATCGGGGGGGGGGTAGACATGGCATTGGGGAAGAGATTTAAGCCAGAGAAAGTATAGGGCCAGGAAGTAGCTGGTTTTTGGTGGGATTCGGAAATAAGGATAAGGGGAGGCACCTGGGTAGTAGACAAAGCAGAGGAGCCTCATCCGGGGCACCAGTCACTAAAGGAGTACCACATGGATCAGCACTTGGCCCTATTTTGTTAAGTCTAGTTATTGCTCCTCTGCAAACATAGAAGACCTGCTGGATTTCAAAATTTGCAAATGTTGGAAAAAATAGGCAGTATTATAAGTAGCTATACTGACGCAGTTAATATGCAAACTGAAATAAATGTTATGTGATTGGATTAGAAGAAATTATCTGATTCTAAGCCTGGAGAAAGGCAGGGTTAGGCAATAAAAAAAATATATATATATATCTGTGGCAAATATTGAGAAAGACTTTGGTGTTTCAGTTAATTCTACCGTAACAGCACATAATCAAGGTAAATCCGCAGTCAGTAAAGCAAATAGAATGTTAAACTTCATACTGAGGAACATAGTAAGTAGGGACAAAAATGTCATTCTTACTTTATATACCTCACTTGGGTGACCACACATGGAATACAGTATCCAGTCTTGGGCTCTGTACTAACTGAAGGAAATAAGAAGGATAGAGATGGTACAGAAAAGGGCCACAAGGTGTATAACACAGGTTGAAAGCATGAAATATACTGATGGACTGATTACATTTAAACTTTATTGTCTGCAATGCAGAAGAATCAGAGCAATCTATGTATTGTATATAATGCAATAAACAAACCTGACCTTGGGGAGTTACTTGGCCTAAATCTAATCACTACTAGGAGTACAAGACTTCATCAAGACCAGTTAAAAGGGAAACATTTTAAAATCAACATTACAAATCATTCAAATAAAAAAAAAGAAAGAAAAACAGAAAAGGAGGGGGGATTCTTTGTTTACCCACTAGCCAGAGATGCTAGGGGTTGCCAGGACAACCTAACGGAAAGCAACCATCTGGGTTATCTTCAAGGCACAAGAACATGGCTGAAGCTACCTAGTGCATGGGGCAGATTAGCAGAATGAATTTAGTTACTCTTTCGGCACCCTGTGATAGGCAATTTCAAATCTGCCAATTTAAAAAATGATATCGGCCCACGTAGGTGTCAGAATAATCGGCGGTGGGGTGGCAGAAGGTGTGATTACAGTGGGAAGTCCCACAGTAGGGCCTGAGATGCATCAAATTTGCCCCTGTGGTGTTACCCACGTGGCCGCAGTTAGTCAGCTAGGTGGTTTTGAGCCACATGCCCTTCAAGTTTAATGGAAGCTGAGTACTGGCTCTCTGTTCCTGGTATAAGAGGCTATGTGCACCGTGGCAAATGGTATAAAGTATGGGAAAGCATAACCGCTGAGGCGGGGGCGCAGGCAATCATTTATGGTTGTTTCCATGGAATCAGAAAGGAGAAGCGGATTCAACCATTTAGCAGACCGCAAGCAGTAATCAGCTGACAAATGCACAAGGAGAAAGGATTTTTTGGCGAGAGTACCACGAGGACTGACAGCCTCCTTGGGGGGGGTGAGATCAGATGGTCGCCGTGGGTGCAGTTAAAGGTAACAGCCTGACGCATAGAATGGCAGAAGAGCACAGGTGAACAAGGGGGCAGCACTGCAGGGTAAATAGCGAGTTGACAGCACAGACTTGGCAGGTAGGGGCCAAGGGTTGGCGCCGGGGCAATCAGTGAAAAGGGACACAGTCCCAGTGGGTAGTGGGAAAAGGGCAAGGGGTTATACAGCAGACAGCGGTTTCCTACATGGAAGAGGAGGAGGGAACCCAGGGATCCCTATTCCCCTACCTTCCTGACTATGTTGGGGGCTAGGGTGCCAAGATGGGGAACCGGGCCCCATAGAACAACTAGGGAGGTGGGACTCACTTGACTCTGGGGATCCTAGTTCCTTTAGGAATATAGGTTTTCATATTACAGGGGAAGTCCCTATGGTAACTCCTCTCTCCCAATTGATAATTCAATGACAGAGGTTGCCGAGGAAGGGGGGGGGCAAAATAGCCTGGAGGGGGCCAGTAGTTACTCTAAATGGGTATGACAAATGGGAAATAGAGCATTGGGCCACAGTGCGGAAGACGAGAGCAGATGTTTGACCTGAGAGGGACTCTCTCTTTATCTCCTTATGCAAAACTGACAGACAGGAGCCCATAGACCCAGGATGGGCAGAACTGTCGGACACAGATTAAGTCTACCTAGAAGGGGGTAGTGGATACAGGTGAGTGGGAGAGTCGTGCCCCTAGAGCAGGTGAAGTTAGAAACAGGCATGGGGGACATGAGCCCCAACACAGGTGTGAGGGGAATTGAAGGGCCCGGTTCTGAAAACAAAAAAAAAAGGAGGAGAGCATCTACTTGGGGGGGGGCGCCACCGTCCATCACAAGCTAGAGGTGGGCTAGTGGAAAAAGAATGAGGTAGGTGCGCAGGAGAGCGGCAGACTGCTGAAGGTGGACAGCAGGTCTGCCAGGACTGCAAAAGGTGGATGGCAGAGAAGAAGAAGGGGCAAAGAAAAGGGAAGGGGGATGAGAATGGGGTGGGATAATCTGACTCAGAGCTCCACAGAACAACACCAGACAGATTAGTGGTATGTGTGTACATGCATACCCAACAAGAGAGAAGAAAAGGAAGAGAGCGGCCCCCAGATGTACGTCTGGGGGGGTGAGAAGAGAAAACAAGAATGAAAAGGTTGTTTATGAATAGTGTGGCAGTCCCCCGGTTTTACGCCAGGGGGGCAAGAAGGGAAAACAATGAGGAACAATGTGGTTTGTGGAAATTGTGTATAATAAAGATATGATGAATATAAGGTTGTAAGATTTGAGGATGAAAATAGTGTGGAAGTGGACATTTGGAATAAATTATAATAAATTAATTGCCTTCTGAGCACCCACAAAAATGGTAGTCTGTGTTTTATTGGGCAGGGCTCTGGGGACAATGAAACTTGGCACATCAAGAGATCTTTGGTCCCTGATGGTGCATGCAAAATGTCCTGCAAATCAGTAGAACAGTTGCAAAGTTATGTAAGTGCAAATGTTTGTATTTTACATAGAACTGAAGGTTAAACTGTAACTATAGGGGCGCGACCGTACCCTTATAATAACACTCCATATCTCCACACCAACACATGTAACCATAATTCAATTTGGCACACCATGAGATCTTCTGTCCCTGATGGTGCATGCAAACTTTCATGCAAATTGGTTGAACGGTTGTGAAGTTATTAAAGTGTAAAATTTCAAGTTTAACATATTGTAGAAGTGAATGTTGAACCATAACTATAGGGGCGTGACTGCACTCCTATAATATATACTGTATAGACAGACAGACAGATAGACAGATGGACAGATGGACAGACAGACAGACAGATAGATAGATAGCTAGATCGATCGATAGATCGATCGATAGATAGTCATTGCAAAAAAACTTCATTAACATCAAAAGTAGGGAAATGTGACCTTAGGGTTCCCACCTCCACTGTACATGCAGAAACAGGCATGAGGGGTGTGATTCGGGGTTGAAAACCCTAATGCTCACCTCCATTCCAATCTACATAACAGTCCTTATGTCACAGTGGGAACAGAGGGCCCTTTAGGCCCTGTGATCCCATGCTGTGCAGTTTTCCTTATTTTACTGTGGGAGCACAAGGTCCTTCAGACACTGCATAACCATTCATCAATAGATGCATAACCAAATTATCAGCTTAGCTAACTGATTACCCCAGCACATGTACCCAGTGCAGATCCACACCAAAACATAATTCTGCACAACTGCAATGACATTCCGCACCACAGGTGCGAAAATACATTTTGGACAGGATTTGAAAAATGACAGCTGTACTGTTCATCAAGTGGTGTAAGAAAATGGCTGTTAAACATTTGCGCCCAGATATTCAGACTGTACTTGGCAGGGGTGCAAGCCTGGGTGCAGGGCAACTGGGATGCGCCGGGGTCAGGACCAGGTGATATTCAGCGGTGATGCACCATGGCACAACACCATTGAATATGGCACAGACTGCACACGGCACAGTGGCACTGCACTGACGCAAACCATGGGCAGGGAGCATGGGGATGCACCAGCGCAACTGCAGCTGCGCTAGGTGCATCACCCGAGATATTCAGCGGAGGGCATGCAAATGAGGCCATACTATATGAAAGGTGCAAATCAGCCCATTTCCATGTCATTATGGCCCCATTTGCATGCCTTGCACAGGGCAGCCCGGTGACTTACACCTGGCACCATGCACAGCATGAAGTGTGCACAGTGGGGGTCCTGGTGCATCCCCCGCCTCGTAGCCACGATTGCAGTTACATGCAGTAGGACAATGCCCTGGTAGTCTAGTGGCCCCCCTCCCTCCAGTGTCCCTGATTGCCAGAAGATGACCTCTGTGTAAGTCCCCGGTGGTCTAGTGGTACCCCCCCACCCGTTGCCGTGATTATGGCACAGCATCATATCATAGTTCCCTGGTGACTGGTGGAGATCCTCCCACCCACACACAGAACCCTTTACTGATGACGGGAGGGGGCAGGTGGGCAAGGGTTTCTGTGTGGGTGGAGGGGTGGAGGGTGCCACTGGATCACCAGGAACTATGATATGGCGCTGTACCGCAATCACAGCAACGAGCGGAGGGTACCACCAGACTACCAGGGACTTCAAATTTAGTTATTTATTTATTTTTATTTATTTCAATCTAGGATTGAAAATACCTTTGAGCACACTGGAGCTCATTTACAAAGGTTCCACGCCAATAATGGGAGGGGGTTACAAAACAGAGTATAAAGCACAATAACATGTACAGATAATATAAAATACAGCAACAGTAGAACAGCACAATACATAGTAAACATAGGTGATTGCAATTAGATACATGGTTGGCATTTTAGGAGTTTATAGGTGAAATGTGGTCGGGTAATCCCATTTGGAAATCGGGAAGGGTGAGCCAGGGGATGAAGAGTAGCAGCAGGACAGAGAACTGGGTGGTGACAGCCGGGAAAATGGTTACATGTTGAGCAAGGCAGGAAGGGGTAGAATGGGTGGGAATGGGGCAAGTACAGAAGGAGAAGGGAGACAGGAGGGAGGGATGGTGAAGTGTCAGGGGAGGGAGGGATGAGGGAAGGGGAGGAAGAAAGGTGTGGAAAAGAGTAAGTCGGGGTCATAGTGGGCGAGTTAGTGGGACAGAGTAGGAGGGTCAGGACATGACAGGTGGGGGGAGGGTGAGAGAGGTGATTGAGCAGGTGAGGAAGGATGCAGCCAGGGGCCTTGTCGAGGAGGCTGGGGAATACAGGTTGCCAGATGAGGAGCAAGTTGCATGCCTAATTAAAGCAGGTACACTCACTTTCCTTAGAGATGTGCAGATGCAGGAGACGCTTGAACTGGGTAAGTTGAGGTATGCAAGTCAGTTCACAGCTCAGACCATTCTTCCAGTTAGGAGCTCTGTAGAGGAAGGATCGCTGGCATTGGGTAGTCCGAACCCTATGAACGTGAAAGAGTTCAGAGACAGAGGACCAGGTGTGATGCGACTTTTGAGGCTTTGATAGAAGACTGGTGATGCCCGTTGGCAGGGATCCAAGCAACACTTGCTTGTGAAATTGCTCCCATGAGTGGTACTTGATGTGGTCTTGTAGTTTGAGCCACCCGGTCAGGGCGAATAGATTACAAGTATGGGTGAGGTAGCCGGCACCTGTGATAAGTCTGCCGGCTTTGTTTAGGGCAGTATTTAGTCTTTTGAGAGATGTCGCTGTGGCAGCATCATATATAACCAAGCCGTAGTCAATAACAGATAGTACCGAGCTGTGGATTGTGAGTTTAAGTGCTTCTGGGGTCAGACTTCATGTGTGTCTGTAAAGCAATAACAGTCTTATTCAGGCAATCGGGGACACAGCAGGGAGGGGGGCCACTAGACTACCAGGGACAGCCTATTATTACATTTGTCAGGGCATTGGGGAATCAGAGGGGGGTCCACTGGACTACCAGGGCCATGTATGTGCTTGTGGATGGTGTTCTGGGTGGGCGGGTGGCCACCCATGGCTGGCGGCTGCTGTGTTGCACCCTGCAATAAAGCAGCCTGCCTGTGGGTGGCTGGGAGTTGTTCCCACTCCTCACGGGCTCAACTTTGAGCCCCCATGCTACTACTACAGAGTTGCACCAGCATATGAGCTGCACGCCCCGGCTGAATACGGATGTGCCGCATATGCATGGGCACGCCTCGTATCTACGCATACAATTTACATTGCGCCTGGCGCGATCGGGATATGCGCCGGCAGCCCTTTCAATATCTCACTGACGCACGCGGAGTTGTGCCAGCAACTCTGCTGCACCATGCACAACCCCTTTGAATATCCGGCCTTGGAGACAAAATATTTAGAATTACCAAGTTACGCATGTGTGTAGAAAATTTCAATGAATGTACTTATTTTTAGAATTGTTTTCTAAATTTTCTATATGGCTTTTGGGACCCCCTCATCATGAACACTGGCACTGTCATTTCATTAATCAGTCCCAAAAGGTGATTTTGCGCAGTGACCACAAAATCACCTTCTGGGCCTGACTAACGAAACAACAGTCACAGTGTTCATGAGGTGGGGTCCCCTAAAGCCCATTTTGAAAATTTGGTGAAAAAATATCAAAAAATGGCAAAGTTAGGAACATAAGTTCCAAACATCATTGAAATACATTATTCTGCAGTTACCTTGACTCCTCAGTTACGGTTCAGTTTTGAAGAGTGCAGATGTGTCCTGGTCCACAGAAGATGATAGCAGAAGTCCTCTGGTGATATGCATGCCAGTATATTAGGGTGAATGGTAACTTCTATGTTAAACCCAAATGTGTGAACCTTAATAACTTTAGAACTTTTCAATGGGTTTCCACAAATTTTGGCAAGCATAATCTCTACGGGTAGATCTCTTGACTTGCTAGATTTTGTGTAAATCTGTTTTGTGGTTATTGAGATACAGAGTGTTGAAAAGACAGAAATTTCAGTGTTTTAACTAATGGATACTTTAATAGAATTTTTTGCAATGAATATGTTGAAATGCGGGGAGGTGAGGGTATGAGCCTGGGTTGATCAAGTCCCAGCTCATAAATGAAATGGAAATGCTACTGCAGTAGGCTTACAGCATAAAATATTAGATAGAAGTGAAAGGGAAGAGAGTACAGAAAATTAAATGGGGCAGTGGCCCTCAACCTGCCACAGTGTAGAAACAGAGTAAATCTGCTGCACGCCCCTTATGAACTACCCTGGTTACTCAGTCAAAGAATACTATCAGGTTGGTCTGACAAGACTTCCCTGACATGAATCTGCTGCTTGCTACCCTGAAGCCCATTTTCTCCAGGTATTTCACTAGGTCCTCTTTGACCAGTTTCCCTACCACTGACATAAGCCTGGCTGGTCTATAGTTTCTCAGCTGCTCCTTGTCCCCTCCTTTGTGCAGTAGAACAGCGCCTGTCATCTTACAGTCCCTGGTAGCCACCCCTTACTGCTTAGAGCTCCACCAGGGGGTAGGCTAGTGACAGTGCCAGTTCCTTTAGTACCTTAGGAAGCATCCTATGTTGATCCTGAGCTTTATGCAGAAACATTGAATGTGTCTGCAGAAAAGGACTGGTAGGCCCATCTAGTCTGCTCTATTTTTCCATGCCTATCAATACACCCCGGACTCTATTTGTTCACAGGTATCCTTCCCTCCTCCCTTACCTCTCATTTATTATACCCTGTCCTTTGCATATATGAAGCTCTTCACTGTCTTCACCCTCACCACCTCTTCTGGCAGGCTATTCCAAGCATTCACTGCCCTTTCTGTGAAGAAATGTTTCCTCACATCCCTCCCACACTCCCTCTTCCCCAGCTTAATAGCATGCTCTCGTGTTCTGGTACTCCTTCTCCTGTGAAAGAGACTCCTCTCCTGGACCTTTTTCACCACTGTGAGGTACTTACAGGTCCCAGTCATATCCCCTCTCACCCTCCACTCTTCCAGGGAGTACATACTGAGCACTCACAGCCTCTGCAGTGTTCCCCATAGCCTGCAGATATAGGGCAGTGGTTGTGGTAATTGGAGCAAAGGTGTATTATCCCTTGGGTTTCCTATATACAATGTACATATACTGTACATAATAGGTGTTAAAGCAGCACTGCGATGAAAAATGTTATTCTAAAATAGACATCTCTGCCATGGTTATGAAAAACATTGTCAGAACTGTTGAGTTGGTTTTTCTGGATGCTTCCTATGTTGTGCACTGTACATTTGCAATTTTGTCTGGGTTCTTACCATCCTCAGCTCCTCAGTATTATTTATATGAAAAATTAGTCAAGCATCTTTTTTTCTTGAGAAATAATTATTTTAAAATGTTCATAAAATTCTTAAATGATAATAAAAACTGAAAATGTTACCGTCAAAATAAACTGGAAGACATCTGGCATCAATTAGGAAGAAAAAAAAGGTGGGGTCAAATTTTAGCCTATTTTCATTGCACTGCTGCTTTAAATATAGTTTAGAGTACTGATATCAAAACAAGGGTAGTAGTGCAATAAAGGATGGGGTAAAGGGCAGTTTTGGAGGATTTTATAAAAAATAAATTAGATTGATGGCTTCAAATATAGGACAGTGGTAAAAAATATAGGGTGTTCGCCCACCGTGCTAAAATAGTGAATGGGGAACACTGCTCTGCTTATATGGTTTTACGTACAACCCCTGCACCATTTTAGTAGCCCTCCTCTGGACTGCTGCCACCTTGTCAATGTCCTTGCCACCTTGAGATCATCAGGTGTGATCACACCAAGGTTCCTCTCTTGCTTAGTAACTGTATGTACTCCACTATCTTATATACAGCCGCTGGGTTTCCCTGCCATACTGTAGTTGCATGACTGTACTTTTGGCATTGAAACCTAGCTGCTATGCCCTAGACCATTTCTCTAGTTTCCCCAGATCCCCTTACATTCTGTCCACCCCTTCCTGGGTGTCCACCCTGTTGTAGATTTGTGTGTCATTTACAAAGAGACACACCTTCTCCTCCAGTTCCTCAGCAGTGTTACTTATGAAGACACTGAAGAGGACAGAACCCAATACCAATCCCTGCTTTATTCCAGCGGTCACTCTTTTGTCCTCAGAGTGACTGCTGTTTATCACCACCCTCTGCCTCCTATCATTCAACCAGTTAGATACCCTGATCACCACCTTCTCCTCCACCCCCATGCTTCTAAGGTTCTTTATCAGCCACCTGTATAGTACAGTACAGTGTCAAAGGCCTTTCTGAAGTCCATATAGGCCACATCGACTGCCCTCCCCGATCCACCTCCTTAGTTACCCAGTCAAAGAAATCTATGAAATTTGTTTGACTATTCCCCTTTGAAGTCATGCTGCCATGTCTCTAGATACTCCATTAGTCACTCCTTTAGCAGGGACTCCATTTATTTTCCTATATTGTTTACCTTCAGGGCTGCTAGACCATTTTCAGCTCTTTCACCAATAAAATTCTCTGCCAGCCCAGTGGTGCTAAGGGTTGAGATGCTGGACACCACACCTTGCGCTATGCCAGCAACCCAGGTTTGGGAATGGACTCGGGTCACCAGGGGTCAGATGGGGAAAGGAGGATTGAGCATCCCAACAGATGCTCTCCTCCTCCTGGGGTGGATTTCCTGAGGTGCTTACAAGCACCCAACACACCTGCGTGTGTGGAAGCATGGGCATTAGGGGCAAAGGTGGCTCTCCGGAGTTGGGGAGGATGCTGTGGGTGCTTGACAATGGTGTGCATCAGCACACTGTCTGTCTAGATGTACGTCCTTTGCGTCAGCATTCTCAGGGGAATTGGGAGATAATGGGGAAAAAAATAAATACACCCTGGCCCCACGAGCACAATGAAACTGGGGGTCTTTGAATGCCCATGATGAGCAGGAAGGGTGGTTCGAGGTCTCTCCGAAAGCTGAGGAGCCGGGCAAGCAATAAAAAAAAATTCTCCAGTTTCATTTATCGGACCCTTCTATCAGCTGCCTTTATGCCATTCTCTGCCAAGGGCCTGCTGTTCTCCCCAGTAAATACTGAGCAGAAGTAATTATTTAGCATGGCTTCTTTCTGCCCATCCTTCTCTATTACCCTGTCTCCTCCATTAGTATGACAAGTCTCCCTCCCATCTTTCTTTTTTCTCTTATATATCTTGAAAAAACAGTTTTTCCCCTCTCTTAACCCCCATGCAATATGCAGCTCTGTGTCTGCCTTTGTGATGCTGATTGCCCACTTGGCCTTTCTACAAGTTTTCTCATGGTACTTGTCCCATTTTCACCCCCCTGCTTTTCTTTGTACCTGATAAAGACCCTCTTTTTGGCCCCCATTGCTTCCCTGATCCTTTCAGGAAAACAAATTGGTCTTTTGTATTTGTTTATTTTAATAACTGTTCTTGCGCATGTTTTTGTTGTCTTGAGAGTGGACTCTTTTTTTAACTCCCCACCTTTCTTCCACTCATCTGATGCTGTCTACCCCAGCTAAACTGCCCCACACTATTTCACTCATATGGTTGAAATCTGCCCTCCTGAAGTCAAGCACTTTAGCATTAGATGAGGGCTTTCTGGTGCCCAGGGCCACCTCTAACCATATAATATTGTGGTTGTGAACCCCAGTGGTTTCCTGACCTGTAATCTGCCTGCATTCTCACAGCTGGTGAGTACTGAACCACATCTAAAATGGTTGATTGTCAAGCGGGATCCACGTCCTGCTGTACCATCATGCAGTCCTGGCTTTCTGTAATCTGTAGTAGTAGTAGTAATTTTTTTTATTTATTTATGGCACCCTTCCCAGATGGCCTAAGGTGCCATTGCATAGGATTTTAAACAATCAAAAAAACATCTCACATTGCATTATATCATTCCCTAGACATACCAGAGCTACAACAAACATTTATAAGTCTCCAAATGCTTGATGAAATCATAAAGTTTTTAAACCACTTTTAAAAATCTCAACAGAAAGGACCATCCTCAGAGACCCAGGTAGTGCATTCCAGAGAACTGGAGCAGCCACTTCAAATTCCCGGTAGAAATGTATGTATCATTGTTGATACATATTTAAACATCTGAGACCCTAAGATGTATTAGGTCTTCAAATTGAATGATTTAGACTAGCAATATTGTTAATATGGATTTTTGCATGGAATTGGGATCCTATCTAGTAAACTTGATATGCATATAATTATGTATGGAATTTTTTCTCAAGACTTTGTGTCTTTTTTTAACATAATCACCATTTACCCGCCTGATTCTTGAAATGATCTATCTTGGAAAAATCTTAAGGTTTTAGTGTTTAATCTCTTACGTATTGGTTTTTATTTGTTTTTCAGGTTCTGACTGTTTCACTCTCTTACTTCTTTTATCTATTAATTTACCAGTTTGTTTTGTCCTTCTTTAATGTGCCTGGATCTCAGTATACTAACATAAATACCCCTTGCCACTTTTTCTTCCATTTGCACTTTATCTAATCAGCCACATCTAACTTAGATCTGTTAACTAAATATTTTTTAAGAAAGCTTCCTTGTGTACCTGTACGCACTCTACCTGCTTCTTTCTCTATCCCCCAGTTTCTTTAAATTGCTCCTTTCCTTTCCATTCTTTTCCTCCTCCTTCCCCCCCCATTCCCTTCCCCGTTTGCTTTGCTTTCCCTTTCTTTTCTATTTTATCATGTTCTGTTTTATAGGGTTAACTTGTTTTGTACCTAAGATGTCAATTTTAAGCAAAGAAGTGTAGATTTTTTTAACTGTATTATGAGACTGAACTAAGATTTGAATTAAGGAGTTATACCATGTTACCTTGTAGGAATGATTTGAAACATGTGTCACTTACTTATTCAACTCTTTACTTATGAGGAGATGACTTGATGTTTTGCAAGGATTTAAACTAGAAACTCATAGAGGGTACCATGTATAAGTCATCTAAAGTCTATGGTCTTTCACTTTTCTGATTTCTAATGTATAAAAGAGATGACTTGCATAATTGTTTTTATCTCAACATATGGTACACTTTATTCAAGGCTATCAAATATAAAATCATTTTTCCTTAAGATAGTTAGTCTGTTATTTTCAAAGAGCGAGCCTTGGAAATGCACTTTAATTATGCAGCTAAAGTCCAGTGACAATACTCTTTGCATTGATAGAACAGGCTTGAATTCAAGCCCCATTGTGATGTGCACTGTCAGTCATACAAGACCTCTTTATATTTAGGCTTAATATGGAATCTCATTTTTGAGGGGCAAATTCTATGGTCACTTCATTTTGCTTATATACAGTAGATAATGTGCATGGACATTTGATCTCTGATCTCTGATTGCAAAGCTCTAAGTGAGTTAATTACTAAATAAATGAATCCTGTAACAATTTAATGATCAATGTAATGATCATATGATAAAGAAAATTAATTACTGATGGATATTACAGCATGAAAAATTGTACCAGATATTTATGGATTCTATTATGCAAAACAGTTTTGTTAGCTTTTGTGCACAATTTTTAATTACACTTGCACCTTAGTAGTTTGTATTCTGTTGGTATCAGTTTAATCTCTTGTAATGGCTCTGTATAGTTTCAGTGACTTCTTCTCAATTGAATAAATTACTTGGCAGTTATTTTTAAAGCACATTTATTTTGTGCAGTCTAATTAAATGTAGGGAATTTTTTGAAGATGGGGGGCGGCTCAGAGGTAATGTAAGAAAGTATTTTTTTCACAGAGAGGATTGTGGATGCATGGAACGGCCTTCTGGAGGAGGTTGTGGAGTCAAAAACAGTGGTGGAATTCAAGCATGCATGGGACAGTCATAAGACAATTCTAGGGGTTGGGGGTAGGAAAAAGTAGGCTGTTGGTTAACTAGGATCTGCAGCTTATCCTTTTGGTAGGGAAGTGGGCAGACTGGGTAGGCCAAGCAGTCCTTATCTGCCGTCATATTCTATGTTTCTATGTTTAGAGGTGAACTTCAGCTGAGATAACTATTCCCTGACAAAGCCTCACTACTGGAGGCAAAGTGCAGTGTTATCTCTCAATTACAGGTCAGTGCTCACATTTTTGCACCTCACGTTACAGCAGTGTTGTCAAAGTCTGCACAAGATTTGTGAAAGATGCTGCTTCATTTGACGCTGCATGAAGTAATCAAATCTTGAAAAAAGACTACAGTGGTGTTTTTTCCTCTGTTAGTGTCCTGCACTGTGCCCATTGTTTGTTAAGCCTGGCTTCTGGCAGTCGTGGTTACTAGGATGTCCTAGTCAATGTCTGGCTTGTTGAGATCATCCACTATTACAACCTCCCCCATGGCTGTCCTCCAGCCCCATGTCCTTATCTCTCTCTTCTCTACTCTGGTGGCCTGTAACACACTCCTGTGTGTGTCTTCCTGCCTGATGGCCCTGTGAGCAGAACCCACAGAGATTCTGCCTTTACTTCCCCCAATGGTAGCATCCTCTACTGCCTCAAACTATTTATCAAATGTACATGTCCACCCCTCCACCTGTAGCCATCCCTCTATCATGCCTATATAAGTTATAGCCTGGGATTGCTATGTCCCCATCATTGTTCTCACTGGCCCATTTCTTTAATAGCCACAAGATCCATCCCAGAGTCTGTCTCCAAAGCCTGGAGCTTACCAGTCTTATTACCCAGACTGCCAGTGTTGAGGTGCACTTCCCTCTAACATGGGCTCGCACCTCTTTTGGTTCTCACTTTCCCTCCCCCATACACCCTTCTATAATATAATCTAATAACCACCACAACTTTGTAGAAAGACTTACACTTTCAAGAAAGTCATCTATTTCAAGAAAATCTTAGTACAAAAGAAAAACAGCAAAAGTCATGAACAGGAATTGTCTATGGCTCCCAACAGTCTATGACAGACAAGGAAGTATCCAATTTCAGTGCACACAGCTGCCTGTGCACTCTGGTATGCTGATGTTTTAGTTACACACCTTCTTTAGGGCAAGATAAGTGTGTCTGTTGAGCCCATAAATATCCACTTGCTCTAAAAGGACCTGATTACGCGTATATTACTTATACATACAAGCATCCAAAAAGAACTAGTACAAGTAGACCAGCTCAACAGATTAAAGGGCATCAAAGTGATAAATCTGTAAAACATGTGTGCAGCTATAAATAAAGTGACAAATGCAAATAAGGTGCACATGACAAACAATTTAAAAGCAGGCATCACTAAAGTACCTGCTATTTTAAAAAAATAGTGTTCCTTCTTTTCTGTAACATAAACCATATAGATTAGGGCCTGTGTCATCCATCTACACCTGTCAAGGTAGCTCAATGTTCTCCAGGACATACAGACATGAGAAATTTAACAGATGTCTCAGAATGTGCTATCCCCTGTTTATATGGCTATACTTACATTCATGATATGTCATTTATTTTATTGAGGGATAAGATTTTACACCTACTGAGGGCAGATACAGGAGCTGATGTAAACTCAGATGTGGTACAAATCTGAAAGGACAGGAATATGGATGGAGCAGACTGTTCGTTTTTTGTTCTGACCCCCGTATTGCTAATCAAATGTGGTTCAGTAATGAAACACTAAAAATGTGGATGCACTCTAGATTATGTCAACAGGAAAATTATTAATAGTCATAGCATAGTAAACAGAGAACAACCAGTACAATTAGGTATATATGGCCTGAAAGCCTCTCCCAGTGAAACTCCAGGCAAATTGAAACCTGTCCTGAATATTCTTTTCACCCACACCTTGAGGATTCCAGACAAAGATTTTGGACTCATGAAGGTGTACAGATGGAGGAATGATTCTAATACTGGGCATGTAGATTTCCTGATTCAGAAACAAGAAGTGGCAGATATCATACTGAGCAGAGCCTCGATACTGGACAGGGCTGGTGTTCTTATACTGGACAGTTCAATTTTAACTGGTTTAGGACAAGGGAAATAATCAAACAGATCTTCAGATCTGGAGGACAGGATCACAGATACTCTATTTCTATATGGACTGGGCAGAACTAAAAATGAGAACAGCTCCAAACTGAAAACTACTGTACTTGGTCTCCTGGAACAACTCCTTAATACCACTATGGAAAATGAAGATGCTAGATAGACTGTAAGGCCTAATCTGCTGGCAATTAGTATGTTATTCCAGTTAACAGACAGGGTTCTGACCCTGAATGTGATCTAGTCTATATTAAAGTAGTTTCTTGAGTCTCTATAAAAAGTTCTTAGATAATGTTGGCCTATTGGATGCACTTGGACTTCATATAGTCCCAGCAGAATTCAGTTATTATCATACTACTACAACTACTCACAGACCTGGGACTGAAGAATTACAGAGTACAAATAGCCAGCAGGCAGGGCATATCAGTCCTCCAATCTATAATGTTCTAACCTTCAACAAATATGACATCCTGCCTGCCCAGGAGGATTGACTGACAGAATCACGTACTCCTGACCTGGACCATTATTTAATGAAACTGACACTTGTTTCATGGAATATTGCAGGTCTATTGAACAAATCTGCGGATAGGGAATGGATGGAATTTATCAGCAAATTTAATATACTATGTTGTCAAGAAACTTGGCATATCAAACAGTTTGATATAACACTTAATGGATACAGTACTTTTCATGTACCAGGGGTTAAAGCTGCTAAATGAGGTAGACCAGCCAGGGGTTTAGTACCTGGGTTAGAACTGATAAAGATACCATAGTTGACCCACTATATACCGTATGAATAATAATAACTTTTAAGTCTTTCTTATACAATATAAGAGGACATTCTGTCTAATTTATGAATATATTCCTCCTACTAACTCAAAGTCTTATGATCCAAGTATTTGGAAGCAACTTGAGGAGACAATTCATAAAAGCTGGGCTGTTACTTCATTTGAAAAAAATTCTGTTATGTGGGGACGTTAATGTAAGAATAGAGTTTTTTGATGGTTATGCTGATAATGACTTCCATAATTGGTGTCACACAGAAGATTTTAAATTTCCCAGGATTTCAAAGGCCCTAAGGGTAAATAAAATGGGTTCCAAGTTAATAGAACTACTTTTAGTACACTATTAGGCACCTATTAATGGCAGACTACAGGGGGACAGACAGGGAAATTAAACTCACTATAACCCTAAAGGACCATCTACTATAAATTATATTTTTTGGAATGGAGATATGTCCCTTTGGGAAATTTTTGCAGTGCCTACAAAAGCAGAAAGTGATCACTTCCCTCTGATCTTGAAATCAATAAATTTAAATAATTTTATTCCTAGTCCCCCCACCTTGTCCTGTCTGGAGATTCAGCATAACAAAATCAGATGGCATGAAACATCTGAAGTACTGATTAGAAATTTAATACAGAATACCATTGTTTCTTTTTCTTTTTTTTAGTTATCTCTCTTTTTACCTCCTTGGCTGCCTGGTCTGCTCCCCTTGTCTATGCATCCTCTGCTGGGGATTCCAGCCACCATCCACTTTTACTGTATCCACCTAGCACCAAGCTCGTGTGGCTTACCCCCCCCCAGCGGGGCTGTAGGGAGTCCCCAACTCCCCCACAAAACTCTGATCCAGATGGGTGCCATACATCCACAGCAAAACTTCACAGACAGCTATCAAGCTACGTGATACAGGTGCCATCCCTTTTTTTCAAATTAGGACTACCCCCAGAGCCAAGGGCATGCAGTGACATCATTGGAGGGGAGTGTGCACACTTCCGCACATGCTCCCTCCAGATGTCAGCACCCAGCTCCACCCTTTCTTAGACAGCAGAGCGTGTTAATCTCCCAGCCTCCTCCAGGAGGCAATCATGCACCAACTGTAGGTGCCCCCTTCCCCAGAGATGGAGAGCAGTCCCTCAGATGCTCAATCCGCCTCCTCCTCTGCTGACCTCTGGCAATCTGCGATTGTTCCCAAATGCAGGTCACCGGCGTGGTGTGAGGTGGGGTGAATTGTTTCTTTTTCTAATGATAATACTGATTTTACATTGATGCATAACTGCATACAAATTTGCTTTGAGCAAGTTAGATCTCTTTTAACAACCTCAAGTACTCAAAAAAGGAGTATAACCTGTAATCATACTTGGTTTGATGCAGAGTGCTGCAAGGCCAAAAAATATGTCAATCATAAGATTAGGGTAGCTAAACTTCAGTAACATCACAGTACATATAGAGCCTTAAATAAAACTAGAGAAGGATAAAGGCAATTCCTAATAAAGAAACAAAAAGAGTTCCAACAAAAACAATGGGATAATATGCTAAATATTATTATCAAAGATCATCAATCCTATTGGCTTCTAGTGGCTAAGGGGGCAAACAATTTAAAATTTGAAATCATTTCCCACATTTCCCTTGATAAGTGGACAGCTTTTTTTTTTTTTAATGTTTGTTTCAGGATCAACAATGCCTTATGATACACTAACCATTAATATAGCACATTTTACTCCATTTACAGGAACTGAAGTTTACCTTATACAGTAATTGCATCTTTAAAATGCAAAAAAGGCTCCAGGACCAGATTTAATACCAGCAGATTTTTATTTAACTTTCCCATCGCTATGGGCCACATTACTTACAACATACTTCAATCTCTGCTGTAGTAGGCTAGTCTTTCCCTGCTCATTGAAAGGCGCACTAATAATTTCAATATATAAGAAGGTGGATAAGGCTGATCCATCTATGTATAGGCCCATTTCATTACTTGACAATTTGGGTAAAATCTTTACTAAATTAATTATCAATAGACTTACTGAACAACTTGCTAATTTAGAGGATTATCAGAATCACAGGCTGGGTTTTGCAGTGGGATATTGTACAACAGATAACGATTTTAGAATTAGACATCTTTTTGAAAAGTATGTTACTGTATGGAACCAAAAATTGTATGCTACTTTCATTGATTTTAGTTCAGCATTTGACACTATTTCTCAAAATTTATTATGGAGTCCTATGAAGGAAAGGTTTTTTTCACGGGAAATAATAGCTATTATTAGATAATTATATACAGACACTTGGGCACAAGTAAAGTTGGACAAAACTGGTCAATTATCTTCTACTTTTCCAACAAATACCACCATTAGGCAGGGTTGTGTCCTTGTCCCTTTGTTATTTTGCATCTACATTGATAAATTATTAGTGCAACTGGAGCACTCTCAATCTGACTCTCCTAAAATCATGGGTAGGCACTGTACTGTGCTAGCCTATGCTGATGACCTGGTATTGTTGTCATTAACTCAGTCTGGTTTACAGTCCAAATTAAACATCTTGGAATGCTACTTGACTAAATATAATCTTAAGATCAATGAACATAAGAGTCAGGTACTAACGTTTGGCACAAATATTGCTAAGAAAACTTGGAGGATAGGAGATAGCAGGCTTAAGTCTGTTAAAAATTACACCTCTTTAGGTATACAACTTTCAAGCGATGGCAGATGGACCAAACATATACAATCCCTATTAATAAAGCTTAAACAAACTGCTTCCTCACTTAACATCTTCAATAAGAAATTTGGAGGAAATACCATTAGACCTCTCATAGCAGTGGTCAACGAAAACTATAATGCTCAAGCACTTCATAATGGGGAAATCTGGTATTCACACAATATTGAAAGGTTGGGCTTACTGAATAAGTTACTGAATAAGTTAATCAGATCCAGTATTGGCTTTAGTAATTCTATACCAGCCTCTTTGATCAGAGCTGAGCATGGGCTGTCCAGCCTTAGGGCATACATTTCTGCTAGAAAAGTGAATTATTGTATTAAATTACTTCAACACAAACATGACAGACTGACCTATCTATGTCTAAGGTAGAAATACTCATGGCTTAACTTGGGCCATTTGCAGTCAGAGTGGGTGACTAAAATTTTTAGGTTACTACAGGACATGGGTCTTTAATATTTAAAAAGCTATGACACCGGAGGCATTTCAATTTGTTTCAAATATCAAGCTTATGTTACACACAGTATGCTCAACCATTATAGGACAAAAGTTCTGGATCTTAACTTGAGACTTCATATGTCACCATGGATACAACAAAATGACAATTTACATTATTATAGACACTATCTAGGTATTCTTACTTACTCCAACCACAGGGTGCAGTATACTAAGAACAGGCTTGAACTATTTCCAAGCAATATCCTTGATGCTAGATACAGTAGAACAAGAAATCAACTACTCAGGCCAGATATTGCTCTTCCATTTCTTTCTTCCCTGAAGATCTATTTTATGTAATATTTGTATGCCCATGATATAATGTACCAAAGAAATAAATGATTGACACCATTATGTAACTCCATTCAGACTCTCTTGCTGAAGCTATTCATTACTACGAATGATGAAACTATCATTAGGACTGTTGCCTGCTATTTAGAGAATATTGCTAGAATTCATCTTAGACTCAAAGGTGATAATTAAACCAAACTGTGTAGACATCTGCAGTTGAGATAACTCTGAGCTAAATATGAATTGCTTTGGCCTAGAGCTATTCCAAACCTAGATAAGAATTAATTCCTTCATTACTGTATATATTGCACTTGCTCTTAAATGTTGTTTGCCAGATCTTAATTATTTCTGACTGTACTATGTGCTTTATTATTATCATACACTGTTTATTATGCTACCTATTGTATGATGTACTGTCTATTTCTCTGCTATTTATGTTTTAATCTACTGTACTTTATAAGCACTTATGCCTTTTATTACTGAAAAGGTCTTTCAACTGATTAATAAAGTAATTGAATATTTTATGTAAACTTAGTTCTTTGTTCAGTCCCCTAGGCATTACAGTATTCAGTTTATAAATCCCAGAAAGCTTGTGTTTGTAAAAGTTGTTTCCTAAAATCTCTACCTCTGACTGACTTCTGAAATTTCTTACTGGCTACAAACCACAGACTAGCACATGACCCACAAGCCATTTCCGTATGATGTCTGGCAATTACCTGTACATAATTCTCATTGTCATTCTAATAGCTGCCTTTTGCACACCAGTTTTCAATATAAGAGGGCATTTAATTTCTCCTACATATGCCAGGCCGCAGGGACATGTACAGTATGTACATAGATTACCCCAGTAGTACAATAAGTTATGAATGCATTTATTTTGAATGCAATCCCCAGACACGGATGAAGAAAAGTAGATGTGTTTACAGTATTAATGTATAAATGCATCCAGATTTGTTAGATACCAGGATCCATTGACATTGGATAGTCATGCCAAATTAAACTCTATATAAGAAACAGCAGGGCAGTTACAAAATTTCACAAATAATTCTATGTTGAAATTATGAACACCCTGTAACTTACAAATTACTAAACTAAATCTCTGCATGTTTTGAGTTTCTGTAACCTTTCCAAGAAGGTTGTGCATGCTGATTTGTTCATAACTAGCTCCAGTGGTGGCTGGGTTATAAGCAGATAAATATTCCCACAAAACTTCCGCCCAAAAATGTAATGCCAGAGTTTGAGCCCCTATAAATTGGAAACTGCTAGAGCTGTGCAGAATATGAAATTCCACCAGGGAATGCCAGCAGAATTACCATTCTGATTCTACAGAATTTTACAGAATTTATGTAAACATTCTGTGGAATGTCACCAAATTTTAAATTTCAGTTATTTTGCTTGAATTTTACATGTATGCACTGTACATCCAAATGACACCAAATCTGACATGTAGACAGCTGGGTATGGTGCACATAGATATACAAAGTTACAGAGTAGTAGGATAAAAGAGGGCAGAGTTATTGGTGGCCAAACATGTAATCAAAATTTTAGTTTCAGTTATTTCAATCTAATTTTAACATTTCTTATCCAAATTTCTCCATGGTTGCAGAACTTAGAGAGACATACAGCATGGGTATGTTCATCCAGTTTTAAGTCTAAAACTTCAAAGAGGGCTTAGTAAAGTCACTTGATGGCAGCCTAAGCTGAAGCAGCAGTTCCTTGGAGCTCACTTCTATACCTGCAGGATTCCAGGCAAATACTTGTTTCAGTAAATTCCTTCGAACTAATTTCGGTACAAGGAAAAAGTCTGCCTATCTGGGGAAAGCTAGCCGGTGTACAAAATGGAAATTTACATGAAAAAAGCACCACCAAGGCACTCTCCACTGCCTACTCTGCAAAAAGACAAGGCCGTGAAAAGGCCCAAACAACAAGCCACTAGTATGCCAAATACGCCCGAAATAGCAACAGCCCTCTCAGAGGAAAAATTCTTGGAAGTTATGAAACCGCTGCAAACAGCGATCGCCACCATATCGGAGGACCTGCAAAAAATTCAAACATCAGTGGAATCTTTAACAAAAAGAGTTGGAGACTCCGAAAGTCGAATAATTTCTTTGGAGAAGAAACAAGATAGAAATGACCTGGAGAATGTAAATGTGACGAGAAGATTAAAAAAACTAGAAGAGAAATTGGAGGATTTGGAGGGACGTAGCAGGAGAAATAATTTAATTGTCATCGGGATTCTGGAGAAAGAAGAAGGGAACGCAGCTATATTATTCCTCCAGAAACTCTGCCTTAAATTAGCTGGGCCACCACCGCATGGTGGCGAATACATAATTGAAAGAGCGCATCGAGCACTGCGTCCTCCGCCAACTCCGGGTCAGCTGCCCAGACCGCTGATATTTAAGCTCCTAAATTTCTTGGACAAACAGCATATTTTGACCAAAATCAAAGAAATAAATGAGGTGACATGGGAAGGCAGGAAAATTCGTATAGCACAGGATCTCCCTTATTCGGTGTGACTGCGCCGGCAGGAACTTCACCCCCTGGTTTCTAAATTAGTGGCCACTGCTAAAGTATTCAGGGTTAAATACCCTGCGACATTGATGGTCAGGCATGAGGAGAAATGGCTGTCGTATGATTCCCCAGCACAAGCACTGGTCGGATTAAAGGAAATCTACCCAGAACTGTATAAATGAGTATAGTGGAATTCTCTGAGTATGTAGCAAAGATTTAATTGTAGCTGGGGATCTGATCAGTAGCTGTGGCGGGCTCTGAACATGTCTACCAGAGCAATGTATTGGAGTGCTTCCGCGGGAGGGGATTTTCTTATAGAACAAGTGAGGCAATGATGTGAATTAGCTGTTGGAGGTATTGGATTCACCGAAAGTGCGTTTTGTATGGTGAAGTTATTTGAAGCACAGGAGAGAAATCTAGTATTGCTGACTACTTTGGTTTGAAGGGAGATGCGAGTGATGTGCCTGCAAGCAACGTGGATCTGCCGACTGGATGTTCGCGGTTTAGGACAATCGAGGGTACCTGTTACTGTTTTAGCTCCTCGCTCCTACATTGCATTTCTGGAGAATTAAGCTAAGTTTGTGCTCAGGAGTGGGCGTGCTTCAATTGCGAGGGCTGAATAGGAGTCGGGCGGTTTGCTGAGAACGACCTCAATAGTGGATATAACTTTTATGCAAGAAGCAAGAAATCCAGTAGATACAACAATCTTATTTTCATTTTATTGCCTTTAAGCACGAATTTGGTGGACAATAGGTTTAATTTAACGCTAATAGAGCGTTAGGTAAAATTTAGATAAGGAATGCTAAGAACTCCTAGCTCTTTATTAAGGTGTTGTCATAAGGCGATTAGCTTTATGCTCAGGTAGAGTTAATTAATGACCTGTATATGTAGATCACCTTAGCTCCCAACTATCATCACTGTACTAAATGACCTCTTTAATCAGAATAATGATATATAGCTTAACGTTTTAAGGTGGACTAATGTTAATACTTAGTAGGGTTAAGGGTTTAGTTAACAATGGCTTAGAAAAGATGATGTTAGGTGTAGAGCTGATGTGTATGTAGGTATTTTACTTTCTTAGATACATATGCAGAGGGACAGGTGTAGAGGGGGGCTTCGGGGAGCAAACTGTTAGGTTGGGTTATTCTTAAATGGAAATCATGTGGCATGTGAGATTTTGGAGAGCAGTAAATCAGAGCTGGGGTTTTTGTTCTAAGTTGGGTATTATGAGTTATGAGATTAATAACTATAGAGTGTTATTTTATGGGGTGGGGTTAAGACTACACACTATCAATAGGTGGCGATTCAGGGTATGTCTAAGCATATATGGATTTTTTCTATTAGGGTTGTACAGTGACTTTTCCAAGTTATTATTGTAGCACATGGACAGTTGTTACAGTTTTGTAAGTTGGAATATCAAAGGAGCCAAGGATAGGGTCAAAAGGCTAATAATTTTGAAACACTTATGACAGTTGGGTGCACAAATAGTTTTCTTGCAAGAAATGCACTTGAAGAGGGAAGATATAACCCTTTTTAGGAAATCATGGGTTGGACAAGTTTTTGGATCAGGGGCAACCACGAATAAAAGAGGGGTAGCTATATTAATAGCAAGGACCGTCCCCTTTAAAATGACACAAGAAATTTGGGACCCAGAAGGTCAATATATAATAATTCATGGCTTGCTAGAATCCTGTCCGGTTCTTTTGGGCTCTATTCCGGCCCTAATGGTGATTTCCCATCCTTTTCGTAAATTTACTTAATGTTGTGACAACCAATACACCAAAATGTACTATATTGGGAGGAGATTGGAATTTGGTGCTTCAAACAGATTTAGATAGGTCTGATCGGGTTAGATGGAGATTGTCTCCAGCACAAAGGGCAATAAAGGAGCTTATGAGCAGTGCTGCACTTGTAGATGTTAGGAGAGTTCTTAACCCCTCAGAAAGGCAATATACCTTTTTTTCTTCAACGCATAGAACTTATTCTCGAATCGATTACCTGCTCATGAGCTCTTTTGCTTTGCCTGGGGTCTCTCAGATAGAAATATCAGCTAGGGTGTTGTCTGATCATGCTCCAGTCAGGATGGAATATCAGCTAAGTGCAGGAAGTAAGAGATCTCCACAATGGTGGCTAAATAGCCAACTATTGAGAGATAAAACCTCTTTAGAATACATTGTGGATTTCATGGCTTCTTTCTTTAGTAGAAATCAAGGATCAGTAACTAAATATGACTTCATATGGGCAGCTTTGAAATGTTCTTTAAGGGGGGAGTTCATAAAAATGGCTTCCAATAGAGTTAGGAAGCAGAGGGTGCAGATGGAGGAACTTCTTGTATCCATTAAAAGCCTGGAATATGGTCTATCGCGTTCATCACCGGTAGAGATGTGGACCAGACTTCATCAATTACAAGCTCAATATACAGGGCTGGTATCTCAAAAAGCAGAGTTGGCCCTGCAAAGAACCAAATTCAAATACCTAGAAATGGGGGAAAGGGCAAGTAAGTTACTAGCTATGCGAATCCGTCAAGTAGAGGCTTCACAATTTATTGCAGGAATTGATGCAGGACAAAATGGCCAAGTTTGCACTGACCCTCAGGAAACTGCAAGATTGTTTGGTTCTTACTACCAAGATCTTTGTGCAGTAGACCCAGCCCTGCGTCCCACTAGTGAAGGAATAAACTCCTATCTTAGTTCTATAAGTCTGCCTAAGATTACAGTGGCAGAAGCGGCCCTTTTAGGTGCCCCAATATCCCTAGTAGAAATACAGCAGGCAGTCCAGATGCTACCTCTAGATAAATCGCCCGGGCCAGACGGATTGCCGAATAACTTTTATAAAGCCTGTCAATCTATAATAACACCGGTATTAAAAGATGTGTATAATTATTGGTATGATAATGGAATATCAGACCCAAGTTTTCAGGAGGCTATAATATCTCTGATTTTAAAACCAGGGAAAGATCCACTAAATCTTAGTAGTTACCGCCCTATATCTTTATTGAATACGGATATTAAAATCTTAGCAAAAGTATTAGCAAACAGGCTCTCCAAAGTTATGGGTACTCTCATAGGTCACGAACAAGTCGGGTTTATGATGGGAAGGTCATCTCAAGATCATATGAGGAAATTGCTACATCTTCTTTCGGTATCCAGGGATTCCAGCACGCCAATGGTGTTGGTTTCCCTGGATGCCGAAAAGGCGTTCGATAGAGTTTCCTGGGACTTTCTGTTTGCTACCTTAATCTCAATTGGATTACCCAAAGAATTTATAAGATGGATACAACTTTTATATTCCTCCCCCACAGCCAAAGTTAAGTGCAATGGCTTATTTTCTCCCTCTATTAACCTAGCTAGGGGACAAGACAGGGTTGTCCATTGTCTCCCCTGCTGTTTAACATATACTTGGAGCCTCTGATCCTTAGACTGGCGGGCAATATTAATATTAAAGGAATCCAAATAGGCACTGTAAGATATTCCATCTCGGCGTATGCTGATGATATATTATTACATGTGGAGAGGCCAGACCTGTCAATCCCAGCTATTTTATGTGAGGTAGAGGAGCATGCTAAAGTTTCATTTTATAAGCTAAATCGGGCTAAAACTAAGGTTTTACCTTTAAATAGTAGAGTAAATAAGAGGGGAACTCGCATCTCTTGGCCTTTCCTGGGAGGCGAAGCATATAGTATATTTAGGAATCAAGATTTTTAGAAATCTTGGAACTTTAATACAAGACAATTTGGATGGCTTAGTCAAAACGATAACCCGGGGATTTGGAAAGGTGGCGATTACTTCCTATTTCCTTATGGGGCAGGCTAAGTACAATTAAAATGAACATTCTGCCAAGGATGCTGTACCCATTGGGTATGCTGGGCACTTATTTGACAAAAACATGGTTCCTCAAATTGCAAAGAATAGTTAATACTTTTCTATGGAACAAGAAAGGTATTCAGGATCCTATCTCAAGTTGACAGCCCGAAACACAAAGGAGGACTAAGCACCTTCTTTTTTCTATATTATTTAGCACAACATTTGAGCAAGTTGGCCTTTTGGAATAAGGGAAATGTGATTTCAGAATATTCCCCTTTGTGGCTCTCTATAGAAAAAATATTTAGCTTCTCAAGCGAATTGTTCATTGGGGGCGCTCTTATATGTTTCTCCATCTCACATCCCTAGGTCAATTAAGGATAATCCCATGGGTTGGTCATTGAAGGCTTCTCATCAGGCCCAAAAATACTTAGCTGTGAAGTGGTATCAGTCATTAGATCAACCAGTCATTGGTAACCCACATTTTAAAATCAATAATGTAACAATATCCTCAATTTTGGCCTCAGCTAAGCCAATGTAAAGCATCAGACATATGGTTGGATAGAAAACCACTTTCTTTTGCCAAATTCGGAAATTCAGTGCAGCATTAGATAATGAAGCCTTTAAATATATTCAAGTTAGTAAGGCCCTAGCGTCCTTTTCTCTCGATTCCACAATGGATCTAGAGGGAAAGATCTTATTCGCTTTTTAAGGTCGCCTCCCAATCACACTTAGTTTCCAATATATATAAAACTTTACAGGCATGGGATTGTAGATTACCTTCAGGTGTCTGTCTTTATTGGGCCAGAGAGTTAGGATTGTCGGAGGACCCTGGTCTATGGAGGAAACTATGGGTTTCAATGTATAAATTCATAAAACAGGGCAGAGTTAGATTAGTTCAGTTTAATATTATGCAGAACATTTATCTCACCCCAGCTAAGCTCTTCAAATTTGGGTCATTAAATACTCTCTTATGTAGTAGATGCAAGGGGGGCGTTGGTTCCTTTATCATATGATTTGGTTATGCCCTATGTGCAGACCTTCTGGCAAGCTGTTAATAGGGCATTGATCCTATTCTTGGATTAAAGACTTTATTTACCCTGAAATCTGTTTATTAAATTACTTTCAGATGATATTCCCAAAGTTAGGAAAGCACATATGATACTTATCTCTAAGGTAGCTAGTTGATAATTATGCACTGGACAGGAGATAAGTCTCCTAATGTAATGAGTGGCACAAGGAATTTAGTTTGGCATTACAATTGGAAAGACATACTGCATCTATGTATAATAGGTTGGGAGCTTATCTCTCTCTCTTTGGGGTAGCCTTGAGACTGTACTGTTAGTCTGGAAACCATAGGAATGTATAGCTATATTAGAGGTGAGACATACTTAAGATTGTGGATGGTGTGTAGTCAGGGTGGGGGGTTGGGAGGGGGGATTTAAGTTGGGTATGTACTTAAGTGCCTATTACTCTGATATGTTCACATAGTATCTAATGTACTTTGACTGGTGCTCAAATTAATAAAACTTGTTTAATAAAAAAAAAAAGAGGGCTTAGTTATAGGTAGCCTAACATTTTCCCAAAATTTTGATATTACTATTTTAATATATGTTTGCTAGCATGACACAGGGTCATCATGTCGCATTACAAAACAGCGCAGCAATGTACCGCACTGTAAATACAGTGAATACATTGCTGCTGCTGCAACAAAATGCTGAAACACAGTTTAGCAAAACACTGCAGTGGCATCTTTGTTTTCTTCGGGGGCTCCACCACCCACACCCCTGTTATGGGGGGCTGTGCCCCCAAACCTGCCCCCCACTAATATAATCAACATGGTGGTTCAACATAGGGACAAGGAGAAACATGGATGGAGAGAAAAAAAGAAAAGCACACAATGCAGTTTCACAAAAGTCTGAGACTGGAATTTGAACCCCTGTCCACAGACACAGAGTGACCCTGCACTGCCAGGGCTCATCCCACTGAGCCACGGTGGTAGCTCAGCAGAGCACCTCCCCAACAGAGGTATTGACCTCCTTGTCACTCCTCCTCCCCACCCATGTGTGACAGGGTACGAAACCGCATGCAACATATGTGCCTTGTGGGGTTTTGTATCATGTTGTGCTACTACACTGTGCTATATGTTCCACATGGTATTCCATGCTCGGTTCTGTCCATGACATATTGACCTGGCACCTGATAGCATTCACTGAAGTATTATAAAATGTTATTGGTATACAGGTTATTATTACATTTATGTATGTACATAGTTTCAGATTTCTTGCTTCAAATGGGGCTGAGTTATAGCCTGCCAAACATGTTGCCAACATTTAAATTTCAGTTACTTCCCTTTAGTTTTAAAACAACGTATCTAAATTTAACCATATTTGAAACATTTAAAGTACTATACCACATAGTCATTTCTGACATATTTAATATTGAATGGGACTGAATTAAAAGGAGTCAAACTTTCACAAAATTTTAAAATAAAATTTTGTGAGAATGTAAACTGCAAATTTATAAACCCCTGAAAAGTTAAAACTAGAGAATGCAATGCAATTAAATGTGGCAGGTTCTTAGACCTTAAAAAGTGACTGTGTGGCAATGTTATTAATTGATTGGTGCCAAAAATTGTAAAATAACATCAGTACTTAAAGTCCAATTCCATGAGTCTTTGTAAAAATTGTGGAATTACATGAAAATTCCATAAAACTGGAATTTGCTAATTTCACTCAGCCTTGAATGATAGAGGTTTGAGAGGCGTGTAGTCCAGGGGGTCACCAGTTGCTAGAGTAAGATGCATAGTTTCCCCAAGAAATGGACAGCTGAGCTGGGCAGAACACCAATGGTAGACCCCTTCCCCACCCAGTCAGAGCAAGGAAGCATGGAGTGTCAAACATTCCAAACTGAATGCAAGATATATTTAGTTTTGTTGTTGTTGTTGTCATTGACCAGGAAGGAGGACTACACGATCTTTTGTCTATTTTCAGCCTCATCCCATTGGGCGGGGAGATACAGATGGATGCCAGCTGAAATTGAACCAGATTTTTAAGCTGTTGATGGTATGTTTTAGTGAATATAAGGATCACACTCACTAAATTGATGGTCCAGGGGGCCTGACGTATGTGCAACTCTGGGACTTAGAGGAACCCAAAAAGATGTAATGGGGGAAGACAATGTCTGGGACACAAGGAAGAAATAATTCTGGCTATTCCAACAGGATAGGTTGGTAGGAACAGGAGTAGATGACTCTTGTTTTAAGGGATTTTGTCACTGTAAATAACAAGGAAGATATCAGTGGGATCAGTAGTTTTACTGAGTCAATCTGGTTATGCTAAGAGAGAAGGGGGGAAATAATCACTCTGAGAGGAACAGCAGGACTGCAAAAAGCTCTGCCAGCTTATCAAGTGAGTAGTGATACATGCATTGCAAATGTTAAATTCCACAGAAATAATTTTGGATGCTTCTTCCTTATGCTACCATAAATATTTTGGAAAATGTTACCACTGTTTTTTTCCACTGTAAATTTAAAACTTCTAAACCAGTTTATCCAGTTGTGTTAGATTCCTGGATACACACTGAATATGCATGTCAAATGTTAAGACTATACCTGCAAGAGCAGATAAGTTATAAACATTCACATTTTTGAGAGTTTTCACAACATTTTGCAAATATTTATATAGTAAATGTTTGAACCCCTGTAACTTAAAAATCTCCTATCCAATTCTCTTAATATTTAAATTATTCTATAACCATTACTAAAACCTTATCCATGCTAATTTACACATGTCTAACTCCAAAGGTGCCTGAGTTATATGCAGATACAATTTTTCATGAAATTTCCTGCAAAAAAATAAACTGACAGATTTTAAGCACATATACTTTTGAGATGATGCATCCTAATCTTATGAAATCAGGCTGATTTTAGAACACCTACCATCAAGCAATCATGCCAAATTTAAGATCCCTGTCCCAATGGAGCTGAGGTATCTACAGATACAAATTTTCATGACATTTCCCACAAAAAATAAAATGACAGATTTTCAGCACCTATAATTTTGAGCCAATCCATCCTAATGTCATGACATTTGGCACATTGGTAGAACACCTATCATCAAGTAATCATACCATATTTAAGATACATGGCCCAATAGATGGCTGAGATATATGTAGATAAAAATGTTCATAAATTTTACCAACAAAAATAAAATGACAGAATTTGAGCACCTATAATTTTGAAATCATCCATCCCAATTTCATGATATTTGGCACTTCATTAGAAATCATGGCATAAATTAGGCATGCCAAATTACAGAGCCCCCACTTAACAGGTGGCTGAGTTATGACCAAGTTAATAAATTTTTAAAATTCCATAAAATGATGGAATTCTCTGACATTTTATGGACGTTCATGAAATTTTGTCAAAATTCCATGAATCTGGATTTTTCTTATTCCACATAGCTCTAGAAACTGCTATTCCAAATGTTAGAATACCTGGAACTTTCATAGAAAACACACACACACACACACACACACACAGACACAGACACAGACACACAGACACAAAGTAAACATGCCAAATTACATGTTTCTGGCTCAATTGACAGCTGAGTTATAACCACATAACATTTTAAAAATTTCATGGAATTCAACAGTTTTGTGGAATTTCATAGAATTCTGTTGAATATCCACACATGCATAATTTTATAATTCTTAATAGCCCTGGTTGTTATTTAAATGGGACAGGATTAAAGAAAGTTGATGAAGAAAAATATTCAGGGGTTGATATAACTGAAGACTTCAAGATGAGATGATAATCAGATTCAAATAAGGCAGTGCAGGTACTGTATTAGGGTACATAAGGCAAACATTTTTTTAGCAGATCTGGTGGAATTATGGTACTATTGGATATGGTATATGAGCAGCAGTGCTCAGTTGGATCACTTGCAGCAGGAGCTGCAATCCACATTCTCCCTCATAGAAAACTGGTTCAGTATGCAGACACTTCTTCTTAACTATAAGAAGACTAAAACAATGCTGATCTCCAGTCCCCACCTCAAGAAATCATCCCCGGTCTTGTCCATCATGAACAACATGGATGTACCCCTAGAACAGGTATAGTCCTTTATGTACCTTGGGGTCACCATTGATGACACACTCTCCTTTGTACCCCACATTGATCAGGTCATAAAAGCAGTGAACTCTAAACTTGGAGTTCTGTACAGACACAGACAATATCTTATGCCTGAGGCCCTGTGCGTGTCTGCTTCCTCCTCCATCTTATCAGTCATTGACTATGGCTTGGTAGTGTATGGGTGACAACTGACACTGCACTCAAGTGGGTATCGATGGCCCTCAATAAGGCCTGCAGACTCACACTTCGAGCTGAGAACCTCACTCACTCCTGCTCAATCTGTGAGCAAACCAGGTGGCTCAGCCTCAGAAACAGAATAAAATATCAAACATGCCTCTTGGGTAAGAATGCTATACTAGGAAAATGCACCCCTAACCTAAAGGAGATGCTCACAGAATATTGATCTAGCCACCAGACCAGGGGAATGATAAGGTGCTTGCTGGCTGTCCCATTCATGAAGACAACAATAGGTCAGTGCTCCTTTGTGTACAGATCTCACCTCTGGCTAAATCAAATCCCTGTGCATATATTTCACATTTACTCCCTACCATCCTTCAAGGCTGAGCTGAAGATACATCTCTCTGAGGCCGTTGCCTATAATTGCAGGTAGATTGGGTGCTATCGGTTTGCTGAGTAGAAATTTTGATCCTCCTCCCCCGCCCCAACTTATTCTTTCTCTTACACTGCTGTTTCTGTTGACTTGCATCTCCCCTGCACCTTTCCACTCCTCTTATCTCATGGTCCCACTCGTATCAAGCTTTCATCCCCTCCCCTCTGGCACCAGCTCCCTTGAGCCCTGCCTTTCTCTCCACTAGCATGGTCATGACCTCCTTCCCCCTTCTAGGACCTTTGACTAAGCATGACCTCCAGGCTGCTACCCCTTTTTTTTCACTGTGCTCCCTTAACACTCATCTCATGATGGATGTCAGTAACTGGTTCATTTTTGTTTTTTCTTCTACTCGCAGAATATATTTTTCACCTTTACTTAACTGATATTGTAATCACCAGGCATTGTTAAAATATTTATATGAGTCATGCTATTTGTCTTTGTACTAATTGTATAGCATTTGTTGTATTTTCTGTCTGTTCTTGTAACATGATTGTATGTTGTTTTCCTGACGTGGAACCTTTGAAAAAGAGTATTTGCTCAAAGGTGTTTTCCGAACAATTGAAATAAATAAATAAATATGTATGAGCTCAGTTGGAATATTGTTGCCAGTGTGGAACTCTGTATCATAGAAAGAACACTGATTGGAGAAAGCCTGAAGAACAGCAAGAAAAATGATTATAGGGTATGACATCTTGAATACAAAGATACATTAAATATCCTAAACATTTTTAGCCTGAAACAGCAGATAATGGGGGGGGGCTAACTGCTCTATATAGCTTCTTAAGAGAATTAGAACCGAATGAGGAGTTGAGACTGAGTATGAAAATAAATGAAACCATGACTAGTTGTTGCAATAAGCAATTGCAAGGGGAAATATATAGGGTTAAAAGAAAGTATTATTTCAAACACACAGTGGTGGGAGTTTGGCATTCTCTTCCAAGTAATGCAGTAAACTAAGAAAGGTTAGAGGCAGCCAAGAAATGACTGGATGTTTATTTACGGGAGGCTAATTCAAACAGGTATCACTGTATCCCTGAAAAGTGAAGTATGGTCCTGAGGGACAACAAACCTTCCTCCATACTACTTTTTATATGTCCATATATTCACATGTACTTACCAGTAACAGTATATCTTTGAAAGAGTCTCCTCTATAGAGGAGATATCCTCAAAGGAGATGCAACAAAACCTATGAAACAGTAAATCTAATCATTGCAGTCATGATAGTGTAAAGCCTTTTATTTGATAACTGTTCTTTGATACTGATGCCCAGTTCTTAATAATAAATAACTTTACTTACTCATCACAGTACATCTTCACTGGTGACTCGATGAAGTTGGTCTTGGTACTGAAGCTGGTAAGATGAATGTGAAGTAGAGCACCAAAGTTAATATCTCCATTCTGGAAATATGCATCAGATGTCAAAACTGATAGCTTGCAGCCTGATGGGGAGCTCTCATAGGTAGCAGAAAACAAAACAATTACAAGTACATATAGGCTCATTCCTGTAATTGACAGAGAACCTCAAAAGGACTATCCACAGGGGTCAGGCTGCAACTGAGAAGACTACAGTCTGTGGTGTCCTGACAAGTATGTCATTAGCCCTGGACACTGTAGGAGATGTGGGCAACTGTTACTTATAATAACCTATGGAAGAGATAAATCTGGCTATACTGTATACTGTATGTAGACAGAGACAATCAGAAAGAACAAAATGGAAAAACAATGTCGGAAACAGAGACAAAAACATTACTTTTAGTCTTTATAATATGTTGAAATAACACCCTGTGATTTGCATGAAAAACTATTAAAATGAAAAATTATGAAGCAAAGCAAAGACTAATTTCAAAAAAGAAATGTTCTGTAATCAAGAACCCAGTCTATTTGTACTGTATGTGCAAAATATGCTAGTGATGTCCTATATTTATAGTGAAACAGCTGCTCAGAGTACCTTTTATGCATGTCCCAGAGACTTACACCATCCTGAAAATTATAGATATTCATAAAGTTCAGAAACCTCATAGTTTTCTATCTAGCATTTATGACTTAACTATTAAATGATGGTGCTAGGAAGCAAATGGCTATGCTTTTATATTTAGATGTGTTATTAAAATAAACATACTTAAGCCCTTGGAATCATAACAACTTGAATAATACATGTTCCATGTAATGAAGGGACTGTGCAATAACAATACTTGCAAGGCATCTAGTTAGAAATTTAATTTGTGGGTGAGGAAATTTGTAATCCAAGGAAATATCTGTTCTGCTAGGTAAACATTTTGTTCTGTTATGATTTGACACACCTGCTCCAGGTCTCTATTCTTCTGCAACCAGATGCAGTTTTAATTAAAATTAGGAAACCATGAGAGTGATCTATTTGGAGTTCCAGAAATTAGTGGACATTTCTTTAGCCTCAGACTTGAATGGTTCAGGTCCTGAAATGATTTTTTCATTCTTACCAAACTTCACAGAACTATTAAGTTATGCTTTGAAAGTTTTGTACATTATACATTTCAGTGCATGTTCACACTAGTTCTGCTTCCTGTTGATATGATTACTTTTATTAAAATTATACCTATGGTGGAAAAGTTAATCATTAGCACGGTATACAGCACGGTGGAATAGCACAGTAGCCATTGAATAACATGTATTGCACTATCAAGCACACCGTGCTATACCACACTAATGGTCAACTTTTGCACAATTACCACTGTAATAGTATCCAACATTGTCCAGTTGTTACAACATTTAAAGGAGAACTGCACTAAACCTATAAGTCATTTTCCAGTTAGAAACCAATTTTTAAATACTGGTTTCAGTTCTGTTACTCTTCCATCTCCACAGGCTTTTTACTTATCATAATTAGTATTTCTGATTTACACACAGGTAGTATGTACCATTTTAGAACGTATGATATAGTTTATGTCCCTTGTTCAGCTCTTCCATTGTTAGCACAATGCATTCATATTTTACTATATCACTTTGTGGTTGAGAGGGACATAAAGTACATCACACAGTTCTAAAAAGGCACTTAATGCCAGACTACTGTAAATGAAAAACTCTCGCTGAGGTTACTAATAGCTCATTGTAGATGGAACAATAAAATAATTGAAATCAGTATTTAAGAAACAGCTTCTACTGGGAACAAGCATTTGTCAATGCCGAATGTTTGCTGCTTGTTAAACACTTTTTTTTTTAATTTTGACTCCAGCTTTTGAAGAGACTTGTTTTAGAATTCTCCTCATAGACAAGTCATGTACCATTTATAGTATATTAGCTGAGATGTCATATTGCACCAGAGGTGTGAAAACATATCTTGTCCAGTATTTTAACAATGACACATCTCAAGTTTATGAGGTGGTGTGGAAAAATGGCTATGTTGAAAGTCTGGAGTCAAAATATTGAAAATTACTAAAGTTACAAGCCTGCGTTCCCAAATTTCATCATAGGCTCATAACTTTGTTGTTTGTTTAATATTTGTATGCCAAATTTTCATCATAGCCTTCTTATAACTCTTCCTCATGAACAAGGGTGGGACACATTTTCAACTCCTGCCTGAAAGTAAATTTCATGCAGTAACCATAAAAATCACCTTTTGGGACATATCTGGCAATTTTACTGCTACTGTTTATGAGGTGGGGTCCCAAAAAAGGCATGTTGAAAATTTGGGGCAAAAATATTCATAAATGGCCAAGTTATGCCATTAAGTTCAAAACCCCATTGAAATACATTGAACTGCATACCTGATTTCCTCAGTCTGGCTGTGAAACATAGAAACATATAATGTGATGGCAGGTGAAGGCTGCCAGGCCCACTCAGTCTCAAACCAAGTATTTTTGGTGAGCAAATGAAGGTAGGTTAGCAGGTAGCTAAGTACAAAAACAACATAAGCAAGGTATAATGCACCATAACCAAATTGTTTATTATTTCATGTGATAAATAGGTAAAACAGGTTACAAATTAATGCTTTTGCATAGATAAAGTGCTTAAGACATTCAGAATGTGCTACCATATGTTTTGCTATTAGATTTTTCCAAAATACATAGATCGCAAAACAAAATACCTAGGGCTGGATATTCAAAAGGGTTGCGCATGGCGCAACAGGGATGCACCATGGAAACCCACCAATGTGCCCCAGCATGATATTCAAAGGGGCAAGTTGCAAAGCGCAACCCCCGATGTGCTGGGGCGCATCAGTAATGTATGCAGCACAAGTGTGGGGGGCGTGCCCATGCATATGCGGCACATCCCGATATTCAGCCCGGGATATGCAGTGCATATGCCAGCACAACCCCACCTTGCGCCGCTCAGGGGGGTGCAGAGATGTGCCTGGTAAAACCAGGAACAAATTCTGGCCACTCACAGGTGAACTGCCGTATTGCAGGGTGCAACACAGCAGCCACCAGCTGTGAGTGACCACCCGCCAACCCAGAATACTGATGACATGCCCCCTGCTCTGGGAGCATTGTGCCCCCCCACCCCATCGCAGGCATATGTGTCATAAAGGTCCCTGGTGGACCTGTGATTCCCCCCCTTCTCCCGATCACGGCATATGGATTAATAGGGTCCCTGGTGGACCAGTGGAGTCCCCCCTCGCTTTGCCCAATCATGAGCATACAGTCATTGAAAGTCCCTGGTGGTCCAGTAGAAACCCCCCCATCACCCGATCATGGGCGCAAATAGCACAAGAGACCCTGGTGGTCCAGTGGTACCCCCCTCCCCACCCATGCAGAGGTTTTCACTACCCAGCATCCCCCAGTCATCAGTGGGCGGCAGCACCCCGCCCGCATGCCACCCGGCTGTCCACTGAATGACAGCGTACAGTACTGTCTCTACACCTATTGGTCCACTGCATGGACCAAAGGGCATGCAGACCATACTGTACTACACAGGCCCAATATGTTAATGACCGTGTTCATTCACATACCGGGCCTGTGTTGTACAGTATGGTCTGCATGTCCATTGGTCGATGCAGTAGACCAATAGACATACAGACAGTACTGTATGCTGTCATTCAGTGGGGTGGCCAGGTGGCATGCCGGTGGGGTGCTGCCACCCACCAATGACAGGGGGGGTGCTGGGTGTCGGGGACCTCAGTGGGCGGGTGGAGAGGGGGGGTACCACTGGACCACCTGAGTCTCTTGTGCTATTTCCACCCACGATCGGGCGATGGGGGAGTGTTTCCACTGGACCACCAGGGACTTTCAATGACTGTATGCCCATGATCGGGTGAAGGGGGGGATTCACAGGTCCACCACGGACCTTATTAATTCATATGCCCACGATCGGGCAAAGGGGGGGGATTCACAGGTCCACTAGGGACCTTATTAATTCATATGCCCGTGATTGGGTGAAGGGGGAGGGATCCACTGGCCCACCAGGGATCTGTTTATTTCACATGCCCGCAATCGAGCGATGGAGGGCATTCCCCTGGACCACCAGGGATGGTTTGTTACTTATGCCCATGATCGGGTGAACAGGAGCGGGGACCGCCATGGGTCTGCAGGGTGTCAGTCCCCGACGGCTGCAGCCTGGCAGGCCACCAGGCGCAAGTCGCTGGGGATCAGCGCACTGCATGCAAATGGGGATACAATGGCATGCAAATGGCCCCATTTGCACCTTGCATGCATATTGGCCTCATTTGCATGCACAGTGCTGAATATCGCGGTTGATAAGCCCAGCGCAACTGCACTTGTGCTGGTGCATCCCCCTGCTCCCTTCTGCCACTTGCGCTGGTGCAGTGCCACTGTGCCATGCACAGTGCGTGTGCTCTCAGTGCCATATTCATCAGTGCTAAGCCATAGCGCAGCACCGTTGAATATCACCTGGTCCCTGCCCTGGTGCAACCCAGTTGCACTGCGCCCAGGCTTGCGCCCCTGCCCAGCGCAGTCTGAGTATCCAGGCCTTAGTCTACTGTGCCAGCCACCACTAACCCCACACTTCACCTCACTGGCTTCCTAAGGGGGTGTAGAGTCAAGACCCAAATTGTCTTAAATACCCAAAGTGTACGTGCAACAGAAAATTCAATTAAACAATCAAACAATTGGCACAGAAAAAAGCGCTCACTTTAAAACATAAAAAAAGCTGCCTTTCTTTTTTGCCAAATATAATATCTATTTAATTCATATTTTTAATTTATCTTATTTGACCCCCCCAAAAAAACATATCTATGTATGTATCAATATACTCCTATTTCAGGTTACATTTATATCAGCTCGATTCTTAACTTTGCTAACATTATAATTTCTTTGTTCATCACTTTAGTAAACAAACTTCAGATAGGATATATAAAAGAAAAAAATGTCCAATGGATTTTATAAACAGCTTGAGTCCATTTTTCAAGAAGCTCTTTGATCTTCACTTGAGGTTCTTTTCTCTGCTTATATTCGCTAATTTCAAATCCATTCATGATATGGACAGGAACAATTTATATATTCGGCGCTCTTTTCATTTCTTTTCTATACAAAAATACATTAACTGGGGAAGGAGGGACAAAAAACAAAAAAATTACTAACACAAATCATAATTGTTCTTATGCGCTTTTTATAACAAAACAAATTTACACCTCCAGGCCCACTCAGTCTGCCAATTTTTTTTATTTCACCATCATTTTTTTTTCTGCAAACTTTACTTGATTTATGGCACAATCTCTCCCCCTCCCCATTCCTTACCTCTATGATTCCCTTGTGCCTGTCCCAGGCATTTTGGAACCCCACCACTGTTTTCACCCTCCCCCACCTCCACTGCAAGGATTTTTCAGGTGTGCACTACCCTTTCTGTGAAGAAATACTTCCTCACATCCCTCCTGAATTTACCCCCACCCAGATTCATAGCATGCCCCCTTGTTCTAGAGCACCTTTTTCTCTGAAAGATACCCCCCATACCTTATTAACCCCTGGGAAGTATTTAAAGGCCTCTATCATATTCCCTTTCTCTCCTTCCTTGCAGGGTGTACATATTTCACTCCTTAAACCTTTCTTTGTAGGCATTTTGATGCAGAACTTACACCATTTGAGTAGCCTTCTTCTGGACCGCCTCTACTCTATGTCCTTCCTGAGATGTGGTTTCCAGAACTGAACGCAGTACTCAAGGTGTGGGTAAACAGACAGATCATGTTTTGAAGCACATATTCTTTTTTTCACTTTACATAAATTGTTACTTCCATAGAGGTTCAATTACGTTTATTGGATTGTTTGTATTTACATAAATATCATAAACAGGTAGGCAGTCAAAACCAAGTGGACTAAAAGAGCGACACTGGCAGTTCAACTAGTGATTGTTCTACAATTTCAGTACAAACTTTTAATGTTTAGTTCAGATTTCCATTTGCAGGGACTTTCCCAAACAAATTCTGTGCTATATCGTCAAAGATTCATCCCCCATGGAGTTAAAACAGCTAATTTATGTGGAGTCCAAGGTTGTATGCGGACAGCATGCTCTATGTCCTCTGGTGTACTACACATAAATTAATTAATACATAGAAACATAGAATTTGAAGACAGATAAGGACCACCTGGCCCACCCAGTCTGCCCATTTCCCTACCTAATGGATAAGCTGCAGATCCTAGTTAACCAGCAGCCTACTTCTTCCTACCCCAACCCCCTAGAATTGCCTTATGACTGTCCCATGCATGCTTGAATTCCACCACTGTTTTTGACTCACGACCTCCTCCGGAAGGCGTTCCATGCATCCACAACCCTCTCTGAAAAATACTTCCTTAAATTACCTCTGAGTCAAGCCCCTCTAGCTTCAAATTGTGCCCCTTGTTCTTGCACACCTCTTCTTTGAAAGATGCTACCCTCTTGGACTTTGTTGATTCCCTTGAGGTACTTGAAAGTTTCATCATGTCCCCTCTCCCTCCTTTCCTCGAGGCTATACATATTAAGCTCCTTAAGTCTTTCTTCATATGTCTTCCGGTGCAGACCCTGTACCATTTAGTTGCCCTCCTCTGGACAGCTTCCATCCTGTCTATGTCTTCTGAAGACTGGGTCTCCAGAACTGCATGCAGTACTCCAGATGGGGTCTGACCAGCTGTCTGTACAGAGGGATAATAACTTCCTGTTTTCTACTGGTGATGCCTCTCCCTATGTATCCCAGTATCCCCCAGCCCTCCTTACTGCCTCTCCATTGCTTGCCCACCTTTGGGTCATCTGATATGACTACCCCCAGGTCCCTTTCCATTTTGTTGTTGTTAGTATCTCACCCCCTTTGTACTCTTCCCTGGGTTTTGTTTCCCTGGTGCATTACCTTGCACTTCTTAACGTTGAATCTAAGCTGCATACATTTGACCATTCCTCTAACCTTGCAAGTCCTTTTCATCCTTTCCACCCCACCTTGTGCATCAACTCTGTTGCAGATCTTTGTGTCATCTGCAAAGACATACTTTTCCTTCAGTCCTCTGCAATGTCGCTTATAAAGACATTGAAGAGGGCAGTCTATTACTGAACCCTGCGGTGCCCCACTAGTAACCCCCTTTCTTCAGAGTGGACTCCATTTACTATTACTCTCTGTGTCCTATTCTCCAGCCAATTTTTACCCAGGCTGTTATCTTGGGACCCCTCCCAGGCTAGCTATCTTGTATATTAATCTTTTGTGTGGGACTGTGTCAAATGCCTTGCTAAAGTCTAGGTGAGCCATGTCACAGCCCCTCCCTGATCTGCTACTTTGGTCACCCAGTCAAAGAAATCTATCAGATTTGTCTGGCATGACCTTCCTGCTGTGAATCCATGCTGCCTTGGGTCCTGTGCCCTCTGGCCTCTAGATACTGACAATTCTTTCCTTCAGAAGTGATTCCATCATTTTCCCTACCACTGAGGTTAAACTAACAGGTCTGTGGTTTCCTGCTTCTGCCTTGCTCCCACTTTTGTGAAGGGAATCACATCTGCCACCTCCAGTCCTCAGGTACCACCCATCCTCCATGATTTGTTAAACAGGGTAGTCAGTGGTGTCATTAATTCTACCCTTAGTTCTTTTAGAATTCTGGGATGAATCCCATCAGGCCCCATTGCTTTGTCCACCTTCAGTTTTAAGAGTTCTTTCAGAACCCTTTCTTCTGTAAATGGGCTGGTATCAACTTCTGTATCCAGAGTGTTTCTACTGTTTGTTTTAGGTACCTCCCCCTCTTCCTTTGTAAATACTGAGCAAAAATATTTGTTTAGTATCTCTGCCTTTTCACAGTCACCCTCTGCCCCTCCCCCTTTATTAAGCCTCACTATCCCTCCCTTGGTCTTCCTTCGCTCCCTGATGTACCTATAAAAGGTTTTATCCCCCTTCTTAACTGAGTTGGCTATCTTTTCCTCGGTTTGGGCCTTTGCCATTCTGACTGCCTTCCCAGCTTCCTTTTGCTTTAACTGATACAGTTCTCTGTCCTGCTCCTTCTGTGATTCCTTGTACTTCCTGAATGCTTTCTTTTTCTCTTGAACCTTCACTGCCACTTCCTTTGAGAACCATAGTGGTTTCTTACATCGTTTAGTTTTGTTTATTTGCTTCACACAAAGGCTTGTTACCTCTGTGATGGCAGTTTTTATTATTCCCCATCGTTCTTCCACCCCTCCTTCCTGCCCATTTGCTAGTGCATTCCTTAGGCACTCACCCATTTTGGTAAAGTCAGCCCTCCTAAAGTCCAGTACCTTTTGCCTTTGTGGCTTGACTCTATTGCTGTGTTTATTGTGAACCATACTGTTCGATGGTCGCTAGTTCCCAGATGGCTACCCACTTCTACATCTGTGATCCTCTCTTCATCTCCATTTGAGAGAACCAGGTCTAAGATTGCTTCCTCTCAGTGGGCTCCAGTACTAGTTGTCTAAGGCATGCCCCTGAGGGCATCTAGAATAACCCCACTCTTGAAGTGGCTGCTGCAACTGCACGCCAGTTAACATCTGGCATATTCAGATCGCCCATCAGCAATATCTCCCCTTTTTCTGCCATACTAAGTATACTTTCTATCATTTCTTTGTCCATTTCCTCCCCCTGAGAAGGGGGTCTGTATACAACCCCTGTGCAGATTGTGGTGCCATTGCCAGTCTCCAAATTTACCCACAGTGCTTCTTCTCCTCCCTGTTTTCCCTTTTGTTCTGTTGCTTTGATTCCTTCCCTTATGTAAAGAGCTACTCCTCCTCCTCTTTTACCCTCTCTGTCCCTCCTGTAGATAGTGTATCCTGGTATGTTTACGTCCCAGTCATGGTTTTGTGTGAACCGTGTTTCTGTGACTGCCACGATATCCAGATGTTCCTCCTCCATCAAGGCCACTAATTCAGGAAGCTTGTTACCAGACTACGGGCATTGGTACTCATTGGTTTCCATTTTTTGATCGCTTTACCTTCTGTTGCAGCATCCCCCACTGACCTTTCTACCTCGGTCTTTTCTCATTTAGTACCCTGTTTTGTAGGGAGGCTGGGATTTTCCTGCTGCTTATCAGTGCCTCCCCTTGACTAGTTTAAAAGCTTGCCAATGAAGCATGTAAACCGATTGCTCAAAGACTTGTTCCCTTCCTGGACAGATGCAGACCATCCTGCCAGTATAGGCTGGTGTCCTCCAGGTGGAACCCCAGTCCCAATGAAGCCAAACCCTGTGCTCCACACCATTTTTTCAACCATTCATTAAACTGCATGGTGCAAAGTACCCTTGCCTCACTCATGCCATTGACAGGCAGCACCTCTGAGAAGGATACTGTGTGTGCCACTTGTCTTAGGCCCCTCCCCAGTTCTACAAAGTCCTTCTGCACTGCTCTAATCTCATGTTGAGCCAAGTCATTTGTCCCTAGGTGGACAATGACGTCCAGCTCAGACTCCTGTGCAGCTGTTCTCGTGATCCTGAGGATGCGCTTCCTGTCCCTCCAAGCCATGGCACCAGGCAGGCACCTTACTCCAGTTTCCCTGCTCCCCCCAGTTCTATCCCCCTAATAATTGAGTCCCCCACCAGGAGCTGCTTCCTTTCCTTGTGGTGTTCTCTGCCTCCTTCCTGTGGGCCTCCCTTGTAAAACTCCACAGTGGAGAATTTTGAACTGTTTAATACAGAATTTGTTAGGGGAAAATCCTCCCAAAACAAATTCTGTATTAAATGTTAAAAGTTTGTACCAAAAGTGTAGAATGATCACCGGTTGAACTCCTGGTGTCATAAATATGCATATTCTTATTAGTAGCAGCTTCCATATAGAGTCCTTACAGTCATTTTGCTAGATATGGCCAATACACTCATACTAATAAAAGGATTATATATAACAAAACAAAAAAAAAAAAGGTTTAACACAGGAGAAACAGGAAAAAAGACAGTCATGTGGGGAGTAGTGCAATGCTCTGGGTGTGGGGAAGCAGTCTTCTGGGAGACTTTCTGGAGGCTGTGATGCTGCAGTATTTGTAGGCACCTCTCTGGTCTGAGGCAGGAGGTTGCTCATCTCAAGACTGACTTGGATAGGATTCGAGAAACTTCCTCCCCCACCCAGGGACCACCAGGGCCACTGCTGCTACCTCAGAGGTTGCCAAGAAAGAGGAGAGCTTGGACCAAGGTGGGCTCAGGGAGGGAGAGGGTGGGGGAACAGAGGCACATTCCTCCAGTTGTACCTCTCTACAATTCATACGCTCTTCTGGCAGAGTGGTTCCTCAATGGAGGCACCTGCAGTGGTGACCAAAGAGGATGCTGGGAACCTCCACAAAGGAGACCCACAGGAGGGTGGCATGGGACCCCACAGGGGAAGGAAACAACTCCTGGTGGGGGACTCAATTGTTAGGGGGGTAGATCTGGTGGAGGAATGGGAGAGGGAGGTGCCTGCCTGACACCATGGCTTGGAGGGCAGAGAATGAATCCTCAGGATCATGGGAGCAGCTGCACTAGGGAGGCAGCTGGATGTCACTGTCCACCTAGGGACAAATGACCTGGCTGTGAATGGGATAAGAGCAGTGCAAAAGGAGTTTGAAGAGTTGGGGAGGGGCCTTAGACAAGTAGCACATATGGTAACCTTCTTGGAGGTACTGCCTGTCTATGGCAAGGGTGATGCTAGGGTACTCCACACCATGAGATTCAATGAATGGTTGAAAAACTGGTGCAGAGCTCAGGGTTTTGGCTTCATTGGAGACTGGGGTCCACCTGGAAGGATACAGGCCTGTACTGGTGTGATGGTCTGCATCTGTCCGGGAGGGGAACCAGGTTCCTAGGTGATAGGTTTAAATGCATCATTGGCAAGCATTTAAACTAGCCAAGGGGGGAGGCACTGAAAAGGAGCAGGGAAAACCTAGCCTCCACCAACAAAACACAGTAGTTAGAGAGGTAAACACCAAGGCAAAGAAGTCAATAGAGAGCAGGATAGGGGTAAATTCAGAAAAAGGCAGTAAGGACAGGGATGGGGCTAAAAGGGATAAGGCCTTCAAAAAATGGAGGGTGATGAGTATCAATGCCCATAGTCTGTGTAACAAGCTCCCTGAACTAGTGGCCTTGATGGAAGAGGGACACCTGGATATCGTGGCAGTCACAGAAACATAGTACACTGAGAACCATGACTGGGATGTCAACATACCAGGGTACACAATCTACAGGAGGGATAGGGAGGGTAAAAGAGGAGGTGGAGTAGCTCTCTATGTAAAGGAAGGGATCAAAGCAATGGAACTAAAGGATAAACAGGGAGTAGAGGAGACACTGTGGGTTACCCTGGAGACAGGATATGGCACCACAATTCACACAGGGGTTGTATACAGACCCCCATCTTAGGGGGAGGCAATGGACAAGGAAATGATAGAAGGCATCCTTAGAATGGCAGAAAAAGGGGAGATATTGTTAATGGGGGACCTGAATATGCCAGATGCTAGCTGGAACACCTTTGCTGCAGCCACATCCAAGAGCAGGGTTATTTTCGATGCCCTACAAGGGGCATGCCTCAGACAGCTAGTGGTGGAACCCACTCAAGAGGGAGCAATCTTAGACTTGGTACTGTCAAATGGGGATGGAGGAAGGATCTCAGATTTAGAAGTGGGTAGCCATCTATGAACAAGTGACCACCAAACAGTGTGGTTCTCAATAAACACAGCCATAGAGTCAAGCCATACAGAAGAATAGTATTGGACTTTAGGAGGGCTGACTTTGGGAAAATGGGAGAGTGCCACAGAAAAGTACTAGCAAATGGGCAAGAAGGAGGGGTGGAGGAACAGTGGGAAAAAATCAAAACAGCCATCACAGAGGCAACAAGCCTTTATGTGAAGTAATTCAACAAAGCCAAAACGAAGGAAAAAAATGCTATGGTTCTCAAAAAAGGTGGCGGGGAAGGTTAAGAAGAAAAAGGTAGCATTCAGGAAGTATAAGGAAACACAGAAGGAGCAGGACAAAGAACTGTATTAGTTAAAGCAGAAGGAAGTGGGGAAGGTAGTCAGAATAGCAAAAGCCCAAACTGAGGAAAAGATAGCCAACTCAGTTAAGAAGGGGGATAAAACCTTTTATAGGGAGTGAAGAAAGACCAAGGGAGGGATAATAAAGGGAAGGGAGGTGGTGACAGAGGTGGCAGTGAAAAAGCAGGGATACTGAATGAATACTTCTGCTCAGTATTCACAAAAGAAGAGGAGGGGGGTACCTAAATCAAAGAATAGAAGCACTCTAGATAGGGAGTTCGATACCAGTCCATTCACAGAAGAAAGAGTTCTGAAAGAACTCTTTAAATTGAAGGTGGACAAAGCAATGAGGCTTGATGGGATTCACCCAAGAATTCTGAAAGAACTAAGGGTAGAACTAGTGACACCACTGACTATCCTTTTTAACAAATCATGGGAGGATGGTGTGCCACTGGAGGACTGGAGGGCAGACGTGATTCCCCTTCACAAAAATGGGAGCAAGACAGAGGCAAAAAACTACAGACCTGTTAGTTTGACCTCAGTGGTAGGGAAGATGATGGAATCACTTCTAAGAGAAAGAACTGTTGAGTTCCTAGAGGCCAGTGGGGCACAGAACACAAGGCAGCATGGATTCACAGCAGGAAGGTCATGTCAGACAAATCTAATAGATTTCTTTGACTGGGTGACCAAAGTAGTAGACCAGGAAGGGGCTGTGGACATGGCCGACCTAGACTTTAGCAAGGCATTTGACACAGTCCCACACAAAACATTAATATACAAGTTAACCAGCCTTCGAGTGGGTCCCAAAGTGGTAGCCTGGGTAAAAAATTGGCTGGACAACAGGATGCAGAGGGTAATAGTAAACGGAGTTCACTCTGAAGAAAGGGGGGTTACTAGCGGGGTACCGCAGGGTTCAGTACTTGGACCAGTCCTCTTTAATGTCTTTATAAGTGACATTGCAGAAGGACTGGAAGGAAAAGTACGTCTCTTTGTAGATGACACAAAGATCTGCAACAGGGTTAATACACAAGGTGGGGTGGAAAGGATACAAAGGGACCTGGCAAGGTTGGATGAATGTTCAAATGTATGGCAGCTTAGATTCAATGCAAAGTGCAAAGTAATGCACCTGGGAAAGAGAAACCCAGGGGAAGAGTACACAAATGGGAGGTGAGATATTAACAACAGCAAAAATGGAAAGGGACCTGGGGGTAGTCATATCAGATGACCTTAAGGTGGGCAAGCAATGTGAGAAGGCAGTAAGCAGGGCTGGTAGGATATTGGGGTGCATAGGGAGAGGCATCACCAGTAGAAAACACAAAGTTGTTATCCCTCTGTACAGACAGTTGGTGAGACACCATCTGGAGTACTGTGTGCAGTTCTGGAGACCCCATCTTCGCAAGGACATAAACAGAATGGAGGCTGTCCAGAGGAGGGCAACTAAAATGGTGCAGGGTCTGCACCAGAAGACATACAAAGAGAGATTAAAGGAGCTTAATATGCATTCCCGAGGGGGGGGGGACATCAAGGGAATCAACGGAGTCCAAGAGGGTATCATCTTTCAGAAGAAGAGATGTGCAAGAACAAGGGGGCACAATTTGAAGATAGAGGGAGGACATCTCAGAGGTAATGTGAGGAAGTATTTTTTCATGGAGAAGGTTGTGGATACATGGAACAGCCTTCCTGAGGAGGCAGTGGAGTCAAAAACAGTGGGGGAATTCAAGAATGCATGGGACAGACATAAAGCAATTCTAGTGGGTGGTAGCAGGAAGTAAGCTGTTGGATAACTAAGAGCTGCAGTTTAACCATTAGGTAGGGAAATGGGCAGACTATGTGGGCCAAGCGTTCCTTATCTGCCGTCAAAGTCTGTGTTTCTGTTATGTTCCAATCATTTATATTAGTTTCCTTTATCTTTAAATAATGTGCTATCAAGTAGAAAAGGCTTTCATAATACAAGGTACAGAGGAAGAGTTTTTTCAATTCTTCGAGAGGTAAAACCAATTCCACATAATAACATTTCCAGTTCTTCAGATTTATTCTTTTTAACTGCCACAGAAGCTATTAAATACCAGTAATATTCTTTTGGTTTTTTGTACAGTCTATTATGATCTAAGACATTAACAATAACTAGCTGGAATTCCCATCCATTTAGCTTAATATCCTCTTTCTTTAATACCTCAAAAAACTTATTTCCCCATTCCTGAATTAATGTACAAGTCCAAAACATATGGTACTGTACATATCTGTTTCATGACAGCACCACCAATTAGCATCCAGTATCACTTTAGCTTTAAATAATTTCAGTGGAGTATGATAAGCCCTGATGATAATTTTGACTTGTATTGTTCTTTTTCTTGTTGCTCAATAATTTTGATGTACACGTTCTTTTTTGTAAGTAACAGAACTGCTTGATGTTCAGGTGTATTTTGGATTGTTGTATAACTGGCATTTGCTCATGCCAACAATGATTTTTTCCCCTCTATAACATCACTGATGCACTGATGACATCTACAGCTGTGTATTTGTGATTATTTTAAAACCCTGGATAAAGGCAATGATACTTATTTCTTAATCTAGATGATCCTGTCATGTAGACTGTTCCCATATTGTAAATATCGTAAAATGTTGCAAATATTGTTTTTACTTTTTTCTCTGTATCATTGAATTTATGTGCCACTGGACTTTTGTGAAAATGGATATTTTTGCTCACATACTTTCCAGTATAAAAAATAAAATTAAATTGAATTGAATACTTTTTTTATTTTATTTAAAATTTTGTTAACCATGAATGACGCACTGAGCCGAGGCTCATTTCCAGGTGTGACCCGGGGACATGAATTACAGCATACATACAGCGAAAATGCATCATCAATACAGGAGACTTGGTAATAACTTGAGTTAGGGCTACTACATAAATACAGAAAATTTATTTGCTTGCTATGAAAGAAATTAATTATAAACAATAGTATGATTTTGCTAAAACAGTAGGTATCCATGAGAACCTGGGGGAGAGAAAGGAGAGAGGCAGAGTGAGAGAGGGAGGGAGGGACAACAATGAGGTAATGTCATGAGGGAAGGCACGAGGGGAGGGCGGTTAGGGGCTGTGTAGGGAGGTGGCAGTGGTGAGGGAGAGGATATGGGGACAGGTGCATGGGGGTGGGGAGACAGTTCTAATTTGGTGTTTGAAGGCTGGGAGGGATTGTAAATCTCAAAGGGAGGCAGACAGTTGGTTCCAGAGATGCAGAAGGTGGTAAGAGAAAGTGGAGACTCCAGTAGAGGTTTGTTGATGTAGGATGTAGAAGGAGCGGGGATGCCAAGATCTTAGGGGTAAGGCAGGGACAGGAGCAGAGAAGAGGAGTGAGGAGAGGTAAGGGGCAAGAATGTTGGCAAGGCAATTTTTATTGATAAGGCACCCATTCCCTGAGGCATTGAGTCACTATTTAGTCATGAAGGTTAGTGAATGAATGTGCCACTTGTGGGAGAGAGGTGCATATACTAGCATGGAGAGTAGACTACAATGGTGTTTACATGGAGGGAGTTTGTGGTGAATCTGCAGAAAGAGTTGAGAAGGCTGTCAAGTTTGGAGAGAGAGAGAGAGAGAGAGAGAGGAGGTAGAAGCAGAAGCATAGGTTATGTCCTTGTAGTCGAAGATAGGGAGCATAGTCTGTTAAACTAGGTCATGGCAGACATGTAGGGGGATTGTGCTCTTCTTACGATAGAGCATGCCTTGCTTTGGGCATAGCTTAGAGCAAAGGGAGTCAATATGGGTGATGAAGTTGAGGTGTTGGTCTAACCAGAGGCCTAGGTATTTGTATGAAGTGATGGTGTCGAGGCTGGAGGTGTCTGATGGTGAAAGTTGGGGAGGAGGGGAGCCCGGCCAGCTTTTGGGGGGAACCAAACACCATGGAGACTGTTTTTTTAGTGTTCAGTTTTAGGGAGTTGTTCCTGAACCAAGTTAGTATGTGGTTGAAGTCTGTTTGGACTGGAAGCTGTATTGAGTTGGTGATGGGGCCTGATGCATACAGTATGGTGTTGTCCACATAGAGGTGAACATTTTATTGTGAGAAGATAGAGGGGAGGTCATTTATAAATATAGAGAAGAGGATGGGACCCAGGATAGATCCCTGGGGAACTCCGGACAAGATGGGGGTGGGGATGGCCAGTTACCAACAATGACCTACTGGTATCGGTCGCAGAGGTATGATTTGAGCCAGGGGACAGTGGAGGAGATGAGGCTGACCAAGTGCAATTTCTAGAGGAGGAGTGGTAGGGAGACAGAATCAAAAGCTGTGGCAAGGTCAATAAATATTGCAGATGTAAGGTGCTGTTTGCATATAGTTGGTGACACAGAAGAGTTAGGAAGATGTGGAGTGTTTTTTCCTGAAACCTGACTGGTGATTGGAGAAAAAATATGTAGAAGTGAGGAAATCAATCAGTCTTGAGAGGACTAAGGTTTCCTGGAGTTTAGCCAAGGAGGGAAGCAGGGAAATAGAATGATAATTACCCAGGGATGATGGGTCTTCTCCTTTGTGGAGGGGGATAATGTTGGCCAGTTTCCATTGATTTGGGACAGAGGTGTTAAGGAAGGAGATATTTATTATGTGGGAAAGAGGGGAGGCAATGGTGGGGGTGGAAAGATGCAGTAGCCTAGGGGGAAGCCATCTGGGCTGGACTTATGCAGGTCAGGGTTACAGAGAGCTTGGTAGACTTCAAGGGTGGTCATAGGTTGAAGGCTGAAACCATTTGGGGAGAGTAGGGAGGGGCTGGGCTGTCGGGTAGAGCACAGGATGTGAAGAATTTGTTAAAGATGTCAACAATTTGGACTAGGTCAGAGACAGGGGAGCCATTTTGTATTAGTGAGGGTGTTGTTGTCTGGCAGGAGGGATTGATGAGGGACTTGATTGTGCTCCAAAAGGATGAGGGATTTGACCTGAAGTATTCAGATTTGGCTTGGTGAATTTCTTTAGTGCAGGAATTTCTGAGCCTGCAGTAGTGGTGGAGATCAGGGATGGCTTTGCTGATTTAAATTTTAGCCATGCTTTGTCGTGGGTTTTGCAGAGAGATTGGATGTGGGTGAAGATCCAGGGAAGGTGGCGATATTTGACCCTAGTGGTGCAGAGGGGAGAATGTAGGTCCCAGATACCAGTCAGTATGGTGGAGAAGTCATGGAGGGCCTGGTTAACTTTGGAGGCTGTGAAGACAGGGGATCAGTCAACCAAGAAATGGTCAGCCAGGAGAAGGTTGGGATCTAGTTTGTGGGTTGAGCAATGGTTAAGGTATTTGGTGGAGGATTTGGGAAGGTGCACCTTCTTGGTGCAATAGGTGAAACAGTGGTCACTGATGGAATCATTCAAGACTCCAGAAAAAGATATACTGTACAGTGGGGGTGTGAGGAGAGAATCCAGTTGAGAAGGGTATGGTTGGTGGAGTGCAGGTTGTAGCAGGTTGGATCTGTCAGCAGCTCAGAGAGGTTTAATGACTTGATGGAGATTCTGGTGTGGGAGGAAGTAGGGGAGAGCCAATTGATATTGAAGTCTCCTGGCTGGCCCACCAGAACAGCGGTTGGATTTCCACTTGCAATGCTGGTGACCCGGGTTTGGGAATGGACCTGGGTCGTTGGAGGGCCAGCTGGGGAGAGAGGGATTGAGCATCCCTAGGACTGCTCTCCTTCTCTGGGAGGGAGGGGTGTTGTGTGTCCAGTGCACAGCGTTACCCAGCGGAGGCTGGGTTCCCCGCACCACACCAGCACCAGCACGTCTCAGGGGCGGGGCGGGCACCGGTCATCATTCCATGTCCCCGCCCCTGCTTACAGGGGGACAAAACTCTGTGCCAGATCATCTCCATGGTGCCCTTCCCCTGTGACCTCGATCAGCCTCCGGTACTGGCTCTCCCGACCAGTCACAGTAGTACGACACTGGAAGGGCCCCAGTGTCACAACCCCACCCTCCGGGGCGCAAGCCAGGGGTAACTGGGAGAGCATGGTAATTGCCGGAGGTGGAGGTACAAGGGGGCTGTGACCAAGGGCTGAAAATACCGATGATCTGGAGCAGGCAAAAAAGTATAATAAATAAAAAAACTATTAAAGTCTCCTGTCATGAGTAACTCATCATTGAAGAACAGGGAGACAAGTGAGATGAGGCATGATAGGAGAGAGTCATGGGTGAGTTTGGAGGCAGTGTAGAGGGTGCCGATGTAGATGGGGCTATCGAAGGGAAGCAGAGATGAATTAAGAGGGTCTCAAAGGATTTGAGGACTGATTTTTGGAAGGAGATGGAGCTGGGGACTGACCTGTGGACATACATGGAGGAGCAAAAGCCAGGTAAGGTAAGGTAACATTTATTTTTTAAGCACCTTTCAAATTATCAAGGTGCTTTACAATAAAAACAGTATAAACAAATAATATAAACACAAATCACACAGAAAAAGCTTGGTAAAACAAATAAGTCTTAAAATCAGATTTAAAACTTGTGACGGTCGGACATTCTCTTAATCGACGAGGTAGAGAATTCCACAGGGTGGGAGCAGCATAAGAAAAAGCATGTGCCCCAGAAGTTTTTAAACGAACCCTGGGAATCTCTAGCAATCCATCATCGGCAGATCGGAGTGGGGGGGGGGCAGTGGTGAGTAAGGAGCTCTTGCAGATAGCGGGGTCCCTGTTCGTGAAGGGCTTTATAGGTCAGCAAGCCGACCTTAAAGGTGATCCGACACTGAACTGGCAACCAGTGCAGTTCATGCAGCACAGGCATAATATGACTGGTCCTAGATGTACCAGTCAAAAGCCTGGCCGCCGCGTTCTGCACCAGTTGCAAGTGGCAGATATCAATCCCAGGAAGCCCTAGGTAGAGGGCATTGCAGTAATCAAGGCGGTTGGTTACAAAGGTGTGGACCAATATAGGAAGGCCAGTTGGAGGAACCAGGTGTTTCACCCGGGCAATATTCCTTAGATGGTAAAAGGAAAATTTAACAACAGTGGAGACCTGAGATTTCAGAGACAAACCGCTATTGAAAATAACACCCAGGTTATGCACCCAGTCTGAGGTCATGAGCTGGACAGCATTGAGCCATAAACCCGAAGAATGTCCAGTCCAGACGACCCAGGTCCACAACCATCACCTCAGTCTTGTCTGGATTCAACCTCAGCCAGCTAGTGCTCATCCAATCTTTGATCTTGGTTAGACAGCTGTTTAGCACAGAGACTGCATCATTCTGTCTGGGCATAAAGGACATATACAGTTGGGTATCATCTGCATAACAGTGAAAACCCAAACTGTACTTCCTAATGATATCTCCCAATGGCAGCATGTACACTGAAAAAAACATGGGTGCCAATATGGAGCCCTGCGGCACCCCACAGGATAGGGGGAGGGCATCAGAGGAATAAATTCCAGTGACCACCCTCTGTGACCTGCCTGCAAGGAAAGATCAAAACCAACTCAAAACTGTGGCAGATAATCCACAGAAATACCGCAGGTATTCCAAAAGCAAACCATGGTCCACAGTGGCAAATGCCTCCGAGAGATCAAGAACGACTAAGATAGTATAAGCCTTTCGATCTCTCACCATTAGGAGATCATTTAACACCCGAACAAGGGTGGTCTCGGTGCTATATCTCTTCCTAGACCCAGACTGGATAGCATCCAAGACATTGTGGGTTATAAGATGGTCATCCAGCTTCAACCCAACCACCTTCTCAATAACCTTACTCACAAAGGGTAGATTAGAGACAGGTCTGTAGTTCGCTAGACAGTCTGGATCCAAGGAAGGTTTTTTAAGGCATGGTCGAATGATCACCTCCTTGAGGGGATCAGGAAAAACATCCTTTTCCAAGGAACACCAGACAATTTCAGCAAGGATCGGGCAGATAACATCTACACAACATACCAATAACGGTGTAGGGCCCCGATCTAAACTACAGCTGGTTGGTCGCAAAGTCTGGACAATCCTCACAATGTCCAAGAGTACCTGCTGGCTGAAGTTAGACCAGTCAGACCAGATGCATGCCACCTCCCGCCGACTTCCGCAGTCCCTCATAGAGGGAGTTGGGCCAATCCCTGACCTGATGCTGGCAACCTTATCCACCAAAAAAATCGAGCAAGCTCATCACACTTTATTTGGGAAAAACCTCTTCCAGACTGGAGACAGACTGGATTGCACAGTCTGTCCACAGTCCGAAAGAGCTGAGCTGGTCAATTTCATGCAGCAGCAATCTCCCTGGACAGGAATTCTGCCTTCTTACAGATTATTGCTGATTGATAGTACTTATATGGTTCCATCAACTTAAGCCTGTCAGCATCATTGCTGGATTTCCGCCAAGCTCTCTCTAGCCTCCGACACACCCTCCTCAGCTCCTTCAAGGACTCATTGAACCAAGGAGTATTTGGCCGCAAAGTGAGTGGGCGAATGCGAACAGGAACTATTGAGTCCAGAGCGTCTCCCACCACCCTATTGTAGGCCAGTACGAGACTGTTTGGACTCATGCATTCACTCAATAAACCTGATAGGTCCAGCACTGTCAACAGGCCTTCTAGGGTAACTCCCCTCAGTGGGCGGTACCGGACCATCTCCATGGGGGCAGGCCTACTTGGGGGTGCCCCAAAACTGAACCTTATGGTGTGATGGTCTGACCAACAAACTGGTTCCACCCCCAAATCTGTGATCGCCATCCCCAGGAGGAACACAAGATCCAGAGAGTGACCCCCAATATGGGTAGCAGAGGTAACTACCTGTGTAAGGTCCAGCATAGTCATAAGCTGGAGGAGATTATTTCCAAACTGCAAGAGTTCATCGTCGACCCAGGCATTGATTCCACCCATAATTAACCATCTGGGCAACTCCAAAGCCACATCGACAATGAAGTCCGCAAACTCCTTCAGGAATTCTCCCCCATCACCGGGTGGATGGTAAATGAGGAGTATCCTGAAGCCTACACCTACTCCCAGGATACACTCAAAGGATTGAGTGCACCCCACTGGCACATCCACAAGGCCCAGTTCTGTTTTAAACACAATAGCTACACCCCCGCCCCTACGATTCAATCTCGGGCGGTGTATCACTGAGTACCCTGATAGAACCGCAGATGCCAAAATGGGGCCTGCATTCTCATCCAACCAGGTCTCAGGGATGCATGCCAGATCAGATGTTTCCACAAGGTCAGCTATAATAGCCATCTTGTTTCTAATCGATCTGGCATTGCATAACACTGACTGAGTTGGATGGGTCAGCAAGGAAGATCCAGAGACCTGCCCACCTGGAGGAAGGCAGCATGTTGAGGAAAGGACACAGAGGTGGAGAGGAAGGGGAGGGTAGCTTTTTGTGGATGAGGTTGTAGTGGAGCAGAGAGTGCCACTACAGGAAGCCTGTTCTGAGGGACAGGAGAGAGATTCAGCAGAAGGAACAATTGATATATAGGGACATCTAGTGGTAGTAGATGATAAGGAGCCAATGTGATTATTGGATGATAGAAAAAAATTGCAACTGTCATGTGACCCTCACAATCTATAAATTAAGACCTCATCAAGGGCAGGCAGATGGGGAGAGGGTGGGGTAGCCACTGCATAAGTGGTGACGGGCTCAAATAATGGAAGGGCCCTGAGATATCTGGCTCCCATCTGGATCACATACTTCTCTTTGTGCTGGGTGGGTGGGGAGAAGCTCTGGCAGTTACTGTTGCAGCAAAGGAATGCCTGGGGGGAAGGAGGGTATCTGCAGATAAAGGGGAACAAATTTAAACTAAGCAGTCCAGAGGGAGGGATTATGCTAAGAAGACAGGATGCACAGAGGAGAGAATTCAAGATCAGAAATGGCAGTGTCAAGGAAGGAAACCAGAACAGAGATAGCAGACTCAGGCACAAGAGTATAGAATGGAAAACTTAAATTGTTGATACAGGATTGACTGGAGTCTCTAATAAAGCTCAGACTGTGTCTAATTCAGTTGTGCTTACACAACTGGATGAGATGCATGCTTGTGTGACTTAGATACATTGTGGCTCTTCACCTCTCTATCTATGGGATATTCCACCCTGTAGGGGTACAACACAAGGAACCCTAGAGGAGGGTTCCCCCCCATAGGTACCACAAGAATAATTCCCTTGGCTCAAGGTAGCTTTGGAAGAAGCCCACGGGAAAGATATATGAGCCACTGGAGGAGGAGGAGAGGTGGATAGCAGAGCAACGAAGAGATGAATCCTGGAACAGTCTAGGAGGGGTGACCTTTAAAGGCCTGATGGGGGAGTGACGTAGTTGTTCTGTCCATTGAACCTGAGGCTTAAAGCCTTCCCATTCATTTGTGCTTACGCAACTGGATGAGATGTATGCTTGTGTGACTTCGATACATTGTGGCTGTTCACCTGTCTATCCGTGGGATATACCACCCTGTAGGGTATGATGCAAGGAACTCTAGAGGAGGGTTCCCCCCATAGGTGCCATGGGAATAATTCCCTTGGCTAAAGGTAGCTTAGGAAGAAGCCCAAAAATGATACCCAAAAAGGTGCTAGAGCATCGAAGAGGCGAGAAATCAGAAGATATCTAGACCGGAAGTAAAGTGACAGACATAGATAAGAAGGACAGAAGAAGAATCAAAAAAGGTGAAGACAATGAAAAAAAATAAAACTGACAAGATGCAGTAGGGCGGACTTCCTAAGGAGAGAGGGAACAGCCAGGGTCACCATCCAACTCCATCCACCAGCGGAACCTAACTAAGGAACTTATGAAAGCACTAACTCTGACTAATATTATGACCATTGGCGCAGAGGAGAGGAAAAAAAACATTTGAGGAGGAAACCTCTGGGGATCCAAGGCCTAGGTCGCCTTCCCTCCAGGCTGAAGGACGTTTTGATTAGGGATGGCTCTGTTACAGTAATTTAAAGTTGAGATCGAGGAAGGAGAAAAAGTCCAATTTTAGAGGAAGCTGTTGCTCTGTCCTTCTAAATGGACAGCTGTCAAGGGATGTGAGTAATGTCTCTGCAACTAGACGCTGAAAAGCAAGAGAGGAGGTACGATGATGGAAAGAAGCCTTGAAGGCCTGAATGGTTTAAGGTGAGGTATGAAATGAACTATGTATGATGATGGAGAGAAACATGCCAGCCCTGAGCAAAGGGGCAATAGACATGAAGGCATGTCTCTGAGTGGAGAGCAGGTCTAATCAAGGTAGCATGGACCCAAAAGGATTATGCTCGAGTAGTCGATGTGAAGAAGTAGATCCGCATAGAGTTCGGATGAGTGAGGGATACCCAGATGTGATTATGAGAAGACTGATGGTGATAATAACGGCAGGAGTGCAGCAGATCAATGAGGTAGCATAGGATCCAATGAGAGGCATACTCAAGTAATCAATGTGAATGAGCAGACCCTGAGGTCAGATTGTGCTAAGGAGAACTGGACTCAGGCACCTGGACACCAGACGGACTAAGGTAAGAGGAGGATACAAATAAGGAAGGTGATGGCAGGATAGGATAAAAACCCAAAATAAATCAATGGTCAGAGAAGGAGCAGAATGGGTGGTGGAAGGAGACACAGATCAAGGAGGGAAAAGAAACGAGGGCAGAGGGAACATTAGGAGGAGGGCATGGAGAGCCAAAATGCAAGTTGAGGGTAGATAGGGGAATGAAGAAGGGCACAAGATGAGGAAGGAGAAGAGATGAGGGTTGAAGGAGCAGGGGAAGGTGAGGCTGCAGCACAGCATTACCAGGAGTCAGGACTGCACCAGGATGGAGATTGAGGGGGCAGGAATACAGGAGGAGAAGGATGGAGTTCATGCATGGAGCAGCCCAGGTGGCAAGGAGAGACCCCAAAGAGGGTGAGCAGCAGATTGGAGATGCCCCTTAGAATCACCGAGACACCACGTGAGGGTTCCATAGTAGGAGGGACAGGCATAAGGCCTTGTCCTGCGGGTATGCTTTGATAATATTATGTGCCATATCCACTGGCAGCAGATCAGCAACTCCACACCACTCACAGCTCTGCAGAACGCATGTGAACAGGCCTTTTGTCTGGGTAGGATGTGATCTTATCAGGATTCAGTGCTATAACCACTAGACTACTGGGCAAAGAAAAGGGTTCTGTGGAGCCTGCTTAATAATATTGCCACCACTGCAGGAAAACAGTCTGATTCCTGTCACAAAATGATACAGCATTAGTTTTTAGAGAGATTCCTAACATATAAATGGAGTAGAAATTCCCCAAACGATTGAGCAGTGGAGAGTTGCAGAGACAAATAGGTGATAAAGACACTGTTTGAAAAGGAAACTTGTTGACAGGGGCCAAATGAAGTAGACAGGGCAAGGAAATGGACTAAGGCCAGAACACAGGAATGCCAGTACATACTATGCCAGCACAATCATACTGATAGGAAAGGACAAAGCGAAATGAGAAGCAGATCCAGAATGTAGGATTGGCGATGCAGAAATGAATAGGGTAAAGTTGAGGTAGAATAGGAACCCCCAAAAGGAAGCGAGAGCGAAGGTGGGCCCAAAGCACTGACCAGCTATTCGAAAAGCAGAGCACTTTGAGAAGCATGTGACATACTGCACCAGGTTGACACTCCAGCACCTGGGAGCATGCCTCGATAGGTGGCCCCTGACGAGCGATGCAAGGGTAAGCGAGGTGTGGGAATGGAGCGATGGGACCAAAAGTGAAGAGCCAGGGCAAGTCGGGAGAGAGGGGAGGGCAGGGTGCAGGGCTCGAAGCAGCTGCATCCCAGCAAAATGAGCAGAGCAGCAAGCTGGAACATGGCTCAAAGGAATGATGTGGGGAGGAGCACAGGGATGGAGGGAGAAAGAGGAGAAAATAAGGCAGCACAGTGAAGGGTGATAGCAGAGAACGAGCGCTATGGGCGAGAGGCTGGAAAGCGCCAGAAGCTGACGCTAGGCACGCATAAGTGATGGCAGACTGGAAGCACTGGAGAGGAGGAGCAGGCAGCCTGGAGCTCAGGGAAAGTGCATGACAGGAACAAGGAAAAGGCAAAGAGAGGTATGTGGAAGGGTGTGTGTGAGGAGAACAAGCCAGCAGCCAGAGGCACCATGGAAACACGGCCAAAAAAGCCCAAAGGAGGAGAAGGGAGGGAACGAGGAGAAGTGGCGCCTCTGGTCACAATGAGGAGACGAATCCTGCAGCAGTCCAGGAGGAGTGGCCTTTTAAGGCCTGATGGGGGAATGATGTAGTTGCTCTGCCCATTGAACCTCAGGCTTAAAGCATTCCCATTGCTAAATTAAGCAGGATTAACTGGAATCTCTATAAAGCTCAAACAGTGGCTAGATATTAAAATAAGCACAAAAATCTGAATCTGGCTTGAGATGTAAATACTATTAGGACTCAAAAATACTGCTGAAAAATTAATGAATTGCAGATTGTAATAAATTATAAAATGACTGCAGTAATATTCAGCAATTGCAGTAAGTATGGCTGTATGAGAGACAAGTAAGGCTGTTTACAGAAAGAGTTGAGTTACAGCAAGTGCAGAGAACAAAAGATGGAAAAGGTGCCAAGTTCAAATAATGGAAGAGTCCTGTGCTGTCTGGTTCCTGTCTGGAGCATGTACCTCTCTTTGTGCTGGGTGGGCGGGGAGCAGCTCTGGTGGCTACGGCCATGGCAAAGTAATGCCCAGGGGCAGGGAGGGTATCTCTCTTTGTGCTGGGCAGGCTGGGAGCAGCTCTGGTGGCTATGGCTGTGGCAAAGGAATGCCCTGAGGGAGGGAGGGAGGGTATTTCTCTTTGTGCTGGGCAGGCGGGGAGCAGCTCGGTGGCTGTGGCCATGACAAAAGAATGCCTTGAGGGAGGGAGGGTATCTCTCTTTGTGCTCGGAGGGTGGGAAGCAGCTCCGATGGCTATGGCCATGGCAATTAAGTAAATACATTATAGTATTCAAAACATAAGATAATGCCTTCTGGATTACCGACCAGATGGCAAAATAACAAGAAAGATTCCAGTTTTAACATACTGGTACTCTGTCTGAAGGGGTGTGCATGTTCAAGTAGCTGGGATACAGGTTGGGCTCTACAAACTGAATTGATACTTGCCCAGTAGGACAGTGTTAGGACAAAGCTTACTGTTCTTGCACCCCTCTTTTTTTTTGTTTGTTTTTTGATGGGGTAAGGAAGCTGGTTGGAGAACTTGGAGTGCATTATAGCCTCATGCTTCCAGTGAGGATCAAAATCATGTATGGAGGCAGAGCATATATCCACATAGACCCAACAGAAGTGGGCATGGTAGCAGTTAGAATCAGAAGAAAATTTCAAATTGGCCCAGTGGTGTGGAGGACTGAGGCATCCATGCCTTACCTCCTGCCATGCTGATGACCCATGTTCGCAGTGTGAGTGGGCTGCCGGGGGTCAGCTGGGGATGAAGAGAATGGAGCATCTGGAGGACTGCTCTCCTTTCCTGGGGAGGGAAGACTGACACTCCCACCAAATGAGTGCCCCCAGGTGGAGGCCTATGGGTAGAATTGGTCTGTGGACACCTGGATAGGAGAGGGTGCTTCAGGACTTCTGCTGATGTGTGCTCACCACCACACATGCACATCTGGCTGTGTGTGCCCCAGCAATGGGGGAAGAGGGAGAAAAATGGAGGAAAATGCCTGGCAGCAGGATGACGCCCAATGCTCCGTAGGCTCCATACCCAACGGCTGGGCTGAAGGTAAGTACCGGTGATACTGGGGTGACAGCAATGGGAGGATTGGACAGAAAGGTGCAGCCGGGATGAGGAGTACAAACACCTATATGGAAAAAAAGAATCCAAAGAGAATTTCTGACAAGTGATGGAGAATTGGTGTCAGAGACATTTTGGCTGGAATGCCTATCAAAAAACATGAGTGTGTTGCATAATAGGGAGAGACCAGAAGTGCACAAATATCAGAAAACATTTTCTTAATCAGTAGACGTACTGGGACAGATTTAATGTCTGTTCTGTTGAAGTAACACTGTGGTCTTTATCACCGGCATTTTTTATGTTCATCCTTTCAATAAAGGGCAATGTAACTGTTTGATAAGTGAATTAAAATGGCATACTTTCCCACCCAGTCTCCAGAAAAGTCCTTCTTCTCAAACTTGATGTTTTTTCCTGCCAAGGCTGCATTGAGCACAAACTTTCTAATTATACTCTGTTTTCAAGTGGTATGACATTTTATGATACCAGTACTCTACTTCTCTGTTTTGCAGTCGTTCGGTTTTATGGGGTGGCAGCATTCACTTCTAATGGTTAAACTTAACCTAAAATGTTACCTTTACATAATTCACTGTTCATTTCAAGTGTTTTCCTCCCCATTACAGGTTACAGTTTTTATGAAAAATTGGAAATAGTATAAAGAATTTAAAATACTTATACTTAGAAGAAATTGTTTGGTCTAGGAGCACCAATGCAGGCTGTATTAAATCTCCTGTAAGCTCTCGTGCACAGACAAGTTTTAGTTCAAAATATTGAAGGATGTAGTCTCCATTTAGTTGAACAAGTGGTCATTAGCTCTTTAATAATTATCCTATCTTGTTAAATGGTCATTCCCTTCATATAAAGTAACGATATCTTGAGTTATGTAAACTCCTATCACTGTTTGTTATATCATCAGCAATTTATGATACTTACTCCAGATATACTGATTTGTATTTTTACTTGTGAAAATCAATAAAATATAAGTTAAAAAAAGAAAGAAATGCAGTTAGAGGGTGAGAAATTACTGGGTTAGGGGTTGCTGAGGGATGAGTCCTGGCCACCTGAGGATGGATAGAGGGTGTTAGGAATGGGGTTAGAGGGCGAGAAATCACTGGCGGGGTGCTGGTATACTTGCTCTGGCCACCTTGGGATGGATAGCAGGTGTTAGGAATGGGATTAGAGGGCAAGAAACTACTGGGGTGGGGGGATTGCTGGAAGATGAGTCCTGTCCACCTGAGGATGGATAGTGAAGTTGACAGCAGATATGGACTGCAAGGCCCATCCAGTCTGCCCATTTTTTCTGCCTTATGAATGTGCCATAGGCCTGTACTCTGTCAATGACCTATCTATTCATACTCATCTGTATTGCGCCCTTATGCCTATCCCATGCCTGTCTGAAGCCCTGCACTGTATTCATATCCACCACTTCCTGAGGTAGGCTGTTCCATGCATCCACCACCCCTTCTGTGAAAAAGAACTTCCTCATATTACCCCTTAATCAGCCTCCCTCTAATCTCATGCTGTGTCCTCTTGTTCTGCTATTTTTCTTATATTGAAACATGTTAGACTCTTCTACCTTGTTAATGCCCTTAAGATGCTTCAATGTTTTGATCATATCACCTCTCCCTCCTTTGCTCTAGGGTATACAAATTGAGCTCCATTAATCTGTCCTCATATGTTTTCTGATGCAGTCCCTACACCATTTTGGTTGCCTTTCTCTGGATTGCCTCCATTTTGTTAATGTCCTTGTGCAGGTGCGGCCTCCAGTACTGAACGCAATACTCCAGATGGGGCCTAACCAATGTCTTGTAAAGAGGGATTATTACCTCCCTCTTACGACTTGTGATACCCCTACTAATACACCCCAACATCCCTCTAGCCTTACCTACTACTTTAGTGGTCTGCTTGGATGATTTCAGGTCATCTGTGATGATGATGCCCAAGTCTCTTTCCTTCCTTGTGATTGCCAGCAACTCCCCTCCCAACCTATAGGTAGCTTCAGGGTTTTTCTTCCCTATGTCCATGATCTTGCACTTCTTTGCATTAAACCCCAGTTGCCACTCTTCAGACCATTTTGCCAGTTTTTCCAGATCTCTTCTCATTCTACCCACCCCATCTGGATCATCACTGATGAAGATATTGAAGAGGACTGGCCCCAGGCCTGATCCCTGAGGTACCCCACTTGTGACTTTCATCTCTTCTGACTGTATACAGTTTATCACCACTCTCTTTTTTCTGCCCACCAACCAGTTTGCCACCCAGTTGACCAACTTCTGACCCACCCTGAGCCTACCCAGCTTATTAATCAATCTTCTATGTGGAACAGTATTGACAGCTTTACTGAAGTCAAGGCAGACAACATCAACTACACTCCTTTGGTCCACCGCTCTGGTAACCCAGTCAAAGAAATCTATGAGATTATTCTGAGAGGACCTTCCTGTTGTAAACCCATGCTGTCTTGGATCCTGTGCTCCTATGGATTCCAGGTGTTGCACTATCCTTTCCTTAAGGAGTGCCTCCATAATCTTGCCCACTACTGAGGCAAGACTGACTGGTCTGTAGTTCCCTGCCTCCTCCCAACTGCCACTCTTGTTGAGAGGGATCACATGAGCCCTTCTCCAGTCTTCTGGGACTTCTTCTGTGTGGAGGTATGCAAAAAATTCATAAAAAAGAGATACAGGAGCTAAACGCCCAGCTTCAGGGCTGGTGCCTGAAGAAGGGCCACCTCTTTATCAGGAATTGGAGGAACTTCTCGGACAGAGGTTTCTTCAGGCACAATGGACTGCACCTAACTTGGGAAGGTGTAAGAGTGCTGGGGCAGAAATTTGACGTCTTCGCAGGACGTTTAAACTAAGCACTGGAGAGAGTGTGGCAGCTCCACATGGCCCTGTTGCCTCTCCCCCAAAACACAGGCTTTTCTGTGAAAATAATACAAAACAGAAGGAGCATTTATTAGGTGAAGGACTAAAGGGTGCACCAAAAAAGGGTGCAAATGAAAGATATGGTGCTAAAAGCAGGGTAGATCAGGTTTGGAGAGCCCTGTATACCAATGCACAGAGTCTCACTAACAAGCAGCGTACCTTACTGCAATCATTATAGAGCCAAATTAGACTGGGTCGCCATTACTGAAACCTGGTACAATGATAACCATGACTGGGATACAACAATCTCAGGATTCAGTCTCTTCTGGAGAGAGACAGGAAATGGAGAAAAGATGGGGGTGGTGGTAGAAATGTGCATAAGGGAGGGAATAAATGCAACAATGATCCAAACTGCTCAGACTGAATCTGAAGCACTTTGGGTTTCACTCTAGGCTGAAAATGGCCCAGTAACTCAGATAAGAGTCATTTACAGACCCCCAGTGCAGGGCTTGAAGGGTGACAAAAAGATCATTGAGGCCATACACAAAATGACTGACAAGGGAGAGGTAATCCTGATAGGTGACTTTAATTTGGCTGATATAAACTGGAGTACCTACACTGCAGTATCAACAGTCAACAAAGACTTCCTGGAAGCTCTGCAGGGCTCAGGTCTAAAGCAATTGGTGAAAGACCCAAAAAGGGGAGAAGCTGTCCTAGACCTGTTACCCATCAATGGTGAAAGTATCTCAGCAGTGGAAGTTGGGAGCCACCTGGGATCCAACAACCACTGTATGTTGTAGTTCCAGGTGGCTAAAGCTGCTGAAACAGGGCACTCAAAAACTAAAGTACTAGACTTAAGAAGAGCAGATTTTACTAAATGAGGGAGTGTCTTAAAAACAACCTGGAAAGAAAACAAGTGGGGGAGGGGGATTGAGGATTACTGGGCACATCTAAAGAGGGCTATAATGGAAGCCTCAAATCAGTGTCTAAAGAAGGTGAGTAAAGTGAAGAAGAGAAGAAAACCACTCTATGGAGGTAGCCACCAGATTCAAGGGAAAAAGAACTGCTTTCAGAAGATACAAGGAAACTGGATGTGACAAAGACAAGGACACCTACAAGGATAAATTGAGGGAAGCAGGAAAGACAATTAGGGCTTTGAAGGCATCAACAGAAGAAAATACTGTATATCTGTGGTGGTCAAGAAGAGGGACAAGATCTTCTTTAGCTATATATGAGTAAAGAGAAAGATGGGGATATAGTCAGAATCACAAGGGATGGGGGCAAGCAGAGGACTACAAGGAAAAAGTGGAGATCTTTAATGGACACTTATGCTCTGTTTTTACACAGGAAGAGGAAGGTTGCAGACTCACGCTGAGTGGAGGAAGCAGAGTCAATTGTGAAATTGACTCAAGACCATTCACAAGGGAAAGGGTCCTTGAAGAACTGGGAAAACTCAAGGTGCACAAGGTAATGGGCCCGGATGAAATTCACCCTCGGATTCATAGAGAGCTATGTGAGGAGCTTGCAGCACCTCTGGCTGAACCATTTAACCTATCACTTAAACTGGGTGAGGTCCCAAGTGTTTAGAGAAGGGCCAATGTAGTATCTCTTCACAAAAATGGGAGTAGGGAAAAGGCGGGCAACTATCGCCTTGTTAGTCTCACCTCAACTGTGGGCAAAACAATGGAAGCCCTGCTCAAGGAGAGAATTCTAACCTATCTTGAGAAGAGCAGTAATTTGGACCCAAAGCAGCATGGTTTTACCAGAGGAATATCATGCCAGATAACCCTAATTGACTTCTTCAACTGGGTTACCAAGACGGTGGATCAAGGAGGTACTTTGGATGTAGTATATCTGGACTTCAGCAAAGCATTCGACTCTGTATCACACAGAAGGCTACTAAAGAAGCTCACCAGCATGGGAATAGGTCAGAGAGTGGTAAACTGGATTAGAAGCTAGCTGAACAGGAGACCCAGAGGGTACTTGAGAAATACACCTTATCAAAGAAAGGGAGGTGCCTAGTGGTATGCCATGGGGGTTGGTGTTAGGTCTCATCCTCTTTAATGTCTTCATTAGAGACATAGCAGAAGGCTTGCATGGTAAGGTAAGCCTGATTGCTGATGATACAAAGATTAGCAATAGGGTCCGCATCCCTGGAGGGGTGGCGAGAATGAAGGCAGATCTCAAAAGGTTGGAATTGTGGTCGAAAACATGGTAGCTGAACTTCAACACCAAGAAGTGCAAAGTCATGCACCTAAGGAAAGGCAACCCAGGATAAGAATACCACATGGGAGGTGAGAAACTAGAGACCACAAAGCAAGAAAAGGACATGGAAGTGATTATAACAGATGACCTAAAAAAGACCAAATAGTACGAAAAGGCTGCACTATAAGCAAATGGAATATTGGGATGCATAGGAAGGGGAATAACCAGAAGGAAAAGGGAAGTTATGGTACTGCTCTGTAGATCACTGGTGAGGCCACACCTGGACTACTGTGTTGAATTCTGGAGAATAAATCTCAGAAAGGACAAAGATAGACGGGAGACCATGCAAATGAAGACTACAAAGATGATACCTGTACAGGGCCTGCGTCAGAAATCATATGAAGCGAGACTGAAGGATCTCAACATGTATTCCTTGGAGCAATGGAGGGAGAGGGGAGACATGATTGAGACCTTCAGATATATGAAGGGTCTAAATAGGATCCAGGTCCAGGACCTCTTTCAGGAAAGGAGCCATATGAGAACTAGGGGTTATGACAAGAAACTGGTGGGGGGGGGGGGGACATGTCAGGAGCAACACTCGTAAGTTATTTTACAATGAGGAGGTGGTTGACGTATGGAACAGCCTCCACCAGGGAGTGGTCGAGGCAAAGATGGTGGGGGCTTTTAAGAATGCCTGGGATAGGTACAAAGGCATCATAACACTGAGTAGCAGTTAAAGGTGGGGGTAGGATCATGGGCAGATTAGATGGACCATGTGGTCCCCTTCTGCTGTCACTTTTTATATTTCTATATTTCTATGTCCATAGTGTATATACAGTACTCATACATGGTGCCTCAAAATAGCCACACTTCATCCCACATTGAATCTACCATTTTTACTGACAATACTTCAGTTAGGTGAGCAGGCATTAGAATAGGTATTCTCGATGATTCCTTTCACTGGCCAAGAACTGATCCCATAGAAACTGTGATCATTCTTCAGACATCAACTCGAACCCTGGATTGTGCTAAACATTCTGTATTGTTTGTGACAAGATGTGACTCATCACATAACCTCCCCCACCAATAAAAACATGTTATAAATATAAAATCAGATTCAAATCAGGCACATTTGATTGTGAGGGCCTTGCAGGTGTGTATATGAGGGCTTAAAACCAAAAATGCATTTAACTATTCTTACAGCTGTTGTTGCTCTAAATAACCCTCCCTACCATATGAGCTTCCATTTTCAAACCTCAACATTTTTCAGTATACAGTATGTATTAATGGCGATTGCCAATAAAGATGTCTGCCTTGAATAAAAACATAAACACTGGATAAATATTGCCTTGCAATAGTTAATATTACCACAACATGTCTATGAAAAAGGCAGCTCATGAAAAAACTGATTTAATTTGCTTAATCTGTCTAGGAACACATAAGCAGTGTGTCCTTAGCATAGGTAAATATTAAACAGTTCATCTTGTGTCCCCTTGTAGTACTGAAAAGTCTCAGGATGATTTTAGTTATGAACGCACAATATGTGTGTCCTCAGCATCTGTAAAAATATTAAATATTTCTTAAAGGGCATTGGCCTTTGTGGACATAGGGGTACAGTACTCCATGAACTTGTGGAGCGGGTCTGGGAGCATTTTGTACAAATGAGTGACCCCCCCCGAGCATACCTATGGGGTAGTAAGATGCACTTTCAGGGTTGCAGGTTGTGCCTGACCATAACAAAATTTGGCTCGATTGGACTAAGAGAACATACATAGTGTATCCATAGCATTGAAAATTCTAAATCGGTGATTGAGGGGGTCTCCAGAGTAGCATTGGAGGCATTCACATACGTGGTGTCCTTTTCATAGACTTGTTGTGTTAATAGTAATGGATTTATTAATGGATGTACAGTTTTTGCTTCCTTTCCCAGATGCAGATAATATTCATTGAGATTGCTCAGTTTATAATAAAGTTTTTCTTTCATGCCTCTCACTTCAAGAGCCACGGCCCTTCATATAACTGAACTAAAATCGTGAATTTTAAGAAAGACTAAGTCAAGATTCTGTGTCAGTATGATGACGTCTTAGTGAAAGCAAGGCAATATTTATTGACTTTTCATGTTTTTAATCAAGACAGACATCTTTATTGGCGATCGCCATTAATACATTTATTGAAAAATGACGTTTGAAAATGGAAGCTTATATGAAAGGGAGGGTTATTTAGAGTAACAACAGCTGTAAGAAGAGTTAAATGCATTTTTAGTTTTAAGCCCTCATGTACTGTAGGGCCAGGATATTCAAAGGGGTTGCACCTGGCGCAACCTGTGTTGCACTGGCACAATCCCACATTATGCCCCAGCAGGATATTGAAAAGGCTGCCTGGTGCAGCGCAAATCCCAATGCGCCGGGGTACAATATAATCCTATGAGGCGAAGATGCGGCACATTCTGATATTCAGCCCGGGATGTGGGCGCATATGCTGGTGCATCCCCTACATGCACTGCACACTGGTGCTCAAAGTTGAGCCATACAATAGAGGCTCAAACGCTGGCCACCCACAGGTGGGCGGCTGTATTGCAAGGTGCAACACAACAGCTGCCATCCCTGGGTGGCCACCCGCCCAGCGGGAACACCGTCCATAAGCACTCGGACCCCCTGGTAGTCTAGTGGACCCCCCTCCCACTCCATATGCCCGATCACTGGCTTCTGTCCTACATATCCAACCCTTGGTGGTCTAGCAGTCCCCCTGCTGCCTGATCACAGGCATCAGCATTTAAAATACATTTCCTGGTGGTCTAATGGCCCCACGCTGCCCAATTGCAGGCTGTTGAAATGGCAGACTGTATCCTGGTGGTCCAGTGGTATCCCCTTCCCACCCTCCCACTGAGGACCCCAGCCACTCAGCACCCCATCATCGGCGGGTGGCAGCAACCCTCCTACATACCTCCGTCCCCCGCTGAATGACAGTACAGTATGATCTGTACACCTATTGGTCCACAGTGTGGACCAATTGGCTTACGAACCATACTGTACTACATAGACCAGATATGTGAATGAATGCGTTCATTCACATTTCTGATCCTGTGTAGTACAGTATGGTCTGCAAGTCCATTGGTCCACACTGTAGACCAATAGGTGTACAGATCATACTGTACTGTCATTCGCGGGCTGACAGGCAGTATATGGGTGGGTGCTGACGCCCACTGATGAGGGAAGGTGCCGGTGGCTGGGGTCCCTTAGTGGGAGGGGTGGTAGGGGGGTACCATTGACCACCAGGATATAGTTGCAATCACAACTACCAGCAAACGGACATTATCAGGTCAGAGACTCTAGGAGCCAGATTTTACAGATAAAAATTCTACTGCACTGGTACCGTACACCAGCAAGACTTCAGACCATGGGCCTCCTCCAGCACATTAAGGGCTGGCCGTGCCAATACAGCCCAGCTAATCTGCTCCATGTACTATGGCAATGCCTGGCAGTCTCCCACTTTTGGTCAGCTGTATTTGAGGACTGGTCCAAGGTTGTAGGCCAAAGAATTTCATCTGTGTTCCCCCATTCTGCTGCTTGGGGACGCATCTACACTCAACCCGCTCTCTGCTCCACTCCAGAGCTGGGTGATCACAGCCCTGATGAAAGCTAACAGAGCAATCCTCATGAAGTAGAGGCAACCACACCCTCGCTCTATACTGTCCTGGCATGCAGCAATTGCTAGGCTGGCTATTTTCAAGTGTCACTTCTACTCCAGCCTTAACCAGATGTCCAGATATGGGAAGAAATGGGATGCTTACTTACACTCTCATCTTTGCTCTGTTCCTCCCACTCCACCTGGCAACCCTCCTACTTGACTGCTTTAACACCTGCCCTGATCCACTGATTCCTAACCCCCTTCATAGGGAAGATTTTGCTACCCTTCACCTCAGACTCCAAGACAGTTACAGGACAGGTGAACTTATGAGACAAGTTCCCTCAAAACTGTTTTTGTTTACACTAGCTATAGTGTTCGTAGTGTTTAGACTGTTAGATGTTTCTCTTTAGAAGAAGTAATGTATAGCTGCTGTAATTGGAAGATTGCTACTGTAGGACTAAGCAGCCAAACCTCTATAAGCTTCATACACAATGTATTACTTTGCTTCTGTTGGTGGTACAGCACACGTACATTCCCATTAATGTTCCATATCTTGTATGTATGACTTTTTTAGTTGTTTGTTATTGAAAATTAAAAACCAATAACATTTCTCAAGATTAAAAAGAAAAGAGCACCTAAGTTTCACTGGGGATTGAATGACCGCCCATGAATTGGAAATAGCATCTTGAAAAACATTGGATATAGGCTATTGATCCATGAAGACATGTAAAAAATGCATTATGAATCAACTGTCTGGTATTCGTACATGTGTTTTTTTCTCTAATGGGTGTGAAGTTAAACTAAGATCTTAAATAAAGATTTTGAGGAAGGACAGCTACTAAGTCATCTGTTTTTTCTTAGTAGTGCAGGTATACTGTATAGTAATCCCTTGCAACAGTAGCTACAGATGGACTGAATTTAGAATTTCAGATTTATGTTCACTCTGGTGTCTGATGACTAAAAACCCTTTTCAGCTCCATGTGTTGTGTTTGTTGTCAGTGCTGTGACTGACTGTGATCCTTCTCAGGCACACTACTCAGTCTGTGCCTGGTGTTGACAGCCGATCAGCTACACTGACCAGCTTCATGCAAATCAAAGGACTGAAGCCCTCTCTGATTGGAGCTGCTTCGGTCCTTTGAAGTACGCAAAGTTTCTGCCCAGCAAGCAGTGGTGTCATGACCACAGTGTGTGGTCATTGGTCTAGACTGTAGAGCCACTTCCAGTTTTAACTGCAATGGGTTTGGTAGTGACACACCCACAAAAGTCTCTTTTACGCATCACAAAATGTTAGGTGTGCAGGTGTATCAAATGTGAAAATGACTTGCAGATTCAGTGCAGTTCTCCTTTAAGATACCAGAGAGTCACAGAGAAATAGAATGTTCAGCATTACAGGAGAACTTCACTGAACCAGTAAGCTGTTTCCTCTGCAGAAGCTGACTTTTAAATACTGGTTCAGATTCTGTTTCTGTTCTATCTCTACAGGCTTTTTAATTATCCTACTGGGTGTTTCTGATTTACACAATATAGATAGAGGGACGGAGGGATCCCAAAGAATCGGAGCGCTCTTTTCCCCTGTGCATGAGGCACTCTTATTCTGTGAAGAGCGTTTCACGTGCAGTGCCCTGGAAACAGGCATGTTCTGGGAAGTTGGTTTTTTTAAATATATTATTGATTGTTCTCGACACACTGACACGTCTTCAAGCCACTCATTGTTGAAAATGAGTGGTTTCATTTTCCTTCAGCTTGAGCCAGAACAGCTCAGCTTTGATTCGCTGTTTCTGCCCAGCTGAAGGCTCATGAAACCACTCGTTTTCAGCAGCGAGTGGCTCCAGAGGACATATTAACACATACTACGGGTAAGAACCATTTTAAAACTTCGTGATGTAGTTTATGACCCTTGCTCAGATCTTTTTTTATTGGTACAATGCATCTGTATTCTACTACAGAACTCTATGGCTCAGAGAGACAGAAGTTTAGCAATGGCACTTAACATCAGAGTGTAGATCAGAAACACTCACTGGGATAACTTAAAAACCTTTAGAGGTGGAACAATGACAGAATTAGAACCAGTATTTAAAAAAAAAAGCTTCTACAGGGTAACATGACTTACAGGTTGAATGCAGTTCTCTTTTAATATCTTTGCTGTTGTCATGCGTGGTCACTTGAGGAACAATCCCACCACATTTAAAGGTAAATTAAAAACACAAAAAAGCAACAAAAAAAAATAATACTAGAAATGTAGGTATCCCTTTAATAGCATGACTATGGCGTGGTGGCACTGAGTGTTGGGGCACTGGATGCCACCTCACACCATGCTGGTGACCTGGGATCGGGAATGGACTCGGGCCAGTGGGGTTCAGCAGGGGAGGGAGAGGATTGAGCATCCGGAGACCTGCTCTCCTCTCCCGGGGTGGGTTGAGGGCTTCCTGTTGCTACACAGTGGCCTCCAATGGAGATCAGGAGCACTGCAGTAGCATTGCATTAAGAGGGGTGGAGCGGTGATGGATGTCAGCACATTCACATGTGCAGATGTCATTGCACATCCACGCTCTAGTGGAAAACACAAGTAAAAACAAAAACAGTGGATCCAGGGCAGTGATGGTGACCCTAGGAGATGATGCCCACATCCCACCACCAGGCTATCTTCCATTGGGTTCCTGTTCCCTTGAACCAGCAGCAGGGCTGGCTGTCTAGATTTCAGAGGTCACCAGGTGGCTGTGGAGACCTGACTCTGGGGCTTAGATCCGGGGCACCCAGTTCTGTGGGCTGGGGATGGGTGGGAGCCTCTGGTGGGAAGCTTCAGACAGAGAGTAGAGGCCGATAAGCTGTTTGGGTACACCAGAGAGATGCCTTGGGGCCAGGTGCAGAAATAAAGTTGAAAAAAAAAAACAGCATGACTATTAAGCAAAAACAAAACCCAAAAAAAATAAACTGGGCATACTGTACAGTCCATGTGTATCTGACAGCCTAAAGGAGAATTTCTCTGCTCACCGTGAGTGGGACCCAGGTTTGTGTCCTGAGCCAGGGTTCCCAGACTGTATGCTGGGAAGGGCAAGGCACAATGAGCTGGAGGTACATTGACTTTGGGGAGGGTTGGAGATATCTTGGGTTGTACCATTGTCACATGAGACATGGAACTCGTGGATGCCATGATTGTTCCCATTTTATGAAAACCCCATAATGTTTACCATTTTTCAGGATAATACCAGAGCAGTTACTTAAATCAGACAATTTCTAGCCACTGTACTTGTAAGCCACTTCAGTCATGTTCCAAATGGTGCTGCCATAAATAAAAAAAAAAAAAACAGTAAAATCAATTTCGGAATAGTGCTCCCACATATGATCACCATCATGTACTATGTACATCAAGAAGGACTTGTTAAGTAAACTTGCAGTTCACTGCAAAATGCATTTTCCATAATTACAGAAAGTACACAAATTTTGAATAAAAAGTATAGAACTTTGAAGGATGACGTACACGGCAGACTGGCTGAGCCAAGTGGTCCTTATCTGCCATCAAATTCTATGCTTCTATGTGTTGTAGTAATGCCACAGCAACCAAAGTTTTATTAATACTAAGTGGGCTTCATCATAGTATGTTAATCAGTGGGAAAACTCTTTTTATACAAGATGAAAAAAATCACATGACTAAGTTTCATGATGTCATCATTGTCCTGAAAACCAACCAGGAGGTACACAATTTATTTATTTTAACCAGATGCCAGCTAATACATTGAATTACTTCTGCAACACATCTTGTATATAAACAATGCATTTAGCTTTATGTTTCCCCACGCTGTCGTTCAGACTGCATATGATGGTTCACGGATTTGTATGCCTGATTTTCATGGTTGTTCAGAACTCTTTTTTTTTTTTTACTTTATTTTTTTTTTTATTCTTAAAGAAAAGTTCATTCTCACATCATCTCAAAGGAAAAAAGAAAAACATTTAGAAATAGGATAAATCATTAAGAAATTCAACTTAAATAAAGCAACATTATTTTAGAGGGGTTATAAAGATTTGGTCCTTCAGAATTTGTCTAGAGCATTTCAGTGTTAAAAAAACAAAGTTCATGTGTGCCCTAAGCTCATACCTCCCAACGATACTTTTTAGAAAGAAAAAATCAAATCAAAAGCATAATGATTTTTCTTAAGCCCCTCACTTTGCTGCTGAGCTGAATCAGGCAAAAAATAAAATTAAGCAGTCAGTCCATTGCAGGAAAGAATCTTCCAAGGTGTAAAAAGATACAATCAGGTCATTCATATGGTATGATATTCAATAACATCTGCATCTTCCTGTTCAAAATCTGATCCAAGATCTTCTGGTAGCTTTATGTTATTTTCAAAAAATAAAAGCGCAGCATCTGGACCTTCAAAAAAATGTTCTTCAGAACTCTGACATTTTAATGCATGGACTGAGAAGTAAAGCAGGCACAGTCACCATTCATGCATTAGGCAGCACATGCAGTTGCCAATGATAGAGTGGGGAAGTAAAATGCTAAATACATTGTTTATATATAAGATTAATTGAAAAAAATATATATATTAACATGTACATTAAGGTTGAAGAAGGCGAACTAGTCAGAGTAGAGTAGGGAATGAAAAACATTAGTCTTTTGGGTCTCTGGAGTATTGATGAATTAGTGATGGTATCTTTGGGGTTGTCAACCTCAATGCCCACTCCCTCCTTCCTCCCAGCCTATAGTCTTCTGTCCAAAGCACAAGGTACAGCTCCAAGCCAGTACGGCACAGTGATGCACTCTTCAAAGGTAGAGAAGTATGGCTCGCCACATTTTGCCAACAGAATCTGTTGTAGCTTGCTTCATGCAGGGTGCTCCACCTGTATGAAGAAAAGAGATCACATCTGACCTTGTTTGTTCAGGGAAGGGGGAGGGACATTAGGGTTGACAACCCCAAGGAAGACTCCAGCACTAATTTGCCAATTCTCTGGGGACTCAGATCCTAATGTTTTTCATTTCCCTCCTTTATGTGCTTTGCATTTTCCAACATTAATGTCTGCATTAACATTGTTTTTCACAGTTCATTTACTTTCTTTTTCTGATACTGGAAACATATCCTTATTTGCACAGATTCCTTCAGGACTTGCACAAAATGAAATAAATACAACACTGGATGTAATCCTCATGCAGTGCATCAGGCCTTGCATGAGATAAGAAATTATTTATCAGTGTTTTAACTGTTAAATGAATAATAAATACCAGACAATGGCCTCTGTGTATGTGTGGTTAGTTGTATTTTTATGTTTACAATGCACATATCTTTACATGGCCATTATGTTATCAGACAAAGGTCAGGTTCAAGTTTATTGACAGTAAAATACTCCATTGAGCAGCCTCATTTACACGGAGATCCTGAGCAGATAGATACATACACAAGCAGAGTTAGGCCACTATATAGAACATGGTGCATAATAACCAAAATAGAAGAATATATATTAATAAGCGAAAAATATATACATAATATATACAAGGAAAATAAATACAGCGGCCCTTGAATTCTTTAAAACTGTGAGGTTAGACATGGTACTGTGGAGCAATGTGGTTAATACATAGTAAGAACAGTTGGTACACATTTAGAACAGTTTGAATACATAGAGTTACACCATAGTTAGTCAGGGTAATTGGTAAGATTCTGAGGCATAGTAGGGAGGGGGAGGCAATGGGTGTGGTTAGGAGGGGAAGGTGATTGGAACAGGGGTAGGTAGGCGAGGGCTCTGAGGGGAAGAGGAGGGGGGAGGTGGGTGGAACTGGGGATCCCCACAAGGCACAAAAGGTGCTTTAAAGTGCCTCCCTGGGGGGGGGAGAGGGGGCAGCATAGTGTCACTAAAGTAGCTGGATAGGTTGGGCATCGATGAGGAAATGTATAAATAACTTTTTTCCCTGCAGAAATAAGACTTTAACAAGATTTGTATGCTGACTGACTGAGGATGGGGGGCAGGGGGCAAGGGTGCTGTGGCAGTCACCAGGTGATATTAGTCGGGTGTCCATTTTAGAAACAGCTGTATTGCATCCCTGGTTGGCATCAGTGTTTACTATTGAAGTGCTACATCTAACGGAAGGCTGTATTGGGAGTCTGTGACATGTACTTTGCAAAGCTTGACACATTCTGACTCCTGATACAAAAAACACAGACTGTCAAAGTCGATGGTCTGACAACATAATGGCCATGTAAAGATATGTGCATTGCAAACATAAAATACAACAACACACACACACACACACACACACACACACACACATATACAGTGGCGTGAAAAAGTATTTTCCCCTTTCCTGATTTTCTCTATTATTGCATATTTTTCACACTGGATGTTTTCAGGTCTTTAGACAAAATATAATATTAGATAAAGGGAACCTGAGTGGACAAATAACACTTTTTTTTTTACTTATTTCATTTATTTAATAAAAAAAGTTAACCAACACCAACTGGCACTGTGTGAAAAAGTAATTGCCCCCTAGTTAAATCAACCCAATTAAAGGGATAATTAGAATCAGCTGATTGAACACAGCCAGGCTTGATTACAGCCAGGCCCTGCTCAATATAAACCTCACTTATTTTGGCCCTTACCATCAGAGTCACATTGCCAGCACAAAGATTCAACAAGCACATTATGCCATGATCAAAAGAAGTTCCTGAAAAGATCAGAAAAACATTTTGTTGCCCTCTATCAGTCTGGAAAGGGTTACAAAGCTATTTCTAAGGCTCTGGGACTCCATAGAACCACAGTGAGAGCCATAATCTCCAAATGGAGAACACTTGGAACAGTAGTGACCCTTCCCAGGAGTGGGCCTGCCAAAATTACTCCAAGGGCGCAGTGTAAAATCATCCAAGAAGTCTCAAAGGATCCTAAAACAACATCCAAAGAACTGCAGGCTTCTTGCCTCAGCTAAGGTCAGTGTTCATGACTCCACAATCAGAAAGAGACTGGGCAAAATGGGCTTCATGTGAGAGTAGCAAGGCGGAAACCACTGCTAACCAAGAAGAACATAAATGCTTGTCTCTCATTTGCCAAGAAGCACCTGGATGATCCACAAGCCTTTTGGGAAAATGTTCTATGGACAGATGAGTCCAAAGTGGAACTTTTGGACTACATGGATCCCATAATGTCTCCGTAAAGCAAACACAGCATTCCACAGTAAGAACACCATACCAACAGTCAAACATGGTGGTGGTAGTGTGATGGTGGGATGCTTTGCTGCCTAAGGACCTGGATGACTTGCCATAATTAAAGGAACCATGAATTCTGCTCTGTACCAGAAAATTCTTAAGAGAATGTCCAGTCATCCTTCCGTCAGCTGAAGCTGAAGCGTAGTTGGGTCATGCAGCAAGACAATGATCCAAAACACAAAAGCAGGTCCACATCAGAATGGCTAAAAGAAGTAAAATTAAAGTTTTAGAGTGGCCTAGTCAAAGTCAGACTTAAACCCAACAGAGATGCTGTAGCGGGACCTGAAGCGAGCAGTTCATGCTGAAAGCCTACCAGATGTTACTGAATTAAAGCAGTTCTGTGAGGAAAGTGGGTTAAAATTCCTCCACAGCAATGTGAAAGACTGATATTGAATTATAGGAAGTGTTTGGTTGCAGTCATTGCAGCTAAATGTGGCGTAACCAGTTATTAAGTGTAAGGGGGCAATTACTTTTTCACACAGTGCCAATTGGTGTTGGTTAACTTTTTTTCATTAAATAAGTGAAATAAAAAAAAAAACAAGTGTTATTTGTTCACTCAGGTTCCCTTTATCTAATATTACATTTTGTCTAAAGACCTGAAAACATCCAGTGTGACAAATATGCAATAATAGAGAAAATCAGGAAGGGGGCAAATACTTTTTCACGCCACTGTATACACTCACATAGAGACCACTGCCTGGTATTTATTATTAATGTAACAGTTAAAAACACCAATAAATCATTTAGATAGTGTCATAAATTTTATATAAGTTCAGTGAGTCAAGACCCTTTAATGAACTTGCCACCCTAATCAAGGGTGAAATGCATATTTTTTTATTTTCCATATAGTTGTCCAATTTTCATTTAAATACCGTTGTGTTCTTACTCTCCATATTTCTTTTGGTAATCAGTTCCGGCTGGTTATCACCCTTTGTGTAAAGAAGTTACTCCTTTTAACTGTTAAGTTATTGGCCCCGAGCAGTTTTTGTGTATGTGACCTAGTTGATTCTTTGCCTGTATGTTTCCTTAGAGCAAGGGTTTCCCTCATGTAAGGATCATTTATGTATTTGTAAATGAGACAAAGGTCCCCTCTGTGTCTTCTATATTGTGTTGAGTATAGATTTAATTTGATTAACCTATGTGTATATCACAAATGTTTAATTACTTGTATTTTTTTAGTTATTCTCCTTTGGACTTTTTCCACAAGTTGTTGAGTCCTTAAGTTCTGTGGCAAGCAAAACTGCATATAGTATTCCAAATGAGGTCTCAGCAGAGCAGTATAGAGGGATGATAACCTGGCTATCTCTACTTTTTATATTATTTAATATGCAGCCTATTATTTTTTGACACTTCTTAACAGTTTCATATGTATGACTATCAAATGAAAAATCATCACTGATGAGAACTCCCAAGTCTTTTTCCTCTTTGATACTTTGTAGTATAGAATTATTTATGTTATATTCAAACATGGGGTTATTTTTGCCCATATGCATTGTCTTACATTTTTCCAAATTGAATTTAATTTTGTTGTTATCAGCCCAAGTGGAAGGTGATGCACATTGCTCTGAATAACTTTTGCATTGTTTACTGAGTGTACCAATCCCCCAGTTTACAATCGTCTGCATATTTGCAGATCCATACATTCCCTGATGTCTGTAGGGTACAGACCATGATATTAAACAGAGTTGGTCCTAATATGGATCCCTGTGGAACTCCACTAGTAACTGAGCCCCAGTCAGAAAAATATCCTTTTATGGCCACCCTCTGAGTTCTATTATCTAACCATGTTTCTATTCATTTAATAATATTTATGTGGAGTTTAATTTTGGAGAGTTGATCCAGCAGTATGGCATGTGATACCTTATCAAAAGGCTTTCAAGTAGTCAAGAAATATATAATATATACAGGAATATTTTGATCAAGTGCTGCTTTGACAGGTTCAAAGAAATTGATTAAATTAGTTAAGCAAGATCTCTCTGCTATAAAACCATGTTGTGTTACATGAATTGTTCCTGTTAACTGTGTTTCAGTATATGTTTCTGTAATAATCTCTCCATTATTTTACCAACCACAGAGGTTAGGCTAATGGGTCTATAATTGTTCACCTCTGCACTGTTACCCTTTTTGTAAATTGGAGTCACCACAGCTTTTCTCCATTCTCTTGGTCTTCTTGAACTGAGATATTAAATAGTACTGTGAGTGGACCTGCCAATTAATTTCCTAGTTTTTTTTAGGAAACCCAGTGTTATACCATTGTGTTCTGGTAAGTTATTAGCTTTTAAATTATTAATAATGTTTTTTATTTCCTTGTTGGTAAACACTGAGCAGTCTCTTGTCTCTAAGGATTGTGGGTTGATATATTTATCTTTTGGATCATATGCACTTAGGAAATAGTTGTTAAGTTCCTTTGCAATTTCTGCCTCATTGGTAACAATGCCTTCTTTTGTTTTCTGCTGTCCAGTGGTTGTTTGTTCTTTTACCCATGATACTAACTTAATTTCCATTATTTTCTTAGCCTTTCTTATTAATTTTTTAGTTATTTTTGTAGTTAATTTAAATCTTTCCCAATTTTTGTTAGATGGATTCTTCTTATATGCTTGATAATGTTTTTTGTGTTTTTTTCCATTTTATGTTTGGCTATTTTATATATCCACCATGGTAGAACTCTCTTTGAATTCAGTCAATCAATCAATCAATCAAAATCTTTATTTTGCCAGGCAGAACATCATTGAGACAAGCTCATTTACAAGATGGACTGGGGGCAAAACAATTGCCAACACGGTTAAGACATAACAGGTTGAGTGAATGTGCATAACAATTACATAGTAATAATAACAACATAATAACATATAACCATCACTTGTAACAAGATACTTCCACCAGAACATAGCAATAGGTTCAACAGGAGGTAGTGCCATTTAAATACAATTGCATAGATACAGATATATGGACATAAGGTAATGATCTAAAGTTTATACAGTAAACATCATTGGAACAGTCATAGTGAGCAGGAGTGGCAGTTCCTCTAGCATCAAAGTGCGAAGAAGATTGAGATGTAAGAGTCCTTTGATAAGTACTGTAGGCATGACCTGGCAAGTGGGGTGGGAGGGGGGTATAGGGAGTGGGGAGGGATGGTCAGATGAGATAGGAGAGGGTTGGACATGATGGCCTAGGGAGGAAGGACTGTTGTAAGGGAGAAACACAGCAGATGCCATAGGCAATGGTTGGGTTTAAGTCCAATATTTGAAGCAAAGACAGATCGTGATGTTGAGACCTTGATTTGGACAATGACAGAAGGGAGGACTCAGATGACGCCTCAGGCAATAGTTGAGGTTTAAGTCCAGAATTTAAAGCAGTAACAAATTGTGATGTTAAGACCTTGACTTTAAGCAATGACAGACCTTGGTGAAGGTCCTCAGGAACAAGGATTTGAAGAGGGAAGACGTGACAGGGGAAGCGAGCCTTAAGGTTTTCTGGATCTTATTCCAAAGTGTAGGAAGAGTGAAGCTTATTGAGGCTCTACCAAAGCCCATTTTAACTTTAGGGATAGCCAGAGATGAGATATGATGGTAAGACTTCTGAGACAATAGGCACTAAGGATGCAGATAGTTAGGCAGCTTGTGAGGTACTGAGGTAATTTATGAGTGATTGCCTTATATGTCCATAGAATAGCAATCTTTTGCCTACTGAAGCTAAGGAAATCCAGACTATGGAAGAATAGAGTATGCAGTGGTGCGTGTCATAAGGGGCATCCAAAATGAACCTAAGGGCTCTGTGGCATAGGGTATCAAGCTTAGAGAGAGCTGTGCTAGTACTATGGCCATATAGGAAGTCCGCATAGTCTAGGAGAGGCAAGAAGGTAGCTTGGACTAGGAGTTTTCTAGCCTCCTGGGTTAGTGAGTGCTTGATCCTGAAGAAAATACCAAGCCTTTAATGCAGTTTCTTAGTGAGTTCTTCAATGTGATCAATGATGGACAATTTGTCATGAATCCAGACCCCCAGGTACTTGAATTGTTCCTCAAACTCCAGGGCTTCTCCCAAAAGGGTGCTTATGTGAGGAATCTTATCTGGGTTGTTTTTTTTTTGAGATGAGGGGCCAGTGGAGAGGAAATCATGGCCTTAGTTTTTTGGCATTGAGCATGAGTTTCAAGTTGAGTAGATTTTTTTGGAGGATGTCAAAATCATTCTGGAGGTCCAAAATGGCTTGATCTGGAGTTGATCTGTCAATGTATAGCACTATATCATCAGCGAAGAGATGGATACTAGATGACTTTAGGCCAATATCAATTTGATTAATATAAATGGCAAAGAGAAGTGGACCAAGTATGGATCCTTGGGGGATACCTCTAAGGAGTATTTGTTTTATGATAGGTCTCCTTCAGCCTTGACCAGTTGCTCTCTGTTCACAAGATAGTTTGCGAACCAACTTAGGGCCAGGTTGTCCACCCCACCTTTCGTCAGGGTCACCAGGAGCAAATCATGGTCCACCATGTTGAAAGCCTTGCTAAGGTCCAGAAACAAGGCGCATATGCATTGTTTGTTATCAAGTGCGGACTGCCAGTCATTTATAACCTTAGCAAGGGCAGTGCAGGTACTATGCATGGGACAGAAACCGGATTGAATCAGGTTTAGTAGATTAAAACTTTCCAGATGAGATCTGAGCTGTTCATTTACTACCTTCTCCAATAGTTTTGAGAAGGCTGGGAGCAAGGAGATTGGGCGGCAATTATTTAGGTCGCAGGGTGTGACGTGGACAGCCAGTTCTGAGTACTCTATGATTTTGAAATATAAAAATGTGTTATTGATTGTCTCTCATGAGAGATGTTGAAACAGCATGTGAGATCACACACACACACACACACACACACACACACACAGGTTTTAGATACAAGGTGTTACCTGGATGGCTAGGAGCTAATTACAGACTAGACCAGGCCTTAGGGAAATCATAAATGTTTATGACATTCAGAGAAAACACAGTTAAATTTTCACATGGTGATACAAAGGCATACTGCACCTCCATGAGAAATGGCAGAGAGACATAAGACCCTTTGATGTCCTGAAAAGGGGAAGATGATCATAAGATCAAAGAGAGTCATTTGAAGAAAATTAGTTATGCTGAGGATTACAAAATTTAATACTTGGATAAGACATCCTGTTTTTAGTCGGCCCGCCTGCCCAGCGGTGGGATTTCCCCTTGCGATGCCGGTGACCCGGGTTCTGGAATGGACCCGGATCATTGGAGGGCCGGCTGGGGGGACAAGGATTGAGCATCCGATGGGCAGCTCTCCTTCTCCGGAGGGAGGTACGGCAACAGTCGGAGCACTGGGACTCCTTGCGGAGTCAGGAGAACTCACGCTGTCGACGTTCGAACGGGGGGGAGGGAGGCGGGGCGAATGCTGGCGTCATTGCACATCCCCGCCTCCTCGGGGGAGGGAAAGGGAGGAAACAAAAATCCCACACCTTGCATCTCGGTGACGCTCTGCCCCAGGAAAGCCCTGATTGGCCACCGGAGCTGTTCCCCCAACCAGTTACAGTTCCGCGGTCCGATATAGGGGGTCAGTACCGCAGCCCCACTCTCTGGGGGGTAAGCCAGGGATGACCGGGGGAGACGGGTAATATCCGGTGGCCGGGGCTCCAGGGCTCCACGACCAGAGTGGATGGTCGACGACAGGCATGGGGAAAAAATAGGAAAATATAAAAAAAAAAAGACATCCTGTTTTTGTATAGATATATTTTTTTTATATATTCTGACATGGAGGAGCCAGATGACCTCACACAAAGGGGTTGGCCAAGACAATTTTTTTAAACAATATTATGTTTTCCTTCAGAGAGACTTTTATCTACACTCTGACAAAGAAACATCTTTGAGCACTTTAAGCAGGTATTTAGAGAGACAAATCTAAGTACTGTAGTAGGAATTGCACTGTTAAAACCTTGTTCTTTTAAAAGATTTGTATGTTTAGTGATATATGGTTCTGTATTTTATATTATACATATTTTATCTGTTTTAGTAAAAATTCTATTTTTAGAGCCTACTTGGTCTGTCTTTGAATTTCTTTCTTTAACATGTGGAGTGTATATATGGTTAAAGCAGACACTGTGCATAATCTTGAGTGGTGATACTAAGCTGGAAAAAGGTAAGAGAAATCTGAGGTCTTTCATTAGAGTTTTTATGGGTTCATTTCTGTACACCTGGTTAGGTGCCCGTAGGCAAAGATATCAGACCCCCTGAAGACAGAATTATCTGAGCCTGTGCATTGGGTACCCTAGCAAGAGGTTAACAGTTTGAATCCCTCCTGAACTAAGACCAAAGGTTGATTCGAACCCACAAAACAGACAAGATGGTTACCTTGTTCTGTTAACTGTGTACAAGACTGCGCCGAGAGGTTGGCACTTTGGGAGTAGATGGCTGACCTGCTGAGTGGGTTTGTGACAGATTGGTTGGTAGCGGTGGGATAATTTTGGTATTACAAGCTTTTATTTTTCAGTGTGTCAGCTTGAGACCGTGAGCTCACTTGCAAGGAAAGAAAAAGGCAGAGATTTATTTTTAAAAAGGAGACAGAACTATATCACTTGGCGTACAGTCAAGTTCCTACCTGTTTTATTTTTTTCTAAAGTGCAAGTCAGAGTAGCAGTAGTTAGGGAAGAAGATGGCTTCCATCTACAGCAGGCACACTGTAGACTACTTAAGGCAGTTGTGTGGGGACAGAGGAGTCCCGTTCGAGGTGAAAGTCAGCAAGCAGAACCTCATAGATGCCCTGATGGTAGCAGATACCCAGAGCTGTGAGTCACAGACCGTGACTGAAAAGGACTAAACCTTGAGTGTGGCAGGGCTAGCAGCCAGTGCAGTGTCCAGATCCAATGAGAAGGGCAACAGGGCCACTGTCAGCAAAGGGCCACAGCAGCAGGGGGAAGGTCACCAGTATCCTGGATCCAGAAGTACTCAGGCTGCAAATTGAGTTGTGCAGAATGGAGCTGGAGTTCCAGAGGGAGAGGGACCGTGAACACTGGGAGGCAGACCGAGAGGCAGAGCAAGAACACCGAGATGCAAACCATGAGGAGCAGGAACACAAGAGGCAACATGAACTGGAGAAGCTAGGACTCCAACCAGTGGCACCAGAGCAGGTAAGTGGCTTGGGTTTAACTGGGATTGCAGGACTGGGTTACAAATTGAATTCCAAATTAATAGCCGAATTTAAAGAGGGGGGGAGGATATGGATGCCTTTTTAAATTCTTTTGAAAAAATTTGTATTCAGGCTAAAATTCCTAGGGAGTCCTAGAGCTTACAGCTATCCCTGCTACTTACCAGGAAAGCTCGGGATGCACTGGGTAAAATGGGACAGTGAGGACAGTGATGATTATGGCAAACTTAAAGCTGCACTGTTAAAAAAATTTGAATTAACTGCTGAATCATACAGAGCTAAATTCCGTAAGCTCAGGAGAAGCCCTGATATGAGCTACGAGGAGCTAGCCACGAAACAATGTCAGTTTTTAAAATGTTGGTGGGAAGGAATTGAGCAAACTCTGTTGATAAAATTAAAAATGTGATTTTGTTAGAACAGTTTTATTGGGCATGCCCAGCAGAGCTAAAAACCTGGCTAGAGGGCCGAGATCCCAAAACAGTGCAAGAGGCTGCAGAACTCTCGGACTGATATGCCAAGAGAAGACCTGCTCTGACTGCAAATGGGGTGGGCATGGCAGTGCAGAAAGGGAAAAGCATGCCTTCAGGGCAGCTAAAACCCTCACTGCCTCCGCCAAAACCAGTTAGCCTCAGGTTTCAGAGAAAAGATTTCTCTGAAAGGAGAAGTGAATGTTGGTTGTGTAAAGAGACTAGGCATATTGCCAGACAGTGTCCCAAAAGGGTGAACAATACACGATCAGGTGCTAGGAAAGAAGTGGGTTGTTTCTGTGTCCCTGGAAGCATGCCTTTGAACATGAGGGAACACATGCACCCGTTCATGGTGAATGGTGTACAGACGCAGGGGTTAAGGGACACAGGGGCATCCCTGACGTTGGTGAAAGGGGATCTGTTACAGTCTTTTCAGCTTATACCCAATAAATACATCACTGTAGAGGACTTTGTGAGTGGGGAGAAAACATTGCCCCTCGCTAGTGTTCTCCTAGACTGGAGTGAAACAGGGGGAACTGTGCAACAGGTGGCTGTTGCCAAAACCTTAGCAGTGGATGTGATCCTGGACAACAATCTAAAACAGGGGATGGTATGTGCAGTTATCCATAGCCAAGCAGCAAGGGAAAATTGTAGTTCCCTGAACCCCACAGAAGCCATTGTGGAAACCACTGAGAGGTAGGTTCTCCAGCCTGAGTCTCCAGGTGGGGAGATTAATAAAAAGGGGGTAGAAATTTCCCTGGTAGCAAGTAACCACACAGCTACAAAAGATTACTCTGAAGAGGGAGGGATGACCCATTGTCAGAGGGTTGGGATTGACAGTGATCCGGAGTACCCTGATGCTAGTGCTAGGGACCCTAGTTTAGCAACTGAAGGGGACCTGTCTCATGCCTTGGGAATGCGTGAGGGATTCGCAGCTGCTCAGAGAATTGACCCTAGTTTAGAGAAGCTGAGGGCTTGGGCAGACTCAGATGGAGCACAGGAAGGTGACGGCAGACATAAGGTTTATTGGGAAAATGGACTTATGTATACTCAGGCTGTGCAGACAGAGGGAGGGATGGTAGGCAGGCAGCTTGTCATTCCCCAGGGGTATCGTGAGCAGTTGCTCAAGATTGCACGTGATATTCCCTTGTCTGGTCATCTGGGAATCATGCACACTATGCAGCGGTTGTCCCAGAATTTCTATAGGCCTAACATCACCCAGCAAGTGAAGGAGTATTGCAGGTCTTGTCACCAGTGCCAAGAAATAGGGAAGGCAGGCAAGAAAACCCAAGCCACCCTGATTCCATTGCCCATAGTACAGGAGCCATTCCAGAGGATGGGAATGGATATTGTGGGGCCTTTAAATACCCCCAGCTCCTCAGAGAAGAGATTCATCCTAACTGTGGTGGATTATGCAACCAGTACCCAGAGGCAGTCGCCATGTCCTCACTGAGGACAGACAAAGTGGCAGATGCCTTACTTGGGATTTTCTCCCATGTTGGGTTTCCACAGGAGGCTATTATTGATCAAGGGGGTTCCTTCATGTCAGACCTGATGAAATGTTTGTGGGAGAAGTGTGGGGTGATGCAGAGATGCAAAACACATATCACCCACAAGCCAATGGGCTTGTGGAATGATTCAATGGTACCCTAAAGTCAATGCTCCGGGTGTTTGCTGAACAGCATGGGAGGGACTGAGAGAAATACCATCCCCACCTGTTGTTTGCATACAGGTAGGTGCTCCAAGAGTAGACAGGATTTTCCCCCTTCGAACTCTTATATGGACGCCAGGTACATGGGGCCCTAGACTTGATCTGGGAGGACTGGGAAGGCAAGCACACCACCCAGGGAACTCCCATTGTGGATTACATCCTTAGGTTTAGGGAAAGGCTGAATGAGCTTATTGGGACAGCTCAGAGCAACCTGACAGCTGCCCAACAGAAACAAAAAGTGTGGTACCACCGCAGAGCCAGAGCTCACTCATACATGGTGGGTCAGGAAGTCATGGTCCTTATTCTGGTCTGGAAAGACAAGCTGCAGGCTGAGTGGGCAGGACTGTACAAAGTGGTTAGGAAGGTAAATGACATGAACTATATTGTGGAGTTACCTGACCGAAGAGAGACAGAAAGGATGTACCATGTCAACATGATGAAGCCATATGCAAATGGTGCTGACATGGTGTTTGCAGTGTGTAGTCCTGGGGAGGGGACGGATGAAGAAGACCCCCTTCTGGACTTGCTGGAAGAAAGTAAGCGGAAGTCCTCTGTGGTGGCAGTAAAATTTTCTCCCCAGCTGGCCCTGGACCAGATCCAGAAAGTAAGGGGGGTTTTAGCAGACTTTGCCCCATTGTTTAGCACCAAGCCTGGACTAACCCCCTTAGTGACTCACAATGTGGAGACAGGGACACAGACGCCCATACGGTAGACAGCATATCGGATGTCAGAGGCTGTCCAAAAGGACATTAGGAGGGAAGTGGAGGAGATGTTGGATTTAGGGGTAATCCAGAGATCCCACAGCCCCTGGGAATCACCTGTAGTCCTTGTGTCTAAACCAGATGGCTCTACTCATTTCTGTGTGGACTATCATGGACTGAATGCAGTCAGGAAGTCAGATTCTTACCCAATGCCCCAGGTGGATGAATGAACTCCTGGGCAAGATGGGGGGGTGACCTACCTTATGATAATTGACCTGATCAAGGGGTATTGGCAGGTAGAGTTGACAGACAGAGCTAGGGAGAGGTCAGCCTTCATCACTCCGATAGGCTTATTTGAATTTAAAGTAATGCCTTTCGGATTGAAGAATGCCCCAGCCACTTTCCAAAGGTTGGTGAACCAGGTGTTAAATGGTGCTGAGGAGTACGCCGTGGCTTACCTGGGTGACATTGCCATTTTTAGCGCCAGCTGGGAGGAACACCTTTCCCACCTTAGGGAAGTGCTGGGCAGGATACAGAGGGCTGGGCTCACTGTCAAAGCCGATAAGTGCCAGGTGGCCATGGGAAAAGTGGCATACCTCGGGCATATGGTAGGCTGGGGACAGCTCTGTCCTAACCAAATTAAAAAAGAGGTAATCCAGATGTGGCCCAGATCAGAAATGCAGAAGCAGGTCAGGAGTTTTCTACTGACAGCAGGGTACTATAGAAAGATTGTACTTAATTACAGTGCCCTGGCTGCACCCCTATCTGACCTGACAAAGAAAAAAATGCCAAAGAAAATTACCTGGGACCCAGCCTGTGAGACAGCCTTTACCAGACTGAATGAGGCACTGTGCAGTGCTCCTGTTTTGACAAGTCCTGACTATAGCAAACCCTTTATAGTTCAGACTGATGCCTCAGACGTGGGTATTGGGGCAGTACTGAGTCAGACATCCAGCCAAGGGACAGATCACCCAGTAGTGCACCTGAGTAGGAAGTTACTTCCCAGGGAGCAAGCATACTCCACTGTGGAAAAGAAGTGTCTTGCCATAGTGTGGGCCCTAAAGAAGCTGGAGCCATACTTGTATGGGCAGCATTTTGTGGTGCAGACTGACCACAACCCCTTGGTTTGGCTGACTCAGATGGGAAAGAACAATGGTAGATTGCTAAGATGGAGTCTTGCTTTACAAGGGTATGATATGACAATCATACATAGAGCTGGAGCCGGAAACCAGAACTCAGATGGTCTGTCTCGTCTCTTTGAGGAGTGGACTGATTTGGGAAGCTGATCCCTTGCAGGGGATAGAGCCCCCAAATTCAGTCTAGGTGGGGAGGATTGTGACATGGACAGCCAGTTCTGAGTACTCTATGGTTTTGAAACATAAAAATGTGTTATTGACTCTCTCTCTCATGAGAGATGCTGAAACAGCATATGAGATCTCTCAGACACACACACACACACACACACACACACACACACACACACAGGTTTTAGATACAAGGTGTTACCTGGAAGGCCAGGAGCTAATTACAGACTAGACCAGGCCTTAGGGAAATCATAAATGTTTATGACGTTCAGAGGAAACACAGTTAAATTTTCACATGGTGATACAAAGGCAAACACTGTGCATAAGCTTGAATGGTGATACCAAACTGGAAAAAGGTAAGAGAATCTGAGGTCTTTTATTAGAGTTTTTAAGGGTTCATTTCTGTACACCTGGTTAGGTGCCCGTAGACAAAGATATCTGGTCCCCTGAAGACAGAATTATCTGAGACTGTGCATTGGGTACACTAGCAAGAGGTTAACAGTTTGAATCTCTCCAGAACTGAGACCAAAGGTTGATTCAAACCCACAAAACAGACAAGAGGGTTACCTTGTTCTGTTAACTGTGCACAAGACTACACTCAGAGGTTGGCACTTTGGGACTAGAGGGCTGACCCGCTGAGTGGGTTTGTGACGCAGGGTTCCCCTGATTTGAATAGAAGGACAACATGGGTCATCTTCCAGACCTTAGGGAGGGAGCCCTGATTGAGAGACAAATTGAAAAGGTGGGTAATAGGGGGAGCCAAAATATAGTACGTCAACTTTAGGAAGAGAAGCTCAATCATATCCATGCCAGCACTTTTCTTAGTATCAAGTTGAAGAAGGAGATCCTCAACCTGTTTGATGGTGACCGGACAGAGGGTGAAAGAGTGGTAAGGGTCAATAGATTCCAGATCGTGGCAATCAGATGGCTGACTAAGGAACTGTGCCCTGATGGCATTTGCTGGGGAGGCATCAAAAGCCATCCCTGCTGTGGCAAAGTGATTGTTAAGGAGGTCAAGAATATCACTTTTATCTGTAGTGTGAGTATCACCAATCAAAATTTTGTGGGGAAGTGTGCCAGCACTGTTATGGCCTTCTACCGCCCTTAAAGTTTTCCAAAACTTAGTAGCAGAGTTAGTGGATGCATTAAGTTCAGAGCAGAAATAACTAGACTTGGCAGCTCTGATAGTTTTCGTGCAGAAATTCCTTACGGTTCGGAAAGCAGACCAGTCTGTGGCCAATTTAGACTTTCTGGCTCTTTTTCAAAGAGCATCCCTATGCCATAAGACAGTCTTTAGGTTATCCATGAACCAGGGACAGAATTTTCTTTTGGTTCTGCTTTTGGTAACTGGGGCATGGAGGCCTAGGGTTTTGGTGAGTATTTCACAAAGTACCTCATGTGCTTCTTTCACAGAAGATGTGAGGTAAAATTTCTGCCAGTTAGCATACTGGGGGTCATAGGGAAAAGCATATGGGCAGAAGTTCCATTTACATCTCTTATGGATGTATTTAGAGGAAGAGGAGATTTGGAGTTGCGTCAACCTTATTTATGCAATGGCACAGTGGTTGCTGATGTCGTTAAAGAATACACCTGAGTGGAAGAAGAGGTGAGACTTGCTTACAAGGATTAGGTCAAGAAAGGAGCTACGCTCTGGGTTTTTGGTTTTTGGGCTGGTAGCTTCATTAATGATCTGGGTAAGTCCATGGGCATCATAGAATTCTTTCAATGGTAAGGAGACTGGAGAGAGCCAGTCAAGGTTGAGGTCACCAATTATGGATATTTCTGATGAGGTGGTAGCTAGTATGTCAATTAGGTGTTTGAGCAGAGAGAGGCTAGCTGAGGGGGGCCTATAGCACCCATTAAAGCAGATAGAGGTTGATTTGGCTGGTTGAATTCTTAGCGTGAGGCACTCAAATTCCTTAAGGACTGTAGTCGTGTCCACCATAGTTGCGGTTATGTTGTCCCAGACATAGATGGCTACTCCCCCTCCCTGGGATTTCCTATCAGTATGAAACAGGTTGTATGAAGGAATGTTAACCTCATAGTCCAGGGTGGTTGGTCTTAGCCAAGTTTTGGAGATTACAAGAACATCAGGAGAACGGTGGAGGGTCCATGTTTTGATAGCAACAAGCTTTGTCAGAAGGCTACAGGCATTCAAATACAAAAATGATAACCCTTTTAGTAAAGGTAAGTCAGCTGGGGCAGGAATGGAGAGGGGGGGACCCGGGGTTAAATTGGACGTTACCAGCACAGATGAGTAGCAGCAGGAGCATCCTTTTTATAGCACTAAGGAGTAATCGGAATGGCCGAATTTTGCCCCTGAGGCATGGACAGTTTCTCAAACTCTTCTGCAAGGCCAAACAGTGAGGCGAGGGGCAATAGTAAGCATACAGAATAGCTTTAATTGAAAGGGCAAACCCATGAGATAGAGAGGCAGTTGGTACCCGACTTGAGTGTATGGTAGAATGGAGGCCAGGTTGGGTAAGTGGCAGTGGGAAGGAAACATTTAGAACTTTGTGTATAAGATTTAGGTAGCCTGTGAATATGCCTGGGTGTTGAAAATTTTGTGGGTTTAGAGACCCATGGTATGTGTCGGTTACACTAATAAGTAGAAATCCTATGCTGAATGGATAAAGCAGAATTTTTGCAGTTAAATTTGACCACGAGAGAGGATCACCCCTCTCAGAAGTTGCAGGAAGGAGAGCCCCATTAAGGAGTTGCTATAATTGACTAGTGTGATGCCTCAGGGCAAGGATCACTGGGGCAGTGTATTTAATAAAGGAGGAGGGTGGGGGGTGAAACAAAACTGTCCAGAAAGCAGTACAGCAAAGCAGTGGCTGAGCTGTGATTTGAAAAAGGTGCCTTGGGTACTTGCTTTCTCAATGGGGATCTGCAGCATCCAATTGGGAAGCGGCCACAGTCCCCAGGAGGAATTACTGTACTTATTTCTTGTTGTTACCCATTTGTTAATACAATATACTATATGATGATGGATTAATTTCCAGGTGCTCTCCAGGTTCTGTCCCTTTAATTCCTCTAACCAGTTCCATTTATTTAAATAATTTCTCATACTGTCATAGTCAGCTTTGTTATAGTCCTTTATTTCAGTTTTTCCTTCAGTTATATTGAAACTGATTTTGTATTCAAAAAAGATCATATTATGGTCACTGTCAGATAATGGTGGTAGTATTTGGATATTGTCAATCAGCTCAGTGTTATTAGTAAAAATTAAATCTAGTATATTGTTCCCTCTTGTGGGTTGAGTTATTAATTGATCTAGATTATGGAGTGTCATAATATCAATTAAATGTTTTTCAATTAAACTGGTTCCTTTATTTGTTTCCCAAATTATTCCTGGGAAATTGAAATCTCTCATAATTATGTGATCCCCTAATGCAGTCCTGTTTTCAAGCTCTGTAAGTAGCATGTTATTGTCCATGGTATCAAGATTTTGGGAACAGTAAACTAGTCCTATGGTTAATAGTTGATGAGGCATTTTAATGTGTCCAGATTATTTCATTGTCATATTCTGGAATTTCAGTGACTTCAATTATGGTTAGTGTCTCTTGCATGTATAGGGAAACACCACCCCCTCTTTTGTTACTTCTATTTTTGTTAATTTTGCAGTATCCCTGAATTTCAGTATTCCAGTCTCCATCATTAAAGCATGTTTCGGTTATACCGCAAACATCAATGTTTATTTTTCCATTAGTACATAATGTAGTTCTTCTATTTTAGTTTTAAAGCTTCTAGCATTTGTAAGAAGGAATTTTAATCCATTGGGATTAGTAATAGTATTTGCTTTTAATTCAGATACAATGAGGTGTTTGGTACTTAGCTGATTCCTATCCTGAACAGTATCAGAAATGCCTGATGATGGAGGGTCTTTAAACCCCTCCCCCCTCATCAGAAGTTTAAATTCTTCTGAATACAGGGTGTGGTGTGACTTCCTAGAAGAAAATTTCTCCTTTTGCTGAGGTGAAGACCATCATGACAATATAATTCTGGTCTGTCCTCAAAACATTCCTAATGCGTTATGCAATCAATGTTTTGACGCAGACACCATGCCCTTAACCAGTTATTAATCTTCTTAAGTTTCATATGTTGACTGTATGTTGCTTTTGGGATAGGAAGTAGTTCTCATAATATTGGCACACATCCCAATTCTGTTATTTTATTTGTGAATGACACATAATCATGCTATATTTTTAGTATTGGTTCCCTGAAATTATTGTTTACACCCACATGTATTATAACCAATGGATTAGGTTCTGTTTTGCTTAAGATATTATGTAGCATTTTTGTATCATCATTAATTTTTGCACCACTAAAACTGGAGAGTGTTCTTGTAGCTTTTTTGGGGTCACATATTATTCTATCCAAATTTCTAATCATGGAATCCCCCAGCACAAATATGTCTTTCTCTGATTTTTCTCTGTCTTCCTCCATTATACCTACATCTAGTTCTGAATCAAACTGTATTAGTGGCTGCATTAGGTTTGTTTTGGCTTCCCTTTGAATCTTCTCTTCATCAGCTTCCATTGTGTTACTTTCTATCATTTCTGTATTATTGTTTTTTTCCCTGATTTGAAACCAGATCCTCTTCAGTTGTTGAGCTTGAAGGATTATCATCAATTAATAACAGAGGGTCGAATTGATTTGTTTGGAGAATTTGAAAATGTGCAGCTCTATGTCCTTTCATAGATGTTTTGCCAGTTTGGATTCTGTACCATTCCTCTTTTGTCTCTTCATTAGTTTTGACCTCCCTATTTCTTTCTTTTTTTTATTTTGGTTGTTTATACCTACACAACTTTGTTTTTCATTATTGTCCACAGATTGTTCAGAGGTTAGTGCTTTAGTAGTTAGATTACTCTGGTTTGTAATCTTTTTCTTTTTTTGGTTCTGTTTTTTTAGCCCTCTTCTCACAATTGATGTTAATGCTGTCTGTGGCCCCAAATGTTGTTTGAAATCTTACTGCCATTTGCTTTTGACTACTTTCTAGCACTTGTAGCCTTTTATTAACTTCTTCTATCTCCACTAGCATGTCAGTATTATGGCAACATTTATTACATTTGCATTCTGCATTTATTTATTTATTTATTCAATTTTGGTGATGGGGTAGGCCCACTGAGCCCCAGAGGTCCCCTTTTCAGGGGCGACCGGGTATTGACATCCTCATGGTTTCTCTCTTTGAACATGTTATATGAATTACATTTAATCAGTTGGCAATCATCCTTTATCAGAATGCACAGTGATGTTTTTTATTACTAGGGTCACTTCCACAGTATATACCTACCTAGTATATACCTCCTGTATACTGTTTAAAATTGTATACTGTCTAGTGTATCTGCTGGTATTTGTGGAAGACACTTCAACTACAGCAAAGTGTTTATAGGACAAAGTAACCTTAGCCTTAATTACTTTTGCAAGATGTCCCTGTGGGCCTTAATTTCCCCTACAGCACAGTAGTCTCGCTATCTCGCTAGACACACAAGACACACACTCTGACGCGCATGTCTTTGCACACGTCTTCATGCGTATCACCACACTCGCCCTGCTCAGCTCACCCTCTCACAGCAGGATGCCCTTTATACTAATAAATGACCCAGGAAGTAGTATCCTGTTGGTCAAACTTACTTGTCTCTTGCTGCCAAACTTTTTAGTCTTAAATTACTGCAGATATAGTGGTCGAGTTTTCACTTGTGTATGACACTGGCTTTGATTATAAAATATATAGGCAAATGGTGTCTAATGATAACTTTAGTGCACCATGTTCCCCAAGAACCAGGTGATAGCCATCTCTAAGCAGACAAAAACACCCCTCTTCCTGCTTCTGGATGTCACTGTTTAGCAGGGCTCACTTCTGACACTCAGACACAGTGTATACAAAAACAAGTTTCATTTAAAAAACAAAGCACAAGGTTTAAAATAACATACACACATAGTGCCTGGAGTTCACAGTGGTAGTGCTGGTAGGATATCATTTCCTGTCTCCTTTAACACACATATTAACCTCTTGTGAGGGAAGCCTCCCCAGCCCACCACAAGGAGTTGTGTATGAACCAGAACATTACTGTGTCCCTCCCCAGTCTGGAGCTGGTTCTGCATGCTATAGCACCTTTCCTCCAGCCTCAACCCATTCAGTATTCTCACTGAGCTCGCACCCAAACTCGTGTCCCTGGCTTGGGAAGGCACAGTGGCCCCCACTGAGCAAACTACCATCCCTACAAACAGCATTAGTTCATTATTAATTTTTTTTGTGTGACATTTTGAACCAAGAATTTCAACATAGTCCTTTTATGACACCTCATTCCAAACATGACAGATATAATTTATACAATATTGGATGAAACATCATTTTGTGCCACAAGTGGAAAATCACATTTTGGCCAGGATCTGAAAAACGACAACTGTCACATGCATGAGGTGGTCTCAGAAATGGCTATGTTGAAACTATGGGGTCAAAATATTGAAAATTACCAAAGTTATGAGCTAGCGTAAAAAAATTACAACATATCTTCTTTAACTTTGTTGTTTTTTAATATTTTCACCCCAAATTATCAACATAGACTTCTTATGACCCCAGCTCATGAACCCGGTAGGTGAAACTGTTCAAATCCTGGCCAAAATGTCATTTCACACCACAGATATGAAAACAGATTTTGGCTGGACTTTGAAAAATGACAGCTGTCACATTCAAGAGGTGGTGTGAAAAATGGCTATGTTGAAAATTTGTGGTCAAAATATTGAAAATTACCAAAGTTAGAAGTGAGTGTTGAAAAATGTCATAGCTGCTCATAATTTTGTTGTTTTTAATATTTTTACCCAACATTTTTAACAGTACCGTCTTATGACCCACATCTCATGATTCACCAGGTAGTTGAATTTTTCAAATCCTGTCTAAAAGGAGATTTTGTGGAGTGTTGGCAAATTCACCTTTTGGAACAGTTCTTCCCTTCAGGAGATGGCGGGAGGACATGGTGCCAGTGCAAACCTGGCCCCTAATGACAGCTGGGGGCAAGTCAGCCAAGGACCATTACCCAGGGGATGGTAGAATCATGGCCAGTGATGTCTTACATATGGTAATGTGTGCAGGGCCTTCTCAGACAGCATTATATGCCCACTCCCCTAAAGAGAAAGACTGGAAGAGAAAACAGTTCTTGGCCAACTGGCCATCTCTATCCACCTGCAGGCCCCGCACCACGTATGCATCTGGGCCACACAGTGAAATTGTGATTATAAGTCATGGAGGAAAGTTGGGGTCACAGGGCTGGGGTGGCTTGGGGCAATCAGTCAATCCAGGGACTATGTGGATAAAGAAGATTAACTGTAAAAAAAAAAGATAAAATTTATGCGTGATGGGCTGGGAATGCTCATGCTGTCTGGTGCATGATCCGGATGCAGATTGAAGGGAGGAGCACACCCGGGGTAAAGTTCACAGACAAGAAACAGTAGCACACCAAAATATCAAAACAGCCTAGTCACACAAATGAAGAGATGGAATCTGTGTGATATTGTCTATGAGATGATTTATTCTGGAATACCCAGAAATTAATTAGAGACAATGGTGACGAGCAAGGTGATATGCCTTGCTACCAGACACTTGTGTGCTGACACTCCCTTTTATAACAAGTCATGCTCACAGCGAGCCAATCAGCAATGGGGCTTTATGGAATAAAAAGGTAAGCCTATTGTGAGCCACGGCCCAAGGAGTTATTAAAACTTGCAAGAAGATAATGAATAAACAAGACAATAAATACTAAATCAAAGTCAATTACTAAAGACAGAAGTTTTGATTTAGTATTTACTCACCCCCAATGAAGACTCTCCTGGTTGGAGCATTGGGGTATCTGTGACTGGTAGCAAGGTATATCACTTTACGCAGTCACCATTCTGTAATTAATTTATGGTTATTCCAGAACAAATCACCTCACAGACAATATCACATGGATTTTATCTCTTCACATGGGTGACTGTTTTGTTTCAGTTTATTGGAGTGCTATTGTTTCTTGTCTGAATTTTATGAGTCAGCCTGGGTTGAAACATAGAAACATAGAATATGTCGGGAGATAAGGACTGCAAGGCCCATCCAGTCTGCCCATTTCTTTTTCTACCCTATGGATGTGCCATCAGCCTTTGCTTTGAAATGCCTACCTTGCAGTGGGTTTGAACACCATAACATTTTCTATTTTCCATGACAACAGCATGAGTTGTAGCATTTTCCATGAAAACAGAGTAGTATTTGGTAGGGCTGTGCCAAATGTGGAATTCCACTGACAGAATTGCTGCGTAGTGGCAATTCCGCATCCAAAATGCTTTTCAGAATTTCTTTTTAAATTCCACAGAATTCCAGAAAGCATTTATGTGTAAATCATAGCATAATTTTTCATAGACTCAGGAAAAATAATCTGCACTGGACTGCAACACCAGACAGGATGTAATTCAGTAATGCTGGAGTATATTACAAAATGCTGAAGTATACTGCAGGAAACTGTTATTCAATATTAATTAAGCCCTCTTGTCATGCAGTATTTTGGGACATGTCATTTATTGCAAGTTATTGCATTGCCTTGTGGCTGGCTCTGTTGCAAGTAAACTGAATTATTAATCAATAAAATGAAATTCCATTACTGTAGGAATTTTGTGGAATTTTCCAAAATTCTGCTAAATTCCATTCCGTTAAAATTTCAACATTCAGCACAGCCCTAGCATTTGGTATTTTCCTTGGTTAGCCCAGGATTTTGTTTCTCACCCCTCTGACATGCCTGGCCCTCAGTGTTGGATTCCAGGGCTCACATAAAAACATTGGTTTAACAAAATATAGAAACATAGAACTTGATGGCAGATAAGGACCACTTGGCCCATCCAATCTGCTCATTTCTCCCTACCTACACTATTGCCATAAACCTTGCTCAATCTACAGCTCTTTCTCCCTCCTCACTTCCTTTCCACTATGATTTCTTTGTGCTTATCCCATGCATTTTTGAACCCACCACTGTTTTCACCCCTACTACCTCTGCTGGAAGACTGTTCCAGGAATCCACCACTCTTTCTGTGAAGCAGTACTTCACATCTCTCCTGAATTGACCTCTCCTCCAGCTTCATAGCATGTCCCCTTGTTCTTGAACACCTCTTCTTCTGAAAAATACTCTCCTCCTGTATCTTATTTTCCCCAGTGAGGTATCTAAAAATCTATATCATGGCCCCAACCCCCTCCCTCCTTTCTTACAGTAGGTCTGTGCCCTAGCCAAGGTCACTAGTGACTGGATACAGGTGGTTGACCACAGACAAACCACCGGAGATATTTCTCTTGATTTTATCAAGGCCTTCAGCACTGTGGACCATAACACTGTGATTCAAAAATAGTCTAAAATAGGATTTTGCACTGCCCCACTGAATTGGTTCACAAACTACTTAACTGGCTGGGTACAAGAGATAAAATCAAAAGGCCTCTACTCTTCTTGTACCCACTCCTCAGGGGCATTCCCCCAAGGCTCTGTACTTGGCCCATTACTCCTCATGATAGGTATTAATGTAACGATTTAGGTGAGACCATCACTAATGCCAAACTACACTGTCTTGGTATACCTCCAGACCCAACATTAGCACCATATGTTCTGATCTTCAAAAGGCATTCAATAAATTAGTTACACCTCTTCCACGCCAAAGAACTGTTAAGCACCTCCAAAGCAAAAGTCATATTCTTTACCTCACTCAGCTCAACAAGACATTGTGCACCTGCCCCAACCATTACTACTTTACCAGATGAGAGCTTTAAAGTAATAAAAAATACTAAATACATCTGAGTATGGATTGATAATAAACTAACCTTCGCCACCCATATAGAAGCACTGTGCAAAAAACTGAATCTCTATACCTGAACACACAAGATCTTCCTAAATGATCTCCCAGGATGTATCAGTGAACTATACCAAATGTCTCACAGCAGCTACTCTGTTAGAAAAACAATTACATACTCCTAGACATTCTGAACCATGACATGCAGATAGGGAAATCTGCAGTTAGTTGTTTTATCCTACTGTATGGAATTTGCTGCAAATGTCTCAAACTCTTTTCATTGGTTAGACTCAATACCTTCAATGTGCTCATTGAAAATTTCACACAGAGACCTGCTCTTGTGGCTAGTTTTTATTTAAGTTACCCCTATGGTCACTTGATTGGTAACTACTGTAGTTGATATGGTATCATCCCCAGTGGGGTTTACATAAGCTGTTTAAACCTAATGAACTTTATTACTGTGTATATTTTGATATATTCTGTTTTCCCATAGTCTGTACAAAACTGCAAAGTCATGATTTTAATGAGTGTACTCTTTTGCGAATTTGGCGATGTCCCCTGTATCATTGTTTTAAACTCTGTATGCTCTCCTACCCAGAATATCCTTGTAACTGAGTTCTCCCAGCGGAGCCTTTTTCTGGTGAAACCGATATAAATAAATATAAATACTGAGGTCCTTTAGTCTGCCCTCATAAAGCTTTGGATGCAGACGTTGCACCATTTTAGTTGCCCTCTTCTAGATCACCTCCACTCTGTCTATGTCCTTCCGAAGATGTGGTCTCCAGAACTGGACACAGTACTCTATATGGGGTCTTTCCAGTGATCTATACAGAGACAACACCACCTCCCTCACTCTGCTGTTGATACCCCTCTCTGTGCACCCCAGCATCCCACTTGCCCTCCTTACTGCCTTTTCACACTGTCTGGTTACCTTTAGGTCATCTGATATGATTACCCCTGGTCTCTTTTCTGCTTGGTGGTCAACCAGTCAAATATATCTATCAGATTCATTAGACATGACCTCTCCTCTGAGAAACCATGCTGCCTCAGGTCTTGTAACCCACTGGATTCAAGATATTCCACAATCCTTTCCTTCAGCAGTGATTCCATTAACTTTCCCAACACTAATGTCAGGCTGACTGTCCTATAATTACCAGCCACCTCCCTGATAACACATCCGCCTTCCTCCAGTGCTCCGGAACTACTCCTGTTTCCAATGGGCTGTTAAATAGAACTGTCAGAGGGGGAGTCAGTATTTCCTGGAGCTCCCTCAATACTCTTTGATGCACCCTATCTGGTCCCATTGCTTTGTCTACCATCAGATTAGAAAGTCCCTTCAGGAATCTCACCTTCAAAAAAGGAACAGTGTCCACCTCCTTCCTGCCAAAGCTTCTGTTACTGTGTGGTCCCACACTTTTTCCTCTGCGAACACTGAACAGAAGTATTTGTTCTGGATGTTTGCCTTTTCCTGGTCCTCCTCTACACAGTCCCCACCTTCCATTTTTAACCTTAAACACAGTAAAAAAAAAAGAGAAGTGCACATCAACTTCCTCAAAGATGCTCCAGAAAAAACAGACAAACAAAAAGTAGAAATGAAACTGGGCACCCACCAGATAGTTGTGATAGACATTCATTTATTTTAATAAAACATGGCTAAAGCCTAAGCTAACACCCCTATGTATTGACTCAGCTAGTGAATATTCCTCAGGGGGTGGCCATCGCAGCTATTTGGTGTGTGCCCACCTTCATTTCTCCTTTTTAACCTTACAATCCCAACCCGGTCTTCCTCTTTTCATTTACAGTCCAAAAAATATCTTGTCCCGTTTTGTTACCCCATGGCTATTCTCTCTTCAAGTTTGCACCTTTGTACTCCTTACTGCTTTCTCTACTTCCCTCTGTTTCCCTTGATACACCTCCATATCCTCCTCCCTCTGCATCTCCTCCAGCAAAACAAAAATATAATGTTAAATGCATGCTGAAAATAAAAGATAGAGGACTTCTGGTGATGTCACCTGCCCGATGAGCCACTAACTCCAAAGATCCTCCAACCTCCCAGTAAATCTTCCCTTCATACTATACTTTTTTAACAAAAATGTCCTACCTAATGGCCTAAGGAGGTGAATGGGGAGACGGACTGACCCACTGAAAGGCATAACAGCATTAAGTGATTACAGATGACAGAAGTATCAGTCCAATTAGGAGCACTCGCAGCCAGAGCCCCTATCCAGTAGCGCAGTGGACCCAGATGTAGAAATGAATCCTGAGACTGAAAAACGTACATGATCCTGCTTTGACACTTTACTAGCTGAGATTAAAAGCCTCAGAAATTAAAACAATGCTGAATTTAAATGTCTGCACAATAAAATGCAAGTAATGGAAAAAAGACTGGGAGAGACCGAGGATCACAGTAGCAACATGGAAGATGGTGCCCTCCAACTGCACAGTGCACTTGAGTTCCTATTAGAACAAAATACTGCTCTATATAATAAATGCCAAGGTTTAGAGGCCAGATCCGACAATGACAATTTAAGACTGTATGGTCTCCCAGAGGATTAGGAGGCAGGACGTATAACTGAAGACTTGAAAGATGTCCTTTGAGGCATTCTGGCCCTCCCTGTTCAGAATGCTACTGTGGTACTTATTCAGGTTTTCATTATGATTTGCTTAAATACTGTTGCATGGAAAGCATTTAATGTTTATTTACATAGTGTCAGGTCTGAGATCTGAATACTACTGCAAAAGCTGTTTTTTGATCTTTCACAAGTGAGAAGCGCTGGTCCTGCTGGGTATGGACAAGTGTGCTCTTGGGGGGGGGGTACCTTGAGGTCTATTCTCCCAAGGCTGAAGACTACCTTGGTGGTCAGGGGAGGCCCCGAGACCTTTTCACTGGAGACATGCTGCTGGCCCACCTGTATTCCCCCAGGACATGCAGGATTGGTTGCTGTTACACATAAAGGTTCAGAGTGGCACCTTTACAAAGTCTGGCATATAGGCCAGACAATAAACAGCCTCCAATGATGGAGCTCAAATTATAAGTTCTAAGTGAATGCTTTCATAACATTCTGGTTGACAACTATGAGATTTAAGGTAGTTCCTGTAGTTCTGTCCATACTATTTGACTTCAGTTTGCCTCTGTTCTGGGAGAACCAGGGTTTTGTATTTTGAGTGGGCTGCAGCAATTTCTTTGCTGCTATAAAATAGTCTCCATGGACCTCATTTATTTTTTTTTTCTTTTGCTGGCATTTTAAGGAATAATGCTACTGTCCAGACTATGTTTCCTTTTCCCTACTATTACATTTTTGATTACCCTTTTGAGACATTGAATATTAAAAATTCTGCTAACTTGGGCGAAGTTATTCCCTCTTACTTTCCAACATCATTAAATTAGCACACAGCCTGAATTGCCGGAGGCCTTAACCCCTCAGTGGAGTCACCCACCCAAAGTTGGAAGCGAGGGGTCTTTGTCTCCCGCTTCCTGGCCCCACAGGTGATCCATTTTTCTATCCTCATGCCTTAGTTTAAAGCTTATTAATTTGACTAAAAGTCATTATGAAGAAGAATAAAACATTATACATGCATCCATCATATAATAAAATGTATAGAGTGTACATGTAAAATCCTCATATCACTTAAGTAGGGCTATATACTATAGGAAACGAACACAATAGATTATAGAAGAAATATATATTCTAGGTTACTATAAAATCATATGTGTTTTGTGATTAGCAAGGATGGACTGTCCAGCAAGTGGGGTATCTCAGAAGACATGCCTAACCCCCTAGGAGAAGGCACCTCCATCTACCCTCCATCTGTTTCCAGACACGCATATATCCTTTCAGGTATTTTCAGGAGTAGACTCCAACATGTGGTCTATCTGTGTCTTGACAGGGCTCCACCAGTTTTTAAATCCCTACTTATGCCACTGAGTATTTTTACTAAGGTTATCTTTTACCACTGGGTCATAACTGCCACTAATGGGTTTAGAACCTGTAACACTCATACAGTTTATAGGCCAATTACAGGGACACAACTAGTCCTGTCCCATCATGTACATATTTGACCATACATAATTTCTCCACTCCCTACTCTCTGCACTAGAAAAATGCAGGGGCACATACAGTGTTATGCAGAAAAAAAGTCCCTCCCAGGCTCCAGGTCAAATCCTGAGACCACCACGTGCAGGGCAAGCCATATCTATGCAATATCGAGAAATGTATTTCAAAATTTACATCTTCAGTAATATAGGTACAAATCATTTAACCTGAGTTTTTTACTTTAAAGAATTTCCTTAACTAGTACATTTTACCATAATATTTAGCATGACAGAGCTCCTGAGAAGAACAGGTTCAGTAATAGGTAATCAGCGATAAAAGCAATTAACCAGGCTCCCCTCTAAAGAGCCCAGACTAGAATTTTAGTTATTTCACCCATTTCCCCTAATTACTCCTAATTGTTTCAACAATAGAAGTTGATAAAGGTACACCGTTTGCACACAGAGACAGCTCTTAAAATTACAAAAATACACTTTTGCACTTAAAGAACATCAAATGGTACATCATAAAACATTTCATTACTTATGCCGAAGATCTGTCTACTTGAAGTCAAGAGTCCAGGCTCCAGACACGCAGGAGTCCATATGCAATTAAAGGAGTTATACATTAATTTGTGATGAGTTCTTTTGGCACATCCTGCCATAATCACAATGAGTTCCTAAAAACCAAAGCCAGTACTAATATCTCCCCGACGGAGTTTAGAGAAAAACTTTCAACTGGTCAAAAGTGCATTTATACTTCACTCAGATAATTATTTGTACATTAGAAATAAAGTCAGCAGCAGTTTATCTTGTCCCCAAAATAATATACAGTATTTAACCAGAAAGAAGGTTCAAACACCAGTCAGACAAAACATATCATCTTCAAGATTAGGAACGTATCATCCAGTTCCACAATCAGGAGTTAATTGGCAACATTTCCAAAAATAAGCACATGTAGTCTTTCTGAACAAACAACTCCATTCCTAGGAGACTTTAGTGACATTGACAGCAAAACACATTTATTTTTTGCTTTTCCAACTTTTCCTTAAACAGGGCCAACAAATTCTGATATATAATGAAGAGAAAGGGACCGACTTAACTGCTTGCTCCTGGCTCTGGAATCCATAGAAGCTGTCTGGACCATAAACAAGTCTAAAGCCATCAGGTGTTGCTCGGCTCCAATATTTTCACTGATGCAGATACTCTCTATGCTGCTTCCAGGTGTTTCAGCACACCTCCCCCATCTTTCCTCCAATAGCTCCAGGGATAGAAACACCTGTGAAGTTAAACAAAAAGTCGCTCCACTGAGCGCAGTACATTTAGGCATGTTGAAAAATGAAAACTAGTATCTCACACCACTAGGCAATGCTAGCATACCTTTGGGTAGTGGAAACAAGCATATCAACCAACACAGGTCCCGTCTCCACATTCGATCAGGCAATCAATAACTTCTTCTCCTTCTCCTTGTTAGGCAACAGCCAAGAGCCAGCCAGGAACCAGCCAGGAACAACAACTACAACCCACCACTGCTGTAAGCCATAGGTAAAGATTCAGTCTGGGCCACCAACTACTAAGGTAATATTTGATATGGATTACACCCTAGTAATAACTCTTTCAACCAACTGACTGGAAGTCGGAAAGCACAGAGAACATACGCAGCTAAACTGAGGAGCACTATGACTTTTAAAGCATAGCTCCTCAGATCCACCTTTAGCAATTAAATGGCCAAGAGCATACTTCATGGCTCACACTCATAACTTGGTTCCGACCAAGAAAATTAGCATAACTGGCAAGCATCCATCGAGCTCAGCAACAATAAGCTGAAACCAAATTCACTGACATGAGTCCAATGTCAAAATAACTTTTCTGAGCAGAGCAAGGAAAGCTGGAAAAAGGGTAAGAGGCTACAAACAGTGAGCACTCTCTTAGCGTGGTGAGGAGTGGAGCAGCCGTGCGGCCATCTAGCTGCCTTTCACCTTGGAAGTCGATACAGTTCTCTGTTCCCTAGTTTCATGTCACTTGTTGGGCATAGCTCTTGTTCATGTGTGTTCTATATTCTGTGTTGTTTGCTTGCCTTAGCTGCATACAGACACTGGATGCTTGACACATAGTTTCAAAAGCTTGTTATCAGTACAGCGTTTGTATGGGGGGGGGTAAGCATCCACCACTGGTCTTATGAAAGGGCATTCCTGTGTATCCCTGGCAATGATGCACTGGTTATCTTCATTTATGTAACCCTGAGTACTCCAGTACCCTTCCCCCAATAATAGTAAGAGAGCTTTCCCAGAAGGTTTGTTTTGTATTGTTTGACTGGTAGATATGGTTGCTTACTATAAAGTAGCAGTTTACTTGCACAACATTAATGGCCTTAACAATCTGGTTGAGAGATCCAAAGTTTAATCTTCTGTTTGGAAACTAAAGCCTACTTCTGTATTCCTCCAAAAGACCCATTTAAGTAAGAAACATAGAAACATAGACTTTGATGGCAGATAAGGACCGCTTGGCCCACCTAGTCTGCCCATTTCCCTACCTACTGGATAAGCTGCAGATCCTAATTAACCAACAGCCTATTTCTTCCTACCCCCCACAAGAATTGCCTTACATCTGTCCCATGCATTCTTGAATTCTCCCATAGTTTTAGACCCCACAGCCTCCTCAGGAAGGCAGTTCCATGTGTCCACCACCCTCTCTATGAAAAAATACTTCCTCACATTGACCCTGAGTCGTCCCCCCTCTATCTTCAAATTGTGTCCCCTTGTTCTTGCACATCTCTTTTTCTGAAAGACGCTACCCTCTTGGACTCTGTTGATTCCACTGAGGTACTTAAAAGTTTCTATCATGTCCCCTCTCTCCCTCCTTTCCTCAAGGGTATACATATTAAGCTCCTTTAGTCTCTCCTCGTATGGCTTCTCTTGCAGACCCTGCACCATTTTAGTTGTCCTCCTCTGGACTGGCTCCATCCTGTCTATGTCCTTGCAGAGACGGATCTCCAGAACTGGACGCAGTGCTCCAGATGGAGGAATATTTAAAGTTGGAGAAATCTGGATATTCCCAAATGATAGCCTCCACCATTCAGAAAGGAAAAAGGAAGGGCACAGTGATTTTAATACCTAAATCTATCCCTTTTCAATCTGATGTTTGTTATACTGACCCTCAAAATAGAATGGCCCTTGTTACTGGTTTGGGGATCAAGGTTACTTTGGTGAGTTTGTATCTCTCCCTGGTACAGATGCTCCTATTGTGAAAGACTTACTGTATTAGGTAAAATCCTACCTATAATTTACAATTACAAATAGGGATTTTGACCATGGAGCAGGACTATAATATGACTTGGCATTTCTTGCACCCCCAAGATTGGAACCACTTTCACTATTCTGCCCCTCATCAAATCTGTACCTGTATCCTATGGGGCACAATAAAAGCTATCTTCAGTGGGGACATAATTCATTTTGCAGGTCACCATAAAAACTCCCAGGAGGCACTTTAAGAACCACTCCAGAGGCATTTGAAAGACTCTACAAAATTAACATGCTCTGGGAGACTCTGCTGTAGCTCCTTTATTTAATTGGCACTACACAAAGGGTACGGGAAATTGTTAATGATAAGACAGATATGGCATTATGTTATTTAAAGCAGAGGTATTATGAAGGGAGCTTTTGGGCTTCTAAAACATTAGCTTACAGTATCCAACAAAAATTGTGACAGGTCACTATTACTCAAATTAAACACCCAGCCATAGGATGGTTACTGTCGGACTCTAGCCATATTCTGGCTGCCTTCCAGGATTGCTACCAAAATTTATATCAGTCTGAGCAACAACCAACGTTCCAGGCAGTTGCCTCATATTTCAAACCTTTACAATTAACTAAATTGTCCCAAACCCATATTCATTTATTACAGGCCCGAATTCAACAGGAAGAATTAGAATCAGCTTTCCAGAATCTTAAAAGTGGCAAAAGCCAGGGCCCAGATGGGTATATAGGAGAATTTTTCAAAACCTTGAAAAGACTAATTTCTTTCCCCCTTCTCCTCATGTGTAGGGAGGTTATGGAACATGGCACTCTGCCCACCTGGAAATTAGCCACCATATCTGTAATTCCCAAACCAGGCAAGGATAAAACACAATACTCTTCCTACAGATCAATCTCATACCTGGATATACATTCGGGATATACATTACACACTTTTACTGCAGTCTTCGCAAAACGCTTATATCAAATAGTCCTTGAAATCATAAATAAGGACTAGATGGTGTTTGTGGTCTCATGCAAGATAATATAAAAAGAACACTGCATGTCCTCCACCATGCCTCCTGGTCAAACTTTCCTTTTCTTCTTTTAAGATTGGATGCAGAGAAGTTTTTTGGCCAGGTGGCATTCTAGATGAACGTTTAAGCTAATGCTGTTAAGTTACTGACTTATGTTATTTGCTTTGATATAGTTTTTAAGAACATTTAGCATTACATTCAGTATAATCTTAGAGCTGTAAAGTAGATTTAGCACCAAATTCTGTATAGCCTTACAGCCACCAGAAGCCTTGCCCGGTGCGGTCAGCTCTAACTAAGCTTTTGCCTGTGCTGCTCAGCTGGTCTGCTCGGAGGAAAGCTCCTCTACCCTGCGAAGGTATGACATGACTCTGCTGACAGGTTCAATTTTTGGCACTTTCCACAGCCAAATCCTGATTGGACACCGTCCTCTGTTGCTGCATCTCAAGTGGCTATTCACCTGGCTAATTCTTCCTGATGCCACAATTGCTTTTTATACTTAAAATTACTGTTTTCTGCTTGTTTTTTTATTTGTCCATTTCTCTGTTAGCAGATTATATACTTCTACCACTAGAGGGACCCTACCTTACATTTCCCCACAGATAGATAGTGACAACACACCTTCACCCAGGAAATTACAACAAAATTCAGAGGCACTTGTCCTTTTTAGAACTGACCTTAGGTAACTTGGCTCATCGCTCTGCCGCACCTGCATGCCATATGCTATTTGACAAGTGACCTCCTTGTACAGAACACTGAAATGTGGAATTGGGCACCACAGTGCACTGGTCTCCTCCTGTTAGCGATACTTCTTCAGATTGGGTTTTTTTCTGCACCAAGTTTCCACTGTGGAAGCAGGAGCAGGGCCACTGCCCCTAACACATTAGGGTTAAATCATGGCACCTCCACAATTGCCCATTTTAAACTCCATCTGACACACCTTCACCCCCATGAGCCACTTTTTCATCTCAACAGTGGTACCCTAATTCTGGCTCATCTGTCATGCCACCCCACAAGGACTAATCCATCCTACACAAGGGCCTACTGAAATAACAAAAGGTGCAAATTAACAATGATAGTTCACTCCCTGACACATTTAGCCATCCTCATGCTATTGTTCCTGGCTGAGGACATCCATCCTAACCTGGGGCCAATTGGTGACAACCAGTCCAAGGAGAAGCATAGCAACGGGTTCAAAATCATGGCTATGAATATCTGTAGCCTGCTTCCCAAGATGGTACAGCTGCAGGCATGGACTTGACTGCAAAACCCAGATATCATCTGCCTGATGGAAACCTGGCTCAAACCCAAGGTTCAGGATACATTCATTTCCTTAATGGGCTTTGAAACATTTCGGCTTGACATGCTGGGTAAATGAGGCGGAGGCTGTCTCATCTGTGTAAAAGATGAGCTAAAAGGGAGTAGGCTGCTTATTCCTGATGGGGCCAGTGATTACGAATTGATAGCTGTTAAGCTTCTGCTGGGCAGACAGAGTAAGGCTCTCACTGTCTTCTCTGTATACCTGCTGCCAGGAAAAGCCAGATCGGGGCTCAGCCCTGCCCTGGAAACCATCTCCAAGCTGAAGGACAACTCTGAGGTTTTCATTACTGGGGATTTTAATCTAAACTGGATCAGCAAAGGCACTGACCATCTTAAAGATCAGGTATCTAGCTATTATTTCACCCAACGATCTCTGAGCACACCTGGCTAACCCGGAACACGGGTAAGGGAACCCTCCTAGATTGGATTCTTTCCAGCAGTCCTAATAAGATGAAAAATGTCATGATTCTCCTGGACTGCCTTGCTGATCATTCACCTGTGGCTTGCACCTGGGTGACAAAGGAAAAGATAGAACCTCCCATCACTGGACATTACAGGGTTCTCAAGTGCGGGGCAGTCTGGGCCTTTAAAGCTGCCCTGGCCAAAGCTGACAGGTCTCCAATTGACACCACTGATGACATCAACCAGGCCCTGCAATTCTTTGTAGACACCTTCAATGGTATTTGTGATACCTTTGCACCTCTGAGAAAGAGAAGGATAAGGGCAGCCTCCAATGGCTGGGTCTCCCGTGACTGTGACTTACTCAACTGTACAAGGGAGCGGGATAACCTCTGGTGTCTAGCTAGAAATTCTGGCAACCCCACTCACTGGCAAAATTACCGGGCAGCAAGAAACAAGTGCATCCTGCTCATTCAACAAGCCAAGACAGCACATCACAAAGAGAAGCTAAACAGAAGTTGGGGGCATGGTAGACGCTTCTGGGACAACATCAAAGACCTGCTTGGAGTGCCTCCAGAAAGCTCTCCTCCTCCAGGGGTGGGTTGCATGTCCTGCCACTCTACCATCACCTGGGTGACCATGGGTGGAAGTGCAGCTGGACAGCATGCAAACAGGGTGGGAGGACGTCGGCTGGAAGCTGGAGCGCTGGCACGTTATGATGTGCTCCACCCCTTGGTTTCCCTAGTGCGCTGATGCCCTGAAGGATGGCACTGAAAAGGAGGGGAAAAAAACTACAATGGATATCTGGAAATGGGACCTGGCTGCCTGAGAGAAATCCACAACCAGACTCTAGATGGAGCCTGTGCAACATATCCGATGCACACTCATGAACTGGAGGAGACTATAGGGGGTACCTCTTCTCACCGCCTGGGGGCCAAAAACCAAGGCCAGATAGGGGCAGTGCTGCCAGGACTCGAGAAGGAGTTACCTGGGGAGGACCTACAGGAGCACCCAGAGCCTAGGGATCCCCAAGGATAAGGTCCTGAGTGGTGAGTAAGGGGGCATAAACTGAGAATATAAAGAAAAAAAAAGGCCTGCTTGGAAAGGAAGACAGGAGACACTCTGCAATGCTCACCATTAATGGGACTCCTACCACTGATCTGCATATCATAGCCAAATCCTTTAACTTGTCATTCTCTGATCTTAATGCTGTCCTGCCACCAGACTATTTAAACAGCCCAGAATCCCCCCTCCATGAGACCAACATAACCCCTCCCATGCAAAATTCTATTTTAAACAGGTCACAATTAGTGAAGTTAGAACCTACATACATAAGGTGCTTGAGAAAACAAGGCTAGGTAACGATGGTTTAGACATGAAACTTGTGGTGGGAGCACTTGAAGAGCTACTGAGACCAATTACCAGGCTCTTGAACAAATGGTAATTGGTCTCAGTAGCTAGACCAATTACCAGGCTCTTGAACAAATCCCTTACCCAGGTGAAGTTCCCTTCGATCTGGAAGTTAGCCCTGGTCACCCCCATTTTAAAAAGCAGGAGTCATTTCAACAATGCCAACACCAGCCCATCAGTACAGCGGTTGGATTTCCGCTTGCGATGCCGGGAACCCAGGTTCGGGAATGGACTCAGATCGCTGGAGGGCCGCCCAGGGGGAGCAAGGCTGGTGAGTCCGATGACGGCTCACCTTCTCTGGGGGGAGGGCGGGGATGCAGCTCGGCATCTGGTGGCTCCTGGCAGAGGCTAGGAGCAGCAGCAAGGCTGGCGGGCAGACACTTGGGGGGTAGTGGACGTCGGCGTATGCCATGACATCATGGGCATGCCAGTCCTCCTGGGAGAAAAATAGAAACAGTGCCTCAGCCAATCGGGTGACGGCCCCTCCATCCCCTCACCTCCTGGATGCCTCGACCTGTATCTACCATCTCAGCAGCACCAAGGGTCGTGCCACATGGCTGTAAGGCTGATCCATCACGAAGGTAAGGGACCCACCCGACACAGGGATATGTCGGAGATACCTGGGGATAGGCTGCCATGTGGGGTGGTGAAGGTGGGGTGAGTCCAGGGATGGAATGGGGGCTTACGGGGGCCCGAAGGAGTGATCGGGTGAGGGGGCAGTAAGGCGACAAAAAAAAAAAGCAATGCCAACAATAGTCTGATCTTCATCCTCTCTCTTCTCTCTAAAGCCTTAGAGATGATTGTGGTGGACCAGGTTACTGAGTACCTCCATAGGTATGGACTCCAATGCCCACAACAGCATGGATTCTGCAAGAACCACACCATGGCTACTGCCATGGTGGAGTTCTCTGACTACGTGCACAAGGCCATGGACGGGGGCCATTTGGTGAGATCTATATTCATAGATATCACTAAAGCATTTGAAACTGTCAATCACCGCATCCTTCTTACTGACCTACTAAACATGGGGCTCTCACCTGAAGTGGTCCATTGGTTCCAAGACTACTTATCCCACAGAAAACAAAGTGTCAAAATTGGGACAGCCATATCTCCCGCAAGGGAAATTACACTAGGTGTCCCCCAAGTGTCAATACTGCAGCCACTCCTATTTAGTCTATTTATAAATAGACTCCCTGAAGCTTTCGAGAGCAAGATCATCCTGCATGCAGATGACGCTGTCATTCTGTGCAGCAGCAAGTAGCATATGGCCCTGCAGGCAGAGCTTCAGAGCTCATTCAATGGGCTGGAGGATTGGTTCTGTAAAAAAAAGCTGCTCCTCAATCACAAAAAGACAAAGACAATGATCATCTCTAGTCCCCAGCACAAGAAAACCTTCCCTGCCCTTACTATCGCCAAAATCAAGGCTGCCCTGCTTGAGCAGGTACACTGTTTCAAGTACCTAGGAGTTATTATCGGCGACACCTTCTCCTTCGTGCAGCACATCGACTACCTTATGTGGTAAAAGCAGTAAATGCAAAGCTTGGTGTGCTCTATAGGCACAGGCAATACCTCACACCATTAACTCTTTATCTCTCAGTCTTTTCCTCAGTTCTGTCAGTCATGGACTACGGGCTTGTGGTGTATGGGGCTGCCTCCAATACTGCACTTGCACACATTGCAATGGCCCTTAACAAGGCTGTAGGCTAACACTTAGGGCAGACAGTCTTATGCACATAAGCTCCCTCTTTAAGCCGACCAACTGGCTTAACCTACCCAACAGAATAAAATACCAAACCTGCCTGTTGGGCAAGAAATCACTACAAGGCAAAGCAGCTCAGTTCCTCAGTGGCTTGCTGCCTGCCTGCCTGTAGATCTGGGTACCAGACCAGAGGCTACTTCCGGGGCTCCCTAGCAGTCCCCTTCAGAAAAATGACACTGGGACAGCAGTCATTTGCATATCGCGCTCCACTGAGGCTTGATGAGATCCCAGCTCACCTACTGACAAACTCGAGCCTACCTGGCCTTTAAGGCCAAGCTTACACAGTACCTCTTGGGAAGTATGGCCTGTTGCTGTAGGCAGTAATTGCATTCCCAGCCCTGCAAGTCTTAAGACACAATCATGTGGCTAACCGACATGGATCAAGTCACCTCCCACACCCTTTTTAACAAAGCCCCCAGAGGGCTGCTGCCCACAACCTGGATCTCTCATCCTCAACTCTCTACATAAGTTCCACTATGTAGATGGATCTAGCTCCCTGGCTACTGAAGATTATACAGTACCAACCTTTGGCTGTTGTAAATTATACCGGTGTACCTGACAGTGTTTGTCCTTGTCATGTTTCTTTGCACTTGCCAGATTGCTTATGTCTCTGTTAGCAATGTTTCACCCTTGTAATTTGTGTACACTGGAGCTCCACCCTCTTTTGTTTTCTTGTTCTCAGTTGTTCACACTTTGTGGTTCCTGATGTGGAACCTTTGTAAAAGAGCTTTTGCTCAAAGGTAATGTCAGAATCTTGAAATAAAAACAAGCATTTGTCAATGCCGAATATTTGCTTGCTGGCATTGGCATTGGTAGTGTAAGAGTTAGAGAGCTGCATAATAGGAAAGGCAGTGATGTATTGAATTGAAGCCAACCCCACCACCACCCTGCAGAGAGTGACAGGCATTGAGGTGTGCCTTTGGGTCGTCAGGCATAATGGCCACGCCATTTCACCACACCCTACCCTGGAGACACCGAGAAGTGTCACGGTGTTCCTTGGGGTCTTTGGCCCTTATGCTCACCCCATTCCATCAGGAAATACAGTGAGATGGGTGCAGTATAGGAGAATGAGGTGAAATTTGGGGCCGAAGAGTTCAAGGCACACCTCCATGCCTCTCACTGGCTGCAGGGTGTGGATGGGGGTGGAATGGTATGAGCGTTACAGGCGACAGTCCCAAGTCACACCCCGATGCCAGTCAGTCTCTACAGGGTGGGGCGTTATGGTTGGAAACCCTATCGCATCAGGTGTTTGTTGGTATTTTCACTCCAAATTTTCAACATGGCTTTTTTGTGACCCCCACATTATGAACAGTGGCAATATCAGTTCGTTAGCTGAAAGCTGATTTTGCAGAGTGACTACGGCATTTGGCACCACAGGTGCGAAAACACATTTTGAACAGGATGTGAAAAATGACAGCTGTACTGTTCATGGGGAGGTGTAACAAATGGCAATGTTGAAAATCTGCAGTGAAAATAGTAAAAAAACTGGTGAAGTCACGAGCGTGTGTAGAAAGTGCGCAACGCACACCCGTAATGTAATTAGTTTGGGGATTTTTTTACAGCAGATTGTCAACACAGGCATTTTGGGACCTCCGCTCATGAACAGTGTCACTGTGATTATCTTAATCTGTCCCAAACAATGATTTCCCACAGCGACCACGCATTTTTGCACTGAAAGTGTGAAAACACATTTCCGCCATGTTGTGAAAAATGACAGCTGTACCGTACATAAGGAAGTGTGGAAAAATGCCAGTGTTGAAAATCTGGACTGAAAATATAATTTCATGAACTTACGAGGGTGCATGGAAACTGCGCAATGCTCACTCGTAACACAGTCATGTTATGGACTTTTGTCACCAAATTGCCAACATAGCCATGTTAAGACCTCTGCTCATGAACAGTATCACTGTGATTTTCTTAATCTGTCCCAAACATTGATTTCACACACCAACTGTGCCATTGTGCGCTACATGAGCGGAAACACATTTTGGGTGAGATGTGAAAAATGACAGCTGTACTGCTCATAAGGAGGTGTGGTAAAATGACAGTGTTGAAAATCTGGAGTGCAAATATTAAAAATTATCGAAGTTACGAGTGTGCGTAGGAACTGCGCAATGCACACTCATAAAAAGTCATTTTTAGGAATTTTTTCACCAAATTTTCAACATAGCGATTTTAAGATGTCTGCTCATGAACAGTGTCACTGTAATTTTCTTTATCTGTCAAAAACATTGATTTTGCACACCAACTGCGCCACTGTGCACTACATGCGCAAAAACACATGTTGGCCGACATGTGAAAAATGACAGCTGTACTGCTCATAAGGAGGTGTGGTAAAATGACTGTTGAAAATCTGGAGTGCAAATATTAAAAATTATCGAACTTACAAGCGTGTGTAGGAACAGTGCAATGCACACTTGCAAACAGTCATTTTTTGGACTTTTTTCATCAAATTTGCGACATAGGATTTTTGAGACCCCACCTCATGAACACTGGCACTGTCGTTCCGTTAATTGGTCCCAAAAGGTGATTCCTCACAGTGACCATGAAATCACCCTTTGGGACTGATTAACGCCATGACAGTGCCAGAATTCATGAGGAGGGGTCCCAAAAACCCCATGTTGAAAATTTGGTGCAAAAATTCCAAAAAATGCCTGAGATATGCAACAAAGTTGAAAAAACCCTATTTATTCCATTATACAGCTTACCGGCATTTCCTCAGTTTGCAGTCGGCTTTGAGAATGCAGACATGTTGTGATCCACCGAAGATTGTCGCTGGACTCCAGAGGTAAGTATGGAGGTGGGAGGTGTGTGGGAAGGCAGGGTGCACAGAGGGTGGGCATGGGTGGGAGGGCAGGGAGAATGGGAGGAGCTGTTTTGTGTTTTTATTTATTTATTTTTTTAATTACGACGTGGGGCGTTTGCCACGCTGAGGTGGACTCCCAGCATGGCAATTATACAATGCGGGATGTTTGCCACACTGGGGTGGGCTCCCAGCATGGCAGCTGGGAAGCTGTTGGGGGGGCAGTGGAGCCGATGTGGATTGGGCACCCCCGTCGGCCAATCCAACTGTTGCCACGCTGGGGTGGGCTCCCAGCGTGGCACCCGGTAATCTCTTGGGGGGGGACTGTGGAGCCAACTGGGGATTGGGCACCCCAGTTGGCCAAGCACATTGTTGCCACACTGGGGTGGGCTCCCAGTGTGGCACCTGAAAGACCATGGGAGAGGGGGGGAGCACTTCAGTGAGCACTTCCCTTATCTGATCATGCTCACTGAAGTGGCTCTCTCCCTTTCAACAGTACGCCACTGCATTCTCAAGGGCTGTCATAGACAGCTGCAGCATTCATTGGGTAACTGTGGCCATGCCTGCAAACACACGGAGGGAATTGGAAGAGGGGGTGCCACACCTCCAGAAGCTCGGATGATGGCACTATGTTTCTTGCACATGCATGCAAGCAAACATAAAAATGAATGGGCTCAATTTTGGACTATTATTGAAAATATATATGACAGTCCTAACACCTGTGTTAAGATTAATGGGAAGATTTCCTCTCCCTTCCAATTATTTTGTGGCACTAGACAGGGGTGTCCTCTTTCACACCTGTTCTTTGCCATTTATTTAGAACCATTAGCACAGGCCATCTGACAGAATGATGCAATACAGGGATTAATGGCAGGAGGATGGCAACAACCATTTGTACTATATCCTGATGAGCTGTTGGTGTACTTAGTAAGGCAAGAAGATTCCATCCCTCATTTATGGCAGGCTCTTACAAATGTTGGCTCCTTAGAGGGCTATAAACTCAATACAAATTAGAAAGAGGTCCTCCAGCTGAATTACATCCCTATCCCACTCACTCAAACTCAGTTTGCTTTCCACTGTGGCCTCTCAACTCCAAAATACTTAAGGGTAAATATTGCAATGGAACATACTCTGTTGACCTCTCTTAATTATGGGCCCCTTTCCCAACAAATTAGAACAGATACAGCAGCATGGATAAAGATACCTCTAGCATTAATGCAATGCATATGTAACCCCTGCCTGCGTGACAAGTTGCAGGTTAAGGGGCCTGGGTACTGAAACAGGTGCCTCCACCCAGAGGACAGGGTTGTTAGTAACAAGGCTAACCTGGGTACAGCCCTCTGGGACACTGTAACTCCCCCCCCCTTCCCTTCTAGTGCAATATGCAACAAATACTTTCACAGTAGCCCCTATTCAGCATACAATTCCCCACACTGTTTGCACTTATCACCAGGGCTGATTCCACCAGTTTGACCCTGGAGACTCCCTGTAAAACAAGGTTAGGCACAGCAAATAACAACAGTACAGTGCTTTTGGTACAAACTGGAACCACAGTCAGATTAAATGCAAAAAGAGTTAGATCTGATCACTTGGTTACTTGGTTTGAGGGACAAAAGAAGGCGGAAGCCCATAGATATTGTCCTCCACATATGTGGATCATTGTTAATGGTACCTATCTGGTTAACCATTTGTCCAGTTTAGATTTAAAGGTCATAAAAGAAGGGGAGTCTACAATATCCTGGGGAAGTGTGTTCCGTAATCTCGGGGTTCTTAGTGAAAAGAAATTTTGTCTTATATTGGTTTTACATTTGGCTATGTCTAGCTGTTTGTTATTTAGTCTGGGTCCAATTTTCCTAGTCGCAAAGGTGATACCGCATTGCCTCATTATGGTTGGGTTTTGAATAATCTTGAAGAGTTGAAGTAAGTCCCCTCGCGATCTTCTCAATTTGATTGAATGCAACCCCGTTTTATGTAATCTGGTTTCATAGTCTTCCTGTGCCAAGTGGGCAATAGATTTGGTAACTCTTCTCTGGATCTTTTCTAGCCTATCCATGTCACCACAAAGGTAAGGACTCCAAAACGGAGAACCATAATCCATATAGGGTCTGATATGTGATCTGTAAAGTGGGATAATACACTGCTCGGTTCTGGAAACAAAAGTGCTGTTGATTCTGCGAAGGAGTGAATTTGTTTGGTTTGCAATTTTTTTGCAGTGTGAAACTTGTGTCAGCTTATTATTGACTAGAATCCCTAAGTCTTTTTCTAAACAAGAGACCTTGATAATGGAGTTGTTCAGTGTATATTTTTGTTGGGGGTTGTTTTTCCCAAAGTGCAAGACTGCACATTTAGCTATGTTAAACTCCATTTTATTAATGAGGGCCCAGTGCTCAATTGTTGAGAGGTCATTGAGTAAAGTGTGTCTATTTGCAGCATCATTAACAGCACCACCTAGTTTGGTACCGTCAGCAAATTTTATGAGGATGTTTGGAGAATGAATTTTCATGTCGCTAATGAAAATATTGAACAGAGTTGGTCCCAGGACAGAGCCCTGTGGAACTCCGCTTGTCACCCAGCCCAAATCTGATAGGGAGCCATTGACCCGTACCCTTTGAGATCTGTTTGTCAACCAATTTTTTATCCATAACACAAGATTTGTTGAAAAACCTAGTTGAGTAAGTTTGGAAATAAGGATATTATGAGACACTTTATCAAAGGCCTTGCTGTAGTCCAATAGAATGACATCGGAAGGAATGTTTAAGTCTAGGTTGGAACTAATGGGATTATAGAAAGTCAATAAATTAGTGGTGCATGACAGACCAGTTCTAAATCCATGTTGAGTGACATCTGTAAGGTTAAGGGATAATATTTCCTTGTCCAATTGTGATTTGATAATTTTTTCAAGTAGTTTACAGGGAATAGAGGTTAAACTAATGGGGCGATAGTTATTAACTAGTGAGTAGGAACCATGCTTATGTATAGGGGTAACTATTGCTGTTTGCCAATCTGAGGGGACTATAGATTCATGAAGAGATTTATTAAAGATGATTGTTAACGGCAGAGTAATTGTATATTCGGTGCCCAGGAGGAATTTTGAACATATACCATCCGGACCAGGACTAGTGGATTTCTTGAGAGCTAGTAGTAGATTGTAGATATCCTTCTGCTGGACAAATTGCTCATTGTTGTTTATGGGTGGAATGGCTGTTATGGGTTGTAGGGGTCTTGAGTAAATACTGATATAAAGTAGTTATTTAGAGTAGAGGCTACAACAGAATCAGAGTTTATTATTTTATTATCGAGCATAAGGGGGCCGATTTTTTTATTGTTCCCTTTTTTGCTGTTTACGTAAGCATATAAGGATTTATGTGTATCTTTCGTATGTGCTATGCGGAATTCAAGATTTCTTTTTGCTGCTAGTATTGATTTTTTGATTAGTCTTACTGATTCTCTATACTGTATTATTAACTTATTGTTATTACTTGTAAGCAGATTTTTTTTTTAGACGTACAAATAGTTTGCGTTTACGTTGTATTTGCTTTTTAATGGGTGAATTAAACCATGGGGGTATTTTTCCTTTGCAGTCGTGAGTGCATTTGTTAGGGACATATTTCTGTTCGACTAGGGATATCTGTGATTTTAAAAAGTCACAAGCCTCAATGGTATTAAGGGGGGATAAGATGATTTTCCAGTCAATATTACTTAAGTGATTGTTTATTTTATAAAAATCTGCCCTTTCATAGTGTTTAATTGTTTTTTTGATAGGTACCGTGCAACGGGGGACAGTTATGGAAAGAAATATTGATTTGTGGTCACTATTACCAAGGGGATCAGATATATGCAGATTGTTTACAGGAATATCTAGGCTAGCTATGACAAGATCTAAAATATTATTGCCCCGGGTGGGTTCTTTAACTAGTTGATACAGACCCAAATTGATTATAGTAGTAAGAAAGTTGTTTTCATTGTTGTTGGAACCCATTAGAGTATCCCAACAGATAGTTGGGAAATTAAAATCTCCTAAAAGGAGAACTGACCCCTTACTAGAAAACTGGGAAATATCTTCTGTTAATTTTAAATTGTGTAAACTGTCAAGTGAGGGGGGGGGGCAGTAACAAGTGCCAACCAGGATTTAGGGGGCGCCATTGGGTTGGATGTACACCCATACACTCTCTGAGTTTTGTTCAATAGGAGATTGGAATGAGGGGATGCTAACTCCGCCCCCTGATTTTGTATCTGGCCTATTTTTAAAGTAGTGTTTATAACCCAAAATCTCAGAAGACCAATTTCTATAGGAGTTACCCCAAATTTCAGTGACAGCAATCATTGACAGGTCTAGGAGGTGGGCTTTGAGTTCCAATTCAGCTTTTTTAGCAATGTTTAGGGATCGTGCATTAAGGGATAAAATGTTTAAGTGTGAGTTTACGGGTTGAGGCCTATTATCAAGAGTTTTGGACGGTGTTCCAGACTCCCCCTTGTTTGTCAGTATAAATGGGAATTCTACTGAGGTGGAGGCCGTCCCAACAGAAAAGGGAAGGGTTAAGGTGGTAATCCTCCCAATGGGTTAGACAAGGGATGCTTTGTCTAAGACACCATTTCCTCAGCCATTCATTTATGGCTTTAACTTTAGAGTTAATAGTGTCACTTGCTCTAGGGATGGGTAATATTTCAGAGAGACAGATGTCACAGCCCCTGTCAACCAATAGGTTGCATAGGGAAACAAAGTCCTGTTTTATGCCTTGCAAGGGTTGCTTAGTAATGTAATTTGTTCCCACATGGACTACGACCAATGGGTTATCTCCTGCAGATTTTAAGATAGGTTTGAGCATTGAGGTGATGTCAGAGATCCTAGCTTCCCTGTAGCTTGACATGGTGCGATGTTCCTTGTCAGGGTTACAAACTGTGTGATCAATGTATTTCGTTATGGAGTCTCCAAGTATATAAACTTCCTTGTGATTGTTTAATGTGTCTAAGGGGAGGGGGGTGTAAAGGGGGATGTAGTGGGACTGCGTCAGGTGGATTGTTAGAAGATTTATGACCCATTGGGCTATTCTCAGTAGTTTTACTGAGTTTGGGACTGATTACTACAGATTCGTCTATAAAGTTAGACAAATGCTCAAATGAATTATGTGTGGGAATTTCATATTGGGCAAGGGGGGATAAGTTATTGGTTGCTACCTTGAGTTTAGTTCTAGGTTTTTTTGACCAGAAGTTGGTTTTGTCAGTGACAGACTGTTGGTGAGTTAAAGTCGTGGGAGTTGAGGTAGAGGTGGGTTGTTCGAGTGTTGGGATTTGGGTAACATTTAGTCAGGGCTTCAGGTTGGTATCCTCACCTATTATTGCAGTAGGTGGGGGATCAGCTTCCACCATATTTACTGTGAATGAGGCGTTAGCCTCCACCAGAATTGACATTTGGTCAATATAATCCTCTAAGGCTTTAATCTCAGGGTTAACAGACATCTTGGGTTGCAGTCTATCGATTTCGTTTTTTAACTCATTAACTAAAATGCATTTATCACATTTAAAGTCAACTGTGTGTTTACCCAGAGCATACATTTTGCAGATGATGCAATATTTATTTGCCTTTTTCATGGTTACACAATTAGTTTAATCAGTCAAATACAAAATCTCTTAATAGGTTAATAGTATTACCTTGTTGTCTCCTTGTCCACGATGGACACGATAGACACGCGTGTGTCTCTGCGTGCATCTCTGCGCGGGCCCAAGACCTCGCCACTCGCCTCGCTAGAGCGGTTGTTTATATAATGTAAACCGGAAGTGCTATATCTCACTTACTCCGTCTCAAAGAGCCCCAACAGTGTCAAATCTGAGTATAAAGCCTTTAAAAAGGCTATCCAAGCTGTTTCAATGAAGGTTTTGACTGTTAGAAAGCCCAGTCACAGAAATAAACTCTGGTTTTGGAGAAAACTAGAGGGGGGAGCAGACGGTGCACAGCACAGTCCTCCAGTGCCCCACAATCCCCTGCAGGCAGCCACTGACATGCTGCTGCAAGAGAAAGTACCCCTGTGTACAGCTAGTAGCAACAGTTATATTTCACACAAACAATTTCAATTTGCAAGGTTTATAGATATTTTCAAGTTAAGAACCTCTCTCCAGATGTAGGCTAAGTATACCAGCAACGTTATGATTTATTCAGGGGAATTGAACAAGGGAGGGGCATAATCAGGTTGATTGATTTTAAAACTGATCTTGTCAGGCAATTAAGCATGCACTTTTAGTCCCTGCACAGTCACACACTCTGGGTACCCAGTTGGAAGTAAGGTGGGCTAGCCTGGAATGTTGCCCAAGGTAGGCTGGTGTCGCAGCTGGTTGGGGCCCTGTGATGAAAAAAAAAGGCATGCACAACCACACACAATTTGTAATCCAGAGCCTGAAGGCTCAGTTCGTGAAAGGAAAAACAACAATGCAATCAGATGACAACTCTTGAGATTTATCTGTTGTTGAAGGGAGCTACCCTGATTGTTACTCACGCTACCCAATATGAGATGCAGGCTAGACGAAATGGAGACTGCAGGTTGATGACTGGTTTGCCAGGAGAAGCAGGGCCCACACGTATCACCAAGGTGTCGTTCCTGTTTGAGCAGGGGGCTGATCCCCGGGTGAGTCTCTCATTGATGATGGTTTCTGTGTCTGAAGTAGCTGGCTGGGCCAGGTGGCAAGGCCCAGGCTGGGTGGAACAGTTCGGATTTTGAGTTTGGTAGTGCTGTATACAGCTTCCAGCAAGCGTGGCACATTTACAAAGTGGAGAACCAAATCATGACCCACTAACAGAACACAGCACATTTATAGTAAAGCAATCACATACCACAATGTGGAAGGCAGTCCGGCCGCAATATCAGTGTCTCTGAGCAAAACTGGGAATTCTGTGGTAAATGGATGTCCCAACAGGCCAATCGTGTACAGCAAATCTTCGGTCTTCTTCAGGTTCAAATCTGGTCACCCTTCAGTGGCTTGGTCACACTCCAATTCGGATACAGTCCGATTGCTAAGCCTTTCAAAGGATTCCCTCTCGAGGGATTGCAGGCAGACAGGCCAGACTCAGCCTTTCCACCAATCTCCCATGCGAACTATGTAGGAGCTGCTGCTCGAATCACTCAAGCTGTTTACTCTTCCACCTCTAACTCCAGACTGATTTTCTGCTCGCCGTGCCCATAAATCGGGGCACAACGAGATGGCTCAGAGATGTGGTCTGAAATAAAGCTCCTCTTCTCTATCCATGCGGGAGAGCTAATGACAGGCAGGCCAGACTCAGCCTTCCCGCCAAGTCCCCACGCTACCCAGTGGGGCAGCAGCTCCATGAGCTGCTCACTCCTCCAGCTCCAACTCACTTCTGCCCCACTGCTGCAGACAGCTTGGGAATTTCTTTCTGATCCAAAAGGTTCAATTGGTTGATCCATCTGTCTGTCAAAGCAAGGGCTCCCCCTCGAGGTCTGTTTTGGTGCCAAAATGTAAAAACTACAATTCTTACAGAAATTTTCTCCCACAAGACCCCTGGGGACAGACTCCATTTTAGAGTCCCCAAAGGTACTGATTGGTGCTGATTGGCAGTCCAAAACCAAAATGGTGGTGCAATACATAAAGTCTATGCTGCAAAGAAGGCAGGTTAAACAAACTACAGTACTAATGCCATTAAAGCAGATAAATAGTAAACAGTTACAGATTCCAATAAAGCTCCCTCTACGCAATTAGCAATGGCAGAACGGAGCGATAACACTGAAGCCAGGGTGGGACTCGAGCCTAGACACACTCAGCCACTACCCATAATAATTATACACTTCAAAATAGGCAGCTCTTAAAGAGACAGGCGCAGAGGTGATTAGGCACTCTCATGCAATTTCTTTTTAAACAGCTAAAACACAGGACAACAGCCTGGCAGAGGGCATTTAGGCACACCCAAGGAAAGTTTTTAGGAACCCCCATTTGTAGAGGGGTTACACATAGATACAGACAGGATGAATATTTTGTCTGAGGCACTGTAACTTGTTCAAACACTGCCAGTCTCCCCACCCCATCCATATACCAAGACTGGAAGAAACATATCTAGATATATGTTCGGCACCCAACTAGGGATCTGAGGTTTGAGCAGATTCGATAGACCGTAAGGCCTAATCTGCTGGCAATTAGTATGTTAGTATGTTGTTCGCAGTATATATGCTGCCATTGGGAGATATCATCAGGTGATACGGATTGAGTTTTCACTGTTCTACAGATGATACTCAGCTGTATATGTCCTTTGTGCCCGGACAGGTTAATGCAGTCTCTGTGCTAAATAATTGCCTCTCTGAGATCAAAGATTGGATGAGCTCAAGTTGGCTGAGACTGAATCCGGATAAGACTGAGGTGCTGGTTGTGGACCCGGGTCGCCCGGAGGTGGGTGTTGGGGCTGGGCACATGTCAGGCCTATGGCTTAGTTGTGTCCAGCTTGCTACCTCAGATCAGGTGCATAACCTGGGCGTTATTTCTAATGATGTCTTGACCCCTGAAATCTCAGGTGTCAGCTGTGGTTAAATCCTCATTTTACCATCTGAGGAATATCGCACAGGTGAAACACCTGGTTCCACCGGGTGACCTTAGAAACATTGGTCCATCCCTTCATTACTACCCGTCTTGACTACTGCAATGCCCTCTACCTAGGGCTGTCTGGGGTTGATATCCGCCACTTGCAGCTAGTGCAGAACGCTGCGGCCAGGCTGTTGACTGGTACTTCAAGGACCCGTCACATTATGCCTGTGCTGCACGAGCTGCACTGGTTGCCAGTTCAGTGGCGGATCACCTATAAGGTGGGTTTGCTTACCTTTAAAGCCCTACATGAATAGGGATCTGGCTATCTGAAATATCTCCTGATTCCCTACTCCCCCCCAATCATCCTCTCCGATTGGAGAGCCTGAGACCTTGATTTAGTTTCTCCTACTGCTGACAGAGACTGGCAGAGTCATATCACAGGGTGTATGCAGTTACATATCCCCATGTTTGCAAAGAATTTTCAGGAAATTATAATAAGATATTTCCATACCCCTTCAGTGCAACAGAAGTACCTACAAGGGAGAGGAGCCTCCTGTTGGAGAAATTGTGGGAACACTTTAGTCACACTTGGGCACAACTTTTAGGGTTATCATCTTCTATGCCCCTTTTTTCAACCTTGGAAAAAAGAGTTAGAAGAGCTGTTTGAGGTTCAAACAACACTAACAGACTGTAAGTTTTTGCTTTCCACCCTTCCCTACTCTCCATTCACTTCCCACCTGTAAGTTGCAGGGCATCTGCCTTATTACTGCTAAAAAAGCTATCACTAAAAAATCGGCTCACTACTGTGATTTCTTCCATTCGATTATGGCAGGACATGAAGAGAGACATTTACAAAATGGAGAATTATAGTTCAGTTGAACCACAGAGATGAATAATGTGAAATTTTTGGGAGGCGGTGGGTTCTACTGTACAGTATATGTAGTACATAGAAACATAGAAACATAGAATTTGATGGCAGATAAGGACCGCTTGGCCCACCTAGTCTGCCCATTTTCCTACCTAACAGATAAGCTGCAGATCCTAATTAACCAACAGCTTACTTCCTCCTACCCCCCCACTAGGACTGCCTTATGGCTGTCCCATGCATTCTTGAATTCCAACACTGTTCTTGACTCCACGACCTCTTCAGGGAGGCTGTTCCATGCATCTACAACCCACTCTGTGAAAAAATACTTCCTCACATTACCTCTGAGCCATCCCCCCTCTATCTTCAAATTGTGCCCCCTTGTTCTTGCACATCTCTTTTTCTGAAAGATGCCACCCTCTTGGACTTTGTTGGTTCCCTTGAGGTACTTGAAAGTTTCTATCATGTCCCCTCTCCCTCTTTTCCTCAGGGTATACATATTAAGCTCCTTTAGTCTTTCTTCATATGTCTTCTGGTGCAGACCCTGCACCATTTTAGATGCCCTCCTCTGGACAGCCTCCACTCTGTCTATGTCTTTGCGGAGATGGGGTCTCCAGAACTTCACACAGTACTCAGATGGAGTCTCACCAACTGTCTGTACAGAGGGATAACAACTTCCTGTTTTCTACTATTGATGCCTCTCCCTACATCCCAGTATCCCCCCAGCCTTCCTTACTGCCTTCTCACATTGCTTGCCCACCTTTAGATCATCTGATATAATTACCCCCAGGTCCCTTTCCATTTTTACTGTTGTCAGTATCTCACCCCCCATTGTGTACTCTTGCCCTGGGTTTTTGTTTCCCAGTTGCATTACCTTGCACTTCTTTGCATTGAATCTGAGCTGCCATACATTTGACCATTCTTCCAACCTTGCCAAGTCCCTTCTCATCCTTTCCCCTCCATCTGGTGTATCAACCCTGTTGCAGATCTTTGTGTCATCTGCAAAGAGACATACTTTTCCATCCAGTTCCTCTGCAATGTCACTTATAAAGACATTAAAAAGGACCGGTCCCAGTACTGAACCTAGGGTACCTTAAATAACTCTCCTTTCTTCACTGTGACTCCATTTACTACTACCCTTTGCATCTTGTTGTCTAGCCAATTTTATCGGGTTACCACCTTTGGGACCCACTCAAGGCTGGCTAACTTGTGTATTAATCTTTTGTGGGGACTGTATCAAATGCCTTGCTAAAAATCTAGGTAAGCCATGTTCACAGCCCTCCTGTCTGCTCTACTTTTGGTCACCCAGTCAAAGAAATCTATTAGATTTGTCTGACATGACCTTCCCATCATGAATCCATGCTGCCTTGGGTCCTGTGCCCCACTGGCCTCTAGGTACTCAACAATTCTTTCCTTCAGAAGTGATTCCATCATTTTACCTACCACTGAGGTCAAACTAACTGGTCTGTAGTTTCCTGCCTCTGTCCTGCTCCCACTTTTGTGAAGAGGAATCACATCCGCCCTCCTCCAGTCCTCAGGTACCACCCATCCTCCCATGATTTGTTAAAGAGAGTAGTCAGCGGTGTCATTAGTTCTACCCTTAGTTCTTTAGAATTCTTGGGTGAATCCTATCAGGCCCCATTACTTTGTCCATCTTCAATTTTATTAGTTCTTTCAGAACCCTTTCTTCTGTAAATGGACTGGTATCGACCCTCATCTTCAGAGTGTTTCTCTTGTTTTGTTTAGGTACCTCCCCCTCCTCTTCCTTTGTGAATACTGAGCAGAAATATTCATTCAGTATCCCTGCTTTTTCATTGTCACCCTCTACCCACATTCCCTCCCCTTTATTAAGCCTCAGTATCCCTCCTTTGGTCTTTCTTCGCTCCCTGATGTACCTATAAAAGGTCTTATCCCCCTTCTTAACAGAGTTGACTATCCTTTCCTCGGTTTGGGCCTTTGCTATTCTGACTGCCTTCCCAGCCTCTTTCTGCTTTAACTGATAAAGTTCTCTGTCCTTCTCCTTCTGTGTTTCCTTATGTTTCCTGAATGCCTGTACAATCAGTAGCCTATGATGAGGGCGCTGGGGAGAGGGCACCGACAACAACGGTGACCCGCTCCCCAGCGCATTGCACAGTAGCGGCTCTAGCCACAAATGGTTACCAGGGCACAGCTGGGGCACAACTGATGGCAGCCAGGGCACTGATATATTGTTACTATGGGGGAAGCTCTGCACCATATGGGGCACCAACTGGGGCACAGCATTTTTATACCGGGGCACATGCCCTGGCGGGCCCTGGTGTAGGGCCGCCACTGGCATTGCAGGAATGGCTCCAAAGGGATTCGGTGGCTGGATGGGGGGTGGGTGACTATAATGACATCCTGTCGCTATACATATGTGCGTGGGGGGGTGAGAGCAGGTCGCACAGCAAGGAATGTGGGGGTGGTGCAGCCGGTCGGTTGCCGTGCCGACCTCGTGGTGTGGTGGGTGGAGTTACGGTCGATAGGGTACTGTGTTGGGTCCGAGGCGCTGTTGTATATTTTTTTGTGCCTGGCCCAAACCTTTTTTTTTATATTTTCACTCCGACATGCACCCCTGGAGTTGAGAATCCTTTAGTGGGGTGCAGGAGGCAAACCCCTTGGGGGGTTGGGGGCACAGCCCCCCACAGAAAACATTAAAAACTAAGCCCCCAGTGCCCTTTTGCTGTGTTCCGGGATGTCAGAGTGCCAAAATAAATTTTCGGCACTCTTGACTTCTGCATAATAGCGATCACCTTTAGGTTTTCGCCGTTATGACATACATCCGTATAATCTGACTTTGTTCTACAGATAGAAGACTGCCGAAGAATGTTTTATCTTAACACTGTATTACGTCTTCAAGTGAACTGTTTCCACCTGAACTATGCTGGACTCAGCTGGTTGGATATCAACTTTGCATGCCTGGACATTTATATTCTGTCTTTTGTACATCACATTCATTCAAATGAAACATAGAAACATAGAATTTGATGGCAGATAAGGACCGCTTGGCCCACCCAGTCTGCCCATTTCCCTACCTACTGGATAAGCTGCAGATCCTAGTTAACCAGCAGCCTACTTCTTCCTTCCCCAACCCCCCAGAATTGCCTTATGACTATCCCATGCATGCTTGAATTCCACCACTGATTTTGACTCCACAACCTCCTCCGGAAGGCCATTCATGCATCCACAACCCTTTCTGAGAAAAATACTTCCTAAATTACCTCTGAGCCGCCCCCTCTATCTTCAAATTGTGCCCTCTTGTTCTTGCACACCTCTTTTTGAAAGATGCTACCCTCTTGGACTTTGTTGATTCCTTGAGGTACTTGAAAGTTTCTATCATGTCCCTCTCCCTCCTTTCCTCGAGGCTATACATATTAAGCTCCTTAAGTCTCTCTTCATATGTCCTCCGGTGCAGACCCTGCACCATTTTAGTTGCCCTCCTCTGGACAGCTTCCATCCTGTCTATGTCTTTACGGAGATTGGGTCTCCAGAACTGCACACAGTACTCAGATGGGGTCTCACCAGCTGTCTGTACAGAGGATAATAACTTCCTGTTTTCTACTGGTGATGCCTCTCCATGCATCCCAGTATCCCCCAACCCTCCTTGCTGCCTTCTCATTGCTTGCCCACCTTTAGGTCATCTGATATGACTACCCCAGGTCCCTTTCCATTTTGTTGTTTTAGTATCTCACCCCCATTGTGTACTCTTCCCTGGGTTTTGTTTCCCAGGTGCATTACCTTGCACTTCTTAGCATTGAATCTAAGCTGCCATACATTTGACCATTCCTCTAACCTTGCCAAGTCCCTTCTCATCCTTTCCACCCCACCCTGTGCATCAACTCTGTTGCAGATCTTAGTGTCATCTGCAAAGAGACACTTTCCTTCCAGTCCTTCTGCAATGTCGTTTATAAAGACATTGAAAGGACTGATCTATCTGAACCCTACGGTACCCGCTAATAACCCTCCTTTCTTCTGAGTGGACTCCATTTACTATTACTCTCTGTGTCCTATTCTCCAGCCAATTCTTTACCCAGGCTGTCATCTTGGGACCCACTCCCAGGCTGGCTAACTATATATTAATCTTTTGTGTGGAACTGTGTCAAATGCCTTGCTAAAGTCTAGATAGGCCATGTCACAGCCCTCCGATCTACTACTTTGGTCACCCAGTCAAAGAAATCTATCAGATTAGATCTGGCATGACCTTCCCGCTGAATCCATGCTGCCTAGGGTCCTGTGCCCTTCTGGCCTCTAGATACGCGACAATTCTTTCCTTTAGAAGTGATTCCATCATTTTCCCTATCACTGAGGTTAAACTAACAGGTCTATAGTTTCCTGCTTCTGCCTTGCTCCCACTTTTGTGAAGGGAATCACATCTCCCTCCTCCAGTCCTCGGGTACCACCCCATCCTCCCATGATTTGTTAAAGAGGGTAGTCAGTGGTGTCACTAGTTCTACCCTTAGTTCTTTTAGAAATTCTGGGATGAATCCCATCAGGCCCCATTGCTTTGTCCACCTTCAGTTTTAAGAGTTCTTTCAGAACCCTTTCTTCTGTAAATAGGCTGGTATCAACTTCTGTCAGAGTGTTACTACTGTTTGTTTTATGTACCTCCCCTCTTCCTTTGTAAATACTGAGCAAAATATTTGTTTAGTATCTCTGCCTTTTCACATTCTCCCTCTGCCCACCCTCCCTCCCTTTATTAAGCCTCACTATCTCCTCCCTTGGTCTTCCTTTGCTCCCTGATGTACCTATAAAAGGTTTTATTCCCTTCTTAACTGAGTTGGCTATCTTTTCCTCAGTTTGGGCCTTTGCTGTTCTGACTGCCTTCCCAGCCTCCTTTTTGCTTTAACTGATACAGTTCTCTGTCCTGCTCCTGCTGATTCCTTGTACTTCCTGAATGCTTTCTTTTTCTCTTGAACCTTCACTGCCACTTCCTTTGAGAACCATAGTGGTTTCTTACATCATCTTGTTTTGTTTATTTGCTTCACACAAGGCTCGTTACCTCTGTGATGGCAGTTTTATTATTCCATTGTTCTTCACCCCTCCTTCCGCCCATTTGCTAGTGCATTCCTTAGGCACTCACCCATTTTGCAAAGTCAGCCCTCCTAAAGTCCAGTACTTTTGTCTTTGTATGGCTTGACTCTATTGCTGTGTTTATTGTGAACCATACTGTTCGATGGTCGCTAGTTCCCAGATGGCTACCCACTTCTACATCTGTGATCCTCTCCATCTCCATTTGAAGTATCAAGTCTAATATTGCTCTCTCTCGAGTGGGCTCCAGTACTAGTTGTCTAAGGCATGCCCCTGTAGGGCATCTAGAATAACTGCACTCTTCGAAGTGGCAGCTGCAACTGCGCTCCAGTTAACATCTGGCATATTCAGATCACCCATCAGCAATATCTCCCCTTTTTCTGCCATTCTAAGTATACTTTCTATCATTTCCTTGTCCACTTCCTCCCCCTGAGAAGGGGGTCTGTATACAACCCCTGTGCGGATTGTGGTGCCATTGCCTGTCTCCAAATTTACCCACAGTGCTTCTTCTCCTCCCTGTTTAAATGGTGCCATGCTTCTGTGTATTGACTGCCCTGAAATGTAATTGTGCTTTATGTCACTTGTAAGCACCAATGTATGTCTGTTGTTATTGTCTGTACCCTGTTCAAAAATGTTTTAATAAATGAGAAGCTACAAAGAAAATAGAAAATAGAACATAGAATTGATGTTTCGACCATGGGTCTTCTTCCTAAGTTATATGTAAAGAAAACATAGTCAAGTTAATGGCCACTAACTTTTCTATATTCTCTTTATACCTGTAGATAACTCCTGAAGAAGACCCATGGTTGAAGTATTGATTCTAATTCTATTTTCTATTTTCAGTGGGCATTTAAAATAACATTTTTGTTTTGCTTTCAGCCAACATGATGACACAGCACCTTATTTTTATGTTTGCTTGCACGCATGTGCAAGAAACATAATGCCACCCTATGAGTTTTCATAGGTGTGCCTCCCACACTTCCAATGCCCTGCTCCCTTTTGCAGGCGCGGCTGCACTGTGCCAATGAATGTCCAAGCTGTCTATAACAACCATTCAGATGCAGTGGCGTACAGTTCTGAGGGAAAACACTGCCACAATCAGCGGTGGTAATGTGTAGTCAATTTGCATACTGCCATTGGCAGTATGCAAATTGCCTACACGTACATCAGCACTGCATCTGAACTGTCATAGACAGTTCATCGTCATCCCCTCCCAACACTACGCAGCACGCTGGGAGCCCACCCCAGTGTGCTCATGTGCTCCCCTCCACCCCCGCACACTTTATGACTGACAGGGGTGCCCAATCCCCCGTCTGCTCCACTGCCCCCCTCAAACAGACTTCTAGATGCCACGCTGGGAGCCCACCCCAGCATGGCAAAAGTCCTTATGGCAAACGGGGGTGCCTAATCCCCGTCGACTCCACTGTATCCCCCAAAAAACACAGACTTCTAGGTGCTGTGCTGGGAGCCCATCCAGCGTGGCAAAAAATCGATATGGCGATGGGGTGCCCAATCCCTGTCAGTTCCACTGCCCCCCAAAATAACTTTCCAGCTGCCATGCTGGGAGCCCATCCCAGTGTAGCAAAAGTCCTGTGTCGTCTTCCTAAATAAGGAAAAAAAACTGTAAAAAAAAAAGTCCTCGTCACATGTCTTGCCCTCCCAAACCCACCCCCACTTCTCTCAAGCACTCCACCTCCCACACACCCCACCCCATACTTACCTCCAGAGCCCAGCACGACGCATCTTCAGTGAACCAGGAACATGTCTGCACTCTTCAAAGCCAACCGCGAACTGGAGAAATGCTGGTAAGCTGTATAATGACATAAATGGATTTTTTCAACTTTTGGTGCATATCTCGGCCATTTTGGAGAATTATTTCAACAAATTTTCAACATGGGTTTCTTGGGGCCCCACCTCATGAACTCAGTCACTGTCATTTGTTATTCATTCCGAAAGGTGATTCAGCGGTCACTGCATGGAACCACCTTTCAGGACTGAATAACAAAATAAAATGTCACAGTTCATGAGTACCTCCAAAACCCTACATTGAAAATTTGGTGAAAAATTCCCAAAAATGACTATGTTTTAGGGTGCATTTCGTAGTTCCTACGCACGCTTGTAATTTCACAAATTTTTAATATTTTCACTCCAGATTTTCAACATTGCCATTTTACCACACCTTATTATGAGCAGTACAGCTGTCATTTTTCACATCTTGCCCAAAATGTGTTTTCGCACATGTAGCACACAATGGCACAGTCGGTGTGTGAAATCAATGTATGACACAGATTAAGAGAATCACAGTGACACTGTTCATGAGCAGAGGTCTTAAAATGTCTGTGTTGAAAATTTGGTGACAAAAGTCTATAAAATGACTGTGTAACGAGCGTGCGTTGCACAGTTTCCATGCACCCTCGAAAGTTCACGAATTTGTACTATTTTCAGTCCAGATTTTCAACACTGGCATTTTTCCACACCTCCTTATGAACAGTATAGCTGTCATTTTTCACACCCTACAAATGTGTTTTCGCACTCCGCAGAAATGCGTGGTCGCTGTGGGAAATCAGTGTTTGGACAGATTAAGAAAATCACAGTGACACTGTTCATGAGCAAAGGTCCCAAAATGCCTGTGTTGACAATCTGCTGTAAAAAATCCCCAAACTAATTACATTACGGGTGTGCGTTGTGCAGTTTCTATGCACGCTCGTGACTTCACCAGTTTTTTTATATTTTCACTCCAGATTTTCAACATTGCCATTTTTTATACCTCCCCATGAACAGTACAGCTGTCATTTTTCACATCCTGTTCGAAATGTGTTTTTGCACCTGTGGTGCCAAATGGTTTAGTCGCTGTGCAAAATCAGCTTTCAGCTAACAAACTGATATTGCCACTGTTCATGAGGTGGGGGTCACAAAAAACCCATGCTGAAAATCTGGAGTGAAAATACCAATGAACGCCTGGGGCGTTAGGGTTTCCGACCATAACACCCCACCCTGTAGAGACTGACAGGCATCAGGGGTGTGGCTTGGTATTGTCATCTGTAATGCTCATGCCATTCCACCCCCACCCACACCCTGCAGCCAGTGACAGGCATCGAGGTGTGCCTTGGACTCTTCGGCCCCAAAGTTCACCCTATTCTCCTATACTGCACCCATCTCACTGCATTTCCTTATGGAATGGGGTGAGCATAAGGCCCAAAGACCCCAAGGCACACCGTGACACTTGTCGGTGTCTGCAGGGTAGGATGTGGTAAAATACGAACATACGAACATATGAATGTGCCAGCAGAAGCAGACCACCTGGTCTATCTAAGCCTGCTCGAGTGTGCAGCCAACACCCCTAGATTGCAGCTGCCCCAACCCCCCTCCCTTTTGTCATCCCACTGCCACCCCCCATCCTCACTCTCCCCTGTTCCCTGTTCCATGACCTTTTGAAGCTGTTCACAGATTTACATGATACCACCCATTCTGGTAGGGCATTCCATTTTGCTACCACCCTCTCTGTGAAATGGCGTCACCGTTATGCCTGTCAACCCAAAGGCACACCCCAATGCCTGTCAGTCTCTGCAGGGTGGTGGTGGGGTTGGCTTCAGTTCAATACTTCACTGCCATTCCTATTATGCATCTCTCTAACTCTTACACTACCAATGCCAATGCCAGCAAGCAAACATTCGGCATTGACAAATGCTTGTCTTTTATTGATTTAAGAAGTGGCAGCAGGACAAACTTTAGTCTACAACAGGGAAAGACCAGAAATGCGATGCTTAAAACATTTAAATCATTACTGATATTTTTTTATTAATCAAAAATAACAAAACAGAAGCAATGGACTGGTGGTTAGGACAAAATGGATCCATAACATTTTATGACTTTTACTTCCATTTCCATAACTTTTATCATTTTGACCATGGCAATACTATATATTTCTTCACAATTCACCACAGCAAAGCACAACTCTAGTGACCTTTCTTGCTGTTTGGCTGCCCCTGGTGGCCCCAAAGGTAGGGTACTGCCAACAGGGACCACTTTTTGGAGCATCCCACTGATGCGTGACATGATTGCCAACACGCTGCCATAATGGCGATATGTATATGTGCCCAGCTCATACCCTTGTCCCATGCTGTCCCAAGTTCATTGAGCCCACCACATGATTGTTCCCACTAGAATATCCCCATAGTGGGGAATGCTTATTAGCCATGGGAAGGCTGCTAAAGGATGCAAGTAAAACTGTGTGAAGTGGGCAAACTTTGCTTTGCAAATTATTTTGTGAAGTTTGCCAAATTCATGAAGTGAAAAATGCTGAATCTGCAAAGTTTTCAGCAGGCAAAGTGTGCCTTTTCAAGTCAAATCATGCAAATTCATCAGCAAAGTTGCCACTCAGTGATAACTTTAGCTGAAAAAGTGCCACTTGACCAGGAGAACTCATGTCAAAAATTAAGAGAGATGTTTGGGCAAAGTGGGAACTTTACAAAGTGATTTGTGAAGGTAAAGTTTACCACTTTGCTTGAACCTTGCCAGTGTGGTAAAAGTTCAAACATCTCTAAATGCAGAAGGATATCTTGGGTGGGTGCAGCAGCAGGGGAGGAGCCCAGTACTTGGAGTAGCTTTAAGTAGTTGGTGAAAGTTGAAGAAAATAGGAAAAAAATTAAGAGGAAATCAAGAGAAAATAATTCAGAAATAAATAAATGGACATTCAAGAGCAGGGCCTCCCCATTAGGGAGAAACTGGGCAGAAAAGGGATTGGAAGTCATTATCACAGACTTCTCCAGTAAGCTAGGCGAACAGGAACTAGTGGTTGTCATAAAACCCATATAAGGCCTAATCTTACTTCAAGAGGATTCCTTCAGTAGATCATAACATGTAGAACTTACGACACCCGGCGTCAGGACCTAACGACAGACTTTATCAGCAATACCAGCCCAAATTCGCCCCAGCGTCCGTGTGACTACGTCATTGTGAGCCTATATAGTGGGTGGTCCCCAGGCCCACCCTCCAGTTCTTTCCCATTGTCGTGTCGTGCGGTTCCTTTTAGTAGACTCACCTCCTCAATCGCCAGTAGTTCTTCATTTTCTTCAGTTTTTGACAAAAATCGTCTGCTTTTTTCTGAGTGTTGTTACTCTATGTCATCTCCAAAAAGAAGTGCAAATCTTGTGGCAGTCAGATCCCACACAGAGATGGTCATCGATGGTGTGTGATCTGTCTAGGCCCTAGTCACCCGGTGGCCTCATGTTCTGACTGCCAGCTGTTTAATCAGGCTACGCGGAAGCGGAGGCAGCAGACCCTGGAGGCCCATCTGTTAAAATCCCGTCTGGCTTCATTAGAGAAACAGATGGAAAAAAATCAGAGATTCGGCCTCCACATCTGCATCTTCGCCTTTCAAGCACAAAAAGAAGGAGAGGCACAGGGAGAATGAAGATGCCACGGAGAGCAGGCCCGAGGCTTCAAGGCCCGCGGCTAACAAGTCCACTCCCCCGCCACCTGCTGTCAAGATCCAGGCCGTGTCCGGGGACTCTTCCTCCAAAACTCTTCTCCCAGTTTCAGTATCAGGTACTGTAAGTCTGCGACTGCCGCTAAGTCACTCCCCAGTTCCTCTTGGGACCGCACAGCTGCCAACAAGCTGGTTCCCCATCCTGCAGGGTCCCGCACAGTTGAAGTCTCTGAGTCGGTGGGGAGGACCCTCCTCAACTCCTTCTGCACCTTTGCCCAGTCAGACGCTTCCTTCATGGGATCGCTCAGGCATGGCTCTCCCATCGGGACTTACGTCTGCCCACCTGACATCCGGAAGAGCCCAGGGAAGATGGCCCCTCTTCCCCTTTCTTCACCACTGGCTGCGGCTTCCTCTAACCCTACTTCTTCAGTTGGAGACAGCGCAGGTCCCCTGGAGGTAGTCTCTCAGGGGTCGCAACCACTTTCCCCTTCGGGGGTCTCGAGCCAAGAGGATCCTCCTCCTCCTGTGGAGCTGTCTATGGAGGTCCCTCCTATCCCCAATTTAGGAAGCATTCCCCAGTTGGTTGGCCAACCCTTGCTGGACCATACTCCCTTGTCAGACCACAGTCTCCCAGCCAGAACTCGTTCTCCTGCCACCGCCATCGGGCCTTTTGGCAGGAGTGGGTCCTTCATCGAATACCTCACAATGGGTCCCGACACCAGTGCCTCTGATGCCAGATATCATTCTAACATTGGCTCACTGACCCTGTCATCAGCGGTTCAGACACCGGCATATCTGACGCTGGACCCCTCACATGTTCCGTCGAGAGGGGTCCTGATGCAGGCTTCTCCTACGCCGGAAACTATGTGCATTTATACTACACCAGGTCAGACGTGGATACCTCCAATGTCAGCTCCTCCAACGTCAGGTATTTTTAGTAGACCCAAATATGCCCCTCAATACCCCTCAGGGTATTTACCGGACTATGCCCTGACTGGTCTGTTGCCTGATTGGGCATTACTACCGGGGATATAATCCTCTCCTGGGCTATTCTCAGGGGTATCATAGATATCCTTCACGTGCTTACCACTCCTCCCTCCCTCCCCCGCCTACACCTACTCCCCCTCTGTCACAAACCCAGTCAGCAGGTCAGCCCTCTACTCCCAAAATGCCAACCTCTGAGCGCAGTCTTGTGCACAGTTAACAGAACAAGGTAGCCTTCTTGTCTGTTTTGTGGGTTTGAATCAACCTTTGGTCTCAGTTCTGGAGGGATTCAAACTGTGAACCTCGTGCTAGCATACCCAATGCACAGGCTCAGATAATTCTGTCTTCTGGAGACCAAATATCTTTGCCTATGGGCACCTAACCAGGTGTATGGAAATTAACCCTTAAAAACTCTGATAAAGACATCAGAATAAATTCTTACCTTTTTTCAGTTTGGCATCACCATTCAAGTTTATGCACAGTGTCTGCTTTAGCCATATATACTTCAGTTGGTAAGGAAAAGAAATTCAAAGACAGACCAAGTAGGCTCTAAAAATACAGATTTTACTAAAATAGATACAAATATGTAAAACATAAAATACAGAACCATATACCACAAGAACCATACAATCTTTTAAAAGAAAAAGGTTTTAACAGTACAATTCCTACTAGAGCACTTAGATTTTGTCTCTCTCTACTTGTATACTTGCTTAAAGTGTTCAAAGATGTTTCTTTGTCAGAGTGTAGATAAAAGTGTCTGAAGAAAAACAGAATATTGTTTAAAAAACTGTCTTGGCCAACCCCTTTGTGTGAGGTCACCTGGCTCCTCCCTGTCAGAATATATATAAAAAAAATACATCTATACAAAAACAGGATGTCTTATCCAAGTATTAAATTCTGTAACCTCAGCATAACTCATTTTCTTCAAATGACTCTCTTTGACCTTATGATCAGCTTCCCCTTTTCCAGGACATCAAAGGGACTTGTGTCTCTCTGCCAGATCTCACGGAGGTGCAACATGCTTTTGTATCACCATGTGAATTTCACTGTTTTTCCTCTGAATGTCATAAACGTTTATGATGCTAGCCTAGCATCTGGCAAGCTACCATAAACTAGACAAATAGGATATCCCCAATTAAGGCCTGGTCTAGTCTGTAATTAGCTTCAGGTCTTCCAGGTAACACCTTGTATCTAAAGCCTGTGTGTGCATGTGTGTGTGTGTGAGTGATTTCACGTGCTGTCTCAGCATCTCTCATGAGAGACGGTCCATAACACATTTTTATATTACAAAAAAAATCATAGTGTACTCAGAACTGGCTGTCCACGTGTTACACCCTCCACCTCCACCCCCTCAGGCCCCACAGATGGATGTTCGGGAAGTCATAAAATCCTGGTGGAAGGAAGCAAGGGCTGAACTAGTTATGGACCTGGAGAGCAGGATCCCACACCCTTCTCCTTCTCCCTGGTCCAAATCCCCCGTGGACTTCGACTCTGACACGGTCCACATCCAGGGCGTGGCTACAGCAGACACGTCTTTGCTGGATTTCCAAGAGGGAGACAATCTGGGCTCAGGAGAGACTCTTCAGGGGAATCCTCATGTCTTCAGTCTTTGATCCCAGGGAATGTCTCTCCCAAATCTTCCCCAGAGGACCCTTCCTTCGTGGATCTATTGAGGTCTAGCCAAACCTTTTATGAGTGGGAGAAGAAGGAACAAGATCCAATGCATCAGAGGCTTGCAGAGCATCTGGATCTGGAGGCTGATTCCAGTTCCTCCATGGATAGCACCTCACCAAGACCTCACCTCGACAATCTGGCAACTGCCAAACTCCATTCCAGTTGTACCTAAGAGAGCTGACAGGACATACCAGGTGCCTAAGGATGCCCCCTTCCTTTCTGCACATCCTAAGGCAGACTCTGTGGTCATCTCTGCTGCTCTGGACCATTCTTCTGCTCCTAAGCACCTGAGTTCTGTTCCTCCTGACAAAGAGTCTAAGCAGTTTGACCAGTTCAGAAAATAGGTATATTCCTTGGCTACATGCACGTTGAGGTCCTTGAACTGCATAGCCCACATGGTGTCCCACCAAAAGGCCACCCTTGCCAGCCTTGAGGACTGAATTCAATCCATGCTGAATTCGGACCTTAAGGAGGAACTCACCCAGGACATCCAACTCTCCAAGATTTCTTGTCGGCATGCTCTTTGGGGCCACCTATGACTCTGTCGATTCAGTGGCCTGAACCTCAGCAACTGTCTCCCTTCGGTGGCATGCCTGGATCCACATTGTGGGCCATGCCAATGAGGTCCTGTTGGCCATTTTGGATGCCCCCTTTCAGGGCTCGATGCTCTTTGGAGGGGACACTAAAGATATCACCACAGACCTCCAAGAACGCAGCCAGGCTCTTAGGTCTGTGAGGTCTGTGTACCATCAGGGTAGCCAACAGGGTCAGGCTCAGCAGCCCTTTCTGAGACAGACCTGGAGGCAGAGAAGTAGATGCACCCAATTTGGTCAGGGTAAGCTTAAGGCCTTGGGGAATGTTTCCAGTCCCCCTGCCTCCAAAACCCAGCATCGCTCTGCAGGACCTCCTCCAGCCTGAACCACCACCTCCTGAATTCTTGGCCCCACCCCTCCTCCATCCCCAGAAGAGGAACCAGTGGGGGGGAGGTTCACTGGCCACGTGCAGGAGTGGCAGTGGATTACCTTCGACAAATGGGTCCTGTAATTAGTATCCATAGAACACAGCATAGAGTTCTTGGAGGTTCCACCCGATTCTCCTCCTTGAAGGTCCACCTACCCCAAAGACCAGGTTCTTCTAGTAAGGGAGGAAGTGCAAGCTCTCTTGCAAAAACAAGCAATGGAGCCAGTCCCTTTTTTCGTCAGAGAGCACTGGGGTTTTACTTTCTTCCTGGTCCCAAAAAAGACGGACGACCCATGAACCATACTCGACCTCAGCAGGTTAAACCTGTTCATCGAGTACAAAAAATTTAGGATGCTTACGCTTCAGAGTCTGCTAATCCTGATCTTACAGAGTCACCGCCGCTTCCTGCGGTTTGCCTTCCAGGGTGATCAATTCCAAGTCAAAGCACTCCCTTGGCCTTTCTTCAGCATCCAGGGTTTTTACCAAGTGCTTAGCGATGGTGGCTGTAGCCTTGAGATGCCAGGGTATTGCAGTTGTTCCATACCTGGATGACTGGCTGATCTCAGCCCCCTCCAGGGAGTCCCTTGCAGAGGCACTTCATATTACCTTGGACCTGTTTTCCAGATTGGAGATTACTGTCAATATCCCCAAATCTTCCCTCTCTCCTTCTTAGAGACTGCAGTTTATTGGAACTATTCTGGATACAGTTCAGGGTAGAGCCTTCCTCCCTCTGGACTGGAGGGACACTCTGATGGAACAGGCCACTTTGGTGGCCTCTTCCAGGTACCTACCAGACTGGGAGGTTCTCCGTCTTCTCGGCGTGATGGCAGCCTCTATCTCCACAGTCCCCATGGCGAGGCTTCACAAGAGAGTTTCTCAGTGGTCCCTCCGGATTCAGTGGGATCAGCTTCAGGATCAGCTAGATCAAGCGGTCCTCATCTCCACTGCCTTCCAGAAGGATTTTTCATGGTGGAGGGATCCTGCGAATCTCTCTCTTGGCTGTCCATTTTATAGCCCAGCTCCCTTGTCAGTTCTCACTATGAACACATCAAACAGGGGGTAGGGAGCTCATCTGGGGGATCATCAGACTCAGGAACTTTGGTCCCGACAAGAGATGTCCTTGCACACCAATGTTCTGGAGATGAGAGCGGTGCTGTATGCTCTTCAGGCATTTCAGACCATTCTCCCAAAGAGACTCTTACTCATTCAGACAGACAACACTACGGTTGTGTGGTATATCAACAAGCAGGGCAGCACTCTCTCGTATCCCCTTGGCAGAGAAGAGATGAGAGTGTGGGACTAGGCACTCCAGCATGATCTGTCACTCACAGCTGTTCACATTCCAGGAGTGGAAAACATTCTTGCCAACAGCTTAAGCAGATCATTCACCCTCGATCATGAATGGGAGCTAGATGAGGAAGTGGCGGAGTCTCCATTCCAAAAATTGGGATGACCAGAACTCGACCTGTTCGCCTCCCCATTCAACACAAAGCTTCCCAGCTTCTGCTTGCTAGTTCCAGAGCATGGTGCTTTCTGGCATGACAAGTTGTCTCTCTCAGACAGGGAAATTATTATATGCCTTCCCACCAGCAAGTGGTAAGCAGAAATAGCTGACAAGTGAACTTTTTCTTATATGCCGTCCCTCCATTTCCCATTCTTCAGTGGGTGCTCCTCAAGCTTCAATCGGAGGGAGCACAAATGATTTTAATTGCTCCTCTATGGCCCAGACAGATATGGTTCCCTCTTCTGCACCAGATGTCGAGGGAACCCTCAGTCCCACTTCCATTACAGCACAGCCTCTTAACCCAGGACAAGGGCCAACTGGTGCCCCCGGGACTCAGAATCCTGCATCTAAATGCTTGGCTTCTACAGACATAGTGATTTCCCACTTTGGGGTCTCATCGAGAGTCACTCAGGTCATTGTGGGGGCCCGAAAACCCTCCACGAGTTCCACTTATGCTATGAAGTGGAAACATTTCTCTATTTGGGGGCGACCTCCAATGGTTGGGACACCTTTACTTGCTCGGACCCCCAATTAATGGAATACCTGCTTTATTTATCAGATTCTGGGCTTTCTTATTCTTCATTGAAAGTTCACTTGTCAGCTATTTCTGCTTACCACTTGCTGGTGGATAATAAACCCGTGGCTCAGTTGGAAATTGCCAAAACATTTCTGAAGGGAATTCTCAATCTGAAACCCCCCATCCGCAGCCCTAAACCACCTTGGGATTTAAATTTTGTGCTGGAAAAGCTCACTCTTCCCCCTTTTGAACCAGTGATGAGCTGCGACATGCGCTACCTTTCTTGGAAGGCACTCTTTTTAGTTGCCATTACTTCTGCTCGAAGGGTTTCCGAGCTCCAGGCTCTTGTGTGCAAAGAGCTGTTCCTTATGTTTCATAAGGACCAGGTGGTCCTTCGCACCCATAGTAGGTTACTTCCCAAGGTGGTATTGTAGCTCAACCTCAGTCAGCCGGGTTGAGCTCCCGGTGTACTATCCAGCCCCAACAAATAGAGGTGAGGCTCTGTTACATACTTTAGATGTACACCAGATTCTTAGGTGTTACACCTTCTGTACAAAAGAGACTCACACAGCAGATCAGCTCTTTGTGTTCTTCGCACCAAGGTCTTTGGGTAAGGCTGTTTCTAAACAATGCCTCTTGAAATAGCTAGCCATTGCATATGCTTCTATTACCAGAAGTATGAGAAGCCTTTGCCAGAGTCTGTCAAGGCTCATTCCACTAGGGGCGTGGCTGCTTCTGCACCCTTTCTCCATCACATTTCTGCAGTGGAGATCTGTGCAGCAGCAACCTGGAGTTCCATCTATACCTTTATCAAGCATTACAGTCTGAACATTGCTTCTAGGTGAAGGGCGGGTTTTGGCCTAGCTGCCCTGCAGGGCCTTTTGGCCTAAGCATGCTCCTTTCTGTGTTTCATGTGTTCCTCCTCCCATTTTTCTCTCTGTCTCTCTTTAGAGGGACTGCTTGTGAACATGTCCTACATGTTATGACCTACTGAAGGAACCCTCTTGAAGTAAGATAGTACAGTTACGTAGGAACTTATGTAACAGTAGATCTTCGAGAGAGGTTCCTTCAGTAGGTCATGTTTCTCCTGCCCTCTTTCCCCACAAAATGTTTCTTTTGGGTCTCCAGACCAGCTTCCTTTCCTTCCAGGGCTCCGGCGGGAGAACTGGAGGGTGGGCCTGGGGTCCGCCCACTATATAGGCTCACGCTGACATCATCACATGATGTTGGGTGGGCGGTCCCCCATCAGATATTGCTGGAAAAGTCTGCCGTTGGGTCCTGACGCCAGGTGGTGTAAGTCCTACATGTTATGGCCTATGAAGGAACCTTTCTCAAAGATCTACTGTTACAGTAAGTTCCTACGAAACTGTACTTTTTCCATCCTCAGAGTATCCGGGAGTGGCATGGTGAGTGAAAAACAAGAAATACAATGGTAGACTATAACAGGAATTGCACATGATATTCACAGGGACATGATATTCAGTGGGAGGCCTAAATGTGTTGCTGTAGAGGTATGACAGTCCCCAGCAGTGACCAGAAGACAAAACAAAACCGTGTGATGATGAGGGTGATGCAAGGAGAATAACTGTAAAGTGTGAGACGGCAAGAGCTGTGCATGGAAAATAACTGAAACTGTAAATGATCAGTGTAGAAAAAGGTCAAAACAAATGCTGAGATAAGTATGAATTCCAGAGCTTAATATTGATGAAGTTCAAACTCAGTTCTACAAGAACAGAATTGTAGCAAAGGGATCTTTAGAAGCATATGAAAATAAACAGAATTGATTAGCACTCCTTTCCTAGTAAACAAAAAATAAAATAAAATAAACATATGAACACACAGAATTGTCATGAATTTCCACAAATTTCACAACATTTCATGAACATCTAATTCTTTAATTGCTAATAACTCTGTCATTCCTACAGTTCAAGAGCTACAATTTGGTATGCTTATTGTTTCTAGGAGGCCCTCAAGGGATGCCAAGTTTTATGACATCTAGATGAGAGGCATGGGATATATAGGGGCTCAGGTTCTGGCAATTTGTTATTTTTATGAGAATCTCTAAAAATATTTATCCGCTTACAAGTTAGCCACCTTCAGAGCTAGATAATGGAACATTTATATTCATGCTTTCTTGGAAGAGTCTTATAAACTGCTAAATAGGGAGGTAGTTGGTTAAGTAAATTGTAACTTACAGGAGTTTTTGATTTGACAATTTAGTTATTTGTTAAATTGTGCAAACATTGCACCAACTCAGTGGTGAGGAGGGCTGAGGAACAGTACGTCTTACCTAAAGCTGTGCCCTGTGCCAGTGACCTGGGTTTTGGAACGGACCAGAGTCTCTTGGTGGGCCAGTCAGGGGAAGGAGGATTGAGCACTCATGCATGGCTCTCCTCCTACAGGGAAGGGGGGGGGCAGCATTACCAGTGATTTGTTGCCACCTAGTGGAGGCTAGGTGGCACAGCAGCAGTCATGTACCTAGTTGACTGGGAACAGATGCAGAGGTGTGCTGTATCTTCACACAGTACATGCACACCATAACATGTGTTCCAGATTGAGTTGAAGAGAAAAAGATGATAAGAAAAAGACACTGCTGCTGGCAGGATGACACTGACAACTCTGCAGGCCCAGCACCACCTACCGAGGCACCCATTCAACCACAGTGGTAGGAAGCAGCTGAGAGGGCAAGTCCTTGTTTCAGTGGGTAATGGGTCTGGAGGTTGCCAGGCAGAAGAGGTCAGTGGCAGGAGAGAGAGAGATTAAAAATATGTGCAAACATTTTCAAAAATATTTGGATGCTTGTAGCTTCACTACTATTGCGATATACTTCCAATATTTGGCATGCCTACACAATGTAAATAGGCCCTTGAATCTTGTAAATCTGGATAAATATGGTTTAGTAGGTTATCACTTACTGTGGAAACTTCAAAAATTACTAATTGGCAACATTTGCTCAAACATTCATGGATGCATAATATGTAATGCCACTAGAATTCCACTTGTGGAATTTAACTTTCACAAAGCACTTATAGTGAATCCATTTAGCTGTGCTGAGCTGTTTGCATTCCTTTACAGTAGTTCCATCCTGGGAGACTACTTTGACCCCATCGGCTTTTTTTTCTCTGAGCTTGATCAGATGGGCTCTGTGAACCTGCTTGTCACATTGATTTTCTCCTTGTTTTTCAGAGACATGCTCTCTTCAAAAAGACAGCCACCTGTCAAGCGATCATCGTTGCAAGGTGCTCCATCTTGTCTCTGCATCTGAGTGGACTGATCCAGCCATGGCGTTGGTCTCCCTGGATGCGGAGAAAGCTTTTGATCAGCTGGCGTTAAAATACCTTTTCTCCACGGTGCAGCAGTTTTGTGTACCGGATGCCTTCATCAAATGGGTTCAGTTATTATATCATTCTCCCTTGGCCCATATTGTTTGTAATGGAGCTCTCTCTACACTGGTTTTCTTAGTAAGAGGCACCCTCCAGGGCTGCCCTCTTTCCCCCTTTTTATTTAATCTGTATTTGGAACCACTTACTCTTAAACTTAAGTCAGACACCATGGTTACAGGGATAACTGTCGGTTTCTTCAGCTACTCAGATTCCACATATGCAGACAATATTTTATTGCATCTCTCAAACCCTCATTTCTCAGTTCAGAAGGCCTGGGGCCAGATCACAAAACTTTGCCTGCGTGCAAATGGGGTTTTGCATGGAGTTGGTATTCACAAAGTGCAGTTTGCCCCCTGTAAAATGAGTTTGCACCCTGGCAAAGTTGGGAGGGAACTGCATTGCAAATGAGGGGGAAGGGACCTGCATATCCCAGCAGTGCAATTCACAAAGTGTTTGCTCCATGCAAGGGCCTTTTGCGAAGGCCTTTGTGTGGAGAAATTTCCGTCGACCAGAACCTGGCAGTAATCTGCGCAACCCTAGTAGTTGGCAGAAGTATACACAAACATACGAACATAGAAAACTGCCAGCAGAAAAAGGCCATTTGGTCTATCGCGTCTGCTCAATTTTGCAGCTAGCACCCCAGCTGCCCCTCCACCCTACTCCCTCCCATGACCCACCCTTTTGCCCTATCCCAGCCCCTCCTGAAGCATCCAAATGTTTTACAGTCCACCACCTCTGCCGGTAGTGCATTCTACTCTGCTACCACTCTTTCGGAAAAGAAATGCCCCCTCATCTCCCTCCTAAACCTTCCACCTTCCAATCTCATGTCATGACCCTGAGTGTCTCTCCCCACCTTCCCCTTGAACAGTCCCTTTGTGTTTGTCCTGTTTATCCCTCTCATGTATTTAAAGGTCTTAATCATATCCCCCATCCCTCCTCTCCTCCATAGCGTACATGTTCAACTCCCTCAATCTAACCTCATATGGTAACTCCCCCAGACCCAGGGTCATCTTTGTTGCTCTGCGTTGCACCTCTTCCAGCAACCTAATGTCCCTCTTTAGGTAAGGGCACCAAAACTGAATGCAGTGCTTCAGGTGGGGTCTGAACAGCGATCTGTATGACAGCAGAATCACCTTCCTCCTCCTAGAGGTTATGCCCCTTGCAATACAACCCAGCATGTTGTTGGCCATTGCTGCTGCTTTCCTACACTGTGTTGAGTTTTTCATTGCTCCTGTAATGAGCACTCCCAGATTTTTCTCCTCCTCAGTCACAGCTAGCTGCACTGCCCCCGATGGTAGCTCCTCTTTGGAATCTTTGCCCAGAAAAGCAGCAACTTGCATTTTTTGGCATTGAAACCAAGTTGCCAGGTGTCAGACCATGTCTCCAGCCTTGTTAGATCTTCCTGCAATCCCTGCCACCCCCCTTGTTCATCCACCACTGCTCCCATCTTGGTGTTGTCCACAAATAGGCTGATATTGGTATTGACGCCTACTGAGATGTCTGCAATAAATACTCCAAATAACACCGACCCCAGCACTGACCCCTGTGGGACCCCACTCATCATTGCTCTTGGGAATGATAATTCACCTCCCACCACCACCCTCTGCTACCATCCCTGCAGCCAGCTCTCCACCCATACCACTAATATTGCCCCCGCCCCTCTGCCCCTTAGCTTACATGCTAGTCTCCCATGTGGCACCGAGTCGAATGCCGTACTGATGTCTAGGTACAGGTCATCCACCACATGCCCTTTGCCCATTTCCCTAGTCACCCAATCATAGTAGTCCACTAGGTTGGTCTGGCAGGATCTGCCCTTGACAAAGCCATGCTGCTGACTGTTCTGCACCCCACTGACCTCCAGCAGGGTCACTAGCCTCTCATTCAGGATTGTTTCCATCAGTTTCCCCACTATAGATGTGAATCTCACTGGTCTATAGTTTGCTGGTTCATCTTTGGGACAACTCTTACAGAGTGGAACCATGTGAGCCATCCTCCAATCCTGAGGTACACACCCTGAGTCCAGAGAGGCATTAAATAGGTCTGCCAATGGACCTGCCAGGACCTCTGCCAACTCCTTCAGTACCCTGGGGTGTATGCCTTCTGGTCCCAGTGCCTTGTCCACCCACAGTGCCCTTAACCCCTCTAGCACTCTACCTTCTGTGATTTATCTGTCCGTCACCCCCCCTCCCCATCTGATCCAATCCTCCCACCAACCTTAGGTATTCCCCCCTCTTTCTCTTTATAAAAAATGAGCAGAAGTAGTTGTTAAGGTCTTGCTGTCACTGCACAGAGAAAGAACTTTGCTTAACTCATTTTCCTGTCACTACTGCAAATACATACGCTCCACTGCAGCAGCAGACAGGCTGATATTTTGAGTCCCAATATTTATCTAGTACAACCAGGGAGAAACATTTATTTATTTAAACACTTCCCCCTTTTGTAACACACTTTCCCAACATACAGCAGCAGTTAAAATATAATAAAACATTCCTTTTTTCTTTTTCTCAGCTGAAGCTGAGAACATGCTGCCCTGGGGGCAGAGAGGCACTAATAAATATTCATAAGGCCTGGGGCTCAGCTCATGAATATTCAAATGAGCCCTGGATCCAACACCTCGCACAACTCCTTTAATGTTTAGAGGAGCAGCCTGTCCATGGTCACCGGGTCCCAATTAGGTAAGAGGGATCCTGAGACCAATGGAACACTCCCCGAAACAACCACAGATTGAAGTGGTTTAAAGATCAAAGGCGCTTTTCAGACCTGTGCAATTCCCGCTGCCTTAGGGGCAGATGCTACAGCGGAAGATCATAAGTGGACATTTTTGAGCCTCTAGGGGCTGGGTTAAGACTTGGGCTGCAGACTGAGGCACCAAAGAGGCAGAAAAGAACCTTGGGGACATAAACAAATGCTAGCAGGAATAGGGAGGAGCCTGGGAAACCAGAAAGGAGATAGAGTGGTATGGGGGCAGGTAAGCCCAAGCAGGCTCTCTAGGAACCCCTGTTTGCAGGGGGTTTACATGTACTGTACCTAACTGTAGCACATGAAAAAAATGTTAATAAAGTTTGTGTTATGATGTTTGTGTGGGTGCCTGTATGGGTAGAAGGGTTGTGGATTGTCAGAAAGCATGGATGCAATGGTGGATCCTTTATACAATCTGTAACATACTGTATACACAAAAATAACATCTAAAGTGCATTCTGATCATTTATTGCCCTCACCCCCACCCAATGCCTATCCACACACACCATAAATGTTTCTCTTTATAAAATGGTAATGGAAAATGCTGCAATCTGATTGGATGTTTTTCATGACTCGATTATGTTCCATGCATGGAGAATAACAAGTGCTGTCAAATGTGGAACTGATCACAGCTACAATTCTTAAGCTAATAGAATATTAATATTTCAACTGGCAGCCACTGTTTCTTTGCCCACTAACTGTAAACATCACATTTACTTGCCATGACTAGTTCTCAGTGTAACCCCCCAGCCAAATTGGGGGCTTACCTGCAACCCATCAGTTAGTTCCTGCCCTCTCTTTCAGACACCTCCTGTTTACCTGCATATTTTTCTTTTTTGTCCCTCCAGTCCTTTTGTGCTCCTCTGCCCCGTGAAAGCAGCACTAGTACTAATCCAAGCCCTGCAGGGCTCTGAAGTCCAGACTGTGATCACCCGCACTTCCAAAGCACTCCTGTGCGGCAGGGATTGCTTAGACTCCAGCAGCGCTTTTGACATAGCGACTGCTCACCACATGGTCAAACGGAGGAGGTGTTCAGTGATCGCGATATCCCCACCTGATCAGTGGGACCTGGTGACGACAAACAGGGCCAAGAGATCCCACTTTCAGGAAAAACCTAGGAAATCCACGAGGTAGTAATGATCAGGGCTCAGGAATATTAATGAGCCGGAGCCCCGATCTTATGAATATTCATGAGGGTGTTTCTGTCCTCAGAGAATCTTGTTCTTGGCTGCGGCTGACGGGGGGGGGGGCACAAGATGTTTAAAGAAATATTGTAACTGTGATGTGTGTTTGGGGAAATGTTGCAAGGGAGGAAAGTATTTACAATAAATGATGCTTAATCTTGGCTGCACCAGCAGCTGTTGGGACTCAGATGGCATAGCCTGCCAGCTGCAACTCAGGGAGCTAAAATATTGGCAGCAGCGACAGGCTAACAGACTGAGCAATTTATCTAATCTGTGCAGTGATAGCAAGTACACAACCAGGGCTAATGAACTGTGGGGCATTTGGGCAAATATCTAATTTATTCTGGATGCACCAGGCTTTAACTTGAAACTGCTTAAGGGACTGTGTGTTTTTAGCAGCCATTACAAAGCAACACAGCCAATCAGAAAGCTAGAATAACAAAGCCAGGACATGTAGGACATTAGCCAAAGTTCATGGGAAAATGTCAAGTACTCATGGGGAACGGCAGAGATCTAATTTCAGGCACCAAAATTGTAAACCAACTGTGCATCGAGTGAGGTTCATGCATAATTCATTTTCTTGACTGACAGACCCTCCTTATTAGGCTTGTAAGAGACTGTGTTTTTCAGCAATTTTGTAGATTTGAGCGGGAACCCCCACAGGGGTGGAGGCTCTGGTCTCCAGCTATGCAGCCAAGTCTGGAGATTCAGCTAATCCTCTCCATCCAGGAGGGGGTGTTTGCCTTCTAAGTAGTAAAAGTTAGTTATTTCATTTTATGTAGTACCTGCTAGCCTGGGGGTTCTGAGAATGTCCCCCAGGTACTAGCCCTACCTTCCACATTGGGGAAAGATGTGGACCTGCAACCTGATGATATCAAGCCAGCTATGAGAGAGCTGATCGCACCTCAGTTGTGAGAGGACTAAAGAATTCAGGAACCTTCATAGCGGAGCTCTACTGTGAGGAGCCTGAGTGAGTACTCTTGTACCCTCCGGCACAAGAAAGAAAGAAATCTTGTTGAATTGGGGCAACCTTGCCCAAGTGACTGTGCAAAGTAAGATTGTTCTTGGGTCTGCACCCTACTGCTGTGCATAACCTTAGCCCAGCAAAGGCGGACCCGTATGTTGGAACTTTTGCTGAGCTTGACTGTTCTGGGGGTACCCATAGTGAACCCAGAACAGAGTAGAAATGTACTGATAAGTGATGTTTGCTGGAGCCTACAGGATTGGAAGGGGAGCACTCAGTAAGGAGCTCACTCCTGACTTTGCCTGGGAGGTACAGTATTGTGCTAACTATCTGGTCAAGTCATCCTGTGGAGCTGCAAACCACAGCTGCAAGCCACATAATGGACTGAGACCCCGAAGTAAAAAATCAGATTTTCTGTGACCTGGAAATGACAGTTTTCTATCCTGTAACCTGGAGATGACAATTTTCCACTAAGTAATCTGACTAGGGTGGCCACCCCAGCCCCTGGTTGAAGGTGTTATTCTTTCATTGACATACCAGATGTGTCTGAAATTTAATGTACTCAATGTGCTAACATATAAATGTGATGGATGTTCAGAAATAATAATTGATGTCCCAACAGATGTAACCGTCTGGTTACCTCCTGACTTAATTCAATTTACCAAATGCAGGGCAACCCCTGCACACCTCAAAGGATCTACAAATGCTTGTTTATTTAATTGTTGCAAGCTGAGTACTATTTTTCCCTTTTTAAATCAAGGCAGCCAACACACAACTGCACCATCCACCAGGCCTGCAACCATCTAAGGGACTTTGGTAACTGGGTACCCAGGGTAATTACATGAGATTGTGGGATTTCAGGCCAAGTCTGGGTAACTGGTACCAGTGGTGGGAAAATAATGAAATGTGTTCCAACTGATTTAAGGCAGTTTAAATAGCTAGGGCTCTAGATATCTACGTTGGTACAATGTGATTGCTTTGCTTCTATTTGATAACCGGTATCTACCCAGCTGGAGGGTTTCACCAGCAACCCAAACCAAAACCAATCAAATGTACATTTAGTAAATAATAATAATCACTGCATAACCTCTACTCCTCCTGTTTCCCCATTCCTAATCCCTTTGCCCCCGCATAACTATTGTTGTTAATGTTTTGCAATTTGGTTGGCATGAGCATATTATTAGAGAGAGTCTTTAAATACATAAATGTCTGAAATGTAGGGAAATGTCTTTTGGGTCATGTGTTGGGTGGAAAATGGTTATAGTGGGTGGTATGACATAACATGGGGTTGTTCCAGGTAACAGCTAGCCCACTTAAAAGGTAAACTCTGGGTGGAGACACTGCGCAACTGTAATAACATGGAAAAGAACCAGTTTAAAGTAAGTTTGGGAATCCAGGTCCCTCAACCTTGTTTAGACCAGGCAAGGCAGAAGTAGTAGCCCTTGGAGTAGTGGCACCTAGGGGTTACATCAGGCTATCAATTTTGACATTAGTATAACAGAGGATGAACTTGAAGATCTGTTTACACTAAGTGATAATGAATAAAATCTGAGCCAGAGCATCCCAGAGCATACCAGAGGTTCAAAATGCAACAGTGAGTATAGTAAATTCAAATCAGAATGTCACAATGGGAGCCTGTTCTGGCAGGCATATTTCCTTAATAAGGTCTGAATTAAATACCATTGAGGATTCAAAAGATGAGCCAAACACTAAGAGAGCAACAATTTGGGCCATTAAAGTATTTGATAACTGGCAAGCTGCAAAAAGTTTTAAAATAGACTTAAAACCTTCCAGTATAGCTGTCTTAAGTCAGACTTTCAGATCTTTTTATGCTGAGGTCTGTAACACCAATGGTCAAAAGTACTCTATCACCAGCCCACTGGCGCAGCGGTAGAGCTACTGCTTGCAACGCCAGCAACCCAGGTTCAGGAATAGACCCCGCAGCAGTCATCAGCAGTTGAAATAGTCAGCTGCAATTCAAAGCAGTTGCAATTGCATTGGGTTGCAGTCATAAAATAGTGGAGCTGAAATCCACTGCAGTTGATGATTCCATGACCTGTCCTGGTTTGTTTTTGTGGTGCACTGCAGTGTGTTTCCTTTTTTTTTTCTTTCCTGAAGGGGGCAGGGAGCCCGTGAATGTCTAACAGTCCTCAACCGATGGCACCAAGCTTTACAGCCAATAAAATGCATCCCTGGCCCCTGGACATGAAGTATCCACCAATCAGGAGAGATAGAAGGAGGAGCCAGGAGCTTGAGAATGTCTGTGACTGGCTGCACGAGGTGGCAGGGAGAGCATGCCTAGGTAGGAGAGGAGACTGTCAGGAGAGGAGGCATCTGTGTTGGTGTGTGGGCAACAGAGTGAGCAGTGTTTTTCTGCAGGGATTTAGTTTGGCAGTTAGGCCTTTAATTTAAAAATAAGTTAACTGTGTCCACTGTCCTGATGTGTCCGGTGCCCAGAGAGAGACTAATGTGTGGTTGTGTAGGTCCCAGTCAGTCCTCCAGCAAAGCCAAGCAGCAATCGTGTGAAGGCAGCAAGTCAGTGGTCTGCTCATGGTTGGGATCAGCACATGACCCTGCTGGCCAAGCCCATCAGGCACCTCTCACTCAATATCGGTCAGGTCTTCAGAGTCTGTGAGGAGGAGTGGTAGGCGCACTAGTTTCACTGTGCGGAGTACCAGAGTGGGGACTTGGGTCTGGGTTGGGGACTGACTGTGTGGGTTGGGAGGAGGGAGCACACAGCTCCAAAAAAAAACACCAGCACTACCACCGAGTAGAGCAGCAGCCTGAGCCATGGAGCCACCTGATGCTGCCAACCGAGTCATCACCTGACACCTGACCAAACTGCCAACACGCTATTACGGTGAGCAAGGCAGGGCTTAGCAGTGGGTAGTAGGAAGGAGGAGGATGGTTTCTCACAGACTACTCAGTTTGTCTGTGTCTACTGCGTGCTGGTCTGGTTTCTCTGGCTGGTTGAGGGCTTGGGGCTATGGGGCCTGGAGGGGGCCAAACTTGAAAAGCCAAGGTGATCAATCATCACTGATCTACTGCTGGCAGCCCAGCTGGGCTCTCACTGACTGTGGTGGCATTGTGAGTAAGTCACACTCCCCATGAGGTCGTGGAGCAGGCCAGGTGCAGGTGGTCAGTTGGTGAGTTCCAGGACCTATAGGAGGCTGGTGCAGGAAGCATGGTCAGTCAGATCCAGTGGACAAAATGTTTGTTGTTTGTCACTGTAGGAACTGGATAAACTACATTTATTTATTTATTTAGTTTTTGTTGACCAGGTAAGTGCACTCGACAAATTCTGTCTATTTTCAGGCACGTCCCGGGAGGATACAGATGAATGCCAACTGACTTTGAACCAGATTAAGCTGTTGGTGGTATTTTAGTGAAATAAATAATTTAAATTATAAAATGAATTATTATTAAATAAGTTAAATATTAAAGTCCTCACGGCAAGATGAATACAATTTACAAAACACATTAGTGTACATGCTAAAAGTCAAAACAAGTTCAAAAACTGTCAGAAAATGTTTTTTTTAATATGCATGAGTTTTTTTTTAGCTTTAAATTTAAACTATGGATACATCTCAGTTCTGGTATACCATACAGGATGTATTTCAAGGGGTCCTCCCTTAAACTGTTTTTAGTCTCACAGATTCTACGACTACTAGTAAACTAACATATATTGATGGTTAGCTCTGTTTGCAAAAGGGTACCTTCTAGCTTCTGTGGGGTGTTTAAGAGGCCCTATCTATACTGTATTTTAGACTCACAGTTCTTTTTCTAAGTAACTAGTTACTGCTACTTATGTTTTTTTCTATACTATATACTATTTTACTACCCTGCTTCAATTTGTTACTTTCAGGGGCTTAGTATATTTTTTTGTTGTTTTGACTGGTTATTGTGCTTTAGTGGTCCCTACTGTGTGTGGATTTGTTTCACTGCACTTTGTATTTGCATTTTAAAGAGCAGCCAGCTTCTTAGCTGCTGCTCCCTTTAACATTTGCAATACCTCACCTGTCCCAGAGTTGAGGGGCATAAATAATTCCATTTCTTTCTGCTCATTTATGAAGTTGTAATGCTGCTAAATTCTAAATGCTAAAAATGGAGCTGCTTCCTGACCTTAACCCACCAACTCACCCCCACGTAGGCACAAGCAGCTCCATTTTGTGATGTCAGAAGGCGAAGGCTGTGTGTGCGCACATCCCAGTGATTTCAAGGGGGTCTTTCCATACATTTTATTAACTTTTATAGTTAAAATTTTAATAATAAAATATATAAAGTTTAAAAAGTATTACAAACTACTACATAATAGAATTCAGCGATGGTGAAAGTTGAAAAATTGGTTGGATTTTCTTCAGTCAGTTGAAGTCACAAATTTCAAACTAGTTGAAAAAATCAGTCATAATGTGTGGTCAGTCAGTCATAACTGGTTTTTCAACTGACTCTGGGGTCTATTCGGGAATGGTCTCTGATTGCTGGAGGGCTGGCTGGGGGGAGGAGTATCAAGTGCCCACTGGCTGCTCTCCTCCGGGAAGGGTGGGTTGCCTGTCCATCCACTCTACCACCACCTGGGTGACCACGGGTGGAGGTGCAGTGAGATGGCATGAAGTAGGGTGGGAGGGTGTTGGCTGGGAGCTGGAGCGATAGCACGTTACAATGTGCTCTGCCCCTTGGCTCACCTATGCACTAGTGTCCCATGGGGCGGCACCAGAAAAGTGGAAAAACCCTGCACTGGACACTTGGAGATGGGACCCAGCTGGCCTAAGAAATCCATAACCAGGCTACTTGGGTGACTGGGGCAGACTACCCAATGCACACTCATGGACTGGGGGGGACTTAGGGGGTTCCCCTTCCTCCTCACGTGGGGGGTAAACTGTGGTAGGATGGGGGCAGGTCTACTGGAGGCCCCAGTGGAGTTACCTGGGGAGGAACTACGGGAGCACACACAGTCTAGGGCTCCCTGAGGATAGGGGTCTAGTGTGGTGAGTAAGGGGGCATAAAAAGTAAAAAAAAAAAAAGAGTACTGTATCAGTAGTTTCTGTTGTTTGCGCTACTCCCTAAACAGACACCTGAACTCCGTTGGTGTTGGCAGAAAGATTAACATTATCACTGACACAGATTTTACCAATAGCAACAATGAGTTTGTAGCCATTACCAAGTAGTACAGAAAAGCCAAAAAAGATACCTCTAAGCCCCATCCTGCTATTTCACACAGTGACCTGCTCAAGTTAAAGAAAAGTACTGTCCTGAGCCCTGAGACTGCACATGGCTTCCCAGAGGGAAGTGAAATGTTCAAACAGTCACTATATGGTGTTAGTTCAGTGTTACAGTAGCAGTGTACACTTTCTGCACACTTCATTCCATAGTGCAGTCCATCAGTGTTTAATTAGTGCACCTGCAGGTCTCTGTTGGTGTGCATTCAGTGCTGACACAGTGTGTGTGAATTATGTTAATTAGCACTGCAATCACACTGCAAAAGTACTGCAATTAGCAGTGTTTTGTCATCAACACTGCCTGAAGCAGTGTTGGTGCAGCAATACTGGCTGAAGCAGTGTTGCATTTCTTTTTCAGTGTGTGTGAATTATGTTAATTAGCACTGCAATCTCACTGCAAAAGTACTGCAATTAGCAGTGTTTTGTCATCAACACTGCCTGAAGCAGTGATGGTGCAGCAATACTGGCTGAATCAGTGTTGCATTGCTTTTTCAGTGTGTGCGAATTATGTTAATTAGCACTGCATCAACACCTGTAGTGCACTTCAGTGTGCAGTGTGGTTTTAGTAGCACTCCCATCAGCAGTGTTTCAATTCTGTTTCAGTGTATTAGGCTGCATTAAAGATGGTGTTGCATAAAATTCAACAAAAACACAAGTATTCATCATAACAGTGTCAGTGGCTCAGTAGGTAGCCGAGAGATCAGAGGGATGTGGGTTCAGTTCCCACATCTGGTACTTGGGATAATATCCCAGTACTGACACTGTAGTGCAGCATGAGAGGGGTGCTGCACTTCTGAGGTGCCGACTTTCAGATGAGATGTTAAACCGAGGTCCCATCTGCCTGGCTTGGTGGTAGTTCAGGTGGATGTTAAAGATCCCATGGCACTTATCGAAAAGAGTAGGGGAGTTTTTATTGGGAAGAATAAACAGAAAAAGAAAATTCAAAATAACATACAGAAAATAAAATCACTCCAGAAAATAAAGGTTACCACATACAGATAAAAAAAATCCTATATCGGAAAAGAAAAAAAATATACAGATTCAATGTATCACTTCTAAAAAAATTAGACATTTCTACTTATATTTAATAAATGTATGAAAATCTTTCCACCATCTATTGGTTTGTGTTGAGGAAAAAAAACAGCAATCTCTATCATACAATTTTCCCATCTCTTGCACAATTAATTTGGAAAAAACAATGTAATCCATTTTCTTCTGGTAAAGAACCCACTGACAGCGTTCCTGCCATAAATAAAAACAAAGAAAACAAAAAAAAAATAGACAGAGTTTCATGATGAAAAATCAATAAACGTGGGGATATTTACCAATTACCAAAATGTCATAAGTTAAAAAAGCCATCCATTTGAAATTTCATTTTTTGCCCAAAAAACCCATACATTTTTGGAAAAAGAATATAAGAGAAAATGTTCTGTAGATTCTTCTAAATTGATACAATCCATATATGGACAATTTCTTTCTTCTTTGGCTTTGTATTTCGCATTACCTCTAAGGTTTAGTCTTCCATACTTAAGTAACCAAAGGGTTTCCCACATCTGAGGGGGAAGTCTTTTACTATTACGTTGAGATAAGATAAAACGATTATCTGCCTCCAGACAATTTTTAAAACTAGGGACTGTGGGATAGATTAGACCCATCAGAGATTTATAAAGGGATTTTCCATGACAACCTAAAAGCATTTCCTTAGATATACCCCATTTATACAATTTCTGCGCTGCCAGTTTAAAATATAATGGTATATATAAATATTTATTACACCTTGGTGGTACATGTTTCCAAGCCATTAGAAAATTATTTAAGAGTAATTGTACCCAAGCATTACCACCCTCTGTGACAGCTAATAAACCACTATGAACTGTAACTGAAACCACTACTAGATCAATCATTCCAATGCCTCCCTTAGTTTTTTCCAGATAAATAAACTGTCTTTTGATAGGATTAAGCCGGTTTCCCAATAACATTTTCAAAAATAAACTGTAAACCTTAGTTTCTAATATAGCAGATAATGGAAAAAGCTTTGCTACATGTTATAAGCAGGGTAAAAGAAACTGCTTAGAAAGTTTGATACATTTCTGCTTTGTAAGCTTCCACTGCTTCCATCTTAGAACTTTAGGCTCAATTTTCTTTAAAGCCATTTCCCAGTACTCCAGTGGCAAGTTTTTTGAGCCAAATAAAATGCCAAGAATGACAATGGGTTCCATAGAAAATATGCCAAACTCTCTTGCCAGTAAATCATGTCCTGTACCAACAAACAAGCCTTGTGTTTTAGTAAGGTTTAATTTTGCATTAGAGATACTGGCATATTTTGTAAATTCAAATAAAAAAGGTTAAAATAAGCATGATTTGAGAAAAAAAACAACAAACATAATCTGCATAAGCTTGTACTACCAACTGCCATGATATACTCATGCCTGAAATGCCTTCCCATGTAGGAGTATCCACTAACCTTTTTAATAAAGGGTCCAAAGAAAAAATATATAACAAAGGGCTTAGTGGACAGCCCTGCCTAACCCCTGTATGGACTGAAAAACCTGAAACAATCTGACCCTGTATTACTGGGAAAATATAAGAAGATTGGTATAGGAGTGTTATATTCTGTATTATCTGAATAGAGACATGACAGAGTTTCAAAACTTGATATAAAAAAGGCTGATAAACTCTATCGAAGGCTTTTTCCAAGTCAGCTGCCACTATACAATTTGATGCTCCTAAATTTGCGGAGTGTTCAGTCACGTCCCTAATGGTCATTAGAGCAGATTGTACTGTATTGTTCTATTAGGAAGGCCACAGTAGTGTTGTGGAGAGAATACTTTAGCTGCATAATGTTTTAATCGATTGTTAAGTAAAATGGTTAAAATTTTGTATTCTGAATTTAATAAAGTGATAGATCTCCAATTTTTGATATCAGTTCTATTTCCAGTTTTAAACAAAAAAAATCATTAACCCTTCTGAAAAGGAAGGATACATAGTATTTGTCTGAAAAAAATAATCAAAAAACAATTTTAAACAAAGTGCTATAATGTGTGAAAAGGATTTGTAGAATTTATTAGAAAGACCATCATTCCCTGGTGATGAATTATTATTCAATGATTTGATGGCTACCTCAATTTCAGACACAGTTATAGGTTCTTGCAAGGCTGAAATCTCACTTGGAAAAAGCGGGACTGAAATGTCATGTAAAAAAAATTGAATACTTTCCTGAGAAATTAAAGTTTTAGGAGCTAAGGAGAGAAAATTATTATTTAGCAAGTCATTAATCCCTTCAATTGTAACTATATGGTTTCCTGCTTGGTCTACTAAATAATCAAGATTGGTAGAGGTTTTAAAGGACTTACAGGCTTCATAAGGGTCACCAATAGGAGATTTCTGAGTCCCATTACATAATAAGGCCTGAACTGTTTGGGCTCTATCATATTGATATGACTGCATTTCTTTTTTTAATTGTGCAATTTGATCTGTGTAATCAAATTTTGTAGTGTATGAAAAAATGTAAATGTTTTGCAGTTGTTGTCTGAGCGAGAGATATTTTAAAAACTTCTTATTCCCAGTCTTTTTCCCATATTTTATAAACCACTGTTTTAAATCAGATTTAGTAGTTTTCCACCATTCCCCTATATTAGGGTATAGAAAAGCTACTGATAATCTAGCTACAAGAAGATTAAAAATAGTACGCTGGACATATGAATTTAATAAAATGGAAGAATTGAGTTTCCATCTATTCGATTTTGGGAGGGTTTGTGCTCTATCTAACAACTGCTTACATACCCCCTAGAAATCAAACCCTGGCACTAGCATCCCTTACGGATTACCTCTCCTCACTGCCTCACCCCTCGGATCAAATACTAGTGGGTGACCTTTACATCAATTGGCTTAGCCCCACTTCCTCCTCAGCAAGTGACTCCTTCACTGCGGTAGATATGACCCAACTCTTCACCCACCCCACTAGGACCAACCCAAAGAGAGGCACTAGTACTTTTATTGATGTGGTCCTTTCCAATCACCCCAATCAGATTGTTGACATCCAAGTCCTTCCCGACTCGCTTAGCGATCACTCCCCCATACTTTTTCACTGGACTTCCTCAGTAGCCAAATCATCAGCACAGTCTTTTCCCCGGCGGCGCCTGAAGCCTGGAGGCCTGAAAAAGCTCAAGGATCTCTTGGCAAAAATTGATTGGTTGCCTATTCTGTTTGCCCCTGACATTGACACTGCACTTTCCTTCTTTATCCAAACATTCAATAAAGCCTGTGATATCTTTGCTCCTCTGTCAGTCCGCCGATCCAAGATGCAAAATTCCCCCTGGGTGACCCCGGCCCTGATCCAACAACTTAAACATAGGGATAATCTATGGCACCTTGCTACTGAGACGGGCCGGCCTAGTGATAGACAGGAGTACGCGGCTGCCAGAAACAAGTGTACCTGGGCCATCAGAAAGGCCAAGGTTGATCATTATCAGGCCTTGCTTACCTCCTCTTGGGGGAATCCCAGAACTTTCTGGGATAGTATCAAACAGTTAAATGGAAGTACGCGCCCCTCCCTCCCTCACAGATCAGCATCAATGGTTCTATCTCCTCCGATCCTGCCCTTATTGCTAACTGCCTCAATACCACCTTTACAGATCTGAGCTCTATCCTCCCGAAGGACTTTTTCAACCCCCCCCCTTGTCAGCACCAGTCTTTACACACCCGTACTTTCACCTCTGCCAGGTCATTGCTCAAGAACTCAGACCTCTCCTAGTCAACGCCCTTAGGAGCAACAGTAAGGGTAGTGACACCCTGGACCCCTGTATCCTTTGGCAAGTTCTAGATCTGGTCCTTTCGCCTATTACCAATCTATTCAACAGATCTCTCTGTCTGGGGCAATTTCCAGCAATCTGGAAAATTGCCACAGTCACTCCCATTCATAAAGGTGGAGACAGGACCCAGGCCAAAAATGACCGGCCTATCTCCATTCTCTCTCCCCTTTCCAAAGCCTTGGAAAAAGTAGTGGCCTCCCAATTTACTGACTACCTCTCCAACTATAACATTCTCTGCCCTGAGCAACACGGTTTCTGGTCTGGCCACAGTACCACTACTGCCCTCCTAGAATTCTCTAACTTTCTCCACTCCTCCCTGGACCAGGGCTCCTTGGCTGCGGCTGTGTTTGCAGACCTTTTGAAAGCTTTCGACACCATCTCCCATCCCCTCCTTCTAGATGCCCTCAGTTACTCTGGCTTTGCCGCTGGGCCTATCTCCTGGTGTGCTAGCTATCTGTCAGTCCGGTCACAGCGCGTAAAAATTGGGGGGGCTGTCTCTGGCATACGTCCCATCCTCTCCGGTGTCCCCCAGGGCTCCATTCTTGGTCCCCTACTCTTCTCCCTTTACCTTAACTCCCTCCCGGGCTCCTGTAGTGGTAAAATACTATTGTATCGGATGACGCCGTCATATTTGCCACTGATCGTAACCCTATCGCACTCCAGGACTCCCTGCAAAGATCCTTTAATAATGCTGAGGGTTGGTTCAAGGAGCGTAGGCTGGTTATAAATCTCAAAAAAAACTAAAACTATGGTCTTTGCTCACCCACAAAACAAGTTTTGCAACTTTCAGCTCCAGATACACTCAAGCTCCAAGCTTATGCTTGAGCAAGTCTGCTCCTATAAATACCTTGGAATCCACTTCGACTCCTCCCTCTCCTTCCATAGCCACATCTCAGCCCTTGCCACAACAGCGAATATCAGACTAGGCATACTACACCGGCACAAAAAGTGTCTACCCCCGAGGCCCTTCGACTCGCAGTCACCTCATCCATACTGTCACTAGTGGATTATGGGTTGCCAGTGTATGGCTCTGCTGATCAGACAGCTCTCAATAAAATTCACACCTTACTGAATAAAGCTTGCAGGCTAATCACAGGTGCCCCAGGCTAACTCACACCTGTCAGTTATACGAGAAAGCTGTATTGCTTGACCTTGATGAATGGCTCAAATATCAGACCTGTATCATAACTAAATAAACCCTTCTTGGGCTATCCCCACCAGGTCTGATGGCCACCACACAATGTACTAACTCACAAGTGCACACCCGCTCCGCTGACAAAACCACCCTATTGATCCCTTGGGCTAGGACTGCGCACGGTCAGCGAGCCTACGGCTATAGAGCCCCTTCTGGTTCAACACCCTGCCCCCATTCATCTCCGATGCCCCTTCTATATCCTGCTTCAAAACCTCCCTACGAAATCACCTAATCAGTATTCGTAGCTGCACTTGCCATACTAGTTTTAGCAGGGATAAACAATATGACAAGGCCACCTGAAAGCTGCTTATGACTACTGTATGTTGACTGCTGGATGTTACTTTCTGTTTATTGCTTGCTATTGTTTCTCTTGATGTACCACCCATTGTTTCTGTACATGCTATTGCTTACTTGCTGTTGTAATGTGACCTACCTTTATGTGACAAGGTACCTTTGTAAATGAGCCTCTGGCTCAAAGGTCTTCTCAAACCGCTGTACTAATAAATAAATAAATAAAGAAGATTAAAAATAGCATGCTGGACATATGAATTTAATAAAATGGAAGAATTGAGTTTCCATCTATTCGATTTGGGAGGGTTTGTGCTCCTAAATGAATAGTACAAAATAAAAAAGATGGTCCGAAAATTCTACTGGACAGGATTTGAAATCTCCAACTGGTACATTAGGGGAAACAAATAATCTATTGTGGTAAAAAATTTACTGCAAACATACTGTATGTAAAATCTGGCCCTGAAATCTGATGTTTCCTACAGTCTATAAGATCTGCAGTTTTCACCAAATGATCTAAAGCATGGGAATCACAATAGATTTTTTTTTAACCTGAGAAAGAGAAGCCTCTTTCTTCAGATGTAAAGTACAATTAAAATCTCCTCCGAAAAGAACTAATAAGTTAGTAACTAGAAAAGGTTGAACAGCTTTCAAAAGAGCTACCCTCTCAGCTTTAGTTTGGGGATTATAAATATTAATAAACCTAAAGTTTGTTTCTTCCCATAAACCATCCAATATCAAAACCCTACCTGCATTTAAATCCATTAGTTTCCTTATAGTGAAACTATAAGAATTAAAAAGAATACCAATACCATCTGCCTTGTCTGGACCGAATGACCAATAGGAAGGACCCCATTGCCAATCCCTTTTAAAAGCTACTAGTTGTTCTGCAGAATGCATTCAAGTTTCTTGCAAGAAACAGACGTCAATTTGTAAGTCATGAACATACTGAGAAACTGCCAGACGTTTCTCATAATTAAGAATACTGTGCATATTAAAAGAACCCCCCAAAAATGTAGTCATGTTTGTGAAAAGTTAATGTTCAGTAATTTTTTTTCCTTTTTTTCTTCTTTTTGCCCTTATAATCCCCAGTACTCTGAGAAGGAGGTTCTAAGGTCAAGGCTTGCGAATCTGAATCTCCGTGATCCATTTCTGAGTCACCCCAAAAAAGTGCTGAATAGGAATTTTCAGTCTCCAAAGGTTCTGGGGAAGGGGGGGGTGGATTTTGAAGATCTAGTAGACCTTCTTCTGGAAAGAGGGGAAGCAACAAAGGGTGCAGAAAAAGACTCCTCCGAACCTGGAGGATCTTTATAGCAAACAGGAAGTAACAGCTGTGACTCTGAAACAGAGACTTTATCTGATATCAGAATGGTATCCTGAGGAAGTTCTACTGGGCCTGTTACTAAAACAGGATGGGGGGGTTGAACTAATGTGATTTTAGGTAAATCAGAAGAAGAATGTGATGGTGGTGAGGGGCCTGGCGGAAAACGCTTTGGTGGGGGGGGGGGTTCCAAAGGAGCTATTGTCTCTTGTGCTTGATGTATGAGCAATTCAGGGCTGACACAGGAAGCTTTGTTCTTCACAGCCCAAGGGCAATCTCCAAAAGTGTGACCATACTCTTCACATAGATCACATTTCATGTGATTGACACATTGCATTGTGACATGGCCTATTTCTCCGCAATTATCACAACACGGTTTATCACAGGTACTTGATAAATGAGTATAGGCCCCACACTTATAACAAGCTCTCGGCTGCCCCCCATAAAAAACAAACCCCTCTATCCCTTCCTAAAAGAAAGGAATTAGGTATGTGTTCAATTCCGGAATCATTCTGTCTGAGTTTAACTTTATATTTCCAACCTCCCGTCCAGAATTTTTCAGAATCCAGAATTGCTTCTGGAGTACTAAGCACATCACATTTTTGATTAAGCCAAAATGTAATATCTTCCACATGGACCCCCTCATTCCGAAACATAACTGTAACATACTTTACAAGAGGCTTTGTAAGCAGAATCACTAAAAAGGGGGTCCATATGGGAGAGAACTTAACCTGGCCATAACATTCCCAAAACAAGTCTAAAGCATGTGATGTCTGAAAAATGACGTCAAAGTTATCTTCTCCTGATATATTTATAAAAGCAAAGACATCAGTATGTGAAAAATGCAAGGAGTCTTTCAATAAAGTCCTGCCAACATAACAGCGGTCTGGTCTTTCCGCTAAGTCCCCTTTATATCTAATACGGACTGCATTTCTTCTAGGGGCTGCTTCTTTTTTTGCATGTGTAAATAAATCTGACATCAAAGGTTTTTGATGAGTATCAATGTTTTTACTGTCCTGATAAGGATCTTCCGTATGATTTCCTTGTAAAGACTTAGTTTTATCGGGAACAATAATAGGTTCTTTATTCTGTCTGCATTCGAGATCTGTATTGAATGCTAAAGTCTCTACTACAGTCTCAGATAAATCCTGTGGATTAGTTGGCGCGGTCATAGGTAGTGTTTTTGGCCCTGGTTTACAATCTGGTGAAGCCAAAGTAAAATCAAGAGTCGAGTCCCATGCTGGATCTGGAAGCCAATTTCCCCCAGACATTTTTTTCCAACCCGCTTCTAAAAGTGTTTTATGGAGACCAAGTATAGCTGGATAAAGCTGATCCTTCAACGGGTGTAACATTAGTGGGAGAAACAGTAGAATTTTTAAGAATCTGTTGTGCATTGGAAACAGTAAAATTCTCTTGAGGCACAAAGTTTCTGCTTGAATCTGCACATTTTTTAATATTTGCAAGTTCAGTAAATGAAATACTGTGGCAGAAGATTGCTGATTATGCACAGTTTGATATTGCACAGGGTTTTGTGGTTGCATCAACCTGTCGAGTGTCTCAGGGGGTTTGAATACAAAACCGGCCGCTTTAGAAAGCTAAGGACCTGGCTCACAATCCATGCTATTCCCCTGTAATTTAACAGTCAGTTTGCTCATATTGAAACCAAAAGGATTTTGACTGTATAAAAGTACAGCTGAACACACTGAAGGCTTTTGGCACACTTCTACCTTAGTAGAGTTTGAACTGCCAGCCTGTAACACCTCAGCATTAGTTTTAATTAAAAAAGGCGTCATAGGAGGAAATGACTCACCCGGCCTCGGCGAAACCTTTGATGCTGCTGCATCAGACGCTGAACTGACAGCTGAAGGAGCCCAAATGACAGCAGATCCATCATGCTGTTCCGAATTAAAGGCAGATCGACTAGATAAAACTTCTTGCTCAAATTTCTAATTTTCGGTGAATGCAGCCTTTCTTTCAGGTGTTTGTCCCTCAGAGCAAACTTTGGCCAGATTTGATTTAGAAACAGCGGCAAACATATCTTCTGCTGAAGCATAAACATCAGTACCATCTTCGTCTTTTCCATAAACAAGTTCCTGATTCATGTTTTCTTTCGCAGCTTCTGGCAATATGTTGGTAGAAGAGGAGGCTAGCTCTCCTACCTGAAGTGCATCCTCACACCGTTCAGCCTTGCTCCGAGTGGCCATCCCAAAACTCAGACGGACAAAATCTCCCCCTACTGACGGCAATGCAGTAGGGGAATTTCTCCGGTGTCCTGGCTAAATTTCCCTCATTTACTAAAAATACCACCAACAGTTTAATTTGGTTCAAGGTCAGTTGGTATTCATCTGTATCCCCTTCCCCCGGGTCATGCCTGAAAATAGGCAGGATTTGTCTAGTGCACTAACCCGGTCAACAATAAATAATAAGAATTACCAATTAGAATAAATACGAATGATCAAGTTTTACCATTTCTTGCACGTTAATTATGGGCAGACATTTGTGTTATGTCCATCAGCTTGCCTGTGCTGATCTGATAGCTATAGAATTATTCAGACACATAAACAAGCTTGAAAATGTGCACAGTACACAGTACTGTTGTAGGATTACCATTGGTCCAAATCACAGGAAAGTCCATATCTGTGTAGCTATATCTTGCATGAAAATACTACATGTCCTATAATAGAAACAACATTTACTGAATGTTTCAAAAAACAAATACCTTTAAACAGCATAAACTGTACCATGGCCTGCAGTGCGTCCAGTATTGTAAGCAGCACTCCTGTCAGCCATCTATTCTGCCCTTGTCTATGCACAATATCTGCTTTTGCTGCTCCTTTACACAGAAAGTTAGTAGTAGGGGAGGTAGTATAGTGCAGTGGTTTAAGCCTCTGAGCTGCAAACCTGGAGACCTGGGTTTGAATCCCACAGCCCACACTTACAGACTGTGAGACCCTGAGCAAGTCACTTAACTTCCTTATGCTCCCAGATCGCACCTGTAAGCAAGCTTTCAGCTTAGTGTGTCTCTCCTCCTGATTATTAAAAAAACAAATAACTATGGTGAGATAGTCCATAGGAACAGTTTACCAGCGCTGCTGGACCACTTGTAAGCACATGCTCAGATGAACAGGACTGCTCCAGCTGATAATTGGCATGTATACATGCAGCTAGGAGTTACTGGGTAATTCTTTTTTTAACCGGTAACTACTTACCCGGTAACACTAGTGTGCATGTAAATGTAGTGAATGTGTCCGAATAAGCAGTATCACCCAGTTGAGAGGAGCCCTCAGTTCAACATAACATCACCTTTTGCTCTGAAATACACTGTAAGGTGTCCTCACACCTGATGGGGTGTTTACTGCTTATAATATAATAAGTCATATGACTCCAGTTCAAGTCGGCCAAAGTTGAGACCCCAAAAATTATAGATACACTACTTCAAAAGTGTGGGCTCCATAAGTAGCTGAAACTTTAATTAAAATGATGCATATAGCTATCTTTTTAGGGTCTTACCCCCAGTGACTCCTCCATCACTGTATTAGTGTCCTTGTGAAGCTTAAGAGATGAGACTAACACAATTAAACTTGCAAAAACCTTGTAACCTGTCATGAAACGGGAATTTAGGAGTCTAAATCTCTCCTGCGATTTCTCACTGTCCACCGCATTCTCCTTACTTCAGTTTTTTTTTAAGGTTTTCTTTAGCCTGGGACTTTGTCTTTATGACTCCCTTTCCAGCTCCAAAAAGTGACTGCAGCTATACAGTACCTTTCTCAGGCAAAGGCACCAAAAAGTAATATAATTGGCCAGGGTATCCTATTTTCCTCTCCCAGGCATTCAATTACGATAAATCTTCTTTATGTGCGACAACTCTCCAGCACTTAATATGGATCCTGCCTAAACAGTGGCTTATCTTTCAGCATGCCAACTAGCACTCCACAACCAGAAAAACACATACAGCTGAGCTGAGAAACACTGCTGCCTTTTACACACAATTCCACACTGTCAGGAAAGCTTTTAACAAATATATGGTGCCTAAACAAAACAAAAGCTCCACTCAAGTGGCTCATAACCTGAGCAAAGAAAAAATCTGTTGTTGCCGGTTAAATACTTACAAAACCAACCAGCAGAGTGCTACATGCACTTAGAACTACATAGTGTCCATAAGCGTAGCAGCACTTAACTTCAATATAAGCAGAGTGCAATTTAAACATTTGTTCCTTTCACCAGTGTAAAATAAATAAAAAAATGCGGCTTATTTAGCAAAAAAATTTACAAGCAGGCAGCCCGCTGGTGCAGAGGCATGGCTGCCATCTGTGGTGCTGATGACCTGGGTTCAGGAACACATCCAGGTGTAGGATGGCCGGCCGGGGAGAGCGGGATTGGTGTCCATAGGACTGCTCTCCTGCTCTGGAGGAAGGGGGGCTGAGTGCCTGGTGCAACATGGACCCCCAGCGGAGGCTAGGGGTACCACAAGCGTTCCGGCGCCTGAATGTAAGGGGGCTGTCATTGCACATCCCAACCCCTGGAAAAACCTAGGAAAATGCCGGCTCCCCGCTAATGAGCCGGCTCCAGCGCCGACCCTTCTGGCCACCTAACTCCGCTGTCGGTGGCCCCTTTCGGGGGGGTCAGCCACAAGCATGTTGGGGTCGGACACCAGAGCAGGCCGAAAGTCATTCGTGGGGTTAGGGGAAGCCGATAAAAAAATACTTAAAAAAAAAAAAATTTACAAACAAGCTTCTTCTAGGAGTGGAGCAGGTTGCAGCCGTCTTGCTGCTCCACCCCTCGAAAGCAATAAATAGCAGCTTACTGATTTTAACATGTGCAAGCTGTCACACCCTAAATAAAGGGCCAATTATTTGGGGGGCTGGGTTCAATTGAGGATCCCAGTTTTTTTATTTTATCAGATTGCCTGCCCTCCTGATTCCAATTTACTGTACATTTGAAAAACACTTAGATGGAGATCTTCGACCTAAGCTTACTTACATGTTTGTCATATAGGCACAGTCTTAATTTTTTTCCTCCTCTATGTGTCAAGACTGACTTACTCATGCCTCAGACTGCCACACCAACATAATTAAGCTCTTTGATGGTGCCGGGCCTTTTACAAATATGGACTTGAGATTTTAAATAAATCACCATGGTACATTTTCTTTTACCTGATGCTACAGAGTTCTACTACGATGTTTGGCATGATTTAGTAACTGCTTGCTCTAGACAGTGAGATGTACAAAATGTCGGCTCAAGCCTTGGATTAATTTTATTTACTGTTTTAATTATTTATTGATTTATTATGTTATGTACAGGCGTCTTGGTTTCGGAAAGGCGCCTTTTACAAATAAAGTTTGATTTGATTTGATTTGATTTGAAAGCGATGCTCGAGAAATATGCTCCCTTTTTAAAATCCTAATCTCCGCCTCATTTTTTTTTTTTTTTTTACACTTTTGTTTATCCACCTCACACACGATCCTGGACTCTCTCAGATGAGGGCTCTCAGCTTACCTCCATCCCACCTCCTCGTAGACTCAGTCCTGACTCTCGGTCATCCATGCTCCTCCACTATCAGGCATCCACACCCCCGAGACTGCTATTCCAAACTGTGTGGACATCCCGTGACTCGGGGATGCTCCAAGGTCAGCTGGCGCACTTGACTGTTGGGTGTGGGGTTAGCTCCTGGTCCCCATCATCACCTACCAGGATCGGGTACATTTTTTTCCTTGTTCTGGTTTCCCCTGGGGCCTTGGATGTGCAATGGACTTCTGCACGCTGAGTGCGCACTCCCACGCACTCCCGCGCACCCCCGTTGGACATCCTACCAAGGCTCCACCACGCAACGCTGCAGGCCATTCTGGTGCTATGCTCCCAGGCTCCCCTAGGAGCCACCAGAGATCGGCCATCTGAGATGCCCCTTCCCTGGGAAAGGAGAGCAGTCCTGTGGATGCTCAATCCTTTCCCACCCCTGCCAACCCATGATGACCCGGGCTCGCTCCAGAACCCAGGTGGCTGGTGTGGCACAAGGTGTGGCATCCAGCACCTCAACCCTCAGCACCACTGGGCTGGTGTGAAACCTCTGCCTCTTGGTCCCACAACAGAGTTGGCCTGTTTCTAGAGCCCATAGCCAGTCCCACATAAAAATAGCATATAACGCATGCTGCAAAACAGCTCATAATTGCCACTGCTCCCTCTCATCAGCAAAACACAGTGCTGAGCTGTGCACTTACTTGATTCCCACAAATGGAATTAAAGCTGGGACCACCACACTGCAATGTTTTTTTGGGTGGTGATGGGTGGATGGGGGCACAAGATCCTGCAAGTATCTGAAATCCTCCTCGATCGCTCACAAAATATCCCATTGCGTCAGAATGCTGTAGTAGGCAGAATCACTCGTGTGCACCTCTTAAAGGAACACACTCTCTACTATCCCATGTGGGTGTAGTGCGAGGAGTGAGCGCGGCAAGCATCATATTTTATGAAAATTTCAGGATTTTTCACATAGTGAGTGCTCTGATCTACCCATAATGAAGTTTTTGGTACTGCAGTATGTTTCACTGAAATGGAAAACAATGGGTTAAGGAACTGTTGCATGAATACTACAACCACGTTTTAATATGAAATGTGGGGGAGTGGGGTTGGGAGGATAGGGCTTAGAGGGGCTGTGGGGGATAGGGCTTAATTTTGTGTAAATTCATCGATGCATGTTGCAGCAATTGTTGACATCAGGATGTTGCTCAAAATCCACAGACAGTTGAGCTTGTGAACTACTGAAATGTTAAAATCTATAGGCATGACATCATCACGCATGCTGGTGGGGTAGGGGGAGTGGCTTGCAGGTGGGGAAGGGAGTGGCAGCTTATGGGGAGTGTACAGATGGTTGCAGGATGAAGTGCTGCTTCATGTGGAGTGGTGATGTGTTGGTTGCTGGGGTGGAGTGAGTGTTTTGCTTGCACAGGTGGCCGTGCAGGTCCAGGGGTTGAGAGTGGACCTGCAGGTACGTGTTGGTGGGTCTGGCTGTGTCAGGGTGGGTGCTGGTCCATCTGGCTGGGGTTAGTGGTCGTGCTGGTCCGGGGGTGGGAGTGGGTGTGCAGGTACATGGGGGTGGGTTGGCTGCATCAGGGTGGTGGGTATGCTGGTCCATCTGGCTGGGGATAGTGGCTGTGCTGGTCGTGGGGCTGGGAGTGTGCCTGCAGGTACATGGGGGGGTGAGTTGGCTGCTTCAGGGTGGATGTGTGTGCTGGTCCATCTGGCTGGGGATAGTGGCCGTGCCGGTCCAGGGGGTGGGAGTGGGTGTGCAGGTACGTGGGGTGGGTTGGCTACATCAGGGTGGGTGGGTGTGCTGCTCCATTTGGCTGGGGATAGTGGCCGTGCTGGTCAGGGGTGGGAGTGGGCATGCAGGTACATGGGGGTTGGTCGGCTGCATCAGAGTGGGTGGGTGTGCTGGTCCATCTGGCTGGGGATAGTGGTCTTGCTGGCCCGGGGGCTGGAAATGGGTGTGCAGATATGTGGGGGTTGGTCTAGCTGCATCAGGCTGGGTGGTTGTGCTGGTCCATATGAACATATGAAGAAGCCAGCAGAAGAAGGACATTTGATCTATCAAGTCTGGTCATATTGCAGGGTCCACAGCTTAAGATAATGTCTCTGCTCTCTCTCCCCACTTCTCCCATCCTTCCTACCCATTATCCTGCCTTCACCATATGCCTATCCCACCCTCTCTTAAAGCTGCTCACTGTCTTCAATGAGAAGACCTCTTCCTGCAGGGCATTCCAAGTTCCCACCACCCTCTCTGTGAAGAAGTGCTATCCTGACCTCCCTCCTAAACCTCCCATCTTCCAATTTAAGACTCTGACCCCTCATGATATGATTGCCACTCAGCTTAAAGAGACTCTCCTTATCAACCTTATTTATCCCTTTTAAGTACTTGAGGATCCCAATCATGTCCCCTCTCTCTCTCTCTCTCTCCTGTCTTCCAGGGAGTACATGTTCAGTGCCCTCAACCTCTCCTCGTATGCCTTGCCATACTGTCCTGCTATTATCTTGGTAGCCCTGCTCTGGACCTTCGACAGCAGGTTGTCCTTTTTGAGGTGTGGGCACCAGAACTGAACTCCATACTCCGTATGCGGCCTTACAGTGACCTGTACAAGGTCAGTATAACCTCCTGTCTCCTACTACTGATCCACCCTAACTATGCATCCCAGCATCTTGTTTGCCTTTGCTGCTGCTTTCTTGCACTGCATGGAGTGCTTCAGGTCACTAGTGATCATCATTCCAAGGTCCTTCTCCTCCTCTGATGCAAATACTCTGACTCCACCCAGGTAATACTCTTTCCTGGGATTCTTGGCTACAATATGCATAACATTGCATTTCTTATCATTTAAGCCAAGCTGCCAGATCCTGGACCCAGCTTTTCCAGACCTTCCTGTAGGTCCTGTATCCCTTCAGCTGTGTCCACTCTCCCACAGAGCTTGTTGTCATCTGTGAATAGACACATTTTGCCTTTAATGCCATCCACAATGTCATTGAGGAAGTCATCTGGCTGGGGATAGTGGTGGTGCTGGTCTGGGGGGTGGGAATGGGTGTGCAGGTCAGTGTTGCTTGGGCAACTGGCCATGCTTGTCCAGGGTGTGGAAGTGCAGGTACCTGGGGGTGGGTTGGCTGTGTCAGGATGGGGGTGGGTGGGTGTGCTGGTCCATCTGGATGGGGATAGTGGCCATGCTGGTCTGTCGGGGGTGGAGATTTGCTGTGCTGTATTGCTCTGCCATCTTTGTGCTGCTCACCTACCCTACTGGCTTCCTTGTGCTGCTGATTTGCACTTTCTGCTTTCTTGTCCTGCACCTTGACTGCAGGCAGGATAGGAGAGATGAAGGCCCGATCTGTACTTTGTTTTCTATAAATATTCCGTGGGAAAGTGCATCCTTACAAACATTTCTTTGGAATACCATTGTAATACCTGTTGTTTACCATTGTACTATCACTGCGATTTCCAATGAACTACCATTGTGGGGTTCCATAAATGGTATCACAGAGAATCTGTTCCAATTCCACTGTGATACCATTGTAACCATTGTGATACCATACAGACAGTGGTAGTTCACTGGTAACACCACCTTTTCTGGTACCACAGTGGTAACAAATGTGCACCATTGTGATACCACTGGTTGTTGGTATCACACTGGTTTTAGTCCAATTCCAGTGTGATACCACTGTGTCCACTGTGATACCATTAACCCACAGTGGTAGCACAGTGGCAAACATTTGTGCAATGGTAGCGCAATAACAAACACCAGTGTGATACCACTGCAATTGGTATCACAATGGATTTGTTTCAATTCCATTGCACTATCATTGTGACCACTGTGGTACCATGTGTCAGTGGTAGCATAATGAGTGCACCTGCAGTGGAAATACAATGGTCTCCTTCCATGCCTTATGTTGGTGGTACCACAATGGTCATGCAGCATGGTATCACAATGGCCTGCCTTGGTCACTGGTAGCAAAATTACCACATTGTAGGGGAAACCTGCCGGTGGAATGATCCAAAAAAATAATGGCACATCCAACAAGATCAGACACCCACACATCTTATTGTAGGTGCCATCCAACATCAGCTAATCACCAGCTGTACATTGGAAATCCCAGCAAAGTTATCTATATACCAGTCATACCCCTGATCTATGCTACACAGTGTCTTCCTAGCCTCACAACATGGTGCCGCATGATGTTATGCTTATATGCAGTGCAGGAACCTTCCTAGTTCACATGGAAAGCACAAAGTGACCTTGTGGGACACTCCTCCTTCTTACAAAAATGAAACTGAAGTAAATAACCCCAATACTTCCTGTTCCTAAAAGTAGGGGAAAGGGTCTTCATGGGAGTGCAGACAGTTTCAGCCCATCCCAGTGTTACCACCATGGGTTGCTCTAATGACTTCTCCCTGGAACAGAATTAACAGCAGCTCAGCTGAGAAGTGACCTTTTTCAGATGGTATCCTGATTTGCTGCAGGTGGGGCAGGAAAAAACAAATCTTTAATGGATTATTTATGGCTCACATTTGGCTGCATCTGCAGTGTGTAAATGAGCAGATTTTGCATATGGATTTGCATAGAAACATAGAAGGTATGGAGAGATAAAGACCTCAATGGCCCAGCCAGTTTGCCCATTTTCCCTGCCTACTGTGCCATTGCAGCTCCTATGAAATATCTAGCCCCCCCGACCATTCTTTCTATAAAGATTCTTTTTACATAGTAAATGCACTTGCCCCAATACATCCTGATATGTCTGACTTCATATTTCTCTCGTCATTTCTCTCAGAATTCTTTTTTAACTTTTCTTACCAAGAAAACATGATGCCATGATGCTCTCCTCCCACCTTGGAACTGCTGTCTCTCCTCACTACTTCATATAGTTTGATGTGCTACATGACCATAATAGGAAGGATCTTTCTTTGACAGACTCTTGAGCAATCTCTGACATCCCACTACTAGAAAACAGGACAAATAAGAAAAGGGTTAAAAAAGCAAACTGTAAAACATAAAGAATACTGGATGGACAACTAAGCACAACCAGTGGGTTCTGCCACAGAGAGGTTCTGATTCCCTCTGACCTCAAAAGCGAAGCTTGAGAGGACTGTGGGAATCAGAATCCCAAGGTGGTGGAACACATTGGTTATACATAAAGTTGTTAATCCTGTATTGTTTATAGTTCATAGTATTAAATGTGTGCATTGTGTTTTTTCTCTTTCACAATGAGACTGACTTGTACAGTCTTCAGACATTCTAGAATGCTGTTCTACCACAGAAGGGTACAATCACATTCCTTGACCTTTGAACTGTGGTACAATAGCATTTTGAAAAGGATGGATTTCTATATAGACCAATGCTCTACTATACACTATATAGAGGAAAATGCCTGATGTATAGGTGATAACCATGGTATAATCACCTCGAGTGGTTGCTAGGGCATCAGTAAACCCTGAGAGCACAGCTCAAGAGGTTTACAATTGCTCTAGCAACCCACGAAAGATGTTTACACCACGGTTATCACCTGTACATCATGCATAGTCATTTATAGTGTATGGGACTCGACATGAGAAGTTACCCCCCGAACACAAGTAATTTAGCCTTACCTTATTAATGAATCTGCACTCCAGCCACATGATTGTGTAGGAAAACAATTTATTAGGATACACGGACTGAATGACAGTGGGCCAAAATAGCACCAGAGTTAAAATCTCTATCAGACCTAGCGATTGCTAGACTCAGTAACAGTAAACTATGACAATTGGAATGTTATTTGAATACTGTACTGAGACTAACAATCACATTCTGAGTGTGTAGAATACTGAATAACATAGGCATTCCGTTTTGTAAACCCACTGCTATGATATAGATGAGATAGGTTTATAAGGTTCTGATATCACAACAGTGGGATTACAAGGTTGTAATCTGTTTGATTTCAGTAGGAAATAAGGGCTACCCATACATTATAAACTAGTAATGTACAGTTAACAAGACGAGGCAGCAACAATTTAATTCACAGGTTACAATTACTGCATATAGCAGTAGCACCCTAATGACACCTAGCAGTAGTGTAACTATTTAATAAACAAAATAACATTACTTTGATATATTTATTCTTTTTTTATGGAAACAGATTTAGACAGCCCCAGTTTTATTGAAGCAATAAGGCACGACAGGGCATTGGTTGAATGAGGTTTACCCCATGCTCAGGGGCATTGTAAGGCAAGAGGTGAAGCCCTGACTGTGAGGTAAACCTAGTATAACCAATGTCCCTGAAGTGCCTTATTGCTTATATAAAATGGACCCAGAGGCAACTTTTAAAAAACAAGCACTCTAAAAGTTTTCAAATCCACAACAATTATAATAAAATGATGCTAAATAATGTAAAATAGTCCATCCACAGATGTTTTACACCTGTAAGTCATTTGTCTTTCTTCATATTAAGCACATTGTGTGATTGTTTACCGTGGAATAAAAGAATTCAAAGCTTTGCATTATTCCAGTAGAAGAGTGCTTCTACCCCTGTCCTACACACGGAATGGCATCATGGAATGCATGAATTCAAAATTCTTCAGAGTTCCACTAGCATACACACACAGGCCTCAAGTCGAGCCAGAACCTCAATTTTATCTGTTGCCAGGTAAGGAGCAGGGAGTTCTCTAGCAAACTGGGTGGGCTAGGAGGGAGATTTTTCATGGTCATCAAAGAAATACCAACAATGGAAACTCTGAATAGTACTTGATTTTCTATAGTTATGAATATGTGTAAGGAGGGCCTCGAATAAATATAACATTATACAATGGGTTTAAAAATACTCCTCTGTGATTGGCTGGCTGGCACGATTTACCCGTTGTAAATCCTGGCATTACCAATGGGAAAAGGTACCAGCCAGCCGTATCTGCAAATCCCTTTACAGATCAATCCAGCCCGCGATATGTACTCCCAGCTAAACCATGATGCAAAAGCCGGACTTTCAAAGGGACTCCTCATTTGAATTAGCACTCCCCAAAGCCATTTTACATGTTGCAAATTTTTTTTTCACATAAAAAAACACATTGCTTGTGCTTTCTATTTCCCAGTCTCCTGTCCCCTGACAGAAACGAACCACTGTGCTAATGCTGTCTTTCCCTGTTTTGCTCCAGTTTCTATTTAAAAAAAAAAACAACTTACTCTCACCATTTCCCACCCTACAGAAAGCGTTCTGTCCCCAGAAAATCACCGGCTCTCACAGGCATAAATATGGGCCTCTGCCCTCCATGATCCACTTTCCCGATCACGTAGAACAAAAACAAAAATAAACCACAGAATCAGACCTATTCCATTCTCCTAACTGAAAAATTGCACCTGGAAGCAAGCACACTAATAGATGGCAGCCCGTGAGTGTCACATCACACTTTACCACTGAAACAGGGAGAGCATTTTCTTTTTTTCTTATTATTAAAAAGAAGAAACCTGAAGCATGTGGACTGCTCCGAATCAAAATATGGATGTCTTCCGGAGTGAGACAGAGGAGTGAAGGTTCTCTTTGTTTTTTTACCATAGTCTGACCACCATTGACACAGAAAATGTGAGATGAGATTCATACCATGAACAGTGTCCTCAGAGAGAGAGAGAGAGAGAGAGAGAGAGAGAAAGAAAGCGAGCAACAGACTATAGCATGATACAGGCTTTCTCTTTATTTTTTCCTTTTCTAACTGTAACTTTGCCCAAACCAATCACCATTTTTTTTTTTAGAGCCGTAGCTTGGTAATGGGCTGGAAGATCTATATTATCCTCTCTGTCTCCCTCGCGGTACACTCTCTTCTCTCAGTTTGCCAGCTGCTGGGGCCAGCTGCTTGCCACACGTGTTATCTCTTGCAATCTTTATATTTGGGAGAAAAATAATTGTTGTAGCAACCAAAGGTGGGGGTAGGGGTGTGTGGGTTGGGAGGGGGGCTGCCATGTCCTACAAACAACCTTAATTAAGCAATATTCTACCTAGCAACAAGGAACTATTTGACATACAGGGGAACTCCGTTGGTGTTGGCAGGAAGATTAACATTATCACTGACACTGATTTTACCAGTAGCAACAATGAGTTTGTAGCCATTACCAAGCAGTACAAAAAAGCCCCAAAAAATACCTCTATGCCCCATCCTGCTATTTCACACAGTGACCTGCTTAAGTTAAAGAAAAGTACTGTCCTGAGCCTTGAGATCACACCTGGCTTCCCAGAGGGAAGTGAAGTGTTCTAATAGTCACTATGTGGTGTTATTTCAGTGTTACAGTAACAGTGTACACTTCCTGCACACTTCATTCCATAGTGCAGTCCATTAGTGTTTAATCAGTGCACCTGCAGGCCTCTGTTGGTGTGCATGTTGTGCTGACACAGTGTGTGTGAATTATGTTAATTAGCACTGCAATCTCACTGCAAAAGTACTGCAGTTAGTAGTGTTTTGTCATCAACACTGCCTGAAGCAGTGATGGTGCAGCAATACAGGCTGAAGCAGTGTTGCATTTCTTTTTCAGTGTGTGAGAATTATGTTAATTAGCACTGCATCAGCACCTGTAGTGCACTTCAGTGTGCAGTGTGGTTTTAGTAGCACTCCTGTCAGCAGTGTTTCAGTTCTGTTTCAGTGTATTAGGCTGCATTAAAGATGGCGTTGCATAAAATTCAACAACAACACAAGTATTCATCATAATAAGAATTAACAATTAGAATTAATATGAATTCTCAAGTTTTACCATTTCTTGCATGTTAATTATGGGCAGACATTTGTTATACGTCTTTCAGCTTGCCTGTGCTGGTTTGATAGCTATAGAATTATTCAGACACATGAACAAGCTTGAAAATGTGCACAGTACACAATGCTGTTGTATGATGACCATTGGTCCAAATCACAGCAAAGTCCATATATGTGTAGCTATATCCTGCATGAAAAATACTACATGTCCTATAATAGAAACAACATTTACTGAATGTTTCAAAATGCAAATACCTTTAAACACCATAAACTGTACCATGGCCTGCAGTGTGTGCAGTATTGTAAGCAGCACTCCCTTCGGCCATCTATTCTGCCCTTGTCTATGCAAAATACCTGCTTTTGCTGCTCCTTTACACAGAAAGTTAGTAGTAGGGGAGGCAGTATAGTGCAGTGGTTTAAGGCTCTGAGCTGCAATCTGGAGACCTGGGTCTGAATCCCACAGCCCGCACTTACAGACTGTGAGACCCTAAGTAAGTCATTTAGCTTCCTTATGCTTCCAGGTCACACCTGTAAGCAAGCTTTCAGCTTAGTGTGTCTCTCCTCCTTGATTAATAAAAAAAAACAGTAACTATGGTGAGATAGTCCATAGGAATGGTTTACCAGCGCTGCTGAACTGCTTATATGCATGCACATGCTCAGATGAACAGGACTAAATGATGATTAAAATGATGCATATAGATATCTTTTTAGGGTCTTACCCCCAGTGACTCCTCCATCACTGTATTAGTGTCCTTGTGAAGCTTAAGAGATGAGACTAACACAATTAAATTTGCAAAAACCTTGTAACCTGTCATGAAACAGGAATCTAGGAGTCTAAATCTCTCCTGCGATTTCTCACAGTCCGCGGCATTCTCCTTACTTCAGTTTGGTTTTTAAGGTTTTCTTTAGCCTGGGACTTTGTCTTTATGACTCCCTTTCCACTCCAAAAAGTGACTGCAGCAATACAATACCTTTTCTCAGGCAAAGGCACCAAAAAGTGGTATAATTGGCCAGGGTATCCTATTTTTCTCTCCGAGACATTCAATTACGATAAATCTTCTTTATGTGCGACAACTCTCCAGCACTTTATATGGATCCTGCCTAAACAGTGGCTTATCTTTCAGTATGCCGACTAGCACTCCTCAACCAGAAAAATACACACAGCTGAGCTGAGAAGCACTGTGGCCTTTTAAACACAATTCCACACTGTCAGGAAAGCTTTTAACAAATATACGGTGCCTGAACAAAACAAAAGCTCCACTCGAGTGGCTCATAACCTGAGCAAAGAAAAAATATGTTGTTGCTGGTTAAATACTTACAAAACCGACCAGCAGAGTGCTACATGCACTTAGAACTACATAGTGCCCATAAGTGTAGCAGCACTTAACTTCAATATAAGCAGAGTGCAATTTAAACATTTGTTCCATTCACCAGTGTAAAATAAATAAAAAATACAGCTTTTTTAGCAAAAAAATTTATAAGCAGCCAGCCCGCTGGTGCAGAGGCATGGCTGCCATCTGCGTCACTGATGACCCGGGTTCAGCAACAGATCCGGGTGTAGGAGGGCCGGCCGGGGAGAGCGGGATTGAGTGTCCATAGGACTGCTCTCCTGCTCCAGGGGAAGGGGGGGCTGAGTGTCTGGCGCAATGTGGACCTCCAGCGGAGGCTAGGGGTACCACAAACGATCCGGCACCTGAATGTAAGGGGGCCGTCATTGCACGTCCCAACCCCTGGAAAAACCTAGGAAAATGCCGGCTCCCAACAAATGAGCTGGCTCTGGTGCCGACCCCTCTGGCCCCCTAACTCTGCTGTCGGTGGCCCCATTCGGGGGGGTCAGCCCCAAGCAATAGGGGGTCGGACACCGGAACAGGGCAAAAGCCGTTCATGGGGTTAGGGGAAGCCGACAAAAAAAGAAGAATTAAAAAAAAAAATTTATAAGCAAGCTTCTTCTAGGAGTGGAGCAGGTTGCAGCCATCTTGCTGCTCCACCCCTTGAAAGCAATAAATAGCAGCTTACTGATTTTAGCATGTGCAAGCTGTCAAATCCTAAATAAAGGGCCTATAATTTGGGGGGCTGTCTTCAATTGAGAATCCCAGTTTTTTTATTTTATCAGATTGCCTGCCCTCCTGATTCCGATTTACTGTACATTTGAAAAACACTTAGATGGAGATCTTCGACCTAAGCATACTTACATATTTGTCATATAGGCACAGTCTTCATTTTTTTCCCTCTCTATGTGTCAAGACTGACTAGCTCATGCCTCAGACTGCCACACCAACATAATTAAGCTTTTTGATGGTGCCAGGCCTTTTACAAATATGGATTTGAGATTTTAAATAAATCACCATGGCACATTTTCTTTTACCTGATGCTACAGAGTTCTACTATGATGTTTGGGACTATTTCTTTTTTTTTTTGCAAATCATTTTATTTTATAAATGAAACATTTTATAAACAACATACATACATACATAACATTATCCAAATACAAACAATATCCCCAACAAAGGATAAAAAATGCAACTCCTTCCCTAACCCACCCCAACCTTCCCAACTCCCCCGCTTCCCCCAGGCAGCTATCTTGTCCCAATGACAGAAATTAGGCAAGGATGCACCGCAGCCAAAAATAAAGCATTGGCTAGTGGATAAACATGGTCAGGAGAAGGAGGACCAAATATGACTATAAGTTTATAAAATAAAGGAGACAACAAATACTGTGAATATTTCAGGTAACAAGGATACATTTGGTAAATTGAAAGAAAGGGTGGTCTGTAGAGTTAGTAGCCATATCTTTCGTTCAAGGATTGGAAAAAATTGCCCCAACATTTAGAGAATCTGGCTGAAGCATTGTGAAGATTTGAGACTGCCCTCTCAGCGTTTAGTGCGTTCAGGAATTCGTCCCACCATTCTTTAAGGGAAGGAGTCCAGTTGCCTTGCCAATAACGAAGAATCAATAACTTTGTAACCGAGGCAACCAAAGCTATTTGGTATTTCTGGACTCTAGATATACCCTGAGCGTACCTACCAAAAATGCATATCTCAGCTTTAAAAAAGGGGGATAGATCACAATATGGTTGTATCCAGCCTTTAACAGTTTGCCAAAATGTAGCTATTTTAGGGCAGGCCCAAATCTTGTGGAAGGTAGTAGCTAACTGAGCACCACAATCAATGCAGGCCGGAGATGACTGTCTTTTCAGCCTGTACAGCTTGGCCAGTGAATAATACAGTTTGGCACTATTTCATAACTGCTTGCTCCAGACAGTGTGACGTACAAACTGTCGGCTCAAGCACGGTACTTTACAGAGCGATGCTCGAGAAATACTCTCCATTTTTAAAATCATAATCTCTACCTCATTTTTTTTACACTTTTAGTTATCCGCCTCACACATTCCGCCTCACACATGATCCTGGACTCTCTCAGATGAGGGCTCTCAGCTTACCTCCATCCTGCCCCGTCGTAGACTCAGTCCTGACTCTCGGTCAGCCACACTCCTCCACCATCAGGCATCCACACCCCGAGACTGCCATTCCATGCTGTGTGGACATCCTGTGACTCGAGGAAGCTCCGAGGTCAGTCGGTGCACTTGACTGTTGGGTGTCTTGTTAGCTCCTGATCCCCATCTTCACCTACCAGGATCGGGTACATTATTTTCCTTGTTCCAGTTTCCCCTGGGGCCTTGGATGTGCAATGGACTCCTGCATGCTGAGTGCCTGCTCCCATGCATCCCCGTTGGACGTCCTACCTTGGCTCCACCAAGCAACGCTGCAGGCCATTCTGGTGCTATACTCCCAGGCTACACTAGGAGCCACCAGAGAGCAGCCAGCTGAGATCCCCCCTCCCGGGAAAGGAGAGCAGTCCTGTGGATGCTCAATCCTTTCCCACCCCTGCCAACCCACGACGACCCGGGCTCGCTCCAGAACCCAGGTCTCTGGTGTGGCACGAGGTGTCACGTCCAGCGCCTCAACTCTCAGCACCACTGGGCCGGTGTGAAACCTCTGCCTCTTGATTCCTCAACAGAGTTGGCCTGTTTCTAGAGCCCATAGCCAGTCCCACATAAAAATAACTCCAGCTAGCTGGCAAAAATGTGACACATGCTGCAAAACAGTTCACAATCGCTACTGCTCCCTTTCGATCAGCAAAACACAGTGCTGAGCTGTGCTCTTACTTGATTCCCACAAATGGAATTAAAGCTGGGAACACCACACTGCAACTTTTTTTGGGTGGTGGTGGGTGGATGGGGGCACAAGATCCTACAGGTATCTGAAATCCTCCTCGATCACTCGCAAAATGTCCCATCGTGTTAGAATGCTGTAGTAGGTAGGCAGGATCACTCATGCGTGCAGCTGTTAAAGGGAACACACTCTCAACTATCCCATGTGGGTGTAGTGCGAGGAGTGAGCACGGCAAGCATCATATTTTATGAAAATTTCAGGATTTTTCACATAGTGAGTGCTCCGAGCTACCCATAATTAAGTTTTTGGTACTACAGTATGTTTCATTGAAATGAAAAACAATGGGTTAAGGAATTGTTGCATGAATGCTGCAACCACATTTTAATATGAAATGTGGGAGAGTGGGGGTGGGAGGGATAGGGCTTAGAGGGGATGTGGGGGATAGGGCTTAATTATGTGTAACTTCATCACTGCATGTTGCAGCAATTTTTGACAGCAGGATGTTGCTCAAAATCCACAGACAGCTGAGCTTGTGAACTACTGAAATGTTAAAATCTATAGGCATGACATCATCACACATGCTGGTGGGGTAGGGAGAGTGGCTTGCAGGTGGGGAAGGGAATGGCAGCTAATGGGGAGTGTACAGCTGGTTGCAGGATGAAGTGCTGGTTCATGTGGAGTGGTGATGTGTTGGACCGCTGAGGTGGAGTGAGTGTTTTGCTTGCGCAGGTGGCCATGCAGGTACACGGGGTGAGAGTGGGCCTGCAGGTATGTATTGGTGGGGCTGGCTGTGTCAGGGTGGGTGCTGGTCCATCTGGTTGGGGATAGGGGTCATGCTGGTATGGGGGGTGGGAGTGGGTGTGCAGGTACATGGGAGTGGGTTGGCTGCATCAGGGTAGGTGGGTGTGCTGGTCCATCTGGCTGGGGATAGTGGCCGTGCTGGTCAGGGGTGGGAGTGGGTGTGCAGGTGCAGTGGGGTGGTTCGGCTGCATCAGGGTGGGTGGGTGGGTGTGCTGCTCCATCTGGCTGGGGATAGTGGCCATGCTGGTCCAGGGGTGGGAGTGGCCATGCAGGTACATGGGGGTTGGTCAGCTGCATCAGGGTGGGTGGGTGTCCTGGTCCATCCGGCTGGGGATGGTGGCCGTGCTAGTCCAGGGGGTGGGAGTGGACATGCAGCTACGTGGGGGTTGGTCTAGCTGCATCAGAGTGGGTGGTTGTGCTGGTCCATATGAACATATGAAGAAGCCAGCAGAAGAAGGACATTTGGTCTATCAAGTCTGCTCATATTGTAGGGTACACAGCTTGAGATAATGTTCCTGCCCTCTCTCCCCACTTCTCCCATCCTTCCTACCCATGATCCTGACCTTCACCGTATGCCTATCGCACCCTCTCTTAAAGTTTCTCACTGTCTTCAACAAGATGACCTCTTCCAGCAGGGCATTCCAAGTGCCTACCACCCTCTATGTGAAGAAGTGCTTCCTGACCTCCCTCCTAAACCTCCCATCCTCCAGCTTAAGACTCTGACCCCTCATGATATGATTGCCTCTCAGTTTAAAGTGACTATCCTTATCAACCTTATTTATCCCTTTTAAGTACTTGAAGATCCCAATCATGTCCCCTCTCTCTCTCTGTCTCTTCTGTCTTCCAGGGAGTACATGTTCAGTGCCGTCAACCTCTCCTCGTACGCCTTGCCATACTGACCTGCTATTATCTTTGTAGCCCTCCTCTGGACCTTCGATAGCAGGTTGTCCTTTTTTAGGTGTGGGCACCAGTACTGAACTCCATAATCTGGATGCAGCCTTACAGTGACCTGTACAAGGTCAGTATAACCTCCTCTCTCATACTACTGATCCCCCCTGGCTATGCATCCCAGCATCTTGTTTGCCTTTGCTGCTGCTTTCTTGCACTGCATGGAGAGCTTCAGGTCACTAGTGATTATCACCCCAAGGTCCTTCTCCTCCTCTGATGCAAATACTCTGACTCCACCCAGGTAATACTCTTTCCTGGGATTCTTGGCTACAATATGCATAACTTTGCATTTCTTATCATTTAAGCCAAGCTGCCAGATCCTGGACCCAGCTTTTCCAGATCTTCCAGTAGGTTCTGTATCCCTTCAGTTGTGTCCACTGTCCCACAGAGCTTGCTGTCATCTGCGATTAGGCACATTTTGCCTTTAATGCCATCCACAATGTCATTGAGGAAGTCATCTGGCTGGGGATAGTGGCTGTACTGGTCTTGGGGGGTGGGAATGCTTGTGAGGTCAGTGTTGCTTGGGCAACTGGCCATGCTTGTCCAGGGCATGGGAGTGCAGGTATCTGGGGGTGGGTCGGATGCGTCAGGGTGGGGGAGTTGGTGTGCTGGTCCATCTGGATGGGGATAGTGGCCATGCTGGTCTGTCAGGGGTGGAGATTTGCTGTGCTGTATTGCCCTGCCATCTTTGTGCTGCTCACCTACCATACTGGCTTCCTTGTGCTGCTGATTTGCACTTTCTGCTTTCTTGTCCTGCACCTTGACTGCAGGCAGGATAGGGGAGATGAAGGACCGATCTGTACTGTGTTTTCTATAATATTCCTCAGGAAAGTGCATCCTTACAAAAATTTCTTCAGAATACCATTGTAATAACTGTTGTTTACCATTGTACTATCACTGCTATTTCCAATGTGCTACCATTGTGGGGCTCTATAAATGGTATCACAGTGGATCTGTTCCAATTCCATTGTGATACCATTGTAACCATTGTGATACCATGCAGACAGTGGTAGTTCACTGGTAACACCACCTCTTCTGGTACCACAGTGGTAACAAATGTGCACCATTGTGATACCACTGGTTGTTGGTATCACAGTGGTTTTGGTCCAATTCCTGTGTGATACCGCTGTGTCCACTGTGATACCATCATCCCACAGTGGTAGCACAGTGGCAAACATCTGTGCAATGGTAGCACAATAGCAAACACAAGTGTGATACCACTGCAATTGGTATCACAATGGATTTGTTTCAATTCCATTGCACTACCATTGTGACCACTGTGGTACCATGTGTCAGTGGTAGCACAATGAGTGCACCTGCAGTGGAAATACAATGGTCTCCTTCCATGCCTTATGCTGGTGGTACCACAATGGTCATGCAGTATGGTATCACAATGGCCTGCATCAATCACTGGTAGCAAAATTACCACATTGTAGGGGAAAACTGCCGGTGGAATGATCCAAAAAAATAATGGCATATCCAAAAAGATCAGACACCCACACATCTTATTGTAGGTGCCATCCAACATCAGCTAATCACCATCTGTACATTGGAAATCCCAGCAAAGTTATCTATATACCAGTCATACCCCTGATCTATGCTACACAGAGTCTTCCTAGCCTCACAACATGGTGCCGCATGATGTGGCCTCAGTGCAGAAGCCTTACTAGTTCACATGGAAAGCTCAAAGTGACCTTGTGGGACACTCCTTCCTACAAAAATGAAACTAAAGTAAATAACCCCAATACTACCTGTTCCTAAAAGTAGGGGAAAGGGTCTTCATGGGAGTGCAGACAGTTTCAGCCCATCCCAGTGTTACCACCATGGGTTGCTCCAGTGACGTCTCCCTGCAACAGAATTAACAGCAGCTCAGCTGAGAAGTGACCTTTTTCAGATAGTATCCTGATTTGCTGCAGGTGGGGCAAGAAAAAACAAATCTTTAATGGATTATTTATGGTTCACATTTGGCTGCATCTGCAGTGTGTAAATGAGCAGATTTTGCATATGGACTTGCATAGAAACATAGAAGGTGTCGGCAGATAAAGACCTCAGTGACCCAGCCAGTCTGCCCATTTTCCCTGCCTACTGTGCCATTGCAGCTCCTATGAAATATCTGGCCCCCGACCATTCTTTCTATGAAGATTCTTTTTACATAGTAAATGAACTTGCCCCAATACATCCTGATATGTCTGACTTCATATTTCTCTCGTCATTTCTCTCAGAATTCTTTTTTAACTTTTCTTACCAAGAAAACATGATGCCATGATGCTCTCCTCCCACCTTGGAACTGCTGTCTCTCCTCACCACTCAATATAGTTTGATGTGCTATGTGGCCATAATAGGGAGGATCTTTCTTTGACAGACTCTTGAGTGATCTCTGTCATCCCACTACTAGAAAACAGGACAAATAAGAAAAGGGTCAAAAAAACAAACTGTAAAACATAGAGAATACTAGATGGACAACTATGCACAACCAGTGGGTTCTGCCATAGAGAGGTTCTGATTCCCTCTGACCTCAAAAGCGAAGCTTGAGAGGACTGTGGGATTCAGAATCCCAAGGTGGCAGAACACATTAGTTATGCATAAAGTTGTTAATCCTGTATTGTTTATAGTTCATAGTATTAAATGTGTGTATTGTGTTTTTTCTCTTTCACAATGAGACTGACTTGTACAGTCTTCAGACGTTCAAGAATGCTATTCTACCACAGAAGGGTACAATCACATTTCATGACCTTTGAACTGTGGCACAACAACATTTTGAAAAGGATGGATTTCTATATAGAACAATGCTCCACTATACACTATATAGAGGATAATGCCTGATGTATAGGTAATAACCATGGTATGATCACCTCAAGTGGTTGCTAGGGCATCAGTAAACCTCGAGAGCACAGCTCGAGAGGTTTACAATTGCCCTAGCAACCATAAGCGATGATTACACCATGGTTATCACCTGTACATTATGCATTGTCATTTATAGTGTATGGGACTTGACATGAGAAATTACCCCCCCCCCCGAACACAAGTAATTTAGCCTTACCTTATTAATGAATCTGCTTTCCAGCCACATGATTGTGTAGGAAAACAATTTATTAGGATACACGGACTGAATGACTGCGGGCCAAAATAGCACCAGAGTTAAAATCTCTATTAGACATAGCTATTGCTAGACTCAGTAACAGTAAACTGTGACAATTGGAATGTTATTTGAATACTGTACTGAGACTAATATAGAGGATAATGTATGGTCCTCTATCAGTAACCGGTCTGTTAACCGTCGAGAGGTTGCCAGGGTGACCGTGTAAACCTCGAGAGCTAAGCTCGAGAGGTTTACGTAGCCATGGCAGCCTCGAGACGGTTAACATTAACCGGTTGCCAATAGAAGGACCACACATTGTTTTTTACAGTGTATGGTCCCAAGGAAAAGGGAAAACGGCTCCTTTCTTTACGAAATAGAGTCACCGCCACGGCTGTTCAGTCCTTCCCTTACCGCTGCGTGCATCCCTTGGTTCCCGAGAGTAAAAAAAAAGGCGCGCATATGCGCAGACCGATCCCCATTGTTTTAACCTAGTGATGTGATGTAGCATCAATAGGTTAAAAACATTACTACTTCACATTGATGGTATAACAACCTTAGGAAATGATGATTTCCTAAGGTTAACAGCATTCTACCATACACTATAATCACACTCTGGGTGTGTAGAATACTGAATAACACTGGCATTCCATTTTGTAAACCCACTGCTATGACATAGATGAGATATGTTTATAAGGTTCTGACATCACAACAGTGGGATTACAAGGTTGTAATCTGTTTGATTTCAATGGGTAATAAGAGATACCCATACATTATAAACTAGTAATGTACAGTTAACAAGACGAGGCAGCAACAATTTAATTCACAGGTTACAATTACTGCATATAGCAGTAGCACCCTAATGACACCTAGCAGCAGTGTAACTATTTAATAAACAAAATAACATTACTTTGATATATTTATTCTTTTTTTATGGAAACAGATTTAGACAACCCCAGCTTTATTGAAGCAATGAGGCATGACAGGGCATTGGTTGAATGAGGTTTACCCCATGCTCAGGGGCATTGTAAGGCAACAGGTGAAGCCCTGACTGTGAGGTGAACCTAGTATAACCAATGTCCCTGAAGTGCCTTATTGCTTATATAAAATGGGGCCAGAGGCAACTTTTAAAAAACGAGCACTCTAAAAGTTTTCAAACCCACAACAATTTTAATAAAATGCTGCTAAATAATATAAAATAGTCCAGCCACAAATGTTTTACACCTGTAAGTCATTTGTCTTTCTTCATATTAAGAACACTGTGTGATTGTTTACCATGGAATAAAAGAATGCAAAGCTCTGCATTATTCCAATATTAGAGAGCTCCTACCCCCCACACACACGGAATGGCATCATGGAATGCATGAATTCAAAATTATTAAGAGTTCCACTAGCATACACACACAGGCCTCAAGTGGAGTCAGAACCTCAGTTTTATCTGTTGCCAGGTAAGCAGCAGGGAGTTCTCTAGCAAACTGGCGGGGCTAGGAGGGGGATTTTTCATGGTTATCAAAGAAACACCAGCAATGGAAACTCTGAATAGTACTTGATTTTCTATAGTTGTGTATGTGTGTAAGGAGGGCCTCGAGTAAAAATAACATTATACAATGGGTTTAAAAATACTCCTCTGTGATTGGCTGGCTGGCACGATTTACCCATTGTAAATCCTGGCATTACCAATAGGAAAAAGTGCCAGCCAGCCGTATCTGCAACTCCCTTTACAGATCAAGCCAGCCCGCGATCTGTACTCCCAGCTAAACCATGATGCAAAAGCAGGACTTTCAAAGGGACTCCACATTTGAATTAGCACTCCCCAAAGCCATTTTACATGTCGCAAATTTTTTTTTCATATAAAAAAACACATTGCTTGTGCTTTCTATTTCCCAGTCCATTGTCCCCTGACAGAAACGAACCACTGTACTAATGCTGTCTTTCCTTGTTTCGCTCCTGTTTCTGTTTTAAAAAACACAACTTACTCTCACCATTTCTCACCCTACAGAAAGCGCTCTGTCCCCAGAAGATCACCGGCTCTCACAGTCATAAACATGGGCCACTGCCCTCCATGAAGCACTTTCCCGATCACGTAGAACAAAAACAAAAATAAACCGCAGAATCAGACCTATTCCATTCTCCTAACTGAAAAATTGCACCCGGAAGCAAGCACACTAATAGATGGCATCCCGTGAACATCACATCACACTTTACCACTGAAACAGGGAGATCATTTTCTTTTTATTATCTTATTATTAAAAAGAAGAAACCTGAAGCATGTGGACTGCTCCAAATCAAAATATGGATGCCTTCTAGAGCAAGACAGAGGAGTGAAGGTTCTCCTTGTTTTTTACCATAGTCTGTCCACCAGTAACACAGAAAATGTTTGATGAGATTCATACCACGGACAGTGTCCTCGGGGTTGGGGGTAGAGAGAGAGAGAGAGAGAGCGAGCAACAGACTATAGCGTGATAAAGGCTTTCTCTTTATTTTTTTCTTTTCTAACTGTAACTTTGCCCAAACCAATCACCTTTTTTTTTTTTTTTAGAGCCGTAGCTTGGTAATGAGCTGGAAGATCTATATTGTCCTCTCTGTCTCCCTCACGGTACACTGTCTTCTCTCAGTTTGCCAGCTGCTGGGGCCAGCTGCTTGCCACACGTGTTATCTCTTGCAAACTTTATATTTACGGGAAAAATAATTGTTGTAGCAACCAAAGGTGTGGGTAGGGGTGTGTGGGTTGGGAGGGGGGCTACCATGTCCTACAAACAACCTTAATTAAGGAATATTCTACCTAGCAACAAGGAGCTATTTGACATACACGGGAAGGATATTATAGAAAAAAAAACAATTAAAAAACACCTTTTCAAGTAAATTCTGTAATCTTAAATTCTTTAAAAAGGAGAACATTATATAATCGCAATACACCACTCCAGGGTATGGGTTATGCTGGGATTTACCCACGCCTGGTGTGATTTACTCACTTGGTATGCGGCCTTGTGACCAAGCAACACACCAGGTAAATCCCAGCATAACCCACACCCTGTCATGGTATATTGCTTAATTAAATTATTTACTTTCTTTAGTTAATTTAATGGACTTTCATTTTTAGGGCCTAGTTGGAGGTTTCTATATGAGTAAAATTTGCAGCCATGTTTGTGATGGAGATTAGGAAGCTTATGGCTTATGAATTCTGTGAGTTGTCCCAGTTGGCAGGTACTTGTTTCTAGCCATTGGTACTGTAGTGCTCTCTTAAGGAAATGATTAGAACCAAGTCTCAGCGAATCAGGACACAGGAATTTCCTTGCCCATTTTATGTAAGTGCAATATAATAATCCAGGGTGTGTGTTATTGCTTTATAATAACTGGGGAGTGTTTCTCTCATTGGAAACTGGGTTATAATTAAACACGTTATAACTCCACGGGTTATAACGGCGAACATGTGCCAGGTTTCCAATGCTCCACACATGCACCTGCCTCCACGGTCTCCTCTAACCATGGCACCAGACAATTGCAGCAACTTCAGCCCAACGCTGAGCCCTGGACTCTACACTGCCATGAGTCTGCGGTAATTTGTTTTAAAAAGAAATTTGCCTACTTGCCTCCTGTGCTAAACTTTTTATAAAAAAAAAGGTTTCAGGACCTGCTCCTCTGGAGAGCTGACCATGCTTCCTCCATTCTGGACTTGCTTCTTCCACACCAACCACCACAGTTTTATTTTATATAATTGCTGTGGTGAGAAAAAGCTCCCCAGCAATTATATAAATTAAAGCATGAGGTTATGTGTTTAATGAGTTTTTACGCACACCCCTTGGTGTTGGATGCTTGAATAAACCCCTCGAGCTTCGCTCTCGGGTTTTATGTAGCATCCAACACCTCGGTGTGTGTGTGTAAAAAATCATTAAACACACAACACTATGTATTATTCTATATATTATAGGGGATAATATGGGTTGCATGCTGTTTTATCTTTTTCACAAGAGAAGTGGTGTTAGAGTATTCAGAACTGGCTGAGAACATTAATAATAACTTCTTTCACATCTGTTTTTATTTTCACGTATGCAGAGATTACATCCTCATACAGAGCATATAAATCATATTCAATATACATTCTACTGAACGAGTGTTGCCAGTCCACCATGACGTCAACATGCCTGTTTGGTGGTGCATGCAACTGATGTCAGCACATCCTGACATCCCAGTACAGAGTCACTGCTCATGCACACCACCAATCAGGTATATGGAGATCATGGTCATCGTGACATCACTCATACCCCCCAGCCATCAACCATACTGACATTCCGGTACAATTCGACCACTCATGCACACCCCCAATTAAGCATACGGACAACTGGCAACACTCACCCAACCCCTATTTTAGCATACTGACATCCTGGTACAGTCACCATTCATGCACACCAAAAATCAGGCATCCTGATATCGTGGTGGATGGGCACTACTTTTATGCCCCCAACCCCACAAATCAGGCACCCAGAAATCAGTCAACTGGCACCACTCATGCCTCCTCCACTGAAGACATCACGGTACACTGTCAACATGCACAATCCATCATCCTGACATCAAGTTCGAACAGGATGTCAAGGATGCCTGACTGGTGTGCTTCTGTGGTGCCAGCATACAGGAGTATCAGCATGCCTAATGGGGGCATAAGTGGTGCCAGTTGACATTATGTCAGGATGCCTGTTTGGTGGTGTGCGTGACTGCTGTCAATGCATCCTTACATCCTGGTACACAGTATCACCATCATGCTCACCACCAATCAGGCATCCAGATACCATGATCATCTGGCACCACCCATGCCCCCCCCTCCCCAACAGGCATCCACACATCCAGCTCACAACTCATGCACACCGCCAGTTAGGCATCCTGACAAAACAGTCGACCAGAAACACTCCTGACCTCCTCTCCTGGTGCATGCCATTAATCACACTGGCAGAACACAATCTGCAGTCTTCCACACTCACCATGTTGTGTGTGTGGGACAGTGTATACAACAAAGCAGGTGAACCCCAGTTTTTCAGGGACTGGAGGCCGAAGGGGCATGGCATTGTGTGATCCTATTCCCTTGGGGAGTTTCCAATGGGCACACGGTAGTCCTTCTCCCATGACAGTATGGGAGGAGTGGGAAGGGGGGCAGGGTCAGTAGCATAATCAATCAATCAATCAATCAATCAATATCTTTATTTATCCAGGTGGGCACCATTGAGTAAGCTCATTTACAAGGTGGACCTGCGGTCCTACAGTAATAATACAGAAAGACAAGTTACAATAGTACAAACAGTAACAATAGCTGCTATTATAGTAAAAATGCACATTTACAGGTAATATACATTGAACATAGAACTACAAGGAGTCGTGGATAATGAACTTGTGCTGGATCCAAGCCCAAAAACTGTGCATTTTGTGGTGGGAAATGTTAGGGAGAGGGTAGGCATACCAGATAGAAGTTATCAAGCGCATAATGTAAGGAGAGGTGTGGAATAGGGACGCAAGCGAAGAGGACCCAATTGTTAGAGCAGAGTGAGGGATTGGGAGGGCAGAGGACTGTACGAAAGGTGACAAAGCGATTTTTGCCCCAAAACATGGCGACATATGGAGGAGAAAAGCTGCCGTTGTACTAAGTGCAAGAGGAGGAATATAGTAGCAGGGGCATAACTGGGAGGTCCTGGAGGTTGGGGCAGAGGGAGATGTTGGATGGACGAGGGATTGAAAATTTTTTTGGGGCAAAAGACGATAATTATCCCCAAGTGTGGTAGCATGTGCTAGAATCAGGCTGCAGCTGTTCAGAGCGTCAAAGAATAAGATATGGGAGTTCGGCAATAAATCCTGTGGATCTGTTGCTGGGCATGCTAGAGGCAGAGGCACACATTTCAGCTGGGGGGCCACCGTTTGCGGGCCGCCGTTTGAGGGAGGGAGGTTAGTTAGTGTCTAGTAAAGCAGTTGCAAATTTCTGTAATGCTGTGGTTCCTGCAATACAAGCAAACTAGAATGATCAAATGGCCTTCTTCTGGCTTCTTTGTATTTATGTTCCTATCTGATGACCGAAACAGGCTAAAATCTCATCCCACAGCACGATTCCTGGATTCTCTCCTACCATCTCGTAGCTGCTTACAGACTCTATGTTTCTCCTCACCACTCCAAATGGTTTGATGTGTTCTGGTCAGCATGACAGTGAGGGTCTGTATTTCACTACATCCTCTTCCTGGTACTACCTGGCCATTTGGCTAGGCCCCCTCTGTGCACTCCACATCATCTTGACATCAATATCCCCTGTCAACTTGACCCTGCCCAGACCCCTTGCTGTGCCAAAAATATGAAGGTAATGGCTGGCATGGTACATGTATTTGCACTATTTACACCCTTATGTTCTAGCATAAATATTGCTAAAGAGCACTTACCTGAGTCCTTGAAATTCCTGTATGAGGCTGAGTGACTCGAAGAAAATATCCAGTTGTACTGTACCTGTAATATAAAAAATAGCAACAAGGTCTCAAACACTCTGCAGCTCTTTAGCAGCTAAAAACAACGCAATATAATGATAAAACAATACTTATCTGATACACGTGGTCAATTTCCTCCCACACTGTAGTCATTGTTCCATGGGATCTCTAGACAATGCAGAAAATAGGTTAATATTAGTAATAAAATTGTGATTAGCTATGTCGGTTAGGTATAAAGGACTTTTTTGTTTGTTTAAATGGGTTGGTCGGGAGGGTAGATACCAGAACCAAGGTAGCCACCCAAGTTTGTGAAAAGACTCCGGTCACTCATACACACTCAACTCCCCCCCACCCATATCACCTAGCTGCTCTCCACCCATGCAAAGCCCTTCCACACACAGTCATGCTCAGTTTCTCCATACTGATACAGCTCCCCTCAAACACACACACACTCATGCATATCCAGTCATAAAAACTGCTCCATTCCAAAAAAAAACCCACACCCAGCTCACCCCATGCACAATCTGCTCCCTATACAGATACACGCCAAGCTATACATACAGAGATGCACACCCAAACACAGCCAGCTCCACATACATGCCACACAGACTAGATGGACCATTGGTCTTTTCCTGTCTCTCACACACGTACGTACATACACCCAGATGCTCAGCCCCCCCAACATACATACCACCAGCTCCCCACCCACACCCATGCATGCCCAGCGCCATACACTACTAAATTGTCCACTATGTGCCACATTTTGGAAAAATGAAACAATACATAAGGCAGTCTTTCTTTTAATGGATTAAGTATTAGCCATGGTGTATAGGGTGCACACGCCATGGTTACAATTTAAAATAAATTAAGTAGACCCAACAAAAATAGCAGAGCAGCAAAAAGGTAAAGAAATATTTAGTAAATATTTCACCTCAATTGCTCTCTCCCTCTCCAGCGTTTCCAATCTATACATGTTAGGCCTATGGCACAGTATCTAAGCAAGAGCCGGGAAAATAGCAGACAGATGGGAGGGAGGGAGGGGGAATTCAACCAAAAAGAGAAAACTACCTATAGGACTAACTGCAGTGCCTGCGGACACTGGCTTGTGCAAAGGAGAGAACAGAACTCACCTTCATCATAGTAGTTGCTCATGGCTTTTGCGTGTCCGAAGTCTTGCTCTTTGCCACTCCAATGATGCGCCATCACTCCCATGACTCCTTCAGTCGTCTTCACACCAAATCTGCCCAAAGGGTCACAGAGGAAGAGAAAAAGTAGGAGCCATGGCAACACATCAGCATGGAGTATGTATAGCACATCATCATCACCTATTGTGGATATCAAGACCAGAAATTGGCCCTTTAACATCCACATAGTTTAGGTGGCACCCTGAGTCCGTGCAGCATTTTCAGTTTTCTTTAAATAAATTAATATAGTAGATGCCACCTGGAGAGGATTTGCATTGCTATGGGCCATATGCACCACAGTAACCAGGGGCCCCTTCCACACAGGTACGTGGTCAAACCTTATAACATAAGCATTCTATACTTACTGCAATTGCCACTTTCAATACAACAAATGAGCATTACCACCATACAACAAAACAATAAGCATATATTCAGTTGATATGCCATTCTCTATACACCAGGCTATGTGTGATTCTCCTCTCAAAAGCTTCAAAATTAAAAAGAAAGCTTAGGAACTCTGACATGATCCTGCTGTAACCCCCCTCCATGGGGGCTTACCTGCTTTTGACCTTTAGGCGCCACCCAGTGCCTCCTGTTCCCCCAGATCCCCCAGTCCTGCCTCCGCATTGCCTATATTGTCCCCATCTGGTCCCTGGGCTGTTGTGTGCATTGGGGCCAGAGGAGCTAAACCACAGAGCCACCACACTACTTGAAGTTTGAATGAGTAGTGGTGGCCCGCGCATATGCAGTAGCGCATTCTGCATTTCTTACTGCAATTGCAGAAAACAGATGCCCCTCCAGTGGTCTCTATCTCACAAATGTGTTAATTGGGGACCCAAGACCTGGAGAAGGTGCATAAGGAGTTACAGTTTGTTGTGAATAAAGAGTGCCAGTAAGCGCAGTGGGGAATGCTTCATGAATATAGGGAGGCAGTATAACGCAGTGGTTTAAGGCTGTGACCTGCAAATCTGGAGACCAGGGTTTGAATCCCACAGCCCCCACTTGCATACTGTGTGACGCTGAGCAAGTCACTTAACTTGCTTGTGCTCCCAGGTTGTACCTGTAAACAAGCTTTCAGCTTAGTCTCTCTCTCTCTCTCCTGGTTAAACAATTGGAAAAAAATATATATATATATATATATATATATATATATATATCCTAGGTGGCGCTATCCCAAGGGCTACTACCCCTGCCTGTTTGACTATGGACAGGTTGAGGGACCTAGGTCCTATAGCGGGTGCCTCCACCAAGAGGTCAGGGTTTGTAGTGGTTAGACTAGCTTGGTCACAGCCCTCTGGGACACTGAGACCCCCTTTTATTCCCTCTAGTGGCTCACAAAGAACCCCAGAGTTACAGCCCTAATACTCCATGTATACACACTGTTCACTCATGTAGATACAGTACCACTTATCCTCGAGACTGATTCTGCAGCACGTCTTTGAGGACCCCCTGTAAAATAAGGCTAAACAACATACACAGCAAAACACAATACTGTTTCCATAAGTACCAACACCACAGACAGCATATAGTATAACAACAACAAATCTGATTTATTTAGGGGGCAGTAACACGGGAGGGTGAAATCAGGTTAATTGGTGGCATTAAATCACAGTACTGTGCACACATACAGGGTCTGAAAAGTCACACTCTGTGTACCCAGGTTGGGGGGCTAGAGTCTGTTGCCTGGGGTTGTCCGGCAGGTGCAGATGGATGGGGCCTGAGAAGAAAATATATGCACAACACCCAATTGTAATCCGGAGCCAGATGGCTCAGTCCATGAAACAGGAAACAACAAGAATTAGATGACACACTTGTGATTGAATACAGACTGCAGGGGAATACCCTGATTTGTACTCACAATACCCAAGCTGAGGACCGGATGGTAGATGTTCTTCTGGACTGCCAGAACAACAGGGCATGGAGACAAGGTCCTTGTGACTGGACCCCACTGCAGTTGATAGCAAACGTATTTAGTCCAAGCTAAGCTGGGGTTTGCTTCCAGCTTCAGCACATAGCACACAGCACGGGGGACTGGAAATGATAATTCCCCACAAGCACTACGCACATTCATATGTAAAAATAAAGTACTATACCAGGCAGGCTGCTCCTCGATCCTGATCGCAATTACTGCAAAATACCCGGGAGCACACACAGCAGCTTCAGTTCCTGACAGACCGAGCGCGATTCAGCAATTTCTCCAGTCTTCTACAGGGTGAGCCTGGTTTCCACACTTCTAGTGTTTCTTTCTCCTCACAACTCAGATTAGGTCCAAACTGGCACTCACAAAGGCTGCAGACTGAAACTCAGGGCCTCACACGCGCTTCCCGCACAAAACTATACACCTCAGAAGCACACAGCTCCTTCTCTCTTCACTGCCACAATTGATCTGATCTTTCCAGTCACAGAGCAGGGCATTTCCTTTAGCTCCACACTATTCTGTTGGCTGATTCAGCTGTCACTCACAATAAGACTCCCTCTGTTGGTAGAAAAAGGCACCAAGGTCAGAACTACATTTCCTAGAGTCACTGCCCATACAATCCCCTTGTGGCTGGCTCAAAATTAAGAGTCCAAGTTCTGATTCGTCCACAGGCTCCATTTTAGGGAACCCTTAACCAAATTGGCCCAGCACAGCAGTTTAGGTCCAAAATGGAGGGGTAACACTCACAGAGTCCCAGCTGCAAGAAAGGCAGGTTAGACAAATTGCATTTTACTTAACACTCTAACTGGTTTCAGGCAAACAGTTACATCTTTCATTTAGGTTCCCTCTGCGCTCTTAGCGACTGCAGAAACAGAGTGATTTCTCTGCAGCTCGGGCGGGATTCGAGCATTAAATACACAGTCCCCCCATACAAACTAATTAAGTCTGCAAGCAGACAGATCTTAAAGAGACAGTACGCGGAGGCTCAAATAGCACTCACTTGAAACCACATTTAAACAGCTCAGATGCCGAACACCACCCAGACTTGGAGCATTCAGGCAAGCTCCTGGAAAACTTTTGGGAACCCCCATTTGCAGGGGGGTTACACCCTTCCTGGCCTGCAAAAACTTGGCATCCACGTCAAGTAAGTACCCCATAAGTTTCAATACAACCATATACATTTACATCAGTATTACATTAGGCTTATACATGTAATCATCAGTCAACATATCACCTTACCAGAAACAATTTTCTGAAACTTTTCAGTACATCACTTTGTACACAGTGTTATACACACATTGTACTATAACTCAGGTTATTACCTCCTGTACATGAAACCTGAAGAGAGGGGGCCCTTTCCTATCAGCTACCTTGGGGCTGGATGGGGCAGGGGCACCATACCTAGAGGACAACACAATTAACTTGGAGTTAGCACTGATGTTCAGTTTGGGCAATGAGCTTGGGGACACATACACTCCTTTATGGACAACATTGAGAGGCAAGTCCACAGGCCTCCCAAGGGAATCATAACTGAGGTGCACCACAGGCTTCACAGCTCAACCAGTCTTTCTAGGGGAAACTGTTACAGTCTCTGCACTATGAGCCTCATTTTCAGCATTGTCCTCACTTGTCAGGGGAGTCTCCATTGGGGTAGAGAGGCTAGAACTTGGGGCACTTTCAGCTCCAGGAGTTACAATCTCTGAGTCCACAACACTTGGCTCACATGGAGAGCTTTCGGACACTGGCAGTGGACCATCAGGGCACTCAAAATACTCTTCTTGTTCTGGTATATCACCAGTCTGTTCCAGTCCATCATTTTCCTCCTCTGAAAGCTCAAGCAGTTCAACCATACACAATGATTCTATATCATCTGACTTGATGCTTTGCACTTCACTTTCTGGAAGCATTGGCTCCAGGGAAAAAGCTGGGGGCTTAGACAGTCCAGAAGACCCAGCTTCATCTCCAGGATTGACTAGGGGATTGCCCCGAAACAATTGACTCATAAGAAGGGCAGTATTCAGAGCCACACTCTCTTTCCTCTGACATGGACTGACAGTCATGTTCAACTGGGACTTGTGGAGGGGAACACTTTAACTCAGCTTCTGTAGGTTCAGACTTTCTTGATTTTTTCTTAGCAGCAACTCTAGTCACTGGTCCAGAGGGGGCATTTTCTGTAAATGATTTCTATGCATTGTTTTAACATCTTTTGAATTATTCTCAGGCCTTACCTTGTACACAGGCAGATCATCTAGTTTGCCCACTACAATGTGAGGGAGATGGTGCCATCTGTCAGCAATCTTATGTTTGCCATGCAGTCCCAGATTTCTTAGCAATACCCGATCTCCCTCCTGGAGTTCCTGTGCTTTCACCTTTTTATCATACCTTTCTTTGTTGGCCAGATTTCTTTTTGGCAGCCATGGTTTGAGCCAGTTAGTGCGCATGATTTAGCTGGGCCTTTAACTTTTTGCACATACTATAAATAGTTGTCAGCTTGAACCCCATCAGAAGAAACTCAAAACATACATCTACCGGCAGTTGAGCTTCTCTTCCAAACATCAGGCGGTGGGGAAAACCCAGTGGCATCACTTTTGGTGCAGTTGTAGGCATGTACTAGGGTGCTAATTTGTTGGCTCCATCTGAAGCTTGTCCTTTAGTGGAGGGTGCCTAGCATATCTATGCAAATCGGTTGAAACGTTCAGGCTGCGGGTCCCCCTGGGGGTGGTAAGGGGTGGTTCTGAACTTTGGCACTCCCCACAGAGAAAGCATCTTTTTGATCAGATGACTCTCAAAGTCTTTCCCTTGATCAGAATGGATTCTTTGTGGAGCCCCATAGTGAACAAAAAAGTTTTCTACAAGTACTTTTGCCACAGTGGATGCCTTCTGGTCCTTGGTGGGGAAAACCTGGGCATATCTCGTAAAATGGTCGGTGACCCCCAGCACATGACTAATATTTCTTTAATCTGACTCCAAACTCAGGAAATCAATACAGGCCAGCTCCATGGGGGCACTGGTGGTGATGTTAAAAGGGGAGCAGCCCTCTGGGGCAGGGCTTTTCTCTGTAAACAGCGACTACAAGTTCGAATGTGTTGCTCAACATCAGCCCCCATCTTAGGCCAATAGAATCTGGATCTCAGCAAGTCAAGTGTTCTGCCTATACCAAGGTGCCCCATGTGGTTGTGTAAGGACCTCAGTACTGAGTCTCAAAAGGCAGTGGGCAGCACTAGTTGTTGTTTGTTTATTTGTCCCCCTCTGTCTACTGTTTCTCTGTATAACAGTCTATTGATCAGTTTCAACTTAGGACCTTCCTTGTATAACAATGCAGTTCTCAAATCAGTGAAACGTAATTTGGACATATCTTTCCCTGCATAGAGGGCTTCTAAAGCTGATTTGATCATGGGATCTCAGGATTGAGCCCGCTGAATACTGTCATTGTCCAGCTGAGGAAGTACACCAATGTCTATTGCAGAAAAGTGGCAATAAGCAGCAGGTATGCAATTCTCAGAGGGTCCCAAACAATCCACCATACAGTCCACTGTGTCCATGGACATTTGTTCTTCCGTGTCAAACTTCTGGCAGAGTGCTCGAATATCAGGTTCTGACAGTCTGACCCAGTCATTCCGGGGAACAGGCCTCCGGGAGAGAGCATCAGCATCTATGTGGTTCAGGCCTTCTCTGTATTCAACAGCATAGTCGTATGTAGATAATGCAGAAAGCCACCTATGGCCAGTGGCATCCAACTTAGCTGAAGCCTGCACATAGGTCAAAGGATTATTGTCAGTTTTTACTAGTATCTTAGCCCCATACAAGTACTCGTGGAACTGGTCAACAATGGCCCACTTCAAAGCTAGGAACTATAACTTATGTACAGGATAGTTCTTTTTGGATGGGGTCAGGCTTCTACTGGCAAAGGCCACTTGTCTCAGGCCATTCTCATGCTCTTGGTACAATAGAGCCCCCAAGCCTTGCAGGCTAGCATCAGTGTGCAAGACATAGGGCTTCGCTGGATCTGCATAGGCAAGGATAGAAGCGTGGTTAAGTTGATATATAATCTCATGAAAAGCAGCTTCACACTCAGGTGTCTATCTGGCTCCAAATACTTCATTAGGACGGAAATACACTCTCTCAGGCTCAGAAGAAACTGACCTCTTATATTTTTTGTTAGTAGGAGGGTAACCTTGAGTAAGATTAAGTAAAGGACGAATCACTCTTGAGTAGTCCTTGATGAACCAGCGATAGTAACCACAGAATCCCAGGAATCTTTGCAGTTCTTTTAGATTGTGGGGCTGTGGCCAAGTGGTCAAGGCCTCAACTTTACTCGGGTCTGTTTCTATTCTCTCGGTGGATACTATGTGTCCCACATACTTTACAGAGGTTTGGAAGAACTGACATTTATTGATGGATAGTTTAAGGCCAAAGTTTTCCAGTTGGTCCAACACCTTGAACAATCTGCTCTCATGTTACTCCAGTGAGCTGTCAAACACAATAACATCATCTAGGTATACCAGGCACTCTAACAAGTTCATGTCCCCCCACCTCATGCTCCATCAGTCATTGAAAAGTGGCTGGAGCACCCGAAATCCCTTGAGGCATCCTCATGAATTCATAGAAACCAAGTGGACAGATAAAGGCTGTCTTTTCACGGTCTTCTGGGGCCATCGGGATCTGGTAGTACCCACTGCAAAGATCCAACCCTGAGAACCACTTACTACCGTTCAGGCAGTCTAAGGCATCCTGAATGTGGGGCATTGTGTACTGATCAGGAATAGTCCACCGGTTCAAGGTGCGATAATCCGCGCACATCCTTACTGTCCCATTCTTTTTCCTCACTACCATGACAGGTGAAGCATATGGGCTTCTGGATTCTTGTATTACACCAGCAGCAAGCATCTCTTGCAGATGCTGTCTTACATCATCTATGTCAGCAGGTGCCAGGCGTCGAGACCTCTCATGAAATGGCCTTTCATCATGCAGCTGGATATGGCGCTCAGCTCCTTGCACACATCCTACGTCCCATTCCTTTAAAGAAAACACCTGGTCTCTCTGGGCAAGCTTCTCACTGATCCTCACTTTCCATTCAGCTGGCAACGGGAAATCACCGAAATCAAACAAGTCAGGCATTACTCTGTCATTCTTCTCCGAACTCTTGCTACTGGGTAGCACTGCAGTGTCTGCACAATGCACATTAGCCAGGGTGCAACCTCTATTTACTCAAATCTCTCTGTCAGACACATTATGAACTTGAACCATTACCCTTCTGACATAAGCATGGGCTCTAGCAGGCAAAATACTAGGCTTGACCAGCAGTCCCTCTGGCAATTTTCCATCGCCTGGTGCATCCAACATTAATATTTTATTCTTGACATCCTTTCTGATACGGACCTCTCCCTGTAAGGTACACTGGGCATTTGGCGCCAGGATCAGAGACTCAGGATCCTTTTTCCAGACAACTCCAACCGGTTCCTCTGGTTCCACTTTGTCAGCATCTCTCTGGGCATCATAGGCCTTCCTGATCAAGGCCAGAATTCTTAGAGCTCTACCAGTCCAGAACCCCTGTTTTTCATAACACAACTGTGCCAGCCATCCAAACATATGTGCATTAGTCCCAATTAGTAGAGGAACCCCATCATACAGTCCGGTAGGGGGACACACTAAGGCCAGGGTCTCTACTTGCTCGGCCACTCCAGCCACGGAGGTGGGAAAAGGCAGCCAAATTCGGATATATCCAGAGTAGGGGTAGGCCTTCTCACTTAACCCCCAGACATGCAGCCCCTCCAATGGTTGTAAGGGTACATCAGACAAATGCTTCTGATACCAGTCTTGGAACATAATTGTCACTTGGGAGCCACTGTCTAATACAGCTCTTTTAAACACTCCATTCACCTTTACAGTGGTCTCCATGGAGGGGCCCACTATTCTGAACCAGTCTGGAGAGGCGGTAGTGGGGGCCTGGGCAACTAACCTTGCCACAAAGGGACGTGAGTTAGCATTTTTGGGGCCCTCACTGGGATCATTTCGTGCACCTCTTAACCACTGATTTGTTCTCCAAAGCTCTCCTTGTAGCCTATATGCAACTTTGTCTGTGTCTTTTGGGGACTGGCATTCTCTCTTCATGTGCCCATCCTTCCCACAATTATAGCAAAACATACTTTCTGGAGTTTGAGCTGTCTGAGGCATCACACTGGGAGCCAGGGTGGGGGTACTACTAACTGGAAACCTTGGTGCCATCTCGGTCTGCGGCGTGATAAGCATTTGGAGACATCTCGTCAATTTCCCCACTTCCATGGTCAAGACATCAAGTTTTGAGCTGTTGTCAGCAGGAGATGCATGGGTGGGCAGGGTACCCCCACCCCCATAGCAGATGCAGTCGGATGAGGGTCGGGGCGTGTACTTGCAGGAGCGGACTTCATAAAGAGATTGTTTTTTATTTCCCCGAACTCTCTCAACAGTTCACCCCATGGTGGCACACCCTCATTTGTCCCCACTTCACAAGGACCTTCCGATGCTGTTATCACTTGGGCTGCGCTCACCCCAGAATTAAAATCACCCTCCTCATCTTAAACCTCCCGAAGTTCTTTTATTAAGTCACAATAGTCTGGTGGGTTATCACTTCTGTCTGGGAGCCTTAATTGAAGGAGCTGCAATTTAGAATGCTTTGCATGTTGTAGTAGGTGCTCCAACCTCACATGGTTCAAGTCACTGACGGCCATCCCACCTTTTCGGTAAGCCTTCTGCAGAGCTCTTTCCAGACGAGTAACATATGCAGAAAAACTTTCCACTGGCCACTGTTTTGTACCTTGAAATTTCCACATCAAGCTCTCCCCTTACTCAATGCTCCCAAAATTGCCTTCAAGTGCAGATAGGTACTTCTGGGCAGATGCATCAGGATTTGTGGACCTCAAAAATTTAATGGCCTCTAGGGCAGGACCCCTCAGACTTTCTATGATTCTTTTTCATTTCTCAGCCTCCGCACACTGCCATTCAGGTATGAGGGGGGCAACACAATCTATCCAGTTGCCCCAATCATCCTCCCCCTGGGGGGGTGGGGAGGGTGCCAGAGAAGATCCTCAACCTTCAGTAAGAGTCGTGACTAATGGCAGGTGCAGAAATAGGAGCCTGCATTGGTTCAGCCACAGAAAGAGGGGCAATAATGGGTGCTGGAGCGGGATGGGGTGTTGGGGGAGAAACACCCCCAGGTGGCAGAAATAACTTCTTTAAGTCCTCCACAGTTTTCCCTTCCTCCAGCAACAACTTAGCAAATTTCTCAGATAGTGGGAGGGGCTCATCCCCCCCCCGGATCTTTACTGTCCTTAGTTATCACTCTCCAGGCAGTGAGGGCTCCCTCTGGGGTAATAGTCTGTGGCACTTTGGAGCTATCTGTGGGGTCCTTATACTCTACTAGGGCCATGAAAGTGTGGGTGAGCAGATCAGCATGTCGACCCACCACCACAGGGTTTTGTAAACCTTCCATCTTGGAAAGTACTCCCTGTACAGTGTCCGTATTGATACTTAGGGGGATGTCCAGGATAAGCATAGCATTTTGGGGGTTGATCTCTTCCCCAGTACACCACTCCACCAACCGGTGCACAGCCACTTCTGTCGGGGTGCCTATTTATTTTTTTTAACAGTGGTTCATAAATGTGGGCACTAGAGGACACAAAATCCCTGCGGTGAGCCTCCATGATGTAACCCCTAGGTGGCGCTGTCCCAAGGGCTACTACCCGTGCCTGTTTGACTACGGACAGGTTGAGGGGCCTAGGTCCTATGGCGGATGCCTCCACCCAGAGGTCAGGGTTTGTAGTGGTTAGACTAGCTTGGCACAGCCCTCTGGGACACTGAGAGCCCCTTTTATTCCCTCTAGTGGCTCACACAGTACCCCAGAGTTACAGCTCTAATACCCCACGTTTACACACTGTTCACTCATATAGATACCACTTACCCTCGAAACTGATTCTGCAGCACGTCTCTGAGGACCCCCTGTAAAATAAGGTTAAACAACGTATACAGCAAAACACAATACTGTTTCCATAAGTACCAACACCACAGACAGTATATAGTATAACAACAACAAATCTGATTTATTTAGGGGGCAGTAACATGGGAGGGGGAAATCAGGTTAATTGGTGGCATTAAATCACAGTACTGTGCACACATACAGGGTCTGAGAAGTCACACTCTGGATTCCCAGGTTGGGGGGCTAGCCAGGTCAATTGCCTGGGGTTGGCCGGCAGGTGCAGATGGATGGGGCCCTGTAGAAGACAATATATGCACAACACCCAATTGTAATCCGGAGCCAGATGGCTCAGTCCATGAAGCAGGAAAACAACAAGAATTAGATGACACACTTGTGATTGAAAACAGACTGCAGGGGAATACCCTGATTTGTACTCACAATACCCAAGCTGAGGACCGGATGGTAGATGTTCTTCTGGATTGCCAGAACAACAGGGCATGGAGACAAGGTCCTTGTGACTGGACCCCACTGTAGTTGATAGCAAACGTATTTAGTCCAAGCTAAGCTGGGGTTTGCTTCCAGCTTCAGCACACAGCACGTGGGACTGGAAATAGTGATTCCCCACAAGCACTACGCACATTCATATGTAAAAGGAAAGTACTATACCAGGCAGGCTGCTCCTCGATCCTGATCGCAATTACTGCAAAATACCCGGGAGCACACACAGCAGCTTCAGTTCCTGACAGACCGAGCGCGATTCAGCAATTTCTCCAGTCTTCTACAGGGTGAGCCTGGTTTCCACACTTCTAGTGCTTCTTTCTCCTCACAACTTGGATTCAGTCCAAACTGGCACTCACAAAGGCTGCAGACCGAAACTCAGGGCCTCACAGGTGCTTCCCTCGCGAAACTATATACTGCAGAAGCACACAGCTCCTTCTCTCTTTACTGCCACATCTGATCTGATCTTTCCAGTCACAGAACAGGGCATTTTCTTTAGCTCCACACTATTCTGTTGGCTGATTCAGCTGTCACTCACAATAAGACTCCCTCTGTTGGTAGAAAAAGGCGCCAAGGTCAAAACTACATTTCCTAGAGTCACTGCCCATATGATCCCCTTGTGGCTGGCTCAAAATTAAGAGTCCAAGTTCTGATTCATCCACAGGCTCCATTTTAGAGAACCCTTAACCCAATTGGCCCAGCACAGCAGTTTAGGTCCAAAATGGAGGGGTAACACTCACAGAGTCCCAGCTGCAAGAAAGGCAGGTTAGACAAACTGCATTTTACTTAACACTCTAACTGGTTTCAGGCACACAGTTACATCTTTAATTTAGGATTCCTCTGAGCTCTTAGCGACTGCAGAAACAGAGCGATTTCTCCACAGCTCGGGTGGGATTTGAGCATTAAATACACAGTACCCCCATACAAACTAATTAAGTCTGCAAGCAGACAGCTCTTAAAGAGACAGTACGCAGAGGCTCAAATAGCACTCTTGGACCCACATTTAAACAGCTCAGACGCCGAACAACACCCAGACTTGGAGCATTCAGGCAAGCTCCTGGAAGACTTTTGGGAACCCCCATTTGCAGGGGGTTATATGTATATATGTACATATTAATGAGGCACAATACATGTTGACGAGCTGCCTGCCTGTGCCTGGGGGATATAAGAAATGGCACTAGCGACAGGCATGGTGTTAATTAAAATTGTTAGATTCTGCAAGAGTTCAACAGGGCACAGGGACTGCTTAGAAGCTGTGGGGCATTAAATAAATAAAGGTGTGTATACTGGCTGCACCAAAACTTTAAAATTGGTACATTTGACTGCCTATTGATAAATGTTGCCAGCAGCCATGATTGTAGCCTTTGACCTCAGCACAGCCAATTGGATGGCCAGAATCCTGTTAAGGATTTATGGTACTGTGCCAAAGGGTTATGGGGAAAAAGCTGTGGAAATTCTTGGCACCCGTTTTGGGACCAATCAGGCATCAAAGGACCTTATGCATATTAATTTTTCAATGGGACAGTTAAATCAGCCAATCAAGGAGAAGCAGAGAGCTCCCAAAACCCAAGGACTTTTGGTTCTGGGATCAGTTCAGCAGCAGCCCCTACAGAGGGAGGGGGGCTTCAGCCCCTTTGCAGAAGGATGTGGCTGCAAGGTTTGGGAAGGGCCTGCCTGGGGGTTGCCAGCTACCTGTCCCCCAGGGCCCCCCTTTGTCTTTCCCACATGCTGGAGGAACTTTGTTCAACAAACCCTGTTTTGCAACTTCAGCTGGTAGAGAGCTGCAAGGCCCAGCAACTTTCAGCTGTGAGTTGCAAGCATCTGCAACCTCAGTAGAGGAAGCTTTGCCTAAGGGTTCCTGAGTGAGAAAGTCATCTGTGAATTCCAAAGAAGATGGAGATCTTGGGGGCTGTGTGGTCACTGGCTATAGGAGGTACTAAAGTCTGTTACCCCATGTTTGACTCAAAGTCACAAGGAAGGGGGTGGACATTTGATTAAAGGATTGACCACTGATGGTTCTGGTTTGCAGAAAATGGATTTGTGAAAAGTGGATGGTTCTGGTCTACAGAAAATGGTATGGGAGTCTCCCAGACGTGCGGGGCCTCACCAGTATCTTCAGGTTTATCTTCAAAAGGAGAAGAGAGCCTCTTCTTTTTTCAATTCAAAGTTTATTCAATTTTACACAATTATGGAGAGAAGATCTACTGTTACATGCATGTATAAGTTGTACAGTATTACGTGGATAGGAAATTAGATAAACTCTCCCCACCCTCCCTATACCCCCATTCACACAGAGCACAGCTATGTGGTATAAAACTATCTATTAAAAGATGAGAAATGTTTAGGGCGAGTCACGTGATGGCAGCCTGAGCTAGAGCAGCAGTTTCCTGGAGCTCCGTTCCCTGCACTGTGATCCCAACTTTATAATTGGTTTTAAAGCTGAGAATTGCCTACCAGAATAAGCCACCGGTAAGGTAAATGTGCCAGGATCCTCGGGACCGAAGATTGAATGGAGGTGTACATGAAAAAGGGATTACCCAGACGATCCGCCACAGACCCCGGAGAAAGACAAGGCCGCTAAACGCCCACCGCAGCAAGCGCCGAATTTACCAAAAATGGCCACGATTGCTACTGCACTTTCTGAGGAGAAATTCATGGAAATTATGCAACCACTGCAGACGACAATCGCGACGATATCAGAAGACCTGCAAGTTATTAAAACTACAGTTGAATCCCTGTCACGGAGGGTCGAGGATTTGGAAACCAGAATTGTGTCACTAGAAAGAAGGCAGGACAAGGCCGACCTAGACGTTGTGAATATCAGACACAGGTTTAAAAAATTAGAGGAGAAGATAGAGGACCTGGAGGGATGAAGCAGACGGAACAATCTAATTGTAATTGGTATTCCTGAGAAGGAGGAAGGGAATGCAGCAATCACTTTTATGCAAAAGTTCTGTGTCAAAATAGTCGGCCCCCCTCCAAACGGTGGTGACTACATGATCGAAGGCCCATCGGGCTCCGCCCTCCAGCCCCGGGTCAGCCTCCGAGACCTATGATTTTTAAACTTTTAAATTTTGTTGACAAACAACATATTCTAAATAAAGTGAAAGAAATCCAAGAAGTGACCTGGGAGGGTAGGAGAATACATATTGCACAGGACCTGCCTTACTCGGTGCGGCTCAGGAGGCAGGAGCTCCATCCAATTGTGTTGAAATTGATCGCAGCGACAAAACAGTTCAGGGTCAAGTACCCAGCAATTTTAATGGTTAAATGCAACGACAACTGGGTTTCCTTCGACTCTCCTGTTCAAGCTCTACAAGAATTAAAAGAGCGCATGCCAGATTTGTTTAAGTAAAAGGCAGGACGAGTGTGAGAGTGGTAATGCTTATCCACCTAGTTCTCGAGCCCTTTTTCAAATATTGGGGGTTGATTCCGTTCTCCCAGGATGTTTTGTATATATACCGGACTTATCCTGTAGACTTGACATGCCCAGATGTGCGTGTGAGTTCTGTATTTGACCAGCTTCTGTAAAGCTTTCGATCCCGCCAGACAACTGCAGCACTATACTTTTGCTATACTTTTGTTTGACACCGTGGTCTAGTAGGAGTGAGAAATGGTAAAGCTTCTAAAAGTTAGGAATGTAAAAGGGCATGATGTCTCAGAGCTATTGTGACTGCCTAATTCCCTGCAGACCAACTAAGCTAAGGTGCCAGCATAGACTGTGAGGTACCGATCTGAATAAATGTGTCAGCTTCATCTACATCATAAACCCTGTATACGAGTCAAGAACTCGTCGATACCAGATATGGGGCACTGGACTGTGTTGATGTGACCTTGCTCTAATTCTGGTCACCGACATCCCGGTTTTTGTTTTTTTTTCCCTTCTGGCCGGACAGCAGGATAAATCCGCATTCCAGATCACTGCCATTACCATCTCTGTGATTTGAAAACTCTCCTGCGAGGTCAGGTAATCTATATATAGCTGTCACAGAGGTAAATCTGCATGGTCTTAGGAATAATTCCACCCTTTATCAGTCGGGAATGAGTAATCTTGCTGAAATGACCAAGATAAATAGTAAATAAGAAAAGGTAGGAGAGAGTATGAGGACTCAGGACTAGTGTGGCAGCTTCATTTCACACTGATTAGCCAAAGTGAAGGTGCCAGAATAGACAGTGGTGTGACAACTCAAAGCGCAGGTTTCATCCAAATTGTAGACGCTGTAAGCGGGACTAGAACCCGAAGAGACTAGATACCGGGTGTGGAAACGATTTCAGACTAATTATGGTTCCAGATTTCCTCTTTTGCTGAGTGGCAGAACAAAGGTCCATTTTCATCACTGGTTACACCATTATCGGTGTTCTGAATATCTCGCCTGTGAGGACAGCCAATCTATGTGTAAATGTCTCAGATGTAAGCCTGCATAGTATTGGGGACAATCCGCCCTTTGCCTGATGGAATTGTTTAGTGTTGCTGAACTGTCTTAACATTTGTTTCCTGACATTGGGATACAGCAGATCCATGGAGTTAATACCTCTCTCACTTTTGAATGACTTGTGGCACACCGAGTAGTTGAATGGGGATAAGAGAATCTAGATATGATACTCGAGTCTGGGTGGGGTATATAATATCTGAATTTGCAGCTTTAGATAGGGATAGTTATTGTTATCTATAATAATTGCCTATGGTCAATTACTGTTTCATATACAGGCTTTATTAGTTGGAAACTCGTGTTAGGAAATGCATTGAATCCTAATGGGACCTGTGGATACCGTAAATCAACCCCCCCCCTTTTTTTTTCCCCTCTTCCCCTCTAAACAGTGGTTATCGGGGGGACATGAAGAGGGAGGGGAGCTCTGGGGAGCAGTGTTGTCAGGCTGGAGTCTGCTTTGTTGTTTAATCATGTGGTAGGGTGGGGGTAGGAGTGCAGTCGGTTGGTACGGGGGGTATAGTAGTAGGTTTTGGGTTATAATTGTTAAAGTTTGTAGATATCCGGGGGGGGTTAGCAATGTTGTTACTGTGGGGGGGAAAAGGACTACACACACCCAATGGCGAGGGTATATCTTATTAGGTCTGACTTGGTTAGTCCACTCGTTTACCTATATCCCCATTCATTATAAGAAATGAGTAACTGTTTTCATTTTGTGACATGGAATGTTAAAGGAGCCAAGGATAGGGTCAAAAGGCAAGTTATTTTAAAACATTTGCAACAGATGTGAGCACAAATAGTTTTCCTTCAGGACACACACCTAAAAAAAGGGGATGCACTCCTCTTCAGAAGACTCTGGGTGGGTCAGGTATTCAGTGCTGGTGTCTCTACGAATAAAGGGGGAGTAGTGATATTATTGGCCAGGAGTGTCCCGTTTAAACTGGTCCATGAAGTATCAGACCCAGAAGGCAGGTATATAATTGTGCACGGATCTTTGGGGTCTTGTCCTGTTCTTCTTGGTTCAATATATGGGCCAAACAGCGACTCTCCATGTTTTTTTGTGAATCTGTTAAACCTGGTAGTTATTGACCCACCCAAGCTCACAATACTGGGAGGAGATTGGAACCTAGTTCCTTAGTCAGATTTGGACAGGTCCGAGGGCACTCGTAGAGGGCTATCCCCAGTGCAGAGAGCGTTGAAAGATTTAATGTATAGCGCGGCATTAGTGGACGTGTGGAGGGTTCTGAACCCTTCTGCGAGGCAATATACTTTTTTTCTGCGACACATAAAACATATTCCAGGATTGATTATCTGCTTGTAAGTTCCACTGCAATTTCCGAGGTTAAGCGGATAGAAATATTAGCTAGGGTGTTATCTGACCATGCACCGGTTGACATGGAATTGGGGTTGGGGACTGGGGGAAAACGCTCCCCACAATGGCATTTGAACACTCAGTTGCTAAAAGACCCAGCTATAGTGAGGTATATCAAGGAGCACATTGCCTTCGTCCTGACATATAATCAAGGGACGGTAGATAAATATGATTTAATTTGGGCCACTCTAAAATGTTCCTTGAGGGGGGAATTCATTAAAATTGCCTCCAAAAGAGTTAAGAATCAAAGAGCCCAGTTAGACGATGTACTTGCGTCCATCAAAAACTTAGAATATAATCTGTCCCGTACTGCCCCAGTAGAGATGTGGACTAGATTGCACCAACTGCAAGCCCAGTATGCTGGGCTAATATCTCAGAGGGCAGAGCTATCCCTACACAGAACCAAGATGAAATACCTAGACATGGGAGAGAGGGCGAGCAAGGTGCTAGCGATGCGAATTCACCAGTTGGACACATCGCATTTTATTGCTGACATCTGCTCTAAAGAAAATGGCCAAGCTTGCTCTGACCCCCAAAAAATAACGGAAATGTTTGGGTTATATTATCAAGATATATATGCAGTGGCCCCTCCCCCACGGCCCATGGATGTGGTTATAAACTCTTATCTTGGCTCGGTGAATTTACCCAAGGTCACTGCCCGGAGGCAGCCATTTTAAGCGCCCCAATTACACTGGGTGAAATACAAGAGGCTATCCAACAGATGCCAGCGGATAAGTCCCCCGGCCTGATGGCTTGCCAAGTAATTTTTATAAAGCTTTTCAAGCTGAGATTATACCCTTGTTAAGAGATCTTTTTACTTATTGGTATAATATGGGGGTGTCAGATCCTAGTTTTTCAGGAGGCCGTAATAACTCTAATTCTAAAGCCTGGGAGGGACCCACAAAATCTTGGTAGTTACCGCCCTATATCCTTGTTAAATACGGATATTAAAATCTTGGCCAAGATCCTGGCAAATAGACTCACTAAAGTCATAGGCAGATTAATAGGACATGAACAGGTTGGATTCATGACCGGGAGGCCCTCTCAAGATCATATGAGGAAACTGTTGCATCTCATCGCGACTGCCAGAGACTCTGAGATCCCAATGGTACTGATCTCTCTAGATGCCGAAAAGGCGTTCGATAGAGTTTCTTGGGACTTTTTGTTTGCCACCTTAACTTCCTTTGGCTTTCCGGAGGTGTTCATAAAGTGGATTAAGGTTATGTATTCTTGCCCATCGGCCAGAGCTAGAATTAAAATTTAAATCTCTTGTGAATAAATGTAAAGAATTGGAATTGAGAATAAACCTAGACAAAACAAAAATAATGATCTTTGGAAATCGGTCATCAAAACCAAGGATTTTCTACAATGATGCCCCTATTGAAATAGTGACATCTTATAAATACCTTGGTATAATATTACACTCTAGAAACTTCTGGGCACATCATATTAAGGAACAGATTAATAAGGCAAAGTATGCAGCAAAAGCACTGCAAAGATTTAACCTTAAATATGGAGGTTTTACGGTAATACCTGCTATTAAAGCAGGGGAGGCAAAAATTACCCCACTACTATTATGTGGAGCGGAAATCTGGGGATATAATCATTATCCACAACTGGAAACCCCTCTTTTATATTATTATAAATATATTTTACAAGTTCCCACTTCAATGGCTGGATCAATAGTTAGAACATAATTAGGTAGATTACCTTTGATTTCCCTTATTAACCTAAGGATAGTCACATATTGGTTGAGATCAATAAATAATATAAATAATGTTATGCCATTGAACTGTATAATGGAAAAGGAATCCTGGCATAAAGAAGGTTTTACCTCTCTATGGTTAAAATCCCTTTTCAAATATTACACGTATAGAGTCAACTCACCTATGGAATGATTGGCAAGCAGAAATAAAAATACGAAAGCTATAAGGTTAATTTGAAAAAACTTTTACAAAAGCCACACAAATTCAGATGAATCAAGTAAGGAGCCAAAGACAAGCCCTGTGGTTTGCTCAAAACAAAATTGATTCCAACATGGAAGAATACTTACGACTTCCTTTATCACCATACACGTAAAGCAATAACCTGGGTGAGATTTGAACTTATTACATCAAAATACATTTACTTTAATAAATTAAAATTAAATGAATCAACTCAGGATAAATGTCCTTGCAATAGAGGATTCACTGAATCGTTAAAGCATCTATTAATTCAATGCCCTTTATTTAATTATATTCGTTTTAAATATTTGGGGAAAATTCTTAGTAAATATGCAAATTGAACATATGATGTGATATTCATATTGATGCACCCAATGTATGTTCAAGATGCAATACTGGTAGGGAATTTTATAATGTCAGTAAAAAGTGTTAAGGAAAAAGCATACCGAAAGTGGCTCAGAGATAAATGAATTGTTTTTTATACAATCTGAAGAATTTTAACCAGCATACTTTCTTATGAGAGTTATTCTAATGAGATAAGGAGTCTGTTTAATCATATTTTTAATTTATTTCACATTTTGTATTTTTAAATTTAAAAATTGTAATGTCCAGAAATTTTTCTAATTTTTTGGAAGACAATAAACTTGACTTGACCTTGACCATCAGCTAGAGTTAAATGTAACGGGTTGCTGTCTCCTCCTTTTAAGTTAGAGCAGGGCACCAGACAAGGATGTCCCCTCTCGCCCCTACTTTTTAACATATACTTAGAGCCTTTACTACGTAGATTGGCTAGTAACAACAATATAGCAGGTATTCAAATAGAAGAGAAGAAGTATGCCTACTCGGTATATGCAGATGATATTCTATTGCACTTAGAGAGACCAGTTATCTCAGTTCCGCTGTGCTAGAGGAAATAGAGAATTTTCAGAGTGTCCTATTATAAGATAAATAGAATAAAAACAAAGGTAATGCCACTGAACTATAGGGTGAATAAGGAGGAGTTATCCAAGTTGGGCCTGGTCTGGGAAACAAAATCTGTTGATTATTTAGAATTAAGATCTTCAGGATCTGAGGTCCATTATGCGAAATAATATTGATAAAATAATTAAAACAATAGTTTTAGACCTGGAAAGATGGCGACTACTCCCTTTTCCCTTTGGGGTAGGCTAGGTATAATTAAAATGAATCTGTTCCGAGGATCTTATATCCGTTAGGAATATGTGGGTATACCTGCCAAAAGGTGGTTTTCAGGCTGCAAAGTACTTTAAACTCCTTTTGTGGAAAAAAGAGTGTCCAAAGGTTTTATCTTAATCTGACTGCACGAAACTAAGGGGAGGACTGGCGGCCCCTTCCTTTTTTCTATATTACCTGGCGCAGCACATTAACAAACTTTCCTTCTGGCACAGGGAGTTAGACCAGGCTGCATATTACCCGCTATGGCTTCCTATAGAAAGATATTTGGCAACCCAAGCAAAGTGCTCATTATCGGGCCCTTTTATTTGTTTCCCCAACTTACACTCCTAAATTACTCAGAAATAATCCGATGGGCTGGTCTTTGAAGGCCTTGCACCAGGCTCAAAAGCACTTTGTTTTGAATTGGTCACAGTCCGTTGAACAGCCAATTTTTAATAACCCACATTTTAAGATTGGTGGTGCTCCAATACCATCCATTTTTTGGCCTCAGCTGAGTGACTGTAAAGTCTCGGATGTATGGAGGAGCGGGACACCGGTGGCCTTCGGGCAGCTGCAACTGACTATGGGTGCCACAGATAAGGAAACCTTTAAATACCTCCAAGTTTGTAAGACCCTTGCTTCGTTTCCTTTGGTGACCCCACTAGCCGGTACGGAGGACAGAAATTTTAACACGCTTACACAGGCTGCCTCTCAACCACATGCAGTGTCTAACATATATAAAATTTTGCAGGACTGGGACCACAATTTGCCATCAGGGATCTGCCCTTATTGGGTGAGAGAGCTTGATATCCCTGAAGATGCTAGCGTCTGGAAAAAACTCTGGTTATCAACATATAAATTTACTAAACAAGACAGACTTAGGTCAGTACATTTCAACATAATGCATAACATATATCTGACACCAGATAAGCTCTTTAGATATGGGACACTTTCTGCTGCAACATGTAGCAAATGTAAGAGTGCTACTGGTTCGTTGTTTCACATGCTGTGGCAGTGTTCTCGTATAAAGACATTCTGGCAGTCCATCAGCATGAATATGGACCCTATCCTTGGCTTAAGTGAATTATTTACACATAAGTATGTATAATAAATTACTTTCCAATTGACACCTAAAAACAGGAAGAGCGTACATGACACTCATCGCTGTAACAGCTAAACTTGCAATCATGAGACACTGGGTAGAGGAGAAACCTCCTACGCTGTTGGAATGGTACAGGGAATGTGTCTTGGCTCTGCAACTGGAAAGGCATATTGCATTTATGAGAAATGGGGTGCAGGCTTTTACTCAGTTATGGGGTGGACTAAAGGCTATTCTGACATCTTGGAAACCTAAGTAATATGGGTATGTGCTTATTTTTACTTTAATTTTATTTGATGGGTGTTTGTGTGTAGTCTGGGGAGTGGGTGGGGAGAGGGGTTGTATTGGTTTTATGGAATTGTCAATGTTATTCCTTGTTGATGAACCTGTGTATCCCTTTTTTTTCATTGTGTGCCTAGATTTAATAAAGTTCTCTTTAAATAAAAAAAAAAAAGATATGTATAACTAAGGTAGTTCTATATTGAGATGGGCTTATCCAGGACAGCTTGGACATGTGTCCTAACCAACACATGGAATTTTTGGATGACTGCTAACTTTTTCAGTGATATAGGATGTCTAGTAAAGTTATCAGTCTCTTTTTGAAGCAGAAGATATGGTTAACTTCAGTAGAAGTTGTTGCAAGCAATTTAAAACCTGGACTGATGTCTCATCAAAGAAATTATATTACACAGAGTTTTTTACAGGAGTTTTCATTTTATGAATTGACTAGAGTCAAAATGTACAAGTCCTGATGCCCATACATACTGAATTGCTGATACATTAACTGTATAGTTTATTTATTTTGCATATTTTATCTCTTTTATCTGTAATGCAGGCCTCATACACTTACATAATAAAAACTGAAAAAATAAAAAAGAAACGTTTAGGGCCTCTGCAGAGAGTACAGAGCAACAAGAGGACCCCATCTCTTGAGAAAGTTCTGAGGTTGATTATGTAAACTAGCAATTGTCTTTTCCAGGTGAAGATTGGCCAACAGTTCTTGTAACCATTCACTATAAGAAATATCAGTTGTATCTTTTCAATGCCTCAAAACTAGTTTTTTAACCAACAGAGCAATGAGGGTTATGTGATATTTTCTGTTGGTAACAATAACAGGAGAGATCCCCCAGAATACAAATTTCAGCAGTAAATAGATCCGATAAACCCAAGAGGGGGTTGACCTGCTGTTTGATAACAGTCCAGAGGGGAGCTATCTTGGGACTTGTCCAAAAGATATGCAGTAGGTTACCCTCACCCTACAGACATCGAGTGCATGTGGGTGAAGGGAGGAGGCCCAGTTTAGCCATCTTCTTAGGTGAATAATAAAAGTTATGCAGTATTATAAATTGTGTTAATCGGAGCCTGTCTTGTATAACAAACTTATGACAGCTCATCCATAGAGAGGGCCAGAGAAATTCTTGATTGGGAAAAAGAGGGATCCAAACTTGAGTCGGGCCAAAGCTGTCAGGCCATTTCTAATTGTGGATTACTCCATACATTCTGGAAACAGCATGGGAAAGGCCTGCAAGGGGAACTAAGTATGTCGAGCAGGATAGGTTTGGGGATACCAGTGGGACTGCTCCAAAAGATTTTGTTATTAAGTGTCGTAATTGGAATATTTTAAAAATAGCAGAGTTTGGGATATGGGCTTTGTTTAAAATTTCAGGTGAGGTTAACCACAAGCCATCGGCCTTCAAGAAAAAGGAAAGGGGGCAATCCCCTAGTTAAGAGATCCATCTCAATTGAAGTGGCTTACCATCAATTGTGAGGTTAGGGTTTCCCCACCAAGGTTGAGATGGACCCACAGCGTGTTTATATTTTAGAAAAGAGCAAAGCTGGGAATGAATTCTAATAGATAATGCAATGGGTGTACTTTTTAATGCTGGAGGCAAGGATTTCAAATTAACATGCAATAGTGCAGCAGGGGATAGCCCATGGATTTGTATTAGGGTACGTTCTATTTTAAGCCATATAGGTGTGAAGGAGTGTGGTGGTGGGAGATGTTCTAACATTAACCATCTCGGGTATTTGTTTGCGTGACTAGCCCAGTAGTAAAGTCCTAGGTGTGGTAAGCGGAGTCCTCCTTTCAATTTTGGTGCCGAAAGCTTGTCATAGGCTGTCCGGGGTTTCTTATCAGCGCAAATAAAGGCTGAGAGCATCTGATGTATCTTTTTAACCATGCCAAAGGCAACCAGACATTCAAAAGGTTTAATGGATACAATAACCGTGGGAAAATATTCATTTTGATGATATTGATTTTTTCCCAAAGAGAGAGAGGAAGTAGTGCCCATCTCTTTAGATCATGTCTGATAGTGGAAATTAATGGGTCGAGATTTAATTTTGTAAATCTGTTCGGATCTCTAGACAGGTTTATTCCCAGATATTTTAATGAATTGGTCTGCCAAGAAAAACCTGCCGTGGAAGCAACTAGTTTTAGTGCTTTATGATTCAAGGGAAAAACCACCGTCTTGTCTCTATTTAATTTATAGTTGGAAGTAGAGCTAAATTCTTCCAGGATGGTAAGTAGGGCAGGTTGAGAAGTACCAGGCTGAGATAATTGAAAGAGCAAGTCATCTGCATAAGCCAAAACTTTAACTGTTTGATGATGGATGTTTATACACTGAACGTCGGGATTTGCTGTAATCCTCCAGATAAGAGGTTCCAAATAAATATTAAACAGCAGGGGGGATAATGGACAGCCTTGTCTAGTTCCGGCATGCAATGTAAAGGAATCAGACAGTAATCCATTACAAACAACCCATGCTGTAGGGGATTTATACAATACTCTTATCCATTTTATAAACAGAGGGGGGAATCCAAATGCTGCCAGTGATTGAAACAAAAAATTCCAATCGACCCTATCAAATGCCTTCTCGGCATCCAGGGAAACCAAAACAGCAGGGAAATCAGCATCCCTGGAAGCCAAGAAGACATGCAAAAGAGTTCTAAGGTGGTCGACCGAGGATCTACCGTTCATGAAGCCTACTTGTTCCAGGCCTATAATATCTAGCGTGATAGGACTCAACCGGTCTGCTAGGAGTTTCGTTAAGATTTTAAGGTCCTGATTGAGGAGGGAAATTGGCCTATAACTTTGGACTCTATCAGGGGGTTTACCTTCCATGAGTATTAAGGTAATTAAGGCTTCAAATAGGGACCCATCTGATGCCTGTCCAGAAATAATATGATGAAATAGGGAGAGAAGGGATGGCACTAGTTGTTGAGAAAAGACTTTATAAAAATTAGGGGAGAATCCATCCGGACCGGGTGCCTTGTCCGAGGGCAAGTCCTGGATAACTGTAAGTATCTCTTCCAGAGTGATGGGAGCAACTAGGGAAATTTTCTGTGAGTCTGAGAGCGAAGGTAAAGAAGAACATGCTAGATAGGAGTCTAATTGTGATAAAGGTGGGGATCATCCATGGAACTGTATAGTTTCGCATAGTAACTCCTAAATTCGGAAGTTATGTCTGATGGAGAAATCTTAAGGGTATTATCATCTTGGGAATGAACTGCAACAACTAGTCTATGAGATTCAAGCTGTTTGAGTTTGAGGGCCAAGAGACGACCTGCCTTTTCCCCTTGATCTACATGAAGAGCCTGAGTTTTCAAAATGGTAAATTCAACCTTTTCCCTTAATAGATTCAAGTATGAGTCTTTGAGTTTCACTAGGTTTTCCCTGGTTTGATCCGAGGATTGAGGGGATAAAGCATGCTCTGTGGTGTGAATTTGGGACAATAAGTGTTTAAGCCGTTCATCCTGAGTTCTTTTTCTTTCAGCTGCCAGGCCAATCAGCAGGCCTCTAAGACAGGCTTTTAGGGAGCACCAGTCAATGTCTGGTTTTCCGATAGAGCCAACATTAATGTCAGTGAAGACAGAAATGTGATCGGATATATATGTTATGTAATCCGGAATCTTTAACAGTTGATTATTGACCTTCCATCTCCGTACTGCCGTGGAAAGAGATGTAAGGGAGATCAAACAAGAAACTGGTGAATGGTCGGAAAGTGGATCAGAGAGTATGGCTGAGTCTAACACTCCTGGGATTAAGGATTGGGAGATACGCAGGTAGTCCATGCGGGAAGATGAATGATGTACCAGAGATGTAAAAGTAAATTCTCTATCCAAGTGGTGAAGGGTATGCCAGATATCCATCAGTCCGGCGCCCTCTAACAAGTCTCGGAGTGCTCGTTGTGCGGGAGAAGCCCTTTGTATGGTTTACCTGAGTGGTCTACTTGTGGATCGAAGACAAGGTTAAAATCACCCCCTATTATAAGAGGGATGTGTAAAAATGGGGAGAGGATATTAAGAATATGCATGAAGAAACTGGATGTGTCGATACTGGGACCATAGACGCTACCCAAGATAATTTCTCTGGTGTGGAGCATACCTTTCACGAAAATGTATCGCCCTTCAGGGTCTGCTATAATTTGGCTAGGGGAGAATGGTATAGACCTTCGCAGTAGGTTCAAGACTCCGTGGCTTTGGGTGTTGCCCTCTGCTGCAAAGTATTGACCCTTCTGCTGTCTAAGTAGTTTCGTGGCCTCAGAGTTAAGTAAATGGGATTCCTGCATGAACACGATGTCTGCAGCCAGAAGGTTTAGGTGTCTAAGGATCTGATATTGTTTGACTTTGTGTCTGGCCCCCCGCATGTTCTAAGTGATTATTTTCAGTGCCCCAGCCATGGCAAGCTATAAACTGGTCGAGGTATGAGACAAGCATCAAATATCTCTCTCTGCCAAGTGCCTCTGTGTGAAATAAACCTCCCACCTCCCCACCAACCCCAAATAATCTACCCAGATATTCGTTGAACTGTAAAGACATTGGAACCCTATCCCAGTCCACCCTCCGACCCTTCCTTCTACATTTCGCCTTCTGCATCACGCCCCAAAACATCTCCCTCTGCTCCAGCCACCCTAAAAAAACCTAACTATATAAAATTGTGAAGGTAACAATTAACACTATCTAACATCTACATACTAATAAACTATTAGAACAAATTGACTTGATTGGAGTGGCTGGAGATATAAGGCAATTTGTCGAAAAATAGTTCTCCAATCTGTTAAGATATGTGTGAATCAGGATAAACGATCCAAAAGAAGGCCAACATGTTACTGAGGCCTCTGGCAGAGTTAACCCAGTCATGTAAAATGGCAACATAAACTGATCTGAAAAAAGAAAAACAAAAAATAAACCTCGTCTGCTTTATAGGTCTCGGCAGGTAATTATTAGCATTGTAGGAAACAACTGTCAATCTATGAGGCAAAAGAAAAGTAGGTAATTCTAGCATTACATCGCAACTGAGAAAGCTAACATATACCACTTTAACCAAGCGCCATATGTAGCACCCGACCTCCCCGGGTCTTTAGTCCATGCATTAACAACTTAGAGATAAGCGGGACATTCTTTTTAAATTAAAAGGTACTTATCTACGAAGTAATTGGCAGTCCTTCAAGATGGTGAAAAGGTACAAGCACTGATATGTCCATGATGCTGGTAAAGGCCGAACGAACATTGAGAGACTAAGGCAGCTAGGCAAACCAGTAGCAGTTGAACTGGATAGCCTGCATTTGTAATGGTTGGGCCCCCTCTAGTGGTGATAACTTAGAAGTGCCAGCGGGAGAATACAATGTCGAGAAGACAACAACAGACCCTTTATTGGTGCAAAAGTTGCACTGTAGCATCGTCCAAACACGTCTCCATGTTGCAAATGTTGGGTAAGTGTCCAGTCATATAGAAGGGGGTCAATAACCCGGTGAGCGTAGCCATCAAGGGTATCTAATAGGCTAGAGGATAGTAGTAACTGCCAAAATTAAATCTGAACTTACAGACCGTAGTCAGAAAAAGACACCTCTAATTCAGCCTGTGTAAAACCATGTCTTCCACCCGATCATCTCGTTGTCACAATCAGGGGTTCTTGAATAGATCGGGGAATGCAGATTTCAGTTGTGCAGAGACAGATTCAGGGTCATCAAAGGAAGTCCAGACTCCCGTAATTAAGACATTCAACTTTGCCGGGTACGCCATCTGAAACTTAATGCCAGCGGCAATTAGCTTGACTACCACCGGGTGGAAGGCTGTCCTTTTAAGGAGGACCGACGCTGGGAGATTCTGGGCTATCCTCAGGCATTTCCCTTCCCAGCTGACTTCTTGAAGCTCTTTAATTTTTTGTAAAAAGTACTAATTTTCCAAGAAGTTAAGGAAACGGAATAAGACAGTGCATGGAGGGGCGCCGGGGGCTGGTTTAAGGCGTAGAGCTCTATGTGCCCTTTCTATGATGTAGTAAGCACCAAAGGGAGAGGGGCCCACTAACTTCTCACAAGCTGTTGGATAAACAGAATCGTGTCATGCCCTTCTTCCCCTTCAGGGAGACCAATGATGACTACATTGTTTCTCCTACTGCACCCCTCAAGATCCTCCACTTTTAATTCAAGCTTGGCCAGGCGTTGTCTATAGGTAGCAAGTTTGGGGTCAAGCTTATCATGTCGTTTCTCGAGAGAATAGAGCCTAGCTGAATTATCTGTGGCTCTTTGCAATACTTCATCCAATTTTGAATTGAGTGAGCTGAAATCAGATGTCAGTGTGTGGAGATCATCTCTAAATGGTTTAAATTCCTCCAGGAATGGTTGCAAAGTAAGCGGTTCACTGTCTGCGGAGGGGTGCTGGTGCCGAGATTGAGACTAGAGCTGGAGGTCTGCGGCTTCTTTGGGGCCTTTTCGGGCGTCACAGGTGGTGTGCGTTTAGGTAGACTTTTTTTTTGCATCTTCTGGATCTTGAAATGTGTCTCCACGTGTTCCTGAGATGTTCCGATGCTGCAATGTCCAAGTAGTGTAATTTATTGAGTTAGACTAGTATTATTGGAGCGGGTGGCTGGAGCTCTGTAGGGAAGCTGCTAATCGGCATGGTGCATTGCCGGAAGTCGAGAAGAGAGCATCTTCTGATTGGGAGCACTTACACAGTGAGGAAAATTATTTTCGGTATCAAGGGGCTGTTCGAGTAAAAGGTGTATTCATTCAGCGCCACATTCAGGGTCCTCAGAGAAGCCCTTCATATGAACTCAAGTCTCACTGTGACTGCGTCTCCAGTGAACCTCTAGAGACTGTGTGCTGATGTGAAAGGGCCAGAGCTGCCATGCTGGCAGTGTGGCTTGAAATGCAAATAGTATCCAGATGTGTCTAAACTTCCTGAAGCAAGAACAGAAAAAAAGAGATCTTCTATCAAGGTCAGCATTGGGAATCAGCCTGTCACCAGCTAGGCACAGCCTTTGCGCCTCCCCCTGATGGGTCAAGTCTGGATGTGTGGGTCTGAGGCGTGCCAGCCCAGGTCCCTGTTCTAGTCCGTGTTCCAGATTGTGACTTCAGCTTATCCCAAGTTTCAGTTGTCAGAGGAGCTGAGAGAGGTGCCAGCTTTCCAAAGCTGCAAGAGACTGCTGCAAGGGAACAGTCCAAGCTGCAAGGTGCCTGCTGCTTATCTCCTCAAGCTGCTCAAGATCCAGAATTCTACTGATCCAATTACCCCGGATTTACAGTCCGATTACCACCCAAGACTGTCTGCAGAACCGTGAGTAAAAGCAGGGATTGTTCTGCACCTGGGAAATTGTAAATAGTTGCTTTCAAGTTCTGCCAAGTAGCTAATAGATGTGCAGAAAAGTTAACATTTAATTTAAGCACGCGCACCAATGCCTGCCAGCCAACTGCATCACAGGCCTGTAATGAGTTTGATACCCAGGGATAGATATATGAACTGGGGACTGGTACCAGTTGGGGTCTGTATGCTATACATCTGCAGTAACTAGCAAGTCAGAGAGCTTAACTTTAATCCATCCAAGGATCGGTGGGTGGTTTGCCTCAAGAATGTTGTTGAATGAGAAACTGCAAACGATTGTTTGCTGATGTCACATACTAAATGCCAATTGCCAAATGTGATTGTTGCTTGCTCTGCCTCCAATTACCCTTTCCTAACCCCACCCCCATGTAAATAAATGGTGGTCTAACAGTTTTGGAAAAGTTTGACTCATGAGCATATTGTTAGTGAGCATATTATTAATGCAAGTCAATAATTCCAATGTATTGAAAATATGATCCCTGGTTTATGGTAATCCATGTGTGTGGTGACTAGACAGGGTAGTGGGTTGGTACAGCATTCCAGGGGGTTGTACTGCTAAATACCAAATCCACTTGTAATTTTACTCTGGGTGGTGGCATTTTTATCTCTATCTTGGGAAAGAACCCCCTATAATATTCAGAATAGGAACCCAGGCCCCTCAACCTTGGTCAGGCCTGCAAGGCAGGGGTAGCAGCCTCTTAGTACACCGCACCGGGGCTACACTGCTGATAGAAGTAACCAAACAAAAGTACCGTATTTGTGCGGAGTTTATGTTAGAGTGCCGTAAAGTGGGACCACACAAAAATAAAGTTCAGGGACCACTGAGGGCTTAGTGGGTGAGTCCAGTAGGTGCCTGTTGGGGACCCATTAGGAGACATATTTGTATGAAGTGAGCATGCTGCAGCCTGCACACTGAACCATATCTGTACCTCTGCAGCATGGCTGCACAAAGAAAATGGCAACCAGTCACATCTGCAACAACTTCCCACCACCCACCAGCTTCCCCAGTTAATGGATGCTGCAGCCAGAACCCACAGCATCCTGCACAACTTCTCACCACCCACCAGCTTCCCCAGTTAATGGATGCTGCAGCCAGAACCCTCAGCATCCTGCACAATCCACAGCAGAGTTTCTTGATTAAAACTTGCTCCCTGCCCTACACTCAGAGATCCCCTCCCCAAACAGGTAGTGCTGGAAGAAGCAGCTACGCACTGGGGCTTATCTAAGGCAAATAAGTCAAGTTGCCTTATTTAATGTATTAACCTTAGTCATAGTAGACTTTTTCCATTAAAGTCTGTCTGACAAACTACATAAAAACTTTGTGTGCTCTTCATTTAATATGATATCACAGGGAACAGGCAAGGAACTACTCTGGCAAGTTTGGCAATAGCAGCACATACATTCTTGGCCATCAGATAGTGGTAGAAAGGAGCTCTACAATCAGTGTAAATGCTGGCACTCCTGATATTTATGGTGAGAATTGTAGTAGCCAGTATCCTACACATTGACTACAGCCAGGCAGTGTAGTGCACACACAGTGAACATGCAGGCTGTATCGGAATAAATACCAGCATAATGTTAAAGAATGGACACACAAACACATTCACACCAGGGATGTTCTGCAAGCACAGAGTGCATCCCAATTACCATTAACCACTTAACCATCCTCAGGTAAACATTAGACTGCCAAATAATTATGGAAAGCAGGGAGAAAGGGAAGGACAGGGCATTAACAAAAAGAAAAACAAATTCACCTTTTCCTGCAGCACTCCCCGAACTACTGTGATGACCTCTGCTTGCTTCCTGGTGCTGCCGCTGTTCTATCTGATCCAGTCCTTCTTCAGCTTGCCCACACCACCACCACCACCACACTAACTAACTGGCTATGCCTGGGATGGCAAATTGGGTTACTTGACCATTCTAGTACTCTGTGGGTGTGGGACTGTGTTGGCTCAGTTCACTCAGTAACACGGTCGTGACTCGTTACTCAGGCCTCCAGTCAGGCCAACTTGGCTCTAAACCATCCATGCTCCACTGTGACCTGTCTCCCACCTCATTCTGCCTGGCTGTAGCTTGATGCCCACTGTCCTCTCACTATTCTGCCCTCGTGGCCATCTCAAAATATATTTTTTTAAGTGTTCCTTTCAGTGACCTTGTCACTTCCTCCCCCTCTGTCCTCGTCTCCTTGCCTTGGCTTCTGCAGCCTCCAAGTCCTTATGGTGCACCGTGAGCTGAGCCACAATTAGGGCTGCTTCTCTATCTTCTGTTCAGCTGTTTTGAGAACTCACCGACACGACGTGCCACTTGCTTGCAAAAAAAAATAACCGCAACAGTGCGAATGACAGCACTTAAGGTTGCAGTTTCTTATGAAATGGTGACTGGTGCCAAATACCATGGCAGCCTTGTTTGAGAAGGAGCCAGTCTGGTTGGAGGGATAGAGCCAGTCAGAAATATGGAGGGTGGAAGATGTGGAGACACAGGCACAGATTTAGATCCATGTTGCCTGCCTGTCAGTAGAGAAAAAAAAAACTGTGAAACTCGGTGCTTAAATCCTGACATGTAAAACACTAAATGGAGGAGCCAGTGTATGGAGTATGTAGCTCATACAGAGAGGGCCCCCAGAACATCATGGGCCCTAATGCACTAGCGTAGTTTGCTTAATGGTAAATCTGGCCTTCCCAGGGATGGATTTACTTTACATTGTCATGGGCCCTATGCACAGCAGTATCCATGGGCTCCCCTCTGGTATTGCCTGACCCCCCCCCAAAAGGTGGCACAGCAGCACCTCCTACCGTATCGAAGAACAACACACTTTGGCAGCTTAGCAACTCCCCTATACTACACTGGCATACCAATGTTTGGGGTTACTAAGGCCATCTTTGTGTGGGATTAGAACCCATGACCCTCTGACCCAGAGGCAGATGCTGCAAATTTAGCCACTAAATATCATGGCCTGGCTGCCAGTTTAATTCAGACAGCACTAAGACATAAATTAGGCCCAGTCCTGTTTAATCCACAGAAGGCTAAATCAGACTACGTAGTAAGATCATCACAATGCTCCATGTCCCGCCATCTAAACAGACATGTGGGGTGAGATGCACATTAAGAAGGTTTTCCTTCCCAGACCATTCCTGAAACCTTTTGTATCAAAAAACAGTGTGATATCTTGCTTCTAAACAGTTTCAAGACTACTAAGCATGAGAAGCCACTCCTCCACCTACCTCCATAAAGTCATTCCCTTTCTTTTCTTCCACAGCTGTCCGGTGGTCGCGAGGGCCAGGAAGGATAGAGGAGCCCTCCCCCAGTCGCAGAGGTCACAGATAGCCCCGCAGGTACGCATCTCCAGAAGTAGCAATGGCCCAACGGCTCTGCTGACGGCGCTGTGTATTAGCCCTGCCACCCCCACCACCCTTGGTCGACACTTAAACTTATACTGAGTGTCATGTTTATACTGAGTGTCACGTGTGGAAAAACACCAATCAGCCCAGTTCCCCAACTGCAGCCTATATAAAACCACCACCAGTGGCCGCTGTGTCTTCTCCATCCCCAGCTCCAAAGACTTTCATACTCCCCTTAAAGCTGCATACATACACTCCAAGAAACATGGCTTTTTGGTCTATCCTTTACCTCATATCTCCAACAAACTATAAATGCCTGTCCTCATCACTGCCAAAATTGAATGTAAGGCTTGTACTGCTGGTTACTTCCACCTTGACTGGATGTTTGCTGGCCACAGATTTCTCAGCAGGGATTCTAGCCACAGAACAAATATTTCTTTATCACTGCACCCCTACACACCCACCGCCTCTTCCCCTTAGCTTGCCCGATATGGCCCTATATAGGGTCACATCAATAGAGTCTGCACTTCTGGCATCCTTATCAAATAACGGACAAAGGCAACTAGGTTATCTTATTCACTCCATCACGATCTGTAAACAGCACTGGCATCCTCCGACCTGCCCCCTTTTGTCCCTCCTTCTCCTCACCCTGCTAGCAGGAGATGTAGAGATCAACCCCGGTCCTGCAAACACACACATTGACCATACAAACACCACTTGGGCGGGACAAAATGGGATAAAAATTGCCCGCCTAAATGCATGTAGCCTCCCTTCCAAATTCGCCGAGATAGAGGCCTGGGTAACCTTATATAAGCCCCAAGTACTGGGTCTCTCGAGACCTGGCTGAAGCCATACCATGACAGTGCCTCATACCAGCTTCAAGGCTACTCCTTCCTCAGGCTGGATAGACCAGGTAGGAAGAAAGGAGGTGGCGTTGCCCTTTATGTCCAGGACCACATATCAGCTGTCGCTGTTGCATACTCCACGGCCATCTCCTGAAGTGAATGGATGATTACTGAGCTCACCATCAGTGCAACAAAAAAAAAACTTTATGTTGACTGTTGCTACAACCCCCCTCCTGCTAGTATTCAGGGATTGTCTAGCTTTCTCTCCAGCCTAGCCTGCACCACCGCTTTCCTACTCGGGGACTTTAATCTAAACTGGGCAGCAGGCCCAAACCCTGACTACATAGCCCTAGTAAGATCACATAACCTGGAGCAAGTAATCTCTACCAAAACAAGATTCAGTCAACACTCACCAAACCACTCTATCCTTGATTGAATTATAACAAATCGATCTGACCTACTCCTCCAAACAGGCACCATGTCAGACGCAATTAGCGACCACACCCCTACATACATCATCATAAATACAAAGACAGTTCACCCTCTACCAGAACTACTGTCTTTCAGAAATTTCAACAGCCTGAATCAAGACCAGGTAACTAGGGTAGCAATGTCCTTAGACTGGTCCCCCCTATACCAGAGCAACAATGTCTACCTCTGCTGTCACTCTCCTTACCAGTACCATGCAGAAAATGCAGGATCAGTTCTTTCCCATCAGAACCAGAAGGGTTAGAGGTGGCTGCACGCCCTGGATAACAAAAGAACTACCACTTCAAATGAAGGCCAGGGACTCCAAATGGAGAGCTTTCAAAGAGTCCCCATCCCCCCAGCTATGGAATGCCTACAGTCAGTTGCAAAATGCCTGCAAGCAGCAGGCAAAGTCACTAAAAAAGAAATATTTTACTGAGCTCCAACAAAATACCCTGGGGAACCCTCGTAATTTCTGGGCCTCAATCAGATCCATGCTAAATCTGAAGACCAACAAGCTAATAACCGAACTCATATCCCCATCAGGCACCATAAACGACCCTGCTGACTTCGCTAACCTCCTAAATGGTATGTTCACTGACCTGACCCTGTATCTAAACAAGTTCCCTTCTCAACCCCCTTCCAGCCTAAGCAGAACAGGTAGCCACCCCACCACTCCAAACCCCATAGAAACTACCCCCCCCTTCCATTTCAGGGCCATTGGCACCAAGGCCATCTCTAAACTACTGAAAACCCTACCCTCCAGCGGTAGCCCAGGAAGCGATGGTCTATACCCTGCCTTCCTGAGGATCATCTTCCCAGCCCTTATCAGACCTCTAACTCATGTTTTTAACCTCGCACTGTCTACCTCAACAGTGCCCGACACCTGGAAACTTGCAAATGTGATACCCATCTTCAAGGCGGGAGACCCCCGAGCCCCAGAAAACTACAGACCCATCTCCTTGCTACCACATCTTAGCAAGCTCCTAGAGAAAGTAGTTCATTCCCAATTATCTGAACACCTCAATAAGTATAACCTCCTAAGTCCCTTTCAGCATGGTTTCCGCAAACACCACAGTACCTCCTCTGCCCTGGCAACTTTTTTGAATCATGTCCTCCAATAAATGGACATGGGTGCAGTTTTTGTTGATTTGTCAAAGGCGTTTGACCTAGTTGATCATCATCTTCTCCTCACCACTCTTGAACACTTCAGCTGTGCCCCTGGACCTGCAGCCTGGTTTCACAGCTACCTCACAAACAGGTCCCAATCCGTGCTCATAGGTAAAGTGGCCTCAGCCTCCCTCTACACCTGCACAGGAGTTCCTCAGGGATCAATTCTTGGCCCCCTTCTCTTCTTCATGTTTATCAATGATCTACCAGTAGACAGCCTAAACTGCAATACACTCCTCTATGTGGATGACCTAGTCCTGTACCACAGTGAAAAGTCCCTAGAGTCCGTTTCGTCCACTCTCACTGGCAACTTTGCTGCAGCTGAAGGCTGGTTCACTTCCAGAAAACTCCTAGTAAATGGGAAAAAGACTAAGGCCATGTTCTTTGGATCTAAGCCTTTCCTAAATAAAGCCACCAAATCAAATTCCGCACTCACCGTAGGTACACCAGCAGGCCCCCCACTAGGACAGGTCACCTCTTTCAAAGATCTCGGTGTTACTCTCGACCCATCGCTCACCTTCTGTGATCACACAACCCAGACTATAAGCAAGATCAATCAGAAGCTAGGTGCACCATGCCGGGCATTCCACTTGCTATCCCCAGAAGCTTGTCTTGCCATTGAGCAAGGAAACCTTCTCCCCCTCCTAGATTACTGCTCCCACATCTACTCCCACCTGTCCAGAAAGCAACTTTCCCATTTCACCGTGACTTATAATGCCATCTGTTGCTTCGTTCTCAAAGCCCCCTCATTAACTCATCACTGCTCACTGTACCAGCCCCTTGGATGGCTCCCTCTCCATGCACACTTTGACTATGCCACATGCTGTCTGATGGACAGTGCCCTCTGAAATTACAAACTTTCCCCCTACGCTCCTCTTCTCACATACAAAATGGCCACCACACCTACTAGGGTCTCCTCCTCTCAAACCATTGAGGTTCCCCGTGTCTCCACAGTCATGGGCAATAAAGCTTTCTCTGTTTCTGCTCCCTCCCTCTGGAACAGCTTTCCGGCACCCATTCATACATCATCATCCCATGAGTCTTTCAAATCAAACCTGAAGGCCTGGCTACTGAATGCATCCTCTTGTAAATGCTTACTGGGCAGAGTAGAAACCCAAAAGCCACCATCATTTTTCTACCATCAGGTCACCTGGTGTGGCACTTAGACAGATGTTACTCTGTCCATTAGGGTTAAACTGCTCTGATCAATTTGTAAAATGCAAATAACCTCTCCTTTGCACAACCACCTGTATTTCTCACGGTACCTCATTCTTGCCATGCTTGTATACCACATGTAAAAATGGCTGTTTCATCATCCATTGGTGTTTGTACAGTACAATTTCAAATGTATATACTGTTTGTATAGTTTAATCAAATGTGTACATTGTGTATACTACTATGTATCATGTCACCACATTTGTGGCCCGGGTCATGACTGAAAATGGTCCCCTGGATCAGTTCACATACCTGGTTACCAAAAACATAAATAAATAAATAAGATAATGATTTGCTCAAGGCCACCCAGTGACCCAATGGCTAACGGGGATTTAGACATGTACCTAATTAACAGAAACATAGAAACTGTCAGCAGATAATGACCTCCTGGCCCATCTAGTCTGCCCATAAGCCCTTATACTGGATGGATTACTGCTTACAACCCACCCACTGCTGTACCTCTACGATTCCCCTATGCCTGTCCCAAGCATGCTTGAATCCATCCACTGTGCTTGCTCCCACCACTTCTTGAGGCAGGCTTATTCCATGCATCCACCATCCTCCCTGTGAAGATGAACTTCATCACATTCCCTCTTAACCTCCCACCTTTCAATTTCATGTCATGCCCTCTTGTTCTTGGGCTCCTCCTGTTTTGGAAAATGTCTCCCTTCCTGCACCTTGTTTATACCCTTGAGGTACTTGAATGTTTCTATCATGTCCCCTCTTTCCCCTTCTCTCTTCTAGTGAGTACATGCTAAGGTCCCTTAATCTCTCCTCATAAGTCCTGTGTTGCAAGCCTTGTACCATCTTAGTCGCCCTTCTCTGGACCGTCTCCAGCCTAACATCCTTATGAAGGTGCAGCCTCCAGAACTGCACACAGTATTCCATGTGAGGCCTGACCATGGTTTTATATAATGGCATCACTACCTCCCTCCTTCTGCTGGTGATACCCCTGCCTATGTACCCCAGCATGTCACTGGCCCTCCCAGCTGCTTAGCACTCTGCTTTGACATTTTCAGGTCATCTGAAATAATAACCCACAGGTCCCTTTCCTCCTTTGTGACTGTTAGCAACTCCCCCACCATCCTGTAGCACCCCCTAGGGTTTCATGTCCCAGGTGCATAATTTTGCACTTTTTTGAATTAAACTTCAGTTGACAGCACTCAGACCATTTTTCAAGCTTCCCAAGGACATTCCTCATTTTCTCCACCCCCTCTGGGGTATCCACTCTGTTACAGATCTTGGTGTCATCTGCAAACAGGCAGACCTTTCCCTCCAGCCCTTCTGCAATGTCGCTAATAAGACACTGAACAGGACTGGTCCCAGGACCAAGCCCTGAGGCACCCCATTTACCACCACCCTCTGCCTCCTGTCTGTTAGCCAGTTTCTAACCCAGTTTACCACCCTGTTCCCCCTGCCCTGCCTACCCAGCTTGTTTATCAGACTCCTATGTGGGACTGTGTCAAAGGTTTTGCTGAAATCAAGGTAAGTGACATCCACTGCCTCACCCTGATTTACCTTTTTTTGTCACCCAGTCGAAGAAATCAACCAGATTTGTCTGGCATGACCTCCCTGCTGTGAATCCATGTTGCCTATGGTCCCGGACTCTGATGGCTTCTAGATGTCCCACTATCCTTTCTTTAAGCAATATCGCCATGATCTTCCAGTATAGCAGAACACTATATAGAATAGTATAGCAGTAATAACCTTCTACCTGAAGGCCTTATGTCTTTCCTCCCCCTCTGATCCACTGCTGTCCCTCCACCCATCTCTGGCTCCAAACTAGTCCTCTCAGTTGACTCCCCTCCTTGTCCCAACCCCACTGCTCATACCATGCTGTACTGCCAGTTGCTGCTTGTCACCTACCCAGGGCACATGTGCTGTCTTCAGCCTTCAGACCAGGCACTTGCAGCTTAGTGCCATCCCAGTCTGCAGCCCAACAGTTTAAAATTTAAAATACTTTTTAGAACTCTGACTTCACCCTGCTGCCAGCCCTAACTGTCTGATTATGTAAATACATAAAGCCGCTTGCCTGACAGCCTGATCCAACAGTAACGCTTAGCTCTGCTCCAGTGCTTCTCTGACCGTACCACACCTCCTGGTCCCTGATGTCTCACACACAGCCACAATTTAGACTTCCTTGGCCCGGACTGTCAGAATGGTGCCAGATTTAACAGTCACCACCTGACTGCAGTGCACAGCCTCGGTTTCCGATTTTGCCACTCACCTTTCCTACTGGCTCAGCATTAAGTGCTTGCAAGCTAACCACCGCAAGACAGTTACCGTAGTGGGGGTGGTACTCACACGATGTCTAAAGTGACTCTGCCTCAGACCAGATATATCAAGTTGCACACAGTTTCTGGGATTTGTTTCCTCTGCAGCATGGGGATCTTCGATCTTACTTCCCAACTGAACTCCAGGAAGCGAAAGTGAAGCAGGTCAGGAGGAAAGAATAGGGTTCAGTGGGACTTTGTGGGGTTATAAGAAAAAGAAACTATCATTACAGTAAGTCTTCCTATTTTAAGGAAGTCTCCCTGATTTTGGCTTTTTTTTTTTAACATTTCTCCTGCTTTTCATGGCACCAATCCAGTCCTTAAAACATTAGAATTAAAGAACAAACTGATCCCCCATCTTTGATCTTAGGAATGCAATATGTATAAAAACAAATGGTTCTTTAATTATAGAACATGTAAATTGCTCCATTTCATAGTGACAAAGCAAACTATACTTTGGGGTATAATATGAAGTCAATTAAGGGATGCAGAAACCTTAAATCATAGCAAGTATTAAAGGGAACCATCCACCTCTAATTGGGCCCCTGTACCTCAGTATGAGGCTGCAGGTTCGATGAGCATTTTTGCATTTTTAATTTGTTTTTTTGTTGTTGTTGTTGTTTACTTACAGTGAGTTTAGTAATTCAGATTTTATCTTGTTGATCCTGCCATCCCTCCTGCTGGCATTTTGAAATGAAGACCCCTAGAAATAGTGCACAGCCTCCCCTGACTGTCCCAGGAATGACGTACAATCCAAGGGAGCAGCTGTGGGAGCATGCATACAGGTTCTGTATAGTCAGAGCTATTAATACCTCTGGTTGTAATTTACATGTCTCTGTGCTACACCGAGAGTAGGGACAGGCAGTCAACTGCCAATCTATCCTTGATCTTGGTATAGCATCAGGCATGTAAACTGCAAAGTGGAGCCATTAATAACTCCAACTATACAGGACCTATAGCTATGCATGCTCACCAGCTCATATGACATTATTGCAGGACAGCTGTGGGAGGTTGTGGGTGCGGCGCTAGGGCCGCTTCATTTCAGAATGCTGGGGGAAGGGATGGTAGGATCAATAAAATCTTAATTACTAAACTCACTGTAAGTAAAAAAATTAAAACTGGTTACAAAAATTCTACTCGGGTCCATCATCACTGAGGTGGGGCCCGATTACAGATGGAGATTCCCTTTAATGAATTACACTATGTAGGCCTGGCTGGCATTTTGATCAGTCTGTGCACCCTGCAATCAACTGATCAGAGGAATATCTTCTCTGAATGTGTATAAAGTGGAACAAGCTGGCTGTAATTCCAAGCTCATGAGTTACAGAGATGGCTGCCTGAAAGAACTGAGCCCAGTTAGCAAACAATCCAATGTCATCCACAACCCAAACAACATATTTTTTGAAATAACTTCCCACCTTAACAGAAAAGACCCTAAGCTACAAATTGACTCCTATATCGTGAAGTTTTAACATCAGGAAAGGTAATAATAATACATTAGAACCTACCACGATTTTAAACAGTGCTAAATGAACTGACATGGGTATACTGTAGCTATGACGACAACTTTATGGTGAGCGACACTATAGCAACAACAGCACCAGGTCACTGCAGTATCGACGTGGGACCCCAGCATTGCTTTCTAGGGGTACTGCACCCCCTCCCTGAAGCAACTCCATCTTAGAGTTGAGTAAGTAGCAGGGGGTGTGGCCAGCAAACCCCCCAGCCTGGGGGTTAAAGAAAACACAGTCAAAGTGACTCCTTTTATGCCGACCGCAAATGCGGTCGACATAAAGGAGTTGCTGTAACGTCGGTCGACAACTAAACTGTCGCCCGACTGTCACAGATCCACCAACATGAATGCTGTAGCAAACAGTCCTTCACTATCCATGATCCAAACAACATATTTTTGGAAAAATAACTTTACATCCTATCAGAACAGACCCTAGGCCACACATTGAGTCTGATATTGTGAGGTTCTGACGTCAGAAAAGATACAAATAAAACATTAGAAACTACCACGGTTTTAAACAGTGCTGAAATCAACTGTTACGAATGCTATGCCTCTCCTCCTGCTGAACTGAGGGAAATGTTGTCCTCAGAGGACCTAAAAAATTAAACACATAAAGAAAGCAATAGCTAACTTAGAAATAAATATCCAACATGCAAATAACGTTTATGCAGTTGAAAACTGAGTAAACTACACAGAAGCAGTTGTCTCTAAGCTGAAAGAACTATGAGAAAAAACAAATTAGCTACCATCAGAAAAAGCTGATAATTTAGAAAACTGATGTAGGAAGAGTAACCTAAGAATAACTGGAATAATACTACGCTAACAAAGTTAAAAACAATTCATTTGGTTTGAAAAGAAAACACCACATTCTAATCAAAATGGTTCTGTGATGATAAATAAAGAGTTTAACTGCATTACAGCCGAGAGAAGTTAAGTAAAATACTGAAAGGATATACACACATAAAATGCATTCTCAATTTGCTTATTCATACAGTCTTCCTGCAGCCAGGCACTACCCCCCCCCAATAAAATATGAAACTACAACTTAAATAAATCAGTAAAAATACCACAAATAATGGGTAATCTAGAGGTACAAGGCACACTAAACACTTTAAGGAGTGATTTGGTAAAAAAATGTTTTTAAAGGCTTTTCAAAGGTTTGGGACCACATGGGAGATAACAGCACAGAACTTTTTTTCATAATAAAATATTCACCGTGGAAAACTGCACAGCATTTGAATTACAAAACAATAAGACTAGAGTAATGATTCCATTACTATATTAAACATTCAGGGAGTTAAAATGATGCACTTTTCTAATAAAACAAAACACAAACCTTCTTCTTAACTGCAAAACCAGGCTGATAATCAAAATGGAGATTAACAGTCTGGAGAGGAAAGGGAAAATGAGGGTTTCTGGTAAATGTAGTTCACTTGTGGAAAATGTAGCTCAGTAAACTTTTAAAGGGACACTGCCAACCTTTTTTGTATCATATTATTTCTAGGTAAAAACTCACATTTTAAGATTGCCTACCTTCTTGAAAACTCATTGGTGTTGCTAGTTGTTTTATCTGCATCCTTGCTTTGTGGAACTGAAATGCATGGTAATGTATCCAGCCTTGTGGCTTCAAATCCGTTAACTACTCTGCTGACTGTAATCTTCATTTATGATTCAGTAGTATTAAAAAAAAAATTGTACTTTAAGAACATTGCAGATCTATTTCTAATCCTCATTTAGTAATTAGTTACTCTTGAACAAGTAGTCTGCTGAATACTTCTTAGAATTTAGTATTCTTCGAGGTTGTATTTTTGAATGATGATTAAATATGATTAAAAATTACTAAAATTAGTCTTTGAAGGCAAATGAATGACTGTTTTAATACTAAATTTAGTATTCCACTTCAGTGAGGGTTCCCAAGTACAGCCCTTTGGGCCTGCACCCCCCCCATGACCACTCACATCTTGAACACCCTTGCCCAGATGACCACCCAGCTGGACAACCATATCAGCATCCCAAATGACCTCTCCCAAACTGTGCACCCTGCCTGTAGCTAGACCACCCTACAAGCCCCAAACCAGCCTCTCCCCATCAACTATCACCATCCCTGTAGCTGGCTCCCCCAGACCACCCTTCCTACCCTCAGACAAGATCCCCCTGCAGATGGAACTCCCCCCAGACCAGTCTCCCCACCTCATTTGACCACCTGTCCTGCAGCTGGACCAACCTTCCAGCCCTGCTGTTAGACCAACCTCCCAGCCTCACCAAACAAAGCACCCTCCTTGGAGCTAGACCAGCACCCACTAGATAACAACTCTTCCTGCAACTGGACCCTCCCAGACTATCCATCTTGCCCACAGACCAGTTGTCCATCCCACCACTGACCACTCTCCTTGCACATAGAACACCCTGCCCTGCTAGGTACCCTTTTGTAATCCCGATGCTTACTAGCCTGACATGCCACATCCCGCACACAACAACCTGACAGTCCCAGCAGTCTGACACATAGCAGCCTGACCCAGGACAGTGCTGACACAATGTCAGGCCAGAGGAGGTCGGGATGCTGTGCAGCTGTTGAGTGGATTTTCCACAAATGCCTGAAGCACCTGATCCTGACCTACACCACCCATCCCTGGACCTGAGCCACTGCTGAACAGCACAGATGATGCAGACACCCCCCCATGCGGTGCACCTTCCGAGGACACACTGACCTGATCATGGACCCCCGGTAAGGATGACTGTCTTGCCGTCCGTGGGAAGGGATGAAAGGAATAGCTGCATGTGCCCTGGTGTGTTGACCAGCCATCCCAGGCAGAATGGTGGACTGTCTGTGTGTCCCTGCATGCATGGTGATGTCAGCTGACAGCCAGCCAGCTGGACATGCACGAAGGAATTGGAGTACCATGCCTGTTCATTGGTGCATGCATGACACTGCAGGCACACAGCAGAGTGGCACAGAGAGAGCATGGATAGCTGTGCCAGGAAACAGTCCGCAGTGACACCGCATGTGGCTGCCGGGACACAGAACAGCAATGTGTGCATGTGGCCGTGTCATGCTAGCCCACTATGGGCTTGCAGTAGCCACACAGAAAAAAGTCTGGAGGTGTTTGGGGAGACCTGTGCCACAGGAGCCCATTGTGGCATGAAGGCTGTACACCAGAGACAGCCAGGTGTGTTGTGGTGGGGGATTCCACAGGAGCCCCTAGTGGGCATGCTGTTACCACATAGTTGCACCACTGGAAGGATTGGGGGGACTCACACAGCTTCAGACCTGTGCAACGTGTGGCACACATGGACAATTGGAAGGATTTGGGGGTCTCAGACAGAGTCAGACCTGTGCAATATGCGACACACAGTGCAGATGTGGCAGTGTACAGTGGGCTGTTTGGTGATACCCAGCACTATTGTGATGAGACATGGCCACCGAGTTGGGGTGCATGTGAAATGTGGGGGGTACAACTTTATTCAACAGTGGGGAGCCACAGTGGCAACCTGGTGGCTGTGCATGATGTGTATTGTGAGTGTACAACTGTCAGGTGCCATGCCACAGGGTGGTGGTGGTGTGCACCATGCCATGGAAGGAACTCCAGCAGCTTTCCCTTGTCCCTGGATGCCAGTACCATCCTTATCTACTCTCACAAGCCACATAGCTCTTCTTGGGTGGTGTCCATGGCAGTCCACAATGAATGCCCTCCCTGGTGACATCAGTCCATTGCTGTTCCCTGTGGAGCTCTGCTAGCATCATCATGACCCCTACATGCACCTTCCCTAGCAGGGCATAGAGATGTCGGTGCCAGGTCTCGACATTGTTTTGGGTCCACGGTATACCTCACTCATTGAGATCTGCAACCAACCATAAGTGAGGTGGGAATATTGGCTCGTAGCTCGTGGGCACCTTGGTCACCCTACTGTACAGCCATATCCTGCCCAGCACATGTGTCTGCTCAAAACAATAGAGGAGTGTGGTGGCATTGGGAGGTATGGTTGGCTTCAGGAGGCCAGATGCTGCTGGAATGTCCTGTGCCAGGTGATGGGCAAGGGCCACGAGTTCACGGATCTTCAGGCTGAAATCTGGGTTGCTTCTGTATTGTGGTGCCTGGCCAAAGCTCTGGACCTTCCACCACACAATCTGCCCAAAGTGGAACAGGCAACCCTCATTCATGGTTTGAGGAACCTACATCTTACAGGCATTGATCATAGCCTGCTCAAAGTCAGTGATGATCGTAGGTGGTTCGAGGGTGCAGGACTATGTACTGGCATATTTGTTCAACTCCTGGAACAAGGTGCAGTAACATTCCAAGCTCTTTGTCATCATCATCAGTATATACACCAATGACATGATGAGGTTGTTAGGACCCATCCCCATGGGTGCATGGACAGGGTTCGACCTTAGCATACATTTACTAGCCCGGGGCATAGTGCAGATTGCTGCGGGCTAGTGCAGATACCGCCCTACCTGTCCATGTTGGCTAGTGCAGTTCATCAAGTCGGCAGTGCTTCCGGTCGTCCATAGAAGTGCTGGAAGCAACAAAATCACACTAAGTCCCAAGCGGCTGTAAATCAGCCAACCTAGCAGACACAAACAAGCGCTACTGCCACTGGCTTCCTCGTCATTTCACAAGAACTTCCCCCCTAGAGGACGGGCTTGTGGGCTGTCAGCCTGTCACTCACCATTTGCCTTGCTATGATTTGCCAGCAAAGGTCGGCAGGGAGTGGGGTGGCAGGAGGTGGGAACAGCCAGGGAGCACCGACGTCACCAGTAAGAGTTTACTCCAAGCTGATTCTCCAGGACTGGCCCAAAGCCTATAGCTGGGCATGTAAGGAGGCAGACTGCCAGCAGCAATTGGCAGTGATCACTGAGAAGATGGGGCTTCATGGTGCTGAAGGGAAGATTTCCCCTGTTTTTCCCATCAAATGCACAGAGGATTTGATTTTCTGGATGCTGGCTGTGGTGCTTCAAGGCTGTAGGAAGGACTGTTTGGCGTGCGAGGGGTGATCGGAAGTTCGGCTCTTTCGGCGACTTCACTGGTTTCAGCAGTCACCAAGATTCAGCAGCAGCATGGTGGTACGGCGGTCTGCACTCTAGAGTCTCCGTCCTGCATTCGCCTAGAAGACTGAGTCAGAGAGCAGGTTGGGTTATCTGGAGCTGAGAGCCGGACTTGGGTTGGATATCGTCGGGAGCTGGATCCAACAATGCACAAAATGCCAGCTCAGGTAAGGCAATTGAACTGAACACATTTTAAAAAAATGCTTGTCTCACTAATGGCACAGTGTTCAACTTATGCAGCACTTCTAGGAGGGAACTGAAATAATTGATTTCTGTGCAGCCAGTATGTGTCGCATGGCGCCTCTCTATGGTGGACTGACCAAGGTTGAATCTTTTGTGTGTAGTTTCAGCTCAGCCCAGTGCTTTGTCAACAGCACATACGGAGCTGAAAATAACAATTGAATAATGGTGGCTGGCTGGTGTTCTGCTCTGCACTGGTTGACACACCCCACCTCAAGGCATTGTTGGGGACTTGGGGAGGGTCTGAGTGTCTCAGGAAATAGGATCATAAAGTGCTTATTAAATTACTGGGGTGGGGGTGTGGAATGGATGTCCGGGCCTTGTGGGGCTGGGCTGGCATGTCTGACTGGTTTTCTTCATACTGAGCAGGCTGCAACTGCAAGGCAAGCATACTGGGAGCTGGATTGCCAACAGTAACTAAATGCTGAGTTTCTGACTGACTCTGATTGTGTGAAAAAGTGGCATTCTTTGATTTGGCACCTTCTCTCGTTTGCGGTATAAATGAGTGCTTTGCTGACCCGATCTGAATAATTTGATTTTGCAGCACATCTATCTTGCTCAGCTCTACTCATTGTGCTTTGTTACCTGGGGGGAGGGATGTCTGTGGCTTGTTGTGGGCTGACCAGGCATGTCTGTGGCTTTTTCTTTTTCATTTGCAGTTAAACACAAGTACAATCACACATCAAGGTATTCAGGTAAGTCAATCAAGTTGTGCCAGTTGTTTTGGCAGGTTACTGAAGCTGTGTGGGCCTGGGGCTGTTTGGTGGGGGCGGGACACAAAGTGTGCCTTAGTGCTCTGTGCTCTGTTCGTATGCTGCAGCACAATTCTATATTCTGTGCTTTTACTCATGTTATATTTTGTTGCCTTAATTTGCCTACATGTGTGTGGTGGGGGATGGCATCTGTTGGCGGGGATATCTGTAGGGTTGCTGTTTGCACATACCATTAAGATTCTTAGGTAAGTAAGCGGATGCTAATAATGCCGGCAGTTGTTTGGTTAATGTTCTGAGGTGGAATCCATTCTGGCATTTGCTGTGCCTTCCTTATTTTGTGTTGTCTCACAGGGTGTCTGGCTTGTGGGGCTGCTGATGTTTGGGGGGGTACAGAGAGACATACAAAAAAGATTGAACAGCAATTGTGTGTTTGTGTCCTATTTCATTATAGAAACACAAATAAATGTTTCAACTGCACTGCTTTTGTCCTTATTCATTGTCTGGCAAATGCCCACGGTGAACAGAATGTGGACTAGTGCAAATCACCGCGGGCTAGTGTAATTTTAGACTGACTTGTCCTGCTGGCTAGTGCAAAAAAAAGTTAAGGTCAACCCCTGTGCATGGATGGTGTACAACTGAGTGTACAGGTGTGGCACAGTCTTGAATGTACCATTCATCTCCCAGAAGGGTGCCTGTGCCATGCCCCTGATGTTGTCCTCTGTGGTGAGTAGAAGGACTTGGTGGGTGGGTGGTGCTGCCAGTGATCCTGCTGTACCATGGCCATCTATTCACTGTCTGTAGCTGCTCAGGGATGGTGAGGTCAGCCAGTGTCACTGGTTCTGGTGAGAGGTCATTGCAGTGGGTCCTGTTCACAGTCTGCAGCAGGGCCCTCTTGCTTGGCAAATGTTGTCACACCTCAGTGGACATCACAGTTGCCTGACGCTGCAGCAGCTATGCTGGGGTAGCCATAGTGCTGTGTGCCTTCTACTTGATGCCAGCCAGCACCTATGCCAATGGAGCATTCACTAAAATATCACCAACAGTTTAATCTGGTTCAAAGTCAGTTGGCATTCATCTGTATCCCTTCCCCCCGGGTCATGCCTGAAAATAGGCAGAATTTGTCTAGTACACTTACCCGGTCAAAAAAACTAAATAAATAAATAAAAATAAATAAAATCTGTCACCTCAAGAGCATGAATGTGCTCATTCTTTTTCTTTAGATGGTGCTGGCCATTCTGGAGCAGTGTGATGGCCCGGACGAGGCAGGACTTGGACTTGTGGTGCTGGCAGCACCAGTACACTGTCTCGTTGCATGTCCGTTCATGGACCAGGAGGTAGCCATCCACATTCAGCTTTGACTTTCCCCTCCTGGATGGTACCACCTCACAGCTTGTCCCTGTTGTTGGGGTTGCAGTCGTGCTCCCTGGCCCATCCATGGCTTCCACTCTCTCCTTCATTGTGCCAGAGGACTGTGCAACACTGACCAGCTTTTGTTCCAGCTCAGGCATACGGGTGTGATTGCACCTCATTTGCACATCACACTCCATAGGCCACACCTATGGCAGCTGCTACTCATCTGTGGGTGGTTTGTATCAGCACTGTAGTGCCACTGTCTGCCCACAGTCCCAGTGTTTCATGGGTGTGCTGTGCACATGGTCACATTCAAGGTCTGTGTCCCCAGTGTCTTGGGCCCCCATCAGCTACTGTGCTGAGCAGGACTATGATTCATGGTACACTTCCCTGCTGTCCAGCATGCAGGGGTCACTGTGTGTTGTGCGCGCTGCCTACAGATCGGTGTCCGCCTACCTAGGCTGGTCTTTGCACCCCCCGGCATTGGCATCCCGGCATCTGTAGCTTCCATGCATGCCGTCATGAGTGCTCATCCATCCGCTGCTCCAATGCTTCATTTTCCACTGCCCTCCTCTGTTCTCCATGTTCTCCTCAGCTGTAGTTCCCTGACCTGTGACTTCTGTGGTAAATGATGTATTGTAGCCCTCACTGTGCTGTCTCCTATGGGGCTTGCATTTTCTGCCCCTGTGCCAGTTTGTTTGTCAGAGTTCTGGTTCACCTGCATTGTTGCCTACTCTTGTGGCAGGCTTGCACTCATATAGCAGTGCTGTGCCACGTGTCCCAGTGTACTGTTGGCTGCCTGTGGACTCTGCCCCTGTATGGGGCCATGGGTTTTCAAGATTTTGCACCTCCTGTGTGTTGGGCAGCTTTTCCCGACTGTGCTCTGTCGGGACAGTGGCTCTGTCGGTCTGCTGTGGGTCGGGAGGGTGTGCTAGGTATCCCGTGTGTCAGGATACCAAGTTTTGGCATTACATAATATATCCCCCTGCTAACTGACTACCCTGTAAGCAGCTGCACCATTCTTTAAGCCCCCATTCAAGCCTCCCCAAATCTGACCATACGCCCTGGATCGTTTCACAGCCCCCAAACCTGCCTCTTACCCCAGCTAACTACTTTCCCTGCTGCCAAAATCCCCAAAACCACCCTTATCATCCATGGACCAGCCTCCCCCTCCAACAAATCTCCATGCAGTTAGAACCTTCCCCCAGACCACCCTCTTCTCTCCCAGCCAGCAACCCTCCCCGTAGCATAACCAACCTTCCAGCACCTCTCCCCTGACAAACAGTCCCAGGACAAGCCTCTCTCCCAACAACAACAGCCCTCCCTACAGCTGACTCCCTCCCCAGATTATACTTCCCACCCACAGAGTAGCTGCTCACCCACACTAACCACACTCCCTGCATCTGAAACAGGCCCTGCCCAGCCAACCACTCTCCCTGCAACTGAACCACCCTTTTGGCCCCTGGGCAAACCTTCCCCAAAGAAAGCATTGTCCATGGACCATTCCACAGTTACAAGGAGGGAAGAAGAGGCCCCCAGCTGAGTAGAAAGCAACTGCTGGTGGGGGACTTAACTGGGGGATAGACTTGCGAGCAGGGTGGGGTAAAGGAGAGGGAGATGAAATACCTGAGAAGTGCTTTGGCTTGAAGGGATGAGAGTAGATATAGTGGATCATTAGGCAGCAGGAGATGAGAGGGAGCTAGATGTCATTGTCCACCAGGGGACAAATGACCTAGCAAGGGATAGGGTAGGGGTAGTGCAGGGAAATGTCAGGAATCGAGGAGGGTCCTTAAGCATGCATGGTGGCTTTTGCCAAAAGGTTACCTATATACATCTGGTGGAGAAGATAGGACTCTCCACACAGCTTTCAACAGTTGGTTAAAGGCATGGTGCGGGGTGGGGCTCAGTACTAGGACTGGGCCTCTTCAATATCTTCATAAGTGAAATTGCAGAAGACCTGAAAGGGAAGGTATGTCTTTTTGCAGATGCCACCAAAACCTGTTATAGGGTGGACACTCAGGAGGGTGTGAAGAAAGGGTTCACCCATGCCGGTGTGAACCATGTTGCTGATGCCGATTACAGCACAGGCAACATTACAGCGCCAGGCATAACATATCCCAGAGTTACACCACCAAAGCACCCTATGAGGAAACAGTCAGTCTCCAGTGGGCCCCCTCTCCTAATTATCCCACAGGTCTAGGTTCTTAATTTACCTGCTGTCAAGTCCTACCCCATCCTACAATCACCACACAGGTATACAGGTATACAGTAGATTGTTACCAATAATGCCTGATGCCAAGTGGTTCCCATTTATTTATTCATTTGTTTACCGAGTAGGTGCACTGATCTGAGAGCCATTTTCAGGCATGACCTGGGCCATTGAGGATGGCACAGGAATACAAGCAAGTACAAAGGAGGATGGGACAAGGCATACAATAGACAGTAATAAAAATATACAGGATAGTTATATGAAGATATATATAAAGTTGCAGCACAATGGATAAATAACATTTATGACAATAGTAGGTACAGTAGTAGCCAAGTTGTGATACAAATTAGGCATGATCAGAGCTGAGTAAAGGAAAAAGTGCATCAGGGCAGTGTAGGTATGGACCAAGAAGGAAAAGGGGGAAGGGGAGTAGAGGCATGATAATAAGTTGGGAGGGCGGGATCAAGGGGTGGAGGATAGAAGGTGAGAGCCAAGGAGAGAGTGGAAGAGTCCTGGAGAGTCAGTGGTGCTAAGTGGAGTGGGCAGGTTGTTCCAGAAGAAAGGGGCTGCAGATGAGAATGCACATTTACCCATTCAGGTGGAGACTAGGGGGCACTCAAGCATGGAGCTAGCAGTGAGGCAGAGCTCTCGAACAAACACTTTTGGCAAAAGGAGGTGGGATTGCGAAGAGGTAGCTCAGTTTTGGATGGCCTTATTGACTGTGCTGGCCAGGAGATAGGTCAGTTGGGCTGATAGGGGGAGCCAGCCCAGGGCCTGATAGAGTGAGCAGTGGTGTGTTGAGTGAGAGCCCTTGCCCCCTGTACAGTATATCGAAAGCCTCCACCATGACCCAGTTAGTTCTTACAGCTAACACCACCCCCTGGTCCCCAGGCTTACTATATATTTGCCACCGTACCACATTCGACACAGTCACAGACCTTCATCTCAGCTCCTTGATCAGGTACAAAATGGATGATAGTTCACAGTCATATGCTAACTGTACACGGCTGTTTATACAGTAGGCACGTGAATGTAAAACTGGCATTCTGTCCTCAGTTGGTCAGAGAAGTTAGCAGAGTGTATCTGCCAAATGCCACTGTGGGGAGAGTGTGTAAACATATGGTGGGGGCCATGAATGGTGGGAGCAGTGGGACTGGGTGGGCAGATAGGTATTGGCAGTTTCCGATGTACAGAATGGGCAGAAGAACCACTGAACACCAGGCGATATTACCGATAGTGGGAGCTCAAAAGGGCAGGAGTAGGAGGCGGAGGTGACAATACCTGGTTTAGGGTGGCAACATCTTTTAGAGCCATTCACCAACTGGTCAGAGACTCACTAATTATGCTATTCAAGATATCAGTTTGTGATCCTACCCTGTTTTGGGGGTGCAAAGTGTTGTTTGAGAGTCACTAACCCATTTAGAGATTGTGAATGCCCTTTGAATGTTCTGGTCTATGTGAACAATAACAGTCCATTACCAGTAAGATAAAGACAAGTGAACAAATAAAAATATGGAATTGAGAGCTGTCCTCCATGAGGTTGATAATGTAACTTATCTTAACAATGTGTTAGAGTACAGAGTATAATGAGATTAATACTGGTACCACTGTGCTACCACATGAGTCTAGGGTTGCTGTGAGAGGTACCAAATACTGAAATGTCAAAATGACACAATACCATTGTGCTACCAGTGTACCAGTATTTGGGGGAGCTGACAAAAAGCTCAAAATTTTGTGATACCATTGTATTACCAGTGTGTGTGAGAGACAGAGAAAATGGTAAAAAATGCCATGGGGATACCATTGTGCCAGTGCACTACCAGTGCACCGAGGAAAATCTATATATTATCTACCAATGTGATACCAGAGTACCAATGGGTAGTACCAATGTGGATTTTTCAGCTGACCACAGTATTGCCATTGCTATACCACTGTATTGCCATTGTGACAAATTCAGTAAGGGTAACCAGATTGCTGAGACAATGCAGTGCTAAAGAAGTGTGATAAAAATGATAAAGTGTTGCCAGTACTATTGCAGTGTGCAGCAAAAATTATTGAAGGAAATACAGTGCTAGAGAAATGTGCATGAAAATCTAATAATTATTTGCAGTGCTCTTACAGTCTGCATCAAAAAATAAGAAAGACTGAGCAGTGGTACAACAGTGCAACAGAAAGTCAATGTAGTGCATTAACAGTGCACTGATGAAAAGCAGTGCTTTGTCAGTCTGGACTGAAATAACACTGAAATGAGACTTAAGATGGAAGCCTGCACTCCACTTCCCTCTGGGTTACTCCATAAAGTCTGGTTTGATGTCCAGATGTACATGGCCAGGCGCAGCAGAGAGGGTCTCAGACAGCTGATGCCCAATAGCTTTGAATTTAAATTTGATGATAACGAGCACAAATTTGTGACCTTGCTCTTCAACAAGGCAACCAAGAATCACAAGGCCTCCATTGAAATGAACAAAAAAAATGTTCTTGGATTTATCTGCTCCAAACTAAGACTGGAGGTCCAGTTGCCAGTTTAAAAAAATATTTGCACAAACTCCCTCATGATGCCCCCGCTTTCTACTGTCACCCTCGTAAACTTCCACAAGCATTGTTAGACACACAGTTGGAATGGTTTACCAAAGGTCCAATCGGCTTAAATTACGTTTCTTCCATGACGTTGAAAATAAGCAAGGAAGCCAGGCTGTCACAAGTTTACACCAACTACAGAATTCACTCGACTGCAGTCCAGTTACTTTCTGATGCAGGTCTGGAGAGCCAAGAAGTAATGGCAGTTACAGGGCACCAATGCAAGGCAAGTCTTCAGGCTTACTAGCGGCCTGCATTGATGGACCAGAAGTGCTGGACTTATATCCTGGGACAGGCAGAAGAAGAGGAGACCAAGCGAGTGTGCGCAAGAAATACTTCTACTGTGACACCTTCAAGCAATGTCTGGACAGTGACCTCTAGCTCCAATGCAGGGAAAATGCAAATACAAGCAGGAACTGTTTCTGAGCCCCAGTCTTCAACCGATACAGAAAGAGTGACATCTGGTGATCTGTAGATGGCTGTGCAGCAGGGCCCACTCATCTTCAATGGTGCAATGACTTTTAATGGAGCAGTAAACTTACAGCCTGAGCAAGTAAATTCATTATTTTACAGGTTTAAGTGATTCACTGCATCTCGAGAACAAATGTTTTTTTTTTGTTTTAACCCCCTCCCGTGTATGTTTACTAACCCCCAACCCCCATTAGTCATGGGACTTTTTTATGCATAGGAATATTTTAAAAAATAAAATGATTTTTATGCATTTTAAACTTGATTTTTTTTTACTAAGAAACAGTGGTATTGTCATTTTATTAATGCAATAAGGCCCTCCGAGGTGTGCATGGAACACATTTTACTGCATGGTCAGTGGCTAAAGTCACTCAGCCTTCAGCCCTGTGCTTTATTATGCCCCTCAACGTGCGGTAAAATGTGTTCCACGCATACCCCATCATGCCTTATTGCTTACAAATCTTCACTTCTCTGCTAGGTTATGGTATTTTCTTTCTCCGATGCACTGCTTTATTTTTTCTTATAGAGGTGTCCAGAGGCAATAAAAGTTTTGGGGGTGGCTTTACCCTGTTATTTCTTTCACATTAATTATGTGAACATTTGCTCTCTCATCCGAATTCAGATGCCCTTTCATTTTCCCCACCTTTATATTGTATGCGTCTGCATTATACTGCATGTCAATGTTTGGTAAAACAGTTACAACTGCAGTGATTGTGTGGATATGAGGTTGGGGTGATGATTCTCAGAATGCAGGGACAAGGATGGTGTTTCATTTATCCTGTATGAAATCAAAATAATACGGTATACACAATGAGGCAGTATAGTATAGTGGTTAAGAGCACTGAGCTGCAAATCTGGAGAAGTGGGTTTGAATCCCATCAGCTCCCATTTACATACTGTGTGACCCTGAGCAAGTCACTTCAAGTTTATTTATTTTATACTGGAAAGGTATGTGAGGAAAACTGCCCATTTTCACAAACATCCAGTTTTCTGTACAGTTATCATAAAATAATAGATACATTTACCATTAAAGGACATTATTATATACAAGGAAACATCAAGTACACTTGATATAAGGACAACCAAGTCATCAACAAGTACAGAATCAGATGTAAATGCATAGAGTTTAACACCTAGCATTTAGACATAGACATAAACACTGTATATAGTTGAACGCATTGCATTTATACAGAGCAAGAGTATTCAGTTCCAAAGCAGCACATGCAAGAAGACATCGTGCAACATCTGTAGCCATGGGATTGAGAAGGGAAGCAAAGTGGTGTAAGTACAGACACCAGGGTAAGGAAGTAGGAAGGTAAAAAGCGGGAAGATGATTTGCACAGGGTGTCATTGAAAGGGAATCCAGGGGAAAGGTGGTGGTGTGGAGCGGGGGGAATGTAAGAGTCTGAAGGAGAGAAAATAGAAATTGACATAAGTTGTTGCCAGAGGAGGAAGAGTAGTTGCAGGTAAATCTCATGAGAAGGTACCTACTGAGGGAGCACTGAAAGGCATTGGTAGAGGTACAGGACAGTAGAGAGGGAGGGAGCTAATTATAGAGCTTGGTCCCAGAGTAGGTGATAGAGTTTTGAGCCAGCAAGGTGTGAAAAGAAAGGGATATTAAAAACATTGGTCGCAGCTCCTCTAATCGGGTGCTATGCATGAACCCAGCACACTGCACATACTGTAAGTCCACGCAGGGTGGGATATGACACCCAGCCGCACAGGCATATGCAGTGCAGCATGCACAACGAGCGTGCAGCACACTTATACACAGCCATGCATGGGGAAACCACAGAGCCATACCATGGGGGCGTGCCCGGGTAAGCGTTTGCGCAATAGGACCCACTCATATGCATCAAGACAAGTATGACATGCAGATGTGCAGGCCCAAGGGTGCACAAGTACATGAGGGTTGGAATGCACAGGAGCCATGTGACATGAAGCAGGCATTCTGTGCCATGCATGGGATGCCCAACGTGTGTGGGGAAATTGACAGCATGCACATCACAATCCTGACTCCCACAGCAAACAAGGAGGCATACCGTAACAGAAAGGGATTCCACAGTGTGAACCGTCAGGTTATGTGTGATGCCAATGGCCTGTTCATGAACATGTGCACTAGGTTCCCAGGGTTGACGCATGATTCATACATACTGGATGCCTCCGGCCTTGGTGCAGTGCTGCGTGATAGGCCCATTGATGGTTGGCTACTGGGTAAGTCCACACACATGTCCTGCACCCTGTCCGACATGGGGTCATGTGCCACCTCACTCACACTTCCACGTTTCTCTCTGAAGGTGACAGTGGATACCCCCTGCGGACCTACCTCATGACCCCAATCTTGGCTCCGGGGACTCAGGCAGAGGAGGCCTACAACACTACGCATTGGAGAACATGTGGCATCATTGAGCAGATCATTGGACTGCTGAAGATACACTTCCCATGCCTTGACCACTCGGGGGGCACTGTTATGCTGTCACCTGCTAAGGCATGCAGGGTGTTCGCCATCTGCTGCATGTAGCACATCCTGGCCAAGCATAAGGCCATGCCACTGCTGATGGTGCCGCCTCTGGACCCCATGAATGATGATGATATTGATGATGGCAATGGTGGTGTTGCTGTGCACCCTGGGGAGCATGGCATGGCCAGTGGCTATGCAGCACAGTGTGTGCTTGTGGCGGGGACATTAACATGCTGTTGGTGCTACACATTGTGTGACAAGCTACATACACTTGTCAGGCACATCTTGGGCTTGACACAGTCACTATCTGTGTGTTGCCTGTTGCATGTGTCAACCGGTGACATCGTTGGGACTGTGGCCATGATGAGGACGTATTCTGTTGAGTGGCCCTTTGTGGGGTAGGGGGGGGGTGAGTGGGGGTAGGGGTGGTGCCATGTGTTGGTGTTTGACTGTGTGCTGTGCAGTTGTATTTGCAGCCCCATTCTGTTAGGTTGGGATTGTAGCCACAGTGATGCCCATGTGCCCAGGCGCCTGGGCGCTACACGTACACGTAATCCTCCATGACCATCACAGCCCTGGGTGTCAGCACTGCACAGTGCTGTGGTGGTGTTCAGTGTATCCTGGCAGTTTTTCTATGGAGGCATAGGCATCCCTGCCCTCCTCATTGCCACCTCCTGAGCATGGTGACTTGGCCTGTACAACAGCACATGTGCCCGGCGGGAGTGGCACATCGCTGCACATGCCCAACTCCAGTCCAGAGTCCGTTCATGTGGCCTGGGTGGATATCATATGGGTGTGTGACTGTTACTCAGGGGGTGTTCCTGCTGGGGGTGTGGCAGGCATGGACCATAGGTGCTGCAGGATCACCTCCTGCACCATGGCAGACCGTGTGATGCCATCGCAGATGGCCCTTGAGACCTCAGTCAGGGCGGCAATGGCAGACATGATATTCTTCTGTTCAGCAAGATGGTTCCTCTACAGCTGCTGGAGCACACGGTACTGTTCCATCTAGTATGGGTTGTGCTGGGGGTATGTCCATGTCTGCATGTGCCTGTGGATGGGCCCTCGTCGCCACTGTTGGCAGGGTCCATGGCTATGTTGGATACCATTTGTGCTGTGGGTGGCATGGTGACAGGGGCTGCACCAGTGCCCTTGCCAAGGGGGGCAGCGGTGCCCTGCGGGGCAGGAGCAGGCCGCTGCCATGGCCGTCCATGGGCCCCTCATCCTGACAGTCCTCACTCCCAGAGGAGCTGTGTGAGTGATGGTCAGCTCAGCATTGCTGTCACTGACTAGCTGGGTCTCAGTGTCCATCTCTGTCCCTGTGGAGACAACATAGGCATGCATCAGTGCAACATTTTTACCCACATACCGGATGGGGCATCACACACCCTTGGACACTGATAGTTACCTGACAGAGCCTCACGTTGCACTGTGTTGGCTCTAGCACAGTGGCATGCATTGCCAGCGTCCTGCTGGTTGCATTGTTCCATGGTGCATGGCCCCTGTCTGGGGGGAGAGGGCGACACTGTAGTAATGGCATTGCATAACTATGCTGCCCACCACCCTATCAACACCACATGGTCTGCACCTACCTGTCAGTATATCCACCCCTCTGTCCTCACCATGGACTGCCACCTCTGAGAGGGTCTCTGCCACCAGTCTCTCCATGGGTGTCAGCTATGTGTCCTGTGCCAGGGACCCACTGCCTGTGCCTTGCCGCTCCTGTGCACCGGCTGTCAGCTTCTTTTTGACTGCCGCACAGAGGTCACGCCACTTATGTTTAATCGCAATCAGTGTACGTGCCTCCACTCCAGTGGGATTGATGCTGGTCTGAATGTCCAGCTAGATACAGACCTTTGCCTCAGGGGCAGTGGTGAGTGCCAGGGTCCCGTACAGTCTGTTGTAGTTGTGCCTGATGTCCATGACCATTGCCACAACTTGCCTGCTGCTGAAATTCATGGAGTGTATCCTTGTTCCACCACCATGTCGTCTACTTCTTCCTCCCCTGCCTCTGCTGCCACCTTCTCCATCCAATTCCACTGGCTCTTCCACATCCTCCCATTATCCTGTCATGACTCATCCACACTGCTGTTGTGCTGCATTCACAGCCATGTTGCTGTGTAGTCCGGTCTGCATCGCCTTATATGGTGGGGTCAAGCGGTGGTTCCATGTATCCTGGCCACATCCACTTTCTGTCTGCACATCACTCTGTGTGGCCCTAGCTAATGCCCCCTCTGTTTGTGTCCCACACACATATGCTCATGCATACCACTTGTCTGCCTTGCCCTGCACACTGTGTAGGGGTGCTCAGGGTTTAGTACCGCTAGGCACATTTTGTGGGGCCCTTCATGCATGGCACCTGTCATGCGGGAAAGAGATGATTTGGGGAAAATAGTGGAATGCTGGGAGATAATTTGTCCATGTGAATTTTATGAAGGAAGGAGAGTCTGTTGAGAGTGAAGAACCCTTCAAGTGGAAGCCAGTCTAAGGCCTTGTACAGGGAACAACGGTGGGTTCTCCAAGGCCCTGTGACAAATCGGATAGCACTGTTGTAGCAAGATCTCAGTTTGCAAAAGAGTTGAGAGGTGGCAGGGAAGGTGCAAATCATGGATCCATAAAATAAAATAGGTAAAAGGAGGGAGCAGGCCAGATGAAGATGCGACTCAGGTATTAGAAACCGATGAGTCCGATAAAGCAACCCTAGCCTCTGATGGACTTTGTTGATCACATGTGCTACATGATTGCTGAAAGACAGGTGTGGGTCCAGAGAGATACTTAGGTATTTAATGTCAGAAACCAGGTCAATATTGTTCCCAAGGCTGTCCAAGAGAGTTAAATTAGGGTAAGATGGTTTCCTGGGACCAGAGAATACCATGAATATGTTTTTTTTGGAGTTTAGGACCAAGCCTTTTTCAGAGAACCAAGTGTGCAGTTTTGAGAAGTCTGTTTGAATATGTTTGATTGCCACATCTGGGTTTTTGTGACTATAGCATAGGACGTCGGTGTCAGCATAAAGGACCAGTTTGGTGCTGGAGCAGATATCAGGGAGATTATTAACAAAGAGTGTGACTAGAAGGGGGCCCAGGATAGAGCCCTGTGAAACCTCATGTTAAATGGAGCAAGCTGAAGATACACAGTCAAATGCTGGATGGGATGCCCAGACAGACTTAACTCCCTTGTGCTCCCAGGTCACACCTGGAAGCAAGCTCTGGCTTAGTGTGCCTTTCCCGGTTAAACAATTTCCCATTTCCCACTATACAAGAATTGTTATGACATCCTCTGTGCATTCTGATAATTTGCCACACACACACACACACACACACTGTTCACCTTCTTGGCTTCTCCACACAAACACCATACAGTATACTGTTTTGTTTATGACTAATAGTATGACAGTAAATGTTGAAAGGTGAGTGTGTGTTGTTTGTTTGGGATGGTTGGGATATAGCAGAACTGGAGAGTTGTCTGCAGGATCAGATAATCATTGAATGATTTAATGGTTGACAAAAGCAAGAATTCAGACTGATTTAAAAGTTGTCCTGTGTATCCCAACCACTACTAACAAAATGTCACTCATTGATTAAATATTGTAATCTGAGCATTGATGAATCATTTTCACCCAAGCAAAATCACCTAGATTAAATCAGAGATCAAGACTCTTCACATGACAAATTCCAATATGCCTGGATTCTGGGGCACCCCCAAAAATGCGTTAGTCATGGCAATTGCACAGGATGTAGGGGGATCACAGCCACAGGGTGGTACCACAGGCACTGTCTGCACCTTGCACACTGGATTAGCCATGTGGCTTTGTGGCACTGTGTGGTGTACCCTCTCAATATGTGGTGTGTGTGGTATGGTAGGTGTGTAGGGAGACATGCACAATGTGAACTGGTTCTGCTGTGCAGTGCATGTACACCACTGTATGTGATGCCTTTCTTCCTGTCCCTCATAGGTGCTGCAGCTGGATAGGAGTGGATCCGTGCCTTCAAGTTTTCAAATGATGAGCTCTGAGCACTGGTACATGGAGTCAAGGAGTGGGAGCAGGTGCTTCGTGGGCACAAGGCCACTGATGCAGTGATGTGAAAAATGTGGGACGATGTCACCGCAGAGGTAAATGCTGTGGGTGGCCGTGGCCATAGCATGGATGCCGTCCGTAAACGTTGGAATGACCTGCTATGATAGGTGAAACAGGAGGAGGCACAACGGCTATGTGAATGCCTGAGGACAGGTGGAGGACCACAGACCATGGCACAGCATGAGGGAGACCCACTTATGACCCTGGTTGCCTCAACACTGTGGCCTGTGGTGGTTGGTGGTGTCATTGGAGATAGGTGTGAGATGCCACTCACACCTCCTAGGACAGGTATGGTACAGCATGTGTCCACCTGACACAGCATGACAGCTCCAGAGCCAGCAGCACACTGTGCTACTGTTCTGTTGCATGCATTATGCACCCATGGTGGGGTCACATTGTGCTCACTGTACGCATGACGCACTATGGTGTACCTATGTTGCCTGTGCAGGGCATGCAGCACTGCACCGGTCCTGCTGCGTGTGCACCTTCTTAGGGTGTGTTTGCAAGGGGACTTAATCTGCATCTTCAGGGACTGCACTGTAGGGGTTGCATGGGCGTGCTGTGGTTTAGACACCTTAGGGGGTGCATGTAACGGTGGTGGTAGTGGCCTACCATGTGTAGTAATGGGCACTGACACTGTCATTGTTTGTTTCACAGCAGTGGGTGCACAGCAATCAACGGTCCAGCACATGGCTGGGACAGCAGCTGTTGTGCAGGATGTGGAGGATGCTGCAAACATACCATCAATGTCAGTCATGAGGGCCCTGCATGGCTCAACTGCAACAGAATACAGGTGGCAGGGCTCAAGATATGGTTTCCACATGCCTGTGGTGAAAACAGTTCCTCGGACGAGGATGCTGGACAACTGGGGTCTGGAGTCAGGCTCGAGGATGTGCAGTTGGAGGATCTCAGTGGTGGCCAGGTGGTGATCCTAACAGTGACGAATGACCATGGCTCCGAGGGATCGGAGCAGGAGTACTACCTATCAGTGGAGGAGACTGTGTGGCAGTGTAGGGGTGGGACCTGTTGGGGTGCAACACATGGGTGCTATGGGGGGGACTGTCGTGGTTGTCTGCACATATTAAAGTCTCTGTTCTTGTAATGTATGTGTTGTGTTTACTCACCGTCCTGTCTGGGACAGTGTTCTGATGATGCCACTCCTGTGCTCCAGGACCCTGCATGACATTTGAGGATCTCTCCTCTCTAGTTGCTCTACTATCCCCCGACCTCTGGCTCTGAGTCACTGTCAGCCTGTTCCTCAGGTTCAGGTGCCTGTATTCCATGGTTAAGTGCCATGTTGTGTAGCATACAACAGGCTAGGATGATACGGCATACCTTCTGATGACATCATAACACAACAGGACGTAGGCCAAGGGGGTAAAACAGTGTGCCCTCTGGACATGCGGTGCCATCCACAGGGTGCAGTTCAGGGCCTGCAACATGCACAACACACTACCATGACCATGCACCTGCAGGCCCAGCAGCAACTGCCACTCACACAGTGTCCTCACCATGCCCAACATCAGCCACCACCTCCAGTGGACCAGGGTGGTGCTTTGCCTGTGGGGCCAGATGGTCAGGGATTCAGGAATCTGCTCCAGACTACCCTGTCATCCCAGCAGGATGCCTAGCTGGACTTGCATGCCTTTAGGTGGGAGGTACAGCATGAGCTGTTGCAGCTGAGGGAGACTATGGGCTCGGCCCTTGCCCATGCTAAGCAACGGGCAGAGGACAGGATGGAGCATGTCCTATCCACAATTGACCATGGCTTTGGGGGTCTCACCACCGCTGTGGGAGATTTTGCCACTATGCTGCATGAGGTGCACAGTGGGCAGCAGGGTGAGCATGTACGACAGCGTGGCCACAGCACACGTGTGCACAGGCAGGCCGCTAGTGGTTGCAGGGCGGGCACGGGCTCCAGCACAGCTGCATCTCGGTCCTCCACTGTCACCTCACGGCATCATGGCTGGCCACCCACCCTGGCTGGGTCTGAAGGTCATCAGGGACACAGGTGTTCCACCTTTTGACATCACCTCATTCCTCCACTAATATTTCATCCACACAGAGCACTCCTAGCTCTGTGGCCAACACACAAGGCACGTCATGTGCGTGGTGGTAGTTGCCACAGATAGGCACTGCTGCCATACACACACACAGACACACACACACAACACACACACACACACACTCACACATGCACACCCATGGTCCATTGCCCACACTGATATCTCATCCCAGGCACCTCTCACCACACCCCGCTTACTCACGCTATGGCTGTCCACCTTGATCACATGCGTGTCCTGCACTGCACACTACATATATATCCAGGTCACATACTAGCACTTACACCGTGTATTGTACATACTTTGTACACTGTCATCACTGTCGTGGTTGTCTGCACATATTAAAGTCTCTGTTCTTGTAATGTATGTCTTGTGTTTATTCACCGTCCTGTCTTGGCCAGTGTCCTGATGATGCCACTCCTGTGCTTCAGGGCCCTGCATGACATTTGAGGATCTCTCCTCTCTAGTTGCTCTACTATCCCCCTGACCTCTGGCTCTGAGTCACTGTCAGCCTGTTCCTCAGGTTCAGGTGCCTGTATCCCATGGTTAAGTGCCATGTTGTGTAGCATACAACAGGCTAGGATGATACAGCATACCTTCTGATGCCTGTACTGTAGGGCACCACCTGACTGGTCTAAGCAGAGGAGGCACATCTTTAGCATCCCAAAGACCCTCTCTATGATGTTCCTACTAGCAGCGTGTGCCTCATTACCTCTCTTCAGCCACTGTGGCCAGCCGGGTACTGGTGTCAGCAGCCAGGGTCACAGGGGATAGGCACTATCCCCTGTAGAGAGATGTGCACCTGTTAGTGTAGCTGTTTTGATGTCTGCCCCTTGCCACAGTGTATCCCCTGTGTTGTTGTTCCCCACCTCCATCCTTGCATACCCCTGCCTGTCCCCATCCCCACTGTGGTGTGTGCATGTCGTGCCTGCCCTTACTCACCAACAAGGTGCTCACTGGGTATCCTGCCCTCCTCAAAGGCCTGGCACAGCCATGATTGGTGCCAGATGAAGGCTTCATGGGTACTGATGGGGTACTTCGCAAAGACATTGCTGATGCACCCCTTCGCATCGTACACCACCTGGCAATTGATGGAGTGGTACCCCTTTCTGTTCACGAATATTTCACTGTCATCACCAGGTGGTGCATGGATGGAAACATGGGTGCAGTCAATGGCACCAAGTACCACTGGTAGGTGTGCAACTTGATAAAATTGCTGCATGGTTTCTCTGCGCTCAGCTGCTGTGCTGTGGAATACAATGACTTCACCAGCACGTGGCAGGAAAGCATCTAGGAACTGGGTCAGGAGGCATGAGGTGGCAGACTGTGATGTCCCTGTGGCTAGGAAGCACATCTCTGCTGTCACCTTCTCCTCCACTGTCATGGCATGGCTGCATCTGGTGTTAGGCTGCAGCTGCTCATGCAGAAATTCACATAGCTGCCTCAACATTCCCCTGTTCATCCTTTACCGACCAGTGATGTGCTCATTGGGCAGGGTCTCAAAGGACACTCTGGACCGTTACTACCTGTGTGCAGCATATCTTCTCCTTGGCCTGTGTTGTGGACCATGTTGGGCCTGCTCCCTTTCTTCCTCCTCCACTACTTCTGCCATTAGGTGCAGCAGCACTGCATTTGGGCCTAGTGCCCTGTTGACTTCCTGGTCTGGTCCTTCCCCCTCTGAGGTGTGCCCTGGGATAAGACCTGCCTTTTATAGGAGGTAGCCAGCGTTGCGCTATGTGTCACGCAATGTGGCCTTGCGTGGTGCTATCACTCTGAATATCCCATTGCGCATGTATGCTCGCTCCCGCCACCTCACTTTGTCCTTTGCATACATTATGGGTTTGCCCTGCGCTAATGCAGTTTGCGCGTGCTATTCGGTCCTTTGAATATTGCGGACCCGCACAAACCCGGTGCTATTCCTGCACGCTGCACAAAGCTTTGAATATCTGGGCCCTTGTGTGCATTTGCAAATAAAAAACTAATTGAATTGCAGTAGTTCTGCTGTAGATATCTCCATGAAAGAAATATTTGTGGTGTAATCTGAGATTGGTCTCGGGTTTCAGGAAAGTCAGTAGTGGCCAGCAGTCTCAGAGGGTAGTAGATTGATTGTACTCCCACCCCCCATGGTTTAGAGCTAGGTAGTGATGCTTGCAGTGTGCGCACACCCTTGCCTGCCCTGCGTGCGTGCTGCTTGCAATAACTTTTCTGTGCAAAAATAAAGCAGTACTGTAGCAGATGCCGACTGTAATAATTTTTCTGTGCTAAAATAAAGCAGTACTGCAGCAGGTGCTGCTTACAGTAATTTTTTTATGCTACAAAAAAGCAGAATTGTGTACATTTACAAAATATTAAGTTCTTGAGAGTGCTTAGAACTTGTTGGCATAGATAAAGACAATGACTGGCAGAGGTGGAAAAAAATGTACCTGGTCCAGCCCAAGCAAATCTCCAATGGAGGAACATTATGGTGATGCTGAACCTGAATGTGAGTGACAGTCAGCCCATATTCGATGCCCAAAATTATTCTTTACCCCTTCCAGATCTATGTCTTGCAGCAACAGTAGTACCGTGGCTGGTACAGGACGAGATACAAGAAGCACAAGCAGAAGGACACGGTTCTCGACTCCCACCGGTGTGTCCCCATCTCTCACCAGTACCATCACAACTCCCAATACAACCACCAGTGTGTCCCCATCTCTCACCAGTACATAACATCTGCTGTCCCCACCACCACCACTATAGAGACTCTGTCTTCCTCTTCCACAACAATGGGCAGCAGACTACTACAGCCAGTCCTGCAACTGTGACTATCACTTCTGCCAGTATTGACACTATGAACCCTGCCAATACTGCCACTACTGTAACAGTATCACCACAATCTGGTATCCCTGCCACAGTGCATATTTCCAGTATGACCACTACAGTTGATACAGTTATGCCTCCTGCTTTTCAGCTTCTCTGTACTCCTGAAAAAGTTGTACAGGATGACCAGTCATCTGGTTCTGAGTATTTCTCTCCTCCTGATGAATTGCCCAGTGACACATCACCTTCTTCATCAGAGGCACATGTGAGTGACTTTAAAGATGAGACACAGTATGCTATGTACCCTGACAGCAGAAAAAAAGAAGGTGGCTGGTAAAACAGCCTCTAGGTGTAGCACTAGTAGCAATGGTAGTAGAAGTAGCAGTAAGGGTAAGGGTCCCCCTCTCTCTAAGACCAAAAAAACAACACTAACATTTCTTTAACAGGCTCCATCGCAGTCTGAAGGACAGCCAAGTGATGGCAGCACTGGCATGGCACCATTAGGGGCAGCGGACACAGGGCAAGAACACCAGGACAAGACAGGCACATCTGTTGAAAATAGAACTGGGGGATATGGTGCTAGCAGAATCACTGGTAACCGCAGTGTTAAAAGTGCTGTGTGGTTGCATTTCACTGTGTTAAAGGAGGACACAAGGAAGGCAGTCTGTTCTTTATGCAATACCACTATAAGTCGAGGGAAATTACTCTCTAACTTAACCATAACATCATTACAGAACCACTTGAAGCTTAAGCACTCTGTTCTAGTATATTTTTTACACTGTTACCTCATCTACCTTGTCTATAACTACCTATTGTCAACTTGCTCTGTATTCTATTTGTTGACAATGTCTATACTTGCTCTGTATTCTATTGTCAGTTATGTCAAAATTTGTATTGCAATGTGTGCCTGCTTTGTTTGCATTGTACCCTCCCGGGTCATGCCTGAAAATAGTCATTGCTATGGCTAGTGCACTAACCCAGTAAACAAAAAATAAATAAATAAAGTGTACTGAAGCTCATCTGGGTCTGGACCCTGACCCTTGATTTCACCAAGACCAAACCACTCCTGTGGACAGGCATGCACTGTTGGCAGTGGTGGTGGTGCCACTGACAGATCTGATTTCAAGCAACCCAGTGTCCATGGCACTCTTTCCCCCTCACCAACACAGAGTCTGGCCTCTACTCTGGTGTTCACTTCTGACTGCAGTGATGCTACAAGGCAGAGACAATCAACAGCATTTTCCACACAGCCGTTGTTGAAGTGGTCCACATCGATGTCTCAAGTGGCACTTCCAATAATGGATGCACTGCATGCTTGAACAAAGTATCATGCCTCACATCCAACAGCACAGCAAATCACACAGATGATTGCTGAGATGATGGTGTTGGATCTCCAGCTTATGTCAGTTGTGGAAGATACTGGCTTCCAATGGCTTCTCAACTATTTACATCCACGTTATCAGATCCCATCTCACACTACATTTTCTCGAAGTGTATTGCCATGACTGTATGATGGCATGAGATCTTCTGTTGCTGCTCTGCTTGCAGAGGCTGTTGGTGGTGTTTTTCACTGGTGGTGTTTTTCACTGCACATCAGATATCTAGACTAGCTATAACTCCTGGCAAGAATTTAAACTTGCCAAGGGGGGAGGCACTGAAGAGAAGGGAAATCCTAGCCCCCCCAAAAAAATATCAGGGTAATTAGTGAGGTAAACACCATGATAGAGCAGTCGATAGGGAGAAAGGCAGGGGTAAATGGAGAAAAGGGCAAAGGCAGTAGGGACAGGGATGGGGCAAAAAGAAATAAAGCCATAAACAAATGGAGAGTAATGAGTACCAATGCCCATAGTCTAGGTAAAAAGCTCCCTGAAATGGTGGCCTTGATGGAAGAGGGATGCCTAGATATTGTGGCAGTCACAGAAGCATGGTACACAGAGAACCATGACTGGGATGTCAACATACCAGGGTACACAATCTTCAGGAGGGACAGGGAGGGAAGAAGAGGAGGAGGAGTAGCTCTCTATGTAAGAGAAGGGATCAAAGCAACAGAACCAAAGGGTAAACAGGGAGGAGAGGAGGCACTGTGGGTCACCCTGGAGACTGGAAATGGCTCCACATTCTGCACTGGGGTTGTATACAGACCCCCGTCTCATGGGGAGGAAATGGACAAGGAAATGATAAAAGGCATTCTTGCGATGGCAGAGAAAGGGGAGATACTGCTGATGGGGGACCTGATTATGCCAGATGTTGACTGGAGCACCTTTGCTGCAGCCACATCCAAGAGCAGAGCCATTCTCGATGCCCTACAGGGGGCATGCCGCAGACAGCTTGTTTTGGAACCCACTTGGGAGACAGCAATCTTAGACCTGGTACTCTCAAATGGGGATGGAGAAAGGATCTCTGATCTTGAAGTGGGTAGCCATCTGGGAACAAGTGACCACCAAACAGTGTGGTTCATGATAAACTTAGCTGTAGAGTCAAGCCACACAAAAGTGAAGGTACTGGACTTCAGGAGGGCTGATTTTGTCAAAATGGGAGAGTGCCTCAGAAAAGCACTAGTAAACAGGCAAGAAGGTGGGGTGGAGCAACAATGGGGAAACATCAAAACCACCATCACAGAGGCAACAAGCCTTTGTGTGAAGCAAATAAACAAATCAAAACGAAAGAAAAAAACAGTATGGTTCTCAAAAGAAGTGGCGGGGAAGGTAAGGGAGAAAAAGATAGCATTCAGAAAGTATAAGGAAATACAGAAGGAGCAGGACAGAGAACTGTACCAGTTAAAGCAGAAGGAAGCGGGTAAGGCAGTCAGAATAGCAAAGGCCCAAACCGAGGAAAAGATAGCCAACTCGGTTAAGAAGGGGGATAAAACCTTTTATAGGTACATTAGGGAGCAAAGAAAGACAAAAGCAGGAATACTGAGGCTGAACAAAGAGGAAGGTGGTTGGGCAGAGAGCGACAGTGAAAAAGCAAGGATACTGAACGAATATTTCTGCTCAGTATTCACAATGGAAAAGCAGGGGGAAATACCTAATCTGGTCAATAGAAGCACTCTGGATAGGAGGGTTGCTATTAGTCCTTTCATAGAAGAAAGGGTTCTGAAAGAACTCTTAAAACTGAAGGTGGATAAAGCAATGGGACCTGATGGGATTCACCCCAGAATTCTAAAAGAACTAAGGGAAGAACTAATAACACCACTAACTACCCTTTTTAATAAATCATGGGAGGATGGTGTGGTACCTAAGGACTGGAGGAGGGCAGATGTGGTTCTCCTCCACAAAAGTGGGAGCAAGACAGAGGCAGGAAACTACAGACCTGTCAGTTTGACCTCAGTGGTAGGGAAAATGATGGAGTCACTTCTGAAGGAAAGAATTGTTGAGTATCTAGAGGCAGTGGGGCACAGGACCCAGGGCAGCATGAATTCACAGCAGGAAGGTCATGTCAGACAAATCTAATTGATTTCTTTGACTGGGTGACCAAAGCAGTAGACCAGGGAGGGGCTGTGGACATGGCCTACCTAGACTTTAGCAAGGCATTTGACACAGTCCCGCACAAAAGATTAATAAACAAATTAGCCAGCCTGGGAGTGGGTCCCAGGGTGGTAGCCTTGGTAAAACACTGGTTGAGCAACAGGACACAGCGGGTAATAGTAAATGGAGTCCACAGTGATGAAAGGAGGGTTACTAGTGGGGTACCGCAGGGTTCAGTACTGGGGCTGGTCCTTTTTAATGTCTTTATAAGTGACATTGCAGAGGGACTGGAAGGGAAAGTATGTCTCTTTGCAGATGACACAAAAATCTGCAACAGGGTTGATATGCAAGTTGGGGTGGAAAGGATGAAAAGGGACTTGGCAAGGTTGAAGGAATGGTCAAATGTATGGCAGCTTAGATTCAATGCAAAGAAATGCAAAGTAATGCACCTGGGAAACAAAAACCCAGGGGAAGAGTACACAATGGGTGAGATACTGACAACAACAAAAATGGAAAGGGACCTAGAGGTAGTCATATCAGATGACCTGAAGGTGGGCCAGCAATGTGAGAAAGCAGTAAGGAGGGCTGGGGGATACTGGGATGCATAGGGAGAGGCATCACCAGTAGAAAACAGGAAGTTGTTGGCCCTCTGTACAGACAGTTGGTAAGACCACATCTGGAGTACTGTGTACAGTTCTGGAGACCCCATCTCAGCAAAGACATAGACAGGGTGGAGGCTGTTCAGAGGTGGGCAACCAAAATGATGCAGGGTCTGCATCAGAAGACATATGAAGAAAGACTGAAGGAACTAAAGATGTATAGCCTTGAGGAAAGGAGGGAGAGGTGGGACATGATAGAAACTTTCAAATACCTCAAGGGAATCAACAAAGTCCAAAAGGGTAGCATCTTTCAGAAAAAAAGATGTGCAAAAACAAGGGGGCACAATTTGAAGCTAGAGGGGGGATGGCTCAGAGGTAATGGGAAGAAGTATTTCTTCACAGAGAGGGTTGTGGATACATGGAACAGCCATCCTGAGGAGGTCGTAGAGTCAAAAACAGTGGGGGAATTTAAGAATGCATGGGACAGACATAAGGCAATTCTAGTGGGGGGGTAGGAGGAAGTAGGCTGTTGGTTAACTAGGATCTGCAGCTTATCTGTTAGGTAGGGAAATGGGCAGACTAGGTGGGCCAAGCGGTCCTTATCTGCCATCAAATTCTATGTTTCTATGTTTCTATGTTTCTATCACTCCTTAACTGCATACTGGTGTGTGCAACCCCCTGCTGCTGCTGTTTCTGATGCATCGCCTTGTGGCTCACCCTTGGCCCCCCCACAATCTGGTAGCATAATTAGGTCAGCTTTGCTGAATGTCCAACTGATGGAGGAAGACCACGGAGCACATAATATTCTCATGTTCCTGTAAGACATGTTGCAGTCTTGGACTGGTGTTAACAATGGCACTAACATGGTGAAAGTCATCAATGATGGCCATTTTGTGAGTATTTGTTGCTTTGCATGCGCATGCATGTGCACACACACACACACTAAATTTAGTAGTGACTCATGCACTGCATAGCAGTACTAAGACCAACAACATATTATCCACAGCCCATTCCATCTGCAGCTATTTCCATCACCCTGTAAAAGCCGTTAACAAATTATGAGAAGTTCAGGAAAGCCTTGGTCTGCCCCAACATTGTGTAATACAAGATGTTAGCGCTCAGTGGAATTCTTCATACCCAATGCTTTCATGACTCTTAGAGCAAAAGCGGGAACTACATGAAATGTCTAAAATGTCTTTGGAGGCACCCCCTTCCCCCCAAATCCTAACCCCCTTCCTATCTTTCATTACCTGCCTTGTTAATCTTTTATTTTGGTGTTTTTGCAGGTATTAGCAAATATTGTATTAATATTGAAATGAATTAATTTTTTTCTTTCTTGTCTTTTACAGAATTAATCATCCTTTTCCCTTATTTCCAGTACAAGTGGCCTGGAATTTACTCCATCAAATGTAAAGTTCCACAATTCTCCTTATTCTTTTGGCCATTATGTAGTGTTGGTTTCTTTTATTTTTAATGTACAATTGAGCCTATTAGCTTTTTACACACAGGATTGTTATCTAAATTAGACAAATTAATTTTGGTGTTTCCCTATTTGGAGATCCCATTTACAAGTCTTATGAATATAACTGGTCTTGTTAGTGTTTTGGCTCTATTTGTATTCAGCTCTCAACTGTTGCTTCTAATTGTTTGAGTTTTGAAGCTTGTCAGTATTTGGTAAACTAAAAGTATTGACATAATTTTACATAAACAGAGAATTTATTTTTGTAATGAGCATTAACTTTTATTATGAAGTGGTCGCTGTTATATGTATATAATCACATGTTTATGATGTCATGGCTTTGGTGTGTTTAAAATGAGTCACAAGATCACTGTATGGTTAAAGCCCCCTTGAAGGCTAGTAGCTGAGGCGCTAGGGGCTGTTTTATGCTGGTGGACAATAAAACAACAATTTAGTTGTATTAATGGCATTTGTGGTTTTTGGAGTCCTTTACATTGGAAACTTTGTTCTGTCTGGGCTGTCCATCCTACGTTAGCGCACCACCTTCCCATTCCTTGAACATAGGTATGAACTTCTATGGAATTTCTATAAGGACCAGATGGAAAGGAATTGAGGTGATTGCAAGAGATTCTGGGAGAACATAAAAGATCTCCTAGGGAAAAATGACAGAAAACATCCCATGATGCTAGACATCAATGGTACCCCCACACTGGACCCACATACCATCGCTGAATCATTCAACACAGCCTTCATGGACCTGGGCTCCATACTCCCTCTGGACTACTTTAAGGCCATTGAACCCTCCCAGAACACCCCTAGATCTGTTATTAATCAGCCAAACTTCTACTTCAAACGTGTCACCGTCAAGGTGGCAAGGACTTACATGAAAAAGGTTCTTGGCAAAACCAGGCTTGGTAGTGATAAAATTTACATGAAGCTGGTTGCCCTGGCTCTTGATGAAGTTATAGTCCCCATCCCGAAGGTTTTCAAAAAATACCTAGCTTTGGCAAAATTCTCTTCACTCTGGAAGCTGGCCCAGATGACCCCGGTACTCAATAGTGGGGACAGATCCTGCACTGCCAACTACAAGCCCAGTTCAATCCTCTCACCCCTATCAAAAGCATTAGAAAGGATTATGGCTGATCAGATCATGGATTACCTACAGAAATAAAATCTCCAATGTCCCCAGCAGCACGGCTTCCATAAGATCCATGGCACTTCTACTGCCTTGGCAAAGTTCACTGACTACATACATAAGGCCCTGGATAGTGGTAAACTGGTGGGATTAATCTTTCTTGACCTCACCAAGGCCTTTGACATAGTCAGTCATACCCTTCTATTAGAGCAACTATTGACCCTGGAGTTGGCCACCAGTCCAGTCTACTGGTTTCAGGACTATCTATCGCACAGATCACAGAACATCACAATAGGTACAGCTGTCTCTGGCGCTAGAGAAATCACACTCGGTGTCCCTCAAGGGTCAGTCCTAGACCCCTGCTATGCAGCTGGTTCCTGAATGTTCTTCCTTAGGAGTGCAACAGCAAAATAATACTGTATGTTGATGATGCAGTCATCCTTAGCAGCAATTACCATACTGACTTACTACGAAAAGACCTGCAGTCTATCTTCCATACACTTGAGGATTGGTTTAGCTCACAAAAACTTCTGTTATAAGAAAACAAAAATCATTCTTCTCTCTAGTCACCAACATAAGAAAAACAATCCACTTCTGACTATCACCAACAAAAAAGCAGTCCCTCTCAAGCAAGTTCACTGTTTCAAGTACCTTGGGGTCACAGTAGATGATATCTTCTCCTTCTCACTGCACACAGACCACGTAGTAAAAGTTGTTAATGTCAAATTAGGCATTATCTACAGGCATAGACAATACCTAACGCCTACCTAAAGCCTACAGTTCTCCTCCTCTCCATTTCTAGCTCAATACTGTTGATTAGACCCCGGAGCAGCATCTGCAGTTGAAATAGTAAGTTGCATTTCAGTGCAGCTGCAATCAGTTGCAATTGCATTGGATTGCAGTCATAAAATAGCGGACTTGAAATCTACTGCAGTTGATGATTCCATGACCCATCCAGGTTTGTTTTTGTGGTACACTACAGTATGTTTTATCTTTTCTTCTTTCCTGGGGGGGAGGAGGGGGGCCGGGGGGCCGCAAATATCTAATGGTCCTCAACTGCTGGCACCATGCCTTATAGCCAATAAAATACACCCCTGGTTCCTGGACACGAAGCATCCATCAGTTAGGAGAGATAGAAAGAGGAGCTAGGAGCTTGAGAGTGTCTGTGACTGGCTGCATGAGGTGGTGGGTAAAGCGTGCCTAGGTAGGAGAGGAAAATGTCAGGAGAGGAGGCATCTATGTTGGTGTGTGGGCAATGGAACAAGCAGCATTTTTCTGCAGGGATGAAGTTTGGCAGTTCGGTCTTTAATTTAAAAATAAATTGACTGTGTCCACTGTCCTAATGTGTCTGGTGCCCAGAGAGAGAGAGACTAGTGTGTGGCTGTGCAGGTCCCAATCAGTCCTCCAGCAAAGCCAGGCAGCAGTTGTGTGAAGGCAGCATGTCAGTGGTCTGGTCGTGGTTGGGATCAGCCTGTGACCCCGTCGGCTGGGCCTGTTGGATGACTTTCACTCAGTCTCAGTCAGGTTTTCAGAGTCAGCGAGGAGGAGGAGTGGTAGGTGCACTAGTTCCACTGCACAGAGTACCGGAATGGGGACATGGGTCTGGGTTGGGAACCAGCTGTGTGGGTTGGGAGGAGGGAGAGCACACAGCTCCAAAAAAACACTGGCACCACCACTGAGTAGAGCAGCAATGGCAGCCTGAGCCATGGAGCCACCTGACAACGCCGTCCGAATCATCACCCGACACCTGACCAAACTGGCAACAGGCTACTACAGTGAGCAAGGTACTGTATGGGATGTGCATGTAAGGCCCACCAGGGCTGGGCAGTGGACAGTAGGAAAGAGGAGGATGGTCTCTCACAGACTACTCAGTATGTCTGTGTGTCTGCTGCATGCTGGCTGACTTGTCTGGCTGGTTGAGGGCTTGGGGGCTGTGTGGCCTGGGGGGCAAAACTTGAAAATCCAAGGCAGTCGATCATTGATTTGCTGCTGGTGGCCTGGCTGGGCTCTCTCTGACTATGGTGGCATTGTGAGTAACTCAGATTCCCCACGAGGTCATGGAGCAGGACAGGCACAGGTGGTCAGCTGGTGAGTTCCTGGACCCACAGGAGGCCAGAGCGTGGAGCATGGTCGGTCGGGTCCAATGGACAAAATGTTTGTTGTTTGTCACTATAGGAATTGGATAGACTAAATATTAAAGTCCTCATGGCAAGATGAATACAATTTTAAAAAACACATTAGTGTACATGCTGAAAGCTAAAACAAGTTCAGAAACTGTGTCAGAAAATATTTTTTTAATATGCATGAGTTTTTTTTAGCTTTAAATTTAAACTATGGAGTGTGTTCTGTGCTGGGAAGGGTACTGTATCAGCTGACTTTGCTAAACCAGTAGGAGGAAAGAGAGCTTAATTGGGGGTGTGGTTTAGACACTATAAAAGCAGGGGAGTCAAATTACAACTTCCTGTTGCTAGCCTTGCTTGTAGAGCAGAAAGCAGCTAACTAAAAGAAGCTACATTTTCTTGTTAATTTAAAACTTATTTCTCAGCAGGAGTCAGTGCCTGTTAAGATTAAGTAGACAGAAAACTTTATTAGAAGTAGAAGGGGTCTTATTTAGGGTTAAAAAAAAAAGAAAGAAAAGAAAGAAAGTCAGAAAAGAAAGAAAGTCAGTGTGTGTTCTGTGTTGGGAAGGGTACTGTATCAGCTGACTTTGCTAAACCAGTAGGAGGAAAGAGAGCTTAATTGGGGTGTGGTTTAGACACTATAAAAGCAGGTGAGTCAAATTACAACTTCCTGTTGCTAGCCTTTTTTCTTACTAATTGCCCTCCATCCCACCCCTCCACAGCCAGTTCTACTTTTATAGCCACTGGATTTGACTGTCAACAGGAACTTCCTGTTTGGGAGTAGGAAGGGAAGGATCATAGAGAAACATTGGTTTTGTCAACCCTAAAGGAAAAAAGTAGCTCACTCTCCCCCCTTAGCTGCTGGTGGTCTGAAATTGAGCAAGGAAGAAGGAGGCTACTGAAGAAGATAGGAAGTTGCTGTCCCAGAACAGGAAGGGTGAGAGTTGTAAGGAGAGGAGACAGTAATCATCCAGAGAAACAGTAGAGGGGACACAAAATAAGACATGATAGGAGTGGTGCAGTGCAATGGCTGTGGTGGCAGTGTTCCGGGAGACATTCGAGGCTGCGATGCTGCTCTGTTGCAGGCACCTATCTGGTCTGAGAGAGGAGGTTGCCCATCTCCAGGGCTGACCTGGCTAGGATTGTGAAACCTTCTCCCCACCAGGGACCACCAGGGCCAATGCCACTACCTCAGAGGTTGCCAAGAAAGGAGAGGCTGGACCAGGGTGGGCTCAGGAGGAGAGTGGTGGAACAGAGTTGCATCCCTCCAGCTGCACCTCTCCACAATTCATTCGCTCTTCTGGTGGATAGTGGTTCCTCTGTGGAGGCACCTGCAGTGGAGACCAAGGAGGATGCTGGGACCTTCCAAGGAGACCCACAGGAGGTGGCATGGGACCCCACAGGAAGAAAACAACTCCTGGTGGGGACTCAATCATTAGGGGTAGAAATGGGGAGGAAGGGAGAGGGAGGTAGGTGCCTTCCTGGTGCCCACAGCTTTGAGGGACAGGAAGCCGAATCCTCTGGATCGTGGGAGGAGCTGCACGAGGGAGAGAGCTGGATGTCATTGTCCACCTAGGGACAAATGACCTACGGGAATGGGATCAGAGCAGTGCAAGAGGAGTTTGTAGAGTTGGGAAGGGGCCTTAGACAAGTAGCTTATACAGCAACCTCTCTGAGGTGCTGCCTGTCTATGGCAAGGGAGATGCTAGGGCACTCCTCACCAGGGAATTCAATGAGTAGTTGAAAACTGTGTGGAGCTCAGGGTTTTCACTTCATTGGGGACTGGGGAGCCACCTGGAGGGATGCAGACCTATACTGGTGCGATGGTCTGCATCTGTCGGGGGGGGGACCAGGATCCTAGGTGAGAGGTTTAAATGCTTCATTGGCAAGCATTTAAACTAGCCAAGGGGAGGCACTGAAAGGAGCAGGAAATTCCAGCCTCCCCACAAAACATGGTGATTAGTGAGGTAAACACCAAGGTACAGAAGTTATTAGGACAGAACAAATTTAAATGTAAAAAAAGGCAAAGGCAGTAAGGACAGAAATGAGGCTAAAAGGGGTAAGGCTATCAAAAAGTGGAGGGTGATGAGTACCAATGCCCATAGTCTGTGTAACAAGCTCCCTGAACTAGTGGCCTTGATGGAAGAGGGTTGCCTGGATATTGTGGCAGTCACAGAAACATGGTACACAGAGAACCATGACTGGGATGTCAGCATACCAGGATACACAATCTACAGGAGGGACAGGGAGGGTAAAAGAGGAGGAGGAGTAGCTCTCTATGTAAGGAAGGGATCAAAGCAACAGAACTAAAGAGTAAACAGGGGCAGATGAGGCACTTTGGGTCACCCTGGAGACAGAAATGGCACCACAGTCCGCATGGGGTTATACAGACCCCCATCTCCAGGAGGAATGGACAAGGAAATGACAGAAGGCTTTCTTAGAATGGCAGAAAAAGGAGATATTGTTGATGGGAGACCTGAATATGCCAGATGTTAACTGGAGCACCTTTGCTGCAGGCACATCCAAAATCAGGGTCATTCTTGATGCCCTACAGGGGGCATGCCTCAGACAGCTAGTATTGGAACCCACTCTGGAGGGAGCAATCTTAGACCTGGTACTCTCAAATGGGGATGGAGAAAGAATCTCAGATTTAGAAGTGGGTAGCCATCTGGGAACAAGCGACCACCAAACAGTGTGGTTCACAATAAACACAGCCATACAATCAAGCCATACAAAAGCAAGAGTACTGGACTTTAGGAGGGCTGACTTTGGGAAAATGAGAGAGTGCCTCAGAAAAGCACTAGCAAACAGGCAAGAAGGAGGGGTGGAGGAACAATGGGGAGTGATCAAAACAGCCATCACAGAGGCAACAAGCCTTTGTGTAAAGCAAATCAATAAAACACAATGAAGGAAAAAACCGCTATGCTTCTCAAAAGAGGTGGTAGGGAAGGTTAAGGAGAAAAGGACAGCATTCAGGAAATATAAGGAAACACAGAAGGAGCAGGACAGAGAACTTTATCAGTTAAAGCAGAAAGAGGCTGGGAAGGCAGTCAGAATAGCAAAGGCCCAAACCGAGGAAAGGATAGCTAATTCTGTTAAGAAGGGAGGATAAGACCTTTTATCGGTACATTAGGGAGTGAAGAAAGACCAAAGGAGAGATACTGAAGCTTAATAAGGGGGAGAGAATGAGGGTAGAGGGTGACAGTGAAAAAGCAGGGATAATGAATGAATATTTCTGCTCAGTATTCACAAAGGAAGAGGAGGGGGAGTTACCTAAACCAAACAAGAGAAACACTCTGAAGACGGGGGTCGATACCAGTCCATTTACAGAAGAAAGGGTTCTGAAAGAACTAATATAATTGAAGGTGGACAAAGCAATGGGGCCTCATGGGATTCACCCAAGAATTCTAAAAGAACTAAGGATAGAACTAGTGACACCGCTGACTACTCTCTTTAACAAATCATGGGAGGATGGGGTGGTACCCGAGGACTGGTGGAAGGCAGATGTGATTCCTCTTCACAAAAAGTGGGAGCAGGACAGAGGCTGGAAACTACAGACCAGTTAGTTTTACCTCAGTGGTAGGGAAAATGATGGAATCACTTCTGAAGGAAAGAATTGTTGAGTACCTAGAGGCCAGTGGGACTGGGACCCAAGGCAGCATGGATTCACGATGGGAAGGTCATGTCAGATGAATCTAATAGATTTCTTTGACTGGGTGACCAAAGTAGTAGACCAGGAGGGCTGTGGACATGGTCTACCTAGATTTAGCAAGGCATTTGATAAAGTCCCACAAAAGATTAATACACAAGATAGCCAGCCTTGGGTGGGTCCCAAGGTGGTAGCCTGGATAAAAAATTGGCTGGACAACAGGGCACAAAGGGTAGTAGTAAATGGAGTACACAGTGAAGAAAGGAGGGTTACTAGCGGGTGCCGCGAGGGTTCAGTACTGGGACCGGTCCTTTTAATGTCTTTATAAGTGACATTGCAGAGGAACTGGAAGGAAAAGTATGTCTCTTTGCATATGACACAAAGATCTGCAACGGGGTTGATACGCAAGATGGAGTGGAAAGGATGAGAAGGGACTTAGCAAGGTTGGAGGAATGGTCAAATGTATGGCAGCTCAGATTCAATGCAAAGAAGTGCAAGGTAATGCACATGGGAAACAAAAACCCACAGGAAGCGTATACAATGGGGGGTGAAATACTGACAACAGTAAAAATAGAAAGGGACCCGGGGGTAATTATATCAGATGACCTAAAGGTGGGCAAGCAATGTGAGAAGGCAGTAAGGAAGGCTGGAGGGATACTGGGATGCATAGGAAGAGGCATCAATAGTAGAAAACAGGAAGTTGTTATCCTCTGTACAGACAGTTGGTGAGACCCCATCTGAGTACTGTGTGCAGTTCTGGAGACCCCATCTCCACAAAGACATAGACAGAGTGGAGGCTGTCCAGAGGAGGGCAACCAAAATGGTGCAGGGTCTGTACCAGAAGACATACGAAGAAAGACTAAAGGAGCTTAATATCTATACCCTTGAAGAAAGAAGGGAGAGAGGGGACATGATAGCAACTTTCAAGTACCTCAAGGGAATCAACAAAGTCCAAGAGGGTAGCATTTTTCAAAAAAGAGATGTGCAAGAACAAGGGGGCACAATTTGAAGATAGAGGGGAGATGGCTCAGAGGTAATGAGAGGAAGTATTTTTTCACAGAGAGGGTTGTGGATGCATGGAACAGCCTCCCTGAGGAGGTCGTGGAGTCAAGAACAGTGGGGGAATTCAAGAATGCATGGGACAGGCATAAGGCAGTCCTAGTGGGGGGTAGGAGGAAGTAAGCTGTTGGTTAACTAGGATCTGCAGCTTATCTGTTAGGTAGGAAAATGGGCAGACTAGGTGGGCCAACTGGTCCTTATCTGCCTTCAAATTCTATGTTTCTATGTTTCTAGCTTCGAGAATGGCTCTTACCTTCCTGATTGAGTCTGCAGTTTGACAAACTGTTACGTTAAACAATCTGGTTTTATTTCCATTTCACTTAGTCTGTCCATGCTGGTTCGCTATGAAGGCATGAGCCACACATTCTCATTATCCCACTTTTCAATTTCAAGACAAAGTGACTGAGGTCCTTTTGCCTGCCTACATGGCCACCCATTGATACTTTCCTGCCCTAGTGCAAGCTATGTTCTACTCAACTAGCAGTCACATAGTCATGTGCAGTATGCAAGCACACCAACTGCCGTGCTGTCACAGGCCATCTCCCCCATGGTGCTGCACAGTGGTAGCCACACTAAGGAGCCCTAACCCTAGAGTCACCACAAACATGCTTGAGATGAGTCTTCTACCTTGTTTAGGGAAAGGGAAAGGGAATATTGTTTTTTTTTTAATTCACTATACTTTATTGAGTTTTAAGCAGCAAATAATACAAAGGTGCAACAGGAGTATGACAGGAGGCTGCAAATACATTTAATAAAACAAAGAAACAACTAACCAACCCTCCTCCTAAAACCCCCAGGAAATATTACTTAACCAGGAGTAGCACACTAAGCCAACGCTCGTTTCCAGATGTGACCAGGGAGCACAAGGAAGTTAAGTGACTTGCTCAGAATCCACAACAGTATACACATAGGTGGCTGTGGGACTCAAACCCAGGTCTCCAGTCCTGCAGCTCAGAGCCTTAACCCACTGTGCTATACTGACCGTTTGTCAGCTTTTCTTCATGCCATAGTCTCAACTGTAATCTCTGAGGGATGAAACTCCTGCATGGGAACTTCTTCAAGTTTGCACCACCAGGGTCTTTCTCTGTGTCTTCCTGGGAACCCACCACAGGCCAGCCAGCCATTGGGTTGTTTCCTTTGAGGGGAATTCCTGTGGGTTTCCTCACATTCTTGGTGGTCACACTATATGCTCCAAGTGTACTGGCTAGCTACATCAGTATCCCCAGATTCTAAATCCTATGGATCTTTCTTAGGCCTCAAGCACTCATGCCATTCTTCTCTCCAGACTTGCCTCAGGCAGAAGCTTGGTGGAGTTTCAAGGTAAAGGCAACTCCATCTCTTTGTGTGCCTTTAGGTCTCTCAGAGAGTACCCTGCATGAACAGCTGTAGTGCCATGAGGGCAGTTTCCCTTTATACACTATGCTTCTCTTACTGAAATCAGACCATCAGTTCAGAGCTGGGCAACCAGTGGTGAATAACCCTCTCTCTTTCCAGTGGGTGGGGTTGTTACTTTTGGGCATGCCACTCAGCTATATTTACAACTGCAAAATTGTTCATGACTTAATGATAAAATAAAACATTCATGGTGTGTAAAATAACACAAACAGTTAAACTTTAAAAAGACATAAAAGTATTTTAAAATATAAGCGAAGGCTTAGTGGATTGGTAGTGGGTTAAGGAGGAGCTTTTCACCTCTAGGTCACGAGTATCAAATAAAGAACAGGTCAGTAGTAGTCGGAGCCATTATCAACTGACGGCTCATCAGTGGCCTCTGTGAAATGAGTTGTGGTGGTCTTAGTCCATTTCCCAGTGGGCAGGTGCCCACATTATAAAACCACCAATACAATTGACATTAATTGGCACCCTTGTTGGTAGTCTCACACAAAGGGCCAAGGATTGAATGGGCATGGAGTTTGAACTACCTTCGCACCTATGTGGTGGTCCCTCTATGGCAGGGTTGAGGCACATTGGTGGGACAGTGTGGGGAAGCTTACACTGTGATTACTTATGCTGTACAGTGCCTGTCATGCGGATAAATGGAGGATTTCGGGTTCCAGTGTTGTCAGTCCAGCACTTTCATGATCCTAATCTCACTCACAGGAAAATAAAACATATATTAAAAAAGGCACATTTTATTTACTATTTATTGGGTCTAATTTCCAAGGCTCAGAGCAGCTTACAAGGAGGTGGTTTACAATTAAATACATAATACCGTAAAATATGTCAAAAATAATTAAATAATAACAACAGGGAATTTGCAATGGTCTGACTTAAAGCATGCAATTTATTTTCAAGGGTGAGGGAGCAGGACCGTAACTCATGAATGTTAGAGCAACAAGTTAGTTATAAAAGGCCTGGCCCCTCACAACTGATGATAAACTGTGTATTGTGAGTCAGACTATTACATGTTCGATTGATGCAACATAAATATGATAGTTATTGCTTTTAAAACTGTGATTTGTTAGACTTAACTGTTTATTTTGATTTCAGTTGCTGGCTTCAGTGCTGTACAGAGCAATTATGATGTCATCAGCACTGAAAATCTCCTCTCTGACTGGTTTATTATTCCATAGCAAAGCACATAACCTTCATGATATCAGCTATGACAAAATTAACAAGAAATCATGATGAGGTTAGACTGAAAATATAACTTTTTTTAAATAAAATGGGTAAGAAAAAGGAAGCTACCAGAGTGGCTAACAAGCTCTTCAAGATGTGCAATTGTGTCACCATAATTTCACACATAAAGACTGAGACTTCGTAGTAGCCACATCACACAATTGACAAATCAGTCCCTATCCCTGCATTGAGAACTGGTCTACCTCCTTTATGCACTAAAAATCTTTAATTACTGTAGGCCCTAAAAATAAAACTCTCTTTAATAAAAAAAAAAAATTAAATGTTGTTTCCCTGCTTAGAACTCTCCATACAAGAATTAAAAAAAAAATGAAATACTGCTCATAGTTGTCATAATTAATGTTCCTTTGCTGTTCATGAAAAATCATCTCCTATTGTTATGTACTTACCAGAGAAATCTCTTCTGCTTACCTGGCCACACATAAAATTGAGTCTGTCGCTCCACATGAGGTCTTTGTTGTGTGCGTGCATGCTAGGAGATGAACATTCTACCAATGTAATTGTGCAGAATTTTAAATTCCTGTATTTCATTGTAAACATTCAATTTATTAAATTGGTAAAAGGCAGAAAGAAGAAATAGAAAGCACAAGGGGGCTAAAGAAGACAATGATATAAATACAGAGAAGAAAATGTGTGAAACAGCAGAGTCAGAGCAGAACTGCTTAAAAACAAGCATTTGTCAATGCCAAACGTTCACTTGCTGGTATTTGCATTGGTGTTTGGCATTTGTGCAGGCCCCCCCCCCAGTTGTATCCATGTCCCTTTAGCATCCATATGCCAAGAGAGTACCTCTCTGCAACTTCTCTTGCATCTGAGTAACATTTCACCCTCATACTTCTTAAGTGTCTGTCTTAGGAACCCTAACACCCTGGTTGTCCTCAAGGGTACGAGCCTATGTGGAAACTGCGCAACCCGGACTTGTAACACAGTCATTTAGTGGAATTATTTCACCAAATTTTCAACATAGGCATTTTGTCACCTCTGGTCATGAGCAGTGCCACTATGATTTATTACTGTGTACCGAACCCTGATTTCCCACAGTGACTGCACTATTCTGTGACAGAAGTGTGAAAACAGATTTCGGCCAGGATGTGAAAAATGACAGCTGTACTGTTCATAAGGAGGTGGGGGAAAATGCAAATGTTGAAAGTCTGGAGTGAAAATATGACATATTTGCGAAGTTATGAGTGTGCGTGGAAACTGCATCACGCACACTCATAAAAACACTCATTTTTTTTTTATTTTTGCACTGAATTTTCAACATAGGCATTTTAGGACGTCTGCTCATGAACAGTGTCACTATAATTTTCTTACTCTGTACCAAACTTGATTTCCCACAGCTGCCATGCTATTGCATGCCACAAGTGCAAAAACACATTTCAGCTAGGATGTGTAAAATGACAGCTGTACTGGTCATAAGGAGATGTGGGAAAATGGCAGTGTTGAAAATCTGGAGTGGAAATATTACAAATTCACGAACGTATGACTGTGCGTAGGAAATGTGCAACGCATGCTCGTAACACAGCCATTTTATGGACTTTTGCCACCAAATTTTCAATATAGGCATTTTAGGACCTCTGCTCATGAACAGTGTCACTGTGATTGTCTTACTCTATAGCGAACACTGATTTCCAACAGCGACCGTGCTATTTTGCTCCGGAATTGTGAAAACACATTTCGGCCAGGATGTGAAAATTGACAGCTGCACTGTTCATAATGAGGTGTGGAAATATGCCTATGTTAAAATCTGGAGTGAAAATATTACAAATTTGTGAACTTACAAGTGTGCATGGAAATTGTGCAATGCACACTCCTAAAACAGTCATTTTGGGGAATTTTTCACCAAATTTGCAACATAGGCTTTTTGAGAGCCCACCTCATGAACACTGATGCTGATATCATTACTCAGTCCCAAAAGATGATTCCATGCAGTGACCGCAAAATCACCTTTTGGGACCACATAACACCATGACAGTGGCTGAATTCATGAGAAGGGATATCAAGAACCCCATGTTGAAAATTTGGTGTCAAAAGTCAAAAAAATGGCTGAGATATCCACTTAAGTTGGAAAAACCCTATTTATGCCATTATACAGCTTTTCTGCATTTCCTCAGTTCACGGTCAGCTTTGAAGAGTGCAGATGTGTTCCTGGTCCACTGAAGATTGTCTCGCTGGGCTCCAGAAGTAAGTATGGGATGGGGAGGGGTGTGGGGAGGTGGGTGCACAGAGGTTGGGTGTGGGTTGGTGGGGGGGGGTCTTACCGAGGGACCATTTTCTTCTTTCATGGTATTTAACAAAAAAAGAAAAAAAGGACACTTTTGGTATGCTGGGGTGGGCTTCCAGCATGCCACCTACCTGTTTGTTGGGGGGGGGACTGAAGCTGGCAGAGATTGTGCACCCCCACTGGCCATACAGTGTGTGTGTGTGTGTGGGTGGGAGGCATGAGCACGCTGGGGTGGACTCCTAGTGTGCCAACTGGGTGTTTGTTTGGGGCAGGCTGCAGCCAATGGGGGATTGGGCACCCCCATCAGCATGCAACATCGTGGTGGAGAGCACACTAACAAGGGAGGGGGAGGATATTAGCAGAGGAAGGAAGTGGGAGGTTTTTTTTAATGCCAAGCTGTGCATGACAGCAGTTCGGCTGACATGTATGCTAATTGCATACACACTACCACTGCTGATTGCAGCAGACCTTTTCTTTGAAGTGAAGACCAACACAGCCAAACTGCTGTCATACACAGCTCAGCATGTATTGATCCGGTTGGGTCACACCCGCTACACTAAGCACTGGATTTGGGAGGAGGGTCAAACACCTCCAAAAGTCGTACTGGTGCAAGACGTTCCTTGCGCATGCGCCCAAGCGAACGTAGAAAGAGTCCTGAAATTCATAACAGCAAATACATTTAATTCTGAGATGGGTGAATCTGTTCAGAAGAAATTCACAAGCTCTCACCCCACCCCCCAACCAAGCAGGTTCAGTTTTACACAAATTCACATTAAAATCCTTGCACTGGTTTGAAATGCGAATTAGATAACTAATGTGTTTTTATATAAATGAGTACCACACGTTGTTTTCATTGTCTTTCATTGTTGTAAACTACCATCCACACAGTTACCTAATTATGGACTATTTATTTTCTTTAAAGTTAAGATTGAAATTTATTTTGATAAAAGTTGTTTTCTTTTTCAAATATTTTCTTCACATTATTTATTTAAATCTGACATATTTGAAAACCATTTTGTATGTACAATAACACACTCCTGGGTGTGCAGTTGTGGTGATATAATTGCACAATACAGGTGCATTTACTGACACTTAGCTGCACCTTGTGCCTGACTGCATCCAAGGCATGCAATTATGCCACCATAATGCACATCCTTGCTTGTCATATTGCTTACTTATTTTCTTATTTTTATTTCCACGTGTGTTGCTTGTCTGCCTGTCTGTTTGTCTATATCTGTTTTCATCTTGCAAGTTGGCTATGCCATAATCACTATCTTGAAGTTGAGGCATAGCACAGTGGGCCACTGAACCAGAGAGCAACCTTCACAATGGAGGTGCCATCACAGTAGCCATGTGCAGTACTGAGGCTCACAGTTAAAATCAAGCAGAAACAGTTACATCTTCACACGCACACTGCATATTTAAAACTATAACTAGTAAACTAATGTTATGTAAAATAACTATGCAATGTCCTGACTCAAAGTACAGTACACACTTTATCATCCCTTATAAAATGGGTTGGAAATTTCCTGCTTCCTGCATGGCTAAATATGTTTCAAGACCCATACGTTGATTCTCCAGAAATGTATAGCTTAGAAGCAGTTCAGGCAGTGGGAGTTGGGCAAATCACATACAGAATTCATGAGCTTCTTCACTCATCCCTGATTGCTACCACAAACATGCCTGACACCTTTTCTCACTGAAATCCTTCAACCAAGCCCTTTCATTGGTGACCAGGAAAAGTCCCCTTCCTATACCTATCTGCATGCCAGGTCAGCCTCTGCATCCTAATCGAAACAGATACAGTTGAGACCATAGCTTTATATAAAGCTTTATGTTGTATGCCAGGGGATGAAAATCATGTCAAAGGAATTCTGTAGATATCTGAATTCCTGTATTTCATTATGAACAAACATTCCATCTATTGAATACGTGGAAAGACAAGTGATTGAAAGGTAGGGAGGGATTATGTTTTACTAGATACTTTCAACAAAATAAAATACGTGTTTTTAATAAAAATAGTGTTGACTTTTTCATTTTTTAACTTGCCTCTCAGTTTACCCATTTTATTAGCAAAGTAAAATACTCCAAGGTATCACTCATAACTCTGGTGATTTTCAATATTTCTACCCCAAATTTACAACATAGCCATATCATTGCAGCACCTCATGAATGTGGCAGCTGTCATTTCTCAAGTTCTGCCCAAGCAGTTTTTTTTAACATCCCGAAAGGTGAGTTTGTGGATCTTTCACAAAATCACCTTTTGGACAGGAGTTGAACAATTTATCTGCCCTTGTTCTTGAGGCAGGGTCATAAGAAGACTATGTTCTAAATTTGATGTAAAAATACTACAAAAAAAAACCCAAAACAAATAAAGTTATGAGCCTAGGTTGAATTTTACAAATACAGGCTAGTAAGTTTGGTAATATTCAATATTTTTACCCAAAATTTTTAATATAGCCATTTCTTTACAGCACCTCATGAATGTTACAGCTACCATTTTTCAGCTCCTGTCTAAAATGTGTTTTTGCATCTTCAGAGTTGATTTCACAGTCCCTGCATGAAATCACCTTTAGGCCAGAAGTTGAACATTTTCTCTGCCTTTCTTCATGAGGCAGGACCATAAAAGTCTATGTTGAAAATTTTGTTTAAAAATATTACAAAACAACAAATTCATGAGCCTACATTACATTTAGCAACTGCAGGCTCATAATTTTGGTAATTTTCAATATTTTTACTCTGAATTCCTGTTTGCAGCCTTATCAGCTCTGGTCACAGTTTGTTTGGTTTGCATTCACTTTTTTAGTTGTTCTGGTGCATTAACATTTTAGTTTTGCTTAACTTTTGTTTTCATTGATTTATTTAGTTGTGCTAATATATAAATATATGTCTATTATAGCTTCACAGTAGTGCAGCTTCTGTATAGTTAGGACTGAGTAGCCACTGCTATGTTAAGCCTACATTTTTGCACTTTAATAACTTTGCAAACATTCAACCAATTTGCCTGAAATTTTGCATGTTCTGTCTGCTACCACAGATCTCTGAATCGGGCAAGTTTCATTCCCATCAGATATGTAGTTGTGGAGTGCAATAAAAGTACAAAACAACACTTTTTTGGCCATTTTTGGCAAATTCTTTGCTCATCTCAGCAGCCCAAATGGTTTGTCTGTCTGGTCTGAAATTTTCAGTGTATATGGGGACTGGGTCAGGGAAGTGCCTTTTGAAGGTCTACTGAAAAAATATCAATCCATTCAAAAGTTATTAGAAATTAAAAGTTTCCCATTATAGCCTATGGGGGAAAAATATGCGTCAGGCTCTAAAGTACTTTTTACTTTCACGAAAGCACTTTTTACTTTCCCAAATGGGTTTTGTATTTTCATGCTGCCACCATCTTGTTTTCAGTTAATGAGGTGGAAAAAATGTAGTTCAAAAAACACTGTCCCTAGGTAAACCTCAGCAGTGGGGTTTACCAAACTGGGGCCCTAGAAACATGACCCTGGCATTAGTTTTTTGCTAAGATACCCAGAAATATGTTTTTTAAGTTTTCCACCATCTTAGCTGTGGAACTTTTGCAAAACGTCTGTGAACTTTCATGCAAGTAATGCAGTACTTCCCTGAAAACTCTCCCATGTAACCCAATGGCACTTCTGTGAAAGTCCTCAGAATTTTGCAAATGTACTGCAGGTAAACCGGGTTACCCCCCCGACAGTGACATTTTGCCAACGAGGTCCCCCACAGTGACTATAGCGCCATGCCACTGTGGGAGACCCACTGGAACCAAGCGCTGTCTGTTGGGGGTCCTGCACCCCCCGAATCAGCTACAACTGGAGTTGAGAATGCTTAAGCGGGGGTGTGTGGGGGCACAGCCCCCCACATGGGGGTTCGGGGGGCAAAGCCCCCTGAAGAAATCAAGGAATGACACTGCGAACCGGCAGTCAACTGCAGAATGTGATCGACCTGCCGGTGTCACTGAGGGGGTGTTTGACAAAATGTTTGTCAAGTTCCCATCGTGGATTCCAGGCAAATAGCCCCAAAAGCCCAGTTTATTTGAGACTTCATAGCAAGACAATGGTTAGGACTTTTGGCTGGAAATTTGCAGGGTGGCAAGTCTTTTGCCCAACAGATGTGCCTTTTGATGGTTTGTTGCAAATATTTACACTGGTTCCAAAGTTAACAGAACTCTGAAGTTGTGAATTTTTCCATGGGATAACACTGGGGCAGCCGCGGTGCCATTCTGTGTCTATATCTTGGAAACCATAATAGATACAGACTTTTCACTAAGTGCAGCAGCAAGTGTGGAGGTGGCTAGGTCATGAATAGAACTGTAAAATAATTTTTCCACAGTTTCTATGGTTATTGAGATATTGCCAAATAAGCATTACAGTGGTTACTTGGAATGCCTCTAGGCCTGTGCTATGTGTCTATACTTGTGGGTAGGTAGGAGCGGAGGGTTCAGGGGGCCAGTACTCCCACCTATGCATACTATTTATGCTAAACTGGAAGCAGTGGGCCCTCCTACATTATGCCTCTACACTCATGGGTGGGTGGGAGCGCAGGACTCAGAGGGCCCACACTCCCATCTATGGATACAATTATGCAAAACTAAAAGCACAGGGCCCTCCTGTGCTATGTCTCTATACTTAGAGGTAGGTGGGAGCACAGGACCAAGAGGGCCCATGCTCCCACCCATGGAAACTATCTTGCAATACTGGGAGCACAGGGCCTTCCTGTGCTATGTCTCTACACTTATATGTGGGTGGGAGCACAGGCTCCAGAGGTCCAGTGCTCCCAAATATGCATCCCATTATGTAAAAGTGGGACCACAGGGCCCTCCTGCACTATGCCTCTACACTGATGGGTGCATTCCCACCTACTGTATGAATAGCAAATGAGTAACATTTCACTTTCTCAAAAAGAAGTGAAATTCATTACAAAAAAATCTCCATTAATGCATCAATTTGGGTTGATTCCACACTAACAAAAGTCTGGAAATTTGATATTAGGGTTAACAACCCTACCCCACCACACCCCTCACACCCGCCCTCCACAGACCAAAAGACATCAGGGTATGCACTGGGGTCATTTAGCATAACTCTCACCCCATTCTCCTATACCTTACCATCTCAATTTCCTTAATAATGGAATGGAATGAGAGTCAGGCCCAATGACTGATACATGTACTTTCATGGAACTCACATAGGAATGAATTATGGGAGCTCAGAACCACTACTGCTTTCATGAAAATACTATAGGAATGAAAGGGAGATGAGTGAAACCACTGCTGCTTTCGTGAAAGTGGAGGCAGCTCCACGCCTCCTCAAAGCCCCACTCAAATGGCACCACAGACCATCCCCACAGCAGAAGATCTATGCCCAGCTGAAGGTCAAGACCTGCACTGCTCCCTCTGGCACTAAGGCAGCTCCATACCTCCTCGAAGTGCCGACCGAGTGGCATGAAGACTGTCCCCACAACAGAAGCTCTGCACCTGGCTGAAGGCTGAGACCCATTCCGCTCCCTCTGGCACCAAGGTACGGCTTGCTGCCTAGTTCTACAGCTTTTGTACTCATTGGCCCATGGCTCCACATTACCCTAACAGGATTGGCCAGAAGCACAGCTGCCTCTTCTCTATTGAACAGAGGCTTCATTGGACTTGTACACCACAGCTGAGCAGGCTACATGGATCTCCCTACCAGGTAAAAGTAGCCCTGGTTTCTGGTAGGTAGTGCCTGGTCCTTGCAATGCCACGCACTCAATATTTTGGCCCACCTTCCCCCAGACCTCCATTAAATGCTCATAAGCCACTCTCAACTACATTGTGGTTGGCTGGACACGTACCCTGCCATTCTCAATGCCAATCAATCGATCTTTCATCACCCACTCCATCCCTGACAAATGGAAATCAGCGGTAGTGGTACCTGTCCACAAATCCGGCCCAGTTGATATAGCCCAAAACTACAGACCAGTTTCTATGCTCTGCCCTATTGCAAAAATTTAAGAACAAATCCTCTATGATCAGTTGTACTCATTCCTTGAACAAACAAACATCTTCACAGACTTTCTGCTTGGTTTCCATAAACACCATGGAACTGACTCTGCCCTCCTCTGCATCATCTCTGACTTGTTCAATAACATGGATCTGGGCCAAGCCACCGGTGCAGTCTTTGTAGCCCTAACTATGGCCTTTGACCTTGTTAATCACCCACTGCCCTTAGCTAAACTTCATCACATTGGACTGGATAATAACTCCCTTGCATGGTTTTCAAATTACCTAGAAAATCATTCTCAGTGTGTCAAATGGGCAAACACACTATCCCCTCTAGCACCAATCACTAACGGGTTACTGCAACGGTCCATACTTGGTTCCCTACTGTTTTCCATATTCATCAATGGTCTGCCTCTTAACTGTGGTGGTGCATCAGTACAACTCTATGAGGATGATGCAATACTCTACAAATCCACCAAGGATATCTGCACCCTGACTGTAAATCTTGAGGTAGACTTCCACGCCCTGGAGTCTTGGTTCTTAAATAACAAACTGGTTCTCAATGAGAAAAAAACAAAACTGTGCTCTTTCATCACACCTCCTTCAAAACCCCAATATGACACACCCTTCCTCTTAAAAACCTCTTTGGGTACTCCATTGGAAGATGTCTCATCATTCAAATACCTGAGACTCATGCTTGACAAGAACCTAGTTCTCAAGGCACACATAAACAACACCATTAAAACCACTAATCAAACACTTGGGCTACTCTACTACTCAGCAACCTACCACTCAAAACATGCCAGAGTGACCACTGCCTCTGCCACCCTACTCCCTGGTCTTTTCTAGGCAGCACCTGTCATCCACTCGGTTAAGGCTCCGTTACTGAATAAGCTATAAAAGACATACCATAAGATAGCCCACTTTGCCACCTCAGCCCCTGCCTGTACTCACCATTGTCTTGTACTCAACAAACTAAGTTGTGCAACCTTTGACAACAAATTTGACTTCCCTGTGCACTGTACCACCTTTAAGTTGATTCATCAGCCCCCCCCCCTTCCCAGTCTGATGGGCCTGCTATCCCTAAAACCTACCCCTCATGTATTAAGATCTTCTTGCCTACCACTGCTGGAGCTCCAGAAAGCCAGGCTAAAGATAGACCAAAGATCCTACGTGGTAACTGCCCCCAGAATTTGGAACAATTTGTCCCACTCTCTGCTGTCCTGCAAAACCATTAACCAATTCAAAAAAACTGTACAAGGATGAGTTCTTCAACCCTCCCCCCCAAATGTAGAGGTAACTGTTATTAACAAGTGAGACCAGATGTAGCTAATGTTATGCATCTCTCTCAATCTCCACAATGGTCACAAACAGCCTCCCTTCTCTCAGTCTGAAAAACAGGGGTCTCTCCCCACTTCTCACTCCTCCTTTACCTAGAATAACATCTGTCTGTAACCTGAACCCCATTTCTGTAACCAAATGCAGTTGAATCAGGTTGTTCTTAGTTATCTTGCTGTTTAAATTGTTGACATCTGGTATGTGAATGGCATAAATATTCCTGCACATGGTATAAAATGTTAATATGCATCCTGGCTACCTGCAAACTGCCTGTAATCCTGAATCCTTTGATTATTGTCTACTTTGATACTGTTGTTATTTACCTATGGCTTAACTGTATATTGTGACTCATTGTACTGTGCTATGAGTATTTTTGTGTTATGTTTTGTTCTTGGAATGCTTTACTCCTCAGGTCATCACTGAAAAAGGGACTTTGTCTCAGTTGACCAACCCGGTCATCAAAATTCAAATAAATAAATAAAAATAAGTAAATGAACTCAGGAAGATTGAAACTACTGCTGTTTTCATGAAAGTACAGACACTGTCACAGAAGTTTTAGTGGTTTAGAGATTTCTCAATGCTGTTCTATGGGGCTTTCATGAAAGTGCCCGTGCTGTCACTAGGAATGTCTCTAGGCCTGTGCTATGTGTTTGTACTTATGGGTAGGTGGGAGCGCAGGGCCCAGAGGGCCCATGCTCCCACCTATGCATGCCATTTATGCTAAACTGGGAGCACAAGACCCTCCTGCGCTATGCCTCTACACTTATGGGTGGTTGGGAGTGCAGGGCCCAGAGGGGGTTCAGGCAGAGAGGGTCAAGGGGGAGAGTACATTTCTGGAAATGAGGTTGGATAAGGGAAACAGGAGTACAGAGGGGATAATGGGATGTCAGAAAAGGGGGTTTCATTCTGGAAATTAAAAGGCTCAAGAAGAAGGAGAGGAGCAGCAGGGCTGTGCTCATTGGGGACTCAATAAAAAAAGAAATCAAATGGGAAGGTAAAGGAGACAGGAGAAGCACGATATGGGTGAAGTGCATGCTAGGTATGATGGCACTCAAAGTCAGGCACCATATGCCCTTTTTGGGCAAACAGCAGGATGGTATAACTCATTTGATGATACACCTGGGCACCAATGGCATACAGGGAAATAGCCTAGAAGAGGTACAGGCAGGTTTCAGGGAGCTAGCCAGGTTTTGTGGGGACACAGAGTTCCAGTCTATTGTACTGTTGGAGGTCCTGCCAGTATCAAAAGCAAGCACAGCAAGGAAACAAAAGATGAAGGAATTTAACAGATGGCTGGCGGGATGGTGTAGACAGATGGGATTTGGGTGGATGGGGGACTGGGATTCAACATGGGAAGACTAGAGCTTATTTGCCCCTGATAGACTGCACCAGAATAGGGAAGGGTCAGATGTACTTAAAAGCAAGTTTGGGGATTTTATTGAAAGAAAGTACAATTTAAACTGATCCTGTTGGGGGGGGGGTTAAACAAGGTCAGCTCAAGGAGGCAGGACATTTGGGAGCCAGTCAGTCTCCCCCCAGAAGGAAGATGTAGGGCTCAAAACCAGCAAGTCAGGGTTAACAGAGAAGCAGGAAGGGCAGGAGGGGGAGAAGGGACATGGTGGAAAGGATTAGTAGCAAATGCTAGAATTCTAGGGAACAAAATGTTGGACTTGGAGGCCATCAAGGTGGATGAGGGGCTAGATATAGTAGCAGTAAGCAAGACCTGGTGGACAGAGCATCATACTGTACGTAGGAACTGTTATACCGGGACACAGACTGTTTAGGAAGGACAGAACTGGTAAGAAGGGAGGAGGGGTGACATTGTACATAAAGTACAACATAAGAGCAATGGAAGGAAGGGTGGAGACAGGGGAGACTGAGGTCCTATGGGTCACATTAGAGAAAGGAAATCGGAAATCATTAAAGCTGGGAGTATTATGCAGACCTCCAGCACAGGAGGAGGAGGGAGATAAGCAACTGATACAGGCAATTTCACAAATGGCTCACAGGGGAGAGCTTCTGCTAGTGGGAGATTTAAACCTCCCCATGTGGATTGGGGGATCCCAGCAGCAGTAACAGCTAAGAGCAGGGGGATCCTTGAGGCACTACAAGGAGAGTTCATGTAACAAATGATATGAGAACCAACTAGAGGGGATAACTTACTGGACATGGTACTGACAAATGGGGAAAGTGTGGATGAGGTGGTGGTAGGGAAAGGACTAGGTACAAGTGACCACAAAACCATAAGTTTCAGGGTTAAATTGGGGAGGGAGACAAATCAGACCAGCACAAGAATGTTAGACTTCAGAAAAGCAGACTGAAAATAAGGAGGATATGTAGGGAGGAGATAAAGGGGAGGATGAATATAGAGGGAGCAGAGGAGCTAAGGGAAACTATCAAGGAAGAGATACTGAAGGCCAAAAAAAGTTGCATAAAGAAGGCATCCACCTTGGTTAACAAGGGAAGTGGTGGGGAAATCAGGGAAAGTAAAAGGGCCTTCAGAAAGTACAAGCAGACACAGAGTAGAGGATAGAGAGGCTTACAGGAAGAAGCTGAAAGTAGCAGGACAGAAGATAAGGAAGGCCAAAATTGACACAGAAGAGACAATTGCAAGACAAGCCAAAAGGAGGGCTAAAATGTATTTTATGTATGTAGGGAAACAGAGGAAGGTGAGGCAGGGGACAGTATAACTGAAGGGAGAGGGAAGTAGGATACTAGAAGGTGATTTTAAGAAAGCAAAGGTACTGAATAGTTACTTTTGCTCCATATTCACGGAAGAGGAAGTGGGTAGGGGACCTAAACTAAAAGGAAGGGGTTGTGATGTCAAAAAGATGGACCCTATTCTCTTTAGCAAAGATAGGGTAAGTGAGGAGCTGGAAAGATTGAAATGGACAAGGGAATGGGGTCAGACAGTCTGCACCCAAGGATACTCAGAGAACTGAGAGAGGAGCTGACAGCCCCACTGACGAGGTTATTTAACTTGTCCCTCAATACAGGGAGTGTGCCAAGGGACTGGAAAAGAGCAAATGCTGTACTCCTGCACAAGGGGGGGGGGTAGAAGGAAGGAGGCAGAAAATTATCACCCATTCAGCCTCACCTCAATAGTAGGAAAGGTGATGGAGGGATTAATAAAAGAAAGGTTGGTGGACTACTTGGAAAAAAGGGGATTGCTAGGTGATAGCAACATGGCTTCGTCAAAAGGGAAGTCATGTCAGACGAACCTGATGGAGCTCTTCGATTGGGTGATGCAGGTTGTTGACCAGGGAGGGTCTGTGGACGTGGCCTATCTGGACTTCAGAAAGGCCTTTGACACCTTCTCTCATAGAAAGCAAATTAATAAACTCGAAAGCTTAGGGATGGGACAAAAAATAACTAGATAATTAGAAAGCTGGCTGATTTACAGAAGCCAGAGAGTGGTGGGAAATGGAGTATACTCTGGGGCATGGAGGGTGATGCATGGGGTACTGCAGGGGTCAGTCATGGGACCCCACTTTTTAATGTGTACATTAATGACAAAGCAGATGGGTTGGAAGGGAGGCTGTGCCTATTTGCACATGATACAAAGATCTGTAATAGGGTGGATTCCTTAAGGGGGGGGTGCAGGCCATGAAGTGGGACCTAAGGATACTGGAAGAGTGGTCTGACAAATGGCAGCTAAATTTCAATGCCAAAAAGTGTGCGGTGATGCACATGGTATGTAAAACCCAACAAGCTACTTACACACTAGGGGAGCGGAAATTAAGACAACAGAGTAGGAGTGGGATCTGGGGATATTAGCATCAAGCAACCTGAAGACAGGAAACCAGTGCAGCAAGGCAGTGGGAAAGGCAAACAGAATGTTGACTTGCTTAGGAAGGGGCATAACCAGCAAAAGGAAGGAGGTAATCATACCTCTTTATAAGGCAATGGCGAGGCCACACCTGGAGAATGAGGTCCAGTTCTGGATGCCACATCTGAGGAAGAACATTGACGGTATTGAAAGGGTACAGTGCAGGGCAACCAATATGGTGCATGGCATGCAAGGTAAGCCATATGAACAGAGGGAGAGGGAACTGGATCGGTACTCATTACAGACAAGAAGGGAGAGGGGAGACATGATCAAAACATTCAAGTACATTAAAGGGATTAACAAGATGGGGGGTGGTGTTTATTCAAAAGAAAGGAGGAAACTAGAACAAGAGGGCATAGCCTAAGATTAGAAGGGGGACAATATAAGGGGAATGTGAGGAGACGTTTCTTCACGGAGAAGGTGGTGGAAACCTGGAACAGAGTACCAGAGGAAGTAAATCCACAGATACACCTCTGCGATGCAGCAAAATGGCTTAGGCTGCACTGTTCTGGAAGCGGCTAAACTCTGCAGTAAAAAAGAAAACCAAACATGACAGTGCTCTCACATAGGAACAACAATAAAGATGCTGGAGTCAAAGGTAATGCAAAATAAAGTTCTTCAGTAAAATTCCTTAGTTGGAAATCAATTTATCTCCATAACATAAGTAAAAAACGTAAAGACTTAAACTTGTTAATGTCCCCTAACACCTCAACTCTCGTGAGTCTTCAGTGGGGTGAGACTAGTGAGAAGAGTGACTACATTTAAACTGTGCTCATTACATTTAAATGTGAAATCTTTTCAATTGATTATGAGCATACAAAGTTTAAAGCGCAGTTTCAAAAAAAGGTGGTATAAAGTACACGTGCCTATATATCCAAACTTTCTTAATGTGCAATCATGACAACCACAATGAAAAAATAATAAATCAATAATTTATAATATATAAGTTTACAGCAGAAAATACACTGTTTAGAAAAATGTTTTTAGCTTTTTGGAATCTTTTTCTATTTATATTTTTAAACAGTAAAAGCACTGTTTGAGGTAAATTAGCTTTCTAGTATTGTTTTTAAACAGTTGCATCAATGGACAAGACCTATCTAAGGCACAAACAACAGGATAAAGGCAGGGTATGAACCACCCAGGGGTGATTGTGTTACCATGGCAAATACAATCATTACCTCCATAATATCAAATATGTTTGTCCTGGTAGGATGGAGTAAACCCTGGTGTGGTGCCAAGTCCTGAAGTTATATTGCTAAAAAATAAATGAAAACAAAACAGAGTTCAGATCCTATACACCAAATATAAGCTAGAACACTCTATCATAAATATCTTAAAGGTACAGATTACAAAAAAACTTAAGAAATTTATTATTTCTTTTTGAGAAATAGTTTGATGTCCATTTATCATGAAGACCATCAGGTTTAACACACTTTAATCTAAAGATCCACATACTTTCTTTCTCCAAAAGTGAATTCGGTCTATCTCCTGCTAGTTTTAATGGGGAAACCTACTCTCTTCCTTTTTGTACCGATGTTCTGGAGACAAATTGTTTTTCAACTAAGGAATTTACTAAAGAATTTTCTCTTGCATTACCTTTGACTCTGCCATCTTTATTTTTCTTCCTATTCGAGTGCGCTATCACTTTTGGTTTAAGTGGGTCAAAATGGTGGAGATATTCATAAGGGCATGGGACAGCCACATGGGATTGGTAAGTAGGGGGAAGGGGAAGGCTTGTAATAAGGGAGATGGGTAAAGGGGGGAATAGAGCAGACTGGCTGGGGCATCTGGGTCCTTTTCTGCTGTAAGAATTCTATGATTCTATGAAGATGGAATGGTTGTGGGAATGGAGTTCAGCTGATTGGGTCTGATTATAATTGGTGAGGCTGGGGAGAGTCAACTTACTGTATATTGAAATCCCCTAGTAGGATGAGTTCTCCAGCAGAACAATGAGAGGTAATAGTACAGAGGCAATCAATCAGGGAGGATGTGAAGATTCAGGGTGAGACTTAGAAAACTACAATGTAGATAGGCACAGAGGAGGGGAATGGCAGCCTGAAAAGAAGAAACTCGTAGTAGGAGGGTGCAGACTCTCTAATAGCCATACTGCAAGAGAGGCTCTGATGGACATAGATGGCAATGTCACCACTACATTTTACTCTTTCCTGCGGGAAGAGATATGAACAAATCCTGTTTTGTGACACAATATCACAAAACAAGATTCCTTCATATGAAAAAAAGTGTTTGGACTTTGTTTTCCACATTTCAACTTTGACAAACCATAACTCCATCAATATTTGCAGTTAAGGAACAATCTAGACATCAAAAGAAAGGTAGCAATGAGTACCACAACACTAATATCTAATACCCTACAAAAGAATTTAGGGACAATAAAAAACATAAATATGCGAAACTTGAAATTCACATAGGATAACATTGCTAGTTTAACTAGTTGTAACTCTGTCAATCTTTTGAGTTGAGGGACTAAAAAAAGTCTCAGTGAGTATTACAAGACTAAGTCCATAATGAATATTAACTGAAAATACACATGTACAGAAAACAAAACAGATAAAAATGAAAAATATTAAAATTCCCCTAGGATAACATTGCAACTTTAACAAGCCATAGGTCTGTAAATAATTAAGCAATAAGGCATGACCAAGGGTTATGTTAATGGTCTGTTAATCACCTTCTAGGGGTGTACTGTGGCACGAGGTGTAACCGAGTGCCCCATGCCCCTAGAGGGTGATTAACTAACCATTAACATAATCCCTGGGAGTGCCTTATTGCTATTATAATAAAAAAATATTTTTAAACAGTATTAAACCTTGCTCAGCATATAGTTAAACTCTACATGTATGTTAATAAAAGATTAACATAAGGTTGTTAGAATGTTTGCAGCCAATCAGAAAGCTCTATTTCTCAGACCCTTTTTATAATTGAAGTTAAGGGACAATGTAGATATAAAAAATGGTGTAAATGTGTACTACAACACTAACACATACCCCCCCCCAAATATTCATGGGGTATTCTGCGCACTCCAAAATTACCTCCACTCTTCACCATTGTGCTAAACACACAGTGAAAGTCTGATCATCAAAAATGCACCAAAGGTGTATCTCATCTTGCAGTACAACCACAGCAAACTTCAGAGCAGACAAAGTTTACTGGCTCATGGGTAAAAAAAAAAAAAGAAACATGTTTTTGCCCATATACAATCAACCAATGGTACTTAAGAAGGACACTTAGCATATTTTTTCTTTGAAATGAGCCCCCCCCCCAAAAAAAAAATTACATACAACCAACATATAAATTACTTTTGTGAAGGAATGGAAATGCAGGGCTGAGAAGGCCCTCCATTTCCACAGCCAAATATATGTATGCATTTATGGAGGGATGGAAGTGCAAGGCCATCTAGGCCCTGTGCCTCCCTAGCTAGATGGATGTGTTCACGCAGGTCCCAAAAGGACCTGTGTGAATAAGGATACCATTCTACTGTCTCAAAACCAAGGGGTGGTGATTTAGTTAAGGTTTTGGCAAAAAGAGAGGGCCTTTAGATAAGTTGGAAGCAACAAAGGCTATGGGACTTAATGACAAAAAAGAATTGACCCTTTATTTATGAGAAGTTTACTGCTTGTTATCAGATCCCCCCCCCAAATAAAACACAGACAACTATATTTGTGTGGGTGCTCAGTCTGCAATTATTTGACTCATATTTCAAAACATCCTTGAATATATTATATATGGAGTCCTCCCTGATGTGATAAGCGACCATTCCCCAACTTTCTGCATCTGGAAGAACAATTCCCCACACCCTCCTCCAAAAATCCACAAAACTAGGAACCTAGTAGTAGTAAATCTTTTTTATTCATATGAATACAGTAAGGGAAACATTCAATTGAGCAATTTTGATGTTGGAACCTTTCGCCAAAGTATTGCCTCAGCTGACTGAACCCCAATAACCTCCCTCCCTCCCCGACATAAACCAGCACTAGAATATCTCATCAATACTCTTACCTCCATTCTTGACTTGCATGCCCCTTTCAGAACAAGAAGAGCTAAAGGAAATCACTCCCCTTGGCTCACCCAGGAGCAGAGACACCTCATGTGTTCCTGTGACAAAGCATGGAAAGTCTACAAAAGCTCTAGACTCCATTCAGACTGGCAAATCTATAGACAGTTATGCAACACATAGATACATACATAGATACATAGATAGTGTCGGCAGATAAGGGCCTATGGCCCACCCAGTCTGCCCTTTTGAGCTTGTAAGTTCAGTTTGTTTTCCTAGAAGTCTGTTGCCCCTTACCCCTGACCTCCAGAATTCCTTTATGTCTATCCCATGCATTCTTAAATCCCGTGATTGTTTCAGCCCCCACCACTTCCTCTGGCAGGGTGTTCCACTTGTCCACCACCCGTTCTGTGAAGAAATTCTTTCTCATGTTTCCTCTGAATCATCCTCCCTCCAACTTCATCCCATGCCCTCTAGTCCTGAAACATCTTTTTTGCTTAAAAATAGTGTTTTCCTGCACCCTGTTACTGTTACATACTTGTATGTCTCTATCATATCCCCTCTCTCCCTCCTCTCCTCCAGGGAGTACATGTTCAGTTCCTTCAACCTGTCTTCATAGGACTTGTGATGCAATCCATGCACCATCTTTGTTGCCCTCCTCTGAACCTTTTCTACCCTGTCTATGTCCTTATGTAGGTATGGTCTCCAGAACTGTACACTGTACTCCAGGTGGGGCCTCACTAGTGTCTTGTATAGCGGAATTATGACCTCCCTTTTCCTGCTGGTGATGCCCCTGCCTATACATCCCAGCATCCTATTTGCTTTACCTTGCTGCCTTGTCACATTGTTTCCTACCTTGAGGTCATCAGAAGACAACTCCAAGATCCCTTTCCTGCTTGGTGCATGCTATATCCTCACCCCCAACTGATATATTGTGCCAGGGTTTTTGTGCCCATATGCATTATCTTGCACTTCTTTGCATTGAATTTCAACTGCCAAACCCTGACCATTCTTCAAGTTTCTGCAGGTCCTTTCTCATTCTGTCTACACCCTCTGGTGTGTCTACTCTGTTACAGAGCTTTGTGTCATCAGCGAACAGTGAAATTCTGCCTACTAGGTCCTGCGCAATGTCACTAATGAAGATGTTGAATAGGACCGGTCCCAGCACTGATCCCTGTGGTACCCCACTGGTCACTCTTCCCTCTGTGGAGTGACAGCTATTTACCACCACCCTCTGTGTCCTGCCACCCAGCGGGTTACCCACCACCACACTACTGTCCTGCCCACACCCATATTCCCCAGTCTGTGTAATAGTCTTCTATGTGGCACAGTGCCAAAGGCCTTGCTGAAGTCCAGATAGGCCATGTCCACTGCCCTCCCCGATCCACCTCCCTAGTCACCCAGTCAAAAAATTCAATGAGGCTGGTCTGACATGACCTCCCCCTGGTGAAACCATGCTGCCTTGGGTCCTGTAGTCCATTGACAACCAGATGTTCCACCAATCTTTCCTTCAGTAATGCTTCCATGATCTTCCCCACTACCGAGGTGAGACTGACTGGTCTGTAGTTCCCTGCTTCCTCTTTGTTCCCACTTTAGTTTAAGGGGACTACATCTGCTGTCCTCCAGTCTTTGGGTACCTCCCCTGTTTCCAGTGATTGGCTAAACAGGATAGCCAGAGGTTCAGCCACCACCTCTATTAGTTCTTTAAGGACCCTGGGGTGCACCCCATCTGGCCCCATTGCTTTATCAACTCTTATTACTTCCAGTTCCTTCAGGACCCTTTCTCGTGTAAAGGGACTTGTGTCCATTTCTGCACCATTCTCACCCCTTGTACTCCCTTCAGACCCATTACCCTCCTCTTCCTGAGTAAAGACTGAGCAGAAATACCTCTTCAATATGTCAGCTTTACTGTTGTCATCCTCCACGTGACCCCCATCCTCCCCCTTCAGTCTCACTATCCCTCCCTTTGTCTTTCTTTTTTCACTTATGTACCTGTAAAAGGTTTTGTCCCCTCTACCCACTGATTTTGTAATGTGTTCTTCTGTCTGAGCTTTGGCTTCCCTTACTGACCTCCCTGCCTCCCTTTGCTTCTCCTGGTACTTCTCCCTATCCCCTTCTGCCTGTGTCTTTTTGTATTGCCTGAATGCAATCTTTTTGGCTTTCACTTTCTTTGCTACCTCTTTGGAAAACCATAATGGTCTCCTCTTCCTTTTCCTCCTGCTAACCTGCTTAATGCATAATTCTGTTGTTCTTGTAATCCCCATTTGAAATACTGCCCACTGTTCCTCAACCCCTGATTCCTGTCCCATTCCCTTTAATGCCTCTTTGAAGTATCTCCCCATTTTCCCAAAGTCTGCCCCCCTAAAATCCAGGATACGTGTTTTTGTGTGGTTTGGTTCTGCTCTTTCTGTGATTTCAAACCACAATGACTGGTGGTCACTGTTTCCCAGGTGCTCCCCCACTGCTACTCCCATCACACTGTCCCTGTTTGTGAGCACAAGGTCCAGTATTGCCTTCTGCCGAGTTGGTTCCATGACCAGTTGCTTGAGGAAGGCACCTGAAGGGAGTCCAGGATAAATCTGCTCCTAGTTGATGCTGCTGCTGCTGGGATGCTCCAGTCCACGTCTGGAATATTGAAGTCTCCAACCAGTACTACCTCACCTTGTCTGCCATCCTTGGATGGCTAGCATCAACTCCTATCTGATTCTTCCTCCTGGGCTGGTGGTCTATAGATCACACCTGTGCTGATGGCTGTCCCCATTTTCCTTTCCAGCTTAACCCACAGTATCTCGCCCCCATTTTGTTCCTCCTGGATCTCTGTGGCCCTTATGTCATTTTTCACATACAGTGACACTCCTCCTCCTCCCTTCCGGCCTGCTCTGTCTCTACTGAATATGTTGTAGCCAGGTATGGTCATCTCCCAGTCGTGGTTATCATTACACCAGGTTTCAGTGATGGCCACAATGTCCAGGTCTGACTGTACCATGACAGCCTCCAGATCTTCCATCTTATTGCTAAGGCTCCTGGCAATTGCACACATGGCCTTCCATGATTTGACCTCCCTAGACTGTTTCACTGTTCTACTCCAGCCCCTTCCTTGGTTGTCATTTATCCCTGGTTCTCCTTGCTGTCTGCTCTTCTGCTGAATTTTGCCCCTTTTCTGCTTATCCACCTCTTGGGCTCTAATCTCCATCTTTTGCACACTGCTTTGCAGAGATAGCCACTCCTCTGGTTCACTGGTTCCACTGCTAGCTGTGTGGGGGGTGAGCAAGTAGGTACCCTCCTTGCTGGCCTGTCACCCCCCCTTTGCTAGTTTAAATGCTTGTCAATGTAGCATTTAAACTTATCATTGAGTGCTTAAATTCCCCTCCAGGATGAATGCAGGCCGTCAGGCTTGAACAAACCTCCATCCCTCCAGGTGGGTCCCCAGTCACCAATGAATCCAAACCCTTCCTCACAGCACCAGTTCTTCAACCATGAGTTAAAGTTCCTGGTGCATGCACTCCTATGCTCTCCTTGCCTCTCACAGGTAGTACTTGAGAAAGTGACAGAAGTAGCTACTTGCTTGAGACCCCTCCCCAGTTTCCTAAACTCTTCCTGAACTTCCTTTGGCTCCCCATTTGCCAGGTCATTAGTACCTTGGTGGATAATGACATCCAGCTCACCCTCCCATCTTGCCTTCCCAGTGATCCCCAGGATCTTCCTTCCATCCCTCCATGCCGTGGCACCTGGTAGACACCTCACTTCTCTGTCCTCCCCCTCCTGTGTTCCTAGCTGGATCCCTCTTATGATGGAGTCCCCCACCAGGATTTGCTTCCTCCTCCTCTGGGGTCCACTGCTTTCCCCGCTGAGGTCACCTCCTTGGCTAACCTCCACATCCTTTCCTTCCACTTCTCTGGGTACCTCTATTTGGTTGTTCTCATTTGCCAGTGTGGCATATGAGTTCTTGAGTGGAATAGGATCTGGGATATGCCTCTGCCTGAGTGCTCTAACTCTCCCTGAGCCCACTGTCATCCAAGTGCTCCTCGTTCTTGGCATCCTTTGAGGCAGTTGCATTGGACTGGGTGGTCCCTGGCTAGGGGTGATGATACTCCTGACCCAGTTTACTTCTGCTGTGAGTCTGGCTACCTCATCCCACAGTCCAGAGAGATGCATGCAGATAGGGCAGCACCTCAGTGTTCAGAAGGTGTGCCTGAATATGGCTGCCCCACAGCCACTGCATTGCACCACTCCCCACATTATACTGCAATTCCACTACTTGTCTGCTACTGAAGCTCTCCTATTTCCCTTTTTATTAATTTACTGTACTATAAATCCTGCCACTGATTCTCAGATATTTTTTTTTTTTAAAGAAAAAGAAACCAATAAATAAGCAAATGAGTCAAAACACTTGCCGTGCTGAGGGTGGGCTTCTTCCCCCTTATGCCCCTCCTACTTCACACCCCTTACTATACCCTGTGTTTAGCTCCTGTCAATCAGATTTAACAGGGCATATAATTAAGAGTTGGGGAAAGGGGAAGGGGGGGCGAAAATTTGCAGCAACTAAAGACAGCACAGAATTACACCACCACTATGTTTTAAATTTTCAACAGCCCAAAAACAATTATAAGTAAAGACAACAAAGAAAGTATAGTGTCACTAAAAGCCCACAATCTAAGTTTAAAAGAAAAATAGCAATTACCAGTTACTCTAAAGCACTGAATTGAATATGTTTCCTTCCTTCCCCTTCTGGCTTCTTCTGTGCATGTAAGACTAGAATCTCCAAGTCCAAAAGAAAGTATCTCAAGTGCTTACAGGTAGGACAGCTTGCCAACCCCAAATGCTTCTGGAAGCAAATTAATTCCCTCCTTAAAGGCAACATATGGGTCATCCCTGAATGTATGAGTGCAAAAGGTTCTGAACTAAACACACCTTTAGAGATAACCACTGGTATGAACTTGTTCTTCACTGACCCTTGACCCCTACAAGGCCAACTTCCCCACTTTGGGCCCAGAGTTGCACAAGCCTTGTCTTGATGCACCCCACCCACAATTCCATGTTAAACTCACCTCATGTAAAGAGGTCCTTAAACTTCTAATGTCTCTCAACCCTGACAGCTCATCTGGATTTGACTTCCTCCACCCAAAGTTTCTAAAATTAGGGGCACCTGCACTCACCCATCCACTCACCCTGTTTATAAACCGATCCTTCCTCACTCAGTCTATCCAAGACAAGTGGAAATCTGCAGTTGTTGACCCAGTCCATAAAAGCTACCCTACCAACCTAGTAGAAAACTACAGACCAATTTCTGTTCTATGCCCCATTGCTAAAATTCAAGAAAGAATCTTATATAACCAACTGTACTTCTATCTGGAGCAAACCCTCACAGTCTACCAACATGGATTTCAGAAATTGCATGGAACTGACTCAGCTCTCCTACGTGTTACAGTAGACATTCTCCAGGCTATGAGTCAAGGTAAAGCCACTGGGGCTGTCTTCGTTGATCTCACGAAGGCCTTTGATCTTGCCAGTCACCCCCTTCTAATTACTAAACTTGCATTCCCCGCAGCCTTGATGGCAACTTGGTCTCCTGGGTCTCAAACTACTTATCCAATAGGTTTCAATGCATTAAATGGGCTGGAACCTTATCATCCCTGTCTCCTATCATGGACAGGGCCATCAGGGTTCAATTCTGGGGCCTCTAGTATTCTCAGTCTTTATAAATGAACTTATGATGAACTGTGGGGAAGGGGCATCAATTCCACTCTACGCTGATGATACCATTCTATATAGATCATCCAGCGATGTTTCCTGCATCAACTCCGATCTTGAAAAAGACTTCCAGCTCCTGTAAACCTGGTTCTTAGAGAACCTGTTAGTGCTGAACACCAAGAAAACTAAGTCCTTATTGTGCCGGTACACCTCCTTCAACATGGACCAACAACCTCCACTTCTGGTCACTTCCTCCTCCAAGGTAAGGATTGAAGGGGTCAACTCAACTCCTTTAAATATCTGGGTCTGACACTCGATCAGCACCTGTCTTTTAATACTCACATAACTAATGTGATTAAGGCAACCAACCAAAAAATTGGCCTTCTATACTGAACTGCTCTTTACCTAACGCACCAAGCCTGGCGGACTATTGCCACAGCTACCCTCCTCAATGGCCTGTTCTATGATGCCCCAATACTCCACTCTGCCAAGAAACCACTACTGGCAAAACCTAAGGAAGCCTACCATAGAATTGCTCACTTTACAGCCAAGGCACCGGCTCACATCCACCACTGTGGTATACTTAACACCCTTGGATGGCCATCTTTTGAGGCCAAACTGGACTTCCCTGTGCTTTGTGCCACTTTCAAACTTGTCCATCTCCCTTTGCCTCCTATGCTGTCAAACCTACTCACCAACAAACCCGTCCGCAGGAACCTTAGATCCTCTCACTTCCCACTTCTAAATCTTCCTAGGCCTTGCTTAACAATTGGCTAGTGATCCTTCTCATTCTCCACACCCCAAAAATGAAAAAACCTCCCCCACACCCTACTTTCATGTAAGACTCTTCCCGTCTTCAAAAAATGCCTTAAGGAGATCTACTTCCCACCTCCTGTTTGCACTGGTAACTGCAATTGACTCTCCCCTGCAGAGTCCAGCTCCCCTTTGTGCCCTCTCTCTTCCACTCCCATGATCCCCAATCCCAGCATCCTTGGATGTTCTCTATGTAGTTATCTGTATCACATATAGTGTTTCTCCTTTTATAGAATCTTATATTATACAAGTGTGTTGGGCTCAATGTAAATAACATTCTGTATTGTTCAGGCTGTTAGTTTCTACAAGTCTTGTTCACATCTCTGTACTTACTACCTGATCATGTATCACTGTCCCTGTAATAACTGACCCTCCCTAATACTAATTGTAAAGATTGTCTGTTCCTGACATTCATCTTGGTTTCATAATTACCCTTGAACTTACTGCCTGATCATGTACTATTATTTATGCAGTTTCCACTTGTAAGCATGGCCAGCTCCAGCTGAAATCATGGCCTGCTCCTGAAGTCCTGTATATATGCTGTATATTGATTTCCTGTAAATATGCCTCTGTACAATGCTGTCTTTTCTCACCATGCTTGGAATGGGTTTATTCCCTGGGTCGCCCCTGAAAAAGGGACTTGTGTATCTCATCAGGCCTACTCGGTCATCAAACTTTAAATAAATAAATAAATATTTACAATTTCCAAAGCATCCTTGATTATTTACAAAAATCATATATCCGCAAATCAAATCATTCATAATATTGTATTTCCATTATGATTAACATTTAGTAAATATCATATCTTCTCCCCCAGGGATGTACATCCTGGGGCCAATCTCCTCACATTCTTTTGTGTCAGGGTCTGAGTGTAACCTCTTCCTCTTCTTCTGATTCTAGGTCCTACAAGACCCTATGTATCTGCTACTGCCCTTTCCCACCACCTCCCCCTCCCCTTTTCTTCCATTAGCACACTTCCTAGTTATGAAGGATGGCCAGCTACAACCCAGTACCCTGTCCCCCCATATTCTGTCCAGGACTAGTGCCTAAACTATTTGTTTTTTCTTTTTCTACAAGTCAATGACATCATCCATTCTGAGTTAAAAAAGGCCAGCCCCATCCCAAAGAGATGTACTCCATCCCCCCTGTAATATTCATCCATGCCTTCCTCTATCCCCCATTTTATGCTGAAACCCCCTTATCCTATGAATAAAGCTGCCACCCTTGTGTTCATTCTTCTCCTCACCTTCTCAATAACTTTGTGACTATCGGCATGGTGCCACACCCTCCTGGACACAATCTCCAACCATACTAATGTGACCTCTGGCCACCATCCTTTAATTATTGCTAAATTAGATTTTATTTGAAAGAAAATGTCCATCCAGGGGTGCGTGCGCAGGTAATTTCCTCCCAGGTGTATAATGACCAAGGGCCTGATTCCAAAATGACTTACACATGGCTCAAAGCACTTTACACCAGACCCTATGGCATAACTCACACCTTGCACCATGTGTTACGCAAGTTGGAATTCCAAGTTGTGGCTTGCACTATGCCACAGGCAGGTTGTGCCACAGATGGGCTATGCCACCCACTATGCCCACAACCCACGTGGCATAGCACAAGGGAAGGTTAAGAAAGCACCTGCACCCTATTCCAGAAGGGCTGCTGCCATAATCCACTAACACAGATCCAAGTCGAGACATGGCACAGTGGGGTTAGGCCACCATGGAGGTGGTCTAAGGGGCATCCATCCTGGCAAAATGATGGATGCCTCCTGAAGCGCGACAGTACACATATTCCACTGCCCCATGCACACACTCCAATGCAGTGATGCTTCCCAACCCCGAGTCCGGGGTGCCACCTGTGTTCAATGTGCACTGTGCCCCCCTTGTGGCTGTGCCAATGTGCCAATCCCCCCATGGTCCCCTGAGTCTTGTAGTGGTTGTATGGGATGGGGGGCTCCCACTGGGGGCAGTTAAGTGATGGCCATGAATTGCGGCACCCAGGTTCATTGCACCATTCCTGTGGCGCATGCCTGCAGTTGCCACAAGTTGTGGGTTGTAGGTGCCAGGGACCCTGCCATCTTAGAATAGGGTGCATGGTCCCTGGTGTAGCACCACATGGTGCAACTTGCATACACCCGCAAGTTGCACCATGTGACTTGGAATCAGGCCCCAGGTCCAATCTCACATGGTCAGTCTTCAGCTCTTTCAATAGTAGCAGCAGCTGGGCCCACTGCATACCCCTGACTTTTTTCCAAGTCAGCTTAATCTTGGATGGATCCTGGTACAGCTGGTGCCCCCAGAGTCTCTGTGTTACCCATTTTTCATCCCAAAAGATGTAGTGTCCCACGATCCAGACCTCCTTTCTCTGGGTATGCACTGCCACATGTAAAACAATAAGTGTTTTGTGTTAGGCCTTCCCTAACATATCCCTTCCCCCCCTCTGGGATGGTCCTCTTTTATGCTATGTTGTTCTTTTTTTTAACAAACAACCCCCACGAACCTCACAAACCTCTTGTGTTATGGTCCTGTAGGAGAAGAGATAAAAGAGATGGTTAATGCTGTTACTTTTGTAATGGCTTACATACTTCCTGAAACAATCAGAGTTCCACCTGACCTCTCATTTGATATCATCTGAATAACATCCCTGTACTGCTAGCTCTGTTGCGGCACCTATTCGAACCGAATGTGATGAAAAACATTTTGGGTCTTTATCATAAATTTCATGGCCTTCTTTAACACACTAGTCAATTGTGCCCCAGATGCCCTAGATCCATCCCCATATCTAAAAAAGGGCTCAGACCCTTTTGGCAGCCCTGCTGCATACATGAGCAGTGCCCCACCAGGGCACCCTTCTGTGCCTGTCCTTTGCTTCAATTCTATTAGGGTCCCCTGCCTACCTGATATGTCTAGGATTTCCTTAACCACAGCCTTATGCTGGCATCCCCCATGTGACATCATCCTTCAAGAGACCCATTGTCATGTCCTTCTTTCCCGGGCCTAAAACCTTGCTCACCCTAAATGTCCCATGGTACATTGTAGTCGCTATGGTCTGAAATAAAATTGACTCACTATGAGAGGAACATACACTCTTCAATGCACATTTGCTTGACCTGGAAGGACACTACTTCTTTATTCAGCTGTGAAGTGTGAGAAATTCTATATTGTTCTTGATATCTGCAACAAACGTGCACTTTTGCTTAATTCTGTGGGAGGTGAAACTAACTACCCTTGGTAATTGCTTTTTATTCACATATTTATTTAGTGTTTAACCAAGAAGGGGCTTGCAAACTCTGTTTATCTTGTTAGTAACTTCAGATGGATTTACATACTGCATTTGGGCAGATCCTTGGAGGTAGCTAGATTGTCTACTAGGATTTTCTGACAGTTAAACTATTTTTAAATAAATTACAGGTGGCTGAGGAGTTGAAAAAGGAGCTTGCAAACTCTGCTTATCTTGGAAGTAACTTCACAAGTGTTTGAATACTGCATTTTGGTTGTCCCTTGGGGGTAGCTGGATTGACTACTAAGATTTTGGGACAGAAACTATTTTTAGATAATTTACTGGTGCGTAGGAGTTTGTGATAGTTAAACTATTTTTAAATAAGTTACTGTGGTTAAGGAGTTGTCATAGCAAAACCTGCAGTGTGAATTGAAACACAGACAGCCTTAGGCAGGACATTGTTTTTAGACCAAAAATTGTTGCATTGGAACAGGAAGGGCTGCATCATAACCATTGTCAACAAATTGCCCTGGGTGGAGAAATCCAGACTAGATCAGATTACTATAAATTACTGGAGGCTGCAATTTTTAGACACAAAGCACATTTGCTTGACCTGGAAGGACACTACTTCTTTATTCAGCTGTGAGCTGTGTGAGAAATAGTATATATTGCACTTGATATCTGCAACAAACGTGCACTTTTGCTTAATTCTGTGGAGGTGAAACTAACTACCCTTGGTAATTGCTTTTTATTCATATATTTATTTAGTGTTTAACCAAGAAGGGGCTTGCAAACTCTATTTATCTTGTTAGTAACTTCAGAAGGATTTAAATACTGCATTTGGGTAGATCCTTGGAGGTAGCTAGATTGTCTACTAGGATTTTCTGACAGTTAAACTATTTTTAAATAAATTACAGGTGGCTGAGGAGTTGAAAAAGGAGCTTGCAAACTCTGCTTATCTTGGAAGTAACTTCACAAGTGTTTGAATACTGCATTTTGGTTGTCCCTTGGGGGTAGCTGGATTGACTATTAAGATTTTGGGACAGAAACTATTTTTAAATAATTTACTGGTGCGTAGGAGTTTGTGATAGTTAAACTATTTTTAAATAAGTTACTGTGGCTAAGGAGTTGTCATGGAAAAACCTGCAGTGTGAAACAGGAAAAGAAAGTCTTTCAAGCAACAGAGGGAGGTGGATCTAGGTTTACGTTTGTTTGTTATAATTCTTAACATTTTCAGTGCAGGAAGAGTTTAAAGCACAGCTGACTTATGTTGGGGCTGACAGCTTTCAGAGCACAAACCATCAGGCCTGTTTTGGGGCTGGGGAGGTTTACCTGTGTCTGACTTGGATGTGTGGATTTCTCTCTGTTTGATTAGCAGGGTATTTTCTCTGTCAAATTGTTGTGTAGGGCTTCTTGCTGACAGGAAGGCACTCATTGTAGTGGTGGGTCACAGCTTTTAGCTGATTGTTTTGTGAGGGCACAGTTTAGGCCCAACCCCTTCCCACCCTCATCCCTCCCACCCCTGGAAATAAGTCCTTTATACCTGGCGTTCTGACATAATTTCCTGAAGAGTGCAAGGTGCATATCACTGTCATATCCTCTCTAGCACACTGCACTGACAATATAAGCATACACATTGTATAATATATATATATATATATATATATATATATATATTACAAACCAATCACACACACAAAAAAAAATGTGGGGAGTAGTGTAGTGTAATGGCTGTGGGGCAGCAGTCTTCTGGGAGTCTTTCTGGAGGCTGAGATGTTGCCCTATTTGCAGACAACTCTCTGCCCTGAGGGAGGAAGTAGCCCGTCTTCAGGCCACACTGGACAGTAGTAAGGAGATCTTCCCCCAGGCCACACTGGATGGTAGGAAGGGAACCTCAACCATCCAGGGAGCACCAGAGCCACCACCACTACCTCAGAGGTTGTGAAGAAAGCACCGCAGTTGGACCACAGTGGGCTCAGGGAGGGTGAGGATGGTGGAACAGAGGCACACCCAGTCAGTTGTTCCACACCACAATCCATACACCATTCTGGGGGAGCATAGCTCCCCTATGGATGCACCTGCAGAGGAGACTAAGGTGGCTGAGGACAACTGTCACAAGGGAGGCCCACAGGAAGAAGGCAGAGGACACCACAAGGAAAGAAAGCAGCTCCTGGTGGGGGACTCAATTATTAGGGGGATAGAACTGGGGGGAGCAGGGAAAACTGAAATAAGGCACCTGCCTGGTGCTATGGCTTGGAGAGAAAGGAAGCGCATCCTCAGGATCACGAGAACAGCTGCACGGAGTCTGAGCTGGATGTCATTGTCCACCTAGGGACAAATGACTTGGCTAATCATGAGATTAGAGCAGTGCAGAAGGACTTTGTGGAATTGGGGAGGGGCCTAAGACAAGTAGCACACACAATATCCTTCTCTGAGGTGCTGCCTGTCAATGGCATGAGTGAGGCTAGGGTACTTTGCACCATGCAGTTTAGTGAATGATTGAAAAAATGGTGTGGAGCACAGGGGTTTGGCTTCATTGGGGACTGGGGTTCCACCTGGAGGGACACCAGCCTATACTGGCAGAATGGTCTGCATCTGTCCAGGAAGGGAACAAGTCTTTTGAGCAATCGGTTTAAATGCTTTATTGGCAAGCTTTTAAACTAGTCAAGGGGGGAGGCACTGATAAGCAGCAGGAAAATCCCAGCATCTCCCTACAAAACAGGGTACTAAATGAGAAAAAGACCAAGGTAGACAGGTCAGTGGGGGGTGCTGCAAAAGAAGGTAAAGCCATCAAAAAATGGAGAGCAATGAGTACCAATGCCCATAGTCTGAGTAACAAGCTTCCTGAATTAGTGGCCTTGATGGAGGAGGAACATCTGGATATCGTGGCAGTCACAGAAACATGGTACCCACAAAACCATGACTGGGACATAAACATACCAGGATACACTATGTAAGGAGGGACAAAGAGGGTAAAAAGGAGGAGGAGTAGCTCTTTACATAAGGGAAGGAATCAAAGCAACAGAACAAAAGGAAAAACAGGGAGGAGAAGAAGCAGTGTGGGTAATTTGAGACTGGCAATGGCACCACAATCTGCACAGGGTTAGACATACTCCTCTCAGGGGAGGAAATGGACAAGGAAATGATAGAAAGTATACTTAGAATGGCAGAAAAAGGGGAGATATTGCTGATGGGTGATCTGAATATGCCAGATGTTAACTGGAGTGCAGTTGCAGCAGCCATTTCAAAGAGTGGGGTTATTCTAGATGCCCTACAGGGGGCATGCCTTAGACAACTAGTATTGGAGCCCACTCAAGAGGGAGCAATCTTAGACCTGGTTCTCTCAAATGGAGATGAAGAGAGGATCACAGATGTAGAAGTGGGTAGCCATCTGGGAACTAGCGACCATCGAACAGTATGGTTCACAATAAACAAAGCAATAGAGTCAAGCCATACAAAGGCAAAAGTACTGGACTTTAGGAGGGCTGACTTTGCCAAATGGATGAGTGCCTAAGGAATGCACTAGCAAATGGGCAGGAAGGAGGGTGGAAGAACAATGGGGAATAATAAAACTGCCATCACAGAGGTAACAAGCCTTTGTGTGAAGCAAATAAATGAAACGATGTAAGAAACCACTATGGTTCTCAAAGGAAGTGGCAGCGAAGGTTCAAGAGAAAAGAAAGCATTCAGGAAGTACAAGGAATCTCAGAAGGAGCAGGACAGAGAACTGTATCAGTTAAAGCAAAAGGAAGCTGGGAATGCAGTCAGAACAGCAAAGGCCCAAACTGAGGAAAAGATAGCCAACCCAGTTAAGAAGGGGGATAAAACCTGTTATAGGTACTTCAGGGAGCGAAGGAAGACCAATGGAGGGTTAGTGAGGCTTGATAAAGAGGATGGAGGGTGGACAGAGGGTGACTGTGAAAAGGCAGAGATACTAAACAAATATTTTTGCTCAGTATTTATAAAGGAAGTGGGGGAGGTACCTAAAACAAACAGTAGAAATGCTCTGGTTACAGATGTTGATACCAGCCCATTTACAGAAGAAAGGGTTCTGAAAGAACTCTTAAAACTGAAGATGGACAAAGCAATGGGGCCTGATGGGATTCATCCCAGAATTCTAAAAGAACTAAGGGTAGAACTAGTGACACCACTGACTACCCTCTTTAACAAATCATGGGAGGATGGGGTGGTACCGAGGACTGGAGAAGGGCAGATGTGATTCCCTTCACAAAAGTGGGAGCAAGGCAGAAGCAGAAAACTACAGACCTGTTAGTTTAACCTCAGTGGTAGGGAAAATGATGGAATCACTTCTGAAGGAAAGAACTGTTGAGTATCTAGAGGCTAGAGGGGTTCAGGACCAAAGGCAGCATGGATTCATAGCGGGAAGGTCATGCCAGACAAATCTGATAGATTTCTTTGACTGGGTGACCAAAGTAGTAGATCAGGGAGGGGCTGTGGACATGGCCTACCTAGACTTTAGCAAGGCATTTGACACAGTCCCACACAAAAGATTAATATACAAATTAGCCAGCCCGGGAGTGGGTCCCAAGATAACAGCCTGAGTAAAGAATTGGCTGGAGAATAGGACACAGAGAGTAATAGTAAAGGAGTCACTCTGAAGAAAGGGGGGTTACTAGTGGGGTACCGCAGGGTTCAGTATTAGGACCGGTCCTCTTCAATGTCTTTATAAGCGACATTGCAGAGGGACTGGAAGGAAAAGTATGTCTCTTTGCAGATGACACAAAGATCTTCAATAGAGTTGATGCACAAGGTGGGGTGGAAAGGACGAGAAGGGACTTGGCAAGGTTAGAGGAATGGTCAAATGTATGGCAGCTTAGATTCAATGCTAAGAAGTGCAAGGTAATGCACCTGGGAAACAAAAACCCAGGGGAAGAGTACACAATGGGGGGTGAAATACTAACAACAAAAATGGAAAGGGACCTCGGGGTAGTCATATCAGATGACCTAAAGGTGGGCAAGCAATGTGGGAGGGCAGCAAGGAGGGCTGGGGGGATACTGGGATGCATAGGGAGAGGCATCACCAGTAGAAAACAGGAAGTTATTATCCCTCTGTACAGACAGTTGGTGAGACCCCATCTGGAGTACTGCGTGCAGTTCTGGAGGCCCAATCTCCGCAAAGACATAGGCAGGATGGAGACTGTCCTGAGGAGGGCAACTAAAATGGTGCAGGGTCTGCACTGGAAGACATATGAAGAGAGACTTAAGGAGCTGAATATGTATAGCCTCGAGGAAAGGAGGAAGAGGGGGGACATGATAGAAACTTTCAAGTACCTCAAGGGAATCAACAAAGCATCTTTCAAAAAAAGAGGTGTGCAAGAACAAGGGTGCACAATTTGAAGATAGAAGGAGGGTGGCTCAGAGGTAATTTAAGCAAGTATTTTTTCACAGAGAGGGTTGTGGATGCATGGATCAGCCTTCCAGAGGAGGTTGTGGAGTCAAAAACAGTGGTGGAATTCAAGCATGCTTGGGACAGTCATAAGACAATTCTAGGGGTGGGGTATGAAGAAGTAGGCTGCTGGTTAACTAGGATCTGCAGCTTATCCATTAGGTAGGGAAATGGGCAGACTGGGTGGGCCAAGCAGTCCTTATCTGCCATCAAAATCTATGTTTCTATGTTTCTAATGCCCCCTGTAACTCATCCAGTAGCGATTCCGTGATCGGGGTCCTGGTGTCTACTGGCTGCCCTACTACCCATGTCCAACCCTGCATCATTCTTTTGACTAAGTTACCTTTTGACAGGTCCCTCCACCCTCTTAGAGTGTATACCATGCCTATAGCTGCTAAATGCACCAGCATTGTGATGTGCGCCATCTGCTGTCTCTACCCACTCACCACAAATTTTGCAACCTGATCGTCTGTCACAACCCCTCTTACCTCATGGCCGAGTCTCTCCCTGAAAGCCTGAAAGACCTGCCAGGAGCCTTCATATGCCTTCAACATCCTGGGGAACCAGGAGTTGCAGAAAATCCATTCATCTCTCTCCAGCCCATCACCTATATGGAGGTCGGTACTTGTGTTCATCTGTCCTCTGCCTCTGGGACCATGTCCTAAAACCTGTCCAACTGCAACAATCAGCTATGACGTTATGAACCACTTCCACATACCTCACCCTAAAGAACATATTTCAATGCAAACCCTGCCAGACCAATTGCCTCAAAACCCACATTACCATCTTGGACATTGTGCCCCTCTTGTTTAGGACCTGCACAACTGCCTGGTTGTCTCACCAGAATGTTACCCATTGGTTCAGTATTTCTGCCTCGATACCAACATGGCTACCCAATGGGGAATATTTCTAAAAATGTTATGTCTCTTGTAATCCCCCTCCTCACCCATTCCAACAGCCAAGCCACCACTATCCACCTACCTCTAAAGTACTCTCCCATTCCTATGCCCACAGCTGCATCTGTGTACAACTGTAGGTCGGTGTTAAAGACCCAGTCATGCTGACAAAAGGTTTTGCCATTATATTCCCCTCAAAAACTCCTCCGAAACCTCCAAATCTTGTCTCGTCTCTTTAATGATATGGGCCAAGTGGTATGGCCCAGTTGCCCCCCCCAGTGGACTGCGCCAGGCACCATGTAAATGTGCAGCCTGGTGCCATTGCCCTACATGCAAAGTACAGATGCCCTAAGAGCTGCTGTATCTACTGTAGCTTGGCCATCTTATGCCTTCTTATGGAGGTTATTAGTGTGCTTAGCTTTTGCAATTTTTTGTCAAGTATCTGGAACAACTCCTGTTCCATATCTTTATCAATCCCCAGGAACTCCTGCCACCTGCTTGGGCCTTCCATTTTGTCCACTGCTAGCTGCACTCCAAGCTCCTGACACATCATCCTGAAGTTGTCCAACATAAGCCTTGTGTTTTCTTCCCCTTGCCCAATTAGCAACAAATCATCCAAATAATGTATAATGGACGTATATCCGAATCTAGCCTGAAACACTCATTGCAACCACGTACTGAATGTTTCAAATGCAGTACAAGCTATAGAACACCCCATTGGCATGGCATTGTCGAAATAATATCACCCCACTAACTGAAAATGTAAAAGGTCCAAATCCTCTGGCCTAACTGGTAGCAGCCTAAATGCTGATTCAGTGTCTGTTTTGGCTAACCATGCCACAGGGGTAGTCAGTATCAAATGAACAGTCTCTTCCAATGTGGAGTACATGACCCTGCTGTCTGCCTCATCTATGTGGTCATTAACAGAATTCTCCTCAGGGTAGGACAGGTGTTGTATCGCCCGAAATTCCCCCTCCTGTTTTTTGGGGACCAGCCCCCATAGAAATATTCTTAAATTTCTGCAACAGAGAGTCCGTGAAGGGATCTTCCACCCTACCTGTGGCTATTTTTGAATTTTTTGCTTAACTCTTCCTTTCCCTTAACTGATTTTAGATTCTTCACCCTTGTTCCCTTTCTCTGTCCCTTGAACTGATAACTAAAACCCAAGGTGAAACCCTCCCCTAATAGCCAAGCTGCAGCTTTATCTGGATGATGCTGCACCTAGTCCTGGAGTATATGAGCCTTAATGGGGGTCTTAGCCAGTTTAAATAAACCAACTTTCTGGTTTTTACCTATTCTGTTGGCCCTATAATGGGGGTCCCGCCGCCCTATGTTATAGCCTCTGCCTCAGCCCCCAGTCCCCAGTTCTGTTCCCTGTGCCCCCCCCAAATGGCCAGCCTGAAAGACTTGGCTATATTGAGTATTGTTCTGGTTACCATTATTGTTGTTCCCTTTGTCCCACCCTGTTTTGCACTTGGAGGCCGGATGGATGCCACCACTCTTAGAGCAAGCATGCCAGAACCAGCAATGTGGCCAGGAGCAGGAGGCTCATTGTACCCCCAACAGCACTTCTGAAGAGACCCAGTCTTCTTGTCCCATTCATTCCCACCATCCATGCCTGTGCAGATCTCTAACTATAAATCTATCTGCCCGGTATCCCACCGGGCATCGCAGAAATGTGCCATACGCTTTCTAAATTTTTCATTACACTTCATCCAGCAATGCCCTCCCTGGGCCTTGTACATGTTCTTTATTATTAATGAATAAGGCAGTAGTGGCATGGTCAGCTCTTGCTTCTTTTCAGTGACTATGCCCATATAATAAGTGAAGCCTGTAGCCTGTAGCCCAGTTATCCCAAGTCTTCCATTTTAAAGTTTTATCTTCCTCCCCTTTCCTTAGTAGGATCACAGCTACCGCCATGTCCTTCTTTTCAAAACTCTCTTTCTCCTCACTTATCCAAATTGTCCATGTTGGCCCTTGTAAAGATGTCCACAAACTCCCTTCCAAATTTTCTCCTTGTCACCACCAAGATATGATCACCTATCCTAAAACCCAGGCCCCACCTCTGGTATATCTGGCCTCTTAGCATTTCTCCCGAGTGTGCCTCATTCTCATCCTCCCTTATCCCTCTTAATTTCCCAAATGCCTTCTTTAGCTAACCCATCCCTGTATCCCCCTTCGCTTTTAACATCTACTCCACATATTCTTTTACACTGCTGTGAACCGAGAGGTCCACATTACCTGGCTTTGGGGTTCTGATTCTGGAGTCAGTTTAGACATTGGAGGGCCCGCTGGGGTGTTGTCCGGAAAGAGAGGCAAACCAATAGGCATAGGAGGTACCAGCAGTTCAATGGGATCCAGTGGGACAGGTGGGACTGGTTGAGGTATGGGCAGAGGGGACAGCTCTGGTCTGGGTTCAGGTACTGGGAAGGGAACAGGGGCCACCCATTCAGACACTGCAGTGTGCACTGGGGTCCTTGGCCATGGGGCACATGGGACCACCAGAACATTTTTGTTGCCCCTGTTTTGTACCAGTCCCTTGCCAACCTTGCACTTCTCCCCTCACCTCCCCGATCCTCATCTGCCCCTTCCAATAGCCTGTTTGCCTTTTCCACCAGAGCCATATAACTGTGTTGTAGCAGTCCTCCTTGCTCTTGTTTTTTTTCTGGGTGCCATGGTGCCTCAAATGAGGCTTCGGTCACACTGTGGGAAAATCACAAACACTTGTTAGACACACAATAGTATGAATAATTTCCTATATCAGTGCCACATTGTACCTTTTGCTGCCTGTATGAGGCTAAATGCAGCCCCTCCGGCCACCCCCCCATGCTGTTCCTTTTAGCCTTCTTATCCCTTTCCATATTTGACATTTCTTTTTGGGGGGAGTTGAATCATGGTTCCTTCCAAGCCTTTTGTTTTTTTGGGCCAACACAATTTGCCCCTCTAACTCCTCTGCTGTTTTCCATTCTGTTTATATGTATAAATATATATATATATATATATATATATATATATATATATATTTTTACAGTACCACCTTATGTTGTGTTATATATCCTTTTGTCCACCCTGTCTTGTCAGGTCACCCTGTCGGAGAGGGCTTTTTTCTGTCCTACTGTTCTTCAACTTCTTTTTCAGCATGACCCAACCACACCTGACTCAACCCCTTGAACTGGTTTCTGCCCTTAAAGTGGTGGCTGCCCCTCGAAAGTCAAACTGCCATTCTGTTACACATACATATTTTTTTATGGGTTGCTTACAAAATGGCATCCACCATGTGCTCTTAAAATGGTGTCCACCATAACCTCAAAGCCCCAGTGACCCCCAGATGGTTAGCCTCTCAAAATGGCTGCTGCCACATGCACCTAAAATAGCTGCCGCCAGGTCTTGGTACTCTTTCTGGTGTGCCCCTCGTGGGCTATTCCCTGCCTCTATGGGCTGGTGTGGCCTCTAAAGAACAAAACCTCCTGCTGCCTGACCCCCTTTTGTGGCCACTATGGATCTGCCCGAAGGAGAATGCTGTTCCTTCAGGCTGTCGCTCCTAAAATGGCAGCCCTATGCCTGTTTTTCGGCCACCACCTGCAGGTCCAAAAATTCTCCGGTCCGCCAATTTCTTTTTGAAGAATCCCACCCCCATTGTACAAACAATCCCTAACTGCATGCTTATTTCCCCTGACCCAGCAATCTGCAGCCCTGTAGCTATGCCTGAAATGTAACACATGGGACTAGGCCTGTACCACATGGCCTGACTATGCCAATCTCAGAACACCACCAACGTCTAGCACTGGAAGGAGCATGACCACTCACATTTTTTCTATTTTGTTTATTTGTTTTGCTCCTCCCAGTTGTGACCTTCACAATTTAAACTGCTCACTATGGTTTTCTTTCACCGCGGGTGATGCCACATCAAAACCACCCACTTCCAAGATGAGCACTTCTGTGCAGCCTGACTGGGCAGAAAGCAGAACTCGGGCTCATACTTGCCTGACTAGCACTGGCTCTACACTAAGATTCCCTCATGGCAGCTTAGCCCAATTCTCTGCTGCAAAGCACCTGTTTTAACCAGGACAGCCAGAAAATGGATGATCTACATCCCCCGCCAGCCAACCACCCAGGTAACATCATGAAGGAAACTGCCCTTTGCTACCACCACAGCATGAAATGAAATATAAACCTCTTTTAAAAAAATAAATAAATAAATAAAATGCTTATCTGTATTCACTGTAGCATTCCTAGCTAATTACAGCAGGTCTGAATTTCAGATCGATTCAGAACTCAGCTTGTTATTTTTAAATTACTGCTAGATAGTGCTACTTACTATTAAATAATGAATTATCAAGCTTAAGCTGATTAAATCAGCCTCTACTAACTCAATAATATTGCAGCTAAATTACAGCCAACATTGCCATAAACCTGCAATTTTTTAAAAATAATCACCAAACTGATGTGCTGTCTGACTCTAAACTGATAAAAATGGCAAAATGTTGAGCTCCTAGCCTTATGTTCACTCTTTTGTACCCACCTTGCTTGACCCTCTCTCTCTTAGGGACCAATCAAGTATCTCCCTTTCTCCTGTGACATCATCCTGACCCTCCCCATTCTCCTCCTCCTTCCTTGTGATGTCATCTCCCCCCTCTCTGAATTTTATTTTTTTTTATTTATTTATTAACTCTTGGATTAACAACTTTGAGCAAGAACAGCTAATTTACAAAGGTCCCACATCAGACAACAAACAGAGTGAACATTGTTACAAAATTACACAGAGTAATACACAGATGGTAAAAAAAAACATACAGTGGTAACTTCATTACTTGGAATATACATAATAACACAGTAAAGAGAGGGGTAAAGTTAAACAACCTGAGGTGCAGCAGAAGAGACTATCTGTGACTGGGATTAAGCAGAACTAGAAAGAAAAATTGGAGAGGAACATGAGGAGTAGACAGTAGGGGGAAACGCGATAGGAGTACACAGGCTAGAAGGCCATTGTCTAGGGAGGGGGAATGAGGGAGAAGTGCTAGTTGGTTAGAGGGAAGGGGACTGGGGGAAGAGAAGTGCTAGTGTTGGAGAGGATGGGGGAGAGGGGGTAGAGTAGGTGGGGTGAAAGCGTATGGACTAGATGGGAGTAGTAGATTTTTTTTTTTACTTTATATTTATCCCTCCTGATTGCCCTCAGTGTTCCACTCCTTCAGGCAATGCTCATGCCACCTAAGTCCCCTGACACATGGTGTCTTCCCCCTAGAGTGCCTGGTTACTCCCTACCTCCTTTCACCTCTGTGGAGCACCTGCACAGCGGGATCTGCCCATGGGTCCTGGACTGAATGGCATAGAGTGGCTATCATCTAGGACCACTGAGAGTTGTTGCCCATTTTTCTTGTGGTCCCCTATCCCAGCCCCGTGAGACACCAGCGTGAGGACATACGTCCAGAGAGGTGATGTGCTAATGCACGTCTCCTCCCAAGCTCCTGACAGTGTCCCCCCTCCACAACTCTGCTGAACAGAGCTACCAGAGTCCTTGAGAGGCGTGCTTCCACCGGCTTTCTCGGCACGTCAGGTGAACATGGCACCCCCAATATCCCTCCCCAGAGGGAGGAGAGCATCTGTTGGGATGCTCAATCCTCCCTCTCCCCGTTGACCCCCACTGACCCGAGTTCATTCTCGAACCTGGGTCACCGGCACAGTTCGAGGTGCTGCATCCAGTGCCTCAACCTCAGCACCACTGAGCCGGCGGCAGTAGTAGATTGAAGGGGAGGAATTACTTCTCTCAGGCCAGGTCAGCCTATTTACCTCCTCCTTCCACCCCCCCACCAAGTTGATGGAAGGGGGCCTGCTGACAACAAAGCCAGCCCTTAAGTCAGGCAAGCTGCCTTATCTGCCATTTACTGCTGTAGTGCTTTTGCCTTGCTGTGTTCTGTATGTTCTGTGTACTAACATCCTTGTATTCTCTTTTATTCTTGCAAGTTTTTGAGATGCAATATGTGGAGGGGTGTGGGAATGACAAATGGACAGTACATAGGAGAGTCAATTTTACACACAGTTGCATGATGTTTATTTACAAGCAACCAAAAGAATAACTTTCTTCAAAAGAAAATTAAATACAAACACTGAATCACAGCACCATTACAGGAATAATCAGGATTTCCCCAGTGAAGTAATCAACTGTATTCAGAAGACATGAAGGCTCACATGTCTTCCTTCCATACAGGTCAGTATCCTTCTGACCAACAAGTCTGATCTACATCAAGGGTACATGCTTATATACCTTCCCCAAGAAAATCATGTGATCTGTCCTCTTTTTTTTAAACAAATAATTTTATTACAGCAGTCTTTTTATTTTTAAAATAGTAGCATATATACAGAAGAGAGAACAATGAATTTAACATTATTAAATATGGATAAGTGTGCCTCTTATTCAAAAATAAAGTAATGAATTTTCATTCAGACTGGGCTCCTCCCATTCTGTGAGGTCATAGCCTTTTCTAAGGTATAATAACATTGATATCAGGGCTCGCAGTCCCCGAAAGAAACCCCTCAAGGAACCAGGTACGTAGCCTCATAATGTTTTCTTCTTTTCTATATGTTTAAAGAAAATGAAACAGTTGCAGCACATATAAAACAGAGGGTATAAAAAAACAATGTTGCCAATTTGAATTATACCTTTCTTCTATCAAAGAAATTTAGTCAATTGACTATCAGGTTGTTAGATATATCTTTTCTTAAAAGGAGGCATTTTCATTTTTATTTGAAATAGGATATTGCATGCTTTCAAAAATAGGATATTTAATTGTTTTAGTATTTGTTTCTTTCTTTCAAGCACTGTACACTTCTCCTCACATTTTGTCTGAAATATTTATAGTGCTCTGCCATAGAATGCTGTTGGGTATAGTGAGGGAGCAAGCGTGACAGCTATTTCCCTGAGTGTGACACTGCTCTCTCATTTTATATTTCTTTGTGTCCAACTACTCAGGGCAGTTCTGAGAGACCAAAGAAAGTAAAAAGGAGTGCTTTGCTAAAAAATGCAACATTTTTTTGATTCGGGAGCTCTGGAGTAACAGCCTCAGTTTCAGATTATTATCCGAGAACTCCAGGAGTCGGGGATACAAAAACCTTTTTCCTTCAGCTCCTTCAGTGTTCTCAGAATGATTCTGCATTTTCCCTGTAACTCCACATTATTTTTCCTGTAGATTACATTATTTCAAATGAAAGTCAAATTGCTGTGTCTTCCTGTATAACCAGAGCGAGTCCATGGGAATCATTTTCCTGTGCATTGCTCCATTTGCCTGTAAAATACAGGAATCCCTGTAGATCTGGGAGCCCTGCTCCTTACAAAAACAAATAGAGATTTTACTTAAATAATACAACTGAGTTCATGTTCCTAGTTTAACATCGAGGTGTCTCTGAAAAAAAACAACAGAATGGGACAAAAACAGGGTGACTCCTGTCATAGAGCAGAACTGTTTCATTCGGTAAAGTAACCATTCCTAAGGATAGCTCCAAACAGAGCTACAAGTTAACATTTTGACACACAATGACAAAACACCAGGTTTCTCATTTTATCCATATTAACACTAAGGCTTCTGTAACAACCTTACCAAAATGCTCATTTTGTTATGGTTAATGCAAGTTGTAAGCCTTACTACTAACTATATACCTATACATAATTTTCTTAAATGATCATGATTTATACATACTGGCACTTTATGGCATTTCTAATCTTGCTTGCTATAACTTCCCGGAAAAAATTACAAAGGAAAAAAAAATACAGTGGTAATAATAATAATAATAATAAAACGTTTTTATATCGCGCCTTTCTAAATTCAAGGTGCCTTACAATATTAACAATTACAAAAAATAAAACCAGTACATAATAATCTGAGCTCCTAAAATCAGCAATCTTAATTAAAATAAATCCTTGACCATAAATAGGTCTTCAGAGCCTTTTTAAATTCCTCCATGGATGCACACTGATGAAGCGGATGGGGTAGAGAATTCCAGCGGGTCGGAGCAGCATACATAAAGGCATGAGCACCCGAAGATTTTAAAGAAACCCTCGGAATCTCAAGCAACCCCTCATCCGCTGAGTGGAGAGATTGCCTAGGGCAGTAGGGAACCAAAAGCTCTTTCAAGTAGTCCGGACCCTGTCCATGTAGGGCTTTGTAAGTCAAAAGACCAACTTTAAAGGTGATTCAACACTGAATAGGCAGCCAGTGCAGATCACGCAGCACCAGCGAAATATGACAGGCACGAGATGTACCTGTCAATAACTGGGTCGCAGCATTCTGCACCAGCTGTAAGCAGCAGATATCAACCCCAGGAAGCCCTAGATACAGGGAGTTGCAATAATCAAGGCGTGAGGACACAAAGGCGTGGACCAACATTGGTAAATCCATGGGTGGAACAAGGTGCTTAATTCTGGTGATGTTCCTAAGATGGTAAAAGGAAAATTTGACAACTGCCAACACCTGTGAATGAAGTGTCAGCTCATTGTCAAAAATCACCCCCAGGTTCCTCACCCGCTCAGAGGTAGGGAGCCGGACACCTTCCAGAAATAAACCTGAGGAAAGACCAGGTTCCAACCCCTCTACCCTGTGACCCGGGTCCACTACCATTACTTCTGTCTTCTCTGAGTTCAAATTCAGCCAACTTGAATTCATCCAGCACTGGATTTCAGTGAGGCAGCTATTAAAGACTGAGAGAGCTCTATCCTGGTCAGGTATGAAAGAAAGGTAGAGCTGTGAATCATCTGCATAGCAGTGAAACCTCAGCCCATACCTTCTTACAATGTCTCCAAGGGGCAGCATATACACTGCAAATAACATGGGGGACAACACCGAGCCCTGGGGCACCCCACAAGACAGAGAGACTGGGCATGAAGAATTTATCCCCGACACCATTCTCTGAGTTCTGTCAGTGAAGAAAGATCTAAACCATCTGAGGACTGTACCTGACAGACCACAGATGAATTCCAGGTGCGCGAGAAGTACCCCATGGTCCACAGTGTCAAAGGCTGATGACAGATCAAGAAGAATGAGAATGGAATGATTCTTCTGATCTCTAGCCATCAGAAGATCATTGAGCACCCAAACCAGCGCTGTCTCAGTACTATGCCTCTTTCGAAAACCAGACTGGAGTGGTTCACAGATGTCATGGATGGTTAAATGGTTCTCCCATTGTGCAGCCTCTACTTTCTCAATAATCTTCCCAACAATGGGAAGATTAGAGATTGGTCTGTAGTTATCAAAGCAGTCAGGGTCCAAGGAAGCTTTCTTCAGGAGGGGTGTCACCACTGCCTCCTCAGGGAGCTAGGAAACTCACCCATATCCAAGGAGCACCAGACTATCTGTGCTAGGACAGGGCCGATGATATCAAGACAACCCTTTATCAGGGAAGTCGGGCCTGGATTCAGACTACAGCAGGTAAGGCACATACTACAGACAATCCTCATGACATCCTTGAACTCCGGATGGTCAAAGGAACTCCAGGAGTGACCGGAGGATGTGACCAAATGCTGATCAATAGCCTCTCCCATAGAGGAAGCAGGCTGGAGCTCTGCCCTGATGTCGGCCACCTTATCGGCAAAGAAGCCGAGCAAGCTCATCACATTCTATTTGTGAAAAGGCTTTCCAAACCTGTAGACAGGCTGGGCTGCACAGTCTGTCAAAAGTTCAAAAAAGCTGGGCTGGTCAGTTCTGAGCAGCCGCAGTCTTCCCGGACAGGAAATCTGCCTTCTTCCGAGAGATTGTGGAATGATAGAATTGATAGTGTTGCATCAGTCTAAGATGGTCAGCATCAAGGGCAGTTCTCCACTAACAATGCTCTAACCTTTGTCCTTGTCACCGCATCTCCCTCAAGGTCCCATCAAACCATGGGGACCGAGGTCAAAGGGGGGGAGAGGACGAACACGGACAGGAGCAATTTGATCAACAGCCAAGGAGATGGCTCTATTATAAGCCAAAGCCAAGGCATCTGGATCATTGCTCACTCCAGAAAACTCCAATAGGTCAAGCACTGCTGCCAGGCCCACAGAGCTAATATCTTGCAAAGAGCGGTACCTAACCATCTCCACAGGGGCAGGCCTACAAGGGGGGGGTGCAAAAACTGAACCCCACAGTGTAATGATCAGACCAACTGATGGGTTCCACCCCCACATCAGAAGCCTCAATCCCCAGGAGGAAAACCAAGTCCAAGGAGTGATCACTCTTATGAGTGGCAGAAGTAACCACTTGTGTAAGGCCCAAAGATGTCATTAATTGGAGGAAGTGTTGTCCAAACTGTTAAAGTTCATCATTGACCCAGGCATTAAAGTCACCCAGGACCATCAGCCTGGGTGACTCGAATGCCATGTCAATGACGAAGTCAGCTACTTCCTGCAGAAAATGTTTCTCATCACCTGGTGGATGGTAAATGCGAACAATTCTACAACCCACACCTGCCACTACAGTACACTCAAAGGACTCAGCCCCCTCAACTGGTACATTTGTGAGGCCCAGTTCAGTCTTAAAATAGACTACAACCCCCCAACCCCTGGTCCAACCTCAGGCAGTGTAACACCAAGTACCCAGCTGGAATTGCTGCCTCCAAAACTGGACCAGCATTTTCATCCAGCTAGGTCTCAGTAATGCAAGCCAGATCCATAGACTCCACAAGATCTGCAATAACTGCAATCTTATTTTTTATGGATCTGGCATTGCACAACACCGCCTGGGTTGGATGGGTCTCTGGAGCAGTACAGACCACTTGCCCAGTACCATTAATAGTAGTGGTGCCCTTGGGTATAGAAACCAGACAAGGATGACCCTGTTCCAGAATCCATTTCACCCCAGGGTGTCTTCTGGTTTCCACTACCCCAATATGATGTACCCGCTCATTCGTCCTCCACTGTTCACTACCCCCAAAACACATCCTCCCCCTCCGCACAATCCCCAGTGCTCTACAGCACTGGTAAGTTGAAACTGTAACAGCGGGGAGAAAGGGCAGAGGATGAGAAGAGGGAGGACGAATAGCGTACGACCGTGGTGGCAGACCCTCTACACATGTTAAAAAACCCCAAACCCACACAACCAAGCCCAACAAAATAAAACAACTCAAGTTAAAACAAACAACTATAAAACAAATAAATCAAACAAAACAAGAGATAAAATACACAAATAAATAATATCCAAATAATCAAATATCCAAAAATGTCCAAGGATTGTTGCATTTTTTTTTTAGAACAGGAGAGGCTCTCATCCTCCCCCAGTTCTAGAGTGGAATCAAAGAATGCAAGTCTCACTATAGCCTCGGTAAATCAGCATCAAATGAAGACTTTCAGTCAACCAGAGGGACCCATTAAAGATAGCAAGAGGAGCTCTCACCCCCTCTCAGTCTAATCTACAAAAAAATTATTCAATCCTTTCCCAAATACTCTCACACTCAGGCCAAGATACCATTCAGGAGCCAAGGTCCAAAAGGCAAGATGCAACCCTCCCCCAGGAGTGTAAAATTCACAAGAGTAACAGGCTGCTCCAGGAGGGGAATCTGCAACCCCAGATGCCCACCAGCCGCTGAAGTCCCTCCAACAACAACCACAGGAAAAGGAGCCCTCCGGCTTAAATCCCTGCAGTTCCTCCCCAAAACAGCCCAAAACCCCTGTAAACTGTCCACATCAAGAGGAAAGGAACATCTACCTAAAAGTTCAGGGGGAGAAGATGTTTCTTCTTTTCTTCAGTACACCTAAGCAAATGATCTCACCATATCTTATTATTATTTAAGAAGTACAGGAAAGAAAAAATTCAGAAAAATTACACAGCTCATAATGAATGTGCTAAACTGGTTAAATCATCAATTAAAAAAGCAAAGGCTCAATCGGAGATCACCTTGGCCAATAAGATTAAAGATAATAAAAGATCATTTTTTTCCTATATCAATAGCAAGAAGAATCAACAATCAATAATAGGACCCTTTAAAGATAAAAATGGAGAATTGTTAAATGAACAAGAGCTAGTAAATATACAAAATGACTATTTTTGTTCAGGCTTTAATCCTGGCAACACACCTATTACTGTTAAAAATTGGACATTTGTACCTGGAGTTATTAAAATAACATCTGCTGAGGTAAAAAGCAGACTGATTAAATTGGATATCAGCAAATCTCCAGGCCCTGATAATATTCACCCAAGAATTTTACAGGAACTTGCCAATCACTTGGCTAATCCATTGAGCTTTCTGTACCAAACATCCTTGGATAGAGCTGAGGTTCCTCAAGCTTGGAGAAATGCTTTGGTTGTCCCCCTTCACAAAAAGGGCTAGATCTGAACCAGCTAACTTTAGACCCATTAGTTTGACATCATTATTGGGTAAAGTCATGGAGGGTATTTTAAAGGATATTATGACTGACTATATATCAACAAACAATTTATCTGATCCTGTGCAGCATGGTTTCATTAGGTCTAGATCATGTCAAACTAACTTACTATCCTTCTATGAAAATGTTAACACAGAACTGGGCAATGGAAAACCTGTGGATGTGGTTTTTATGGATTTTGCCAAAGCCTTTGACAAATTACCACACACGGAACTAATTCAAATTTTGAGTAAAATAGGTATTCATTATAATATTGTGAAATGGATAGCTAATTGGTTGTCTGGTAGGAGGCAGAGAGTGGTGGTTAGAGGCATGATGTCGGACTGGTCTGCAGTTACCAGTGGGGTACCACAGGGTTAGGTGTTGGGCCCTTATCTTTTTAACATCTATATTTCATCTCTGCATCTTAGCAATTCTTCTATATGGATTTCAAAGTTTGCAGATGATTGCAGACTAGGTACAACAGTGACTTCTACAACTGAGACACTTTCTTTACAACAAGCTATAAATGAAGTATATGAGTGGACTAAAACTAGCAAATTAGAACTTAATATCTCCAAATGCAAAATTATGCACTTGGGCAGAACAAATAACAATCATACCTATTGTATAGGGAACAACATTTTATTAACAACATTTGAAGAGCGGGATTTGGGTATCAAAGCTACATCAGATTTAAAATTTAGCTCACATTGTAAACAACAGGCTAAAAAAGCTAACCAGAATTTGAACTGCATTTTGAGACATATTACTAGCAGACACGAGAATGTTATCATGCCCTTGTATCAGGCCCTGGTGAGACTCCACTTGGAGTATTGTGTACAGTTGTGGTCCCCTCAGTATAGGGAAGATATCATGAGAATCGAGAGTGTGCAGCATAAAGCAACTAGATCTGTGTCTGGACTGCAAAACTTGACATATGAGGCAAGATTATCTAAGCTTGATTTATACTCATTACATTATAGAAGATTAAGGGGAGATCTTTGCATGATGTACAAAATATCACAGGATGCTACACTGAGTAAGGACCTTAAAATGACATATAGAACAGGACGTTCTAGCACCAGAAAGCATAAAATGCAACTTATATTGCCAAAATGGAATACTAACATAAGGAAGCACTGGTTTACTGTAAGGGTGGTGTCACCATGGAACAACTTGTCTGAAAGTGTGGTGGGGAGTTCAAGTATGGACATATTTAAGGCATGGTTAGATAAACATCTAGCTTATAAAACTATTAAGTTTTAGTATTTTGATAAGGCAAGCATTATGGATGTGAGTACCACAGCTTGAAACAACTTATGAAACTTATATCAATATGAAAAACAGGAATCCTCCATTTACTGCCCCTGGACTCCAAGTGCTCTCACTGCCCCAACAATAATTCCAGGCAAGCAGCAAAACCCACTTCTAACAGTGATATTCCATGCTCTCCCACCGCAATAAAAAGCAGGCAAAGAAGGATTCCACTTACAGACTGAAATCCACAGTCCCTGGATATGTCATTAAAAAACCTCAAGGCTCCGAGGTCGCTAACTCCCACTGAAATTCAGGCAGTCCACAACATCCACAGTTTCCTCAGAGAGTGCACTAAAAAGCACTGAAAGACAGGATCATAAGGCTCCAAGGTGCTAACTCCCATCCAAAAGACCACCAAAATCAGGGATATCCCACAATATCCACACTTTTCCTGAGGGAGCATGCCGAGCTCAGAGCTGCAAAGTTCCCCTCCAGAGTCCACCAAAAATCCTAGGGCTCCACAGTGCCCATAGTTTTCCTAGGGGGGGTACGCCACACGTCGGGAACAAAAAGTTAAGTTTTCTGGTCACCATCGAGACTGTATCGCAGAACCCTGCTCCTTACTCCAGGAAAGGAAAGGAAAACGCAATACCTGCGGTTTAAAAATTAAAGTCAGTCACCAATGAGACCTGCAATGCAAGAGCACAGTCTTTGCTCAGTCTTTGCTCCAACTCAAAAAACGAACAAATAAACGAGCAAAATAAAATAAATGAAATAAAATCAACAGACACAATTTAAAACATCTCCGGAAGTCAGAAAAAATTAACATAGCTCAGAGAAAACAAATGCAGCTCAGGCAGCTCACATACACGGCTGCCATCTTGATTTGAAGTGCATTATGGGGAAAGTTAGCCAGAGTTGGGGATGGGGGGTCTCTACAGGTGGCCAATCTGATACAGCTACAAGGAAAATTAGAATAGGTTTTAAAGGACAGTAACGGTTGTAGTGCTGTTACAACAATCTTTTTGGAAAAAAAAGATGACAGTACAGGATCCTTCCAGGTTTAATAGGAACTTACCCTATCACATATCCCCTCACACAAGAGGTAAGTAGTATATCAGACTGCTTGTAACCTTCCATTTCCTTGAAAGGAATGGAGCTTCCACCCCCACCCTTCAGAAGCTCCACCTCAGGGTCCCTAATAATCTTCATAATAATGAAGCTGAATATCTGTACAACAATACATATCATACATCATACTCTGAGGTTCTTCTTGTTTGACATCTGACTTGAATCTCATACAAGAATGATAATGTTAGGTTCATTAATGATTTAACCTGTTGTATTCCAATAACATCAGTTCCTGCTCCGTACTTTGAAAGAAAATCAGCATGCTTGTGTTCCAACCCTGCTCTTTAAAGGACAGAAAATCGGTAAGGTTGCAAGTCTAAGTGCAATCACATAATCTGAGGAATTTTCTCTTTCATCTGGTTTAACCAGCAGGGAGGATTATGATCAGTCAGTACTGTAAACTGTGTACCCCATGTGGAGGGCTTGAGGGATAACAGATGGACCAGGCACAGAACTTCAGGTTCAACGCACAATCTCTGTGTGATGTTTATGTAAAATACAGAGATAACCTTCAGCAATGGCATATCCCTTATTCAATGCATCAGTTTGCAGCAACAGACTATTCATGTCCTTCCTCTGCCCTTAGTCAGCACCTACTGACCCACTGATCTAAATTTTTGGTGAAAACCACTTCATCCCTTAGTTTGTCTTATGTGCTTTAGTGGTGGTGGTGGTTCAAACAAACTAACAAAAAAAAAAACAAGCTAAAGTCAAAGAACCTCAGTGCAGAAGCTCTGAAGCAAGGGGTACCCCAAAGGGCATTGGCAATAAGCCAAGTTTCAAAGAAATACAAAATCACACATACCCCATAATGCAAAGCATCATGGGATATATTTGCAAATCACCATGCAATTTCAGACTGACTCTGTTTATAGCAGGAATGCATGGCACCAAAAGGGCCCCTTAAACAATCTGCAATTTACATGCATTTAACAACACAGTGGGGGATTTCTGAAATCTCTACCCCGGTAACTTAATTTCTATAATATAGTCACCTAGTACTTTTTATCTTTATCAAAATCCACCTAGTGCCATGATATTTTCAACATTTACAAGTTGCATGCACATAAGGTGTACAATATATTTTATGACATAGTGCTATTGCATACTAAATCTAACAACGAGGAACACAGCCTGTTATTTTACATCAGCTTGGAGGTCATAACAATAACCTCCCTGTACGAGGACCTGAGAAGGAAAGGAAAATTAAAAGTGACACTATAGCATAGTCGAGAAAGGGAAGGGAGTGCCCATTGGTGGCCAACCTTTTGGACTAGAAATTGTAAATGACAGATTAGGCTAAGAAATAGAAGAACTGATCTAAAGAAAGGTCGGTCCTCAAGAGTGGCAGGATCTCCCTGTTACACCCCACAGATAATATTTTAAAAATTCAATATCCCACTTCAGTGCCAAACATTCTTTTCAATGGTGGAGTATTTTCACTCCTGTTCATGTCATTTTCTACTGATGAAGATGATGGGGTGTTCCTCCCCATCTGCCATCCGGGATAGTACAGCCCCTATGCCAATTTCTGAGGAGTTGGGCTGTACTTTGAAAGGTTGCTGAAAATTTGGACTTTCCAAAATGGGGGCAGTACAAATGATAGCCTTTAGGTGCCTAAAATCTTCATCACATTAAGGGGTCCTTTGCACTTTGTTAGGGTGCTTTTTCTTGGTAAGTTCTGTCAGAGGACTGACTATTGTAGCAAAATTTGGTATGAACCTTTTGTAGTAACTGGCGAGACCTAAGTTAGACATTACGTGATTATATCAGTAACTTGTTGTTTGTCATGTTATAAACTCCTTTATACTTATACCATATTTGTAATTTATGTATCATAACAACTACAGGACCACCTTGAAAACAGTGCTTTTTATGCCCTATGGTGTATTTGTTTGTCAAATAATTTACCTGTATAAAGATGTTTTTACTACTACTACTTATGAGTGTTTTTGTGAGTGGAATGAGACTGTTGGCTACTGTTCAACTTTACCAACATCAGGTTTTGCTTTTCCATTCACTAGAAGAAAACCTAAATATCTTATTTCACTCTTTGCTACTGCACATTTTTCAGGGTTAATAGTTAAGCCTGCCTCTGAAATTGACTGGAATACAGTGGACAAATGTTGAATATGGGATCCCTAATTTGGGCTATAAATGACAAGTCATCTAAATAGGCTGCATAGTATAAAGTATGGGTGTTCAAAATTTGATCCATAAATCATTGAAATATTGCACGGGCACTGTGTAATTCAAATGGCATAGTGACAAAGTGGTATAACCAAGAGGGGTGCTAAAGGCTGCTTTATCCTGGGATCCTTGTACTAAGGATATTTGCCACTATCCCTTTGTGAGGTCTAAGGTGGTGATGTAACTGGCATTATTACCAAGTTTGTTAATGATGTCATCTATCTAAGGCATTGGGTAGCCATGGAATAAAGACACTGCATTCAGTTTTCTGAAATCAAGGCATAACCGGATTCCACCCTTCTTGTCCACCACTACAGATGCAGACCATGCACTCTTGGATGATGCAGTAATACCCATCTGCTCCATCTTTTTCACTTCTTGTATAACCTCACTTCTAACTGTTTCTGTTAATCTGTAAGGCCTTTGATGAATGGGGTTTTCCTGTGTTACTGTGATGGTATATGCAATCCCTTTAGCCCAATCAGGAATGCTAGTGAAAGTGTTCCTAGATTTCTGTAACACCTCCTGTAAGTCTTCTTGTTGTTTGGTTTATAGCTGTAATCATCCAGGTTTTTCCAATCTTTTATAGGCTATCTCTAGCTCTCTCTCTCTATCTCTCTCTCTCTCTCTCTCTCTCTCTCTCTCTCTTTCTTCAGGGTGAATAAAAAATGAGGGGGCAGGCTTCTCATGCAATCTCAAAAGATTGACATGGCAAATTTTCTTGCATGGTCTTTTTTTCGGGCATGCTGATCTCATAGTTAACCAACCCTGCCTGTCTGAGAATAGTGTAAGGTCCTTGCCATTTAATGAGCAGTTTGTTCTTTGTACATGGTAGTAGTAACAACACTTTGTCTCCTGACCAAAATGTTTTACTATTCAGTCCTTGATCATATCTCACTTTTTGTTAGGCCTGTTTTTGGCTACAGTTCTGATGTGCTAGCTCAACATATTCTAACAGGCGTTTGCGCAGTTTTGTCATGTAATAAAGAACACTCATGTGGCCTACACTCTTCCCTTCCTCCTTATGTTCTTTGATTATATCCAAAGGCCCCCAAGGGTTTCTCCAATATAACAAGGCAAATAGGGAAAATCCTGTGGATGCTCTTAGCACTTCTCGATAGGCAAACAAAAGGCATGGCAAGTACTTATCCCAATCCCTGCCTTCCTCTTTGACAAAGTACCGTAGCATTCTTTTCAATGTCTGGTTAAACCTCTCAACAAGGCCATCTGTTTGGGGATGGTAGGGAGAGGAATGCAGCGCCACCACACCTAACAGACGGTATGATTCTTTCAACATCAAGGCATTAAAATTACTACCATGATCTACCAAGATCTCTTGAGGTATAAACATCCTACTGAACACTTTTGCAAGTTCTTCCACTATAATGGGCTGTATCAGTTCTTAAAGGTACTATAAACTTCGAGATACCTAGTGGTATAATCACAGTGTCCTTACCAGGTTAACAAAAGCTAAATAAATAAATCACATATTACCAATATGTAACTATTCCCTTTAGAGCTTTTCTCTAATGTCCCCTCTATATCCTTAGCCACTTTCTCAAAAGGGTTCATCACATCAGGGATACAGTAGGTTGTAGGGGTATGCTGTCTTTTTTACCTGTGTATACCACTTTTTGACATTTTGCGCACAAACGACAGTAATCTGCAATCTGCTTGTGTACAGTAGGCCAATAGAACTGGGTTAACAAGTGGTTAAGTTCTGGTCCCTGCCTGCATGGTCTGCCAAGGGAATGTCATGGGCTAAATACATCATTTGCATCTGGTACTTCTACAGGTACCAGTAACTGATCCACTATCTCTCCTGTTTTTGGGTTCATACATTCCCTGTATAACAACCCATTTTCCAATACATATTGGGGAAACCATTCCCTGTACATTTGCCAACTTGTAAAAATAAAGGTGTTAGTAATTTGTCCATTTTCTGCTCAGTTTCTAGGTCACACTCTTTTAAAATTTGACCAAAATCGGGTTGAACATCAGAATGGGCGTTAACCAATTACTTCTTCAGTTTTTAGTTTTCAAGCTTTGTTCTTCATCTTTTTCAGGGTTACCAAAAATGTCCTCCTCAAACGGAAACACAGTTTATAATTGTTCTTGTTTGGCCTGGGCTGTTGTGGTCATAGCAACAATTGGTGTTTAGTCTTGCAGAGTTTTAATAATTTGTTAAAACCAGTAGTCGAGGTACAAGACCCACCATCATTTCATGTGTAGTTTCCTGTACAGTCATTTTTATAGAAGCAGATGGATAACAATTGGTGTCTCCTTGGATACAAACAACTGTGGTGTTAAACTCTCTGGGTGTGTTGGGTTCCACCATGTCTGTACAAACTAAAGTCTGAAAACTTTCTGAGTCTATAAGTCCTGTCATCTGTTTAGACCCAGTTTCCACAAAAGTTGTGTATTGCCTCCAATTAGCCAGTGCTAGGTGTGCTTTCTCTTCCCTTTTATGTAGACAGTTCCTGGCAATATGCCCTCTTTCTTGGCATCTGTGGCATATAATGTCCAATGTATATGTCTTTCCCCCCTTTTACTGCCTTCCAGCCTTGATTTACAATAGTTTGATTATAAGTTTGAGAAAAAGTAAAGTTTCTTACTGGGTTAATTGGGTTAACGCGTGTCCCTTGGAATCCTTTAGGTTTGGGAGGTCAAGCTGCCAAGTAGTCCTCTGTTAAGGTGATTTTTTTTCAGCCGTATCCAGTTTATGTTCCCTTACCCAGATTTGCACGTCTTGTGATAGGATCTTTATAAATTGTTCAATGATCACCTTCTCTAAAAGTTGGTCCACTGTCTTATTGTCAGGTTGTAGCCATTTATAACAAATATGGACTTTGATGGCAGATAAGGACCATTTGGCCCACCCAATCTGTCTATTCCCCTACCAATTGGATAAGCTGCAGATTCTTGTTAACCAACAGCCTACTTCCTTCTACCCCCCCCACAAGAATTCCTTTAGGTTTGTCCATGCATTCTTGAATTCCCCCACTGTTTTTGACCCCACAGCCTCCTCAGGAAAGCCATTCCATGCATCAACCATCCTCTCTGTGAAAAAATACTTATATTGCCTCTAAGCCGTCACCCTTCAATTTTCAGATTGTGCCCCCTTGATATTGCACATCTCTTTTTCTGAAAGATGTTACCCTCTTGGACTTTGTTGATTCCCTTGAGGTACTTAAATGTTTCTATCATGGTACCCCTCTCTGTCCTTTCCTCAAGGGTATACATATTAAGTTCCTTCAGTCTCTCTTCATATGGCTTCTAGTGCAGACCATGCACACTTTTAGTTGCTTTCCTCTGGACTGCCTGTATCCTGTCTTTATTCTTGTGGAGATGGGGTCTCCAGAACAGCACTCGGTATTCCAGATGGGGTCTCACCAACTGTCAGTACAGAGGGATAACAACTTTCTGTTTTCTACTGGTGATGCCTCTTCCTATGCATCCCAGTATCCCTCCAGTCCTCCTTAGTACCTTCTCACATTGCTTGCCTACCTTTAGGGGATCTGATATGACTGTCTCCAGGACCCTTCCCATTTTTGTTGTTGTTAGTACCTCCCCCCACATTATGTACTCTTCCCCTGGGTTTTTGTTTCCCAGGTGCATTACTTTGCACTTTTTGCATTCAATCTAAGCTACCATATTTTTGACCATTCCTCCAACCTTGCCAAGTCCCTTCTCCTCCTTTCCACCCCACCTTGTGTATCAACCCTGTTCAAGATCTTTGTTATCCTCAATGAGGCATACTTTCCCTTCTAGTCCCTTTGCAATGTCACCTATAAAGACATTAAAGAGGACTGGTCCCAGCACTGAACCCTGTAGTACCCCACTAGTAATCCCCTTTCTTTGGAGTGGACTCCATTTACTATAACCCTCTGTGTTCTGTTGTCCAGCCAATTGTTTACCCAGGCTACAGCCCTGGGACCCACTCCTTGGCTTCCTAACTTGTTTATTAATCTTTTGTGTGGGACTGTGTCAAATGCCTTGCTAAAGTCTAAGTAGGCCATGTCTACAGCCCCTGCTGGTCTACTACTTTGGTCACCCCATGAAAGAAATCAATTAGATTCATTTGACGTGACTTTCCCACTGTAAATCCATACTGCCTTGGGTCTTGTGCCCCACTGGCCTCTAGGTACTCAACAATTCTTTCCTTTAGAATTGATTCCATCATTTTTCCTACCACAGAGGTCAAACTGACAGGTCTATAGTTTCCTGCCTCGGTCTTGATTCCACTTTTATGAAGGGGAATTACATCCGCCCTCCTCCAGTCCTCAGGTACCACACCATCCGCCCATGATTTGTTAAAAAGGTTAGTCAGTGGTGTCACTAGTTCTCCCCTTAGTTCATTTAGAATTCTGGGGTGAATCCCCTCAGGCCCTATTGCTTTGTCCACCTTCAGTTTTAAGAGTTCTTTCAGGACCCTTTCTTCTGTGAATGGACTGGTATCGACCCCACTATCCAGAGTGCTGCTATTGTTTGGTAGAGGCACCTCCCCCTTCTCTTCTTTTTTGAATACTGAGCAGAAGTATTTGATCAGTATCCCTGTTTTTCACTGTCACCCTCTGCCCACCCCATCTTCCCTTTATTAAGCCTTACTATCCCTTCCTTGGTCTTTTTTTCCTCCCTAATATACCTATAAAAGGTTTTATCCCCCTTCTTAACTTTGTTAACTGAGTTGGCTATCTTTTCCTCAGTTTGTGCCTTTGCTAGTCTGACTTCCTTCCTAGCTTCCTTTTGCTTTAACTGGTACAGTCTCTGTCCTGCTTCTTCTATGTTTCCTTATACTTCCTGAATGCTACCTGTTTCTCCCTAACCTTCTCCACCACCTCTTTTGAGAACCATAGTGTTTTTTTCCTTCATTTCATTTTGTTGATTTGCTTCACACAAAGGCTTGTTGCCTCTGTGATGGCTGTTTTGATTTTTCCCCATTGTTTCTCCACTCCTCCTTCTTGCCCATTTGCTAGTGCTTTTCTGAGGCATTCTCCCATTTTACCAAAGTAAGCCCTCCTAAAGTTCAATACCCTTTTGTTTGTATGGCTTGACTCTATGGCTGTGTTTATCATGAATCACACTGTTTGGAGGTCGCTTGTTCCCAGATGGCTACCCACTTCTAAATCTGAGATCCTCTCTCTCTCCCTATTTGAAAGAACCAGGTCTAAGATTACTCTCTCCCAAGTGGGTTCCAACACTAGCTGTCTGAGGCATGCCCCCTGTAGGGCATTGAGAGTGACCCTGCTCTTGGATGTTGCTGCAGCAATGGTGCTCCAGTTAACATCTGGCATATTCAGGACCCCCATCCACAGTATCTCCCCTTTTTCTATGATTCTAAGGATGCCTTCTATCATTTCCTTTCCATTGCCTCCACCTAAGATTAGGGTCTGTATACAACCCCTGTGTGGATTGTGGTGCCATTTCCTGTCTCCAGGGTGACCCACAGTGCCTCTTCTCCTCCTTGTGTACCATTTAGTTCTGTTACTTTAATCCCTTCCCTTATGTAGAGAGCTAATCCTCCTCCTCATTTACCCTCCCTGTCCCTCCTGTAGATTGCATACCCTGGTATGTTGAGATCCCAGTCATGGTTCTCTGTGTACCTTGTTTCTGTGACTGCCATGATATCAAGGAAACCCTCTCCATAAGGCCACTAGTTCAAGGAGCTTATTACCCAGACTATGGGCATTGGTCCTAATCACTCTCCATTTTTGATGCCTATACCTCTTTTAGCCCCATCCCTGTCTTTACTACCTTTGCCTTTTTCTCCATTTACCCCTGTCCTGCTCCTTATTGACTTCTCTGCCTTGGTGTTTACCTCACTAGCCACCCTGTTTTGTGGGTGGAGGCTGGGATTTCCCTGGTCCTTTCCAGTGCCCCCCCTTGGCTAGTTTAAATGCTTGCCAATGAAGCATTTAAACTTATCACCTAGGATCCTGGTTCCCCTCCCAGATAGATGCAGATCATTGCACAAGTAAAGGCCTGTATCCCTCCTAGTGGACCCCCAGTCCCCAATGAAGCCAAAACCCTGAGCTTCACACAACTTTTTCAACCATTCATTGAATCCCTTGGTGCAGATTACCCTTACCTTACCCATACCATAGACAGGTAGCACCTCTGAGAGGGTTACTGTACATGCTACCTGTCTAAGGCCCTTCCCCAACTCAACAAACTCATCTTGCTCTGCTCTGATCCCATTCCCAGACAGATCATTTGTCCCTAGGTGAACAATGATATCTGGCTCCCTCCCCATGCAGCTACTTCTCTGATCCTAAGGGTTCACTCCCAGTCCCTCCAAGCCATGACCCAAGGCAGGCACCTTACCTCCCTCTCCCCTCCCTCCCCCAGTTTTATCCCGCTAACAATTGAGTCTCCCACCAGGAGTTGTTTCCTTCCCCTATCAGATCCAGTGCCACCCTCCTGTGGGTCTCCTTTGTGGAGGTTCCCAGCAACCTCCTTGGTCTCTACTGTGGGTGCATCCATACAGGAACAACTCTCCGGCAGAATGGCATATGAATTGTGGAGAGGTACAGCTGGAGGGATGCTCCTCTGTTCCACCACTCTCGCCCTCCCTAAGCCCACCTTGGTGCAACCACTCCTATTTCTTGGCAACATCTGAGGCAACAGCGGTAGCCTTGGTGGTCCCTGGGTTGGGGAGGAAGTTTCATGAATCCTAGCCTAGTTAGTCTGGAGACAGGCAACCTCCTTTCTCAGACCAGAGAACTGCCTGCAAATAGGGCAACATCGCAGTCTCCAGAACATCTCCCAAAAGACTGCCACCCCACAGCTATTGCACTGCAGCACTCCCATCATGTCTTATTTTGTGGCCATTTTCCTGTTGCTTTGTATACTTACTTTCTTTTTCTTCTATTTATTTTTCCATTTAGTTTCCTTCTGTCTACGTACCCTTACAGCTCTTGCCCTTTCTGTTTTGCCACAGGAACTTCCTGTATTCTTCGGTAGTCTCCTTCTTCCTTGCTCAGAGTTAGATCTCCAGCACCGGGGAGGGGGGAGCTCCTCTTTTCCTTCAAGAATGGTGAAACTTATGTGTCTCAGTGATCCTTTCCTTCCAACTGCCAAACAGGAAGTTTCAGTTGTCAGTTAAATCCAGTGCCTATAAAAGTGGAACTGGCTAAGGGTGTGAGGGAAGGAGGACAATTAGTTAGCTCTTTAGCCAGCTGCTTCCTGCTCTGAAAGCAAGATTTTTTTCTGCCAAAAGCTAGCAGCAGGGAACTGTAATTGAAGACACCTGGTTTTCTATTGCCTAAGCCACACCCCAATTAACTTCTCTCCTCCTGACTTAGCAAACTAAAAAGCTGATACAGTCCCCTTTCCATAACACACTCAAAACAAAACCCACTGATTCCTCTTTTTTACCCTAAATGAGACCCCACACTTCTAATAAAGCATCATTTTAGGATCTTTAGGTAGGATCTTTATAAATTGTTTAGTCATCACCTTCTCTAAAAGTTGGTCTACTATCTTATTGTCAGGTTGTAGCCATTTATAACAAAGTCCCTTAAGACGAGTATATGTTTCTTGAGGCGTGTCTATTGATTGCATTTTCAAAATTCAAAATCTCTGTCTATACGTCTCAGTATTAATATCATACCTTTGTAAGATTTCTTGCTTCACCCGGTCATAGTGCACAGCATATGACTATGTACCAATTGTGTATATCCTGTCAAATAAGGGGCCATTCAAATGACCCATTGTTCTGTGGGCCTTGAACAGGTCCTGGCAATCCTTTCAAATGTCATAAGATAGACTTTAATGTCATCTGTCTCTGAGATTTTAGTCAGTTTAATGTCCTTGGGAGCATTTCCAGTTCTATCTGAATGTCTAATACTAAGTGCTTGTATAGCCCTCATGGTGTCAGTCCACTTTGCATCTTGTCATTGGCAGTCAATTTCTCTTTGTTTATCCATTTCTAATTGCTATACATAATCATCGTAGTAGTTCACTTACATCTTCAGGTGCTGTTTATGTGATGTTTTCTCCAGCTTCCTGTATATTATTATCAAACTCAGGCTTTGTCTTGCTTTGTGCTCCTAGGTCAAGGCCAGGAAGAGGCTTTCCCCCAGTTTTTCTGCCATGACTCTGGTTAGCACTACCTGGATGCTGGGGTTCAGTAGCTCTTTTTGTTGCCCCATGTACATCTGCCTATTTGTATATCAAGGCCGTAGCCACTGGAAACGTCCCCATTACCCAGTCCAGAGGTTCTGGTGCCTATCTCATTTCTTACACCAATTATGTGTAGGAGTGTGGGAATGACAGATGAACAGTACGCAGGAGAGTCAGTTTTACACTCAGATGTGTGATGTCTATTTACAAACAACCAAAAAACTAAATAAATAAAAAAATTACTTTCTTCAAAAGAAAATTAAATACAAATGCTGAATCATAGCAGCATTACAGGAATAATCTTGGTTTTCAGGATTTTCCCAGTCAAGTAATCAATGGCATTCAGAAGACATGAAGGCTCACATGTCTTCCCTCCATTCAGGTCAGTATCCTTCTGAACAACAAATCAGATCTACATCAAGGGTACAAGCCTTATATACTATCCCCCAGGAGATCATGTAATCTGTCTTCTTTTTTGAAACAATTTTATTACAGCAGTCTTTTTATTTATACAATGCTAGCATATATACAGAAGAGAGAAAAAGTAATTTAATATTATTAAATATGGATACTTTTGCCTCCTATTCGAAAATAAAATAATGAATTTTCATTCAGACTGGGCTCCTCCCATTTTGTGAGGTCATAGCCTTTCCTAACATATAATAACATTGACATTAAGGCTCACAGTACCCTAAAGAAGCCCTTCAAGGAACCAGGTACATTGCTCCTAAATTTTTCTTCTCCATTTTTAAAGAAAATGAAACAGTTACAACACATAAAAAACAAAGGGTATAAAAAACAATACTGTCTATGCACAAATGGGTAGAATGTATGAGCCTAAGGCACACACCCCACCCATGCAGTTCCACACCCACAGACAGTTGTGCACAGGCTGGAATTCATGAAGGGCCACCACTTGTCCATGGACCCACCTCCCCAGTGCAGAAGTCTGTGCAGGGCAGCTGGGGTTGGAGTAGCGGACCTAGTCGGGCATCCAATCGGATGCCCTTCCTAGGTCCTGAGTGGATCACATATGTGGTAGTGCACAGGTCCAGGTGAATTAATAATTCCCTGCGCAAGTGCACACAGACCCATGTGGCCACCCATGCCTGAGCCCCTATGGCACAGTGGCCACTGACACACTGCCATCCTGTCACCCACACAGTGACTTCCCTGACCCCATTAAGGTACAGCACCACCACCCCAGCACATGACTGCACCTGTACCAGCAGTGCAGTAGCAGCAGCAGCCCCCTGCCACAGTACATCTATGCCCCATCCCCATATTGGCAATCATACCCACACATCACATTGCAGCCCCGACCCCAGAACAAGCAACTAGGTCCAATACCACCCCATACATAGGGAATGAACCCCCTCCCTGCACACACACACATCCACAAACACCCGACCTGGTACCCAAACAACTGATGTGGTGGCCAGTGGACCTCCCCCCACTCCCACGGCATCAACAACACTCACCCCCTCAATCCCCATACCTCCACTCAGTGGTAAGGCTTGGGATGGCAAGTGGCACTGCCTTCCTCACACCTCCTCAGCCACTGGCCATCCAAGTGATGCTGGGAGCACAACCCTATATATATACAGCATGCTCCCAGCATCACTTGGACAACCGGTGGCTCAGGAGGTGTGAGGAGGGCTGTGCCACCAGCCATCCAAGTGATGTTGGGAGCATGACCCTGTATATAGATAGCATGTTCCCAGCATCACTTGGACAACTGGTGGCTGAGGAGGTGTGAGGAGGGCTGTGCTACCGGCCATCCCGAGCTGTGGCACTGACCAGAAAGTTTAATTTTTTTCCTTATTGGCATTAAGCCGAGAATTGCAGTATTCCATTAAAAGTGTAGTAATTTTATAACTAGAGGGAGTGAGATACAACTGAAGTTGCTTGATTCCTGTGGTTAAGACCTAGGATTTGGAAGGGTATTTTTGCAACATTTTAAAAGTGTCCTGCTGGCTGAGAAGTAAGTTTTTATCCCTGGTTTCCCTGAAGCATTTTGTGTATTAGAATCAGACATAGCTGAGAGCCTACATTGAAAGGCCTGCTTACATCACAGGTGTCACTAGTCAATCAATTGGTTCTGAGTGGGGTTTCATCATTGTGCTGTCTTAGGCAACCTTCACAGTTAGAAGCCAGTCAAACTGATTTGGATTTTTCTGTTGGAGGCTGAGAACCTTTCTACCCTGCAAAGGACAAACTATAACTCCGTTTAGGACCTGGAAACCTGGTAAGGCATAATATTGTTGGGGACTTGTTAAGAAGGGGAGCTACACTTCCTACAGAAAGTTTCATTTTTTCCTTATTGGCATTAAGCAGAGAATTGCAGGATTCCATTAAAAGTGTAGTAATTTTATAACCAGAGTGAGCGAGATACAACTGAAGTTGCTTGATTCCTGTGGTTAAGACCTAGGATTTGGAAGGATATTTTTACAACATTTTAACCCTTAGGCTTCCGCCAACAAGATATCTTGTCCTAAAAACCTATGCGTTCTTAATCTTCCGGCAGCCTAAGTGTTAAAAGTGTCCTGCTGGCTGAGGAGTGAGTTCATTTTTATCCCTGGACTCAATAGAATGGTTTGTGTAGGAGCAGTGGTCTAGTAAATTGTGGTGTTAGTTGAATTACTATAAAGGGCAGTACCCACCAGGGTGGTGGAGTAGTTGTGAATTTGATTGTTTCTAACAGTCACCAGTGGTTGTGCACTACCACCCTCCTTCCCCATGCCCCACCCCAGGCGTGGCATTTCCTTTATAGCCAAAGTTCTGATATCACTTCCTTAACAGGTCTTGGGAAAGAACTGTCATATTATTAATAACTCAGCACAGTGCATAAAGGGTAAGTACACACCACAAAAAAAAATGTGTGTGTGTGTGTGTGTATATATATATATATAAATATATATATAAATATATATATATATATATATATATATATATATAACATATTGTATATTATAAGGGAGAGGGACATGTGGGGAGTGGTGCAATACACTGGCTGTGGGGCAGCAGTTTTCTGGAAGACATTCTGGAAACTGTGTTGCTGTCCTATTTGCAGGCAACTATCAGATCTGAGGGAGGATTTTGCCCACCTTCAGGCTGACCTGGCAAGGACTAAGGAGGCCTCCCCCACCCAAAGAGCACCACTGCCACAACCACTGCCTCAAAGGTTGCCAAGGATGAAGAGCAGTTGGACCACAGTGGGTTCTGGGAGGGTGCAGGTTGTGGAACAGAGGTGAAGCCCCCTAGTTGTACATCTACACAAATCATATGCCAGTCTGGAAGAGCAAGGTTCCTCTATGATGGCACCCTCAGTGGAGACCAAGAAGAATGCTGAGGACATCCACAAGGGAGACCCACAAAAAGGTGGCAAGGGACACCACAGGGGAAGGAAACAGCTTCTGATAGGGGACTCAATTCTTAGGGGGTAGGACTGGGGAAGGGAATAGAGAGGGAAGTAAGGTGCCTGCCTGGTGCCATGGCTTGGAGGGACAGGAAGCGAATCCTCAGGATTGCAGAAGCAGCATCACTGGAGAGGGAACTAGATATCATTGTCCACCTTGGGACAAATGACCTAGCTAGGCATGGGATCAGTGCAGTGCAGGGTGAATTTGTGGAGTTGGGAAGGGGCCTCAGATGGGTAGCAAGCATGGTAACCTTCTCAGAGGTGCTTCCAGTCCATGGCAGGGGTGAGGCTAGGGTACTGCACACCATGCAGTTTAATGAATGGTTGCAAACCTGGTGCAAAGCACAGGGCTTTGGCTTCATTGGGGACTGGGGGTCCACCTGCAGAGATAAAGGTCTATACTGGCAGGATGGTCCACATCTGTCCACAAAGGGAACCATGCTCCTAGGAGACAGGTTTAAGTGCTTCCTTGGCAAGCTTTTAAACTAGCCAAGGGGGGCAGGTGCTGATAAGAGGCAGGAAATTTCAAGCCTATTCCCACAAAACATGGCAGGTAGTAAGTAAACACTGAGGTACAGAGCTCAACACAGGGCAGGACAGGGGTAAATGGAAAAATAGACAAGGGCAATAAGAGCAGGGATGGTGGAAAAAAGGATAAAGCCAACATTAAATGGAGGGCAATGAGTACCAATGCCCACAGTCTAGGAAACAAGCTTCCTGAGCTAGTAGTCCTGATGGAAGATGAACAATTGGATATTTTGGCAGTCACGTAAACATGGTACACAGTCAGCATACCAGGGTACACAATCTACAGCAGGGGCAGGGAAGGTAAAGAGGAGGTGGAGTAGCTCTATGCATAAGGGAAGGGATCAAAGCTACAGAACTAAAAAGTAAAGGGAAGGACAAGAGGCACTCTGGGTCACCTTGGAGACAGGGAACGGCATCACAATCTGCACAGGGGTTGTATACAGACCCCCGTCTCAAGGGAATTAAATGGACAATAAAATGATAGAGAACTTTCTCAAAATGGCTGAAAAAGGGGAGATACTGTTGATGGGGGACCTGAATATGCCAGATGTTAACTGGATGACATGTACTGCAGCCACATCCAAGAGCAGGGTCATTCTCAATGCCCTGCAGGGGGCAGGCCTTAGACAGCTAGTGTTGGAACCCACTCGGGAGGGAGCAATACTAGACCTGGTACTCTCAAATGGAGAGAAGATCAAAAATTTAGAAGTCAGTAGACATCTGGGAACAAGCGACCACTGCACCGTGTACTTCACAATAAGCACAGCCATGGAGACAAGCCATATAAAAACAAGGATACTGGACTTTAGAAGGGCTGACTTTGGCAAAATGGGTGAATACCTGAAGAATGAACTAGCAAATGGCCAAAAAGGAGGGGTGGAAGAACAATGGAGAAAAATCAAAACTGCCATCATAGAGGCAACAAGCCTATGTGTGAAACAAATAAAGAAAACAAAGCAGAGTAAAAAACCACTATGGTTCTCAAAAGAGGTGTCATGGAAGGTTAAGAAGAAAAAGGCTGCATTCAAAAAGTATAAGGAATCACAGAAGGAGCACGACAGGGAACTGTATCAATTAAAACAGAAAGAAGTGGGGAAGGCAGTCAGAATAGCAAAGGCCCAAACCGAGGAAAAAATATCCAACTCAGTTAAGAAGGGGGATAAAACCTTTTATAGGTACATTAGGGAGCATAGAAAGGTTAAGGGAGGGATAGTGAAGATTAATAAAGGATGGGGGGAGGTGGGCAGAGGGAGACAGTGAAAAGGCAGAGATACTGAATGAATACTTTTGCTCAGTAGTCACAAAAGAAGATGAGGAAGAGTTACTTAAACCAGACAATAGAAGAACTCTGGGTAGGGGGGGTAGACACCAGTCCATTTACAGAAGAAACAGTCCTGAAAGAACTCCTGAAACTCAAGGTGGACAAAGCAATGGGGCCTGATGGAATTCACCCCAGAATCCTAAAAGAACTAAAGGAGGACCTAGTGACACCACTGACCACACTTTTTAACAAATAATGGCAGGATGGGGTGGTACCTGAGGACTGGAGGAGGGCAGATGTGATTCCCCTTCACAAAAGTGGGAGCAAGGCAGAAGCAGGAAACTACAGACCTGTAAGTCTGACCTCAGTGCTAGGGAAAATTATGGAATCACTTCTGAAGGAAAGAATTGTTGAGTACCTAGAGGCCAGTGGGGCACAGGACCCAAAGCAGCATGGATTTACAGCAGGAAGGTCATGTCAGATGAATCTAATTGATTTCTTTGACTGGGTGACCAAAGTAATAGACCAGGGAGGGGCTGTGGAGATGACCTACCTAGACTTTAGCAAGGCATTTGACACAGTCCCGCACAAAAGATTAATAATCAAGTTAGCCAGCCTGGGAGTGGGTCCCAGGGTGGTAGCCTGGGTAGCAAACTGGCTGCACAACAGGACACAGAAGATAATAGTGAATGGAACACATTCCGAAGAAAGGGGGGTTACTAGTGGAGTACCTCAGGGCTCAGTACTGGGTCCAGTCCTCTTTAACATCTTTATAGGTGACATTGCAGGGGGTCTGGAGGGAAAGGTATGCCTTTTTGCAGATGACACAAAGATCTGTAACAGAGTTGATACACAAGAGGGGGTAGAAAGATATGAAGAGACTTGATAAGGTTTAAGGAATGGTCAGACATATGTCAACTTAGATTCAATGTGAAAAAGTGCAAAGTAATGCACCTGGGAAACAAAAATCCAGGAGAAGAGCACACAATAGCAGGGGAGGTACTAACAACAACAAAAATGGAAAGGGACCTGGGGTAGTCATATCAGATGACCTAAAGGTGGGTAAGCAATGTGAGAAGTCAGTAAGGAGAGCCAGGGGATACTGGGATGCATAGGAAGGGGCATCACAAGTAGAAAAAGGGAAGTGGTTATATCCCTCTATACAGACAGTTGGTGAGACCCCATCTGGAGTACTGTGTGCAGTTTTGGAGAACTCATCTACGCAAGGGCATAGACAGGATGGAAGCAGTCCAGAGGAGGGCAACTAAAATGATGCAGGGTCTGCATCAGAAACCATATGAAGAGAGACTGAGAGAGCTTTAATACGTATACCCTTGATGAAAGGAGGGGCAGGGGGGACATGATAGAAACTTTTAAGTAGCTCAAGGGAATCAACAAAGTCCAGGAGGGTAGCATCTTTCAGAAAAAGAGATGTGTAAGAACAAGGGGGCACAATTTAAAGATAGAGGGGGGAGGCTCAGGGGTAATGTGAGGACTTTTTTTTCATGGAGAGAGTGGTGGATGCATGGACCCGCCTTCCTGGGGAGGTTGTTTGGTCTAAAACAGTGGGGGAATTCAAACATGCATGGGACAGACATAAGGCAATTATAGTGGGGGGTTGCAGGAAGTAGGCTGTTGGTAAACTAGAATCTGCAGCTTATCCAGTAGGTAGGGAAATGTGCAGACTGGGTGGGCCAAGTGGTCCTTAAATGCCGTCAAAGTCTATGTTTCTATATATGGACTGGAAGGAGTGTTGTCAGTGCTGTGGGGGTGGGAGGGTCCACTGGCCACCATGTAAGTTGCTGGGGTACTGGGTTGGGGTCAGGTGTATATGGACCAGGGCATGTGTCAGAGGGGGCCATTCATTATGTATGGGGTGGCATCAGACCCGATTGCTTGTTACGGGGTTAGGGCTTCCATGTGATGTGGGGGTATGATTGACAATATGGTGATGGGGCACAGATGTGACAGAGGTGGGGGTCTGCTACTGCACTACCAGGACAGGGTCAATCATGTGTTGGGGGGTGTTGAGTGCTATCAAGGACTGGCCACTACTGGGAGTGGCAGAGTGCAGGGCATGGGCTGGAGGGAGGTTCTGCTGAGGCTCTTCAGTGGGCGTGGGGGGAATCTTGAGCAGATCCGGGGATGGGGCTCTCCTGTGGTGGGGGTGTGGTCCTTGCACTGGGATGTGCCTGGGGCTACATTGTGTGCAGGAGGGTTCAGGTATACTGGAGAGGGTGGGATGCTGTTGTGCTGGTGGGTTTGTCGCAGGGTGCCTGGACTAGGTGAGGGACTTATCTCCTTTTGCAACACCTTTGGTGATCCTTTCCTCCATCTGCACCTTTGCTCCTCTCACTGCCTTACCTGCATCCTTCTAGTTTACCTGGAATACCTCCCTGTTCTCCTTCCTCTGTGTTTCTTTATACAGCCTGAATGTCACCCCTTTTTCCTTCACCACCTTTGCCATTTCCTTAGAGAACCATAGCAGTCTCTTTTTCTTTTCACTCACTTCCATCATGCAGATATTGGTTACTTTAAATATGCCAGCCCTTATTTTCTCCATTGTGTCTCTACCCCTCCCTCACATTCCCCACTTTGAGGCAGTTTCTGAGGCAATCTAGAGGAAGTTTGAGGGTGGGATGGATTGGACAAGGAGATAAAAGAGATGGGGAAGCAGTAGTATGCCAGTACTGAACTAATAAGGAAAAGTACTGGGAATGGCAATGAGCCTTAAAGGAGCATAGAGAGTGTTTAGAATAAAAAAGAGCACAAAGGGTAATTGATGGAGCATTAATGGTGAAATTACAGGAGGGGAAAAGGAGGTCCAATCTTGCCAGGGTGGACTTGGGTGCAGCACTGTGGACCTCAGCCACATACTCAAACATGATGTAGTATGGCTGTCCCAGTGGCGCTGATGGTTGAGGCACTGGACACCACACCTCATGCCATGCTGGCAACCCAGGTTCAAGAGCGACCTCAGGTTACCGGGGATCAGCAAGGGAGGAAGAGGACTGAACATCAGATGGACTGCTCTACTCCCCCTAGGATGGATGGGTTGTCATCCCGCTCCTTAGCTGCCCCCTGGTGGAGGCAGAAGGGCAGCACCAGAGCTAAGGAGGCACAGGAGTGCTGGTACATGGCATGCGCATGCCTCCACACATGCACACTCACACCACAAGGGGGAGGGGTGGGGAGAAAACCAGAAAAAGTGGGACTGGCAGGCTTTGTGATTGCTTGGTCACATCCTGATCCTGACTCATCCTAGCTTCTAGACTATGATCTGGGAGAGGGGCGAGCCAGCACTCTTCCCTCCTGCCCCGCCAAGAGGGATAATCCATGGAGGAACCATCAGGGAGGGTCTGGATTGGGACAACCGGGCTCTGAAGGACAAGCCCTCTGAGAGGGGTCCAGATCTGCCTGCCAATCCCGAGAAGGCAAAAAAAAAAATGTGGTAATGTTGAGAATGATCTCATGACTAACAGGGAGTGGATGACAGGATTTGCTGCGGTTACTGATAAGCCAAGCTTAGGGCAGAGTTTATGCAATAAGAAGCAAGGACAGATGACATCTAAAGGTCAGAAGGTACTGCTTTGATGAAAATGTCTTCTTCTTTTTTAATATTATTTATTTATTATTTTACTTAATTTGTTATAGGTTAAGTACACTGGAATACATTCCTTTTTTAGGTACGACCTGAGGTCCTAGCAGGTAGTACAATACAAAAGTACTTAAGATACAGTTATTAGAAATGCAGTATTTGACTTCTGATGTGGAGGACTGCAAGATGGCTGCTTGAAGAGAGAGCTCCCTCAGCCACCTTTGTAATTTCTGCTGTAACTGATGAAAGCCACTCCGTTGAGGACTGCTAAGGTGCATTGGATACTTTACTGACTTCTTAGAGTTTGTGTGGAAAGTCTTTAGACCACTTTTCAAGGAGTATTTTTGCCTGCCTAACTGTGTGCATCATTTGGGGCCTGTGCTGTGGTTCTACAAAATGGGTCCCTCGGAGGTGGCTGTTAAGCCGGAAGATCTGTCTGACATTCTTAAGATGCTACAGTCCTTAGTTCAAGGTATCCCCTCCATCAAAGCATCAGTGGCCCAGTTAGAATAACAAGTGGAGGAAGCTGAACATCACATAGCTGGTGCAGAGCTCTTTTGTATGCAGGTTGACTCTGCATCTACTCGACAGCAAGACAAAACCACAGCCTTGGAAGAGCAAGTTCATATGTTAACATTGAAGGTCGATGACTTCGAAAATCGAGGATGATGAAATCATTTGTGGATTACAGGGCTATCTGAGGGGACTGCAGGGGATATCTTTCCCCATTTGTTAAATTTTGCCAGGGATGTGCCCTTGGAAATAAAGCGCGAGCACCACTCCCTAGACCCTCGACCAGCCCGGAAATCCCCTCCGAGACCAGTGTTGGTTTATTTTCTTAGATTTTCTGTAAAAGAGCAACTTCTAAGATTGGTCAGGGAGTAGGAACCCTTGAAATGGAACGGGCATACAATATACTTGTTTAAAGATTTTTCTAAGCTGGGCCAAACAAAAAAAAAGCTTATATGGCTGTGAAGCGGGATCTGGCTTCCAGGAAAATACCTTTCAGTCTGCATTACCCAGCTGTGCTTAGAGTTCAGTGGAAGTACTGCTGGCACCATTTCCAAATCTGCAGAGGCACAGAACTTTATTCGATCTATATCTTTAAAACCCTCTATGAACAATTCCAGTCCAGGATCAAATCAGGATCGAGCTGACTGGCAGTCCTGGAAATCTGCTTCACATCAGACCAGCAATCTGTGATGGGCACTCCTTCCTCTCCCTCCTAAACTGTGTCTGAGCTCATTCCTAGAGTTGGGGAAAGGGGTTCAGGAGGCACACAGCCTAAAAGACAGAGGTAACAGAGGAAGACCTCAGTTTTATCTCAGTCGGGTGTGTCGGATACAGGAGACAACATGAATTGATCTAGGGCGGGTCCTCCAGCAGCTGTACAGGTCCACTCACCTACTCCCTATCCTAAGCACCCCTGACTTTCTCCAGGGCTTCTGGATCCAGTTATGGAAAGCCATGTGATGGACTGGGTGGATTATGAAGAGGACGACCTGATTGCAGCAACACAAGTGGACAATGCATCTGCACCGGGTATACGCGGTGCAGCTTTGGAGCAGGATGGAACAGGGGTGCTGGCTGAATCAATAAAGGAGTTGCTGGCACATCCTACTAAAAACAGCAACTGTTGGATCTCCTGACATTCTGATTTCCTGAGCCCAGGTGCTGAACTCTGTCAAGTTGATAGTTCATTTTTGTGGAGTCTTCAGTAGACTGGAGCTTCTTCCTGCTAAAGGCTTCTGTTACCTCATGCAACTCGTCAGCACAAGCGAGTTTCTGAACTTTGGGGAGTAGGGGTCTTGTTATACTTTCCCGGGCTATTTAGATGCTTTTGGGTTGGTTTGGATATGCTGGGGCCACTGTGTTATGTAGGTACATGTTGTTACATAAAGAGAGCTATATACAAATGTTTTTGCATATAATAATTCTGTTTTATTAGTTTTCATAACAGCTAAGGTTGTTTTCTTGTGAGGGGGTTCCTCTGCTTCTCCTAGGATAGACACTAGGTTTCTTAGGAGGACACTGGTTTGGGAGATATTATTAGCTGCTGTTTGGGGGTAGTTTTACTGATTGTTCTTAAACCCCTTTTTTTGGGTGGTGGGGGGGAGTTTTTAGGCTTTTAGTAGAGCAGTTCTTATGGGTGATATGCCCTCCTGTGCAGCAGCTGAGGAGTGGGTGGGCATTGGTGGGGGGTTCCACTGGCCCTTGGTTGCTCACTCCTTATGCAAAGTAAGGGTGGGATTTAGAGAGGGGGGGAGGCATTGGGTTGTATGGGTAATACTGGTATTCTCATACTAAGTTTGTCTTGGGTGTGTTGTGGGGAGGGGAGAGTTTAGGGATTGAGGGGGGTCTGGTCCATGGGGTTGTTGTTGGGCACTGTTATTACCATTGGTATCTTTTGATGCTTTGTTCTGGGGGGGTCAGGTGCTGTTTTTTTTTCCTTGGGACATCCACCGTTCAACAGACTGTGGGTCATACTATGATTAAATGTGTTATTTTTTATGTTCGCTACTTGACTCTAGGTTGGTTATTGATGCTGCTATGGCACACATAGCTTTATTATCATGGAATGTTAAAGGTTTAAATATCCCTGTGAAACATAAGAAGTTTTTTTTCCTTTTTTGAGGTCCTCTACTTGAGACTTTTATTACAAGAAACTCACTTATTGAAAAAAGATGTGGGTTATTTCATTTGTGGGTATTTTAGCCAGGCTTACTCAAGCTCTTACAGGTCAAAAAAGACGGGGGTCTCTATTTTAATTAAATGTGTCTGCACCTTAATTGTGGAGAAATGGATGGCAGATAAGGACAGAAGGTGGGTTTTGGTCCTGGACAAACTTGATTTGGTACCCCCTTACTGATAAATGTCTATGCATCTAACGAGGACTCTCCAGAATTGTTTCCTCCTTAGCGCAGATAATTTCTGAATGGTACTCTCCTCTAATGGCATTGTTTGTAGGGGGTGATTTTAATTTAGTCCTGGATCCGGTCATGGATCAGGACCCTGTTAAAAGGGAGGTTCCATCCCATCACCGGTCTATGAAGGCATTAAACCAGGTTATTTTGGAGTTTCAGTTACTCGGCTGCTGACAGCTCCTTCATCCTACCACTGAGGACTATATGTTTAGGTCTTCCAGACTGGACTATTTTCTTGTAGTGCAGCTTACTTCTGATTTGCTGGATGCAGGGCACAAACCTATATTACTCTCAGATCATGCTCCGTTAAGCCTAGTGTGGAGCCCTGGGAAAGTTGTTGCAAGGACTCCACGCTGGTGGTTTAACCCCTCTTTACTGGGCTTGGAGGATTTCAAACAGTGGTTAATAGGGGAGATTGAGTTTTATTTTGCTGTTAATACCACTCCATAAATATTGGTGCTTACTCTGTCGGATGCATTTAAATCTTTTATTCACGGCCGAATTAGTTCTTATGCCTCGTATGTTAATAAACAGTGGTATCAAGAAATAGAAGTGCTTATTAGATCTCTAGAAGAAGATGTTTATACTTCTGCCTTAGGTAGGGATGACAAATTAGCAGAAATACAGCAATGTAAAGAGAAATTACATGATATACACCATTATAAGACTGCTTGAGTTTTTTTCTTTATGTGGCAGGCATATTGGGAGTCTGGGCGATAAAGCAGGAAAGCTTTTGGCTTACCAGTTAAAGAAACAGACCATGGAGGCTCAGGTTCCATAGTTTCAGGGTCAGAGGGTGACCTCATATTGGATGCGAAGCTGATGGCCAAAGAATTTCGAGGGTATTATATGAAGCTTTATTCATCTTCAGTGGCCCCTACCTCAGATCACTTTAAGGAGTTTTTCTCTGTTATTAGGTTACCTTGTTTGTCATCAGAGGTGGCGGCTTCATTAGAAGTGGATATATCTTCTCAGGAGGTACAACAGGCTATTAAAGCTTTATCTCCTGGTAAGGCACCAGGCACAGATGGGCTTAGTGTTGAGTTTTATCAGGGTTTTGAACCTCTACTCACTGATCATTTGCTAGAGGTTTTGGAAACTGTTACGACCTTGAGGGAAGCAACTATCACTGTCCTGCCTAAGCCTGTGAAAGATCCTGCATTTTGTAGCAATTACTGTCCAATTTCCCCATTGAATGTAGACCGCAAGATTTTTGCTAAGATTTTGGCTACACATCTAGAACATTTTCTTCCTTCTTTGATAAGTAAATCTCAGTTGGGCTTTATGAAGGGTAATCAGGGCAGTGATAATTTATGTACGGTCGTAGACCTTATCCACATGGCAGGTCAGGGACTGGATTCTGCTGCGCTGATTGAGTTAGATGCTGAAAAGCATTCAACTCGACTGAGTGAAAATATTTGCAGTTTGCTATTGCTCAGTTTGGTTTTGGCCCCAGTTTAGGCACTGGGTGGGGTTTCTTTATCTCTCTCCCAGAGTGAGAAGCCTGGTTAATGGGGTATTATCTGATTATTTCCCCGTGTTCCAAAGTACTAGACAGGAGTGCTCCCTAAGTCCCCTACTATTTTTACTGGTAGTGGTACCTTTAAATCTGCCTCTGAGTCAACATCCTAAGATTTTAAGAACCCTGTAGGGAAGGCTCATTATGTTACATTGCTGTATGTAGATGATTTGCATTTGGTGGGTATTTAGTTCAGTTTATTTGGTGGTGGATTTGTGTTGGAGGAGGGTGGGGAAATTGGAATGAGTGTGTATCTGTGAATAAGAATTGTTCTTATTTTCTAGGCTTTGGGTATATTGCTTTTGGGTAGGAGGGTGGGGAGGATTGGAGTGAGTGTGTGTGTGTGTGTGTGTGAATAAGTTTTCTTTTATTTAAATCTTTTTTGCAACATCTAACTTATCCACTCTCAAAGTGGATTCAATGAACTTTTTTTGTTGATACAAGCTATTATGTTGTGTTTGTTCTACTGTATATTCTATTCAATTGTTTTCTGCACTATTATGTGATATCAAATGTTCACTGTCTTTTATATATACCACTTGTGGTGTTGACATGCCTAGTTTCTGTTTTGTCACAACCATACCATTCCATTTTTGCTCATTCAGTGATTACCCCTGTACCAAGTCCAGAATAGGATTCCTTTCATAGTTGCCTTGACTGTCTGTATGCTATCAAGCAAGTTTTAAAAAGGTTTTTCATGCAACTAATAACACTGTGTTGTAATCAATAATAAATTGTTTTTCTAGCTTAAAAGGAAAAAATGTAGCTTGTATTATAATCAAGACCCCGAGTTTTCCGTGATTCCAAAGGGTGCAGCAAACTGTGGAAATATCCACGGAATTTGCCGTCACCCATGGAATTCGCGGCCACCTGCGGAACAATCGTCCTTTAGAGGTAGAACACTTGGTTTGCTGGCCGAGGCACCTAGCTTCGCCTGAGCTCTTTCCTTCTAAGACTGCTTGAAAGGCAGAGTAGAGAAACTTACCAGAGCAAGGGAGAAGGATTAAGACTTAGTTTGGCTAAGCAGATTTACTGTGTGGTGGTGTTTTTATTTTTTACTCACAGGGATTGCTACTGTTTGTTGCTAACATTTCATTGCTTTATTTTTCTCTGATTCAAATTGTTGTTGCTGGTATACCTTCTTCTGCATTATTACAAGGTGTGCCTACAGGTGTGTGTAACAGATTACTGCTGTAATCTTCTGATTCAAATTGTCTTTTGCAAGGTATATCTTCTGTTACTGCTTTATTTTTCTCTGGAGCAAAGTGTTTTTACAGGGTATATCTTCTCTGAAATTATTACAGGTGGTGCTTTACAGGTTTTACAGTTTTATCTAACATTAGGATAAGCTTTCAGGGTTACTGCATTTGTTGTTGACTGATTGTTTCTGCTCTTACCTCCTTGTTCTTTCATCCGTGGTTCTTCTTTTTAGGCAGGGGAAGGGCCCAGCCACCCACCCCATCCCCAACCACCCCACACTACACTCCTTTTATAGGGTACCACAGTTGTGACATTTCCTGTGGCAGAGCAGGAAGGGGCGGATCAGTGGGGCCTCCACAAGGTGATCTCATTTACAGGGGCACTAGTAATTTAACATGTTATAACAAGTTAAACAAAGCACAATTAAACCATTACTTGCATTTGTTTCCTTTTTTTTCCTTCTAATTACTCTGACTAGGTTACAAACCCAGCAACTTATTTGGAATGGATTTCATTAACTGCAGGTACTGTGGAACAATTTTCAGAAGGACAGTCTTACAGGATTTAGGACACTGTCCTACATGCTGGGCCTTTGAGATCTTAGGGCTCAGCTCCGGCAGCATGGGCAGAGATTGCACGCCTCAAATTTCATATTGAAGAGGAAATACATTATAAGAACCACCCGCCATTTTCCCAGCATCCAACAGAAAACCCGCACCCAGAGGGTAGTTGGTCCAGGAGGTTGGCAGGTGGTTAGGAGGAGCAAATCAGGTGCCCCATCACTCTCTGCTCTCCAACACATTACCTCCAAAACCATATAAACACTACAAACAGGTATCTGCCTCTATCTCTGAAATCAAATAAAGAGAGGAAGACACTGCAGAGCAGGACACTGCGGCACAGGAGCTAGCACAACAAAACTCACCCAAATCAGGAACCAAAACTAAACAAGCACAAAGGAAATCCAAAAACTTCTGATCATAGGAGACTCCATGATTCGGGAGTTGATACCCATCTCCAGCCAGGGGTGATGGTCAGATGTCTCCCAGGTACATCAGCGTGAGAGACACTGACCGCATTGACTAAAATTGTTCACAAAGCAGGAGAAAACATTGATGTCCTAGTACACATAGGGACTAATGATCTCACCAGCCGGTCAGTTGTGGAGACCAAGGAACACCTGACTAGGCTGGGTGACAAACTATCATCTATTTCGTCTGGCATCTCCTTCTGAGATCCTGCCAGTCTGGGAGAGGGAGCAGATGGACAGAAGGTCGAAGGGGAGATAGGGGAGCTAAACACGTGGCTCAAGGACTGGTGCCAGGAAAAGGACACAGATTTGTAGGAACTGGCAACAGTTCTGGGAGCGAAAGTTCTTTAAATTTGATGGACTGCATCTGACTAAAGAGGGAGTCAGTGCATTGGGGCAGAAGTTTGATGTCTTTGCAGAATATTTAAACTAGCAAATGGGGAGAGGGGTGCAGCACCCCATACGTCGAATGGGAAGAACACCCCTCCCCCCTCAGCTAGTGGTCAAACAGGAATTCAGCGTGTTTGCCGTTCATTTGCATCACCAGGTAAGAAAAAAGGTTTGTCTCCTCATACGATGCACAGGGGTAATGCCAAACTTCACCCGACAACTAGCACACCAAAATCTGGCCAATGGAAAATCATGTACACAAATGCTCACAGCATGGGAAATAAGATCCCAGACCTGCAGGCAATAATGTCAGAGGCTAAACTGGACATAGTAGCAATTAGTGAGACGTGGTTTACCAGTAACCACACTTGGGAGACTTCAGTACCTGGCTATGTATTGTTCAGAAGAGACCGAGGTGCAAAAAGGGGGGGAGGAGTGGTCCTGTATGTTAATGAAAATATCAAAGCTACAGAAATTCAGAATACACGTAAAGAGCCAGAAGAGCTGTGGGTCACCCTGGAAACAGGAAATGGGACAGCCATAAGAACTGGGGTTGTCTACAGGCCCCCAGACCAGAGGGAGGACATAGACACATTACTGTTAGAAGATATACAAAACATGACAGCTAAAGGGAGGTTCTGATAATGGGAGACTTCCAACATGCGGATACAGATTGGTCAATACCAGCAGGAACATCTGCCAGAACTAGACTCATAGTGGATTCCCTGCAGGGAGGGCCTCAAACAACTGGTACAGCAACCCACAAGAGACAGGGCTATCCTAGATCTAGTACTGACTAACAAAGAAGGATCACAGATCTCCAGGTAGAAGGTCACCTGGGGGCCAGTGACCACATGGTATGGTTCAATTTGGCTACTACATCTAAATCATCCCATTCCAAGGCAAAAATATGGGACTTCAGAGGAGCTGACTTTGATAAGATGGCCAACAGAGTTAAGCTAGCCCTGGCAAAAGAAAAACAGATGAGGGGTACAGGCAAAGTGGGCAAGCATTAAGGATGCAATACTTGAAGCAACATCCATTGTGTTAGACAGAAAAGGAAGTGCAAAAGAAGAAGAAACCACTTTGGTTCTCAAATACAGTAGCAGAAAGGTCAGAGCCAAAAGGCTGGCCTTCAGGAAATATAAGGGAACACAGCGGGATGAAGATAGGGAGGCATACCAAACTGCCCTAAGGGAAGCAGGTAAGGCAGTAAGGCAGGCAAAGTCCCAAACTGAGGAAACACTAGCACGAACAGTAAAGGTGACAAGACTTTCTATAGATACATTAGTGAAAGGAGAAAGTCCAGAGGGGTATTGCTAAGCTTAATGGAGAAAAGGGAGCATGTGAGGAGGAGGACCCTAAAGGCATCTATCCTAAATAGATACTTTTGCTCAGTATTTACTGAAGAGAAGGTAGGGCAGGGCCCACAGCTCAACATCATGGACACAGGGGAGGGAGGAGCACTACTCCCTTCACAAAAGAAAGGGTCCTACAAGAACTTGCTAAGCTCAGGGTGGATAAGGCAATGGGACCTGATGGCATACATCCCAGGGTACTTATGGAGCTAAAGAAGGAACTAGCAGAGCCATTAGCAGAATTGTTTAGTGAGTCTCTGAGCACAGGAGAGGTCCCAGAAGACTGGAGAAGGGCTCATGTGATCCCGCTCCACAAGAGTGGTAGCAGGGAAGAGGCGGGGAACTACAGACCGGTCAGTCTTACCTCAGTAGTGGGCAAGATTATGGAGGTGCTCCTTAAGGAAAGGATAGTGCAACACCTGGAATCCGTAGGGGCACAGGATCCAAGACAGCATGGGTTTACAAAAGGAAGGTCCTGTCAAACTAATCTCATAGATTTCTTTGACTGGTAACCAGAGTGAGTGGACCAAGGGGAGCAGTTGATGTCACTCTACCTTGACTTCCAGCAAAGCTTTTGACACTGTTCCGCATAGAAGATTGATAAATAAGCTGGGTAGGCTCAGGTGGGTCAGAAGTTGGTCAACTGGGTGGCAAACTGGTTGACTGGCAGAAAACAGAGAGTGGTGGTAAATGGTATACAGTCAGAAGAGATGCAAGTCACAAGTGGGGTACCTCAGGGATCAGTCCTGGGGCCAGTCCTCTTCAACATCTTCATTAGTGACCTTGCAGATGGACTAGAGGGTAAGGCTTGTCTGTTTGCAGATGACACCAAGATCTGCAACAGAGTAGATGATCCAGATGGGGTGGGCAGAATGAGGAGAGATCTGGATAAACTAGCAGAATGGTCAGAAGAGTGGCAACTGGGATTTAATGCAAAGAAGTGCAAAATCATGCACATAGGGAAGAGAAACCCTGAAGCCACCTATAGGCTGGGAGGGGAGTTGCTAGCAGTCACAAAGGAAGAAAGAGACTTGGGCATCATCATCACTGATGACCTAAAATCATCAAAGCATACCTCTAAAGCAGTAGGTAAGGCTAGGGGGTGTTAGGGTGTATTAGTAGGGGTATCACAAGTCGTAAGAGGGAGGTAATAATCCCTCTGTACACGACACTGGTTAGGCCCCATCTGGAGTACTGCATGCAGTATTGGAGGCTACACTTCACAAGGACATTAACCAAATTGAGGCAGTCCAGAGAAGGGCAACCAAAATGGTGCAGGGACTGCATCAGAAGACATATGAGGACAGATTAACGGAGCTCAATATGTATACCCTTGAGCAAAGGAGGGAGAGGTGATATGATCGAGGCATTCAAACACCTTAAGGGCATAAACAAGGTGAAAGAGTCTAACATGTTTAAATATAAGAAAAATAGCAGGACAAGAGGACACAGCATGAGATTAGAGGGAGGCCGATTAAGGGGGAATGTGAGGAAGTTCTTTTTCGCGGAAAGGGTGGTGGATGCATGGAATGGCTTACCACAAGAGGTGGTGGCTATGAATACAGTGCAGGGCTTCAAACAGGCATGGGATAGGCATAAGGGAGCAATACAAATGACTATGAATAGATAGGTCACTGACAGAGCAAAGGCCGATGGCACATTTATAAGTAGAAAAAGAAATGGGCAGACTGGATGGGCCTTGCGGTCCTTATCTGCCGTCAACTCTATGTTTCTATGTTTATGTTCTGATGGGGGTGCCCGGGCCTCCTACAACAGTCCTGAAACAGCGAAGAAGGATCTTGCCCAGAAGTTGCCCAACTTATTTCCCACTACATGAGTGTTTATTTCACTCTACTGTATTACATTGTCTGCTTAAGTAGTACCTATTGGGGTTGTACAGATGGTTATGGTTCAGAGGGCTCACATCGGGAAGGTTTTATGTTTCTCCTTGGGTGGAGCTGTGGGGGGAGATGAGGGGGGGTCCTAGAGGGGGTATCTGGCTCTCTGTTTTGGCTTTTCCTCATTCTCTGCTTTGTCTCCCTCTCTTCCCTGCTCCTTCTCTCTTTCCTCTCCCGTTGTTGCTGAGGGGCCTGGGTTGGTCTCTGGCAGCCTTGTGGTTTGGCGATGCGAGTTGTTTGCTCTGAGGGTAGTGGGCAGTATCTCCCTCCCTAAGCCGGAACTCGCATTTTGGTGTCGGCTCCCAGGGACCTATTCATGGTGCACAGGTCTGAGGTTGTTTTGGTTCCTCTCATTCCCCGACTCTACCAACTGATACAGTTTTTGGGGATGACCTTCCCCCTCACCTAATTAGCCCCATGGGCCTTTGCCTAGCCTAGCAAACTCCCTAATCACTGAGCAGAGGTTCAAAGTGATTGCCCGGCTCACATGTGCAGGGCTTGTCTTTAAACTGGGTTGGGTGGTCTGGTGCTATCTCCCAACAACCTATACACTCCCTATTTAAGCTTCCTTTGCTGACAGGGGTGCCCAATCCCCCGTTGGCTTCACTTTCCCCCCCAAGTTGCCTGGTGCCATGCTGGGAGCCCACCCCAGTGTGGCAAAAGCTTCCTTTGCCGATGGGGGTGCCCAATCCCCCGTCAGCTTCACTGTCCCTCCCAAGCTGCTTGGTGCCATGCTGGGAGCACACTCCAGTGTGGCAAAAGCTTCCATTGCTGATGGGGGTACCCAGTCCACCATCAGCTTCACTGTCCCCCCCCGAGCTGCCTGGTGCCATGCTAGGAGCCCACCCCAGCATGGCAAAAGTCCCTCATTGTGGCTAAAACCAAAAAAAAACCTGAAACAAAAAAAAACTTCTCTCGTTGATTCTTTTTCCCGCCTCCCCAACCCACACTCACCCTCTGTATATCCACCTCCCCACATCCCCCACCGCACCCTCACCTCAACCCATACTTACCTCCGGAGCCCAGCGCAACGATTTCGGTGGACTGGGAACATGTATGCACTCTTCAAAGCTGACTACTTCTAGAAGAAATGCTGGTAAGCTGTATAATGGCATAAATTGATTTTTTCAACTTTAGTGCATATCTCATCCATTTCTGGAATTTTTTCACTACATTTTCAACATGGGGTTTTTGGGGCCCCATCTCATGAACTGTGACACTGCTATTTTGTTAATCGGTCCTGAAAGGTGGTTCCGCAGTCACTGTGCAGAACCACCTTTCTGGAATGATTAATGAAATGACAGTGTCACAGTTCATGAGGTAAGTTCCCAAAAACCCTATGTTGAAAATTTGGTGAAAATATTCCCCAAAATGACTGTTTTACGAGTGTGTGTTGCACAGTTCCTATGCACGCTCGTAACTTCAAGCATTTTTAGTATTTTCACTCCAGATTTTCAGTATTGACATTTTACCACACCTCCTTATGAACAATATAACTGTCATTTTTCACATCTCACCCAAAACGTGTTTTTGCACATGTAGCGCACAATGGCACGGTCGGTGTGCGAAATCAATGTTCCAGACAGATTAATAAAATCACAGTGACACTGTTCATGAGTAGTGGTCTTAAACTGGCTATGTTAAAAATTTGGTAAAAACATTCCACAAAATGACTGTTTTACGAGCGTGTGTTGTGCAGTTCCTACGCACACTCGTAACTTCGAACATTTTTAATATTTTCACTCCAAATTTTCAGTATTGCCATTTTACCACACCTCCTTATGAACAGTACAACTGTCATTTTTATAATTTCACCAGAAATGTGTTTTAGCGCATGTAGCGCACAATGGCACTGTCGGTGTGTGAAATCAATGTTTGGGACATATTAAGAATATCACAGTGATACTATTCATGAGCAGAGGTCCTAAACTGGCTATGTTGAAAATTTGGTGACAAACACCCATAAAATGACTGTGTTATGAGCGTGCATTGTGTCGGATTTGGCAAAAAAAAACAAAAAAAGGAAAAAAAATTAAGGGTAACAATGTACCGCAGAATTGCCGCAGAAATTGGTGTTGAGTGCCTCAGAAGTTCTGTGGCAAATGAGAACCCTGCTGCAGAACTTTGCTCTGATGTGCCGCAGAAAAATTGGGGCCCTGATTATAAATAGAATAGTAGATAGATGAGGTTCTATTACAAGGGAATAATACCATTGCGAGGTTCTGGGAACAAGAACCTTGAGATGGTATTACTCTCGAGTGATAGACCCTCACCTATTTTTAATTTTTTGTAATATATGGAGCCCAGTTTTGTTTGCAGCAGTTCTGTGAATGTGGTGCTGTGAGGCAGTGCTGCCGCTGCAGTGAGGATTCGCTCACTCACTCTGTGTGTGTGTACTTTCCATCCACCCATCACCACTGCTCACCCATCCACCCACAAACTCGGTCTGTGTCTGTTTTACTTGAAAAAAGGAAGTCTTACCTTGATTCTTTAATCAGACAGTTGTGGGGAATAAAAAAAAATGATGCCCGTAAAGCGAAGGAACGATATTCTCTCGCTTAGCGAGACACGGCCGTCATGTTTTTTGAATGGTTCTGCCCACTCACAGAGGAATCGGTTCCAATCAGGAGGTGCGGTTTTAGGAATGTCAGCACGCAGGGCTAGGAGGTTGCCTTGGGGATGTCAGGTACTAGTGTATGCTATTGGAAGATCTTGCGGTTGCGCTCTTGAGGTTTGGTGATAATCAAGGCCACTGATTTACGGTGATTAAAATAATGAAATTCTGTTTTCAAGACTTCAGATTCCGGAATTACACCGGTGATTGTTACTCTAGTTTCCGGATTTTATTGGGATTCTGCTATCATTCTTTTAGTATGTGCATAAGTAATCAGAATTAAAGAAGGCTTAATATACAGAGCATTAAATAAAGCAAATTGAAAATAGTACAGGAAGGAATTAAAGGAAAAACACGAGTTTTGTACATCTACTGATCTGATATAAAATGCCAGATTCCATGAAATCTTTGCTTTTACCGGTCTTCAGGCAGCCCTAATTCCAGAATTTTACCAGATTTTCCGGTAAAAACCGAAAAACAGTGGCCTTGGTGATAATACTATCATTCAGAGCTTGAACGATAGTATTATGAGCTCTGAACGATAGTATTATCACTTGCCAATGATAGTATTATCACTTTGGGTACTGCTGTATTACCGGGATTTTTTTGTATGGGATACTATGGTATTATTTAGGTATCTCCATATATTACAATAGCTTAAACAATTATGTAAGGTAAAAGTATTAGAATGCAATTAACAGATTAAGATCAAAAGTGTTTAGTTATGCTAAACTTATATACTAATCAAAGTATTATCTGTGGGGGTTCAGGGCTCCCCTTGGGTCTTCTCTCACCCCCATGGTGGGGACTGTTATATTATGGCAGGAATGCTACAAAAGTGTTATAAGTGTATACTGTGATATTATTACATGAATGCTATAAAAGTGTTATAAGTGTAAAACAGGTTTTAACTAAAATGTTAAGGCCAGGTAAAATGTTATTAGAATGGGGTGAAGGAACATGTGTTGCATCCTAGCAGTTGTTCTAGTCAAGGCAAATTCACTGTGCTTGACAAGAATATTTTGTACAAAGCACTTTATTCTTTTGGTGCAAAATAAAAGGTCATGACTAAACTTTTAAATTTAGCCATCAGAGACAGCTGTGCAAGCAGAATGAGAGGGTATGTGCAGAGCTGTCTGGGCTATTTCCCTATTTTATGTTGTTTTTGTCTAAATCAAATGTCAACTGAATTTTTTTATGTAGCAACTGCTGACAGATGTATCTTGTGATAAGTGTATCCTGGGCCCTTATCTCATGACTTATTGTTTTGCCTCTTTTGGCTAAGAGGTTTTAATAACCTTGGAATCCCCCTTCCCTGCATTTTTTCTTTGGTAAACGATCAGTGTATAAATAAGACTTGAACTATAGGTCCTGTGTGTCCAAGAGGAAATAGTCATGCCATGGATTCTTGAGACATCCAGAGAAAAAAAGAGCAATGTTGCTTAATTTCCTCTGTACACCTGTAGCCCTGGTGGTGAAAAGCCATCAGCTGTTTAGACTTAATCATGTTAGAGGTAATTTTGTTAGGGCTTATTTAGGTATTAATAAATTGCAACTAGTTTAAAACAACATCTGGTGTCAGGTGGTTTTATTGGATTACTGGGGACCACTGACCATGAACCTTGTACTTTTACTACCTCACTGTCATCAGTGTGGTATAGTTTTGTTTATTTACACATTCATGGGGGCCTGGGCATAGGCTGCAGGATTTTCCTTATTTAGCACCCTCCCGGTGTGATGGGGAATTTCCTGCAGGAGGTTGCTGAATTCATCGCTGGCGAAACTTTGGAAGCCCCCCAGATGTATTGTCCTGCGGTATTTCAATGTTTGGGCTGACGACGAATCTTCTCAGCTTGGTCATAACCTCTTCCAGACCATGTCATCGCTGGGCCTGTCACATGTTGTTTCTGCCTCGACTCACCAGGGTGGGCACATGTTGAACCTGATGTTCTCACTGGAGCTTGAGATAAATAATCTCAAGATTGATCATGTTGTATGGTCTGATCACTGCACGGTGCGGTTCATGTTCAGGGTTCCCATCAGAGGCCATCCCCCTACAGAGATGATGAGCTGTCTTCCTTGTGGGGATTGATTCTGGATGGCTTTTTGGCAGCAGCTGATTTATCTGATGTGGGAAATGCTTGCATTGGAGGCGTTGGTACTATGGTGGGCTTTTTATAATAGAGTTCTATCTAATGCCATGGACTCCGTCGCACCTGTCTGTGTTTCACCCAAATCTTCCTACCTGAGGTCCCGATGGTTTGATGGGGACCTCGGAAAGTTGAAGAGAAAGTGTTGGAGATTGGAGTTCTGCTGGAGGAAGTCCTACCTAGAGGTTGACAAACTGACCCTGCGTGTGCATTATCATGCATACCAGGGGGCAATCAACCATAAGAAGGCAGTGTTTCTGTCTAGGAGATTGCTGCTGGGAAGAACCGACCAGCTGTACTTTTTTGGACTGTGGATAGGCTACTTTGTCCAGCCTGTCTTCAACCGAGGAAGGTTTTTTCTAATGCTGAATGTGAAGAGTTTCCAGTATCCGGCAGGGGGTTCCTCCAGTCAGCAGTGCCATAGCTGGTCACCCGAAGTTTTCTGAGTGCACTCTGCCTGGTTGGGGGGAGTTTAGACCAGTGGAGGTAAGTGAGATCATCTGGGTGGTGACCAATCTGAAGCACACCTTTTGCGAACTGGACCAGGTGCTGACACATTTCTTGATGAAATGCGTCAATGCCATCAGCCCAGTGTTTGCTCTGATTGTCCGGTGTTCTTTGTCTGAGGGGGTCTTTCCTGATGCCTTGAAGGAGGCATTAGTGAGACCTCTCTTAAAGAAATGATCTTTGGACCCAGAGATTAGTTCAAATTACCGACCTAACTCCAACCTTCCCTTTTTGGTGAAGATTTGGGAGACGGTGGTGGTGCTTCAGTTGGAGGAGCACCTTGAGACCCACGAGTTGTACGAACATTTCCAGGCAGGATTTTGGGTAAGGCATAGCACAGAAACCACACTTGTTCAGGTGCATAATGACATTCTTAGGGCTAAGATCAAGGAGAAAGGACAATTATTGTTCTTCTTGATCTCTTGTCACTATTTGACACTGTGGACTATTGTGTGTTACTTGACCACCTCAGGGAACTCTGCAGACTACCCAGCACTGTCATCTGCTGGTTTGAGTCCTTTTTAACCAACAGGAGGCAACATGTTATGATGGGGAATTTCTCCTCCACCCCATCCCCCTATCTTGTGGAGTTCCTTAGGGGTCGGTGTTGGCCCCAATGCTGTTGGCAGTGTATATGCCACCCCTAGGAGGGATCATTAGGAGATATGGCTTGGGTTTTGAGTGCTATGGTGGTGATACCCAGCTATAATTATCCTTTGCCCCAGGAACATCCAACGCAGTGGATGTTCTAAACAACTGCCTTGCTGAGATCAATGATCAGATGGCCTCTAGCTGGTTGCGACTGAACCCTGAAAGATGGTGGTATTGGTGGTGGATTCGAACAGAGTGCGTAATACGATGGCCTCTGGATCAGAGACTGGACTTGTTCTAGGATCTGTCCCATTGAAGGCCTCTTCTATGGTGCGGAATCTTGGTGTCATTCTGGACAGGAGTTTGACAATGGAGGGGCAGATATCTTACACCATCAGCTCCAGTTTTTTCCATCTCAGAAATGTTGCCAGGATAAAGCCCCTTGTTCCACCTCTGGACCTCCCCACTTTGATACATGCCTTAGTTACATCAAGGCTTGACTATTATAATGCACTCTACCTTGGGGTCATGGGAGGATCTTTCCACAGAATACAGCTAGTGCAGAACGCAGCTGCCTGGTTACTTACTGGGCAGTCAGAATTTTGCCACATTACACCAGTATTGTGTGTGCTACACTAGCTGCTGGTCAGGTGGAGGATCCTCTTTAAGGTGAGTCTTCTCACCTATAAGGCCCTACAGCTCAGGGCCTTGGTTATCTGTTAGACCTTCTTGCACCTGCTTTCTCAGTTTACCCCCTCTGTTCCTCCTGTGGGGGCCCCCCTGGTGATTCCCAGGATGAGGTTGAAATCAGCTGGTGACAGGGTGTTTAGTGTCACCTCCCCTGTCCTGTGGAATTCACTGCCCCTCAGGGTAAAGGTGGCTAATACTTTGGAGGTATTCAAGGCCTGCCTTAAGGCCCTCCTATTTGCCAAGGGTGTTTTGGATTAAGATGTTTGACTATAGCTATCAGTAATTTGAATTTAACATTTATGGGAAATGTTTTATGTGGAGTTAATTATTTATACGTTTATAATTTTTTCTTTGCTTCTACTGACTTATCTTTGAATATGTGTTTATCTATTTGTATGGCACCCAGAGCCTCCGGGACTGGGTGTCTCTTTTTAAATAAATTTTGCCTTTCCTTTTTTGTCTTGCCTTGCCTTGATGCACACAAAGATGGACACCTTACTCCCTAAGGCTTGGAGGGCGATAGTATCTTTTGGGGACATTTCAGGGCTTCAGATCAATTGGGGAAAATCAGAAATTATCCCTATCTATGGGGCAGATCCGGCCTGGGCAACCTTAAGGTCCCACAAGATGCATTGGTTTCTGGATGGGGTGAAATACCTGGGAATGCACATCTCTGGCAACCTTAGAAGCATGTGTTTCAGGAATTTATCTTTTGTTTTGGAGTAGTTCCAGCTAGATTTCAGTAGATGGAAATGGTTGGGCTTTTCCCTTCTGGGTAAAATTGCTACAATTAAAATGATGGCATTCCCTCAAATTTTTTACAAATTAAGCAATTTGCCTTTTCAGATCCCTTAAGGGATTTGGGATAAATTTGATAAGTTATTATTTGATTTCATATGGGAGGGGCATCCTCCCAGATTTAGTAGGAAACTTTTACATGCTCCTGGAGTTGCTGGTGGCTGGAACATGCCCTGGTTGTGGGTGTATCATTTGTGTACAGGGGTTAAATGAGCTTTACAATGCATGTCTTCTGTCCCCTTGCAGCCTTTGTTGTGGGTGGATATTGAATGGGTTTTGGTGGGTGGTACACCATTGGCTGTTTTCCTAACATCTCCAAGAGTTTCCTTTTGAAAGGTTACTTTCCCAATGTCCTTTTCCCATTGGGAATGGTACCAGTATTGTAAGGTCTTGGACTGGGCTCCTCCTTTCTGGGTAGATATGAACCTTTGTGGGATAATTTGGCTATCATGGTTGGAGATCGTACCATCTCCTGGCAAAGCTGGGAATCCCAAGGCATCCAGGTGATAGGTGATGTTATAGATATTCATTCAGGCCTCTTGATATCATTTTCTGACCTGCAGGATAGATTTCATATTCCCTCAACCCACTTATGGCACTGTTTTCAGCTGTGCCACATGCTATTCTGTAAGGTTTGTATGGCCACCCATATAAGACAGTCCCCAGTTAATAGTTTTTTGCAAAAATGGTTTAAGGTTTGTAGAGGTCATTTGAGTTTGTTGTATAAGGAACTGCAGAAAGTGTTCATACGAGATTGGGATTCCCATTGGATCAAATGGGAAGAGGATTTAGGTGTAGTCCTAGATTCAGAGAGGTGGGCAAGCTGTTGGAGGGAGGCACATAAGGGTTCCCCAGATCCCAAGCTACAGCAAATTGAGAAAAAGGTGCTAAGTAGATGGCACCATAATCCTGCTTATTTGGTGAGGTTGGGGGTCTTGAGGTCAGATTTATGTTGGCGTTGCCTTCTAGAGTCAGGCACACTACACCATATTCTCTAGGATTGCTACCTGCTAAAAGGTTGATGGGCAGGTATTATTCGCTATCTGGAGAACACTCTGCACCTCCCCTTTCCTAAGTCCTCTCTTTTTTGGATTTTGGGGGACTCCTTGGTTTTAAATTCACAAGCTTTGGGATGTAAAGAACTTCTTATGGTGGCTGCATTGGAAGCCAAGAGGCTTTCACTGTTGCTGGAGGATGGTGGAGGTGCCATCTATATCCAGGTGGCAGCAGGCCATTTCTAAAGTGGCTTCATATCATAGGGTACTTTACTGGAAGAAGAATGCTCTTGTACACTTTTATAAAGGGTGAGATAAATGGACGACCTCTATGTCACAGGTGAACAGGAAAATGGCAGAGTGTACTTTAGACTCGACTTAATGACTGAGATATGTCTGTTCTTTTTTGTTCTTGAGAAGAAGGGTAGATGTTCCTATTGTCCTGCTTTTATTGTTCTGGCTTTAAGATACTGAAATTTTTATAAATGTATATTGTTTGATGTTGCTGTACTTCAATATGGAAGCATGCTGGTTTCTTCTTCGGTCTGTTAGCATCTTCCAGCAGAAAATCATTGGAACAATATGTGTATTAAAATACTTTTCAGTAAAATGTATATATACAAAAGAAATGCAGTATTTCACATCAGTACCTTACAGGTACATACATGGGTGGCTATGCACTACTGTGGGGCCAGGAAGGTGTGATTTGCATGTACCCAGCATGCATAGTTCAGCACCTGCGGACGAGAGCATGGTGTATTGTATGCACCACCATGCACCTCTGTAAGGCACCTGTCTATGGCCTCATTCCCCCTATCATGCAGCTATGCAGGGGTGGATTGAGGGACACAAATGGGCATCCAGTCAGTGGATCCCCTGCTCTGCATGAGTGGGAGATTCAAGGTAGGCACGGGGTCAGCAGATATCTAAAAGTATGGGCGAGTGCCTACATGGATGCCCCCAGCCCTCCCTGTGAGCCCAGTGGAATGTGGCATCTTGGTAGGAGGATTCCTTGTCCCACCATCGCTGGCGGGTGTTACTGGGGGATGTGCAAAAGATATGGCAGGATCTACACTGCTGAATCCTGCAGTGTTTTTACTCAGCACTCTGCTCCTTCATGAATGCCTTTGGACTGGCTGTATGCATTGCTGCATGATCAATTGGGGGGTTAGTATGCAAGGGGCATGCACCCCTTCTGTGAATGCTGCTGGGAGTCTACTAGACACCTGGTTCATGGCATTCTGTCTTACAGTTGTCTGTGCTGCAGATCTGTGGCACATAGGCAATCTGCCCCTTTGTTGCGTAAACCCCATGAAGCACATTAATATTAAAAACATGTGTAGATGTTTAAATCATTGAGGCACAAAAGGCTGAAAAAAGTGCTGCATAAAGGTGATCATATAACATAATCAGGAAGAGTGAGAGGTTGAGATATGTGAAAGTATGTTGTGCTACTGTACGTGCTAGAGGAGGAGGTAAAAGGAAAGAATGCATACAGGAACATGACAAAGAACTGGATTTGTAGTCTAGCAGTCAGTCTCTCAAACATCCTGCAATAGCTGTTTTCTGATCTTCAGACAAAGCATAACAAAACAAACTTAACATTTAAAAAAAAACTGAGAGGCAACCTAAACTTCTGAGTGCATCACAGTACAGTGTACTTCTTGGTACCATTAAAGCAAATTTGCCTATTTTATACAGAAGTACCAATTTTCTACTCATTGTGTTAGGAGCCAAATCCATAACCATGAAGGTGTAATTTCATGTGGATAACAAATTTTGAGTGGCTATGGCCAACCAGATTTTATGCATGAAATAGTTTCGGATTCTATGCAATGTGTCAGCTTTGGAGTGAATTTTGGTGGTAAATGTGTTCTTGAGAAGACCAAAACTGAGTGTCGACTCTTGTGTAGTCCCTAAATATTTAAAGGTAGACACACTTTCAAGAGACAAGTCATTTAAGGCAAGTACTTTTATATCATTAGTAATTTATTTAGTCTTTGAGAAGTGCCAAATGTCATTGTCCTCATTTTAAATTTATTCAAGGCCAGGTTATTTGCAATGTCATTTTTGTACTTTACCAGATTCTTCGGTGAGGGATTAAGTTACCTCATTGGCTGAGGCCCCATGGTAAAATACAACAGCATCATCCACATGCAGTAAGAGCTCTGAATCACAAGTGATGCTAGATAAAAGCCCTGTAAATAAAGAAAAGAATATTGGGCCCAGTATAGAGCCTAGAGGGACTCCATGCTTGACTCTTAATTTGCTAGAAGCACACCCACCAAATTTAGCACACTGATCTCTCTCATTTATGATATCAGCAAACCAAGTCAATAAGGATCCAGCCATAAACCAGATTAAATAAATAGTCAATAAGAAAGGAGTGGTCAACAAGGTTGAATGCTTTGGTTAGGTCCACACATGCAGCACTTGTAAGATAGCCATCTTCCATTGCTCTTTGTATTGCAGATCAGAACCTTACCAATGCAGTCTCTATCCCATGCCCCCACCTGATCCCATGCGGATTTTTAGACATAAGCCTGTAGTCTCAATGTACTCTGTTAACTGAGTATATACAAGTTTATCTTAAACTGTAGAGTGAGCAGAGAGGATGAACATTGAGCTAGTTTCCAAATGCAAAGATGGAACCTGCTTTATGCAATGGTATGAAAATACATTCTTCCATAAGTCAGACACTTGCTCCATAGAGAAGGATCAACACAGAAACATAGAAGTTGATGGCAGATAAGGACTATGTGACCCGCCTAGTCTATCCCTTTTCCCTACATAATGCAATACTGCATACCCTAGTTGATCTGTGGCTTACCCTCTTTTCCCTATTGCAAGAGTTCTCTTTTGCCTATTCCATGCATTCTTGAATTCCCCTACCATTTTTGCTCCCACCACCTCCACAGGGAGGCTGTGCCAAGCATCCATTAATTAAAAATTAATCTTACTGAGTATGCAATTTCTGCTGCAGCCAAAGTCAGCAACTTTGTAGCTAAACCATCACAGCCACTGGATTTGTCTGGTTTAAGGTGTTTTTTTTTGTTTGTTTTCATTAATAATTTTAGTACAGTACTTCCAAATGGACTGGGGTGGCAGGACTGAAGCTATAAATATATTTGCAAGAGAGGCAAGAAAGATGCTAGAAACAGGTGATTAGAAACAGAGCAGGCAGGAGCACACACACACACACACACACACCCATGGCTAACAAGTAACATGAGATTTCCAGTTTACCATAGTGTGTCATGAATCCAATGTCCCAATTCAGTCCACAACTGTTAGATTTAAATTGTTTTCCCTTTCTAACTTATCTGTTCTGATACAATGAGACAACTTCAAAAACACACAGTACATAAGGACATGGGAATTGAAATATATTAAACAATTTAAATATAACATTTGTGGACTGAATCGGGACATTGGATTTATGACACACTGGTAAACTGTAAATCTTATGTTACTTGTTAACCAAGTTTTTGTGTGTGTGTGTTCCTCCCTGCTTTGTTTCTAATCACCTGTTTCTAACATCTTCCCTGCCTCTTTTACAAATATCTTTACAGCTTCATTCCTGACTACCCCTTGATTAGTTCTCACACCTCACTGTGTATACTAATCTAGGCTTTTGTTTTTATACTCCTTCATAGCTTCCCTTGCATTCTTCACACTTCCTATTTACCCTTCCTGCATACGTTACACACCTGTCTCACGTCTTTCTTATCTGTATTCCTGATTACCTCTTCTATTGCCACCCTCCCCCAATTGTTTTTATTACTTTGCAACTTATACAGAGTTTGATCTCAGGGCCTCCTTTTTCTGTGTTCATTTCATTACTTCCAAACTTCACACTTCCTGCTATTCTACCCTTCCTATTATTTTTTACTTTGCTCCACAGTCTATTTAAAGGCTGCTTATGTTGCTCAGTTTTGTTGTTCACCTGAAGAAGGGAAAAGCGAGGCTCTGAAAGCTTGTGTACTATACCATCTTTGTACAAGACACTTGCTGGTCCAATAGAAGTTAGAGTTTGTATGTGTCCCTTGAAAGTGGCCATGAAGTTGGTAGCCAAGCTTAATTATGCATCAGTCAGAAATATCAAAATAAAAGACTCCAACTAATAGTTTCACACTGTTTTGCATTTATAAAGCATGCTAACACATCTAACTCCACAGGATCCCATGGAACACTATTAAATCCATCCATAACTATATAGCCACTGTATATGAAGCCAGTATAGTGTATTGGTTAAGGGCACTGAGCTGCAAACCTGTAGGTGTGGGTTTGAATCCCATTAGCCGCCACTTTCATACTGTGTGACTCTGAGCAAGTCACTTAACTTCCTTGTCCTCCCTGGTGGCACGTAGAAACAAGCTTTGCCTTAGTGTGCCTTTCCTGATTAAACAAGTTTCCCTTTTCCTATAGCTGTTTCTCTCTATAGATGCAAAGGTGGTCACTAGGATATTATGCAAAAGGCTTATGGCAGACTGTCAGGTAACAGATCAAGCAGATATACTGTATGCCATTTTTCTCAACAGGATTGTGTGAAAAAGTTTGATTTTGAACTTAATCTACAAATTGGGGCATATACACACTACAGGTGTAGAGAATCTTTACCATGTATTCCTCTCAAAATCAAGTCACCATTCCCTGAATTAATAGGCAATCAAACTTAACGTTAAACAATTCTTTCAAATACTCAGAATTGTGGTTTTCATGTACTCTGCAATTCATCTTTGCATCTTTGTGGTTCTACATTTAGACAAATAAGATAAATTTTTTTAGCGGTAAATATTGCATTATACTGTAGATACAAATGACAATGGTTGTGTATCATGCTGAGCTTGCTACCCCACCCCTCCTTCATGAATGTCAACACACACATTAAAGGGACACTGTTAATCCCCTTATGTCTCAAAGTGTCTTTAGTTTTAAAAGTACATATATGGATTGCTCACATTCTGTGCAGAGTGCTGATGCAGCTGGTAGTTTGGTTTTGATTCCTTTTTCCTTTTTAAACGTGAAAAATAGACTGCCCACCCAAGCCACTTTGATCTTCCTCTCCCATGCTCCAACTAAGCATTAGACCTGTCCCAGTCAAGGAGCAGTCTCCATCATCTGAGCCAAGCAACATTTTCAGTTGTCCCAGTTGTCCCAGCCAAGCACCATTCTTCATTGCCCCAGCCATGCACCAGCTCTTCCCCAGTCAACAATCATTGTCTAGTGATCCTGCCAAGCACTGTTCTCACTCACAATTCACAAAAATACAACAGCACACAGACCAGTTCTCCCCCTACCCTGGCCTGTACACTGGACACTATTCAGGTGCAAACTTTACACTACACAGAGTCAATGCAGCAGCACCTTCCACATGTTCTTGCCAAGTTTTCCATTCTGGTGGAATCAGTGGCAACAAATGAGCAATTATTTAAGCAATATACCATGACAGGGTGAGGATGATCCAAGATTTATGCACACCTGGTGTGGTTAGGTCACAAAGCCACAGGCTAAGTGAGTAAACCACGCCCAATGTGGGTATATCCTGGCATCACCCACACCCTCTAGTGGGATATTGCAATTATACAATGTCCCACTTTAATTTCCTTTAAAAATATTAAGGAAAGGCTTTTTTTCTTGTATTTTGTATTATTTTTTACATAATTTATTACTGCATCAGAAAAGATAGTCCTGGGTTGCTAAGCTTCACACACACACACACACACACACACACCCCCCTTATGTTTTTTATTTGTCGTTGCATTTTTATAACTTGGTTTAATGTGGATTATCTCAGGAGCATGGGGATCAATCAGCAATTTCTGGTTTGATTTGTCATGTATGCTTTTTTCCTATCTCTCTCTCTCTCTCTCTCTCTCTCTCTCTCTCGCTCAGCGATTTGGGCTCCCATTTGGCAAGCAGGCTTTTTTTCTTGAAACAAATGGGTATACGGAGTACTTCAGATGTAGGGCATGTAAGCAGAGAATGGGCCAAAATTAGTCCACAGCTGCCTCCTGAGTCCAACCCGCATATCAGCATGTAAGCATTTTGTTTTATTCTGATAGAATGGGACACGTGTCAAGATCCACTCACTGCTTTGAGTGGGGATTGCAGGTATTTTTTTTTTATTTATTCAGTTTGAAATGGAGAGATATACTGAGCTGCTAAGAGGTTGCACAGCATTACAATTGCTTGCAGGAGTGTTCTTTATGTTGTTTTGGGGGAATGCTTTATCAGAAATATCGGGCTGGTGTTGGGGTCTGCAGGACTGCAGCGAGGTCAGGGCGGGGGTTGCTGATATGCGGGTTGGACTCAGGAGGCAGCTGTGGACTAATTTTGGCCCATTCTCTGCAGTGCATAGCAGATCTTATTGATTGGGAACTGATGTATATTTATTTTAAAATACAAAAATGTTTTCTGGTTTTTAGAATCAGTTTGGGGACTGGTGTGGTAATTTACTGTGTTGTTGTTGTTGTTAGGGCTGGCCATGACCAAATATGGAGGTTTTTATGTTTGATGCAGGGGTTTGAGTTCACTTTACCGGGAGGACAATATGGCAGTTTTGTTGTGTGTTTGGGGGGGGGGTCACAGAGATTTTACAACTATGCAGCTGGCTGGCGCTTTTTTCCATTGGTAATGCTATGATTTACAATGGGTAAATCATGCTAGGCAGCCAATCAGGAAAGAGTATTTTACAAACCATTGTATAATATCTTTTTTTTAAACTATGTGCTTAGGCTCAGTTTGATGGTGACTAATAATGCAGCAAGATATAAACTGGAAATTTAAAACTTGTAGCTTTTTGGCTGATTGCTACTGAAATATTGTAATGTTTCCTGTGTAGAAGGAAACTGCACACTCTGGGACTCCCATTCACACTTTGATTGTAAAAGCTATTCAAGTTCAAAATATGGCACAATTTTTGCAATTTTATAATTTTCACAAACTGGTCTGAGTATGCAGTAGGTATGAAAAATAAGCCTCTATTTAAAGCTGCAGTACAACAAAAAATAATTTTGCAAATACCTACTTTTAGCTACAACTAATACAAATATTAACATGCCTGTCAAATTGTCTTGCTCTAGGTACTTCCTGTTACACACCATTAGTTTTTTTTCTTGATCCTAACCTTTACCATGTCTTCCATGGTATTTCTAAGCCAAATGGATTTTGATGGAACTAGAATTTTTTACTACCAAATGAAACAGGAAGATGACTGAAATCTTTGACAGTAAAAAAAGAGGCAGGGTATGTTTTTTTGCCCAGTGTCATTGCACTTCTACTTTAACAACATTAGTTCAGCAAAAGTTAATACATGCAAGTACAAATTGATAACATTATTATCTGGTACATGACATGAAGTTACTATCTGCTCTGATACCCCTTGTAAACTTTTCTGTTTGCCTTATGTTTTTGGTTTACTAGTTACTCAGGGGGATGGGGACAGTAAGGCAGGAGGTAAGGAGAGTACTGTGGGCATAAATCCTATCTAGACAATTGTCCCAGGGTACCATGAGGTATAACTAGGGCTGCATCTTTTTCACGGTTATCATGGATTTCATGATTTCCACAAAATTTAAGCAATGTCGTGAAAAATGTAGTTACCCAGAAAGTCACCAAAAATCATGGTCCCAATACAGTTACACCCATATCCAATACAGTACTTGGCTCTGCTATGACCCCAATATCAACATAAACCAAATGAGCCCTGGAGTGTGCCCAACATAAATTCAGAGGATCGAGGTGAGAGATAGCTGAAAAGAGAGAGAGAGAGAGAGAGAGAGAAATGTAAGTTTAAAAAAGTCAATAGCTGAATTCTCTCCTGATGCTTACAACTGCAACCACACACATAAAATAACCCCTTTTAAGCAAGATTGTTGTTTTTTACTGTGCAACTCAGCAAAATATGGAGGGAGTGTGATCTGGATAAGAGAACGTAGGTTAGGAATATCAGAAGTAAATATATTACAACCTGAGGATGCTGGAGGGAAGGTCCAGCAAAATGTTGCAATGTATTTACCTTTCAAACCCATTTGCTTTACTTGAAAAATGTGTTTTAAATGTTAAAAACTTGCAAATCGGTTTTTTCAGTCACTAATGCATGAGAGCCAATCAATGCCTGGCTGACTGATGTCAACCATACTGTGCCAAGAAAAATGCAATTTCCACTGTGAACTTGCCATGAAATGCAACATTTTTTACCATGAAAAAAATACAGCCCTAGGTATAGCAAGCAGACTGGTTGGTCTGATAGTCTTTTCTGCAGATATTGTCTGTGTTTCTATAAACTCTAGGCAGAAATATTCTAGTTGTGTTGAGTCCTGACTCTACACTACTTATGAGATTTTGACAAACATGAACAGCTGAAATACACCTTTCACACTGTTCAGGACATCACTAGATATTTCTGTCATTCCCCTAAATGTGTTAAACTCCTCTGTCATTATCAACAGAGGCACACTGTTTCTGTACATTGCTTAATGAAAGACTTTCCACAAAGTGGGACTATTGTGTAGAGACTGTAGAACATATACCTATGTCCCAAGCTATGGAATTCAACAATGTGGCTGTGCAGGGTTCAGCAGTGTTCTGCAAAATATTATTCTGCTCTTGCAACCATATGAAGAGGTCACCAAAGATGTCAGTGCTGAATCAGCAACCCTTAGCATGGTCGTCTGATGATGAGTCCATCTGAGCTCCATGTGCACCATTATTTATGATATTGTTAAGCAATCCAGCAAAGCAAGATTATGGTGATAGTCAAGGTGGTATCACCAGTGACAGTGCTAACAATGATGACAATGATGGTAGTAGTGACATTTCTAGTTCATCTGTGTCATCACAGCAGCAGTAGAAGGGTGCAACAACTTTTAGATACATGGCAGAGATGTTTCCAATACAATTTGCAGACGTTTGATAGCATTACACTGTAGGTGTTATGTAACATGGCAACACCACTGGATACCAGATATAAAGATGTGTTCATCCCCCTTGAAGCATACAGTACATCAAACAAGAAGTGCTGCTGATGAAACCTCTAGTGTGAGGGGCAAAATGTTAGGTTAGTGAGTGCTCTGGCATCTGTACCTGAGCCTTCTTGTTTGCCATTCACTCACTGTTTGTGTACTGCTGTGAATTAATTAATTGATACACAGAGTCCCTTAATCTATTGTAGCTGTGCTTCATTTGAGTAGGTGATTGGGGAATGCTAACCTGAGGTAATGTGATACATTGATTCTGTTAAATAAGGCACCACCATCCTGGAGCATTCCACCAACACTTGTATTTGCATGTTGCAGATACTTGTGATTGAGTAGCAAAGACAACTGAAGGAACAGGCAAGGATTAGAGATGTTGCAAAGTTTTACTTCACCAGCAAAGTTGCAAAATTTACCTTTGTGAAAAATTGCCCACTTCGCCACTTTAACACTTCACATTGAGATTTCGTGGGGAGAAGGTACTTTTCAGGCAAAGTCAGGTGAAGTTAAGCTAAAGTTAAACCAACTCCATGGCACCAGAAAACAGGGGTTTGCCCAGCATGATAGTGACCAGGGTTCATGTTTGAGCCTGGGACGACAGGAGCAGAGGCCATCGGGCAGAGTTATGAGCATCTGTGGGGATGCCGTCCTCCTTGGGTGGGGTTGAGCCTGCACCACCCTTGTGCAGCTCCTGATGGCCTGTTGTGGTGACACACCTTGCAGCGTAGGTGACCACGTGCTGCTGTGCATTCCTCCAAACCACAACAAGCATGCAGCCATCTTGGAGTGGGTGGTGGGTGAGGAGAACACAGGAAAATGCCCACTCAGCTTGCCTGATAATGGTGGCCATTCCTTCTGTCCTCCACACAGCCCAGGAGTGCCTGTGCTGATCTCACCATGTGCCCCTACATTGAATTCTCCATGTCTTTGGGCAAGCACTCTCCTCACTGGTGCCCTGTATGGGGGGCCCCTGTGAAGGGATATGCTGGGCAAACTTGGGAGCCATGGTAAAGGATGGCGGGATGGCAGTGGAGGTGAATAATGGGGTGTTCCTTGGTGGCCCGAGGGAGTGGTCAACTGGTGGGCTGGGGGAGAATAAATAAATAACACACAAAAAAGTTGAAGATACAACAAAGTTGCAATTTTGCCAGTGAATTTGCATACTGTAACTACTCCTGAAAAGTGTCACTTCACCTGCCAAAAACTTTGTGAAGTCAGCACTTTGCACTCCACAAACCTGGCAAACATTGCAAATTATTTTGTGGCGTGAACTTTGCTAATGAAGTCAAACCTACTGTAAGTTACCTATGGCTCACTCCTCTCACCCTTGGTGCTGTGTTGTTTACCATCAGAAGTGTTTGCTGGCACATCCTAATACATCCACAATATGAATCTAGTTTATGAAATATAAAACTAACCTTGATGGAAGAGATTTTTATAACATGCTAATGTTGGCCATCTTACAGTGTATGATTTGAGGCATTAATAATGTTAGTGATTAAAGCATTTTTTAGAAATAGCTGAAGGAAAAAAATGCACTGATGATGAGTCCAATAATGTCAGAAATAAATATTGCCTAAACTATATAAAAAAACTATATACATATTTTTTCAATTCTATTTATCTCCATTGGCCCTGGACTCTCTCTGGAGTGGGCACTTGACTACACCTCCATCCCATCCTACCGTAGACTCAGTCCTGCCATCTGGGTAGCCTAGCTCCTTTCCACTCCATCGGTACTGGACCCCCCAGATTTACACCTCCCCAGGGGTGGGACCAACCATCCTCCCTCCCTGGCTGACCTTTCTGCAAATCTGTTTCAGGTGATCCGATGGATGGAGAGAACTCCAGATGTAGTTGCCACACTTAGCACTGGACATGGGGGTGGTGGTCCCTGGCCCCATCATTGCCTACCAGAGCCAAGGATTTTTTCCTGTGTTTCCACCTCCAGAGCACAGATGTGCAATGACATCCAGCTCACTGTGTGTGCGCACCTGTACACATGCAAAGGGCGTCCACCACAGCTCTACCCAGTAGACTGCAGCCACTTGTTGCTGTGACCCCCAGCAGCCACTAGAGGTTGCTAGCATAGCGGCCATGAACTTAACCCCCTCCTCAGGAAAGGAGAGCAGTCCTAGGGATGCTCAATCCTTTCCCATCCCCGCTGACCCCTGACAAACTGTGCTCGTTCCCTAACATGGGTCGCTGGCTTGACACAAGGTGTGGCATCCAGCACCTCAACCCTCAGCACCACCGGAACAGCTTTAAAAAACTATATAATTATAATTTTACCAACAATTAAAAATTCTGCTGCAGTATACCTCCATGGAAACCAAAGGAAGTGAGGGATGCCATCAAGTTACAGCACCATAGTTATGTCATAATAATTGAAATGTAAATGAAACAAGGTGAGACAGCTGATCTGAAATTCATGGCTTTTATTCATTTTTACACCTACAAAAGCACTGGAAGATTTGGGGATTACCCAAGGGAGAAATTAAACTTTTATGTAATGACATTAGACCACTTGAGAACACATTCATATATCAGAAATCATACCACTGCTATTTATGTTGCTTGTATATGATTTGAAACTGAACAAATGTTTAAAAAGTGTTTAATTTTTTTTTTGTAAACTTGTGCACTTTATTGATCAGTTCAATTTACAATATTCAAAAACCATACCAAAAGGTATTATCCAATTGTTAAGTTTCTGTACATACAGTTAATTAAAGCATTTCTTTTTTCTTTTAATTTATAGACTCAGGTGTCTCAGTGCATAATGACCCTTGACGTTGGAACCAGTCCTTGATCCTCTTTTCTAGCCCTGGTGTAAACATCTGATGGATCATCCGTCTGTCTGCAGATCTTTCATAAATTAGTACAGCTTTTATAATTTCAATCAATCAAGTTGAAAATACAGCCTTCTTTGTTTACTACCATGTCTAAATAAAATGTTGATAATAAAAAACAATTAATTATAACTTTGAATTGGGGTCTCAATTTTGTTCCTCCATTTCTATCTTATAGCCTACCTTAATCAGCTTTACTAAAAGGTATCTACTTACTTCAGGGTGTCTACTCCTTTGTTTGCAACCGACCTATATGTCTGAGTTTTGTGTTCTTCCCCCTCAAGTGGGAATGTCTGATTAGCATTTCGAAGACACAATAATATGACAAGGAAGGAAAGAGAGATTTAAAAAAAAAATTTAGAGAGGATAAATCAGTTGTGATTAAACCTGCAGGTAAGGGTGGGGAGATAGTGTCGTGTGACTATAAAAAATATAAGGAGGAATGTTTGAGACAGCTAGGAGACAATGAAAAATATTTAAAAATGGATATGAACCCTATTGAGGAAATAACAGCAGACATTAGAGAGTTTTTAGAACAGGCAGATTTAGGGTGGTGTACAGACACAGAAAGGGAGATGTTTAATAAAAAAACAAGGACACCACTCTTCTATGTCCTACCTAAAGTACACATAGATTTGCAAAACCTCCTGGTAGAACCGTAGTTTCTGGAGTGGATTCTGTTTTGGAACCTTTATCTAAGTATGTATATTTCCACATTAAAGATGAAGTAACGAAAATGGAGACATACGTGAAGGACACAAGTCATGTGATAGAAATCATTGAGGAAATAAATAGGAGTGACCTAAATACAGAGGAATTGTGGTTAGTGTCCCTAGATGTGAAGGATCTTTACAAGAGTATCCCACATGAGGAAGGATTGGCATCATTAAATCAGGTATTACATACCAGAACAGAAGATTTTCCACCAGTAGAATTTTTAGGGGGCCTGGCAGACCTAGTGTTAAGTAAAAATGACTTCAGTTCTGAGGAAAATTTTTACTTACAGTTACATGGGACAGCAATGGGGAGTACAATGGCATCTTCGTATGCAAAATTATTCATGTGGAATTTTGAGAAAATGCATATTTTTCATTGAGACACGAATCCATTTCTTGATTGCGTCAAGAGGTGGAAACATTTCATTGATGATGTATTGCTAATATGGAAAGGGACCAGAGAAGAATTAGGAAGGCTTGAAACCTACTTAAACAGTAGAAACCCCAACCTTTTTTTTTCAATGGAAGCAAGTCAGACAGAGATAGCTTTTTTAGATTTAAAAATCTACAAGGGGGAGAGGGGATTAGAGACAAAACTACATTGAAAAGAGACAGATAGGAACACATTATTACATTTTAACAGTTTCCATAATCCAAAATTGAAAGAAAGCATACTGAAATCTCAGATTATATAAGCAAAAAGGAATAATAGTGAAGAACAGGAATTTTATAAAGAAGCAGAAAGAATGACAGATACAGTAGGTTTCTTAAGAGAGGTTATAAAAGACAAAATATTGAAGCAGCTATTGTAGAGGTAGCAGAGACATCTAGGGAGGAACTCCTTAAAGGAAGAGAGGAAGTAATTACAGAGAAGAGAACAGTACTTTCTACAGCCTGTAGCCATCTGAGTGGAAACATCAAAAGAATATTAATGGATAATTGGCGCATATTACAAACGGGAAAATTTGAATAGAAGGTTTAGAGAACAACCATTAGTGACATCAAAAAAGAACCAGACAATAAGGGACAAGTTAGTTCACACCACACATTATGTCTCTAAAAGACTGGAGAAACAACTTTTATTGAGTCCCCTAAAGAATGGGAGTTACCCATGTGAACAGTGTTTTAAATGTGGGAACACTAATACGAAGCAGTATTTTGAACATCCACACACAAATAAGAAGCATGAAATAAGACAACATATCACATGTAAGTCACATTATATAGTGTACATTTTACAATGTCTATGTGACAGATTATATGTTGGGAAGACACAGAGGGAGCTACGAACTCATATAAATGAACACAAAAGTGACATCAGGATGAGGGACCAAAACTCTTCAGTAGCAAAACATTTTAATGAAATAGGACACTCTGTGACATCATTGAGATTTTGGGGATTAGAAAAGGTGGAAGAACCAGTGGGGGCAGTACTAGTTGGGATGATCTCCTGTCAAAAAGAGAAGTCTTCTGGATTTTCAAAATGGACTGCATGAACCAAAGGATCGGTATGAATGAGACATGTGATTGGATCCTTTATTGGTGAAGGATTGTGGAAGAATACTACAAGTCAAGAAAGGAAATGCATTGCATGAAAAAGAAATCGGGAAATTGCATAGCATCAGCAAAGCAAGAAACATATTTTCACAAGGACATTTTTATAAAACAACAAGAGGTGGACTTTGATTGTTTCACCCCCTCCCATTCTTTCTCCTCAGGCAGATACTTTGTTTTACATATTTCTGTGACACTGTATAATTTGAATATGTATATGGCACTGTATAATTTGAATATGTATATATTAAAAAAAGAATTAGGGAAGAAAAAAGTTCCTAGAAAAAGAAGGAAAGTTTAAAGTAAATAAAATAAATGAAAAAAAAATATTTTACAGCATTTATCTGAGGGTGGGGCATGAACAGCCAACCTAGACTGCAGGGCCAAACTTCCAACTATCTGCCTTAACTGTTGAGCCACTGGAGCTACTAGGATATTTCATGCAACAACAGAGACAAAAGGCAACATGCCTAGGTGGAAATAAAGGGGTGTGATGTCATAGAATGACGTCTCCTCCCCCCACCAATGGAAAGGTACAGTGGCGTGAAAAAGTATTTGCCCCCTTCCTGATTTTCTCTATTATTGCATATTTGTCACACTGGATGTTTTCAGGTATTTAGAGAAAATGTAATATTAGATAAAGGGAACCTGAGTGAACAAATAACACTTGTTTTTTATTTTTTTATTTCACCTATTTAATGAAAAAAGTTAACCAACACCAACTGGCACTGTGTGAAAAGTAATTGCCCCTTACACTTAATAACTGGTTACGCCTACATTTAGCTGCAATGACTGCAACCAAACACTTCCTATAATTCAATATCAGTCTTTCACATCGCTGTGGAGGAATTTTAACTCACTCTTCCTTGCAGAACTGCTTTAATTCAGTAACATTTGGTAGGTTTTCAAGCATGAACTGCTCGTTTCAGGTCCTGCCACAGCATCTCTATTGGGTTTAAGTCTGGACTTTGACTAGGCCACCAAAACTTTAATTTTACTTCTTTTAGCCATTCTGATGTGGACTTGCTTTTGTGTTTTGTATCATTGTCTTGCTGCATAACCCAACTACGCTTCAGCTTCAGCTGACGGAAGGATGACCGGACATTCTCCTTAAGAATTTTCTGGTACAGAGCAGAATTCATGGTTCCTTTAATTATGGCAAGTCATACAGGTCCTTAGGCAGCAAAGCATCCCCACACCATCCACTACCACCACCATGTTTGACTGTTGGTATGGTGTTCTTACTGTGGAATGCTGTGTTTCCTTTACGCGAGACATTATGGGATCCATGTCGTCCAAAAGTTCCACTTTGGACTCATCTGTCCATAGAACATTTTCCAAAGGCTTGTGGATCATCCAGGTGCTTCTTGGCAAATGAGAGACGAACATTTATGTTCTTCTTGGTTAGCAGTGGTTTCTGCCTTGCTACTCTCACATGAAGCCAATTTTTGCCCCGTCTCTTTCTGATTGTGGAGTCATGAACACTGACCTTAGCTGAGGCAAGAGAAGCCTGCAGTTCTTGGATGTTGTTTTAGGATCCTTTGAGACTTCCTGGATGATTTTACGCTGTGTCCTTGGAGTAATTTTGGCAGGCCGCCCACCCTGGGAAGATTCACTACTGTTCCAAGTGTTCTCCATTTGAAGATTATGGCTCTCACTGTGGTTCGATGGAGTCCCAGAGCCTTAGAAATAGCTTTGTAACCCTTTCCAGACTGAAAGAGGGCAACAAATTTTTTCTGATCTTTTCAGGAACTTCTTTGATCATGGCATAATGTGCTGGTTGAATCTTTGTGCTGGCAACGTGACTCTGATGGTAAGGGCCAAAATAAGTGAGGTTTATATTGAGCAGGGCTGGCTGTAATCAAGCCTGGCTGTGTTCAATCAACTGACTCTAATTATCCTTTTAATTGGGTTGATTTAACTAGGGGCAATTACTTTTCACACAGTGCCAGTTGGTGTTGGTTAACTTTTTCATTAAATAAATGAAATAAGTAAAAAAAAAAGTGTTATTTGTTCACCAGGTTCCCTTTATCTAATATTATATTTTGTCTAAAGACCTGAAAACATCCAGTGTGACAAATATGCAATAATAGAGAAAATCAGGAAGGGGGCAAATACTTTTTCACGCCACTGTATTTAAACTGAGGATGTGCAAGGGGTCAGCCTCTCCTGCAACCAGGAAGTAGGCTAGACCCTCAGAGCATTGTTGGTAAGCTTCTTAAAACCATAATGAAGAAGTATTAATATGTACTAAACCAACAAATGTAGTAGGAGGACAGACGTTTTGTAATTAGAGCACCTTTTTTCTGTATTTAAATTTGTAGGAATGCCAAGTGAATAGCTTAACCACAAATGCTAGAGCAAGGGCACCATGAAACAAGCAGTGGTGAGCAACATTTGTATGAAGTTTGATCAAAAGAGCAAATTAAAGTGTGAACTGAATGAGTAATAAGTGAGAGGAGTTCTGGCATAAGAGTTCTTTATATTTGAATTGTAGAGACACTAGGTCAGAAAAATAAAAAAAAAGTTGTGAATATCAGAGTGAGGACACTACAAGAAAGTGCAGGTAAGCAAGATGTGGTGTAAACTGAATGAGAAAAGAAAGTGAGCATTAAGTAATGAACACAGGGTGAGAAGAAAGACTCATAGAATGATTTAATGTTATTTCAGCCAAGAAGAAAAGCAGAGGAGGTGACTTTAAAGGCAGCATAAGAGAGGAGCCACATGGAAGTGGACTGTAAACAAATTAAAGTAAGAGAATGGCAGGTGGATTTATGAATGGAAAAATAAATAAGGTGTGATGAGAACAAGGAAAATTTGGCAACTTTTGTCTCTCTTGTTTTGAATTGGAAAAGAAAAACAAAAAAATAGAGATTGAAGGATGCTGTGAAAAATTGAAGGAGGTTTAAACAACAAGGTTTGTAGGAGTATACACCAACACGCTGTTATGGTGCTTATATTAAGAAAGCATAAATCTGATTAAGAAAGAAAAATTTGTTTAAGAAAGTAAAAAGAAAGGATTATGAAATATGGTGTAGTAACAGATTCAAAAGGTGGAGATGAAGTCATGAGTTTGATAAAAAATAAAATGTTTTAGAATATTGCATATTTATGATGTTTTTGTACATTTTATATTTATAGAACACTGTATATTGGGGTCTGCCAAAGTGGTGGTGGCCACGAAACTGTTGCCCGGACCTCTTGGTGTGGAATAAAAGAAATGAAAAGCAGTTTTTCGGCTAGAAATATTTTATTTTGAATGGAGTTCATCCCAATCTAGCTATTTAAGAATGTCTGATGAGCTACCATGGCAGTAATTGCTGCTCTAGCACAGGTGTTCCCTCTGTATCCTCCACATAGTCAAAAACAAGACAACCATCTTGAGTTGAACTTATCTGTGGATAGTCGTAGACAAGCTGTGGTGCCCTTTATTTCCTTAATGTAGTCTACGTTAACCCTGCACTTGTTCAAGTTAAGGTGGTGGGACTTGAGCAATGCTGAGTGACAACTTTGGAGGCCGCTGCAATTAGAATCTGGTAGAGATATCTTTGGCTGCTTGTCCATATTTCTACCAGAGGGAGACCTAATAACAAGTTAGCTCCTGTAAGGGTGTTCTCTATTTGGAACACTGCCTGCATTGCCTGTGAGATCTCTCTCCAGAATCCAGCGATATTAGGGCAGTTCCAAAATATGTAAGACTATGTGCCTATCTCCCCACATTTTCTCCAATACTTGTTTGTGCATAGCTTTATATAATGTGCTGTTATCACTGGGGTTCTGTAAAATCCAGATACCAATTTCCATCTGTGTTCTCTCCATACCGGGTAGCTAGTTGTTTTGCTGACCCCCATCCACATTTTTTCCCCACCCTCTCTCTCTCTGATAATGTATCTTTGGGCTCCTTCTGCCACTGTTGCTCTATATTTTGGGTTACCAGGGCACCAGTCTCATGCTGAAGAGCTCTATGTATCCCTTTGCATCTCCTAGCATACTTCTCTGGGATATTTTATTTAATGGCTGTACTCCTGGGTCTGTCAAACCAGCTAGGCCAACTTCTTGGCTTATATAGCATCTACATTGTAGGTATTTGAAAAAGTCATGTTTATGTAGGTTAAATTCCTGTTGCAGGTCCCTAAAATTCCTAATAATTTCACCCTGCAGAAACTGTATAAGATATTGTAAATCTTTTTGCTCCCACTTTCCGGGACAACGGTCACTACCACTGATTGGAAAGTTGGGGAGATACTTGATGTGTATATGGGCCCAAATTGGTGTGGGTAATTCCCAGACCTGCCTAGCTTGAATCCACACATCTAAGGATTGTTTCCTCCAGCAGTTCTGTATGTCTTTAAGATCCGCTTTCAGAGCCACCCAAGGGAGAATGTTTAAGGGAATACTCTGATGAGCATCTCTTTCCATGAGATACCACCCTTCTTTGTGTCCTGGGTTTAACATCTTAAGAATGGGTAGAGTCTGTGCTGCTAAATAGTAATTATAAAAATGTGGAGTTCCCATGCTGCCCTTCCCTCTAGGTTCTGTCAACAAGGTCCATCTTTTCCTTTGCCTCCTGCTTGCCCATATAAATTTACTGAGCTTCCTTTTAAGCTCTCGCTAGTCTTGTTTAGAAAAAGAGATGGATAGATTCATAAATAAGAATATATATTGGGGTAGAACATTCATTTTGATTGTGTCTATGTGACTTGTAAAAGATAAAGGTAATGAGTCCCAGCAATTTAAATCTGAATATATTTGTTTTTTCAGGATGCCATAATTGAGGTCATAAAGCTATGAGATTCTAGTTGTAATTTGGATCCCTAAATACCTAATTTTGTGCTTGGCCCAAGCAAAGGGTACTCCAAAGTATGTTTCTGGTTGATTCCTTCCTTTTATAAATAGCATTTTGGATTTGTCTTCATTTACTTTAAAACCACATATGCTACCAAACAAGTTTAATACAGTATAATCCTGTTTATCCAGATCCCATTTATCCGGAAACTCCTTATCTAATGGACCATCACCGTGTCCCCTGTTCATTTCATCACTTTTACTTCGCACTCAATTTAGTACGTGGTAGCTGTCAAAATCAGTTAGTGAGTGCCTGTCAAAATCAATTAACAAGCACTTGTCAGCGTTTGTCAGTTAGTTACAGTGATTGCTAACAGCGAATACAGTAGTTTGATAGCCAGCTGTTAATTGCTGAACTGGCTTTTTTGACTTTCATGATTGCCAAGTCCCACTTGCCTACTGTAGATGTTTCAGGCAGGTTAACATGTCAACTCTCCCAGTGTTGTATGGGTCCCAGAGTAACAGCTGGATGAATTCACATTTGTTTACACTGTGATTTAAATAGCAGTTTGTACCATCTGTTAAGTCACAGTTGCATTCACAAAGACTGCCCCTAAAGGCTGTTCTTCTATTAGATAATGCACCAGCACATCTCACTATCCCACCTGTAAAAACAAGGGATGGTGAGATCAAGTGTGTTTTCCTACCTCCCAACACAACCTCCTGCATACAACCATGCAATCAACACATCCTTGAGGCAATCGAGCGCAACTATAGAAAAAAGTTGTTGCAACCTGTGCTGGCAGAGGAAAATGAATCAAGCCCTTTGTGTGAGATCATTAAAAAACTTACACTGAAGGATGTCTGCTACATGTTGGCAGAGGCATGGGCAAATGTATGGCCAGAGACAATCCAGAAGTCTTGGAGGTACTCAGGAATAAAGTTTTCAGAAGAGAGTGAAACGGAGGAAGTGGAGGAGAGTGATTCTGAAATGAACAGCATGTCAGACATTGCAGAAGAGGTGGAGCTACAGGACATTGCCACCCAATTATCAGGGGAACCACTTACTGCTTCACAATTGCATGAATGGATGTCAAGTGACTTGGGAGAGGATGGCCACTAAACTATCTATGAGGAGGTGATAGTAAACATGGTGCAGAATACACAGGATGCAATGGAAGACTCAGAAGAGGAAGATGAAGAAAAGGTGCCATTACCACCACCAGTGAGTCACTCGGAGGCTGCTACCTGCTTTGAGCAATGCCTTAACTACCTTAAAACACAACCACACACCTCTCCTGTCGAGCTAATGCTGCTGAGGAACTTACAGGTGAGGGCAAGTAAGAAGCGCACAAGTGCACTGAAACAAAAATCAATGACAGACTTTTTTCTAAGAAAGTAACTTTAGTTGATATAGCACAGTATTAATTTTTATGTTTACAATTTCTGTTTTTCTTTTGTTGTTTGCACCTGCTAACTAATAACGTGCTATTACTCATCGACAGTGCTGTATTCGCTGATTGTGAGATGCCACACTAAAAACAAAAAAGTCTAACCTACAGAATCCCGTTAATCTGAACTCCCATTTAACTGGGCTATTACCATATCCACGGGTGGGGGGTGTTCAGATAAACGGGATTCTACTGTAGTTTCAAGAGTGAAGGAAGAGAATTTGCAGGATTATTAATATAAATCAATGTGTCATCTGCATACATTGCAACTTGATTTAATGTTTCCCCTATTTAAATGCCTTCAATTGCAGTATTCTTTCTAATGGCTTGTCTTAGGGGTTCTATACTCAATGCAAATAAAAGTGGGGATAAGGGACTCCCCTGGCGGGTTTCCCTTTGTACTGTGAACTCCTCTGAAATCATGCCATTTACTCAGACCTATGCTGTGGGACTCTGGTAGGCTAATAAAACCCATTTAAGGAAGGCTCCCCCACACCCATCTGCGTTAAGACCTCTTTCATATAAGCCCAGTTTAGGCAGTCAAACGCTTTCTCTGCGCCAAGAATATGACAAGATGGGCCGTGTCAATAGGTTCTTGATTTATCAGAACATTAAGTAACTTTCTGATATTATCAGAAAGGTGCCTATGGGGTATGAATCCAGTTTGATCTGGGTGCACCAAGTTTTCTATGTGGTTTTGCAGTCTCATGGCCATAATTTTGGTTAATAATTTAAAATCTTGGTTTAGAAGTGATATGGGCCTACAGTATAGGACTCACAGAGTGTTTCAGCCTTTCCAGGTTTATGGGTCACTATGATTAGAGCCTCAATCCAGGAGTGTGGTAGGTTATTTTCCTCCAGTGCAGCATTCATCACTTTAACAAGAGTTGGAACCAGCAGTTTTTTAAATTTTTTATAGAACTCTGCTGGGAGTCCATCTGAGCCCGGGGATTTTTCAGCCGCCAACTGAGTGATTGTAAATTTAACCTCCTGCTCTGTTACTGGAGCAGAGAGCTTCTGCTGTGCTTCTGGTGATAATTTGGAAAGCCCCAAGCCTTGTAGGAATGCCTTGTTTTTTTCTTCCACCTCTTGAAGTATTTTGTCTTCTGAGTATAGCCTCCTGTAATATTGCATAAACTGTGAAGCTACTTCCTGTGGTTCCCTCCAAGTTTCACTAGTTTTATGTCTATTTTTGATACATTGAACATATCTACTGGCTTAGACTTTTTTGAGCCTAAGGGCTAATAATTTAGGTGCTCTTGATCCCCCCTCAAAATATTTCTGGTTGGAGTAGTGCAACATACCTTCAGCCTGCCTATTTTCTAGGTTTTGTAGCTCTACTTTAATTTTTTAAGCTCCTTCTGAAGTTTTCAGTTTCCCAGATCCTTTTTATGTTGCTGCTCCAGAGCCGCAATTGTGGCCTTAAGTTCTGTTTGTTTTTAATCAATGTTCTTTTTTTTGTTGCTGCAAAACTAGTTATGTGTTCCCTGATCACTGCTTTCATCATGTCCCAGCATAAAAGAGGGGAGCAATCTGTGACAGGCGAGTCTATTAATAGATTCTGATAAACCTGTGTGACCTTTTTCTGCAAAAAGTTTTTCTCCTTCAGCAGGGAGATGTTCAGTCGCCATGCTGTACGTCTTTTTTCCTGCCCCCTGCATAGCCTGAATGAGATAGGGGCATGATCTGACAAAGTGGTGGGGTGTATGTGTGCTGCTGTGCATTCATGAATGATATTCTTATGGGTGAAAAACAAATCAATTTGTGAATATGACTGTTGTGCAGGAGAATAATAAGTATAATCCCTTACTTTTTTGTTTAAAGATCTCCATATATCCACTAATCCCCACTCCTCCACCAGTGCCCTCAATTTTCTAGTGGCTATCTTGTCAGTTGTGGCTTGTGCAGATGACCAGTCCATGGCTGGGTGCATGACCGTGTTGAAGTCTCCCCTAAGATGAGTCAACCCTCCCCCAGGTCAACTATCCTATGAAATACCTCGTGATAAAACTTTTCTGCCCTGTGTTCGGTGCATATACATTTACCAAATACAATTTTTTCCCCCTGTAGTATACCTGTTACCCTAATAAAACTGCTCTGAAGTGCCCCTTCCCTTTCTTGAACCTGGAAGGCAACATTTGTCTTAAACAATATTGCTACTCCAGCTTTTTTGCCTGAGTCATGCGATGCTGCCTCCACCTGCCCCACCTACATTCACCTGAGCTTCATATGCTCATTATTGGTGAGGTGTGTTTCTTGAAGGAATGCAACGTCACAGCTCACACATTTTAATTCTGATAAAAGTCTGGTCCTTTTGACTGGAGAGTTAATTCCTTTGACTTTGTAATGGACAATATTTAACTGTACCATTTTTTATACCTATGGAAAACCCACTGATTCTTAAACATTGGCTTATCGCACTTAATTGCAGATGGTTTCAATCCCTGTACTAGAATCCTATTATACCACTGTTTACTCTGAATGAAGAAAACCAGTAAAACCCCAAAACATTCAGTTTGTGATATAAAATCCAGATAACAATAACAATTCAGCCTTTCCACCGACTTGTGGTTTTTAAAACAAAACATTCTTCCAGGTAGGTAAAATGTCAACTAGCTCTTATACAAGTGTCTTATCACTTCCTAGGAATATCTTGCCAGCAAGCGCGGCCAATCATACTTAGTACTCACCCCTTGCAAGATCTTAAAATATGGGGTATTTGTGGTTAGTCACACTCTATGAGGGTGTGCAGCCACAGATCGATACAAAGATATCACCAAGTGTAGGCAACCTGTCCCAAAGCTCCCCCCACCCCTTCCTGGTTCTGGAATATACCTTCATCCTTGCCACCTTGTATTTTCCTTAAACCCCCTATTTCTTTAGCTCTAGCCCCCCTTTAATCTATATATCCAGCTCTGATTTTGTTTTATTAGGCTTTCTCCCCTATATTCCCCTTCTGATTACAGTTACTTTCCAGTAGATCCATTTTTCCTTTTTTTAACTGATTCCTTGGGTGCCCTTCTTACTCCTATTGTTTACAGGATCATTATTGTTGTACTAGTTCAGAGTAAGCCGAGTGACTCCTAATTTCCTCCCCAACCCCCCTCCTCCCCAAAGATTGTGACCAGTACAGTACAGGGAATTGAGTTTCCATTCCAATAATTACCCATCTTCCCTCCCTTAACCCCCATCATTCCAACACTTTTAATTTTCTTTTTCCATGCCCAGAAGCCTTCTTAGGGGAAGATAATATTATTAATATTGGAAATGAGTTTTGGCATGAGTTCCATAAAGTCTCCTATTTGTACTGCTAGCATCTTTCACCCACGTACCCCTTGTACATTTAGGAGGTTTCTCAGTATTCATTTTGTTTTTGTTAGAGCGAGTGAGATGCTGAACTTAGGCTATCACCTGCCTAAATGTTCCGTTTTCAAGAGTAGCTGTATTACTCGTGCAGTTTCAGTCTTTTGGGGATTCTGCCCGCTGTACAGCTGGGACTTGGCTTCCATTCCTCCGATCCACGCATTGCAGCAGCTTTGCTATGTCAGGCGTGGCTGTATGCGCAAAATGCTTCTGGTGGGCCTTTCTGTTTCATCGTGTTTCTAGTCACGATGTTCCAGGCCCATACCTCTCAACTGTACCACATTACGAGGAACGTTCCTCATTTTACTTCACAAAAGCTCCATGTTCCACATTGTGAGGACTTGTTCCACATTCAAAGTCAACATTTTAAAGCACAAAATCCATAGTAAATGATGCAAAATATATATTATTCAGTTAGCAACAGACTTTATGAACATAAATGCAACATTTTAACAGTGTTTTGAGCTTCTTAGGAAAAGATTTAATTAAGTGTTCCACATTTTGCCAGGCAATGTTCCACATTTGGGGGACAAAAGGTTGAGAGGTATGTCCAGGCCCCTGCTCTCGGCTTTTTTCCCAGCTGTTTCAGCCTCCAGTTCTGGTACCGCGAAGCCCAGTTCCTTCAGAAGCTGTAGCGCTTCCACAAGTGAAGGAAAGCTATGCGCCCCAGAGTCCAAACTAATTTTTAAATGTGCAGGATAAAGAAGCTGTGCTCTGATGTCCTTTTTCACTTTTAGATCCTTGATGATCCCCCTTGCCAGTAACCTTTCTGCTTGCAGGGCATTAGAGAAATCTTGCTCAAGGAAGACGAGGGCATCCCGGTACTTCAAATCTTTTTGCCTCTAAGCCTCCCTTAAAATCCACTCCTTGGTTTGGAAATAAACCATGTGGACAATAAATGATCAGAGCCTGGCTGAGGGGTCCGTTGGCTTTCCTACCAAGGATATGTGAGGTCGGTCCATATCTATGTTCATGTCTGGGGTTGGGGGGGGGCGAGAGGGTGGCCCACAGGAAATGTATAAAATCCACCGTCATGGCATATCCTTCTTCTGATCCTTCGAGGATGCCATGTAGTTGAAAACTGTTCCGGTGAGATCTATTCTCTAGATCCTCCAGTTTATTTTGGGTCTCCCAGTCTCTCTGCAGAAGAAATAAGAGCAGACGGTCCCTTGTGTCCTGTGCCTCAGACAGCTCTGTTACCCTCGTGGCATTCGCAGAGACCTTTTGGTCTAAGGTACGGACATCCTGTTTAAGATCAGACAAAGCTGCATCTATTTTATTTACTGTGCTTAGTATTTTGTTGAGAGTTTGTGTCGTACCATTTTGTGAGCTTGGTTCTTCAGTTTCTATCTCTGTGGAGGACTGGGAGGCTTGGCGCCTTCACGATGGTAGGTTACTTTGGGCCTCCAGTGCTTCTCTGATATTTAATTGCTCATATCTGTTCTGAGATGTCTCTGATTTCCAATTTCTGGTTCTTGACGCTTTCCTTGCCATCATAAGCAAATAAGGGATTCGTTGAAATTGAACTTCAGTACCAAAAAGGCAATGATTTATTTAAATGTTACTGGGGTGGTTATGGAGCTCTCATGTTCAGATACCAGTCATCTCAGTGACATCACCGGAAGTCTCTAAAATATTTTTTTTTCATTACGTTTATGTTCTTATACTTGTGTCTCTTGCCACCTCTCAAGCCTCTGGCACACCTTAACCCCATCACCTTGCATTCTCCTGGGACATACCATTCCACACATTACCCCCATGCCCCCCAAGTGGGTCCCTTGGTTTGGGCAACCCCCCCCCAAACAATTATTTGGATATTCAGACAGGGTCCAGGTCAGCTAATGTACAGTCTGTGGGTGTTGCAGGGCTGTCATGATGCATGGCTTTTTTTTTTTCATCTGTTCAGGTCCCCACTGAGGATATCACATGTTAGGTTGTCATGTCAGGCTGCTGATGTTGTTAGATAGGTCTTCTCCTCCCTTGCAGTCTTTGCTGTACTTCCCCTATAATCACCAAGGGGTCAGTGCAACAGCAGGAATCTGGCACCATCATAGATACATCAACACTGTTGGCAGATAAGGGCCTATGGCCCACCCAATCTGCCCATTTGAGCTTGCAAGTTCCCTTTACATTTTTTTAGAAGACTGTTGCCCCTTACCCCTGACCTCCAGAATTCCTTTATGTCTATCCCATGCATTGTTAAATCCTGTGATTGTTTCAGCCCCCACCACTTCCTCTGGCAGGGTGTTTCACTTGTTCACCACCCTTTCTGTGAAAAAAAATATTCCTCACATTTTCCTCTGAATCACCCTCCCTCTAACTTCATCCCATGCCCTCTAGTTCTGGAACATCTTTTTCCTTGGAAAATAGTGTTCTCCTACTCCTCCCTGTAAGGTACTTGTATGTCATTGTAACATGGCATAAAAAAGAAAAATGAAATGAAGCACTCAGATAGGTGCAAACACACCATGTGGTACAGTAGAAACCATGGTCTAGTACCACAGTAGATCATGGTTTGTATTGTAATACCTTGGCAAACCACTACACATAAAAAGCAGTATAAAAATGAAAGAAATATGCAAATAGCTTGCAGTGTGTAGTTGTCCCAAGAGTTGTATTTACTAAGAATTTTCCTGGCACAGGGTTTTTGAATTTTTCAAGATTGTTCTATATTGTAACTACAACAGAAGTTCATGAGTTACTAAAGATTGTACATGTAAACTCCACATATACTGTTAATTATGCTGCAGCAATATTTCTGTAGAAGTGAACAGTTACATACTGTTACCATCCCTTCTGATCTACTGCTTGCTAAGCAACTGTGGATGCAATGCATTGTGGATGACTGAATAACACTATCTGGCCTGGCCTTTTCTTGGTGAATACACAGTGGCAAAGATAAGCATGCAGCTTCTATAACTTAAAGCAAAAATAGCAGACACTGAGATAAACAAAGCAAAATTAAAGAGAGAGGATACTTCTGTGGGTGAAAAGACAAATAAATTGAGAGAAACAAAAAGAAATCAAAGAAACAGACTAACAATAGTAGTCAAAACAAGTATTTGAAAGATGAAAGCAGTAAACATTATGTTGTTCTATGTCCTGCTGAGTTAGGTAGTTTAGAGGGAAAAAGTGAAATAATATTCGTAAAATAGTAGTTGTTCAATAAAGTGTTTTTCAGATTGCTTAGTCTAGTCACATTTGGAGAAAAATGTGCTTGTGCTACTAGGATTGTGTGACAGCCACCTATTGGTCTGCAAAGGAACTGGAGAAAGAAAACTAAAATGTAGCATAGCACACTCCCATCATGCAGTGCAGCCCATATCTTCTAATACATAGAGAGGAAAATCAAAGCACCTAGAATAGAAAGTGAATTGCAAGTTTTTGAAAAGTTGTAAAATATGTTTTGATGTTAGAAAGCTTAAAGCTTGTAATGAAAGTTATTTTAACAAAAGTGAAATAGTAGCCACGCTATTTCCAATAGGTGTGTTCCAATTGTTTTCAAGTATATGTACATGATGTTTAATAGCTCAATTTATAGTATTCTGAAAGTAAATCAGTGTGCTTATACTCATTCATTCAAAGACTATTAGTCATACAGTCATTGCGATGTTACAAGCGGATTAAACCATTGGAAAGGATGGGTCTACAGTGGAATTAATCCATGGTCGGTTGGTTGGACCCACTCGGCCTTTGTCCTAGTGGTCCAACCCCTCGCAACCATGGATTAATACCACAGAAGACCCATGCTTTTTCGTGGCTTAATCCTTACCTATCATATCCCCTCTCCACCTCCTCTCCTCAAGTGAGTACATATTCAAGTCCTTCAGCCTGTCCTCATAAGACTTGTGATGCAATCCCTGTACCCATCTTTGTTGCCCTCTTCTGAACCTTCTCTAACCTGTCTTTGCCCTTATGTAGGGAAGGTTTCCAGAATTGTACACTGTACTCCAGGTGGGGCCTCACTAGTGTCTTGTATAGTGAAATTATGACCTCCCTATTCCTGCTGGAGATGCCCCTGCCTATGCATCCCAGCATCCTATTTGATTTACCTGCTGCCTTGTAACACTGTTTTCCTATCTTGAGGTCATCACAAATGATAACTCCAAGGTCCCTTTCCTGCTTGGTGCATACTATACCCCCCTCCCCCAAAATGATAAGATTTTCCAGGGTTTTTGTGCATCCATCTCATAGGAAAGGAGTATCCACTGGGACACTAAATTTTCCTCCCCCTTGGCTGGCCTCAGATGATCCAGGTTCACTTCTGAACATGCATCACTAGTGCTGCAAACAGTAGCACTATTGCTGGGCCGACCAGTCTAACTGATTCAGCTACTGTATATTATATCTCTACTTTGGCAACTGAAACTTTTATATGTAACTTCTGTGCTAGAAGAATGCTATTGCAAATGAATTTGCCTCTATGGTTACATTTCTTAATAACATTGAATTGAAAAGAGCCAATGTTGAGAAACATTTTTGAAAAAAAAAATAGGTCTTCTTATTTACTATATTTGGTGAAAGTGTATTAGTTTTACATAGACATAACCTACGGTAAATATATTTTCACAATATTGAAATACTGGAAAAGATTTTCAATCAATAATGTGGAAGTACATTCTTAGATATCGCTATAAGGCCACTGATTTTCATTTTTACCAGAGAATCCATTAAAATTCTTGAATTTGGGCTGCCTGTACACCAGTAAAAACAAAGTATTTCATGGAATTTGGCATTTTGGACTAGCTCAGTAAACATGCAGCACATGTATTTTGTCTTATAATTGCTTCCTGTACTATTTTCAATTTGCTTCATTTAATGCTCTGTATATTAGGGCTGCTTTTATTCTGATTATTTATAGCATATTGAAAGAATGACAGTAGAATCCTGGTAAAATCTGAAAATTAGACTTACAATCACCAGTGCAATTCCCAGAATTTCAAGTTATGAAAACAGAATTTTATTATTTTAATCACCATAAATCAGTGGCCTTGTAATAATATCAGCATAGTTACACTATAGTGATATCATCTAATTACCAAGCAGTCCCCAGTGTAATTTGCAACCCCTTTCTAACTATAATCCATTCACCAAGCACTGCAGTGATACTCCCTTCCCTCTTTCTAACCCATTTTCCTATCAGTCCATGTTGTTCAGTGGAGCCCCTCCTCCCGACCCATTTACCAAATCATCCTTTTTATCCAGTGGTATTGCCACCCTCTCTCAGAACAATGTTTTTGCAATTCCCGGTGTAGTGGTACCCCCTCCCGCTGACTGGTTCTCCAAGCAGCCAGTGTTAGGGTTACCACCTTTTAAAAAGCCCAAAGTGGGACATTTCTTACTGATACATGATTTTTCGCAGGACAATATGTAATCTCAACCAATACAACAGTCTTGTTTTCTCAAAATAATCAGAATTAAGACTAAGTGCTGTAGTTGTTTAGCTATTTTTAATGTTTCTTATCATTTTAAGTTATTTTAGTTAAGGTATTTTATCATTTTGCAGCATTTAGAGGAAAGTCAGAAAACATTTTTTCGGCTATAATATCAGGACGTTTCATGTTTTTTTGCAGGACACAGCTGCCCAAATCAGGACTGTCCTGCAAAAATAGGGACAGGTGGTAACCCTAGCCAGTGTTGCCAGTGGTCCTCTTCCTTCTCCCTTTTCACTTTTCACACATTTGGTCAAGCAGTTCTGGTGCCACCAGTACACCGTCCCTCTTCCTGACCAATTGGGCAAGCAGCCTTTTGTATTCAATGCTAACCCCCTTCTTCTGTGCTGACCCATTAACCAAATTCTCTATGGTGTCCAGTGGTAAACCCTTCCCTCTTCCAAAACCATGCATGAAACAGTTTCTGGTGCCAGTGGTACCTGATCATTTTTCCAGTCTCATTTACAAAGCAGTCCCTAGTATCCAGTTATAGCCTGTTCTTTTCCAAAGTTGAAATCTTGACCTACTGTATATAAATGCAGATACCCCAATGCACCATCTCCAGATGGCAAACAATGCAGTCCCACTAGTTACCTTCTTGTCCAGCTGTCATCTTCATTAATGAGAAGTTGATGGCAGCTGACCAAGGCATTAAGTGGAGGGATTGTACCAGCCACCTTTTGGGTGTGTTAGATATGTGTTTTCTTTACTTTGACATCAGTCATGTGGGGACTTGAGAGACAGAGGGGGAGTACCACTGTACACCAGGTACTACTGACACCATGGTCTGTTTAACACTTTGTTTAGGAACAGGGAGGGGATACCACTAGATACCAGTGAGTATTTGTTGAAAGGGTCAAGAAGAGAGAGTGGTATTATCACTTTATACAAGTAATTGCTAGAGCAATGGATCAGCAAAAGGGAAGGGATACCACTGGCACTTGGGACTGCTTTGTGAATGTGTTGGAGAGAGGGAGGAGGAAACATAGGCAACAGGGATTGCTTATTACTTGGCTTGTTGACAGGAAGGGCAGTACTTCCAGGCATCATGAGTGATTAGCATTAATGTTGGGGAAAGATGGGGCACCCCTGTCTCAAAGTACTACTTAGCTTGCAGGTTCGGGGGGGGGAGAGAGAGAGAGAGAGCGAGAGTGTTTACAGGAACCAGAGATTGCGTATCAATTTGATCCAGAAGAGGGAGCAGGTACATGTGGACACAGAACTGCTTAGCACTTGGGTCAGGGAGGGAGAGAGAGAAGAGGTAGTGTTATCACCAGCGACTGCTTATTTCTTAGGTCTGGGAGAAGGATTGAGTACCCCTAGCACCATGGATTACTTTGAACTTGGGTCAGGGTGATGGAAGGGGTGCCACTGCATGCCAAAACTAAAAAAGAAGTTGCCCGCATTCACTACCAAAAAGACTGCTGTAGTCAATAAGGTAATGAAGCAAAAGCAAAGTATTAAATGTCATTCCACCAAATTCCATAATTCATTTTTGTTTTAGAATTTATTTATTTATTTGTTTGTTTGTTAACCAGGAAAGACACACCAAGCTGAAATTATTTTCCAAGTATATTCCAGGAGCATGGGATGGTTACGTGACTTGTTCAGGGTCAGATAGTATGCAAGTGGTGATTGTCTGATTCAAACCCAGGTTATTGGGGCTCTAGGTTCACAGCTTGGTGCCCTAACATCTAGGCTACACTGCTTCTCTTCAGAAGGAACATATATAAATACTTATGGGAGGTGAGTACAATGAGGTATCTTTATACAGACAAGGTATGTGATGACCTCATAAACCATAAGTGTGAATTCTGAGTGGTTTGAAGGCCATCGCAATCAATGGTGTGTAAAACAAAATCATGTTAACACTGCTCCCATATTTTAGTTTCAATAACTGTTTTTCAGTGTTTAGCAAAGTACAGAAATGAAGTATGACATGTGAGGATTAACTCACGACAGAGCATGGGTTTACTTGAGCATTAATTCATGCCAGGGGAGGAGAAGGGTTTGGGGCATGAGGCCACAGGTCGAGTGCCTCCAACCACCCAGGTGCAGATTAACACTCAATTTAACCCATGCTCTGGAGTGGGTTAATCTACTTTTAACATGGCTGCCACTCATGTTATGATGTGGTGGATGGGAACTGCTGACAGGACCTCCCTCAGTGCACTGACAGGGGGAATGTGTGTGGTGTTCTGCAGTAACTGTGAGGGCTGCACTGCTCTATCTCTCTCACTCTCCTGCTGTCGCTCTCTGTCACCGAGCTGAGCAGGGGATTACTACTGCACCACCTGTCATTTGCAGGGCATGTTGCTCTGTGTGTCTATCTATTAGTCTCTCTGTTGCTGAGCATGGGAACATCTCTGGGCTTGCAGGTGAGCAGGGGCAGAAAAGAGAAGTGCATGGTTTGTGGTAGTGAGCAGTACATTCTCCCACTTAGGTTGTTATGTGGTCGACAGGAACTACCCACAGGACGTCTCTCGGAGCACTGATTGGGGAATGTTAGTTGTGTTCTGCAGTAACTGTGATGGCTATGCTGCTCTGTGTCTCTCACTTTCCTGCTGTCTCTCTCTGTTGCAAAACTGAATGTGGGAATGTCTCTGAGATTTGTGGGTGCTCAGAGGTGGAACAGGGGAGAGCATGGTTCATTGGGGCAAGAGGCACAGCAGTCTCTCTATATCACTGAGCTGACCAGGGGATTATCACTGTGCTGTCAGTTGGGGGGCATGCTGCTCTGTCTCTCTCTCTCTCTCTCTCTCTCTCTCTCTTTCTTTTTCTCTCTGTTGCTTAGTGGGGGTACAGTGCACTGCCAATAGCCCTGGCCCCAGGACAGAGTGCTAAAACCCCTCCACTCCCACAGGTATCTGAGTTCTGTTCCAGTATAACATAGCAACAGCAAGCATACACTGAAAGTAATAGTTATGAGCATGATCCTGATATCGGACTCATTTGTGCTCGGTCTGGAGGGCAAGGGTGGATTGAGAATTAATTCATGGTCATCTGACATGTTTTGCCCAATAGCAACTGGTCCTGCTGCCTAGCCATTTTGCAAAATCAAATTTTCAGACAACAGTGTGTCTGTGAGCCATGGCGGGGGGGCATGATAGGAGTATATTTAATGTTGCATAGGTGGGTGAAGGGGAAAGGAGAGAGAGTAGGAATAAAAGAAAATACCTGTAGACACTTCTTTCAGCAATGCCTAGATGAGCTGTTGACTCCCCAGGTGCCTTCCAGCAATGATTACTTCCCATGGAGGGGATTGGTTAGGCAGCCACTATCATGCTTAAAGTCCACTGGTAACTGTGCTTTCTTGTTGGCTGCCCCAACCTCTGGAATGCTTTAGTAAAGGACATTCATCATGCTTTTAACTCTGTATGATCTTTTAAAGAAGTACAAACTCTGTGTAGCACTTGTTTAGTTTCCCAGTTTAGCCCTGAAAGATTTCATGTATTGTGTTAATTTATTATTTTTGTATAATTACTGGTATCAGTGTTACCTGCTATACATTAATTTCAAATGATATAACAACTGGCTGCAGCTATATCAACCAGTTACCTGGTTATTTTGGAGCTGTGTAACAAATGAGTAACCGGTTGATTTAAATCAAACTCAGTCCTGTCTCTTTAATCCTTTACCACATACCTTAAAGAGCTCTGTTACGTCATAAAATGTATTTCACAAACCACTTCACTCTCTACACTTCTGTGATCTCCCTCTCTTCTCTAACCTCTCACCTGTGTTCCTCTTACCTTTCTTAACTGCTTCACCAGTCATGGAACAGTGGCAGTGTTTTTCACATTTAGTGACTGTTGAATTTTAAAAGCGCATTTACAAAAAGGTTGACAAACTTGCTACCTTTTACTGACAATGACTACCAATACATTTCTCTTGTACAATGGGGTAATAGTGGATTTAAAGGAAATGGGATAAACACTGCTAACCAGTAATTATAAAAAATAAAAGATGTTCAGATGTTGGAGTATCCCTTTTCTTTTTCTTTTTACATACCCTGGGTCTGTGATCCCTTGTTAAACACCTTGAACTTTGCTCTCAGAGTTTAAGTAGTAATCTGTGAAAAAAAACCTCATAATATACATCATGTAAGAACAAAAAAATAAGGTGCTACATCAGCGTGTGGTCTGAAAACCAATTAAAATGGTAATATTAAATGCACACTGAAAATAGAAAACAGAGTTTAAATCTTGCATGCATTTAATATTACCATTTTGTTTTGTTTTCATAATACACATTTGCACGTACATTATTCTATATATTATATACAGGTAAATATGAATGGAGTTTTTAGGTATGTGTGTTTTATGTCTGTTTTTCATATGGGATCTGTTTTTTAATGATGAAATCTGCACAGGCACTTCAAGGTTTGGAAGCGCACATTTTATAAACTGAGTAAACCAACCAATCAACATTTCAAAAATTCCATTATACATGGGTATGACATCATAATTGTGAAAAATGGAATTTTTCATAACTGTGTACTATGAGGAACTACAGCGTCTGAAAACTGGTTAGAAACACGCCTATCCAGCTATTACAGAATATTTAATGCAAATCCAGCAAATTCAGATAAAGAGTAAAGACAAACTACCTCAACATATGGCAACATATGGGAAAACTGGGTGAGTCAAATGGTTTTAATCTACCTACAAATCCTATGTTTTTTATGTATCTATGGCAGTCAAACCTGCCAATTAATCAGACTGACAGCAAAATGTCAAGGTACCTTGTCTCAGCTCCATATCTGGATTTCTGGATTTTCATTTAATACATAGTAGTAGCACTGAATTTGTCAAGCAATTTTGTGAGATTCCTTATTTATCCTTCCAAAACTTTAGGGAACAAAAATCCTCTAAAATTCTTTTTGTTATATCTACAGAAAGAGGCCAGTTCCTATTACAGTATTCAATTGTCATCTAGTGGATTTTTAACTAGATTATCAGATGGAAGCACCCTCTCTTGGTAGCAGTGAACACACTACCAAATGGAAAAAAATCCCTAACAAAAGTTTTCACAATTCTCAATAGGGATTTTCAAAAATCTTTAAAAATCCCTTGACTAATTTGGTGCTACTGTATATATAATTTTGGCTACCCTGTAGTACCAACTACAGCAGCCTTTTCTTGTGGTTTGTGTGCACCATTTCTCTTTTTATTCTGTGCTCACATTTTATTGCTGTTTGCAGGGGTACCACATATCCTTAGCATTGTAGTTTCTTAATTTGTTGTCTCTAACACCAAGCATGCTACTTTAATATTCGCTGCTGCTTTGGAAGATTTTTGAGATATTCCATAAAAGCCTAAAATTGGTTTTATGTCTTATTTCTGGTGTCCATTTCTTTTCAAGTAGTCTTTTGTGTTCATGACAGGTCTTATAATTATAATGTAACACTTTGCGAAGAATATACAGCTGAGTGAACCAGCTGTCGATGACAAGAGGGCAAATATCTCTACAGCAACCACATACTTCCCTCTGGTGCTCAAGTACGCTGGTATGAAGGACAGCCACACACTGACAAACACTATCATGCTAAAGGTGATGAATTTGGCCTCATTAAAACTATCAGGTAACTTCCTGGCTAGAAAGGCTACTGTGAGGCTCACAGTTGCCAAAAGGCCGAGGTATCCCAGCATGCAGTAGAACATAGGCAGTGAGCTTTCATTGCATTCAATTATTATCTTCTCTTTGTAGGAGTTCCTGTTGAACTGTGGGAAGGGAGGAGAACTGACCAACCAAACAGTGCATACAATGAGCTGCACCAGTGAACCACAACTGACTATAAAACATGCCATTTTGGAACCCACCCATTTCTGTAATTTGCTGCCTGGCTTTGTGGCATTAAAAGCAATCACCACAATGATGGTTTTGGCAAGTACAGAAGAGACAGAAATGGAAAAAAATAAACCAAAGGTTATTTGCCTTAGTAAGCAGCTCAGTTTGTTAGGCTGTCCAATAAAAATTAGGGAACAGAGGAAGCACAACATAAGGGAAATAAGAAGAAAGTAACTCAGACCACGGTTGTTTGCTTTCACTACTGGAGTATCCCGGAATATAATGAAAATGAACATGATTAAAAGTGGGATAAGTGAGAACAAAATGGAAACAGAAGCTAATGCAGTGCCCAAGGGCTCTTCGTAAGACAGGCACTCGATGGGTTTTGGAAGACAGGTGTCTTGTCTCACACTGGACCAGTAATCGTCTGAACACTTGAAGCAGTCTGTAGAATCTGTTGGAAGGAAAAATGTATAATTACTTCAAAATGTAACTTGAATACATTTTGAGAGGAGACACTTCAGTCTGTAATCAATATGTCTAACTGTACTAATTTTTTCGTAGGAAAGGCAGTGTAGCTAAGCGGTTAGAGCACAGAGCTGTAAATCAGGATACCTGCATCTGAATCCCACAATTTTCACTTACTTTGCGGCCTTGAAGCAGTCACTTACCCCTCTGTGCTACCCTCCTTGTGCTTTCCTCCTTGATCTCATCATTCTTTTTTCTGCCTCTAGGTGGCTAATGGCTGATACAATTAATATGGCTTGTAAAGGGGCCAGCAACAGGTTTTTTAGAGTTGTCGGCCCTGTCCTGTGGAATTCACTACCACTCAGGGTTAGGGAGGCCCTGTCTTTGGAGTATTCAAGGCCCTCCTGTTCGCCCAGACTTTTCCCGCCTTAATATTTTAAATGAGATCAGTATGCTATGATTTTGATCTCAGTCCCCTGCCACCCTGTTTTTATTATTTCTTAGACAAATTTATTTTATCTTATAATTTATCGAATTAAATGTTGAATGATATTCATTCTGAGTTTTGCTGTGTCTATTTATTTGTCTATTTTATTTTATATGGCACCCAGAGCCTCCAGGATTGGGCATATTTTTAAATAAAAATTACCTTTCCCTGCCTAAAGCATGTGGGGTTGCCACATGCTTGAGAGGCAGTGAAAAAATAATCCCTTTTCCTCCATTCACAATTAGCTGAGCATATAGCTCAACAATGATTTAGGAATATCTTATCTAGACATGAAGTATATCAAGAGGGAATGACTTCTCGAAGAGAGAGGGAGTGGCAAAGGAGGGCCACAGTCCATCTCCACCCAACGGTGGAAACATACCTATATAACTGTGGAAACTTACCTAAGTAACTTAGGGAGGGAATTACAACTAAAGTAACTATATATTATGACCTTTGGCACTGAGTAAAGGTAAAGTTCCCTTTGAGGAGGAAACCTCTGGGGAGCCAAGGCCTATGTCACCTTCCTTTCAGGTTAGGGATGACTTATTTAGTGATGGCTCTACTGCTGCAATTTAGAAACTCAAATCAAGGGGAGGAAAATATTCCAGTTCTGTGGAAAGCTCTCATGATCCCTCTAACAGGAACACTGGGAAGGGTTCTGAGAGGCCTCTGCAACTTTGGATACTCTGAAGCTAGAATAGGGCCCCCAAGGTGGGAGGAGGAGATCAACAACTGCTGACACATGCAGCCAGCCTACTGACTAGGAGCAGACTAGGTGAACCAGAGGTGGTTGTAGGGAGAATAGTATCGAGGGCATCACTGAACCTGATTCGACTAGCTAAAGGAGCACTCTTGGGTGTGAAGGCCCCATCCCTCATAGCTGAAGTCTTAATTCTCCATCAAGAGGTGTTTTCAATATGGCTGCACAACTAAAGCTCCACCTGGAGTGAGGACATTCCCTTTATGGGCTGGATGAGAAGGACCCCACCCAGAGTTTCACATGCTCAAGATGTGGACTTCGTGGGTGCAGAACAAGACAGTCAGCTGCAAGGCAGGCCTTGAACCATAGAAAGTAATGGTCATGGCTGACATGCTCCAATTTATGAATTAGAGCATATAGTCAACATCAACTATGAAGAGCTAGATAAAAGGAGTCTGGGAGAAGCTAGTGGCCATCAGTTAGGTATTGGTACACCAGGCAATATGACTGACTGAGAAGGCTGACTGATATGATAGACCAATACAGCTGACTGATGAGACTGACTGATTGGACAGACAGATAAGAATGCTGATATGAGCAAAGCCAGAGGAAAGCAAGCCAACCAACTCCATTAAGAAAGCCAAATTAATGGTGACAGAGAAAGCATATGTTTAGGTATTGAGAGACTATGATGCCAGTAATTGACTCACTGAGGTTTAACATAATTGAATCAGTGAGGTTTAGCAGTTGATTGCTAGGATTTCAGCATGAATAGTGAATTGATCCAATTGACATAAATACCTTAAGAAGGAGTTCCATGATTTAAGTATGGAGAATTTGTAATGCAGTAAAGAAATACTGAAAGCCATGTAGGCTGTGAGGTTAATGTATTTATACATGGATAGCTGAAAAGCCGTGTAGGTGAAGAAACAGGGTATAATTTATTTAACTTACATAAAAGCATGCTTCTGCTATCTGGAGCCCTGCAGTGACATCACAGTCCCCACTGTGGAAATAACAGGGAAGCCAGAAGCTGAGCACCATGAGAACAAACAGCTAACTGAATGACCGAAAGTTGCAGTGCAGATAGAAATTAAAAACGTTCTGTTCAAATGGCAGCAACTGTAAGCTAGGATGCCATACCTTGGATTGAATACATAGGTAAAAATAATGAGAATTTGATTTATGATTACAAATGCATATGAGTCCTGCATGTAGGAGTAGGACAGCTTTAATTTATGATAGAGTGTAATTTGGATTGTAGGACAGGACACCCTCCCCCCAAAAAATGGTAGAGGTGCTGACATTTTCACCCTCAGTTCAACTGCTTACAATTATATTGCAGTAACATATGAATTAATGGAGTTTATTCAGACAAGCTGAAGCAGAAAACCCTAATAAAGTAGAAGCAGCATATGAGAACTGTAAGGTCAGTAGATGCAGCTGCCTAGGTGAAACCAGCACTGACTGAAGCTAGTCCAGCTGCAAACAATTAAGGTGGAAGTGCACACTGTTACAGGCATGGAGAACAACATGTATAGTTGAAATATTTAGAACAATAGCAGGTAAACTGAGGGAGCAATGGAACTGAGAGCACACAGGAAACAATTATGGAATCTTGAAGGATAGATCTAAGATAAAGAAACAAATGTAGCAAAGGGTAAAACTTGAAGCCCCCTCTCCACAAGCAAATGGAAGAAACAGCACAGCAGAAGGAAGCAGTCACAGACAACAGAGAAGCATGCAGCAGCCGAAGACAAAAGCAAACTACAGCCCAGAAGGTAGGAGAAGAAACACAAACCAGCAAAAAGTCCATCTCAAACCAAAAAGAAAATCCAAAATTGGTAGAGGAGGGAGACAAACACTGAAAGAAGCAGAGCTTCCAGCTGGGAAAAGCAGAGTCCAACAGTCTCTGGCTGTAAAGAAAAATTGCTTCTGAAAAAGCAGGAAGGCAGGGGTTAAATAGGTCAGGCTGGGGGTGTGGCTGTTGCTTCAACCCCTTGAACCATAGGCTTAAGCCTTTCAAACAAATGAACTTTGAGTATGATAAATGAATGCAGGAGGAGGAAGGTATGTAGAATCCATGCTGCTCTGCAGCAAGTGGAAATGGTATCCAGAAACAGCAACATTACAGCCAAAGGCATATCATGATTTTGTAACTCTTTATTGGATGAAATGCTGCAGAAGGTTCTCTGTACAAACTAGAAGAATTGTGCTGCTGTGTTAAAGTATAACTGACTGAAAAAAAGAAACATACATGAAACAAAAAAAGTTGTAACACCTTTTATTTGACTGAAATAATGTTATTCATAAGTCATTGTGATAACAAAGATACATGAAGATGATTTTTTTACAGAGAACTCAATGTTAATTACAATAATCACCACAGCCATATTCATCAATCTAGGAAAAGCTTTTAACTCTATGTCCCACCCACTCCTCCTGTACAGCTGAGCTCAGCTGGCGTTTCAGCATTATCTGTAGACTGGATCCACATTGTGATAACAGAGCTACATGGAGAAGATTTTATATAGTGAACTCCATGTTAATTACAAAAACCAACTCAGCTATATTCATTGATCTAGGCAAACCTTTTGGCTCAGTGTACCACCCACTTCTCCTGGACAAGCAGAACTCTGCTGGCCTTTTAGATCTGTTCTAATCTTATGGTCCATCAACAGTCAGTTCAGGCGGGTGATGTCCTGTCCCTCCCTTTCCGATCCTAGCAGGGGTTCCACAGGGTTCCATCCTGGATCTGATCCTACTCTCAGTTTTCCTAAAAGACTTCTCCTCTGCCTGTATCTTTTCACATATCCACATGTATGAGGATGACATGGTCATCTACACTTCTGACTCTTCATCCTCAATGTACAGATCCCAGTCCAACATGCCTTCCACAATGTGATGCACTGCTTCCATGACAACCAGCTTAGGGTAAACATCACCAAGACATTGTCTATGACCTTTGGTACCAACCAGAAACTGGCAAGGCTTTTGCCTTCCCCTGTCTTCTCCTCCTTGGATGGCACTCACTTGGAGGTTTTCCCTGCTTTCAAGTACAGTACATTGATATGTGACTAGATAGTAAGCATGACTTCTCAGCCCACATTGACACCATCCATGCCAAACTTTGCCCAAAGCTTGGAGCCTTGTACTGCAACAAGGACTACCTCTCCCTCCAGGTCTACCAGGAGCAGGTAACCAAAATGATTCTCCTAGTTTTCAACTATGCAGAAGTAATTTATGGCACCTCTCCATCCTCTTTGCCTTGCCAGACTGAATAGCATCGGAAATGCCTTCTGTTGCTTTGCAAGAAACTTTCCATTCTGCACTCACTATTGCTCCCTTTATTCCTCACTTTCCTTCCTCCTAGTACCTTTCTGTTGTCAGTTCCAGTATACCAGCTTTATTGCCAAATACTGGTTTGGGTCCCTTCCCTCCTACCTCCTCTCACTCCTCTACCCTGCCATCTCCCCTTCTTACTCTCCCCACTCCAGGGATTCCTGGACATTCTCAATTTCCCCATCCGATTCCTCACTCATGTGTTGGGCAAGGTGATTTCTTCTACTGTTTCATCCTCCTCTGGAATGTACTCCCCTCTTCACTATCTTCTGTATCTATGAAACAATCCATACATTATTCATTTTATTCAATGTAAGATTCCATACTGCTGTTTATTCATGTGGGTCTTCTAACTTAATCTCCTCAGCTGAACTGCCTATCTATTTTGTAGTTTTGCACTTCAGATGTTTGTAATGTTTTTATGTCTGTACTCCCAGATCACCCACATTAGAATGAAAATAAACTCACCAAATGTCAAGAGACTGACACCAACAAATTGCAGTATGACAGAGTGAGCAGATGTGATTAGAAAGCAGTGGGAATGGGAGCACACTCAAACGTCACGGTGGGGACTGTACCCCCAGCACCCACCCCTAACTATTATAAAAACACCTCCAGTCAGTAGCAGTACTGGAGGGGCAGTAATCCTGTACAGTACATGTATGGCAATCTAAGCTCAAATTCCAAAGTCCCTACTGCACCCATTGTCTTCACCCTCCTTTCCCACACTCACATCTACTCACACTCAACACTCCGCTCTGTTGTCAGGATACCTGTACTCCCACCCCACCCCCACCCCGGTCACACCTAGAAACTAGCCTTGGCTCTGTTTGCCTTTCTCAGTTACAAAATTTTTAATCAATTCAATAATCAGTTTAAGCATCTGTTACTAACCTTTTTCAGATGAGTGTGACACTTTTATTAGGAAGTACCCTAGCAAGAGGGCTATAAATGATTTGATGTATGCATATACAAAAAGGTGCATGCAAAGGGTGTCACTCTCTGTAGTGGTGGGGCTTGCATGTCCCAAAAGCAAAGTCACCCAAGAGAAGGGGACTCAGCACTCCAGGCAGTTTATGGGCGGCCTCCTTGGGCAATACAGTCTCACTGTATAGCAGTGAGTTTTCTGATTAATGTTTGGCAAAACACCACATGATATGAGCCTTATGATATTTTTAAACTGCACAGGGTGCTGAGTCCCCTTCTCTTGACAGACAAAAAGGGCAGTCTTCAAAGTACTAGGGTCATAAATCAGCTTGAAAATGCAGACACCTTTCCCAGGATGGAATGTGTCAGTGGGAAGGCCTATAAACTATTAAATAGAAACATAGAAACATAGAAATAGTCAGCAGATGAGGACCGCTAGGCCCATCCAGTCTGCCTGTAGGCCTTATACATTGTACGTGATCACTGACCCTATGTGATCAATGTCTTGTCATCACTCCCTCCCCTCTCAGGCTTCCCTTGTGCCTGTCCCAAGCATGCTTAAACCCCTCCACTATGCTTTCCCCCACTACCTCCTGTGGCAGACTATTCCATGTGTTGACTACCCTTTCTGTGTAGAAAAACTGCCTCACATTACCTCTTAATCTACCCCCCTCCAATTTCATATTGTACCCCCTTGTTCTAGTACTTTAACTACATTGGAAAAGCTCCTCTACCTGCACCTTGTTTATGCCCTTGAGGTGCTTGAAAGTTTCAATCATGTACCCCCGCTGTCTTCTCTCCTCCAGTGAGTACATATTGAGGTCCCTTAGTCTCGCCTCATATATTTTGTGGTGTAAGCCCTGTACTATCTTTGTTGCCCTTCTCTGGATAGTCTCGACCTTATCTATGTCCTTGCACAGGTGTTGTCTCCAGAATTGCATGCAGTACTCCAGGTGAGGCCTTACCAATGCTTTATACAATGGCATCACCACCTCCTGCCCCCTGCTAGTAATACCCCTACCTATGCAGCCCAGCATACCACTGGCCCTCCCTGCCACCTTTGTACATTGCTTTGCTACCTTAAAGTCATCAGAGATGATAACTCCTAGGTCCCTATCCTCTTTGGTGACAGCTCCTCCCCCCAATTTGCAGTTCTCCAAAGGGTTCCCTCTATCCAGGTGCATTATTTTGCACTTCTTTACATTGAACCTCAGTTGCCATATCTCAAACCATCTTTCAAGCTTCTCCAGGTCCATCTTCACTTTCTGCACCCCTTCTGGAGTATCTACCCTGTTGCAGATTTCGGAGTCATCTGTAAACAGGCAGACCTTTCCTTCTAGCCCCTCTGCAATGTCACTAATGAAGACATTGAACAGGACTGGTCCTAGTATTCATCCTTGTGGTACCCCACTTGTCACCCTCCTCTCCCCAGATTGTACCCCATTTACCACCACCTTCTGTCTCCTGTCTGTTAACCAGTTCCTAACTCAGTTCACCACCTTGTCTCCCATGCCTAGATTACCTATCTTGTTAATCAGCCTTCTATGTGGGACGGCGTTGAAGGCTTTGCTGAAATCCAGATAGGCGACGTCGTCTGCCCCTCCCTGATTAAGTTCCCTTGTCATCCAATCAAAAAAAAACTATTAGATTTGTTTGACATGACCTTCCTTCTGTGAATCCATGTTGCCTCAGATCCTGAGCACCACCGGATTCCAAATGTGCCAATATCCTTTCTTTCAGCAGTGTCTCCATGATCTTTCCCACCACTGAGGTGAGGCTGACTGGCCTGTATTTTTCTGCCTCCTCCCTACTGTGACTTTTGTGCAGTGGGACTGCATGTGCCCTCCTCCAGTCCTCTGGAATGACATCCATGTTGAGTGACTCTGTGAACAGGGCCACCAGAGGCACTGCTAGTTCCCTTTGCAGCTCCTTTAATATACTTGGATGGATGCCGTCTGGCCCCATGGCCTTATCTACCTTCAGCTTTGTGAGTTCTTCCAGAACTCTCTCCACTGTGAATGGACTGGTGTTCACCTCTCTGCCACCCATTGCCTCTACAACCCAACTGTGGTCCTTGATCTGCCCCCTCCTTAGTGAATACTTAACAGAAGTTTTAACAGAAGTATTTGTTCAATATTTCTGCCTTGTCCAGATCTCCCTCCTTACACTCTTCCTTCTTCTCTTTGAGTCTCACAACCCCCCTCCCCGGGTTTTCTTCTTTCACTGATGTACCAATAAAATGCCTTATCCCCTTTGTTTATATAACAAGATCTTCCCTTAAAACAAACTGTTAAAACAGCAGTATTTGTCAGTCGTGGTGTAGTCTTTTCAGGTACAATGTTTCTCTGGCAAAATGTATTTTATGTTAAATTTTGTTAACTAGGTAAGTATGCTGGCAACACAAGGACACCTTCTTCAGGAACAACCCAGGCACCAATATAGTACAGTATGCCAGTACAAATACAAAGTTCTCAATACATTCAAATGTTTACAGTGGAAAACCATACATACACATGAGGTTGCAGCACCATTGGCTTGCACAGAATAAACAAGAGAAAAACAGGTAGTCCAATTATGGCTGCATTGATTAGCCAAAACAGGTACAAGCCTGTTCACCCATCAAACAACTCTTAAAGAGAACATGTTGAGAGAAGGTGGCTGCATGATAGATAGAGGAATTTTGTTCCAAAGAGATGCAGCTCAGTAACCAAAGATCTTTGCCCCACAGTGGTGTGAAAAGGTGGGTTAGCCAAAAGATTATTGGTTGTAGAGCATGAGCTGGACCAGTTAACCAAGTTGAGTGAGTTGTATAGACAAGGTGGGATTTTTTGAAAAAAATACTAAAACCAAATTTTGTGACTCTCCAGTGGGCTTTGTCATCAGGCTAGAGACAGTTTAATTCCCTTAGAGTATGGCTATGTTGGGATCTAGGCCTATGGGATATGGCAAATCCAGCTACATTGAAAAAAAGGCTGTGTTTAACACTGACAATAGATTTTGGGGCAGCATCAGCAGCTATGGTCCCATAGTCAATTAGCGACAGTACCCTGCTTTGTGTGAAAGTGGCAGTACACTGCTCTGTGTGATGGCTAATCTGGTATCAACAGTAAGACATTTACCTATTCTGTTTCAGGGAATCAAGTTTCTGGTGAATCTGGGAGGTGACAAGGTTCAGGTGGACATTGAAAATGAGGCAAGGATCAAAATGGATTCTCAGATACTTGAAGGCTACTGCAGCATAGTCATGGTAATATGAAACTCAGGTCTAAATTTTCTGACCTTGGGGGCTGAACCAAGCAACATAACCTGTGTTTTTGGAATGTTGAAGATCAATCTTTCTTTTAGAAATCTATCTTGCAGCATGTGGAGGCTATTACGTAGGGTGTTGTTGACAACATTAATGTCGCTGTGATGTACAAATAACAATGCATCGTCAGCATAAAGAAGTGTACTAATAGCATTGCAGAACTTTGAACATGCTATTGATAAAAATTGAGACCAGCAAGGGTCCTAATACACATCCCCAGGGGACCCTATATTTAATATTATTGGCCTCTGAGAACATAGCACCAAGCTTGGCCTTTTGCCTTCTGTTTGTTGGATAGCCTCTGAATCAGGAGACTGAAGGATCACCCACCCCCTAGACCTTGCAACATATGAGTTGAAATTAATGACTGACAAGGTCAAAGGCCTTGGTAAGGTCCATGAACACTGCATCTGTTAGTGTGCATTTAACCATTGACTGATGGACTGTGTACATGAACCTTACCAAGGCTGTACTTGTGCCATGGATTTTCTAAAACTATGTTATTCACTACATAGCAGGATGTGTTGTTTCATGTATTGAGTTAACTAATTATGCACCAATTTCTCCTGCAACTTGACTAAAGCAGATAGTATGGATATTGGTCTGCAGTTATCAATGGAGGTTCGGCTGTCCTTATGTAAAGGAATGTCATAAGTCTGCTTCCAACTGTGCAGGACTTGCTGTGTCATAAAGGACAGATTAATCATTTTGGCTGTAGGAATGGCAATTTTGGGTGCAGCTAGTTTTAGGAACTTAGGTGCCAGTTCATCACTGCCCAGTGACTTGTCCACTTTTACAGATTTAAGCATGGCTAGGACCTCCCAGAAGGTTACTTTTCTGAGATGAAATTTTGGACGCTGGGTTTCAGTGCACTGGCTAGGTGAGGCATCAGAGGGACCTCCCTTGTTTAGGGGATTTGTGTGTTTGTTAAGGTTACAGAAGCTTCCATTAAAAAAGTCTACAATAGCCTCAGGATCAGAATATTTGTTGCTGTCTAGTTCTATGGCGAGGGTGGAACACATTCAACAGAAGGGTTCAAGAGCAGTTAGATGCTGTGCACAATTTTTTTTATCTCTAAGGTTCTCTGCTTGTTGAGTTTTTAAATAAATACCCCCACCCCTCCACAGAATGTCCATAAAAAATCAATATATCTTTCTTTCCTCTCATTTTCCTTTGACCCTGAACTAAGATACAGGAGCCTGAAGAAGATACACGATCCTGGAGTTTCCAAAAGCTCTTACTCTTGTGCCATACCCACAATGGAAAAAGTAAACATCCTGGTACAGTGCTGCACTATGTACCATTAGAAACATGTGACAGTACCATCACAATACAGCTACAGTAGAAATATAGCATGTACATTCAACAGGTAACCTTAATGGAAGAGACTTTCAAAAATTGTGAGTTGCTGCCATATGTAATTACATGAGCCATTCATTATAAAAATTAGCCATAAAATCTGTTTTAAAAATAGTAGAGAAAATCAGAAATATGCTGAAGACTCAGCCCAATGGCAGATAGCTGAGGTGCTGGACACCTTACTTCCATCCACGCCAGAAGCCTGTGTTAGGAATGGACCAAGGCCACTTTGGGTATAGCTGGGGGAGGGAGGATTGAGCATCTCAAGAGCAGCTCTCCTCCCTCAGGGAGGGAGGACACTGAGTCTTGCTACTTGCCTGCTACCCAGCAGAGGCTGGGCAAAGGGCACAATGGGACCAGCAGATGTGGGCAGAAGGCATAATGACACAATGCACCTGTGCATCAAGACACATGTGTAATTGCATCACATGCAGTTTCTGATGGGTGAAACAGAAAAAACTATCCCAAACTCAGTTGGCACCCCCCGCCCACAGGACACACACAGCCATATGTGGCAGGCCACTTGCCTAACATAACTCAGAGCAAGTCATTGCCAACCCATAAGTCCATGAGATGGGTTGGAGATGGAGCTGGGGTTGCCATCACGACCAGGGATACCAGGAGCTAAACAGTAATAGGAGAAAAATATGCTAAGGCTAGATCTTAGGATGTCAGAAACATCTGGCCAAAAACCTATACAACAAAATGTTTTGCCTAACAAATACAGTAGTGCTGCTTCAAGTAATGTAGAAATATTGAATGTTTTAACCCTGAAAAAAATTAAAAGTGGATACTGTAGTGGGCTGAAAAGTCTATACATCTGTTCAGTCCATATTCATGAGTTTTGAACAGTGCTCTGAATTTTATTTCACATAGTCTCCTTTCTTTAATGTCTTGGCAAACGAGAGAGAGAGAGAGAGAGAGAGAGAGAGAGAGCGAGCATGGGGAGCCTCCTAACACTCCCATCCACAGAATTACTTTATTTCTTGTAACATTTAGATTTACTAGATGAAAGCTCTGCTAAGCAACTAGATGCCTCTGACTGCATACCCGGCTGGCATGTGTGTGCTTACTGACATTTCAGTGGCAAGTGGCAGCTTTCTCACCTCTAATTGCATCTGATGCTTTGAGAAGGAGGTCACTTGATGTTGAAATGTCAGCAATCAGCAAGTCAGGTCTGTGCACCTAGCCTTCAAGCAACTTAACATGTCTATCTGCCTGTCTGTCTTTATACAACAGGAATAGAAGGAAGTACTCCAGAATATGCCTGTTCAGGAGCTCCAAGGTACATTATAATATCCTGCAACTCTCCCCAACACTCTCCCACCTCTACTCATCTGCTGAATGGCCATCCCATTCATGGATGGTGCTGAGGGATACACCCAGACAGTAGTCCATGTCTAGCAGTGGGCAGGGGAGGCACGGACTCAGATATACTAGGGACTATCATCTACAGGCAATGGGAGCCCTTTACCTCTGTGTTCTACTCTTCCCATGAGGGTGCAAGCCCCATAAAGCCAAGATCATGCATCCACACTGAGTAAACAGCTGCATCTCATTGGTTAGCTTCCCCCCTCCCCAGAGGTGTACTCTTGTCTGTAACACGACCAGTGGTCACTCAGGGGAGTTATAGTAGTGGCATCACAAAGCCTCCCTCCCTCGCCAGAAAGGGAGATCATCCTCTGGGATGCTCAGTCCTACTCCCTTTGTTGGCCCCCAGTGACCAAAGTCTGCTTCAAAAACCTAGTTACTCACATCCTGAGCAGTAGCAATACTGCTACACCAATATAGTATATGGTTAGGGCTTATTGTAGATTGAAATCAGTGGCTTTTCAAATCTTGTTGTAGGACAGCTCAAAGGTCAAAAAAGTTGTACTACCATTCTGAAATTACATCGATAGTACAACAACGTTTCAGGCTTGTTCTACCTCCTGATTGGCTGACTTGACTGGCAGTATCGGAGAAAAAAAGGAAAAAACATGGTGACATGATTAAGCTGGTGTGGAACAGTAGATCCTCCTTCTTCTTACATGAAAAGTCTCAGACAGCTTTGTGTCACGAAAGTATTTCTTTTTTAATTTTAAAAATAAACAGTGCCGCTGTGAGAGAGCGAGTGGGTGTGGGCAGAAGTCCCAGCCTAGGATTGCAGTGAAGCAGAAATGAGGGGCAGTGGAGAGACATATAGCAGGAGCAGGAACACCAAATAAAAACACATAAGGTAACCAGCAACATAAAAAAAAGAAATAAGCTATAACCGTATGCCATATAAAACAGTGGATGGTTAACCATCCACAACCAGGGCTGTGTTTCCATCTCAGGAGTAGCTGACATCAGCGAGACTCTCAAGCTTCACTCTCAAGGTCTCTATGATGTCATTAACTGCCTCAATGGAAACACAGCCTTTTTGTGGATGGTTAACAATCCACTATTCTGTATGTGCTAGATTGGGGCAGAACTTTCATAACTCACCTATGGCTCAGCCACTTGTAGTTATGGTCCTACTCTTTCACACTTGAAGGTACATTGCATATTTTTAATTCAGGACATTGCACATCCCCTTCATCTGTCTCTCTATCTGCCTGTCTACCTGTTTGCCTGCATGTTTGTCTGTCTGTCTGTCTGCTGTCTGTCTATCTATCTATCTATCTATCTATCTATCTATCTATCTATCTATCTATCTATCTATCATAAGTCATGAGTCTCAGAGGAAGGACTTGGTTGGTCCAAAACGTAGACATTGTTTTCTTTTTGTGAACTCTTTGTTGGTCCAATAAAAGGTATCAAACCATGTACTTCTGTATCTATCACAAGAACATAAGAAAAGTGTTGGCAGATGTGGACCATCTGGTCCATCTCGTCTGCCCAAGGTGGCTAACACCCCAATTATATTTTTTTCCTAAGTTTCCCACATTGCCTGTCCCAAGCACATTTGAATTCCCTTACTGTCTTCAATACCACCACTTCTGGTAGTAGGCTGTTCCATGGGTCTATGACTCTCTCAGTGAAAAAGTACTTTCTAGAGTTGCTTTTAAACTTGCCTCCCACCAGACGCAAATTGTGCCCTTTGATATCCACTGTCCAATTTTCCTGGAAGATGTTTTCCTTCTGAGTTATGTTAATTCCCTTAACGTAGCTAAAGGTTTCTATCATGCCCCCCATTTCATCTCTGTTCCAATGAGAATAAATTCAGCTCTTTGAATCTTGTCTTGTATGGCTCATGATGCAGTCCCTGCACCATCTTTGTGGTCCTTCTCTGCACCATCTCCAGATGATCGATGTCCTTTTTTAAGTGAGGCCTCCAGAACTGGACACAGTACTCGAGGTGTGGCCTCACAAAGGATCTGTAAAGGGGCATGATAACTTCCTGCTTTCTGCTTGTAATACCCCTTCCTATGCATCTGAGGATACCACTTGCCCTGCATTGCTTTTTCCCATTGTTTTCCTATCTTTAAGTCATTGGTAATGATCACGCCCAGATCCCATTCCATCTTTGTCTCCTTTAATTGATACCCTTCTAGTACGTACTTTTTTTCTGGGTTCCACTTCCCCACGTGCATTACCTTACACTTCTTAGGGTTGAATTTTAACTGTCAATTTCTGGCGTATTCTTCCAGGCTCCTTAGGTCAGCTTACATACTTAATGCCCCCTCTAGTGTATCCTCCTGTTGCAGGGCTTTGTATTATCTGTGAACAGGCAAATCTTCCTCTCAGGTTCATCAGTGAAATCACTTATGAATATGTTGAAGATGACTGGACCTGGCACCAATCCCTGTGGAACAACACTGGTCACACCTCCCTCCTTTGATAATGCCCCATTGACTACAACTCTCTGGGTCCTATTCTGCAGCCAGTTTCTAATCTGGTTTACTGTTTTCTGTCCAACTCCTGTGTGTGCTAGTTTGTTAGTGAGTCTCCTGTGTCAAATGATGTCAAAGGCCTTGCTGAAGTCTAGGGACACCCCACTCCGGTGTACTGTTCCAGTAACCCAATCAAAGAAATCAATCATGTTTGTTTGGCATGAGTGCCCCGCTGTGAAGCCATGCTGTTTGGGGTCAAGTTTTCCAGTTTCCTTTAGGTTGTCAGCTCTTCTCTCCTTTAGTAATGTCTCCATAATCTTTCCCACTAGAGGTCAAGATGACTGGGCAGTAGTTTCCTGCCTCTTCCTTGCTTCCACTTTTGTGCAAGGGCACAACTGTTGCCCTTTTCCAGTCTTAAGGTACTCTGCTGCTTTCCAGAGATAGACCAAACAGCTCAGCTAGTAGTGCAGTTATTTCTTCCCGAAGCTCTTTTAGCATTCTGGGGTGGATACCATCTGACCCTATGGCTTTATTCACCTTAAGTTTGCTTAGCTCTTCTAAAAAGCTTTCTTTCATGAAGGAGCTTTTGTCTGTCCCACCACTATCCTGCTCTGTCTTACTTTGTCTGTCTGTGAGTCTATCCATCTATCTGTCTGTCTGTCCATCCATCTGTCCGTCTGTCTATCTATCTATCTATCTATCTATCTATCTATCTATCTATCTATCTGTCTGTCTGTCTGTCTGTCTGTCTGTCTGTCTGTCTGTCTGTCTATCTATATATCTATCTATCTATCTGTATAGCTATCTACAGTATCTGTCTGTTTGCCTGCCTGCTTGTCTGCCTGCCTGTCTGTCTATTTATATGTCTATCTATCTGTTTGTCTGTCTGTCTCTGTATTTCTATCTATCTATCTATCTATCTATCTATCTATCTATCTATCTATCTGTCCATCTTTCTATCTACAAAGCAAATATCATGTTCATCAAGGCTGAATAACATCTTTTTAGAAATAACTAATTGTTACTAATCAATGTACCAGCACTATCTCTGCAGAACAATAGCCTCATGAGCATTTGAGCCCTTAATTTTCTCTAAGGTTTAAATTAAAAATGGAAAATTATATTTTCAGAGTCCCCAAAGAGTGCTACTCACCGGTTTGGTTGGCAATCTCTCCCACTGAGCATGGGACACAGTCATAGCAGCAGAGTGACTGTCCCTGACGTGAAGCTTTCCTGTAACCGAGCGGGCAACTCTGACTGCACACAGACTTAGGCACCTGGGAAACAATGACAAGGGCAAATCACAGAGTTAGTAGACTGAAGGTGGAGGATAGGGAAGTGTATCTAGAAAAACAGAGGGAGAGAGGAAGAGCAGTCAGGAGCACAAAGGTACAAGCGTAGGAACAAAATAGCCCGGGCAGTAACAAAAGGGGACAAGAGATTCTTGATATAGTTTAGTGAAAGAAGAAAGACCAGGAGTGGGATTATTAGGCTAAAAAGGGAAGAAGGGGAGTGTGCGAGGGGGACCTAGAGAAATCAGCAGTCCTGAACAAATAGTTTTGTTCAGTATTCACAGAAGAAGGGGAAGGTTTGAGACCTCAGTTAAGTGGCAGGAGCATCGATGGAAAGGAGGTGGACAGCAGTCCATTTATGGAGGAGAGTGTCCTAATGGAGCTAGCAAAACTGAGAGTGGACAAGTCAAGGGGGCCAAATGTGATACATCCAAGAATATTAAAGGATCTTAATGAGGTGCTCTCAGCTCCACTGACAGCCCGGTGTGTAGGGGTTGTGGGATAACATATGGACCAGATATCAAATTTCAGGTTCAACACACAATCTCTGTGTGATGTTTATTCAGAATACAGGAAATAAGCTTCAGCAATAGCAAATTCCTTCTTCGGTACATCACTTTGCAGCAACATACTATGAATGTCCTTTCTCTGCACTTAGCCAGAACCTACTAACACTGATCTCTGATCTCTGATCTAACCACTTCTCAGTGAAACCTTTCATCCCTATGTGGGCCCCGTTTGCTTGGGTAGTGAGGACTCAAAAAGAAACAAAACAACCTATAGACAAAGAACCTCAATGCAGAATCACTGAAAGAAGGGTTACCCCAAAGGGCATTGGCAACAAATCAAGTTTCAAAGATGGCAACAAATCAAGTTTTAAAGAAATACAATATCATACATACTTTCATAATGCAAAATATCATGGGATATATGCACATCACCATGGAATTGTTCAGTTTACAGCACTTTACATGCATTTTAAACAGCAGAACTAACCTAGTTGCTATAATAGTCACCTAGTACTCTTTACCATTATCAAAATCAGCTAGTGCCATGGTATTTTCAACATTTACAGGTTTCATAAACATAAGGTATATACATGAAGATATTTTATGACATAGTGCTACTACATACTAATCCAACAACAATAAACACAACCTGTTTTACATACACTCGGAGGTCACAGCAATAACCTCCCTGCACAAGGACCTGAGAGGGAGAAGGAAAATTAAAGAGGACACTATAGCATAGTCAAGAAAGGGGATGGGGGTGTTCATAGGTGGGCAACCTTATGGACTAGAAATTGTAAAGGCTAGAATAGACTAAGAAATAGAAGAACTATTGCAACCAATTTAAGAAAAGGTTGGTCCTCAAGAGTGGCAGGAGCTCCCTATCTCATCCTGTTCAAAAAAATCACTGGAAACTGGAGTGGTTCTGGAGGATTGGAGAAGGGCAGATGTAGTCCCTTTTGACAAAAGTGGTAGCTGGGAGGAGGCTGGCAATTACAGGCCAGTCAGCCTGTCCTCAGTGGTGGAGAAATTAATGAAATCACTGCTAAAGGAAAGGATTGTGGTATATCTCAAATGGTTCTATGTGATGATAGCGAATGCACAATGGTGACTCAGAAATCGCCAGGAAAAAACAGCAAGGGCACAAACAGTGACTGCAGTTTTAATGGGGGACTATGCCCCCGCATCCCCTTTTTTGGGAACTTCCCCCCACACCCCTTTTACTATGGAAAACCCACTCCAGGGAGCTGAAACTCAAGGAGGGGGGAAACCCAAGTCACTGAAATGGCAAGTGCTGTTTTGTCCTTGCTGTTTCTGTTCCTCACCCTTTTGAGCTCGCTGTTATTATGGGACACTATCTTAAATCCAGCAGATCACAGGATCCTAGGCAGCATGCATTCACACTGGGAAGGTCATGTCAAACAAATCTGATAGATTTCTTTGACTGGATGACCAAGCAATTTGATCAGGAAGGGGCGGTGGATGTGGTCAACCTGGATTTTTGAGCAAGGCCTCTTCAACCCCGTTCCAAATAGGAGGCCTATTGACAAGCTGGGCAGCCTGGAAGTGGGTTACAAGGTGATAAACTGGGTCAGAAATTGGTTAAGGGTTGGAACACAGAGGGTGGTGGTAAATGGAGTTCATTCTGAGGGGAGGAGGGTGACCAGAGGGATGCAACAAGGATCAGTTCTGGGGCTAGTCCTCTTTAATGCCTTCATAAGCAACATTGCAGAGGGTCTAGAACTGAAGGTAAGCCACTTTGCAGATGACACTAAGATTTGCAACAAGGTTGACACACCGGGGGGAGGGGGTGGGATGAAGAGAGACCTAAGCAGGCTTGAGGAGTGGTCAAGAGTGTGGCAGCTAATATTCAATTCAAAGAACTGTAGAATACTAGGTTTCATACTAGGTAAATAAGGAGTAAGGGGCTTGTAGGCCCATAATACTCCTATAATAAATAATATTTAATAGTGGGGTTTGCAAGAACATATTTATCAAATCTACCCTTAAAAGTGTTTTTTGAGTCACTGATAATGATATTCAATGGAAGTGCATTCCATGGACTGATACTTCTCACAGTAAAAAAATATTTACGAGGCAAATGCTTAAAACCCTTACCTTGTAACTGGAGGGGTTGGCCTTGAGTATTAAAAGTAATTTTTTTGAAGTCCAAACCCATGTTATACATCAGATGGTCATCTTGAATAACATCCAACATGAGTAATAAGTCACCCCTCATACGTCTGGTAACTAGTGACATTAAATTAAGAGAAGCAAGTCTTTGGTCATATTGCATATTAGTATAACCTTTAATATATTTAGTAAATTTTCACTGAACTTTTTCAATTTGGAAAATATCCTGCTTCCTAAAAGGACACCAAAACTGTGAGGAATAATCCAAATGTGGAAGAACATAGGATCTATATGGGGCAACAAGACCTTTACATCTCGAGATTTAATGTTCTAAAGTATGGACCACATGGCAACATTTGCTTTTTGTATAGTTTTATTAACCTGCACTTTGAATGAAAAATCATTAGTGATATAAACACCCAGATCTTTTTCCACAACCGTACAAATAAGGGGCTTGTTATCCAACCTATATATATTTTTGGGATTTTGGGCACCCAAATGCATTACTTTGCATTTCTCATGATTTAATCTCATATCCCAATGTTTAACCCAATCTGTTATAAGATCCAAATCTTGCTGAATGATGTTGATACTGTCATGGTCAGAACAAGGTCCACAAATTTTAATGTCATCAGCGTATTTTAAAGACTTAGAACTACAATTCTGGGATATATCAGCATAAATGCTTGGAATAAACAAGAGCCTAAAACAGACCCCTGTGGCACTCCACTATGAACTGGTCCTGGCCTAGAAAGATGACCATTAATTAATACATGCTGAGATCGGCCAACCAACCAGTGTGATATCCAACTTATGATGTTACAATTTATTGGGAGAAAAATCATGCATTTAGGGCCCACAAACCCAGGGAAGGAGCTCATGGGGGGGGGAGTACTGTCGATCACCAAACAGGAAAAGGACCTGGGGCAATAATATCTGATGACCTAAAGGTAACCAGGCATTGTGAATAGGCTGTAAGGAGAGCCAGTGGGATGTTGGGGTGTATAGAAAATTGTTGTTCTCCAGCTATCTAAGCACCTTGAAAATTACGATCTCCTATGCCCCCTTCAGCATGGCTTCTGCAAGTGCCACAGTACATTCTCTGAATTGACCTTTTTTTCTGATCATGTTCTAATTAACATGGACCAGGGTAAAACCACTGGAGCAGTCTTTGTACATCTATCAAAGGCATTGGACCTAGCTGATCACAGCCTCCTCCACTCAACCCTGTTTCTGTTTGGCTGCTCTGTTGAAACTGCCAACTGGTTCTGCAGCTACCTCACCAACTGGTCTCAGTCTGTTGTCATTGGTAAATCACCCTCTGCTACCCTACCTGTATGCACAGGTGTACCCAAGGGCTCCTTACTTGGACCCCTGCTTTTCTCCATGCTCATTAATGCGCTCCCCAGAGATGGCCTCAGTTGTAATGCACTTCTCTATGCAGATGACCTGGTCCTCTATCATAGCGAGAAATCAATAGCGTCTGTCTCCTCCTCCCTCACACATAACTATAGCTTGGCTCACCAATGGATCCTCTCAAACAAGCTCCTTATCAATGAAAAGAAGACCAAATCCATGCTCTTGGGCTCTATAATTTTCCTCACCAAAGCTACCAAATGCCACAATTCTAGTACACACCCCAGCAGGCCCCCTCTAGAAAATGTTCTCTTCTTTAAATACTTAGGGGTCACTCTTGACTCCTATTCATCCTTCACTGAACATATAAACAACACCGTGTGGAGAATCCACCAAAAACTAGGTGCCACCTTCCGACTAATAAATCTTCTGTCCTCGGAGGCTCGCCTTGCTATTGCACATGGTAACCTGCTGCCCCATCTTGACTATTGCTCCCCGGTCTACTCCCGTGCATCCTCCTCCCTGCATTCGCAGTTAACTACAACATACAACTCAATTTGTCGGTTCATCCTCCAGGCACCTCCCTGCACCCACCACTACTCACTCTACCAGTCCCAGGGTTGGCTCCCACTCCAAGTACACTTCAATTATGCTATGGGCTGCCTAGTGGACAACTCACTCAGAAACCAGGACCTGTCCCCCTACTCAAAACTACTGACGGACAGAGTGGTTTTGAGGTCTCTCAGAGCATCCTTAGTCCCACCTCTGGCAGTCCCCTGTATATTCACCACTACAGGTGGTAGAGCTTTCTCAGTCTTGGCCCCACCATGTGGAACAAGCGCCCTCTGTCAGTCCACTCGTCATCCACTCACCTAACTTTCAAGCTGAACCTGAGAGACTGGCTCTTGAATAATGTACACTGTAACTGTGCCATAAAATAATTTTAACAGGGTAGCCTCCTTTCTTCTCCTATACTCCGTAGGATCCTTAGCCCCCTCTTTTTTTTTCTGCCACTCCTCTACCACCTCACTCCTCTCATGGTCCCCCCTACACTCAAACTCTTGAATATCACTTCCCCAAGGAATAGCAATAATGTTATTGCTCTGAACCTATGTGGCTATTGCTACAGCACTGACCAAGGAACTGTTTTTTTCTGACTTTGGTCTAGCAAATGTACTACTATGCATATTTAGTATGTGGATAAAAGGCTTGTCTCTTTTGATCCTAGCCAGCTTAATGTATAGTAATTGGAGTTTTCTTAACCTCATTACTCTGGACAACATAATTAGCACATCATGTTTTGTCTAATTTTTAGCTTCCTCTAGCCTAACACAAATGTGACTATGTAAAGAGTGTCCTCTACTATATATTTTATACACTTGTACATTTTTTTGTTTTCCTCACCATCCCATGTTCAGAGTGTGTATTTTGACGATGTGTGTTCTGTTTGTTTTCTCCTGTTGCTGCCATCTTGTGACCTGCGTCATGCCTAAAATTGGTCCTCTGGATCAGTGCACCTACTCGGTTACCAAAGACATAAATAAATAAATAAATAACTAGGGAGAGATCACCAGCAGAAAAAATGAGGTGGTGATAGCACTGTAACAATCATTGGTGAGAACCTATCTGGAGTACTATGTCCAGTTCTAGACACCACATCTCTGAAAGGACATAGACAGAGTAGAGGCAGTTCAGGGAAGGGCAACAAAAATAGTGTAGGTTCTGCATCAAAAGTCATATCAGGATCAACTAGAGGACCTCAATATATACTGTATACCTTGGAAGTGAGGAGAGAGAGTTTGATATTTTTTTCAATTGTTTTAACCAAGAGTGGCACACCAAGCTGAAAGCTTGTTTACAGGTACTACCTGGGAGCACAGGGAAGTTAAGTGACTTGCTCAGGGTCACACAGTATGGAAGTAAGGACTGTAGAATTCAAACCCAGGTCTCCAGATTTGTAGCTCAGAGCCTTAAACCACTGCACTATACTGCCTCCTATATGATAGAGACCTTTTAATTCCTCAAGGGATAAATAAGGTACAAGAGGGTGGCATCTTTCAGAAAAAAAGATGTTCAAGAACAAGGGGTCATGATATGAGGCTGGGGTAGACTTAAGGGTAATGTGAGGAAGTATTGTTTCATAAAAAGAGTGGTGATGCATGGAACAGTCTCTCAGTGGAGCTGGTGGGGCCAAAAATGGTAAGGAATTTAAGAATGTATGGGATAGGAACAAGGGAATCCTAGCAATAGGAAAGAGGGTAAAAGCTGGATGTCGAGTATGCTCTGCAGTATTGCAGTATGTACTGTAGGCAAAATGGGCAGACTAGGTGGGCCAAGCGGTCCTTCTCTGCCATCAATTTCTATGTTTCTATGAGGGCTTCATTATATCTCAGTAAAAGAAAGCAAGCCTAGTATTCATTTTTATACAAGAAAAGAAAAAGTGTAGTATCCTGTCACATCTAAACAACATAAACAAGCATTTGTCAATGCCAAATGTTGTCTTGCTGGTGTTGGCATTGGCAGTGTAGGAGTTAGAGAGATGCATAATTGGAATGGCATTGAAGTATGGAACTGACGTCAACTCCACCCCACTCTACAGAGACTGACAAGCATTAAGGTGTGCCTTTGTGTCGTCTGCCATAAAGCTCATGCCATTTTACCTCACCCTACCCAGCAGACTCTGACAACTGTCGCATTGTGCCTCGGGGTCATTGGGCCTTATGCTCACCCCATTCCATAAGGAAATACATTGAGATGGGTGTAGTATAGGAGAATGGGGTGAACTTTGGGGCCAAAGAGTACAAGGCACACCTTAATGTCTATCACTGTCTGCAGGTTGGTGGGGGTGGAACGGCATGAGCATTACAGCTGACAATCCAAAGGCAACCCCTGATGCCTGTCAGTCTCTATAGGGTGGAACGTCATGGTTAGAAACCCTAACACCCCAGGAGTTTGTTGGTATTTGCACTCCAAATTGTCAACATGGCCTTTTTGTGACCCCATCTCATGAAAGCATTTGGAACCTCTGCACATGAACAGTGGCACTGTGATTTTGTTAATCTGCCCTGAACATTGATTTACCACAGCGACTGTGCCATTCTGTGCCAGATGTGTGAAAACACATTTCAGACAGGATGTGAAAAATGACAGCTGTACCATTCATAAGGAGGTGTGAAGAAATGGCAATGTTGAAAATTTGGAGTGAAAATATTTAAAATTTTCAGTTACGATTGTGCGTGGAAACTGCACAATGCACACTCGTGCCATAGTCATTTTGAACAGTGTTGCTATGCTTTTCTTAATCTGTCCAAACATTGATTTCCCACAGAGACTGCGCCATTGTGCGCCAGATGTGCGAAAACACATTTTGGGCAGGATGTAAAAAATGACAGCTGTACTATTCATGAGAAGGTGTGGAAAAATGGCAATGTTTAAAATCTGGAATGAAAATATAAAAAATTCTCAAACTTATGAGCGTGTGTGGGAACCACAAAACGCACTCTAGTAACCTGTCATTTTTTAGAATTTTTTCACAAAATTTGCAATATAGGCTTTATGGGAGCCCACCTCATGAACAGTGACACTGTTGGTTCTTTAATCAGTCCCAAAAGGTGATTCCATTCAGTGATCAAGAAATCACTTTTCAGAATGGAATAACGACATGACAGTGACTAAGTTCATGAGGCGGGGTCCCAAGAAACCCATATTGAAAATTTGCAGACAAAAGTCACAAAAATGGCCATGCTATTCACCTAAATTGAACCCTTCCCCCACTGATGCCATATATACAGCTTACTGGCATTTCTTCAGTTCGCGATTGTCTTTGAAGAGGGCAGACGTGTTCCCGCTCCACCGAAGATCATCCCACTTGGCTACGGAGGTAAGTATGGGGTGAGGGGAGGTGGAGTGTGCAAAGTGTGGGTGCGGGTTGGCAGAGGGGGCACCGGAGGCAACGAGGGACAGTTTTCTCTTTTATAGGTTAAAAAAAAAAAGACGTGGGAAGGTTTTTTTTCAACAGGTTTGTCTTGGCACAATGGGGTGGGCTCCCAGTGTGCCACTTGTGTTGTTTTGGGAGGAGGACTGAAGCCAATGGGGATTTTGGCACAGAAAATGTGTCTGTGTTTGGAGGGGCGCATGATGCTGAGGCGGACTGGGTATCCCCCTTGGTAGACAAATTACAATAGGAGGACATTATGCCGATGGGGATTGGACTCCCCCATCGGTAAATGAACTGGGGAAGGGGGCATGCAGACAGGGGGATTGGGCACCCCTGATAGTGCCTTTCAGGCAGGACTGTGAGAGGCAGACAGTGACAGCCACCACCATGTTTACTGAAATGTTACACCAGGCAAGGCATACCCTGCAAAGATGATGGGTCACTCCCTCATTGCAGCAGCAAAATTGTTTCAAGTTGGTGGCATGCTTTTTCAGTGCTGTCATAGACAGCATGCTACAGTATTTGATTGGTGCCACAGAGCCGAGCATGAAAAAGCAGTGTCGCCACTGGCCACAAAACAACTGCACCTCCAAAACCTGCTACTCCAAACTACCACAATATGTTGTTTGCACTTGCAGGCAAGAAAACATAAAAATGTTGAAAGTGAGAAAACACTATATACTGTTTTGAAAGGTACTGGTAGTGAAGTCCATGAATAAAGTGTGGATAGTACCCTAGTTCAATAAATTATCCAGGCCAAATCAAGTAAACACAGTATTCAAAGGATATTTTTTTTTTAAACCAATTATTTTACCAGGTGAGATAAGCTGAAAGCTTGTTTGCAGGTGCAACCTGGGAGCACAGGAAGTTAAGTGACTTGCTCAGGATCACACAGTATGCACCTAGGGGGCTGTGGGATTCAAACCCAGGTCTCCAGATTTGCAGCTCAGAGCCTTAACCCACTGCGCCATATGCCTGAAGTCCAATGGATGAGTATCCAGCCATGCCCCTTCCTGAGCTACCGTATTTAAGCAGTTCCTCCCAGACTCACTCTGAAGCACTTTTTCTTTGCTGGCCAACCAGAGACTTTGTCAGTCAGTCTCCTCCCTTGGGGGCTGCTGGGGCTTGCCACCCCCTCCTCCCACATTGCTATGCTTTGTGCTCTGCAGGGTTTGTGCTGGACTTCTGTTTTTTGTGCTCTCATGCTTTTGGTTTGTATTGCTTTGCTATGGCTTCTCCCTGCTACCTTGTGTGCTTGTTTCCTTCCTGTTCCCGTACTTGTGTTTGCTCTGTTTGTTTCTTTTGGGCTTTCTAGTTTTCTAGCACCCTTTGTGTACATTGTTTATTTGTGCTTCAGGTTACATATTTATGTTTCCTTACATTAAGCTGCCCTGTGCTTGTGCTGTCATGCTCCCATTTACTCACCAGATTTTGCAAGCCCTCAGTCAACTGCATTATTATTGTATATTTCAGCTCCCACTTCTGTTTTCCTGCCTACTGTCTCCTGTGCTTTCCACCTTAATTATTTTCACCTGATCCAGTCACTCCCTGTGTGCTCTGTGTGTTAAACCACTCCACTGTTCATTCACTCAGTGCTAGCTCAATTCATTAACTATTGGAGTTCAGTGTGCTCTGCTCAATTTAGTCAGTGTTTGCTCAGCCAGTCCCAACTGCTGCATTATATATGATGAAACTTTTGGCTATTACAATAGCTGCCTCATCTCAGCTTATGGCTGCAGGCTCTTTAGCAGTATGTTTATGAATTTAACTATTTTGTACCTTTCAGTCATTAATTTGCTTCACCTGATCACATTACTTTGGCAGCTTGCTATCCTATGGCTCTATCCTTACTGTAACTAGGGCCTTGCTGGTAAAGGCAACTCTTTGGGGGTTCCTAATCTATCAATAGTACAGTGCTGTATGGCCTCCTAGTGCTCAGCCTCTGGCTTCCTGTTATTCCCATGGCGGGGGGGCCGAGATGTCACAGTTGGGCATTGTGACTCGGAATAGCAGGAGCATGCTTATGAAAGCTATATAATTTTGCCCTGCTTTCTTGCCTACATGGATTTCAGTTATCCATGCATACGTTATTACACTTGCCGTCTACATGGCCTTTAGTTGTTTATGCATACCATTACAACACTGCATGTTCCTTACTGGGTTAACCTACCGCCAGCATAGTGGCATTTAATGTATTCCTGACAATCATATCAATCACTATTCATGCAATCATACTAATTCACTATTCTTGTTGAAACCATACATCAGAAGCTTTTATGTAAACAATGAATTGCTCCTTCATGGAACTGGTTTGCTAAGCATATACGTAATTCAGCTCACCTAATATGCAGTGCATCATGCTTACCTATGCTGTTGTCCATTTTATTGCTATTGCAAATGCTATTGCAAACCTGCAACATATTTCCCATTTGCTAAACCTGATTGAGACAGGGGAGAGAGAGAGAGAGAGAGAGAGAAAGTAGCCAAAGCTTCCTTAAATCAAGGAAGTTATTTTCTAGACTACACTAAGCTGAATTATTACTTTTTGGACCTGTGTAAGTAACAAGTATTGATTCTGTTTTGGGGGTTGACTTTTCTTAGTTTAACTTTAATTTGCCAGGGAGGAACTGTAGCTGGGAGATATTTACAGTCATTTGTGACTAGACCTTTTACTTAACCTCTGTGAAATAGGTGTCTGAAAGGAAGGAAGTGACTTCCTGTGTGGAGGGTCAGAGTTGTAGTTGATTGTTTCTGGAGGGGATAGGTTTACTCCCACCCACCCTGCACCTCACCACACCTGCCCCAAGCACATAACTTCCTTTATAGCAGGGGTTCTGACATTATATCCCCAAAACTACTAACAAAATACACCTGTTCATATCCTTAAAGGCACAGCACACAGAATAGGGGGTAGAGACACTCACAAGCTTGCAGAAAGGGACACAGACATGTGGAGAGTGGTGCAATGCACTGGCTGTGGAGCAGCAGTCTTCTAGGAGACATTCTGAAGACTGTATTGCTGCCCTATTTGCAGGTACCTCTCTGGTCTGAGGGAGGAGGTTGTTCATCTCCATGCTGACCTGGCAAGGATTCAGGAAACCTGCTCCCCCACCCAGGCCACAGCCACAACCTCAGAGGTTGCCAAGAAAAGAGGAGTGGTTGGACCACAGTGGGCTCAGGGAGGGTGAGGTGGTAGAACACAAGCACATCCTTCCAGTTGTGCCTCTCCATAATTCATTCACCATTCTGGCAGAGCATGGTTCCTCTATGGAGGCACCCACAGTGGAGACCAAGGAGGATGCTGGAAACCTCCACAATGGAGACCCACAGAAGGGTGGCACAGGATCCCACAGGGGAAGGAAACAACTCCTGGTGGGGGACTCACTTGTTAGGGGGGTAGAACTGGGGGAAGGGAGGGGAAAGGGAGGTAAGATGCCTGCCCGGCACCATGGCTTGGAGGGACAGGAAACTAATCCTCAGTATCATGGGAGCAGCTGCAAGGGGAGAGAGCTGGATGTCATTATCCACCTTTGGACAACTGACCTGGCTGAGAATGGGATCAGAGCAGTGTAACAGGAGTTTGTGGAGTTGGGAAGGGGCCTTAGACAAGTAGCACATCCTGTAACTTTCTCAGAAGTGCTACCTGTCTATGGCATGGATGAGGCTAGGGTACTCTGCAACATGGGGTTCAATGACTGGTTGAAAAACTGGTGCAGAGCTCAGTGATTTGGCTTCATTGGGGACTGGGGCTCCAACTGGAGGGATGCAGGCCTATACATGTGTGATGGTCTGCATCTATCCATTAGGGGAACCAGGATCCTAGGTGATAGGTTTGAATGCTTCATTGGCAAGCATTTAAACTAGCTAAGGGGGGAGGCACTGAAAAGGAGAACAGAAATCCTACCCCCCCAAAAAAATATCAGGGTAGTTAGTGAGGTAAACACCAAACTAGAGCAGTCAATAGGGAGAAGGATGGGGTAAATGGAGAAAAAGACAAAGGCAGTAAGGACAGGGATGGGGCAAAAAGAAATAAAGCCATAACAAAATGGAGGGTAATGAGTACCAATGCCCATAGTCTAGGTAAAAATCTCCCTGAAATGGTGGCCTTGATGGAAGAGGGATGCCCGGATATTGTGGCAGTCATAGAAACATGGTACACAGAGAACCATGACTGGGATGTCAACACACCAGGGTACACAATCTACAAGAGGGACAGGGAGGGAAGAAGAAAAGGAGAGGGAGTAGCTCTCTTTGTAAGGGAAAGGATCAAAGCAAAGGAACTAAAGGGTAAACAGGGAGGAGAGGAGGCACTGTGGGTCACCCTGGAGACTGGAAATGGCACCACCATCCGCACAGTGGTTGTATACAGACCCCCATCTCAGGGGGAGGAAATGGACAAGGAAATGATAGAAGGCATCCTTAGGATGGCAGAGAAAGGGGAGATATTGTTGATGGGGGACCTGAATATGCTAGATGTTAACTGGAACACCTTTGCTGCAGCCACATCTAAGAGCAGAGCCATTCTTGATGTCCTACAGGTGGAATGCCTCAGACAGCTAGTTTTGGAACCCACTCGGGAGGGAGCAATTTTAGACCTGGTACTCTCAAATGGGGACAGAGAGAGGATCTCTGATCTTTAAGTGGGTAGCCATCTGGGAATAAGTGACCACCAAACAGTGTGATTCATGATAAACTTAGCTGTAGAGTCAAGCCACAAAAGTGAAGGTACTGGACTTCAGGAGGGCTGATTTTGTCAAAATGGGAGAGTGCCTCAGAAAAGCACTAGTAAACAGGCAAGAAGGTGGGGTAGAGCAACAATGGGGAAACATCAAAACCACCATCACAGAGGCAACAAGCCTTTGTGTGAAGCAAATAAATAAATCAAAAGGAAAGAAAAAACACTATGGTTCTCAAAAGAAGTGGCAGGGAAGGTTAGGGAGAAAAAGATAACATTCAGGAAGTATAAAGAAACACAGAAGGAGCAGGACAAAGAACTGTACCAGTTAAAGCAGAAGAAAGCGGGAAAGACAGTCAGAATAGCAAAGGCCCAAACTGAGGAGAAGATAGCCAACTCGGTTAAGAAGGGGGATAAAACCTTTTATAGGTTCATTAGGGAGCAAAGAAAGACTAAGGCAGGGGTACTGAGGCTGAATAAAGAGGAAGGTGGTTGGGCAGAGAGAGACAATAAAAAAGCAGGGATACTGAATGAATATTTCTGCTCAGTATTCACAATGGAAAAACAGGGGGAGATATCTAATCCAGTCAATAGAAGCACTCTGGATAGGGAGGTTAATATTAGTTCTTTCACAGAAGAAAGGGTTCTGAAAGAACTCTTAAAACTAAGGTGGATAAAGTAAAGTGGTCTGATGGGATTCACCCCAGAACTCTAAAAGAACTAAGGGAAGAACTAGTAACACCACTGACTTCCCTTTTTAATAAATCATGGGAAGATGGTGTGGTACCTGAGGACTGGAGGAGGGTGGATGTGATTCCCCTTCACAAAAGTAGGAGCAAGACAGAGGCTGGAAATTACAGACCTGTCAGTTTAACCTCAGTGGTAGGGAAAATGATGGAATCACTTCTGAAGGAAAGAATTGTTGAGTACCTAGAGGTCAGTGGGGTGCAGGACCCAAGGTAGCATGGATTCACAGCAGGAAGGTCATGTCCGACAAATCTAATTGATTTCTTTGACTGGGTGACCAAAGTAGCAGACCAAGGAGGGCTGTGGACATGGCCTACCTAGACTTTAGCAAGGCATTTGACACAGTCCAGCACAAAAGATTAATGAACAAATTAGCTAGCCTGGGAGTGGGTCCCAGGGTTGGTAGCCTGGGTAAAACACTGGCTGGACAACAGTACACAGCGGGTAATAGTAAATGGAGTCCACAGTGAAGAAAGGTGGGTTACTTGTGGTAGAAGACTTGGTTTGCTGGCCAAGGCACCTAGCTTCACCTGAGCTCTTTCCTTCTAAGACTGCTTGAAAGGCAGAGTAGAGAAACTTACGAGAGCAAGGGAGAAGGATTAAGACTTAGTTTGGCTAAGCAGATTTACTGTGTGGTGGTGTTTTTATTTTTTACTCACAGGGATTGCTACTGTTTGTTGCTAACATTTCATTGCTTTATTTTTTTCTCTGATTCAAATTGTTGTTGCTGGTATACCTTCTTCTGCATTATTACAAGGTGTGCCTACAGGTGTGTGCTAACAGATTACTGCTGTAATCTTCTGATTCAAATTGTCTTTGCAAGGTATATCTTCTGTTACTGCTTTATTTTTCTCTGGAGCAAAGTGTTTCTTACAGGGTATATCTTCTGAAATTACTGTATTACAGGTGGAGCTTACATTTTTGTGACTTTTTATCATTGGGCTAAGCAAAATTACTGTTTGACACTGTGTTTTATTTTATTCTTGTTTGTTGAAAAGGTTTGTTGTCTCAGAGGTATTTCAGTCTCCTTCTGCATTGAAGGAGCTAATTGCTTTTCTCCCACAGCTCTTCCAAAGGATTAGGTGTGTATGTGGGGGTGGAGCTGGCAAACTGTAGTAATTTCAACAGAAAGAAGGGTTAAAAAGTCAGGTTAGTTGATATCTTGGGTAGAAGACTTGGTTTGCTGGCCAAGGCACCTAGCTTCACCTGAGCTCTTTCCTTCTAAGACTGCTTGAAAGGCAGAGTAGAGAAACTTACGAGAGCAAGGGAGAAGGATTAAGACTTAGTTTGGCTAAGCAGATTTACTGTGTGGTGGTGTTTTTATTTTTTACTCACAGGGATTGCTACTGTTTGTTGTTAACATTTAATTGCTTTATTTTTTTCTCTGATTCAAATTGTTGTTGCTGGTATACCTTCTTCTGCATTATTACAAGCTCCGGGCAGCATGGGCAGAGATTGCACATCTCAAATTTCATATTGAAGAGGAAATACATTATAAGAACCACCCGCCATTTCCCCAGCATCCAACAGAAAAACCTCGACCGCAGAGTGTAGTTGGTCCAGGAGGTTGGCAGGTGGTTAGGAGGAGCATATCAGGTGCCCCATCACTCTCTGCTCTCCAACACATTACCTCCAAAAACCATATAAACACTACAAACAGGTATCTGCCTCTATCTCTGAAATCAAATAAAGAGGCAGAAGACACTGCAGAGCAGGACACTGTGGCACAGGAGCTAGCACAACAAAACTCACCCAAATCAGGACCCAAAACTAAACAAGCACAAAGGAAATCCAAAAAACTTCTGATCATAGGAGACTCCATGATTCGGGGAGTTGATACCCATCTCCAGCCAGGGGTGATGGTCAGATGTCTCCCAGGTACATCAGCATGGAGAGACACTGACCGCATTGCTAAAATTGTTCACAAAGCAGGAGAAAACATTGATGTCCTAGTACACATAGAGACTAATGATCTCGCCAGCCGGTCAGTTGTGGAGACCAAGGAACACCTGACTAGGCTGGGCGACAAACTATCATCATCTATTTCGTCTGGCATCTCCTTCTCTGAGATCCTGCCAGTCTGGGAGAGGGGAGCAGATGGACGGAAGGTCAGAGAAGGGGAGATAGGGGAGCTAAACATGTGGCTCAAGGACTGGTGCCAGGAAAAAGGACACAGATTTGTAGGGAACTGGCAACAGTTCTGGGAGCGAAAGTTCTTTAAATTTGATGGACTGCATCTGACTAAAGAGGGAGTCAGTGCATTGGGGCAGAAGTTTGACGTCTTTGCAGAATATTTAAACTAGCAAATGGGGAGAGGGGTGCAGCACCCCATATGTCGAATGGGAAGAACACCCTTCCCCCCTCAGCTAGTGGTCAAACAGGAATTCAGCATGTTTGCCGTTCATTTGCATCACCAGGTAAGAAAAAAGGTTTGTCTCCCCATACAATGCACAGGGGTAATGCCAAACTTCACCCAACAACTAACACACCAAAATCGGGCCAATGGAAAATCATGTACACAAATGCTCACAGCCTGGGAAATAAGATCCCAGACCTGCAGGCAATAATGTCAGAGACTAAACTGGACATAGCAGCAATTAGTGAGACGTGGTTTACCAGTAACCACACTTGGGAGACTTCAGTACCTGGCTATGTATTGTTCAGAAGAGACCGAGGTGCAAAAAGGGGGGAGGAGTGGCCCTGTATGTTAATGAAAATATCATAGCTACAGAAATTCAGAATACACATAAGGAGCCAGAAGAACTGTGGGTCACCCTGGAAACAGGAAATGGGACAGCCATAAGAACTGGGGTTGTCTACACGCCCCCAGACCAGAGGGAGGACATAGACACATTACTGTTAGAAGATATACAAAACATGACAGCTAAAGGGGAGGTTCTGATAATGGGAGACTTCAACATGCCAGATAGATTGGTCAATACCAGCAGGAACATCTGCCAGAACTAGACTCATAGTGGATTCCCTGCAGGGGAGGGCCTCAAACAACTGGTACAGCAACCCACAAGAGACAGGGCTATCCTAGATCTAGTACTGACTAACAAAGAAGGGATCACAGATCTCCAGGTAGAAGGTCACCTGGGGGCCAGTGACCATCACATGGTATGGTTCAGTTTGGCTACTACATCTAAATCATCCCATTCCAAGGCAAAAATATGGGACTTCAGAGGAGCTGACTTTGATAAGATGGCCAACAGAGTTAAGTTAGCCCTGGCAAAAAGAAACACAGGTGAGGGGGTACAGGCAAAGTGGGCAAGCATTAAGGATACAATACTTGAAGCAACATCCCATTGTGTTAGACAGAAAAGGAAGTGCAAAAGAAGAAGGAAACCACTTTGGTTCTCAAATACAGTAGCAGAAAAGGTCAGAGCCAAAAGGCTGGCCTTCAGGAAATATAAGGGAACACAGTGGATGAAGATAGGGAGGCATACCAAACTGCCCTAAGGGAAGCAGGTAAGGAGTAAGGCAGGCAAAGTCCCAAACTAAGGAAACACTAGCACGTAACAGTAAAAGAAGGTGACAAGACTTTCTATAGATACATTAGTGAAAGGAGAAAGTCCAGAGGGGGTACATGCTTTAATGGAGAAAAGGGAGCATGGAGGAGGAGGACCCTGTAAAGGCATCTATCCTAAATAGATACTTTTGCTCAGTATTTACTGAAGAGAAGGTAGGCAGGGCCCACAGCTCAGCATCATGGACACAGGGGGAGGGAGGTGAGCACTACTCCTTCACAAAAGAAAGGGTCCCTACAAGAGCTTGCTAAGCTCAGGTGGATAAGGCAATGGGACCTGATGGCATACATCCCAGGGTACTTAAGGAGCTAAAGGAGGAACTAGCAGAGCCATTAGCAGAATTGTTTAGTGAGTCTCTGAGCACAGGAGAGGTCCCAGAAGACTGGAGAAGGGCTCATGTGATCCCTGCTCCACAAGAGTGGTAGCAGGAGGAGGCGGAAACTACAGACCGGTCAGTCTTACCTCAGTAGTGGGCAAGATTATGGAGGCACTCCTAAGGAAAGGATAGTGCAACACCTGGAATTCATAGGGCACAGATCCAAGACAGCATGGGTTTACAAAGGAAGGTCCTGTCAAACTAATCTCATAGATTTCTTTGACTGGGTAACCAGAGTGGTGGACCAAGGGGAGCAGTTGATGTCACCAACCTTGACTTCAGCAAAGCTTTTGACACTGTTCCACATAGAAGATTGATAAATAAACTGGGTAGGCTCTGGTGGTCAGAAGTTGGTCAACTGGGTGGCAAACTGGTTGACGGGCAGAAAACAGAGAGTGGTGGTAAATGGTATACAGTCAGAAGAGATGCAAGTCACAAGTGGGGTACCTCAGGGATCAGTCCTGGGGACAGCCCTCTTCAACATCTTCATTAGTGACCTTGCAGATGGACTAGAGGGTGTCTTGTCTGTTTGCAGATGACACCAAGATCTGCAACAGAGTAGATGATCCAGATGGGGTGAGAATGAGAAGAGATCTGGATAAACTAGCAGAATGGTCAGAAGAGTGGCAACTGGGATTTAATGCAAAGAAGTGCAAAATCATGCACATAGGGAAGAGAAACCCTGAAGCCACCTATAGTCTGGGAGGGAGTTGCTAGCAGTCACAAAGGAAGAAAGAGACTTGGGCATCATCATCACTGATGACCTAAAACATCCAAGCAGACCTCTAAAGCAGTAGGTAAGGCTAGGGGGATGTTAGGGTGTATTAGTAGGGTATCACAAGTCGTAAGAGGGAGGTAATAATCCTCTGCACAAGACACTTGTTAGGCCCCATCTGGAGTACTGCGTGCAGTATTGGAGGCCACACCTTCACAAGGACATTAACTAAATTGAGGCAGTCCAGAGAAGGCAACCAAAATGGTGCAGGGACTGCATCAGAAGACATATGAGGACAGATTAACGGAGCTCAATATGTATACCCTTGAGCAAAGGAGGAGAGAGGTGATATGATCAGGCATTCAAACACCTTAAGGGCATAAACAAGGTGAAAGAGTCTAACATGTTTAAATATAAGAAAAATAGCAGGACAAGAGGACACAGCATGAGATTAGAGGAGGCCGATTAAGGGGAATGTGAGGAAATTCTTTTCACAGAAAGGGTGGTGGATGCATGGAATGGCTCACCACAAGAAGTGGTGAATATGAATACAGTGCAGGGCTTCAAACAGGCATGGGATAGGCATAAGGGAGCAATACAAATGACTGAATAGATAGGCCACTGACAGAGGAAAGGCAGATGGCACATTTATAAGGTAGAAAAAGAAATGGGCAGACTGGATGGGCCTTGCGGTCCTTATCTGCCATCAACTTCTATGTTTCTATGTTTCTATGTTTCTACTTGTGGGGTACCGCATGGTTCAGTACTGGGGACGGTCCTTTTTAATGTCGTTATAAGTGACATTGCAGGGGGACTGGAAGGGAAAGTGCATCTCTTTGCAGACGACACAAAGATCTGCAACAAGGTTGATATGCAAGGTGGGGTGAAAAGGATGAAAAGGGACTTGACAAGTTTGGAGGAATGGTCAAATGTATGGCAGCTTAGATTCAATGTGAAGAAGTGCAAAGTAATGCACCTGGGAAACAAAAACCCAGGGGAAGATTACATAATGGGGAGTGAGATACTGACAACAAAAATGGAAAGATACTTGGGGGTAGTCATATCAGATGACCTAAAAGTGGGCCAACAATATGAGAAGGCAGTAAGGAGGGCTGGGGGGACACTGGGATGCACAGGGAGAGGCATCACCAGTAGAAAACAGGAAGTTGTTGGCCCTCTGTACAGACAGTTGGTAACACCATATGTGGAGTACTGTGTACAGTTCTGGAGACCCCATCTCCACAAAGACATAGACAGGGTAGAGGCTGTCCAGAAGAGGGCAACTAAAATGTTGCAGGGTCTGCACCAGAAGGCATATGAAGAAAGGCTAAAGGAGCTTAAGATGTATAGCCTCGAGGAAAGGAGGGAGAGGGGGGACATGATAGAAACTTTCAAATACCTCAAGGGAATCAGCAAAGTCCAAGAGGGTAGCATCTTTCAGAAAAAGAGATGTGCAGGTGTAACCCCCCTACAAATGGGGGTTCCAAAAAAGTCTTCCTTGAGAGTACCTAAATGCTCACTGCCAGGCTGGTGTCCTGCGTTTTAGCAGTTTAAATGTGATTGCCAGAGAGTACCTGTATAGCCTTTGTGTACTGTCTCTTTAAGAGCTGCCTGGATTGCAGTCATAATTAATCTGAGAGGGATCTCTGTTGAAAGATGTAACTATTTTCTGAAAATCATTTAGTGTGATAATGATAATGTAGTTTGTCTAACCTGCCTTCTTTGCAGCAAGGACTGTTTTGTTTATCTCCACTATCTTGGTCCTGAACTGCTGAACTGGACCAATCAGTACTTTGGGACTCTAGAATGGAGTCGCCTATAGGAGCTTGGTGGAGTTAAAATCTGTAGGAATCGCAGTTTGGGGCATTTGGTGCCTTTTTGCACCTGGAGGTGGAGCCCTTGTTGTGACTGACAGACAGATCAGCCAACCGAACCTTTTGGATCCCGGGGAAAGTCCCAGGCTTGCTGAAGTTTGAGTTCAGATCTGAGCTGGGAAGTGAAGAAGTAACAGCTTGAGATAGTTCAAGCAGCAATCCATAGTGGATTCATGCAGGAGAACTGTGGAAAGGCCTGAGTTTGGCCTGCATGCCTGCCTACTGTTCCTGAGAGGGAACTTGTGGGTTTTTTCGGACTAAATCCAAACTTAGAGCGCGAGTTAAGCCACTGAATTGTGACCAGGCTTTAACCTGAAGAAGACAGAAGATTTGCTGAATGCGTTCATCCTGTCAGGACTTCCAGCTACCTCTGAACTCCCGGATTGTGCAGACTGTAATTGCGATTGGAGAGCAATTTGCTGATACAGCGGAATTTTCCTTACATGTAAATGTGGTGTGTGCTGAAAGTGGGTCGTGTCTTGATTCCCCACTGTGTGTTTGAACTGTGTGTGCTTGCTGGAGGCTGCATCTGGCTCCACGGACTGAATTCCGTATTCATCCCCGATTGGCCTGGGTCTTGCCACACTGGCCCAGCCATACTACCCGCTGCACAGAGAAAGCCATCGATGAGAGATCTGCCTGGGGATCAGCCCCCTGCTCCACGCCTGAACAGGAACGATGCTTAGGTGATTCATGTGGGCCCTGCTTCTCCTGGCACTCCAGATCAACCACCTGCAGTCTCAATTTTCATCCTGCCTGTGTCCAGTCTTGGGTATCATGAGTAATTATCAGGGTAGCTCCCTGCAACAACAGCTTAATCTAAAGCATGTCATCTGATTGTCTTGTCACCTTTTTTTCACAAACTGAGCCCTCTGACTCCAGATTACAATTAGAGTGTGTTGTGCATGTTGTTTTTCTTCCATCACAGGGCCCCAACCAGCTGTGACACCGGCCTATCCTGGGCAACGGTTCTGGCTAGCCCATTATCTTCCTACCTGGGTACCCAGAGGTATGACTGTGTGGGGACTTAAAGCACATGCATAGCTGTTTGATTTTTATCGCCTTTAATTCAATTAACCTGATTTTGCCCAGGGGCGTCATTTCAGCAAAATCATAGGGGTAGCAAGGTGGGGGGGCACTATGTGGGTGGGGCCACGTTGTGGGAGGGGCCAGAGAGGGTGGCATTTGTCGATTTGACATAGGGTTAGTTTCCAAGTAATTTAAAAATGGCTATAAATTGAATAATAAAGTTTGAATATAAATCTGAAATGGGTCATTACAGATGTTGATTCAAATTAAATAGCTAGTTTATCAAATTATGGAATCATCAGTATAGTGAAAGTCCCATTCCTCAACTGTACAAATATTAAACAAAAACGAACTGATGAAAAAAATCACGCCAAAAACCTGTAAAGAAAAAATAATAAAAGGAAAAAGAACCTATGTATGTGCAGTTTGATTGTGTCAGTAGATTTTAAAATGCATTTTGTGGTATTCTACAATTTCTACAGCTATCAATATAATTTACAATACTTGGTGATACCTCTATAGTCTCTTAGCTATTTTTCTGCTGACAGTGCCTGAATCCGTGAAGCAACCAAACTGCACATGCAAGTGCTTTATACTGCCCTGGGCCTGCATCCGATCGGTCACAAGACACTCCACGTTTCCTTGAGTGTCAATGAATTACTAAAGAAAATTAAGGAAATCTCAGTTTGAACTTCAACCTTTGCACCCCGGCTGCATGAGTGGAGACTAATTTTAGCACATATTAACTGGCATAGCAACTGCATTTGAAAGGAATCCAACCAATGGCAACCAGATATGTAGAACTTTAACCAACATTAAAGGCTGGCATTATATATACAAGCCACATTACATAAACATAAAACTCCACCTGCACGTAGTAAAACATTCAAGACATTGTCTGTTTAATTTAGTGTCACTGTAATGCCACATACACATATACCATGTGGGTTTTCTCAGACAATCCCAGTAACACCTGCTTTTCCCCAGTAACAAAGGATTGTGGGTTTGTGTAGGTGGTGACTCTACACATACTGAAGCTATTATGTGGGTCATTTACTGGCACCACTGCTAAAGAAGTCCTGCCAACGTGATATACCAGCCTTTCCTAATCATACAATCAGGGATTACAGGGCAAGCCATATTTCTACATGCAAAACTGCTGGACTAACACTGCTGACACTATGTAAGCCCTAGAAATGAATCCAGATGTAACATCACAGACACTCATTTTCTAGTATCTTTGCAGATAGCTGCTGGGCTAATATTACTGACACTTTAGCAGACCTGGAGTAAGGCAGCTGGGCTACCACCACAAAACTGTGGTAGCCTTGGGAAGCTACTGATCTAATATCACTGAAATTTAGCAGCCTTGGGGAAAGCTGTTAGACTAGTACTGCTGACATCCTGGTAGCCCTGGGAATGGCTGCTAGGCTAGTACTGCTGGCACTTAGCCTTGGGTGAAGGCCACTAGGCCAAAATCCTGACACTGATAGCTATGAGGAATGCTACTGGCCACACCACTGACATGCTAGCCTCAGAGAAGGCTTTGGGGCTAATATATACACAACCAATGGGGGGCCAGTCCCCCAACTTTTTAAGCCAACTGCTCAATGATATTAGCATCAACATGAAAGTTCTAGGTAGGGATGTGTGCCCCCAACTTTTCAGCTGTGGTTGCTCCCATAAACACCACGGACACTAATATTCTTGCAAACATCACTGACAGTAGCAACCCTGGGAAGGATGCTGGCTAACATTCTTGCATTCTGTTAGTGCTGATGAACACTGCTAGCACTACCACTCGACAATCTTGCAGCCCTGAGAAGGCTGCTAGGCTAACACTGCTGACACTTGATAGCCCTGAGAAAGACTGTTGGGCTCAAATTCTCTGACACGCTGTAGCCCTGATGAGGATTTCCAGACTAGCACTGCTGACATTTCAGTAGCCTTGAGTAATGTTATCTTTGTTTGATCCCATGCTATTAGCCCTCTTTTAGGAACCCGTTCCACAAAGTGTAACAATGAGCCAGCACCTAATTTGTATTCAGTGAATTTGCTGAAATTTGGCTGGTTACCTTCAGTTCAGTCCAGCTGAAGTTTTGGGCCACTTTGGATCACTTCAGCCTTTGGCAAAAAAAAAAATGTTTAGCCCTTCATAATAAGTAGCCCAAAGTAGTCCTATAGCCACTTCTTCATTACTACACTGATCACTTCCACCCTCCCCAGACTTTTTTATTAAGAAAACAAAATCCAGCTCCTGGGACAGCACTAGGTATTGAGTTTTGTTTCAAAACAACTGGAGAAACAGGAGAGGTGGATGAGGTTAGAACTGACAGGAGTGATCCCAGTATCACTTGATCCTCCGCACTCCCTCCGCTGCTACTGACCACCCCAGTCTTGACCCCAAAATCAGGTAATCAACCAATGTCTTGCTAACTGTTATACATTTGGTGCTTTTAAAAAGTAAGGATACTGATTACTGGAAATGTAAGCCTCCTTTAAAAAGATATTCATGAAAACTTGCAGTTAGTTCATTATGGAAAGACTGGAAGGCTGAATTAATCTTAGTGGGTTTGAATCTGATGATTCAAATGACTAAATCTGACATCCTTCACTTATCATTTTAACCACCATTAGAAGGAAAGGAGAATATTTATCATTTAAACAATAAACATTATAGGCCACTGAGGAGAGGAAGTGCTACAGTTAGATTTATTGCTTTAAAACCTGGCAAGCTATCTGTGGTTTGCCCACTGGTCCTTCAGCGCAGTTTATATTTACTGACAAATATATTTAGTGTTTTTAGTATACCTGTAGTGCTTGGGGAGTCAGATTGCATCCTTACCTTATGGCTTCTGGTCTGACTGCCCTGCCCTTCTCTGTGACATAAACAATCAATGCTTCGCCTCTTTCCTCACTCTGCTTGCTCGCCCCACCACCCGGTTTAAGTAACTACCAGCTGAAAAGCTGAATTTCAAAAATCACTCGAGTCTGTCTCACACTCTAGCCTCGCTGCTCGCACTCAGTCGCAATCTCTTCAACTTGCCTGGAAGTTGTTTCGTGTGGTGGTGGTTGGGTAGGTTCCAGTTTTTTTCACTGATGCTCCCGCCAATCCTCCAGTTTGTCAGGTGACCTCTCTATGCCATGGCAGCAACAGGATGGATGTTGGGGTGTGAGTGGTGGATGGTGGGCTGAGAGTCGAATGCAGCAGCTACACTCAGGCACCACCACGCCAGACAGACTCCTTGTTGAAACGGCTCTCCACGCAGTAGCACAAAGCCACAACAACTTGCACAAGCCACAGGTGCATGCACGGGCAGGAACGTAATGCCAGGGAGGCAAAAAAAATATGTTTTAATATTTTTAAGCGTCCATTAAGCCATGGCAATGGCAGAGGTCACAAGCCCTGTCATAGGGGTCGCAAAATATTATAGGGGTCGCAAATGCGACCCCTGGCGACCCCTAAATGATGCCCTGAAGGGAGATGGGGGTTGTCTTGGGCAGACTCGATGAGACGAATGGTATTTGTCTGCTGGCATGATTCTAGAATTTTTAGAATCTAATAGTTTACAGGACAGTAAGCAACATCCTTTCCCCAGGGTGAAGTAGTGCTGGGTGACAAGGGAGGTGAACAGGAGGTGTGCTGTCAATGTGGCCTATATGAACTTCAGTAGAGTCTTTACACAAGTAAGGAGGCCTAGTGGTAGGTGACAAAAAACAAAATAAAAGAAAAACAATGGGTAGGAAATTGAAACATAGAAATTATCGGCACAAGTGCCACTTGGCTCACCCAGCCCATCCAGATTTTCCCTGCCTGTTCTATCTCTGCAAACCCAACCTGGTCTCCATCTACCCTCCCCTCCTGCTTTCCTATTTACCAATATTCCTTATGCCTATCCCATGCGTGTTTGAAGTACCTCCCTCACTGTTTGTGCTCCCACCACCTCTGCTGGCAGCCTATTCCAGACATCCCCACTCTTTCACTGAAGTAATACTTTCACACCCCCTAAACTTCCCCCATCCCAGCTTCATTGCAGTCCCCTTGTCCTGGTGCACTTCCTCATTTGAAATAGACTCCTCTCCTGTACCCTGTTCACCTCCATGAGATACTTGTATGTCGTTATCATTTCCCCCTCTCCATCCTTTCTTGTAGGGTGTACATGTTGAGATCCATCAGTCTCTCTTCATAGAGTTTTTAATGTAACCCCTACTCTATTTTAGTTGCCCTCCTCTGGACTCTCTCCACCTTGTCTATGTCTTTCTGAGATGTGGTCTCCAGAACTCATCACAGTACTCCAGGTGGGGTTTCATGAGCTTTCCGACAGTGGCAACATCATCTCCTCTTCCTGCTGGTGATGCCTCTCCAGATGCTCTACAGCATCCAATCAGCCCTGCCCACTGCCTTGTCACACTGCTCCCACCAATTTGAGGTCATCAGATAACCCTAAGACCTCTTTCCTGCTTAATGATGGTCAATAACTTGCCCCTCATTTATAACCAGCTCCTGGATTTCTATGCCCTATGTGCATTATTTTGCACATTTTAGCATTGAATCCCAGCTAATAATCATACCAGAGGGTTGGAAATCTCTACCCCTGCTCATTTATCAAATTTTAATCACATTTCTTATAAATTCATGCATTTTTCTAGGACTGTGCTTCTAGTTTGTGGCCCATGTCAAAGCAATTATTATAAAATGGGCAAATGAGTTCAAGGAATCTGATTGTTATTAGCCATGCAGTAGAAGTGTCTAATGCATGGCTAAACTAGAAACTCCACGTGAATAAACAGCCCCATTTATAAGCGCAACAATCCACTCTGGGGATGTGTGTTAGACAGTTCTAGGAGACTGAATGCACTCGGCCTGCAGCTCCGTACCTCACTACGCCCCCTAGCTGTGCATTAGAACTGTTTAACACACACCCTGTTATGTCTTATTGCTTACTCAGTGTTCAGTTCAGTTCATTCCCCCCAGCTGCTATGCTCTGACCACTCCTCAAGTTTCCCAAGATACCTATTCATTCTTCCACCCTCCTAGGTAGCCACCCTATTACAGATTTTGATGTCATCTTCAACAAGCATTTGTCAATTCTGAATGTTTGCTTGCTGATATTAGCATTGAAAGTGCAGGAGTTAGACAGAAGCAGGATAGGAATGGCAGTGAAGTATTGAAGTCACGCCAACCCCTCCATCCTGCAGAGATGGACAGGCATTGGGTGTGCCTTGGTCATCGCCATAACGCCATGCCGTGTCACCTCATTCTATCCTGTAGACACCGACAAGTGTTGAGGTGTGCCTTGGGGTGTTTGGCTTTACAGTCACACCATTCCATAAGCACATATGCTGAAATGGGTGCAGTATAGGAAAATGGGATGAACTCTGTGGCCGAAGAGTCCAAGGCACACCTCAATGCCTGTCACTGGCTTCCAGGTGGGGGTGGGGTGGAATGGCATGAGTATTACAGCCAGAAATCCAAAGGCACGCCCCTGATGCCTGTCAGTCTGTACAGGGTGGGACATTATGGTTAGAAACCCTAACATCCCAGGCGTTTGTTGATATTTGCACTACAAAGTTTCACCGTGGCCTTTTTGTGTCCCCACCTCATGGAAGCGTTTGGGACCTCTGTTCATGAACAGTGGCACTGTGATTCTGTGAATCTGTCCTGAAGGTTGATTTCCCACAGTAACCATGTCATTCTGTGCCAGATTTGCAAAAACATAGTTTGGCCAGGATGTGGAAAATAACATCTGTACCATTCATACGGAGGTGTGAAGAGATGGCAATGTTGAAAATCTGGAATGAAAATATTAAAAGTGCTCGAACTTATGAGCTTGCGTGGAAACTGCACAATGCACACTCGTAACACGTCATTTAGTGGAATTATTTCACCAAATTTTCAACATAGGTATTTTGGGACCTCTGCTCATGAACAGTGTCACTATGATTTTCTTAATCTGTCCCGGAAATTGATTTCCACAGCGACTGTGCCATTGTAGCCAGATGCAAAACACATTTTGGACAGGATATAGAAAATGACAGCTGTACTGTTCATAAAGAGATATGCAAAATGACAATGTTGAAAATCTTGAGTGAAAATATTACAAATCCTCGAGTTAGGTGTGCGTGGAAACGCTACACACTACTGCGTTTGAAACAGTCATTTTTAGAGATTTTTCACCAAATTTGCAACATAGGCTTTTTTGGGAGCACACCCTCATAAACAGTGATACTATTGCTTTTGTTAATTGTCTCAAAGGGTGATTCTGCGAGTGATCATGCTAAATCACCTTTGGGACCAAATAATCAGATGACAGTGACTGAATTCATGAGGTGGGGTCCCAAGAACCCCATGTTGAAAATGTGGTGCTAAAATTCACAAAATGGCCAAGATATCCACCTAAATTGAAAAAACATTTTTGCCATTATACAGCTTATCAGCATTTCTTCAGTTTGTGGTCAGCTTTGAAGAGTGCAGACATGTTCCTGCTCCACCAAAGATCATCACGCCAGGCTCTGGAGGTAAGTATGGGATGAATGTGTGTGGGGATGTTGGGTGCAGAGGGTGGATGTGGGCTGGGGAGGGCACCGGAGACAACAAGGGACCATTTCTTTTCTTTTACAGGTTAAAAAAAAATACCAGCAGGAAGGTTTTTCCTTTACAGGTTTGTTTTTGGTACACTGGGTGGGCTTCCAGTGTGCCACCTGTATTTTTAAGGGAGGGGAACTGAAGCCGACGGGGGTTGGGCCTCCCATTGGCACAGAAAAAGGGTCTGTATTTGGGGGGGTCACATGATACCGAGGGGGACTGGGCACCCTCTCAGCATACAAAACTATTACACGGGGGACATTATGCCGATGGGGATTGGGCTCCCCCATTGGCAAATGAACTGGGAAGGGGGCATGCCGACAGGGGGATTGGGCACCCCTGTCGGCTTCCGTGGGGACTGTGAGAGGCGGACGGTGACAGCTGCTGCCATGTTTATTGAAATGGGACACCAGACAAGGCAAGTTGTGATTCACCGCTGGAATCAGGGACCATCCCAGCAGAAAGAGAGCTGATTGTTAAATGATGGGCGCTCCCTGATTGCAGCAGCAAATTTCTTTCAAGTTGGTGGCATGATGTAATACTGCTGTCATTGACAGCATGTCTGCTATTGGTGCCACAGAGACCAGCCCCAAAAGCACTGCCGCATTGACCACAACATTGCCTCACCTCCACAACCCGCTACTCCAGCAAGCTGCCACAACATGTTTCTTGCATGTGGCAAGCAAACATAAAAGGCATACCTTCCTTCTAGTTCTTCTGCAATGTGACTTATGAAGATATTGAAGAGGACCGTCCCAATGGTGAGCCCTGCAGCACCCCACTGGTCGCTGTCCCCAATTAGAATGAATGCCATTTACCATCACCCTCTGTCTCCTAACCTTAACCAATGATCCCCTAGTTGGTTAAGGACTAGAACCCAGAGGATTGTACTAAATAGGGAATTCTCAGGGGAGATGGGAGTCATGAGTCAGTACTTTGCCTATTCTCTTCAATATATTCATAGTGGACATAAGGGTGAAGCATGAAAGAATAGTCTATCTATTTGCTGATGACACCAAGATCTGCAATAGTGTGGACATAATCGAGGGAATGCAGGCCATGAGTAGGGACCTGGAAAGACTAGAAGAGTAGTCCAGAATTTTACAGCTGGGATTCAATACCAAAAAAGTGCAAAGTAATGCACATCAGACACAAAAACCCAGAGCCGAGTACAAGATGGGAGGAGAGGTCATGGCATATATCTCATAGGAAAGGGACCTCAGGGTTATCAATCAAATGATCTGAAAGTAGTGGCCTAATGTTCAACGGTGGTGGGGAGATCAAATATGATGATGGACTGCATAGGGAGGGGGATAGCAAGCAGAAGGAGGTAGGTTACACTCAGTAGCATTATTTCACTAGAATCATAGGGGTTGCAAAGTCCCATTTCAGCAAAAGCATAGGGGTTGTTAAACTCCCCCAACTACCACATTTATATAAATAAATACTAGGGAAACCTTGTTTTAGGGTTCTTAGGGGTTGCAGTGGGCATCATAGGGGTTGCAAAAAAATCTTAGGGGTCTCAACAGCAACCCCTGGCTACCCCTAAATGACGCCCCTGATTTTGCCCCTCCCTTGTTCAAGCGCCCTGATTAAACCAGATCCAACGTTTTCTGCATTTAATCTGCCTGTACTTTCAGTTTGTGTTCAAAGTACTGTACTGTTGATATTTGCTGTGCATAACCTTGTTTTACAGGGGTCCCCAGGGTCAAGAGTGAGGAACCAGCCCTGGTGGTAAGTGCAAACAGTGTGGGTACTTGTATGGTGTATAAGGGGTATGGTGAAGGTGATTATTGTGTTTTGTTCAGACCACTAGAAGGAAAGAAGGGGGTTACAGTGTCCTGGAGGGCTGTGACCAGATTAGTTTGACCACTACCAACCCTGACCTCCCAGTGGAGGCACCCATTTCACTACCCAGGCCCCTTAACCTGCTACTAGCCAAGCAGGCAGGGGTAGTAGCCCTTGGGATAGCACCACCTAGGGGTTACACAAGAACAAGGGGGCACAATTTGAAGATAGAGGGGGGGACGGCTTGGCGGTAATGTGAGGAAGTATTTCTTCACAGAGAGAGTTGTAGATGCATGGAACAGCCTTCCTGAGGAGGTTGTAGAGTCAAAAACAGTGGGGGAATTCAAGAATGAATGAGACAGACATAAGGTAATTCTAGTGGGGTGTAGGAGGAAGTAGGCTGTTGGTTAACTAGGATCGTCAGCTTATCCATTAGGTAGGGAAATGGACAGACTAGGTGGGCCAAGCAGTCCTTATCTGCCATGAAATTCTATGTTTCTATGATTTGACCTACTGTAACTCCGCCTTAATGGCTCCTAAGGTATTGATGCTAATCCTATCGTTTCACAATTTCTGCTGACACCTGCTTTGTGTACACTATATGATTTTGCTCCTTTATCTTATCAAGTGTTTCTGTGTTCTCTCTATGACTTACGCAGCAAGGAAGCCTTTATTTCACTCCCTTGTGCACACTGGCTAATAATGGACTGCTTTTTCTTATGCTAGCATTTTCCTGCTTTTGTGTGTTTCATTTTGTCTTCTCTTTTTGGGTTTTCATTGCCCTTTGTGTATGCTATTTTAATCCTATGCCCATGCTCTGGCCTTTTACTCCTCACCTGCCTGCCAACCTCAGTTTTTCTGCAATTATTGTTTGTTTTAGCTCCATTTGAACTTCTCCTGCAGTGTAAAAAGACATTCCCTTCTCCTTCAGTGTGAGGAGGCATTCCCTTCTACTGCAGTGTGAGGAGGGGTTTCCTTCTCCTGCAGTGTGAGGAGGTGTTCCCTTCTCCTGCATTGTGAAGTGGCATTCCCTTCTCCTGCACAGTGAGGAGACATTTCCTTCTCCTGCAGTGTGAGGAGGATCATACTAAACTAAAGGATCATACTAAAACCTTTGAGGAGTTAGGGGGCTTAGAGGCCCTTGAGTGCTCCTATGTTAATAATAACTCAAACAATAACTGGATAGAATTAATTTGTCAATTTGTTGCTTAAATTCATTTTTGGTTTTACTAGCAAAGACATCCTCCATTGTGAGGAGGCATTTCCTTCTGCAGTGTGAAGAGACATTCTCTTTTCTTGCAGTGTGAGGAGGTGTTCCCTTCTCCTGCAGTGTGAGAAAAGTTTCCATTCTCCTGCAGTGTGAGATGACATTCACTTCTCCTGTAGTTTGAGGAGGTTTTCATTTCTCCTTCAGTGTAAGGAGGCATTCCCTTCTCCTGCAGTGTGAGGATAGAATACACCCAATATTTCTGGAGAAGCGTGGGTAGGAGCTGGCTGCCCCACTAGTGGAATGGTTCAACAAATCATTGGAAAGAGGAGCGGTCCCTGAAGACTGGAAAAGAGCTACAGTGGTGCCCCTGTACAAGAGTGGGAGTAGGGAAGAAGCAGAAAACTACCATCCAGTCAGCCTTACCTCACTAGTAGGGAAACTATTGGAGTCCCTATTAAAGGAAAGGATAGTGGCATTCTTAGAAGCCAGTGGGCAACTAGACCCAAAGCAACATGGCTTCACAGCAGGGAGGTCCTGCCAGACTAGCATTATCCAATTTTTTGATGTAATTACCCAAACTGTAGACCAAGAAGGTACGGTTGATGTGGAGTACATGCACTTCAGCAAGGCCTTTGACTCCATCTCTCATGGGAGATTAATCAACAAGCTGGGGCATATGGGCATTGGACTTAAAATAGTAAACTGGATCTCAGGTTGGCTAGATGGAAGGACCCAGATGGTAATGATGAACGGCACTCAATCAAAAGACGGTAGAATAACTAGCAGTGTACCACAGGGCTCAGTTCTGGGACTGATTCTCTTCAATATAATCATCAGCAACATCTCTGATGGACTGGATGGGAATGTATGCCTGTTTGTAGATGACACCAAGATCTGCAACAGGTTAGACATATCCAAAGGGGTTCAAAGGATGGAGTGTGACCTAACAAAATTGGGAAAATAGTCAATAAGCTGGCAGTTGAAATTCAACACTGAAAAATGTAAAGTTATGCACATAGGAAGATGCAACCCAGCAAGGAAGTACTACCTTGGAGGTGAGCAGCTGGCCACAGCAAAGTAGGAGTGTGATCTGGGATAATCATCTCAGATGACTTGAAAGTGAGCAAACAATGTGAAACGTAACACTAAAGGCTAGCATCATCATGGGATGGATATGGAGAGGCATCACTAGTAGGAAGCGAGAAGTGATTATACCCCTATACAGGTCCCTGGTGATGCCTCACCTGGAGTACTGTGTCCAGTTTTAGAGACCACACCTCAGAAAGGATATAGAAAGACTGAGACTGTGCTGAGGAGGGCAACAAACATGGTACCATGTATGATTCATGAGCCATATGAGGCAGGACTACATCAGCTTAACTTATACTCCCTGGAACAGAGAAGAGACAGGGAAGATGTGATATAGACTTTTAAATATCTTAAGAGTATCAACGTGGTACAAGCAAATAACCTCTTCCAGGTTAACAACTGTAACTGAACTAGAGGTCATGACATGCGTCTGAAGGGTGGCCAGTTCAGTAGCAAAATTAGGAAGTTCCTCTTCACCAAAAGGGTGGTGAAGCCTTGGAGTGGCCTCTATCCTGGGGTGGTGGAAGCCAAGATGGTCAGGGCTTTTAAGCTAGCCTGGGACAGACCACATGAAAACCTTGGGAAAGCAACAAGCTGGGGTGGGGGTGTCTCAATTGGATAGACTAAATGGATCTCACAGTCCCCATCTGCTGTCACATTCTACATTTCTATGAGGAGGCATTCCTTTCTCTTGCAGTGTGAGGAGGTGTTTTCTTCTCCTGCAGTGTGAGGAGGCATTCCCTTCTCCTACAATGTGAGGAGGCGTTCCCTTCTCTGGCAGTGTGTGGAGGTATTCCCTTCTCCTGCAGTGTGAGGAGGCATTCTGTTCTAAAGCTGTCATGAAATCAAAACACCCCAAGCCTGGAGGGAAGGTGACCTGAGCCTTGGATCCCTAGAAATTTGCTCCTCAGAGGGTTTATTTCATTCCTCTGTGCCAAATACCATAATACTTAGTTTTTAGTAGAATTCCCTAGTTTACATAGGTAGGTTCTGCTGTTGGATGGAGGTGGATGGTGACCCTACTCACCATTCCTTTTCTGCTTAGGAAGCCCTTGCTGTAATCAGTGTAATCCATTTTATCCATGCTATTCTCCACTTCTCATCTACTGTACATTTCATCAAGCAGCCTGTTGCTATCAGTCTGCTTTGCTACCTCATAACCAATGATTATTGCTAATGTTCTTTTTGGGGGTTTCCTTCTAAGGTACCTTTAGCCAAGGGAACCTTCCTGTGGCACCCCTACGGGTTGAACCTTCTTCGAGGGTTCCTTGCTTTTGGTACCCCTACAAGGTGATAATGCCTCATGAAATAGAGTGCGAATGGCCAAAACAAGGTAACACAGTTGCACAAGCATAACACTATACTGGTTGAGTAGCCCATTGAATTCAAAGGCTGTGCTTATAGTTCAACCGGTGAGCAACCAGCCATGCCCCCTTACTGAGCTATATAAGCAATTCCTCCCATCCTCTATCTGAAGCATTTTTTCTTTGCTCCACCATCCTGCCCTCCATCTACAGTGGCTCACCTCTCTCCTAGAGGGGTTTCTTTCTAAGGTACCATTAGCCAAGAGAAATGTCCTGCAGCACCTCTAGGGGTTGAACCCTCTTCAAGAGTTCCTTGTCTTTGGTACCCTACAGGGTGCTAATTACTCATAGAATAGAGAGTGTGAATGGGCAAAACAAGATAGCACAGCTGAACAAGCATAACACTATACTTGTTGCATAACCCACTAACCTCTTTCAATGCGACTCTCTGAGTACCTAGATAGTACTGGGAATAACATCTGTCAAGGACTGATTGGGACCATCTAGAAAGGATTGATTGGGACAACAAGTCTTTCACTTATTTACCAAAATGTAGGCTTTTATTGAAGGCTTCTATCACACAAGTAGACTAGTAAAAGTGATTTTATTTACAACCATCCCATGTGAGGTTAAAAAGTCCCTGACACCATTAGGAAAACTTTAATAATGCAAGATTGTGTTGTATACAGTTCTGGCATCCCCACTGAAGAAGGACATCACACTGCTAGAGAAAGTCCAGAGAAGAGTGACAAAGGTGATCAGTGGTCTGGGGGAAATGTCATAGGAGCATAGAAACATGGAAACATAGAATTTGATGGCAGATAAGGACCGCTTGGCCCACCTAGTCTGCCCATTTCTCTACCTAATAGATAAACTGCAGATCCTAGTTAACCAACAGCCTATTTCCTCCTACTCCCCCACTAGAATTGTCTTATGTCTGTCCCTTGCATTCTTGAATTCCCCCACTCTATGACCTCCTCAGGAAGGCTGTTCCATGCATCTACAACCCTCTCTGTGAAGAAATACTTCCTCACATTGCCTCTGAGTTGTTCCCCCTCTATCTTCAAATTGTGCCCCTTTGTTCCTGTACATCTCTTTTTCTGAAAGATGCTACACTCTTGGATTTTGTTGATTCCACTGAGGTATTTGAAAGTTTCTATCATGTCCCCCTCTCCCTCCTTTCATTAAGGTTATACATCTTAAGCTCCTTTAGTCTTTCTTCATATGTCTTCTGGTGCAGACCCTGCACCATTTTGGTTGTCCTCCTCTGGACAGCCTCCACCCTGTCTATGTCTTTGCAGAGATGGGGTCTCCAAAACTGTACACAGTACTCAAGATGTGGTTATACCAACTGTGTATACAGAGGGCCAACAAAGTCCTGTTTTCTACTGGTGATGCCTCTCCCTATGCATCCCAGTACCCCCCCCCAGCCCTCCTTACTGCCTTCTCACACTGCTGTCCCACCTTTAGGTCATCTGATATGACTACTCCTAGGTCCCTTTCCATTTTTATTGTTGTCAGTTTCTCACCCTCCATTGTGTACTTTTCCCCTGGGTTTTTGTTTCCCAGGTGCATTACTTTGCATTAAATCTAAGCTGCCATACATTTGACCATTCCTCCAACTTTGCCAAGTCCCTTTTCATCCTTTCCACCCCACTTGCATATCAACCCTGTTGCAGATCTTTGTGTCATCTGCAAAGAGACATACTTTCCCTTCCAGTCCCTCTGAAATGTCACTTATAAAGACATTAAAAAGGACTGGCCCCAGTACTGAACCCTGTGGTACCCCACTAGTAACCCCTCTTTCTTCACTGTGGACTCCATTTACTATTACCCTCTGTGTCCTGTTGTCCAGCCAGTGTTTTACCCAGGCTACCATCTTGGGACCCACTCCCAGGCTGGCTAATTTGTTTATTAATCTTTTGTGTGGGACTGTGTCAAATGCCTTGCTATATTGTAGGTAGGCCATGTCCACAGCTAGACTTAGAAAGCTGAACATGTACTCGCTGGAGAATATCTAAAGTGAATCAATAGGGTAAAAACTGAGGGACTGATAAAATTGAAGAGGGAGGAGTCTATGAGAGGCCATAATCTAAAACTGGTAGGGAGATGGTACAGAGGGGAGGTGAGGTGACATTATTTCATGGAATGGATGGTGGCACCCTAGAGCACATTTCCAGATGAGCTGATAAAAATGGAAACTGTAGGAGGTTTCAAGAGAGGTTGTGTCAAATACAGGGGCATGGTACAGGTTGGAAGTAAGGAGAATAGCAGGTGTGTGAGGTGATGGGAGTGTAGGGGTGATGGGTTAAAAAAGGGAGGTAGAGCAGCTACTGTACCTTACCAGTGAGCTGTGTTCAGGCAGAAGTGATTGTCAGGCCTATTCTACTGGCAAGTATGTACATGTACGTATGTATGTATGTACAGTATGTATGTATGTATGTATGCATGAATATATGTATTTAAACACAGTTGAGTTTGTTGTTATATTTTCTGCAGCTCTTTCCCCCTTTCTCCTTATTACCAAGGACAGTAGTATAGAAATAAGTTCACAATCTCCTAGACTTTATCTGCTGTGGCTGCTTGTCTAAACCTGGCATCATACTGTATTCCCTGTTTATGGCACCATACTTATCTCCACAGCAATAAAGTGATGTCATTACCAGAATTGTGATATCAGGTGTAGACATGCAGAAGATAGGGCAGAGGTCCTTCTGTCATGGAAATGGCCTAATAATAAAGAAACAAGGATTAGAATTACAGAAAAATAAGAAAAATAGAAGCTCCATGGGAGGTAGGTTTTGTGATATTTGTGTCTCTGACTACTGTATGTCTTTAGGTATGGCACTTAGGGCCAGATATTCAAAACTTTGCACCGGGCAAAAACCGTTTTAGCAGGTTTAACGTGGGTTTGCTATATTCAAAAGGCCAAATAGCGTGCGTAAACTGCATTAGCGCTGGGAAAAATAATAATGTATGCAAGGGGCAAACTGAGGGTGTGTGTACATGAATACAGGTGCAATGCTATATTCTGCAACTAGCACCATGTAAAGTGGTTTTTCGAGACTTAGCGCAACACTTAGCGGGGTGCACATTTCTGCCTAGGAAAAGGTAGCCTTAACCCTGGGCAGTCAGCTTTGTGCGACATTTTAGCTTTGCGTGGTGTTTGCACGGCTTTTGCATGGCTTTGTGCGACCTTAACAAATAAATATGACACATAGACAAAGCCAGACATAGAGATAACATGCTGCTCACTGATGGCACCACAATGATGCCATCATCTGCCACCAGTCCCAGCCATGCCAGGCAGTAAGTGGTGACCTTGCCGCCAGTGGACAGCATGGCAGTGTGGCCATACAGCACACACCTGTGGACCACTCTTCTGTAGACACCAATAGATGCCAGCACACACACACATGCAGCACTGTGGGCATGGAGGACATTGAGGGGAGAGTGTACGGGTGTCCAGCCTGTGCCACAGACCAGGTGCGGCCACAAGGCTGGGACATGTCATGCAGTGCACATGGGCCAGAATTGGGAATACCCCAACATCATTGTGCCTTTCTGATAATATATGCCCCCCGGTCACATACTGCACAGCTGTACAACTGCCACAGCACACAAAGCTGGACATGTATATGTCACTGTGAACATCCCATACCTGAGGTGCAGCATCTGTGGGTCACACAACAGCGTAACAGTAATGTCCACTGTCAGTAAACACCTGCATGTTGTGCCTGTCACTGTGTATAGTGCAGTCATCAACACTGCCCTACATACCATAGGCAGTGCTGTGTCCACACCCTACTGGCCCCCTTGCTACTGTAGTGTCTGCTGTGTACTGTAGCATGACCTACAGTGTGACAGTTGCATGCAGCACCACCACCACCATCTGTGCCTATGCTGTGTTGTCCCCTGGGGTACAATATTCTATGCTGTGCTGTACTGTTTACATGTAGCCTACAGCTATCATCATGCACTGCCGGACTGCCTACAGGTGGAGCTGCGGTCGGACCTGTCGAGCCCCTGTACTTTCAGACTGACCTACAGATGGAGCTATGGTACCCTGCAGTAATGCTGGGCAAACTTCATGCAAATCAGGGCATAATGAGATGCTAATCTGGATGTTTGCCCAGAGACTACTTAAGTAGGCTCATTTGCATGTCACTTTTGAATATGGCAAAGTTTAGTGCCGGGCAAACGTGTTTGCACCGGGCTAATGGCTTAGCTCTGCGCTATACCCGCACAAACATGTTAGCATGGCGCAAACAGTTTGGGGAATATTATACAGTTTTGAACACTGTACTTTCACATGCACTGCTGCCTGCAGCTGTACTAGGTCCACACATTTGCTGGCACACACACATTGGCCACATAGTTCACCTCTACCTACCTTCACGTCGCTGTGCACTGTGTTGCTGTTGTGGTTTGCACTTCCTGGTTGCTATATTCAGCGCTGTCTTATTCTAGGGCTAAGTTTGCCCTGCACTCCCAGCCCAGTTTGCCTGGCCTCATTCCCATGCTATATTCAGAAGCTGTTTGCCCCTGGCTATTCCTTTTGAATATAGCTTGCTTTGTGCTCCAGGCTAAGTTTGCCTACTGGGCAGTGTTAATTTAGCCCTGGGGCAAAGTTTTGAATATCTGGCCCTTAGTGTGCTATCTGGCATTACACTGATGAGGTTTTCTGGTTGCAATCAACCTGTGTAGTTTAGGATTAGAGTCCTTTTTCTTCAAAACTTCAAAGTAAATACTGGTATAGGTATACCAAGCTAATGGCCTTAATTCTCTATGGGGTTTTTGAATCAAATTCTGGACCTACTGTACAATGAACTGTAGCAGTTTAAAACTGATACATGATAATGCAAGAAGCTTAAAGCTGAAACAAAATCAATTTAAACTATAGGTGGAAATGGAGTCCCCTGATACGATAGCCCAGAAAGAAACTACTCTAAATACAAAAGTGCTAAGTGTGGAATTGGATGATTTTAACTGCCATCACTTGAACAGCATCAGTCATAAAGGGAGTGGGTTATGTTGTATACTCAATGTGAATTGGGTCACACAAAGAATGTATTTGCTGGGTCAGCAGCAAGCATAGAATGCTTGCTAGTGCACATACAGACATTAGATTTTATAGTTGGTATTGTTAATTCCCTGCTGAGGTTAAAGTATGTGTTTTTTAAAGAATTTGACTGTTTGATTTATTTGTAACATCCATTAAATAAAGAACTTACTCAAGCAGTGGATTTTAATGCAGCACGGGGATGCCAAAAGAGAACAAAACAAGAAAACAGTTTAAAACACTCAAGTATAAATCAAATGATCCAAAGTACGACTAGAATGGGGAGATTGTGTAGCTCAGGCAATATACTGGATTTATTATTTATTTCAGGGTAAAAATAAACTTAGTTGCATCAGAAGTAAAAGTCTGAAACTTAGGAGCTTGTGATATGTTGTGTTGCATTATAAATGTAAGAGAAAGTTGCCAAATGCAGGTGGAGAAAAATATAGTTATATGGAGGTGTTTTACAAAAAATATAGTAAAATAGCATTTGTACATGCTCTTAGTAATATAAATTGGTCCTTCCCATCTAACCCTTAGCCTGACAATGTCCGTTGGACTGCACCACTATTTTTGTAATATTTTATACAAGGGTAACTAACTGTATGCAACTTTATCTGTAAACCACTGCTGTGAATGTGTTCTTATTGTTTTATGTATTGCACCTGTATGTTACCACTGTTGTACCTCACACTGTTTTCATGTCTACCCTCCCTGCAATAAGGTGCCTTTGTAAACGAGTCCATGACTCAAAGGTTGTAAATCCAACTTTCAAATAAATAAATAAAGACATACATAAATATTATTGATTCAGTGCTTGGAACTTGCAGTGGAGGACTTACACATTTGTTTGTGAAAGTCTGTGATGACCTAGTGCCATTTCAGGTAACAACACGAGCAAGAAAGCATGTGTAGTGGGTTACAGGAAAATAAAGAGACATACAAATTAAGAACTGGTTCTGGAAAATGCAACTAAAACCTTACAACCTGAAGACTGGATCATATTTAAAACTGCATGAGATGAAATAAACAATAATTCCGGTTCAAAGGCATGAATTAGTTCAGCAAATGTCTGCCATTACAATTGGATAGTAGATAGTAAAAAACTTGCAATCATGTCATTATATGAAAGAATAGATAAATGTGAGAATTCCATGCAAAAGTTAGTTTTGAGCTACAACATCAAATTCATTTTTGTTAGCTTAATATCCTATTGGTTCATTCTAGTTTTACATTTGTTCCTGATTTTCATAACTGTACTAAAGCAAGACAATAAAGCCTAGTAGTAGCGGTTGTTTACTATGGATTCAAAAGTATTATGAAACAGAAAGTTACTACATCCTTGTACAATACTAGAAATACATTTGATTAACAGTGTATAACGATGGTGTTAAGTGGATAGTTAAACATTATGGGAAATAATGTTTCTTAATGTACCATATTACAATAGCAGAAAAGATCAACATTTTCTTTGTTTTCTTTCTTGTGTCTTAAAGAGGGAGTTTGACCAAAAATTCAACATTACAGAATTAGAATTGGCATATCCCCAATATGCCCCATACCAAAAATTAGATCTCTAAGTTACTTTGTTTAAAAGTTAGGAGCCATTTTGTAACCCTGATTTATTTCTCTGTTCAAAAAAGCAAGTTTCATTAAAAGGCTACTGATGATGTCATAACCAGACTCCATGTCAACAACATTATAGGACTTGTTTCTCCAATGTTTAAGAAAGGGTATCTGCAGTGATCATTTGGGGAAAAACACTGACAAAGGATTTGATGCAGTGCATATGTTTGTTCAAAAGCATTGTAATGTGATTTGGAATGCATCAGGAGGGGGTTTTGGAAAGCAGTTGTGGACAAAGTTGTGGAATGTGTATATGGTGCACAATTTCAGAAATTTAGGGGGCATGACATTTCAGAATGTGGCAGAAATGCATAGTCTTGAATTCAATTGTGCTTACGCAACTGGATGAGATGAATGGTTGCATGACTTCTATGTATTGTGGCTATTTGCCTCTCTATCCATGGGATATACCACCCTGTAGGGGTACAACGTGAAGAACCCTAGAGGAGGATTCCCTCTACAGGTGCCATGGGAATAACTCCCTTGGCAAAAGGTAGCTTAGGAAGAAGCCCACTGGAAAGAGATGAGCTGCTGGAGGAGCAGTAGTGGATGGTGGGGCAATGAAGAGATGAATCCTGGAACAGTCCAGGAGGAGTGGCACTTTAAGGCCTGATAGGGGAGTGACATAGTTGCTCTGCCCATTGAAGTTCAGGAGCAAAGCCTTCCCATTCAATTGTGCATTCGCAACTGGATGAGATATATGGTTGTGTGACTTCAATACATTGTGCCTATTTGCCTCTTTATCCATGGGATATACGGGTACCTCCCTGTAGGGGTACGATGCAAGGAACCCTAGAGGAGGGTTCCTCTCTATAGGTGCCATGGGAATAATTCCCTTGGCTAAGGGTAGTTTTGGAAGAAGCCCAAAAAGAATACCCAAAATGATGCTGAACAACAAAGAGGCAAGAAATCAGAAGATATCTGTACAGGAAATACATGTGACAGAAATAAACAGGAAGGACAGGAGAAGAACAATAAAAGGTGAGGATGATGAACAAAAGGAAATCTGATGAGATGCAGAAGGGCAGATTTCCAAAGAGAGAGGGAACAGTCGGGGTCACCATCCAACTCCATTCAACAGTGGAACCTAACTAAGGAACCTAAGAAAGCACTAACACTGACTAATATTCAGACTTCCTTTATAGCAACTGTCCTAACTCTGCTCTTGCCAAACTGGACGCTCTATACCACAGGGCTCTAAAATTTGTGACCAATGCCCTGTACAAAATCCACCACTGCTCACTATATGCCCAGCTAGGCTGGACCTCATTGGCGACTAGAAGGTGGCACAACGCTGCTATATGGATGTACAAAGCCATCACAAACAGACTCCTCCAGTACATATCTGATATTTTTAAGTTCACGCCCTGTGCTTACTCTCTTAGAAAATATGCTTACATTCTGCTTGATACACCTAGGATCAGATCATGCTTTGGCACCTCCTCTATTAATCACTTCCTTCCCACATTGTGGAACTCCCTCCAAACATCTGTAAAGTTGTCCCTTTTCATTAGTCTTCCTGCCTTCAAATTGCTTTTAAAGCCCCTGCTGAAGGAAAGTTGCCAATGTTATGCATAAAACTTTCTCCACATGACCCTCTATGGCACTTATTACCCTTTTTATCTTGCCCTCTCCGCCCAACAATCACAGGTTGCCTACTCATTCTCCTCCTATCTCTCCCAACCCCTTAGCCACTGTCCTCTCATCCCCCTCCTGTTCAATCCAAGAACCCTTGTCCCACCCTCTCCCCACCCCTCTTTAGGTTCTCCATCTATGCTTGCCCCCTTCCTCACACCTTTTCTTTTATTGCTTCAGCCATGTTTGTTGCACTTAATATTTGGTCTTTTATTCTGTTTGTGTATCTGTCAAGTCTGCATTGTTACTGTAATTCCCCAAGACTAGTTCTGCTCCCTTTTCTGTTCATAATTCTCATAAATTGCACTGTTCCTGTACTTCCCATGCTGTACCTATGAATTATTGTGCTCCCTATTGTACTTGCTTCACCTAACTGTGTTAAAGGGATTGCTTTTGAATTGTTTTTTTGATCTCTACTGTATTTTTGTTGTCCTTCCAGGACCTTCTTGTAAATGAGTTTTTCTCAATGGTGTATTCCTGGTAAAAAATAAAATCTAATTGAATTGAATATTATGACCATTGGCATGGTGAAGAGGAACCCCCCCCCCTTTGAGGAGGAAACCTCTGGGGATCCAAGTCCTAGGTCACCTTCCCTCCAGGCTGAAGCATGTTTTGATTAGGGATGGCTCTGCTACAGTAATTTAAAGTAGAGATTGAGGAAGAAGGAAAAGTTAAATTTTAGACGAAGCTCTCGCTCTGTCTTTCTAAATGGACAGCAATCTAGGGATGCGAGCAATGTTTCTGCAACCAGACGCTCCAAAGCAAGAGGAGAAGTATGATGATAGAAAGATGCCTTGAAGGCCTGAATGGTTTAACATGAGATATGAAATGAATGATGTACAATGATGGAGAGAAGAATGTCAGCCCTGAACAAAGATCCAACAGACATAAAGGCATGTCCCTGAGTGGACAGCAGGTCAAGTCGAGGTAGCATGGACCTGAGTGGGTTATGCTAAAGTAGTTGTTGTGAAGAAGTAGACCCACTTAGAGATCTGATGAGCGAGGGATACCAAGATTATGTCATGAGAAGACTGATGGCGATAATAACGGCAGGAGTGCAGTAGTTCAATGAGGTAGCATAAGACTTAGTGAGAAGTACGCTTGATTAACTGAAGAGCATGAGTAGACCCTGAGGTCAGACTGAGCTAAGGAGAACCAGGCTCATGCCCTAGACACCAGATGAACTAGGGTAAGAGGAGGATATGAATAGGGAAAGTGATGGTAGGACAGGGAAAACCCCAAAAGAAAGCAAAAGTCAGAGAAAGCATGGAATGGAGGATTGAGGGAGTGGGAAGGCTGATGGATGAAAGACAGACAGAAGCAAGAGGAAGAAAATGACAAGTACGAGGTTCAGAAATGAAGCATAGACAGCTGAGGTGTTAGCGGGGAAGGAGAGGTGGCAGGGCAAGAACCCAACAAAGGTAGCTGTGGAGGTGAAGGCGGGCCCAGAGTACCCACGGGCTGACAGGGAAGAGAGCAGAGGATGGGACTAAATGGAGGAGAGCAGTAAGCTGAGTGGTGTCCAGGAAGGGGTGGGGGCAAGAAAACCAGACAGGATGAGGCAACGAAGGGATGGCACAGAATGGTGAGTCAAGGTAAGAGGGCTGAAGATGGAAATTCTGAGGAAGCATGGAGATGCAGGCCATTGAAAAAGGAGGCTGCACTGCAAGGTGCAGTGAAGCAAAGAACTGGGAAAAATGACAATACCATAGAGAATGGACCAGAAAAGTGCATGACCAGGAAATTGCACTAGATGCAGATGGCAGTGGTCTCAAAAGAGCTCATGAGTCACTGCGACAGACAGCAGTGTGGGGAAAATGACAGGAGTACAAGGAGCCAGTAGCAAGGCATGCAGAAGGAGGCAGGGTAGGCGAGCACCAACTGAAGAAGCAGAGGAAAAAGATTCAAATGGACGCTCGGTCTTGCAAACTGTCGAAGGAACAGAGCCAGGTGGAATGCACAGGGACTGACAGGGATGACAGTCATGAGGGCACAGAAGGTCACAGGTGAACCTGGAAGGCAGAATTGTGAGTGGAAGAAGCTATGGAAGGAGTCGTAGGACTGTATGAATCAGGTAGAAAGCTGAGGCTGAATTCTCATGTATCAGAGCTCAACAAGGAAAATGGAGCTTCAAGAACAGAAAATTCTCGAATGAGGGGAGGCACGGCATGATGTCCGGAAAGGGTACGAGTCTGGCATGAGTGGGGAAAGGAAGCAGATAGGGGAGGATGGTGGACAGAAGCATGGAAGGTGAGTGATTCAGATGGGGAGGAAATGGGAGAACAAGAGAAACTGGAGGAGCTGGTAGGGAGAAACCTAGGTAATCAAGGAGAGAATGGGGGGGGGGGATGAACTGGAAGACACAAGGGAAAGAACACTATGAGAAATAAAAGGATGAGGTCAGGTGGCAATCAAGATAACAAAGGGGAAATTAAATTGGGGACTAACAGAAAAAAACTGCCACTGCATGAGTGGCAGGCAGGGGCAGAAGGGAAAAGGAAAGTGAGCCAGCATCCAGAGGTGCCACAAGACTCATCAATGATGGAGGAAAGGGAGAGATGGAAGGGGAGTGAGGAAGGGCAATGCCTCCAGCCACAATGAAGATATTAATCCTGCAACAGTCCATGAGGATTGGCCTTTTAGTGCCTGATGGGGGAGTGACATAGTTGTTTCACCCATTGAACCTCAGGCTTAGAGCCTTCCCATTGTGGTGGGGGCACTCAGTCCTGGCATGCAACAGGTATACACATCATTTGACAGGGGCTGACAATTTTGATATATCCTAGTGATGGCTGTAGAAATGTGACAGCACAAACCATTTTATTCTGAAGTTGCTTTACCTGCCACATTACCGACCAGATTTCAAAATTATACCTCACATCCCTGTCACATTCCAATATTGTGCATTCCTGCCACATTTCAAAAGAGCACATCTCTGCCACATTCCAAAACTGGATGACCCATCACATTCCCAAGTTATGAGCCAATGCCATATTCTGAAACTGTGTCACCACTTTCAAACATTGTGTCACTGCCACATTTTGAAATTATGCATCCCTGTCACATTCCATAATTACACAGCAGGAATGTCATGTCAGATGAACCTAATAGATTTCTTTGACTGGATGACCAAAGTAGTAGACTAGGGAAGGGATGTGGATATGGACTACCTAGATTTTAGCAAGGCATTCGAAACAGTCTCACACAAAAGATTAATATACAAGTTAGCCAGCCTTGTAGTGGGTCCCAGTGTGGTAGCCTGGATAAAAAACTGGCTGGACAACAGGACACAAAAGGTAATAGTAAACGGAGTCCACAGTGAAGAAAGGAGGGTAACTAGCGGGGTACTGCAGGGTTCGGTACTGGGACCGGTCCTCTTTAATATCTTTATAAGTGACATTGGAGAGCACCTGGAAGGAAAGGTATGCCTCTTTGCTGATGACACAAAGATCTGCAACAGGGTTGATACACAAGGTGGGGTGGAAAGAATGAAAAGGGACTTGGCAAGGTTAGAGGAATGGTCAAATATATGGCAGCTTAGATTCAATGCAAAGAAGTTCAAGGTAATGCATCTGGGAAACAAAAACCCAGGGGAAGAGTACACAATGAGGGGTGAGTTAATAACAACAACAAAAATCGAAAGAGACCTAGGAGTAATTATATCTGATGACCTAAAGATGGGCAAGCAATGTGAGAAGGCAGTAAGGAGGGCTGGGGGGATACTGGGATGCATAGGGAGAGGCCTCAACAGTAGAAAACAGGAAGTTGTTATCCCTCTCTACAGACAGTTAGTAAGACCCCATCTGGAGTACTGTGTGCAATTCTGGAGACCCCATCTCGGCAAAGACATTGACAGACAGGAGGCTGTTCAGAGGAGGGCAACCAAAACAGTACAAGGTCTGCACCAGAAGACATACGAGGAGAGACCCATCACATTCCCAAGTTATGAGTCAATGCCATATTCTGAAACTGTGTCACCACTTTCAAGCATTGTGTCACTGCCACATTTTGAAATTATGCATCCCTATCACATTCCATAATTACACATCACCACCACATTCCAAAACTGAATGTCACCTGCATATTCTGAAATTACATGTTCCCACCACATTCCGAAATTGTGTGTTCGGGCCATATTTCCAAATTGTGCATCCTGGCCCCATTCTGAAATTGTGTCACCACTGTAATCCAAAACTGTGGATCCCCATTACATTCCAAGAATGCTCATTTTCTCCATATTCTAAAATTATGGGTTACCACCACATTCTGAAATAGTGTTTCTCAACCATTCCAAAACTGGGCGTCCCCACCACATCCTAAAGTTATGTGTCCCAGCCACTTTCTGAAATTGGACCTTCCCTCCACATTACATAGAAACATAGACATTGATGGCAGATAAGGACCACTAGGCATACCTAGTCTGACCATTTCCCTACATACAGAATAAGCTGCAGATCCTAGTTAACCAACAGCCTATTTCTTCCTACCCAACACAAGAATTGCCTTATGTCTGTCCCATGAATTCTTGAATTCTCCCACAGTTTTACACCCCACAACCTCCTTAGGAAGGCTGTTCCATACACCCACCCCCCCTCTCTGTGAAAAAGTACTTCCTCACATTGCCCTTGAGCCATCCCCCCCTCTATCTTCAAGTTGTGTCCCCTTGTTCTTGCACATCTGTTTTTCTGAAAGATGCTACCCTCTTGGTCTTTGTTGATTCCACTGAAGTACTTAAATGTTTCCATCATGTCCCCCCTCGCCCTCCTTCCCTCAAGGGTATACATATTAAGCTCCTGTAGTCTCTCCTCGTATGGCTTCTGTTGCAGACCCTGCACCATATTAGTTGCCCTCCTCTGGACTGTCTCCATACTGTCTATGTCCTTGCAGATATGGGGTCTCCAGAACTGGATGAAAAACTCCAGATGGGATCTCACCAACTGTCTGTACAGAGGGTTAACAACTTCCTGTTTTCTGCTGGTGATGCCTCTCCTTATACATCCCAGTATCCCCACAGCCCTCCCTACTGCCTTCTCTCATTGCTTGCTAACCTTAAGGCCATCTGATATGATTACCCCCAGGTCCTTTTCCATTTTTGTTGTTGTTACTACCTCCCTTCCCATTGTGTAATGTTCCCTGGGTTTTTGTTTCCCAGGTGCATTATTTTGCACTTCTATGCATTGCATCCAAGCTGCCATACTTCTGACCATTCCTCCAACCTGGCCAAGTCCCTTCTCACCCTTTTCATGCCTCCTTGTTGCAGATCTTTGTGTCATCTACAAATAGGCATACTTTTCCTTTCAGTCCCTCTGCAATGTCACTTATAACGACTGGACCCAGTACCAAACCCTCTGGTACCCCACTAGTAACCCCTCTTTCTTCAGAGTGGACTCCATTTACAATTACCTTCTGGGTTTTGTTGTCCAGCCAATGTTTTACCCAGGCTACCACCCTGGGACCCACTCCCAGACTGGTTAATCTGATTATTAATCTGTTGTGTGGGACTGTGTCAAATGCCTTGCTAAAGTCTAGGTAGGTCATGTCCACATCCCCTCCCTGTTCTACTACTTTGGTCACCCAGTCAAAGAAATCAATTAGATTCATCTGACATGACCTTCCTGCTGTGAAACCATGCTGCCTTGGGTCCTATGCCCCACTGACCTCTAGGTACTCAAAAATTCTTTCCTTCAGAAGTGATTCCATCACTTTTTGCTACCACAGAGGTCAAACTGACAGGTCTGCAGTTTTCTGCCTCTGTCTTGCTCCCACTTTTATGAAGTGGGATCACATCCACCTTCCTCCAGTCCTCAGGTACCACACCATTCTCCCATGATTTGTAAAAAAGGTAGACAATGATGTCACTACTTTTCCCCTTAATTCTTTTAGAATTCTGGGGTGAATTCCATCAGGCTCCATTGATTTGTTCATCTTCAGTTTTAGTTCTTTCAGAACCTTTCTTCTGTGAAAGGACTGGGATCAACCCCCCCTATCCAGAGTGCTTCTGTTAATTGGATTAGGCATCTCCCCCCTTCCTCTTATGTGAATACTAAGCAGAAGTATTTGTTCAGTATCCCTGCTTTTTCACTGTCCCTCTCTGCCCACCCACCCACCGTCCTTTCCATTTAGCCTCATTATCCCTCCCTTTGTCTTTCTACGCTCCCTGATGTACCTATAAAAGGTTTTATCCCCCTCCTTAACCGAGTTGGCTATCTTTTCTTCAGTTTGGGCCTTTGCTATTCTGACTTCCCTCCATGCTTCCTTCTGCCTTAACTGGTACAGTTCTCTGTCCTGCCTTTCTGTGTTTCCTTATACTTTCTAAATGCTATCTTTTTCTCCCTAACCTTCCCCACCACCTCTTTTGAGAACCATAGTGACTTTTTCTTTTGTTTTGATTTATTTGCTTCACACAAAGGCTTGTTGCTTCTATGATGGCAATTTTGATGTTTCCCCATTGTTGCTCCACCCCTCCTTCTAGCCTGTTTGCTAGTGCTTTTCTAAGGCACTCTCCCATCTTGCCAAAGTCAGCCCTCCTGAAGTTCAGTACCCTCACTTTTGTATGGCTTGACTCTGTAGCTGAGTTTATCATGAACCACACTGTTTGGTGATCTCTTGTTCCCAGATGGCTACTCACTTCTAGATCTGAGATCCTCTCACTGTCCTCATTTGAGAGTACAAGGTCTAAGATTCCTCCCTTATGAGTGGGTTCCAAAACTAGCTGTCTGAGGCATGCCACCTGTAGTGCATTGAGAATGGCCCTGCTCTTGGATGTGGCTGCAGCAAAGGTGCTCCAATTAACATCTGGCATATTCAGGTCCCCCATCAACAGTGTCTCCCCTTTCTCTGCCATCCTAAGAATGCCTTCTATCATATCCTTGTCCATTCCCTCCACCTGACATGAGGGTCTGTATACAACCCCTGTACGGATTGTGGTGCCATTTCCATTCTCTAAAGTGACCAACAGTGCCTCCTCTCTTCCCTGTTTACTCTTTTGTTCAGTTGCCTTTATCCCTTCCCTTACATAGAGGGCTACTCCTCCCCATCTTCTACCCTCCCTGTCTCTCCTGTAGGTTGTCTACCCTGGTATGTTGACATCCCAGTCATGGTTCTCAGTGTGCCATGTTTCTGTGACTGTTATAATATCCAGGCATCCCTCTTCCATTAAGGCCAGCAGTTCAGGGAGCTTGTTGTCTAGACTATGGGCATTGGTACTCATTACCCTCCATTTCTTGATGGCCTTACCCCTTTTTGCCCCATCCCTGTCCTTATTACCTTTTTCATTTTCATTTTCACCATTTACCTCAGCCCTTCTCCCTATCGACATCTCTATCTTGGTGTTTACCTCATTTACTACCCGGATTTTTTGGGGGGGCTAGGATTTCCCTTTTCATTTCCAGTGCCTCCCCCCCTTGGCTAGTTTAAATGCTTGGCAATGAAGCATTTAAACCTATCACCTAGGATCCTGGTTCCCCTCCTGGACAGATGCAGACCATCATGCCAGTATAGGTCTGCATCACTCCAGGTGGACCCCCAGTCCCCAGTGAAGCCAAATCCATGAGCTCTGCACCAGTTTTTCAACCACTGACTGAATCTCATGGTGTGGAGCACCCTAGCCTCATCCATGCCATAGACAGGCAGCACCTTCAAGAAGGTTACCGTGCATGCTACTTGTCTAAGGCCCCTCCCCATTTCCAAAAACTCTTTCTGCATTGCTCTGATCCCTTTCTCAGCCAGGTCATTTGTCCCTAGGTGGACAATGACATCCAGCTCCCTCCCCCGTGCAGCTGCTCCAGTGATCCTGAGGATTCGTTCCCTGCCCCTCCAAGCCTTGGCACCAGGCAGGTACCTTACTTCCCTCTCCTCTTCCTCCCCCATTTCTACCCCCTCTAACAATGGCATCCCTCACCAGAAGTTATTTCCTTCCCCTCTGGAGTCCCATGCCACCCTCTTGTGGGTCTCCTTCGTGGAGGTTCTTAGCATCCTCCTTTGTCTCCACTGTGGGTGCCTCCATAGAGGAACCACACTTTGCCAGAATGGCATATGAATTGTGGAGAGGTACAACTGGAGGGATGCACCTCTGTTCCACCACCCTCACCTTCCCAGAGCCCACTGTGGTCTAACTGCATCTTTTTTTTGGCAATCTCTGAGGCAACGGCAGTGGCCCTGATGGTCCCTGGGTGGGAGAGAAGGTCCCCCAAATCCTGGCCAACTCAGCCTGGAGATGAGCAGCCTCCTCCCTCAGCTCAGAGAGGTGCCTGTAGAAGGGACAACACCGCATCCTCCAGAACATCTTCCGGAAGACTGCTGCCCCACAGCCACTGCACTGCACCACTCCCATCTTGTCTTATTTCTGGCCCTTTAACTATTGCTTGGAATACTTACTCTTTCCTCTGTTTATTTATTTATTTTTTCTCCCTGCTTATTTACAGCCTCTGTGCCCTTTAAGCTCCTGATCTTCCTGTTCTGAGACAAGAAGTTTCTATATTTCCTTAGTAGTCTCCTTACTTGCTCAGAATCAGACCTCATACAGCTACAGGGGGATGGAGAGCTAGTCTTTTCCTTCTAGGATGACGTCTTTTATGGCTCTGGGATCACTCACTTCCTGCTCCCAAATAGGAAGTTCCTGTTGTCCATCAAATCCTATGCCTATAAAAGTAGAACCGACTTAGGGAGGGGGGTGGAGGGAAGGAGGGCAATATCGTCCCTGTAGAGAAATATAGTTATAACAGCAGCTCCTTTTTCTTGGGTGTTCTCTGCCTGTTCTCTGGCTGAAGCTATCTAGGGCAGTTTTTAAATCTGACTTTAACCTGGCTTCCTTCTAGCTAAGCCACACCCCCGACTTCACAGTACTTTCTACACTTAGTTAATTCCACAGATAGCAATTTCCTTCCGTCACCTGAGACAAACACTGAGATAACTGCACATATAACAATTCACTTTAGCCAACTCAGACAAACACACTAACTTTTTTTCCCTACATTGAAGATTCCAGTAGTAGAGTTCTAGTTCTTTAGTCCCAGTAGAGAAGTATAGTTATAACAGCAGCTCCTTCTTCTTGGGTGTTTCTGAAATGGTGTGTGACTGCTACATTCCAAAATTGTCCATCTTTGTCACATTCCAAAAATGCATAGCCCCACAATTTTCCAGTATTGGACATCACTACCACATTCTAAAAAAAAGTGTCTTGCCACATTCCAAAACTGCATATCCAAACCACATTCCAAACTTGTGTATCCTTGCCACATTTCAAAAGGAAATACACCCATCATATTCCAAAAATGCATTTCACTGTCACACTCAAGATGATGCATTCCAGCACATTACAAAATGTGCATTGGATGCAACATTCCGAAACTGCATATGGCCACCACATTCTGAAATTGTGCATCCCTGCTACATTCTGAGATTCAGTGTCTACACCACATTGTGTGTGCCGAGTCCCAGTTTCCATCCCTGTCCAGAGGAGGTAAGCCATCCAAAGGACACTCAGCCTTCTCCCCAAGACTGGCCTCTGACAGCCTTGGTTCACTCCAAAACCTGGGTCATTTGTGTCTTAAGTGGTAATGTTACCATTGCACCAGCTGGCTGGCTTTATATTGGAAATGTATTTTCTCACTGGCTAGAAGCTTTCTATAGTTTTTTCATTCTCTAAATTTAATTAATGTTCTCTCATGGGATTCCTCTTTGTCCAGTACACGATCTTTGCTAGAGCTTTTTTGTATACTTTGCAATTATTATTAAACCGAGTTGAATGAACATATAAACATAACAAAATTGCCAGAAGATGCAGGCCTTATAGTCCATCATGTCCACTTGAGTGTACAGCACTAAGTCAGTTAAACTGCAGCTGCACCCCCACCCTTTGCCCCCTTTCCACTGCCTTTCCAACTACTTCCTTCTCACCCCATCTACCCTCAGTTTTGACCCTCCCTTTGATCCTTTCCCACCCCTTCTTAAAGCTGCCCATGGACTTTAATGATACCACCTCCTTTGGCTGCACATTCCACCCTGTCACCACCCTTTCTGTAAAATAGTGTCTCCTCATTTCCCTCCTGAATCTTCCTCCCTCCAGTTTCAGACTGGTCTCCTGGGTTCCCTCACATCTTTTAAACTAAACATCCCCTCTGTATTAACTCTGTTTATGCCCTTTAAGTACTTGAATGTATCAGTCCTATCCCCTCTCTCCCTTCTATCTCCCAGGGATTACATGTTGCACTCCCTCAGTCTCTCCTCATACGGTTTCTCTCATAATCCAATGATCATTTTTGTTGAAATTCGCTGGACCCCCTCCAGTAGCTTGATATCCCTTTTTAGATAGGGGCACCAGTACTGCATGCAATACTCCAAATGCAGTCTCACCAGGAACCCATACAGGGACAGAAAGACTTCTTTTCTCCTAGAAGTGATTCCTCTTGTGATAAACCCAAGCATTTTTTTCTCCTTTGCTGCTGCCCTTCTTCACTTTGCTGAGTGGTTAATTTCCCCTGTTACTAGGACCCCCAGGTCCTCCTTCTCCATTGAAGTGGATAACGTCACTCCCCCCAACCAGTAACTCTCCCAGGATTTCTGACCTCAAGTGTATGACCTTAAACATCTTAGCATTGAACCCCAGTTGACATGTGCTTGACCAGCCCTCAAATCTTGCCAAATCCTCTTCGAGTACCTTACCTCCTTCCCTACCATCCAGTTCTGCACAGATCTTTGTGCTGTCTGTGAAGAGGCTGATCTTACTTTTTATCCCATCCGATATGTCAGCAATGAAAATGTTAAACAGCACTGATCCAAGCACCGAGCCCTGTGGGACCCCACTTGTTGAATTTCTGGGCTCAGATAGCTCTCCCTCAACAACTACCCTCTGCTGCCTACACTGTAGCCAGCTCTTAATCCACCCAAACTATTTCCTCTCTGCTCCTAGGTTACTCAACTTATTCATCAGCCTTCCATGAGACATCGAATCAACGGCCTTGCTGAAGACCAGGTAAAGGACTGGCAGTATAGCCTAGAGGTTAAAGTAATGAGCTATGAATGAGCTTGGTACATCCAACAGACCTGAGTTTGAGTCCCACAACCTCCACTTGCATACTGTGTGACTGAGCAAGTCACTTAACCGGCCTTGTGCTCCCAGGTCTCCCCTGAAAACAGGAACTTGTGCCTAGTGGGCCTTACCTGGTTACCAAATAATAAAATAAACAAAAAAATAAATAAAGGACATCCACCATATAGCCTCTATTCAGTGCCCACATCGCTCAATCAAAAAAATCAACCAGGTTTGTCTGACTGGATCTGCCTGAGACAAACACATGTTGCCTGCCATCCTGGAGACAATTCTTCTCCAGAAAGTTCACCAGCTTCTCTCTTTGAGCATAGTGTCCAGTAGCTTCCCCACAACTGTAGTAAGGCTCACCAGTCTGTAGTTCCCTGGTTTATCCCTGGACCTACTCTCATGGAGGTGCACCACATGCTCACTCTTCCAGTTTCTGGGCACTCACCCAGTACCCAGGGAGGTGTTGAACATGTAAGCCAGTGGTTCTGCCAGGACCTCTGCCAACTGTTTCAGGACCCTTGGATGCACTCTGTCTGACTCTGGGAGAGGAGGCACTGTGGGTCACCCTGGAGACTGGAAATGGCTCCACAATCCACACAGGGGTTGTATACAGACCCCTGTCTCAGGGGGAGGAAATGGACAAGGAAATGATAGAAGGCATCCTTGAGATGGCAGAGAAAGGGGAGCTATTGCTGATGGGGGACCTCAATATGCCACATGTTAGCTGGAGCACTTTTTGCTGCAACCACATCCAAGAGCAGGGCCATTCTCAATGCCCTACAGGCGGCATGCCTCAGACAGCTAGTTTTGGAACCCACTCGGGAGGGAGCAATCTTAGACCTGGTACTCTCAAATGGGGATGGAGAGAGGATCTCTGATCTTGATGTGGGTAGCCATCTGGGAACAAGCGACCACCAAACAGTGTGTTTCATGATAAACTTAGTTGTAGAGTCAAGCCACACAAAAGTGAAGGTACTGGACTTCAGGAGGGCTGATTTTGTCAAAATGGGAGAGTGCCTCAGAAAAGCACTAGCAAACAGGCAAGAAGGTGGGGTGGAGCAACAATAGGAAACATTGAAACCTCCATTACAGAGGCAATAAGCCATTGTGTGAAGCAAATAAACAAATCAAAATGAAAGAAAAAACCTCTATGGTTCTCAAAAGAAGTAGCGGGGAAGGTAAGGGAGAAAGAGACAGCAATCAAGAAGTATAAGGAAACACAGAAGGAGCAGGACAGACAACTGTACCAATTAAAGCAGAAGGAAGTGGGGAAGACAGTCAGAATTGCAAAGGCCCAAACAGGGGAAAAGATAGCCAACTCAGTTAAGAAGGGGGATAAAACCTTTTATAGGTACATTAGGGAGCAAAGAAAGACTAAGGCAGGGATACTGAGGCTGAATAAAGAGGAAGATGGTTGGGCAGAGAGTGACAGTGAAAAAGCAGGGATACTGAACGAATACTTCTGCTCAGTATTCACAATAGGAAAGCAGGGGGAGATACCTAATCCAGTCAATAGAAGCACTCTGGATGGGGGGGGGTTGATATTAGTCCTTTCACAGAAGAAAGGGTTCTGAAAAACCTCTTAAAACTGAAGGTGGATAAAGCAATGGGGCCTGATGGGATTCACCCCAGAATTCTAAAAGAACTAAGGGAAGAACTAGTAACACCACTGACTATTCTTTTTAATAAATCATGGGAGGATGGTGTGGTACCCGAGGACTGGAGGAAGGCATTTGTGATTCCCCTTCACAAAAGTGGGAGCAAGACAAAGGCAGGAAACTACAGACCTGTCAGTTTGACCTCAGTGGTAGGGAAAATGATGGAATCACTGCTGAAGGAAAGAATTGTTGAGTACCTAGAGGCCAGTGGGGCACAGGACCCAAGGCAGCATGGATTCACAGCAGGAAAGTCATGTCAGACAAATCTAATTGATTTCTTTGACTGGGTTACCAAAGTAGTAGACCAGGGAGAGGCTGTGGACATGGCCTACCTAGACTTTAACAAGGCATTTGACACTGTCCCACACAAAAGATTAATAAACAAATTAGCCAGCCTGGGAGTAGATCCCAGTGTGGTAGCCTGGGTAAAACACTGGCTGGACAACAGTACACAGCGGGTAATAGTAAATGGAGTCCACAGTGAAGAAAGGAGGGTAACTAGTGGGTTACCGCAGGGTTCAGTACTGGGGCCAGTCCTTTTTAATGTCTTTATAAGTGACATTACTGAGGGACTAGAAGGAAAAGTATGTCTCTTTGCAGATGACAAAAAGATCTGCAACAGGGTTGATAATGCATGGTGAGGTGGAAAGGATGAAAAGGGACTTGGCAAGGTTGGAGGAATGGTCAAATGTATGGCAGCTTAGATTCAATGCAAAGAAGTACAAAGTAATGCACCTGGGAAACAAAAACCCAGGGGAAGAGTACACAATGGGGTGGTGAGATACTGACAACAACAAAAATCTAAAGGGACCTGGGGGTAGTCATATCAGACGACCTAAAGGTGGACCAACAATGTGAGAAGGCAGCTGCTCCCATGCTCTTCAGGATCATGGGAGCAGCTGCAAGGGGGAGGGAGTTGAATGTCATTATCCACCTAGGGATGAATGACCTGGCTGAGAATGGGATCACAGTAGTGCAACAGGAGTTTGTGGAGTTGGGGAGGAGCCTGAGACAAGTAGCACATATGGTAACTTTCTCGGAAGTGCTACCTGTCTATGGCATGGATGAGGCTAGGGTACTCTGCACCATGGGATTCAATGACTGGTTGAAAAACTGGTGCAGAGCTCAGGGATTTGGCTTCATTGGGGACTGGGGCTCCACCTGGAGGCATGCAGGCCTATACAGGCACAATGGTCTGCATCTATCCAGGAGGGGAACCAGGATCCTAGGTGATAGGTTTAAATGCTTCATTGGCAAGCATTTAAATTAGCCAAGGGGGAGGCACTGAAAAGGAGAAGGGAAATCCTAGCCCCCCCCAAAAAAATCAGGGTAGTTAGTGAGGTAAATACCAAGATAGAGCAGTCGATAGGGAGAAGGGCAGGGGTAAATGAAGAAAAAGACAAAGGCAGTAAGGACAGGGATGGGGCAAAAAGAAATAAAGCCATACAAAATTGGAGGGTAATGAGTACCAATGCCCGTAGTCTAGGTAAAAAGCTTCCCGAAATGGTGGCCTTGATGGAAGAGGGATGCCTGGATATCGTGGCAGTCACAGAAACATGATACACAGAGAACCATGACTGGGATGACAGGGAGGAAAGAAGAGGAGGAGGAGGAGTAGCTCTCTATGTAAGGGAAGAGATCTAAGCAACAGAACTAAAGGGTAAACAGGGAGGAGGGGAGGCACTGTGGGTCACCCTGGAGACTGGAAATGGCTCCACAATCCGCACAGGGGTTGTATACAGACCCCCATCTCAGGGGGAGGAAATACACAAGGAAATGATAGAAGGCATCTTTGGGATGGCAGAGAAAGGGGAAGTATTGCTGATGGGGGACCAGAATATGCCACATGTTAACTGGAGCACCTTTGCTGCAGCCACATCCAAGAGCAGGGCCATTCTCGATGCCCTACAGGGGGCATGCCTCAGACAGCTAGTTTTGGAATCCACTCTGGAGGGAGCAATCTTAGACCTGGTACTCTCAAATGGGGATGGAGATAGGACCTCTGATCTTGAACTGGGTAGCCAACTGGGAACAAACAACCACCAAACAGTGTGGTTCATGATAAACTTAGCTGTAGAGTCAAGCCACACAAAAGTGAAGGTACTGGAATTCAGGAGGGTTGATTTTGTCAAAATGGGAGAGTGCTTCAGAAAAGCACTAGCAAACAGACAAGAAGGTGGGGTGGCGCAACAATGGGGAAACATTAAAACTGCCATCACAGAGGCAACAAGCCTTTGTGTGAAGCAAATAAATAAATGAAAATGAAAGAAACAACCTCTATGGTTCTCAAAAGAAGTAGCGGGGACGGTAAGGGAGAAAGAGATAGCATTCAGGAAGTATAAGGAAACACAGAAGGAGCAGGACAGAGAACTGTACCAGTTAAAGCAGAAGGAAGTGGGGAAAGCAGTCAGAATAGCAAAGGCCCAAACAGGGGAAAAGATAGCCAACTCAGTTAAGAAGGGGGATAAAACCTTTTATAGGTACATTAGGGAGCAAAGAAAGATTAAGGCAGAGATACTGAGGCTGAATAAAGAGGAAGATGGTTGGGCAGAGAGCTACAGTAAAAAAGCAGGGATACTGAATAAATATTTCAGTTCAGTATTCACAATGGAAAAGCAGGGGGAGATACCTAATCCAGTCAATAGAAGCATTCTGGATAGTGGGGTTGATATTAGGCCTTTCAAGAAACAAGGGTTCTGAAAGATCTCTTAAAACTGAAGCTGGATAAAGCAATGGGGCCTGATGGGATTCACCCCAGAATTCTAAAAGACCTAAGGGAAGAACTAGTAACACCACTGACTACCCTTTTTAATAAATCATGGGAGGATGGTGTGGTACCTGAGAATTGGAGGAGGGCGGATGTGATTCCCCTTCACAAAAGTGGGAGCAGGACAGAGGCAGGAAACTACAGACCTGTCAGTTTGACCTCAGTGGTATGGAAAATGATGGCTTCACTTCTGAAGGAAAGAATTGTTGAGTACCTAGAGGCTAGTGGGGCACAGGACTCAAGGCAGCATAGATTCAAAGCAGGATGGTCATGTCAGACAAATCTAACTGATTTCGTTGACTGGGTGACCAAGTTAGTAGACCAGGGAGGGGCTGTGGACATGGCCTACCTAGACTTTAGCAAGGCATTTTGCACAGTCCCACACAAAAGATTAATAAACAAATTAGCCAGCCTGGGAGTGGGTCCCAGGGTGGTAGCCTGGGTAAAACACTGGCTGGACAACAGGACACAGCGGGTAATAGTAAATGGAGTCCACAGTGAAGAAAGGAGGGTTACTTGTGGGGTACTGCAGTGTTCAGTATTGGGGACGGTCCTTTTTAATGTCTTTATAAGTGACACTGCAGAGGGACTGGAAGGGAAAGTATGTCTCTTTGCAGGTGACACAAAGATCTGCAACAGGGTTGATACACAAGGTGGGGTGGAAAGGATGAAAAGGGACTTGGCAAGGTTGGAGGAATGGTCAAATGTATGGCAGCTTAGATTCAATGCAAAGAAGTGAAAAGTAATGCACCTGGAAAACAAAACCCAGGGGGAGAGTACACAATGGGGGGTGAGATACTGACAACAACAACAATCTAAAGGGACCTGGGGGTAGTCATATCAGATGACCTAAATGTGGGCCAGCAATGTGAGAAGGCAGTAAGGAGGGCTGGGGGGATACTGGGATGCACAGGGTGAGGCATCACCAATAGAAAACAAAAAGTTGTTGGCCCTCTGTACAGACAGTTGGTAAGACCACATCTGGAGTACTGTGTACAGTTCTGGGGACCTCATCTCCACAAAGACATAGACAGGGTGGAGGCTGTCCAGAGGAGGGCAACCAAAATGATGCAGGGTCTGCACGAGAAGACATATGAAGAAAGACTAAAGGAGCTTTAGATGTATAGCCTCAAGGAGAGGAGGGAGAGGGGGGACATGATAGAAACTTTCAAATACCTCAAGGGAATCAACATTAAGTCCAAGAGGGTAGCATTTTTCAGAAAAAGAGATGTGCAAGAACAAGGGGGCACAATTTGAAGATAGAGGGGGGATGGCTCAGAGGTAATGTGAGGAAGTATTTCTTCACAGAGAGGGTTGTAGATGCATGTAACAGCCTTTCTGAGGAGGTCTTAGAGTCAAAAACAGTGGGGGAATTCAAGAATGCATGGGACAGACATAAGGCAGTTCTAGTGGGGGGTAGGAGAAAGTAGGCTGTTGGTTAACTAGGATCTGCTGCTTATCCGTTAGGTAGGGAAATGGGCAGGCTAGGTGGGCCATGCAGCCCTTATCTGCCATCTAATTCTATGTTTCTATGTAGAGGTGGGATAGCTCAGAGGTAATGCGAGGAAGTATTTCTTCACAGAGAGGGTTGTAGATGCATGAAACAGCCTTCCTGAGGAGGTCGTAGAGTCCAAAACTGTGGGGGAATTCAAGAATGCATGGGACAGACATAAGGCAATTCTAGTGGGGGTAGGAGGAAGTAGGCTGTTGGTTAACTAGAATCTGCAGGTTTTCCATTAGGTAATGAAATGGGCAGACTAGGTGGGACATGTGGTCCTTATCTGCTGTCAAATTCTATGTTTCTATGGGATCTTATCCACTGTCAGGGACTTAAGGCCCTCCAACACCCTGTCCACTGGGGTCTCCACATCTGTAGCCACCTCTCCCCTAAACCCACTCCACCTTTCCTCTTGGGCATTGGCACATCCCTCTCCCTGGCAAACACTGAACAGAAGTACTTGTTAGTACTTCTACTTGATCTGCCCACTTTTCTGCCCATCCTCTGCCGTTCTTGATCCTTGCAATCTGATCCTTACTACTTCTCTTCTCCCTTGTATACCTGAAGAAATCATTTTCTCTTCTCTGATTCCCTGTGCTAGCCTCAGTTCTCTTGAAGCCTTTGCTGTCCTTACTATTCTACTCACCTCTCTGGATTTCCTCACATATTCCTCCCTATCTTCCTCATGGATGGATCGTTCATAGTTTCTAAAGGCATCTCTCTTTTTCCTCACCCTTTCCACTGTCTCCTTGCTCAAGCAGCTCAGCTTTTTACTCCTGGCTTTCTTAGTCAAGCTCTCTGTATATCAGCTAGTGACCTCTGCCAGTCCCAGCTTGATGATTGCTCATTTCTACTGGGCATCCAATTCTGGGTGAATGTTAGCTAGGTGTCCTTCCATTATCTATCCCACCCTGCAAAAGTCTGCCCGTTTGAAGTCCAGAACCATTGTATTTGTTATGGTTACCTCCTTTCCTAGATTGAGGGAGAACCACACTGTGTAGTGGTCACTTCCTGCCAGGTGGTCCTCCACTCCAACGTCTTGGACTTGTTCATCATCTATCAGCACCAGTTCTAGATTATATTAACTGTCTGGTTGGCTGTCTTACCTTCTATGCCAGGAAGCCATCATGGAAGGCCTCCAGGAGAACCTGCTCCCTGGCACATGAGTAATCTGGGATGTTTCAATTGGTCCCTGGCAGGGTGAAGTCCCCAACCACTGCAGTATTACCTTTACCACTAAGCCTCCTTATTAGCTCCTCCAGTTCCCTGTCAGTATTTTCCTTTTGAGTTGGAGGCCTGGCAGTCACCTTATCTCCCTCTTCCCATGCCTCCCAGTTCTAGCCTTCTAACAATGAAGTCCCCCACCAGGAGTTGTTTCCTTGCCTTGTGGGGTTCCATGCCACCCTCCTGTGGGTCTTCTTTGTGGAGGTTCCCAGCATCCTCCTTGGTCTCCACTGTGGGTGCCTCCATAAAGAAACCACACTCTGCCAGAATGGCGTACAAATTGTGGACAGGTACAAATTGAGGGATGCACGTCCATTCCACCAAGTTCACCCTCCCTGAGCCCACTTTGGTCCAACCACTCCTTTTTCTAGGCAACCTCTGAGGCAGTGGTGCTGGCCCTGGTGGTCTCTGGGTGGGAGAAGAGGTTCCCCAACACCTGGTCAACTCAGCTGGGAGATGAGCAACCTCCTCCCTCATCCCAGAAAGGTGCCTGCAGATGAGACAACACCGCAGCCTCCAGAACATCTCCCAGAAGACTGCCACTCCACAGCCACTGCACTGCACCACTGCCATCATGTCTTATTTGTGTCGTCTCAAATGTTGTTTTGTACACTTACTTTTTCCTTTCTCTGTTTATTTATTTTTTTAATTACATTTTTTTCTCCCTACTTTCTTACTGGCTCCATGCCCTTAAAGCTCCTTCTCTTCCTGTTCTGGGACAGGAAGTTCCTATATTCCTCAGTAGTCTCCTTCTTACTTGCTCAGAGTCAGACCTCCAGCAGCTAGTCTCGGTCCAGTGCCATATCCACAAGGTAATGATTATGTGGATTAGTCTTGTGTCTCTGATGGTTCAAAGCCTCTTTCAGTGACTCTAGGCCCTCCATGTGTATGTATCAGTAGTCACAAGGTCTCGGGCATACTCTAAAATCCATAAGGGGGATGTAAAAAATGTGAATCATAAATGTAGTTACTTACATGGCTTTTATTCAGATAGCAATACATATGAACATACAAAAAAAGTCAGTAGAAGGAGGCCATTTGGTCTCTCAAGTCTGTTTGTATTACAGGGTCCACAGCTTGAGCTAATGTTCCTGCTCTCCCTTCCTCCCATCCTTCCTACACATTATCCTTTCCTTTCCTTTCCCCTATGTTTATCCCAGCCTCTCTTAAAGCTGCCCACTATCTTCAGTGAAATGACCTCTTCTTAAATAAAGGACAAATGGACAAACAACCCACCTGACATGTTTTGGACACAATAGTCTTTTATCAAAGTCTAGGAATTTGATAAAAACATACACCTTTAAAGCTGGAAAACATCATGTAATACTACAACACTCCTAATGCCAAGCCCATTATTTTGGTTATAACATTAATTTGAAAAGGATCAATAAAAAGAACATATCTGTATTATTAGCAGTTGAGAATTTTGCCATGGCAGAACTTTTGAAAAATTTCATAAATTTCATGAAATCTTCTAAAATTCCACCTTTGGTGAATCAGAAGTCTTCTGAAAGTGTTTGCCAAATTCTTGCCCTGTTCAGTGAAATTTTCTTACTAAACTGTGGAATAATACACATTGGGCCATATATTCAGAACTTTGCTCCAGGGCTAAATTAGCACTGCCTGGTGTGCTAAATTATCCCAGACCTAATAGTCCACTATATTCAAAAGGGATAGCCCCAGTGCTAAACCTGCTGAATATACATCAGCATGCTAAGGAAGCTGGGCAAATTGGTCTGGGAGTGCAAGGCAAACATAGCCTGGGAATAAGACAGCTCTGAATATAGCAACCAGGAAGTGCACACCACAACGGCAGCAAAGTTCACACTGACGTGAAGGAAGGTAGAGGTGAACTTTGTGGCCAAAGTGTATGCCAACAAAGGTGTGGACTTAGTAAAGCTGCAAGCAGAAGCATATGTGAAATTGTATTGTGCAAAAATGTACAATATTTCTGAAATGTTTGCATGGCGCTAACATATTTGTGCAGGTTTAGTGAGGAGCTAAGCTGTTTGCCAGGTGCAATTATTTTTGCCTGGTGCTAAACTTTGCTATATTCAAAAGTGACATGCAAATGAGCCTACTTAGGCAATCTCTGGGCAAACATCCAGATAAGCATCTCATTATGACCTGATTTGCATGCAGTTTGACCAGCATTATTGCAGGGTCCCACAGCTCCACCTGTAGGTCATTCTGGAAGTACAGGGGCTGGCTGGGTCTGCCCACAGCTCCACCTGTAGGTCAGTCTGGGAATGCATGGTGGTAGCTGCAGGCTACAGTTATACAGTACAGCATAGCATATTGTGCCCCAGGAGACTACACAGCACAAGCACAGGTGGTGGTGCTGCATGCAACTGTTAAACTGTAGGTCATGTTATAGTGCACAACAGACACTACAGTAGCAAGGGGACCAATTAGTGTGAGGGACACAGCAATGCCTATGGTGTGTAGGACAGTGATGACCACTGCACCGTGTACAGTGCCAGGCCCAACTTGCAGGTTTTTACTGACAGTAGACATTACTCTTATGTTGTTGTGCAACCCACAGATCCTGCACCACTAGCATGGGATGCTCACAGTGACATATACATGGCTGGCTGTGTGTGCTGTGGTGTCTGTACAGACGTGTGGTATGTGGCTGGGGGGCACATACGATCAAATAGGCACACTGGTGTTGGGGTATTCTCAACATTGGCCCATGTGCACTGCGTGATGTGTCCCATCCTTGTGGCTGCACCCAGTCTGTGGTGCAGCCTGGCCATTTGTACACCCTCCCCTCAACACCCTCCATGCCCACAGTGCTGCATGTGTACACTGGCATCTGTCGGTGTCCACAGAAGAGTGGTCTGCAGGTGTGTGCTGTATGGCTGCACTGCCATGTCCATTGGAAGCCAGGTCACCACTTACTGCCTGGCATGGCTGGGACTGGTGGCAGATGATGACATCATAGTGATGTCATCAGTGAGCAGCATGTTTCCTCTATGTCTGACTTATTTCTATGTGTCATATTTATTGATTAGGGTCATGCAAAGCCATGCAAAAGTCACGCAAAAGTCATGCAAAGTCACAAAGCCACACAAAGCTGGTTTGCCCAGAGTTAAGACTACCTTTTCTTTGGGTGGTAATATGCACCACACAAAGTGTTGCGCTAACATCACACAAAACCACTTTGCAGAGTGGTATTCACAGAACATAGCATTGCCCTGACACATCCCTTCAGTTTGCCCCTTGCATACATTATAATTTTGCCTGGCACTAATGCAGTTTGTGCGCACTGTTTGAGCTTTTGAATATAGCGGACCCATGCTAACCCAGCACTAAACCTGTGCAAACAGTTTGTGCCCAGTGCAAAGTTTTGAATATCTGGCCCAAGAACTGTGGAATAACAGTTCTGCAGAATTCCATTCCGCAGTTAAATACATTAATCCACAATACATGTAATTATTCTGCAGTTCAGTCATCAGTTCTATAGAATTTCTTTCATCATTTTAAAATATTAATCCTCAGTTCATACATTCGTTCCACAGTTCAGTGAGTCACTGAATTGCAGAATAAATGTGTGAATTATAGATTAATATTTCCCTGGTGTCTAGTGGCACCCCTACCCTCTGATTGCCAGTCTTGTGTTTATTTATTGTTCCCTGGTGTCTAGTGACACCTCTCACCTGCCCCATATTTATTTAATGCTTCCCTGGTGTCCAGTGGCACCTCAACCCTCTGAGCATTTTCCTTGTATTTATGTACTGTTTCCCTGGTGTCTAGTGGCACCCTTCACCCTCCAATCACTGGTCCCCATTTATTTAATGTTTCCCCTGGTGACTAATGGCATCCCTCACCCTCCATTTGCCAGTCCTGTATTTATTTTATGTTTCCCTGGTGTCTAGTGGCACCCCTACCCTCTGATCACTGGCCCTGTATTTATTTAATGTTTCCCTGGTGTCTAGTGGTACCCTCTAATCACCAGCCCCATATTTATTTAAATGTGATATGCAATGCAAAATTCTTGAACAAATGACTGTGTTGTGTTTCTTAGGTGAACTTTTGATTAAATTAGTGTATTAACTTTATTTTTATCATGCCTGTACTGCTGTTTCATACCAGCTGTAACACAGAAATGTGCTCAATTGAAAACTGCCACTGTTTTAGACAGTTTCCTGTAGCACTCCACTTGGTTTTCTGTTTGCGAGAGCACACATGTCACAGTCTCTCATGTGAGCCATTAGCCTGAGCTGTCAAATGAGAGAGAGAGCTATGTGGCAGTGACATGCAGTTTCAACTGATATCAGCTCCTGGTTTGAAATGCAATAAACATCTTTTTTTACTGTAATTCTACATATTAATGTCCCACAGACTATGACAGTAAAATCTAAATAAGCTTTTCTGGGTGAAGCTGTTCTGTGTGACAGAGCACTAAAGCATTTTGTTCAGCCAGTGTGTAGACTTAGGTTTCTTTAGGTTCCGTGACAGAACATGACAGTGTATTATCAACAGTTCCAATTTTAAAATGTAATAAAACATCTGTTTAACTGCAGTTATACACTTTCTCGTAGTCTAATATAGGAAAATGTAATTATTTAATTAGCCTACACATATTTCACTTGGTATATTGAAATGTATGCATCAAATAACCTAGGCATTTTTTCTGTGTGAAGCTGTTCTCTGTGACAGAGAGCTGAGTTGAATCATTTCATTCAGTCGATGAGTAGACTCTAGTTTTCTGAGGTTTCACAGTGCTATGTGTAGTGTCAGATCTGAGATTTCATGACAGCAAATCACCATTTTAGCATGTTTTTTTTATTTGGGGGGGGGGGGCTTCCAGTAATCCTATCAAACATCACTTTAAATGGTGATTTTACTCAGTGAACACCATAAAACAAGTTACAACTCTATAATATGCTGCTTGTTTAAAGTATAGAAAGTACACTGTTATGAAATCTTTTAGATCTGACATGTGGAACCTCAAGAAACTGGAGTCCAGAATGAAACAATTCAGCTCTCTGTCACAGAGAGCAGCTTCACATGGAAAAATTACATAGATTATTTGATGCACAAAATATGTGATTTGATACCTTTTATTTAACCAACAGAGATTTTACAGAAAAATGATAAGCTTTCTAACCTACAAGGTCCTTTCTCTGAAAAAAATGTCAGGTTTCTTAAGAGCTCACTTTAAAATATCTAGAGCTTGAACAATTAATATATGGATGCAACAGATTAATGAAGTAATTAGATAAGAACACAAACACAAATGAGAAAACATCCTTTAAAACTCTAGTTCTGTGTAGGTTAAATGTCACAGAAGGAATGTTATGTAGAAGGAGGTCCATAAATTACCTGGATGCCCAATTCTCAAAGCTCCCGGCATGGTGCAAGGGACTTGTGCCAAAATGAATGGTGCAAGGTACCCCTTGTGCCAAGCAATGCCACTAGGAGCGCTTCTCGAAGGCAGCTTGCATCAGCTGCAAGCTACCTGCCACAAATGGGGCTTGTGCCATCCCTGCACCCAGAAATGAGCTGCAACAATAGGCTAGGGGACAAGAGGCAGATGCAAGACCCAAAGCCCCAGACCTGCAATTCACAGAGATCACCCAGAGGGAGAAATTCTAAGTACCTTTGGACCAGCCAGGGGTGGTTTAAGAGGACTTAAAAAAGTCTCCCCTGGAAGAGTAGCCTGTTTGGCAAAGGTGCACAGGTCCTGATCCCTAAGCACAGTAAATAAGCCCCCTTCCCTGGTGGTCTCGTGCTCCCCAACCCCGATGCTGCCTGAGTCCTGAATGAATAGACGGTCACCTCTCCTTGATCCCCTCTGCCACCATAAGATTAATGTATTACAGTAACTCCTCTCCCAAACCCCAATGCTACCATTTGTACAATTGTAATCAGCACCCCCCCAAGTCAGCGTTGTAGTCACCAAGCTGTAAATCCATTTCCCTGGTGAGCTAGTGGTCCCCTGCCTCCCCCCCCAGCAAGTAGCACCACCACCCATCCTGTAAGGGAGCCAGTGCTGGCACAGCCCTCCTCTCACCTCCATGGCTGGTGCAGACTGAACTGTAAATGAAACACAGTACTGTACAGAGTATGCGTATTGCATACATTGGGCAGTACTGGGTCTTAATTACAGTTCAGTTGGTGCCAGCCACGGAAGTAAGAGGTGGACTGTGCCAGTGTTGGCTCCCTTATGGGATGGGGGTGGCATTACTTGCTGTGGTGGTGGTGGTGGAAGAGGGCCACTAGTTCACCAGGGAAATGGATTTACAGCTTGATGTCTACAGTCAACTTCAGTGGGAGGGCTGATTACAACTGAATGCAAGGTTTGGGAGTGGAGGTACTGGAATACATTAATCATATAGTGGCAGTAAGGATCAGGGAGAGGGGATACTCTATTCATTCAGGAATCAGATTGCATTAGGGTTGGGGGGACACACTAGACAACCAGGGAAGGAGGTTTTTCTAAAAACTTGGCCTGCGGCAGACCCATCCCTTGTGCTTGGTGTTTGGTGCAAGGGATGGATTGTCGCAAGCATGGGAACTTACACACCAAGACCCCCTACTGTACCAGAATCAGGTGCAAGATCCCTGGCATATGAGGCTTCAGTGCAAGCTGCTGTTTGCCGCAGCTTGCTCCAGATGTAGCCCCCTTTGAGAATCGGGCCCCTTGATGTTTAATGTTTTATCAAAAAGAAACTGAAGACTCTCAGACCGATTCTCAAAATTAGGTTCAAGCTACACCAAAGGCAGCGTGTGCCAATCACCAGCACACCACAGACCCTGCATCCCATTCTCTATTGGTCAGGGTCCTGTTGGAAAAGTCCCATGGCCTACAGCAACCATAGTGGTGCACCAGTCAGAGGATGCAATTAGATAGGTTACCACATGCCATGGGTGGCTGTGCAGCAATGTTCCCAAACAGTCCCCAGTAGTCTAGTGCCCCCTCAAGTCCTGAACTCCCATCATAATAATTAAAATACCCTAGTAGTTTAGTGCCCCCAAAATCCCATCATAATTATTAATATATCCCTGGTAGTCTAGTGGCCCCCCAAGCCCCGATCTCCCATCATAATTATTAATATATCCCTCATAGTCTAGTGGCCCCCACAAGCCCCAATCTCCCATCATAATTATTATTTACAGTATATATTCCTGGTAGTCTAGTAGCCCATCCTGATCTGCTATAAAAATTAAAATATCCCTGGTGGTCTATTGGACTGTTCCAGCCCACATTCCCCTGCTGCCCCACTCTCCCTTCTCATAACCGAGTCACCAACCACCACTCACCACCATGGCCAGTCATGAACTGACCTCTGAACTAATGCATACTGTATACAGTATACACTCAGTGATTGACAGCTGCTGTCAATCACTGAGTGCTTACTACATACAGCACACACTTATTCAGAGCTCAGCTGGTGGCTGGCTGTGGTGGTGAGAGGTAGGCTTTGCCAGTCACCAGCTCAGTTATGGCATAAGGAGGGAGTGGGTGGTAGGGCACTGTGGACTGGGGAATGGGGATCCACTAGACCACCAGAAATTTCAGAATTTTGCTTAACAGGTGATCAGGGCTGGAATGGTCCACTAGAGCACAAGGGAAATTTAAATTTTTACAAAGGGAGATCAGGACTTGGGGGGGCACTTGACTACTAGGGATCTATTAATAATTGTGATGGGAGATCAGGGCTTGGGGGGCCACTAGACTCTGAAGGACATATTAATCATTATGACAGGAGATCAGGAATTGGTGGGGGCTGTCACAACCTCACTCAGCAGGTCAGGCCCTCTGCTCCCACAGTGCCAACCTCCAAGCACAGTATTGTGAACAGGAACAGAGCAAGGTAACCCACCTGTCTGTTTTGTGGGTTTGAATCACCTTTGGTCTCAAGTTCTGGAGGGATTCAAACTGTAAACCTCTTGCTAGCATACCCAATGTACAGGCTCAGATAATTCTGCTATTCAGGGGATGCCAGATATCTTTTGCCCAGGGCACCTAACCAGGTGTACAAAACGAACCCTTTAAAACTCTATGAAAGATAGTAGGAAAGAATATTACCTTTTCCCAGTTTGGTATTACCATTAAGCTATTGCACAGTGTCAACTTTTACCATATATGCTTCACTTGTCAAATAAAGAATTTCCAAGGCACACCAAGCAGTCTCTTTAAAATAGAAGTTTACTTTAAAATAGACAAAAACAAGTAAACTGTGAATACTGAACAGTATATCACAAAACTTACAATCACTTAAAAGAACAAAGTTTAAAGTGCAAACTCCTACCAACCATACACTTAGACTTGTCTATCTAATGTATTTCTTCTAACAGTGCTAGAGTAGAAGTTTCTTCTTCAGAGTTCAAACATGTAATGTATGTCTCTAAAGGTCAGTCACAGCATAATTAAAAAACTGTCTTGAACCTGCCTTCTCCATGATGTCACCCAGCTCCTCCTCTGTTTATGAAAAATTATACAACCAGGATGTATTATCAAACAGGAGGTAAATTAAATAGGTGACATCAGCAAAAACTCATTTCTCAATATGACTTCTTAATTAAGTCTTTCCTTTCATCTAGTGTGGTTTCCTGCTTCACAAGACATCACAGGAAAATTTATGACTTAGCACCAAAGCGACATAACCTGGTTTTCTTCCTCTAAATGTCATAAAAGTTTATGAGCTCCATACTGCCAGCTGGCAAGCTACAGTTATGTCACATAAACAGGAGATCCTTAATTTATGCCTCTTCTAGTCTTTAATTATCTCCTGGCTTTTAGGTTAACATCTTGTAGTTGAAAGCTGGGGAAGGGGGGGTGTCATTCCATAGGCTGTCTCAGCATGTCTCATGAAAGACACTCAATAACACATTTTTATATTACAAAAATCATAGTGTAATCAGAACCAGCTGTCTAAGTGTCACAATCCTTCCCACCTAGACTGAATTTGGGGGCTCTGCCCCCTGCATGGGATGAGCTTCTCAAATCAGTTCACTCCTCATAGACTCGAGACAACCCATCTGAGTTCAGATTTTTGCTCCAGCCTTATGTAAGATATGTCATACCCTTACAAAGCAAGACTTCATCTTAACAATCTATGATTTTTTTTTCCCATTTGCATCAGCCAAACCAGGTGGTTGTGGTCAGTGTGTACCACAAAATGCTTCCCATATAAGTATGGCTCTAACTTCTTTAGGGTCCACACTATGGCAAGACATTCTTTTTCCGCAGTAGAGTATGCCTGCTCCCTGGGAAGTAACTTTTTACTCAGGTACACTACTGGGTGATCTTTCCCTTGGCTGGATATCTGACTCAGTACTGCCCCAATACCCACGTCTAAGGCATCAGTCTGAACTATAAAGGGTTTGCTATAGTCAGGACTTGTCAATACAGGAGCACTGCACAGTTCCTCCTTCAGTCCGGCAAAGGCTTTCTCACAGGCTGGGTCCCAGGAAATTTTCTTTGGCATCCATTTCTTTACCAGGTTTGATAGGGGAGCAGCCAGGGCACTGTAATTGGGTAACAATTTTCTATTGTACCCTGCTGTCCCTAGAAAACTTCTGACCTGCTTCTGCATTTCTAGTCTGGCCTATGCCTGGATCACCTCTGTTTTTATTTGGTTAGGACAGAGCTGTCCCTGGCCTACCACATGCCTGAGGTATGCCACTTCTCCCTTGGCCACCTGGCACTTCTCAGCTTTGACAGTGAGCCAGGCCCTCTGTATCCTGCCCAACACTTCCCTAAGGTGGGACAGATGTATCTCCCAGGTGGCACTAAAGATGGCAGTGTCATCCAGGTATGCCACCATGTACTCCTCAGCACCATTTAATACCTGGTTCACCAACCTTCGGAAAGTGGTCGGGGCGTTCTTCATTCTGAAAGGCATTACTTTAAATTCAAATAAGCCTGTCAGAGTGATGAAGGCTGACCTCTCCCTAGCTCTGCCCGTTAACTCTAACTGCCAATACCCCTTGTTCAGGTCAATGGTCGTAAGGTAGGTCGCCCTTCCCAACTTGTCCAGGAGTTTGTCCGTCTGGGGCATTGGGTGAGTGTCTGACTTTGTGACTGCATTCAGTCCATGATAGTCCACACAGAAATGAGTAGAGCCATCTGGCTTGGGCACAAGGACTACGGGTGAGGCCCAGGGGCTGTGGGATCTCTGGATTACCCATAAAAGCAGCATATCCTCCACTTCCCTCCTATTGTCCTTTTGGACAGTCTCTGACACCCGATATGCTGTCCACCGTATGGGTGTCTGTGTCCCTGTCTCCACATCAAGTATCGCTAAGGGGGTTAGTCCAGGCTTGGTGCTAAACAGTGGGGCACAATCTGCTAAAACCTCCCTTACTTCCTGGATCTTGTCTGGGGCCAGCTGGGGAGACAATTTTACTGCCTCCACAGAGGACTCCCACTTGCTTTCTTCCAGCAAGTCCAGAAGGGGGTCTCCTTCATCCGTCCCCTCTCCAGGACTACACACTGCAACCACCATGTCAGCCCTATTAACATATGACTTCATCATGTTAACATGGTACATCCTTTCTGTCTGTCTTCAGTCAGATAACTCTATAATACAGTTCACATCATTTAACTTCCTAACTACTTTGAACGATCCTGCCCACTCAGCCTGCAGCTTGTCTTTCTGGACTGGAATAACATAGAAACATAGACTTTGATGGCAGATGAGGACCACTTGGCCCACCCAGTCTGCCCATTTCCCTACCTACTGGATAAGCTGCAGATTCTAGTTAACCAACAGCCTACTTCCTGCCACCCCGACTACAATTGCCTTATGTCTGTCCCATGCATGTTTGAATTCCCCCACTATTTCAGACCCAACAACCTCCCCAGGAAGGCAGTTCCATGCATCCACCACTCTCTCTGTGAAAAAAAAAATCCTCATATTACCCCTGAGCCATCCCCCCTCTATCTTTAAATTGTGTCCCCTTGTTCTTACACATCTCTTTTTCTGAAAGATGGTACCCTCCTGGACTTTGTTGATTCTTGAGGTACTTGAAAGTTTCTATCAGGTCCCCCCGTCCCTCCTTTCATCAAAGGTATACATACTAAGCTCTCTCAGTCTCTCTTCATATGGTTTCTGATGCAGACCCTGCACCATTTTAGTTGCCCTCCTCTGGACTGCTTCCATCCTGTCTATGTCCTTGTGTAGATGAGGTCTCCAAAACTGCACACAGTACTCCAGATGGGGTTTCACCAACTGTCTGTACAGAGGAATAACACTTCCTTTTTTCTACTTGTGCTGCCCCTTCCTATACATCCCAGTATCCCTCTGGCTCTCCTTACTGACTTCTCACTGTGCTTACCCACCTTTAGGTCATCTGATATGACTACCCCCTTTAACTTTTCCATTTTTGTTGTCGTTAGTACCTCCCCTGCTATTGTGTACTCTTCTCCTGGGTTTTTGTTTCCCAGGTGCATTACTTTGCACTTCTTTGCATTGAATCTAAGTTGCCATATGTCTGACCATTCCTCCAACCTTGCCAAGTCCCTTCTCATCCTTTCTACTGCCCCTTGTGTATCAACTCTGTTAAAGATCTTTGTGTCATGTGCAAAGAGGCATACCTTTCCCTCTTGACCCTCTGCAATGTCACCTATGAAGATATTAAAGAGGACTGGACCCAGTACTGAGCCCTGAGGTACTCCACTAGTAACTCCCTTTCTTCAGAATGTGTTCCATTCACTATTACCATCTATGTCCTGTTGTGCAGCCAGTTTGCTACCCAGGATACCACCCTGGGACCCACTCCCAGGCTGGCTAACTTGATTATTAATCTTTTGTGCAGGACTGTGTCAATTATCTTGCTAAAGTCTAGGTAGGCCATATCCACAACCCCTCCCTGGTCTATTACTTTGGTCACCCAGTCAAATAAATCAGTTCGATTCATCTGACATGACCTTCTTGCTGTAAATCCATGCTACTTTGGGTCCTGTGCCCCACTGGCCTCTAGGTACTCAACAATTCTTTCTTTCAGAAGTGATTCCATCATTTTCCCTACCACTGAGGTCAAACTTACAGGTCTGTAGTTTCCTGCTTCTGCCTTGCTCCCACTTTTGTGAAGGGGAATCACATCTGCCCTTCTCCAGTCCTCAGGTACCACCCATCCTCCCATGATTTGTTAAAAAGTGTGGTCAGTGGCGTCACTAGGTCCTCCTTAGTTCTTTTGAGATTCTGGGGTGAATCTCATCAGGCCCCATTGCTTTGACCACCTTGAGTTTTAGGAGTTCTTTCAGGACTCTTTCTTCTGTAAATGGACTGGTGTCACCCCCTACCCAGAGTGCTTCTATTGTCTGGTTTAGGTAACTCCTCCTCATCTTCTTTTGTGAATACTGAGCAAAAGTATTCATTCAGTATCTCTGCCTTTTCACTGTCTCCCTCTGCCCACCCCCCTCTCTTTTATTAATCTTCACTATTCCTCCCTTAACCTTTCTATGCTGCCTAATGTACATATAAAAGGTTTTATCCCTCTTCTTAACTGAGTTGGCTATTTTTCCCTTGGTTTGGGCCTTTGCTATTCTGACTGTCTTCACCACTTCTTTCTGTTTTAATTGATACAGTTCCCTGTCGTGCTCCTTCTGTGATTCCTTATACTTTTTGAATGTAGACTTTTTCTCCTTAACCTTCCCTGCCACTTCTTTTGAAAACCATAGTGTTTTTTTACTCTGCTTTGTTTTCTTTATTTGTTTCACACAAAGGCTTGTTGCCTCTATGATGGTAGTTCTGATTTGTATCCATTGTTTTCCCACCCCTCCTTTTCGGCCATTTGCTAGTGCATTCCTCAGATATTCACCCATTTTGCTGAAGTCAGCCCTTCTAAAGTCCAGTATCCTTGTTTTTGTATGGCTTGTCTCCATGGTTGTGCTTATTGTGAAGCACACTGTGCAGTGGTCACTTGTTCCCAGATGTCTCCTGACTTCTAAATTTGTGATCCTCTCTCCATTTGAGAGTACCAGGTCTAGTATTGCTCCCTCCCTAGGCGGTTCCAACACTAGCTGTCTAAGGCCTGCCCCCTGCAGGGCATTGAGAATGACCCTGCTCTTGTGTGTGGCTGCAGTACATGTCATCCAGTTAACATCTGGCATATTCAGATCCCCCATCAACAGTATCTCCCCTTTTCAGCCATTTTGATAATGTCCTCTATCATTTTCTTGTCCATTTCCTCCCTTTGAGATGGAGGGGGGCTGTATACAACCCCAGTGCAGATTGAGATGCCATTCCCTGTCTCCAAGGTGACCCAGAGTGCCTCTTGTCCTCCCCCTTTACTTTTTTAGTTCTGTAGCTTTGATCCCTTCCCTTATGTATAGAGCTACTCCACCTCCTCTTTTACCTTCCCTGTCCCTTCTGTAGACTGTGTACCTTGGTATGTTGACATCCCAGTCATGGTTCTCCATGTACCATGTTTCTGTGGCTGCCACAATATCCAATTGTTCATCTTCAATCAGGGCTACTAGCTCAGGAAGCTTGTTTCCCAGACTACAGGCATTGGTACTCATTGCCCTCCATTTAATGTTCGCTTTATCCTTTTTCCCCCATCCCTGCTCTTATTGCCCTTGTCTATCTTTCCATTTACCCCTGTTCTGCCCTCTGTTGAGCTCTGTACCTCATTGTTTACCTTACTATCTGCCATGTTTTGTGGGGAAGGCTTGAAATTTCCTGCCTCTTATCAGCACCTCCCCCCTTGGCTAGTTTAAAAGCTTGCCAAGTAAGCATTTAAACCTGTCACTTAGGAGCTTGGTTCCCTTCATGGACAGATGCAGACCATCATGCCAGTATAGACCTTCATCTCTCCAGGTGTACCCCCAGTCCCAATGAAGCCAAAGCCCTGTGCTCTGCACCAGTTTTGCAACCATTCATTAAACTGCATGGTGTGCAGTACCCTAGCCTCACCCCTGCCATGGACTGGCAGCACCTCTGAGAAGGTAACCATGCTTGCTACCTGTCTGAGGCCCTTCCCCAACTCCACAAATTCATCCTGCACTGCACTGATCCCATGCATAGCTAGGTCATTTGTCCCAAGGTGGACAATGATATCTAGTTCCTTCTCCTGTGATGCTGCTTCTGCAATCCTGAGGATTCACTTCTTGTCCCTCCAAGCCATGGCACCAGGCAGGTACCTTACTTCCCTCTCCTTTCCCTTCCCAAGGTCTAGCCCCCCCTAACAATTGAGTCCCCTATCAAAAGCTGTTTCCTTCCTCTGTGGTGTCCCTTGCCACCCTTTTGTGGGTCTCCCTTGTGGATGTCCTCAGCATTCTTCTTGGTCTCCACTGAGGGTGCCGTCATAGAGGAACCTTGCTCTGCCAGACTGGAGTATGATTTGTGTAGAGGTATGACTAGGGGGCTTCACCTCTGTTCCACCACCCGCACCCTCCCAGAACCCACTGTGGTCCTACTGATCTTCATACTTGGCAACCTCTGAGGCAGTGGTTGTGAAAGTAGTTCTCTTTGGGTGGGGGAGACCTCTTTAGCCTTTTCCAGTTCAGCCTGGAGGTAGGCATCCTCCTCCCTCAGAGCTGACAGTTGGCTGCAAATAGGACAGCAATGCAGTTTCCAGAATGTCTCCCAGAAAAATGCTGCCCCACAGCCAGTGCAGTGCACCACTCCCCACATGTCCCTCTCCCTTATAATATACAATATGTTATATATATATATATATATATATATATATATATATATATATATATTATGTGTGTGGTGTGTACTTACCCTTTATGCACTATGCTGGGTTATTAAGAATATGACAGTTCTGCCCCAAGACCTGTTGAGGAAGTGATGTCAGAACTTTGGCTATAAAGGAAATATGCCATGCCTGGGGGGATGGGGTGTGGGGAACGGGGGTGGGTAGTCCACAACCACTGGTGACTGTTAGAAACAATCAAATACACCACTGCTCCACCACCTTGGTGAGTACTGCCCTTAATAGTAATTCAACTAACCTCCAGTAACTTATTTAAAAATAGTTTAACTATCACAAAATCCTATGCACCAGTAAATTATTTAAAAATAGTTCTGTCCCAAAATCCTAGTAGTCAATCCAGTTACCCCAAAGGGAAAACCAAAATGCAGTATTTAAACCCTTATGAAGTTACTTCCAAGATAAGCAGAATTTGCAAGCTCCTTCTTCAACTCCTCAGCCACCTGTAATTTATTTAAAAATAGTTTAACTGTCAGAAAATCCTAGTAGACAATCTAGCTACCTCCAAGGGTCAACCCTAATGCAGTATTTAAATCCTTCTGAAGTTACTCACAAGATAAACAAAGTTTTCAAGCCCCTTCTTGGTTAAACACTAAATAAATATGTAAATAAAAAGTAATTACCAAGAGTAGTTAGTTTCACCTCCCACAGAATTGAGCAAAAGTACACGTTGTTGCAGATATCAAGTGCAATACAGAATTGACCACACAGCTTACAGTTGAATAAAGAAGTAGTCTCCTTCCAGGTCAAGAAGATGTGCTTTGTGTCTCTAAATATTGCAGCTACCAGTAGTTTATAGTAATCTGATCAAGTCTGGAAGGTTCCACCCAGGACAATTGGTTGACAGTGGTTATTGTGCAACCTTTCCTGATCCAATACAACACTTTGTGGTCTGAAAACAATGGAGGGAACAATTTCCTGCACCTGAGGCTGTCTGTGTTTCAGTTCACACTGCAGCTTTTGCTATAACAACTCCTTAACCCCAGTAACTTATTTAAAAATAGTTTAACTATAAGGACCATGACTTCCTGGCCCACCATGTATGAGCAGGCTCTGCAGTCATACCACAATTTTTGCTTCTATTGGGCAGCTGCCAGGATGCTCTAGGCTGTCCCCATAGGCTACTTCAGCCTTTTCCTAAACCTAAGGACATAATCCACTATGGGAGTTCCGTGGGTGATGTGCTTGTCTTACCAGTCCTCCCAGATCAAGTCTAGGGGCCCACATACCCGGTGTCCATATAAGAGTCTGAAGGGGGAAATCCTGTTGACTCTTGGGGTACCTCCAAGAATGCAAACAACAGGTGGGAAAGGTTTTTCTCCCAGTCCATCCCATGCTGTTCAGCAAACGCCCACAGCATTGACTTCAGGGTACCATTGAATCTTTCCACAAGCTCACTGGCTTGTGGGTGATACGGTGTCATGCATCTCTGCACCACCCCACACTTCTCCCACAAACATCTCATCAGATCTGACATGAAGGAACACCCTCGACCAGTGATAACCTCCTGTGGAAACCCAACATGGTAGAAAATCCCAAGTAAGGCATCTGCCACTTCATCTGTCCTCAGTGAGGATAGGGCAACTGCCTCTGGGTACCGGGTGGCATAATCCATCACTGTCAGGATGAATCTCTTCCCTGAGGAGCTGGGGGTATTTAAAGGCCCCACAATATCCATTTCCACCTTCTGGAATTGTTCCTCCACTATGGGCATTGGAATCAGGGTGGCTTGGGTTTTCTTGCCCGCCTTCCTTATTTCTTGGCACCGGTGACAAGACCTGTAATACTCCTTCACCTGCTTGGTGAAGTTGGGCCAATGGAAATTCTGGGCCAACTGCTGCATAGTGCGTGCAATTCCCAGATGGCCAGACAAGGGAATATCATGTGCAATCTTGAGGAACTGCTCACGATACCCCTGGGGAATGACAAGCTGCCTGCCTAGCACATTTTCCTTTGTCTGCACAGCCTGAGTATACATCAGTCCATTTTCCCAATAAACCTCATGTTTACCATCACCTCCTTGTGCTCCGTCAGAGTCTGCCCAAGCCCTCAGCTTCTCTAGACTAGTGTCACTTCTTTGAGTAGCTGCAAACTCCTCATACATTCCCAAGGCATGGGACAGGTCCCCTTTAGTCACTAAACTAGGGTCCCTAGCACTAGTGTCAGGGCACTCAGGATCATAGTCATTCCTAACCCTCTGACAATGGGTCACCCCTCCCTATTTGGAGTAACCTTCTGTAGCTGTGTGGTTAACTGCTACTGGGGAAATTTCTTCCCCCTTTTCATTAGTCTCCATATTAGGAGACACAGGCTGGGGAACCAGCCTCCCAGTGGTTTCCACAATAGCTTCTGTGCGGTTCAGGGAACTACAATTTCCCTTTGCCGCTTGGCTACGGGTAACTGCATGCACCATCCCCTGTTTGAGATTGTTTCCCAGGATCATATCCACTGCTAAGGTTTTGGCTACAGCCTCCTGTTGCACAGTTCCTCCTGTTTCACCCCAGTCTAGGAGAACACTAGCGAGGGGCAATGTTTTTTCCTCACCAGTAAAGTCCTGTACAGTGAGGTATTTATTTTGTATAAGCTGACCAGGCTCTACTAGAGCACCTGATACCAATGTCAGGGATGCCCCTGTGTCCCTTAACCCTTACATCTGTACACCATTTACCATGACTGGGTGCATGTGTTCCCTCATGTTCAAAGGCATGCTTCCAGGGACACACAAATAACCCACTTCCTTCCTAGCACCACTTTGCGTATTGCTTGCTCTTTTGGGACACCGTCTGGTGATATGCCCAGTTTCTTTACACAACCAACATTTATTTCTTTTCTCAGAGAAATCTTTTCTCTGAAACCTGGGGCTAACTTGTTTTGGTGGAGGCAGTGAGGGTTTTAGCTGCCCTGAAGGTGCACTTTTCCCTTTCTGTGCTGCCACACCAACCCCATTCACACTCAGAGCAGGTCTGCTCTTGGCATAGCGGTCCAAGAGTTCAGCCGCCTCTTAGACTGTTTTGGGATCTCAGTCCTCCAACCAGGTTTTTAGCTCGGGGCATGCCCAGAAAAACTGTTCTAACAAAATCACATTTTCAACTTTATCTACAGAGTTTGCTCCAATTCCATCCCACCAACGTTTTAAAAACTGATGTTGTTTCATGGCTAGCTCCTCATAGCTCATGTCAGGGCTTCTCCTGAGGTTACAGAATTTAGCTTGGTATGATTCAGCAGTTAATTCAAATTTTTTTTAACAGTGCAGTTTTAAGTTGCTGTAATCATTACTGTCCTCATTGTCCATTTGACCCAATGCATCCTGAGCTTTCCTGGTAGGTAGTGGGGGTAGCTGGAAGCTCCAGGACTCCCTAGGAATTTTAGCCTGAATGCAAACTTTTTCAAAAGAATTTAAAAAGGCATCCATGTCCTCCCCCTCTTTAAATCTGGCTATCAATTTGGAATTCAATTTGTAACCCAGTCCTGTAGTCCCAGTTAAACCCAAGTCACTTACCTGCTCTGGTGCTGGTGGTTGGAGTTGTAGCTTCTCCAGTTCATGTTGCCTCTGGCGCTCATGCTCCTCTCGGTCTGTATCCCACTGTTCACAGTCCCTCGTTTCCTCTGCAGCTCACTGGTGCTCATGCTCCTCACGCTCAGCCTCCTGCTGTTCCTGCTCTGCCTCTCACTGTTTAGACTGTGCTTCTCAGCGTTCTTCCTCTGCCTCCCTCTGGAACTTCAGCTCCATCCTGCATAACTCAATAGGCAGCTTGAGTACTTCTGGCTCCAGAATACCGGTGACCTTCCCCTGCTGTTGTGGCCCTTCACTGGCACTGGCCCTGCTGCCCTCCTCATCAGATCTGGATACTGCACTGGCCACTAGCCCTTCCACACTCAAGGTTCCGGTCCCTTACAGTCACTGTTTGTGACTCAATGCTCTGGGTATCTGCTACCATCAGGGTATCCATGAGGTTCTGTTTGGTGGCTTTCACCTCGTACGGGACTCCTCTGTCCCTGCACAACTGCTTTAAGTAGTCTATAGTGTGCCCACTGTATTTGGAAGCCATCATCTTCCCTAACTATGGCTACACTAACTTGCACTTTAGAAAAAAAATAAAACAGGTAGGAACTTGACTGTAAGCCAAGTGATATAGTTCTGTTTCCTTTAAAAAAAAATATATAACTGTCCTTTGTTGGCAAGTGAGCTGTACAGTATCAAGCTGACACACTGAACAATAAAAGCTTGTAATACCAAAACTATCCACACCACTGCCAACCAATCTGTCACAACCCCACTCAGCAGGTCAGGCCCTCTGCTCCCACAGTGCCAACCTTTGAGCACAATATTGTGAACAGGAACAACAAGAACCCTTAAAAACTCTATGAAAGACCATAAGAAAAATTCTTACCTTTTCCCAGCTAGTAATACCATTAAGCTATTGCACAGTGTCAACTTTTGCCATATATGCTTCACTTGTCAAAGAAAGAATTTCCAGGGCACACCAAGCAGTCTCTTTAAAATAGAGGTTTACTTTAAAATAGATACAAAAATGTAAAATGTAAATACAGAACATTATATCACAAAACATACAATCATTTAAAAGAACAAAGTTTAAAGTGCAAACTCCTACCAACCATACACTTAGACTTGTCTATGTAATGTATGTCTTCTAACAGTGCTAGAGTAGAAGTTTCTTCTTTAGAGTCCAAACATGTATGTCTCTAAAGGTCAGTCACAGCATAATTAAAAAATTGTCTTGAACGTGCCTTCTTCATGATGTCACCCAGCTCCTCCTCTGTTTATTAAATATTATATAACCAGGATGTATTATCAAACAGGATGTAAATTAAATAGGTGACATCAGCAAAATCTCATTTCTCAATATGACTTCTTAATTAAGTCTTTCCTTTCATCTAGTGTGGTTTCCTGCTTCCCAAGACATCACAGGAAAATTTATGACTTAGCACCAAAGTGACATAACCTGGTTTTCTTCCTCTAAATGTCATAAAAGTCTATGAGCTCCATCCTGCCAGCTGGTAAGCTACAATTATGCCACATAAACAGGAGATCCTTAATTTATGTCTCTCCTAGTCTTTAATTATCTCCTGGCTTTTAGGTTAACATCTTGTAGCTAAAACCTGGGGGGCATTCCACAGGCTGTCTCAGCATGTCTCATGAAAGACACTCAATAACACATTTTTATATTACAAAAATCATAGTGTAATCAGAACCAGCTAAGTGTCACAATCCTCCCCACCTAGATTGAATTTGGGGGCTCTATTCCCTGCATGGGATGAGCTTCTCAAATCAGTTCCCTCCTCATAGACACGAGACAACCCATCTGAGTTCTGATTTTTTGCTCCAGCCCTATGTAAGATTGTTAAGTCATACCCTTGCAAAGCAAGACTCCATCTTAACAATCTATGATTGTTTTTTTTTCCCATATGTGTCAGCCAAACCAGGGAGTTGTAGTCAGTCTGTACCACAAAATACTGCCCATATAAGTGTGACTCTAACTTCTTTAGGGCTCACACTATCGGAAGACATTTTTTTCCACAGTAGAGTATGCCTGCTCCCTGGGAAGTAACTTCCTACTCAGGTACACTACCGGGTGATCTTTCCCTTGGCTGAATGTCTGACTCAGTACTGACACAATACCCACATCTGAGGCATCAGTCTGAACTATAAAGGGTTTGCTATAGTTAGGACTTGTTAATACAGGAGCACTGCACAGTTCCTCCTTCAGTCTGGTAAAGGCTTTCTCACAGGTTGGGTCCCAGGAAATTTTCTTTGGCATCCGTTTTTTTACCAGGTCGGATAGGGGAGCAGCCAGGGCACTGTAATTGGTTACAAATTTTCTATAGTACCCTGTTGTTCCTAGACAACTCCTGACCTGCTTCTGCATTTCTGGTCTGGCCCATGCCTGGATCACCTCTATTTTTATTTGGTTAGGATGGAGCTGTTCCTGACCTACCACATGCCCGAGGTATGCCACATCTCTTTTGGCCACCTGGAACTTCTCAGCTTTGACAGTGAGCCCGGCCCTCTCTATCCTGCCCAGCACTTCCCTAAGATGGGACAGATGTTTCTCCCAGCTGGCACTAAAGATGGCAATGTCATCCAAGAATAAGGTACACCATGGCATACTCCACAGCACCATTTAACACCTGGTTCACCAACCTTTGGAAAGTGGCTGGGGTGTTCTTCATTCCAAAAGGCATTACTTTAATTTTAAATAAGCCTATCGGAGTGATGAAGGCCAACCTCTCCCTAGCTCTGTCCATTAACTCTACCTGCCAATACCCCTTGGTCAGGTCAGTGGTTGTAAGGAAGGTGGCCCCTCCCAACTGGACCAGGAGTTTGTCCTTGCAGGGCATCGGTTGGGAATCTGACTTCATGACTGCATTCAGTCCATGATAGTCCACACAGAAATGAGTAGAGCCAAATGGCTTGGGTACAAGGATGACGGGTGAGGCCCAGGGGCTGTGGGATTTCTGGATTACCACTAAATCCAGCATCTCCTCCACTTCCCTCCTAATGTCCTTTTGAACAGCCTCTAACACCTGATATGCTGTCCGCTGTATGGGTGTCTGTGTCCCTTTCCTCACATCGTGCATTGCTAAGGGGGTTAGTCCAGGCTTGGCGCTAAACAATGGGGCAAAGTCTGCTAAAACCTCCCTTACTTCCTGGATCTTGTCTGGGGCCAGCTGGGGAGACAATTTTACTGCCTCTACAGAGGACTCCCACTTGCTTTCTTCCAGCAAGTCCAGAAGGTGGTCTCCTTCATCTGTTCCCTCCCCAGGACTACACACTGCAACCTCCATGTCAGCACTATTAACATATGACTTCATCATATTGACATGGTACATCCTTTCTGTCTGTCTTCTGTCAGATAACTCTATAATGTAGTTCACGCCTTTTACCTTCCTAACTACTTTGTACAGTCCTGCCCACTCAGCCTGCAGCTTGTCTTTCTGGACCAGAATAAGAACCATGACTTCCTGACCCACCATGTATGAGTGCGCTCTGGCTCTGCAGTCATACCAGACTTTTTGTTTCTGTTGGGCAGCTGCCAGGTTGCTCTGGGCTGTCCCCATATGCTACTTCAGCCTTTCTCTAAACCTAAGGATATAATCCACTATGGAAGTTCCCTGGGTGGCATGCTTGCCTTCCCAGTCCTCCCGGATCAAGTCTAGAGGCCCATGTACCCGGCATCCATGTAAGAGTTTGAAGGGGGAAAATCCTGTCGACTCTTGGGGTATCTCCCTGTATGCAAACAACAGGAGGGGAGGTATTTCTCCCAGTCCCTCCTATTCTGTTCAGCTAACACCCAGAGCATTGACTTCAGGGTACCATTGAATCTTTCCACAAGCTCATTGGCTTGTGGGTGATACAATGTCATGCATCTCTGCACCACCCCATACTTCTCCCACAAACATCTCATCAGGTCCAACATGAAGGAACCCCCTCAATTGGTGATAACCTCCTGTGGAAACCCAACATGGGAGAAAATTCCCAGTAATGCATCTGCCACTTTGTCTGTCCTGAGTGAGGATAGGGGGACTGCCTGTGGGTACCAGGTGGCATAATCCACCACAGTCAGGATGAATCTCTGGCCTGAGGAGCTGGGGGTATTTAAAGGCCCCACAATATCCATTCCCACCCTCTGTAATGGCTCCTCCACTATGAGCAATGGAAACAGGGTGGCTTGGGTTTTCTTGCCCGCCTTCCCTATTTCTTGGCATTGGTGACAAGACCTGCAATACTCCTTCACCTGTTGGGTGAAGTTGGGCTAATAGAAATTCTGGGCTAACTGCTGCATAGTGCGTGCGATTCCCAGATGACCAGACAAGAGAATATCATGTGCAGTCTTGAGCAACTGCTCATGATATCCCTGGGGAATGAGAAACTGCCTGCCTAGCACCCCTCCTTCTGTCTGCACAGCCTGAGTATACATCAGTCCACTTTCCCAATAAACCTCATGTTTACCATAACCTCCTTGTGCTCTATCAGAGTCTGTCCAAGCCCTCAGCTTCTCTAGACTAGTGTCACTTCTTTGAGCAGCTGAAAACTCCTCACACATTCCCAAGGCATGGGACAGGTCCCCTTCAGTTGCTAAACTAGGGTCCCTAGCACTAGCATCAGGGCACTCAGGATCATAGTCATTCCTAACCCTCTGACAATGGGTCACCCCTCCCTCTTTGGAATAACCTTATGTAGCTGTGTGGTTAACTACTACTGGGGAAATTTCTACCCCCTTTTCATTAGTCTCCATATCAGGAGACACAGGCTGGGGAACCAGCCTCCCAGTGGTTTCCACAATGGCTTCTGTGTGGTTCAGGGAACTACAATTTTCCTTTGCTGCTTGGCTATGGGTAACTGCACACACCATCCCTTGTTTGAGATTGTTGCCCAGGATCACATTCACTGCTAAGGTTTTGGCTACAGCCACCTGTTGCACAGTTCCACCTGTTTCACCCCAGTCTAGGAGAACACTAGTGAGGTTCAATGCTTTCTCCTCACCAGTAAAGTCCTGTACAGTGATGTATTTATTGGGTATAAGCTGACCAGGCTCTACAAGAGCCCCTTTTACCAATGTCAGGGATGCCCCTGTGTCCCTTAACCCTTGCATCTGTACACCATTCACCATGACTCTGTGCATGTGTTCCCTCATGTTCACAGGCATGCTTCCAGGTACACACAAATAACCCACTTCCTTCCTAGCACCACCTTGCATATTGCTTGCCCTTTTGGGACACTGTCTGGTGATATGCCCAGTTTTTTTACTCAACCAACATTCATTTCTTTTCTCAGAGAAATCTTTTCTCTGAAACCTGGGGCTAACTGGTTTCAGTGGAGTCAGTAAGGGTTTTACCTGCCCTGAAGGCATGCTTTTCCCTTTCTGCACTGCCACATCTGCCCCGCACTCAGAGCAGGTCTGCTCTTGGCATAGCGGTCCAAGAGTTCAGCCGCCTCTTGCACTGTTTTGGGATCTCAGTCCTGCAGCCAGGTTTTTAGCTCACCTGGGCATGCACAGAAAAACTGTTCTAACAAAATCACATTTTCAATTTTATCTACAGAGTTTGCTCCAATTTCTTCCCACCAATGTTATAAAAACTGACATTGTTTCATGGCTAGCTCCTCATAGCTCATGTCAGGGCTTCTCCTGAGCTTATGGAATTTAGCTCAGTATGATTCAGCAGTTAATTCAAATTTTTTTAACAGTGCAGCTTTAAGTTTGCTGTAATCATTACTGTCCTCATTGTCCATTTGACCCAATGCATCCCGAGCTTTCCCGGTAAGTAGCAGGGATAGCTGGAAGCTCCAGGACTCCCTAGAAATTTTAGCCTGAATACAAACTTTTTCAAAAGAATTTAAAAAGGCATCCATATCCTCCCCCTATTTAAATTTGGCTATCAATTTGGAATTCAGTTTGTAACCCAGTCCTGAAGTCCCAGTTAAACCCAAGTCACTTACCTGCTCTGGTGCTGGTGATTGGAGTCGAAGCTTCTCCAGTTCATGTTGCCTCTGGCGCTCACACTCCCCACAGTCTGCTTCCCACTGTTCATGGTCCCTCTTCTCCTCTGCAGCTTGCTGGCACTCATGCTCCTAATGCTCAGCTTCCTGCTGTTCCAGCTCTGCCTCTCGCTGTTCACGCTGTGCTTCTCAGCATTCTCGCTCTGCCTCCCTCTGGAACGCCAGCTCCATTCTGTGCAACTCAATCTGCAGCCTGAGTACTTCTGGATCCAGAATACTGGTGACCTTCCCCCGCTGCTGTGACCCTTTGCTGACACTGGCCCTGCTGCCCTCCTCATCAGATCTGGACACTACACTGGCTGCTAGCCCTTCCACACTCAAGGTTCAGTCCCTTACAGTCACTGTCTATGACTCGATGTTCTGGGTATCTGCTACCATCAGGGTATCCACGAGGTTCTGTTTGGTGGCTTTCACTTTGTATGGGACTCCTCTGTCCCTGCACAACTGCTTTAAGTAGTCTACAGTGTGCCCACTGTAGTTGGAAGCCATCTTCTTCCCTAACTATGGCTACACTAACTTGCACTTTAGAAATAAAAAAAATAAAACAGGTAAGAACTTGACTGCACACCAAGTGATATAGTTCTGTTTCCTTTTAAAAAAAAAATATCTGCCCTTTGTTGGCAAGTGAGCTGTACAGTGTCAAGCTGACACACTGAACAATAAAAGCTTGTAATACCAAAATGATCTGCACCATTGCCTACCAATCTGTCACAACCCCACTCAGCAGATCAGGCCCTCTGCTCCCACAGTGACAGCCTCTGAGCACAGTACTGTGAACAGTAACAGAACAGGGTAACCCTCCTGTCTGTTTTGTGGGTTCGAATCACCTTTGGTCTCAAGTTCTGGAGGGATTCAAACTGTGAATCTCTTGCTAGCATATCCAATGCACAGGCTCAGATAATTCTGCTCTTCAGGGATGCCAGATATCTTTCCCCCAGGGCAGCTAACCAGGTGTTCAAAATGAACTCTTAAAAACTCTATGAAAGACCATAGGAAAAATTCTTGCTTTTTCCCAGTTTGGTATTACCATTAAGTTATTGCACAGTGTCAACTTTTACCATATATGCTTCACTTGTCAAAGAAAGAATTTTCAAGGCACATCAAGCAGTCTCTTTAAAATAGAGGTTTACTTTAAAATAGATAAAAAAGTAAAATGTAAATACAGAACAATATATCACAAAACATACAATCACTTAAAAGAACAAAGTTTAAAGTGCAAACTCCTACCAACCATACTCTTAGACTTGTCTATCTAATGTATATCTTCTAACAGTGCTAAAGTAGAAGTTTCTTCTTCAGAGTCCAAACATGAATGTCTCAGAAGGTCAGTCAGACCAAATAAAAAAAACTGTCTTGAACCTGCCTTCTCCATGATGTCACTCAGCTCCTCCTCTGTTTATTAAAAATTATACAACCAGGATGTCTTATCAAACAGGAGGTAAATTAAATAGGTGACATCAGCAAAATCTAATTTCTCAATATGACTTCTTAATTAAGTCTTTCCTTTCATCTAGTGTGGTTTCCTGCTTCCCAAGACATCACATGAACATTTATGACTTAGCACCAAAGTGACATAACTTGTTTCTCTTCCTCTAAATGTCATAAAAGTCTATGAGCTCCATTCTGCCAGCTGGCAAGCTTCAGTTACGTCACATAAACAGAAGATGCTTAATTTATGTCTTTTCTAGTCTTTAATTATCTCCTGGCTTTTAGGTTAACATCTTGTAGCTGAAACCTGGGGGGGGGGGTCATCCTACCGGCTGTCTCAGCATGTCTCATGAGAGAGACTCAGTAACACATTTTTATATTACAAAAATCATAGTGTAATCAGAACCAGCTTTCTAAGTGTCACAGGGGTCACGAGACTACTAGGAGTTTTACTTATTATAAGGGGAGATTGGGGCTGGTATGGCAGAACATTAGTGCACTATCCCCAAGGATTTCTAAGTACCATTAGACCAGTCCTTGACTGACTTAATGGTACTTAGACCTCTGTCTTCTGGGAGGGATTTGAGAAGCTTAGGGGATATGGCAGCCTGCATCTGCCACATTCCCCCTAATGTCATGTTGCAGCCAATTTTTTGCACAAACCTCCTTTTGTGCATGTAGCCTGTGTTTTATGAGGCTACTTTTGAGAATAGCTCAGGGTGCAATGTTTGACTCAATCTGTCACTTACATCATTTATGTTTGATGCAGGAGCCTTGTGTTTATCTAAGGGCTTTAAGAATTGGGCTGTGTGTGTGTGTGTGAGTTAAGTACTTACATAGCAGGTCTGCATATGTGACTCTATAGCCCATGTAATCACCACCCACTAGTTAAATCAAACCTAGAATCTAAAGTTATATAGGTCAAAGAAAACCATTTCATATATAAGCAGTTTAGAAACATGTAACACAAATCTCCATCCACGTGTTGAACCTGAAACAAGAGAAAGCAGGAGCATTTTAAATAATGTAATGGGACATAAACTTGAGTCTGCATTCATGCCATCCTGCACCATATGTTTGAACTTGTAGAAGAAATATGCATTGTAATGTATTGAAAGTACAAAGCGTACAAGCAGGAACATTCTTTTCTAGGGTAGGTCACCTGTTTTATATTAGAGGGTTATTTGTCTCTGTCATCTATTGATTATTAGGGTTGACAGTGAATATAATAAATTGTAAATAAAAATTATTTTGAACTGAAAGTATCCAGTCCACCCTAAGGAAGGGGTTTCTACTCCCAAAATAGTGTTTGGGACTTGCTGAAAGTTCTGTGAAAATTATTAAACCAGTTATTTACTATACTTGAAATCTGGGTGAGTGGTTAAATTACCCCTGTAGCTTCTCTCTCTCTTTCTCTCTCTCTCTCTCTCACACATCTGTGCTGACCATGCTCACTAACATCCCAAATGACTGTGTTCTCTGTAGCATCCAGTGCTTTTGTGTGACTATCAGCATGGGCACAATAATGACAGTTACCCGAGGTTGGGGGGAGGCAATCAAAATATGCACTGTGACTGGCTGTATGATGTCTGGAACAAAAAAAAAGATTATGAAACACAGCAGCACCCTCTACTGCCAATTCCAGCAGTTAAAGGGCAAGGCATGATAGCAATGTAAAAATATTATGCCTGAAGCAAACATCAATTCAACATACAGTAGCTGATCTGCTACCAATGCAGGAGAGTCACATCACCACAGATGAGCCTAAGTCTCAGAGGTAAAGCAGGGAGAATCAGAAAGCAGAGGGAAAGGCAATGATGATGTAAGTAAGGAAAGATAAAGAGTCTTGCTAAACACATGGATTTTATTTATTTTATTTATTTGGAAACAATCAGAATTACAACCCTTTGAGTCACAGACTCTTTTGCAAAGGCTCCACGTCGGTTACAAGGGTGGAGGGTAGACAAATACAGTTGAGAACATACATGTAACAGGCAGAATATACATAAAAAAAATCAAAGGAGCAGTCCAGTCAAACTTAGTGACTGTTGAGGAAGTTAGGCAGCAATCTTGGGATACCCAGGCGGGGATTATTGGTGAGATACGTGGGGCCTTGTGTGGCCCTGAGTCGAGCGTAGGGGGAGGGCAGATTAACCGGGTGAGCTGAGTTAGCCGCAGCCACATATGGCTCTCTCAAGGAGGTGAGCTTTGAGGCCTGTTTTAAGTTGAAAGATGCTGTGGGTCTGTGAGAGGGAGTGTGGTAACGCATTGAGCCAGAGTGGGGCCCGGTATCTGAAGGATCTTTGCCCAAGGAAGTTCTACATTGAGGTACAAGGAAGGGGAGCTTGCGGCAAGTCTTGTATTACGTGTGGGGTGCAGAACTGATTAGGGGAGAAGTCCGGCCAGGGGCTAGGCGAAGGTGTATTTTTTGCAAGGGCCTTGAGTGTGGAACTGTAATCGTTGTTGGAAGTTTAACCAACCAGATAACGCATAGAGATCACAGGTGTGGGTTAGCCGATCACAACCAGTGACTAGGCGGCAGGCTTTGTTCAGGAGAATGTTTATCCTGTTCAGGGAGGTGGGTTCAGCAGAGCCATATATAGTGATCCCGTAGTCCACCAGGGAGAGGATGGAGGAGGTGACTGCTAGCCGCATTGCCGGCGGGGGTAAGCAGTGCTTAAGCCAATACAGGATGCCTACCCATGATCTGATAGAGGTGGAGAGAATTTGGGTGTGCCTCTGGTATGAGAGGGAGATGTCTAGGATGACACCTAGGTATTTGAAATTGGATACTTGTTCGAGAGGGGCACCTTGAGCGTTCTTGATGAGGAGAGCAGACTGACTATGAGGATTTTGGCGGTGGGCAAAAATCATGGATTTAGTTTTATTATAGTTGATGATTAGGCGGTGTTCAGAGAACCAGGTCTCAAGTTCCCGGAAGTGCCTTTGAAGGGCCTGCTGGAGGCGGTAGGAGTGGGGTGTTTCCAGAACAGAACTGCATCATCAGCATAGAGGAGCAGCTGACCACTGCACCTTGGGGAGGGAGTTTAGGAAGAGGGTGAACAGCAGTGGGCCTAGGATTGACCCCTGAGGGACCCCTGAGGCAACTGTTTTAGGGGTGGAGAGGGTGGAGCATATCCTGACTTGTTCGAGGGCCTGTGAGGTAATCCTGGAACCAGGACAAGGTCTCCGGGACCACATTTAGTTTAGGGAGGATTTGAAGCAGAAGCTCGTGACTGACCGTGTCGAAGCCTAGTTGGGTCCACATATGGCCCGCAATTGAGCCATGGTCGAGGGCTTCATGTAGGAATGAGTGAGCTCTGTCAGGGCGGTGATGGTACTATGACCTGAGCGGAAACCATGCTGAATGGCTAAGGAGCTTATGCTTGATAGGTGTTCGGTTAACTGGTCAGACTATTCTTTCAAGGGCTTTGGAGAGAGGTGGAAGTATTGAGATGGGTCTGTAGTTGCTGGTGTTGGTGGGGTCTCCACCCTTCAGGATGGGCGTGATTATCGCTCTTTTCCAGGTAGAGGGAACTGGCCTAGGCAGGCGAGAGGTTAAGAATTTTAGTGAGGTGTGGTAGAGTGGCATCAAGGGAGAGCCTCGGAGTTTAAGATCAAGGAGTCATTGCTGTATCATGATGAAGATGGCCCTGGAAATATAGCGTTTTGCCTCATGGAGGGTGTATTCGAGGCGGAAGGGGGTATTAGTAGGAGCTCATGTTGGGGGAGTTAGGAGGGGGATGTGGGATTGATCCGAGAAGGCGAGTTAAGGGCTTGATTGATAGTATGATCTTGGGTGACCTCGCCATTAATAGTGAGTTGCGTGGGGATGGGGGGCGGGGTTTGCCACTAAGTTCCTTTATGTTATCCCAAAATTTTTCCCATCACCCCAGGTAGAGGTTAGGAGTGTGTTGGTAGTAGTGGGCTTTCCGCCTGCACAAAAAGCCCATGTGCATTGTTTGAGCCTCCTGTAGAGTTGTCTATCCTGGATGCTTTGGGAGTCTATGGCTTTGTGCCAGAGGTTATCTCTATGCTGGAGCAGGCTTAGTAGGGGGTGTGATCCAGGGGTGGATCTGGATTTCACAACTAGCTTAGAAAGGGGCGTATAAATCACAGGCTTTGTTGAAGGTGGTTGTGAAGTGATCCAGAGCGGAGTCAACTGACTGGGCAGTATAAATGGGGAGCCAGTTGCTGGTGGTTAGGTGGGCTTTAAGGTTCTTTAAACCGCCTGTTTGAGTCGTTGCGGGAGATTTTAGGGGGTGCTGGGGCAACTTGCACGACCACCAGCAGGTAACTGGCAGTGGTCGCTGATTGCATCAGGAGTACTGTAATTTGGAGAGATTTCCGGCGGTTGGTGAAGATGAGGTCTAGGAGGGTGGAGGCCCGGATCTGAAGTCCCTTCTGGTGGGAGGCGACTAGTTGGGAGAGATCAAGGCCCGGCATCTTTGTAGCTGGAAGAGGCCAGGATAACTAGTTTATATTGAAGTCCCCCATAACGATGACTTCGCTAGTGTTGGGCAGATGGAGATGATTTGGAGGATGGAGTCGAATGCGAGTTTTTGATTTCTGGGGATGTAGCGAGGCGATGTGGGTGTTTTGGAACCAGGCAGAGTTTTATTGTGAGTACCTGGGCACCGTATTGTGATGCTGGTGTATGGACTTCAGTGAGAGGAGAGATTTGACATAAATTGCACAGCCCCGCCTCTCTTGCTGGGCCTATCTGCCCGGAAAAGAGCATAATTAGGGAGGAGACCGCTTCACTGGGTATTTTATCTGTGAGCCAGGTCTCGGAGAGTGCAAGTATGTCAGGGGCATGCTGAGTGATCCAGCCTTGAAGGGGTGTGTTTTGGGAGGCTGCATATATTTAGGGGTAGCGAGCCGCAGCCTCCAGGCTTTGGGGTAATCTTGCTGGGTGGGCCAGGGTTGGGGTGGATGTTCCAGATACAAGGAGGAGTAGGAGGGTGTGCCGGAGGGCCAGCAAACAGAGTTTTGATGAGAGACACTGTAACTGGTAGGCTGAGAGACGTTTTGCTTTGGAGGTGGGGATGGAAGGCTAGGGTAATACAGGAAGTAGCTTAAGGGGAGAGGGGGCATTAAGGAGGATAGGGAGGATGGTGGGGCAGGGGTCGGGAAGACACTAGAGGTGCAGTGTATACCTGGTGTGCAGTGTGGGTTAAGTTTGCTTACGAGAAAAATAATAGCCACGGTTCAGTTTGTCTGGTAAGGAGGCTCATGGGGTTGCAGAATCTGTGTGTACCTTTGATGGCTGAGGGATGGTACAACAGTTATAATGGGAGGGTTATGTGCCACTAGGGGGTAGTGGGGTGAGCTGTGGGGACCAGGCAAGAAGGAGGATAGCAAGTAGTAAAGTGTTCATAGCAACTACGGAGAGAGGATAGGTGCTGCAGCGGCCACTAGTGTGCAGTTTGTATAACCTTGCTGCTGGTAAAGTTGGCTGATAGGATATTTCAGCCGAATCACCTGACCACACTTCCCTATAAATTGGAGAGCCGAGCAAGGGTGGTGGTGGGGGTGAGTGAGGGAGCGAGCAGCGCCTGGCGTTCAGCGGGGCTAATAATAAGCTGAAAGCCTGGAAATTAATACAGTCCTCGTGGAGATGTTTTAAATTTGAACTCAAAAGGCGCCAACACGCAGTTTTGTAGCCGCAATGCAAACAGGCGCTGGCTTTTCCTCACGCGCTGGAAGGGGCTAATTACCTGGGCAGGGGTTGGGACTGCCGGCGGTGTGGGAGGGCTGTGAAGCACCCTCGCGACCTCCTCCTCGGGGCTACTGTTTCTGGAAGGAAAGGAGAGAAGAGGCGGGATTATGGTTAGGAGGGGCGGGGAGGGGACAGAACAATGCAGACCGAAATATGAGCTAGGGATAGGGTGGAGGGCTGGACCTCGGAGCACTGTAGTTAGACAGGGCGTGGGGCTGAATATCAGCTTCTGGGCAACTCGCAGTACCTGGACTGCTTTGGGATTTTAGTAAGAACCCAAGGGGACACTACAAAAAAACAGTGGGCTACCAGGTGGCTAAACAAGTGCAAATCCCATTTAAATCAGCTTAACTTAAATTAAGTGGAGGAACACAGTCCCATTTCATGTAACAGGGTAAAAAATGCAGGAAATCTAGTGCAAGGACATAGACAGTAATTAACAAATCTGATCTAACTTTTCTATGTTGCTGAGAAGCTCTGGAAATTAATACAGTCCTGGCGTGAGAGATGTTTTAAATTTGAACTCAAAAAAAAGGCGCCAACACGCAGTTTCGGTAGCCGCAATGCAGGCAGACGCTGGCTTTTCCTCACGCGCTGGAGCAGGGCTAATTACCTGGGCAGGGGGGTCGGGACTCGCTTCGGCGATGTGGGGGAGGGCTGTGAAGCACCCTCGCGACCTCCGCTCCTCGGGGCTACTGTTTCTGGGCAGGGGGGACGGGACTGCTTCGGCCGATGGGGAGAGCTGTAGGCACCCTCGTGACCTCCGCTCTCGGGGCTACTGTTTCTGGGCAGGGGGTCGGGACTCGCTTGGCGATGTGGGGAGGGCTGAAGCACTCTCGCAACCTCTACTCCTCGGGGCTACTGTTTCTGGGCAGGGGGGTCGGGACTCGCTTCGGCGATGTGGGGGAGGGCTGGATTGCTAGGGGATGCAGAAAAGGCACCTTACCTTTGCTCAGTTACAAGAAATTACAAACTGTATCAGGAGCTGGGTGAATGTGATGCAGCCTGTCTGCTGCACATGAAGAAACTGACATACCTAGGAAGGCTCACAGGCAATAGGGTATTGGATTTCACTTTGAAGTCACATATGCATTGACAGTTTATCAGGTGAACATAACCCATGAGGTAAGGATTTGACAGTGCCATAGAAGAGTGACCAATATTTTTTTTAATTAATTTTCAGTGTATTTAGTTTTGACATAGTTTTTACCTGTTTACAACATTTTATTTAAAATATGACAAAAACCCCATAAAGTGATTATAAGGCCCTTGGATGGATGGATGCATATAGCCCATTTCTGCTCCCCCTGTTGTGTATTATTGGTTGCTTAATACCCCTCTTTGGGCTAGGGATGGTGTCATGTAGACTACATCCAGACCACAAGCCCTGTTGCTGATGAATGTATGACAGAGCAGGATGACCAAGTCAGAGTTAGCTCATGTGCCTTGCTTCCTGGTCCAAAGGAATGCATATATTTCACAGGCATACTGCCTTCACTTTGCATTCTGCAGGAAGGAACTCATGAGTAAGGGCTAACTGAACGTAAAGCTGGCACAACATGCAAAATACTGTACAGTGGCATGAAAAAGTATTTGCCCCCTTCCTGATTTTCTCTATTATTGCATATTTGTCACACTGGATGTTTTCAGGTCTTTAGACAAAATATAATATTAGATAAAGGGAACCTGAGTGAACAAATAACACTTTTTTTTTTACTTATTTCATTTATTTAATGAAAAAAGTTAACCAACACCAACTGGCACTGTGTGAAAAAGTAATTGCCCCCCCTAGTTAAATCAACCCAATTAAAGGGATAATTAGAGTCAACTGATTGAACACAGCCAGGCTTGATTACAGCCAGCCCTGCTCAATATAAACCTCACTTATTTTGGCCCTTACCATCAGAGTCACGTTGCCAGCACAAAGATTCAACAAGCACATTATGCCATGATCAAAGGAAGTTCCTGAAAAGATCATAAAAAAATTTGTTGCCCTCTATCAGTCTGGAAAGGGTTACAAAGCTATTTCTAAGGCTCTGGGACTCCATCGAACCACAGTGAGAGCCATAATCTCCAAATGGAGAACACTTGGAACAGTAGTGAACCTTCCCAGGAGTGGGCGGCCTGCCAAAATGACTCCAAGAGCAGTGTAAAATCATCCAGAAGTCTCAAGGATCCTAAAACAACATCCAAGAACTGCAGGCTTTTCTTGCCTCAGCTAAGGTCAGTGTTCATGACTCCACAATCAGAAAGAGACTGGGCAAAATGGGCTTCATGTGAGAGTAGCAAAGGGAAACCACTGCTAACCAAGAAGAACATAAATGCTCGTCTCTCATTTGCCAAGAAGCACCTGGATGATCCACAAGCCTTTTGGGAAAATGTTCTATGGACAGATGAGTCCAAAGTGGAACTTTTGGACAACATGGATCCCATAATGTCCGCGTAAAGCAAACACAGCATTCCACAGTAAGAACACCATACCAACAGTCAAACATGGTGGTGGTAGTGTGATGATGTGGGGATGCTTTGCTGCCTAAGGACCTGGATGACTTGCCATAATTAAAGGAACCATGAATTCTGCTCTGTACCAGAAAATTCTTAAGGAGAATGTCCAGTCATCCTTCGGTCAGCTGAAGCTGAAGCGTAGGTGGGTCATGCAGCAAGACAATGATCCAAAACACAAAAGCAAGTCCACATCAGAATGGCTAAAAAGAAGTAAAATTAAAGTTTTGGAGTGACCTAGTTAAAGTTCAGACTTAGACCCAATAGAGATGCTGTGGCAGGACCCGAAACGAGCAGTTCATGCTCGAAAACCTACCAAATGTTACTGAATTAAAGCAGTTCTACGAGGAAGAGTGGGTTAAAATTCCTCCACAGCGATGTGAAAGACTGATATTGAATTATAGGAAGTGTTTGGTTGCAGTCATTGCAGCTAAATGTGGCATAACCAGTTATTAAGTGTAAGGGGCAATTACTTTTCACACAGTGCCAGTTGGTGTTGGTTAACTTTTTTCATTAAATAAGTGAAATTAAAAAAAAAAACAAGTGTTATTTGTTCACTCAGGTTCCCTTTATCTAATATTACATTTTCTCTAAAGACCTGAAAACATCCAGTGTGACAAATATGCAATAATAGAGAAAATCAGGAAGGGGGGCAAATACTTTTTCACGCCACTGTATATGTGAACAGTTATTGGAACAAGCAATATTTATTTTTATTTATTTATTTATTTCAATTCTAGGATTACAATTACCTTTGAGCCCAGGCCTCTTTTACAAAGGTTCCATGTCAAGACATAGGTATCACATGACAATAAACAAAATTGTTACACAAATAAGGGTAAAAGATATCAAATTAATTTTCAAAAGACAGGGAGAGGGTAAAGCTGAAAGGAAGAGGACAATAGGGGGAGGGGTGGTAGAACAAAATGGGAGGGGCAAGGTGGGAGGTAAGAAAATGAGAAGAGAGGAGAGGAGAGGAGAGGTGGGGGGGTAGGAAAGGAATAAGGGGAGGTGGGGTGAAGCAGCCAGGAAGGTGGCATTGTCAGGTGCTGTAGAGTGTATGGGGCAGAGGCCAAACTAGGGCAAGTGTGTTATGTAAGGAGCTAGATATAGGAAGAGCAGAAGCAGAGCGGAGTTGCATAGACATTATCCATGACAGTCGCAGATGCTGGAAGCTACCAGGGTGTTTCAGAGCCTGGATTTGAAGGCCCCTAGCCCAGTGGTATTGATAGTATCATTGGCAAGACTGTTAAACCAAGTTGGTGCTTTGTAGGTGAATGAACACTGGCCAATGGCTGTGCGGCAGCGAGGGATACGGAAAAGTTGTGGCTTTGGTCCCCTGGAAATTCTGGAGCTGGTTTTCATTTGAAGGAGTGAACAGACCTCGGAAGGGGCAGTTCCCAACTGTATTTTCTTAGCAACCATGCAGGTTTGGTACTGAATTCTGTTATCAAGTTGAAGCCAGTTAGCTTGTGAGTAGAGGTAACAGGTGTGTTTGTGTGAGCCATTCGGCCCCAGTGATGAGTTGACAGGCCTTGTTTAGTGTGGTAGTAATCCTTATGAGTGCAGTGGTAGTGGCAGTGCCATAGATGACAAGACCATAGTCAATCTGGGAGATGATGGAGCTTTGAACTGTGTCAAAGAGGGCCTCTTTAGTCAGGTGCCGATGAAGCCGGTAGAGTAAGCCCAGTCTAGTATTCACAGTTTCAGCGACATTGGTTATATGGGTTCCAAAGGACAGGTGTGGGTCTAAGGTGATTCCTAGGTATCTGAAGAAGTCAACCTGCTCCAGGGAGTCCCAGAGGCAGGTGTTTAAGGAGAGTTGGTAGTGTTTGTGCTTGTTTTGGTGGCTGGTGAAAATCATGGTCTTCATTTTTTTCTGGTTAAGGATTACCTTATGTTCTTTGAACCAGCTTTCAACAGAGGTGAAGCTGTGTTGAAGGGTTTGTTGCAGGTGGCTTGGGTCATGATGAGAGGCAAGAATCACTGCGTCATCTGCATAAAGTATGACTTGCTGAGAAGTGGAGTTGGGGAGGGAGTTGAAGAACAGGCTGAACAGCAATGGGCCAGGATGAAGCCTTGGGGGACACCGGAGTGAACCTGTTTAGTGTCAGAGACCATGCCTGATATTTTTACACATTGGGACTTGTTGTCAGGATAGCTATCGAACCATTTCACTGATTCTGCGGAGAGGCCAATGTTCAGTAGCTGATGAAGCAGGAGGCGGTGGTGGACAGTGTCAAAAGCCTTTGACAGGTCGATGAATGTAGCTCCGGTTAGGTGACCCTGATCAAGGGAGTTGTGTACGGCTCCCGTAAACTCAAGAAATGCGGTGGCAGTGCTGTGTCCTTTTCTAAATCCATGTAGGTGCTGGCAAAGGATGTTATACTTGTCCAGATGATCAGTGAGCTGGTCTGCTACTATCAATTCCAGGGCCTTAGACAGGGGTGGCAGGATAGAGATAGGTCGGTAGTTCACATGGGAGGTCCGGTCACCACCTTTATGGATAGGTGTGACAGTCGCTGCCTTCCATTTGTCAGGGAATTGGCTGAGAGAAAGGGAGAGATTAAAGATCCTGGTGAGAGGCCCTAGAACCTCATCTAAAGTGAGGGATAGAAGTCTGAGGTCCAGTGTGTCAGCACTTGCTCTAGTGTTTTTAATTGGCTGAGAGAGAGGGAGAGATTAAAGATCCTGGTGAGAGGCCCCAAGAAACACCTACAGTACCTTGTTCCACTTAAATTATGTTGTGTCTTAGTTTTTAAATCTTGTTAGAAAACCTCAGTGTTTCAATTTTTAAGCAATGGTTTCAGTTAGACAGGTTGAAACCCAGTCAGCCAGGTAGATATATGGAACTTATATACAGTAAATAGAAAGTGTATGGAATGGCAATGCGTAGATCAGAGACCGAATGGTTCTAAGATATGAATAGTGAGATCAATTAAATTAGATAGATAGAAGACAGACAGACTGAGAGACAGACTGAAAGACAAAAAGGTACTGTTTGCAATAATGATTTCAATTTGTGAAATATCAATATACCTGTGTATATCCTCCACTCCACAAAATGGCACTTTCATTAATGAGGAGTTTATGACCGTGGGAATCAAGTGGTTGATAGCTACCAATTTTAACAAGTCTCCTGGAACCTTCAGAATTTAGCTGCCAGTTTAACAGATCAAAGAAAGGTGGTCCATCACCATTCTCATCAAAAAACACCTCTTGACCAGCCTTATTCTTAAAGCGAACATTCTTTACGTAGTGAAAAAGCTAGGAATAGGAGGGAAAAAAATGACATAAATACACTGGCTATTTAATGTGACTTTACCTAGGCTACAGTAGTCACACTAATGAAGAATAGCTGCAGACAAATACTGTTGGAATTACTGTGCAGAGAAAGTAAGTTTTAAAAATGCAGATATGTTAACATATTGGGCTCAATTCTCAAAGGTTGGTGCAAGCTGCACCAGTGGCAGTTTGTGCAAATTGCCAGTGCACAGGAGAACCTGTGCCCAATTTTCTATCATGTAGATTCCCAACGGCAAAGTCCCGCAGCATGTGGCAGCTGTGGCCATGCACCAAACAGACGGTGCACCTGTGAGGTTTGCCAGAAGCTCCAGAGCAAGTGGATGCCAGCTGCACCCATTGACACTGTCTAGCACAATCCAAAAGCCAAGCAGAAATCACTGTTTTAGCAATATACATACATCCCCTTCCTGGTATCTTGTGGTTCCCCCCCAATCCCCAAAGTCCCCAGTATGTGGTCATAACAGAACTCCCTGGTGGCTAGCGTTCCCCCCACATCCTCAGTCTCCCCCATAAATACTTATATATCTTTCCTGGGTGGTCTAGGGAACCCCCACCCTGGCAGGCAGTGTCCCACCCCACCTGAGAAATGGCGACCTTCATAGCCCACCACTCTCCACCATGGTCAGCCACCGACTGAACTTTCAATGAGCACATACTGTACAAGCAGCTGTTACAGCACACTAGAGGTGTGTGAAAGTTGCAGATTCTGCTTTCATGGAACTTCTGCGAAATTTCTGAAATTTTGCAAAACTTTCCACACTTCCTTCATTGGCGAGATTGGAATCTTTCAAACCTGTTCTGCAGATTTTCATTCTGTCTTGTCTACTCTTTTGGCTGAACTAAGGAATGATACATTAAACTGTTGAATTTATTCCATTAGCAGTTTAATATATTACTAATTCTCTTGGCCCCTGGTGTCTAGTGATCCCCCACCCACCGATCAACAGTCACAAGTAAAAAAAAATACCTGGTGTCTAGTGGTCCTCCACCCACCCACCCACCGCTCACTGGTCCCATATAAAGAAAAATATCTGGTGTCTAGTGGTTCCTCCCCACCCACCAGTCACTTGCCCTATATAAAACAAAAATCCCTGGTGCCTGGGTCCCCTCCCATCCACTGATCACTAGCCTCAAGTAATAAAATCCCTGGTGTGTAGTGGTTCCTCCCACCCATTGATTGAGTGCCAAATGTAAAAAAAAATGTAATAATTTTCCCACCCTGGTGTCTAGTGACCCCCCTCTCTATCCCTGATCTGCTTAGTAAAATAGTTCCTTCATTCCCTGGTGTCTAGTGGATCCCCTACCCCCTACCCTGGCAGGTAGTACCTAGTGGTGGGCAAAGTAGGCTCAATTCGCTCTGTGAAGTGATTCACAGAGTGAAGGCGAATTTGTGGAGTACTCTGCAATGCTAAGGGGAGTAATTTGCGTTATGATGACTAATGCTAAGTCCATTGAAAACAATGACTTTGCATTACTCTGCCTTCCCAGACCATGACTCCACCAATTTTAAAGGTGAAGTGCATTAAAAACAATGTACTTCACGACACTTCACCTTGTTTTTAAGCTCCAAAGGCAAATTTTGCAGTGATTCATGGGATTTCAGGTCGCTCTATATTGTTCTACACAGCCACAGTTCAGGGTAGTGTGTGTGTAGGAATCTGTAGGAGACAGTGTGTTCTGAGAGCTGTCTGTGATTCAAACCTTCTAAAAGCTGTTAAAAAAGCCTTTCTGAGTAATTTTCTTTGTTCAGACTTTAGTTCATTGATTTTAGGAAACACTCCTGTGCTCCTCATCGAGCGTTTATTGTTTGTGTGTGGATTTTGAAGGTTAATGTACAGCGTTGAGTCTGTGTAGTAAGAGACATTGACAGTTGCTTTGAGGGAGGGGCGTATCTGTGGTGTAGGTAGATTTAAGTTGGAGAAATGGGGAGCGCTTTGTGTTTTGGTTATATTTTTGTTATATAACTGACTGTGTAAATGTACACATAGTAATATTGTCAATAATTGTTGAAATTTGTTTGCTAATTGTGTGTTGTGTGGATCTGGTGCAGCAGTTCATAATTTCAGGTTGTTTACAATATGTGGTATAGCACTGAAGTTTTCAATTTGCTATGCATTACGTGTAGACAAATTGTGTGTGTGTGTGTGTGTGAAAATCTGTGCGGTGCATGACATCAAATAATACACTTTTTATTGTGCCACAGTGTAATTGCAGATGCTGCAGTCTGAACCTGCTATCCACTGCAGCTGCATGATTTTGTACTGCCATGTGGTATCTTTTCTTTGTTTTGCTGCTCGCACTGCCATAAAAATCTGCAGTCAGTGCCCCCCCCCCCGCTTCACTGGCAAAAGGAATTATTTTCCAGATTGGATTGTTTGTGACTTCAGCACTACTGGTTAGTCATGGTGTTATTGAACTTGTGTATTTGCGTCTGTATCTGTTGCTGAAGCCACAGTTGTTTTTTTGGCTTCATGTCCAACGTGCCCCCACCCAGAGTGAATGTTCCAAAATCTAAATTTGTTTAGAATATTATTGTTGATCCCCCAAAATGCCCGAAAAAAGACATGCAAGCAAAGCAGTTTCTTGCCATGGCATTGCTGCCAGTGGTAAGATTGTCTGTAGGCATGGTAGTTCGTAGACGTAGAAGTGCATTGCTGATGTGAGGAAAGGTATTTCTCCTGCAATGTTTTTTACAGCCCAATCAGTAGCTTCACTCTGCTGGTGGTGGTATGAGTATTGCTGCCTCAAGTTTCACTTCTGACCAGTTTACCGTGGCCAAAAATATAGTGGAGTTTGAAGCAGTGTGAGTGAGTGGCAGTGTAGATGATGCCATACTTCCCCAGTAACATCCCAATAATTGAACATGAGGATTCTGATAATCATGTCAATGATAGCATACAATGTGACATTTCTTCCATCGTGGTTCAGGTCACACATTTTCCATGCAGTGATTCACAGTGTGGTGAAAAAATATCAGGTGATGGTGGTGTTGATGATGATGATGATGAATCTGATGATGATGATGTTGCTGTAGCTGCAACATGCAGTCCACATGCCAGCATCGAAGCAGAAGATGTGGATGTGGGTGATGTTGATGAATATGATGATGTAATTGACCCCAGTTGAGAACTGGAGAAAACGAAATCCAAGGTGGCTGTGTCTGGGTCTGTTTGCATTACCCCCCCCAATAAAAACTTTGTGATTTACCAGTTTTAGTTGATGGTGATGATGATGATGATGATGATCCAGTAATAATGATAGGTAGTCATGGTGGTCAGTTGTAGTCCAAATGTGTCCTGCCCGAAAAATTATGTAGCACCCCACTTCAGGGCTTAAAAGAACGGAGTCCAATAAGCAGCATCAAGGACATGTTAAAAGTAAAGCATCACAATCCCTTGTTTGGGATTTTTTGTGCAAGATGCAAATGATGAGTCAGTTGCAATCTGCCAGGTCCGCCATGTGCGTTTGAGTCGAGGTAAAAAGGGGAGCCATCTGGGCACAGAAGGACAGCATACGCATCTTAAGTACAGGCACATGGCACTGTGGACCCAGCACAAGATAGCAGCTAATACCACAGTGGGGCGTTCACCCTCGTCATCAACCATAACAAGCATGTTATCCCCTTCCATCACTGTTAAATCAAGTAGGAAATTAAATGTGTGCAGTAGTTATGAAATAAGAGCAGAGGGTTTCTACAGGCATGATGAGGTGGAGGAGCATAATGATTTTGAAATGTTGTCCAGTGCTGGTGAGAGTAGCAGTCTTGGTGGTGGTGGTGGTGAGTACAGTATGTCTAGTGCAAGTGGTACATCAACCCCGGTTGGTAAATGTGGCAAAACAACTGCATTTGTGGATATGTCATCATCACCTGTGCAACCATCTTCATCAAACGTCCACACTCCACCCCCTGCCATTTGCAGAGCAGAACCATTTGTCAACACACCCCATGTAAAATGTTTAAGTCAGCCCACGTTACAGAGTGTTTTTGTGCATAAGCTGAAGTACCCACCCAATCCTACAGTGTCACGTGAACTTAATGCTGCTATAGCTGAAATGCTAGCAATTGATCTTTTGACCTTCTCCTTTGTGGAGAATTCTGGGTTCCGACAGTTTGCTACACATGCCTGTCCCAAATGGAAAGTCCCATCCAGGACATACCTTTCGATCCATGCTGTCCCCGAGTTGTACTGTACTGTGTCCAACTCAATAAGACATGCCCTTCAACATTCCTCCTCTTCATTCATCCATTTAAGTGTGGATATGTGCGCAAGTGGCAAAACAGTGGAGAGTTCATATTTGTGTATAACTGCACACTGGGCACAGGTGTGGGGGGTTGTTTGTGCTGTTGGTAGTGTGAATAATCAGTGCAGTAAGGTGGAGTGTCATGGTAGCAATCTTCCAGGAATTCAACAGCATGCAATGATCGCTATGCACAATGTGACCTGTTCACACACTGATGAAAACATGTTGGATGTGGTACTGACTGAAATTGACAAACGACTGAACCCCCTGTCTTTGAGAGCTGGGTTCATAGCAAGTGACAATGGGTCAAATGTGGTGAAATGCATCACAAATGGTGACTTTTTTCATGTTCCATGCATGGCCCACTGTTTAAATCTGGTAGTGCAGGAGTTTCTGCAGCACCCTGATGTAAAGGAACTGCTGACAGTTACACGCCGTATCTGTTCTCACTTTTCACAATCTGCAAAGACCCGTGACCAACTTCGGAGTTACAGATGTGAAACAGCCTCCCTCAGCATTGCTTGAAGCTAGAAGTTGTCACCCGGTGGAACTCCACTTTATACATGGCAGAGAGGTTGAATGAACAATACAAAGCCATCTCAGAATATCTTGTCATGCACACTAACCATGATAGTTCTGGGGCCTCCATGTCTATGATGACTGAACAGTGGCACCTCATGGACTCTGTAATAACAATTTTGTGGCCCTTTGAACATGCCACACAGGAAGTGAGTGTTGAGTCTGCTTCCATTAGCCAATCAATTCCACTGCTGTAGGTGCTGAGGCAGACATTGGTGAATGTACAGCATAGCCTTGATGTTTCCAGAGACAGTGCTAGCAGTATGTTGCTGAAACACATGCTGACAGCATTCAACCAGAATCGTCACATCTTGAGCATTCAGCATAGTGACAACTTTGCAATAGTAATAATGCTGGACCCATGATACAAATGTGAAATTGCCTCAGTACTGGATAGAGGGCCTGAACAGGTAAAAAATGTCAGTGGGCAACTGGTGCGCTTGGTTCATGGGGCACAGAAGTCACGTGCCAATGTCGGCAAACCTCAGCAGCATAATGAGGCGGAAGGTGCACCTGGAGGACTATCAATCATATCCTGTAGGGGGAAGGGGACTGCAGTTCCTGGTGGTCTGTCATCCAAAGTGGTTGGCGTCAACCACTTTGAGAGACTTTGTCCCAAGTGGGGGTTTGTGAAATAAGTGAGTCTGGAGAACAGGATGATGCATCAACCACTGGACTTAGTGTGGCACAGAGAATGGTTGAGTCATATTTGTCTGAAAACATGAATCTGTCAATAACTAATGCTACTCTTTTATACTGGAGCAGAAAGGTCAGTGAATGGCCAGAGCTGACTGCAGTGGCACTGAAGTACTTGACATGCCCACCCTCCAGTGTAAGTGTCAAGGGGTATTCAGCTCAGCAGGTGCAATAGTTAGGGTTCATCATGCAAACCTCTCTCCTGCAAATGTCAGTTTGCTAACATTCATAAAAATGAATGAGAGGCACACAGTAGCACAGACTGCAACCTCAGTATTCGTACCCTGGCTTAGTCATGGTTTTGGTGACGTAGAAATGGACCATCTTGGTGGCACTGGCAGTGGCAGCATGAAACAGCCTACCACTGATGTAGATGATGACACAATGGAGAAAGAATCTTCCAGTGGTCAGACATCAGACATAGATGACTGTGAGGGCAGCTTTCTTTATGAGGATGATGATGAGGTTAATGTTGGTAGATTTTAACTGAAGTTGTTAAAAGGCTGTCACATTTGTTGTATGATACATGTTTTCTTTTTCATACAGTTCAATGAGTGTCTCATTTAGAGTGTGACTCAAATTCCATATGTCACATCACATTTGTAACAGAGAGCACAATATATTCTGGCCCCTGTACCACCACCACCATAAGACCACTGTTAGCCACTGCTACCACAGGGAATGACTTTCTATGCCCTCCTGGACCACCACCATAAGACCGCTGATAGCCACTGCCACCACAGGGAATGACTTTGTGTGCCCCCCTGGACCACCACATCATAAGACTGCTGTTAGCCACTGCCACCACAGGGAATGACTTTGTGTGCCCCCCAGACCACCACCATAAGACCACTGTTAAGCCACTGCCACCACAGGAAATGACTTTGTGTGCCCCCCGGACCACCACCATAAGACCACTGATAGCCACTGCCACTACAGGGAATGGCATTCTGTGCCCCCTGGACCACCACCATTAGGCTGATGTTAGCCACTGCCACCACAGGGAATGACTTTATGTGCCCCCTGGACCACCACCATAAGTCCGCTGTTAGCCACTGCCACTACAGGGAATGACATTCTGTGCCCCCTGGACCACCACCATTAGACCACTGTTAGCCACTGCTAACACAGGGAATGACTTTGTGTGTCCCCCTGGACCACCACCATAAGACCGCTGATAGTCACTGCCACCATAGGGAATGACTTTGTGTGCCCCCCCGGACCACCACCATAAAGACTGCTGTTAGCCACTGTGACCACAGGAAATGACTTTTTGTGCTGCCCTGGACCACCACTATAAGACCGCTGATAGCCGCTGCCACCACAAGGAATGACTTTGTGTGCCCCCGACCACCACCATAAGACCGCTGATAGCTACTGCCACCACAGGGAATGACTTTGTGTGCCCCCTGGACCACCACTATAAGACTGCTGTTAGTCACTGCCACCACCACCAGATGCAAGAAGATGTCAGAGGGAATGTCATCATGTGACACAGGTATGACCACCAGCACCCACCACCAGTGTCATTCTGACAATGTTTTCCCATTACATTGACCATGCCAAGGCAGAGTAAGTCGAACAGGAGACCACAACCTTCAGCCATAGGCACAAGGCTTCTTAATATTAAAACTATAAAGTGAGTATGTGTACTAATGTTTTTAATGCTATTCAACTTCCTTCAGCTGTGTATTTTGTTTTAGGTTGCTTTTCTGAGCTGTAATGGTCAAAAACATAAAGTAAACTTATTTTGTTTTTTTACAGGTTAACAACAAACAACTCTCCTTTGCTGAAAGTCGATATCAATGGTACAGCATCAGTACCATACACAGGAACCTATGGAATATCCATTTCAAATCCATACTGGTAAGTATATATCTTTTATTTCATCTGTTCATTTTTTTTAAAAGAGTGCAACAAATCCAGCTGAGGATTCATAAACTAGGTGACATGTGTACATCACAAAAACTATTTCTGCAACATATCATGCACTGTATTCCAAACTTGCAGCTGTGCAGCCATGACAGTGATGAAAAAGTTGGACACAGGTGGTATTACTTGACAAGATATGGTTTTGAAATATAACTTGAGTTGAGAACCAGGGACACTGGCACAGTATATTTGTTACACAGCCCGGTACTAAATTACGTTGTGACTGTTCTGCCGATTGCAGTGTGACAGCTTGCTATCTGTGTTAATCCAGATACCTGTGGAACAGCCACTGCTTAAACATAATGTGTTACTGCTGCAATCAAGTTGCAATAAGTCCTTCATTTCTTTCTTTAGGAAACTTACAGATGCTTTGTTGTGGCATTGTTGCCTTATCCAAAGAAGTTCTTCAACATTGGGCCCCCCCCCAGGGTGGGGCAGACATGCAACATGCAGACGTCGTTTCAATCGATGACCATGACCATCATTATCAACCAGACTCGAGAAGGATGCAGATGAAATCTGTGAAGTAACCAAATAAGAAACCATTAATGAGACCTACCTACAAATATGCCCCCCCCTGAAAAAAATATTTACCATCATTGGCTTGAGAGTATTCCATCTCCAATTTCAATGCAAAAACTTCTCATCAAGCACTGGAATGTGCACACCAACAGTATCTGTGACCAGTGATACAAACAATACAATGAGCACATATCTATATATGTCAACCCCCCTACCTAGAAAATACAAATATATATATATATATATATATATAATCAACTCACCAAGGCTACTATTAGTGTACAGAAAAAGGGCACCCTTCCATCTGGTTGAGGTGATTGCATCACATTTGCAGGAATCGCAGCACACTTTGGACTAGCAACAGTTCTGTAATGGTCACAGGACTTTGCATGTGGTGTAATGCTCCCATTTCACTTCCTTAGCACGCATCAATTTTCTAGGCACAAGACAGATGCATTTTGGGGATGCAGAAAAATTCTGGGGACTCTGTGTGACCACTGCATGCATGAGTGATTGTGCAATAAATTCTGGGGGACTTTGCATGTGGTGTAACACTCCCATTTCACTTCCTTAGCACTTGTCAATTTCTGGACACCAGACAGATGCATTTTGGGGATGCAGAAACATTCTGGGGACTGAGTGACCACTGCGCGCATGAGTGACTGTGCAACAAATTCTGGGGGACCTTGCACGTTGTGTAATGCTCCCATTTCACTTCCTTAGCACTTGTCAGTTTTATGGACACAAGACAGATGCATTTTGTGTGTTGTGATTGTGAGCACATAATGTCATACTTAAATTATAAATTAAAGCAGCACTAATGTGGCGACAATTTTGACCTATACTTTTGTATGCTATTTTACATTGCCAGCCACTAGTTACCTCCTGACTTGTATGATACCCTTCTTTTTACAATTTGTGTCCGCTTTACTACTTTTCTCATGTCTGAAAAAAAAGGAACATACCTTTTAATATTGTTCTGACCAGGTTTTTATCACTATTTGCAGCTGTTTTGAATAAATATTTATTTAGTTTTTGTTCATCTGTGAGGTCATAAAACACTGTCTGTTGCATAATTGTTACTTTTACAACAGAAGTAATATATAACAACTGATGGAGAAAAGCAGCAGAAAATACTGACGAAGACCTGGTCTGCACTGTATTAAAAGGAGTGCTCCTTTTATTATTTCAGACATGAAAAAAAGTAGTAAAGCAGGCTCAAATACTGGAAAAAATAGTATCATACAAGTCAGGATGTAAGTAAAGTGGCAATGTAAAATAGCAGGAAAAGTATAGGTCAACATTTTCACCAGACTGTTGCCCAGCTGCTTTACAGAGATTCACCAAGTTACATAGTTATTATGGTGTTACACCCAATATAATTCCAGGGGAATCTTTCTTGCTTCACATATCCTTGCATAGTGCAATACTTTTCTGGCAAAAATGCTAGTAATTTCAATAAACTGGGTCTCAGAGGACTTCCCATTCTGAAGAGCTGCCTAAGTTCCACCCCCACACTCAGCAATGTTATGATGTGATGCCAGGGAGAGCACGGGGGCATGCTCTATTATTCTGAATGGCTGGCAGCTTTCTGAATTTTTTTTATGTTATAATGGTCAGTTTGTGGTGAAACATGGGAATGTTTCCACTAACAAGGCTCTTGTTAGTCAAAAAGTGCACACGTTTCACCACAAACTGACCATTATAACATAAAGAAACATTTGAAAAGCTTCCAACCATTCAGAATAATGGAGCGCACTCCCACACTCTCCCTGGCATCACTTCATAATGTTGCTGAGCATGAGGGGCAGAACTTGGGTGACATTTCAGAATGGGAAGTCTTCCGTGACCTGGTTTAATTAAATTATGAGCATTTTTGCCAGAAAAGTATTGCACTATGTAAGGACATGTGGAGCAAGAAAGATTCCTCTGGGGGTAAGGCACCCATATATCAGGTGCAATGGTGTAACTTGGTGAATCTCTTTAATGTCTATTTCAAAAATGAAATATTTATGAAGCCTCAGCAACGTTTACTCTGTGTCAGGACTCATGATTTGAAGTGTTTCGCAAAAAAGCATGACTGAGCAGTGCAAGTATGTTATGCTAAACTGCATGTGTGCCATCAGTGTTCTTTCCTGTGGGTGCATACATTGTTCAGCTTTGTGCAAACACATATATGGTGTGGCTTGTTGGAGTAGCTCAAGAATAAAGATAAGAAAGAATATATGACGACGACGTATATTTTATTTGTACCATCAGCACCAGCGGAGTACTGATATGACATGTTTTCAAAGGTATTGGGTCACTGTGCACGTCAGTCACTCACAGTACACACATGACTTAGCGGAGATCATAGCACAAAAAACACATGCACTCCTAAAAGTCATGCGTGCAGTATGTGACTAAGGTGCACTCTGACCAGACACCTCTGAAAAAGTATTGTATTACTTAGTCCGCTGATGATGATGGTGACAATAAAATATACGTTATTCTGCTTGCTATTCTTTATAACATAAACACTACAACAAGTCAGCAATATATGTTTGTAAGAAGATGCACAATGTCTGATGTCACACACACACACATACAAAACACTGACTGCACACATGTAATTTAGCACATCATACTTGCACTGCTCACACCAGCTTTTCTACAACCACTCCACAACAGAAAGTAAACATTACTGAGGCACTGGGTTATAACAACAGGGCAATAAGGAGCATGTATGACTGACTGTTATTAAACATAAAAAAAAACAAAACACTACAGCAGTGGGGGGAGGAGGTGTGCAGAAAAAATAAGCTAATGGGGGATCCTATGATGTTGCAGCAGCAGATGGAGCATAAACACTATCTGTAGCTGGTGTTGCTTGATCTGTTCCACCTGCTGCTGGACAGCACCCACCCTCTCATTACTTTCTTCCAGCACAGCCCACAAGTGTGCTAGATTTGTCTGCATTGCAGGCACTGTGGCAGGGTCTACTGGTGCAAGGGGAAAACAAGGTACTGCTGGTGGTGAGGGTGGTGCTGGTGGCAGTGGTGGGGGTAGTGGTGAAGCAGCTACTACTGTGGCCCTCCTCCTGCTGTGGCAGTGAGGCACAACACCAGCAGCACCCTCTGCCACTGCCACAGAAGGACCAGCAGGTGAAGACCTTGCCCATTCAGTGGCAGCCTGCCACTCCATCTTGTGATGGTTCAGTATATGTGTGCACTGGCCATCAGTTCTCAGATGTGTCTCCTGGGGGGCCACTGTGCAACTGAATATCACATAGCTGACACACCACAACAGTGCTGTCCTCCCACACACAGTTAAAAAACTGCCAAACTGGGGAGCTGTGGGGGGGAACCAGGTACAGGAGGGGTAGATGTAATGCTGGCAGCACTGTCACACACCTGGAGCTCCACCTGCTGCTGCTGTGGATGTGGTGCTGGTGGACCTCCTGCAGCTGCTACTGGTGGTGGTGGTGGAGGACTTGTGGACTTGCTGGATGTGGCAGTGGCACTGGTGATGGTGCTGCTGCTTCTGGAGGGGGAGAGGCAGGACTAAACAATCAGAGCAGTCCAATGACACTCTACGACCCCCATGTGTGCACACTCCCCTCTGCACAAAGGCCACAGACTCTCCCTGGTCCATCGCACAACCCACTCCTTCCCTCTCTGATGTGTCACACGATGAGTGACTTCTTCACACACACTCACAGTCTCACACACACACAAAACAAAACATAAAACAAAGAAATCGGTCACAAAAAAGAACTGAAAAAACACTACAAAAAAACCCTAAAAATTTAGCTTTTTAAAAAGCTGTTTGGTTTTCTGCTATTTGCTCAAGATACAAACTAATAACAATATAAACTCTCCTCTCCACACAAAATACTTCCTCATTCTACCTCTGCAAAGGAGAAAGTGAAACTATCTGCATGTATGCCTCACTTCCTTCCTGCCTGGCTAAAGCATGTGACTTACAGTACTGTAAGCCATGTGATGTGTGGGAAGGACTACCCTATTGTTGTCATTTTGCCTTACTTCATCTTAAGGCAGAATTACAATGCAAAGTCATAATGACAAGGCGAAGTGAGCACTTTCCAATGCCCACTTCGCGTAGCATTATGATAACACTAAGTGGCCACTTTGCGTTCACTTTGCCGGCGAATTTTAAATTCGTTGCATCTCTAATAGTACCCCACCACTCTGCACTTCCCATCCCAAACCCAAGTGCATGACCAGCACAGCTCTTCTCTCTCCTATATATCTGGCTACTCACTGAACTGTGAATGAATGAGTGAGTGTTTGTATAAGCACACGCTTATTCATTGACATTCCAGCTCCTGCTTACTTGTAGGGTCACACTTTCTAGGGTGGCAGACAAGAGTGGAGAGCTTGTCTGTGGCCAATGGGGGGTTAGGATTGGGGGAACAGAGTGGTGTATCCCTGAGGAGTTCAGCACACTGTTCCCTCACATCCAAGCCCCCTGAAGGCCACCAGAACAGCCCTCCACTCTTTTCTGCCACCCCTCAGAGTTACTGATACTACCAGTGAGCAGAAGCTGTCAATGAATGAGTGTGTGCTTTTACAAGCATGCACTCATTCATTGACAGCTAAGTTAGCAGTCAGCCATGGAGGAGAGAGGAGGGCTGTGCTGGTCACCTGCTCAGGATCGGGATCGGGGGTGTTGTTGGCACTACCTGATAGGACAGTGGGTTGGGGATCCACTAGACATCAGGGAATGACAGAACTATTTTATGATGGTGATGGGGGATTGTGGGGGTCCACTAGATACTGGGAAAGGAAAATTATTTTAACATTATTTTTTTAATATATTGGACCTGGGTGGGGGGACTACAATACACTAGGGATTTTATTACTTTGGCCCAGCAATCTGCAGTGGTTAGGTGGGAACCACTAGACACCGGGGATTTTTTTTTACTTGAGGTCACCGATTGGCGTGTTGCAGGACCACTAGACAACAGGTATTTTTCTTTATATGGGACCAGTGATTGACAGGTTGGGGGGCCACTAGACACCATTTTTTTTAATGGTGCCAGTCATTTTTACACAGGGCCAGTGATCAGAGGAGTGGTGCAATGGACAATGATTGGCAGGGGTATGACAGGTTTGAATAAGACCCTCTCCCATTTGTTAAGCAGAAAAAGTTAAAATCAAGGATCTGGTCTGTCCTCTACTTTTCTGTCACTTGTCTGTCTGGTTGGCAAACCAAATCCAAATGTTCTTGTGAGACCTAGGAACTGATCACTCTGATGGTGTCGTGATTTCTGCCTCTCACTATCTCTCTGTTTTCACTTACTCTTTCTTTTCTTTCCCCTTGCATATTTGCATTTATAAAAATATATGTGAATTTTTGTGTGAAACTGTAAGCGATACTGGGATCCCTTAGTTTGAAACAGTATATATTTACACTGTTAAAATGATTGCAAAAACTATTTGGAATTCAAGGGGTTAACCTTGACATGCAGCACAAACTCTTTTGCAGAGTTGCCAACAAGAGGCCTGTTCTGGGACATCATGCTCTATTTTATTACACCTGCAAGGAAAGAAACTTATAAAGTTCTTGTCTCTTAAAGAACTCAGGAGGCAGAAATAAGAGCAGAAGTGCTTTTTCTGGACTGAAGGAGACTGAGAAACTGAAACCCGGAATTAGAGATTCCCTCAGACAAAGGACTTTGTTTTCTCTGTTTATACTGCCTTTATAAATAGTTATATTGAATAATTTTTCTTTTTGTTTTGCTGTAATTGATCATAATAAAATGTTACTTTGGGATTGTACAATTGCTGCTGATTTTCATATGATTCCTGACCTGTGCCTCGATGACAGATGGTGTTAGAGGTAGGATATATGCAATGCATACTCTAAACCAGGAATGTTGTGCATGGGTACTGGACCTGGTACCAGGGAAGCATAGCAGAAAGGCATGGATTCTGCAGCAGCAAGCCCATGACTTATTACCAAAAAGATGGCAGCCTAACTAGCAGAGACAGAAGTCCAAGCTGAGACTGTACAGCCACCACCAGCGATGGCAAAAAAGAAGAAAAAAGCAGTGACAGAACCCAAAAGTCTCACTTCAGTTTTCAAATAGTGGGCTATAAAATGAAAAGAGATGGAGAAACAGAAAAGAGAAGTAATGCAGCAACTAGAGAAGCAGAGAAGAGAAGAGATGCAGCAACAGGAGCAACAAAGAAGAGAAGAAATGCAGCGATGTATGGATACCTTATAAGTTATCAAAGCTGGAGGATCTGGCATTGGTCTAGCAGAGCGACAAGTCACAAACAACTTAAAAGACATTAAATTTACAAAGCTGTGTCCCTCAGATGATATCAAAGCGTACCTGACAACTTTTGAAAGGGTTGCTGGAGCCTGCCAGTGGCCAGAGCAGCAAAGGGCAATCAGACTGGTACCTTAGCTGACAGTTAAAGCCCATCTTGCCTACAGCAATATGGACACTGCACATGGAGAAAACTATGACCTTGTGAAAAGACAAAGCTTGCAAAGATATGGCATCTCAGGAGAGACCTACAGTTAAAGATTCCAGTCCCTGAAGTACAGTACAACTCATTCAACAATCCTCAAGAAGCCTTCACTCGACTCAGAGAACTACTTATTAAATGGCTCCAACCAGAGGGCAAAACAGTCCCATATATCACTGCTACCTTTGTAATGGAGCAATTCATCAGCATCCTGTCTACAGATGTGCAGCTTTGGGTGAAAGAACACCAACTGGAAAGTGGGGAAAAGTCTGTTTCTTTGGCTGAGGACTATCAGATGGCCAGGCAGACCACATAGCAGCGAAGTAACAGCCAAGCACTGGTAAGACCCTATTTTTCTTATTTTAACTCCAGATCAGTTAAAAACTCTGGTGGGGGTAACAAATCTGTACCCAAAGACTATTTGCTATAACTATAACAAGCCAGGCCATATCGCAAGAAACTGCCATAAAAACATGGAAGGTAACACTGAAGCAGATGTGGCCTTAGCGAATTGGGGCAAGTATTTAACAGATGTCAAGATGGGAGACAAGACTGTAAAGGGACTTGTTGATCTGAGAAAAAGATAGACCCTAGTGCTTGATGAAGTGCTGGAAAAACACTACTGTTTGTAAAAGGACCAGATACTGGTGTCATTTGCATCCATGGAGACACACGATATTATCCTACCAAACAAGTGAACCTGAATAGTCACGGGGTGTCGCACCAAATGAAAGTGGGGATAGTAGTCAAATTACCTGTACCTGTGATTACTGGAAATGACTGTACAGGGTGGTGTACTGACACAAGGTCGACACCACTAAGACAAAGTCCAGCACAGTGACAGATTTTGCCAGGATGCGGCGAATTGCTCTGCTGAAACTCTGCTGACACCGGCAGTGCAGCTTCCGGTGTTGCGACCCCCTCCCCTGGTTCAACTTTGACTCAGAGATAGAATCCTAGAGACTGGGGGGTGTGGGGAGACGCAGCCCCCCGGTAGAACAGCACCAACATCCCCGATGGTACAATGCTGACAATCGGCATTGTGGCTGTCGCTGGGCTGGATGTCAGTGCTAACGCTGTCGAAGAGCTATAGTAAAACCATCCAGGGTATACTGAGTTAATCTCAGAGGAACTAAACCCTGCAGTTTCAGCAGCAGTGGTAACAAGAGCACAGACAAAGAAAATATCAGATGGTGGGGACACTTTTCCTTTCAGTGACTTTGATGCAGACTTGTCTGAGCCCATCTCCAACATTCAGAAGTCCAGGAAAGAAAGAAGATGCCTGAAACAACAGTGGCAACATAAGACTGCTAGACATAAGGGATTAAAATATAAAAATGCTGAAGCTAAACTGATAACTGATTGTGATTTTGTTTCAGAGTAAACTAATGATGATTCTCTCCAAGGTTATTTTAAGCAGCTGGGGGTGAAACAAAAACAGGGTGACCCAATGTTTAAAAAATGTAATGGATTACTGTACTGACTAGTTTGTTTAAAACCTGAGACACAGGAACAGATAGAACAATTGGTTATACCACAGTAGTATAGATCTCAGTTGTTACAGTTGCACATGATAGTCCTATGGCCAGTCACTCAGGGAGGGATCGCACCCTTGCCAGATTGCTGTACAAATTTTACTGGTCTAAAATTCATGAAGATGTTGCTACCTTTTGCAGTTCTTGTACTGGATGTCAGAAAGTAGTCCCAGTGACTGAAAAAGACAAGGTGCCCCTGGTGCCCCTACCCTTGATAGATGTGCCTTTTGAAGGAATTGCAATGGCTGTGGTTGGCCCTTTAGACAAAAGTGAAAAAGGAAATTTATTCATTCTGGTAGTATGTGACTATGCTACATGATACCCAGAAGCAGTTCTAATGCATACTGTCATGGGGGGGGGGGATTAATGTCCTAAACTGTGGGGGAAAATGCCACAGGGTAGACCACTGACAGTGATCCGTGATAAGTTCTGCAGAATTTGTTTCCTGCAGTTTAATACATTAACCCACTGTTGGTACATTTATTTTGTTATTTTAAGGTTGAATATCCACAAAAGCTGCCAAAATTATTTATGAACATTCGTAAAAGCAAACTGGCAGAATTATTTTCACACCATTTCTACAGTACAAGCTCATTGACAGCTCAGTCAGTGCCAGCCATGGTGGAGAGCAGAGGGATGTGCTGGTTGCTGGCTTGGGGATGTGATGGGGGGAGCAAGGTGATGGGACATTGCCTTCTGGGGTAGAGGGTCCACTAGACCACCAGAAAAAATTTATAATTATTTATGGGGGAGATCGGGGATGTGGGTCAGCTAGACCAGCATGGAAAGATATATTAATTACAGTATTTATGGGAAGATTGGGGATAGGGAGAAAGAACCACTAGCCACCTGGGAAATATATATTTTTATTTATGGGGGAGATTTGGGATAGGGAGGGGGTTCCACTAGACCACCAGGGACATGGCTACTTTTACTAAAATGGGGATAGCAGTGGGGGGGGGGCACAGCAAATGTTCAGTCTTGCCCCAGAGAGAGCTCCCAGGTTAGCACAAGGTCTCCAACCCTCCCAAAGGACATACTTCTAAGTATCCTTAGATCAGCCTGGCTGGTCTAACAGAACTTAGAATTTTGCCCTTTGAGAGGGTTTAGAGAATTTCAAATTAGGGGATATGGTAGCTTGCATCTGCTGCAAGTCCCCCTTGCACCATACTACAGCCCAATTTGTGCCACAAGGATGGCACAAGCCTCCTTTGATGCAAGCAGCCTGTGTTTGTCACAGTCTGTGTTTGAGATTTGCTCTCAATGTACTTTTCTTGGTGTAGGTAGCACCATGTGCCATTCCCTGTGACACAAGCCCCTTGTGTCATTTGGGGAGGCTTTGAGAATCAGGCCCCTTATCTGTTGCCACTATACATGATGAAAAAGACTATTTTGAACTTGTATGATCAATGCTTTATACAAAATATTTATCGCTGTTTATACTGGCTATCATATATTGCAGTGTTTATGGTTTAATAAGTTTCACACTCCCTTTTGGGACCAGAAGATAAGAATGATGTGGATTCTAGTCTCATACTAGGAACATTTCACCCCAATATCCAATACTGACACAGTAGTGAAGCACTATGGGAGTACTGCACTACTAGGGTGCAATCCTTCAGATTGGACATTAATATGAGGTCCCCCTAAGCCATCTTTGGTTGCTGTCCAGGTAGCAGTTAATGAAAAAAGCACATAATAAATCCAGTGTTCCCCAAATATAGCACTCCAAAAGGCCCACAAATAAAGGTTTTCTTCCTTCCTAACATTCATTCCTTTTTCTTAACATGATTTAAGCAGGGGTTCTTAGTAATGTAATCATAAATCAGGTGAAATTTGTTTATGCCTGACCAACACTTTATGGTGACCCCCTTAAGTAAGTTCCTGCACTATATAAATTTAATTATTTGTACCATCACAGATATGAGTCAAGGTCCTGCTGCTTTATTCTCTTTCTAATGAAGGACCACCTTCCAGCTTCCTTGTCTGAAATGTATTAAGTGCAGTCCAAATGCTGTTCTTGGGTTGAGCAGATTACATCTTGGATTTTTGAAAGTTAAGAATACCCATAGCACTTATCAAATAAGTAGGGGAATATTTTATTGAATAACATCAAAACCATCTCTGTACAAACATATTAGTGTTTGAGGAGCATAGCAACAAAAATACATAAAGAATACAAAGCAAATGTTTTTGTTGTGTTACCTAAAATACAGAGAAAAGGTAAAGAAAAAAATACAGGATTCGTAGTAAACAAGAAACATTTTAAATATACATATACATATATATATATATATATATGATGTTATTCTACTGTTAAGAGATAAAAAATTTTCCCCAAACCTATTCACACCTTATTTGTGTTTTATGAACATTGATAAACCCTTCCACCATTGGAATACTTTATTTGAAACATTTTGGGCTTTATCTTGTAGATATACCCTATGCATGGCTTGAGATACTACGATGCTGAATGTGTCATATCGTATGTCATTAAGTTCTGGTCTAAACCCTCACTGGCAAGGCAAGGCACATTTTATTTAAAAAGACGCCCATCCCAGAGGCTCTGGGAGCTGCATATATTAAAAATTCCATACAAATACAAAATCACAATAAATAAATAGCACACTATTGAACATCAGTATACAACATTATGGGAATTAAAATACTACCCTCAACAGCAGCTAAGAAGCTCAAAGGAAGCCGGAGACTGATTTAGACATAAAACTCCAGAATCATGTTAGGGGTGTAAAAACACAGTCCATGAAGGCCTGATTATACAAGAAGGCCTTGAGGTGGGCCTTGAATACCTTCATGGAAGGGGCCCCCCTAACAGCTTGAGAAAGCGAATTCCACAGGATGGGGGCAGCGACACTAAATGCTCTGTTGCCAGATGTTTTAACCTCATCCTTGGAATTGCAAGGAGGCCCCTAGAAGGGGAGCAGAGAGAGTAGACTGAGACAGCAGGTGTGAGAAAGTCCTTCAGGTAATCAGGGCCCGGGCCATGTAGGGCCTTAAAGGTGAGCAAACCCACCTTAAAGACATGGCATTTTCCTTGCCATAAGTAAAATTTCAAACAGCAGAAAAAAACACTATTGTCCCTTCAAAATATTTCAAACACAGTTGGGGATTGTGACCCAATATTAGGGATTCATAATTATGACTATTCATAACCCAGGAAAGCCTTTTTAAAGCTTAACTTACCTAAGGAAAAGGGGGAGCTTCACCTTCCCAATTTCATGCTATATTACTGGGCAAGTTACATGTCAAAAATCAGGAGGTGGTATGACTCGAGGGCAGATGATTCCTTACCAATTTGGTTACAACTCGAGAGAAAGATTTTAGTCGAGCATGGTCTCCAGCCATCTAGAATTATTTACTATACTTTTTCCATATTACCTCCCCCTCTACAAGGTAGTGTCATAGGTACCTCCATTAAAGTGTTGAATCAATGCTGGAATTTCTTCAACCTCTCTCCTAGGAAAGACACTACCCAGCCTCTTACTCTAAATCTAAATATTAAGATCGGTGGTCTCCCGGTCCCCTTAGACTGGCTTCCTCAGCTGAGGGATTGTTGTGTCGATGACTTGTTCCTGAATAATTCTCTTTTATCCTCGGGAGAGGTTATGGCCAAATATAACATCCCTTAGAAGTTTATTTTTAAAGTCTTCCAGCTAAGACACCTATTGGCCTCCAGTTTTGGGTCCACCCCCACATCGTCTCCAGTTAAGCCCTTCCTAGACCAAATACAAGAACATGCAAATAAGGCCCATAGTATTTCCAAAATGTATTCCTTCCTATTGGACATTAAATTTCCTAACCCCCTTACTGGTTCTAAATGTTGGTCCTCTCTTCTGCCAGAAACCCCTCTAGTCTGGGATCAGATTTGGGTAGACACGTACCGATATCTCTCTCAGGATAGGCATAGGCTCACCCAGTATCATATATTGAATAACTTGTACTATACCCCGGTCAAGTTGGCTAAATTAGATAGACTACCTTCAACTCTTTGTACAAGGTGTGGCATGGTGGAAGGGAACCTGGTACATATTTTTTGGCAGTGTGACAAGGTGGCTTCACTGTGGCGGTCCATCCAGTCCAACCTAGATCCGCTTTTGGGTCTGGGAGACTTATTTACCATAGAAGTATGTATTCTAGGGATGTTCTCCAATATACAGGTTATGGAGCGTAGATTCCATATGGCTTTAATTTCTATAGTTGTTAAAAGATTGGTCCTCAGGCACTGGATGGACCAACTGGTTATATCGCATGCAGAATGGATCAGTGAAATTTCTTTCTGCTTTTGGACTGAAAGATTAATAGCAAGCTCCCGGAATCGCTTGACCTCATTTGATCAGAAATGGGGTAAACTGTATGCTCTCTGTTTGAACTAATGTCTTTACAGGAACACCTCTAGCTCCTTTAGCTGCTATTAGCTCAGTGTGTATTCTTTGTCTTATATAGGTTACATTCTAATGTATGCTATATGTAGTAGGTTATGTCTCTCTTTAATAAGGCACATCCTGGGGTGGGGGGGACTGGGTATGGGGATAAGGGGACGGGGGAAGGGGGGGTTCCCTATTATTTTTATAGGACTCAACAATTCCTGCAGAATTCTGTTGTCTCTTACTGTTACCTTTAAGTAATTACTGTCATTTATTATGGTTTGTATCCCCTGTACTACTTGCTTATATTTTTTATCTTTCTATAAACTAATAAATTAAATAAAAAAAAAATATATGACTATTCATCCACTGGAGATGCCACTTTTTTCCTAGGAAATGCCACAGGGTTTTTGCATAAGAGCATTTAAATAGGAAGTGGTCCATCGACTCTTCCTGAGCTATATAAGAATTATAGGGACAATTCCTTTCATCCTGTGCCTTATGCTTATATTTCCCTCTGACATTCTGTCTGCCGTACATGGATAGCCAGAGCACTTCCCACATATAAGGAGGGAAGCTATCATTATTTAGTGTTTTTAAAATTCTGTCCTTAAGGTGAGGAGGACAATTTTTAAAGTCCAGTTCCTCTGGATAAATGTTCGTTAATACTAGCTTATACAGTTTAGGCCCAGAAGTTGAGAGAACCTGGGATTTCATTAAGCCCCACTTATGTAATTTCTGAGCAATGGGTTTTAAATATTCTGGATGAATATTCTGGGAGAAACTTTCAGGGGGTGTCAACCCAGCTTTGAAAGTATCTAAAGAAATGATTTAGTATCCACGTATAATGCAGTAACTTAGAGGGAGTAAGACCAATTTTCACTGTCTTAGAGATAAAAAGTATATGGAAAAAAAACACTGGATCCACCATCCCCAGGCCTCCTTGAGATTTTGGCAGATAGGTGAAGCATCTTTTTATTGGGTTTAACTTGCTGCCCCATAACATAGAAAAAAAACAGCTGTAGATACGAGTCTCTAAAAAAAATGGGTAGAGAGAATATTATAGCCACATATAATAGTAATGGGATTAGAAACCATTTTATTATGTGAACCCTTTTTATTTTAGACAGCTTCCAATTCTTCCACCTGGACACCTTTCCTTTTACAATCTGCAAAGTGTTCTCACAATTATGTAGGGCTGGGTTTTAGTGTCCAAACATTTCCACAAGGATTTTAATAGGGTTAGAAGTAATCTGAATACTTGAGACTATCGTGGAAGGGGATGGGTTATGTGACAAAAAATATCCCTTTCTCATAGTTAATTTTAGAGTTTGATACCCTGTTGTATGCCTTAAAAGACTCTAAGGCTCTTTCTGCATAAGAAAGGTCAGGAAGAAATAAGCAGATGTCATCTACATGTGCCTGTATTTTGATACAGTCCCCACTGATATTTCCTTTGAGTCCTGGCCACACCGATGAATCTTTTATTTGCTGGATGAGTAGATCTAGGGAGAAGATGTACAAGAAAGGGCCCAGAGGACATCCCTGCCATACCCCAGTTGTCACCTTAATGTTTTGGGATATATGTCCTTTTATTACAGGGGTTACTGAGGCTGACATATATCATTTCCTCAGCCAATTAATAAAGTCCTCAGGAATCCCATAAAATTGCATAGTCTGGAATAAAAAGAGATGGGAAACTCTATCAAAGGCTTTGAATTGGTTGATGGATAGTATGCATCCAGTTTTGGCTTGAAGTGTAGTATTCCATAACACACCTCTAATTATTATAAGGGCATGTTGAATTTTCCTATTGGGATACCACAATACTAAGCAAGGAAAATGAGGGAGTCAGCTACCTTTCTCAGTTTATTATACAGAACCTGAGATAGTATTTTAAAATTTGAATTCAATAAGGAGACGGGTCTCCAGTTTTCAATCTGACATTTATCACCGATTTTATATAAGTACACTAGATACCCTTCCATAAAGGTAGTGGGAATTTCATTAAGCTGTAGGAATCTTTTATAGGTACATTAGGGAGCAAAGAAAGATCAAGGGAGGGAGGGATACAGAGACTTAATAAAGGGGAGGGAATGTGGGCAGAGGGTGACAGTGAAAAAGCAGGGATACTGAATGAATATTTCTGCTCAGTATTCACGATGGAAGAGGAGGAGGAGGAGGAGGTACCTAAACCAAACAAGAGAGAGAAACTCTGAATGGGGGGTTGATACCAGTCCATTCACAGAAGAAAGGGTTTTGAAAGAACTCTTGAAACTGAGGGTGGACAAAGCAATGGGGCCTGAGAGGATTCACCCAAGAATTCTAAAAGAACTAAGGGTAGAACTAGTAACATCACTGACTACTCTCTTTAACAAATCATAAGGGAGGATGGAGTGGTACCTGAGGACTGGAGGAGGACAAATGTGATTCCACTTCACAAAAGTGGGAGCAGGACAGAGGCAGGAAACTACAGACCAGTTAGTTTGATCTCAGTGGTAGGGAAAATGACAGAATCACTTCTGAAGGAAAGAATTGTTGAGTACCTAGAGGCCAGTGGGGCACAGGACCCAAGGCAGCATGGTTTCACAGAAATAAGGTCATGTCAGATGAACCTAATAGATTTCTTTCACTGGGTGACCAAAGTAGTGGACCAGGGAGGGGCTGTGGATATGGGCTACCTAGATTTTACCAAGGCCTTTGACACAGTCTCACACAAAAGATTAATATACAAGTTAGCCAGCCTTGGAGTGGGTCCCAAGGTGGTAACCTGGATAAAAAACTGGCTGGACAACAGAATGCAAAGGGTAATAGTAAATGGAGTCCACAGTGAAGACAGGAGGGTAACTAGCGGGGTACCGTAGGGTTCAGTACTGGGACCAGTCCTCTTTAATATCTTTATAAGTGACATTGGAGAGCACCTGGAAGGAAAGGTATGTCTCTTTGCAGATGACACAAAGATCTGTAACAGGGTTGATACACAAAGTGGGGTGGAAAGGATAAAAAGTGACTTGGCAAGGTTGAAGGAATGGTCAAATATGTGGCAGCTCAGATTCGATGCAAAGAAGTGCAAGGTAATGCATCTGGGAAACAAAAACCCAGCGAAAGAGTACACAATGAGGGGTGAGTTAATAACAACAACAAAAATCGAAAGAGACCTAGGAGTAATTATATCAGATTACCTAAAGGTGGATAAGCAGTGTGAGATGGCAGTAAGGAGGGCTGGGGGGATACTAGGATGAAAAAGGGAGAGATATCAACAGTAGAAAACAAGAAGTTGTTATCCCTCTGTACAGACGGTTGGTGAGACCCCATCTGGAGTAGTACGTGCAATTCTGGAGACCCCATCTCAGCAAAGACATATACAGAGTGGAGGCTGTTCAGAGGAGGGCAACCAAAATGGTGCAGGGTCTGCACCAGAAGACATACGCCTCTGTACAGACAGTTGGTGAGACCCCATCTGGAGTACTGCATGCAATTCTGGAGACCCCATCTCGGCAAAGACATAGACAGAGTGGAAGCTGTTCAGAGGAGGGCAACCAAAATGGTGCAGGGTCTGCACCAGAAGACATACGAGGAGAGACTAAAGCAGCTTAATATGTATACCCTTGGGGAAAGGAGGGAGAGGGAGGACATGATAGAAACTTTCAAGTGCCTCAAGGGAATTAACAAAGTATAAGAGGGTAGCATCTTTCAGAAGAAATGTGCAAGAACAAGGGGTCACAATTTGAAGATAGAGGGGGGAACGGCTCAGAGGTAATGTTAGAAAGTATTTTTTCACAGAGAGGGTTGTGGATACATGGAACAGCCTTCCTGAGGAGGTTGTGGAGTCAGGAACAGCGGGAGAATTCAAGAATGCATGGGACAGGCATAAGACTTTTCTAGTGGGGGGTAGGAGGAAGTAAGCTGTTGATTAACTAGAATCTGTAGCTTATCCATCAGGTAGGGAAATGGGAAGACTAGGTGGGCCAAGAGGTCCTTATCTGCCATCAAATTCTATGTTTCTATGAAGAGGTTGAATACTACTACTAGGAATTTTGAAAATTCAACAGTCAAGGCTTTATGCAATTCATATGTAATTCCATCGGGACCCAGAGAAGTTCCTTGTTTAAGACTTTTTATAACTGCTTCAATTTCCGCAGCTGTAATAGGTTGTGGCAGGTCCTGTATACCTACCTGAAGGGTAGGTTTTTGCATGTTTTGCGGATTTGTAATTTCAAGAGTATCCAGAGGGTCTACCATGTTAAAAGAGTGCAAATGATTCTGAATACTCTGATGAATACCATCTTTTGTGTCTGACTTTTTTTCCATCACGATCAAATAGGGAGGTCAGGGAGGTGTTTTTGTTACTTATTTTTCAGGCTTTATAGGGGTCTCCTATCGGGGATTTTTGTGTCCCATATTGGAGCATTGCCCTCACAGTTTTGGCTCTGTCATACTGGACTTCCTGCATTTCTCTTTTATGTCATCTATTTGCTGGGAATAATCAAATTTTTGTGTATATGACAATGAATATAAACACTGGAGCTGGTTCCCAAGTTGGAGATATTTAAAGACATTACCGTTTTCTCTTTTTTCCATACTTCAGAAACCAATTTCTCAAGTCTGACTTTGTGTCTTCCCACCACTTCCCTTTGTCATGATATAAGAACATTACTGATTCTCTTGCCCTTAATAATTGTGAAATTTCTCTTAGAACTAAGGAGTCTGGGGTACCCGTGAGGAGGATCTGTTGACGTGTGTCATGATGTAAATTGCTCCAATATAGCTGGGTGAAGACATCACCAGACACACCTGAGCAAGAAGCTCACCAAGAAGAAGACAAGGATCCACTGCTAATTTATTTAAGAAATGCGGTTGGCTATTTAGCCATACTATAGGTTGTTCATTCTTTTGATTGCTGAGGCTCAACACACTTTTACCAACAAGCAGGATGTTTCAGCATTACTTTTGTTAGAAAAAGCAGGAACTGGGATATCTAAAAATGTTAGGCATTTAAAAGAGATCTCGGATGCCCGCAGAAAGGGAAAAAAGAAAAAAAATGCTTCAGTCACTAACACTTCAGTAAAGAATGACTCATTGAACCTCCTGGATCTAATGGCTCTGTGGGAAGCACCACAAATTCTTCTTTCTCCACTGATTAGCCCCCCCCCCAGGCTAAGAGGGGCTCAAGGCAACATTCTGTCTTTTCTTTCAAAAAAAGGTGTGGAGATTCAGGAGGAAAGAATGAATGAAACAGGGGGACAAGGTAACAAAGATGGGTATTTGGCAGAAATGGCAATTTCCCAATAACACTGGGGTCAGCTCAAAGAGCATACCAATACAGGAAAACTTGCAGGAAAACCCACAGGAGAGCTTGCAGCCTGAAACGCAGAATGTAGGCCCTTTACCTGATACACCTGGGGGGGGGGGCTACTCAGTGCAGCATTCTAAAGTTATATTTACTCTGTCTCGGGAAAATAAAAAGTCAAAAACACAGGACATGATACAGGTGCAAGTGCATGCTTCAAAAGAAGGTCTATTGATTAACAGCCTTTAATTGAGATAGATGATACACCTCTAACCCAGGGAGAAAAATATTCTATACATTTTAGAGCAGAAGTGCTCCAAGCCATTTCAGGCCTGAAAAAAGAGATGCTTGAGGCCCTGGGAGATATTAAGGGGACGTTAGCAAGTGTAACAGGAACTTTAACAGAGATGATTAACAAACTGCATTCTCTCATAAATAGAACAGAACCATTGGAAGGAAGGGGCTCCCAAGATGAGGATTTTACAAACAAAGCCCCACATCAGATACTTAATTTGGAGAGGCAGTTACAGGCCCTTCAGCTGAAGATAACTGAACAAGAAGATAGGGCCAGGAGAGTAAATATTAATTTAAAATTCTGGAAGGAGTAGAAGGAACAGGGGATCCTGTCCAATATTTTGAAAAAAATGCTTACACTAGTTTTAGATCGTAAGTTCCCTGAAGATAAAATTATCATTGACAGAACTCATCGTGCTGGCTCAAGAAATAGTGGGAATTCCGATTAACCCAGGACAGTATTCATTAAGATGCTTAAATTTCAAGATAGGGAGGCCATTCTACAAAAAGCAAGGGTAACAGAAGGTCTGAACTTTGAAAATTTGCATTTTAATGCTTGCCCGGAGCTATCAGCAGGTACTATTGGAAAACAGAAGCAGTTTAACCCCTTAAAGCAGCTATTGTACAAGAAAGGAGTAAGATTCTTTATGCTATATCCAGCAAGTCTGTGATTCATTGTGAATGGCTGACTGCATACATTTAAATCAGCAGAAGACGCTATGGGAGCATAGAAATTGGCATATGAGGGTACTTGAGGTGGTGGGGTTGAGGGATGGAGGGGGGCAGACAGAGCTGTGGGCATAGAATACTGTAGGAGCCCCAGCTTCCCCTGTTAGGAAATAAACAATATGATTAATAAGAGCAGGGGAGAGGTGGGTGAAAAGGAAGGGAGGAAAAATAATAAATAACGTTATGAGATTATCTCTCTCTCTCTCTCTCTCTCCAGGAATATTAGAAGCACTGTGACCCCCCCCAAGAGGAATGGAGTGGAATTGGCTATTCATTAGATGGTTGGTCTCGGGAGGTGTGAGAGGTTTAGTAATTAAGAAAAAGAAGGGAAAAAAAAGAAACCTTGGTTTATAAGTAACGGGTCTTTGTAAACATAGAAACATAGACAAATAGAATATGATGGCAGATAAGGACCACTTGGCCATTCTAATCTGCCCATTTCCCTACCTAATGGATAAGCTGAAGATCCTAGTTAACCAACAGTGTACTTCCTCCTACCCCCACTAGAATTGCCTTATATCTGTCCCATGCATTCTTGAATTCCCCCACTGTTTTTGACTCTACAACCTCCTCAGGAAGGCTGTTACATGCACCTACAACACTCTCTGTGAAGAAATACTTCCTCACATTACCTCTGAGCCATCCCCCCTCTATCTTCAAATTGTTCCCCCTTGTTCTTGCACATCTCTTTTTCTGAAAGATGCTACCCTCTTGGACTTTGTTGATTCCCTTGAGGTATTTGAAAGTTTCTGTCATGTACCCCTCTCCCTCCTTTCCTTGAGGCTATACATCTTAAGCTCCTTTAATCTTTCTTCATATGTCTTCTGGTGCAGACCCTGCACCATTTTCATTGTCCTCCTCTGGATAGTCTCTATCCTGTCTATGTCTTTGTGGAAATGGGGTCTCCAGTACTGTACACAGTACTCCAGATGTTGACTTACCAACTGTCTGTACAGGTAATTAAATATGTTTGGTGATTTTTCCTTTAGCTCAGGCTTGGTGTTTTCTTGGTGCACTGAGACGACCTTTGAGCCATCTTGGGATTTGGGGATTCTCAAGGTGGAAGGGGGGTTAATAGTAGGATTTTAACACAGTTGTGAGGGGGGACAGGGTATAGCTATAGTGATTTTTTTTCTTTTCCTACACAGATTTTTTAAGTGTACGGTTTGAATTTGTCTGTGATGCTTTAATTGGCTTGTTACAGGGGATCCAGGAACTTATAAGGTTTAAACATTTTTATCATGTCAGAATGTTTTAAAATTGCCACTTGGAACATTAAGGGCCTGCAAGAAAAGTCAAACATTATTAAAGTAATAAAACATATGGAAGGTAAAAACATTAATATGTTGATGTTTCAGGAAACCCACTTAACTGGAAAGGATATTGCCTGGTTTGAGACTAGATGGGGGAATTTGTATTTTGCAGAATATACAAGCAATGCTTGTGATGTCTTAATTGCTTTTCACAGGAAAAAGTTAAAGCCGCATGCTACCGAGGTTCTTATTGATAAGGAAGTAAGGAAGACATGTTAGTTTGCAATTACAATTATTTAGCATAAAGTTGACATGTGTGGTGATCTATGCCCCTAAACAGAACCACCATAGGCTTTTCTTAGAATTTTTCCTTAGTCTTTCTTCAGTTGAGGCCCAGTTCTTAATAGGAGGGGACTTCAATTTGGTGCTGAATCAGATGGATAAAGCACTAGGGATGGATAAATCCCACTTGATGGCCCATGTGGTAGTTAAGTCATTAATGAAGGATTTGGGTTTGATAGATCCGTGGTGGAAATTATATAATAAAAGAGATACATTTTCTTACTTTTCAGGGGTTCATCAAACTTACTCAAGAATTGATTTTTTTAATATCAAAAACACTGCTTTATTTAGTTCATGGGGTGAAATATACTGGGATAGTAATATCTGATCACTTGCCTTGTCTGTTGACAACTGAAATATCCAATGCAACTTCCAAGTTAAACATTTAGAGAATGGATGTGGCATTACTGACTAAACCTAATATGGGAAAAAATGTGCAGATGCATGTAAAGAGTTTTTTTGAATTCAATAAACCTGCAGATTCATCACCCACTATAGTTTTGGAAGCTTTTAAGGTATATATGAGAGGTCTGATGCAAAATTTGGCATCTTTTGAGAACAAAAAGTGGGAATGCCTAATAAACCAATTAGAAAGAGAAATTAATACAATGGCACAGATTCATAGTACCACATTCAACTCAAAAATGTATAAAGAGATAATACATAAAAAGGCTCAATATAATCAATTGACAACTGAAAGGACAGAATCTTTAATTCATTGCACTAGATCTAATTATTAGTTTATGACAGATACACCTTTGAAATTATTAATGTGGCAAACTAAAAAAGACCAAACTCAAAACTCTATAATTACAATTAGAAATTCAAAAGGAGAAATTTGTGATAAGCCAGCAGTGATTAATGCCTGTTTCTTACAATTTTATAAGCAGCTTTATACTTCAAAATATGCTGAAGATGAACAAGATATAGATCTATTTTTAGATTCAATTTCTCCATCAGTAATCTCTGAGGATATAAGTAAAAGCTTGGAGGTTCCAATATCAGATCATGAAATAATGGAGGTTATCCAGGACCTTGCTATCAATAAAGCCCCAGGCCCAGACGGCATTCGAGTTGAGTTGTATAAAAAATGGAGTTCTATTTTTATTAAACCTTTAAAATTATTATTTGGATCTTTTCTGTAATTACAGAAAATTCTCGAGATTTTCAAGGAGGCCATTATCCAGGTCTTTTAAAGAAGGACAAAGACTCGCTGAGCTGTGCATCATATAGGCCCATCTCCTTGTTAAACACAAATTATAAAATATTTACAAAAATAATAGTTAAAAGATTGGAATGTATTGTGCCAACATTAGTTCATCAAGCTCAAAATGGATTTATTAAAGGCAGATCATTAATGGAAAACATAAGACACACCTTAAACATAATAGCCTTAAATAAACAAGATGATGCTGCATTAATGGTGACAGATGCTGAGAAAGCATTTGATAGACTAGAATTGCCATACATTTTAGCAGTTATAAGGAAGATGGGCTTTGGTGCACAGCTCAGCAGGTGGATAAGACTTCTATATGATTCCACTAGTACAGTAGTAAAAGTAAATAACATCATATCAGCTAAGTTTCAGCTGGGTAGAGGTATAAGACAGGGATGCCCATTCTCCTCTCTGATGTTTGCAATGATAATTGAACCACTAGTGTTAGCTATAAGAACTGACTAGGGGATTAGTAGTACTGATATTATGAACAAAGAGGAGAAGATAGGCTTGTACGCAGATCACATAATGCTTTATTTGACCAGAACAGAAAAGTCAATCCCTCAATTAATTTGAATTACAACACAATTTAGTAAAATATCTGGTTATAAAATTAATTGGTTAAAAACCACAATTTTGAAATTAAATTCTAACTTACACATTCATCAACGAGTGAATATACATATGCAAATAACAATGACTACCATTAAATATTTGGGAGTAAAAAGTGTTGCAGATCTATTAAATATGTATAAAGTTAACTTTGAAGATTGGATTATTAAAACAGAAAAAGACCTATTAAAGTGGAATTCGTTATACTTAATTTTGATAGGCAAAATTAATTTGCTTAAAATACAAATTTTGCTGAAACTCCTCTTCCTTTTTCAGGACTTAGCAATACCAAGACCCCAAACTTTCTTTAAGCAAATTAAAACTGCAGTAACACAATTTTAATGGAAATATTCAAACTCTAGAATATCATGGAGGACTTAACATTGCCAAAACAAATTGGGGGACAAGCGTTACCAGATTTTTATGAATATTATTTAGTGGTACAAGCTGTACAGGGCTGGCACTGGATTCAGAAAGGTAACCTCAATTCTTCGTCAACAGCAATGGAAACCAAAGTGCAGTACTATCCCTCTTTGGCTAACTTACTGTATTCCTCCACACCATGAAAAAGAATGCATAATTCACTGGTGACTACTCAAACTACATATACTGTATATGTTGGATACAACTTCAGAAATTGATAGGTGAAAAGAGGTTTACATCAGAATACACACCGATATATAATAATTATGATGTTCTGCCATATAATTCAAGAAGATTTAAAGAATGACAACATCATGGGGTACAGAAAGTTGGAGATATCTGGGAAAATAATATGCTGAACACATTTGATCAATTAGTTGACCAGTCTGGTATTTCTAGAAATTAAACTCTGCAATATAATCAGCTGAAAAGGTATCTAAATAAGAATAGAGAAATAATTAAGATCATAGAAAAAACAATTCTAGTAGATACCTTAACAAAAAACTCTGATGGGAAATGATTGATTTCAATGCTGTATCAGGCCTTACAAGATTAATTGGAAGGAAATATTAATAATTTTAAGACTAAATGAGAGAGAGATCTGGGAGCGTGTCTGACAGAGGAGTTATGGAGTGAAGTTATGGATGCATATCTTAATAATGTACTCTCAATTAAAATGTAGCAGATTCAGATGAATATAGTACATAGAATATATTATACTTCTAAAAAAATGCATGAATTTAATGTCACTTTATCTGATAAGTGTCCAAGATGTCCAAAAACTACAGGAATTTTGGTTCACCTTTTAGGCTCATGCCCATATCTCTCAACGTTTGGTCTAAACTGAAATATGCATGCAATCCTACTTTTGATAAAAATATAAAATTATCCATTTGTTAGATTGCTGGGAGTCTATCCTGAAAAAGAACTATTAGTTGGACCACAAAGAACATTTTTAACATTATTAACAGTGGTGGCAAAAAATGCATCCTTATGAAGTGTAAGGATACAGATCCTCCTGTTTTTAAGGCCTGACTGAATTTGATGATTGATATCTCAAAATTGAAACAAACCTGGTATAGAAAGAATGGAAAGTATGCAGAGTTTGAAAAAATATGGGCACTGTTCCTAGTGGCAATAAAATCAAACACTGTCTAATTGGATAATTGAAGAACAGTGGTTAGGATAGTTCCTGGAACCCCCTCTTCGTAAATATGATGACTAGAGATATGAGACCTTGCCAGAGGAATTTCCTATGATGGAAAAGGAGTTCTAATCCTATCTGAACTGAGGGAAAAAAGGAAAAAAAAATTGAAACAAAAAAAGAACTAAGGGGTCTGATAGATATGTTGTGTTTAATTTCCATCGTATATCTTGTTCAGGTGTCTCAGTTAATGAAAAGGATATTTTCAGGAAAAAGTGGTCTGAGAACTGTACTGGTGTCAATGAAAAGATGAGTGCTGAGATGTTTTTTGAAGTGAAAAAATGGTCAATGATGGAGGTGTATTTCCCCCGTTTAAATGTAAACTTATAGCCTGACTCAGATAGTGTATTGCAATGGGTAAGATTCACTAGCTGGATGCATTTTTTCAGGGCATTAGAATTACAATAAATTTTCTTTGAGTCTCCCCTTACTTACTGGTAGGTCACAGTTAAAATCTCCACCCAATCTTGTGCTAGTGTTTGTTACCAAATATGGCTGAATTGCTTGTATGAGGCCCACTCTTTCCACCTTTGTCTGCAGTTCATATACTGAAATGATTCTGTATGGAACTCCATTCCATTTCCCATCCAGAATTAAAAGTCTGCCCAGGATAAGGTCTATCAACTTTACCAGGAAGAAAGAATATGAATGAAAAAGAATTGCAGTCCCATCTGCCTTATCCAGTCCGAAGGACCAATAAGATGGACCCCAGGTCCACTCAACTCGGAATAAATGAACTTGGTCAGATGGATATGTCCAAGTTCCTTGTAGAAAGCTAATGTTTACATTTTGTTCATGAATGAAGGAAAGGACTGCTTGCCTTTTTAGGGGATTAAAGAGGCTGTGGATGTTTAAAGACCCAGCTGGTAAGGAGACCATTTTAATCAATTTTTTTCTTTTTTTTCCCTTTATACCCCACTATATTATTGCTAGTGGAAATATCATCCTGATCCTGGGATTCAGTCTCCCCTACCTTAACCTCCATGTCTATGTCTCCCCAGGCTGGGGATAAAATAGCAAAGGGATTATCTGATTCTAGATCCAATTTAATGGATGACTTTTGGGAGGGAAGGGGTTAGATTTAAAAATTCTCATAGATCTTCTTCTTGGGAGGGGGCAGGTGCCAGCTATTTTGGGGGGGAGGCATTTGCAACCTTACTAGGCCCTTTTGTCTGTTCTTAATAACAAACTAGGGTAAGTAGCTCAGCCTGAGGTACATTAGGCCTACCAAGATCTTCCTTATGGGGGGATTTTCCTGCTTATCCACTGTAGGACCTTGGGGACTCCTCCTAGCTGGGGTAGGGGAGCAAGGGGGAGAGGGGATCTTGGTTGGGGGAGTTCATTCAGAGACTTCCACTGCATCCTGTGCCTGTTGAATTATCAGTTCAGGGCTGTTACAAGAGGCTTTGTTTTTCACAGCCCAGGGACACTCTGAAAACAAAACATGGCCTATTTCTTCACAAAGGTCACATTTGGTGTGATTTGCACATTGATGGCTAGTATGACCTATTTCTCCACAATTCTCACACCTTGGCCTATCACATACGCTAGATAAATGAGTTCTAACTCCACATCGGTAACATGTCCTGGGCTGCCCAGCATAAAAACATACCCCTCTATCACTTCCCAACATAAGTGAGTTAGGAACCTGTGCTAAGCCAGACTCTGATAGGTTCAGTTTTACTTTCTATTTCCATCCTCAAATCTAAAATGATTCAGAATCAGGTGTGGCCTCAGGGGTACTGAGGGCCTGACATTTCTGGGACAACCAGTAAGTGATGTAGCCAATGTGAACCCCCTCATTCCTGAACATAATGGTAATGAATTTAATGAGGGTCTTTGTGAGAGGAATTACTAAAAACGGAGACCACAAGGGAGAAAATTTGACCTGATTGTACTTTTCCCAAAATAAGTCAAGTGCATATGAAGACCTAAAACTGACATCATAATTATCTTCCCCACATATGTTTATGAAGGCAAAAACAACTCTGGGTGACAAATGGAGAGAGTCTTTTATTAGGGTTTTTCCAACAAAATGTCTATCAGGCTTTATTTCTAGTCCCTCTTTATATCGGATGTGAACTACATTCCTCCTTGGTGCTGCTTCTTTATGTATTCTTTGAAATAATTTGGATAACAAAAGTTTTTGAGGCAGAGGTTTTTTTTGCTGGTTGTTTGATGTTACTTTGCAACTGTTCTCTTTTTTTCACTTTATCTTTTTATTGAAGGTTTTCATAAAAGAGAACAAACAGATAATACAGGTACACATCATCTTCCAAGTAAGGAATAGAAGCATCAAATATTCAAAAAATAAACAAAAAAAAGACAGTGTATATAGTTTATATGAAAGAAGTCACTGTGTTTGGACTAGGCGTACGTCTTAACAATAAAAAACATGGCCACAAGTGAATAATAAAAGGATTATAATAAGTTAGGAAACAGTTGAATTAGAATTATCCACTGAATATAGAAGGAGGTGCCAGTAAGCGTCTGGGTTTAGCATAAAACTGATTACATGAAGTTACATATAACAGAGTACAGTAGATACACTGGGAGAAGAGGGAATAGATGTGGATGACTTTTAGGAAGAGAATAGAAGAAAATAAACAAAAAAGAATAGTAGAGGTAAGAAAAGAAGACAAAGAGACCAGACTAAAGAAAGAAGAATATCTGTTCCAGAGAGTGGTGTTGTCTCTAATCTGAAGTATAAGTAATGGAGTAAAAAGGAGGGGGGTGAATGCTTAAATATTAGGGTTTAGGGATGATAGAAGTGTCAATATACTTGAAATAGTCTTGCCAGCAACTATGATATATATTGAGTCAGTCATGGGTACTGTGCGATAATCGGTCTAGAGATGCATACTGAGATCAATTTTGAAGAACATCAGAAAAGGTTGGTACTTGGGTTGATCTCCAGTTCATGAAGATCAAGCATTTTACTAGACGAAATGGTATATTTAGCCATCTGAAGTGTGCATGAGAGAGGGTAATATTGCTTGAAGTCAGTATACCTAATAATAAAAATTTCAGGTCTAAGGAGATTTTTTTGTCTGATTTCTCTAGAGGCAAATGTATGAACTTTATGCCAGAGCTTATTGATAGGAGTACAGGCCCACAGGATATGAAAAATATCACCATTAGGTAGTTTGCATCACCAGCAATTATTGTTATTTAAGTATCCTATATGATTGAGTACCAAAGGGGTTCAATGCCAAGAGTGTATGATTTTAATTTAAATTAAGGAACTACTTGCATCTTTGAATGTGATATGAGAAATATGCCAACATTTACTCCATTGTGTATCCGTGATGTTATAGTTAAGAAGGGCGCTCCATTTGCTATTAGCTGATAGAGTTTGCTCAGGTAAGACATCCATGATATCTCTATAGATGGAACTATTCCATTTTACAGCTAATTTATTCCAGTGAGAAATGTATTGATCTTGTAAATTATGATTATGGATATAATGAGAGAGAGAGTTATAAGCAGTCATATTTGTAAATACTTCCAGAAGTCTTGTTTGGGAATGTTCCAGGTTTTCTGTAGTTCTAGAAAGGTTTTGAGAGTGAGTGAGTTCTGGTCTAGAATGTCCCCTAAGAAAAAAATACCTTTGTTTCTCCAAGAGCAACAGTAAATAGTTTGATTCTCCAGAATAATTAAAGGGTTACCCCAAGGGGGGGGGTATAGAACCAAGGGGTTGGATTAGATTTTAAGAGTTTGTGGGTAAGCTTCCAGTAAAGCACAGAGGCTGAATGGTGGGATGCAATTTTAATTTGGAAGGAAGAGGGCTAAAGATAAAGGCTGTAGGAATTCCTCCAGGGGAGGATACAGATTCCATTGTAACCCATAGCTGGGTGTGAGATGAAGGTTTATGGAACCACTCGATAGTTTGAGAGGTCTGGGAGGCCTATAAGTAAGCTTTAAACCAAGGGAGTCCAAAACCTCCTTTCTTCCAATGTGCGCAAAGCTTGTTATGACTGAATCTCAGTGGTTTACCGTCCCATATAAAATTGCTGAGTAACTTGTCGAGTTTGGAGAGAAAAATAGCTGGTAAAGTTAAGGGAATATTGGCAAACAAATAGAGAATTTTGGGTGTGATAGTCATCTTGATGGCCACTATTTTTCCCATAAAAGAAAGATTAAGGAGTTTCCATCTGTCCAGGATAGTCTTGATATTATCAAATAAGGGGTTAAGGTGTATATCCCAGGTTTCTTCTACGTTGTGGCTTATTTTAATTCCTAAGTAAGTAATACCTTGGGGTGACCAGCGAAAACCAAGAGGTAGATTGATAAAAAGGTTTACAGTGGTCATTAACAGGTAGTGTCTCTGATTCTCCATAATTGAGAGTGAGGCCTGAGATATTTGTGAAATCACTGAATAAGTTAATGAGCAAGGGTCCAGCCTCTTTTAAATTCTCCAGTAGAATTAGATGGTCATCCGCATAGGAGAGAGATATGTATCTGGAACTGCCAATGGGTATACCTTTAATATCAATGGATTGACGTAGACAATGGCTCCATGGCTAAAATGAACAGAGAAGGCGATAAAGAACATCCTTGTCTGGTTCCTCTTGCAAGTTGAAAAGGGGGACAGAGGGTGGAATTAGTAAGAATTTTTGCTATTGGTGAGGTGTATAGTAACCTATTCCAAGAACAGAAGGTATGAGAGAAACCAAAGTAAGATAGAACTTGATAAAGGTAGTTCCAATTTAGAGAATCAAAAGCTTTCTCAAAATCAATGGCTATAGCTGCTGCATGTGTTTTGAGAGATTTGGCTTTGTGAATTAAGTTGAATGAAGAATGTAAATTATCTGAACCAGATCTGTTCTTAATAAACCCTGCTTGTGAACAATGAGATAATTTAGGAATCAGGGGTTCTAAAGAAGAGGTTAGAAATTTAGCGAATATATTTCCATCTGTATTTAAAAGTGAAATAGGTCTATAATTGTCCTTCTTAGGGATTATTGTGATAATTGCTTCGGTGCACGTTGAAGGAAGTTTACCTATATGTGTAGCTTCTTGAAAAATATCAGAAAGAATCGGGCATAAAGTGTCAAAAAATAATTTATAAAAGTCTCCAGGAAATCCATCTACTCCCGGAGATTTACCAGACTTTAAAGAAGACAAAGCTTGCTGCACCTCTAGGAGGGAAAAAGGTTCTTCTAGAGAATCACTTCAGAAACAGAGTGATGGAGTAAATGAAAGCTATTTAAAAATTGTTGTATATGTAAATCAGGTGAGGAATTGGGGTTAGAATATAAATTGTGATAAAACTCTTTCATAATGTGATTTATAGAGAGGTTGTCAGTGTGGATTGTACCATAACAGTTCTTAAGAACAGAGATATGCCGCTCAGATTGAAGCACCCTACGCTGATAGGAAAGAAGTTTCCAATTTTTATCTCCTTGTTTCCAATATCTATGTTTAAGTTTAAATAAAGCTAACTCAGTTTTATGGGAGATTAATTTGTTTATTTTGATTCTTAGTTGGTGAATTTTGAGGTGGAGCTGGGAGTTAGCATTTTGTTTGTTGGAATTAAAATACAGTTGTTCTTTAGCATTAAGTGATTTTTCTCTTTTTTTTAATCTTATTTATTGTAATTTTTATTTGTTCCAACAGTATACTTACACACACATATCCCAGGGTTAGTCCCTGGCTCACATCCCCAAACTGGATATGGATACCATATACATCCCCATAACCATTTACAATCACAGTTATATTTTATCAAGGGCATAAGCTTAGATCCAGTTTTGCCTAATGTTACCTTCCATACTATTCCTTGAAATTTGGCTCTAATCCAGTCTACTACTTAACTTGAATTGTCTTACTAGTATCTTCTCAAATTTCAAGGCAGGTAGTATCATCTCCGGACATAACTCTAATAACTGTGTCCCTAGGAGAAAGAGAGAATCCATCCATATCTGCCAAAAGTGAAAACATGCTAATCCAGAAAGAGACCATCTCCTGAGAGTAATATGCCTCCATTAGTACCACAATTACACTATACAAGCTCCTATATTTCCATACAGTCTTGTCCCATTCTCCCATTTTCCTGAGAGAAACCATCAAACAAGCTAAACTCCTTCAGACAGACAGACCTGTGTCCGGCACTCTCAATTGTATCGAGTATACTGCCTCTGCATCTCCATCTTTTATCATATACTTCTTTTCCTTCTGTTACCATTTGCCTTTTAAGTCTGTCCAAACTTGCAGTCGGTCCTCAACCCATTGGTCATAGCTATAACACTATCACTTTTCCAGTATCTAATGACAAAAGCTTTAACCACGGAGGACATCAAAGACACATGATACTTGGCTGAGTTCTTTAGTACCACTTGCATGTCCCCTAACAAGCATATCTCTGGTTTGATATACTCAGAGTAATTTAGTAACAGATCCATTTTTTGACCAATTTGAATCCACAATGGTTGGATTATAGGGCAGCTCCACAATACATGCTGCAAATCCCCTGATTCTGCTCCACATCTAAAACACAGGTCTGTCTGTCTGAGTTTTCTAGAACATAATTTAACAGGAGTATAGTAGATATTTGATCAAATAAAAAACTGCATGATTTTATACTTCGATATAGGCAAGATCTTAATATTTCTCCAGATTTCTTCCATTCAGGCATCAAAGGATAAAGTTTTCTCCAGTATCCTATCATCTGAGCTTTAACTTCCACACTATAAAAGTCCAACAACACCCTATAAACTTTTGAGAGGGGTGTTGTAAGAGGTCTATCTCTTTCAAATGGTCCCAAGTAAATAGTGTTCGCCCCTTTCCTTATTATCCCGTATAAATTTCTGAACTAGATTTGTAATTTGAATCATTTTGAAAGGATCCCATGCTCTGTCTTGCACTGGTAGTTCCACCCTATCCTCTAATATAAGGTCTGACAGGATCAGGCCAGACAATTGTGGCACCCATTGACCACTAATTACTTGTCCTCCTAGGTGAAAGTTAGGGTTTCCTATTACGGCTGATTTCTGGTTCCTTCTGTGCCCTCCTTTGATCGAGTTCAGCAGATCCCACCATGCTTTAACTGATTTATTAATTGGTGATTGCTTTCCTTCCGCAAAGCCTCCGGGTCATAAATAGCATTGCAGCAGGGAGAATTTTAGGTCCTTAGCATAAGCTGTTCCAGCTGAAGCCATGTTGGAGTGTATCCTCACTTTTCACTCCTTGTCCACCGCCCCTACGCACTCCAGGTGACCTGCAACATAATATAGGAAGAGGTCCGAAGCTTAATCCCACCCCTTGGAGTAAGGGAGGCGAAACAGCAAGTGTTCCTCCTAGGAGGTTTGGAGTCCCACAGAAATTTGAGATTACCTTCTGATATCATAAACCTCTTCGGGATGCTATAGGGTGACAGATAGATCGGTATAATAATCTGGTAGGAGATTCATTTTAATCAATCCCAGTCTAGCAGTTAAATTTAAAGAAGTTTATTTCACCTTAAATGTCAGTTTTAATTATAACTAGCAAGTTGCCCACATTTTCCTCCACCCCATCCCTCCAATCTAGAAGTGATCCAGATTCCCAGATACTTAATTTTTCCCAGCCCAGTTAATCTTCAGGTGTTCAAGTCTGCTCTATGCGTAAATGGTAAGCGAGAATTTGAGTTTGCTTAAGTTTAATTTATAGTTAGATACCTCTGAAAATTTCCCAATTACTTCCAATGCCTTTTGGAAACTAGCAGCGGGGTTGCTTAAATGTAACAAAATATCATCAGCGAATACCGAGAATTTGAGCTCAATCCCTTGAACCTCAATCCCCTGAACCCTGGGCTCCATATTAAGTGATCTTAATAAAGGTTCCAAATAAATGTTAACTAAGATTGGTGACAAGGGGCAGCTCTGCCTAGTCCCGTTTTGCAAAAGGAACTCCTTAGATAAATAACCACTACATAAGACTCTAGCTGTAGGGGCTTTGTAAAGATTTTGGAGGTCTCTAAGAAAACCCTTCGGGAAGCCCATTCTCTCCATTGTAGCAAATAAAAAATTATGGGAGACTCGATCAGATGCCTTTTTGGTGTCAAGTGCTATCAGGGCCATAGCAGATTTTGAGTAGGAGGCCCTATGCAAAATGTGGTGCATCTTTCTTAACACGTCCTGCGCCCCCCTTCCTGACATGAACCCAACTTGGTCCCGACTAATTAGTAACGGTGCAACTTTCAGAACCCTATTAGCCAGAACCTTTGTAAGTATTTTATTATCTTGGTTGATTAAAGCAATGGGTCTATAATTACCTGGCAGGTCCCTAGGCTTATCTGGCTTAGGAATCAAGGTAATGTAATAATGTAAGCTTGGTATAAGGGAGGATGGGGAACTCCATCGTTCATAATGTTTGAGAATAAGTCTATGAGCAAAGGGATTATTGTCCCTAGGTGGACTTTATAAAATTTTGCAGACAGGCCATCCAGCCCTGGCGCCTTACTATTTGGAAGGTCTCTAAATACTTCCCTGATCTCTAGTTCCGAGATTGGTGCAGCTAATGCCCGGGCTTGCCCTACTTCCAATTTGGGCAACGGTATATCATTAAGGAACCTTTCAATTGCTACCTCCGTACTGGTACCCCCCTCTTGATAAATCCCTGAATAATAATCCACAAAAGTATCCACCATTTTCTGCAGTTCTGAAATACTCCCTCCCCCAAAATTCACTGCCATGATCGTTCTTTCCGCCTCCCACTCCTTAATTCTATGAGCCAATACATGGCCAGGCACATCCCCTTGCAACAAATATTTAGCATTTAGTCTTTCCAGCCAGCGATCTGCCCTAAGGTTCAATATACTTCTGTATTGTTCTCTCAAGTCCCCTAATTCCTTATCCATTTCTTTGCATGAACCTTCTAAAGGTAGTAATGATTTAATGGCCCCAACTAGAAATTCTTCCCATGCTCTATTCAGTTTATTCTGCCTAGAGGTATATTCATAGATACATAGATACATAGATACATAGATACATAGACAGTGTCGGCAGATAAGGGCCTATGGCCCACCTAGTCTGCCCATTTGAGCTTGTAAGTTCAGTTTGTTTTCCTAGAAGTCTATTTCCCCTTACCCCTGACCACTAGAATTCCTTTATGTCTATCCCATGCATTCTTAAATCCCGTGATTGTTTCAGCCCCCACCACTTCCTCTGGCAGGGTGTTCCACTTGTCCACCACCCGTTCTGTGAAGAAATTCTTCTCATGTTTCCTCTGAATCGTCCTCCTCCAACTTCATCCCATGCCTCTAGTCCTGAAACATCTTTTCGCTTAAAATAGTGTTTTCCTGCACCCTGTTCCTCCCTGTAAGATACTTGTATGTCTCTATCATATCCCCTCTCTCCTCCTCTCCTCCAGGGAGTACATGTTCAGTTCCTTCAACCTGTCTTCATAGGACTTGTGATGCAATCCATGCACCATCTTTGTTGCCCTCCTCTGAACCTTCTCTACCCTGTCTATGTCCTTACGTAGGTATGGTCTCCAGAACTGTACACTGTACTCCAGGTGGGGCCTCACTAGTGTCTTGTATAGGGAATTATGACCTCCTTTTCCTGCTGGTGATGCCCCTGCTCATACATCCCAGCATCCTATTTGCTTTACCTGATGCCTTGTCACACTGTTTCTACCTTGAGGTCATCAGAGATGACAACCCCAAGATCCTTTCCTGCTTGGTGCATGCTATATCCTCACCCCCAACTGATATATTGTGCCAGGGTTTTGTGCCCCATATGCATTATCTTGCACTTCTTTGCATTGAATTTCAACTGCCAAACCCTGACCATTCTTCAAGTTTCTGCAGGTCCCTTCTCATTCTGTCTACACCCTCTGTGTGTCTACTCTGTTACAGAGCTTTGTGTCATCAGCTAACAGTGAAATTCTGCCTTCTAGATCCTGTGCAATGTCACTGATGAAGATGTTGAATAGGACCGGTCCTAGCACTGATCCCTGTGGTACCCCACTGGTCACTCTTCCTCTGTGGAGTGACAGCCATTTACCACCACCCTCTGTGTCCTGCCACCCAGCCAGTTACCTACCCACACACTACTGTCCTGCCCACACCCATATTCCCCAGTTTGTGTATAGTCTCTATGTGGCACAGTGTCAAAGGCCTTGCTGAAGTCCAGATAGGCCATGTCCACTGCCCTCCCTGATCCACCTCCCTAGTCACCCAGTCAAAAATTCAATGAGGTTGGTCTGACATGACCTCCCCTGGTGAAACCATGCTGCCTTGGGTCCTGTAGTCCATTGACAACCAGATGTTCCACCAATCTCTCCTTCAGTAGTGCTTCCATGATCTTTCCCACTACCGAGGTGAGGCTGACTGGTCTGTAGTTCCCTGCTTCCTCTTTGTTCCCACTTTTGTATATTCCTGTGCCATTCCTTCGTATAATACCTTACAAGCTGGCCAAGCTAGTTTCTTGTCCTCTAATGTTGGGATTTGAGTTTGAATGATCCCCTTAAGTACCTCCTCCAACTTAGACACCATACTGTCCTCCGCAAATATCCCTTCATCTAGTCGCCATTGAAATGGCCTTGGGGGAATGTTATCCAGTTCCCATAGCAACCTGATCGGAGAATGATCAGATAGAACCCTATTATAAGTATTCAAGCCTTTGATACCTCTCAACCCTTTCCTACTAACCACAAAAAAATCAATCCTAGTATGTGTCTTGTGGACCCCAGAGTAGAAAGTCATCTCTGTATCCCCTCTCCTGTACATTCTATATGGATCTACTATTGCTGCTGCTTCTAAGAATCTGTTTAAAGCTCTCTGCGGGGGAGTAGGTGGTTTATTTGAGGCAGGGTTCCTGTCTATCTTATTATCAAAGCAGATATTCCAGTCTCCTGCCATGATAAATGGGGTCTGAGGGAGTGTAGTAATATCAGCTTCTAGCGAAGCAAAGAATTCTGACTTAGTTGGAGTAGGGCCATAGATTGAAGCACAAGAAAATGGGCATCCCAAGATTGAACCCACCACAAATATCCCCTACCATTCTCTCTTGATTGGGTTCGTTCAATTACATATGGGCAATGCTTTCTGATTACACACTACCACCCCCGATGTTTTACTTTTCCCAAGCTCCTACTACCTTTCCTACCCAACCTCTTAAGAAGGTTTACTCTCAGACAATAAGTGAGTTTCTTGAGTGCAGCAATATGCACCCCAGTTGATTTATATACTGCAGTACGACCAATCTTTTTTTCTCCCCTGAGACCTTTCACATTCCATGAAAGAAGTTTATGTTACCATCTTCATGTCACAGCCCCAGCTATTCACTCATATGTTGTATCTTCTTTACCTCATGCTTTATGGATTCTCTCTCACCTTTCCCCCAGTATCCCCCTTCCTACCTCCCCTGATCCTTCGATCGCTCTCCTCAATCCTCATGAAACGTGTATGGAGTCGGCCCCGAGATATCTCTGAACCCCCTCAAATCCCAGCATATCATCCATTGAATGACCCCCACATTTCCCAACCCTGACATTGAGATTTAGCTTAGCTATCACCTTTTAGAGCTTTTCACCAATGACCAAAAGGAAAGAGCTTAACAGCCCCACCACCAATACATAACCCAGCTTGATAACAGGCAAGGAGCCTTTCCCCACCAAACCTTTCACTCTTGTATCTTGTCCAAGTAACAATACCACTGAAAAAAAAAGAGGGGGTAACTAGCCATACAGACCCGCTAGATAAACTGCCAAAGGGCTTCGATTCACCCCTTCTTGACACTTTCAATTGGCATAGCCTCAGACACAGAAAGTAGAACGATAGTAAAAAACAGTCAGTCTCTATTTCTCCAGTCCAAAAGCTGGTCGAGATCAGGAATTAGTTATCCCTGCCAATTTCACAATATTTCCGGTGTTACTGATCACATCGTAGCTGCATGCCAGCGCCTTGCCAAACCCTCTTTACTTCAAGTCATCAACTTAAATAGTTCTGGTAGTTCAATTCTGAGGCTTTCCAAGGCTTCAGTTGCTGTAAGATAGAGTCTGTCTCCTTTCAGAAGTTTCACTGTTAGTGTAGCTGGATATTGCAATCGGAATTTCAGACCCGCTAGATACAGCTTCTTTTTTATCTCCGCTTATTCTTTTTGTTTCTCTCTCACTGAAGGCACTAAGTCTTGAAAGATCCATATTGAAGCCCCATTCCACTGCAAGGTTCTATTTGCTTTCGCTTTATTCAGCACATGAGTCTTTTCCTTATAGTTTAGAAACCTCATGATAAGAACTCGAGGTCAAGCTCCAGGTGGGGGTGTCTCTCTCAATGACCGGTGCACCCTCTCAATGTTATATGAGTCACCAAATGGCGAGGGACCAAATAGTCTCAGAAGAAAGTCCTGCATAAAGGTTACACAGTCCGAGCCTTCCGTTTTTTCAGGTAGGCCTGCCATTATTAAATTGTTTCTCCGACTACGTGACTCTTGGTCCTCCAAATGCTCTTCAAGTTTTTTAACTTGCCTTTGAGCCCAATCATTTCTAGGTCTATGGCCCCCATTTTTCTCTCCTCTGCGGTTCACTCTAGCCTCTACATCCCCACCCTTTGTGATAAGGCATGTAACGAGGTTTCAGTATGGTAAAATCCAATCTAGCCCTGCAGAAGCTGTTTGATTTCGCTGATATCCTGCGAAGTTGAGTGCCCTCCTTGGGCTTCTGTTTTCGAATCCTTGGCCTCATCTGGAGACGGGGAGTGGGGCTTGAAACATTTGGCCACCGGCACTCTTGCAGCGAGAGGCTCGGGGCTTTCAACTTCTAACTCAACCATTTCGCTCTCCTGGCCCGCCGTTGCTAAGTTGATCTGTTCCATGGTACAATTAAGCCTGAGACGATCACCACTACATAGGGCTCGCCTAGTCATCAGAGATCCTCGCAACAACCAGCTCCAGCTTAGGGGGTCAAATAGAGCTTAAATCTTTTATTTTATCTGCTGAAACTCAAGCGCGATCTCGGAGACGTCTGAACCCTGCTAGCTCATCACGGGATCCCAGTTTTAAGGGATTTTTCAAGATCAGCTAATTGTTGCTCTCTTCATTTTTTTCAGTGGACTGCAAAGCTAATTATTTTCCCTCAAATCATGGCTTTGAGGGCTTCCCATACATTGCACGTGGAGGTGTCTGAGGCATTATTATAAGAGAGAAATTCTTTAATCTGTGATTTAACGAAAGGTAGGAAATTGGGATTTTTAAAGAGAAGTGGGTTAAGACGCCAAAAAGAGGATTTTAGTTGAGGTGAGCCCCAAAAGAGATGCAGTTTAACTGGAGAATGGTCCGAGATTACTATGGGATGAATCAGTGAATCAATAGTTTTTTTCCATTATGACAGGGGAGGCAAACCAATAGTCAATTTGACTGTATGATTTGTGTAATGAAGAATAAAAGGAGAAATCTTGGTCACGAGGGTAGAAAAGTCACCAAACGTCACATAGACCTAAATCTTTCAGAAGTAGTGAGAGGGCCTTAATTCTTCTGGGGTGTGCATCTATGGGCATGTTGCTCCTGTTTATAGTAGCTTCTAAAGCAAGGTTAAAATCTCCTCCAAAAATTATTGGGATGTGGTCTGAGCTGGCAGATAGAATCTGCTGGGCTAGGTTATGGAAAAACTATGAGGGAATCAGCATTGGGGGCATAAGCATTGACAAGCATAAGGGGACCAGAAGGGGTATTTAATTTAATGATTACCCATCCGCCTTCTGTATCAGAGATGGAGTTTATAAGGGACCATTTAAGGTTTTTATGAATGAGTATAGCAACTTCTTTTTTTCTAGAAGAAAAAGAAGATTTGTAAATTTGACCGACCCAAACTTTTTTAAGTCTAACTACATCCTCTGTTAGTAATTTAGTTTCCTGAAGGAAAGCAATATGAGCTTTATGTTTTTTAAGGTAGGAAAGAATTTGTTTTCTCTTACATGGAGAGTTAAGTCCCTTCACGTTCCAAGAATATGAAAGTAGATCAGACGTAATGTCACATTAAGAAAGTAAGATAATAATTGGAACTGTGAGGGACATATAGGTAAGATATAGGGTGGATGAGGAGGTAGGAAAAAGAAAAGGTGTATATAAGATGGTATGCAGGATCATTCAAGTTGACCAAATAAAGTATGCAAAGCATAATCAGCACAGATATCCTTATATATACAAAGTAAATAGACAGAAAAAATGGAGACATTTCTTATCAACTACACTACAACACACTAATAAACAAGAAAGGATATTCCTTAAGAGAGCGGAGAGATATGAGTCAGTTAACCAGCTGGGGACTATCTCACCACACCCCATGGCATCAGAAATTGGAATAGACCAGAAGGGACCAACTGGGAAGGAAAGAAAAGTTGGTCAGAGCTTGAGGTCTAAACCTGATAATATTATGAAGGCAATAATAATGAATTAACTTGATCCAAAAGTAGCTATGCCATATAAAGCAGAGAGCTGTATTAACCTCAGTTTACTAAAACAGCTAATATGCATAAAAAGAGAAAGAACAATATGCCAGAACTTATAAAACACATCCAACAATAATAAAGATAATAGAAGTACCAGCTTTTTACAGCTAGAAACTTGTAGGTGCTGGGAAGAAAGCCAGTATTGCCTTAACATTTGCGATCAGGGGAGTCAGGTACTTGAAAACTATGTTATAGGTTAAAGAATAAACAGTAATTACTGCATTCAGCCAGAAGTTGAAAAAACTTCGGGTAAGATACAATGACTTGGTAAAGAGGGTTGCTTCAGGGTATATATTTAATGAAGGGAGTAGTGAATAAGGAGGGTAAAATATTGAGACCCCTACGCTTTAAGCCATGAAAGAATGGGGAAGGGTGTGGGATTTGTCTAGCTTCAGGGATGACTGCGGTCACAGGGTTATTTATAAATAATAGATATTAATACCCTTTACTCAAAAACTGCCTATGTGCAAAAAAAAACAAATATGGGGTTGTTAGGACTATTCAAGAGGCCCAACGAGCCCCATATAAGAGAAGAGAGCACAACAAGGGAGTGTACATTAGAATTATTAGACTTCAAGTAAATTAGGGTGCCAGAAGAACATATAAAATAGATACCCTGTGTGGCAGTACTCCGAAAATAGCTAGCAACTATAATATAATGTGAAGACTTTATGGTCAGATAGGAAGAACTAATCAGAAGTCTTAGTGTAGGGGTTTCAGAACTATCTGATGTGTTTGTAACATTAATTTAGTGAGTTTAATCATTGAAAAGAAGGAAATAATACAATGTCCAAGAAGTCATACAGCAAGGGTATCCCTAGATGTAGTTAATAGATGTGTAGGTGAGACAAACTGGGAAATTACCTTGTGTCCTGAAGCTGATATCATTATAGTTGTCCATAGAAAGGTGAGAAAGAAGTGGTAAAAAAAAAAAAACTTGCAGAATGCAGTAATATCCAGCAAATGTATGCCCAAATGTCATAGACATGGGGGAAGTTAACGAGCACCAGAGTCCCGATGATAACCTGAGTCAAAATGGCTAATAAGGACTGAAAAAGGTGTAGTTATAACCAACCGTGATGTACAGCCTTTCACAGTCACAACCTGCTAGGAGCAAAGTGATCAGGAAAGTGAAGGCTGCACAACATGAGCTTAGGCAGTAAAAAGGCTGGCTTTCGGCACTCAAACTCCTGATATTATACATCAGGAAGAAGTGAAGCAACCTGTAAACCAGCAACAAGTTCAAGTCGCCATTACTTTGTGAGCACTGTTAAAATTACTTTGGTTCATGCCCTTAGACCTAGCTTTACACTTCTTTTTAGGTGATTCTAAAGATTTAAGGGGAGAGCTGGCAACAGCCTCAACCCAAGAGGAATCTGCTGAAATGCTGCCCTGAAGTGCTATGCATGAGTTGGGCGAGGTATTGTCCACATTTCAGAATGATAGGCCCTCCTGTGATGAGTGCATGACTTCTGCCAGGAGGGCAAACTTGTTACTCAGTGGGATGGAGGAATCGACATGCGAGTGAGAGGCAGAGGTTTGACGCGGCTTGGGAGAGCCTTCAATCATGCAGCAGGAGTGTTTGGTAGAGTGAGGACCAGAAAGTATTTTTTCTTGGATTCAACTGGATTGTCTGTGAGAGGGAACAGCAGTGAGAGTATCAGCTGGGGCTTTCAAATCTGTGTTATTTCAACCCCGGACCTGTGCAGCAGTTACATCCTCTCAAGTGGACTCCAAGCTGCGGCCCTCTTCTACAATCGGTCCGGCCAAGGTTTCAATCCCTCGAATGGATTCTAGGTCACAGAATGGGCCCCCCCTTCCATGATCGATCTAACCAAGGTAGGAGAAGACTGAGAGATGCCCAGAAAATTAGCTAAGGCCTCAGGAGTGTTGAAATCTTTGAAAGCGGTACCAAAATAGAGACGCATTGTTGCTGGGTATCGCAGTGCACATTTAATTCCTTTTTGGTGCAACGTTTGTTTCAGGGGGGTTGTATGCTTTTCTTTTTATTGTCAGTTTCTTAGAGAAGTCCCTGTAGATATAAATCTTATGCTCCTGCCACACAAGGTCCCCCTACTTCTCTGGCACATCTCAGAATCAGCTCGGTATGTGCATAGTTAAAAAAACGGGCTATAATGGGTCTGGGGCTCTGGTCTTGATTAGGTCTGGGAACTAAGGTACAATGAGATCGTTCGAGGATCAAGGCTTGATCAGGAGGACTTTTTAACATTGCTGGTAAGACATGGAGCAGAAGTGCAGAAGTGTCTCCTAACTCAACACCTTCGGGGAAGCCGAAGAAATGTAGATTGTTCCATCTGTTGCGGTTTTCGATATCATTGATTTTGGATTATAAAGGTTTTACAGTGCGGTCCTGGCTTCAAATCGTGGCCTGTAAGTCGTGGATGGAGGTTGTATTTTTAATAATTGAATTTTCACTGTTGGTAATTCTATGTCTAACTGACTCAAGCGTAGTAGTATTATGATGAGTGGAGACTTTTAAATTGTTTATATCAGCCATTAGCTTGGAAAACATCTCTTCCACTCTGACAAGAGAATTAGGTTGCAGATTAGGGTCAGCCATAGTGCTGGTTGGTGAGGCCTGTCGGTCTGAAGAGCTGGCACAATCAAAATAGGAAGTTAAGGTCCCAAATAACTTACAGTATATGTGAGGCTGGTTGGTTACAGGTTGATCTTGAAGGCTGGTGCAGAAAAAAAGAACTTGATATGGATGGATGAGGTTAGATTACTGCTTTCCCTACTGAAAGATTGATTTATGCAGCCATCTTCTGCCTAGCCATGCAACTGTTTTCTAATGAAACATAGAAAACATAGAAATCTGATGGCAGATAAGGACCGCTTGGCCCACCTAGTCTGCCCATTTCCCTACCTAATGGACTAGCTGAAGATCCTAGTTAACCAACAGCCTACTTCCTCTTACCCCCCCATTAGAATTGCCTTATGTCTGTCCCATGCATTCTTGAATTCTCCCACTGTTTTTGACTCTACAACCTCCTCAGGAAGGCTGTTCCATGCATCTACAACCCTCGCTGTGAAGAAATACTTCCTCACATTACCTCTGAGCCGTCTCCCCTCTATCTTCAAATTGTGCCCCCTTGTTCTTGCACATCTCTTTTTCTGAAAGATGCTACCCTCTTGGACTTTGTTGATTCCCTTGAGGTATTTGAAAGTTTCTGTCATGTACCCCTCTCCCTCCTTTCCTTGAGGCTATACATCTTAAGCTCCTTTAATCTTTCTTCATATGTCTTCTGGTGCAGACCCAGTACCATTTTGGTTGCCCTCCTCTGGACAGCCTCCACCCTGTCTATGTCTTTGTGGAGATGGGGTCTCCAGAACTGTACACAGTACTCCTGATGTGGTCTTACCAACTGTTTATACAGGGGGCCAACAACTTCCTGTTTTCTACTTGTGATGCCTCTCCCTATGCATTACAGTATCCCCCCAGCCATCCTTACTGCCTTCTCACATTGCTGGCCCACCTTCAGGTCATGTGAGATGACTACCCCAGGTCCCTTTCCATTTTTGTTGTTGTCTGTATCTCACCCCTCTTTGTATACTCTTCCCCTGGGTTTTTGTTTCCCTGGTGCATTACTTTGCACTTCTTTGCATTAAATCTAAACTGCCATACATTTGACCATTCCTCCAACCTTGCCAAGTCCCTATTCATCCTTTTCACCCCACCTTGTGTATCAACCCTGTTGCAAATCTTTGTGTCATCTGCAAAGAGTCATACTTTCCCTTCCAGTCCCTTTGCAATGTCACTTATAAAGACATTAAAAAGGACCAGCCGCAGTACTGAATCCTGCATGGTACCCCACTAGTACCCCCCCCTTTCTTCTCTGTGGACTCCATTTACTATTACCTGCTGTGTCCTGTTGTCCAGCCAATGTTTTACCCAGGCTACCACCTTGGGACCCACTCCCAGGCTGGCTAATTTGTTTATTAATCTTTTGTGCTGGACTGTGTGAAATGCCTTGCTAAAGTCTAGGTAGGTCATGTCCATAGCCCTTCCCTAGTCTACTATTTTGGTCACCCAGTCAAAGAAATCAATTAGATTTGTCTGACATGGCCTTCTTGCTGTGAATCCATGCTGCCTTGGGTCCTGTGAACCACTGGCCTCTAGGTACTCAACAATTCTTTCTTTCAGAAATGATTCCATCATTTTCCCTACCACTTAGGTCAAACTGACAGGTCTGTAGTTTCCTGCCTCTGTCTTGCTCCCACTTTTGTGAAGGTGAAATCACATACACCCTCCTCTAGTCCTCAGGTACCACACCATCCTCCCATGATTTATTAAAAAGTGTAGTCAGTGATGTTACTAGTTCTTCCCTTAGTTCTTTTAGAATTCTGGGGTGAATCCCATCAGGCCCCATTGCTTTATCCACCTTTAGTTTTAAGAGTTCTTTCAGAACCCTTTCTTCTGTGAAAGGACTAATATCAACCCCCCTATCCAGAGTGCTTCTATTGACTGGATTAGGCATCTCCCCCTGCTTTTCCATTGTGAATACTGAGCAGAAGTATTTGTTCTGTATCCCTGCTTTTTCACTGTCACTCTCTGCCCAACCACCTTCTTCTTTATTCAACCTCAGTATCCCTACCTTAGTCTTTCTTTGCTCCCTAATGTACCTCTAAAAGGTTTTATCCCCCTTCTTAATCGAGTTGCTATCTTTTCCTCAGCTTGGGCCTTTGCTATTCTGACTGCCTTCCCCGTTTCCTTCTTTTTTAACTGGTACAGTTCTCTGTCCTGCTCCATCTGTGTTTCTTTATCCTTCCTGAATGCAATCTTTTTCTCCCTAACCTTTTCTGCCACTTCTTTTGAGAACCATAATGTTTTTTCTCTCATGTTGATTTGTTTATTTGCTTCACACAAAGGCTTGTTGCCTCTGTGATGGTGGTTTTGATGTTTCCCCATTGTTGCTCCACCCCACCTTCTTGCCTGTTTGCTAGTGCTTTTCTGAGGCACTCTCCCATTTTGACAAAATCAGCCCTCCTGAAGTCCAATACCTTCACTTTTGTATGGCTTGACTCTACAGCTAAGTTTATCATGAACCACACTGTTTGGTGGTCACTTGCAGCCTCCTTCTCATTTGGGCCCATGGAGTCCTTGGGCTGGGGGAGGAGGAGTTTACCCCGTCCTCAGATAGATCCTGTAGTATCCCCAATATACTGGTATTTTTGTCCAGATATCTTTCTTCTGGTGTAGGGCTAGGAAAAATACCATCTACTAGATTTATTTGTATGTCTCCTGAAACATTTGGCCACTATTCAGGACTTGTTTTTGAGAAGTTTAATACTGGGATCTGACCCTGGGTCTGGGAGCCAACTTCTTTTGGAATCCTTTTCTATACAGCAGCAGATACTGCATTCTTGGTGACCATTTGGAAAAGGGGTCAGAGGTTATGGGAGAGAGAGAGAAAAGGCAGATTGAAGGGTAGTAGATATGGGTTTGAGTTTTAACCCTTCCTGAGGGCTTCCAATTTTGTTTTCATGGTCAGCTGTTACATTTCTGTTAGCTAGTACAAGACCAGAATGTTTTTGTTTAGAGTCATTCCTTGGAGTTGTTTTCAGTTGGTGCCCCTTGCAGTAAAAGACAAAATAGTAGCATCAGGATGATGGTGGGAGCTTGTTTGAAAAATTATTTTACAGTCCAGTTTTGTGCCCTATATTCCAGGAGATTCATTTATAGTAGCTTTCAAATCTCCAGCATCTAGAGTGGTTTTAGACATTTGAGCCTCAGGGAGTAGAGAAATAACACTGATTTCCTCAGGCTGATTGATGCCAGTATCAGAAAAGACTTGCTGTACAAGCATTTATTTCCCACCACTAACCTCCTCCCATGGCTTTCAGCACACTCTACTCTCAGCGCTTCCACTGCCAGCTGTTACAGAACACAAAGTTTTAGAAGTAGGAGAGGAAATTATCTTTGGTGCTCTAGCAGGTGAGGCATCAGATCTAGCAGCTTCTTTTGAAGTAGATGCGTCATCGGGCTTACATGAAGGCTTGTCAAGAGGACTGCATCCCTTGTCAGGAAGGGCTCTGACACTAGTTGCTACATTAGTGCTTATAGGAGATCTTTTGCATGTTTATGTCTCATTTCTTCTGCCAAGAGCTCATTCATCAAATTATTATTATTATTTTATTATTTGGCATGGCTCAGTAAAGGTTTTATCAGCTGTGTTCTTCCATAATTGGCAATCAATATGAGTTAAGCTGATTACCCATCATCATATTACATACCATCTTACTTCTTTAAGGGTCCAAAAGTTACAGTCTACATTAAAGTTTTCAGTAATTATCTTAATTAATCTTACAACTATTTATTGCATCCTGAAAAGGGGACCAAAATAAATTAAATATAGCTGCCTGACCATTTCTTATATAGTATATACATTCTAATGCAATTACATCCTTCTTATAATTGATCCATGTCTGTACCATGGGGGGCTGGAGTCTCTCCACTTAGGTTGGGATAAAATTTTGAAGGGTTGAATCAGAGAGACTTTGGTTAATCTGGGTGTAACACAATTAATTAAGGAAACTACCAGACTCAATTATAAAACAGGTGTAGGGACCATCCTTGATTGGATCATTGTCACTCATGTTGATAGAATTTTTAAATCTGAGGTTAAGGCCAACACCATGAGTGACCATTGTCCTGTCAAATGTGAGTGGTCCATAAAATTATTAAATAGTCCTCCCAGATATGTTGAATGTCGAAATCTGGCTAAGTTTACCCCCAGGGAGTCCAAGATTTATATACTGTAATAAAATTGACTGGTCCCCTTTGGTAATTAGCACTAACATTGATGAAATGTGGGACTTTTTTTGTATAGCTTATCATGCAATTGCAAAGATAATCTCTCCCTTAAAGAAAATAAGGATTAGAGCATCCAAACAAGAATGGGTTACAAGGGACCTCATTCACTTAATGAGAAAACGTGACAAGTGTTGGAAATCTTATACTCTTTCTAGAACCCTGATTTCTCTTCAAGAGTATAAGACACTTAGAAATAAGTGTAAATCTGAAATTAGGAAAGCTAGGGTTGCCTATTGTTTAAATGAACAAAGGAATTCCAGGGCCAATCCTAAAAAGACTTGGAGTTCCTTAAATAAAATTTTGGGACAGGGTAAAGTAGATTCTGTTCCTATTCTTCATCATAATGGACAAAGTATAACTGATCATCTTAGGGTATCTAATATTTTCAATAGTCATTTTGGGAACTTTGGCCCCTATAGAACTCTCATAGATTTGGATGATGTATCTGATAATAATGATATTCATAATGACACCAATCCAAAGTTTTATTTTAAGTCTCTTTCCCCTTCCTCAGTAAAAAAACACTTTTTGAAAAATAATCCAAAACCTTTTCAAGGCCAGGATGGTGTTGATGTTAGGATAATTAGAATGGGTATTGATTATTTTGTTTATCCATTTGTTCATATCTTTAACTTTTCCTTATATCATAATGTTTTTCCGAGTAGCTGGAAACAAGCAATTATGAAACCCTTCCTAAAGAATGGAAATCCTTCTTTAGTTACTAATTATTGTCCTATTTCCCTTTCATTACCTATTTCAAAAATTCTGGAAAGGACTGTCATGGACCAAACCTTGGATTTTCTTGGGAGGTATTCTTTGTTATCAGAGAACCAACATGGCTTTAAGCCAGGATATAACACTGAAACAGCCTTGGTGGGGTTCATGGGCAGTGTCCATGGAGCACTTGATAGTGGACTTTCATGTGCGGCTCTGTTCGTGGACCTCACCAAGGCTTTTGATTTGGTTGAATTTGATCTTCTTCCCGGTGTGCTTCAAGGTCTTCATTTTCCTGATGAAGTAAATATGTGGTATCAAAACTTTTTGTCTGAAAGATCATTTAGAACTATTATTGGTTTCTCTTTATCCCATTCTCTTCCCTTAGTTTGTGGAGTGCCCCAGGGTTCAATTCTGGGACCATTTATTTTTTCCTTATTTATGAGTTCCGAATCTGATATATGTACAAAAACTAAAATGATTATTTACGCAGATGACCCTGTTCTTTTTTGTTCAGATCCCAGGCCCAATGTCGCCCTTTTCTATCTTCAAACTGATTTTAATTTCCTGCAGGATTGGTTATCCTTAAGTCACCTGGTTTTCAATTCCCAGAAAACCAAAGTAATGGTGTTTTCTAAGAAGAAAAATTTACTAATTGATTTGCTTCCAATTTCTGATAGCACAGGAAACATAATTGAAAATGTATCCGTCTTTTAATACTAAGGTACTACGTTGGACACACATTTTTCTTTTGAACCTCACATTCAGAATCTTAGGAAAATCCTTCATCAGAGGTTGGGTATGCTTTATCGAGTTAAATCTTTTTTGACTTTGGAATCCAGAAAACCCTTAGTTCATAGCTTTCTGTTCTCCATACTCGATTATGGCATACTGATTTATACATCCTCATGTATTAATGTTTTGAGTCCTCTTAAAGTAATTTACCATTCAGCTCTGAGGTTTTGGCTAAATTTACCCTTTCCAACCCATTGCTCTGATCTGTACAATCAGTCACCTTCCTTATGTTTTGAAAATCGAATACTTTATAAGATGGGCATTTTCTTATTTAAAGTTAAATGTAATTTCTTTCCTTATTCAATTTCTTTAATGTTTGCTAGATTAGTTAATGCATTGTTCACTAGGTCCCAGCACAATTATAAATTTAAAATACCATTTTTTAAGACTACTTTTGGACAAAGATCCTTATTATTTAGTGCACCTAATTTTTTTAATAGAATTCCATTAGAAATTGTTCAGAATAGTTCTTTTCAGGGTCACATGAAATCTTCAGAAGTTGTTAATAATAACTCCTGTCAGGGTTTTAAGACACGGTTAAAACTGTGGCTATCTTTGGAAACATGACATATTTTTATGTATTGTATTTCATTGATTGAATGCATTGTTTGTATTATGTTTGTTTAATTTTTTGTGTGTTTTTTAGTTTTAAACTTGTCTCCAATGAAAACAGGCAGTTTGCTCATTTGGATTTACAAGTATAAAAATTAAAAATGAAAATAGGTAGGATGCACTTCCGTGCTATTATCATTGCTACTGTATACAATATTCTCACATGATTTGTTGAGGTATCCGAAAAATTAAATACCAACAATAAGGTTGCCATTGATATCATTTGTACATTCAGTTTAATACAGCTATTCAGGCAGTAAAAAATTTCCAGGCAAACATTTCAATCAATCAATCAATCAATCAATCAAGTCTTTATTTAACCAGGCGTTCATCATTGAGCAGAAGCTCACTTGCAAGATGGACCTGGGTGGAGCATGAACAATTGTATATACAGGTCAACACAGGTATTTACAAGGCAATACAGATAATACTCTTTACAGAGAGGAAGAAAAAGAAGTTCATATGTACATAAAATTATACAGATATTGTACAGATTACACTGTATTTACATACATAGAAGTGTCTATAGGAAGATAAAGCAGGTTATCTAAGGTTGCAGGAGGAAGTAACAGAAGAAAAAAATAAAAATAAAAATATACACCAGGTAGAGGTGAAGGTAGGGGGGAAGAGAGGGAGGGAAGTAGGGAGAGAAAGGCTAGGAGGGCAAGGTGCACAGAAAGGAGTTGGTAAAGCTGGATGTAGAGAAGGTGGATGGAGAAAAGGAGTATGTGTGAGCCCCAGGATTGAATACTATAAAGTACGGGGCATGGTAGGATGTCACAACCCAGGGTTGTGAGCTCCTATCCGAGGTTGGGAAAGGAAGAATAAGGGGATGGATGGGCCTAGTGTTGATCAGACAGGGGGATAAGAGAGAGAACAATTAGGCTGGTGAGGAGCAAGCTGGGGGGTCAGTACTTAAAATTGGGTCTAGACGTGGCTATATACCAGTGCAGACACCGGCATTGGTCTGAGTGGGGAAGCAGTTACATACTTCTTGATTGTATGGAAATAAAGCATCTTGAAAGCATTTATACAGATTAGAGTGCTTAATTTGAGGTTTTTTGTAGATCGCTCCATAAGGTAGGTAGCACTGCTTATGGCTGCCCTGCCAAGCGGGATTTTGCTTTGGGTACTTTAGGTAATAGCTGAGTAACTTCTAACGCAGATTTCCCAATTATACTCAGGGAAGACAGGAGATATAGAAAGGCAGCTTATTAGAGATGGCTCTATAGGTCCAGAGAGGGCGCTTGTGGCGCCTGAACTTAGTGATGTCCATCCCACTGCCACATATAGGGTGCAGTGATGTGTGTCGAAGGGGAGTCCCATTATAAACCTCAGTGCTCGATGGTAGAGTGTGTCCAGTTCAGCCATGTAAGAGTTGGGGCATTGGCTGTAGAGAAGTCAGCAATCAACCAATGATAGGAAAATGGATTGGACCAGTTGTTTCTTGGCATCTCTGGTGAGAAATTGGCTGATTCTAAAAACAGTCCAAGCCTTTACTCAAGTCGCTTTAGCAAGTCCTCGATATGTTCAATGAAGGAGAGTCTTTGGTCTATCCAAACTCCCAGATACTTGAATTTTGTAACAAATTCTAGTTTTTCACCTAGAACTGTGGTAATTTGGGGAACTGTCCCACTGGACACAGGGTTAGCTGTACGAATAAAAGGAGAGAGGACCATCGCTTTAGTTTTTTTGGCATTAAGGAGTAGCTTTTTTTGGAGGAGTTGGCTTTGCAAAAGGTTGAATTCTGACTGTAGGTCATTGCAGACAGCTTCAGGTGTTGGGCGACTCATGTAGAGAACTGTATCATCTGCAAACAGATGGATGTTGGCTTCTTTTATACAGTAGTCGATGTTATTAATGTAGATTGCAAAAAGTAAGGGCCCTAATATAGAACCTTGAGGTACCCCTCTTTGCAGAGTTTTTAAGGGGGACAGGCCTCCTTCGGCTTTAACTTGTTGAAGATGCCCTGTAAGATAGTCAGTGAACCAACGCAGAGAGGAGGGGTCCACACCTATGGTTTGAAGGGCGGAGAGGAGCAGACTATGGTCGACGGTGTCGAAAGCCTTGCTTAGATCAAGGAAAACAGCACAAATAAAGTTTTTGCTCTCAAGATTACGCTACCAGTCGTTAGTAACTTTGGCGAGGGCTGAGATAGTGCTATGTTTAGCTCTGAATCTGGACTGCATAGGATTTAGCAGTTCCCTAGACTCAAGGTGAGTCCTCAGCTGTGCATTTACAATTTTCTCTAGGAGCTTGGAGAGGACCGGAAGGAGGGAAATTGGCCTGTAGTTATTGAGATCGCCACGGTCACCTGATTTGAACAGTGGTATGACATGTGCTGTCTTCCATATAGGTGGTAAGGTGCCCTGAGACAGGGATAAGTTAAAAAGGTGGGTGACGGGTATTGCTAGTACATGGTAGGCAATTTTTAGGAAGTAAGGGTCAAGGGAGTCGGCCCCAGCACTTTTTCTAGTATCCAACTGAAGCAAGAGGTCCTCTACCTCTTTCAGTGTGGCAGGTTGAAGTGAGAAAGGCGGCGAAGCTATCGGAGTTTCAGGCAGTTGGCTGGCAGTCTGGGAGTGAAGTATGTTTGCAGGGGAGTTATCAAATGCCATGCCTGCAGTAGCAAAGTGGTTATTGAATGCGTCAAGTATATCCATCTTTTTGGTTATAGTCAAGTTGCCAGAGGTAATCTTGGCCGGGAGTGAATTTCCTGGGGAGTGGCCTAGCAGATCACTGATTGTATTCCAGAGCTTGATTGGGCTCTTTGTGGCAGAGTCGAGTTCGGATTTGAAGAAGGTGGCCTTCGATTCTCTGATTGTTTTGGTACATAAATTTCGTAGTCTCCTGAACTGGTTCCAGTTCTCTGCAGTGTTCAGTTTGCGTGTTTTTTTTCCAGAGCTTATCTCTTTCTAGAAGCAAGGACTTGATCTGAGAGGTGAACCATTTACAGGTTTTGGTCCTAGTTCAAACTTTAATTAGGGGAGCATACTTATTAAGGGCCCTTGATAGAATGTTGTGGAAGATATTGTAAGCTGACGTAATCGTTTTGGCCAGGTAGAAATCTTGCCACTCAGGGGAGTACTTAAGCTCGTTTAGGTAGGCATGTTCATTGAAGTTGCGCCTGGATCTCTTCATAGAGAACTTGCTGATGGGTGCTGGGTTGTTGGTGATCTTACTCCTGAATAAAACAATGGTCGCTGGTGTCTGAGAAGAAGACATCAGCGTGGGAGAAGAGATGAGGTTTGCTCACCATTAACACATCCAAAAGTGTACTTTACTGGGGTTCTTCACGTTTGGGCATGTTGGTTCAGTAATAAGTTGCGTCAGCCCATGTTCATCACAGAAGGATGCAAGGGGGGCAGCTGTGTTAGAGAGCCAGTCAAAGGTGAGGTCTCCTAAAATAATAGTTTCTGGCAGCCCCTGTCCCAACTTGTCACTTAGATATGACATAAGCTGTGGACCAGCAGATGGTGGTCTGTAGCATCCTATTATGCAGAGTGCAGTAGTCTGTGTAATTTCCACTTTGAGAATTAGGCATTCGAATTCGCTAGCGACAGATGCCGAGGATAAGCAGGAGGCAGAAAATTTGTCGTTAACGTAGATAGCTACCCCTCCTCCTCTGGCATGCCTATCAGCTCTGAACAAGGCATAGTTGGGTATGTTTACTTCTCTATCAGTGGTGCTGGGTCTAAGCCAAGTTTCGGAAATCACAAGTATGTCAGGAGAGGTATGATTTACCCAGGTTTGTATTAAGGTTATCTTTTTAAGGAGGCTACATACGTTAATATGCAAGAAGCTTATTCCTTTTAAATTTGCTAGTTCTGCTGGCAAAGCAATAGCTTCTGGGGGGCCAGGGTTGAGTTCTACGTTGCCTGAACAAAGCAGGAGGATAAGTAGGATTTTTCTAAGAGCTAATTATAAGCTTGTAATTCCTGCCTTTCTCCCATCTAGTAGATCTGATGTTTTAGGGACTGGAAAGTAGCCACCATAGAAGAGCTGATCTGTTGTAGCAAGAGCTAGTACCCCTACCACAATATGCGGGAGGAGATAGAAGTCATGGGTGGGAGGTGGGCCTTGTGGTGGGGGAGTGTTATAAGTACTACTGGTATGTGTGGTCCAAGAGCAGGGTTCGAGGTATTGGTACTTGGAATCAGGAGGCAATTAAAGGATAAGTTGCCATGTGTATACAGCACAAGGTGCCATTGTAGACCAAACATGATGGTAGTTCAGGTGTCCAATGCTGGGCAGCTGGTATCAGCAGAAGAAGGGCAGTGAAAGGAGCCATATAGGTCCGGACATGATGGTACCTCAAAAAGGAGCCACTCAATTAGCCCAGGGCCAGTGGGGTTGCTGGATTAATGCAGCTTATCAGTAGCTCCATCCAGATCGACCCAAATTTGATAGCATTAAAGATATTTAGTGGTGAAGGCACAGCCAAGGAGAGCCTATGCATTTTAGTAAGGCGAGGCCCTGAGAGTTGGATCCCGTAGGCTGGATAGAGAAGAGGGGGATCACGAGCTAAGTCTCTATTGGTGGGGCACTGCGCCAGGGGACATGGACTAATATTTTGGCAGGAGCTACTGTATTTAATAATCAGCGGAGGTGGGGGAGGTCGAAAGAGTTGCGGCAGTTGCCGTACCTTGTAGGGCCTTGGGTCCGTGTCTGTGGTCTCGAGCATTGGCTAGAGGGGCGCCGACTGCCCGGTAGCCGGGAATCCCACGGCTTAGGAGCTGGGAGCCTGGGCGACAGTTTCTCGGCTGAGGGAGAGAAGGAGAGTGAGGGTTAATAAAGTGGATTCACATAAAAGACAGAACAGCGGGGAGTCCAAAATTTGCAGAACAAAAGGACGTGTATGGTACCAGCAATGCCAAAAGAGGTAGTGACGAGTAGTAGTAGGTGGTTGCACCCCAAGGTAGTTTGTTTGGTGTTGCTGGCCTGCTTAACTGCAAGCTGGTTTATAGTTGAAAGGGTATATAGTCGAATTAGAGTAAGGTCCCTAACAATAGGGCAGGTAGAGCAGTAATTGAGAGGAGTTAGATGGAGTGACTGGAGAAAAGGTTGAGAGGAAATGTGGGATCCTGTGGGTGGGACTGCTTTAAAAAGGGGCGGAAAGAAAGTGGGTCAAGTCAGGTATTGAAGACAGGGAGGCCAATAGCATGAAAATGTGCAGCAGTGGGTGACCAATCTGCTGCTAGGCTGAGGAAGGGTGGAGTAAGGGTCTATTTAATACTGTGAGGAGGAGGAGGAGGAGGGGGTGGGAAAAAATTCAGTTCAGAACAAAGCACAGAAAGAGATTTCTCTGAGACCAGGAAGCACTGGGCGTTGGAAAATCAGCAAGGAGTACAGCTGCCAGTCAGTGCCTGGTTCCTCCACTGGGCATCCAGTCAAAACAGTGGCATTCAAAACCACGAGTTTTGGAGGTCTGATGCGTACCTGAATCTGTCCAGGGGTCAGTCGGGTGGTCTGTTAGCTGTGGCCTGCTCGGAGAGAGCCAAGGCCACAGGAGCAGCTTGGGAAGCCCACAGATGGGCTGTCTGTGGAACAAGGAGGGAAACACAGAGGATTAAATACAGCTAGAGTACAATAGCAAGCTCAGTGGGGGGCAGGCAATGGGGAAAGACAAAGCGAGAGGTAAAGAGGTGGTAAATGCAGGGCAATTATTTGGAGCTAGAAGAGGAGTTAATGGGGGAGGGGTCGTCTGTGCTTTGGTACCGGGATGTCTGAGGAGGACAGCAGCAGCAGCAGGGGGGGTGTAAGGAAAGGGTTTGTAGGTAAGGCAGAGAAGAAAGTAAGGTGTTTAGAAAGACAGCATTACAAGTGGGGCAGAGAAATGAATAACTGGCAGAGTGACCAGTGAGGAGAAGGGGCAGAGTTCGTCAGTAGGGCAGAAATGGAAAACTGCAGCAGTCTTGCTCAGTAGCTAGGTCAAGCAGTCAAACATCAGCTACTATACAATACAGTTTATCAAACACTAAGTAACACTGAGAGGCTAGACTAGTGGCTTGTAATAGACTAGCTAAGCTGGCAGGTAAAGTTAGACCAATTGATGCATAACATATGTAGATTACATTAACAAAAATTCAGTCCAGAACAAAGCACAGAAAGAGATTTCCCTGAGACCAGGAAGCACCAGGTGTTGGAAAATCAGTCAAGGAGTACAGCTGCCAGTCAGTGCCTGGTTCCTCCACTGGGCATCCAGTCAAAGCAGTGGCATTCAAAACCACGAGTTTCGGAGGTCCGGTGCGTACCTGAATCTGTCTGGGGGTCAGTAGGGTGGTCTGTTAGCTGTGGCCTGCTCGGAGAGAGCCAAGGCCACAGGTGCAGCTTGGGAAGCCCACAGATGGGCTGTCTGAATCTGTCCGGGGTCAGTCAGGGTGGTCTGTTAGCTGTGGCCTGCTCGGAGAGAGCCAAGGCCACAGGAGCAGCTTGGGAAGCCCACAGATGGGCTGTCTGAATCTGTCCGGGGGTCAGTCGGGTGGTCTGTTAGCTGTGGCCTCTCGGAGAGAGCTAAGGCCACAGGAGTAGTTGGGAAGCCCAGATGGCTGTCTGAATCTGTCCGGGGTCAGTCGGTGGTCTGTTAGCTGTGGCCTGCTCGGAGAGAGCCAAGGCCACAGGAGCAGCTGGGAAGCCCACAGATGGGCTGTCTGAATCTGTTCAGGGGTCAGTCGGGTGGTCTGTTAGCTGTGGCCTGCTCGGAGAGAGCCAAGGCCACAGGAGCAGCTTGGGAAGCCCACAGATGGGCTGTCTGAATCTGTCCGGGGGTCAGTCGGGTGGTCTGTTAGCTGTGGCCTGCTCGGAGAGAGCCAAGACCACAGGAGCAGCTTGGGAAGCCCACAGATGGGCTGTCTGAATCTGTCCAGGGGTCAGTTGGGTGGTCTGTTAGCTGTGGCCTGCTCGGAGAGAGCCAAGGCCACAGGAGCAGCTTGGGAAGCCCACAGATGGGCTGTCTGAATCTGTCCAGGGGTCAGTTGGGTGGTCTGTTAGCTGTGGCCTGCTCGGAGAGAGCCAAGGCCACAGGAGCAGCTTGGGAAGCCCACAGATTTGACAAGTTCAGACATGAATGAATTAAATGTATTAAAGTACTAGATGTACATCCACACCGTGGACAACTGGAGCTAATTGCAATGTTAATTGCATGTAATTTTGATGGAGTAAAATATATTCTGTGTAATGTATTGTATCTGCTGCATTTTGGATGTCTTAATATTTATAAATGGAGACTTCAGCATTTCTAACCACAAAGTATCAGTGATATTAATCCCCAATGTTTGCTTCCATTTGTTTTTTCATTTATTCAGATCACTTACTGTATGATTACTTATTATTTCATATAATGCAGCAATTACTTTCTTATTATTTAATCTATTATGAAGCAGTTGAAACAAAGGTGAATTATCATAGAAACATACAAACATACAAACATAGAAACATAGAATTTGACGGCACATAAGGACCACTTGGCCCACCCAGTCTGCCCATGTTCCTATCTAAAGGATAAGCTGCAGATCCTAGTTAACCAACAGCCTACTTATTCTTACCCCCACCCCCTAGAATTGTCTTATCACTGTCCCATGCGTGCACCACTGTTTTTTACTCTACAACCTCCTCCAGAAGGCATGCATCCACAACCCTCTCTGTGAGAAAATACTTCCTTACATTACCTCTGAGCTGCCCCCCATCTTCAAATTGTGCCCCCTTGTTCTTGCACACCTCTTTTTCTGAAAGATGCTACCCTCTTGGACTTTGTTGATTCCCTTGAGGTACTTGAAAGTTTCTATCATGTCCCCCCTCTCCATCCTTTCCTCGAGGCTATACATATTGAGCTCCTTAAGTCTCTCTTTATATGTCTTCTGGTGCAGACCCTGCACCATTTTAGTTGCTCTCCTCTAGACTGCCTCCATTCTGTTTATGTCTTTGTGGAGATTGGGTCTCCAGAACTGCATGCAGTACTCCAGATGGGGTCTCACCAGCTGTCTGTACAGAAGGATAACAACTTCCTGTTTTATTCTGGTGATGACTCTCCCTATGCATCTCAGTATCCCCCCAGCCCTCCTTACTGCCCTCTCACATTGCTTACCCACCTTTAGATCATCTGATATGACTACCCCCAGGTTCTTTTCCATTTTTTTGTTGTTAGTATCTCACCCCCTATTGTGTACTCTTCCCCATGGTTTTTGTTTCCCAGGTGCATTACCTTGCACTTCTTAGCAGTGAATGTAAGCTGCCATACATTTGACCATTCCTCCAACCTTGCCAAGTCCCTTCTCATCCTTTCCACCCCACCTTGTGTATCAACTCTGTTGCAGATCTTTGTGTCGTCTGCAAAGAGACATACTTTTCCTTTCAGTCTATCATATAACATACTTTTATCATTAGTTTGCTTCAAATAACTTTTAAGCTATAAATGCTGAAACAAATTACCTTCGTGTAACTGATATTCTTGCTTTAATTGATTGAACAATTTCATTTTCCCTTCATTAAACAAATGATGAAAATGTGTTAGACCCTTTTCAGACCACCTTTTATAAGTATTGTCAGTTAATATCATATCACATGATGGATTTCCATGTATTGGTGTATCTTGGGATATCCCTATCTTATAATTAATTATTCTGTGTGCTTTATATATGCATTAATTGCTGTAATAGTGGATTGGTTCTTTATATATCTGTTAATTACTACTTTGATATGCTTACTGTCAGAAATAAAGTATTCTTAAGCCTAATTTTACTAGATTCTTGTTCCATTTTAATTACTATTGGTCCCTCAGAGTCCTTCAACAACCTCCAAATTATTGAGCATTGTGTGGTTATGTAGTATTTATAGAAGTCTGGGCGTGCCATTCTGCCTTGATTTTTAAATCTTGTTAATGTATTATAAGCTACCCTCTGGTGCTTATTCAACCATATGAATTTGGTTACTACCCTCTTAATTTTCAAAAGTAAGCCTCTGAGAGTTGTAAAGGGATATTATGAAAGAAGTATATACATTTAGGCAAAATATCCATCTTTATGACATTGATTCGACTCAGATTTCTTAATGATAAAGTTTGCCATCTGTTCAATTCTTTTTCTGTATTTTGTATTAGAGAATCTTAATTCTCAGGAAATAGGAGGGTTAACCAAACTCACCTGTTTAGATGGCATAAGGTATGATTTTTGCCAATTGACCGTATACCCTGATACTTCACCAAATCACTTCATTGCCTTATGTAATTCTTCCCATGACTGGTTTCTGACAGATAGAACAGGGAATCATCTGCATACAAACTTATTGCATGCTCTTTTTGAAAGCAGATGATACATTTAATGTCCTGATTATTTCTTACTGAGCATGCCAGTGGTTCCATAATTAAAGCAAAAACTAGAGGGGAAAATGGACATCCCTGACATGTTCCTCTTGATAATACAACATTCTCAGAAAGAATATTATTTGTTTTTACTCTAGCTTTCAGCAAGTGATATATTAATTTTATCCAATCAATAACATTGTGACCAATTTGCATTTTTTCTAGTGTCTGAAAGATGAATTGCCATTCCATTTTATCAAATGCTTTTTCTGTGTCTGTTGATATAAATTATACATTTGAATGAGCACTTATGTCAATTATATTAATGGTTCTATGAATATTATCGTTAATTTTGCAGCCTTTTATAAATCCATTTTTATTATTTTTGTACTAGATATTCTATATCTATTTGCAATCTAGTTGCTAATATTTTTGTAAATATTTTATAATCTACATTTAACAAGGAGATTGGGCTATATGATTGGGGTTTCTGTGGAGTTTCTCATTCATCAAATTAAACTTCAAAGTTTTGTTTTCACTGTTCAAACCTCCACAGTTGTCAAGTTTCTCAATGGAACTTAAACCCTCTGTAGAAACAAATATTTCTCCTTTTTCATCAAGTTTAGAGATACAGTAGCCCTTTTCTATTTCTACTTTTTCCTCTGTATTATTTTCTACTTCAATGCTCATGACCCCTTGAATAGGTAGAGCAGGGGACGAGGTCGGCTCCACTGTCTCTAAGACATCCACCTCTATCGAAGTCCTAGGCAAAGTGGCCATCCTGAGACAACCAGCAAATTTCCTACAGGCCAGTGGGGGGGGGGGGGCAGTTTATTGCAGAAATAAATTACATCAGAATGACAAATACATATTTTCAAAAAAAAAAGGAAACATCAGTAAAACTTGTTGGAAGTCTCATAAATATTCATCTAAATAATTAAACCAAATAAAACATAGATATGCTCTCTATTTCCCATATCAAACTTAGCACACCAACAGTCCTTCCATTAATATAAAACTACCCTTCCCTTCATATGACTTTTTCAGCATAGCCAATTGATATTTCTCCATACTGCCTGAAATTTCCTCCATCAGAATTTATGTTCTCCATCAGCTTCAATTGCTTTAATGCTGCTTCAATTTGTTTTATTATTATGCTATTTAGAGTATTCATATGCTGTAAATAGAACTGGCATCTAGCTTGCCACATGTAATATTTAATACCGGCAAAAATAACATTTAATATACTAGGATAGTATCTAGTATATATCTCAGTATATTCTCCTAATACTAAGCATTCATATTGTACATGATTTATGGGGCTCCACTGCTACCTAGTGGCTATATCTGCCCAAAATTGTTTTGCATACATACAAGAGATAAAAAAAAATGTTCTTGGGATTCTTCTTGACCACTACACTCTGAGCACAGACACAGTCTGTCTGTGGTAGGCTTGTGTTTCCAATTCCCTTTAACCCCTAATTTCCCATGACAGCATAACCACTGAATATCCCATATATGATTCAGTATTCTTTTTTCTTTTAAGATATTTAATGCATAATGAACTTTAGTTCGAAGCCATTGGGGGAATCTGTGTTGCATGTTTTTTCTCCATCACTAATGTATATAAAGGTTTTCTTTGTATAGTTGCCACTTCTTGTTTACTTAAGTTCCATGTCTTCAGTTTTTTAAAAGTAGAAATTGCAAATTCAGGTATCTGTAAAGAACTTTCTAGCTTGGGAAAACTCTCATTCCATTGTTCTAACAGAGATTTGAACAGGCCGTGCGTCCAGTCCTCCCATATGGTTAAAGCCCCTTCTTTCCTATTAAAGGTTGAAAATGTAAAAAAAAGACTGGGGTAAAAAAAAACAAAGGGTTCACCATTCCTAACCCTCCCTTATTAACTGTAAGGTATGTAAAATTCCTCTTGACTGGATTTAGTCTGCTTCCCCAGACCATTTAAAAAAAAACAACTAAATAATCTTGTTTCCCAGTTAATCGGAATTGGAAATATATGTGAAATATATATAAAAAATGGGATTTTTTGATTATAGTAAACCATTTTTTCTTCCCCATTGCTCAAGATTTCCATTGTGAAACCTTAAACTCTCCTATATTTAATTTCTCTTCCCAGTTTATTTTAACCATATCTCCTTCTCTAAAAAAATACCTAATATCTGGGTGTACTGTTTTGATACTTCTATGTGTCCTATCTTTGATACTCCCACCCCATTTGTAATGCCTGACTTTTCTGGTTATTTATTCCTGCCCATTATTTCTTTAAAGTTTTCTAAAGTCTGTAAAGCTCTCACCCCTGATCCTACATTTTTAACCATAAAGCAAATATCATCAGCATAGGCTGCAATTTTCTGTGACTTTATAAAAGGATTTGGGGAAATACCCATGAAACTTGTATAATTTAAAATCTCTCTTATGGGATCTAAACTGAATGTATACAAAAGTGAGCTGAGTGGACAGCCTTGATGAACCCCCCTTTTTTAAAGATACAGGATTTCCCACCAGACCATTTGAGGAAGTTCTTTTTCACAGAAACGGTGGTGGATGCATGGAATGGCCTACCTCAGGAAGTGGTGGCTATGAATACAGTGCAGGGCTTCAAACAGGCATAGGATAGGCATAAGGCAGCAATACAGATGAGTATGAATAGATAGGCCACTGACAGAGCAAAGTCTGATGGCACATTTATAAGGCAGAAAAAGAAATGGGCAGACTGGATGGGCCTTGCGGTCCTTATCTGCCGTCAACTTCTATGTTACCATTTGTTGTAGGGATAACAGCTGCATTTCTGTACATTATTTCTATCCAGTGGATCAATGAAGGAGGAATGCCAAATATTTGTAATGTTTTCACTTAAAAAGAGTGAGAAACATGGTTGAATGCTTTGTTTTGATCCAATGCTATAAGAAACCCTTCTAATTTACTTTGCCTACCATACTCACAGATATCTCTAAGAAGTTTCAAATTCTGTTGTACATTCCTTTGAAGGATAGAACATGTTTTAAAGGGGTGAATTAATTTCATTGCAGCTTTTTGCATTCTTTTACATAAAATTTGGGAAAAAAATTTACATTCTGAGTTTTGGAGGCTAATTGGTCTCCAATTACCTATATCGTGCCTGTCCCCTTTCTTATGTAAATAAATTATAATAGCAGTGGAAAAATGATTTGGGACAAAATCGCCTTGTATCATTGCATTATAAACTTCCAACAAAATTTCTGCTACCTCTTCCTTACAGGTTTGAAGAACTCATTAGTGAGCTCATCTACCCCTGGTGATACACCTTGTTTTAAATTAGAAATTACCTCTAAAAGTTCAGCTAAGGTTATAAGCCCTTCAATATCATTTACCACCTCCTCCTGCAGTGTTGGCAGCTGACATGTCACTATTGTTTCCCACTCCTGATGGGAAATAAAATCCTGTCCCAGAGTGTTCTGTATAGTATGGGATATAATTGCCAACATTTCAGCATCTGATGTCAATTGACCAGCTACATCATATAATCTGTCTATGTTTTTTCTTTCTATCTTATTTTTACTAGCTTCAAATGGGTCTGAAAAGAGTTTATTAACTGTACCATATTTAAATTCTACATACAAAAAGGCTGCTCTACCATAATGGTAGTCCCTTTATTTTTCCTTTTATGGCTTCAATCTTATATTTTATACTGCTGTCAGCAACAGTTGGCAGAGACACATAAGTTTATAATACTGGTCCCTTAGTTCTAAAAAAGCCAGATATTCGGTATTCCCCTTTTTCTTCCCTGTATCTAAAAAAAGGTTTTTTATATATACCTTAGTATCATACCACCAGGAATACCAATTATCATACAATTCTGCAACACATTTATGATATTTAAAAAGCAAAGTGACATATTTTTAGCTTCCATTTGATCTAAAGCTGTAGAATTTAATTTCCATCTCCTGGGTACCCAAGGAAATTTAGGGGATACATTTGTCATCTGAATCTCACACTGCAAGATGCTATGATCTGAAAATTCACTATAATATAGGTTAAATTTGTTAACTACAAGATTATTAGAAAGAAAAATAATCTATACGAGTATTATAAGTGCTTCTTTTATATGTCACCCCACCTTCCTTAGGTAGTAGTCTAGTAGTCATTTAAATTGGCCACCTGAACAATATCTTTTAAAGCATGTGTATCAAAATATTTATATTTTTTTAATATTGTCCCTCATTTTAGTATCCATACTGCAGTTCATATGTTCTCCTGACAGAATTGTCCTTGTAGTGAACAAGAAAGGCTTAATCTGATTAAACAAATCAGTCCTGGCCTTCTTACTCTGTGGTGCATAAGTATTTATAATGCGTGAAGAGAAACCTTTATAGACACAGTCCAGAGATAAGGCTTTTCCTGGAAGAATATCCACCACCTTTTGTACTTGAACCTGTGGTGTTTTAAAAATTATCCCCAGGCCATCTACCACATCTTCCCCAAATGTCCAAAAGGAGGGTCCCCAAGGCAGTTTTTTTTTGCCTGTACTACATCATGTAGAGAACTTAGTCTGGTTTCTAGAAAAAGTAAAATATAAAAAGAACAGTTTAAAAAAAAAAACAATACTGTCATCTGTTTCTTATGGTTTTTGATACTACACATATTAAAAGAAACCAGCCTTAAGCTTTCCATTTACATAATGTACTATTTAAACAGTTATTTTATCTTTTTTTCCTTTTTCTCCCTCTCTTTTTCTTTGATTCCAATACCCCTTCTGAAGATTCATCCTCACATTCCATTTCTGACACAATGTCTAAAACTGAAGATACATCTGCCTCTGACCCTCCTTCTGGTTCTTGAAGTACCTAAAATGAGTTTTGGGTGGCTATTGGGCCTACCTGGATTTTAGGCCTGTTTGATGATCTGGTTACCCTTTTTGAAGGAAAGAACCACCTTCAGCCTGAGGGGGTGGCATTTTCTGGCTTTCTCCTGCCATACTAGGGGTATTCCCAGGCTTTTGTTCTGGAACAGGTAAGGGATTACCCAAATTTGAGGTGTCTGATGTAGAAGTAGAAGGCTGAGAGGGTTCCTCTTGAGGTTCGGAAGTTTACTCTAACCTTGTTGGCCTGTACCTTTCCTGAGCCTCACTGACCAAATTGTCTTGATTTAGACCCCAGTCCTGTTTTGGCCAGCCCAAGGACATTGATGGTAAGCATATCCTTGTTCTTCACCTAGGTTACACTTAAAAACATTTTGACATACTGCACTAACATGATCATACTCCCCACATAGTGCACAGATAATCATATCACATGTGCTGCTTAGATATCTTGTACTCCCACATTTATAGTACACTTTGGGTTGGCCTGGGTAAAAGACCCCCTTCCCCTTCTTTCCCTAGGGAAAAAAAACTATTTGGAATGTGCTGTATTTCATTTTCAATTAGGTTTAGTTTTACTTTAAATTTCCAGCTTCCCATCCATGTCCCTTCACTATCAATAATAGCTTCAGGAGGGCCCATAACCTGACATTTTTTCTCTAGCCAAAAATAAATATCCCCAGCGTTTACCACCTCATTTCAAAATATCACATTCACCATTTTATACAATAGTTTAGTTAAAGGGATGGCCCAAAAAGGGGTCCATAATGGCAATTTTTTCATCATTTCATAAATTCTCCAAAACGTACCTAACCCAGAGAAAGTCCTGAAGCTAATATCAAAAGTATCTTCCCCCTGAATATTTATAAGTGCAAAAATGCTGCTTGAAAAGCCATCAATTCTTTTAATAGTTTTTTATCCACATATTGTCTGCCTGGATGATCCTGTAGGCCGCCTCTGCAATGTAGTCAGACAGCATTTCATCTAGGTGCTTGTTCCACTTTATTGTTTTTAAATAAATCAGAGAATTTGGGGCCAGCCCTTCTTTTGTCCTGATGTGGCAAAGTAGGAGGGCTGTTAATATGTTCCTGTGTCTGGCTCATTATTGCACTCTCTGTTTAAGTTTTCATCTCCCATTACAGTCTATTGAGCAAAAAAATCTTGTGCCTTTGATTCATCCGGTTCTCCCCTCTCTAAGCCCTCACAACTTTCCATACCCTTAGAATCTTTATTTTGTTTAGTTTGCTCACCTTGCAAAAAATCCACCCAGGAGGGATCTGATACCCATTTCTTCGTTGCTGTTTGCATCCACCCAGCTTGCCTAAGGGAATCCTCTTTAGACCACTCATTTTCCTTGAAAGGAGCATCTGGGCCTGTGATGTGAAAAGACTTCTGCATTCTTTCTGTCGTCATCATAGTTTCTGTTAGTCTCAGCTGTGTGGGTAGATCGCTTCTTCTTAGTGCAATGGGGGTTTACAATTCACCAGCACACCACAATTGGGTAATGCCTCCCTAAAGACTACCTCCCTAAAGTAACAGACTTTGTGCATTTCTGTGCCAAGCAGATTAAGAACCATAGTATCAGATTCGATGATGGGTGCCAAATCAGTCCCCCCAGATGATCAACACAGAAAAACACAGAAAAAAAAAGGAAATTGTTTTCCATGTCCATTGTTCGTGTTGTGGAAATAATGACTTACTGGTAATTGGAGCTACCAGCTGGGAATCATGGAAGCATGTAACTATGGTAGGGACATTACTCCAGTAGCAAATGGGGGGGTATGGAATCTTATTTAAAGTCCAAGTGGTTAGTGGAGGCTGGCGAGTACAATACTACAGCACGCAGCACACAAATCTTACACTGAAGTGAATTAAGGGGCTAAAAACATAAGAGACAGCACGATGTTGCACGCGTTACTGTATTTCAACAACATTTTGACTGAATTGGTTCAGGCTAATATTCAAGGGAGGCTTCTATAAGTAATACTGAAAATGATGTGTGGCTACTATTTGAGGGTGGTTACTATTTGAGGGTGGCTACAAAACAGTGAAATATGGTATTTCTTGTTTCTGTAACTGTGTCATTTGAGGTACAGCTAATTGATTTATAATGGACAAAAACAGTGTTTCTGCCTCTGAAGAGAAGGCGAACATTACCAGTAGAGAGTTGAAAACCAGGAGTTTGAGGCTACAGCACTGTTTGGGGATGTCCAGGGTGCGGGTGGACAAACTAGCTTTTTTTTTTATATTAAACTTTTTATTGAAAATTTCCAACATATACAAATACAGTTAGAGAGAAACAATAAAATATTTATATAACAGGTGTGAAAATAAATCTGCTGAGATAAACATTTAATCTCAGGCAACATGGGCAAGATCAGTGAAGCTGATTACTGAGCATGCTCAGAAATTTATTCTCACATGTGAAGATACATATCTGAGCATGCCCAGTAACCAGTTTCATTTATTGTTCCCCAGGACACCACTCGAAATGAGATTTATGGCTCATTAGGTCTTTCCTGGTAAAACTATTTTAATAAAAAAGTAAAATATGAGATACCATTTATTTTTTTGATTTAATATACAGTAGTCTGAGTAGTTTACATTTTTTTTATTTTGTAGCTTTTTATCATTTCTATCACAAGACCATCTGAACACCTGTTGTATAAATCAAATATGACATGGAGTGACTTAAGATATAATTTTTGTCTTCATTTGAGGGGATTGGTCTATTGCTATTTCACATGTAGCTTTGCCACTCGTGAGATATCAACAGATCAGTCCCCTCTCATGAAGATAAAAATGATATCTTAAGTCAGCCTATATCATATCCCATATCTACACGTGACAAACTGACTTTGATAAATGATTACAATAAATATAAAAGAAAAGCTTCCTGTAAGAAAGCAGAATTTCTGTAAAACTAGACTGCAGTTGAGAGGAATTGACTGACTTAGCTTTTCCATGCTGTGGATAGATTATTAAATTCAACTTGTCTTCAGCCAGTAAGAGTGAGTTCATCCACAAGTACAGAGTTCACTTGATTCTTCTCAGACAAACTGTCCTCTGTTCAGACTGGGATCTCTCCAAACAGGATTTCATAACCCAGCAGAGTTGAGCCTGCCCCTCATGGATGCACTCAGCAGTCTTGGGGAGAGTTTCAGATGATTATGATGGAAGAAGTCTGAAGCTAATTTTGGAGCTGCAACCCACCTGTTGTGAACAGAGACCCAGGCTGCACCCATCTACTAATGAGCTGTGTGGGAGTTTTGGAGTTCATTTAAATAATTCAGCACTCCCTTTTGGAAGTGATCTTCCCGGCTACATTGAAAAATGTGCAGGTTCAGCCTCTTCTAAAGAAACCATCTTTAGACCAAGATATTCTAGTGAAGTACCATCCTGTTTCTAACCTAGCTGTTCTAGGTAACACTGTTGAGAAGAGTGTTGCACTATAGACTGAGGCAAACTTTGTAGCTCTGGACAGCTATATACCCCTCCAATCTTGGTTTAGTTCTAGGCACAGCACTGAGACATCATTTGACAAGATTCTTAATAATCTCTTGAGGACGAGAGATAGGGTTGAACTGTTAATTCTCAGTCTCCCCAATCTTTCCTCAGCATTTGACACTGTGGAACATGGGTTGTTGGATCATCCGAGGGAGTACAGAGGGCTCACTGGCACTGTGATTCACTGGTTTGAGTCCTACTGCAGTGATAAGATGCAGAGGGTGGTAATGGGAACATTCTTATCATTTCCAATGCCCCTAGTCTGTGTCCTGCACCAAAGTTCATTCCTTCACCAATGCTGTTCACGATGTACATGCTGCCCTGTGGAGAATCATTCAACAATAGAATTTGGGTTTCCACTGCTATGCAGATGATATCCAATTGTATTTTTCTTTTGTATATGGGACACCTGATGCCGTTGAGGTGCTGAATTTGTGCCTGTCTGAAATTCAGAAGCAGATGGAATCTAGTTGGCTGGGGAGTAGAAGTGGTCATGGGAGAGATGGGGCTTTGGCTTGGGTCATCCAGGCTGTTGGCTTCTGCAAAGCTGAAAAATATGGAAGTCATTTTTGATGATCAGCTGACAATGGAGGATCAGGTGTCTGCTGTAGCTACAAGTGGCCTTTACCATCTAAGGCAGATCAGTCATATTAAGTCACTTGTCTCTCCTGAAGGTCTGCCAGTACTAGTGAATGCATTCATTATGTCCATGCTGGACTACTGTAATGCACTATATGGCATGGGTAGTGGAGGTACCCTATAGCACTTGCAGATGGTGCACAATGCAGCAGCCAGGTGTCTGACTGGCCTTTCAAGGTCCAGTCATGTGATCCACTCCTGCATGACTTGCACTGGCTGCCTGTTAAGTGGCATGTTACCTTCAAGGTTGGCTTACTAACCTACAAAGCCTTGCATGGGTTGGGTCATGGATATGCAGTTGAGTCTCTGCATCCTCTCCAGACCATGTATCAGCTTCACTCTACTGAAGGGGGCCTCATTTTGATCCCAAGGGCCTGGCTGAAATCCTCTGGGGATCAGATGTGTGAGGTAGTTGTCCCTTTGTTGTTGAATGCTCTACATATGGCAATGAGGATAGCTCCCTCAGTGGAGTCAGTGGAGGCCTTTAGAAGGGGATGAAAGGCTTACCTGTTCAGATAAGCTTTTGGGGATCAGTATTAGTCTTTAATATTTTGTTAAGATATGTCTGCTGTTTTAATCTATAATGATTATAATTTATTTTATCTTTATTATTGATTTTAAACAGTTTTATTTGTTTATTAACTGCATTACTTTATTTATCTGCCTGCCTGTATCTGTATGGGATCCTGATCCTCCGGGGAAGGGCACCTTATAAATACATTTTAATACTGCTACTACCACCACCATATTCTATTTGTAACATAACTACCATGACCATATCCTGTTTGTAATGTAACTACCACCACCATATTCTATTTTTAAAGTAAGAGTTCTCAGCTGTGACAGAGAGGAAGGGTCAGTTGCAACTTAACATGGAGTACTGTGTTGTTTGAGCAGTGACTCTGGAGGGATTCAGACCTGGAGATACCTGAGAGAGTTTCTTACCGAGTAGTCACAGCTGCTGATTACCCTTGTAGGTGTCTGAAGGGTTTGAGAAAGCTAGTAATAGTTGCAGGCTAGTCTGGGAGACACCAATTTGCCACACACTGGAGGGAGTGAGTGGGATCTGAAACAGTTTTGTCAGTATAAAGGTTATCTGTTCGGTTAAAGAACAGGATATACAAAAGGGAACTGCAAATCCTATTAGTTTTATTTTGTTAAGCATGGATAGATGGATAGATAGATAGATAGATAGATAGATAGATAGATAGATAGATAGATAGATAGATAGATAGATAGATGACATTATGTTGTGGCAGTATAAGAGTTGCACAGTGCTACACCGACAGGAGCTGTGCCAAAGGAAAGAACTGAACCATGAGGAAGGCCAAATATGGATAGAATTCACAGTCATCTTTGAAAAAAGTGACCAGGAAAGTGCAAACGTGGTCACTGCTAGCTACAGTTATGAGACAGAAGCTAGTGAGAATACAAATGAACCAGAGACTTTGCCTGGGGCAGCTGTGCCAGCAGACTAGGTTTAAGTCCCCTCCTAGCACTCAGAGACTTTGGACCGACCAGGATAACCTCCCCAGGACTTCATCATCTGCAGCCGCTCCTCCGAGGGTCTCCCTCATTGCAGGAGCCGGGACGCCCACGCCGCAAAGGGACTCTCCAGCACTCAGGACCACTCACCCTGCTGCTTTCTGTAGCAGCGGGTCGGGAAAGGTGTAGAAGCTGTAAAGATCCCCTCCTAGCCCTCAGGGGCTTTGGACCCACCAGGTTAACCTTCCCAGGACTTCACCATCTGCCGCCGCTACTCCGAGGGTCTCCCTGGTTGCAGGAGCCAGGATGCCCACACTGCAAAGGGACTCCTCAGTGCTCAGGACCACGCGCCTGGCTGCCTTCTGTAGCATTGGATTGGGAAAGGTGTAAAAGCTATAAAGGTACATTCTTGAGCCCATCAACTCCCTGGCATTCCTTGGGAGGGGCGCTCAGCATTCCAGTTGCTGTAAAAGAGCCTTTGGACCTTAACTGGACTATTATCAAACTGATTCTGTATTGTTTTAGATCCCGCCCTGCTCATGGAGTGGGGCTAAAGACTGAAAATCGTGCCTTTTTCTGAAATCTGCTCTGTTTTCTGCATTGCCTCTGTGGAGTGTACTTAAACTTTAAAAGCTACTGTTTCACTTATTTTGCTGAGTCCACTTCACCTTTAGTGGAGTATCTCCTTCACTCTGCTTCTTTGTGTTTAAAGTGATTTTTGAAATGTTTGCACCATGATAGTTTCTATCCATGTAATGCTTACAGTTTAATCCTGGCTAAGTTAAAGTGCTAAGTTCTCTCACTGTTCTATTTTTTTCTCTGTCTCTCTATCTCTCACCTGCCCTGACTATTTTTTCTTTGTCTGTCTCTGTCCTTCCCTCCCCCTCCTGCCCTCCCAAAACTCACCTAATCTACCCCAATTTGACTTTAAACACCCAGTTCTTTTGTTTCTCCTCTGCTCCCTCCCACTGCCTTCTGATACTTAAATCCTCTCCCTTTCTTTGCCCTCTAGGTCCCCTCCTAGCCCTGAGGGGCTTCAGACCCACCGGGTTAACCTCCCATGGACTTCACAGTCTGCTGCCATTCCTTTGAGGGTCTCCCTCATCGCAGGACCCAGGATGCCCACACTGCAAAGGGACTTCCCAGTGCTCAGGACCACATGCCCAGCTGCCTTCTGTAGCAGTGGGTTGAGAAAGGCTTAAAGCCATTTTTCATCCCCACCCACCCCACCTCTCCCACCCTTGGTGGGCCTTTACTTATATAGTGGTCCTTCTCGTCATGTGACTAACAGCCCAAATCTCCATTGGCTTGTTATCTTGTGTTGCTGCTAGGGGTCTGACAAATAAACTTCCATATTTTTCACTATCCTGCTCAACCTGAAATAGTTCATTAGTGTTTTCAGTGTGGCATCTGTTGTCTTTGGGTGTTGCTCTTGTCTCTCTCCTACTTGACCCTTATTATTAATCTATCCCGTTCCTTCCCAGTTTTTCTCTACCACTGTATAAACTCTCACCTGCCTTTGTGTTTGGGCTGAGTCTCAAAATCCTGAGTTTCTCTGCACTTTTATACCCCAAATCAGGTGCTATGACTTGCTACTGGCTACTTGGAGGGGCCATTGGCCTTATCATTCTACTCAGCCTGAATGTCTTCTCTCTTTCCTTCCCCTGTGGCTACCAGGGAAGGGGGGTGAACAAAAGAGCTTTTGCTTCTCAAACCTTCTGATTGCCAAGCCATGTCCAATGCCCTATTGGAATTCTATCCTGTACTCCAAAGATCTTCCTTACAAAGTGCTTGCTGATCTGTGAAGTTGAAGCATATGGTCGTTTATATTTCAGTCTTCCACCTGGTTAGGCTCTGCTTCCTCACTTTTTTACTGCTCCTGCTATCTGGTGATATTGAATCCAATCCTGGACCCCCTGCTCTCTTCACAGTAGTTGGTGTACCGGGGCTATCTATTAAAGGTATCCTTATTGCACACATGAATATCTGAATCCTAATATGTCACAAGGATGAGCTAGAGGCATGGATTAAGGACTATAATCCAGACATTCTCTGCCTTATGGAAACATGGCTGAAACCTAAAGTACCAGACTCTCTCTGCACTATAGCCAACTACACACTGATCTGGAGAGACAGGGCAGCAGCAAAACATGGTGGCGGTATTGCCATCTATTACAAAGACCACCTCTCCATAAAAACTGACCATCACCCAGCCATGTCCTCCTCATGAGGGCACATCCACACCATTTCTGCATTAGGAGCAAAAAAACTCCACATCATCTGTGTCTACAATCCCCCTTCTGAGGGTGCAGCTGGGCTCCAGCACCTACTCAACAGGTTCCTAGCAAATATAAAAAATAATGTGGTTATAATCTTAGGTGACTTTAACCTGAATTCGCCGGGGTCTAGTCATAGTTCCTTGGCATCAGTGGCAAGCAACCATAGCCTACCTCAGTTAATAATTGAACCAACCAGGACAACAAATCTGCTGGTTACAGGTACTCTGTTAGACTGGATACTCAAAAACCACGTTGAGCATGTGTATTCATCTGGGATCCCAGCTGATACTATAACCGACCATGCGCCTACTTTCTGTTTTTGGACCTCAAGTGCCCCTCCCTTTCCCCCACCTTGCTAAGTGGTTTTCACAAACTTTGCAAACCTGAATGTAAATGTTTTTCTTCAGGATGTATCCCTTGTTGACTGGTCAAAGATCTACCACACAAACTGTGTTAGCGAGGCATTGCAAATCTTCCTCAACAAATTCTTGTTTGTTCAAAACTGACATGCTGCCAAGGTCACCAGGAGAGTCAGAGGAAAACATACCAGGTGGCTACACAAGGACCTGATATGTGAGCTATGAAAAAGGGACAACTACTGGAGGTGCTTTAAACAGTCTGGGTTCATGTCTGATTTTAACACCTACAGGGCTCACAGAAACCTCTGCAAGAAGAAAATCAGGATTGCAAAAAGTAAATACTGCAAAGGACCTGCTTACCATAGATAAATAGATACATAGACAGTGTCAGCAGATAAGGGCCTATGGCCCACCCAGTCTTCCCATTTGAGCTTGTAAGTTCAGTTTATGTTTTCCTAGAAGTCTGTTGCCCCTTACCCCTGACCTCCAGAATTCCTTTATGTCTATCCCATGCATTCTTAAATCCTGTGATTGTTTCAGCCCCCAGCACTCCCTCTGGCAGGGTGTTCCACTTGTTCACCACCCGTTCTGTGAAGAAATTCTTCCTCACGTTTCCTCTGAATTATCCTCCCTCCAACTTCATCCCATGCCCTCTAGTCCTGGAACATCTTTTTCACTTAAAAATAGTGTATTCCTGCACCCTGTTCTTCCCTGTAAGATACTTGTGTGTCTCTATCATATCCCCTCTCTCCCTCCTCTCCTCCAGGGAGTACATATTCAGTTCCTTCAACCTGTCCTCATAGGACTTGTGATGCAATCCATGTACCATCTTTGTTGCCCTCCTCTGAACCTTCTCTACCCTGTCTATGTCCTTACATAGGTAAGGTCTCCAGAACTGTACACTGTACTCCAGGTGGGGCATTACTAGTGTCTTGTATAGTGGAATTATGACCTCCCTTTTCCTGCTGGTGATGCCCCTGCCTATGCATCCCAGCATCCTATTTGCTTTACCTGCTGCCTTGTCACACTGTTTCCCTACCTTGAGGTCATCAGAGATGATAACCCCAAGATCCCTTTCCTGCTTGGTGCATGCTATATCCTCACCCCCAACTGATATATTGTGCCTGGGTTTTTGTGCCCCATATGCATTATGTTGCATTCTGAATTTCAACTGCCAAACCCCTGACCATTCTTCAAGTTTGTGCAGGTCCTTCTTATTCTGTCTACACCCTCTGGTGTGTCTACTCTGTTACAGAGCTTTGTGTCATCAGCGAACAGTGAAATTCTGCCTTCTAGGTCCTGTGCAATGTCACTGATGAAGATGTTGAATAGGACCGGTCCCAGTGCTGATCCCTGTGGTACCCCACTGGTCACTCTTCCCTCTGTGGAGTGACAGCCATTTACCACCACCCTCTGTGTCCTGCTGCCCAGCCAGTTACCTACCAACCACACTACTGTCCTGCACGCACCCATATTCCCCAGTTTGTGTAACAGTCTTCTATGTGGCACAGTGTCAAAGGCCTTGCTAAAGTCCAGATAGACCATGTCCACTGCCCTCCCTTGATCCACCTCCCTAGTCACCCAGGCAAAAAATTCAATGAGGTTGGTCTGACATGACCTCCCTCTGGTGAAACCATGCTGCCTTAGTTCCTGTAGTCCTTTGACAACCAGATGTTCCACCATTCTCTCCTTCAGTAGTGCTTCCATGATCTTCCCCACTACCGAGGTGAGGCTGACTGGTCTGTAGTTTCCCCCTTCCTCTTTGTTCCCACTTTTGTATAAGGGGACTACATCTGCTGTCCTCCAGTCTTTGGGTACCTCCCCTGTTTCCAGTGATCAGCTGAACAGGATTGCCAGAGGTTCAGCCACCACCTCTCTTAGTTCTTTAAGGACCCTGGGGTGCACCCCATCAGGCCGCACTGCTTTATCAACTCTTATTACTTCCAGTTCCTTCAGGACCCTTTGTTGTGTAAAGGGACTTGTGTCCATTTCTGCACCATTCTCACCCCTTGTACTCGATTCAGACCCATTACCCTCCTCTTCCTCAGTAAAGACTGAGCAGAAATACCTGTTCAATATGTCAGCTTTTCTGTTATCATCCTCCATGTGGCCCCCATCCTCCCCCTTTGTCTCACTATCCCTCCCTTTGCCTTTCTTTTCTCACTTATGTACCTGTAAAAGGTTTTGTCCCCTCTACCCACTGATTTTACAATGTGTTCTTCTGTCTGAGCTTTGGCTTCCCTTACTGACCTCCCTGCCTCCCTTTGCTTCTCCTGGTACTTCTCCCTATCCCCGTCTGCCTGTGTCTTTTTGTATTGCCTGAATGCAATCTTTTTGGCTTTCACTTTCTTTGCTACCTCTTTGGAAAACCATAATGGTCTATTCTTCCTTTTCCTCTTGCTAACCTGCTTAATGCATAATTAAGTTGCTCTTGTAATCCCCATTTTAAATACTGCCCACTGTTCCTCAACCACTGATTCCTGCTCCATTCCCCTTAATGCCTCTTTCAAGTATTTCCCCATTTTCCCAAAGTCTGTCCCCCTAAAATCCAGGATACGTGTTTTTGTGTGGTTTGATTCTGCACTTTCTGTGATTTCAAACCACAATGACTGGTGGTCACTGTTCCCCAGGTGCTACCCCACTGTTACCCCCATCACACTGTACCTGTTTGTGAGCACAAGCTCCAGTATTGCCTTTTGCCAAGTTGGTTCCATGACCAGTTACTTGAGGAAGGCACCCTGAAGGGAGTCCAGGATAAATCTGCTCCTAGTTGATGCTGCTGCTGGGATGCTTCAGTCCACATCTGGAATATTGAAGTCTCCAACCAGTACTACCTCACCCTTGTCTGCCATCCTTTGGATGGCTAGCATCAGCTCCCTATCTGTTTCTTCCTCCTGGGCTGGTGGTCTATAGACCACACCTGTGTGGATGGCTGCCTGTGACTCTAGGAAATTCTAGGTGCACATTAAGTCTTTTCTCGGTGCATCCCAACACAGCACACCACTCGATATAGTACTAAATGTGTCTCATTGTAATGACCCTGTCACAAAAGCAAATGCTTTTAATGTGATGTTCTCTGATCTGACCATGTATACCTCCTCTTTTAAACACCAGGCAAGTCATACTCAGCCCCAGGCCCTGGGCAAGACACCATACCCCAATACACCTCTCTCTATATCTCCACATATACCACCTTTTTATTTTATGGCTATAACATCACTGTAGGTCCTCAAACTTCTTAAATCCATATCTGACAATATCAGTGTAGGGTTAGACCTCATTGAGCCACGCCTTCTGAAGCTTGTTGCTCCTTATATTGCCTCTTTTCTAGCAATAATCTACACTCTGTCCCTGTCCTGCTGCACAGTACCTTTCATCTGGAAAATAGCTCACATAACCCCAGTCTTCAAAAAAGGGGACAAGAAAAATATAAAATAATTACTGTTCGATTGCTATTCTATCGGTCCTGTCCAAGCTGCTCAAAAATGCTGTGGCAAATCAAAGAACTGAATTCCTCACAAAATTTAAGGTGCTTTCAGATGCCCAACATGGTTTCAGAAAGAACCATAGCACCTCTATAGCCTTGTTAAAACTTACCTCTGGTGAACTTGCGAATATGGACCGAGGGGTACCTTACCGGTGTCATATTTATCACCCTTACCAAGGCTTTTCACCTGGTTGACCACCCCTTACTCCTGGCTGGGCTGCTTAACATGGGTTTCTCCTCTCTGACTGTAGACTGGTTTAACAGCTACCTGTCTGATAGATCTCAAATGGTGAGATTTAACTCTTCGATATCTGACAGTGCATCAATAAAGGTTAAGGGTACCCCAAGGCTCTATATTGGGGCCACTTCTTTTCTCCTTATTTATTAACAATGTTCCTGGTGCCCTGGTAAACTGCTCATCCCTATTATATGCTGATGATCTTGTCATATATACTAGAGATATCAAAATTGACAACCTAAATTTTGCCCTCTCCTCTGATTTCAAGAACATTCAAAACTGACTTCACAACCATAAATTGGCCCTGAATGCTAAGAAAATGAAGGTCATGCTTCTAGGCTTAGCTGCTAAGCTCAGAACTGGTCCTTCATCGCTGACTGTACATGACCTAGGAGGAACCGTACTTGAATCCATGTCACCCTTCAATTATCTTGGGATTATGCAGGACCACTCCCTGGACTTCAACCTACATATCCAATCCATGTGCAAAGCAGTAAATAATAAGCTGGGGGCTGCTTACAAGACAAGCTACATGCTAACACCATGTGCTAAACTTGTCATTGCCAAGGGAATCCTAATTTCTTCCCTCGCCTACTGTGCTCTTGTCCTTGTGGCTGCTCAGAAAACATCCCTTCTGAAGTGGGATGTTACTTACAATAACATATGCTGATATGCATCCTTGGCCACAAGACTAAAGCACCATTGCCAGTTATATGCTGACCTTGGGTGACTCTCCCCCTCTGCATCTAGGCAGTACTACCTGGGCTCCCTGACTGATTCTATCCTTAGGCTAAATGTACCAAGATCTCTGGACATGCTTCTCACTCCTATAACCTCAACTCTTGGGCTTCAGTCAGTGGACAAGTTGCTTCTAAAAGTCGCTAGATGTCATACCTCTAAAGGGACAAGTGCTTTTGTGCATATGGCATCCAAGCTTTGGAATATTCTTCCCTTGATGCTCAGACAGGCCGAGACCCATAAAAAATACAAGAATGAACTTAGGGGTTATCTACTGAATACTGACTCCTTTACTTGTTTTGACCCCACCTGATTTAGCATATACTCTTGCCTACTCCTTAGTTATGACACCTGCACTTGCTGCCCTACCTGACTTCCATCTATGTAACTCTTCCAGGTCATGCCTGAAAATAGGTAAAGTTTTTGTCTAGTGTACTTGGCTGGTAAACAAAAACTAAACAAATAAAACCATGCTGAAATGTGTGTGTAGCTAAGTAATGTGTTACAATGCTGGGTAGAGGGTGTAAAACCTACCACTTAAGATCTAGGGAGTCACAGGACCGCCTGGTGCCAAAAACCCGCACCCTTGCAGGCGATCGGGCTTTCACCGCCTATGCACCGAGAGTGTGGAACTCCCTTCCTGCCAAAATCTGCTTCTCCTCCTCCCATCCCTGCTTTAAAGCCCCCCTGTGGGGCTTCCTGAAATCTGCCTCTGCCTGTCTCTGTGATGCATAGACCACCTGCTGAGGGTCACACTTTTCCCAGTTTCACACTGATGGGGGCATGGCTCCAGCATTATAAAAAGCACTTCTACCCCTGTAACCAGCTTGATACAACAATAGTTGTCAATTTTGCACTGGGCCCACTCCCTGCCCACCTGCCCCAGAGAGGGTACCCTGTCTAATCTATCCCTATCTTTCTCCAGGTCTCTCTCCTGTACTTTTGTACTTCTCCTGTTAATCTTTTAGCCTCCCCCCACCCCAAGGTAATGACATACCCTATTTTGACTGCCCTGTTGAAATGTCTGCACCATTCTGCTCCATTCTGTATTATGATGGTATCTACCTAATTAATCTATTATGAATCTTATGCTGATATCTAAACATTGATCAGTTGTGCATGTAGTCTGTTATCCTATTAGCTACCCACTAATTCTTTGTTATGCCTAATGTTCTTGTATGTTACTTGGACTCTTCCTGTTCTTGCTGATTGATTGTACCTTGTAATCCTCCCGGGTCGCACCTGAAAATAGGCACTTGGCTGTCTAGTGTGCTTACCTGGTAAACAAACAAAAGCAAATAAATAAATGAAAACTCAATCTGTAAAGGAAATAAAAGATTTATTTTTCTGCAACAGTTCCTAAAAACTGTACCTGAGGAACTGAGAATATGTTTCTTGTATAAAATTCTTAGCTCTGCAAGGGAGGCAGCTGAGATGACTGAGTAGTTCATATCAGTTGACCATTCTCTCACCATAAGGGCAATGGGGAGGAGGTTTTAAGGGAAACTCCAGAGGAAGTCAGCCTGTGTCTGAACCAAACAGGAAGATATTTGGTTTCCAAAGTATGAAGATAGGTAAACACAGGTGCAATATCTGCGTGAAACTGGGGCATTTGTCTTCTGATTGTCTGACAAATGTGAAAAAATGGGTTACTGTAGCAGAAGGGGGTAGCTCAGAGAGCTCAGGGTAGACAGAGGCCTGCACAATGAGTGCAGTGCCCTCTAACTCCACTGTACACAAGCACCCAGTGGTAATGAACAGATTGTTAACCCAGGGATTGAGGGACACTGGGGTTTATGGTGAAGTAGGATTTGGCCCTGGGATTTGGCTCAGGAGGAATAGATCCTGTCTTGCCAGTTTTCTAGGATTAGAATGACTGATCCTATGGTTTCCATGCCAATAGCCTGGATCATTCTAAGCTGGGAAGGTGGCCAGGGTGCTTGAAAGGAGAGTATTGTACCAGCCCCCTGCCCGTGGCTGTAATAATGATTAATGACTTTGATAGTAGCACCAATTTTGTGTGCGTCACTACACATAGCAAGGCAAGAGGAGAACCACTCCTGAAGACACCGAGGGGGCAGTGCATGAGGAAACAACCACTACTTCACTAGCAGGAGAAGCCATAGTTGAAGAACGAGCTGGGAGCAGCAGTTCTGAACCACAGCTACTAACTGAGGAGAGCACAGATGTGGGTGGCTCTCCCAAAGCATGGTGTGTCTTGGGAAAGGTCAGACATACAGAGCTAGGGAGAGCTCAGCAAACTAAAAAATCCCTGCAAAAATTAAGGGAGTTAGCCACCAGTGATGAAGGTCAGGGACCCTGGTTTTCCATTTTAACCGGTAACACCGGTAACAATCACGGAATCCTGCTTGGTTTACGGATTTTGAATTCTTGTACTGGTGCCTCACAGAAATTGCATGTCACTGCACAGAATCTCTTAAGATTTCAGCATCTTTTTAAATTTTTTTTATTTTCTCTTTCTATATCCCCTTCTCACAGCATCAGTCTCCACTTTTCAGAGATCCCTAGGCTGGGTATCACCTAGCTTCACCCCCAGGTAATGCTCAGGAGCTCCTGTGGGTCTGCCCCTGTTCTGCCTTGATTGTACCCCCCAGGTGGGAAGGGAGGGGGACCCCAGGTCACCCCTCCACACTCCCTTAGTGTGTGTCGGGCAGCTCAGTGGGTCCCTCATGGAGTCTGGTTATGAAGTCTGGGGCATCTGGGTCCCTTCTGCCAGTGGCAGATGTGAGGTGATTATTCCTGGTTTTCTGGTCTCTGTCCCTGAGGGCACTGGCACTAGAGGAGAGCCAAGGAGGTAGGTCACAAAGAGGCATGCCACTGCTCCAGATCCTGGCTAGCGTCCTCCCCTCCTGATTACTCTGCAGCACCATTGCACCACCACCCATGGTCACACAGGTGGTGGTAAAGCAGCAGGACCTGCAGCCCACCCTCCTCCTCCTCAGAGGAGGAGGAGAGCAGTCCCCCAGGTGCTTGATCCTACTCCCCTGGCCAAACCTCCATCAACCCGAGTTCGCTTCTGACCCTGGGTCGCTGGCATTGCAAGCAATAGTACTACCGCAGCGCCAGCAGGCCGACACAGATTTCAGCATCTTAAAATGAATGCTGCTGTGCTTTGCATTCTCTCTGCTTTGCTGCATATAGTCTCAGTAAGGAAATCACCTGCACTGCTTTGTTGTAATCAGCCATTCGGTTTAACCACCCATGCCTAGTGGTTAGAGTAACAAACAGTGATTGAACTGGGTACATCCAGCAGACTTGGGTTTGATTCCCACAACCTCCACTTGCATACTGTGTGACTCTAAGCAAGTCACTTAACCTCCCCAGTGCTTCTAGGTCAGTCCTGAAAACAGATAGTTCTGACTAGTGGGCCTTACCTGCTTTACAAAGAATATTAAAAAAAATACCAATACATGTTTACTACATCATAGAATAGTAGTCTGGGTACCATGTAATTTACCCGAGTTTTACTTGGGCTGCAATGATTTTGTATAGGTAAAGATTGATGTTCAGATACATTTTATGTGTTTTTATAAGCTTGTTTTTAGATTTTAGTCAGGTTTTTATTGTATTCTTTGTATATAAGCACCTAGGTTGTAGATTGCTTAATGCAGGATCACTGTTACCAACTAGCTTATTCAAGTTTATAATCAGTAGGGCTATCCAAAATCCTCAGTTGTTTGAATGAAAACTAGTCTGAATGAAAGTATGTTCACAAAGAAGAAACTACTTTACTATTACGAAAAGACTTCACAGGTGAATTGGAGCATTTGCACCTTTTCTCCCACCCGCTGTTTCAGTCTCTGTGACAACAAAACGTTTTCTGATAGACTGCTTCAACAAAAAGCAAATGTTAAGTATTTAAGTGTACTTATGTTTGGCCAGTGGATTTTGAAAGCACAGTACAGAAGGTAAGACCCCAGGGGCTGTATGATGCTGGTGGGCAGAGTGGTGCTCAATTCACATCTGAGCTCAGACATGAAAACTGGGAGACACCCTTTTCATGGACACCAAGTAAAAAAAAAAAGCATCCACATGTCTGGGAGATGCATGAATCCATTTTAAGGTCCTCCACTAATCACTTGTGGATTTTTTAGGTGAAAGACATTTTATTTCAAAGATGTGAATTCAAGCAGTTTTTTTGTTGCTCCTCCTACGCCTTGGCCATCCACTCCTTCAGACCTGCCAAGGCCCCCTATCACCACTGCAGAGTCCTGACCACCATCCACTGCCCCTTACTGCTGTGCTACCAGGTAACCCAAAGTAACCCTTCACTGAGTGCATCCCAACCCCTGGGAGAGGCTGCCAGGAGAGGAGAATTGCCCCAAAGAGCTTCCTGTGTATTCTGGGCATGGCAGGGGTCAGAACAGACACATCTGGGGCTTCCAGCTTATATAGGTACCAATAGCCATCCTTTGGTTGGTCAGCGGGTATTTTCCCATTTTCTTGGGAGCGTGACAGGCCACATGATGTCAAGGCGCAAGCCGACATCAGTCACGCTTCCTCCTGCTGTGAGAGCTGACATGTTGCCATGCCTCTGGCCTCTACCAGGGGCCAGCAAATGCTGAGTCATGATCCCAACCTCCCTCCCAGGAGAAGGTGAGTGGTCATTGGACACTCAAGCCTTCACCCACCAGCTGGCCTTCCAACACCCAAGTCTGTTCCCTAACCCTGGTCAGCGGTGTCACAGGCAGAAATCCAATTCAGGCAGTTAAATTGTAGATAGGAAAAAACAAAGGTAGTCCACCTTAATGATGATGGTTCAGATTAATTCACATCTAAGTTCTAACAAGCAAAGAGACCAAGTCATTTGTAACTCGTACATGTGGGGTATGGGTGTTGAAGAAAGGGGATCACAGTGCTGTCACTACTGCCCTCACCCCAGAAGGATGTGGACTGCATTGTTGCTACTGCCATCACACTGAAGAGGTGGGGGCTATAGTGCTTCTGCCATCACCACTGGTGAATGGGGAATGTAGTACTGCTGCTGTCCCAACTGAGGGATGGGGGCCATAGTGCTAATACTGCCATCACACCTGAAGAATGGTACATGTAGTACTGCTGCCATCACACCTAAGGGATGGGGGCCACAGTGCTGCTGCCTTTGCCACACCTGAGTGAGGTCATAGTGATGTTGCTGCTGCCATCACACCAGAAGGATGGGGGCCGTAGTGCCATTGGTGCTGCCATCGCACCTGAGGGATGGGGCCATAGTGCTGCTTCCATCACACCTTAGGGATGGGGACTGTAGTGTTGCTGCTGCTATCACATCTTGTACCTAAAATAACTTTAAATTGGTACCAGGATGGATGGATGTGTAATAGTGGAGGTCAAAATTGCTAAAATGCATGTTAGCAGAGTTAAACATTTTTAAATAAAGTACACAAAACCAAGCCCCGGTAAAACCGGATTTTGGCTAGCAGACACCGGTGACAATACCGTTTTTTACAATGTGCGAAACAGAATATGCCCTTTCTCAATCACGGTAAACCAGTGTCCCTAGAAGGTATCTTTCTGAGTTCTGGAAAAAGAAAGGTGTACTCTGAGAATGGGCTCCTGTACCATGAGTGGGTTCTTAGGAGAGGACTGGAGAAAGGGGGATTTCAACTGATAGTGGTTCCTGGGGAGTACAGGGAGCAGTTTCTGGCCCTAGCCCATGACATATCCTTTTGCGGGACTCCTAGAGGTCATCCATACAAAAAGGTGGCAGACTTACTCTTTTTACTAGCACAGTATTTTTAGAAGGTACAAACTTCTGCTTGACCTGTCTGCAGTGCCAGAGGGTGGAAACAGCTGGGGGCAAGGATAAGGCAGTTTTGATTCCCGTACCTGTTATTGAAGAGCCATTTCAGCAAGCTGCCATAGATAATGTGGGGTTTGTAAGCAACCCTAGTTGCACTGGCAAGCATTACATTTTGGTGGTCATAAATTATGCCACAACATACCCTGAAGCAGTACCCTTGACTTCCATCAAGGTTGAAAAGGTGGCCAATGAACTGCTGGGGATATTTAGCCAGGTAGGTTTCTGCAGGAGATTCTGTCAGACCAGGCCACTAACTTCATGTCTGATCTGATGGTTAATCTCTGGCAAAAATGCGGGGAAAGACAGCTCAGGGCCTCGCCATACTACCCCCAGCAAAATGGTCTTGTCATGTGATTCAGTGTACCCCTTAAAAAGCTGCTAACATAATTTAACTCTTGTCTGTCAAGTCCTACTTTTAGTTTGTTTTGTCCATTGAATTATTGTAGTCATCATACAAGTGCTTTTATTGTAAAGATTCCCAAGTCACAAGGTAAGTGTTATATTTTGCTGATCAAGATTACACCAAAAGGTACCCAAAGGCAGTCCCCTTGTCTCCAATTGAGGCTGAGAAGGTGGCCAGTGGAATGTTGGGGATATTTAGCTAGAAGGTTCCTCAGCAGATTCTGTGAGACTAGGGCACCAACTTCATGTCTGATATGATTATTAGTCTTTTGAAGAAATGTGGGGTAAGGCAGCTCAGGGGCTTGCTATCCCTCATCCAGACAAACGATCTAGTCAAGTGATTCTGTGACTCTCTTAAGATCAAGTTAAGGGTAAGGCATTCACTGACTAGCATGTCAGTGAATAGAACAAGTAGTTTCACTTAAGGTTCAGGTTGACCTTTCTCTTGCCGAGATTTCTGTTATTTTCAATCTTGGTTCATCCAAAAAGCGACCAAGAAAACTTGCAAAAAAATGTTTGAAAGAACTCTACTCATGAATGTGTTTTATCAACTTTCACTTTTTATGTCATACTTCACTGGGCAACATTTTCAAGCCAAGCCACTTCATTAGGCCCTTCATGTTATTCTGTTAAAAATACTTACAACATAGTTATTATGACATATTGCTACTGATTTATATCTCTAAGCACCAGAGTGTTACCCAAAACCAGAGGTTCACTCTTGGTTTTAAAAACAAACGTTTCCTTTAATTTCATCTATGTTTCACTGTGGGTACTACACTTACACATTTCATCATTTAATTTAATGAGTAGCCTGTCAAAATGGTGACTGTGGAACAACGACCTGTGAAGAGGGCAACGGGACCAAAGCGCCAACATTTTTGGGTGATCCTCAGGTCTCCTCATTCTCAAGGTATGCCTGCCCCCCGGAGTTAGAATACTAAATAGAGAGAGGGTGTGGGGCAAAGCCCTCCACTATGGGGGTGTTGGGGACAAAGATCCCACAAGAAACAACTTTGTTCCAGGTCATCGCGCTTCGGGATTTGCGCCCTTTTCATGGGTTGCCGTTCCTCAGTAGCTGTTATGACATGGAACCATTTTATGTTATACTATCAAGATGCAGGTCCATGAAACCTATCCCACTACATATTTATCATTTCAAAATCATCCTTTGTCTTTATATTACTATAGGTATTGTAATTTGTGACCCCTTTTATTATGTTCATTCCTTTTTAAGGTTACCAAGGTAACAAAGGAAGACACTGTCCTTACACAATTTCTGTGCCCCTTTCCATTTGATCAAATGCTTTATTTAATCAATACTCCATCTTCTGCAACCTTAAAAAACATTTCCTTATAGTTATTCTCTACATTTCAACTATTCCTGAATTCATCACATTGCATTTCGTTTTAATTGCTAGGTAAACCGGCCCCTCATATTCTCTTTTTTGCTGGCTCCACTCTTTAGGTTTTCAGTAGTTTTGTATAATTCTAGGCTGTAAAACATGTACAGTATTTACAACCTTTCTGTAATTTATTCAGTTTACCCCTCATTTTAATAAAAACGTTTAAAAGAAATTTGCTGCTGTTTTGAAAGGTAGATACTCACTCTACATCCTGAAATGGATGAGGCCACCCTCCAACTCCTTTTGAAAACAGGAGAGGCTGCTGCTCACTTCCCCCTTCTCTTTTCCATATTTCTAAATGACCTCCCACTGACATGCTCAAACTCAGCCATACAAATGTACGCTGACGATACCGTTCTGTAGGCCTCTGGCCCTTCCAGCAGGGTCTTAAACTCTGCCCTGCAGCAGGATTTTGATGCCGTTCAAACCTGGCTTAGTTCAAACCAACTTGTCCTAAATAGAAAAGAAAACCCTCTCCATAACCTTCGGCATGCAGCCTAGACTCTCCTGGCTAGCTGCTCTCCCCACTTTCCATACATTGGACGGAACCACCTTGGAATCCTGCACCTCCTTTAGGTACCTAGTGTATGGCTTGATCACCATTTAGATTTCTCCATCCACATTGACTCCCTACAGAAAAAACTATACCCAAAACTAGGTGCACTATACCGCAACAAAGGTTGCCTACCTACCTCGGTCAGGAGGGAGCTAGTGCACAAAATGATTCTCCCAATCTTCGACTATGGAGACGTGATCTACAGTGCAGGCCCCCCATCCACTCTGGTCAACTTGGACCCCCTTTTTCATTCTTTCTGTCGGCTCATCCTAGAATGCCCCCCCACCACCCACCACTGCGACCTGTATAGTGCCCTGGCTCTCCCCTCGCTGCACTCCAGGCATCAGCTTCATTGAGTAAATCTCTTAGTAAAGCACTGGACCAACTCGCTCCCCACCTATCTCAGCTCTGTCCTGTCAACTCAACCCCCCCGGCCTACTCCTTGAGATGCTCTGACTCAAAACTTATACAAATCCCTTTCATGCACACCTCAAAGGGCCAATCAGCTTTCAAATATAGACTGTCCAAACTCTGGAATGACCTCCCTGCAGTAATTAGGCAGTCCTCCACCCCAAGGACATTGAAAACTCTCCTCCAGGCCCACTTCTCAGACATATGTAACTGCAACCTGCAGTCCAGATCTGATATCACGAGGCATCATAACATGCCATAAACTGTACAATTGTTCAACAACTGACCATAATTGTGTTTTACCTATGTGTCACTGTCTGTTTATGCATTGCGGTCATAGACCCCAACTATGATACAGCAACTCATGCACTCTGATCTCAACTTGTAATTAAATAACAAATGCTTAGTCTAGCCTGTAACATTTCTGGACCTGATATTTTACCCTATATGTATCCATTCTGAACCTGTTGTAATGCACCATTTGTATTGTATGTATGTAACCCCCAGGTCGCATCTGGAAACGAGCGGGTCCTGCTCAGTATGCTTATCTGGTAAATCTCTTAAATAAATAAATACATAAATATAGCGGGGGTGGGAATGACATCACAGATGACATCGGCACTGTCTCCAACATACAATTTTGCTACAGTTGCCTCTAATCCACAGGCAATGGGACAAGCTCAGTGGTGCAGGCAGTAAGGTGGAAAGCTGAGTTGCCTGGCCATGACTGCCATTCCAAGTAATGATTTGCCCCCAACCCTTGGCTATAAGCCAATATGGATATTTTAAAATCTCAAAATTTATATTTTATTTTCCACTTTGTCAAAATGCCTATTCTTCATAGAATAATTATTTCTCCATATTATAAATAAAACATTTCTCTCTGTAAGTAATTCATAGCAAGGTACTGGTTGTCCAACAACTTCAGAGCCAGTTGCAGTATTTTGACTAACACCTGTGCATTTTTCAACCTAAACATAGAAACATAGACTTTGATGGCAGATAAGGACCGCTTGGCCCACCTAGTCTGCCCATTTCCCTACCTACAGGATAAGCTGCAGATCCTAGTTAACCAACAGCCTATTTCTTCCTACCCCCACCTAGAATTGCCTTTTGGCTTTTGACTTAACCACCAGGTACCTATCTGCAAGCGACTGGGTGCAACTGACAAGCTACAACAAGGATAAATGGGCATATCATCCTCTATTACTAACAATCTCCTTGCTCTGGGTCCCTAGACGCCTGCACTGGTCCAAGCTGCACAAGCCTCAGAAGTGTAATTCTATTGACTACAAAGTACAGCAACTGTCTCTTAAACTCCTACTCCTCCTCCTCTTAATATCAGGAAGTGTCCACTCAAATTCTGGCCCTGTCTCCTACAGTACAACAAAGCCTGCCAAAATGGAGGGGGGGGGGCTCAAAATTGCTATCTTAAACATCTGCAGTCTCCTTCCAAAACTGGCCTACCTTCAAATCTTTGCTAGCCAACACAACCCGGATATCTTTGCCATCGTCGAAACTTGGCTGACATCTAATACTCTGGATCATGCCATCTCTATACAAGGCTACAAGATATTCAGGCTGGATAGGACCTCAAAAAGGGGTGGTGGGTGTGCAATCTACATAAAGGACTACCTCACCTGTCTCCCTGGTTCTTACCCCACCACAGAAACCTCAGTGCAACACCTCCCTATCAAGATACTACTTGGTGCCCAAAACAAAGTCCTCACGATTGCTGCTGTCTATATCCCACCAAAAGATCCTGATTCCGGCCTACATGCTGTCCTCGAGTTCATAAGTACACAACCTTCTGACATCGAACTCCTTCTCCTTGGGGACTTTAATATAAATTGGCTTGCTCCTGATCCAGGGTCAAACAAAGATGCCATCCTAGCAGCAAATTTAACACAAGTGGAAAACTCCCCTACCAGGAAAAACTACAAATCAGGGACCAGCACCCTCATTGACTGGATCCTTACCAGCCACCCTACCCGTATTACCAATGTAAGTGTTCTCCCTGACTCGCTCAGTGATCACTCTCCAATAATATGTACCTGGACAAAATAAGTTTAAGTAATCGCCTCCAAAAACATCTATAGCAGAGGTCCTACCTTGGCAACCTTACTCATCTCAAGACCTGTCTAGGCAGATAGACTGGTCTTGATTTACAAAACTCAAGATGTTGACCCTAGCCCTTGATTACTTTATTACTACTTTCAACACTGCCTGTGACACCTGTGCACCAGTAAAAAGCGCAAAATCAAAGCACTCACAAATCCCTGGCTCACGGCAAAGCTATTGGCACAAATCAAAAGTAGGGATCACCTCTGGGCCACTGCAAGAGCTACTGGCACTCTGTCGGACATTCAAAGTATAAACAGGCTCTCGCAACCAATGTGTACTAAACAGATCTGCTTGATGAAGAGCTCCTACTTCAAGAATGCCCTCCAACTCCTGGGGCGAAGGGAAATCCTTCTGGGACAACATAAAGAATATCATGGGTCAGCAGTCCAAATTCTCCTACAATAATGAATGTGGATGGAACCACTACATTAGACCCAGAGATCATTGCAAACACCCTAAATGATACCTTCATGGACCTTAGTGGTGCCCTCTCATCTGATTTCTTCACTGATGCTGACCTCCAATTTCTACTTACTACTGCCTCTCCAACCAAACCACCTTCCATTTCAAACTAGTAAAGGCACATAGAAGTCTATAAATATGTAAAGAAGGCCATTTCTAAGTCCGAGCAAGCAGCGACACTATTGACCTTAAACTTCTGTCCCTCACTCTGGAGGAAATACTGCTCCCCTCACAAAAATTTTCAATCTCCTCCTCTGCTACAGCCAATTCCCTAGGAAATGGAAGGCTGCAGTTGTCACTCCAGTGCACAAAGTGGTGATAAGTCACTGCCTAGTAACTATCGCCTCGATATCAATACCTACCACCTCTCTCTAAGGCCTTGAACGCTTGGTGGCGGACCAACTTTCAGACTACCTGGAAAAGCACAACATCCTATGCACTAGCAGCATGGATTTAGAAAGGCACAGCACATCGACTGCCCTACTTGAATTCTCAGGAGCAATCCACAATGCCATGGACAAAGGAAACCTAACTGGAGCAGTCTACATTGACTTAACCAAGGCATTTGATACAGTTCACCATGGCCTACTTATCAAACAACTTCTATCCCTAGGGCTCTCGCAGGGTCCTAGTGGCTGGGTAAAAAATTACCTTGCTCAGTGCTCTCAATCTGTAAAAGTAGCTGGAGTTCTCTCAGACTCAAAACCTGTTCGCCAGGAGTTCCCCAGGATCCATCCTGGGCCCCTCCTTTTCAGCCTTTCCAAACTTCCTCCCAAATCCTGCCCTGAACAAATAATCCTCTATGCCGACGATGCCGTGATTCTTGCCACTCATAAAGATCACGAACCTCTTACGCCTCCAACCTTCAGCATGCTTTTCCAAAGTTGAGATGTGGTTCTTGAACATAAGCTGGTTCTAAAACCAAAAAACTAAATCCATGCTCTTCTCTAACCCGAAACAAGAAACGGCAGTCCCACTCACCATTAATACATACCTGGGAAATACCCTTGAACAAGTGCCAATTTTCAAATATCTTGGAATCAACTTTGATCAAGGCCTAACCTTTGCAACTCACATTGATAGTACAGCAAAAACTATTAATCAGCGAATTGGGATTCTGTATCGGAACCGACAGCTTCTTACCCATTCTGCACTGAGGATTGCCATCCAATCTTCTATCATCTCAGTCGTTGACTATGGCTTAGTTATATACGGATCTGCCACTACTACAGCACTTAGTCGCATTACAACATCCCTAAATAAGGCCTGTCAGCTGCTCACTGGTGCACGACGCATCACACATGTGAACTCTATGCTGACTCAGGTTGGTTACAAATCTCAAACCGGATAAAGTACCTTACCTGCCTGATGGCGAAAAAATCTACTCTGGGCCTCACTCCACCCTGTATCCAAGACCTGTTATGCCCGAGCGCTACACCCGTTTTACCAGAAGATCAGAACACCAGCCTCTCCAAGTCCCTGATGCCGGACTTCTCAGGGACAAAGATCATTTGCCTCATCGTTCCCAGCTGGCTAAAATGCCTCAGCACTCATATTACTGCCCACCTCTCTAGGTATTTTCAAATCAAGGCTTTTCTCACCTTGCCACCTCCAGCTCCTGTGACTGCCCTGATTAAAGCTCCTATTTTCTCACTACCCACCCTGTTCCATTATTTGACAAAGACATGTTTGGGAAACCTTTTCTCCTGCTATTTTCTGCTCCCCACACCATTCCCTTCCCTCTCTGTTCTGGACTTCCCTATTTGTTTCTCCTAATCTGGCATGACCTCTTTCTTGTAATAATAATGTGATTATTGATATCTCATGTCCTTTTGCACAAGTGATTTGATATGTATTTGTATATGTTTTCTTGCTCTTGACACAACACAAATTGTTGTGTTATCTATGTAACCTTTTGTACTGTACCTAATTGATGTGGAACCTTTGTAAAAGAGCCTCTGGCTCAAAGGTAGTAATTCCTAGAACAATAAACTAAACTAAACTAAACTAAACTAAACTATGTCTGTCCCATGCATTCTTGAATTCTTCCACAGTTTTAGACCTCACAACCTCCTCAGGAAGGCTGTTCCATGTGTCTACCACCCTCTCTGTGAAAAACTGCTTCCTCACATTGCCCCTGAGCCATCTCCCCTCTATCTGTAAATTGTGTCCCCTTGTTTTTGCACATCTCTTTTCCTGAAAGATGCTACCCTCTTGGACTTTGTTGATTCCATTGAGGTACTTAAAAGTTTCTATCATGTCCCCCTCTCCCTCCTTTCCTCAAGGGTATACATGTTAAGCTCCTTTAGTCTCTCCTCATATGACTTCTCTTGCAGACCCTGTACTATTTTAGTTGCCCTCCTCTGGACTGCCTACATCCTGACTATGTCCTTGCAGAGATCGGGTCTCCATAACTTGACACAGTACTCCAGATTGGGTCTCACCAACTGTCTGTACAGAGGGATAACAACTTCCTGTTTTCTGACGGTGATGCCTCTCCCTATATATCCCAGTATCCCACCAGCCATCCCTACTGCCACCTCACATTGCTTGTTAACCTTAAGGTCATCTGATATGATTACTCCAGGTCCCTTTCCATTCTTGTTGTTGTTACTACCTCCATCCCCATTGTGTAATCTTCCCCTGGGTTTTTGTTTCCCAGGTGCATTATTTTGCACTTCTTTTCGTTGAATCCAAGCTGCCATACCTCTGACCATTCCTCCAACCTTGCCAAGTCCCTTCTCATCCTTTCCATGCCTCCTTGTGTATCAGTCCTGTTGCAGATCTTTGTGTCACCTACAAAGAGGCATACTTTTCCTTCCAGTTCCTCTGCAATGTCACTTATAAAGACATTAAAAAGGATTGAGTCCAGTGCTGAAACCTGCGGTACCCCACTAGTAACCCCTCTTTCTTCAGAGTGGACTCCATTTACAATTACTTTCTGTGTCCTGTTGTTCAACCAGTGTTTTACCCAGGCTACCACCCTGGGACCCACTTTCAGGCTGCTTAATTTGATTATTAATCTTTTGTGTGGGACTGTGTCAAATGTCTTGCTAAAGTCTAGGTAGGCCATGTCCACAGCCCCTCCCTGGTCTACTACTTTGGTCATCCAGTCAAAGAAATCAATTAGATTCATCTGACGTGACCTTCACACTGTGAACCAATTCTGCCTTATGTCCTATGCCCCACTGGCCTCTAGGTACTCAACAATTCTTTCCTTCAGAAGTGATTCCATCACTTTCCCTACCACCGAGGTCAAACTGACAGGTCTGTAGTTTCCTGCCTCTGTCTTGGTCCCACTTTAGTGAAGGGGAATCAGATCTGCCTTCCTCCAGTCCTCAGGTACCACACCATCCTCCCATGATTTGTTAAAAATGGTAGTCAGTGGTGTCACTAGTTCTCCCCTTAATTCTTTTAGAATTCTGGGGTGAATTCCATCAGGCCCCATCACTTTGTCCACCTTCAGTTTTAGGAGATCTTTCAGAACCCTTTCTTCTGTGAAAGGACTGGGATCGACCCCCCAATCCAGAGTGCTTCTGTTAATTGGATTAGGCACCTCCCCTCCTCCTCTTTTGTGAATACTGAGCAGAACTATTCATTCAGTATCCCTGCTTTTCCACTGTTCCTCTCTGCCCACCCACTGTCCATTCTATTCAGACTCACTACCCCTCCCTTTGTCTTTCTACGCTCCCTGATGTACCTATAAAAGGTTTTAACCCCCTTCTTAACTGAGTTGGCTATCTTTTCCTCAGTTTGAGCCTTTGCTATTCTGACTTCCTTCCCTGCTTCCTTCTGCCTTAACTGGTACAGTTCTCTGTCCTGCTCCTTCTGTGTTTCCTTATACTTCCTAAATGCTATCTTTTTCTCCCTAACTTTCCCGCCACCTCTTTTGAGAACTATAGTGTCTTTTTCTTTAATTTTGATTTGTTTATTTGCTTCACACAAAGGCTTGTTGCCTCTGTGATGGCAGTTTTGATGTTTCCCCATTGTTGCTCCAACCCTCCTTCTAACCTGTTTGCTAGTGCTTTTCTAAGGCACTCTCCCATCTTTGCCAAAGTCAGCCCTCCTGAAGTTTAGTACTCTCACTTTTATATGGCTTGACTCTGCAGCTGAGTTTATCATGAACCACACTGTTAGGTGGTCACTTGTTCCCAGATGGCTACCCACTTTTAGATCTGAGATCCTCTCACTGTCCCCATTTGAGAGTACGAGGTCTAAGATTGCTCCATCATGAGTGGGTTCCAAAACTAGCCATCTGAGGCATGCCACCTGTGGGGCATAAAGAATGGCCCTGCTCTTGGATGTGGCTGCAGCAAAGGTGCTCCAGTTAACATCTGGCATATTCAGATGCCCCATCAACAGTATCTCCCCTTTCTCTGCCATACTAAGGATGCCTTCTATCATAGCCTTTTCCATTCCCTCCCCTTGACATGGGGGTCTGTATACAACCCCTGTGTGGATTGTGGTGCCCTTTCCAGTCTCAAAGGTGACCCACAGTGCCTCCTCTCCTCCCTGTTTACTCTTTTGTTCTGTTACTTTTATCCCTTCACTTACATAGAGAGCTACTCCTTCCACTCTTCTCCCCTCCCTGTCTTTCCTGTAAAGTAGGTTGTGTACCCTTTTATGTTAACATCCCAGTCATGGTTCTCTGTGTACCATGTTTCTGTGACTGCTACAATATCAAAGCATCCCTATTCCATCAAGGCCACCAGTTCAGGGAGCTTGTGGACCAGACTACAGGCATTGGTACTCTTTACCCTCCATTTCTTGATGGCCTTACCCCTCTTTCCTCATCCCTGTCCTTATTGCCTTTGTCATTTTCTCCATTTACCCCTGCACTTCTCCCTATTGACATCTCTAGCTTGGTGTTTACCTTACTTACTACCCTGATTATTGGGGTGGGGGTAGGATTTCCCTGCTCCTCTCCAGTGCCTCCCCCCTTGGCTAGTTTAAATGCTTGCTAATGAAGCATTTAAACCTATCATCTAGGATCCTGGTTCCCCTCCTGGACAGATGCAAACCATCACGCCAGTATAGACCTGCATCACTCCAGGTGGACCCCCAGTCCCCAATGAAGCCAAATCTGTGAGCTGTGCACCAGTTTTTCAACCACTGATTGAATCCCATGGTGTAGAGCACCCTAGCCTTGCCCATGCCATAGACAGGCAGCACCTCCGAGAAGGTTACCTGTCAATACTTAAGGCTCATGTCTGGTTACAGTGGAAACTATATTCCATTCAATAATATAATATGAGTCACACCCCCAAAAAAAAATCGTCCCTTGACTTCTGCTTGGAGACCATTGCAAAGATCTCACCAATACAGATCCAAATCACATTCCTCATTTAGTCTAACAACAGGATTTAGGCAGTCCATCATAAAAATCCAATATACTTTCCTTTTCAGCAATATAGCATACCAGCTTATTCCTTTTTTAGTTGGTGTCAGACATGTTCAAGTCCCCAAAATATCAGGGAAGCAACCAAATAACCCATAACATTGAAATGTCTTGCCATCAATGACATTTTGTCCATTACCAGAATATCACTTGTGTGCGCTGCTATTCATGTTTTCAGCTCTCTGTTTTACCCACATAGAGTGTGTCACAAGGACACAGAGTTTGTCACAAGGACACTGGAGTATCTAGACCATATGGTCTGTTGTACAGTTTATATATTCTTTTATCAGAAATTTCTTGTTATTATGTGGATGTTCAAAGCTTTTTTTTTTATGTTTGCTTGCATGCATGTGCAAGAAACATAGTGCCACCATTATGTTTTCATAGGTGCGCCTCCCACACTTCCAATACACTGCTCCTTTTTGAAGGCATGGCTGCACCATACCAATGAATGTCTGAGCTGCCTGTGACAGCCGTTCAGATGCAGTGGTGTACATTTCTGAGAAAGCCACAGCTACAATCAGCAGTGGTAACGTATAGGCAATTTGTATACTGCCGTTGGCAGTATGCAAATTGCCAATACATCAGCACTGCATCTGAACTGTCAAAGATAGTTCATTCTCCCCCCATGAACACCTACGTAGCACACTGGGAGCCCACCCCAGTGAGCTCATGTGCTCCCCTCCACCCCCCCACACAGTATGACTGATGGGGGTGCTCAATCCCCCACTGGCTCCACTGGCCTCCCCCAAAAGCAAACTTCCTGGTGCCACACTGGTAGCCCACTCCAGTGTGGTAAAAGTCCCACATCCTGTACGTGCTTGGAGCCCACCCCAGCATGCTCATGCACTCCCCTCCACCCCCACACACTGTGTGACTGATGGGGTGCCCGATACCCCATCAGCTCCACTAACCCCCCAAAAGTAAACTTCCTGGTGTAATGCTGGGAGCCCACCCCAGTGTGGCTGCAGTCTGTGGCCCATGGGGTTGCCCAATCCCCCCTTGACTCCACTGCCCCTCCAACAGACTTGCAGGTGCCATGCTGGGAGCCCACCCCAGCATGGCAAAACTCCCAAGTCATCTTAAAAAAAAAACTAGAACAAAAGAAAATGGTCCCTCATTGACTGTCTTGCCCCATCCCACAACCTGCTCACACCCTCTGCATACTCCAACTCCCCACACCCCCCTCATTCCACACTTACCGCCGGAGGCCAGCACGATGATATTCGGTGGACTGGGAACATGTCTACACTCTTCAAAGCCGACCGTGAACTGAAGAAATGCTGGTAAGTTATATAATGACATATATGGGTTTTTTTTTTCAACTTTGGAGCATATGTCGGCTATTTTGGGGAATTATTTTCACCAAATTTTCAACATGGGGTTCTTGGTACCGCACCTCATGAACTCAGCCACTGTCATTTTATTATTCTGTCCAGAAAGGTGATTTCACAGTCACTGCTTGGAACAACCTTTTGGGTCTGAGTAATGAAACACCAGTGTCACAGTTTATGAGATAGCCCCCCCCCAAATCCCTACGTTGAAAATTTGGTGAAAACATTCCCAAAAATGACTGTTTTATGAGCGTGCGTTGTATAGTTCCTACGCATGCTCATAACTTTGAGAATTTTTACTATTTTCACTCCAGATTTACTACATTGCCATTTTACCACACCTCCTTATGAGCAGTACAGCTGTGATTTTTCACATCTTGCCCAAAATGTGTTTTCGTGCATGTAGCACACAATGGCGCACTCGGTGTGCAAAATCAATGTTTGGGATAGATTAAGAAAATCACAGTGTTGCTGTTCATGAGCAGAGGTCTTAAAATGACTATGTTGAAAATTTAGTGACAAAAGTCCATAAAATGACTGTGTTACGAGTGTGTATTGTGCAGTTTCCACGCACCCTCGTAAGTTCACAAATTTGTAATATTTTCAGTCCAGATTTCCAACACTGGCATTTTTCCACACCTCCTTATGAACAGCACAGCTGTAATTTTTCACACCCTGGCTGAAATGTGATTTTGCACTTCCAGCACAGAAATGTGTTGTCGCTGTGGGAAATCTTTGTTTGGGACAGATTAAGAAAATCACAGTGACACTGTTCATGAGCGGGAGTCCCAAAATGCCTATGTTGACAATCTGCTGTAAAAGAATCCCCAAACTAATTACATTACGGGTGTGGATTTTACAGTTTCTATGCACACTCGTGACTTCACCAGTTTTTTTATATTTTCACTCCAGATTTTCAACATTGCCATTTTTTACACCTGCCCATGAACAGTACAGCTGTCATTTTTCACATCTTGTTCAAAATGAGTTTTCACACCTGTGGTGCCAAATGGCGTACTCACTGTGCAAAATCTGCTTTTGGCTAACAAACTGATACATAGATACATAGACAGTGTCGGCAGATAAGGGCCTATGGCCCACCTAGTCTGCCCATTTGAGCTTGTAAGTTCAGTTTGTTTTCCTAGAAGTCTATTTCCCCTTACCCCTGACCTCTAGAATTCCTTTATGTCTATCCCATGCATTCTTAAATCCCATGATTGTTTCAGCCCCCACCACTTCCTCTGGCAGGGTGTTCCACTTGTCCACCACCCGTTCTGTGAAGAAATTCTTTCTCATGTTTCCTCTGAATCGTCCTCCCTCCAACTTCATCCCATGCCCTCTAGTCCTGATATTACCACTGTTCATGAGGTGGGATCACAAAAAAACAATGGTGCAAATTTGGGTGAAAATACTAATGAATGCCTGGGGTGTTAGGGTTTCCAACCATAATGCCCCACCCTGTACAGACTGAAAAGCATCAGGGGTGTGACTTGGGATTGTCACCTCTAATGCTCATGCCATTCCACCCCCAACCACGCCCTGCAGCCAGTGACAGGCATTGAGGTGTGCCTTTGACTCTTCTGAATTAAAGTTCACCCCATTCACCTATATGGCACCCATCTCACCATATTTCCTTATGGAATGGGGTGAGCATAAGGCCCAAAAACCCCAAGGCACACTGTGACACTTGTTGGTGTCTGCAAGGTAGGGTGTGGTGAAATGGCATGGGCATTATGCCTGATGACCTAAAGGCACACCACAATGCCTGTCAGTCTCTGCAGGGGGGTGGTGGTGGGGTTGGTTTCAGTTCAGTACTTCACTGCCATTCCTATTATGCATCTCTCCAACTCCTACACTACCAAGTCAATGCCAGAAAGCAAACATTCAGCATTGACAAATGCCTGTTTTACTTCTGTTTCTACACTGGAAACAGCATCCACATGGAATGCTGACATTGGATAGTGGTCCCAGTAAAAGTTGTTCAGTTTGGGTACTAGGTATGTAGTGTGCAGTATGTACCAACCTATTCACAAGTGTCACAAGTGTGGTACCTCAGGGATCAGTCCTGGGGCCAGTCCTCTTCAATATCTTCATCAGTGACATTGCAGATGGACTGGAGGGTAAGGTTTGTCTGTTTGCAGATGACACCAAGATCTGCAACAGAGTAGATGATACAGATAGGGTGGGCAGAATGAAAAGAGATCTGGATAAACTAGCAAAATGGTCTGAAGAGTGGCAACTGGAGTTTAATGCAAAGAAGTCCAAGATCATGCACATAGGGAAGAGAAACCCTGTAGCCACCTATAGACTGGGGGTTGCTGGCAGTCACAAGGAAAGAAAGACACTTGGGCATCATCATCACCGATGACCTGAAATCATCCAAGCAGACCACTAAAGCAGTAGGTAAAGCTAGGGGGATGTTGGGGTGTATTAGTAGAGGTATCACAAGTCAGAAGAGGGAGGTAATAATCCCTTTTTATAAGATACTGGTTAGGCCCCATCTGGAGTACTGCATGCAGTACTAGAGGCCACACCTTCACAAGGACATTAACCAAATTGAGGCATTCCAGAGAAGGGCAACCAAAATGGTGCAGGGACCGCATCAAGAAACATATGAGGACAGATTAACAGAGCTCAATATGTATACCCTAGAGCAATGGAGGGAGAGAGGTGATATGATTGAAACATTCAAACACCTTATGGGCATTAACAAGGTGAAAGAGTCTAACATGTTTCAATATAAGAACAAGCATTTGTCAATGCCGAATGTTGTCACACTGGCATTGGCAGTGCCGGAGCTAGAGATGCATAATAGGAATGGTAGTGAGGTACTGAAGTGATGCCAACCCTACCCCCACCCTGTAGAGAGCGAGAGGCATAGAGGTGTGCCATTGGGTCATCAGCTATAATACACATGCCATTGTACCTCACCCTACCCTGTAGACACTGACAAGTGTCGTGGTGTGCTTTGGGGTCTTTGGGCATTATACTTACCCCATTCCATAAGGAAATACACTGATGTGTGTGCAGTATAGAAGCGTGGGGGGAACTTTGTGGCCGAACAGTGCAAGGCACACCACAATGCCTGTCAGAGGCTGCACGGTAGGGGTGGGGGGTGGAATGGCATTAGCATTACATCCAATGATCCCAAGTCACACCCCTGATGCCTGTCAGTCTGTACTGGGTGGGGTGCTATAGTTGTAAATCCTAACACCGTATGCGTGTGGTGGTAGTTTCACTCAACATTTTCAACATGGGCTTCTTGTCAGGCCACCTCATGAAAAGCGGCACAGTCACTTTGTTAGTTGAAAAGTGGTTTTGCACAGCAGCTGTGGCATTTGGTGACAGAGGGACGAAAACACATTTTTGGGCAGGATATGGAGAATGACAACTGTATTGTTCATGAAGAGGTGTAAAAAATGGCAACATTGAAAATCTGGAGTGACAACATGAAATATTCGTGAAGCAATGAGCATGCATACAAACTGCGCAACACACATCCGTAACCCAATTATTTTTTTGAGTTTGGTAGCCACATTTGTAACATAGGCTTTTGGGGCCCCCCCCCCACCATGAACAGTGCTGCTGTGATTTTGTTAATCTGTCCCAAAAGTTGATTTCCCATAGCGACCACGCCATTTTGCACCACAGGTGCAGAAACACATTTTGGGCAGGATGTAAAAAATGACAGCTGTACTGTTCATAAGGAGGTGTGCAAAAATGCCAGTGTTGAAAATCTGGCATGGAAATATTGCAAATTTGCAATGTTACAAGGGTGCGTGGAAACTGCGCAATGCACGCTTGCAACACAGTCATTTTATGGGCTGTCGGCACCAAATTTTCAACATAGGCATTCTAGGACCTCTGCTCATGAACAGTGTCACTGTCATTTCCTCAAACTGTCCCGAAATGTGATTTCAGACAGCGACTGCACTATTCTGTGCTGGATGTGCAAAAACACATTTAGGGCAGGATATGTAAAATGACAGCTGTACTGTTCATCAAGAGGTGTGTAAAAATGCCAATTTTGAAAATGTGGAGTGAAAATATTACAAATTCATGACATTACGAACGTGTGTAGAAACAGCGTAACTCATGCTCGTAAAACAGCCATTTTTGTGAGTTTTGTCACCAAATTTGCAACATAGGCTTTTTGAGAGCCCCCCCTCATGAACAGTGGCACTGTCATTTCATTACTCAGTCCTGAAAGGTGATTCCATGCAGTGACCGTGAAATCACCTTTCAGGACCGAATAACACCATGACAGTGCCAGAATTCATAAGGAGGGGTCCCAATAACCCCATGTTGAAACTTTGGTGCCAAAATATCAAAAAATTCCCAAGATATGCATCAAAGTTGAAAAAATCCTATTTATTCCATTATACAGCTTACCGGCATTTCCTCAGTTCTCGGTCGGCTTTGAGGAGTGCAGAAGTGTTCCCAGTCCACCGAAGATCGTCGCATCAGACTCCGGAGGTAATTATGGGGTGAGGGTGGGTGTGGGGAGGCAGGGTACGCAGTGGGTGGGTACAGGTTGTGGGAGGGGATCAGGGAGCCCACCGAGGGACTGTTTCCTTTTCTTACAGGGAACAAAAAGAAAACATTGTGGGACCATTTTTGTCTTCACAGGGGCACACTGAGGTGGGCTCAAGCGTGCCAGTAGGTCTTTTTTGGGGGCAGCTGTAGCTGATGGGGATTGGGCACCCCATCAGCACACAACAAGGGGGGGTTACTTTATGCCAACAGGGATTGGGCACCCTTCGGCACACAAGGAAGGGGGAGAGCCGAGGGATTGGGCACCCCTCAGCATATAACAAATGGGGGGTTCTTTATGCCGACAGGGAGTGGGCTCCCCCATTGGCACATACATTGGGGGCAGGGTAAGCTGACAGGGGGCTTGGGCAGCCCCAAAGTGGGCAGTTCGGCAGGCAGTGTGCCGCCATGTTTGTGTTGCCGGCGAAGCACATCAGGATGTCTGCTGTGTGTGACGAGCTTTGCTCACATTGCAACTGACGTTTCCTTAGATGCGCTCGCCACATTATGTATGCATGGTGTGGTGCCGGCATGCAGGCTGATTGGGAAATGAGGGATTCACCTACTGATGCGTGCCCTACATTCACCCAACAGTGCCGGCGCCTCCAATTCTGCACTACCACAAGACGTTGGCTGTGCAAGCGCACCAACATAAAAATAGCAGGACATGAGGACACAGCATGAGATTAGAGGGAGGCTGATTAAGAAGTAATGTGAAGATGCTCTATTTCACAGAAAGGGTGGTGGATGCATGGAATGGCCTGCCTCAGGAAGTAGTGGATATGAATACAGTGCAGGGCTTCAAACAGGCATGGGATAGGCATAAGGGAGCAATACAGATGAGTATGAATAGATACTGTAGGCCTTTGACAGAGCAAAGGCCAATGGTACATTTATAAGGTAGAAAAAGAAATGGGCAGACTGGATGGGCCTTGCGGTTCTTATCTGCCGTCAACTTCTATGTTTCTGTTTCTATTCTTGGTAGTATAGTTTTTCTTTGAGGTAACTAAGGGATATTTTTGAAAAGAGATTAACTATGTTCCCTGCTTGAAAAATGTGCCAGTTCCCATAACTATCTTTTTTGACCTCCCCTCTTAAGTGACTATATGCAGTGGAGAATGCTATTCTAACACCAATATCCTTCTTCGATTTGGCTTATAAAAGTTCATTTTTGGACATCTGAGCAACCTCCTCAGCAATGCTCCTCACAATTAAGCTACCATATCGTCTAGCTATGAACCTTGTGGTCATCTCCCCTACTACCCATGTGAATTTCCTGTTCTCAAAACAATTGCATCTAGCTCTTATGATCTGCGCCTTTAGTATGCTTGTTTTTTAAATTCTGATTCATGATAATACTGTAGTGTAGTGTAGCATAGTATAGTGTAGTGTTCCTGTTTGTCTCTTTCCAGAAAAGTGTAGCCATAAGTTTCCTGCCAATCTTGTAAATTAATAAGTCTAAAATTAAATTTTCTTACTATCTGCTGTCATTGTGAAAAGCAAATTTAGATTTCTACTGTTTGAATATTCAAATGTATTCATGCCTGACCTACTACCTTACTAAATCATCAGTATCTGTTTTATACAGCGTTTCCGAAATAAAATATTTAGGAAAAAAGGAATTCACATTTGGTTCCATTATAAATATCTGCTCAAAATCCTACATAAAAAGGTTTGCAGATAATTGGACCATCATGCTCTCCATTGCTGTACCTTTTGTTTGTATAAAAAAAATTGATCTTCAAACGTAAATTAATTCCTTATCAGTACAATATCTGCAATTTGATGTAAAAATTAACTTGGATGATTTTTAACTAGGATGTTGCCCAGGAAATCCTGTAAAACCATGGCACCAACTTCATATCAGATATTATCGTTAGTCTTTTGAAGAAGTATGTGGTAAGGTACTGTAGCTCAGGGCCTTATCATACCACCCCAGAGTAATGGTCTAGTCAAGTGATTCAGTGGATCTCTTAAGAGCTAGTTAAGGGCATTCACTGACCAGCATGTGAGAGAGAGTAGGACAAGTACCAATGCCACCTCGTATTCACATTCAGGGAAGTCCCCCCAGAAGGAATCCACATGATTCTCACCCTTTGAGCTCCAATTGGGCCATAGGGAAAAGGGCACCCTTGATTTGGTAAGGGATAAATGAGAGGCTGAGCTTGATCTGTTGTGTAGTATATTCTGAATGTTAGGTCATGGCTCATGGAGCCTCTGGGGTTAGCCCAATATTACCCAGCTGCTGCCCAACAGAGACAGAAGACATGGTATGACCGTGGGGCCAGAGCCCCTGAGTATAAAGTCAAGCAATGGGTGATGGGTTCAGCAGAAAAAAATTACAGGTGTCTTAGAAGGGGCCTTTGTCGGTGGTCAGAAGGGTGAATGATGTTAATTATGTGGTGGATCTACCAGACAGGAGGCAAAAGCATCAAGTCAATTATGTAAACATGATGAAACCCTAAGATGAGGGGGGATGAGGTGGTCCTGGCTGTGTGGAGCTATTCAGAGGAGGGGTCAGTAGCAGACCCATTTGTGGATCTCCAAGGACAGGTTCAGGGAGAATCCTTAGTGCATGTTGTCACCCTCTCAGAGCAACTGACACCAGCCCAAGGTACCAGAATAAGTGGGGTGCTGCATACATTTGGTGAAATATTAACAGTGAAACCAGGGTACACCACACCTGCACAGCACCATGTGGATACAGGGTCCCAAGCCCAGTGGAGACAACCACTTTACAGAGTCCCAAAAGATGTAAGACATATCATACAGGGGGAGTTCAAGGAGATAATTAGGGATGTAAGTTTGTCATGGCAGTCATGCGCGTCATTGATTCCATGATGTTTGATCTTTATTCAGGACTTCCATGACTTTCACTAGTGTCATCAGAATGTAGCAATGATGACAGTGCCACAACATTTACTACTGTTTACTAATGATTTCATGAATAAACAATGAGTCTTTAAAACCTCATCCATGACAAACTTACATCCTTAGAGATAATGGCTTTCCAGGTGATCCAGGAATCCAGTAGCCCCTTGGCCTCCCCAATGGTACTGATCCCCACAAATGATGGGAGTATGAGGTTCTGCATTGACTACCATAAGTTCAACAGCTGTACAGAGTCAGACACATACCTATCCCCATGGTGGATGCAATCCTATAGTTTAGAGGAAGCCATTTACCTGACCACCATAGACCTGACAAAGGGCTATTAACAGGTACCCCAGTCCCTGCAGCAGAGAAAGGTAGGACTTTGTCACTCTGCTTGGTTTATTTTAGATCAGTATAATGCCATTCAGGATGAAGAATGCACCAGCCACCTTTCAATGGCTCATAGACTGCATTCTGCAGGAAACAGTAGACTTTACTCTAGCATACATGGATGACATTGCCATCTATAGCAAGACTTGAGAGGATTCTGTCAGGCATGTGACCAAGGTGCTCCACCAACTGCAGGCCATTGGGCTGGCAGTAAAAGCAGTGAAGTACCAGATAGGAATAGTAGAAGTATCATACCTTGGGCACAGGGTGGGGAGTGGGTTCATCCAGTTTGAGTCAGTGTAAATTGAGGCATCCATTGATAGATCATGCCCATGACCAAGAGGAAAGTATAGGCTTTCTTAGGGATGGGAGGCTACTACCATACATTTGTGCCACATTTCAGAAGCATGGCCAAATCACTGTTTGATCTCAGCAGAAGAAAATGCTGGAAAACATTCAGTAGTCAGATACCTATGATGCTACTTTCAGCCAGCTGAAGAAGGCATTGTGTCAGGCACCTGTGCTATGTTGTTTATTTACTATGGTGTCCCTGTGGGTTGCTGTATATTGGAAGAACTATTCGACCTGTAAAACAGCAAATAAAGGAACACATTAGAAATATTAGAGCAGAAGCTTATGGCAAGCCATTGGTGAGCCATTATATAGAACTACATGACAGTAGACCAGATGGGACAAAATTTATGGCCATTGAACAGATTCAGAGAAATCCACATGGTGGGGATAGATTGAATAAACTTTTGCAAAGGGAGAGTTTTTGGATTTTCACCTTGAACAGCATACAGCCGTGTGGTTTGAACAAAGAATGGGACTTAAAACCATTCTTAAAAAAGTAAAAAAGTAAAGGCTGTTGATATAAATAACACCTTTTATTTTTTCCTTTTATTTTTCCAGTTCATGCGCTGGAATCCCACGATGGTGGATCCACCTAATAAAAATGGAAATAGAAAGAGAAAATGTGTGATCACTAACTTTGGAGAATCCAGGTTATAGTATGAATGGAGAAATGTTTTTGATTTGAACTACACAAAAAGTAACACTGTTCATAATCTCCAGTATGCTGAATGCTGAACTTTGACTATTATTACTGATGAACAATAATCTAAACAAAAGATATGTCAAGATGCCTTATGAACAAGCTTTAATACTGTATTTCTTGAGAAAAAGTTATTTTGAACTGACTTTATATTTATCTTTTATGTAAATTCTATAGATTTGTATAGAGCTAAATATTGTGGAAAAATGGCTTAAAATTGTTTTTTGTACTTGATATTTAGATAAAGAATGTAGTTTTGAATGATAAGAAAGGTTAAAAAACTTTAAAATCCATTAAATATAAATTTTGGAATTTAAGGAACAGATCCCACCAGAGCCACTTAAAAAACTTAAGGATTTGCATAGAGTTAGATATTGTGGAAAAATGGTTCAATTAGTTTTTTATACCTGATATTTGATTAAAGAAAGGTTGATTGAATGTCAAAGATGGTATAAAAACTTTAAAATCCACTAAAATTTTATTTTTTAAATTCATGGTTCAGATCCCACCAGAGCCACTTTAAAAAAAAATCTTGATGATAGTTCTGCCAATTAACCAATAGGGGTAGTTAATTGCAGGGCAGATTGGCTATAAAAAGGAATACCTCATAGTATTATTCATCCCCTGAGGAAGACCATACACGTGGTCGAAGAGCTGGGATTTAGTGTTTGCGTTGGATGCACTTATTTTGTCTGTAAATGAAAAATATGGAGCAGAAAGTGTCATTTGTGAATTCAGACATCATACAATAAAAGTTCACAGTATTGTGGAAAAGAAAAAGAAGGTTGGTGCTTGTTTGAAATTTTACTGGCACGTGAGTGCAGAGTGCGTTTGGATTTTTGGTCGTACCTGTGCTTGCCAGCCTGGATTATTCTCTTAGGTCTAGTGTGCACATAGATGCTTCTGATCATAAGCTAGGCATGGTTCTGAGTAGGTTTACATACTCTGGAGAGGAGCACCAAGTCATTTACCTGTGCAGGAAACTACTGTCCAGAGAAAAGGACTATGCCACAATAGAGGAGAAGTGTCTAGGGATTGTCTGGGTTTTGCAGAAGCTGCAACCTTATTTGTACGAAAGGAGTTCACCCTGTTTACTGATCACATCCCCCTTATCTGGTGGGTAGGACCTGCAGACAGAACTCAAAACTGTTAAGGTGGAGCCTGGTGCTGTAGTCCTATAACATGAACATTTGGCACTGAAGCAGGTCACAGCATGGCAACACAGACAGGCTGACCAGACAACAGTTAGTACCCTTAATTTTATTTTTTTTTGTAAGTAGGAGAAGAGCTGTGAGAAACTATGCCAGGGGTTCACCCAGAGAGTGAACCAAGGGCATAGCAGGGGGAGCCAGCCAGCTCACACAAAGACAAACATTGTTTAGTAGTGGCAAGGACATTGTTTTCTATTTCTCCAGTGGCTTGGGGGGGTGGGGGATGTAACAACTTTTGTGCACCTTTTTCATGTTTCTGTGATTAATTTCAATTATCAGCTACAACTCTTGAAATTATTTCATCTGAGTTAAATACTATCTGTTAAAGTTAGCTGCCAAGTGGTATGCCAGATGGCTGTGGTGAGTGATCATTTCCCTGGATAGTTGATGGGAGAGATGAAAGCAGAAATAACTCTCCGAGTTTCATGAAGGACTCACTCCTGTTGTACCAGACAGGAGGACAAACAAACTGACAGATCCTGCGACACATGAAATCTCAGATTCCAGTTTGGTCCAGTCTTTCTAGATGGGAGGTGTTCTAGGACTCAAAGGAATGTCAAATCTATGATGTCAGAGTGACATACTGGATAACATGGCATGGGTCAGGGGGCATATGGAGTATCTTATGGTCTGACAGAGCCATGTAGGTTTGGAACTACAAACAGCTACAGAGAGAAACACAGAGACATAGAAATTTGTCAGCAGATAAGGGCCTTTTGCTCACTTAGTCTGCCCTACTTGCTCCAAAACTGTGCTCTGTTATGCCTCTCTTGTATTAGGATGTCCCCCTCCTCTACTTACCAGTAGTCCCCTATGCCTATCCTAGGCATTTTTAAATCTATTTACTGTTCTTGTCCCCACCACCTCCATCACCAGGCTATTCCACTTGTCCACTACCCTCTACTTGAAGAAGTACTTCTTCACATTTCCCCTGAATGTCCCTCCTTCCAATTTCATGTAATGGACCCTAGTTCTTGTGTTACCTTCCTTCTGCAAAACTGTACTCTGCTGTACCTTATTTCTCCCCATGATGTACTTAAAGTTCTCAATCATATCCACCCCCCTTCTCCAGGGAGCATATATTTAATTCCCTCATTCCAGTTTTGTAGGGCTCGTTATGTAACCTCTGCACCATTCTGGTTGCCCTCCTCTAAACTGTCTCCACCCTATGAATGTCCTTATGCAAGTGGGGCCTCCAGAACTGGGCACAGTACTTCAGATGTGGTTTTACCAATGTCCTGTACAGTGAAATTATAACCTTTCTTTTTCTTCTGGCGATCCCCTTGCCTATGCATCCCAGCATTCTGCTAGTCTTTCCCCTCTGCCTTGTCACACTGTCTCTCAACCTTGAGGTCATTGGAGATTATCACCCCTAAGTCTCTACTGCTTGGAGCATTCAATTTCCTCCCCTGCCAGATGATTTAATACACCAGGGTTTTTGTGTCTCATGCGCTTTGTCTTGCCATTTTTGTGTTAAACCTTAGCTACCATTCCCTTGACCACTCCTCCAGTTTCTTTAAGTCCCTTTTCATTCTATCTACCCCTCTTGGTGTGTTCACCTGTTGCAAAGTTTAGTGTGATCAGCGAACAAGAATATCTTCCCTTCCAGACCCTCTGCAATGTCACTGATAAAGACGTTGAAGAGGACTGGGTCGTGATCCCTGCGGTACCCCACTGGTTACTTTGCCATCTTCAGAGTGACTGCCATTTACCACCACCCTCTGTGTCCTATTATCCAGTGAACTTTCCACCCACTTTACCACCTTCATTCCTACTCACACATTCTACAGCTTTTTCATCAATCTATGATGTGGTACAGTGTCAATGGCCTTACTTAAGTCCAGGTAGGCCACGTCCACTGCCACCCCTTGATCCACCTCCCTGGTTACCAAATTGAAAAACTCAATTAGGTTAGTCTGGCATGACCTTCTTCTGATTAAACCATGTTGTCTTTTGTCCTGTAGACTGTTGGCAGCCAGGTATTCTACAGTTCATTCCTTCAACAGTGTTTCCATGATTTTCTCCACTACTGAGGTGAGGGGGCCTGTAGTTTCCTGCCTCTTCTTTGTCCCCAGTTTTGTGTAGAGGGACTACATCAGCCCTCTTCCAGTCCCTGGGAACCTCCGTTGTATCTATAGACAGGATGAACAGGGCAATCAGTGACTCTACCAACACTTCTCTTAACTACAGTAGTTCAGAATCTTGGGGTGTATCCAATCTGGTCCCATCATCTTGTCAACCCTCAGTTTTGCCATCTCCCAGAGTACCTTTTTCTTCGAGAAAGGGACAGTGTCCATTTCTGTGCCCACCATGCCGTCCACCAATATTGGTCCACTCCCTGGTCCCTCCACTGTAAACACTTAGCAAAAATATTTGTTCAGTATATTTGCTTTCTGCCTGTCATCCTCTATACTGATCCCATTTCCCCCTTTCAGTCACACAATCCCCCCTTTACCTTCCTTTTCTCTCTGATACATCTGTGAAAGATTTTATCTCCCATTGTCCCAGCCTGCTATACATTTTTGTGTCTGCTCATTGGCTTCCCTCACCGCCTTCCCTGCCAACCCTTTATTTTTCCTGATATCTCTCCCAGTCCCATTCCTCCTGGATCTTTTTATTTTGCTTTAATGCTGGTCTTTTGGCTTTAACCTTTTCTGCTGCCTCCCTAGAAATCCAAAGTGGTCTCCTGTTTCTCTTCCCCTTACTTATCTGTTTGACACATAGTTGAGTTTCCATTGCAATCACTGCTCTGATTACTTCCCACTGTTCCTCAACATCTTTCCTATCCCCTATTCTGGTCAGAGCTTCCTTTAGGCATTCTCCCTTCCTTCTTGAAGTCTAGAATTCTTGTCCATTTGGGGCATACCACACTGTTCAGTGATCACTGTTCCCTAGGTGCTCCCCTGATGTAACCCCAGTCACACTGTCGCCATTTGTAAGTACCAGGTCCAGTACTGCCTCCTCCCTTGTGGGCTCCTTGACCAGCTGCTTAATGAATACCTCCTGTAGGAGTCCAAGATGTACCTGCTCCTAGCCATTGCTGCTGCTGGAGGTGCCAATCCTCATCTGGTAGATTGAAATCGCTGACCAGCAGCACCTCTCCCTTGTGTGCCATCCTTTGGATTGCTAGAAATATCCCCATATCTGGTTCCTTGTCCTGAGTTGGTGGCCTGTAAATTATCCCTGTGCAGATTGATGTTCCCCTATGCCTTTCCAGGGTGCCCCACAGTTTCTCCCCTTCGCCCTGTTCCCCTTGATTTTCTGTGGCCTTTATGTTTTTCCTCACATAATGAGCCATTCCTCCTCCTCCTTTAGCCTACCCTGTCCTTCCTAAAGAGACTGTACCCCGCTATCTCTCAATTGAGTTATATGTGCACCGCTGCCTCTTCTCCTGATAGCTTTGTGAGGTCAGTGTCCATAGATAGGTCTTATACTGACTGTGGTTAGCCTACTACAACATTGTCTCATTTTTCATTTTTTTTCTCCTACAGTGAATTGTATATTCCCTTCTGTGATGTATATGTACATATGTATAATACTTGTCTTCATGCTGTAAATCCATATGTTGAACTGGGAATGACTCTCCCAGGTCAGCTTTGTAACCATTATTGTTTTACAAGTAATGTTCATTGTAACTGTTGTAACTGTTCGGCCCTACAAGATCCATTTCGTACATGAGTCCTGCTCAATGGTGTTTGCCTGGATAAATAAGGATTTTGATTGATTGATTGATAAAAAAACTTCACAGCTCTGGTTTTCGTTACACCAGGTCTCCATGCTGGCTACAATGTCCAAGCCAGATTTCACCATGGTAGCTTTGAGGTCTACTATGTTATTACTTAGACTTAGGGCATTTCTACATATGACTCTCCAAGATGTATCATCCCTTCCCTGCTGTGCTCTAGTGCACCTGTGTCTCTTATGATTATCTTCCTTTTCAGTTTGAGAATGAGTCTCCCATTGCCCCTTGCTTTCATGCTTATGTAATCCTTCTCTTGATCTGCCTCCCTCCTGAGTTTTCCCATAGTTCGTGTACTCCTGGTGGGGGAGTATGCTTCATTTTTTTCCTCCCTCCACCCCCCCTTGTGGTTAGTTTAAATGCTTGTTGAGGAAGCATTTAAACCCTTCACTAAGAAGCATGGTCCCCTCCTGGATGGATGTAGGCCATTGCCTTTGTACAAGCTCACATACCTCCAGGTGGTGCCCCAGTCCCCATGAAGCCAAACCCCTCCTCTCCACACCATTTCTTCAACCATGAGTTGAATTCCTGGATTTAGAGTGTCCTTGCCTCCACCTTGCCATGAACAGGCAGCACCTCCGAGATGGACACACAGCATGACACCTGCTTCAGGCCCCTCCCCAATTTCTTGGACTCTTCCTAATACAGCCTTAACTCATGCCAGGTCATTCTTCTCTAGATGGACAATGACATCTACCTCCACCTCCTTGCTATTGCCCTTGTGATCCTCTGAATTCACTCCTCCAGCCTCTGAGCAGTGCCTCCTCATAGGCACTTCACCTCCCTTTCTCCCTTGCTACCTGTTCTGAACTCTGTTCCCCGGACAATAGAATCCCCTACCAGGAGTTGCTTCCTCCTCCTCTGGGGTACCCTGTAACCACCAGCCTGGGATCCATCCTGGACATCCACGTCATTCTCCCTGGACATTACCTTTGGGGCCATCCCTCCAGTACTGAGTAGGAGTTAAGTAGTGTCACTAGTTGGGAGATGTATCTCCTTGCCTCCTGCCCCACCCTCCCTGAGCCCAACACAGTTCAACCATTCTCACTGCAAGGCAACTGTTGAGGAGGTTGAATCTGACTAAGTGGCCTATGGGTGGGAGCACAGGTCCCCTGCATCCTAGCCAGCTCAGCCCGGAGGCTAGTGACCTCCACCATCAATCCAGAGAGGTGCATGCAGATGGGGCAGCACTGCATTGTCCAGAATGACCTCCTGAACACTGCTGCTCTACATCCACTACACTGCACCACTCCCAGCATCATCGTTTTACTGTTCTAACTCTCTTAGAGTGGTATCACTGCAAAAGGCTGAAATTTGAATTACAAAGTGTCAGGATCATGAGACTGACTGTCTGAAACTTGGAATTTTGACACCTGGTAATTGTCTATGGTGGAGTTTGTTATCTCAGTTGGGGATATGTATGTGTGTGTGGGGGGGTGAAGCCCCCCAAAACATGGAAAAAACCTTTGCCGCAGACAATTAGCAAGTGTTGGGATTCCAAGTTTCAGGCGATCGGTCTCAGGATCCTGACACTTGGTATTTTAACTTTCAGTCTTTCATAATAAATCCCCTTGAGAAGATGTGCCCTGTCTTTTTCCCTCTGACTTTGAAGCTGCCTTCCTCTGTGTGGCTGTGCCCTGTCTTGTCCCCTCTACCACTGTCCTTTATACAGTAGGTTTTTGTGCCTGCTCCTGTTTGCCTAGCTCTTTGCTGTCCTGTTCCTGTTCTTCCTCTCCTCCACTGTTTCTTAACAGATGTTTCCCTTTCTCAGTCCTTACACCTATTTTTTGTTTTGTTTTTCCCTCTTTAATACTCCTCTGCCTTTCTCCTCTTCTTTGTCTTTTATCCCTTTCCTGCTTCTGGGGAAGTTGCAAAGTTGCTGAAGACCTCCCGGTCCTGTGTCTATAAGGGAGATTGAGCCCAGGATGGGTAGGGTGGGGGACGGTGGGCGGGTCTTTCCCTGCAAGCAAGAAAGAAAAAGGAAACAAAAATCAGTTGCTGAGTTGTGACAGCTGCTTAGTACCATTGCAGCCATTTGAAGGGTTCAAGAAAGCTGGTAACAGTCGTAGGCTAGTCTGAGAATTATCAATTTGCCACAACTCCAATGCAGTGATTGGCATATGGCAAAACAGACTACCAATAGGGGAAAAGCCATGTGGTCAACAATGAATATGAATTACTGTAGCCTTTTTGCGGAAGGTTCTGTTGGCATGCATTTGTTGTGGATTAGTGTATGTGATGTTATGACAGAATCTGCAGAACAAACTAAGACTGCCTGGGTCCAGTGTAAGTTACAGTAATAGGTACAATTCATTGCTGACCTCAAGGCATATACCCTTCTGTAGTCTTTGTCTCTCCGCTCACATCATGCCAAGTACTACATTCTCCCTTTCAGGGCGATATATTTTACAATTATATTTTTATATTATGATTATGAGCCAGATTGGATGAATGGCTTGAGAATGAGAGATAACTTCTGTTTTATTAGCCATTGTGGAATGACATGCCTTCAGATTGTATTATATGATATGATATGATATGATATGATATGATATGATATGATATGATATGATATACACAATGATATAAAATGATATGATTTTATTATTTGTATGTATTTTTATATATTGTTTTTATTTATATGCCAATGGGACCTGAATCATAAAACTGAAGTTGTGAAATGTGGTTTGTGCTTGACACTTGACACCTTCCCTCATTCGGTTTTAAGGGGCAGCTGACATAATATGATATCAAATTATATGACATAGTATCATTTGTATATAATTTTGTAATATTTTGTGTAACACCCCATCTATAATCCTAGCTTACGTGGAGGCCCTGGCACTGAACCCAACAAGCTGCCCCCCACCTTTGCTTGACTCTGTCAGCCCCAGGACATGATTTTCATGGATAGGGGACAGAGAGGAGGTGGCAGGATCTCGTAGGATCAGCAGGTCATTGGGGCCACCTGCATCATTGTAATGTGGTTAAAACCACGTGCAGCCACACATCAAAGGTGGGTGGGTTATGCCAAGAAAGCATCTTTCTGGCTGCTGCCCCATTACCACATTTGAACAGAACATGTACCTGCCATCTGAATTAGGGGGTGGGCAATGGAAACAAAGTTGAGAGCCATCTGCAATCATTACTTTTGGAGACAGTGCCCTTGGGTGGCCTGCATGGCCAACCTGGGTGACCCCAGACTCCAGGGAAAATCAGTCAGGGGGCTGGGGGCTTGCAGCAGTCTCTTAGTGGTATTGGGGAGAGAAAAGAACTGTAAGTCTGGTGCTCTTTCTTGGACCTATTGCGCATTACAGAATTTAAGTGTCAGCCAACTGGACCAGTAGGGCTGTTTTTGGACTGTGCTGGAGGCTGTCAGATCTGGGAGAGATCCCAACAGGACAGGCCCTACTCTGTGTTCCAGAGGACAGGATGTGCCGTGTTGGGCCTTGCACCTCGAAAATGAACAGTGAAGGATGCTGCTGAGTTCCTGAGAGGAAATAAGTAACAATAGCATGCAATCAGAATGGCAGATGATACTAAAGAGACAGCATGGAGCAAGAGAATGAGATCCAAGGCTTCTGATCTAGGTTCCATAGCACAGAACAACACCTCACTGTTGGGCTGCCACCAACCTGCGCATGTGAAGCTGAGACATGTGGGTCAGTCCAGGACCTCAGCAGTTAAAAGAGAGAAAGAGAAAGAGGAAAGTACAGCAGAACTGGTGACATGTCTGGAAATAAGTCGAGAAGCCAGCCCCTGAGAAACATGGAGCAGGCCTAAGAAGAGAGTCCAACTTGATCCAGAGGAAAATGGAACACCAGAAGAAGCTGCTGGGTTGGGAACCATGAGTAAAAACCAAGATTAACTATTCCTCTTGTTTTACTAGTTGGCTATTAAGCCAGATTACAAATGTCTATTTACAGTGCTGTTCTGAGCAATGTTAGCAATTCCATGGCCTTTGGGTTTGTGGGAAATAATTGTATAATGGATTTGTTTCTGAACTTGAGTGCATCAGTGTTGGCTAACCCGTGACAGCAACATCAGGACTGCACTGATTTGACACCTGAGGTACCCAAGGACTATGTGTGTGAGGGGAACTTTTCCAGTGCTGGCCATGGTAATATGGAACCAAACCTCCTCCGCGTTGCTGCAGCCTCTATTGCCTCTCCTGTGGCCCATATCGTCAACTTGGCCTTAGTCTCTGGGGTTATCCCTGACCTATGGAAAGTGATGAGGGTTGTCTCTGTTCTCAAACAGGGCAACCCTAGGATTCTTGATAGCTATTGGCCGATTGCCATTTTGTCTGCTCTCAGTAAGCTTCTTGATAAAGTTGTGGTGGGGCAACTTATGGAGTATATTCAGTTTCATGAGCTAATGTTTACCTCACAGCATGGCTTTCGTAAAGGTCACAGTACATCCTCTGCCCTGATACCTGTCACTTCTGTGATCAGGGCTGATATGGACCAGGGAGGACTCTCTGGTGCCATCTTTGTTGATCTCTCCAAGGCCTTTAACCTAGTTGACCATGTCCTACTGTGCTCGCAACTTAGGTCCTTTGGTCTGTCCCCTCCTGTGCTTCAGGACAGGCAGCAACTTACCAAATATAGTAAGGTGCTCTCGGATGCCACCACTGTGTCCTCAGAAGTTCTCCAGGGGTCAGTTCTCAGGCTCCTGCTCTTCTCCATATTTGTCAATGATCTTCCCTCTTCCACTGCCTCCTGCAGGCCCATCCTATATGCTGATGACCTGGTTATCCTCACTCATTCCCAGGACATTAGGGTCATTAATCACTAACTAAGTGAGGATTTCAGGAGTATCCAATCCTAGATATCATCCCATAAGCTGGTCCTAAACCTTAAAAAGACTCAGGCCATGCTTTTTGGGTCCCTGGCCAAGTTAAAGACCTCCCCTGTCCCTCTGTGCATCTCGGGTATTGACCGTGCTCCTGTTCTTATCACTGAATCTGTCTAATACCTTGGGGTGACACTTGACCCTCAGCTTGACCTTGGACACCACATCCATAATGTGTGTCAAACTGTTAACTACAAATTGGGTCTAGCTTATAGGGCGAAGAATAATCTTACTTTGGCCGCTCACCTAGCACTGACCAGAGGTGTGTTTCTGCCGTCTCTCTGGTATGGACTCCTTCTGTTTGCGTGAACTTCCAAAGTCCACCTTACTTGGTGGACTGAAGCTTACAATAACGTTTGCCATTTTGCTCTTGCTGCCCCTCGCCTCACCCACCATTGTGTTCTGTATAGTAAGCTCAACTCTCTCTCTCCACCCAACTATTTAAATTTTGTTTCAGGCTGTTTCACGGGCAAGGTTCTGGCTATTGACACTCCCCCTTGGACTGGTGGAGCTCCTTGTGTCTGCTGCCTCCTCTGTCTACTCCCCCAGGTCTCTGGACCCCGCTATCGTTAAGGTTCCTGCTACGTGTACTCAAATGGGGGACATAGATTTTGCTTCATGTGCCCCCAGATTATGGAACTCCTTTCCTGTCCAGGTCCACGCATCCCCCTCCCATGCGTACCTATAAGCCTCTCTGTGGAAACACTTGAAGCTCTCCTCAGCGTGTGACTTTCTCAAACCTCCATGATTACCCTGGTGCCCTGCACTGTACTCGAGTGTAACACTTCCTGAGCTTCGGCATTGGTCCCACTGAGGTAGCCTACCTGCTTGGGTGTGGCCTTGTGTAAATTGTGCAACTATTTTCACTCTCTGGTTCTTCCATTTGCCTTGACTGTGATACTGCTAGGGGTCCTGTACTGTATATATTTGTATATAATGCTTAGAACATTGCCTTGATGACTCTGTATTTATATTATATTTGACTGTGCCACTTGTGTAACCATGTTATCTTACTGTGCATGTTATGCCTCTCCTGACTTCTGTGTATCTGCCTTACTTGTGTCAAGTTGTACTCTGTATTGAACTCGTAATCCCTGTTCTATCCCAGGTTGTACTTGAAAATACACATATGTTTTGTCTAGTTTACTTACCTAGTTAACAGAAGCTAAATCAATAATAATATCATTATACCAGGTATGAGGAGGGTAGTGGCCTCAAGCAAAGGAGAACCATCCAGTAGCTGTGCGGTTTTGATGGGTGGGCACTTGGGAGGTGAAAGGCTACTGTTTGGCCAGGTTTGACTAAAAGCAGCCAGAATAATTGTTATTTGGTCAGGACTGTAAAAAATGGCCATGTGGAAAGAAAGTGGTTCAGCTCAGCCTAGCCAGGCAACCAAAGGAGGTAACATATCCACTGCACCGAACAGGCACCTAAGAAGGACCATCTTTAAACATGGATGCATTCATCTATTTCCCATTTTCAGGCTGTTTGTTCTAGAAAATACAGTTGTGTTTACTGCTATGCTATTTCTCACCATTGTCTGCAAAACTAATGTGCATGCCAACTGCAGGAGACTGTTTTGTTTGTGTAGGAGCTGCAGAGAGTATGTCCACAGTGGGGAGCAAGCACAGCATCCCAGGGATTGTACTGGCATATCATGTAGCCCACTTAAAGCTTTCTCTAGGTCGACACACCACACATTTCTTTTATACTGGATATGAATCTCATTCACTGCTAAAAGAGAACAGGACCCAGAAGCCAACACAAACATCCATGTCAGTTCAGTGACACTGTAAGGTACAGGCACTGCAAGCTCTATGCCAAGTGTGTGTGTGTGTGTGTGTGTGGGGGGGTGGTTACATTTTTTTCACAAAAATTGTTATTGAAATTTTTAGTAATGCAAACAGTTGGTAAAACATGCATAAGAGGAGGCTACACCATGAACATTATATTACTGTAAACATTCAGGCTGCAAACAATATTTAATCATAATAGGCTTATAATAATATTTAAGACTAACAGAAAGGTATAACAATCTGTTGAAACATCCTATAGCTATAACACCTCATATGTTAATATCAATCCATATTAAAGTACCATAATATGTTAATAAAATAATAATAATAATAAAACTTTATTTATTTAGCGCCTTTCAGTACCAAGGCACTGTACAAAAGAATCACAAAATCAGAATATACATATAAAAACAACAATTGATAACAGCATCAATCCCCAAAAGCCCTGTTCCATAAAAAAGTCTTGAAATCATGCTTAAAGGCCTCCACGGTCGTGCATTCTCTAAGCCAGCGAGGCAGGGAGTTCCAGAGGGTTGGGGCCATGAACCCAAAGGCCCTAGCCCCAGAAGACTTCAGTATAACCCTTGGAACCTCTAGCAACCCCTCGTCGGCTGAACGGAGCTGTCGCACTGGGTGGTAAGGAATCAGAAGCTCTTTCAAATAGTCAGGACCGAGTCCGTGCAGGGCTTTAAAAGTCAAAAGACCTACTTTAAAGGTGATCTGCCACTGTATAGGTAGCCAGTGCAGATCGCGCAGCACTGGGGTAATATGTGTCCTTCTAGTTACCCCTGTCATTAACCTTGCTGCAGCGTTCTGCACTAGCTGCAAGTGGCAGATATCAACCCTAGGAAGCCTCAGGTAAAGGAAGTTGCAATAGTCAAGGTGAGATGTCATGAAGGCATGGATCAATACGGATAAATCGCTGGATGGAACAAGGTGTTTCACCCTGGCGATATTCCTAAGATGGTAAAATGCGGATTTGACGACTGCTGACACCTGATGATGAAGAGTCAGCCCATCGTCAAGTACCACTCCAAGGTTACGCACTCGTTCAGAAATAAGGATCGGATCTCCTCCCAGCAATACGCCAGAGGGCTGACCAGACCCCAACCCCCCTGACCCACGACACCGGTCCACAACCAAAACCTCAGTCTTACCGGCATTCAGCTTTAATCAGCTCAGATTCATCCAGTCCTGGATTTCAGCGAGGTAGCTATTAAAAACCAAGACAGCACTAACCTGGTAGGGGGCAAAAGAAAGGTAGAGCTGGGTATCATCAGCATAGCAGTGAAACCTCAGCCCATACCTTCTTACAATGTCTCCGAGGGGCAGCATATACACTGAAAACAACATGGGGGAGAGCACCGAACCCTGGGGAACACCACATTGCAGAGGGAAAGGATCGGAGGAAAAATTCCTCAACACAACTCTCTGCATTCTGCCAGATAGAAAAGATGAAAACCATCTGAGCACTGTACAAGACAGTCCACAGATGGACTCCAGGCATTCGAGCAAAACCCCATGGTCCACAGTGTCAAAGGCTGAAGAGAGATCAAGGAGGACCAAAATAGAGTGGTTCCTCTGATCTCTCGCCATCAAGAGATCATTGAGCACCCGAACCAGAGCAGTCTCGGTACTATGCTTCTTACGAAAACTGGACTGGAGAGGTTCATAGATATTATGGATGGTCAAGTGGTCCTCCAGCTGGTTTGCCACCACCTTCTCAATAACCTTCCCTATGAAGGAAGGTTAGAGATTGGTCTGTAGTTGGAAAAAACATCTGGGTCCAAAGAAGCCTTCTTCAAAAGGGGAGTCACCACAGCTTCCTTGAGGGAGCTCGGAAACTCACCCAATTCCAGGGAGCACCAGATTATTTGAGCCAGAATCGGGCCAACGATCTCAACACAGCCCAGAATTAGGGAGGTAGGGCCCAGATCTAAACTACGTAGGGCACATCCCCTGGACGATCCGCATAATATCACTGAATGTCGGCTGGTCAAAGGAACACCAGGGAACAGAGGATTCCGCGACAAAACGCCGACTAGAAGCTTCGCCCTTAGAGTGTGCTGGACAGATCTCGGATCTGATGTCGGTAACCTTATTCACAAAGAATTGAGCGATCTCATCACACTCCTTTTGTGAAAAGGCTCGACAGAGCTGGAGACAGGCTGGGTTGCACGGCCTGTCCACAGTTCTGAAGAGTTGAGCCGGTCGATTCTGAGTGACAGAGATCTCCCTGGACAGGAATTCTGCCTTCTTATGGGAGATCTCTGATTGGTAGAGCCGATAATGCTCCTCCAAACTAAGGCAGTCGGCATCCAGAGCAGATTTCCTCCAACGACGCTCTAACCATCGTCCCACATGTCGCAACTCCCTCAGGGACCCATCTAACCATGGGGCCCAAGGGCAAAGAGAGAGGGGATGAACACGGACAGGAGCTATTGAGTCCAGAACCAAGGAAATGGCCTGATTATAGGCCAAAACCATGGCCTCTGGACCCAAGCTGGCAGTCGGAAACTGTGAGAGGTTCAACACTGCCATCAGGTCTTCAGGGCATACATCCCGTAAAGGGCGGTATTGAACCATCTCCACAGGGGCAGACCTACGAGGGGAGCACAAAAATTGAAGCTCATGGTGTAGTGATCGACCAACTGACAGGTTCCACCACCAAATCAGAGGCCTCAATCCCCAGGAGAAAACCAAATCCAAGGAGTGACCGTGATTATGTGTGCTCAAGAAACAATCTGTGTAAGGCCCAGTGATGTCATCAACTGGAGGAAGTGCTGACCAAAGGCAGAAAGTTCATCATCGACCCAGGCATTGAAGTCACCCAGAACCATCAGTCTGGGTGACTCCAATGCCATGTTGTCGATGAAGTCTGCCACTTCCTGCAGGAATCGTCTCTCATCTCCTGGTGGACGGTAGACGAGAGCTATCCTGCAACCCACACCAGCCACAACGGTACACTCAAAGGATTCAGCCTCCTCAACTGGTACACTCGTGAGCCCCAAGCTGATCTTAAAACAGACCACTACTCCCCCCTCCGCGATCCAATCTCAGGCGGTGACTCACCGAGTACCCAGCTGGAACCGTCGCCTCCAGAATAGGGCCAGTATTTCCATCCAGACAGGTCTCGGTGATGCAGGCCAGATCTGCTGTCTCAACAAAATCAGAAATAATAGCTGATTTGTTTTTAACAGATCTGGCATTGCACAACACCACCCGAGTTGGACAGGGATCTGAAGCCGTCCCGACTACTTGCCCATCCAAATAGGAGGAGCCCTTGGGCATGGAGACTAGGGCATGAGAACCACGCCTAGGCTCCATTTTGACCCAGAGTGTCTCTGGGCTTAACCACCCCATGTGAGAGGTCTCGCTCATTCACTCCTATCAGATCCACGACCCCACCACGCCCACCCCTCCCATGAAATACTACCCAGCGCCCGACAGCGCTGGTAGATGGAAAATGGAAGGGGAGGAGGGCAACAAGGGTGGAGGGCGCGGAGGTCAGAGGATGAATAATGCACGACCGGGATACCTAAACAACACATACTAGAGCAGAAGACAAACTAACTGCAAGCAAATAAATAGAAAATCCTAATATCTCTAAAATAAAATACCCACAACTACACATAGACTAAAAACTCACCCAAAAACATAAACCAAAAAGCTACTAAACCAAACAACTAGAGATGAACTATAAACGGATTATTAAGGAATCCAAATATATAGGGACAGGGAGGCCCTCTCACTGCACCCACTGACCCTTATATAATGAAACGGAATCCAGAAAAAGAATACAGTTATTTTTAGGCACTCTCACTGCCAATAAATATGATGTTGAAAAGTCCAAACAGGTAAGGACAGTGAGGCCCTCTCACTGCACACACTGTCCATCCAATAAAATCAGTAATATAAAATGTGCCAAAACAAGATCCAGATTACTCTAAATAAATAGAAAATATACAAGAAATAACAAAATACAAATGCAATGCGAACTTATAAATGGGAAAAAAAAATGTCTCTTTAGGGATAATAGACAGTTTAGCTATAAGGCAAACAGAAGGCTTCCTCCCCTCCTCACCCCCAAGCTGCCTAATAAGGCCCAGTTGTGCCACTGAGACCCACCACTTCAGATACCCCCAGACCGGCCAAATAAGGCCAGCCCTAAAGTAACTTAGAAACCCCCTCAGTAACCCCCTAACTCCTTGAGGGAACAGGGGGGGCTCCTGCTAGGTCCCAAGCAGCACAACAACAAATGCCCAGGCAACTAAAGAAAACGAAAGAGGGGGGTATTCTCTCAGAACCAAAGCCAACAATATAATAGTGTACCCCAAAAGCCTTAACACAGCTTAAAATCAACTTCAAGGTCCCAGATAGACACTGAAGACTCAAGTCCTAGTACTCACGGTCCACCTGAGATACACAGATCTCATGTCCAAAACAAAAAGCAGTCTCATCAAATGCCATCAGCTAGTCCAAGTCTTCCAAACACAGGACTGCAAGATGTTCAACGATATATCCAGCGTAGACATTCGATATCTAGTAAGATCTTTAAACCCAGGAACAGGAACCAAAAGAAGCTCTCATACATAAAAGCGCAAAGAGAGCAACAATAAAGCGGAATTTAAATCCCAGGCAAAAGTTCACTCTCTCATTCCCCCAAAACTCCCACACATAAAAGATGTCAAGGGAGCAACTGCTAAGGGGATGAGAGAGCCACGGAGACCAAATCTTTCTACTGTAGTCACCATAGTCAATACATTATAGCCCATAATTTGGATGGGGCAGCGGGGGTAAGTCTCTAGCAGGATACTACCAGGGTGAGTAGGGTTAAGGATAAAGCTGTGTGGAAAATAAAATTCTGCCTATGGAATGCCTACAGAATGACCATTCTGATTCCATGGAATTCCATGAAATGTTTGTGAAAATTCAGTGGAATTTCACAAAATTTTAAATTTTAGTTATTTTGTTATAAATTTACATGTTCACATCCAAATTACACCAAATTTGAAATATAAGAGTACTGTAAGGCTTAAAATGTGTACCACATTTCAGCATTGTAAATCAAAAGGGGTTGGAGTTACTGTATGGGTTGCCAAACATTTAATCAAAATTAAATTTTCAGTTATTTTGAGATCATTTTAAAATTTCTTCTCCAAATTTCTCCACAGTTTCAGGATTTGGAGAAGCATATAGAATGTACATATGCACCATATTTTAAGTCTCAAGTTTTAATGGGAGCTGAGTTATAGGTAGTCAAAAATCTTTCCAAAATTCAGATTTCTGTAATTTTAGTATAAGTTTGATAGTATTCATTGAAATATTACAAAAAAATGCCAGGTTTACAGGTTAGTAATACATTTGTATATCATAGTTTCAGAGTTCTAGCTTTAAATGGGACTGCATTATGGCCTGCTAAAAGTGCTTTGAAAATGTAAATTTCTGTTAGTTCCCTCAAATTTTAAAGCTACATATCCGAATTTAACCAGAGTTGAGTTGAAACATTTAAACTACTGTATCACATTCACATGGTCATTTCTGAAAAAATGTACATTTTCAGATTTAAATAGGATTAAATGAAAAGTAGTCAAACTTTCACAACATTTAAAACTTTAATTTTTCAAGATTGTAAACTACAAATTTATAAACCCCGGAAACTTTCAAACTAGAGAATGCAATATCATTAAATTTGGCAGGTTTGTAGACCTTACAAGGGGACTGTGTGTTCCTATTTTATTCCTTGTTTGCTCTGAGAAATTGCAAAATATCATCTCTACTTAAAGTCAAATCCCATGAGTCTTTGTGAAAAATTGCAGCACTTCATGAAAAATTCCCCCCAAAAATTGAATTTTCTATTTTCACTTAGCCTTATCTGGGGGTTCTAATTAAAGGATATGGGCATAAGAGATAGGTAGAGCAGGGGATCACCAGTTTCAGGAGTTAGATATAGTTTCACCAAGAAATAGGCAGCTGAGCTGGGTAGCACAACAGTGGCAAACTCCCAGGTTGGAGCAAGAAAGCATACAGTGTCAACAATTCCAGCCTGAATGCAGGATATTTCAGGATCTCATCCAGTAAATGTATAATCCAGGGAGCCTGGTGTACATGCATGTCTAGGACCAAGAAGTACTAAAAAACATGTAATAGGGGAAGATAACATCTTGGGCAGCAGGAACAATGAATTCTGGCTATTCCAACAGGGTAGGTTTATAGAAAAGGGAATAGGTGACTCATGTTTTGAGGAAGTTTGTCACTGTAAAGAACAGAAAGGATATTAGTGGGATCAGTAGTTCTACTGAGTCAGTCTGGCTATGCCAAAAGAGAAGGGGGGATAGTCACCCAGTGAGGAACAGCAGGACTGAGAAAAGTGCAGCCCAGCTTATCAAATGAAGTAGTGATATGTGCATTGCTAATGTTAAATTCCACAAAACAATCCTGGATGTTTCATCTACAGACTATGCTATCATAAATATGTGAGAAAATGTTAATAATCATTTTTTTCTTCTGCAAAATTAAAACTGCTTAACCAATGTATCCAGTTACTGTATGTTAGGCACCAGGAAACACAGACTATGAATATGCATGTCAAATGTTAACTCTCTACATGCAAGAGCAGAGAAGTTACAAACATTCACATTTTTGATTGTTTTCAGAAATGTTGCAAATATTTACATAGTAAAGTTTTGAACCCCTGTAGCTTAAAAATCTGTTATCTAATTCACTCCATATTTAGATCATTCTATAAGTATTACAAAAATATTATCCATACTAAATTACACATGTCTAGCTCCAAAGGTGCTTGAGTTATATTTAGATGAAATTTGTTCATGACATTTCCTGAAAAAATAAAATGACAGATTTTGAGTGCACATAATTTTGAAATGATGCATCATATTGTTATGAAATCTGGCACATTATTAGAACACCTATCATCAAGAAATCATGCTAAATGTAAGATCCCTGACCCAATAGACAGTTAAGGTATATGCAGATAAAAGTGTTCATGAAATTTTGCACAAACAATAAAATGACAATATTCGACCCCTATCATTTTCAAACCATTACACCAAATTGCATATTTGGTATGTCTGTGGCCATTATCCAAAAAAGTATATATTCCAAACTTCAAATATCTAACTTAAATGGTTATTGAGTTATAACCAAATTACTATTTTTTTTTTTTTTTTAATTCTGCAAATTGTCAACAATATTCTGCCGAAGTGTGTAAAATTTCACAGAAATTCTGTGAATTTGGAATTTTCCCATTCTACACTACTCTAGTTGAGGAAACCCTATCTAGTGGCTACCACCTGCAGTGGTAGAGCGCAAGGCAGAGGAGGATCATGATTTTGTAGTGTAGTGTGACAGAAGTACTTTTCAGAAATGAGTCACATACTTAATCGAATCTGTGGAGATTATTTTGGAATGTCTGAGACAGTTTGCATTCACTGCCAACCTGAACAGCGTTGCAATCCATTCTGAGCAAGAAGGGGCACCTCTATTCCCCATCAGAGCACCATTTGCTTTTTTTCATCCAGTGCAGTGGGGAGAAACCACAGCCTACTACTTTTGGATTCAACAACCAGTGAGGAGCCACAGCAGACAGCCCTGAAGCCTCCAGTGCTCCCTCCAGGAGCAAGGACCAACGCGGGTGCCAAACAGAGGTAATTACAGTACTTCCAAGCAGCACCCTTGTGAGAGGGGGTTAGCCCATCAACACACTGTGCACATCGACTGCCCCACCCATGGTCATCTCTACTTATATAGTCGCTGCCTTATGACATCACTTCCTGACCTCATTTTTTTAAGTCCCCACTTTCCCACTTGCAGGTTATACCTGCTAACCACTAGAGGGATCCCCCCTGTCCCTGCCACCTCAAACTCCACACTACTCCCCTCTCCTGTTGCTCATCAAGGCTCATCTACTAACTGACCACTTCTCTCCCCTCTGTCTCCTGTAGCTCATCTACTAGCTGACCACTTCTCTCCCCTCTCCCCCCTTCAACCTCTGCCCACCACCCTCCCTTGGTGGTCACCTGACTAGCCTGACTCAAACCCATGCCACATTGCCTGATCCCACCCTTTCTGGTACCAACCCCTTATGACCACTAGGAGTCACTGTTCCAACCCTGTTTTCTGGTCCAAACCTGACCATTTTCAAGCCAACTAGTACCAGGATCCCTGCTTCTAGCCAAGAATTATCCCAACTGGCCTGCCTGGGCCTTGAACCTTGTACCCTGACCACCAGAGGCCGTGTCAGTACCACTACTCTAAAGTGGTATCTACACTTTCTGAAGGACAACCAAAATATCCATAACCTTCACCCTCCTGCTACCAAGACACTTTACTAGGGCACCTCCTCCCCTAATCCGGTAAAATGCCTACACAATCAAACTTTGTACTTCTGCTCTCCTCCATTTTTCTGTCCCTTCCCATACTAATTCCCCCACTAAGCTGCTTCCCAGCACCTCCCCACCCACTGGCAACTCTGACCCATCCTACAAATACCCCCTTTAAATCCTCTTCATTCCCCCCCAACTATCTCCTGGTCCCATTTCCCCTCACCACTTTCCTCCCCAGTCCTTCCCTTTGGCTGCCTTCTGGCCTCCCTCACCCACTCCAGTACCCAATTCCTCCACACCGTACCCTATACCACCACCCCCATCCAGCGCACAGTAAAATCCCGGTCTCTCTGGGTCCTACACTACCACCTAATCATTGCCCTTCTCCTCCTGACCACAGGTGATACTCACCCTAACCCCGGCCCTACCACTACCCCAGGTACAGATCACCCCATACCTAATCCCTCAGCCCAAGCCACCTCCAACGCACATCCTGGCTACCTCCCCAGAGGCCTATGCCTCCTTCACCTAAATATTCGTGGTCTGGCCCCTAAGTTCGATCAGCTTCAGGTTCTAGCCGCCCACCATGACCCGGATATAATTATCCTATCCGAGACCTGGCTAAACGCCAGCCTACCTGATAACTCCATTGCCATTCATGGTTTTACAACCATAAGGCAAGACCGGCCTACCAGAGGCGGAGGGGTGGCTATCTACATCAGATCAACCCTTCATTTCACCATCTCTCTCACAAAAGCTGTACCCAAAGCGTATGAGCTCCTCATGGTAAAGCTCCCCCCCCTCCTCACTACCTATCTTCGTGGCTGGCATATATTGCTGCCCAGGCACTCCTACCACAATAGTCACTGACCTACTGGGCCAACTCTCCTCCCATGCCCAGTCGGGTGAACTATACGTCATGGGAGACTTTAACCATAACTGGTTAACTCCCACTTTTAATAAATCTCAAACTGAGATAACTGCTCTCAACCTTACCCAAACTATTTTGGAACCTACCCGCTTAAACCATAAGTCCAGTAATCACACACTACTAGATTGGGCGCTTACATCCCACCCACATCGTGTCATCAGTTCGGGCCTCCTTTCCGATTCCATAAGTGACCACCACCCTATCTATTTGGTCCGCAAAATCCACAGACTTAAATCCCCTCCCAAATTTATTTTCCAACGCTCTTACAAATCACTCAACCTCTCTCCTCTCCTGGAAGATCTCATTCACTCAAACTGGGTCCCAAGCACTGACTGCTCTAGCATGGATTCAGCCCTCACACATTTTCAAAACACCTTCTTCGCCGCCTGGGACAAACACACCCCCCTGCGCTGGGCAAGAGTCCGTGGGTCTCATCTAACCTGGATCTCCCCTGAGTTGATAGCCTGCCAACAAGCCCGGGACAAGGCCTGGCATAACTACAAAGCTACGCCCCTCCCAAATAATCTTGTCACCTACCGCATGCTCTGCAACAAATGTACATAGGCCATCCGTCTTACCAAGGCCGAATATTTCAACAACACCCTAAACGCAATTCTTGGGAATCCGTCTAAATTCTGGAAAGTCATTAACTCCCTCTTCACCCCTCAAACAGCAAACCCTCCACCTCTTCTCCTCATCCAAGGGACACTCCTCACCGACTCCCAGAAGGTAGCTGCCGAGTTTAACTCCTATTTCACTACTTGCGCCCAAACCCTCCTCGATTCCTTACCCCTACCATCCTTGCCCACCCCCACACATCAACAACCTCCTCCACCCCCCTGACATCTATCCCCCTGACATCAGGTAGGACCCCCTTTTCATTGAGACCCATCTCCCCTATCGAAACCTTAGATGCCCTACACTCCCTGAACCCCTCCAAAGGCAAATCCCCCGACGGTCTTGATAACAAACTCCTCTTCCTTTCTGCCCCAGCCATTGCGACTCCTCTTGCCATCCTATTAAATCTATCTTTTACCACTGAGTCACTCCCCTCCATCTGGAAGCATGCCACTGTCCTTCCTCTTCCAAAAGGTGGTGATCCCTCCTCCACTACTAACTACCATCCCATCTCCCTCCTCCCCGCCCTCGCCAAACTCCAGGAACACCTAGTTCTATCTCAACTCTCTCACTTTCTCTCAGAAACCGACTTCTTCACCCCATTTCAGTCCGGCTTCAGAAAACACCACTCTACCACCTCCTCCCTACTACGTCCCATGGACACCATCCTCTCCGGATGGATAAAGGGCTAATCACTGCCGCTATCTTCATAGACCTAGCTAAAGCTTTTGACACAGTCTCCCACCCTCTCCTACTATCCCACCTATCAAGAGCAGGTTTAGCCGATTCTGCCACAGACTGGTTCAGCTCCTACCTACTAAATAGAACCCAATCCACTAGAATAGCCGACCACATCTCCCCCCCTCTCTCTATCTCCACTGGTGTTTCCCAAGGTTCAGTTCTTGGTCCCATCCTATTCTCTATCCTCCTAAATGATCTGCCAAATTCATGTTCCTCCTCCGCTATACACATGTATGCAGACGACACGTTCCTTTTCCCTTCCGGCCAGACCCACGAAGAACTCACTTCCAAACTACAAACGGATTTCAACAAAATCCAACACTGGTTCAATACCAATCAACTCTCCCTAAATCCCAAGAAAACCGTCTCTATGACTTTCAGCACAAGGCAGCGTCTTTCCAAACTCACCCTTCCATTGATCTTCCATACCTTAAACAATACTATCCTCGAAGAAGTGCCCTCCTTTAGGTATCTAGGGGTTTGGCTCGATCGTCACCTCTCCTTTACCACACACATAGACGCCATCACTTCCAAACTGCGCCCTAAACTCGGGGCCCTCTATAGGAACCGCTCCTCCCTCTCGCTACCCATCAGACGTGATCTAGTCCTGAAAATGATTCTACCCACCTTCTACTACTCTGACGTAGTCTATAACTCCGCCTCAAAGACCACTCTAGCCAGACTGGACCCCCTCTTTAATGCGTTCTGCCGCTTTGCCCTTGAGGCCCCCCCTCGCTCACATCACTGTGAGCGCTACCATTCACTGGCCCTGCCAACCCTGAGCAACCGGCGCCTACTCCACACTGTAACATTTGCTTCTAACTTCTGGTTCGGCTCCCTCCCACCCTACCTAGCATCCTCCCTATCTTCCCCACCTACCCTCACTCACACCCTCAGATCCACAGACACAAGGCTATTATCCATCCCCCACCGAAAGACCACCGCCGGCCAATCGGCTTTCTCCTACCTCTTCCCCAAACTCTGGAACAGCCTACCTGCTCAAATCCACCACTCATCATCCAAATACTCCCTATCCTCTGCCCTCACTAACTTTCTCGCAACAAATTGTAACTGCCCCTGAACTCCCCCCACCTTTTACCTCTCCCCCAGCTACCTCCCAGAGCCTGACCAGCGGCCTGGCAATAGCCAAATTGGCTGGCTTATATACTGCTCCATGCACTTACACTCACGCTTACTCCCCCTCCTACTCCTTTAACCTCCCTCTTCCCCTCTCTATCCCCTCCTCCCTCCTCACCCTCAGCACCATACCATTCTCGCCCTGCCTCTCACATCACCCATATCTACCCCCACGCCCTAAGCATACTATTCCCCCAACTCAAACAGGCTCCTGTGCTTCCCACTGCAGCTCATGGCTGCACAGGCACTCAAGTTCTGACCTGTCACACTAGTAAGTTAATGGCACTTACGTAACTAATGTATTTCCCCTTACAGTATCCATTGTATGTTCACCCTTCCCCTGTAACGTTTGCTCTGCTTTGCTCCAACCATGACTGTACACTTGATATGTATACCCTTGACGTGTTTGTATGGTTTGCTATGCTTTGCTCCTACCATGCCTGTACACTTGATATGTATACCTATGATGTGTTTACCCTGTCCCTGTTGTGCAATGTTTATACTGTTCTTACCTTGCCTTTACCCATGTCATATTTACCCTGTCGATACTGTTCAGTGTTCTGTATTTCTCTCCTTACGTAAAAAGTCCATTTGTAATACCTCCGATCTATGTATATTGTCTGTATTGCAATACTGCTAAACACTTCTACTGTATGTATACCTGCCTCCTCTGTAACCCTCCCCCCAGGTCGCACCATGAGACAAGCATCTTTTTGCTCAGCGTGCCTTTCCTGGTGAAACATTTTCAATAAATAAATAAAATAAATAAGGAAGTACAGTATTTTCCAGTGCCATATCCTGGGCTCAGCTGTGATGCTACAGTTTAATATTTTGTTGCAGAAAGCCTGTAACTGGGACCAACATCCCTTTAATAAAAGACAGGATCAAATATATGTGTTCAGGGGTGCCCCCTGAGCTATGACAGCAAAAGCAGGGGTTGTTATGAAGCATTTTATGCCACACCACAGGGGTTCTAGGCTATCGATATGTCATTTTTTTTGTATGAGCTGCTATCTAATGTCCCTGAACCCTTTACGGGCTTGCTGCAAAAGCTTTACCCAGGTATTGTCTGGTAGGACTGTTTGTAGCTCTTTCTCCCAGTCACTTTTTATGTTTGCTTGCATGCATGCACAAGAAACATTATGTGGCAGCTTAGAAGAGAAGCAGGTTGTGGAGGCGCAGCACTGTGGCAGCCAACAGAGGCATTGCATTTGGGGGCTTGGCACTGGTGGACATCTATGAACATCTGCAGCCTGCTTAGAAAATCAGCACCTCTCCAATGATGGGTTATCCAGTACCAGCTCGACATACTAGCCCTAGTAGAAACTAGGCTCTCAGAATCAACCACAGACTCCTTCATTAACCTCCTTGGTTACACACTTTTCAGGGAGGACTGAATAGGCAAGCATGGGGGTGAGTATGCATCCTATATGCGTGACACTCTTAGGGGTCATGCTCTCCCAGGGCCCAAACTTGGGCACAGGGCACAAGCCCGCTCGTTCAAAATCACCCCAGACCCTGCCAGGGCCCCACTGTTCCTCACTGTTGCCTATGTTCCTCCCCATAACCAAACCCCATCCGTTCTCTCACTCACTGACTACCTCACCAGCCTACCTGAGAAAACTGAACAGATCCTCCTTGGGGACCTATACATCAACTGGCTTGCCAGTACAGCTGCCCAAACCAGGGACTCCTTCACTGTCCTGGATATGTCTCAGCTCATCACCCAACCAACTAGGCACAACCCCACTAGAGGAACTAGCACCCTCCTGGATGTCATTATCACCAACCACCCCCACAAAGTCTTTGATATAAAAATCCTCCCAGACTCTCTCAGTGACCAATCCCCGGTCCTGTTCACATGGTCTACCTGGACCCGAAAACCCAGGCCCAGGACCGCCTTTTGTCAATGCCTCCACCCCAGTAACCTCGAGAAGCTCAAGCAGTTCCTGGCCCAGATATACTGGTCACCCATCTTCCATGCCACCAGCATCAACACTGCCCTAGATTTCTTCAACAGCTTCTTTAACATGGCCTGTGATTGCTTTGCCCCTCTCACCAAAACCCATACCAGGAAGCAAAATGCACCTTGGATTATCCATTCCATTATCCAACAACTGAAGCAGAGGGACAACCTATGGTACAGAGCTATTGAGTCTGGTAAGAAGGCTGACAGACCAGCATACAACGCCAAGCACAGTAAATGCACATGGGCCATCTGTATGGCCAAAGCTGAGCATTACTGAACCTCACTTGCCATCTCCTGGGGGACTGCCCAGAAATTCTGGGATAACACCAAAGAACTTAATGGCAAGTCCAGCTCTCCCATCCCCTCCCTCCCTACTCACTGTCAATGACACTGTCTCCACTGACACCCATAGTATCATGGGTTGCCTGAACACCCCTTTCTCTGACTTCAGTGCAGTCCTCCCAATGGCTTCTTTGATCCGCCCTGCCTCCCAACCACCCAACCTCTATAGGCCCTTTCTACTGTGCACAACAACCACATGAAGCTAGACCATACTTAGCCAAGGCCCTCGATGGCATCAGCCCATACAATGACCAGCTGGACACCTGGCTCCTTTGGCTGGTACTGGAGGTGGTCCTTCTCCCACTCACTGATCTTCTTAATTGCTCATTATGTCTGAGCCAGTTTCCCCTTGCCTGGAAAACAGCAGTCATCACGCCCATACTCAAAGGTGGCGACTGCACCTCCCCAAGTAATTACAGGCCAATCTCCATACTCCCACCCTGTCAAAAACATTGGAAAAAATAGTGGCAGTGCAGCTCACAGCATACCTAGACAAGCATGAAATTATGTGCAAAGAGCAGCATGGGTACTGAGCTAAGCACAGCACTACAGCTGCCCTTTTAGACTTCTCCAATTTCATCCACTCTGCCTTGGACTCCAGAAACCTTGCTGGAGCTGTGTATATCAACCTCTCCAAGGCCTTTGACATGGTCTTCCATCCCCTCTTGATTGACTCCCTCTACCAACTAAGCCTCTCCACTTGGCCGCTAGCCTGGTTTCACAGCTACCTGTCCTCTAGGTCCCAGTGTGTAAAAATACATAGCACATTGTCCAGCACACTGCCTGTCTGCTCTGAAGTCCCCCAGGGCTCCATCCTGGGCCCTCTCATTTTCAGCCTCTGCCTCAATGCACTTTCCAGCACCTGTGCTGGAAGGGTGTTGCTCTATGCAGACGATGTGGTTATCCTGGCATCGCATCAAAACCCAATGGCCCTGCAAGCCACACTGCAGATCTTCTTCACCCAAATAGAGCAATGGTTCTCTGGCCACAGGCTAATTATCAACCTAAAAAAAACAAAAGCCATGCTCTTCACCCACCATCAGAGCAAAGTCAGCAACTCCAAGCTCCAGATACTGCCCAGTATGAAACACCTCCTGGAGCAAGTAGCCTCATACAAATATCTGGGCATCACTTTTGACTCTGCTCTCACCTTCCACTCCCACATCAACACCCTCTGCTCTGCCATAAACTCACGAATAGGTTTACTCTATCAACACAAGTATTACGGCCCCCTGATGTTCTCCAGCTAGCTATCACCACCTCAGTCCTGTCCCTAGTAGACTATGGACTCCCGATATATGGAGCAGCCGACAAAACTGCTCTGAACAAAATCCACCTATTTGTTAACAAGGCCTGCAGACTCCTGACCGGTGCAGACAGCATACCCACACCTGCACACTCTACTCCTCCAGCAACATGCTCAGCCTCGAGGAGAGGATCCAGTATTGGACTGTTCTCCTGTCCAAGAAAATTCTTCTAGCCCTCACCCCCCAGGATGACCTCCTCCCTCCAACATGCATCCACTACCATTCCCTCATGTAGAACCTGTAAGACCACCTTCCTGATACCTACAGCCAGAACATCACTTGCTCAAAGTCCTTTTACTGTAGTGCCCTGTCCTGTTTCAACTCCCTCCCAGACACCATCACTAACATCCCCAAAATAGGTGCATTCAAATTTGCCCTCCAGAACCACCTGCTCACCATGTAGCACTGCAGCTGTGCATAACCAGGCCTGCACTCCCCTTCCCATACAAACACATATTGGTAGCCTGCCACTATATCACAATTTTATTGACAACGCCCCTCAGGCCACAGAAATCCTGCCTCCCCTGAGACACCTACTCTCTGGTCACACTAACTACTGTCTAGTTACATCACTGTATAGACCAGTGTTATTACCCACCTGTAAAATAAATGAATGCCGTAGAATACTGGGTGTAGGCATAATGCTCTACTCTGGCCTGGCCCCAAACTATGTAATAAATATTTCTGCTGCAATTTCTCCTGTAAATACCTGTTGATCTGTGAAATCTGAAACTCATGTAACTCTGTAAATATGTGCCTGTCTTGAATTACAGGCTTAACTGTCTAATCTGAGAACCTGTACATACTGTAAATATCTGTCTGTCTGTGAAACGTGAGACTCATGTAACTCTGTAACTTTGTGACCACTTGTTATCCTGTGTACCTGGTCATGTTTGTATCTTACTTTGAAAATGAGCCTTTGGAAATGAGTCTTTGACTCAAAGGGTTGTAATTCTAATTATACAAATAAACAAATAGAGGCACAGTATGCTGATGACACTATCTTCCAAAAGTGCCATCAAGTTGTAACATTTTCGCCGCAGCAATCAGGGGCCGCCTCATCATTGCAGCATCAGCCATTCCGCTGCAATGAGGGAGTGACCCATCATTGCAGGGTGGAACATTACCTAGTGTAATATTGTTTGTGAACATGGCGGCAAGCCACTGCCATGTTCACAAACAATATTATGCAGCCCCCACTGCCGAGGGGGTGCCCAGTCCCCCTCTACAGCATGCACCCCCCAAAATCAGTCTTTGTTTGCTGACAGGGGGACCAATTCCTGTCGGCTTTAGTCCTCCATCTTAGTTTAATTTGCCAATGGGGGAGCCCTCTCCCCATCGGCATAATGTCCCCCCCAAAAAGTCAGTTTGTGGGTCACGTGATGGCAGCCTAAAGCAGCAGTTTCCCGGAGCTATGCTCTCTACTCTCAGTTTTTTTGTAAAATACCTATAACTACAAGTTAAAACTATCTTCACAACTAAACAGACAGTGAGCCAATTTAACTTAGAAGTTCAAGCTCGAGTTTCAAATGGAGATCTACATGAAAAAAGCACCTCCGAGGCATTCTCCACTGCTCACTCCAGAAAAGGACAAGGCCACAAAAAGGCCTAAGCAACAAGCTGCTAACTTACCAAAAATGCCCGCAGTAACAGCAGCTCTTTCAGAGGAGAAGTTCCTAGAAGTCATGCAGCCGCTTCAGACAGCGATCGCTACCATTTCAGAGGATCTTCAAAGGATTACAAATTCAGTAGATTCCCTAACAAGGAGAGTCGGAGACTTGGAAGTTAGAATACCCTCCCTTGAGAAGAAACAAGACAAAAACGATCTGGAGACTGTGAACATTGCATGCAGAATAAGGAAATTAGAAGATAAATTAGAAGATCTAGAGGGTCGCAGTAGGTGAAATAATTTAATTGTCATCAGTATACCGGAGAGAGAAGAGGAGAACGCAGCAATTCCATTTCTACAAAAACTTTGCATTAAAATAGCCGGACCACCACCAAATGGAGGAGAGTACATAATCAAAAGAGCCCATCGAGCTCTGCGTCCCTTACCAGCCCCAGGCCAGCCCCCCAGACCAATGATATTTAAACTCTTAAACTTCTTGGATAAGCAACATATATTATCCAAAATTAAAGAAATTAGTGAAGTAACCTGGGAGAGTAGGAAAATCCGTATTGCGCAGGATCTTCCTCATTCAGTGCGTATGCGACAACAAGAGCTTCACCCACTGGTCTCTAAATTAGTGGCAGCAGCTAAGGTATTCAGAGTTAAATATCCTGCCATTCTAATGGTCAAACACAAGGAAAAATGGATTTCCTTCTACTCTCCTATGCAAGCATTGCAAGGATTAAAAGAAATCTATCCGGACTTGTATAAATAAAATCGATATGACAAACTCTTGACTTGCAATGGATATTCATTCTCCAGCTGATGGTCTAGTCATTTATCATGACAGAGTTTGAAAACAAGTATTTTAAATAGTTAATTACTTTGGTTTACTGTTGGTGGAGCTAATAATTAAAGAAACAAGGTTTTGACATGAATTGTTATTTGGACTTACAAGTCCCCTCGGAACGCATACTAGATAATTTGGAAGCCGTACCTAGATTAACAGGAAGAGTTCCGTTCATGTATAAAGACTTTGTCTCAGAGGGAGACGCTCAAGTTATCCCTGTCCTAAAGAGGAATTGCCAGCCAGACTGTTTTGACTGAAGGCATCTAGAGACTTTTACTTTTATTTAATTTTGAAATCACTGTCCTTAAGTAGCTCCCTCCAATAATTTAAAAAGGGAGAGGGGAAAAGAAAAAAGGGAAGGGAGGAGGAAGAGAAAGAGGGGGGTTCTCCATTCCTTCTTCCGTATTATAGAAATGGTTAATGAATCTGGGCAATGCTCTGATATGGACTGACACTTGGACTCATATATTTTCAAGAGTGCATGTGTTACAATACCGAGAGTCACATCAATGTTGGAATGTTTCCTTAGAATGATTTCGATGCTTAGTATAATTATCAGAGAGAGTTTTGTTTGGACATAAGAAATCTCATAGAGGCAACAATGGTTCAAAATGTCAAAAGAATATTATTTTACTTTCACCTGACAGCCCTTAATTTTGAATTTGTTTTGCAATAAAATTAAACTTAGACGGCTGTCTATACACCATCGAAGAAAACTATGCAACATAATTTAAAGAATGACATAAATATGTATTGGTCTCAAGTGTTCTATATCACTAATGTATGGGAATCCCAAGGTCCTTTCCCTTCCCCCCTTTCTTTTTTTTTCCCCTCTTAGCTCTCTTTTAGTGTTTAGAGCCTTGTGCCTTAGTCTATAGATGTATTAAGAGATTATCCCTACTATGCTTATTATAAGATTTAATTAATAACCTGCATGTGACAATCCAGATGTAGTTTTCAATAAAATTATCACTTCATTAATAATAAGCCCTCTAAGTGGAATAGTGATATGCAGGTTAACATTCTGATATTGTTAAATTGTTGGTACTTGATATTAATATACTTAGGGCTTAAAAGGTATGGATTAGATACTGATAAACATAGAACTGTTAAGTATTAAGGCATTATCTTCTCTTAGATACATATACAAGGGGACAAGCTAAGTGAGGGGGGCTCCGGGGAACAAGCTGTTAGGTTTGGTTATGCTTAAATATAAATCATGTGGCATTTGAGACTTTGGAGTGCAGTAAACCTGAACTGGGGGTGTTTTTTTAAGTTGGGCATTACGAGTTATAAGTTTAATAACTATGGGGAGATGAGAGAGATTATTACTATGTGGGGTGGGTATAAGACTACACACTATCAATACCCAGGGGTCCAAAGTATGCCAAAGTACATCTTGGCTCTTCAAATAGAACTGTTCTATACTCGTCAAATGGCAGTTAGTCAAAAGCAGGGACAGTATCTCTTGAATGGTTCTAACTGCTTCCCTACCCATCTATACTTCCATATTGCCATATTAGAACATGAGTAACCGTTACCGCTTCGTAAGTTGGAATATTAAAGGAGCCAAGGATAGGGTCAAAAGACAAATAATCCGGAAGCATCTACTACAGTTGGGGGCACAAATAGTTTTTTTACAAGAAACACATTTGAAGAGAGAGGATATGCTCCTTTTTAAAAGGTCATGGGTTGGACAAGTTTTTGGATCAGGGATAGCCACGAATAAAGGAGGAGTAGCAATATTATTAGCAAGAAATATCCCCTTTAAATTGACTCAGGAAATATGGAACCCAGAAGGCCGATATATAATAATTCATGGCTCATTGGAATCTTGTCCGGTCCTCTTTGGTTCAATATATGGCCCAAATAACGATTCCCCTTCCTTTTTTGTACACTTACTAAATATCGTGTCGACCAATCCACCAAAATTACCATATTGGGAGGAGATTGGAATTTAGTGCTCCAAACAGATCTAGATAGATCTGCTCATGTGAGATGAGGCTTATCTCAGCACAGAGGGCAATGAAAGAGCTTATAAGTAATGCTGCGCTAGTAGATGTATGGAGAGTCCTTAACCCCTCAGAAAGACAATATACCTTCTTTTCTGCAGCGCATAGAACATATTCTCGAATTGATTATTTACTTATAAGCTCTTTTGCAATGTCCAGAGTCATTCAGGCAGAAATATCAGCTAGAGTTTTGTCTGATCATGCCCTTGTCAGCATGGAATATTGGTTAGGGGCAGGAGGTAAGCGATCTCCACAATGGCGATTGAATAGCCAGCTACAAGACAAAATCTTCTTAGGACATATTATAGATTTCATTGCTTCTTTCCTTAGTAGTAATCAGGGATCAGTGGTTAAATATGACTTCATTTGGGCAGCTTTAAAATGCTCCTTGAGGGGAGAATTCATAAAAATGGCTTCCAAAAGAGTTAGACATCAGAGAGCACAAATGGAGGATCTTCTTGTATCCATTAAAAAACCTGGAACACAGTTTATCCCGTTCTTCATCGGTAGAGATGTGGACTAGGCTTTATCAGTTACAAGCCCAGTACACAGGACTAGTATCTCAAAGAGCCGAGCTGGCCCTACAAAGAACCAAATTTAAATATCTAGAGATGGGGAAAGGGCAAGTAAGTTACTTGCGATGCGCATCCATCAAATAGAGACTTCACAATTTATTACAGGAATTTATACAGGGCAAAATGGTCAGGTCTGCACTGACCCTCAAGAAATTGCGAAAATGTTCGGATCTTACTTTCAGGATCTATATACAGTGGACCCAGCTCTGCGACCCACTAAAGAAGGGATAAACTCCTATCTCAGCTCTGTAAATCTGCCTAAGATCACAGCTGCAGAAGAGGCCCTCTTAAGTGCCCCAATATCCCTAGTAGAAATTCAACAGGCTGTCCGACAGCTACCCCCAGATAAATCACCCGGACCGGATGGATTACCGAGTAACTTTTATAAGGCCTGCCAATCATAATAATACGGTGTTATAAGATGTTTTCACTTATTGGCATGATAATGGATATCAGATTCAAGTTTTCAGGAAGCTGTGATATCCCTAATTTTAAAACCAGGAAAAGATCCACTAAGTCTTAGTAGTTACCGCCCTATATCTTTATTGAACACAGATATTAAAATCTTAGCCAAAGTTTTAGCAAACAGGCTCTCAAAAGTTATGGGCAATCTTATAAGCCATGAACAGGTCAGATTCATGATGGGAAGATCATCTCAAGATCATATGAGAAAGCTGTTACATCTCATTTCTGTTGCCAGGGACTCCAGCACACCAATGGTGCTGGTCTCCCTAGATGCCGAAAAGGCATTTGATAGAGTCTCTTGGGACTTCCTATTTGCTACTCTAACCTCAATTGGATTACCCAAAGAATTTCTGAGATGGATACAACTTCTATACTCCTCCCCCTCAGCTGGAGTTAAGTGCAACGGATTATCGTCCCGCTCTTTCAATTTAGCTCGGGGTACAAGACAGGGATATCCCTTGTCCCCCCTGCTGTTTAACATATATTTGGAGCCTCTGATCCTTAGATTGGTGGGCAATGTTAATATTAAGGGGATCCAAGTAGGAACTGTAAGGTACACCCTCTCGGCATATGCAGATGACATACTATTACATGTGGAGAGGCCAGGCCTTTCAGTTCCAACTATTTTAAGTGAGAAAGAGGAATACTCTAAAATATCATTTTATAATTTGAATCAGGCTAAAACTAAGATTTTGCCTTTAAACAGTAGAGTAAATAAGGTGGAGCTCTCTTCCCTCGGCCTCTCTTGGGAAGCGAAGTCCATAGTATACTTAGGAATCAAGATCTTTAGAGACCTTGGCATTATAATAAGAGGCAACCTTGATTACCTAATCAAAACAATAGCTGGAGATATGGAGAGGTGACGCTTACTTCCTTTTTTCCTTATGGGGTAGGCTAAGCATAATTAAAATGAATGTCCTACCAAGGATACTATATCCATTGAGTATGCTGGGTACTTACCTGCCAAAAGCATGGTTCTCTAAATTACAAAACATAGTGAATACTTTCTTATGGAACAAGAAAGGTATCCACAGATCCTATCTTAAATTGACAGCCCCGAAATTCTGAGGAGGCCTTGTGGCCCCCTCTTTTTTCCTTTATTACATAGCACAACACATGAGCAAACTGGCCTTTTGGCATAAGGAGATTGAGAATTCAGAGTATCTCCCCGTGTGGCTTTCTATAGAAAAATGCTTTGCCGCCCAAGTGAAATGCTCATTGTGGGCCCTCCTATATGCTTCCCCATCTCATATCCCTAAGTCAATTAGAAGTAACCCCATGGGTTGGTCATTGAAGGCTTCTCACCAGGCCCAAAAATACTTTGCAGTGAAGTGGTATCAGTCATTGGATCAGCCAGTCATTGGTAATCCACATTTTAAGATTAGTGGTACACCAATACCTCCCAATTTTTGGCCTCGGCTGAACCAATGCAAAGCTTCAGATATATGGTCGAATGGGAAGCCACTTTCCTTTAATCAATTCCAAAAATTCTCTGAGGTATTAGATAATGGAGTTTTTAAACACCTTCAAGTTAGTAAAGCCCTCACTTCATTTTTTTCCCAGGTACCGCTGATGGATCCAGAGGAAAAAGAACTAACTACACTCCTTCAGGAAGCCTCTCAATCACACTCAGTTTCTAATTTGTACAAAACTCTCCAGGCATGGGACCTTAGATTACCGTCAGGGGTCTGCTTTTATTGGACAAGAGAGCTAGGAATCCCAGAGGACCCTAATCTATGGAGGAAACTCTGGTTATCAATGTACAAATTCATAAAACAAGATAGACTTAGACTAGTCCATTTTATCATTATGCAGAATACCTATCTTACACCAGCTAAGCTTTTCAGATATGGGACATTAGCTACTCCAACATGTGGCAAATGCAAGGGTGACATTGGCTCACTCTATCATATGATATGGTCGTGTCCCCATGTACAGACATTCTGGCAATCTATTAGTAACACTTTAGACCCTATCCTTGGCTTGAAGGCCTTATTTACCCCTGAGGTCTGTCTGATAAACTATTTCCAAGATGATATGCCCAAAGTTAGGAAAGCACATATGATACTTATCTCTGCAATAGCTAAGCTGATAATTATGAGACATTGGACAGAAGATAAGTCCCCTAATGTAATGGAATGGTACAGAGAGATTATCCAGGTGTTACAACTGGAAAGACACATTGCATCCATGCAAGATAGAGTAAAAACTTACTCATCTCTCTGGGGTAGCCTAGAGACTCTACTGATAGCCTGGAAACCATAATGATTAAATGTATCTCAGGCGTGACAAACTAAAGGTAAATAATAGTGTGTAGTCAGGGAGGAAGGATGGGGTTGGGGGTTTAATTTGAGTTTTGTATTTTGCACCTACTACTTTGTTATGATTGTGTATTGTCTCATGTACTTTAATTAGTGCTTAAAACTAATGAAGCTTGTTAAAAAAAAAAAGTCAGTTTGTGCCAAGGGGAGTACCCAATCCCCCTTGGCTCTTGCCCCACCTCGGTATGTGCTGACAGGGGTGCCCAATCCCCCATCGGCTACAACCATTCCCCAACAAAAACACCCAGAGTGCCAAAAGTCCCTGTTAAAGAAAAAAATCAGAAAATGGTCCCTCAACTCCGGTGGCCCAACCCCCAACCTGTGCCCACCCTCTGTGCACCCTGCCTCCCCACAACCCCCCACACCATACTTACCTTTGGAGCCCTGCGTGACGATCTTTGGTGGACAGGGAACAAGTTTGCACTCTTCAAAGCCGACCACGAACTGAAGAAATGCCAGAAAGCTGTATAATGGTATACATAGGGTTTTTTTCAACTTTGGTGGATATCTCAGGCATTTTAGGGAATTTTGGAGCCACATTTTTAACATGGGGTTATTGGGACCCCCTCCTCATGAATTCAGCCACTGTCATGGCATTATTCTGTCCTGAAAGGTGATTTCACAGTCACTGTGCGGAATCACCTTTCGGGACCAATTAATGAAATGACAGTGCCGGTGTTCATGAGGTGGCCTCTCAAAAAAGTCTATGTGGCAAATTTGGTGGAAAAAATCCAAGAAATGACTGGTTTACGAGCGTGCATTGTGCAGTTAATACGCATGCTCGTAATTTTGTGAATTTGTAATATTTTCACTCCAGATTTTCAACATTGCCATTTTTCTGCACCTCCTTATGAACAGTACAGCTGTCACTTTTCACATCCTGGCCAATGTGTTTTCACACTTTTGGTGCAGAATAGCACAGTCGCTGTGGGAAATCAGTGTTCAGGACACATTAGGAAAATCACAGTGACACTGTTCATTAGCAGAGGTCCTAAAATGCCTATGTTGAACATTTTGTGATGAAAGTCTATAAAATGACTGTGTTACAAGTGTGTGTTGTGCAGTTTCTGTGCATGCTTGTAACTTTGCACATTTGTAATATTTTCACTCCAGATTTTCAACATTGCCATTTTCCACATCTCCTTATGAACAGTATATCTGTCATTTTTCACATCCTGGTCAAAATGTGTTTTTGAACTTCTGGTGCAGAATAGCATGGTCGCTGTGGGAAATCAGTGTTTGGGACACATTAAGAAAATCACAGTGACACTGTTCATCAGCAGAGGTCCTAAGATGCCTATGTTGAAAATATGGTGACGAAAGTCCATAAACTGACTGTGTCACATGCATGCATTCCACAGTTTCCACGTATGCTCAGAAGTGCAAGCATTTTTAATATTCCCACTACAGATTTTCAGCATTGCCATCTCTTCATGCCTCCCTATGGATGGTACAACTGTCATTCTTCACATCCTGCCTGATCTGTGTTTTTGTACATGTGGCACAGAGTGGCATGGTCATTGTTGGAACTCAAAGTTCGGGACACATTGACAAAATAACACTGCCACTCTTCATGAGAAGAAGTCCCAAATGCTTTCATGAGGTGGGGTCACAAAAAGGCCATGTTGAAAATTTGAAGTGCAAATACAAACAAACGCCCTGGGCATTAGGGTTTCTAACCATAATGTCCCACCCTGTACAGATTGACAGGCATCGAGGTGTGCCTTTGGATTGCCGACTGTACTGCTCATGCCATTCCACCCCACCCCCAAGCCACTGACAGGCATCGAGGTGTACCTTGGACTCTTCGGGCCCCAGTCTTCACCCCATTCTCCTATGCTGCACCCATTTCAGCATATGTCCTTATGGAATAGGGTAACTGTAAAGCCAAACACCCAAGGCACACCTAAACACATGTCGGTGTCTGCAGAATAGGATGAGGTTACATGGCATGACTGTCATGGACGATGACCCAAACACTTACCCCAAAGCCTGTCCATCTCTACAGGATGTAGGTGGGGTTGGTGTAAGTTCAATACTTCACTGCCATTCCTATTCTGCATCTGTCTAAGTCCTGCTAATATCAGCAAGCAAACATTTGGCATTGGCGAATGCTTGTTTATTCTCAGAAACAGACATGTTTGGGATAGAAGAATATAGATTTTGCCTCCCAGTTTGAGGGTGAATTTCATCCAATATGCTACAGATGTTGGTAGATCTGAATGTTTCCTTTGGTCTCTCAAGTTGAGGATGTTGAGGACTGCTCATCAGATTTGCAGACACTTCCAGAAATTCAATGTTGGGAGTCCATATCTATCTGTCAAATGTATGAAGGAGTTTACTGTTTGGCCACCTGAGGTCAATAAATGAAACACAGCAGTGGTGGCTTTTTGTACCCATTAGGATAAAACTGATTTATTTTCCACAGTGATATAGAAGTTGCCACACAATTCCTCCCATTACCCCAAATGGTTGAACATGTCATTTGGTAAGACTATGTCAAGAATTTACAGTCCCAACAAGAGCTGCACATGGATGGGGTGCTCACAATAAAGGTAGATGTATGTAGACAAACAATTGGGCACTCATCCCTTAGTTTTCATTGAAGATGCTGCTCACTATCAGGTGCAAATAGTGGTTTATTCAGTGCATAACAAATTCAAACAATACAATCCTTCAGCACCTGACACATTTCAAAAAAACAGCTCCTTTTCAAAGGCAGGCAGGGTGGACTACGAGACCTCTTTTTTATATCCCATATCTATGCAAAAAAAAAAAAGCTTCATTAATGCACCATTAGGGTTCCAGCATAAAAAAGTAGGGAAATTACATCTTAGGGTTCTCAACCCCAAGATCCCAACCCCACCCTTCATTTCCCACCCTAACACCCCACCTCCACCTCATGCATGGAAACAACAGGTGTGAAGGGTGTGCCTTGTAGTTGCAAACCCTAATGCTCACCTTATTGCAAAAGTAAGTAAGCTCAGATGGGTACAAAATAAGACAATGGGGTGAGCATTAGGATTCACAACCCCAAGACATACCCCTCACACCTGCTTCTGTATGCAGGATAGGGGTGGGGTGAGGTCTTAGGGTTGGGGACCCTAAGATGTCATTTACCCACTTTTGATGCTAGAACCCTAATGTTGCATTAACTTTTTTTGCATACAATTTCTCTACTTTTTGTGAAAGTATAATCACAGAGAACCCCAATGGCACATTAATAAAGATTTTTGCAGAGAATTGCCTTACTTTTTGAGAAAGTATAGAGGAAGGCTCATTTGTTTGTGGGAGCTCAGGGCCCTCTGGGTCCTGCACTCCCAACCATTTGTAATTTTTTGAGAGATTGCAGTTGTACCCTTATTTCACTGTGACAGCACAGGTCCCTTCATTCTATACTCCTTTATGTATTTGTGTGTGGCAGCACCGGGCCCTTCAGGCCCTGCACTCTCATCCATGCATCAGTTCCTAGTACAAGTCATTTTTCTCTTTGGGAGTGTGGGGACCTCGGGACCCTGTGCTGCCATCCATGCACCATTGCTTAATGGTATCCATATTTCCATGTGGGAACACAAGGTCCTCTGGGCCCTGCACTCACATGCATGAAGTGACAAAGAAACGCTTGCATATACCTCATATTACAATGTTTTCCTTTGGGAAATTAATCAAAATGGAAAGCCACAGAACTCCAAAGCAAAGTAATATATTGTTGCCAAACCAGCAAAAGCTACATCTCTGAGGCAAGCCCTGAATTAAAAAACATTTTTTTCACATGCATTGATAAAAAAATGACTCTCTACACCTCCCAATATAATGTAATCCTATGAGAAATTAAGCTAATATTAGAGCTGTAGAACTCCACAGTAAACCAATATATTTTCACAAAGCCAGCAAAAGGCATACCTGAGAGGCTAGCCCTTAGTACCCTGAAAATTTCATCCAAAAATTCCAAACCATTTCTTTGCTGTGATGTGACAAAGAAATAGCTATATCAAAAATTGTTTTTTGCAAATTGCAGAAAAAGAATTCTATTACACTTCTTCATGTTGAATCTGAATTGCCAGGTTATTAACTACTCCTCTAACTTCCCCAGGACCTTCTCTGTTAATAAACTGTTTATTGTAGTTGTTTAGCACTGTCTGCAAGCATATTATTAGCTACAGTCTTTAATTGCATGTGTTTTAAAGCATTACCATTTAAGCTGGTATTCTGTGTGAGGGGTGACTGTGAGGGGAGGTGGGGAGGTACAGCATCCTATGGGGTTGTGCCACACCAACAAGTAGCCCACTATAATTTAATCTAGGTGGAAGCACCTCACTACTTAACTTATATCTGAGAAAGACCCCCCTCCCCTTATTTATTAATTTAAAATGTTGGTAACCAGGTAAAGCACACTGAGCTAAGGCTCATTTCCAGGTGTCACCCAGTTAAAAAGGAAACAAAAAAAGAGGTACAGCAGACTTACAAATTCATAAATGAACATTCAATGTACAAAATAAAAACTGAAAGTGGAAAACAGCAATGAAGTTATAGAAAGCTGGATTATGCAGATAGCTATAACAAAGGTACAGTAGTGGCACCAAAAATTAATGAATTGTAGCAAAACCTGAGCACATGATAATAAGCCATAAGCACAAAATAATTAGAAAATGGGCTTTTATTTGGATGCATCTAACTGGCTGGTACCCATCTGACAGGGGTACAGTAACTTTCAATAGATGCCCACCAAATAAAAAGACCCTGCCAAAACCAGCCTCATGCCCAGCCAGGTATCTTTGTACCCAGTCTACTTCACCACTGGCTGAAGCAGTGGGCACACATTTTGAAACTGAGGTCATGGGGTCAAAACAGTGGGGGAATTCAGGAATGGTTGGGACAGACATAAGGCAATTCTTGTGGGGGGTAGGAAGAAATAGGTTGTTGGTTAACTAGGATCTGCAGCTTACCCAGTAGGTAGGGAAATGGGTAGACTAAGTGGGCCAAGCAGTCCTTATCTACCATCAGTCTATGTTTCTATGTTTCTAGGAACCCATCGGCATTGGCAAGATTCTAGAGAAAAGAGGACACATCAAGTGCTTTGATAGGGTGATGCCATATGAACTTGTGGGCCACATGTGGGAGGTGAACCTTCCTGACACAATAGGTCAGGCTGTGGTCACCAAAAAGCATCAGGAAAGATTCCAGCAGTGATTGTGTGATGGGGATGGGATGAAAGCATCTAGTCAAACAACAACTGATTCTGAGAACTTGGGTTAAGATAAGTGGGTTCAGAGGTCATTTGGGTTAAATTCATTACTTCAATTGCAAGACAGGAAGATTTTGATGAGTGGGAGAGACAGTACTGGTTGCAATCTCCTAGGAGAATGACTTCACCTGCAGCAGCATGCGTTGCAATTGAAGAAAGGTAGGAGATCACAGAGGAGAGAATGAGCGTAGGGGAAGCATAAAGCACCCCATTGAAGAGCAGAGTCATGGAAGGGAGAGAGAGAGCTTGACTACAAGGAGTTCATGCCAGGAGAGGACAGATTCTCTAAGAGTGATGGAGTTAGAGAGAAACTGATGGGTGTACAGGGTGACTTCACCACCATCTCAACTCCGATCTTGTTGGAGCAGATTGAAATCAGAAAGCACAAGGTGGGAGTCAGGAACCTTGGATGAGACCAGGTTTGGTAATACACACTACATCAGAGTCGTACAGAGATACCCAGACTTTTAGGGAACCAAGTCTGAGCAGGAGACTCCTAGCATTCAAGTTATAGAAACTCAGACCCTTGGGTAAGAGCAGGGGAGTGTGGGTAGTGTGAGGACCTGGGTTAATTTTTCATCAGAACTGGAGCCCAGGCCTCTCAACCTTGCTGAGTCCACAAGGCAGGAGCACTGAATTAACCAAAAGTTACACAGCAACCTGGTTACACCAGGTTTATTTTGTTGCATTATAAGTCAACCCTAAGGTAGATAAGGCACCCCCCTGTTTACCTTTGGTGTCTTGCTCCAACTCCATCCTTCTGGTTTGGATTTGCTGTCTTTTCCACCTCTCTACTCCCTTCCCAGATGTTAATAGTGCAAACTCCAGAATGGCCACTCTTGAACTGTCATTTGCTAGATGGCTGCTGTTGCTTATGCTCCTTCCTCTCTCTGACCTCCCTTCTGATCTTGGGACCTCTCTGGACCTGCCCTCCTTGGAATGTTGCTGTCTGCACATTTACAGTACTACTATATCCCCATATATAAATAATTTACTATACTCTCACTGGCCTCTACCACCTTATCCTGACTGTGATGCATGTAGGAATTACCTTGGCTAGCTGACTCCACTGACATTTTTTCCTCACTTCTTCAATATAAAAAACACATCTCCTTGCACCTACCACAGAGAAGGCAATCAAAATGCAGCAATAAGCAACTCAGAGAGTACCTTTGTAGACTAACACTGTTGCTTTTGCTGCTTTCTGGGAATATCCATTCCAACCCTGGCCCCCAGTTAGGTGCCACTTCTCCAAGCAGAACTGGGTCTGTCACGTTCTCCTCAATTAATATATGCAGCCTCCTCCATAAGCTTGACATCCTGAATGTATGGACCCAGCATCATAATCCAGACATACTCTCTGTGGTCAAGATGTGGCTGTCCCCCAACATAGCGGACATCTCTGTTTCACTCCCAGGCTATAAGGTCTTCAGAAAGGACTGTTTATTGAAGCATGGAGGAGGGTGTGCAATCTACCTCAGAGACAATCTACAGAGTTTAGTCATGCTGTTACCCACTTTGGGGGACCACATACAAGCACTGGCATTAAAGGTGCTCCTTGGCACTAATAATAAAACCCTCACAGTCATGGCAATCTATATTCCCCCAAAGCATAAGTCTATTTGACTTTGATGGACTAATGGAGTGCTTAGATTCAATAAGCCTCAACACTGAAACTATACTCCTCGGGGACTTTAATATCAACTGGCTCTCCCCAGAGGCCAAGGTCTTCAAAGATGCACTCACAGCAATTCAGCCTCACTCAACTGTTTGACACACCTACTAGAGTTAACCACCCTACTGGCACCAGCACCCTACTGGACTGGGTACTGTCTAACTGCCCCAGTCATTTATCGGGGATCACTGTCCTCCCTGACACACTCAGTGACCCCTCACCTATTCTGTTCAAGTGGTTCAATAATTACACCAAGCCTACTGTGAGAATAATTATTAACAGGGTACTCACACAGGGCCACCTAGAATCATTAAAGGCAGATCTTTATCTTCATGATGGGTCCCTACTCTATAATTAATGCAATGCTGACTCTGCCCTAGACCACTTCATTTGCCACTTCAACAAAATTTGTGATCAGCATGCCCCTTTGAAAAGGCAGAAAGTCAAGGCTCATTGCAGCCCTTGGTTCTCCCCTCATCTACTTGACCTGCTGAAATCAAGGGACTGCCTATGGCTGAGGGCATGTGTCTCTGGCTGGTGCACCCCTTCAGCTCAACACTCTGACAGTGTAAAACGAAAAAGGATCATTATGGCAACAGTCACTGTAATGGTCCTTTTTTTGTGTTATGCTTCCCCCAGTGTTCTGCTCTCTCCCAGGACCAATTCTGACATGGAGTTGAGAATCCTAAAGTTCAGGGGTTGCAGGGGGTAGAGCCCCCCACATGGGCAGTATGGGGAGGTTCCCCCAAAGAAAATACTCCTTGATTGGGTGGCACAATACCTGCATCAGTATTGTGCTGTTGCTGTGTGGGAGGTTGGTGTTCTCTCTGTCGACCTCCCTTGGTGCTTCTGCCTCTGGCAAGCAGACAGATATGCAAAGCTGTAAGAAATCACATAATGACTGCAATTGGGTAATACATGCTGCCAAAAATCAATACTATAAGGAAGCCCTCTCCAAAACATGGAGTGATGGCAGAAAATTTTGGAACAACTTAAAGAAATTAACTGGTAAAAACTGCAGATCTGTCCCCACAATGCTCAATAATGATCGTGCACCCACTCTTGATCTCAGAACAATTGCTAACTCATTCAGCAATGCCTTCATGGACTTGAGTGGGGTACTCCCTCCTGACTTCTTCTGACTGCCCAGTTCTGCTGTTGCTAGAGTGAAAAGTACCCCAACCCCCTGCTACCCACCTTTCTATTTCAAAACTATCACAACCGAGGAAGCTTGAAAATACCTTCTAAAGGCTCTGGTCAAATCTAGGTACAGCAGTGATACCCCAGACCTGAAATTCATTGAACTGACCTTGAATGAAATACTGACTCCACTTACATATATTCTCAACACTTCTCTCAGGCACTTACACTTCCCTGAAAAGTGGAAGCCTGCGATAGTGAAACCAGTCTTCAAGAGTGGTGACCGGGCACTGACTGGGAACTATTGCCCAATTTCTATTCTACCTCCATTCTCAAAAGCCCTTGAGAGAATAATTGCAGACCAGCATGGTGAATACCTTGAAAAGTATCAGATGCAATGTCTGGAGCAACATGGATTTAGAAAGAGCCACAGCACCACAACAGCACTGCTTGAATTTACTGGCTATGTAAACAACTCCCTTGACCGAGGTCTCCTAGTAGGAGCAGCCTGCATCAACTTATCAAAAGCATTTGACACAGTCAATCATGCACTGCTGATCAAACAGCTTGATATTATTGGTCTCTCCCCTGACACTGTGGCATGGTTCTCCAGTTACCTGCCGAATAGGTCTCAACAGGTTAATATTGAGAATACCCTATCCAATAGTCAACAAGTCAGCTCAGGTGTACCAAAAGGGTCCATTCTAGGCCTGCTTTTATTCAGTATTTTTCTAAACCAACTCCCACCCACCTGCCATTGTTGTCTACTGTTATATGCAGATGATGCTGCTCTGTTCATCAGTGACTCAAACCCCCTCACCCTCGAAGGCAAACTCCAGACCAACCTTTATGCTGTAGAAAGATGGTTTAAAGATCAGAAACTTGTGATGAATTATACAAAGACAAAAATAATGATGTTTCCACAGCCCAAAATCGGGACGGAACTCACCCTTTTCTTATCACTGATGAGGTGGGATCTCCACTGGAACTTGTACAAAATTTCAAATACCTGGGGATCACGATTGATAGCACAATGTCTTTTGACTGCCACATCGACAAAGTCACTAAGGCTGTTAATACATGCATTGGACTACTGCATGGGCACCAGCACAGTCTAACCCTCAGAGGCCCTCAAACTAGTTGTGCAAAGTTCACTGGTGACCCTCATTGACTACAGGCCAGTAATATATGGTTCAGCTTCAAATACTGCCCTCCGTCACATAAAAGTAGCATTAAATAAAGTCTGTCAACTTGTTACAGGAGCCACACACCTGACACATGTGTGACCTGTATGCCCAGACTGGCAGACTTCTCTGCCAGACCTGTTTACTGGTGGAAAAAGTTAGTTTTGGCCTAGTACCCACCAGGGTTCAGAATCTTCTCTTCCCTAACAATAACCATCACTTCACTCAAAGTTCAGATAGCCATATATTTAAAATTCCCCACTGTTGCACCTCCCAGAGACAAAGGTCCTTCACCTTCCATGCCCCTGGATGGCTAAACTCTCTACACTTTGATACATCTTGGCAAACTTCGATCGGTCGCTTTAAAAGAAAACTGAGACAACAGCTCATAGTGAATGCCATCTGTGACAGCTTCCAATAACTTCTTATGAGCAAACATCACCTAAGATGTTGTACCAGACTCCGGCTATATGACATAGTCTTTGTATAATTGCCTAAGCTACTGTAACTGACTCTGGCTACTTGTACATAGCCTACATCCATGTACAAAGACTTTGACTTTACTATTTATTGCCATTCCTGTACAATTGTGTTGCTATCTCCTCATTTGTTTAATGTTCTTACTCTTGTTTACCCTGGCGTGGAGCCTATTTAATGAGCTTATACTCAAAGGTGTTAATCCAAGATCTCAATAAATAAATAAATAGGTTATACCCAGCCACTGTAAGGGCACTGTCATGGGTTTTGGGAGAAAGCCATGTTTCCATAAGGGAAATTGTATCAGGTTGAACAAGCGCCACTCAGGCTTCAAGCAGAGCAAGTTTTGGGACTAGGCTATCTATGTTAAGGGAGACTATTTTTAGCTTCCCTTTGCCTTGCTTGCCTAGAACATTGTTTCCAAGTGTTCCTGGCCAGGGTGAATATAATCAGACATGAAAAGAAGAACAAGTAGAAGTTTGTTTAGGTCCCTCAGACCAGAGGTCAGCCTCAAGGATTTGTTAGTATGTGAGCAGCATTTAAGGCAGAACTTGTAGTCATGGGTGCCATGGGAAGGGGTGTAGCACATACCAATTGTACCATGGGTAACATGACATATTTAGGAGTCTAGCATATGTGGAGGCCAAGGGTATTAGCAGGTAAGTCAGGGACACCCATTGCCCTAGGGCACTGTATCAAGTATGACAAGTTACTAATGACAGCATATTGCTAGTTATCCTTCCACTGTGACCCAGCCAAAATCTGTTCAAGGGGTATTATTGTGGCAAACAGCAATTTGGCAGGGGGTACTCATCCAGCTAGGGTGAGGCTTGATACTTAATGGATGCCTGGCTTGGAGAACCAGGGGGACCTATGGGGTCCCCTACCTGAATACTGGCAGATGACAATAAGCAGAGTTGAAATATGCAGGGAGGCATTGACTATGCAACTAGGACCCAGGTGAATAATATGGATATGTAATGATCGAGTTAGCCAGTGATAATTGTTGGCTAGAGCAGCTAAAATATAACAGAACTAATCAATAAACATGAAAAGAGCTACAACAGTTTGGTAGTACTCAAGCTAGATATACAGGTGAAATAGCATAGATAAGTATAGACCACGGTTAGCCAGTTATTCCAGGTGGCTGGAGTAGCTAAAGTATATCAGATCACACCAATGAATTTACAAGGCTAAGACAAATTAGTAATGCCCTAGACCTAGAGCCTTTTTGACAAGGCTGAAGAAGTCCGTTAATAATAGGGCTGCATTAGGTGATATTCTCAGAGCTATGCACAGTAATAACCAGTAGTTTTATCTGAGCTAGGTCAGTTAGTGAACAAAACATAGAAGCCAGTGCAGGTTTGGCCTAACTTAAGCAACTGGGTAATGCACCAAGTAATATAACAGAGAAAGTCTACTGTGTGCCTGCAGTAGGTAGCACAATTATCAAAATCAACCCTATATTTACAAAGTAGGGGTGCTGTTAGTAATGCTGCCCCCAAAATGAAATTACCTGAGTCAACAGAACAAACAAAGAAGTCCAGGGTAAAGTTTTTTGTGCAGGGTAGCAATAGTAAGGATCCAATGTCAAGTGACAACAGTATTGCAAGCTGGTGCCTGTGAAGGATGGGTTGAGCTACTCTGGGCAGCTTTGCTGGCCAATAGCCAACTCCCACAGCTGACACCCACAGTAGACACCCTTGTCACTATGGCCCATAGTGTGAGGACCACAGCAGAGGACCACTAGTTAAGTGGCAACTTATTGGACAGAAAGCAGAAGGCAGAAACAGGATACATAGAGATGCACAGTCTCAGGGAGCCTGACTGCCTCTCAGCCAGGTGTTGTGACCACTGATTGGCTGGTGTGTGAGAAAGAAGTTCTGGGGATCCATTGGAGTGTGAAAAGGTGACCACTGTGGTTTGGAGGGGGGGTCCTTGGTAATCACCCCTGTGTGATCCCTTGCAGCGATGCTATGAAGAAGTTTGGCATCCATGCACTAGTGGAGAGTGTAATGCTGATATGTGGCTTTTAAGCCAACTGCTGAATTGCTGGAGGGATTACAGTGGTGTTTAATTCAAATTCTGTGCTGGGGAGCCTGGCTGCTGGTGGGTCAGAAAGAGTCCTATAGGTCTGTTGGGGAGGGAAAAATTAGCTGCTGTGGTTTGGAGAAGAGTGGGAGCTCTTGGTAATCACCCCATGACTCCTTGCTGTGGTGTCCTGAGGAGGTCCAGCACTGATGCATTAGTGAAGCATGAAGTCATAATGTAAGTAACTAAGTAAAAGTGTATTTATATGATACCCAATCCCAGGGGCTCTGGGCACCTTACAAGGGTCACACAGGCAGGGTTATACAGACAACAACAATCAGGGTATATAATGTATACAATAAATTAAGTAGAAAATAAATAATAAATAATAAAAAATTACATTAAAATCAACTGCCATTATCAAGATATGCTTCTTTAAAAAGAGAGGTTTTCAGACCCCTCTTAAACACCTCCACTGATGGGGCCTCCTTCAGAGATCTGTAGAATGAGTTCCAGAGGACTGGGCCAGCCACCTCAAATGCATGGTTACCCAAGGTTTTCAGCCTGGCCCTCAGAACTTCTAGAAGGCCCCCTATGGAGGAGCAGAGGGAATGCACCAGGGTGGCAGGTGTAAAGAGGTTAAACAGGTAGTCAGGGCCTGAGCCGTATAGAGCCTTATTGGTAAGCAAGCCCACCTTAAAGATAATCTTCCACTTGACAAGTAGCCAATGCAGATCCTGCAGGTCTGAGGTCACATGAGAAGACCTGGGCAGGCCTGTCAGCAATCTGGCCATCGCATTCTGCACCAGTTGCAATCTGAGGTTTCCTCCACTGACCCTGAAGTACAGAGCAATAGAGTAGTGCAGCCTGGATGTAACAAAGGCACCAGTGAAAGCATATCATTGGGTGGAATTAAGGGTTTAGTTCTCGGTCTGATACTCTTCAGTCTTTTCATTAACACTATCCTGGCAGCCTGCAACAATAACATGATCCTATATGCAGATGATGCGGTCCTCTTCTCCACCCACACTGACCCCAGTCCTCCTATCCAGTGACCTTCAGACACATTTTACCCTTGCTGAATCATGGCTTGATAAACATAAACTCCTGATGAACTACAAAAAAAAACACAAAGTGATGTTCCGTAACGCCCACAATAAACATAGAACAGCAAGCTTGTCTATCCTGAACAAACATCTCCCACTTCAACAGGCACTTGATTTCAGATACCTTGGGATTGGGCTTGACAGTGCACTCTCCTTCAGCTCTCATGTTTGACGCATCTCCAAAGCCATAAACTCAAGGATAGGTATTCTCAACCGTCATCGCCACTGTCTAAACATCGAGGTCATGCGCTTGGCCATTACCAGCTCAGTCCTTTCTGTAATTGATTATGGGCTGATTATCTATGGATCTGCCACTAATACTACCTTAAGAAGTATAAAAACAGTACTAAATAAGTGCTGCTGTCTATTGACAGGTGCCAAGAAAAGAACACACCTGCAAACTATATAAACAAGCCAATTGGCTCCATCTCCAAGGGAGGATAGCCTACCAAACCTGCCGCCTTCCTAAGAAAATTTGCCTCTGCCTCACTCCTCCATCAACACAGGCCTTTATATTACTCGCCCCTTCACATGATGCACATGTAGTGCTGGCAAAACTTCTTTCTTGGTTCCCTTCTGCCGTACCTCTCAAGCCCAATGCTCCTTCTCTGTCAGGGCCCCAACTCTTATGAATGGGCTTCCACCTGAAGTCTCTAGTGAGCAAAAGTTAGGCCTATACAAATGCAGACTCTGTTAATACTGCATTAATTTTAGCAGTTGTGATTGCATTCACCAGTCTTGTGTCTCTGCCTATCTGCACTACCCCCTACTCCTCACCCCATCCCACCCCTGCCTTTCTACTACCCCTGCCAATACTCTTCACCTCCACTTCACCTGCTGCCCTCTACTCTCCCCGTTTTCTTACTGCCTCCAGGACACAATGACAAAGGCACACTTTGGCTGCCCCAGAATCCCTTGCCTCCCCTCTTCATTCCCCACCTATAAACCCTGGCACTGGCCTCCTACTTTTCCTCTGTCTTGTTAATCTCATATGTAATTTACCATTGCTTGTTTTTGTACACTGTTGTGTTTTGTCCACCATTGTATTCTGATGTGGAACCTTTGTAAATCAACTTTTAGTTCAAAGGTATCTGTAATCCTAGACCTCAATAAATAAATAAATTAAATAAAAATGTGGGCGACATTCTTTAAGTGGTAGAAACCACTTTGGACAACTCACAACACCTGAGCATCAAGTGTCAGGCTGTCATCAAGGATGACACCCAGATTTCTTACCCTAGTGGATGCCATCAGTGGGGTAGATCCCAGGATCAACCCTGTTACCTCATGCCCATGGCCAGGCTCAATCACTAGTACCTCCATCTTGCCAGGGTTCAGCCTCAGCCAGTTAGAGGACATCCAGTCCTGGATCTTGGCCAGGAAGTTGTTTAGCATTTCAATGACATTATTTGTTTCAGGGGGGAGACATATACAGCTGGGTATCATCTGCATAGCAGTGAAAACCCAGATAGTGTGTGGCTATTAAGCCAATTGCAAAATTGCTGAAGATATTAGTGTGGTGTCCAGTTCAAATTTCATGCAAGGGAGCCTGATGGGCTCTCAGTCAGATGTTCCAACCGCTGATTAGCTGGAGGGTCAGCATGGAGTCCTGAGGGTCCACTGCAGCAGGAAAAGATGGCCATTGTAGTTTGGAGGGGAGGGAGAACTCTTGGTAATCACCCCTATGACTCCTTGCTGTGGTGTTCTAAAGAGATCTGGAGCTGATATATTATATTTGCATAGAAGAGCTTTACCCCACTCCATGAAGGAGGGTCTGATCATGGTAGCCATAGCCTGAAATAAAAATATGACCATTCTTCAAAATCCAAAGCTTTCTTGGTGTTTATGCTCAGGAGAACAGTCAATTGTGGTTATTTGGTTCCTGCCTAGATTACACTGAAGAATGTCCACAGGTTGTACATCGCCATACGACCCTTAATAAAGCCAGTTGGGTGATGGTCAGTGATATAAGGGATTAGGTTTTGCAATTGAAACATTAATAATTTGTCAAGGATCTTAAAGTAAATTTCCAACATTTAACATTAGCCTATGGGCTTTATATCCCATTACATTAAGGCGGCGATAGTCATTCTATAAAAAAGAAACATATTTTTTTCTCACTTATTATAGGAAGGGAAGGGATCATACTTTTTGCTGTATGGATGGATCCCCTGATTCCCTTCCTCTTACCTGTTCACTGGCTCCTCCCACATGCTCAGACATTTTATGACATCTAACCAGGGAGAAAGCAGGGATGCACACCATTGTAGTCTATGGGAACATTTTGAAAATATATTTTTATGTTTACGCAATGGCTGATATTAATGAAAGTCACCACTCAACTGACAGGACCCTTATCAGTACAGTGGTGGCATTCATTAATGTCAAGCATTGATTAAACATGTCTCCATATAGACTACAATGGGGCGCATTCCCATGCTTTCTCTGGTTAGATGTAATAGCTACTCCAGCCATCTGTTCAGCAACAGGTGCGATCCATTCCCTTCCATAAATGACAGGAAAAAAATATTTTGGGAGACATAGAATGACTATCACAGCCATCATGTAATGGGTTATAAAGCCCATAGTCAAATCTTGGAAATTCACTTTAATAGCCACATAGAAGAAGTTTCAGCTGTTGAAAAATCTTGCAGCATCAGTGGCAGTGGAATGCTTAAGCCATTCAGCTTCACTATCCCTAGCATAAATTTAGCCACAAATAACTTTATTTTTAGTTACCTTTCTAATAAAAAAAATAGTGTAAAATGTATGCTTAAAAATTTGCAGGACTTTGGTTAATCAAGAAAGAAAGATGACCATGGAGGCAAGTGTTCTGTGAGACTGTAGGGAGAACTGGAATAACACAGAAAGATAGAATTTGAAGGCAGATAAGGGACGCTTGGCCAACCCAGTCTGTCCATACAACTATTTTAATTTTAAGGCATTGCTTATTCTTATAGACAACTCCAGTCCTGTATGACCACTCCTAAACCTAAAGATCTAGAAGATTTAGAAGGTGTTGGCAGGCTCTGGGAAGTAGAACTTTGAAATGGACTACACATATGCTTTGTTTGGGATTGGAGAGTTGTCCGGAGAAAGAGCTGGGCTTCATCTGCAGCTCTGAGTGTGCCTGTAGTTTGCTGGTGGGATACAATGAATCGGTGATTAATACAGCCCATCAAAAGTCAGCAAAGCTAGTTGCAGGACAGCAGGCCTTTTCAGTGAAACCAGAATCATCATGTCATGGGAGCACAATGAAAGTGGAAATAGAGGAATAAATCAACTGTGAAAACTTTTTTTGAAAGTTAAATGAAGAGAGCTGTGCTGTGTAAAAAGTACAGGGAAGCTCTGGGATTTGTGTTTTGTCATAGATCTCTATATTTTAGCATAATCATTTGTTGTTATATTAGCTTTGCATAGGTAGTAATTTCAATACACGATGCTCAGAAAAAGGTAACACCTTATGAACCTAAGTGCTGCATAAAAATGAAAAATGATATACTGCATATTAACCATAGTGCCTAGTTCATATGAAGTTATAAGCTGTTTTTAAGGTTATTTGAAAACTGTATTTTTTTCTACTATTGTCAAAATATACAGCTGTAAAGAATTTTTTTTTAATTTTCCTGTAAGCCAATTAAATGCGTGCATTCTGTGCATTGTTATGTCACGCTGCAGCCTGCTAACAAAAGGTGAGTGTTTTTTCTCTCTTCTTGACATGCGTATGGATCAGGGAGAGCATGAGCTGAAATTTGGCATCAGAGGGAGCTCTTGTTCTTTACAAGGAAATCTTGTTGCTGAGGAACCGCAGACCCATATGCTGCTGGAGGCCAATGGTCTGTTGGTTGAGGAGTAGCTGACTGAAGCAGGACTACTAGGTGCATGTTTAAGTTAAAACAGGTATGCCATCTTTGCTTGAAATGTGGTCTAACCAGAAGATCTTTTACCTCTGCCAGTCAGTTCTCTCTCCTCTCTGTTGTTTATTTCTTGTCTCCACAGGGAGGAACACCGAAGGGGTGGCATTTGGATTGCAGCTGGGAGTCAAGAAGTGGCTGTCAGAAGGCTGCGAGAAAGTCCTCATAGACTGCCAGAGGGAAGTTTTTCCTGAGAAGTAAATGGGAGTGGGAATACTGGTTGCAATTGACCAGAAGCTGGACTGCCTACAGCCACACATGAGTTAAACTCAGTAGATTTTGCCATGGGCTAGCTTTAGAATTGCTCCACAGAAGAAGGAAGAGAGAGGATCTTGGAGAGAAAATATTTACAGAGCCTGTGGAGCTTGCGGTTTGTCCACAGAGGGAAGCTAGAATGGATCCATTGGAGTCATAGGAGTCACAGGAATTCAGAGATTTAAAAGGAAAAAAGGGGATTTATTTCTGCAGTCTTTTTAAGTTTTAGTGGGGGGTGTTGTTTACCTGGTTTTTATCTTTTTCCTTGTTAGAGTGTAAAAGTTAGTATTTATTTGAATCCTAGCAGCTGATTGTGTCTGTCTATTAGGGTTCCTCATTGATCTGATGGGTTTGGTGCTATGAGGTTTAATAGTCCTTATAGGTTTACTACTTGGCAATAACATAATTTTTAAAAGCAAAACTAGATAATTAGGAAAATAAACTTTTTAGGACTCATGCCCTTTTGGTCACATGACAGCAGACTGCAGTGCTTAAGAGCGCATGTGTGGCATTCTGGGCTGTACAAAACACCAAAGTCAGCTGTGGCCAAGCTTTGCAAAGATACAGTATGCCATTTGGGCCATTTTTTGGGAGAGTCAGAGATATTTAGACTCCTCATTTAGTAAGTACTGAAGGACCTGAGCTATTTCTTTTTTTAACAAAAGGAAAATAGTTTTAAGTGCTTTTAACACAGGGGATTTATTATTATTTTTTCTCCTTATATAGTTGCATATACACATCACGGGAGTCCATCTGCACAAGAGACACAAACAGTGATGAGGAAAGCATTGTTAAGCACCTGGGGACTAACTGGAAGAGTTATCCAAAGTAGAAGAGTCCTTTTAAAGCTGAATTAAGTAGGTTCAAGTTAATGTTTTGCTTGTACTGCTTTTCTACATTTGGGAAGCCAAATAGCTTAGCAATTTAATAAAGTACAGCAGTGGAACTTTTACCATAGTGATATATTTATTTTATTTTATTAGTGGCATGTGCAATTGTAAAGAAGAAATGCCTACATTTTTGGAGCAAGACTGGTAAGGGAGTTTTTTGCCTGAAGTTTCATCCTCGTGGAGTCTTCTGATGTAGTTGGCTTCTTGACTACTGGGATTATATAATCTGAAACAGATTTATATATTGTAGTTCATGGTTGAGTATTTTCCTGTCTTTTTGCCCTGTGTTTTTTAAAAAATGTTATAACATTTACAAGTTATTACATTTTTAGATATTCCCTTGAGTATTCTGAACAGATTTAGTTTCTATACTTAAAAGAAAATGGTACAGACAAGATTGACACAAAAAAATTGAGAGCAAACCCCAAAACATATGCAAATAAAAGTAAAATTAAAAAAGCTAAGAACAACAAAGTAACTGAGAAATCAGATGTCAATAAGGTGTTAATTGATGAAAAAAAATTAACAGCTACATTTTGGCACCTAGTAGCCAACTTAATTTAGTGGGAAGAAAGGAGATAAGGCTCTTCTGTTCCTCTCCTTAGTTCCTATCCTATACAGGAGAGGAAAGAAGGGAGTTTACAGAAAGTAGCAGAAAAACACTCACTTATGAAAACTATAAAAGCCCTAGAAGAATGGATGGGGCCCAACTTGGGGAAGGGGAAGGAAAATTATGGTGACAACATACCTCAGAATGAACCTAGAGGGAATAACCCTGAATATAAAGAACTAAAGGGAGAAATTAGTTCTGCACAGAGTAGTGGCAGAAGATTGCTGATAGATAAATCCCATCAATGCCCCAGTGCCTCTTTCTTGGGGGAATTTGAAGCATTTTAACTCCATATACAACATATTGAGATCAACGTTGGATCCCCCACCTAGGCAGCCTCCAGATATATTGCATATAATAAATGATCAAGAAGATTATGGGATAGTAAGTGAAGTACCCAAGCCAGCCCAGAATAATGATGGGCTAAAAGAATTGTTAGTGGAAATTAGAGATGGTATACTGCTAAATAATGAGTTACTGTACTTGTAAAATTTACCTCTCTAATATGTGCATAGTTATGGGAGAAAATGACCCTAGAAGTCACAAAGGGAGAAACAGCTGGGGATAGACTAGTAGAGGAAAGATCTGAAAAAAAAAACAATCTATCAAGTAACAAAGGAAACAGGGAAGAAAAAAAGGGAGACTGAACAGCTGGTGAAGAGATTAAAGAAAAATAAGGTGAACAATAAAATAGAGCCCAGGAAGAAAGGTGGGCGTGGAGTCAGTAGAGATAAAAAGATTACTGAAAGAAATATAGAAAAAGCTAATTTAAAGTTAAATTCTATGGAGGAGTTGTTGGAAACAGAGGAAGACAGAAGTTCTAGGAAAACTAGGAAAGAACAAATTCAGGATAGATGTGGTAGTAGAAAGAATAAAGGAGAAAATAAAGGGCCATCTAAGAAGAAAGTTGAAATTTCCGGGAAAAAAAGACTATGGCTATACTAAAGAAGATCTTATAGAAAGGGCAACATTTTGCCATGTATTTCTTTTAAAAGGAATCACAAAGAACAGTAATGAAAGCACTATGACATTAGAACTTTGTGTCTAAAATATATGAAAGGGGATTATGGGTAAGAAATGTGCCTGGAACGATATTGGATCAACATATAGATACCAATCCAGAAAGGAAAGAAGATGGACCTGCCTGTTTTTAAAGAATAATAATAACAGACAGACCATCCTAAGACAAAGAGAGCTGCTTAAAGAAATTGGGGTGAAAGTAGAGACAATAATATTAGTAGCCCGTATGGCTAGAATGGTTTCAGAAAGAGTAGGGGATAAAAAGGATAGAATTAGTGGAAAATTAAGAGCTGTACAGAAGAAGAACAGGAAATTACAAAATAAAATCTCCCAGTACATGAAACTCGTAGAACAAGAACATTCTTTACTTCCAGACAATATGGGGGGAGATGAAAAAACATACAGAAATTAGAGGAAGAAAGAAAGGGGAGCAGAGAATAAATAATAGTTATGTTTTAGAATCTTTGGACGTCTCTGGTTCACTTTTAGCTACACTTACAAATGCAGGAAACTCTGTAGATCTTGAGCTAAATCTGGAGGATAGTTCTGTTTTTGTTCTGGATGAAACTTGGGATGCAAACTGACAGCAAACTAATGTAAAGAAGGTAATATTTTAGAACATTGAGACCCTTAGCTGGAATATAGCAGGTTTAAATGGGAAACTGGAAGATATTGGGACATTGAAATTTTTAGAGGCCTTTCCCATTATATTGGTCCAAGAAACATGGTGGGAATGGATAGTAATTATGTAGAGGGTTATCAAGGCTGGTGTAGTCTAGCAAAAAAGAGGAAAAAGTATGGGAGAGCCTCTGGAGGGATAGCAATGTTCATGAAATTAGGACCTGATATGTTTGCAAAGTGTATTTGGAGTGATGAAAAACATTACATCTTGGCAATAGAAGTTTCCTATAAGTGTAATATAAGATGCATAGTGGTAAATGTGTGCTTCTTACCAGATGCTAAGGACTCTCCAATAAAGAATGCCCTTGAGTGTTTTGGGGACATAATCCAAAATATTGAACTAGAATATCCAGAGAAAATGATAGTTATTGGGGGCGATTTTAGTGTGAAAATAGGAGATAGAGCTGAAGACAGTTCCCAGAATTGGAGCCTGGATGATATTCTTGGAATTCCATTAAGGGTATCAATGGACAAGAAAGTAAATAAACAAGAGGACATTTTGCTAGCGATTACAAATAAATTGACCATAAGAGTTGTTAATGGAAGAAGTAAAGGGGATAGAATTGGAAATTCTACTTATGAATGTACAAAAGGCAGTAACGTATTAGACTATATTGTGGTAGACATGTATTCATTTAAAAATATAGAACATTTTGAGGTAATTAACAACTAGGACAGTGACCATCGTCCACTAAAACTTAAACTTAACCAAATAATGGGGCTTTTTTTGGAGAAAACAAACAACAAAGGTTGAAAGCAGACAAAGAGATGCAGATTAGAGGATCAAAATTAAAATAGTCAGAAATAGACCCAATTCTAATGAAGAATGTTCTGCGGTTTAAAAACATCACTAAACTTAAAGAGCAAGTAATGGTGAACTTAAATGCTCAGTTAACCCAGGAGGGTGTGGGGTATGTCTCAAAGGAAATGTTTAAACCGTATCAAAATGTGGAACAAGAAATCATCTGTGAAATTAAAAAAAGAACCTCAAGGGAAAAACAGTAGAATATTATGGAGTGGGCAAAGTGGTATGGTAGATTGTTTTGATAAAAGAAGCACACTTAGGAAAATAGGAAGGAGAATTAAGAGAATATAACAACACAGAAGACAGGAAAGCAATACAACATCTTAATAAGTATTTGCTTATAAAGAAGAAAAAATATTTTTAATAGTTACTAGTGGAGTTGTCTTCAGAGGGCAATTACACTGAAAGATAATGCTATTTTTTTGGCAGTTAATAGCATTTGGTGTGGAAAAAGGAAGGTATAATGTGTTAGGTGTAATCTCAGGGGGAAGTGGGAAGAATATTTTGAAAGAATCTTCAACAAAGTGTATAGTAAAGATATGGATGAAGAAATTATCCAAGGTAAAGATCATGAAAATGTTCTACAAATCTCAAAAGAAGAGGTGGTTGGTGCAATCCTTGCCCAGAAAAAAACAAGGTAGCAGGGATAGATGAGGTGGGAGCAGAAGTCTATCAGGTAGATACAGAATGGTGGGCTGAGTTATTATTATTTTTTTTTATTTTATTTTCTTAAACATAAAAAGATCCCAGGGAACTGGAACACGGTGTAATAGTCCCTCTACATAAGAAGAGCTCAATGAATTTATGAGAGAATTATAGACCAATTTCTCTCTTGAACATTAGTCTCAAGGTATTCTCTAGGATCATTCTAGATAGAGTACAGAGTTGGATAGAAGACAAGAAAGTAATATCTAAATTTCAGGCGAACTTTCAGAAAGGGAAATCTACAGTAGATCAAATGTTTATTTTACAAAATATCTTAGATAAATATACTTAAACAAAGACTGGTAAGACATACATACATAGCCTTTATTGACATCAAATTAGCAGTTGACTCTGTTCATAGGGAGACCGTATGGCAAATTTTGGAAAATAAAGGAATGGAACCACAACTATTGGACATTATTAAAATCTTACATGAAGGTAGTAAAGTAGTCATTAGATATGGCAAAGATGGTATATTGACAGAAAGTATAGAAGTTAAAAATTGGGTTAAACAGGGCTATTTACTTGCCCCAACATTGTTTACGTTGTATATAGATTCAATAGTGGAGGAACTAGAGGGTATTGAGAGTTTTCCACCACGAATAAATGTAATTCTGATAAAAATTCTATTATACACAGATGATGCAATGTTACTCTCTCAAACCCCTTTAGGTTTAAAAAGAACAATAAAAACAACTTCAAGTGTAGTAAAGAAATGAGGTATGGAGCTAAATTTGGAGAAAACAAAGATAATGGAATCTGGGGGAAAACGGAAAGGAAGATCATCTTGCATAATAAATGGGTCTAGAATAGAGGCAGTGGATGAATTCCAATATTTGGGCATGATTTTTAGTAAAGATAGTAAGTGGAATAATCAGGTTAAAAGGGTGAAATATACTGCCAATAAAACACTTAATGGCATTACACATTTTCCCATGTTATGGCAAAAGATTCTTACTTAGCACAATATCATTTCCTTTTTAGCCAAAGTACACTCGCAATTAATATATGGGGCTGAACTTTGGGGTTTGTGTTGTAAATTTAATGATGTTGAAGTGATACAAAATCAGTATTTGAAAAAGGTTTTTGGGTTCCCCAATATACGTCAAATGCTATGGTTAGGACTGAGACTGGTACGGTATCTTTGTATGCAACTATAGTGAAAAAATGTATATTGTAAAAAGATTAGATTTGCTCCAGTGGACAGCCTGCTGTTTTATTGCTGGATAGAAATAACTTAAAGACATGAGCTGTCATTTCTAACATGGGGGGGGGGGACTTAATGAAGGGCTGAATAAGTATGGGCTTGAGCATAATGCAATTTTGAGATTGCAACTAATCCTATTAGATTTGCACAAGAAGCAATTGAAAGAGTTTCGGATATTACAAAACAAAAAGATCTAGAAAATATAAGATCAGCTTGGAATACTGAAAATCTGAAAAATATTAAAACTTTGAAGTGGAAAGATATTTAATATCATGTGAAAATAAAAAAAATATAGGAATGCTCTGACATTATTAAGAATGGGTTTGTACACCCAATGGGGAAATCTAAAATATAATGGAAGTACTGCTCAAGCTTGTGCTGTGTGTAGAAATGCAAAAATGAGTTTGTCTCACCTAATTCTAGACTACCCAGAGCTCCAGAATGGGAGGTGATACTATTGGGAATGTGTTTTGAAACCTAGAGGGGTATACGAAAGAAGAACAGTTGAATTTTATATGTAATACAAAAAAAATGAAACTGAGATTTTTGCACTATCTAGTTTTTCTTATTTAATTGCTAAGCGATATAAATGGAAGCAATAATGGAATGGGCATTTTAAAGGTGATGATTATTGGAGCTTATATAATGGAGAGAGATAGATGTGAATATGTTATTCGTTTAAATGGATGCATTGGTATCTAGATGTATGTGCTGTAATGGAAATATGTGATTTTATTATATTACATGTTATGAATGTTTATTTTTATATATGTTTGCAAATAAATTTGAACCTTGAACCTTGCATGAGCTGCGGTAAGAAAATGCCAGGATTTACTCTGCTCTGATCTGAACCCTGTATTTAAGTTTTTGGGAAAGAAATTAAAATATTGTGGTCAGTTTAGCTAGAAAACTGCACTGTGCTGTGCTGCTTTGGTATATTTGAGGTAGCAGCATCGTGTTAAGCAAAAATTCTGTGTTCAACAAATCTTAGCGACCTTCATGTAAGAATGAGTTTGTTTTTAATATTCTTGCTGACAAAACTGCATTCTGCAGCTTTGAAACATATATATTGCTTATTCTTTGGAAAATAAACTGCGTGAATGCATCAATTAGAGTTCAGGATAAAGCAACACACATAGGGAACTATGACATTAGGGTTCCAACCTTAAAACCCCTGCCCCACCCCAAAGTGAATGTGGGATGGAGTCTTCCTTTGGGGTTGTTATCCCTAACGCTTACCCCATTGAGTAACAGGAAAGCTAAGATGTGATGGACACAGGTGTGCATGTTTCATGAGTGCATACAATGGGGTAAGTGTTAGGGTTGACAACCCCAAGGAAGACTCCACCCCTCATTCACTACAGGGGTGGGGCAAGGGTTTGGGGTTGGAAACCCTAACATCATATTTCCGTATAATTGTCACTTTATCCTGAACCCTAACTGATGCATTAATGTAGTTTTTTTTTGCAAAGAATATCATTACAGTACTTTTATTAGATAGTGTAATTGTATCTTTATTTGCCCTGTAGGAGCTCAGGGCCCTCTGGGCCCTACACTCTCATCCATTCATAGTTTTTGTGATAGAGTAATCGCATCCTTATTTGTTGAGGGCCCTGCGCTCCCATCCCTCCATAGATGCATTTATGTACGTAACTGAGGAAGGGCCCTGTGCTTCAATTTATAAGACAACAGTAACCGAATTGTTAGCATAGATAACTTATTACCCCACCTCATGTAACCAGTACAGAAATTTTTGAATACCCGCCAAAACATAATTCTGTGCAAATGCAACTGCAATGCTATTCCATGTCACAGGTGTGTGAAAACTCATTTTAGCCAGGATTTAGAAAATGACAGCTGTGACATACATGAGGTGAGATAATAAGAAGTCTGTTGAAAATTTGGGGTAAAATATTTATAGTTTTCAAAGTTATGAGCATGTGTAGAAAAATTGAAATGAATGGTCATAATGTTGCCATTTGTACATATTTTGACCCCAAAATTTCTGCATAGCCTTCTCATGACCCCTTCCCCCCATCTCATGAACAAGGGCAGGAAAAATCTTCACATCCTGCCCTAAATGTGAGTTTGTCAAGTGACCATAAAATCACCGTTCAGCTGGAGTTGCATAATGTGACTGGTATTGTTCATGAGATGGGATCCTCAAACGGCCATATTGAAGATTTTGTGTCAGAATATCAAAAGATGGCTGAGTTATGCATCAAGGTTGAAAACCCATTGAAATACATTGAACCGCATTTACTGTTCCTTGGTTTCTCATATTGCAGTTGCCGGATCCTGCAGCAAGATGTGTCTTTGACCGGAGAGTGCATCTCAAACCTAGGAGCTGTTTGGGTGAGTGAGAGTGTGTGTGGGGCATGTACTGAGGGGTGGTGCATACTGAGTGGGGGTGCTGATCAGCGAGGCACCATTTTCTTTTTCCTAGGGTTAAAACAAAACATTAAGGGACAATATTCTTTATTTCAGCCTTGGACACTGATGGGGGTCTGGGGTGCCACTAGACACCAGGGACATATAATGGCAGCATGGGAACAGTAACTGGAGAACTGGGGAGAAGGAAGGGACCACTGGACTACCAGAGAATCAATTATTTAATATATGAATGGCAACTGAAGAACAGGGAGGGGGGAAGGACCAATGGTCTACTATAGAATCCATTACTACATACTGTGATAGTGATCAGAGAATGGAGGAGGTGGAAAGGACCACTGGCCCACCAAGGAATCTATTCTTTAACATGGGGACAGCAATTAGAGAATGGGGGCAGGACCACTGAACTACAAGGGAATACATTATTTGACACAAGATGGGGATCAGAGAGCAGGGGAGGGACAACTGGACTACCAGGGAATATATTATTTGACATGAGATGGCAGTTGGAGAATGGGGGAGGGACCACTGGACTACCAGAAAATATATTATTTGACACGGGATGACAATCGGAGCCAAGGGGTGGAGGGAACCACTGGACTACCAGGGAATATGTTATTTTATTCAGGGGATGGAAATCAGTGAGTAGGGGGTCTGCATCTGCAGATGAGATGGGGCAGATATCTACAAAAGCCACTCGCTACTACGAGTGAACACAGGTACTTTTCCAACTACCTACATCCTGCCTGCTTCAGACTGTTTTGTTCATTTGCTGCTTCAACCTGTTATATGATGGACTGTTGTGCCAAAGCTCCCCCCTGCATGTGTGAAGTTCATCTTGTCTTCATGGTGAAACACCACGGAACCAGCAGCTGGTGAGAGGGGCATGGACCAAGAGTCTGTGTCTGCAGAGGAGGAGGGGCAGATATCTACAAAAGCCACTAGCTGCTACAGTGCGAGCATGAGTGGTGCGAGCATCACACGGCATCAAAAAGGTTTCAATTTTAAATGAAAGGCAGTACCTGCTTTGTTTTGTGGCATTAATATATAGAAATTAGGATAAGTTGGTAGAAACCTAGTATCTTGAGAGTTTGTTAACATTTTAAAGTTCATTAGGTAGTAATATCTAAAACTTCCCTACTAAATTAGTAGTCACGCAGAAATACTTAATTTACTGTATTGTGCTTGTAGTACAGTATATGCTAATCAGTTGAAGAAGATTGATCTTTGGGACTGTGAGACTGCCTCATTCCCAGTAAAGCAGCAGGAAAAAAACTGCCTTTGCTGCATTATGGCTTTTGTCTATTTCTTCCAGTCCAATGCTTATTCATAGGACTAGAAGAAATATGTTCTCCAACCAATGGAGGTTATTTAATCAGGTTAAAACTCAAAATTTTCTATTTAGAGAACCTCATTTTAAGCTTTTTAAACCATTTATTTTTAGTATGTCTGTGTTGCTTGCAGGTGATGTGGAGATGAATCCCGGCTCCAAAGAAAAAAATAACAATCAAGGTCTAAAAATTACACTGGAAAAATGCAAGGAGTATTGTAAAAAAATGCATGAATTTTGAATATGGACAAAAAGTTATGAACCAGATGCGAAGGGTTTAACTGAATCGTGGTTGTCTCAAGCCATACAGAATACTGAAATATCTATGGATGGTTACAATCTTTTTAGATCAGATAGGGGAAGGGGGTTTATTTTATACACTACAGAGAGACTGGGACTGGGGGAAGTAGTTTTTCAAAGAATCTTAGAAGGGATTAAATGCTTATGTGTTAAATCTGAAAGGTTGCAGCTCTTAATTAGTATAATATATTCTCCTCCTAAGGTAAATACTGTTAAGTTTGAGGTATTGGCATCAAAACTAGCATTCTTTTCAGATGGTAAAGATTTAATACTGATTGGTGACTTTAATGCTGCCTGGGGTAAACCTAGGGGATTGAAACTAGAAAACAGTTTAGAGATACTAAATGTTAACCAAATAATAACTCAAAGTACAAGGAAGAGTGGGGTTAATAGTCAAGGGAGTATGTTGGACTTGATATTTCTAAGGGCTTTTCAGTTGAAAAATGTCAAATTTTACCTCCTAATTTGGGTGATCATAATCCAGTATACTGTGTTATAACAGACATAAATCAAATAAGCGAGGAAGAAAAGATTACCCTAAAAAGAAATTTTAAAAATTATCATTTAAATAACTTTGTGTTTGATTTACATCATATAAAGTGGGATAGATTAAATCTAATTCTAGATGTAAATTTTGGGGTTGGAGAATTTTATAAAACACTCCTGGAGGCTTGTAACAGGCATGCACCACTTAAAAAAATAAAATAAAAAAAAGCACCTTCCTTGGATAAATGAATTCTGGAAAAAAAAATCCATATCAAGAATAGAGCCTAGAAAAAAGCAAATAAAACAAGAAGAGAGGAAGACTGGATTAATTTTAAAACAAGTGGAATGAATGTCAGTGATTAATTAGATTGGCAAGAAAGAAATGTTATAATACTAAAATTGAGACTACCCATGATCCAAAACAATATTGGAAATTAATTGAAGAACTAGATAACCCCTTGAGAGCCAAGCCTCATATAAAAATGTATAATGACAGGGGAGAGCTCCTTGATTCAAAAGTATCAGCTCAGTTGCTAAATCACTATTTTTTAACACTGCCGGATATTGCCTTCCCAGATGGTTTACCTGTACAAACTGATTCAGTTAATAAATTAATTAACAATGAAAATTGTCCCCTTTTCTATTTTAGGAAAATAAAAATTGCAGAAGTTAGGAAAGAGATCATAAAACTAAATTTAAATAAATCATGTGGTTTGGATAACCTAGAAGCTAAATGTATTAAAGATGCTGTAGATATTTTGTCACCAATATTGACTGACCTATTCAATCAAAGTCTGATGGAAAATGTTTTTCCCTCTTTTTGGAAAATAGCAAAAATAGTACCCATATTTAAGGGGGGTGATCCTAATGATCCTTCTAACTATAGACCGATATCGGTCCTCTCCATCCTCTCCCAGTTGATGGAACGGATGGTGTTCGGCCAACTGTACAGTTACTTATAAAAATATTCAAAACTGACAAAATACCAACATGGCTTTAGGGCAGGTCATTTGACTGGTACTGTGCTTGTGGACTCCATGGATAAAGTGGCAGTGGCCCTGGATGGGGGGAGTCCACGGGCACAGTGTTTGTCAATCTGACCAAAGCCTTTGATTTGGTCGACCACCATCTACTATGTGAGAGGATGGAGAGGACTGGGATAGTTCCTAGGCCTTTGCAATGGTTTAAATCCTACTTGACCCATAGGAATCAGCAAGTAGTAATAAACGGACATTTTTCTGAAGTGGGTAGTACATCAAGAGGTGTTCCCCAAGGCTCAGTCCTGGGGCCATTATTGTTTTTGTTATATATTAACAAATTATCCACTAAAATAAATAACACACAAATTAGGCTTTATGCTGATGACATTGTTCTTTTAGTATCAGCAGCATCTCAAAATGAAATGGTGGCAAAACTACAGATGGATTTTGACACTTTGCAGGACTGGTTCTCCAATTCTAAACTTGTGTTAAGTTACAAAAAAACACAGGTTATGTACTTTAATAAAACAACAACTAAGCTTCCCCAGAAAACAGATTGAAGGTGGGGATTTAATAATCAGGGATGGGAAAAAACTGGTAGTTACAAATCAATATAAATACTTAGGTGTAGAGATTGATTATACCTTATATTTTTCAACACAAATAAATAATACAATAAAAAAAGTTAATAATAAAGTAGGAGCACTGTGCAGGTCAATCAGGGATTTTAAATCCACGAACCCGGAGGTTAATAGCAAACCAATTAATAATGCCGGTACTGGAATATGGGAGTATGGTGTACAATTTTGTGGGTCAAAAAAACTTAAATAAATTAGTCACATCATACAACCAACTGGCAAGATTTGTTTTAAATTGTAGTTTCAACACCCATCATTGTACACTGTATAAAGACTTAAATTGTAACAGTTTACCAGTACGGTTAAAAAACAATATTCCGTATTCATATATAAAATAAAAAATGGAATGATAAATGGAAATTTGGATTTGTCCCCTGATTGTAAGGGCTCTTCTCATGTTTTAAGAGATGTAAAGTACAGGGGTCACAGATTTCCAAAAATGAATACAATATATGGAACTATGACATTTAAGGCACAGGTGGCAACAATTTGGAATAAAATCCCCCCTCAGTTAAGAAAAGTAACACATTTATCCCAGTTCAAAAGAGGTTTAAATGATGTATTTTTTACTGAATGTACTTGTTTTTAAATGAGGTTTATAAATTATTGTGAGATGTTTGTCTTTTGAAATTGATATTGTTTTGTACGATGAAAGTATTGTATTGTGTGTTATCCTTGAATGAGCACTTTATATGTACAGTTAAGTTATTGTCTGATAATTTATTGTAAATGGTTTACTTTCACAGAGGACAACTTTGAAAATAGGTCTTTTCGACTTAGAGTTTGTAAATCCTGTATAAAAATAAAAATGTTTACTACTACTAGACACCAGGGAGCTATGGCAGTTCAAGCGTTCATAGACCTTTACTGTTCACAGTCTTTTCAGTTCAAACAGTAAAGTTCAAACTGTAAATAACTGCAAATGGTTATTTTTCAATCAAACAATCCTTACCTAAGAGATTGATGGGCGAAAGTATTTTTGCTGCAATAATAATAATAATAATAATAATTATAATAATAATAACTTTATTTCACTTATGCGTCTTTCAATATACCAAGGCACTTTACAAAAAGATTAAAAGAGCAATGGTAAAATCAGCAAACATGATAATAAATAAAATAATGGGTCCCTTCATTACATGTAACTAAAGGCCTGATGCCATAGAAAATTTATTAGATATTTGAATAGATATTTGCAATGTTAATTTTAAAATAGTAATACAAGAATCCAACAAAGTATGTGAAGGAAACATAATTACAGTTCTTCTTCATTAGTTACCAGGCAGTACTTGTGTAGAAAAACATTGTTAAAACTAAAAAGAAAACAAGATGGCTGACATCACAAAGATAATTCCTCTGAGCATGAACAGTAAATCCTTAACAATTAACAGTTCAAACAGTCTTCATTTACCTGCCTGTCTGGCTGCTATTACAAAAATCATTACAATTAAAAAACGGTAAAAAAATTTTTCACCAAACCATTCAAAGGCACACCCTTGGCATAGACCCCATGATCCCTGGAAATTTCAGAGAAAAATTTCATTCCATCTGGTCTGTAGATGGCAGTAAAAAAATCTCATGTTACCCAATAGGAAAAGAGTTTTTTTTCTGCTTTTTACCACTTTATATTTAAAATAAAAAAAGAAAAACATACAAGATGCTGTCACAAAACTTTTCAGGCAGGACTCACAAAATAGTTGTGCTCAGTGCATCTCAAATGCGCTGGCGCAAATAAAGTGTGCCGACCACAGGCAGAGTGTTCCACAGAGGCATGTGCAATTGGATGCGCTGAGCGCAACCCCTCTGTGAATCACCCAGAAACAGGACAGTGCAACTGAAGATGTGCTCGGCACCCTGGATGCCTTGAGCCACACGGGAGCAATTCAGAGCAAGTGGGGCAAGCCAGCAGGGCAATAGGGAGCAACCATGATGCTGGAAAAATGTAACCCAAAGACAAAGGTGCCGAGAGCAACAGGTTTATAAAAGTGAAAAATCAGATAAAAAAATGTACAACACAAAAGTAGAACAGCAAACCACCAGAACAACACCAACCGGAGAAAGGGGAAGGGTGGGAATGGCAGGGTTGGGAAGGAGGGCAGGACAGAGACAATAACAGCGGGCTATGTACAGAAACTATATACACAGGCCAGCCCCAATAAGAGCCAGGGGGCCACTACCGTCACCATGCCCTGCAACACCACACCCTGGCATGGCCATGTAAGGGGTGTCGCAGCAGGATGCCCTGCGGGGCAGCCGACAGGCACTGCACAGTCCTTGTCAATGGTCTCAAGGCTGCCTGGATGGCCACATGGATCCATCAGTCCAAGTCCAATAGAACACCACCCCCAGCCACAGCATGGCAATCATAGAGACCTACAACAATGACAGAGAGAACATACACTGAGGGCCTGAATGTGGACAACACCCCCACCCAGCAGTAACCCAGAGCAGCCGAAATGCAGCAACAGCAGAATGCACCGCTGAACTGCCCCTGCAAGGGCACCAGGCCTGTCACCCATGATCCTCCTACCTCCTCCTCACCTCAATGGCATCTGTGGCCCTCTGTCTGGCTTCTGATCCTGCAAAATACAACAGACAGCACCATGAGTCAACACAGCAGTGCCAGGAACACACCACAACACCGACATGCACAGGCAGTGTAGGGACAGCCAGATACTGTCATTGTGCAGGATGCACTGCCACAGTGCCCCCCCACTGGCCTGTATGCATGCAGCACTCAGTGGTACCCAGCCATGCAGTCCCCAGCAGCCTGCATGCAGACTCAGCACTACGTAGCACCCCGCATGGCACACATGATATGGCTGCACTGGCAGGTGCAATCAGTGCCATGTGTGCAGGAAGACTGTGACCCATGTGGGTGCCCCATGAGGGCCTCGACACACACACCCAGTACACGCCCCAAAAGGAGCCAGTTGAGCAACACCTACCTGGCCTTGGCAGTGCACCTCTTCATGCATGGTGATACAGCCACTCCAGTCTCTCCAGGTCCTGCCTCTGGAGGTCACCAAACTGATGCCTGCATTGCTCCCCAGTGTGTGGCATCCCTGTGCACTGCACAAGCCTCTGAGAAATGGAGGCACACACCTCAGCCCTGGGCACATGGAAGTCTTCCTGTCCAAACAGCCGCCCCTCCACAGACATGACAAGAGCCACCAGAGATGCAGCAGCTCCACCTGGGACCAGTTCATGGCCATAGGTGTCTGTCTCTCTGCTCTAGGTGTATTGTTGCCAAGAAACAGTTTTATGTGGCAAGCGTGTGTCGCAGATTGAGGATTCGAAATGCATACGTAAGACTACTAGAGGCACATGCAGTACAACGCACACTGTGCATGAAGCACAATAGGTCAGAGGCAAAATGGCCGCTCATGTGTAATGCTGACCTCAAAGGTGTGGCAAGGTCACAGCTGGGTTGCGCATGCATGATGCACATGTGGCCACCATGTTGTGCACGGCATGAACTATGTACACCTATCGCACACAGCACATGACCCATGGCCACTATGAACACTTAGTGCAGCGTGTACTGTGCATGTGGGTGTACACTGTGCGATAGATTGCACAGCGCAATGGCCAACAGACCTGCAGCAGCTCATCGGGTAGGCAGTGTAGTGGCGCATAATGGAGGATGCGCCATTGAACACGGTGACTGTGAATGCACGACAGATGCACCGTGTGGACTGCCCCAGATTCAGGAACATGAGCCCAATGCTACGCACATGCACACAGATGCACTGTAACATCATAGGAGCATATCCGAGATGCTCCTTGTAAAGTGCGATAAGCTGGGGGCAATTTTGCGGTTCACAGATAATGTGCCTAAAACAGCCTCATTCCATATGCATGGGCATCTCAGCTGATTAGCATCTCATTACCAGAGGCCCAGGCCTCATTTTCATGCCCTGAGCGATAAATGCTCCAAATTCAGCAGACTGAGACCAGGAGACTGAGAGGAGACAGGGCCTTGAAGGTGAGTACACAGCTACAGTATATTTACAAGGTCTACAGAACTTACTGGGGGGATTGTACATGTGCATGCATACCTCTCAATGATTTTGTTCCCCATATGTGGAACATTGCTTCCCAATATGTGGAACAAATGGTCATAGTGTGGAACACTCAATAAGATCATTACATAAGAAGCACAGAACATTGTTAGACTGTTTGCTGTCATGTCCTCAAAGGCTGTTAGTGAACCATGACATACACATGGCAGCATGTACAAAAGAGTACTGCTCTACAATGTTACGGTTGTCAGTGGGACAAGGCCTTGCAATGTGGTACAGAGAGGTCATGCAAAGTAAATGGAGAAACCGTTCCCTGTATAGTGGGACAGTTGAGAGGTATGTGTGAATGGGTGTCACTGGCCATGTATGGAGGACGCAGCGATGTTCTACAGGTCTGTCCAAATTACACAGCAGCAACTGTGCAGGTGCAATAACAGTGTCACCATGCCACACACTGCAGCCAGCTGCACCATGGCTGTAGCAGCTTGTCCCATGCCCCCACCCCAGAGGCATAGCAAGAGGAGTAACCGGGATGGATGGGGTACCACAGTGGCTACACACACACACAATGCTGAGGTACTAGTTCATGTCCATGGCAGACTGCACCACATGCCTCCCTGGGGTGGCTGCAATGTTGCCCCAGCCATGGACTGATGGCCATACATGGCAAGTTCACCATCCCCACTGGACCATGTCCCATGGGGCATGGCCCCTTGTGCCAGAATACCCATCCGCAGACCACCACCCAGAACACCAGCTGCAGGGAATCTAGTGGGGTCAACAGACAGTGGCAGGTGGGTGCAGGAACATGTGTACCCACAGGCACAACTAACACATGGATGTTTCCCCCACAGTAGCCAGTACGTTGGAAGATGCAGGTGCCGCCACCAGGCTGTGACCAAATTTCACAAAAGATGAGGAGAGGGCACTCACTAAAGCATGCCACCTATGCCTGGACATCCTCACCAGTAGGGGAGGCAGCCAGACTGTGCGGCAGCAGGCTGGGAGGAGGTGGCCTGGCAGGTGAATGCTGTGGCACCATACAACTGCACAGTCCTGGATTGTTGGAATCACTGGAACAATGGGCGCAGGAGGGCCAAGGAGAAGGTGGCCAACATCCAGTCCTCCATGTGGTAGACAGGGGGTGGCCAAAGCATGGTGTAACAGCTTAGCCCTAATGAGCCCCTCCTGGCCGCCAGTGTGTCCAGGACAGCCACGCAGGATGTCCCTGGTGGTGGGTTTCAGACTGGTCACAGCCTGTCGCAGCATTGTGAGTAGCTGTGTGTCCCGGACAGACCTGCTCACCCGTGTGTCAAGGTCGCCATCCATGTCCCTATGTGGCATGCACTATCACTGTATACTCAGGCACAGCAACCGGGGGGACGGTCACCCCTGGCCAGACGCGACATGCCCTGTGGTGCTGCAGCTGACATGCCGCTGCACCAGGGGCACATGTCTGCTGTGCATCCATGTGGCATGTGCCACTGCTGCCACACAGTGTGCATAATGGGACAGTGACAGGCATAACCATGCCATGGCCTGAATAGCGGTGTCATGCCATGGCCCTGGAGTGGTCAGGCCTGCAACCTTGGCGCCATGTGGATGGGCATGTACTGTTGTGCATCACCAATGTGTCGTATGTGTACTGTGCATTAACCATGTTTTCCCTTCTTTTCTCCACAGCACCATCATGCCTTCCGGGGTGCAGCCATGGCCATGGCTGCTTGTCATGCCCTTGTGGGCGATGATGTGGGCCTGTCTCATGGGGCCACTGACACCACTGTGGATGACTCTGCACCAGCACTATCCACATCCTGAGCAACACTGGTCATGGCCCCAGTGCAGGCAGGCCCTGACGGGACAGCCGGCAGGTATATCTCTTGGTTGGGGAGCCTCTCTGGGTTGTCTGATGCCAACCCAGATGATGCGGTGGACATTACTGATGCCCTCCTTGTGCTCAACAGTGGCATGCAGGGGGAGGGCCTTGGCACCACCATGAGCATCACCGCCACCACCACCGCAGTTATGGCAGATGGTGGTGCACACATCAAGGGGATGCCTATGCATGTGGCCCCAGTTGCCTCTGATGTTCCCACTGTGTGAGGTGCAGCTGCAGATGCAGCACAGCTGCCTGCAGCTGTGGGTGCTGTGATCCCTGCACCACTGCCAGATGCAGTGCGGTGATGTTGGTGGCATGCGGGCAGGGTGCCGTGGTGCACGCACCCGCTCCATTGGACCTGGAGGACACCACCCATGGGCAGTCAGTGGTGGTGGTGTCCAAACAAGCCACGCCCATGTTGCAACCTGCCAGGGTGCAACCACCACCCATGGATGCACCGGGACAGGCTGATACATCCCCTGCTTGTCTGTGAAGCCACCGTAAAGCATCACCCACCAGCAACATGGAGGCCTACCTTGCCCTCCTGCGGGTGACTGTGGAGGGGCAGGAGGCCTCCGTGTGGAGTTCCATAGCCACAGGACTGTGATGGTCCAGGAGCATGAGTCCATGGCTGCTTGGCACACACAGATGCTGGCAGAGGCACGCAGCATGTGGGTGGGCATGACCATAGCTCTGAAGCGGATTGCAGCTGCTGCAGAGGCAATGGCTGCCCACAACATGAAGTGGACATCGTGCATCTAGTCAAACACCCAGGAACATGTCCCGCACACCCCAGCGGCAGAGCCAGGTGAACCCCCTGCTGCTGACTCCATTGCCACTGGCCTCCATGCCCACTGTCCATGGCTCGGGTGGTAGCCATGGGTTGGCCACTCCACCGGGCACCCATTCACAGTCTCAGTGAAGCACCTCTGCAGGGTCACAGTTGACAACCCCTTTGGCCGGTGGTGGCACACCTGCCACCACCAGCTGTGGCAGAGGCTGCCCCCATGTTCATGGCAGCTGGGAAGCCACCCTGTGTTGCCCATGTGCCCGGGTCTGTGGTGGCAGGATGGCATGCCTGTGTGTACCAGACACCCTGCAGCTGGTGCTGGTGCCCGTGTGTGTGGTGGTCACCTGTTCCACTGCTGTCCTGGCAATACTCTGTTCTGTGCAGGACTAACTGCATGTCTGTGTGCACCACTGTTGTGCCATGTATCATGGGACCGATGAGTGCATTCTAGTGTCTGCTGTACCCATCTGCAGACTGCAGTGCACACTGACCTGTGACGTCTGTGACATGGCCTGGGTGGTGCATGGTTGTTGCATGCCTGGTGCGTGTGTGTGTGTGTGTGTGTCTCTCACTGTGTGTGTACCTGTGTGTGCCACTGTGTGGTATCCAGTGTCCACTGTGCCCACAGCATGCATTCTCTACACCTTGGTGTGCACACCTGAATGCATACATACCTGCATACTCACCTGCATGGCCCAAAGTGTTCCTCCACTACACACCTGTGGTGGTCCCTTGCCCTGGCTGCCAGCCTCGGGTCCGTCCGGCCCTGCCCAGCTTTACCTCCATGGCCCTCAGGGGGTGCTCTGTCCTCCCCCTCCCTCATCCCCTCCTCCTCCTCCCCAGAATTGTCACCCTCATTGGCCTCGACAGGTATCCCATGGTCTAGAGCCACATTGTGTTGCATACCACTGGCCAGGAATATGCCACAGGCCTTCTCAGGGCTATACTGTTGGGCACCACCTGACTAACACAGGCACTGGAAGCGCATCTTCAATATGTTGAAGACGCACTCTATGATGGCATGTGTCGCGATGTGTGCCTCATTGTAGCGCTCCTCTACTTCTGTTCCAGATCGTCAGAAGGGGGTGAGGAGCCAGAGCCTCAGTGGATATGCAGCATCTTCTGTGGGGTAGACCTGTGTCCATTAGTACATTGGGTGCCACTGTGGCATGCGCCCTGTCCTCAACCCTGGCCTCAATGGTGTGTGCACCTGTCGAGCTCTACCATCAGTGCATCCCCATTACAGGCAGTCCTGCCTCCCTCCCTACCCCAGCTGCACCTACATGCCCCCATCTGTCATGTGGTGCACAATGCTTGCATGCCACCCTGTGTCCGCCTGTGTACTCTTGCACACCCCTGCTGTCCCAGGGTCCATGTGCCTGCATCACACTGTGTGGGTAGCCCACGTCCCACCCCATGTGTCCCAGCCTTGGTGCCCTCCTGTGCTGTTGGGGTCCGGTCACACACACCTAACAGATGGCCACTTGGTATGTCCCCATCCTTGAAGCTCATGCACAGTGCAGACTGGTGCCATATGAATGCATCATGTGCACTCCCAGGCTGTGTGGCGCAGACATTGGTGATGCGCCCTGTGGCATTGCACACCACCTGGCAATTCATGGAATGGTACCCCTTCCGGTTGATATATGCGATGGCATCCTCACCAGGTGGTGAACAGATTGCCACATGGGTGAAGTCAATGGCTCCCATGATGCCTGGCATGTGTGCCACCCTGTAGAACCCCAGTATGGCTTCTGTCCGTTCTGCCTGCATACTGAGGAAATGGATATATTCTGAAGCATGCGGTAGCAGTGGGGTGAGAAAATTTTGTGAGTAGGCGGGATGTAGAGGCCTGTGAAATGCCAGTGGTGTCCCCAGTAGGCCTCTGGAAGGTTCCTGTGGTGAGCAAACACATGACCATTGTCACCTTGGTCTCCACCGAGATGGCATGACCTCGTGCAGTGGGCACCTGCATCGCATCATGGCACAGCTCACAGAGCTGCCTCAGCATGGCCCTGTTCAGGCAGTATCTGCCTACTGTCTCCACCTCAGTGAGCTGCTCAAAGGACAGCCTGGCATGATACCACCATGAGGCAGGCCACCTACAGTGCCTTCCAGCACCTTACCTCCTCCTCCTCATTACTGCACCTGCGATGACAATGCTGCTGGGGTTAATTTTGCGGTGGGGTTCTCTGTATGGCCCTCTAGCTTGGTGTGCTGGCTGGCTGTCTTTGTCTCTCTCTCTCTCTCTGTCTTCCTCTCCCCCTCTGGCTCTGGCTGTGTGCTGCTGCAGCAATTCAGTCAACGTTGTGTATGCATAGGTACGGCCCCTGTATATGCACTGCATGTCATTACATTGCACCTATGGCACATGTCGTTAGGCGCAGGGCATCTCGGTTGTACTGGTGCATTCACCCCTGTTTGTGAAACATTTTACGGTGCATTTTTGACTTGTGCCAGTGCATCTGAGATGCACTGAGCACATCTCTATTGTGAATCCTGCCCTTCATGTTTTGAGACACTGGCAGAATGACCACGCATGCCACATTTTGGGCTATCTCATCAAAGTTCACCAAAGTTATTAAGGTACGAAATTTTGGATTTAACATTGAAGTGCTGTACCAAAATTAACTATACTGGCATTACAGTGCCAGTATAATGCAGGTCACCTTCTGCAGCGCAGGGTGATGTTAAAGGGATGTTATATGTCCTGTCATCCAAAACTGTACCGTAATGCAGTTTTGAACTGATATCTTACAGGTCAACAGTTTACATCATTTCTTTGGTTGTTATGTCTTTGGCATTTTACTATTAATATAGAAACTAGTTGAAATCAGTTCCTCTACTAAATTGTTTATGTATTGTAAGGTGTTTGAGTTGAATTATATCTGCCCTTTTAGAATCTTTTCTTAAGAAGGTTTTTCCTTTATAGTGAATCTAACTACAGACCCACTCAGTTTCCAAATGGAACATTTTCAGGCTAAAGGTTAGATGAAGCAAAATCTGTGCTTTCTTACAACATCCCTTCAGCTCTTGTGAAGTTTTGAAAAGAACAAGACCCTGCTGGGATTTTATGAATAAAGTTTAACCCTTACAGGGTCACGGACTGATATATCAGTCCAAATTTCTTACAGTTCTAATGCTGTTGGCAGCTTAAGGGTTAAAGATCAATTATGTAAATTGCATTGATATTAACAACTGAAGCTATATTTTCTGGACATTTTGTAGCAAGATATATTTTTACAGGAATTCTATTATATAATTACACTTCTTGGGCCCAATATTCAGAATTGCACCTGGCAATGGCACAAGTGGTTGTGCAGCACAACTGAGTTGCTCTGGAACAACAGAGGGATATATTCAAAAGAGACATGCCATGGCACATCTCTTTTGAATGTATCAAAGAATGCAGGTGGCACAAATACAATGCACCAGTACATCCTGTAGACAGGTCTGCATACCTGGAATGGGAATTTGCCCGCACAACTGGAGCTGTGCCAGGCGAAATATCCAGATATTCAGACCTGGATATGCAATTGTGAACCAATGGGCTTGCAGCTGATACTGTAAGCTGTCTTTCAGTGGGCAGCCATGGAGGTATGCAGGTAAGTTTGCTGCCCACCAATGACAGGGGGGAGCTGGGTGGGTTGGGGTTGCTGTGTGGGTTGGGGGGGTGTCACTGAACCACCAGGGACATATGTTAAGTAACTTTATGGGTGATCAGGGTTACCAGTGGGAAGGGGGGTACCACTAGACCACGAGGGAAATTAATTTTAACAACATTACTGGTGATCACGGTTATAGGTGGTGAGGGGGAACCACTGGACCACCAGGGAATGGGAACTGGCAGGTATACAGTGATTTGGGCTACTGATGGGGAGGGGGATACCACTAGACTAACAGGGAATGTTGTGTATCACATTATGGGTGATCTGAGTTATGGGAGCTGCAGGGGTACCACTAGACTACCAGGGAGCTGTTGTACAGCATTTTCCAGGTGATTGGTCTTACAAGTGGGGAGGGGTACCACTGGAATACTGGGGACTTAATCAGGTGCTTGTGTATGGTGTTTGGGGGGTGTTAACTACCCACAGCTGGTGGCTGCTGTGTTATGTCTTGCAGTACTGCAACTCCCCTGTGGATGACTACCACTTGAGCCTTTTTTTATGGGCTCAACTTCATGCCAATGAATGTGTCACATCTCTGGGATGTGCCTGCAGATGCGCCGCATATCCTGCACTGAATATCGGGCTGTGTTACATATGCATGGTCATGCCCCCTGGAGATGTGCCACATACATTACCTTTGCTCCCCGGCACACTGGGAATTGTGCTACTTAATTCCCTCTTTTGAATATTGCCCCAAGTGCATTTCTGAAGTTACAATGGTGCAACTTAGTTTCACAAGGCGCAACCCCTTTGAATATCTTGGCACTAATGTTTTGTATATTCTATGTATAGGTCATTAAAAGAAAGGCATGGTTCCAAAGCAACCTACAAAAGTAAAGCACAAACAGAGTGAAAAATTTGCCAATACTGCGGTTAGTGCAAAAAAAAAATTCCAGCTATATCTTGCCCCTGACTGTCAAACAGAAATAGTTGGTAAAAAAGAAATTATACAGATTAAAGTTTCTATCAATTGAGCATTAACATTATCTCCTAATAAACCTTTGAGAGTAAGATCACAATATTTACTCCTGGAGCAAATTAAGGTTATAGAAGGTTCCCTTATGGTTGTGAAAGATAATTGATATACCATTCCAGGGGTAATGATGGACCTCAAAAAGGGGGTGTCACTGAGATATCAGGTACTATGCTAAGACATTCATATCTAGATGTGCCTAGTAGAAAAGAAACAAAACTGCATATACAGAATCTTGTAAAAAAAATAACACAAAATATTTCTCAATAAATTGATCTTCAAGAAAATGGCAATACATACTTTTGTCATTTGCAAAAGCTTTTAACTCCTGTACAAGGTACACAGTTAAATATTCAAGGTCACCAGGCTTTTAAAGTAGTACATCCATAATTTCTACATGATTCTGATATATCTTTATCACCGCATATCAGAACATTTAGTCTGGATGACCCTTCAAAAGGCTCTCTGGACATACTACACCTTTGGCATTCAAGTCAGGGGAGGGGTGCTCTGACAGCTATGCCTAAGTATCACAAGCAGGGTGAGTTAAATGACCTGTCACAGAATGTAAGTTAAACACTTCTGGAGCTCAGATAACCTTGGGAAATGTAATTACAGGTTTAGATGGCCAAAGAAAGGAAGTACAAATAAAAAGTTTTTACCTGAGGGAAATGTTTGTAGTAATGAAAACTATGAGAACTTTGAACACTGTTGTGATGAGAGTAGCCACTACAGGAAAAAAAATAGCAGTATTATAATTTCTGCAAAATGTGTTAATAACAACCAGGAAGTAAATATGGACTTGCAGAAAGGTATAAAGGAAATAGCAAATGATATAACAGAGAAGGAGGCACTGGAACTCATGTATACTTGCCAAACAAGTGTTGCTTGGAGCCCTGCCAATGGGCATCACCAGTCTTCTATCAAAGCCTCAAAAGTAGTGTCATACCCGGTTCTTTGTGTCTGAACTCTTTCACGTTCCTAAGGTTCAGACCACCCAATGCCAGTGATCCTTCCCTTACAGAGCTCTTAACTGGATGAATGGCCTGAGTTGTGAACTGACTAGCATACCTCAACTTACCCAGTTCAAGCATCTCCTGCATCGGCACATCTCGAAGGAAAGTGAGTGTACCTGCTTTAATTAGTCATGCGACTTGCACCTCATCCAGCAACCTGCATTCCCCAGCCTCCTTGACAAGGCCTCTGGCTGCATCCTTTCTCCCCTTATCAATTGCTTCTCTCACCTTCCCCCCTACCTGTCACATCCTGACCCTCCTACTCTGTCCTACTAACTCACCCACTATGACCCCTGACTGACTCTTTTCCACACCATTCTTCCTCCCTCTCCCCCCTTCCATCCCTCCCCCACACCTCACCATCCCCTCCTTCCTGTCACCTTCTCCTTCTATGCTTGTCCCAGCTCCCACCCATTCTACCCCTTCCTGCCTCACTCAACATGCTTGACAATGCCACCCGGCTGCATCCCCCCCTTGTTCTGTGTCCTGCTGCTACTCTTCATCCCCTGACTCACCCTTCCCTGTTTCTAAATGGGATTACCCGCCCATGTTTTCACCTATAAAGTCCTAGAATGGCAACTATGTATCTAATTGCAATCATCTATGTTTACTATGTATTGTGTTGTTCTACTGTTCGCTGTATTTCATATTATCTGTACAAGTTATTGTGCTTTATACTCTGTCTGTTTTGCAACCCTCTCCCCATTATTGACGAGGAACCTTTGTAAATGAGCTCCACTGTGCTCAAAGGTATTTTCTAATCCTAGATTGAAATAAATAAATAAAATACTTCTAAAAAAAGGAAATGAGAAAAAAGGCTCTGAAATGGGAAATGAGCAGTGAGAAAGTGAAAGCTCCACAAAAGAAATGAAAGCAAGAAGGAAGGGGACGATTTTTTACAGTCTAAGAGCACATTGGTTATTAAAGACATGGACAAGTAAAATTAATGTACAGGTAGTATGACAAAAAAAGTTAATTTTGAGGCCAACAGTGCAGGCAGTGTCTCTAAAACTTAACATCCAGTTATGAATTTGGATCAGAGAGAAAATGTGTGCACAAGTAAATTGCAAGACAAAATTAGAAGAAACAGGAAAATAAGGAAAGGATTGTTCTTGTCAGCTGTATATTTTATTGGGCTTCCGAAGGCTAAAAGCAGAAATGCTTTTACTGTGAAACTAGTAGCTTATAATCTTTGTAACAGTATTGCTGGTAAAACATATAAACTTGTCTGATATAAAATATATGTAGTGTTACAAAGCTCTGCCAGAAAAAGGATGAGTGTGTCTAGTAGTTTCTAATTTGTACAAGAGGAAAATAAATGGAAGCAGTAATTACATTGGAAGACGTAGGAATCAAAATATTAAGAAGTATACATCATGAACAGACTCAAAGAAAATCTCAAGCAAAGCAACAAGGCACTAAAACAAAAAATCAGAAAGCTCAGGAAGGTGTTGAGAGACAACATAGAATAACTAAATGTATAATACCAGTTAAAAATGTACAGTATATTTATTGAAAGCTGCTGATGATATAAAAACAGAATACAGTATTTTTATTTATTTATTTTATTTATTGAAATCTTGGATAACACCAGTGAGCAGATGCTCGTTAATTGGCTCCACATCAGTTAACAAGTACAGAGTGATACATAAACATCCAGATACAGAGTGGTTCAGTGACAAATATACAAATGAATGTTACGGTACAACAATACAGATAAAGCACTGTACATGGTTACACTGTATCGAGGCATTGTACAATGTATGCCCATGTCAAGGAGAGACAAAAATCAGTAGAGTAGACATGAGGTGGAGAAGAGGGGAGAAGATGGGAGGTAATTGTAAGAGGAAGGGTGGGGTAGGAAGTAGAGGTAGGGAACAGGGGATGGGAGGGATGGGATGGGTAGCACCATGGGAGAGGACAGGGGGTCAGTGAAGTGCAAGACATACTAGTGGGTAAGTATAGACTATGGTAATGGGATTACTGACTTGAGGCAGGATTTAGTCGGGGCAGGCACAGTAAATATTAAATTATAACAATCACACATGAGTGGACGTACTTACTTCTTTCTCTCCTCTGTTTGTATATGTAGCATTAAAATTTATTAGAAGTAGCACCCTAAAGGGCATGAGAATCAATAACAGTGACATATTAGAAGATTCAAATGCATCAGGTGCAAGTTGTTTATTTACATCAGTACAAGCATCAAGTACTGATTCCTTACTCTGATAGTATGATAAATCTAACAGATTTAGATAATTGACTGAAACCAGATGTTATCAGTTTCCATTGAAATGAATACCCTGAATATCACTGGCTGGAATATTGCTGGCATAAACCAAAAACTGGAATATAAAGGCTGGGTTGATTTTGTCAAATTTGATGTTTTGGTGTTACAGGAAACATGGAAAAGCAAGAGCAACCCAATTCTTATAGATGTTTTTCAATTTTGAGTAGTATCAGCTGTTATAAACAGCAGTTTTGGAAGGCCCGGTTTGAGCATTTCAATAAACATCAGTCTAGACCTTGAGTATACTAGGGTGAAAAGTTATATCTTGTACAAAATTATATGTTTTGCAAAGTCTGTAATGTTTGAAATTATTACATTTTACTTCCCCAAAGCAATATATGTAAGCAATTTCCAAAATTCTTTAAAGAAACTGACAAAAGGAATATTGTTCATCAAAAAATAAATTCCTGTGTATTATTGTGCTTGTAACGGGAGACCCAAATGCTAGAATAGGTGAAGAATATGAAGAAAAAACTTATCAGTGGAATTTAGATGATGAATTTGAAATTCCAATATGAAGTTTGATGGATAAAACGGTTAATAAGAAAAGGAAATTCTTGCTAAAAATCATTTCTGACATATTGTTAAGAGTCTTATTTGGAAGAACAACTTGTGACCAACATGTAAACTGCACATATTATGCTGTTGGGGGAGGCATGGGCCTGGATCTTTGACTTACAGCTATACATTCATACCAGAGCGTAAATAGTGTTAACTTCATTGAGCAGTGGGATAGTGATCTTGTTTCCATTTGTGTAAATCTTAATATAAGCATCACAATTCAAAGATGTAATATGTCATCGGCTAGAAATGCAGGCAATCATATGAATATTGTTAACAAAAAAGAATCATCTGGTCTGACAATACTTAAACAAAAATCGTTTGTTGTTATTGGCGTACCATGTTATGTCCACGTAGTCTCAGACAGCTAAAATGGAACTTTGAACATCAATTCTACCTCAATGCATTTAAAAAGTTCTAAAGTTCAATGAAGAATTTGTTTCAGAAGGACTTTCCCTAATAAATTTTGTGGAATACATGAGAAAATTCATCCTCATGGAGTTTTATTCATTAATTTATGTGGTTAACTCAGCAGACTTGGGGTACGGTTTCTACACACAACTCATAAATTGATGACTAAAACTCCACAGAGATGAATTGTGTAATGTTTTCACAGAATATGTTAGGGAGAATCCTACCAAAAGGAATTCTGCATTGAACTTTGGGAGGTTTTAAACAAACTGAGGTAGAATAGTTGTTTAAAGTTTGTTTTAGCTGTCTCAGACCACATGCACTTGATGTGGAACCATTACTGGAATCTAATGATATTTCTAAATTTAAGCAGAAGCTTGTATCTATGCCCATATTTATATCAACTGAACATTCTATGCCTAACTTGACAGAATTCATAGAAATTATAGATATTCTTGTTGAAAATATGGTAAATGCTACTAGAAAAATCCAAAAATGTTGTGCTGTTGAAGAAAGGGCTTGGTTTAAAATGGAATGCTTAAAGTTAGTTCCATGGCATAACAGTGATCGCAAAACAGTGATCGTTGTTACGGCAAGTATACATCACCGGATAGCAAATTGGAGATGTACACAAGTGGGCAACAACATATCCACAAACTTAAAATAGTGTTTATGTGGGGGGGAGGGCTGTGCACTCCCACACTCCCCTCACTGGGGCCTCACCCCCTGCAGCCACCTGTCTAAATATAATCAACTCCAGGGGGTGCACATCAGGGAGGGGAAGACAGTTTGAAAATAAAAAAATTGTGGCAGCAGCAAAAATTTTCTCTTGTCCCCAGCCCTGAACTCAGTACCTGCTGCACCAAAGCTAACCACCCTCACCAACTCACCACATGGCTAGTTCTGTGGCAGCACACACAAACCCTCTTCCCTATCCCTCCCCGTCCACTCTCTTTACCTCCCCTTCTGGTCACCCTCCCTTGCTCATCCCTCCTATTGCTGTTGCATTCCACTGCTACCCTTACAGGGTAGCCCAAAAGAATAGCATTGTAAATTAGTCACTGTTTTGACAGTAACTCATTTACAGTCACTGTCATCACTGGATGCCCTTTAGGTTAAGGAAACCATTGAAGAAAGCAGGAAGAATTATAAGGAGTAATGGAAATGTCCTACATAGAAGAGCATTTATTAATCTGAAAAGAGAATATAGATGGTTGATTAATGAAAGGAAAAAAAATCCTAAATATCTCCTTTGGGCAAAGATATAAGAGGCAATCTGGACAAATGACAGTAAAACTTCTTAGACTCTTGCAGCTCATGGTACACATATGTAAAATATAAAATATATTAACTCTAATATTACTGCTGCAGACTGGGTAAAACATTTTATTAGCATATACTGTATATAGCACAATAGTTTAACAACTGTACACATAGAATTAAATAGGGGAGTAGGTCTGTAATTTCTGACTTAGATCCAGATACTTGGCCTCCTCATAATATCATGGAAGTGAAGCAGGCAATTCTTCAGCTGAGGAGAAACAAAGCATTCAGCTTTAATGGGGAATCTGCCAATATGTATCTATGCTATGCAGATTGGTGAGCAGAATTGCTGGTCCCACTATTCACAAATGTAAGAAATTTAGCTATACTCTCCAGTGGTTGGAATACTAGGATAATAGTCCAATTGTTTAAGAAAGATCAGCACTAGGACCCCAAATGTTCCACACAAAGCTTATTTTGAACAAATTAGAATTGTGGGTGCTTGAGAAAAATCTTTTATCTCCATTTCAATGTGGATTTATAAAACAATGTATCACCACTAAGCTCTCGTTCACATTAAATTGCATTCTTGAAATATGTGTGATACAAAAAAATGCAAAATACATAGTTGTTCCTAGGATAACAAGTCAGCTTTCAATAGTCTGGCAGAACAATTTTATGGCAGATGATACAAGACTATGGTATAGAGCATTGGCTTTTATTAATTCTAAAGCTATTACATACTAATTCAGAAGCCAGAATTCATTATAGTAGAGGTGGTACATTTATTGACTCGCTGAATATTTATCATAGAGTTAAACAGAGCTGTAATTTTGCTCCCTACTGTTTAATTTGTATACTGAATCATTCATAACCAATTTAAATAAGATAGATGCTTTTGCACATGTTAGTTGTAAATTATGTTCTCATAAGAATTATGCTTTATGTAGGTGATGCTATTATTCTGTCATGGACACCTTTGGGATAAGATATGGTCAGTGCAGCAATCTCCCTGAACTTACTCTCCTGCCCCACCCTATCCTCGTTCAATAAAGGGCTTACCTCTTTCCTACTAACTCCCTTCCTCTGCAACTGCTTTAAATAACCCTTATAGAATCCTTAATGCCTAGTCTATGTTATTCTGATAGATGTATCTTGTAATCCACCTGCTCGCATGTTCCTGCTATGTATATATTGTATAATATTAGTTATCCTGTTTATTTATATATGTTTAATGCCAGATCTGTTTAACTTACCTGGCTTTCCTCTGTATTAATTTTTGCAACATTGTTAAATCTCTCTGTATCCTGTATATTATTATTGTATTTATCTATTGTACTATGTTCACCATTGTCACCCAGGTCGTCACTGAAAAAGGGACTGCATGGTCTCAGTGGGCTTTCCCGGTTACCAAAATTCTAACAAATAAATAAAATAAAAATAAATTTCACATCTATCACAAACTGGATTAGAATTAAATATTGGAAAAATGAAGTTACTGTTGATAAATGTAATAATAAAATTAAAAACTTTAGTATCAATATAAAACATATGAAGAAGTCAACACATTCACATATCTAGGGGTAACATTTGATAAAATGATTATGTGAAAATCACACATGAAATATATTTAAGACAATGCACTAAAATCTTCAATTGCCATAAAGTGTTTTGCACAAAGATTTGGAGGAAATTAATTCAAAGCACTTAAAACCACATTTTACACCAAACTGGTTAGTCAGACTTTGCATGCATGTGAAGTATGGGGCCATGTCAAAATTAATAATAACACAGAGGCAATACAATACACATTTCTTGGAAATGTTCTTGGGCTCCTCAGAGATACTCCAAATGCTTTTTTTCAGAGTAGAAACTGTCATATTGTCCTTGGAAGCCAATATATATATATAGTAAAATATTGGAAGTGTATTCTGTAATTGGATTTGGATAGGCTGCATACTATAGGTAATGTTTTGAGGTTGTGGTTAAAAAGTAGGCAGGAAGTGAATGGTTTCATAGGCTAAATAATTCACTTACAATATGTTTACAAGCTTGTCGGTCATTGGATGTTGTTACTAGCCCGTCTTCATATAAATCTGAGGCAATACAGGAGATCAGAGACATTGTGGTTCAAAAATATTTTGAAAAATTCATCTGATAGAAACAATATCTACAGCAGGATAAAAGTATCATTTGAAACTGAAAAACATTTGTTGTTTTGTGATAGCAAAATGCATAGATCAGCTTTGTGTTGTGTAAGACTAGGAATCCTTGTGTGTTGTTTTCTAAATATTGTTTCTTATTTCCTGAAAAAAAGTGTATCCCACAATGCCTTTTTATTTTTAATAGTGAATGTTTTATAATGGTTCTGCATCTGCTATTGAATTGTCCAGCAGTTGCCAGAGAAATAAGTAAATGGATTACTCCAATATAAGAAGGAATTTTTTTTCTTCTGTTAATGGTATTTAAGCAACATTCTAATCTTTACCTGCCCTTTTGTCCCTCTTCCTCTTGACATACCCGATAAAGACTTTCCCTCTCTCCATAATCCCTTTTGCAATTTGTAGCTCCTCCCTAGCCTTGGCCAGCATAACATTCACACCAGCCTTCTTAACTTTCTCCAAGTAGACTGCCCTGCCCTCTTATCCCTCAGTGCCTGGCTCACCTCCCTGTGAACCAACTTGGTTTTGGGTCTATGCATGAAAAAGAGCTACCAAAGTGTGACATTAGTGTTATTTTTTTAAACTCTGTAATATAACTATTATTATAATCATTTCATAATGCTTTGACTCACCTTATAAAAATGTAGTGTGTTATGGGATAACTCCAGTTTCGGGGACTGAGAAGAAGCCACTGTCACAACCCCACTTAGCAGGTCAGGCCCTCTGCTCCCACAGTGCCAACCTCCAAGCACAGTATTGTGAACAGGAACAGAAGAGGGTAACCCTCCTGTTTTGTGGGTTTGAATCACCTTTGGTCTCAAGCTCTGGAGGAATTCAAACTATGAACCTCTTGCTAGTGTACCCAATGTACAGGCTCAGATAATTCTGCTCTTCGAGGGAATGCCAGATATCTTTCACCTACGGGCACCTAACCAGGTGTACAAAAATGAACCCTCAAAAACTCTATGAAAATACCTCAGATAAATTCTTAACTTTTCCCAGTTTGGTATTACAATTGAGCTTATACACAGTGTCAACTTTTGCCATATATGCTTCACTTGTCAAAGAAATAATTTCCAAGGCACATCAAGCAGTGTCTTTAAAATAGAAGTTTACTTTAAAATGGATAAAAAAATAAAATGTAAATACAGAACAATATATCACAAAAACATACAATCACTTAATAGAATAAGGTTTAAAAGTGCAATTTCCTACCAACCATACACTTAGACTTGTCTAGCTAATGTATTCTTATCTTACAGTGCTGTTAGTTAAATGTTGTTGTTAAGAAAGTCCAAACAAGAATGTCTTTCTAAAGGTCAGTCGCAGCATAATTAAAAAACTGTCTTGACCCTGCCTTCTCCATGATGTCACTCAGCTCCTCATCTGTTTATTAAAAAATCATACAACCAGGATGTCTTATCACTCAGAAGGTAAATTAAGGTGACATCAGCAAAAACTCATTTCCCCATATGCCCCTTTGATCTAGTGTGTCTTCTTGCCCTTCACAGACATCAAAGAACATTTATGACTTAGCACCAAAGTGACATAACCTGGTTTCTTCCTCTAAATGTTATAAAAGTTTATGAGCTCTATCCTGCCATAATTAACTCACATAAACAGGAGATCCTTAATTGTAGGTCTCTTGTAGTCTGTAATTATCTCCTGGCCTTTAGGCTAGCACCTTGTAGCTGAAACCTTTGGGGGGGGGGGTTGTCATCCCACAGGCTGTTTCAGCATGTCTTATGAGAGACACTCAATAACTCATTTTTATAATACAAAAATCATAGTGTAATCAGAACCAGCTGTCTAAGTGTCACAGCCACCACAAAGCTGCACATGTAATGAAGGACATAAAGGCAGGGCTGCACGTGTAACAGGGGACATAAAAGCGGGACTGCACATGTAACTGGGGACATAAAAGCAACACAGGCACACCACTACCTGTCTGCACACAACATGGAGGCATGCCACTACTCATCTACAGACAACAGGGAGGCACACCACTACCCATCTGTGGACAACATGGAGGCACATCACCACCCATCTGTGGACAACATGGGGGCACATCACCACCCATCTGTGGACAACATGGAGGCACACCACCACCCATCTGTGGACAACATGGAGGCACACCACCACCCATCTGTGGACAACATGGAGGCACATCACCACCCATATGTGGACAACATGGAGGCATGCCACCACTCATCTACAGACAACAGGGAGGCACACCACCACCCATCTGTGGACAACATGGAGGCACATCACCACCCATCTGCAGACAGTATGGAGGCATGCAGCTAAATACCTGATGGAATCTTTCAAAGAAGTTCATCATTAAAGTATGCATTCTATTCAGGGCATCATCAGTCCATATCACCTGAATAATGGACTGTCCATGTAAACTGAACACAGACAACACCCGCAGAAAACAGTATAGTTAGTTTTCACAGTAAGTTTTTTTTTTCCTAGGCAAAGGTGTGTAAACCCACCACACACATGAATGATATGGCTGTAACCCCACCACACACATGTATGATATGGCTGTAAGCCCACCACACACTTAAGATATGGCTGTAAACCCACCACACACACATGTGTGATATGGCTATAAACCCACCACACATGTATGATATGGCTGTAAACCCACCACACACATGTATGATATGGCTGTAAACCCACCATACACATGTATGATATGGCTGTAAGCCCACCACACACATATGATATGGCTGTAAACCTACCACACACATGTATGATATGGCTGTAAGCCCACCACACACATATGATATGGCTGTAAAGCCACCACACACACGTAGGATATGGCTGTAAACCCACCACACACGTATGATATGGCTGACCAATATGGTCTAGAGAATAATATATCCTAATTAGGACACCACAACAAGCAGCATGGGGAAAGTGTTTTTTAACATTAAGCTCCACCCCTCCAAAAACAGTGACCATATGGTTTTGTGCTATGATTAACAATATGCTGTTGCTGCCCTGCGATGCAACCAGAAAATCCACAAAGGCACAATAATAAACACTTTAAATGTGCAAAAAATAGAATACCGCAGACAACGTCAGACAAGTTAGCTAATGCAGCAGCATCACCCAAACATCATCTGAATCACAGCACACAAACCAGCCACACCACCAACAAAGAGGAAGCAGGGAACTACAGACCAGTCAGCCTCACCTCGGTAGTAGGGAAGATCATGGAAGCACTACTGAAGGAGAGATTGGTGGAACTTCTGGTTGTCAATGGACTACAGGACCCAAGGCAGCATGGTTTCACCAGAGGGAGGTCATGTCAGACCAACCTCATTGAATTTTTTGACTGGGTGACTAGGAGGTGGATCAGGGAGGGCAGTGGACATGGCTATCTGGACTTCAGCAAGGCCTTTGACACTGTGCCATAGAAGACTATTACACAAACTGGGAAATATGGGTGTGGGTAGGACAGTAGTGTAGTGGGTAGGTAACTGGCTGGGCTGCAGGACACAGAGGGTGGTGGTAAATGGCTGTCACTCCACAGAGGGAAGAGTGACCAGTGGGGTACCACAGGGATCTGTGCTGGGACCGGTCTTATTCAACATCTTCATCAGTGACATTGCGCATGACCTAGAAGGCAGAATTTCACTGTTCGCTGATGACACAAAGCTCTGTAACAGAGTAGACACACCAGAGGGTGTAGACAGAATGAGAAGGGACCTGCAGAAACTTGAAGAATGGTCAGGGGTTTGGCAGTTGAAATTCAATGCAAAGAAGTGCAAGATAATGCATATGGGCACAAAACCCTTGCACAATATATCAGTTGTGGGGTGAGGATATAGTATGCACCAAGCAGGAAAGGGATCTTGGGGTTATCATCTCTGATGACCTTAAGGTAGGGAACAGTGTGACAAGGCAGCAGGTAAGGCAAATAGGATGCTGGGATGCATAGGCATGAACATCACCAGCAGGAAAAGGGAGGTCATAATTCCACTATACAAGACACTAGTGAGGCCCCACCTGGAGTACAGTGTACAGTTCTGGAGACCTTACCTATGTAAGGACATAGACAAGGTAGAGAAGGTTCAGAGGAGGGCAACAAAGATGGTACATGGATTGCATCACAAGTCCTATGAGGACAGGTTGAAGGAACTGAATATGTACTCCCTGGAGGAAAGGAGGGAGAGAGGGGATATGATAGAGACATACAAGTATCTTACAGGGAGGAACAGGGTACAGGAATACACTATTGTTAAGTGAAAAAGATGTTCCAGGACTAGAAGGCATGAGATGAAGTTGGAGGGAGGAGAATTTAGAGGAAAAGTGAGGAAGAATTTCTTCACAGAACGGGTGGTAGACAAGTGGAACACCCTGCCAGAGGAAGTGGTGGGGGCTGAAACAATCACGCGATTTAAGAATGCATGGGATAGACATAAAGGAATTCTGGAGGTCAGGGTTAAGGGGCAACAGACTTCTAGGAAAACATAAACTGAACTTACAAGCTCAAATGGGCAGACTGGGTGTGCCATAGGCCCTTATCTGCTGACACTGTCTATAGAAACATAGAAACATAGAATTTGACGGCAGATAAGGACCGCTTGGCCCACCCAGTCTGCCTATTTCCCTGCCTACTGGATAAGCTGCAGATCCTAGTTAACCAGCAGCCTACTTCTTCCTACCCCAACCCCCTAGAATTGCCTTATGACTGTCCCATGCATGCTTGAATTCCACCACTGTTTTTGACTCCACAACCTCCTCCGGAAGGCCGCTCCATGCATCCACAACCCTCTCTGTGAAAAATACTCCTTAAATTACCTCTGAGCCGCCCCCCTCTATCTTCAAATTGTGCCCCCTTGTCCTTGCACACCTCTTTTTTTGAAAGATGCTACCCTCTTGTATCTATGTAGTTGTTGCCTACTTAGGTGTACATCTCAACTGTGCATGAACAGGTAATTGCGTAATGGTGTAGCAAATACATGTGTAATATGCATAACTGTTTGTTTTTTTGGGGGGCAGGGGTTGTGGACATAGTCACACACAGAATGGGTTTTGCCAAAATCACCATCCCAGTACAAGCTACCTGTCTGAATACAAAAAGCGCATATCTGGGGTTATTTGGTGATTTTGAAATTTAAACCAAAATAGCAGGTAGGGTTACCATGGTGGTGTCCAAGCTAAAAAAACAAAATAAACAAATTCATTTTGTTCATGTTTTTGTTTTCAAATACCAAAAAACCTAATCCAATGTTCAAACAATCACAAATTTTCTAACAAAGCTGTTCAAATTACTAAATCACTTCTTAAGTGAAGACAAAAAGGAGAAAAACATAATAAACGCAATACGAGAAATGCATCATCCCATCTGCCAAAAAGAAAAAAAAAGTAAAATACTGAGCCCAGGCATCCACAGGTCTGCCAACAAAATGGCAGCAAGCATACACCCATCTAGTAACAAAAGGAAGTCATGCATGCACACAGCTGCAGACAAAATGAAGGTATGCAGCCATCCGTCTATAAACAAAATGGAGACATGCATCCACCAATCTGCCAATCAAAATGGAGGCAATCATACACAAATCTGCAAGCAAAATGGAGGCATGCATCCACCCCTCTGCAAATCAAAATGGTGGCAATCATACACAAATCTGCAAACAAAATGGAGGCATGCATCCACCCATCAGAAAATCAAAATGGAGAATATCATATACAAATAAGCAAACAAAATGAGGGCATGCATCCACTTATCTACAAATCAAAATGGAGGCAATGATACACAAATTTACAAACAAAATGGAGGCATGCATCCACCCATCTAAAAATCAAAATGGAGACAATCATGAACAAATCTGAAAACAAAATGGAAGCATGCTTCCAGATGTCTGCTGACCAAAACCGGAGGCACACCGCAAAACATACCACAGGACTCAGTCAAACTGTCATCAGACCTGAAACACATAGACCAAATAGTGCCTCCCCGAAAAAATAACTAAATAATTGGTGACCACATGGTTTGGTAAACAGATTAACAAATTGCTGTGGGTGCCCTGTGATGCACAATGACAAAACAGAAGTGGTGCACCCCACTACAAAGAAACCAGTAACAAACACATTATGTAATGCAATAGCCCATCACAACCAACGTCAAGATTGTGCCAGGCAAACTTACCACTTCATCTAAATTTGTGGTTGCCACCAGCCCAGTTGCATGGAGGGCTGAGGCATCTGTGCTTTACCTACTACTATGCTGATGACCACCCAACATGCCATGGGTGGAAGCGTGCACTGCATGGCCATTGCCAACATTGCACGCTCTACCCAGGAGGAAACACAGGACAAGGAAAAATGAGGTCCGAGGTCAAGCAGGATGATGACAGCCACCCTCCACAAGCCCTGACTGGTACCCCACAGAATCTGAATCCTAGTCAATGTGAGTTTGAGTGGGGGAGCTCCTCATCACCCTGCCTTGCAGGGTAAACTGTGGGGGAAGAAGAGGTTAGCTGCCTGATGTCAGGGTGTGGGGCTGGGTAGGAGGCTGAAAGATAGATGCCAACAAGTGGGGACCCAGAGGAGAATCAAATAAGGTAAACAGAATTAAACATCTGATCAAGCCACACCTCTCAGCTGTACTGCATCATCAATCAATCAATGCATCGTCAAGAGTTCCTCATTTTATTCACAAAAGCCCCTTGTTACACATTGAGAGGGTTTGTTCAGCATTCAACAACAACATTATAAAGCAAAAATGCTTAGCAGTTCATATGAAAAATGCATTATATATTTAACTGTGAACCAGGGCCAGATTAATGCAACCTGGGGCTCTAAGCCCAGGAGAAATCTGAGGGCCCCCCCTCACCGCACCAGTACCCCTTCACTCTGACTACACTCTCTGGTGATTGAATATCAGTTACTGACATTTCTAAAACATATTTTCTTACTGTTTCTAAAAAGTGGCATAAAACCTAAATAACCTAACTAAAATGCTTCAAAATGATTTCAACTAATAATATCACTATGAAAAAAACAGTGGTCCTAGTTCTGATCATTTAGAGAAAATTATTTTCTAATTGGCATGGTACAGTTATTGTTTTGGGTGTGAAATGTCTTTTTTTTCATTTTTTGCTCTCTTTCTGCTTGTCCCTACCTGGTCTGCTTCCTGTTCCCTGGCAACCCTTAGGGATTCTGGCTGCTGTCTGACCTCACCCATGCTCCATTAGGGTCCTTTTCTGTTCCCCTGTGGCTTACCTCCCGCAGCGGGGTGGTGGGGAGCCCCCTCACTCACTCACCCACCCTGTCTGGATCCAGTCAGGCAACCTCCCCCAGAGCCAGTGCACCACGAGACAGCCATCAAGCCATGGCACCATGACTACTCCACTTTTTCTGCATTTTTCTCCCTGGAGCAGAGGCATACAATGATGCCAGTGCAGGAGAGCTTGCATGTGTCCGCACGTGGTCCCTCCTGGTATCTGCCCCAGATCCTCCCTGATATTGCAATGTAGTGCCTAGCCCTCCAGCCTCCGCCAGGGGGCAATCAGGCCCTGACTGTCTTGGATCCCCCTCCCCAGAGAAGGAGAGCAGTCCGATGGATGTGTGATCCTTCTCCTTGCTGACCTCCGGTGACTGTGCTTGTTCCTGAACATGGGTTGCCGGCATGGCATGAGGTAAGGCGACCAGCACCTCAGCCCTCAGTGCCACTGGGCTGGCTGGGTATGAAATGTCTTGATTTGTATTTCTGATCCCCCCACAACCCATACAGAATTATGTGCACTTGCAGTGTGGGTGTTACCATTTTGTCCTGTTAGGTAGTATGAACCAGGATTTGGGAGTTTTATAGGGTTAGGTAGGCCCATCTCTGAAAGCGCATAGGTCCTGGGTGGTATAGGAGTTAAACTGGTTGTTTGCTAAAGGAGTCATGATGAATTATAGAGATTATGTTGAAAAGTGAGTGATTGTTGGAAGAAATCATTTCAGGGATCAAACATTTATGTTATTGATAATAAGCCAGGATCAAATAACGGCAAGATTTATTGATGGGATGATGGAAATATATTCAGTGGCTCACCCCGAAAACAAAACTACGTCAGCTCCAGAACTTCAAAGTGAGTGGGATGAGGGAATAAAAAAAAGTAACATTTTTAACAGTACAATTGAAATGCATTGTAGATTTCTGGATATTAGGAGTGAGATTAAAGAGTTCCTGACACAGTTGAGTCAACATTGAAAAAATGTAATACTCAGACATAGATGTACCTTATATTTTATGTTTTATTACTTATGGTATTTGCAAGAATACAGTATCTCTGCCCTTTTTAGCTCTGGCTGTCCACACCTGACATCTAATTGTAACATTAAAATATGTTGCTGTGAAGATATTTGTGTTATCATAAATGGGGGATTGTGATGCAATATGTAGAGAAGCAGCCAGAGTAGGTATAATTCCCATGTCTGACCATTTCAATATTCTGTAACACAACTTCAAGGTTTTGCTCTGTAAATATTGTATTACTCATGTATTAACTGAACATTATTTACCCCATTTTATTTGTGGGTTAGTACTGTATGTTTTTTACCTGCCTTTTATCTGTATATGTTCCTGATCCATGTTCTCAGGACCTACTTGTGAATGAGCCTGCTCAATGGAGTTATTCCTGCAATAAACTTGAAACTTGAACTAGTCTACTGGAGAGGGATCTTGTTTTCATGCAACTGTTTTCAGCCATAAAGAAAACTGAGAATTTATTACTTAAAATATATGAAGTGATAAAATGGGATGGGGTTGATTATAAATCTTACTTTTTTTAAGTTTTCCTAATGCTCTCAGAGGCTCTTTAAATATAAAGTATACATACTGAATTGCACTGTTAAACTTTTATATCTAAGAGTAAAACTTGTTAAGTGGAGATTCTAAGTGGGAGAGAGAAACAAAGCAAAGGAAAAGGACATATTCACACCTTACAGGTCAACCTGGTCATGGGCCCCTGAAGCAATCAGCTACACTTAACACCAAATCAGTTAGGTGAGAATCATATCGCAGTTCAGTCCCTGGCTGCTCAAGTTTCCTAGCAGTTGAGTCCTTTAAAAAAAAAGAGATCTCAGGTAGAAGAAAATGATGCATAGTAAATACTGTGTATGTTGGAGATTGCTGTAGGCCCCATGGCAGGCAGGGCCCCAAGGCACGTGCCTATGTTGCCTATGCCTTAATCCGGCCCTGCTGCGAACTTTATGAACACAGAGGCACACATTTCAACTATGGTCTGAGCTTCTGAGCAATAGATTTGATGAAGTGTTTCGCATTCTAAGGGGCAGTGTTTCACATTTGTGGGATGTACTGAGGTACAGTGCTCATACAACTCTTGTAGGAAGAAGTGCACATTCAGGAGTGTTGGTGGGTTGTACTGGCTGTGCCCAGGGAAATACAGAAAATGTTTTTTTTTTTAATACCAGAAACCACAACAAATATCAGACATCGCAATCAGTCTTTTTAACAACCCCCAAGAAAAACAATCGTAACAGCAGTATGTAAAATACCACTCCAACATATGAAAAGTGCATTTAAAATAAAGCATTGGAACTAAAACCCAAAATAAATATCAGTATCCCAAAAATAAAGAGCCAATAATTAAATACAGATACCAAACCCTCCCCAATAACCAAATAGTGCAGTGTGCTAATTCCAGACACTCTACTCAATCTCCATCCCTCCCCAAAATTGACTGTAACAGCAGCATGTAAAATACAGTCCCAAAATAAAACAAGCATTTGTCAATGCCGAATGTTGCCTCGCTGGCATAGGCACTGGTAGTGCCGGAGTTAGAGATGCATAATAGGAATAGCAGTGAAGTATTTAAAGTGATGCCAACCCCACCCCCACCCTATAGAGACTGACAGTCATTGGGGTGTGCCTTTGGGTCGTCAGTTATAACGCTCATGCCATTGTACCTCACCCTATCCTGTAGACACTGACAAGTGTCATGGTGTGCTTTGAGGTCTTTGGGCATTACACTTACTCCATTCCATAAGGAAATACACTGAGGTGGGTGCAGTATAAGAGAATGGGGTGAACTTTGTGGCTGATCACTGGAAGGCACACCAAGATGTCTATCACTGGCTGCAGGGTGGGGGTGGAATGGTGTGAGCATTACAGCCAATGATCCCAAGTCACACCCCTGACACCTGTAAGTCTGTACAGGGTGGGGTGCTACAGTTGGAAACCCTAACACCGTAGGTGTGTGTTAGTATTTTCACTCCAAATTTTCAACATGGGCTGTTTGTGAGCCCACCTCATGAAAAGCAGCACAATCGGTTTGTTAGCTGAAAGGTGGTTTTGCACAGTGGCTATGCCATTTGGCGACACAGGGATGAAAACACATTTTGGGCAGTATGTGGAAAATGACAACTGTATTGTTCACGAGGAGATGTAAAAAAATGGCAAACGTTGAAAATCTGGAGTGAAAATATGAAAAATTGGTGAAGTTATGAGCATGTATAGAAATTGTGCAACACACATCCATAACCAGGGCCACTGGAAAATTGCGGAAAATTTTACCCAAAAATGCGGGAATTTTCATGCAAAAATTGCAGGAAAATTGCGGGGGTTCACTGTACATCCCCACTGCCCCCTAATAAATATTTTATTGTTTGCTACAGCATGTATTGATCACATAAATTGTTAGATAAATGTATTGCCACTTGTAAATGCTTTTAATATGAAGAAAGATGTGTGTTTTTGAAATGCACTGTAAACTAACCATTATGTAGCATATCTTCTAAAAATCAAGACATCTAAGCCATGCAGTGCTAACTAGATTTTATTCAGTAATTTACAGTTAGTCTGTACTGAATACATCCTGAAACAACATATTTTGCCAATTTCTAGATGTTAAGTAATGAAGCCTATTAAAACTACTTGCTTTGGTGCAAGAAAAAAAATAAACAGATAACCAGGGTGCCTAATAAAGGTATAGTAAGAAAAATATTTATTTTGTTAAAATGATTACTGTTCTTAATCAGCACTGTAAGTACATTTTAAAATCACATGACAAAAGTATCAAATCTTACCAATAGCTTCTCATTACATCATACAAGTTTTTAATACATTGTACTTTTTTTCTACTCTGTTTGCAGTGATTTTACTTGGGTTACAATTATTTTGTCTATTTGAAGGTAATTGTTTAACTATACTTAACCTGTTCAGCATGTTTTCAGAAATGTTTGCTTTTTGTAGTCTTTGTATGTGAGTATACAGTTGTGGCAGACTGACATGTAAGGAATCACTGTCACCTGCCCCCTCAGAAGCACATTCAAGTTTATGATCAGCAGGGCCATCCAAACTCTTGACACATTTGAATCAAAATCCTTTCGGATGGAAAGTATTTATACAAGGAAAATCTACCCTACCATTCAAAAACAAGCATTGTGGTCAAGGCTTCATTTAAGTGAATGCGGCACTTTGCACCTCTTCTCACAACTATTGTTTCAGTCTCTGTGTCAGCAAAAAGTTCTCTGATTTTAAGTGTTCAAGTTTTTTTCCTTTTGAGCAATCAGTTTAAATGCTTCATTGGCAAGCTTTTAAACTAGTCAAAGGGGGAGGCACTGACAAGCAGCAGGAAAATCCCAGCCTCTCCCTACAAAACAGGGTACTAAATGAGAAAAGACTGAGGTAGAACGGTCAGTGGGGATGCTGCAACAGAGGGTAAAGCCATCAAAAATGGAGAGCAATGAGTACTAATGCCCGTAGTCTGGGTAACAAGCTTCCTGAATTAGTGGCCTTGATGGAGGAGGAACATCTGGATATCGTGAGTCACAGAAACATGGTACACACAAAACCATGACTGGGACATAAACATACCAGGATACACTGTCTACAGGAGGGACAGGGAGGGTAAAAGAGGAGGAGGAGTAGTTCTTTACATAAGGGAAGGAATAAAAGCAGCAGAACAAAAGGGTAAACAGGGAGGAGAAGAAGCACTGTGGTAAATTTGAGACAGGCAATGGCACCACAATACGCACAGGGTTAGATACAGACCCCCTTCTCAGGGGGAGGAAATGGACAGGGAAATGTTAGAAAGTATACTTAGAATGGCAGAAAAAGGGGAGATATTGCTGATGGGTGATCTAAATATGCCAGATGTTAACTGGAGTGCAGTTGCAGCTGCCACTTCGAAGAGTGCAGTTATTCTAGATGCCCTACAGGGGGCATGCCTTAGACAACTAGTACTGGAGCCCACTTGAGAGGGAGCAATATTAGACTTGATTCTCTCAAATGGAGATGGAGAGAGGATTACAGATGTAGAAGTGGGTAGCCATCTGGGAACTAGCGACCATCGAACAGTATGGTTCACAATAAACACAGCAATAGAGTCAAGCCATACAAAGACAAAAGTACTGGACTTTAGGAGGGCTGACTTTGCTAAAATGGGTGAGTGCCTAAGGAATGCACTAGCAAATGGGCAGGAAGGAGGGTGGAAGAACAATGGGGATAATAAAACTGCCATCACAGAGGTAACGAGCCTTTGTGTGAAGCAAATAAACAAAACAAGATGATGTAAGAAACCACTATGGTTCTCAAAGGAAGTGGCAGTGAAGTTTCAAGAGAAAAGGAAAAAATTCAGGAAGTACAAGGAATCGCAGAAGGAGCAGGACAGATAACTGTATCTGTTAAAGCAAAAGGAGGCTGGGAAGGCAGTCAGAACAGCAAAGGCCCAAACCGAGGAAAAGATAGCCAACTCAGTTAAGAAGGGGGATAAAACCTTTATAGGTACATCAGGAGCAAAGAAGACCAAGGGAGGGATAGTGAGGCTTAATAAAGGGAGGGAGGTGGGCAGAGGAGACTGTGAAAAGGCAGAGATACTAAACAAATATTTTTGCTCAGTGTTTACAAACGAAGAGGGGAGGTACATAAACAAACAGTAGTAACTTCTGATACAGAAGTTGATACCAGCCATTTACAGAAGAAAGGGTTCTGAAAGAACTCTTAAAACTGAAGGTGGACAAAGCAATGGGCCTGATGGGATTCATCCCAGAATTCTAAAGAACTAAGGGTAGAACTAGTGACACCACTGACTACCCTTTTAACAAATCATGGGAGGATGGGGTGGTACCCGAGGACTGGAGAAGGCAGATGGATTCCTTCACAAAAGTGGGAGCAAGGCAGAAGCAGGAAACTACAGACCTGTTAGTTTAACCTCAGTGATAGAGAAATGATGGAATCACTTCTGAAGGAAAGAATTGTCAGTATCTAGAGGCCAGAGGGCACAGGCCCTAGGCAGCACGGATTCACAGTGGGAAGGTCATGCCAGACAAATCTGATAGATTTCTTTGACTGGGTGACCAAAGTAGTAGATCAGGGAGGGGCTGTGGACATGGCCTACCTAGACTTTAGCAAGGCATTTGACACAGTCCCACACAAAAGATTAATATACAAGTTAGCAAGCCTGGGAGTGGGTCCCAAGATGACAGCCTGGGTAAAGAATTGGCTGGAGAATAGGACACAGAGAGTAATAGTAAATGGAGTCCACTCAGAAGAAAGGAGGGTTACTAGTGGGGTACCGCAGGGTTCAGTTTTAGGACTGGTCCTCTTCAATGTCTTTATAAGTGACATTGCAGAAGGACTGGAAGGAAAAGTATGTCTCTTTGCAGATGACACTAAGATCTGCAACAGAGTTGATGCACAGGGTGGGGTGGAAAGGATGAGAAGGGACTTGGCAAGGTTAGAGGAATGGTCAAATGTATGGCAGCTTAGATTCAGTGCTAAGAAGTGCAGGTAATGCACCTGGGAAACAAAACCCAGGGAAGAGTACACAATGGGGGTGAGATACTAACAACAACAAAAACGGAACGGGACCTGGGGGTAGTCATATCAGATGACCTAAAGGTGGGCAAGCAATGAGAGGGCAGTAAGAAGGGCTGGGGGTTACTGGGATGCATAGGAGAGGCATCACCAGTAGAAAACAGGAAGTTATTATCCCTCTGTACAGACAGCTGGTGAGACCCCATCTGAGTACTGTGTGCAGTTCTGGAGACCCAATCTCCGTAAAGACATAGACAGAATGGAAGCTGTCCAGAGGAGGGCACTAAATGGTGCAGGGTCTGCACCGAAGACATATGAAGAGAGACTTAAAGAGCTTAATATGTATAGCTCGAGGAAAGGAGGGAGAGGGGGGACATGATAGAAACTTTCAGGTACCTCAAGGGAAATAACAAAGTCCAAGAGGGTAGCATCTTTCAAAAAAAGAGGTGTGAAAGAACAAGAGGGCACAATTTGAAGATAGAGGAGGGGCGGCTCAGAGGTAATTTAAGGAAGTATTTTTTCACAGAGAGGGTTGTGGATGCATGGAACGGCCTTCCGGAGGAGGTTATGCAGTCAAAATCAGTGGTGGAATTCAAGCATGCATGGGACAGTCATAAGGCAATTCTAGGATGTGGGGGTAAGAAGAAGTAGGCTGCGGGTAACTAGGATCTGCAGCTTATCCAGTAGGTAGGGAAATGGGTAGACTGGGTGGGCCAAGCGGTCCTCATCTGCCGTCAAATTCTATGTTTCTGTGTTTTGTGTTTCAAGTCTACATATGCATGACCAGAAGATTCTGAAACTAAAGCAGGAAGTGAATCACATGAAAGCAGAGTCACATTTGACCCCTTCTCACCTCACACTGTACTGTTTTGGTCAAATCCAAGTCGGTGTACCATACCTGAGTAGATTTCCTTGAGAATGTAAATATTTTGATACAATTTCAGTCAAAAATTCCATAAATGTAGGAAATTGCAAGAAATTGTGGATGCTGTGTGGAGAAAGGTGAACATTTTGGAAATTGCGGAAAAATTGCACCTGCAATTTTCCAGTGGCCCTGTCCATAACCCAATTATTTTTGGGATTTTTTTAACCAAATGTTTAACATAGGCATTTTGGGACCTCCCCTCATGAACAGTGATACTGCGATTTTGTTAATTTGTCCGAAACGTTGATTTCGTACAGTGACCATGCCATTGTGCGCCACAGGTGTGAAAACACATTTAGGGCAGGATGTGAAAAATGACAGCTGTACTGTTCATAAGGAGGTGTGAAAAAATGCCAGTGTTGAAAATCTGGCATGAAAATATTGCAAATTTGCGAAGTTACAAGGGTGCATGGAAATTGCATAATGACTCTTGTAACACAGTCATTTTATGAAATTTCAGCACCAAATTTTCAACATAGGCATTTTAGGACTTATGCTCATGAACAGTGTTACCATCATTTCTTCAAACTGTCCTGAAAACTGATTTCTGACAGCAACTGTGCTATTCTGCGCTGGACATGTGAAAACACATTTCAGCCAGGATATGTAAAATGACAGCTATTCTGTTCATAAGGAGGTGTGGAAAAATGTCAATGTTGAAAATCTGGAGTGAAAATATTACAAATTCATGAAGTTATGAACGTGCATGAAAACTGTGCAATGCACACTCATAAAACGGCCATTTTGGGGATTCTTTCCCACCAAATTTGCAACATAGGCTTTTTGAGAGCCCCCCTCAAGAACAGTGGCACTGTGGTTTCATTAATCGGTCCTGAAAAGTGATTCTGTGCAGTGACCACGAAATCAACTTTCAGGGCTGATTAACACAATGACAGTGCCAGAATTCATAAGAAGGGGTCCGAAAAACCCCATATTGAAAATTTGGAGCAAAAAGCCCAAATAATGCCTGAGATTTGCATCAAAGTTGAAAAAACCCTATTTTTTCCATTATATAGCTTACTGGCATTTTCTCAGTTTGCGGTCAGCTTTGAAGAGTGCAGATGTGTTCCTGGTCCTCCGAAGATCTTTGCGCTGGACTCCAGAGGTAAGTATGGGGTGAGGGGGGGTGTGGGGAGGCAGGGTGTGCAGAGGGTCGATGCAGGTTGTGTGAGGTGGCAGGGAGACTTAAGGGAACTGCTTTTTCCTTTTTAGGTTTTAAAAACAAACACCGGGACTTTTTGCAGGGATTGGCATGCTGGAGTGGGCTCCCAGCATGCCACCTAAGTCTTTTTTTGGGGGGATGCTGTAGCTGACGAGGAATGGGCACCCCGTCAGACACATACTAGGGGGTGGAGACACGAGCTGAGGGGTTGGCACCCCCCCTTGGCACACAACAAAAGCAGGGGGGGAATTATACCGATGGGGAGTGGGTTCCCCCATTGGCAAAATAAACTGGGATAGGAATAAACACTGACAGGGATTGGGCCCCCCACCGGCAAAGAAAAACTGTTGGGACCTTCTGGAGGAGGTTGTGGAGTCAAAAACAGTGGTGGAATTCAAGCATGCATGGGACAGTCATAAGGCCATTCTAGGGGGTGAGGGTAGGAAGAAGTAGGCTGCTGGTTAACTAGGATCTGCAGCTTATCCAGTAGGTAGGGAAATGGGCAGACTGGGTGGGCCAAGCGGTCCTTATCTGTCGTCAAATTCTGTGTTTCTATGTTGGGAGGGCGCATGATGTTGATGGTGATTGGGCACCCCCTCGGCAAACATTTTACATGGGAGGAGGGGTCATTATGCTGACAGGGAGTGGGCTCCCCCATTGGCATTGTTACAGGAGGCGGTGGCAGTCACTGCTGCCATGTTGCATGGATGTCAGGAGGCGTGTTGTGGTCCTGCTGCATGACAGCTTTGCTCTCATTGCAGTGGACCTTTTCTTTGATCTGGTGGCCACATTCTCTATGCAGGATGTCGGCACCTGCTGCTGGCTGATTGGGGAATGAGGAACACACCTACTGATGTGTGCCCTGCATTCTCCCAACAGTGACTGTGCCTGTAAATCTGCTACTACCACAATATGTTGTTGGCTGCGCATACGTGAGCCAACATAAAGAGCACTTAAAATAAAGCATAGTATCTTAGAAAGTTAATCGATACAACCTCCTTATCAACTCCTACAAGAAGACCTCATGTGAACAGGGACATAAAGAAGTTTAAGGGCCCAAATTCACATTTAATTCAAATGTCACCCCTTACACCAAATCAAGAAGGAAAAAACGGAAATCCAGGGTGTGGGTCCAAAGTTTTAAAGTAGCACTGAAGACATTTCTGTTTAGTCTGGCATACACTGATTTTTAATGCTGCAGCAATGAGTTTTAACTTGTTTATTTATGGTTTTAATTGTTTTTGATTTATTTTAATGAATTATGTATAAGTGCCTTGGTTTTGGAAAGGCACTTTTTATAAATAAAGTTGATTTGACTGATTTGATTTGATTTTGCACTATTAATGAATACCAACTGCTAACAGCTTGCTTACATTATCAAAACTAGTAAACAAAAAACAGTATTTTGGCAGCAGGCACTATCAGTATTTACCTGCTACACCGAGGATAGTGATGTAAGGAGGGTCACATAGGAGGACAAGAGCTCTTCCGGACAAGACAGTCAATCACAGGAAAGGGCTAGAAATTGTCTTTTAAATCCCCTCATGGCCTGCTCCAATCTCACGCTGGTATAAGCGCCCAAATGTTTTCACAAGTGGTTCCCCTGGACCCCTGCTGTCACATGTGAACATCTGGTGGTGGGGGACAGGAAAAGATCAGGTGAACAAAAGGGACAGCTTGTGATCATGCTGTGTACTTAAAGAAACAGGGCAATGCACTGTAGTACCCTAAACAAATACAGCAAGTAACTAGGGGACAAATACACAACACAAATTGCATTAAAGTGCAGATTATTACAAAAGTTCAGAGGTAACACAAGGGGACATTAATGCTTACATGCAAGACCACATCTTTAGGGCCCCCTGGAGGTAGATGGGAATCAAGGTAGCACAATAAGGAAGTGTGATAAATGAGAGCAGGACACGGAATTAGTTACAAAAATATTTTTATTGCCAGAAAAGTCTAGTTAAATGACACTGAGAGACTATTTCACACACATGGGTAGCTATGTCACAAGTTTTGACTAATGAAAGTGCATTTTTTTTAATATGGAATTCCATTAATGTTATCCTCTGTATCTCTCCACATAGTCTACTTAAAAAGCCCATATCACTGACTGTATTATACTCAAAATCCTCCATATGTACTGTATTACAAACTTTAGGATCCATTGGTAACCCCTTTTCATGCACAGACCTTTTTCTGGCCTTGGAATTCTTCCCCTAGTGGCTGCTATAATTCCTTCCTTTATATCTTCCCCAAGGTTAGCTAGGTGCAACTTCATAATTATGCTCATCCTACCACATTTGGCCTTTCTGAAATGCAGAACTTTTGCCTTCATGCTTGGTGTTTCTCTTTCATGTTGACTCAGAACCACACCATTCAGTGGTTATTGTTCCTCAAGAGCTCCTCCACCATGATGTCCCAGATGTGATCACTGTTCATTAATACCAAGTCCAGGATGTATCCCTCCCATGTTGGTTCAGTCATCCTGAGTCAGGAATCTGTCTTGAACTGTGTCCAGTATGAACTGGCTTGTTGTACAGGTGGTAGATGGGATACTATCACTCCTTTCAGTTGCCATGGTGATCATGGCACCCAACTCCTTATCCTTGTTCTCATCCTGATTAGGCGGCCTATAAACTGCACCTAGTCTTAATTTCCTTTGTGCTGCAATGTGGATTTATACTCACAGTGCCTCTATTTTCCCATCCTCAGTTTCCTTTCTAGCAGCTGTAATTCCTTCCCTGATGTATAGTGCAACCCCTTCCTTTCTCCCTGTCTGTTATGTAGAAAGCATACCCTGGAATAGTGAAATCCAGTCATGATTTGCAGTTGAACAGGCCTTGGTGACCACCACCAGATCCACCTTTCCTTCAGCCATCATGGCCTGCAGGTCATCCATTTTGTTCCAGATACTTTGAAATGACAAGGGCCAGTACCCTCCACCATTCTTCCCTCCTTTTGACCAAACACCTCTCTCCCCTTTTGCTTGATGGCCTGCTTCTCCCCTTTTCTCACCTTGCTTTTGGTCACCTGTAACTCCCTTCTATTTTCACCGGGATCCGTACGATTTCCCGACTCCTAATATTCCGACTACTAACTTCCCGCAACCAACTTTCTGACTGCTGTCACATCCCATCATTACTAATGCCAACATTTATTTTCCCGGCAATACTTAAATCCCGACTACTAAACCCCCGACTGCTAAATTGAGCTGTAACTGCAAGAAACAATGTCTTCAATACTGTCTGGACTGTCAATGCCACAATGGCAGTGGGGTGAGGGTGGAGAAGAAACAGAAGCGAGAGCCAGGACGGGCAGCATAATCTTTTGCATCCTTTCAGCTACCTCTTTAGTACACTTTCACTGTATAGGAGATATAATCATCCAGTACAGGCTAAGGGAAATCCATTCAGTTTTCTTTGGAGGCATCACTGTAATGAGCGTTTAACAAGATATCCACCAGTTGGTGGGGGCAGGGTGGGTGTGGGGTGCAAGGGGTGGCAACCCTAACACCTAATTTCCTCACTTTGTCACTGTGGAAAAACCCTAACTGATGCATCAAATGGAATTTTTGCCATGAATTTCCCTTGTTTTTGAGAATGTGCACTATAAATAGTGAATGGAATGTGGTGGTGGGAGTGCGGGGACCTATTGGTCCCACGCTCCCACCATGTGAACTGTTGTCACTTTGCTGCACAAAAACTGTATGACTGCCTGAAATGAAAATTGGTAAATGAAGACATGTCCCATACCACAACATGTATAAGAAATGTTATCTGAATCTGTTCAACAGTTGAGCAGTGTCACGCCGGGAAAACTGTGCAGGAGTGCTGCAAATAACATTTTTGTCACTTCGCTACACAAGAACCATATATCTGACAGAACCAAAAATTGTTAAAAGAAGACATGTACCATAGCACACCGTGTGTCCAGAATTGTGTGTACATCCGTTCAACGGTCACACAGCGCCATGAGCAAACAACGTAACATGCACAATTCAGCAACCGTAAGTTCCAATGAATCAAAAACTGTCACAGTCAAAGATGTATTATAAATCTTTGTACATTCCAAATGCCAGGCAAATTGTACACATGGCTCACAAGTTATTGAAGCATAATGAACTAAATTTTCATTTGCTGGAGTGGCATAATTCTGCACCTGTTAATGTTTTACACAACAAACCACTGCAAGGCACCTCTGTACCACCAGGGCTACCTACACTATAAATTTCAAGCCAGCAGCACCATGCAGAACACTATGTGCAAAACGTTAACTGTGTCACACAGTATCTCTGCAGAGAATATTTTTTCCAACATGTAAACAGCATTATTCACTTCCCCAGGACATCCACGCAACACCCTCCAAATTTCATGTGAAAAGACCAAAACATTCCAGAGATATTCAATTTTTATGTTTATGCACCTTTAAGAAGTCTTCCACCACAAAATGGCAGAAATCATGGCCAAATATGCGCTAAAATGGTGGACCTGGCGATTGAAAAATCTGAACTGCGAGAGGGTCAACTTCAAATGCTAATAACTCTGGAAAAGAACAACATTTGTTCACCAAACAAAAACTGTCATGTTCCTTGAACACAGGTCTTTCTATGTAGCAAGTTGCAGATCAGTCAACCACACACTGGCTATGCTATGAAACTGCACAGGAGTGCCACAAATAACATTTTTGCCACTTCACTGAACAAGAACCATACAGTATATCCGACGGAACCAAATATTGTTAAAAGAAGACATGTACAATAGCACACCGTGTATACAGAATTGTGTGTATATCCATTCAACGGCTGCACAGCACTACGAGCAAACAATGTAACATGCACAATTCAGGAACCATAAGTGCCAGCAACCTAAAACTGTCACAGTCGAGATGTATTACAAGTCTTTGTACATTCCAAATGCCAGGCAAATCAGACACACAGTTCAGAAGTTATTGAAGCATAACGAACCAAATTTTCATTCATTGGAGTGGCATAAATCTGCACCTGTTAATGTTTTGCACAGCAAACCACTGCAGTGCACCTCCGTACGACTAGGGCTACCTACACTATACATTTCAGGCCAGTAGCACCATGCAGAATGCTATGCACAAAACGTTAACTGCATCACACAGTATCTCCATGTTGAATTATTTTTCCAACATGTAAACAGCATCATTCACATCCCCAGGACATCCACTCACAGCCCTCCAAAGTTCATGTGAAAAGGCCAAACTGCTCCAGAGATTTAAAATTGCTATGTTTCTGCACCTTTAAGAAGTCTTCTACCACAAAATCGCAGAAATCGTGGCCGAGAATGTACTAAAATGGTGCACCTGGTGGCCAAAAAATCGGTAACTGAGAAGTGGGCCAACTTCAAATGACAGTAACTGTGGAACGGAACAACATTTGTTCACCAAACAATAACTGGCGTGTTCCTTGAACAAAGGTCTTTCTATGTGCCGAGTTTCTGACCAATCGACCACACACTGGCTGAGCTATCCATCACTGAAGATAGTGCAGAAAAATAGCAGAAACATAATGTTTTGCAATGCACTATGCAAACGCAAAATTACAAACAGTAACATTAATGCAAACGGTGATGGAAACAGTGAGGTGAAAGAAAATAGTAATGCTAACGGTAATGCAAACACAAGTGCAAATGGTAACATGCAAGGTGACGCAAACGGAAATGATAATGCAAATGGTAAGAGAAATTCAAGCTCAAACGTAAATGAAAACAGAAATGGTAATGCAAACAGTAACACAAACACTAACAGCAACAGAAATGCACACGGTAACACAAACAGTAATGCAAACACTAACGCTAGTGGAAATACAAATGCAAATGGTAATGAAAATGGTAACACAAATGCAAATGTTAACACAAATGCAAACAGAAAAACAAACATAACAGCAACGGTGACACAGAAGGAAACAGTACCGCACTCAACAATGGAAATGCTACCACAAATGCAAACACTAAGGCCAACAGAAATGCAAATACAAACGGTAATGAACATGCAAACAGTAATGGTAACGCAATTGGAAATGCAAACGGTTACGGTAACACAAACTATGACGTCAAATGAAACTTTAATGCAAATGGAAACACAAGCACGTATGCAAACACAAATGGTAATGCACATGGTCACAGTAACACAATTGGAAATGCAGACTCTTACAGTAACACCAATGATGACTCCAAATGAAACACAATGGAAATGCAAGCACATACACAAACACAAATGGTAACACACATGGTGACGCAAAAGTAAATGCAAACAAAATCAGTAATGGAAACACAAAGGGTAACAGTAATGCAAATGCAAGTGCAAAAGCAAACGCAAAGGGTAACGCACATGGTGACATAATCAGAAATACTAATGCAAATGGTTACGGAAAAGCAAGTGGAAACGCTATCAGTAACAGTAACGCAAATGCACAGCCCGTTGTTTTCCCAAAAAGGTGCATTCAGAAACACAGTGAATATAAAGAATGTATGCATAGAAATGACCCTTGAAGCAGAAAATGAGCACTTGGAATACTAAATTCCTTATATCTCAATAACCGTATGACGTAGAAAAAAATTTAAAATCTCATATTATCTATGACTTTCCAGGCTAGTTTTGTACTTTGCTCCCTAGGAGGGGACTAAGCATTCTTCCAATGAAAAGTCTGTATCTAGAAGCGTTTTTGAGATACAGGTCCTAAAAGGTGCAGTGGACGCCATGATATTAGCCTATGGGAAAAACTGTCAACTTCAGAGTGCTGTAACTTTGCAGCCTTCTAATATTTTGTCACCAAACCACCAAAAGGCACATCTGTGGGATCTTGGCTTTCCTTCCTCTAAATTTCAGCCCAAAAGACAAAACCATTCTTTTGCAGCCGGGTGGCAAAGATTTCCTATTGTTTTGGGCATGGTGTCTCAAAATAGTGTTGCAAATCATGACACTTTCGCAAATGAAATCATGACAGTGTCGCATCTGTGAAAGTACTTTGCGCCACTACTTTTTACAAAAATTTAAAAATCATATTTCTGGGGTGTTTTACCCCCCCCCCAAAAAAAAAGACATGGCTAGTATCCTCAGGACTTGACTAGGTGAACACAGCAAGAATTGTGTCCCTATAGGGTCCCAAATTTAAATGCCAAGCATTTCTGTGACCACCAACTGAAAACAAGATGGCTGATTTGTGACACTATAAGGGTCATTTGTGAAAGTAAAAAGTGCATTTGTGACACTTTCACATATTTTGTTAACTTTTCCCATTGACTATAATGGGATTTTTTTTTAATAACTTTTGAACTATTTAATATGTTTTCAAGAAATCTTTGAAAGGCACATCGGGGACCCCGGCTGCATGTTCCCTGAAGGTTTCGGATCAGTTGCTCAAAATATGCGGGCTGTAGGTGCGAGCAAAGAAACACACAAAAAATGTAATTTCTACATGTTTGGCACTCTGTAGCTCTGCAACCGTACATCCAATAGTAATGCAACTTTTCAGATCCACAGAGCTATGGTTCCAGACAGTGTATTCCAAATTTCAGCCAAATCCATCTTACGGGGCAAAGTTATTAAGATGCCAGATTTCAGATTTACAAAAAGTAGGGGTCCGGCTCAGCCAGCCTCAGATAAAAGAAAAAGACTAAATTAAGGGAGGAGCCTGCACCAATCAAATGCATAAAAATCAGAAAGAAAGATTGGCTAATAAAGGCCCACTCACCAAGAAATTTGTTATAATTTTATAAATTCTTTACTCAGCATAAAAAAATATTTTTTTCTTTGTTCAATAAGATACAGTACAGGAATCCACATTAATATTGTAGACTTCAAGAAAACATTTCGGATAAACCTTCATCAGTACAGTACCATATCTATAAAAATAAAGTAATCAAATAATCTAGTAAATATTTTGAAATATAGATAACAGTAAAATAATTAATCAATGATATATTATTACACTATGGCCCGGATATTCAGAAGGGCTGCGCCATGCGCAACAGGGATGCACCAGCGGAAGTACGGAAATGCACCAATGTGCGATATTCAGCGGGAGGCAGCTGCGCAGTGCAATAAGCAATGCGCCAGAGCTCAATAGTAATGAATGCATGCGCAACCGTAGGGGGCGGAACCATGACTAACATGCACAGTGCGTTATTCAACAGCATGTGCCATGCGCAATAGGGGAGCTAGCGGAAGTTGCGCGACAGCGGAAATGATTCAAAATAAAAGGGAGCAAGAGAGGAGCGCAAAAACACAAAAGGGAAGCCACAGGTGGGAGCATGGTGACAGACAGCCAGGGTGGTACAGAAGGTAGCAGTGTGCAGGACGGGGCAGGAGCAGGACAGGGCCCACCAGAACTGAGCCATAGACAGGGTAGGAGTGGGGAGCCTGTGCCACTGTGCAGCAAAGACTTCGGAGTGCCACAGTGGACTGAGGGCAGTGGCAGGAGGCAGGACAGCCACAGCGAAAGGCCGGAGGTGTACCCAGTGCAGGGGGATCATCAGGAATGGACAGCGGGGGGAATGGGACAACAGCTGCCGGGGGGGGACACCAACCAGGGACATGGCCATCGCCACTTTCCAGATGGAGGCAGTAATGAGGGGTGTGAGAAGGCAGGCAGCAGGGGGGCGTGGCCTTGGAAGAGCCCGTTGGTGGTACGCCCAGAACAGGCAGTACCGAGCCTGCACCAGCTTCGAACACTACTCTGACACAGAGATTGTGGGCCAGTACCACCTGAACTGGGTGATCCTGAGGCAACTCTGTGAGCTGTGCAGTGATGAAATGCAGGCACCCACATGACAGAGCCATGCTCTGCCAGTGGAGATGAAGGTGGCAGCTGTCATGTGCCTGCTCACCATGGGCATCTTCCAGAGACCAACAGAGGACATGACAGGCATAACCCAGTCGGCCGTGTCACGCCTACTTACACAATTCCTCAGTGCACTGCTTCCACATGCTGCAGAGTACATCCATTTTCCCAGCACACAGGCGGAGTGCACAGCACACATACAGAAGTTCCACAGGGTAGCATGGTTGCCTGACATGCTTGGGGCCATTGACTGCACCCATGTGGCCATCAGCACGCCACCTGGCCCGGAGGGAGCTGCATACATCAATCGCAAGGGGTATGCAAGCATAAACTGCCAGGTGGTCTGCGATGCCAGGGGATGCATTACCAATGTCTGTGCCATGCACCCTGGGGGAGCACATGATGCCTTCATCTGGCACCAGTCTGCACTGTGCCACAGGTTTGAGAGTGGGGACATTCCCACTGGCCATCTAGTGGATGAGTATGCATATCACGCAGGATGACATAAGCAGACTGAGGGGGTGCATAGTCATAGGTGCCATGGGTACTGGCCTTGTTGGCCCATGGCATAGCGACACAGACCACCATTCTAATGTTCCCCCTCTACACAGAGGTGACAGTGGTTACCCACTACATCCCTGGCTGCTCACACCATACCAGCACCCCATGACCCCATCGCAGCTATGGTACAATGAGGCACACGCCACAACATGGAATGTCATCAAGCGGGTGTTCAGAATGCTGAAGGAATGGTTCCAGTGCCTGGACACATCTAGCAGTGCTCTAAAGTACAGCCCCTCAAAGGTCTGTGGGCTATTTCTGGCCTGATGTATCCTGCACAACATGGCCACCAACTGTGGGATAGCCTTAGAGGTCAAAAAGGGGAACAGCAGTGAGGATGATGAGGATGCCAGTCCAGCTGGTGATGGGCAGCCACCCCCTGGGTGAAGAGACCCCCGCCTGATCCGGATGTCATAGCTGCACTGGGACACCATTACAGAAGAGCACTTTGGTCAACACAGGTAGGTCACAGTGCCATGTGCAACCACCAATGGCAAGGGCACAGCCCACAGACAGGCAGGACAGGACACCAGGGATGGATGGCGGTAAGGGAATGTGTCTGAGTGTGGCACCGCACACAATGTCAAGGATGGGCAGGGCCAAACACGACACATGCACACACACGCACACACAACACAAGACATGCACAAGGGGTAGACGGCATGCCAACCCCAATTGCCACCCCAACCCCCCACAGGTCCACACATGACTGTGCCCAGTGGCCATCACTGTGTGTGCTTCAGACACTGGGCACCATTGCACTCTGGCGGACAGTGCAACGCAGGCATCATCATGCACACGCCACAGTGGCCAGCAGCCAGGAGGGTGTGTACAGGGACCGAGTGTGTGCAGGGCTGGATACCCCACCCATGCATCACACAATGCACACCACACTGCGCATAGGGCAGTGGAAGACAGTGGCCATGGTGGGAGATAGGTCAGTCATGCGGCACAGTACCACGGCCACCACGGTTGCATGGGCAGCCCTGCCGAGACCTGCCAGCCATGCCAGGCTGACCATTGGCCTCATGGGGTGGCACCAACAGTCCCCCAGGGGTCTGCAGCCCACTGAACATGCCCACACCAGGTGTGCTCTGTATGCCCACAGCCGAACTCGGTGTTGACATAGCAGGTGTCACACGGTGCTGGGAACGAGGGGTGGACATGACACTGCACAGTGTCTGCAGCAGATGAGCACTGAACTGGGTGCCCAATGTGGCCATGACAGCTGTCACTGCATTGGTCTGCCTGTCAATGGCAGCGGTCACATCCACCTGCTGCCAGGCCATCTCTGCCAGGAGCAGACCATGGTCCCTGCTGCGCTACTCCTCTGCCTGGTGCAGAACCAAACTGAGTGCATCCACTGCCATCATGAGCCACATCTGCTGAACTACTGAAGCCTGAAGTAGACGGCTGTGCTCATCAAAGAGGTCATCCGCCAGTCTGGCATGCTGACCCTCATGGTATTCCTGGCCCTGCTGGCCAGCACCCCTTGACGACGGGCACTGCACACCAAAGCCATGCCGGGGCACGTCCATATGCGGTGCACTGCCACCACCCCCGACACTGTCCTCTGTCTCCACTGGCCGACTGCTGGCACTGCCCCTCCAGCTGCCGATCGCTAGAGCTCACTGGCACCTCCGCAGTGGCTGCAACAGCCCCACCACCCTGGACACATACCAATGCTGCCACACTGGGGCATACAGGCACAGGCTGGGACTGTGTTATTACGCAGGCCTCCATGGTGGCATCACCCATGGCAACGCCCATGCCGTTGCCTGCTGTGGGACCATCCTGTATCCCACACGTATCACTGTCTGGGATGTGTGGTCCATCATCATCTGTGCTGGATCTGGCACAAATCCATGTCCCAGCATGCTGGAGACCGTGGGCGCTGTCACACTGGGACACAGGCAGGGCTCCGTCCGCACCCACACCACCCTCTTCAGTCTGGACAGACATGCAGGTATGCACTAGTCCAGTTCCTCGGACACCTATGGAGGTGGATGGGCAATCCTCCGTGTTCAGGGCATCCCCCTTAGTGGACACATCCACCACCACTGACCCATGTAGACGCTCAGGAGCTGTAAGGGAACACATTAGTGTTAGTGTCCCCGCCCTGCCCTGTGGCACTCCCTTCACCACCCACACAGTGATGGCACAGGACCTACCATGCAGTGATGGGCTGCCACCCATCTGGAAGCCACCACCAGGAATGCCCTCAATGTCACAACACTGCATGCTGCTGACCACCCGCTCCTCCTGTGGCATCAGGCATGGCACTTCCGGCTGGACCCCACCGGTGGCAGCACGTGCAGCCCTGATGGCAGCCACCTTGTCTTTGATCATCCTCCTGTCCATGCCAACCTTCATCTTACACTCCTGCACTGACAGCTGGTGGCTGCCATGCTGGCTCACAGCACATGCCACCTCACCCCATGCCGCAGCATGGGCCTGTGGCATTCCCCACTGTCCGCTGAGCAGTGGTTCCTTGTCAAGATATGCCTCAAACAGGGCATCTGATTCAGCCTGGGTGAAGTTGGGCCTCCTCCTCCTCCTTCTCCCCTGTCCCTGTTCCTCCTCTTCCTCATGTTCAGTCATGATCAAGCCTGTGGGAATGACATGTGTTACCTTGGACTGTGCAGTCCCATTCAGCCCTCACAAACCACAGTCCTCACATCCCAACAGCATGTAACCCACCACAATAGACTGCAATACCTAACTATGTCCTCTGCAGCCCCAAGTCACATTCTTATAGCTCAATGCATCCAAATGAGGCGAGGCACAACTGTAAGTAGATGCTAATGCAGTGGTTGCACCATGCAATGGATAATTTGCATATGCTGGCTGAATATCACGCTATTGTGCCTTGCGCAATGTTGGTGAGCATGCTCAGGCTATGGCACAGCACTGTGATGTGTGCAATTGGCACTGCACGGCGCATGCCCGGGATGCTGATGCGTGCAGCGCTGCTGACGTGCTGTGCACGGGAGGCAGTGCAGGGCATGGCCACCACTGTGTCTGTGGTGCTAGTGCGCTGTTCACCTGTGTGGTGCTATTGCCCTGGTGCATCATAGGTGCCGTGGAGCCACAGTGTGATAGGCTACTGCACGGCATCACACACAAGCACCCTACCGCGCTACATGCAAGGCATCCCAATAGCGCTGTGGCGCTCCGTGCGCAGACAGACCCTTGACCCTGCAGTTGACCTTTGCCCCTAGGCACCATGTGTCTGTATGGGTGCACCCCTATTGCACAGTTTGATGACAGTGTGATGGGGACTGGCAGCACAGTACTGCGCTGCCTCCGCATGTGGGGCACGTGCGCTACAGAGTGCCATTTTGATTGCGATACACACTGAAGGATGCCTCATAGGAGAGTGCAGGTGTGGAGCGCTATTGAGCTGGCCAACCTGGTGGCCATAGTTGAGCCTCATGCTGGTGCCCTATTTGGGCAGGATCCCCTGGACAGGCCACGTAGTGCTGTGTGGCAGGAGGTGGTTGATGGCCTGGAGGAGGTGACCAGGATAGCCCAGACAGTGGACCAGTGTCACCACAGGTATGGTGACCTACAGCAGAGGGACCCTGACTCACTGGGGCATCTGCAGGCATGCACCCAGGGAGGCACCATGCCATGGTCAGGTAGGTGCTCCATCCATACACTGGTAGCATCCACCTGTCTGGGTATCGTGGTGTGCATAGGTCCACCCCACAGGGGGTGAGGGCCATCTAGTGGGGGTGGTGGTGGTGGGGGTGCATCATTACTGGGATGTGTGGGCATGCACACACTGGGGGGGCTTTGCTACTGGCTTGTACTGATGTTTCGCTCTCCATGTTTGCACGCTAAGCCCGGAGGAGCACCACAGGGCATGGCAGGCCTGAGTACAGGAGGAGCAGGACTGAGTTGGTGTGCTGCCGATGCAGCAGGGGCATGGTAGAGGGGCTATGGGCCAGCAGCACCCTGCTGGCCTGGATGCAGGTGAGTGCCGTGTTTCCCCTGACATCTGTGCATGCTGGGTTGCAGGGTTGGTGGTAGGGCATGGCCACCAGCACTTTGCCCCACTGCTGTGCACACCACACATGGAATCAGCACTGTCCTGTGGCACTGCATGTGTGGGTGGGTGTTACAGGTGGTCCATGCATGCACTGGGTACATGACTGTGCCACTGCCTTTGCACCGCATAGCCATGTCACTGTACGGCCACGGTGGTGCTGTGCGGGATGTGGGTGTGTGCAGTGTTCCACGTGGCTGTGGGTGCCTGGGTAGGTGGGTCATATGGGCGTGGTCATTCTGGGTGGTCGCATGCCATCACAGGGGTGTGGCCCATGGCTGTATGCTGTGCACATTGGGTGGGCTGCAGGGGTCTGGCCAGTCATGTGTAATGACTCTGCTCCCTGGTTCTAGGTGGACAATGCTGGACTGCACTGGACCCGAGTGTCCAGGAGCTGCTGCAGCTGGTGAGGGCCACCCTTGAGCTGCTCCAGAGGATGGAACAGGGTGGAGGATGGTGTCACTGGTGGACACACCGTGATCGTAGTGGGGAGAGGGGTCGATGTTAGGCCCACTATGCCCCTGATGTGTATTCCCCCCCTGGACCAACCCTTACACCCCTTCATCCCACTCCCAGTTGTTCACCCTTGCCCCATGCCCACCCCCACCTGGTATGTGGCCTTCCCCCCCCACATTGTAAATAGTTTTATATCTGTTTTGTATATTGTTCACTTCTATTACACACACTTATTTGTTATGACAACTGTGGTGGTCTCTGATTTGCAGCGGGCTTATGGTGCTTGGCTGCAGTGGTGAGCATGGCATCAGGGGTGGTGCAGGCCTAGGCATGTGTGTGTGTCTGGCAGGGACCCACCTATGGTGTGGTTGGGGGACTTGGTCCCTGTATGTAGTATGTGTGTTGTTCCCTGTGCACTGGATGCCTGTGTGCAGTGGTCCTGGTGCATGTGCTGTGTCCCTGGTGCCCATGTCAGTATGTCCATGGCCCGTGTAGCTGGCCCCCCTTGCATGTCTGTGGTATGCACAGTCTGCTGGCATGTCATTGGTGGCTGTCCATGCTGGCCACCCTCTGGCCATGGCACAATGGTGGCTTTCCTTCTGTCACCGGTTTGGTGCACGTCTGCCTCGGGTGGCACTGTGGCCTATGCTGTTGTTGTCCCCCCTCCATGCTGTTGCTGGTGTCTGTTGCAGGGTCTGTGTTCTAATGTCTGTCACTTGTGTTCTGGCTGCATGCTGGTGGCAGACGGCTTCATGGTGCATGGTGGGTTGCAGGCTGTGGGTACACAGCATCAGTGGTCACATGCCAATGGGATTTGTTGCCCCACTATTGTGTCCCTGTGTTGGGGTGCCCTTGGATCTGGGTGGGTGTTTGTCCATGACCTGTGTCACATCCTGTGTGGCGCATGCCTCCATGCACCACTGTGGGTGTCTGTGCTGGCTGTTTGGGACCAGTGCTGAGACAGGGTGTGTGCTTGGGTGGGTGTGTGGGGTGCTGTCCTGCTGGTGGTGGGGTCCAGGGCAGGCCTTGTTGAATGCAGGGTCCCTTGGGTACTGACGCAGGGTCAACCTCTCTGCTGTGCCATGGGGGGGGCCGTGCATGGCAGCACTGTGTCTGCAGTTGTTGCGTCAGTGACTGGTGCTGCCTGCTGTGGGGTACTCACAGTGGGGCTGCCATGCATGGCTCCATGGTGCACAGGGTTGCATTGTCACAGTGGGGGTGGTGGCATGCATTCGGTGCCATGCACTGTTGGCTGCTGCTCTTGGGCAGGGTGTCTGGGGATTGCTGTGCAGGGTGTGCTCAGCACTGGACGGATGGGGTGGCACTGGGTGGCTGGCCCTTCTTGTGTTGCGGTCACTGCTTGCGAGGAGGTGTGCTGGGGCACCATGCCCCAGCTGTGGATTTGGTGCTGGTGTTCATGGGATGGTGGTTCATCCAGCTCACCACAGGTTGTGCAGTTCATGGGGTGCGAGGGGGGGTGCTCTCTGGTCTGCTGCATGCTCCTCCACCCATGGCTTCCATGGGTGGTGCACCCCTGCATCCTATCCCTGTCCTTGTGTATCCCTGGTTGTGCTACTGCACTACTACCCTGCTCCACTGCACATCCCTGGTTGTGCTACTGTGCATCAGCCCTGAGCCACTGTGCATCCCTGGTTGTGCCATGGTGCAGTTGGCATGATATTCAGTTGTGTTGCTCAAGTGCACCTTGGCCTGTGCTGTGTTTGAATATTGCACATGTTGTGCATGGGCACACTGCACTTGCACCTGCTCCTGCTATTGCACTGCTTTGTGGTGCAGTCCGAATATCCGGGCCTCTGAGTAAAATGCTGCTCACCATATAGGGGCACTTGTGACTTTCCCAAGTTCAATTGACTTAATCTGCTAACTAAGTAATTGTCAATGACTACCTAAAAGATTTGCAAATATTTACTATAATTATCATCCATCATGTGTTGTTTTGCCTTTATGTTCACATTTAGTCAAATTCACAAATAACATTTTATGTATTAGCAAATGTTTAAATTTCCTTTAAAAGAAGAAAAAAAATGAACTTATTCCTGCAGACAAACATTTGTCACCTGTCTTAATGACATCTTGTTATATACTACATTAAATTACTACACAAATCAATATTTACATATACATTTATATTTATATCACTGCAGTTTAGCAATAAAGCTTTTCTTGATTATAAAGCCAAATTCCTAATAAAGTTATAAATGTAACATTCAATAAAAATGTTAAATCACGCTATGAATAAAGTTGCATTTACTACACTTTCTTACCATTTACTAACTGTTTAGCACAAGTCCAAAAGGTATTAGCATCATAAGATGAATGGGCAAATCTGCAAAAACATTGTCAAACTATTTAAAACAATAAAGAATATCTCCAAAATAAAGAATTAAATAGAGTAAACAAGTTCCAAAATTAGTTTACCCTAACAGAGCTCTGTAAGTGTTTAAGTAGCTTTTCTGAAAATGAAAACAAAGTACCACTATTAAGTCTTATTAAACAGACTAACTGCATTCAAAAAGAGCTTAAGTTCTGTAAATGTCAATGTGAATTCATACATATTTTAAAAGAACTTTTAAAAGATGCACTTACAGAAAGATTCCTTTCAAGTAAGCATAGTTTTGTAGAGTAGTGTGGCGTGGCAGTCCCTCCAGTGTTCTCTGCAGGTGTAGAGGTGCTGCGCCAATGCCTAACTCTGTTTAAATAGGCAAGGAATCGGGCATCAGGTAATGCACGTCATCACACAGGTGTCAACCTCTCATGATGCTTGCGCTCACTCTGGGTGCCCGACCTGCTTGTAAAAGCAGCACCATATAAATAATACGGTGTCCTGCCTATTGCTGTCTTAGATAGAACATATTAAATTAACTACTCAAAAAGTTTTACTGCTCTCGGAAGACTATACAGGCATGAAATTACATTTAAAGAAATCAACATCCACATCCATTATTCATAAACAAATACTTTCAAACTGGAAGTATACCCCTAGTGTCAATGACATGTCTACTACCAAAACAGATTAAGAAATGTATTAAAAAGTGCTCGCCAGATACAGAGTGAGGCGGGGAAAGGTGGGGGAAAAATATTAATAAATCCATCATGTACTTTTTTTATTAAATGATAATAGTAACATGTTAATCCCCTAAGTTGAACCGTTAATGTAAAAACTAGTACTTAAATTGCACGATGAGGAAAAGCGAGGGGAAGGAAAAAGGGAGATATTATAAGTAGCTGAATGCATAAATTCTGCTCATAAGCATTGAAAATAGCAGTCTGAAGTAAAAAAAGAGTGCTTTTATCATATCAATGTTAATTAATTATACTAGGATCACCATATATTTCATATTTACTACCTAAAATGGTACGCAATATGGGAGGTCAAAAAGGTAAAAAAAAAAAAAATTAAAGAAAGCAACCTTTTCTTTAAGTATACTGTACACTTTATAATCATCATATTTTTATACTTGAACTCAACCTACCATGTATTTCATGTTTAGTGACCACTATAGTACAAAATGTGGGAGATCAAAAGGTCAAAATAAAAAGTTTTTCTTAAAGCTGAAAAAGTAATTGTGCCATTATAATTGTCACATTTTGAATGTCAATAAACTTTCTATAAAATCGGCTGCCAGTCAATGCAATCATTAAGACCAAACCTTGGGTCAATGGCCTCAAATCTGTCAGTGTAGTAGGCCTCCATTATTAAAATGTTTTATTATAGTCCCTTCCCCTTGGATCGGGAAGTACCTTCTCTATCCCAGAAAATCTCAACTGTGGCAATTGATGTCCTTGTTCAATAAAATGTCTGGCAACTGGTGAATTCAGGTTTTGTTTCCTGATAATCACTTTTATGTTCTGTAATATGATTTTTAAGGAATCTTTCAGTTTTACCTATATAGATTTTATCACATGGACATTTTAATGCATAAATGACACCAACAGTGGAACAGTTAATAAATTGCTCAATAGTAATATCCTCATCTCTAGATGCATTACGTATTCTTTTAATCTTATATGCGTTATTACAATTGCTGCAATGACCACAGGGAAAATTGCCCTTTACTTCTGATAAGTTCAGAAAATGGGAAGGTTTAGTGTTTGGTATTTTTTGTTCAGTTTTCATAAGTCTATCACCTAATGTTCTATTTCTCTTGGGGACATTGAGTGGTAAATTTTCAAAAATCTGATGTCCCAAAGGTGTTGCTTGTAAAACTGACCAGTGTTTATTTATAATGTTCTTGATAGTAAAAAAAAAACCTTCATTACAGATAGTAGAAAAAATAATCTTTCCTTTATTCATTTGATCCCTATTAGATGGTGTTAATAAATCAATTCTGTCCTTCAGGGATACTTTATATTCTGCTGTCCATAAAATCTCATGTTTGTACCCCCTTGCCCTAAGTCTCACTGACATATTGGTTTGTACCCTTTCAAATTCTGATGGTTCAGTACAGTTTCTTTTGCCTCTAACCAATTGCCCATAAGGAATTGATTCAATCAATTTTTTTGATGAAAGCTATGTGCGTATAATATTGAATTCTTATCTGTTGTTTTGCGGCATTGTTTCATTACCAACCTATTACCACATTTATAAATCAATAGATCCAAGTATGGAATTTGTTCCTTATCATCATTCATAGTAAAAAATAAATGATCAGTACATTGATTCAAATATTGATCAAAACATTATAGCTCTTTTATTTATTTATTTTTTATTTATTTATCAAGTCTAGGATTACAAATACCTTTGAGCCATGGCTCTTTTACAAAGGTTCCACGTCAGAGAAATACAAATTATGGGGAACATCAAGACAGGCATTACAACAATGTGGACATTGCAAACAGAGTACAGATTAATACAGTTCAAGGGTAGCATTGTAACAAGGCAGCCAGCGGCATTTATCAGAGAAAACAGACAACAGATAAGAAGTGCCAGAGTCATAGGAAAGGGAAGAGGGTGGGGGGAGAAGGAATGTAGGAAGGGTGGCAAGAGGGTGAAAAGTGTAGCATTGGGTATACCAAGATGTGAGGGTAGAATCCAGTGGGGGGTGGGACAACTAGAGCAGAAAGGGAAGTGGAGAAACAAGGTTAAGTTGGGCAGTCACAGGAGCTGTTGGTAGTGAGATAGTCCCAGAGCCTAGTTTTAAACATACCAATAGTTGGGGCAGGGGAGATGGTTGGGCTGGGGCCATTGAACCAGAGTGGCGCTCAATAAGCAAAAGAACATTGTCCCTGTGAAGTGTGACAGTGGGGGACTTTCAGTAGCTGAAGCGTGGATCTCCTAAGGCACCATTTGTTAATTCAGTGTTGTAACAAAGTTGAGACCCCAGGAGGTGCAAGGCCAAGGTAGATTTTTTTCACCATGGAGCAGGTGAGAAACTTTATGCGGTTTGATAGTTGGAGCCAGCCAGTCTGAGTGTACAGGTCTCATGTGTGGGTGAGACGGTGAGCACTAGTGATGAGCCGACATGCTTTATTTAAGGCAGCCGAGAGGCATCTAAGGGTTGTGGTTGTGGCTAAGCCATAAATGGTGAGACCATAGTCTATTACAGAGATCACAGAGCTCAGGACTGCAACCTTCAAAGCTTCTGGCATGAGGTGTGGTCTGTGTTTGTAGAGAAGACCAAGCCGTGTATTAGCAGCTCTAGCTACATTAACTACATGAAGTCCACAGGAGAGATTAGGGTCAAGCTGTGTTCCTAAGTATTTGAAGGACCCCACCTGATCTAGAGTGTTCCTCTGGGTGGTGGAGATAGCCAAGTGGTGTAGCTTGTGTGGGTTATGAGAGCTGCAGAAGAGCATAGATTTGGTTTTCTTGTCATTGAGGACCAGTTTATGATCAAGAAACCATGTCTCTACAGAACTGAAACCAAGCTGAAGGTTGTGTTGAAGAGTAGCAGGATTTTTGTGAGTGGAGAATACAACAGCATCATCTGCATATAGTATGATCTGCTCAGAGCAGTGGTAAGGGAGGGAGTTTAAGAAAAGGCTAAAAAGGAGGGGTCCCAGTATGGATCCCTGTGGGACACCCGAGCAAACAGGCAGGGTGTTAGAAAGAGCGTCCACAATTTTTACTCTCTGTGACCGGTTTTCTAAGTAGTTTTTAAACCAGAGAGAAGAGTCAGGTGATAGCCCGGCATTCAGTAGTTGGTGTATTAGTAGTCCATGGTGTACTGTATCGAAGGCCTTGGAGAGGTTGACCAAAATGGCCCTGTGAGAAGGCTGTCACAAGGATTTGTGCAAAGCTCCAGTGAACTCAAGAAGGGCTGTGGTGGTGCTTGTGACCTTTCTGGAAGCCGTGTTGTTGTGGACAAGGTATATTGTATTTATCCAAGTGGTTGGTAAGTTGATCAGCCACAATGCGCTTAAGTGCCTTAGAGAGTGGGGGCAGTATGGAGATAGGGCGATAATTTGAGTGAATCATCTTGTCCCCACTTTTATGGACGGGTGTCACGGTGGCTGTTTTCCATAGGTCTGGGAATTTTCCACAGCTGAGAGAGAGGCTTAGGATTTTTGTTAATGGATAAATTACCTCATTGAGGGTGAGCAACAGAAGCTTAAGGTCCAGGGTGTCGCTACTAGATCTAGATTTAGAGATAGCTGCAGTAATATAGCGGCGAGCTTCCTTCAGCCTTACCTTCCTGAAGTAGAAGAGGGGATGGTTAGAATGAGGGGCTGAGGTATTTGGGGAGTAGGCCCTGTTTTCGAAAAAGTCATGGGGTAGAACAGCACTAAGGTCTGAAAAAGCCGTGTTAAAGATGTCTGCGATCACCTTGGGGTCAAGGGTTGAGGATCCATCAACCATTAACATGGCTGGAGAGGTTTTTGGCTGCTTCCCTGTGACATCCTTGATATTGTCCCAGAAAGCACGACCATTTCCCCATGTATTGGTGAAAGCACCTTTGTAATAGGTGGATTTCATTAGCCGTATGGCTTTTGTGCAGGCATTTTGTGCTTGTTTGTAATTTTGGATGTCCAGTTGTTTGCCAGTGGCTCTGGCAACTGCCCAGAGGTGATCCCTTAGTTTCAGCTGTGAGAGAAGAGCCACGGTGACCCATGGGTTAGAGAGAGATTTTGTTTTGCGCCTTTTAGCAGGGGCAAAGAGGTCGCAGGCTTTGTTGAAAATTGAGATGAAGTGATCAAGAGCCAAGTTAACATCTGTTGCTTCATAGATTGCAGCCAGTCTTGTAGAAGCAGGTGTTGTTTGAGATGTGGAAGTTTTCCATGAGGAAGGACTCTGCTAGTGATAATTTTGGGAGGGGGCTTAAGGAATTTGTTAGACCATGCACACATGACTGGGGAGTGGTCACTGAGTGAGTCTGGGAGAATGGTCGTACAAGAAATCCTTGTGGGGTGAGTGGTGAGGACCCAATCCAAGAGGGTACTGGTGCCAGTTTTGTAGTTAATCCTAGTAGGGGAGTAGGGGAGCTCTTGTTCAGTTTCTGTCCATATAACTAGGATGTCATCAATAAAACATTTCCAAAACCAAAGTTTATTTATGCATACATTCTTTTCACAATATATATATATATATATATATATATATATATATATATACTCATTCTCAAAGTGGCTTATGTAAATATTGGCATAAGATGAAGCCATACTAGAGCCCATAGCCATCCCTTTTATCTGTAAATAAAATTGTTTTTTAAACCGAAAATAGTCCTGAATTAAAATTGTTTCTGCCCATTTGACAATCAGTTCATTAGACGGTGTCTAAGATTGAATGCTAGTAGATGTAAGTCTCAAATAGTTGTGGGCAAAGTGGATGAAATTCGCTCCACGAAGTGATTGTGAAGTATTACGCAATGCAAAGCAGAGTACTTTGAGTTAAATGGGGAACGCAAAGTCCATTGAGAACAATGATTTCACGTTATTCTGCCTTCCCAAACCACTTCTCCACCAATTTTAAGGTGAAGTACATTGAAATCAATGTACTTCACCTCACTTCACCTTGTTTTTGAGCTCCAAAGGTGAATTTTGCAGTGCTTCATGGGATTGCAGGTCACATGGGCTCTAGATTGTTCTGCACAACCTCAGTTCTGTGTAGTGTGTTTGTAGTGGAAGATGGAGACAGTTTCCTTTCAGATCTCTGTGATTCAAATCCTCTAAAAGCTGTTAAAAAAGCCTTTTTGAGCTATTTTGTTTGCTCACAATTTAGTACATCGACTGTAGGAAACCCTCCTGTGCTCATATCATTGAGTGTTATTGTTTGTGTGTGGATTTTGAATGTTAATTTAGAACAGTCAGTCTCTGTGCTGTGAAGTGTGCTTTGGGGGAGGGGCACATCTGTTGTATAGTAGATTAACTAGGAAAAAAAGGCAGTCTTTCTGTTTTGGCTATATTTTTCTTGTATAACTGTGTTAATGTACACACAGTAATATTTTCAGTAATTCTTGACATTTTTTGCTGATTGTTGTAGTGCAGCAGTGTATAATTTCAGTTTGTCTAAATTAAACATTTGGTCATACCTCTCAACTGTACCACATTACGAGGAACGTTCCTCATTTTACTTCAAAAAAGCTCCCTGTTCCACATTTTGAGGACTTTTTCCACATTCAAAGTCAACATTTTAAAGCAAAAATCCATAGTAAATGATGGAAAAATTAAATTATTCAATTAATAACAGACTTTCTGAACATAAGTGCAACATTTTAACAGTGTTTTGAGCTTCTTAGGTAAAGATTTGATCAAGTGTTCCACATTTTGCCCATTTGTTCCACATTTCGACAGGCAATGTTCCACATCTGGGGGACAAAAGGTTGAGAGGTGTGCATTTGGTTATATTACTAAAGGTTTTCAATTTGCTATGCATTACTTGTAGTGTGTGTGTGTGTGTGTGCGCGATGCATGCCATTAAATCAGACACCTTTTATTGTGCCACAAAATAATTGCAGCAGTGTGAACCTGCTATCCACTGCACCTGCATGAACTTTTTATACTGCTTTGTGGTATCTTTACTGGTAGTGGACTGTTACTGTCATGCAGTCCCCCCTCAACTGGCAAAAGGTATTCTTATCCAGATTTTGATTTGTGGCTTGTGAGCACTGGTTAGGTGTTGTTGTGCCTTTGTGTCTGCATCTCTTGAGTGTGCAGCGCAATCTTAATCTGTCTGTGCGTTTGCCTACACGATTAGTTCTGGGAGACTTTGCAGTTTTTGTTACACTCTCATTTCACTTTTTCAGCTGTGGGGAATTTTCTGGACACAAGACAGTAGCATTTTGGGGATGCACATTAATTCTAGTGACTGCATGTGACCACTGCGCACATGACTGAGTGCGCCATTAATTCTGGGAGACTTTGCAATTCTTGTTACGCTCTCATTTCACTTTATCAGCACTGGGGAATTTTATGGACACAAGACAGTAGCATTTTGGGAATGCACATTAATTGTCTATCACTAAAAATACCACCAACAGCTTAATCTGGTTCAAGGTCAGTTGGCATTCATCTGTATCCCCCTCCCCCGGCTCGTGCCTGAAAATAGGCAGGATTTGTCTAGTGCACGTACCTGGTCAACCAAAACAAAACCAAAAAATTCTGGTGATTGTGTGTGACTACTGCATGCATGATGTCTGAGTGTGTCATTAATTCTGGGAGACTTTGGATTTCCTGTGTTCTCATTTCACTTCATCACACCAGCACTGGGGAGTTTTCTGGACACAAGACATGAGCATTTTGGGGATGCACATTAATTCTGGTGACTGTGTGTGTGAAGGGCTGCAACTATTATTGTCACTTTGCCTTACTTCATGTAAAGGCGGAATGAAAATGCGGAGTAATAATCACAAGGCGAAGTGAGCCTTTTGCATTGGCCATTCCGCGTAGTGGAGTGATAAGGAGAAGTGCCCACTTCGCAGGCACTTCACCAGTGAAATTTAAATTCGCTGCCTCTCTAGTCTCAAATGAAGCAGTCACAAAAACTATTGTCTGTGAGCAGGTTTGTGGTGCCTGGTGGCAGGAGGTTGAGAAGTGCTTTTTTTGGCTAAAAGACAGGTTTGGCATTGGATCCTCCCAGAGAGCTGTAGCCAACCAGTCCCAGTGTAAAAATCACAGGTGTAGGTGAAATGTGTGGACCCCTTGAGTAGTCTGCATGCCTTTTTCAGAATTCAGAGCAATGGATATCCTGTGCAATGAAGACACGGGGGCTGCTCCATGGATTATAAGACCATAGTCTACAATGGATATGATGGAACTATATATAGCAAGTCAGAGGGCTTCTGGAGCAAGGCAGTGTTTATGTCTATGTAGGAGACCAATCTTGACATTGACAGCCATGGCTACATTATCTGTATGTTTAGTATAGGATAGACAACTGTCTAAGGTGACCCTCAGGTATTAAAAATGTGGTATTTGTTCAATAGGAACTCAGAGACCTTTTCTGATGGTAAGTGTATGGGATTTGTGCTTGTTTCAGGTGCTGCGGAACATCATTACTTTGGTTTTCTTGTAGTTGAGATCAGTTTATGTTTAGAGAACCAGGTCCTCCACTCCACAAGCTGACTCTGCAGGTGAAGTTTCAGATGCTTGGAGTCATGGCTGCAGGATCAACAGACCAGTTGCCCCTTCCATCCTCTGTGCCCTATACATCCCATCTAGATCCCACCTAAAATGTATTTTAATTATGTGACAAAAGCACAGGCCATTAAACTGAGCTTGTGATTTGGGCTTGCTGCTTGACCACCTTCCCTCATGCTATTTTCAGGGGCAAGTAGTTTTTATGGAAACTAGAATTTGCATTTTTGGGATGAATCATTTCTGTCATGAGTAGGGGAACTTGAAGCACTTAAAGAAGGAAGAGAGGGAAACTGGTGTGCTTCTGGATTGATCTGGTTGACTACTGGCAGGGAAGGCTGCCTGTACTGTAGTGGGAGTGAAACCATGGGTTTCTGGGGACTAATGAACCCTTTCTTGGCTTTACTGTCATGCACCCAACTGTTATCCTCATGGACATACAATCCTAACTCAGAAACATAGAAACTGATGGCAGATAAAGACCACATGGACCATCTAATCTGTCCTTTTCTGTTGCATTGCTTATGTTGTAGACCCCTCCAGGTCTATGGCACTTTCTCTTACACCCCTTACTATACCTTATGATTCCATTGTGCTTGTCCCTAGCTCCTTTGAATCCCACCACTGTTTTTGCCCCCACCCCTTCCACTGGAAGACTGTTCCAGGAATCCACCACCATTTCTGTGAAGCAGTACATCCTCACATCTCCCCTGAATATAACCCCCCCCCACACACACACACACCAGCTTGGCCCCTCTTCTGGAGCACCTTTTCCTCTGAAACATACCTCCCACTTGTACTTCATTCACCCTCATGAGGTATTTAAAGGTCTCAATCATATCCCCCTTCCTCTCCTCCAGGTGTACATGTTTAATTCCTTTAGCCTCTCCTCATAGGACATTTGATGTAGACCCTGCACCATCATGTAGCCCTCCTTTGGATGACCTCCATCCTGTCTATGTCCTTCTTGAGATGTTACCTCCAAAACTGGACACAGTACTCCAGGTAGGGTCTTAACAAAGATATATAAAGTAGCAAAACCACTTCCATCTTCCTGCTGATAATACCCCTGACTATATACTACAGAATTCCACTCTATCTCCTGATCTCTTTGTCACAGTGTCTGGCCTTTGTCATCTGATATGATTATCCCCATGTCCCTGTCATGCATAGTTGCTGCTGGTTTCTCCCCCCCCCCTCCATTTTGTACTGCCTGCACCCCAGGGTTTCTGTGACCCAAGTGCATTATTTTGCACTTTCTGTGCATTAAACTTTAGCTTCAAAACTTTTGACCACTCCAGTCATTTCAGGTCTCTTTCCATCTTTTGCACCCACTTCGGAGTATCTGCCCTGTTGCAGATCTTGCTGTCCTTGACAAAGAGAGACCTTCCCTTCTAGTTTCTCTGCTATGTTGCTAATGAGGATATTAAAGAGGACTGGCCCCAGTACTGAACCCTGCAGTGCCCTGCTGGTCACTCTCCTCTCCTCTTCTCAGACTGAACTCTATGTACCACCAGCCTCTGCCTCCTATCCCCTGACCAGTTTCTTACCCAGGTTACCACCTTTATTACCCACCCCCATGCTACCCAGCTTGCTTACCAGCCTCCTATCTGGAACATTGTCAAAGGCTTTCCTGAAGTTCAAGTAGTCCATGTCCACCATGCCCCCCCACCCCCCTTGATCCAACACTTTGGTTTCCAAGTCAAAAACATATATCATATTTGTTTGGCATGACCTCCAGTCTGAAAAGCCATGCTGTCTCAGGTCTTGCAGTCCATTGGATTCCAGGTGCTCCACACTTCTTTCATTTCTATCAGTTTCCCTACTACAGATGTCAGGTTGACAGCCTGTAACTTCCCACCTCCTCCTTGCTACCACTTTTGTGAAGTGGGACTGATTACGTCTGTGCTTGTCCAGTCCTCCAAGACAACTCTGGTCTACACAAACCTGCTAAACAAGTCTGTCAGGGGTGCACTCCCAGACACTGTTCCATCATGACCAGCTCCTCTTCCTCCATCACCACTTTCAGAACTTGTACTTTGTGGAACTGACATGATGGAACATACTGGAATTATACTATGAAAGGAAAACGCTTAAAAGATGTGAGCTCATGTGTACAGTAGCTCCGATAGCCAGGCATGCACATTTGCTTATTGTCTTTTGTTGATACAGAAATTGTCCAATTTTGTCTTGAATTGTTCTTTATTTTTACTAATTATAACCTCAGTCGGTAAAAAATTCCATATATTTATGATGGGTTGTGTAAAAAACGTTTAGTCTGTTTGTCATATTTGCATTGGTGCCTGATAAATGCAGTGGATGGCCTCTTGCATCTATTTCTATGGATCTGAAATTTAAATTTAATTCACACATCAAGTACTCATCCTGTATAATGTTAAATCTTTATAATAAGTCTCCATATTTTCTTCTGGTTTCCAGTATCATTATATGTAATTCTAAAAGCCTTTATTCGTGTTTGAATTTGCTTAGCCCTTGATTATTTCACCTGTTCTTTTAATAAAGCATGTGACATCTATGCCCCATTAGCAAAAGTGCAATCCAAGAAACGTAATGCCCCCTGGGTCATGCTTGCACTGTTCCAACAGTTAAAGCACAGAGATGATCTCTGGCATAAAACAGTTGCATCCAGCAGGCAGACAGGCAAGCAGCTCATAGCAGATGCACTTGGGTGATAACACAGGCCAAATTGGGCTACTACAAAATGACCATTGCCTCCTCCTGGGGGAATGCTTGGTTGTTCTGGGACAATAACATGGAACTCAATGGCAAATCCCGGCTCCCCCCCACTAACTGTCAACAACGTCCCTACTACTGACCCGCTGGCCATCTCCAACTGCCTCAACTCATCATTTTCTGACCTTAGTACAGTACTCTCAAATAACTTCTTTGACCCCACTCTTGCAACCTCGCCCCCTAACACCCAGCATCCCCCCCTTCCATCTCAGGGTGATCTCTACGAATGAGGCAAGGCCTTATCTCATTAAAGCAGTCAGTGGCTCTTGCTATTGTAAAGATTCTTTTGATATGAGAATCTTACATCTAGCACTACATACAGTCCTCTCCCCACTGACTGACCTCATTAACTGCTCCCTAAGTCTGGGGAAGTTCCTGGCAGCCTGAAAGACTGCCACAGTCACCCCAATACAGAAGAGTGGTGACAGCACCTCCACCAATAACTACCATCCCATATCCATTCTCTCACCACTCTCGAAAGCCCTCAAAAAAATGAAAGCCACCCAACTCACTGAGTATCTGCTTGCTCATAACCTACTTAGGAGTGAGCAGCATGGCTTCAGATCTGGGCATAGTACAACTATGACCCTCACTGAGTTCACTAACTTTATTCACTCTGCCCTGGATAGAAGACACCTAGCTGGAGCTGTCTTCATCAACCTGTCAAAGGCCTTTGATACAGTCTCCCACCCCTTACTCTTAAGCACACTCCGCCACCTAGGTCTGTCCCAAGGACCAGTCTCCTGGTTTACCAGTTACCTCACAGCTAGATCACAATATGTCAAAATAAACAACATCCTCTCAACCACCCTGCCAGTCCACCTTGGGGTTCCCCAGACCTCCATCCTCGGCCCTCTATTATTCAGCATCTACCTAAACACCTTGCCCAATTCCTGCTCTGGCAAACTATTACTCTATGCAGACAACACAATTCTTTTTGCCTCGCACCCAGATCCCACAGTATTGCAGACCTCCCTCCAACACACATTTAACCAGATTGAAAACTGGTTCATAGACCAAAGACTTGTGGTCAATGTAAAAAAGACAAAGACCATGTTCTTTGTCCACCAACAGAATAAGGTCAAGAATGCACAGCTAACAATCCTCTCCCACTATCTCCTTCCTCTAGAACAGGTCCATACATATAAATACCTGGGCCTTACATTTGATTCTAGCCTCTCCTTCCATTCACACATTGGCACTCTATCATCTGCTGTAAATGTTTGTTTAGGCCTATTGTATCGGCACAAGGATTGCCTACCTCTGGAAGCCCTTAATCTGGCTGTCACCTCCTCAGTCCTCTCCCTTGTCGATTATGGGCTCACTATCTACTCGGCTGCTGACCACACAGCCCTTAACAAAATTCACCTGGCAATAAAAAAGGGTGCAGACTCCTCTCTGGAGCAGACAAGCGTACCCATACACGTACCCTATATGCCCTGACAAATCTTCTCACTCTGGATGAAAGGCTATTTTATTAAACATGTCTCCTCACAAAGAAAATGTACCTGGGACTTACCCCTTGGGGGTTTCTGCCTCTCTCCTATCCTCCCACACCTTAGTGAACACCCACACTGCCAACCGACAGGTGTGGTCCATCCTGAGGGTTAGAACCTCCTTAGCACAAAGATCATTCCCACACAGGGCCCCAGTCCGATACAAAAAAACTCCCCTCCAATGTCTCCTATATCTCAAAATTAGGACCTTTCAAGTCAGCCCTCAAGGAACACATTCTCACTTCATGGCGCTGTCAATGTATCAGCTAGTGCCGGGTCATCTATCTATAATTTTATGGGACCACCCCGCCACTGAGCTCCTACCGATAGGGCTACCAAACATTACCTATTAACAATGCCTCCTCTGGCTGCACTCGCAAGATATCTCTCTAATTCTCTACTTCGCTGTAAATATCAAACCTGTTACTCCTTCCCTCTATCAGCAAACTTATTGTTCTCTTGAAAACTGTAAACTATAGTGCTCAGTAACACCTTCAATGCAATGTATCGCCGAGCTTGATTCTGCAGTATTGTATAACTGAAAAAACTGTAACCTCTAGCTGCCATTCTATGTCTATATGTATTGTTAGTATTTGTTTTTTTCTGATGTGGAGTCTTTGTCAATGAGTCCTTGACTCAAAGGTTGTAATCCTAAAGTATGTTAAATAAATAAATAAATAGATTTGGTTGGCCCTTTCTGCACCTTTTTTACTTGATTTCTTTCCCCTGTCTTGTATGGGAACAAAAACTGTGAAGCATAGTCAAAATGTGGCCATATGCATGCCCTGAATAATGGCAGAATAATGTCCATCTCTTGATTTGATATTTATTTTGATTGCCCATATTGTGTTGTTTGCTTTGGCAATTACTATGTTGCATTATTTTTTGTTATAAATAAACTACTTATTGCCCCAGGTCTTTTTCTATCTGCTTCTTCTAGTATAGTGTTGCACAGTCTATGGCCTCGATATTAAAAGGGGTTGCACCTGCCACAACCACAGAAATGCACCCCAGTGCTGTTTTCAAAAGGTGGAACTGCACTGTGCAATTTCTAAAGTGCCACAGTGCAAAGATAATGTATGCGGCACATCTCCAGGGGGTGTGTCCATGCATATGTGGCACATCCTGATATGTAGCCCGGGATACGTGATGCATCTGCCACCACATCCCAGAGATGTGCCACATACGTGCACACAACATTGAGCCTGTAAAAAAAGGCTCAACTGGTAGCCACCCACAGGCAGGCTGCTGTAGTGCAGGGCACAATACAGCAGCCACCAGTCATGGGTGGCAACCCCCCCAAACACACAATCTCCTACCATATGCCCTAGTCTAGTGGATCCCCTCCCTGCCCATAACCTCAATCCCTGAAATAAAGATATTGTTTGTCTGTAGTTCAGTGGATCCCTCCTCATCTATAACCCCGATCGCTTGTGAGCCGATTCATTTTCTTGCAGTCCAGTGGTACCCCTCATCCTCACTCACACAGGACCCCAGTTCACTTATTTTCGTCAAGTCAGCGAGTAGCAAAACCCACCTGCATACTAGAAGTTTACCTTCCGAATGACAGCTATAGAGGAGTTGTAGCAATATTGGTCCACATCAGAACTAATGGTTTGCAGTGCATATTGTCAAAGTCATTCACAGGGTTGTGAATGCCTATTGCAGTATGCACTGCAATCCTATTGGTCCACAATATGGACCAATGTGCTTGCAGCAAATACTGTAAGCTGTCATTCGGCAGGCAGCCATGGAAGTGTGCAGGTGGGTTTACTGCCTACTGATGACTAGGGTGGAGCTGGATGGGCTGGGTGTCCTGTGTGGGTGGGGAGTACCACTGGACTACCATGGAATTGAACCATTTTTTCTTACAGAGATCGGGGTAACGGGCTTGAGGGGGAGCCACTAGACCACCAAGGAAGCAAAGAAACTTTATTTTGGGCAATCAGGGTTACAGGAGGGGAGGGTGGTACCACTGAACCACCAGGGAATTACATGCTTCATTATTATGGGGCTTGAGGTACTGCATGGGGAGAGGGTTACCACTGGACCACCAGGGAAATTAATTTTACATCATTAAGGGGTATTGGGGTTATGGGTGGAGGGGTACCACTGGACCACCAGGGAATAAATGCTTCTTTTTTTATGGGGCTCGAGGTATGGGATAGAAAGTGGGGAGCCACTGGGCTTCCACTGACAGTACCACATGCTGTGCAGGGCACCAGGCACATTCGCTGGCCAGCCCTGGAACAACTCATGCAAATGGGTCCGTAATAACATGCAAATAGACCCATTTTTGTCTTGCATGCATTATGGCCCAATTTGCATATTTGGGTCTGAATATCAGGAATTTCCTCCTGGTGTATCTCTGATGTGCTGGTGCAGTTTCTATTCCTGGAATTCAGATCTGTCTGGAGATACACCTATGCACTGTAGTTGCGCCACAGGTATTTTTTGATATATTCAAGTGAGATGCACCCTGGCACATCTCTTTTGAATATATCTCTTTGTTGCTCCAACGCAACTCAGTTGTGCGGAGCAACCACTTGCACCTTTGCCAGGTGCACTTTGAATGTCTAGCCCTATATGTATATTTGGTGGGGGGCGGTTCTGCCAAAGTGCTTTAATTTTTACTTGTTTATGTTAAAGGGCATTTCCCATTTTGTTGCTCAGCTTGTTCTTTTATCTAGATTATTTTGTATGGTTTACTTTTATTCCTCATTTTCAAAGGATCCCTCAAGTTATGCATCACATGTGTATTTTGCAGAATGGCATATTAGACTTGAAGATATATTACTTAGACATATTTGAAAGATATGGGACCCCAGTTGGATCCCTGTGGTACTCCATTGGCTACCTGAACTTGTTTTGATATGTAGCCATTTCTTATTTTTTGCGTTCTGCTTGCTAGCCATGATTTTATCCAGTTTATTAACCTGGCATCTGTATTTTGATTATTTTAATTTTTGGAATTATTGCCCAGTATGGGACCAGATCAAAATGCCTTGCTAAAATCCAAGAAAATTACAACCTAAGGAGTCTGTTCACCAAGTTATTGCTTATTTGTTAATAAAAACATAGTAAATTAATGGTGCATGATCTGCCTTCCCTAAAACCATGTTTGATTCTGATCTAGATTACTTATTGATTGCCTGGTTTTACTTTTGATTATAATTTCCAGTATTTTTCTAGGAACAGATGTCAGTCTAATTGACCAGTAATTACTGAACATGTGTTTGTCACATGTTTTTATGTTTGCTTGCATGCATGTGCAAGAAACATAGTGCCACATATGAATTTTCATAGGTGTGCCACCCCGCTTCCAGTGCCCTGCTCCTTCTTACAGACGTGGTCTCACCCCACCAATAAATGTCCGAGCTGTCTGTGACAGCAGTTCAGATGCAGTGGCATACAGTTCAAAGCAAAAGACCGCTACAATGAGTGGTGGTAACATATAAGCAATTTGCATACTGCCATCAGCAGGCAATTTACATACTGCCGCCGGCAGTATGCACAGTACCTACATGAACAGCTGTCATAGACAGCTTCATTTTTTCTTGGATCCCCCTCAACAAATACCCAAGTAGCATGCTGGGAGCCCACCCCAGTGTGCTCTTGCGCTCCCTCCACTCTCGCACACTGTATGGCCAATGGGGTGCCCAATCCCCCATTGGTTCCAAACAACCTTCCAGGTGCCATACTGGGAGCCCACCCCACCATGGCAAAAGTCCATATGGCTGATGGGGTGCCCAATCCCCCATCAACTCCACTGCCCCCCAAAAAACTTTCAGCTGCCATGCTGGGAGCCCACTCCAGCATGGCAAATATCCTGCATCATCTACAAAAAAAAAAAAACACCTATAAGAAAAAAAGTTTCCTCATTGACTCTCTCACCCTTCCTCCAATCTGCACCCACCCTCTGCATATCCCACCTCCCCCCACACCCCCACGTTACCCCATACTTACCTCCAGACACCAGCGCAATGATCTTCAGTGGACTGGGAACACGTCTGCACTCTTCAAAGTCAACTGCAAACTGAAGAAATGCTGGTAAACTGTATAATGGCATACATGGGTTTTTTTCAACTTTGGTGCATATCTTGGCAATTTTGGGGAATTCTTTCACCAATTTTTCAACATAGGGTTCTTGGGACCCCACCTCATGAACTCAGTCACTGTCATTTTGTTATTCGGTCCTGAAAGGTGATTTCATGGTCACTGCGAAGAACAACCTTTTGGGACAAATTAATGAAACAACAGTGTCACAGTTCATGAGGTAAGTCCCCAAAAACCGTATATTGAAAACTTGGTGAAAAAATTCCTGAAAATGACTGTTTTATGAGCGTGCATTGTGCAGTTGAGAATTTTTAATATTTTCAGTCCAAATTTTCAACATTGCAATTTTACCTCACCTCCTTATGAACAGTACCAATGTCATTTTTCACATCTTGTCCAAAATGTGTTTTCGCACATGTAGCGCACATTGGCACGGTTGGTGTGCAAAATCAATGTTCAGGACACATTAAGAAAATCACAGTGACACTGTTCATGAGCAGAGGTGTTAAAATGGCTATGTAGAAAATTTGGTGACAAAAGTCCATAAAATGACTGTGTTACGAGTGTGCATTGCGCAATTACCTCCCTCCCTCGTATGTTCATGAATTTGTAATATTTTCAGTCCAGATTTTTATTTTTCCACACCTCCTTATGAACAGTACAGCTGTCATTTTTCACACCCATGCCGAAATGTGTTTTTGCAATCCAGCACAGAATAGCATGGTCGCTGTGGGAAATTAGTGTTCAGGACAGATTAAGAAAATCACAGTGACACTGTTCATGAGCAGAGGTCCCAAAATGCCTATGTTGAAAATCTGCTGTAAAAATTCCCCAAACTAATTACATTACATGTGTGCATTGTGCAGTTTCTACACATGCTTGTGACTTCACCAGTTTTTTATATTTTTACTCCAGATTTTAACGATGCCGTTTTTTACACCTCCTCATGAACAGTACACCTGTCACTTTTCACATCCTGTTCAAAATGTGTTTTGGCACCTGTGGCGCCAAATGGTGCAGTCACTGTGCAAAATCACCTTTCTGCTAACAAACTGATAATGTCACTGTTCATGTGGTGGGGTCACAAAAAGTCCATGTGGAAAACCTGGAGTAAAAATACCAAGAAATGCCCAGGGCGTTAAGGTTTTCGATCAGAACACCCTACCCTGTAGGGACTGACAGGCAGCAGGGTTCTGACTTGGGATTGTTGACAGTAATGTCCATGCCATTCCACCCCCACCCGCACCCTGCAGTAGGTGACAGGCATTGAGGTGCACCTTGGACCTTTTGCCTCTAGAGTTCACCCCATTCTCCTATACTATGCCCATTTCAGTGTATTTCCTTATGGAATGAAGTGAATGTAAAGCCCAAACACCCTAAGGCACAGCTCGACACTTGTCAGTGTCTGAAAGGTAGGGTGAGGTGAAATGTCTTGACCGTCATGGGCGATGACCCAAAGGCACATCCCAATGCATGTCCATCTCTGCAGGGTGAGGGTGGAGTTGGCGTCAGTTCAATACTTCAATGCCATTCCTATACTGCATCTGTCTAACTCTTGCAATTCCACTTCTAATGCCAGCAAACAAACATTCGGCATTGACAAATGCTTGTTATGTATGGGTACTACCATCACAGTGTTCTTGCCCATTGACTAACTTCCAGTTTAATTGGTGCTTCATAAATAATTTTTAATGTAGGAACAATGTTATATTTATTATTAATTTTAGTATTGTTGTTGTAATAAAATCTAGTCCTGGGAATAAGTCTGATTAAAAGTTCTTGATTTTATCAATAATTTTAGCTCACTTTTTATAATATCTTCTAAACTATCTCAGGCTGTTTATTTATTGGAGCACATGCTGATATGAAATACTCATTTAATGTTTTCTGCCATCTCAAGCAGGTAGCTAATAGTTTTATGGTGTACTGTTATTGGTCCAGTTTTAGAAGTTGACTTTTTCAGTGAGTTGATATAACCATAAATGGCATTCCTACTTCCCTTTTTCCTGTCACTACCAAATTAAATTCCATATGGGTTTTCACTTTTGTGATTGCTTGTTTTTTTTTTCTGCAGTTTTGTTCATTGTCCTGTTTTTAACAGTTTTGTTTTCTAGATATGCTCTGTGTGATTTGTTTTTCATGTTTATTCATTTTTTTGGCATGTTTGGTTAAGGGGGTTTATGCCCTTGATTATTGTATCTTTTTGTTTGTTTGTTTTTGGAAGATACTTAGTGCTGATTTTAAGCATGGTTTCTTTGATGGTCTGCTACAACTCCTCCAAAGATTTATTTGTTAGTAATGAACACCACTTTATTTTCTTTATTTCATCCTTGATTATTTTCTTCCTTAACTGAGTTACAATATTGTAAAATCTGTTAATTTTTTTTGTGGTTTTTGCAGTATTAATTTCTGCAAGAACACTATTATGGTTGTTGTTGCGTAATGGTGACCTCAGCTTCAATGTTGTTTATTCAAACTTTATGGGAGGACATTACAAGGTCAACAATCTTGTTGCATCTCATTGATACATTCACATGCTGCATTAAATTTAGTTGCTCAGTGATGTTAATAAAAGGTCTGCTTGCTGGTGATGATGTCACATTTGCCAAGCCTATATCCCCCATATTAAGGTATTCTAAAAATATATCCCTCATTGTGCATGCTTTTTCTAATAGAGTGCTGATCTATTCAGTGATTGCTCTGTTGGAATCGTGGGGTCTGTAACAGTTTCCATTTGTGAGGTTTTTAACAGTACCACTGGTGATCATAACCTAAATTGTTTTGGTGTTATGATGTGATTGCTCAGCCTTATTTGAGATGTTTATAGATGTCAGACTTTCTTAATACAGATGCCAATTCCTACCCCTTTTTTTATTTTCTCTATCTTTATGATATAACACATAACCTTGAATAGATATACCTCAGGAATTGTTGTTGGACCACCAAGTTTCAGTTATGGCTATTAGGGGGATATGATCAAGACCTTTAAATAATGCCTCTAGTCCCTGTTTTTTTTTTAAGCTCTGTGCCTTAGGGAGTATGACTAGACAGTTATTCACTGATATTTTTTAATTGTTGTACTTTTGGTTATGCATTTAGTTATTGCTTTGTTGAATTTTTGGAGGTAAAATTGTTTGTTTCTCCCTATTACTTAGTTTAAATGTAAATTATTCAGTACAGTCTCATTGTTTTTCACTAGCTTTTGGGCTCCCTAATTGTTCTAGCCTGTCCTTTGAACATATTTGGAACATGTCCCTGAACAGTTTCTCATTATTTGTGATTATATTGTTTTTTTTACATCAGTTTCACAGTCTAATGTTTATTCTTTGGAGTATGTGTTTTTTTCTGCAGATGCTCAGGTAATGTCAATATGCTAGATACAGCTACCACTCCCCCTTGCTCCCGTAGGACTCTAACAAGTTCAGTTAAGTCATGGCATATAGCTTTTTCATGCGAGTAGCCAACATCATTAGCTTCAATATGTAGTGCTATTGCTGGTTTAGTTCCAATGTGTTAAAGCAGTTTGTTTATTCTGGTTTCTATATTTTTTATTGTTGCTCCCAGTAGGCATGTTGCCATGGTACTTTCTCCATCAGGTTTACAGATAGTAGAGTCAGTGAAGCAAATAACAGAGTCTCCTATTATGATTTTTTGTTTCAGTTTATCTTTTACAGTGATAGGTTGTGGAGTAGGAGTTTCAGATTATCTAGCACACTGAAACAGTTTCCAGTTGAGATCTCTTTGTGTAAATGATGACTAGCCTTTTGTCTATGTTTATTTTTTGTATGACTTGGGATCATATACTATTCCACATGTGAATCAACAGGTTCAGTTTCTTCCCTATCACCTTTTTTGATTTCCTTCTGCAAAGGAGGGCTTATTAGGTATGTCATCTTCCTATGCATCCCTGTCTCCTCCTGTTCTCTTTGTGCTTTCTATGTGTACAACAGAGATGACATGGTGCAACCCCTGTCTGATGTTAACAATGATGACTCCCAATAGTTATCTGTGATCCTTAAATGCTCACATGACATGCATGCACAGCTCATGGACAAAATGCACTGATGTACAACTCATGGAGTGTTAGGGAAGGGTGACATCACCAGGCCCCCTCTCCCTCATTGACAGTTCACACACCCAGTGAAAGGTCTTGTATCTCACACAGTAGTCTACTTTTCACTCACTGACTGGTGAGAAGACTTACACAACACAGGAAAAAAGTGAAATTCACGTTCATTCATAGCTCAGTCAGTGAGTAGCTGTGGTGGTGAGAAGAGGGTTGTGTTGCTCATTGACAGGGGGATCATGATGAGGGGGAGCAGGGTGGTGAGTGATTACCTGAGAGGGTGAGGGGGCCACTAGACCACCAGGAATTGCTCGGTGCTTTTAGGGGACAGAGATTAGGGACCAGGAGAGATCACTAAACTACCAGGAATTGTTTGTATAAGGAGATGGTGATTGAACATTGGGGAAGGGGGGAGAGACCACTAGACCACCAAGACATATATATTTATGATATGGGGATGGCAAACAGTGATGGGGGAGGGACACCAGACTACCAGGGAATGGGTTACTTTCCATTTGGGGACTACACTATGGAAAATAATTTTTACACATTAGATCAGCGATCGGGGACTGGGGAGGGACTACTGCATTGTGGAAAATAATTTTTACAATCAGGTTGGTGATCGGGGACTGGGAAGGTACCACTGCGCTATGGAAAATAATTTTTACACATCAGGTCAGCGAGTGAGGACTGAGGAGGGACCACTGCACTATGGAAATTAATCTTTACACAGGGTCAGCAATCAGGGACTCAGGGGTGCACTGTACCTTCACCAACCACTAGGCTTGCTCTAATTACCACAAGGTTTTGGTCAGCGGCAATTTCTCCATGCAAGGGCCTTCATTGCATGGCGCAGAAACATTGTGAAAGTCACTGTGGGGATATGCAGGTCTTCTCTCCCTCATTTGCATTGTGGTCCCCCTACCATCTTTACCCAAGAGCAAACCCAGTTTGCATGGGCAACCTGGGCTTTGTGAATACCAACTCTGGGCAAAACCCAATTTGTCCTGGGAAAACTGGGTTTGTGAATCTGGCCCTAAATCTTTCAACCCCCTGCATCTTTCTCAGTCTGCTAAGTTCTGCCCTACTCCTGCTGCAGAGCTTGTAGCTACCAATGCAGACTCACAATGTGCTCGCTCTCCTCTTCTTTTCAGCATGATTTTAGTAGCCTGCCTGCCTGAAACTACAGTAAATGTAACGAGAACTATTTAACTGGACTGATAATTCACAATTCTTCATTTTTTTAAGTTTACTAATCAAAAGTCACTTGTTTTAGTATAAAATGGAGCTCCTTCAGTAGCCAGTGACACCAGGGGTCCTTCCACTATGAGACAGAAAGAGCTGAAAATTGCATTGGGTGTCATTAATTGGATGTAACAGGTTATATGGTTTCCCAACAACTTGGACATGCTCAGTGTGCGATCCCTGTAAAGAGTGCTGTGTCATGGAGTCAAAGTACAAAAGGGAAACCAGTTTCCTTCAGACCTGCTTCACTGTTTTCCAGAATGCCAGATTTTTGCATGTTCACCCAATCCAAACTCAGCATCAGCTCATCCTTAAACATTTGGTATCACAGGTTGAAGTTTACTTGGTTCTGTAGGACAAAGGAAGGCTGAAGCCCATCGAGATTGTTCCCCACCACATTCAGTGGGAATTTTACTCCCTGAAGTTAGTGAACTGTATGCATTGGTCTAGACCTCTTCTGAATGAGTGAAAGGAATTACTATCAACCAGATCTTGTGGCAGGCTATTCCACAGTCTGGGGGCTCTAACTGTAAAATAATTTAATCTTTTATCATTTCTAGATTTGGCCACATCAATTTGTTTGTTGTGTAGCCATGGTACAATCTTTCTCTGGGAAAATTTTAGACCACATTGCTCCATCAAGCCATGAGATTTATGGATTCTATACAGAAAGAGCAGGTCACCTCTGCTTCACCTAGTTTGAAGGAAGTGGAGCCCAGTTTCCTGCAGTCTAGCATAGTAGTCACTATTAGCCAATCGGGGAACCATTTTTGTTGCCCTCCTCTGAATTTTCTCGACCCTGTCTATGTCCTATTTAAGATAAGGGTTCCAGAAAGGTGACCCATAGTCAGAATGGGGCCTTACATGGGTTCTATAAAGGGGAATAATACATTCCTCGGTCCTGGATATGAATGTATGTTTAATACAAGTGAGCAATGCATTCGATGTTTCGGCTACTTTAATATATCGATCAGATGAAGACAGTTTGTTATTGACAATAACCCCAAGGTCCCGCTCATTTACTGAAACTTTCAGAGGGGTATCATTTAGGAGATAGGTCTGTATCAGGTTATTTTACCAAAATGCAGTACTGTGCATTTTTCAGACTTGAGCATCATACCATTAGAGGTTGCTCAATGTTCAATAATTTTCAAGTTATTTCTTAAAATGGACCTGTTAGTGTCAGTATTTACTAATCACCCAAGGTTAGAGCCATCAGCAAATTTTGAGAGGTGATTGAATGCACTAACCTGCATATCACTGATAAATATATTAAATAGAGTTGGTCCAAGGACCGAACCCTGAGGCACCCCACTGGTCACACTCCCCACATCAGAAAGAATGCCATTTATTCTGACCTATTGTCTTCGGTTGGACAGCCAACAGGTAATCCATTAACTAGCAACTGGGAAAAACCTAAATTATGCATTTTATCTAAAAGTTTATCATGTGGTACCTTGTTGAATGCCCTGCTATAGTCAAACAGGATTACATCCATGGGGTTACCTGAATTGAGTCCCTTACTTATACAGTTGTAAAAGGGTACTAAATTAGTTGTACAGGAATTCCCCTGCCTAAATCCATGCTGTGTATGATCAATGATATTTTTTGAGATTATTTCTTTATCCAGAATGTCTTTGATCATTTTCTCAGTTAATTTACATATAACCAACGTTAGACTTATAGGACAGCAATTTGCAGGCCTAGAATGATTACCTCTTTTAAAGATCGGTATGAATGTAGCGTTAGACAAGTTTTGGGGAATAAGACATTCACGGAGAGATTTATTAAAAATAAGGGTTAAGAGCTTTGCTATAGCCTCAGCTGTTTCCAACAGAAATCTAGAGTTGATATCAGGTCCTGGACTTGATGTCTTTTTTAGTGAATGCAAGTTCTAAGTATATTGCAAGTATCCACAAACTGCTACAAATTCAACAGAATGTTTTCCTTGACTGTTCCTTCTTTCAGAGACATAAAGCCCAATGCACAAAGCTCCCAGCATGATACAAAGGGTGTGCACCACAGAGAATGGTGCAAAGTGCCACTTGCACTAAAAGATGCACCAGGAGCCATTCACAAAGGCAGCCTGCATTGCCTGCAGGCTGCCTGCCTCAAACAGGGCTTGCACCACTAGTGTGCCACAGAATGGGCTCAGGCAAGGTGATAGGGGTGTGCAAAGATGCAGGCTGCCAAAGCTTCTCAACTGGGATTCACAAAACTCACTCAGAGGGTCAATTTCTACATACCTTTAGACCAGTCAGGGCTGGTCTAAGGGTACTTTGAAACTCTACCACTGGTTGAGATGAACACTTTGTGGAAAAGTGCTGCTGCCCTCCGTGCCAGCCCCATTCACCCCTTATATTACATAAACATTCCTGGTAGTCTAGTGCCCCCAAGTCCCAATCATTCATTATAGTAATATAAGAATCCCTGGTAGTCTAGTGCCTCCAAGTCCTGATTGCTCATCATATAATTATAAGAATCCCTGGTAGTCTAGTGGCCCCACCAAGCCCTGATCTCCTGTAATATAACTTAATATCCTTGGTGGTCTAGTGGACCACTCCAGCCCTGATCCCCCATTATGTGACAACCTAATATACCTAGTGGTCAAGTGGACTCCCACCCCACAGTGCTCTACCACTCCGCTCCCCCATCCTATAACCGATCCAGTGACTGGCATAGCCCACTGCTCACCACCATGGCCAGCAAACGAATGAGCACTGAATGAATATGTATTATATATAGTACATGCTCAGTGAATGAGAACTATAATGGGTAATTGGGACCCAGGGGCACTAGACTATCATGGATTCTTATATTAATATAATGGGCGATGGGAACTTCGGGGGCACTAGACTACCAGGGATTCTTATAATAATATAATGGGCAATTGGGACTTGGGGGGCACTAGACTACCATGGATATATATAAATTATTATAATGGGCAATTGGGGCATGGGGGCACTAGACTAACAGGGATGTAGTACAATTGTTCATTATCATGGGACTCTCTGGGTATTTCTGTGGTTGATCAGGGGATCGGGATGGGGTGACCACTTGCATTTTCTGCAAGGATCCTGCAACAGACCTTTCCTGTGGGCCATCTGTTTGCCATGCAGGTGAGGTTACTACAAGTGTGGGGACAGAGGTGCTGGGACCCCTCCTATACCAGAATTTGATGCAGGGTCCCCGGCACACTGGACTTTGATGCAAACTGCTGTTTGCCACAGCTCGCACCAATCTAAGCCTGTTTTGTGAATTGCGCTGATAGTATCTGCCCATGTGTTATATAGAAATACAGAAACGGAATTTGTCTTCAAAAAAGGATCTCTTAGTCCTCAAAGTCTGCACAGATGTTCCCCTGCCAAATCTGTCTCTGCAGACCTTATCTGATCTCTGGCTCTTGCCCCTATTTTCTAATATACACCCATTTCAATCCCACACATGCTTGAAGCACCCCCCTACTGTTTATGTCTCCAACACTTATGCTGGCAGTCCGTTTCAGACATCTACCACCCTTTCAGTGATGAAATACACTTCTCACATCTTTTGAACTCTCCCTTTTCAGCTTTATCACAAACCTTCTGGCCCAAGGGGTCTTTCTCATTTAAAGGAGACTGCCCTCCTGCACCCTAGTAACCCCCTGTGCATTACTTGTAGATCTCTAAAATATCACCTCTCATTTCTCTCTCTTCCAGAGTGTACTTGTTGAGGTCCCTCAGTCTATCTTTGAAAGGCTTATCTTGCAACCAACCCCTGCACCATTATTGTTGCCTCCTCTGGATTTCCTCCACCCTGTCTATTTCCTTTCTGAGGTGTGGTCTCCAAAACTGGACACAGTACTCCAGGTGGGGTCATACTAGCAAACAATGCAGTTGCAAAGACCCTTCCCTCTCCTAGCTGGAGCTACCCCTCCCTATGCACCCCAGCATCCCATTAGTCCTACCCACTCTGTGCCACACTTTCTCCACCACTTCTGAGGACCTCAGACATGATTATTCTAAGGTTTCTTTCCTGCTCAATGACTGTCAGTACTTTTATTTTTTCCAATTGTTTAACCAGGTGAGACACACTAAGCTGAAAGTTTGTTTACAGGTGCAACCTGGGAGCACAGGGAAGTTAAGTGACTTGCTTAGGGTTACACAGTATGCAAGTGGGGGCTATGGAATTCAAACCCAAGTCTCCAGGTTTGCAGCTCAAAGCCTTAAACCACTGCACTATACTGCCTCCACACCTTCCCCCATCCTATTCTAATACCCTAGGTTACTTTCCCTTAAATACACAATTTTGCACTTTTTGGCATTGAACCTCAGCTACCATGCTTTTCAACACTCCTTGACTTTCACACGATTCCTGTATATTCTCTCCATCCCCTCCTGAGTGCCCACCCTGTTTCAGATTTTGGTATCATCTGCAAAACAGCATACCTTCCTTCCAGATCTTCTGCAATGTCACCTATGAAGTCAATAAAGAGGGCTGGTCCCAGTACTGAGCCCTGTGGTATCCTGTGGCTATTCTTCTATCATTAGAGTGAGTGCCATTAGCCAACACCCTCTGTCTCCTATCTGTTAATCAGTTTCTAACTGAATTCACCACTTTTGATCCTACCCCTAGGCTACTCAATTTTTTTATCAACCTCCTGTGTAGCAGTGTTGAAGGCCTTTCTAAAGTCCAGATAGGCCATGTCCACTGCTCTTTTCTTATATATTTCCCTGGCCACCTGTCAAAGAAATCTATCATATTAATTTGGCATGACCTTCCCCATGAATCAATGCTGTCTGTTATCTTGCAGGCCATGGGATTCAAGAAACTCTACCAGTCTTTCCTTCAGTAGGGTTTCTATCAGTTTCCTCACCACTGCTTAAGACTGATTGGCCTATAGTTGCTAGCCTCCTAGCTTAAATATTTAGGCATGTGGCTTGATGAGCCCCTAAATTGGGAGACCCACATACTGTAGATAATGTATTGAACACTGTAAAGAAAAGGCTGAGTGATTTTATCGAGTTAGGAACACTATTTATTTATTTATTTATTTATTAACGAGATTTACCAGATAGGCATACTGAGCGGGAAGCCACTCGTTTCCAGATGCGACCTGGGTGTACATAACATAACATATCAGTGCCAAAAATTAACATTTGAAATGCAGAAGGTAGTGCTACAATAGAATACGTGCATAACGTTCATAATTAGATACAGTAGGGTCAAAACATAGGTGAAGCGAAACAGATCCAAGGATGATTACAGTCAGGACAGTTAAGCAAAAGTATGCAGGATTCAAGATTTGTAATACATTGTGCCTACTAGCAATGAGGACAGAGAAGGTGGTCAAACTTGCAGTGTTGAGGATGGGGAGGGCATAGGTGACGGGGGTAGTTAGGATAGTTTGAGGGTTTGCATGTGCCCCCGCTGAGTACCAAGTGGATTCTTAGATTTAGCTGAGCTAACCTGCAGGTTACATTTGCAAGTGTCGGAGAAGTGGGCCTGAAGGAGAGTGGGCATGGCCCAAGGGGTGGAGCTAGCCTGTCTGATTGCACTAGGGAGGTGATTCCAGAGGGTGGGCATTCTGTATTTGAAAGCTGATTGGCCTTTAGAGGTGCGCATGAAAGGGATGTGCAGTAGATTTGAGTCAGAGCCCCGCAGAGAGTAGGCCGGTGGTGGTTGCGTTGTTAGGGCGGAGCTGAGGTAGGAGGGAAGGGAGTTTGACCAGTGCTTAGCTATGAGATTTGCACAGTGGAGCTGGCATCTGGTGTGCAGTGAGGGGAGGCCTAGGGCGGCATATAGGTGACAGTGGTGGGTGGTGGGGCATTCTAGGACAAGGCGGCAGAAGGAGTGGAAATGGGGGTCCAAGTTTGCTAGGGTGGATGGAGAGGCTGCTCCGTAGACCACATCGCCATAGTCGAAAATAGGGAGAATCATTTTGTATAAGAGCTCTCTCCTGACAGGGGTGGTTAGGCACCCTTTGTTGCGGTAGAGGGCACCTAGTTTTGGGTACAGTTTTTTCTGGAGGGAGTCTATGTGGACAGAGAAGTCCAAGTGATGATCCAGCCATACTCCCAGGTATTTAAAGGAGGTGCAGGCTTCCAAGGTGGTACCGTCCAGTGTCTGGAAGGAGGGTAGAGCTGCTATCCTGGAGAGTCTGTGTTGTGTGCCGAAGGTTATGGATACGGTCTTTTTGGCATTGAGGACGAGTTGATTAGAACTTAGCCAGGTTTGGACAGCATTGAAGTCTTGTTGAAGGGTAGATTTTAGAGTCTCCGCTGAGGGCCCGGAGGCGTACAGGACGGTGTTGTCCGCATACATATGAATAGCTGAATTAGGGCAGGATTGCGGGAGGTCATTTAGGAATATTAAGAAAAGAACTGGGCCCAGGACGGATCCTTGGGGGACCCCCATTGTGACTGGGAGCTGGGGGGATATTTGGGTGCCAATTTTGACTGATTGCGACCTGCCAGTGAGGTAGTCGTGGAACCACCTGATGGCTTGATTTGGTAGGCCAGCATCTTGCATTTTGGCGATGAGTTTTGGGTGGGAAACGGTATCAAAAGCTTTTGCCAGGTCAATGAATATGGCCGAGGTAATGAACCTTCATCCATACCTGAGGCGATATCGTTGGAGAGTCTAAGGAGCCGTTATGGTGGAGTGTGATTTCCAAACCAGACTGGAAGGGAGTGAAGAAGGAGGTGTCATCAAGAAATTGTGTGATTTGAGCCAGGGCTATTTTTTCTTGAAGTTTGGCCAGGGTAGGGAGGAGGGAGATCGGGCGTAATCCCTGGATCTGCTAGATTACCTCCTTTGGCAGTGGTATAACTAGAGCCTTCTTCCAGGCTGCTGGAATTTGTGCAGTGGAGAAGGAGCGGTTTAGTAGGTCGGCAAGGGGAATGGAAATGGCCGGGGTGGAGAGATATAAGAGTTTTGCGTCCAGTTCTAGTGGGCATTTCCCTTTGTTGGGGTCAAGGGCAGTGAGGGTGGCTAGAACTTCGGGTGGGAGACCGGCTTGAAGGAGAATAAGGTGTGTGGGTAGGAGCCGGGGGGCGCGAGGGAATCGGGTATGGGTGGCAGGCTGTCGCTTTTAGAGAAGGTTTTGAAGCGAGGCTGGTAAAGAAGTGGTTGAAAGTAGAGGCAACTTCCTTTGGCTCGGATATGTTTTTACCTTGGATAGTGAGGGAAGGGGAGGGTGGCTGTATGGGGGGACTGAGCAGGGATTTAATAGATTTCCAGAAGTTGGATGGGTGGTTTAGATTGGAAGAGAGGGCCGCACGGAAGAAATGCTTTTTAGCCTATGAGTGCTGAGATAAGGGAGAGGGCAGTTAGTACTATGATTCTCCCTGTATTGTTTTATGGGGATTTCATTTACGCAAGGAAAATTGATCTGGATAGGTTAGATGTGTGTTTTGGAAGATTAGCTAGATTTATTTTAGATGCTAAACAGCTTACACTCAAATGTTTTTTTTTTTATTTAATTGTTTGCAATGGATGAGACCATCAGAATATAGCCAAGAACATTTATTAGCCTTTATGTATAAATGCTGGATTGGCACCCTGTCTCCATATATCCAAGAAAGGTTACTTTTCAGAGAATGTTTTGGTTCATTAAGAGCAGCTTTTGCTCTTGAATTTGTTGTTCCTAAATGAAACTTAGCAGTAGGGCAACAGTCGGTCTTGTTTAGTGGTCCCCTTGAGTGGAATCATATTCCAGCTGAAGTTAAATCACCTAAATGGAAACCATCATGGTTAGGGATTAAATCCTGGATTAGGCAACAGGCCTTGGATTTAAGGTGTTGTTGTTTAAATTAACAAATGTTGTTATTATTATTATATTTCTTCTTTTTTTTCCCCTTCCTGCCCATGAATATGAAATTGAAAATATGATTTTATGACTGAGTGTATTTGGATGTATGCATTTGTGTTAAGATATTATGTTCTGTGTAGTAATTGTTATATGTAAAGTTTATTTATATGTTTGGCTTTTTTTTTTTTACTTTAGAATATTGCCTGTGCAGGACCTCATTGTAAATGAGCTTCAGCTCAATCGAATGACTCCTGGTTCATATGTTGATATATTAATAAAATTTTACAAACAAACAAGCCTCCCTGCTGCCGCTCTCATATAAGGGATCATATCAACTCTTCTTGAGTCCTCCAGGACTGTGCTTGTTTCCACTGAGTTACTGAACAAAGCTGTCAGTGGGGCAGCTAGCACCTCACTGAGTTCATTCAGTACCCTTGGATGTATCCCTTTTGGTCTCATAGCCTTGTCCACTTTCACGCTGGCAAGTCCCTTCCAGACTCTTTCCTCCAAAAATGGACTTGTTTCCACCTTGCCTCATTCCTGCTACTCCCTGGGGATCTGTCCCTTTTCGCTCTATTGAGAAGAATGAACATAAGTACCGGTTTAGGATGTCAACTTTTTCACAGTCCTCTGTGTTGCAGTCTCCTCCCACCCTTCTAATCCCCACACAAAGTCAACATTCTTGGAGTAAGCAAAACTTGGCTGAAACCTTCATCCTCAGTCACTCTCTGCCACATCCAGGGCTGTACTATTTTTAGAAATGACAAACCAGGCCCTAAGACAGGGGATGGGGTTATGATTATGATCTACCTGAAGGATCACGATACCGGCACCATCATTGCCTCTAGCTTATACCAGGAGGCAGCCCCGGAATTGCTGCTAATGGAAATTACCATTGGAGAAGCACTCAGATTATACCTGGGTTATGTATACAACCGTCTACTGGGAGGGATTGACAGTCTACAGAAAAAAATCACTGAAGTTGCCGCTTTCTCACCGGTAAGAGACATCATCATTTTAGGCAACTTCAGTCTGAACTGGCTGGACAATAAGCAGCACAATTATGCCGAATTTCTCAAAGAAATAAATCTGACACACATCACAGAATCACCCTCCAGAACAGGTAATCATACTTTACTGGACTGGATACTTACAAACCATGAAGATAGGGTCAGCATCGCAGGAGTTTTGTCAGATTACATCAGTGATCACTCCCCTACTTTCTGTACATGAAATTGCCAGAAAAACAACCCCCCCCAAGAATCATCTCCTTCAGGAACTTTGCCAAGGTAGACACAGACACACTGAATAGAGATCTGGGTGTCATTGACTGGTCCACCTTCTAACATTGTCTGATGTAGACACAGCACTGGGATTCCTCACTGCAGCATTAACCTCCACACAAAATAAACACTGCCCTGTCACTATGTGGTGTGTAAGGGAGGGAAACACTAAATAGGTCACTAGGTAACTGGTTGCCCTTATGAAAGTGAGGGACAAGGCCAGGGTAAATCACAAGGCTGCACCCACCCCAGGTAACTGAGCCGAGTATAGGTACCTGAGAAACATGTGCAAGAGAGAAACCAAATCCTTAAAAGCCTCATACTTCAAGGCCCAACAAACCCAGAACCTTATGGATCCCTTTAGCTTCTAGTCAGCAATTACCTCTGTTCTCAAACTAGCAAAACAATATAGTGCTATCTCACTAGTGAGTGATGTATGTCTACAAACAGATCCTGAGATGGTGGTGAACCTCTTGAACAATAAATTTTCAAACCTTGTCTCGTACCTAGCCTAACTTCCCACTGTGTCTCAGGGCACTTCAAACAGGGTAGAGCAATCTTCTCTCACTCTTTTAATTTTAAAGTTATATCTCAGTTAGAGATATATTGGCTCCTAAGGTCTCTGCCCAACTTAGGTAGTGCAGGAAGTGATGGGCTTACACCACAATTCCTCAACCTAGTCGTGGCAACTGTAGCGAAACCACTTTCTTACATAATAAACATATCCATGACCACTGCCACGATGCCAGCACTCCAGAAAGAAGCAAGAATAGTTCCCATATTTAAGGCAGAAGACCTGCACCTTCCTGAAAACTACAGACCCCTATCTACCCTGTCCCACATGGGAAAAATCCTTGAAAGAGTGGTCCACCATCAGTTATTGGAGCACACTAAAAAAAATGGGCTACTATCAAATGATCAACATGGGTTCCGCAAAGGATCTAGTATGACCACAGCACTCACTAAATTCACAGATCATGTGCTCAGGAAGTGGACAGAGGTAACCTCATGGGGGCCATATCTGTGGACTTAACAAAGGCCTTTGACATGGTGGACCATGTGTTGCTGCTTAATACCCTATCTTACCTAGGCTTACCCAAAAATGTTACAAACTGGGTACAAAGCTACTCAACTGGCAGGACCCAACTAGTGAGAACTGGGCATGCCCTATCAACCCCCCTCCAAGTGTGGTCTGGTGTCCCCCAGGGCTCCATACTAGGTCCCCTACTCTACACCCTTTTCGTTAACCCCTTGATCTCTGTACTCTTAAACAGTAACAGACTAATGTACATGGATGACCTCATTATCTTTAAAAGTGGGAACAACCTTCCTGAGTTAAACCTTAATCTAAATGCGTACTTTACTGCTACAGTACACTGGTTCACACAGCTTAGGCACCTCCTGTTTTCTGATGCAAGACTAGGGATTGTGAGGTATCTCCTGCTCCCCATAGTAGATTACTACTTCCCAATAATAGCCCTCACACTGTCCTCACTACTAAATCACCTGAATACCAGCTATAACAACATATGTAGATTTATCAACTTAGCTCCATACCGTACCCACCACTGCTATCTCTATCAATCTCTGGGATATCTTTCCCCCTCCAAGCAGAGAGACCTCAAGCTTGGAACATTCATATCAATAACATTGCTAGATAAGACAGAATCACCTCTGGCAGGCTGCTACAGCTAAAAAGAAACAGATGCGAACTTAGGTCCTCTACCTGCAGGGTTCTGTAATGTTCCAGACATAATATTGAGATGGGAAGGAGGGCCTTCTCCTATACAGCCCCCAAACTTTGGAACTGCCTCCCTAGCAAACTGCAAACACCACTTTCTCCTCATACATTCAAACTGAAGCTCCAGGAAGCTATGCTAGGTATGTCCTTATGTGAATGCTACTGTACTCCAAGTAATAGTACGTGACTGCTCGTTGCCTCAACCTAAACATATGACTAGTTAGGTTAATTAAATGCACTTAACTGTTTGATAGCGGATACAAGAGCACCTAATGTTCATGAAATAAGTGATGGCTTGTCTTATGTATGTCTGCCAAATAGTTACTGTATTCTCCTTCCCACATTGTATTCTATATTGTAAACTTGTGATTGTTGTATTTTTCTCTCTACTGTGACTGTAACTAATCTGTGCTTTGTATCAGATGTATCATCTAAATCGCCCAGGTCATGCCTGAAAATGGTCCCTGGAGTCAGAACAGCCATCCGGTAAACAAGTAAATAAAAACCATCCCTTCCCTTGCATCACTTATGTATCCGTAGAAAGTCTTATCCCCATTAGCTATCCGTTTGACAATTGTTTCCTCCATCTACACCTCCTCTCCCATCACCACCTTGCCTGCTTCCCTCTGCCTAACTTGATATATTTCACTGTCCTTTTATTCTGTCTAATCATCCTTACTTATCCTTAGGAATTACATTTAATCAAACAATATGCACTCTAAATTCTGTGAAGACTTTCCCTTATTTTTCAGACTTGGCTCAAGATGAAGTCTAGAAGTTTCCTGCAGCTCTATGTTCAAGATTGACTTTAGTACAACTGATTATGTTTCAGTTGTCTAACTCATTTTCAGGTACCCTCTGCCTGCTGCTAGAACACCTGTGTTCCTGAAGGGGTTCTAGTTTTGCAGCATTCATACAAACACACTGTGCTTAAACCTACATATCTTAAAAACCATACATCCAATTTTAAAACTGTAAAAAGAAAAGTTTTTCAGGACAAAAAGTTTTTGAAAATGAGTGACGTTTGGTAATGTTTATTTAACTGGATTTAGTGTTGTGTAAGGTTGTTTTTCATATTTTCATAAATTCTGATGATGTTATCTAAATATAATTATGATGTGTTTATTTAGGCATACAAAAATAATGAATTTCTGTAAAACTGTTGGTTAAAATTGTTAAAAATATACAACAAACATACGTCATTGTCTAAATATAAATTTTGCAAGGTTTTTACCATTTTTGTTAGTCAGAAATCAATATTTGAATCTCTTGTTATTACAGCTTGAGTTTTTTGTTCCAATCCACTGGTTGGAATTTTTGCAGTGTTTAAGTCTTCTTACCCACTGATTTTAATTTATGAATCTGATTATCATTTTTTTGTTTGTTTTTTCCCCTAGTTGAGTAAGAACATATTTACACATTACCTTAGAAGGACATATCAGGAAGTGATGCAGGAAGGAAGTGCTTTGTGAGGTCAAGTGATGTAAATAGGAAGAACACTTCGAGTGTAGGTCAATGAGCTGGCATAGGAAATGGATACATTTTTAGTGCTGGAGGTCTCGCTATAATTAATTGCATATTTGTTGTAGTTAAAATGTGTAATTTCATTGAAAGAAACTGTTTTATTGTATTTTGTAATAAAATCCCACAATAAGTATAGGAAACTGTATTTTATTTGTGTTGTTTGCTTTATCAAACAATAAATGAAGCATGATTTTGTCCATGTAAAGGTTCACCGTCTTTCAATAAAAAACATGTTACATAAATGTGTGTATTATTTAATTTCCTGGCATTGTTTATTTTGGGGGGTTGTATTATGGGATGTTTAAGGTGAGGGAATGACTGTATGATGAAGCACTGTGTTTTAGTATGTGTGTGTTGGGGGGGTGTCCTGCATTCATAATACATGCTCAGATGCACTTCACATGTTCTGGAGAAATGAGAGGGGCTATATGCATCTAATAATGATGCTAACAGACACTGTAGATACATTATGGGCATACATATAGGGTGGGGATCACCAGGTCCACAAGGTTTGCTAGCTCCACCTCCTCCCACCTCTGGATGCACTGGCTGGGTGCCATCCTCTGTGTAGTGTGTGCCATTTCTGTCCTGCAGCTGCTGGGCTGTACCGATGGCCACATTCTGGCAGGCCTCTCTCCCGTGTATGTAGTACGATAAAACATACATGGTTAGCCATGTGCTTTTGGCATATGTGCCATGACATTATGTGATAGGGTTTAACAGGTGCAATACTGGGCATGTGTGATAGCATTTTGCCATATGGGAATCTGAGGTTGTGCCCCCGGCTACCATCCCTGTGCAGCAACCGCATGATGCCATCTTGTGAAGGGTACTCACTGCCATGACCCCAGCCATCCATACTGTACACTGCAACGCCCATGCACGGCAGATGCCTGTTGCACATGACTGTGTAGAAGCGTGGGAAATAACAGATGTCCAGACTGAAGGTTTAAGATGCATAAAAAACGCAAAGGTATGCGTTTGTCAATTTATTTCCAAAAGTAAAACAAAAAAAAATATTTTTAACTTAAAGTTCACAGAAAGGAAAAAAAAATTGGTGTTAGTCTTCACACCCAAAACCAGGAAATACTTCTTTCCACAAAGTCCTGAATTGCCTTTTCCTTTCCTTTTGTCTGAACAGCACTTTGTGTGGAAGCACACACACAACCTTCTTGCTCTGTGGTCAGTTGAATACTGACTCTCCTCTCTCTATCTAAACAGGTCTCCTAGTGGAGGGTTTATATACTTTCCAGAAGGGGTGTGTCTTGAACTGCGCCCCTCCCCTATTGTGACATCACATTACCTGAATACTATAAAAGCAGCCATTTTGTAGGCTACCATTCCTATAGCAGGACCTCAGCAGCAGAAGCAAGACATTCAGGTACACATTCATTTTGTTTTAGTACAGAAAGAAAACAAACACTTGTTAAAGATTGAAATAAAATCTGCAGCCTTGGCAAGGAAAAAAAGATGAGGGGCGTGCTCCCTATCTGTCTTCCTTGCAAGCTTTCAGGATTCTATTTACTTTTAAATGTAATTGTCAGAAAGTAAACATGCATTTATTTTTGGATGCCAGATTGTTTTAAAGATAATCAGGGACAGTAAAGAAGGGTTTAAAGATTGCCAGGTTGGCCACCCTGACAAGAAAATTAGGATAGATACGAATATAGAAGCAGACAGGATAGAGTGAAAATTGAAAAGTGTGGGGGCATCTTGTAAATTCTTGATATTTCTCTTCATAACAGGACCCTGTTACAGACTGACATGCATTTGCGCCTGCACGATACAACACTGCTGTCATCACTGAACTGCACTGTGCATGTCCCATGCAGTGCAGTGTAGTGTCATATGGTGTCTATTCCACAGCTGCCTGTGTATATGTGCCATGGTGTTCAGCTGAGCAAATGGAAGTGTGCAATAATGAACCAATTGCAAGTGGCACATCTTTGCAATATTCAGCCAGGATATGTAAATAGCCTCATTACACAGTCCGTGCCCATTCTGCATATTTGCATTTCATTACAGAAATGTATTCAGCTCATTTGCATCCACTTTACTATAAAAGCAGGCCTGCACCACCACTCTGCAAAGGTGATTGAGAGGTACTGCAGCCTTGAAGGTAGGATTTCTGTCATGGTTCTGTGTGTCTTTACTTGCTCAGTGCAGGGTGTTTTTTGTACATTTCACTGACATTGTAACTGGGCCTGTCTGTTTGTTCCACAAGCACCAGTATAGCATCAGAGAGATGGAGATATCCAAACTTTACAAAGGAGGAACAAAAGGCCCTCATCTAGGCTCATGTGCTCAGGGAGAATCTCCTCAGTCATAGATGTGGGACACCACAGGAGCAGGAGCAGGGCTAGAGGAAGGTGCTGGAGGCCATGAATCCCCAAAAGGACTACAACTGCACTCCCCAGGAGTTTATCAAGCATGTCAGTGGCCTTCAGGTGCAATGTAAGGGCCTACTGCCCCAGGCCTGAGCTTCCTTTAAGACACCTGGTGGTGGACCCTCCACAGCACCTGTCATGACACAACAGGAGGTACATATGGCCACTATCTTCAGCCAGGTGGCTGTAGAAGATGTACCCAGTTGGGGATTTGAGACAAGTCATCAGCCGTCACTGCACTGTGAGTATGCAAGTTGATGTCATGTCTGGTCCTGCATGTGATGTCCTATGTCTATGTGTATAATGTTATCCAGTTTCTGTAGCACTGTGTGGTCACAAAGTGGTGTCCACTGTATTAATGTGTGTACCACTGCATCTGTGTGCATTCTAGCATGTCTGGCATGTGCTTTGCTCACAATGTCATGCCTGTGTATGGTTCCACCTGCAGTCCTGGTACATGCATGTGCACCTTGCTGTGTTTGTTATGGTACTGTTGCCATGGACATGCATCCCTAAAAATCCTCTCTGCTCTTGCTTCCACTGTACCATCACATATTTGGACAGGTGGTGGTCCAGGAGTACAGCTGCACACAAAGTTTGGCACTGTACCTGTGGCCACAGAGATGGCCAGTGTGGTGCCCACTGCTGTGGACCTTCACACACAGGGGGTGTCAGATGGTGATGATGATGAGACCATCTCCCTGTAAGTTGAGGCAATCCTCACTGCTCTGGATGTTCCCACCTCAGACACTGATGATGATGACACCACCCATATCAACAGTGTCATCACTGAGGCCAACCCCCATGTTGCCCGGACTAATTTTCCACATGCTGCACATGCCACCAGCAGCCATCCAGGGGAACCCTCATGCAGGAGGTAGCCCACCGCTTGCAGTCAAACACAGTGCAGGTAGAGGGCATTGAGTTGCAGCCTGCAGAGGTGCAGCCAATGGACACTGTTGCCCAGGGATGGGGAACTGGTGACCAGACATGGCCTGACCCACTGCATGCTCAGGCAGCCCTGGTGTGCAGTGTTGATACACATGCCTCATCCCCACATCCCCTGTGACCACACATGGGGCAGCCATGCAATCTAGTGGATCGCACACCAGGTCACCTCTCTGGGTTGGCAGCCTCCCCCTGCACAACAACACTTATAATAATAATAATATTAATAAACATTATTTCTAGAGCACCTTTCAAACACCAAGTCTTTCTACAATAATCAACATATAAAAGCAATAAAATATATAACAGTATGACCAAATAATCAAAATAGATAAAATAGCTAAGGTATTCAGTCTGGGTAGGCGCTAAGCCACAGATGTGTCTTCAATGCCTTCTTAAAGCTCCCCACAGTCATGCAGTAAAGTATCTGACTGGGTAGAGAATTTCACAGGGTTGGGGCCACATACATAAATGTATGGGCCCCTGATGTCTTAAGATGTACCCTGGGAATCTCTAGCAACCCCTCATCAGCTGAGCAGAGTGGTCACCCGGGGCAGTAGGGGCACAGGAGCTCTTGCAGATAGTCCAGACCCAGCCTGTGCAGGATCTTATAGGGCAGAAGCCTGACCTTGAAAGTGATCCACCACTGAATAGGCAGCCAGTGCAGTTCACGCAACACCGGCGTGATATGACTTGAATAGGGAGTCCCCGTCAGCAACTGCACCACAGTGTTCTGCACTAGCTACAAGCAGTGGATATCAACCCCCAGAAGCCCTAGGTAAAGGGAGTTGCAGTAGTCAAGGCACAAGGTCACAAAGGCACGGATCAGTGTTGGAAGGTTGCTGACTGGAACAAGGTACTTAACCCTGGAGATGTTCCTCAGATGGTAAAAAGAGGACTTCATGACTGTCGACACCTGCGAATGCAGTGTCAGCCCATTGTCAAGAATCACTCCCAGGTCTCGCACCCATTCAGAGGAAGGAAGCTGGATACCCTCAAAACAAAGTCCAGTGAGTTGGACAGCCCCCAACCCCTCTGTCCAGACACAGATCTACTACCATTACTTCAGTCTTTCCAGAGTTAGACTTCAACCAGCTGGAGCTCATCCAGACCTGGATTTGCGAGGCAGTTGTTAAATATCAAACACGCACTATCCTGGTCGATTGCAAAAGACAGGTAGAGCTGGGTATCATCAGCATAACAGTGAAAACTCAGCCCATACCATCTTACAACCCCTTCCCACCCCTCACCCCACCCACCCCTGAAATAGTTCCTTTATACCTGGGGTTCTGACATCATTTCCTCAAGAGTGAAAGGTGCATATCACTGTCATATCCTCTCTAGCACACTGCACTGACAATATAAGCATACACATTGTGTAATATATATATTTCTATATAACAAACCAATCACACACACAAAAATGTGGGGAGTAGTGCAATGTAATGGCTGTGGGGCAGCAGTCTTCCAGGAGGCTTTCTGGAGGCTGAGATGCAGCCCTATTTGCAGACAACTCTCTGACCTGAGGGAGGAAGTTGCCTGTCTTCAGGCCACACTGGACAGTAGTAAGGGAACCTTCCCCCAGGCCACACTGGATGGTAGGAAGGGAACCTCCCCCATCCAGGTAGCACCAGAGCCACCACTACTACCTCAGAGGTTGCGAAGAAAGCACAGCAGTTGGACCACAGTGGGCTCAGGGAGGGTGAGGATGGTGGAACAGAGGCACACTCAGTCAGTGGTTCCACTCCACAATCCATACACCATTCTGGGGGAGCATAGTTCCCCTATGGATGCACATGCAGAGGAGACTAAGGAGGCTGAGGACAACTGTCACAAGGGATGCCCACAGAAAGGAGGCAGCGGACACCACAAGGAAAGGAAGCAGCTCCTGGTGGGGGACTCAATTATTAGGGGGATAGAACTGGGGGGAGCAGGGAAAACTGAAGTAAGGTGCCTGCCTGGTGCCATGGCTGGAGACAGGAAGCGATCCTCAGGATCACAAGAACAGCTGCACGTCTGAGCTGGACATCATTGTCCACCTAGGGACAAATGACTTGGCTCATCATGAGATTAGAGCAGTGCAGAAGGACTTTGTAGAATTGGGGAGGGGCCTAAGACAAGTAGCACACACAATATCCTTCTCTGAGGTGCTGCCTGTCAATGGCATGAGTGAGGTGAGGGTACTTTGCACTATGCAGTTTAATAAATGGTTGAAAAAATGGTGTGGAGCACAGGGGTTTGGCTTCACTGGGGACTGGGGTTCCACCTGGAGGGACACCAGCCTATACTGGCAGGATGGTCTGTATCTGTCCAGGAAAGGAACAAGTCTTTTGAGCAATCAGTTTAAATGCTTCATTGGCAAGCTTTTAAACTAGTCAAGGGGGGAGGCACTGATAAGCAGCAGGAAAATCCCAGCCTCTCCCTACAAAACAGGGTACTAAATGAGAAAAGACTGAGGTAGAAAGGTCAGTGGGGGATGCTGCAAAAGAAGGTAAAGCCATCAAAAAATGGAGAGCAATGAGTACCAATGCCCATAGGCTGAGTAACAAGCTTCCTGAATTAGTGGCCTTGATGGAGGAGGAACATCTGGATATTGTGGCAGTCACAGAAACATGGTACACACAAAACCATGACTGGGACATAAACATACCAGGATACACTATCTACAGGAGGGACAGGGTGGGTAAAAGAGGAGGAGGAGTAGCTCTTTACATAAGGGAAGGAATCAAAGCAACAGAACAAAAGGGAAAACAGGGTGGAGAAGAAGCACTGTGGGTAAATTTGGAGACTGGCAATGGCATCACAATCCGCACAGGGGTTGTATACAGACCTCCCTCTCGGGGGGAGGAAATGGAGAAGGAAATGATAGAAAGTATACTTAGAATGGCAGAAAAGGGGAGATATTGCTGATGGGTGATCTGAATATGCCAGATGTTAACTGGAGTGCAGTTGCAGCAGCCACTTCAAAGAGTGGGTTATTCTAGATGCCCTACAGGGGCATGCCTTAGACAACTAGTATTGGAGCCCACTGAGGGAGCAATCTTAGACCTGGTTCTCTCAAATGGAGATGAGAGAGGATCACAGATGTAGAAGTGGTAGCCATCTGGGAACTAGCGACCATCAAACAGTATGGTACACAATAAACACAGCAATAGAGTCAAGCCATACAAAGGTAAAATACTGGACTTTAGGAGGCTGACTTTGCCAAATTGGATGAGTGCCTAAGGAATGCACTAGCAAATGGGCAGGAAGGAGAGATGGAAGAACAATGGGGAATAATAAAAACTGCCATCACAGAGGTAACAAGCCTTGTGTGAAGCAAATAAACAAAACGAACGATGTAAGAAACCACTATGGTTCTCAAAGGAAGTGGCAGTGAAGGTTCAAGAAAAAGAAAGCATTCAGGAAGTACAAGGAATCACAGAAGGAGCAGGACAGAGAACTGTATCAGTTAAAGCAAAGGAAGCTGGGAAGGCAGTCAGAACAGCAAAGGCCCAAACCGAGGAAAAGATAGCCAACTCAGTTAAGAAGGGGATAAAACCTTTTATAGGTACATCAGGGAGTGAAGGAAGACCAAGGGAGGGTTAGTGAGGCTTAATAAAGGAGAGGAGGGTGGGCAGAGGGTGACTGTGAAAAGGCAGAGATACTAAACAAATATTTTTGCTCAGTATTTACAAAGGAAGAGGGGGAGGTACTTAAAACAAACAGTAGAAACACTCTGGATACAGAAGTTGATACCAGCCCATTTACTGAAGAAAGGGTTCTGAAAGAACTCTTAAAACTGAAGGTGGACAAAGCAATAAGAGCAATAAGAGCAGGGATGGGGGAAAAAAGGATCAAGCCAACATTAAATGGAGGGCAATGACTACTAATGCCCGTAGTCTGGGAAACAAGCTTTCTGAGCTAGTAGCTTTGATGGAAGATGAACAATTGGATATTGTGGCAGTCACAGAAACATGGTACACCGAGAACCATGAATGGGATGTCAACATACCAGGGTACACAATCTACAGAAGGGACAGGGAAGGCAAAAGAGGAGGTGGAGTAGCTCTATACATAAGGTAAGGAATCAAAGCTACAGAACTAAAAAGTAAAGGGGGAGGACAAGAGGCACTCTGGGTTACCTTGGAGATGGGAAATGGCATCGCAATCCGCACAGGGGTTGTATACAGACCCCCATCTCAAGGGGAGGAAATGGACAAGAAAATGATAGAGGACATTCTCAAAATGGCTGAAAAAGGGGAGATACTGTTGATGGGGGACCTGAATATGCCAGATGTTAACTGGAGGACATGTACTGCAGCCACATCCAAGAGCAGGGTCATTTCGATGTCCTGCAGGGGCAGACCTAGACAGCTAGTGCTGGAACCCACTCGGGAGGGAGCAATACTAGACCTGGTACTCTCAAATGGAGAGAGGATCACAAATTTAGAAGTCAGTAGACATCTGGGAACAAGCTGTACACTGCACAGTGTGCCTACAATGAGCACAACCATGGAGATAAGCCATACAAAAACAAGGATACTGGACTTTAGAAGGGCTGACTTTGGCGAAATGGGTGAACACCTGAAGAATGCACTAGCAAATGGCCAAATGGGAGGTGGAAGAACAATGGAGAAAATCAAAACTGCCATCATAGAGGCAACAAGTCTTTGTGTAAAACAAATAAAGAAAACAAACGGAGTAAAACCACTATGGTTCTCAAAAGAGGTGGCAGGGAAGGTTAAGGAGAAAAAGGCTGCATTCAAAAAGTATAAGGAATCACAGAGGGAGCACGACAGGGTACTGTATCAATTAAAGCAGAAAGAAGTAGGAAAGGCAGTCAGAATAGCAAAGGCACAAACCGAGGAAAAATAGCCAACCGGTCAAAAGGGGATAAAACCTTTATAGGTACATTAGGGAGCATAGAAAGGTTAAGGGAGGGATAGTGAAGATTAATAAAGGAGAGGGGAGGTGGGCAGAGGGAGACAGTGAAAAGGCAGAGATACTGAATGAATACTTTTGCTCAGTATTCACAAAAGAAGATGAGGAGCAGTTACCTAAACCAAATAACAGAAGCACTCTGGGTAGGGGGGTTGATACCAGTCCATTCACAGAAGAAAGAGTCCTGAAAGAACTCCTAAAACTCAAGGTGGACAAAGCAATGGGGCCTGACGGGATTCACCCCAGAATCCTAAAAGAACTAAGGGGGGACCTAGTGACACCACTGACCACACTTTTTAACAAATCATGGCAGGATGGGGTGGTACCTGAGGACTGGAGGAGGGCAGATGTGATTCCCCTTTACAAAAGTGGAGCAAGGCAGAAGCAGGAAACTACAGACCTGTAAGTTTGACCTCAGTGGTAGGGAAAATGATGGAATCACTTCTGAAAGAAAGAATTGTTGAGCACCTAGAGGCCAGCGGGGCACAGGACCCAAAGCAACATGGATTTACAGCAGGAAGGTCATGTCAGACTAATCTAATTGATTTCTTTGACTGGGTGACCAAAGTAATAGACCAGGGAGGGGCTGTGGATATGGCCTACCTAGACTTTAGCAAGGCATTTGACACAGTCCTGCACAAAAGATTAATAATCAAGTTAGCCAGCCTGGGAGTGGGTCCCAGGGTGGTAGCCTGGGTAGCGAACTGGCTGTACAACAGGACACAGAAGGTAATAGTGAATGGAACACATTACGAAGAAAGGGGGGTTACTAGTGGAGTACCTCAGGGCTCAGTACTGGGTCCAATCCTCTTTAACATCTTTATAAGTGACATTGCAGAGGGTCTGGAGGGAAAGATATGCCTCTTTGCAGATGACACAAAGATCTGTAACAGAGTTGATACACAAGAGGGGTAGAAAAGATGAGAAGGGACTTGGCAAGGTTGGAGGAATGGTCAGACATATGGCAACTTAGATTCAATGCAAAGAAGTGCAAGTAATGCACTGGAAACAAAACCCAGGAGAAGAGTCACACATAGCAGGGGAGGTACTAACAACAACAAAAATGGAAAGGGACTTTGGAGTAGTCATATCAGATGACCTAAAGGTGGGTAAGCAATGTGAAAAGTCAGTAAGGAGAGCCAGGGGGATACTGGGATGCATAGGAAGGGGCATCACAAGTAGAAAAAGGGAAGTGATTATCCCTCTATACAGACAGTTGGTGAGACCCCATCTGGAGTACTGTGTGCAGTTTTGGAGACCTCATCTACGCAAGGACATAGACAGGATGGAAGCAGTCCAGAGGAGGCAACTAAATGGTGCAGGGTCTACATCTGAAACCATATGAAGAGAGACTGAGAGAGCTTAATATGTATACCCTTGATGAAAGGAGGGACAGGGGACATGATAGAAACATTCAAGTACTTCAAGGAATCAACAAAGTCCAGGAGGTAGCATCTTTCAGAAAAAGAGATGTAAGAACAAGGGGCACAGTTTAAAGATAGAGGGGGATGGCTCAGGGGAATGTGAGGAAATTATTTTCACGGAGAGAGTGGTGGATACATGGAACAGCCTTCCTGAGGAGGTCGTTGGGTCTAAAACAGTGGGGAATTCAAGCATGCATGGGACAGACACAAAGCAATTATAGTGGGTTGCAGGAAGCAGGCTGTTGGTTAACTAGAATCTGCAGCTTATCCAGTAGGTAGGAAATAGGCAGACTGGTGGGCCAAGTGGTCCTTTCTGCCGTCAAAGTCTATGTTTCATGTTTCTATGTTTCAATGGGCCTGATGGGATTCATCCCAGAATTCTAAAAGAACTAAGGGTAGAACTGGTGACACCACTGACTACCCTCTTGAACAAATCATGGGAGGATGGGGTGGTACCCGAGGACTGGAGGAGGGCAGATATAATTCCCTTCACAAAAGTGGGAGCAAGGCAGAAGCAGGAAACTGCAGACCTGTTAGTTTAACCTCAGTGGTAGGGAAAATGATGGAATCACTTCTGAAGGAAAGAATTGTTGAGTATCTAGAGGCCAGAGGGGCAAAGGACCCAAGACAGCATGGATTCACAGCGGGAAGGTCATGCCAGACAAATCTGATAGATTTCTTTGACTGGGTGACCAAAGTAGTAGATCAGGGAGGGGCTGTGGACATGGCCTACCTAGACTTTAACAAGGCATTTGACACAGTCCCACACAAAAGATTAATATACAAGTTAGCCAGCCTGGGAGTGGGTCCCAAGATGACAGCCTGGGTAAAGAATTGGCTGGAGAATAGGACACAGAGGTAATAGTAAATGGAGTCCACTCTGAAGAAAGGGGGTTACTAGTGGGGTACACATGAGGTTCAGTATTAGGATCGGTCCTCTTCAATGTCTTTATAGCGACATTGCAGAGGGACTGGAAGGAAAGTATGTCTCTTTGCAGATGACACAAAGATCTGCAACAGAGTTGATGCACAAGGTGGGGTGGAAAGGATGAGAAGGGACTTGCAAGGTTAGAGGAATGGTCAAATGTATGGCAGCTTAGATTCAATGCTAAGAAGTGCAAGGTAATGCACCTGGGAAACAAAACCCAGGGAAGAGCACACAATGGGGTGAGATACTAACAACAAAAATGGAAAGGGACCTGGGGTAGTCATATCAGATGACCTAAAGGTGGGCAAGCAATGTGAGAGGAAGCAAGGAGGGTTGGGGGATACTGGGATGCATAGGAGAGGCATCACCAGTAGAAAACAGGAAGTTATTATCCTCTGTACAGACAGTTGGTGAGACCCCATCTGAGTACATGCAGTTCTGGAGACCCAATCTCTGCAAAGACATAGACAGGATGGAAGCTGTCCAGAGGAGGGCAACTAAAATGGTGCATGGTCTGCACTGAAAGACATATGAAGAGAGACTTAAGGAGCTTAATATGTACAGCCTCGAGGAAAGGAGGAAGAGGGGGGACATGATAGAAACTTTCAAGTACCTCAAGGGAATCAACAAAGTCCAAGAGGGTAGCATCTTTCAAAAAAAGAGGTGTGCAAGAACAAGGGGGCACAATTTGAAGATAGAGGGGGGGCGGCTCAGAGGTAATTTAAGGAAGTATTTTTCACAGAGAGGGTTGTGGATGCATGGAACGGCCTTCGGAGGCTGTGGAGTCAAAAACAGTGGTGGAATTCAAGCATGTATGGGACAGTCATAAGGCAATTCTAGGGGTTGGGGGTGGGAAGAAGTAGGCTGCTGGTTAACTAGGATCTGCAGCTTATCCATTACGTAGGGAAATGGGCAGACTGGGTGGGCCAAGTGGTCCTTATCTGCCATCAAAATCTATGTTTCTTTGTTTCTATTTCTCCGAGGGGCAGCATGTACACTGTCTACAACATGGGGGACAACACCGAGCCCTGAGGAACTCCACATGGCAGACAGAATGGGTCAGAGGAAAAAATTCCCCAACACCACCCTCTCAGTTCTGCCAGTGAGGAAGGACTTAAACCATCTGAGAACTGTACCCGACAGGCCACAGAGGAACCTCAGGCACTTGAGAAGCACCCCTTGGTCCACAATGTGAAAAGCTGAAGAGAGATCTAGAAGTACCAAGATAGAATGGCGTTTCTGATCTCTCACCATCAGGAGATCATTGAGCACCTGATCCAGAGTGATTTTGGTACTATGCCTCTTACAAAACTGGACTAGAGAGGTTTGTAGATGTCATGGATGGTCAGGTGGTTCTCCAGTTGTAGCACCACAACTTCCTCAATTAGCTTCCCAACAAAGGGGAGGCTTGAGTTCGGTCTGCAGTTTGCAAAGCAGCTTGGGTCCTGAACAGCTTTCTTCAGGAGAGGTGTCACCACCACCTCCTTCTGGAAGCTAGGAAACTCACCAGACTCTAAGGAGCACCAGACAACAAGCTGTCGGAACACACAAGGCTACTGAGGGCCTCCATGGACAGCCATGAGGCACTCCATGATGCTCTGAAGGGGTTGCAGTCACAGATTTGTCTCCATGAGGAGTGGGTTACTGTCCACCATGTGGGGCTCATAGGGGCTATCCACCTATTGTTCGATGACATTACTGCAGGTTTCTCTAGTGTAGTGGTGGCTATATGAGAAGGAACTGCAGTACTGGCAACACATGGATGCTGTACCATACGCCACACAGCTTGTAGCAACCACAGCACCTCCCCAAACACTATGCAGCATCTGCATTTCCCTTAACACCCCATCCTCTGCCCTTGGACCCCAACCACCCCTGGCTATGGTGTTTGGTTCTCAACACTCTCCCCAATACGTAGACATTCATGGTCAAGTGTGTCTACCCCCTCAGAGGCAGACGCCTCAAGCCATGTGGACCAAGGTTTTCCATTGAAGTCGCCTGTGCCTGTGGGACATGGGCATATACATGTCCATAGCAGCCACATGCACATACCTGAGGTATCTGGGGTCCTTACAGACTGCCTGTGATGCCTCTGGACCACAGGTGGGGCTACATCTGACATGTAGTGCAAATGGCTGTGCAATGTCGACACCCTGTGATCACACTGCCCTATCTACCCACCCCTCTGGCATTGTCACACTGTATGGGTGGCATCTGGGATATGAATGTGGGTCATAATGTTGTGGGACTGACATGGCCTGATAAGTGCACCTGTGGCTTACCACTGTGGCTATCTGCCAGTGGTCTTTCTCTGACTCATGCCAATCGAACACCGGTACCTCAGTGCATCCTTGGCAATGTTGTCCCACCTTTGGACATGTGTACATATGACTGCCACACACCTGTCTGCACATCGCAACAGGGTGACTAGTTCTTACTCAACATCACCATGGGGCGCACTGTGCATCCACATATACAGTGACTTTGTGCATGACTGCAAGATCACAGCTGCAAGCAGTACTCACTTTTGGGGTTCGAAATGTTCTTACTTAATGAGTTCCCCTTTTGCCGTGGTCCCCTCATAGCCAATCTTGGGTCTCTCCAATCTTGCTGTAGATGGTCGCTGTCATCTGGTGGATCCACATCCTCTTCATTGTCACCGTCTGGGACCTGTACATCTATTCCGCGGTCTATGGCCATGTTGTGTAGCATACAGCAGTCTAGGAATACACTACAGGCCTTGTCCGAGTTATTCTGTAGGGCACTGCCAAACCTGTCCAGGCATCTGAAGCGCATCTTCGGCATACTGAACACGCACTCTATGATGTTACGTTTAGCTGTGTGTGCCTCATTGTACCCCTCTTCTGCATCAGACGTGGGCCGCAGTATTGGGGTGAGCATCCATGGCTGGAAGGAGTATGTGCTGTCTTCTGTGTCAGGGAAGTTGATATGTTAGTATGCATTATACATCCATAGCATTCTGACCCCACACAGGCCTGTTATATCTGGTCAGCCTCATCTGCAATCTCACCACCCACAGTGTCACTGTTGCATATTCCTGCCCACCCCTGTCTAGACCATTCACTGCTGTAGTATTTCCACTATCACCACCACTTCAGCCTGCATGATGTTTGGTCTGTGGAGCATGGCACAACTCCTGCCTGGATGTGTCACACAGCACTGTCCTCTTGCAATGCATCACATTGTGCTACCCCTCCCATATTGTCACAGGTCCCAAGTAGCTAGCACCACCCCTGTGACCTGTACCTATTGCACACCATCATGTTTTCCCTCCCATGGCAGCATTCCACATCTGTTTGGTGTCTGTCCTATTCTGGTCTCTTCTCTGCCCCCCATCCCATGTGTCATAAGGCTGTCTGCCATTGCAGAAACTCATTCCTACTGTGTTGACACCTGCATAGGCGTCATCACTGCACTGTGATACCACATGTGCACCTTGTTTGTGGCTGTTTTCCACTTACTAAGGGTGGGCGAAAGTTGTGAATTCAGCCTTGGCGGAACTTCAGAAATTCCACTGAAGTTTTTGCACTTTCACCTATAGTGAGATTGGAAATGTCCGACCATTTTCCATGGATTTTCACACTTTTCCACAGAATTTTTGATCTGAACTGCATAATAATGCATTAAACTGCAGAATTTATTCCATCCGCAGTTTAATGCATTATTTACAGTAGTGATACAGCCCCTCTCCCCGAGCCAATCACTGGCCCCTGGCCCTGGTTTCTTGTGCCCTGCCTCTTTGCTGATTGCTAACCCCATATAAGAAAAATTATTGTGCCCAGTCCCCCCACCCACTCGCTGATCACCCCCCATATACAAAATAAAATTCACATGTGGAATGCACAAAGTAACATTACTGTACTCAAAACTGTAATGCACTTGATATGTTTACTTCTGCTGTTCATTTGTAAAAATTTGAAAATAACCAATAAAAATATTAACTGCAAAAAAAATAATATCCTCAGGCCTCATTCACTGGAGTCTCATGCCCCCCCAACCCCACCTGTAGCTTGCTGGCCCCATATAAAAAGTATCATCATTCCCAGGTGTCTAGTGTCCCCCCACCCTCCAATAGCTGGCCCCATAGAAAAAAAAAACATTTTGGTGTCCAGTCCCCCATCTCTCCTACCTTAGTTGATGGGCTCAGTGGAATTGCTAGTTCCCTGATATTCTCCCTTGTTTATTATAGTGATGCACTCCCTCAAAAATAAAGTAATCCACTTCTTTTCCTATCAGACCTATCCTGTTGGAATAGCCAGAATGACTCCTCCTTGGTGCCCCAGACATTTCTTCCCCATTACATCTTTCTGAGTACCCCTAAGTCTTAGACTTACAAGTGCATCATGCTCTCTGGATAGTCAATTTACTGGATAGGTTACTTAAATAACCTGAATTTGACTTGAACTTTTTGACACTCTGTGCTTCTGGCTCTAAAAGGGTGAGGGGTGACGGCATGAGAATCACCTTTCCTGCATTAGCATAAAGGCCCTTTAATGCCCCTCCAACTGTCCTGTTACTGTTCTTTTACAATGAATTACCCCACGAAGAAGCACCACTGGAGGTCGACAGCGAATTTGCTGATCTCCTGCACAGCAATGGCACAATACAGACCCAGGTATTGTGCCATCCCAAAATGAATTTTTTTTATGCAGGGGGCTCAGCGCACCACCCCCATAACTCTGGATTTCTATATAATCAGTTCCAGATCAGAGTTGTTCTGGGAAGGGGCAGAACACCGGGAGAAAGGCATCACCTTAAAACAGACAATTACAGCGACATTCACTGTAATAGTCTGTTTTCAGGATACACAGTTGCAGTGTCACCCCGGAGGGGGTAACCAACCCCCAAAATCAAACCTTATTACTCTCACTAGCCTACTTCTTTCCCCATCATTGCAGGTTAGGTGTATGGCTGCAAAACAGTCATGGCTATGGCTTCCAGATAATTATCACTAAATTCCACAATTTTCACTGCTAGCTGCTGGAGGTCTGCCTCTGAGCAAGTAAGGGGTCTACTGAGAAATATAGGATATTCTTGTCTCAGAACAGGACAATCAGGAGCTTAAAGGGCACACAGGCAGAAAGTAAGGAGAGAGGAAAAAAACAGAGGAAAGAGTAAGGATTGCTAACAGTTAAGGGGCCAGAAATAAGACATGATGGGAGTGGTGCAGTGCAGTGGCTGTGGAGCAGCAGTCTTCGGGGAGACGTTCTGGAGGATGTGGTGTTGTCCCATCTGCAGGCACCTCTGGGCTGAGGGAGGAGGTTGCTCATCTCCAGGCTGAGTTGGCCAGGATTTGTGGGACCTCCTCTTCCATCCAGGGACCACCAGAGCCACTGCCGTTGCCTCAGAGGTTGCCAAGAAAGAGGAATGGTTGGAAAACAGTGGGCTCAGGGAGGGTGAGGGTGGTGGAACAGAGGTGCATCCCTCCAGTTGTACCTCTCCACAATTCCTATGCCATTCTGGTAAAGTGTGGTTCCTTTATGGAGGCACCCGCAGTGGAGACCAAGGAGGATGCTGGGAACCTCCACAAAGGAGACCCACAGGAGGGTAGCAGGGGACCCCAGGGGAAGGAAACAACTCCTGGTGGGGACTCCATTGTTAGAAGGTAGAACTGGGGGAGGAAGGTGAGAGGGAGGTCAGGCCTGCCTGGCGCCATGGCTTGAGGGACAGGGAACGAATCCTCAGGATTGCCAGAGCAGCTGCACAGGGGAGGGAGCTGGATGTCATTGTCCACCTAGGGACAAATGACCTGGCTAAGAAAGGGATTAGAGAAGTACAGGAAGAGTTTGTGGAACTGGGGAGGGGCCTTAGACAAGTAGCACGCACGGTAACCTTCTCAGAGATGCTGCCCATCTATGGTGTAGGAGAGGCTAGGGTGCTCCGCACCATGGGATTCAATCAGTGGTTGAAAAACTGGTGTGGAGCTCAGGGATTTGGCTTCATTGGGGACTGGGGGCCCACTTGGAGTGATGCAAGCCTATACTGGCATGATGGGCTGCATCTGTCCAGGAGGGGAACCAGGATCCTAGGTGATAGGTTTAAATGCTTCATTGGCAAGCATTTAAACTAGCCAAGGGGGGAAGCACTGGAAAGGAGCAGGGAAATCCTAGCCCCCCCAAAAAAATCACAGTAGTAAGTGTGGTAAACCCCAATATAGAGGTGTCGATAGGGAGACGGGCAAGGGTAAATGGAGAAAGTGACAAAGGCAAGAAGGACAGGGATGGGCCAAAAAGGTGTAAGGCCATTAGGAAATGGAGGGCAATGAGTACCAATGGCCATAGTCTGGGCAACAAGCTCCCTGAGCTGGTGGCCTTGATGGAAGAGGGATGCCTGGATATCGTGACAGTCACAGAAACATGGTACACAGAGAACCATGACTGGGATGTTAACATACCAGGGTATGTAACCTACAGGAGAGACAGGCAGAGGAGAAGAGGGGGAGGAGTAGCTCTCTATGTAAAGGAAGGGATAAAATAAAAGCAACTGAACAAAAGAGTAAACAGGGAGGAGAGGAGGCACTGTGGGTCACCTTGGAGACTGGAAAGGGCACCACAATCTGCACAGGGGTTGTGTACAGACCCCCACATCAGGGGGAGGAAATGGACAAGGATATGATAGAAGGCATTCTTAGAATGGCAGAGAAAGGGAGATACTGTTGATGGAGACCTGAATATGCCAGATGTTAACTGGAGCACATTTGCTGCAGCCACATCCAAAAGCAGGGCCATTCTTGATGCCCACAGGTGGCAGGCCTCAGACAGCTAGTTTCGAACCCACCATGAGGGCAATCTTAGACCTCGTGCTCAAATGGGGCAGTGAGAGGATCTCAGATCTAGAAGGGGTTGCCATCTGGGAAAAAGTGACCATTAAACAGTGTGGTTCACGTTAAACTCAGCTACAGAGTCAAGCCATACAAAAGTGAGGGTACTGGACTTCAGGAGGGCTGACTTTGGCAAGATGGGAGAGTGCCTCAGAAAGCACTAGCAAACAGGTTAGAAGGAGTGTGGAGCAACAATGGGGAATCATCAAACTGCCATCACAGAGGCAACAAGCCTTTGTGTGAAGCAAATAAACAAATCAAAACGAAAGAAAAGCCACTATGGTTCTCAAAAGAAGTGGCTGTGAAAGTCAGGAAGAAAAGATAGCATTCGGAAGTATAAGGAAACACAGAAGGAGCAGGACAGACAGCTGTACCAGTTAAGGCAGAAGGAAGCAGGGAGGGAAGTCAGAATAGCAAAGGCCCAAACTGAGGAAAAGATAGCCAACTCGGTTAAGAAGGGGGATAAAACCTTTTATAGGTACATCAGCGAGCATAGAAAGACAAAGGGAGGGATAGTGAGGCTGAATAGAATGAACGGTGGGTGGGAAGAGGGGGACAGTGAAAAAACAGGGATACTGAATGAATATTTCTGCTTAGTATTCACAAAAGAGGAGGGGAAAGTGCCTAATCCAATTAACAGATGCAATCTAGATAGGGGGGTCGATCCCAGTCCTTTCACAGAAGAAAGGGTTCTGCAAAGAACTCCTAAAACTGAAGGTGGACAAAGCAATGGGGCCTGATGGAATTCACCCAGGAATTCTAAAAGAATTAAGGGGGGAACTAGTGAAACCACTGGCTACTCTTTTTAATAAATCATGGGAGGATGGTGTGGTACCCGAGGACTGGAGGAAGGTGGATGTGATTCCCCTTCACAAAAGTGGGACCAAGACAGAGGCAGAAAACTACAGACCTGTTAGTTTGACCTCTGTGGTAGGGAAAGTGATGGAGTCACTTCTGAAGGAAAGAATAGTTGAGTACCTAGAGGCCAGTGGGGCACAGGACCCAAGGCAGCATGGGTTCTGGCGGGAAGGTCATGTCAGGCAGATCTAATAGATTTCTTTGTCTGGGTGACCAAAGTAGTAGACCAGGGAGGGGCTGTGGACATGGCCTACCTAGACTTTAGCAAGGCATTTGACACTGTCCCACACAAAAGATTAATAGTCAAATTAACCAGCCTGGGAGTGGGTCCCAGGGGTGGCCTGGGTAAACATTGGCTGGACAACAGGACACAGAAGGTAATTGTAAATGGAGTCCACTCTGAAGAAAGAGGGATTACTAGTGGGGTACCGAGGGTTCATTATTAGGTCCAGTCCTTTTAATGTCTTCATAAGTGACATTGCAGAGGACTGGAAGGAAAAGTATGCCTCTTGCAGATGACACAAAGATCTGCAACAGGGTTGATACACAAGGAGGCGTGGAGAGGATGAGAAGGGACTTGGCAAGTGGAAGAATGGTCAGAAGTATGGCACTAGTAGATTCAGGCAAAGAAGTAAATAATACACCTGGGAAACAAGAACCCAGGGAAGAATACACAATGAGGGGGCGTAGTAACAACAACAAAAAGGAAAGGGACCTGGGGTAATCATATCAGATGACCTAGGTTAGCAAGCAATGGAGAAGGCAGTAGGGAGGGTTGGGGTATACTGGGATGCATAGGGAGAGGCATCACCAGCAGAAAACAAGAAGTTGTTATCCTCTGTACAGACAATTGGTGAGACCCCATCTGGAGTACTGCATCCAGTTCTGGAGACCCCATCTCTGCAAGGACATAGACAGGATAGAGGCAGTCCAGAGGAGGGCACCTAAAATGTGCAGGGTCCAAGAGAAGCCGTATGAGGAGAGACTAAAGGAGCTTAATATGTATACCCTTGAGGAAAGGAGGGAGAGGGGGGATATGATAGAAACTTTTAAGTACCTCAGTGGAATCAACAAAGTCCAAGAGGGTAGCATCTTTCAGAAAAAGAGACGTGCAAGAACAAGGGGACACAATTTAAAGATGGGGGGGGCGGTTCAGGGGCAATGTGAGGAAGTATTATTTCACAGATAGGGTAGTGGATGCATGGAACAGCCTCCTGGGGAGATTGTGGGGTCTAAAACTGTGGGAGAATGCAAGAATGCATGGGACAGACATAAGGCAATTCTTGTGGGGGGTAGGAAGAAATAGGCTGTTGGTTAAATAGGATCTGCGGCCTATCTTGTAGGTAGGGAAATGGGCAGACTAGATGGGCCAAGCGGTTCTTATCTGCCATCAAAGTCTATGTTTCTATGTTTCACTGAGACCCATGAATTTCAACCCCGAAGATCGAGATCAGCCCCTTCCAAGTGGAGTGATCCCCTTGTTGGTAACTTAAGTGTACTCTCGTTTTGGAGCATTATGGGTACTAAACTGCCCTTCTGGGCCTTTTATATTTGTTTGGGGGGCAGTCTTGCTTGTTTGAATCACACATGAGTTACTTCACAGATGCAATGTGTTTATGCTGTTTGTTTATTTTCTCTACATGTGTTGCACTCAGTGATTTACCCAGTGCTACTGGTGGGAGTTCACTTTTAACAAGACCTCTTTAGGACATGGGTTGCTTGGCATTGCAGTGACATTTTTGACAGCAGCTCTCCTATTTTCTTGCTATGGTGCAGTCATGAGAGGCATTTTGTTTGTATCCCTGGTGCCATGTTTTTCTTAAATTCAGGAGTACAAAATGGTTTAATATATTTGCATAACATGTATATAGCTTGCACTTCATTTCAGTCACTGTATGTCTAGTCTGAGAACAGAACTCATCTCTGAACCCAAACTAGGCACTTTTAAAACCAGACTCCAGGGTCACCTCGTAACACTAAGTCAATGCAACTGCCCCCTTTTGTTATCCATACTCCACTCCTGCCTTTCCCACATCCCTCCCCTTTTGCCCTTTTGCTCCTCCCCTGCAACTTCTTTCACTTCAACACCACCCCAATGCCTCCAATTCTACCTTCCCTAGACTCAGTATTCCATATGCTCCTCCTCTCTTTCCCTGTTTTTAGCTTTTTTTTCAACAAATGTCTGTCATGTATTTGAACTGCCTACTTTTCACTGGTGTAATCTGTTCTGGATTATTTTTGATAAAGTCCTCCATATATTTGGACTGCATACTTTATCACTGGTGTACTCTTGTATTGTTTATTCCTATCTACTGTTCTTACTGGTACTGCAACAGTTTTGTACTTTGTTTTCATTTGCCTCTGCACATTTATCTAATCACCTGTTTTGTATATTGTTCCTCTTTTGTCTATAATCTTTGCATTCACCGACATGCAACCTTTGTAAAAGAACCCCTGGTTCAAAGGTAATTGTAATCCTAGTTATGAATAAAATAAAATAAATAAAAATAAAATAAAACAATGTTGTTTACTGTCCCTTTAAGGGGGTATTTATAAGGGATGCATAGTTTGTTACTTGCTTTTCTTTGAAAAAGCACTGGTCCAATTCTCTCATGTGTGTTTTAGGAGCAGTTTGGAGCATTCAGAGATTTAAATGTATGGACAATACTGCATGTATGTTTCTTGGAAGCACTTTCCTGTACTTTTCTGGACTTTACTTGCATATATTAAGAAATAGTAGTAGTAAATCTTTTTTATTCATAAAGAATAAGGAAAAGTATTCAATTGAGCGTAACTCATTTACAATGAAGTTTCTGGATGAATAAAGAAGTTTTAAATGAAGTCCATGTGGTTTACTGTGTGTGTCCTTACTAGGAGCAGTGTTTTATATAAAACAAACCTTCTTGGCAGGTGCCAGTCCCCCTTGATTCTGTTTGTTTGATACATATCTTGACCCAGGCACTGCACTACCCTGGTTGCAGTCTAAAAGCAGCAAAGTCCTCATCTCCATACATGCAAGTGCCACTAGTAAGTCCAAGTAGCAAAGCAAAGAAACCAAGGCACCACAGGAATGGAAATGGATTTTAATCACAGTGATACAAAAATACAGAGCCGCCTGCAGCACAGGAGCACAATTAGTGTGCAATCTGGTCAAGGTTTGTGCTCCTGTACTACAGAGTAGCTCTGTATTTTTATATCGCTGTAATTAAAATTCATTTCCATTGCCTTCGGTGCCTTGGTTTTTCCTGGTTGCAATCTACTGCCTTCCTTTTGTGACTGATTCCTTTTCTTGTTTGGACTTGCAGGATTGGAAAAAAATTGGTGTTTCTACTTATTCTCCTGCTCCTTTTGCAGTGTTTAATGCTATGCATAATATGTGCAAACCACATTATTGAATGGCAGGTGGTAGCAATGAGGCATGGCAGGTGCAGCGTAACTGTGAGCAATGCTCCTTGAGGGACTTGGTGTTAAAAAGCAACACGAATGAAAGTCAGAAATAAAATGACTTGTTAAATGACAATTCATCAAGTGCCCAAGGCCACCTCAATGCAAGACAAGCTTTTTCTCAGTTTAAAAAGATTGCCTTCAAATTGAAGATACTCCAATGGGAGGGAATCTGAAAGCATACCTTGGGGTTGAGAGAGCTGCAGGGGGACATTTTGTTTGTTCTAGAGTCCCTCAGTCCTTTGTTGGACAGTCAGACCCACCCCACTTGTCATCCCCCCATGCACAGGCTTACCACCCCTGGGTGGGGCCACCAGGAGAGTTTCCCCCTCCCAATGGACATTGTAGGTGAGCCACAACTTACCTCAGGGCCATGGGAGTGAGATCCCCCAGCAGACATCGGAAGGCAGTGGAGATGGTGGCAGGGCAGGTCATCATGTTGGGGGGCCAGCATTTTTCAATGCTTCAATGCTTGTTGGATCCTGGGGGCAGAGATGTGCAATGACATCCAGCATCTGCCCTGCCCCCTCAAGGTGATGGTGCTGGTGGATAATCATATCCCCAGCCTCTGCCAGGGGTCCAGAAAGCACCAGATACTCTTCACCTTCCCCTCTGTAGAAGGAGAGTGGTCCATAGACTGCTCAATCCTTCTCCCCCCGGCTGGCCCTCCAGCTCTCAGGTCCATTCCCTAACCCAGGTCATCAGCATCGCAAGTGGAAATCCAAGTATAGCGCTGCTGGGCCTTAGTTCCAGGGGGACTTAGAATTTTAAAAAACCACACAAGTGGCCAAAATGGAGAGGACTTTCTAGATAAATGGAGGGGTATTAGCCGCAGAGCCAGTAAAGAATACAAGGAACTGACTCTCACTGAAAATGCTAAGATACAGAAAGAGCTTGATGATTAATTGAATAAAAAAGAGGGCTGGACTGGTGGCACTGGCACCTTACCTCAAACCACGCAGGTGACCCAGGTTCGGGAATGGACTCAGGGTGCTGGGGCCAGCAGGGGAAGGAGAGAATTGAACATCTGTAAGACTGCTCTCCTCTCCTCTCCTGGGGTGGGCCGTGAGAGTGTGTCACTCTGCAGTGACCTCCGGTGGAGACTGGGAGTAATGCAGATGTAGCGCAAAGGAGGGAACATCACCAGAAAATGGAAACTCTGCACTCAACCAGATGACAGCCACCTGACAGTCTGATGCTGTCAATGTCCTGGAGCCATCTGTCCCTCAGCAGTACCTCAGGGCCAAGGATTGTGCTTGCCTGCTTCAGGTGCCGCTCTCCTTGGAGCAGGGGGGCCCGCCTGGTGAAGGGTTATGTCTGGGTTACCCTGGGATGTCTGCAGTGTGAGGGATGGGACCTGGGAACAGGAGAGATCAGATGTAGCCTTGGCATAGCCTGAAGGAGTGGCTGAGAGTGGTAGCACATATAGGAGGAAAAAGGTAATATAAAAAAAGAGGAAACTGTTAATGAATTTGAAAGTACCACACAGTTTGGACAGCTACAAGATAACATTTTGGAAAACCTGAGAAGGTATGAAGACAAAATTAAAGCTGTGAAGCATACAAAGATGGAAAGAGACACTGGGGACTATAGAGATAATAAGGTGTTTAATTGAAATTCACCGAATGAGAAAGCAAGCACGTCTACAATACCTAGATCTATTCTGAAGAAAGGCACTGAGGTACTTGATTATGGGACTGATGCAGGTGGTAACAAAAGTGGCATGTCTGGTGGAGATATTATTTCAGGAGAGGAAGAACTAGCGATCTCATCAAATTAACCCCCTGCCCCACGGAGGAGTCAGATACTAAACAAGTTTGTGTTTTTCAGGAGAAGGAGTACATACCAAGAAAGAAAGAAAGAAAAATGGAAGAGAAAGAACACCTCTGGGAATAATACAGAGAAGGGGGTGGTGTTGGAGGGCGAAGAACAGACATTCCAATTATATATCATTAACCTCTTGAACTATGCCCTGAATGTAACAGAAATTTCGGTACTCAACAGAGGTCTTTCATTCACCCCCACATCTTGTTTCAACACTTTGGAGACTATAATTGATTTATACAAAATGGCACACAACCAAGACTTGAAATCTTTCTTTAAAGGATACCAAAAAAGCAGTTTTTTAAAACTGCAAACTCCAAAATCTGGCTTCATATTGAGGTAAAGTAAAGGCTGCTGTTTACATTTATGCAAAAACTGCATTTATGTAAATAACATGAATGCAGTTTCATAGCTTTTGAAAAATGTAAACATCAAGTTTTCTCTTTCAAAAAAAACAGCCTTGCTTGCTTCCTAAAATGTCTGCCAAGTATGTTAAGCGAAGCGTCATGATGACATCATTGGAGCCAGAGGCAGAGACCCACCTGGCTCCCTACAGTGCTAACTAGTTCTTCTTTCCCCCTATAGTTGAATTGTTTCACCAGAATGGTTAACACCATGTGTTAACACATGGATTATTTTGATCAGTACATGTGTTAGGCTATGGTTTTGTTCATTTTTTCTTTTCAATTGTTTAACCAGGAGTGCCACACTAAGCTGAAAGCTTGCTTACAGGTGCAACCTGGGAACATTTTGTTTACTTTAACTTGCTGAAAATGTTTTGTAATCCAACTGACTTTCACTCTGGCAAACCACAGTACAGTACAACACTTCAAAGAGCTGATGATCTAGTGGTTATTTGAAGCACTGAAATCTGCAGTGAAGTGCTGGTCTGATCCAATTCCAAAGCTCATGCTTTCTTGGTAATCCACAAATAAGCTTCTCTTGTAGCCTTTTCCCATGTGAACCCCCTGCACCTAGCCTGCCTTCTGTTGAACACCCCACCATCTGTACTCTGTCCTTAGTACTGCCTGGGGTTGCTAGCAGTCTCATGAAGAGAATTATCACACCTCAGATTGTAATCTTGTACCTCAGAGAGTTGTGCGCGCCACTGATGTGCTTCATTAGCTGGCACTGTTAAAAATGCATCCCAACTCATTCTCCAGTCCACTTTCTCAATGTTTTACTTCTGCTCCCACAGTAAACATTGAGCAGATCACCACTCTTCTACACAGTGAAGGCAGTATGTACAGTCCCCCTGTTGTGTTTTGTTCCTGCCTCATTAACCAACAACTAGGTCTTCCTGGAGGGCCAATCAATAAGCATCAGGACAAACCAGAAAAAAACTGCTGTTCATACCCTCAAAAGGGCTGCACTTACTATGGATAACAATATTAGTAGCAGGTGAGGCATACTAATGACTTGAGTGAATCCACCGGACTGCCAATGTCGGTCTACTCCTTTATCTGTAATCTGTAGAATCCCGCAGAAGATTTCCTGCCAATTCTTCTCTAGTACTTTTCTGTGCCCTACTCCACAATGTGAGTTGGTTGGCTACCACCCTTCTCAATCTTGAATGAGCTATACACAGCTCCCTCGATACTGTCCTAACAAACATCAACATCCCCCCCACCTGAGGGTAATCTCCCTACACTGAATTCAAGTAACAGTTTAGGTGCAGCCCTGCCACTCTGAGTATTTGTCGTCGCTGGCTGCTCTCATCCACAGTCAGGTAGTGATCATGGTGCTGGCAGCTCCACATCTCAGATCTCACAATGATCTGCTCAACTTCCCCCTACCTGTCTTCCTCTAACCTGAATATAGCTGTACCCTGCTGAAATGGCCTCTTCAGTCCCTCTCTGGCATTCAGTCTTCTCACCTACTCCTCACACCCAAAACTGGTGAGCTCACTGTCCTTCCGCATCATGAATGCAGTTAGTACAGTCCCCCATGTTATTTTTACATATTAATAATAAACGTGATCTTCTGGTAAGCCAGGCTGATAGCAGCATGGCACAAAGGGAAAATAGACTTTCCTAGCCATATAAGATTTAATCCATTTATGATTAGGAACCATTAAATGGCATGCATAATGATGCACACACCTGTCATTTAATAGTGCCTAATCAAAGGTAGCCTAGATTTTTTAAGGTTAGGAAAACCCATCTTTCCCATTGTTCCCTGCTGCTATCAGCCTGACTTACTGGAAAGATTTGTTTATTTTCGATATGTGAAAAAGCCCAGGGACTGTACTACCTGCATTCATGATGCAGAAGGGTGATGAGCTCACCAGTTTTTGGTGTGGGGAGAAGGAGTGAAGAATGAATACCAGAGGTGGACTGAGAAGGACACTTCTGCAAGGTACTGCTATATTCAGGGAAGGAGGAAGACAGAAGTGGAAAAATATGAGCAGTTCACTGTGAGATATAAGATGTGGGGCTGCCAGTACCATGATCACTACCTGACCCTGGTGTCCTGGCCAATATTCCCCTTCCCCCCAAAAAATGGTTCATGCAATTGTCCAAGGATGTGTGTGGGTATTAATGTGTAAAATGCCTGCCACTACACGTTTAGTCACTTCACTACCAGTCTAGCATTGCTTGTAATGCACTTTGTGATACAATGTATATGAAAAGCACTATATAAATGGTGATTGTTCTTCTTATTATTATTATTATTTCCCATGGATAAAGAAGACGAGATAAGCATATTTTTGATTTCCAAGAAAGTATGAACTGTGGCATTAGACTACACAAGAACTTTGCTATGGGCTGGCCCAGTGGTGCTGAGGGTTGAGCCGCTGGACGCCACACCTCGCACCACACCGATGACCCGAGTTCAGGAGTGAGCTCGGGAGTCAGGGATCGGCAGGGAAGGGAGATGGATCAAGCTCCCACTGGGCTGCTCTCCTCTCCTCTCCAGGTGGGAGGGCATGTGTTGTCCAGCACTCTGGCAACCCCTGGTGGAGATCGGAGGGCACCACGAGCTGCTGGGCTGCATGTAAGGAGCGAGGCTGATGCAGGCAGGGCTGCCGTGCACCACAGCGTCAGACGTGTACCTTGCATGAGTGGGGGGGTCTCGGGCTTACAAGACAAAAAAAAATACCCCTCCAGCCCTGGATAGGCAATGGCCCTGCCAGAGCCACTGCCATGCACCCAAACTGGTTCCCCGCCACTGCCCCCTCGGTCTCCGCAGGTTGCAGTCCCTCGACCCGGGGAACCAAAAAATGAACTTGAAGATGGTGAGGGAACACAGCAGTGGTAGAGCAAATCGGTGAGTGCAGTGGCCCAAGAGACTTCCAGGCTGGAGGGCTACAAATAGAAGAGTAAAAAAAACTTTGCTACAAACAAGTGGTGGATCTAGGGGGTGGTGAAGGTTGTGGCTGCACCTTCCCCCCATTGTAGCTTACTTGCTTGCTGCTGCAGCATTTCACTTTGTTGAAGAAGTCTGATTTATTGATTGTACACATGTTTACATTCAAAACTTTGGATTTCATTTGTAGATTCTGTCAAAAGCATACTAAAAAAGAATAATTGCAGACAATATAAAGGTTTAATACAAATGTTAAAAAGTGCATATCAAGTATGTACACCACCCCAGCAGTCCCATTGTAACATTCTGGATCCACCATAAGCACTAGACCACCAGATTTGTACTGCACTGTGGTTTGCCAGAGTAAGTTGTTTGGATTAAAACACAATTTCAGCATGCTAAAGTAAACAAAATGAACAGAACCATAGCCTAACATGTTTATTGATCAAAATAATGTACATGGTTTTGACCATTTTGGTGAAACAATTCTAAACAAAGGGAAAAAAGAAATAGTTAGCACTATACAGCGCCATATAGCTCTCTGACTTTGGCTCCAATGATGTCATCACTTAACACATTTGGCGGCCATTTTAGGAAGCAAGTAAGGCAGTTTTTTTTAAATTGGAAGGCTGATTTTACATTTTTCAAATGCGTTGGAACTGCATTTAGGTAAATTATATAAATGTAGTTTTAGCATGAATGTATGCAACAGCCTTTCCTTTAGTCCCCTATGAAGTCAGATTTTTGAGTAGTTTGTTGTCAAAATGTTGTTTAGGTACCCTTTAATAGAAAGAAGAATGAGAATGCTGAAGACATACCTGATACAATGATAGTTCTATGGAAGTTGTTCATAAGTTTAGATCTAGATCAGTATTTTGCCCCCTTCATCCCTATGGAGGGGTTGTGAGATAACAGATGGACCAGATACAGAATTTCAGGTTCAACAAACAATCTATCTGTGATGTTCATTTAGAATACAAAGGATAACCTTAAGCAATGGCATATCCCTTCTTTAACACATCAGTTTACAGCAACAGACTATGCATGTCCTTCCTCTACACTTAGTCAGCACATACTGATCTACTAATCCATCCCTTTAGTGAAAATTATTTCATTCATATGTTGGTCTTACTTGTTTGGGTGATGGGGAGCTCAAAAAAAAGAAAAACTCAAAAAGACGCTAAAGATAAAGAACCTCAGTGCAGAAGCACTGAAGCAAGAGTTACCCCAAAGGCATTGGCAATAATGCCGAGTTTCAAGGAAATACAACATCACACATTTCTACATAATACAAAGCATCATGGAATGTATATATGCAAATCACCATGAAAGTTTAGGCTGGATCAGCTTAAAGCCAGAATGTATGATGCCAAGGGGCCTCTCAAACAATCTGTTATTTATATGCATTTAAATAACACAATAAGTTTTTTTTTTAATATCTCTACCCCACTAACTTAATTTTTATAATACAGTCCCCTAGTAACTTTTTATCTTTATTGAAAACACCTAGTTCTGTGGTATTTTCAACATTTACAGGTTTCATACACATAAGGTACATACATCAAGGTATTTTATGACATAGTGCTATTGCATACTAAATCCAACAATGAGGAACACAGCCTGTTGTTTCACATCAGCTTGGAGGTCACCACAATAACCTCCCTGTATGAGGACCTGAGAGGGAAAAGGAAAATTGAAGAGGACACTATAGCATAGTCAAGAAAGGGGAGGGGATGCCCACTGGTGGCCAACCTTATGGACTAGAAATTGCAAAGGATGGATTAGGCTAAGAAACAGAAGAACTGCTGCAACAGATTTAAGAAAAGGCCTGTCCCCACATTTTTTTAAAGTGCTGCAATGATGATAGAAGAAAACTAGAAAATGAAAAAAATTGAGAGTGAGTGTTCTAATTTAAGTAAAAGGGAATGACTAGCAGTTAAGGGCCTGGGGGAAAATACAGAGACAACCATAAAACCTGTGGATAAAGGTGGGGCTATAGTAATTCAGGACTGTTCTAGATATGAATATAGATACATAGATACATAGACAGTGTCGGCAGAAATGGGTCTATGGCCCACCCAGTCTGCCTTTTTGAACTTGTAAGTTCAGTTTATGTTTTCCTAGAAGTCTGTTGCCCCTTACCCCTGACCTCCAGAATTCCTTTATGTCTATCCCATGCATTCTTAAATCCTGTGATTGTTTCAGCCCCCACCACTTCCTCTGGCAGGGTGTTCCACTTGTTCACCATCCGTTCTGTGAAGAAATTCTTCCTCATGTTTCCTCTGAATCGTCCTCCCTCCAACTTCATCCCATGCCCTCTAGTCCTGGAACATCTTTTTTGCTTAAAAATAATGTATTCCTGCACCCTGTTCCTCCCTGTAAGATACTTGTATGTCTCTATCGTATCCCTCTCTCCTCTCTCCTCCAGGGAGTACATGTTCAGTTCCTTCAACCTGTCTTCATAGGACTTGTGATGCAATCCATGCACCATCTTTGTTGCCCTCCTCTGAACCTTCTACCCTGTCTATGTCCTCACGTAGGTATGGTCTCCAGAACTGTACACTGTACTCCAGGTGGGGCCTCACTAGTGTCTTGTATAGCGGAATTATGACCTCCTTTCCTGCTGGTGATGCCCCTGCCTATACATCCCAGCATCCTATTTGCTTTACCTGCTGCCTTGTCACACTGTTTCCTTACCTTGAGGTCATCAGAGATGATAACCCCAAAATCCTTTCCTGCTTGGTGCATGCTACATCCTCACCCCCCAACTGATATATTGTGCCAGGGTTTTTGTGCCCTATATGCATTATCTTGCACTTTTTGCATTGAATTTCAACTGCTAAATCCTGACCATTCTTCAAGTTTCTGCAGGTCCCTTCTCATTCTGTCTACACCCTCTGGTGTGTCTACTCTATTACAGAGCTTTGTGTCATCAGCAAACAGTGAAATTCTTCCTTTAGGTCCTCGCAATGTCACTGATGAAGATGTTGAATGGGACCGGTCCCAGCACTGATCCCTGTGGTACTCCACTGGTCACTCTTCCTCTGTGGAGTGACAGCCATTTACCACCACCCTCTGTGTCCTGCCACCCAGCCAGTTACCTACCCACCACACTACTGTCCTGCCCACACCCATATTCCCCAGTTTGTGTAATAGTCTTCTATGTGGCACAGTGTCAAAGGCCTTGCTGAAGTCCAGATAGGCCATGTCCACTGCCCTCCCCTGATCCACCTCCCTAGTCACCCAGTCAAAAAATTCAACGAGGTTGGTCTGACATGACCTCCCCCTGGTGAAACCATGCTGCCTTGGGTCCTGTAGTCCATTGACAACCAGATGTTCCACCAATCTCTCCTTCAGTAGTGCTTCCATGATCTTCCCCACTACCGAGGTGAGGCTGACTGGTCTGTAGTTCCCTGCTTCCTCTTTGTTCCCACTTTTTATAAGGGGACTACATCTGCTGTCCTTCAGTCTTTGGGTACCTCCCCTGTTTCCAGTGATTGGCTAAACAGGATAGCCAGAGGTTCAGCCACCATCTCTCTTAGTTCTTTAAGGACCCTGGGGTGCACCCCATCTGGCCCCATTACTTTATCAACTCTTATTACCTCCAGTTCCTTCAGGACCCTTTCTCGTGTAAAGGGACTTGTGTCCATTTCTGCACTATTCTCACCCCTTGTACTCCATTCAGACCCATTACCCTCCTCTTCCTCAGTAAAGACTGAGCAGAAATACCTGTTCAATATGTCAGCTACTGTTGTCATCCTCCACGGCCCCATCCTCCCCCTTCAGTCTCACTATCCCTCCTTTGTCTTTCTATTTTCACTTATGTACCTGTAAAGGTTTTGTCCCTCACCCACTGATTTTGTAATGTGTTCTTCTGTCTGAGCTTTGGCTTCCCTTACCGACCTCCCTGCCTCCTTTGCTTCTCCTGGTACTTCTCCTATCCCCTTCTGCCTGTGTCTTTTGTATTGCCTGAATGCAATCTTTTGGCTTTCCTTCCTTTGCTACCTCTTTGGAAAACCATAATGGTCTCCTCTTCCTTTCCTCTTGCTAACCTGCTTAATGCATAATTCTGTTGTTCTTGTAATCCCCATTTTAAATACTGCCCACTGTTCCTGAACCCTGATTCTGTCCCATTCCCTTAATGCCTCTTTCAAGTATCTCCCCATTTTCCCAAAGTCTGCTCCCTAAAATCCAGGATACATGTTTTTGTGTGGTTTGGTTCTGCTTTTTGTGATTTCAAACCACAATGACTGGTGGTCACTGTTTCCCAGGTGCTCCCCACTGTTACCCCATCACACTGTCCCTGTTTGTGAGCACAAGGTCAGTATTGCCTTCTGCTGAGTTGGTTCCATGACCAGTTGCTTGAGGAAGGCACCCTGAAGGGAGTCCAGGATAAATCTGCTTCTAGTTGATGCTGCTGCTGGGATGCTCCAGTCCACGTCTGGAATATTGAAGTCTCCAACCAGTACTACCTCACCCTTGTCTGCCATCCTTTGAATGGCTAGCATCAGCTCCCTATCTGTTTCTTCCTCCTGGGCTGGTGGTCTATAGACCACACCTGTGTGGATGGCTGTCCCCATTTTTCTTTCCAGCTTAACCCACAGTATCTCTCCCCATTTGTTCCTCCTGGATCTCTGTGGCCCTTATGTCATTTTCACATACAGTGCCACTCCTCCTCCCTTCCTGCCTGCTCTGTCTCTTCTGAATATGTTGTAGCCAGGTATGGCCATCTCCCAGTCATGGTTATCATTACTCCAGGTTTCAGTGATGGCACAATGTCCAGGTCTGACTGCACCATGACAGCCTCCAGATCTTCCATCTTGTTGCTAAGGCTCCTGGCATTTGCACATGGCTTTCCATGATTTGACCTCCTAGACTGTTTCGCTGTTCTACTCCAGCCCTTCCTTGGTTGTCCTTTATCCCTGGTTCTCCTTGCTGTCTGCCCTTCTGCTGAATTTTGCCCCTTTTCTGCCAATCCACCTCTTGGGCACAAATCTCCATCTTTTGCACACTGCTTTGCAGAGATAGCCACTCCCCTGTTCACTGGTTCCACTGCTAGCTGTGGGGGGTGAGCAAGTAGGTACCCTCCTTGCTGGCCTGCAACCCCCCCTTTGCTAGTTTAAATGCTTGTTAATGTAGCATTTAAACTTAGCATTGAGAGCTTGATTCCCTCAGGATGGATGCAGGCGTCAGGCTTGAACAAACCTCCATCCTCCAGGTGGGTCCCCAGTCACCAATGAATCCAAACCCTTCCTCACAGCACCAGTTCTTCCAACCATGAGTTAAAGTTCCTGGTGCATGCACTCCTATGCTCTCCCTTGCCTCTCAGGTAGTACTTCTGAGAAAGTGACAGAAGTACCTACTTGCTGAGACCCCTCCCAATTTCCTAAACTCTTCCTGAACTTCCTTTGGCTCCCCATTTGCCAGGTCATTAGTACCTAGGTGGATAATGACATCCAGCTCACCCTCCCGTCTTGCCTTCCCAGTGATCCCCAGGATCTTCCTTCCATCCCTCCATGCCGTAGCACCTGGTAGGCACCTCACCTCCCTGTCCTCCCCCTCCTGTGTTCCTAGCTGGATCCCTCTTATGATGGAGTCCCCCACCAGGATTCGCTTCCTCCTCTCCTGGGGTCCACTGCTTTCCCTGATGAGGTCACCTCCTTGACTAACCTCCACATCCTTTCCTTCCACTTCTTTGGGTACCTCTATTTGGTTGTCCTTGTTTGCCAGTGTGGCATATGAGTTCTTGAGTGGAATAGGATCTGGGATGTGCCACTGCCGGACCACTCTAACCCTCCCTGAGCCCACTGTCATCCAAGTGCTCCTCATTCTCGGCATCCTTTGAGGCAGTTGCAATGGACTGGGTGGTCTCTGGATAGGGGTGATGGTACTCCTGACCCAGTTTACTTCCACTCTGAGTCTGGCTACCTCATCCCACAGTCCAGAGAGATGCATGCAGATAGGGCAGCACCTCAGTGTCCAGAAGGTCTGCCTGAATATGGCTGCCCCACAGCCACTGCATTGCACCACTCTCCACATTATACTGCAATGATACTGTGAATTACTGAACAAGAATTACTGTATTATTACAACTTTGTGACAATACATACTATGAAAAAATGAAATTTTACAAGACTGATGTTTTTAAACAGCTGATTGATAATTATCTTGCACTGACTAAAGAGAAAAATTGATTACCATCTCAGGTTGTCGAATTTCTTATTGCTAGACATCCAGTGAGGGAGGCATTCTGCTGTTTACTCAAAGTTCACAAGGACTTAATCTACCAGGGAGACCTATTGTCTCCAGGATTTATTCCCTTTCAGAGCCCCTTGCCAAATTTGTGGACTTCCACATTGCTGACATGGTTAAAGCACTCCCCTCTTACATTAAGGACAAGGGGGAAATTCTTTGGGCCTAATTCTAAAAAGGTTACATCTGGCGTAACTTGCCTTGTGGCAAAAAAAAAAAATGGTGCAAGTGGCAAGTTATGCCAGCAGTTACGACATTTGATATTCGGCAAAGCAGCCTGAGACATGTCACAGGCTGCTTGTGCCAAAGTGGACTTACACCACCAGGTACGCCCTAAACCCCCTGTGACATGGCGCTATGGGGTTTACAGCAGCTGTCGCTCCCTATTCTGGAAGGGCAGCAACAAAGTCCCCAAATGTGCTATTCTAGAACAACAACCAGAGGACAGTCATCAAAGTACAGTTAACACCAGCAAATAGCTGGTGTAAGTGTACTTTGCATCCACCAGGGGTTGTGCTAATGTGTCACCAGCCCAATTCCCCAGTATATGTAATCCCTCCCCAGCCCCATCCTTGAGCCAGTAAATAAAACCCTGTAGGACTATGGGACCCCTCAGTCCCTTATCCCCCAATACAGACTGTAAATGCCTTGCAGGGCTGCTCTGCCCCCCAGGTCCTGCTCCCCCAATTAGTAAATGCCCCACAGGGCTGTTCCTCCCCAGGTCCCATTCCCGATCCCCAAACCCAAGTCCTTGCAGTGCTGCTAATAGTACATATTAAATATATCCCCAATATCCTTGGTAGTCTAGTGGCACCCCACCCCCACCCATCAATTTAATATAGAATGGTACTAAGGATGAATGTTTAGAATTCATTGGTTTTCTGGAAAGCAATAATTCCATTTTGAAGCTCAATACCTGTTTTAGTAAAACCAAAATAAGTTATCTGGACTTATTTATACTGAAGGATGAGGAGGGTAGAATTAGTACTGATCTATAAAGGAAATGTATTGATAATAATAATTTTATTTATAAAGTGTCTTTCACAGCCCAGGCACTGTACATAAATAGACACAGATAAAGCAACCGACAATCTTGATAAAATCCAAATATAAAATAAGCAACAAGCCATAAAATCCAAACAACAGAGTCAAGTATTCAAGGCGGCGGCAGTATAGTGCAGTGGTTTAAGGCTATGAGCTGCAATCCTGGAGAACTGGGTTTACACAGCCCCCACTTGCATACTGTGTGACTCTGAGTAAGTCACTTAACTTCCTTGTGCTCCCAGGTCACACCTGTAAACAAACTTTCAGCTTAGTGTGTCTCCCTTGGTTACAAAAAAAATAAAAGTGTCAAATCAGTTTCCAGGGAATGCTTATAAAAATAAGTGAGATTTTAGGGCTGACTTTAAAACTTTCGATGGTCTGGCATGCTCTCACCAGACAAGCTAAAAAAATTCCACAGGGTGGAAGCTGCATAAGTGAAAGACCAAGAACCAGATGTCTTTAAAAGCACCCTGGGAATCTCTAGCAATCCCTTGTCAGCGGATTGAAGCAGGTGGAAGGGGCAGTAGGGATGAAAGAGATCTTTCAGGTAGCTGAGTTCCTGGTCATGTAGGCTTTATAGGTCAGCAAGCCAACCTTAAAGGTGATCTGCCACTGTACCAGCAGCCAGTGCAGTCCATGGAGAACAGGTGTAATGTGACTGGTCCTAGAGGTACCAGTCACAAGCCTGACTACCACATTATGCACCAGCTGCAAGCAGCAGATATCAACCCCAGGAAGCCCTAGGTAAAGGGCACTGCAATAGTCAAGGTGGGTCATCACAAAGGCATGGGCCTGGGTTGAAAGATCATCTGGAGAAACGAGGTGTTTCATTCAAGAGATGTTCTTCAGTTGATAAAATGAGGATTTGTCAACAGCTGACACCTGAGATTTTAGGGTCAGTTTGTCATCAGAAATAATTCCCAGGTTATGCACCTGATGTGAGGCCACTAATGAAACATCCCCGAGCCGTAGCCCAGGAGATAGTCCAGTCAGCATGCCTGCCACCTGATGACCTGGGTCCACCACCAACACCTCAGTCTTGTCCAGATTTAATCTCAGCCAGCTGGCACTCATCCAGTCCAGAATTTTGGACAGAAAGTTGTTAAATACCGAGAACGCATCATCCTGTCCAGGCACAAAGGATAGGTTCAGCTGAGTATCATCTGTATAGAAGCGAAAACTCAAGCGTACTTCCTGATAATGTCTCCTAATGGCAGCATATACTGTAGAATTACTTTCTATCGCATCTGTTTAATTTAGCGCTACTGATCCTGGCCAGCTGTTAGCGCTAATTAATCTTCGTGGTCTCACGTTGTGCAGTCAAACCCAAATTAGAACACTGGTAGCTTAAAATGATCAATGCAGTGATAGTACGTGCAATACACTAATTACCCAATTAGACACCTCTTTAAAGTAAGAGAGTGGTTAACTGGCTCTCATCCCTGCCACTGCTACGGTCGCATAATGTCTCTTATAAGTTGGTTGAAGTAGAAATCGTTAAAGCGAGATTGCTTGCAGCTAGATGATCCAATGCTGCCATTGGAAAGTGCTGATATTCCATTACATGTTGCTGAGAATGTTGTTACTGAACTTCACTGTGCATCACCCCCTCCAGCAAAAAAACGCCGCTCTGAATATGCCATATACAGCCCTGATGTGCGATATCAAATCGGGAAACACACAGCAGAGAGTGGAGTTATGAGTGCAGTCAGACTATACAAGTTAAGGCACGCTGGAGAAATCAATGAGTCCACTGTGTGAAATTTCAAAAGGGACTACCATGACAAACTAAGAGGAACCCCTGACCCTAGTCTGCTTCCCCCACAGCTTACCAACAAAACTCTGTGGGAGACCAACCCTTCTTCTTTCTGAAGTAGAAGATGATCTAAAAAAAATCATTCGCAGTCTGAGAGGAGAAGGCGCAGTTGTGAATGCCAGAATTGTCATGGCCATAGCCCGTGGGGTTGTAAAAACACAAAACTGCATGGCACTATCAGAGTTTGGTGGCAACCTATCATTTTCAAGGCAGTGGTCCTGGGTCTTTCTCCACCAAATGGGGTTCACAAAAAGAAAGGGCACCAAAGCTGGCAGAAAGACCCCTGAGAATTTCGAGGATCTGCGCTCTGCATTTCTAAAGTGTATTGCAAATGCCTCGGCACAGGAGCTGATTCCACCCGAACTGCTCATTAATTTAGATGAGACCGGTGTCACACTTGTCCCTTGCTCCCAATGGACAATGGCAGAGAGCAGGTCGAAGCAAGTGGAAGTGACCGGGTTAGGGGATAAGAGACAGGTCTCCCTTGTCCTTGCCTGTACTTTGTCTGGAGAAATGTTGCCCCCCCAAATCATTTACCAGGGCAAGACCAAAAACAGCCTACCTGCTTTCCAATTTCCAGAAAAGTGATGTGTCACACAATCAGAGAACCACTGGACAAACACAGAAACAATGTTATTTTTCATAGAATCCGTTCTTGTTCCCAACATAAATGAAATCAGATTAAAACATGGACTCCCCTGTGAGCAGAGATCTCTGCTAGTAATGGATCTCTTTCGAGCACACAGTACAGAAAAAGTTTTGCAGTACCTGGAGGATCACCACATCATCCCAATTTTCATTCCTCCCTCATGTACTGATCTGCTCCAACCACTGGACATCACTGTAAACAAATTGCTGAAGGAGTTCCTAAAAAACAAGTTCACCGAGTGGTATTCAGGAGCAGTCTCAGCGCAGATATCCCTTGGTACGTCACCATCAGCTCTGAGCATAGACTTATGCATGACATCAATCAAAACAAAGCACACACAATGGCTGGTAACAGCATTTGAAAAGCTCTGTTTGTGGCGTGAGGATGTGGTACGTAGTTTCGAAATAGCAGGGATTAAGGAGGCACATTTCTCTTGTTTGGACACCACTGCCACATAAAAAGAAGTGAGACTGTCATTTGGTGGCTTTTCCAAGGTACGAGTTCAGAACAGGAGTACTGTAATCGCCGAGTTCAGATGATTACTGACTGTCATTTAGTTCAGATGTTGCAAACAGCATGGGTGTTAAAATGGAACCCTGCAAGACCCCACAGGATAGGAAGAGGGGGCCAGAGGAATAAATTCCCAAGACCACCCTGTGAGTCCTATTCTGGAGGAAAGATTTAAACCACCCAAGGACTGTACCTGAAAGTCCACAGATGGTCTGAAGGCGTTCCAATAGCACACCATTGTCCATAGTGTCAAATGCAGCAGAGAGATCCAGGAGAACCAAGATGGAATGAGATCTCTGATCTCTCACTATTAGGAGATCATTAAGTACCCAGACAACTGCCATCTCAGTACTATGTTCTCTTTCTGAACCCGGACTGGAGAGAATCATAGACATCATGGGTGGTAAATGGTCATCCAGCTGCAGCGCAACCGCCTTCTCAATAACCTTCCTCACAAATGGCAGGTTTGAGACAGGTCTGCAGTTAGCAGGACAGTTCAGGTCAAGTGAGTGTTTTTTCAGGAGAGGATGCACGACTTAAGAGGATCAGGAAAGATCCCCTTCTCCTATGAACTCCAAACTATCTCTGCAAGGATTGGGCTGATTTCATCTATGCAGTCCATCAAGAGGTGCATAGGACCCAGATCCAAACTACAACAGGTTGGCTACAAAGACTGGATGACTCTCACAATGTCAGTGACTTCCAGCTGGCTGAAATCCCTCCAAACAGACCAGGCACTTATGATGTCCCACCGACCATCACAACATCCATTGGAGGTGGACTGGCTGATCTTGGAACTGATGGCGGAAACCTTATCTGCAAAAAACTGAGCAAACTCCTAACACTTCTGGTGTGAAAAAGCTCCCACAGACTGAAGACAGACTGGACTGCATAATCTGTCCACAGTCTGAAAGAGCTGAGCTGATTGTTTTCGTGCAGCGACAATCTCCCTGGACAGGAACTCTGCCTTTTTACAGGAGTTTGTCGACTGATAGAAAGAATAATGTTCCATCAACCTAAGTCTGTCATCATCAAGACCCGATTTCCACCAGGACCTCTCCAGCCTTCACCCCACTCTCTTCAGTTCCTTCAAGGTCCCATCAAACCATGGAGACCTTGAAAGGAGGGTGAGGGGCAAACATGAACAGGAGCAATGGAATCCAGGGCTGCTGTTACTGCCACATTATAGGCAATCACCAGATCCCCCAGATCCATGTATTCCCTGGGCATGCTTGATGGATCCAGCACCACCATTAGGCCATCGAGGTCAAACCCCCAAAACAGCAGTACTGGACAATCTCCATAGGGACAAGCCCACTGGGGGGATCCCCGAAACCAAACCTTACTGTGTGATGGTCAGACCATCTGCATGCTTCCACTACCAAGTTGGATATCTCCATCTCTAGGAGGAACACCAGATCCAGTGAGTGACCCCTAATGATAGGAACACACTTTTATTAGCCAATAGCAGTCACCCATGCCATATTATTAGAGCTATACTTATGGGACAGTTTATATGTGCTAACAGCAACTGCAGCACAGAACAAAGGTATAGAGTCAGAGCAGATGAGTTGGAAGACAAATTAAGGAAGTGGGGGTTACGATGAGGGGGTTATTTTTGAAGGTAGAAGTAGAGCAGATGCCATGCCCAGAGAGGAGCTGTTAAAAGAAAAGGTTTGTGCTGACGACCATGACCCCCAGGTAACTTTCATGTCTACATTCAATTCCCTCTCACAACATGTCTCTTCTATTTTAAATACACATCAGTATGCTGTGAAAAAGGATCCAGGTCTGAGGGATCTTGAGTTAAGCAGCCCCAGAACAGTATACAACAGGAACAGGAATATTAGGGATAAGTTTGTACATACGGTGTAACCTCCACAAGAAAAAACAAGAATGTGTCTCCCTAACAGGAAAGGTGGCTGCTATAAGTGTGGGAACTCCAAGTTTGCAGTACATAAAGGCTACAAAACATTTTCATAATCCTGTCACTAGTTTATTTATTTATTTATTAGAACATCAGTTTAACAACCTTTGAGCCAGAGGCTCATTTACAAAGGTACCTTGTCACAGAGAGGACAAAACAGTGCAAGCAACAAACATCAGGGCAAACAAAAGTGGGGATGCCATGGTGAGCAAGCATTTAACCTAGCCAAGGGGGGAGGCACTGAAAAGGAGCAGGGAAATCCTTGTCCTCCCCAAAAGAAATCAGTGTAGTTAGTGAGGTAAACACCAAGATAGAGAAGTTGATAGGAAGAAAGGGCAGGGGTAAATGGAAAAAAAGGTAAAGGCAGCAAGGACAGGGATGGGGTTTAAAGGGGTAAGGACATAAAAAAATGGAGGACAATAAGTACCAACTCCCACAGTCTGGGTAACAAGCTTTCTGAAATGGTGGCCTTGATGGAAGAGGATGCCTGGATATTGTAGCAATCACCGAAACATGGCACACAGAAAACCATGACTGGGATGTTAACATACCAGGGTAGACAATCTACAGGAGGGACAAGGAGAGCAGAAGAGTAAGAGGGGTAGCTGTCTACGTAAGGGAAGGGATCAAAGCAAAGGAACCAAAGGGTAAACAGGGAGTAGAGGATGCACTGTGGGTCACCCTGGAGACCGAAAATGACACCACAATCCAACCGTGGGTTGTATACAGACCCCCTTCTCAGGGAGAGGAAATGGACAAGAAAATGATAGAAGGATGGCAGAAAAAGGGGAGATATTGTTGATGGGGGACTTAAATATGCCAGATGTTAACTGGAGCACCTTTGCTGTAGCCACATTCAAGAGTGGGGTCATTCTTGATGCCCTACAGGGGGCATGCCTCAGACAACTAGTGTTGGAACCCACTCAGGAGAGAGCAATCTTAGACCTGGTACTCACAAACAGGGACAGAGAGAAAACCCTAGATCTAGAAGTGGGTAGCCATCTGGGAACAAGTGACCACCAAACAGTGTGGTTCATGATAAACACAGCTGCAGAGTCAAGTCATACAAAGGTGAGGGTACTGGACTTTAGGAGGGTTGACTTTGTCAAAATGGGAGAGTGCCCCAGAAAAGTACTAGTAAACAGGCAAGAAGGAGGGGGTGGAGGAACAATGGGGAAAAATCAAAGCTACCATATCAGAGGCAACAAGCCTTTGTGTAAAGCAAATAAACAAAACACAATTAAGGAAAAAAACACTATGATTCTCAAAAGAGGTGGCGGGAAAGGTCAGGGAGAAAAATATTGCATTCAGGAAGTATAAAGAAACACAGAAGGAGCAGGAGAGAGAACTGTATGAGTTAAAGAAGAAAGAAGTGGGGAAGGCAGTCAGAATATCAAAGGCCCATACCCAGGAAAAGACAGCCAACTCGGTTAAGAACTCGGTTAAGAAGGGGGATAAAACCTTTTATAGGTACACTGGGGAGCGAAGAAAGACACAAGGAGGGATAGTGAGGCTTAATAAAGGGGAGGATGGGTGGGTAGACAGTGACAGAGAAAAAGCAGGGATACTAAATGAATACTTCTGCTCAGTATACCGGCCCGTCTGCACAGCAGTTGGATATTTCCGCTGGTGACACTGGCAACCCGAGTTCGGGAGCAGACTCGGGTCACTGGAGGGCTGGCTGGGGGAGAAGGCTTCAGTGTCCCACAACTACTCACCGTCTCTAGGGGGAGATCACAACGGTGGGTGAGGGGAGGGGCGGAAAGCGCAAAGCGTCAAACGTTGTTGTAGGCTGAGTCCCATTTAGATAGGCTGGTTTTGGGAACTGGGGCAAAAGTTACGAGACCGTAGCAGAGTGAGGGGAGGAAGACCCCCCGGGCGCGAGGGCTAGGCGGGCGGTGGGGGTGAGGCAGTTATTGGCTTGATAAGCTAGGCCAAGCTTACAATTAGTGGCTTTGCAAATGTTACGGATGTGTAAGGTAAGGTCCAGCTGTGGGTCTAGGGTGACGCCCAAGTACTTGTTGGAGGTTACCATCTCAAGGAGTGAGCCATCGGCCCCGAGGATCAGCAGAGGAGCAGGGCAGGATTTTATTTTGTTCAAGGACCCAAACAGCATGGCTTGAGTTTTTTTTGAGATTGAGGGTGAGCCTGTGGTCCCCCAGCCAAGTATGGATGCGTTCAAAGTCGGTGTTCAGCTGGGAGTTTATTGTGGAGATGTTCCGAGAGCTGGACAGGAGGACGAGGTCGTCTGCTTATAGGGTGGTGTGGGCATGGGTTGTGACGGATAGTAGGTCATTGATAAATAGTGAGAATAGGGTCAGACCAAGGACGGACCCTTGAGGTACCCCCCACAGAGGACTGGTGAAAGTTTGGAGAAGGTCTGATTGAAGTTGGTGTATTGCTGTCAGTTGGAGAGGTAGTTTAGGAACCAAGCGTGGGCAGAAGAGGAGAACCCGAGGGATAGGAGCGTGGAGCCGAGGAGGGAGTGATCAACCCTGTCGAAAGCTTTAGAAAGGTCCACAAAAATGGCCCCAGTGAGATTGCCTTGATCAGTACCTGCCCTGATCAGTGAAGTGACAACAGCAAGGGTGGTGGACGTGCTGTACCCTTTCCTGAAGCCGTGCTGAGCAGGAGAGAGTATATTGTAGTCATGGATGTATTGGGAGAGCTGGGAGGCAACAGCTTTCTCGAGCAGTTTACTGGTAGCGGACAGAATGACGATGGGCAAGTAGTTCTGAGGGTCCTTGGGATTCCCCTGTTTTAAGACAGGAACGACTTTGGCCACTTTCCACAGGTCAGGAATGATCCCAGTGTTAATGGAGGAATTGAATAGGTGCGAGATGGGTCTGGCAAGGAGGTGGGCCCCCAGTCTGAGCAGTTTCGGCTCAAGGCTGTCATGTCCTGCTCCACTGTGGTGGGAGAGGCCTGAGAGCAGATTCTGGGTCTCCTTAGATGTCACTTGTCTCAGTTGGAATGGGGGCCAGGGGTGGAGACCGGGAGAGGGGGCGCAAGGGGGACGGATGAATGGGGGCTGGGGAGGGGAGGAGGGGGGCAGTTCAGAAAACAAGGAGTTGAAGGTGCTAGCGATGGTGTGGGGGTTATTGCAGCTGACCTCACCGACAAGCAGGTCAGTGACCTGTGCGTTAGCTGATCCCCCAATAGCATTTTTAATATTTTGCCAGAAACTCCTTGGGTTGCTGCTGGAGGAGAGTAATGCAGCTTTGCAGAACTCACTTTTTGCTGAGCGGATGACTCTTTTACAGGTGTTTCTGAGGTGCCTATAAGCCATCAGATTATTATTGTTATGGGAGGCCTTGTAGGTTGCCCAACGTTTATCCCTGGCCTTCAATAGGGAGAGTAGGCCCCTATTTAGCCATTTGGTGACGGTGCCCCTCACCCTTCTCCTAGTGAGGGGGGTGTGTTTATTCTGAAGGGGGATCAGCTTGGCTAGGAATAGATCCAAAGCTTGTGAGGGGTCATTGGAGTTAGTGACGCTTGTCCAGTCAACAGCTAGGAGGTCAGACAGGAAGTCATGGGGATTAAATTTGGAATAGTCCCTTAGTTCGATGACTTTGCTAGGGATTTTAGGCTGGGAGATGCCCCAGACACAGTAGATAGGGGAATGGTCAGAGATGACATCTGGGAGAGTGCCTGAGGATATGATATTTGCAGGCCTGTTTGACAGGATCCAGTCAATAAGGGTTCCCAAGTTCCCCTGAGTGGAGAGCCTGGTGGGTTCGGTTATGACTTGGCTTAGTGTAAGGCCCAAAAGCAGAGGTTCGTACAACTTGCGATTGGCCCCCAACCAGTTGAGGTTGAAGTCACCTAGTACTAGAGTTTCGCTGGGACCCACTTTATTGCCGATACAGTCAAGCAGGGAGGAGAGACCAGGCAGACCATTCTTGGGTGGGATGTAGGTACATATGTGAATCTTCTTAGAGTGACCCAGCAGGAGGAGAGCATGCAGGAACTCACATGCAGGCGGGTTGGTAGGAGAGTGGTCAATGGGGGACAAGTTTATGTGTGCGCCAGGTAGTAGAGGATCACCCCACCACCCTTCATCTTACCCAGTCTGTCACGTTGGAGGTGGTTATAACCCGGGAGGGAGCACTGGCCATCAGGTATATGGGGTTTAAGCCAGGTTCAGAGAGGCCCAGGATATCCGGCTTGTGGAGGGCAACCCATACTGTGGGCTCGGTTAGGTTGCGTAGAAGGCGACGCACGTTCAGGTGGGCAATCTTGAGCCCTTTCGAGGAGAGCCAGGGGGAGGAGTTGGGAAATGGAGGAGTGGGTAGTGGATGAGGAGGGTGGACCATGGCACTGGTAGGTCCTGTGAGCAGCAGGGGAACTTAAGACTGAGGAATAGAACAGTTACAGTGGACCAAGATGGAGTGAGAGATCCAGATAGACGAGCAGGAAGTTTGGGGGGTTAGATCATAAAGGGATTCTGCCACTATGTATCTGCCTACCTTGCATGGACTGTGCAGGGAGAGCAGAGAGCAAAGCACAGAGTGATTAGGTAGGACAAGGGGGAAAGAGGAAAAAAGAAAAAAGTGATTGAAGGAGGCTGAGTGTGATTTGGAAGGGATTGCAAGTGGGAGAGAGTGAGCTAGGCTGATATTGCAGCCACTAGTGGAGATAGAATATAACCTGCAGATAGCAAACAGGGCTGATAGGTTATTTCCAGCCCCATGTGGTTCACCACAGCCTATATAACAGAGAGCCGACCAAGGGTGGTGGTGGGGGTGGTGGGGAGCAGAACACGAAGCGTTCGGCGGGGCTAGTGCTCCTGCACCGCAACGGAGAGGCTCCTGCTGTTTGAAATTGGCGCCAAGGCTGCCGCGCCACAGGAGGGAGAGAGCGAGTCCAAGGTGGAAGGCACCAAGTGGTTTGCAGCACGGTCTCGAGTAAGGAAAAAATATCCACGAAGAGGGCTGTAGAATTGCTTCCACTAAGAGGGCTGTAATTACCTGGGTGACAGAGGTTCAAAGGATGAGTCCTGCAGGGCTGCTGGGGGAGGGCCGTTACCGAGCCCTCACGACCACCGGGACGTCTGTGGAAACAAGGAAAGTGAAAGGCATTAAGTAATGGTAAGGGGGTTTGCTGAACAAAGGAGAAAGGAAGGTGAGGAGGGTGGGGGGTTGAGCTTGTGGAGGTGAGGGCCGCTGCAGCTGATTTTCAGGCAGATGCCAGGCAGGGTATAGTATACAGGTGCAAAACAGGTTAGCATACAATTTTGACTTTATTCACACACTGCATATCAGAAAAATACAAACACAGGTCATACAAGAGGCTTGTAAAATGGCAAAAGGGGAATTTCAGGTCAGTCTTTGCTCCTGTACCACAATGGAGATGCTCCTGCTGTTTGAAATTGGCACCAAGGCTGCCGCGCCACAGGAGGGAGAGAGCGAGTCCAAGGTGGAAGGCACCAAGCGGTTTGCAGCTCGGTCTCGAGTAAGGAAAAAATATCCACGAAGAGGGCTGTAGAATTACTTCCACTAAGTGGGCTGAAATTACCTGGGTGACGGAGGCTCAAATGATGAGTCCTGCAGGGCTGCTGGGGGAAGGCCGTTACCAAGCCCTCACGACCACCGGGATGTCTGGGCGACGGAGGTTCAAAGGATGAGTCCTGCAGGGCTGCTGGGGAAGGGCCATTACCGAGTCCTCACGACCACCGGGATGTCTGGGCGACAGAGGTTCAAAGGATGAGTCCTGCAGGGCTGCTGGGGGAGGGCCGTTACCAAGCCCTCACGACCACCGGGAATCACTTCTGAAAGAAAGAATTGTTGAGTACCTAGAGGCCAGCAGGGCACAGGACCCAAGGCAGCATGGATTCAGAAGCAGGAAGGTCATGTCAGATGAATCTAATAGAGTTCATTAACTGAGTGACCAAAGTAGTAGACCAGGGAGGGGCTGTGGACATGGCCTACCTACACTTTATCAAGGCATTTGACACAATCCTACACAAAAGATTAATAAACAAATTAACCAGCCTGGGAGTGGGTGCCAGGGTAGTAGCCTGGGTAAAAAATTGGATGGACAACAGAACATGGAGGGTAATAGTAAATGGAGTCCACTCCAAAGAAAGGGGGGTTACTACCAGGGTATCGCAGGGTTCAGTACTGGATCTGGTCCTTTTGAATGTTTTCATAAGTGACATTGTGGAGGGACTTGAAGGAAAAGCATGCCTTTTTGCAGATGACACAAAGATCTACAACAGGACTAATACATGGGGAGGGGGAGGTGGAAAGGATCAAAAGGGACTTGGCAAGGTTGGAGGAACGGTCAAACGTATGGCAGCTTAGATCCAATGCAAAGAAGTGCAAAGTAATGCATCTGAGAAACAAAAACCCTGAGGAAGAATATACAGTTGGGGGGGTATTAACAACAATAAAAATGAAAAGGGACCTGGTGGTAGTCAATCTGATGACTTAAAGATAAGCAAGGAATGTGAGAAGGCAGTAAGGAGGGCTGTGGGGAATACTGGGATGTATAGGGAGAGGCATCGCCAGTAGAAAACAGGAAGATGTTATCCCTCTATACAGACAGTTGGTGAGACCCCATCAGGAGTACTGTGTGCAGATCTGGAGAGCCTGTCTCTGCAAGGACACAGACAGGATGGTGGCAGACCAGAGGAGGGAATAAAATGGTGCAGGGTCTGCACCAGAAGCCATAAACACAAACTAAAAGAGCTTAATATGTTTATATATATATATATATATATATATATATATATATATATATATATATACCATTGAGGAAAGGAGGAGAAGGGGGACATGATAGAAACTTTCAAGTGCCTCAAGGGAATCAACAAAATGACATCCTTCAGAAAACCAGATGAGCAAGAAGAAGGGGGCACAATTTGGAGATAGAGGGGAGACAACTCGTGATAAAAAAATTGGACAAAGAGGGCCCTTTAAAAGATGAAGTCTTACTCATATGGTGATCTGTTTAGTTTATGTGTCCCTACATTTCACTCCCATAAGGAGCTTCTTCACAGTGGTTCTTATTTTCTTATTTGTTTTCTTTTTCTTATTTTCTTATTTTTGGTGATACATAAAATATGTTTTACTTGATATACATTGCTAATTTCTTTATGTATTCATTATTTATATGTATTTATACTGATTATCCTACCAAAGTCCTTCTATGGTACATTAATCTGTGTTATTTACAAGGTTTCCAGTATTTCAGTTATACTTTTGTTTCACCTTTATTCTATAAAACACAAAGATATTTATTGCTTTCTTTTGTTGTTTTGTGCCAGGCATGGGGGAAACTTTTTGAAATATCTTGAATCTACTGTTAATCAACCTGTACCCCTCTTTAACTGAGTGAGCAAATTACCTTCAGATGTTTCAGACTTATTTTAGCTCTTTTAGAGTACTGTAAAACATAATCATTTTAGCTATGTTTTAGTTGTTAGTTCTTTGAGTACTGATTTGTTTAAAACATTCTTTAAATGTATGAGTTCTGTGTTACTTACTATTAGTGGTTTTGTCTGTTTTCATAGAAACATAGACTTTGACGGCAGATAAGGACCACTTGGCCCACCCAGTCTGCCCATTTCCCTACCTACTGGATAAGCTGCAGATTCTAGTTAACCAACAGCCTGCTTCCTGCAACCCCCCACCATAATTGCTTTGTGTCTGTCCCATGCATGTTTGAATTCCCCCACTGTTTTAGACCCAACGACCTCTTCAGAAAGGCTGTTCCATGTATCCACCACTCTCTCCGTGAAAAATAATTTCCTCACATTACCCCTGAGCCGTCCCCCCTCTATCTTTAAACTGTGCCCCCTTGTTCTTACACATCTCTTTTTCTGAAAGATGCTACCCTCCTGGACTTTGTTGATTCCCTTGAGGTACTTGAACGTTTCTATCATGTCCCCCCGTCCCTCCTTTCATCAAGGGTATACATATTAAGCTCTCTCAGTCTCTCTTCATATGGTTTCTGATGTAGACCCTGCACCATTTTAGTTGCCCTCCTCTGGACTGCTTCCATCCTGTCTATGTCCTTGCGTAGATGAGGTCTCCAAAACTGCACACAGTACTCCAGATGGGGTCTCACCAACTGTCTGTATAGAGGGATAACCACTTCCTTTTTCTACTTGTGATGCCCTTCCTATGCATCCCAGTATCCCTGCCTCCTTACTGACTTTTCTCATTGCTTACCCACCTTTAGGTCATCTGATATGATTACTCCCAGGTCCCTTTCCATTTTGTTGTTGTTAGTACCTCCTGCTATTGTGTACTCTTCTCCTGGGTTTTGTTTCCAGGTGCATTACTTGCACTTCTTTGCATTGAATCTAAGTTGCCATATGTCTGACCATTCCTCCAACCTTGCCAAGTCCTTCTCATCTTTTCTACCCCTTTGTGTATCAACTCTGTTACAGATCTTTGTGTCATCTGCAAAGAGGCATACCTTTCCTCCAGACCCTCTGCAATGTCACTTATAAAGATGTTAAAGAGGATTGGACCCAGTACTGAGCCCTGAGGTACTCCACTAGTAACCCCCCTTTCTTCGGAATGTGCTCCATTCACTATTACCTTCTGTGTCCTGTTGTGCAACCAGTTCGCTACCCAGGCTACCACCCTGGGACCCACTCCCATGCTGGCTAACTTGATTATTAATCTTTTGTGCGGGACTGTGTCAAATGCCTTGCCAAAGTCTAGGTAGGCCATATCCACAGCCTCTCCCTGGTCTATTACTTTGGTCACCCAGTCAAAGAAATCAATTAGATTAGTCTGACATGATCTTCCTGCTCTAAATCCATGTTGCTTTGGGTCCTGTGCCCCACTGGCCTCTAGGTACTCAACAATTCTTTCTTTCAGAAGTGATTCCATCATTTTCCCTACCACTGAGGTCAAACTTACAGGTCTGTAGTTTCCTGCTTCTGCCTTGCTCCACTTTTGTAAAGGGGAATCACATCTGCCCTCCTCCAGTCCTCAGGTACCACCCCATCCTGCCATGATTTGTTAAAGTGTGGTCAGTGGTGTCACTAGGTCCCCCCTTAGTTCTTTTAGGATTCTGGGGTGAATCCCATCAGGCCCCATTGCTTTGTCCACCTTGAGTTTTAGGAGTTCTTTCAGGACTCTTTCTTCTGTGAATGGACTGGTATCAACCCCCTACCCAGAGTGCTTCTATTGTCTGGTTTAGGTAACTGCTCCTCATCTTCTTTTGTGAATACTGAGCAAAAGTATTCATTCAGTATCTCTGCCTTTTCACTGTCTCCTCTGCCCACCTCCCTCTCTTTATTAATCTTCACTATCCCTCCCTTAACCTTTCTATGCTCCCTAATGTACCTATAAAAGGTTTTATCCCCCTTTTTGACTGAGTTGGCTATTTTTTCCTTAGTTTGTGCCTTTGCTATTCTGACTGCCTTTCCTACTTCTTTCTGCTTTAATTGATACAGTTCCCTGTCGTGCTCCCTCTGTGATTCCTTATACTTTTGAATGCAGCCTTTTTCTCCTTAACCTTCCCTGCCACCTCTTTTGAGAACCATAGTGGTTTTTTACTCCGCTTTGTTTCCTTTATTTGTTTTACACAAAGACTTGTTGCCTCTATGATGGCAGTTTTGATTTTTCTCCATTGTTCTTCCACCCCTCCTATTTGGCCATTTGCTAGTGCATTCTTCAGGTGTTCACCCATTTCGCCAAAGTCAGCCCTTCTAAAATCCAGTATCCTTGTTTTTGTATGGCTTATCTCCATGGTTGTGCTCATTGTGAAGCACACTGTGCAGTGGTCGCTTGTTCCCAGATGTCTGCTGACTTCTAAATTTGTGATCCTCTCTCCATTTGAGAGTACCAGGTCTAGTATTGCTCCCTCCCGAGTGGGTTCCAGCACTAGCTGTCTAAGGTCTGCCCCCTGCAGGGCATCGAGAATGACCCTGCTCTTGGATGTGGCTGCAGTACATGTCCTCCAGTTAACATCTGGCATATTCAGGTCCCCCATCAACAGTATCTCCCCTTTTTCAGCCATTTTGAGAATGTCCTCTATCATTTTCTTGTCCATTTCCTCCCCTTGAGACGGGGGGTCTGTATACAACCCCTGTGTGGATTGCGATGCCATTCCCCATCTCCAAGGTAACCCAGAGTGCCTCTTGTCCTCCCCCTTTACTTTTTAGTTCTGTAGCTTTGATCCCTTCCCTTATGTATAGAGCTACTCCACCTCCTCTTTTACCTTCCCTGTCCCTTCTGTAGATTGTGTACCCTGGTATGTTGACATCCCATTCATGGTTCTCGTGTACCATGTTTCTGTGACTGCCACAATATCCAATTGTTCATCTTCCATCAAAGCTACTAGCTCAGAGCTTGTTTCCCAGACTACGGGCATTAGTAGTCATTGCCCTCCATTTAATGTTGGCTTGATCCTTTTTTCCCCATCCCTGCTCTTATTGCTCTTATCTATTTTACCATTTACCCCCGTCCTGCCTGTGTTGAGCTCTGTACCTCAGTGTTTACCCAACTACCTGCCATGTTTTGTGGGGGGAGGCTTGACTTTTCCTGCCTTTTATCAGTACCTCCCCCCTTATCTAGTTTAAAAGCTTGCCAAGGAAGCATTTAAACCTGTCACCTAGAGCTTGGTCCCTTTGTGGACAAATGCAGACTGTCATACCAGTATAGACCTTTATCTCCAGGTGGACCCCAGTCCCCAATGAAGCCAAAGCCCTGTGCTCTGCACCAGTTTGCAACCATTCATTAAACTGCATGGTGTGCAGTACCCTAGCCTCACTCCTGCCATGGACTGGTAGCACCTCTGAGAAGGTTACTGTGCTTGCTACCCATCTGAGGCCCTTCCCCAACTCCACAAATTCATTCTGCACTGCACTGATCCCATGCCTAGCTAGGCCATTTGTCCCAAGGTGGACAATGATATCTAGTTTCTCTCCTGTGATGCTGCTTCTACAATTGTGAGGATTTGCTTCTTGTCCCTCCAAGCCATGGCACCAGGCAGGCAACTTACTTCCTTCTCTCCCTTCCCCAGTTCTACCCCCCTAACAATTGAGTCCCCTATCAGTAGCTGTTTCCTTCCCCTGTGGTGTCCCTTGCCACCCTTTTGTGGGTCTCCCTTGTGGATGTCCTCAGAATTCTTCTGGGTCTCCACTGAGGGTGCCATCATAGAAGAACCTTGCTCTGCCAGAATGACATCTGATTTGTGTAGAGGTACAACTGGGGGGCTTCGCCTCTGGTCCACCACCCGCACCTCCCAGAACCCACTGTGGTCCTCCTGTCTTCATACTCCAAAACCTCTGACTCAGTGGTTGTGGCAGTGGTGCTCTTTGGGAGGGGGAGGCCTCCTTAGTCCTTGCTAGTTCAGCCTGGAGGTGGGCAACCTCCTCTCTCAGAGCTAACAGTTGCCTACAAATAGGACAGCAACGCAGTTTCCAGAATGTTTCCCGGAAAACTGCTGCCCCACAGCCAGTGCATTGCACCACTCCCCACATGTTCCACTCTCTTATTATATACAATATGTAATTATATATATGTATTATTATTTGTTTTGTGTAACTACTCTTTATGCACGTTGCAGGGTTATTAGGAATATGACAGTTCTGCCCCAAGACCTGTTGAGGAAGTGATGTCAGAACTGTGGCTATAAAGGAAATGCCATGCCTGGGGGGTGGGGGTGGGGAAGGTGTGGGTAGTACACAGCCACTGGTGACTGTTAGAAACAATCAAATACACAACTGCTCCACTACCCTGGTGAGTACTGTCCTTTATAGTAATACAACTAACACCATAATTTACTAGACCACGGCTCCAACACAAACCACTCTACTGAGTCCAGGGATAAAAATGAACTCACTCCTCAGCCAGCAGGACACTTAAAATGTTACAAAAATATCCTTCCAAATCCTAGGTCTCAACCCCCGCACTCAAGCAAATTCAGTTATATCTCACTCACTCTGGTTATAAAATTACTACCCTTTTAAAGGAATCCTGCAATTCTCTGCTTAATGCCAATAAGGAAAAATAAAAATAAAACTTTTTGTAGAAAGTGTAGCTCCCCTTCTTACCCAGTGCTCTGCAGTATTATGCCTTAATCAGGTTTCCAGGTCCTAAATGGAGTTGCAGTTTGTTCTTTGCAGTAAGTTTCTGAGCTTCCAACAGACACTTTAAAATCAGTGTGACTGGCTTCTAACTTCACGAAGGATGTTGTTTAAATGCAATATTACAAGATGGCCTCTTGGCTCCTTTCACGTTCTGTGTTGCTTCACTCAATAGACCTCTTGTGCCCGTTTAGTGAAGTCCCATGGGATGATGCTCATATGTGATGATGTCATACCCAATGCTGCCGTGCATGTGCAATTGCGAATAGTAGCTTCTAACTCAAAGATGAGTAGGACTGGATTTACACAAAATGGCACTGATTTCATCAAGTTATCTCCATATATCTGGCTCAGTTTTCACAACTTATCTGATTACACACTTATTTTAAGAATATATTTAGCTGTATAAACATTCATTTTACTATGGTAAAGACAGTTGAGAAAGCAATAAATTGTCCACATCATATACATCCATTCTATTGAGTCTTGGCTAGGTATGAGGACCAACAGTGCTAAGACATATCATTAACAGATTACCTCCTAGTGATGCTACATGCTATGCAATTCTAAAATAATGATATGTTAGTCTTATATACCTCTTATTGAATATTCCTAAGTATCATTTAATAAGCATGTATCATTTTTTGCTTTCCTATTAATGGGAGATCAACAAGTTCATTTGCTTTAGATATATACAACTGCTGATATACACTTTGCTGGTTATCATCATGTTTGTTGCCGACATGTTTCTAGTCTGCTCATTCTGTTGTTGTCAGTATCTAAGTCCTATGCTACAATGACCTTACTAATGGAAGGTCACCATCTGGATTGCGCATATTATTGTCAAAAATGAAAATTCCTTTACTAATGCTAATTTTGTTACTACTTTCTTTGATATGTGTGTGTAGTCTGATGCTATTCTTTAATTGTTCATTCTAATTTTGTCTGTGTCTAAGCACTAAAGTGTCATGACCTTTCACTAGGAAGGTCACCCTATTGTGTGTGCATGTTATTATTCAAAACAAATCATTTTTCTGTTTCTGAATTTGTTACTACTTTCTCTTTATGTGTGTTGTCTGATACTAGTCAGCTCTGCTTGGCTGACCAGGGGTTGCTGGAGATTCTTCTGAGGGTCAGTTTAAATTCATCTGGGGCCTGCTCTTTTGGGTTTGTTGCCCCTACCCTCTGGAATTCTCTGCCACATCAGCTACAGAACTGCAGGACAGTGGGGAGCTTTAAGCAGGCACTGAAGACTTTTTTATGGGGCAAAGCCTAACCTGAATTCTTGTGATTTTATTGAAATTTATTGAATTTTCTGAATTTTATTAATTTGTGAAGTGCTTTGATATTTGAAAGGTGCTCTATTAAATAAAGTTTATTATTATTATTATTCTATCTCATTAAGCAATTTATATCCATCAAATGACTAGCTAAGTGCACACTTGCACTATCTAGGTACTATAGTACCACAGCCTTTCACAAAGGAGGACACCACATTGTGTGAGCATATTAATATCAGAAAAAATTGTTTTTCTGTTACAATTTCTAATTTTGTTACTACTTTCTTTTTATATGTGTTGTCTGATGCTCTTGTCTAGGATCTCATTAAGCACTCTACATCCGTCAAGTGACTAAGTGCACACTTGCCAGTTTGTCTCTATATTCATTCCAATGTTTCTATCAAGTGTTTTCATGTAAAACATCCATTTAATTTCCGCTGCCAATAATAAATCTCTAAGATTCCCTCTCTGTCTGGGATTGTGTTTTTTTCTCAGGACCCCAGAACCTTAAGGATACACCATTATGTCCTGTTTCATTGAAATTAACTGCAACTGGGGAATTTCCATCTTTGCTTCTGATGTCTCCTTTGTGTTCCTGAATTCTCTTTTTTAATTCTCTACTTGTTTGTCCAATGTACAATCTATCACAAGAACACTGTATCAGGTATATTAGCCCTTCTATGTTGCACATAACGTGCTGGTTGATCTTAAAACTTTGGCCAGTATGTGGATGTGTATATTTCTGTTTTTCAGATGTATGGCTACAGACATAGTATCTTCCACAGGGTGCCATCCCAGTTTAAACTGAGACTGCACTAATGTGTCCTTAAAATTTTTTACTTTTTTGCTGCTGTAATTGGTGTATTTCATAATGCAGCCATTTGTTCATTTTCTGTTTGTACTAAATACCATGGTTTGTTAATTATTTTTTTTTTAATCTCTGACATTTTGTGGTTATATTTTGTGGATAAAACTATGTGTTGTGCCTCTTTGTCAGTCTCCTTTGATCTCAGGAGTTCTACCCTACTTTATTCTTTATTCTAGATTCTGCCTTTTGTAATGTTCCTTTAGAGTATCCTCTGTGTCTGAACCTTTCCAACATTTTGTTAGTTTCACCTTCTGTATTAGCCTGTTTGCTGCAGTTCCTTTTGACTCTAGTCAGTTGTGAGTATGGTATACTATTTTTTAGTTTATGTTCATGAAAAAGTACAGTTACATAAGAACTTATCATAACAGTTGATCTTCGAGAGAGGCTCTTGCAGTAGGTAATAACAGACAGGACTAAGCCAGCAGGTGTCAGGACCTCACATAAAATTTTCTAGCTAGCAGTTCCCGGCAGGGACCGCCCCAGACCTCAGGTGACTGACGTCAGTGGATGTCAGATAAAAGGGTCGATCCCACTCCCGCCCTCCAGTTCTCCTGCTGGAGGCAGCTTGTGGCAGGAGACAGAATAATGGCCCCATGAGAAAAAGAAAAAGAAAAACAGGGGGATGGAGAGAGGGAATGTAGTCCCTACTGCAAGAGCCTCTCTCGAAGATCTACTGTTATGATAAGTTCTTTCGTAACTGTGCTATCTTACTTCGAGAGGGCTCTTGCAGTAGGTACTAACCGATAGGACTGACTCCCAAGCAGTTCTGAATAAAGAAGCCATGGAGGAGGACTGAAAGAAAACTGTCCACAGAGAGTCTGACAGGGAAATCAGGACAGAATGCCCTGCAAGACAGTGAGGCCGAAACCCGCTCTGTGCCGGGAGGCCACATCTAGACAGTAATGTTTGGTAAAGGTATGGACAGAGGTCCAAGTAGTGGCGACACAAATCTCTGCAGCCAAGACACCTCTGAAGCATGCAGCAGAGGCTGCCATGCCTCTAGTAGAGTGCCCTTTCACCTGGCCTGGAAGGGGCTTGTACTTGTTGTAACAAATGGTCATACAATTAGCCAACCATTTGGAGAGACACTGCTTAGAAGCAGGGTGACCATCCTTCTTTGGAGCAAAGGAAATGAACAACTGGTCAATATGTCTGAGGTCCTTCATGCGGTTGGTGTAATATAGTACAGTTATGTAAGAACTTACTGTAACAGTAGATCTTCGAGAGAGGCTCTTGCAGTAGGTACTAACAGATAGGACTAAGCTGGCAGGTGTCAGGACCCCACTGAAAATCTTCTAGCTAGCAGTTCCTGGTGGGGACCGCCCCCAGACATCAGGTGTCCAGCATCTGCAGACATCAGATAAAAGGGGAAGTCCTTTACCCGCCCTCCAGTTCTCCTGCCAGAAGCATCTTGTGGCAGGAGACAGAATCATGGCCCCTAAGAGAAAAAGAAAAGAAACCAGGGGGATGGAGGGAGGGAATGCAGTACCTACTGCAATAGCCTCTCTTGAAGATCTACTGTTACGGTAAGTTCTTACGTAACTGTACTATCTTACTTCAAAAGGGCTCTTGCAGTAGGTACTAACAGATAGGACTGAGTCCCCAGCAGTTCTGAATAAAGAAGACCAGGAAGGAGGACCAAAGGAGAAACTGTCTGTAGCAAGTCTAGCTGGACAATCATGACAAGATGCCCTACAAAACAGCGAGGCCGAAACCTGCTCTGCGCCAGGAGGCCGCGTCCAGACTGTAATCTTTGGCAAAGGTATTTACAGAGGTCCAAGTAACGGCAGCACAGATTTCTGCTACTGAGACACCTCTGAAGCATGTGGCCAAAGCTGCCATGCCTCTGGTAGAGTGTCCTTTCACCTGGATTGGAAAGGACTTGTTGTATTTGTTGTAACAAAAGGAAATACAGTTGGCCAACCATTTGGAGAGACACTGCTTAGAAACAGGGCAACCCTCCTTCTTGGAAACAAAGGAAACAAACAATTGGTCCTTTTGTCTGAGGTCCTTTGTGTGGTTGGTGTAATACCTTAGGATAAGGTGCACATTCAAGGTATGGAGGAGGTGTTCTCCTGGGTTGGAATAACCTTGGAAAAAGGTAAGTAACTCCAACGACTGCTTGAGGGCAGATTCACCACAATGTTCAGGAGGAATTTGGGGCTGGTTCTCATGGCCACCCTATCCTTGTGGAAAATCAGGTAGGGAATACAGCACATCAAGGCCTGTAGCTCAGATATCCTCTGGGAGGAAGTGATAGCCACCAGAAACAATGTTTTCCAGGACAGAAAGCTAAAATCACCCTCCGCTGCAGGCTCAAAGGGGGGGTAGTGTGAGCATGTCTATGATGAAATTCAGATCCCACAGAGGAGCTGGAATGTGAACGGGAGGTCTATGGTGTAGGACTCCCTTCAGAAAGGTCTTGAAAATTTGCAGTTGTGCTACTGACTTGTCTCCCAGAAGGAGATGGTAGGCTGAGATGGCCGAAAGGTGGACCTTGAGAGAGGAGTAGCTGAGACCCGAATCAAAAAAGTGTTTAAGGTAGACCAGAATCTTGAGCACAGGACAAAAGCTTCTGCCCAGATGGAGAAGCACATCCATGTCACGGCGTATGTGGACCGAGTGGAAGGCTTCTGAGCTTCCACCATAATATGGGCCACCTCCAGGGAAATGCTAAAATGAGAGGCAGGTAAGTCTGCAGGAGCCAAGCATGCAGATGTAGGGACTTGAGACCTGGATGAATCAAGGTCCTGTGGTCCTGGGTCAACAGATCCTGACACAGAGAGAGAGAAAAAGGCAGAAGGATCGCTAGTTGGTGCAAGATACTGAACCGGGCCTGTCTTGGCCACAGAGGAGCTATAAGGATCATCCTCGTGCCCTCTCCCCAGAGCTTGAACAGAACCCTTGAGATTAGGGGAATTGGAGGAAAGGCATAAACAAATTTGCCTTTCCAGGATAGATACAGCGCATCCAGAGAAAAAATGTCTGGCCCTGGAACAAGCGATCAGAGGACGGGAAGCTTGGCATTGAGCGGGGACGTGAACAGATCTATCTGTGGCACTCCACAGTGGGAGATAAGGTCATTTATGGTGCTTTGCTTTAGTTCCCACTTGTGCGCACTGACCAGAGACTGGCTGAGGGTGTCTGCCACAGAGTTCTGGCTCCCCGGGACGTGAAGCGCTGTCAAAAGTATGCCGAGGAGAATCACCTGGTCCCAAACCCACATGGTCTCTTGACATAGTGGGTAATCCTGAGTCCCCCCTTGCTTTTTAAGGTACCAGATGACAGACATGCTGTCTGAATGTACCATCAGGGGTCCCAGAGGAAGAAGGGGTTGAAAGGCCTGAATGGCGTACAGAACCACCCTCATCTCTAGCACGTTGATGTGAACATGAGATTCCTACAGGGACCAAGTGCACTGGGTCCTGTGGGACCCTAAGTTGGCTCCCCACCCCGTCTGTGATGCCTCGGTGGTCAGAGACCGACAGGGGAGCTCTGGGCAGAAGGGCATTCCCTTGGACAGATTCTTCAGGGACATCCACCACTGTAGATCCATGACCATGGGGGCTTTAACAAGGACCTCCTGGTCCAGGTTGTCCATTGCCTGATCCCACTGAGCCCTGAGGGTCCATTAGAGGATCCTCATGTGCAGCTTGACTAGAGGGACTGTGGGTATGGCCACCACCATAAGCCCGAGTACTCTGAGAACAGAGTTGGTGGGGATGTACCTCTGGGCAGAAAGAGACCAGGCTGAAGAACTCAGTGTCTTCACTCCATCAGGGGGAGAAAGGCTCTGCCCAGAGAGGTGTCCAGCACTTCCCCAATAAAAGTTAAATGCTGAGTTGTGACCAAAAAGGATTTGGCCACATTGACCATAATGCCTAGTCTGGAGAAAAGCTCCAGAGTCAGTGCTAATGAATGGTACAGGTACTCCCATGAGGGAGCTGCAATCAGCCTGTCATCCAGGTATGAAAAGACCTGGACTCCTAGGATGCACAGGTGGGCTGCCACCACTGCCAGGCATTTGGTAATGACCCAAGGAGCAGAAGTCAGTCTGAAGGGCAGATCCCTGAACTGAAAATGATCCCCTTGAAAGCAGAACTGGAGGAACCTTCGATGGGCAGGATGGATGAGAATGTGAAGATATGTGTCCTGCATGTCCCGGGCACAAAGCCACAGACCCTCTTTGAGATGGGGCAGGAGGCTCTGAAGCGAGAGCATCCTGAACCTCTTGCAAGCTATGAACAGGCTGAGAGCACTGAGGTCCAAAATTGGTTTCAGGTCTCCCATCTTATTGGGGACCAAGAAAAAGTGGGAGTAATATCCCACCCCTTGGAACTGAGGAGGGATGGGTTCCAGTGCTTCTTTCTGTAGAAGGAATCCGATCTCCTGGGTGGGTCTGTGTGGAGGAAGACTGAGGAACTCTATGGAGTGCCTCTGAGTGATCAGCTGGAGCACCCATGAGTCAAATGTTATCCTTTCCCACTCTGGTAGGTGGTGGGAAAACTACCCACCCACCGGCTCCTCTGGAGGGTCCACATGGAGGGGGAGAGGCAAGGAGTCAGGAGGTGGTGGGCTGGGAGGCCGTATGGGCTCCCGCAGTCTTACAGGACTTGGCTGGGGGAGCACCGGAGGCTGGGGCAGCCCTTCTTTTACATCAGAGCTGCTATGGTTTATGATGGGTCCTGGATTGGTGATGAAAGGGCCAATTTTGGCCCTGGTCCTTGTAATACATGTCCCTTACCGACCTCAGGGCTTGGCCTCTATCCTGCAGTTCGGTGATTATATCTTTTGTGTCCCCCCCGAACAGGATGGAGCCTTTGAAGGGGGCATCCATGACAGCTGTCTGGACCTCCTGAGCCAGTCCAGAGATCCTGAGCCTGGAATGTCTGGGTAAACCTATAGCAAATGTGGAGGAATAACCTGCTGAATCCGCTACATCATACATGGCTCTGAGCATATGCTGACAGTCAGATCAAGCCATTCTTCTCAGCTCACCGAGCTCCTGCTTGAGAGAGAAATCTGGCAGGGAATCCTGTTTGGAATCCAGCTGGGCAAGGACCAACTTCTGAGGGCACATAACCCCAGAGTGGAGGAGGAAAAAGTCTTCCTTTCAAACTGGTCCATGACCTTAGTGTCCTTATCAGAAGGGACAGAGCTGAAGTGCTAGGGATTAGCTGTCCTGTCAAAGGTTGCACTATTGACCACCGAGTCAGCTTCAGGCTGGGTACTGAGAAACTTCCTGCCCTCAGGGGGTTGATAAAGCCTGCCTGCCTTGTGGGCTTCCATTGCCAAAGAGGTGGGCTGCTTCCAGATAGTAGTGACTAAGTCCTCATGGGGCTCCAGCCAGGGTAGGATAAGGGTGGGAGGAGCCTCCTCAAGGTCCAGGTTTTCAGCCAGGCATTGCCTCTGAACATCCTGATCCACAGTTTTCCAATTTTGGGCAGCTTGGATCTTCTGCAAAAGATCCAAAAGCGAGGGGTCCTCTGAAGGGGACTTCGGGGAGCCCTTCAGTTTAGGAGCTTCTGGAGTGTGTGGATCTTCTTCCAGACTGGAGGGATACCCATCCTCTGACTCTAAGGAAGGAGAGATGCTGGAAGAATCCCCACTAGGCAGGGAGATATTAATCCACCTGGAACTATTAACTGGGTGGATATATTCTCTAGTGACCCTGCCCCTGGAGTTGCCCAGGACAGGGATGGCCCTGGGGTAGGGAGTCCCTGAGGAGAGCAGTCGGGATCCTGCATCGAACCTGGCATCGGTACCGGTGTGGGGTGACATCAGTCCAGCTCTGACATCAGCTGGGACCTGGCTTCCACCCACCAGGAAGACAGGACCTGCTTTAAATCCACCTGGGGAGGTGGCAGAGATGGAGGTGGGTAGCCCAGAAACCCATAAAAAGGGTACCCAAAGTCCAACAGTGGAAAACCTGGACCGGGATAGGCTGGCATCAGGTAATGGGGTGTCAGGTAATGCAGGACTGGGTAATGTGGTGTCGGGTACCCTAGTGTCGGGTAACCTGGTGTTGGGGGCATTGTCCGGCCCTGACAGAGGCCCTGACAGAGGAGCAGACAGGCCAAGCATCAGCTTCAAGGGTGGAGGGGTGGGAAACATCAGCCCCATAGGAGGGACCACATCCTTAGCCACTGATGGCCTGAACAGAGGGCCCAAAGGCCGGTCACTGAGTGTCGGAATGCTGTGAGAAGGTGCTGGAGGAACCAGCATCAGGTCCAGCGTTGGAGGCACAGGCGATGGAGGTAGGAATTCCAAAGAAGGGGGAAAACCGCAAGTTGACGTCCCCTTCCACAGGAGGAGAGGGCAGAGGAGCCTCTGATGGCAGGGGCCTAGTAGGATCCGCGGTGAACCCCGGACGTCAGGCGAGACATCAAGACCTGACAAGAGAACGCTGTCTGGGCACACATATTGGGCCCAATGTGTGTCTTATCAGCCTCGTCCAGGTGGGAACCAGCGGAGCTGGAGCTTGACTTAGCGGACATGCTAACACCGCTAGGCTGAGGAGGAAGCCTGGTGGGGGCGATACCCTCCTTTGCTCTGAAGGCTCCCGTCAGGCCCGCATGCGAGTCTGACGGGGGGGGCTGATGCGTGCCTGGACACCACCAAGGTGGCTGTCGGAGACAGATCCCCAGACAGGGAGGCAACAGCAAGTACCGTGACCCCAGCTGAAGTCAGCAGCACTGTGAATACAGGATCCTTGTCCCTGTGTGACTCCTTTTCACGCTTCTTGCAATGCTGCCCTTCAGGAGAGTCTGATGTCTGCCTGAGTTTCTTTAACTCCTTCTCCATGGAGGCCATCTTCTGCTTGAGGGTATGGGCTTCCAGGGCCTGCTGCCCTCTTTCCCTGGTGGTGGAGTTAAACTTCTGGCAGTGCTCTCACTCTTCCACACAGTGGTTGGGGTCTAGGCAGAAGAGACACAGGGGAGTGTCCATCCTTATGTGAGAGCTGAGACCCACAAGAATTGCACTTGTTCTTATGTGCCTCAGAAGGAGTAGGGAATGACATGCAAGTGCTCTAAAGAACCTTAAATAATGAAGTAAACAACAAATTCAGAGACAAAATACACTCAGCTGAACTGCTAGAGTGAAGAACTTCCACAAGGCAACTGAACAGTAGCCAACGGCAGGAAAGAACTGGAGGGCAGGGGTGGGACCGCAACTTTTATCTGCTGACGCTAGTCATCTGATGTCCAGGGGCGGTCCCCACCAGAAACTGATAGCTAGAAGCTTTTCCATGGGTTCCTGATGCCTGCCGGCTTAGTCCTATCAGTTAGTACATAGACTTTGACTTTAACTTTGATGGCAGATAAGGACCACTTGGCCCACCTAGTCTGCCCATTTCCCTACCTACAGGATAAGCTACAGCTCCTATTTAGCCAAAAGCTTATTTCTTCCTACTCCCAAGAAAAATTGCATTATGTCTGTCCCATGCAGTCTTGAATTCTCCCACAGTTTTAGACCCCACAACCTACTCAGGAAGGCTGTTCCATGTGTCCACCACCCTCTCTGTGAAAAAATACTTCCTCCCATTGCCCCTGAGCCGTTCCCCCCTCTATCCTCAAATTGTGTCCCCTTGTTCTTGCACATCTTTTTTTCCTGAAAGATGCTACCCTCTTGTACTTTGTTGATTCCACTGAGGTGCTTTAAAGTTTTTATCATGTATCCCCTCTCTCTCCTTTCCTCAAAGGTATACATGTTAAGCTCTTTTAGTCTCTCCTTATATGGCTTCTCTTGCAGACCCTGCACCATTATAGTTGCCCTCCTCTGGACTGCCTCCATCCTGTCTATGTCCTTGCAGAGATGGGGTCTCCAGAACTGGATGCAGTACTCCAGATGGGGTCTCACCAACTGTCTGTACAGAGGGATAACTACTTCCTGTGTTCTGCTGGTGATGCCTCTCCCTATACATCCCAGTATCCCTCCTGCCCTCCCTACTGCCTTCTCACATTGCTTGCTAACCTTAAGGTCATCCAATATGATTACCCCCAGGTCCCTTTCCATTTTTGTTGTTGTTACTACCCCCTCCCCCATTGTGTAATCTTCCTCTGGGTTTTTGTTTCCCAGGTGCATTATTTTGCACTTCTTTGCATTGAATCCAAGCTGCCGTACTTCTGACCATTCCTCCAATCTTGCCAAGTCCCTTCTCATCCTTTCCATGCCTTCTTGTGTATCAACCCTGTTACAGATCTTTGTGTCATCTGCAAAGAGGCATACTTTTCCTTCCAGTCCCTCTGCAATGTCACTTATAAAGACATTAAAAAGGACTGGACCCAGTACTGAACCCAGCGGTAACCCACTAGTAACCCCTCTTTCTTCAGAGTGGACTCCATTTACAATTACCTTCTGTGTCCTGCTGTCCAGCCAATGTTTTACCCAGGCTATTAATCTTTTGTGTGGGACTGTGTCAAATACCTTGTTAAAGTCTAGGTAGGCCATGTCCACAGCCCCTCCCTGGTCTACTACTTTGGGCACCCAGTCAAAGAAATCAATTAGATTCATCTGACATGACCTCCACGCTATGAACCTATGCTGCCTTGGGTCCTGTGCCCCACTGGCCTCTAGGTACTCTACAATTCTTTCCTTCAGAAGTGATTCCATCACTTTCCCTACCACATAGGTCAAACTGACAGGTCTGTAGTTTCCTGCTCTGTCTTGCTCCCACTTTTGTGAAGGGGAATCACATCCACATTCCTCCAGTCCTCAGGTACCACACCATCCTCCCATGATTTGTTAAAAAGGGTAGCCAGTGGTGTCATTAGTTCTCTCCTTAATTCTTTTAGAATTCTGGGGTGAATTCCATTAGGCCCCATTGCTTTGTCCACCTTCAGTTTTAGAAGTTCTTTCAAAACCCTTTCTTCTGTGAAAGGACTGGTATCAGCCCCCTATCCAGAGTGCTTCTGTTAATTGGATTAGGCACCTCCCCCTCCTTCTCTTTTGTGAATACTGAGCAGAAGTATTCATTCAGTATCCCTGCTTTTTCACTGTCTCTCTCTACCCACCCACCGTCCATTCTATTCAGCCTTACTATCCCTCCCTTTGTCTTTCTACATTCCCTGATATACCTATAAAAGGTTTTATTCCCCTTCTTAACTGAGTTGGCTATCTTTTACTCAGTTTTGGCATTTGCTATTCTGACTACCCTCCCTGCTTCCTTCTGCCTTAACTGGTACAGTTCTCTGTCCTGCTTCTTCTGCGTTTCCTTATACTTCCTAAATGTTATATTTTTCTCTCTAACCTTCACAGCCACCTCTTTTGAGAACCATAGTGGCTTTTTCTTTCATTTTGATTTGTTTATTTGCTTCACACAAAGGCTTGTTGCCTCTGTGATGGCAATTTTAATGTTTTCCCATTGTTGCTCCACCCCTCCTTCTAGCCTGTTTGCTAGTGCTTTTCTAAGGCACTCTCCCATCTTGCCAAAGTCAGCCCTTCTGAAGTCCAGAACCCTCACTTTTGTATGGCTTGACCCTGTAGCTAAGTTTATCGTGAACCACACTGTTTGGTGGTCACTTGTTCCCAGATGGCTACCCACTTCTAGATCTGAGATCCTCTCACTGTCCCCATTTGATAGTACTAGATCAAAGATTGCTCCCTCACGAGTGGGTTCCAAAACTAGCTGTCTGAGGCATGCCACCTGAAGGGCATCGAGAATGGCCCTGCTTTTGAATGTGGCTGCAGCAAAGGTGCTCCAGTTAACATCTGGCATATTCAGGTCCCCTATCAATAGTATCTCCCCTTTTTCTGCCATCCTAAGGATGCCTTCTATCATATCCTTGTCCATTTCCTCCCCCTGACATGGGGGTCTGTATACAACCCCTGTGCGGATTGTGGTGCCATTTCTAGTATCTAAGATGACCCACAGTGCCTCCTCTCCTCCCTGTTGACTCTTTTGTTCAGTTGCTTTTATCCCTTTCCTTACATGGAGAGCTACTCCACCTCCTCTTCTCCCTTCCCTGTCTCTCCTGTAGGTTGTATACCCTGGTATGTTAACATCCCAGTCATGGTTCTCTGTGTACCATGTTTCTGTGACTGCTAAAATATCCAGGCATCCCTCTTCCATCAAGACCACCAGTTCAGGGAGCGTGTTGCCCAGACTATGGGCATTGGTTCTCATTACCTTCCATTTCTTGATGGCCTTACCTCTTTTTGCCCCATCCCTGTCCTTACTGCATGTGTCATTTTCTCCATTTACTCCTGCCCTTCTCCATATCGACATCTCTATCTTGGTGTTTACCTCACTTACTACCTTGATTTTTTTTTGGGGGGGGCAAGGATTTCACCTGCTCCTTTCCAGTGCCTCCCCCTTGGCTAGTTTAAATGTTTGCCAATGAAGCATTTAAACCTATCACCTAGGATCCTGGTTCCCCTCTTGGACAGATGCAGACCATCACACCAGTATAGGCCTGCATCCCTCCAGGTGGACCCCCAGTGCCCCTATTATCTACTGCAAGAGCCCTCTCAAAGTAAGATCTTAAGATATGGTGCCCATCCAAGGAATGAAGGAGGTGCTCCCCTGGATTGGAATAACCTGGGAAAAAAGTAGGTAACTCAACTGACTGGTTCAGGGTGAATTCTGCCACAACTTTGGGAGAACCTTGGTGTTGTTTCTCATGGCCACCCTTATCTCTATAAAAAATAAGATAGGGAATTCAGCACATCAAGGCCCAGAGCTTGGAGATCCTTCAAGCAGAAGTGATAGCCACCAAAAACAGAGTTTTCCAGAACAGAAAATTCAACTCTGCCTCCACTGCCGGCTCAAAGGTGGGCAGCGTGAGCTTGTCTAGGATGAAATTCAGATCCCAAGGAGGAGCTGGATTGCAAACAGGAGGTCTGAGATTGAGAATTCCCTTCAGGAAGGTCTTGGATAGTTGTAACTGGGCTACTGACTTGTCTTCCAGGGAAAGATATTAGGACGAGATGGCCGAAAGGTGGACCTTGAGAGAGGAATAGCTGAGGCCCAAATCAGAAAGGTGTTTAAGATAGTCCAGAATCTTGACCACAGGACAACAGAACAGCTCTAAGGACTGAGCTTCTGCACAAATGGAGAAGTGCTTCATGGCATATGTGGACTGAGTGGAAGGCTTCTGGGCTTCCACCAAGATATGGGTCACCTCAGGGGAAGCGCCAAAGCAGGAAGTAGCTAAGTCTGCAGGAGCAATGCTTGCAGATGTAGGGACTTGAGACCCAGATGGACCAGGGCCCCAACAGAGGAAGATGGAAAGGCAGAAGAATCGCTAGCTGGTGCAAGATACTGAACCAGGCCTGCCTCGGCCACAGAGGAGTGATGCAGATCATCCTCGCGCCCTCTCCCCTGAGCTTGAAAAGGACTCTGGGGATTAAAGAAATTGGAGAAAAGGTATAGACAAATCTACCTTTCCAAGAAAGAGACAGCACATCCAGACAGAAAATGCCTCACCCTGGAATGAACGAGCAGAAGACGGGAAGCTTGGCGTTGAATGGGGATGCAAACAGATCTATCTGTGACACTTCCCAGCAGGAAAAGAGATTGTCTGTGACATCTTGCTTTAACTTCCAGTTGTGCACACTCATCAGAGATCAGCTGAAGGCATCTGCCAAGGAATTCTGACTTCCCGGGACATGAAGCGCTGACAGATGTAGGCCGAGAAGAACTGCCTGATCCCAAACATGCATAGTCTCCTGACATAGTGGGTAGGACAAAGTCCCCCCCATTTGTTCAGGTACCAGACAACTGACATGTTGTCTGAGTGCACCATCAGGGGCCCGGAGGGAGAAGGGGCTGAAAAGCTGAATGGCATACAGCACTGCCCTCATCTTAAGCACATTGATGTGAAGATGGGATTCCTCTGGGGTCCAAATGCCTTGGGTCTGATGGGGCCTGAAGTGGGCTCCCCATCTGGTCCCTGATGCATTGGTGGTCAGAGAGTGAGAGGGAAGCTCTGGGCATAATGGCATTCCTCATTACAGATTCTCCAGGAACATCCACCATTGCAGATCCCCAACCATGGGGTCAGAAATGAGGACTTCCTGGTCCAGGTTATCCATTTCCTGATCCCACTGAGCCCTTAGGGTCCATTGGTGGATCCTCATGTGCAGCCTGGATAGTGGGACAGGTGGGTATGGCCGCTGCCATAGACCCAAGGAGTCTGAGGACTGAATGGATGGGGACATGCCTCTGGGCAGAAGATGACTGGGCTGATGAGCGCAGGGTCTCAGCTCGGTCCAGGGGCAGGAAGGCTCTGTCCAGAGAGGTGTCCAGCACTGCCCAATAAAAGTTAAACATTGAGTGGGAGCCAAAAGAGATTTGGCCACATTGACCATTATGCCTGGCCTGGAGAACGTCTCAGGGTAAGGGCTAATGAGTGGCACAAGCCTTCCTGTGAGAGAGCTGCAATCAGCCAGTCATCCAGATATGGGAAGACCTGGACTCCTAGGGTACACAGGTGGGCTGCCACCACCATCAGACACTTGGTAAAAACCTGGGGAGTGGAAGTTAGGCTGAAGGGCAGAGCCCTGAACTGAAAATACTCCCCCTGAAAACAGAACCAGAGGAACCTGCGATGGGCAGGATGGATGAGGATATGAAGATATGTGTTCTGCATGTCAAGGTGCAAAACCACAAACCTTCTTTGAGAAGAGGCAGGAAGCTCTTAAGGGAGAGCATCCTGAACCTCTTGTAGGCCACGTACAGGTTCAGGGAACTAAGGTCCAGGATTAACCTCAAGTCTCCTGTCTTCTTGGAAACCAAGAAGAAGTGGGAGTAATATTCCACCCCATGGAACTGAGGAGGGATGGGTTCCAGTGCTTCCTTCTGCAGATGGAATCTGATTTCTTCCAAAACCAGCAGAAGATGGCTGGGAGGATAGGAAGAACTGGGTGGGGGTCTATGTGGAGGAAGGTGGAGAAACTCTATGGAGTGTCCCTGAGAAATCTGATGGAGCACCCATGAGTCCAACAATATCCTCTCCCACTCTGGCAGGTGGCGGGAAAACCACCCGACCACTGGTTCCTCAAGAGGTTCTGGATGGAGGGGGAGAGGCAAAGAGTCAGGTGGTGGCAGGTTGGGTGGCTGTACGGGCTCCTGCAGTCTTACGGAACTTGGCTGGGGGAGCACTGGAAGCTGGGGTGGCCCCTCTTTTGCACTGGGACTGCCAATGCTTATGCTGGCCTCTGGCTGGGTGATGAATGGGCCACTTCTGGATCTGGGGCTTATGATACATGTCCCTCACTGACCTAAGAGCTTGACCTTTGTCCTGTAGTTTGGTGATAATATCTTTCATGTCACCCCTGAACAGAACTCAGCCTCTGAAGGGGGAGTCCATGATAGCTGTCTAGACCTCCTGGGCTAAGCCAGAGATCCTGAGCCAGGAATGTCTGTGTAAGTCCACTGTAAACACAGAAGAATGACCAGCCGAATCTGCCATGTGGCTCTCAGCATGTGACAATAGACTGACAGAACTGACCTAACAAGTTTGTCTAGCTCCTGTTTAAGGGAAGAGTCCAGCAGGGAGTCAAGCTTAGAAGCAAGCTGAGCCAGGACTGACTTTTGGAAGTGCCCCATATGCCCCACATAATTGAGGGCACAAAGACCCAGAGTGGAGGAGGAGAAAATCTTCCTCCCAAACTGGTCCATGACCTTAGAGTCCTTATCGGGGGGGACAGAGCTGAAATGCTTTGGCTTGGTGGTCCTATCAAAGAGTGTACTGATGACCACTGAGTTGTACTTAGGTTGGGAGCTTAGAAACTCCCTGCCCTCAGGGGGTTGATAAAGCATGTCTGCCTTACAGGCTACCATGGCCAGAGATGTAGGCTGCTTCCAAATTGTGGTCACCAGGTCCTCATGGGTCTCCAGCCATGGAGGGATGAGGGTGAGAGGGCCCTCCTTGAGGTTCAGATGCTCAGCAAGGCATTGCCTCTGAGCATCTTGATCCATTGCCTTCCAGCCTTGAGCACACTGAATCTTTTGCAGCAAATCCAAAAGAGAAGGGGCCTCTGGAGGGGATTTTGGGGAGCCCTTCAGCTTAGGAGCCTCTGGAGTATGCGGGTCCTCTTCGAGTCCCAAGGGATACCCATCCTCTGAATCTGAAGAAGGTGAGATGCTGGAGGCATCCCCACTAGGTAAGGGGATAATTATCCACCTGGACATATCCACTGGGTGTATATATTCCCTGGGAACCCTACTCCTGGTGTCAACTGGGACAGGGAAAGCAGCTGAGGTAGGGGGTCCCTGGGGAGGGTATCCAGTATCCGGTGTCGGACCTGGCATCAGTGCCAGTGCAGGGTGACATCGGTCAAACTCCAAGGTCAGCTGGGACCTGGCTTCATCCCACCAGGAAGAAAGGACCCACTTGAAGTCCACCTAAGGAGATGGCAGGGGTGGAGGAGGGTAGCCTGGAAACCCGCAGAAGGGATATCCATAGCCCGACTGTGGAAAACCCGGATTGGGATAAGCCAATGTTGGGTAATGCAGCAGTGAATAATGTGGCATTGGGTAACCTGCCATCAGCCCGGCCAGAGCCCCAGACAGGCAGACGTCAGCTCCAAGAGCATAGGGGCAGGAAATGAAGGCCCTGAAGGAGGGACTGCATTTGCAGCCCCTGACAGCCCATATGGAGGGCCCAAAGGCCAGTGACCGGGTGTTAGACTACTGGAAGGAGGCGTCGTGGGGACCGGCATTAGATCTGGCATCAAAGGCTCAGGCGATGAAGGGGAGACCTCCAATGGTGAGAAGAACCTAAGCTTAATGCCTTCCTCCATGGAGGAAGAGGGTGGAGGAGCCTTTGATGGCAGGGGCCTGGTGGGACCCTGCGGTGAACCCTGGATATCAGGAAAGGCATCAGGACCTGACGGGGGCATGCCTGCTGGGCACACGTCGGGCCCAACGTGTGACTTATCAGCCTTGTCTGGGCAGGAAACAGCAGAGCCAGAGCCCGACTTATCAGACATGCCAACACTGCTGGGCTGAGAGGTAAGCCTGGTGGGGCGCTAGCCTCCTCTTCCCTGGAGGCTCCCATCAGACCCATGCATGAAACCAATGGTAAGGGGGCCGACGCACACCCAGACACCACCAAGGTGGCCATCGGAGATGGATCCCCAGAAGGGGAGGCAACAGTGAGAACCACAACCCCAGCCAAGGTCTGTGGCACTGTGGAAGAGAAATCTTTGTCCCTGTTCTTCTCCTTTTCATGCTTCTTGTGATGGTGCCCTTCGGGGGAGTCAGACATCTGCCTCAATTTCTTTAACTCTTTCTCCATGAAGGCCATCTTCTGGTTCAAAATATGGACTTTCAGGGCCTGCTGCATTCTCTTCCTGGTAGCTGAGTTAAATTTTAGGCAGTGCTCACACTCCCCCATGTGATGGTTGGGGCCTAGACAGAAGAGGCACAGGGAGTGCCCATCCTTATGTGGGAGTTGAGACCCACAAGAATCGCACTTATTTTTATGCGATGTGGACAGAGTAGGGGACAACATGCAAGTGCCGAGATAGCACTTTAGTTCATGAAAAAATAACAATTTAGAGAGAAAAAAAAACACTTAGCTGAACCGCTAGAGCAGAGATCTTCCACAAGGCGACCAAACAGTAGCTGATGGTGGGAAACAACAGGAGGGCGGTTGTGGGACCGCCCATTTTATCTGATGTCTGCTGACATTGGTCACCTGACATCCGGGGCCGGTCCCCACTAGGAACTGCTAGCTAGAAGATTTTCTGTGGGGCCCTGACACCTGCCGGCTTAGTCCTATCAGTTAGTACCTACTGCAAGAGCCCTCTCGAAGTAAGATCTATTGTTCTGTATAATGGTATTTCTATCTGTTGGTTTCCTAAATAAAGTTGTTTCAATTTTGCCATTTTCCAGTTGTATTAGTAAATCTAGTTAAGGCACACTTGATCATAATTCATGACGAATTTCAAATTAGGATTATTTTAAATTAAGTTTTGCATTGAAAGTTTTTAGGTCCTCTTCTGTACCTTGCCAGATCATCAAAATGTCATCAATGTATCTGAACCACTGCTTTACCTGTGTGTGAAATCTGTTATTCTGTGTGTCATATATGACTTTTTCTTCAAAAGTAGTCATATAGGTATTAGTATATGCTGAGGCCATTGTTGACCCCATAGCTGTCTCTTTGTTTTGTTAGTAAGATTTTATATCAAACTCAAAGTAATTTCATTTGAGAATGACTTCTACTATTTCTTGTAGTACAATAGTTTTAGGCTTAGTCTCTCTCCCTTTTGTCTAAAATGTTTCCTAAGCATTTTATTCCTTCTTGGTACAGTATAGAAATATACAGATCAGCTACATCGAAGGTTACTAGAATGGTGTTATCTTGTATTCCTTGTTCAGATATTTGTTGTAAGTTTAGTATCATGTCTGTGGTGTCTTTGATGTAAGAGCATGTAGATTCTTTTAAGGGCTGTAGGTGAAAGTTAACATATTTGGAAAAAGACTCAAATACTGACCCAATGTCTGAGACTATAGGCCTTCCCGAAGGATTGGTGAAACTTTTGTGAAGCTTGAGAATGCTATAAAATGTAGGAATTCTTGGAAGATCACTATGCTAAATGTCTGCCTTCTATGGTAGGATCCACCCCATTGTGGCATACATTTCCACCATGTTATTGATTTCTATCTGAATTGCATTGTAGGGTCATTGGCAAGGGGTTCATAGTTTTCTTCATTATTAATGAGTCATAAACATGTTGCCTTGTATTGTTCTCTGTCTTGAACCACTATGCCACCCCCTTTATCTGCACTTTTTTTATGACAACATTGGTTTCTTGTTTTCAATTTATTAAGGCTATGTTTTATGCTTTTGACACATTTCTGTGTTGTAGAATGAAATCTTCCTTGTTTTTAAATGACTACATTATTTCTTTCTCTACATTTTTACTAACAAGATTTTATATCATGGTTCTTTCCAATGGGCGGGCTGTATTTGGATTTTACTTGTAAGTTCTGTTTAAGTTTTTGTTGGTAGTTATCCTGTGTTTCTATAGTTTGTTGTCCAAATTGTTTTTTAAACCTTAGATTTCTAAAACATTTCTGTACGTTAACTTCCAGATCAAAAAGGTTGACCAGCTGGGAAGGTGAAAATGAAAGTCCCAGACTCAACACCTTAATTTCTGTACTAGTTAAGATTATTTTGCTTAAATTAAATAAAGGACTTATGTCATCCCTTGTTGTTGTCTACCTCTCCCTGTTATGGGCTGTTTTGTTTGCCTTCCACCTGGTCCTCCTCCCATGCCTCCCTTCCCCATGGAATCCTTCTGCCTGTCTGTATGTGTATCTGTCTGGTCCTTGGTTTCTGAGTTTGTATCTGTTTTCCCTTGTTGTAGTCCTAGATGTGCTTGCTTCTTAGGTATATACTTGTTGTGTGTCTTCTGTGCTCTGTGGTTTCTGTGCATCTCTAGTATAACTGTCGTCACTGGCCGGCCTGGTGGTGCTGAGGTTTGAGGCACTGTATGCCACACCTCACGCTATGCCGGCAACCTGGGTTCGAGAACAGACTCAGGCTGCTGGGGGCTGGCAGGGGAGAGGAAGGATCGAGCATCCCACAACTGCTCTCCTTCTTCTGGGGAGGATGGTGGCAACACATCATGCTGCAGTGGTGACTGGCAGAGGCCAGCTGTATTGCAGCATGGTGCACAGAAGGGGGGAGCACAGCAGGGGCATCAGCATGGATGTGCTCTCACGCCACTGCACGTCTGGTCCACTGGGGAAAAAATGTCAGGGCGACCTCAGTGGCTGATGGCCATGCCCTGCATCCCCGGACATGAGAGGTGCCTTGTCGGTGGTGAGGCCGGCCCCTGTGAGCATGGGGTGATAGTTCGCATGCCAGACCTGGTCCAGGGATGCAAGTGCCAGCAGCCAGAGGGGCTCCACAGAAGGAGCATAAAATTAATAAATAACTGTTGTCACTGTCCGTACTGTCATGAGAACTATATGTGTTGTACAGATAGTGTCTTTTAATTTTTTTTATGTACACACTCTTCTTTCTCTGTATTCATTCGTGTCTCTGATGATTTTTTTTATTTTTTGTTGTTTTAACCTTTCTTCATAGTCTGTAAGTTTTTGTTTGATATCTTTTAAATTTTTTAAATTCGTCTTCCTGGATTTTAAGTTTTAATAACTCCTCTGCTCCTTTAATATCTGTTTTAATGATTTGTCTTTCATCAATAATTGCATTAATGAGTGTATACATAAAGTCGCAACTGGCACTGTTGCATATCCCGTCTCATTTGTTATCTAGTTTGGTAGAATTGATTCCTAAGTTGGGTTCTACTGTACACATATTCTTAGACCTCTTGGAATTCTATTGTACTGTAGATACTGTATTGTGTTAATGTGAGCCCATGCCATTCTAGTCTGCAATTCTTGTGTTTTAGATTTTCTATTTTCTGTGCTACTTGCTTTGGTGCCTCAGCCATTTGCATAGACAGGTCCCTATCCCCTCTCATTGCTGTGAACAATCTCTTTTTTTTTTCATCATCTGAAAATGTTGTTCAGCGTATACTGCTGTGTACACTTTCTCCTATATCGGAGAATATATTGGAGAATATATCAATGTTTTGTGATTCCATTCCATGTCTTATTTCTATTGATGGCTGCAGGATCATTCTCATCAACTGTCCACTCGGAGGTGAGAAATTGTTCCTGCAGGAAATAGCAAACTTCTTTGTTGATATGGCATTTGAGTCATCCAGGCTGATGGTCCTGGGCAACTTCAACACCTGGGTCAATGATGAACTCTTGCAGTTTGGTCAAGACTTCCTCCAACTTATGTATTTGTTGGGTTTCACACAGGTAGTTGCCTCTGCCACTCATAATCAAGGTCACTCACTTGATCTGGTCTTCCTCCTGGGGATCGAGGCATCTGACTTATACTGAGTACTTATACTAGGTAATAGAACAGAAGAAGGCACTTTGCCCATTTTACCATTCCCCACATAGCAGGCTCATTTTAACCCTTAGAGTGTATCATACAATCTATTTCCCCTTTGACTTGGTGGTAGAACCAGTCGTATGGTCCGATCATCACACAGTAAGATTCAGTTTCCAGTCCCCACTCCCCTTATAGGCCTGCCCCGGAGAAGATGGTCAGATACTGGCCATTGAGTGGTGTAACTCCAGGTCTTCTGGCAGTATTAGACCTATTGGGAGTTTCAAGGGCAGGCAAGGACCCAGAGATTCTAGTTCTGGCCTATAATAAGGCCATTACCGAGGCTCTGGAGTCTGTCACCCCACTCCATGTTCACCCTCTTTCTCTCTCTGCTCTTGGCCCCCTTGGTTTGATGGGACCTTGTGGGAGTTGAGATGTGTAGGACAAAGGTTAGAGCATCACTGTGGAAATCGACCCTTGAAGCCAACCACCTTAGATTGCTAGATCATTATCAAAGATATCATTCAGCAAATCACATGGAAGAAGGCAGAGTTCCTGTCCAGTGAGATTGCTGCTGCACAGAATTGACCAGCTCAGCTCTTTTGAACTATGGACAGGCTGTGCAACTCAACCTGTCTACAGGTTCGAGGAGCATTTTCACAAGTTAAGTGTGATGAGTTTGCCTGATTCTTTGTGGATAAGATGGACGACATCAGGGCCAAAATCCATCCAGTGCTCTCTATGCGGGTTGGTGGTGGTCAGTGTATGGTTACTCTTCCCCAGTCTTCTTGGATATATTTTGACCAGCCAGAGATAGTGGACATTGTGCAGATTGTCCGGAATTTTCAGCCAACATGGTGGAGTTTGGATCCGGCCCTACATGCCTATTATTGGGGTGTATGGAGTTCATTGGCCCAGTTCTTGCAAATATTGTTTGGTACTCCTTTGATTCAGGTGAGTTCCCCAGCTCCCTCAAGGAGACAGTGGTGACACTGCTTTTTAAGAAAGTTTCTTTGGGCGCAAACAGCTGTGCTAACTACAGACCCATCTCTAACCTTTCCTTTTGTTGGGAAGGTGATTGAGAAAGTGGTTACCCTGCAACTGGAGAACCATCTTACCATCCATGATGTCTAAGATTCTCTCCAGTCAGGCTTCCAGAAGAGACATAACACCGAGACCACTCTGGTTCAGGTGCTAAATGATCTCCTGATGGCAAGGGATCAAAAGTGCTGTTCCACCTTGGTGCTTCTGGATCTCTCCTCAACATTTGACACTGTGGACCACGAGATTCTGCTAGAGTGCCTGAGGGTTATCTTTGGCCTTGCTGGTCCAGTTCTCAGATGGTTTCAATCTTTCTTATCCAGTAGATCTCAGAGGTTTTTTTCCACTAATCCATTCTTTCTCCTGTGCAGGGTCCCTCAGGGCTCAGTGCTGTCCCCTATGTTGTTTGCAGTGTATGTGCTACCCCCTCACAGACATTGTAAAACAATATGGACTGAGGTTTCATTGCTATGCTGATACACAGCTCTATCTGTCTTTCGCACCCAACCAGGATAGTGTGATCTCAATGGTTAACAACTGTCTGGCAGAGATCCATGACCGGATGAAGTCCAGCTGGTTGAAATTGAATTCTGGGAAGACTGAGGTGTTGGTTGTGGATCCGGGGTGCTGGATAGAGAGGCCAGTGGTGGGTTTACCCTCTGGACTTTGGTTTGAGAGTGTAAAACTGCCTACCTCTGAATGGATGCAAAATCTGGGTGTGGGTCTTGATGATGGGCAGACACTGTATGCGCAGATGTCAGCAGTCATCAAGTCTTCCTTCTCCCATCTTAGGAACATCACTAGAATTAAACACCTTGTTCCATCCGGTGATTTGCCTACGTTGATTAATGCCCTTGTGAACTCTTGCCTTGACTACTGTAACTCACTTTACCTGGGGCTTCCTGGGATTAATAGCTGCCTCTTGTAGCTGGTGCAGAATGCTGCTGCATGACTGTTGACTGGGACTTTACATTCCAGTCATATTACTCCCATGCTGCATGATCTGCACAGGCTGCTTATAAAGTGGTGGATCATCTTCAAGGTCAGTTTTCTGACCTATAAATCCCTGCACAGAGACTGAGTTACTTGCAAGAGCTCCTGATTCTCTACAGTCCTGGCTGCCCTCTCCACTCAACTGACAAGGGGTTGTTAGAGGTTCCCAGGGTGCAGTTGAAAACATCTGTTGCCTGGGCTTTTATGTTCATGGCTCCCTCCCTGTGAAACACTCAACCTCATCAGATTAGAGAGTGCAGGACCATGGAGAGCTTTAAAACCAGCTTAAAAACATACCTTTTAAACAGGCATTCAGCATTTGACAGTTTTACAGACTGTGGGATAGTTCATTTGAAGTTTTTTAATTAATTGAAAATGTTATTGAATTGTTTGTTTTATGATGTTTTTGTATGTACTGCACTTTGACTATAGAACTGTGCTATATTAATAAAACTATTATTTTATTATTATTATTATTGTGGTGTAAAGGTTATTCAGTATATTCCTAGCATCTGACTGCTTTACAATAGTTATTATTTAGTTAAAAATATAGTTTCAAATAAACAACATCTACTCAAATACCTGCTTGTCCTCTTTAAGCAGATTTAGTAAACATTACTTGTGAGGGTTTGGTGGGAAATTGAGTATATATTCTTCTCTTTCTCTCTTCTGTAATTCTTCAGCCCCCCAGAGGCTCTGAATTCATCTGATAAAAAATTGGATAGAGGGGGGCCCTTTAAAAGATGAAGTCTCACTCATAAGGTGATCTATTTCATTTTTTTTTATTTGCCCCTACGTTTCACTCCTATAAGGAGCTTCTTCACTGGGTTCTTATTTTCTTATTTGTATTCTTTTTCTTATTTCTGGTGATACAAAAATATGTTTTACTTGATATACATTGCTAATGTTTTTATGTATTCGTAATTTCTATATATCTATACCGATTATCCTACTACATTACTTTAAGTCCTTGTATGGTACATCAATCTATGTTATTTACAAGGTTTCCAATGTTTCAGTTTTACTTTTGTTTCACTTTTATCCTACAAAACACAAAGATATTTATTGCTTTCTTTTGTTGTTTTGTGCCAGGCATGCAGAAACTTTTTGAAATATCTTGTATCTACTGTTAATCAACTTGTATCCCTCTTTAACTGAGTGAGCAAATTACTTTCAGTTGTTTCCAGACTTGTTTTAGCTCTTTTAGAGTTCTGTAAAACATAATTGTTTTATCTATGTTTTAGTTGTTCGTTCTTTGCATACTGATTCATTTAAAACACTCTTTAAATGTGTTGTGTTGTATAAGTTTTGTGTTACTTACTATTAATGGTTTTGTCTGTTTTCATAAAGGATGTTGTTTAAATGTGACATTACAAGATAGCCTCTTGGCTCCTTTCACGTTCTGTGTTGCTTCACTCAATAGACCTCTTATGCCCATTTTGTGACCTCCTGCAGGATGATGCTCATATGTGAGGATATCGTACCCACACTGTCGTGCATGCACAGATGTGAATAGTAGCTTCCCACTCAAAAATGAGTAGGACAGGATTTATACAAAACAGACATTAATTTCAATCAAGTTATCTCTATATATCTGGCTCAGTTTTCACAACTTATCTGATTCCACACTTACATTAAGAATATATTAGCTTTATAAACATTCATTTTGCCATTGTAAAGACAGTTAAGAAAGCAATAAATTGTCCACACTATGTACATCCATTTTATTGAGGCTTGGCTAGGTATGAGGACCAACAATGCTAAGACATATCATAACAGACTGCCTCCTAGTGATGCTACATGCTATGACATTCTTCAACAATGATATATTAGTCTTATATATCTCTTACTGAATATTCCTAAGTATCATTTAATAAGCATGCATCATTTTTTGCTTTCCTAATAATGGGAGATCAACAAGGTCATTTGTCTTAGATATATACAACTACTGATATACAACTTGCTGATTATCATCATGTTTCTTGCAGACATGTTTCTATTCTGCTCATTCTGTTGTCAGTATCTAAGTCCTATGCTATAATGACCTTACTTATGACAGGTCTCCATCGGTATATACATACTATTGCCAAAATTAAAAATTCCTTTACTAATGCTAATTGTGTTACTACTTTCTTTGATGTGTGTAGTTTGATGCTATTTTTTAACTTTTCATTCTAATTTTTTCTGTGTCTAAGTACTATGGTGTCATGACTTTTCACTATGAAGGTCACCCTATTGTGTGTGTATGTTATTATTTGAAGAAAATTCCTTTTTCTATTTCTGAATTTTTTACTTCTTTCCCTCAATGAAATATAACCACAAAATGTCAGAGACTGGAAAAATAATTAACAAACATTGGTATTTAGTACAAACAGACAATGAGCAAATAGCTGCATTACAGACTAGACCAATCAAAGCAGCAAAAAAGTAAAAACAAATCTTAAGGACACATCAGTGCAGTCTCAATTTAAACTACAAGAAAAAGGGGGAACACAAATGCTATTGGGTCCATTATCTCCTGGGATGGTACCCTGTGGGAAATGCAGTGTCTGTAGCCATACATCTAAAAAAACAGACATACATACATCCATATACTGGCCAAAGTTTTAAGATCGACCAGCACATTACGTGCAACACAGAAGGGGTAATATACCTGATACAGTGTCCTTGTGATAGACTGTAAGATGGACAAACAAGTAGAGAATTAAAAAGGAGAATTCAGGAACATAAAAGAGACATCAGAAGCAAAGATGAAAGTTTCCCAGTTACAGTTCATTTAAATGAAGCAGGACATAGTGGTGCATTCCTAAGGTTTTAGGGTCTTGAGAAAATGACAGTCTCAGACAGAGGGTGGGATATTAGAGAGTTATTATTGGCATCAGAAATTAAATGGATTTTTTACATGAAAGCACTTGACAGAAACATTGGAATGAATGTAGAGACAAACTGGCAAGTGTGCACTTAGTCACTTGAGAGGGTGATAGAGTGCTTAATGAGATCCTAGACAAGAGCATCAGGCAACACATATAAGAAGAATGTAGTAACAACATTAGAAATTGTTACTGAAAAACAACTATTGCTTTTCTGATAATAATATGCTCACCCAATATTTTGACCTCCCTTGTGAAAGGTTGTGGGACCATAGTAGCTAGATACTGAAAGTGTATACTTACCTGGTCATTTGACGGATATAGAGTGCTTAATGAGATTGAAGACTGGTATCAGACAACACACATAAAGAGACAGTAGTAACAAATTCAGAAATAGAAAAAGGATTTTTTAAAATAGTAACCTGCACACATAAGAGGGTGACCTTCCTAGTGAAAGGTCACGACTCCATGGTACTTAGACACAGGAAAAGTTAGAATTAACTGTTAAAGAATAGCATCAGACTACACACACATATCAAAGAAAATAGTAGCAAAATTAGCATCAGTGAAGGAATTTTTATTTTTGACAATAATATATGCATACCAGATGGTGACCTTCCATTAGTAAGGTCATTGTAGCATAGGACTTAGATACTGACAACAACAGAATAAGCAGACTAGAAACATGTCTGCAACAAACATGATAATCAGAAAGTTGTATGTCAGCGGTTGTAAATAAAGCAAATTACCTTGTTGACCTCCTCTTCTTAAGAAAGCAAAAATTAATATATGCTTATTAAATGCTACTTATGAATATTCAATAAGAGATATATAAGACTAATATATCATTGTTGAAGAATTTCATAGCATGTAGCATCAGTGCATCACTGGGAGGTAGTCTGTTATGATATGTTTTAGCACTGTTGGTCCTCATTCCTAACCAAGCCTCAGTAGAATGGATGTAAATAATGTGGACAATTTGTTGCTTTCTCAACTGTCTTTACCATAGTAAAATGAATGTTTATACAGCTAATATATTCTTAAAATAAGTGTGTAATCAGATAAGTTGTGAAAACTGAGCCAGATATATGGAGATAACTTGATGAAATTAGTGCCATTTTGTGTAAATCCAGTCCTACTCATCTTTGAGTTAGAAGCTACTGTTCACAATTGCACATCCGTGGCAGCATTGTGTATGACGTCATCACATATGAGCATCATCCTACGGGAATTCACAAAATGAGCACAAGAGGACTATTGAGTGAAGCAACACAGAACGTGAAAGGAGCCAAGAGGCCATCTTGTAATGTTGCATTTAAACAACATCCTTCATGAAAACAGACAAAACCACTAATAGTAAGTAACACAGAACTCGTACATTTAAAAAATGTTTTAAACAAATCAGTACTCAAAGAACTAACAACTAAAACATAGCTAAAACGATTATGTTTTACAGTACTCTAAAAGAGCTAAAACAAGTCTGGAAACATCTGAAGGCAATTTGCTCACTCAGTTAAAGAGGGGTACAGGTTGATTAACAGTAGATACAAGATATTTAAAAATGTTTTTCCATGCCTGGTACAAAACAACAAAAGAAAGCAATAAATATCTCTGTTTTGTAGGATAAAAGTGAAACAAAAGTACAACTGAAATATTGGAAACCTTGTAAATAACATAGATTGATGTACCATGCAAGGGCTTAAAGTATTGTGGTAGGATAATCAGTATAAATATTTATAAATAATGAATACATAAAGAAATTAGCAATCTATATCAAGTAAAACATATTTTATGTATCACTAGAAATAAGAAAATAAAAAGAATACAAATAAGAAAATAAGGACCCTGTGAATAATCTCTTTATAGGAGTGCAACGTAGGGACAAATAAAGAAACTAAACAGATCACTTTATGAGTGAGACTTCATCTTTTAAAGGGTCCCCTTTATCAAATTTTTTTATCAGATGAACTCAGAACTTCTGGGGGGTTGTAGAATTACAGAAGAGACAGAATATATACTCCATTTCCCACCAAACCCTCACAAGGGATGACTCAGGGACAATGTGAGAAAGTATTTTTCACAGAGAGGGTGGTGAATGCATGCTGAGGAGGTTGTGAGGTCAAAAACAGTGGGGGGAATTTAAGAATGCATGGGACAGATGTATGGCAATTCCAGTCGGAGGGAGGAGGAAGAAGGCTGTTGGTAAATTTAGGATCTGCAGCTTATCCCATAGGTAGGGATATGGGCAGATTGGGTTGGCCAAGTGGTCTGTATCTGCCATCAAAGTCTATGTTTCTGTTTCTATGGCCACTGCACTCCCCCACTTTGTGGTGGAAGAAAGCAGGGAAAATCAATATGCCCCCCAAAGGAGAATGCAGGCATTAGGGAGGAGGATAAGGACAGAAAATCACCAAAGGACCAAGAACCAGAAAAGGCAGAATGGCAGAGAAAAGGAGAAATGGGCGTAAAGCCAGAAGGGGTAAAGAGGGAAAGTATGAGGATAAGAAGGAAGCTGTTAGAAGGGAAGGTAGCAGAAATTAGAATGCTGTGTGCATGAATGCTCAGAGTCTGAGAAATAAAATCCATATCCTCCCCCTCTTTAAGTTCCAGTATTAATTTTGAACTTAATTTATACCCCAGCCCTGGAATTTCAGAACTATCCCTGCCACTTACCTCCTCTGGCATTTGTCATTAAAGTCTTAACTTCTCCAGTTCGAATTCCCTCTGGTGCTCTTTGTCCTCTCTCTCAGCCTCTCTCTGAAGTTGCTTTTCTCTTTCCTCGGCCTCTCTCTGGCACTGCCATTCCTGCATCTCTAGTTTGAACCTCTTCTGCTGTCTTTCCTGCTGGGCTTTGAACATTTTCTGTTCCAGCTCCAAGTTCCTCAGCTCACTCTGCAGCCTGATCCCTTCTAGCTCCAGCTCTCTGGTGACCTTCCCCTGCTGCTTTGGCTCTGGATTCCTTCTGGTCTCACTGTCCTCCTCCTCTCTGGGACTAGACTTAGCGATGGACCGTGGCACCCCTATGGCCAGGCTCTGGTCCTTTTCAGTCACTGGCCATGACTCAAGGTTCTGGGCAGCCGTTAGCTCATCGGCTATAGGCCTATCTCCATATTGCCTATCCTTTCTAAAGTTCTCGAAAAACTGATCCATATTCAGTTAAAATCTCACTTGGAAACCTTCTCTCTTATTAACCCAGCTCAATCTGGCTTCCGGGCTAATCATAGCACAAACACTGCACTAGCAAAAGTAACCAATGATTGGATCTCTGCTATAGATGCTAAGAAGGTAACTGGTGCAGTCTTTTTGGACCTCAGCAAAGCTTTTGATACTGTTGATCACAAACTATTAGTCAATTGCCTTGCAAAGTTGAGTGCCACATACCATACTACCCAGTGGTTCTCTAGCTACCTAACTGGAAGATTCCAAAAAGTAAAGGCGGAAGGCTTTTTTTCTGCTGCCTTGCCAGTTGCAAGAGGAGTCCCCCAAGGATCCATCTTAGGCCCTATCTTGTTTTCTTTGTACATTAATGACTTAGATGCTAACATATCTACATCCAATCTGCACTTTTTTGCAGATGATACTGTGTTGTATACTTCTGGCTCATCGTTATCTGAAGTCAAGGGAGTGCTTCCAGCGGACTTCGCACAACTTGAGCATAATCTAATAAAGGCAAAGCTTCAATGCTAAGAAGACTAAAGCAATGATATTCTCCCGCAGTGCTGTCACAGGCCCCCCCAATACCCTTGCCCAAGACTTCATTGTCACCACGCTAAACGAGCCTCTGGAAGTTGTAACCAAATTTAAATATCTGGGTATCTGGATCGACAATAAATTATCTTTCAATGACCACGTTGAAGATGTCTCTAGAAGGGTAAAAACAAGGTTAGGTTTCTTCTACAGAAATAGGCCCCTTTCCCCCTTGAAACTCGAAACAAGCTTGTACAGGCCACTTTTCTCCCCCTACTCGACTATGGCGATGTAATCTATTCCTCCACCACTCTTGCAAATCTAAGTAAACTGGACATCCTTTATCACTGTGCGTTACGGTTCATTACCAACTCCCCTTACCGTTCGCACCACTGTGACTTATATGCAGCTGTTGGTTGGATATCCCTTACTACTAGACGCCTGCTCCATGCTGGGCTATGGACTCTTAAACTGCTCCTGCAGAAATTGCCAAGCTATCTCTCTTCCCTTATTAGTATCTCACATAGTGCATACTCATTAAGAAAATCTGACTTTATTATACTTGACATACCAAGGACGCGGACTTCCTTTGGTAAACGTGCTATTGCATATGCCCTTCCCTCCATTTGGAACCAATTACAAACCGTACTGAAACTAACTAGCACAGTTTCAATAAACTTCTACAAATCGCTAAGTTCAGCCAAAAATAAAAGACACCTGTAACTGTCATTAAGTCTCTTCCTTCCCCATGTGCCATATTTATCCACTGGTAAGGTATAATTGATTTGTCATATTAACTGCTTTCCCTTCCCTTCCCTTCTACTCCTGGCTTTATCTATGCTTACGCCCACTGCTACTCTATCAAATCACCTCCCCCATATCAGTGGTAGTCTGTTGTTTGTTCTAGCTGCCAAAATATATGTATTGACACACCAGTCATCATGTTTCATTTATCAGTATGCAACCTGTAAGTCGCTTCCCTGTTTCATATCAATGTTTACCACCTGCGGTCACCCTATGTGGTACCCTTGTATGTATATCCAGCCTGTATCATGTAACGTGCATTTCATGTATATGCTGTTATTACCTATCTGTGTTTGTACTTTAAGTGTTTATGTCACAGGACCTCCTTGTGAATGAGCTTGCTCAATGGAGTTTTCCTGCAATAAACTTGAACTTGAACTTGAACCATAAGGTACTTTTTGGTTCACCCCTCATACTGAACCCCACTTTCTTGACACAACTGCCTCAGGTAGCCTGCAGTGCATTCATTATAGTTGGAAGCCATCTTCTTCCCTATTACTACACTAGCATACAATGAAAAAAAAAGGTAGCAAACTTCATACTATAATCATATTATTTTTTTCAAGTCTCTGCCTTGATTGTGTGTGCACTGTTTTCAGTTTATCAGTCTGATACACTGGCCTCAAATCCAACTGTTATGCCTGTGCCACACATATCTCTTGAATCTCACTGCTACTAGATCTCTTAGGATCTCACCACTGCCACCAGATCTGTCACAATCCCAATCCTGAGGGTCAGGTCCTCTGAGCTTACAGTGCCCACCCCTAAATGCAATACATGACATGGGTGGGGGAACAGGGATAGCCTTCTCATGTCCTTTTAGACTGCTCACCAAGATCATGAATGAAAACCTGCCACAAGAACCCAGGGCATCCCTCTAAACACTGGATAAGGGCATAATACCTGTCTCAAGTCTTGTAGCCAAATATAAACCCCTCTTTCTTGGTTGTTACACAAATGGGGAAGATCCACGTGTCACACTCTCTTTGGGGTAGCAGTGCACTCCTGATTTCACCTTCCCCAACAGGACATGCAACAACCTGATTCAAAATCCCCACAGACTCTTCACTGAGACATTGGTATTCTCCCAATCTCTACCCAGGTATTCCTTACAGACTCTTACTAGACTGGTTGCTTACGGAGGCACCCCTTAGCAATAACAGTTTGTCACAGAATATTTGTAACTGTCCCACAATTCACACACAATTTAGAAATCTCACTCAAGCAGGTTTCTTAAAAACAAATGTTTTTACTAAAATATATAAATAATCATACAGTTACAACTAAAAGGTGCACTAATTTGGTCATAGAATAATAGAAACAAAAGTGGAAAATATGCATAAAAAATGCTCTATAGCTGTTATCTGAAGTCTACCTTAGGTCTGTAGTGAATTGAAGTCCGAAGAAAATAAATGAAAGATTCAGATTCCTTTGTACTGGCAGTCTTGCTTCTTGTATTGTCAGGAGAAGAGTGTTCCTTGTAGATGCTCAGTAAAAAGTAGAGTGAATGACCCTTGTTCAATTCCTTATATAGCTGGAGGAAGCCTGAAGAAAAAGAACTGTCTAATCCCATAGGAGACTTCTCTTTTAGGCCAGTAGATGTAATTCTTGCTCTTTCCCACATTCTCATTTTCCCAGTGACCTTTGATGTCTATACTGTCTTACTGGGAATACAATTGACAGCTGTAAGAGAACTCACACAGGTCTACCTGAAAGGATGCTCCTGATCCTCTCATCTCATAAGATGCAACATACTATAACAGTTTCTGGCAATCAGAGCATCCTGCCACTTAAGTGCATGGTTAATGAGAGGTAAATAGATGTTGGCATATCTCTGTTAAGGGACCTGGAAATGAAGTCTTAGCTTCCTGGCAAGCAGCTGCCCCTCAGGTCAGAGGACAGTCAAACATTTTTAAAAGAAATCCAGTCTCTCTCCATGTGTCCTTGCCTTAACACTGGCATTTTTGTGGCAAGTACACATACACAGAATTACATAAAAAAAAATAAACAGAATTATGTCTGCAAATAATGACTGGCAGTTGGCTAGCTTGCCACAGCACCCTGGGTGGAAACCTTTAAAAAGGGATTAAAAACATTTTGTATTCAACCAGGCTTTTAATGGATATATATTCTGATGCACTGTTTTATTGTATGGCTAGTTTTTCATCTGTATTGCTGTCACCTGGATTGTTAGTGGATTGATTGTTGAATTTGCTTTATTGTTTTTTTTGCTATATAATTGTTGTTTTAAATTGTTAATTGTGAAGTGCTCTGAGTCTCCGGAATGGGGCGCTATAAAAAAAAATTATACAATGGTGTGTGAAAATTCTGTAACCTCATTGGTCAAAACATGTCACATGACCATGGGTAAATCCTGCATAACCTATGGCTGAGGAATGGCATTTATAAAAAACATATTTAGACACAATTTAAATTTATTTTACACAAGGGTCCATTGTATAACCGCAATAAGGCACTCCAGGGTGTGAGTTATTGGGTGATTTACCCACTTCTTGTGTGGTTAATTCACTCAGCTGTGCCTCATGACACATCCCACAAGGCGTGGGTAAATCCCCAATAACCCACACCCTGTTGTGCCTTAATACTTAAGTAACTGACTGTCTGTCTGTCTGTCTATCTATCTATCTATCTATCTATCTATCTATCTATCTATCTATCTATCCATCTATTTCCATATCAAGAAACTTAGTATCTAAAAAAAAATGTTAGCTTGTATAAAATGGGGGTGTTTTTAAAACTGAAACATACTTATAAAGTAGTGCCAACATCAGCCTTCAGTAGCCATACACACACACACACATACACACACACACACAGAGTTCACAAAAAAATCAAAATCTTTCTGTATTAAAAAACAATAATAATCCTGATTTAGTTATATAGTGCTGCACTGAACATTAGCCACAGTTAAAGCATGACTAAGAATTCCCAGATGGGAAGCACATCATAGTTGCTGTGATACTACCTTGTGACAAAATATGTTCAAACATGTGGATGGGCCCACATGCAAGCTCATTAGACTGCCTGCAGATTCAACATCATTCTATTTGGATAGCTGCAAGAGTCCAAAGCTAAATATATTGCAGTAGAAAATAAAATGGGACCCTGACATTCTCTGTTCTTACTGAGAAAAAAATCCAGAGACTAAAGGTCTGGTGCTGGCTGGAGAGATACAAAAGTTACTGAGATTATACACAACCAGAAGGAACTCGGGTAAGCCACTTATTCCAATAATAAAATTAATACTGCTCATTTTTCCGTGGGAGAACCACACATGTTTTATACACTTACAGTGGTAGCTGGTGATAAGATATACCATATATTAGAGGCAAGCAATTCCAGGAGTGGATTTGAATTTACCAATTCACAATTTTTGAGATTAGGATTTGGATTTGTTTTAGAATCATTGAAATATTGGTTTAGGGCTAAAAAAAAATCCACCACCACCAAATCAGAAGGTGAGCTCTGAGATTCACATACTTCACCTACAGTACTAGAAATTAAGCTGTGGTACAAATTAGTAAAGCCAAGTTAAAACAAGTTCAAAATCCCACTGAAATACATTGAACTGCATTCCTATGTCTTCAGTTCATGGTCCAGGTTTGAAGAGTGAAGATGTGTTTGCAGCGCAAAGAATATAATGGTGTTGGATCCCCGATGGGTAAGTAAGGGGTTGGGGGGATGCTAGGTGGTGGATGCTAAGTGGAAGGGTCAGGTGGGGTAAAGAATGGCTGCAAAAGACATTGATGGACTGTTTTTGTTTTAAAGGGGGAAAAAAAGAAAAGATCCCAATGATCTCCAATTTTGACACTAGGGGGTTGGGCACCCCCAGTGTCACAGTTAAGTGGGAAGAAGACATTGATGGATGGTTTCTTTTTTACAGGGGGAAAAAAAGACAGTCAATCCCTGATCGTGATACTGGGTGATTGGGCACCTCCAGTGTCAGAAAAAAAAAATGACAATCCTTAATCATGGCATTGGGGAAGTGGGCACCCTCAGTGTCATTTCTGTGTTTCTGTGGGGGTGGTGGGTGCTAAGATGGAGGGTTGGTTGGGTGGAGGAATTTCTATAATATAAAAACAAATATATAAATAAATAAGTGTTTGGCCCGTCACGGCAGAATAAGGCCCATTCTGCTGTGACCAAGATTGCCGCTGCATGCTTCTGCACATGCAGGACTGCTAGTGACTGCACAGTACAGTGTGGTGGCCATCTTGGACATGACAGACTGCGCCGAGTTCCGCCATGAGTGCCAGCACTGTGAAATAGTGCAGTACTGCATCTACAGGGTCTGTGGGTAGACTGCTTCACAGATGCGGAGGCAACTATGATGCAGTCTAATATGTTGTTTGTCCAGAAGGAATGTGGAGTCCTTTTTCCTCAGTGATCATAAAAGGATCAAAGGGCTACACCCACTGTAGCCCTAAGAATGAGGTGGTGATACCATTGTACAAATCATTGGTGAGAAACCATCTGGAGTACTGTGTCCGGTTCTGGATGCCACATCTCCAGAAGAGCATAGACAGAGTAGAGGCAGTTCAGAGAAGGGCAACTAAAATGGTGCAGGGTCTGCACCAAAAGATATATAAGGAGAGACTAGAGGACCTCAATATGTATACCCTGAAAGAAGGGGATATAATAGAGACCTTTAAATACCTCAAGGGCATAAATAAGGCACAAGAGGGTGGCATCTTTAAGAGAAAAAATATTTTCAAGAGCATGAGGTCATGATAAGAGGTGGGAGGGTAGACTCAGGGGTAATGTGAGGAAGTATTTTGTCACAGAAAGGGTGGTGGATGCATGGAACAGCCTCACAGCAGAGGTGGTGGGAGCAAAAATGGCAGGGGAATTCAAGAATGCATGTGACATGCTCAAGGGAACCCTAGCAATAGGAAAGAAAGGGTAAAAGCTAGAGATCACCTAGAATCAGTGGTATTGTATTGTAGTAGGCAGGAAAACTGGGCAGACTAGGTGGACCAATTGGTCTTATCTGCTGTCAGTTTTTATGTTTCCTTGCTGCAAAGGGAGCAGTATTGGATTTTCTTACTTCATGCTATGGTAAATGGGGGTTTAAAAGAAAATCAAGATCATCCCCTTACTGATTAAGTAATCCCCTTGTTAGTAATTTAAGTGTACTCTCCTCTCAGAGCATTATGGTTTGTAAACTGCCCTTCTGTGCCATTTACATTTGTTTGGGAAGGGGGGCTTGCCCATTTGAATCACACGAGTTACTTTACAGATGTAGTACAGAAATAGATTAGTTACCATATTGATCCTTGTAAGAACAGATCCAGAAGCAAATGGTTTGATATCTTTATAGATGTTACAAAAAGAAAACTATGTCTAGGACTCCGAGGAAGGACTTGTTTGGTCCAAAAGCTTAGACTTGGTTTTCTTTTTGTAACATCTATGTTGGTCCAATAAAAGATATCAAACCATTTGCTTTACAGATGTACTGTATTTATGCTGTTTATTTTCTCTGCAGGAGTTGAACTCGGTGACTTACCCAGCTCTATTGGTGGGAGTTCACTTTTAACAAGATCTTTTTAGGAGATGGGTTGCACGGCATTGGACTGACATTTTTGACAGTGGCTCTCCTAGTGTCTTGTTATGGTGCAGTCATGAAATGCATTTTAAATGTATCCTTGGTGCTATGTTTTTATTAAATTCAGGTGCACAGAATGTTTTAATATGTGTGAAAAACGTGTATATAGCATGTACTTTGCTTCAGGCACTGTATATCTAGTCTGAGAAAGGAACTCAATACATGTATGGTTAATGTTGTGCCCTGTCTCTTTAAGGGGGGCATTTATAAGGGGTACATAGAAGGGTACTTGCTATCCTTTGAAAAAGTGCATTCTTTGCATGAAATGTGTCAGGAACAGGTCCCAGTCCCTCACATGGGTCTTAGGAGCAGTTTGAAGCATTTGGAGATGGAACCTTAAGGATAATATGTGTGTTTCTTGTATGCACTTTCCTGCACTTTTCTGTACATTGCTTACACATATTAAGAAATTAATTTTAAAAAACATGAATGAATGAAGAAGTTTTAACTAAAGTCCATGAGGTCTTCTGTGAGTGTCCTTACTGGGAGCATCATTTTATATAAAATGGACCTTCTTGTCAGGTGCCGGTCCCCCTTGATGCTGTTTGTTTGATATGTACCTTAACCCAGGCACTGCATTACCCTGGTTGTGGTCCATCACTGTCCTGCTATGCATAATTCATTGAAGAAGTTAGCTGTAACCATAGGGTCTTGCAAGATTGTACCATCCACTGCAATACTGTACTCTACTGTGCTATTGCTGTCCTTTAGTAACTTGTTAATCTGAGACCAGAACTGTTTTGGGTGAGACAGGGTTTTGTCCTGTAGGTACCTCAAGAACTTTTTCTCAGCTGCTTTCAGGCCCCTTTTGCATGCATTTCTGAGTTCCCTGTATTTGTGCCAGTTGGACTTAAGGCTTCAGTTTTTGTAGACCAACCCAGGTCCTGTTCCTTGCCTTCATGGCCTCCCTCAGCTTGTGGTCAAGCCACTTTGATTGTTGACTTTTAGCCCTTAGCTGATTTGAGCAGTCAAGGAGGATTACAGTGGATAGGAAGTTGCACACAAAGAAGTGCAAGGCTGAATCCACATAAAGGTAGGAAATGTAACCCAATTTATGCCTGGTAGTGTAGCCAGAAAGGAGTCAACAGAGAATCTGGAAAAATCATGGACCACAAATACTCTGGGTAGTGGTTTGAGTGGGACATTGCTTCACAAGCAGCGTGGGTGACATAAAAAGGAAGGGGAGGAGTTACACAGAATATTGGAAATATCCAAAATGTATCTAATGAAAACTGAAACCCATTCCTTTGCTGGTTCCTGAAGTGAACAAACAAGCAATTGCAGCTCCACTCACCAGAGGTGCAATACTCAAACAAAATCCACAAAATCAATTGCAAAAGGACCACACCCTCACTGTTTAGCAAAAAAGACTGTTTATTGATTAAATGGGTGCTGCCATGCACCACAGAAAAAGCAGTTACAGAACTAAAACGCCGACCAGTGTCATGCGTAGCACGTCATCAGGGAGTTCTGCAACTGCTTTTTTGGTGTTCTTTTGCAATTGATTTTATGGTTCCTGAAATGCATCTAACAAAATAACTTCATGGTTTTCACAGAGTGGTTAGTGGTCCTTCTTTTAGCTTAGTGATCCCTTTTTATAGCTGCAGTCGGCCTGACCCTGCAGATGTCTTGCTAGCACAGTAGAGAAAAGAAGGGTTACAGGATACCGAATAGACTTTTTTTTTAATTTAATATACTTTATTCACACTTTTCAACAACATCCATATAGCACCATGGGTTGTTAGGCATATGCATTATTACATGATATTGTGAGACATGCCATGATAGCCTTGTGGTTACATCGGCTAAAGTAAACATCATATATTCTAACATCCACTACATTGTCCCAAGCTAAGAAATCCCTCGCCCTCTTCCAAATCCTCCAAATTCCCCAGTTACCTCTCTGCCCTCCCCCGTGTCAAGTGTGTACATTATTCTTGAGGATATCACCTTGGGTTCTACCTGTTAGCCAATGGATCCACTAACTATTAAGTCAGTGTGGATTATAAGCAGTAAGTAAGGCCTCCAAGGGGCCCCATCTGGGCTGATATAAGTGCGATTGGTTGCCCATATACAGGATATGCTTTTCTAATTACAAAGCAGTAAGCATCTCTTTATACCATTCCCTCACAGACAGCTGGGCTTCTTCTTTCCAGTGTCTCATAATAATGAGTTTGGTTACCGCCGAGACTAAAGCAATATGTGCCTTCCTGATTTTAGGAATACCTTTTGGCAGCAAATATAATAAACATATTTCCGGGGTAAAGAGGGAGTCCAGACCAAGCCATGGATCCAGCAGATGTCTAATAGCCTGCCAAAATGTCTGAACAAGTGGACAACCCCACAACATATGGTATAGCGAGCTGGGGAGCAGTGACACCTGGAATGCCTTAGGAGAGCACCCCACCTTATGCAGTCTGGCTGGTGTGAAATACAAATTGTTCATAATATTGAATTGTATCATTCGTAACCTGTCCTGCTTTACCAAGGAGTAATTATTCCTCCAGGCCTGCCCCCAGGTCACTACATCAGGTGAAATTGACAACTCCTGGACCCAATAGTAGCCAATCCCGTGGGGTAGACTAATGTCCAAAACCTGAAGTTCTTTATAAGTCTTGGGCACTGCATGGGATTCGCCGGCTACCTGCAAGAGCCTTTTCAGTTTCTCTGAATCTACACAGTTGGTGTCGCCTCACCCAATGTGACTCTTGATCGCCACTACCACCTGCCTATGTTTGAAGAAATCCGTAATTGGGACCGAGTAACGTGTTTGAAGGGTTGAAAATGACATCAGTTGTCCACCCTCAAGGAGGTCAGCGACCTTCCTTTCAGTTAGAAATGGCCAGAATCCGGGTGATATGGGTTTATGATCTATTTGAAAATGGGGATTACCCACTATAGGCTGATCCAAGGATGTGTGCCAGTTGCATGAGAGAAATGTTTGTATCTGCTGAAGGGCTTGGACTGACCATCCTATGGGAGTATTTCTCAATTTAGTAGGGAGCTTCGAAGGACTAACATAAATCAAGGAGGTGAGCTTACCCTGACACTGGCAGCTTATTGACTGTTCTATATCCAGCCTCAGGGGGGTATACACCTGGCTCTCCCTGTCTGACCCTGTTCTTGACCAATGAGCTACCCTGCTGAGGTGGTGGGCACAGTAATAGGTAAAAAAGGAGGGTAGAGCTAGTCCGCCTTGTCTTTTGGGCCCTGTAAGTTTGTGGTATGTGCGTCTGGATTTCTTGCCCTTCCACAGGAAAGCAGTTATAACTGACTGTAAATAGTTAAACCACTTTTTGGGAAGATAGAACCCTAACATTCCAACCAGGTATAAAACCCTGGGAAGAACATTCATTTTTATTATGTTAGCTCTCCCCCACAGTGTGAGTGGGAAATTGCTCCATCTCTCCAAATCATATTTAACAACCTTGAGTATTTCTTCGAGGTTCAATTTCATCATGATGGGGAGATCTCTGGCCACATGAATGCCTAAGTAGGTAAGAGTGTCTGGTGCCCATTCCAAACCGGTGCCATCTATGGACGCTCGGATGGTCCTGTCATTTAGGGGAAAAACTTTGGATTTGGATATATTTAGTTTGTAGTGGGAGACCTCTCTGAAGGACTTAATCAGCTTCAGAAGTGCAGGGATCCCGACTACCGGCTCTTCCATATGTATCAGCACTTCGTCCGCATAGGCAGATAAAGTATACCGATGTTCCCCTAATTTAATTCCTCTAATTTGAGGAGAGGCATTAATTTTCTTGAGAAGGGGCTACAAGTAAAGGTTGAATAGGAGAGGGGATAGCAGGCATCCCTGCCTTGTCCCCCTCTGAAGCCGAAAAGGGCCAGAAAGGGTACCATTGCACCATACCTGTGCAGGTGGGGAGGAATACAGAATCTGAACCCATTTGATGAATTCAGCTGGAAGACCATATCCTGCCATTGCTTGGAATAAAAAGTCCCAAGAGACCATATCAAAGGCCTTCTCGGCATCCAGGGACACCAAAACCACCGTGGTATCGGAGTCCCTGGACACCGAGAGGATGTGCATGATCTTTCACATGTGGTCAACAGATGATCTCCCTGCCATAAACCCAATTTGCTCCCACCCAATGAGGGTAGCTAGCACCAGACTTAATCTATTGGCCAAGACCTTCGCCAAGATCTTGTCATCAGAATTGATCAGTGAGATAGGACGATAACTGGCGGGATTAAGGGGATCCTTCCCCTGCTTGGGGATAAGAGTGATCAACACTTTTAAAAAACTGTCTTCCGACATGCCCTCAGAGTGCCATATGATTGAAGACCTCTGTGAGCAGGGGGGCAAGCTCTGGCGTATAAGCTTTGTACAGGTTGTTGGAGAGACCATCAGGTCCCGGCGCTTTATCCAGTGCGAGCTGCTGGATGGCCTTCGTGACCTCCTGTACCATTATCGGCTTGCCAAACATTTGGACACTCTGAGGGGTCATCATTGGCAACTCTACTGTAGCTAAATAATTACGGATAGTTTGTACATTGGGACAACTCACCTGATCGACTGAATACAATTTCATATAGTAGTTCTTAATTTCCTCCACCACCTCCTTAGGTGACATAATAAGGTGGTTTCCCACTTTGAGACCAGCAATGAAGCGTGAAGCTTCTATCTGCCTGAGCCTCAGGGCTAACAATTTCCCAGCTTTTTCTCCAGTGTCAAGATATTTGATTTTGGTACGTCTCAGTGACAAGTCTACCTTCTGAGTGATTAGGGCTGAGTACTGGGCTTGTAGTCTATGCAGCATTTCCCATTCAGCATCAGGGGACTTGTTATTGAGAGTAGCTTCCAGTCTCTGGATGTCAGAGAGCAATTTGTCTTGTTGGGCTTTATGTTGCCTGGATCTAACAGACGCCAAACGCAGGCATTCTCCTCTCAGGATGCATTTTGCTGCCACCCAAACTATGTTAATTCTCGAGACTGAGCCCCTGTTTATTGAGAGGAAATTAGTAAGAAAATCTCTTATCTGCTGTATGGTCTCAGACTTCTGGAGTAGCTGTTTGTTAAACCTCCAAACAAATTCCCTCCTATATGCTTCCCCAGAGTGAAATGTTAGTGAGACAGGCGATTGATCAGAGATGACCCTCTCATGGATTTCGGAGCAAACTGTATGTGGAAGTGAATGGGAACTTAATAAAATCGATGTGGGATAGTGATTTATGTGGAGGAGAGTAAAACGTATATTGGCGCTCCATAGGGTGCAGCACACGCCATACATCTAGGATATTTGCACCATTCATCAGATCATGAAGCGCCCTTTGTGTTGGGGAGAGTCCCCGTCTTCGAGGGTCAGATCTGTCCAGTCGTGTGTCCGGCACCACATTCCAGTCCCCTCCCATTATAGTTGTCACTGGTGGGTTAGTGACTACCATACTCAATAAACGTATAAAGAAGTCAGGAGCCTCTCCATTCGGACCATATATTGCTCCCAGTAGGATTGGATTCAGCCCTATGCTGCCCAGCAAGATGATATATCTCCCATTGGGGTCATATGTTTCCTTCTTTAGTATAAAGGGGATACTCCTGTTTATGAGGATAATGACTCCTCCACTATTGTTAGACCCCCCAGCACCGAAAGCCTGTCCCACCCAGGCTTTGATAAATAATTGAGCATCTTCCCGTTTCATATGCGTTTCCTGAAGGCAGGCTATCCCCACTTTTAACTGCTGCAGGTGTCTGAGAATAACCAGCCTTTTGCACTTATCCTGGGCACCCTTGACGTTCCAACTAATAACCTTGTAGTGACTAGTCATTGCCAGGAGATAAAAAAAGAACTGGAGGGGTTACTCCCTTACTTAACCCATTGACCTAATTAGGCTTAGTATGATAACCTGTTCCGTGGTATGTCACGTCAGCTACTTTAGCCACACTTGACATCCTCCCCTCCTTTCCCATTAAGTCCTTTTCATTATTTATCACCCTTATCCCTCCTGTTTTGCCCTCCCCTTTCAAATTAAACATTTTCCTTAATCCCTTTAGATCTCCCCCAGTTCCCCGGAACTGCAACTCCCAAAACACCACGGTACGCAACGTCTTATCACAGAGTAATACGCACCATGCCCCCCCCATCCTCCATTGTACAAAAAGTATGCCCAACCCAAGTGAATTAGACAATCTCCTTAGCCCAAAATTAGTGTATAAACATTGTGTAAATCTAAACAGACAGAACATAACCCTGCATAACACATGTTAGGACTATAAGGTTGCTTGCCTCCCATTGTCGAGATTCCCTAACAGAGGATGGCATGGGAGAAGCAAAGTAATAGCACTGAAAAGAAAAGATGAGAGGTTAAGTAATTGTAATAAGTCTCCATATTATTATTCTTATTGCTCTCTGTAGCTGGATTCAGCTAGCGCATGAACCATAGACCCCCATGCCTCCGGCCACTACGTAACCCAGCCAGAAGCTGCGGAAGCCATCAAGTGGCCCAGATTCCTCATGAAACACTCGCAGTTCCCAGGGTTGCTTCTGGATCAGTCCCGTTTGTTCTTCTTAGTTATATACACCTTCCAGTCAAATGGGCAACTTAACATGAGGGGAAGTCCCAGCTCAAATTATAACTGGAATATAGTTCTCATTTCTGTAATAGTAAGAGGCTCAGATGGGAATAAAGCCACCAATTCCACCGGCCCGAAGCAAAAAAGAAAAAAACCCTCAAGGGCCTAACAGACAGTGCCATTGTACTGTTTCTTCGGTCCTCATGTCCTGCTATTATAAACAGAAGATTCCCGCCATCACCAGATACAATCCTTTCTGGCCCAAAGCAAAAGAAGCCCTTGGTTAATCCACCACCATTCCAGGACGCACCCACTAAAGAAAAGGCCTAGCTCCAAGAACCACTCCCTCAGAAGTCACTGATGGGTAGACTTAGAACACCTTCCGTGGCCACCCCTAACCACTGTCTGTGTGAGAGAAAAACAAAAACTAAAAGCCCAGACCACTTGCTGAATTTCACACTGTTTCTATATCCTGGGAGTCATTGGTTAGACCAACAAAGCACTAATGTGTCCAGACACTCTATCACTGCGAGCCTTCATCAGGTACATCGTGCCCCTTTAATCACTCCATTCCTTTGAACAGATCCGGGAATAATTCTCGGAGCTCCATCAGGGCTTGCTCTTTACTTTCAAAAGAGATCCATTTATCTTGATGCTTGATCTGAAGCACTGCAGGATATCGCATTCTGAAGGATTTACCGGCTGCTATCAATTTAGAGACAATAGAATGCATTTCTTGTCGCTTCTGACCGACTGGGGCAAATCTTGCATAACCCTCAGTCAGTGTCCTTCCCAGAGCAGCTCTTGTAGATTTTTGATTTTAGCCAGGATATGCTGCTTGTCTAAATAGTTGAGCAGGTGACAGATCAGGGGTCGTGGGGGAGATGGGGGCGGGGAGGTCTAGGCACCCGAGTGCTCAGCCAACATACGCCGCCCATTTGGAGAGGGACCCATGTCTTTTCAAAGAATTTCTGAAGAAAAGGATCTGGTCCGAGCTTCTTCTTTTTCTGGCACACCAAAAATTAGTAAGTTATTTCTCCTACTCCTCCCTTCAAGATCTTCTAATTTTTCTTCAAGTTTTTTCACTCTTCTCCCAAGTTGTGTAATCATCGCATCATTTCTATCTTGTTTTCTCTCTAATGAAATGATCTTGACTTCTGAATCCCCCACTCTCAAACTCAGGGCCTGCACTGAGGTTTTGACTTGCTGCATATCTTCAGGGATGTCTGAAATGCACTCTTGGAGTGGTCTCATTACCTCCAGGAATCTCTCCTCTGATAGAGCTGTAGAGGAGGCTGGGTTTTTGCTGTCTCTCGCCTGCTGGTGTCGAGGCCTCTTCGTGGCCTGCTCTTTTTCCGGCATCGTTGGTGGAGAGTGTCTCTGCATCGGTTTCTTCATAAAGATGTCCATTCCAAAAGGATAATTGTCCACTACGGAGTTCTAGTGGCCTTAGGGTATAGGTAAGGCACACTTTTTGTGATGGGATTTTGGCAGAAAGTAAAGTTTACTCGATTGGAGGTGTGGAGCTACGGAAGGTTGCTGCTGTCCTTCACCCTGTCATCACGTGACCCCCCGAATAGACTTTTTAATAGTGGAGGTGAACGGAAATCACAGTGCATTCAGCACACTATTTAGTCCATTGGTAGAACACAGCACCATCCACTGTGTCCAAGATGGCCACTGGAGTTCTCTGCACATGTGCGATGACTTGTGCATGTGCAATAAACTTCGGCCACATGACGGCACAGTCTGCCATGTCCAAGATGGCTACTGGAGCCCAGTGTGAATGTGTGAGTCATTTCGCATGCACAGAAAACTCCGGCAACCATCTTGGACATGACGGACTGTGTCACTGGAGTTCAGTGCACATGCACGAGTTATTGTGCATGTGTAGAAAACTCTGATAGCCATCTTGGACATGGCAGACTGTGCCATGTTCCTCTGACACCTTGGGTGCAGTGGTTCCAGCTCTGGACAGAGCATGTTTAATTTAAACGTAAAAAAATATAATTAAGCTTCTGGACAGTCTGAATGCAAGATTATAAATTTTTCATGATTGTCAAGAATTTGTTACCAATACAACAAGATAAAACTACAATAGCACTGTTTTCTGATTTATAATATAAAATACCACTAAGAGAGCATCCCATTAGACTTAGCTTATTCTTACTTGCCATGGCTGAAAATCATTGCTGTTTGCACATGTTCCATTAGCAAAAGGTCCTTCACTGTGTATGCATGAACGGAGATCATGTAGCGCATGTGCCAGTGAGTTCAGAGAATTGTACATATTGTAAGTATGTCTGAAATCTACAGCCTCAAATACAGTGGGGTCAAGTGCATCTAACAGTTCATTTCCTGTACACAGATCTTTTTCTCCAAAATGTTTCTTTTCTGTGGTCATTAGATTGCTTGCATTATTTTGCCACATACAGCCAAATGCATTCTCCCAGAACTTTTTAATATAAATGTCTTCTGGATGTTTTAAAGGATGGATGCTGTAAAGGAACTCTTTAAAGCCAGGTATATTACCACTGCTTGTTGTAATCCCTATAGTGCCATTTAATGTTTCCAGTATTTCTTTCTTTGTAAAAACGGAATCAATTATCCACATTAAACTACCTATCCAGACTTTCTCACTGATGTTCTGTTTGGCAGTTTCATCCATCAGTGAGTTCACTTGTACAGAACGAGTGTACAAAATGATTACCTTTGCTGATGACCTCTTGATTTTCTCAACAATGAAGAGGATCCCATCTCTGTCGATGTTTGTTGGAAGGATTTCATAAAATGCCACACAAATTCCAGCCTTTATGAGCTCTTGTTTAAGAAGCTGACTTCCTTGTATACCAAGATCAGTGTCTGTAGACAGGAGTCCCACCCAAGTCCAACCAAAGTGTGCAATTAGCTGCACTAGGATGTAGGCTTCAAAAAGGCTACTTGGTAGAGTCCGAACAAATGAAGGAAATTCAGTTTTGTCACTGAGTATAGGTAAAGCTGCTCCATGGCTTATCTGAAATGCATAAACATTCTTACAGTTTGCAGAATAGACAGCAAACAGCAATTCTTATATGTGTAAAAGCAGGATCAACCACTGCAAGTTACTCTCCTAACACATTTTTCATACATTCTGGGCAGAACTTAATCAGTTAAAATTGGCACCTCTCTGTCTCCCCCTCCCCATCAGCACTGGCATTCCCAAAAGATCAGTGCTAGGTCCCATCCCCTTTTCCATTTTTCTAAATAGCCTCCCCTCTGCCTGTACATCTGCATCCATACATATGTATGGAAATGATACTATCATATTTGCCTCTGGCTCCTCCCCTGCTGATATGATGACTAGCCTACAGCTGGATTTTGACAACATCCAGCTCTGTTTCTGTTGTAATCAGCTGTCCCTTAATGCAAATCAAAATGGTCTCTGTGACCCATGGAACCTGGCAAAAGCTCTAGACTTCCAGCTCTCCCCTTATTCAACACCCTAGATGTGTCCATCCTTGAAGATGTCCCTTCCTTCAAGTACCTTGGGATGTGGCTTGACTGACACCTAGATTTCTCTGTTCGCATGGACTCTAGTCACAAAAAGCTTCACCCAAAGCTAGGTGCCTTATACAGGAACAGAGGGTGTACCTCCTTGTCGGCACACAGAGCCATTTTACAGAGAATGTTTCTCCCCATATTCGACTCTGGAAACACCATCTATGGCAGTGCCCCAAAGTCCACCCTAGCCAGACTGGCCCCCCTCTATCACTCCTTTTGCCAGTTTGCTCTTGACTGCTGTCCTCTGACTCACCACTGCTCCCTCTACACCTCATTTAGTCTTCTCTCTTGAAGCTAGACGACTTGCACATGCCTTCAACCTTATAGCCAAGTACTGGCTGAGCGCACTACCTTCCTACATCACATCTCTACTTTCTGCTCCCACTCGCTCCTCCTATTCCCTTTGTAACACTGACTGCCAGATCCTAGCACTCCCATCTAGGTTGTCCTCTTCCAGCCAAGCTGCGTTCTCCCTCTGCTTCCTTAAACTCTGAATCACCCTTTCCTTCCCCATTAGCACTGCCATCGCCTTCGGCTCCCTCTCTTGTCTTCTCTGAGATTTCACCCCTCATTCCTGCAGCTGCACCTGAGCTATCCACCCCTACTCCACTACTCTGCCTACTTCTTTCCTTCTCCCTCTATCTCCTTTTCTTCCATTACCTTTACCGTTACCTCCTCGTCTCCTCCTGTAAACCCCACCTCAGTCCCTATCTACTATATTTCTCTCCCTTTTCCACAGCATGTCTTTACATTGTCTCCAACTTTTAGCTGGCCCTGTCATGTGCTGAATATGCTGAACCTAGATATGCATACTATAATACTGCTGCTGCTTAGCTGTCCCTACTACACACAGTAAATGTTCTATGTCAATTCACTGTACAATCTATCCGACTATGAACTGCAAATACTATGTCTGTTTCATTGTACAGCTTATCCTATTATGGCCTGTAAATGCTATGTGTATGTGAATACTACGAAATACAAAATCACACATGTGATTTTGTATTTCTTTGAAACTTGGCTTCCTGGCCAGTGCCCTTTAGGGTAGCCATTGCCTCAGTGCTTGTTCACTGAGGTTCTTTGTCTTGAAATTACTATGTATATGTATATTTCTCCCTTGACTCCTCCCCCCAGGGTGCATCTGGAAGCAAGCTGTTACTCAGCTCAGTAAGTCTTTCCTGGTGATGCTTTTGAAATACATAAATAAATAAATTTGGAGTCGCTCAAGGCTCAGTCCTGGGGCTTTCACATTTCTCCATGTTCATTAGTGGCATTCCTACTGTCCTATGAAAACAAACCTGGTGATGTTTGCAGATGACACACTTCTGTACAGTACCTGCAGATCTCAGACAGACTTGAGAGCTGAATGAGTCTAACTAAGATAATCTGCAATACTGATTCTCTTTAATCAAACTGTGATAATGAGCTCCAGTAAAAAAAAAAAAAAACTATTTAATGGACATCTACTGAGTCAAGTTCAAGTTTATTTGTTCAGCCAAAGGTTTTTTCAATAAAAAAGTTGATATCATAGACATGTATGTAATCCCCCTTCCCCCCCCACTGGGAAGGGCTTAAATAGTGACTCTCTCCTCCCTCTCTTTTCATATTTGGCCCTGGGAAGTCGTACACCTGACTGTGGGTGGAGTCTGGGCAGGCCTTGAATATACAGGCCAGGATGTCTGGTGACCAAAGAGGGCAGCGGGAGAGACACGCTCCTACTGGGCCGGAATTTGCCTCCTGGTCCAGGAGTTTGGGCCTTGGCAACTCAGCAACAGTGTTTCTGCTCTGGAACCTAAAGGGTGGTGTAGGGCTTGGTGGCCATGTTTGGACTGGGTTTGATCTATCAGGAGCCACAGCCTATTAGGATAGACGGAATTTGAGGTCCTGCCTTATGCTCCACAGCACCAGGGCAGAATGGTCTGCAGGTGACAGAAGCCATCTGTAGCATGGGTCCAGGAGGTGGTGTCAGCCCTCTTGCCCATTTACCCATGTGGCACACCATTTGCCTGGTATGACAGCCTGCGGGGAGAGAGTTAAGTGGGCCCAGTCACTTTCCCTGCATAGCCTGTGTTGAGCCTACTCCAGAATGCTGGGGCCCCAGGCTCTGAGCCCTGTGTTGCAGGAAGGAAGGAGATGAAGAAGAAGAAGAAGAAGAAGAAGAATCAGCATTTATATAGCGCTTTTCATACACAGTGTATCCCAAAGCACTTTACAAGCAATGTTAGACTGGTAATGAAGTGACTGAATGTGTAGTGGCAGCCATATCGCACATCATCACCCACACACAGCCTGGATAATTGCATGAATCGGTTTATGGGAAGGGGAATGTTGGCCAGGACACCGGGACTGTCCCCTACTCTTTGTGAAGAGTGCCCTGGGTTCTTTTACCTCCATCTGGAGACCCACCAGGACAACACCAGGATGGGTAGAAGGGACCTTAGTTTAACTTCTCATCTGAAGGACAGTACACCCCAGCAGTACAACACCCCCCTCCCATACTGCACTCAGATGCCAGCGATTTTTTAGGTGCAAGTACAATCCCGGTGTGGGACGAGAACCCATGACCTTTTGGTCCAGAGGCAGATGTGCTACCAACTGAGCCACGCTGACACATGAGATGTGAGGAAGGATGCTGCAGCCTGTGTCCCATCAGAGGAGATCTGTCCTGAGCAGTGCAGGAGTTCGAGTTGCCCTGTTGGGTAGGCCGCAATATGTGCTTCAAAGAGGTCAGTAGCCTTGTGTGTGTTTCAAGGAGATTGGCAGCCTTGTGTGTAGTTGCTGCTGCCTGAACCCGTTGAGCCCCTCTGCTTAGTGTGAAGTCCAGCACTGTGGCCAGTTTGGCCCAAAGTGGTGTGCCGTGGTGGTCTGCCATTGTTATGTGCCTGTCTCCGGTCTGTGCCCCCAGCTCCTGGGAGCTGCTGAGTTTTTTAAAATAAAATAATTTTACAGTTCTTTTAGTCACATGAGGCCTCCCACTATATGAAATGATGCTCCCTCTGCTAACCTGAAGTTGCACCCCCCAGCTGAGTCTCCAGGTGCAAGTCCTCCCCTTTGGTGAGGCTGCAGCTGCCTACAGAAACCAAGACACTATCGGTGAACCGTTTCTAGAGCTAAAAGATATGTGCCATCTTATCTTTGCTGTCTGGATGGTATACTGTGCTTGAGCTCCCCCTACTTTATCCTAGTTAACATCAGGCCCCAAAACAGGGGCAAGAGGGGTGCTTACAAATATTGGGACTCATTTGGGATGTGTAATCATTTGGATGGACTGTACTTGGACTCCACTGGGTATGTGAAGCATTGGTGGGGCCTCCAGTTTAATTCCACCTGTGCCATCAGTGGGTGTCGCCATGCAGGTCAGTTTCTGACCTTGTTGGTCCAGCGCCATCTTGGGAAAAGCAAATGCATAGCTAATCCTATGTATATAAGTGTGACAAGGCTGTTGATTGGCTGAGGGAAAGAGCAGCATTCTGGGAGGTGGAGAGCTCAAGCACCATTCTGAGTTGAAGTGAGGGGAACAGCAGCATGATGGAAGAGCAGCCATGGCTGAGAATGCACCTGAAAGTGAATGGCAGGCTTTTGTGCAAGCCTTTTTGTTATCATGGCTTTAATGCAACGTTGGTCAGGGAGCTCCAGCTGACTGGTGTGTGAGATGAGCTACCAAGGTGTTGGGGTGGTGCACCTTCTGCTCTACTCTACATGTGCCAGAGGAATGCCACCAGTGGGCATTTGAATTCCCTGCTGCCTTATGTTTCAGAATGGACTTGGCCACCTGTTCCCTCCCCAGAGATGACTTCTGTGCTATTGGTGGGCAACCTTGACACCTGGGATTTGATGAGATCAGCCACCACCCTATTAAAGCTTTCACTCCTGATGCCCCCCTGGTAAAAGAAGAGGAGGAAGATCTGTAATGTGAGGAAAGGGCATAGATGCCTGCCCAGCCCTTCCCCAGCAAAGGTGCCTGAGACTCCCCACGGCAGAGTGAGAGGGTGTGGGAAGCTGATAAAATTGGATTACCCCTTCCCCCAGGGTCCAGGGGATCAAAGAATGCTTTCTCAGCCACCAGAGCCTTCAGTGTGTCTGTTAAAAGGGGTGATGCCTCGTGTAAAGAGTGACTGTGATTCAGGAGGGGAAAGGTAGCCTGAGTGAATCTGTATATTTCGAACCTCCCGTGTTATCCAGGGTCAGGCAGGCAAACCCCTGGTGTTCCAGGATCAGGAGGTGGACAGAGCAATTCTTCAGCTGTATAAGCATCCTGAGTTGATCCTGCCTGATAGAACCCCATGCTTTCCGAGGATGTCTGCTCCCCTTAGGGAAAGGTTGGATGGTTTACTCCCTGATGACCCCCTAAACATTCTGTACTACTCCTAGGTCTGGCTTGAAGAGGGACAGGCTCAGCAGAATGGTATCAGGAGTATACCAGAGTGGTCCAAGGCTTAAAGGTGGGTTTGGCACTGCATCCATGTTGAGAATGCCCAGGAAGAATATTCATACATCTCTGAGAGGCTGTGGGACATTATAGAAGAAAAGAGGTCAGATTGGGTCTTTAGGGGTGCTGTCCATAAACTCCAGCTATGAAACCATCAATCTGGACCTCTGTCTGATGCAATCATTACCAGAGCTTGATCCTTGTGCCAATTTGCTGTCTGGGTAGGATTAACACTGTTTAAGCACTTTGCACTTAATCAAAACATCACTGGGAAGCATACAAAGTAGTACGTGGAGGCTTTATACTCCATCAGTGGTGAGACAACAAAACTGGATCCCCAGTATTACCACCCCCATGGAACAGGAACCTGTCCTCTAGAGGGTGAAGTGACTTCATGAATTTTTTCTTTCTGCCAGGGCTTATGTTTCCAGTTTTTGTGGGACTCGTGTGAGAGGGTGAGCTGTTTGTTTTGCCCTTTTCTAGTGTTATATTTCTAATTGCTGTTTGTTGTTATTGTTGAAAAACAAAAGGGGTAAAGAGGTTCAGAGAAGGGCAACAAAGATGATGCACAGCTTGCACCAGGACACATAGGAGGAGAGATTAAAAGACATCAGTATGTATACACTGGAAGAGAGCCAGGAACAGGGAGATATGATAGAAACCTTCAAGTATCTTAATGACATAAACAAAGTACAAGTGGGTGACATCTTTCAGTATAGGAGCCTAGGAAGTGTACAAGGATGAGGGGGCATGATATGAAATTAGACTGAGGTAGGATAAAGGGGAATGTGAGGAAGTTTTTCTTCACATAAAGGGTGGTCGATGCATGGCATAGCCTACCCCAGGACATAGTGTGAGCTAGCACAATGGGGGGATTCAAACATGCAAGGGATACGTACAAGAAAGCCCTAGAGGTGGGTAGGAGAGGCAAAAGTCAATGGCCAAGTAGGGTCAGTGACCACTAATGCAGGCAGGGAATATGGGCGTACTGGGTGGGCCTAGTGGTTCTTATCTGCCATCAAATACTATGCTGCAATGTTATGTTATGTTATGTTATGTTATGTTATGTTATGTTATGTTATGTTATGTTATGTTATGTTATGTTATACTTTATCGGGAACTGGAAAACAAGGACTCAAGGTGGTGTCATGTGGCTTCAGCCACAGACTGCTACCATCTGTGGACTATATATAAACTGTATTACCACATGTACATAACGTGGAACTTCCCTACCTGTTTGGACTGAATTAACATCTAATTGCTTGTACTTTATCAGGGAGTATGACAGAATGTGTGAGAGTATGTGTGGGAGAGACTTGTGGATATAGTGGCTGTTAGTGTTGGCCCATGTGGGTATGCACGTGGTGTGAGTGGATGATGGTGTAAGTGGAAAAAAATATTGCCACTGGGTAGGTTTGATCAATGTAACTATTGTCCTGGCATGTTTTGATTTTTTTTATCAAGTTTATAAATTGTTTGGGGGAGACTGTGCTAGGTGGCTCCATGTCATAATAGAGATCGCTATTTTGCGATCGCTATTATGGCAAGTGTATATCACTGAAAAGCAATCGTAAGGAAATCACTCCCAGGTGACCTGATATCCAGAAAAGTGTTTTGTGGGGAGGCTGTGCCTCCATGCCCCCACGTCCCCCTGAATAAGGATTCTCAACTCCAGGGAGATGCATGTCAGGGAGGGGGCAAAATCCCTGCACTGAGAAAAAATTAAGTGTCGCAGCAGCAGGCAGTGGCAAAAATGTATTTGCACCAAGTCCCAAACCCTGTAGCTGCTGCCCCTGATCTAGCCACCCACACCACCACACTACATGGCTAGCTCAGTGGCAACAGGCACACCAGTGCCCCCAAACCCCTTCCCTGTCCCTCCCTTCCCCTTCCCCTTGCTATTCTCCCCTCTTCCTGTCACTCTGTAGTACCCTCGCGTTCGAGTAGGGTCACTATTCTTCCAGGGTAGCCCAGGAGAAAAGCACTGTAAATTAGTTGCCATTGTGATGGTCATTCATATTCAGTCGCCATACTCACTGGATACTGTACTGGGTTCAAGGTGTTGTTTAGGAGCTGGGCTTCACCTCAGGCAGCAGCAATATGGGGTGTTGGAATTTTTTATAGGGTCCCTTAATTGGTGATTCCCGGTAACCACCTCGGGGGGAGCTGGTGGGAGAATGCGCAAATCCTATTGGCCATCTCATTTTGGGTGGTTGGGTGCCCTGTTCCCCAGGAGGGGACTGGTTTGAAAGGAAGGATCTTGTAAGCCCTCTCCTGGAGAGGGCTTACTATACTAACCTTCTCCTTCTCTTTCCAAATTTGTGCCTGGGAAGTCATACACCTTCCCATGGGGGGAGTCTGGGCACACCCTAGAATATATAGGCTAAGGTGTCTGGTGACCGAGGAGGCAGATGGGAGATAGGCGCATTCATTGTGGGCCAGGGTTTGCCCCCAGGCCTGGGAGTTCGGGCCTTGGTGACTCAGCAACAGTGTTCCCGCTTGGGAACCTTAAGGGTGGTGAAGATCTTGTTGGCCATGTTGGGACTGGGTCCAATCTATTGGGAGCCATGGCCCATTAGGAGAGATGAAGGTTGGGGTACCAGTTGGTGCTCTGCAGCACCAGGGTGGAATGGGCCTGGTCCTGTGGTTTGAGGCCTGCAGGTGACAGTGGGGACGCTACACTGGTGGCAGCCTGTAGTGGGGGCCAGAAGGTGGTGGCAGCCCTCCTGCCCATTTACCCATGTGGCACACCATTTGCCTGGTAAGACAGCCTGCGGGGAGAGAGTTAAGTGGGCCCAGTGAGCTTCCCTGCATAGCCTGTGTTGAGCCTACTCCAGAATACTGGGGCCCGGAGCTCTAAGCCCTTTGTTGCACGAAGGAAAGAGATGCGAGGAGAGATGCTGCAGCCTGTATCCCATCAGAGGAGAAGTGCCCTGAGTGGTGCAGGAATTTGAGCTGCCTTGTTGGGTAGGCCACACGTGTGTTTCAAGGAGATCGGTGGCCTAATGTATAGTTGCTGCTGCCTCAACCTGTTGAGCCTCTCAGCTCAGCGTGAAGTCCAGCTCCATGGCCAATTCGGCCCAAAGTGATGTGTCATGGCAGTCTGCCACTGTTATGAGCCTGTCTCCATTATATGCCCTCAGCTCCTGGGAGCTGCTGAGTTTTTTTAAATAAATTAATTCTGCAGTTCTTTTAGTCAAGTGAGGCCTCCCACTTTATGAACTGATGCTGTCTGTGCTAACTTGAGTCCCTCCCCCCAGCTGAGTCTCCGGGTGCAAGTCATCCACTATGGTGCTGCTGCAACTGTCTACAGGAACCAAGATACTATTGGTGAACCCCATTTCTAGACTTAAAAGGTATGTGCCATCTTATCTTTGATGTCTGGATAGCCCACTGTGCTTGGGCCTCCACCTTCTCCTAGTTAACATAAGGCCCCTAGACACAGGTAGGAAGGCAGCTTACACTTACATTAGCATAACATCAAAACATAAAGAACATTAACATAGTGTAGCATCACAAAAAAAAGTCTGATAAACGTAAGTAGAAAACATTACAAAATCCTAATTATTTTCAGTTTCTTGTGACAATTTATGTACAAATAACACTTTTAGCATAACGATTTTCCTTCAGTTTAAAGAATAAGTAAACAAGCTTTTCCGTCAATACATAATTCACAGATAAGGTTTCACAGACAGATAAAGGAAAAGCTGCTGTTTACATGTAATCCCTCCTCCCTCTATTCTGCCTAGAGGTCCCGATGCTAAAAATGGGGGAGGGCACAGAACCTGAGTCCTTACAGACATTAGCTCATAGCATTGGAAATAAAATGGGGCCTAACCTGGCAGGTGGAATTTCAATCACCAAGAAAGCCTCCTCTTACTGGGTTGTTGCTGATCCATACGCCGCTGCACCGCTCTTAACAGGCTCAAGTGAGAAAGGAGATGGAAAACCTTCTTTGAAGGGAACAGTGAAGTTGGATCATTAACTCAGCACATGCCATGTAAAAGGAAGTATAGTTACATTTAATTTGAAGATATTAATGATTTATAAAAAAATATATATGGAGGAGCTCCAGAGGACTGAGAGGATATGGGTTTGGAGGGCAGAAAGGTACTGAAAGTGCTAGAACAGCTAGATCACCACAGGCCTAGAAAAAATAGACTAGAACAGGCTCCACACATAGATTTGCAAGCCAGAATCAAAGCTTGCACCTAATGAAGATGTTTTGCAATGTCCACCATACCCAAGGAAGTGCCTAAGTCCCCTTCACCTCTGGACCTTATAGGAACTGAGTCCTAATGCATCCTAATTTCCCTACTGCAGCTGCTTCATATCCTTTTTCCAGAATCCCAAAACAAGGTGATGATTTCCTCCGCCATACTGGGTAGAGCTGTGGCTTAGCACCATGGAGGTGGGCCAGTGGCTCCCTCTTTTTGTTACAACTTTCTCCCCTGCATTCCTTTTTGGGTCTGACATGGATCCTGCCCTAGACACAGGCATGACAGGCCCAATAAAGTGAATCCCAAAATGCAAGCCCTCCAATCTTACCTCCAGCAGTGTACCATATGGGAAATGACCTCCTTGAAGCTGCCACCTCCAAGACACCCTGCCGTGATCTTTGTTACTCCCTATCCAGGTCAGTGTGCACTTCTCAACTAAATTTAACTTGGGTTGTTGCTTTTAACCCATTTAGGTCAGTCTCACTCTTATTGCCTGTGTTCATTATTAAGAGTGTTTGCATCAGCCTCTGCTTATATCTAATGAGAATGTTGCCTCTAGGCTCATTTTTTATAAATGACATTGCTATTGCAAAATGGTAGTAAGGGAGGTAAGCACCAAGATAGAGATGTCGATAGGGAGAAGGCCAGGAGTAAATGGAGAAACTGACAAAGGCAAGAAGGACAGGGATGGGGCAAAAAGGAGTAAGGCCATCAGGAAATAGAGGGTAATGAATACCAATGCCCGTAGTCTGGGCAACAAGCTCCCTGAACTGGTGGCCTTGATGGAAGAGGGATGCCTGGATATCATAGCAGTCACAGAAACATGGTACACAGAGAACCATGTCTGGGATGTTAACATACCAGGGTACATAACCTACAGGAGAGACAGGAAGGGGAGAAGAGCAGGAGGAGTAGCTCTCTATGTAAAGGAAGGGATAAAAGCAACTGAACAAAAGAGTTAACAGGGAGGAGAGAAGGCACTGTGGGTAACCTTAGAGACTAGAAATGGCACCACAATCTGCACAGGGGTTGTGTACAGACCCCATGTCAGGAGGAGGGAATGGACAAGGATATGATAGAAGGCATTCTTAGAATGGCAGAGAAAGAGGAGATACTGTTGATGGGAGACCTGAATATGCCAGATGTTAACTGGAGCACATTTTCGGCAGCCACATCCAAGAGCAGGGCCATTCTCAATGCCCTATAGGTGGCATGCCTCAGACAGTTAGTTTCGGAACCCATTTGTGAGGGAGAAATCTTAGACCTCATACTCTCAAATGGGAAGAGTGAGATGATCTCAGATCTAGAAGTGGGTTGCCATCTGGGAACAAGTGACCATCAAAAGAGTGTGGTTCACATTAAACTCAGCTATAGAGTCAAGCCATACAAAAGTGAGGGTGCTGGACTTCAGGAGGGCTGACTTTGGCAAGATTGGAAAGTGCCTTAGAAAAGCACTAGCAAACAGGCTAGAAGGAGGGGTGGAGCAACAATGGAGAAACATCAAAACTGCCATCACAGAGGCAACAAGCCTTTATGTGAAGCAAATAAACAAATCAAAATGAAAGAAAAAGCCACTGTGGTTCTCAAAAGAGGTGGCAGGGAAAGTAAGGGAGAAAAAGATAGCATTCAGGAAGTATAAGGAAACACAGAAGGAGCAGGACAGAGAGTTGTACCAGTTAAGGCAAAAGGAAGCAGGGAGGGAAGTCAGAATAGCAAAGGCCCAAACTGAGGAAAATATAGCCAACTCAGTTAAGAAGGGGGATAAAACCTTTTATAGGTATATCAGGGAGCATAGAAAGTCAAAGGGAGAGATAATGAGGCTGAATAGGATGGACGGTGGGTAGGCAGAAAGGGACAGTGAAAAAGCAGGGATACTGAATGAATATTTTTGCTCAGTATTCACAAAAGTGGAGGGGGAGGTGCCTAATCCAATTAACAGAAGCACTCTTGATAGGGGGTTGATCCCAGTCCTTTCACAGTAGAAAGGGTTCTAAAAGAACCTCTAAAACTGAAGGTGGACAAAGCAATGGGGCTTGATGGAATTCACCCCAGAATTCTAAAAGAATTCAGAGGAGAACTAGTGAAACCACTGACTACCCTTTTTAACAAATCATGGGAGGATGGTGTGGTACCTGAGGACTGGAGGAAGGCAGATATGATTCCCCTTCACAAAAGTGGGACAAAGACAGAGGCAGGAAACTACAGACCTGTCAGTTTGACCTCGGTGGTAGGGAAAGTGATGGAAGCACTTCTGAAGGAAAGAATTGTAGAGTACCTAGAGGCCAGTGGGGCACAGAACCAAAGGCAGCATGGGTTCACAGCAGGAAGGTCATGTCAAATGAATCTAATTGATTTCTTTGACTGGGTGACCAAAGTAGTAAACCAGGGATGGGCTTTGGACATGGCCTACCTAGACTTTAGCAAGGCATTTGACACAGTCCCACACAAAAGATTAATAGTCAAATTAACCAGCCTGGGAGTGGGTCCCAGGGTGGTAGCCTGGGTAAAACATTGGCTAGACAACAGGACTCAGAAGGTAATTATAAATGGAGTCCACTCTGAAGAAAGAGGGGTTACTAGGGGGGTACCGCAGGGTTCAGTACTGGGTCCAGTCCTTTTTAATGTCTTTATAAGTGACATTGCAGAGGGACTGGAAAGAAAAGTATGCCTCTTTGCAGATGACACAAAGATCTGCAACAGGGTTGATACACAAGAAGGCGTGGAAAGGATGAGAAGGGACTTGGCAAGGTTGGAGGAATGGTCAGAAGTATGGCAGCTTGGATTCAATGCGAAGAAGTGCAAAATAATGCACCTGGGAAACAAAAACCATGGGGAAGATTACACAATGGGGAGGAGGTAGGAGAAACAACAAAAATGGAAAAGGACCTAGGGGTAATCATATCAGACGACCGTAAGGTTAGCAAGCAATGTGAGAAAGCAGTAGGGAGGGCTGGGGGTATACTGGGATGCATAGGGAGAGGCATCACCAGCAGAAAACAGGAAGTTGTTATCCCTCTGTACAGACAGTTGGTGAGACCCCATCTGGAGTACTGCGTCCAGTTCTGGAGACCCCATCTCCACAAGAACATAGACAAGATAGAGGCAGTCCAGAGGAGGGCAACTGAAATGGTGCAGGGACTGCAAGCGAAGCCATATGAGGAGAGGATAAAGGAGCTTAATATGTATACCCTTGAGGAAAGGAGAGAGAGGGGGACATGATAGAAACTTTTAAGTACCTCAAGGGAATTAACAAAGTCCAAGAGGGTAGCATCTTTCAGAAAAGAGACGTTTCAAGAACAAGGGGACACAATTTAAAGATAGAGGGGGGAGCAGTTCAGGGGAAATGTGAGGAAGTATTTTTTCACAGAGAGGGTGGTGGATGCATGGAACAGCCTTCCTGAGGAGGTTGTGGGGTCTAAAACTGTGGGAGAATTCAGGAATACATGGGACAGACATAAAGCAATTCTAGTAGGGGGTAGGAAGAAATAGGCTGTTGGTTAACTAGGATCTGTGGCTTATCCTGTAGGTAGGGAAATGGGCAGACTAGGTGGGCCAAGCGGTCCTTATCTGCCGTCCAAGTCTATGTTTCTATGTTGTGGATTATCTAGTTCCTGGTGCTGACCACCATTATGTGCTGCCTGCCAATCACTCCCTGAGTTATCAGTTCTCTAAATCTTTGGTTGCCACATCCTCCCATCCAATTATAACGTGATGCCTCACACTCAAGCATTTGTTTTTGATACTTCAGCACCTCATTAAGGATACTTTTCATCATCTGCTTTTTGATCCCCTGGTTTCAGACCTATTTTACCTGTTGTACCTAGCTCTCTCCATAACCCTGTCTGGAGACATTGAAACCATCCCTTGCTCACCATGAGATAATGCTCCCAGAAACCACTCCACTTGGTTAAATACTAAGGTTATTAAGGGCACGCAGCTCAATATTAGGAAACTCATGGTCAAATGTTTCCAAATTTCAAGAATGGGTCTTTTTGGTACTGCCCTGATATACTTGGTGTCACTGAATCATAGCTCAAACCCTTGGTTCTTGAAGATTCCTGATTCAGTGTATATTTTGGCAGAACATAAACTGCATTGAGTTAACCATCCCTCCACCAAAAAGAGTGGAGGCACAATCCTTTGTTGCAAGGCTAACCTACACCTAATGGAGGCACAATCCTTTGTTGCAAGGCTAACCTACACTTAACAGCCCTGCCTGGGGTTACCCTATCCTCCTGTAAAGTTCTTCACTCCATACTTATCCTAGGTGATACCAAGAAAATTCACATTGTGTGTGTATACAATCCTTTTAGGGGTGGTAGGGCTGGCCTATCTGAGTTAATTTTTTTATCTGCCCTCTATTATTGGGAATAATTAAATTATTCTAATGGGTGATTTTAATCTTGATTGGTATAGTAGTAACTCTGTTTTGAGTCACTTCTAAGTAAAATTCACCTTGCATAGATCTAACTAGACTGTCTTAAATCCATCACAACCGGACTCTGCCAAAGGAGGTACCCCCTTACTTATAGATTGGATTATGTCTTAACAGGAAAGATAGGATTATTGATACTGGCACCCTTGCTGATGCTACTAAGGATCACTCCTCAGGCTTTTTCATATGGGATACCCACTTTCCTTACTATTCTCCCAAGGAACTAATCCTGCTGGACTTCTCCAGATTTCATCAGGATGCCTTCCTTGCTGTGCTTCACCTTCTGGATTCTTCTCCACTATATTGCTCCAGTGATGGAGCTCAAAACTACTACCTCCAACCTACATTCCTTTCAGGAGAAACGTATTCCACTTATCAACCAAAGAATGAGTGACAACTACTAGATGGCTACATAGTGACTTGCTCCCATTGTTTAAGACTATGGACAAATGGGCTAAATTTAAAACCAAGTCACTACACTCTGGCTGGAATACTGGGCTTTGAGGAATGTCTGTAAAAACTAAGTCCATTTGGCTGAAATCAAATACTGCAGGGAGCTCCTACCGGCCTCTGATAGAGACTCTAGAAACTTCTGGACTCACATGACGTGGACCATGGGTGGCAGTAAAAAATAAAATCTGATATGATTATAAATGACATCAATTGCAATAATCCCAACACTATTGCCAATGCTTTTAATGGCCACTTCTCTGACCTAACCAGGTTTGTGAATTTAATGTGTTGTTCCCCTGAATATCATTCTCCACCTGGTCACCCTTCCATTTCATCACTGTACCTTAATGCTGTTTCTCACAGTGGTGTCCTGTGACTCCTTCAATCCATCTCAACCTTTAGGAGCATTGGCTTTAATGGGCTAGATCCTAAACTATTTAGGATTGCTGCCCCTTTAATGACTCCTCGACTACCAGACAGAGATATAGATATTGATGGGAGATAAGGACCACTTGGCTCACCTAGTCTGCCCATTTTTCCCTCCCTCCCTACCTACCTTCCTACCTACCATGACACCACAGACCCTACTTGATCTTTGGTTTTACCTTCCCCTTTCCCTACCTTTAAGGTTCCCTTATGCCTATCCCATGCATTCTTGAAGCCCGTTACAATTTGCCACCTCTGCTGGAAGGTTGTACCAGGCATCCACCACTCTTCCAGTGAAGAAGTACTTCCTCACATCTCCTCTAAGTCTCCCTCCCCCCTCGAGCTTCATGGCATATCTCCTTGATCTTGGGTATCTTTTTTCTGAAAAATGCTTCCCTCTTGAACTTTGTTTATACCTGTGAGGTACTTGAGTGTTTCTATCATATCCTCTTCTCCCTCCTTTCCTCCAGGGTGTACATATTAAGATATTTCAGTCTGTCCTCATAGGGCTTCTGATGCAAGCTCTGCACCATTTTGGTTGCCATCCTCTGGACCACTTCTACCCTGTCTGTGTCCTCCCAGAGATGTGGTCTCCAGAACAGGACACAGTACTTGGCATGGGGTCATAATGTTGTGGTCAAAACCAACACACATCAACAGTGTTGCACGCAAAGCAGGATGCAGCAAAATATTGGGGCTACAACACGCTGACCACCACAACTACAGTGCACACCAGAGGAATATCCTGTTTTTTGTGGGTGGCTCTGCCCACTGCACCCACAACATAGGAGGCTTTCCCTCCTACACCCCCAGGACTGATTATAATGAACTCCAGGGGGTTGTGGACTTTGGGAGAAGAAATGAAATGGAAAAAATGGGCCAGGAACTTTTGTTTTTAAAAAAGCCGCAGCAGAGTGGGACCTGGGGAGAACCAAACTGCAGCCCCAGGTCCCCGATGTCACCGGAGGCAGATGCTCTGCTCACTCCACCACGAGAGTGGCTCAGCCAGGCACCATCCCAGTGGCATCCTTCAGCCTTACTAGTGGCAGCCTATGGCAACAGGAGTAGCATTTCTTACCTCACACTGAAAAAAACCCTATCGCTTTGCAACCATTAATGCTTCTTACAGCACTGTATTTCATGTGCTGTTCTCTCTGTGCTATAGTAACCTGGTACCCATTAATCTAGGTAGTGGTGGGCAAAGTGGCCAAAATTCGCTCTGCAAAGTGATTCATGGAGTAATGCGGAATCCACGAAGTAATTGGCAACGCAAAGCATCATAATGAGGAACACGAAGTCCATTAAAACTAATGACTTTGCGTTATTCTGATTTCCCCAAATCTCTTCTCCACCATTGATTTCAATGTACTTTGCAACATTTTGCCTTATAATTGAGCTCCAAGTCAAATTCTGCAGTGATTCATGAGATTGCAGTTCACATGGGTTCTAGATTGTTCTGCACAGCCTCATCTCTGTGTAGTGTGTGTAGTGGTAGCTGAAGACAGTTTGGTCTCAGATTTCTGTGATTCAAAACCTCTAAAAGCCATTAAAAAAGCCTTTTTGAGTCTTTTGTTTTGCTCAAAATTTAGTACATCGATTGTAGGAAACCCTCCTGTGCTCTTATCATCAAGTGTTTATTGTTTGTTTGTGGGTTTTGAATGCTAATTTAGAACATTCAGTTTGTGTAATGTGAAGTGTGCTTTGGGGGAGGGGCGTATCTGTGGTGTTGGTAGATTAACTGGGAGAAAAAGGCAGTCTTTCTGTTTTGGTTATATTTTTATTGTATAGCTGTGTTCATGTGCACACAATAATATTTTCAGTAATTCTTGACATTTTTTTGCTGATTGTTGTAGTGCAGCAGTGTATGATTTCAGTTTGTTTAAAACATTTGGTTATATTACTAAAGGTTTTCAATTTGCTTCGCATTATTTGTAGTTTGTGTGTGAGTGTGTGAGATGCGTACCATTAAATCAGACACCTTTTATTGTGCAACACAGTAATTGCACAGTGTGAACCTGCTATCCACTGCATCCGCATGAATGTTTGTACTGCTTTGTGGTATCTTTACTGGTAGTGGACTGTTACTGCCATGCACTACTCCTCCCTCCCTCCCAGCCAGCAAAAGTTATTCTTTTCCAGATTTGGATTTGTGACTTGTGAGCACTGGTTGAGTGTTGTTGTGCCTTTGCATCTGTATCTCTTGAGTGCGCAGTGCAATCCTAATCTGTCTGTGTGTTTGCAGTACACCATTAATACTGGGATACTTTGCATTTCTTGTTACACTCTCATTTCACTTTGTCAGCACTGGGGAATTTTCTGGACACAAGACAGTAGCATTTTGGGGATGCACATTAATTCTGGGGACTGTGTGTGACCACTGCGCTCATGACTGAGTGCACCATTAATTCTGGGAGACTTTACATTTCTTGTTACGCTCTCATTTCACTTCATCAGCACTGGGGAATTTTCTGGACAAAAGACAGTAGCATTTTTGGGATGCACATTTATTCTGATGGCTGTGTGTGTGGGGGGCTCCCAATATTGTTGTCTCTTCACCTTACTTTGTGCTAAGGCGGAATAACAATGAGAAGTAAGACTTACAAGGCAAATGAGCGTTTCATATAGGCCACTCTGTGTAGTGGAATGACAACGTGAAGTGCCCACTTCGCAGGCACTTTGCTGGCAAAATTTAAATTTGCTGCATCTCTAACTCTAGGTTGGGTCTCACCAGCAATCTATACAGCAGTAATACCACCTCTCTTTTTCTGCTGGTGATACCCCTCCTTATGCACCTAGCATCCCACTAGCTCTCGTCGCTGCCTTGTTACACTGTCAGGCCACCTTGAGGTAATCAAATAGGATTACTCCCAGGTCCCTTTCCTGTTTGGTTGTGGTTAATACAGATCTAGGTCAAAACCACTAATCAATAACAGCATGGTACAAAAGCACATTGGCAAAACAGAGAGAGGAAAAAATAGTGGTAATGAAAAACAGCTTCAGTGACAGAGTTACAAAAAGAGACACGAGTTCAAGTTTGAAAACAATATGTTTACACATCAGAAAACACTGCCATATTCTTAGCATATCAAGCAGGTCTTACCCCTGTACAGGATCTATGATGGGTCATCGACAAAATTTTTGTCGAATGACCCAACAGCGAAACCGGTAGGTCGATCGCATTTTGCTATCAGCTGCTGGTTTCAGAGAACAAGTGCTTTCTTCGGGGGGCTTTTCCCCCAACCCCCCTCATCCTCCCCACTTAGGATTCTGAACTTTGAGTTGGAGCTGATTGGGGGTGGGTGCAGAACCGCTGACAGACAGTGCCAGTTTCCAGCAGGTTCCCTAAAGCAATGTGGCGCTGTAGTCACTGTAGGATATCCCACAGTCAAAATGTCATTATTGGGGTGTATACCCCCTGTACACATACTCCCTCCAATACAAATAACCAGCATCCAGCAGAAAAGGAGCACCCTTCTGACTTCAAATAAACCATAACGGCATCATAAATTACTACCTCTCACACATGAAATCACAAACCAGCATGAACAAACAGCTAAACAACCACTTCTATATAAGCACAATCCACATCCGAGATTGATCAGCAGAACCTGTTACTAAGGCAGAACACCCACCACACCATCAACACTTAAGCAACCCACAACACTGTTGTCTCCACTGCCATATGCACTGTGCTATTATTTAATGCAATGTTACAATTATCCTGTATATGTGTGGGGCTTCATGGCAGAACTTAAATATATATCCTCCCAGACCACACAAACCACTACACCTGCACTATACTGCCAAACACACTTTTCAAACGTATGCTGTCCTTTACATGTGCTTTTTCACACATGCTTTTCCACACACACTTTTGACTGAAAACCAGTTAATACTACCCCCATTTTGTATTTTACCTTGGGTTTCTGTGCCACAAGTGCACAATTTTGTACTTCTCACTCTGAAATATGGCTACCACACTGTTGGCCACTCCTCTAACTTTCCTAGATCCCTATTCACCCCCACCGAGTGCCTACCCTCCTACAGATTTTAGTATCATCTGCAAAGAGGCATATTTTCCCTTCTAGCCCCTCTGCAATGTCTCAAATAAAGACATTAAACAGGACTGGTTCTTGTACTGATCCCTGTGGCACCCCACTTTTCACACTCCATTCCTTTGTGTGAACTTTGTTTACCATCACCCTCTATCTCCTGTCCCCAACCAATTTCTCACCAAGTTTAACACCTTAGAACCCACCCTTCCCAGCTTGTTTATGAGACTCCTGTGTGGAACTGTGTTGAATGCCTTACTGAGATCTAGGTAGGCCACATCCACTACTCCACCCTGATCCAATTCCCTGGTCAACCAAATAAATCTATCACATGTGCCAAAGCATAGCACACTCTCCAAAGATAATGCAGACAACAATTTCCAAGGCAAAACTTTTTAATTAACACACAATATAGGCAGTGCCTCTCTGCAATGAAAATAAGTGCTAGTACAGATACATAAGTCTGCTCATCCTATGCTAAAACCATAGCCCCAGCTCTACAACTCCAAAAAGCCTTCATTGGTGGGGGGTCTGATGGATGGCAGCTACCTCTTAAATACATCCATTAGTATGACATCATGACATTCCTCTGTGCAACAATGAAAAAATGTTTTTATCTATGTACAGACAATACTAAATCTAATTCATGTCTATATGTATAAAATGGCTATACATTTTCTCTCTCACATTGTGCAGCACTAGTGTTTTAATTCTTCATTTCATAGTAGCTACTAAAAGAATGAACACTAAGTAGGGAGATAAAAAGAGATATCATCAGGAACTTGGACCAATGTTATGCATTCACCCTGCATTTAATAGCCAGTACCACTGCTCCCAATTCAGTAAATGTTATTGAAAACATCGGTATACAAGAACAAACTAGTACAAATACAGGACAGCATGACATAAATGTGAAGAGCAGAACCACACCCACCCACCCAAGTTAACCATTTCAACCCTAACCCACAATGAAGGAAAAAAAATGGGCCCTGGAGCAATAAGGAGAGGACAATATGCATCAAACCAAACCAAATCAAGAATCAACTGAGGATTTAGTGGCACATCCTAGGGTGGACATCCATGCATCCAAATGGGCCCAGCAATTAAGATATGACTGAAAGCAGTGGTGCGTAGATGCCAATGTACATTCCATCCTCAGCATATCTAGAATCTCCTCATGCCACTCTGAAAATAATGGAATGGCCTGACCAATCCAGTGTCTAAGAATATGTTTTTATGGCTTCGTTGGTGATTAAAATGAGGTGGTATTGCCTGGCACCCATCAGTGCATGGAAGTCCATGGTACAAAGCATGTACAATTTTAAACTGGTGAAAGCTATGACCATCATATTTGAGATAATGGTGGATATTAGTCCAAATTTCAGTCCATTGTCACTCATCCAAGGTAAGACCCAAAGCTTGAGGCCAATATTGTGAGAGGGAGTCATACCTATAAGCCCAAACTGCTGAAGGATTTGGTAAATTTTGTAGCTGATGTGGGAGGCCACACTGAAGCAGTCAAGCTCAGCTAGGGTTAACTGGGACTGGGGCAGGGGTAGAGAGGGGTCAAATTTCTTATGCAGTAAATGTCTAATTGGACAATAAAAAAAATAATCTTTGCAGTTCAACTCATAGAGTTGACGTAAAGTAGCAAAGGAAATCCAATTAGAATCATGATATAAATGAGAAACCTTAGTGATACCTTTTTGAGACCAAGAATCTTTATGAAGATTTTTCCCTCAAATAGTAAGATTAGGGTTTAACCACAAGGGCTGATCAAGGGGAGTACAGAGTAAAGATTTCAATACCTGCTAAAGTTGACTATACATAGCTACAGAAGTGACAATAGGTGTTTCATGAAGAGAACTAGGTAAAGATTTAAGATCAATGTAGAAAAGGTCTTATAAAGAAATACTTTGCCAACAGCAAAGGTCCTCCTCAATGTGTCACCATTGTGGAACATAACAGGAGGCACCATCCAAGGCCAAAAGAGCCCATCAAAAATATTTGGCACCCTGAGTCACATGATAATAAACCAGGAAATCAGGAGTGGCCAAACAACCCATTGATTTTGGAGCAGACAGATGCAAGTACTGAAGTTTAGGACAGTGGCCTTGCCATACAAAAACAGAAACTAAAGCGTGAAGGGCAGAGAAACATTTCAAAGGCAGCCAAACTGTAAACATGGCCGTGGGGTACAAGATGCAAGGTAGGATATTTATCTTCAGCACACTCACCCAGCTCCACACGGTCAAAGGCAGTCCAGTCCATCTAGTTAAATCTGCCCTGATTACCTTTAGCATATCAGAACAATTTTTTTGAACTGTCAGGGAAGAGGAAATCATTAGCTTAATGCCCAAGTATGTAATTCCTTTGGGTGCTAAACTAACCCCCAATGAAGAGAAATCAGTTTTATGAACATGAACATTAAATGGAAGAACTTGTTGATTTTTTTCAAGACTCAACGTATTAAAAAGATATGCCACCAAAACACTGAATTTTGGCCCAAGCAATTCTCAAAAGAAATAAAAGGATTTACCAAATGCAGCAAACTATCATCCACATAAACCATTCTCATATAAGATTCTGAGCCTAAAGAAACACCATCTTTTGTGAGATGAGACTTTATATGTAGTACAAAAGGTTCCAGATATAAATTAAAAAGTTAAGGGGAAAGAGAGCATCCTTGACGAGTCCCATTAAAAAGGAGAAAACTGGAGGAAAGAGCTGTATTACATTGAACCCTGCCTTTAGGGTTAGAACAGAACAGTATAACTCACTGAATAAAGGTATCAGAAAACAAATTTCTCCAAAACCTGAAAAAGAAAAGACCAGAAAATCTTATTGAAAGCTTTTTCTGCATACAGAGAGTCCAGGGTTACTGAGATCCGACTCTCCCTGGATGCAGAAATAATATATTGTAACTTACATAAATGATAAGAGGACAAACAATTGCTCATAAATCCAACTTGCTCCAGACTGATTAAATCAGACCAAACCTGCTGTAGATGGAGAAATAGAATTTTAGTGTAAGTCCCTTGCAAATGGGGGTTCCTAGACATGCCAGTCTGGGTTTATCTTAGCCCGGTTTGTTCTGTCCTTCTCCTGCTGTCTCTCGGGTTTCTCCTGACTTGGCCTCTAATTTTTCTGGCTTCCCAGGTCCTGTTTGCCCTTGTGTGTGCCCCAGTTTGCAGTCAAATGAAAATCCAGCCCCTCGGCGCTTAAACTGCTGACCACAAGCTTCTGCTGCAAAAGCGCTGCCTCCAGGGCAGCATGAGTCGCGTTGGCGCACAAGGCGCGCTGATGTGGAGCCACACTGTTTTGCAGTCACCTCGGGGACTGTGTCGTGGGTTCCCAGATCCCTTCCACCTATTTGGGACATGGTGACCATGGACAGCCTGCTGGGGGACCGCTCAGATGGGAATTAAAGGAGTTCTGACCAGGGCTCATTTGAGCATGCCTGTGCAGGGCCCTGGTCATCTGAATAATGTATAACAGTATGTCTGGCTGCCTCTATGTTCAGCTCCAGCCAAAAAGTAAAGAATTAAAATATTTAAAAAAATGGAACTGTTGCTGCTCGTTGGGAATATACTGCGCATGTGGGAAAAAGTGCTTAAAGTTAAAATGAGTACTGTTTCCCTGGGAATTCCAGTATCTGGGACTCTGTGTGTCAGCCTGTCAGCTGCTGCAAGGGGAGCTTGCATAAGTGCAGTAGCAACAGGAAAAGTAAAAGAGCCATGTTTTTATCTGTGCAGCGACTGCAAGTACAGCCTTTAAGTTATAGAACTATGGGGCATGTGTGGCAAATAATTACTTCTTTCTAGCTGCACCAGGACATTATTCAGGACTGTATCTAATCTGCTATAAGGGACAATGGGTTAAGCAGCCATTGCCAGCAGTACAGCCAATTAGAATTGCAGCAATAGAAAGCCAGGACTTGTGGGACATTCACTGCATCTCATGGGTAAGCACCCAAGTGCTTATGGGGTCTTACAGGGACATTATTTTAGGTGCAAATTCCACAACCCAATTGTGCCTTGAGTGTTCTGATTGACAGGTCCTTCAGCAACTTGGAGACATGTCACCCCATTCCTGCTACCAATCAAGAGTTGAGCTAGGAGCTCTATAAAGAGAAAATGTTGCCAGTTTGTCTGGAGATTCACAGGGAGATTCAGAGAGAAAGAGAGAGAGAGAGAGAGAGAGAGAGCAGCAGAGCAGGCTCCATTCTGCTGGGAGCCCACCATGGGGAAGGGGCTCAGGATCCAGCCATGCCATCAGGCCTGGGCCACTTAATTCAAGCCCTTTCAGTCTTCAGAGGGCATTTGTTATTTTCTTCAGTTAACAGTTAACTAGTTACAGTAATTGGGCTTTCTGCAACAGCTAGTCTGGAGGTTGCCAGTACTGTCCTCCAGAGGCTAGCCTTCCCTCCCACATCGGGGAAAGATGTAGACCGAAGAATCAGATGTCCAGCAGTGGTGAGAGTGCTGACCAGACCAGATGACATCATGCAGTGGTGAGAGCGCTGACCAAGTACCTCAGTAATGAGAGAGCTGAAGAAGTCTTCAGGATGTCTTTGATTGTGGATGAGACCCGTGGAGGACCTGAGTGAGTACCCTTGTACCCCCAGATGCGAGGGAGAAGCTAAGCAAGTAATCTTGGGGGCTCCATGCACCATTAAGAAATGTGTGCTGTTAAGTGTGACGTATTGAAGTCATCAGTCTGGGCAACTAACCCAATAAGAGACTGCCTTGTTCAAGTAATGGATGCATCTTGTCTGTGGCCCAAATGGCTAAGTTGCAGGTGCAGCAAGATGCTGGGCTTAGTGAATCATATAAATGTGTAGCTATGGATTCGAGGCCTGCCATCGTGGAGCTGTCTGCCAAGACGCGCTTGCCACTTCATGAGACAGGAGGCCCTAGAGCATATTAATGTCTAAGATACCTTAAAGAGAATGTACCTGTGTCTGCACAGAATTTCGTCTGAGAGCGCTTGGTATAAGTGTTAAATGGATAGACGTGCTGGATAGGACTCCACTTGTGGATAATGTTCTTGGTATATAGAATGTACTGGATGTGACTGCCTGTGACTAAAGTATGGGATGCTTGATAAAAGTGTCATTGCCTACTTACTCTGGATGGATGCGTTTTGGTATATAAAGTACTGGATGTAACCGTGTTTAAACTGCGTTTAGGGTGCTTGACAGAAGCATCACTCTCATTGCTTTGGATGGGACTTTCTGATATTGTGCTGAGTGTTCTGGATATAAGATCCCCATAGTTTGTTCTGGAATGTTCAGAAGTCTGCGAGTGCAGGGCAATCCCTGATTTGTCTGCAAGTGCAGGACAATCCCTGCCATGTCTGCTAAAGTGCAAGGCAATCCCTGCTGTGGTTGTAAATAGTAATTTGCTGCTTTACGAAAATCTGTTTCCAAGTTGGCCCCACCCTCAAATTAATAGCCAGCCACCTTGACCAGCTGCAACTCCATCAGGCCTGCAACATCTTGGACTGTGGTATCTGTTGAACCAGTATGGTATGAGATTGCGGGGTTTCTGCTGTATCTGGGACTAGTACCAGTGTGGGTAATATTAATAATTATGTTTAACATCTGATTTATCAGCAGCTAGATAACCAGGGCTCTGGATGTCTTAAGTAAAATGGTAAAATGTGATTTATGTCTGCCTGTTGATATGTAGCCACCCAGCTGGAGGGTTCACCAGCAAAATCCAAAATGATCTCTGTACACATGTAAATACGGTAAGATAACCTCTACTCCTCCTGTTTCCCTTTCCTAGCTCCTTTATTACCCCTGAAATAAATATCTTGTTATTTGTTGTTTGAAATCATGTGTGAGCATATTATTAGAGAGAGTCTTTAATTCAAAATGTGGAAATGTGGGGAACTGTGTATTAGGACATGTCTGGGGAAGGTAACTGGTCACTGTGGGTGGTGTAGCAGCTCAGGGGGCTACACCTAGTACCATCTCACCCACGTAAAGCACCCTGAGTGGAGGCACTGCACAAAGGTTTTAAAAAATGTTATGAGTTAGTGAACCCAACCCCCTTAGCCTATGTCCAGGTTAGTAGGCAGGGGTGTAACACTGGTGGGTGGTGCTGCCCAGGGGTTACATTAGCCAAAATCTTGAGGTCCACATTCAGTAAAGAAATTGGTCAATAGTTTAAAGTCCTAGTTGGGTCCTGTCTGGGCTTTAATAAAACAGAAATAGAAGCCTCCTGAAAACTGGCCTCCAGCTCACGCTCCTCATAAGCTTCATGATAAACATTTAACAAATAAGGAAGGAGCTCGACAGAAAGTTTTATAAAAGGAGGATATGAACCCATTGGGGCATGGCACCTGGTTAGAGGCCAAAGACTTTAAAGCAAGCTGAAGAGAAAGAGGCAGCACAAGAAGAGATTGGGCTGGCTCTGAAAGCCTAGACAATGGGACCTGAGTCAAAAAGTCAGCAATACTCGCTGGGGTGACTCCAGAATCTCCAAGACTGTAAAGATTACTACAATAGGATTTTAATTCCTCTGCAATCTGCCTGGCCTGGTTTAAAATCTGCTGACTTCCTGGCTTATGAAGAAATTTAATGGATCAGGCCACAACCTGCTGTTTAAGGTGCAGGGCTAACAGTTTCCCCACTGGCTCTCCCAAGCAAGTTTAAGAAGTCCTGTCCTTAAATTAGTCAAACTCAGCCCAAGCCCTATTTAATTCATGATATAATTCAAAGTCTTTGGGGGATTTACAAAAATGTCTGAACCATGGTAAACCTGAAAAAAGCAGAGAAAGAGAAAAAAAAACAAACATTAAGAATAAGGTCAGTTCATATGCCAAATCTTTCAAAATCCTACAAAGTATACATTTGTTCTTTTTCATATTTCACGTAAGACAGCAAATAGGGGGCCAAAAGGAGAGGCACAGAAAATATTCTATTGACAATAAATTATCTTATAGATGTGGTTTAAGGTCCCAGTTTTCATTAAGTTTAAGTTCTCAACTTTCATATTATTTCTTGTTGATGATTGAGTTCCTCTAAAGTTTTTCAAATTGTCTGTAACTTATTTTAACTTCTGATGTAAAATTGTGAGTTTATATATATATATATATATAGACACACACACACACACACACACACACACACACACACACATACTTATTTTTAATATTTTGTCTATTTCACCTGCCTGTATCACTTCTACAGGATACCCTATGAGTTTGGCGACTGCGACAGGCACCTACCAAAATGACGTCCAATTGTGGTGCCTTACACCACAGTGATGAGGGAGGGATGGTGCCCAGATGGGGGTGTGTGCGAATATAGCGACATCCTGTCACTACATGTATAAGCACTTGGGGGGAGTATGCTGCGCATGGGGTGGGACAGGAGGGAGGAATTGTGAGGGGTGGCACTGGAATAAGCTGCCGAGTTGCTCCTGTGGTGTGGTGGGTGGGTTCGGGTCCAGGCATGGGTGCCTTTTGTTGCATCCAGCCAGGAAGTGTTTTTGGAGGGGGGTTGCACCCTCCCACATGCACCCCTCCTGGAGTTGAGAATCCTTATGTAGGAGGGTGTGGGGAGCACTGAGGACTGCATCACCGAAATATTTTTTTGGCAGTGTTGTCATGTCGTTATCACATAAATCCCTTCTACAGTATGTTTTTGAGTTCCCTGAAATCTCCTTTATTTGTACTTATACCCATGTCCCCAAGTTGCACCTGGAAACAAGCCTTGGCTCAGTGTGCCTTCCCAGTTACCACAATTTTAAATAAATAAATAAAAAATAAATTAAGGCCCTTGGGTTTCAGACTGCCAGGCCTGTAAATCCAGACTTTTTCTTTCTTTAATAGAAATGTTTTTCTATCCCTTCCCCTCCTGGAAGTCTGAACCATTTCTATTCCCATAAATTTCAGATATTTAGGGTCAGAGTTGTGTTTATCAACATAATGCTTGTTCTACTGGCTTGTTCTGTTTTTTTGTTGATAATAGAGCATGCATGCTCTTGAATTCTCAGTTACAGATTTCTTATAATTTTCTCAACATATAGTAATCCGTATGGACACTATAGCACATACACCACAAAATTAGTGTCACAGTTAATAAACTCACCAATTTCTGCTTATTTACCTGTTAATGGATGTATAATATAAACTTTATGTCCTGTACAGTATAGGTACATATACTGCAGTTTTTTTTACATCTATAAAAACCTTTCGGCTTCACAGGTAACCAGTTACATGTTTGCTTTCTTGGTTCCATCTCAGATTGACTGGGTAATGGGGTATGGCGAATACTTTTTTCCTTCTTGAAGGAAATTCTGAGTTTATGCCCCACTGTCCATCCTACTCCTTCATCCCACAGAAGTATGTGCCAATTTCTGTAAATAATATATCCAATCTTGCCTGCTGGATGATTAAATTCAGTGGGATATATACTAGGGCCAAATTCTGCAGCATTCCCTTTTTCTGAGTCCTTTAGTAAGTCATCCCTATTCAAGTTCTTAGCTCTATCTTTCGATGCTATTAAGAATTGATTCTACACCCATTCTACTTGGTGTAAGATACAGAACGTTAATGCATGACTAATATGTGATGTGTGTGAATTTCAGATTTAACTGGTCCAAGTTCCTGATGATCTCTCTTCTTTTATCTCCTTACTTAATGTTCACTCTTTAGGCAGATGCTATGAAAAGAAGAATTAAAAATTGTAAAAAAAACTTTAAAAACAATCTACTAAATATTAGTGTTGCATAGCTAGAGAAAGAAAATGTATAGCCTTTTTATACAGCATACTGACAATTCGTCGCTGTCTTTTTTGCCGCAGACAACATGTTGCGGTCCATTCTGTGAAATTGTTTTCATTGCTGTAACACCCGGTCGCGGTCATAATGTTGCCAATGCTGCTGGTGACATTTCAGCCACTGCCTCTGTAATACCGTTGCATCTACAGCATCCACAACCAAAGAGTTGCAACCAAACATTTTTTAAACTTAAATTGCTCTTTACTCTAGATAGCAGCCCTTAGAAAAAGATTTGCCCACTTATCTTCAGAAATCAGCTAAGAGCAGCCCACCAAGATTAATTTCCACCTCTCAGTTGTAAACTTGAATGTTGCTATTATTTTTGCATTAACCACCAACTCTGGGAGTAAATTCCACAATTCCAAACCACAGTATCCAAAAGAACAAGTGTTGAACACTACAAGCTGACTTCCGGGTGCACATTTTGCTCTTTCCCCCAAATACATATTGAGCTTTTAACAGTATGCACTGCAAGCATTTTCCACCGAATAAATATTTTTGCTGTTTGAGCTGCTTTGCATAGTATTGCCCTCACTTCGCACATTTAATTTGTCGTATCAACATTTTGTCCAGATCTCTGACTTGTCTGAGACTTTCTTTCTGGCGACCAAAGTGAAAAGTGACCAGTTGTACTGCAATCTTTTATCCGCTCGATATTTTGACCGTGACAAAATGACCACAGCATTTATACCGGGCGCTTTTAGTCCATACATGTTTTTATGCCTATAGATATGAATTAGATTTATTATTGTTTGTACAGAGATAAAAAAAAACTATTTTCACTGTTGCGCAGAGGAATGTCATGATTTCATATTAATGGATGTTTCATACGAAGTTGAAAGGAGCTTAGGGGGCCTTGCATTTGACCCATGATGTATTTAAGAGATGGCTACCATCCCTCAGGCAACACCCTCGATGAAGGCTCTTTGGAGTTCAAGTGCCAGGGCTACTGTTTGAGCCTAGAACAAGTAGACTTGTGTATCTCTACTTGCACTTATTTTCACTGCAGAAAGGCACTGCCTGTTTTGTGTCAATTAAAAAGTTATGATTCAGAAATTGTTGTCTGCATTATCTATGAAAAGTGCACTATCCTCGGACGTGTGTGAGTTTCAGGCTAGCTGCCCTGATAGCTGCACTACTCATGTCTGGTAATCACAGCACTTGTGTGGAACTGACAGAAATCTATGAGATTTGGCATGATATCCCCTCCTTGAATCAGGCTGCCTCGGATCATGAAGACCACAGGTTTCTAGACATTCCATAGTCTTCTCCTTCAGTAGTGATTCCATTACTTTCCCCACCACTGAAGACAGGCTGACTGGCCTGTAGTTGCCAATAATCTCCTCTTTGCTTCCACTTTTGTGAAGTGGGACTACATCTGCCCTTCTCCAATCCTCTGGAACCACTCCTGTTTCCAGTGAGTGGTTAAACAGGGCTGTCAGAGGTGAAACCAGCACCTCACTGAGCTTCCTCAATATTCTAGAATGTACCCCATCTGGCCCCATTGCCTTGTCCACTTTCAGATTTGTGAGTTCTGTCAGAGCCCTCTCCTCTGTAAATGGAGTAATGTCTATGTCCCTTCTTTCAATGCCAGACCTAAGCCATGTTTTTCAAATCTGCACCAAGGTTAAGTCCTTGCACCACTGGTTTAGCCATCCACTGACTAGGTGACTCCCCCTCTCCATGGATGACTCCTTAGGCCTTACCCTGGATCCCACTGTGGATTTCACCCTGCATATCTTGGACATTTGCAGGTTCAACACTATTCAACCTATCTCCCACCATAGCCACTGTTCCTAAAAGCTGGAAGGTGGCCATGATTGTCCCAGTGTACAAATAGGTGATCCAGAAAGCATTGAGACCTCACAGCCTATTGCAGTTCAGCCTGTTTTCAGTAAATTGCTGGAAAATCTAGAGGCTTCCCACATTACAGACCACCTTCACAAACATAACCCGCTGTTCCCTGCCTAACATGAATTCAGGCAGGCTCATGTCACTACCATAGCACTTGACCAGTCCACCAGTGATATTAAAACTGCTATGGAAGTGCTAACCCATTGTTGCAGTGGTTGGACTTCCACTTGCAATGCCGACACCTTGGATTCGGGAATGGACATGGGGAGTTGGATAGCTAGCCAGGGGGAGGAGGATTGGGTGTCCCATGGACTGCTTACCTCCTCTGGGGGAAGGTGAGTTAGCAGTCGGTGCTTGATCAACCCCTAGTGGAGGCCTAGAGAAGCAATGAACAAAGCTTAGCTTTTGGGGAGGCGTGCCAGATGTCTGAGCCTCACGTCATTGCATACCACAGCTCCAAGGGATTAACACAGCCAAAAATGCCAGCCCCACTTCCTGGTCCTGCCATGCCTGCTGTGACCCCACGGTTGGTGACCAAGTTCAGTCTTCCATCAGGAATGGCCTAACACCATGTTTTTCAGGTCCGCACACAGGTTAAGGCCTTCTACCACTGGTTTAGACATCCACTAATTAGTTGACTCCCCCTCACCATGGCTGACTCCTTTAAACACTTAGGTCTTACCCAGATCCCACCATAGATTTCACCCTGCATACCCTGAACATCTGCAAGTTTGTAAATTCCAAGTGTGGGCTTGCTTAAAGAATCAGATATGCCCTGATTCCTGCTGCTTGGGTTGCAATTACTCAGGTAGTCCTGCTACCTAGTCTAACATATGGGCTTACCTCATTGTATCAGGTCAGCACTTGCAACCTATCCAAATGTAATGTTATCTATAACAATATATGTAGGTTTGCCTTATCTGCTCCTTGGCTGACCCACTACTACGTGTTGTACTCCAGTGCCTAAATACCTTAGGCTATGTTACTGACAACATCATCAGGTCATACAAACTTGCCACACTGGCTGCTTTGTTAACTTAATCAGACCAAACCCACACCCTGCCTTCCAATGAGCTGTCTCTTCTGGCTAAGTCCAAGTGTTCCTCTAAATGGGTGAGCAGGTGTTTGTCTCCTTTGCTCCAAGGGTATTCAGCACCCTCCATCCTTATGTTTGTGTATTTCAGCCCCACCCCAAATTCAAAAAAGAACTTGACAATTTCTTAAGTTTCACAGAAAAATGCTATTTGATTTAACTCTTTGGGCCAGATTCAGAAATTGGATACACCTGTTGCAAGGCAACTTGTGCCAAACTCTATGGTGAAAATCGAACTTGTGACATGCAATACGCTCATTGCAATTCTAAGAGGCAGCCTGTGACATGACGCATGCCACATGCACCAAAGGGGGGTTACGCCACCCACAATGCCCACAACCCATTGCGACAAGGCACAAGGAGGATTCCGGCATCGATTATGCTGGTATTCTAAGAGGGCCGCTGGCAGAATTGCAAATCATGATTTCAAGTGGGACTTGGCAGACCATGGCATAAGTACAGTTAGACCAGCTACTAACTGTTCTAACCATACCTATGTCCACTGGGGACACACCACTGAGCCGGCCGCCTCTTCAGCTGACCCCACCATGGTCTCCCATGGGTACCCACCACACCCCCATGGCAGGGCAGCCCTCAGAGGGCCACTGGCACCCCCTCACCCCATTCCCATGCAGTGCCCCCATGGGGCAGTTCCCATCCCCCTGCATGCCAGGTGCCCTAGAGTGGTCCTGTAGCCCCCAGCCCTGTGGGGTACTGCCATGGTGTTGGTGTGTGGGGCTCTGGGGGGGCTATGCCTTGTGTTGCTTGCACTCCCTGCAGTCTGCAGCTTGCAGCACCTGTGTTGGATGCACCCTTCCCATAGCACAGCCCTGGGGCATGCTGCAAGTCACAGGGCATAAGTGCCAGGGACTCTGCCTGTTCTAGAATAGGGCGCAGGGTCCCCAGCATAGCGGCACATGTCACAACTCGCATACATCTATGAGTTGCAACAAGCACCTTGGAATCATTGTTCCATTCTTCCATGCATGTTGATCCTTGCCAGCTCATTGTGACTCTGTTATAAGATGTACATTGTGCTGCTTTTTGTAATTTCAGTTGTCTTTGTAGCCTCCTGAGTCATGCCCCAAAATAGGCATTTTCTTGACTAGTGTACCTATCTGGTAAACACAAACTAGCTTATATCATAAATACAGTTTTAAGTAGTTTATACCAGTTGTACAGTTTTACCTGTTTGTGCAGTTTTGCTTGTTGTACTAAAGCTAAATTGATTTGTTTAGCTACATCCTCAAACGCTTGCTTTTATTTGATTAAACAAATAAAATGTTGGTTTCAGGTACATTTCATCTAAAAGATTCCTTAGATTGTCTGAATAAAGTATTGATGTTATAAAAGCTTTATACATAAAACAGAACCCTTTTGTAGAACAACTTCTGCAAGTTGTTCTTCCAGACATAGCTTTAGGAAATGATTTTCATAGATTTTAAAGAAGTCTACCAAACATATTGTCATCCTTTCATTTACAAATGAAGACATTGGCTGTTTCCTGAACTCTACCCTTAGGATGGGTGCTCTTATGAAATTCAGTGTTCTTAATACGTTCCTATAAGCCTTAGCCAAGAGACATTCTGGAATAGAAAGAAGTTAGCATGTCCCTGTGCTGGGTCAGTATAGTGCTGCCAAAACAGCACAGGAATAATCAACCTGCTGAAGATGCTACACTTTGTACAGCAACAGGTTTTTCAGCATACAGTAATAATCACCATCCCTGTCACCATACACTATGATGGAGAAGTGTAAAGGATGCTGCCACTGTGGTGCCTGGGCAAGCTTTTCCTGTGGTGGAGAGGCTATGGCACCAGCACTTAGTGGTGCAGGGGATCTGGGGCCGCAGTTCAGTTCCCCCAGATCCCATAGTGTTGTGACTTTTTTTTTTTACTTTAAAAATGAATTTCCCCCCTCCAGTGTTTTGCCCCATCCTTGAAGTACACATCCCCTGCAAGTTAGTTATATTTTGTCTGGGGGGTGTAGGGGGCAAGGTGGGCAGAGCACCCCCAAAAAAACAGATAGTGCTATTTGTTTAAATGGTATGCACGGTTTCTGCTGTGGTCAGTGTTTTTTTCTGACCTTATTTTAGCACACACCATTTTGCCTGTGGCATTTTGTTTTGCATGGTTTAGTCCATGATATTATGATGCCCTGGCCTATTTCCTCTTATTTTAGTCACATTTAATACAGAAGATTTGAGTTTTTCATTAATTATAGTTATAACTTCATAAATTGAATTTCTATCATATTTATGATTGAAATATTTGAAAGTGTTAAATAGTTTTTTAGTTTTATTCACAACCATTTCTAAATGATCTTTCCATATTAAGTTGGAAGAACAGTGAACTCCTCGATAGTCATACTTGACAGTTTACAATGGTGTGTTATCTAAAACTGGTTTCAGGAGTTTCCTCTTACAATTGGAGACCAGAGTAACAATCAAAAGGGCTAATAATACAACTATGGCATCAGCTAAAGCCATTCATACTCTAGGAATGATATGGGATGGTAGACTAAACCTTGGAATGCATACTGACCAGATCAAAAAAAAAGTTAACTCCAAACTTTGAGTCCTTTACAGAAATAAGGAATTTCTAGCATGAAATGCTGAAAGAGCCATTTCAAAGCTGACCTTCCTTCCTTCCATCCTTTACTGGTATAAGACTCATATATTTTCTGTGACCTACCAGATAGAACTTGTTCAAAATATATAACCACTTTTGGGTTGATTTAGCTACAGTAGTAAACATCATCAGGATCCCATCATTGACCTCTAAATAGTAACTTGGGTCTTTTTTCTCCAAAGACAATACTATGATTTCATTACAATACTCTAGTCCATAGTACTATATCTCAAAACAGCCCTTGATATTACTAAATACTTTCAAAGAACTTTCAAGGAACCTAAAGATCTCTATACTCCTTATACTTTATAGGATTCTGCACAAAGAAAATTTAAAGATGAATGGCATTACACTAAATTTGCAAGCATACATTTTCTGTGTACACAGCAAAACTTGCCAAGAGAGTATTTCACTCTGCCAATGTTGAAAATAATAGAGAGTAGATGTCTATACCTCTAACGCCATCAAAAATGGATTTACCGCCTAGCTAAATCTATTACAAATAACAAAGTATATTTTCTGCATCATGGCTTAATGTAAACGATGTATATAGTGCAAATCTAAGTGAGTTATCATGACCCTTATTAGGGTTCTGATTGACTACAGGATCATTTATTAATCTTTGAGAAATGACTGATCCAACTGTTAACTGTCAGATGGTCTGACACTGCACTGCTCACATTTTAATACTGCAATTGGCTCTCAAAAAATGAGACTCTAAAAAAACAAACACAAAATTCTAATTTTGTGTTGTGGATAGTCTTATAATCACAATAACATCACTGAAGCTGGTTCTTTATAAGGAGTAATGACTGGCTGGTAGTAAGTGGCCCTTAGCTGTGCCTCCTGTCATCCATCCCCATCCAGTTGTTTATCCCCAGGAAATGTCTGACTCCTCATTTCATTATTGTTCAAATATATTCATACAGCAGATTTATCTGTAACCCTTTTACCTTTACTTGAGGACTGGCTAAAAACAGTGAACAAAAACAGCAGGTGTGTGAGAGACTCAGATATAACATGTGCACAGTACCCTGAAGTGCTAGTTTAATAGCTCAGTGAGACATCACTAGGAGTTTGGTCAGCACCAATAAAACCTAATTAGGGAAACCAAAACTGATCTATGCCTGTAACATTCCAAAATACAGATATGAACAAAGCTGCTTATCCAGTTTGTGGGAATATACCAATCGATCAATCAATCAGTCAAAATATTTATTTATCCAGGTGAACATCATTGAGCAGAGCTATTTTACAAGATTGACCTGGTTAGAACAGGGTTGGGTAACATCCATCATAAAAACACATAAATACATGTAAATAAGTATATAAACACAAACACAATGGTGCAGTAATAGGGAAGTCAAATGATAAAAGGAAGACAAGGCAAGCCATAACAGAGGAGGATTCAAATACAAGGCGTCAGGTCCACAATTGAACCATGCAACTGTATATAAACCATGTTCTCTGTATAAAAGTACCAGTTAGTTCATTTACCAGGTGCAGTCACTAGTACTAGCCAATAAAGGGAACTGAGGAGATGGTCCATCCTTAAAAAAAAAAGTTTAATCCACTGTCAAAGTTTAAAAGTGCATTGTGTCAGAATGTCAAGTGCAAACACTGCAATAAGCAGCTTAATGGAAAAATACATGCTCCCCAGTTACACAAGAAAAAGACAGCTATGGCTTCTGTATGGCAGGGGTCAGGAAAATTCTCCTTTTAATGGCTAAAGGCTATGTTGAACATATGCTAGAGTAAAATCACTTGAAACATGACAAAATAACGAAGTTGGAGACCTAGTACCTTCAAGCATGCGGGCTTGATTGGCAAACACACCTGCTTGCAGTGCTTAGATATCGATATCCAATGACATTATTATCAGAGCATGCATTGCCAAAATTGCAGAGCCCTTTTAAAGCCATCTCTTAAAGGACAACCTTGAGCTGAATGTGAGGAAACTTGTGATGAGAACAGTGACAAAGACTGTAAAGGAAGTTTTATTAAGGTAAAAGCAGTTTTATTAAAGATAAAAAAAATCTGGTGCATAAACAGTCACAAAGCATAAAAAGCAGAGTATGTAGGGCAGGGTGATGTAACATAGCTACAGTACATCACTTCAAGACTGAGTAATGGATGGCGAGGAAGGTGGAAGTGACCACTCCAAATGGCAGTACCAAAGTAAATAGCAATAATGGTAGAAGCTGTGGAGCCAGCAAGTCATGCAGTTTAATAAGCAGCAAAACCAAGTAACAAGGGGAGCAGAAAGTCACACTTGAAAATTTGTTGTGGCATTTCAGCCCGGATATGAACATCCATACTGTGGAGCAACAAGTCACACTGCATAAACCCAAACACCATGGAGCCAACAAGTCATACAATGATGGTCTAAGTTCAGTGATCATCATATCTTCATAGTGGAGCTGCTAGTCAAACTGCAGGTATCCAGAAAGCTGTATGAATCCAAAAAAACTGTGGAGTCAGCAAGCCGCACAGTAAGGGTAACAAGTTTTACACTCAGAGACAGGAATGCAAGGGGAGGTCATCATTAAGGCCATGAAAGGTCAAGGTGCCTACTGTGGAAATCCGGGAGGTTTCTCTTTGGTGTAATTGTTTGATTAGGTCATCCCCCCAATATACCCAGGGCCACCTTTTGAATCCCCACAAAATGAAGATCCACCACAGATCTGTGTCCTGCTTCCAGATAATTATGTGTCAAGACATATTGAATATTGCTTGTGAATATGGCTGTGCTAGGCTCCCCAGACCCCCTATACATGTTTTGAGTGCCCTTTTTGTGTATCCCACATAGCTGAATCCACATGGACAAGTCAGGAGATAAAGTACTCTAGAGCTACTGCAATTAATAAACTGTAGAATTTCTATTTTACATCTGGAACATGGATGATAAAAAGTGTGTGTATTTATTGTGTTGGCACAGTGTCCCCAAGGTCCACATTTGAAATTATTTACTGGGATTTGTGGTAACCAGCTGGGTCTGGTACCAGTAAGAGATATTGTAGCATGCCCCAAAGTGTCACAAAGGCTTTTACCTCTCTGAAATGTGATCCATAGATTCTGTGCAACCATTTGTGCAGGTCTAGCATCAGCTTGTAGGATGCCTCAACGTTGTTTAATGATGTTATGTACTTGGTATTGTCTGCCCAACACCACTATCTGGACTCCTTTGTCTGTGAAGAGAATGATGATATGTTCCATTTCCTGTACTTACAGTACTGCTGCAGATTCTTCAATAGAAAGGAAAAATGTCCCTTCTGATAGTGATACTCCTTTAAAATCTGATCCACTTCTTTGAAAATGAGATTCTCAAAGGTAATGATCATTGCTGAGAAACGTTTTGCAGGACAGGATGTCAAAGCTGCTCAAAAAGATTTTATTTTGTTTTGGAAATTCATCTCAGTATTTATTTCCAGATCATCATTAAGTTCATCATAAAGTTCTAACATTGCTTCTGGGTTCCAAGTGAAATCATTGGCAATGGGTCCTAATTGGTATGAGGAGAAGAAGAAGAAGAAGAAGGAGAAGGAGAAGAAGAAGAAGAAGAAGAAGAAGAAGAAGAAGAAGAAGAAGAATGATTTATGTAGCATTTTTTATACACATTGTATTCCAAAGCACTTTACAAGAGATGCTAGACTTGTAGCGAACTGACTGAACATGTAGTGGCAGCCATTTTGCACATCAACACCCACTCATAGTCTTGGACAATTGCAAGAACTGGATTTATGGAAAGAGGAATATTAGCAAAGACACTGGGGAAATTCTCATACTCTGTTGTATTGGGCACTGCCATCTGATTTCTCTAGATGGCAGACTTGGAGAAGGTGAGAGCTGCAGCTGCTCAGGAAAGAGAAGGCTGGCCCCTCTCCCCTCTGCCTCTGTTACTGTGGCTTAAACTGACCCTCTGCACCTACCTGTTGCTCCAGTACCTGGATTAGTGTCTTCTATCAAATAGGACCAATATCATCCTGCTGCTGCAATAGATCCTGTGCTGATGGATGTTAATGTGGCCAACCTACATTTGCAGGATACACTGCTTAACAAGAGGAGACACCTGCTCTCTTTACTGGTAAAGGATGAGGTGTAATATCTCTGTGAAAAAGAAAAAATTGTTTGCCCTCCAGGGACATCCTCAGTTGCTCATGAGAGGGCCACCAGCTGCTGGGATGCACCCTGGGTCTGTGGAACTGGATCCTGTTGCTTTGGAGGAGATGTTTTCTCAATCAGATTCCTCTGGATTATTTTCTGGGCAGCTGGCTCCTTTCAATCATCTGTCAAACTTCTGGACTCAGGGATTGCTTCCTGGAATACAATCTGCTGACTGGTAGTTCTGGACATGTTTGCGTTGGCATTGACCATGTTATCAACTCCTATTCCATCTACTGCATTACTTCTGCATCTGGGAGTACCTGCCTCTATTTCTAGTGGAGCCTTTATGCTCAAGACTGGCTGGGGGATTACACAGCCTTTGCCTCCCACTGCTGCAACAGTTGCTTTGTTTTTGCCAAACAGGATTGTATCTTTCCCACCCATGGACCAGTCACAAGTTCAGGCTTTGGTAAATGCAGGCTAAATGCTGGGTATGATTGGAGAATGGCATAGGGATATTGGAGTTTAAACAATTCCTTTTTAATAGATGACTCTCTTCATAACAAGGCCATAAACCTCCTTTGCACAAGGCTGTCCCTGGCTTGTATGTTTGATGATTTGGGTACTTGGTGGGTGGAAAGGAAAGTTGCTCTTGCAGGTTTCTTTAAGACTTGCTCCTATACTAAATCAAAGACTTCTTATATGACTTCTTTGACTTTATGCTCCCGTCTCCCTAAAGTACTTACTCTCATGCACTCTGGTTCAAGGGATTATAGCTCCCTAGTGGCATGCCTGAAGGAGCAAATGAAAGCCTTGCAATATGTCAGAAGTTACTTTATGCAGTTTGAACATAAATGTGGTATGCAATGTGGTATGCAGGGTTCTAAAGGACTGGCCAACCCCTTTACTAGCTGTATGGCTTGAGTACATCGCCTAAATATTTCTAGGGTGGTGACTGTGACACTTGAACAGCTGGTTCTGATCACTGCATCATTTATTGTAATATAGAAATGTTTATGGACTGTCTTTCATGAGAAATGCTGAAACAGCATGTGAGATCACAAACACACACACACACACACAAAGGTTTTAGATACAAGGTGTTATGTGGAAGGCCAGAAGCTAATTATAGAATAGAACAGACCTTGATCAGGAATCTCCTGTTTTTCTAACTTAATTATAGCTTTAACTGCTAAAAGGGAAATCAGTATCCCTTTTATGATGTTTTGAGGGGGAAACCAGGTTTAGTACACTGTTGTGAAATCATAAAGATGCCTTGATGTCCTGGGAAGGGGAAGATGCTCATGAGATCAAAGAAATGTCATTTGAATAAGAACATGAGTTATGCGGAGGTTGCAGAATTTAATACTCGAAGACATCCTGTTTTTATATGGATTTTTTTTTATATATTCTGACAGGGTGGAGCTAGGTGACCTCATGCAAATAGGTGGGGAAAACCAGTTTTTAAACATTATTCTGTTTTCCTTCAGAGACATAAATGTTTGGACTCTGACAAAGAAACTTCTACAGCACTGTGAGATAAGAATACCTTAGAGCAGACAAGTCTAAGTGTATTAGTGGTAGGAATCTGCACTTTTAAACCAGTTTTGTTTAAGTGATTTGTATGTTTTGTGATATAATAGTTCTGTATTTTATGTGTTACATTTTTTTTATCTATTTTAGTAAAACTCCTTTTTTAGAGCTTACTTGGTCTGTCTTTGATTTCTTTCCTTTACAAGTAGAGTATATATGGTTAAAGCAGACACTATACATAAGCTTGAATGGTGATACCAAACTGGAAAAAGGTAAGCATTTAAAATCTGAGGTCTTTTATTACAGTTTTTAAGGGTTCGTTTCTGTACACCTGGTTAGGTGCCTGTAGGCAAAGATATCTGGCCCCCTGAAGACAGAATTATCTGAAACTGTACATTGGGTATGCTAGCAAGAGGTTCACAGTTTGAATCCCTCCAAGACTTGAGACCAAAGGTTGATTCAAAACCCACAAAACAGACAAGAGGGTTACCTTGTTCTGTTAACTGTTCACAAGACTGCGTTCAGAGGTTGGCACTTTGGGAGTAGAGGGCTGACCTGCTGAGTGGGTTTGTGACAGATTGGTTGGCAGCGGTGGCATAATTTTGGTATTACAAGCTTTTATTGTTCAGCGTGTCAGCTTGAGACCATAATCTCACTTGCAAAGAAAGAAAAAGGCAGTGATTTATTTTTTAAAAAGGAAACAGAACCATATCACTTGGAATACAGTCAAGTTCCTACCCATTTTTTTTCCTAAAGTGCAAGTCAAAGTAGCAGTAGTGAGGGAAAATGACTTCTGACTACAGCAGGCACACTGTAGACTCCTTAAAGCAGTTGTGCAGGGACAGAGGAGTCCCGTTAGTGGTGAAAGCCAGCAAGCAGAACCTCATAGATGCCCTGATGGTAGCAGATACGCAGATCAGCGAGTCACAGACCATGACCGAAAAGGACCAAACCTTGAGTGTGGCAGGGCTAGTGGCCAGTGCATTGTCCAGATCCGATGAGGAGGTTAACAGGGCCACTGTCAGTGAAAGGTCACAGCAGCAGAGGAAGGTCACCAGTATCCTGGATCCAGAAGTACTCAGGCTGCAAATTGAGTTGTGCATGATGGAGCTGGAGTTCCAGAAGAAGAGGGAGTGAGAGAAGTGAGAAGCAGACCATGAGGAGCGTGAGCACCAGCAAACTGCAGAAGGGAAGGAAGAGCGAGAACGCTGTGAGGCAGAGCGAGAACAGAGGGAGACAGACTGTGAGGACCGTGAGCACCAGCAAGCTGCAGAGGAGAAGAGAGAGGAGTGCCAGAGGCAACATGAACTTGGAGAAGCTACAACTCCGACCAGTGGCACCAGAGCAGGTAAGTGGCTTGGGTTTAACTGGGACTTCAGGACTCGGTTACAAATTGAATTCCAAATTAATAGCCGAGTTTAAAGAGGGGGAGGATATGGTTGCCTATTTAAATTCTTTTGAAAAAGTTTGTATTCAGGCTAAAATTCTTAGAGAGTTCTGGAGCTTCCAGCTATCCCCGCTACTTACCGGGAAAGCTCGGGATGCATTGGGTCAAATGGACAATGAGGACAGTGATGATAACAGCAAACTTAAAGCTGCACTGTTAAAAAAGTTTGAATTAACTGCTGAATCATACAGAGCTAAATTGCGGAAGCTCAGGAGAAGCCCTAACATGAGCTACGAGGAGCTAGCCACGAAACAACGTCAGTTTTTAAAATGTTAGTGGGAAGGAATTGAGGCAAACTCTGTTGATAAAATTGAAAATGTGATTTTATTAGAACAGTTTTATTGGGCATACCCAGCAGAGCTAAAAATCTGGCTAGAGGACCGAGATCCCAAAACAGTGCAAGAAGCTGCTGAACTCTCAGACCACTATGCCAAGAGCAGACCTGCTCTGAGAGTGAATGGGGCAGGCGTGGCAGAGCAGAAAAGGAAGAGTGTGCCTTCAGGGCAGCTAAAACCTTCACTGCCTCCACAGACACCAGTTAGCCCCAGGTTTCAGAGAAAAGATTTCTCTGAGAGAAGAAACAAATGCTGATTGTGTAAAGAAACTAGGCATATTGCCAGACAGTGTCCCAAAAAGGTGAGCAATAATACACAACCGGGTGCTAGAAAAGAAGTGGTTTGTTTGTGTGTCCCTGGAAGCATGCCAGTGAACATGAGTGAACACATGCACCCAGTCATGGTGAATGGTGTACAGACACAGGGGTTAAGGGACACTGGGGCATCCCTGACCTTGGTAAAGGGGGATCTGGTACAGCCTGGTCAGCTTATACCCAATAAATACATCACTGTACAGGACTTTGCAGGTGGGGAGAAAACATTGCCCCTCGCTAGGGTTCTCCTAGACTGGGGTGAAAGAGGGGGGGACTGTGCAACACGTAGCTGTAGCCCAAACCTTAGCAGTAGATGTGATCCTGGGCAACAATCTCAAACAAGGGATTGTATGTGCAGTTACCCGTAGCTAAGCAGCAAGGGAACATTGTAGTTCCCTGAACCCCACAGAAGCCTTGTGGAAACCACTGAGAGGCTGGTTCCTCAGCCTGTGTCTTCAGATGGGGAGACTAATGAAAAGGGGGTAGAAATTTCACCGGTAGCAAGTAACCACACAACTATGGAAGGTTTCTCCGAAGAGGGAGGGGTGACCCATTGCCAGAGGGTTGGGACTGACAGTGATCCTGAGTGCCCTGATGCTAGTGCTAGGGACCCTAGTTTAGCGACTGAAGGGGATCTGTCCCATGCCTTGGGAATGTGTGAGGGGTTCACAGCTGTTCAGAGAAGTGACCCTAGTTTAGAGAAGCTGAGGGCTTGGGTAGACTCAGACGGAGCACAGGAAGGTGATGGCATACATAAGGTTTATTGGGAAAATGGACTTATGTATACTCAGGCTGTGCAGACAGAGGGAGGGATGCTAGGCAGGCAGCTTGTCATTCCTCAGGGGTATCGTGAGCAGTGGCTCAAAATTGCACATGATATTCCCTTGTCTAGTCATTTGGGAATTGTGCGCACTACACAGTGGTTAGCCCAGAATTCCTACTGGTCTAACTTCACCCAGCAGGTAAAGGAGTATTGCAGGTCATGTCACTGATGCCAAGAAATAGGGAAGGTGGGCAAGAAAACCCAAGCCACCCTGATTCCATTGCCAACAGTAGAGGAGCCATTCCAGAAGATAGGAATGGATATTGTGGGGCCTTTAAATACCCCCAACTCCTCAGGGAAGAGATTCATCCTAACTGTGGTGGATTTTGCCACCCGGTACCCAGAGGCAGTCACCCTATCCTCACTGAGAACAGACAAAGTGGCAGATGCCTTACTTGGGATTTTCTCCCGTGTTGGGTTTCCGCAGGAGGTAATCGCTGATCGAGAGGGTTCTTTCATGTCGGACCTGATGAAATGTTTATGGAAGAAGTGTGGGGGGAGGTGCAGAGATGCATGACACCATATCACCCACAAGCCAATGGGCTGTAGAAAGATTCAATGGTACACTAAAGTCAGTGCTCCGGGCAATTGCTGAACAGCATGGGAGGGACTGGGAGAAATACCTTCCCCACCTGTTGTTTGCTTACAGGGAGGTGCCCCAAGAGTGGACAGGATTTTCCCCCTTCAAACTCTTATATGGATGCCAGGTAAGTCGGCCCCTAGACTTGATCTGGGAGGACTGGAAAGGCAAGCACGCCACCCAGGGAACTCCCATTGTGGATTATGTCCTTAGGTTTAGGGAAAGGCTGAAGGAGCTTATGGGGACAGCCCAGAGTAACCTGGTAGCTGCCCAACAGAAACAAAAAGTGAGGTATAACCGCAGAGCCAGAGCTCGCTCTTACATGGTGGGTCAGGAAGTCATGGTCCTTATTCCGGTCTGGAAAGACAAGCTGCAAGCTGATTGGGCAGGACCGTACAAAGTGGTTAGGAAGGTAAATGACGTGAACTACATTGTGGAGTTACCTGACCGGAGACAGACAGAAAGGATGTACCATGTCAACATGATGAAGCCATATGAAAATAGGGCTGACATGGTGTTCGTAGTGTGTAGTCATGGGGAGGAGACAGATGAAGGAGACCCCCTTCTGGATTTGCTGGAAGAAAGTAAGCATGAGCCCTCTGTAGAGGCAGTAAAATTGTCTCCCCAGCTGGCCCCGGACCAGATCCAGAAAGTAGGGGAGGTTTTAGCAGACTTTGCCCCTTTGTTTAGCGCCAAGCCTGGACTAACCCCCTTAGCGACACACGATGTGGAGACAGGGACACAGATGATCATACAGTGGACAGCATATCAGGTGTCAGAGGCTGTCCAAAAGGACATTAGGAGGGAAGTGGAGAGGATGCTAGATTTAGGGGTAATCCAGAGATCCCACAGCCCCTGGGCCTCACCCGTAGTCCTTGTACCAAAGCCAGATGGCTCTACTAATTTCTGTGTGGACTATCGTGGACTGAATGCAGTCTCGAAGTCAGATGCCCACCCGATGTCCCGGATGGATGAACTCCTGGACAAGTTGAAGGGGGCGACCTACCTTATGACCACTGACCTGACAAAGGGGTATTGCCAGGTAGAGTTGACAGACAGAGCTAGGGAGAGGTCAGCCTTCATTACTCTGAAAGGCTTATTTGAATTTAAAGTAATGCCTTTCAGAATGAAGAACGCCCCAGCCACTTTCCAAAGGTTGGTGAACCAGGTGTTAAATGGTACTGAGTAGTACACTGTGGCATACCTGGATGACATTGCCATCTTTAGTGCCAGCTAGGAGGAACACATTTCCCACCTTAGGGAAGTGCTGGGCAGGATACAGAGGGCCGGGCTCACTGTCAAAGCCGAAAAGTGCCAGGTGGCCATGGGAGAGGTGGCATACCTAGGGCATGTGGTAGGCCGGGGACAGCTCCATCCTAACCAAATCAAAATAGAGGTAATCCAGGTGTGGCCCAGACCAGAAATGCAGAAGTAGGTCAGGAGATTCCTAGGGACAGCAGGGTACTATAGAAAATTTGTACCCAATTACAGTGCCCTGGCTGCTTCCCTATCTGACCTGACAAAGCAAAGGATGCCCAAGAAAATTACCTGGGACCCAGCCTGTGAGGAAGCCTTTTCCAAACTAAAGGAGACACTGTGCAGTGCTCCTGTTTTGACAAGTCCTGTCTATAGCAAAACCTTTATAGTTCAGACTGACGCCTCCGACGTGGGTATTGGGGCAGTACTGAGTCAGACATCCAGCCAAGGGACAGATCACCCAGTAGTGTACCTGAGTAGGAAGCTACTTTCCAGGGAGCAAGCATACTCTATGGTGGAAAAGTAGTGTCTTGCCATAGTGTGGGCCCTCAAGAAGCTGGAGTCATACTTGTATGGGCAGCATTTTGTGGTACAGACTGACCACAACCCCCTGGTTTGGCTGACTCAGATGGGAAAGAACAATGGTAGATTGCTAAGATGGAGTCTTGCTTTGCAAGGGTATGATATGACAATCGTACATAGAGCTGGAGCCAGTAACCAGAACTCAAATGGTCTGTCCTGCATGTACGAGGAGTGACCTGATTTAGGAAGCTCATCCCATGCAGGGGATAGAGCCCCCAAATTCAGTCTGGGTGGGGAGGAATTGTGACACTTGGATGGCTGGTTCTGATCACTGTATCATTTTTTGTAATATAAAAATGTGTATGGACTGTCTCTCATGAGAAATGCTGAAACAGCATGTGAAATCACACACACACACACAGGTTTTAGATACAAGGTGTTACGTGGAAGGCCAGAAGCTAATTACAGAGTAGAACAGGCCTTGATCAGGAATCTTCTGTTTTTCTAAGTTAATTATAGCTTTAACTGCTAAAAGGGAAATCAGTATCCCTTTTATGACATTTCGAGGGGGAAACCAGGTTAAGTACACTGTTGTGAAATCATAAAGATGCCTTGATGTCCTGGGAAGGGGAAGATGCTCATGAGATCAAAAAAATGTCATTTGAATAAGAACATGAGTTATGCTGAGGTTGCAGAATTTATTACTTGGAAAAGACATCCTGTTTTTATATAGATATATTTTTTTTATATATTCTGACAGGGAGAAGCTAGATGACCTCATGCAAATAGGTGGGGAAAACCAGCTTTTAAACATTATTCTGTTTTCCTTCAGAGACATAAATGTTTGGACTCTGACAAAGAAACTTCTACAGCACTGTGAGATAAGAATACCTTAGAACAGATAAGTCTAACTGTATTAGTGGCAGAAATCTGCACTTTTAAACCTGATTTGTTTAAGTGATTTGTATGTTTTGTGATATAATAGTTCTGTATATTATGGGCTGGATATTCAAAAGGGTTGCGCCATGCGCAATAGGGTTGCACCTGCGCAAGTCCAAAATTGCGCCATTCTGCCATATTCAGCAGGAGGCAGTTGCGCCCCCCAAGTCAAGCTGAGCAACAGCGCAATGCAAATGAATGCATGCTGAACCGGAGGGGGAGGAACCATGCATAAACTGCACAGCCCGATATTCAGTGGGCTGTGCAGAGTTATGCAGGCACAACCCCAACCTGCACCCTGCACAACTTTGAGCAAAAAAAAAGGAGTAAGTCGAGGGCCACCCACAGGTGAGCTGCCGCATTGCAGGGCGCAACACAGCAGCTGCCACCTGTGGGTGGCCCTCAACCTACTCCCTGTGCCCCCCCTGCAGCCCAATCGTGGGCATATAGTAACTCCCCCCGACTGGCCTGATCGCTGGCATATGTTGAAAATATCCCCCAACTGGCCCAATCATGGGCATATGTGTAAAATAGCCCCCAACCCCCTGACTGGCCCGATCATGGGCAAAAGTGAAAAATAAAACCCACCTCCGACCAGCCCGATCGTGGCACCAAAGTGTCCAACTCCCCCAGACCATATCCCTGGTGGTCCAGCGGACCGCTAAGCCCGATCGCGGGCTGCATAATGTTTAAACCAAAAAAAAAACATATCCCTGGTAGTCCAGTGGACCGCTAAGCCTGATCGCGGGCTGCATAATGTTTAACCCCCCCAAGAACATATCCCTAGTGGTCCAGTGGACCGCTAAACCTGATCACAGGCTGCAAAATGTTTAAACCTCCCCCAAGACCATATCCCTGGTGATCTAGTGTCCCCACCCACCCACCCAGGCCCCACCACCCCGCCCCCAGCAGCCGCCGACGGCAGCATCCCACCCGCTTGCCGCCCCGCCGCCTACCGACCGACTGCCCGGTAGGGCTGCATGCTCATTGGTGCAGAGCAAGAGCCAATGGGTAGCCTGTTGCATAGGTAGTTCAGACATGTGAATGAATAAATTCATTCACATATCTGGACTGCTCTTGTACGGTATGGGCTGCACGCCCATTGGCTCTTGCCTGCACCAATGGGCGTGATTCACCGGCAGTCAGTTGGCAGGTGGCGGCAGCAGGCGGTGGGATGCTGCTGCCGCCGCCGCCGGGGAGCGGGTGTGGGCCGTGGGTGGGTGGGGTGGGGACACCAGATCACCAGGATATGGTCTTGTGGGGTTAACATTGTGCAGCCCGCGATCGGGCTTAGAGGTCCACTGGACCACCAGGATATGTTCTTGGGGGTTGACACTTTGCTGCCCGCGATCGGGCCAGTCGGGGTGGAGGGATTTTTTACACTTTGCCCGGAATCGAGTTGCAGGGGCGCCGGTCCCCAATGGCTGCTGCCTGGCAGGGGCAGCCAGTGCAAACTTCAGGATCGGCGCACCTGCATGATATTGGCATGCAAATGGAGCTATAATAGATGCAAACGGCCCCTGCGCCTTTGCATGAATTATGGCCCCATTTGCATGTCACCTTTTGAAAATGGGAAATTTGCGCATGGCGCAATGGTACTTGTGCCACCGCAACTTGAATGCTCCACTCTGACCACTTGCGGTGGTGCAAGTTCCACTGCGCCATGCACAGTGGCTGTGGCTGGGTCGTGATATTCAAAGGAGTTGCTCAATAGCACAACTCCTTTGAATATCACCCCGGCCACACCCCTGCAGAACTATTTTGTGCAGCGCAAGGGCTTGCGCCACAAAATAGCACAGTTTGAATATCCAGCCCTATGTGTTACGTATTTGTTTATCTATTTTAGTAAAACTCTGGTTTTAGAGCTTACTTGGTCTGTCTTTGATTTCTTTCCTTTATAAGTAGAGTATAGTACTTTTACAGAATACCTTTCCTCACTACCTCCTTCCGCTGATCAAATTCTGGTGGGTGACTTAAATGTCAACTGGCTCAGCCCCTCCTCCTCCTCTACCTGAGACTCCTTTTCTGCAATAGACCTAACGCAACTAGTTACCCACCCTACCAGGACTAACCCCAAAAGAGGCTCCAGTACCCTGCTTGATGTGGTACTCACCAACCGTCCTAATCGGATCCCCAATGTACAAGTCCTCCCAGACTCTCTCAGTGATCACTCCCCCATTCTATTCCATTGGTCATCCTCAGTCCCCAAACCCATAGCACAGTCCACATGCTGGCGTCGTCTAACACCTGGTGGACTGATAAAACTTAAGGAACTTCTGTCCCAAATTGACTGGTCTCCTATACAGGCAACTCCTGACATCGACACAGCTCTCTCCTTCTTTACCCAAACTTTTAATAATGCCTGTGATATCTTTGCCCCAATGTTGACCCACCGTTCTAAAAGACAGAATGCTCCCTGGGTAATACCAGCTTTGATCCACCAACTCAAACATAGGGACAACCTATGGCACCGTGCCATTGAGACTGGCCGGCCCAGTGACAGGCAGTTATATGCTGCCACCCGAAACAAGTGCACTCGGGCCATCAGAAAGGCCAAGTCTGAGCACTATCGGTCCTCACTCACTGCCTCATGGGGGAACCCCAGAACCTTCTGGGATAACATTAAACAGTTAAATGGGAGTGCACACTCCCCCCACCCACCCAGATCAACATTAATGGCGTGATCTCCTCAGACCCAGCCCTCATAGCCAACCACCTCAACACCTCATTCACTGACCTTAGCCCTATCCTCCCTACAAATTTTTTTGACCCTCCTCCCCCAGCACCTGCCGTAAATCTTTCTCACCCTTATTTTCTCCTCCACCGTGTTTCTGCCCAAGAACTTAGGCCGCACCTTGTCACTGCCCTCAAGAGTAATAGTACAGGCAGTGACACCCTGGATCCGTGTATCCTACGGCTGGTCTTAGACACAGTCCTTACCCGGATCACGTGCCTCATCAACCACTCTCTTTGCCTGGGGAAGGTTTCAACTGCCTGGAAAGTCGTCACTGTCACCCCTATCTTTAAAGGTGGTGATAGGACTGTGGCTGGAAACTATCGGCCAATCTCAATTCTCTCTCCTCTCTCCAAGGCCTTGGAAAAAGTGGTGGCCTCTCAAATCTCTGACTACCTCTCCATCTACAATGTCCTATGTCCTGAGCAGCATGGCTTCTGGAGCAGGCCACAGTACCAACACAGCCCTCCTAGAGTTCTCCAACTTTCTCCACTCCTCCTTAGACAGTGGTTCTTGCTGGTGCGGTCTTCATTGACCTCTCTAAAGCTTTCAACACTGTCTCCCCCCCTCCTTCTTGATGCCCTTAGTCTCTCTGGTTTTGCTGCTGGGCCTATCTCCTGGTGCACCAGTTATCTGTCTGACCACTCACAGCGTGTAAAAATTAATGGGACCTACTCAGACATCTGTCCCATCTTTTCTGGGGTTCCCCAGGGCTCCATTCTGGGCCCCTTACTAGTCTCCCTTTACCTTAACACCCTTCCACGCTCTTGCTCAGGGAACATTCTATTGTACGCTGATGATGCAGTCATCTTTGCCTCAAGTCTTAACCATATTGCCCTCCAGAACTCGCTGCAGAAGTCCTTCGCTGAAGCCGAGGGCTGGTTCGAGGAACACAGATTGGTGATAAATCTTAAAAAAACAAAAACCATGTTCTTCACTCATCCTCAAAATAAGTCCTGCAACTTCAAACTCCTCATTCACTCTGGGTCCTCTTTCCCACTCGAACAAGTTTGCTCCTATAAATACCTAGGGATCCATTTTGACCCCTCCCTCTCCTTCCATGGACACATCGCTGCCCTAGCCACTGCCACTAATATCCGATTGGGCATCTTACATCGGTATAAACACTGCCTCCCCCCGGAGGCTCTTCAACTCACAGTCACCTCCTCTATCCTGTCCCTAGTGATCAGACTGCACTCCATAAAATTCGCACTACTCTGAATAAGGCCTGCAGGTTAATTACTGGGGCACCTAGGCTAACACACACCTGTCTACTGTACGCTAAAGCGCTGGTACTTGATCTTGATGAGTGCCTCAAATATCTGACCTGTACCCTTACAAAAAAGACCCTCCTTGGGCTATCCCCGCCAGGATTGACCACCACCATACGCCGCTCTGTCCCACTAGTTCATACTCAGACCTCTGGGAAAACCTCTCTTGTTATCCCTAGAGCTGGACCTCTCACGGCCAAAGAGTCTTCAGCTTTAGGCCCCTCCTGGTTCAACACACTGCCCCTCCATCTCCGAGCTCCAACTATATACAGGCTTCAAAACTTCCTTACGTAACCACCTTATTAACTCCCGGAGCTGTAATTGCCACTAGTCAAAGCCGTACTCAATACTTATGACAAAGCTTACTACTAAGCTGCTAAGGACAACATAACTCTGGTATTGTTTGCATCAATTCTACCTGTACCAGCTTGTTTGTATCTATGTCTTAAGTTACTGTTATACTGCGTTGTACTGTTATACTGTGTATCTTCGTTTGTCTTACTGTGACAAGGTACCTTTGTAAATGAGCCTATGGCTCAAAGGTTTTCCAAACTGCTGTTTAAATAAATAAATAAATAAACAAATAAATATATATGGTTAAAGCAGACACTGTACATAAGCTTGAATGGTGATACCAAACTGGAAAAAGGTAAGCGTTTTAAATCTGAGGTCTTTTATTACAGTTTTTAGGGTTCGTTTCTATACACCTGGTTAGGTGCCCGTAGGCAGAGATATCTGGCCCCCCGAAGACAGAATTATCTGAACCTATACATTGGGTACACTAGCAAGAGGTTCACAGTTTGAATCCCTCCAAGACTTGAGACCAAAAGTTGATTCGAAACCCACAAAACAGACAAGAGGGTTACCTTGTTCTGTTAACTGTTCACAAGACTGCACTCGGAGGTTGGCACTTTGGGAGTAGAGGGCTGACCTGCTGAGTGGGTTTGTGACAGCGACCTCCACGGGGGTGGAATATACAGATGGACCAAATATTACTACTTTGGTTTATTACTATCTTACTTGACTGTTTGCGACTGCAATGAATTTTCTGCCACTGGATGCATTTCTGAACTCGGTTTCCGTGGTGGCCATTCTTCCCTACTTAGTGCACTTTCTCCAATTTCAGCACCCAAAATAGCACAGGCTAGATCTCACCTTAATGCTAATGCACCTAGCAAGGATGGCGCGACAGCTTAATTCTTTAAATCTTTCGGTTTGATTTTGATAGGCATGTTGGCATTGGTCTTTTATTGGCTATTATGTGACGGCTCAATTACCACTCCTTTTGCTGAAACTGTACAAATATTTCTATATAAGAAGGGTACTGAGGAAGACTTGAACAAGTGGAGGCCTCTCAGCCTTTTAAACACAGACTTCAAAATGTTTATGAATGTCCTTAACAGTAGATTGTCCCTGATTTTGAACATACGAACACACAAACTTGCCAACAGATAATGACCTTATGGTCTATCAAGTCTGCTCGATTGTGCAGCAAGCAGCCCTTATAGTGCAGCTGCCCATCCCTCCCCTCTACACCCCCTCCAGTGACCTTCCCCCTTACCTTGTCCCATCCCCTTTTGAAGCAGCCCACTGTTCTACAGGATACCACTTCCTCTGGCAATGCGTTTCACCCAGACACCACCCTCTCCATTGAAAGGTGTCTCCTCATTTCCCTCCTGAAACTTCCCTTTTCCAATCTCAGATCATGCCTTCGAGTGTCCCTCCCCCTCCTTAATTTGGAAAGCCCCCTCATGCCCATCTTTTTTATTCCCTTCATGTATTTGAAGGTTTCAATCATGTCCCCCCATACCTTCTCGCCTCCCAGGAGTACATGTGCAACTCCATCAGCCTGCTGTCGTAGGGTAAGTCCCCTAGCCATGAATCATTTTTGTTAGCTCTGTGGTGCACCCCCTCCAGTAGCCTAATGTCCTTCTTCAAGTCCAGTCACCTGAAATGCACACAGTACACCAAGTGTGGTCTAACCAGTGACCTATATAGTGACAGGATCACCTCCCCCTCCAGGAGGATATGCCTCGGGTAATACACTGTGCTGAGTTGTTCATTGTTCCTTTATGATCACCCGCCGATCCTTCTCTTCTTCCATCTTGGCAAGTTGAATCCCCCCCTAGCTGGTAGCTCCTCCTTGCGTTTTTTGTGCCAAAATGTAGCACCTTGCATTTCTTGGCCTTGAGCCCCAGCTGCTAAGTGTCTGACCAGGCCTCCAATTTTGCCAGATCATCTTGCAATCCCTGTCAACCTTCTAAGTCATCCACTACTGTTCCCATCTTGGTATCATCTGCAAACAGACTAATCTTGCTCTTGATTCCTATTGAGATGTCTACTATGAAGACCCAAACAACACTAGCCCCAGTACAGAGCCCTATGGCACCCTGCTTGTCACCACCCTGGGAAATGAGAGCTCCCCTCTCATCACCACCCTCTGCTGTCTCCCTTGCAGCCAGTTCCCTTCCCATCCCACCATCTTCACCTCTGCCCCTGTGCCTTCCAGTTTACTTCCTAGCCTCCCATGTGGCACTGAATTGAATGCCTTACTGAGGTCCAGGTATAGGACATCCACTGCATGGCCCCTGTCTACTTGCTTGGTCAACAAATCATAGTACTCCACCAGGTTGGTCCAACAGGATCTACCTGAAAAAAAACATGCTGTCTACTGTGCAGCCCACTAACCTCTAGGAAGGAAACCAGTCTCTTCTTCAGCATTCCCATGGTGGATGTGAGGCTTACCGGTCTGTAGTTCCCTGGCTCACCCTTGGGGCTGCTCTTGTGGATGGAGGAGCACCACATGCACCATCTCCAGTCCTGATGTTCACTCCCTGAGTCCAAGGAGGCATTGAACAGGTCTGCCAAGAGTTCTGCCAGGGCTTCTGCCATTTTGGAAACTGTTATTTCCCCCTTTTCAAACATACTCAGTTCTAGGATGCCATATTTCTGATCATTTAAATTTATTTCAGGAAATAATGGGTTTGGGTGACCATAATGAGGTTACCAGGTATGTTTTGTCACTGGATCAAGAAAAGGCCTTTAATAAAGGGTTGCTACTTGTTTGCTGTTCTGGCCCATTATGGTCTCTCTACCCCATTCTGTCATTGGTTACATAAATTGTACACTGCGACCTCCATTTTGCCTTCAGTTAGTTGGCATCCTGTACCTCAGATGCTCTTTCACGCTGGGGTCCATCAAGGGTGCCCCTTAGTCCCCAACGTTATACTTCAATTTCAGTTTTATTTTTTATACTGGAAAGTATGTGAACAAAAATGCCAGTTTTCACAAATGTCCAGTGGTACAGAAATTCTATGATACAGAGAAAAAGGTAAAAAGAATATTTGCAAAATGTTATGGTATTTACAATAAAAATAGTGTATATGACAGGATCACCTAGATTAGAAAAAAAAAATACAGAGCACACAACAACAGAGCCAAAATACAGATACATATAAACTCTATGGTAACTCAAGGGTTGGTGGACATATGGTAACTCAAGGGTTGGTGGACATTTTGGGGGGTTGTCTACCAGGGCAGGCACAGGTGGTGAATTGGAGGAGGTGGTCCTTGAGGGAGGAGGTAGATGAGACAATTGAACTACTGGCCTGAAGTTCAGGGGGAAGTTTATTGTAAAACTTAGGGCCCTTGTCCTTGATGGAGTTCTGTACATGCTTGATGCGGTAAAAAGGGTTGTCAAAGATATGATAGGCTCTTGTACTGTGCTTGGGAATTGATAAGGGGAAAAGGGAGTTAACACTGACTGGCAGCAAGTTATGGTGAACTTTGTGTAGGAAAGAGAGCATTTTAAGTTGGAACCTGCTGTCAAGGGTGAGCCAGTTGAGGAAGGCATAGAGGGTACAGTGATGGGTCATCAACAGGAGGCCAGACATGAAATGTGCAATATTATTATATGTAGTGCTCAGTTTGGAGAAAAGGGGGAATGTGGGGTTGGGGGGAAGTAGACAACAGAGCCATAATCAAGGAGGGGCATGAGAAGGCAGCTGGTGAGGCGTAGTATGGAGATGGGGATAAGGAACTTTCTGATTCAATAAAAGAGACCTAGCCTCATATGGATTTTCTTGATGAGGTTGGTAATATGGCTATTGTAGGACAGGTGAGGGTCTAAGTACAGTCCAAGGAATTTGAATTCATAGACTTGGTCTATAATGTTTACATGACGAATTGCAATGCCCAACAAAGCAATGATGACAACAACAACACTTTATCAGATGACTGCATAAGAAAGAAATTGCTATCTCTGAAGGGAAAAACTTGCCCAGGCCCCGACAACATTGCAGTACATTTATTGTATCTACTAGTTGATTGTTTGGTCCGTCCCCTGAGATTACTATTTGAAGCATGCCTTTCTAATAACTTAGTGCATGAAGAGTGGACAAAAGGCACATGTAATACCCATACATAAAAAAGGCCCCAAATCAGATTGAGAAAATTATAGACCAATCAGTCTTACCTCCTCCATCTGCAAAATTCTTGAAAGTCTGATTAAAGATATAATGACATCTGTCCACGACAGTCAAGACCCTGAGCAGCATGGCTTTAAAAAAGGCAAAGGGTGCCTAACAAATCTTATGTGTTTTCACAAAACAATTAGTTATCAGCTTGACAATAATATTCCCTGCACCATTATCTTTATTGATTTCATCAAGGTCTTCGATTCCATGCCCCACAGGGTCCTAACAACTAAACTTCAAAAATGTTCTATTAATAAAAATATTACCAATTGGATAAGCAACTGGCTCTAAAACAGAATGCAAAGAGATTTAATTAATGGGCTCCCATCTAAACAATATCAAGTTTCTAGTGGGATCCCACAAGGCTCTGTCCTGGGTCCTTGTCTTTTTCAGGCATTTGTTTCAGATATGACCAGCACTTGCATCTCAGCTGCAATAAAATATGCTGATGATGTAAATATTAGTGGATCTTGCACCAATATGGAACAGGCTAATACTATCCAAAGTGACTTGGATAAAATAACTACCTGGATTAATACTTAGGGCATGAAATTAAATACAAACAAATGCTAAGTCATGCACCTTGGTCCACTTAATCCAAAAGTCATGTATGCCCTCTGAGGCTCTTCTCTGAAAAAAGGAAAAAATACTGATGAAAAAGATCTAGGTATCATCATCTCAAATGATTTAGGTCACTCCACACAGATATATGAAGCTGTTAAAAAAACAATGCCAAAAAGTGCAAGGTCATGCACATAGGAAAGAAAAATCCAAGAAAGGAGTATTACCTAGGAGGTGAAAGATTGGTGGCCCAAAACCAGGAAAGAAATCTGGGAATTATAATCTCGGATGACTAGAAGGTTAGTAAGCAGTGTGAGAAGGCAACACTGAAGGCCAACAGAATGCTTGGCTGCATTGGGAGGGGAATCAAGAGCAGGAGGAGAGAGGTGGTGCTACCACTGTACAGATCTCTGATCAGGCCTCACCTGAAATACGGAGTCCAATTCTGGAGGCCTCACCTCAGGAAAGACATTGACCAGGTGGAAACAGTACAGAGAAAGGCAACAAAAATGATTCAGGGTCTGCAGTACATGTCCTACAAGGAAAGACTTGGGAACGAAATATGTACTCCCTTGAGCAAAGAAGAGAGAGAGAGGACATGATGGAAACACTCAGGTACATAAAGACATTAACATGGTACAGGCACAGGAACTTTTTCACTTCAAGAAGGGCTCCAGAACCAGGGGACATGACCTCAGGCTGCAAGGAGGGAGGTTCTCTAGCAACACCAGGAACTTTTTCTTCACAGAGGGTGGATGCCTGGAACAGCTCGCCCCAAGAGGTTGTGGGGGTCAACCCTGTGGGGGGATTCAAGAATGCATGGGATAGACACAAGGCAGCCCTGACTACAAAGGGCAATTATAGCATCAAAATAGGTCTAAAACAAATGGGCAGACTAGATGGACCTAGCGGTCCCTTTCTGTCATCAACTTCTATGTTTCTATGTTTCTCTGTTTCAAATAAAGTGATCGGGTCGATAAAACAGAATATTAAATCTAGAGACCAAAAAGTAATGATGTCCCTGTATAGAGCTTATGTGAGGCACCATCTTGAACACACTTCTCACCACTGATGCCCTCATAAAATATCCGATTGTAATCTTTTAGAAGTCCAAAAAAAATACACTAAACATATACATGGACTTTATACTTTATCATATGAAAACTGACTTAGCTGAAATCTAATAACATTGACTACACGTCATCTTAGAGAGGATCTTCTCTTTCTATTTGATATCATTCAGGATCCCTATTTGATGATGGAGCTAGGTCTTGAATTTAAAGATACTGGCCACAATACCAGAAACCATCCTCTTCAGTTAACAGGGAAACATTTTAATCACTCCAACAGAAAATTTTTCTTCACTTTAAGAGTCATAAACCCATGGAATGAATTACCCCTTGAAATTATCATTAGCAAAACAAAAACAGAATTCAAAAAACACCTTGACAACTTTTTGCTCTCAGGGCATAGCCTACAATATTATACATCTTAATTCTACAGGCGCATTCATGGGCTAGTTCAGCCTCCTAGCTCCTTTCCTACCTTAGTATGAATCTTAGTATGTTACCAAGATTGTCTGAAAAGGATCAGCCCATGAAGATAATAAACTTGGTCTTCTTGGAGTTGAAAACCATGCCTTTGCCAGAGAACAAAGTGTGTAGTTTGCTGAAGTCAGCCTGCAAATCACTGAACACTGTGTCCAGGTTACTGTTGCTTCAGTACCAGGCCACGTCGTCAATGTAAAGAACTAGTTGGGTGGTTTGGCAGATGAAAGTGAAGTTACTGATGAAGAGCAAGAACAGGAGTGGGCCCAGGATGAAGCCTTGGGGTGCCCCATATTTAATCGGACATTCAGCAGAAAAATGACCATTGATATTAGTTTTCTGTGATCTGCTAGAGAGGTAGCTTCTGACCCATTTGGTGTATTTTCAGATACAGTATGTGGAAGCCCTTGAGGGTGTCCAGAAGAAGGCCATGGTCAACCAGGTCGAACACTTTGGACAGGTCCAAGAAGACAGAGCCTGTGTACTGCCCCTTATCGCGTGTCTTGAGGATTTATTTATTTATTTAGCTTTTGTTAACCAGGTAAGTACACTAGACAAGACAATTGCCTATTTTCAGGTACAACCCAGGAGAGTACAGGAATTACAGATGAAGTACATAGGATGACATGGTACAGGTAAGAACAGCAAGTAGGACAAAAGTGCGTAACAAAAAATACAAAAATACAGGAATTAGGCATTTTACAGTTCGAGGGCAATATAACATAGATTAAGGTAGACTATCTAGGATATCACTGGTGAACCTGACCAAGGTGGTTTCGGTGCTTTGTCCGGATCTGAAACCATGCTGGACAACAGAGAGCAAGTTATAGTGGTTGAGGAAGACAGTGAGCTGGGTATGAACAACTTTTTCAATGATTTTGGAGAGGGGAGAAAGAAGGGAGATAGGTAGGTAATTCCCTACTTCATTCCTTGACCCTGACTTGAATAATGGCTTGACGGTGGCTGTTTTCCAGGTGCTAGGGAGACAGCCGGAGCAGAGTGAACAATTTAGTATGTTGGTGATGGGGACTGCTAATGAACTAATGGTCAGTTTAAGGATTTTAAAGTCGATTTCGTCCACCCCTTTGCTGGATTTAGGATTGTTACTTTAGATGAGCTTTATGGTGTCCAAGGGTTTTAGGACCATAAAATAGAATCTGGGCTTGGGATCAGACATAGTATTCCGGGGGGGGGGTGAATGAGGGGAGAGGGAGGGAGTGGAGGGGAAGGTTTATATTTATTGTGGTCACCAAAGAATGAGTTGAAAATGTTTGCTACTTCTGAGGGGTCGTTGGTCTGCATACCACCATGAATCACAGTGATAGGTTCAGTATTCTTGGGCTTCCCGAGTAGTGAGTTGAGTGTAACCCAAAGTTGACAGGAGTTGGATGTTTCCCTGAGTTGTTTGTTATGGAAAAAGTCAATCTTGGCTTTTCTGATGACTGATTTGCACTTATTGTGGAGTGCTTTGTAGAGGGAGAGCTGGGTAGCATCTTTCTGCTTGATGTCATGGGCCCAGGCCTTGTCCTTGGTCCTCATCAATTTAATAATGCCAGACAATACCCATTCATTAACACGTCCCTTAACCTTGATTTTTTTCAGAGGTACATATTTGTTGCATATAGTGTTGAGGATAGTAGAGACTCTGTCAAGTATAAAGCCAAGGTTACCCAATGCAGCGCTAAATGACTAGTCGACTAGGCTGAGACTGTATGTTGTATTTTCAATGGCGTTATTGGCCCAGCATTTAGAGAAGATGAACTTGGTGGGGGGGGGGTTGGGGCACTAGGATGACCATAGACAGTAGGTGGCATAGTGATCATGATGCAGTCCAGCAGTATTCTGGAGTCGGTGATGCGGGGGAGTTGGATACAATGACCCAGTCGATTAGCGATGAGTCCCCATCGTATAATTTGACCTTGTGGCTATGGAGATAAGCTGGTGAAGGCCGAGGTTGATGATGCAGGATTTGGTGGTGTCAGCTTGACTGGAGACCCAATTTATGTTGAAGTCACTGAGAAGAACCCACTCCCTGTTAAAAGGGAGGGAGGGAGTGTTTGAGGGTAGCAAGGACTCCAGGTCGGTGGGAGGGGTTCCTGAGGGGGGGAAGAGAGGTGGTACTGAAGGTAAGGGTTTTATTTTGTCTGAGAAATAGGTTAATGGCAACAGTCTCAAGCAGGATGAACTCAGAGCTGAGACTATGTTTGGTGAAAGAGAACTTGCTGGAAATGAAGAACATGCAGCCACCCCCTTTTTTTCCCATCTGTCTAACCTGACAGAAATGAATCTGCTGAGTTTGACCTCCCCATCAGCATTTTTGTGAGACAGACAGTTTTCTGACAGTGCAATAATGTCAAGTCATTTACAGCTACTTGTTGTATTGACCTTATCTTGTGTACAATTCAACTGCATCCTCAAATTCGTGGTATTCTCTCTCCGTTTGACTCCCTTGAGATTAAGATCACTGCTTATGTGGATTATGTCACCTTATTTGTTAATGTTGTTCATTATAGATGTCTCACCCTTGGTGTTTTTCCTTTTTTTACTCCACTTTCTGGAGCCCAATTGAATTTGCATAAATGTAAAGGCCTGATTGTTGGTGCTAATGTGGGGGATACTACCTCTATTGAAGATATTACTGTGTCCTCCATGCCACTTAAAATCCTAGGGGTTACTTTCAGTCCCAGGGATATGACTTTACTTAATTGGGAAGAGTGGCTCACCACTTGTGCTACAAAAATCCAGATTTTGAAATCTTGGCAACAGCCCAAAAAGAAAAATGTTGCAGTTTTAAAGAAATTCGTTTTACATATTTTCTCACACCTCAGTATGGTCTTCCCCGTACCCAAATCCCTGGAGATCCATTTTTATAGTTTGTTTTACCAGCTAGTTTGGGGCAGTCGGCTGAATCCAATCAAGAGGAATGTCTTGCACTTTCCCTCAACAGTGGAGGCCTGAGTTTGGTGACTTCCTTTGTTTTTACTTCTTGTGTTTTTTTGCCTTGGAACATTTCTCCATTCCTGGCTCCTGGTACTAAGATTTGATATCTTTTATGCACAATTAGATGGACCTATTTTTGCCTTCCTGGACCTCTTGTACCTTCCCTCCCTCTTTGAATCACCATGCCTTGCTGTATGTATGCATACTGGTAGACAAGGTAAGGAGGTGAACAGTACCTGCCCGCCACCTTGGAACCCTGCATAGGAGACATCTCTATGCTGACATTATGGATGGTAATTTTGTTGCAACTCCTTTCTAACCTTGACTTCCCAAGACTGCTTATCTAATTGTATATTCAGCTCTGACTGATGTAAGAACCCCTCCCAAAAAGTGGGATGTTCTCTGGCTGAGAGTCAAACAAGGCAGCCGAGCACCATTACCTGAACAATCCAAATGATCCACTCTGGAACTGGATAGAGAAGCAAATATGTTTAATGCCCATGTAGTGACAGCAAAAAAAAAAAATAAAACAAGGTGCTACGTAGGTGCATGACCCCATACTCACAAGTACCGACCAGTTTTGCACATGCGTGCTTCCTCAGGGATAGCCTTAACCTCAGACAGACCTCATTTAAATCATGAAGTCATTTAAAGAAACAGTGACTCAGAAAACACCAAGTGAATAAAAAAGTTATCATAAAGCATATGAGCTTAAGGAAGTGTGTCAACTAGATGAAGGGCTACATTTTTGCCAATTAATTTGTGGGCCACCTTGCTAGTAAAGCTCCAAGCAACTTTTTAACTGACAGAAACTGATAACTAGCAGTGGAATTTTAAACCAACTACAGTTAGGGACAATCACAACTAGTCAGAAAACCTCTGGTCATATTTATTACATACTGGATGCTGATATGTGGAGGCACAAAAAAGGCACAAAAATAGGAACTGGATATAGTACATAGCTGAATTACAAACTATAAGATTACTAATAAACAAATGAGTCAACTTAAGTTACAGCAGTTTCGCATCATAGGTTAATACTGTGTTTTCCTATTTTTCTGATACAGCATAATATCCAAATTATCATTCAGACCTGGGTACTGCAGGGAACCCAGCTGGAAAATCCCAAAACTTTCCCTACATGGCAACAGATTGTCTATGTCTCCTCCTCTGGTACCAACATTGGCCTTTTCGATACCACAAAAAGTGAACTCATGAATACTGGTGTCCCCAGCAGACATAATGGGCTAGATAATCAAAGGGGTTGCACCTGGCACAACTGAGTTGTGCCAGCACAACCCCAGAACTGTGCCCTGGGGCAATATTCAAAAGTGGGAATTGCACAGCACAATTCCCAATGCGCCAGGTTGCAAAGATAATGGATGTGTATATGGCACATCTCCAAGGGGCATGCCCATGCATATGCAGCACATCCTGATATTCAGCCTGGGATGTGGAGCACATCTGCTGGCACAATCCTGAGATGTGCCACATACCTGGGTTCAAAGGTGAGCCCGTAAGAAAAGGATCAAGTGCTGTCCACCCACTGGTGGGTCACTGTATTCCAGTGCACAACACAGCAGCTGCCAGCTGTGGGTGGCCCCCCCCCAACACCGTGCACAAGCACACACAATAGGCCCTAGTATTCTAATGGTAACCCCTTCCTCGTCCAACCCTTCGATTGCCATTGTTTCTATAAAACACATATCCCTGGTGGTCCAGCAGTACCCCCCCCTCTACTCCCTTAGCACCGATTGCCATAATTTAATATCAACAACTGCCCTGATAGTCTAGTGGTACCCCCCATTCCCATCCTGATCCACAGATCACTGTCGTAGTTAGTAATGAAATATCTCTGGTGGTCCAGTGGTTCCCTGCTCCCCACTCCCCACCTGAATCCTTGATCACTGGTGAATTAGTAATCTACACATCCCTGGTGGTCCACTGGTAAACCCCCCCACACTTGGACCCCCAGCCATCCCAGCTCCCCTCGGTCATTGGTGGGCAGTATACCCTCCCGCTTACCACTGTGGCTGACCACCGAATGAAAGCATACAGTTGGAGCACCACACTGTGGACCAATGGGCTTGCAGTGCATACTGTAATAATTCACAACTTTACAAATGAAGTCATGCTGGTTAACTAGGATCTGCAGCTTATCCACTAGGTAAGGAAATGGGCAGACTGGGTGGGCCAAGCGGTCCTTATCTGCCATCAAATTCTATGTTTCTATGTTTCTATATTCATTCACAAAGTTGTGAAGTATTACAGTATATGCATTGAGGACGTTTTGATGGTGGACTCCGATGACATAGTACAAACTTCAGAATTACCCCTCCCAGATGCAAGGACTTTCACTGATGCTGAGGTACAGTTACAAACAGCTTTGGATAGAAAAAAATTGAACATGTTGTCTCTAGTTGCTGAAGAAGAAGTGATTTTTTGATGAGAGCAAGAGAAACTGCAAATGCTACAGGGCCATGGTAACCCACTGCTGAAATATTCACCCCAGTTGACAATCAGGTGAAAGCTGCCAGGCTCGATGATGCAGTGTCATTAAAGGAGCTGTGCCTGGATTGGGTTTCACTGAAGGAATGCACTGTACCTACCTTTTCTGTAAGTAGAGCTACAAACGTAAAAGACACGATTATGCATAGTTCTACTCTACTCCTGGTGTGACAAATGTTATAACAACTCTGCATTCCAAGGTTTCAGGGGGTCATGTGGATATGGACAATGGTAATGCTACAGACTTCACTTCTCCTGTTTCTGAAATTCATTTTAATTATCCAGTTACTGCTTTGAAATGACGTAGGACTGGCATAGCCACCTTGCTCATCAATAAAGTTCACTCTGACAAGACTTTGAGGAATCTAAGGTGCACAAATAAATCAGCAGCACATCTGTACTCCCCCTACCCCCTCCAACTGGTCACTGGTTAGAGCACTGCATGGAGCATGTTTTAACAGGGACACAATTGGGCAATAACATCCATAGCTCTGTCTTCCTCTATCAGACCCCTTAGGTTTACAAGCCAATCTTTCCATGGTTTCTCCTATGTTTGACAGCCTATTTGAAAGTGCACTAACAGTTTCTACCTCACATGCCACTGTTTTCTGTTTCTCCTGCAGTGCCAGCCACTCCCCCCCCACCACTCACAGACTCAGAAAACATGCAGTGAATCACTGGTGGATCCAACAGGGAACAGGGTGAATAAGATTGAGCGACTGCAATAACGGTGACTCAGTCTCAGCAGCTGTGTTGTGGGCTACCCTGAAAGGGTAGCGCTGGGAGAGAAGGAAGGTGACCACAACCACACCATGTGGGACAGAAAGGCAGGGAAGGTATGTGGGAGGCAGTGCAGCAGAAGGCTGCTAAGCTGGCTGTGTGGCGTGGTGGTGAGGGTGGCCGGATGTGGAGAAGACGGTGCAGAGTTAGGGTCTGGGGAGGCACAACAATTTTTGCAGTTGCACCATTAGCTTATTTTTTTTGCAGGTTTTACCATTCCCCTGACATGCACCCCTCTGGAGTTGAGAATCTTTAGTTGGGGGGGTGTGGGGGCTGCAGTCCCCCCCCCCCACATATTTAAGACATCTTGCTACCGCATTGTTTTCGCTGTGAATATACATCACTATTTTTATTTTTGATAATGTACATTCACCCCAACAGTGATCACTGTTCAGCAATCACCATTAACATATAAATCCCTCTTTCCCTCCTGACCATTCCTTCTCCAGCTCAACATTCAGGCAATTTTTTCTAACTGTGTAGAGACTATGAACACTGGCACTCTTCTCCTGCCTTCCATGGCTGGGCTTTCTGTTCCTTCTAACCATGCTTCTGCCTCCCCATTTTCAGACCTCATACCTACAGCAGTCAATGCTGTGTCAGACTTGGAAGTTCCAGGGACTAGTTATACTTGGGCAGACCATGTGGATCAAGCAGAGTAGGCAGCCACTTTGCAAGTCAGAGCCACACTGGCCATGACACCTCAAATGGATTCTGTTCAAAAAGGAAGTCCTTTCAGAAAAGGGATGCATTTCCAGCTTCTCCTGCACCAGCTCAATGGCAAAATGCAACGTGATTGCTGTATAAAGGAGACCTTGATCTCCCCTGATTGCACTTATATTGGGAAGGAATTGTTAAAAGACGTTTGGCACTTTCAAATGAAATCTATGCCCTTCTTTTGTGAAATGTATTTTGACCTGAGTTTCAAAGACAGAGGCCAACCAGCGCCATTTTTGGTCCCAATGTAACACTCCAAAGGACATACCATTGTGATTACCCTTTCAGGCTATTCCTCTTACCAAGCCAGCCATCCATGTGGTTACCATTCTTTTAAGGAATGAAGGAGTCAATGGCTTTGATGAGAAGTATTGGCTCTCACAGCACTGTGACATCATGGGGGAGCCTGACCCTATAATAGACGATGAGCAAATTTGGACAGGAAACTGGAAACTGAGAGTGAAACTTAGGCATGGGCTGTCCAGACTTCAGCATCTTCCTAGTGTTTTCTATCTTGGATGAGATAGAGGACAATGTTTTTTACCCAGGACCGCCAAAGACATGTTTTAAATGTTGTTTGGATACTCATCTGAGCAATGCAACTTCTGTCTGGAGTTCAGACATGTTAGTTCTCATTTTGATAACACTCTAAGATGTAATCTATGCGAGGAAGATGGCCATTCCTATTGTACTTGCAAATGGATGACACATAACAGAACCGACCGGCCTCCTCAAGGATACATATTGAACACCACCCAAAAGGCTTTGATCCAAAGGAAACACCAGGAAACAACCAAACTCTTGGTCCACACAGTGGAAGAACCTACAGAAGACCCTCCAACAGCAGATATGGACATCACTATGCTGACCCCTTCCCCACTACAGGAATCCCATATGGATGTACCGATCCTAGTGCAATCTTCTTCTGATACTGGGTCCATCATGCCTGCTGAACCCACTCCAGGTCCCCTATCTAATGGTATATCTGATCCTTATGAGGATGGCGGCATGTCTCCCCTCAAACATGATGTTGGTGAACAGGAAATTATCTCTTGGACACCTATGAGCTCAACCTAAACAACATAAACCTGGCACTTGGCAAACACCAATACCTTTAGGCAACAGGTTTGAAATACTAGATTTGGAAAAGCTGATTCTGATGGAAACTGATTCTGACATCCTTGGCTGTCTCACAAATACTTGCATCAGAAGCAGCCCTGCCTCCCTGTTATCCACCTTTTTCAAACTTCATGTGTTGCCCAGGCACCTCCACTCTACCACAGTTCCTCCCCTGGTGATGCCAAGAACATCCACCAACATGGGTGGGAAAGCCCTCTTGGTCGCAGCTCCCCTGCTATAGAATGGGCTGCCAGCCTAACTCAGAACCTACAACTAGCCCCATGCAATCAAGCTTCACTTTAAATCCTGGGTCATCCCTAGGGATTGCTGCACCTGTTCCTCCAGATAAAACACCCACTTCTCCACCGATTCGGTACTGGTATCTTCTATATGTGCTTAATTTTGTACTTACTTGTTACTAATGTGCTGAATTCCTAAACTGCACTGTATTCTATACTTGTCTGTAGCAATTTGGCATGTGTGTGTATGTCACCAATGCCTGATTTCTAATGCCTTTGTCTAATGTATACTCTGTACATTTTTTGTTTCTCACCCAGTGCTACTGTTATACCTTTTGATATTGTAATTTTTATGTTTGCTTGCATGCATGTGCAAGAAACATATTGGGGCAGCTTGCTGCAGTAGTAAGTTGTGGAGGTGCGGCAGTGTTGTTGCCAATGCCAGCAGCCTACTTTGGGGCTGGTTTGTGTGGCACCAATAGAGGATCACGCTGTCCATGACAGTAGTAGTGTAGCTTGCCACCAATTTGAAACAAACTCGTCGCTGCAATCAGGAGTGCCCCGTCATCAGCAATCAGCTGTTTTTGCTGCTGGAATGGTCCCTTACTGCAGCAGTCAATTACAGTTGCATTGTCTGGTGTCCCTTTCAATAAATGTGGCAGTGGCTTCTCTGTGGGCCTTTCACAGTCCCAAGGAAGCCCATGGACAGCCGCCACCTCTCACAGTCCCCATTAAAGCTAAAGGGGCTGCCCAATCCCCCTGTTGGCATATCCCTCCCCAGTTCATTTGCAGAAGGGGTAGCCCAATCCCCATTGGCATAATGTGACCGCCTCATTTGTTGTGTGCTAATGGGGATGCCCAATCCCCCTCGGCTCATGTGCCCCCCCAAGCACACTGTATGGTCAATGGGGGTGCAAATCCCTGTCAGCTCTAGCTCCCCCTGCCAAAAAAACACCCACGTGGCACACTGGGAGCCCACCCCAGCATGCCAAAAGTGTCCGCGTTGTCTTTTTTTTAACCATGTAAAAAAAAATGGTCCCTCACTGTCTCTCATGGCCACTCTCCCAACCTGCATCCACCCTCTGCACACCCCACATCCTCACACACCCCCACCTCACCCCATATTTACCTCCAGAACCCAACACGATCTTTGGTGGAGCGGGAACACGTCTTCACTCTTCAAAGCCGTCTGTGAACTGAAGAAATGCCAGTAAGCTGTATAATGGCATAAATTAGTTTTTTTTCAACTTATATGGATATCTTGGCCATTTGTTTGACTCTTGGCACCAAATTTTCAACATGGGGTTTCTTGGGACCCCTCCTCATGAATCCAGTCACTGCCATGATGTTATTTGGTCCCAAAAGGTGATGTCGCGGTCTCTGCGCAGAATCACCTTACGGGACAGATTAATGAAATGACAGTGTCACTGTTCATGAGGAGGCCTCTCAAAAAGCCTATGTTGCAAATTTGGTGAAAACATTCCAAAAAAATGACTGTGTTATGAGCATGCGTTGCAGAGTTTCCAAGCACAATCATAACTTCGCGATTTTGTAATATTTTCACTCCAGATTTTCACCATTGGCATTTTTTCACACCTCCTTATGAACAGTACAGCTGTCATTTTTCACATCCTGGCCAAAATATGTTTTCACACTTCTGGCAAAGAATAGCATGGTCACTGTGGGAAATCAGTGTTTGTGACAGATTAAGAAAATTACAGTGACACTGTTCATGAGCAGAGGTCTTAAAATGCCTATTTTGAAAATTTGGTGACAAAAGTTTGTAAAATGACTGTGTTGTGCAGTTTCTACGCACCCACATACCTTCACGAATCTGTAATATTTTCACTCCAGATTTTCAACATTGGCATTTTTTCACACCTCCTTATGAACAGTACGGCTGTCATTTTTCACATCCTGGCCAAAATTAGTTTTCGCACTTCCGGTGCAGAATAGCACGGTCGGGGTGGGAAATCAGTATTCAGGACAGGTAAAGAAAATCACAGTGACACTGTTCGTGAGCAGAGGTCCTAAAATGCCTATGTTGAAAATCTGGTGACTAAAGTCCATAAAATGACTATGTTATGAACGTGCATTGAGCAGTTTCCATGCACTCTCATAACTTTAAAAATGTGTAATATTTCCACTCAAAATTTTAAACATTGTCCATTTTGCACACCTCCTTATGAACAGCTGTCATTTTTCACATCCTGCCTGAAATGTGTGTTTGCACATCTGATCCACGATGGTGCAGTCGCTGTGGGAAATCAATCTTCGGGACAGATTAAGAAAATCATAGTGACAGTGTTCATGACCAGAGGTCACAAAATGCCTATGTTGAAAATTTGGTGAAATAATTCTACTAAATGACTGTGCTATGTGCATGTGTTGAGCAGTTTCTACATACGCTTGGAAGTTAGAGCATTTTTAATATTTTCACTGCAGATTTTCAACATTGCCATTTCTTCACACCTCCCTATGAATGGTACAGCTGTCATTCTTCACATCCTGTCCGATCTGTGTTTTCGCACATCTGGCACAGAATGGCATGGTTGCTATGGGAAAACAAAGTTTGGGACACAAGTAACAAAATCACAGTGCCACTGTTCATGAGCAGAGGTCCCATATGCTTTCATGAGGTGGGGGTCACAAAAAGGCCATGTTGAAAATTTGTAGTGCAAATACCAACAAACACCTGGGGCGTTGGGGTTTCTAACCATAGCATCCCACCCTGTACAGACTTACAGGCATTAGGGGTGTGCCTTTGGATTGCCAGCTGTAATGCTCATGCCATTCCACCCCCACCCTGAAGCCAGTGACAGGCATTGAGGTGTGGTGTGCCTTGGACTCTTTGGCCTCAGACTTCACCCCATTCTATTATACTGCACCCGTTTCAGCATATCTTTATGAAATGGGGTGACTGTAAAGCTGAACACCCCAAGGCACACCTCAGCACTTGTCAGTGTCTACAGGATAGGGTGAGGTGAAATGCCATGAGCATTATGGGTGATGACCCAAAGGCACACCCCATTGCCTGCCCATCTCTGCAGGGTGGATGTGGGGTTGGTGTGAGTTCAGTACTTCACTGGCATTACTATTCTGCATCTTTCTAACTCCTGTACATCAAATGCTAGTATCAGCAAGCAAACATTCAGCATTGACAAATGCTTGTTGTTTCTGTTAATGTGCCTACTAGGCCAGGGTCATGCTTGTAAATGGTCCACTGTATCAGTGCACCTTACCAGGTAAACAAAGTCATAAATAAACAAATAAAGTATGAAACTGAGCACCTTTTCAATACGATCTTCCCAACCCCTAATTTTCACTGATACAGAGGAGCACAGCACCTTGCTATTCAGACACAGCTGAAGAAATCTAGAATGGCTACCAGGAGTGGTGAAAAGACTGCGAGCAGAACTTGATGATTGCATCTGTTTCATGCTTCTACTTATCAATGGATCCATCCCTTAAGGTCACCACATTTAATGGCAATGGTATTAAGAACATAAACAGACACATCTATACTTTTCCCTGTTTAAAAATGTACTCTGTGATATCTATCTTATACAGGAGACTGGATTGAATAGTATCACTGATGTCACCCAAGCACAGTGACTGTGGTGCTGGGGACCATCTTTCTGGTCCTTGGGAGATAATCAATGTGATGAGGTTGCAATTTTGTTCCCAAAGCATGTCCTTTTCACTACATAAATTGGTTAATATTGAGCCAGGTAGAGCTCTAATGCTAGATTTAAAATATCAATGGATGCAGTTCTAATTTCTTAACAAATATGTACCACAAATAAAAAAAAAAGCTAGGGGTAACAATGAAGCTGATACAGCATTACCTTCAAATCTCTAGGTGCCTCTTATTTTGAGAGGATTTTAATTGTGGGATATCAGCATCTGATAGAGGGACTTAGACCTCCAAGTTGTTTTGTGACACTAATTACTTAAACTCCCTCCTCTTGAAAAACTGACTTAACTGACACGTATTGGACTAAGCATGACACCGGGGGTTTCACATATTACAAAAGCACTGTAGTCACACTAATAGATTACATCTTTGCTGTAGGGCAGCTAGAAACTTAGGACATTGCAATACTCCCAACTGAGACCTTGAATCATCTGGTGGCGGGCACGTTTGGTGGTGCAGCATGTGGATGACATTAACTGTGGAGAGATGTGTGGAGTGAAGTGGCAACTGAACTAAAAACTGTTGGATGATTCTAAAGTTGCCCACAAAGTTCATGACTTACTTTTAGCCTGACAATCAGTGGTTTTTGCATATGACAATCTTACTGTCTGGTGGGTAGACACAAAATTCATGACTAACTCTTAGCCCGGCAATCAGTGGAATGTGTGTATGATAATCTCGGTGTCTGGTGGGAAGACACAAAAGTTGACTTATAAAGGCCTTTTCCATCTTGAGTCAGTTGCAGAAAAAAAATCAAACTTTATGGACTATATAGCTTTATGCCTGCAATTAATGACACTGCTTACTTAATGACACTCGGGTAAAGGTGACTATATGGGTCAGATTTTAAATATTAGGGAGAAAATGTTCACCTTACAATATGACAAAGAAAAGTCCTTAAGGATGCAGCATCAAAGCGGTACACATGGTCATTTGGGTAAAGGCAACAAACACAAAAGTTGCAAGAACCATGTACAATGCAGGAACATTACAAAGATAACTGATGTTACAGGTGAAACAGTTATAGGGAAGGATGAGATCTCACATGCAGTTCACCACTGCTTATTGCCTTTATTTGGTCTGAGAGACCCTCAACCTTCTGCACATACATTTTTATGTAATTCGGTTGTACCCTTAGTACCAAAGTTTAAACTGGAGACCCTTAATAACCCTATTACTAAGGCAGAAATAAGTACAGCCATTAAACTGTTAAAGAACAATACAGACCCTGGCCCCAATGGACTATCCTCCGAGTTTTATAACAATTCACCCCACCATTAGCAGACATTCTGGAAGTAGTTTTTAATTGGATCCTCACTGACAGTAGCCTTCAGGACTCCTTTTGTGAGGCACTCCAGATTTTCCAATATGAAAAGGGGACATGATGGCCCTACAGAACTGGTGACCACTGAAACATAGAAACATAGATTTTGACAGCAGATAAGGACCGCTTGGCCCACCCAGTCTGCCCATTTCCCTACCTAATGGATAAGCTGCAGATCCTAGTTAACCAGCAGCCTACCTCTTCCTACCCCCACCCCCTAGAATTGCCTTAGGACTGTCCCATGCATGCTTGAATTCCACCACTGTTTTTGACTCCACAACCTCCTCCAGAAGGCAGTTCCATGCATCCACAACCCTCTCTGTGAAAAAATACTTCCTTAAATTACCTCTGAGCGCCCCCTTCTATCTTCAAATTGTGCCCCCTTGTTCTTGCACACCTCTTTTTTTGAAAGATGCTACCCTCTTGGACTTTGTTGGTTCCCTTGAGATACTTGAAAGTTTCTATCATGTCCCACCTCTCCCTCCTTTCCTCGAGGCTATACATATTCAGCTCCTTAAGTCTCTCTTCATATGTCTTCTGGTGCAGACCCTGCACCATTTTAGTTGCCTCCTCTGGACAGCCTCCATCCTGTCTATGTCCTTGCGGACATTGGGCCTCCAGAACTGCACATAGTACTCCAGATGGGGTCTCACCAACTGTCTGTAGAGAGGGATAATAACTTCCTGTTTTCTACTGGTGATGCCTCCCCCTACGCATCCCAGTATCCCCCCAGCCCTCCTTGCTGCCCTCTCACATTGCTTGCCCACCTTTAGGTCATCTGATATGACTACCCCAGGTCCCTTTCCATTTTTGTTGTTGTTAGTATCTCACCCTCCATTGTGTACACTTCCCCTGAGTTTTTGTTTCCCAGGTGCATTACCTTGCACTTCTTAGCATTGAATCTAAGCTGCCATACATTTGACCATTCTCCTAACCTTGCCAAGTCCCTTCTCATCCTTTCCACCCCACCTTGTGCATCAACTCTGTTGCAGATCTTTGTGTCATCTGCAAAGAGACACACTTTTCCTTCCAGTCCCTCTGCAATGTCGCTTATAAAGACATTGAAGAGGACCGGTCCTAATACTGAACCCTGCAATACCCCATTAGTAACCCCCCTTTCTTCAGAGTGGACTCCATTTACTATTACTCTCTGTGTCCTATTCTCCAGCCAATTCTTTACCCAGGCTGTCATCTTGGGACCCACTCCCAGGCTGGCTAACTTGTATATTAATCTTTTGCGTGGGACTGTGTCAAATGCCTTGCTAAAGTCTAGGTAGGTCATGTCCTCAGCCCCTCCCTGATCTACTACTTTGGTCACCCAGTCAAAGAAATCTATCAGATTTGTCTGGCATGACCTTCCCGCTGTGAATCCATGCTGCCTTGGGTCCTGAGTCCCTCTGGCCTCTAGATACTCAACAATTCTTTCCTTCAGAAGTGATTCCATCATTTTCCCTACCACTGAGGTTAAACTAACAGGTCTGTAGTTTTCTGCTTCTGCCTTGCTCCCACTTTTGTGAAGGGAATCACATCTGCCCTTCTCCAGTCCTCGGGTACCACCCCATCCTCCCATGATTTGTTAAAGAGGGTAGTCAGTGGTGTCACTAGTTCTACCCTTAGTTCTTTAGAATTCTGGGATGAATCCCATCAGGCCCCATTGCTTTGTCCACCTTCAGTTTTAAGAGTTCTTTCAGAACCCTTTCTTCTGTAAATGGGCTGGTATCAACTTCTGTATCCAGAGTGTTTCTACTGTTTGTTTTAGGTACCTCCCCACTTCCTTTGTAAATACTGAGCAAAATATTTGTTTAGTATTTCTGCCTTTCACAGTTACCCTCTGCCCACCCTCCCTCCTCTTTATTAAGCCTCACTAGCCCTCCCTTGGTCTTCCTTCGCTCCCTGATGTACCTATAAAAGGTTTTATCCCTCTTATTAACTGAGTTGGCTATCTTTTCCTCAGTTTGGGCCTTTGCTGTTCTGACTGCCTTCCCAGCTTCCTTTTGCTTTAACTGATACAGTTCTCTGTCCTGTTCCTTCTGTGATTCCTTGTACTTCCTGAATGCTTTCTTTGTCTCTTGAACCTTCACTGCCACTTCCTTTGAGAACCATAGTGGTTTCTTACATCATTTTGTTTTGTTAATTTGCTTCACACAAAGGCTTGTTACCTCTGTGATTGCAGTTTTTATTATTCCCCATTGTTCTTCCACCCCTCCTTCCTGCCCATTTGCTAGTGCATTCCTTAGGCACTCACCCATTTTGGCAAAGTCAGCCCTCCTAAAGTCCAGTACTTTTGCCTTTGTATGGGTTGACTCTGTTGCTGTGTTTATTGTGAACATATACTGTTCGATGGTCGCTAGTTCCTGATGGCTACCCACTTCTACATCTGTGATCCTCTCTTCATCTCCATTTGAGAGAACCAGGTCTAAGATTGCTCCTCTCGAGTGGGCTCCAATACTAGTTGTCTAAGGCATGCCCTTGTAGGGCATCTGGAATAACCCACTCTTTGAAGTGGCTGCTGCAACTGCACTCCAGTTAACATCTGGCATATTCAGATCACCCATCAGCAATAGCTCCCTTTTTTCTGCCATTCTAAGTATTCTTTCTATCATTTCCTTGTCCATTTCCTCCCCCTGAGAAGGGGGTCTGTATACAACCCCTGTGCGGATTGTGATGCCATTGCCGGTCTCCAAATTTACCCACAGTGCTTCTTCTCCTCCCTGTTTTCCCTTTTGTTCTGTTGCTTTGATTCCTTCCCTTATGTAAAGAGCTACTCCTCCTCTTTTACCCTCCCTGTCCCTCCTGTAGATAGTGTATCCTGGTATGTTTATGTCCCAGTCATGGTTTTGTGTGTACCATGTTTCTGTGACTGCCATGATATCCAGATGTTCCTCCTCCACTGAGTTTGATGAATTCAGATTTAAAAATTTTGATGAAGATTCTGAACTCGAGGTTCTCTAGAGTAGCACAATACGTGATCTCCAAATTTCTAACATGTTCAGTTTTAGGGTGAAGTATTCAGGATATTCTGATCTTAATATGAGAAGTAATTGAAATGTGGTAACTTGGTATAGATGTGGGTTATGTTTTGACTTTAGATCAAGAACAAGCTTTTGACAAAGTGTCACACGGTTATCTTTTTGAGGTCCTGGGGCATTATGGCATTCCAGCAGTATTCTGTGATTGGATCAAAAAGTTGTATGATGCAGCCGGTATTACCCCAAATGTGAATGGTAATCTTGGTTCCCTAATCAGGATTAAAACTGGAGTTAGGCAAGGATGTCCCCAAGCCCACTTCTGTTAGTCTTTAAATACAGACCCAATCACAAGAAAAATACTAGATCATTCACAGATTGTTGGTGTAAGTAACATTGGCAACACAGCTACTGTGAACACTGCTGCTTATGCTGATGATGTGATACTATGTGTTAAGGATTTTCAGTCTGATCTGATTGCATTAGTTATATTTTAATCTTTTGTGCCCATCTTGGGCACTAAATGGAATTTCCCTAAATGTGCAGGCCTAGTGATTGGACCTGTAATGAATTATGCTGATAGTATGTAGTAGTATTAGTAGTAGTAGTAGTATTAATTTTTTATTCATAAAATGTATATGGAAAGGATAGGTGGTACAAGCTCCATTGAGCAGAAGCTCAATTCCAAGGAGGTCCTATTTTTACATACATAGTGTTACACATATAAATTACATAGAAACATAGAAACATAGAATTTAACGGCAGATAAGGATCGCTTGGCCCACCTAGTCTGCCCATTTTTCTACCTAACAGATAAGCTGCAGATCCTAGTTAACCAACAGCTTACTTCCTCCTACCCCCCACTAGGACTGCCTTATGCCTGTCCCATGCATTCTTGAAGTTCCCCACTGTTCTTAACTCCATGACCTCCTCAGGGAGGCTGTTCCATGCATTCACAACCCTCTCAGTGAAAAAATACTTCCTCACATTACCTCTGAGCTGTCCCCCCCCCAATCTTCAAATTGTGCCCCCTTGTTCTTGCACATCTCTTTTTCTGGAAGATGCTACCCTCTTGGACATTGTTTATTCCCTTGAGGTACTTGAAAGTTTCTATCATGTCCCCTCTCTCCCTTCTTTCCTCAAGGGTATACATATTAAGCTCCTTTAGTCTTTCTTCGTATGTCTACTGGTGCAGACCTTGCACCATTTTGGTTGCCCTCCTCTGGACAGCCTCCACTCTGTCTATGTCTTTGCGGAGATGGGGTCTCCAGAACTGCACACAGTACTCCAGATGGGGTCTCACCAACTGCTTGTACAGAGGGATAACAACTTCCTGTTTTCTACTATTGATGCCTCTTCCTATGCATCCCAATATCCACCCAGCCTTCCTTACTGCCTTCTCACATTGCTTGCCCACCTTTAGGTCATCTGATATAATTACCCCCAGGTCCCTTTCTATTTTTACTGTTGTCAGTATCTCACCCCCCATTGTGTACTCTTCCCCTGGATTTTTGTTTCCCATGTGCATTACCTTGCACTTCTTTGCATTGAATCTGAGCTGCCATACATTTGACCATTCCTCCAACCTTGCCAAGTCCCTTCTCATCCTTTCCACTCCATCTTGTGTATCGACCCTGTTGCAGATCTTTGTGTCATCTGCAAAGAGACATACTTTTCCTTCCAGTTCCTCTGCAATGTCACTTATAAAGACATTAAAAGGACCGGTCCCAGTACTGAACTCAGGTACCCTGCTAGTAACCCTCCTTTCTTCACTGTGTACTCCATTTACTACTACCCTTTGCATCCTGTTGTCTAGCCAATTTTTATCAAGCTATCACCTTGGGACCCACTCCAAGGCTGGCTATCTTGTATTAATCTTTTGTGTGGACTGTATCAAATGCCTTGCTAAAATCTAGGTAGGCCATGTCCACAGCCCCTCCCTGGTCTACTACTTTGGTCACCCAGTCAAAGAAATCTATTAGATTCGTCTGACATGACCTTCCCATCATGAATCCATGCTGCCTTGGGTCCTGTGCCCCACTGGCCTCTAGGTACTCAACAATTCTTTCCTTCAGAAGTGATTCCATCATTTTCCCTACCACTGAGGTCAAACTAACTGGTCTGTAGTTTCCTGCCTCTGTCCTGCTTCCACTTTTGTGAAGAGGAATCACATCTGCCCTCCTCCAGTCCTCAGGTACCACCCCATCCTCCCATGATTTGTTAAAGAGAGTAGTCAGAGGTGTCACTAGTTCTACCCTTAGTTCTTTTAGAATTCTTGGGTGAATCCCATCAGGCCCCATTGCTTTGTCCACCTTCAATTTTATTAGTTCTTTCAGAACCCTTTCTTCTGTAAATGGACTGGTATCGACCCCTGTCTTCAGAGTGTTTCTCTTGTTTGGTTTAGGTAACTCCCTCTCCTCTTCCTTTGGGAATACTGAGCAGAAATGTTCGTTCAGTATCCCTGCTTTTTCACGGTCACCCTCTACGCACATTCCCTCCCCTTTATTAAGCCTCAGTATCCCTCCTTTGGTCTTTCTTCGCTCCCTAATGTACCTATAAAAGGTCTTGTCCCCCTTCTTAACAGAATTGGCTATCCTTTCCTCGGTTTGGGCCTTTGCTATTCTGACTGCCTTCCCAGTCTCTTTCTGCTTTAACTGATAAAATTCTCTGTCCTGCTCCTTCTGTGTTTCCTTATATTTCCTGAATGCTGTCCTTTTCTCCTTAACCTTCCCTGCCACCTCTTTTGAGAACCATAGCGTTTTTTTCCTTCATTGTGTTTTATTGATTTGCTTTACACAAAGGCTTGTTGCCTCTGTGATGGCTGTTTTGATCACTCCCCATTATTCCTCCACCCCTCCTTCTCGCCTGTTTGCTACTGTTTTTCTGAGGCACTCTCTCATTTTCCCAAAGTCAGCCCTCCTAAAGTCCAGTACTCTTGCTTTTGTATGGCTTGATTGTATGGCTGTGTTTATCGTGAACCACACTGTTTGGTGGTCACTTGTTCCCAGGTGGTTACCCACTTCTAAATCTGAGATTCTTTCTCCATCCCCATTTGAGAGTACCAGGTCTAAGATTGCTCCCTCCCGAGTGGGTTCCAATGCTAGCTGTCTGAGGCACGCCCCCTGTAGGCATCAAGAATGACCCTGCTCTTGGATGTGCCTGCAGCAAAGGTGCTCCAGTTAACATCTGGCATATTCAGGTCCCCATCAACAATATCTCCCTTTTCTGCCATTCTAAGAAAGCCTTCTATCATTTCCTTGTCCATTCCCTCCCCCTGAGATGGGGGTCTGTATACAACCCCCATGTGGATTGTAGTGCCATTTCCTGTCTCCAGGGTGACCCAAAGTGCCTCATCTGCTCCCTGTTTACTGTTTAGTTCTGTTGCTTTAATCCTTTCCTTTACATAGAGAGCTACTCCTCCTCCTATTTTACCCTCCCTGTCCCTCCTGTGGATTGTGTATCCTGGTATGCTGATATCCCAGTCATGGTTCTCTGTGTACCATGTTTCTGTGACTGCCACGATATCCAGACAACCCTCTTCCATCAAGGCCACTAGTTCAGGGAGCTTGTTACACAGACTACAGGCATTGGTACTCATCACCCTCCACTTTTTGATTGACTCACCCCTTTTAGCCCCATTTCTGTCCTTACTGCCTTTGCTTTTTATTACATTTAAATCTGTTCTGCTCCCTAATAACTTCTGTACCTTGGTGTTTACAATAAGTACAATACATACAAAATCAACATGTCACAAATTTGAAGCTCATTACAATACCTTATGTATACATCCTACAAAACAGGGTCACGTGCAAATTGTGCTGACTTGGAGTAAAAAGAGAACAACAAAAAATATATGTCTCCTTATACACTGTGTTGTTCCCCACAGCAATGCAATGGTACTACTGATTTCTCATAATACCATCTTTTAATTGGTGCCATAGTTATAGTACAATTTACACTGTGTAGAGAAGCAAGGCACAGAATTCCACAATATTGGTCCCCTATACCAAACCACTGACCTACCTATATTTAAACCATACTTTGGAATTATGTATTCTGAACCATGAGCAGACCTTAAAGGAGAAGTCTACCACAATTTCACACCAATATTTTCCCAGTTCATTATGTGTAAATGTTGTGTGCCTCCTCCAGTTGCCAGCAGTCCTATTGCTGTCCAAATCTAGATTATAAATAAAAATATACAGCCCCCAGAAGTTATCAATGTGTTTGTCCTCCATTTTACCATCAATGTTGCTGGAGGATGATGTCATCAGAGCAACAGATAATGGTGCTGCACTAAATGCAGTTCTACCAGTAAACCAAACCCACAATGTTTGGTTCTCCACTTGAGTAATGGAGGAACCCTTTAAGTGTTGTGCACAACCTGAAGAGCAGGTCTAATAGGGACTAGGACCATGTGAGTGTGATGCAGCACTGAATTGAGGTATATACAGTATTCATATAAGGAAGTGTCTGTATGTGTTGTGTTACTGTTAGCAAAAACAGTTTACCCAATAAATGACTCTGGGTGCAACAAGAGTTTTAAGTGGTATTATACAGCTGTTGTATTATATTGTGTGTGTATGTGTTAGCATTCTCTGTTTTGATTGGCACCAGCAGTGAGAAACAATATTGCAAATAAGCCCCTTTCCCTTTGTAACTAGGCAGTCAGTGACTGGATGGCTGCTGTAAGGCAATAAAGAATTCAGCTATAACAAGGAATAGGTTACCAGGAAAGCATCAGCTGCAGCATATAGAAGAAGGATAATTTAGTGGTTAAAGTACAAGCACAAGCACTGGGGGACTCTGGTTCAAATCCTACTAGAGTCTCTTACTCTCTAACCCTTAAGAAGTTCCCCTAACTTCCTTGGAAACTGTGATGGCTCCTCAGGTCCACGACTTTAAAAGTGCCCAATTCCCATTATAAATCATTAGCAGTGATGTGAGAGCTACAGCACTTCACTTTCAAGATACTAATGATAAGCTGTGGCAGCTCCCCCCACTTTGTAATGCCAGCATTTGAAGTAGGATGTCCCTCACAAATCAGATACTACACCTCAGCTATTGTAGGTAAAGAAACTAATCAGTCTTAGTGTTTGTAGTGCTCTGTATTTGCTTAGCTCACTCCTCCCATGTCATATGCATTCTGTGTCTTGGTATGTCCAGTCAGAAACTCAGATTTAAGGAGCACTGGAAATCTAAAACAATACACTTTATAAAGTAAATAATCTAGATCTCCTCTTTCAGGCTGCTCAAAGGGGGTGTGTATAATTCAGTCATTTGTGATCCTTTTGGTAAACTGCCCAGGCACACTTTGTAACAAATCTCCTCAAAGGTGTTCACCTGGTTCAATACAGAGTGACTGACTGACTGCTCAATTGATTAATTGGTTGATTGACTGATGTCAGTCTACTGTTCTCTACAACATGTTACAACTGTCTCAGAGAGAAATGAGCAGTACAAGAAACAGAGCGTGTTTCTTGTGAATGAAATATTGTTAGATGTATTATTTGCTCTACACATACAGTATTAAGGCTACAAGTACTACTCCCTATGTAAGTAGCATGACAGAACTGCCTTAAGCCATTGCAAACATAAACTAAAATAAGGCTAGACAGCATTGATACCCTTATGTTTTGTTCTGCACTGTTGCTGCAGTGACATCAAGGAATGGGATGGGCTGTATTACAAGTGACTCATTTGCATGTAAATGGAGGCTTGGTTGACATTTTACTACCTTGTGTCAGAGCCTCAAAGTCTAGATATGTATTGCAACAGAAGAAATGGCCGATCTCTTATTGACATGTGTACAGTACTTGATATAATGTATAATAAATATATCAGACATATCCAAATCATAAAAATACAGGAATCTTCTCCTTTAAGCTTTCTTTTATTTTCCTTACCCTAAAGTATTCCTGAATATAAGAAGGCACTTTTCCTTTCTGCACTTTGAGCATAAATGATGATATATGAGGGATAGCTATGACATCCTCTCCGATTAAAATCTTAAGAATCTGTTTCGCCCCTGGTGATTTGGCCGCAATGAATTGGGATGGAAAACTCTGCATATGTAACAGAAAGGTACAACAAAGGAAAAATAGGAAATAAAGAAAAATAAGGTAGTCATTGTAAAAACCTTTTTAGTCCCTATTTTTAACCTACATAAGTGTGGCCTACCCTTTGCTTAAGTAACTGGATGTACAGCTTTATAGTTTAACTTTTCAAATGGTATGGGGTAGCCATTTAAATCCCATTAAAAGGAATGCTTTATATTGGCCAATTAAGCAGGGTGACCTCAATCTTTTAAAGGGAAACATCCAGCTGGATTCGGGCCATGCCTCAGTGTAAGGCATTGCCCAATTAGGCTTTTGGCAAAGTAAAGTAATTTTTTTAACTTACAGCTGCAGAAATATATTACTCATACATGGTTGATCCTGCCTCCCTACTGCCAGCTTTATGAATGTACGTGTGCACCCATAACCACCTGTGGCTGTCCCAGTGTGACATCTGACATGGGGAGCAGCCAGGGGGAAAACATCCATAGATTGCCCATATAAGCAGAGCTATTTTTTTTTATGCTCTGCTTTGACCCTGGAGAACTCTCTCAGACATCCACCACCTCATCTCTACCTCCAGGCCTGAACCCACCAGCCCCTGGCACCAGCCCAGCTATCCCATCGGCTCTGAGCCCTCCCGAGGTGGGGCTGCCCTATCCTCCCAGGGCCCTCTATTTGTCAATTCAGGCCGGGCTGGGCTCAGCCCAGGGGCTATCTGTGGGTCCATCTAGTGGAGTGTAGATGAGGGGTGGTGCCATGACCTATCTCTGGGAGTGAGGTTTTCTTGGTTGTGTCCCACCTCTCACCTCTTTCCACCCTCCCTGTCAGAGCCCGGACGTGCAATGGTGCCAGGCACGCCTGCCACAGCTCCGCCTCCCCTCTAATGTGCCCTGCACATTGCAGTGCCTCCAGTCTCCACTGGGTGCCACTGCAATGCTGGGCAGAAGCCTGGACCCCCCTGAGAGAGAAGCGCAGTCCTCCATATGCTCAGTCCTCCCTTTCCCCTGCTGATCCCCGATGGCCCAGGCTCGTTCATGAACCCAGGTCGCCAGTGTGGCACGAGGTGTGGCATTCAGTGCCTCAACCCTCAGCACCACTGGGCCAGCTATAAGCAGAGCTATTAACAGCTCCATTTTCCAAAGAACATGTCCTGGTACTATACTGAGATCAGGTATGGTATGGCATTCCATACGTTCGCAATGCTGGCATCAAGGAAGGATCAGCCAGATACGCGTAATATATTTCTGCAGCTGTAAGTTAAAAAAATGCTTTACTTTGCAAAAAGCCTAATCAGGCCATGCCTTACACTGAGGCATGGTCCAAATCCAGCTGGATGTTTCCCTTTAAACCCCATTTTTTATTTCAGCTTGTTTATTGTCAACTTTTCCAGCTATTTTCCACAAAAACACAAGACCAGGCACCCATGGACAGACAGATGAGTCCTACTGCTAGAAACATAGAAACATAGAATTTGACGGCAGATGAGGACCACTTGGCCCACCTAGTCTGCCCATTTCCCTACCTAATGCATAGGCTGTAGATCCTAGTTAACCAACAGCCTACTTCCTCCTACCCCCACTAGAATTGCCTTATGTCTGTCCCATGCATTCTTGAATTCCCCCACTGTTTTTGACTCCACTACCTCCTTAGGAAGGCTGTTCCATGCGTCAAGAACCCTCTCTGTGAAAAAATACTTCCTTACATTACCTCTGAGCTGTCCCCCTTTTATCTTCAAATTCTGCCCCCTTGTTCTTCCACATCTCTTTTTCTTAAAGATGCTACCATCTTGGACTCTATTGATTCCCTTGATGTACTTGAAAGATTCTATCATGTCCCCCCTCTCCCTCCTCTCCTCGAGTGTATACATATTAAGCTTCTTTAATCTTTCTTCGCATGTCTTCTGGTTCAGACTCTGCACCATTTTAGTTGCCCTCCTCTGGACAGCCTCCATCCTATCTATGTCCTTGCGGAGATGGGGTCTCCAGAACTGGATGCAGAACTCCAGATGGGTTGTCACCGACTCTCTGTACAGAAGGATAATAAATTCCTGTTTTCTACTGGTGATGCCTCTCCCTGTGCATCCCAGTATACCACCAGCCCTCCTTACTGCTTTCTCACATTGCTTGCCCACCTTAAGGTCATCTGATATGACTACCCCCAGGTCCCTTTCCATTTCTGTTTTTGTTATTGTCTCATCCCCCATTGTGTATTCTTCCCCTGGATTTTTGTTTCCCAGGTGCATTTCTTTGCATTGAATCTAAGCTGCCATTCATTTGACCATTCCTCCAACCTTGCCAAGTCCCCTTACATCCTCTCCTCCCCACCTTCTGTATCAGCCCTGCTGCAGATCTTTGTGTCATCTGCAAAGACATATTTTTCCTTTAAGTCCCTCTGCAATGTCACTTATAAGGACATTAAAGAGGACCAGTCCCAGTACTGAACCCTGTGGTACCCCACTAGTAACCCCCCTTTTTTCAGAGTAAACTCAGTTCACTATTACCCTCTGTATCCTGTTGTCCAGCCAATTTTTTGCCCAGGCTACCACCTTAGGACCCAATCCCAGGCTGGCTAACTTGTATATTAATCTTTTGTGTGGGACTGTGTCTAATGCCTTGCTAAAGCCTAGGTAGGCCATTTTCACGGCCCTTCCCTGGTCTACTACATTGGTCACCCAGTCAAAGAAATCTATTACATTTGTCTGACATGACCTTCCTGCTGTGAATCCATGTTGCCTTGGGTCCTGTGCCCTACTGGCCTCTAGGAACTAAAAAATGATTTCCTTTAGAAATGATTCCATAATTTTCCCTACCACTGAGGTCAAACTGACAGGTTTGTAGTTTCCTGCCTTTATCTTGCTCCCACTTTTGTGAAGGGGAATCACGTCTGCCCTCCTCCAGTCCTCCGGTACCACACCATTCTCCCATGATTTGGGTAGTCAGTGGTGTCACTTGTTCTACCCTTAGTTCTTTTAGAATTCGTGGGTGAATCCCATCAGGCCTGATTGCTTTGTCCACCTTCAGTTTTAAGAGTTCTTTCAGAATCCTTTCTTCTGTGCATGGACTGGTATTGACCTCCCTATCCAGAGTGCTTCTATTCTTTGATTTAGGTGCCTCCCCCTCCTTTTCTTTTTTGAATACTGAGCAGAAGTATTCATTCAGTATCCCTGCTTTTTCACTGTCATCCTCTGCCCACCCTCCCTTCACTTTAGTAAGCCTCACTATTCCTTCCTTCATCTTTCTTCTCTCCCTAATGTACCTATAAAAGGTTTTATCCCCCTTCTTAATTGAGTTGGCTATCTTTTCCTCAGTTTGGGCTTTTGCTATTCTGACTGCCTTCCCCACTTACTTCTGCTTTAACTGATACAGTTCTCTATCCTTCTCCTTCTGTGTTTCCTTATACTTCCTGAATGCTACCTTTTTCTCCTTAACCTTCCCCGCCACCTCTTTTGAGAACCATAGTGCTTTTTTCCTTTGTTTTGCTTTGTTGATTTGCTTCACACAAAGGTTGTTGCCTCTGTGATGGCTGTTTTGATTTTTCCCCATTGTTCCTCCATCCCTCCTTCTTGCCAGTTTGCTAGTGCTTTTCTGAGGCACTCTCCCATTTTCCCAAAGTCAGCTCTCCTAAAGACCAACACTCTTGCTTTTCTATGGCTCAACTTGATGGCTGTGTTTATCGTAAACCACACTATGGATTGAGTGGACTGCTGATGTTACCTCTTTCAGAAAATCCCAACATTACCCAAGCTAAGTGAATGCCTTTATGGAGAAACTGCAACATGGGAAGGTTGAGATGACACACATCAACAAGGAAAATAAAATACAAGTTTATCAACACATTCTATATCAGAATGTTTCTGACCTGATAGTGTATAAAGCACTACTTTTCTCTAACTTTGACTTGGTGAGTGATTATCTTACTGATGCCAAAACCCCACCGAAGATGTGGGATATGGTTTGGCTTAGTATTCATGGCCTTCTTAGCATGAAAGCTAACTTAAAACATGAGTCTTTTAGAATGTAATTGTCTGCTCCCTGGTTATGGTAATAGTCTTGAGACACTGGAACACTTTTACTTGGACTGTCTCTATACTACAAAGTTCTGGTCTGCACTGATTCATGCTTGGGGGGATCTATCATGGTCAGTGGTCACTTATGTGAATGTCATATTAGGTACAATAGTGTCCACGAATAAGTATGATTCTAACATGATTAGACTGCTTTCTACAACTATAAAATTTTACTTATGGCAATCACGCTGTGCATTGTTATTTCAGCAACCAACATCACTAATTTAGATAATAACCAGGGAGATGACTACCCTCAATATAGCGGAGTGTAATAAAAGAACTACAAATAAAGTATGTAGGACCTGGTGAAGTTTGACAAATATTTTTCTTCACTGAAGCGTAACTTTGTATTAATAATAATGTGATATGGTATGGTTGCATTGGAATTTGAGGCCTTTTTAGTTTTGTTTGCTTCTTTTGCTTTTCCCAGTCCTTTCTTTTCTTCCCTTTTATACTGTGTTTATTTAGTTGTTACAACCTTTTTGTTTTCAGTACAGTACTGTATTTTACATCATGATGGAAACTACTCCTATTTGATGTAACCAGTGTAAATTTTACTTCCTTTGGTTTTCTGCATGTTATTTTGCGTTAATAAAAAATGCTCTACTCTTTGCAAAATGTGTCTTGGGTTCTTTAACTTCCACCTGGACAGGTAGCAGGGACCTCAGTTTAACATCTCAACCAAAGGATGGTACACCCTGGCAGTACATCACCTCCTTATTATGCATTCAGGTGCCAGCATTTAGGTATGAACCCAATCCTGGTGTGGGACTAGAACCCACAACCTTGTGGCCTAAAGGTACATGTAGTACCAACTGAGCCATGTTGGCTCATCAAAATGTTAGTAACAGTTCATCCAATACAGGAATTGTTTTGAGGGCATTGTGCTTGATAAAGGAACACACTCTGGAAAGCCCAAGATGTTGATTTTTGAGTAATGTTTCTACAAATGTATCTTGTGAAAAATCTGATAAAGGTCAGAAAATAAGGAAAAATGATCTATGGGTGCTCCAGTACAATAGTAAGTTCCTTCATAAAACTGAGGTCTGTGCCTCTGTAAGTTGAGTACTTGAACAATTCAGGACTTGTTTTTGTCCTTCAGATAGTGGTTTCTTTTGAACTGCTGTTTGTGTTGTTTTTCACGTTTTTCTGCCCCTTCTTGTGCCCCTTCTGATCTTATAGTTATTTTTTCTTGATTGGCTTTTTTCAGGATAGTTCTTTCTGTATGCAAGCTGAATCCTCTTTGCGGGTTGCCTCTGGTTGCTCTAAAAAAATCAGCTCTTTTTTGTTGTGCTCCTTGGTTATCTGAAGTGTTAGTAGCTGATTAGTGTGAATGTGTCACAGACCTTTTTTTGCTTTGATTATGATTTCTGCTCCTGGATCATCCCCTAATAGTGATTTGCTGAGTTTTTTCCCACTTATAAACATCATCAAACTCATAGTCATTGATGCCATGTAGCCATCTGTTCTGCTTTCTACTAATGACCTGTTTTTCTTGATTAGAGACTCGGTTTGTAACTCTATTATTATTAGCTTCAAATTCTTATGGTGAACCTTGAGATGTTAAAACATCCTCAATCATCATCAATTTCTTTTAGGATCATGGGCCCTCATATTCAGAAGTCCCTGAGCACATAGTTCAAGCGCTTGCATCGTGCATGTCAGGGCCCCAAAATAGTGCCATATTCAACAGATGTGCCATAAGATGCACCAACGTAACCCTGGCTGAAAAAACCATGAATGCTCTATAGCACAATGGCACATGCGCTGTGCATTAGGGCAGGACTGATTATAGCAGGTGGGAGCAAGTCTGCCTGAGACACTGGAGCAACATGGCAGGGCCCAAGGTGGGACATTAGCAGTGTGCAAGTGCACAAACAGGGAGCTCCAGCAGCCATTGCTATGGTGAACAGTGTGTCATGGAAAAATCACAAGATGTGTACAGCACTGCACCCCAGGGGCACTCTGACAGGTCACTGTACACAGAGATGTAGGCAAGTGGTCTAGCAGGCACTGTTAGCATAGCACAGATGAGGGTATGGATGAAAGGGCCACAGCAGGTGCCAATGGACAGCATGGCCCAGACAGTCACCATGATAACAGTGCTGAGGTGCCAAGCCTGCCAGATGTGTGTAGGCCACACAGGGTGCATATGTCCATGGGCACAGAGAATGGCAAACAGCACTGCAGTGCAGCATGGTGAACAATGCAACAGAGATGGCATGCACAGCACTGAGAGTGGGGCACACTGAATGTGCCATAGTGGGAAACAGTGGGTGAAAGCCCAGATGTAGCAGAAGGGATGCCCATGGCAAGCACTGTGTGGCCATGGCCAGGTGGACAGGGTGGATGTGCAAGACACTGCAGAAACAGCCAAGTCATGCAGCCCAAGAACAGTGGACGACATATGCAACAGAACAGCTGACCCCAACAAAGCACAGGAATAACCACAGACACAGAGAAGTGTAATTCAACAGGATTTACTACAAAAAACAACAGTATGAAAAATACTAAAAAGCAGCAACAACAGTAAAGTGCAAAACAGGGGTGTGGGGAAGGGCTGATCACAGAAAAGGGAACGCAAGGGGGCAACTACTTACAAAATGGGCATCAAGGTGAGGAGAGGATTGCAATGGGGCTACACAATAAAACAATAAAAACAGTCCAAGAGCCTCACAGGCTTACTTCTTTTGGCGGTCTTCCACAGAAGGTCGATGCTCCAGGCCTTCACTCTGCAGCACCTCTGTCAGCTCCTGAATCACTCACAGAATGGACCCCTGCCTCTGGAATGCGGCCCCTTGTCTCCTAAATATGGTCTACAGGATATCCTGAACAGCGTGTCCCTTGTCCTGCTGGATGTGACCACTGCATCCAGACCCTTGCAATGCACCCTCATCCAGACAACCTATGTGGGGAAACAGAGGACATGTACTCAGTGCCACAGCAAACATAGGACATGTGCCCTCCCCGGAAGGGAGTGATGCACATATTGTACATTGATGGGACACATGTACAGGCCCAACAACACACCATGCACATGACGGACCAGTAGGATGCCATGCGACAGGGCTACGCAGTGACTGGAATGTGGCACAGGATGATGCAATGACAGCATCTGCACACGATGGATGTTGCCAATGGACATAATGCCATGCCCCCTCCTGACTGTATGAAGCCAGTTGCCATGTTCACCATGTTTGGAGGCTCATTGGCACCCGCGTGTGCAATGCTGGGCATCCACGGTCCTGGTGGGACACATACCACATGGTGGATACACATGGGCATAGTGCACAGCAGAACTGCCATACAGTGACAGGACAATGTCCACAGTGTGTGGACTGGCATACCTGGGGCATAGACAGCTCGCAATCAAGGGACCATGGAAGGCACTGGACACACACCCACACCCCTAATCCAAACCACAGAAATTACATAGCTGCCACAAAAAAATTATGCTTACCTTCCACAGGATATGATTGCATCTGTGGTGTCCCGGTAGCCACCGCTGATGATGTTTGGGCCCTATCCCGGTTGTGCCCTGTGTCTGCTGCCCACCATCACTCTTCCCAGCCTGCAAGAGAAACAGAATGGAAGAACAAGATGAGCAGCATGCTGTCATTCCCCCACACATGCCCCCCCCAGCCACCACACCCACACCCCCATCCCCAGTACACAGAACTCCACCACGCCCACCCTCCCAAGCTCCACAGAACCTAAATATAGCCTAGCCACTATCCCACAACTGCAAAAACAACATGCAGACAATGTCAGCATGCTCTCAAAGTAAACATACATGGGGGCATGGCACATTCCCCCTGCGTGCCTGCTCCTGGATCCTGCACAGTCTCTCCAGGTCCCTCCACCTCAGGTCACCATAGTGGTGCCTGAACTGCTCGCCAATGCGAGGCACCCCCACCCACAGGACAAGCCAATCTAAAAATTCTTATTCAGACCCGGGCCCTGACCTCCTATAAGGCCTTTGTACCAAAAAGCTGGTCCTCCACAGGCATGACCAATGCCACCAGGTTGGCCAGCTCTCTATCAGTCCAGTTCATGGCACTTGGCCCAGCACCCTGTGCACCTGCCATGTCACCACACTGTAAAAAATGACTTCTTAAAATTATGAAAAAAAAACCTTAAATTTGTATATTTATCCTTAAAATAAGCAAAATGACCTGCCAATGGGATAAGATAATTATCTTAGTAAGACTTTGAAAACACAAGCGTTTGTCAATGCCGAATGTTGTCTTGCTGGCATTGGCTTTGGCAGTGCAGGAGTTAGAGATGCATAATAGGAATGGCAGTGATGTATTGAACTGACATCAACCTCACCCCCACCCTGCAGAGACTGACAGGTGTTGGGGTGTGCCTTTTGGTCATCAGATATAACGCTCATGCCATTTCACCTTACCCTACCCTGTAGACACTGACAAGTGTGGTGTGCTTTGGGGTCTTTGGGCCTTATACTTACCCCATTCCATAAGGAAATATGCTGAGATGGGTGCAGTATAAGAGAATGGGGTGAATTTTGGGGCTGAATGCTCCAAGGCACACCTTGATGCCTGTCACTGGCTGCAGGGTGGGGGGTGGGGGTGGAATGGCGTGAGCATTACAGCCGATGATCCCAAGTCACACCCTGACTCCTGTCAGTCTCTACAGTGGGGTGCTACAGTTGAAACCCTAATGCCGAAAGCGTTTGTTGGTATTTTCACTCCAAATTTTTAACATGGCCTTTTTTTGACCCCACCTCATGAAGAGCGGCACTATCAGTTTGTTAGCAGAAAGGTGATTTTGCACAGCGACTGCACCATTTGGCACCACAGGTACGAAAACACATTTTGTGCAGGATGTGAAAAATGACATCAGTATTGTTCATGAGGAGGTGTAAACAATGGCAACATTGTAAATCTGGAGTGAAAATATGAAAACTTGAAGTCAAGAGCATGCATAGAAACTGCGCAATGCACGTCTGTAACCCAGTTATGTCTGGGATTTTTTTAACCTCATTCAACCTAAGCATTTTGGGACCTCCCCTCATGAACAGTGGCACTGTGATTTTGTTAATGTGTCTTAAAAGTTGATTTCCCACAACAACCACGCCTGTGCTCCACAGGTGCGAAAACACATTTTGGGCAGGATGTGAAAAATGACAGCTATACTGTTCATAAGGAGGTGTGAAAAAATGCCAGTGTTGAAAATCTGGCATGAAAATATTGCAAATTTGCGAAGTTACAAGGGAGGGTGGAAACTGTGCAATGCATGCTTGTAACACAGTCATTTTGTGGACTTTCATCACCAAATTTTCAACATAGGCATTTTAGGACCTCTGCTCATGAACAGCATCACTGTCATTTTCTTAATCTGTTCGTAAAACTGATTTCCCACAGTGACCATGCTATTCTGCGTCAGAAGTGCAAAAACACATTTCAGCCAGGATATGTAAAATGACAGCTATACTGTTCATTAGGAGGTGTGGAAAAATGGCAATGTTGAAAATCTGGAGCCAAATTATTACAGATTCATGAAATTACAAGCGTGTGTGGAAACTGCTCAATGCATGCACATAAAACAGTCATTTTTTTGATTATTTCACCAAATTTGCAACATAGGCTTTTTGAGAGCCCACCTCATGAACGGTAGCACTGTCATTTCGTTAATCGGTCCCGAAAGGTGATTCCGCACAATGACCACGAAATCACCTTTCCGGACTGAATAACACCGTGACAGTGACTGGATTCATGATGAGGGGTCCCAATAACCCCATGTTGAAAGTTTGGTGCCAAAATTCCCAAAAATGCCCGAGATATGCACCAAAGCTGAAAAAAAAAACACTATTTATGCCATTATAAAGCTTACCGGCGTTTCTTCAGTTTGCAGTCGGCTTTGAAGAGTGCAGACATATTCCTGGTCCACCGAAGATCATTGCACCATGCTCTGGATATAAGTATGGGGTGAGGGAGGTGTGGGGAGGCAGGTTGCACAGAGGGTGGGCGTGGGTTGGGGAGGGCCACGGACTCGATGAGGAACCGTTTTCTGTTTTACAGGTTAAAAAAAGAAAGCATCTTGGGAAGTTTTTTTTCTTTACAGGGCATTTGACATTGGGGTGGGCTCCCAAGCGTGCCACCTGAGTGATTGGGGTTGTAGCTGACTAGGGATTGGGCACCCCATCAGCACATACCGAGTGGGGGCAAGAGCCGAGGGGATTGGGCACCCCTCGGCACACAAAAACGGGGGACATTATGCCATGGGGAGTGGACACTCCCATCAGCAAATTGAACTGGGACTGGGGGTACTTAAGCCAATGGGGATTGGGCCCCCATCTGCAAAGAAAAACTGTTGGGGTGGTGCATGATGCCGAAGGGGATTGGGCACCCCCTCGTTACACAATTGAAATGGGAGGGGGGCATTATGCCGATGGGGAGTGGGCTCCCCCGTAAGCACATGAACTGACTTGGGGCATGCCAACAGGGGGACTGGGCATCCCTGAAGTCGGCATTGTGGCAGGCGGTGGCAGTCACTACCATCATGTTTACTGGAATGCTTCATCAGGAAGGGCACGTTGGGAGGCGCGTTATTGTGCCACTGCATGATGAGCTAGCCTCTCATTGCAGCAGCACTTTTACTAGATGTGGTGGCCACTTTATGTATTGCTGGTGTCAGCCCCTGCATGCTGGCTTATTGGGGAATGAGGGACACACCTACTGATGCATGACCTGCATTCGCCCACAGTGACCCGCACCTCCAAATCTGTTACTATTGCAATATGTTAGCTGGTTCTCAAACGCGAGCCAACATAATAAGATATGACTCAATTCTAGATCTGGCATAAAACCTTAACATTTCTTAAAATAAGATTATAAATCTTAAAATATGAGTGTTGAACTAAAAACTAGAGTTCTTAGACATACTGAAATAAATCCAAATAATCTAAAATTAAAACAGTTTAGCCCAAGATACAGACCTTTCTGTGCTTAATTTAAATACGACAAATCTTGCAGAAGTCTTCAAACAAAATGGTTCTCAGACATACTAAAATCCTGAAAATCTGAAATTTAGACTGCTTTCCCACAAATCCAGATATTTATGTGCTTAATTTAAGTATGACCAATCTTGCAGATGTCTTGAAATAAGATTTCTTACACATATTAAGTCCAGACAATCATAAATTCAGACTGCTATCCCACAAATTCAGATATTTGCATGCTTAAGTATGACAAAACTCGCAGATGTCTTGAAACAAGAGTTGTTAGACATACTGAAGTCCAGAAAATCTTAAATTGAGACTGTTTTACCACAAATCCAGACATTTCTCTGCTTTATTTAAGTATGACAAATCTTGCATATGTCTTGAAACAAAAGTTTAGACATACTAAAGTCCAGAAAATCTTAAAATCAGACTGCTTTCCCATAAATCCAGACATTTATGTGCTTAAAGTATGACAAATCTTGAAGCAAGATTTTCTATGTAGGCAATCAAAGCTATCAATAATAATATTGGCAATTAAAATGTGTTCAATTAACCCATAAATAAGTTAATTGCTCTCAATATATTAAGAACAATCTCTACTACAGTATGTCTTTGCCCCACATTTAAACCTGCTTATGTATCTAAAACCTGCATATTAAGGACCTATTTTATAAGTGTTTCCCTATACTGTGCCCAGCATTCCCTGAGGTCCATTGGCCCCAATCATCATTTCTATGCCAATCACTCTATATAGCACCCCTCCCCTTGTCCCATTAAGCACTCCCCGGTGTCAGTAGCACCTCTTCCTCTTTGTATCCTGTGCCACATAGTCTCTGGTGTCCAGTGGCTCCTGTCTAACCCCTCCCCCCAACACTGTGATGAGCATTGCCTGGTGTCCAGTGGCACGTAACACTCTCTGCATACCATGGCGCCCTTCTCCATGCCCATTATTGGAATCAAACTTTAAAAAGGCCCGATCCACAAACTGCCTTTGTTCTTGACTGGAATAAATTAGGTTAAGTATTACCTGGACAGAAGCAGTATTAGCTCAATGGTGGCATGCACTATTTAGAAGTGGTGCTCCTAAGCACTTTTCAAAAAATAGTCCCTTTTTCATTCTTGGCAATAAAAATACCCATGCAAAAAGTCAATTATAGCCACCTCCCCTTTAAACAGCAGCTTCTAAATTTATTAGTAGCCACTCCCACACACTTACATAACAACTGACCTGTCCAGGAGTTGCCGGATAGAAATCTTTCTCCATACATTTTCCATTTTAAAAAATTGTGTTACTCGTAACTTTAGTCCCAGACCATGTCGATAAAATGGAGCCACTTCCCTATATTGGAGCCAAGACCCCACACCGGCACACATCCCCATTTTGTGATGTAGTTAAACGAAGGCTATGTGTGTGTGTTTCTTTGATTTGAATAGGGGCCATTTTCTATTAATACTATTTACTGTTGGGATTTTAATTAATCAAAGTGACCGCTCGGCTAAGAAGAACCCTGTTAGTTGAGCTGTCGCTTTAATTAAAACATAGAAACATAGACTTTGAGGGCAGATAAGGACCATGTGGCTCACCAAGTCTGTCCATTTTCCCTACCTAATTGGATAGGCTGAAGATCCTAGATAACCAACAGCCTACTTCTTCCTATTAGAACTGACTTATGTATGTCCTATGCATTCTTAAATCCCCCACTGCTTTTGACACCACAACATTCTCAAGAGAAGTCTGTTTCATGCATCTACCACCCCTTCCATGAAAAAACACTTCCTCATATTGCCCCCAAGCCATCCCCCCCTCTATCTTCAAATTGTGCCCCATTGTTCTTGCACATCTTGTTTCCTGACAGATTCTACCCTCTTGGATTTTGTTGATTCCTTTGAGGAACTTGAACGTTTTTACCATGCCCCCCCTTCCTCCTTTCCTCAAAGGTATACTCTTTTAGTCTCTTCTTATGGCTTCTGGTGCAGATCCTGCACCATTTTAATTGCCCTCCTCTGAATTGCCTCCATCCTGTCTATGTCATTGAGGAGATGAGGTCTCCAAAACTGCATGCAGTACTCCAGGAGAGGATCTCACTAACTGTACAGAGGGATAACAATTTCTTGTTTTCTACTGGTGATGCTGCTTCCTATGCATCCCAGTATCCCCCATAGCCCTACTTACTGCTGTCTCACATTGCTTGCCTACCTTTAGATCTGATATGACTACCCACTGGTCCCATTCCAATTTTTATGTTGTTAATACCCCCCCCCCCCAATCATGTACTCTTCCCTTGGGTTTTTGTTTCCCAGATGCATTACTTTGAACTTCTTTGTACCAAATCGAAGATGTCATACCTTTAACCATTCCTCCAGCCTTGCCAAGTCCATTCTCATCCTTTCCACCCCCCCTTGTGTATAAACCCTGTTGTAGATCTGTGTGTCCTCTTCAAAGAGGCATACTTTTTCCTTCCAGTTCCTCTGCAATGTCACCTATAAAGACATTAAATAGGACCAGGTCCCAGTACAGAACCCTGTGGTACCCCACTAGTAAGCCCCATTTCTTCAGATTGGACCCCGTTTACTATTGCCCTCTGCATCCTGTTGTTCAGCCAATTTGTTACCCAGGTTAGCACCCTGAGACCCACTCCCAGGCTGGCTGACTCGTTTATTAATCACCTCACAAAATCCTGCATGATAAAAGGGCTTAACTGCCATTTACTTACAATGGCCCCTGCAGTAAACTGCAGCATTCTGTGATATTCTGCAGCATTTCTGCATTGCATCCATGCTGTCACATCTGCATGTGGGGACTGATGGGATTCAAGCTCAGGTCTGCAAGTTTGCAGCTCAGTACTTTTACTTACTAACTATAGTGTCTCCTTGCTTGCATATGATGACCTAGTACCCCCAAAACACCACACCTTGTTCCCTTCATATACACTGTATATATATTACCTACTCATTGCAAAAAAAAATTACATTAATGCAGACGGGTTGAAGAATGCAAAGAGTGCAATGAAAGAAAATGAAAAACAGGGTTTTGAGCCTCATGAGTCTTGGTAAATCGGTTATGTGGTGTTCCAAACTTTAATGCCCACCCCTTCCCTCTAGCCCATAGCATTCTGTCTGAAGCACAAGGTAAAGTTATAAGCCAGTGCCTCACTCGTAGCAAAAGAAGTATGCTCGGCACATGTGTCTAACAGAATCAGTCAGGTAAGACAGGGTGGCTGAATGTAGGCACATCCCAAATTATATACAAAGCCAGCAGAAGGCTATTTGGTCTACCTAGTCTGTTCGTATTGCAGGGTCCACACATTGAGCTACTGTCCCTGCCCTCCCTCCCCACTCCTCTCTTCCTCTCTACCCATGATCCTTACTTTCCCTTTATGTCTATCCCAGCCTCTCAAAGCTGCCCACTGTCTTCAACGAGATCACCTTTTCTGGCAGTGCATTCGAAGTGTCCCCCACTCTGTCTGTGAAGAAGTGCTTCCTCACCTCCCTCCTACACCTCCACCCTCCAGCTTAAGGCTATACCTTGTGTTATAGTTGCCACTCAGCTTAAAGCGACTCTCCTTATTCACCTTATTTATCCCATTCAAGTACTTGAAGGTCCCAATCATGTCTCCTCTGTTTATCTTCCGGACAGTACATGTTCAGTGCCTTCAACTTCTCCTCAGATGAGTTACCCTGCTGACCTACTATCATCTTTGTAGCCTCCTCTGGACTTTCTCCAGTGGGTTGTCCTTTCTGAGGTGTGGTCACCAGTACTGAACTCCATACTCTAGATGCCTTGTCAGGGATCTGTACAACGGCAGTATAACTCCTTTCCTACTATTGATCCCTCTAGATATGCATCCCATCACTCTTTACCTTTGCTGCTTTTCTTGAACTGTGTGGAGTACTTCAGGTCACTAGGTGAACATCACTTCCAGGTCCTTCCCTTCAGATGCAGTTGTTCGGACTCTACCCAGGTAGTACTCTGTCCTTGGATTCTTGGCTCCAATATGCATACCTTTACATTTCTTGGTATTGAATCGAAGCTGCCAGATTCTGGGCCTCCTCCCCAGCTTTTCCAGATCATCCTTTAGGTTCTGTGTCCCTTCAGCTGTAGCCACTCTCCCACAGAGCTTGGTGTCATCTGCAAATAGGCACATTATGCCCTTAATGCCATCCCCCATTGGTTACCTCTCTGGTGCCAGAGTACTCTCCACCTACAACCAACCTCTGGGTTCCATCCATCAGCCAGTTTTCCACCCATCTGGCCATCTTTTACCCAACCCCAAGATCCCCCAACTTCTTGATCAACCTTTTATGGAGCACAAAGACAAAGCTCTTGCTGAAACCAAGATAAAGGATGTCTACCACTTGGCCCCCATCTACTGTCTTAGGGACACAGTCAAACAAGTCAATCAGATTCACATTCCACTATGAACTCCTATGCCACACTGGCAGGGCAGGACTGCCACAGAAGCAGCCAAAGTGGTGACCAGGATGGATGTGTAGATCCTCCATGGTGAAGACCCCAAGGGGGTGAAAGAGGCCCACAGAGTAGGAGGAAGCAAATTCTGGTGGGGAACTAGATAGTTAGATGAGGATACAGTTGGGCATGAGTAGGGATGAGGAGAGGGTGGTAAGCTGCCTTCCCAGTGCCATGGCTTGTGGGAATGGAAGGATGGTCTTAGGATTGCCAATAAGGCAGGAAGGGAGAGCTAGATGTCATTGTTAACTTTGGGACAAATTTCTGGGATGAGTGTGGAGCCAGATGCAGCTCAGGGAGAGTTCAGAAAACTGGAGAGGGGTCTCAGGCAAACCGTTACATTCTCTGAGGGGTTGCCTGTCCATGACAAGGGGGATGACAGGAGGCTCCGCACCAGGGACTTTATCTTATTGTTGAGGAGGTGGTGCAGAGAAGAGGGATTCGGATTCATTGGGGACTGCAGTTCCACCTGGAGGGATAGAGGCCTGTACAGAAGTGACTGACTACAACCCTCCCGGAAGGGAACAAAGATCCTTAATGAACAGTTTAAATACTACATTAGAAAGCCAAGGGGGAGGCGGAACAAGGCAGGAAGACAGTATGCCCCCCATCATGTTTACAAGGTCAAAATTGGGAATCCTGAGGGTGTAAGTCCCACAGGGAGCAAACACAAATAGGAAACCAGAAGAAAGGGGAAAGAAGAAACATAACAGTGGAGGAAAAAAGCAAGAGGGAAGATGACAGTATAAAATAGAGAGTCATGTATGCAAAAGCTCGAAGGCTGGACAACAAGATGGAGGACCTAGAGGCCACCATGGCAACAGGAGACCTGGACACAGTAGCAGTTACAGAGACCTGTTGCAATGAAAACCAGGACTGCGAGGTAGCCATACATGGTTATACACTATTCAGGAGGGACAGGGTAGGAAGAAAAGGGAAGAAGGGTGGCTCTTTACATGAGAGAATATAAAAAGCCTCAGAAATACAAGGGGGGCACAGTGAAGTGGAGGTACTGTAGGCCACCCTGGAGACAGGGATGCCTGCTGTGAGGATAGGGGTGATGTACCGACCTCCAGCATAGGGTGAGGAAGGAAATAAAGATATGACAGATGAAATGCAAGTGATTGCCAACAACAGTAATGTACTGCTAGTGGAGGACTTCAATCTACCAGATGTGGATTGGAGCCTACCTACCGCAGCATCAGTTAAAAGTAGGGAAATCATAGACTCCCTGTAGTGGGTGTTTCTTAGGAAACCTGTTAAAGAACCAACTTGTGGGGGAGGCATTACTGGACCCAGTGCTGTCAAACAGGGACAGTTCTGCTGACATTGCAGTGGAAAGTCACCTGGGGACCAGTGATCATCATATGGTGCAGTTCAGCATATGGACAGGGCCAGAACCAAGGCACACTAAGATGTGGGCCCTGGACTTCAAAGGGGACTATTTCAAGAAAATGGAAGATTGCCTCAGGGAAGCCCTAGCAGGAATAGGGAATAAGGGTGTGGCAGAGGAAAAATAGGCAAAAATAAAGCAGGCCATTGAGACATCAACAAACCTGTGTCAAGCAGGTCACTAAGAGCAAGAGAAGAATAAGACCACTGTGGTCCTCTAAGGAAGTAGCAGAGAAGGTAAAGGAAAAGAAGCAGGCATTCAAAAGGTGCAAGATGACACAGAAGGAACAGGATAGGGAGACTTATCAAAAGAAACAAAGGGAGGCAGGGAAGGCAGTTAAGAGAGTTAAAGCACAGCACCAGTCCGGTGGTGCTGTGGGTTGCGGCACTGGACGCCACAGCTCACGCCATGCTGGAGACCAATGTCTGAGAATGAGCACAGGCCACTAGGGGTTGGTAGGGGAGGAAGAGGATCAAGTGTCCAATGACAGCTCTCCTGTCCCGGGGAAGGGTGGGCTTGTTGACCTTGCTACTCGGCTGCCCCTCAGTGGAGGATGGCGGTAGCACCAGAGCCAGGGAAACAAACAGCATGGCATTGTGACACACATGCATGCCGCAAGGGAGAAGGGACCATAGAAAAACAGGAAAAATCTGCCGGCTTCATGGAAGCCCCTCCAGTACTCTGGCACCAAGGCCTCATGGAGCTCTCAGGGCTGCTCCGGATATGTACTTGGGGTGGCAGCCCTACCCACTTCCACCCCACCACAGGGAGTAATCCATGGGGGATACAGGGCCTAAGGGGTGTCAGGGGGGCTAAGGCAGCAACTGGGGGCTGGTGGAGGACAGAGGCATGCCAGCAGGCTAAAAGGAGGATTAACAAATAAAAAAAAAAGATAGAGCTAAAGCACAAACATAGAGTAAAACACTGTCAGTAAAAAAAGGAGGCTAAAACTTTCATCAGGTACATACACAGAAAGAAAAACAGAAAGGCTGGGATAGTAAGTCTAAAAGGGAAGGGGGAGGAGTGTGGAACAGGTCCAGAAGAATGTTGACATACTGAGTAAGTGTAACCCCCCTATAAATGGGGTTTCCCAAAAGTCTTCCTTGGGTGTACTTAAATGCCCACTGGCAGGCGGGTGTGCTGTGTCTTTACAGGTGTAAAAGTGCTTGCATGCGAGTTTACTGTTAGCCTCCATGCCTGTCTCTTTAAGAGACATTATTTTTGTAGTATATAATTAATCTGGGTAGGGGCCGAGTGTTCCCAGGCTTGAGTCTCGCCCGAGATGCAGTACTATTGCTCTGTGCTGCCATCGCTAATGGTGCAGCGGGAGCTCTGTTAGAACTGGTAACTGTTTGCTGATTAGCTGCTCTAATAACAATGGTATTATAGTTTGTCTAACTTACCTTTCTTTGCAGCATGGACATTGCTGTATTGCACCAATCAGTATCTTTTGGGGACCTTAAAATGGATTCTGTACCCAGGGGTCTTGTGGGAGTGAATTTCTGTAAGAATTTTAGTTTTTTCATTCTGGTGCCTAAATGGACCTGGGGGAGCCCTTGCTCTGACAAACAGATGAATCAACCAACCTAATCTTTTCTGGATCAGAAGGAAGTCCTGGTGCTGAATGCAGCAAAGAGTCAGTCTGAGTTTGGAGCTGAGAGTGAACTGCTCAAGACATTCGAGCAACTAGAAAATGGTGGGAAGGCTGTGTCTGGCCTGCCTGCTTGCTTCATCTTCCCTTCTGAGGGTTCTGCTAGTGAAGTTAATCGAACTGACTCCGAACCGGCTTGTGACCAGAAATACTGAATTGTGACTGCCTTGTTACCTGAAGAAGACCAAAGATTTGCTTCATGCGATCAGCCTGTCAGGAAGTCTGAAACTACCACAGAGCATATGGTTTGCACAGAGACACTGTGATTGCGACCATACTATCATCAGAACTGTGGTACTGCTTTTTATTTACTATAAAAGTGTGTTCAGTGTTCTCAGTGGGTCGCAATTTGGTTCCCCACTTTCCAATTGTGTCATACTTGCTGGAAGCTGAATCCAGCACTATCAGACTGCCATCCGAATTGTTCTCCTGGCCTGGGCTCAGCCACCTTGGCCCAGCCAGCTACTCACGCTGCAGAGAAGACCATCAACGAGAGACCTGCCTGGGGATAAGCTCCCCTGCTCAGCGTCACAAACAGGAATGACACCACTGTGAATCGTGTGGGCCCTGCTTCTCCTGGCAAAGCAGCAAGTCATTCTGCAATCCCCATTTCATCCATCCTGTGTCCTGTACTGGGTAGTGTGAGTAAACACCTGGGTAGCTCCCTGCAACATCAGCTAAATCAAAATGTGTCATCTGATTTGATTGTTTTGTTTGATTATCATGAACTGGGCCATCTGGCTCTGGATTACAAATTGTGGGTTACTGTGCACGACTCTTTATTCCCATCATTAGGGCCCCCGACCAGCTGTGACACTGGCCTACCCCGGGTAATGAGTCAGGCTAGCCTGCATCAACAACTGGGTACCCAGAGTGTGTGTGTGTGTGTGTGTGTGTGTGTGTGTGTGTGTGTTGTGACTGTGTTGAGGGACTCTAAAGTGTATGCTTTGTAGCTTGATTGAATCAGTTGCTAGACCAATCAACCTGATTACGCCCCTTCCTTGTTCAATCCCCCTGAATAAATCAGATCTGACTCTTTTTGCACTTAAACTGTTTGTGGTGCATCTCTGTACTAATAGCACTATATTGTTGTTGCTGGCTGTGTCTAATCTTATTTTACAGGGGTATCCAGGGTCAGACAGGTGGAACCAGCCCTGGTGGTAAATGCAATCAGAGTGGGGATATATTTGTGGTTTAGGGGCTATTGTGCCTGTGTATTCTGTTCATTGTTTAGGCCACTACAGGAGAAAGAGAGGGGTCATGGTGTCCCAGAGGGCTGTACCCTGGTCAGCTACGCTACCACCAACCCTGTCCTTCGAGTGGAGGCATCCGTTTTCAGTACCCAGACCCCTTAACCTGCAACAAGTCATGCTGGCAGGGATAGTAGCCTTTGGGATAGCGCCACCCAAAGTTACATCTTGGAGGCTACCACTGGGATTAGTGCCCCCCCAAGTGGCCAAAATCAAGAATTGTTGTTAAAGATGAATGGCTACCCCAGTAGAAATGGCTGTACACCAGTTGGTGGGGTGGTGTATGGGGCAGGAGATTGACCCCCCAAATGCTCTGCTTTTACTGGATATCCCCCTGGGTACCAGTAAGGACACTATAGAGGGATCACTCTCCAAAGCTGAATGTTTAAAAAACACTGTGGTGGTAGGTCAACAGGCTGATTTGATCGCCCAAACGTTCATGGCCTTGGTAGAGTGTAGTGACCTCATGGATAGCTCTAAAGTGCCACAGAGTATTGCCTCAGAAGGGGTCCCAGCAGCCTGGAGAGTGATAACAAAAGACGGTAAAGACCCCGGAGAGGATGAGCCCCCACCATTATCTGAGACCTTTGAAAAGACATTAGCTAAGTTGTTGCTGGAGGAACGGAAGATCACAGAGGACTTTAAGCAATTATTCCTGCCACCTGGGGTGTACTTTCCCCCACACCCCTGCCCACTCCAGTACCAGCTCCAGTGCCTGCACCTGTGCCAGCACCCACATTGGTCCCTGCAGTTAGTCATGACATGTACCGCAAGTTCAGGCTGTTCTCAGGTACCCTCCCCACCCCACATGGGGGAGGATGACAGGGAGACCTGGATCAATTATGTTGCCCCCTTGGTACCCAAGTGGCAATGTGCAGAGTCCGAGAAGCAAAAAAGGATCATGGAAAGTTTGAGGGGTCTGGCCTGGAAGCCATTAGATTTCTGAGATCCACGAAGCCTGAGGCATCTGCTCAAAAGTACCTGTCTGCACTCGAAGGCAATTTTGGAAGCATTGAGTCAGGGGAGACTTTGATGTGGCAATTCAAATGTACCAAACAATGAAGAGGAGAAGGTTTATCTGCGTATGTTACTCAACTAGAGAGGGCCCTGCAAAGAGTTTATCGAAAGGGTTGGGAAGCCACCAGTGACTTGAACCGTGTGAGACTGGGGCACATACTACAACATGTCAAGCACTCTAAATTGCAGATTATCCAGTTAAGGATCCAGGATAGGAGAGATAACCTATCTGACTACTGTGACCTGATAAAAGAACTCAGTGAGGTTGAAGGTGAAGAAAGAGATTGTGATTATGGGGTGGGCACAGCCCAAGTGACCAAGGCACAGGAAGACCTCTCTGAAATGGAGACCACTAAGGATATTCTGCCATGGGCTGAGTGGTGGAAAGATGAGCTGCTGAAGGAAGTCAGAAAAATACAAACGGGTGCATTTACAGAGGCCTCCACTGCAGACATAGACCCTTGGTCCCTCTCAGGATGTGACTGCCATGGGGGTGGGGGTCCATCCTCAGGCATCCTCTACTGAGGATGGCTCCCAGGCTGAGCTCAAGGAATTGACTGCCACCCTAAAGGAACTGTTAAGACACGTTGCACCATCCTCGCCACTGCAAGCAGATATCGGACCCAGATCCCTTGCTACTGTGTCAGTCCCTCATGCAATGTTCTCTCCAAGGATGACCCAGGAGTCTTTCATTTGTCACAACTGTAGAAAGGATGGCCATATAAAGAGAGAATGCCAGTCTCAGAAAGACTTAGAAAAAGTAGTAAACAGACTCCAAGGAGAACTCTGAAAAGCAAAGCAATGGCTGAGGGGTGCCTGAAATGACCGCAGTAAGTGCTCAAGAAATACTAACTCAAACTTCTTTGTGGCTAAATCGTCTGTCCAGGTCCCTGCTACCATCCCTCCAGACTGGTCCAAATTGGTGGGCACTTCGATGGAGACTACTGTGACTGTCAATGGTATCCATGCTCAGGCTGTGCTCGACAGCGGCTCGCAAGTGACCATTGTATTCCAGGACTGGTATGACAAACACTTATCTGATGTGCCATTACAATCTCTAGAAGGCCTACATGTGTGGGGCCTGAGTTACAAGTCTTATCCCTACCTAGAGTATGTCCAGCTTTGGCTGTCTTTTCCTGCGGCCATGACTGGTGTAGATGAACAAGTAGAGACGTTAGCCCTGGTGTGCTCCCCTGCAGGGATGTATGATGGGGTCCTCCTACTCACTGGAAAAAATGCCCACATGTTTGGGAGGTTAGTGGAGTTGTGCCAAGAGAAACTAGACTGACAGACTGGCCAGGCAATGAGAATTCCAGCTCTGATCAAGAAAGCGTATGACCTGCAGAGGCAGTCTGTGGCAGAAGACCAGAATGAGCCCACTGGAATTGTCTGGAAGAAAGACCCTGATTCCTGGGTATTGCCACCCAATACTCAGTATACTGTTCATGGAGAAGTCTTATGAAAGATGTGAAAAACAAAATATTAATGCTGGATGCACCAGGTGAAGGAAAGTTGATGGAGGGACTAATGGTCAAGCCCAGTATCCTACCTGCCCGAGCTCATGCCTATGCATGCCGAATGATGGTCCAAATTCAAAACGCGTTGGATTGGGAAGTCCGTGTGAACAGGGGATGTATGCTGGCTACAGTACACTGCACAGACACTACAGTATTACCCAGTAACAAGAAAGGAGAAAATGACTCCAGACCTATTTGATTTTGGTGATTCTTCCTTGTCTGCTGAGTAGAAAACCCGAATTAGCAGGAAACTTGCCCAAAGGGAACAAGTGTTCTCACTAAAAGAGTGGGACATGGGATGTGTTCATGGTGCCTAGCATAACATACGCCTGCATGATGACCGACCCTTCCAAGAGAGGTTCCAACACCTTGCTCCAGCTGACATCGATGATGTTAGGAGGCACCTACAGGAAATGTTCACTGCTGGCATTATTCAAGAATCAAGAAGCCTCTATGCATCCCCCATTGTAGTTGTGCGTAAAAAGAATGGATCCATGAAGATGTGTGTGGATTATCAGACTCTCAACCAACGGACTGTCCCCAACCATACACCATGCCATGCATACAGGATGCCCTGGACTGCCTGAATGAAAGTCAGTGGTTCTCAGTACTTGATCTCCGCAGCGGATACTATCAAATTCCAGTGGCCTCAGAGGACCATGAGAAAACAGCTTTCATCTGTCTGTTGGGGTTCCTATGAATTTCTGAGGATGCCACAGGGGATTTCGGGTGCCCCTGCTACCTTCCAGAGGTTGATGGACTGTGCAGTAGGAGGCATGAACCTGCTAGAATGTTTATTGTATTCTGATGATGTCATTGTTTTCGGTTGCACACTAGAAGAACATGAGGCCAAACTGTTCAAAGTCCTCCATCGCTTGGAAGAATTCGGCCTCAAGCTATCCATAGACAAGTGCCAATTTTTCACGTGTCTGTAAAATATGTGGGACATATAGTGTCAGCTGAGGGGATACAGGCAGACCACAGTAAAGTAGAGTCCCTGACCACCTGGTCCCAGCCCACCAACCTGAAAGAGCTGCAGCATTTTCTGGGGTTTTGCAGCTACTATCACCGATTCATTAAGGACTATTTGAAGGTAATCAGGCGCTCCTTAATCATACCCAAGGCTATCCCCCCACCAACCGCAGATACAAGAAGAGGTCCCTCAAAGAAGAAGACAGGGTATATTTTCGAACAGGTGAATCTTTTGGGACCCATTGGACCCCCAAGAGCGAGGAGGCATTCTTCGAAGTCATTTATCAGCTTACCCATGCCCCAGTCCTTGCATATGCTGATCCCATCAAACCATACGTCCTGCACACAGATGCCAGTCTGAAAGGGCTTGGGGCTGTGCTATATCAAGAATATGAGGATGGCCTGAGACCTGTGGCCTTCGCCAGTCACAGCTTGACACCCTTTGAGCGGAATTAACCTGTACACAATTTGGAGTTCCTTGCTCTAAAGTGGGCCATAGTTGATCAGTTCCATGAGTACCTCTTTGGGGCCAAGATATCAGTAGAGACTGATAAGAATCCTCTAATGTATGTACAGACTTCAGCCAAGTTGTACACCACTGGGCACCGGTGGCTTTCTGCCTTGTCAGCTTATGATTATGAAGTTGAATACCAGCCTGGACTGAACCATATTGATGCTGATGCCCTTTCATGGTGGCCAAGTTCCAAAGACAATTGGGTGAGGCTGTCTGAACCTTCTATTAATGCACTGTGCCAAAAGTTTGACAAAGATGAGAAATTGTCTGCGGACACTGTGGACTGCCTGGTGGACTGTTTGGGGCCCCCCCCAATACTTGCATACCTGCAGCTTATTGTCATTTTTCTGCATTAAATATAGTGCTTTGCCCCAGTTTGATAATGACAGCATTCAGTGGGCTCAGTCTCACGACCCCATGATTCAGCCTGCACTTGATGCACTGCATGTGGGGAAGGATGTGTCTAAATTACGTTCTGCTGACTTACAAACTGCACTGTTATTCAAAGAAGGCCCCAGACTAAAGCTATGAGATCAGTTATTACATAGAGAGACAGTAGATCATCAAGGTCAAGTGGACAAGCAGCAGTTGTCCTACCCACAGCCTTCAAACAGCTGGTACTGAGGTCCCTTCATAATCACATGGGACACCTTGGTATTGACCGGACTCTCGACTTAGTATGATCCCGATTCTATTAGCCAAAAATGGGGGCAGATGTTGAGAATCATGTCAAAACTTGCTGTTGCTGCCTCTAGCGGAAAGCTCTGCCCCAGAAAGCTGCCCCACTTGTCAGCATCACTTCCAGTGCCCCCATGGAACTGGTTTGTATAGACTTCCTGTGTCTGGAGCCTGATCAAAAAAACATTGGCAATGTACTGGTAGTAACTGATCACTTTACCCAATACGCACAAGTTTCCGGACCAAGGATCAAAAGGCCCCTACGGTGGCCAAGGTGCTAGTGGAAAAGTTCTTGTCCATTATGATGCCCTCCAACATATCCATTCTGACCAAGGCAGAGGCTTTGAAAGTAGGCTAATCAATGAAATGCTCTCCCTGTGGGAGGTGCGGAAGTCCAGAACCACTCCCTATCACCCACAGGGGGACCCTCAACCAGAACACTTTAACTGAACCCTTCTGGACATACTGAGCACTCTCCATCCTAAAGACAAGCCTAAGTGGAGTCAGCAGATTAGCATGTTGGTACAAACTTACAGTTGCACCAAAAGTGATGCTACTGGATTCTCTCCCTATCGCCTCATGTTCAGAAGGGAGGCCCAGCTGCCCATTGATGTCTGCTTTGGGGTCTCTCTGGATGGAGTCCAAGCTGAGAATTATTTGCAGTACGTGCAGAAACTGAAAGATCAATTGAACCATGCATATCAACTGGCACAAACTATGGCTGCCAAAAGACATCTTGTGAACAAAGAAATATATGATTGATGAGTAAAAGCCCAAGAATTGTTACCCAGAGTTAGGGTACCACTGCACAATTTGGGACTACATGGGAAGCACAAAATCACTGACAGGTGGCACCATCTTCCCCACATAATAGTTGGTAAACTGGATGACCTGCTGGTGTACAAAGTATGCCTTCAGAATAACGCTAGAGTTGTCAAGACCATACACTGCAACCACTTACTGCCTATTGGTTAAGTGATCATTGATGCTGAATCAACACCTGCCACTTCCCCTGGGCCGGTGACTCATGCTGCTGCCAAAAAGAGACAGAGTCAAACTGCCACTATTGTTCCAGACCTAAGGCCTTCCCCCGGCAGGCCCTGAATGATGACTACTGTCAGTCCATTTCTGATGAAAGTGAATGTGACAATGCCTACTATCCTTCTTATGAACTGAGCCAATTGTTTCAAGGCAATCCTCTGCAGAATTGTGGGGATGAAGTTGGGCCTTCAGAGCTGCCTAACCCCCCAGCTTCTTCCCTGGAACCAATGCCCCCTGAAAGTGAGGTGCAGAGTATTATGTGTGAAATAGCAGATTCCTTGTGTCTAGTGGAACTGTTTGAATTACCTGAGGAGGAATCTGCTGTGCAGAATCTCCCTGGTGATACACTAGAACATGCAGAACAATATGACAATGTTGACAGCACCCCTTCAGTGCCACAAAATTCAATGATCCAAGAGTTCCTTCAGGATAAGCAACCTTGCCCTCTTCAGGAGAGAATAATGAACAAAGTATTGTGGAAGCAGAATCTGCCGTGCAAGGAACCGATAATGTTCTGCTACTGGAGACTTCACCCAGTGCAGAGGTCCCCCTTTCTACTGAAGAACAGACTGATGTAAATCCTGGTACTCCAAAGACTGTACCTGTTTCCCCAAGGAAGTCTGGGAGAGCGGTTAAACCTGTAATATGTCTATGCTATGATTCCCCTGGAAGACCAGTAGCTCTTCCTTTAAATGCTGTCCACATGGGTATTTATGTTTCAAAGAGTTCACTGCCCAAACTGAGCCTTTCTGCTACTTCCAAGTTGATTGTCCATCCCTCGGGACATGTTGCCCATATCCCATCTAGCCCCAAGTTAGCTGATAGGGATGGGACCCCATCTATGTTGTTTAGAATGCAAGAAACTATAACATGAATGATTACAGTAATATTATTATGTGAATCATATTGAAATCATTATTGAATGTATGGAAAATGCATAACTGTTGCCATAATATACATATATAATCATATGTATTCGCCATTTTGGATATGTATAGTAATAGTAAGGAAGCATATATTTTGTTCAAATACAATGTCTTCAAATACCATTGTTGTGAGCATGGACTTGACACAGACACCAAGTTCTTTTCAGGCAGGTAAGGGTGTAACCCCCCTATAAATGTGGTTTCCCAAAAGTCTTCCTTGTGTGTGCTTAAATACCCATTGCCAGGCAGGCATTCTGTGTCTTTACAGGTGTAAAAGTGCTTGCACGAGAGTGCCCTGTTAGCCTCCATGCCTGTCTCTTTAAGAGACATTATTTTTGTAGCGTATAATTAATCTGGGTAGGGGCCTAGTGTTCCCAGGCTCGAGTCTCGCCCGAGCTGCAATAATGTGCTGCCATCACAAATGGTGCAGCAGGAGCTCTGTTGGAACTGGAAATTGTTTGCTGATTAGCTGCTCTAATAACAATGGTATTATAGTTTGTCTAACCTGCCTTTCTTTGCAGCATGGACATTTCTGTATTGCACCAATCAGTACCTTTTGGGGATCTTAAAATTGAGTCTGTACCCAGGGGTCTTGTGGGAGTGAATTTCTACAGGAATTGCAGTTTTTTCATTTTGGCACCTAAATGGACCTGGAGGGGGAGCCCTTTTTTGACAAACAGATAAATCAACCAACTGAACCCTTTTTGGATCAGAAGGAAGTTTCGGTGCTGCCCGCAGCAAAGAGTCAGTCTGAGTTTGGAGTTGAGAGAGTGAACTGCTCAAGACATTCGAGCAACTGGAAACTGGTGGGAAGGCTGTGTCTGGCCTGCTTCATCTTCCCTTCTGAGGGATCTGCTAGTGAAATTAATTGGACTGAATCCAAACCGGCTGTTACCAGAAATACTGAATTGTGATTGCCCTGTTACCTGAAGAAGACCAAAGATTTGCTTCACGCGATTGGCCTGTCAGGAAGTCTGAAACCACCACAGAGCGTACGGTTTGCGCAGAGACACTGTGATTGCGACCGGACTGTCATCCGAACTGTGGTACTGCTTTTTATTTACTATGAAAGTGATGAATGTTCTCAGTGGGTTGTGATTTGGTTCCCCACTTTCCAATTGTGTCATGCTTGCTGGAAGCTGAAACCAGCACTATCGGACTGCCATCCGAATTGTTCTCCAGGCCTGGGCTCTGCCACCTTGGCCCAGCCAGCTACTCATGCCGCAGAGAAGACCATTGATGAGAGACCTGCCTGGGGATCAGCCTCCTGCTCAGCGTCATGAACAGGAATGACACCATGGTGAATCGTGTGGGCCCTGCTTCTCCTGGCAAATCAGCAAGTCATTCTGCAGTCTCCATTTCATCCATCCTGCGTCCTGTACTGGGTAGTGTGAGTAAACACCAGGGTTGCTCCGTGCAACATCAGCTAAATCAAAGTGTGTCATCTGATTTGATTGTTTTGTTTGATTATCACGAACTAAGCCATCTGGCTCTGGACTACAAGTTGTGGTTTACTGTGCATGACTCTTTATTCCCATCATTAGGGCCACGGCCAGCTGTGACGCCGGCCTACCTCGGGCAATGCGTCAGGCTAGCCTGCATCAACAACTGGGTACCCAGAGTGTGCATGTGACTGTGTTGAGGGACTATAAAGTACATGCTTTGTAGCCTGATTGAATCAGTTGCTAGGCCAATCTACCTGACTACACCCCTCCCTTGTTCAAGCCCCCTGAATAAATCAGATCTGACTTTTTGCACTTGAACTGTTTATGGTGCATCTCTGTACTAAGACAAAGAAACTCAGCGCACAAGCACTGAGGCAATGGTTACCCCAAAGGGCATAGGCTGGGAAGCCAAGTTTCAAAGAAATACAAAATCACACATGCCCCCATAATGCAAAGCATCATGGGCTGTATATGCAAATCACCACAGAATATTATGCTGGTTCAACTTTACGCAGAAATGCATGGTGCCGAAAGGCCTCTCACGCAGTTTTCAAAAGGTGCCAATCTCTGTACTAATAGCACTGTATTGTTGTTGCTGGCTGTGTCTAATCTTATTTTACAGGGGGTCTGCAGGTTCAGACAGGAGGAACCAACCCTGGTGGTAAGTGCAGTCAGAGTGGGGATGTATTGATGGTTTGGGGACTATTGCACCTGTGTATTTTGTTCATTGTTTAGGCCACTACAGGGGAAAGAGAGGGGTCATAGTGTCCCAGAGAGCTGTACCCAGGTCAGCTACGCTACCACCATCCCTGTCCTCTGGGTGGAGGCACCCGTTTTCAGTACCCAGGCCCCTTAACCTGAAACTAGTCACGCAGACATGGGTAGTAGCCATTGGGATAGTGCCACCCAGGGTAACATAACTACTTTTGTTCAGTATTCACAGAGGAAGGGTTAGGTGATGGCCACAGTGGAGAAGGGCATTGAAAAGAGGGGGGACACTAGTCCTTTATACAGAGAAGTTAGTCCTCAGGCAGCTAGCAAAACAAAAAGTAGACAAGTTTATGAGGCTGGACAGGGTTCACCCTAGGAATCCAAAGGGACTAACAGAGGAACTGTCTGTTCCTCTGGCAACCTTGTTCAATCTATCGTTGGACACAGGGGAAGTTCCAGTGGACTGGAGGAGGGGAAATGCTTTTTTTTTTTAATTCATCTATGGCTGGGGGAGTGTTACCTATGGTTCCCCCCCCAGTCAGGCTGGTCTCACAGCTCCCACGCCACTCTGAATACCATGCTCTACCCCCCCCCCGATCTTCACATCAGCTGCATTGCAGCAGGTATGTACTCCACCACCTCGGAAGCCAGGGGGTTGCGACCCAAGGGGAGCAACTGGAGTCACAGCAGCGCAGTGTTGTTGGATGGGAAAATGTGACCCCACTACACAAAAGTGGAAATAAGGAGAAGATGGGAGACTACCAAACTGTAAGCTGGACTTCGTTGGTGGGCAAGGTTATGGAAACTCTACATAATGAAAGGATTGGGGAATACCTTAACATGAGTGACTTGCAGGATCCAAGGGCAGCATGTGTTCTCAAAGGGTAGCTCTTGCCGGAGAAGCCTGATAGGAGTTTATTTGACTCAGTTACTAGAGAGGTGGATCAGGGAGGAACAGTAGATATGGCCTACTTGGATTTCTGTAAGGCCTTTAACACTGTTCCACAAAGAAAACTAGTAAACAAGCTAGGCAGCATGGCAGTGAGTCCAAAGATAGTAAAATGGGTACAAAGTTGGCATAGTAATAGAACTCAAAGGGTGGTGGTAAATGGAGTTCACTTGGAGGAAGGTAAGTAAATAGTGGTGCTCTGCAGGGATCAGTGGGACTGGTCCTCTTCAATGTTTTTATAAGTGACATCACAGAGGGACTGTAAAGAAAAGTATGCCTGTTCACGGATGACACAAAAATCCACAAACGAGTGGACACACCAGGGAGAATGAAGGAAGATATTACAAAAAAAAAAACCTGGAAGACTGGTCAATGGTTTGGTTGGTACCCGGTTAGCTTAGTGCTGCAGGAACAGTGCCAGTCAAGACAGTGTTAGTGCCTATAACACTAACACGGACAGAGGAGATTTACAGTACTTTTAGTAAGTGCCCCCTTGTCCGCTGTCCATGATTTTTATGGCACACAAGTGCATCGGGATCCAGGAGACTGGTTGAGCTGGTCCCGTAGTGTAGAGGGCTGGGGCATCAAGCAACTCGGCCAGCGATATCAGAAACCAGGGTTCTAATCCTGGTCTCCAACCTTATTGTGCACTCAGGACTTAGAATTGTTTATGTGGGGCCATGGAAACAGTATGCCATGGTACCTCGACTTTTAAATTTCCTCATAATCCACCCCCCCGAGAGAGAACTCTTCAGTCCAGGGGGGATGCAGGGGTGGAGCGTCCCCACAAAAACAACATTTACGTCATTTTTGCCGTGCTCATGATACTCATGGCATTATTGGTGCTATTCTGACCCAGTGCTGTTTGGTTTGGTAACTGGGCTTCAACAATATAAAATGTAAAATGATGCACATAGGGCACAGAAACCCAAGGGTAACATATCATGGGGAAGAGGAGTTAACAACAAAACTGGAAAGGGATCTGGGGATCATCATATCTGATGACCTGAAGGCAGCAAAGCAGTATGATAAGGCAAGAGGAAATGGAAGCAGGATGCTGGGGAGCATATGGAGGGATATCAACAGCAGAAAAAGGTAAATAGTGTTACCCTTATATAGATCAATGTTAAGGCCATACCTGGAGTACTCTGTCCAATTCTGGAGGCCCCATCTCAAGATGGACATAGATCAGGTGGAGGCATACAGAAAAGGGCAACCAAAATGGTGCTTAGCCTGCATCAAATGTCCTACTAGGAAAGACTCAGGAAATTAAATATGTACTCACTGGAGGGAAGGAGAGAAAGTGGAGACATGATAGAAACATTACAAATACCTCAAGCATATCAGTAAGGTAGAGGAGGGTGGCATATTGCACAGAAAGAGATGTTCAAGGATGAGGGGGCACGATATGAAGCTGGAAGAGGAAAGATTTGAAGGGGATGTGAGGAAATATTTCTTCATGCAAAGGGCTGTACACCTGGAACAGCCTCCCAGCAGAGGTGATGGTTACTGAAATGGTAACATATTTTAAACATGCATGGGACAGACACAGGGGCAACTTAGTAACAGGGCGGGGGGTGGGTTAAGGCCAGAGATAAATTAGGATTTATAGTAACACAGTAGGTAGGGTAGACTAGATGGGCCAAGAAGTCCTCTTCTGCCAACAGCTTCTATATTTCTATGTCATAGCTTTCTTCCCATAGGGCCCTGCATGATGCAAGAGATCATGTCTACTTAAGGGAGAGGGCTGACATTAGACTTAACAACCTCAAGGAGCACCATACCACCAATTCATCAAGACTCCTAGGACTCAAACCCCTAATGTTTTTATTTGTGTACGTTGCGTGCTTTACATTCTTCCACCTGAATGTTTGCATTAGCGTAGTTTTTTTTCAATATCAACAGAATAGTGGAGATATTTCAAACCTGCAAACCACCCAACAAACGAAAGCCCACAATGTCATAATATTTGGGGGTGAACAGTTACAGGTTAACATCCTAGCACAAAAAAAAAAAGAGATCTCTTACTTAGTTTCTGTAGAACCTGAGATATTGGAAGGGGGGGCTTGGAAATAGTCAGTTACATCTGTAAAACAAGAACAGCAATGGGGTCACAAAGGCTCTGCAGCTCATTACGAACCAGCTATTACAAAGAATGTAGGGTAAACAAATCACAATACTTATCTGATACATATGGTCAGGTCCTCCTACACCTGGTCAACACCCTATCATACCTGTAGACATAAAAAGGAAAAACAGGTCAGTATGAAGAATAAAAATACTGATCAGCTGGATCAGTTGGGAAGGACCTGGAAAGGTTAAAAAAAAAAAGAAAGTGGGTTATGTTTTGCGGGAGACACTGGACCAGTACCACACCATTGACCTGAGTTTTAGAATGGTCTCTGTCACTCAGAAGCAGTCATGGGGGAGGATCCAGCGTCCTTAGGACTGATCTCTCTTGGGTGCATGGAGCCATGTTGCTCCACATATCAACCAACTCAGGGCAGGATGAAGACACCAACTGTTATTCTCCCTGCACCATCGATAGGACTACGGAGTTCCAAACTGGTAGAGAGTATTGGGGGAGGGGTTGCCATGGCTGCCAGTGAGTCACTAGAAGGGGAGAGGATGGGACTGATGACCCTTTTCCCTCCTGCCTCCCCCCACCGGAGGGAACTGTGGCATCTGTAGTGTAGTACCGAGACCTGTAGGTTCCAAACTGGAGGTATTAGAAGCTCCAGCTATACAGTAATCTCACGAACAGACCCACAGCTGCTCCCTGCATGATACATCATTCTTGGGGACAGCCACACGTGGTTGTGGGCATGCTGCTCGGGGTGCTGGATTCTAAAATGCTAGTGGAGAGGGACACAGGACTAACCAAATAAATTATAAATAAAGGCAGCAAAGGTAAAACATTCAAAGTTTTCTGAATGTGCTAATCAGGCCCTGCCTCACTGAGGTGCAGCCCATTTGTACATGGATGTTTCCCTTTAGTATCTGTGCTCCCCCTCTGACCCATCACTGTCACCTTTACCACTCCCTGGCCTTCTCTTCTTTAGAAAACCGTCATCACCACCACTGTGCAAAATTCATATCTAAATTTTGGTTTGGCACACTCCCGCATTTCTTGCTTCCTCGCTTTCAACCCTCCTACTCATGCCCTTAGAGTATTTGACTCACAATTAATGGTTGTCCCACGTCATCTGACTTGTGTTGGTCAGATGGCTTTCTTGCACCATTCCCCCAAACTTTGGAATGCACTTCCCACCCAGATTTGTCACTCTTCCTCCCCTTACTCTATCTCTGTTGCTCTGCAAAACTTCCTCTCAGTAAATTGCACCTGTGACTAAACCTTCCTGCACCCTTTCCTAATTGTACCCCCTTTTCTATCTTTTCTGTACACCGGGCCTATCCTGCCCCCTCTCTTCCATCCACTTTTCTCCTAGCCTGTATCCAACTCTCCTGCGGCCTTCTAAAAGCTGGTTATATGTTACACCTCACTTGGTAAGTTTAGTATTTTTACCACATCACTTGCTGTTTACAAATGTTACTCTGTTTAATTCACTACCTTGCTACACTTACCTACAATAATGTCATTGTTGTGCTCATGCCTAATGTACCCCTGTTATGTCCTAGCAACTACTGTATATGTACACTGTTCTTTTAATTATTTGTATTGTACAATTTTACGTGTTTTGACCATTTCTGTATACCCCCCCCCAGGTCACATGGTGAGACAAGCAAATTGTTGTTCAGTGTGCCCTCTTGGTAAAACAGTTCAATAAATAAATAAAAATTGCAGTAATGGTCTCCATTAAATGCCCATTAAAATTCAGACATGATTTGATTAAATTAATGGCCAGTACTGCATGGATCCACGACGGGAGCTTGACAAAATGTTTGTCGAACGCCCCGTCAGCGACACCGGCAGGTCGATCGCATTCTGCAGTCAGCTGCCAGTTCTCACAGTCTGTGTTTTCTTCGGGGGGCTTTGCCCCCGAAACACCCATGAAGGGGGCTGCACCCCCTTCACCCCCCCCACTTTACGATTATCAATTCTGAGTTGGAGCTGATTGGGGGGGTGCAGGACCACTGACAGACCACGCCAGGTTCCAGCGGGTTTCCCACAGTGGCATGGTGCTGTAGTCACTGTGGGGGACCTTTCTGGTGAAATGTCACTGTCGGGGGGCGGTAACTGGTACTGCATCATGTTAATGGCTATATTAATGGACTCTGACCCATTAAAACACATCATTATTTTCCCTTTAACTGTTTCACAGATGATAGTACCTTTACATTTTGATTACCTTTTTTAATGGCCATTTTTCCTCTAATGGCATTTTTGTATTTTAATGGACCATTAATCATGCACAGTGCCAGCATGACTCATGCACCAGGACACCATTAACTTTAATTTGGATGAGCTTAATTATTCCCCTTAACAATCCATGAGATGAGCAGCAGAACCCAACTGTACGCAGTTTCCTCAAATTAAAAGGCTTTAACTATAATTTCAGACAAAATCTGTAGCAATACAGTATAGCTTTTTTCAATTTTCTTTTTATTGCATTTTAGAAGCAAACATTCAAACAATGACCACAGAAATGGCCAGTATCACATAGAAGCACATATTACACTTTATAAACTATGTTACGAAACAGGCATCAAAAGCCACCACTATACTGATGCTCATAAACCTCTGCCCTTCCTCATCTCCACAGAACAGTGCTTTGCCATCCATCCATGCCCCAATGTAAACAGCTCCATTACCCGTGCACCACATCACTACATGCCTCTGTTTTCAGTTTTATTTGTGGCCACCCAGGTAACAGATGTGGACAGAAACATAGAAACATAGAATTTGATGGCAGATAAGGACTGCTTAGCCCACCCAGTCTGCCCATTTCCCTACCTAATAGATAAACTTCAGGTCCTAGTTAACCCACAGCCTACTTCTTCCTACCCCCACCCCTGAGAATTGCCCTATGACAGTCCCATGCATTCTTGAATTCCACTACTGTTTTTGACTCCACAACCTCCTCAGGAAGGCTGTTCCATGCATCTACAACCCTCTCCATGAAAAAATACTTCCTCACATTACCTCAGAGCCATCCCCCCATTATCTTCAAATTGTGCCCCTTGTTCTTGCACACCTTTTTCTTGAAAATGCTACCCCTGGACTTTGTTGATTCCCTTGGAGGTACTTGATAGTTTCTATCATGTTCCCTCCTCCTTTCTTCGAGGTATACATATAAGCTTCTTAAGTCTTTCTTCATATGTCTTCTGGTGCAGACCCTGCACCATTTTAGTTGCCCCCCTCTGGACTGCCTCCATCCTGTCTATGTCTTTGCAGAGATTGGGTCTCCAGAACTACACACACTACTCCAGATGGGGCTTCACCAGCTGTCTGTATAGAGGAATAACAACTTCTTGTTTTCTGCTGGTGATGCCTCTCCCTGTGCATCCCAGTATCCCCCCAGCCCTCCTTACTGCCCTCTCACATTGCTTGCCCACCTTTAGGTCATCTGATATGACTACCCCAGGTCCCTTTCCATTTCTGTTGTTGTTAGTATATCACCCCACATTGTGTACTCTACTCCTGGGTTTTTGTTTCCCTGGTGCATTACTTTGCACTTCTTAGCACTGAATCTAAGCTGCCATAAATTTGACCATTCTTCCAACCTTGTCAAGTCCCTTCTCATCCTTTCCACCCCACCTTGTGTATCAACTCTATTGCAGATCTTTGTGTCATCTGCAAAGAGACATACTTTTCCTTCCAGTCCCTCTCCAACATCTCTTATAAAGACACTGAAGAGGACTGGTCCTAGTACTGAACCCTGCGGTACCCCACTAGTAACCCCCCTTCTTCAGAGTGGACTCCATTTACTATTACCCTCTGTGTCCTGTTCTCTAGCCAATTCTTTACCCAGGCTACCATCTTGGGACCCACTCCCAGGCTGGCTAACTTGAATATTAATCTTTTGTGTGGAACTGTGTCAAATGCCTTGCTAAAATCTAGGTAGGCCATGGCCACTGCCCCTCCCTGATCTACTACTTTGGTCACCCAGTCAAAGAAATCTATTAGGTTTGTCTGACATGACCTTCCTGCTGTGAATCCATGCTGACTTGGGTCCTGGGCCCCTCTGGCCTCTAGGTACTCAACAATTCTTTCTTTCAGAAGTGATTCCATCATTTTCCCTATCACTGAGGTTAAACTAATAGGTCTGTAGTTTCCTGCTTCTGCCCTGCTCCCACTTTTGTGAAGTGGAATAACATCTGCCCTCCTCCATTCCTCAGGTACAACCCCATCCTCTCACGATTTGTTAAAGAGGGTAGTCAGTGGTGTCACTAATTCTACCATTAGTTCTTTTAGAATTCTGGGATGAATCCCATCAGGCCGCATTGCTTTGTCCACCTTCAGTATTAAGAGTTCTTTCAGAACGCTTTCTTCTGTGAATGAGCTGGTGTCAACCCCCATATCCAGAGTGTTTCTATTGTTTGGTTTAGGTACCTCCCCCTCTTCATTTGTGAATACTGAGCAAAGATATTTGTTTAGTATCTCTGCCTTTTCACAGTCCCCCTCTGACCAACTCCCCTCTCCTTTATTAAGCCTCACTGTCCCTACCTTGGTCTTACTTCACTCCCTGATGTACCTATAAAAGGTTTTATCCCCTTTCTTAACTGAGTTGGCTATCTTTTCCTCGGTTTGGGCCTTTGCTGTTCTGACTGCCTTCCCTGCTTCTTTTTGCTTTAACTAATACAGTTCTCTGTCCTGCTTCTTCTGTGATCCCTTGTATTTCCTGAATGCTTTCTTTTTCTCCCTATCCTTCCCAGCCATCTCCTTTGAGAACCACAGTGGTTTCCTACATCATTTTGTTTTGTTTATTAGTTTCACACAAAGGCTTGTTGCCTATGTGATGGCAATTTTGATTATTCCCCATTGTTTTTCCACCCCTCCTTCCTGTTCATTTGCTAGTGCATGTCTTAGGCACTCACCCACTTTGGCAAAGTCAGTTTTCCTAAAGTCCAGTAACTTTGCATTTGTATGGCTTGACTCTACTGCTGTGTTTATCGTGAACCATACTGTTTGATGGTCGCTAGTTCCCACTCCCAGATGGCTACCCACTTCTAAATCTGTGATCCTCTCTCCATCTCCATTTGAGAGTACCAGGTCTAAGATTGCTCCCTCTCAATTGGGTTCCAATACTTGTTGTCTAAGGCATGCCCCCTGTAGGGCATCTAGAATGACCCCACTCTTGGAAGTGGCTGCTGCAAATGCACTCCAGTTAACATCTGGCATATTCAGATCCCCCATCAACAATATCTCCCCTTCTTCTCCCATTCTAAGGATATCTTCTATCATTTCCTTGTCCATTTCCTCCCCCTGAGATGGGGGTCTGTATACAACCCCTGTGTGGATTGTGGTGCCATTTTCTGTCTCCAAATTGACCCACAGGGCTTCCTCTACTCCCCATTTACCCTTTTGTTCTGTTGCTTTGATTTCTTCCCTTATTTAAAGAGCTACTCCTCCTCCTCTTTTACCCTCACTGTCCCTCCTGTAGATGGTGTATCCTGGTATGTTTACATACCAGTCATGGTTCTGTGTGTACCATGTTTCTGTGAATGCCACGATATCCAGATGTTCCTCTTCTATCAAGGCCACTAGTTCAGGAAGCTTGTTACCCAAACTCTATTATACGATTATCCTATAAATCAGTAATACATTGCTTACCTGGTTTGTAGATGATAGGTACATCTGATATTGGTGGGAGGGAGGGAGGATATGAGGATGGCATCTGGTCAGCACTGTAAAACAGAAAAAAATTTGAAAGATGTTTCTAAATAGGGTAAAGGTAAAACCTGTACATAGCGCAACATCAGCAGCTATGGGTGTGCACAGCCTAAGTAACATTTCCAAATACCACAAAATCACAAATAACAGCATCTCAAGTATTTCTGACTATTTGTGGTATTCTTACTTGGGAATTCATTTTAAAACAAATTAAGAAAAAGACCCTTACCCATGTAACAAAGGCTAGACTCAATGCCAAACCCTCCACACTCTGATTTTACACCCTCACCCCTTCCCTGTTCTTCCATATGGATTAAAAATAACTGTATACTCATGGCATTTTGAAAAGCCCCCCCCACCTAGACCCACAACCCCAAATCCTTATTGTTAGGCCACCCTCCTGTCCCCTGAGCCATGATTTGAGGGCCACATGTAGCAAGATATCCAGCATAGTCCATTCCCCTTCCCCCAACCCGCAGTACAGACTGCTACCAGCTCAATCAGTCCACAAGCTGAACATCAGAGTGTGACAGTGTGCATGATTAGGAGGGAGGAGTCAGGGCGGTATAGGTCAGTCATGAAGTTATGCAGAAGTCAATCTTCCTAGCATTATCAAGGACACTCATCACTCTGGCCACTTCCTCTCTCTCGCTGGTGCTTTCATGCTGTATTGAGGAGCTAGCCGACTGATAAAAGCAGGTGGCCATGCTGTGGATTGGGGGAGGCGGTTGGCAGTTGAGCTATTCTGAATATAAAGTCAGTCTCCGCAGGGCTATTCTGAATATAAATATAAAGCTGGTCTTCGCAGTGGCTTGTAAAACCAGTAATCCAATTTTTAGAACATTCAGAAAACTAATTCACCGTTTAGACCATGAATTATTTCTCTGAACAGCTGCCCTACTGACACTTCAGCAAACCAGAAGCAGGGCCTGGAGTTTGAGCTGATTAGGACAGGTGACAGGCAAACACCTTCACAAGCATGGATTTCAAAACAGCACCCAGTAAAAAAATTAAAGAAAAAAAGTACTGGATGCTGATTTGAAATCCGTGCTCATGACAGGGTTTGCCTGTTATCTTTATGTTTTAGAAACAGGCTGTTCATATCATTATATACAACGAACCTGTCTCCTTGCAGAATGCACTGGTAACCTCACATCTTGAGAGAGTAGTGACATCATAAGAGCTCCCGAGCTTTATTCTCATGGCCATGATGTCACTAATCTGTCAGGGTGAGGTTAACAGCTTGTTTTGCACAGAAGGTGGTTCATTATATTGTGCCTGTAGCCTTATCACCTTGGAGAACTCTATCATCATCTCGCATGTAAGCAAGGTCAGAAATGGTAAGTGGAGACCTCCAACAAACACCAGCTGGGGATGAGGTACCTGTCCTCTGCAAGCCAAAAAATAAGTAAAGTTGCTACACATAGCAAAGGTGTGGGCACCTTGTTATAGGCCATTCATACTACAGGGCAGTTAAGTAATTAAATAGAACTTACCTACTTCATCAATAAGGGAATCCAGAGTTGGGATATCCTTTGTTTGGTGAATTCTGGTAGGACCTGAAAGGAAAGAACAGAGAAGGTTGAGGAGACACAAAGTGTCGGAGGTCCTAGAGAAGAGATTAGAGGGTTATAATTAAACAAAGATACTTATCTGTTTGGTATATAGTCTGGTCAGACCTGTATGTACAGATTAGTATGTATGGGGAACTTATAGTAACGAGTAGAGACACAGAGCAAAGAGACAGAAAAGGGGTACAGTACAGCACAGAAGTAACATAAGGGGAGTTTTAGAGGAAAAGAATACACTTAAAGACAAAGTATGAAGAATAGAGATAGAAAATAAAATACAAAACAGCTAATAAAGAAGAATAAAGTGATAATAGTAAACAGAGTTTACTCTGAAGAAAGGGTGTTACTAGTGGGGTACCGCAGGATTCAGTACCGGAACCAGTCCTCTTTAATGTCTTTATAAGTTACATTGCACTCCATACAAGATTCAGTGGTGGGAGTTTCCATTAAGGTTTTAGCTCAATGCTGGAATTTTTTTAATATTTCACACAAAAAAGACATGGCTCAACCCCTTTTTCAGAATCCAAATATTAAAATTGGGGGCTCATTGCTTTTTCCGGATTGGCTTCCTCAGTTACAGGAAGTTTCAGTAGAGGACCTATATGGTCAAACCACTCTCCTGTCATCCCCAGACATAGTAGCTAAATTCAACATCCCTCAGAAATATATTTTCAAAGTGTTTCAGTTGAGACACCTTATGGTGTCCAATTTTGGAATCACGCTATCACAATCTCGAGTTAAGCCTTTTTTGGAACAGGTACAGAGATACGCCAGTAAACCCCATGGTATATCAGCTAGTTATTCTTTTCTTTTGGGAATCAATTTCCCGAAAACTCTTCTGGGTTCTAAAGTTTGGACTCCCCTTCTGACTGATGTTAGTCCCAACTGGAGTCAGGTTTGGAAGGACCTACATAGGCATCTTACCCAAGATAGACATAGACTTATTCAGTACCATATTTTAAATAATGTGTATTACACCCCGGTTAAGCTAGCCAAGCTGGGTAGGCTTCCTGTGGCAACCTGTACCAGATGTGGTTTATCTGAAGGGCACCTGATTCACATTTTCTGGCATTGTAGCAAAGTGGCACCACTTTGGAATGCAGTTCAACCTAGACCCTCTATTGGGATTAGGGGACCTATTTACTATAGAGATATGTATCCTTGGGATGCTCTCGACCATTAATATTAAAGAAAGTAGATTTCACATGACCTTAATTTTTATTGTGGTTAAAAGATTGGTTCTCAAGCATTGGGTGGATCAATTAGTCATAACACATGAAGAATGGCTGAAGGAGATGTCACTTTGCTTCAATACCAAGCGATTGATAGCTAGCTCCTGGAATTGTATGGATGTATTTAATCGCAAATGGGGTAAATTATACGCCCTACATTTAAATTGAAATATGGAAGGTATATGTCTCTGTTTACCTTAATTGGTTGGTCTTATTCATCTCTGGTAAATGCCGACTGTTATTCTCTAATTCACAAATTCCTTTTGTGTTATTAAGTTTATGAGGCACACTCCAGGGGAGGGTGGGGGAATAAAGAAGAGGGTTCATAGGGGTATTGGTATTGTTTTGGTTTTATTGGATCCAGAGACAGTCTGATGTATGCTACTCTGTATCTATCCTGGCCTGTATTGTGTACGGTCAATCCTGTAGCTTCCCTTCTGAATATGTGGAACGTAAATTCAATAAAATACTGAATTTCAAAAAAAAAAATTACATTGTAGAGGGACTGGAAGGAAAAGTATGTCTCTTTGCAGATGACACAAAGATCTGCATCAGGGTTGATACAGAAGGTGGTGTGGAGAGGATGCAAAGGGACTTGGCAAGGTTCATAGGCGCTGGAAATGGGGGGGTGGAAGAGGTAGCCGCCCCATCACTTTTTGTGCACCAGGAGATTGCCCCTATATGCTGCACTCAGAATGAATTATACTTGTAGCTTACATGCTTGCTCCATCCTAGCTCCTTGTCCTTGAATCTGCTCTGCCGCCCTCCCCCACCCTGCCACTAAAACAAAAGAAACTGACACCTGCTGCCTTTGTTAAATGCCTCGGCCAGCAGAGACGAGTTGTAAAGTAGGTAGAACGCTAGAACTTAACACTTCTTTTTTTAATTCTATTCATTCACAGGGCAGCTTGGCAGCAGCTTTAACACCTCTGTCTAATCATCGCCACTCCTCTTTGTTTTTGTGCCTGTTAGTCAGGAGAGACGACAAATACATCACTTAGCACCCATTTAGCCAGTAAGCCATTAGACAGCCCTAGCCCACCAGCTGCCAGCCAGATAACTGCACAACATTCCGTTTAAGGTGTTTAACTACTTTATTCACTGGCGCCTCTTGACAACAATACATACATTTGAAAGTAAGGCTTCAGCTTTTTTTTTAATGTCCCGCAGTTGCAGAAGTTCTGAGAGCCGAGCCCTGCCCCCCCGACCAAGAACAAGAAGTGAGAGATCAAAGTTAAAAACCAGGGCACTAGCCATAGGGGGTATAAAAGTATCACACACACATCCCCAAATCCCATTTCACTGTCTTCTGGCTTTTCCATTGGGGTTGACTTGAGTGTTGTGGAGTCGGACTTCACTTAGGCTTACTGACTTGCTGCTGATTCACTGGCTGGCTTCACTGTGTTCGCTTTCACAGGCTCCGCTTCTGTAAAGTTTTACTTTTTTTTCAAGCGACTGGACTCCTGGCCGGCTGCTGCTGTGAAGAATCCATGCTACTGTTGACTAATTCAATAAGTCCAATGCCCAACTAGTCTAAGTACTGATTCATTAATTACATTTTTTTTTATTGCGGTTTGTTTTATTTTTATTTTCCTGTCCTGCTGCGGTTGCCTGGAGTCTCTGCTCTGCCTCTGACCAGCAGTCATCATGATGACCCCCAGGCAGGCTCTGCTGCTGCTCATGATAGTACTAGTACCAGTGTTTTAATTTTTTTTTATTTTATTCTAACCCAGTTTCTGTTAGAATAAGTCAGTACAGCAGCATGTGTTTTTGTTTATTTTTAGTAGTGTGTCCCGGGTCCCTTGTTTTGTCCCTCCCGACTCCTGGTCGGGTCAGTCAGTCTGGTCCCTGCAATGCTGCCTAGCCTAATCCCCTTTTTTGCTTTCTGATGGCTTCTGAAAAAAAAAAAAGCTTTTTCATTTCTGGCCCCTTTATTTTCTTTTCAGCTACCAGAGTCCGGACGATCGGGCTTCATTTTCTTTTGTATATGTTTGTTTGTATCCTCCCTTCTCATTGGCAGGCACCACTCAGGGCAGCAACAGCAAAAAAAAATATAATTTCTTTGGGATGGCCAGGTGGGGACTTCTCTCTGTCCCCCTATCCATTATCCACCAGAAGGAGTCAAGCGGGTTTCATATTTTATATAGTGGAGCGGGAGAGCGGGCATTTGCTGCAGTGCTGAAAGTTAATTAAAATAAACAATGACATAAAAGTGTTCCAGCCTTCGCTTTGACTGCTGTTCTATTTCATTTAATGAGTGCCAGTGCCCATTATAGAGTAGACCCATCATACTCGTTTTCTAACTTGTCTGCTGAAAAAACCTAGGCTGACTGAATTGAAAGTAAAAGTATTGCCTTCCTTGCTAAGCTTGCCTTCTCCACTTTAGACTGCACCACACAGCAGCACCCCTGACCCTGCACCACAGAATTAATTTACTACCAGAGCTGCTGGAGAGCTGAGAGAGAGGGAGACTAGAGAGAGTTTTTTCAATTAAGTGTGTAGTTAAAAAAAAAAAAACTCTCTCTCTAGTCTCTTTCCTTACTTTCTATGGGAAACACCGTGACAGGCAACCAAGCACTGTTGGTACCCCCCCACACAGATATATATATATGTATACAGATTTGGAGAATTGGGATTTGCGAGGAAAAAACACATTTTGGAACCAGAGAAGGAGGACAAAAAAAAGGCAGAGAAGGCACCCTTCTAGTAAATCTGAACCAAACTAAACATTTCATGGTCAGTGTAATTCCAGCTTGTACTGTGTGCAATGGGATGTTCACTGTGGCTTGGATTAATTTGTCAGAAATGTGCCGCTCTCAGCCCTGGTTTTCTGCACACTGTAAATGTTTGTTGCCCAGATATGATTTATTTTCTAATTTTAAAATGTTGCAGTACATTAGTTGTGAAATCAATGACAACATACTTGGGGGGGGTGGGGGGAGTTCAAAATAATGTTATTATAAATAAAGACTCTAGTATAAATCAAAAGAGATTACCATTTATGTCTGTCTGGAGTGCCTCCTGAGGCTCCTCATATATTGCTCAAAAGCATTGCCCTGGATTTGAACTCAGATCCCATATATGTAGCTTGCTTTCTAGATGTGTGACACAGCCTCTGAACTTCCCTTCAATTCAGCATCATAACTCAGTGGGCGCATCAGTAGGAAACCAGTTTTCACATCCTGGGATGAACCCTTATTTTTGCATTTTTAGCAAAGGATCTACAATAGGATTAAATCCTAATATGAACTTTAATATTTACCTTAATTTTATTGCAATGTTTAATTTCGTGATTCAGGGAAGAAAGTCAAGATCACAGAACGGCAGCATAGAGTAAAAGAACAAATTGCCACTCTAGTTCTAGCTACCCATATAATAATACAACCCACTATTACCAAGAAGGGCTGCAGAGCTGCTGCTTCAGAGGAAAAACTAAACACCTAAGGCAGCTCATATTTCCTAGTTGGGCTAGCCCCCTGCCACCTCCAGACAACCTAGTCCAGACCTTGGTCTTGCTTCATTTTGCCAGATAATTAATCTAACCTTAGTAGCCTAAGCCTCCTGACGGGGGTGAGGTATGTAACAGTCTGTAATAAATGGGCCAGGTCCTAGCAGCAGGAGGGTTTGGAGATGTGTGATACCTGATTTTGATAAGCTGACCCGGCCTTGTCTTTCATCTGTCAAACCAGGGACTCTAGGAGAAGATCCCAATCGATCCAAATAGGCTGCATTGCCTGGACAGGACCTGTACTCTACTGTCTACTGCTGTGCTAGTTCAGGTAAAACACAAATAACATCAGTTTCTTTCTTATTAACTGCATATTCTGCAAGGCAAGGGTTGCTCAGTTATGTGCTGTTGTTTTTATATGTTTATACTTCTATTTTTTAGCTAAAATAAAAAATTCACAATTCAACAGCCAGGAGATATACTGTATATGCATGTGTGGTGTGTGGTGTGTGGTGTGTGTGTGTATATATATATATATATATATATATATATATATACTATATATATATAGATATATTAACTCTCACAGTTTCATATTTAAAAAGTCTTTAGTTTTCATTACTGTATTGTTTTTTTCATTAGTGGATAGATGGTTACTCAAAAGTTGTACTGTTCCATTCATGTGACTCCTGTCTTATGCATTGTTCTTAAGTCCTGGTCTGAACTCTGCAATGTTATTTGATTAGGAGCATACACATATAATTTTATTTTCAGGTTTTACCTATAGGGTTACATGCACCTTTCACAGTTGTAGCATATTTTAGTTGTTAGGGCCTATAGTAACCTTTTGTTCTTTAAGTTGTTTGTGCTGTATAGTGTATCTGTTATATGCTATTATGTAAAACCAATATTTAACTATTAATTTTACCCATCAGAACTTTACTTTTAAGCTTGCTCCCCAATATGTTCCTTATTCTATATTATAAATTAATAAAATACTCTTTGCTTTTGCCCCTTTTGGATTATTTTGTTTTTTGGGGGGGGGATACTTTTGTAATTGGTGTTATGGGTTTTACTGATGCAATGTGCCGTCTATTGTTTTCTTTTGGATTTACTTTTTATTGTTATTTGTAATTGTTTCCTTGTTTTATTATAATAAAATGATAAAAAATAAGTTGGACCTGTTGGCTGATTTTGTGATTTTTACCTGCAAGATTAATGGCACCACAGTATTTGCTGTAAGCCAGTGGATGAGTATAGATACAGAGATTCCAGGTTCAGTTCTCTGCAGGGACTCAAACCTTTTTGCCTGAGGACATCTGAGATACTAGACACTTTTTTTATGTTAGCTTGCATGCATGTGCAAGAAACATAGTGCCATCATTCAAGTTTCTGGAGGTGTGGCACCCCCTCTTCCAATTCCCTCCATGTGTTTTCAGGTGCGGCCACAGTTGCCCAAAGAATGCTGCAGCTGTCTATGACAGCACTCAAAAATGCAGTGGCATACATTTGAAAGGGAAACAGCCACTTCAGTGAGCACAATCAGATAAGGGAAGTGCTCACTGAAGTGTTCTCCCCCTCCCCCAAACAGTCTTCCAGGTGCCACACTGAGGCCACCCAATGTGGCAACAATATGTTTGGCTGACTGGGGTGCCCAATCCCAGTCAGCTCCATTCCCCAAGAGATTACTGGGTGCCACACTGGGAGCCCACCCCAGCGTGGCAACAATCAGAATGGCCGATGGGGGTGCCCAGTCCTCGTTGGCTCCACTACACCCCAGCAGCTTTCCAGCTGCCATGCTGGGAGCCCACCCCAGTGTGGCAAACTTCCCACATCGTGTAATTGCCACGCTGGAAGCCCACCCCAGCATGGCAAATGTCCCGTGCCGTAATAAAAAAAAAACCTGAAAACACAAAAATGGTCCCTCGCAGTCTCCCTGCCCCCTCCCACCCACGCCACCCTCTCGCGCACCCTGCCTCCCACACCCCGCTCACCCCATACTTATCTCAGAGTCTGGCATGACAATCTTCGTGGACTGGGAACATGTCTGCACTCTTCAAAGTCAACCGCAAACTGAGGAAATGCCGGTAAGCAGTATAATGGAATAAATACATTTTTTTTTCAACTTTGTTGCATATCTCAGGCATTTTTTGGAATTTTTGCACCAAATTTTCAACATGGGGTTTCTGGGACCCCTCCTCATGAATTCTGGCACTGTCATGGCGTTAATTGGGCCCAAAGGGTGATTTTGCGGTCACTACAACGATTTAGCAGTGTCAGTGGCTCAGTAGGTAGCACACTCACCTCTGAGGCCGGGAGATCAGAGGGCTGTGGGTTCAGTTCCCACATCTGGCACTGGGGTTAATATCCCAGTACTGACACTGTAGTGCAGCATGAGAGAGATGCTGCACTTCTGAGGTGCCGTCTTTTGGATGAGACATTAAAACGAGGTCCCATCTTCCTGGATTGGTGGTAGTTCAGGTGGATGTTAAAGATCCCATGGCACTCATTGAAATGAGTAGTGGAATTTCCCCAGTGTCCTGGCCAAATTTCCCTCATTCACTAAAAATACCGCCAACAGCTTAATCTGGTTCAAGGTCAGTTGGCATTCATCTGTATCCCTCTCCCCCGGGTCACACCTGAAAATAGGCAGGATTTGTCTAGTGCACTTACCCGGTCAACAAAAAATAAATAAATAAAAATAAATAATCGCCTATCGGGACTGATTAATGGAACGACAGTGCCAGTGTTCATGAGATGGGCTCTCAAAAAGCCTATGTTGCAAATTTGGTGAAAAAGGTCCAATAAATGACTGTTTTACGAGTGTCCGTTGTGCAGTTCCTACGCACGCTCGTAAGTGCGAGAATTTTTAATATTTGCACTCCAGACTTTCAACACTGTCATTTTGCCCCACCTCCTTATGAGCAGTACAGCTGTCATTTTTCACACATCGGCCAAAATATGCTTTAGCGCATGTAGTGCACAATGGTGCAGTCTGTGTGTGAAATCAATGTTTGGGACAGATTAAGAAAATCACAGTGACACTGTTCATGAGCAGAAGTCTTAAGATGGCTATGTTGAAAATTTGGTGAACAAATTTCCCAAAATGACTGTTTCATGCGTGCATGTTGCGCAGTTCCTATGCACGTTTGTAAGTTCGCAAATTTTTAATATTTGCACACCAGATTTTCAGCATTGCCATTTTACCACACCTCCTTATGAGAAGTACAGCTGTCATTTTCATATCTCATCAAAATGTGCTTCCACAAGATGTAGCTTAATAAAATGCTGTGTGCAAATTGTTTGGGATAGATTAAGAAATCACAGTGATACCGTTCATGAGCAGAGGTCTTAAAATGGCTATGTTGGTAATTTGGTGACAAAAGTCCATAACATGACTGTGTTACGAGCGAGCATTGCACAGTTTCCATGTACCCTCGTAAGTTCATGAAATTGTAATATTTTCAGTCCAGATTTTCAACACTGGCATTTTTCCACACTTCCTTATGAACAGTAGAGCTGTCATTTTTCACAAGATGGCAGAAACGTGTTTTCACACTTTCGTCACAGAAATGTGTGGTCGCTGTGGGAAATCATTGTTCGGGACAGATTAAGAAAAGCACAGTGACACTGTTCATGAGCGGAGGTCCCAAAATGCCTGTGCTGACAATCTGCTGTAAAAAATCCCCAAACTAATGACATTACGGGTGTGCATTGCACACTTTCTACGCAAGCTAGTGACTTCACCAGTTTTTTTACTATTTTCACTGTAGATTTTCAACATTGCTATTTGTTACACCTCCCCATGAACAGTACAGCTGTCATTTTTCACATCCTGTTCGAAATATGTTTTCACACCTGTGGTGCCAAATGCCGCAGTCGTGCTGCAAAATCAGCTTTCAGCTAACAAACTGATATTGCCACTGTTCATAACGTGGGGGTCACAAAAAAGCCATGTTGAAAATTTGGAGTGAAAATACCAACAAAAGCCTGACACAATAGGGTTTCCAACCATAACGCCCCACCCTATAGAGACTGACAGGCATCAGGTGTGTGACTTGGGATTGTCACCTGTAATGCTCATACCATTCCACCCCCATCCACACCCTGCAGCCAGTGAGAGGCATGGAGGTGTGCCTTGGACTCTTCAGACCCAGATTTCACCCTATTGTCCTATACTGCACCCATCTCATTGTATTTCCTGATGGAATGGGGTGAGCATAAGCACCAAAGACCCCAAGGCACACTGTGACACTTCTCGGTGTCTCCAGGGTAGGGTGTGGTGAAATGGCATGGCCATTATGCCTGACAACCTAAAGGCACACCCCAATGCCTGTCACTCTCTGCAGGGTGATGGTGGGGTTGGCTTCAATTCAATACATCACTGCCTTTCCTATAATGCAGCTCTCTAACTCTTACACTACCAATGCCAATGCCAGCAAGCAAACATTCAGCATTGATAAATGCTTGTTTTAACAAGCTACAATAATTTGAGAGAAGGATAGAGCTAGAGAGAGACATAGCAAACAATGCAGTCTTACAGGAAAGGCAGTCAGATTGAAAGTACCACACAGTAGGTTTTTAAAGTTATTTCCTGCTAACAATTGTCTCCTAATTTAAGATTTATAGTATTTATAATAGTGATTGTATCATTTTAATTAAAGCTCCTAGACAGATTTGTACCAAACATTGATTTAGACCTTGACCCAGATATTCAAAAGGGTTGTGCATGGCGCAACAGTGTTGCACCATGCGCAACCCACAGATGCGCCTCGGCATGATATTTAAACGGGGATTGTGCCTGGCACAAATCCCAATCTTGTAGTGCATCAGTAATGTATGTGGTGCAGGTGGGGGGGGGGGCGTTCCCATGCATACTCTGCACATCCCAATATTCAGCCCAGGATGTGCTGAGTTCATGCATGTGCAACCCCTACTTGTGCCGCACAAAGGTGAGCCAAAAAAAAAGGAACAACAGCTGGCCATCCACAGGTGAGCTGCTGTATTGCAAGGTGCAACATGGCATCTGCCACCTGTGGGTGGCCACCCAAGCGCTGGCTGCACCTCCGAGGCCACCCCCCCATGCCTGATCACAGGCATCTGTTCAAAATAACAGCGTCCTATTTCCCTGGTGGTCCAGTGGACCACTTGCAGCTGGATCGCAGGCTTAAGTTTTAGAAAGCACGTTCTAGTTCCCTGGTGGTCCAGTGGACTGCTCACAGCCCGATCGCGGGCATTCATAATGAAATAATCAAGTCCAATCTCCCTGGTGGTCCAGTGGACCACTCACAGCCCGATCATGGGCATTTGTATTAAAAATATAAAGTCCAATCTCCCTGGTGGTCCAGGGGTGGTGGGGCTCAGTGGGCAGGTGGGGAGGAGGGGTACTGCTGGACCACCAGGGAGATTGGACTTTATTTTTAATACAAATGCCGACTGACACGTGCAGTCCACTGGACCTCCAGGAGATGACTTGATTATTTCATTACCACGCCTGCGATTGGGCATGCAGGTCCACTGGATCACCAAGGGATATAGGACGGTTTAAGACTTAAGCCCGCGATCGGGCTGACAGCGTCCACTGGACCACCAGGGATATAGGACGGCTTTTAAAACTTAAGCCAGCGATCGAGCTGACAGCGGTCCACTGGACCACCAGGGATTTAGGACATTATTTTACTGTACATATGCCCACGATCGGGCAGAGGGGCACATTGCCATGCTGTGCAGGGGGTGTCAGTCCCCGACAGCTGCTGCCTGGCAGGGGGCCAGGCGCAAGTCGCCAGGGATCGGTGTACCTGCATGCAAATGGGGCCATAATAACATGCAAATGGACCTATTTGCACCTTGCATACATTATGGCCCCATTTGCATGTGCACTTTTCAATATCTCGGTTGTTGCACATAGCGCAAGGGAACTTCCGCTAGTGCATCCCACTGCTTCACTCTGTCCACTTGCGCTGGTGCAGTGCCACTGCACCATGCACAATGCGGGTGGCCAGAGTGCAATATTCAATGATGCTTTGCCATGGCACAGCTCCGTTGAATATCACCCAGTTAACGCCCCTGTGCAGCCAAGTTGCGCTGCGCCCAGGCTTGCGCCACAGCCTGGCACAGTCTGAATATCTGGGCCTTTGTTTAAATGATCCTGATGTGTCATTGCGACTATTGTGGGTGCCAATTTACAAACCTTAAAGACATCTGAGTAATAAATTATAAGTGGCAAAAATACTGGTTTAACATAAAACTGTTAGGGTGCCACTGCACCTCTGTATTACAATGTGTGTGTGTAAGTACATGTGCATTTGTATGGGTAGTGGGTACACAGATAATGGCAGAAAGACACATACTTTTTTTATAGTGTGTGGTGGAATGTCATTTTCCACCGAAATCCATCGTTGTTGAAACCTCGTAGTCACACACTAGTGACGTTCGCAGTGCAGCAGAACGATTTTTTCTACTGCACTGCGAACGTCACACACTGTGTCCTCGAGCAGCATTTGACAGTTAGGGCTCACTCCATAGACAGGACACATAGCAAAAGCAGCAATGTCAGTGGCAGTACTAATGGTTAGCATTAAACGTTCAAAATGTAAAGTTCTTAAAGCAGCAGTACTACGAAATCAGGAAGTGACCAATCAAAATTCTGTTTTTCAGCTGTAAGCATGCGGCCAAAGTTCCAGTTTCCATACCAGTAAATATTTTTTCCCAGTCATCCTTAGTTTTTTAGATATTTGCAATTTATTTGAAGTGTTGTAGCGCTACAACAAATATGGCGGATGATTAATTTCAGCTGCGCTTTTTCTTCCGGTCGCATCACGTCTTTTGACAACAGCAGAGGGACCCTCTGCTGACCATTCCTGATGTCCCTGCAAGTCATTCAAATGTGCAGTTGGCAGTAGAGGGGGTTCCAGTGCAACATGCTGGGTGGCAGAAATGTAAACAAAAGTAGAGAATAACTGAGCAAATTACTCGGTGATAGTACAATGCCGACGAGAAAGAGTACCAGGTATATGATTAGCAGGGCACAGGGAATAAACTATCAAAAAAGCGCAAATTTTTTTTTCGTAGTACTGCTGCTTTAAACAGTTAAAATGTCAAGCGTGAACACATTCAAAATGTAAAGTTATTTTTTCCTTCTAGTAACCCAGTAAAATGTTTTGAAGCAGAAACATGCTGTAGTGATTTTTTTTTCCCAAAAAATGATGTTCCACCATACACTATAAAGAAAAGTGCATGGGGAACAGTTGACAACAGGGCATCTTTCACCTCATTGGCACTATGACGACAGATTAACTCTCGAGCTGCGCTCTCGAGGTAACCCATCATCATAGTGCCAACTCGGTGAAAGAATAGCCCTGTTGTCAACTGTTCCCCATGCACTATCCTATATATAGTGTATGGTGGAATGCAGTTATACGTGGAATTCCATGCCTGGAATATGCTTGTTCTGCTGCAGTAGTGACTTCATTATGTTGTTCTGCTGCACTGGTGATGTCAGTACTGCAGCAGAACAACTTGGAATGCTGCCACATACTTGATTTCCCCAATCCAATTAAGCTGAAAGGTGTGTTGTATTTTTTTAACTTGAACTTGCAGAGACATCAGCATCACACTGTCAATAATTTGGGCCTACCACCACCCCTCAAGTCCCCCCCAAACCAGCAGTTCACTGAAACAAAGTGCAGTGTCAGAAATAGGCATGGATGCCCATACACTATATAGAATAGTGAATTGCAACTCTATGCACAACCAGTGTGTTGTGCCACCTCAGGGATCTGATTCCCATGGACCCCTCAAGCATCACTCTCAAGGTCACAGGGTATCGGAACCCCTCAGTGCCACAAGACACTGGTTATGCATAGTTTCCCATCCTCTAGCCCATGTATAGTGACAGACTGAATTACTTATTGTACCATGGTGTGCAATGTGTTATTTTTTTAGTAGGAGAAAAAACTGCAGTAAATAAACTTACACTGTCCTGCTTTCCATTGAATGTAAATGGGTTTGTGAACTTAGGGAATAGGCATCAAATCAGTGGCAAAAAGCTATGCAGGCCCTTCATGAAGCTAGCAGCAGACTTGGGCACAGGGCTATAATAACCTCAGTTGCCTTCTGCTGAATGTCTATGCCAATGCCACTATTATGTATGTTTATACAGAGTGACGTGGTCTACTGGAAAGCAGCAGTCATAGTGTGTGAACAAAGAAGAATTTAAAAAACAATAGATAAATAAAGGAATAATGCCTGACAGGGTCAGTGTTATGCTGGGATAACATCCCACCTCGGGTGGTTGGGCCCGAGGCCACTGGCCGAGGGCATCCAACACCCAAGAAGGGATGTTATCCCAGCATAACACCCACCCTGGAGGGCATTATTCCTATTATACAATGGCTCATTGTTTTATAAAGAAAAAAATAATTTTAAAGAATTTTATTTAGTGTTTTAAAATATTTTTTTAATAAAAGATGCTGGCAATGATCAATGTGCTCAATGATATCATCACAGGGATGTTATGCCTGGATAACATCTCTGCTGTGATTGGCCAACTGACCAGTCAGGAGCCAGGATTCTTTCTTGCCATTGTATAATGCATAATTGTGCCCTGTCCAGCAGTTGTCATAACACTTAACAGTGTGGGAAGGAGGGAAGAGTAAGAGATCCCAAGAGACGCTAAAACAGGATGAAGAAGACCTAGGGAAAATAAACAAGTTAGTGAAGGGAGACTAAAGACATAAAGAATGGTTTATTCATGTATTTATTTATGAATTTTAACATGACAGTTTCTTGAGCAAAATCTCATTTTGAAGGTAGCCCTGACCAAAATAGTTTGAAAGTGTAATGGTCTGAAAGCATAAACACCGTTTTTCTTTTTGTAACATCTGTGCTGGTCCAATAAAAGGTATCACATCACCATTTACTTCTGGATCTACTTCAAACTAAACAACTTAAATCCATTATTGGTCAATGATGTGCTGAATATGAAATACAGAGCAAGCATGCCATTTGTATTCATTTATGCAAAAATGAGGTGACAGCAGCTTGTTTCCTGGTGTGTCCTGGGCCAAAAAAGAGTTAGATGTGTATTTCACAGAAAACTGCACAATCAGTGTATAATGGGTATGTTTTTAACCCTGTTTCTTGTGGAACATGAGTTTTGGTTTAGTTTGCTGTATAGCAACATGCACGTCAGTCGTAACTATTCCCACTGTTGACTGGTCTATTTCTCTGTTAAATACAGCCAAACTTGTAGATTTGGCATCTAAGAGCTCTAGGTTTGACAGACCAATATAGTATCATTTTCACTCTAGCACCATTTGTTATTTATTTTGTTTTAGTTAACAGATCAGCCACACTAGGCTGAAGACCTATTTTGAGGTGTGCCATCAAAACAGAAAATAAACAGTTTACGCAGGCTGACACAGCTTATAATAAAAATACTGCCAGTTTGTTATGTACAGATATGTACAAATATATACATGCCTGAAAATGTTGATTAAAACAATCTTCCAGTTAAAGTACATGAAGAGGGTAAATAGGGGAGGAACAGTCAGGGTGCTTCGAAGGGAGGAGGAGGGGGCCACTAGAGGGCATGGGTGGAAGCTGGAGGGGGGAAGATTCAGGGGAGAAAGGAGGAGGTGCTACTTCACTGAGAGGGTGGTGGAGCCATGGAATGCACTGCCTAGGGGGCTGGTGGAGGCAGAGACGGTGGAGGGGTTCAAGAGGGGCTGGGACAGGTACAGGGGAAGGGTTCTGGAAGCAAAATCCAATGCAGCAAGAATATCCAGAACTGGGTAGGGAGAAGCCAGAGAAGGCGAGTGGGGCAGCAAGGTCAGCACCCAGGGTGGGGTCTGACCAATCGCGCAGACTCGGAAGACTGTTTGGCCTATTCTGCTGGCATTTTAGTATGTTAGTATGTTAAAAACTTAAAGCATAGCATTTACTAAGAGATTGTGCAAATAAGTGTTGTTTTAATTGTTCTAATTGCTTGGATTGCCAGGACCGACTTCTCAGAAATCTAGGGAGCCTTATTTGCATTAAAAAGAAGCAATGCTGTGCAAATGTGTCTGTAAACTGAACTGGGTATGAAGGAGGCAGCTGTAAGAGTGCTTAGAATGATTAATGATTCATGTTGTTATTTACGTAGAGTGGCACTTGTTTGTGGTGGCACTGGCAGACAATAGCATGGAATCTGCCTTGCCTGTTGTATTGGAGTATGGCACTGATGTGTTTAGGGGTGGTAAATGAAGTTGGCACTCCATGACTTCTGTGAGATGAACCACTCTGAGTGGTATAGGGAGCGTTGTTAAAAAGCAGTACCACTATGTCAAAGTCCTCCCTGTGGGCACCATTTATAAAAAACTGAGGTTTGATGTGATTCTCATATTAAAACAATTCAGTGTTGGGTGAATAATGTATAGTGCTTGTGTGCACTGAACTTTGGCCTTTCTCTGTCTCCACCTTTGGTTGAAGAGCCAGGCAGTGATAGGGAACTGAGGACCCAGCAGTAAGGGAAGAAATCATTTCAGAGAAGGAGGAGTTGGGGAAGTTGGGGGGGGGGCATTTGAAAATTATGTGAGTTGTAGCTGCTGGGAGAGGCTGGCTGATATGTGACGTATGGGAGAAGAAGTCAAATTTCCCAGTATTAAATCATGGGCAGAAACCTTGCCATTGTAACTGTTGGGCAGCTGAGCAAAAACAGTGTCATAAAAAAATAACAGTTTCATTGTCAGTACCAGCCAAATCATGCATTATAAATTTTATTGGAACCTCATGTCTTATACAATAGTGGTGCAGTACACAAGCATTTTGATGCTTGGATCACTAGCCAAGAATATCTAATTAAAGTACCCCCAGTAGTTGAGGATAAATATTAACTATTGACAAAGATTGGGGTGGGTGAGGAAGGGCAAGATATAAAAAAATGTTTTTTGCCATAGACACTTCATTGCTTGTGTGCTTAATAATGTTCATACTGCAGTGCCTTATCAGAAGATGGTAATCAGATGGGTTCACTAAAGTGTATATACAAAATTATTTCTCAGAGCCTGCATGGTCTGTGTCATTGCATTCAAATATGCCAAGGTCTGAGAGATGAAAAAGACAGATGGAGAAACAACTGGCTGATATTGCTGCCAAGATACCAAGAAAACTAAATTACTGGTTTGGGAGTGCCCAGATACCAATATCTTCAGAGTATACAAGGGACATCGCTGCTGAGAATAATACCACTGGCACTGCCACAAGCACTGCAGCTATCAGCTGGACCGGTTTAGTAAGTGACAATGTAACTGTGCATACAGCTTCGCTGCCAGTGGCTTTGATGTAGTCAAATGCAGCCATGTTTGTTTCAAATTCTGCATCAGCGCCAGAACTGACATGTTCCTTACCTGATGAGGATTTTCCTGCAGCTGCTACTCCTGTGCCCCTGAATGGTAAGGCCTGCTCTGATGCAGGAAACAGAGCTGCAGAGCTGTTCCCCATGAACAATAGCGATGGCAACATCAAGCATGTCTCTGAGAATACCTGGCGCACAGTAGTTGACCCAGTGCCTGAATTTGCTGTCTCAATGTCTCTCCCCTCCTGTTCTGAAAATATCTGGGTCACTGCAGTTGAAGCAGTGTCTGAATTTGCAGTTTCTTTGTCTCTCCCCTCCTGCTCTGAGAATACCTGGGTAACTGCAGTTGAACCACCAGTGTCTGAATCTGCTGTCTCTTTGTCTCTCCTCTCCTGCTCTTCTGTTTGTTGGCACAATATTAGAAGTGTTTTTCAACCAAGCAGTGCTATAGACATGTCCATCAAATAAGTCATTCTGTGAACCAATGGGAGAACTGAAACAAGAACTTGTTAAACACAGTGGTTTTCATCTTTCAGCTGGCTAACCTACTGTGTTTCAAAAGGATGTGTATTCTGCTACTACTGTCGGGCAGCAGTGGAAAGATAACTAATCACAGGCACTCGTTGTAGTGAACCAACCTTCATTTCATCAGGATTCAGTGATTGGAAGAAAACAATTGACAAATTTAAGAAACATCAGACATCATTATTCCACCATGAAGCTACTGAGAAGTATACTGCATTCAACAACACAAGGATGAATGTTGGTGCTCAGCTCAGCCAGCATCTTGCACAGGAACAGGCTAGAAACTGAGAAATGTTCCTGAAACAGCTAAATGCAATACAGTTTCTAGTTCAGCAAGGACGAGCAATTTGTGGCAAAGAAGAAGAGGAAAGCAACCTGAGGCAGGAAATGCTGAGTAGGGCAGTTGACATACCAGAACTACTGAGATGGATCCAGGAAGGGAAATATCAGAGTTCAGATATTGTGAATGAAATAATGGAACTAATGGCACATCAGCTGCTGAGGAACCTTCTGGAAAAGATACGCAATGAATCAAAGCTGTATGCAATCATAGCAGATGAATCTCGGGATATTAGCCAACATGAACAGATGATAATATGTATACGATGGGTTTCCCTGCCCCATTTTGTTATACATGAAGATTTTATTGGGATGTGTGAAATGGCAAAGACTGATGCAGAATCCATCATCATCCAGTAAGGATGTTTTAGTAAGATGTAATTTACCAATCAACAACATGAGGGGAAAGGCGTATGATGGAGCAGCAAATATGAGTGGATGTATTTCTGGAACTGCAACAAGAATTAAGAGAGAAAATCCACTAGCATTGAATGTCCATTGTGCAAATCATTCCTTGGACCTGGTGTTGCAAAACTGTGGCAAAACAAGTGATGCCATTGAAGATAACCCTCAGCTTTGTCCAGAATTTAAGTGTGTTGATTTGGGGATCGCAACAGAGGCTGGTTCTTTATGAAAATATTGCAGTGAATGACAGTGAGGACCCTTACATGATGATAGAAGGCCTACACTTACTTTGTCCAACAAGATGGACGGCAAGAACAAAGAGCATCAAGTCAGTTCTCAAAAACTATGGAGCACTCTATGAAACCTTACAGGAACTGGAACAAGACAAATCTACTGATGTACGAAGTAAGGTCAAAGGCCTGTTGTCAATGATGAAAAGGTTTGTGACCTATTTTGGACTGGTTGTATCATACAATATATTCAGTGTATCAGAACAAGTAGCTTCAATCTTGTAAACAAAAACACTACCAGCAGAAAGTACAATGATGAGTGTAAATTCCCTGAAGAAAAATTTACAAAGCCAGCGCAATGACTTTGACCAGGTCTATGAAGGCATCAAAGAGAAAGCACAACTACTGAAAAATGTGAAAGAGCCAAAACTTCCCAGACAGTGCTATGTCCCAGCAAGGCTGTAACATGGTAGTGCACTGCATCACCATTCCGAATCTGCTAAGGACTGGTATCGACAAATGTACTATGAAGCCATTGATGCTTGTCTTGTTGAACTAGACCAATGTTTTGATCAAGAAACCTACACATTGTTGTTATCCATGGATAATTTGTTGCTTCAAGCAGCCAATGCAAAGGCATTTTCAGTTCCTCTTCAGATCACACAGTTGTATGGAGATAAGGACTTGGACATTGACATTCTGAATGCAAAACTGAACTTGCTCCCAGGACTTGTGCAGCAGGTTTTGCCAGAGGTGAAGGCAGTAACTTCAATCAACCCCTTTACTGATGCCTTAGTGGGAAAAGGCTGCCGACAGCAGATACTGTATTCAGAAGCAGTGAAGCTCATTCAAATTTACCTCCTCATCCCAATGAGTACAGCAACTGGAGAGAGAGAGAGATCCTTTTCAACACAGTGGAGGATAAAGTCTTACTTAAGAAGCACCATGACAGAGAAGAGGTACAATCACCTAATGCTGTTGAACATTCACAAAGAGAGAACAGACAAGTTGGATCAGACACAAATTGTTCGGGAGTTTGTGCAACTAAATGAAAGACAACGTAACTTTTTCAGAAAAATTTGATACTGAAAACCTTTACTTTAGGGAACAATTCATATGGTGGTAAATTGCTTGATTGGATTATTTGGTGGCCACCAGGGCCTGGGAATGACTTGTCCAGCATACCAGCCTGAAGTGATCACCAGAGCATCCAGAGGATTCTTTCGTGGCAGAAGTATAGATGTGATAGTAAATTGGTTGATTGGGTAATCTGGTGGCCACCAGGGCCTGGGAATGACTTGTCCAGTATACCAGTGTGAAGTGATGATCAGAGCATCCAGAGGATTCATTCATGGCAGAAGTATAGATTTGGTAGTAAATTGGTTGATTGGTTGATTTGGTGGCCACCAGGGACTAGAAATAGCTTGTACAGGCATACCAGCCTGAAGTGGTGACCAGAGCATTCATAGGGTGATTTGGTGGCCACCACGGCCTGGTAATGGCTTGTATAGGCATACTAGCCTGAAGTGGTGACCAGAGCATTCATGGGATAATTTGGTGACCACCAGGGCCTGGTAATGGCTTATACAGGCATACCAGCCTGAAGTGGTGACCAGTGCATTCATGGAGTGATTTGGTGGCCACCAGGGACTGGTAATGGCTTGTACAGGCATACCTGCCTGAGGTGGTGACCAGAGCATCCAGAGGATTCATTCATGGCAGAAGTATAGGTGTGATGGTTAATTGGTTGATTGGGTGAGTCTATAATATGCAGCTGCAACAGTACAGGAATGAATGAGCAGATGGCTTTCCTCTATTGAATTCTTAGGGAACAGTGGCCCATTTCCAAGTGTATCCTGCTCCTCCATCTAGACTTTGCTGTAAAATCTGTTTTGTACCCATATTGTTGTACAGTAATATTGTTTACTGTCATTGTATACTATGATTCATTAATAAATACACTTTACATTGTACACTGTGATTCATTAATAAATAAGCTGTGTAATCTTAATGGCTCTGTGCCATTATTTCCCCAGCCTCAGGAGTTTACCTTGTCACTGCTGGTTTGGCTAAACTGCTAACTTCTATCCTGAAGTTAGTGTAACCAAAAACTCCTAACTCATTTGTGTGAAGACTGCATGCTTGGGACTGGTGATACACATATTACTATGCCATATCTCTGTTTCACCTGGTCACCACTGTATCAGGTTAAGCTATGGATGGTTCAGATTTCATGTGGAGCTATTGGAGGGAATGAGCTGACAGCTGCTCTCTTATATAGCTGCACACTTGAGCAGACTTAGACTGTGTGGTCTATTTCTGCTAGCACATTCGTATGTCTGTAATTGCAGAAATATTCCTATATGGGACTGCATTCTTAACGTTATGATCATCATATGTGTACATTTCTTGTATTGTTGTATGGCAAAAACTAGTGTAGAAAAAGTGCCCTTTTTAGACTTTGACTTTGACAGCAGACAAGAACCACTTGGCCCACCCAGTCTGCCCATTTCCCTACCTACTGGATAAGCTGCAGATTCTAGTTAACCAACAGCCTACTTCCTGCCACCCCCCACTGCAATTGCCTTATGTCTGTCTCATGCATGTTTGAATTCCCCCACTGTTTTAGACCCAACAACCTCCCCAGGAAGGCAGTTCCATGCATCCATCACTCTCTCTGTGAAAAAAAATTTCCTCACATTACCCTTGAGCCATCCCCCCTCTATCTTTAAATTGTGCCCCCTTGTTCTAACACATCTCTTTTCTGAAAGATGCTACCCTCCTGGACTTTGTTGATTCCCTTGAGGTACTTGAAAGTTTCTATCATGTCCCTCCGTCCCTCCTATCATCAAGGGTATACATATTAAGCTCTCTCAGTCTCTCTTCATATGGTTTCTGATGCAGACCCTGCACCATTTTAGTTGCCCTCCTCTGGACTGCTTCCATCCTGTCTATGCCCTTGCATAGATGAGGTCTCCAAAACTGCACACAGTACTCCAGATGGGGTCTCACCAACTGTCTGTGCAGATGGATAACCACTTCCCTTTTTCTACTTGTGATGCCCCTTCCTATGCATCCCAGTATCCCCCTGGCTCTCCTTACTGACTTTTCACATTGCTTACCCACCTTTAGGCCATCTGATATGACTACCCCCAGGTCCCTTTCCATTTTTGTTGTTGTTAGTACCTCCCCTCCTATTGTGTACTCTTCTCCTGGGTTTTTGTTTCCCAGGTGCATTACTTTGCACTTCTTGGCATTGATCCTAAGTTGCCATATGTCTGACCATTCCTCTAACCTTGCCAAGTCCCTTCTCGTCCTTTCTATCCCCCCCTTGCAATGTCACCTATAAAGATGTTAAAGAGGACTGGACCCAGCACTGAGCCCTGAGGTACTCCACTAGTAACCCCCCTTTCTTTGGAATGTGTTCCATTCATTGTTACCTTCTGTGTCCTGTTGTGCAGCCAGTTTGCTACCCAGGCTACCACCCTGGGATCCACTCCGAGGCTGGCTAACTTGATTATTAATCTTTTGTGTGGGACTGTGTCAAATGCCTTGCTAAAGTCTAGGTAGGCCATATCCACTGCCCCTCCCTGGTCTATTACTTTGGTCACCCAGTCAAAGAAATCAATTAGATTCATCTGACATGACCTTTCTGCTATAAATCCATGCTACTTTTGGTCCTGTGCCCCGGTGGCCTCTAGGTACTCAATAATTCTTTCTTTCAGAAGTGATTCCATCATTTTCCCTACCACTGAGGTCAAACTTACAGGTCTGTAGTTTCCTGCTTCTGCCTTGCTCCCACTTTTGTGAAGGGGAATCACATCTGCTCTCCTCCAGTCCTCAGGTACCACCCGATCCTCCCATGATTTGTTAAAAAGTGTGGTCAGTGGTGTCACTAGGTCCTCCCTTAGTTCTTTTAGGATTCTGGGGTGAATCCCATCAGGTCCCATTGCTTTGTCCACCTTGAGTTTTAGGAGTTCTTCAGGACTCTTTTCTTTGTAAATGGACTGGTGTCAACCCCCCTACCCAGAGTGCTTCTATTGTCTGGTTTAGGTAACTCCTCCTCATCTTCTTTTGTGAATACTGAGCAAAAGTATTCATTCAGTATCTCTGCCTTTTCACTGTCTCCCTCTGCCCTCCTCCCCTCTCCTTTATTAATCTTCACTATTCCTCCCTTAATCTTTCTATGCTCCCAAATGTACCTATAAAAGGTTTTATCCTTTTATCCCCCTTCTTAACTGAGTTGGCTATTGTTTCCTCGGGTTGTGCCTTTGCTATTCTGACTGCCTTCTCCACTTATTTCTGCTTTACTCTCATAAGTGTCCTTCTAAGCCTCCACCCCCTCAGCTTTTACTATCTTCCAGCACCTTTGGCAAGGTTGGAGGAATGGTCAAATATATAGCAGCTTAGATTCAATGAAAAGCAGTGCAAAGTAATGCATCTGGGAAACAAAAATCCAGGGGAAGAGTACACAATGGGGGGTGAGATAATAACAACAACAGCAATGGAAAGGGACCTGTGGGTAGTCATATCAGATTACCTTAAGGTGGGCAAGCAATGTGAGAAGGCAGTAAGGAGGACTGGTGGGATACTGGGATGCATAGGGAGAGGCTTCACCAGTAGAAAACAAGAAGTTGTTATCCCTCTGTTCAGACAGTTGGTGAGACCCCATCTAGAGTTTTGCACCCAGCCCTGGAGACCCCATCTCCGCAAGGATATAAACAGGATGGAGGCTGTCCAGAGGAGGGCAACTAAAATGGTGCAGGGTCTGCACCAGAAGACATACAAAGAGAGATTAAAGAAGCTTAATTGTATACACTCGAGGAGAGGAGGAAGAGGGGGACATGATAGAAACTTTCAAGTACATCAAGGGAATCAACGAGTCCAAGATGGTAGCATCTTTCAGAAAAAGAGATGTGCAAGAACAAGTGGGCACAATTTGAAGATAGAGGGGGACGGTTTAAAGATAAAGTGAGGAAGTATTTTTTCACACAGAGGATTGTGAATATATGGAACAGCCTTCCTGAGGAGGTAGTGGACTCAAAAACAGCGGCGGAATTCAAGAATGCATGGGACAGACATATGGCAATTCTAGTGCAGGGTAGGAGGAAGTAGGCTGTTGGTTAACTAGGATCTGCAGCCTATGCATTAGGTAGGAAAATGGGCAGACTAGCTGGGCCAAGTGGTCCTTATCTGCCATCAAATTCTATGTTTCTATATTGGGAGCTCAGCACCCCCCAGTCCACCTAGGTGGCCTGCTGGTGGCCAGTAGATTTAAGTAGTAGCCCCGATGGGCTAATGGGGATGCTTTTGGGCTAGTTGTTCCTGCATTATTCAAAAAAAGGGGACACTGGTGGTTTAGGGGTCTTAAGTTGTCCCAGGAGGCCAGTGTTTTAAATGTATAGCCCTGCTGGTGTACTGGGCTAACTCCCTCGAGGCAAATGGCAAATTGTTAATTTTTTTGCATTATGTATTATGTTTAACCTTTTCCTGACATCTAGTTGGGAGAAGGGGGGTCCCTGGGCCCCAAATGTATGTAGCAAGCAGGCAGGCTGGTCAGAAAATTGTCTACCAAAAATGTTGCGGCGGCTGTTATGCAGCCATCAGGTTAGCACTACCACGCTAGAGTGACATTGCTGGTGGGTGCTTTCAACTCCCAGCCCACACAGAGTTCAAGATGTGGCCTGCTTCATGTAGGTGGGAGAAAAGATGGAAATTTTTGGGAAGGGAGAAGGCTAGGGCAAATATGTCTCTCTCCACCGATCAGCCACGCAGTGACTGTGAAGAGCCCCTAGGGCTTGTTGGGAGGGCCCAGAGGGTGGGCAGCCAGCAGAATGTGACAGGAATCACCAGCTTTGTTGCACATGCACATTGCACACTGATCTGAGTGCTGAGAAAAAATGTGCCCATCTGAAAAAAATGCCACCCAATATACACAAGGGGGAAACACACCGCTCCCTGGGGGGGGTGGACTAACAAAAGAAATTCTCAGCTGGGCTAGAGGGTGGAGGATACAGACAGTACTGATGGTAAACATATCCGTAGTGGTTCTGTGGATCCTATGGCATCTCCCTCCTCCAGCACATGTCCACGGCAGTGCAACAGCAGCAGCATGAGAGCAGTGGATCTCTGACTTAGGAGACTCCCATCCAGACCACATTGCCTTGGCCCTGATTGGGCAGTGGCAGCAGGGACAGCATGGAGAGCAGACCAAATAGGTGCAGCTACAGGTCCATAAAGTGGTCAGAAAATGGGGGGGGGGGGAATGGTGTCTAGCTCATTACCTCAGATTGGGTGCAAAACCTGGATGTTGTTTTTAATGGTGGCTTGACCCTGAAGTCTCAGGTGTCAGCTGTGGTCAAATCTTCATTTTACCATCTGAGGAACATTGCTTGGGTGAAACACGTAATTCCCCCGGGTGACCTTCCAACATTGGTCCATCCACACCTTCATTACTACCCATCTTGACTTCTGCAATTCCCTCTACTTAGGGCTGTCTGGGGTTGATATCCACAACTTGCAGATGGTGCAGAATGCTGCAGCCAGAGTTCTACTTCTTTAGTCCCAGTAGAGAAGTCCAGTCACATAGCACTCCTTCCTCCTGGTGTCTTCTGCCAAGCTACAAGTATGCCTTTTTGCAGATGACACAAATGATCAAAGATCTGCAACAGGGTTGATACACAAGGAGGCGTGGAAAGGATGAGAAGGGACTTGGCAAGGTTGGAGGAATGGTCAGAAGTATGGCAGCTTGGATTAAATGCAAAGAAGTGAAAAATAATGCACCTGGGAAACAAAAACCCAGGGGAAGATTTCACGATGGAAGGGGCGGTAGTAACAACAACAAAAATGAAAGAGACCTAGGGGTAATCATACCAGATGACTTTAAGGTTAGCAAGCAATGTGAGAAGGCAGTAGGCAGGGCTGGGGGTGTACTGGGATGTATAGGGAGAGGTATCACCAGCAGGAAACAGGAAGTTGTTATCCCTCTGTACAGACAGTACCCAAAGCTTACTAATAGACAGTATAACAAAATATTTCTGGAAGCATGGAGCAATTTAAGCCACCTCCACCACTTTTGTTGATCAGAAATCTTGCAGAAAACTGGAGAAGGTGGGCAGAGATTAAGTTTGTACTTCACTGCCACGGGATTAGAAGGTAAGTCAGAGGAAATGAAAATTGCAGTCCTGCTGCACATGATAGGGGATAATGCCCTGGAGGTGTACAATACCCTCAATATAACATATGCTGACCCACAAGCTAAAAAAGCAGCTGAGGTCATGGAAGCGTTTAAGAATTATTGTGAACCAAGAAAAAAATTGCTGTTTCAGAGGCATCAGTTTTGGGTCTATCCATTCAATGAGTGCTCGGGTATAGACAAGTTTGTTACAGAGCTCAGGCAAAAAACTCAGAATTGTGACTTTAAAGAGGCTGAGGACTTAATTATCTGAGATAAAATTGTCTTCAGCTTCACCGATAACAGGCTCTGAGAAAAACTACTGGAATCCCCAGACCTCATGATGGACAAAGCAGTGAACATATGCAGTGCCAAAGAGGTAACAAGGGCACAGGCATGAGCAATGTCACAAGGGACTGCTGATAAGTTCATCCATGCTCTAGAACATAAAATTGAGGCAGAATGGTAAAACAGGCCAAAAACCAGACCGCCAGCTACCAACACGTGAGATACATGCACAAAAATCAAACACATATGGGAGGTGTGGCAAGGGACATGTACCAACGCTTGTCCAGCATATAGACAAGAATGTTATAAATGTTGTGGCCTCAACCATTATGCAAAAATGTGCAGTCCAAAAAGTCCAACAGACCTCATGAGAAAATGACCAAAGGAGTCAAAGCACTATTTGTAGGTGCTGTAAAAAGAAAACAAGAAATGGTGTGGACACAAGTACCAGATGAAGGGTCGTACACTATCTTGAAAACAATGGGACAGCCAGTTCAGTTCAAGTTGGACACTGGGGCTGAAGGCAAAATACTGACTAAAGAAGCAATTGCACAGTTTCCATGCAAGGTACCAATCAAGCCAACCAGTACTATCCCAATGGCATATGGAGGAGCACAAATTAATCCTGAAGGGGAAGTGATGCTAAAGTGTAAGACAAGACAGAGAGGCCAGTCTGCAGTTTTATGTCACTAACACATTGGGAACTTCCCTACTGGGTCAACAGGTGTGTGTCATCCTGGATCTGACTCGCAAAGTAAAGGTGGTTAAAACCAACCTACCAAGCACAAAAGAGGAACTTCTTGAACAATATAAAACAATGTTTGAAGGCCTAGGAGAATTCGCAGGAGTTTACCACATACAACTGACCCAAATGTTACTCTTGTGATACATGGGTACAGGAAAGTCCCATATGCAATCACAGACAGACTAAAACAGCCACTGGAACAGCTGGAGCAAATTGGGGTAATTAGCAAGGTAAGAAAACCTATAACATGGGTAAATAGCCTTGTATTTACCAAAAAGAAAAATGGTGAGATCAGGGTGTGTTTGGACCCTAGAGACTTAAATAAAGCTATCAGAAGACATCACTTCTCTATCCCTAGAGTAAGCTTGCTGGTAAAAGGTTTTTTATAATCCTAGATGAAAAAGATGGGTACTGGCAGATCAAATTAAATGACGAATCTGCAGACCTATGTACATTCAACAGTCCATGGGGAAGGTACAAATGACATAGACTTCCTTTTGGTATAAGGTCTGTGAGTGAAGTATTGCAGCAGAGAAATGCGGAACACTTCGGGGACATAACCAGGTGTTTTTGTGATAGCTGATGACATGCTTATAGCAACAGCTACCAAGGAAGAGCTGACAATATTCTGAAGAAAGTGAGGGACAGAGCAGTGGAACTCAATGTTAAGTTCAATAGTGACAAAATACAATATTTGATGAGTGAGGTGAAATACATGGGGCATATCATAACCGAAAATGGGCTACAGCCTGATGAAGCCAAAGGAGAAGCAATAGCCGAGATGGCCCCTCCTGAAGATAAAAAAAGTGCTACAGAGACTCTTAAGAATGACTCGATACCTGGTGCAGTACATTCTGAATGGAGCAGGCCTCTCTGCACCACTAAGGCAGCTACTCAGAAAACATGTGATGTGGCAGTGACAGCCTGCATAGGAAGAAGCCTTACAAAAGCTTAAAGAGACTATTTCTTCTGCACCAGTATTCAAATTCTTTGATCCAAAAGAGACCTTAAAATCCAAGCAGATGCATCTAAGGACAGACTAGGTGCTTGTCTACTACAAAGGAACAGACAAATAGCTTATGCATCTAGGTCATTGTCCAGTGCTGAAAGAAACTACACACAGATAGAAAAAGAGTTGCTAGCGATTGTGTTCTCTCTACAAAAATGTCATCAGTATGTTTACGGAAGGTCAGTGAAAGTACAATCAGATCATAAGCCACTACAATCCATACTGAGCAAACCAATTGGAAAGGCTCCAGCAAGACTGCCGTGGATGCTGTTGCAGATACAGAAATATGACATACAGGTACTATATATTCCAGAAAAAGAGGTTCTGATTGCAGACACTTTGTCCAGAGCAGTACCAAGAAAACCAGTAGAGGGAGACATTGATCTAAGCAGTGAAAAAGTCATATACTCAATCCAAGCAACAGAGGCACTTCCTGACAGCATGTTAGAGAGGCTAACACAGGCCAGACAGAGGGACAGTGAGTTACAATGGCTTAAAGAAATGCACCTCAAAGGATGGCCTAACAGGAAAAAACAAGTTGGCATCAAACTTCAGCACTATTGACCCATGAGACACAATATATACATAGAAAATGAACTCATAATGGTGGGTAAAAGAATCATCATACCCAAAGAGCTGAGAACAGATATGCTATGAAGACTTCACGCAAATCAAAGAATACAAAGGTCGAAGGCACAAGCCAGAGCTATGATGTATTGGCCAATCGTAAAGTAGAAATGATGGCTGAAGCATGTGGACCTAGCCAGGAACTCTTACCCAGCAACCATAAAGAGCCAATGTGTCCACTTGAAATACCTGACATGCCATGGTTAAAGCTTGGTGCAGACATTTTTGACTTTATGGGACACTCCTACTTAGTAGTAGTGGACTAGTTTTCAAAATACCTGAGGTTCTCAGAATGCCTGACAGGACAGCAGCTACAGTTATTGCAAAATTGAAAGCTGTATTTGCAAGACATGGAATTCCAAAATAACTCGTAGTGGATCATGTACCATTTGCAAGTCCTGAAATGAAGCAATTTCCAAAGTTGTGGGAATTCAGAATAACTTATTCCAGCCCAGCATATCCACAGTCTAACGGTTTAGCTGAAATAATGATCTAGACAGTAAAAATAATCTTTCTGAAGTCTATGCAAAATCAGACAGATCCACATCTCGCATTGCTCAGTCTTAGAAATACACCAGTCACAGGACTGAACTGTACACCATCTCAGTTGTTAATGGGCAGAATTTTGAGGACAACAGACCTGCAAATGCAAGGGCACTGTGACCTAAAATACCAAAGGATGCACATAAACATCTTAAAAGACTACAGAAAAGACAGAAACAGTATTATGACAGGAATGAAGCTCTACTTACTCCATTCAGAGAAGGGGAAAGGGTATGCATGGAGACTTCTAGTGGGTGACAACATGATACAGTGGAAAGAATCCATGATGAGCCAAGATCCTATAGTGTAATTACACCTGTAGGACAGCGATACCGCAGGAACAGGAGACACCTGAGGAGAGACCAAACAGTTGCTTTGGAGGATGAACAGCAGCAGGCAGATGAGTCAACTGAATCCGTATTGTTACAAACAATGGAATCCAGGGACAAAAACCAGTAACAGAACACTTGTCAAGAGTATGAGCAACCTGAGATGAAACCTGTTGTTTTCAATGACACTTTGCCAGAAAGTCCTGAGGCTGTACCCAGGGTGCAGTCTACTTGAATGACCAGAAGAGGGTGTCTGCTTAATGTTCCTGAGAGGTTCAGAGATTTTGTTTTGACTTAATTCAGTGGTAAAGACTTGTTTCAACAGACCTCAGTACCAGTGACTTTAGACCCAAACTCATCACAAAGTAAGACTCAACCATTATGTTAATAGTACTTGGTAATTATTTTTCATTGACAGGCAAACTGAAATCAAGGTAATTGCTTGCTTTTACTAGAAGGGAAGATGTAGTATATGGTAACTTACCCTTGTAACAGTGTAGAATAGTTTAGTCCATATCCCCCTGCAGTTTTTGGCTAATTGTATGTCTTGGGTGGAGGCTGGGTTTTTAGAAAGTGCACAAGCAGATTGTAGTACTGTAGAATAGACTAATGACACATAAATTATATTTAGCACTGGTGTGACTGTGTCATGTTTCAGACTTTCAATATTTGCAATGTTGCCCCAACGATTATTAAACACAATTCACAGTTTAACACATTTACAAATTTTAGTGACCGCAGTTCAAGGCACGCTGATTACCCATGGCACATGAGGTAACTACAGGTCAATTACAGGCTAATGTACCGCTAATCTATTTAACAAAAGCTGTCAGGTTTAAGCTCAGTTTTAACTCTGTCCATTATAGCTGATAAGCTGAACTGAGCAATCATTGTCAAGTACTGATGACTGCAAGAGGAGGTTTAAGCAGGTGGGTATCACAGAAGCCCACAACGAATGCCTCAACAATCATCTATTGCTCAGTATGGATTTGTAAAGTAAAGTAACCTTTCTGGTAACTTTCTACTTTGCTAGCAGGTCCAATCATAACCCTAACAAAGAGTGTTTCCTTGTTTGATGAAGAGTGAGAAAAGGAGACGAGAAGGATTCCCTTGGACTTGCTTACATTTTCTTCCTTTTCTTTTGCTTTTTGGGCACAATCAAAAAATAAAGTTTACTTTCTACTGTGATTCTTCCCTGTAGTCCATTGTAGTCCATACATACTGTATTAGCATTGGATTACAGGCATTGTGTGGTCACTAGTTTTCATAGCAACCACAAAAATGGACAAGACATGGTAGAGTGTGATACTGTGTATATTAGCCATTCTAATATTACTGGTACAGGTTTTCATGCTTAGAGGAGTGAAGAGCAGAGACCGGAATTTGGTGGAGAGAGAATATGCACATTGACTCAGAGAATTGAAAAAAAAAACATGCCGGTGATGAGTGAAGACTAGGCGGGCTGTGCAGTAATATATGATAGCAGTTCTTTATTGTTTGCGGTTCCACCTCAGTAAGCGAACATAGTGAAATATAAAAAATAGCAAACATTTTCTATTCTGCAGTAGTAGTTATGCTGAGGCATGCTGCTCTATCTAATATATGTTTGTTGAATAAACCTCAGAGCTGTTAGAAGTTACTTATGGTGTCCAGTCATTCCTAAAATGAGCAATCTGGTAAGAAGCAACTAAAGTGAAATATTATACCCCTGCTTTTACTTTGAACACTCAGCCCAAAACTCATTCCACCAGCATTAGCAACAGTACTTATTTGATTTAAGCTCTATTTCACACACACACACACACACACACACACACACACACACACACACACACACACACACCAGTGAGCAGCCCAGCAACTGCAATCATCTAAAAGCTGCTGTTTAAATCAAACTCCACAGACATTCAGGCAGCCCCCAACATTCTCTAATATGCATTTGCAGCTGAACTGGGCATTTTTACTACCCTTTACTTATCCACTCAACATGCCAGCATCAAGCACAACAACTAATAATTTATAGTCGTCTGTCACCAACCCAGCAAAGACATTGTTCTCCAATGGCAGCAAATGCAGAAATCAATTGCATACTTCCAGCCCAGCCGATTGAAGCCCTAACAGACTTAGCGCTAAGTGCCAAACTGAGAAAATCTGCAAGAGAAACATCCCTGGATTAAAAAAAAAACACCAGTGAACTAGTACTTGAGACCTTCTCCACTTGACCACTTACCAAAACATCAGGTGTGGTCACCAGGCTGCCAGCATGACACTTAACAGTTTTTCAAATCTTGACCTACCTGACCAATTTCAAATTTGGCACAGGCACAGCCACAAACCGGGAGACCACTGGACCAAACATCACAAACTCGGAATGGAACTGGCGGCACTTCTGAGCAATGCTGCCAGTGGTGGTAAAGATGAAGACTCGCAGCTTAATTGGTGGCAAATGGAACGAAGAGGCCCAGGATAGTGTGTTCTTCTCATGCCATGCGTGCCTATGCAAGCTGGTGCATCCCACTATCTGCCATGGAGTGCCTTCAGGAAGTCTCATTACAATAGCAGTCCTGCACAGCTCTGAAAGTGCCTTCCAGATGGAATCTACCATTTGGCAACCTGTTTTATAAAACATAAATAATCTGCTGTCTGACCTTCATTTAACATTAAATTACCACTTTCTAACGCTCCATCACCAAAACGCTTATCTTTGGTGTCATGCTTAATAGTGCTCCACGTCGCACAACTACTGGAACATTGGGTTCCGCCTGTAGTGAATGGGGGACTGGCATAAGTGGTGTGCCTGCTTTCCAGCAGTTTTCTATGTTTCCAAGTACTGCAGCCTTCTAGTTTGAGTGTAGTAGGATGCCAACCCAAAGTCCCACAATAAGGTCTGCTCAGTAGAATGCTCCTACAAGTAGAATAAATCCAGAAATCCTCTGCAAGAAAAAGCTGCAAATTCATGTTAAACTTTAAATATATAAAACTATTGTTTTTTATTTGTACCTTTTCCATCCTATGCCATTACCACATGTACCCATAACAACCACCCAGACCCATTTTCCTCATTTTTGGCCCTCACCATTCAACCCCCACCACTTACGCTTGAAGCAGGGCCAGAAGGGGACAGCTCCTTCCACCCCTCACTGGAGACCCATATGTGTAGGTAGGGGTATGGTAGGCTGCATGGGGCCCAGGTGCTGCCCCCCCACTGGAGACCCTATATATGAGTAGTGGGGTAGGTTGGCTATGTGGGTCCGAGGTCCTCCTGCCAGGGGACCCATATGGAGTTGTGAAGGGTATGGCTGGCTGCACGTGGCCTGAATGTCTCCTCCCCACTGGGGACTCATTTGGTAGTGAAGGGTATGGTAGCTTGCGTGGGGCCTGAGTGTCCTCCTGCCAAGGTCCCATATGAGTACTGAGGGATAGGGCAGGCTGCTCGGGGCCCAAGTTTCCCTCCACCCACCAGGGACCCATATGGGTACCGAGGTGCATGATGTATAGACACATAGAAATTGCCAGCAGATAAGGACTGCCTGGCCCAGCCATGTAGTCTACTCTAATCCTACACTACGTTATGGCTTTTGACTCCACCTTCTTCTCACCTCTAAGGTTACCTTATGCCTGTCCCAGGCATGCTTAAAACCCTCTACTGTGCTTGCTCCCACAACCTTCTATGGCAGTCTGTTGCATGGGTCCCCCACCCTCTCTGTGAAGAAGAACTTCCTCACATTTCCCCTTAACCTGCCTCCTTCTAGTTTCATATCAGGTCCCCTTGTTTGCGTACAACTCTTATATTGAAAGATGCCTCCACCCTGCACCCTGTTTATACCCTTAAGGTACTTGAATGTTTCTATCATGTCTCCCTGATCCCTCCTCTCCTCCAGCGAGTACATATTGATTTCTTTGAGTGTATCCTTATAAGTTTTATGTTGTAATCCCTACACCATCTTAGTCACTGTCCTCTGGACCACCTCCAACCTGCCAATGTCCTTACAAAGGTGTGGTCTCCAGAACTGCACACAGTACTCTAGGTGAGGCCTCACCAGCATTTTATACAAAGGCATCACTACCTCCTGCCTTCTGCTAGTGATACCTCTGCCTATACACACCAGCATTCCTCTGGCCCTCCCTGCGACCTTTGTACTCTGCTTTGACATCTGTAGGACATCAGAAATGATAACTCCCAGGTTCCTTTCTTCCTTGGTGATCGTCAGCAACTCCCCACCCCCCATTTGTAGTTTGCCCCAAGGTTTCCTCTTCTTAGGTGCATTATTTTACACTTCTTGGAACTGAACCTCAGTTGCCATGCCTCAGACCATCCTTCAAGCTTTTCCAGGTCCCTCCTCATCCTCTCCATTCCATCTGGAATATCCACCCTGTTGCAGATCTTGGTGTCATCCGCAAAAAGGCAGACCTTTCCCTCTAGCTCTATTGCAATGTCACTAATAAAGTCATTAAACAGGACTGATCCCTGAGGTACCCCACTGATCACCCCCTCTCACTGGACTGGGTCCCATTTACCACCACCTTCTGTGTCCTGCCCTTCAGCCAGATTCTAACCCAGCTTAGCACCTTGTTCCCCTTTCCCAGACTACCCATCTTGTTAACCAGCCTTTTGTTTGGGATGGTGTTGAGGGCTTTGCCAAAATTTAGGTAGGTGACATCTAAATATTAATATGACCCCCCGAGCAACTCATTGAGGGATAAGAGTGGTTTAATGCGCATTCTGCTCAAGAGTAACCAGTGAAGCTGAGCTGTTGTAGCTCAAACGGAAGGCAAGTGAAAACACTCTTACCCTCAATGAGTGGCGACGGGTGACTCAGTACAATATTATAGAATGGCAAGCGCTCAATGCATTTACAGTAAAGGAAAAAAACTGTACCGGAATGTGCCTGTTTTCAGGGAATCTTCACACGAGACACTCTTCACAGAATGAGTGTCTCACATGCAGGAGAAAGGAGCGCTCTGATTGGTCAGTCTATAATAGGCTGCATGGTGCCAGAGTCTGTCTCCTACACCTCGGGGGACTCACATTGGTAGTGAGGGGCACAGTAAGCTGTGCATGATTCAAATGCCCTTCCCCCTGCCGTGGACTCATATAGGTAGTAATTAGTATGATAGCTGCATGGTGCCAGAGCATATGAACAGCATTCTGTGGTGGCAGTGAATTTTTCCCTGTTTATCCTACACCTAGGGGTTCTCACACACAAGGGTTACAAAGCACATGCACAGCAACCTACACAGTCAGTAAGCATCCCCTCTTGCTGCTCCTGGCTGCATTTCCACCTGTGGTCACCCAGGTGGCAGTGCTAATGCTGAACATGGCAGCCTCACTCCCCAGAAAGAAGGACATATGCAGGGAACATTGATTTCCCCACCCCCCCGACCAGTCTTCTGATGAGCTGAGCTCCTTCCCGAACCCAGGTCATTGGTGTCACATACAGCTTCCCTGCAGCTTTGCCATTAGATTGACTTGCATAGAACCCAGGATTTCGGGCACCAAAACTAACAGCCACGTGATGAATGAAAGTACAAAAATCCAGTCCCCACTGTCCTGCAGCATGGTCACCCGATAAACTGGAGGGGGGGACAGAGCATGGATGCTTGGCACTGCCACTACTGAGCCCTGCCAGCAGTGGGAGATAAACTGTGCTATGTAAAAAAAAACTGTCAGAGGTTAAATATACAACTTGCATAAACTAAGAACATGTTGTGGAATTAACTCAGACATTGTTGCAGTAGACTGCCTCAATGCCTGCACTGTTACTGGGGAAATTTTCCTATTAAAGCCAGGGTGGGGGGCATACTTCATTGGCTTACAGAAGCAAATTCTGCTCCATTATGTATTTTATATCAGAAGCCTGCAATTTGCTGCAAGTTAGGCCTATAAGGCATTCAATAAATGTCATGCCATTACAGAGTATCCTACCCCTGAGGCGCTCCACTGTGAGGGTTAGGACCCTGTGTCAGTGTATGCTAGGACCCAGGAGAGTCCTTGGAGCTCAGGGTGTCATATAGATGATCATGGGTATTTTTACCACAGTTTTCTCACTGTCATGGGGGTAGCCTAACAAGTGACCTCAGTTGCATGCCACAACATCCTGCAGAGGAAGCAGACTCCCTTGGCCCCACTGCATGGGTCAGTGCAGCAGTGGTGCCCTTTGCCATCCCTCCCCAATTGCAGTGCACTGCTGAGTGGCAGCTGCTGTGATCTGGCCTGACTCCAGAACTCTGGTCATAGAAACATGCACTTTGACGGCAGATAAGGTGCACTTGGCCCACCCACTCTGCCCATTTCCCTACCTGCTTGATAAGCTGCTGATCCTATAACCAACACCCTACTTCTTCCTAGCCCTCACCAGAATTACCTTATATCTGTCCCATGCATTCTTGAATTCCCTCACTGTGTTTGACCCCACAGCCTTCTCAGAAAGGCCATTCCATATGTCCACCACCCTCTCCATGAAAAAATACTTTTTCACGTTGCCCCTGAGCCATCCCACTTCTATCTTCAATCTGTGCCCCCTTGTTCTTGCACTTATCTTAATTTGAAAGATGCTACCCTCTTGGACTTTGTTAATTCCCTTGAGGTACTTGAAAGTTTCTGTCATGTCCCCTACTCTTTCTCCTTTCCTTGAAGGTCTACATATCAAGCTCCTTTAGTCTCTCTTTGCATGTCTTCTGGTGTAAACCCTGCATCATTTTAGTTGCCCTCCTCTGGACTGCCTCCATCCTGTCTATGTAATTTTGGAGATGGGGTCTCCAGAACTTCATGCTGTACTCCAGATGGAGTCTTACCAACTGTCTGTACAGAGGAATAACAACTTCTTGTTTTCAATTGGTGATGCCTCTCCCTATGCATCTCAGTATTCCCCCAGCTCTCCTTATTTCCTTCTCACATTGCTTGCCTATATTTAGGTCATCTGATAGGAGTACCCCAGACCCCTTTCCATTTTTGTTGTTGTTAGTACCTCCCCCCCCCCATTGTGTACTCTTCCCCTGGGTTTTTGCTTCCCAGGTGCATTACTTTGTAGTTCTTTGCATTGGATCTAAGCTGCCATACTTTTGACCATTCCTCCAACCTTGCCAAGTCCCTTCTCATCCTTTCCACCCCCCTGTGTATCCACCCTGTGCAGATCTTTGTGTTGTCTGCAAAAATGCATACTTTTCCTTCCACTCTATCTGCAATGTCACTTATAAAGACATTAAAAAGGATCTGTCCCAGTACTGAACCTTGCGGTACCCCTCTAGTAACCCACCTTTTCTTCAGAATGGACTCAGTTTACTATTACCCTCTGTGTCCTTTTGTACAGACAATATTTTACCCAGACTACCACACTGGGACCCACTCCCAGGCTGGCTAACTTGCCTATTAATATTTTGTGTGGGACTGTGTCAAATGCCTTGGTAAAGTGTAGGTAGGCCATGTCCACAGCCTCTCCCTGGTCTACTGCTTTGCTCTCCCAGTCAAAGAAGTCTATTAGATACATCTGACATAATCTTCCCATTGTGAAGCCAATGCCATCTGGTCATCTGTGTGATATGGTCATCTGTACGGTACTGCATCACATTGTGCTGAACCATCGGTGCAGCCTTATGGTAGAGTGATATGAATGGTTTTATTGACCAGCTGTCAAAGTTAATCAGGAATTGTGCTCATCTGAGATCTTATTCTGTCATGGCAGAAAGTATTTAATATTTTCATAAGTGCCCTTGTTTTCTCTTTATTTATTAACTTGATATCTACTTTATAAGAATGCATGTACTTTGATGCACACAGATGTTTCAGTTATATACTTAAGCTCCAGCTTTGTGGATGATGTTTGCCTTAAACAAAACACTGACTATTTCTGCTGTGTGATGATGGAAAATTATGTTATTCCTGTGCAGACCCTCTCTTACTGTAATTATCTAAAACCTCACTTTTTGGTTTTAGACTTGAAGATTTTCATCTGGAACAGGTTCTGGGTTTTTAATAGCTTCATGTTTAACTGGACCCAAGTCTGATGGCCTTTTAGCACATAACCTAACTCTAAAAATCAATTAATAAAAAACAAAAGGTCATTAATAGAAAAAGGCCAGTTCCACATAAGGATATGCACTCACGGGGGGGGGGGGCTACATGGGCTGCAGGTGTACTGAGGTCCTGCTTTGCACATGTAGAGAGCTTTGTGCATCCCCAACCCTGTATGGATGTGCTCCATCTTTGCACACAATCCCAAGCCACTCATGCAGCTATGTCGGCAGCCAGGTTAGGGGCATGCAAGTGCACAGTTCACTATAGTGTCTCTGCAGTGTGGATTGACCGTAGGGGGGCACTGGCTATGCAGCATGAGGTGCTGCTGTAGTGCTTACATTCTCTCCTGTCTGGCTGCAGAACTCTCCTTGGGGGACCTATCATGCCCCCTCCACCTAAATCCAGTCCCCTGTGCAGGTCAGGAAGGTTTGGGACCATTCTGTCAGTAGCTGTAACTACTGGTGGAACAGTTTTCACCTACAAGGATGTTGGTACTCCTTGGGGGACTACCATATCTCATGGTCCCCTGTTCCATTCAGAACAAGTACCCAACTGCAGTGCCAACCAAAGCATCTAGTTGGATACCTGGTGTCTTGCACAGTTTGGCCCCCCTTTACCACTCCTTGCCCCCGCATGGAGCTCTGTACTCCCAAAGGGTATTCAATAGGGTCTATAGATGCCATCTGGTGCAGATAGGCCTCAAAGTGTTGGGCTCCACAGCTGAAATACCCACAATTCACACTAAGCCCAGCCTGTTCCATGGATCAAACCCTAAAACACAGTATAGCAGCAGAAATCTGATTGGCCATTGCTGGAGAAACATTACTCCCGTCCCTACACTATTTTTCTATTATTTCTCATAGCCATGCAGATACTGAATTTGTAGGTTAAACCCTGTTTATAACAACATACAGTATATCATTTTGCTTTACTGGTTAACTTCGGAACATATCATTACAATAACATGTATGCGGACAACTGGTTTTCTTTTAAGAATTGTAGAGCTAGCCAGCCTGGTGGCTGTGAGGGTTGAGGCACTGAATGCCACACCTAGCTCACTGTTGGCAACCAAGGTTCTGGATACCTGGAACAGCCTCCCAGTGGAGGTTGCTGGGGCAAAAACTGTAACAGGATTCAAGTACACATTGGATAGGCATAAGGGAACCTTACTGGTTAGGAAAAGGAGGGTAAAGTCAGCAACCAAGCAGGGTCTGCAGTATTTCAGTAGTGAAAATGGGCAGACTAGGTGGGCCAAGTAGTCCTTACCTGCCATCAGTTTTTATGTTTCCATAAATGCTTCAAATCTCGGGGATTTATGGGCAGTGATGATGACAGGATAAGAGTGCAGGCTGGGCAAACACACCTAATAATAATCTGCAACAGAGGGTGACACAAATTGGAAGGTTAAAACCATGCAAAGGGGAAGTTAAACACCTCCAAATCAGGGGCCAATGGTTTGCAAGCTTGGCAGTTGCAAAACCTAAGGCAAAAAATGCTTGCCAAACAGTAAATCTTAAAACCAGATTAAGAGAAAAAATAAAACTCCAGAAACTAGTATTATAGTCTAAAAGCAGGATGATGCCCTGAAGCTGTTAACATAAGCTTTTTAATCACTAAGATTAATGATCATTAAAATATGAAAAATATACTGTGAAATAAACTTGTTTTTCTTAACACGATAAAATAAGATAATTTGTCTTGTCATGAGGCACTTTTATGTAATGAATGAGAAAAAAACTCTAGAGATAATCTTGGGGTTAAAAAAGTAAGATTTGTAGTTAGTGAAATAAGATAATTAAGCTTGTCAAGATATTATTTTTTGCAGTGCAGGGAAATGCTCTGCAGTCAGTGTTGTGCGATAGCCCTGTACGCAATGCCCCGTGCATCACACAGATGCATAATGGTGATGCACAATACACATACCATGGTGCAATACCATGTATGCGCGGTTCTGCAATGCTGGTCATGAGGATGGGATCATGCCTCCCACCACTGGGCATGAGCGATCTGTCTGTCAGTCATATTGTTGAGGTTGCAGTATAAAACATATGCAGCCCAAGGCATTGTGCTACGAACAGAACATGTGCAGTGCACTGACATGGTGCATACCCTGTGACAACCCACCTTTCCCTCTGGGCTGAAACAGCTTTTAGAGAGGCGTCTGTCCTCGGGTATTCACTGCCACCAGTCGGACTTTCCTTCCGGCACCTCTTTCAAGTGTACAGACTTGAATAATCAAACGTGCAGTTGCACAAGTTAAAGTCTGGTAGTGTGTCTCTCTCTCGAGTGGTGGATGCTACACAGAGTTTTCCTCAGCCAGTGGAAACCAAACATTACCTTAGGAAAAATTACATCACAGTCACAACTGTTAAGCAAATAAATAGCTTTTACTTAACAGAAAGTGCACTGAGCATTTACAGGATATATAGTTACAACACAAGAGAATAACCCTCATACAGGAAAAGTAAACAAATGTTTTTAAATAACAGATGGCAAAAGAAGAAGGCTATTACTGAAATGTGCTATCACTAAACTTACCCTTCCCTGTCCTTACAAGAGACACTGGACCCTGTTCTAACTGCCAGCTCCCGCGGACATAGCTACAAGGTAGGCTCCAAGCTTATGTTTCCCCTCCCAGCTTCCAAAGCACAAGAGAGCCTTCTCTGTCTTTCAGAAGGTTATATAATTTGTGGAGAATAGGTCATTCCTATTCTCCTTTTAAATGCACCAACCAACTAACATGTATGAATTTAATTGTCCCAATCAGAGTGAACACCTATCAGTGACCAATTATATTCCCTTTTCACCTTAAGTTTATATTTGAATGATCCAATCCATTCAAACTGCCCTGTGTCCACGTCTGCAGGTCTGTGTGTGTCTGGAGATGTCCACTCAAGATTTATGACCCAGCTCTTATCTAGCAGCTAGGAATTCCACAAGCTGGATGCTGCTGGACAGAGGATTTCAGGAGTGTATTTTTTTTCCAAACTGCTAAAAAAATAAGGCACCTACAGAATTGAAACTATTAACTCTTTTCTGCCCCTTTCTATCACATCTCTCTCCCCCCCAGATAATGAAGGCGTGTCCCTTGGGCCACCCCAAGTGACACAGCCATTCATGCAATTACTGGGAGGTGCCCAAAGATATCCAGCCAGGCCATTAGCCCTGCCTAGATAGCCCATCCGCATTTGCATTTTGTTTGCCACTGCAATGCTGGATGGTCATGTTGTATGCCTGCAGCACCAAACTCCAACATAGTAGTTTACCATTTTGCCCACAGGACCTATGAAGCCAAATCAGGGGATTATGATCTGTGACCACAGTAAATTCTCTCCCATATAGGTAAGGCAGCAGCTTCTGAAGGGCCCACACTATTCCCAAGCATTCCTTCTCAATTGTGGTGTATGCCTCCTCTCTGGGCAAAAGCCTCAGGCTGAGGTACACAACGGGTGCTCCTCCCCCTGCTGGGTAACTTGTCTCAGCACAGCTTCCAGCCCATGATCCGAGGCATCCACACGGACCATAAACTTTAAACTATAATTAGGGCTAGCCAATACAGCTGGGCCACTTAAGGCCTTTTTTAGCTCCTGAAAAGCGACCTCACAGCCTTCTGACCACTTCACTGTATCTGGCTTTCCCTTCTTGGTTAAGTCTGTCAGGGGCTTAGCCAGATCACTATAGAGGGGAACAAACCTTCAGTAGTACCCTGTTGTCCCTAGAAATGCCCTGACCTGTTTCTTTGTGGTAGGAGTAGGCCAGGCCAGGATGGCATCAACCTTGGCAGGCTCCGGACGGATGTATCCACTACCCACCCGGTGCCCAAGGTAGGATACTTCTGCCATACCTATCTGGCACTTCTCTGCCTTGACTGTCAGACCTGCCTTCTTTAACCTGTGGAACACATCCTGCACATTCTTGATGTGCTCATCTCAGGTCTGGCTGTATATGGCTATATCATCCATATAAGCCAATGCAAACTTACCTACCCCAGACAGAATGCAATCTACAAGCCATTGAAAGGTTGCAGGTGCATTCTTCATTCCAAATGGCATTACCTTAAATTCATATAAACCAAATGGAGTAACAAAAGCTGATCTTTCCCTGGCCACAGGGGTCAGAGGTACCTGCCAATAGCCCTTTGTTAGGTCTATTGTGGTCAAATACTTGACTCCCCACAGTCGCTCCAGGGTCTCATCTGTTCTGGGCATGGGATAGGCGTCAGACTCCGTGCAGCTATTAAGCTTCCAGTAGTCCATGCAGAATCATGTGGTGCCATCCCTTTTGGAGATCAGTACCACAGGTGAGGCCCAGGGGCTACTGGATTCCTGGATTACCCCCAGTTCCAGCATCTCTTTGAGCTCCTCTTTCACAGTCTGCTTAACATGCTCAGGTACCCTGTAGGGGACAGTTTCAGGGGAACCTGGGTCCCTGTATCCACATGGTGCTCTGCCATCGTGGTGTACCCTGGTTTTGCTGTGAACATGTCCTAAAATTCTCTCAGCACACTCCTAATTTCTTGCACCTGGGCTGGTGTCAGCTGTTCTGAGAGGGTAAGGTTGTCCACAGAGGTGCAACCCTGGCCTCCCCAAGTAGGTCCACCAGTGGATCTACCTCAGTTTCCTCCTCTGGGGAACTGCATACAGCGAGGACCATTTCCTCCATGTCGTGGTAGGGCTTCAGCATGATGACATGATACACCTTTCATTTGCATCTCCTGTCCGGTAGCTCAATCATGTAATTGACATCACTAACCTTTTGGACAATGGAGAATGGCCCCTCCCATGCTGCCTGTAATTTATTCTGTCGGACAGGGATGAGTGCCATTACTCGCTGTCCCACCTCATATTCTCTGGCTCGGGTCCCACGGTCATACCAGACTTTCTGCCGCTGTTGTGCAGTGGCCATGTTCTCCTGAGCAAACACCATGAGCTCCCTAAGGCGGGTCCTGAAGTTCAGGACATACTCCACAACAGACTCCACTTGGGAGGCATGGTTACCCTCCCATTCATCTCTAATCAAATCTAGGGATCCCTGCACCCTATGACCAAACAGGAGCTCGAAAGGTGAGAACCCTGTGGACTCCTGTGGGACTTCTCTGTATGCAAATAGGAGATGAGGCAAATATTTGTCCCAGTCCCTCTTATGCTGGTCAGCAAAAGTCCTTAGCATGGTCTTAAGGGTTGAATTAAATCGCTCCATTAGACCATTAGCTTGGGGATTTTATGGGGATGTTTTGAGCTGCTTCACCCCATACTTCTCCCACAAACTACTCATTAACCCTGACATAAAATTGGCACCCCGGTTTGACAGTATCTCTTGGGGAAAGCCCACCTGGCTAAATATTCCCAACAGTGCATCTGCCACTGGTTCTGCCTCAGAAGATGTCAGGGCCACTGCCTCTTGGTATCTGGTGGAATAGTCTACAACTACCAGGATATACTGCTTGCCAGTGTGACTTGGGGTGCTTAATGGCCCCACTATGTCCACTGCTACCCTCTTGAAGGGTTCATCAATACTGGGCAGGGGCACCAAAGCTGCCTTGGCCTTGTTCCCCATTTTCCCTACCTGCTGGCACTGTGGACAAGTCCTGCAATAATTTTCCACATCCTTGCCAATACCAGGCCAGAAGAAATTGTTGATTAGATGCTTTTCCATGCACCTCACCCCCAAGTGCCCTGAAAAAGGATATCATGGGCAAGGGCCAAAAGCTGCTGATGGTGAACCTTAGGGACTACCAGTTGCTGGAGTACCTCACCATCTAGCCCTTCCTCTGTTGCACATTCTCTGTACAACAGCCCATTGTCCCAGTAAATGGACTCTTTACCCCCCTGAGGAAGCTCATCCCTATGAGCTATTTCCCTCAGTTTTTCCAGGGTAGGGTCAGTTCACTGTGCAGCACTCAGCTGCCCTCATCTGACCCTTCTCAGTGCCCCTTCTGAAGGAAGTCCTGTGGGCTCCTCTATTTGTGACTGAGGTTCTGGACTGCTGCTTCTAGCCAGCCCCTCCCCTGTGTTAGACACTTCCTCAGCTGCTGAGGGTGTGGCTGGACCACCCATAGTCAACCCCTCTTCACCCTCAGAAGCTTACCCTTGTGCCTGACTACTCGTTACAAGACACACCAGTTTTTTACTGGGGTCCAAATCCTTCCCCACAATCATACTTACAGGTAGGTCCTCTACAACTCCCACCTCCTTTTCTCCATGGCCCCCTTCCCAGCTCAGGAAGACTCTAGCCATTGGTAATGGGACTGGTGGCCCTCTGAATGCCCAGACCTTGGATTATTTCCCAGGCACCATCTGCTCTGCCTGAATGAGATCCTGCCTTACCAGGGAGATATTAGCGCCTGTGTCCCACAGTTCCTGTGTTACTATTCCATTAACTGTAATGAAACGCATATTCTCATCAGAGGAGAGTGGTTCTTCAGACTGGACACACCCTACAAACACACCAGTGCTTTTTGATCACCACCTCCCCCATACCTCAGCCCCTTAACCAGTTTCTGAGGGCAGTTATATCTCAAGTGTCCCACTTGATTGCAAATATGACATGTCTTGGGTCCTATTTCTTGAGTCCCCTTAGAACCAGAGGGCTGTACTTTGGGCTCAGGTGCAGGCTGGTTTCCTTTGGGCTGCCCCCCATGGGATTCATTATAACCATGTGCTGCCTCCCCACCATGAGACTTACATTGTGTGTATGGCCGACTAGACAGATACTCGTCAGTGCTTCCTGCCACCTCTGTGGAAGAGGCGCATGCCCTGTCTATGAGCCATACACGCATGTCCTCAGGTACAATTTTAAGGAATTATTCTCTCACCAATACATCTTTAATCAGTTCCACAGTAGTTGCTTTAGCCCTCTCCATCCACCTATCAAGGTAAGTACACAGTTTAATCTGCAGTTCTGCATAACTGTCTTCTGGGCTTTTCTTTAACTCCCTAAATTTCCTTCTATAAGCCACAGGAGTTAATTCAAAATGTTTCAACAACACCGTTTTCACTTTATCATAATCAGCATAGTCTTCATTACTCATTTTAGCAATTGCATGCAACGCTTTCCCCGTCAGCAAGGGTGTGAGATAAGTTGACCAGGAAGCCTTAGTCAATTTAAATTGGTTGCATACTCTCTCAAATGACCTTAAAAATAAATCAAGGTCATCTCCCTCTTTAAACTGAGGGAACAATTTAGAATTCATTTTGGCTTCATGAGGTAAACTCACTCCACCATTACTCACGGTTTGCTTACTGTGGAGGGTCATCTTCTCCTTCTCGTGCTGTTGTCTCTGGAGTTCATGCTGTTGTTCTTTCTCTCTGTCGTCACGTTCCTTCTCTTTGTCTTGGTGTTCTTTCTCTCTGTCTGCCAGTCTCTTTTCTTCAAGTTCTTTCTCTGCTTCCTGTCTTCTGGTCTCTGCTTCCCATCTTTTTGTTTCAGCTTCCAATCTTTTTGTTTCTGCATCCAACCTTCTTGTTTCTGCTTCAGCATTCAGTCTTTTCACCTCAGCATCCAGTCTTTTCGCCTCCAATGTCTTGTCTTGCAGCAACAGCTGCAGTCGCAGTGCCTTAAGCTGGTTTGGGGGGTCTGCTGCCTCAGTTCCTGACTCACCCCCAGAGACTGTCTGCTCCAGATCATGTGCCAAGAGAGTAGCTATAAAGTCTGCCTTTTTCTTCTGCTTTAGACCTTCAGGCTTAATCACCCTTTCCTGGCACCTTTCAAAAAGCTGTGGTACAGTAAGTGAGTCATACTCTGTGAAGCTCATTCTCTACTGCTACACTTTACTGTGCTATCTAGAAACAAATAAAACTGTTGTACAAATGTATCCTTTTGTAGATCCTGTTTTGCAATGCTAAGGTAACTGTTCCACTGGCAAACTCTGTATCTCAGTATGCTACGCAGTCTGCTATCATCACCCCACCGCTGCTAACAATATGTGACAACCCACCTCTCCCTCTGGGCTGAAACAGCTTTTAGAGAGGTGTCTGTCCTCGGGTATTCACTGCCACCAGCCGGACTTTCCTTCCGGCACCTCTTTCAAGTGTACAAACTTGAATAATCAAATGTGCAATTGCACAAGTTAAAGTCTGGTAGTGTGTCTCTCTCGGGTGGCGGATGCTACACAGAGTTTACATCAGCCAGTGGAAACCAAATATTACCTTAGAAAAATTACATCACAGTCACAACTGTTGAGCAGATAAATAGCTTTTACTTAACAGAAAGTGCACTGAGCAATTACAGGATATATATTTACAACACAAGAGAATAACACTCATACAGGAAAAGTAAACAAATGTTTTTAAATAACAGATGGCAAAAGAAGAAGGCTATTACTGAAATATGCTATCACTAAACTTACCCTTCCCTGTCCTTACAAGAGACACTGGACCCTGTTCTAACTGCCAGCTCCTGCGGACATAGCTACAAGGTAGGCTCCAAGCTTATGTTTCCCCTCCCAGCTTCCAAAGCACAAGAGAGCCTTCTCTGTCTTTCAGAAGGTTATACACTCTGTGGAGAATAGGTCATTCCTTTCTCCCTTTAAATGCACCAACCAACTTACATGTATGTATTCAATTGTCCCAATCAGAGTGAACACCTATCAGTGACCAATTATATTCCCTTTTCACCTTAAGTTTATATTTGAATGATCCAATCCATTCAAACTGCCCTGTGTCCACGTCTGCAGGTCTGTGTGTGTCTGGAGATGTCCACTCAAGATTTATGACCCAGCTCTTATCTAGCAGCTAGGAATTCTACAAGCTGGATGCTGCTGGACAGAGGATTTCAGGAGTGTTTTTTTTCCAAACTGCTAAAAAAATAAGGCACCTACAGAATCAAAACCATTAACTCTTTCCTGCCCCTTTCTGTCACATACCCCATATGCTGAGGAGATGCGTGATGCAGGGAACCCATAGTGTGGATGCTCTGCTGCCACGACATGTGCAATGCAGCATACTGTTCATGCATGAAGATGCATTGTGCATTGCCAGGAACAGTCAGGATCTGCATGTGGCAGGTACATGCTAGCGTACTGCACATGTGTGGAAATGTGCTATGTGGACATGTGTGGCACAAATAGATGCGTGAAGCAAATTGAGATGGGCCAGGTGCAAATCTGCTATATTCAGCCAGGATATGCAAATAGCCTTATTGCCCAATCACAGTGCAAGTCCCCACATTTGCATCTCATTACAGTCTGCACATGCCCTCTTTTCCATGTGCTGAGCTATAAATGAGCTGCTCTTAACCACCATACACCACTGGTGACCAGCAGGTACTGCAGCTTGAAGGTTTGTTTGGTACAGCTACAATGTTGAAGTGTATAGAGCCATGCACCCACCATGCCTGGAACCTGTGCAGCAGGACTCAGAACTGTGCTGACTCTTGTCACTCTTCCACCCCACAGGCACTAAAATGGCAGAGGAGAAGGAAGTGAGAAGAAGGAGACATCCCAACTTTACTGAGGATGAGCTGAAGGCCCAAGTCGAGGCCTATGTCCATATGGAGGACCTTCTGTCAGGGGAGACATGCACATGGAAGGAGAGGACACAGGGATAGGATCTGGTGGCACAGGCAGTGATTTCCCATGGGGAGTACAATCACACACCCCAGAAGTGTGTGAAAAGGATGAACAGTGAGAGGACCAGGGCCAGAGAGTGCCTGGCCACCATGCAGGCAGCCTTGCACGCCACAGGGGGTGGGCCATGCACTGTACCACCACTGATGGCCCACAAGGAGCTGCTTGCATCCACCCTGTCCCGTGCATCTGTGGAGGGTGTCCCTGGTGGGGGGTTCCAGATGGAAGGAGGCCCTTCACAGCATTGTGAGTATGCATGTGTCACTTTGTCTGTATGACTGCATGTTGTCACCTGGGTGTGCAGGGCATGCCACACATGGATGCACACTGTGTCACCATGATGCTGTGCAGGGCTTCTGTCATTGTACGGTTCTCCCATGGGCATGCAGTGTCCCTGTCACAGCCTGTGGGTGCTGCAGTGGCAGGCTGTGCCACCAGGGATGTAGGCCTGCTGGGATGGGGCCACTGGTTGTAGTCCATGGCCATGTACATACACTACTCATGCCAGCGTGGTGAACTGCACTGGGCAGTCACTGTTGATGGTGTGCCCACCTGTCAGAAGCAGTTTCTGTGCCCTGTGGGGGGGCATGTGTACATTCTGAGCCCAAAGGCTGTACACACCACATAACCGTGTAGGCACAGCCCAGCGGCATGCATTACACACACCATATGATGGTGTAGGCAACACAGGCCACAGTGCAGGACCATGCCATCTGTGGCAGTACCAGCACACCTGTGCTGCATTGTGCATGGCCCCATGTACACCAGTCAGCAGACACCCATGGCCATGATACTCTGACCATGCATGCCTTTCTGCCTTAGAGCACTATCACACCTCAGGGGTGCTGCGGGGCTGAGGCCACAGACCTAGGGGCCAGAGGAGAAGGAAGAAGAACCCAGGCCATCAACATCAGCCAGGGCCATGGCAGGTGCAGGCAGGGCACCCGAGTTCCAGGACCTCCTGGGGTTTGTGGGTCTGAGCACCCTGTCCAACCTAGAGTTGCTGGACAATCTCACAGTGCTAGCATCTGCTATAGAGAATGGTGATGAAGAAGATGCCACACTGATAGTGATGACAGCACACAGCAGTGTCATTGCCACAGTGCCGGTGGCTACATGGGCAGAAACGGTGGCTACATGGGCAGAAACGGACATGGTAGGGCACCCTGCCCCATGCATGGCCCCCACCAGGTTACTTCTAGGCTGACCGCACCTGTGGCAGTTGTGGGTGGCCAGAGCCAGGGTGTGGCTGTGGGGGCTGGGACTGTCTCACTGTGCGGCAGGGTGCTGTGCATCAGCAATGTCCTGCTCAAGCTCATGACACACCTCTACCAGGTCCCATTTCGCCTGCCCATGCACAGTCTCCACCCAAACAGTGACTAGCCATGCAGGGTCCACAAGCCATAGATGTGGCACTGCAGGCTGGAACACCCCAACCCATCAGCCATCCCCCAGGACAGGTCACCTGCTGACAGGCTGGATGAGCTCACCTAGCTCCTGCGAGCATCTGTGGAGCACCAGGGTGTGATCAGGGTGGCATGTCAGGGCCTGTGTGTGCAGATGGGCATCCTGGATAACCACGCATCTGCAGGGCACTCCCAGTTAGTCAGCGAGATATGCCAGCTCTGGGTGGAGGTGGTTGGCAAGCTTCGACAACTGTGGGTAGACATGACCACAGGCTCTGAGGGGATTGCACAGGCCATTGAGGAGGGCTGTGCTGCCCTAGCACCCCATGGCCACAGGAGTGCCCACCGCACCCCATGTAGTGATGTCAGCACTCCCACCAAACAGCATTGCATGACTTCCTTGTTACTGATGCTGTTCCCTGCCTCAGGTATTTCCAGCACCCCTTGGTCCAATCTGGAGTTCAGGAACAAGACACCTATGGGTACATGGTCATGGTCCAGTGGGTCTACCTTGCTAGCATGGTTGGGTCATCTGCTGAAGTGGGTGACACCCCAGAAGGGGTCACCCATCATGGGCATGGCTGCCCATGTGTCCATGGTGGCCCGTGGTGGGACACAGTGATACAAGCTGTGTGCAGTCATCATGGCACATTCCCAATTCAGGCATCATTGGTCCACACACCCTGCTGGCCATGGTTAGGACTGTGTGAAGTGGCACATACATGCATGCACCTGTGGCATGCATGTCCATGCTGTCCATGTGGTATTCAGGGCATGAGCTGAGACACTGCTGTTGTGTTGTCTGGCATGGGCATGATGAGTGCAGTCTTGTGTGTCCGCTGTGCATGTGTGCAGGTGGTGTCCTCTGATCCATGTCAACCACCACAGTGTATGCCTGTACCTGATGGTACTGCAGTGGCCCCACCTGCATGGGTGTGTGCTTCCATCACTCTGGTCCTGTCACCCATGCTGGGTCAGCTGACCTGTGCATGTGGTCCCCCCTAATCCCACCTGCTCATACTGGAATTCATACTGGAGGTTTAAGGAAGTCAAGAAGGCCAGGCCCATATAGACTTCCCCTACAATTCAGTGGTGATGACCTAAGTCACCAACTTCTATAAGGAACTTATCCAATCTTTTTAAAAAAATACCCACACTATCAGCATCCACCACGTCCTGCGGCAGTATATTCCACATTTTAACTGCCCTACATTTAAAACCATTTCTTCTCAGTTCAGTTTTTACTGTTTCCTCCCTCAGTTGTTTATTATGTACCCTTAGGTGGTATGACTTTACCACTGATTCCAAACCCAATTCCAGTTTAAGATCTTCATCCCCATGAATTTTATATAGTATCAATAAGTCTCCCCTCACCCTTCTATTCACCAATAGCCAGAAACCCAATTTCTTCAATTTCTCCTCATATGATTTACCCTGACCTCCAGCAATCATTCTCATAAAAGTTCTCCGGGGCATCTCCATTACCCTAACATCCTTACTAAGAAAGGTACAAAAAACTGTGGAACAATAATCCAAGATTGGCCTAACCATTGTCCTATACAGAGGCAACAAACCCTCCCCACTCCGTGATTGGAAACCCTGTCTCATACAGTTTACCAACTGCATGGCTTTATTTGATGCTATTTTACTTTGGGCACCACTTTTAAGATAATTTTGTACATATACTCCTAGATCTTTTTCACATTCTGATACCTTTAATTTTAGGCCTTGCATATTATAAGCCTGCTATACATTATGGCTTCCAAAATGCATTATAACACATTTCTCCCTGTTGAAGGTCAGCCCATTTTTATTTGCCCATTCCATTATATAGATCAAGTCCTGCCCAAATATTAATCTATCATCAAAAGTATCCACTATTCCCCCCACCTTGACATCATCATCAAATTTTATTAGCTTATTTTTACTAGATATCTTTAAATCACTAATAAAAATGCTGAATAGCAGTGGTCCAAGCACTGAACCCTGGGGTACACCACTCACCACCTTTAGTGGATCAGACACATGGCCATGCAGTCTAACCTTCTGAACTCTATTTGGCAGCCACTGTTCAACCCATCTTACTATGGCTGAATCTAACCCCATCCCAATAAGCTTTTCAATAATTTTACAATGTGGAACAATGTCAAAAGCTCTACTAAAGTCGAACATTACCATGTCTACGTTCCTCCCCTCATCAATAAGCTTACTAATAAATTCATAAAAGGCCACCAAATTTGTTTCACATGATATCTTTACCACAAATACATGTTGACTTCTATCCACTAAATTTTTACCTCTCATATATTCAATAATAGTTTCACTCAGGATACCTTAAATAATCTTCCCTATAACAGAGGTCAGGCTCACCAGTCTATAATTTGCCACCTCACTCCTTTTACCCTTCTTGTGAATAGGCACCACGTATGCCAATTTCCACTTCCCTGGCACCACCCCCTCTGCCAGTGATTTTGTCCCAATCCAGTTATAACTGGTGTTAATATATCCTCCAACTCCTTTAAGAAGTAGGGATGTAACCCGTCGGAGCCTGCTGCTTTTTCAACCTTTAATCTTCTTATCCTACTTCTAAACTTTTCATCAGCTATTATTTTTTGGGGATCCAATATACTTTTTCCCAAATGCCCCATCTCTACAACTCCATGATGTTTTCTATATAATGCTCCTAAGCATTTACTAAATTTGTCTAACATCTCCTTAGGTTTAGAAGTTATAACCCCCTCAATATTTAATGGACTGACCATACTATTTCCTCTCCTTTTACTATTTATATATGCAAAAAAGCTTTTGCTATTATTCTTGTCCATCGCCAATCTAAATTCCAAATTTTTATTTGCATTTTTTATTTCCTTTTTCAATTGTTTCAATATAATCTTAAACTTATTTTTAGATACTGACGAACTTTGTTTCTTCATTCTTTGGAACAACACTTTCTTTTTCTTGCATAATCTAATTATAGTTTTTGTAAGCCAAGGTAGTTTTTTGCCTTTATGATTATATACACTCCTCCTAGGTATGTATTTCCCTATTAATTCATTTATTATGCCTAAGAACAACTCCCAAGACTCTTCCATGCTAAGATCCTTCATTCCAGCTTCCCAATCAATACTACTCAATTTCTCTCTTATAGCTGCATAATCTCCCGTATTGTATAATAACTGCTCAGTTTTCCCCTTCACTATATTGGCTTTCCAAAGCATTTTAAACAGTATTGAATTGTGATCACTTGTCCCCAATTGTGGCTGAATCCTAATTTGCTTAATTACATCAGGGATATTTGTTAACATAACATCTTATATATTTTCCCCCTTTGTGGCTTCCAGTACACATTGTTTCATACCTACCGCCATTAGGACTTCCTGTACTCTGCACTCTAAGCTATTTCCTTTCATATATTTACCCCATTTAATGTTTGGCATATTTAAATCCCCTATTAGCACTAAATCAGTGCTTTCTGCCAAGCCAGTGACATATTCGAAGAAAACTTCAGTATCCTCCATTTTAGTATCTGGTGCTCTATAAAAAAATGGAGAAACTACATTTCCTCCCTTTTATACCCAACAACTCAAAAGTAACAATTTCAATACTCCCCACATTATAATTTTCATCTATAACCCTAACTTCCAATTCATCCCTAATGAATAAAGCCACCCCCCACCTCTTCTCCCATCTCTATTTTTATTTATTAATCTATATCCAGGTATCTGTTGATGCCACTGGTTTTCATCTGACCACCAGGTTTCTACTACCCCAACAATGTCTAGTTTATATCTCCTCATTATCATTTCCAACTCGGCCATGCCAATTTCGTTTAAACTTCTCGCATTAAAAAACATTACCTTACTGGCTGACATATTTTTTGTGTTTTTTGATATAGGGGTTTATTTTCTTCATGTTCCCTGGTCGTCCCCCTCTCCTTCGGTTTCAACAATTTTCTATCTCATTTCTCAGTATATGCCTCAAAATTCTACTACCCCTACGGCTGAGATGCAACCCATCCTTACTATACAATTTGTCATTGTCTTTGAATGTCCCCCAGTGCTTTATAAATTTATAGTCACTCATCCCTGCCCATCTACATAGCCATTCATTTGTTAAAGCAATACTCTTTTTTCTGTACACAGATGCCCTAGGTTCTGGTAGTAATTCGGAAATCATTATCTCACAACCTTTATTTACCAATTTTTGCACTAGCTTATTATAATCCTTCTGCATTTCTGGTAAGGTTTTCCACATGATATCATTTATACCCACATGAATTACTACTAGTGGGTCTTCCCCCACACCTTTAAAAATATTATCAACCATATCATACAAATCCAGTGCACCAGCTCCCGAGAAACTACTAACCATTATATTTGCTTTGTCTTTATTGCAGATATATTGATCTGTTTATTTTATTATAGAATCTCCTATAACGTCGGCTTGCCTAGGATTTTGTTTTCCCTTTCTGTCTCCAAAACAAGTTCCTCAGCCATTTCATTTGAATCAGCTAATTTCCTCAAGACACTATAACTATTTTCTACTGGAATACCATTGATTGTACTTTCCTCAATATCACTGGCACTACCCTGTATATCCTGCTGTCCCCAATCTCTATCCATAACCTGTTTGTTTCCTACACCAACTCTCCTTATCGATGCTAGAACTGGACCAAGGGGGCTTGCCCCCTACATTTTTTCTTCACCCTCCCTGAATCTCCCCTATTTATTTGATGACTCCCTTCCCCACACTCTCTTCCTTTCCTTTTACCCTGCCCTTGTATTTCACCCTCTAGCCCACTTTTATTTAGGTTTGACAAGGTCTTTAACCTTGCAGTTAACTCCAACTGACTATCTTCTAGGATATGCAGCCTTTCCATGACTTTAGATAAATTTGAGCAAAGTTCTTGATTTAACACACATTTTTCACACTCAAACTCACTATAATCAGCCTCCAATTCAGTCACCTTGTACATCTTACAGTTTTTGCAGCTTAAGTCCCCCTCCGACGTCAACAATGAAGCAAGCATGATGCACAATTCAGCATTCTTAGTTTACATTCTCCCTTTAATCAATTATTTTACCAACAATCTCTTTAACCTTTACTTGCCCATGATAATACCCTTTCTCCTTGTTACACGAGGTCCCTGCACCCTAATTGATACCCTCAGGGGTACACCATAGACAGCTAATGTTTAGGCATAGGCTATACTAATACATAGGGCTAAGAGCATCTACCGTATAAGAGTAGATGTCAGGAGATGAATACATATATTGTAACTCACTTTGCTTGCTAATGCACACATATTATACCATGTATTTTCTGTCTATTTCTTACTTGTCAGATGCCAAGACACCTGTCCTTGAAGTAATTATAATTGTAAGGCAACATTGCCATCTTTCGGTGATGGACACCACTTCACCTTGTTATGTAAGACTTTGTATAAGAACGTCTTTGTTCTAAAACTGATGACTTTACAGAATTATATAATGTTATCTTGGACCGTGGAGCCACCTCTAATTTAGCCAATAGGGCTCATCTCTGTAACTAGAAATGTTTCTGTCTTTCAGTAACCATAGTAATTATCACAGGTATATAATGTTATGCGCAGGCTTTACTCCTCGGAGACCTGAGAGATCCCAAGAGACTACAAAGAAACCTCGAGGTGTAGGGAATGCTTAGCACTGGCTCCCGGTTCGTATTGGTAAGAACTGCTTAGGGCAACTGTGATTTATCCCTTTTTGTAGTAATAAACTTGTTTATTACTCAAAAGCAACTTATTTGTGATTATTTGCATCTCCAATATTACCAAGAACCTGAAGGTGAGGTTTAGACCTCTTACATCCTTCTCCCTACTCCCTGCTAACATGCAAACATGCACGAAGACGTGAGTGTCTCCGTGCATCTCAGTGCGCTAACATGCGCCGCACACACTTGCACTGCTCACGTGAGTGCCGGCTTTTATCAGCTGAGAACCCAGAAGTATCAGAGTAATTAACTCGGTGAACAGCACAGCACCCTATGGGCCCTCTCTAGAATACACCTGCAGTCTCCAAAGTTCTCCTCCACAATTGTGTCTCTGTGCCACTGTGCCCTGGCAGCCAGCCATGGGTCCCTATGGTCATGGATTGCCTGCCCTACCCCGGCTGGTGGTCCCTCACCCTCTGAGCTGTCACCCACTTCAACCTGGACATGGATCCCACAGTCTATGGCTGTGTTGTGTCGCATGCAACAGGCCAGGAATATGCCACAGGCCTTCTCTGTGCTGTACTGTAGGGTACAAATAGACCTGTCCAGGCATCTGAAATGCATTTTCAGCATGCCCAACACATGCTCGATGATATTGTGTGTTGCAGTGTGTGCCTCATTATACCTATCCTCTGCTTCAGATGAGGATTGGCGTATAGGGATAAGCATCCACGGCCGTAGGGGATATGCACAGTCACCTGTGGGGGTAAAGCAGCATTTAGTGTACATCATGCATTCCCAGGTGTGCAACATCCCTGTGCACATGCATGTTAGCCCCAGCACTGTGTGGTTCCCACACTGCCATTCCCACCCCCCAGACATGCCCATGACATCACATAGGTGGGTGCACTGCATGTGTGTTGTATGCAGAGCATGTTCGGGGCATGACATGACCTCCCACAGTCATGCCCTGCTGCACACTGCCACTGTCCTGTCCAGCTGTGGTTCTTTGAACCACTATGGCAGTTGTGTCAGGCCTGGCCCTGTGCCACTGCATGCCTGGACATGTGTGCATGCTGTGTGGGTCCCCAGCCCTACCCCCCACCCCCAATGATCAGCCCCCTCCTCTGCCTGTGGTTCATGGTGCAGTGGGCATATGTAAGCCACAGCAAGACCTTCTTCTTGGCTGTGGCAACCCCTGTCAGTGTCCCACCCTGGCTTCTCTGCCAGATGTATTGTGTGCCACTGTGTGCTGTGTGGGCCTATTGTCCAGTCACATTCACCCACTAAGTGGCTGCTAGGTATCCCCCTGCTCTCGAACATGTAGCACAGGTTTGACTGGTGCAAGATGTTGGCATTGTGTGCACTTCCAGGGTGCGTGGCACAGACATTGGTAATGTGTCCCATGGCATTGCATGGCACCTGGCAGTTTACAGAATGGTTTACAGAATGGTAGCCCTTCCTGTTGATGTATGTAATGCTTTCAGGGTCAGGTGGTGCACATATTGCCACATGGATGTGGTCTATGGCCCTTAGCACACCTGGCATGCATGCCACCCTGTGGAAGTGCAGCATGGTTTCTGTCCTCTCTCTGCCTGTGTACTTGGGAATTTGATGTACTCCAAAGCATGTGACAGCAGAGCAGTGAGGAACTGAGTGTGGAGACAGAATGTGGTGGACTGTGTGATGCCAGTGGTGTCACCCACTGGCATCTGGAAGGTGCCCGTGGTGAGCAGACACATTGCTGCTGGCACGCTTGCCTTCACCATCATGGCATGACTCCTGTGTGTTAGTGCCTGTAGGTCATCATGGAGCATTTCACAAAGTTGTCAGCAGTGCCCTGTTGAGTCAGTACTGCCCCATGATCTCTGTGTCACTCAGTAGTTCAAATGTGACACAGGCATGGTACCTTCTCTGCTGGGCATACTGCCTATGGGCCCTTCCACGGCCATGTAATTGTTCCTCCTGTCTCCTCACTCCCCCTCTTGACTGCTGCTATTAGAAATGTGGACCCATCCATGGCTGATTTGTGGTGCATTGCTGCTCTATGCCTGTGGAAGGCTTGGACTTAGGCATGCTTTTTATATTCCTATCTTTGCACAGCACATCTGCCTGATGAGCTGCAGATGTACAGCCCATTTTGGCTGAATATAGGGCTGCACAGCACATTCATGGGAAAGCTCCCTCCACATGCGTCACATACATTATATTTGCGCTCTGGTGCATCTTGTATTGTGGTACGCATCCCTGTCTCTTCAATATGGCTCTGTGGTACATCTTCTGGTTTGCGTCGGTGCATCTCGTGTTGTGCTGTACATCTTCTTTAAATATCCTGGCCATGGTATATTTCTCACTATGTTGACCAATTAGTGTACTGGCTGGTGTAAAGGAGCACAGTTCTAAAGCCTTTCCCCACAGCTCTCTATATTCATCCTAGGAGAATCAGATCCTGTGTGAGTGATGGCTCGGATCGCAGGAGGAGACCTGGGAGAGGTGACTGCTGGGGGTGTGGGGGGCTGCTCCTCCTCAAAACCCTACAAGACCAGGATGAACTATTCTGTATTGTATTATATTGGTGTGCCTGTATAGCCAAAATTACATTAATTGTTTTTTTATGGAAAGAGGATGTGATTTTCCCATAATATTTTGGTTAATGGTATGGACCCTTGTATATAGTTGGATGAATTTGATTTATGTGTGATGTATGTTGCTGTTTTATTATGCAAACATTTTCAATAAAAAGATTTTGCAAAAAAAAAAAAATATTTCCAGAAGGGCCTTTATCTTTATGCAGACCCCTAGGAAGGAACTTGTTGTCCTTATATTTCTTCAAACTTGCTTTTGTATAATGCAGATTGACTTGCTTAGCTTTAAGTGCTTAAGTTTATTGCTGAGCTCTGCGAGTGAATCACCTAGATGTGGTCTAGTCAGTAATTCTCTGTTAAGATGTCATCTACTGCTTCTCTGTGCTTCAAGAGCACTACAGTACATTCCAGTTTAAATGTTGGCTCTCCTGGAGACAGTGTAGCTGTTTGTGCCAACAATTCAGAGATAGTTTTGGTCTGTAATTCACCAGTCACTTGTGCTGTGATGTGGTGCTCCAAATAAGCTGTGTGTGTCAGTATAGTCAGCACCCATATGCATATTGCTGATGGACCAAGCACTTGGGAAAGATGCTATACACAGCAATGTGGGCCACCATTCTCACCAAAATACAAAAGAAAATCTGGATCTAAGGTTTTTTTGTTTTTTTTGGCCCCACCAGATTGCACATTCTCAACCCCAACCCGTATACCACAAGCTCGTCATCATCTCACCAGGGGCAAACACTACCCACTGAACCCACTGGCTTACTCCCCAAGATGGGGTTGCCAGGGAAGACTTTCACCTCTTTAGACACCACTTCTAGTGTCTGGACAGGGAGCCCACCTCAGTCACCTCCATGGAGTGGGAGCGTGCAACAGGGGCATCGCTAGGCACATCTGGTTGATTTATTGCTGCTGTGCTTACCCCAAGAGTCGAGACATACAATGACATCAGTGGCACATACACTAATATCTGTCCCTCCTCCCCAACTTTCAGACACCGGCTACAATGGGCCCCCCCAGCCTGTGCCAGGGGTCCCTCAGATGCCAGACACACAACCCCCTTCCCTCCAGAGAAGGAGAGCAGCCCCTGGGGCATTCAAACCTTCTCTTTCTATCTGGTCATCAGACTCCAGGGTCCGTTCCTGAACTCAGGTCACTGGCATCACACGCAGAAGCCGTACCAATGCACCAGCAGGCCAGCACGTGGGTCCAAGTTTTAAAGGAGCATCACTATCAGACGGGACATTCTATTGCAGAATCTGCAGTACAGTTGGAATTACAAGAAATGGAACATATCATCAGTCATTCTGCAGCTAAAGGAGGCCAAGTAGTGCTGTTGGAAAGATGATATTATGTGGAAGATGCAAGTAATCAGATCTCCAACCAAGAACACCATCAGTGCCCGCAATCAGATCCCACTGCTTCAATCAAGAGTAAAATGGATAACTACTTAATAGGAGTGTTACAATCTGGTATCATCAACCAACAAAAAATTGTGTTTTTACAACAGAAGGCCCCAACAATACCTACATTTTACACTTTGCCAAAGATTCATAAGGACCTCCAGAGATCACCAAGTTGGTCCATTGTGCCGAACATAGGCTCAATGACTGAGCCTTGTTAAGATATATTATTTACTGGACTTAGTGGTATGGATCCTGTCTAACTTATGGGACACCATGGTTGTCCTGGAGGTCCTTGAATCTCAGCAATGGGGTATGGGCAACCATGGGCTCACAATCAATGTGATGTCCTTACATACCAGTATCCAACATCACTCGGGGCTGAATTCTGTCTATTACTTTATAGATATGTTTAGGACTGAATCTGAGATTGATCCTACTTTTGTTCTGGAGGCACTTGAACTGTTTCTGTCTACAAACTACTGAATTTTATGCTTGATAATCTTTATTGGTTGTTAGGAGAAGGTGGCCATCTATGACCCTTGCAGCAACCTGTTCATTGAAATAATTTAGTATTGGGATTATTTTATGGAAAACATTGTCTAGGTGTATGGCCTCTGATGCTGAGGAATTTGTTGGACTACTTAGTGATAACGATGTGAAATTTAAATTCCCTTTCAGCGTGTCTGAGAAATAAGCAGTTTTCTTAGATGTTACATTGCAAGGAGATGTTGAGATGGGCATTACTACACAATGCTTTTTGAAGCCTATTGCCTGGAATTTTCTACTTAGATTTGGTCATTCCCACCCCTTTCATCTTAAAAAGCCCTACACGGACTGGGCCTGGACTACTTGAAAGATCTTCTGGTACCTTACTGCCCTAGGTGATCTCTCCACTCAGCAGATAAGGGGCTGCTAGAGATTCTGAGTTTTTTTTAATCTTCAGTGGCCCGTGCTTTTATGTACATGGCCCCTGCCCTTTGGAATTCTCTACCCCATCTGCTTTGGGAGTGTGTGTCCATGGAAGAATTTAAACCGGCCTTAAAGACCTATTTATGGTCAAAGGTTTACACCTGATGATGATATTTTATCGTATTTTTATGAACTCAGCAGTTTGTTTGTTTTTTGTGTGTTTATTTTTGCTCTGTGTGTAACTGTTGTAAGGCACCTTGGTTATAAGAAAGGCATGGTATAAAAATTTAAAATTTATTATTATTATTATTATTATTAAAAAAGAAATTCTGTAAGAACAATTCATCAGACTTTGCCATAATTGTACCACACGTTAGTCTTACAATAGCCAAGTGAGGATCTCAGCAATAGGTTCCTTGATAGGAAATATGAACAAAGCAGCAAAAGAAAAACAAGGAATTTAGTGAGAAGTAATCTCATTAAACCAGAACAAGCAGGTCAGTCTAAGGATCATTTGATTAATCATAATAATGAATTTAATTTAATGGCACCAAAAAGTGTGGGGGCATTGAAAAGATTTTGGAATATTCAAGACTAATCCTGACTTGAAAGACAATATTGGTGAAACTCATTGTCAGTGTCAAAGATATAGCAGTTCACAGCCATCTTATTTATTTATTTATTGAAAATTTGGAAAACACCTTTGAGAACAAGCTCATTTCATAAGTTCCACATCAGACAAACAATACATATTGGGAAAGTATGAAATGGAGAACAAACAAAACAAGGAATTATGCAAGACATTACAAGTGTATATAACTACAGAAGTTCCAATACATGTGGCATTGTACAATGTATGCCATGGTGCATATTTGATTAAAACCTGGAATTTAAAGGGTCATATTAGAAGGGGTGGGGTCTTATGAAATGACCCTTTACAGGAAAATGAGAACAGACTCAGTCTATTTTTCTAATAATCAACAAGGTAAGTGATGGCATCAGCCCAGGGGCCTCGTCAGAGGTGAGATGGTATGGGACAAGGCATTTTAAAATGAGCAAGTGAGCTCAGGAGATATAACGTGGGGGGGCAGCCATGGAGGGGTGAGGGGAAAGAGGGGAAGGGATCAAGAGGAAATGTGAAGGAGAACGATTAGCAACTTAGAGCAGTTATTTACATGCTGAGAACAGTTATGCATAAGGCCAAGATAGCATACGGTTAGAATAATTGCTGGTCACAAGAGGGAAGGTTATTGGAAGTAGTCACAACAGGCATCAGCAACTAGCTGTTGCTTAAGTTTAACCTTGAAGGAGCCCAAGGTGCATGCTGAAGTGATGTCATGGTGCAGCGAGTTCATCCATAGCAGGGCACAGTAGGCAAAGGACCTTTGTCCCAGAGAAGTACAACAGCAGGGTATATTAAAAATTTGTTTAGCAGAGCTTCTGGTGCAATGACGGTTGATAGTGGGGGTAATAAGCTTTTGCACTCCTGGGGGCATTTTTTCTAAGCTTACTTTTTTGGACAGTAAACATGTTTGGTACATGAGTCTACCTTTGAATTGGAGCTAGTCAGCCTGAGCGTGCGTGTCGCAGGTATGGGACAGACGGGCTGAGCCGGTAAGAAGCCAGCATGCTTTGTCGAGTGCAACTATGATGCGGCGAAGAGTTGTTTCAGTAGCTGATCCATAGATTGGTAAACCATAATCAATAAGCAAGACAAGAGAGCTTTGAATGGCCAGGTTAAGAGCCTCTGGGGTCAAACATTGCTTATGCCTATAAAGTAGCTCAATGTGGGTGTTAACAGACTTAGCAATGTTGTCAATGTGACAGGCATAGGTCATCGTACTGTCAATAGTAATCACTAGATATTTAAAGAGCTGAACTAGCTCCAGGGGAGAGCCCTCTTCGTTGGTAATAGAAAGACAGCAAGTTCTGTGCCTATTTTGGGAGCTGGAGAACAGCATAGTTCTAGTCTTGTTGTAATTCATAACTAACCTGTGCTTATGGAACCATCTTTCTACAACTATAAAATTACTCTGTAGCCTAGATTCAAGAACCTTAGGGTCTGGATCACTGGTAAACAGGATAGCATTGTCAGCATATAGAAGGATGTGATATTGACAGGAGTAAGGAAGGTTGTTAAGGAAAATGCTAAATAAAAAATGGCCCAAGATGGACCCTTGAGGAACTCCAGATAGAACAGGTCTGCTATCCGAGAGGGTGTTATCAATCTTCACCTGCTGTGTACAGTAGTGCAGGTAACTTTCAAACCAGGCTATGCTGTCATAAGCTAGGCCAATGGTGGTAAGCTGTTCGACCAGGAGGGCATGATTCAAAGTGTCAAAAGCTTTGGTTAAATCAATGAAAGCAGCATCGACCAGGTGTCCTTGATCTAAGGAGTGGTGAATAAAGCCTGTGAACTCCAGAAGGGCGGTAGTGGTACTATGACCATTTCTGAACCCATGTTCTTGTGGGCATTGTAGCTGATATTTTTCTAAGTATTCAACCAGTTGGTCAGCCACTATATGCTCAAGAGCTTTTGAGAGTGGGGGCAGGATAGAGATGGGCCTGTAGTTCCCAGTAATTGTGCGATCCCCAGACTTATGGACTGGTGTCATAGTGGCAGATTTCCATTTCTGAGGAAACTGAGAGTATCTAAGTGGCATGTTAATAATATGTATTAGAGGTGACAGAATTTCATCCAGCGTAAGGGCTACAAACGTAAGATCCAGGGTGTCACCACTAAATCTTGATTTTCCTAATACCTTGAGTAGGTAATTCTTGGCTTCATGGGCTGAGAGGGTTTTGAAGTAGAAAGGAGGATGAGAAGGGTGCAGAGTCTCTTTCCCAGAACAGTCACTTGTGAGGGGGGTGAGAGAAGTAGCCAGGTGGCAGGACACCACTCAGGTCCGTGAAGGCATCATTAAAAGTGTTAGCAATAAGTCTGGGGTCGAGTGAGGGTACACCATCAATGTTAAGCATGGTAGGGGCAGATCTGAGGTCTCTCCCAGTGACCTCTTTAAGGTTAGTCCAAAATTTTCTGCCATCATGCCAGGTCCGAGAGAGTACTTCCTTATAATATTGATTTTTAGCTGCACAAATAGCCCTCGTGCAGTTGTTTCTAACTGCTTTGTACCTCTGGATGTCAGCCTGGTTACACAGGGAACTAGACCTGTGCCATAGATGGTCCCTGGCAGTCAGAAGCTCAAGGAGGTCTGGAGAAAACCAGGGATTACAGCACCCTTTGATTTTACGCTTTTTATGGGGGGCGTGCCTATCACATATAGCGTTGGAACTGAAGAATGAATTGGTCAAGGGCTTGAACTATTAAAGGCCAAGAAACCTTTATCAGACCTCTCACTGGTTTCCACAGAAGTGGATTATGTAAAATCTGCCATTTTGCCACACAACAAAAATTGTGTTAACCAATACAATTAATTTTAAAACCTATGAGGTCCTTAGTTTGTCCCATTTGTGATTTCTGCCGTCTCCTGTGATTGTCCAAAACATTACATTGGTCATAAGGTTCACCTCATGAAGGAGCAAATCCAAGAACATGTTTGTTCTGTTAAAGGAGGGAAATGTGACACCCCTGTGGGTGCACATTGACACAATGTCTATGCCTCCAGGTTGGAAACTTTTCACTTTATGGACCCTCATCATATTTGTATACATGCCGGGGGGGGGGGTGCATAAAGTGAAGTCTCTTATAGAGAGAGAAAGAGTCAATTAATTTTTGAGTTAAGTGCTTTTCTACCTCATGGATTGAATGAGAACTTGGATATTAATTTCCTGGTTACCACAAGTTTAAATAAATAAATATTGTATCATTTTTGTAATGAATTAATTTAGTACTGCTCCTTGACTTGACATAGTTTTTCCTTTCAGAATTGCTAACCTTTTCTCTTTTCATACTTTTTATTGTATTTGATGTCCCCCATGTCTTTACAGATTGGAAGAAATTGTGATCATCTGACCTTTCTGACCTCCCGCATTCTATTGCCTGATTTTTGATGCATCTACTTTTGATACATTATCATTGATCATTTATATTTGATAATGTTTAGAAATTTGCTTATAACTTAACTGAATAATTGACTACGTATATCTTGATAGTTAACTTCTAGGCATATTTTGCTACCTGTTGTTTTTTGTATTTTTTCACTGGAATACATGGTTTTGTTTTGTTTTGTTGTAGTTTTTAAATAACCTTTTAGTATATTAATAATGCACTTTCATACACTTACATATCAGGGGCTGTCTCATTTTTGCATTTGATGCGCATGTGCACCAAACGCTTTGGGACAGTAATGGGAAATGAGAGGTGTGTCACTGCCACACCAATTACAGCTGCATCTGCAATAGGTGTGGTACTGTACACCAATGACCAGCCACTGGTCAAGATAGCAGTTCAGCTCTGCTGACGTGGCTGCCATGGACTTGAAACAAATGAACCACTCCAATGGGAGTGCTTCATTTGTAGCCCAGACTCCTGCCATGTGCATTTGAGTGCACACTAATGTGCATGTCAGGAATTATGGCCACTGTATTCTGTCTCTGTCTCTGTCCTCTGACCACCCCCCAAGCTTCAACTGTAGCAATGGTGGTGACTTCTCGGCCCCTCCACCGCAACATTAGCCACCATGTGGCTTTTTGTTACAGTTGACATTGGGGTGCCCGATCCTTCCCCCATATTAATGTGGCACACTGAGAGCCCACCCCAGTGTGCTGAAATAATTAATTGTACTTTGTTTGTTACTAACACCAGGATGCCCACTCCCAGTGTCGGATGTGCCCCCCAACCTGTTTCCTGTAGCCAATATTGGGGTGCCCAATCCCCATGTCAGCATCCCCCCACACACACAGTATTGTGGCACACTAGGAGTCCACACCAGTGTGCCAAAATGTTGTTGTTTTTTTTAAATCTGTTAAATAAAGAAAACTGTCCCTCAATGATTATTTTTACCTGTTAAAAATGAAAACAGTCCTAAGTCATCTCACCATTCCCCCTCCCATCCCCACCCACCCTCTACACACCCCAACTCTCTGCCTCCCCACCCCATAATTACCTCCGGAGGGTCAGGATCAGCAATCTTTTCTGGACTGGGAACTTGTCTGCACTCTTCAAAGTCAAACAACAAACTGAGAAATCAAAGGTAACATGTTTCAATATAAGAAAAATAGCAGGACAAGAGGACACAGCATAAGATTAGAGGGAGGCCGATTAAGGCGTAATGTGAGGGCGTTCTTTTCCACAGAAAGGGTAGTGGATGCATGGAACGGCCTACATCAGGAAGTGGTGGATATGAATCCAGAACGGGGCTTCAAACAGGCATGTTATAGGCACAAGGGAGCAATACAGATGAGTATGAATAGATAGGCCACTGACAGAGCAAAGGCCAATGGCACATTTATAAGGTAGAAAAAAGAATGGGCAGACTGGATGGGCCTTGCGGTCCTTATCTGCTGTCAACTTCTATGTTTCTATAATGGCAGTCAATGGGGGTTTCAACTTAGGTTGATATCTCAGTCATTTCTGGGAATTTTGGCCCCAAATTTTCAACATAGAGTTCTTGGGACCCCACCAAATGAACACTGTCACTGTCATTTCATTACTCTGTCCAGAAAGATGATTTTGTGATCACTGCACAGAATCACCTTTCAGGGCTGAGTAATGAAACTACAGTGCCACTGTTCATTAGGTAGGGTCCCCAAAAGCCCATGTTGCAAATTTAGTGAAAAAAATTCCCCGAAATGACTATGTTATAAGCATGCATTGCGCAGTTTCTATGCACGCTCATAACTGCACCAATTTTTTATATTTTCACTCCAGATTTTCAACATTACCATTTTTTCACACCTCCTTATGAACAGTAGAGGTGTCGTTTTTTCACATCCTACCTGCAACGTGTTTTCGCAACTGTGTTGCAGAATGGCATGATCACTGTGCAAAATCAACTTTTGGGATGGAGTAATGAAATCACAGTATCACTGTTCATGAGGTGGGGTCCCAAAAACACCATGTTGAAAATTTGGTATAACAATACCCCAAAACATCCAAGTTATGTGCTGTCATTGAAATTTTGCTATGCATGCACGTAACTTTGACAAATTTTTATGTTTTCACCCCAAATATTCAGCATTACCAGTTTTTCACACCACCTCATGAACAGTATAGATGTAATTTTTCACATCCTGCCTGAAGTGTGTTTTCATACCAGTGGCACCGAATGGCACAGTCACAGCACAAAAATCACCTTTCAGGATTGAGTAACAAAATAATAGTGCCACTGTTCATGTGGTGGGGTCCCAAAAAGCCCATATTGAAAATTTGGAGTGAAAATACCTACAAATGCCTGGGGTGTTAGGGTTTCCAACTTTAACGCCCCACCCTGTAGCGACTGACAGACATCAGGGTGTGACTTGGGATTAGTCGGCCATAATGTTCATGGCATTCCACCCTCACCCCCACCTTGTAGACAGTGACAGGAACCGACGTGTGCCTTGGGCTCTTCAGCTCTAATGTTCACCCCATTCTCCTATAGTGCACCCATCTCAGCTTATTTCCTTATGGAATGGGGTGAGTGTAAGGCCTGAAGACCCCAAGGCACACTACAATGTCTATTGGTTTCTGTGGGGTGCTGTGAGGTGGAAAAGCATGAGCATTACAGCCGATGACTAGAAACCCGTGTTTTTCTTAAATAAGAAATAACAAGAAATAACAAGAATTCAAGGTATAAAAAAAACAACAAAACAATTCAAGGTATAACAAGAAATTCAACACATAAAAAGAGTAAAACAAAAAAAACACAAATAAAGAGAAAAAAATTGCTTTGGGGGTGTAAAAAATAAATAAATATTTGCAGCAGTTGTTGTTTAGGCTATGTTGTTACCACAGAGATAGATCACAAGGAAGCAACACCGGAATTGTTTTATTCACACAACCTTTCAGGACCATGGCATAATGCTGCTTAATACAATATGGTATACTAAGAATGTGATTTCTAGGGTGTATAAGGTCATTTTGAGGTAGTTTATGAATGTAAATGTAATAACATGAAATAAAACTAAATTTTCAATGAATAAAAAAAAATAACAAGAAATTCCAGAAAAATAAAAAGGGAAATTATAAAAAATAAAAAGAATTTCACGGGTCTCTACCGATGACCCAAAGGCACACCCCAATGCCTGTCAGTCTCTGCAGGGTAGGGTTGGGGGTTGGTGTTAAGGTTGAAAACCTTAATTTCTCAGTAAGGAAGTAAATCAGATAGGGGCACAAGATGTCACCTACTTCGATTTCAGGAAAGCCTTCAACACCAACCAACATAGAAGGATGATTAACAAGATGGGTAGTCTGGCCACAGGGCATAAGCTGATACACTGGGTTAGAACCTGCCTGATGGACAGGAGGCAAATGGTGGTTGTAATAGGAGCCAATCTGGAGAGAGGGTGATGACCACTAGGGTACCTCAGGGATCAGTCCTGGGACCAGTCCTATTAAATGCCTTCATTGCAGGCATTGCAGAAGGGCTAAAAGGAAAGGTCTGTCTGCCTATTTGCAGATTACACCAACATCTCTAACAGAATTAATACTCTAGAAGGGGTGGAGAAAATGAGCAGGGACATGCAGAGGCTTGAAAAATGGTCTCAGGAGTGGCAACTGATGTTCAATGCAAAGAAGAGCAAATAATGCACCTGGGAAGAGGGAAACCTGGGGAGAGTTACAGGACGAGGGAAGGCGCGGACGATCACCAAGGAAGAAAAGCACCTAAGAGTTATCAGTTCTGATGACCATAAAGTGCCAAAACAGAGCACAAATGTTGCAAGGAGGGCCAGTGGCATGCTGTGGTGCATAGGGAAAGGTGTCACTAGCAAAAGGTGTGAGGTGGTGATGCCATTGCATAATGCACTAGTGAGGCCTATCCTAAAGTACTGTGTGCAGCTCTGGAGGTTGCAACTGCATACAGACATTGACAGGGTGGAGGCACTCCAGAGAAAGTCAGCCAAGATGGTGCATGGCTTGCAATACAGAACACATCAGGAGAGGTTACAGGACCTCAATAGGTACTCATTGCAGGAAAGGAGGGAACAGGGGAACATGACACATACATTCAAGTACATCAAGGCCATAAACAAGGTGCAGGGATGGACATCTTCCAGTGCATCTGTTCAGCAATGACAAATGCTTATTATGTGCGTGTCTGATTTTGTGACTCTGTTTAAATTGCAAGTATAAATCTATAATTCTGCTGGCAGACTACGCCTCCCCTTGAGGAAAACTCCCTGTAGATCTGTAGCATGGGAGTATTTGTGCTTTAGTAAATACACTTACTAGCATGAACCAGCATTTGGTTTCCTTTTCTTTTTTTTTTTTTTGTATAGCTTCTAGTCTGGTAGTAGAGTTCTGCAGGCGTCAGTCTTAGGACCTTTTTTTATGTGTTTATTGCTGACATGGGTGAGGGTATTAATGGAAGATGTGTCTCTCTGTGGATAACATAAAGCTATGTGGCAAAGTGGACAATTAAGAGGGATCAGAGAGTTGTGCTAAGATCTGCAAAAGCTGGAGAAATTGTCAAAAAATATGGCAACTGCTCTTTAACACTAAGAAATGCAAGGTGATGCACATTAGGAGGAAGAAGTCATGCATATGATAGTGGATGGGGTGAAGTTAGCCAAAACTTGAAAAGAAAGGGGATCTGAGTGTTGTAATCAGCAACAGCCTCAAAAGTCTCTGCGCAATGCAATACAGCTTGCAGCAAAGTGAACAGGGTGTTAGGGTGCATTCGCAGAGGCATTGACAGTAGAAGGAGAAAGGTAATCTTGCCACTGTACAGGTCCCTGGTGAAGATACATCTTAGGTACTGCACCCAGTTCTATAGTCTATGCATAAAAGAGAGAGGGCAGGCTGAACACAGTACAGAGAACGGTCACCAGAATGATCCAGGAGCAGCAGGATTGGACAAATGAGGAAGTTGCAGACCTCAGTATGTGCTTTTGGAGAACAGGAGGGAGATGGGGATACGATAGAAACGGACTCAATTCTGTGAGGTAAAATAGGGTGAATAGTAGGGACCTGTTCTCCAGAAACAAAATTTCAATTACAAGAGGGCATGACTAGAAACTGGGAGGCAGGATTTAAGAAGGATACCATGAAGTTGTTCTTTACTGAGTGGGTGGGGAACAAGTGGAAAAGCTGCCCAAGGGGGCTGAGGAGGCAGGCATAATCAATCACTCCAAGGCTGGGGGAGGGCAGATTTAGGTGTTTAGTAAAGATGAGTGGGGTAGAGGCCAGGTAGGGGAGTTAATCTGATAAAGGTGATGGTATATGGAACACCACATATTATAGGGACACAGTCATGCTCCTATAGTTAGGGCTGAGTAACATGTTTAATGTTAAACCTCAAATTATGCAAGTTAATGACTGTGCAACCAGTCAATGGATTTGTACAAATTTTGGCATGCATTGTTCCGTGGGTAAGATCTCTTGATGTGGCAAGTTTCGTTCTGGTTGGATGTGTGGATTCTGTGATCTGGAGAGTGTAAGAATGTTAAAAGTCACCACGTTTTGCAGTTTTTTCCTCATCAACTTGCACCCAGATGGTGAGAAATTTGGGGGTGAATTTATATGGTGGAAACAGCTTGGGTAACCGAACTCCCGTGCAGGAATGGTGAAAGAATATTAATCAGTTGCAAAGTTATTCAGTTTTTAAGTTCCCATTATTTTCAATGGGAAGAGCACTCTCCAGGATAGAGGGTAAAAGTTCAACAAAGGATTTGGCCTCATGAAGAAGGATTCTTTTTTTTGGAGGGCCAATCCTTTTTTGCCAGAAATATTCCTTTTTTGTGAGCCACCATTTTGTATTTTTTTTCTACAAACTAAAAAGCTTGGGAAATACATAAAAATGGTGTCATTTTAAAAATCAAACACCAGAACCTAGCTAAACGTGTCCCATTTAGCTAGATTCTGATGTTTGTTGTTCTCAATTAGGGCCAGAAATACTTTGTCCGGCACTCAAAATCCCAGCTGCCCAGCTTAGCGAGAGGAGCGCTTCCCCCATGTTCTCTCTATGAGAACAGCAGGAATTTCTTGACTTCTGAAGCCACAGTTGAACTCATGTTGCCAGCTGCAGTCTGAAATGTGAGCCCTCTTGGCCTGGTGCCTAGTGGCACCCCCACCTTCTGATTACCTTCCCCATAATTTTTGTTTAACTTCCTGGTGTCTTGTGGCACCCCAACCACTGATCACCATCCTTTATTTCAAATTGCATCCCTGGTGTCTAGTGGCACCCCCCCCACCCTTCGATCATCATCCCCATTATTTTGAATTGTATCCCTGGTGTCTAGTGGCACCCCCACCCTCTGATTGCCATTCCCCATTTTTTTGCACTTTATTCCTTGTGTCTAGTGGCAACCCCACCCTCCCATTCAAGCAATAACCTGAAATAAAGAAAATGGTCCCTCTATGTTTTTTTTATTTTTTTAAACTGGAAAAAAGATCCCTTGCTGATCAGTCCCTGCCACCCCCACCTCCCACTCAGTACCCATCACCCCACACCCCCCAGCACACCCTCACACACCCTCACTCACCTGTATAGACCCCAGGTTCAACACTGACTCTACGATTGAAGACATGTCTTGCTGCTGGAGCCAGAGACTGCAATATGAGAAACTAAGGTAAATGTGGTTCAATGTATTGTAATAGGGGTTTCAACTTTTATGCATAACTTGGCTGTTTTTTCAGATTTGTACCCCCCATTTTCAACATGGCCTTTTTGGGACCCCACCTCATGAACATTAGGACTGTTATTATGCAGCTCCTGCCCAAAAGGTGATTTAGTGGTCACCTTGTGAATTCACCTTTCAAGAGGGATTTGGGAACCTTTTCTGCATTTGTTCATGAGGTGGGGTCATAAGAGGACTGTTGAAAATTTGGGGTCTAAATTTAAAAAACTGCCAAAGTTATGATCATTTGTTGCAATTTTGCTACACGTGCTCGTAACTTTGGACATTTTAAATATTTTGACCTCAGATTTTCAACATAGCCTTCTTATTAACCCAGTTCATGTATGCCACAGCTGTCATTTGTTAAATCCTGGCCAAAATGTGTTTTCACACCTGTGGCACAGAATAGCTTTGCAGTCATGCAGAATGACGTTTTAGCAGGGATTCAAAACTTTTCTGTGCCGGGTACATGAGATGGGGTAATAAGATGGCTATACTGACAATTTGGTACTTTTGCACAGCTACATACATATGTAACTCTATGGAGGGATGGAAGTACAGGGACCAAAGGACCCTGTGTTCCTACAGTAAAATAAGTTTACTATTATACTATCTCAGGAAGTAAGGAATAAGTTGCCAGAAAATGAATTAATGCTCCAGTTAGGGTCAAAATGACAAAAGCAGGGAAAAAAGGTGTTAGGGTTTTTAGTCCTAGAATCCCACCCTCCCAAACCAGGCATGAGTGCAGGTGTGGAGTGTGCCTTGGGCTTCTCAAGCCTAACGCTCACCCAAATCTCATAAAGTCTATACATCTGACCTTATTAACAGATGGAATGGGGTGAGTGTTAGGCTTGACAAGCCCTAGGCACACCCCACACCTACTCTCCTGCCTGGTTTTGGGGGTATTAAAGTTAGAAACTCTAACACCTCATTTCCGTTTGTCGTTTTGACCCTAACTGGAGCATTAGCAATGTTTTATGAATCTTATATAATAACTAGTTGAGGACAGACTGCATGGGCTACACTTTTTTCTCTGCCCTCACACATATCAATTTATTCTACAGATTTGGGGGGCCTATATGAAAGACCTTACACTTCTGAACATTAAACTTCATTTGTCACATGTTAGCTTTTTCTTGTCCATTTTAATCCCATTTCAGTCTGTCTTCATCTTCCTTGGAGTCTTCCCCTACAACTAGGCTTGTATCATTTACAAATTGAATTACCCTACTGGAGAGCCTGACTCTGGGTCATCATTAATACCATTTAAAAGTAATGATCACTATACTATCCTCTGGGAAACCCCATTAGTCACATCACTGAAGATTTCCTAATAGGAATAGAAGTAACAATGTAACAGTTATGCTCTGCTGTGGAATTGGCACTCACATTAGTTTACAGTCACTACTGTGTAACAGGAACAGTTGACAAGTATGAGGAATGATTTTTTTTAAATACAGTAACAACAGCCAGTCTGGTGGTGCTGAATGCTGAGGCACTGGATGCCTTACCTCGCAGTACACCAGTGACCCATGTTCTTAAATGGGCACAGGCCGCTGGGGGTTGGTAGGGTTGGAGAAGGATCAAGCATCCGAAGGGCTGCTCTCCTTCTCAGGGGAGGGGGGACATCCATGGTCGGTGCATGATTGTCCCCTAGTGGAGACTGGGGAGCAGTGCACTGATGCTGCAGAAGAAGGGTGGAAGGGGCAGATGCCTGGAGGAGCATGTGTGGACATGTGCACACTCCCTCCGCTGGCATCATTACATGCCCTTCCCCGAAGGGGAGAATACAAGAAAAAAATCCTTGGCAGCATGAAGGCTGCCTCAACGGTGCCACCATAGATGAGCACAAGTTAGCTCCCTCCTGGGCCTGCCCTCTAGGTCTCCACAGTGGTGGGGTAAGTACCTGCTGCGGTGCGACCAGGGGGAGGGGCTGTGGTGGGGAGGTGGGCAGGCCTGAGCTCTGTCCACAACCAGGCAGCAGCTGTGAAAGTTGGCTGGAAGGGGGATCCAAAGGCATAACCCCCCAGCCAAGGACATACTAATAAATAAACTAAAAAATAAATACAGTAACAACTGCATATCCATGTCCCCAGTACTCCATACCTTCTAAGAGAACTAGGAAATAGTAGTTGTGGGGGTGGGATTAGGAAATCAGCACCCCTGCAAAAAAAAGTCATAGGTAGGCTGTTCTGGGAGGGCATGCTAACATTACTGCAGTGCACTCTTTACATAACCTTGCCCCCTCTGGAGTGAAGATATTGACTACATCCCCCCAAAGACACCCTATTCAGGTTGCCCATGTAAATACACTTGAATAGTGGAATTGACTGCAGATGGCTAGTACAACTGATGATATGGGTGCACAAGGTGCTCCATACATACAGAGAAGGTACTCCACATCTCTGCTGGCCCTCTAATGCCCTATAAGCTGACATCCCCATTTGTGGAATGGGCCACAAGTCTTCACTCCTCAGTAATCCTGCACTGCTAGTATGTTAATTGGTTGGCCATCATCATTAAAAGTAGTTCCCAAGAAGTAAAGGAACTCTATGGGTGGGGGGAAAAAGGATTGCCAGGGTATCCAGGTGCAAACCACTGACATTTTGCTTTAATGGCTTGGTTTGGTGGATTTCAGAGAATTTTGTAAAGCACTTTGATAATGCAATTAAGAAGGTACTAGCCACTGGAGACTCAATAGTTATATGGACAGTGAGGATGGTGGCTCCAATTATAGACTATTAGGGTGCAGTCCACTCTCTGGGGCCACAATGGACAGGCTCAGGACCAAAGTTGTGATGCTCACTGGGAAGCATGAGGAGGAAAGGTCAGACATGGAGGTGCATAAAAGACACAAACAATCTGGAAAGAAAAATCATGGAAGATGTTAAGGAGAGCTGTTGTATTCTAAGCAGGACACTAAGGGAAAGGGCAGGGATGGTAAACATTTTGGCAGTACTACTACAGTAACATTATAATGACATGAAGCAGCTTAAGGTATACAGGTAGAGGTGTGCAAAATCAAGGTACTACACTTGATGGAAATCCTCACAAAGTTTTCTGATGTCTTGTAGTACAAAGTGTCATGTCACAGAGTTATTTGCCTGATAAAGTGCATACTTCACCTGTTGAAGTCTACCTGTAGTGGCATTTTGCCACCAAAAGTGTTGGCAAGTGCTGTGAGGTGAAGAACTATGTAAAGAGCTGCACTCAAACAGAAAATACCTGTACCTTCCAAACCCTCCCAGCCACCAAACCTACATCACCCACACCATTTTCCTTAGCAGATATTTTGAACACCACTCTTCCCACTGAAACCCCTGCTGGCACCCACCTTCCCCTCCCCCACCCAGTCTCAGCAAAGTATTGGATGTGTTTCAAGTGTAATGTATTAGCCCCCACCATGCAGTAAGAAATCGTATCTGCCACCAACTCTAAACAAGTAACTACCCCCACCCTGTCCAGACACTTGACACCTATAATTCAACAAACCACCATTCCCACTCTACCACCTAGTAGCACCACACCTCCCCCTCCCAGGTACACAAAAAGATAAGGGGTACAGTATATTGAGTGTTTGGAAATGTGCTCCCTTGTTGGAGCAGTCAGCCCATCTCTTTGCTATTCAGTAATGATGTCCACTGGAGTACTGACATTTGATTAGTTGAATTTCAGCCAATCACGTATTGCTACTCAGAAGGAAATCATCCTTTCATTAAGCACTGAATTGCAACAAGATATGTGAGCAACTCTACTATATTCTTTATATTTATTTTCATATGCACTTAGAGAAGTGGATAGACTGTAATGGTGTGCAGAATTTTCAAATTCTTATAGAACAGAATTTCTCAGAGTTTTCAACATTCCACTAAATTTTGTCACAAGCAGAATGGTGGAATTCCAGGGTGGAATGAAGTGGACTGAGTTTCCCCTTTACCTTTCTGCAGAATTACATTCTGTGGATTTCAATATTTTCCATAGAAATTGTTGTGGAATAATTTTCTGTGGAAAAATGCTGTTTCACTGAATATTATTCCATGGATCACAGCAAACGGAATTCTAAACAAGGACCAGTAAAATTCTGATGGAAATTATTTTTTTTATAATTTTTTATTTATTTAACAAATTGGAAAGACCTTTGAGCCAAGGACTCTTTTACAGCAGTTCCACGTCAAGTCACAAGAATAGCAAATTACAATGGTTTTAGCAAGTAGTACAACATGAGGAAAGTAATTACATAAACAAAAGAACAATATGGCAAGATAAATATTGTGTCAAGTGCAGCCAGTGGCCTTTTCTGAAGAGGGGTAAAATGGATTACAAGGAGAGAAGTACAGGGGGTGAATTGGTGGGTGGAAGAAACAAAATAGGAGCAAGGAGGGAGATTCCACAATGAAGCTTATGCAGGAAAAACCCACGGGGGGTGGGGGGTTAGAGGGAGAGAACAAGGTGAGGAAACAGAGCAGGGAGGGGGGAAGCAGGAGTGGAGGGGTAAAGGAAGAGGGGATGAGGTAGGATGAAAAGAGGGCAGGAATGGGAAAGGGATAAGGGGAGGAAGTGCTGTGAGTGGAATAGCGCAGCAGCAGCAGGATAGGGCTTCTGCTGGTGAATTGGTCATTCTGTGCTAATTCCACTGGCAGAATTCTGCATTCTGCACAGCCCTAACAGACAGGCAGACATATAGACAATACCAGCAATAAACTAGCTTCTGGACTGTGTCTGAGGCCTGGCAGACTGCATGGATCAATTGCTATCATCTATCCTTATTGTCTATTATTCTCCATTTCTAATACCATACGACCATACGAACATAAGAATGTGCCAGCAGAAACACACCACCAGCTCTATCTCGGTCTGCTCAACTGTGAAGCTAGTACCCTACTTTGCAGCTGCCCCACCCTCCCTCCCCTTTGTCATCCCTGCCACCTCCCACCTCCCTACCTCACTTTCCCATTTCCCTGTCCCATGCCCTTTCAAAGCTGTACAAAGATTTACATGATACCACCTATTCTGGTAGTGCATTCCAGTTTGCTACCACCCTCTCTGTGAAATAGTGTCTCCTCCTTTCCCTCCTAAATCTTCCCCCCTCTATTCTTAGCCCATGCCTCCTGGTGTCCCTCCCCTTTTTTTGTTTTAAGACCCCATCTGCCCCATCCTTATTGAGTCTCCTCAGATACTTGAATGTCTCTATCATGTTCCTCCTGTCCCTTCTATCCTCCAGAGTGTACATATTCAGGTCTCCCAGCCTGCTCTCATAGTCTCTTCCTTCCATTCCACATATCATCATTGTTGCCCTCCTCTGCACCCCCTCCAGTAGCCTGATATAACACTTTAGGTATGACCTCCAAAACTACACACAGTACTCTAAATGCGGCCTTACCAGCGACCTGTAGAAGGGCAAGATCACCTCTCTTCACCTAGACAAAAAACCCTCACTATGTACCCCAGCATTTTATTCACTTTTGCAGCCACTCTCCTGCACTGGACAATGTTATTCATGGTCCTTGTTATCATTACCCCTAGGTCCTTCTCCTCAGTGATCCCCAGCTTAACTCCCCCCCCGCCAGTATTCTCTCCTTGGGTTCTTGGCCCCAAAGTGCATAACCTTACACTTCTTTGCATTGAACCCCAGCTGCCACCTCTCTGACAACTCCTCCAGCTTGCTTAGGTCCCCCTGTAGCTGCTTCCATCCCTCCTGTTCGACCACCACTGCTCCAATTTTGGTGTCATCAGTGGACAGACTTACCTTGCTCACCACCCCATGTGAAATGTCTGATATGACAAGCCCAAATAATACTGGCCCCAGCTCGGAGCCCTGTGGCACCTTACTCATCACTGGCCTTGGAGTGGAGAGCTCCCCTCTCGGCACCACCCATTGCAGCCTCCCCCCTCAGCCAGCTTTTAATCCAGTTCATCATTTTTGCCCCTACCCCTACACCAGTTAGCTTCCCCCCAAGCTGCCCATGAGGCACCGAATCGAAGGCCTTGCTGAAGTCCAAGTAAAGGACATCCACCACATGACCCTTATCCAGCCCATCTGTCACTCGGGTCATAATATTGTACCAGGTTGGTTTGACAAGACTTCCCCGAAATGAACCCATGTTGCCTCACATCCTGGAGGCCATTGTCCTCCAGGTACAACATCAGTCTTTCCTTTAGTATTGTTTCCATGAATGTGCACACTGTGGAGGTGAGACTTACCAGATGATAATTACCCAGTTCATCCCTTGGTCCACTCTTATGTAATGGTACAACAAGTGCCATCCTCCAGTCCAGTGGCACACATCCCGACTCCAGTGAGGTGCTGTACAGATCCACCAGTGGCTCCGCCAACACCTCCGCCATTTCCCTCAGCACCCTGGGGGTGGAGGCCATCTGGCCCTGGTGTCTTGTCTACCTTTAGTGCCCTCAGTCCCAATACCAATCTATGGGCATGATAAATTAAATTGTCAGTGCATATTATTGATTTTCTCATACTCTGTCTCATGTTTCTGTGCCCAAGGCTCAATTTATACCTTGGTTGAAATGACCACTTTCTTATTAAATGCTGACTCTTGTGATCCTGCATCCAATCTGAGGCACTGCATTGGGTCTACAATATATTAATAATTTAAATAAATTAAGGAATTTGACTATTAGCTCAGCATGTATATCAGCACAAAAAGTATCTACACCCAACAAGCCTACATCATTTTTACATGAGTTAAGTATTTATTTTCAAGACAACACTACATATAGATACCTGTGGAAATTTGTAGAGTCCCAATATTCTGGCCATCCATAATGTCGATATTGAAACTAAGTCTCCAATGATTCCAGCAATCTTTGGCAGAATTTGACATCTGTAGTTTGGAACCAGCCTCCCATCTCCAGATAGCAACTGCAATGTTCTTTCAACTGCAGCAGCATTTGAAGCACAAGAGTCATAAACCTTGAAACCCAGTGTGAGGTTAGGTAGTATGTGGTCACTCAAGTTAATATCCTGAATTGCATAAACCATGGCCAAGGTATCCTGGTAGGACATTATATTAAAACTGTATTTTAAAATAGAAATATGCAAAATTATTAAATCTGTTCTCTTGACATATCTCACAAAACCTAGAAAGTGTAAATTTTTTTCAATCATAAGCTGAAAACTATAGTATTTTACTTTGACACATTTATTTGCAAATGACTAAACTGTAAATAATAGCCCAGATTGAACTGTGGCCTTGTATAAGTGTTATATTGTTTGTAGTATTCTTCTGTGTTATCAACATATATGTCCCTAACGTAAATAGGGGTACTTCCCCAGTCCATGCTTGGTAACATTTAAATGATAGGCAATTGCTATTAAATTACAAAAATAAGCTACCGCTATCCAAAATCAAGACAAACTAAGGTTTATTTTTCCAGCAAAAGAAATGGGACATTCATTGAGTAAAAATGGAAAACTAATGTCTTAAAGCAGCAATGCAGAGAAAAATAACATTTTTCCAAAAAATGCTTTTTCAGCTACAGTTAAGAAAAACAGCATATCTGACAAATGTACTTTTCTAGGTACCTCCTATGCTATACATCATACATTTTTTATCAGTGCTAACCCTTACCATGTTTGCAAGGCATTTTAAGTCAAAATGATTGATTGTTTAATTAATTGATTGATTGATTAATTAAAACTTGGCAGCTGGGAAAGTCACACTGAGTCAAGTCTCATTCCAGGTGCAACCCAGGAAAAAGGGGATTGGGAAGAAAAGTGCATTGAAAAGGTACAACACAATCAATGTAAAAAATGCAATACACAGGCATATGTGAATTACAAAGGTTACTGAGCAAGAGGAACAGGCTATATCAAAGAGAATTGAAGAGTCAAATAGGAATTTACATAACTGAGCAACATAACGGTGACTAAAATAAATATACAATGAGTTGGGAAAATGCTAGGAGTACAATAATATAATTAGATGAAAGTGAACAACACCAGCAGCAGGGATGAAGGGAATGGAAACCATGATTAGGGACAAAGTGAAGGCAGAAGGAATAAATTATGCAGAATGAGCAAGCTGGGTAAGGAGCAAACTAGCCAATATGAGAGCAAGAATAAGTGGGTGCAAAAAGAAGTATGAGATAGAGTTTGGGAGAGCGATAGGAAGGAGGCAAGTGAAATGGAGGGAAAAGGGAGTTCCAAATGGAAGGAAGACAAGAGGAGAAAGTGGATTACCCAGCAGCAGATTTGGAATAAGGGATAAAGAAAGTATGGGAGTCCCTAGAGTGAAGTGCATAAGAAGAGGAGGGGTTGGGAGGGACGAGACAAGAGAGGTAAGTATGGAAAGATGAATACCAGTATTTAAAATTGAATGAAGAACTATGAAAACGGTGATGGGCAGCAAGAGGAGGTACTGAGAGGTTAACATAGAGGGAAAAATGATGAGTAAGAAAGAGAGCTTCAGTAGTGTCATTGCGGTACCAGGTCAATATGTGTAATGCAATATAGTGCATGCAAAATAGTGTGGACAAAATAGCGCATGGCAAGACAGAGAATGCACCACAAAAATGCATGGTGTAGAATAGTGCATGTGGACAGAGCTAAGGGCAATAACATGCATGGAGAACAGTGAATGTGAAAACAGCACATGGAGCACAACGTTGGATGGCAACACAACAACTGAATGGCTCATGAATGTGAACCCCCACCCCCTCCACTGCATAACCCACGTCCAGTGTCTTTGAACCAGGGGTGTCCCCTCCATGTGTGCTGCACACACATGAAACAGCCCACAAGAGGGAAAAAGGAACAGACCCCACTGAGCTGTACCCCTAGCACAAAGGGTATGGTGACACACAGAGGACAAATAGGCAGGCAGTTCCAGATGGCCACAGGATCAAGCCCCATGGCCGGACCATGACAGGGATCAACATTCGCTGCAGTACTGTACTGCTGAACTGGAATCCGTCCATCCACCACAATTTCAGCATAACAGCATCCAGAGAAATGCTACCCGACCACCACACCACCCGGCAGGAGCCACCCATTGGAACTAGTGTCACACATAGAATGTACACAGGGTCATTCACTGGTGTCACAACCTGCATGTTTGCCCTTTTTTATGTCCCCCCAACACACAGCGGCAGTAGCCTTTTATGTCCCCCCCATGCTGCAAGACATAGTGTAACACTTAAGTCACCACAGCACCCCCCATGCCAGCAGTACAGGGGGTGGCATGCACAGCACGGAACACCTCCCCCAACACACAAGTCACTGACACAGCCCACAACCCTTGCATTGTGGCTGTGCACATCCTGTCTACCTGCATGCCCCACAACAATCCCATGGCCCGCCAAACCACACTGTGCTGTGACCACACTAACACTGTCCACTGTGTCACCCAGCCTTGACAATCATGACTGGCAGACTATGTTCCAACCCCTTCCCCCAGTAACATTGGAACATCCAATGTAGCACCAGATGGCAGTAGACACTGATGACTGGAGAGCAAAGGTCACTGGCAGGCCTGGTGCTGTACACCAGCACCTCCCACATCTGCCAGTGACCCTGCCCACCGGTATGCCATCTGGTACTGTGCAAACAGTGCCCATCCTGTCCACAGTGCTGTGCCATGGCTGCAATGGCATCAGCATGGGAGCATGCACAGAACTTGCAGGCACACCCACGAGCCATGGAGCCACAGGGCATGGGAGACCACAAACACATGGACAAGGCAGCCCATGAAGACAGTGTCTGGTCAGATGGTGATGCCTACCAACACTGCATGCAGCCAGGGTATGGAGCAGAGGGACACACCCACCAGGACGTAAACGAAGGGCCACACAGCAATACTCCCAAACAGTACCTGCCACAGTGTTTCTTCAGTCCCAGGACAGACGTCCTCCTCCACCATCAGTGACCACAGACATGCTGCACACCTGCAGCCCTCCACAACATTGGACAAATTCATGCACCATACCATGCATGTATACACTGATTGCAGTGGTGGCTGCACAGAGCACACCATGGCTGTCTGGACACCTGATGGTCACAACACATACTGCACAGCATTGGGGGGGCCTTGTGCATCCTGCTAATATGTTAGCCACATGCACCCCAGTGGCCATTTGGAAGAAGCCACCCCCCTGCCTCCACATGGTTGGCAGAATGGCTGCAGCTGTGATCTGTCAGGGCTGTGCTGCAGCAGCCCACACAATGATAGGGCCCCTGTGAACACCTTTCAATACTGGGTGTGTCATGCAGCCTCTACACAGGATAGGAGGGTGGGAAATCCCAATGCTAATACTGCAGGCCACATGTGTGCACACTTAGGCACAATGATAGCCCACATATAAATATGCTATCCTCCTGCTCTTCCAGTATCCAAACTGACTCAGTAGTGGTGGGATTGTTGACATAGTGTAAGTCAGGATGCCTCTTACTTTCATGAAAAGCCAGAAGGGTGCTTCCCTGCTGCACCATGCAGGCTACTTGTATCGGCAGTAGCACATACACCTTGAAAGGGTTTATTGAAAGTGCATTGAGTATGACAAGGCACGTGCCTGGCCAGGGTCCACATTCTGGTGGAGGATGTCATGCACATAGCTGGGACACATAACCATGTCCCTGATGCCACAGACATGGCCGCCAAGGAAGGGATGGTGGCTGTAAAGGACTGGGCATGCCATTCGACAGAGACCTGCTGTGAGGTAGTGGCAGCCTGCTCTGGTGGCATCCCTGCAGCCGTAATTGGAAAACTGCCCACTCTGCCACTGATGAAGTGCACCTATGCCAGAACAAAGACATCAGCACACAGACTTCCTGCCCTGCCCATGTCCCTGTGGGAACTTATGATCTCAGAGGAGTACACAATGACTGACACAGGTGAATTATTCCTTCAGTATGACAGTGGTCCTGGGGAGAACTGTTACTTCATATTCGGCACAAGGACTACACTAGCACAGCTGGAGGTATGCATGAGCCTCTTTGCCGATGGTACTTTCTGGCTCACACCACCCCTGTTTGTGCAGCTTTACACTGTGCATAGACTGCTTGAGAACACTACTTTCCTGGCCGTCTACATGCTAATGAGTTCATGCACCACTACAGCCTACACAACCGCCCTTTAGCGTGTCAAGGCACTGTGCCCTGACCTGGCATCTGCTACTGTGCTGACTAACTTTGCCGTCACCACTGTCTTCCTGGGTATCCAGCAGCATGGCTGTTTGTTTCATCTGGCCTGGCACCAGCTGTCTGTTGCAAGTACCAGCAGGTCAAGGGACTGGTTGCAAAGTATACATACAACCTGGACTTTGCACTCCACATGCAGATGCTAGTCACCCTCATCTTCATGTTCCCTGACAAGGTGGTTTCCCCTTTCAAGGAGCTGCATGAACTGGACTTCTTCAAGGCAAATGGTGGACATGCTGATACCCATACTTAACTATTTCAAAGACACTTTGCTTGGCAGGCCTGTAGGTCGTACCAACAGGTACAGGCCACTCTTCTCCATTGAGTGCTGGAATGTGTTTGGGGTGGTGAGGGATGGCACACCTTGAACCAATAATGCTGTGGAGGCATAGCATAGTGGGTTTGGCACCAGGCTTGGAGCATACCATTCAAATCTGTGGCATTTCATAAGGGCGGCTCTACGATGCCGGTTCGACAACTAAGTTGTTGACTGCCACCACAGCGATGGGTTTATATTGACCATAACTTGCAGTTGACATAAATCTGACTGGAGACCTTGGTTGTTTTTTCATTGGGGAGGCTTCACCCTCCCAAACCCTCCCATGCGGGGATCTCGGCCCCCCACCCCCTCCGATCTCTAGGATTCTAACTCTGAGTCGGAGTTGGATCAGGAAAGGGGTGCAAGACCCAGAGATAGAGTGCTGGGGTCTTGGGCTGACTATTACAATGAAACCATCAATGTTTTTGCTGTAATAGTGTCGCCATCCTGGGGGCATACCCATAAGGGCACTCAGCCTTAAGCAACAACTGACGGATGTTAAGCTGACCCAGTTGACAGCTGGGAAGACATTGCAGACAGACAAGCAGTGTTATAAGGATGCCAGCCATAACGTTGCTAACATCGTGGCTGCATACAGAACACACACCACAGCTGAATACTTGAAGGGCATTGTATTTAATCTGTCCTTCCAGGTCTGAATGGACATTGTGAGTTTGGCCAACAGTTTGGGGGCATTGGTTTGCTACACCTTCTGCACTACACTGAGTGATGTACCTGTTTTGCATGAGTAAATATACTTTTCACCCCATTTCTGTCTGTTGCCTCTCTGTTCATTGTACTGTTCTGTTGCCAAGCTCACACTGATTTGGTGCTGTGATATTTTGTGCATTAGCTGTTTTTGTGTTAGCTGTTTTTCCTGCACTGTTATTGCATTAGCTGTTTTTGTTTTAAACATTATGACCCTGTGCCCAAACTTGCAAGGTATTGCAAAGACTATGCAGCCTGGAGAGAGAGAGAAATGGAAGGGGCAGCACTGAAAACCTAATCCACATAGACACCAGAAGTACCATCTTACTAAATAATTCACAACAAACTGGGAATGGAATACAATTCTTGTGATAAAGAGTGCAAAGTTTGGGATAGAGCTTTCTGAGAATTACAGCAATGTGAGTGAAGTTATGTTGACTATCCAGCAAGACACCTAGGTATTTGAAATGTACAATAGTCTCAAGGAACGTGCCATCCAAGATGGAAAAGACTATTGGTGAGGAGAACCTAGCAAGCTTATGGCAAGCGCCAAAGGTCATGTCCACAGTCATGTTGGTACTAACCCAGTGTCTGTGTGCTTGGAACCAGCGTAAAACATTATCAAAGTCATGCAGAAGCAATGTTTCCAGGGTAGAGACCGAGGCACTTGAAGCAAAAAGTACAGTGGAAAAAAAAAGGGCAGCTCAGCAAGAGTACAGTGTAATCTGCATACATTTGAATATGCAAGCTGACACAGACAGAAGGTAATTAAGACTTACTGAAAAGAGTACAGGACAAAGTATGGAATCTTGAGGAATCCCAGATTGTATAGAGAGGGGGGTAGACAAGAGATCACCAACCTGTAGCAATGGAAAGTGGCCAGAGAGATAAGTGCTGAAGCAGTTGACAGCTGGAACAGAAAGACCAGCAGCACACAGCTTATCCAGAAGGAGAAGGTGGGCTACTGAATCAAAAGACTTGGTGAGGTCAATAAAAATGGCAACAGTGATGTGTCCCTGGTCCATACCGTTGTGGATGGAGTCAGTAAAATGTAGTAGTGAGGAACTGATATAGTGATTTTTACAGAACCCAGATTGATGTGACTAGACCAAAATATGGCAGCCATCTTTTCTTCTTGAGAGAAAACTAAATTAAAACATTTATAACATACTCAAGTTTTGGTGCAACTAGAAAATTGTAACACCAAATAAAACTGGAATATGTCCAGAATATGTTATGGGGGAAAAGCTACAGTTAAATTTTCTGCCTAATTTTTGCACTGCTGCTTTAATTAGGAAACTTTATATATTTTAAAGACCTATGTGGATAACCTTAGGAGAACATATAATGTAAAGAAACATTGAAATTGAATGTGAGTTTATTCAACTGGTAAAGGTGGTTATGGGAGCACCATTTCTGGCACTCTGAGACATAGCCATTGGACATTTTAGGCTTCCTCTAATAGGATGATACATAAACTTGAACTTTTTTTGAATTCAGTCCTGTCTCCTCTTCTTCCTCTGGTACTTCCATCATGAACCCACTCCTATGGGGTCAGGTCAACTGAGCACACAGTGCCCACTCTTATGTGCAATCCATGATGGGGGGAACAGGGATACCCTTCTTCTCCTTTAAGAATGCTTGCTGAGGTCACAACAGCACTTCTGCCACAAGGACCCAGGGCATCCCTCTATCTCTGCATGAAGGTACAATACCAGTTTCAAGTCCTGTGGCCGAATATTAACCCTTCCTTCACTATTACACACAGGAGGAAGACTCAGGCATCACACTCTCTTTGGGGTATCATTTTAAAAACCTGAATTGGCCTTTTCCCTACAGGACATGCAAAAGCCTGGTTCAAACTCCCTGAAGACTTGTCCCTGAGACTCAGTTATTCTCACTATCCTTTTAGATCCCTTATGAACCCTTTACTCTAGTTGGTTGCTTATGGTGGCCCCTCTAAGCAATTAACAGTGTCACAGATTATTAATACTGCTCTACAATTTACACACAAATACAGATAAATCTCACTTAGGCAAAGTTCTTTAGGAAAACAAATGTTTTACTAAAATACTTAAATACAATTACAACTAAAAAGAGAATGTACTAATTTAAGTTACAGTATGCAGAAATGAAATGGGAAAACTATATACAGAAAAATGCACTATGGGGGCGTGGCCTGGGGGCCAAGGAAGATGGCTGCTTAAGCTGCTAACTGTCCCTAGCTGAGTGACTCCAAAGCATATAGTCGCCATCCAGGGTCCTGGTGTTTAGCTATGGCATAAGTTTGCCACTTTACCCCCTTGTCTGTCCGGCAAGGTTAGTTTGGCAGCAGTATTCCAGTAAATGGTCTAAAGCACTGGTTGCTCATGAACCACTTTGGGAATCCATAGGCTGCACAGGCCTTGCATCACCACAGATTGTGGCCTCTAATGACGTGCTACACCCGAAACCCCAGTCACCCTCTATTACTCCCCAGCTCACCTGCTAACTCGATCTCACCCCAGAGACTGAAATCATGGATCGGGCTTCACACCAGATCTCAACACACTGAAGGATGGCCTCCCATAGTTGGGCACCAGAGGTTGCACCACTGGGTGGCACAGAATCGGTGGAACAACCTATGAATGTTAATAGCTTGTTACAGTACATCACGAGCATGCTTGAAACTCTGCTGTTGCACATGGATGGGATCTCCAACACTTTGGCAGGCACAGTAGCTGATGTAAGACTCCTGAACGACTGTATGAACATCACAGAACAACAAACTGAGGATCTGGAGATATCCCAAGCTAAGGTATGGCAATGGCTTTAGGCTCATGAGGTAAGGCTAGAGGAGTTATGGCATAGGACTGCGGACCAAAAGAATAAGGGATACCATAATAATATCAGAATCATCTGTGCCTCTGAGGGCCTAGAGGGTCAAAATATGGAGATGTACTTAAATGAGAACATCCACATAATGCTGGGAGAAAGATGGAAGGGCCTGCTGAGGTGGAGAGGGTGCACCACGTCCCTGACAGAATCAAATCCAGCATCCATGGCCCCCGCACAATCATAGTCTACCTACTTAGATAATCCACAAAAGAGAGACTGCTCAGGGTGGTCAGAGACAAGGGTGATATTATATGGGAGGGAGCAAGAGTGTCATTCTATCAGGATTTTTTGCATGATGCTGCTGCAAGAAGGAAAGCCTTTATTCTAGTTAAAAAATGGCTTGCTTTGCATGGTTTCAAATACAGATTTCAAAACCTGATTTAGGTGCATGTAGCTAAAGATGGTAGAGAGCTGACTGCAGAGATGCCCCAGGAGATTGAGGCATGGGCATCTAAGCATTTGCCCTCCCTGTCTCTCAGAGCTTTACCTCCCAAGCAACTGTGGGTGCCAGGGGACCAAGGTTTAAGGAGGAGGAGCTATTTCACAGACTCTGGTTCCCGGGGGTAAGATATTCTAGACTGCATGGCATCTCCAGCTAAACCCTCCCCCAGAGCATTGCCGGATATTCACCAGGCAGCCTACTCCAACAATCAAGGGCCTAAACAAAGTCCCCAGAGTCTCCTGGCAGAAATCAGGTTACTCCAGTGTTAGAATGTGCAAGGACTGCGCATTCGGCAGTGATCTGCGGGCAGCAAGGAGGCATCACCTGATCATTGAGAAACCGCCCCGCTAGCCAAACTATCCAAGAAAGACTCCACCTCCGAAGAGGAACCAGTAGAGGAAATGGTGCTTGAAGGACTGCCAATGGCTACCTTTACACCCGGTTCCTGGGCGGAACAAGTGCCTGAAGAAGGGGACTCATCAGGCATCACCTGTCAGCTGTCAAACCAGGCCTGAAATCATTTGCAGAGGCCATTGCTGCAGGCCCGTATACCTCTGCAGAACCCATTGCTTGTCTGGCCCAAGCCCATACCTGAAGCTGGACAATATATTTGGACACACGCCTTCTGAATGCTGTGGCTTACCACAGTGTGCTACTAAGCATCCTGCATATTAAATAGCCAGGATGTTAGAGATTGCTAGAGCCAGGATTTGGGGCAGGACAAGGAATAAAGGGGTTTATGGGGAGGTAAATCAATGCTGGGGTAGTTAATTAGGGATGACTAAAGTCTGCACAGATTTCTGGTGTCGATGGTGTCCCCATCCTTTCCCACCCTTTCCACCCCACCTTAGCAAGACTAGGACAGGGGATAACTCACGGTGCCCAGGCTAGCCTGTCTCTGGGCTCAGTTAACAGCATATGGCTGGACTGCAGGGCCTACCAGCTTCAATGGGGTGGCCTTAATGCCTGGCTCAGGAGCCATGTCTGCTTCCTTTCTATATGACAGCTCTGCCAGAGCTGGATGGGCCCTTCCCCCTCCTGCCATCCTATCCATCACTGTGGTGTTAGAGGTTTGTCATGTGCTACCTAAGTTTCTTATTCTCTATTATAAGTAGATGAGAAGGCTACCTCCCTCTGTCCCCTTATTGCACCCACCCCCCTTTCCAGACCCTCCATCCTACCCATTGAGCTTCCCTCCCCTCCTGTATCTCTCCTGGGCTCCCTTCCTCATATCCCCCTACTCTGTCCCTTCTACTTGCCATACCCTGGACTGATCTCCTGCTCCTGAGGTGAGGTTACTCAGCTAGGGGCAGGAATTCCCACCTGTCTAACTTCTCAAGAGCACCCCAAATAGGTGACTCTCTAGTGTAGATGAGAATCAGCCCTCCTACTGGGGACAAACTCTTTTACACCCAAACCATTTCAACTTTAGATTCTTCCAGTTAAGAAGTTGATAGTTGTTTGTTTCACACACGAAAGTTATTTGCGAGAGAGGATATAGGCACTATTCAGAACAATTCCTATACTGCATATCTCTGCCTGCTAGCTGTCCAGTTGAAGTGGTTGTCTATTGACATTGTAATTTTTGGTTTCAGTTGTAAACGTTCCCTATTTCTGGTTTCATTTTTCAAGTTCCGCTTCAATCTAGTCCCCTGTCAGGTCCATTGGCTGCATTAAGAAGAGGTTACTACCTGCGAAACAAGGTCAGGTATTCCTCCTTTCCTTTCTGCTCTGTCTTTAAGTAACTGTCCAAGTGGGCGAGTACCTATTCTCTTATATCTGGTTTCCCCTCTCTCCCTTCATGTGATCGTGTCCTCACTAACCTTGGGGGGTCTTAAATGCATCACATGGAATGTCAAAGGGCTGAATCACCCAGTAAAGCGTACTAAAGTACTGTAGCACATCCGATCCTTGCAGGCAGATATTCTGCTGTTACAGGAGACGCATCTCACTGCAAGGATCATTGGTTGGCTTAAAAAATCATGGGTGGGTAGGATTGTCGTCAGCTCAACCTGTACCAGATCAAGGGGAGGTGGCAATATTGATTTGGCAATCTTGCCCCTGGGTGGAGGAGGAGGAGGAGGTAAAATCTGGCAAGGAGGGGCATTAGGTTGCAGCTAGGATTGGCTACCCAGGAGGTATGGCAGTTCTGGCCAGCCTGTATGAGCCTAACATAGATGATGTGGAATTCCTCCCGGAGCATAGCCAGGCTATAGCAGATCTCACTGAAGGCAGACAGGTGGTGCCCATTGTGATTGAGGGGGGGACTTTAACATGATCCTGGACATCTTCCTGGACAAATATAAGCCCCCTCCACAGGCCCACCTGAAGGCTAGGGCCTCCTTGCAGGAGCTCATGGATGAATGGGGGTTAGTTGATATCTGGCATCATGACCATCCCAAAGGCAGAGACTACTCATTTTTTTCAGCCATCCACACCTCTTATAGCCATATTGAGCTATGGTTGGCCAACTCAGTTGTAGCATCGGACATGTTTTCCACTCAGATCCACAACATTATTGTCTTGGACCATGCCACGGTATCATGCTTGTATATCCCAGGAAGGGAGCAATCCAATTCAGGGACAAGATGGCATTGTAACCCCCATTGCCTTCAAGATGCAGAGGTCGGTCGAATTATGAGTAGGGCAGCTGAAGAATACTTCATTCTCAACCAAATGAACAAGGTCTCAGTAGGTACAGTATGGGAAGCCTGTAAGGAGGTCCTGAGAGGGCACATTATCTCATATTCGGTGGCCCAGAACAAGACTCGTAAAAGCCCAGCTCCAGAGTCTGTATGCTGAACTGTCTCAGTGGGAAGCTCAGTTTAAATCATCTGGGACTACCAGGCCTGACCATTCAGTACTGTGGAAAATCTGTGGGCTGAAATACCAAATAAATACCACGCTGTATCAAAAGGCAGAATGGCTGCTCCTACACTTGAAGCATCAATTCTGGGAGGGATGACAGAAAGGAGGTAAACTCCTTAGCTATCAGCTGCACAAGCAGGAAGCCACCTCTCAAATTCATGCTCTCAAAAGTGCAAATGGGGCGGTTATCTCAGACCCCGTGGGAATTAATGCCCATATACGGGAATTTTATCAGGCATTGTACTAATCCAGATTGAATCTGGACCAACCACAGCTGTCCCGATGACCTCGAGAATTCTTTGCCCATGTGAATATACCCTGCATGAGCCCTGAGGTAGTGGCCAAATTGGATAAGCCCTTTGTGGAGGAGGAATTAAAGTAGGACCTTTCACAGCTCTCTAAAGGTAAAGCCCTGGGGCTGGATGTCATGTCCATGGAGCTGTACAAACTGCTGATCCCAGTTATCACCTCTCCACTGCTGAAGGCACTGCAGGAGGCCTATATGACAGGATCCACCCCCATGATGAGAGAAGCATTGATCACCCTGCTTCCCTGCTTCCAAAAAAGTCCACAAACCCGTTGAACTGTGTGAACTTCTGCCCCATCTCATTACTCTCAGTGGACACTAAAATCACAGCCAAGATTCTGGCCAACTGAGTTGCGTCAGTTCTCCTTAACATAGTCCACCCCCATAGGTGGGATTGACCAATGGAAAATCCGGGGTGGACAGTATGAGGCTATCTCTTAATCTCAAATGGCATGCACTCCATTCACAGATTCCCAAGGCAGCTTTAGCAGTGGACTTCTCAAAAGCCTTCAACTCGATCGAATGGCCATATCCACATGAAGTTCTCCAAATGTATGGCTTCGGACAATACTTTCTGCAGTGGGTGACCAACCTCTACAATTCTCCGGTAGCCAAAATCCTTACAAACAAGGATATCTCCTCCTTATTCCTGTTAGGTAGAGGCACCCGTCAAGGATGTCCTATGTCTCCCCTATTGTTTCTGGTGGCCTTGAACCCTTTGGTTAGGAAACTGATGGCTATTCCACATGACGCTTGGCCAGCTGGCTATGATTATTGTATGATATTTGCAATCTAAAAATATAGCATGTGATTGTCTCACATAAGACAGCCTGTGCTTTCATGGGTGCCCCCACCCTTGGTTTCAGTGAAGCTACAGGATATAGGGGATGTGAGGAGGAGGAGGACCATGTAAAAGCATCTATCCTATATAGATACTTCTGCTCAGTATTTACTGGCAAGAAGGTGGGGTAGGGCCCAGAGCTCAGCACCATGGACACAGAGGGAAGGGAGGTCTGTACTAGTCCCTTCACAAAAGAAAGGGTCCTACAAGAGCTCGATAAGCTCAGGGTGGACAAGGCAATGGGACCTGATGGCATACATCTCAGGGTACTAAAAGAGCTAAGGGTGGAACTAGAAGAGCCATTCTCAGAACTGTTTAGTGAGTCTTTGAGCACAGGAGAGGTCCCAGAAGACTGGAGAAGGGCTCATGTGATCCCTCATCACAAGAGTGGTAACAGGGAGGAGGCAGGGAACTACAGACCAGTCAGTCTTACCTCAATAGTGGGCAAGATTATGGAGGCACTCCTTAAGAAAAGGATAGTGCAACACCTGGAATCCATATGAGCACAGGATCAAGACAGCATGGGTTTACAAAAGGAAGGTCCTGTCAAACTAATCTTATAGATTTCTTTCATTGGGTAACCAGAGTGGTGGACCAAAGGGGAGCAGTTGACGTCACCTACCTTGACTTCAGCAAAGCTTTCGATACTGTTCCACATAGAAGATTGATTAATAAGCTGGGTAGGCTCAGGATGGGTCAGAGGTTGGTCAGCTGGGTGGCAAACAGATTGATGGGTAGAAAACAGAGAGTGGTGGTAAATGGTACAGAGTCAGAAGAGATGCTAGTCACAAGTGGGGTGCCACAGGGATCAGTCCTGGAGCCAGTCCTCTTCAATATCATCGGTAACATTGCAGATGGACTGGAGGGTAAGGTTTGTCTGTTTGCAGATGACACCAAGATCTGCAACAGAGTAGATGATCCAGATGGGGTGGGCAGAATGAGAAGAGATCTGGATAAACTAGCAAAATGGTCAAAAAAGTGGCAACTGGGGTTTAATGCAAAGAAGTGCAAGATCATGCACATAGGGAAGAGAAACCCTGAAGCCACCTATAGGCTGGGAGGGGAGTTGCTGGCAATCACAAGTGAAGAAAAGACTTGGGCATCATCATCAATGACCTGAAATCATCCAAGCAGACCACTAAAGCAGTAGAGTAAGAGCTAGGGGGATGTTGGGGTGTATTAATAGGGTTATCACAAGTCGGAAGAGGGTAATAATCCTCTTTACAAGACACTAGTTAGGCCCATCTGGAGCACTGAGAGCAGTACTGGAGGCCACACCTTCACAAGGACATTAACCAGATTGAGGCAGTCCAGAGAAGGGCAACCAAAATGGTGCATGGACTGCATCAAAAATCATATGAGGACAGATTAACAGAGCTCAATATGTATACCCTAGAGCAAAGGAGGGACAGAGGTGATATGATCGAAACATTCAAACACCGTAAGGGCATTAACAAGGTGAAAGAGTCTAACATTTCAATATAAGAAAAATAGCAGGACAAGAGGACACAGCATGAGATTAGAGGGAGGCCAATTAAGGGGTAATGTGAGGAAGTTCTTTTTCACAGAAAGGATGCTGGATGCATGGAAGGGCCTACCTCAGGAAGTGGTGAATCTGAATACAGTGTAGGGCTTCAAACAGGCATGGACATGGGATAGGCATAAGGGAGCAATACAGATGAGTATGAATAGATAGGCCATTGACAGAGCAAAGCCAATGGCACATTCATAAGGTAGAAAAAGAAATGGGCAGACTGGATGGGCCTTGCGGTCCTTATTTGCTGTCAGCTTCTATGTTTCTATGTTTTTTATATGTAAACTGACCAGGAGCCATTTAATTAAGTGACTTCCTTCAGAATGGCATTTTATTACCTTTTTATGACATGCCTAGGCTTTTTGAAGTGCAAACCAAATGTGGCTTTATGACTTCAGAAACAGGACGTCATTAGGCTGATTCCTGTTAGCTTTTTAGCACATTGATGCCAGTGTGGGATTGTTAAGTTCAAAGGAAACATGTGTAATTAAAGAGTTATATATAGGAAATGTCTTTTTTCTTCTGATGGCACCTTATTTAAAATACCTCCTGGTAGGAAACCGTGTTTTTGTGGTTTTCTTTTTTATTCTAAAAGGACGAGCTAGATGACTCACAGAAGGGGTGTGGAGACACAGAGTTTAAACTGATACTTGTGTCTGAAATATTTGTCATATTATTTTGGGACTCCGAGAGAAAACAGTTCTCTGATGTAACTGAAGCACTTTCAGAGATAATACCTTAGATAGCAACGATCTAAATGTATCGTGGTAGGAGTTTTGTAATCATCCCTTGTTCTTTTATGTGATTGTGAGCTCTTTCATATATTGTCCTGTATTTACATTTTTCATATTTTTATCATCGTTTAGCAAAGAATCTTTTCTTTGAAAGACTGCCTGGGTGTCAGTCAGTTCTTTTTGCATGTGCCGTATGGGTGGTTAAGTCTGACAATTGTTCAACAGCTTAATGGTGTTAATAAACGTGGTAAAAGGTAAGAATATATCTATGGTCTCTTATAGAGTTTTAAGGGTTAATTTTGGATACCTGGTTAGGTGCCCTTAAGTGAAAGATATATTGCATCCCAGCAGAGAGAATATTATCTGAGCCTGTACATTTAGGTATGCTAGCATAAGTTTCACAGTTTGAATCCTCCCAGAACTTGAGACTAAAGGTGATTCAGACCCAAAAGCTGACAGGACGGTTACCCTATCTGTATCTGTTCACACTATTGTACACTGAGGTTGGCACTGTGGAAGCAGAGGGCCTGACCTACTGAGTGTGTTTGTGACAGATTAGGTTGGCAGTGGTGTGATAAATTTGGTAACATAAGCTTTAGCTGTTCAATGTGTCAGCTTAATACTGTATGGTTCACTTGCAAAATAAGGCAGTGATTTATTTTTAAAAGAGAAAACAGACCTATATAATTTTGCTTACAGTCAAAGTTCCCACCTGTTTTATTTTTTTTTTCAAAGTGCAAGTTAGAATAGCCATAGTTAGGGAAGAAGATGGCTTCCAACTACAGTGAGCACACTGCAGACTACCTGAAGCAGTTGTGCAAGGAGAGAGGAGTCCTGCATGAGGGGAGAACCACCATGCAGAACCTTGTGGATGCTCTTGTGCCTGCTGATGCCCAGAGTGTCGAGTCACAGACTGTGACTGTAAAGGACCGAACCTTGGATGTGGAGGGGCCAGCAGCTAATGCAGTGTCCAGATCCAGTGAGGAGGACAGCAGGGCCAGTGCAAGCCAAGGGACACAGCAGCAGGGGAAGGTCACCAGCATTCTGGAGCCTGAAGCAATGAGGCTACAGATTGAGTTGCACAGAATGGAGCTAGAGTTCCAGAGAGAGGCTGAGAGGGAATGGCGAGAAGCAATGAGAGAAACAAGCTGCAGAGGAGAAGAGGGAGTGAGGACAGAGAGAGGCTGAGTGAGAGAAGTGAGCCACAGAGGAGAAGAAGGAGCGAGAACAGTGAGAAGCTGAACATGAACAGTGAGGGGCAGACTGTGAAAAGCATGAGCGCCAGAGGCGACATGAATTGGAGAAGCTATGACTCCAACCACCAGCACCAGAGCAAGTAAGTGACTTGGGTTTAACTGGAACTACAGGACTAGATTACAAATTAAATTCCAAATTGATAGCTACATTTAAAGAGGGGGAGGATATGGATGCCTTTTTAAATTCCTTTAAAAAAGTTTGTATTCAGGCAAAGATTCCTAGAGGGTCCTGGAGCTTCCAGCTATCCCCGCTACTTACCAGGAAAGCTCCGGATGCATTGGGTCAAATGGACAATGAGGATAGTAATGATTACAGCAAACTTAAAGCTGCACTTTTAAAAAAGTTTGATTTAACTGCAGAAACATGCAGAGCTCAATTCTGTAAGCTCAGGAGAAGCCCTGACATGAGCTATGAGGATCTAGTAATGAAACAACATCAGTTTTTAAAACGTCAGTGGGAAAGAATTGAAGCAAACTCTATAGATAAAATTGAAAATGCTATATTGTTAGAGCATTTTTTGGGGGCATGAACAGCAGAGCTGAAAACCTGGCTGGAGGACCGAGATCCCAAAACAGTGCAAGAGGCTGCTGAACTCTCGGACCGCTATGCCAAGAGCAGATCTGCTCTGAGAGCGAATGGAGCAGGCTTGGCAGTGCAGAAAGGGTAAAGTGTGCATTTAAGGCAGCTGTCCCAAAAGGATGAGCACTATGCAAAATGGGGCTAGGAAAGAAGTGGGTTGTTTGTGTGTCCCTGGAAGAATGCCTGTGAACATGAGGGAACACATGCACCCAGTCACTGTGAATGGTATACAGACACAAGAGTTAAGAGACACAGTGGTATCCCTGATGTTGGTAAAAGGGAATCTGGTAAAGCCTGGTCAGCTTATACCCAATAAATTTGTAACTGTACCATGGTTCTCTGGGGAGGAGACAACATTACCACTCTTTAGTGTTCTCCTAGACTGGGGTGAAACAGGGGGAACTGTGCAACAGGTGGCTGTAGCCAGAACTTTAGCTGTTGACGTCATCCTTAGCAACAATCTCAAAAAGGGGATGGTGTGTACAGTTACCCGTAGCCAACAGGAAGGGGAAATTGTAGTTCCCCAGACCCCGTAGAAGCCATTGTGGAAACTACTGGTAAGCTGGTTCCCCAGCCTGTGTCTCCTGATATAGAGACTAATGAAAAGGGGTAGAAATTTCCCCAGTAGTAGTTAACTACACAGCTATGGAGGGCCACTCCAAAGAAGGAGGGGCGACCCATTGTCAGAGGGTTAGGGATGGTAGTGATACAGAGCGCCCTGATACTAGAGCTAAGGACCCTAGTTTAGATACTGTCGGGGACCTGTCCCATGCCTTGGGAATGTGTAAGGTTTTTGCAGCTGCTCAGAAAAGTGACCCTAGTCTAGAGAAGCTGAGGTCTTGGGCAGATTCTGACGGAGCACAGGGAGGTGACAGAAAACATAATGTTTATTGGGAAAATGGACTGATGTATATTCAGGATGTAAAGACAGAGGGAGAGGTGATAGGCAGGCAATTTGTCGTTCCCCAGGGTTACCGTGAGCAGTTGCTCAAGATTGCACATGATATTCCCTTGTCTGGTCATCTGGGAATTGTGTGCACTACACAGCGGTTGGCCCAGAATTTATATTGGCCCAACTTCACCCAGCAGGTGAAGGAGTATTGCAGGTCTTGTCACTGGTGCCAAGAAGTAGGGAAGGTAGGTAAGAAAACCCAAGCCACCTTAATTCCATTGCCCGTAGTGGAGCAGCCATTCCAAAGGGTGGGAATGGATATTGTGGGGCCTTTAAATACCCCCAGCTCTTCCAGGAAGAGGTTCATCCTGACTGTGGTGGATTATGCCACCCAGTATCCAGAGGCAGTCATCCTATCCTCACCGAGGACAGACAAAGTGGCAGATGCCTTACTTGGGATTTTCTCCCATGTTGAGTTTCCACAGGAGGTTATCACTGATCGAGGGGGTTCCCTCATGCCGGACCTGATGAAATGTTTGTGGGAGAAGTGTGGGGTGGTACAGAGGTGTACGACACCTTATCACCCACAAGCCAATGGACTTGTGGAAAGATTTAATGGTACCCTGAAGTTAATGCTCCAAGCATTTGCTGAACAGCATGGGAGGGACTGGGAGAAATACCTTCCCCACCTGTTGTTTGTGTACAGGGAGGTGCCCCAAGAGTCGACAGGGTTTTCCCCCCCTTCAAGCTCTTATATGGACGCTGGGTACGTGGGCCCCTATACTTGATCCTGGAAGACTGGGAAGGCAAGCATGCCACCCATGGAACTCCCATAGTGGATTATGTCCTTAGGTTTAGGGAAAGGCTGAAGGAGCTTATGGGGACAGCCCAGAGCAAGCTGGCAGCTGCTCAACAGAAACAAAAAGTGTAGTATGACTGCAGAGCCAGAGCTTGCTCATACACCGTGGGTCAGGAAGTCATGGTCCTTATCCCGGTCTGGAAAGACAAGCTGCAGGCTGAGTGGGCAGGACCGTACAAAGTAGTTAGAAAGGTAAATGACATGAACTATATCATAGAGTTACCTGACAGAAGACATACAGAAAGAATGTACCATGTCAACATGATAAAGCCCTATGCTAATAGGGCTGACCTGGTGTTTGCAGTTTGTAGTTCTGGGGAGGGGATGGATGAAGGAGACCCCCTTCTGGACTTGCTGGAAGAAAACAAGCTGGAGTCCTCTGCAGAGGCAGTTAAATTGTCACCCCAGCTGGTCCCGGACAAGATCCAAGAAGTAAGGGAGGTTTTAGCAGACTTTGCCCCACTGTTTAGCACCAAGCCTGGACTAACCCCCTTAGCAACTCATGATGTGGAGACAGGAACACAGATGCCCATACGGCGGACAGCATATCGGGTGTCAGAGGTTGTCCAAAAGGACATTAGGAGGGAGGTGGAGGAAATGCTGGATTTGGGGACAATACAGAGATCCCACAGCCCTGGGCCTCACCCATAGTCCTTGTGCCCAAGCCAGATGGCGCCACTCATTTCTGCATGGACTATCATGGACTGAATGCAGTCACAAAGTCAGACACCCACTGAATGCCCCGGAAGGACCAACTGCTGGACAAGTTGCAAGGGGTGACATACCTTACAACTATTGACCTGACAAAGGGGTATTTGCAGGTAGAGATAACTGACCGAGCTAGGGAGAAGTCATCCTTCATCACTCCAATGGGCTTATTTGAATTTAAAGTAATGCCTTTTGGAATGAAGAACGCCCCGACCACTTTCCAAAGTTTGGTAAACCAGGTGTCAAATGGTGCTGAGGAGTACACCATGGCGTACCTGGATGACATTTCCATATTTAGTGCCAGCTGGAAGGAACACCTGTCCCACCTTAGGGAAGTGCTGGGCAGGATACAGAGGGCTGGGCTCACTGTCAAAGCTGAGAAGTGCCAGGTGGCCATGGCTGAAGTGGCATACCTTGGGCATGTTGTAGGCCAGGGATAGCTCCGTCCTAACTAAATAAAAATAGAGATGATCAAGGCATGGCCCTGACCAGAAATTCAGAAGCAGATCAGGAGTTTCTAGGGCAGCAGGGTACTATAGGAAATTTGTACACAATTACAGTGCCCCGGCTGCTCTCCTATCTGACCTGGTAAAGAAAAAAGATGTTGAAGAAAATTACCTGGGAACCAGCCTGTGAAAAAGCCTTTACCAGACTGAAGGAGGCACTGTGCAGTGCTCCTGTGTTGACAAACCCTGACTATAGCAGACCCTTTATAGTCCAGACTGATGCCTCAGATGTGGGCATTGGGGCAGTACTGAGTCAGACATCCAACCAAGGAAAAGATCACCCTGTAGTGTACCTGAGTAAAAAGTTACTTCCCAATGGAGCAGGCTTACTCTACTGTGGAAAAAGAGTGTCTTGCCATAGTGTAGGCCCTAAAGAAGTTAGAGCCATACTTATATGGACAGCATTTTGAGGTACAAACTGACCATAACCCCCTGGTTTGGTTGACACAAAAGGAAAACTAATGTAGACTATTAAGATGGAGTCTTGCCTTGCAAGGGTATGACATGACTTGATGTTACATGGGGCTGGGCAACCAATCAGAATACCAAATGGCTTGTCGTGTCTATATGAGGAGTGAACTGACTTACGAAGCTCATCCCATGCAGGGGACAGTGCCCCCAAATTCAGTCTAGGTGGGGAGGATTGTGACACTTGGCCAGCTGGCTATGATTATTGTATGATATTTGTAATATAAAAATATAGCATGCGATTGTCTCACATAAGACAGCCTGTGCTTCCATGGGTACCCCCCCCCCAAGGTTTCAGTAAAGTTACAGGATATGCAAACTGACCAGGAACCATTTAATTAACTGACTTCCTTCAGAATGACATTTTATTACCTTTTTATGACATGCCTAGGCTTTTTGAAGTACAAACCAAATGTGACTTTATGACTTCAGAAACAGGACGTCATTAGGCTGATTCCTGTTAGTTTTTTAACACATTGGTGCCAGTGTGGGATTGCTAAGTTCAAAGGAAGCATGTGTAATTAAGGAGTTATATATAGGAAATGTCTTTTTTCTTCTGATGGCACCTTACTTAAAATACCTCCTAGTAGAAAATCAAGTTTTTGTGATTTTTTTATTCTAAAAGGAGGAACTAGATGACTCACAGAAGGGGTGTGGAGATGCATCGTTTAAACTGATACTTGTGTCTGAAATATTTGTCATATTATTTTGGGACTTCAAGAGAAAACAGTTCTCTGATCTATCTGAAGCACTTCCAGAGGTAATGCCTTAGATAGCAAAGATCTAAATGTATTGTGGTAGGAGTCTTGTTTTGTAATCTTCCCTTGTTCTTTTATGTTTTATGTTCTTTTATGTGATTGTGAGCTCTTTGATATATTGTTCTGTATTTACATTTTTCATATTTTTATCTTTTAGTAAATAATCTTTTCTTTGAAAGACTGCATGGGTGTCTGTCAATTCTTTTTGCATGTGACATATAGGTGGTTAAGTCTGACGATTGTTCAACAGCTTGATGATGTTACTAAGCTTGGTAAAAGGTAAGAATATACCTAAGGTCTCTTATAGAGTCTCTTATACAGTTTTAAGGGTTCATTTTGTATACCTTGTTAGGTGCCCTTAGGCAAAAGATATATTGCATCCCCCCAAAGAGAATGTTATCTGAGCCTGTACATTTGGATACACTAGCATGACAAACATAGAAACATAGAATTTGACGGCAGACAAGGACCGCTTGGCCCACCCAGTCTGCCCATTTCCCTGCCTACTGGATAAGCTGCAGATCCTAGTTAACCAGCAGCCTACTTCTTTCTACCCCAACCCCCTAGAATTGCCTTATGACTGTCCCATGCATGCTTGAATTCCACCACTGTTTTTGACTCCATGACCTCCTCCGGAAGGCCGTTCCATGCATCCACAACCCTCTCTGTGAAAAAATACTTCCTTAAATTACCTCTGAGCCACCCTCTATCTTCAAATTGTGCCCCCTTGTTCTTGCACACCTCTTTTTTTGAAAGATGCTACCCTCTTGGACTTTGTTGATTCCCTTGAGGTACTTGAAAGTTTCTATCATGTCCCCCCTCTCCCTCCTTTCCTCGAGGCTATACATATTAAGCTCCTTAAGTCTCTCTTCATATGTCTTCCAGTGCAGACCCTGCACCATTTTAGTTGCCCTCCTCTGGACAGCTTCCATCCTGTCTATGTCTTTGCGGAGACTGGGTCTCCAGAACTGCACACAGTACTCCAGATGGGGTCTGACCAGCTGTCTGTACAGAGGGATAATAACTTCCTTGTTTCTACTGGTGATGCCTCTCCTATGCATCCCAGTATCCCCCAAACCTCCTTGCTGCCTCTCACATTGCTTGCCCACCTTTAGGTCATCTGATATGACTACCCCAGGTCCCTTTCTATTTTTGTTGTTGTTAGTATCTCACCCCCCATTGTGTACTCTTCCCTTGGGTTTTTGTTTCCCAGGTGCGTTACCTTGCACTTCTTAGCATTGAATCTAAGCTGCCATACATTTGACCATTCCTCTAACCTTTCCAAGTCCCTTTTCATCCTTTCCACCCCACCTTGTGCATCAACTCTGTTGCAGATCTTTGTGTCATCTGCAAAGAGACATACTTTTCCTTCCAGTCCCTCTGCAATGTCGCTTATAAAGACATTGAAGAGGACCGGTTTAATACTGAACCCTGCGGTACCCCACTAGTAACCCCCCTTTCTTCAGAGTGGACTCCATTTACTATTACACTCTGTGTCCTATTCTCCAGCCAATTTTTTACCCAGGCTGTCATCTTGGGACCCAGTCCCAGGCTAGCTTACTTGTATATTAATCTTTTGTGTGGGACTGTGTCAAATGCCTTGCTAAAGTCTAGGTAGGCCATGTCCACAGCCCCTCCCTGATCTACTACTTTGGTCACCCAGTCAAAGAAATCTATCAGATTTGTCTGGCATGACCTTCCCGCTGTGAATCCATGCTGCCTTGGGTCCTGTGCCCCTCTGGCCTCTAGATATTCAACAATTCTTTCCTTCAGAAGTGATTCCATCATTTTCCGTACCACTGAGGTTAAACTAACAGGTCTGTAGTTTCCTGCTTCTGCCTTGCTCCCACTTTTGTGAAGGGGAATCACATCTGCCCTCCTCCAGTCCTTGGGTACCACCCCATCCTCCCATGGTTTGTTAAACAGGGTAGTCAGTGGTGTCACTAATTCCACCCTTAGTTCTTTTTAGAATTCTGGGATGAATCCCATCAGGCCCCATTGCTTTGTCCACCTTCAGTTTTAAGAGTTCTTTCAGAACCCTTTCTTCTGTAAATGGGCTGGTATCAACTTCTGTATCCAGAGTGTTACTACTGTTTGTTTTATGTACCTCCCCTCTTCATTTGTAAATACTGAGCAAAATATTTGTTTAGTATTCTGTCTTTCACAGTCACCCTCTGCCCCCCCCCTTATTAAGCCTCACTTTCCCTCCCTTGGTCTTCCTGCGCTCCCTGATGTACCTATAAAAGGTTATATCCCCCTTCTTAACTGAGTTGGCTATCTTTTCCTCAGTTTGGGCCTTTGCTGTTCTGACTGCCTTCCCAGCTTCCTTTTGCTTTAACTGATACAGTTCTCTGTCCTGCTCCTTCTGTGATTCCTTGTACTTCCTGAAAGCTTTCTTTTTCTCTTGAACCTTCACTGCCACTTCCTTTGAGAACCATAGTGGTTTCTTACATCGTTTAGTTTTGTTTATTTGCTTCACACAAAGGCTTGTTACCTCTGTGATGGCAGTTTTTATTATTCCCCATTGTTCTTCCACCCCTCCTTCCTGCCCATTTGCTAGTGCATTCCTTAGGCACTCACCCATTTTGGAAAAGTCAGCCCTCCTAAAGTCCAGTACCTTTGCCTTTGTATGGCTTGCCTCTATTGCTGTGTTTATTGTGAACCATACTGTTTGATGGTCGCTAGTTCCCAGATGGCTACCCACTTCTACATCTGTGATCCTCTCTTCATCTCCATTTGAGAGAACCAGGTCTAAGATTGCTCCCTCTCGAGTGGGCTCCAATACTAGTTGTCTAAGGCATGCCCCCTGTAGGGCATCTAGAATAACCCACTCTTCGAAGTGGCTACTGCAACTGCACTCCAGTTAACATCTGGCATATTCAGATAGCCCATCAGCAATATCTCCCCTTTTTCTGCCTTACTAAGTATACTTTCTATCATTTCCTTGTCCATTTCCTCCCCCTGAGAAGGGGGTCTGTATACAACCCCTTTGCGGATTGTGGTGCCATTGCTGGTCTCCAAATTTACCCACAGTGCTTCTTCTCCTCCCTGTTTTCCCTTTTGTTCTGCTGCTTTGATTCCTTCCCTTATGTAAAGAGCTACTCCTCCTCCTCTATTCCCTCCAATAGATAGTGTATCCTGGTATGTTTACGTCCCAGTCATGGTTTTGTGTGAACCATGTTTCTGTGACTGCCACGATATCCAGATGTTCCTCCTCCATCAAGGCCACTAATTCAGGAAGCTTGTTACTCAGACTACGGGCATTGATACTCATTGCTTTCCATTTTTTGATGGCTTTACCTTCAGTTGCAGCATCCCCCACTGACCTTTCTACCTTGGTCTTTTTCTCATTTAGTACCCTGTTTTGTAGGGAGAGGCTGGGATTTTCCTGCTGCTTATCAGTGCCTCCCCCCTTGACTAGTTTAAAAGCTTGCCAATGAAGCATTTAAACCGATTGCTCAAAAGACTTGTTCCCTTCCTGGACAGATGCAGACCATCCTGCCAGTATAGGCTGGTGTCCCCTCCAGGTGGAACCCCAGTTGCCAATGAAGCCAAACCCCTGTGCTCCACACCATTTTTTCAACCATTCATTAAACTGCATGGTGCAAAGTACCCTCACCTCACTCATGCCATTGACAGGCAGCACCTCTGAGAAGGATACTGTGTGTGCTACTTGTCTTAGGCCCCTCCCCAGGTTCACAGTTTGAATCCCCCCCCAGGACTAGAGACTAAAGGTGATTCACATCCATAAGCAGAAAGGAGGGTTACTTTGTCAGTTACCTGTTCACACTAATGCACTCTGAGGTTGACACTGTGGGAGCAGAGGGCCTGACCTGCTGAGTGCATTTGTGACAGTCCAGAAGTCACAGGCATACAGGTCAAGGAACAATCCTTCCAGACAGCAGCCTATGCTGATTGATGACCTTCTGCTGATGCTTTCTCACCCTCAGTCCACTCTTCTGGCAGCAATTACCATTCTCCAAGAATTTGGGAAGCTGTCAGGTCTACAAACCAATCAGGGCAAAGATGATATTGTCACCTTTGAACCTGAGCTGTATGACAGACTGCTTTCAAGGTCTGGACCTGGCTTGGTCCCCACAAGGATTCTCTTACCTGGGGATAAAGATCCTTTTCAGGTGGGTGGACTTAGAGAGTTTCAATTTTTCCCCCTTGCTGGCTAGCCTCTTAGTTGAAATTGTGTGGTGGCGGCATCTATCCCTCTCCCTACTGGGCAAGGTGGCTGCCATCCGGATGTTCCTCCCACCCAGAGTGGCCTATCTCTTCAACAACCTACCCATCCATCTGTCTTCTCAGTTGTTCAAGAACCTGGACAAACTGATGGCATCTTTGTTATGGGAGGGTACGAAACCTCGCTGGAGCCACAGCAAACTGCAGGCACATTGGTCCAGAGGAGGCCAGGGTCTGCCATGCCTGCAGGGGTATCAACTTGCCCACATAGCAGCACAGGCCATGAAATGGTTTGCCCCTTTCACATTCCCTTCCCCTTTATGGGTGAATTTTGAATCCAACATGTTAACCGGCATGCCATTATGGATACTCCTGTCTGGACAGTTGCCTTCCAAACTAAGGCTTAATCCAGTAATGGCTGCAACCAGGAAGTCTTGAACCTCACTCATGGCACTCACAGGCACACCCAAGCTGGAATGCTATCCCCCAACCAGGTATGCACTCCTCTGGAATAACCCATACATTCAAATAGACAAAAAGCCAATACATTGGGAGTGGTGGGAGGCCCTGCGTATTAATAGGGTCCAAGATGTGTATATGCCAGACTCGTCTGACCTTATGTCTTTTTCCCAGCTGCAGGCCAAATATATGCTCCCAACCAAAGACTTCTGGAGGTTCCAACAAATCTGGAGCTCAAGTCTAGCCTTCACTTCCAAGGTCAACCTGGATACCAAATGGGAATGGCTGGCCAGGATACATAACAACAGGGCAACCCCTGGACTGGTGGGCCAGTTTTATCGTACATGGAGGGATTCAGACCTGACCCCTTGGACCACTGTCGTCTGACTTGGGCATCAGATTTACAGGCACCTATTTCTGAAAAGGTATGGTCTGATTGCCTTCGATGAGCCCACACTTCTTATAAAGATGCAAGGAGCCAGCTGATTAAGCTCAAAATTCTTCTTCACTGGTATAGAACCCAGCAACCCTTCATGCAAGAGATTTGCTGACCCACGTCCAATGCAGTCAAGCTAACACACTCCATATCTTATGGCAGTGCCCTCACCTGGCCCCCTTTTGGGAAACTATCACAGCTGACTGTGTAGCTGTCTTAGGCTATGACTTGGACCTCACCAGCCAAGCACTCCTTTTGGGGGACACCTGCACCCTAGTGGGGATCCCAGCAGAACATAGGGTCTGGCTGCTAAATGCACTTATGGAGGCTAAACAGTTAATCCTCTTGAACTGGTGACAACCCTCCCCCTGACTGTTGCCACATGGAGGGCAGCCTTGGCCAGACTTGCTGGCCTGGAGAGACTATCATACTTGAGGAAGGGGCAAATATCCTGGTTTACACGTAAATGGGGTAGGTACCTTAGTTCTCCTCTCTGCTTAGCTTCTCCCACTCTACCTTGTAATCCTCCCTAATCTCAGCACCTGTCAGGTGTGGTTGTTCTGGGATACACCAAACTGTGTCTCTCCTTCACTACCTTCCCTCCCTATTCTCACAAATGGTATGTTAGATCTGCTTTCCCTCTCTCTTCCCTCCATGTGCTCATGCTTCTCTCTACTTTCAGGAGTTTCACCTTCTCTTTTCCTCCCCCTCTGAGGAACTGACTTGCTTCATTATGGAAAATATATTCGCTACAAGTAAAAAAAGTGGTAGTTGCCAACTTTGTCACCTACCAGCTGGGGATTAGTTATTAGAGATGGTTAATCAGTATATGGAACCTGAATTCAAGTGTCAGTATGGAACATCTATGACCAGTTTACTGTAATTTGGCAAGGATGCTGAGTTCTGATCCTTTTCCTGTTCATGTGTTGTGCTGTATTATGGACAGTGTACAGTATATTAGTTGCTCCGTATCAGAGTAATTCAATAAAACTCTTTCTATGATAAAAAAAAAGAAAAATGCACTAAGACTGTTAGTTGAAAGTCCGGGCTGAAAGTCTACCTTATAATTGCAGGAAATCAAAGTCCAGAAAAAAATTGATGAAAGTTCTGTTTCTTTAGTCCTTGGCAGCCACACTCAGTCTCAACAGTTTTGTTCCTGGTGTGTGTGTCAAGCAGAGTGTCCAGATGAAATGTGAGTGTCTCAAAATGCCCTGATTTGGAGCTATTCATACCTCTGGTTTCCCTTTGAAATAGTGAGTGAAACCGGCCTGGTGGCACTGAAGGTTGAGACGCTGGATGCCTTAGCTCATACTACACTGGTCACCCGGGTTCAGGAATGACCTTGGGTCATCAGGGTGCCAGCATTTGGGGGCAGAAGGATCAGGATTGAGCATACTGTCAGGCTGCTGTACTCTCTCAGGGGTGGTGGGGGTGGTTTGTCGATCCTCCTGTAGTTCAGTCCCTACTGGGTGGAGGTCTGGTGGGGTAACATAGGAGGGCAAGACAGCAGTACGGGTGGGAGGAAGGGGCTGAGTTGGCTTCTAGTGTGTGTGCGTGCTTCCACGCTCATGTATGGCCATGTGCTGGGGCCCTGGGGGGAAATGGGAGAAAACCCAGAAAAAAAACATAAAAATCTAAATAAAAAAAAAAAAAGAAATAGTGAGTGAAAATCCCACAGCTTTAGTCCCATAGATGGCAATCTTGCACTTCTCCAAAATCTTATTTTCCTGATAACCTTTGATGGGTCAGATTCCCATCGTTAACCCATGTTTTACAATCATAACTCCTGTAAGTGGATTTTCACACAGGTATACTGGAAAGATTTGTTCTTTCCTATTACTTCAGAAAATGAAGTATGCTATTAACAGTTTCCTGGGATCAAAGCATTCTGCTTTTTCTTGACATGAAAAGGGCTATATCCTGACATTTTATTACTTCTGTTTCTCATTGGTAGTTAACTTAGAGGTAGACTCGTTGATCAGCTATCTTCAAGCTTTTTGACAATAACTTGTCATTTTCCTGGCAAGCAAGGCTGGCCTGCAGGTTAAAAGAAGGTCAAACCTTTTTCTTTTTTTAAATCCAGTCTTTTATCTATGTGCCTTTGCTGACACTGGCATGCACATGTACACAGAATTACATAAAAAAACATATATACAACAGAAATATATCTACAAATAGGGGCTAGCAGCTGGTCAGTTCTCCACACCTTCCTCAGTTCAAAACTTCCAAAGTTTCCTGCTTGTCTAAAACACAGCCCACTAAAAGATGCACAACATTGGTAACATAAGTATAATCATGACAGACAGCTAATTTATTTTTATTGTTTGGCATCATTACATGCATTACTTTACTTCATGACTACTGTGAGAACTTAAACACCATCTCATTATAGGTGCATGGTAGCACCTGTATAGTTAGGGCTGAGTATGCACTTTTATGTTAAATCTCAAATGTTGCACTTTAAGAACTTTGTAACCATTTATCAGATTTGAAGAAAATTGTACATGCACAGTCTAGCTTGGTTGATCTCTTGATGTGCCAAGTTTTGCTTTGGTCTGATTGGTGGATTTCGAGCTGTGCATAGTGCTAAAATGTTAAAATTCACAATTTTTGTGTTTTTTTTTGTCAATGCACTGCTCCCAGATGGTTCAGAATTTTGGTTTAACATTTTCAGGGAAGAAAGGTCTTGTCCCACAGATGTGACTTTTGCCAATTTAGTGAAAAAATATTAATCCATTCTAAATTTATTTAATTTTAAAGTTTGATTCTGAGCATGCTCAGTACAGTCTTTTTGATAGCTTCCTGGAATGACAAAGGAATTTGGTCTCTTGAAAAAGGATTTTTTTTCTTGAGGGAGCAATCCTTTTTTTGTGAGCAAAAATTCCTTTCTCATGAGTCACAATCTTGTTTTCCATTATTTTTCAAATAAAATAGTTGCATAACTCAGCCAAATGGTTCCTAGCACAGACACCAAAACATATATTCTGCTCATCAGGACTTCATGAGGTGTATTATTTAAATGTTTTCCTCCTAAAATGGGCCAGGAAGTTTTTTCTTCCTCAATTTAAATCATTGTTCATGACTCACGAACCTCCTTTATTGTGAATCCTTTCTCATTCTCATGAAAAGTGAATCAGCTCATGAAAAAGGATTTGAAAAAAAAACGAGGTCCGAAATCATTTTTCATGAACCAGTTCCTTTTTCATGAGCATGGAAAAGGATTCACAAAAAAAGGAATCATCTCGTAAAAAAGGATTAAAAAAATAAGTCAGAAATCCTTTTTCACAAGATGGAATCCTTTGCTGTGACCACGGCAAAAGATTCATAGAAAAGGATTGGAAAAGAATCCCATGTCTGAAATCCTTTTCCATGACAATAAATCCTTTACCACCAGAATAGAAAATTCTGGTGAAAAATGATTTCTTATCACAATAAAGGAGTTCTGGCCATTCCATATGGAATACACAGTAATTTTCACTGGTGTCCAGTGGTACCCCTCACCCTCCAATCATGACTCTGGCCCCCATAAATTTATATTTAATAGCCTTGGTGTCTAGTGGACCCATCGCCAGCCTCTGCTGTCACATTTTTTTTATTATTATTTTTACTTAATTTGATCATTTTTACTCATTCCCCCAACACATCCAAACAGTACCTTAGTGCCCCCATGTTAATATAATACTGAAAATAAGAAAACAGTCCCTGAATGTTTAATTTTTTTTTTTACCTGTGGAAAAAAGATGGCAACCATTGATTTCAGCTACACCTCCAACTGGCCTCCCACTGTGCATGCACCATCCCCCACTCCCTAGATTCTTACACATGCCCTCACTCACCTGCACCAATCCCACAGTGAAGATGCACTTTCTGATGAAATACATGTCTAACTCCTGGAACCAGTGACTACTGTGTGAGAAGTAAGGTAACTGCTGGGGCAGGGACAGGTAGAAAGGGTGAAGGGGGCAAGAGGCAAGGAAGCGATAAAGGGAGACTCAGACAGGATGGGGAAGAGGGGTGGGAGGGAGGAGAATAAGGAGGATCAGGGGAACAAGAAGGAGGCTGAGGGTATGGAACAGGGGAGCACGATAGACAGGAAAGCGCAGGACATAAACGGGATGATAGAGAGCAGAAAGCCAAGTAGGCAAATGGATAGGGCAGATGGATTAGTCAGGAAAGGGGAAAGAGATACAGAGAAAGATACTTTGGTGGTGGGAATAAAGGAGGCCAGGACACGGGTAGAGTGGGTGACCAGGGAAAATAGTGAAGGGGCTACCTTTGACACCCAGATTGTGGGAGGTGTGAGGAACTGGTTGGGGGAGAACCAAGATGAAGGGATGAGGAGGGGCATGGAAGGAGTGGAAACCTGTGGGGTGAACAGGGAGGCAAGGGGGAGGTTAGAGTACTGCTGTTGGGGGACTCCATAATCAGAGGCATCCAGTGGGAGGGACAGGGGAGGGTAAAACCTGTCTGATCAGAACCAAATGCCACCCAGACCTGACAGTGCACAAGGCCAAATATGAGTTGTATTCACTGGCAATGGAATGCGGGGGGACCCCAGACATTCTAGTGCACTTGAGGGCAAATTACACAAATGGTAATAGTGAATTAGAAATCCAGGCAAGGTTCTGGGAGTTGGCCAGGGTATGCCTTTCCATAGGCTGTAAGATCTCCTTTTTAGAAATCCTGCTGGTGCCAAGGGCTAGTGGGGACAACAAGAAGAAGATTAGGGAGATAAATCAGTGGCTTAGAGAGTGGTGTGGGGAATTGGGGTATGGCCTGGTGGGGGACTTGGGGGAGACCTGGGAGGATAAGGGGCTGTATTCTAGGGACAGGCTCCACTTTAATTTGGAGGGGAAATAAATCCTTAAGCTCAAACTAGCTGGATTCACAGTGAAAGGTGGAGTTTAAACTTGTGAAGGGGGAGGGATCAAAAAAGTGGCAGTGCCAGCCGGCACGATAAATGAGGGACATGGTCTCCACTCCTCTATGGGGCTAGGGAGATATGGAAATGGGTCACCAGGTAGGGTACAGGAGCTGAGAAATGGGAGCTTAAGGGGGAAGAAGAGGAGGGAAAAGGGGTGGAGAGTGGTCCTGATAAATGTCAGGAGCTTAGGAAATAAAATGCCTGAGCACCAGGTATTGCTAGCTGAGGGGGGAGGTAGATGTAACAGCAGTCACTGAGACCTGGGCCACTCAAGGGCATGAGTGGGACCTAAATCTGGAGGTCTATACTATGTTTAGAAAAGATAGGGGGAGGCAAGGGGGTGGATTAGCACTGTTTGTCAGAAATGGCATGGGTATAGGAGGGGTAAAGGAGGCAGAGGGGAACATGGATGCTATCTGGGTCACCCTGCTGGTGCAGGGGGGTGAGAGAGTAAAGGTAGGAGTGTTATACAAACCACAAGCACTGGCGGAGGTTCTGGAAGAAAGTTTGGTGGCAAATCTCAAGGGACATTGTAGACTGAGAAAGGGAAGGGTAGTGGTAATGGGGGACCTCAACATGCCAAGAACAGACTGGGGTACTATGACATTACCAGTGGCCAGGGAGCAAAGCCTGCTGGATGTCTTCCAGGATGCATTTCTGACACAACAAGTGGGTGAGCCAACTAGGGAGTCCCAGACTCTGGACTTGGTCCTGGTGGACAGTGATCAGATTAGGGGCCTAGAGGTGAGGGACCCATTGACGGGGAGTGATCACACCACAGTCTGGTTCTTCCTGGACCTGGGTGGGGGGGAGGAAAGCCAAAAAAGGATGGTAGTAACCGACTTTAGGGGTGCAGACTTCAGGAAGATGGGAAGGATACTTAAAGATCGTTTGGGCAGGATAAGGCCGGATATGGATGCTGACAGCAGGTGGGGAATCATTAGGAGGGGAATACAGGAGGTTACCAGATACTGCACAAGGGAAGGGCATAAGTTTGGTAAGGCCATAAAACCCTGCTGGTGGACCTGGGAGGTACAGGAGGTGGTGAGAGACAAGAAGGTGACCTATAGACGCTTCAATCGCTCAAGGAGTGAAATAGATCAGGAGGAATATGAGCTGCCAGCCAATAGAGTCACCAGGGTGGTGAGAGCAGCTAAGGAAAAAAAGGAGCAGTCCTTGGCCAGTGGAATCCAGAGGGAGGACAAGGGGCTCTTCAGATGCATAGGGGAAAAAAGGAAAGTAAGGGGGCGGATCAGCAGGATAAGGATAGGGGATGGTTGGGCACAGGAGGTGGGGAAACAGGCAGAAGTCATAAATGAGTACTTTGCCTCAATTTTTACCATGGGGGGGATGGAAGGGCTATGTCTAGCTGGGGGAGCGAGGGCAAACCAGAGGAAGGGGTGGGACCGGTAGAGATCAGGGGCCCTGATGGGTCTGGGGAAAGGGAGTGGCCATCACAGACAGGTGGAGGGGCTAGAAGTACAGGGTAAAAAGAGAAAGGTCGTGGAGGCTGAAATTCTGATAGAGAGAGTAAGGGAAACCATCAGGTCTCTTTGGATGGAGAAAGCACTTGAGCCAGATGAGATACATCCCAGGGTACTGAGAGAACTGGTGGATCTCCTGGCAGTCCCCCTAGTGGAGCTTTTCAACATCTCTCTGAGAACTGCGTGGGTGCCCCAAGACTGGAGGGTGGCCCATGTCATGCTGATCCCTTGGGGGGGTTCAAGAGAGGAGGCAGGAAATTACAGGACCGATAGCCTGACATCTGTGGTCAGCAAGATGATGGAGGGTATTGTCAAGGAAAGGCTAGGGGGGTTATTCGAGCAAACTGGATATTTGGACAATAAGCAGTGTGGCTTTGTCCTGGGATGATCATGCCAGACAAACCTTGTTGAGTTCTATGACTAGGTGATGAGGACCCTGGACCATGATAAGCCAATGGACATCCCCTTTCTGGACTTCAGCAAGGCATTTGATTTGGTACCCCACAGTGGCCTACTGGCTAAGCTGAAGGAAATGGGGGTAGGGAGACAGTTGTTAAGATGGATAGAAAATTGGCTCTCTGAACATACTCAGAAGGTGGTGGTCGGAGGGTTAGCCTCATCCCCAAGGTGGGTTACTAGTGAGGTACCCCAGGGGTCAGTGCTGGGACCACTCCTGTTCAACGCCTATGTCCTAGACATAAGGAAGGGGATCAGGAGTGAAATTAGTCTTTTTGCAGAGGACTCAAAACTGGGTACAGTGGTGGATGAGGAGAAGGGGAGGGTGGCCTTGCAGGAGGATCTGCAGGCTCTGGAAAGGTGGTCGGGGAAAATGAAAACTAAAATTCAATGCGGGGAAATGCAAGGTTCTACACCTGGGAGTCAGAAATCCTGGCCAGGAGTATATCCTGGGAGGAGACATGATTCAAGTCACGGAGGGTGAGCAGGAACTGGGGGTAGTGGCAGATGTCAAAATGAACAACTCAGAGACCTGTAGGAGGGCAGTGGCAAGGGCAAATAGGATTCTGGGATGCATTGCTAAGGGATTACCTTCAGAAGGTGGAAGTGATCCTTCCACTGTACAACTGCTCAGTTAGGCCACACCTCGAGTATTGTGTGCAGTTTTGGAGACCACATTTAAAGAGGGACATTACATTCCTAGAGAGGGTCCAAAGGAGGGCAACAAGAATGATCAGGGGCTTGGGGGAGTGGACCTATGAGGAGAGGCTCAAGGAGCTAGACATATACATCCTGGAGGAGAGGAGGGATGGGGGGGACATGATAGAGGTCTTTAAGTACATGAAAGGGATCAATAAGGGTGGCCCAGTCAGGGTGCTCCAAAGGAAGGAGGGTGGGGCAAAGAGAGGTCATGGGTGTAAGCTGTAAGGGGGCAAGCTCAGAGGGGAGAGGAAGAGGTGTTATTTCACTGAAAGGGTGGTGGAGCCATGGAATGCGCTGCCCAGGGAGTTGGTAGAGGTGGAGACTGTGGATAGGTTTAAGAGGGGATGGGACATGTACAAGACATGTACACGTACATGTACATCTGACCAGGCCCAATACAGGTGGAACATCTGGGACTGGGGGCAGTATAACCCAAGGAAGAGAGGGGGCACCAAAATCGGCCCTTAGTGTGGGTGCTGAAAATTGAGCAGACTCGAAAGAACATTAGGCCTATTCTGCTGGCATTTTAGTATGTTAATATACTGTTAGAATCACAGTTATCTTACTTCTCATAGAGTAGTTGCCAGTTCCAGGAGTAAGATGTGTCTTCGATCGTAGACTGTATCTTCACTGTGGGATCAGTGCAGGTGAGCAAAGGTGAGTGGGGGGTCTAGGGGGTAGGGGTTTCATGCACAGTGAGAGTCTGGTTGAGGTGCGGGTGTTATCCACAGTGGACTTTTTAATGGTAAAAAAATTAAAAGACATCCAGGGACCATTTTCTTATTTTGAGCATTATATGAACATATGGGGGGGTATGGACACCAACCAGAAAGGGACATTTCCATTAAATTTTAAGACATGGTTTGGATGTGTTGGGGGAAAAATAATAAAATAAATGACAGTTGAGGCTAGTGAGGGGCCACTAGACACCAGGGCTATTAAATATTAATTAATGAGGGGACAGGGGCCAGGACTGGAGGGTGGGGGGTATAGCTAGACACAATGAAAGTATCAAGTGTTAAATACCACATACAATTCTGAGTCTGGGGAAGCCACTAGACACCAGGGATATGAAGTACCAGTTTAATAAGGTAATGAAAATTAAGTTACAAAGTAAGGATATAATAACATTATGTATGGAAGGAAGCATAGGGTCTGAAAACCCTGCACTCCCAGAGAAAAATAAGGAGGATGTCAAATTATATATGGATGGAAGCACAGGGTCCAGAGGTCCCTGTGCTCTGACATGAAAATAAAGATACTGAAAAATTATTTAATGGATGGAAGCACAGGGTCCGGAGGACTCTGCTCTCCCACAGCAAAATAGGGATACAGAAAAAAATGATGCATGAATGGGAGCACAGGGTCAATAGGATGCTGCACTCCCACAGCAAAATAAGGATACCAAAACATGATGCATGGATGGGAGCGCAGTGTCCGGAGGAACCTGTACTCACACAGCAACCTAATTATACCATTATACTATCTCAAAAAAATGAAGATATAAAATGCAAAAAAATATTGTTAGTGCACTACTTAGGGTTAAAGTGACAAAAGTTTGGGAACTGTGGTGTTAGGGTTTCTAACCCTAACACCCTGTCCCCCAACCAGACAACACAACAGGTTTGGGGTGTACCTTAGTGTTCTCAAACCTAATGCTCACCCCATTCTCATAAAGTCTACACATCTGACCTTATTTAGAGATAGAATGGGGTGAATGTTGTGTTTGAGAACCCCAAGGCACACCCCACACCTGCTATGCTGCCTGTTTTTTTTTGGGGGGGAGTATTAGGGTTGAAAACCCTAACACCACATTTCCCAACTTTTGTTGCTTTGACCCTAACTAGTGCATTTACAAAGTATACTAGGAAAAAGATAGTAGAACAAATGGTTTTACCTTCCATACAGTATGGTAGTATTGTTTATATGGTTACATCCAAACTTATGCTGGAGAAAATTGTTAAAGTCCAATTTAGACTTGCTCAATTTATATTAGGCTGTAATTTCAATACACATCACTGTGTTATGTTGAAAGAAGTAGGTCGGCAAACTATGGAATCTAAGAGAAATGTGAGACTGCTAAGCCTGATTCATAATTTTTTTATAAACTATCCTGAACATTATATTTCAGTTGCTTGTGAGTCAAGAGGAGAGAAGCCAACTCGGGCACTGGCTAGGTCTGTACATGAAAATAAGATAAAAAAATAAATGTATGTAGGACTAGACAAGGAGAAAAAACATTAAATTATCAAGTTGCTAAACTTTGGAACAAACTTCCTCATTTAATGAGAACAAAAATTTCACTAACAAATTTTATAAATTAACTAAAATACATCTTTCCTATTGTTTGCAGATGTTGATTTTTTTAGGAATTTTTGTATGCGATGTTTATTGTCATAATTTTGTATGTTTGTGACTATATATTTTTGTATTTCTTGTTTTAATTAATGTAACATCTTACACAGGGCTGTCTTGTGAATAGATTTTTCCCTTATGGCATGTATTTCTGTATAAAAATAAAACGTTTTATCTATCTGTCTGTCTGTCTGTCTGTTTATCTATCTGTCTATCTATCTATCTTTTTGCAGTTTATATTGCCTATAATCGAACAGAGATGTTCACATATGCAGAACTTGATGTTGATGTTGGAGCCAATGTCCTTCATTAGTTGGCTTCAGAGTGCTGTTAAGGGTGCTCCTTTAATCACTTTTACCATGTGAGTAAACTCACAGTATGAAATTATGTATTTTACAGCACTCCAAGTTGTAACCATTTGTGAGACCCCATCTGGAATACTGCATCCAGTTCTGGGGACCCCATCTCTGCAAGCACATAGACAGGATGGAGGCAGTCCAGAGGAGGGCAACAAAAATGGTGCAGGGTCTGCAAGAGAAGCCATATGAGGAGAGACTAAAGGAGCTTAATATGTATACCCTTGAGGAAAGGAGGAAGGGCATGATATAAACTTTTAAGCACCTCAGTGGAATCAACAAAGTACAAGAGAGTAGCATCTTTCAGAAAAAGAGATGTGTAAGAACAAGCGGACAAAATTTGAAGATTGTGGGGGGACGGCTCAGGGGCAATGTGAGAAAATATTTTTTCACAGAGAGGGTGGTGGACGCATGGAACAGCCTTCCTGAGGTGGTTGTGGGGTCTAAAACTGTGGGAAAATTCAAGAATGCAGGGAAAAAACATAAGGCAATTCTTGTGGGGGGTAGGAAGAAATAGGCTGTTGGTTAACTAGGATCTGCAGCTTATCCTGTAGGTAGGGAAATGGGAAGACTAGGTGGGCCAAGTGGTCCTTATCTGCCATCAAAGTTTATGTTTCTATATTCTATGTTTCTGTTGCGTGATTTAAGAAGCAGCATCAACAGTGTCGCAGGTGGGAAGAATGGAGAGCAGTCACAACACTAATTGTAACACATTGTGGGCACATGCAGCCATGTTGGCATCGAAAGCATGAATGCAGTAGTGTCTGGTGTGCTGCTGAGCAGAAATCCACAATGGATGCACCAGTCTCTGCCAATGAAGCCACAACCACTCGAGTGGAATGGGCTTTCACTCTGTCAGTAACCAGTATGGCTTGAGCTATACAGGCATCATTTAGTGCAGCCTTTTGTCAGCAAGCTATCATGGCCCAGAAGGTGGTCATGACATTTGTTTGTTCCTGGATGAGGGGGAAAAGGCTGTTGGCCATCCTATGAGCTTTAGTTAATTGTTTTTGGAGGCCATGCTAGTGACCCAGATTTGGGAATGAGCCTGAGCTGCTGGGGGTGGGGTCAGCCAGGGGAGGGATTATTTAGCATCCCAGTGGATACTGTCCTTCTCCTGGGAGGAAGGACAGCCTGCCCCACTGCAACCCCGCCACCTAAGGGATCAGTGTGACCAGGAGCAGCAGTTCCAGATGGGGATGCTCCAAAGGAAGACTAGAGCACCACTCCCATCAATGTGTTAACATCAAGCCATCATCTCCACAGAGTACAGTATCTATGGGTTGGGGAATAAAGAACATGGAAAACACTGTCAGTGGAAGGATGAAGCCCAGCAGCTGCTTGTAGACTCCACAATGCCTACTGCACACATGCCCACTGACTGAGTAAGAAGTCTGGAGGGCTTGGGAAGCTGTGGAGGAACTGGTGGATCCTCAAGGTAAGGCCCAGAGACAGTAGGTAATGAAATGCAGGTAGCTATAGGGACAGAAGGGGCCCAGCTGCTCAAACGGGTGAATGTTCTTAGAGAATCCTAGTTCCATATCTGTACAAAAGTGATGTTGCTTCCTATATGCCTCAAACAATCAGTTGTATTTTCTGCTTTTGGGTAGCTCAGTGTGCTTATGCAACTAGATGAGATGATGCTTATGTGACTTGATTTACTTTTGTGGCTTTCCGCCTCTCTATCCATGGGACATACCACCCTATAGGGGTACGACGCAAGGAACCCTAGAGGAAGGTTCCCCCCCACATGTGCCATGGGAATGATTGCGTCGGCTAAAGGTAGCTTAGGAAGAAGCCCACGGGTAAGAGAGACGAGCTGCTGGAGGAGGAGGGGTGGATGCTGGTCAACAAGAAATGAATCCTGGAGAGCCCCAGGGTAAGTGAACCTTTTAAACCTGATGATGGTGTGACATAGTGCTGTGCCCATCGAATCTCAGGCCTAAAGCCCTCCCATTCAATGTGCTTACACATCTACATGAGATGAGATGATGCTTATGTGACTTGATTTACTTTTGTGGTTTCCGCCTCTCTATCTGTGGGATATACCACCCTGTAGGGGTGCCGTGGGAATGATTGTGTCTGCTAAAGGTAGCTTAGAAAGAAGCCCAAAAAGAATACCCAATTGGGTGTTGAGCATCGAAGAGGCGAGGATGATGAATGAATTCTGAGAAGATAAGATTGGACTTCCTAAGGAGAGAGGGGAAAGCTGGGGCCGCCATCCACCTACATCCAACAGCAGAACCTAACTAATTAACCTAAGAAAGTACTAACTCTAACTAATATAATGACCATTGGCATGGAGGAGAGGCAAAACTCCCTTTGAGGAGGAAACCTCTGGGGATCCAAGGCCTAGGTCGCCTTCCCTCCAGGCTTACGACGTTTGATTTAAGGACGTATGTCTTTAAAGAGAAGGATTTGTTAAAGAGAAGGATATGAGTAGGAATGATGATGATGATGGGATAGGGGAAATCCCCAAAAGAAAGCACAGATTGAAGATGGAACATGAGGCAGCAGGGACCCAAGAGGGGTATGTTCGAGAAAGCGATGGGAAGGTGCAGATCCATGTAGAGGTCAGAGGAGCAAAGGTATCTAGAAGCACTCAAAACAAGACTGAGGATGATGTGCTCATGAGAAGATTGAGGATGGTGCAGACTGATGATGAAGAATGCTCATGAGAATGCAGCAGTCCAATACGAGAAGACTGAGGAAGAGGAGACAGGAAGGAACTCGAAAATGAACTTGAATGAGGGAAATGAACTTGAAATTAAACTTGGACGATGGTGCTATGCTCGATAGAGCAATGTGACAAAGGAGACTTCTTGAAAGGAGGTAGATCCGGAAAAGAATAGAGTAATGTGATCACGTAGGCTCCTCGTAAGGAGGTAGATTCGGAATTGAAATTGAAAAGGAACTTGAAAGATAGTAGAGAGTCTCCAGCCAGCCATTATCAAAGGTCGACTGACAGGAAGGCATGGTGCTTGAGTGGATATAGAGTCAAATCAAGGTAGCAGGGATAGATGAGGAGTGAAGCCATGAGTGAAGTGAATCCATGATGGCTGGCACGAGAAAAGACATGATGAAAGATGGAAGCATGAGGATAGATGGAAGCCATAACTGGAGCAAATCCTTGATGGTTGGTGATGGATGGATGATGATGGAGCAAAGCCATGATTGGAGTAAATCCTTGACTGCTTGTACAAGATAATAAGTTGTGAATGACGACCGGAGTCATGAACCTGATGCATGCGGTAGGAGGGCCGCGGTTTGATGAGGTGGCATATGATTAATGATAGGTAGCCAAATACAGGATAGGGGAAACCCCAAAAGAAGGTACTATACAAGGAGGGAGAGCACCCACTAGAGGGAGGAATGAAGGAAGGGACTCGGAGTGGCAGATTGAACAAGCCAGCATATGAGTCATGATGGGTATGGTATGTTAATAATAGGTATGCCCAAAAGAAATGTCGATTGTAGGCCTAGATTGGAGCGAATTCAGAGAAGACAGCTTGATTGATGAAGGACAAGAAGCTAGAGGCATCAAATTTGATTACAGTAGATAATAGGTTTACATTGAGAATCAGAATGACAAGAGAAAAGGCTGGCATTTAGAAACGAAATGCAGAATAATAAATTGCAAGCACCAAGTCGTAGATGTGGATGGAGCCCATGATGCAGAATACTGCAGATGGTCTATGTCAGGTATAGGAGTATCAGGAAAGAAATCCGAGAAGATGAGGGAAGGTGAAGAACAAGAATCCTTGAGTGTGGAAAGCATATGGATAATGAAGGAACACTCACGATGGAGTGGAACAGTGATCCCATAGACTGAAATGAGAGAAATGACACTGGGAATAAAGAGGAGGAGTCACAGCTAGGACTGGGCCAGCACTGCAGGCTGCCTGAACTATCTCCAACAGCTCACATAGTGGAAATACACCCACTGCAGTGTTGAGGTCAAAGCCAAACCTGTGACTCTGGTGGGCAAGGAAGCGGGCCAATGGAGTGAGGAGAAGAAATGGCTAGGATGCGAGAGGTGGCAGGGGTGAGAGACCTGCGAGCCGGAGGACTGCAATGCTGACAGAGGAGCTGGGTGAGTTGATGATGTGGGCCGCAAGCCAGAGGAAGGGAGGGTGGGATAGATGCAGGTGCCATGGAAATGCAGGGCACTGTGTGCACAGATTGGGACAGCAATCCTTGAAAGGTGCCAATGTGGACAACGTCATCTCCCTCCTCCCTGTTACCCCATAGAACCACCGGGATGGCAGGGACAAGCTAGCCAATACATGAGAGGAAACATGAGTACTGAAACATACCTGGAGATGCAAGAGGTAAGACTGTAAGCTGAGTTAGCAGCCCAGCAGGAGAAGGGAAAGCCCGATGCAGTGCGATGCGAGTAGGTGCCCTAGGACAGCTGAAACAGTTGAGGCAGGAGTCAGAAGTATAACCATATGCAAACAAACACATGGCAGAAGAATTGCGTACAGAATGGGGAACACCAAGGATCAGAGCAGGAATCCTGACATCCATGTGTGGGGAACAGTCAAAGGGAGGGCAAGGGAGGGAAGCCATGGGGGCAGGTGACAGCAGGAACGCAGCGCCAGGGAATCCAGTGCAGTGGGGTTGGAGCACTCAGAACAGCAGAGACAATGACACAAGAGACAGGAGCTGGCAGCTGAAGGAGTTGCAGAAGCACGTGAAAAGCAGAGATGTGGAGTGAAAGTAGGGAGAGAGCTAGAGCAGTGCCTCCAGCCGCAACAAGAAACAAATCCTGGAGAGCCCCAGGATGAGAGACCTTTCAAGCCTGAAGGGGGAGTAACATAGTTGCTCCACTCATCGAACCTTGGGCTTAAATCCCTCCCAATCCTGATGGCTTTCCTGAACAGGAGTTTGGGTTCCCTCCCAGAATTTAATGAAAATCACACCTCTTACTCCTCATTCATGAGGCAACTGGTGAACACTCTCAAAATTTCCTCTCATGAAACTTAGGATGATTAGGAAGTGGAATATATGGACATGATGGGACTAGCTCCCACAAGAAGGTTACTAATCCCAGTTCATAAGTACCTTAAAAAAGCCACATCAAAAATCATGTCAGCATAACATTCTACAGCAGGCATCGATAAGAAAACAGAAAAATATCAGGTGGACAAGTGAGGGTACAGTACATGTATGCCCACCCTGATTACTAAGGAGTGGTAAAGTCAGCATCTTCTGAGAGGGACAAGGTGCCTCTTTCTGTACAACCTGTTGAGAAGAACTCTAAAAAACTGGACAATATAGCTAAAAATGTGTACACAACAGTGGTGGCACAGGATCAGGCTGCAACTTCAAAATCAGCCCTGGATGCAAACAAATACCAATTTCACATGGTTGTGGATGCCGGTGACTCAGCATCAAGAGTTTGGGCGCATGCAGTATCTCTCAGAAGGTTTACCTAGCTAAGGACCACACTCCTTGCCTAGAACATCTAGGCGAAAGCTATTGACTTCTGTTTTGAGGAAAACTCATTATTTGCTAATAAAACTGAAGCATACATGAAAAGAATAAATACAAATCCACTTAGAAAAATATGACTGAAAAGGAAAAGGTCTACACCTCCTACGAGCCTTATCGAAGGGCTGGCAGGGGCAGAGGCTACTACCCCAGACCCTTCACTGGCTTTGAGTACCAGATGCAGAGATGGTACAGTCAGAGTAGGAGCAGAAGGGGCACAAGATGTGCTGTGGAACTAGCCTCTAAGCCACAGCCAAAATGAAAGGACTGACAGTTTTGCCTAGGTCACCAATCAGCCACTATCAGTGAGAGGATGACTGACCCACTACTTCCATGAAAGTGAACAAAATTGCTACAGACAAATGAGTGGGTTCTAGAATAAGTGGGTCAAGGATTGTCCCTGCAATTCCAAAAGCTTCCCAAATTGCAGAGGCCAAAAAACTTTCCAGCTCATTCCCGAGCAGAAAAAAATCCTGTTTGAAATGGAAGTAAAGAAATGGCTGCAAGCAAAGACAGTAGAAAAGGGCCATGTGTCACAATGGGGCAAGGGCCACATTTCAAGGTATTTCCTAAACCACAAAAAATGGGAATGGAGGCCTATTCTAAACTTAAGGTACCTGAACAGATATACTGTATCAAGAAAGAAAAATTCATGATGGTGACACTGGGCCCAGTAATCCCATCTCTGCAGTCAGGAAATTGTCTGGGGTCACTGGATCTGAAGGATGCCTATTTCCACATTTCAGTCTGGCTTAGCCACAGGGAATATCTCAGTGATGTAGGCTAGGAAACTGTTGGTACCAGTTCACAGCTTTACCTTTTGGCCTTGCCTCAGCACCAAGAGTGTTCACAAAATGCTTAACTGTGATGGCAGCTGACCCCAAAAGGCAAGGTGTAGTGGTTATATTACCTGGATGACTGACTAATCTCAGGAAAAACAAAACAGGAAGCATTATGCTCTATCTGGCTGGTAAGGGACAACATGGAGAATATGGGGTTCCTTATAAAGCTTCAGAAGTCGCAGGCATAACCAATGCAGGTTCTGAACTTCATTGGAGCAGAGCTGGATACCCTGCAGGGAAGAACGTTACTCTCACAAAACAGAGTAGCAAACCTGATTACCCATGCAGAATAATTCATTCATTCCAGACCAGCCAAGGCCTGCAAAGGAGTTCCTGAAGCTATTAGGCATATGGCTTCAGACACAGATGTGGTACCTTGGGCTCATCTCCAGATGAGTGACATACAGTAGCACCTGAGAGGTTACTGGTCCCAAAGGTCAGATCCCTTGTCCTACCCAGTACCAATCACAAAGAACTTTGTTCAAGCATTGGAATGGTGTAAAGAGGAAAGCAATCACAGACAGCGCATTCCCTACCTTCAGCAATCTCTCACCAAGATTATCACTACAGGCACCTCACAATAGGGTGGGGAGGTCAGCTAGGAGACCTCAGGATAAGTGGTGTCTAAAGCAGACAAGATTATACGAACCTCCTCAAGCTCAGGGCAGGGCTGCTGGTAGTACAGTCTTTTTCGTCCCAGTTGTAGGGTCAGTCAGTCCAAATACAGACAGACAATACCACAGCCATGTACCACATAAACAAACAGAGAGGAACAAGATCCTCAAAACTGCAGAGACGTAATGAGTATCTGGGATCTAGCTTATTCACTGGACATCAACATTTTTGCTGTGCTTCTGCCAGGCAAAGACAATGTGTTGGCGGATTCCCTAAGCAGAAACGGTCTGGGAAACCGTGAATGGGCATTGAACCTGCAGGTACTGGCTTCAATTTTTCAGAAAGTGGGGCACCCTAGAGGTAGACCTATTTGCCTCATCGGACGACAGTCAGCTCCCACAATTATGTTGCAGTCTTCCAGTCAGTGGCAAAATGGACATGGATGTTTCTGCATCCCTTTCTTCCATTTCCTCTCATTCAGAGTGCACACATGAAGCTCAGAAGGGAACCAACAACAGCGATCCTGATAGTCCCAGGCTGGGCCAGACAGGCATAGTAATCAATGCTGCTGTCCCTTTCTTGCAGGTCCCCAATAACCCTTCCTCTGAAACACAACAGTTTTCCTAGTAGCCATGACATCAGCCAGGAAGGCAAGTGAATTGTAAACCCTTTGCACAGATCCTGGGCTAGATTTTCAAAGCCCTCCAAACTCCTGCAGCTGTGGGAAATATCTGGCACATGTGGCCTCCACTTGCAGAGCTGCAGTTTTTCCCACAGCTACAGTATTCTCAAAAGTGGAGTCAGTTTGTGACTGACTCCATGATTTACTGCAGCTTGTGGCTGTTTTTCCAGTGTAGCTGCGGTGAAAAGTTATGCCTGGTGGGACCAGGCGTAACATCCCCTGCAACTGTGCTGGGTGAAAATATAAATCTCCACAGGTGCAGAGATTTCGCCTGCAGCCAGGGCTACAGGTCAAGACTTAGTTACTAACCCATTTGAAAATCCAGCCCCAAAACTACATAATGTTTCACAGAGATAAGGTAGTCCTTAGGAAAAATAGGAAATTCCTACCTAAAGTGCTTAAGAATTTCACCTGACCAGTCAGTGACCATTTCTGTACTCTTTCCTGAGTACTCCAGGTAAACATAAACTTAATTGCCTTGATGTAAAAAGGGCACTGGGCTGCTACATGGATCAGATGAGGGATATCAGGTCTGACAGTACACAAATTTTTGTGACCTACTGTATGGGGAGGTTGGTAAAGGTAAACCAGCAGCAAAACTATAGTATTTCTCGTTGGATAGTCTCCTGTATACAGTATGCTATGAGAAAGCTGGTAAACAACCCCCAGAGGCTTATAGACACACTCCACAAGGAGCCTCTACCCCTGAGACAGCTACAAGGGGCATTCCCCTTCAGCATATTTGTAAAGCAGTTACCTGGAGAACAGTGCACACATTTACAAAGCACCATTGACTGGACGCACAGCCCAGGAGAGATATAAGTTTTGGAACTGCTATCTTACTGAACTTTTTTTCAAAATAGGTTCTGAACCCATCCTTCCACTGTGCTGCCAGTGAATCTGCTATCTGTAGTAGGCATTGCTGATGGATTAAAATTGTTATAAAAAAAATTACTCACCATAGTAATGTTGTTTCTTCTTGGGATTCAACAGTGAGCCAATATAAATCCTGACCATGCCTCCTGAAAATAGGTTCACACAAGAATCAGTTCTTGCTTTATATGTGCTTGAGCATTACATTGTTGAAGTTTCACAAATTTTAAACTTGGGTCATTTACTTGCAAATTTTGTCTACTAATATTTTATTTGGGTTTGAAACATTTTAGAAACATCTTTTAAAATGCTTTACTTATTAGTTAGACTTTGGTGGTCGCTGCTCCCCTAGCTTGAGAAACACATCTGGCATTCAGCCAGTAGGGGGACTATGACCACAGTGCAGAGTTTAAACAGTATTTTGTATTCCATAATTTACATACATTCCTGTTTCTACGGCCACACACTCAGGCAAGACAATGCTATGAGCTCACTGCTAGATCCCAAAGAAGAAACAATATTACTAAGTTGACTAATTTCTTCTTATGGTGCACTAGTACGGGTACAATGATCAAGATAAAACTGAAGTGCTTCTAAGCCTGTGGGGTTTATAATGTTTATACAGTGATGTGATATCAGCTCCAATCCACATATAGTGAAGCTCCCATTCAACAGATCTCAGTGTGTACAGTAGGTCCATAGAGTCTGCTTCATTGGAATACAAAGTTGGTACTATTGGTTGTAAAATAAAAAATCAACAAACTTGGAAAGATTTTTTCTGAAAATATACCTATGCCTGAGACTATAAGTCTGCTTTGGGGGGGGGGGGTGTTACAGAATTTGTATTTGTATTTGGTAGATGATTAAAACTTGGTACCTTAGAGTACCTAGAGGCCAGTGGGGCACAGGACTCAATGCAGCATGGATTCAAAGCGAGAAAGTCATGTCAGATGAATCTAATCGATTTCTTTGACTAGGTGACCAAATTAGCAGACCAGGGAAGGGCTGTGGACATGGTCTATCTAGACTTTAACAAGGCATTTGACACAGTCCAACGCAAAAGATTAATAAACAAATTAGCCAGCCTGGGAGTGGGTCCTAGGGTTCTAGCCTGGGTAAAAAATTGGCTGGACAACAGGGCACAGAGGGATATATTAAATGGAGTCCACTTTGAAGAAAGGGGGTTACTAGTGGGGTACCACAGGGTTCAGTACTGGGACCTGTCTTCTTTAATGTCTTTATAGATGACATTACAGAGGGACTGGAAGGGAAAATATGCCTCTTTTCAGATGGCACAAAGATCTGCAATAGGGTTGATACACAAAGTGTGGTGGAAAGGATGAGAAGGGACTTGGCAAGGTAGGAGGAATGGTCAAAAATATAGCAGCTTATATTCAATGCAAGAAGTACAAAGTAATGCACCTGGGAAACAAAAAAACCAGGAGAAGAGTACACAATGGGAGGGGGAGGTACTAACAAAAACAAAAATGGAAAGGGACGTGGGAGTAATCATTTTAGATGACCTAAAGGTAGGCAAGCAATGTAAGAAGGCAGTAAGGAGGGCTGAGGGGAATACTGGAATGCATAGGAAGAGACATCACCAGTAGAAAACGGGAAGTTGTTATCCCTCTGTACAGACAGTTGGTAAGACCCCATCTGGAATACTGTGTACAGTTCTGGAGACCCCATTTCCGCAAGAACATAGACAGGATAGAGGTAGTCCAGAGGAGGGCAACTAAAATGGTACAGGGTCTGCACCAGAAGCCATACAATGAGAGTCTAAAGGAGCTTAATATGTATACTCTTAAGGAAAGGAGGGAGAGGGGGGACATGATAGAAACATTTAAGTACCTCAAGAGAATCAACAAAGTCCAAGAGGGTAGCATTTTTCAGAAAAAAGATGTACAAGAACAAGGGGCACAATTTGAAGGTAGAGGGAGGATGGCTCAGGGGCAATGTAAGGAAGTATTTTTTCACAGAGAGGAGGCTGATGCATAGAGCGGCCTTCCTGAGGGAGGTTATGGGGTCAAAACCAGTGGGGGGATTCAAGTGTAACCCCTCACCCCTGCCTTTTTACCAAAATGACAGGTGGCATGCTGTTGGCGCTGGCAGCAATACCTGGTGGGGACCTGGGTTCGGGAGGATGAGGTTACCTGGCACAAGGGGACCTAGGTTTGGCTACTCTGCACAGGGGCACCCAAGTAAATACGAACACAGGAAGCAATAACTGTAAAGTCCAGAACCAGGAATGGGATTTTTCAGTGTGGCTTTTATTCACAACTAGCTGAACACAACAAAGCATAGATGGACTCCCATGGGGCTACGTTTACTGATAATGCAGATTAGAGACTACAAGGCGGCCCACTGGAAGAATGAACCATTTCTACTGTTTTCAGGCTCTGGACCCACCAGGCACACAGCCCGGACTTGCACGCGCTTTGGGTACACAGCCCGACTGGCCCGGCTCCCCTGCCGGCCACTTGACTGGTGGTTCATTGGAAGGATGAACCCATTTTACTTGTTGTGGCTCCCCACGCCACTTAGAGTCTGCGACTCCTAGACAGATTTCCTTCTTACTTCTTCTGACTCCCATCTCACAAAGAGAATTCTTTACCCTTGTTGTGGCTCCCCACACTACTTAGAGTCTGCGACTCTTAGAGAGATTTTCCCATTTGCGACCCACGTCTGGGTACTTCCCTCATCACTGGCCAAGCGCATGGGCAAGTAGCAATCACATCAGAAATCCGTAGAGGTGGACCTGGTTACTAAAGATGGGGGGGTGTTCCACCTCCAGCTCCACAGCCCATACCCGGCCATTTCTCTGGACAAACTGAAACTTGAAATGTAGATTAAACGGTGGATGAACTGTCGCACCCTCTACAACATTACTTGAATTCACAGCACTTTAGCTTTTGACACTACTCATTTGTTTGTCCTAGTACTATAGGCCTCCCAAATAGTAGTTCCCAGGCTGAAGAAACACATTTTTTGCCCTCTCATATTAGAGCAAACACTCACCCTTTTGTTGCAGGTGTTCCACAGGCGAAGTACAACTCTTTCCACTTTTCAAGCACAAACTGAAACTGTAAAAGGCAGCTTTCTTTGTTCAGCAGAAATTAGGGGATTGCCCCTGGAATCTACATGGGGATACTTTACTTCCTCTACTCCCCCCCCCCCGGAGGGAGGGGGCACTGAGACCTGAACAGCGGTCTCCACCACTTGAACACTGGACACTGACTTTCTTGCTTTCAGAAGGTAAACAGGAACTCCCTCCTTCCTGTTTGAAGGCAAGCAGGAAACTGTGACCTCCTTCCCTTACAGAAGGTAAACAGGAACTGACTTTGGAAACTCCCAGTGTTCTATCTCACTCCCTCTGCTGCAGATTCCAATGTGGCTTATGCAGCTGCGACAGTTCTATTGGTGATGTCATCACTCAGTCTCAGCTGAGATTGAAAACAGAGTAAGACAGTGTGAAACCCATTTAACTGGAGTTTCACAAGCTACCTTCCCTGCCTACCACTAGGTCTTACTGGGATTCTAGTAACCCCGGGTAACAAGGGGTTACACAAGAATGCATGGGACAGACATAAAGTAATTCTTGTTAGTGGTAGGAGGAAGTAGGCTGTTGGTTAATTAGGATCTGCAGCTTATCCAATAGGTAGGCAAGTGGGCAGACTGGGTGGGCCAAGCGGTCCTTATCCACCAACAAAGTCTATGTTCCTATATGTTTCTATCTCACTTTCAAAAAATCTGCCTCTTGCAAAGTGACCACCTTTTTTCAAAGCATGATAAACATTTAAAACAAAACAGAACTAACTGTATAGTCTGGATCTTCTTTTAATATTTCTTAAGTGCTATTATTCCCCAACATTCTATGGGCCTCTACTAAATAATCTTCTATTTTAAGTATAACAACATTGCCCCCTTGTCAGAGCTCCAGAAAATGACATCTTACATTTGTTTTAATTCATCTACTACCTTTCTTCAAAATTAAGGTTGTGAGATCCCAAATTTCATTTATTCACCACTAGGGCATTTGCTTCTTTTCTTACAATTGACAGAAATGTTAATAAGGCAGGATCTTGGGTGCCACAACAAAATTTTGTTTGCATCTTAAGAAGCTGTTTGCGTTTAACATGCAGATTATTTGTGTAACACAGCCGTCTTTTCCCAGGTCCTCATCACACAGTCCACCTAACAAAATTATGTCATCATTAACAATTATGGCCTGACTATTAACATATACAGGCGATCATTATCATTCAGCTGTAGTCCTGGGGTACAGGTCCTTTTATCTATCACAAAACAAAAAAATGCTTCTGAACAAAGCAGGAAGGAAGAGTTTAAATAGGTCAGGAAGGAGGACGTGGCTGTTGCTTCAGCCATTGAACCACAGGCTTAAGCCTTTCAATTGGAAGAGCTTGTTGAGGAATCTCTTGAATCATTATGACCCTATGGATTAAACTCAGAATTGTCCGCACATTGCCTTGATCAATTTTCATTGTTGCACCTATACTGAAAGCAAGACCTATTTGCCTGTTGTCCATGACTGTAAGATTTAGTTTTAAGGTCCCAACTGAAATTTAGCTAGCTAAATCAGTGAAGGAAGGAGGGAAGGCATCCTTTACGTATATTAGCGAGAGAAGGAAGACGGGGGAGGGATTGTGAGACTTAGGGAATAGGGAGGCAGGGTAGTGGAGAAAGATATTGACATGACTACTGTCCTCAACAAATACTTCTGCTCGTATTCATGGAAGAAGACAATGGGATGGTCCCCCATTAATGGAGAAGGGCAAACAGGGAGAAGGTGGACATTAGACCTTTTCAGAGGACAGAGTAAAAGAGCACTAGAACAGCTTAGGTGGATAAAACTATGGGGCCCGATAGGATACACTCAAGGATTCTAAAGGAGCTCTGGGAGGAACAGGCTAAACCTCTGGCTAAGCTGTTCAGTGGATCACTAAATATAGGCGTGGTTCCAGAGGATTGGAGGAGGGCACAAGTGGTACCCCTGCACAAAAGTGGTAGCAAGGAGGAGGTAGAAAACTACGCTCCGATCAGTTTGACCTCGATAGTAGGTAAAATGATGGAAGTCCTAGTTAAGGAAAGGCCGGTGGACTACCTAGAGACAAGGGGCGCTGGACCCAAGACAACATGGATTGACAGCAGGGAGGTCATGCCAGACCAACTTGATTGATTTCTTTGAATGGGTGACAAAGGAAATAGACTAGGCAGAGTGGTAGATGGGGCCTATCAGGAATTCAGGAAGGCCTTCGACATAGTTCCACACAGGAGACTAATCCACAAGTTGGCAAATCTGGGGGTGGGAACAGAGGTGGTCACGTTAGTTAGAAACTGGTTGAGTAACAGAACACAAAGAGTGGTGGTAAATGGGGTTAGCTCATAGGAGGGATGGGTAACAAGTGGCATACCCCAGGGATCAGTTCTGGGACCAATGCTCTTCAATGTCTACATACGTGATATTGCAGAGGGTCTAGAAAGGAGGGTTAGCCTGTTTGTGGATAATACAAAGCTATGTAACAGGGTAGATACACAGGAAGGTATAGAAGAAATGAGGAGGGATCAGAAGAGGCTGGAAAACTGGTCCAAGGAATGGCAGTTGGGTTTCAATGCAAAAAAGTGCAAGATTATGTACCCAGGAAGACGGGATCCTAGTGCTGAGCATGAACTAGATGGGGTAACACTGGAGGCTACCACTGAGGAAAGGGATTTAGGGGTAGTCATAGAAGACAACCTCAAAGTGGCTAAACAGTGCAGCAAAGCAGTTGGAAAGGCTAACAGAATGCTAGGGTGCATAGAGAGGGGTATAACAAGTAGAAGGAGGGAAGTGGTGGTACCATTGTACAACTTCCTAGTAAGGCCTCATCTGGAGTACTGTGTTCAGTTCTGGAGGCCCCATCTTCAAAAATACATAAACAGTATGGAGGTGATACAGAGGAGGGAGACAAAAATGGTGTTGGGGATGCAACATAAGTCATATGAGGGGAGACTCAGAGCTTTAAATATGTACTCCCTGGAGGAAAGGAAAGGGGGGGAAGACATGATAGAGATCTTCAAATATCTAGGGGATCAACAGGGTACCAGAGGGGAGCATCTTTCACATGAAGAGTGTAACCCCTAGGTGGCGCTATCCCAAGGGCTACTACGGCTGCCTGTTTGGCTAGTTGCAGGTTAAGGGGCTTGGGTACTGAAATAGGTGCCTCCACCTGGAGGACAGGGTTGTTAGTAACAAGGCTAAACTGGGTACACTGTAACCCCCCTCTTTCCCCTCTAGTGGCCTAGATGATGTGCAACAAACACTTTTACAGTAGCCCCTATTCAGCATACAAATCCCCACACTGATTGCACTTACCACCAGGGCTGGTTCCACCAGCTCGACCATGGAGACCTCCTGTAAAACAAGGTTAGGCATAGCAAATAACAACAATACAGTGCTTTTGGTACAAAGTGGAACCACAGTCAGATTAAATGCAAAAAGAGATCTGATTTATTCAGGGAATTGAACACAGGAGGGCGAATCAGGTTGATTGATTCTGAAACTGATTTAGTCAGGCAATTATGCATGCACTTTTAGTCCCTGCACAGTCACATGCTCTGGGTACCCAGTTGGAAGTAAGGTGGGCTAGCCTGCAATGTTGCCCGGGGTAGGCCGGCGTCGCAGCTGGCTGGGGCCCTGTGATGAAAAGAAAAGGCATGCACAATCACACACAATTTGTAATCCAGAGCCAGGAGGTGCAGTTCGTGATGATTAAACAAAACAATTAAATCAGATGACACACTTTGATTGAGCTGTTGTTGCAGGGAGCTACCCTGGTGTTTACTCATGCTACCCCGTACAGGACACAGAATGGACGAAATGGATCCTGCAGGATAACTTGCTGATTTGCCAGGAGAAGCAGGGCCCACACGATCCACCGTGGTGTTGTTCCTGTTTGTGATGTTGAACGGGGGCTGATCCCCAGGTAGGTCTCTCATCGATGGTCTTCTGTGTGGTGTGAGTAGCTGGCCGGGCCGAAGTGGCAGGGTCCAGGCTGGGTAAGACAGTTCGGATATCAGTCTGGGAATGCTGGATGCAGCTTCCCGCAAGCGTAGCACAATTAAACAGTGGGGAACCAAATCACGACCCACTATTAGCAAACAGCACATTTATACTAAAGCAATCACCATACCACAATGCGGATAGCAGTCTGACAGCAATATCTTTGTCTCTGAACAAAACTGGGAATTTTGTGGCAACTGGAAGTCCTGACAGGCCGATCGCGTACAGCAAATCTTCAGTCTTCTTCAGATTTAAATCTGGTCACTCTTCAGTGGCTTTGTCACACTCCAATTCAGATACAGTCCGATTGCTAAGCCTTTCAAAGGAGTCCCTCTGAAGGAACAGCAGGCAGACAGGCCAAACCCAGCCTTTCCACCAATCTCCCACGTGAACTACGCAGAAACAGCTATTCGAATCTCTCGAGTTGTTCACTCTCCAAACTCTACCTCCAGACTGAATCACTGCAGCAGGCAGCTTGGGAATTTCCCTTCGGTCCAGAAGGTTTGATTTACTGATTCATCTGTCTGTCAAAAGCAAGGGCTCCCCCTCCAAGTGCGTTTAGGTGCCAAAGTCTCAAAAACTACAATTCTTACAGAAATTCACTCCCACAAGACCCCTGGGGACAGACTCCATTTTAGGGTCCCCAAAGGTACTGATTGGCCCATTCTGGCAGTCCAGGACCAAGATGGTGGTGCTAAACAGAATTGTCCATTCTGCAAAGAAGGCAGGTTAGACAAATTACAATATCATTGCTATTCTAATAGATAATCAGCAAATAAGTACAGCTTCTAATAGAGCTCCCTCTGCACAAATAGCGATGGCAGAACGGAGCAATTATCTGGCAGCCCAGGTGGGACTCAAGCATAGAAACACTCAGCCCCCTCTCAGATTAAATAAGCACCATGTTATAGGCAGCTCTTAAAGAGACAGAGCACAGAGGCATTAAGGCACTCACATACAACACTTTTAAAATGCTAAGGCACAGGATACTAGCCTGGCAGTGGGCATTTAGGCAAGCCCAAGGAGGACTTTTGGGAACCCCCATTTTGGGGGTTACACCCTTCTACGCCTGGAAAAACTTGGTGTCTGCGTCAAGTCTACACCATCACAATATTGAAGAAGCAATATATATGAGACATACGTGACATTAGCATACTATGTAGATAATATCTGATGCATCAGTTAATGTAAACTTATCACATTACTATACATTTCACTATACCATATCTTCATTGACATGCATGTTTCATACATTCTATACCGATTCTATTATGATTAACATACTATGAACAGTTACTTATGACTTCACATTATAACTTCTTGTACAGTAAACAATGTAGAAGGGGGCCCTTCCCTATCAGCTAACTTGGGGCTAGATGGGACAGGGACACCATGTTCTGAAGGAAGAACAATTAATCGGGAGGTGGCAGTTAAGCTCAATTTGGGCAGTGACCTCTTGGGAACATAAACACCTTTATGGACCACATTGAGAGGCAAGTCCTCAGGCCTCCCAGGGGAATCATAACTGAAACATAGCACTGGCTTAACAGGTCGCCCAGATTTTCTGGGGATACAGACACTGGCTCTGGCTTGTCATCATGGGAATTGGACACTTCCTTTTCTTCTTTCGGGGGGGTACCTCTACACTGGAAGAGAAGTTCAGGTTGGGAGCACTGGCAGCTCCGGGCTCAGTAGCTTCTGTTTCCAAAGTACTTAGGTCATTAAGGTTGGTTGTAGAATGCCCTGACTGGTCATCCTCAGGACACCTGGACACACTGGAGTTTTGTGGCATGGAAAGGGCACTGTCCTCACTTTCTCTTGGCTCTGTTAGTTCTGGTGTGTCACCAGGAAGACTCAGAACATCAGCCCCTTCTTCAGGCAAGTCAGACAGTTCTACAAGACACAGAGTCTGCAACCTCAGATGTGATAACTTTGCACCTCACTTTCAGGGGCATTGGTCCAGGGAAGAAGATGTGGGATTAGGGAGTTCAGAAGGCCCAGCATCATACCCACTATTCTGCAGAGGATTGCCTTGAAACAACTGACTCAGTTCATATGAGGGATAATAGGCATTATCACAATCACTCTCATCGGAGACAGATGAGCAGTCATCACTATCACTCTGGGCCTGCTGAGGGGAAGGCCTCAGTTCTGGAACAACACGGACAGGTTGGCTCACAAGTCACTGGCCCAAGGGAAGTATCAGGTGTTGGTTCAGCATCAATAACAACTTGGCCGATGGGCAGTAAGTAATTACGGTGCATGGTCTTAACAGCTTTGGAGTTAATTTCTGGGCGCACCTTGTACACCGGCAGATCATCCAATTTACCAACTACTACACGAGGAAGATGGTGCCATCTATCAGCAATTTTGTGTTTTCCATGCAGTCCCAAATTGTGTAGTAGTACCCTGTCTCTGGGCAACAACTCCTGGGCTTTTATTCGTCGAGCATGTCTTTATTGGCAAGATTTCACTTAGCAGCCATAGGTTGAGCTAGTTGGTAATCATGATTCAACTGATCTTTTAATTTCTCTACATACTGCAAGTAGTTTTTAGCTCGAACCCCATCTGGAGAGACCCCAAAGCAGACATCAACTGGCAGAAAGGCCTCCATTCCAAAAATGAGAAGGTAGGGGGAGAACCCAGTAGAGTCACTTTTGGGGCAATTGTACGCGTGTACCAAGGTGCTAATCTGCTGACTCCATTTATGCTTGCCTTTTGGATGGAGGGTGTCCAGCATGTCCGGAAGGGTGCTGTTAAAGTGTTCTGGTTGAGGGTCCCCCTGCAGGTGATAAGGGGTGGTTCTTGACTTATGCACTCCTCACAGAGAGAACATTTCTTCAATTAACCTACTTTCAAAGTCTCTGCCTTGGTCAGAATGGATCCGCTGGGGAGCACCACAGTGGATAAAGAATTTTTCCACTAGCACCTCGGCCATGGTAGAGGCCTTTTGATCTTTAGTTGGGAAGGCTTGTGCGTACAGTGTAAAATGATCAGTAACAACCAACACATTGCCAATGTTCTTGTGGGTGGGTTCTAAGCACAAGAAGTCTATGCATACCACTTCTAGCGGGGTTCTGGTAGTTATATTGACAAGTGGGGCAGCTTTCTGGGGCAAAGCTTTTCTTTGGAGGCAATGACTGCAGGTCTTTACATGGTTCTCGACATCTGCCCCCATCTTTGGCCAGTAGAATCAGGATTGTACCAAGTTGAGAGTTCTGTCAATACCGAGGTGCCCCATGTGATTGTGGAGGGACCTCAGTACCAGCTGTTTAAAGGCCATGGGTAGGACCAGCTGTTGCTTGTCTACTTGACCATGATGATCCACTGTCTCTCTGTATAACAATTGATCGTGCAACTTTAACCTGGGGCCTTCCTTGAACAATATAGTAGTTCGCAAGTCAGGGGAACGCAACTTGGACACATCTTTCCCCACACGCAGGGAGTCAAGTGCAAGTTGAATAATGGGATCTTGGGATTGAGCTCACTGAATACTGTCATTATCAAACTGAGGTAGTGCACTAATATCTAATGCAGAGAAATGGCAGTAGGCAGCAGGTATGCAGGTATCAGGAGGGCCCAAGCAATCTTCTAGGCAGTCCACTGTGTCTGCAGACATTTGTTCATCTTTATCAAACTTTTGGCATAAATGCTTTGATGTCAGGTTCAGACAATCTGACCCATTTGTCCTTGGAAGCTAGCCTTCATGACAGGGCATCAGCATCAATGTGGTTTAGTCCCAGTCTGTATTCAACAGCATAATCATAAGTTGATAAGGCAGAAAGCCAACGGTGCCGAGTGGCTTCCAATTTAGCTGCAGTCTGCACATACTGTAGGTCAGTGGGTTGTTGTCGGTCTTCACTAATATCTTTGCCCCATAGAGGAACTCATGAAACTGGTCAACTATGGCCTGTTTTAGGGTGAGGAATTCCAACGTGTGGACCGGATAGTTCCACTCTGATGGGGTCGAGCTCCTACTGGCGAAAGCTACAGGTCTCAAGCCATCTTCATAGTCTTGATATAGCACAGCCTCAAGGCCCTGCAAACTAGCATCTATATGCAGAACACAGGGCTTGGTAGGATCTGCATTGGTAAGGACTGGGGCATGGGTGAGCTGTTATATGACTTCAAAGAATGCTGCTTCACATTCGGGTGTCCAGTGAGTCCCAAAAGGCTCACCTATTCAAAAATGCACTTTCTCTTGGTCTTTGTTAGCCCCCTTTTTGTATTTGCAGTTGTTAGGGGGTAGCCTTGGGTAAGGTTAAGGAGCGGTTGAATCACCTTTGAATAGTCTTTGCTGAACCTGCAGTAGTAGCCACAGAACCACAGGAAATTCTGTAGCTCTTTTAGGTTATTGGGCTGGGGCCAAGTGGTCAAAGATTCAGCTTTACTAGGATCTGTCTGTATCCCTTCCACAGACACTATGTGTACCACATATTTCACAGATGTTTGAAAAAAATTGCACTTGTCTATGGATAACTGGAGGCCAAATTCTTCCAAATGATCGAGGACTTTGAACAGTCGGGTCTCATGTTCCTCCTCCGTGCCTCTGAAAACAATGACATCATCCAAGTGCACTAAACATTCCAGCAAGTTCATGTTTTCCACCGCATGTTCCATCAATCTCTGGAAGGTGGCAGGGGCACCCAAAATCCCCTGTGGCATCCTCAGGAATTCATAGAACCCCAAAGGAGAGATGAAGGCTGTTTTCTCATGGTCCTCCGGAGCCATCGGATTCTGATAATATCCGCTGCGGAAATCCAGTGCTGAGAACCACTGACCCCCATTCAGGCAATTCAGGGCATCCTGTATGCATGGCATGGTGTATTGATCTGGGATAGTCCATCAGCTGAGGGTCCGATAGTCCAGACACATCCTCACGGATCCATTCTTTTTACATACCACTACGATGGGGGATGCATATGGGCATCTTGATTCTTGAATAATGCCAGCAGCGAGCATTTCCTGTAGGCGCCTCCCAACATTGTCAATGTCAGCAGGGGCAAGGCATCAGGACCTCTCTCAAAATGGTCAGTCATCATGCAGGCATATGTTATGCTCAGTACCATGGACACACCCCACGTCTCACTCCTTTAGTGAGAACACTTGGTCTCTCTGAGCAAGTTTCCTGCTAATTCGGGTCTTCCATTCGACGGACAAGGGGGAATCACTGAAGTCAAATAAGTCTGGGGTCACTTTCTCCCTTTTGCCAGAGTACTTACTACTAGGTAATACTGCAGTGTCTGTGCAGTGTACTGTAGCCAGCGTACATCCCTGGTTCACACAAACTTCTCTGTCCGACATGTTTCTCACTTGAACCATCACCCGGTGAGCATAGGCATGGGCACGTGCAGGTAGTATACTGGGCTTAACCATCAACCCCTCTGGCAGCTTCCCTTCACCAGGGGTGTCTGTCATCAATATTTTGTTCTTTACATCTCTCCTTAGGCGGACTTCTCCATGGATTGTACACTGGGCGTTGGGTGCCAACACCAAAGAGTCAGGATCCTTTTTCCACACTACCCCCACTGGCTCATCTCGGTCCACTTCATCAGGTTTCTGTTGCAAGTCATAAGCCCTTTTGATTAATGCTGGAATTCTTAGGGCCCATCCAGTCCGTTGCCCTTGTTTCTCATGGCAGAGTTGTGCTAGTCTCCCAAACATGTGGGTGTTTGTTCCAATTAGCAGGAGAACCCCATAATACAGTCCGGTGGGGGTGGGGCACACTAGGGCAAGTGTCTCAACTTGTTCATCTACCCCAGCCACGGTGGTAGGGAATGACAGCCACATCTGGATATGCCCCGAGTACGGATAGGACTTCTCACTCAGCCCCCACACATATAAACCTTCCAAGGGTTGTAGGGGCACATCAGGCAGATGCTTCTGGTACCAATCTTGAAATACTATGGTTACTTGAGATCCACTGTCAAGCATGGCCTATGCGGACACACCGTTCACCGTCATTGTAGTTTCCATTGAGGGGCCCACCACCTTGGACCACTCAGGTGACATGGACTTGCGAATCGACTTTATAGCTGCCTATAACATGCCCACTGACCACAATAATCAACCTGCTGTATCTCTCTGCTATGCAAGCCTAACCTTCACCCTGCCCAGACTAGAGAATGACTTAAATCTCCCACCAATCTTTGACCTGCTCCATAAACCTATCTAAAAGCCCAGCTCTCCAAGAAACACACACGCTGTCTATGTCTGTTGCCAAGTGGTTGTAACTCCCCCGCCCGAGAGGTGTGCTGACTAAGCCTCAAGTTGGTAAAGGTCAAAGTCTGTTTTGCCTACAAGTGAATGGCACGTGGTTAATGGTTAGAAATGGGCTTGGATAGTGGCATTGTGCTCGACCTATGTGGATCCTTATGACAGAGTGCTGCCAGGGTGTTTCCCCTGCAGGAAATAAATATAACCACCACCCTTTATGACAAGAAACACAATAACACAATCCTCTACCCACTTATCACCCTAACCATGCAAATAAACAGCAAGGCAATAGTGGCAATATATGTCAGCAGTTGTAAATAATTTTTTTTTTTTTTTGGTGGGGGGTTTGGAGAACAATGTAGGGACATGAAAGTAAAGGTAAAAATAAGTATCTATTCCCCTGCCAAGAGCCAGGTGTATCTTGTAAAATGTGTACTCTATCAACCATGTAATGTACCACATCTTGCTATGTTTGTCTGTTACTGTCTATTCCACATTTTTCCCCTCCCCCAGGATGCATCTGGAATCGAGCGCTGCACCGCTCAGTATGCCTTCCTGGTAAAACTTTTAAATAAATAAATAAAATAAATAAACAAAGGCAGCACTTTGCAACCCAGTGTTCACCCCTCCCTTCCTCTGAGTGAACTGTGTTTCCCATCACTCTCTGTTGCCTATCCGGTCCCAGTATAAAGACATTAAAGAGGACCGGTCCCAACACTGATCCCCGAGGCACCCCAATGGTCATCCTTCCTTCCTCTGAGTGAACTTCATTAACTACCACCCTCTGTCACCTGTCCCCCAACTAGTTTCTTACATAGCTTACCATCTTTGGACCCAATCCTAAGCTACTCAGCTTGCTTACTAGCTTTCTATGTGGAAGAGTGTCGAAAGCCTTACTGAAATCTAGGTAGGGCACATTCACTGCTCCACCATGATTTGATACCCTGTTGCTAGCCTTGCTTGTAGAGCAGAAAGCAGCTAACTAAAAGAAGCTACATTTTCTTCTTAATTTAAAACTTATATCTCAGTAGGAGTCAGTGTCAGTTAAGATTAAGTAGACAGATAACTTTATTAGAAGTAGAAGGGGTCTTATTTAAGGTTAAAAAGAAAGAAAAGAAAAGAAAGAAAGGCAGTGTGTTTTGTGAAGGGAAAGGTACTGTATCAGGTGACTTTGCTAAACCAGTAGGAGGAAAGAGAGCTTACCTGGGAGTGTGGTTTAGACACTAGAAAAGCAGGTGAGTCAAATTACAACTTCCTGTTGCTAGCCTTGCTTGTAGAGCAGAAAGCAGCTAACTAAAAGAAGCTACATTTTCTTGTTAATTTAAAACTTATATCTCAGCAGGAGTCAGTGTCAGTTAAGATTAGGTAGACAGATAACTTTATTAGAAGTAGAAGGGGTCTTATTTAGGGTTAAAAAAAGAAAGAAAAGAAAGAAAGAAAGGCAGTGTGTTTTGTGAAGGAAAGGTACTGTATCAGGTGACTTTGCTAAACCAGTAGGAGGAAAGAGAGCTTACCTGGGGGTGTGGTTTAGACACTAGAAAAGCAGGTGAGTCAAATTACAACTTTCTGTTGCTAGCCTTTTTTCTTACCAATTGCCCTCCATCCCACCCCTTCACCCACCCACTCAAAGCCAGTTCTACTTTTATAGCCACTGGATTTAACTGTCAACAGGAACTTCCTGTTTGGCAGTAGGAAGAAAAGGATCATAGAGAAACATTGGTTTTGTCAACCCTGAAGTAGAAAAAGTAGCTTACTCTCCCCCCCTAGCTGCTGGTAGTTTGATATTGAGCAAGGAGGAAGGAGACTACTGAAGAAGATAGGAAGTTGCTGTCCCAGAACAAGAAGGGTGAGAGTTGTAAGGAGAGGAGAGAGTAAGCTTCCAGAGAAACAGTAGGGGGACACAAAATAAGACATGATAGGAGTGGTGCAGTGCAATGGCTGTGGGGCGGCAGTGTTCCGGGAGACATTCTGGAGGCTGCGATGCTGCCCCATTTGCAGGCACCCTCTGGTCTGAGAGAGGAGGTTGCCGTCCTCCAGGCTGACCTGGCTAGGATTCACAAACCCTCCCCAACTCCAGGGACCACCAGGGCCAATGCCACTACCTCAGAGGTTGCCAAGAAAGAGGAGTGGCTGGACCAGGGTGGGCTCAAGGAGGAGAGGGTGGTGGAACAGAGTTGCATCCTCCAGCTGTACCTCTTCACAATTCATTTACTCTTCTGGTGGATAGTGGTTCCTCATGGAGGCACCTGCAGTGGAGACCAAGGAGGATGCTGGGAACCTTCACAAAGGAGACCCAAAGGAGGGTGGCATGGGACCCCACAGGAAGGAAACAACTCCTGGTGGGGACTCAATCATTAGGGGGTAGAATTGGGGAGGATGGGAGAGGAAGTAAGGTGCCTTCCTGGCGCCATGGCTTGGAGGGACAGGAAGCGAATCCTCAGGATCGTGGGAGGAGCTGCATGAGGGAGGGAGCTGGATGTCATTGTCCACCTGGGGACAAATGACCTGGCTAGGAATGGGATCAGAGCAGTGCAAGAGGAGTTTGTAGAGTTGGGAAGGGGCCTTAGACAAGTAGTGCATACGGTAACCTTTCCTCGGAGGTGCTGCCTGTCTATGGCAAGGGAGATGTTAGGGCACTTCTCACCAGGGAATTCAATGAGTGGTTGAAAACTGTGTGGAGCTCAGGGTTTGGCCTCATTGGGGACTGGGGAGCCACCTGGAGGAATGCAGACCCTATACTGGTGCGATGGTCTGCATCTGTCCAGGGGGGAACCAGGATCCTAGGTGAGAGGTTTAAATGCTTCATTGGCAAGCATTTAAACTAGCCAAGGGGAGGCACTGAAAAGGAGCTGGGAAATCTGAGCCTCCCCCCACAAAACATGGTGATTAGTGAGGTAAACACCAAGGTACAGAAGTTATTAGGGAGCAGAACAGATTTAAATGTAAAAAAAGGCAAAGGCAGTAAGGACAGAAATGGGGCTAAAAGGGGTAAGGCTATCAAAAAGTGGAGGGTGATGAGTACCAATGCCCGTAGTCTGTGTAACAATCTCCCTGAACTAGTGGCCTTGATGGAAGAGGGTTGCCTGGATATTGTGGCAGTCACAGAAACATGGTACACAGAGAACCATGACTGGGATGTCAACATACCAGGATACACAATCTACAGGAGGGACAGGGAGGGTAAAAGAGGAGGAGGAGTAGCTCTCTATGTAAAAGAAGGGATCAAAGCAACAGAACTAAAGAGTAAACAGGGAGCAAATGAGGCACTTTGGGTCACCCTGGAGACAGGAAATGGCACCACAATCCGCATGGGGGTTGTATACAGACCCCCATCTCAGGGGAAGGGAATGGACAAGGAAATGATAGAAGGCTTTCTTAGAATGGCAGAAAAAGGGGAGATATTGTTGATGGGGGACCTGAATATGCCAGATGTTAACTGGAGCACCTATGCTGCAGGCACATCCAAGAGCAGGGTCATTCTTGATGCCCTACAGGGGGCATGTCTCAGACAGCTAGTATTGGAACTGACTCGGGAGGGAGCAATCTTAGACCTGGTACTTTCAAATGGGGATGGAGAAAGAATCTCAAATTTAGAAGTGGGTAGCCATCTGGGAACAAGTGACCACCAAACAGTGTGGTTCATGATAAACACAGCCATACAATCAAGCCATACAAAAGCAAGAGTATTAGACTTTAGGAGGGCTGACTTTGGGAAAATGAGAGAGTGCCTCAGAAAAACACTAGCAAACAGGCAAGAAGGAGGGGTGGAGGAACAATGGGGAGTGATCAAAACAGCCATCAAAGAGGCAACAAGCCTCTGCATAAAAAAAATCAATAAAACACAACGAAGGAAAAAACCGCTATGGTTCACAAAAGAGGTGGCAGGGAAGGTTAAAGAGAAAAGGGCCGTATTCAGGAAATATAAGGAAACACAGAAGGAGCAGGACAGAGAACTTTATCAGTTAAAGCAGAAAGAGGCTGGGAAGGTAGTCAGAATAGCAAAGGCCCAAACCGAAGAAAGGATAGCCAATTCTGTTAAGAAGGGGGATAAGACCTTTTATAGGTACATTAGGGAGCGAAGAAAGACCAAAGGAGGGATACTGAAGCTTAATAAAGGGGAGGGAATCTGGGTAGAGGGTGACAGTGAAAAAGCAGGGTTACTGAACAAATATTTCTGCTCAGTATTCACAAAGGAAGAGGAGGGAGAGTTACCTAAACCAAACAAGAGAAATACTCTGAAGACGGCGGTCAATACCAGTCCATTTACAGAAGAAAGGGTTCTGAAAGAACTAATAAAATTGAAGGTGGACAAAGCAATGGGGCCTGATGGGATTCACCCAAGAATTCTAAAAGAACTAAGGGTAGAACTAGTGACATCGCTGACTACTGTCTTTAACAAATCATGGGAGGATGGGGTGGTACCCAAGGACTGGAGATGGGCAGATGTAATTCCTCTTCACAAAAGTGGGAGCAGGACAGAGGCAGGAAACTACAGACCAGTTAGTTTGACCTCAGTGGTAGGGAAAATGACGGAATCACTTCTGAAAGAAAGAATTGTTGAGTACCTAGAGGCCATTGGGGCACAGGACCTGAGGCAACATGGATTCACGATGGGAAGGTCGTGTCAGACGAATCTAATAGATTTCTTTGACTGGGTGACCAAAGTAGTAGATCAGGGAGGGGCTGTGGACATGGCCTACCTAGATTTTAGCAAGGCATTTGATACAGTCCCCCACAAAAGATTAATACACAAGATAGCCAGCCTTGGAATGGGTCCCAAGGTGGTAGCCTGGGTAAAATTGGCTGACAACAGGACACAAAGGGTAGTAGTAAATGGAGTACACAGTGAAGAAAGGAGGGTTACTAGTGGAGTACCGCATGGTTCAGTACTGGGACCGGTCCTTTTTAATGTCTTTATAAGTGACATTGCAGAGGAACTGGAAGGAAAAGTATGTCTCTTTGCAGATGACACAAAGATCTGCAACAGGGTTGATACACAGGATGGAGTGGAAAGGATGAGAAGGGACTTGGCAAGGTTGGAGGAATGGTCAAATGTATGGCAGCTCAGATTTAATGCAAAGAAGTGCAAGATAATGCACATGGGAAACAAAAACCCAGGGGAAGCGTACACAATGGGGGGTGAGATACTGACAACAGTAAAAATAGAAAGGGACCTGGAGGTAATTATATCAGATGACCTAAAGGTGGGCAAGCAATGTGAGAAGGCAGTAAGGAAGGCTGGAGGGATACTGGGATGCATAGGAAGAGGCATCAATAGTAGAAAACAGGAAGTTGTTATCCCTCTGTACAGACAGTTGGTGAGACCCCATCTGGAGTACTGTGTGCAGTTCTGGAGACCCCATCTCCGCAAAGACATAGACAGAGTGGAGGCTGTCCAGAGGAGGGCAACCAAAATGGTGCAGGGTCTGCACCAGAAGACATACTGAAGAAAGACTAAAGGAGCTTAATATGTATACTGTTGAGGAAAGAAGGAGAGAGGGACATGATAGAAACTTTCAAGTACCTCAAGGGATTAACAAAGTCCAAGAGGGTAGCATCTTGAGAAAAAGATGTGCAAGAACAAGGGGCACAATTTGAAGATAGAGGGGGGCTCAGGGTAATGTGAGGAAGTATTTTTTCACTGAGAGGGTTGTGGATGCATGGAACAGCCTCCCTGAGGAGGTCGTGGAGTCAAGAACAGTGGGGACTTCAAGAATGCATGGGACAGGCATAAGGCAGTCCTAAGGGTGGGTAAGAGGAAGTAAGCTGTTGATTAACTAGGATCTGCAGCTTATCTGTTAGGTAGGAAAATGGGCAGACTAGGTGGGCCAAGCGGTCCTTATCTGCTGTCAAATTCTATGTTTCTATGTTTCTATGTAACCCAGTCTAAGGAATCTATTAAATTTGTTTGACATGACCTACCCCCTGTGAATCCATGCTACCTAATGTCTTGAAACCCATTGAATTAAGGATATTCTGCAATCCTTTCCTTCAGCAGAAACTCTATTAACTTTCCCACCACTGAAATCAGGCTGACTGGTATATAATTGCCAGTTTATTCTCTGCTACCACTTTTGTGTAGTGGGACTACATCTGTCCTCCTCCAGTCCTATGGAACTACTCCTGATTCTAATGAGCTCTTAAATAGGACTGCCAGAGGTGCAGCTGGTACTTTCCTGAGCTCCCTCAATGCCCTTGAAGGCACCCTGTCTGGCCCCATTTCTCTGTCCTCTTTCAGATTAACAAGTTCCTTCAGGACACTCTCCACTGAAAATGGACTACTGTCACCTCCCACCCTCCAATGCTTCTGTTACATTTTTGTGTCCCTTCCCCTTCTCTTTTCTCTGTGAACACCGTACACAAGTATTTATTCAGGATGTCTGCCTTTTTCTGGTCCTCCTCTGCACAGTCCCCCCTTCCCTTTTTAATCTTATGATCAGGCCCTAGTCTTCCTCCTTTCGCTTACATACCTGAAAAATGTCTTACTCCCCTTCATCACTGCCTGGACTATTGTCTCTTCAGTTTGCAACTTTGCACTCCTTTCTGCTTCCTCTGTTTTCCTTTACACACCTCCATGTCCCCTTCCTTCTGCATCTCCTTATATGTTCTAAATGCTACCCTTTTAGCCTTTACCTTTTCTGCTACCTCTGTTGAGAACCATAGTGATCTCTTTTTCCTCTTGCTTTTGCTTACTTGCTTGATGCAAAGGAGTGTTGCCTTCCCTATGGCTCTTTTTAGCTTTGTCCACTGTTCCTCCAACCCACCCAAGTCATCCCCACCTGTCAGATCATCCCTGAGGTATTTGTCCATCTTTTTAAAGTTTGTCCTCCTGAAGTCCAGGACCCTCACCCTTGTATGGTTCAATACTATAGCTGTCCTTATACTAAACCACACTGTACGGTGATCGCTGTTTCCCAGGTGGCCTACTACCTTAACATCTGCAGCACTGTGCCTGTTAGTGAGTACCAGGTCTAGTACTGCCCCCTCACGAGTGGATTCTGTATGGTATACACTTATTCTGTACTAAAGTTAAATAAATGAAATAAAGTTGGATGTTAGACATGTGAATGAGCCCACAATGGGACTCCAATAGTATAGGAGAGTTGTTGACCATAGAAACATAGAATTTGACGGCAGATAAGGACCACTTGGCCCACCTAGTCTACCCATTTCCCTACCTAATGCATAGGCTACAGATCCTAGTTAACCAACAGCCTACTTCCTCCTACCCCCCACTAGAATTGCCTTATGTCTGTCTCATGCATTCTTGAATTTCTCCACTGTTTTTAAGTCCACTACCTCCTCAGGAAGGCTGTTCCATGTATCCACAGCCCTCTCCATGAAAAAATACTTCCTCACATTACCTTTGAGCTGTCCCCCAATTATCTTCAAATTGTGCCCCCTTGTTCTTGCACATCTCTTTTTCTGAAATATGCTACCATCTTGGACTATGTTGATTCCCTTGAGGTACTTGAAGTTTCTATCATGTCCCCTCTCCCTCTCTCCTCAGTGTATACATATTATGCTTCTTTAATCTCTCTTCGGATGTCTTCTGGTACAGACCCTGCACCATTTTAGTTGCCCTCCTCTGGACAGCCTCCATCCTGTCTATGTCCTTGTGGAGATGGGGTCTCCAGAACTGGATGCAGAACTCCAGATGGGGTCTCACCAACTGTCTGTACAAAGGGATAACAGCTTCCTGTTTTCTACTGGTGATGCCTCTCTCTATGCATCCCAGTATCCCACCAGCTCTTCTTACTGCCTTCTCACATTGCTTGCCCACCTTAAGGTCATCTGATATGGCTACCCCTGGTCCCTTTCCATTTCTGTAGTTGTTATTATCTCACCCCCCATTGTGTACTCTTCCCCTGGATTTTTGATTCCCAGGTGCATTACTTTGCACTTCTTTGCATTGAATCTAAGCTGCCATATATGTGACCATTCCTCCAACCTTGCCAAGTTCCTTTGCATCCTCTCCACCCCACCTTCTGTATCAACCCTGCTGCAGATCTTTGTGTCATCTGCAAAGAGACATACTTTTCCTTCCAGTCCCTCTGCAAAGTCACTTATAAAGACATTAAAGAGGACTGGTCCCAGTACTGAACCCTGCAGTACCCCACTAGTAACCCCCCTTTCTTCAGAGTAAACTCAGTTTACTATTACCCTCTGTATCCTGTTGTCCAGCCAATTTTTAACCCAGGCTACCACCTTTGGAACCACTCCAAGGCTGGCTAACTTGTATATTAATCTTTTGTGTGGGACTGAGTCAAATGCCTTGCTAAAGTCTAGGTAAGCCATGTCCACTGCCCCTCCCTGGTCTACCACATTGGTCACTCAGTCAAAGAAATCTATTAGATTTGTCTGACATGACCTTCCTGCTGTAAATCCATGCTGCCTTGGGTCCTGTGCCACACTGGCCTCTAGGAACTCAACAATTCCTTCCTTCAGAAGTGATTCCATCATTTTCCCTACCACTGAGGTCAAACTAACAGGTCTATAGTTTCCTGCCTCTGTCTTGCTCCCATGTTTGTGAAGGGGAATCACGTCTGCCCTCCTCCAGTCCTCCAGTACTACACCATCCTCCCATGATTTGTTAAAAAGGGAGGTTAGCGGTGTCACTAATTCTGCCCTTAGTTCTTTTAGAATTCTTGGGTGAATCCCATCAGGCTCCATTGCTTTGTCCACCTTCAGTTTTAAGAGTTCTTTCAGGACTCTTTCTTCTGTGAATGAACTGGTATCGACCTCCCTATCCAGAGTGCTTCTATTCTTTGATTTAGGTACCTCTCCCTCCTCTTCTTTTGTGAATACTGAGCAGAAGTAATCATTCAGTATCCCTGCTTTTTCATTGTCATCCTCTGCCCACCATCCCTTCCCTTCCCTTTAGTAAGCCTCACTATCCCTTCCTTCATCTTTCTTCACTCCCTAATGTACCTATAAAAGGTTTTATCCCCCTTCTTAACTGAGTTGGCTATCTTTTCATCAGTTTGGGCTTTGCTATTCTGACTGCCTTCCCCTCTTCCTTCTGCTTTAACTGGTACAGTTCTCTGTCCTGCTCCTTCTGTGTTTCCTTATACTTCCTAAATGCTACCTTTTTCTCCTTAACCTTCCCCGCCACCTCTTTTGAGAACCATATTGTTTTTTTCCTTCGTTTTGCTTTGTTGATTTGCTTCACACAAAGACTTGTTGCCTCTGTGATGGCTGTTTTAATTTTTCCCCATTGTTCCTCCACCCCTCCTTCTTGCCAGTTTGCTAGTGCTTTTCTGAGGCACTGTCCCATTTTCCCAAAGTCAGTCCTCCTAAAGTTCAGCACTCTTGCTTTTGTATGACTCAACTCTATGGCTGTGTTTACTGTGAACCACACTGTTTTGTGGTCACTTGTTCCCAGATGGCTACCCAATTCTAGATCTGAGATCCTTTCTCCATCCCCATTTGACAGTACCAGGTCTAAGATTGCTCCCTCCCTAGTGGGTTCCACCACTAGCTGTCTGAGGCATGCTCCCTGCAGGGCATCAAGAATTAACCTGCTTTTTGATGTGGCTGCAGCCAGGGAGCTCCAGCTAACGTCTGACATGTTCAGGGCCCCCATCAACAATAACTCCCCTTTTTCTGCCATTCTAAAGATGCCTTCTATCATTTCCTTGTCCATTGCCTCCCCCTGAGATGGGGGTCTGTATACCATCCCTGTGTGAATTGTGGTGCCATACCCTGTTTCCAGGGTAACCCACAGTGCCTCCTCTACTCCCTGTTTATCCTTTAGTTCGGTTGCTTTGATCCCTTCCCTTACATAGAGAGCTACTCCTCCTCCTCTTTTACCCTCCCTGTCCCTCCTGTACATTGTGTATCCTGGTATGTTGACATCTCAGTCATGGTTCTCAGTGTACCATGTTTCTGTGATTGCCACAATATCCAGATGTCCCTCTTCTGTCAAGGCTACTAGTTCAGGGAGCTTGTTAGACAGACTATGGTCATTGGTACTCATCACCCTCCATTTGTTGATGGCCTTACCCCTTTTAGCCCCATCCCTGTCCTTACTGCCTTTTTCTGCATTTATACCTGTCCTGCTCCCCCATTAACTTTTCTACCGTGGTGTTTACCTCTCTAACTACTGTGTTTTCTGGGGGGAGGCTGTGGTTTATTATTTGATTTGATTGAACCTCATTTGATGGGTTTAATGTACCATTCTCAGACAGCATGAGATTGGACAATGTTCACCACTTTAAGTACCTTGGAGTACACTTAAAATCTGAGATAACCATTAAGGAGACACCTCACTTACTTGACTAAATCACTTAATCAAAAGATTAAGCTAACTGAACAGGACAAAGGGCTTTTTAAGTGGCCAAGAAAAGTAACTATAGGAATGCAACATCTCATGCCAATTTTACATTATGGCTCTTTTATTTATGTTCAAGTTACTACATCTGAATATAATAGATGTGTTCTCTTTAACAGAATCACCAAATTTTCTCACTGAGTCCCCAGTAGATTGCATCACAGCACTGTCTATAGTAAACTATAATACCTCTCTCCTGAGCTTAAAAATAAAATTATGTTTTTTAACATTGTCCATCGGAAACTTGACAGTATGTGTCCAGCCTGCCTGTGTGATATACTTCTACCATCTCAAAGCAATTTTAACTCCTGATCTCAAAACAAGAAGCTCTTGAACACAGAAACATAGAACTTGTCAGCAGATAAGGATCACTTGGCCCACTTAGTCTGCCCATTTTCCTCTACTTACAGTATCACCGTAGACTCAGCTCGATCTCCTGCTCTTTCTCCCACCCCGTTTCTTTGCACTAAGATTCCCTTCTGCCTATCCCATGCATTCTTGAAGGCTACCACTGTTTTTTCCCCCACCACCTTGGCTGGTAGGCTGTTCCAGTATTCCACTACTCTTTCGATGAAGAAGTACTTGCTCACATCTCTCCTGAATCTGTACCCCTCCAACTTCATAGCATATCCCTTTGTTTTTGTACATCTTTTTTTCTGAAACATACTTTACTTCTGTACCTTATTTACCCCCTTTAGGTATTTAATGGCCTCTATCATATCCCCCAACTCTCCCTCCTCTCTTCTGGGGTGTACATGTTGCATTCCTTTAGTCCCTCAGTGTATGGCTATTGATGCAGACTCTGAACCATTTTAGTTGCCCTCCATTGGACTGCCACTACTCTGTCTGTGTCCTTCCAGAGATGTGGCCTCCAGAACTGTACATAGTATTCTAAGTGAGGTCTTACCAGTGATCTATACAGAGGCAGCACCACCTCCCTCTTTCTGCTGTTGACACCTCTCCATATGCACTCCAGCATCCCACCAGTTCTCCCAACTGCCTTGTCGCACTGCCTGGTCATCCTTTGGTCACCAAAGATTATTACCCCTAGGTCTCTCTTCCCTGCTTGGTGGTCATCAGTAACACACCCCATTCTGTACTCTGCCTTTGAGTTTCTGCCCCAAATGCATTATTTTGCACTTTTTACATTCGCTTGCTCGCATGCACAAGGAACGTTTTGGGAGAGTAGCACACTTGGAGGTGTGCCTCTCCCATCCAATGCACTGCTCCCTTGAGCAGGCGTGGTGGTCCTGCACCAACTGGGTGCAGGAGCTCAGTATGACAGCAGTGTTCCTCTGCTTCAAAGGAAAACACTGTGCCATACTGAGTGCCACCGCCATCCCTCCTTGCATCACGCCGCCCTCAAGACGCGGTCATGCCGCCCCAAAGCTTTCCTGCCATGCTGGGAGCCCACCCATTGTGGCAAACGTTGTTTGTTTTGCTGACGGGGTGCCCAATCCCCGGCCGGCCTCGGCCCCCAGGTGAGTTTGCCGACGGGGTGCCCAATCTCCCGTCGGCCTCGGCCCTCCACACATCTTGTGCCATGCTGGGAGCCCACCCCAGCGTGGCAAACATCCCACGTTGTCTTTTTTTTCAAACTTGTAAAATAAAAACAGTTCCCGGCGCTGCCTCCCAGCCCCCACAACCCGCACCCACCCACTGCGCACCCAGCCTCCCACACCCCCACCCCATACTTACCTCCTGACTCGCGCGACGCCTGCGTGGACTGGGAACATGTCTGCACTCTTCAAAGCCAATCGCCGAACTGAGGAAATGCCGCAAGCTGTATAATGGGCTGCCATAGGGGGTTTCAACTTTATTGCATATCTGTTTGTTTATTTTTGCACCAAATTTTCAACATGGTTAGGGACCTTCTTCATGAATGATGTCACTGTCATGGCGTTATTCAGGCCCAAAGGTGATTTCCGAGGCACTGCGCAGTCACTGCGCGAAATCACCCTTTGGCCTTGAATAATGCCAAGACAGTGACATCATTCATGAGAAGGGGTCCCAAAAAATCCATGTCGCAAATTTGGTGCAAAAATTCTAAATAATGACTGTTTTATGAGCGTGCGTTGCGCAGTTCCTACGCAGGCTCGTAAGTTCACGAATTTTCAATATTTTCACTCCAGATTTTCAACATTGCCATTTTATCACACCTTCTTATGAGTTGTACAGCTGTCATTTTTCACATCTCACCCAAAACATGTTTCCGCCCATGTAGCGCACAATGCTGCAGTCGGTGTGCGAAATCAATGTATGGAACACATTAAGAAAATCACAGTGACACTGTTCATGAGCAGAGGTCTTAAAATGGCTATGTTGAAAATTTGGTGAAAAAATTCCTAAAAATGACTGTTTTACGTGCGTGCATTGCGCAGTTCCTCACGCTTCGTCACGCTTTGGGACTTTTCAATATTTGCACCCAGATTTTCAACATTGCCATTTTACCACACCTCCTCATGAGCAGTACAGCTGCCATTTTCACATCCTGCCCAAAATGTGTTTCCACCCATGGCGCAAATGGCGCAGGCCGGTGTGCAACTCAGTGTATGGGACACATTAAGAAAATCACAGTGTCACTGTTCATGAGCAGAGATCTTAAAATGGCTATGTTGAAAATTTGGCAAAAAAATTCCTACAAATAACTGTTTTATGAGCATGCGTTGTGCAGTTCCTACGCACGCTTGTAAGTTTGCGAATTTCCAATATTTTCACTCCAGATTTTCAACATTGCCATTTCACCACACCTCCTTATGAGCAGTATAGCTGTCATTTTTCACATCCTGCCCAAAACGCCTTTCTCCATCTAGTGCAATAATGCTGCCAGTCGGTGTATGGAAATCAATGTATGGGACACAGAAGAAAATCACAGTGACAGTGTTCATTAGCAGAGGTTTAAATGGCAATGTTGAAAATTTGGTGAAAAAAATTCCTAAAAATGACTGTTTTACGGCGATGCGTTGCGCAGTTCCACTTGCAGCTCGTGGGTTTGCCAATTTTCAATATTTCCACCCAGATTTTCAACATTGACATTTTACCACACTTCCTTATGAGCAGTACAGCTGTCTATTTTCACATCCTGCCCAAAACATGTTTCCGCCTATGTAGCACCACAATGGGTAACAAAAGGTCATGCTGACAATTTATTGTGCAAATACCAGCAATCGCACAGGGCATTAGGGTAAAGCACCATACATGCCAAATACCACTGCAAATACCTGCAAGCGAACGTTCGGCATTGGACAAATGCTTGTTTTGTATTGAAACCCAGCTGTCATACCCTTGACAACTACTCAAGTGTTCTCATGTCTTTGCTTATCCTCCCCCACCCCCCTGCATATCAACCTTTTGCAGATTTTGGTGTCATCTACAAAAAGGCAGACCTTACCATCCAACTCCTCTGAAATGTTGCCATTAAAGACATTAAAGAAGACTGGTCCCAGCACTGATCCCTGAGGTACCCCAGTGGTCACCCTCCCTTCCTCTGGATGAACTTCATTTCCCACCACCTTCTGTCACCTATCCCCTAACCAATTTCTTACCCAGTTTACCACCTTGACCTATCCTAAGCTACCCAGCTTGTTTAATAGTCGCCTGTATGGAATGGTATTGAACATCTTACTGAAATCTAGAAAGGCCACATCCCTGATCTAATTCCTTGGTCATCCAATCAAAGAAATGTATCAGATTGTTTTGACATTACCTCCCACCCATCCATGCTGTCTCAGGTCTTGTAACTCATTAAATTCAAGATATTCTGCTATCCTTTCCTTCAGCAGTGATTCCATTAACTTTCACACCACCAATGTCAGGCTGACTGGTCTATAATTGCCAGCCTCCTCCCTGCTACCACTTTTGTGAAGTGGGACTACATTTGCCCTCCTCCAATCCCCTGGAACTACTCCTATTTCAAGTGAGTTGTTAAATATGACTGTCAGAGGTGCAGCCAGTACCTCTCTGCTTCTTCCAGTACCTTAGGATATACCCTGTCTGGTCCCATTGCTTTGTTCACTTTCAGATTAGTGAATCCCTTTAGGACTCTCTCTCTTGTGAAAAAGAGCTGGTGTCCACCTCCCTCCCTTCAGAGTGCCTGTTAATTTTTTGTGGCCTCTCCCCTTCTTCTTCTGCTGTGAGCACTGAACAAAAGTATTTCCTCAGGGTGTCTGCTTTTTCCTGGCCCCCCTCTGCACTGTCCCTCCCATCACTTTTTAACATTACAATTCCTCCCCAGGTCTTCTACTTTTCACGTACATACCTAAAAAATGTCTTAAAGAAAAGATAAATTGCACATACCCCAATAATGCAAAGCATTGTGGGAAGCATATGCAAATACCCATGAATTAATTTGGACTGGCTCAACTTTAAGCAGAATTGTATGGTGCCAGAAGGCCTCACAATACAATCAGCAAAGGCTGAAAACAACAGACACAGACACGTGTTTTGTCCTCATTTGGACTCATCAATGTGCCATATCTGTACCTCAGCCCAAGAAGAGCTAGCCAGCCACCCTATAGGGGATCTTATTGGTTTGGTTCATGGGCAGCCTAAAGTAGAGCGAGAAGAGGCAACAAAAGAACCCCAGATCAAATGCACTGGGGCAAGGGTTATCCTGGAGGATAAAAATGTCTTGCCCCCTTTCACTAATGCTTGGGCTATTCTGTCTTCAGTTTGTGCCTTTGCGCTCCTTACTTCTTTCACTGCTTCGCTCTGTCCTGATACACCCCTCTCTTGTCCTTTTTCTATCTGCTTATATCTTCTGAATGCCACCCTTTCAGCCTTTACCTTTTCAGATACCTCCTTTGAAAACCACAGCGATCTCTTTTTCCTCTTACTTTTACTCACTTGTTTGACATAGAGGTTTGTTGCCTTCACTATGGCCCCTTTTTACTTCTCCCACTGCTCCTCGACCCCAGCCAGGTCATCCCCCCTGTCAGTTCATCCTTGAAACATTCCCCCATCTTTATAAAATCTGCCTTCTTGAAATCTTGGACCTTCACCATTATGAGGTTTGATTCTGCAGTTTTCCTTAAGTTGAACCACACTGTACTGTAATCAATGGCCCCCAGATGGCCTCCCACCTTGACTTCTGCAACACTGTCCCTGTTAGTGAGTATCAGGTTCGGTATTGCCCCATTATGAGTGGGTTCACTGACTAGTTGCCTGAGGAATGCCCCCTGCAGGAAATCCAGGATTCCCTGCTTATAGCTGAAGCTGCAGCTGGGAGACTCCAGTCTACATCTGGCAGATTGAAGTCCCCCACTAGCAGCACCTCCACCTTTTCTGACATTATGCTAATAAGAACATAAGAATATAAGAATTTGTCAGCAGAAGGAGACCATGTGGTCCATCTAGTCTGCCTGGGTTTTCTACTCCCCCCATCAATTTGTCTTACTAAGGTGACTATACTATCTATCCCATGCCTGTTTGAATTCACTGACCGTCTTGGCTGCCATTACCTCTAGTGGCAGGCTGTTCCAAGGGTCCACCACCCTCTCCGTGAAAAAGTACTTCCTAACATTTGTTTTGAATTTACCTCCCACCAGGCACATGTTGTGTCCTGTAGTATGTGCAGCCCTGCTTTCCTGGAAGAGGTTCCTGGTTTGTACTGTGTTGATACCTTTAACAAATTTAAATGTCTCAATCATGTCTCCTCTGTTCCTCCTCTGCTTGAGGGAGAATAAATTTAACTGGCTGGGCCTAACTTCGTACGTTTCATGGTGCAGACCCTGAACCATTTTGGTGGCACGTCTCTGCATAGTTTCCAGATGGTCTATGTCCTTTTTTAGGTGAGGTCTCCAGAACTACACACAGTACTCCAAGTGAGGTCTCACCAGGGACCTGTACAGTGGGAGGATTACATCACGCTTCCTACTGGTAATACCCCTACTAATACATCCGAGGATGCTGCTTGCCTTTATTGCGTCTTTTTCGCATTGCTTCCCTACCTTTAAATTGTTTGAGAACATGTCACCAAGATCCCGTTCCAGCTTTGTTTCTTCTAGTAGCTGCCCATCCAGAACATACTTCATGTATGGGTTCCTTCTACCCAAGTGCATGACTTTACATTTTTTAGCATTAAATCTCAACCTCCAGTTCCTGGACCATTCCTCTGGCATCCTGAGATCTGCCTCCATTTCTGCAATCCCTTCCTATGTGTCCACCCTGTTGCAGAACTTTGTATCATCTGCAAAGAGGCAGACTTTCCCTTTCAGTTCTTCAGAAATGTTGCTGATGAATATGTTGAAAAAGATGAGGCCTAGTACTGACCCCTGTGGCATGCCACTTGACACCTTCCCCTCTTGGGACAAGGTGCCATTTACCATAACCCTCTGTGTCTTGCTTGCAGCCAGCTTGTGATCCATTTAGCTGCTTTGTGACCGATGCCAGCTTGCTTCACTTTGTTGGCTAGCCTTCTGTATGGACTGTATCAAAGGCTTTACTAAGGTCCAGGTACACCACAGCCACTACTGCCCCCAGTCTACTTCTCTTGTAACCCAGTCGAAGAATTCTATCAAATTTGTTTGGCATGAGCATCCTGATGTGATGCCATGCTGCTTTGGGTCCAGTTGTCCACTTGCTTTCAGATAGTTAATTACCCTTTCCTTAAGCAATGTCTCCATTATTTTACCCACCACTGAGGTCAGACTTACTGGGCGGTAGTTTCCTTCTACCTCCCTGCTACCACTCTTGTGCAATGGCACAACCTTGGCCCTTTTCCAGTCCTGTGGTACTATTCCCTGTTCCAGTGAACTGTTAAAGAGTTCAGCAAGTGGGCCGGCAAGTTCATCCCTAAGTTCTTTTAGAACTTTTGGGTGTATTCTATCAGGGTCCATTGCCTTGTCCTCCCTTATTTTAGACAACTCCTCAAGGACCCTTTCTTTCATAAAGGGGGATATGTCAGCTCCCCTGGTATAGGGAATTGTCCTGGCTGGCGCTGGACCATTACCAGTGTTTTCCTGTGTGAAGACCGAGCAGAAGAATCTATTGAGAACTTTTGCCTTGTCTTTGTCATGTTCCTCCAGGTGTCCTTCCTTGTTTGCCAGCAATGTTATTCCTCCTTTCCTCTTTCTTTTTTATCGAATGTATTAATAAAATGTTTTGTTCCCCCTTTTCACTTCTTGAGCCAGTTTTTCTTCGATCTAGGCCTTTCTCACCCTAATAGCTTTCCGAGCTTCTTTGAGTTTCTCTTTGTAGGCTTCTTTATCCTTTTCAGACTTGGTCTCCTTGTACTTCGGAAAAGCTTTTCTCTTTTCCCTAACTATAATAGCTACCTCTTTGGAGAACGAGAGGGGGGTCCCTTGCCCTTTTAGACTTGCTAATTTGTTTAGTGCATAGTGCTGTGACTGATGCTATAGCATCTTTTAGCTTTGTCCATTTGTCCTCCACATTCCTTGTGGTATCTGTTGCCTACAGGGGCTTGATCCTTTCCCTCATTTTTGGGAAATCTGCTTTCCTGAAATTGAGCACCCTGGTTCTAGAGTGGCAAGGGTCCTCGGTCTTGCTAATGGAGAATCAGATTGACCTGTGGTTATTGGTACCCAGATTGATCCCCACTTGTATGTCTTATACTCTGGCATTGTTAGTGAGTACCACTTCCAGGATAGCTGATTCTCTGGTGGGAGAAACCACCATTTGATTCAGTCCTGCCACTCTCAAAGCCATGAGGAAGTCTCTACTCCTCTCTAATGGATACCACAACTCAACCAGTACCTTATCTAACTCCTTACCCTGTGCTGGAAGTCTGTAGATTACAGCAGTGTGAATAGTAGCTCAGTTCCCCTTCTCCAGGGATACCCACAGTACCTCTCCCCACCTGTATTCACTGTACCTCTGTCACTTTTATGCTTTCCTTAACATAATGCACCACACCCCCTCCTTATCTTCCCACCCTGTCCATCTTGTACAGAGTATAGCCTGGTATGGCCATGTCCCAGGCATGGTTTTCAGTGCACATGACTCAATAATGGCCACGATATCTTCTGCCATGATGGCCTCTAGGTCTGGATTCTTATTTCCTAGACTTCTAGCATTTACATACATGATCTTCCAGATTTGTTACCACCATGATTATTACCCCTCTTTTTTTCTTTTTTGCCCTCTCTCATTCCTCCCTCTGTTTTTACTGCTGCCATTTCCATTCCTAAGCTACTTCTCTCCCCTCAGGTTCTCCCTAGTTTGTACTTTATCCTTGGGGGGGAGAGCAGTTACTGTTTACCCTATTTTTTATGCCACACCCCTCGTCTAGTTTAAATGTTCACTGAAGTAACATTTAAACAATGCACTGAGGACTGCGGTACCCTTCCTGGATGGAAGCAGAGCCTCACACCTGTAAAGGCCCTTATCCCTCCAGGTTGGACCCCAGTCCCCAATGTAGCCAAACCCCTCTTCTCTGCACCATTCCCTCAACCAGTAGACAAAGCTCCTGGTGCAGAGAGCCATCTCCTTCGTTCTGTCATAGACAGGCAGCACCATAGAGAAAGCCACTGAGAGCGCTACTTGTCTAAGACCACTCTCCAGCTTCCTATATTCCCCTTGCACTATCCCAGCCCCATCTCTAACTAGATCTTTAGTCCCCAAGTGAAGAATAATGTCCAGCTTTGCCTCCCTCCCTCCCTCCCTTCCTGCTGCCATAACGATCCTCATGATCCATCCCTCCAGGCTGTTGTGCCAGTGCCACAAAGGCACCAAACCTCCCTCCCCTCCATTTTCAGTTCTAAGATCTAGCCTACCTCACAGTCAAGCCCCCAACTAGAAGTTGCTTTTTCCTCATCTGGGGTCCTGAACCACCCTTCTGCTACAGAGGACCCCAAATCGCTTGTGTTTAAACTGCAATGGAAAAACATTCTGTTACAGTTAATACCACTAAAACCTTGAATTAGATCCTCTTCAAACTTACAGAACCTGTAGCCTATGTGAACTTTAAGGTCAAGTTAAGCTAGCTTCTACTAGTCAAAAGTTACTGCTTTGGCATTTGCTTAATGCTGTTTACTGCAAAATGTTCTGCATCTTATTGTGCTTGTTTGCTGTGCTTAGTATATCATCCCTGTATACACATTACTGAGTGTACACACCTGGGTTGCACTTGAAAATGGGGGACAGGTTTCTCCAGTGTGCCTCCGTGGTCGACAAATACAACAGATACAAACATACAGTACGTAAAAAAACAAGGTGTGTCAGCATGTGGTCTGAAAACAAAACAAAATGGTAATATTAAATGCATGCTGAAAATAGACAATAAGAATTAAAATTAATGTTTCAACCTTAGGTCTTCTTCAGGAATTATTTAAAAGCTTTTTTCTCTTTCAGATAATTCATGAAGAAGATCTAAGGTCGAAACTTTGATTTTAACTTTTATTTTCTATTTTCAGTGTGCATTTAATATTACCAGGGTAAGGTCTAATTCCCTTTTTCCTTTCTTTCTCATGGGGCTTCATTTGTCATCCCATTTTGTGGAACCCTTGCAGCTTCTCAGGGACCTGTCGCCAGCAGTTTGGCAAAGGCCAACTGCAACATTGAGTATACCACCCTGGAGTCTTCTAATGCCAGGCTGTCATCATGGGGCCCACTAGACCAGGGTACATCGGGGAATCAGGCTACCAGCCCAGATCCTGGTATTAACACTTCCTAAGTCTGAACCAATATTCAGTATTCAAATAACCTTCCTAATTTCAGTGCTTCCTCCATACGCTGTATGCCCACCTGGATCATACCAACTAGAGGAAGCTGTCACAGATTCACTCCACAGGTCAGGCCCTCTACTATAAAGTGCCAACCTCTGAGCACAGTCTTGTGAACAGTGAACAGAACAAGGTAACCCTCTTGTCTGTTTTTGTGAGTTCGGATCAACCTTTGGTCTCAAGTTCTGGAGAGATTCAAACTGTTAACCTCTTGCTAGCACATCCAATGCACAGGCTCAGATATATCTGTCTTCGGGGGGCCAGATATCTTTGCCTAAAGGCACCTAACCAGGCATGCAGAAATGAACCCTTTAATACTTTAATAAAGACCTCAGATTTTAAAACACTTCTCTTTCCAGTTTGGTACCACCATACAAGCTTATGTCTGCTGTCTGCTATAAACATAAATATTTCTTAGCAAAAGAAACCAAATTCAAAGACAGACCAGGTATGCTCTAAAATTAGAGTTTTTACTAAAATATATAATAATATGTCAAAGATACAATACAGAACTCATATCACAAGACATACATATCTTTAAACAAAACAAGGTTTAAAACAGTGCAATTCCTACAACAATATTTAGATTTTGTCTAGCTTTCTAAATACCTGTTTTCAGTGCTCGGATGTTTTCTTGGTCAGTGTCAGATAAAAGTGTCTGTAGTGAAACAGAATAATCTTTAAAAGCTGGTTTTGCCCACTTCTTTTGCATGAGGTCATTTAGCTACTCCCTGTCAAAATATCTAAAAAATGTACTGTATATTTCTATACAACCACAGGATGTAATTTCAAAGTATTAATTCTGCAACCCTAGCATAACTCAATTTCAATGATACGTCTTTTAATTCATGCTGCATCTTCCTTACACAGGCTTCATATGAGCATTTACAACCTCTGACCTCTGTGTAATAACCTGTGTTTTCTCTTCAATGTCATAAACTTTTTTTATGATTTCCCTCCTAACAAAGTTAACTTAAACAACTCTGTAATTAACTCAGAGAAACAGGATCCTTGATTAAAGTCTTCCATACAACACATTGCCTCTAAAAATTGAGTGTGTGTGATACATGCTGTCAGCATTTCTCTTGGCCTGCATCTGTCAGTTGAAATCTGGGGGATTGAGTGAGGTCATTCCTAGGTCATTTGATTTTTCAGCAGAGGCATTCAGTAATACATTTTATATTAAAAAGAAATGATACAGCACTCAGAGCTGTCTGTCTACGTCACAGCAGCAACTACTGTACCCAGCTGGAGACACCTTGAATATATTAACCCCTGCACCAAAGTAGGGACTGGGTTGCACACAAGTACCAATGTTCCATACTAAAATGTAAAATATGTATAAAATGGTCTCCGTCATTCTATTAAACTGAATGCTAGAAGCTGAAATGCCTTTCTGTACTCTTGTTTTAAGGGCTTTATTAAGTTGCAGAAGTGTCTGGAAATCTATATTCTATATATATCTATATAAATCTATATAAATAATAAATATATATATATATATATATATATATATATATATATATATATATATTATATTGTTAAAGACAGCTGCTACTTCCATAAAAAATGGTAAAATATAATATTTAGACATGGTTTAGCTTATATTTCACATTACTTCTGTATTTCCCCTCACCATTATTTATTACGCATATCATTTGTATGAAAATGGGATCTTTGCTCCTTTAGAGTTCATCTGTTTCAGTTGTGTGTTTCCCTATCTGATGTCATAATACTCTGCTTGTGACATCACAGTCATTCTTATGACAACATAATGTGATGCTACAATAAAGAATTATTACTTCAAGTAAGGAATAAACAGTTGAGACATATGAACTCAGAAGGACAACAGTTCTGCTTTTGTGCAAATGTCCTCAGCAATAAATAATATAGATGGGAAAACTACAGAAGATGCATGAAATAAAACCTGAATATAATATAAATATTATTTTTTTAAAGTGCGTTTTCTTTCTAGATGTGTCAGCAGCTCTTTAAAGAAATCCCCTTTCTCATAACTTTGGGTAGTTTTGGAGCCCAGAAAAATATATTTTGGCTTTATAACAGTATCCTGCCTTCTTTTTCAGATGCTTCAGGATTTAACAGCTTCAGAAGGACAACTAGTTGTGTTAGAGTGCAGAGTTAAAGGAGCTCCTTCCCCAAAGGTTGAGTGGTACAGAGAGGGGACATTGATAGAAGATTCTCCGGATTTCCGAATTTTACAGAAAAGTAAGTAAATTCGATCAGTTATGAAGAAGCACAAGTGCTCACATCCTCTGCCCATTTTCAGGCCATTAGATTTTATAATCTGTAGTGAGAACAAACAGATGAATGCACCTCCAAGCCAGATTTCACAATTTTCTTATATTTCACCACACTTACAGTAGTACTGCCCCCTTTACTACTGCACTGCTTAGTCCATTAAAATGGCATCCAAGGGGTGTCTCTTATGGTATGAGATTCTGAGCCTGAGGCTTGGGTGAGAGGACAGCAAAGCAAAGCTGAACAGTTTTGGCTGCCCATGCCTCATATCAGGAGTATGTTATAATAGAAGACATACCCTCAGAGGCCCTATTAAGGTATTATAAATCACTTGAGTACACTTGAGTGATTTATAATACATTTTCAGTCTTTTTATAAATTTCAAAACTTAATGGAGCTGCCCCTTCCAGCTGTGAAGAGGAACGCTCCACTCTCAACATTTTTGCACACCACTGTATACAGGATAAGCTACTTTATACAGTGCTTCAAAGTGCTGACTGACTGAAATCATGTACACAATTTACAAGATGCTTTATATGCTTTCAGCTTCGAGAACCAGGAGTATAGAAGAGTTGTTCTGTACTTGTAATTGGTTATTTCTGCTCTGCTCCTCCTACTTCCTCCCCACCCCTCCCTCCTCTCCTCCTCCTTTCTCATTTTTCTCTCCTTACTTACTTACACTATTGTCCATCTACCCAGTCTCCAGTGGCCCCTGGGAGCTGTGTGGCTGGTTACCTCCCTGCAGTTGTCTTGTATGTCCCGAGCATGAATGTAATACTTCTATTTGGTACCTGTGCTACCCATGTTTGTCTCTGCTACCTGTATATCTTTGCTGCAACCCACTGCATCCATTACAGATCCTATTATTGCACCCTGTCTTGTAGTATTATTTGTACTGTTTCCTCATTTGACACCTCTCTATTTATATTGCATCTCTACTTTTTATTTACAACTGTTTCTTTATTCCCCGTGCCTCTATGACTTTCTCCACCCCAGTTCCTTTGGCCTGACCCCATCACTAGCTGCCCCTCTCCAGTGCTACTTACCCAAGTTGTCACCAGTCCAGACCCTTCAGTCCACTTGCTCTCCATGGCTTACCCACACACAGCAGGGTCCTGACAGCTGGTGCATTCATACACGCCACCAAGGTGTCTCCTAAGGCAGTTGTGACAACAAAGAGGGGCTGCCATGGTTTTATAGCTCATGAAGAGGGTGTGACTGTAGGAGCTGTCATGTGCCTTGGGGTGAATGTTTTCCCCCCTCTAGGCCTGCCCATCACTCCTGGCCCCCCCCCAGAGTCCATAAAACAGTGCCTTCCTGTGGCCTGGGGGATGGCTGACTTTATGTGGACACCCATGACATGAATGCCATCATGTTACTTACCATAAGAGGTGCTCATGCAATGAATGACCCAGCTCTCTCCCCCGGGGCAATGCCTCTGCATTGCATTCAAGACCCTTCTGACCCAGGGTGGGGGAGTTGGGATATGGTCTTGATCCTGAGTCTTCCACATCATGATTCAGCTCATCACCAGCTAGCACCACCGGGCTGGACACACTTATATTAATTTTCTTTTATGATGTACTCCTCTCCGGATGCACCTGGACAGTAACAGACATGATGCTCAGTGTGCATTCCTAGCCACACATTTTAACTAATTAACTAACTAACTAACTAGAAAAGGCATTGTCATCACAAGACCATAATTGCTGACACTGGTACTGGATTTATCGCATGTACATGGAAGCAGCTTCAGCCCTCACCTGGAGAGATAATAAAGTATGTACTGGGAAACACAGTCCACAACCTAAATTTTCATATTCCATGCAGGCAAAAACTCCTTGGAAACTGGAAGGCGTTAGGCAAGGCACATTGACTCATCTCTCAGTCAGTGGGCTGCAATCTACTGCAGCTACTCTCATACCTTGGATGATGTTTGAGGATGCCAGTCCTCTCACTGATACAGGAGCTCATGCATTGGGCTTTCTGTGTGTGGGATGTGGGGTGGAACAACAACAGATACAGGGAAGTTGCTGCATGGGGGTTTATTATAATATTGACTGCAGGAAGATATAGAGCAGTAATGATGCTTGTGATGTCACCCATGAGTTACCCTTCTATCTGGCATCTCCTGCAGAAGGACATCACTTGTGCTGTGTAGTTACAGTCTTGTAAGGTCTGGAGAGACATAGAAAATAATGTATATGTAACTGGATGTTATGTAGTTGTTTTACACACCCAGTCCACTCAAAGTTTATGCAGTCATCACACACTGAGGGTGTGTAAAAAAACTCATAGTCACACCATCACATATGTTTTATTTTTTATAATAACTGGCGCCAGAACATGCTAACATTAAGCCAAAATGCGGGCAGGCATAGCCACCTGTGCTGCTTGTAAAGGACATGTTTGCTCTTGGTCTTTATTTTTGTTTCCTACCAAGTACTCTACATGATCAGCATCAGTAAAAAATATTCTTGTTATTCTGCTTAGTCCAGTAAGTAAACTGTATGTGCTTCTTTCTGTGACAGCTGCCAGTTTGAAAACCAGCACGCAGTGTATTTTGCGCTACTGTAGACAGTTAAGTATGTTGGTTAGCTAGGATCTTATCCTGTAAGTAGGGAAATGGGCAGACTAGGTGGGCCAAGCGGTCCTCATCTGCTGTCAAAGTCTATGTTTCTATGTTCTATGTAAGTGTGAACCTGAAAAAGCCATAATAACTCAATGTGATGTCACACCCAGATTGTACAGCTTTTAAAACTTCATGTAGTGAGTTGATATCGGGGGTCACTAGTTATTATACCCTGATGTCTGTCACAAATACCAAATGCTTAAAACATTACAGAATAAGTTGAGAAAACATTTTCCATGGTTCTACTTGGTACCAGAAAGCACATAAAAACAACATAAAAGCTCAAGCTTTCTGTGTGTGTGTGTTTTTTTTTTGGGGGGGGGGTCCAGCGTCCACAACACCCTGTACATTAACTTTCCCATTGTCCACATTTTACAAGCAATGTGTTGCCAACATTGCAATAAAACAAATGTTAACTTGAAACCAGCACAGACAGAAAACAAGCTTTTGCCAATGCCGAATGTTTGCTTGCTGGCATTAGCAGTGGTAATGCAGGAGTTAGACAGATGCAGTATAGGAATGGCATTGAAGTATTGAACTGATGCTAACTCTACCCTCACCCTGCAGAGATGGACAGGCATTGGGGTGTGCCTCTGGGCCATCGCCCATGACGGTCACGACATTTCACTCACCCTACCCCTCAGACACTGACAAGTGTTGAGGTGTGCCTTGGAGTGTTTGGGCTTTACATTCACCTCATTCCATAAGAAAATATGCTGAAATGGGTGCAGCTTAGGAGAATGGGGTGAACTCTGGCAGCAAAGGGTCCCAGGTGCACCTTGATGCCTAGCACTGACTACATGGTGGGGGTGGGGGTGGAATGGCATGAACATTACTGTCGACAATCCCAAGTCACACCCCTGATGCCTGTCAGTCCCTACTGGGTAGGGCGTTATGATCAAAAACCCTAACACCCTGGGAGTTTCTTGGTATTTTTACTCCAAGTTTTCTACATAAGCTTTTTATGACCCCATTGCATGAACAGTGATACTTTCAGTTCTTTAGGCGAAAGGTGATTTTGCACAGTGACTGCGTCATTTGGCGCCACAGGTGCAAAGACAGATTTTGAACAGGATGTGAAAAGTGACAGGTGCACTGTTCATGAGGAGGTGTAAAACAAGCATTTGTCAATGCCGAATGTTGCTTGCTTGTATGTGCTGTTTAGGTATTTGGAAGTGACAGTTTCATGCCTTCCTCCCAAGACAGCCACTGTGTCTTTCCGTTCAGTATTCACCGAAGAGTGGGAGGGGCAAAGGCCACAGCAGTACAGCAGTTGCCAAGGGGGTGAAGAGGTGGACAATAGTCCATTCAAAGGCAAAAGAGTCCTGCAGCGGCTCACTAAATTGAAGGTGGACAAAGCGATGGAACCAGATGGCATACGCCCAAGGATATTAACAGAACTGCGAAGGGAGATAGCAGTACCTCTGGCAGCCATGTTCACTGAGTCATTCAACATGAGTGAATTGGAGGAGGGCACATGCGGTCCCCCTACACAAGTCCGGCAGCAGGGAGGAGGCAGGGAACAATAGGCCATTCAGCCTCACCTCAGTAGTGGGAAGATCTGGAGACATTGCTTAAAGAAAGGATAGTGGGCATCTAGATGCCATCGGAACCCAGGACCATAGACAACATGGATTCACAGTGAGGACATCATGTCAGATAAATCTGGTTGATTTATTTGACTGGGTGACAAAGGAAGTGAATCAGGGTGGGCAGTGGACAACGCTTACCTTGATTTCAGCAAAGCCTTTGACACCATCCCATATAGGAGGCTGATAAACTAGCTGGGTAGGCTGGGCATGGGGAAAGGGTGGTAAACTGGGTTAGAAACTGGCTAACAGACAGGAGGCAGAGTGGTGGCAAATGGTATGCAGTCTAGGGAGAGGGGCGACCAGTGGGGTGCTGCAGGATCGGTCCTGGGGCCAGTTCTGTTCAATGTCTTAATTAGTAATATTGCAGAACATCTGAAGGAAATTTTTTCACCAAATTTTCAACATAGCCATTTTAAGACCTCTGCTCATGAACAGTGTCACTGTGATTTTCTTAATTTGTCCCGTACATTGATTTCGCACACCGACTGCGCCATTGTGCGCTACATGGGTGGAAACACGTTTTGGGTGAGATGTGAAAAATGACAGCTGTACTACTCATAAGAAGGTGTGGTAAAATGGCAATGTTGAAAATCTGGAGTGAAAATATTGAAAATTCGCGAACTTATGAGCGTGCGTAGGAACTGTACAACGCACGCTCGTAAAACAGTCATTTTTTGGAATTTTTTCACAAAATTTTCAACATAGCCATTTTAAGACCTCTGCTCATGAACAGTGTCACTGTGATTTTCTTAATTTGTCACGTGACATTGATCTCAAGACACCCCACCGCGCCATTGTGCGCCATATGGGTGGAAACACGCTTTGGGTGAGATGAAAAATGGCAGCTGTACTACTATAAGAAGGTGTGATAAAATGGCAATGTTGGAAATCTGGAGGAAAATATTGAAAATTCAAGAACTCCACGAAAGCGCAAGGAACTGCGCAACGCACGCTCGTAAAACAGTCATTTTTAGGAATTTTTTCACCAAATTTTCAACATAGCCATTTTAAGACCTCTGCTCATGAACAGTGTCACTGTGATTTTCTTAATTTGTCCCATACATTGATTTCGCACACCAACTGTGCCATTGTGCGCTACATGGCTGGAAACACATTTTCGGTGAGATGTGATAAATGACAGCTGTACTACTCATAAGAAGGTGTGGTAAAATGGCAATGTTGAAAATCTGGAGTGAAAATATTGAAATTTCGCGAACTTACGAGCCTGCGTAGGAACTGCGCAGCACACGCTCGTAAAACAGTCATTTCTTGGAATTTTGGCACCAAATTTTCAACATGGGGTTTTTGGGACCCCTTCTCATGAATGATGTCACTGTCATGGCATTATTCGGGTCTGAAGGGTGATTTTGCATAGTGACTGCGAAATCACCTTGCGAGCTGAACTGCATTACGATGACTGTTATTGATAAAGTCTAAAATGTAGTGAAATTCAAAAAATCCTGAGATATCAACAAAGTTGAAACCCCTATCTAGCCCATTATACAGCTTACCGGCATTTCTCAGTTCGCGGTCGGCTTTGAAGAGTGCAGGCGTGTTCCTGGTCCACCCGAAGATCGTCGGCGCCGGTCGGGTAAGTGTGGGAGTGAGGGGAATTGTGAGAGGCAGTGTGCGCGGTGGGTGAGTGCGGGTTGTGGGAGGGCCAGGAGACTACGTGGGACCGTTTTCTTGCAGGAAAAAATGGATGGCGAGGGCGTTACCACGCTGGGATGGCTCCCAGCGTGGCACAGAAGATAGTTGGGGGCGTTCAGCCGGCCAGGGATTGGGCACCCCGCCAGCCTTAGGATCGCTTGCCATGCTGGGGTGGGCCCCAGCGTGGCACTTACTACTGGTGGGGGAACGAGCTCAGCCGACAGGGATTGGGCACCCCGTCGGCTATACAGTGCGTCGGCGGTGGGGAGCTGGGGCGCGCACGCCTGCAGGCCAGGGGAGGGCAAGCGTGAGCAGCCGATATCTTATCGCTGCTCACTCAAGCGTAGCTCCCCCTTTCAACTGTATGCCGCTGGATTTTGGAGCTTGTCATAGACATTTCCAGAATGCATTGGCTTACAGGGGCTGTGCCTGCCAACACACTGACTGAATTGGAGGAGGAGGTGACACACCTCCGAAATCTCCGATGATGGCACTATGTTTCTTGCACATGCGTGCAAGCAACATAAAAATTTCACTGTTGAAAATCTGGACTGAAAATATTACAAATTTGTGAACTTATTAGGGTGTGTGGAAATTGTACAATGCATGCTTGTAACATAGAGAATAATATATGGGGTGGCACGTGCAATGAGATTTTACACACACCCGAGTTGTGGGATGCTACATAAACACTGAGGGCAACGCTTGAGGGGTTTGTATAAAGCATCCCACAATGAGGGTGAGTTTAAAATTGAGTTTTACACAGGCCACCCCATATTTTATTTTTTATAATTGCTGGCTTGCATTTTTTCGCTTCAGCAATTATAGAAAATAAGCAAATAGATTTTCAGGCAGCCGCGGACAAGTCAGGATTTTGCATTCCCCGTAGTCTGCCACATTAACAGTGCCCCACTTGTTTGGGGAAAAATATTTTGTTGTATTTGTCTTAGTTTTCTTCATTTTCTTGATTAAACTTACTACTGAGTGGCTTCTGTGGTGTCCTTCCGGCTTGAAGAGGTCTGGAGATCTGATGGTGGCGGTGCATGTATGCAGACGGGGAAACTCCTATGGTGGTAATGTTTCCCTTTGGTTTTCGATCCTGGACATTCTTTTCTTTTTTTTCAATAAAAAAAGAAAATTAAGTTACTGCCGACAACGAGGGGCACTGAGGTACTATGCGGCTCTACAGTTATGGAAGACCAGTGACTGGCGCGTGTGTGGTCATAGGGAAATCCGGCGTGTGTTTGCCATTATAACCAGCAGAGCTGTTTATAATGGCAAATTATGACTGGCTTTCTCTATGAAAAAAAAATGGAAGCCAGTAATTATAGTCATTTTATGGACTTTTGCCATCAAATTTTAAACATAGCCATGTTAACAACTCAGCTCATGAACAGTGTTACTGTGATTTTCTTAATCTGTCCCAAAAATTTATTTTGCACACCAACCACACCATTGTACACTACGGTTGGGATATTCAAAAGGAATGCGCATGGCGTAACAGGGTTACGCCATGCGCAACCCATTAATGCACCCAGCACGATATTGAAAAGGGTAAGCTGAGCTGCCCAAATCCTGATGCACTGGGGTGCAACCCTAACGTATGCGGCGCACGGTAGGGGTAAATGGCGATATGCATCACATCCTGATATTCAGCCCGGGATGTTTGGTACATATATTGGCCCACCCCGCATTGTGCCACACAGGGAGGGGTGCAAATATGTTCCTGAAAAACAGAGAACAAGTTGGGGACACCCACAGGTGGGCTGCCATATTGCACGGTGCAACACAGAGGTCGACTGCCATGGGTGGCCACCTGATCTCCTCAGACTTCATATCAAGGCACACAGCCCCACGGTGGTCCAGTGGCCCCCCTCTTGCCCAATCACGGGCATAACTAAGAGACAGATCCCTGGTGGTCCAGTGGACCCCCCCCACCCGATTGCGGGCAGTAGTATAAAATGATTTCATGGTGGTCCAGTGGAACCCCCCCCCATCGCTCGATCACAGGCACAAACATACAGAAATACCCTGGTGGCCCAGTGGTAACCCCTCCCCAGCCGCCCACTGCAGTACCCCACCACCCTGCACCCCCCTAGTCAGTGGCGGGTGGCAGCACCCCGCCCACAAGCCGCCTGACCGCCTGCCGACTGATAGCGTACAGTTTGGCTGTATGCCTATTGGTCCACTGCATGAGCCAATGGGCGTGCAGTCCAAACTATATTACACAGTCTCGAATTGTGCTCATTCACAGTTCAGGACCGTGTAGCACAGTTTGAACTGCATGCCCATTGGCCCACACAGTGGACCAATAGGTGTACAGCCAAACTGTACACTGTCAGCCGGTGGGTGGCTGGGCGGCTTGCGGGTGGTGTGCTACCACCCGCTGCTGACTGGAGGGGTTCAGGGTGGTGGGGTACCGCAGTGGGCAGGTGGGAAGGGTTACCACTGGACAACTAGTGTATTTCTGTATGTTTGTACCCACAATCGGGTGATGGGGGGTTTCCACTGGACCACCACGGAATCAGTTTATACTACTTCCCGCAATCAGTCGAGGGGGGAGGTCCACTAGACCACCAGAGATTTTTATTTTACTTATCCCTATGATCGGACAAGGGGGGGCCCACTGGACTACCAAGGATTTTTGTTTTACTTCTGCCCACAATTGGGCGAGGGGGGGGTCCACTAGACCACCAAGGATCTGTCTTATACTTCTGCCCACGATCAGGTGAGGGGGGTCGACTTGACCACCAGGGATATATTATTCATGTATGCCCATGATCAGGTGGACAGGCAGGGGAACTGCAGGGCGTCGATCCCCGATGGCTGCAGCCTCGCAGGACACCAAATCGCAACTCGCTGGGGATCAGTGCACCACATGCAAATGGGGTCATAATGAAATGCAAATGGCCCCATTTGTGCCTTGCATGCATAATGGCCTTATTTGCATGTGCAGTTCTGAATATCGCTTTTTGATGCGCCTAGTGCAAGTGCGCATTCCCCTTTCCCATTCTGCCACTTGTGCCTGGCGCAGAGCCACTGTGCCATGCACAATGCTTGCACCTTCAGTGCCATATTCAATGGTACTGAGCCATGGTGCAGCACCGTTGAATATCATCTGGTCCTTTCCTGGTGCAGCCTAGTTGCACTGTGCCCAGGCTTGTGCCACAGCTGGGCACAGTCTGAATATCCTGGCCCACATGTCCAAAAAGACATATCAGGTGAAATGTGAAAAAATGACAGTTGCACTATAAATAAGGAGGTGTGATAAAATGGCAATGCTGAAAATTTGGAGCAAAAATATTAAAAATGCTCGAAGTTACAAGCGTTTGTAGGGAACTGCACAATGCATGCTCGTGAAACAGTTATTTGGGGGAATTTGTTCACCAAATTTTCAACATAGGGTTTTGGGGGCCTACCTCATGAACAGTGTCACTGTGATATTCTTACTCTGTCCTGAACATTGATTTCGCACACCAACCGTGCCATTGTATGCTACATGTGCAAAAACACATATCGGGTGAAATGTGAAAAATGACAGTTGTACTGCTCATAAGGAGAGGTGGTAAAATGGCAATGTTGAAAATCTGGAGTGAAAATATTTAAAATTCGCAAACTTACAGGTGTGCGTAGGAACAACACAACACATGCTCATAAAACAGTCATTTTGGAATTTTTTCACCAAATTTTCCACATAGGGTTTTTGGGGGCCTACTTATGACTAGACACTGTCATTTCGTAAATTGGTCCCGAAAGGTGATTCCACGCAGTGACTGCGCAATCACCTTTTGGGGCATATTAACAAAATGACAGTGACAGACTTCATTAGGTGGGGTCCTGAAAACCCCATGTTGAAAATTTGGTGAAGAAACTCCCAAAAATGCCTGAGATATGCTTCAAAGTTGAAAAAACCTTATCTATCCCATTATACAGCTTACCGGCATTTCCTCAGTTCATGGTCGGCTTTGAAGAGTGCAGACGCGTACCGGTCCACCAAGATCATCTGCACTAGACTGGAGGTAAGTATGGGGTGGGGGTGAGGAGGTGGGTATGCAGAGGGTGGGTATGGGTTGGGGACGAATCTACGGGAACCGCTTTCTACTTTACAGGTTTATTTTAGAAAAAACATCATGGGAAGGTTTTCTTTTTATAGGAAAGTTTGTTTGGGCATGCTGGGGTGGGCTCCCAGCATGCCACCTGACTGTTTTGGGGTGCTGTAGCTGATGGGGATTGGGCACCCCTGTCGGCACCTATCGGGGTGGGGGAGACAAGAGCGAGGGGATTGGGCACCCCTTCTGCAAAAACAGTTTGGGGAATGAACATCATGCCGACGGGGTGGGCCTCTGTCGGCAAATGATGAATGAGGGGGCATCCCGACAGGGGATTAGGCATCCCTGTTGGCACACAGAGGTGTGGGGGAGTGGGCTACATTTTTTTTTTTTAAATGTGTCATTCACCTGGAAGGCACACTGAAGGGGGGGCAGTGGCTTGCAGGTTTGTAATTGGCTGCTGCAGTCAGGGAGCGTACGAATAGCTGATTGCGCACTGACGGGGTGCTCCCTGATTGCAGCGGTTCAATTACTTTGATCTAGTGGCCTGCTAGGTTAACTGTCATCACTGACTGCATGCTGCTCTATTGGTGCAACAGAGACCAGCCCAAAAATGGACTGCTGCTGTTGGCCACAACACTGCTACGTCTTCAGAACCCCCTTGTGAAGAAAACTGATGCAATGTGTTTCTTGCACATGCATGCAAGCAAACACAAAAATGGTCTTCTTTCTTACTTGGAGATGATGTTTGTAATATGCTAATAGATTTGGAACATAAACTGACAGCTTGGTAGAACATGGATTCAGTTGCTGTCCTCATTTTGAATCCCAAATCCACAATGCAGATTCTGCAAATGCAAACTCCCAACTGTATACCAGAGAATGCATTTGTCTGTATCTATTTATTTTACCAGGAGGAGGCTCCACTGAGTGATGCTCATTTACAAGGAGGTCCTGGTTGGGACAGCTAAAGGTTCAAAAATGTCCATGGTGAAATATACAGACTAGAAAGTGATGTGATACATAATGAAAAAAAAAAAAAAAAACTGAACATACATTCCAATACCATATGGAAATACAAGGCAAAACCAACCATGAGACATGCTAGGATAAAATGCAGTAGACAAGAAAAAAGGCATGAAAAGCATAGTATGGCAAGTACATGCAGTCTGGGGATCTTTAACACGGTGTAAAATCATGGTGTATTTTGTGAAATAAAGATGCTGCAGTATAATACATGACACTGGAGGCAGTATGTGGTTTAATGGAGTCCATCAGCAGTTACAAATAACTACACAGTGATTGTCCAGAGGTTAATCAAGGAACAAAGTTTTAGGGTGGTTTCTAGCTTATTGCAGAGTGCAGGGGCAAACCGGATGAGTGTTGCTTTTCTAAAAACAGTGAGATACTTCAGGACCTCGAGGAGGATAACATTGTTTCTTCATAGTTCATCTGGACTGGTGGTTCTACAGAACAGTGCCATGATGTAAGGCAGTAGGTCAAGTAGCTTCCTTTTTCTAAACCACTACTGTAACTTTCATGCCTTTCCTTCACAGAGTAACTGTACCATCCACACGCTCACACAACTGAAGGGCATGGATGAATCAAATGAGAGTTTATTTGTACCAGCAAGGAAAATCTTGTGACGGTACTGTTGTAATACATGTTATCATAGACAGCAACATTGTGTTTATAGAACCATAGTTTAAAAAATGCCAGATTTCTGACACTGTGACAGGACCCAATATCATGTTGTAATTGTACCCCTCGGCCTAACTTATAATGAGTTGGGTCCCCCTCCCCCCATCCCTCAATGTATGGTACTAAAATCTAGGCTTTAGTTATAGGCAGCTGAAGCCAGGGGTTGACTCTAGAGGAAAAAAGTGGGCGTGTACTACATTCAGACTTGATAGATTGATGTGAACCATTCTTTTTGAAAGCACCTTCTGTATATGCCATACCTCTCCAGTTCAACCCCAAGTGCAGTTATAATTACCCCCACCAGTCCCCACCTGTCCTGGTGTTGCTACAATTACCTCTCATACAGTTATAAGTAATCCAAGACCTACAGTGAGGCTGTTGGTTACATCCCAGTTTACTCTGATGTTGCTACTACAATGACTTCTCATGCTATATAAAGTACTCCCATGCCCCAGTGCAATTACTCCCACCAGCACTGCTGACATTTACCCTCCACCAACACCAGGTCTGATGTTGCTGCAATTACCCCATATACAGTACAAATACCACAGGTTCCAGTACTGTTACAATTATCCCAGCAGCCCTAATATTGCTGCAACATGCCCAACTTCCATTCCTATTACACTATACTCGCCTGGGTAAGGACCTTGGGCTGGTTTCTGTATTAGTTACTCTTTTATTGTTGTCATTACCTGTTACGTTTGGTCAGTTCAGATTATAAATTTATTAAATATATTTTAAAAAAAGATGGAAATCGATTGCAGCAAACATTGTTTAAGCATTGGTTAGGGTTGAAGAATTAAGACACAAAAGTATGGAATTGTATTATTAGGATAAAATATCCCTGAATCTTCTTGACTGTGTGGTGTGTCATTATTTGGCACTTGAACAATTGCTTAAAGAGACACTGCTATTTACTGAAACTCCACATACCCCAAAAGCCTTACTGCACAATTAGGGTTTTCACAGGAAAAACATGTAACTGTTTAAACTTGCAGTACCTTATTTTATTTTATATGTTCCACAGTTAGGCAACATGGCACATGCTGTGTGGTGCCATCTCATGTTACAGTGCAACTCTGCACTGCTCACTTGTATTGAAAAGCACACAAGCGAGTGGTGTAGAGCCACACTGTAACATGAAATGGCACTGCACTGCATCCATCATGTTGCCTATTCATGGAGTTTACAAAAATAAAATAAAGCAAGCTTAAACACTTAAATACATTTTTCTTGTGAAAAACCTAATCGGGTGGTAAGGCTTTGGTGGGGGCGTTTCACTAAATGATGGTTTCCCTTAAAAGCAACATTGGCATTGCCCGAACTTTGGCACCCTCTGTCAAAGTGTTAGTGTATGAGCAAATGTTTTACCTTAATGGGAAATGCTCGAGTTAGGGTAATGCCCAAACTGCTTTGTGCAATTGTTCAGACCCAAAAGAACCCTATACCAGTAATAAATAAAAAAGAAGATGTAGGGCACTTTATAACCTATTGCCATATTTCATTCCTTGTGAGCCCTTATTCTTTAATACTGATACCAAAACTTATAATGTAATAGAAAGCTTGCATAAGTAATCAGTTGAGCAAAATCTCTTCAGATTTTCAGCACAATACTTTTATCAAAAACGCATTGCACTAGTATCAACCATGACAGTAAAACATGCTCTTAAGATCACAGACATTGATTTACAATTAACCATGTTAAATATCCTGTAGATACAGTATTGATTCACAGAATAAGAAATGAAACTAAATGTCTACTGAGCTCCATAATACTCCTCTCTATTTTAGTAGGATCTCTGTATGAACATCCCCACAATAAGTTTGGTACAATAGGTGAAAGAATCAGTTGTTAGCTCATATAGTTTAATACAGTTTATTTTTTCACTTTTCAGTTTTGCACATCAGAATAGCAACATATGTGTGGAACACATATTTTTCCATTGGGTCCTGGGAGGCATATTACAGCAGCAGTGCAAGTATGGAGAAATTATAATAACGTAGCACAATAATAACAGGTGTACAATGGTAAATATATATACCTACCTGCATTACAATCCAGTTTGGTTACAAGAAAGCTACTACACAATAGTGTAAAATATACCTTTTAAAATCTAGATATTTTAGGGTGTCAGATGGTAGAAAAAGTAAAGTTTTATAGCTGTAGTGTAAGACAGTATTCGTGTTAGTATTAGGTGAGATAAAGTATGGAGAATAGAAAAGATTGGCAAGCAGTTACACATGTAGGATATGGTAGACAATTAGCAAAGTTTATAAAAGTGGTGGAATAAGGCCTCTTTGAAGACATGTATATTGCTAATACCTTTAATGTTATCTTGTAAGGAGTTGGTTATTGAGTTAAATCAAATAGATTATGAATGATGTTTTCTATGCAGAGGTGGATACAGCAGCTGGGATTGGAGCTGACTGAGGGGAGGTCATTGATTAACAAGTAGAAGAGTAGACAACCAAGTACAGAGCCCTGTGGGACACAGAGACTGTCAGATTTTGGAGTACATAGTTTTTGTTCACCTTGACTGCTTGTGTCCTATTTGATAAATAGTTAGTAATCAGTGCTACAGTAGTGTCTTAGATGACAGCCCATCAATTGCAGTTTATGAAATGGTAAACAGTGGTTCACAGTACCAAACGCCTTGACAAGATCTACAGTATATAGAATTGTACCACCAAGGTAGACTGCGGCTAGGGAACACCATAGATCATTTATGACTTTTAAGAACATAGGGCTCGATTCACAACAGGGCACAGGGTATGCTCGAAATCCGTATACCCCGCCCACGGAGCTGCTCACCCACAGACAGGTGCAGTGGTACTGGCATTCACAAATGCCAGCCACCTGTCTGTGGCCCGCCCCACCTGGCATGCAGGCCCATGCAGAGTGGGCGTGGGTGGAGTCACGGACTGAGCCGAGCATCCAGTTGGATGCCCGGCAAGGGTTCACTAGTGGATCCCTTGTGCAGTGGGGCACACATTGGCAGCTCACCCTGTGGGTGTCTAAGGGCTGGCAGCTGTGGCAGGTGGCAGGGGTGCAATGCCACTGGCCCTTGCCATTGGCACCAATGCAGTGCCCTGTGATGGAGGGAAGGGCCATGCCTGCCAACAGGGGGTGGAGGGACACATCCTCTGGTAGCTGGGAGGTGTGCTGGCATGCAGTACCGCTAGGGTGGGTGGGCGGCAGTTGTACCAGGTGCCCCTGTGAGGGGTTGCGTGTCATGGGTGTTGTGGGGTGCACCACACACACTGCTGCATGAGTGGTGGGTGGGGGTGGCAGGTGGCCATGACCTGTGGCCCCGGGGCTTTGGTGGGCTGCTCTCTCAGTCCTATGGGGTGTGTGAGGGGCACATAGGGGGTTACAGCTGGGTCTGCCTGGTGTACCTCATGATGCCCTATGCACCCCCATGGCCAGCACTATGCACCTTAGTGCTGGCCCAGCTCTTACCCACCCACGGCATGTTGCTCATCACGTGGCCAGATGATTGGGCATGTATTTCCTGCATGACCCCTCCACTTCGTGCATCCCATATGGGGACTCAGTTGGTGTGGGGTGGCTACTCACCCCAGATACTCACGTGTAGCCACTCTGCACCATTCGTGCATAGGGCCTATAGTACTGATGGAATGTTTTGGTTAAAATCCAGATTAGGCATTTACTTATCATGACTTGAGTTTATACTCCATCATTTGCCTTTATACCAGCTTTTCTAGCTGTTTACTCAGAGTTGGCAGTATTGATATATGGCTGGTAATTGCTGATTTTGGAGTAGGGTCAGGTTTGTGTGGGGGCTATATATTTTTCCCAAATCTTTGGTAGTTGACCAGTGTGGAGGGAGAGGTTAAAAAAAGTTGTGATAGTGGCTATAAGATGAACCTCAGCTCAGTATCTGAGGTTGAATTCCTTCCAAAACATTTGGCAGTGCCAAGATTATTGCATAATTTTCAGACTTCTTCTTGTCTTGTGTCTGTGAAATAAAAAGTCATGAGGCGTGATACAATTTCATTTTATTTTTACCAATATATGAAAGGCAGCTTTATACAACAGGAGTGAAAAAGATAAATATTAAAATTTCTCATCCACATTTTTGCTGTGTTCTTCAAACCAATACTCCAACACTTTCTGCTAGACCGCATATGACAGATTGCCAGTGGGTGAACAGGGTTGGGGGGAGTTCCTTTGTCTAGATGCAATTTTCATACTATGTACAGGTATGGGCAGAAGAGCAAAACTGCAGCCATGTACACTTTTCAAAGCTAAAGCATAGAGCTAAATCCAATTTTCAAAGCTCTGTCTTAGTTACTGCATGTCCAGTTTTCTAAGTTTAGATATAACATCTGGTAACAATTGCCTGACCATATCTAACCGGGTCCAATTTTTGCATCTACATTTAATAATTTGCATCCAAGAATGGATGCGGACTACCACAAAACAGGTTGAAATGATGAATATATGTCCAACCTTTGAAAATAGCTTCAGTAAGATTGAACCCAGTACAGACTTACCAGGGCAGCTCTTCAAATTGACATAATTAGGAGAGCTGTCCATTTTGGGGACTTTTGACAATATTACCCCTTGTCTATGAGTTGAGTTTCACTACAGATATGTACTAACAAAACAATCCAGTTTAATATAATGCATCACAGAAGGCTTCAAAAATGTATAATAAGAACAATTAGCCAAATCTGTTAACTGAGCAAGCTAGATTAGTGGTGGCTAAAAATGTACTAGTGTCCAAATTATATTATAATTCTTTCCTATTTCAGGGTTTAGCTAAAACAGATTTGAAAATATTGACAACCATATTTCACTCAGTTTGCAGGTTTGCTCATAAGATTCCTTTTTGGACAACATTGCACTCTGTATGACTTAAATGGTTGGCTACCCCCAAGTACATATTGTTTATATAGTCTGAACACTTTAGCATACAATATATTAAAATTGGATTCACAAGCTCCCTTACACTCACTGCTTGTAATAAGGAATGCTAATAGGGTGTTGCGCTCAAACAGTTCTCTGTTACTTGAAGTCTCAAAGAGGTTAACTAATATGGAAAGATCTGCCCTTTCATATTCTGCCCCATTAATTTGGAATGGTTTGTCACCTAATATGCTACTTTTTAAATGGCATTAAGACAATTTTATGTGGAGTCCTTGAAATGTGACTGTTTTAATTGAGTTACTTTGTATGTTTTGTATTTGATGTGTATGTGTATATAACATCTTGACTGTACTATACGATTCCAGGTCGCTTTTAAAAAAGGGCCTTGGCTCATATTGCTTACCTGGTGAACAAATGTTTAAATAAAAAAAATAATAAAATAAATAGACCATACAAAATATAAATTAAGAACAACCTCATAGAAATGCTGAGAGTAGAGTTAAGGAGAGTGGGCACAAGGAGGTTAAAAAAGGGGATGGTACCAGGGATAGGGGAAGGATGAAGGATGGAATCAAGAAGAGAGGGCAAAGTGGGGGAGGAAGGGACAAAAGGAATGGAGAGCCATGCATTCCAGTGCAGGGACCTGGGAATTAACTTTTTTGACCTTGAGGCAACCATTGCGGAGGTGGACTTGGATCTGTTGGCCATAACAAAATCATGGTGCACAGACAACCACAGCTGGGTGGAGGTCATTCTAGGCTACACCATGTTCCAGAAGGATGGGGCAGGGAGGGAAAGGGGGTTGTTTTATATGTGAGGGAAGGTATAAAGTCCACGGAGGTACAGGGACACCAGGATGGGGAAGAGGGGCTGGAGGTTCTTTGGGTTGGCTTAGTGACAGAGTCCTGGACCTTTATGCACATGGGGATGGTGTACAGAGCATTAACTCTGGGGAAGAGTTAGATAAGGTTGTGGAAGAGACCATTGGCAGAATGGCAAACAAAGGGGTGGTATTGATTATGGGGGACATTAGGTTGCCGAATGTAGACTGGAGCATTCTGGCCCCAGCTACATCAAGAAGCAGGGCCATCCTCCACACCCTTCACGGGCATTTCTCAGGCAGCTGGTCATAGGGCCCACTAAAGATGGGGCTGTGCTAGACATGGTACTTACAAACAGGGACACCATTGGAGACATGACTTAGCCCCCTGGGAACAAGCAATCACTGTACAGCGTGGTTTGACATATGGATTTGGCAAGAGAAAAACCACACTATGACAAGTGTCCTGCAATTCAGGAGGGCAGATTTTAAAGATAGGGGTGACTGAAATAGTGAATACCTTAAAGAAGAAGATGGCTGAGGGTGTGTGAAGGAACAATGGAAAAGGACCAAGGAAAGAATAACTAAGGCAATGGCAAGCTGTTTGAAGGAAGTAAGCAAGGGTAGGAGGAGGGAGAGGCCACTGTGGTTCTTGAAGGAGAAGGCTAAGGTGGTAAGGGAGAAAAACACAGCTGTTATAGGAAGTACAATAGCACCCAAACAGAGGGGGGGCAAGGAGGTACAGTATATAGGGAATACATAATGGACTGCAGTGGAATAACACATTTATCTCCACTAGTGAGTGGTAAGACCCATAACTCATGAGTGGCGAAGCCACAAGTTAGTTATTAAGGTCTTACCACTCGTGTGGAGATAAATGTGTTATTCCATTGCAACCCATTATGTATTTGATATTTATGCAATAGGCGTAGACATAAATCCTATGTGATAAAGCTGTAGAGTATATGGTAAGGGCTTATTGTGACTAGAAAGCCGTGTCTTTCAAAATCTTGTTGTAGGACAGTTCAAAAGTCAAAAAAGTTGTTGTACTATCGCTCTGACGTCACATCGATAGTACAACAACTTTTTTGCCTTGCCCTGCCACCTGATTGGCTCATTGAACAACGCTGTGAGGACAAAAAAAATGGTGCAACATGGCAGCGTGACTTAGCGAACGCTGGTTGGAGGAGCCTCCTGGTTTTGCCACAGAGAGCCTCACAAGGCTCTGTATCACAAAAGTGAATCGCAGTAATTTCGTTTTTTATTTTTTTAAAACTAAATGGGCGATGAGCTAGCGGGACGGGGTGAAGCTGAACTGAGTCCGAGCGAGACAAGCGGGAGAGAGCCGAAGTGGGAGCAGCAAGACATAACTAAGGTTAAAAAAGGAAAAAAAAAGACAAGCCAGAAACCATATACTATATAAAATAGTGGATGGTTAACCATCCACAACTATGGCTGTGTTTTCATCTCTGTTGTTGAAGACATCATGGAGACCTCTCTGGCTTTGCTCAAGAGGTCTCTATGATGTCAGCAACAACCTCGATGGAAACACAGCTTGGATGTGGATGGTCACCCATGCACTATTCTATATGTATCTGAGCTACTATGTGTATAAATGTGAAATGTCACATTTATACACGTAGTAGATACACCATCACAGATTTATACTCATAGTAGCTATGTCACAATCACTCCAGAACTCATTTAGAATGTTCGTCCTCAGTACCAGTACTAACCATATTCAAATGCAAAAAAGTTTTAAACAAAAATAATAGCATAGTTCTGAGAGCATAGATGTTGTTCAGCATAAAATATCCACAAAATGAGTGGTGTTTCATTTTTAGATAAATTTAAGATTTTTTATAATTAGCAAAAAACAGCAGAAAATGCAATTTTGTATCCACTTTTCCAACACACAAATGCAAATAACTTTAAAATGAAAAGGATAGCATGGTACTGTGAGCATGCCATTTGTTCAGCACAAAGTTTTCTAAAAAATGAGTGGTGTTCCATTTAATAGCAACCACTACGCTAGGCAGACATACACTAGGAAAGTTAACAAAAAGTCCTAGAAATTATTTAAAAATAGAAGAAATAGTCAAAAGCAAATGTCCCTGCACTGACAGAAAGCATCACTATTGCATAAATGACATATACAATGTTACACTGTCAGATAAATGATTTTACACTTGTGCTGTTTGACCTCTGACACCGCACCCATGGCTTACACCACTCTTGAGGTTACCCGAGGTCAAACAGCACTTGTTTAGCTAAATCATTTATCTGACAGCTCACCATTATATATCCCTTTTATACCACACAATTTATAATGGTTTTACTGGTGTTTTACCTTGTTTTAGCTTAAAACTGCCTTTCATTCTATTGTAAACTCTCTATCTGGCCCATTGTTCGCTGTGTTCTATTTCCAGATTCTAAGTGGAAATAACATGTTCTAAGTTAAATAAGTTGTGTTCTAAGTTAAATAAATGGTGTTTTAAGTGAAAATAAATATTTATCCCAAAATAACATGATTTATTTACCCAATTTATTCACCACTGGTGTGGTATGTATCTAGATAAACAAAGGGAGGAAGGAAGGAGCACAGCAGTGACATCCACCAAATGGGGATGCCTGTATGATGAACGTTACTGCTGTGCTTCAATATCTTTTGGAATAAACCAACTTTCAGTAAGAATTTTCAGTTTGGTGGTTCGAGTCTTTATGGACCTTCACTGGGGAACTCTACATTCTCCTGGCTCTGGAGTAAGAGTGCTTATTGTGTGTTTAGCTTAGCATGTACTCCTTGGAGGAGAGCAAGAGGCAACATGACTTAGACCTATAAGCACCTCACGGGGGTGAGCAAGATGAGGGGAGTATTCTCTTTAAGAGAAGTAGGAGCACCAGAACACAAGTACATGCAATGCAGCTTGGGAGGGTTTAAGAGGGATGCCTGGAACAGCCTGCCAGAAGAGGTGGTGGGGGCGAAGACAGTGGTGAGCTTCAGACATGCATGGGATAAGAACACAGCCATAATAAGTAGAGGAAAGGGAGGAGGGAGGGACACCTGAGACAAAATAGGGTCCAGGGTGTAGCAGTAGACAGAAAAACAAGGCAGACTAGATGGACCTACCAGCACTGTTCTGCCAACAAATTCTATGTTTCGATGAAACGTAGGTAATATAACTTTTGGTATACAGTTTTAAAAATATTCCCTATTATGAATATGGAAAAGATTGAAAACACTTCTTATCTGTGCAGTTGAACTGGTGGCAGTTTTAGTCCTACAGGTATATTTTTTTGTTTTAAAAGTGAAACAAGATTTAATTTATTTTACCTTTTGCTCCAAGTTATAAATATTGGTGGTAGGATGAGGTGAAAAATAAATCATGGAAACTGAGACATACAGAAGATGGCTAAAGTCCTTAACAGTGTATATATATATATATACACACATATATATATATATATATATATATTAAGAAATCAGATCATTACATTGTCAGAAATCAGACACCTTTTTGAAGGCAGTTTTATAGCCAGCCTGCTGGTGTAGAGGCAGGGTGTCCGTCTGTGATGCCGACAACCCGGGTTCTTGAATGAACTCGGGACATCGGAGGGCTGGCTGGGGTGAAGGATTGAGCATCCTAGGGACTGCTCTTCTTCTCTGGGGGGGGAGGGGGTAGAGTACCTGGCACATCACGGACCTCTGGTGGAGGCTGGGGGTTCCATTATGCCAGCACCATCACCTAAGGGGGCAGGGCGGATGCAGGACATCATTGCATGTCCCCCACCCCGAGGGTTCTGCTGTAATGTTAACAAAAAAGTTCCGTTCCCCCAAGCATGATGCCCTGCTTTGCTGCCTTCTCCACTGCGCCAGTGTCCACTGGGGGGGGCCCACTCCCGTGGCCCCACCCTGGGGGTTAAGCCAGGGCAAGATATAAATGACCAATGGGGGGTGCCCACTCAGTGACCCCACCCAGGAGGGTAAGCCTAGGCATGGGGGGATGATGTGCAGGCATGGGCTGAGCTTCATTTGGGGGGGGAGGGGCTGGACCACAAAAACAAAATTAAAAAAATGAAGGCAGTTTTATTTCTTCGATGGAGATTTTCAATGAGATTTACAAAATGTTTAAGTATTGTGATATGAGAGACATTGTAGGGTTGTACCTTCCCTCCTGTTACTACCACAATGGAAAAAAGCTCTACTGAGACTAAAAAAATGTGGGCCTTGCCATCATATCATCAGAATGCGGGAGAGCTATATGGTGATAGTGAACTACAGCTCAGTATATGTATAACAATGAAGTAATAAAAGCATAACATCAAAACTTCCTAGAAAGCAAATGACGGGCTGCAATCTGGATATCTATGTACAAATACAGCACCAAATACAGATGTACTTAAAAAAACAACACAGAAAAAAAAATTTATAATATCAAACTGAAAGTGCTGTAACCCTTTCCTGAAAAAGGGGCTTGCCTTTGGCTCTCTCTGGAACACTGCTGCCATCTTCCCTTGCACTGCTCCTTCACCCCAGTCCCAGTCCAGACTGTAGCTGTGGGACCCGGGCCTTGACTGGACACTGTCATTTGTTCTGTGGCCTTGTTCAGTACCCTTCTCATTGTGGCCAGTGTGCCACCACCTCTCTTCATTCAGCCAGGGCCTAGACAGTCTTCACTGTTGGGAGGCTCACAGCAAGGAGATTGCTTAGTTTCAAGCATCTCTCAAAGCTGCACAAAGTGCAAAACAACTAAATTAATACATCCTGTCCACATGAAACTGATATCAATTTAGCGACTAGTTCAGCTCTGCAAAACAACTGAATTAGTACATCCTGTCCATGTGAAACTGATATGTATTTGGAGCTCAGCTCTGCTAAACAGTTCTGAATTGCAAACTGGCTCAGGTCTTGTATACATGCTTTCCCTTGGAACTGACAACCACTGAGAGCCAGGGGTTTAGCAGAATGAATAATGCATGATATGCTAGCCACTGATATTTAATCCCTGGATTTCTACACAAGAGGAAGACTTGTGCAAATAGAGCAGATTTGTCTAAAAAAAAAAAAAACCTGCGGAGAGGAGAGGGTTTGTGAATAGCTGTCACTTGCTATTCTTCTATGACTAAAAAGTTCGTTCAAAACAGAATTTGAGACCCCTGGTAAGGGGATTGATGCAGCTAGAGTGCTAAGCCTGGGCTGTAGCACAGAATTTTTGCCGACCTTGCCTTGAAAGCTACCTTGCATCTTGGAAGGTGATGAGCCACTGCCTTCTACTGCTGTTAGGATTTTATCCTGAGAGGGGACTGAAATAGCTGAGGTCCTGAGTGACTGCCCACCTGTCAGAGTGGGTGAAGGCAAGTCCTATTGTGGTGTGAAGAGGATCATAGTCATCTGGAGCATCATGGTCTGAACCCCCTCACCACTGGAAGTGAGTTGGGTTCACCACACCTGTAACCAGCTTACAGAACATAGTTTCTGTCATCCAAGGGCATCACAGCTGCCCATATCCTTCACCACAGGGAGCAAGATGGGTCCATCACACCCATAGCCAGCCTACAGAAAAGACCATCCAGCCATCATCTGACTAAGCAGGGGAGATGTCCCTATGGAACCAGCACCAGCCTGGCATCTAGAGGTTGAGAGTAGGGGGTTTTACTCACAGAACATATCATGTCTATTGTTTAGCTTGATAGCTTGATACTTTCTGAGCATTCCAACATAACCTTAGAATGAAGCCCACAGATATAGCTTACAATCAGGTGCAACTGTTGTACTGTCCATCCAGTTGTGTAATATGCCAGTCAGTAGCTAAAGCCCAGAACTGTATTTACACAGTACTGCACTGAGGTTCAAGTGTCACAGGTATTTAGCTCTCTATCTGTGTGCACACAACTGTAACTGGGAGCTCCCAGAGGGACTGCGGGGTTAACTGGTGCACCAGTTGGGTGAGAGGTGCTGAGACATGCCTTACAGTGGGGGTGAACTCAAACTGCTCTCTTTGTTTATTTTTACCTTTGCTTCCCTTGTCCCCTACCTGATTCTCCAATCCCAAAATAAACCCATTGGTTATTTATTTGCAAATGCTGACGTATTTTGCCATTATTGCCTTGCTGTTTATTTGCATGCTTGGAGTGATAAATGGGAAGGGGATTATGTTATTTTGTTCCCTGTCATAGAGGGTGGTGGTTGTATTTATTTCCTGTGGGGAGACACCCTGACAGCACTCTTTCATAAGGATCCACATAGGTGGAGGCACCATGCCACTGTCCAAGCCCACTTCTAACCATGAACCCAGGCACCTTTCACCCGAAGGCATAACAGACTTTGCTTTTTACTATCTCCAGGCTTAGTCAGCACACCTTGCGTTGAGGGTGGTAACAAATTTGGAGACTTCACTGGGATTTCTGGAACATTTCTGCAACACTTTATCCTGGGGCAGGAACAGAGTTTGGTAAACCCCAGTTTTCAACTTCATGATGGATCTCAACTCATTGCTAGACTGGTGCAAAGATGAGGACATTGATCCAAACAAAAGCTATTTTGGTGCACAGGATCCATGAAGGAACACCAAGGGACCATCTTGAAAGTGTCATAAGCAACATAAAAGTTTGGTGGTAGAGTTTACAATTTCTCTCGACAAACATCATGTGTTCTAATGGAGTGCTGAGAGGATGTTGATCTCTCGAGGCTGCCCAGCCTGCTCACTGATGGTGGAGACTCCACCCTGTGGTTCATAATGACCCATGCAAGCCTGGCCCCCAAGCCCTAAAGAGCAAAGCAAATTTGAACAGAAATTGCAATCCTTTTTGGCAGCTGAAGTAAATACTGTTTAAGATGTGAGAGCATTTTTCAAGGAAGAAGAACCAGTGCAGGAAATGCCACACAACTGACTTTAGATTTGGAGACAGGACTGGATCCCTATTTGGGCACCCTCTAGGAACAGTGCAGGAGACTGTGTACTTTCTCTGGATCCACCTCCAGTCCCCATGGGAAGGACGACTATGAAAATGGTATGAGCCATGCCCCACAGATGAAGAAAGTGTGGATGTATTTTGATGAGAAATGCAAAAGAATTGTGGAGTGCCTGAGAGCTATTGCTTTAGACATCCGTTCACTGTGTGCCAGCCAGCCAGCCAAACAGCACCATAAGTGACCACCTTGCCTTTCTTAAGAGTACATTTGGGGAAGTTAATGGAGGGAGGACTTAATTTACCAACTGGGAGCCATCACATAAAAACAGGGAGAAAAGTTGTCTCATTACATGACCTAGCAGAGACTCTGATTGAATGAATTGAGGAAGCCATAGGAGTTACCCATGCACAGACTACACAGATGAGACTGAATCAGCTTTTGACAGGAGCTGTGTATTCCCACTGAGCATTGATATCTGTCAGGTTGAAAGAATGCAGAGCAGATCCCTGAACTTCTAACAGCTACTGTATGAAGTAAGGGAAGAAGAAGCTCAAGAAGCCATTACCAGTTCACTGCGAGTACAAACAAGGAAAGTCATACCCCCTGCAGCCACAAGATGACAACTGCAGAGAGCAAAATGATATCCCAGATGTGGCTACTCAATTGAAGAACTTATAACATGTGTGATGGCCTTATAGATGGTGCAGGCACCTCCCTCACAAGCACACCCTCTGGCACCTTGTCATAGATGCCCACTAAATCCTTTGTCATGGATACCCAATAAATCCTTTGTCTGCCCAATGAGTTAGGCCTTGACCCTTGATGATGCCCAGAGGTGGACAGTTCTGCATTTACTGTGAAGAAGACGAACATTTTGCACAAGGATGTGGCAGGCCTGAGAACCAGCAGCTCGTAGACCAGAAATTGAAGAGATGGTCGGAGTCATAGGGAAACCATAGCAGAGCTCAGTAAGGTAGTGAGTTGGATCTCTAAGAGTGAACAGCTTCATAAGATGGACAAACCTTACTACTTTTGTTGAACACAAGTTGCCACCTGGATTGATGGGTCCCACCCAGACCATACAGATATCCATTGCAGGATACCCATGTAAAGCATTATTGGACAGCAGATCACAGGTCACCATTCTCTACTGATCCTCTTACTGGATGTACAACAGGGCCAATGAACCTTTTGGGGGACAGATGAACTGCGGACTGTGAAAACAGTTTTGAAGAGATCATTTGATGCCTGATGGGGGCCCCTGTATTGGCTTTTGCTGACTATACCTTTCACATTAATAATAATAATAATAATAATCTTTATTTATAAAGCACCTTTCAAATGTCAAGGCGCTGAACAATAAAAGCAGGTGAAACAATAAAATAAATAGATAATAAAATGCCCAATAATCAGAGTAGCTTCATAGATAAAAAAAGGTTAATCAGGGTATGCTTTATGCCAGATGTGTGTTTTAAGGGCCTTCTCAAAACCCTCCATGGCTCTGCACTCACGTATGTGACAGGGTAGAGAATTCCACAGGGCTGGGGCCATGTACATAAATGCACGGGCCCCAGATGACTTGAGGAACACCCTGGGAATTTCTAGCAACCCCTCATCAGCTGAGCAGAGTAGTCATCCGTGGGAGTAAGGAATCAGGAGCTCTTTCAGATAGTCCGGGCCCAGTTCATGTAGGGCCTTGTAGGTCAGAAGCCTGACCTTGAAGGTGATCCTCCACTGAACAGGCAGCCAGTGCAGTTCACGCAGCACCGGTGTGCTGTGATTTGCATGTGGGGTCCCCATCAGCAACTGGGCCACAGCATTCTGCACTAGCTGCAAGCAGCGGATATCAACCCCCCCGGGAGCCCTAGATAAAGGAAGTTGCAGTAGTCAAGGTGCAAGGTCACAGAGGCATAGACCACGTTGGAAGGTCGCCAGATGGAACAAGGTGCTTAACCCTGGCAATATTCCTCAGATGGTAAAAAGAGGAGTTGACGACTACCGACACCCATGAATGCAGAATCAACCCATTATCAAGAATCACCCCCCAGGTTTCACACCCATTCAGAGGTAAGAAGCTGGATACCCCCAGAGAAAGTCTGGTGGGTAGACCAGCCCCTATCCCCACTGTCCGGTGACCAGGATCCCCCACCATCACCTCAGTCTTACCAGAATTCATTGATGCCAGCATCAAAGAACTGGGTGCTGTACTTTACCAAAATGGTATGCAGTCAGTCGTGTGTCAGTCACAGTCTAAGTCCATCTGAAAAGAACTATCCAGTCCATAAATTGGAGTTCCTTGCAGTGAAGTGGGAAGTTTCTGATCAATTCCATGAATATTTTTATGGAGCCAGGTTCATTGTATCAAAAGATAATAACCTGCTGACCTATGTGCTAATGACTGCCAAGCTTGATACCACTGGGCATGGAAGCTCTCCCCTCTGTCTGCTTACTGCTTCTAATTGCAATACTGTTTGGGATTGAACACCATTGATGTAGTTGCCCTGTCCAGATGACCACATCATACTGAGTCCATTCAGGCTCATTTTATTGACAGATAATAACCCGTTGACCTATGTGCTAATGACTTCCACTGGGCATAGATGGATCTCTGCTTTGTCTACTTACTACTTCCACTTGCAATACCAACTGGTCAGAGCAACATTGACACAAATGCTCTGTCCAGACAGCCACATAATATTACACCCATGGAGGGGCAATGGACCTCTGTATACAAAGATGGAGAGACAGTGGTCTGCCACCTAATGGTGCCTCATGAATGGCCTACTTCCACCAACTCTGACGGGGCCACAAACTTGCTTAGAGTGCATCCTGATGCTGTACCAGAGGTGTACGCCCAATTTGCAACACTGCCTAATACTTCTTTGCCTCGCCTCAGACCTGCAGACATAAGATATCCATAGACATTGTAAATGCTGCAACCAGTGCATCACCTGTAAGACTCTACACAAAAGGGTTGCTCCACTTGTAAACATCAGCAGGACTTCCCTTCCCTTGAACCTGAGTGGAAGGGGATCAGTAACATTCTGGTGATGACCAACCACAACACCAGCTATGCACAGGCATTTCTAATTGTGAACAGTGTGTGTGTGACTACGTTCCTGATCCCTACATTCCTTAGGATCTTGTCCAGCACAGCCTAATTTTTTGCTGCACTTCCCTTCCCACTCCCTGTACTATAGTACCCCCCCTTGCTGAGGCCCCTAAATCCCTACATCCCATGTATTTTCCCACCCTCAGCTATGGCGCTTACCAATTTCATGGCCCTGCAACACTTCCTCCTTTGTCTTCCCCTTCCTGGAACATCCTCCCCTACTCCATCACTGACAACACCCTCTGGGTAGCTCCCCCCAAATATGTCCTACCATCTTGACCACCTTTGCTTTGCCTGGATCCCAGCCCTCTCCCACTTAACTCCTGTAACACACCAACTCCCCTCCCAGCTAACCCCTTCCACCCCTCACCTTTTTTTTTATATTAACTCGGACCCTGTTCTGGGAATACCTTCCATTGCCTTGATATACTCTACCACGTAACTTTGCTTGTCCATTGTGTTGAGACATTGAATCAATGTTGTAAATGATGTAGTTCATCTAATCACTGCTCATTGTTTTATTTAGCAATGTCTTTCTCTGTAAGCAATGTACTTACCCTCTGTATAATTCTTTGTTCTGGTTTCTGTACCACAATAATGTATCCCATTTTTGATGTGGAACCACTGTAAAGGAGTAACAATGCTTAGAGGTTATCCGAGAATCAATCAGTAAATAAATAAAAATTCCCTACAAAAGACCAGAAGGCAAACACTGTGGCTAACGTTTTGTGCAAAACGAACTATGCGCATTATAACTTTCCCAGCCCCATTCACTCGGGCCATGGGAGAGACTTTGAGAAGCACCTCATCAAAGAACTTACCAGCATTATGGGCATTGAGAAGTCCTGTACTACTCCCTATCATCTACAGGGTGACCCTCAGCCAGAGGGGTTCAGTGGACCACTACTTAATATGCTGGGGATACTGGACCATACAAAAGCCATACTGGAGCCAGAACCTTTCTTACTCCATGCCTACAACTATACCAAAAATGACTCAACAGGATTCTCACCCTAATGTTCAGATGGGAAGCTTGACTTCCAGTGATCTTATGTTTTGGGGTATCAGCTGATGGCGCCTTGCCAGAGACATACCTGGACTACAGTAAGAGGTTATGTGCTCAACTGAAAGACGCCTAGAGGTTGGCCAAAAAAGCATCTGGGACGTCCAACATATCCAACTAGACCAAATATGAAAAAAGAGTCCAAATGCAAGGTCTCCAGTCAGGAGACCAAGTACTTATCCTGAAGCTGAGGATCCCAGGCAAACATAAGATTGAGGACCAATGGAAACTAGATCTCTATGTAATTTTTGAAACAGCTTCCAAACCTGCCAGTTCATCATCTGAGAATGAAAAGAGTGAATGTTGTGGTCAAAACATAGCATCAAAACTATATTTTGCCAGTTTGTCAATTGTTGCCTTAATCGGTCAACCCAGTACCTCTCTCTTTGCCAAAGAGACCTGTCACCAGGAATGAGACCTGGACAAGGAGGAATCATGCACCTCCACCTGAATTGCCTGTTATTCTCCTGGTGATTCAGTCTTATGTGGTCTAAAGTAGCTCTGATGATGAGGAACACTACAGTTGTCCAATACCATGTGAATATCTGCCTGCACAATTCTCCATGGAAGTTCACCTTTCAGCACCTGGAGGAAATAATGCAAGTCATTCCAGACCACTGAATCCAACAACAGCACCCTTTGTTCCAACCGAATATGGGCCCACAGTCATGGACTTTGCTCCCATCACAGAGGATGTTGGGATCCCAGTAATAGAACCACCTCAGGACATTGTAGGACCTGAACCCATTCTGAGATGCAGAACCCATCAATCATCCTGATCAAATCATTGCAGGAGAACTTACAGCACCCTACCATTCTGGGAAAGAAGTCAAGCACCCAGTTAAGCTCAGTTACAATGTCCCTGGTGTCCGCTCTGACCTCCCTGTAAATGTGGTGTATAAAAAGGCAAGTCTGTTGCCAAGCCCACTACTGCTGCCCCTTTGTGCTGCCCTCATGCCATTTTTAGGAGGTGTAATTGTTCTTCATGCTGGGAAAATGCTAATATCCATGTTTACCCTGTGTTTTGTGATGTGTATTGTTGATTTCATTCAGGTAGGATGCAGGTGTATTAGAAATGTTTAGCTAGGAATCAGGTCTTTTATTATAGTTGCCTCTCCCCTGATTAGCTGCCAGGTTAGGTGTTAATTGTGCACATTGTAAAAATGACTCACCTCACTCATTGTGCTAGTTTTCTAGTCCATTTGGTGAAAACATTCACCTCTCCCCTCCCTCCCAGTTCCACTCTGCTCTGTTCAGGTGCCCTAGTGCTGTCTCTGTTCCTTCTGCCCAGTTTGACAGCAGTCCTGACTAGGGGTAAGCCTTCAAATTTCACCTCTGTCCTCTCAGTCACTTCGCCACGCTCCTGCTGGCTGCTCACTAATGCCAATTCTTACTCCAAGTTCCACTCTGCTCTGCTCAGTACTGCCAGCTTCTCTAGTTTGGTCCATGATGATTAAGGGGATACGTGATGGCCCAGCGTGTGATAATGTATGTATCACAATGAGTGAACAGTGACCTTGGCTCACGAGTGGCAGGGCGTAGTGGAGCCATGAGTGAGGTTTCTAGGTCACTGTCCATGATCTGTGATACATAGGTATCATACAATGGGACAGCATGTATCCATTTTATACAATAAAGCTCTGTTTTTTGTTTGTTTTGTTTTATTTTTTGTTTTAGCGGTGTGAGGAGGGGGGAAGTGACGTGTACACTGTGTTGATAACTGGCAATGACGTGTACACTGTGCTTGATATCTTCACAGTGTACACATCACAATCTAGTTATCACACTGTACTTGTGATATGACTTTTTATTTGATGCCATGTCACTTCGCCTCTATTGTATAATACCAGATTCACTGTGTCTCATGCAGGTAGGACTGCTGTTCCACCTATAAGGAAACTACAAGAAGTGTTATATTGTTTTATTATGCAGTTAAATGAGAAAAAAGCAAATAAGATCTTTCTAATTACCTTATTGTGATTTATGTGATAATCAGTGGTGTGAGAACTTAGAAAAATTAGCTTCATGGAGAAATTTGCTAATGTGCCTCCATTTGCAAATTTAATTTTCAATGCGAGTACTAATTTGCATCACAGTCAAAAATTAATGAATGGCTGATTTGACAATGTTGCCTGTGAAATGGGGCCCACAGGTGAAGTTTGCAATGTTCCATGGGATTGTAGGTCACATGGTACTGCAATAAGCTATATTGCCATGCATAGGGTGACTTCAGTGCAGTAATATGAAGAGAAAGTTGGTATTAAATTTACCCCTGAATCTCTGTGCCCAAAAAACTTTCAAAAGCGCTTTCAACTGAGTAGTTTGAACAACATCACTTCTAAAATTGTCTAGAGTGCCTTGCACTTCTAGATTAGCATTTTTTTGAGTTTTTTTTCTGACTTATTTACTTTAAAGTAGTGATTTCATTTTGTATTGTAAAGCAGTGCTGTGGGGGAAGGGAACTGTGTTAGCTAGAAGCAAGTGAGGCAGCCCTGTCTATGAGCACTAGTGCTTTCCTCAGAGTTTCTTCTTAATTATTTTTCTGTTTTGTTATTTGTTATTTTGTTTAAGTAGAACAGTTTTTTTATGGTCTGATTTTACTATATTGACTGTTGTTTTGTTTAGTTATTGAAGTTATAGTTTTACTGTAATAGTGACAGTAACTTCTTTATAATTATCCCAATTTTTGAGTCTTCTTAATCCCGTCATGTATTGTTTGCATAAAAAAAGTAAAAAAAAAATATTTTTGTGTTGATGTTATTGTAGTTATTGTTAGTTCAGTAAACTGTTGTGTTATTTAAAATACTGCTCCAGTGAGGAGTCTTAGTTTCTCTGCTGCTGCCTGTATTTACTTGAACTGCAGTGTTCAAAATCTACATATCAAAATGCACAGAAAGAAATACTTGAGTAACGTTCGAGTTGCTGACAGCTGAGATGTTGCTAAGAAGAGTGTTGGTTCTGTGGTTCAGAAGGGTGTTGCACCTAAACAACTACTTCTACCACAGGTTCTTCAGTGGCCACTAGTACTAGTACTCAAAAAGGAGTAATTAACTCAAGTGGTGGGGACATTAATGTGGTTGAGTTTTTCTCAGCCACATCCCAGGCATCAGTGCTGGTGGGACCTGGCACTACAGGCATTGGAAGTGGTGACAACAGGATCAACCCAAGAAGAAAGAATTGTCTTTGTCTGGAAATGTGGCTGAGGAAGATGAGGTGGTTGATGTTGTTCCCGTGACTACTGCTGACGATGGTGTTGATGCACTTGAGCATGACTCACAGTCTACAGCAGGAGATCTGACTGTTGCATGCAAGGATGCTGGGAAGGAATTGGTAAAGTGAGGATGAGGAGGACAGAGCTCAGCAGGAGGTTATCAGTCTCAGTGGGGATGGAGAAGATGATCTGGATCCACTGTGGGAACCAGAAAAAAAAAAAGTAAGGGTCATGCTGCTGAACCTGTGGTGCTGGGTACACCACAATTATTTCAGGGAATTACCAACAACCCCATTCTACAGCTGTTGTTCCTGTTAGCACTGTTGAGCCAATAACACAGCCTGAGTCACCTACTATTGCAGCAGTGCAGAAATCATCCTCAAACACATCTATTGCCACCCCTCTAATGTTTGAGTACCAGGTCCTCTGCCATGTAAAAATAGGGTCTGCAAAATCCCTAGTTTGTGATTGTTACATCCTGGACCCAGCTGACAAAACAGTGACTACCTGCCAGCTATGTCGAGTGCATAATAGCCATGGGAAAAAGAAGAGCCACCTTTTCACTGGTGGGCAACACACACATCTCAAGTCCAGGCACCTGTTATGCTGGAATCAGCACCAAAGGGAAGCCAGTGCAGGGGATGCTTCTCTGTCATCCTTACTGTGCAAGGCATCCCAAAGTAGCACAGATACAGTCATGGTGAAGTCAGAGTTGAATGTGGAAGATTACTACAGAGATGAAGAGGAGGAGTTGGTGGCATTGCCTAGTAGTGGCCATAGTAGAAGTGGTGGTTTGAGTAATAGCAGCCAGAGTCACTGAAGCACATCAACCCCAGTCGACAAAACACAAAATAAAACTTCATTCATTCATCTGGCATCCATGCCCCCCCTAGTCAAATACTACCCCACCAGCCATGCTTCTAATGCACAGAGTCCAGCTGTTTGGTATCCTAACACCCCCAAAAGTGCAGCCTACATTGCATACTTTAACATGTTTGAGCATCACACAAAAAACCCACCCAGCCATGCTACTGCACAAGAACTGAATGGAGCAAGCACTGGAATACTGGCAATTGATCTGTTGCCCTTCTCTATTGTGGAGAATATGGGATTACAAAGGTTGATGATGCATGCCTATCCAAAATGGCAGATTCCGTCACAAACCTATTTGTCCACCTGTGCCACTCCTGAACTTTATAGGACTGTGACACATACAGTAATACATGCCTTGCAGCATTCAGCATCACCATACGTACATCTTAGTATGGATAAGTGGATCAGTGGCCAAACAGCTGATAGGTCTTTTATATGTATTACAGCCCATTGAATATAGGTACCTGGAGTAGTATTTGTTGCTGGACTAGAGAAAAATTTTACAATGCCCAGTTGTGGTGGTAGCAACAGTCTGGGTGTTCACCAGCATGCTACACTGGCAATGAAGAGTGCAAGTGGATCACACGTGGGTCAGAAAATGTTAGAAATGTTCCTGACCGACACTGATGACTGAGTGGCTGGACCCAAATTCCCTAAAACCGAGTTTCACTGCAAGCAGTAATGGTTTGAGTGTGGTTAACTACATTAGTCATGGTGGGTTCCTTATGGTTCCATACATGGCACACTGTTCTAATCTTGTAGTGCTGGAGTTTCTATCATATCCTGAAATCAACTCCTGGTTGACTGTGGCCTGCCGCATCTGTGCACACTTTGCTCATTCTGGAAAGGGCCCCGACCATCTAACGCATCTGCAGATTCAGAACAAATTGCTTCAGCACTGTCTGAAGCTGGAAGTCATCATCAGATGGAACTTGACACTCTACATGATCGAGCACTTGTAGGAGCAGTAAAAAAACATCTCTGATATCTGCTGCTGCTACATATAAGCCGTGACAGTTCCAGAGTATCAATATCTCTAACAAATCAGTGGTGACTAATAATTGGCCTGATCATGATTTGAAGGACATTTGAATGTGTCACATAGACAGTGATTGTGGACACTGCCTGTATCAGTGAGACCATCCCACTTCTAAGGGTGCTGAGGCAGATGCTGTTCAATGTATAGCATGTGCTAGAAGCAGGTGGTGATATGGGAAGCTGTGCCTTAATAGAACACATGCTGCATGTATTTGACTGCAATACCCATATTTCCAACATTCTATTGTCTACAGATTTTGGTACTGCTACCATGCTGGACCCACAATATACCCGCATTAAAATGAAAACAATTTGACCAGACATCAGTAGAGTGAAAGCATGAAGTTGGGAAAAAAACAGAGTGATGTGCAATTAAGTTGGGTGAGAAATGGAAGGAAAGCACAGTAAGTATAATGTAATAGCTAGAAAAATTTGAAACATCAGATTGACCTGTTGAAATATTTAGTTAATGTTAATAAATTAAATCCTCCTCCCCCAAGTTAATGTTTTGGGCTAGACACACCTCACATTAGAAGTAAAGAAGAGGATAAAAGTTTTGTTTTCTATGTTATGTTTGTATGTTTCTTTATGTAATGATGTATAAAATTATGAAAACTCAATAAAATGTAAGTAAAAAAAAAAAAGACAACACGGTAAGAGAGCCCTGTCAGCAATGTTAGCATTGAGCGGTCACTAAAGGAAATATCATTCAGAAAACACACAAAGGCATCACAGACTACCGGTGTGATGCCAGGCACTCTGCCCACCGCACCCCCTGTCACGGGTGGCTATGCCACCCGCACTCCCTTAAATTGTATATAAATACTGTACTTCCAGATGACAAACAATCGTGGAGGAGGGCAGACTTCCTCTATGGGTATATGTTATGGAAACAGGGCAAAACAAATGAGCAGCATGACACAGACATGCAAGACAGAGTGCAACCATGACACCACATGCTCCAAACTCCCTGCTGCACACATTACTTTCAAACTCCTGCCCATGCCCACATCTCCACACTCTAAACCTTCTGCTATCTTGATGGGATACCAATATAGAAACATAGAAACATAGAAACATAGACTTTGACTGCAGATAAGGACCGCTAGGCCCATCTAGTCTGCCCATTTCCCTACCTACAGGATAGGCCACAGATCCTAGTTAACCAACAGCCTATTTCTTCCTACCCCCCACAAGAATTGCCTTATGTCTGTCCCATGCATTCTTGAATTCTCCCACAGTTTTAGACCCCACAACCTCCTCAGGAAGGCTGTTCCATGCATCCACTACCCTCTCTGTGAAATAATACTTCCTCACGTTGCCCCTGAACCGCCCCTCCTTCTATCTTTAAATTGTGTCCCCTTGTTCTTGCAAGTCTCTTTTTCTGAAAGATGCTACCCTCTTGGACTTTGTTGATTCCACTGAGGTACTTAAAAGTTTCTATCATGTCCCCCCTCTCCCTTCTTTCCTCAAGGGTATACATATTAAGCTCCTTTAGTCTCTCCTCATACGGCTTCTCTTGCAGACCCTGCACCATTTTAGTTGCCCTCCTCTGGACTTCCTCTATCCTGTCTATGTCCTTTGGAGATGGGGTCTCCAGAACTGGACACAGTACTCCAGATGGGGTCTCACCAACTGTCTGTACAGAGGGATAACAACTTCCTGTTTTCTGCTGGTGATGCCTCTCCCTATACATCCCAGTATACCCCCAGCCCTCCCTACTGCCTTCTCACATTGCTTGCTAACCTTAAGGTCATCTGATATGATTACCCCAGGTCCCTTTCCTTTTTGTTGTTGTTACTACTACCTCCCCACCCATTGTGTATTCTTCCCCTGGGTTCTTGTTTCCCAGGTGCATTATTTTGCACTTCTTTGCATTGAATCCTAGCTGCCATACTTCTGACCATTCCTCCAACCTTGCCAAGTCCCTTTTCATCCTTTTCATGCCTCCTTGTGTATCAACCCTGTTGCAGATCTTTGTGTCATCTGCAAAAAGGCATACTTTTCCTTCCAGTCCCTCTGCAATGTCACTGATGAAGACATTAAAAAGGACTGGACCCAATACTGAACCCTGCGGTACCCCACTAGTAACCCCCCTTTCTTCAGAGTGGACTCCATTTACAATTACCCTCTGTGTCCTGTTGTCCAGCCAATGTTTTACCCAGGCTACCGCCCTGGGTTCCACTCCCAGGCTGGTTAATTTGACTATTAATCTTTTGTGTGGGACTGTGTCAAATAAATATAAAAGGGGCCTGTCATTGATACATGAAGATGGTTGTGATCAGTTACAAAATGTAACCGATTAGCTAATAAGACAGGTTCATGGAGCACAGATGTTACGGTCACAGTTATTTAAGGCACAACATGAAAGTAATCACAAATCAGGTGTTGCTACCACCTCAGTTAAATGGTCTGAAAAAAACAGGCTTGGTAACAGAATAAATGACAATACATCCTTTTTGGGATGCTTTGAGCCAGGTGGGAATTGCAGATGTGGAGGAAAAGGTGGAAGAGACAGATGAGTCAGTCTGAGTGTAGAATTGTGCACAGTTAACAGAACAGGTAACCCTCCTGTCTGTTTTGTGGGTTTGAGTCACCTTTTGTCCCAAGTTCTGGAGGAATTCAAACTGTAAACCTCTTGCTAGCGTACCCAATGTACAGGCTCAGATAATTCTGCTCTTCGGGGAAATGCCAGATATCTTTTGCCTATGGGCACCCAACCAGGTATTACAAAATGAACCCTTAAAACTCTATGCAAGACCTCAGAGAAACTCTTACCTGTTTCCCAATTTGGTATCCCAATAAGCTTAAGCACAGTGTCAACTTTAACCATCTAAGCTTCACTTACAAAAAAAAGAAATTTCAAGGCACACCAGGCAGTTTCTGTTTTAAAATATATATCTTTATGATAAAAAATAGGTAAACAGTAAATACAGAACAAAATATTCCAACGCATACAATCTTAAAAACAAAACAGGTTTAAAAGTGCAAAATTCCTACCAACCATTAGACTTATTTATCTAAGGTATTTCTTATAATCTTTCAGTGCTCTTAGATGTTCCTTCTCTCAGTCTAAGTGTATGAATCTGTGTGTCTAAAGGTCAGCTAAGAGCACACTTAAAAACAGTCTTGAGCCGGCCTTCTCTCTGAGGTCACTTAGCTCCTCCTCGGTGTATTAAAATTTATATTTACAGCACAGGATGTCCTAATAAGGTATTTTAAAAATAGGTGACATCAGCGAACCTCCTCTCTTCATGTGATTTCCCAATCTAGTCTGTGATCTGCTAGCATCTTCTTTCATCCGGGAGCAGTCTCCTGCTTCACAGAGACATGAAAGACTCTTTGCTGAATTAATTGGCTTCCTCTGAAGATGCCCAAACAAATGCATATGCCAATTCCTTATGACACCAAGTACCATCAAAGGACTTTTCCTGAGGAGACGCCCAAACAAATGCATATGCTCCTTCCTCTTGACACCAAGTGCAATCAAAGGATTTTTCTGAGGGCATTATAAAATGCATAATTTAGCTACTGATTTCAAAGCAACTGACAAGTTAATTGCATTCCAGAAATCTGTAGTTTAACCTACATCCTGTCCTTTGAAATTATACTGGGGGGGGGGTTGATGTGTCATTTCAGCAAGAGAGTATTTTCTTCTGACAGACAATCCCATTACCTATTTCATATTGCAAAAATCATAGTGTAATCAGAACCAGCTGTCCAAGTGTCACAACCTGCACCCTCTTAAATTATATATAAACACTTCCAGATGACAAACAATCATGGAGGAGGGCAGACTTCCTTTATGGGTATATGTTATGGAAACAGGGCAAAACAAATGAGCAGCATGACACAGACATGCAAGGCAGAGCGCAACCATGACACCACATGCTCCAAACTCCCTGCTGCACACATTACTTTCGAACTCCTGCCCACGCCCACATCTCCACACTCTAAACCTTCTGCTATCTTGATGGGATACCAGTATAAAAGGGGACTGTCATTGATACATGAAGCTGGTTATGATCAGGTACAAAATGTAACCGATTAGCTAATAAGACAGGTTCATGGAGCACAGATGTTACGGTCACAGTTATTTAAGGCACAACATGAAAGTGATCACAGATCAGGTGTTGCTACCACCTCAGTTAAATGGGCTGAAAAAAACAGGCTTGGTAACAGAATAAATGACAATATATCCTCTTTGGGATGCTTTGAGCCAGGTGGGAATTGCAGATGTGGAGGAAAAGGAGGAAGAGACTGATGAGTCGGCAGGATTGCATGAAATGCAATGCATGGTGAATGCATATTTGGCAGACACCAGGCACCTTAATATATTGAAAGAGCTGCTGCTGGACTGGAAAAGCAAAGTCACTGACTGGCCAGCACTGACCTTCATAGCAGTCAAATATCTGAGCTGTCCACCCTCGAGTGTCAGTGTGGAGAGAGTATTCAGTTAGGTAAAGGCCATTGTGCAGGACAGGCATACAAATCTGTCCCCTGGAAGTGTTGGCATACTAACATTTATTAAAATGAATGAAAATGAATACAGGACACTTTCCATATAACACAGTTACATCTGCATTCATACCACATGACATTGACGGTAGCGAAGAAGAAGAAGAAATAGAACGGTCAGATAGTATCGGCATTGGCAAATTGCCTTCCAGTGAAGTAGATGACGCAGTAATGGAGAAGGAATTCTCACATGGGGACAGATCCAGATTGGAAGACTGTGAGGGCTGCTTCCTTGATGAGGATGATTGCAATGCATAAACAAAAAAGTGTTAGATCCCTCTTTTCTTGCTTATCAGTAGAATCCTTTTCTTTATGATTCAGTTTTGTTTTCCTGTCAATATTTTTCCTCAAGTTGCGCTGCTTGTTCTATACAGCCAGCTGATTAACACCATCTGCCCATTCCCATGTAATGCCCACAGACAAAGTAGAACATTTTTGAAGACTACATCAGCCAGCCAGCCAGCCAATCAGCCTCTGAACCATCCCACCAACCAGCCTGCTAGCCATCCCATCAGTCACCCTGCCAGCCATCCCACCAGGCATCCTATCAGTCAAGCCACCAACCAGTCTGCCAGATATCCTGCCAAACATCCTGCCAGTCAGCCCGCCAGCCAGTCTGCCAGCCAGCCCACCAACCATCCTGCAGCCAACCCACCAGCCATCCTGCAGCCAGCCCACTAGCCATCCTGCAGCCAGCCCACCAGCCATCCTGCAGCCAGCACACCAGCCATCCTGCAGCCAGCCCACCAGCTAGCCAGCATTCCAACCAGCCTGTCAGCCAGTCCACCAGCTAGCCCACCAACTAGCTGGCCTGCCAGCCAACCAGCCAGCCAGCCAGCCAGCCAGACTTCAAGCCGCCTCCAACCAGCCCATCAAAGCTGCAAGACCTGAAGTCCAGCAAAGGCCAACATTATCTACTGTGATGGTAAGTTACTTTTATTGTTTTTCACTCTACATAGCCTCACTGTTGGCAGTGAATTTGACATCACACAGGAGGGGCTTCCACCTTGCTTACAAAACATTATAAATGTGTTTATTTCTTTCTGTTTGTCTCCCTCTAACTTCAGACAGCACACTACAAGCCACAAACTAAAGTTTCCTCTTCCTCCACCACCCCTCTCTGTGGCACTGTTCTGCCAGTACACAGCATGGCCATCACCAATTTGATGGTAAGTATCATGATATTATTTTTTTCTTTTGTTAAGTTTTAATGTTAACTTTTCCTTTCATGGGTAAATAGTGACACAGTGGCCATGCCAAGTCAGGGTAAATAATTTCTATTTTTTTTTTCTTCACAGATGACAGGCATAGAATGAGTGTGATTGGACATCAGATATATTGTGTGGCCACAATGGTGGCAAAGTCAGGCTAAATTTCTGTTTTTTCTTCACAGGTGACAGGTATGGAAACATTGGGGTTGGATAATGGATCTGTCATGTGGCCACAACGGTAGTGAAGTCAGGCTAAATTACTTTTTCTTCTTCAGAGGTGACAGGCATGGAAGGAGTGAGACTGGACAGTGGAGCTATCATGCTGCCACACCGGTGGCAAAGTCAGCCGAAATGAGTTTTGTTTTCTTCACAGGTGACAATTATAGGAAGACTCAGAGTGGACTATATATATATATATATATATATATATATATATATATATATATATATAGTTTGTGTGGTCAGTCACCCACAGTGGTCAGTTTAACAAAGTCTACATAATTTTCCAATGCCTTCACAGGTCTCCTCATGTCCTGCTCTTTTCTCATCCAGAAAGCAAGACTTCTGCTCCTCGGTCTGGGGCATCTTTGTTCCATTTCAGGGTTGGGCCATCACCAATATGATGGTAGGTATCCTTCCAAAAAAACATTTCTCTTTTAATTTTTTGTCTTTTTTTAACGACTGCATTGTAACCCAGTATGGAGCGTAGTGCAATCTAAATAATTTATATCTTGTATTCACATCAGGTCTGTTTACATTCTGCCATCAAGATGAATTCCTCATTCTCCTACAGCAAGCAAGCCATTGCCATCTTCTAATCTCCACCAGATCGTTGATGTTGTCAGCTTTGCTGACTAATGCTGGGACCTTCTCCCCCAGTTTCTCCACTACTGTATGTGGTGTTATTAAAGGGAAACTTCCACCAGTACTCGGGCCATGTCTCAGTATGAGGCATAGCCTGATTAGCATTTTTCACAAAGTGTTTAAAGTTTTTTGTGTGCAGCCTGATGAGTTACTTAGATTTTATCTGTTTGATCCTGCCATCCCTCCTGCTGGCATTTTGGACAGAAGTGCTCCTACTGGCACACTCACCACCTCCTGCAGCTGTCATGAGAATGATGTATGAGCTGGGGAGCAGCTGAGGGAGCATGCATAGAGGTCCATTGTAGATGAAGCTGTTAGTAGCTCTGGTTTACACTTTACATATTCTGGTGCTATACTGAGACCAGGTATAGACTGGCAGTCTTCTTTGTCTGTGGGCAACAGCTTGCAGCAGCATACAATATAATTTGGGGGAACAACCACATCTCATTTAATGGTGTCCTAAGAAAAATACATAGTAGCATTGCATGTAGCAGTGTGACCTATTTATTCTGTCACTCAGGCCTCAAATCTGAAAAAAAGGTGGTTATGGGAGCACCATTTCTGGCACTCTGAGACATAGCCATTGGACATTTTAGGCTTCCTCTAATAGGATGATACATAAACTTGAACTTTTTTTGAATTCAGTCCTGTCTCCTCTTCTTCCTCTGGTACTTCCATCATGAACCCACTCCTATGGGGTCAGGTCAACTGAGCACACAGTGCCCACTCTTATGTGCAATCCATGATGGGGGGAACAGGGATACCCTTCTTCTCCTTTAAGAATGCTTGCTGAGGTCACAACAGCACTTCTGCCACAAGGACCCAGGGCATCCCTCTATCTCTGCATGAAGGTACAATACCAGTTTCAAGTCCTGTGGCCGAATATTAACCCTTCCTTCACTATTACACACAGGAGGAAGACTCAGGCATCACACTCTCTTTGGGGTATCATTTTAAAAACCTGAATTGGCCTTTTCCCTACAGGACATGCAAAAGCCTGGTTCAAACTCCCTGAAGACTTGTCCCTGAGACTCAGTTATTCTCACTATCCTTTTAGATCCCTTATGAACCCTTTACTCTAGTTGGTTGCTTATGGTGGCCCCTCTAAGCAATTAACAGTGTCACAGATTATTAATACTGCTCTACAATTTACACACAAATACAGATAAATCTCACTTAGGCAAAGTTCTTTAGGAAAACAAATGTTTTACTAAAATACTTAAATACAATTACAACTAAAAAGAGAATGTACTAATTTAAGTTACAGTATGCAGAAATGAAATGGGAAAACTATATACAGAAAAATGCACTATGGGGGCGTGGCCTGGGGGCCAAGGAAGATGGCTGCTTAAGCTGCTAACTGTCCCTAGCTGAGTGACTCCAAAGCATATAGTCGCCATCCAGGGTCCTGGTGTTTAGCTATGGCATAAGTTTGCCACTTTACCCCCTTGTCTGTCCGGCAAGGTTAGTTTGGCAGCAGTATTCCAGTAAATGGTCTAAAGCACTGGTTGCTCATGAACCACTTTGGGAATCCATAGGCTGCACAGGCCTTGCATCACCACAGATTGTGGCCTCTAATGACGTGCTACACCCGAAACCCCAGTCACCCTCTATTACTCCCCAGCTCACCTGCTAACTCGATCTCACCCCAGAGACTGAAATCATGGATCGGGCTTCACACCAGATCTCAACACACTGAAGGATGGCCTCCCATAGTTGGGCACCAGAGGTTGCACCACTGGGTGGCACAGAATCGGTGGAACAACCTATGAATGTTAATAGCTTGTTACAGTACATCACGAGCATGCTTGAAACTCTGCTGTTGCACATGGATGGGATCTCCAACACTTTGGCAGGCACAGTAGCTGATGTAAGACTCCTGAACGACTGTATGAACATCACAGAACAACAAACTGAGGATCTGGAGATATCCCAAGCTAAGGTATGGCAATGGCTTTAGGCTCATGAGGTAAGGCTAGAGGAGTTATGGCATAGGACTGCGGACCAAAAGAATAAGGGATACCATAATAATATCAGAATCATCTGTGCCTCTGAGGGCCTAGAGGGTCAAAATATGGAGATGTACTTAAATGAGAACATCCACATAATGCTGGGAGAAAGATGGAAGGGCCTGCTGAGGTGGAGAGGGTGCACCACGTCCCTGACAGAATCAAATCCAGCATCCATGGCCCCCGCACAATCATAGTCTACCTACTTAGATAATCCACAAAAGAGAGACTGCTCAGGGTGGTCAGAGACAAGGGTGATATTATATGGGAGGGAGCAAGAGTGTCATTCTATCAGGATTTTTTGCATGATGCTGCTGCAAGAAGGAAAGCCTTTATTCTAGTTAAAAAATGGCTTGCTTTGCATGGTTTCAAATACAGATTTCAAAACCTGATTTAGGTGCATGTAGCTAAAGATGGTAGAGAGCTGACTGCAGAGATGCCCCAGGAGATTGAGGCATGGGCATCTAAGCATTTGCCCTCCCTGTCTCTCAGAGCTTTACCTCCCAAGCAACTGTGGGTGCCAGGGGACCAAGGTTTAAGGAGGAGGAGCTATTTCACAGACTCTGGTTCCCGGGGGTAAGATATTCTAGACTGCATGGCATCTCCAGCTAAACCCTCCCCCAGAGCATTGCCGGATATTCACCAGGCAGCCTACTCCAACAATCAAGGGCCTAAACAAAGTCCCCAGAGTCTCCTGGCAGAAATCAGGTTACTCCAGTGTTAGAATGTGCAAGGACTGCGCATTCGGCAGTGATCTGCGGGCAGCAAGGAGGCATCACCTGATCATTGAGAAACCGCCCCGCTAGCCAAACTATCCAAGAAAGACTCCACCTCCGAAGAGGAACCAGTAGAGGAAATGGTGCTTGAAGGACTGCCAATGGCTACCTTTACACCCGGTTCCTGGGCGGAACAAGTGCCTGAAGAAGGGGACTCATCAGGCATCACCTGTCAGCTGTCAAACCAGGCCTGAAATCATTTGCAGAGGCCATTGCTGCAGGCCCGTATACCTCTGCAGAACCCATTGCTTGTCTGGCCCAAGCCCATACCTGAAGCTGGACAATATATTTGGACACACGCCTTCTGAATGCTGTGGCTTACCACAGTGTGCTACTAAGCATCCTGCATATTAAATAGCCAGGATGTTAGAGATTGCTAGAGCCAGGATTTGGGGCAGGACAAGGAATAAAGGGGTTTATGGGGAGGTAAATCAATGCTGGGGTAGTTAATTAGGGATGACTAAAGTCTGCACAGATTTCTGGTGTCGATGGTGTCCCCATCCTTTCCCACCCTTTCCACCCCACCTTAGCAAGACTAGGACAGGGGATAACTCACGGTGCCCAGGCTAGCCTGTCTCTGGGCTCAGTTAACAGCATATGGCTGGACTGCAGGGCCTACCAGCTTCAATGGGGTGGCCTTAATGCCTGGCTCAGGAGCCATGTCTGCTTCCTTTCTATATGACAGCTCTGCCAGAGCTGGATGGGCCCTTCCCCCTCCTGCCATCCTATCCATCACTGTGGTGTTAGAGGTTTGTCATGTGCTACCTAAGTTTCTTATTCTCTATTATAAGTAGATGAGAAGGCTACCTCCCTCTGTCCCCTTATTGCACCCACCCCCCTTTCCAGACCCTCCATCCTACCCATTGAGCTTCCCTCCCCTCCTGTATCTCTCCTGGGCTCCCTTCCTCATATCCCCCTACTCTGTCCCTTCTACTTGCCATACCCTGGACTGATCTCCTGCTCCTGAGGTGAGGTTACTCAGCTAGGGGCAGGAATTCCCACCTGTCTAACTTCTCAAGAGCACCCCAAATAGGTGACTCTCTAGTGTAGATGAGAATCAGCCCTCCTACTGGGGACAAACTCTTTTACACCCAAACCATTTCAACTTTAGATTCTTCCAGTTAAGAAGTTGATAGTTGTTTGTTTCACACACGAAAGTTATTTGCGAGAGAGGATATAGGCACTATTCAGAACAATTCCTATACTGCATATCTCTGCCTGCTAGCTGTCCAGTTGAAGTGGTTGTCTATTGACATTGTAATTTTTGGTTTCAGTTGTAAACGTTCCCTATTTCTGGTTTCATTTTTCAAGTTCCGCTTCAATCTAGTCCCCTGTCAGGTCCATTGGCTGCATTAAGAAGAGGTTACTACCTGCGAAACAAGGTCAGGTATTCCTCCTTTCCTTTCTGCTCTGTCTTTAAGTAACTGTCCAAGTGGGCGAGTACCTATTCTCTTATATCTGGTTTCCCCTCTCTCCCTTCATGTGATCGTGTCCTCACTAACCTTGGGGGGTCTTAAATGCATCACATGGAATGTCAAAGGGCTGAATCACCCAGTAAAGCGTACTAAAGTACTGTAGCACATCCGATCCTTGCAGGCAGATATTCTGCTGTTACAGGAGACGCATCTCACTGCAAGGATCATTGGTTGGCTTAAAAAATCATGGGTGGGTAGGATTGTCGTCAGCTCAACCTGTACCAGATCAAGGGGAGGTGGCAATATTGATTTGGCAATCTTGCCCCTGGGTGGAGGAGGAGGAGGAGGTAAAATCTGGCAAGGAGGGGCATTAGGTTGCAGCTAGGATTGGCTACCCAGGAGGTATGGCAGTTCTGGCCAGCCTGTATGAGCCTAACATAGATGATGTGGAATTCCTCCCGGAGCATAGCCAGGCTATAGCAGATCTCACTGAAGGCAGACAGGTGGTGCCCATTGTGATTGAGGGGGGGACTTTAACATGATCCTGGACATCTTCCTGGACAAATATAAGCCCCCTCCACAGGCCCACCTGAAGGCTAGGGCCTCCTTGCAGGAGCTCATGGATGAATGGGGGTTAGTTGATATCTGGCATCATGACCATCCCAAAGGCAGAGACTACTCATTTTTTTCAGCCATCCACACCTCTTATAGCCATATTGAGCTATGGTTGGCCAACTCAGTTGTAGCATCGGACATGTTTTCCACTCAGATCCACAACATTATTGTCTTGGACCATGCCACGGTATCATGCTTGTATATCCCAGGAAGGGAGCAATCCAATTCAGGGACAAGATGGCATTGTAACCCCCATTGCCTTCAAGATGCAGAGGTCGGTCGAATTATGAGTAGGGCAGCTGAAGAATACTTCATTCTCAACCAAATGAACAAGGTCTCAGTAGGTACAGTATGGGAAGCCTGTAAGGAGGTCCTGAGAGGGCACATTATCTCATATTCGGTGGCCCAGAACAAGACTCGTAAAAGCCCAGCTCCAGAGTCTGTATGCTGAACTGTCTCAGTGGGAAGCTCAGTTTAAATCATCTGGGACTACCAGGCCTGACCATTCAGTACTGTGGAAAATCTGTGGGCTGAAATACCAAATAAATACCACGCTGTATCAAAAGGCAGAATGGCTGCTCCTACACTTGAAGCATCAATTCTGGGAGGGATGACAGAAAGGAGGTAAACTCCTTAGCTATCAGCTGCACAAGCAGGAAGCCACCTCTCAAATTCATGCTCTCAAAAGTGCAAATGGGGCGGTTATCTCAGACCCCGTGGGAATTAATGCCCATATACGGGAATTTTATCAGGCATTGTACTAATCCAGATTGAATCTGGACCAACCACAGCTGTCCCGATGACCTCGAGAATTCTTTGCCCATGTGAATATACCCTGCATGAGCCCTGAGGTAGTGGCCAAATTGGATAAGCCCTTTGTGGAGGAGGAATTAAAGTAGGACCTTTCACAGCTCTCTAAAGGTAAAGCCCTGGGGCTGGATGTCATGTCCATGGAGCTGTACAAACTGCTGATCCCAGTTATCACCTCTCCACTGCTGAAGGCACTGCAGGAGGCCTATATGACAGGATCCACCCCCATGATGAGAGAAGCATTGATCACCCTGCTTCCCTGCTTCCAAAAAAGTCCACAAACCCGTTGAACTGTGTGAACTTCTGCCCCATCTCATTACTCTCAGTGGACACTAAAATCACAGCCAAGATTCTGGCCAACTGAGTTGCGTCAGTTCTCCTTAACATAGTCCACCCCCATAGGTGGGATTGACCAATGGAAAATCCGGGGTGGACAGTATGAGGCTATCTCTTAATCTCAAATGGCATGCACTCCATTCACAGATTCCCAAGGCAGCTTTAGCAGTGGACTTCTCAAAAGCCTTCAACTCGATCGAATGGCCATATCCACATGAAGTTCTCCAAATGTATGGCTTCGGACAATACTTTCTGCAGTGGGTGACCAACCTCTACAATTCTCCGGTAGCCAAAATCCTTACAAACAAGGATATCTCCTCCTTATTCCTGTTAGGTAGAGGCACCCGTCAAGGATGTCCTATGTCTCCCCTATTGTTTCTGGTGGCCTTGAACCCTTTGGTTAGGAAACTGATGGCTATTCCACATGACGCTTGGCCAGCTGGCTATGATTATTGTATGATATTTGCAATCTAAAAATATAGCATGTGATTGTCTCACATAAGACAGCCTGTGCTTTCATGGGTGCCCCCACCCTTGGTTTCAGTGAAGCTACAGGATATAGGGGATGTGAGGAGGAGGAGGACCATGTAAAAGCATCTATCCTATATAGATACTTCTGCTCAGTATTTACTGGCAAGAAGGTGGGGTAGGGCCCAGAGCTCAGCACCATGGACACAGAGGGAAGGGAGGTCTGTACTAGTCCCTTCACAAAAGAAAGGGTCCTACAAGAGCTCGATAAGCTCAGGGTGGACAAGGCAATGGGACCTGATGGCATACATCTCAGGGTACTAAAAGAGCTAAGGGTGGAACTAGAAGAGCCATTCTCAGAACTGTTTAGTGAGTCTTTGAGCACAGGAGAGGTCCCAGAAGACTGGAGAAGGGCTCATGTGATCCCTCATCACAAGAGTGGTAACAGGGAGGAGGCAGGGAACTACAGACCAGTCAGTCTTACCTCAATAGTGGGCAAGATTATGGAGGCACTCCTTAAGAAAAGGATAGTGCAACACCTGGAATCCATATGAGCACAGGATCAAGACAGCATGGGTTTACAAAAGGAAGGTCCTGTCAAACTAATCTTATAGATTTCTTTCATTGGGTAACCAGAGTGGTGGACCAAAGGGGAGCAGTTGACGTCACCTACCTTGACTTCAGCAAAGCTTTCGATACTGTTCCACATAGAAGATTGATTAATAAGCTGGGTAGGCTCAGGATGGGTCAGAGGTTGGTCAGCTGGGTGGCAAACAGATTGATGGGTAGAAAACAGAGAGTGGTGGTAAATGGTACAGAGTCAGAAGAGATGCTAGTCACAAGTGGGGTGCCACAGGGATCAGTCCTGGAGCCAGTCCTCTTCAATATCATCGGTAACATTGCAGATGGACTGGAGGGTAAGGTTTGTCTGTTTGCAGATGACACCAAGATCTGCAACAGAGTAGATGATCCAGATGGGGTGGGCAGAATGAGAAGAGATCTGGATAAACTAGCAAAATGGTCAAAAAAGTGGCAACTGGGGTTTAATGCAAAGAAGTGCAAGATCATGCACATAGGGAAGAGAAACCCTGAAGCCACCTATAGGCTGGGAGGGGAGTTGCTGGCAATCACAAGTGAAGAAAAAGACTTGGGCATCATCATCAATGACCTGAAATCATCCAAGCAGACCACTAAAGCAGTAGGTAAGGCTAGGGGGATGTTGGGGTGTATTAGTAGGGTTATCACAAGTCGGAAGAGGGAGGTAATAATCCCTCTTTACAAGACACTGGTTAGGCCCCATCTGGAGTACTGAGAGCAGTACTGGAGGCCACACCTTCACAAGGACATTAACCAGATTGAGGCAGTCCAGAGAAGGGCAACCAAAATGGTGCATGGACTGCATCAAAAATCATATGAGGACAGATTAACAGAGCTCAATATGTATACCCTAGAGCAAAGGAGGGACAGAGGTGATATGATCGAAACATTCAAACACCGTAAGGGCATTAACAAGGTGAAAGAGTCTAACATTTCAATATAAGAAAAATAGCAGGACAAGAGGACACAGCATGAGATTAGAGGGAGGCCAATTAAGGGGTAATGTGAGGAAGTTCTTTTTCACAGAAAGGATGCTGGATGCATGGAAGGGCCTACCTCAGGAAGTGGTGAATCTGAATACAGTGTAGGGCTTCAAACAGGCATGGACATGGGATAGGCATAAGGGAGCAATACAGATGAGTATGAATAGATAGGCCATTGACAGAGCAAAGCCAATGGCACATTCATAAGGTAGAAAAAGAAATGGGCAGACTGGATGGGCCTTGCGGTCCTTATTTGCTGTCAGCTTCTATGTTTCTATGTTTTTTATATGTAAACTGACCAGGAGCCATTTAATTAAGTGACTTCCTTCAGAATGGCATTTTATTACCTTTTTATGACATGCCTAGGCTTTTTGAAGTGCAAACCAAATGTGGCTTTATGACTTCAGAAACAGGACGTCATTAGGCTGATTCCTGTTAGCTTTTTAGCACATTGATGCCAGTGTGGGATTGTTAAGTTCAAAGGAAACATGTGTAATTAAAGAGTTATATATAGGAAATGTCTTTTTTCTTCTGATGGCACCTTATTTAAAATACCTCCTGGTAGGAAACCGTGTTTTTGTGGTTTTCTTTTTTATTCTAAAAGGACGAGCTAGATGACTCACAGAAGGGGTGTGGAGACACAGAGTTTAAACTGATACTTGTGTCTGAAATATTTGTCATATTATTTTGGGACTCCGAGAGAAAACAGTTCTCTGATGTAACTGAAGCACTTTCAGAGATAATACCTTAGATAGCAACGATCTAAATGTATCGTGGTAGGAGTTTTGTAATCATCCCTTGTTCTTTTATGTGATTGTGAGCTCTTTCATATATTGTCCTGTATTTACATTTTTCATATTTTTATCATCGTTTAGCAAAGAATCTTTTCTTTGAAAGACTGCCTGGGTGTCAGTCAGTTCTTTTTGCATGTGCCGTATGGGTGGTTAAGTCTGACAATTGTTCAACAGCTTAATGGTGTTAATAAACGTGGTAAAAGGTAAGAATATATCTATGGTCTCTTATAGAGTTTTAAGGGTTAATTTTGGATACCTGGTTAGGTGCCCTTAAGTGAAAGATATATTGCATCCCAGCAGAGAGAATATTATCTGAGCCTGTACATTTAGGTATGCTAGCATAAGTTTCACAGTTTGAATCCTCCCAGAACTTGAGACTAAAGGTGATTCAGACCCAAAAGCTGACAGGACGGTTACCCTATCTGTATCTGTTCACACTATTGTACACTGAGGTTGGCACTGTGGAAGCAGAGGGCCTGACCTACTGAGTGTGTTTGTGACAGATTAGGTTGGCAGTGGTGTGATAAATTTGGTAACATAAGCTTTAGCTGTTCAATGTGTCAGCTTAATACTGTATGGTTCACTTGCAAAATAAGGCAGTGATTTATTTTTAAAAGAGAAAACAGACCTATATAATTTTGCTTACAGTCAAAGTTCCCACCTGTTTTATTTTTTTTTTCAAAGTGCAAGTTAGAATAGCCATAGTTAGGGAAGAAGATGGCTTCCAACTACAGTGAGCACACTGCAGACTACCTGAAGCAGTTGTGCAAGGAGAGAGGAGTCCTGCATGAGGGGAGAACCACCATGCAGAACCTTGTGGATGCTCTTGTGCCTGCTGATGCCCAGAGTGTCGAGTCACAGACTGTGACTGTAAAGGACCGAACCTTGGATGTGGAGGGGCCAGCAGCTAATGCAGTGTCCAGATCCAGTGAGGAGGACAGCAGGGCCAGTGCAAGCCAAGGGACACAGCAGCAGGGGAAGGTCACCAGCATTCTGGAGCCTGAAGCAATGAGGCTACAGATTGAGTTGCACAGAATGGAGCTAGAGTTCCAGAGAGAGGCTGAGAGGGAATGGCGAGAAGCAATGAGAGAAACAAGCTGCAGAGGAGAAGAGGGAGTGAGGACAGAGAGAGGCTGAGTGAGAGAAGTGAGCCACAGAGGAGAAGAAGGAGCGAGAACAGTGAGAAGCTGAACATGAACAGTGAGGGGCAGACTGTGAAAAGCATGAGCGCCAGAGGCGACATGAATTGGAGAAGCTATGACTCCAACCACCAGCACCAGAGCAAGTAAGTGACTTGGGTTTAACTGGAACTACAGGACTAGATTACAAATTAAATTCCAAATTGATAGCTACATTTAAAGAGGGGGAGGATATGGATGCCTTTTTAAATTCCTTTAAAAAAGTTTGTATTCAGGCAAAGATTCCTAGAGGGTCCTGGAGCTTCCAGCTATCCCCGCTACTTACCAGGAAAGCTCCGGATGCATTGGGTCAAATGGACAATGAGGATAGTAATGATTACAGCAAACTTAAAGCTGCACTTTTAAAAAAGTTTGATTTAACTGCAGAAACATGCAGAGCTCAATTCTGTAAGCTCAGGAGAAGCCCTGACATGAGCTATGAGGATCTAGTAATGAAACAACATCAGTTTTTAAAACGTCAGTGGGAAAGAATTGAAGCAAACTCTATAGATAAAATTGAAAATGCTATATTGTTAGAGCATTTTTTGGGGGCATGAACAGCAGAGCTGAAAACCTGGCTGGAGGACCGAGATCCCAAAACAGTGCAAGAGGCTGCTGAACTCTCGGACCGCTATGCCAAGAGCAGATCTGCTCTGAGAGCGAATGGAGCAGGCTTGGCAGTGCAGAAAGGGTAAAGTGTGCATTTAAGGCAGCTGTCCCAAAAGGATGAGCACTATGCAAAATGGGGCTAGGAAAGAAGTGGGTTGTTTGTGTGTCCCTGGAAGAATGCCTGTGAACATGAGGGAACACATGCACCCAGTCACTGTGAATGGTATACAGACACAAGAGTTAAGAGACACAGTGGTATCCCTGATGTTGGTAAAAGGGAATCTGGTAAAGCCTGGTCAGCTTATACCCAATAAATTTGTAACTGTACCATGGTTCTCTGGGGAGGAGACAACATTACCACTCTTTAGTGTTCTCCTAGACTGGGGTGAAACAGGGGGAACTGTGCAACAGGTGGCTGTAGCCAGAACTTTAGCTGTTGACGTCATCCTTAGCAACAATCTCAAAAAGGGGATGGTGTGTACAGTTACCCGTAGCCAACAGGAAGGGGAAATTGTAGTTCCCCAGACCCCGTAGAAGCCATTGTGGAAACTACTGGTAAGCTGGTTCCCCAGCCTGTGTCTCCTGATATAGAGACTAATGAAAAGGGGTAGAAATTTCCCCAGTAGTAGTTAACTACACAGCTATGGAGGGCCACTCCAAAGAAGGAGGGGCGACCCATTGTCAGAGGGTTAGGGATGGTAGTGATACAGAGCGCCCTGATACTAGAGCTAAGGACCCTAGTTTAGATACTGTCGGGGACCTGTCCCATGCCTTGGGAATGTGTAAGGTTTTTGCAGCTGCTCAGAAAAGTGACCCTAGTCTAGAGAAGCTGAGGTCTTGGGCAGATTCTGACGGAGCACAGGGAGGTGACAGAAAACATAATGTTTATTGGGAAAATGGACTGATGTATATTCAGGATGTAAAGACAGAGGGAGAGGTGATAGGCAGGCAATTTGTCGTTCCCCAGGGTTACCGTGAGCAGTTGCTCAAGATTGCACATGATATTCCCTTGTCTGGTCATCTGGGAATTGTGTGCACTACACAGCGGTTGGCCCAGAATTTATATTGGCCCAACTTCACCCAGCAGGTGAAGGAGTATTGCAGGTCTTGTCACTGGTGCCAAGAAGTAGGGAAGGTAGGTAAGAAAACCCAAGCCACCTTAATTCCATTGCCCGTAGTGGAGCAGCCATTCCAAAGGGTGGGAATGGATATTGTGGGGCCTTTAAATACCCCCAGCTCTTCCAGGAAGAGGTTCATCCTGACTGTGGTGGATTATGCCACCCAGTATCCAGAGGCAGTCATCCTATCCTCACCGAGGACAGACAAAGTGGCAGATGCCTTACTTGGGATTTTCTCCCATGTTGAGTTTCCACAGGAGGTTATCACTGATCGAGGGGGTTCCCTCATGCCGGACCTGATGAAATGTTTGTGGGAGAAGTGTGGGGTGGTACAGAGGTGTACGACACCTTATCACCCACAAGCCAATGGACTTGTGGAAAGATTTAATGGTACCCTGAAGTTAATGCTCCAAGCATTTGCTGAACAGCATGGGAGGGACTGGGAGAAATACCTTCCCCACCTGTTGTTTGTGTACAGGGAGGTGCCCCAAGAGTCGACAGGGTTTTCCCCCCCTTCAAGCTCTTATATGGACGCTGGGTACGTGGGCCCCTATACTTGATCCTGGAAGACTGGGAAGGCAAGCATGCCACCCATGGAACTCCCATAGTGGATTATGTCCTTAGGTTTAGGGAAAGGCTGAAGGAGCTTATGGGGACAGCCCAGAGCAAGCTGGCAGCTGCTCAACAGAAACAAAAAGTGTAGTATGACTGCAGAGCCAGAGCTTGCTCATACACCGTGGGTCAGGAAGTCATGGTCCTTATCCCGGTCTGGAAAGACAAGCTGCAGGCTGAGTGGGCAGGACCGTACAAAGTAGTTAGAAAGGTAAATGACATGAACTATATCATAGAGTTACCTGACAGAAGACATACAGAAAGAATGTACCATGTCAACATGATAAAGCCCTATGCTAATAGGGCTGACCTGGTGTTTGCAGTTTGTAGTTCTGGGGAGGGGATGGATGAAGGAGACCCCCTTCTGGACTTGCTGGAAGAAAACAAGCTGGAGTCCTCTGCAGAGGCAGTTAAATTGTCACCCCAGCTGGTCCCGGACAAGATCCAAGAAGTAAGGGAGGTTTTAGCAGACTTTGCCCCACTGTTTAGCACCAAGCCTGGACTAACCCCCTTAGCAACTCATGATGTGGAGACAGGAACACAGATGCCCATACGGCGGACAGCATATCGGGTGTCAGAGGTTGTCCAAAAGGACATTAGGAGGGAGGTGGAGGAAATGCTGGATTTGGGGACAATACAGAGATCCCACAGCCCTGGGCCTCACCCATAGTCCTTGTGCCCAAGCCAGATGGCGCCACTCATTTCTGCATGGACTATCATGGACTGAATGCAGTCACAAAGTCAGACACCCACTGAATGCCCCGGAAGGACCAACTGCTGGACAAGTTGCAAGGGGTGACATACCTTACAACTATTGACCTGACAAAGGGGTATTTGCAGGTAGAGATAACTGACCGAGCTAGGGAGAAGTCATCCTTCATCACTCCAATGGGCTTATTTGAATTTAAAGTAATGCCTTTTGGAATGAAGAACGCCCCGACCACTTTCCAAAGTTTGGTAAACCAGGTGTCAAATGGTGCTGAGGAGTACACCATGGCGTACCTGGATGACATTTCCATATTTAGTGCCAGCTGGAAGGAACACCTGTCCCACCTTAGGGAAGTGCTGGGCAGGATACAGAGGGCTGGGCTCACTGTCAAAGCTGAGAAGTGCCAGGTGGCCATGGCTGAAGTGGCATACCTTGGGCATGTTGTAGGCCAGGGATAGCTCCGTCCTAACTAAATAAAAATAGAGATGATCAAGGCATGGCCCTGACCAGAAATTCAGAAGCAGATCAGGAGTTTTCTAGGGGCAGCAGGGTACTATAGGAAATTTGTACACAATTACAGTGCCCCGGCTGCTCTCCTATCTGACCTGGTAAAGAAAAAGATGTTGAAGAAAATTACCTGGGAACCAGCCTGTGAAAAAGCCTTTACCAGACTGAAGGAGGCACTGTGCAGTGCTCCTGTGTTGACAAACCCTGACTATAGCAGACCCTTTATAGTCCAGACTGATGCCTCAGATGTGGGCATTGGGGCAGTACTGAGTCAGACATCCAACCAAGGAAAAGATCACCCTGTAGTGTACCTGAGTAAAAAGTTACTTCCCAATGGAGCAGGCTTACTCTACTGTGGAAAAAGAGTGTCTTGCCATAGTGTAGGCCCTAAAGAAGTTAGAGCCATACTTATATGGACAGCATTTTGAGGTACAAACTGACCATAACCCCCTGGTTTGGTTGACACAAAAGGGAAAAACTAATGGTAGACTATTAAGATGGAGTCTTGCCTTGCAAGGGTATGACATGACTTGATGTTACATGGGGCTGGGCAACCAATCAGAATACCAAATGGCTTGTCGTGTCTATATGAGGAGTGAACTGACTTACGAAGCTCATCCCATGCAGGGGACAGTGCCCCCAAATTCAGTCTAGGTGGGGAGGATTGTGACACTTGGCCAGCTGGCTATGATTATTGTATGATATTTGTAATATAAAAATATAGCATGGCGATTGTCTCACATAAGACAGCCTGTGCTTCCATGGGTACCCCCCCCCCAAGGTTTCAGTAAAGTTACAGGATATGCAAACTGACCAGGAACCATTTAATTAACTGACTTCCTTCAGAATGACATTTTATTACCTTTTTATGACATGCCTAGGCTTTTTGAAGTACAAACCAAATGTGACTTTATGACTTCAGAAACAGGACGTCATTAGGCTGATTCCTGTTAGTTTTTTAACACATTGGTGCCAGTGTGGGATTGCTAAGTTCAAAGGAAGCATGTGTAATTAAGGAGTTATATATAGGAAATGTCTTTTTTCTTCTGATGGCACCTTACTTAAAATACCTCCTAGTAGAAAATCAAGTTTTTGTGATTTTTTTATTCTAAAAGGAGGAACTAGATGACTCACAGAAGGGGGTGTGGAGATGCATCGTTTAAACTGATACTTGTGTCTGAAATATTTGTCATATTATTTTGGGACTTCAAGAGAAAACAGTTCTCTGATCTATCTGAAGCACTTCCAGAGGTAATGCCTTAGATAGCAAAGATCTAAATGTATTGTGGTAGGAGTCTTGTTTTGTAATCTTCCCTTGTTCTTTTATGTTTTATGTTCTTTTATGTGATTGTGAGCTCTTTGATATATTGTTCTGTATTTACATTTTTCATATTTTTATCTTTTAGTAAATAATCTTTTCTTTGAAAGACTGCATGGGTGTCTGTCAATTCTTTTTGCATGTGACATATAGGTGGTTAAGTCTGACGATTGTTTCAACAGCTTGATGATGTTACTAAGCTTGGTAAAAGGTAAGAATATACCTAAGGTCTCTTATAGAGTCTCTTATACAGTTTTAAGGGTTCATTTTGTATACCTTGTTAGGTGCCCTTAGGCAAAAGATATATTGCATCCCCCCAAAGAGAATGTTATCTGAGCCTGTACATTTGGATACACTAGCATGACAAACATAGAAACATAGAATTTGACGGCAGACAAGGACCGCTTGGCCCACCCAGTCTGCCCATTTCCCTGCCTACTGGATAAGCTGCAGATCCTAGTTAACCAGCAGCCTACTTCTTTCTACCCCAACCCCCTAGAATTGCCTTATGACTGTCCCATGCATGCTTGAATTCCACCACTGTTTTTGACTCCATGACCTCCTCCGGAAGGCCGTTCCATGCATCCACAACCCTCTCTGTGAAAAAATACTTCCTTAAATTACCTCTGAGCCACCCTCTATCTTCAAATTGTGCCCCCTTGTTCTTGCACACCTCTTTTTTTGAAAGATGCTACCCTCTTGGACTTTGTTGATTCCCTTGAGGTACTTGAAAGTTTCTATCATGTCCCCCCTCTCCTCCTTTCCTCGAGGCTATACATATTAAGCTCCTTAAGTCTCTCTTCATATGTCTTCCAGTGCAGACCCTGCACCATTTTAGCCCTCCTCTGGACAGCTTCCATCCTGTCTATGTCTTTGCGGAGACTGGGTCTCCAGAACTGCACACAGTACTCCAGATGGGGTCTGACCAGCTGTCTGTACAGAGGGATAATAACTTCCTTGTTTCTACTGGTGATGCCTCTCCTATGCATCCCAGTATCCCCCAAACCTCCTTGCTGCCTCTCACATTGCTTGCCCACCTTTAGGTCATCTGATATGACTACCCCAGGTCCCTTTCTATTTTGTTGTTGTTAATATCTCACCCCCCATTGTGTACTCTTCCCTTGGGTTTTTGTTTCCCAGGTGCGTTACCTTGCACTTCTTAGCATTGAATCTAAGCTGCCATACATTTGACCATTCCTCTAACCTTTCCAAGTCCCTTTTCATCCTTTCCACCCCACCTTGTGCATCAACTCTGTTGCAGATCTTTGTGTCATCTGCAAAGAGACATACTTTTCCTTCCAGTCCCTCTGCAATGTCGCTTATAAAGACATTGAAGAGGACCGGTTTAATACTGAACCCTGCGGTACCCCACTAGTAACCCCCCTTTCTTCAGAGTGGACTCCATTTACTATTACACTCTGTGTCCTATTCTCCAGCCAATTTTTTACCCAGGCTGTCATCTTGGGACCCAGTCCCAGGCTAGCTTACTTGTATATTAATCTTTTGTGTGGGACTGTGTCAAATGCCTTGCTAAAGTCTAGGTAGGCCATGTCCACAGCCCCTCCCTGATCTACTACTTTGGTCACCCAGTCAAAGAAATCTATCAGATTTGTCTGGCATGACCTTCCCGCTGTGAATCCATGCTGCCTTGGGTCCTGTGCCCCTCTGGCCTCTAGATATTCAACAATTCTTTCCTTCAGAAGTGATTCCATCATTTTCCGTACCACTGAGGTTAAACTAACAGGTCTGTAGTTTCCTGCTTCTGCCTTGCTCCCACTTTTGTGAAGGGGAATCACATCTGCCCTCCTCCAGTCCTTGGGTACCACCCCATCCTCCCATGGTTTGTTAAACAGGGTAGTCAGTGGTGTCACTAATTCCACCCTTAGTTCTTTTTAGAATTCTGGGATGAATCCCATCAGGCCCCATTGCTTTGTCCACCTTCAGTTTTAAGAGTTCTTTCAGAACCCTTTCTTCTGTAAATGGGCTGGTATCAACTTCTGTATCCAGAGTGTTACTACTGTTTGTTTTATGTACCTCCCCTCTTCATTTGTAAATACTGAGCAAAATATTTGTTTAGTATTCTGTCTTTCACAGTCACCCTCTGCCCCCCCCCTTATTAAGCCTCACTTTCCCTCCCTTGGTCTTCCTGCGCTCCCTGATGTACCTATAAAAGGTTATATCTCCCTTCTTAACTGAGTTGGCTATCTTTTCCCCAGTTTGGGCCTTTGCTGTTCTGACTGCCTTCCCAGCTTCCTTTTGCTTTAACTGATACAGTTCTCTGTCCTGCTCCTTCTGTGATTCCTTGTACTTCCTGAAAGCTTTCTTTTTCTCTTGAACCTTCACTGCCACTTCCTTTGAGAACCATAGTGGTTTCTTACATCGTTTAGTTTTGTTTATTTGCTTCACACAAAGGCTTGTTACCTCTGTGATGGCAGTTTTTATTATTCCCCATTGTTCTTCCACCCCTCCTTCCTGCCCATTTGCTAGTGCATTCCTTAGGCACTCACCCATTTTGGCAAAGTCAGCCCTCCTAAAGTCCAGTACCTTTGCCTTTGTATGGCTTGCCTCTATTGCTGTGTTTATTGTAAACCATACTGTTTGATGGTCGCTAGTTCCCAGATGGCTACCCACTTCTACATCTGTGATCCTCTTCATCTCCATTTGAGAGAACCAGGTCTAAGATTGCTCCCTCTCGAGTGGGCTCCAATACTAGTTGTCTAAGGCATGCCCCCTGTAGGGCATCTAGAATAACCCCACTCTTCGAAGTGGCTACTGCAACTGCACTCCAGTTAACATCTGGCATATTCAGATAGCCCATCAGCAATATCTCCCCTTTTTCTGCCTTACTAAGTATACTTTCTATCATTTCCTTGTCCATTTCCTCCCCCTGAGAAGGGGGTCTGTATACAACCCCTTTGCGGATTGTGGTGCCATTGCTGGTCTCCAAATTTACCCACAGTGCTTCTTCTCCTCCCTGTTTTCCCTTTTGTTCTGCTGCTTTGATTCCTTCCCTTATGTAAAGAGCTACTCCTCCTCCTCTATTCCCTCCAATAGATAGTGTATCCTGGTATGTTTACGTCCCAGTCATGGTTTTGTGTGAACCATGTTTCTGTGACTGCCACGATATCCAGATGTTCCTCCTCCATCAAGGCCACTAATTCAGGAAGCTTGTTACTCAGACTACGGGCATTGATACTCATTGCTTTCCATTTTTTGATGGCTTTACCTTCAGTTGCAGCATCCCCCACTGACCTTTCTACCTTGGTCTTTTTCTCATTTAGTACCCTGTTTTGTAGGGAGAGGCTGGGATTTTCCTGCTGCTTATCAGTGCCTCCCCCCTTGACTAGTTTAAAAGCTTGCCAATGAAGCATTTAAACCGATTGCTCAAAAGACTTGTTCCCTTCCTGGACAGATGCAGACCATCCTGCCAGTATAGGCTGGTGTCCCTCCAGGTGGAACCCCAGTTGCCAATGAAGCCAAACCCCTGTGCTCCACACCATTTTTTCAACCATTCATTAAACTGCATGGTGCAAAGTACCCTCACCTCACTCATGCCATTGACAGGCAGCACCTCTGAGAAGGATACTGTGTGTGCTACTTGTCTTAGGCCCCTCCCCAGGTTCACAGTTTGAATCCCCCCAGGACTAGAGACTAAAGGTGATTCACATCCATAAGCAGAAAGGAGGGTTACTTTGTCAGTTACCTGTTCACACTAATGCACTCTGAGGTTGACACTGTGGGAGCAGAGGGCCTGACCTGCTGAGTGCATTTGTGACAGTCCAGAAGTCACAGGCATACAGGTCAAGGAACAATCCTTCCAGACAGCAGCCTATGCTGATTGATGACCTTCTGCTGATGCTTTCTCACCCTCAGTCCACTCTTCTGGCAGCAATTACCATTCTCCAAGAATTTGGGAAGCTGTCAGGTCTACAAACCAATCAGGGCAAAGATGATATTGTCACCTTTGAACCTGAGCTGTATGACAGACTGCTTTCAAGGTCTGGACCTGGCTTGGTCCCCACAAGGATTCTCTTACCTGGGGATAAAGATCCTTTTCAGGTGGGTGGACTTAGAGAGTTTCAATTTTTCCCCCTTGCTGGCTAGCCTCTTAGTTGAAATTGTGTGGTGGCGGCATCTATCCCTCTCCCTACTGGGCAAGGTGGCTGCCATCCGGATGTTCCTCCCACCCAGAGTGGCCTATCTCTTCAACAACCTACCCATCCATCTGTCTTCTCAGTTGTTCAAGAACCTGGACAAACTGATGGCATCTTTGTTATGGGAGGGTGAAACCTCGCTGGAGCCACAGCAAACTGCAGGCACATTGGTCCAGAGGAGGCCAGGGTCTGCCATGCCTGCAGGGGTATCAACTTGCCCACATAGCAGCACAGGCCATGAAATGGTTTGCCCCTTTCACATTCCCTTCCCCTTTATGGGTGAATTTTGAATCCAACATGTTAACCGGCATGCCATTATGGATACTCCTGTCTGGACAGTTGCCTTCCAAACTAAGGCTTAATCCAGTAATGGCTGCAACCAGGAAGTCTTGAACCTCACTCATGGCACTCACAGGCACACCCAAGCTGGAATGCTATCCCCCAACCAGGTATGCACTCCTCTGGAATAACCCATACATTCAAATAGACAAAAAGCCAATACATTGGGAGTGGTGGGAGGCCCTGCGTATTAATAGGGTCCAAGATGTGTATATGCCAGACTCGTCTGACCTTATGTCTTTTTCCCAGCTGCAGGCCAAATATATGCTCCCAACCAAAGACTTCTGGAGGTTCCAACAAATCTGGAGCTCAAGTCTAGCCTTCACTTCCAAGGTCAACCTGGATACCAAATGGAATGGCTGGCCAGGATACATAACAACAGGCAACCCCTGGACTGGTGGGCCAGTTTTATCGTACATGGAGGGATTCAGACCTGACCCCTTGGACCACTGTCGTCTGACTTGGGCATCAGATTTACAGGCACCTATTTCTGAAAAGGTATGGTCTGATTGCCTTCGATGAGCCCACACTTCTTATAAAGATGCAAGGAGCCAGCTGATTAAGCTCAAAATTCTTCTTCACTGGTATAGAACCCAGCAACCCTTCATGCAAGAGATTTGCTGACCCACGTCCAATGCAGTCAAGCTAACACACTCCATATCTTATGGCAGTGCCCTCACCTGGCCCCCTTTTGGGAAACTATCACAGCTGACTGTGTAGCTGTCTTAGGCTATGACTTGGACCTCACCAGCCAAGCACTCCTTTTGGGGGACACCTGCACCCTAGTGGGGATCCCAGCAGAACATAGGGTCTGGCTGCTAAATGCACTTATGGAGGCTAAACAGTTAATCCTCTTGAACTGGTGACAACCCTCCCCCTGACTGTTGCCACATGGAGGGCAGCCTTGGCCAGACTTGCTGGCCTGGAGAGACTATCATACTTGAGGAAGGGGCAAATATCCTGGTTTACACGTAAATGGGGTAGGTACCTTAGTTCTCCTCTCTGCTTAGCTTCTCCCACTCTACCTTGTAATCCTCCCTAATCTCAGCACCTGTCAGGTGTGGTTGTTCTGGGATACACCAAACTGTGTCTCTCCTTCACTACCTTCCCTCCCTATTCTCACAAATGGTATGTTAGATCTGCTTTCCCTCTCTCTTCCCTCCATGTGCTCATGCTTCTCTCTACTTTCAGGAGTTTCACCTTCTCTTTTCCTCCCCCTCTGAGGAACTGACTTGCTTCATTATGGAAAATATATTCGCTACAAGTAAAAAAAGTGGTAGTTGCCAACTTTGTCACCTACCAGCTGGGGATTAGTTATTAGAGATGGTTAATCAGTATATGGAACCTGAATTCAAGTGTCAGTATGGAACATCTATGACCAGTTTACTGTAATTTGGCAAGGATGCTGAGTTCTGATCCTTTTCCTGTTCATGTGTTGTGCTGTATTATGGACAGTGTACAGTATATTAGTTGCTCCGTATCAGAGTAATTCAATAAAACTCTTTCTATGATAAAAAAAAAGAAAAATGCACTAAGACTGTTAGTTGAAAGTCCGGGCTGAAAGTCTACCTTATAATTGCAGGAAATCAAAGTCCAGAAAAAAATTGATGAAAGTTCTGTTTCTTTAGTCCTTGGCAGCCACACTCAGTCTCAACAGTTTTGTTCCTGGTGTGTGTGTCAAGCAGAGTGTCCAGATGAAATGTGAGTGTCTCAAAATGCCCTGATTTGGAGCTATTCATACCTCTGGTTTCCCTTTGAAATAGTGAGTGAAACCGGCCTGGTGGCACTGAAGGTTGAGACGCTGGATGCCTTAGCTCATACTACACTGGTCACCCGGGTTCAGGAATGACCTTGGGTCATCAGGGTGCCAGCATTTGGGGGCAGAAGGATCAGGATTGAGCATACTGTCAGGCTGCTGTACTCTCTCAGGGGTGGTGGGGGTGGTTTGTCGATCCTCCTGTAGTTCAGTCCCTACTGGGTGGAGGTCTGGTGGGGTAACATAGGAGGGCAAGACAGCAGTACGGGTGGGAGGAAGGGGCTGAGTTGGCTTCTAGTGTGTGTGCGTGCTTCCACGCTCATGTATGGCCATGTGCTGGGGCCCTGGGGGGAAATGGGAGAAAACCCAGAAAAAAAACATAAAAATCTAAATAAAAAAAAAAAAAGAAATAGTGAGTGAAAATCCCACAGCTTTAGTCCCATAGATGGCAATCTTGCACTTCTCCAAAATCTTATTTTCCTGATAACCTTTGATGGGTCAGATTCCCATCGTTAACCCATGTTTTACAATCATAACTCCTGTAAGTGGATTTTCACACAGGTATACTGGAAAGATTTGTTCTTTCCTATTACTTCAGAAAATGAAGTATGCTATTAACAGTTTCCTGGGATCAAAGCATTCTGCTTTTTCTTGACATGAAAAGGGCTATATCCTGACATTTTATTACTTCTGTTTCTCATTGGTAGTTAACTTAGAGGTAGACTCGTTGATCAGCTATCTTCAAGCTTTTTGACAATAACTTGTCATTTTCCTGGCAAGCAAGGCTGGCCTGCAGGTTAAAAGAAGGTCAAACCTTTTTCTTTTTTTAAATCCAGTCTTTTATCTATGTGCCTTTGCTGACACTGGCATGCACATGTACACAGAATTACATAAAAAAACATATATACAACAGAAATATATCTACAAATAGGGGCTAGCAGCTGGTCAGTTCTCCACACCTTCCTCAGTTCAAAACTTCCAAAGTTTCCTGCTTGTCTAAAACACAGCCCACTAAAAGATGCACAACATTGGTAACATAAGTATAATCATGACAGACAGCTAATTTATTTTTATTGTTTGGCATCATTACATGCATTACTTTACTTCATGACTACTGTGAGAACTTAAACACCATCTCATTATAGGTGCATGGTAGCACCTGTATAGTTAGGGCTGAGTATGCACTTTTATGTTAAATCTCAAATGTTGCACTTTAAGAACTTTGTAACCATTTATCAGATTTGAAGAAAATTGTACATGCACAGTCTAGCTTGGTTGATCTCTTGATGTGCCAAGTTTTGCTTTGGTCTGATTGGTGGATTTCGAGCTGTGCATAGTGCTAAAATGTTAAAATTCACAATTTTTGTGTTTTTTTTTGTCAATGCACTGCTCCCAGATGGTTCAGAATTTTGGTTTAACATTTTCAGGGAAGAAAGGTCTTGTCCCACAGATGTGACTTTTGCCAATTTAGTGAAAAAATATTAATCCATTCTAAATTTATTTAATTTTAAAGTTTGATTCTGAGCATGCTCAGTACAGTCTTTTTGATAGCTTCCTGGAATGACAAAGGAATTTGGTCTCTTGAAAAAGGATTTTTTTTCTTGAGGGAGCAATCCTTTTTTTGTGAGCAAAAATTCCTTTCTCATGAGTCACAATCTTGTTTTCCATTATTTTTCAAATAAAATAGTTGCATAACTCAGCCAAATGGTTCCTAGCACAGACACCAAAACATATATTCTGCTCATCAGGACTTCATGAGGTGTATTATTTAAATGTTTTCCTCCTAAAATGGGCCAGGAAGTTTTTTCTTCCTCAATTTAAATCATTGTTCATGACTCACGAACCTCCTTTATTGTGAATCCTTTCTCATTCTCATGAAAAGTGAATCAGCTCATGAAAAAGGATTTGAAAAAAAAACGAGGTCCGAAATCATTTTTCATGAACCAGTTCCTTTTTCATGAGCATGGAAAAGGATTCACAAAAAAAGGAATCATCTCGTAAAAAAGGATTAAAAAAATAAGTCAGAAATCCTTTTTCACAAGATGGAATCCTTTGCTGTGACCACGGCAAAAGATTCATAGAAAAGGATTGGAAAAGAATCCCATGTCTGAAATCCTTTTCCATGACAATAAATCCTTTACCACCAGAATAGAAAATTCTGGTGAAAAATGATTTCTTATCACAATAAAGGAGTTCTGGCCATTCCATATGGAATACACAGTAATTTTCACTGGTGTCCAGTGGTACCCCTCACCCTCCAATCATGACTCTGGCCCCCATAAATTTATATTTAATAGCCTTGGTGTCTAGTGGACCCATCGCCAGCCTCTGCTGTCACATTTTTTTTATTATTATTTTTACTTAATTTGATCATTTTTACTCATTCCCCCAACACATCCAAACAGTACCTTAGTGCCCCCATGTTAATATAATACTGAAAATAAGAAAACAGTCCCTGAATGTTTAATTTTTTTTTTTACCTGTGGAAAAAAGATGGCAACCATTGATTTCAGCTACACCTCCAACTGGCCTCCCACTGTGCATGCACCATCCCCCACTCCCTAGATTCTTACACATGCCCTCACTCACCTGCACCAATCCCACAGTGAAGATGCACTTTCTGATGAAATACATGTCTAACTCCTGGAACCAGTGACTACTGTGTGAGAAGTAAGGTAACTGCTGGGGCAGGGACAGGTAGAAAGGGTGAAGGGGGCAAGAGGCAAGGAAGCGATAAAGGGAGACTCAGACAGGATGGGGAAGAGGGGTGGGAGGGAGGAGAATAAGGAGGATCAGGGGAACAAGAAGGAGGCTGAGGGTATGGAACAGGGGAGCACGATAGACAGGAAAGCGCAGGACATAAACGGGATGATAGAGAGCAGAAAGCCAAGTAGGCAAATGGATAGGGCAGATGGATTAGTCAGGAAAGGGGAAAGAGATACAGAGAAAGATACTTTGGTGGTGGGAATAAAGGAGGCCAGGACACGGGTAGAGTGGGTGACCAGGGAAAATAGTGAAGGGGCTACCTTTGACACCCAGATTGTGGGAGGTGTGAGGAACTGGTTGGGGGAGAACCAAGATGAAGGGATGAGGAGGGGCATGGAAGGAGTGGAAACCTGTGGGGTGAACAGGGAGGCAAGGGGGAGGTTAGAGTACTGCTGTTGGGGGACTCCATAATCAGAGGCATCCAGTGGGAGGGACAGGGGAGGGTAAAACCTGTCTGATCAGAACCAAATGCCACCCAGACCTGACAGTGCACAAGGCCAAATATGAGTTGTATTCACTGGCAATGGAATGCGGGGGGACCCCAGACATTCTAGTGCACTTGAGGGCAAATTACACAAATGGTAATAGTGAATTAGAAATCCAGGCAAGGTTCTGGGAGTTGGCCAGGGTATGCCTTTCCATAGGCTGTAAGATCTCCTTTTTAGAAATCCTGCTGGTGCCAAGGGCTAGTGGGGACAACAAGAAGAAGATTAGGGAGATAAATCAGTGGCTTAGAGAGTGGTGTGGGGAATTGGGGTATGGCCTGGTGGGGGACTTGGGGGAGACCTGGGAGGATAAGGGGCTGTATTCTAGGGACAGGCTCCACTTTAATTTGGAGGGGAAATAAATCCTTAAGCTCAAACTAGCTGGATTCACAGTGAAAGGTGGAGTTTAAACTTGTGAAGGGGGAGGGATCAAAAAAGTGGCAGTGCCAGCCGGCACGATAAATGAGGGACATGGTCTCCACTCCTCTATGGGGCTAGGGAGATATGGAAATGGGTCACCAGGTAGGGTACAGGAGCTGAGAAATGGGAGCTTAAGGGGGAAGAAGAGGAGGAAAAGGGTGGAGAGTGGTCCTGATAAATGTCAGGAGCTTAGGAAATAAAATGCCTGAGCACCAGGTATTGCTAGCTGAGGGGGGAGGTAGATGTAACAGCAGTCACTGAGACCTGGGCCACTCAAGGGCATGAGTGGGACCTAAATCTGGAGGTCTATACTATGTTTAGAAAAGATAGGGGGAGGCAAGGGGGTGGATTAGCACTGTTTGTCAGAAATGGCATGGGTATAGGAGGGGTAAAGGAGGCAGAGGGGAACATGGATGCTATCTGGGTCACCCTGCTGGTGCAGGGGGGTGAGAGAGTAAAGGTAGGAGTGTTATACAAACCACAAGCACTGGCGGAGGTTCTGGAAGAAAGTTTGGTGGCAAATCTCAAGGGACATTGTAGACTGAGAAAGGGAAGGGTAGTGGTAATGGGGGACCTCAACATGCCAAGAACAGACTGGGGTACTATGACATTACCAGTGGCCAGGGAGCAAAGCCTGCTGGATGTCTTCCAGGATGCATTTCTGACACAACAAGTGGGTGAGCCAACTAGGGAGTCCCAGACTCTGGACTTGGTCCTGGTGGACAGTGATCAGATTAGGGGCCTAGAGGTGAGGGACCCATTGACGGGGAGTGATCACACCACAGTCTGGTTCTTCCTGGACCTGGGTGGGGGGGAGGAAAGCCAAAAAAGGATGGTAGTAACCGACTTTAGGGGTGCAGACTTCAGGAAGATGGGAAGGATACTTAAAGATCGTTTGGGCAGGATAAGGCCGGATATGGATGCTGACAGCAGGTGGGGAATCATTAGGAGGGGAATACAGGAGGTTACCAGATACTGCACAAGGGAAGGGCATAAGTTTGGTAAGGCCATAAAACCCTGCTGGTGGACCTGGGAGGTACAGGAGGTGGTGAGAGACAAGAAGGTGACCTATAGACGCTTCAATCGCTCAAGGAGTGAAATAGATCAGGAGGAATATGAGCTGCCAGCCAATAGAGTCACCAGGGTGGTGAGAGCAGCTAAGGAAAAAAAGGAGCAGTCCTTGGCCAGTGGAATCCAGAGGGAGGACAAGGGGCTCTTCAGATGCATAGGGGAAAAAAGGAAAGTAAGGGGGCGGATCAGCAGGATAAGGATAGGGGATGGTTGGGCACAGGAGGTGGGGAAACAGGCAGAAGTCATAAATGAGTACTTTGCCTCAATTTTTACCATGGGGGGGATGGAAGGGCTATGTCTAGCTGGGGGAGCGAGGGCAAACCAGAGGAAGGGGTGGGACCGGTAGAGATCAGGGGCCCTGATGGGTCTGGGGAAAGGGAGTGGCCATCACAGACAGGTGGAGGGGCTAGAAGTACAGGGTAAAAAGAGAAAGGTCGTGGAGGCTGAAATTCTGATAGAGAGAGTAAGGGAAACCATCAGGTCTCTTTGGATGGAGAAAGCACTTGAGCCAGATGAGATACATCCCAGGGTACTGAGAGAACTGGTGGATCTCCTGGCAGTCCCCCTAGTGGAGCTTTTCAACATCTCTCTGAGAACTGCGTGGGTGCCCCAAGACTGGAGGGTGGCCCATGTCATGCTGATCCCTTGGGGGGGTTCAAGAGAGGAGGCAGGAAATTACAGGACCGATAGCCTGACATCTGTGGTCAGCAAGATGATGGAGGGTATTGTCAAGGAAAGGCTAGGGGGGTTATTCGAGCAAACTGGATATTTGGACAATAAGCAGTGTGGCTTTGTCCTGGGATGATCATGCCAGACAAACCTTGTTGAGTTCTATGACTAGGTGATGAGGACCCTGGACCATGATAAGCCAATGGACATCCCCTTTCTGGACTTCAGCAAGGCATTTGATTTGGTACCCCACAGTGGCCTACTGGCTAAGCTGAAGGAAATGGGGGTAGGGAGACAGTTGTTAAGATGGATAGAAAATTGGCTCTCTGAACATACTCAGAAGGTGGTGGTCGGAGGGTTAGCCTCATCCCCAAGGTGGGTTACTAGTGAGGTACCCCAGGGGTCAGTGCTGGGACCACTCCTGTTCAACGCCTATGTCCTAGACATAAGGAAGGGGATCAGGAGTGAAATTAGTCTTTTTGCAGAGGACTCAAAACTGGGTACAGTGGTGGATGAGGAGAAGGGGAGGGTGGCCTTGCAGGAGGATCTGCAGGCTCTGGAAAGGTGGTCGGGGAAAATGAAAACTAAAATTCAATGCGGGGAAATGCAAGGTTCTACACCTGGGAGTCAGAAATCCTGGCCAGGAGTATATCCTGGGAGGAGACATGATTCAAGTCACGGAGGGTGAGCAGGAACTGGGGGTAGTGGCAGATGTCAAAATGAACAACTCAGAGACCTGTAGGAGGGCAGTGGCAAGGGCAAATAGGATTCTGGGATGCATTGCTAAGGGGATTACCTTCAGAAAGGTGGAAGTGATCCTTCCACTGTACAACTGCTCAGTTAGGCCACACCTCGAGTATTGTGTGCAGTTTTGGAGACCACATTTAAAGAGGGACATTACATTCCTAGAGAGGGTCCAAAGGAGGGCAACAAGAATGATCAGGGGCTTGGGGGAGTGGACCTATGAGGAGAGGCTCAAGGAGCTAGACATATACATCCTGGAGGAGAGGAGGGATGGGGGGGACATGATAGAGGTCTTTAAGTACATGAAAGGGATCAATAAGGGTGGCCCAGTCAGGGTGCTCCAAAGGAAGGAGGGTGGGGCAAAGAGAGGTCATGGGTGTAAGCTGTAAGGGGGCAAGCTCAGAGGGGAGAGGAAGAGGTGTTATTTCACTGAAAGGGTGGTGGAGCCATGGAATGCGCTGCCCAGGGAGTTGGTAGAGGTGGAGACTGTGGATAGGTTTAAGAGGGGATGGGACATGTACAAGACATGTACACGTACATGTACATCTGACCAGGCCCAATACAGGTGGAACATCTGGGACTGGGGGCAGTATAACCCAAGGAAGAGAGGGGGCACCAAAATCGGCCCTTAGTGTGGGTGCTGAAAATTGAGCAGACTCGAAAGAACATTAGGCCTATTCTGCTGGCATTTTAGTATGTTAATATACTGTTAGAATCACAGTTATCTTACTTCTCATAGAGTAGTTGCCAGTTCCAGGAGTAAGATGTGTCTTCGATCGTAGACTGTATCTTCACTGTGGGATCAGTGCAGGTGAGCAAAGGTGAGTGGGGGGTCTAGGGGTAGGGGTTTCATGCACAGTGAGAGTCTGGTTGAGGTGCGGGTGTTATCCACAGTGGACTTTTTAATGGTAAAAAAATTAAAAGACATCCAGGGACCATTTTCTTATTTTGAGCATTATATGAACATATGGGGGGGTATGGACACCAACCAGAAAGGGACATTTCCATTAAATTTTAAGACATGGTTTGGATGTGTTGGGGGAAAAATAATAAAATAAATGACAGTTGAGGCTAGTGAGGGGGCCACTAGACACCAGGGCTATTAAATATTAATTAATGAGGGGACAGGGGCCAGGACTGGAGGGTGGGGGGTATAGCTAGACACAATGAAAGTATCAAGTGTTAAATACCACATACAATTCTGAGTCTGGGGAAGCCACTAGACACCAGGGATATGAAGTACCAGTTTAATAAGGTAATGAAAATTAAGTTACAAAGTAAGGATATAATAACATTATGTATGGAAGGAAGCATAGGGTCTGAAAACCCTGCACTCCCAGAGAAAAATAAGGAGGATGTCAAATTATATATGGATGGAAGCACAGGGTCCAGAGGTCCCTGTGCTCTGACATGAAAATAAAGATACTGAAAAATTATTTAATGGATGGAAGCACAGGGTCCGGAGGACTCTGCTCTCCCACAGCAAAATAGGGATACAGAAAAAAATGATGCATGAATGGGAGCACAGGGTCAATAGGATGCTGCACTCCCACAGCAAAATAAGGATACCAAAACATGATGCATGGATGGGAGCGCAGTGTCCGGAGGAACCTGTACTCACACAGCAACCTAATTATACCATTATACTATCTCAAAAAAATGAAGATATAAAATGCAAAAAAACTTGTTAGTGCACTACTTAGGGTTAAAGTGACAAAAGTTTGGGAACTGTGGTGTTAGGGTTTCTAACCCTAACACCCTGTCCCCCAACCAGACAACACAACAGGTTTGGGGTGTACCTTAGTGTTCTCAAACCTAATGCTCACCCCATTCTCATAAAGTCTACACATCTGACCTTATTTAGAGATAGAATGGGGTGAATGTTGTGTTTGAGAACCCCAAGGCACACCCCACACCTGCTATGCTGCCTGTTTTTTTTTGGGGGGGAGTATTAGGGTTGAAAACCCTAACACCACATTTCCCAACTTTTGTTGCTTTGACCCTAACTAGTGCATTTACAAAGTATACTAGGAAAAAGATAGTAGAACAAATGGTTTTACCTTCCATACAGTATGGTAGTATTGTTTATATGGTTACATCCAAACTTATGCTGGAGAAAATTGTTAAAGTCCAATTTAGACTTGCTCAATTTATATTAGGCTGTAATTTCAATACACATCACTGTGTTATGTTGAAAGAAGTAGGTCGGCAAACTATGGAATCTAAGAGAAATGTGAGACTGCTAAGCCTGATTCATAATTTTTATAAACTATCCTGAACATTATATTTCAGTTGCTTGTGAGTCAAGAGGAGAGAAGCCAACTCGGGCACTGGCTAGGTCTGTACATGAAAATAAGATAAAAAAATAAATGTATGTAGGACTAGACAAGGAGAAAAAACATTAAATTATCAAGTTGCTAAACTTTGGAACAAACTTCCTCATTTAATGAGAACAAAAATTTCACTAACAAATTTTATAAATTAACTAAAATACATCTTTCCTATTGTTTGCAGATGTTGATTTTTTTAGGAATTTTTGTATGCGATGTTTATTGTCATAATTTTGTATGTTTGTGACTATATATTTTTGTATTTCTTGTTTTAATTAATGTAACATCTTACACAGGGCTGTCTTGTGAATAGATTTTTCCCTTATGGCATGTATTTCTGTATAAAAATAAAACGTTTTATCTATCTGTCTGTCTGTCTGTCTGTTTATCTATCTGTCTATCTATCTATCTTTTTGCAGTTTATATTGCCTATAATCGAACAGAGATGTTCACATATGCAGAACTTGATGTTGATGTTGGAGCCAATGTCCTTCATTAGTTGGCTTCAGAGTGCTGTTAAGGGTGCTCCTTTAATCACTTTTACCATGTGAGTAAACTCACAGTATGAAATTATGTATTTTACAGCACTCCAAGTTGTAACCATTTGTGAGACCCCATCTGGAATACTGCATCCAGTTCTGGGGACCCCATCTCTGCAAGCACATAGACAGGATGGAGGCAGTCCAGAGGAGGGCAACAAAAATGGTGCAGGGTCTGCAAGAGAAGCCATATGAGGAGAGACTAAAGGAGCTTAATATGTATACCCTTGAGGAAAGGAGGAAGGGCATGATATAAACTTTTAAGCACCTCAGTGGAATCAACAAAGTACAAGAGAGTAGCATCTTTCAGAAAAAGAGATGTGTAAGAACAAGCGGACAAAATTTGAAGATTGTGGGGGGACGGCTCAGGGGCAATGTGAGAAAATATTTTTTCACAGAGAGGGTGGTGGACGCATGGAACAGCCTTCCTGAGGTGGTTGTGGGGTCTAAAACTGTGGGAAAATTCAAGAATGCAGGGAAAAAACATAAGGCAATTCTTGTGGGGGGTAGGAAGAAATAGGCTGTTGGTTAACTAGGATCTGCAGCTTATCCTGTAGGTAGGGAAATGGGAAGACTAGGTGGGCCAAGTGGTCCTTATCTGCCATCAAAGTTTATGTTTCTATATTCTATGTTTCTGTTGCGTGATTTAAGAAGCAGCATCAACAGTGTCGCAGGTGGGAAGAATGGAGAGCAGTCACAACACTAATTGTAACACATTGTGGGCACATGCAGCCATGTTGGCATCGAAAGCATGAATGCAGTAGTGTCTGGTGTGCTGCTGAGCAGAAATCCACAATGGATGCACCAGTCTCTGCCAATGAAGCCACAACCACTCGAGTGGAATGGGCTTTCACTCTGTCAGTAACCAGTATGGCTTGAGCTATACAGGCATCATTTAGTGCAGCCTTTTGTCAGCAAGCTATCATGGCCCAGAAGGTGGTCATGACATTTGTTTGTTCCTGGATGAGGGGGAAAAGGCTGTTGGCCATCCTATGAGCTTTAGTTAATTGTTTTTGGAGGCCATGCTAGTGACCCAGATTTGGGAATGAGCCTGAGCTGCTGGGGGTGGGGTCAGCCAGGGGAGGGATTATTTAGCATCCCAGTGGATACTGTCCTTCTCCTGGGAGGAAGGACAGCCTGCCCCACTGTAACCCTGCCACCTAAGGGATCAGTGTGACCAGGAGCAGCAGTTCCAGATGGGGGATGCTCCCAAAGGAAGACTAGAGCACCACTCCCATCAATGTGTTAACATCAAGCCATCATCTCCACAGAGTACAGTATCTATGGGTTGGGGAATAAAGAACATGGAAAACACTGTCAGTGGAAGGATGAAGCTCAGCAGCTGCTTGTAGACTCCACAATGCCTACTGCACACATGCCCACTGACTGAGTAAGAAGTCTGGAGGGGGCTTGGGGAAGCTGTGGAGGAACTGGTGGATCCTCAAGGTAAGGCCCAGAGACAGTAGGTAATGAAATGCAGGTAGCTATAGGGACAGAAGGGGCCCAGCTGCTCAAACGGGTGAATGTTCTTAGAGAATCCTAGTTCCATATCTGTACAAAAGTGATGTTGCTTCCTATATGCCTCAAACAATCAGTTGTATTTTCTGCTTTTGGGTAGCTCCAGTGTGCTTATGCAACTAGATGAGATGATGCTTATGTGACTTGATTTACTTTGGCAATTTCCGCCTCTCTATCCATGGGACATACCACCCCTATAGAAGCTGACACGCAAGGAACCCTAGAGGAAGGTTCCCCCCTACATGTGCCATGGGAATGATTGCGTCGGCTAAAGGTAGCTTAGGAAGAAGCCCACGGGTAAGAGAGACGAGCTGCTGGAGGAGGAGGGGTGGATGCTGGTCAACAAGAAATGAATCCTGGAGAGCCCCAGGGTAAGTGAACCTTTTAAACCTGATGATGGTGTGACATAGTGCTGTGCCCATCGAATCTCAGGCCTAAAGCCCTCCCATTCACTGTGCTTACACATCTACATGAGATGAGATGATGCTTATGTGACTTGATTTACTTTTGTGGTTTCCGCCTCTCTATCTGTGGGATATACCACCCTGTAGGGGTGCCGTGGGAATGATTGTGTCTGCTAAAGGTAGCTTAGAAAGAAGCCCAAAAAGAATACCCAATTGGGTGTTGAGCATCGAAGAGGCGAGGATGATGAATGAATTCTGAGAAGATAAGATTGGACTTCCTAAGGAGAGAGGGGAAAGCTGGGGCCGCCATCCACCTACATCCAACAGCAGAACCTAACTAATTAACCTAAGAAAGTACTAACTCTAACTAATATAATGACCATTGGCATGGAGGAGAGGCAAAACTCCCTTTGAGGAGGAAACCTCTGGGGATCCAAGGCCTAGGTCGCCTCCCTCCAGCTACGACGTTTGATTTAAGGACGTATGTCTTTAAAGAGAAGGATTTGTTAAAGAGAAGGATATGAGTAGGAATGATGATGATGATGGATAGGGGAAATCCCCAAAAGAAAGCACAGATTGAAGATGGAACATGAGGCAGCAGGGACCCAAGAGGGGTATGTTCGAGAAAGCGATGGGAAGGTGCAGATCCATGTAGAGGTCAGAGGAGCAAAGGTATCTAGAAGCACTCAAAACAAGACTGAGGATGATGTGCTCATGAGAAGATTGAGGATGGTGCAGACTGATGATGAAGAATGCCGCAGGAATGCAGCAGTCCAATACGAGAAGACTGAGGAAGAGGAGACAGGAAGGAACTCGAAAATGAACTTGAATGAGGGAAATGAACTTGAAATTGAACTTGAATGACAGTGGCATGCTCGATAGAGCAATGTGAAGAAGGAGACTCCTCGAAAGGAGGTAGATCCAGAAATGAATAGAGTGATGTGATCAATTAGACTCCTCGAAAGGAGGTAGATTCGGAATTGAAATTGAAAATGAACTTGAACAATAGTGGACAGCCTCCAGCCAGCCCTTAACAAAGGGCAACTGACAGGAAGGCATGGAGCCTGAGAGGATATAGAGTCAAACTGAGGTAGCAGGGATAGATGAGGAGTGAAGCCATGAGTGGAGTGAATCCATGATGGATGGCACAAGAAAAGGCATGATGAAAGATGGAAGCATGAGGATAGATGGAAGCCATGACTGGAGCAAATTCTTGATGGCTAGTGATGGATGGATGATGAGGGAGCGAAGCCATGACTGGAGTAAATCCTTGATGGCTGGTACGAGATAATAAGTGGTGAATGACGACCAGAGTCATGAACCTGGTACCTGCAGCAGGAGGGCAGCGGGTCGATGAGGTGGCATATGATTAATGATAGGTAGCCAGATACAGGATAGGGGAAACCCCAAAAGAAGGCACTGGACAAGGAAGACGGGAGAGCACTCACTAGAGGGAGGAACAAAGGAATGGACTTGGAGTGACAGATTGAACAAGCCAATATATGAGCCATGATAGGTATGGTATGGTAATGATAGGCATGCCCAAAAGAAATTTTGATCGGAGGCCTAGAGTGGAGAGAATACAGAGAAGACTGCTTGATTGATGATGGGACGAGACACTAGATGCATCAAATTTGGTTAGATAGGTTCACATTGAGAAACAGAAAGACAAGAGAAAAGGCTGGCATTTAGAAACTAAATGCAGAATAATACATTGCATGCACTGGATTATACTGTAGATGCGTACAAAGCCCATGATGCAGAATACTACAGATGATCTAAGTCAGGTATTGGAGAATCAGGAAAGAAATCCGAGAAGATGAGGAAGGTGAAGTATAGGAATTCTTGAGAGAGCGAGCAGCATAAGGATAATGAAGGAACACACATGATGGAGTGGAAAGGTGGTCCCGTAGACCAAAATGAGAGAAATGATACTGGGAATGAAGAGGAAGGAGGAGCAGCGAGGACTGGGCCAGCACCGCAGGCTGTTTGAGCCATCTCCAACAGCTCATGTAGCTGAAACACACCCACTGCAGTTTGACGTCAAAGCCATAACCTGTGACACTGGTGGGCAAGGAAGCGGGCCAATGGAGTGAGGAGAAGAAATGGCTAGGATGCGAGAGGTGGCAGGGGTGAGAGACCTGCGAGCCGGAGGACTGCAATGCTGACAGAGGAGCTGGGTGAGTTGATGATGTGGGCCGCAAGCCAGAGGAAGGGAGGGTGGGATAGATGCAGGTGCCATGGAAATGCAGGGCACTGTGTGCACAGATTGGGACAGCAATCCTTGAAAGGTGCCAATGTGGACAACGTCATGCCCCTCCCCCCGTTACCCCATAGAACCACCCGGATGGCAGGGACAAGATAGCCAATACAAGACAGGAAATATGAGTATTGAAACATACCTGGAGATGCAAGAGGTAAGACTGTAAGCCGAGTCAGCAGCCCAGCAGGAGAAGGGAATGCCCGATGAAGTGCGATGCGAGTAGCGGCCCTAGGACAGCCAAAACAGTTGAGGCAGGAGTCAGAAGTATAGCCAGATGCAAATGACTACCTGATTGAGTAATTGAATACAGAATGGGGAACACCAAGGATCGAAGCAGGAATCCTGACATCCGTGAGCAGGGAGTGGTCGAAGGGAGGGCAAGGGAGGGAAGTTATGGGGGAGGGTGATAGGAGGAATGCAGCACCAGAGAATCCAGTGCAGCAAGGGTTTGGAGCACTCAGAACAGCAGAGACAATGACACAAGAGACAGGGAGCTGGCAGCTGAAGGAGTTGCAGAAGCACGTAAAAGCAGAGATGTGAGTGAAAGTAGGGAGAAGAGCTAGAGCAGTGCCTCTGGCTGCAACAAGAAATGAATCCTGGAGAGCCCCAGGATGAACGAACCTTTTAAGCCTGATGGGGGAGTATCGTAGTTGTTCCGCCCATCGAACCTCAGGCTTAAAGCCCTCCCATTGTTGTAGCATTACCAGGGGGGAGTTGCAGAGAGGCCCCTGAGTGAGTTAGTGGTAAGAGTTTTAGTGTTTATTTTTAGTTTAGCCCCCCCCCTTCTCCATGCTGTTTTGTCACAGTGCCCATTTCATCATATTTCATTGTAACCAAGTTGTGCAGTTAATACTGCATGAAATACAACTGCACCTTTTGAGTGCTCAGGTGATACTGTTACCTGCAGTCAGTTAGTAAGTGGCAAGAAGAGGGAAGTGGAGCCAGCAGTGCTGTCACCAGCTGAGAAATTGATCTCAGTGTCATCTACAGCTGTTTGATTGTTGAAACCAGGCAGGAAGAATCAAAATGTGGTCCTGTTTGTCGCCCAGTGGTGAATGGAGCTAAAGAGCTGTTTTGAAGTGTGCTGGGAGCAGAATGGTCAATGTTCCATCTTGGGTGGAGTTCGGCCAGACTGTTTTTGTACCAGCTTTCTCGGTGAAGCTGAGTCCGAGCATCACTATGCTTGGCCTGGACACTGACTGTCCCATGACAAACAACAGTCAGCAAGGGACAAGCAAACAGACTCTATTGACTGCTCTTTCTTTGCATGCCCCCTCAAACATTTGGAGAACTTTGCTTTCATGGATGGTACAGGACAGAAGGGTGTAAGGATTGTGCCCCCCCCCCCAACAAAAACTTCATTAGAACATGTAACTTGGACAGTGTACTCCACATGGAAACAGTGGGTCATGAAAGAACCAATGGGTTCTAAACTCTTCCTGAAACTTGTGTTGTTTGTAGTGAGGAAGCAACCTAGGACAACCTTATTGGTATTTAGCTGTTTTTCATCCTATGGTGAGATCAGAGACTATATACCAAATACTTTTACAAAAGTTGTTCTAGATAAGATGTGGAGAATTATTTCTCAGTTATTTAATGCTGCACCTAAGTCTGTATAGTTTTTATTTTTTTTCCTTCTTTTTTTGTATTTGCTTTAAATATTTTATGTAAGGTTTTATTTTAGTATTAGAGAAAGTGGGTAGGAGTGGATTCGTGGTTAGTGGGTAAGAGTAGCTTGACTGGTCGATAGATGGTACTATTTTTGGTCTGTTAGTATGACTGGATGAAGAGGCTGTGTAGTGTGAGTGGGGTGGTTTGAATGTGTTTTGTGGGATTTCGAAAGGATAAGGAGGGTGGCATTGTGGTTGGTAAATGGGCTGATGCTTATCATGGCAGCAATATGTGTGGTGGACTTAGGGACCTTGGCTTAGTTAGTCCCTGTCCCAGCTGCTGGACCTCTGCTCCCTTGATGACCCCATTCATCAGCAGTGGTGTGCTAGCACTGCAGAGAGGTGGGCATCATTTGGATGTGAAACAGTAGGTGGTAGGGTATGGAAGGTTCTAATGGGGGGCATTATAGGACTGGTGAAGATCAAAAGTTCCCAGGGGATAACAGGGCCCAATAGAGAGGCCAGACGTGGTTAGTTCCTATTCCCAGGTCTCCCACCAGACTGAGTGGGCAGGCAGTTGTTAGGCAAGCAGCCTCCTTTTGTCCCCTCAGGGCAGTGCTCTGCAATGCCAGATCAATGAGGAACAATACAGCCATTATGGCTGATTTAATATCTTGTTCTTTGCTTGATCTGGCTTACATTATGGAGACTTGGCTGAATAGTGATGCCGGTCTTGTTTTGGAGGTGCCGTCCAAGCTGCATTTTCTATGGTGCAGTGTCATCGGAGGGATTGAGGGTGGTGACCATCTGTTTTAGATCTGCAATGAACATCACTGTGTACCCAGCTGGGGAAATGTTATCATTTAAATGTGTGGTCATTCATGGGGGTCCAGGTGGAGGTTTCAAAATCTTTCTGGTGTACCAGTCTCTGGGGTATGAGAGGTAGTCCCTACTGGAAATCACAGATTTCATCATCAAGAGGGTGTTGGTGTCATCCAGATAGTTGATTCTGGGAAACTCCAATGCCTCGATCGACAATGAACTCTTACAGTTTGGGCAGAATTTCCCCTAGATGATGGAATCACTGGGCCAAGCACAGGTACTTACCTCTGCATCCATCAACATGGTCATGGCTTGCACTTAGTCTTCTCCCTAGGGCTCAAGAATAAAAATATTTGAGATTGATCCAGTCAGATGGTTGGTTCACTGTAGAGTGATGTTCATGTTCAGAGTCCACCCCTAGTGGAGATATTTCACTACTATCCTTTAAAAGGGTTGTCCCCAGAAGTATTCCAAGTGGTGGTGAATCTCTTGTCTATGATGGCTACTATGGGACTGGAATGGAGGAAGCAGTGATGGTGTTTAGTATGGCCAACCCTGCAACATTTGATGCAGTCACACTGGCCCATATATGACCCAAAACCTCATGCTTGAGATCCCTGTGGTCTGACAAGGAGTTCAGGGAGCTGAAGCCAAAGGGGTTGAAGGTTGGAGCATTGGTAGAGGAGGTCTAGGGCCAATAAGGATAGACTGACTTTGAGGACTCACTATGATAAGTATCAAAGGGCAATTTCCTGTAAGAAGGCAGCTTTTCTGTCAAGGGAAATTGTGGCAGGGAGAAACCAACCAGTTCAGCTTTTCCAGACAGTAGACAGACTGTTGAATCCAGTCTGTCTGCAACAAGTGAGAGGGATTTCATCCACTTGTTGCAAAGGGTTTGATCAGTTTGTCTCTGACAGGGTGTCATCAGTTTGGTTTGAGATCTCCCCAGATTATCATGACCTGGCATGGTCAAACTGGATGTAACTGGATGCCCTCCTCTGGTCTGGGAAAAATTTAGGTCAGTTTAGGTAGAAGAAGTCAATGGGGGATTTCAGAGTTGCAACCCAGCTTTTATGAGATGGAGCCAGGCTGAACATGCCTTTTCTTCAGGTGTGTGGGTTTTCTGGATCTGGTGTTTGCTGAGTTAGTCCAGTGCTCTCTTTTAGAGGGGACCTTCCCAAGCATAATGAAAAATGCACTAGTGAGGCTTCACACTCTCCTTAAGAAACCATCTTTGGACCCAGACATCTTGGGGAATTATAGACCAGTCTTGTGGCACTGCAACTTGAGCAACACCTCATGGCTTTTGACATCTTTGAACTTTTGTAGTCTGGATTCAAGTCACAGCAAAAGCATTGAGGCTGCATTGGTTGCAGTACCTAATAACCTTCTCAGAGCGAGAGATAGAGGAGAGTGGTCAATTCTCATTCACCTTGATCTCTCTTAAGCATTTGATACCATATCACTGGATCATCATAGGAAGTACTATGAAATTGCCAGCACTATCCTCTGCTGGTTTGAGTCTTTCCTCAGGGATACGATGCCGAGGGTGGTGATGTGAAATTTCCCCTCACTCCCAAAGTCCCTTCTCTGTGGTGTGTCCGAGGAATCTATCCTCTTACCTATGTTGTTCATGGTGTATATGCTACCCCTGGGAGGGATCATTAGACAGTACAGTCTGGGTTTTCACTGCTATGTCAGTGATACCTAGCTGTGCTTGTATTTTACAGCATGGATGCTGGATGTGATCAAGGTGCTAAATTTGTGCCTGACTGAGATCCAAGAATGGATGTCATTAAGGTAGGTAAGACTTAATCATGACAAGACAGAGGTGCTAGTGCTTGAGTCTGGTTGGAGATAGGGTGCAGTAGTCACCATGGTACAGACTGGCCTTGTTCTGTGTTCCTCCAGTCTGGAGAACTCCGCTACAGTGAAGAATCTGGGAGTCATTCTAGATGAAAGGCTGACATTTGAGGCTCAGGTGAAGAAGTCAGAAAGGAAAGGATCCAGGAGAAGGGGAAGGATCCAGTTTCATTTCAGTGCAGTAACTGTTCACTGCTGTTTTTGTTTTAAACCTAGATTTTGTGTGCTTTTATTGGTGTTATTTTCCTTTGCTGTCTTTAATTGGAATTGTTTTTGGACTGTTGAAAATTTAAAACCTAATTTGATGTACTTTTAATGGTGCTGTTTTCCTTTGCTGTCTTTACTTGGAATTGTTTCAGGGCTGTTGTAAATTTAAAACCTAGTTTGGTGTGCATTTAGTGGTGCTGTTTTCCTTTGCTGTCTTTACTTGCTGCAAATTTTGTTTTATCTTGTCTGTCTTGTCCTGTAGTTTGGGGAAGGGGTGCTAATTGTCTGACCTCTGAGCTCTGCTACATGATAACTGGAGATGGGACTAAGTCAGATTTGAGGTAGCAGGTTGAGATTTGGTTTCTCAGAAGAGGCTATAAGGGGAAGGATCCAAATTCATTTCAGTGCAGTGCAGTAACTGATCATAGAAACATAGAATGTGATGGCAGATGTGGATCGCTTGGCCCACCTAGTCTGCCCATTTCCCTACCTGTTGGATAAGCTGCAGATTCTAGTTAACCAACAGCTTACCTCCTCCTATCCCCCCACTATAGCTCATTGCTGTTTTTGTTTTAAACCCAGATTTTGTGTGCATTTAGTGGTGCTGTTTTCCTTTGCTGTCTTTACTTGCAATTGTTTTAATAATATTAATAATAATAATAATAATAATAATAATACAACTTTATTTTTATGACACCTTTTCAAAACCAAGGCACCTAACAGAGTTTAAAAACATATCAAATATCACAGTAGCTTAGTTAAATAAGACAGAAAACATCTAAAATTAAAATAAATACATCCAATCAGTCACCAAATGCTTGAGGCTGTAACATAGTTTGGTGTGCTTTTTAGTGGTACTGTTTTTCTTTGCTGTCTTTACTTGGAATTGTTTTAGAGTTGCTGACAATTTAAAACCTAGTTTGGTGTACTTTTAGTGGTGCTGTTTTCCTTTGTTGTCTTTATTTGGAATTGTTTTGGGGCTACTGACAATTTAAAACCTAATTTGGTGTGCTTTTAGTGGTGTTGCTTTCCTATGCTAGCTTTCCTTGGAATTGTTTTGGGACTGCTGAAAAATTAAAACCTGGTTAGGTGTGCTTTTAGTGGTGTTGTTTTCCTTTGCTGTCTTTACTTGCTGCAAATTTTCATCCACCCTACCTCCCCACTCTTAATTGAGATTGAGGTGCATATACAGACTGTGTGTCGGCCAAACGCCAAGGGACAGGTGGTGTGCCTCATTTATTGCTGTGCTTACTTGTTCGATGAATATTCCTGCTCTGGCTACTGTCTCTGCCTTGAGGTATTGTAGGTGTTTGTAGAGGCTGAGACAGGTAGCTATGTGGGAATTGTAGTTCTGCTGCCTAATTAAAAAACTACAAAACCGTCAGGGACGCCACTACTAACGTTAAGAATTAGCATGTTTTGCTAAGAGGGGTTGCTTGTTAGTCAAACAGGAACTCGGGATATTAGATTGTAACTACTTTTATAATAAGAAAGCTGCTTTGGGGCAATAGTCTCTGATAGTGGGTAATTGACCAGAGTTTTATTTCCAGGTCACGGAATACAAGAGCAAAGGCAGGAGTGAGCTCCGTGAGCTTGAGCACACGGAGATGTGCACAGAGAGACGCACGTGTTCGTGGGTGAACGGGGAAACTGCAGTAGGACATATAACGGTAAATATCTGATTCTGGAAGAGGTGATATCCCCCCAACACTTGTCTTTAATTCCTTGAAACTAGTAGTGAGTGAATAAACATGTCTAAATCCATATTAACAGTAAATGGTGACTTGATAGTTAAATGTCTCCTATGTGAAATGTATCAGTTGGTGGATGTAAATACAGACTATGCGTCATTTGAATGTGCAAAATGTCTTCAGAATAGGGAGTTTCAAAGAAATATCAACAAATTAATGTCTAGATTGGAAAGACTGGAAAATAGTCAGAATGAAATGAGTGTGAAGTTGAGAGTTCTATCAAGTTTAAATAAGGAAGGAACTAGTGAGAAAGTCATAGAAGGAGATCAGTATGGGCCATAACAGAAGAAACAGCAGGATACAGATATAGATATAGATAATGAAGGGGATGATAGTGAATGGTGTAAAGTAACAGTAGTAAAAAGAAAAAAAAGAGGAAGAACCCGTTTAAAGAGTATGTCTTCTAGACAAGGACACATTCAGTTAACAAATATGTTTCATGCTGATACTGAAGAGGATGTGAATCAAGGAGAGGAAACCATGAATACCCTCCACCTCGAAATGGAGGATCCCTGCACCTCCTCCCAGAAGTAAGGAACAACAATCGGCAGACAATAGAAATAGGGGATTCAATCAATAAATACACTGACAGATATATTTACGGACATGATAAAGAAAACACAATGATGAGCAGTTTTTCAGGGGCAGGGGTGCAAGATTTATGTGAAATGGTGAACAATATATTTAAAGATGTAGAAGTGCGACCAATAGCTGCAGTGTACGCAGTAATAAATGATTTAAGTAGAAAACAAATACCAGAAATACAACAGCAGTTTACTGAACTGGGGAATAAGTTGAAAGAGAAAGATGGGGAAGTGATTTTTTCTGAGATACTCACTGAACCTAGAGCCTCAATGCATAAATGGAAAAAGATAATATTAACAAATGCATGGCTTAAGAAGTGGATGCAGGAGAATGGTTACCACTTCCTACAGCATTGGGATACTTTTTTTTTTGTAATTAATATTTTATTAGTTTTAACTACCACAAAACATCAGATACATAAATAATGAAGTGTTACACTGAACATGCATAGTCTCCCCTCTAATATTCAAATTTTACATACATCGCACTTTCTGCTGAAATGACAACAAAGAAAATATACACCCAAAAACCCACTACCCTCTCCCCACCCCCCTACCCCTAAGGTTATAAGCAATCAAATCAGAAGAAAATAAGAGGTGTTCCTGACAATACGGAAAACTTCATAGTTTTACGGCTTCCAGGTCATCAAAAAAGTGCTCCAAAGAGCCCCATAGAGATACATAATACTCATGCTTACCCCGCATACAAGCAATATGTTTCTCGAGTTGTAATGCTAGAGTACATTCTCTATGCCACTCCAAAAGTGTTGGAGCCTTATCCGACGACCAATGTCTTAAGATTAACAACTTCATAACAGCTGACACAAGAGAGACATGTGCTCTCCAAACCTTGGAAGTGGACATTGGGAAAGCATGTAACAAACAAATCTCGGGAGTATCCATTTTATTTGAGCCAAGGATGGGGTCTAATAAACTACTTATAGTTCTCCAAAGAGTCCGAATCTCCGGGCACAGCCATAATAAATGATACAGGGTTCCCTCTTCCCTTTTACAATTCCAACAACAAGGTGAGCTGAGTGCGCCTCTTCTGAATAAATGGGTAGGAGTCAAGTAGAGATGATGCATGATATTGAAATGTACCATTCTTAGCTTATCTTGCTTAATATACCTATACGCGGTCATCCAAAGTGCTTTCCAAACCTCCGGGGAGTCTTGCAGGTTCAGTTCTTTTACCCAATAATAACATATACCTGAGGGGAGCCTGTGATCCCATTCCTGGAGGAGTTTGTGAACTTTGGAAACTGCATGTGATTGCATTGCGGCCTTCAAAAGAGTGTCAACATTTTTTTCCCCCTGACTAAAAAAGGAGACCGACGAGAATACCTGGGCTAAAGCTTTGCTAAGCTGTAGCCACTTAAAGAAATCAGAGCCCACGAATCCAAAGAGCCTTTTCAAGACATCAAACGAGAATGGGCTGTCCTAGTCCCAAAAATCAGCTACGGTCAAATTGCTTATTTGCGGCCAAAATGCTGTGGGTGTCGGAGTTCCAGCTATTTTAATTTGAAGATTTTCCAAAATGGGTTGGGAGCCCGACAACCACCAGCGAACCCCCAAATAACGTTGTAGCTGATGATAAGCCCTGAGTGACCACCCCATAGGGTTATTTTTGAGAAGTTTAGGGACTGTAGCCAAAGGAACAAACAGCAAAGCATATAAAGAGCTTTTCACCTTCTTTGCCAGGTCTTGTTCAATATCCAGCCAAAGAGGTGAATAAGCTAAACTTCCATGCTCCTTACTCCATAAGGCCAATTTGCAAACATGTTGGGCCAAATAGAACATAAATAGGGAGGGGGCAGCTAGGCCACCTTTAGATCTGGGAGCTGTCAGATTGAAGTATGATCGACGGGTTACTTTGCCTTGCACACAAAAGGAATTAAATATCTTCTGTACATTAACAAACCATTCCTTTGAGAGGTAGGTTCCTAGCATGTCTAAAGGATATAATATCCTCGGAAGAGTAATCATTTTCAGGAGATTCAGCCTACCCCACAAAGATAAGGAGATTGCACTCCATCTCTTGAGATCTTCCGAGATCTTATGAACTAAAGTACCTAAATTATCCTTAACCATTAAAGCGAGACTCGCGCTAATGGTAATACCTAGAAATGTTATGGATTTGGTTTCCCAGATCAAGCCTAGATCCTGGAGATCTATTTTGCTGGCGTAATGATTTAGAGGAAAACTTTTTGTTTTGGAACAGTTCAACTTATAAAAGATAATCTGGAAAAACTATTTATTTCTTCTAGTATAGGTGGTATGGAAGTCCCTGGGTTCTCAATATGCAATAGCACATCATCCACATAGGCCGACATATATATCTAGACTCCCTACTTGTATGCCTTTAATGAGTGGGTTCTTCATCAGCCTACACAACAACGAGCTCTAAATACAGGTTAAATAACAAAGGGGACAAGGGGCAACCCTGTCTAGTACCTCGCTCAAGCTTGAAAACCGGTGACAACATTCCGTTGCACTTCACCCTCGCAGAGGGAAAAGAATACAAGATTCTAATCCATCTTAGAAAGTTCCGTGGTAAACCAAAAGCCGAAAGGGTAGCAAATAAAAAAGACCAGGATACCCGGTCGAAGGCTTTTTCGGCATCGAGTGAAAGAGGTACTGCTGGGATTTTGGATTCTTTAGCCTTCGTGATAAGATGCAATAGTTTCCTAAGATGATCATGGGGTAATCTCCCTTTCATGAAACCCACTTGTTCCCTACACACGAGGTTATCCATAACTTTTGACAATCTATTAGCAAGAATTTTTGCCAGTATTTTGATATCCGTATTAAGGAGAGATATTGGCCGATAGCTGTCCAAACTAGAAGGATCCTTCCCAGGTTTTAAAATTAAAGATATTGTAGCCTCAGGAAGCTTGGATCAGAGATACCAAAATTAAACCAATACCTAAATGTGTCTAGTAAAATTGGAGAGATATCTGGGAGAAAGGCTTTATAAAAAATACTCGGGAATCCATCAGGTCCAGGGGACTTATCAGGGGGCAACTGCTGGATAACCTGACGTATCTCGGAGATCACAATTGGTGTGCCTAAGACCTCGGCTTCAGCTTCTGTTAACTTTGGCAAATTAGATATACTTAAGTATGCAGCAATCTCAGAAGCCGAGGGCCTAGAATCGGGTTCCTCCGCATATAATTTCTGAAAGTATTCCCCAAAGATCTTAGGTATTTCTCTCGGGTCCGTGCAGACCTGATCCCCCCTGACCAACGCGTACAGTCACTATGTGGTGGGCCGACTCAAGTTGTTTTACACGCAAAGCTAGGGGTTTACTGGCCTTTTCCCCTATATCCAGATATTGAAGTTTCGCTCGAGAGAGAGCTAGCTCTGCCTGTTGAAAAACAAGACTCGAATATTGAAGCTGTAGTTGATGTAACTTAACCCACTCAGAATCAGATGAATTCCGAGATAGGCTGGATTCAATACATTTAATTGAGGATAAAACAGAGCTTAACTTATCCCTCTGCGCCCATTTCCTCCTAGAGGCGATCTTGATTAATTCTCCCCCTTAATGAGCATTTTAAAGCAGCCCAGATCATGTCTCTTTGATTTACGGAATCTTTATTATCCACCAAAAAGTGCACAATAAAGTTCTTCAGGACCCTTAAAGAGGACTCTTCTTTTAGCATTTGAGAATTTAATCTCCATTGTGCTGAACGTCGAATCTCTGGAAAAGGCCTATAGGTTATGCTAACCGGGGCATGATCTGATATTACTCTGGTGGAGATATCTGCCTGAATCATATTGGGCACCGCAGATGAGCTAACTAAAATATAATCAATTCTTGAGTGAGAATAATGTACTGGAGAGTAAAAGGAATACTGCCGCTCCTCAGGATTGAATATACGCCAAATATCAACTAAGGCTGCTTTATTAATAAAATCTTTCAGGGCCCTTTGGGCTGGAGATAGGCCCCTGCATCTGTTATGTGATCTATCCAAGTCATTATGAAGTACCAAGTTCCAATCTCCTCCAACAATTATGATTTTATGGACATCCGGGCCCACCTTACCTAAAAGATTCTTAAAAAAAGAAGGGGAATCACTATTAGGTCCATAGACTGAGCCTAAAATCACAGGCTGTGATGCTAAGGTGGCTTGTACAAAAATATATCGACCTTCCGGGTCCCAGCACTCATGCTCCAATTTAAAAGAAACCTCTCTAGCAATGAGTATAGCAACCCCTGCCCTCTTGGTCGAAGATCCAGCCCCAAAAACTTGGGCTACCCACATTCTTCTAAAATAGTGAAGATCACTTCTTTTTAGGTGGGTCTCCTGAAGAAAAGCAATTTGCGCCCCTAGATGAGAAAGGTGTTTTAATACAACCTGCCTCTTAACCCTATCCTTGGCTCCTTTGATGTTCCAACTAACAAATTTGTAAGGTGAGATCATGGTGGCAAGGAAAATTATTGTGAGAACCTATGTAAGCAATAATTTGGGGTATTATGATATAGTAAACCACATGAACATTACAAACTCCCGGAAGATGAAGGAAAACACACCTCCCTCTTATCACAAAACCATGAATACCCCTCCCACGTCCCACCCTCCCAACCCAACTAGAAGCACCTCCCATCCCCACCCACTATAACAATCATCCCATATTTTCCTCTCCACCCTTAGTACTGAAACCCCAGTTCCCAAGAACTGCACTCCTATAACAAACCTGCCACATGATATACATCCGGACAGCCCAAAACTTTTACCACAGAGTCACCATCCGGAGCCCCCCACCCTGCAACAAGACAAAACAATTGCAAATGAATTCGTATATATTTTGAGGCCCCCTCATCCCCGATTGAACATCCTCTAGAGAGAATAAAAAAAAAAAATAATTTTTTTTTGCTATAATCCTCCAGGATCTGATTATAGCAGATCAGACAATATGCTATGTATACGGTCCCAGATAAGAATCCACATGACCAAGTCCTGATATAAGTTCCATATTCCGTCTTTGGTGCCATAGAAAGTGGCAAGCATTTCTAAACCAGGAAGGATGAGTATAGCCGAGGCAACTTTTCTCTTAGGAAGGAGCCACTCCAGGATACACCCTAAGCAGTGACAACAGTTAGAGAGGCCACTAAATTGGAAAGATAGGTTATTGTAGCAAAAAGGGCCAAGGGAAAAAAAAAAAAAAATAAAAGGGGACAAATCTTAGCTGCGCTCAGAAGATTAGAGCAAGAATGTTCAAGATAATGAGTCATTCAAAATCAGACGAGTGAGTCATGCTTTCACTTGAAGAGGTCTGGGAAAAGCCGCTGCAATTCCTGTAGTGCCTGCTGGTAGGAGTTGAAAGATAACCATCTCCCATCATGACAAACCATTAACATTGCAGGATATTTAACTTTAAATGGCTTAGAAGCTGCGATGAGTTTGGAGAAGATCGGGTGCAATTCTTGCCTTCTGACCCTCACTGAATGGGGCAAATCCTGTAGAATCGGTATTTGCTTGCCCTCCCATGAAAGCTCCTTCATCCCTCTGACCTTGTCTAAAACATGTTGTTTATCCAGATAATTTAGAAACCTTAGAATTAAAGGTCTGGGAGGCTGCCCTTGTGTAGGGGGAGGGCGTAAGGCTCGATGAGCTCTCTCTATTATATATTTGCCCCTTCCGGGGGGAGAACCTGTGACTTTGTGGCAAAGCTTTTTCAGAAAAGTGATTGGGGCATTCCCTTCCTCCTTTTCAGGTATACCAATAATCACTAGATTGTTCCTTCTGCTACACCCCTCTAAATCTTCAAGCTTTTCTTCAAGCTTTTTGATTCTCCTCTTTGCCAACACTAACTCTGTGTCTACCCCTGATTGCCTGGTTTCCATAGAAGCCATCTTTACCTCTGCATCCCCAATCCTTCTCGTAAGGGAATCCACAGATTTTTCAATATCCTGCACGTCTTCAGCCATCGATGATAAGGAGGTTTGCAGTGGCTGCATTATTTCTAAGAACCTCGCCTCTGAAAGTGGTGCATCTGTGATGGGAAGCTGCGAGAGACTGGTGGCCTGCTGCTTTGCTCGCTTTGCGGCCTTCTGTTTTTCGGGCGTTTGTGGAGGCGAGTGTTTCGGGCGCGTTTTTTTAACAAAAGCCTCCATCCTGGTAGTCAGAAAGCAGCTTTTGGTCATTAGGAGTCCTCTGTCCTCACTCTTCTGTTTTGGGAGGCTTGAGTCGGCAAAGATTGACTTAAAATGCTGAAATCTGCTACAAAGCGGCGGAGCTCCGGGAGTGCGCTGTCGACGCTCAGGCTGCCATCACGTGACCAGCATTGGGATACTTTTGATGGCAAACATAATCTGTACAGTAGAGATGGTTTGCATTTGAACTTTCAGGGTACCAGGATATTGGGAAATAGAATTAAAGCTGAAATTCAGAAACATTTAAACTAGGAAGGGGTGGAGGATGATGGGTCTTACAGATTGTCAAAATATTGTTAAGAAAAGTAACAAGTCTAAGTATTTGGCAAAAAAGGATAAGGTAAAAATGATGTTCCTAAATGCCAGAAGTCTTAATAAGGAAAAGATGGCAGACTTGGAAATTTTAAGGCGTAGGGGTCAGTATGACATAATGGGAGTGGTTGAGACATGGTGGAACAAGGACATTAGCTGGAATAAACAAATAGAAGGGTACCATTTGATATATAAATATAGGTTGGAGGGGGGGGGAGTGGCCATTTATATAAAGGAAGATATTGAACATCAACAGATAGAGGTTGAAACTGACTATGGTAATATAGAAACTACAGTATAGAGTTAGACTTTATTGGAATATCAGATGGGAAGATTAAATTAATAACTTTCTATAGACCACTGGATACTGACAATACTGATACAAACATTTTCATAAAATATATAGTGGATACGGCACAACAAAATGATATTATAGCTATGGGGGATCTAAATATCCCAGAGATTAACTGGGAAGGTGAAAATGTTAATAGTAGGGCAAGTAAAATATATAGTGAGTTAACAGCAGTAGGAGTAGAACTGTGTGTCCATATAGCAACTAGAGGTAGTAATATCTTGGATGTCATTTTAACAAATATAAGTGATCATATTAACACTATTGATATAACCCTTCCCCTAGGATCAAGTGACCACAATATAACATCATTTAGGTTGGATAGGCAGAAGAAGAGAATAAGAGGACATACAATTCACATACTCTATAATAAGGCTAATTATACAAAAATTAAGAAAGAACTAAGGAGCATTGATTGGGTAGATTTAACAAGAGAATTACCAGTGGAGGAATCTTGGAATGTGTTTTTACAAATAAATAACAGTTTGGTGGAGAGATATGTTCCAACAAAAAAGGTTTATAATGCTAGAAGGAAAAAAAAATTGATTAAATAGGATTGTAGTTGGCCTGATTAGAAAAGAAAGAAACAGTATAAGAAAATGAAGAAGCAACAAACAAATGAGAATAGGGTGAAATATAGAAAAATCTTACGACATTTAAAAAAAGAAATTAAGAAAGCAAAGATACAAGTAGAGCTTAAGCTAGCAAATTCTAAAGCTAATACAAAAGGTTTTTTTGCCTATGTCAACAACAAAAGAAGTAATAATAGACAGGTAGGACCGACTGATGTAGAAGGGGAACTTATATCAAAGCCTGAAGATATGGCTACAGAATTTAATGATTTCTTTTGTACTATGTTTAATGAAGATCAGTTAGGACAGGTTAAGGATTTGCCACATGTTGTAAATGACCTAGTTGGGCTAATTACTTCCAAAAAGGTTTTGATTAAAATGAAGAAACTTAAAGTGGACAAGTCGGTGGGGTATGGTGGGCTACACTCGAGATTTATATATGAGGTGGAAGAAGAAATTGCTCCAATAATAGCAGACATTGGAAGGAGGTCATTGTCTGATGGATATGTGCCAAGAGATTGGAGAGCAGCTATTGTGGTGCCTATTTTTAAAAAGGGACCAAGGATGGATGTGCCAATTATAGACTGGTTAGCTTGACATCGGTAGTGGGGAAAATAATTGAAGGAATAATAGTGGATGAAATAAGTAATTATTTGGAATAAAACAAATTATATGATAAAATGCAGCATGGATTTGTAAGGAATAGATCAAGTGGTACTAATTTAGTCACTTTTTACAATTATGTGGCAGAGAAATTGAATGATGGTAGGGCTATGGATGTGGCACTACTGGATTTCACTAGGGTATTTGATAGGGTCCCCCATGGAATACTGATAACTAAGTTGGTTGAACTGGGTGTTAACATCAGCATAGTGAGATGGATTATGAAATGGCTAACAGATCGAGTATAGGTGGTGAGAGTGAATGGTTATCTGCCTGGTGAGCAGAGGGTGACAAGTGGGGTGCTGCATGGGTCCGTTTTGGGCCCCATATTGTTTGGCATCTTCATAAGGGATTTAAATATCAGTAGTTCCAACAAAATTAGTAAGTTTGCAGATGATGTTAAGATTGGAGGGGTAGTGGATACCTTCAAGAAGAGGCTTGTTTTTGATCAAGATTTGTTAACCACTGGAGACTGGGCAATTAAGAATGGGATGATATTGAGTATGGAGAAATGTAGAATATTACATATGGGAAGAAATAATATCCATCAAGATTATTATTTACAGGGAAGTAGAATGGCAGAGTCAACTGGGGAAAGAGACTTACGGGCTTATATTTCTAACAGCTTAAAGACTGAGATGCATTGTGAGGTAATTGCAAAGAGAGCAATGAACTTGGTACATTGTATCCATAGGAGTTTCTTTTCTCATGAAAGTAGAATATTATTACCACTGTATAAAACATATATAAGGCCAATTGTGGACTACTGTTCGGTAAACTGAGTCCATTCCTAAAGAAGGATAAGATTCAGGTGGAAAGGCCGTAGCGATCTCTTACTAAATTAATTCCAGAATTAAAAAATATACCCTAAGAGGAAAGGTTAAGGAAACTCGAATTATGGCCTACAGAACTGAGAAAAAGGAGAGGAGATTTGTTGTTACTTTATAAAATATTATGTAATGAAGAACTTAGGGAAGAGCTGAATCTGAGATACAGGTTGCAGAAATATAATCTTAGGGGACATGAGCTTCAACTGATTGAGGATAAGTATAGAACCGAAGTAAGAAAGAATAGTTTTAAGATTAGAACTATAAGAGAATGGAATAAGCTGACACAGGATGTAGTGGAGGCAGAAATTTTCAGCATCTTTAAAATAAAATTGGGCAGACACTTTTCGGTTGGCATCCTGAATGCCTCCACTTTATAGTGGGAACAGCTTATATGGGCCTCGTCCTTCTGCTGTTCTAAAAATTCCCAGTATAACTGTATGCCATGTTAAATCTGATTGACAGGAGCCAAGCACAGGGAACAGCAGGGATTGTGAAGTAGGAGGGGCATAAAGGGGAAGAAGCCCGCCCTCGGCACAAGTGTTTTGACTTATGTTTTGTTTTTGTTTCCTTCTTAAAAAAAAAAAAGTATCTGAGGATTGGTGGCAGGGTTTTCAGGACAGTAAATTAATAAAGAGGGAACTATCAGGAGAGCTTCAGTAACAGACAGCTACTGGAATAGCAGTGTAAGTGGAGTATAATGTGAGGAGCAGTGCAATACAGTGGATGTAGGGCAGCCGTATTCAGACAGACCTTCTGGATGCTGAGATGCTGCCCTATCTACAGGCATCTCTCTGGACTGCAGGACTCAGAGCAGAAGTAAACTGGGTACCTTTGCCCCTGTCCAGAGACCACCCAGTTCAATGCCACTGCCTCAAAGGATGCAAAGAACAAGGAGCAATTAGATGACGGTGGGCTCAGGGATGGTTAGGGCAGTTGGGCAGAGGCACATCTCAAATCCAATTCCACTCCAGAACTCATATGCTGCACTGGCAAATGGGGTCAACCAAACAGAGGTACCCAGAGAAGTGGAAGGGAAGGATGTGGAGGTCAACTGAGGAGGTGACCTCAGTGGGGAGAGCAGTGGACCCCAGAGGAGGAGGAAGTGAATCCTGGTGTGGGGACTCTATCATTAGAGAGATCAAGCTCAGAACACACAAGGGAGAGGACAGGGAAATGAGGTGCCTACCAGGTGCCACGATATGGAGGGATGGGAGGAAGATTCTGGGGATCGGTGGGAAGTCAAGACGGGAGGGTGAGCTGGATGTCATTATGCACCTAGGTACTAATGACCTGGAAAATAGGGAGCCTAATGAAGTTCAGGAAGAGTTTAGGAAATTGGGGAGGGGTCTCAAGCAAGTAAGTGCATCTGTCACATTCTCGGAAGTACTACCTTTGAGAGGCATGGAAGAGCATAGGGGCACACGCAACAGGAACTTTAACATATTGTTAAAGAACTGGTGCTGCGAGGAAGGGTTTGGATTCATTGGTGACTGGAGACCCACTTGGAGGGATGGGGGCTTGTTCAAGCCTGATGGCCTGCATCCATCCTGGAGTGGAATCCAAGCTCTCAATGATAAGTTTAAATGCTACATGGACAAGCATTTAAACTAGCCAAGGGGGTGGCAGGCTAGCAAGGAGGGTATCTAATTGCCCACTCCCTACAGCTAGCAGTGGAGCCAGTGAACAGGAGGAGGGGATATCTCTACTAAGTAGTGTGCAAAAGATGGAGAAAAGCACCCAAGAGGATAGGCAGAAAGGGGGCAAAATTCAACAGAAGAGCAGACAGCAGGGAGAACCAGTGACAAGGGACAACTAGGGAGGGGGCTGGAGTAGAACAGCTAAACAATCCAGGGAGTTCACATCATGGAAAGCCATTTGTGTCAATGCCAGAAGCCTTAGCAACAAGACTGAGGATCTGGAGGCTGTAATGGTCCAGTCAGACCTGGACATTGTGGCCATCACAGAGACCTGGTGTAATGATAACCACTACTGTGAAATGGCCATACCTGGTTACAACATATTCAGGAGACACAGGGCCGGCAGAAAGGGAGGAGGAGTGGCACTTTATGTGAAAGATGGCATAAAGACCACAGAGATCCAGCAGGAACAAAATGGGGGAGAGATACTGTGGGTTAAGTTGGAACGGAAAATGGGGTCAGCTACTCGCACAGGGGTGGTCTACAGACCACCAGACCAGGAGGAAGAAACAGATAGGATGTTAATGCTACCCATCCAAAAGATGGCAGATGAGGGGGAGGTGGTTCTGGTTGGAGACTTCAACATTCCAGATGTGGATTGGAGCTTCCCAGCAGCAGCATCAACCAGTAGCAGATTTATCCCGGACTCCATTCAAGGTACCTTCCTTATGCAACTGGTCATGTAACCAACTCGGCAGAAGACAAAACTGGACCTCATGCTCACAAATGGGGACAGTGTGATAGCGTTAACAGTGGGGGAGCACCTGCAGAACAGTGACCATTGGTCACTGTGGTTTGAAATCACAGAAGGAACAGCACCAAACTGCACAAAAACACATATCCTGGATTTTAGGAGGGCAGACTTTGGGAAAATGGGGACAAGCTTGAAAAAGGCACTAATGGGAATGGGGAGGGAATAGGGATGGAGGAACAGTGGCCAATATTTAAAACAGGGATTAGAAGAGCAGCAGAATTATGCATTAAGCAGGTTAGCAAGAAGAAAATGAAGAGGAAGCCATTATGGTTTTCCATGGAGGTAGCTGAGAAAGTGAAAGCCAAAATGATTGCATTCTGACAATACAAAAAGATACAGGCAGAAGGGGACAGGGAGAAGTACCAGGTGAAGCAAAGAGAGGCAGGGAGGTGAGTAAGAGAAGCCAAAGCTCAGACAGATGAGTGTACAGCAAAATCGGTGGGTAGCGGGGACAAAAACATTTATGGGTACATAAGGGAAAAAAGAAGGGCAAAGGGAGGGATAGTGAGACTGAAGGGGGAGGACAGAGGCCACATGGATGATGACAACAGTAAAGCTGACATATTGAACAGATATTTCTGCTCAGTATTTACTGAGGAAGAGGAGGGTAATGGGCCTGAAGGGAGTACAAGGGGTGGGAATGGCACAGAAATGGACACAAGTCCCTTTACATGGAAAATGGTCGTTAAAGAACTGGAAGGAATAAGAGTCAGTAAAGCAATGGGGCCAGATGGGGTGCACCCCAGTGTCCTAAAGGAACTAAGAAAGGTGGTGGCTGAACCTCTGACAATCCTGTTTAGCTGATCACTGGAAACAGGGGAGGTACCCAAAGACTGGAGGACAGCAGATGTAGTCCCCTTTTACAAAAGTGGGAACAAAGAGGAAGCAGAGAACTACAGAGCAGTCAACCTGACCTCGGTAGTGGGGAAGTTCATGGAAGAACTACTGAAGAAGAGATTGATGGAACATCTATTTGCCAATGGACTACAGGACCCAAAGCAGAATGGTTTCACTAGGGGGAGGTCATGCCAGACCAATCTCACTGACATTTTTGACTGGATGATAAGGGAGGTGGATCGGGGAGGGCAGTGAATGTGGCCTATCTGGCCTTCAGCAAGGCCTTTGACAGTGTGCCACACAGAAGGCTATTAAACAAACTGGGGAATATGGCAGTCGGCAGGATAGCAGTGCAGTGGGTGGGTAACTGGCTGGGCAGCAGGACACAGAGTGTGGTGATAAATGGCTGTCACTCCATAGAGGGAAGAGTGACTAGTGGGGTATCACAGGGATCGGTGCTGGGACTGTTCCTATTCAATGTCTTCATCAGTGACATTGTGCAGGATCTAGAAGGCAGAATTTCCCTGTTCGCTGATGGCATGAAGCTCTGTGACAGAGTGGACATGAAAGAGGGTGTAAACAGAATTAGGAGGGACATGCTGAAGCTTGAAGAATGGTCAAGGGTTTGGCAGCTGAAATTCAATGCAAAGAAGTGCAAGATAAAGCATATTTTATTTATTTATTTGGAATTTCAGAAAAGACCTTTGAGCACAAGCTCTTTTACAAAGGTTCCATGTCAGGTTAACAGACATTAGACAAATAAACATCACCTGGACAGGCTAGGTAGATATCTTACATTAAGTTACAGTGTTACAGAGTCAATTACTAATATCATGGCTTAGTACAGCATCAGCACAGATAAGATTTAAGAAGTAGTGTAGCAACTGGGGGAGAGAGGAGGGAGAGGAACCCCTCTCTGGGAGCATGGAGACAGTAAGGAGAAGGTTGAGCAGTCTCCTGAAAGGCTTTGTTAAGAAAGGGGCAAAAGTAGTGGAAGTGCAAAAGGGGAAGTGGGAAATGGTGAAGAGGTAAAAGGAAGATGATTAAGGGAGAGCAAGGTGGGGAGGAGGGATAAGGTGAGGGAAGAAAGGCCAAGGTAGTGCTTACGGAAAGAGAAGAGTCATTCTTACCGGGAGACGTCACTCGATTTGCAGGGGAGTGGGGTTCAGCAAGCAGCCAGATAGGAGGTTTGGTAGGCAAAGGGAGGGGTGTGGTCAGGCCTTCAGAAGCAGTCACATTTTGTGCTTGAGTTAAGGTGTTACCTCAGGCCAGTTTTGAAGTGTGATAGGCTTGTGGAAGCTTGAATGGGCCCAGGGATTTCATTAAGCCATTGGGTGACCCTATAGGTGAAGGCGCATTGTCCAAGAGCAGTTTGGTGAAAAGGTTTTGATAGAGCTCCCTGTGTACTACCTCTAGTGCCATAGATGGAGACAATAGGGGAGAAGAGATTGGGAAGAAAACCCTGAAACAACATATCAGTTTGGGGGGGGGTGAGGATATAGCATCCACCAAGCAGGAAAGGGACCTTGGGGTTATCATCTCTGATGACCTCACAGTAGGGAAACATTGTGACAAGGCAGCAGGTAAAGCAAATAGGATTTTGGGATGCATAGGCAAGGGTATAACCATCAGAAAAAGGGAGGTCATAATTCCACTATACAAGACACTAGTGAGGCCCCACCTGGAGTACAGTGTACAGTTCTAGAGACCTTACCTACATAAAGACATAGACAGGGAAGAGAAGGTTCAGAGGAGGGCAACAAAAATGGTACAGGGATTGCATTACAAGCCCTATGAGGACAGGCTAAAGGACTTGAATATATATACTCCCTAGAGGAGAGGAGAGAGAGAGAGAGAGAGAGGGGATATGATAGATACATATAAGTGCCTTACAGGGAGGAACAGGGTGCAGGAATACACAATTTTCCAGTGAAAAAGATGTTGCAGGACTAGAGGGCATGGGAAAAAGTTGGAGGGAGGGAGGGAGGATGATTGAGAGGAAACGTGAGGAAGAATTTCTTCACAGAAAGGGTGGTGGACAAGTGAAACGCCCTGCCAGAGGAAGTGGTGGGGTCTGAAACAAGCATGGGATTTAAGAATGCATGGGATAGACACAAGTGAATTCTGGTGGTCAGGGGTAAGGGGCATTGGTTCTATGTTATAATGGCAACTGCCAAACATCGATCACTGTTACAGCAAAGTCAGAGCACCAAAAATCAATTTTGGCACTCTGACTCCCCTGTGAACAACAAAATGGTGCCGGGGACTTGTGTTTTTTTACATTTATGTGGAGGGCTGTGCTCCCCCACCCCCTTACTAAAGGATTCTCAACTCCAGGGGGGTGCATGTCGGGGAGGGCAAAACGTAAAAAAAAAAAAATACAATTAGGGCTGGGAGCAGCAAAAATGAACCTGCGCCCAGACTCGAAAACAGCACTTTAGCCAAAAGGCTGTGAGCTGACCCACTACACCATGGAGCCGGCTCTGCAGCCTACCAAAGTGCCACCTCTCAAATCCCCTTTCACCCCTGTTGAGCGTGCTTGCTCTGACCCCTCGTGCACGTACCTGTAGTGACTTCCTGTTGCTACAGTCACCCCCCCATCCAGTTGCTGTCCCTCACTGGTAGCCCCTGTGACAGGTGCCACAGATGAGTTACCCTTCCGCGGGTCACTCAATTGCTGTCACCCACATCACAGGCTACTGGGGTGACAGATGTCAAAAAAATGTAAAGGGAACTTACAAGCTCAACTGGGAAGACTGGGTGGGCCATAGGCCCTTATCTACCAACAGTGTCTATGAATCTATGTAGCTGTAATCCGTAGTGGTCTTTACAATCTCAGAAACATCATCCAGATAAAAGCCTTGATTCTCCCTGAAGATCTGGCACTGTGGGGACATGTGTTTGTCACATTCAGACTCATCTACTGAAATGTGGTATAACTTGGGGTTAGTGGATGTATCCTATGATACCTACAGCTGGTGTATAACGCAGCAGCCAGGTTATTGATGGGCCTCCTCAGGTCTTGTCATATCACCCCAGTTCTGCCTGAACTGCAGTGGCTGCTAGTGAAGTGATGTATCATATTCAAGGTCAGTTTGCTAACCTGCAAGGCTATATGTAAACTGGATCCTGACTACCTGAGAGACCTTCTTACTCCTTACTGGACCTTCTACCCACTACGCTCCTCTGAGTCCAGGGTGAGGATGTGCTTGCTCAGCTTGGGTAAATATGTATAGATAGCTCAAAACTATCTTAGTATGGACCTTGTGGTACCAATGGATGAACACAATGGATCTGTGATCATTTCCAGTGTTTTGTGCACTTTCTTGACTATATCCTTGTCTTTCTTATCTACTGGGTCTTTCAGGGCTGTCGATCAATCTGACACCAAGGCACTTCTGTGGCTAAGCACATTGATTTTTGGATACACCATAGGAAGGACCCCCCCAACTCTTTTGTTTCTCCTCTTGCAGAAGGTACATTTTATTGACCTCTTCTACCTGATCTTGGCTGGGTCCAGGGCATCCCACTCCTCCTTCAGTAGTCAAGTCAAGTCATGTTTATTTAAAAAGATGCCCAATCCCAGAGGCTCCGGGCACCGCACAAAAAATTTGTAGCATTTCATACCACATAAATACATAAAAAGAATATAATACATATAAATAATCAAAATTAAACCCCAAAAGCTTGCAGAAATAAGAAGGTCTTAAGGCAGACCTTAAAGGCAGTTATAGTGGGGGCCTCCCTAACTGCAGTTTGCAAAGAATTCCAAAGAGCGGGGACGGCAACACTAAATGCTCGATCGCCCTCAGATTTTAATCTCGTTCTTGGAACAGTTAGGAGGCCACCACTAGAGGAGCGGAGATTATGGGAAGAGGAGGAAGGTACCAGGAGAACTGACAGGTAACCAGGGCCCTGTCTGTGTAGGTCCTTATAGGTGAGAAACCCCACCTTGAAGAGCACTCTCCACCTGACAGGCAGCCAGTGCAGTTCGCGCAGCACAGGTGTAATGTGACAAAATTTACCCTGCCCAGTTAAAAGCCAGGCAGCAGCATTCTGCACAAGCTGCAGTCTGCAGAGAGAATCCCCAGAGACCCCGAGATAGAGGGCATTACAGTAGTCAAGCCTAGAAGTGACTAAAGCATGTATCAAGGTAGGGAGGTCCAGAGACGGAACAAGGGGCTTAATCCTGGCAATGTTTCGAAGATGGAAAAAACAGGAATGGACCACGGAAGATATCTGAACCTCCATGGACAAATTCCTGTCAAACATCACGCCAAAATTTCGCACCCAAGAGGAGGCCATCAATGACGCAGCTCCTAGCACAAGGCCAGTTGCAGAGTCAGAGGCCATCCCATCACAAACTCTGTTCGACTCCATTACCAATACCTCAGTCTTGTCAGGGTTCAGTCGAAGCCAACTGGAGGCCATCCAGTCGCTAATCTCAGCCAGACACATATTTAACACATCTACTGCGTTGGATGTTCCTGGGGCAAAGGATAAGTATAGCTGAGTATCATCAGCATAGCAATGAAAACTCAGACCATACTTCCTAATGATCCCCCACAGGGGCAGCGTATTTACTGTGAACAACATTGGGGCCAACACCGAACCCTGAGGGACTCCACACAAAAGGAGACTGGATGTTGATGAGAAATTTCCCATCACAACCCGCTGTCTCCTATTGGTGAGAAAGGACTCAAACCACTTGATGACAGTACCGGTGAGTCCACATAATTCCCTCAGGCGGAGAAGCAACACACAATGGTCCACAGTATCAAATGCTGAAGAGAGATTAAGGAGAACAAGAATTGTCTTGTCCCCTCAGTCTCTAGCCCTGAGGAGGTCATTTTGCACCAGAACTAATGCAGTTTCAGTGCTATATCTGGCCCGAAAAGCCGACTGGAAGGGATCGTATAACTCGTGAGTCATGAGATGTTCCTCCAACTGAAGCGATACTACCTTCTCAACAATCTTCCGCAGAAATGGGAGATTAGAGATAGGATGGTAATTTGCCCTGACCTCCAGGTCCAAAGAAGATTTCTTTAAAAGGGATCTAACCAGAGCCTCCTTCAAGGCATCCGAAAAGACACCCTGACTTAAGGAACACCGGACAATCAGGGCAAACACCGGGCCAACAGAGTCAATGCATCTCATTAAGAAATGCGTTGGCACTGGGTCCAGTTCACAGAAGATATGCTTCAGATTGACTGCCACCTCAGTAACCTCACGGTCCTCCACTGGCCTAAAATCTCCCCAACTAGGCGGAGTGCAATCAGCACACGTCTGGCGACCACTGACAGCAATGGTATTGCTGGCTGAAGAAATCTCCCGCCGGATCAAAGACACCCTGTCTGAGAAAAACCGAGCAAAATCCTCACAATCCTCATTTGAGGAAACTCTTCCGGGCTGAAGACAGAGAGGATGAAGAAGTCTGTCGACAGTCTGGAAGAGTGAGGCTGATCGGTTTCTCCCAGCAGCAATCTCCCGAGACAAAAATAATGTCTTCTTTCGGTTGACTGCCTCCTGATATGCACAATAATGCACACGCAGGACCAGTTTGTCCGTCTCCAGGTGGGACTTCCTCCAGCAGCGCTCCAATCTCCGACCCATCTTCTTCATTTCCCTGAGATCTCCATCATACCATGGAGACCTCAGGTACGAAGTTCTGGGTCATAGATAGATAGGTGCAAGGGAGTTGATGGCATCGGATAGCACCTTATTATAGGTATCCACACTGACACTAACAGCTCTGACGCATACACCACCTAAACTAGATAGATCAGCTGCCGCCATAAAACCCTCAGGGGTAAGATCACCTAAAGGGTGGCAGCGAATCATCTCAGCAGGGGAGAGACTTACAGCGGGAGCCCCAAGCATGAACCTCACCGTGCTGTGGTCAGACCAAAATACTTGATCAATCATGAGATCCAAGATCTCAATCCCCAGTGAGAACACCAGGTCCAATGTGTGGCCATCCCGATGGGTAGGTGCATCAACAAACTGCAAAAGCCTTAATAAGGACATATTGTGCAGAAATACGCTGGTTCATCTTTGAGTTTTATCCTCAGCCCAGACATTGAAGTCCCCCAGAAAAACACATCTAGGGGAATCCAACGTCTCGCTGGCAACAAACTCGGCAAATTCCGGCAGTACATCCTCTAGTTCCTTACAGACTGGAAAAATGACTCTGTTTTCACTCACACTCTCATTAGCAGGTCAAGCTTCTGTTTGGTTGCTGTTGGCTTGCATTTTAGAGTCTCCTTGATAACCGTAATAAGCTTTAGTGTGGCATTGTATGTGCACAATCTGGCTGTAAGAGCCTCCCTTTCTTCATCATTGTCTTCATCTGAGTCCTTGTCGCTGGACAGGTGTGCATCGCTGGGGTTGCAGGGACTGCCTGGGTTCATGAGTTGCAGTCTGTGCCTCTTGGGCTCAGTGGCATCCCAAGGTTGTAAACTGTTTAGTTGATCCCTGGGATGCTTTGCTTTGGCCACAGCATCAATGCAGTCAGTAAGTTTCCAAAAAATCTCCACCACATACTGTAAGCCTGGGAGATGGTGGTAAAATTATCTCTACTCCTGGTTTCATCATGCAGATGGACTAGAGAGTAAGGTTTGTCTGTTTGTAGATAACATCAAGGTCTGCAACAGAGTAGATGATCCAGATGGGGTGGGCAGAATGAGAAGAGATCTGGATAAACTGGCAAAATGGTCAGAAGAGTGGCAATTGGGGTTTAATGCAAAGAAGTGCAAGATCACGCACATACGGAAGAGAAATCCTCAAGCCACCTATAGGCTGGGAGGGATGTTGCTGGCAGTCACAAGGGAAGAAAGAGACTTGGGTATCATCATCACAGTAGACCGGAAATCATCCAAGCAGACCACTAAAGCAGTAGGTAAGGCTAGGGGGATGTTGGGGTGTATTAGTAAAGGTATCACAAGTCATAAGAGGGAGGTAATAATCCCTCTTTACAAGACACTGGTTAGGTCCCATCTGGAGTACTGCATGCAGTACTGGAGGCCACACCTTCACAAGGCCATTAACTAAATTGAGGCAGTCCAGACAAGGGCAACCAAAATGGTGCAGGGACTGCATCAGAAAACATATGAGGACAAATTAACGGAGATCAGTATGTATACCCTAGAGCAAAGGAGGGACAGAGGTGATATGGTCGAAACATTCAAACACCTTAGAGGCATTAACAAGGTGAAAGAGTCTAACATGTTTCAGTATAAGAAAAATAGCAGGACAAGAGGACACAGCATGAGATTAGAGGGAGGTCGATTAAGGGGTAATGTGAGGAAGTTCTTTTTCACAGAAAGGGTGGTGGATGCATGGCATGGTCTACCTCGGGAAGTGGTGGACAGGAAAACAGTGCAGGGCTTCAAACAGGCATGGGACAGGCATAAGGGAGCAATACAGATGAGTATGAATAGATAGGCCTTTGACAGAGCAAAGGCCAGTGGCACATTCATAAGGTAGAAAAAGAAATGAGCAGACTGGATGGGCCTTGCGGTCCTTATCTGCCATCAACTTCTATGTTCCTATGTTTCTATTTGCTGAAGTTCCCAATCCCTGAGTATCTTCTTATTCTTGAAGGTCATTGTAAATGAGACACAGTGAGCAGAGGTCCCCAACCTGGTTTATCAGCAAGATGGTTGGGCATTTCCTGCAGCATCATCATGAATGTTTTATTTTAGCTCCTTGAATCTGTTACCTGTTGAGATTAAATGTAAAGCCACCTAAGGTTCAGATCAAGGGCCAGCCTGGTGGTGCTGAGGTTTGAGGTGCTGGATGCCATACCTTGTGCCATGCCACCAAGCTGGGTTTGGGAGCAATCTTGGGCCGTTGTGGGTCAGCGGGACAGGAGAGGACTGAGCATCCGGAGGACTGCTCTCCTTTCCTTGGGGTGGGTGATTGCGCTTGCCACAGTGATAGCAGCTCCTGGTGGTGACTGAGGGCAGTGCACCTTGTGGCATGCTCTTCAGGGGTAGGGGAGTGGCGGCAGACACCTTACATGCAGGTGCAGGAACACACCCGTAGCATGCAGGGCATCATTGTATGTCTACACTCCAAGGGCAACAACAAGCAAAATACCCTGCTCCCTGGATAGGTGACGACACCCTCCAGTGCCCCATCGCCATATGTCCAGTGCCAGACATGACTCGCTGTCTCTCCTGATCCCTCACTGAGCCTTGGTTCCCTGCAAATGGGTGAGCCTCATCAGGTCTATGGTAAGGTGGGGAGTGTCTGTCCCTAAATCTCCCAGTGGGTTGGCTTTAGGAAGGTGGTAGTGCAATCGGTGGTGAGAGATGGCTGCCTGACAGAGTTCCAGGGTGGCAGAGAGATAAAGAAAGTTGACAAAAAGAAAGGATTCAGATCAAGATAATGGATGTCTGACAAAGCCCTAGATTCTGGATAACGGCTGTTCATGTGGTTAAGCTTCTGGTGACCTCTATTCTCCGGATGATCGAATATAAACTGTTCCTATCGGGCAGGGCACAGTCTGGGCCCCATGGCAGCATGGGGTGAGCTCTGGAGCAGGAAAGCAGGGTCTATGGTCACATTCAAACTGATTGGGAGGCTGGATGAGAAGATCCTAGTGAGCACCCAGTAAGCTATCCCAAAATTGCTGCCAGGAAGGAAGGAAGGAAGGAGGGAGCCCAAAATGCCCACTGTTCTGCAGTACATATCCTCATCAAGATGGCGGTGGGATCAGGAGGAGGATAAGATGGCAGCACCCTAAACAGTGATTAACCCTCACCTGAGATGGCTGTCATGACATGCGCAGATGAGGATCTACTGAAACAAACATGGTGGGAGAATCTGTAACACAATATTGTGCTGATTATCCCTCCCATTCTAATATGTTTAGTATGGCACACAACCCCACACAATGTGAGAGGGTGAGGAAAAGAGAATTGTGGCTCTGCTTCTCACTGCAAGTTTCAGACAGGGACAGCACTGTGATCTGCTTGCTCTATATGTAAGTAAGTAAATATTTATGTAGCACCTTTCCAAAACCAAGGCACTTTACAGTTAAAATACACTAAAAACATTAAATAACAATAAAACATAACAGATGCATAATTTACTTAAAATTCATCTGGGAAGGCCAAATTAAAAAGATATGTTTTAAAATCAGATTTAAATCTCTCGACGGTCAGCCATTCTCTTAACTGATGAGGCAGAGAATTCCACAGGGTAGAGGCCACAAAAGAAAAAACATGGACACCCAATGTTTTTAAACAAACCCTGGGAATCTCTAGCAATCCCTCATCAGAGGATCAGAGAGGGTGGAGGGGGAAGTAGGAAGTCAGGAGATTTTGCAGGTAGCTGGGTCCCTGTTCGTGTAGGGCTTTAAAGGTCAGCAAGCCAACCTTAAAGGTAATCCGCCACTGAACAGGCAGCCAGTGCAGTCTGCACAGCACAGGCATAATATGACTGGTCCTAGAATCGATGTACCCATCAAAAGCCTGGCCACTGAGTTTTGCAATAGCTGTAAGCAGCGGATATCAACCCCAGGAAGCCCTAGGTAGAGGGCATTGCAGTAGTCAAGGAGGGTGGTGACGAAAGCATGGACCAGTGTTGGCAGGTCACCTGGAGGAATCAAATGTTTCACCCGGGTGATATGCCTCAGGTGGTGAAATGAGGATTTGACAACTGCTGACACCTGAGATTTCAGGGTCAGGCCATCATCAAAAATAATGCCCAGGTTATGCACCCAGTCTGAGGTAATGAGCTGGATACCATCAAGCCATAGGTCTGATGCCTGCCCAACTCTCAAACCAGTTCCAGGATGACCCGGATCCACTACCAACACTTTGGTCTTGTCCTTTTTCAGTCTTAGCCAGCTGGTGCTCATCCAGTCCTTGATCTCAGCGAGACAGTTGTTGAACACAGAGACTATATCAACCTGCCTAGGTAGAAAGGACATATACAGTTGAGTATCATTTGCATAATAGTGAAAACTCAAACTGTATCACATAATGATATCTCCTAATGGCAGCACATACACTGCAAACAATATGGAGCCCTGTGGCACCCCGCAGGACAGGAGAAGGGCGTCAGAGGAATAAATTCCAGTGACCACACTCTGAGACCTGTCCATTCAAGGACTGTCCCTGACAGTCCACAAAGATGCCGCAGGCACTCCAATAGCAAACCATGGTCTACAGTGTCTAACACTTCAGAGAGCTCAAGAAGCACCAAGATGGTATGAGCCTTTTGATCTCTCACTATTAGGAGGACATTCAATACTTGGACAAGTGCAGTCTCGATGCTATGCCTCTTCCTAAATCCGGACTGTAGAGCATCGTAGACATTGTGGGTCACAAGGTGATCATTCAATTGCAGTGCAACCACCTTCTCAGTAACCTTACCTGCAAAAGGCGGGTTAGAGACAGGCGTGTAGTTAGCTGGACAGTCTGGATCCAAGGAGGGTTATTTTAGGAGTGGTCATATGACTGCCTCCTTAAGGGGATCAGGTATGACACTGCTTTCCAAGGAGGTAGTATAGCAGTGGTTTAAGGCTCTGAGCTGCAAATCTGGGGCCTGGGTTTGAATCCCACAGCCCCCACTTGCATACTGTGTGACCCTGAGCAAGTAGCTTAACTTTCCTGTGCTCCCAGGTTGCACCTGTAAACAAGCTTTCAGCTTAGTGTGTCTCACCTGATTAAACAATTGGGGAAAAAAACAAACCTCCAGACAGTTTTAGCTAGGATCAGGCAGATAACCTCTACACAACCCACTAATGGGGTGCAGGGCCTTGATCCAAACTACAGCTGGTTAGGTGAAAAGTTTGGATGATCTTCACAATGTCTGTGGATTCTGGCAAGCTAAAGTCCATCCAGACAGATGGAGTGCTCATCATCACCCACCGACCTCCACAGTCCCTCATAGGGATAACCGGCCGATGCCAGACCTGATGCTGGCAACCTTATCTACAAAGAATTGAGCAAACTCCTCACAACTGGCCTGAGAAAAAACTCTTCCAGGTTGAAGACAGACTGGATTGCATAATCTGTCAGCAGTCCAGAAGAGCTGAGCTGGTCAATACTGTACAACAGAAATCTTCCTGGACAGGAACTCTGCCTTCTTATGGGTGATTTCCAATTGATAGCCTTTATAATGGTCCATCAATCTAAGCCTCTCAAAATCCTGACTGGACCTCCACCATGCTGTCTCCGGCCTTTGACCTTTGGGAGGTACTGTGAGTCCAAATGTTTTGTGTCCTGTCACAGTGCTCCCCTGAGATCTACTGGGGGTCTGGAGAACAGGATTTGAACTGCTCAACACTCCTGTAGCATAACCTGTGGGGATCAGAGCCACTGGTACTCATATCCAGGAATGAATCCACCAGCAGCATGATCACAAAGGCATTAGGATTTGCCACTCTAAGAGTTGGGCCATAGATGGAGCAGTAGCCAGAACAAGGGGTGTATGCCTTTTGACTGGGATGGTCAGAAGACCACACACTGATATAGGTGAGATGTATCTGTTAAGGACCAGAAGAATAGAAACATAGTAACTCAGCAAAAGCAATCAAAAAAGCAAAAACAAAACTGAATATCAACAGGGCAGATGAGCCTAGACTCCCTGAACCATGCAGGCCAAACAGCAGGCAAACTAGCCACCACAAAAATAAACAGAAATAAACTAGTTACTAGAGAAATTAACAATAGAAATAAATGGGGAGTCATTTTACAATCCTCCATACCCTTCTACCTGTTAGTATTCATTCTAGGAGACACTTCTCAGTTACCAAGTCCTTCTAGACCACTCCAAGTTTGGATGCTAGCTGCTGCACTGGTATATGAAAGGCTGATTTTATAAAACTGGAAAACAAAAAGGGTCCCTTCTCTCTAAGGGAATGGTTTGACTCTGTAGGTACACTGTAGAGCAGTACAGAATGAGAAAATTCCAAATTCATGGAATTTCAATAACATTTCATGAAATTCTGCACAATTCTGCAGAATTTCATCAACAGTTCATGGAATTTTTAAAATGTATTAACTTGGTCACAACTCAGCCATCTATTGAGCTAGAGATCAGCAATTTGGCATGTTTAATTTCTTGGAAGAGTTCCAATGACGTGCCAAATATCATGAAATTAGAATGGATTGTCTCAAAATTATAGGTGCTCAAAATCTGACATTTTATCTTTTGTGGGAAAATTCATGAACATTTTTATATGCATATACTGTACCACAGCCACCTATTGAGCAAGAAGTCTTTTTTTTTTGCCATGATTACTTGACAGCAGGTGTTCTAACAATTTGCCAAACTTATGACAATAGGATGGATTGTCTCAAGCTTATAGATGCTCAAAATCTGTCATTTTATTTTTTGTGGGAAATTTCATGAAAACTTGTATCTGAATACACATACCTCAGCCCTCTGTTGGTCCAGAGATCTTGCATCTGGCACAATTACTTGATGGTAGGTGTTCTAAACATGTGCCACATTTCATAACATTAGGATGCATCATCTCAAAATTATATGTGCTTTAAACCTGTCATTTTATTTTATGTGGAAAATAGCATGAAACATTTTATCTGCATGTAACTCAGACACCTTTAGAGCTAGACACATGTAAATTAGCACAAATAACCTTTTTGTAATGGTTTTATAATCTTCTAAATATGGAGAGAACTGAATTAGAAATTGTTAAGTTACACGGTTTAAAAGTTTACTACATAAATATTCTCAAAATTTTGTGAAAACTCTCTAAAGTGTGGATGTTTGTAATGTCTCTGCTATTGCAGGCATAGACGTAACATTTGATGTGCATATCCAATGTGTATCCTGGTGTCTAACACAACTGGATATATTGGTTTAGCAGTTTTAAATTTACAGTGAAATACTGTATTATATAATTTATTTCATTTTTGTTGACCGGGTAAGTGCACTAGACAAATTCTGCCTATTTTCAGGCACAACCCAGGGCAGGGGGTATACAGATGAATGTTAACTGACCTTGAGCCAGATTAAGCTGTTGGTGGTATTTATAGCGAATGGAGGGAAATGTGGCCAGGACACTGAGGTAAAGGAAGCCATGAAATTATATCAATATGACAAGGCGAAAACGCTGACAGCAGAAATGCAGTATGGCACACAGAAATCCACAATGGGGGATCCATATGAAGCATATAAAAAAAGAATGGAAACAATGGCTATGGATCAGCTGTTAACTAGTCAGGGCAGGATGGTGGATACAGAAGAAGAACTGCATAAAGAGGTGAAATTGTTTTTAGATTCCCACAAAATGCATAGTCCACTCACAGAACAAGCTATGCATAATACCTGCAGGGGATAAATGTCCAACTGTCCTCAGAAGAAAAGAAAGAGTTAATTGAACCTGTGACACTGGTAGAAATTGAAGAGGTTATTAGGACCTTGAAAAACGAGGTTTCTCCAGGGCCTGCTGGCATCACAGTTGAATTTTATAAAAACATTCCAACAGTATTAGCAAACTGCCTACTGGCAGTCTTTTCTGCCTTTTTTGAGATGGGAAGGGCTCCAGCCCTTTTCACTACAGGTTTGTTGATATTGTTATATAAAGGGGGAAGTAGAGAAGATTTGGGGAACTGGAGACCTATTACTCTGTTAAACACAGATTTTAAAATATTGTCACAGCTGCTGAATAACAGATTGAAGAAATGTGCCCACAACCTGATCCACCCGGCCCAGTTTAGTGGGGTACCGGATCAAAAAATTCAGCAGGCCTTAATGGTTGTTCAAGACGTGATTGAAAATCACAATGGGACAGTAAAGCAGGGCTTTGGACCAGTTTAAAACATTTGATAGAATGCACTTGCCCTTCCTTTTCTGGATCTTACAGCTGTACGGTATCCCAAAGAAGTTTATTAATATAATTAAATTACTCTATAAAGGTGTGACTGTCCAGCCAGTAATAAAAATGAAAGTCTTGTAGGGTATCTCTTTGACTACAGGAGTTAGATAAGGGGTGTCCCCTCAGCCCTTTACTTTATAGTTTTTCCCTGGACTCTCTAATTAGGATTTTGAGTCACAACCAAGTGTGGGTGGCCTGCAGGGGCCCATGGGTACTAAGGAAATAAAAATACAAACTTTCACAGACAGTATATGCCTGTTTATGACAAACCCAGACCAGATCCTAGTGGCATTATCCCAGCTAGAAGATTATACCGGAGTTGCAAATTCAAAACTAAATTTGAATAAATGTAAGGGACTCCTTTTGTGGGGTGGAAACCAAGGATTAAGACTGTGTGCCCAAATCCAACTTTCTGCAGACCCTCATAATATCTTGGGAATTCTATTTGACCCCAGAAATCTGTCTGTAAAAAACTGGAATAAAGCTTTGGAAAGAGTAGAGGTGAAAATAAGTCATTGGAAAGCTTGGCGGCTGTTCAAAATCAAAAGGATCCAGATTATAAAAAGGTTTATGGTTCCCTCATTGCTGTTTATAGTCATGATTTTTCCAATCCCATTAGCTATGGAAACAAGATTGTACTCCGTTTTTTTTCAGCTGGTATGGGGCAGTAGATTAAACCCCATTAAGCAATGTTTTACATATCTGCCACAGGCCCAGGGAGATCTAGGTATGGTCAATTCTGTCCTGTTATTTCTAAGTCTGTTTATTGCCCAGAATATTAAAATAGGGCTTAATCCTTCTAGAAGCCAGCATTATGGGTGGTTTCACTGGACACTGGAGAAGTTCTTTAACATCTGAGTTGAAGAGGTCCCTCCTAAATATAACCCTAGATGGCAGATTCCTGAATACATCAAACCAGTGGTAAAAAAAAAACTGTATGTCTGGGGATTGACCAAGTCTCTGATTAGCATAATGTCAGGGAAACAATTATACTACCATATAATAGGTAACATCCACCCAAGGGAGCCAGTGTTTAAAACTGCCCACAAGCATTGAACAAAGGGGTGGTGAAACAACTAAACGACAAAAGAATTCCAGTCCATATGTGGGAAATATTGTGGTTGGGGATGTATGGCCGACTACAGATTAGAAGTAACGCTAAACACAAAATTTTGGAACAGAGGAACTGCCTGTATATTGATTGTCAGAATGAAGAGGAAACCATGGAACATTTTTTGTTCACCTGTTCTTATGCAAATCAACTGTGGTGTTTCTTGGCTAAAGAATGGCACTTGCCTTGGCTTGTATCATTAACCTATGAAGAATTAGATTTGGGGCACTGTCCGCAGTTACTCTGGAAACATGATCAGGGGACTTTAGTGGTCCTCTTCTGTTGTTTAAAATATTATCTCTGGCAAGCACGGTGCCAATGAATACTATAGTAGAAAAGGATGTCTTATGCCACATTCCAGTCTTTGATAGAAACAGCTATGTCCAATGTGTACAGGAGAGATTTGTCCTCTACAGCTAAACATACTGTTTTGAAATGGTGGAAGGGTCTGATGGGAATTATTACATTTAAGTAGAAACCTTAGTTAGAGTCTCCCACTCTGGAATAAGGGAATAGACTATACCCAGAGGGGTCTCAGGGAACACCTGGGATAGAATTGTAAGTAGAAAGCAGAGGACATTGGTCTACCTCGGTACTATGAGGGACCCCATTCTGACTTATCCTGTTATTTTGGAGGGAGGAGAGTGATTTGTTTTTCAAAAAATGGGTTGGCTTTGGAGGGGTTAACAGTTTTGGAGAATATTTAGATGACATATGAAAACAATATTTTATTTGGACTCCCTGCTTTGTATGTGGTATATATTATTTTGTGTACATTAACATTGCTCTGAATTAATTTCTTTTTGATGTTCAAAACAAAAAATAATAATACACCTATTTTTTTTTTCCAGGGGGAGCATTCGTTTCTTTCTGTAATGTTGGGTCCACCATAGTTAATTGAAAATAACCTAGGCAAGTGTATGACGGAAATACTTGTTTGATTTCTTGTTTTTTTAGGATTTGTATATTAATTTGTGTGATTTAACACTGTTTGGAATGAGCCATTATTGATGTTATCATAATAAAAATGTTCACTGCTCTTTTTGAGAAGTGCTATGGGATCTTTAACATCCACCTGAATGACCACCAGAACAGGCAGATGGGACCTTGGTTTAACATCTCACCTGAAAGAAGGCACCTCAGGAGTGCAGCACCCCCCTCATGCTGCACTGCAGGGTCAGTATTGGGATATTAACCCAAGTGCAAGGTGTGGGAATTTAACCCACAGCCTTCTGATCTCTTAGCTTCAGAGGCAAGTGTGCTACCTGCTGAGCCACTAACACCAACACATATATTTTGTATATGTGTGTATATATATATATATATATATATATATATATATATATATATATATATATATATCACTGACATATATATCTCATATGTGTGTATATATATATATATATATATATAATGCTAGCACAGTAGTGCCAGTATAGTTAGGGTTGCACAACCACTTCTATGTTAACCCCCAAATTTTACACTTTAAAAACATTGTCACTGTATGATGGATTTGCATGAAACTTTGCTTGCATGGTCTGGTACCATAGCTCTCTGGGTGTGGCAAGTTGTGTTATGGTCGCATAAGTGGTTGTGGAACTACGGAGTGGCAAAAAGCACAAAAAATTGGGGGTTTTGTGCATTTCTTTGCTTGTGGCAACAGCCTGCATAATTTGTTCATCTGGTCTGAAATCTTCTGGGAAGATGCAGCCTGGGTCATTGATATGCCTTTCAAAGATTTGATGAAAAAATATTAAACCGTTCAAAAGTTATTCCTAAAACAAGTTTCCCATTATAGTCAATGGGAAAAGAATATATGTGTCTCTCTAAGGCTGCTGCCACTAACATTTTACTGTTGCAAATGGTGGCCATCTTGTTCTCAGTTAGAGAGAGAGAAAATTGCCTGGCATTTAAATTTGAGACCCCCTAGGTAAACACTGACTGTTGTGTTTACCTAGCTGGGTCCTGAGGATCACAGCCCTATCTATTTTTGGGGGAACCCCCCCAGAAATGCCTTTTTAAAAATCAGAGCCCCAGTAATGTCACAAATTGCGACAGAAATGGCCGCAACACTTTCGCAAATCACAAAAGTGTCATATCTATTTTTGTGAAACTGTTGCAATTTGTGACAGTACTTTGCCCAAAAACAACAAATGTTTGCCATCCCACTGCAGCAAAACAGTTGGGGTTTTGGCCTGAAATTTGCAGGGTGGCAAGCCTGGGTCCCACAGATGTGTCTTTTGGTGGTTTGGTCCCAAAACATTCCACAGACCCATAATTATAGCACTCCAAAGTTGAGGAATTTCCTATAGGCTAATACTACAGCATCTGCTGTGACTTTCGGTACCCGTATCTTGACATACAGATTTTTTGCTACCTGCAGCTTAGTGGACTAAGCCAACAAGGAAGTCTCAAAAGTCATAGATTTCACCTGCAGTGGACTAGTTTGCATAATTGCTTCGGTTTTGGAGATATTGCCAAAAATGTGTTACAGGGTTCCTTTGGAGTACTGTGGTGCTGCTGTTTGGCTCCATATTTATGTGAGCTTGGGAGCGCAGGGCCTGGAGGGCCTGCACTCTCGCATACATGTACCATTACGCACAAAATCGGCAATGTGAAGGGAGTGCAGGGTCCGGAGGGTCCACGTTACCATTTATGTATAACAGTTATGCAGTTATATTACACTTTCTCAAAAAGAAGGGAAATTTGTTGCAAAAAACTCCATTAATGCATCAGTTAGGGTTGATAGCACAGAAATGTGATGTTAGGGTTACGTCCCTACCATCCCACCCCATCCCCCACCCTCCACTCACCAACAGATGTTGGGGTGTGCCATGGGGTCATCAGGCCTAACTCTTACTCTATTCTCCTATACTGTAGTATGTCAGCTTGCTTACACATGGAATGGGGTGAGAGTTGGGCCTGACAACCACATGACACACCCTGATGTCTGTTGGTGAGTGGAGGGTGGGGTGGCAAAGCTGTAACCCTAACATCACATTTCTATACTTTTATCACTGTGCTAGCAACCCCAACTGATGCATTAATGGAGTTTTTTGCAATGAATATACTGTATTATGGTAGCACGGTAGTGCTACCGTAGTTAGGGTTCAGCAGCACTTTTAAGGTTAAAGGGTAAAATTTTGCACCTTAATAACTTTGCCACCATTCAATGCATTTGCCTGAAATTTGGTAAGCATGATTGGGCATAGTAGGTCTTGGGATCTGCCAAGTTTTGTATCAGTCGGATATATGCTTGTGGAGTTATTAAGCAACAACCGAATGTGCAATTACGCTTTTTTTGTGAATTCTTTGCTCTCACCTACAGGTTGCACGGTTTGCACAACCAGTCTGAAAACCTCAGGAAACATGTGTCTGGGGTCCCCGATGTGCCTTTTGAAGATTTCGTGAAAAAATATTAAACGGTTCAAAAGTTATTCAAAAAACAAGTTCCCATTATCAGTCAATGGGAAAAGTTAAAAAGTTCAACACTTTCTCAAATGAACTTTTTAGTGTCGCAAATAGCATTTAAATTTGGGACCCTCTAGGGACATAATTCTTTCTGTGTTCAGCTAGTCGGACCATTAGGATGCTAGCCATGTCTTTATTTTGGGGTTAAACACCCCAGAAATATGTTTTTCAAATTTCTGGAAACAGTAGCTTCGCAAAGTAGTGTCGCACCTGTGACTCTTTCGCAACTTTTTGCGAAAAGTGTCGCAAATTGTGACACTACTTTTCCAGGCTATGGCCAAAATGACAGGAAATCTTTGCCACCCTGCTGCAAAAAAGACGGTTTAGTCTTTTGGGCTCAAATTTGGAGGGAAGGCAGCCAACATCTCACAGATGTACCTTTTGGTGGTTTGTTGTCAAAATATTGCATGGATGACAAGTTACGGTACTCCGAATTTGCCATTTTCCCCCCATAGACAAACATGGTGGTGTCTGCTGTGCCTTTCGGGGCTCGTGTCTCAAAAATGGTGCAAGATACGGAATTTTCATCGTGACAATGCATTCAACAAAAACATAGCCAGGAAAATCATGAATCGTGAATTTTTTTTTTATTATGCATACGTTCTCTGTACACAATGGCCCAGATATTCAAAAGGGTTGCTCCATGCTCAACAGGGTTGCGCATGCGCAAGTCCCACATTGCGCCATTCTGCGATATTCAGCAGGAGGCAGTTGCTCCACTGGCAACAGGTTGCGCAAAAGAGCAATGCAAATGAATGCATGCTCAACAGGAGGGGGAGGAACCATGCATAACCTGCAACCCGATATTCAGTCGGGTTGTGCAGAGTTGATGATCGCCAACCAACCCTCAACCTGCACAACCTTAGGCCAAAAAAAAGGATCAAGTTGAGGCCACCCACAGGTGAGCTGCTGTTGCAGAGCAACACAGCAGCTGCCACCCTGGCTGGCCCCCAACTCGGTCCTGTGCCCCCACCAGCCCGATTGCGGGCATCACAGATCATGAACCCCCACACATCTCCACAGCCCGATCGCGGGCGGTACAGGTACATGAACCCTCCCCACACACATCTCCCACAGCCCGTGGCAGGGCAGAACCTGTATGAACCCCCAGTGCCCGATCGCGGGCAGAGTGTAACCCTCCCCAACCTGAATAACTCCCTGGTGGTCCAGTGGACCGTAAAGCCAGATCGCGGGCAGAATGTCCTGACACAACCCCAAACATCTCTCTGGTGTCTAGTGTCCCCCCACCCACCCGGCCCTCACCCCGCTCCCCCTGCAGCGGTAGGCGACAGCATCCACCGCCTGCCGCCCGCCACCACCGACTGACTGTCCGTTAGGGCTGCACGCCCGGTGGTGCAGAGCTACAGCCAATGGGCGTGCAGCCATTACATGACAGTCAGATTTGTGAATGGTATGGGCTGCACGCCCCATTGGCTGTAGCTCTGCACCAATGGGCGTGCAGCACACCGGACAGTCAGTCGGCGGGCGGCGGGCGGCAGGCGGATGCTGTCGCCCGCTGGCTGCGGGGGAGCGGGGTGGAGGGGCCTGTGGGTGGGTGGGGGACACTAGACACCAGGGAGATGTTTGGGGTTGTGCTGTGACATTCTGCCCTCAATCGGGCTTCTGACGTCCACTGGGCCACCAGGGAGTTATTCGGGTTGGGGGAGGGTTACTATCTGCCCGCGATCAGGTAACTGGGGGTTCACAGGTTCTGCCCGCGATCGGGCTGTGGGAGATGTGTGGGGGTTCATGTACTGTTCTGCCCGTGATCGGGCTGTGGGAGATGTGTGGGGTTTCATGTAACTGTATGCCCGCGATCGGGCTGCATTTAGGCGTCGGTCCCCCGACGGCTGCTGCCTGGCAGGGAGTGGCCAGGAGCAAGTCCTCGGGATCGGCACACCTACATGCATCGAGATGCAAATGGGGCTATAAATAGATGCAAATGGCCCCCCGCCTCTGCATAAATTAGGCCCATTGCATGTCACCTTTTGAATATGGGAAATTTGAGCATGGCGCAATGGTGCTGCGCCACCGCCAGTTTAATGCTCAACTCTAGCAACTGCCGGTGGCGCAAGTTCCACTGCGCCATGCGCCAAGTGCTGTAGCTGGGGTGATGACCAAGGGAGTTGCTCAATAGTGCAACTCCTTTAGATATCACCAACCCACTTCTGCGCAACTATTTTGAGCAGCGCAGGGGCTTGCGCCTCAGAATGGTGCAGTTTGAAAATCTGGGCCAATGTGTTTCTCTATGCAGCTGTTGGGGAAATACAGGGTATGCGCTTCTGTTAATGTTGCAGTTACTGTTTCCACTTGCATTTACATACCCGTTTGCATTACCATTCCCGTGTATGCCACTGTGTGCATTACCCTTTGCGTTCTCCTTTGCGCTTGCGTTTGCGTTACTCTTACCATTTGCATTTCCACCTCTGTTTCTGTTTGCGTTTTGGTTTGCGTCACCATCTGCATTGCCATTTGTGGTTATGGCAGCCCTTTCATTTGCATTTGTCTTTCGTTTTGCATCTTCGTTGCTGTTACTGTTACAATTTGCATTTCCTATTGCGTTACTGTGCCCGTGCACATTACGGTTTGCATTCACGTATGCGTTTGCGTTAGCTTTTACATTTCTGTTTCCTTTGGCGTTATTGTTCATATTAACTTTACCATTTGTGTTTACAATTGCAGTACTGTGCCCATGCGTGTTACGGTTTGCGTTTATGTGTGCGCTTTCATTCGCATTTTCGTTTCTGTTCCCTTTGGCATTCTTGTTGCTGTAACACTTAACATACGTTTACAATACCAGTGCAGTCACTGTGCGCATTACCAGTTGCATTTCCGCATGTGCTTGTGTGTCCATTTGTGTCATTGTTCGCTTCAGAGTCACTTTACGCTTGCATTTCTATTAATGTTAATTTTACCATTCACATTTGCTTTACCATGTGCATAACTGTTGCCAGTTGCGTTTGTGTTCCAGTCCCTGTTTCTAGATAACAAGACCCATGCTTCTGCCACCACATTACATTCACTGTTTATCATCCTCATTCTCAAAATGAAGGGAAATTAGAGGCAAAAAACTCTGTTTAATGCATCAGTTAGGGTTGTTCCACAGTGACAAAAATGTAGAAGTTTGGTGTTAGAGTTGAAAGCTCCCTTTGCCCTCAAGCCCACCCCCCAACCAGCTTCAGGTGCACGTTGGAGTCTTCAGTCCTAACTCTCACCCCATTCTCCTATACCTCTGCTTCTTCACAAATGTGATGGGGTGAGAGTTAGGGCCGATGATCCCAACACACACCCCAAAGCCATTTTGGGGGTTGTGCTGGGGGGGCCAAGGAGGCTTTCAACCTATCACGAATTTCCTCACTTTTGTCGCTGTGGAACAACCTAACTGATGCATTAAATGGAGTTTTGCCTCTAATATATATATATATATATATATATATATATATATATATATATATATATTATGGTAGCAAGGTAGTGCTACCATAGTCAAGGTTGAGGAGTCATTTACATATTAAACCCAAAATTTTGCACCTTAATAACTTTGCAACCATTCAATAGATTTGCCTGAAATTTAGAATACAGAATCAAGACCCATACACCTTGGGATCTGTCAAGTTTCGTACCAGTTGGATATACAGCTATGGAGTTATTAAGCATGATCTGCGTGTACATTTATGCTTTTTTTGAAATTCTACAGTCGCGTCTACAGGTCACACAGTTTGCACGACCAGTCCAAACTCTTCAAGGAACATGCAGACAGGGTCCCCAATGTGTCTTTTGAAGATTTCGTGAAAAAATATTAAATGGTTCAAAAGTTATTCAAAAAACAAGTTCCCATTATAAGTCAATGGGAAAAGTTAACAAAAAAGTTCGACAATGTCGCAAATGCAGTTTTTACTTTTGCAAATGGCCCTTTTACTGTCACAAAACCACCATTTTGTTTTCAGTTGGTGATCATAAAAATGCTTGGCATTTAAATTTGGGACCCTCTAGCAACCTAATTCTTTTTGTATTCACCTAGTCGGACCCTGAGGATGCTAGTCATGTCTTTATTTTGGGGTAAAACACCCCAGAAATATGTTTTTCAGATTTCTGGAAAAAGTACTTTCGCAAAGTAGTGTCACACTCATGAAAGTGTCACAAATTTTTGCGAAAGCTTTCGCAAATTGTGACAGTACTTTTCTAGGCTGTGGGAAAATGACAACAATTCTTTGGCACCCCACTGCAAAAGAACGGTTTGGAGTTTTGGGCTGAAATTTGGAAGGAATGCAGCTGACACCTCATAGATGTGCCTTTCAGTGCTTTGTTGCAAAAATATTACACAGCGGCAAAGTTATGGTACTCCAAAGTTGACACTTTTTCCCATAGGATAACATTACGGCGTACGACGCATTGCAGCAATCGTTTGGCGCCCTGCTGCAAAATAACGGTTTAGTCTTTTGGGCTGAAATTTGCAGGGAACACAGCTAATATCCCACAGATGTGTCTTTCAGTGGTTTGGTGAAAAAATATTGTAGGGAGGCAAAGTTATGGTACTCTGAACTTCTGTTTTATTCCCATAGGATAACATTACGGCATTCGCCACGCCTTTCAGGGCCGGTATCTCGGAAACGGTGTGAGATATGGACTTTTCATCAAAAAAATAGTTAGGCCCTTAGGGGCTAAGTAGAAAACTAGCCAGGAAAGTGATAATTCATTTGACTTTTAAATTTTTTTTCTATGTCGTATGGTTCCTGAGATACAAGCAATTTACTATTCCAAGTCCTCATTTTTCTCTTCCGAGAGTCATTGTTTTGCATACATTCTTTGTACTCACTGTCTTTATCTATACAACTTTTGGGGAAAACCAGCCTGTGCACTTACATTACTGTTACCATTACCATTTCCGCTTGCGGTTCCATACCCGTTTCACTTACTGTTCACTTTTACGCCACCATGTGCGTTACCCTTTGCGTTTTCATTTGCGGTTGCATTTGCCTTGTTTTTCACATTTCTGTCTACAGTACTGTTTCTCTTTCTGTTTTGCTTTGCGTCACCATGCAAATTACGATTTGCGTTTGTGGGCACAATGTTACTATTGATAAGACATCACGCTCCCGCCACTGGATTACTTGGCGGGTTCGAGCCCCGCGCTCCCACCCCCACATTACATTCACTATTTCTCGTTATCATTCTCAAAAAGAAGGGAAATTAGAGGCAAAAAACTCAGTTTAATGCATCAGTTAGGGCTGTTCCACAGTGATAAAAGCAAGGAAATTCGATGTTAGGGTTGAAACCCCCTTTGCACCCCTCCAGCCCACCCCCCCAACTGGAATTGGGGTGCGTGTTGGGGTCATCGGTCCTAACTCTCACCCCATTCTCCTATTCCTCAGCTTCTTTCCACATGTGATGGGGTGAGAGTTAGGGCTGATGACTAGCACCCGATTCGTGGGTGGGTGGGCTGGAGGGTGCAAAAGGGGTTTCCAACTAACATCAATTTCCTCACTTTTGTTGCTGTGGAACAACCCTAATTGATGCATCAAACTGAGTTTTTAGTCTCTAATATATATATAAAATCAAAAAACTTGGTTTAAAACAAAGTTAGGGTTCTACACATAGCTCTTCAACTAAAGTGACAGAGGTCAGGAAATTGGTTGTTAGGGTTTACAGTTTTGATGCCCTTCCCCCACCAAACTCTACCATTAGAACCGCACCCCCAACCCACCACACACCAACATGTGTCGGGTGTGACTTAGGGTCATGGTGAGTCCCACCCCACACAACTCTACCATTGTAACACCACTCTCAGCCTCCACTCAGCAACAAGTGTTGGGGAGTGCCTTAGGGTTGTGGGCACTAACTCTCACCCCATTCTCCTATACTGTACCATAACAGGTTCCTTTCAGATGGAATGGGGTGGACATAAGGGCCCATGACCCTAAGGCACTCCCTAATGCTTGTTGGTGTGTGGAGGATGGGGGTGGTGTTCCAATAGTAGGGTTGTGTGAGGTGGGACCCACCACAACTCTATGTCACACCCTGATGCATGTTGGTGTGTGGAGGATGGGGGGGTGCAGTTCCATTGGTAGGGTTTGGTGGGGAAGGGGTATCAAAATTGTAAACCCTAACATCCAGTTTCCTGACCTGTATCACTTTGGTTGAAGAGCTATGTGTAGAACCCTAACTTTGTTTTAAATGAAGTTTTTTATTAATTAATTTCCTTACTTTTTGTCATATCATAATAGTATCCCAATTATGTGAGATTTATTTAGGTATTTGTGCAGCAAATTTTCAATATGGGCTTTTTAGCCCCCCCCCCCACCTAATGAACAGTGGCACTGTTATTTTGTTAGTACATCCCCAAAGTTGATTTCACATGGCAACTGAGTAATTCTGTGCCAGAGCTGCAAAACACATTTTGGGCAGGTTCTGACAGATGACAGCTGCATTGTTCATGAGGAGGTATAAAAAAAATGTCAATGTTGAAAATCTGGGGTGAAAATATTTAAAAAAATGGTGATGTCATGAATATGCATAGAAACTGTGCAATGCACAGTCATAACACAGTCATTTGGGGGAATTTTTGCACCAGATTTTCAACATGGGCTTTTTGGTACCAAACCTAATGAACAGTGGCAGTATAATTTCATTAGTACATCCCAAAAGTTAATTTCACATCGTGACTGTGCCATTCTGTGCCAGAGCTTTGAAAACACATTTTGGGCATGATGTGAAGAATGACAGCTGCACTGTTCATGAGAAGGTGTAAAAAAATCTCAATGTTGAAAATCTGGGGTGAAAATATCAAAAAATGGTGAAGTTACGAATCTGCATAGAAACTGTGCAACGCACACTTGTAACACAGTCACTTTTGGGAATTTTTGCACCAGATTTTCAACATGGGCTTTTTGAAACCTCCCCTCATGAACACTGGCACTGTCATTTCATTAGTCAGTCCAGAAAGGTGACTCCATGTATCGACTGCGAAATCAACTTTTGGGACGGAATAACAAAATGACAGTGCCAGTGTTCATGAGGTGGGGTCCCAAGAACCCTGTTTTAAAATTTGGGGTAAAAAGTACTAAAAATGGCTGAGATATCAACCTAAGTTGAAAAGCCCATTTACAGCCATAATATGAGCCTACCTTGATTGCTCAGTTTGCAGTCAGGCTTTGAAGAGTGCAGATGTTTCCCGGCCAAGAGAAGATTGCTGCTCCTAACTTCCAGAGGTACAAATGGGTAAGAGGGGTGCAGGGAGGTGTGTGCTTAGTGGGAGGGTGGGGATTGGGGAAGGGGGACTGGGGAAATGATGAGGGACAATTTCCTTTATTATAGGTGTAAAAAAAAACATTGAGACGGTTTTCTTTATTTACAGGAACAGAAAACTGAACGTGGGCACACTGGGGTGGGCTCCCAGTGTGCCACATGAGTTAAGGGGGGATACATTATGCTGACAGGGGTATTGGGCACCCCTGTTGGCAATAGAAGTGGTCTTGGGAAGACAACCGATACCAGGAGTCTGCATCCTGGTGTCGTAAACACTATAAAAACAATAATTTTGGAACACTGGAGGTGGGCTCCCCAATGTGCCAGAGTAGTGGAGGGCAGTATCAATGCTGACTTGAAGATTAGGCACCCTGATATCGGTGAAAGTTAGCACAAATAGCAGAATGCAGAATTCTGCATCAAAGTTAAAAGTGACCTTGGGGACTGTTTTCTTTATTTTAGGGGTACTAAACAGATTTGAAGACATTGGGAGTGGGCTCCCCAGTATCCCACAGTCATTTTGGGGGGGTGGGGTGCTGACCTGCACCTGTACCTTTTGACATACAGTCCTATGTGAGATAACTGCTCTGACATAGAATCGCATGCCCATTGCTAAACTTCGGCATAAAATCCTATGCCAGAGCCCTGCTCCAATTTAGAATCCTATGCTGCCAGTGACATATATTTATTCCCATTGGAAATAATGCATAAAATAAAATTAAATAACTTTTGAACTGTTTAATATTTTCTCTACAAACCTTCAAAAGGCAATCTGTGAGGCCAAATTGTTCTACTTTGAAAGTTTCATGTCTGTAGCTACAGCTAATAGTGAGATACAGGTTGACAAAAAAAAAAACTGCTAAAATCATAAAAATCTCTTTTTTTTAACACTTTGTATCTCACAAACCACATAAGGGATGCAATCAAATCTGGAATATCAATAGACCTATCCCTTCCAATGATGCATGCTAAATTTCAAGCAAATATGTTGAACCTAGCCAGAGTTGTTACCCTGCAAAAATTTACCTTTAACATTACATGCTCACAGGAGCCCTGACTATACTGGCGTTAAAGCACCAGTATAATATACTCATTGTGAAAAACTCCTTTAATGCATCAGTTAGGGTTGAAGCAACAAAAGTGGGGGAATGAGGCATTAGGGTTGACACCCTAACACCCCCCACACCCTACCACCCCACCCTCACCCACCACAGACCAACTGGTGATGGGGTGTGCCTTGGGTTCATTGGCTCTAACTCTCATCCCATTCCATGTGTAACATAGCTCACATCATACAGTATAGGAGAATGGGTTGAGAGTTTGTCCTGATGACCCCAAGGCACCCCATCACTGTTAGTCTGTGGTGGTGAGGGTGGGTGAGGTGGTAGGGTGTGGGGAGTGTTAGGGTGTCAACCCTAATTCTCATTTCCCACATTTGTTGCTTCAACCCTAACTGATGCATTAATGAAGTTTTTTGCAATGAAATTCCTTACTTTTTGAGAACGTGTACTGTAACTGGGAACTGATATATGTCTGTGGAGTGCGGGCCCTCTAGACCCCATGCTCCCTTCAAGCTGCCCATTTTTGCATAATGATATGTGCATGTGGGAGCACAGGCCCTCTGGGCCCTGCGTTCTCACTTACACATAACTACGGAGCCATACAGCACCCCTGTAGAGCTGAAAAGGAACCCTTGTAACACAAATTTGCCAATACCTCAGTAACTGTAGAAGAAATGAAAAACATTTCACTGCAGTTGTAGTCATGACTTCAAAACCACCATGCATGGTTAGTTCACCCACAGATGAATGGAGCTGCCTGGAGCAAAAAATCCATATCTCGAATTGTTTCTGAGATACGGGCACCAAAAGGTGCTGCAGGTGCTGCAATGTTATCCAATGGGAAGTATCACAACTTCATAATGGCATAGCTATGGAACCAATGGCAATTTTTGCACCTAAACAGCATAATTAACCTCTATAAGACACCCCCTTTGTACCCTGCACATTTCAAGCCAAAAGACCAAACAGTTTATTTGCAGTGCACTGGGAATGTTTTTAAATTCCTTGTTCATGAGGTGTCAAAATCCCCATTCATGTGAATTCCTTGTTCATCAGATTTTGGCCATCTGGTCCTGATCTCACAAGCAAGGATTTTGTGAGCTTATGAAAGTGGATTTTGTCAGTACACAAAAGGGATTTAAAAAAAATCCATTTTCACAAGTTGTCAAAATCCCCTTTCGCAAGCTGATCCCCTTTTGCAAGGTGGCAAAATCCCTGTTTGTGAGCCAATCTTTGTTCACAAGATAGGGCCATCTGGTCTGGAAATCACAAACAAAGATTTTGTCAGCTCATGAAGGACTCGACTCAAAAGGGATTTTGACAGCTGAAAGGATTCAAAACCATTTCTCTTTTGAAGAGCGGTCAAAATCCCTTTGATGAGCCAATCCCCTTTCGTGAGCTGACAAAGACCCAGTTCATGAGTCAGTCCTTGTTTGTGAGATAGGGTCATCTGGTCCAGAAAGCACAATCAAGAATTTTGTCAGATCGCGCAAAGGGGGTTTGGCTCACAAAAGGGGATTTTGTCACCTCGCAAACAAGGATTGGAAGTGAGCGACGAATAAGGATTTTTTAACATTTAAAATGGTAGTTTTTACACAAAAAGGAAGCAAACCAAAGCCATGGGTTTGTAGAGGGATTCACCCTGAACAAAATCCCCGACTTCAATTACCAGACAACACATCTGTGGGGCATGTTGCAACATTTTCTTTGTGGGGAAAAATAAAAACAAGATGGCAGCTTGTGAAAGGGGGATTTTTCCTCACGAATGGGGATTTTATAAATCCCCATTTGCGAGGTGACAAAATCCTTGATTGTGAGGCAAATCCTCTTTTGCAAAACATACATATATTCCAAAGACTGAACGAAGTATGCTCAGAACCAGAAAATTCAAAATTAAATAACTTTGAAAAGGATTGATATTTTTTTCACCAAACTAATGCTGGATTGTTCTCTGAGGAAACCTTTGTCTACCCTGAAAATATCAGACAAAAATTCCAAATGATGTGGCCGCAGTGCAATGGGCAAAAATCAACAAAAATGGGCCCAAAAAAGTGAAAGAAATGTTTTGTGGCACTTCGCTGCACAAAAACTGCAAATACAATTGAAATGTAACGTGGCATATCAAGAGATCTATCATCTGAGACTGTGCATTCCAAATTTTGTGCAAATCCATTCAACAGTTGCAAAGTTATTAATGTGCACAATTTGAGGTTCAACATTAAAATGCATAGTCAACCCTAACTATAGTGGCACTACTGTGCCCCTATAAAATATATACATATAGTTAGACAGACAGACAGATAGCTAGATAGAAAGAAAGAAATATATTTATATTTTGCAAACAACTTTGTTAATGCTCCAGTTAGGGACAAAGTGACAAAAGTTGGGAAATGACTAAGGCTGTAAGGTTTCCAGTCCTAACACCCCACCATACCAAACCAGGCAGGAGAACAGGTGTGCAGTGCACAGTGTGCCTTGTGATTCTCCAGCCTAACACTCACCCCATTCCATCTGTAAATAAGGTTAGATGTGGAGACTAGCGTAAGTGCTAGGCTTGAGAAGCCTAAGGCACACACCACACCTGCTCTCCTTCCTGGTTTGGGATGGTGAGATGTTAGGGTTAGAAACCCTTATGCCTTATTTCCCAACTTTTGTCACTTTGGCCTTAACTGAAGCACTAATGAAGTTTTTTTTGCAACTTATTTCCTCACTTTTTGAGATAGCATAATAGCCTCCTTATTTTACTGTGGAAGTGCAGGGTTCTTTGGGCCCTGCACTCCCATCCCTCCATGGATGCATATATGTATGTAACTGTGGAAGCACAGGGCCCTCTGGACCCTGTTCTTCCATTTATAGGACAACCGTGACCAAATTATCAGAAGAGTCACCCAATTATTCCACCTCATGTACCCAGTACAGAAAATGTTTGAATTCCCAGCATGATGTAATTCTGTGCAACTGCAATGCCATTCAACACCAAAGGTGTGAAAACACATTTTGGACAGGATTTGAAAAAAACGACAGCTGTGACATACATGAGGTGCGGGTAATAAGAAGGCTATGTGGAAAATCTGGGGTCAAATATTTAAAATATCCAAAGTTGTGAGCGTGCGTAGTGAAATTACAACAAATGGTCATAACTTTGGAATTTTTTCATATTTTGACCCCAAATTTTCAACATAGTCTTCTTCTGACCCTGCCTCATAAATCCCATAGGTGAAAATGTTCAAATCTGTATCAAAATGCCATTCCACGCTACAGGAGCAAAAACACATTTTGTACAGGATGTGAAAAATGGTAGCTGTACTTTTCATGAATTGATGTGAAAAAATGGCTATGTTGAAAATTTCGAGTCAAAATATTGAAAATTACTAAAGCTGTGCAAGTGCATAGAAAAATGTAAATGAACGCACATAACTTGGGCATTTTTAAAAATGTTTTCACCAAATTTTCAACATGGCCTTTTTAGAACCCCACGTCATGAACGCTGGTGGTGAAATTTTCTTACTCAGTCACAAAAAGTGATTTTGGTCAGCAACCACGAAATCACCTTCTAAGCACATTTAATGAAATGACAGTATCAGTGTTCATGAGGTGTTGTCCCAAAAAGGCCATGTTTAAATTTTTTTGAAAAAATCCATAAGATGGCAAAGTTATGAACATAAGTTCAAAACGCCATTGAACTACATTACATGGTACTTACCTTTATTCCTAAGTTCACGGCTCAGCTTTGAAGACTGCAGACATGCCTTGGTCCACAGAAGATGACAACCTACCACCTCCGGTGGTAAGTATAGGGTAAGGGGTGTGTGTGTGGAGTGATGGGTGCTCAGTGGGAGGGTCAGGATGGGGGGATGGTGGGAACGATGAGAGACCATTTTCTTTTTCTCAGGTTTAAAAAAAAAGATGTTGGGGGACTGTTTTGTCTGCACTGGACACCAGGTAATGAAATGTAAATTATGGGACAGCGATTGGAGGGTGGGGGGTTACCACTAGACACCAGGGAAAAACAAATATTATGAAGATGTCAGTCAGAGGGTGGGTGGGTGCCATTAGACACCAGGGAATTTAACAGTTATTACAGGGACAGTGATTGGAGGGTGGCAGTACCACTAGACACCAGGGAATTTAACAATTTTTATGGGGATGAAGATTGGAGGGAGGTGCCACTAGACACCAGGGAAAATGGGGGCTCAGAATTCAAACTGCAGCAGGAAAAGGAGTTCAGCTGTGGCTGCAGAAATCAATAAAATCCACTGTTCTCATACAGAGAATGCAGTGGAAGGCTTATCTCAACAAGATAGGCACCCGGGACTTCGGTGCCCAGAAAAAGTATTTCTGGGGCTAATTATGAAACACAAACACCAGAATCTAGCTAAACAGGCCTTGTTTAGCTAGGTTATGGTGTTTGTTTTGTTAAATGACAATATTATATGTTTTTTCCACCTTTTTAGTTGGTAGGAAAAGAAAACGAGATGATGGATCATGAAAAAGGATTTATTTCCTCACAAAAAAGGAATGGATCTCATTAGAATTAATCCCTTTTCATGTCGTCAGATCCTTTGTCGAATTTTTTACCTTTATCCTACAAAAATAACTTCCTATAGGAAATAATGGGAACTTAAAAATAGGATAACTTTGCAACAGGTTAATATTTTTGCACCAAAACATAGCATACGAAATATGCAAATCCATTGAATGGTTGCAAAGTTATTAAAGTGCAAAATGTGAGGTTAAACATTAAACAGGCTACAGAACCCTAACTAGTGAGGAACAGCTGAGACTTTTTAGTAGTAATTGAGTTAGCTGCAGGCAGCAGAGAGGAACAAATTGTTTTGTGAAGCTGTGCTCTTTAGAATTCTGGTTGCAGTCAAGCTGAGAGTATCACAGTAATGAGCTGGAAGTTAGAGTGTGGGGAATAGGTTAGTGTTTTGTAATGCTACCTGAGTTAGCTGCAGTCAGCAGTGAGACCTCTCATGTAGTTCTGCATTTGTGTCTATGGTAACAGCACAGGTGTTTCTTATACGCTGAGGGGAAAGCTGCCTAGAGTGATGATATCAGTGACCTTTGTGTGACCTGTGTGTGTAAATGGCTGATATCATCACAGTTGAGCAGAGGGTAAAAATAACACACTGCAGTGGACGATACACTGTTTTATCTCACTCATTTTATCACTTACAGCTATTGTATAAATACATTTATACAATAGGAGTGAGCTATATTTTTCACTGATAAAAGCATGTATTACTACCACAGTGAGATGAATGCAACCCCAGGCTAACACAGTGATGATAAATGCTGTTTATACATACTATGCTTACCTCACCAGCATTTATTCTTACTGTGGTGATGTCACAGACAAGCCCATTAACTCTCACTCAGTGCTGCAACTTGTTTCAGCTCATTAAAACAAATGAAATTCACCTGTCTTTCAAGTACCTGAAGCCACAACAACAGGTTTACTGCATTCAGTCTTACAGACACTCACATGTGGTGAAGATCTCTAAAGTTCCTACTAGAAGAAAAAAGCACTGACTGCTAAATACATCAAACCATGCAGACTCAAAGCAGCAAACATACTTTGATACAGCTGAACTATACTGGAAGAATAAATAAATTCTTCTTACAGAAGAAAACAAAACCAATGAATGTGAAATAATTTGTTCTATCTTGCACACAGTTTGAAAGCAACACAGAACCACTTTAGAAAAGCCTATTGTATAAATCGCACACATGTTGTGCAGATCGTGTGATATGCGAAATATCTTCACTCGTGAACAGTAACCTCTGGATACTCTCACTTGTGCCTTCGGCACTTGTGAGTATCCAGAGGTCACTGTTCACTCATGAAGATATTTCACATATCACACTCCTGCCCATCATGTATCCCACTATAGATACTGGGGGAGATATTCAGAGGGGTTGCACCGGCGCAACAGAGTTGCACCAGCATAATCCTGCAATGCGCCCCAGTGCAATATTCAGAAGGGGGACACGTGCAGTGCAAGTCTCAATGCACCGGGGTGCATAGGTAATGTATGCAGCGCATCTGCAGTGGGTGTGCCCATGCATATGCAGCACATCCTGATATTCAGCCTGGGATGTGCGGTGAATATGCTGGCACAACCCCTATCTGTGTTGCATACTGGGGTTCAAAGTTGAGCCAAGAAAAACAGGCTCCAATGCTGGCAACTCACAGGCAGATGGCTGAATTTCAGGGCGCAACACAGCAGCCATTAGCCATGGGTGGCCATCCACCAGACAGGAACACTGTCCACAAGCACCCATCCTATCCTTGGTAGTCTAGTGGTCCCCTTCCCCTCCCGTATGCCTGATCGCAGGCATTTGTAAGTAGTAATATCTCCTTGGTAGTCCAGTGGTCCCCCTTCCCCTCCCGTATGCCCGATCGTGGGCATTTGTAACTAGTAATGTCTCCCTGGTAGTCCAGTGGTTCCCCCTTCCCCTCCTGTATGCCTGATTGTGGGCATTTGTAAATGTTAATGTCTCCCTGGTAGTGGTAACCCCCTTCCCATAACTCAATCATGGGAATTTGTAAATATTAATTATATTATATTATTTACAAATGCCCATGATCGAACAACAGGAGGGAGGACTTCTAGGAACTATAAATTGTAATATTCCAACTAAGTCAATGTCATTGGGGTTGTGAGGCTAAATCTCACCCCATTATGTGTCATGTCAACATGTTTACACATGGAATGGAGTGATTTTTGGCCTCACAACCCCAATGACACACCCGTGTCTGTCAGTCTGTGGAGGGGGTGAAGTACACGGTATAAGGGGTAGGGCCAACCCTAAAGGTCTCATTTCCTGACTTTTGAACTTCAACCCTAAATGATGCATTAATGCAGTTTTTTGCATAGAATATATATATATATATATATATATATATATATACTGTGTGTGTGTGTGTATATATATATATATATATTTATATATATTTATAAAATGGGTAATGAAAAAAGAATCTGTGTAATCGATATCATTGGACAAACACCATCAGGTGACTGTGTGTATATCAGAGCGCAACTGCACACCTTCACTTTTACCCCCTTCCAAAACAATTTTGCCATTTTATAAGATAGATAACCCACTCTAGGATGTGCAGTTGCGCTCTATTATACTCACACCTTGGGTGGTTGATGCACTCAGCCTGTAGCCTCATGCGTAACAACACACACCAAGGCGTGCGTATATCTGAGCGTGACTGCACACTCTAGAGTGGGTTATCTATTACAGATATATATATATATATATATATATATATATATATATATATATCTGTAATAGATAAACCACTCTGAGGTTTGTGGTCATATTCTGATATACGCACGCCTTGGTGTGCTTTGTATGCATGAGGCCTCAGGCAGAGTGTGTCAACCACCCAAGGTGTGCATACATCAGAGCGTGACTGCACATCCTAGAGTGGGTTATATATCTTATAAAACTGTGGATGTGGATGATGATTATGATGATTTCAGTGACCCCAATTGGGAAATGGAGAAAAAGAAAGTAAAGGTGACTGTGTGCAAACTTTCTGTTAGTAAATCAACCCTTCCTCCAAGTTGTGATGTAGCTGTGCCTGTTGATAATGATAACCCTGTAATAGTCATAGGTTGTGATAGTCAGGTAGAGTCAAGTCTCTCCAACAACATAATTAATGAGTTAAATATGCAGGATCAGGTACATGTGAAAAGTAGGGCTTCAGAATCCCTCATTTGGGATTTTTTTGTACAAGATGCATGTGATAAAATAGTGGCAATCTGCCAGCTCTGCTAAGTGCATGTGAGGTGCGGCAAAAGGGTAGCCATCTGGACACCAGAGGCCAGCATACAGATCTGAAGAGCAGGCACATGGCTCTGTGAACTTGGCATCAGAGGGGAGCTAATGCCATGGTGGGGCATTCATCCTCATCCACCTTACTGAGCATGGTCTCCCCTTCCTTGAGTGGAAGTAGCCCAAGTATCCTCAGGATCATGGGAACAGCTACATGGGGAGGGAGCTGGATGTCATTGTCCACCTAGGAACAAATGACCTGGCTGGGAAAGGGATCAGAACAGTGGAAGTAACAACCAGATGACACCACCACCAAATTGTGGGTGGTCCCTCATCATCTTAGATCCGAATTTCTGCACCAAGTGCATGACAACATCCAATGTTAGACACCAATGAGTGAAGAACACACTCCAGAGGCTCAAGACCACCGCATGGTGGCCTGCTGTCAGCAAGGATGTCAAACAGTACATAGACAACTGTCTTGCTTGTGTGCAAAACAACCCCATCCCTACCGAACAAAACACTAAGCTACTACCACAAAGGCACTCTGGCCCTTGGCATGCCTTACAGATCGATTTTATTGGTCCCCTTACCAATACTAGTAGAAACAACAAATATGCCCTGGTGGCAACTTATCTCTTCTCTAAGTGGGTTGAAGCTTTCCCCACTAAGACATGCACTTCAAAAACCACTGGCAAAATCCTGGTGGAACAGATTTTCTCCAGGTGGGGCCTACCTATTAAGGTAGACTCTGGCAAAAGAACCAGTTTTACAGGTGAGTTAATGAAAGAAGCTCTTGAACTCCTTGGAGTTCTTCAGCAGTTCCACATACCATACCACCCACAATCATCAGGTCAAGTTGCCTATATCCCACCCAGCAGTCAATCCCCTGCCTGTAAAGTGCTCTCTGACTATCTAGTCAGCCACCCCCACAAAATTGAACATAGAACATAGAAACATAGAGGTTGATGGCAGATAAGGACCGCAAGGCCCATCCAGTCTGCCCATTTCTTTTTCTACCTTATAAATGTGCCATCGGCCTTTGCTCTGTCAGTGGCCTATCTATTCATACTCATCTGTATTGCTCCCTTATGCCTATCCCATGCCTGTTTGAAACCCTGCACTGTATTCATAGCCACCACTTCCTGAGGTAGGCTGTTCCATGCATGCTCCACTCTTTCTGTGAAAAAGAATTTCCTCACATTCCCCCTTAATCGGCCTCCCTCTAATCTCATGCTGTGTCCTCTTGTCCTGCTATTTTTCTTATATTTAAATATGTTAGACTCGTTCACCTTGTTAATGCCCTTAAGGTTTTGAATGTTTCAATCATATCACCTCTCTCCCTCCTTTGCTCAAGGGTATACATATTGAGCTCCGTTAATCTGTCCTCATATGTCTTCTGATGCAGTCCCTGCACCATTTTGGTTGCCCTTCTCTGGACTGCCTCAATTTAGTTAATGTCCTTGTGAAGGTGTGGCCTCCAGTACTGCACGCAGTACTCCAGATGGGGCCTAACCAGTGTCTTGTAAAGAGGGATTATTACCTCCCTCTTACGACTTGTGATACCCCTACTAATACACCCTAACATACCCCTAGCCTTACCTACTGCTTTAGAGGTCTGCTTGGATGATTTCAGGTCATCAGTGATGATGATGCCCAAGTCTCTTTCTTCCTTTGTGACTGCAAGCAATTCCCTTCCCAGCCTATAGGTGGCTTCAGGGTTTCTCTTCCCTAGTTGTGGATCTCAACATAAACTGGCTGGCGAGCTCATCAACACACACCAAAGATACCTTTGCTGCTTTAGATATGACTCAACTGGTATCCCAGCCTACCAGGGCCAGCCCCACTAATGGAACCCACACCCTACTAGATATCCTGCTCACTAATCGTCCCCACCATATTACTGACCTGGGAGTCCTACACGACGCCTTAAGCGACCACTCTCCAATCATCTTCAGCTGGTCCTGTCCGCTACCTAAAACACTACCAAATATCACCTTTCATCGTCGACTATGTCCAGTAGGCTTAGCCAAACTCAAACAATATCTAATTAACTGGGACCGGTCCCCTATTTCCCAAGCCCAGCACATAGACGATGCATTGCACTATTTCACCACCATCTTTAATACCGCCTGTGATGCTTTTGTACCGACCATCAAAGTGACCACTAAGAAATGTAGTGCCCCCTGGATCACCCCAGAACTCCTACAACAGTTCAAAGTGTGTGACAACCTCTGGCATTGTGCCACTGCCTCTGGTTTGCTAAGCGATAGGCAGGCCTATAATGCTTCCCACAATAAATGTACCTGGGCAATCCTCAAGGCCAAGGCGGAGCACTACAGAACCGCCCTAGCCACCTCCTGGGGTAGCACAAAAAAGTTCTGGGATAAAATCGAGGAGCTTAATGGTAAATCCTGCTCTTCCCCCCTCACAACTTAGTGTTAATGGTACTACTGCCACAAACACACTTCACATAGCTAACTGCCTCAACTCCACCTTCTCAGACCTCAGCTCAGTCCTCCCTAGCAAATTTTTTTATCCAATTCAGCCTACCCCACTGCCTGAGCTCCTCCACCCCTCCTTGAAACTCAGTCATTACTCCTACAGAAGCAAACGCCTACCTGTCCAAAGCCCTCCAGAGCTCCAATTACTGCAAAGATGCCTTCAATATGCGTATCCTATACCTTGCTCTAGATTCAGTTATCTCCCCACTCACAGACCTTCTAAATCTGTCCCTGTGCCTGAGCCAGTTCCCAACCTCATGGAAAATGGCAGTGATAACACCAATATTGAAATGTGGTGACAGGTTCCTCCCAAACAACTACTGGCCTATCTCGATTCTCCACCCACTCTCTAAAGCCCTTGAAAAGATCATGGCCAATCAGCTCACTGACTACCTCCTCACACACAACCTCTTATGTAGAGAGCAGCATGGTTTCAGAGCTGGTCATACCACTACGACTGCTTTCACAGAATTCGCTAACTCCCTGCACTCCACACTTGACAAGAGGCACCTTGCAGGGGCCATGTTTATAGACCTCTCAAAGGCCTTTGACAGTTTCTCATCCCCTCCTTCTTAACACATTACAACAAATCGGGGTCTCTCATTGTCCACTCTCATGGTTCTCCAGCTATCTTTCATCTAGAAACCAATGTGTTAAAATTAATAATACCATATCTACTATGTTGTCTGTGCACTCAGGAGTTCCCCAGGGATCTCTTCTGGGTCCCCTGCTAGTCAGCATCTACCTCAATGCCCTACCTAAATCCTGCCCTGACAACCTTCTCCTCTATGTGGATGATGCTGCTCTTTATGCCGCACATCCTGATCCTCTCTCTCCAACGTAACTTACAAAACTCCTTCTCTCAGATTGAACACTGCTTTGCTGAACACAGATTGGTGGTCAACATTAAAAAAACTAAGACAATGTTTTATGCCCACAGCCAAAACAGATCAAAGGATTTCACCCTGAAAATACTCTCTGCCTCTCTCATCTCACTGGAACAGGTCCAAAAGTATAAGTATCTAGGTATTACATTTGACTCTTCCCTCTCATTCCACAAACATATAAAAATCCTCACCTCCACCACCAACACCCGTAGTGGTCTCCTTTACAAACATAAAGACTGCCTGCCACCTGAAGCACTTCACCTAGCCATTACCTCCTCAGTCTTATCGCTTGTGGACTATGGTCTCACAATCTATGCTGCCGCCAACCCTACGGCACTTCATCAAATACAAGTAGTCATCAATAAGACCTGCCAGCTCCTCTCTGGTGCCAACAGAAATACATATACCAGCACCCTATACGCGCTCACCAATATCCTCTCCCTTGAGGAAAGACTATTATACCAGACATGTCTCTTCACCAAAAAAATCCACCTGGGTTTAACCCCAATAGGTGTCATGGCTTCTCTTCAGGCAGCCACCATCTCAGTGTCCACACGGGCTGCCCCAAAAACTATCTGGAATGTGTCTAGGGTCAGGACCACCCTGGCCCTGCGATCCTTCCTCCTTAGAGCTCCATCCTGGTACAATGCCCTCCCACCGGCTGTCACATCAATCACCAATCTAGGTCCTTTTAAAGCTGTCTTAAGGGCCTATATCCTCTCCTCACATCGATGCCAGTGTATCCGGTAACCTGTGGATCAGGCACCATGCTGCTAGGCCACGCACCCTCCCTTGGCCATGCAGTGGAGAGCCCTCACTATTTCTAGACTACAGGCTCCTCACTTCCCTCGGCTACCATATGGTTGCACTGGACTACGAATGCATTGTATTATGTATAAGGCAAGGCCTCCCTGAGGCAGCTTACTACCAACTCATATCATGCATTGCTTTAGCTACCAATTGTATAGGTCTTAACTGCTTAGATAATTATGTCGACAGCTCTGCCCTGTTTTAGCTACCAAATGTATAGCATTAACCCGAGCTCATTGTACTTAAACTCTGTATGATTGCTCATCCACATTTATTCTATGTATGTACTGTATGAATGTCTCTGTTTTATTCTGATGTGGAGCCTTTGGAAATGAGTCTATGACTCAAAGGGTTGTAATTCTGATTTACTAACATACTAAAATGTCAGCAGAATAGGCCTAATGGTCTTTCCTGTCTGCTCCTTTGGTCAGCCCCCACCCTGGGAGCTGCCCTTGCTGCCCCCCTCTCCCTCTCTGGCTTCTCCCTTCCCAGTCCCGGATATTCTCTCTGCACTGGTTTTTGCTTCCAGAACCCTTCCCTTGTACCTGTCCCACCCCCTCTTGAATCCCTCCACCATTTTTGCCTCCACCAGCCTCCTGGGCAGCGCATTACCTTGGCTCCACCACCCTCTCAGTGAAATGGCACCTCCTCCCTTTCTCCCTGGGTCTCCCCCCTCAGCTTCCACCCTTGCCCTCTAATTTGCCCCCCTCCTTCCTTTGGAGCACCTGACTGCTCCTCCCCTATTTATCCCCTTCATGTACCTGAAGACCTCTATCATGTCCCCCCAGTCCCTTCTCTCTTCCAATGTGTACATATTTAGCTCTTTGAGCCTCTTCCCATAGATCCTATCCCCCAAGCCACAATTCATTTTGGTTGCCCTCCTCTGGACCCTCTCCAGGAGTTCAATGTCCCTCTTTAAATGTGGCCTCCAGAACTGCATGCAGTACTCGAGGTGCGGCCTCACCAAGCAGTTATACAGTGGGAGTATCACTTCTCTCCTTCTGGAGGTGAGCCCCCTAGCTATGCATCCAAGCATCCTGTTGGCCTTTCCCGCTGCTCTTCTACAAGTCTCCAAGTTGTTCATCTTGACATCCACCACCACCCCCAGGTCCCTCTCTGCCATAGAGACTTGTAGCATTCCCCCCCCCGGTGTACACTTGGCCCGGGTTTCTGGCTCCCAGGTGCAGTAACTTGCATTTCCCTGCATTGAACCTCAGCTTCTGCTTTCTAGACCACCTTTCCAGAGCCTCTAGGTCCCCCTGTAGGGCCACCCTCCCCTCCTCCCATCCACCACCGCCCCCCGTTTTGAGTCATCAGCAAAGAGACTCATCTCACTCCTGATACCCTTCCTTATGTCAGAGACATAGGCGTTGAACAGGAGGGACCCAAGGACCGATCCCTGAGGGACTCCACTAATGACCCTCCTTGGGGATGAGACTATCCCACCAACCATGACCCTCTGGGTCCAGTTTTGGAGCCAATTGCCTATCCATCTGATCATCTGGTTCCCCACCACCAATTCTTCCAGATCATCTTACAGGCCCCCGTGAGGAACAGAGTCAAATGCCTTGCTGAAGTCAAGAAAGAGGACGTCCACTGGTCAACCCAGGTCCAAGGCACTCGTCACCCAGCCATAGAACTCCACAAGGTTTGTCCGACATGATTTCCCCGGGATGAATCCATGCTGTCTATCGTCCAGGCACCCTAACTTTTCCAGGTCACCACCTAGTCTCTCCTTGACAATGCCCTCCATCACCTTGCCCACCACCGATGTCAGGCTGACGGGCCTGTAGTTCCCTGCCACCTCCCTTGCCCCCCCCATGTGGATAGGCACTATATGCACCACCTTCCAGTCCTGGGGCACCCACCCTGTCCTCAGAGAGATGCTGAAGAGCTCCGCCAGGAGTTTTGCCAGGACATCCGCCAGTTCCTTCAGCACTCTGGGATGTAATTTATCTGGCCCTGGTGCTTTCTCTGTCTTAAGGGACCTGAGGGCTTCCCTCACTCTGTCTGCCATGATTTCCACCTCCGCTACCTCGTCCCCCTGCTTTGCCTTCCCCCCACCTGCCAGTGATGCCCCCTCCCCAGACCAGCCGATCAGTAGGGTCCCCTCCTCAGTTTCACTGTCTCCTCCCATGTATGATGTAGCCCTCCCATTTTTCTTGGTGAAAACTGAGGTGAAGTATTCATTTAGTACCTCAGCTTGCTTCCCCTGGTCTTGTGCCCATCCTTCCCCTGTTTTAATCCTGCTAATCTGCCCCTTCACCCTTCGGTTTTCCCCAATGTATCTAAAGAACCCCTTGTTCCCTCTCCTAATTTCCCTGGCCAGGTTCTGCTCCTTCCTTGCCTTAGCCACCCTCACCACCCTAGTGGCCCTTCTGGCCATCAGCTCGTACTCCCCTCAGTCCCTTTCACTCCTTGAGCACTTGAATCGCCCATAGGCTGCCTTCTTTCCCCTCACCACCTCTGAACCTCCCTGGTCCACCAGCAGGGTTTTCAGGCCCTACCGCACTTTTGTCTTACTCTTGCGCAGGTGCTGGTAGCATCCTGCACCCCCCTCCTGATGATTTCCCACCTACTGTCTGTGTCCATGTCTGGCCCAATCCCATCCAAGTGCTCCTTAAGTATCCTTCCCATTTCCTTGAAATCCACCCCTGAAGTCAGTTACCTCCATCTTTGTGCAGCCTTCTACCCCTCCTCGGTTCAGGCAGAACATGACCGTGGCATGGTCGCTCCCCGCCAATGGGTCCCTTACCTCCAGGCCTCCAATCTGGTCACTGTCTGCCAGGACCACATCCAGTATACGCTTCTCCCTGGTCAGTTCCCCCACCTTCTGAGTTAGGAACGTGTCCTGAAAGACATCCAACAACCTCTGTTCGCTGGCCACCGAGGATGTCATAGTCTCCCAGTCGGTTCCTGGCATGTTTAAGTCCCCCAACACCACCACCCTTCCCCTTCCCAATCTGCAGTGTCTCCCAACATCTGCCACCAGACTCTCCTCCTCCTCCACTGCCAGCACAGGGGGTCTATATACCACTCCTATTTTTACTGTCTTGCCCCCCCCCATTATCAAGGTGACCCAAATCGCCTCCACAGTTCCCTCCGCCTCCACTACTCCTCCTATGGCAATGCAGTTTTTAACTATTATTGCTACCCCTCCTCCCCTTCCCTCCCCCATGTCCTTCCTGAACATGGTGTAGCCCTCCAGGTTCAGGTCCCAGTCATGCCCTGCGGTAGCCCAGGTCTCAGTGACCGCTGCCACATCCACCTCTCCCTCAGTTAGCATTGCCTGGAGCTCAGGCATTTTATTGCCCAAGCTCCTGGCATTTATCAGGACGACCTTCCACCCTTTCCCTATACTTCCATTTCCCCTGCTCATGTTCCTATGGGGATTCTTTCTTCCCCTGGTCCACACCTTACCAGTCGGCCTTTTTCTGCATTCCTCCAGCTCCCCAGGGTGGTGGAGACAGAGTCCCTCCTTTATCGGGCCCCCTCGACAGCCTTTTCTCCCATCCTCCCCCTTCACAAGTTTAAACCCCACCTTTCACCAATGAACCCCTCTATTTTCAACTTAAGGATTTCCTTCCCCTCTCAATTGAGATGGAGCCTATCTCTAGCATACAGCTCCTTATCCTCCCAGGTCTCCCCCCAGTCCCCCATCAACCCATACCCTCTGGCCCCACACTACTGCTTGAGCCACTGGTTTAGCACCATAATGCTCCTCTTGTGTTACCCACTAGGTCTTGGCACTGGCAGGATTTCCGAGAAGTAAATTGTGCATCCTATATCATGACAGACCCTGGCAAGCTCCTTGAACCTTGCCTGTATCTCTAGCTCACTATTTCCCTCAATGTCATTTGGTACCCAGGTGGACCAGTATGTCCGGGGAACCTCCACAATCCTTTGCAAGCTGATATACCTCATGCTTGGCCCTGTGCACCGTTAGTCCAGAGAAGCATTTTGTTCTAACCGGGCAGGCTTCTCCCTCCCTATCCCATTTGATCCCCAATCATGGAATCACCCAACAGGAGCACTCTGGCCACCCCTTTTCCTCCATTTCTCCTCCTTCCATGTCCCTCATCCTTTCTACCAGCACCTCCCCCCAGCCGGCTCCTTGCTCCTCCCCCTATCTGGGTGATACCTGCCATCCCTTCCTTATTTACCCTGGCCACTCCCTCCCCTCTGATCCTATGCCTCTCATCCTCCTGAGTATCCTTCTGTACCATGCTAACCCCACTGTTACTGCTCGCAACTGGTCCTTCCCCCCATCTGCTAAACTAGCCTGGCTCGTCCTCCCTTCCTTCCCGTCTCTGTTCAGCCCCTCCTTGCTTGTCGTGCTCCCCTGACCTAAACCTTCAGCTCCCTTTACTGTATCCTCCTTGTACTTCTGGTCCTCCTCCTTGCCCTTTCCTCCCAACTGGTCCTTTTCTTTGCACTTTCCTCCCTCTACCCCTTCATCCTCCTGCTCTGATCCCCTGCTCCCCCCACTTTCCCACATTCCAAGTTCCCCCTGTTCCTCCTGCTCTCTAGCCCCTGCCTCCTGCCCCTACTCCCTTTCCATCTCTAACCACCCCTGTCATGGCTACATCACCCCCCTCAGCCTCAAGCAGAAGAAGAGAATTGAAGCAGTTACTGATCTTAAGGTCTGATCCATCTCCCCCCATTGCTTCCTTCTGTCCATCCCCAGCCATCTGCCCACTTCCCTGAGAATGTCCTCTCTTAGGCCCCCATCTGTGAGGGTCCCCAGTTACCTGCCTGCTTCCTTTGTAGTATCCACCTTTTGGGCCCCATCTGCCAGGGTCCCTATGCGACCCCAGAGTACTCTCCTGCACAACTTTCCCTATGTCCCTGCCCCTAGTGCTTAGTGCAACCCTGTGGGAGATCCTCTGCCCTATTCCCCAACCATACCTCCCCCCTTCCCCCAGCTGTCTCCTAATCCCCTCAACCTCCTCCCTAAGCTGTGCCAGCTGGTAACACACTGGGCAACCACCGAACTTCCAAGCCCAATCCAGTATCATGGCTGCCCCACACCCTGTGCACCTCACCACCCTCCCAAAGATGCTTTCCCTAATGACATGTGGTCCCATCCCCCTCCAAGTAGGTTTCCTTGGGTGAGACACCGGGTTCCCCACTAGTCCAAGACTTTTAGACTTGCAACACTTGAGTGGCTGAACTTTTCACCACCTAACTATTAGCCTTAAGAGTTTGCTTATAGGGGAAGTCTGCAACTCCTAAACTCCTCCTTCCCAGCCTTTAAGCTCAACCCCAGTAGCACTTCTGTATTTAAGAAAGGCTAATGCAAGGGCTGGGTGGGAGGGCTTTCAGAAAGTTCTTAAGGAGTTAGGCCAATTTTAAAACACAACTTACAAACAATAAAAACTTACACAAACTTATGACAAAGTTAGCTTTCCAGAACCTCACCACAATTTCAAACTTCAGCTGCTACCTCTGCCCCAGTAAGACTTAAAATGCCTCAGTGAGAATTTTAAACAGAGATTAACTGAAATGCAATTAACTTTGATTGGCTGGCTGTGTTACTGGCCAAAGACCCTCCTCCAAAAGAACAGTCTTCAGCTAGCACAGAAAGAGTTAAGGATTTGTGTCCCTCTATTCCAGAAAGTTCTTAAGGAGTTAGGCCAATTTTAAAACACAACTTACAAACAATAACAGAAACTTATGACAAAGTTTGCTTTCCAGAACCTCACCACAATTTCAAACTTCAGCTGCTACCTCTGTCCCAATAAGACTTAAAATAAATAAATAAGTAGAGAGGTCCAACAGATGTATTAAGCAAATGCTATCTAAATTTATTGAGGACAATCCCAAGGACTGGGATTCCCCCACTGTCATTACTCCTTATGGCAATTAGGGGCACACCCTCAGCCATCACCCAGTTGACACTGTTTGAGGTGATGACTGGTGGAAGTATGAGATTACCTGAGCACCTGCTGTTTGATCTGCATACCCCTACCGCAGACCGTGTTTCTGTGGACCAATATGTGGAAAAATTAAGAAAAAAACCTAATACGCACTCATTTGTACACTACAAACTGTATGGGTAAGGCCCAGCAACAGTTCAAAATTCAGTTTGACAAACATGCACAAGAAGTGGATAGGCAAATTGTAGATTAGGTAATGGTTCTCAGATTTTGCACATCCAACACACTCTTTCTCCAATAAGTGGGAAGGACCATACCCAATTGTCAACAAGCTCAGTCCAGCAGTCTATCAAGTTAGATTCATGCAAAACAACAAACTGACTGACAAATGGTTACATGCAAACCAGTTGAAACTGTATAAAGGAGTATAATTACTTTTTCTCACCCCATTGGGCAGCAGAGTACTAATCTGCTAATGTTTGATTTTCCTTTTCAGATACACTGACAAGATGGCTATTTTGTTCCATTTTCTCCTTATCTCAGGAGTTATCCCCTGCATCCAAGGCACAGTAAAGCACATCCTTCTTTATCTTGATCCACCTGCAACTACCCCAGAGGGAGTCTCCATCAATGTCCCAGACAATTTGATTACCATTCAGGAAGGTTCAGGTGCCTACCTCACTGCCTCGGTTGTTGCTCCTGATAAATCTACCCTACAAATTGAGTGGAAAACCCAGTCTCAAGGACAAATACTCCCCGTGGCCAAACTCTCCAAAGGAACTTTCCATGGATGGTCTAACACAAAATTATCCCCTAATGGTACCTTGTCCTTACACCAGACCTCTCTTAGACATTCTGGTTTATACAAAATCACTGCTTTAATTGACCCCTCATATTGTGATTCCCTTTCTAAAGACTCTGCCAGGAAATGCTGTGCTGTACACAACATGGCCTCAGCTGCCATGTATCTAGCTGTGTTACCCCCTACTAAGAAGCAACTTTTGCAATGTCCAAATCAAACCCCTGGTCCCCTTAGTGGTCTTACAGCCACTGCATTACCTGGCTCATTGATTAACAACTTACAATATATGCATATACCTGTTTTGTTTAACTTGACTTACTAGACTATGAAAGAATTTGATATGTGTCATACTACTAATACATAATTGTTTTATAATACTTTGTTATTTGATAGCTTAGCAGCTTTTCAGATTCGTAACAAAGACCCTATTGCCGGGGTACAAACCACTGAGCATAGAGGCTATTTTAGGAGAAAACCTGTTTCTCAACAAGATGATCAAAGTCATAAAAGAAATACTCGTGACACATCTGATGTCACTGGTGCCACAGACAACGTCACTGGTGTCTTTGGTACTGCAATGCCTATCTGGAATAAAGTGGACATTGCTACTATCAAAGCACATTCACAAAAGTTTGAAACTGATATGATCAATGATATCATACCCCCTTTATTGCATGGTGTGGATGGCCTTAGTCAGGAAGAAAGATACACTTTATACAATATGCATGACATTGCTAAGGCATTTACAGATTCTAAAGACAAGATTAATGCACTTATTGCCCAAAACAATAAGGAAGCAGATAAGCAATACATCGCCCGTGAAATATTATGTTCCGTATATGGATCATACATAATCACTACCATCAACAATCTCTTCCGTGATCTCGAATTCGGAAGAATCCCCCGATATCATTCATGGCAGATGCATCTCTAAATGATATTGCCCTCACTGCAAATTCCCTAACTGTGTTGTCATGTGTATGTTACAGTCTGTTTCTATTCCTGTTTCTACTGCTAGGAATTTGGGATTTGTGACCAAGCACCCCAATACTGGTCCTTGCTTTACTTCTAAGAAATGTACATTAAGGATACTATGTTTGTGTCTTTTACTGTTTCTTTACCATATTTTGATCCCAACACAGCTATATTTGATAAACTAGGATCCGTACACTCCATTGGCACCTTGATGAAGACATCTACAGAGAACACCTCAACTTATGTCCTCTTCTGGTTTTCCATCCTCTTCTGGACGTGTGGGTCTCAATGCACATGGATTGCTGTGCGAAGAAAGGGTATATTTATTTGTATCGATGTGACGTATTTGATGTTATTAACCTGTATGTGGGTATTCCCCAGACAGTATCAATTGGTTCTTTTGCATGGACGATGACATCACCACCAATGGCAAGGAATACCAGGACTCAACATCTGCTCCAGTTGCTTCTCAACTGTACCAGTCTTACCGGAAGGAGGTTCATCACCTGCCAACATGGATTTCCAAACAGACTTATACTTGCCCAGTACCACTACAAAAATGGAGACTCCCTACTGTTAAAATGCAAAATAATTTGAATGGTGAATATTGTGTAGTAATTAATTTCAAACAGTTTAAATATGTGACAAGACATGTTTTATTAATGACACTAACTTTTGCTTTGTCCCTCATCAGACAACTATTATTGGGCACACAGTTATTACCCCTGTTCCCCTTGTGTAACCTGATATTATTGATGGTAACCCTGACTATCTGCTTACTCTTTCAGAGTACTTACCCTACTTTAATGTACACATTGATCCCTTGACTTTAACTCTGAAGTCACTTTTAGACAGGAAAGACACCCATCTCATCCACATCAGCAATAATATTTACAAAGCAGATGAAGCAGTATTTGATCTTAATAATGATGATGATTTTAATAGTGCACTTACTAATACTTGATTAGAAATTACCTTTAAAGGTTTTGTTATTACGCAAGAACTTTTAATATTTTTCCTTATTAGTATGCTCTGCTGCCTCCAGCACCCTCTCCACCAATACTGCGAGCAGCTGGGATTCCTTTACAAGTCTCGTGAGTCAGGTCTGTAAATGACACCTGCTCCCTCTCCACTTCCTTACTTTTCCTTGTGTTGCCCCTATGAGGCAACAAGGGGGAATGTTACACAAGGTCCCTGCACCCTAATTGGTACCCCAAAAAGTACACCACAGACAGCTAGCATATACGTATATGTTATACTAACATGTAGGGCTAAGGGCATCTACTGTATAAGAATAGATGTCAGGATATGTATGCATACAATTTCTATGCACTTTATGTTCTAATATACATGTGTATTTTTTGCTTACAAGATGCTAGGATACCTGTGTCTTTGTAGTGTTATGATATATGAGTAGGCATCGCCATCTTCTGATGATTTGTATTACTACACACTGTGTACAAACTGTACTTCGTTGTTTCCATAAAGTGATGACTATAACAAAATTGTATAATGTTATCTAGGACTGAGGAGCCGCCTCTAATTTAGCCAATAGGGCTCATCTCTGTAACTAGAAATGTTTCTGTCTTACAGTAACCATGATAATTATCTTAGGTATATAATGCAAAACATTACGTCTTCTACCTTGGAGACCCCAGGAGACATGGAGATTCCTCGAGGTATAGGGAACATTTAGCATTGGCTTCCGGTTCCTAATGGTAAGAGCTGCTTAGAGCAACTATGATTTTCCTTTTGGTAGTAATAAACAAGCTTTATTACTCTTATGCAACATTTCTGTGATTCCTTGCATTCCCGTTATTGCCAAGAACCTGAGAGTGAGGTTTAGACCTCCTGACAACTGTAATTCCTCATTGAACTGTTTGTTTTACCTTCCTCATATTTTGTCAACTGTCTATATACCCATGATTTGGAACCTTTGTAAATGAGTTGTCAAGCTCAAAGGTATCAATTTCCGAGATTTCAATAAATAAATAAAAAATTACCTTCCTGGCCACAAGCACCCTATCCATGTGTTCGGGGGGGGGGGGGCACCTCTATATTTGAGCCTAAATGTGTTTTTCCATGGAGCAGGCTCTGCTTTATGCTTTAAAAAAATCTGAAAAAGTTGGACCTGCAGTAGGTTGTTCTTGCGAGGAGCCAGGTTCATTATTATGGGAGTTAACTTTAGAATTCTGATTTTCTTCAGCATTCCCCCTTGTACTTTTTCAGACCCCAGGTTATTTGAACAGCCAGCTCCCACACCTTGAACCCTATGACTGTCTTATCCAAATTACCAGAAACATTTTTTTGTAACAGCAGTTTGTACCATTCTCCACCCCACCCCTATTTCTGGTTGCATGTCTTGTTCTATTATGCCACCCACAAAGTGTATTGATTCATTCATGTCCAACCTTGGGTCAGTAATAGCAGCCACAACTATTGGTACAGTGACTGTACTTATATTATGGATGTCTAAAGATGTGGGTTGAAATCCTGCATTTGCCTCACTTGCCCAACCCAAAACAACATTTTCTGTACTCTTGTGTAAATCAGTACTGACAGGATCTCCAGGCATCTGAGTCCCGTTATACTCGGCCATTCCTGCTTTTGGCTTCCAGGACACAAACAGTGAGTTCTGCTAAACTAGAAAAGGATTTGTTTTGCTGCATGAGTACTGCATGCAGTTCTGGAGACCCCATCTCTGCAAAGACATAGACAGGGTGGAGGCTGTCCAGAGGAGGGCAACCAAAATGGTGCAGGGTCTGTACCAGAATTCACATGAAGAGAGACTAAAGGAGCTTAACATGTATAGCCTTGTGGAAAGGAGGGGGGGCATGATAGAAACTGTCAAGTACCTCAAGGGAATCAACAAAGTCCAAGAGGGTAGCATCTGTCAGAAAAAGAAATGTGCAAGAACAAGGGGCACAATTTGCAGATAGAGGGGGGACGGCTCAGAGGTAATGCGAGGAACTATTTTTTTCACAGAGAGGATTATGGGTGCATGGAACAGCCTTCCTGAGGAGATTGTGGAGTCAAAAATAGTGGGGGAATTCAAGAATGCATGGGACAGACATAAGGCAATTCTAGTGGGGGGTAGTAGGAAGTAGGCTATTGGTTAACTAGGATCTGCACTTATCTATTAGGTAGGAAAATGGGCAGACTAGGTAGGCCAAGTGGTCCTTATCTGCCATCAATTTCTATGTTTCTATGTTTCATCTTGGATAGTCGATATCTCTTTAACTGCTTCATTCCCAACAGGAATCCAAGTTGCTTCATCCGATGGTCCTTGCACCACATCTTGCAAGTTTAAACCCCATTCAGAATCTGGGACCCACTTCTCAGTTGAGTCTGGTGTTCAGCCAGCTCCCCTAAGGGCTCTTTCTGGTGACCAGAGCTCAGAAACATGGGTTTGTGCCAAAACAGGAGGCAGTGAAAAGTCTGTGTCTTTTTTTTTTTTTTAACTATGTTTATTCACCTCCTACCTGGGCCTCTGTCTGGCATGGACACAAAGTGCTGCAACTCTCCCATCTGCCTGAAACACTGGCAACTCCTTCGGTGGGGTGGGCACCCCTACCCTCAGCCTGACAAGCCCAATCCCTGGATCTGAGTCCCCTGGGGAGGGACCGTCATGCTCCTCTGGCACTCTATAGTGTTGAAGGCTAGCGAGCTGCAGAGGGTCCAGATCGAGTGTCCTGGTGCCCAGCACTGACGTGGAGTCATGACCTCTGGACCTGCCTTTGCCTACCAAGGCAGGAAGTGTTTTCTTGTTACTATTCCAGGTGGATCAGACATGTAAGGATGTCCAGTGCAGCACAGGCATGCTCCCACACCTGACTGCAGGATGTCAGCCGTATCTACCATACCCCATTCTGCATGCACTGTGCAGATGAGCCCTCAACCACTAGGGGCCACCAAAGCTGCGCAGTGCATGCTCTACCCTCCCTGGGGTAGGAGAGCTGCCAGACAGCCGCTCGATTAAGGTCCCCACCCCCCCACTGACCCTCAACTGCCTGAGTCCATTCCTGGACCCAGGTCGCCAGTGAGGTGTGAGGGTGGCATCCAGCACCTCAACCCTCTGTGCCACTGGGCCGATAACCAGTCTGTGTTTTGCCATCAAAAGTTCACTCTGCTCCATCAGCTGACTGTCAGGCCATGATTCCTTTGATTTCAGCTGAGAGTCAGGCAGCTCAGTGATCAATTGAGAATCAACAATATCCAACTGTCCATTTTCATATCCAAAAGTCTCATTTTTAAATTAGCTTTTCTTATGTGAAACTTCCTGTCATCCTCTGTCTTCTTACAAAGTCAGTGTCTTTTTCTTTCATTGACTTCTGTCTCTAATTCTCACTCTGCCATTAGAATACTATCTTCAGCCTCTGGAACTGAATCTCCATATTCACCGCAGACATTTGCATATTCAGGCTGTCTCTTGCATATCACTGGCCAGGGATGAAGACCTAACCTCAGCCTGCTGTGAAGCAGCCTCCTTCTCCACCAAACCAGGGTCCTCCTCCTCCTTTGATAGTGGACCAAAAGAGCCACCTTCCAAGAGTAGGGACATTTTTCAGGTGTCCTAGCTAACTTTCTTCAGTCACTAAAAACACCACCAACCACTTAATCTGGTTCAGTATGTCAGTTTGCATTTGTACTCCCCCCCCATGGGACGAGGCAGAAAATTGGCAGAATTGTCTAGCCCTCCTTTCCCAGTCAAAACAAGAATAAATCATAGAAACATAGACGGTGTCAGCAGATAAGGGCCTCATGGCTCACCTAGTCTGCCCTTTATTTCTCTTTTATCCTAATGTGACACTGTAGACCCTACTCTGCCCCCAGTTCCTCTCCCCCCTTTTTACTTCCAAGATTTCCTTGTACCTATCCCATGCTTTCTTGAATCCTATAACTGTTTCTGACCTTACCACCTCCATCGGTAGCCTGTTCCACTCGTCTACCACTTTTTCAGTGAAGAAGTGCTTCCTCACATTTCCTCCGAACCCACCCTTTCTAATTTCATAGTGTGACCCCTTGTCTTTTTGCTTCTTTTCCTTTGAAAAATGCTACCTTCCTGTAGCTTGTTTTTCCCTGTAAGGTATTTGTACATTTCTGTCATATCCCCCTTCCTCCTCCTATCCTCCAGGGAGTACATGTTTAATTCCCTAAGCCTTTCCTCATAGGTCTTCTGATGCATTCCCTGTACCATGTTGATGTCCCTCCTCTGAACCGGCTGTACCCTAACTATGTCCTTCTGAAGACAGGGCCTCCAGAACTGGACACAGTATTCAAGGTGTGGTCTCACTAGTGATCCATACAGGGGTATTATTACCTCATTCCTTCTGCTGGTGATGCCCCCATGCATCCGGTTGGCCTTCCCCACTGCCTTGTCACATTGTTTTGCAACCTTTAGGTCATCTGTAATGACCACCCCCAGGTTCTTATCTGGATCTGTGACTGTCAGTGCCCCTCCCACCAGTTTGTATGCTGCCCTTGGGTTTTTGTGCCCCATGGGAGCGATTCTGCAAGGGGTGGGAAGTACACACCAATGGTGGTATCCCACTCGCTTAGCACGCACCCACAAAAAGATGTGTGGTGGCTGTATTCATGTCCTGCGGCCACTGCACAGTCCCCTTCTGTGGCCCCACCCCCTGGCACAGGTGTGTGGGGGCTGTACAGCGAACATTGGCCAGCATCTAATGGGATGTCTGGACTCGGTCTACCACTGGATCCCTTGCATTGTGCCATGGACACAGGGATAATTGGCGGGTCCATGAACAAAAACACCAGGCGTGTGCCCGGGCAGCTGCCCCCAGCCTTTCGTAGTGGTCCAGGCTGGCTGGGACAACTTGTCAGGAAAGCCCTACATTGTTTACTGTTGCTAGTGGTATACCATCGAGGGGGGACATGCAGTGGCTGCAACTGCCCCTGGAACTTGTAGCCTGTATCCCCCCTTGCCCAACACTCCTTGTTTTCTCAAATAGAATAGGGCTCGGGCATTACCCCTGGACTGGCCTCCAGACCACCCATGTGTGGAGCTCATGGGCTGGCCAGGGGATTCGGTGCATAACAGCTCCGCACCTCTGTGGAGAATGGGGCACAGGGGGCACGGTGGCTACGGAGTGTCTATGTGCCTCTGATACATGGCCTGTAGCCACTCCACACCAGGGAGAATAGGGCCCTATATGCATTATGTTGCAATTTTTTTGTGTTGAAACTTAGCTGCCAATTTCTTGAGCATTCTTCCAGCTTTTTAAGATCCCCCCTCATTCTATCCACGCTCCCCCCCCCCGTGTGTCCACTCTGTTACAGAGTTTTGTGTCATCTGCAAAGAGGTATACCTTTCCCTCCAGTCCTTCAATAATATCACTGATAAAGATATTGAAGAGGACTGGGCCTAGTACTGATCCATGTGGCACCCCACTGGTCATTTTGCCTATTCCAGAGTGGGTCCCATTTACTACCACCCTCTGAGTCCTATTGCTCAGCCAACTCTCTACCCATTTAGTGACCTTAGTACCCACTCCTATTCTCCTCAGCTTGTTTATCAGTCTTCTATGAGAAACAGTGCCAAAGGCCTTGCTGAAATGTAGATAGGCCATGTCCACTGCCCCTACCTGATCCACTGCCCTGGTTACCCAGTCAAAAAACTAGATCAGATTAGTCTGGCACAACCTCCCTCTGTGAAGTCATGTTGCCTTGGATCCTGAAGCCCACTGGTGATAAGGTATTCACTAATACTTTCCTTTAACAGTGATTCATTACCTTATCTACCACTGATGTCAAAGTGACATGCCTGTAGTTTCCTGCCTCCTCCCTATTCCCCCTCTTTTGTAGAGGGACCATATCTGCCCTCCTCCAGTCCTCCGACACCACCCGTTTCAATTGACAGGTTGAACAGGGATATCAGATGTGCTTCAGCTCCTCTCTGAGTTCCCTCAGTATCCCAGGGTGCACTCCGTCTGGCCCCATTACCTTGTCCACCTTTAGCATCGTTAGTTCCCTAAGGACCCTTTCCACTGTAAAAGGACTTGTGTCCACCTCACTGTCCCTAATGCCCCTGTACTTTAACACTGGCCTGTCTCCTGCCCCTCTTCTGTGAACACTGAACAGATGTAATTGTTCAGTATATTACCGGTTTGGTAATTCTCCCCTACACTACACCCTCCTTCATCCTTCAGTCTTGCTATCCCTCCCCTGGTCTTTCTCTTTTCATTTATGTACCTAAAAAATGTTTTCTCCCCTCTTTTCACTGACTTGGCAGTCTTTTCCACTGTTTGCACCTTTGTGCTCCTAATTGCCTTCCATGCCTCCCTTTGCTTCTTCTGGTAACTTTCCCTGTCCCCCTCTGCTTGTGTTACTTTGTATCTTCTAGATCCCAGTTTTTTTTGCTTTTACTTTCTCTGCCACCTCCTTTTCCTTTTGCCCTTGCTAACCTGCCTGACAAGAGATTTGTATCCTTCTCATTGCCCTCCTTTATTTTAGCCCACTGTTCCTTGACTCCCCCCCCATTTTCCCTAACTTTGCCAGGCTGTCCCACAGGCATTCACCCATTTTCTTGAAGTCAGCCCTCCTGGTCTAGGACCCTCACCCTAGAGTGATTTGATTCTGATCCAGATTTTATATCAAACCACATCAAACAGTCCCCTATTGTGATTTCCATGACCCTGTCCCTGTTCGACAGCACCAGATCCAGTAATGCCTCCTCTTGAATGGGTCCCACAACTAGTTGCCTAAGAAATGCCCCATGCAGGGAGTCTAGGTTGTTCTTACTCCTAGTTGATGATGCAGCGGGGAGATTCCAAACCACATCCTGTAGATTGAAGTCCCCTTCTAGCAATACTTCTCCCCTGTGAGCCATTTTTTTTAAAATGCTAGCATCATATTGTATCTTTATCTACCTCATCCATCTGAGCTGGGCGCCCGAGGTCTGTAGATTACTCCTATGTGGATAGCTGTCCTAGTCCTCCTCTCCAGTGTGACCCACAGTGCCTCCCCTCTCCCACTGTAGTTTTAGTTTATTTATTATATTGGAAAAGCATGTGAGCAAAAATTGTCCATTTTCACAAGCATCGAGTTTTGACATGAACAACAGGAAATTACACAACTGGTGGCAAAAAATAAGTGGTACACAATGTAGGGACAGGGGACAGGATTAAGGACATTTTCGATGTGATACAACAATATAACAATTTAACAGTATAACAATTTAACATTTCAACATGGGAGTTACAGTGCAATTATAGGAACTGTGCATGACAAGATTTATTACTAGAGCTCAAGTGCGAAACTTAACAGCATATTAAAACAGAGCATTAAAACATTTACAAGTGCTTAAGTCATAAAGTGCTTGAAAACATACCTGAGAATCCTACCTCTGTAGATAATGGAGGGTAGCAGTTTTGTGTTAAGGGAGGATTAAAAGAGGGAGGCTGGTGGGAGAATCACTAAGAGGGACATTTGCAGATGGCGGACTGAAAAAGGTGGGCCTTAAGGTTATAAATGAAGGAGGCAAGAGAGGGGCACTCGGTGATATCAGGGGAAGACTGTTGTACAGCTTGGTTCCTTTGTAGGCAAGTGTGTTTTGGCCTTAGGTGGCCTGACTGGAGGGGAAGAGGAATTTCTGGTGGTTCGAGGGTGGGAGGGTGGATATTTCTGTGGTTTTTATGTTGTCTTTTACATAAAGAGTCACTCATCCCCTTTTCTACCTACCCTGTCCCTCCTAAATAGTATATACCCTGGAATGGTGATTTCTGTCCTGATTTTCATTGCACCAGGTCTTAGTTATATCAATTATGTCTCGGTCTGAATCTACCATGGTAGCTTCTAGGTCAGCAAATTTGTTGCTTAGACTTCGAGCATTTGCACACATGCCTGTCCAGGTTGTGTTGTCATCCCCATCCCTTTTCCTGTTTGCCCAACCTTTGTTTCCTTTGTTTGCCCATTATACTTTTCAGTTCCAATTGTTTCCACTACCCTATGTCTATCTATTTTATTTGCTTCCTTTACTGGCTTTATTTCCTCATTATTCTCGCTATTGGCCTCAAGAACTAGTGTGCTGGGGGAAGTACATGTCTTCTTTCTTCCTACCTCCTTCCCCCTTGGCCAGTTTAAATCTGTGCCCATGTAACATTTAAACTGTTCACTAAGGACTATGGTCCCTTCCCTGGATGGATGTAGACCGTTGCCTTCCCACCAAGTGCGTACCCAGTCCCCAGTGAAGCGAAGACCTTCCTTTCTGCACCAGCTCCTCAGCCATGTGTTGAATTCTCTGGTGTGGAGATCCCTAGCTTCCCTCTTGCTGTGGAAATGCAGAACCTCTGAGAAGGGCACAGAACTTGCTCTCTGCCCAAGGCCCCTCCCCACCTCCCTAAACTCCTCTTGCAACTTTCCTATCCCTGACTTGTCCCTAGCCAGATCATTGTTCTCAAATGGACACTGACATCCAGCTCCTCTCTCATTGCTCTCATCCTAGCGAACCTCTGCATCCTCTCTCCATCCCTTCCAGCTGTGCCTACAGGTAGGCATTTCATCTCCCTCTCCCCCCTTTCTGTCCCCAAATCAACTCCCTGACTGTCAAGTCCCACACCAGGAGTTGCTTCCTTTTCCTCTGACATCTCCTGCCACCCTCCCTTGGGGCTCCGTCACGGAGGACTTGCCCATTCCTCCATGGTCACAACTGCCGATGCCACTGTGGGGTCCTCCCACTCCTCCAAGACAGTGTAGGAGTTCCTTAGTTGCACCAGATGTGGAATGTGCCTCTGTTCCACTGACTCCACCCTTCCTGAGCCTGCCTTAGTCCACCCATCTCTCTTACTAGGCAACCTCAGAGGTTGTAGAAGTAGATTTGGTGGCCACTGGGTGGGAGCGGAGAGTCCCTGAATCCTAGCAAACTCAGCTCAGAGACTAGTAACCTCCATCCTCAGCCCAGAGAGGTGCCTACAGATGGGGCAGCACTGCAGTTTCCAGAAGGAACTCCTGAAGACTGCCACCCCACAGCGACTGCATTGCACCACTCCCAACAGTTCCCCCTTCTACTCTGTCTCTGCTCTGTTCTGATCTGCGAAAAAACTGTTTTTTTAGTTTACCTTTCCCCTCAGCACAGATAAAAATAGGATATGTGTTTCGAATATAGCCTGCAACCCCTCAGTACATCCAGTAAATGCTCACCACCCCATCACCAAATCAATGCCCACAGTAAGTAAGCCCTTAACACAAAACTTATAGTAAGTAAGCAAGTATCACAAAATCACAGAACTCCTCAATGCACTCAGTAAGTGAGCCCCACACAAGTCCCCAAACCCCTCTATTCACACAGTAAGAAGCCCCCAATTTAATATTATACAGTAATCCCCTCAAGGTACCCAGTAAGTAGGCTGCCAACACAAACCCCCCAATGCACACAGTAAGTAAGCATTTAACACCAAATTACAGTAAGCTTTTATCACAGAATCACACAACCCCTCGATGCACTTAGTGCACTCTGTAAGTGAGCCCCCACACAAGTCCCCAAACCCTTCTATTCACATAGTAAGAAGCCCCCAGTTCAATTATATAATCCCCTCAATGTACCCAGTAAGAAGGCCCCAACACCCCAATGCACACAGTAAGTGAACCCTTAACACAAAATTACAGTAAGTAAACCCGTATCACAAAATCACACAACCCCTCGATGCACTCAATGCACTTTGTAAGTGAGCCCCAAAACAAGTCCCCAAAACCCTCTATTTACACAGTAAGAAGCCCCCAATTCAATATCACAATCCGCCCAATACACACAGTAAGTAAGCCCCCAACACAAAGTCACACTTAGCTGATTTATCACTGCTCGTCAATCAATGCCTCTGTTGCCTTCTGGCTTCACTGCACTTCTGCTGTGACTCCCAATTATTTCCTTTTGCTTTTTTTAACTCCTGTTTATCCTATTGGGCTGGTGAGGGGTTGGGAGGAAGGGCCAAAAAAAACGGCTTCCAATGTCCTGACTGCAGCTGTGCCTCAGTGGTCCATCTGGCTGCTGCTCAATTTCTCTGGCATGTAAGACAGCACTCCCTGATTTGAATTTTGCACCCCTTTTCCTCTTTTGTTCCTTCTCCTCAATTGGTTAATTAATTCCCTGACTGTGTTTTAGATGCTGCCTGACCTCCAACTTCTGTTGCTCCTCTTTAGTTAGTGCTTTAAAGCACTTGAGCTCCTTCCTCCTTTACAGGCTATGTCTCCTGCCTCTTCTCCCTTGGAAAAAAAAAACATCTGTGGCATCCTTCGACTCAGCTGCAGCTTCCAATGCCCTGATTGAAGCTGTCCCTTGGTGGTCCATCATTCAACAAAATAAGCTTTATCTCTTTCTTTATCTGTCCTTCTCCCTGTCAGCATCTCTGTCTGTCTGTCTCTCTCTCTCTCTCTTTCTCTTTCTCTAATTCTTCAAGCACACCAGAGCTTGTGGACCAACTCCATCTCAAATCCACTGGGTGCTTGTTCAATTCCATGTCAACCTTAAGATATGGAAATCTTACCAAATTCATCAATGTGATATATTATATACCAAGAATATACATTATGACTAGCAAAAGAAGTAGAAATCCTCAATCAGGCTATGAACTTCCTTCTTTACCTGGTACTTCTACATTTACCATGTCCGCTAATAGGTAAGGAGTTTTTGCATCCTTTTTCAAATCCATGGTGGCCATGACCCTGACCAAATGTCTCTGCTGTTCTAACCAGACATCCCTACCCATTTCCCCCTTTCATCTATCTCTCACTTCATTTTCTCACATTTTACCAAAAGGATTTCATCTATAAGAAAGAAATTATTTTTATTTAGAATTTAATGTGAAAAAGTACAAAATCATACATTTGGGGGTGCAAGAACCCAGGGAAGGATTACATGATGGGGGAAGGGGGACTGATGGTCACCAAACAGGAAAGGAATTTAGGGGTAATCATATGATGACCTAAAGATGGCCAAACAATGTGCCAAGGCAGTGGAGAGAGCCAATTGGATGCTGGGGTGCATAGGAAGAGGTATCACCTGCAGAAGGAAGAAGGTGGTGATGCCACTCTACAGATCATTAGTGAGGCCTCATTTGGAATATGGTGTCCAGTTCTGGAGGCCACATCTCCATAAGGATGTAGACAGGGCAGAGGCAGTTCAAAGAGGGGCAACAAAGATGGTGCAGGGCCTGCACCAAAAGTCATGTGAGAAAAGACTGGGACACCTCAATTTGTATACCCTGGAGGAGAGAAGAGACCGGGGAGATATGATAGAAACCTACAAATATCTAAAAGCCATAAATAGGATACCAGAGGGTAGCATCTTTCAAAAAAAGATGTCTAGGAATGAGGGGGCATGACATGAGGCTGGAAGGGGGTAGACTGAAGGGTAGCATGAGGAAGTATTTCTTCACAAAAAGGGTGGTGGGGGGATTCAAGTAAGCATGGGACAGGCATAGGGTAACCCTAGCAATAGGAATGAGGAGGTAAAGTCAGCTATCAAGTAGGGTCTGTGGCTTTTACAGTAGGCAGGAAAATGGGCAAATTAGATATGCCTGGCGGTTCTTATCTGCCGTCAATTTCTATGTTTCTATATTTATTTCATCCTGTCTTCCTAACCTTTTCCTGTACACATATGCCACGATCAACACACTTTCTCACACTAGTACCTTCTTCAGTACACTAAACTACTACTGTCTCATCATAAACTTCCTCCATGACTCCCTCAAAGGGGTCAACATCTCTATATCCCTGCCCTCCCATGAGGTGCAGGCCCTGGTAGTTAAAATTCGGTCGGAAACTCTGGGAAGTCCCTTCATATCGTGACAGTATATATTCCACCCTAGAACCAGAAACCAGCCTTCAATGCTATTACCACCTGTCTATCCCAGCTTCCAGACATGCTGAGATCTTGACTATGGGGGAGTTTAACATCAATTGACAGTCGCCCATGACCCGCCCTTATAAGGATGCTATAGCAGCTATGAACTTTAACCAAGTAGTACTGTCGCCATGTGGCTGAATCCTAAAACTGGAACATCCAAGCTGCTGGACCTTATACTTACAAATCGCCCATACAGATTCTCTAAGATCACTGTACTCAGGGATGCCCTAAATGACCACTCCCCCTTACTATGCATGTGGTCCAATAAGGCCAGTAAGTCCCCCCATAAGTTTATTTACCAGCGTTGACTAAAAATGGGATCCCTTCAGCAATTCAAACATGTCCTTAGGAACTGTGAATGGTCTCCCATTGACACTGCCAGATCTGAGGACACTGCTGTATCCCATTTGATTTCCACTTTCAATGCTGCCTGTGACCGCTCTGCCCCAATCACTAAACAGGTTGTCAAAGGTCCTAATATACCCTGGATCACACAGGCCCTTCTGGACCTAATGCACCACCGGGACAACCTTTGGCATAAGGCCCTCAATTCTGGTCTACCTGCTGACAGGCAACAGTATAGGGCAGCCAGAAATAAATGCACTTGGGAAATTCAAAAAGCTAAGGCTGCTCACTACCAGGAAACACTCTTATCCACATGGGGCTTGGGCCAAAAATTCTGGAACATAAAATAACTCAATGGCAAAACTGTGTTCCCCCTGCCCTCACAATTCATTGTTTACAGAGCCCCTTCCCAGGACCCCCTAACAATAGTTAACATCCTTAAGACCACATTCTTGGACCTCAGTAGTGTACTTCCTCCTAACTTCTTCGACCCTTCTACGCACGCTCTCCACTCACCCCCTCTGACTAATGTTCCCCCTTTCAGGTCCAGGGCTGTCTTGCCCTGCCTATTTATCAAGAGTGCTGGGTAAAACATGGCATAGTGGTGACTCCATGAACCTAAAACTATTTCATCTGGCACTGGATGTTGTCCTTAACCTCCTTACCAATATTCTCAAACTCTAGCTTTGTCTTTGCCAGTTCCTCTCCCACTGGAAATCGGTTGTTATCGCCCCCATCTGTAAAGATGGTGACCGTATCTCTCCTCCCCAACCCCTAAGGCTCTCGAAAGAATTGTCTTGGACCATCTTAACGAGTACCTGTCTAAACATGACCTCCTATGCAGGAACCAGCATGGAAATGGTGCAGAGAGAGGCTACTAAGATGGTACATGGACTGCATCACAGGTCATATGAAGCAAGAATCGGGGAGCTGAGTCTATACTCCCTTGAGCAGAAAAGAAACAGCGAGGATATGATTAAAACATTTAAGTATGTGAGTGAATTTAAAGCAGCTCAGACAGGCAATCTATTTCAACAGAACATGGCAGCACACACAAGAGGGCATGATATGAGACTGGTAGAAGGAAGGTTCAAAAGCAACCTCAGGAAGTACTTCTTCACAGATAGAGTGATAGGCCCATGGAACAGCCTGCCCCTGGAGGTGGTAGCATCAAAGACAATCAGGGAGTTCAAACTCACATGGGACAGACATAAAGGACAATTTAGGACAAAGGCTGCATAGGTAGGGGGTAGTTTCTAGGGCAGACTAGATGGATCGCATTGTCCCCATCTGCCTACGCTTTTCTTATGTTCTTATGTTCAGAAAGGGCAACAGCATAACCACTGCCCTTCTAGAATTCACCACCTTTATCCATAAAGCCCTGGAACCCAGATACCTAGTTGGGTCTGTATACATAGACCTGACTAAGGTGTTCGATACAGTAAATCATGCCCTTCTGCTAGAGTCTCTACCCTACCTGGGCCTAACTCCTGATACCATCACCTGGATCAAAAACTACCTCAGTGGAAGATCCCGAGTCAAATTAAACACCACCCTATCTTCCTGCTTACCTGTCCACTCCAGCATTCCCCAAGGATCAATCTTGGGCCTGCTACTTTTTAGCCTTTTCCTGAACTCTCTTCCCAATGCCAGTTCTGGTCAACTGCAACTGTATGCAGATGATGCAGTACTTTACTGCAGTCACCCTGACCTTCCCCCTCTTCAAAGTGCCTTCCAGATCACGTTCACTGAGTCTGAAGCTTGGTTCACTGAACATAAACTGGTCTTAAATTACAAAAAAAACAAAGTTATGGTCTTCACACATCAACAAAATAAATGGAGGAACACTCCCCTCTGCATCCTGAACTGCCAGCACTCCCCTCTACAACAAGTGCCCTCCTTGAAATACCTGTGGGTCACCCTCGATTCCTCACTTACTTATCACAATCACATCCACCACCTTAGCTCAGCTATAAATAGCAGACTTGGCCTTCTCTACAGACCTAAAATGGTGTCTGCCTCCTGAGGCACTCCACATGGCCTTAACTTCCTCTGTCCTCTCCTTGGTAGACTATATGATTGTCTGTTATGTGTCTGCCGACCACTCTGCTCTCCACAGTGTCAGAGTTGCCATGAATAGAGCCTGCTGGCTTGTAACAAGGTGTGACAGACAGACCCACATGTATGACCTCTATCAGATCACCAATTAGCCAAATTGTGATGGGAGGCTCAAATGCCAAACCTGCCTCACAGCCAAAAAGGACACCTGTAGCCTCCTACTCCATCCCCAATAGCCTTGTATAACCTGCCCTAGTCCCCTGTGCTACACAAAGATCCACCTATTTGCACTGTACATTCCTGTGTATATTTTAATGCTGTGTACAACTGTTATTAACAATTGCACCGTGTGTGGACATACTATGACTACTCTGTGCTACAACTTTGTTACTTAATTAGTATTCAATGTATTGTTTTAATCCTATGATGAATTATCTTTTATATTGCCTTTGATACCATGATGTGGAGCCTTCGCAAAGGAGTCTCTGACTAAAAGGTTTGTAATTCTGATCTGTTCTAAATAAAATAAAAATAAATAAAACACCCGTGATCCAAATATTTGCTCATACTACAACCCTATTACAATATTCCTTCACTAAGTAAAATACTTGAGAAAGCTTCACAGTCTGACCTGTCTATCTATCTTGCTAAGAAGACCCTCAAGTGATTTCAGTAGGATTTGTGCTCAAGCCATAGTACTAAGATTGTATTCTTCTGGGTGAGCAATTACCTTTTTTCTCTGAAATAACAAAGGTTCTGTTTCCCTTTTCATTTTCCTTCGCTTTCATGCTGTCACCAGTATGCTGAACTTTTGGGCTTTTCTATTTTTTGGTTTTGTGGATACCTGTCAAATTGCTCATCAATTCCTTGAGATCTACTGTATTGTCATATAAAGAATTTGATATACCCCTTGGATCTTGACGGGCAGACTGGATGGACCATGGAATCTTTTTCTGCAGATGAATATTCTATCTTCTAAATTATTTCTGTCTCCAGGATTGCCTTGCTGCTCTTCTCTTTTTGGATTTCCCTTTTTCCCCCAGTTCATCAAATCCTTGAGATCTATTATCATATAAAGAATTTGATATACCCCTTGAATCTTTCTTTCATTCTTTGTTCCCTCACCTTGTCCATATGTCTCAAGGAAGTAAATTAATGGCTCCACCTAAATCCATACAGCTTACTGTCCCTATCTAACACTGAAGTGCTACTCTGGTAATAGCAGTGTACTCTACTGAACCTCTTCCTCACCTAGGAACACAATTACAATGTATGGTGGAATGCATCTGTGCATAGAAATCCATGTCTGTCATAGCTTTGTTGGGTTCCACCACCTCGTTCTACAGTTATACAGCAATGGTCATTACAGCAACAGCAAATTACCAGTGGTGACCATGTCACCCGGCAATTGTGCCACCCAACTGCTGCCACAAACAAAGAACAGGTGCACATCCTGGCTGTTTGAGGGGGGCTTCACCCCTGCGCCCCTGGTAAATATTATAATCACCTCCAGGATGGAGGTGTAGTGGGGAAAGAGCAAGACACCCCAGGGTTGGCAATGATAGTGGGTGCTGCAAAATCCCGATCACTGGAAAGACTGTTGATTGGGTTGCAGTGCCGACATTGCCGTCGATGTAAGGGTTTTGCCATGTTGTCAGCGTTTCGCTTTTTTGTGCTACTGCAGTGACATCAATATGCTGGTGTGCTGCATTGTTGATGACACTACTGCAGCACAGCACTGTAGAATGCCACCACACAGCCGCATTCCTCTAGTCAATTGAGCTGGAAGCTCATTTTTTAAGACTGAACCTACAGAAACAGCAGGAGCTGCAGTCACTAGCTGCACAATGATCAATAATTTGAGTCCACCACCAACCCTCGAGTGCCTTCCCCAACTGCTAGTTCACTGAAAGAAATGGAATGTCAAAAATGTGTATGGATGTCCATACACTACAGAAGATCATGAATGGGCATCGATTCACTGGCAAGCCTGTGTCTTCATCTCAAATTTCTATGGCAACCAAGGAATCTCTCAAGCTTTTCTCTTGAGGTTCCTGGTTGCCATAGAAACCTCTTGATGCAGACACAGGCTAGTTGTGTATGGCTGCCCATATATTGTCTATAGTCATATCCTCTATGACTTAGACAGCATATATTCATTTTTTGTTTGCAACCCTTTGGTTTATCCCTTGATTTGGAACTTTATTTTTCTCACTGTGGGCTCTGTCCATGAAACCATGCAAATTGCATGCAGACAACAGTGGGAAGTGGACACAGAGGTGCTGCACCCTTGTCACAAGTACACCTGCAAGAGGTCACATGCCCAAGACTGGAATGGGCCGAGGGCCATGGATGGCGTATGTTGTGTGGTACTACCATCAGCTCCTGCTCCAGCAATTTCTTGGGGAACCAGGTGGCAGTCTTGGTGGTGGACATCTGTGACAACTATGGGGTGCTGTATGGTGTGAAGTTCCTGAAAACCCCAGTGCGTATCAAGGTCAGGATATGTCGGCTATCCAGGTAGCTGTCAACATCACCAGTCCAGAGGCACAGACACTTGTGGCAATCAAGCACAAGTGGCATAACTTCTGGTCAGCCTTGAAGAGAAAGCTGGCCACCATGGAACTGGCACAATACAGCAAAGGGGGGGTGATCACCCATGCAAATGTCAACACTGTCCCCCATTGATGGGATGGTGGGCCAACACCCTCTCCAACGTTGGCTTATGTAGGGAGATGGATGACATTGACATTTTACCAGGTATGTTGCACAGTGCAGGGGACACAGGATGGAGGTACTATATATTGTAGGATGAGCATAATGCCACTACCCTCCTTTCTGAAAATTCTCCGGTTCTGGCAAAAATATTTCCTGGGGAAGACTTCTCAGATTTCACATTGGTGTCTCAACTTATCCCATCTTAGAGACCCAGGGCAGGATTTTCAATTCTTTGAGAATGCCACAAGCCCCTGGTGCTCCAAACATATGACGCACGGGGCTTGCGGCATTCCCCTGTCGGTGATCAGGATTTTTCATCCCTTGTGCCAATCACTGCAGCTTAGACCACAGTTTTGTGGTCTAGTGTACGCCACCCTTGGGAGGCTAAGTAATAGTGCTTGCATCTGAGTATTGGCGCAAGCAGCCGTAAAGCATGGAAACAGTTGCAACTGTACCCGAGAATGTAAATTTGGGTGCAGTTGCAGCAAAGGTGGTTGGTGCACCGCAAATGTTAAAGTCTGGTGGCACAGGGCTGAATGCAAGTCCTGTGCACATGTTTGAAAATCCTGCCCTCAGAGTTTATACAGTTAGTGCAAGACCATATTCCATCTGTATACAGGAAAATGCCAATGCGAGAATTTCCTTCCTACAATCATCTGGGATAATCTTAAATGTGTTTTATGGGGTGACACTATTACATTTTCAGTGAGGAGAAAGAAGAAGAGGGAGGAAAAATTTAAGGAATTACAGTCATAATTATAGGTCTCATAGGTAAATACAGAGCCATATAGACGTTAGTCCTTTTGCTCGCCATTTAGTTAATAACCCCGAATATTTTGTATGAATAGAAAGCTATCTAATCTGTTTTTAAATGTATTCACAGTATCGCTAGCTACTACTTCTAAGGGTAATTTATTCCAAATATTAGTGGCCCTCAGCATGAGCCAGGATTTCCTTTTATTCGTTTTTTGGACATTCAACAAATAATTATAGTGGGTGAGATCTGGTATTATATATAGGTTCCCTGTATTTCAAGCCAAGTAGTTCCCATAAATCTGGATCGATGGTTGATTTATATATTAAACACATATCTTCCCTTAAACATCTATATTCCAAGGAATACAGTTCTAAAGTGTTTAACCTTGTTGTATACTCTAAGCCTTTGACCTCTTGTATGTATCTGGTGGCTCTCCTTTGAACTCTCTCGAGTGCCACTATTTCAGTCTTACCCATGGGTGACCAGAACTGCGCACAGTAATCCAGGTGGGGCCTCACCAAGGACATATACAGGGGCAGGAGAACATCCCTACTTCTTGATGTAATGTGCTTATTGATACAGTGTAGAATACTGCTCGATTTTTTAATAACTGCATTACAGTGTGTTTTAAATGATAAATCATTCGTAATCATAATTCCCAAGTCACTCTGTTGTTCGATGATACTAAGTATTTTACCACCAAGTATGTAGGGTAACTGCTTGTTTGCCTTCCCAAAATGCATAACACAACACTTGTCTACATTAAACGTTAGTTTTTTCTCTACTGCCCAAAGTTCCAGTGTATCTAATGCTTTCTGTAGTGCTATAGCGTCATTTTGGTTATTAATTGGAAATCCAACCCTGGTGTCATCAGCAAACTTGGAAACCCAAACTCCATTATTGACCTTCAATGTATGTATTGAACAAGCAAGGCCCCAAGACAGATCCCTGGGGAATCCCGCTCGTCACTTCGTTTATGTAAACTGATTGTTTCCTGGAGGTAAGCCATGCATCCACCCATTTGGTTATTGTTCCTGGTAGGCCATGCAATATTAATGCATCGATGAGCTCGCCATGAGGGACCTTATCAAAGGCCTTTGAGAAGTCAAGATATACCACATCCACAGGTAGCCCCTCTCCCAGTGCCCTGCTGACCCTTCCATAGAATTCCAGGAGGTTGGTCTGGCAGGACCTTCCAGTGGTAAAACCATGTTGGACGGGGTCTACCAAGTCTGTCTCCTTGATGTGTTCCATAATATACTCTTTTAGGATACCTTCAAATATTTTTCCCAGGACTGACGTCAGACTAATGAGTCTGTAGTTGGATACGTCATGTTTATTCCCTTTCTTATGTATGGGAATCACACTTGCCTGCCTCCAAGCCTACAAAACCATCCCTTTTCTCAGTGAAGTTTGAAAGATTACTGTCAGGGGTCCTGCCAAAAGGTCTGCCAGTTCTTTAATTATTCTTGGATGAATTCCATCCGGACCTTGGGATTTATTTTGATCGATTTTAAGTAGCCTTTTGAGTATATCTTCACTAGTTATCAGTGATTCTATGTTTAATATAGTTGGCAGGTGTTCAAGTTTAGGGGAGGATTTGTTATTGAATACTGATATAAAGAAGTCATTGTACAACTGGGCTGTGTGGGACTGGTCTATGATTGTTTTACCATCATTAGTGTGTAATGGGCCGATAGGTCTGTAAGTTCCCTTTTTATTATTAATATACGCGTAAAATGATTTGTAATTATCCTGGACTTTTGTTGCTAATTTTAATTCAAATTTAGATTTAGCTTCTTTAATACATTTTTTGGACTTTTTTAGTAGGGCTTTGTAAGTATTCCACCATGTGTTACTTCCTGATTTTTTAGCCTTGTAAAAAGCTCCATTTTTTTTCTTTATCAAAAGTCATTTTAATTTGGACATCCGTTTAGGTTTACTTTTATTGGTGACATCTGTTTTCTTTATTAAAGGGGTGAAGGTTTGAGTGGCAAGGGTTATTTTACCCACAAAAAGATCCCACATAGACTCGAGTGTTTTGTTCTGGAAGTCCTCAACCCAATTCCAATTTTTTAGAAATAATCTCATGCTAGTAAAGTCAGCTTTATTGTAGTTAAATTTGCTAGTCCTGCTTTTATTATTATCGGATGATATGTCGAAGGAAAAATAAACCATGGAATGGTCACTGGATTCAAGAGGAGCTATAACTTTACAGGGTGATATAATATCCTCTAAATTACTTAATACTAGGTCTAATATGTGGTTGTTTCTGGTATTTAAGTTAACCCATTGGTTCATCCCTGATAGTAAACATGTTTCCAAATATCGTGATTCTATGGTATTACTTGTCTGTAGGGTTGTCCAGTTTATACCTGGTAGATTGAAATCTCCAACTACCACATTATTCTTTGTTCTACCTATAGTGTCCAGAAAATCTAGAAGTTGTTCCTCTTGACCTGTTGTTATGGATGGGGCTCTATATATTACTCCAATGTTAATGGCATGTGAGTAGCGGGGAGATATTTTGACCCATAGAACTTCTATTTTGTCCCATTTGGATGTATCAATTTCTTCGGAATCTATTTTGTCAGAAATGAATAAAGCCACTCCCCCACCTTTTTGGTCCTTCCTATCCTTATGGTACAAACTAAAACCATTTATTTGTTTATCCCATGAATCATTTGGGTTCCACCAGGTCTCGGTTATGGCACATAATCTTATGTTTAATTGTTCAAGGGTTAATTTTAATTTGTCCATTTTATTATTTAAGCTCCTGGCGTTTAAAGAAAGGAAATTATATGGGGTACAATCGTGTGTATCTGTATTTAGAAGGGAAGCAATTGGCCTACCTTCCCCACCCCACCAAGTTTAAATTTACTTCTAAAGTATGTCTAAGATGGTGGGCAAAAATTTGTTTCCCCCTTCTGACCCTTATAGACCCTTCAAGAATTCTTAACGCCAGGTGGCATATCATTCAAAGCCTAGAAGTAAGAGGTTAAACAGTGGCTGCAAAAACTTACAGAACAAAAAATAAAGCAACAGTTACTTTATTTAAAGCTTTCTCATTATGAGGGAGGTCATAGGAGGGCAAAGAATCTGGCACGCAGGTTTCAAATGGCTAAATCTAAGACTTGCGTATCTACTAGGTTTGACCTTCAAACTGGTCGTTTACTCTCGAAGCCAACAGAAATTCAGAATGTCTTAGCTAAGTTCTATGCTACACTTTATATGGCAGAACCATCTCCTCCACTGGTGCAGGTAGACTGATACCTTGCTAATTTACCCATCCCAAAATTAACAGAACAGCAGGCCGATTTCTTGTTGGCCCTGATGCAAACAACAGAGGTATTGGAAGCCTTTAAAACATGGAAAACTTTTAAATCACTGGGCCCCGGTGGTTACCCCACAGAATTTTATAAGGCTTTTGCCCAGCACTTACTACTAGCCTTACTTTCAGCCTTCTGTTCTATTCAATCAGGAATGTTACCGCTCTCATCCTGGCAGTACACCACTATTGCAGAAATCCTGAAACCACTGAAAGACCCTAGGTATCCTGTGTCATACTGTCCAATATCCATGCAAAATTAAGATTATAAATTATTCAACTCAGTTTTGGCTCAGAGAATTAGTACATTTTTACCCCAATTAATTGACCTGGACCAGGTTGGCTTTGTGAGGCAGCGACAGGCTCAAGATGCAGCTAGCCACACTTTTCTTCTCTTAGAATACGTAGTTACTCGCCAGGTATCATAAGCCCTTTTAGGACTCAACTCCGAAAAGGTGTTTCACAGGGTCACCTGACCCTTTATATGGGCAACCCTTTCTCGCTTTAGTTTTCACTCTAGATACATAATGCAACTTCAAAACCTTTACCACTCCCTTCAAGCTTATGTTAAGCTGGACAGCTCCCTTTCCGACCGATTTTCCCTTTCCTAAGGAAACCATCAGGGCTGTCCTCTTTCTTCTTTACTGTTTTTATTATACCTGGAACCCCTGGTGGCAGTGATTCATTTTCATCCACAGATTGAAGGTATTCCAATAGGAGGGCGCTCTTTTAAGATATCACTTTTTACTGACGATGTTTTATTAACTTTGACCTCCTCCGAGAAATCAAGCCCAGCGGTCAGGGATCAGTTGCAGTGTTTTTTGCTGCTCTTGCTGGTTATAAAGTTAATGAGCAAAAAACTGATGTCCTTCTTTACAATTTTAAACCATTGATAACCCTTAAGAATCAGTTCCCCTTTAAATGACATAACACAGAAATAAAATATTTAGATGTCAAAATACCCACAAATCTGATTCATATGGAGTTACTAAATTTTGAACCCCCTTACCCAGCAGCTATCAAATGACCTATGTAACTGGTCCCAACTCCCTATGGGGCTGTTAACTCAGGTGGAAACAATTCAACAAAATATTCTCCCTAGAATTCTGTTTTTTTTATTTTTTCAAATGTTACCAGTTATGCCAAGCAGAACCTATTTCCAGACTTGGAGTAGATTAGTATTGTAGTTTATTTGTTGGGGTGCCTCTCCTAGAATTTATTTCCCACTTCTTCAGCTCCTGAAAGACAAAGGTGGCCTAAACCTCCTGGATTTATATCATTACGCCCTGGAGTCTCAGCCTCATACTGTGTTAGGCTGGCTCATCCCATCTTACAGGACCCATTGGAAGTACGTAGAGTTTACTAATAATGATTTACATGACCTGGCACCCTATGTATTAGGAAATCCCCCCAAGGTGTAGGCCATTAGCTAAATTCCCACAATATATTGTGGAAGCACTCAGATGCTGGCTGAGGATTTCGGAGAAGTATTTGACATGGACTAAAAGGACATTTCTGACCTTGCTAGCATATGATTTTGATTTTCTGCCCAATAAACCTGATCAAGCATTTCATAGGTGGAGGAAATATAACATTAATTATGATTTTCCAATGCTGGGCCCCTCAGGTCTGCTTCCTTTTGTTTCTCTCCAGGTGACCTATCAGTTGCCAGATATAGAATTCCACAGGTTTCTACAACTGAAAACTTATTTGCAGCCACTCAATGAGAATTTAACTTCCCTGCTGACAAAGCCCTCACTGCTAGTTTCCTTGGTTAGATCTCATCTTGAGTATTTGCCTGTCAATTGTATAAGGCTTTGGGTTCTAGTTTCACCATGTCCACTGACTCCCTCAGAATTAAATGGGAGCTGGCGTTACAACTAGAGATAACCCCAATGCCTGGAATAAGTCAGCACATATCTCTTCTAAAGTCTCAGGACTGATTTATTAGAAAGAATATGCTTGGAAAAAAAGGATGCGTTATTTTCATACCCAGGCTCTGCTTCTCTGGAATTAAGCCACCTCTTCGGGAGAATGCAGGGGAGGCTGTGGTTTCACTCCGGCAGATCATGGTCATATTTTATAGTCTTGTGATCGCTTAGCACAATTTTGGAAGGGGATGTTAGATGTTATAATAGCAATTTATGATGGTTTGGAACTCCTTACTCCTGCATATACTTATGGCGGCTCCCCCTGAACACTGTAATATTAATTTTACTACCCACAAACAAGTTACTCTCCTTCTCTTCTGAAGTTATAACTAGACTTTGGTACACCTCTGGGATTCCAACTTTGGAGGCCTGGAGGAATCATACTGTGGAAATGTATAATTTGAAGAGAATTTCGACCTGGATGCTTAATTGTTTAACAATTTTTGAATCAAGGTGGTGCAAATGGGTACTGTATCAATTGCAGCATTTTCTGGATTTCATACCTTGAGTTATGACCTAGGAAGGGGAAGCTGGACCACTTGTCTTGCCTGGGGCCCCTGCACTGTTATTTGTTTTTCATTATTGTAGTCTCACTCATTTTGACTTTGAGACTCATACTGGGAGGCTTTTGTAAACCTCTTCATGCTTGGTCCATACCCCAAGTCTTTTGTATACATTATTGTGTTTCTATAGATTTTAATTTTATTGCTTTAATTCTGGTCCTATAGGTTAGTTTCTATTAAGTGTTGAGTTAAGAAGTTCATGTTTATGTTATTTGTACTGTTCCAGTCAATTCAGATTGATATTGTATCTCAGCATTGGTACACAACTGGTGTCAGTTAGCCTTGGCTGTCATAGTAAATTGTATATGTATAATTCTACTTCTGCCTTGATTATAGTATTTTACTGTATTGGATTAAAGAATGAAGGCAATTCCTTGCTTACACTACCAGGCAGAATTTGCTGTGGACCTTCCCTATATCTCTTCGCAATTCAAAAGTTCTTCAGGAGATGGGGAACCCTGGTAATTCTTGGAAGCTTCATTTGGACATGTTTATCTTTATGGACTCATTTCTTAAAAGCTGGACAATTTTGGACTCATGAATGGACAGCCTAATTGAACTTGACATTGCATTGAATTTGTTATTGAATGTATATCTTTTGGATATTTTTATTTGTACCATGTTTATTTTTTTTCTTTTTTGTTTTGTTTTGTGTTTTGTGAGGATGCAGAGGAGAGCAACCAGGATGGTACTGGGGTTAGGGGAAATACCCTATGATGAGAGACTGGGGGAGCTCAACCTGTACTTGTTGGAGGAAAGAAGGAACAGGAGGGATATGATACAGGTCTTCAAATATCTCAAAGGAATGGATAGGGTAAGCCTTGAGGGGGTCTTTCAGCTGAGGGAGGTGGGGGACACCAGGGGACACTCAATGAAGCTGGATGGGGCGGAGTCTGAGGGGGAAACAAGGAGGTGCTACTTCACTAAGATGGTGGTGGAGCCCTGGAATGCGCTGCCCAGGAAGTTGGTGGCTGCTACTACTGTGGAGGGGTTCAAGAAAAGCTGGGAGAGGTACAGAGAGAGGGTGCATCCTGGAGACCAGCTGGGAAATGGGGGACCTTGTAGGGTGGGAACGGGGCTACTAACGGTGCCCTGGGAAGGCACTGACCATCAGGCAGACTTGAATAACCATAGGGCCTAATCTGCTGGCTTTGTAGTATGTTAATATGTCTTGAATAAAGATTGAAGTATAAAGTTTAAAAAAAAAAGAATAGGAGCAAGGCAGAGGCTGAAAATTACAGGCTGGTCAGTTTGACCTCAGTGGTGGGGAAAATAATTGAATCAGTGTTAAAGGAAAGGATTGTGGTGTATCGGGAGGCCAGTGGGGCACAGGATCCATGGCAACATGGATTCATAACAGGAAGGTCCTGCTAGACAAATCTGATTGATTTCTTTGACTAGGTGACCAGGGTAGTTGATCAGGGAGGAGTGGTGGACATGGCCTACCTAGATTTTACCAAGAAATTTGATACCATCCCACAGAGGAGGCTAGTACCCAAATTGGGCAGTCTGGACTGGAGTTGGGTCAAAAGGTGGTAAACTGGGTCAAGAACTGACTGGGCAACAGGACACAGAGGGTAGTGGTAAATGGCATTAAATCCGAGGGGGGGTAACTAGTGGGGTGCCACAGGTTTCAGTGCTTGGGCCTGTATCTCTTTAATGTCTTCACAAAAGACATTGCAGAGGGGCTGAAAGAGAAAGCATACCTCTTTGCGGACAACACCAAGATCTGCAATAGGGTTGACACTCTGGGGAGGTGGGTGTGTGGAAAGAATGAAAAGAGACTAGGCAGGTTGGAGAAGTGTAAGTCAGCAAAAAGAGCTGCACCAGGATAGAGGGTGGTGCTCTATGACAACCAGTAAACACTATCAAAAAATAGTCATGGCACTCACTAGTACAGATAATTAGTGGCTATAAAGATGAAGAGTCCAGGTATGATGTTCAAAAAAGAACAATTTCCTTCATTTATTTCCAAATACCACACAGTTCACAGAGACCCAAAGGGCCTGGCGGACACAAAGAAACTCTCTGAAGTTTCACCTACGTATGAGGCTTTTTCAAAGATACTGCCTCCTAGTGTTCATCTCTTTTTATAGCACCATTTTTGATCACATGATTAATTAGCACACATACCAGTGTTACATAATATTATAGTGCCCATATAAACAGTGCAACATAACAGCATAAAGTGCAAAAGTGCATAAATATGTTAAACAACTACCAAAATGACAGAAAAATGCCAAAAACAGTATTTAAAATGCTCCCAATGCTATTTGGTCCACAAAAAAGAGTTATCTGTCATAACATAATGGGTCTTAAACTTCTTATTTCATGCCTTATATCAATAACTCTGATTAATTGAACCAATTAGAAAAGATCGTAAATGGAGAGCAAGTTCAGAAAAATTTAAGGAGAATATCCTTTTCTTAATATATTTACATATTTACATTCAAAAGAGGCAGAAAGACAGTTACAGTATCACAAAGAGAGTATTACATGTCGGTTGATAAAGATCCAACCCCCGACTTAAAGAAAAAAGTGGATGATTTTATTTTCTGGGCATATAATGAAAATCTTATTACTGGAAGGGAAAAAGATTTTCTTGTCACTGAACATCTTCTGAAAGCCCAATTCTATAATATTTCATAAAACCCTGGAGAAGCTACCTGGTAGGCCCATCATTTCAGGTATTGGAACAGAGACAGAACCTTAGCTAGCTTCATGGATGACCACATTAAGGGACTTGTTGAATTGCATACCTGGACTCTTCATTTCATATCCACTAATTATCTGTACTGGTGAGTGCCATGGCTGTTTTTTCATAGAGGTTGGAGGAGTGGTCAAGAGTGTGGCAGCTTAGATTCAATGCAAAAAAGTGAAAAATCATGCATTTGTGGCACAAAAATCCAGGAGAGGTATACACGACGGGAAGGGGGGTAAGTACTGATGGCAACCAAACTAGAATGAGACCTGAGGGTAATCGTAACAGATGACCAAAAGGTAGCTAAACAATGTGAAAAGGCTGTGGAGAGAGCAAGTGGGATGCTGGGGTGCATAGGGAGAGGTATCACCAGTAGAAAACAAGAGGTGGTGGTACTGCTGTACAGAAAGTTGGTGAGACCTCATCTAGAGCACTGTGTTCAGTTCTCGAGACCACATCTCCAAAAGGACATAGACAGAATGGAGGCAGTCCAGAGAAGGGCAACAAAAATGGTGCAAGGACTGCACCAGAAACCATGTGAGGAGAGACTGAAAGACCTCAATATGCATACCCTGAAGGAAAGGAGGGAGAGTGGGGATGTGACAGAGACTTTCAAGTATCTCAATTGGATGAAAAAGGTTCAAGAAGGCAACATCTTTAAAAAAAAACGGAGGTGCAAAAACAAGGGGTAGCAATATGAGGTTGGAGAGGGGAGACTCAGGGGCAATGTGAGGAAGTATTTTTTCATGGAAAGGGTGGTAGATGCTTGGAATAACCTCCCTGTGGAGGTCGCAGGGACAGAAATGATAGGTGAATTCAAAAATGCATGGGATAGGCAGAAGGCTAATCTAGCAATGGGAAAGAGAAGGCGAGTTACAGATTGATTAGAATCTGAAGTTTATGCAGTAGGTAGGGAAATGAGCAAATTGGATGGGCCAAGTGGTCCTTATCTGCCATCAAATTCTATGTTTCTGTGTAGGTCTGTTAACTAAATATTTTTAAGACATTTTCCTTTCAACCCTGTATGTACTCTACCTGTTTCTTTTTCTCCCCCCAACCAGTTTCTTCAAATGGCTCCTCTCCATTCTTTCCCTTCCCCTTCCCCTTCCATTCCCCTTGCCTGTTTCCTCTGCTTTCCCTTTCTCCTCTATTTTAACATTTTCTGTTTTATAGGTTTCCCTTAATTTGTACCTAAAGATGTTGATTTTAAGCACAGAAGTGTCCTCTCCTCCATCTAAACTTTCAGCTCAATATGCTCTCCATCCATTCACTGTTTACACTTCTCCTCTTCCTCTTCCTCTCTTCTCTCTTTCCCATTCTCCACCTTTTTAGAGCCTGTTCCCCCCCCCCCATAGCTACCAACTGAATATCACCTATTGTCATCCTGGTACTCTACTTCATGAGACAAACCCTGCCCCCAGGGGACACCCCTCTACTAAAGAACTGTCCCTACTCGCATATGAGCCTTGGATACTCCCATCTCCCTCCTATACAACTTTAATGCTGAACCTTCTCCACCACACCATGGCACATTCCTGCTCTAAAAGGAAACACAAACTCTTCCTTAAGGAATTATGTTTAAGCACACTGAAGCTCGTGCTCCTCCTCCTGCTGTTATCAGGAAATGTTCACCCAACCCTGGCCTGAACTCCGCGAGGGTTTCCCACCAGAACAAACCCTCTGGCAATCTCTCAAATATATGCCTGAACATTTGCAGTTTACTCCCCAAGCTTGATGCACTGCAAGCCTTTCAAACCAACATAACCCTGATATTTTGGCAGTTGTCGAAACCTGGCTCACCCCCTTGGTTCCTGACCAGGCAATCACCCTCCCTGGCTATAATGTCTTTAGGCTAAATTGAAAGTCAAAAAGAGGTGGAGGATGTGCATTGTACCTTAAAGACACTCTCCTGGGACACCCCATTGATACTGCTCTCCCGACTACCCCGCTCAGATTCTTCCCATCAAAATCCTATTAGGTGCTCACAATAAAGCCCTCACAGTCATTACTGTTTATGTCCCACCTAAAGGGCAAGGACCTGGACTAACTACTGTCTTGGATCTCGTCAGGTCATAACCACCTGACTCTGAAACCATCCTTCTTGGTGACTTCAACGTCAACTGGCATGCGGCAGAGGCTGGAGCACTTAAGGACTCCATCATATCGGCCAATCTTACCCAGATGGTGGACTCCCCAACCAGAAAGAACTACAAAACTGGGATCAGCACCCTACTGGACTGGATTCTAACCAGCCACCTCTCTCGGATCATGAACGCCTCAGTCCTCCCTGACTCACTCAGTGACCATTCCCCAGTCAGCTGTACTTGGTCCAACAAATTCAGTAACCCACCCCCCCAAAATCATCTCCAGCAGAGTCCTACTTTGTGGTTAGTTAACTCACCTCAAATCTCACCTTCTCCTACAGGACTGGTCTCCTATTTTTAAGGCAACTGATACTAATTCTGCACTGGACCAATTCATCCACATCTTTCACGAAGCCTGTAACAAACTTGCTCCTCTCAAAAAGTGCAGCGTTAAAGCTCTCTGTAACCCATGGCTATCAGGCAACCTCTTAAAGAAACTAAAACCCAGGGACCACCTTTGGGAACTGGCTAGAACCTCTGGTAAGCAAACTGACATCCAAAACTACAAACGTGTGCGGAATGACTGCACCAAATCCATTCGGCAACAGAAATCTGACTACTACGAGAATGCCCTCTCTAACTCCTGGGGAAATGAGAGAGACTTCTGGACCAACATAAAAGAAGTCACTGGGACGCAGTCCAAATCCTCGCTGGCCATGCTCAATATAAACGGGTGTACCACACTTGACCCGAAAACCATTGCGAACACCTTCAACACCGCGTTCACTGACATCAGCAGTGTTCTCCCTCCTGCTTTTTTCAAAGATGATGATGCCCCCATGTTCCTCAACTCCACTACCCCTACCAGTCACTTTCCCCTTCTATTTTAAAGTGGTTAAGAAGAATGAAGTTCCCAAGTACGTCACCAAAGCCATAAGCAAATCCAGAACAAGCAGTGATACACTCAACCTCAAGCTGCTGTCCCTCACTCTAGAAGAGGTTCTTGGGCCTCTTACCAGGATTTTTAATCTCTGTCTCTTACCCTTAGCCAGTTTCCGGACAAATGGAAATTGACCACTGTTACCCCGATCCATAAAAGTGGTGTCAAGACCGCCCATGGGAACTTTCACCCAATCTCTGTACTACCTCCCATCTCAAAGGCCCTGGAACGTATTGTAGTAAACCAGCTCAAAGACTATTTGGACAAATATAATACTCTTTGCAGGCAGCAACATGGCTTCAGAAAAGGTCATAGCACTTCTTCCACCCTACTTGAATTCACCGGTGCCATCCACAGCTCCCTGGATAACAGACAATTAACTGGAGCTATCTATATTGACCTGACCAAGGCCTTCGACACTGTCCACCACCGCCTCCTGCTTGTCCAGCTCCAAAATGCAGAGCTCTCCTCTGAATCTGTTATGTGGTTTAAAAGATACCTTGAAAACTGGTCTCAACGTGTACAAATTGTGGATGTGTTCACTGATGCCAAACCTGTTCACTCTGGAGTTCCCCAGGGCTCTATCTTGGGCCCCCTCCTCTTCAGCTTGTTCTTTAACACACTACGGGACTCCTGTTCTGAACAAATCATACTATACACTGATGATGCGGTAATTCTAGCCTCTCACCAGGACCCGAACCTGCTGCAAGACAACCTCCAGCAGGGCTTTTTTCCGGTTGAGAACTGGTTTATAAAGCACAAACTGATCCTTAATCAGAAAAAAAACAAGGCCACGATTTTCAGCTGCTCTCATAATAAACATAAGCATCACCACCTCTCCATTATAACCAGACAAGATGGCACAATGGGACAGGTCCAAACCTTCAAATACCTTGGGATCACCCTCAACTCTCACCTCTCCTACGCTACCCACATTAATAATGTTGCCAAAGCTGCAAATTCCAGACTGGCCTTACTGTTCTACCATAGGAGACACCTAACCCTCGAAGCCCTGGCAGTTCCCATCCAGTGCTCCACCGTTACCATTATTGACTATGGTCTTATCATATACAGCTCCGCCTCCGCTACCACTACCGCGCTCAAACGTGTATCTACCTCCCTCAACAAGGCTTGTCGGCTCATCATTGGCTCTCAACGTCTTACTCACACTTGTGACCTCTGTACTCAAACTGGTTGGTTGCAACTTGCCAATAGAATAAAATACCAAGCCTGCATTGTTGTGAAGAAAATATTGATTGGACTTGCACCTCCTGGAGTCTGTGCTCTCCTACAACCCAGAAACAACAACCGCAACACCAGGGGGTCCAAACCACAGTTTTTTCAAATCCCCCATTGTTGCACAACACCAGGTCAAAGATATTTTGCTTATAGGGCTCTCAGCTGGCTAAATGCACTTTCAAGTGACATCTCCTCCACACCCTCGCTCGGTGCTTTTAAGTCAAAGCTCCGCCACTCACTCATTGCCTCCAGCACCTGTGACTGCCTTGACTAAAATAGACCTCCCACCTTTTGGTTTCTCTGCCGTAGCTGCCCTGGAGGGCCATCATGTCTATAGCACTTTGCCTACACCCTGTCGTACTAATGCACTTCCCCCACCCATCTCTGACAATGCCGCTTGGCAGCTCAGCTCCCACCTTGTTTCCACCCTCCCCACCCTCCGCACCCCCAACACTCCTACCTCTTCCCTCCACACCTCCTCTTCTTCCTCTCCTCTCCTCTCCCCCACCTCTGTAAACTTTATGCTCCCCACCCCTCCTTCCTTTTGTCTCTGTTTACCCCCCCTTTTCTAGTTCACACTTATTCCCTGTAACCTTAAGTATTGACTATGTACCTCCTTCAAGGTTCATACTACCATCATGTTTGTCTTGCTGCAATCAATGACATGGGACCTTTGTAAAAGAGCCTTGGCTCAAAGGTATTTGTAATCCTAGACCTAAATAAGTAAATAAAAATAAAATAAATAAAAGTGTAGATTCTTAAACTGTATTATAAGACTGAAGTAAGATTTGAACTAAGGAGTCATGCCATGGAACCTTGTAGGACTCAGGAATTATTTGAAATGTGTGTCATTTACTTATAGAAACATAGAAACATGGATCTTGATGGCAGATAAGGACCGCTTGGCCCACCCAGTCTGCCCATTTCCCTACCTAATGGATAAGCTGCAGATCCTAGTTTTACCAACAGCCTACTTCCTCCTACCTCCCACTAGAATTGCCTCGTGTCTCTCCCATGCATTCTTAAATTCCCCCACTGTTTTTGACCCCACAACCTCCTCAGGAAGGTTGTTCCATGCGACCACAACCCTTTCCATTAAAAAAGACTTCCTCATGTTGCCCCTGAGTTGTCCCCACTCTGTCTTCAAATTGTGCCCCCTTGTTCTTGCCAATCTCTTTTTTCTGAAAGATGCTACCCTCTTGGACTTTGTTGATTCCCTTGAAGTACTTGAAAGTTTCTATCATGCCCCCCCCTCCTTCCTTTCCTCGAGGGTATACATATTAAGCTCTTTTAGACTCTCTTCGTATGGCTTCTGGTGCAGACTCTGAACCATTTTTGTTGCCTCTTCTGGACTGCCTCCATCCTGTCTATGTCCTTGCAGAGATGGGGTCTCCAGAACTGCACAGTACTCCAGATGGAGTCTCACCAACTGTCTGTACAAAAGGATCAAATCTTCTTGTTTTCTACTGGTGATGCCTCTCCCTACACATCCCAGTATCCTCCCCAGCTCTCCTTACTGCCTTCTCACATTGCTTGCTTACCTTTAGGTCATCTGATATGACTACTCACAGGTCCCTTTCCATTTTTATTGTCGTTAATATCCCCATTCATTGTGTACTCTTCCCTTGGGTTTTTGTTTCCCAGGTGCATTACTTTGCATTTCTTTGCATTGAATCTAAGCTGCCATACTTTTGACCATTCCTCCAACCTTGCCAAGGCCCTTCCCATCCCCTGCTGGGTCATAATGTCGCATGCTTAATAGTGTACAACATTATGGTTAAACTAGTACAGTGCTGTAGCTGTGAGCGAATGGTGCAATACCACGTATACTGCTATACCATTCACACTTTCCCAGGCAGAGGATAAGATCTCTGCTGGGAGGGGGTTCTGCTGAGCAACTGCTGTGGCTCACTGGACTGAGCCACAGCAGCAGGAACCCAGGCACTGGGTTTGATTCCCGGTCCCAGAAACTTTTATTTTTTTTACACATTGTGCGCTTCCCAAGTTCAACCCCAGAGTTGAAAATCTTTACTGGGGGTTCAGAGCACAGCCCCTGTAGAAGTGAGGGTAGAGCCTCACAAAAGACATGTCTCGTGGAAGAAATCACGCTGTATTGGCAGTGCAATTTTGCCATGTGGCATAATGTCTTGCGACATTATGACCCCATGCTTCCTCATCCTTTCCACCCCACCTTGTGTATCAACCCTGTTGCAGATCTTTGTGTTGTTTGCAAAGAGGCATACGTTTCCTTCCAGGCCCTTTGCAATGTCACTTATAAAGACATTAAAGAGGACCAGTCCCAGTACTGAACCGTGCATTACCCCACTAGTAACCCCCCTTTCTTCAGCGTGAACTCCGTTTACTATTACCTTCTGTGTCCTGTTGTCCAGCCAATTTTTTATCCAGGTTGGAACCCTGGAACCCACTTCCAGGCTAACTTGTTCATTAATCTTTTGTGTGGGACTGTGTCAAATGCCTTGCTAAAGTCTAGGTAGGTCATGTCCACAGCCCCTCCCTGGTCAACTATTTTGGTCACCAAGTCAAAGAAATCTATTAGAGTCATCCCACTGTGAATCCATGCTCCTTAGGTCCTGTGCCTCTCTGGACTCTAGGTACTCAACAATTCTTTCTACCAGAAGTTATTCCATCATTTTCCCTACCACTGAGGTCAAACTAACAGGTCAGTAGTTTCCTATCTATGCCTTGTTCCCACTTTAGTTTTTTTTTTTTTTTTTATATAAATGGTATTTTCCCCTTTTTTTCTCCCCATCCCCAGGCCCCGGGCATGCACACACAAGTGTAGAGGCACTGATCGCCATGCCTCAAGGCACCCACCCACTACACTCCACTCAGTGGGAGTGGAACTATGGCAGGGGGCCACAACCGCCACAGGAGGAGAGCTGCCTTTCAGCTGCTCCATCCTGCCCCCCATGCCAGCTCTCCAACAATACAAGGTCATTCCTGACTCTTTACTTGTAAGGAGACGACTTGTATGTTTTGCAAGGATTTAAACTAGAAACTCATATAGGGGACCATGTACAAGTCATCTAAAATCTATGGCAATTCACTTTTCTGATTTCTAATGTATAAAAGAGATGACTTGAATGATTTTTTTAATCTCAGCATATGGTACACTTTATTCAAGGCTGTTGAATATAAAAATAATTTTTTCCTTAAAATAGTTAATCTGTTACTTTCAAAGAGTAAGTCTTGGAAATGCACTTTAATTATGCAGCTAAAGTCCAGTGACAATACTCTTTGCATTGATGGAACAGACTTGAATTCAAGCCCCATTGTGATGTGTGCAAGACCTCTTGATATTTAACCTTAGTATAGAATCTCATTTTTGAGGGGCAAATTCTATGGTCACTTCATTTTGCTTATACAGGTATTCTGCATGGACATTCTACTGTGTCTCTGAACTCTGATTACAAGCCTCTTAGTGGGTTAATTGCTAATAAATGAATCCTTAACCATATGGTGATCGATGTGATGATCATACGACAAAGAAAATGAATTATTGATGGATATTACAGCATGAAAAATTGTGCCAGATATTTATGGATTCTATTATGCAAATCAGTTGTGTTAGCTTTTCTGCACAAATTTTAATTGCACTTGTACCTTAGTAGGTTGTATTATGTTTGGCATCAGTTTAATCTCTTGTAATGGCTCTGTATACTTTCAGTGACTTCTTCTCAATTGAATACATTACTTGGCAGTTATCTTTAAAAGCGCATTTATTTTGTGCAGTCTAAATGTAGGGCATTTGTAGAGGGGAACTTCAGCTGAGATAACTATTCCCCAACAAAGTCTCACTACTGGAGGCAAAGCATTGTGTTATCTCTCTATTACAGCCTCAGTGCTAACATTTTTGCACCTCACATTGCACCAATGTTGTCAAAATTTGCACAAGGTTTGATGAAATATGATGCCTCATTTGACACTGCATAAAGCAATAAAATCTTGAAAAAGACTACAGTAGTGTTTTTTTCATCTGTTAGTGTCCTGCACTGTGCCTATGGGTTGTGAAGCCTGGCTTCTGGCAGTCCTGGTCACTAGGATGTTCTAGTCAGTGTCTGGCATTTTGAGATCACCTGCTATTACAACCTCCTCTTTTACTGCCCTCATCCCTACTTCAGCCCCAGTTCCTTTTCTCTCTCTGTTCTCTGCACTGGTCACCTGTAACACACCCTTTTGTGTGTCTTCCTGCCTGATGACACTGTGAGCTGAAACTATAGAGATTCTACCTTTGCTTTCCCTTAGTGGTGGCATCCTCTACTGCCTCAAACCTTTCTCAAATGTACATGTCCACCCCTCCACCTCTAGCCATCCCTCTGTCATGCCAATATAAGGTGTAGCCTAGGATTGCTATGTCCCATTCATTGTTCTTACTGGCACAAGTCTCTGTAATGGCCACTTGATCACGCCACCCCACCTTCCCCCCTCCCCCAACTCCCAGTCCCTGAGTTTCCCCAACAGTCACTACTAATGCAGGCTGCCTGACCATGCCCCCTTACACCCCACCATTTATTCTAGCATGTCTTCTCTGCTCAACCTCCCCTCACCCCCAGTTTCTCCCTATACCTTATTGCCCTTCTTCCCCCACCCTTCACCTCCACCGCAGTACCTACCTCTCTCTCATACCTCCTTTCTTCACCCCACTGCCAGCTATCCCCATCCCTCTGAGCTACTGACAAGGCACTTTGTGGCTGCTTATCCCCCCCATCCTCATAAAGTGTTTTTCTTGTTATTTGAACATGTACCTATGTTTTGAGTTATTCTGTAAGTTCTGAATCCAAGCTGTATCATTCATTGTGATGTACTTTTGCTTTCTCTTATTGTACTTTGTTTTGCAATCTGTGACACGGACCCTTTACTGAATTACTAAATAAATAAATAAATACAAATAGATCCAGAGCCTGCTCACCAATCTCACTATGCAGACTCCCTGCATTGAAGCATACTGCCCTCTAACATGTGCTCGCACATCTATCAGTTCTCACTTTCCCTCCCCATATACCATTGTATAATATCCTCCGATAACCACCACGACTTTGTAGACAGACTTAAATTTTCAAGAAGCTCATCTTTTTATTTCAAGAAAATCACAGCACAAAATGAAAGCATCAAAAGTCATGAACAAGAATTGTCTATGGTTCCCAATAGTCTGTGACAGACAAGGAAGTATCCAAACTCAGTGCACACAGCTGCCTGTGTACTCTAGTGTGCTGAAGTTTTAGTTACACACCTTCTTTAGGGCAAGGTAAGTGGTGCAGGTTGCGCCCATAAATATCCAATAGCTCCAAAAAGACCTGATCACTCATATATTACTTATACATACAAGCATCAGAAAAGAACTTATGCAAGTAAACCAGCTCAATAGATCAAAAGGCATTGAAGTGATGAATGTGTAAAAATGTGTGTAGCTACAAATAAAGTGACAAATGCAAATAAAGTGCACATGACAAACAATTTAAAAGCAGGCACCACTAGAGTGCCTGATAATTAAAAAAAAACATTCTTTTCTGTTACATAAACCATATACAGTAGATTACAGAAAATAATGTAAACTTAATTCTTCATTCAGTCCTTTAGGCATTACAGAATCAAATTTGTGGTTCCAGAAATCTTCTGCTTGTAAAAGTTTTTTCCTAAAATCTTCACCTCTGACTGGCTTCTTAACTTTCTCACTGGCAACAAACCACAGGCTAGCACATGACCAACAAGATATTTTCATATAATGTCTGGCAATTACATAGTTCTCATTGTCATTCTGATAGCCGCCTTATGCTCACCAATTCTCTGTATGAGAGGTCATTTGATTTTTCTTACATATGCCAGGCCACAGGGAAGTGTATGTATGTAGATTACCCCAGTAGTACAACAGTTTATGAATGCGTTTATTTTCTATGCAATTCCCAGACACAGATGATGAACAGTAGATGTGTTTACTGTATTAATGCATAAATGCATCCAGATTTGTTACATACCAGGATCCATTGACACTAGATAGTCATGCCAAATTAAGGTCTACACAAGCAAAAGCAGGGAATTTATAAGCATCCACAAAAGTTCACAAATAATTCTATGTTGAAATTATGAACCCCCTATAACCTATAAATTACTAAACCAAATCTCTGCATGTTTTGAGTTTCTGTAACCCTTCTGAGAAGGTTGTGCATGCTAATTTGTTTACAACTACAGCAGCTCCAATGGTGGCTGGGTTATAAACAGATAAATATTCCCACAAAACCTTCCCCCAAAAATGTAATGCCAGAGTTTGAGCCCCTATAAACTGGAAACTACTAGAGCTGTGCAAAATATAAAATTCCACAAGTGGAATGATGGTGGAATTACCATTCTGATTCCATGTAATTTTGCAGAATTTGCATGACAATTCTGTGGAATTTCACCAGTTTTAAAATTTCAGTTATTTTACTCTAATTTTAAAAGTATGAATCCAAATATCACCACTTTGGAAATTTAGACAGCTGTTTACTTTGCACATATATGTGCCAAATTACAGAGTAGTAGGCAAAAAGGAGGCATAGTTATGGGTGGCCAAACATTTAATCAAAATTACATTTTCAGTTATTTCAATCCAATTTTAAAATCTCTTATCCAACTTTCTACATGGTTGCAGAATTTAGTGAAACATACACCACAGGTATGTTCACCAAGTTTTAAGTCTAAAGCTTCAAAGGGGCTGAGTTGTAGGGAGCCAAACATTTTGCTAAAATCTAGATTTTGTTATTTTAGTACAATTTTGATAGCATTCATTAAAAGTTATAAAATTGCAGAGATATATAGATTATCACTACATATATATATATAGTTTCAGATTCTTTAGCTTCAAGTGGGACTGAGTTATAGTCTGCCAAACATGTTGCCAAAATTTAAATTTCAGTTATTTCCCTCTAATTTTAAAACAGCATATCCAAATTTAACCAGATTAGAAACATTTTAACTACTATACCACATGGTCATTTATGACAGAGTTAATATTTACAGCTTTGAATGAGACTGAAATGAAAGTAGTCACATTTTCACAAAATATTGAAATATTTTTTTTCAAGAATGTAAACTTCAAACTTATAAACCCCTGAAACTTTAAAACTACAGAATGCAATGCCATTACATTTGGCAGGTTCTTAGACCTTAAAAGATGAATGTGTGTCAAGTTTATTAACTGATTGTTGTCAAAAATGTAAAATAACATCTGTACTTAAAGTCAAATTCCACAAGTCTTTGTAAAAATTGTGGAATTGCATGAAAAGTCCATAAAACTAGAATTTTCTAATTTCACTCAGCCTTATCTGGGGAATTCAAATTAAATGATAGAGATATGAGAGGGAGGTAGTGAAGGGAGTCACTAGTTGCAGGAGTTAGTTGCATAGTTTCCTCAAGAAATGGACAGCTGAGCTGGATGGCACACCAATGGTAGACCCCCAAGTTGGAGCAATGAAGCACAGAGTGTCAACAATTCCCAACTGAATGAAGAATATATATAAGGGTCATATTCAGTAAATTGATGGTCCAGGAAGCCTGACATACATGCAAGTTTGGGACTTAGAGGTACTCAAAAAAGATGTTGTGGGGGAAGGCAGTGTCTGGAATACAAGGAAGGAAGAATTCTAACTATTCCAACAGGGTAGGTTGATAGGAAAAGTAGTAGGTGACTCTCATTTTAAGGGATTTTGTCACTGTAAAGAACAAAGAGGATATCAGTGGGACCAGTACTTCTACTGAGTTAATCTGCTTATGCTAAGAGAGAGAAGGGAGACAAAACAATCACCCAGAGAGGAACAGCAGACTCTAAAAAGCTCAGCCCAGCCTATCAAATGAAGCAGAGATACATGCATGTGAATGTTAAATTCCACAAAAAGAATTCTGGATGCTTTTTCCTTATGCTACCATAAATATTTGAGAAAAAGTTACCAGTATTTGTTTTTTTCCACTGTAAATTAAAAAATGCTAAACCAATTTATCCAGTTGTGTTAGACACCTGGATACACACTGCATATGCATGTCAAATGTTAAGACTATACCTGCAACAGCAGAAATGTTACAGACATCCACATATTTGAGAGTTTTCATAAAATCTTGCAAATATTACCATAGTAAATGTTTGAACCCATATAACTTAAACATCTCTAATCCAATTCCCTCCATGTTTAAATGATTCTATAGCCCTCACAATAAGGTTATTCACAGTAATTTACACATGTCTAGCTCCAAAGAAGCCTGAGATATATGCAAATACAATTTGTCATGAAATTTCCTGCAAAAAAATAAAATGACAGATTTTTAAGCATATATGCTTTTGAGATGATGCATCTTAATGTCATGAAATCAGGCAGATTTTTAAAACATCTATCATCAAGTATTCATGCCAAATTTAAGATCTCTGTCCAAATAGAGAGCTGAGGTATGTGCAGATACAGATTTTCATGAAATTGCCCACAAAAATAAAATTACAGATTTTGAGCACCTATAATTTTGAGAAAATCTATCCTAATGTCATGAAATTTGACACATTGTTAGAACACCTGAGATTAAGTAACTATGTCAAATTTAAGACTTGTGGCCCAATAGTTGGCTGAGGTATATACAGATAAAAATATTCATGAATTTTCTCAACAAAAAATAAAATGACAGACTTCGAGTGCCTATAATTTTGAGACCATTCATTCTAATTTCATGATATTTGGCACAACGTTAGAACTCCTGACAGAAATGAAGCAAGCCATGTATCAGAGCCCTAGGTTAGTAGATGGCTGAGTCATAATCAAGTTAACAAATGTTTAAAATTTCATGACATTTTGACAGATTTAGTTTAGTTGCCAAATTAGTCCTTGTAAGAACAGATCCAGAAGCAAATGGTTTGAAATTTTTTATTGTACCGACTTAGATGTTAAAATGCTTCTATTCTGTTCTTTTTTTAACATCTAAGTTGGTCCAATAAAAAGTATCAAATCATGTGCTTCTGGATATGAAATTTTAAAGAAATTCTGTGAAATTTCATGGACTTTCATGAAATTATGTCAAATTCCATGAGTTCAGAATTTTCACATGCCACACAGCTCTAGAAACTACTATTCAAAATGCTAGAATATCTGGAACTTTCATAGAAAACACACACACACACACATACACACACACACACACACACACAAACACACACACACACAGTTATCATACCAAATTAAATTCCAGGTCTCTAGTTCAATAGGTAGATGAGTTATGACCGCATAACAACATTTTTAAAAATTCCAGAAAATTCCATGGAATTCAACAGTTTTGTGGAATTTCATGGAATTATGTTGAATGTCCACAAATGTGTATTTTTTTTAATTGTGAACCATCCTAGCTGTTATTTAAATGGGACAGGAGGATTAAAGAATGTTGATGAAGAAAGATATTCAGGGGTTAATATAATTGAAGGCTTCAAGATGAGATATATTAGGGTACCTAAGGCAAACTTATATTAGCATATCTGGAGGACTCGTACAAACATGCAAACATTTATTTATTTATTTACTTATTCAAGCATTTAACCAGGAAAGGCATACTGAGAAAGCTAAATGCTCGATTCCAGATGCGTCCTGAAGGAGGAGGAACAATATACAATATTTGCACAGCATATAATACAGGTGGAAATACATAGCGTGAATTCACTAACAATTGGTCCAAGTGACTCATTCATAATGTCAGCAGAGCAGGCCTCACAGTCTATTGAGTTTGCTTGATTGTGCACTAACATCTCATCTCACAGCTCCCCACCTCCCTGCCTCCCCTCCTCATAATCACCCCCCACTCTGTCCCACCCTCTCTTAAATACACCCACATTTCTACATGATACCACCTCTTTGGGCAGAGTGTTCCACTTATCTATCACCCATTCCATGAAAAAGTGTCTCCTGATTTCCCACCTGAATCCCCCCCCAATCTCAGCTGATGACCTCTCATGTCCCTCCCCCTTCTGATCCGAAGGATCCCTTCTGTATTAATCCTGTTAATACCCTTTAGGTACTTAAAGGTTTCAATCATATTCCCCCATCCCTCCTTTCTTCCAGGGAATACATTTGCAGCTCTCCCAGCCTCTCCTCATATGATTTTCCTTCAAGTCCCTGTATCATCTTCATTGTCCTACACTGCACCCCCTCCAGCAATCTGATGTCTCTCTTCAGAAATGGACACCAGTACTGCACTCAGTATTCCAGGTGCAGCCTGACCAGTGACCTGTACAGGGGTAGGATCACTTCTCTGTGCCTAGAGGAGATTTCCCTCACTATGCACACCAGCATCTTGTTTGCTTTTGCAGCCGCCTAAATGCATTCGGCTGAGTGGTTCATACTCCCCATTATTAGTACCCCTAGATCCTGTTCCACCACTGTGCTTTCCAACTGTACCCCTCCCAATTGATATTTCCTGCCCTGGTTTCTTGTCCCAAAGTGCAGTACCTTGCACTTCTTGGCATTGAACCTCAACTGCCATGTCTCTGACCATTCTGTAGTTTGGTCAGGTCTTCCTGCAGCCCCCTCCACCCTGCTATGTCATCTACCACTGCACCGATCTTAGTATCATCTGTGAACAGACTGATCCTACTCTGGATCCCATTTGAAATATCGGCTATGAATATCCCGAACAACACCGGTCCCAGTACTAAACCCTGGGGCACCCCACTCGTAATGTCCCTTGGTGATGAGAGTTCCCCACCACCACCACCATTTGCTGCCTACTCCTCAGCCAGTTGGTAATCCAGTTGACCATTTTTGTCCCCAACCCAATGTATTCCAGTTTTCCCTCCAGCCTCCCATGTGGCACAGAGTCAAATGCCTTGCTCAAGTCCAAATATAGGGCATCCACTGCATGGCCCCTGTCCAGTTCCCTGGAGACCCAATTGTAGTACTCAATTAGGTTCATCTGGCAGGATCTGCCTGATACAAAACAGTGCTGATGGCTGTCTTGGAACCCATTGTCTTCCAGAAAGGTCACCAGCCTCTCTTTTAGTATTGACTCCATGAGTTTCCACATGGTTGAAATGAGACTCACCAGTCTGTAGTTGACTGGATCATCCTTTGGGCCACTTTTATGAATGGGCACCACATGGACCATCCTCCAGTCCTGTGGCATGCATCCTATGTCCAGTGATGTACTGAACAGGTCTGCCAGTGGTCCCACTAGGATCTCCTCTAGTTCATTAAGTATCCTAGGGTGAATGCCATCTGGCCCTGGTGCCTTGTCCACACTCTCAGTGCCCTTAGTCCCTCCAGCACTCTGTCCTCTGTAATTCTGATATCAGTCACCCCACCCCCACCTCTGCCCACTCCACCCTTCCCATGGGATATCTGCACCCCCTTTCCTTAATGAACACAGAGCAGAAGTACTCATTCAGTGCCTCTGCCTGGTCCTCCCCCTTCTCCACCTGCCCCCCAATTTTCTTAAGCCTCACAATCTGGTCTTGTTTCTTCTTCTCTCACCAATGTATCTGAAGAAGTCCTTTTCCCCTTCCTTGATTCCCTGTGCCAGTCTCAGCTCTCTGGAAGCCTTATAATTTTACACAGAGAGTGGTGAGAGTTTTGGAATTCTCTTCCAAGTAATGCAGTAAACTAGGAAAGGTTAAAGACATCCAAGAAATGACTGGATAGTATTTATGGGAGGCTAATTAAAACGGGTATTACTCTACCATTGAAAAGTGAAGTACAGTCCTGAGGAACGACAAGCCTTCCTCCATCCCACTTTTCATATGTCCATACGTTCACATGTACTTACCCATAACTGTATATCTTTGAAAGAATCTCCTCTATACAGGTCCGGATTTACATAAAAGCAAACTATGATTGTTCTAAGGGCCTGAGATGTATTGGGGGCCCACTTCAAAGACAGAGGGCTGAGTATGTGGGCACATGATACTGTCACAAAGTGACTAGCCCCAGTAAACCATTAGTGACCTTGCTATGTACAGTACAAGCCACATTAAACTGTTCCTCCAACTCACTGGTTTAGTATTTTTCAGTGAGTTGCTTAATGTGTGCACTGCTCACTGCAATGAATTAATAAAAGTTTCCTAATGGTTTGCATTTAGCTGCAATTCAGTTTCAGCTTACTTTGCAACTCTTTGGAAATGTTTATTATTGCATTGTAATGAGTGTCACAAATGCACCCAGCAGGTCAGGCCCTCTACTCCCACAGTGCCAACCTCAGAGCACAATAGTGTGAACAGGTAAAAGACAGGGTAACCCTCCTGTCTGCTTTTGGGTCCAAATCACCTTTAGTCTGAAGTTCTGGGGGGATTCAAACTGAGAACCTTATGCTAGCGTACCCAATGTACAGGCTCAGATACATACCCTCTTCAGGGATTGCGGTACAGTCTTTCACCAGGGTCACCAAGTCAGGCTTCCAAAATGAACCCTTGTAACTCTATAAGACACCTTAGGTATATTCTTACCTTTTTACTCAAGCTCAGTAACACCATCAAGCTCTTGAACAATTGTCAGACTTAACCATCTATACGTCACATGCAAAAAAAAAAAAAAAAACTGGAAGACATCCAGGCAGTATTTAAGAATATGTTTACTAAAAATGGATAAAAACAGTAAGATAAAATACAGAACAAATAACAAAGAGCATCACAATCACATAAAAGAAAAAAACAAGGAAAACTACAGAACAAACTCTTACCAAAATACATTTAGATATTTTCTATCTAATGTATTACCACTGTAAGTGCAGTTAAATTAGAGAACTGTGTCTCTCTACAGTCCCAAGATAAAAAAATCTCAAACAGTTCAGACACAAGTATTAGTTTAACTCTATCTCTCCACACCCCTTCTGTGAGTCATCTAGATCCTCCTTTTAGAATATAAAATTACAAAAAATAATTTCCTGTCAGGAGATATTTTAAATACTGTGACTTCAAAAGGAAAAATACATTTCCTAAATTATGACTGTCTTTAATTAAGTATTTCCTTTGAACTGGTGGCTGGTTCCTGTTTTCCCAATGAACACCAACACCAAAGTGTTTTACAACTTTTAACACCATGTTGGTACCAAATGTTCTTCCTCTTAAGACGTCATAAAGGTTTATTAAGCTCATCCTCTGGCAGACTCATAAAGTCACATTTTGTTTCCACTTCAAATCGACTAGGCATGTATTAAAAAGGTAATAAACTGCCACTCTGAAGTAAGTCAGTTAATTAAATGGTTCCTGGTCAGTTTACATATCCGGTAGCTTCACTGAAACCTGGGGAGGGGGGCACTCATGGAACCACAGGCTCACATACTATATTTTTGATATTACCAATATCATACAACAATCATAACCAGCTGGCCAAGCATCACAGTTCTCTCCACCTAGACTGAATTTGGGGGCTCTATCCCTTGCATGTGATGAGCATCCCAAGTCAGTTCACTCCTCATATAGACACGATAAGCCATCTGCATTCTGATTGGTTGCTCCAGCTCTATGTAAGATTGTCATGTCATACCCTTGCAAGGCAAGACTCCATCTTAATAATCTACCATTAGTCCTTTCCCATTTGTGTCAGCCAAACCAGGGGGTTGTGGTCAGTTTGTACCTCAAAATGCTGCCCATATAAGTATGGCTCTAACTTCTTTAGGGCCCACACTATGGCAAGACACTCTTTTTCCACAGTGGAGTAAGCCTGCTCCGTGGGAAGTAACTTTTTACTCAGGTACACTAGAGGGTGATCTTTCCCTTGTTTGGATGTCTGACTCAGTACTGCCCCAATACCCACATCTGAGGCATAAGTCTGGACTATAAAGGGTCTGCTATAGTCAGGACTTGTCAATACAGGAGCACTGCACAGTGCCTCCTTCAGTCTGGTAAAGGCTTTTTCACAGGTTGGGTCCCAGGTAATTTTCTTAGGCATCTTTTTCTTTACCAGGTCAGATAGGGGAGCACGAGGGCACTGTAATTGGGTACAAATTTCCTATAGTACCCTGTTGTCCCTAGACAACTCCTGACCTGCTTCTGCATTTCTGGTCTGGGCTATGCCTTGATCACCTCTATTTTTACTTGGTTAGGACAGAGCTGTCCCCGGCCTACAACATGCCCGAGGTATGCTACTTCAGCCATGGCCACCTGGCATGTCTCAGCTTTGACAGTGAGCCTGGCCCTCTGTCTTCTGCCCAGCACTTCCCTAAGCTGGGACAGGTGTTCCTTCCAGTTGGCACTAAAGATGGCAATGTCATCCAGGTACGCCACGGCATACTCCTCAGCACCATTTAACACCTGATTCACCAACCTTTGGAAAGTGGTCAATAAGTTTCTTCATTCAAAGGCATTACTTTTAAATTCAAATAAGCCTATCGGAGTGATGAAGGCCGACTCTCCCTAGCTCTGTCAGTTAACTCTACCTGCCAATACCCCTTTGTCAGGTCAATAGTCATAAGGTATGTCACCCCTCCAAACTTGTCCAGGAGTTTGTCCGTCTGGGGCATTGGGTGGGCATCTGATTTTGTGACTGCATTCAGTTCATGATAGTCCACACAGAAAAGAGTAGAGCCATCTGGCTTGGGCACAAGGACAATGGCTGAGGCCCAGGGGCTGTGGGATCTCTGGATTACCCCTAAATCCAGTATTTCCTCCACCTCACTCCTAATGTCCTTTTGGACAGCCTCTGACACCTGATATGCTGTCCGCCGTATGAGCGTCTGTGTCCCTGTCTCTACATCGTGCGTCGCTAAGGGGTTTCGTACAGATTTGGCACTAAACAGTGGGGCAAAGTCTGCTAAAACCTCCCTTACATCCTGGATCTTGTCCAGGGCCAGCTGGGGAGACAATGTAACTGCCTCCACAGAGGACTTCCACTTGCTTTCTTCCAGCAAGTCCAGAAGGGGGTCTTCTTCATCTGTCACCTCCCCAGGACTACATACTGCAAACACCATGTAAGCCCCATTAGCATATGGCTTCATCATGTTGACATGGTACATTCTTTCTGTATGTCTTCTGGCAGGTAACTCTGTGATATTGTTCATGTCATTTACCTTTCTGACTACTTTGTACGGTCCTGCCCACTCAGCCTGCAGCTTGTCTTTCTGGACCGGAATAAGGACCATTACTTCCTTACACACTATGTATGAGCAAGCTCTGGCTCTGCGGTCATCCTACACTTTTTGTTTCTGTTGGGAAGCTGCCAGGTTGCTCTGGGCTGTCCCCATAAGCTCCTTCAGTCTTTCCCTAAACATAAGGACATAATCCACTATGGGAGTGTCCTGGGTGGCATGATTGCCTTCCCAGTCCTCCTGGATCAAGTCTAGGGGCCCAGGTACCTGGCATCCATATAAGAGCTCACAGGGGGAAAATCCTGTTGACTCTTGGGGCACCTCCCTGTATGCAAATAACAGGTGGGGAAGGTATTTCTCCCAGTTCCTCCCATGCTGTTCAGCAAATGCTTGGATCATTGACTTCAGGGTACCATTAAATCTTCCCACAAGCCCATTGGCTTGTGAGTGATAAGGTACCGTGCACCTCTGCACTACCCCACACTTCTCCCACAAACATTTCATCAGGTCCGACATGAAAGAACCCCCTTGATCGGTGATAACCTCCTGCGGAAACCCAACACGGGAGAAAATCCCAAGTAAGGCATCTGCCACTTTGTTTGTCCTCAGTGAGGATAGAGCGACTGCCTCTGGATACCCGGTGGCATAATCCACCACAGTCAGGATGAACCTCTTCCCGGAGGAGCTGGTGGTATTTAAAGGCCCCACAATATCCATTCCCAACCTCTGGAATGGCTCCTCCACTATGGGCAATGGAATTAGGGTGGCTTGGGTTTTCTTACCCACCTTCCCAATTTCTTGGCACCAGTGACAAGACCTGCAATACTCCTTCACCTGTTGGGTAAAGTTGGGCCAATAGAAATTCTGTGCCATCCGCTGTGTAGTACGCACAATTCCCAGATGACCAGGCAAGGGAATATCGTGTGCAATCTTGAGCAACTGCTCACGATACCCATGGGGAATGACAAGTTGCCTGCCTATCACCCCTACCTCTGTCTTTTCAGCTTGAGTACACATCATTCCATTTTCCCAATAAATGTTAAGTTTTCCATCACCTCCCTGTGCTCCATCAGAGTCTGCCCAAGCTTTCAGCTTCTGTAGCCTAGGGTCACTTTTCTGAGCTGCTGCAAACTCCTTACACAGTCCCAAGGCATGGGACAGGTCCTCTTCAGTCTCTAAACTAGGGTCCCTAGCACTAGCATCAGGGCACTTAGGATCACTGTCACTCTAACCTTCTGACAATGGGTCACCCCTCCTTCTTTGGAGTAACCCTCCATAGCTGTTTGGTTAACTGCTACTAGAGACATTTCTACCCCCTTTTCATTAGTCTCCATATCAGGAGACACAGCCTGGGGAACCAGCCTCCTAGTGGTTTCCAAAATGGCTTCTGTGGGGTCCAGGGAACTACAATTTTCCCTTGCCACTTGGCTATGAGTAACTGCACACACCATCCCCTGTTTGAGATAGTTGCCAAGGATGATATCAACTGCTAAAGTTTTGGCTACAGCCACCTGTTACACAGTTCCCCCTGTTTCACCCCAGTCTAGGAGAACACTAGCGAGTGGCAATGTTTTCTCCTCCCCAGTGAAGTCTTGTACAGTTACAGATTCATTGGGTATAAGTTGACCAGGCTCTACCAGATCCCCGTTTACCAATGTCAGGGATGCCCTTGTGTCCCTTAACCCTTGTATCTGTACACCATTCACTGTGACTGGGTGCATGTGTTCCCTCATGTTCACAGGCATGCTTCCAGGGACACACAAACAACCCACTTCTTTCCTAGCCCAATTTTGCACATTGCTCATCCTTTTGGGGCACTGTCTGGTAATATGCCTAGTTTCTTTAAAAACCCAACATTTGTTTCTTTTCTCAGAGAAATCTTTTCTTTGAAACCTGGGGCGAACTGGTTTCAGTGGAGGCAGTGAGGGTTTTAGCTGCCCTAAGTGTGCACTTTTCCCTTTCTGCACTGCCAAGCCTGCCCCATTCACTCTCAGAGCAGATCTGCTCTTGGCATAGCAATCCAAGAGTTCAGCAGCCTCTTGCATTGTTTTGCGATCTCGGTCCTCCAGCCAGGTTTTCAGCTCTGCTGGGCATGCCCAAAAAAACTGATCTAACAATATAGCATTTTCAATTTTATCTACAGAATTTGCTTCAATTCCTTCCCACCAATGTTTTAAACGCTGACATTGTCTCATGGCTAGCTCCTCAAAGCTCATGTCAGGGCTTCTCCTGGGCTTACAGAATTTAGCTCTGTATGCTTCTGCAGTTATATCAAATTTTTTTTTAAAGTGCAGCTTTAAGTTTGCTGTAATCATTACTGTCCTCATTGTCCATTTGATCCAATATATCCTGAGCTTTCCCAGTAAGTAGCGGGGATAGCTGGAAGCTCCAGGACACTCTAGAAATTTTTGCCTGAATACAAATTTTTTCAAATGAATTTAAAAAGGCATCCATATCCTCCCCTTCTTTAAATTTGGCCATCAATTTGGAATTTAATTTGTAACCCAGTCCTGTAGTTCCAGTTAAACCCAAGCCACTTACCTGCTCTGGTGCTGGTGGTTGGAGTCGTAACTTCTCCAGTTCATGTCACCTCTGGTGCTCACACTCTTCACAGTCAGCTTCTCGCTGTTCTCGCTCCCTCTTCTCCTCTGCCGCTTGCTTCTCTCGGTCAGCCTCTTTCTGGAACCCTAGCTCCATTCTGCGCAACTCAATCTGCAGCCTGATTGCTTTTGGCTCCAGAATGCAGGTGACCTTCCCCTGCTGCTGTGGCCCTGGGCTTGCACCAGCCCTGCTGTCCTCCCCACTAGATAAGGACACTGCACTTCCCTCCGGCCCCTCCATGCCCAAGGTTTGGTCATTTACAGTAACAGTCTGTGACTCGACTCTCTGGGCATCTGCTGCCATCAGGGCATCCATGAGGTTCTGCTTGGTGGCTTTCCCCTTGTGCAGGACTCCTCTGTTCTGGCACAGCTGCCTCAAGTAGTCTGCAGTGTACCCGCTGTAGCTGGGAGCCATCTTCATCCCTAACTACAGCTACTCTAACTTGCACTTTGAAAAAAATAAAACAAGTAGGAACTTGACTGTAAGCAAAATGATATAGTTCTGCTTCCTTTTTAAAAGTTAACCACTGCCTTATTTTGCAAGTGAGCTGTACAGTATTAAAGCTGACACACTGAATAGTTAAAGTTTATGTTACCAAATTGTTCACATCGCTGCCAACCAAATCTGTCACAAACACACTCAGCAGGTCAGGCCCTCTGATCCCACAGTGCCAACCTCAGAGCGCAATAGTGTGAACAGGTAACAGACAGAGTAACCCTCCTGTCTGCTTTTGGGTCCGAATCACCTTTAGTCTGAAGTTCTGGGGGGATGCAAACTGTGAACCTTATCCTAGTGTACCCAATGTACAGGCTCAGATATGTACCCTCTTCAGGAATTGCAGTATAATCTTTCACCAGGGGCACCACACCAGGCTTCCAAAATTAACCCTTGTAACTCTATAAGAGACCTTAGGTATATTCTTACCTTTTTGCTCAAGCTCAGTAACACCATCAAGCTCTTAAACAATTGTCAGACTTAACCATCTATACATCACATGCAAAAAAAAAAGAACTGGCAGACACCCAGGCAGTCTTTAAGAATATGTTTACTAAAAATGGATAAAAATAGTAAGATAAAATACAGAACAAATATCAAAGAGCATTACAATCACATAAAATAAAAAAAAACAAGAACTACAGAACAAACTCCTACCAAAATACATTTTGATCTTTTCTATCTAATGTATTACCTCTGTAAGTGCAGTTAAATTAGAGAACTGTGTCTCTCTAGAGTCCCAAGATAACAAAATCTTAAACAGTTCAGACACAAATATTAGTTTAACTCTGTCTCCCCACACCCCTTCTGTGAGTCATCTAGCTCCTCTTTTTAGAATATAAAATTACAAAAATAATTTCCTGTCAGGAGATATTTTAAAAAATGTGACTTCAAAAGGAAAAATACATTTCCTAAATTATGACAGTCTTTAATGAAGCCTTTCATTTGAATTGGTGGCTGGTTCCTGTTTTCCCAAGGAACACCAAAGTGTTTTACAACTTTTAACACCATGTTGGTATCAAATGTTCTTCCTTTTAAGATGTCATAAAGGTTTATTAGGCTCATCCTCTGGCAGACTCATAAAGTCACATTTTGTTTCCACTTCAAACAGCCTAGGCATGTCATAAAAAGGTAATAAACTCCCATTCTGAATTAAGTCAGTTAATTAAATGGTTCCTGGTCAGTTTACATATCCTGTAGATTCACTGAAACCTGAGGGGGGGGGGCACCCATGGAAGCATAGGCTGACATACTATATTTTTATATTACAAATATCATACAACAATCATAATCAGCTGGCCAAGCATCACAATGAGCAGTGCACATATTAAGCAACCCACGAAAAAATTCTTAAGTACTGTGTTGGAGCCTGATTTCTCCACTGCAGACTGTACAGCTGCCATTACTGCTGTATGCCCATGCCCTACTCTCTGCTACCTACCACCCCCCACTGTGTTCCATTGAAGTACAGGTACTGTACAGTACAGAAAATGCTTCAAATACCATAGACTGTTGTGTCTTTTTGTTTTAATTGTGGCTTATACAGTACTGTACAGTACTGAATTAATTCACTGCTGCACGCACCCTGACAGCTTCTCTAAATGGACCTCTCTAGCCAGTACAGCTCGATTGCATTTTAAATTCCCTCACCCACCCACACATCCTAAATGCTTGTTTTATCACATACTGTAATGTATTCTCCAAATTTTATTACAGATTTACCACAGTAGCTTACAGTTGTGTTAATCAATTCACAGGCAGCTTGCACGGAGAGAGAGAGATAGAGTGAGTGAGCAAGCGTGACCGTTCTCTTTTCCGCTGCAGTCGGGCTGTGCTGATTAGAGAGGTCCATTTAGACTGCATTTTAAATATACTCACCCACCCACACATCCTAAATGCTTGTTTTACCACCTACAGTACTGTACTATATTCCCCAAATTGTTTTACAGGCAGCTTGCATGGAGAGAGAGAGAGAAAGAGAAAGTGAGTGAGCGAGTGGGACTGCTCTCTTTGCTGCTGAAAATCAGACCTCTGTAAAGTACTGTACCATACTTCCCTTTAGAGCGCTTCACCGTTTCATATAGAACTGCACAACCTGGAAGGGTGAGAAGCATGACAGCACATTTATGACTCGTGGAATTAAATTACAGGTCTTCTTTGTTTAAAAAGGTTTAAAAGGTATAAAAATATCATGGGGCATAGAAATTTTGAAACTCATGCATGCACGAATACAGTGTCAGTTCAGGGACTTACTGCATTGCAAATGCATTTCAAAATGGAGCTGAAGGAAATTTACTGTACTGTACATTGGCTGAAATGCATAGCATATTCAATGTATGTGAGTTGGCATTTGGTTGAAATGGAGTTTGTAGTTTAGGCATTTTCAGTTGCCACTGCATTGCCAGCCTAAAAAAATCAATGCCAGAGCAGGGAGCGGGAGGAACAGTTTAATATGACTTGTACTACAGGATTGCAAGCCTTTTCTGCATTGTTACTAGTGACATTACAACTGCATGGGGGAAGGGATGGGAGTTGCCATGTACATGAAATGCAGGGCCATGCAGAAAATATCACAACCCTCACATTGCTGAGCACAGAGTTTTCAGATGCCTCCTGCCTGTAGAACCAATACTGCCAGGTGGTATGGGTGTTAGAATTCCGCTCTCAATCAGTAGCTAGAGGGTCACAGAGATTTGTGAGGGACCAGATAGTAATAAGTAGCATATGAGGGAACTAAGAAACGGAGGGGTTCTATGTGATGCCAGGGAATGTATACGGGCTGGAGTTTGTGAGGTGCTCTAAATCACAGGAGTACTACAACACCAAAACATAAAAATCTCAGCGACCCAGAAGTGGGCCTTAAGGTGAGAATTGAGATGGCGAGTGGTACATTACAGATGGTGTTCACGCCGGAGTCAATTTCATGATCTAGCACCATGGGAATGGTGCATTGGCATACCAAGACCTTCTTGAGTAGTGCAGACCAGCATATTAGTAGGTAGAGACCCCATTTGCCCTGTTTGCAATGGTGGTCACATTTGCATTATGCCTCAATTGCCTGGGAGGACCCCCATGCTAAATGTTGTGCATAGGGCCCAATATTATGTAAATCCAGCCCTGCCTCTACAGAGGAGATATCCTCAAAGGAGATGCAACAAAACCTATGAAACAGTAAATCTAATCATTGCAGTCATGATAGTGTAAAGCCTTTTATTTGATAACTGTTCTTTGATACTGATGCCCAGTTCTTAATGAAAAATACAAAGTAACTTTACTTACTTATCACAGTACATCTTTGCTGGTGACTCGATGAAGTTGGTCTTGGTACTGAAGCTGGTAAGATGAATGTGAAGTAGTGCACCAATGTTAATGTCTCCATTCTGGGAATATGCATCAGACGTCAAAACTGACAGCTTGCAGCCTGGTTAGGAGCTCTCATAGGTAGCAGAAAACAAAAAAAGGACAAGTACATATAGGCTCATTCCTGTAATTGGCAGAGAACTGCAAAAAGACTATCCATAGAGGTCAGGCTGTGGCTGACAAAAGACTACAGTCTATGGTGTCTGGACAAGTATGCCATTAGCCCTGGACACTTTAGGAGATGTGGGCAACTGTTACCTACATTAACCTATGGAAGAGAAACATCTGTGCTATAGTGTATATTTAGACAGACAGCTAGAAAGAGCAAAATGGAAACACAATGTTGGAAACAGAGATAAAAATTGTACTTTCAGGCCTGGATATTCAAACTGCGCCATTCTGAGGCGCAAGCCCTTGCACTGCTCAAAATAGTTGCGCAGGGGTGTGGCCGGGGTGATATTCAAAGGAGTTGCGCTGTGCGCAACTCAGCTGAATACGGATATGGGGGTGTTACATGCCTGTACTGCCCGCGATCGGGCTGTGGGAGATGTGTGGCGGGGGAGTTGTGTTACACTGTCGCCCGCGATCGGGCTGGTGGGGGCACAGGGAAAGAGTTGGGGGCCAGCCAGGGGTGGCAGCTGCTGTGTTGCGCCCTGCAATGCAGCAGCTCACCTGTGGGTGGCCCTCAACTTAAGCCTTTTTTTTTGGGCTCAAGGTTGTGCAGGCGCAGGTTGAGGGTTGCGCATGCACAACTCTGCACAACCCGACTGAATATCGGGTTGCGCAGGTTATGCATGGATCCTCCCCCTCCTGTTGAGCATGCATTCATTTGCATTGCTCTCTTGCGCAACCTGATGCCAGTGGCATAACTGCCTCCTGCTGAATATCGCAGAATGGCGTATTTGGACTTGGCGCGACAAGAACCTGTTACGTACATGGCAACCCTTTTGAATATCCAGTCCTCAGTCTTTATAATATGCTAAAATATCACCCTGTAATTTGGATGAAAAACTAATAAAATGAAAAATTATGAAGTAAAGCAAAGAGTAATTTAAAAGAGAAATGTTCAGTAATCAAGAACCCAATCTATTTGTGTTCTGTGTGCAAAATATGATAGTGATGTCCTGTATTTATAGTGAAGGGGCTGCTCAGAGTACCTTTAGAGAATATCCAGAGACTTACGCCATCCTGGAAATTATGTATATTCATAGAGTTCAGAAACCCCATAGTTTTCTACCTAGCATTTATGACTTAACTATTAAATGATGGTGCTAGGAAGCAAACAGCCATGCTTTTACATTTAGAGGTATTATTAAAATAAGTATACTTCAGCCCTTGGAATCATAACAACTTGAATAATAAATTCTCCATATAATGAGGGGACTGTGTGATAACAATACTTGCAAGGCATCTAATTATAAATTTACTTTGTGGATGAGGAAGCTTGTAATCCAAGGAAGTATCTGGTTTGCTTGGTAAACATTTTCTTCTGTTCTGATTCTGCACACCTGCTCCGGTTCTCTATCTTTCTGCAACCAGATGCAGTTTTAATTAAAATTAGGAAACAATGAAAGTGATCTATTTGGAATTTCAGAAATTATTGAGCATTTATTCAGCCTCAGACTTGAATAGTTTAGGTCTTGAAATGATTTATTAATTCTTACCAAACCCCACAGAGCTATTAAGTTATGCTTTGAAAGTTTTGTACATTATACATTTCAACATATGTTCACACTAGTTCTGCCTATTGTTGATGTGATTACTTTTATTAAAATTGTACCTATAGTAATACTATCCAATGTTGTCCAGTTTTTATTACATTTAGAGGAGAATTGCACTGAATCTGTAAATCATTTTCCAAGTAGGAAACAATTTTTAAATACTGGTTTCAGTTATGTTACTGTTCCATCTCCACAGGCTTTTTAATTATCATAATGAGTATTTCTGGTTTACACACAGGTAGTAAGTACCATTTTAGAACTGCATGATGTAGTTTATGTCCTATACACAGCTCTTACATTGTTGGCACAATGCATCCATAGTTTACTATAGAACTCTGTGGTTGGGAGGGATATAAAATACATCACACAGTTCTAAAAGGGCACTTAAAGGAAAACTACACCCTCCTATCTTCTAAATTGTATTTGTTTCCATGTCAACAGACTACTCTTTTCATGTAACTGTTAGAGATGCATGCAAGTGCCTTAGTCTGTTTTCACACTTCATACTAGGCCCTGTAACTGTCCTGGGAAGCTCCATTTGGTGATTGTTGAAAGTTCATTGTCCCTAGGAGCTGCATTAGCATATGAGTACATGATGCATAATCAGCCTTTAAACTCCTCAGTATGCCTGTCTGCTTAATTAATCTAAATGGCACTTGGCCAATGGTCCTTTGCATACTGGGCTCCTACCTGGCTAAATGAGATCCTAACATGCCTTCTACTCATTAACAGCCTCCCTGTCTTCAAGGTGGAACTAAGACGTCACCTTGCCAAGGCTAAGGTATGTAGCTCCAAGAAACCTGTAGCGCTAGCACCCGATAGCTTGGAGTCAGCCTGCTCCTGGGATGCAGTCTCCAATTTGCTACCCTACTGCCCAGTAACCCTGAGTTTAAACTCCTACTTCCTACTACTACTTGCCAGTCCTTGAACTTGAGCCTTCCATAGCCACAGTCTGTCGACGAGCCTTTTATCTACTTTTCTTAACTCAGCAGTCTGTTTTAAGCCTCCCCCTGCCACTGACCCTTCACAAATGGGATTGTCTCAAAGCACCTGTCTTCCCCCCAGCTTATTCTGTGTATGGTCCTCCCTCACATTGCTCTCTAGTATGTTCCTACTAGGTCAGTCCTGCACAGAAAATTAACCTCCTCCCACCCTTGACTTGAATTAACAACAAAGCCTCCTCTTGGCTGCATTAACATACAGAGTGTGAAAGCCTATTTTGAGTCTGTCCCTTCCTGACTTTATATGAAATAATGACAGTGACTCCCCTGGCTACTTTACATCCTGCTAAATTAGTTCCTTAAACCCACAGCACTCACCATGTACCTTGAGCTGTACTAACTGCAATATGTTTTATTTTTTATTTATTTAAATCTAGGATTAACAAGTACCTTTGAGCCAAGGCTGTTTTACAAAGGTTCCATGTTGGTTTAAGGACATTACGACAAAATTACAACAATGTTTGGTAAAACATAAATGTATGGAAATTATAGGCAGGATAAACAGGTTAAACAAGTTTGCAATCAGTTACCAGAGGAAAATGCATACATTTTGGTGAAAACAAGTCAAGGGCAAATGAGGGTGTGGAACAGCATTACAAGACATGGGAAGACACAAGGAGGTATGAGCTGCCAGAGACATTGTCACAGACCATAGAGAAGTGCAGGAAGTGGGGTTAGGAGGAGGGGTAAGGGTGGGGAGGGATGGGGAGGAAAGGGAAGGGGGAAGGAGAAAGACCAAGAGAAAGGGGGGATAAAGTTCTAGATGGGGAGCTGAGGCAGTACTGAGAGGGTAGCTAGGGTGGCTGGCTAGATTAGGCAGTCATAGGTACTGGAGGCAGAGAGAGAGAGAGAGAGAGAGGCAGAGCCTAGATTTGAAGGGGCCCAGCTTGGGAATGGAGGAAATCTCACTGTTGAGACTATTTAACCAGCTTGGTGCCCTGTAGGCAAATGAACGTTGACCCATTGATGTTCAGCAGTGAGGAATCAGCAGGAGCTGAGAATCAGATCCCCTGGTATGGCAAGGATTTCTTCTTGGGCTGAGGAGGGCTTGGACACCAGGGGGAGCAAGTCCCAATGTACCTCTATATGAGACAGCTTACAAATTGTACATAGTCAGACCAATTGCTGTTATTTCCTGTATATTTTGTCTCTGTACTTGTGCACCCATACTCTGTAACTACCTTTCTGTGTTGTCCTCCTGCCAAAATGTGGAACCTTTGAAAAATATCATTTTGCTCAAAGGTTATGTCTAAATGACGAAATAAAATGAAATAACATAATCTTTAAAGAAATAAGCTGCAATAAGGTAGTAAAAAACACGTTTACCTTCGGTGAGTTTTGCAAACTATCTGAGCTGTAATGCAGGGGGTTCCCTTTAAATGTCATTCAGTTTGTTTCCAGAGAGTTTTTGCAGGGTATTTGTTTTTCAGCATAGAGATACATGACACAAATGATTGATCCGACATCATGTTCTCATATGCTAATGCAGTTCTCATGGACAATAAGATTTCAACAACCATGAAATGGAGACCCCCAGGGAAGTCACAGGGGGCTACCATGAGCAGTGAAAACAAACTATAAGTAACACATATAGCTCTAACAGCTAGAGGAAAGGATTTGTCTTTTGGCATGGAAACAAATAAAATTTATATAATATGAGGGTGTAGTTTTCCTTTAACACCAAACTAAATCAGAAACACTCACTGAGGCTGCTAATAGCTCAGTGTTGATGGAACAATGCAAGAACTGGAACCAGTGTTTAAGAAACGCCTTCTGCTGGAACACACATTTGTCAATGCCAAATGTTTACTGCTTGTTAAACATTTTTTTTTTATTTTGATCCCAACTTTTGAAGATGTTTGTTTTAGGATTTGCCTTATAGACCTGACATATACCATTTATAGTATATTAGCCAAAATGTCATTTCACACCAGAGGTGTAAATATACATCTCATCCAGGATTTTAAAAGTGGCACATGTCATGTTTATGAGGTGGTGTGGAAAAATGGCTATGTTGAAAGTTTGGAGTCAACATTTTGAAATTACTAAAGTTACAAGCCTGCATTCACAAATTTCAGCATAGGCTCATAACTTTCTTGTTTTTGTTTAATATTTTTATGCAACAATTTCAACATTGCCTTCTTATGACCCCACCTCATGAACAAGGGTGGTGCAAATTTTAAACTCCTGCCAGAAAGGTGATTTCAAGTAGTGACCATGAAAATCACCTTTCAGGACAGATTTGTCTAATTTCACTGGCACTGTTCATGAGGTGGGGCCCAAAAAAGGCATGTTGAAAATCTGGGGCAAAAATATTCAAAAATGGCCAAGTTATGCCATTAAGTTCAAACCCCATTAAAATACATTGAACCACATACATGATTTCTTCAGCTTGCAGTCTGGCTTTGAAACATAGAAATTAGAATTTGACAACAGATAAGGGCCACTGGGCCCACTCAGTCTGCCCATTTCTTTACTTCACCATCATTTGTTTTCTGCAAACTTTACTTGATCTATGGCTCAATCTCTCCCTACCCCTCATTCTTTACCTCTACGATTCCCTTGTGCATGTCCCAAGCATTTTTGATCCCCACAACTGTTTTTGCCCCCACCATCTCTACTGCATGGCTGTTCCAGGTGTCCACCACTCTTTCTGTGAAGAAGTATTTCCTCACATCCCTCTTGAATTTACTCCCCTCCAGATTCATAGTATGCCCCTTGTTCTATAGCACCTTTTTCTCTGAAAGATACTCCCCCTTCTGTATCTTACTAACTCCCACAATGTATTTAAAGGCCTTTGTCACATCCTCATTCTCCTCCTCCTCACCAGGGCACACATATTTTGCTTCTTAAATCTTTCTTTGTAGGGCTTTTGACGTAGAACTTACACCATTTGTGTTGCTCTATTGTGGACCACCTCCACCCTATCTGTGTCCTTCCTGAGATGTGATTTCCAGAACTGAATGCAGTATTCAAGGTGGGGGTAAACAGACAGACCATGTTTTGATGCATACATTTTTTTTTATTCCATATAAATTTTACTGCCATAGAGGTTCACTTACATCTATTGGATTGTTGATAATTACATAAATATCATAAATAGATAGGCGGTCAAAACCACACTTACTAAAAGAGCAACACCAGGAGTTCAACCGGTGATCATTCTACAATTTCAGTACAAACTTTTAATGTTTAGTACAGAATTCCATTTGAGGGACTTCCCCTAATGAATTATGTGCTAAGTCTTCAGAGATTTGTCCCCATGGAGTTAGAATAGTTAATTTATGTGGAGTCCAAGGTTGCATGTGAACAACATGCTCTAAGTCCTCTGGTGTACGCCACATAAATTAATGTATAGAACTCCATGGTGGAGAATTTTGTACTGTTTAATACAGAATTCATAAGGAAAAATCCTTCCAAAACAAATTCTGAATTAAACATTAAAAGTCTGTACCAAAATTGTAGAACAATCACTGGTTGATCTCCTGGTGTCACCCTTTCAGTCCACACATTTTTGACCTAGTTCCTCCTAGAAGGGGGATAAAATCAGATCTACAGTACAGTAGCTTCTTGTTATTTTACATTGTTTCTTGTGAATTCTACTTGGTAGAAGGTTATTTCTTTTCTTTCTTACTACTAAGGGGCTAGCAGGGTATTATTTGGGGCTGTTGGAATTTTGAAACCTGTTTTGGTAGCTAAATGTGGGCTCATTTGTTTGATTCACTGTGTGGAAGGCTGCATTTGTAGAGACCTATTTCTTCTGTTTTAAAACATAATTGGTGTGATTTAACTGGGTCTGTTTCTTTGAATTGGAGACATATATCTTCTAATTCCAAGCCTATTTTGATGTGTTGTTGGTGAAGCTGTTTGAATTAGAGTCCTGTTTCTTTGGGTAGCAAACTTATTGTGGGGCCTTTGAGTAGAATTGTGATTCATTGTTGCTGTCTTCACTAGCTGCAAAGTTTGAGTGCAGAGTGGGGGAAGGGTGCTAATGGTCTGACCAGAGGCCTCAGCTAAATGATTGTTTCTGGAAGACTTGGGCTTGGTCCCACCCTTGGTCCATTATTTCCTTTATACCAGGGGTTCTGACATCACTTCCTCAGACAGGCAAAGGATATGCACCTGTCATAGCAAAAGCAGACATCCAGGAAAGGAACAGCAGCAAGTGAAGAGGTGACTGCTCTCTCAGTGGAAGGGAAGTAAATGCAAATCTAGAGCTTTCATTATTACTTCTTCGCATTGATATTGCATTGGGAAAGAGGAGTAGGAGTTTGAAGAAGGTTGTGCAATGGCTACTTAAAGTCTGTTTTTGAGTGTGGATAGGAATATAAAAAGCAGTTGCTCAATATATCTAAATGTGTGCAACAAAGGAGATAAGGGAAATAAAGAAAATGTTTTGCACTGATAGAGGAGGGAAGGGGAGACTTGGGGGAGTGTTTGGTATCCTGCATCTGGAAGGGTGGGGGGTCACTGGTGGGCAACGACAGCAATGGGTAGGGTGGTAGGCTGCAACAACTGTGGTGTACCAGTCTTTCTAAATATTGTCTGGAGTGTGGGAGGATGTTTAGTGTGCAACCGCATAGAAAAACTTAGAAAGGAGATTGAGGGTCTGCAGGAGGAACTAAGACAGGCAAAGCAGATTGGGGATGGGTTTAGCCCAATACTGGAGGGAGGAAGAAGGGGAGATGAGGGAGGGTGATTTAAGCCAACAGTGGTGAAGAGAGGGTCAGAAGAAGGGAAGCAGAGACAAAGGGGCCCAGGCCAGGAAGAACAATTGCCAGGGAAACCAGGTCAGGAGACAAAAGACAAATGGAAGGAGGAGATAGGGACTTGTGAGGGGAGGTGAAGAAGTGGCAAAAGTCATGGAGTGGAAAGGAGAGAACAGGTTACTATGAAGAGAGAGGGAGTGGGCATTTGTGAAGGGCCTTCAGAAAATAGTTATGCACTGCTAGACAGGAAGAAGGTGGAGGAGGAGGGAAATGATGAAATTAGAGGAGTAATTGATAAATGCCTGGACCAAACTGGAGTTGGGGGAAGTTCTGCTGGGAGAATTGCAACAGGGGTAAAAGGGGGAAATAATGTGCAGGAGGAAGAAGAGGAGCTGGAAATGAGAGAGGGAGATGAATGGAAGCAAGCAGGGAGTAAGAGGGGTGGAATCTTAGTGCTGGGGGACTCAATACTAAGAAGAGTTAGGTGGGGTAGCAAGGGGGGAGAGGCATAGTTGCATTTGGGTGGAGGCCATGCCAGGACTGACAGTGGAAAGGGTGGGACAGTCTGTTCTGAAATAGGCTAGAAGGGGTAGGGACAAGCCTCATTTAATTATACATCTTGGGACAAACGACCTGGCTGACAAGACAGTAGATACAGTCCAGAGGAGGTTTGAGGAACTAGCACAATTATGTGAGGGGGCAGGAAGATCAATAACTTTGCAGAGATACTTCCTGTGCCAAAGGCAAGCACAACAAGAAAGCTGAGAATAGAGGAATTTAACGGATGGCTAAGAACCTGGTGTTGTGCTAAAGGGAATGGGCTGTTGGGGGTGGGAGGGACCTGGGAGGACAGTAGTCTCTATGCCAAGGACAGACTACACTTGAGTGAGGAAGGAAAGAAAGTGTTGAAACAGAGGATGGAGGAGTACATAGAGGAAGTTGGGAATTTAAACTAGGAGTGGGGTTGGCAGTTGGGAAGAGATATGCGAGACCACAGGTTGGGAAACCATATGAGCTTACCCCCCATAACAGTGACAAAGGACAAATGGCAAGTACTGTTGGTGATGCTAGGAAAGGAGGGCAGGATGAGAGGGGGGGGAAAGGGTGGAAGGTGGTTACCCTTAATGCTAGCAGCCTTGGGAGGAAAACTGCAGAGTTACAGGTTCTCATGGCAGAGGGAGAGGTGGGCATTGCAGTCATCACGGAAACATGGGCCACCAATACAATGACTGGGACCTGTCTATACCAGGGTACAGATTATTTCGTAGGGACAGAATGATTGGGAAAGGAGGGGGGGGTGGCACTATATGTGAAGGATTGACTGAAGTGTGTAAGGGAGGAAGTGGAGGAGGGTAGTACGGAGTCACTTTGGATGCAAATCCAGGATTCCAAGAATATGATTCTTAGAATGGGAGTGGTGTACAGGCCACCATCTCAGATGGAGGAGTTAGACAGGGAACTAGCAGGACAGATCAGGAGGACCTGAGAGAAGGGTAGTGTGGTGATTGTGGGGGACTTCAACATGCCAGGAGTGGACTGGAGCACCCCAACAACCAGGAACAGAAGGGAGCAGGTACTGCTGGATGCCTTCCAGGACAGCTTCCTGCTGCAAATGGTCAGTGAACCAACCAGGTTAGGAAATACCCTTGACCTTGTGCTGGCAAATGGGGACTTTGTGAGAGAATTTACAGTGGAGGAACCACTGTCAGGGATTGACCACCGCTCAGTATGGCTCACATTGGATATGGGCAAGGAAGGAGTGGAATCTGGCATAATAGTGCTGGACTTCAGGAGGGCCAACTTTGGGAGGATGGGGGAAGTGGTAAAAGGGTACCTGGCCAGAATTCAATCTAGTATGGACACTAACCAGAGGTGGGAGCTCATAAAGCTGGTGATAGTGGAGGCAACCAAAACCTGCTGCAAAGCCCAGAGCAAGAAGGCTAGGGCTAAGAAACTGATCTGGTTGAGCAAGGAGGTCATGGAAAAGGTAAGGAGGAAAAGAGCTGCCTTTAGGAAGTACAAGAAAACAGGGAGGGGGGAGGACAGGGAAGAGTACTTGACAGAATCGAAGGAGGTGACAAGGGCAGTAAGGGGAGCCAAAGCATCTACGGAAGTCAGGCTGGCACAGGGCATTAAGAAGGGGAGAAGGACTTTAAGTACATCAGGAGAAAAGAGCTGTAAGGACCACATAGTAAGGATTAGGAAGGTGGGGGTTGGGTGGAAACAGGATGCGTATAAGGCGGAAGTACTAAATGTACTTGCTCAGTATTTACTAAAGAGAAGAGGGGTGACACCTAAGGTGGAGAAATGGCAGAAGCAGGGGAAGTGGTGACAGATGGGAAATCATGGAGGGCAGAGTTCGAGAGGGTTTGAAGGCACTGAGGATGGACAAGGCACTAGGCCCAGATGGCATCCACCCAGGGTACTGAAGGAGCTGGCAGAGGTCCTGTAGGACCTTTGGCAGACCCTATTTAATGCCTCACTACATTCGGGGTGTGTACCTCAGGACTGGAGGATGGCTCATGTGGTGCCTCTCCACAAGAGTGGCCCCAAGGGTGAACCGGGAAGCTACAGACCAGTGAGCCTCACATCCATCGTGGGTAAGCTAATGGAGACTATCCTGAAGGAGAGGCTGGTGGCCCTTCTAGAGGCCAAAGGACTACAGGACAGCAGACAGCATGGCTTCATACGTGGCAGATCCTGCCAAACCAACCTGGTCGAGTTCTATGACTGGGTAACTATGCAACTGGACATGGGCCATGCAGTGGATGTCCTGTATCTGGATTTCAGTAAGGCATTCGACTCAGTGCCACATGGAAGGCTGGGAAGGAAGTTAGTAGGCACAGGGGCGGGTGCAAAGCTGCTGAGATGGGTAGGAAACTGGCTGCAGGAAAGGCAACAGAGGGTGGTGGTGGGTGGGGAGCTCTCACACCCAAGGGCAGAGATGAGCGGTGTTCCACAGAGCTCAGTGTTGGGACCAGTGTTGTTTGGGATATTCATCCAGACATATCATGGGACATCAAGAGCAAGATCAGTCTGTTTGCTGATGATACCAAGGTAGGCACGGTGGTGGATGACCTAGGGGGGTGGCAGGGGTTGCAGGATGATCTGGCAAAGCTTGAAACCTGGTCAGACACCTGGCAACTGGGCTTTAATGCCAAAAGTGCAAGGTGCTGCATTTGGGATGAAGAACCCAAGGAGGAGTTACCAGCTAGGGGAGTGCAGCTAGCCCAGACAGAGGAGGAGAAGGATCTGGGTGTGCTCATTACAGGGTCAATAAACAACTCAGCACAATGTAGGAAGGCAGCTGCAAAGGCCAACAAAATGCTGGGTTGTATTGCAAGGGGTATATCCTCAAGGAGGGAGGAGGTGATTCTGCCACTGTATAGGTCATTAGTTAGACCACACCTGGAGTACTGCATGCAGTACTGGCATCCGTATCTGAAGAGGGACATTAAGTTACTGGTGGGGGTGCAGTGCAGAGCGACAAAGATGATCAAGGGGCTGGGGGACTTATCATACGAGAGGAGGTTGAAGGAGTTGAACATGTACTCACTGGAGGAGAGGAGAGACGGGGTGACATAATTAAAACCTTTAAATACATGAAAGGAATAAATAAGAGAGGTACAGAGTGGCTGTTCAAAGTAAGGGAGGGGAGGGCCACCAGGGGCCATGATATGAGACTGGAGCGAGGAAGGTTCAGGAGGGAGATGAGGAGACACTTTTTTACAGAGAGGGTGGTGGCTGGGTGGAATACGTTACCTGCTGAAGTGGTATGTAGTAGAACAGTGGACTGCTTCAAATGAGGATGGGACAGGACAAGGGGAGGGTTAATGAAGGGGAAGGGTGGAAGGGAGGGGCAGCTGCAGAATAAGGGGTGCTAGTGGCACATTCGAGCAGACTTGATAGACCTCAAGGCCTTTATCTGCTGGCAAATTTCGTATGTTCGTATAAATATGCATTTTCTTATCAGTAGCAGTTTACATATACAGTCTTTACGGTCATTATCCTAGATATCACCAATACATTCATACTAATAAAAGGATTATGTTCCAATCATTTATACATATTTCCCTTATTTTTAAATAATGTTCTATGAAGTGGAAAAGCTTTCACTATGCAAGGTACACAGGAAGAGTTTTTTCAATTCTTCCAGAGGGAAAACCAGTTCCACATAATAACATTTCCAGTTCTTCAGAATTATTCTTTTTAACTGCCATATAAGCTATCAAATATCAGTAATATTCCTTATTTTTTTGTACAGTCTGTTATGATCTATGACATTAACAATAACTAGCTGGAATTCCCATCTATTTAGCTTAATATCCTACTTTAATAACTCAAAAAGCTTCTTCCACCATTCCTGAATTAGTGTACAAATCCAGAACATATGGTAGTGTACATATCTGTTTCAGGCTGGTGACAGCACCACCAATTAGCATCTGGTATCATTTTGGCTTTAAATAATTTCAGTGGAGTATAACAAGCCCTGCTAATAATTTTGAATGGCAGCATTCTATTTCTTGTAGCTCTATAATTTTGATGCACACATTCTTTTTTGTAAGCATCAGAATAGCTTGATGTTCAGGTGTATTTTGAATTGTTGTATAACAGGCATTTGCTGATGCCAACAATGATTTCCCCCCTCTGTAACATTACTGATGCACTGATGACATCTACAGCTGTTTATATGTGATTATTTTAAAACCTTGAATAAAGGCAATGATATTTAAGTAAATAGATTACAGCGAACAGCTGTGTATTCTAAACATAAGATAATGCCTTCTGGATTACAGAACAGATGGCAAAATAACCAGAAAGATTCCAGTTTTAACATACTGGTACTCCATCTGAAGGGGTATGCATGTTCAAGTAGCTGGGGATATAGGTCGGGCTCTCCAAACTGAGTTGATACTTACCCAATAGGGCAATGTTGGGACAAAGCTTATTGCTCTTGCCCCCTCCCTTTTTTGTTTGTTTTTGTTTTTGATGTGGTAAGGAAGCTGATTAGAGAACTTGGAGTGCATCATGGCTGCATGCTTCCAGCAAGGATCAAAATCATATACAGTACGGTGGCAGGACATATATCCATACTAAAGGTGGGCGAAGAGGTCAAAATCTGCACGACGAAGCAATTCGCTGAGTAATGCGGAATCCGCAAAGTAATCCACAACATGAAGTGGAGTACTTCACGTCATAATGAGGAATGCAAAGTCCATTGATAAAAATGACTTCACATTACTCTGCCTTCCCCCAAACACTTCTGCACCAATTTTAATATGAAGTATATAGGAATCAATATACTTCACATCACTTTGCCCTGTTATTTAGCTCCAATATGAATTTTGCAGTGATTCATGGGATTGCAAGTCACATGGACTCTAGACTCTTCTGCACAGCCTCAGTTCTGTGTAGTGTGTGTAGTGGTAGCTGGAGATAGTTTGCTGTCAGAGCTCTGTGATTCAAACCTTCTAAAAGCTGTTAAAAAAGCCTTTTTGAACCTTTTTTTTTTTTTTGCTCAAAATGTAGTACATCTATTGTAGGAAACCCTCCTGTGCTCATATCGAGTGCTTATTGTTTGTGTGTGGATTTTGAATGTTAATTTAGAACATTCAGTCTGTGTACTGACAGACATTTGAAGTGTGCTTTGGGGGAAGGGCGTATTTGTGGTGGAGGTAGATTAACTGGGAGAAAAAGGCTGTCTTTCTGTTTTGGTTATATTTTTCTTGAATAACTGTGTTAATGTACACACAATAATATTTCTAGTAATTCTTAACAGTTTTTGCTGCTTGCTATGGTGCAGCAGTGCATGATTTCAGTTTGTTTAAAATATTTGGTTATATTACTGAAGTTACAATTTGCTATGCTTTACTTGTAGTATGTGTGCGACGTGTGCCATCAAATTAGACACATTTTCTTGTACCATAGAATAATTGCAGCAGTGTGAACCTGCTATCCACTGCACATGCGTAATTTTGTACTGCTTTGTGGTATCTTGGTTTTGGACTGTTACTGCACTGCACTGCACCCCTCCCCCCCAACTGGCAAATAGTATTCTTTTCCCGATTGGATTGTGACTTGTGAGCACTGATTAAGGTGTTGTTGTGACTTTGCGTCTGCATCTCTTCTTGATTGCACAGTGCAATCTTAATCTGTCTGTGCTTTTGCACCTGTTTAGTGCCCAATCTCCATCTGCAAGCCACAGTTGATGTTTTTTTTTTTTTTTGGCTTCACATCCACCGGCCCAGATTGAAAGTTCAGAAATCTAAATTTGTTTAGAATTTTCTTAGTGATCCCCCAAAATGCCTACAAAGAGACATGCAAGCAGAGCTGTTTCTGGCCATGGCACTGCTGCCAGTGGCAAGATTGTCCATGGGCGTGGTAGTACACAGAAGTGCATAGCTGATGTCAGTACTGGGATTTCTCCATCAATGTTTTTTACAGTGCAATCTGTAGCTTCACTCATAGTTGAAGAAGATGATGTCCCAGCTGGTGGTGTTAATGCAGTTTCTGCTGGCATGAATATTGCTGCCTCAAGTTCCACTTCTGACCAGTTAACCATTTCAAAAAATATAGTTGAATCTAAAGCTGTGAATGTCAGTGTAGATGATGTCGTAATCCCCATTGACATCCTCATGGTAGTTGAACATGATTCTGATCCTGGTGATGATAACTCACAATGTCACATTTCTTCCAGTGCTGTTGAGGTCATGCCTTTGCCATCCAATGATTCAAAGTGTGGTGCGAATATATCGGATGATGATGATGATGATGATGATGATGCTGTGGTTGGAGCATGTTCTCCACATGACAACATCCCAGCTGAAAATGTGAATGTGGATGACGTTGATGATGATGTCAGTGACCCCTGCTGGGAACCGGGGAAAAAGAAAGTCAAGGTGGCTGTGTCTGGGTCTGTTGGCGTTAAATCACCCCGTCCTCAAAAAAGTACTGATTTAGTGGTTCCTGTTGATGATAATGATGATGACCCAGTAATAATCATAGGTAGTTGCGGTGGTCAGTTGGAGTCCAAGTGTGTCCAGCCTGAAAAATCATGTAGCATACCCCCCATTTCAGGGGTTAAAAAAAGCAAAGTCCAATAAGCAGCATCAGGGACATGTTAAAAGTAGGGGATCACAATCCCTTGTTTGGGATTTTTTTTATCCAAGATGCAAATGATGAGTCAGTTGCAATCTGCCAGCTTAGCCATGCACGTGTGAGTCAAGCTAAAAAGGGAGTCACCTGGGCATGGTGGGCCAGCATACACATCTTAAGAACAGGCCCGTGGCACTGTGGACCCAGTCCCAGATGGCAGCTAATACCATAGTGGAGCATTCACCCTCGTCATCAACCTTACTGAGCATGTTATCCCCTTCCATGAGTGTAACTCCAAGTAGGAATGTCTGCAGTAGTGATGAAATAACACCAGAGGATTGCTACAGGCATAATGAGAGGGACGATTATGATTTAGAAATCTTGTCAAGTGGTGGTCAGAGTAGCAGTGGTGGTGCTGGTGGTCAATGCAATATGTCTAGTGCAAGTGGTACATCAACCCCTGTATGTAAAACAGGAAAAATGAGTTCATTTGTGGACTTGTCACCTGTGCACCCCATTCATCACATATCCACACCTCACCCCTGGCCATTCACAGAGCAGAGCCATTTGTCACACCCCGTGCAAAACGTGCGAGTCAGCCCAAGTTGGAGAGTGCTTTTGCCCATAACCTCCTGCCTGCCTGCCTGAAGCATGTGACCTACACTGTGTAAGCCATGTGATGTGTGTGGGCTGTCTGAGAATTCTCACTCTGCCTTAAAGCGAAATAAGGCAGAGTGCACAATGCAAAATCATAATTACAATGCAAAGTGGTGAAGTGAGGGTCTAAAATGGGCACTTCGCATAGCAGAATAGTAATGCAAAGTAACAACTTCAAGTCCACTTTGCAGGCAGAATTTTTACTTTGCTGCATCTCTAATTCATACAGACTCCACAGAAGTGGGCAAGGCAATGGTTAGAATCTGAAGAGAATTTCTGACAAGTGATGGAGAATCAGTGTCAGAGAAGGATTACATTTTGGGTTGGCATGTCTAACAAAAAGCATAAGTGTGCTGCATAATAGGGAGAGAACAGAAGTGCACAAATCATAGAAAACATTTATTTAATCACTAGAATAGGTACCAAGACAGAGTTAACATCTATTCTGTTGAATTAACAATGTGGTCTTTATCACCCAAATTTGTTATGTACTTTCTTTCAATAAAGAGCAGTGTAACGGTTTGCTAAGTGAATCAAAATGGCATACTTGTCCACCCAATCTCTTCAAAAGAGCCCTTCTTCTCAAACTTGACGTTTTTCCTGTCAAGGCTGTACTGAGCACAAACTTTTCAATTACACTCTGTTTTCGAGTGGTATGACATTTTGTGATACCGGTACTCTACTTCTCTGTTTTGCCATTGTTCAGTTTTATGGGGTGGCAGCACTCACTGCTAATCGTTAAACTTAACCTAAAATGTTATCTTTACTTATTTCACTGTTTGTTTCTAATGTTTTCTTCCCCATTACAGGGTTTTATGAGACATTGTAAATAATATAAAGAATTTAAAATACTTATATTTAGAACAAATTGTTTGGTCTAGGAGCACCAATACAGGCTGTATTAAATCTCCTGTAAGATCTCGTGCATAGACAAGTTTTAGTTCAAAATATCGAAGGATGTAGTCTCTATTTAGATGAACAAGTGGTCATTAGCTCTTTAGTAATTATCCTGTCTTGTTAAATGGTCATTCCCCTCATATGAAGTAACAAAATCGTGAGCTAGGTAAACTCCTATCACTGTTTGTTGTATCATCAGCAATTTATGATACTTATTCCAGGTGCACTGATTTGCATTTTTACTTGTGAAAATTAACAAAATACAAGTTAAAAAAAGAAAGAAATGCAGTTAGAAGGTGAGAAATTACTGAGTTGGGGGGTTGCTCAGGGATTTTTTTTTTTATTTACAGTATTTAGTTATTTGGAAAGACCTTTGAGCCAGAGACTCTTTTACAAAGATTCCATGTCATAATAACAATACCAATGACACATACAGATGCACAATATAGTACAGAGGAAGTATACAACTAAGCATGGCACTTAATAGTATAAAAAACAGTTCACAACATTTTACACTGAACAAGCAAAATATGGTGGAGAAAGATACAGAAGGCAAGGATATAAAAGAGGTTTAGGGCAGTGCACAGGGAGAGAACCCCCCCTCATTGATACCCCAAATTCCAAAATGAGCAAGTGGGAGGAACAGCCCAGGAAGCGGGGGGGGGTTGGAGGAGAAGAGATGAGATGAGAGGAGCACAGCCTTAAATCAGGCTTTGTCAAGGGAGCAGGTGGGCACTAGGGGGCAGGAGGAGAAGAGAATGGGGGCTGTGGGGGGGGAGGAGAGGAGGAGCGGTGGGGGTAGTGGGGGAGAGCAGGAGAGTGGGAGCAAGGCTGGAAGTCAGGGAGGAGTAGGAGCTGGGAAGAGATCTTATGCTATTTCGATAGAAGGGCTCACTGAGTCTAGTTACAGGTTCCTTGGGGGGGTGACAGTGTTCAGCATTCAGGGAACAGGCACATGTATTGCAGGTGGTGAGGTAGTGCTTGAGTTCAGACTTGAAGAGGGAAAGACTATTAGTATTGTGAGTGATCTCAGGAACCTCATTTAGCCAGAGGGAAGTTGTGGTGGAGTCCTGGCCACCTGAGGATTGATAGAGGCTATTAGGAATGGGGTTAGAGGGTGAGAAATCACTGTGGGGTGCTGACATACAAGCTCTAGCCACCTTGGGATGGATAGCAGGTGTTACGAATGGGATTAGAGGGTGAGAAATTACAGAGTTGGGGGTGGTTGCTGAGGGACTGATCTTGCCTATCTGGGGGATGGATAGCGGGTGTTAAAAATAGAGTTAGAGAGTGGGTGGAGCCAACTGCAAAACTGAATACACTTATACTGAGAGCACACTAGATGAAATGGTGAAGTTGGCAAAAAGAAAGCAATTTATATTTAACAAACTCAGGAAACCAACCATGAAACCTGATGCCAATTATCCACAAATCAGTACCTGAAACTTGCAGAAATGGACAGAAATATGAGAGGAGGAAATGCTACAGATGGTGCAAGACCAAAAGAGAAGGCCAGAGGAATCAGAGATACCACAACTTCCAGTACCAATGTGGATACATCCCACCCAAGCTATGCAACCTTTTTACAGTGCATTCAATCAATGGATGCAAAGCTGGAATCCTCAAGTAGCAAAGTCAAGATGTCAGATGTTAAAGTGCCGGTGGTGCAGAAGGAGGCAAAGTCAGCATCAGATTTGGTGGCCAAGGCATTAATGATGACTGCTCACCTGGTTAAAGTGAACTCAGTGCACTGGCTGTGGCTAGATCACCTTGAGAACCAGGCTCAGGCATTGCATGTCTGAATGATTGGCTTACCAGAAGATGCAGAGGAGGAGGGTGATCTAAAACTTTTTTTCCAAACTGGGTTCCTGGACACTTTACAAGTACTGTAGATAGAGCAATCATTAAAAAAGTGTATTGGTTCACCCCTTGCCATATTGTAGAAGGTGATCCCCAACCGAGAATGGCAGCACCTGATGTAGATCTGTGTGCGTGTGTGGGGGGGGGTGAGATTAGAATTAGCATCTGTCACTCACAAACTGAAATGAGCAAGGGTGATAGATAACTAGCTGTCAGCATGAGCGAATCGTGTTCACTTTCATGCTGCAGACTGTCATTGACACAGTCTGAGAGATCTCATTAATTAGACACACTGCAGATATCACTATATTAAAGGAATAATGCATGACAGGGTGTGTGTCGTGCTGGGATAATGCCACACCTGGTGGGATTGGGCATGAGGCCGCAGGCCGAGTGCATCCAATGCCCCAGGCGTGGCATTATCCCAAACGACACACACCATGGAATGCATTATTCCTATTATACAATGGCTCATTGTTATGTACTGTATAAAATAAAAAAAATATTTTAAAGAATGTTTTTATTAGTGTGGAAAAATATTTTTGTTTCTTAAGAGGAGATGCAAAAAAAAAAAAGCTCTAGCTCCAAAAAATCATCAGGCTCATCATCCAAAAAATCATCTCCAGGGTCACAGTAAGGCTGAGATTAAACCTGTGGTGTCATGCTGGGATAATGCCATAGGTCCAGCCCCAAACTGACCAATCACAGTCCAAGATTCTTTCTTGCCATTGTATAATGTTTTTTAATGGTCAGATGGCAATTGGTTCATCTCAAAAGAGACATGCTGGAGTGAGAAGTGACTGATTTGTTGAATACAGTAAATGTCCATTTGTTGTTGTGGAGACCAGATCCCAATTAAATAGCGCAACTTACCATTACTTTACTTAATCATAAACTTACTTAAATATTTAAATGTACCTGGAGAGGTATTTTGTTACATCCCAGCATTCTCAAGGGTGTGGGTAGCAGCAAGGAGTGTGGGGACTGATTACAACATAGGTATTTAGATTGTAGAATTAGAGTGTGTGATCTTGCTTCTGCATTATATGTCTCCTATCTGTACTGGCTATTGCTTTATATTGCCTCAAAGTGTACCTTCTGGAACTCAGTCTCTACGGCAGCAATCGCTAGCCCCCTATTCCTTGCCCCTTCTAATGAATGTGTCAACTGTGATTACTGTATTACAAGCCCATTCCAATCAGTGTGTCAGCTGTAACTATTGTTACTCCGATGTATTGTGCCAAATGTAAATACCGTATTGTCAACTGTAATTACTGTCACATCAATGTATGTAATAATTTTAATCACTGTATTATCATCCGGTGTATGTAATTTTTGCTGTATGTAACTAGTTCCAGGTCACCTTTGAAAAAGGGACCACTGGTCTCAGTGGGTTTACACGGTTACCAAAATCTAAATAAATAAATACATTGCATTGTGTGCACCTTACTTTGTTTTTTCCTCATCCTTGCAGTGTGTGATCTTGCTTGTGGGTTGGTTTTCCCCTGTCTGTACTAGCTAGGTATTGTATTGTGTGCTCCTTACTCTGTTTCTTTTCCTCATCTAGAATGGCTATTTAGCATTGTGCAGTGTGCTTTCACTATATTTTTCTCCTTGCACCATCCTACACTGTAAGGGCAGGAGGAGGGGGCCAATCAGTGCCAAGGGGCATGATTTGAACTCGTGGCTAGGCTATTTAAACTCAGGCCCAGCCACAGACACCAACAATACTGCTGCAAATAGTTTAAGTTGCCACATTAGTGGTGGGAAGGTTCAGTGGCCATAGCCACACAAGAATTGATTGGCAGCTGCATCAGTGGTGGAAAGGTCCGGTGGCCATAGCTGCAGAGGAAGTGATCAGCAGCCATTGCCACATTGAGGAGGCTCCCTCCAGAGCTGGGACACTGGATGATGTTTGGCAGCAAGTGGGGCTCCCCCCAGAGCTAGGAGTTAGCTGGTCCTACCTGCACTGCAGGGGCAGAAGGAGGCAGCCAATCAGCACCAAGGGTGTGTAACTTGAATTTGCAGCTGGGCTATTTAATCTCAGGCCCAGCTGCAGACATCAACAATACTGCTACAAATAGTTTTTTCCCCACTCACCCACCCCACACCACCTCCCCCACACCTCCTCCATATTAAATGGACTGACATGGCCACTCCCATCAGAGATCCACATCTATCTGGAGCAGCAGTAGGAGGAGTATAGCTTATTGAGCACCACACAGTGGTCATTGTAACAGGGGGATTCACTGGCAAGAAGGGGGCATGCATCCAAGAAGGAGGAGAGTGGTAGTGAATCCTAAACAAAAGTATTTTAAAGGACATCATTGCAAGAGGTTCTTCTAAGACTGGCTCACTATTGACTGACTGTTTAATTAAACTTAACTGTTTATTAACGGGGATTATTAGAGTTTTTTTATGTGGGGTAATAATCATTAATGTTTGATTGGACTTATTGGCCATTAATAGGGTTTATTGGAGTGGAGGGGATTTTTCTGTGGGGGAGATTTAAATGACTTTTCTGAGGAAGAAGGGGGGTGTAAGTGCAACCAGCAAGGGGCGATGAGGTAGGAGGGGCAGGGGTGGAGGGGAAAAGAATTCCCAGATTCAACCGAGGGGCAGAGGGGGAGACAATAGGAAGGAGAGCACTAAGATACAGGAATGGAACAAGGAAGAGGGTGGACATAGGCAACCTAGGTGAAAGGGAGGAGTCCAAGGGCCCAGGGGGAGGCAGAGAACAAGAGGGTTGAACATCCACAAGAAGACACGGACAGTGAAGGAGGAGGCACTGAAACAGGTATAAAAAGCAGGGCAAAAGGCAGGGAAGTAATAGAGGAAAGGGGAAATGGCTTCATAAGAGAGGAAAAAGGGGCAGGGGAAAGATGCACTTGGAGATTCCGTCAGGGGTATGAAATGGGGAAGATGGGAGGACCCCCAGAACAAGACAACAGTAACCAGCATGCTGAGATTGGTGGCAGTGAATACACCACTAAGGGTAAAGTACCTGCTGAGTAAGCAAGGGAGCAAGTCATACCTGGTGCTGCATGTTGGTACCAATAACATAGCAGTGATGGAGGTGGCGGTGGTGCAGGAGAAATTTAGGAACATAGCAAGGACATGCAGGGAGACAGTTAATTCACTGGCATTTTCAGAAATAATCCCTGTGCCTAGGGTAAACACAGCTAGAAAAAGGAGAATAGATGAATTCAATGTATGGCTGGAGGACTAATGTTTGGAAGAGGGGTTTGGTTTTATAGGGAAAAGGGGGTGACATATGAGCAGGCAAAAGACTATATAACCATAACAGATTTCGTCTAAATTGGGAAGGTAAGAACATTTTAAAAGGCAGATTGGTAATCTACATGTCAAAGGAGCTGGGTTTAAACTGCTAAGGGGGGGAGAAGGAGCTAGGGAGGCCAGACAACCTCCCCTCCACATAGATGAAGAAATTAGAGAGGGTGGGGGAAGAGCTGTCAAAGCGAGAAAGAGGGGAGGGGAGGATGGGGGGAAGTGATGGACATTAAAATTAACACAAAAAGCAGGGGTATGGGGATGAAGTGGACAGTCATCTCACTGAATGTATGTAGTATTGGGAACAAAATGGCAGAACTGCAAGCCCTCCTGGAAGAGGGTGAGGTGGATGTAGTGGCTATTACAGAGACCTGGACCACTGCATATCATGACTGGGTTCTATCAATCCCTAGGTATGAGCTGTTTAGAAGGGATAGAGCAACAGGGACAGGGGGGTAATTGTGGCATATATCAAGGATGGAATAATGTGCACAAGGGAGGAAGAACTGGAAGGGGGGGGGGACATTAAAACCCTGTGGTTGCAACACCAGAGCAATAGGGGTAGGAAAATCAGTTTGGGGGTCATATATAGACGACCAAATCAGGGTGAAAAGATGGATAAAGAACTGTGTACTCAGTTGAGGAATGCAGCAGGGAGAGGGAAAGTAGTAGTGACAGGGGACCCAAAATAGACTGGGGCACTCCTGCCACATCCTGTGCAAGAAGCCGGGTAATACTAAATGCAATCCAGGATGGCTTCTTGACACAGTTTGAGATGAGCCCCACCACAGGGGAAGCACTCCTGGATGGCACTCACTAATGGGGAGCACATCAGTGAGGTTGAATTTAGGGAGCCCCTGGGTGGAAGTGACCACAGCACAGTATGGTTCAGGATAGACATGGGTAAGGAGAACATCCTATCAAAGACTAAGACACTGGATTTCCAAAGAGCAAATGTTAGAAAAATGAGGGAAATGATTAAGGAGGATCTGGGGAGCATAGAGGAGGGTATGGGGGCAGACAGACTATGGAAACCATCAAGAAGGCCATTGATAAAGCAACAAGCAGTTGCATGACAATGAGGGGTAGGAAAAGAGGTGCCAGACAACCAAGCTGGTTCAATGGGGATGTTAATAGAATAATGAAGCAAAACCGGGCAGCATACAAGAAAAGCAAAAGAACAGCTAGGGAGGAGGACAGAGAGGAATTCTGGAGGCTGGAAAAGCTAGCAAGTAAGGAGGTACAGAACACCAAAGCACAGAAAGAGCTACAAATAGCTAAGGGAATAAGGAAGGGTAAAAAAAATGTCTTCAACTACATAAGAGAAAAGAGGGAAAAAAAGGATGGCACAGTCAGACTCAAGAAAAGGAATGACTAATTCACAGAGGACAGGTCCAAGATGGAAGTATTAAACCAATACTTCTGCTCCGTCTTCACAAAGGAGAAAAAGGGACCAATGCCAGAAGTGGGAAAAGTGGAGGAGAGAGCTGAGGGTAACCCACTTGGACCTTAGCGAACGAGAGGGTGAACTAGGGGCTGATGGCACTGAAGGTGAATAAGTCTCTGGGGCTGGATGAGATACACCCCAGAGTGCCCAGGGAGCTGGCAAATTGGCAAGCCCACTAGCAACCCTGTTCAACAGCTTTCTGGACTCTGGGGTGGTACCAGATGATTGGAGAACTGCACACAAGGTGCCACTCCACAAAAGTGGACCAAGGAAGGACCCAGGCAACTGCAGACCAGTCAGCCTGACCTCGATAGTGTGTAAGCTTATGGAGTCAATAATAAAGGTGGGGCTGGTGAGGTATATGGATGGCAATGGCCTACAGGACAATAGACAGCACAGGTTTGTGGTGGACAGATCATGCCAAACAACTTAGTGGAGTTCTTTGACTGGGTCATGAAGGTAGTAGACAAGAGGCAGGTAGTGGACGTCATATGCCTAGACTTTAGAAAAGTCTTCGATTCAGTGCCATACAGCAGGTTAATCACAAAACTGAGACTAGGGGTAGGGGGGACAGAGTAGCAAGGAGTGTTGAAAATTGGTTGGAAGAGAGAACACAGAGGATAGTAGTGGAGGGAATCCTCTAGTGCAAAGTAGGTCACCAGTGGGGTCCCACAGGGGTCAGTGTACTATTTAATATCTTCATTAGAGACATAGGGGAGGGTATCCAGGGCAAAATGTGCTAGTTCGCTTATGACACTAAGCTTTGTGGGAAGGTGGATACACAGGAGGGGATACAAGAGCTGAGGTGAGACTGAGCCAGACTGCAGAAATGATCAGGGATCTGGCAACTGGGGTTCAATGCCAAAACATGCAAAGTCATGCACATTGGGGCAAAGAACCCATGAGCTGAGTACTACTTGGAAAACTGCAGATAGCCGAGACTGAGGAAGGAAAGTACCTGGGGCTATGATTACAAGAGACCTGAAACAAACATCTCAATGCAAAAAGGCAGTGGCAAAAGCAAACATGATGCTGGGATGCATAGCAAGGGGGTTTAACAGCAGGAACAGCGAGGTAATGATGCCTTTGTATAGGTCACTGGTGAGGCTGCACTTGGAATACAGAGTGAGTTTTTGGAACCCATACCTGAAAAAAGACATTAAGCTGCTAGAAGGGGTGCAGAGGAGGGCAACTAAAATGATTAGGGGACAGTATAATACGTCATACGAGGAAAGGTTTGAAGCACTGGGGATGTACTCCCTGGAAGAGAGAAGACTTAGGGGGGACACAATTGACACCTTGAAACACTTGAAGGGTGTAAATAAAGTTAAGTGTGAAGGTCTCTTCGACAAAGGAGAGAACCCCATTAAAAGGGAGCATAGTCTCAAGCTGGTTGGGGGGGAGAGATACAGAAGCGATGTGAGGAAACATTTATTTATGGACAGGGTGGTGATGGCCTGGAATGAGCGGCCTGAGGAGGTGGTTGAGGCTAAGGCAGTCGGAGCTTTTAAAAAGGCTTGGGACAGGCACAGAGGGAAACAAGGGTGCAGAGGCAGTGAAGGGAGAAAGGGAAGGATGGGGAGGGGCATGAGGCACTAGTGAAAAGCCAGGTCTCAATAACAACATGAGCAGACTTGATAGACCAAGTGGTCTCCTTCTACTGGCAACTTTCTTATGTTCTTTTGTTCCTCATCCGTACTGACTTCAGGTGAGGAGATGGTTACTGAGCTAGCCACCAGTGTAAGCTGATTATTTTTTTAACTGGAGACTAGCTATAGCCCACCCTCCCCCATCCATTGTCAGTGTCAGTGGCTCAGTAGGTAGCACACTTGCCCCTGAGGCTGGGAGACCAGAGGGCTGTGGGTTCAGGTCCCACATCTGGCACTTGGGTTAATATCCCAGTACTGACACTGTAGTGCAGCATGAGAGGGGTGCTGCACTTCTTAGGTGCCGTCTTTCCGATGAGATGTTAAACCGAGGTCCCATCTGCCTAGATTGGTGGTAGTTCAGGTGGATGTTAAAGATCCCATGGCACTTATTGAAAAGAGTAAGGGAGTTTTTATTGTATAAAAAACATAGGTAAACAACTCAATAATTCATTTACAGAAACAAAAAATAATCATGAAAATAAGTCACAGTTTCTTGAATCACACCCAAAAACATAAGAAAAACAAATACATTCTCAAAACTTATTTAAATTTAATAAAATGAAAAACCCTTTCCACCATTTGAAGACTGTCCGGGAAGAAAACTTTTGTGACTCTTGAAAATAAATTCTTGAAAGTTCAGTGGTTACTAAACATACATAACAATCATAAGACATTTTACGTTGATAGATTACCCTTTGGTACCAGGCTTGCCATAAATAGTACCGTATACAACAAAAAAAAGGTAGTACAGTGCTGTCCCAATAAATGGATAAACTAGGGGGATAAATCCCAAGGACCAACATATCATATGATGGATTCATTAGCCAATTTAATTTCCATATCTTCGCTAAATAAGGCCACAAACCCCTAACATAAGAACAGAAAAAAAAGAAATGTTCCATAGTTTCTTCTGCATTAATACAATCAGGATAAGGGCAGTTCCTTTCCTCCCTAGCTTTGTATTTAGCGTTTCCCCTAACATTTACACAACCATAAATAATAAGCCACTGTGTGTCCCATTGAGAAACTGGCAATCTAGGATTATTTAGCTGGGCAAAAACCCTGTAATTTAGAGCAGAAGGACAGTTTTTGAAACATGGCTACTGAGGATAAAGTGAACTAATAATTAACTGGTATAAGGACTGAGTGGTGTTATCCAAAATCATGGTCTTAGTTAAATGCCATTTAAACAGTTTTTGCACCACTGGTTTAAAATAAATAGGGATAATAATATATGGATTTAATGTTGGGGTCACAACAAGCCATTTTGAAAAATAGCCACCTAGAACAGCGACTACCCAACCCTTACAAATGGTATCTTTATGATACAAACCAGAGCTAAGAGTAGTTGTAAAGAAAAGAGAGTGCACAAACACAACAGGGTCTAACATGCCCAATCCTCCAGAGGTTTTATCCAAATAGGTATAGTGTCGTTTAACAGGGTTAAGCCTATTTCCCCACATCATCTGAAAAAATAACTATATAACTTTGTTTCAAGCAGAGAAGGGAGGGGAAAAATCATGGCTAAATACTGTAAACAAGGAAGAATAAATTGCTTTAAAATATGAATTTGTTTGAACTTTGAAAATTTCCACTGTTTCCATCTAGTAATCTTAGTTTCCACTTTCCCAAGAACTATTTCCCAATTCAACTGAGGCAAATTCTGAGGCCCAAACAAGAGACCCAAAATTTTCAAAGGAGTATGAGAAATCCAATCCCATTTTGATGAACATCAGGTGAAACAGATGCTCCAAAAATAATCCCGAGTCTTTGTGAAATTTAATTGTGCATTAGAGCGACGAGAAAATATGAAAAATTTCTAGAAAAAATGGAACTGAGTATAGTCAGCAAAATACACAATCAAATCATCAGCATAGGCTTGTACTAATAAAGAGGGTAGAACCCCAACCTGAATCCCCAGCCAACACTTAGATTGATCTATAAGCCGTAATAGGGGATCAAGAGAAAAAACATACAAAAGGGGGCTTAAAGGACACCCTTGCCTAACTCCAGTAGTTAAATGGAACCCTTCAGCAACTGACCTGTGTAAAAAGGGATGAACTAAGTTATGTTCATAGAGGGAGACTAAAATTTGGATCATAAACTTAGGCACTCCATATTTTCCTAAAGTTGAAAAAAGGAAGGGAAGATGAACCCTATCAAAGGCTTTTTCAAAGTCTACTGAAAGCAAACAGCCTTCAATAGCTTGTAGTGAGTAATACTCTATAGTGTCTCTAACCAGCATCAATGCAGACTGTTTCCTTCTATCAGGGATGCCGAAAAATTGATACGGAGTTATCACTAATTTGGCATATTGCTTAAACCTGTTATTTAGAATATTCGTAAATATTTTGTAATCTGTATTTAAAAGAGTAATAGGCCTCTAATTTTTAATGTCATGTCTATCCCCTGATTTAAATAAATGTAATAGTAATCCCTCAGTGAAAGTAGGAAACACAGTTTTAGTATTCAGAAAAGACTGGAAAAGTAAAAGAAGACACTGACTGAATTCTTCAGTAAAAGTTTTAAAAAGTTGGTGGGGTAAACCATCCAAACCTGGTGAAACATTAGATTTTAAAGTTCGAATAATTGTAACTATTTCCTCTAGTGTAATTGGTCCTAATAGCTGATGAGTTTCAGTAGGTACAGTGGGTAATACAATAGTGTTTAAAAATTTATCAATATCTATGTCTGAGATTGACAACTTAGGTTCTAGAGTTTGAAAGTGCTGATGAATGACTGTCCTAAGTTGGGATACAGTGGTATCGTTAAAGCCATTTGGTGTTATGATAAAATCAATGGTAGAGGAATCTGTTAGAGTTTTACAGGCCTCAAAAGGGTCCCCAATAGGGGCCTTTTGAGTGCCAGTAGTAAATATAGCTTGCAGTGTTTTAGCTCTATCATATTGGAAGGCTTTCATAAAATTTTTTAGTGTATTAATCTGAGCTGAATAATCATATCTAGAAACATATGAAATTGAAATTAATCGTTGTAATTGCTGTCTTAAAGATAAATAATTCATGAATTTAGAATCTCTAGTGACCACACCTTGATGCTTGAACCATTTCTGTAACAACAATTTAGTATCAAGCCACTAGTTTTCTACATCAGAGTATAAAAAAACAACTGATAATCTGGCTTGCAAAAGCATTTTAACCCCAAATTTAGTTTGAGGAAGGTCTAAAGTGGAAACATTTAGTTTCCACTGTCCCTGCCTGCCACAACCTAAATTCCCAGAATTAAAAGAACTAATTAATAATAAATGATCAGAGAACTCCAAAGGTTTCATCTGGAAATCCTGAACATGAAATGATGGAGAGACGAACATATAATCAATGAGTGAGAACAATTTTCCTTTGGAAAATGAAAAAGCTGGGCCTTTTGAACGAAAAGGAAGACAGTTACATAAACCTGCAGTTTTAATAATGGAAGCTAAAGTATGTGAATCACAATAGACTTTCTTTGTTTGTTGTCATAAACCAGCAAGGCTACAATTAAAATCACCTCCCGATAAAAAGGACAGGGAAGTAAACAAATAAGGTTGCACTGCCCTCATACATTGCACTCTATCAGCTTTAGTCTGTGGGTTATAGATAGTAATAAATCTGTAACAGGTATCATGCCATTTCCCATCAATTATTAAAACTCGTCCTGGGATAAGATCAATTAGCTTAAACAAAAGAAAATTAAAGGAAGAAAAAAGGATCCTGACCCCATCAGCACTATCTGTACCAAAAGACCAATAGGAAGGTCCCCAAGGCCAATCCCTTTTGAAAGTATAGAGCTGTTCTATGGAAAACATCCAGGTCTCCTGTAGAAAACATACATCAATTTGAGAATCATGTAAGTATTGAAACAGGGATAGCCTTTTAATATTTTTTAAAAAGCTATGTGTGTTTAAAGAACCCCAGACAAACATTATGTGAAAAAGTTATGATTTTTTCCGTTTTTTCTCTTTTTTTTCCTTGTAATTATCTCTAGTTTGCTAAAGGGTAGAAATAGAGGATTTCTGGGAATCTGAATCCCCAAACTCCATGTCTGTGTCCCCCCAAGGTGAAAACAAAGCTGCATAAGAGTTGGTAGACTCAACAGGAACTAGGCCGGGGGAGATTTAACTGTCAAATGCCTAGCAGATCTCCTAGGCAAGGGGGAAGAGGGAGTTACAAAAGCGTTATCCGAGTGTCTAGCAGCTGAATCAGTATAGCTAACAGGTACCATCTCCTGAGGTACAACAGGAATCATGTCCATCCCTGTTGTGGAAAGAACCTGAGAAGAAATAGCAGAGGGCTGACCTACAGAAGTAGGAGAGGAAAGTGCAGGGGGATGCAATTCTTGTGGAGATTGCACTGCTGTCTTAGAAATAAGGAGGAGGAGGGGGAGTGGGGGGGGAGACAAACCGAGTCTTGTGCTTTCTGGATCAGCAACTCAGGACTAATACAGGATGCTTTGTTTTTTGCTGCCCATGGACAATCCCTAAACACATGGCCAACTTCTTTACATAGGTCACACCGTCTGCGATTGACACACTGCACAGTTCCATGACCCACTTCCCCACAATTATCACACCTGGGCTGATCACATACGCTGGATAAGTGAGTTCAGGAACCGCACTTATAGCAGGCCCGAGGTTGACCCCCATAGAAACAAACCCCCCAATCCCTTCCTAATAAAAAGGAATTTGGAATATGCTCTATACCTGAATCAGACTGATGAAGCTTAACTTTGTATTTCCACCCTCCTGTCCAAAAAAACTCTGAATCCAGAATAGGTTCAAGAGAACTCAGCAACTCACATTTTTGTGAGAGCCAGAAAGTAATATCATCCACATGGACCCCCTCATTTTGAAACATTACAGTTACATTTTTAATCAAAGGTTTAGTTAAAGGTATAACCAGAAAGGGGGTCCATATGGGTGAAAACTTAACCTGTGCATATCTATCCCAAAATAAGTCTAAAAGGTGAGATGACCTAAAGCTAATATCAAAATTATCTTCACCAGATATATTAATGAAAGCATATACATCTTTAGGAAAAAAATGCAAAGAATCCTTAATTAATGTCCTTCCAACATAATATCTGTCAGGTCTGGTATCCAAACCCCCTTTATATCGAATCTGGACCGCATTTCTCTGGGGAGCTGCTTCCCTTTTGGAAGTTGAAAAAAGTTCTGATATCAAAGGTTTCTCCTGAGATGGCTTAGAGGCCTCTAAACTTGAAGGAGGTATAATGGTGTTGCTCTGTAGAATAGGAGGTGTTGAGGAAATTGGAGGAGAAGATACAGATTTTGCAAAAGTGGTAGAGGAACCCGGTTTCCACGTAGGTGGATTTTGAGATAATTTAAAGTCTGAATCCCATTCTGGGTCAGGCACCCAGATACCTGAAGGAGCCTTTTTCCAACCTGCTCCAACTAGAGCTTTCCCTGTCGTTCAGGGCCCGTCACCATGAGCAGAAGGTTGGGTGGTACTAGAGTCTGGAGGGGCAGTGGAGGTTTTAACAGTTCTCCCGGCATTATGAAGTACATCTTTTAAGAAAAATTCAGTAACACCAGGCTGGGGTGTCATTTTGGTTTGATAAGTGATGGTAGATGAATCCGATGTTTCCCCCATAGAAGGTTGCTTATAGACAAAACCAGCAGTTTTACTGAGTGGAGTAGGAAGGGGAGGAGAAAATACCTTAGGAGGTGCAGAAAACGGTATAACTGCTGAAATATTAGGTGTCTCCAGCCCTTCTAAATCTGGCTTTAGGCACTCGTCAATCCCGACGATACTACTGCCAGCCAGCTGAAGAGGTTTGCAAAGTAGAGAAGATAGAGATTTTGAAGCTATATCAGAGGAAACCGGGGTTTGCAAATTTCCTTTAATTAAAGCAGAACTTTCCTGTTCTCCAAGAAATGGCTGTAGGCACTTGGGAGACCTGATTCCACTGCCAGCCGATTGAGTTTGTAGAAAGGGAACAGGAACCATAGGCTTTAAAGGAGCCTGCAAAACTTCAGTAGGAGTCCCAACCAATATTTCCCCTCTCGCCTCCATACTCGGCTCTAGGCACTCGTCTAAACCAACGAAAGGATTGCCAGCCGGTTGAAAAGTATGACAAAGTGGGGGGGGGTTGTTTTACTTGCAGTAGAGTGTGCACCAACAGAAAATGAAAGAGACTCACCAAGCCTTGCAGGAGTAGTAGAATGCTATGTTTCAGCTGAGAAGCTGACAGGGATTAGCTCACTAATGACAGGGTGTGGCCCTGGAATCTGGAGCTCTGCAGAAACTGTAGGTAGCAAGTGCAGAGAGCTACTCAGTGTTGAAACAGATTGCAAAACAGTGTTAGAAACTTCAGAAGTAGCAATAAAATCCAGATTCTCCAAATAAAATGGAGCTTCATGAAATTCGTCGTCCAACTCAATTTCCTTTTTTTTTTTTTTTTTTATAAGAAAACTTTATTTCTTTTCCCAGAATAATGAGACAGACATACACATAACCCGGAAACCAGGGCGCACACTCCCAAACTGAATGTGCCAACTATATACACCCCTTATTTACAAACCCCTGGATACCCCTCCAAAAGCTTCGGCTATCACATATATATTAATACAGATAAAATAACAGAGGTGTAATTACTCATACTTAGCACCCTACTAACCCTCATAGTCTCTCTTTACCCATGCCTCACATTGTCTTATGATAAGAGAATGCTAAACTCAAAACTCCTCGAGACATATTGTACCCCAAACAACTCCTTCGGGTATCCAGAGTAACCCCTGAGAGAGAGAGAGAGAGAGAGAGAGTCCCAAGCAGAGGGGAACTACCCATCCCCTAACATTCATTCCCCATTAGATCTGCGCCCCAGTTAGATTAAATACAAGCTCCTAATTTATCCCTCTTGAAAGTTCTTCCAAAACTAAAGGGTATCACATAACGAGGCTTATGATCCTCTCTATGATATACAAATCCTTTGGTACCTATCCTACTCAGCCCATAGCAACCGACAGCCCCCCTTAAACGTATAGGTCATTATTCGGAGGTTTCAATCAGACTACAAGTAAGCTGCCTCCAAACTGGCCCACCTCGTTAAATAGACCTCCGTTTCACCGGACAAAAGATGATTTTTGATCCTATCCAACGACCTCAAAAGGTCTTTCACCCATTGCTCATATATATATGTCTGGCCATCCTTCCAGTGGCTTAGAATAAACGCTTTAACTACCGACCCCATTAACGCCAGGTGATATCTTTGGGAAACTCCCTCAACTAGGGAAAAATTCCCTAGCACACAGATCTCCAGCATAATATATTCCTTGTATCCCAGGCAGGGGTCAGTCCCCTGTCTGATCTCATCCCACAACTGCTGAATTTTTTCACAGTTCCATAAGATATGTAACAAATCTCCCTGTGCTTTTTCACACCTAAAACAGAGATCAGTCGACTTCAGACCCCTCGACGCTAGTTTAACAGGTGTATAGAAAATATTGTGGGTAACCCAGATCTGTGTAACCCTATATTTAGGATCACCAGGTACTTGGTCGCTTTCCAGATAGAGCTCCAATTAAATCAAAATTCAATGCTTTATCCCAATAAGAAATAGAGATTAAAGCATTATCCCTACGGGAGTTCAAGAGTATCTTGTATACCTTTGAAAGTAAACCAGATCCATTAACCACCCCTTGTAAGTGGTCCCAATTGAGAAAGCTATCTGTAAAACCTTTCCCCTCGAACTCCACAATCAATTGTTTAAGTTGTAACTTTGGAAAAAGGCAGACCCTCACATTGAGGTGGCAAAGAACTCTCCCATCCTGCTGCATATCCTCAAGGCCAACCCTCCAAGTAACTAACCCACCTCTGGCCCAACACCTGGCCTCCGATAGTCAAATTAGGATTCTTCAGTATGGGTTGATCCCGCGAACATATCTGAAATTCTCTTTGCTTCGGAGTAAGGAACCCCCACCAAGCATCCAGAGACTTCCTAATGGGATTACCTTCCTTGACTTTACCTTGCACCGCCTTAAGCCTGGCATAAATTAGTGATTCAGGTGAATAATTTATATCCTTTAGCCCCTTCCTTTCTAACTGTAACCAGACAGGACAGTATTCTCCCTCCTCCCTATCCCTTGCCCATTGTACCATCAATCCCAGCTGGCCAGCTACATAATAAGCCTGGAGGTCAGGCAATTTAATCCCACCTTCATCAAAGGGCCTACATAGCACTCTATACTTAATCCTAGTGGGTTTATTACCCCATAAGAAACCCAAGACCATTTTCCTGATCACCTTAAACCATTTTACTGGAACAGTATAGGGAGCCAAGTAAATTGGGTAGAGCAACCTCAGTAGAATATTCATCTTGATAATGCCCAATCTTGCTGTAAAATTCAGAGGTAGCCTACTCCATCTTAAGACATCCCCTGCTATCTCAGAAATAATTCCCCCCAAATTAACCTCTGCTCCCTCTGTCCGATCCGCAGTAATCCAAATACCTAAATACTTTAATTTATTCTTATTCCATTGAACCCCCACATCAGCAAAATCTGCCCTAAATACAAACGGGGTCAGGGGCAAGATTTGTGTTTTGGCAAGATTTAATTTGTAATTATACAATGGCAAGAAAGAATCCTGGTTTCTGATTGGTCAGTTGGCTATCACAGCAGGGATGTTATCCTGGCATAACATCCCTGCTGATTGTTTGGATGATTTCGATCCCCATCCCCTCCATGATCATCTCCTCTTTCTTAAGAAACAAAAATATGTTTACACACTAACAAAAACATTCTTTAAAATTATTTTTATTATAAAACAACAAGCCATTGTATAATAGGAATAATGCCCTCCAGGGTGGGAGTTATGCTGGGATAACATCCTTCTTGGGTGTTGGGCGCCTCGGCCGGTGCCTGGCCCAATCCACCAGGTGGGATGTTATCCCAGCATAACTCCCACCCTGTCAGGCATTATCCTTTATTAGACACTCTAGAATATTGATCTATAAGCTCCCTTACAACCCCAAAAGATGATACTGGGTCTTGAAGATGGAGCAGAATATCGTCTGCAAAAACCGATAACTTTAATTCTATATTGCCAATCCCGATTCCCTGGACCCTGGTCTCCCCATTGATCGACCTCAATAGGGGCTCCAAATAAATATTAAACAAGATTGGTGACAGCGGGCACCCTTGCCGGGTCCACTTTTTAGCTGAAATTCCCTGGAAAGATAGACATTGCACAGTATCCTAGCCGTAGGCTCAGCATACAGGTTCTTAATGCCCTTAATCAAACCTTCCAGGAACCCCATTCTCTCCATAATACTGAACGAAAAAAGAATGGGAAACTTGGTCAAACACTTTCTCAGCGTCTAGAGAGATCAGGGCCAAGGGAATCCCAGAATCCGAGGCAAAATTTATAATATGGTGTAGCTTCCTCAATGCATCTAGTGCTCCCTGTCCCAGCATAAAGCCAACCTGATCCAGACTAATTAACTTTGGAGCTACACTTAATATCCTATTAGCCAGATTCTTTGTAAGTATTTTGATATCCTGATTTATCAAGGATATAGGCCTATAGCTTCCCATATCCTCTCTCGGTTTCTCAGGTTTGGGAATTAGTGTGACATATGCCTGGTATATGGGAAGATGGTCAATTTCATCCTGCATAATAGTGTGAAAAAACTCCTTCAACATTGGGAGAATAGATTGAATATGGGTTTGATAAAATTTCACCGTTAGCCCATCGGGCCCTGGAGATTTCCCCATTGGGAGAGACCCGGATCACTTCTATAATCTCAGAGGAGGTTATTGGGGCCTCCAATTTCTTGGCCAAAATGGGATCCAAAGTCAGAAGCTGAATACGATCTAGATACTCCCTTATCTCCCCCTCCCCCCCGAGGAAGTTCCTGATATATTTCCTCATAAAAGAGGCAAATGCCTCAGCTATTTCTGAGGTCCGTCTTTATCCTCCCTTCATGTGTAATCAGGCTAATGGTCCTGGTCGCTTCCCATTCTTTAATCCTCGCAGCTAGAAGTCGCCCCGGGACATCCCCCTGAAGGAGATATTTCACCTTAATCTTGTTTAACCAAAATTCAGTCTTACCATATATTATCTCTGAAAGGTCTCTTCTCAAACTTTTAAGCTCCCTATCTATTTCCTCAGAAGTCCCTTCTTGTTGTGATAGAGAACAAATAACTGCCTCCAGAAATTCCTCTTTCACCCTTCTAATCACTCTCACTTTGTCGGCTAGCCTCTTAGCAGCCATAGAATAAAGAAATTTGCACGTAGGCCAAGCTAATTTTTTGTTTGACAATGTGGGTATTTGCACCCTTATAATTTCCTGCAAGACCCCTTCGAGTTCTTCCCTTCTCCCCTCTGACTTTAGAAGCCAGTCCTGAAGCCTCCATCTAAAAGGCCTTGTGGGCAGCGCTCTTGGTTCCCACTGGATCTGAATCAAAGAGTGATCAGATAGGATTCTACCCTCAGTCAGGAAGGCTCTAATCCCCCCTAATGTCTCCCTATTCACCAAGAAAAAAATCTATCCTTGTATGAACCTTATGTGGTGCTGAATAAAATGTCATCTTAGGGGCCCCATCACCAAACAGAGTCACAGGGTCACTCAATCCTGCCACCTCCATGAACCTAGCCAACGCAGATTGGGCTCTAGTTCTGGAACCCCTACCAGGAGGCATCCTATCTTTTTTATTATCATAGTACAAATTCCAATCACCCGCTAAAATCAAAGAGAGTGATGGGAAACTTACTATATCTACCTCTAGCGAGGCAAAGAATTCAGGGTCCGGAGGAGTTAGGACATAGATAGACGCCACCACAACTGCCTGAACATGTAAATTACCCTTCACAAAAACTCCTCTACCATCCTGCCTGGTTACCACTTGATTGACCTCAAGGGGACATGACCTACTTATTAAGATTGCCACCCCTTCCGATGCTCTCTCTAAGCCCACCCCATAGGCCTGGCTAACCCAGCGCTTTCTTAGAAACTCCACCTCCTCCGATAATAGATGTGTTTCTTGTAGAGCTGCAATCTGAACTCATTGCTGCTCTAAGTACCTCAGGATTGTCAATCTTTTATGACGACCCCTCAAACCTTTGACATTCCAAGAAATAAGATTATATACTGCCATCGGATTATTACTCTCCTAGAGATCAGAGCCTGAGCGCAGTCTATCCACATTGCACTCCCATACCCTCCCGAGTTAGGACTCTCTCTCCCCCACCCCTCCCTGGTCCCAAGACCGTCCAACCATAATTCAGTGAGTCGTGAATGAACCACTTTCCCGTCCCCCCTGAATCCCAATTAATTTACTAAGCCCGAAGTATATCCCCCGAGCTCCCTAAGTAACCCCAAAAGGTAAAACAGCAACAATTGAGAGATAAAAGACCAACCTCATCCCTTAATCTTAAGGGAAGAAAACTAACCCTTTTAAAACTAACCTCCCATGAACAACAAGTCCAAAATCAATCCAGGTTGATTAAGCAGACCCTCTCATAAACTGCTTCCAACTAAAGTCAATAGTTCGCCCTCGAGGTTCCCCTTTCTGTTATTTTCCTGACCCCCACTTACTTTTACATCGCTAACCCCCAATAAATCCAGCTGTTCCCACCTTTATATTTAATAGGCCCTTTGCATTCCATGACTCCCCCTTAAATTCCTCCTGCTACCCCTGAGGCAACCCTGAATCCTCATATCAACTTCCTTCCCCACCCCTCCACCACCCCCCACCATAGGGCTCTAACCATCACACCCCCAACTTTATATAATTGCCCCTTTTCTCTACAGTCCAACTTAGTATGTCCAATCGATATTAATGTTCCAGAGCTGCTGCTGCATGGCCCCCGACAGGCCATGCCCTCTCACAGAGGGTATATTCAAGTTGGTCCTTTGAAGAGGTCCGGAAGATTGACACATAGTCCATCCCAAGCCTCCTTTGCAGTTAGATATTTCTTTTCCCCCCAAGGACAGCCTCACCATGAGTGTTGCCGGATAAATAAGCCGAAATTTTATACCAGCCAGATAAAGCTTCTTCTTGATGTCACTATAGTCTTTTTGTTTCTCTCTGACCCCAGGAACCAGATCTTGAAAGAACCAGATTGAAGCCCCGTTCCACTGCAGGGGCTTCTTTTGCTTGGACCTCTGAAGAACATCACAGCTTCTCCTTATAGTTTAGAAACCTCATGATTATCACTCTGCGGCCTGGCCCCGGTGGAGGGCCTCTCTCAATACTTGATGTGCCCTCTAAGTATACCCTTGAATGGCGAAGGGCCAAACAGCTTTGAAGCAGCTCTTGTATGAAAGAGACACAGTCTGGGCCTTTGGTTCTCTCGGGGAGCCCCACCATTATTAAGTTGTTTCTGCGGTTTCTCGCCTCTTGATCCTCGAGCCTTTCTTCTAATTTTTTCACTTTCTTCCTGATTGAAACCAATTCTTGGTCCAAGGTGGTCACTCTTCTCTCCCTGAGAGGCTATCCTGGCCTCTGCATCATTCATCCTTTTAGCCAGAGATTGCAGCGCTGGTTTAACTTCTGCAAAATTGGCTACCAGTCCTTGCAACAGGGACTTAATCTCCCTAACGTCCTCGGTAGAAGCTCCCAACCCTCCTTCTACTGGAAGCACTTCAGCTTGCTCTAAATCGGTAGGTGAGTGGGGCTTTAGCCTTTTCGATGCTGGGGCATGCCCCATGAGAGGAGCTGCTGCATCGGTCTCCATACAACACTCGAGATCGGGATCGGCCTACCTCCAGCCGCTATTGCTCGCTAATCAGAAGTTTCCTCGCCGAATCCCCAACCGACAATAACAGCACTCCTCAGGGTCGCTTGGTGCTGTTAGCTAACCTCTAGGACCTGAAAGAATTCAAAACACCACCAAAAGTCAGGAAAATTGACCAAAATTAAGAGCTGGGACCCGGAGGAACGAGAGATTCGTCCTACCCGAGCCAGTTCATCACGTGACCCCGTCCGACTCAATTTCCGATGTAACCAAACAGTGTGCCTCTCGCAAAAGCACAGCAGGAGTGGAGGCCAGCTCTCCTACTGCAGGAACATCCTCACCCTTCGATGACTTGCACGAAGTGGCCATCATGCAGACAGCCTAATCCCCCTAGTGGCCACAATGCAGTAAGCAGAGTAGGGGAATTTCCCCGGTGTCCTGGCCAAATTTCCTTCATTCACTAAAAATATCACCAACAGCTTAATCTGGTTCAAGGTCAGTTGGCATTCATCTGTATCCCCCTCCCCCGGGTCATGCATGAAAATAGGCAGGATTTGTCTAGTGCACTTACCCGGTCAACAAAAGCTAAATAAATAAATAAATAAAATCCAGGGCAACAGATTAAGAAAAGCACTCCAAGCCAACTAGGTTTAAAAACCTCAGTTAGAGGTGCAGCATTCAGCAGTCAGCTGACCAAACAGGGACAGGCTAGAGTGCACAGTGGGGACATCAGACAGCTCTCGGAGACCTTTGGGGGAGAAGGAGCAGCGGTACCTGGACAGGTTTTTTGTTACATCCCAGCATTCTCAAGGGTGTGGGTAACAGCAAGGAGTGCGGGGACCGATTACAATGTAGGCAGAATTAGAGTGTGTGATCTTGCTTCTACGTTATTTTTCCCTGTCTGTACAGGCAGTTGCTTAATATTGTATTGTGTGCTCCTTACTTTGTTAATGGCATAAATGTGGCGGTCATGTGCCTACCCAGAGCTTATGTTAAGGGGGATATTGACTGTATCAATAGGATTCTATTCAAAGAAGGAGAGGGTACAGGCATTTTCATCCATCTAGGTACAAATGATCTTGCAGATCAAACAGTGGAGGAGACAAAAAGCACCTAGCATGTTTAGGAGACAAATTGGCCTTCCACATGCCTGTCATTGCCTTTTCTGAGGTCCTTCCAGTATGGAAGAAAGGTAGAGGTTTGCAAAAAATCCATAAAAAAAGAGATAGAGGAGCTAAATGCATGGCTTCAGGGCTGGTGCCTGGAGAAGGGCCACCATTTTATCATGAATTGGATGGACTTCTGGGACAGAGGTCCCTTCAAGCATTATGGACTGCACGTAACTAGAGAAAGTGTCAGAGCACTGGAGCAGAGGTTTGATGTCTTCATGGGATGTTTAAACTAGGCACTGGGGAAAGAGGGGAGCAGCTCCACATGGCCCTGTTACCTCTCCCCCAAAACACAGGCTTTTCTGTGAAAATAATACAAAACAGAAGGAACGTTTATTAGGTGAAGGACCAAAGGTGCACCAAAAAAAAATGCAAATGAAAGACATCGCACTAAAAGTAGGGTAGGTCAGGTTTGGAAAGCCATGTACTGTGTAGCAATGCACAGAGTCTCACTAACAAGGTAGCGGACTTTACTGCAGTGAGTACAGAGGCAAATCTAGACTTGGTCACCATCACTGAAACCTGGTACTGTACAATGATAACCATGACTGGGAAACAACAATCCCAGGATTCAGCCTCTTCTGGAGGGACTGGGAAGGGAGAAAAGGAGTGGGGGTGGTGGCAATGTGCATAAGGGATGGAATAAATGCAACAATGATCCAAACTTCTCAGACTGAATCTGAAGCACTTTGGGTTACACTCTAGGCTGAAAATGGCTCAGTAACTCAGATAGGGGTAATTTACAGACCCCCAGCACGGGGCTTGGAGGGTGACAAAGAGATCATCGAGACCATACACAGGATGACTGACAAGGGAGAGGTAATTATGGTAGGTGACTAATTTGGCTGATATAAACTGGAATACCTATACTGCAGTATCAACAGTCAGCAAAGACTTCTTGGAAGCTCTGCAGGGCTCAGGCCTAAGGCAACTGGTGAGAAACCCAACAAGGGGAGAAGTCCTAGACCTGTTATTCACCAATGGTGAAAATATCTCAGCAGTGGAAGTTGGGAGCCACCTGAGATCCAGCAACCACCATATGTGTTCCAGGTGGCTATGGCTGCTGAAACTGGGCACTCAAAAACTAAAGTACTAGACTTCAGAAGAGCAGATTTTGTTAAAATAAGGGAGTGTCTTAAAAACAGCCTGGCAAAAAAAAAAAAACAAGTGAGGAGGTGATTGAGGACTATTGGGCACATCTGAAGAGGACTATAATGGAAGCCTCAAATAAGTGTCTAAAGAAGGTGAATAAAGTGAATAAGAGAAGAAAACCACTTTGGTTGTCTAGGGAGGTAGCTGCCAGGATCAGGGAAAAAAGAATTGCTTTCAGAAAATACAAGGAAACTGGATGCAACTAAGACAGGGACATGTACAAGGTAAAAATGCAGGAAGTAGGAAAGACAATCAGGGCTTCAAATGCATTAACACAAGAAATAACCCTGATAGCCCTGCAGGAACCCTGCATTACACCCCCAAGGTGTGGGACAGCCAACTATTCCCGCCTGCCGTGCATATAATTCCCCATTGCCTGGAGCACCGGAATCCAGTTCCACTTAGATCCCCAGCTCTCTGGGTGGCCTCTCACATATCTACCCTCCCTATACCTGTATCCACCAGCTCCCCCAACTCTCGGCCCCAGAATCCCAAGCTCATAAATAGATTGCTCAGACTTGCGCTCCTTCTCCATGCTCTCCTCCTCCTCTTAATATCTGGTAACGTGCACCCAAACCCTGGCCCACTCCCATCTCTCAGTTCTCCCACTGGGTCATCCGATGGTCTACTCACAGCCACCATCAATATTTGTAGTATCCAGAAAAAGCACAATGTCCTAAAGACTGGATGGCATTTATCTCCCCTGACATACTAGCAGTAACTGAGACCTGGCTTAACGCTGACACACCAAACTCTGCCGTCCATATACCTGGATACTCTATCCTCATAATTGACAGACAGGTCAAAAGGGGAGGGTGTTGTGCCTTATACTACTGTTACCCTCTTCAAGCCTCTCTTGTCTCTGATGCCCAAACCCTGTCTCATGGGGCCCAAGCCCTCACCATCAGGCTGCAAACTGATGCCTCAGGAAAAACTCTCCACATAGTTACCCCCCCCCCGGAATCAAAAGCTTGCGTTCAACTCGGTACTGAACTGCCTTTCCCAGCTGCCCTCCTCCAGTGAAATCATTGCCTTGGTCGACTTTAATGTCAATTGGCTTGCTGCCTCCTCTGCTCCCTACAAGGATTCCATTGCTGCCCTTGACCTCACACAAGTTGTCCAGTCCCCCCACAAGACTCAATCATAGAACAGGCACCTTCACTCTCATTGACCTCATGCTCACGAACAGGCCGGCTCACTTTTCCAAGGTTTCAGTACTCCTAGATGCTTTGAGTGACCACTCACCAGTTTTCTGCAACTGCACCTCAAACACATCTCCAAAACAGCCACCAAAATGTACCTCTCACTGTTGCTTAAAAAAGGGCTCCTTCCCCCAGCTTAAGCAGTACCTGCTGTGTTGTGACTGGTCTCCCATCAACTCTGCACCCACCATAGACCTCACCCTTGACCACTTTATCTCTGTGTTTAACTCGGCCTGCAACTGCTACACCCCAGTCTCCAAGAAATTGATTAAAAATTATGATACTCCCTGGATCTCCCACACCGTACTTGACCTCATGAAGCAGCGAGACAACCAGTGGCACTTAGCTAATGAATCAGGCAAACCACACAACCAGCAATTATACAGGGAACTTAGCATCAAATGCACTTGGGAAATTCTGAAAACCAAAGCCGCCCACTACCAGGAGTCACTGTCCTCTACTGGGGCCCGGGGCGTAAGTTCTGGAATAACATTATAGAACTTAGTGGAAAAACCATCCCCCCCCCCAGCTCAACTGTTGGTAAATGGCTCACTATCCCAAGACCCCTTTCTAATTGTGGATACTCTTAACTCTACTTTTTCTGACATCAGTGGTGTCCTTCCCCCCAGTTTTTTTGACCCGGCCCCTGAGCTGCCCCAAAACCCCTCCATCCTACGACCACCACCATCTTCAGGCTCCGTACACTCTCCCTTCATGAGGCAAGACCTTACTTTGCCAAAGCCCTGGGCAAATCACGCTTTCATAGTGACTCACTGGACCTCAAACTTGTCCTGCTCACCCCAGACACTATAATCACCCCCCTCATGGACATCCTCAACCGGTCTCTGCCTTGGACAATTCCCTACATGCTGGAAATCAGCTGTCATCAGCACAGTCCTTAAAGGTGGGGACTGTACCTACCCTGGTAACTACCATCCCATCTCAATTCTCCCCCCATCTCCAAGGCTTTAGAAAAAATAGTGTCAGACCAACTCACTGACTATCTCGCCAAATATGACCTGCTCTGTCCTGAACAACATGGCTTCAGGAGGTGACACAGTACTACTACTGCCTTTCTTGAATACACCACCTTCATCAACAAGACCCTTGACAAGGGACACTTGGTTGGCTCTGCCTATATTGATTTAACCAAGACTTTCAACTCTGTTAGCCACACGCCTCTCTTACAATCCCTGCCCCTCTTGGGGTTATCTCTGGAAGCCACCACCTGGTTTAAAAGCTATCTGAGTGATAGAACCCAGAGGGTCAAGTTAAACACCACATTCTCGCCCAGTAAACCAGTTCACTCTGGGGTCCTCCAAGGCTCTATATTGGGCCCCATCCTGTTTAGCATGTTCTTGAACACCCTTCACAAGGCCTGCTCGGGTCAGCTGCTTCTCTACGCAGATGATGCGGTCATATTCAACAGTCACCCTGACCCCCTTTCTCTTCAAACCTCCCTGCAGTGCTCCTTCACTGAGGCTGAAGCCTGGTTCTCAGATCACTGCCTTGTCATGAACTACAAAAAAGACCAAGGCCATGCTCTTCACCCACAGACAAAACAAACATAAAAACTTTCCCCTCACCATCCTCAACTCCAAGGGCTCCCCACTTGACCTGGAACACACCTTTAAATACCTAGGTATCACCCTTGACTCCTCTCTCACTTTCCATGAATACATCAATCTCCTCTGTTACGCTGTCAATGCTAGAGTAGGGCTCTTGTATAGGCATATGGGTTGCCTGCCCCCAAAATGCCCTAAACCTAGCTGTGACATATTCGGTGCTCTCACTTATTGACTATGGGATTGTCATCTACAGCTCTGCTGACCCTACCGCCCTATGCCATATTAAGGTCTCCCTAAATAAAGCCTGCAGACTTGTCACAGGATGTGACTGGTGGACCCATACCTGTGAGCTGTATGGTTGCACCAACTGGCTTAACTTCGATGGACGGCTCAGATACCAGACCTGTCTCCTTGTCAGAAAGCTTACTTTGCTCCTTCCTCCTGGGACTTTGCCATCTTGTGCAGCACTCCACTCAACCATAGACAACTCGAATGGTTCCATGTGAGAAGGACAGCAGCAGCAGGGTGAACCTCCAAAGGGCACCAGCAACATCATGAACGTGAAAAGCCCAAAGCCACAACATAGGCAGGCATCAGAATGGTGAATGCAGGACAAGAAAAAAAAATGCAACCACACCACCATAGGGATGCAGGATAACACAGGGGACTGCACAGCAGCTGACCAGTGGAGGAAGATCCAAACAGGTCCACAGAGTGACAAAACTGACCCGATGTAGAGGACACTGGCAGCGCACCATGCGGCACCACACATGAGGGGGAGACTGCAGTGCTGGAGGACAGAGGGCAAGGGGGTGGGGGCACCTATGGACAATTCTGGACAGCTGAAACAGGACAAGGACACACAAGGGAGGGCCAGAAGGTCAGTGTAGCAATGAGGCAGAGGTGGGCCCGAGACACAGATGGAATGGAAGCCCAGGTACCAATGGCATGTACCCAGGATCAGGATGTCGGTGGATGTAGCATGGGGATACAAGCACAGGGGGAGGGTGTGCAAACACTGGTGGGTGTGAGCACCCGCTTGACCAGGTGTGGGAACTGGGCAGAGGCAACAGACCAGAGGAATGCTGTGTCGATGGCGGGCAGTGTGGGTGGTGCTAGGAGACAGCAGACAATGGTGTTGGGCAGTGGCAAGTAGACCAGGTGGGACTCGGAGACAGCAGATAAGGGTATTGGGCAGTAGCAGGCAGACCAAGTGGGGCACAGGGATGGAGACAGAGACAGACAGACTTGGGATGTACTCTCAGATGCTGGCTGTATGGTGTTGTGGGTCATGGCATGCGACAGATGGTGGCCGCCATGGTGGGGCATGCTGGGGTGTGGATCGCTGTGGTGCAGCCTTGGCCGGTGCTGGCTGCGGTGGGTAGCATAGGACCCAATGCAGCCTCAGGGGCAGAGGGGGGTATACATGTGCCATTGCAGCCACAGGTGCAGTGCACTACACCTGTAAATGGAAATTGTATGCCAGACCCTTGTGGTAGTCCAGCATGCTGCGCATACCATACTCCACCACAATTGCCTCGATGCAGTGAGTCAGGTCCCTGTACACCTTCTTCTTGGTGGCAGACCCCGAGGCTGACATGAGCTGCTCTATGCGCATGTCACTCAGCTGCTGCTCCTCCATAAGGCAGTCCAGGAAGCACCTTATACTCGGATGGCAGGCACCAAGCCGGGTATTGAAGCCATGGTGCCAGCCTTCCACCATGTTGTTAGTCCTCTCCAGACCTGCATGTGTGGGCTTGTACATGTCCCATGTGGACTCCTGGAACCATGGGTGGCAACTGGCTGTCCTACCAACGAGGTGTCCGAACCATGTCTCCTCCATGTAGTCAAGAAGTGGCCAGAGGAGGTCTTCATTGTCACTATAGAAGGTCATGTCAACTAGCTCAGTGTACACGTTGCCCACGTCATCCATGGGTACAAATGCCATGATGAGGAGTATGCGTATCTGCAGTGCAAACTCTGCATCCCTGGCATACCATACATGTACCTCAGGGTTGCCCTACACACATCGCTAAATGGCCTAGCAAAAGTGGAAAAAGCAGCCTCTCACATCTGCTCCCTTGAAGACAGATGTGAACACCCTCCATGCTGCATGCTCAAAATCCATCAGCGCTGTATTCAGTTGTGCATCACCCAGTAGTAGCCAGCGGATCTTCATGAACACACATGTTTATGACCGCTCCAAGTACAAACACATGAGAACATACACAGCTGTTACAATGACCTCAGACATGCTGTGGACTGTGTAGATCTGCCCGAAAAGTGGTGGCGTGGCACGAAAGGTGCCATCCAGGAACCAGTCCTGGCACCCAGTGAGGAACATCATTGCACTTTGCGTTGAGTGTATGACTACATGGCCCCCAGCTGGACCACTATCATATTGCAGGAAACAGTCACTGTCATGCTTGACTGTATACCCATGCAGGATGGTGAGCTCTGTCACGCTGGTGGGCATTACTGAGCAGTCCCTCAATGCCTGCTGCATCTGCTGGATGGTTCTTCAGATCAGGGGCAGGGCTGGCAGCCTGCCTGCAACACCATCCATTACCCCTGATGTTGCCTGTACAACCACCTGCGTTGTACTTTTGAGGCTGGTGCATGCCCGTTCATGGACAGCCACCATCACACCATGGACACTGACCTCCCCTGCATCCAGGGCCTAGTTATGCGGGTGACCAGTATGGACTATATGGTCCACCATGGTGTGCACATGTGCAGGACAGACACGCTTGTGGTCCTGCACACATCTCCAGTAAACTTTCCCATGTAGTTCCTTGTCTCTGCAATACACACACCCATGGTGAGCAAGGAGTGGTTTCCCCTTTTGGCTAATGAGGAAGGTAACGTCCTCCATCTTTCACTTGCTGACACAGAGTGGCAGCTTTCTTTCCAGGTGCTGGCCATTTTATGGGCATGCTGTGCAGTCTTGTGCATGTTGGCCATGCTCTGCTCCACGCCTCCACTGCCAACAAAAATAGAATGCTGCTTTGGGACATGCACCTACTGTATGTGTAGCTGAATGAGCAAAAGACGACATGCTTGCCCGCTCCCTGATGCCATGAACAGTGCCAGCAACATCAAAGAACTGATCCAGCCATTGCCATGTGTGCTACAGAATGGCCCTTTGTAGGATGGACCCATGCTGCAGTAAGGCAGATTTGTGTACCGCACTCACTGCGTGTGTGCCTGTGCGGCGATATGTGCTGCTTGCAGGCGGCGACGGGCCCTGCCGGATGACCATAAATGTTTTGTACAAGGATGATAAACTGCCATTGCACCCTACACTGCTGATGTCCTATATGGTGTTGCTTGCTGCCTGTGGGGGGTTTAACCCATGGCAGGCTTGTTCTTGCCTCTGGAGCCACTGATCCTGTGGAGCATGCCATGAGTGCAGCATGTCTGCAGCCTGTCTGGCAGGGCCCTTTACTGCTTATAGCTGCTGAGCTTGTGGGGGTGGTGTGGGTTGTTGCCTGACATGGCTTGTTTGGGGGGGGTGGTAGGGTGTGTGTTGCGTTGGTGTCTGTGTTGCTTTGTGCGAAATGTCGCACATGCGGGAGTGCGTGAGCATGTGGAATTTTTTAGTCGCCCTAATTCCCCGCTCACCCTTATTACCTATTCGCCCTTATTCCATGTTTGCCCTATTTTCCCATTCATGACAGGCGCTGCAGTTGTCCAGGCACTATATTGGCAATGGGCCATTGCTGCATGTCAGCCCCATTCACAGTTGCTCATTCTGTAATGCTGTTATGTGGTTCTCCCTCCCGCAGTAACCTATGTCACAGACTACCACTCGAAGTGCTCTGTCTGCCCCTCTCTTAGTGCCCTATTGAAGGACTTTCCTGATCCAACGTTCCTTATTCCACAGGGCCCCGCCTTGGTTGAATGAACTACCTCCTGCTGCCACTCTGGAACAACATCTAGGCCCATTTAAATCCTGACTCTGCTCGGAACTTCACTCCCACTCCTGCTGCGACTGCACCTAGTCCATATCTGCAATGCAGATGCAAGTCTCCCACCACTTTCCTCCACTTTCCCATTGACCTGGGGTCTGTCCCTACTGCTTGACCCTGCAGAAATTTGTAACCAGACTGTAGTTTATTGATCACTGTCTTTTGATACTGTAACTATTGTTGTTTACTACTCACTGTCTCACTTGGGTTGGATCTCTCCACCCTTGAATTTGCTACTTGTCCTCTTTTCAACATTGTAATATTGCTCTGTTCTTGTCTTTCTTATATCCTGTTATGTTATTTCATTTTTGACATGGAGCCTTTGCAAAGGAGTCCTTGACTCAAAGGTTGTACTTCCAATTCTTTCAATAAATAAATAAATAAAAGATAGCTGTGGAGGTCAAGAATGGGGACAAGACCTTCTTTAGCTATACATGAGAAAACAGAAACATGAGCAGGGGTATAGTTAGAATCACAAGTGATGAGGGGGAGCAAGCAGAGGACGACAAGGAAAAAGTAGAGATCCTCAATAGATACTTCTGCCCCATTTTTACACAGGAAGAGAAAGGTTGCAGACTTGCACTGACTGGAGGAAGCATGGTCATTTGTGAAGTTGACTCAAGACCATTCACAAGGGAAAGGGACCTTAATGAACTGAGGAAACTCAAGGTGCACAAGGCAATGGGCTCAGAAGAAATTCACCTCAGGATTCTCAGAGAGCTATGTGAGGAGTTTGCAGCACCTCTGGCTGAAGTATTTAACCTATCACTCAAATTGGGTGAGGTCCTGAGGGATTAGAGAAGGGCCAATGTTGTCCCTCTTCACAAAAATTGAAGTAGGGAAGTGGCAGGCAACTATCACCTGGTTAGCCTCACTTCAGTTGTGGACAAAACAATGGAAGCCCTGCTCAAGGACAGAATTCTAACCTGTCTAGAGGAAAGCAGTAATTTGGACCCAAAGCAGCATGGTTTTACCACAGGAAGATCATGCCAGACATACATTTTTTTTCAGCCCAATCCCCCCACACGGGCTCAGCTCCCACTCCCACCACCTCCCCATGATCAGGCTTAGCTCCCTGGGCAGGCGCTCCCTCCCCAAGGTCAAAGGTAGCTTGCCTTGGCTTACCCCCAGGGTTGGGCCATGGGAGCTGGGTCCCACCTGGCAGACATGATAGGCACTGGAGGTGGCAGAACAGAGCTTCATGCTTTGGGTCAGCATTTTTGTATGCTGTATTGGGGGCAGGGACATGTAATGATGGCCAGCATCAGTCCTGTCCCCCACTGATACGGCGCCAGCACTGCAGTTCCCCTGGCCTCTGCTAGAGGTCCATAATGTGCCAGTCACACAACCCCCCACCCCCAGGGAAGGAGAGCAGTTCCTGAGATGCTCAGTCCTTCTCTCCCAGTCAGCCCTCTGACATCCCAAGTCCATTCCCGAATCTGGGTAATTGGCATTGTAGACAGACACCCTGCCTCTACACAGACAGGCTGGCTCCATGCCAGACAAACCTAACTTGACTTCTTCAACTGGGTTACCAAGATGGTGGATCAAGTAGGCACTTTGGACGTAATATATCAGGAATTCAGCAAAGCCTTAAACTCCGTACCACACAGAAGGCTGCTAAACAAGCTCACCGACATGGGAATAGGTCAGAGAGTGGTAAATTGGATTAGAAGCTGGCTAAGTGGAAGAACCCAGAGGGTACTTGTGAATGGCACCTTATCAGAGGAAATGGAGGTGACTAGTGGCATGCCACCGTGGTTGGTGGTAGGTCCCATCCTCTTTAATGTCTTCATTAGTGACATATCAGAAGGCTTGCATGGTAAGGTAAGCCTGTTTGCTGACGATACAAAGATATGCAATGGAGTTAACATCCCTGGAGAGGTGAAGAGGATGAATGCAGATCTCAAAAGACTGGAATTGTGGTTGAAAACATGGCAGCTGAAATTCAATGCAAAGAAGTGTACACATGTACACATTGGAAGAGAGAAAGGACCGGGGGGACATGATAGAGGTCTTCAAGTACATGAAGAGGGTAAATAGGGGAGGAACAGTCAGGGTGCTTCGAAGGAAGGAGGAGGGGGCCACTAGAGGGCATGGGTGGAAGCTGGAGGGAAGAAGATTCAGGGGAGAAAGGAGGAGGTGCTACTTCACTGAGAGGGTGGTGGAGCCATGGAATGCACTGCCTAGGGTACTGGTGGAGGCAGAGGTGGTGGTGGGGTTCAAGAGGGGCTGGGACAGGTACAGGGGAAGGGTTCTGGAAGCAAAATCCAATGCAGCAATAATATCCGGAACTGGAAAGGGAGAAGCCAGAGAAGGCGAGGGGGGCAGCAAGGTCAGCACCCAGGGTGGGGGCTGACCAATCGAGCAGACTCGAAAGACCATTAGGCCTATTCTGCTGGCATTTTAGTATGTTAGTATGAAGTGCAAAGTCATGCACCTAGAGAAAGGCAACCCAGGAGAGGAATATCACATGGGAGGCAAGAGACTAGAGACCACAAAGCAAGAGAGGGACCTAGGAGTAATTATAACAGATGATCTAAAAAAGACCGAGCAGTGTGAAAAGGCTGCACTGTAGGAAATGGAATGTTAGGATGCATAGGAAGGGGAATAACCAGCAGGAAAAGAGAAGTTGTGGTGCCACTCTATAGACCCTTGGTGAGGCCACACCTGGAGTACTGCATTCAATTCTGGAGACCACATCTCAGGAAGGACGTAGATGGACTGGAGACCATGCAAAGGTGGGTTAAGATGATACAGGGCCTACATCAGAAATCATATAAGGAAAGACTGCAGGATCTCAACATGTAATTTTTGAAGAAACAGAGGAAGATGGGAGACAAGATTGAAACCTTCAAATATATGAAGGAACTAAATAGGGTACAGGTCCAGGACCTCTTTCAGGTAAGGAGCCATAAGAGAACTAGGGGTCATAACAAGAAACTTTGGAGGGGGCAAGTTCAGGAGTTCTTTTCCACTGAGAGGGTGGTCGATGCATGGAACAGCCTCCCGCAGGGAGTGGTGGAGGCAAAAACAGTGGGGGCTTTCAAGAATGGTTGAGATAGGTACAAAGACATCATAACACTGAATAGCAGTTAAAGGTGGGGGGTAGGATCATGGGCAGACTAAATGGACCATGTGGTCCCCTTCTGCTGTCACTTTCTATGTTTCTATGTTCATAGTGTATATACAGTACTCATACATGGTGCCTCAAAATAGTCACAGATTATCCCACATTGAATCTACCATTTTTTCTGACAATATTTCAGTTAGGTGTGAAAGCATTAGCATATAGGGGTGTGCGAAAAAAAAATTATGCCTGTGGAATTTCCACAGAACTGCAAATTTTGCTTCTGCAAAAGTTCAGAAATCATTTTCGCAACTTCTGCAGAAATTCCACCTTAAAACTATGGAATAAATATACAGACTGTGGGTTAATTTATTAAACTGCAGGAAAAAAATCTGCAGAATGGATCACTGCCAGTGGTCAGTCCTGAGGTTTCTTTTAACCACAGTTTAATTCATTAATCCATCCCCCACTGATCAGGGGTCCCAGTAAATAAATAAATACCTCCAATCCCCCAGACCCTCCTGGTGTCTAGTGCCCCCCACCAGTCATGGCCCGCAAAATATTTTATTTCACTGGTGTCTAGCAGACCTCCCTCCCTATCCTAAATTCCTTAATCCACAAAAAAACCCAGCAGGCAGTCCACTGATTCATCTCCCTCTATTCCCAGTGTTCCCTGGTGTCTAGTGGACCACTCCCATCCCCAATCTCTTATAAAAAAGTAAGCCCAATTCCCTGGTGTCTAGTGGACACCCTCACCCTGACAGATCATCCACCACCACCCTGCTCCCCCTCACCCTGTCCCTGAGCGGGTCACTGGTGCAGCCCTTCTCTCTCCTCCACTACTGGTGGCCCACTGAATTGTCAGTGAATGACCGCATGGTTGTACGAGCATGCATTCATTCACTGACAGTTCATTAAACTGTGGATAGAATAAATTCTGCAGTTTATATGCATTTTTCCGCAGTTCACAAAAAAAGTCTAAGGAACTCGGTGAAAATCCATGGAAAATCCAAGTTTTGCCAATGGCAAAAGTTCCAAAATTTCATGGAAGTTCTGCGAAAGCAGAATTTGCAACTTTCGACCACCCCTATTAGCATAGGTATTCTGTATGATTCCTTTCACTGGCCAAGAACTGATTCCATAGAAACAGTGATCATTCTTCAGAAATCAACTCAAACCCTGGATTGTGTTAAACTTTCGGTACTGTTTGCAACAACATATGGTTCATCATATAAACTAACCCACCCCCACATAATAAAAAAGATGTTACAAACATAAAATCAGTTTCAAATTAGGCACATGTGGGCTTAAATTTAAAAATGCATTTAACTCTTCTTACAGCTGATGTTACTCTAAATAACCCTCCCTTTCATTTAAGCTTCCATTTTCAAACCTCAGCATTTTTCAATATATGTATTAATGGTGACTGACAACAAAGATGCCTGCCTTGAATAAAAACACGAACATCAGATAAATATTTCCTTGCTATAATTAACCCGCTTTTGTTCCTACCGATGGGGTGCCCAATCCCCGTCAGCTGTAGTGCATCTCTGTTTGTTTTGTTGCTGACGGGGGAGCCCACTGCCAGCATTCTGTGACTCCCCTTTGTTCCTGCCGACAGAGTGCCCAATCCCCATCGGCTGTAGTGCTCCCCCTGTTTGTGTTGTGGCCGATGGGTAGCCTACTCCCATTGGCATCCCAGACCCCTTTTTGTTCCTGCCAACGGGGTGCACAATCCCCTTCGGCATAATGATACCCCCCCACCCATTTGCTGATGGGGGTTCCCAATCCCTCATTGGCTACTGCCGGCCCTGGGGAGTAAAGCATCTGCTGGCACACTGGGAGCCCACCAAAAAACGATCCTGCGACGTCTGGTTGTTTGTTTTTTTTTTACCCTGGAAAAAAGGAAACCATCCCTCGGCGCTCACCCTGCCTCCCATCTGCAATCTGCACCCACCCACTACACGCGTTGCCTCCCCACCCCCCCATACTTACCTTAGGAGCTCGGTGTGATGATCTTCGGTGGACCGGAAACACGTCTGCACTCTTCAAAGCCAACCGCGAACTGAGGAAATGCCGGTAAGCTGTATAATGTAATGCATAGGTTTTTTTAACTTTACTGCATATCTCGGGCATTTTGGGGAATTTTTTTCACCAAATTTTCAACATGGGGTTTTTGGGACCCCTCCTCATGAATTCTTGAACTGCCATGGCGTTAATCGGACCCGAAATGTGATTTCGCGGTCACTGCGCAGAATTACCTATCAGGGCCGATTAACCAAATGACAGTGTCAGTGTTCATGAGTTGAGCTCTCAAAAAGCCTATGTTGCAAATTTGGTAGAGAAAAATCCAAAAAATTACTGTTTTACGAGCATGCGCTACACAGTTGCTACGCACGCTCGTAACCTCGTGAATTTGCAATATTTTCATTACAGATTTTTGACATTGGCATTTTGTCGCACATCCTTGTGAACAGTACAGCTGTCATTGTTCACATCCTGGTGGAAATTGTTTTCGCACTTCCCGTGCAGAATAGCGCAATCACTGTGGGAAATCAGTGTTCGGGACAGATTACAAAAATTTTAGTGACACTATTCATGAGTAGAGGTCCTGAAATGGCTATGTTGAAAATTTGGTAATGATACTCCATAAAATGACTGTGTTACGAGCGTGCATTGCGCAGTTTGCACGCATGCTCATAACTTTGCGAATTTATAATATTTTCACTTCAGATTTCCAGCGTTGCCATTTTCCCAGACCTACTTATGAACATTAAAGCTGTCATTTTTCCCATACTGGCCGAAATGTGTTTTCGCACTTCCAGCAGAGAATAGAGCAGTCACTGTGGGAAATCACTGTCCGGGACAGATTAAGAAAATGGCAGTGATACTGTCCATGAGCAGAGGTCTTAAAATGCCTATGTTGAAAATTTAGTGATAATAGGCCATAGAATGACTGTGTTACAAGTGTGCGTTGCACACTTTCCATGCACCCTTGTAATTTCGCAGATTTGTAATATTGTCACGCCACATTCTCACCAGTGGAGTAGTACAGCTGTCATTTTTCACATCCTGACCGAAATATGTTTTCACAGTTCCGGCGCAGAATAACGCGGTCGCTGCTGGAAATCACTGTTTGGGACAGATTAAGAAAATGACAGTGGCACTGTTCATGAGCAGAGGTCCTAAAATGCCTATGTTGAAAATCGGGTGACAAAACTCCATAACATGACTATGTTACAAGCATGCGTTGAACTGTTTCCACGCACCCTTGTAACTTCGCAATTTTGTAATATTTTCATGCCACATTTTCAGCAGTGGCATTTTTCCACACCTCCTTATGTATAGTACTACTGCCAATTTTCACATCATGGCTAAAATGTGTTTTTGCACTCCTGCCGCAGAATAGCACAGTCGCTGTTGGAAATCACTGTTTGGGACACATCAAGATTGAATGAGTGAGGGGGGGAGTGACCACGCTCAACTGAGCTCTGTCCGAACTGCTTCAAATTTGTTGGTGGGCAGAGAAAGGTCCCAATGCAAGAGCCCAGTACAAAACGGCAGCCTGCAGCACTGGGAGAAACAGAATGAGAGAGTGAGTGAGGGAGGGGGAGTGAGTGAACTCACCAGAGCTCTTTCAGGACTGCTGCAGATTTCTTTTTGGGCAGAAAAAGGCATCAATGCAGGCAGGGGCCCAGTACAAAATGCCAGCCTGAAGCGGTGGGAGAAACAGTACAAGCGAGTGAGACAGGGGAACTGAGTGAGTTCAATGGAGCTCTGTCAGGACTGCTGTGGATTTCTTTGTGGGCAGAAAAAGGCACCGATGCAGGCAGGAGTCTCGTACAAAAGGGCCGCTTGCAGCGCCAGGACAAACAGAATGAGCGTGTGAGACCGGGAGACTGAGCGACCTCAACAGAGCTCTGTCGGAACAGCTGCAGATTTGTTTGTGGGCAGACAAAGGTGCAAGTGCATGCAGGGGCCCAGTACAAATGGCACCCTGCACTGGCAGGGAAGCCAGAATGAGCAAGTGAGGAAGGGGGAGTGAGCGAGCTCAACAGAGCTCTATTGTAACTGCTGCAAATTTGATTGTGGACAAAAGAAAGTGGCAACGTAGGCAGAAGTCCAATAAAAAAGGGCAGCCTGCAGCGCCGGCAGAAACGGAATGAGTGAGTGAGAGAAGGGGAGTGAGCGAGCTAAGTGGAGCTTTGTCGGGACTGCTGCAGATTTCTTTGTGGGCAGACAAAGGCACCAACAGAGGCAGGAGCCCAGTACAAAAGGGCAGCCTGCAGTGCCATGACAGACAGAATGAGTGAGTGACACAGGGGGAGTGAGGGACCTCAATGGAGCTCTGTCATGGTTGCTGCAGATTTCTTTGTTGGCAGAAAAAGGTGCCAACACAGGCAGGAGCCCAGTACAAAAGGGCAGCCTGCAGCACCAGGAGAAACACAATGAGTGAGTGAGAGGGGGGAGTGAGTGCTATCGTGACTGCTGCAGATTTCTTTGTGGGCAGAAAAAGGTGGCAACACAGGCAGGAGCCCAGTACAAAGGACAGCCTGCAGCTCCGCAGAAACGGAATGAGTGAGTGAGAGGGAGGAGCAAGCTCAACGGACCTGTGTCAGGACTGCTGTAGATTTCTTTGTGGGCAGAAAAAGCCACCAACAGAGGCAGGAGCCCAGTACAAAAGGGCAGCCTGCAGCACCAGGCGAAACAGAATGAACGAGTGAGAGAGGGGGAGTGAGCCACCTCAACGAAGTTCTCTCGGGACAGCTGCAGAATTCTTAGTGGGCAGAACAAGGTGCCAACACAGGCAGGAGCCCAATACAAAACAGCAGCCTGCAGCCCCAGGTGAAACAGACTGAGCGACTGACAGAGGGCCAGTGAGCATGCTCAACAGACCAACGCAATCAACATTCGGCATTGACAAATGCTTGTTTTTTTTGGTAGTGCGTGTATACAGTACAATAGCCCCTTGCAGCAGTACATGAGTACAAGTGAATTTAATTTAGAATTTCAGATTTATGTTCACTCAGGTGTCTGATGACTTAAAAACCACTTCAGCTCCTCTTGTTGTGCTTGTTGTCAGGGCTGACTGGCTGCGATCTTTCTTGCACACACTACAAAATCTGTGCCTGGTATTGACAACTGATCAGCTGCACTGACTGGCTTCATGCACCTCAAAAGATCGAAGCCCTCTCTGATTGGAGTGGCTTCGGTCCCTTGAAGTATATGAAGTTTTTGCCTAACAACCAGAGAATGATGTCACGTCCACAGTGTATGGTCATTGGTCTAGACTGTGGAACCCCTTCCAGTTTCAACTGCAATGGGCTCGGCTGTGACACACCCATGAAATCCCCTTTTACTTGTAGTAAAACTTTGGTGTGCAGGTGCATCAAATGCAAAAATGACTTGCAGATTCAGTGCAGTTCTCCTTTAAGACACCAGAGAGCCACAGAGAAATAGAATGTTCAACATTAGGGATTGCTATCTATGCTGTTAGCATGAGTGGTCACTTGATGGACAATCCCACCACATTTAAAGGTCAACTAAAAACACAAAAAAGCAACATAAAAAATACTAGAAATGTTAGTATCCCTTTAACAGCATGACAATTAAGCAAAAAAAAAACACAAACTGTGACTACTGTATAGTACATGTGTCTCTGACAGCTTAAAAGAGAGTTTCTCTGCTCACCACGAGTGGGACCCAAGTCATGACCTGAGCCAGGAGTCTCAGACAGTATGCTGGGAAGGGCAAGGCACAATGAACCAGAGGTACACTGATTTGGGGGAGGGTTGGTGATATCTAGGGTTGTACCATTGTCACAGAAAAAATGAAACTTATGGATGCTGTGATTGTTTCCATTTTATGAAAACATCACAATGTTGCCATTTTTCATTGCAATACCAGAGGATTTTCTTAAATCAAACAATTTCTGACCAGCGTACTAGTAAGCTGCTTCAGTCATGTCCCAAATGTTACAACCATAAATAAAAAAACAGTGAACTCCACTTTGGAACAGTGCTCCCCATATGATCACCAGCATGTACTACGTACACTAAGAAGGACTTAAGTCAACTTGCAGTTTGCTGCAAAATGTATTTTCCATAATTACAGCAAGCACACAGATTTTAAGTAAAAAGTATAGAACTGCACAGGATGAAGTGCAGGGCACACTGCGTGAGCCAAGTGGTCCTTATCTGCTGTCAGATTCTGTGTTTCTTTGTGCTGTAGTAATGCCACAGCAACTTAAGTTTTACTCATACGTAGAGTCATTAAATTAACAGAAACAAATGCAAATATTTCTAAGTGGTCAGTTTAATGTGTTGAGGGTGTCATTGTTTTGCCCCATTTCTATGGTAACAGCACCACTTGACAGGTCCTTATCATATCTCATCTGAAAGTAGACATAGTAAGCTTTCAAATAATGTATGATGTGCGTGTGTGTAGAGAGGGTACATTAAGTCAACCAAATCGGTGGTGTCTGCCACTCGCATATAACATCTTGTGTGCATTTTGATAATTTACCCTCCCCCCCATGCACACACTCCCTTCCCCACCATGGCTTCTCCATACAAACATCATACTGTATACTGTTCTGATTAAGACTAATAGTACAATAGTAAATACTGAAATGAGCATGTGTGTTTGGTTGGGGAAGGTACAGTAGAACCTGCGAGTTGTCTGCAGGACTAGATAGTTATTGAATGATTTAATGGTTGATGACAAGGACAAAAACATTGCCAGCTCAGACTAATTTAAAGTTGTACTGGGTATTCCAACCACTACTAACAAAATATCATTTATTGATTAAATATTGTATTCTGAGCATTGACAAATCATTTTTACCCAAGCAAAATCAGCTAGGTGAATTTAGAGATGGAGACTCTTTACATGATGAACTCCAATATGCTTGGCTTTTGGGACACCCCAAAAAATGTATTAGTGAATACCTCTGTCTGGGCATCCCATCAAGCATTTATCTGTGCATGCCCCCTCCCTGTAAGGTACTGTAATGGTGAATGAATGAATGAGTAAAATCTTTATTTTTAAAGTGCCTTTCTAAAACAAAGCGCTGTACAAAAAGCAAACAAAATTTGAAAACACACATTACAATCAGAAATATTAAAATCTATAAAACTACAATACCATAAATATTAGCTTCAGTAAAATCTGAGTATGACAGTCTAAGTATTCAATTCAGAGACTAATCTGAATATGCTAGTGTAAATAAATATGTTTTTAGTGCTGTCTTAAAACTCTGGACGGTCAGACAATCTCTTATCTGATGAGGTAGAGAATTCCACTGGGTCAGGGCTGCAAAAGCAAAAGAACAGGCCCCCGATGTCTTTAAATGAAGCCTGGGAATCCCTAGCAATCCCTCATCAGTGGATCGGAGAGGACGGGGGGGCAGTAAGGGCGAAGGAGATCGTTCAGGTAATGGGGTCCCTGGTCATGTACGGCTTTGTACTGGCAATCAGTGGAGTCCACGGAACACAGGTGTTACATGACTGGCCCTAGAAGTGCCAGTAAATAACCTCGCTGCCACATTCTGCACTAACTGCAAGCAATGGATAACAATCCCTGGAAGCCCTAGGTAAAGAGCATTGTAGTAGTCAAGGTGGGAGGTTACAAAGGCATGGACCAGTGTTGGAAGATCATCAGGAGGAACCAGATGCTTCACCCAGGTGATATACCTCAGATGGTAAAAAGAGGATTTGACAATGGCTGACACCTGAGATTTAAGGTTCAGAATGTCATCAAAAATAATGCCCAGGTTCTGCACCCAATCTGAGACAGTTAGCTGAACACAACCGAGCCAAAGCCTAGAAGATTGTCCTGCCAAAAAACCCATCTCCTGATGATCTGGGTCCACAACCAACACTTCAGTTTTAGCCGGGTTCAGCCACAGCCAGCTGGCACTCATCCAGTCCTGCATCTTGGACAGACAGTTGTTAAATACTGAGAGGATCACATCTTGTCTGGGCATAAAGGACATGTACAGCTTAGTATCATCTGCATAGCAATGAAAACTCACACTGTATGGTAGGGGTATGGAAGAATTTGACCAAGATTTTCCACCTATGTTTACTGCACAACGGAGAGGCAGTGATTCTCCATTTTCTGTTCAGTGCGTTTTCCCATTCTTGAGGGGACAGTTACAGAGCTGTTTTCATTTCCCAATTTTATTTCACTTTATCCAGGGAGTGTCCCAACAAGGTCTGTAAAAGCCTATACACTATACATAGATACATAGATACATAGACAGTGTCGGCAGATAAGGGCCTATGGCCCACCCAGTCTGCCCATTTGAGCTTGTAAGTTCAGTTTGTTTTCCTAGAAGTCCGTTTCCCCTTACCCCTGACCTCTAGAATTCCTTTATGTCTATCCCATGCATTCTTAAATCCCATGATTGTTTCAGCCCCCACCACTTCCTCTGGCAGGGTGTTCCACTTGTCCACCACCCGTTCTGTGAAGAAATTCTTTCTCATGTTTCCTCTGAATCGTCCTCCCTCCAACTTCATCCCATGCCCTCTAGTCCTGGAACACCTATAGAGATGCACCTTCTTTTACTTGGAGGGTGTCATCCAAAATATCATATCTTGCCAAGGTGTTAAATCTCTAGAGATGTTAGATTATTTATCACCCATGGATATATAGCGGCAGAAGTGGAGGTAGTAAAATAGGTCCCTGTTAGGGACAAGACTTTTGTTTTTAATGTATCAAAGGGGACACAACTGCCACCTTCTGTCAGCTGACTGTGTCTGGTCAAAGTGAGTTGATTACGTCTTCCGAAACCAGGATCTTTAAAGAGCCACCAATGCCTTGAGAAGAACTTTTGACAACATAATATTTGGACACAAAGCAGCTTATATTTTTCATTAGCTCTGAATTTCTTATCCCCATTATTTATTGCTGAGGTCATACTGTATGCATGACAACAGGATTGCTGTTCCTTGAGAGTTTACCAGCTCCCGTTGCTTCTTCTCAACTTGATGTCGTAATACTCTGCTTGTGACATCACAGTTATTCCCATTGCAGCAAACTGTGATGTCACACCAGAGCATTATGATATCAAGTTGGGAATAAGCTATAAAGGCTGAGGGACTCTAAGAGCTAAAGACCTTGTTTTTGTGGGAATTTCTTTAGTATTAAATAATGGAGATGAGAAATCTATAGTTTAATGTTTGATGAATAGCAATGTGGTATACAGTGCTTGTGTAAGTTGTAGTACTTTTTGTGGCTTTACTCTATGCCCACCCTTGAGTAATAGGTATGTAGATAGTAATTTTTAGTGAATAGAAGGCCCAAAAAATACCTCCTCCAATTCATGGAGAGTATGACCCCAGCACTCAGGAGAGGAAACCCTCACAAGGTGGAGGAAACCTCTGAGGACCCCTGGCCATAGGTCTGCCCATTCTCTGGGCATACTAAGAGGAGAAGGACCTAGGTTCTAGTAACCATAGCTAATCTGAGGAAGGTGAGCTTCTTGGAGAGACGGTGGTGATCCTCAATCTATGGATGATACAGACTGAAAAATGATCCTGAAGTTGAAGAGTATGTCTTTTTTGAAGGAGCAGTAGACTCCTCAGTGTGAAGCAGATCCAGTTGAAGAAGAGCAAATAAAGTTCAGGTTACCATGGTGATGAAGGATGCTTGTTCCAAGGGATTGCATGGGCATAATGAGCACAGAGCATAAATTGATCGATAAGTTACTAGGCAGTGAACGGTGGACATGCCATGAAATGAGAAGTCATGGGTGAATGATCCAACGTGTGTAAGGTTTGACTTTCAAGGTAAAGTCTGGAGGCAGGGAATTTAGTAGTGAGCAATGAGTCACTATGTAAGCATCCATGAAGTAGAAAGTGAGTAGAAGAGAGTCTTTGAATGCCTGATGGGAGTAATACCATAAGTGATTAGCAAGTGAATGGAGGAAGATTTGCAGATGCAGGTTAGATAGTGACTGAATATATAGACAGAATGATTTGAAGTTCCATCTATGGAACTGAATGGCTTATTTGAGCATGATATCATAACTATGCTTGTAAATACTCTGTTGGTACACCGGCTGAAGTAAATACAGTTATTTTGTGGCATGATTGTCCATGAGATGCATTGTGGTGGCTTATAGTTTGTTAGATTTACCATTAATCTGATGCAGAAATACTTGAGAGCAACCTGGAGGAGGATATATGGAAGAGTCTGTAGGCTGGAATAGTTGTGAAGTCGAGTAGTGTGGAAGCCAAAAGATCTTAGTGCTACAGCTGATTAAGACCAGTTGGGAGGCAAGACTGAGATAGTGAATTTACCTTAACTGTTGTGGATTTCTGAATAAAAAATTCAGAGAAACTTGTTCATGGTGATAGTCTTTACCAAAGAGATTGAGATAATTCATGAAGGATAGCTGGAGGATTTGCTGAAAGGGCGTTAACTCAACTGAAGGTAATGGATGAGGAAATGTGGATGACTCTAAGAGGTATGGAGATGTCCAAGAGCCATAAAATGGAGGTTTGGATAGATTGACGTTAGTAAGCAGCTAGGCACTGGAGATCCAACAATGACTGTTCTGGAAGGCAGCTGGAAGGTAGTAGGACAAACAATGTCTGTTGAGGAAATAGGAGCCAAGTAATGCAGTCAATGAAGTCAGTGATGGTAGGAGAGACTGCAGAAGGTGACCGGATAATGTCCAAGGTCGCTGAGGTATCTTGCGAGTCCTGGTATCCGAAGCAGCAATAATGGAGATTGAGTCAAAGCGTGATGAAAGAATTGAAGTCCTTTCCATGCAGGAGGATTTCCTGAGTGGCAAGGTAGACTAGAAAATCTTCACAGACTGAATGAACGAGGTTCATTGGGAGTATCCAATAGAAAGAGATGGGAATCTTTCTAGTGTCCAGTCAAATGAGATCCTGGAATGATCGAGGAGAGCTGATTGGGCAGTATGGAAAACTCTATGGTAATGTAAGAGTTTCTGAGGCATGTTATCCAGATAATGTGTGGTATAAGTAGTGTCCTCAAGTGATTTGTACAGTGATCCATGGAGTAGTGTATGGGAGCTGTTAGAATGGCCTGAGTAGGAGTATGAGATGGATAGACTGGAGTAGTAGTTGACTGGCTAGGAATACTGGCCAGATATGATAGGATGCCCAAAAGAACCACAACAAACAAGACAAAGCCCCAAGCCAGCAAGGCAGAGATGAAAAGCTGCTATCTGAAGATGAAAGGAAAGTCCAGAATGAATCCTGATGGCCTGAAGGTCAGATCTGGGAAGGTGCTGAGCTGAGTGAAGCTAGATGACATACTGTGCAGGAAGGAACAGGAGTGGGTCAGTCCTTCAGTGAATAGCAGTGAAATGCAGGACGGCTGTAGCAGGGTACCAGAGGAAGATCCATGGAAGGTCAAGAAATGAAGCAGAGCACCAAGCAACTGAGTTGAGATACATGAGTCTCACATCTGATGAAGGCTTCAAATGATGAGTGGAAAGGATGGAAGGTGTTGGAGCAAAGACGGAGGAGGTTCCCACATCTGAAGGAGAAATTGCACTCATATGACAGCTGGAAGAGGTGACCTGCAGCAAGGAAGTCCTGAGGCAGTGGAATAGGATTGAGATGCATACTGAACAAGCTGGTAAGATCCAAATCATGAGAGAAAGGAGGCCAAGGGGGTTAAGTATGATGGTTCATTAAAGTGCATGGTGGTGCATGGTGAGGAAGGATACAAGTCGTTTGGAGCAGAGGGGTCCTGCATCTGGAGGGAAGAGGTAATCAGGTAGGATAGAAAGTGCATAAGGAGGGACCTGCAGGTGCAGATGAATGCTCATGGCCTAGGTAGTTGAGGTGAGATTACCTGGAGATGAAAATCCAGATGATGGCTGAGGGTGAAGGCACATTTAGTAGAAGGCACAGGTCCAGGAGGGAGTAGCAAGCGTTGGTGTGGTAGAAAGTAAATAAGGTCAAAAGTCAATTGTAGAAATGACCTTCCAGGCTTGGTACTTGAGAAGAGATCACCAGTATCCAATACCACCAGGCAGTGGTAGGAGGATGGAGACAAATGAGTCAATGAGGTCCCATTCCCGAAAAGGAAGCAGCAACTGAGTAGCAGTTAGAAAATGCAGAAGGATGAATAGTCATTTGCAGACATCAGCTCCTGATCCAGGGAAACTAGGTGGGAGGACCTGGAGATGGCCCATATAATGTATGACGGAGAATGCAAAGAGAGGCAAACAGTTCCAATCCTAGAGGGAAGCAACATGATCTGATAAAGAGTGCATATGGTTAAAACAGTTGAATGCTTCCATTTCTAGCAGGCGGGGAGAGATAGTATGGGACAGAGAATGTATTGAACCAGTTGAGTCACAGAAATAGGCTATCATGCCAGGTAGGCTGTGTGAGAAGCCCGTCAGGCAATGCCATTTGGCAGAGGTGAGAGGTGGAAGGCAAATGGAGTGTAAAGGTCCCATTCCCAAAGGGAAGTGGCAACCCATATCAGGTAGAGGATACAGAAGGCGGGAACAGTTAAATTCAGACTCAGGCTCCCAACCATGGAAGTCAGTGAGATATGACCTTGACTCGAGGTCGCCAGCAGGCAGGATGGAAAAGGCAATGAGGACACGGTCTCTTTCCTTATGGGAACCAATGTCTGGGTATCAGGCTGAGAATGCACAAGGTTGAAGCAGTGGAATAAAGACTCAGGCACCCATCTGTGATAAGTAAGGGGGAGATGATCTGAACTGGATGCAGCTAGGCACAGGTAGGATGATGATGGCACATGGGGTGAGAAGTTCCATTCCCAAAGGGAAGCACCAACCAGCACTGAGAAAAGAATGCATGGTAAGACAGTAAAATGCAGACATGGCTTCCATCCCTGGTAGCTGGGGCAAGCTAACCTGCACTCGTTGCTGCCAAGCAGAGTTAGGGATGGAGGATGTCAGACTGGTAAGTAGTAGAAGGTAGTGATTGTAATGGAATCCCATCCCCAGTAGACAAGGGAAGCCTACCTTCACTCAGCACCTCAGAAGGTGTGAGTTAGGGATGGAGTCCAGAGTACTGCTGGTATGGGCTGTCAAAAGTGCAGAAAGCTGCTGTAGAAAGAGAGTAGAGTAGGAAGCTGAAATGTGAAAAGTATGTTGAATTAGTAGATGAGTATAGTAAGACAGACATGGAATGATGTGAATGGAAGGCACATAAATAGGCATGAAATGTAGAAGGAGGGGATGGCCATGGAGCCAAATGATGAGGGAAAGGAAGACTTCACTGGGAATGAAAGCATGTACCAGGGAAGAGAAGCATGGAATGGTAGGTAACCGAGAATGAAGGTAGCAGGGGAGGAAAAGTTGAGCAACTGGTTTAGTGGAGGAACCCCCTTCCTTATCCTCCTTCCCACCCACCCTCCATTGAACAGCCCGAGTCAACCGAGAAGCTTAAATGGTCCAGTAAAGGAGGTAAATAGAGGAGTAAGACATGGAATAGGTAATACATTGGAATTATCAAAAGAAGACATGGTGAACATGAGTGCAGAAAGGGACTAGTGTTTACACTACTGAGTGTATGACAGGCTATAGATAGGATAGAACAGACGTGCCAATGAGACCAACGTGGAGCGTGGAGGAAGGAATCATCTAGAAGAACAGTAGGCATGAAACAAGGTGTAATTGAGCATAGGGAGATAGTACGAGGAATAAAACAGCTGTAAACAAGAAGCAAATAGTAACCCCCAGCAAGTATGTCCACACATTACACAGGTTGCAATTGTGAGCATAAGGAGACAAGTGACCCATTGCAATGAAATTAGCAGAAGTTTGGATGTCTGGATTTCAACTAGCTGCCACAAGGCACTGATAGCTGAACAGGGAAGATTTGGATGTACACGTAGAAAATAAATAAACAGAGTACAGAAGGAAAGCAATATGGAGAATGGTACAGTGCTGGAATGTTGCCTCCTGAGAAACTTATGGGTTAGTTTGTGGGTGATACTCACAGGAACCTAGAAGTGAATGCGATGAGCATTGGCTTTCTGAAATGGCAGCAATGCTTTAAATTCAGTAGAGGGGAGGTCAGTCGAGTTGCAGGAATTACTATAGGTGAAATGTCGATATTCCAAGTGTAGAGAGCAGTACATGACAGGAGAATGGTACATGCGGTCGTTCCCCTGACTTGTGAGTGGCACATGAAGTCCAAGTAAAAGGCAACAGATCCTGCTGCAGCTCCACACCCTCTGGTTCGATGTGCAGGGAGTAGATGAGCATGAGGAAGAGGGACCAGGGGAACAGGAACACCGAGCTGTGGGGAGCAGTTAGCATGCTGCTATGCCAGAGGGGTCAAGGGAGAGCTGTGCCAGCACAAGGGATGGACAGAATTGAGAGTGCATCAGGAGGGGCATTGGTTGCAGTCCTGGGGAAAGGAGTAAGGGACTCTTGTAGGTGATGAGCACGAGAGTTAACAGATGTGGACAGAGAAGCGTAAAAAGGAAACAACATGGAGGAAGAGAACCCCAAGAGCAACGAGGGACAGAGACGAGGGGAGAAAGGGGGTTGGGGGCTGAATCAGCCACCAAGGGAGCAAAGACCAGCCTGGACAGGAAAACAGGTAGGAAGATGAACCACAAAGGGAGAAGGAAAAGCACAAGAGGGAAGGGGGAGACACGAAAGCCAGGAAAAACAAAGCAGCAGGAGACAACACAGCCACACAAGTCACACAGGGAGCACAAAAAACAATCCCTAAGCAAGGGAGGTGAGTTAATGGAGGGCTTAAGTAGAGGATGTGGGAGGAGTTATTCCCCACATTGAACCTCGGGCCAAACCCTCCCAAAGATGGATAAAATACTAGTTGAATTGTGTCTAAAATATTTTCTGATGTTTTTCCAAAGGTGTCAAATGCTCTTTAAAAATCAGTGTGAATTGTAGAACTCCTATGATGAAAGTGAGGGGGTCAATGTCATTGTGTGTGTGTGTGTGTGTGTGTGTGTGTGTGTGTGTGTCTGTGTGTGTGTGAGACCAACCTGATTTTCTGAAGTATCTTTAAAGTATGTGTGGTTCAGTGGTTCTGTACCTGTCTTATCAGCACTAGAGTTAATTTTGTTCCTATCGGGGTGTGTAGAGGACTGGAAGTGAGGTTTTGTTTTACAAAGCATACCACTCTGTGTTTGTATTTTGCCTAGCTATAGAGAAAAGTTATGAGGCCTGTGTGGCTAGGGAATACATTTCAAAGTTTGGCATACCTAAGCCACCCCTATTCTTGAAGAGTGTTAGTTTATTTTCTCCTATACGCACCCTTTGTACCTGTCAGACAAATTCTTAGTTACTGACTTTAACATACAACAAAAGGTTGGTGATACTGCTATGGAGAGTGCCTGGAAAAGAAACATCAATCTGGGTAATGTGTTCATCTTCAGGACTTCTATCCTGTCCCCAACCAACAAAGAAAGTACTCCTCAGATTTGTAAATCCTTAGCTGTGTCATAGGAATCATAGGAATCATAGAAAAGAATTCAAGCACTTACGGACTTCCATCCTTATAGCTTGCCCTATCCCCACATTTTTTAGATGATTAAAATTCATAAACCCTATCCATGAACTCCACATTCAATCTAGATTTGAAAGTATCCATATTAGTACTCTCAATTACCAATGCAGGGAGATCATTCCAGGATGAAACCACTCTTTGACTAAACCAATTTTTCCTTAATTTTAGGTTCCACCTAGGCTGAAAAAGGTTTTTGGGATGTTTCCTTGAGCTTGTCTGATCAGACTTATATACAATTCCCATCTTCTCATGCAATAAAGAGTCCCCAATAGACTTATAAAGCATACACATGTCCCCTCTGAATCTTCGATAGTGAAGAGAATACAGACCCAGGATTTCCATCCTTTCCCTATAGGATCTAGTTCCAAGTCCTGTTATAGTCATTCTTCTCTGAATACCCTCTATTCTAATAATATCTTCTCTCTTGTAAGGTGACCATGCCTGAACACAATACTCCAGATGGGGTCTAACCAAGGAACTATACAGTGGGATCAGAACCCTGGCATCCCTACTGGATATGTGTCTCAAAATACTATTTAAATGATGGTTCACCTTTCTTATCTGTATTGAGCAATGCTGACTAAATTTAAAGTCAGGGGTGATCGTAATGCCCAAATCGCTTTCTTTTGCAGTGACAGATAGCATATCACTCCCAACTTTATAAACTGCTCTAATGTTCTTATTTCCCAGATGGATAACTTTACATTTTGCAGAGTTCAATTCCAATATATTTGTCTCAGTCCATGACTTGATGTTATCAATAGCTAATTGTAAGGATGCTGCATTGATCAGGTTATTAACAATGGCTCCTAACCTGCAGTCATCTGAAAATTTAGATAACCAAACATTAGGGGTACTTGTTTTCAAAGTAGATATATAAATGTTAAATAAGCAAGGTCCCAAAAACAGAACCCTGGGGAATGCCACTTGTCACAGTGGTCCAGTCTGAGTAAACCCCACTTACCACCACCCTCTGACTTCTGTCCCTCAGCCAGTCTATGATCCAACATAATACATTGATGGAGGGCACACCACCACATTTACCACAGTTCTGAGTAGGGGCCAACAGGTGGAGCATTTTGAAGTCCAACCCCGTGGGACATTTTCCCCTTTTCAGGGTTTGAGAGCACACTGAATCACACGCCGAGAGAGAGTGATACGAGGTGGATAATAAAAGAGGTAGAAGACAACTGGGGAACAGGGTCAACAGCTCAGTTGTCTTAGAGATAGAGGATCAACCTGAGGGAAATGATTTGATGGAATCGGTTGTTTCAGTAAGTATGGTTAGCAGTGAGAGTATGTTAAATACACAGGAACTGACACATTGACCAGAGATGGAAAATGCAGTCACTGGTTCTGCAGACATACTAAGCTGGAATGTGGTGGGTTTGAAAGAAAAATTATTATGTAAAGAATGTAAGGAATGGGTTAAAAGGATCCCTATTTTATTTTTTCAGGAAACTTGGTTAAGGAGGGGACAATCTAACATATTAGAGGGCTATACTTCATGAGCAGTGGATGCCAGAAGGGATAAGAAGTGTGGCAGACCCAAAGGAGGTTTAATGATCTTAATAGATACCTCTATGAAGTATAAAGTGCTGGAGGCTAGTGTGTCCTTTGATTACTTTATGTATATTATTATAGCAAATGATGTATGTATGTGGGCTTAATTTAACATTTATATTCCTCCAAAGTTAAAGTTACAGGACTATGAGTCGGTCTTGAATCTGATAGGAAGTAGGGTGGAGTCGGTTAAATGCCAATTTGTAGGCCTTAAAATAATTATGGCCAGAGATTTTAATGCCCATATAGGGGATTTGCTAGAAGAGCAATCAGGGGATTGGTGTTTAGATGATGCTCTGAATATACCAATCAGATTTTCCAAACAGATAAGTGTGTCAAATTATGGCAAGAAAGTTATTCAGTTTTGTGAAAAATACAACTTTAGAGTATTAAATGGAAGAGCAAAAGGAGATATAAATGGAGAATTTACATTTTTGACAAAAATAGGTGGGAGTTTTTTGGATTTATGCTTAATTGAAGCTTTCGACTATAACTTAGTAGAACAATTTAAAGTGATGCGGCTTTGGGATAGTGATCATTTCCCTATTATATGTAAAATTCATGCTGATCTAGCAGTAATAAAAGAAGAGAGAAAGGAATATGATGCAGATAAGTTTATGTGTATTACATATGGTAAAAGGATTAAGTGGAATGGCTTTACAAAACAAGTCTTGGATAATTTAGTTAATGACGGACAAGTAAAAAACATAATACACAAATTTACATCTAATTGTATAGTGAAAGGGGATGAAAGAATCATGATGTATGATGAGTTGATAGCTATTATTGTTAATACTCTAAATAATCAAAAAAGGATAGCAAATTCAAAGAATAGGGATATAGAACATCAATAGTTTGACAGAGAATGTATTATGTTAAGGAATGAAATTAAGAGAGTAAGCAAATTAAGACTTAAACAACCAACAATGGATATTATGAGGGCCTTTCATTTGTTGAAAGCTGAATATAGATCTGTAGTAAAAGAAAAAAAGGCAAATTACAGGAGACACCTTTGGGGAGAACTTAAAGTTAGTATTGTGAATAAAGATATGAAGGCATTCAGGGCTCTAATTGCCTATGGATGCAATAAAGAAAATGTGCAATATAATATTGTAGGTATGATCTCGGAAGACAGTTGGGTTAAACATTATTGGAATATTTATAATTGTTCTTGGGTAGATTGTAATGAAAATAAGGAAGCTAATGAAAGCTCAAGGAATATTTGTTATCATTTTTTATTTAAATTTGGTATGGAGGAAGTAAAATTTGCAATTAGTGTACAAAAAAAGAAATAAGGCGGCAGGAGGTGATAGTATTCCTGCAGAGCTGTTACATAATAAATTTGGAGCTTTGGGCGGTTATACTTACACAACTGTTTAATGACATAAATATTACTCTATGTTTACCTCAAGCTTGGAATAAGGGAATAATTGTACCGCTCTTTAAAAAAGGGGATAAACAGGATCCAAAGTGTTATTGTCCTATAACATTGCTTCCTGTTACACAGAAAATCTACTCTAGATTGATTCTAGATAGGCTGTCAACTTGGGTTGATGAAATCAAAAATATTTCAAGATTTCAGTGTGGCTTTAGAAAGGAATGTGGGACCATGGATTTGATATTTACACTTAATTATCTATTCGATATTTATGTAAGGAATAAAAAAGGAACTTTATATGTTGGCTTCATCGATATTAAATCGGCATCTGATCAAGTAAATAGAAATAATTTTTGGAATTTATTGGACAGCCTGGGGATTGACCGCCACTTGTTAGCCATTTTAAAGATGTCACATACAGATACTGCAGCAAGCATTAGATATGGCCGAGATGGGGCACTGTCTAAAGAAATTACATAGAAACATAGAATTTGATGGCAGATAAGGACTGCTTGGCCCACCCAGTCTGCCCATTTCCCTACCTACTGGATAAGCTGCCGATCCTAGTTAACCAGCAGCCTACTTCTTCCTACCCCACCCCCTAGAATTGCCTTATGACTGTCCCATGCATGCTTGAATTCCACCACTGATTTTGACTCCACAACCTCCTCCGGAAGGCCGTTCCATGCATCCACAACCCTCTCTGTGAAAAATACTTCCTAAATTACCTCTGAGCTGCCCCCATTCTTCAAATTGTGCCCTCTTGTTCTTGCATACCTCTTTTTGAAAGATGCTACCCTCTTGGACTTTGTTGATTCCCTGAGGTACTTAAACATTTCTATCATTCCCCCTCCTTTCCTCGAGGCTATACATATTAAGCTCCTTAAGTGTCTCTTCATATGTCTTCCGGTGCAGACCCTGCACCATTTTAGTTGCCCTCCTCTGGACAGCTTCCATCCTGTCTATGTCTTTGCGGAGATTGGGACTCCAGAACTGCACACAGTACTCCAGATGGGGTCTCACCAGCTGTCTCTACAGAGGGATAATAACTTGCTGTTTTCTACTGGTGATGCCTCTCCCTATGCATCCCAGTATCCCCCCAGCCCTCCTTGCTGCCCTTCTCACATTGCTTGCCCACCTTTAGGTCATCTGATATGACTACCCCAGGTCCCTTTCCATTTTTGTTGTTGTTAGTATCTCAACCCCATTGCATACTCTTCCCCTGGGTTTTTGTTTCCCAGGTGCATTACCTTGCACTTCTCAGCATTGAATCTAAGCTGCCATACATTTGACCATTCCTCTAACCTTTCCAAGTCCCTTCTCATCCTTTCCACCCCACCCTGTGCATCAACTCTGTTGCAGATCTTTGTGTCATCTGCAAAAAGACATACTTTTCCTTCCAGTCCTTCTGCAATGTCGCTTATAAAGACATTGAAGATGACTGGTCCTAATAATGAACCCTGCCGTACCCCACTAGTAACCCTCCTTTCTTCTGAGTGGACTCCATTTACTATTACTCTCTGTGTCCTATTCGCCAGCCAATTCTTTACCCAGGCTGTCATCTTGGGACCCATTCCCAGGCTGGCTAACTTGCATATTAATCTTTTTTGTGGGACTGTGTCAAATGCCTTGCTAAAGTCTAGGTAGGCCATGTCCACAGCCCCTCCCTGATCAACTACTTTGGTCACCCAGTCAAAGAAATCTATCAGATCTGCTGGCATGACCTTCCCACTTAGAATCCATGCTGCCGAGGGTCCTGTGTCCTCTGACCTCTAGATACGCGACATCTCTTCCCTTCAGAAGTGATTCCATCATTTTCCTATCACTGAGGTTAAACTAACAGGTCTGTAGTTTCCTGCTTCTGCCTTGCTCCACTTTGTGAAAGGGAATCACATCTGCCCTCCTCCAGTCCTCGGGTACCACCCCATCCTCCCATGATTTGTTAAAAGGGTAGTCAGTGGTGTCACTAGTTCTACCCTTAGTTCTTTAGAATTCTGGGATGAATCCCATCAGGCCCCATTGCTTTGTCCACCTTCAGTTTTAAGAGTTCTTTCAGAACCCTTTCTTCTGTAAATGGGCTGGTATCAACTTCTGTATCCAGAGTGTTTCTACTGTTTGTTTTATGTACTCCCCTCTTCATTTGTAAATACTAAGCAAAAATATTTGTTTAGTATCTCTGCCTTTCACAGTCTCCTCTGCCCACCCTCCTTCCCTTTTTAAGCCTCACTATCCCTTCCTCGGTCTTCCTTCACTCCCTGATGTACCTATAAAAGGTTTTATCCTTCTTAACTGAGTTGGCTATCTTTTCCTTGGTTTGGGCCTTTGCTGTTCTGACTGCCTTCCCAGCCTCCTTTGCTTTAACTGATACAGTTCTCTGTCCTGCTCCTTCTGCGATTCCTTGTACTTCCTGAATGCTTTCTTTTCTCTTGAACCTTCACTGCCACTTCCTTTGAGAACCATAGTGGTTTCTTACATCGTTTTGTTTTGTTTATTTGCTTCACACAAAGGCTTGTTACCTCTGTGATGGCAGTTTTATTATTCCCCATTGTTCTTCCACCCTCCTTCCTGCCCATTTGCTAGTGCATTCTTTAGGCACTCACCTTATTTTGGCAAAGTCAGCCCTCCTAAAGTCCAGTACTTTTGTCTTTGTATGGCTTGACTCTATTGCTGTGTTTATTGTGAACCATACTGTTCGATGGTTGCTAGTCCCCAGATGGCTACCCACTTCTACATCTGTGATCCTCTCCATCTCCATTTGAGAGAATCAAGTCTAATATTGCTCCCTCGAGTGGGCTCCAGTACTAGTTGTCTAAGGCATGCCCCTGTAGGTATCTAGAATAACTGCACTCTTCAAAGTGGCAGCTGCAACTGCACTCCAGTTAACATCTGGCATATTCAGATCACCCATCAGCAATATCTTCCCTTTTTCTGCCATTCTAAGTATACTTTCTATCATTTCCTTGTCCATTTCCTCCTCCTGAGAAGGGGGTCTGTATACAACCCCTGTGCGGATTGTGGTGCCATTGTCTGTCTCCAAATTTACCCACAGTGTTTCTTCTCCTCCCTGTTTACCCTTTTGTTCTGTTGCTTTTATTCCTTCCCTTATGTAAAGAACTACTCCTCCTCCTCCTTTACCCTCCCTGTCCCTCCTGTAGATAGTGTATCCTGGTATGTTTATGTCCCAGTCATGGTTTTGTATGTACCATGTTTCTGTGACTGCCATGATATCCAGTTGTTCCTCCTCCATCAAGGCCACTAATTCAGGAAGCTTGTTACCCAGACTATGGGCATTGGTACTCACTGCTCTCCATTTTTTGATGGCTTTACCTTCTGTTGCAGCATCCCCCACTGACCGTTCTACCTCAGTCTTTTTCTCATTTAGTACCCTGTTTTGTAGGGAGAGGCTGGGATTTTCCTGCTGCTTGTCAGTGCCTCCCCCTTTGACTAGTTTAAAAGCTTGCAAATGATTCATTTAAACCGATTGCTCAAAAGACTTGTTCCCTTCCTGGACAGATGCAGACCATCCTGCCAGTATAGGCTGGTGTCCCTCGAGGTGGAACCCCAGTCCCCAATGAAGCCAAACCCCTGTGCTCCACACCATTTTTTCAACCATTCATTAAACTGCATGGCGCTAATTACCCTCGCCTCCCCCGTGCCTTTGACAGGCAGCACCTCTGAGAAGGATACTGTGTGTGCAACTTGTCTTAGGCCCCTCCCCAACTCTGCAATGTCCTCCTGCACTGCTCTAATCTCATGATGAGTCAAGACATTTGTCCCTAGGTGGACAATTACGTCCAGCTCAGACTCCCTTGCAGTTGTTCTCGTGATCCTAAGGATGCACTTCCTGTCCCTCCAAGCCATGGCACCAGGCAGGCACCTTACTTCAGTTTTCCCAGCTCCCCCCGGTTCTATACCCCTTATAATTGAGTCCCCCACCAGGAGCTGCTTCCTTTCCCTGTGGTGTCCTCTGCCTCCTTCCTGTGGGCCTCCCTTGTGACAGTTGTCATCAGTCTTCTCTGAGGGTGCATCCATAGGGGAGCTATGCTCCCCCAGAATGGTGTATGGATTGTGGAATGGAACAATTGACTGGGTGTGCCTCTGTTCCACTATCCTCACCCTCCCTGAACCCACTGTGGTCCAACTGCTGTGCTTTCTTCATGACCTCTGAGGTAGTGCTCTCTGGATGGGGGAGGTTCCCTTCCTACTGTCCAGTGTGGCCTGGGGGAAGGTTTCCTTACTACTGTCCAGTGTGGCCTGAAGACGGGCAACTTCCTCCCTCAGGGCAGATAGTTGTTTGCAAATAGGGCAGCATCTCAGCCTCCAGAAAGACTCCCGGAAGACTGCTGCCCCACAGCCATTACATTGCACTACTCCCCACATGTTTATCTACTTTTTGTGTGTGTGTGTGTGTGTGTGTGTGCGCATGTGCGTGTGTGATTGGTTATATAGAAATATATATTATACAATGTGTATGCTTATATTGTCAGTGCAATGTGCTAGAGGGGATATGACAGTGAAATGCACCTTGCACTCTTGAGGAAATGATGTCAGAACCTCAGGTATAAAGGAACTATTTCCAAGGGTGGGTGAGGTGAGGGGTGGAAAGGGGTTGGGCCTAAACTGTGCCCTCACAAAACAATCAGCTAAAAGGTCTCACCCACCACTGCAATGAGCGCCTTCCTGTCAGCAAGATACCATACACAACAATTTGACAGAGAAAGTACCCTGCTAATCAAACAGAGAAAAATCCAGACATCCAAGTCAGACACAGGTAAATCTCTCCAGCCCCAAAACAGCCTGGTGGTTTGTTAGCCACAAAGGAAAATCAAATATGCAGTTATTTCAGCCCTTCTGAAGATGCTGACAAGATAAACAGTTTTGAAAACCCCCTTCCTGAATTAAAAACTAAAATAATTAAACACAAAGCGATACCACTTTAAAAGTGAGGAAAACTTCTCTCAGATGTAAGCAAGAGAGAGAGATTAGTTACAGATATTTAGTCCAATATAGTATATCCCACGCAGCTTCTCAGTTGTTTCAATGCACACCCAGTACACAACTTGGAAGAAGATGGACTTCTGTCTCAAACAGGATCCTACCAGTAGTTTATAGTAATAGAACAATGCTGAAATAGTCAAGCTAGACAATTGGCTGTGATGCAGGCCTCTGACTTGTGAAGACAATTTCCCCCACCTCAGGCTATGTCTGGCATCCAATTACAAACTGCAGCCTCTGCTATTTTAAAATCACAACCCCACCAAAAGTTGCAAAATATATTGATGCAGATTGTCACAGAATTCTAGTAATCAGTCCAGTTAGCCAAAAAGGAAAATCAAATATGCAGTTATTTCAGCCCTTCTGAAGATGCTGACAAGATAAGCAGTTTTGAAAACCCCCTTCCTGAATTAAAAACTAAAATAATTAAATACAAAGCAATACCACTTTAAAAATGAGGAAAACTTCTCTCAGATGTAAGCAAGAGAGAGAGATTAGTTACAGATATTTACTCCAATATAATATATCCCTCGCAGCTTCTCAGTTGTTTCAACGCACACCCAGTACACAACTTGGAAGAAGATGGACTTCTTGCTTTGAATCTAAGCTGCCATACATTTGACCATTCCTCTAACCTTGGCAAGTCCCTTCTCATCCTTTCCACCCCACCCTGTGCATCAACTCTGTTGCAGATCTTTGTGTCATCTGCAAAGAGGCATACTTTTCCTTCCAGTGCTTCTGCAATGTCACTTATAAAGACATTGAAGAGGACCGGTCCTAATACTGAACCCTGCTGTACCCCACTAGTAACCCTCCTTTCTTCTGAGTGGACTCCATTTACTATTACTCTCTGTGCCCTATCCTCCAGCCAATTCTTTATCCAGGCTGTCATCTTGGGACCCACTCCTAGGCTGGCTAACTTGTATATTAATCTTTGTGTGGGACTGTGTCAAATGCCTTGCTAAGTCTAAGTAGGCCATGTCCACAGCCCCTCCTGATCTACTACTTTGGTCACCCAGTCAAAGAAATCTATCAGATTCATCTGGCATGACCTTCCCACTGTGAATCCATGCTGTCTAGGGTCCTGTGCCCTCTGGCCTCTAGATGCCGATACAATTCTTTCCTTCAGAAGATTCCATCATTTTCCTATCACTGAGGTTAAACTAACAGGTCTGTAGTTTCCTGCTTCTGCCTTGCTCCCACTTTTGTGAAGGGAATCACATCTGCCTTCCTCCAGTCCTCGGGTACCACCCCCTCCTCCCATGATTTGTTAAAAAGGGTAGTCAGTGGTGTCACTAGTTCTACCCTTAGTTCTTTTAGAATTCTGGGATGAATCCCATCAGGCCCCATTGCTTTGTCCACCTTCAGTTTTAAGAGTTCTTTCAGAACCCTTTCTTCTGTAAATGAGCTGTCATCAACTTCTGTATCCAGAGTGTTTCTACTGTTTGTTTTATGTACCTCCCCCTCTTCATTTGTAAATACTGAGCAAAAATATTTGTTTAGTATCTCTGCTCTTTCACAGTCTCTCTCTGCCCACCCTCCCTCCCTTTATTAAGCCTCACTATCCCTCCTTGGTCTTCCTTCGCCCTTATCCCCTTCTTAACTGAGTTGGCTATCTTTTCCTCGGTTTGGGCCTTTGCTGTTCTGACTGCCTTCCCAGCCTCCTTTGATTTAACTGATACAGTTCTCATCCTGCTCCTTCTGTGATTCCTTGTACTTCCTGAATGCTTTCTTTTCTCTTGAACCTTCACTGCCACTTCCTTAGAGAACCATAGTGGTTTCTTACATCATTTTGTTTTGTTTATTTGCTTCACAAAGGCTTGTTACCTCTGTGATGGCAGTTTTATTATTCCCATTGTTCTTCCACCCTCCTTCCTGCCCATTTGCTAGTGCATTCTTTAGGCACTCACCCATTTTGGCAAAGTCAGCCTCCTAAAGTCCAGTACTTTTGTCTTTGTATGGCTTGACTCTATTGCTGTGTTTATTGTGAACTATACTGTTCGATGGTCGCTAGTTCCCAGATGGCTACCCACTTCTACATCTGTGATCCTCTCTCCATCTCCATTTGAGAGAATCAAGTCTAATATTGCTCCCTCTTGAGTGGGCTCCAGTACTAGTTGTCTAAGGCATGCCTCTGTAGGGCATCTAGAATAACTCCACTCTTCAAGTGGCAGCTGCAACTGCACTCCAGTTAACATCTGGCATATTCAGATCACCCATCAGCAATATCTTCCTTTTTCTGCCATTCTAAGTATACTTTCTATCATTTCCTTGTCCATTTCCTCCCCTGAGAAGGGGTCTGTATCAACCCTGTGTGGATTGTGGTGCCATTGCCTGTCTCCAAATTTACCACAGTGCTTCTTCTCCTCCTGTTTACCCTTTGTTCTGTTGCTTTTATTCCTTCCCTTATGTAAAGAGCTACTCCTCCTCCTCCTCCTCTTTTACTCTCCCTGTCCCTCCTGTAGATAGTGTACCCTGGTATGTTTACATCCCAGTCATTGTTTTGAGAGTGCCATGTTTCTGTAACTGTCACAATATCCAGATGTTCCTCCTCCATCAAGGCCACTAATTCAGGAAGCTTGTTACCCAGACTATGGGCATTGGTACTCATTGCTCTCCATTTTTTGATGGCTTTACCTTCTGTTGCAGCATCCCCCACTGACCGTTCTACCTCAGTCTTTTTCTCATTTAGTACCCTGTTTTGTAGGGAGAGGCTTGGATTTTCCTGTTGCTTGTCAGTGCCTCCCCCTTTGACTAGTTTAAAAGCTTGCCAATGAAGCATTTAAACCGATTGCTCAAAAGACTTGTTCCCTTCCTGGACAGATGCAGACCATCCTGCCAGTATGGGCTGGTGTCCCTCCAGGTGGAACCCCAGTCCCCAATGAAGCCAAACCCCTGTACTCCACACCATTTTTTCAACCATTCATTAAGCTGCATGGTGCTAATTACTCTCACCTCCCCCATGCCTTTGACAGGCAGCACCTCTGAGAAGGATACTGTGTGTGCAACTTGTCTTAGGCCCCTCCCCAACTCTGCAATGTCCTCCTGCACTGCTCTAATCTCATGATGAGCCAAGTCATTTGTCCCTAGGTGGACAATTACGTCCAGCTCAGACTCCCTTACAGTTGTTCTCATGATCCTGAGGATGCGCTTCCTGTCCCTCCAAGTCATGGCACCAGGCAGTCATCTTACTTCAGTTTTCCCAGCTCCCCCCAGTTCTATACCTCTAATAATTGAGTCCCCCACCAGGAGCTGCTTTCTTTCCCTGTGGTGTCCTCTGCCTCCTTCCTGTGGGCCTCCCTTGTGACAGTTGTCATCAGTCTTCTCTGCGGGTGCATCCATAGGGGAGCTATGCTCCCCCAGAATGGAGTATGGATTGTGGAGTGGAACAATTGACTGGATGTGCCTCTGTTCCACCATCCTCACCCTCCCTGAGCCCACTGTGGTCCAACTGCTGTGCTTTCTTCATGACCTCTGAGGTAGTGGTGGTGGTGCTAGTGCTCCCTGGATGGGGGAGGTTCCCTTCCTACTGTCCAGTGTGGCCTGGGAGAAGGTTTCCTTACTACTGTCCAGTGCGGCCTGAATATGGGTAACTTCCTCCCTCAGGGCAGATAGTTGTCTGCAAATAGGGCAGCATCTCAGCCTCCAGAAAGACTCCCGGAAGACTGCTACCCCACAGCCATTACATTGCACTACTCCCCACATGTTTATCTACTTTTTTTTGTTTGTATTTGTGTGTGTGTGTGTGTGTGTGTGCGCGTGCACACGTGTGTGTGTGATTGGTTATATAAAATATATATATTATACAATGTGTATGCTATATTGTCAGTGCAGTGTGCTAGAGAGGATATGACAGTGATATGCACCTTGCACTCTTGAGGAAATGATGTCAGAACCTCAAGTATAAAGGAACTATTTCCAGGGGTGGGTGGGGTGAGGGTGAGAGGGAATTAAAGTTGCTTGTGGTGTTAAACAGGGATGTCTATTGGCACTGATACTTTTCAATCTTTATATAGAAACACTTGTAAGAAATATTAATCTGATTGATACTTTTGCTCCCAAAATAAATAACGTATCTATTCAAATTCTTTTATACGCAGATGATGCGATAGTAATTTCTCAAGCGGCAGCTGGTCTCGTGAAGCAATGTTAAATGTTATGGCTTCCTTAAGTGCTCTAGATCTAGAATTGAATGTAAATAAATCTAAAATTATGGTATGTGGACAAAAAATAAGAAACGTAGCAAAGTATGGGAAATTGGGCATTGTAAAATTGAGGAAGTTTTAGAATATAGATATTTGGGAGTAATTATTGATTAAAAAGTATCCTGGTTGCAGCATATGGCTGAGGTTAAAACTAATGCAGCTAAAACTTCTAGTGCCATTAAAATTTTTGCTTATAAATTTGCTATTAATTCATTTGTGGCCTTAAAGAAAACATTTGATATTAAATGTGTTAATCAGTTGCTTTATGGTAGTGAAATATGGGGGCTTTATCTGGAGAAGTATAATATAGAAGTAATTCAAAATTCATTTATGAGATCGATATTGAATTTACCCAGAGACTGCCCAGTTTGTTTTATTAGATTAGAAACCAGGTCATTTCCTATCAAAATGAATATTTTGATTTGTGCTTCTAAATGGTTTTGTAAAATACTGAAAATGAAAGATGGTAGATTACCAAGGCAGTGTTGGAATGATTTTATAAACAAATGAGCTTATGGGATAAATAATGGTTGGTTTGAAAAATTGAACAAAGAGTTATTAAGGGCTGGCCTCGTAGATATTAGGAATGGGAATGTAGCTAATAGTCCTGATTTATTTGTAAAGGAAGTAAGCATAAGGTTAAGAGATATTGCGATGCAAGAAGATTTGGGAAAGATACATGAGTTCAACTCAGTGGGGCTATACTCTAGTATTAAAATTAATTGGGGACTAGAGAAGTATTTGGTAAAATGTGAAAATTATAAACATAGAAATCTGTTGTGTTGGTTGAGGCTGGCTGTCCTGTGTAACACATTCTTCAATTTTCATAACAAACTGTATGGACTGAACATAACAAAATTTAATTGTGCTGATAAAAATGATATTGAGGTAGTGCACATATTAACTAAATGTGAAATATGGCAAGATAAAAGAAGGAAATTGCTAATTCCACTATTTGGGAGGCAATACATTGATGTTAGAGTATTGTTAAAAATGAATGAGATTAAATATATGTATGGGCTTGCAAAATTTCTTATGTGATTGATGGCAATAAGCCTTATACTGCAAGATTGTAATTTGTTAATTGAATAATGTGTATGGTGCTGGTATTTATATGTTATATTTGTGATATGCCTTTTATGGATGTAAAAAACATATGTTTTATACAACCTTTTAACAATAAACAATAACAATAACAATAACACAATACATTGGTTTCCAATTTAAATTCCCTCAGGACAGTAATCAACTCACTGTGTGGTAATTTATCAAAAGCCTTTGCAAAGTCAGTAAAAACAACATCAACTGAATTACCCAAGTCCAATTCTCGACTAACATTCTCATAAAAGGTCAATAAATTGGTCAAACAAGACCTGGACTTGGTAAACCTCTGTTGCTGTGAATCTGTCTTGTTATTTTCCTCCAGTGAAGCTAATATCTTGTCCTTCAATATGCTTTCTAGTACTTTACCCAGGAGTGATGTCAAACTAACTGGCCTAAAGTTAGAAGGTATAGTTCTTGATCCTTTTTTTAAATAGGGACAACTGTTGCAACTTTCCAGTCCCTAGGAACTTCTCCGCTATACAAGGAGACCTGAAAAATATAAGTAAGGGGGGCTGCCAGAATATCTTCCAGTTCACGAATAACCCTAGGGTGGATACAATCTGGTCCTGGAGATTTGTTGATATTCATATCACCAAGTTTTTTCAATACTTCACATGGATCATTATTACAGTACCTGGTGATAGAGAATCCCTATAGTTAACTTGGGATGGGGTGTTAGTATTAAATACAGAACTGAAATATTCATTCTGAATATCGACCATTTCTTTTCCTGACACAGTCTGACCCATAACATCCTTAAAGGGACCTATAGTACCTGAATTCTTTCTCCCACTGTTTATGTATGAGTAGAAATATGTTTTATCTTTTATTTTAGAGGCTAATTCTACCTCAAACTGAGCTTTAGCTTTTCTAATTGCTGATTTTACACTGGCAGCAATATTTTTAAAAGCTATATGATTTTTCTCGGTTCTGTCCCGTTTATATTTTTTTATAGATTTTGTTCTTCTTATTAATCAGTCTCTTAATATATGGACTGAGCCAACATGTTTTTTTACTACCTTTATAATATTTATTACTAGAAGGTATATATTTTACAGTGAGGCCTTTAAGTTGTTCAAGTAACAAGTACCACATCTCATTCACAGTGCTACTGTGGAAGCTCATACCTCAATCCCAGCAAGAGAATTCCATCCTGAACTGGGAAAAGTTAGCCTTACTAAACCTGAGTTTGGTGGTAAAAGCAGGTTCGTTAAGAAAATGAGGTTTACTAATATTAAACTGAACCATATAATGATCACTATTGCCCAAGGGAGGATTAACACAAACATTAGTGATATAATTCCCCATGTTAGTTAGAATAACATCCAGAATATTATTACCTCTAGTACTTTCTTCTACTTTCTGCACGAGACCAAGTTGGTCTAAGGCATCCAGAAAGGAATTGTCTGTTTTGTTAAGACCCTGCCATAAATTCCAATCAATATTGGGCAAATTCATATCTCCCAATATCAGTATATTTTCAGCTGGGTTAAGGCTGGTAATTTGCTTGATCAAATCCAGATCATGGGCCTCTGAAATAGAAGGAGGATGATATACTAACCCCATGATGATTTTGGCTCCATTTGATGGAAGCAGTTTAACCAATAAGGATTCTAAGTGTATTTCATCCTTTTCTAATTCCTCACTAGTTATAGATTCATGGATATAAATAGCCACTCCCCCACCCTTCCTATGTGCTCTAGATTTAAAATATAGGTTATACCAATTTAATGGATATGCCCATGAATCATTTTCATTACACCAGGTCTCAGTAATCAGCGCAATATGAATTTCCTGTGTAGACAGTAGTATTTTAAATTCCTCAAATTTATTTACAAGGCTTCTAGCATTTATGAGAACCCCCTTCCATTCTGAAGAATTAACAGTCCCAGAAAGATGATCATCTACATTCTTATAGTCTGTCACCATGCCACCCCCCCATTTGCCATTTTAAATGGAACCGAATAACCTCATTCAACTTTTTGCCCAAAATTCTAGTACCAGCATAGCTCAAGTGTAGCCCATCCCTTTTAAATAGGGATCTATTATTAAAAGTTTTAGAATTATCCATAAAACCTATTTTTTTCATTTGTACAGAAATTTCAAAGCCATTTGTTGATATATTTTGTTGTTCCATTTTTATAAGTATGATATGAAAACGTTGGTAAGATACCTGAAATTATAATCGCACCTTTTTTTCCCCTAATCCTACTAACTATCTCTTTTAAGATAGTCTGAAATAATATAAAATTTGTTGTGTCAACACCATTGATACCCACATGTAAAACTACCAAGGTGGTGGTTTTACCTTCCAGGAGTCCCTCCAGTAATCTAGGAATGTCATTCATTTTAGCCCCAGGGAGAGTGCTGACTGTTGTATTGGTTTTGCGTCCATAGCACACTATCATATCAACACCCCTGATAATGAAATCTCCAATAACCACAATATCCCTAGTCTGTATACTTCTAGAATCATCTCCACACTGCCTTTCAGTAAATGCAGTCTGCTGTGCATCTGCACAATCATCAGTCGTCACATCTTCCTGTGTGTGAGGTTCAAATTTATTATGTAGCGGTAGAGGGGGACATTTGGGGTCATCCATTAAGATATTGTAATTCAAGTTAAACAACCTGGCAATCCTGGGCATGGCAAATGTCCTTAGTATTTCAGCATTTTGGGGAGCAAACCCCAGATGTCACCATGTCTTCTGATTTATTAATCCTGTAACCAGAGATTCTCCCAAATACACTCAGCTCCAGTGCTGGTACTGATGTTTCTGGGCTTTGTATGAAAAACAGAGTCATCTGCATACAAGGATATTTTCTGTTCTGCTCTTCCCACAAGGACCCCCTTAATTAGTTGCTTGGTCCTCACTGCTATTGCTAACAGCTCTGTGCACAATGCAAATAACAATGGTGATGGGGGCAACCCTGCTGAGTACCTTTCACCATTACCGAAGCCTCTGGGATGGTATATAGGGATGTGAGACTGGTAATGAGTTACTCCCCAACCCCCTCTTTTCCAAGGTGTGGAGGAGGAAGGCCCAGTCAAGGTGGTTGAAGGCCTTTTCTGCATCTATGGATATGGCCAGTTGTAGCTGTTTAGATCCTTTTTGGCAATGTAGAATATTTAGCAGGTACCATATGCTGTTATTAAGGTACCGCCCTTAACCCTGTTTGATCTAGGTACATTAAGGCCCCCAGTACCTCCTACACCCTATTAGCAATATTAGGGATAACAATTTTGAGATCCACCAGGAGAAGAGAGAGAGATGGGGCAGTGCAACTCACATTGTACAGGATTGTTGTCTGGTTTTAAAATTACCAAAATTTGTGATCTGCCCCAAGAAATCAGGGCTACTTTTCCTTCCCACACTTCATATTTGTCTAAATTTTGGTACCAGTAGCTGGCCCACCAGTGCAGTGGTAAGGCATCCATCTATGGAGCCAACATCCTGGGTTTGGGGATGGACTCTGGAGTCAGAGGTCCAGCCAGGGGAAGAAGGATTGATCATACCAGGGACTGCACTCCTTCTCTGGGGGGGGTGTCCAGCACTATGTGGACCCTTGTGGATGCTGGGAGTACCGCCATGGCCAGCACTACATGTTAAGGGGTGTAGTGGATGCTGGTGTCATTGCACATCCCTGCCCCCAAAAGGAAAAAAAAAATTAATGCAGTCCTGTAATGACGGCCCCCACCTCCACTCCCACTGTAGACAAAGGTCCACCGGGGGGGCCCACTTCTGTGGCCCCACCCTGGGGATCAAGCTAGGGTTTGTGACTGTATTTCCTGTGGAGGGGGTGCCCACTCAGTGGTTCCACCCAGGGAGATAAGCCTAGGAATGGGGGAGGGTGGCAAGCTGGAGTGGGGACCAGAACCTCCAGTAGGGGGATACAATACATGCTGGTAAAAATAAACATTTTGGTACCGGTATTTCCTCAAATTTTAATTTAGAATTCTGAAGTGATGCCATCTGTGGCTGGGGCATTGACATTTTTTTAGTTGCCTAATAGTATTCAAAATGTCCTCCCCCCTATAGGTCCCTCGAGGGCTTCTTATCGGTCAGGGTTAGAGACGGAATACTAAGCTTTGCTGGGAAGGTCTAAATCTCTGCCTCATGTGTAACTCCCCTTTTTTCTGAATAGAGGTGCTCATAATAGGAAGCAAATATGTTAGCAATTCCCCCTGGATGTGCGGTCACCCCCACAATTCCTCTCCATTGCAGATGGAGGATTGCTCTGTTCATAGCCTGATTCCTGATTTGCTGTTAGGAGTTTCATAACCTCCCCACTCCCTCATAAAAAATCTGCCTGACATACCTTAAATTCCCTTTGATCTTTTGTTCCTCATTACGTTGAAGAATTTCCCTGCACTTCTTAATCTTTGGGAGGAGGGTTTTATCTAGTGGGATCTTTTGCTCAGCATCTAAAACAAATAATTCAGCCTCCAGTTTTCCATTGTGTTCAGCTTCCCTTTTCTTTTTCTTTTTTTTTGTGGGGGAGGTGAACTGTATAATCTCCCCAACTATAGTAGTTTTTGTTCCATCCCGTTTGGAGGCATGGAAAGTATCCATCAGCTGACTGACCCTTAAGTACTTCTGAAGCTTCTACTGCACTAGTTAAGTGACCTCAGGGTTGTTGAGTGGAGAATTATTCATTCTCCAGGAGGAATTTCTGCAGGACAGGGCAACTGCTAAGTCTAATTGCATTTATTAATTTAAAATTTGATAAGATAACTTGGAAAGGCACACTGCACTGAATCTTGTTAATGGGTGCGACCCAGGAAACAGGGAGATGGAGCAAAACAGCAACAGACAATAGCAAAACAACATCTGAACAGACAGACGAGCAATGTGATACAAGTAAGCAATAAGACATGAAAGGATGTGCATTAGACATTTGTAACACATGGCTGCTTAGTGTCTTCAGCCCCTGGCCATGAATTAGAAATGTCTAATGCACAGCCCAAAAGTGGCTTATTGAGCTTACAAAATGGGGCTGTGTATTGAACATGAATGACAAAATTTAAATAAACATGTTTAAATGGTAAAATAATGAAATTTTTAATGTGAAATAGTTCCTCTGCCTGCATTAGCTTTGTCTGGTTTTCTTTTTGACTTTAGGACAACTGTCCTACTGTGACCACCGTACCTGGTTGTCATGGCTACCGCACACACACACTCAGGCACTGTAATAGATTTGTTACAGTGTTTGAATTGTTATGCATTTTTTTATTAATCTGAGGTTGTGAAAGGTTTTAAGCAGTTGTAAAAAAGACATGATCCTGACACTGCTTAAGAGTAATAAGAATGATGAGAGAATGAGCAAGTGGATGGCCGGTAAGAGAGACGTTATTTTGTGGAGGAGTGGGAATAGAGCTGTTTGTCACACTACAGGATCCTCTTGGTGTGTATGTGTGTGGTAAGGAGACACGATCTGGTCTTTCTTGAAGGTTCACTTAGGTTGCTAGTGCTAATTATATGACTGGATGCAGAAGCAGGTGGAGACATTGCTGTGGGGATGGGCACCACAATTTCACTTTCTGTTGCTGTGGCCATCGTCTCTGACAACTAGCTTTCACATTTTTGATTTTCAGGAATCCCTGATCCCTGCTGTCTTCCTCTGAAGAAAGACTACCATTTGAGGTAAATGTGAAAGTTTAACCATGGGGCTGATGACATGGCTAATAAATACTTAGAGAATACTGGATGGGCAACTATGCACAACCAGTGTGTTCTGCCACAGAGGGGTTCTGATTTCCTCTGACCTTCAGAGCGAAGCTCAAGAGGTCCATGGGAATCAGGACCCCCAGGTGGCAGAACACACTGGTTGTGCATAGAGTTGCTCATCCTGTATTTTTTATAGTGTATAGTACTGTGGGAAATATGTGTGCATGAGTTCTTTTACTTTCTAAATGAAACTGACTCATGCAGTTTCTTGAGATTCTAGAATGCTGTACTACCACAGTAGGGTACAATCAGATTCCATGATCTTTGGAACTGTGGTAGAACAGCATTTTGAAAAAGGATGGAATTCTATACAGAACAACACTCTACTATGCACTATGATACTGTCTTTGGTGACCAGTGGCTAAGTAAGTTGTTGAAACAAACATTGCTGCGTTTCAAAAATCAAGATGCTATGAAAAGCATTAATACCTGCCAGATGCACTGAGGCACATCTGCCTAGACTAGTTACTAGCCATGCATTAGACACTTCTAATGCACGGCTACTAACCAATCAGAATACAAAATTTTCTCTCCCCATTTTATACTACTATAATAAATAAAGAGAATTTGCATGTACCACAATTAAAATGCAGTGAATGTTAGCAGTGCTTAGAATCACAACCAAAAATTTATATGGGTTAAAATAAAGACTTCAAGAGTGACTGGAAGAAGGGAAGCAGGAGCAAGTTGGGGGAAGGGTGAAGTTTCAGTAGGCATTTGAAGACGTTTAAGGATGGTGAGAGGTGGAGGGAGGAGGCGAGTTTGTTTCAGAGAGAGAGAGAGAGAGAGAAGCCTATAGGAGAATGCAGATTGTCCAGTAGAAGAGGGGGGGTGAGGAATGGCAAAATGTGATGGTCCCTGGAGTGGAGGGAGTGGGAGGCGGGGGGGGAGGATTTGGGATAGGAGTAAGAAGATGTAGGAGGGAGGGGTGTTGAACCAATATTTGGAGAAGAAAGTAGCACAATGTGCCTGTTAGCAAGATGGCAGAGGGAGGATGGAAAGGAAGGAGTAAAGCAAGCAATGATGTGTGTGTGTGTGTGTGTGGGGAGGACAGTTGGATGTAAAACTGCAGAAGAAATTGAGGAGGGTATCCAGTCTGAAGAGGGTAGTGGAGGGGGCAGAGCCTTAGACTACATCTGCATAGTCGAAGACAGGGAGCATCATTTTGGTAATCAGTTCCCTATGGACATGTGGTGATAGGCAGTCTTTGTAATGATAGAGGGCACCAAACTTGGGATGTTGCTTGGAATCGATGGCATCAGTGTGGGCTGAGAAGTCAAACTTATTGTCAAGCCACACCCCCAGGTACTTAAAGTACTGAACCACTTAACGTGTGGTGCCATTCAGAGTGGTGAAGACAGGGGGGACAGACCGTCTGGCTAGTTTCTGACTGGTACCAATGGTCATGGAGACTGTCTTGTCAGTGTTTACTCTAAGATGGTTAGAATGGAACCAGTGGAGGACATTGTTGAAGTCCTGCTGAAACAGGTGCTCTACAGCTAAAGAGGAAGGACCAGAGGTGAAGATGACTGTGTCATCTGCACACATGTATATATGTGGGTTGACACAGGCAGACGAGAGGTCATTGAAAAAAGGAGGGGTCCAAGCATGGAGCCCTGTGGAACTCCAACATGGATAGGAATTGGGTGACAGGGAACCACCAACCTGTATCAAATGTAGATGGATGGTTAGGTAAGAGCTGAACCAAGCAGCAATGGGAGCAGAGAGGCTAGCATTTCTCAACTTGTCCAAGAAAAGTGGATGGGACACAGAGTCAAAGGCTTTGGCCAGATTGACAAAAATCGCTGTGGTAATGAGCCCCTTTTCCATCCTGGAGAAGGTGGCATCAGTGACATGCAGCAGGGAGGAGATTGTGGAATGGTGCTTCCGGAAGCAAGACTGGAAAGATGATAAGAAGTTAGTAGAGGAGAAGAAAATGAGGAGTCTGGCATGGACCAGTTTCTCTTGCAGTTTAGAGAGGGATGGGAGAAGGGAGATGGAATGATATTTACCATAAATAGGTGGGTTACACCCTTTGTAAAGATGAAAAACTTTGGCCATCATCCAAGACTGGAGAACATTGCGGAGAGTGAAGGAAAGGTTAAGCAGGTGAGTAAGGGGAGCTGCAGTAGCAGAAGCTGAGAGCAGGGCTTCAGATAATTTTTTTTGGGTGGAAGTCAAATACTTCCATGGGTTGAAATTTGGAAGTCATTTCAGTTTTACTGGAGTCAAAATACTTCCAGCTTTCAGGTTTGGAAGTCAAAATAATTCCAGTCCCCAAATTTTGGAAGTTGAAATACTCCAAGTCCTATATTTTTTGAAGTCATAGGCCTTCTGAATACCTCATTGTACCCCATCCACGCCACATTCACAGAAATACATTTCTTAACTGCCTGAACAGGTTTTATGGGAAGGGGATTATTGGCTAGGCATCAGGGAAAATCCTCCACTCGCACTTAAATTGCTTTGGGTTCTTTTACTTTCTCCTGGACACCCACCAGGCAGCATCAGAGATGGGTAGAAGGGACCTTAGTTTAACATGTCATTCGAATGATGGCACACTTTAACAGTACAACCCCCCTCCACACACACACACACACACACACACACACACACACACACACACACAGACTAGTGCTTCATTAGGGTGTCAATTTTTTTTGGTATGAGCCCAAGTCCCGGTATGGGACTAGAACCTATAACTGTTGGGCCAAGAGGCAGATGTGCTGCCAGCTGAGCTATACTGACTGACAAGTGAGTTGTTGACAGAAACCCACAGGTCCTGTTGTGCCAAAATTTATTTTCTCACTGTTTTCTTTCTTACCCCCAATGTACTAACCAAGAACATTCATTCTGCACTTATCCTGAAGCCAATACTGCAAGACAGCAGCAGGCTTTGATGATGCACCATTGTCTGCCTGCTTGCCTATCTAACTGGCTGTTTGTCCTGCAAGCTAGCAGTAGCTAGCTCAAGCCGGTATTAGGATTTACCAGTGCCACCAGCACACATCAAAGGATTCAGGGGGGAGTAACAAGAATGATAGGGTCCTGGAATTCTAGGGTACAAACAGAGAAAAGTCCTCTCCCATCCCAACACACAGTGGATCAACTGGACCTGTTTTTCAGTGGTCTTATATTCTACCCCCCAATGTGGTGCTGCATGATCAAACATGCAGACAGTTATGTGAAAATGGGCTGCAACTCTATTGGCCACACTTTTATGGCAGACTGACTTGAGTAGATTCATATTCCAGAAAAGAACCAGAGCAGTCCCAAAAGCCGCATGTGTATTTTTTTCTCCATCTCTTCTCACATCTTACCTGAATTTCATTCATATGTAGACTGCAGAGATAAATAATAACAACAGCAAAGGTTAGGTCCATCAACTGTAAACTGTCGTCGTCGTGACACAGATTCTATCAAGTAGTACCCAACATTTAAAAAAAAAAAATTTTTTAATCTTGTTCCTCTTGCACTATTACATTCAATAACAGTCTACTGTCTTCCACCACAGTGTTTGCATTTGTTTACCTAAGAAAACCATAGACAGCAGGAAAGGGAACAGCAGCATATTTGATTTAACAATCATGAAAAAATGCAGAGCAAATGTAAGCCCCACCTACCCCCGTATTAGGCATTTTGGCACTGCTCCCTCGTCTAGCAAAGCTTTACCACTGCACCTTCAGCCAACTGGCCCTGGATCTAGTGTACTTCAGCTGGGTGGATTTCAGTGACTAGTGATGCCATATCCAGAAGCCCGCTGCAGTTTATTTATTTATTTATTGAAATGTTTCACCAGGAAGGCACACTGAGCGACAAGTTGTTCATCTCCTGGTGCGACCTGGGGGTTAGGGGTTCAATAGGAATGAGACATTAAACATTCAAGTTATAAGTTCAACATTAACATACAGTTGTAAGGCAGGTGTTGCAAACAGTGTTACATAGAGAATTATGGATGGGTTTCCATCAGTAACAGTGCTGTTAGCACATCGAGCAGTTTCTAAGGCGACCAATATAACCTCGAGAGCGAAGCTCAAGAGGTTCGGTTGCCTTAGGAACCGCAAAATGCGTTAATCAGCACCGTTTCTGATGGAAACCCATCCATAGTTTTTATAGTGTATATTGGAAGCTTGTTACAAAACATGCATTAAATTTTATGTACCTTTCTCTCTGCAGCTGATGCTGGGACCTCTGCCAATTGACAGTGCTGTTTGATTTTTGTGAGTTCGAGGTGGCATGGTGCACGCCAGTCTTGCGGTTCGATTTTGTTATGCTGCAGTGAGTATGTAGCTACTGCAGCATAATAGCATGCATGACGTCCATGGTGAAGCATAACAAGGTTTCAAAATGTGCTCTTTTTTAGCGGTAACAGCATTCCAATATACACTATAACAGTGTTGCGCACGATAGGTAGAAAGAGTGGACAATAATAAGTGCCAGGTTAATAAGTAAGCAAGTGCTTATGCGAAAGAAAAGGCAGAAAAGAGAGACAGTTGTGAGGTGGAGGGAAGGGGAAAGTTGTGTCCCTGGAGATCCCTTCAGGATGCGAGGAACCCTGCAAGGAGGCTGGTGGTACCAGAGAGAAGGGGATAAGGAAGTGTCCCAGAGAGACCACTTCAGGATGGTGGGGGAAGGGAGTAGATGAGAGATACAAGCCCCTTGAGGGGGTAGGAGAGGAACCCATATAGAGCATTTGGGGTCCCTTACATTCTGTGAGAGATTAAGGGAGGCCAGTAAGGGGGAGCAATTTGGGGGAAGGGAAGAGGAGCTATAAATTTGGGGGAATGGATGTGCACAGGGAAAAATGAAGGTGACAGTAGAGGGGTAAGGTTTGTCCAGAGCTTAGAGGAGGGAGTTAGGGAGGGACATGGCAGGAGCAGCTAGGAGCAAGGTAATAAATGAGGGCAGAGCTGATGGAGTAGGTAAAGGAAGACTGCTGGATTTGAGGGGGGGGAGGGAATTCCAAAGTTTTGGGAGGTGGTGAGAGTAACTGGATTGGCTGATTTGGGTGCATCTGTGGAAGACTACCAGGGTGCGAGAGTTAGTTGATCTAAGGGAATGGGAGAGTGTAGGGGTGTTATAAAGGAGGCAGTGAGGTAGGAAGGAAGCTTACCCAACCAGTACTTGGAGGTGAATTTGACACAGTGGGAGAATCACCTGTTTGTAAGAGAAGGGAAGGACAGGGCACGATAAAGATCACAGTGGTGGGTGCAAGGGGGGGGCACCCAGGAGAAAGCGGCAGAAGAAGTTGAAGAGGGTGCCCAGTCTGGCCAGGAAGGACTTAGGGGCAGCACCATAGACTATGTCACAGTAGTCGAAAATGGGCAGTATCATCTTCTGAATAAGTTCATGCCTAACAGTAGGAGGGATGCAACTATGGTTCCTGAACAGGGTACCAAGCTTGGGGCGCAGTTTGTTCTGGATGGCGTCAATATGTCCAGAGAAGGTTAGGTGTTGGTCCACCCAAATGCCTAAGTACCTAAAGGAAGACTCATAGCCCCCCAACACCCCCTGCCTTGCCCCTCGGGACCATCCCTTTGTTATTTTATTACTCCCTTTGTCACTCAGTTTGCTGCTGCTGTCTTCCTGTCTACACTTACTGTCTGCCTCTACCCTCTGATTGCCTATAAAAGTTCACCTCTGTTTCTCCCCTCTATCTTCTCATCATAGAAGAAGGCCCCTGACCAGGGCACTTCAGCCCACCATGGAACAGCACTAGGAGGTGGCCTTGCTCTGCCACAGTCCCTGCATCTTCATTCCACCCTCCAGCTCTGCAGGTACGTCCTTCCTGGTGGCTTTGCTTTGCTCTCTCCCCGGTGCCTGATTGGTTGGCACTGGTGACCAGGCTCCTGATTGGCTCTCTTCCTATTCCACTGCTGATCTTTTGCTGTATGCCTCCCAGCCTGAGTCTTAACTTCAGTTTCACCCTTCTGTCTAATTGTATTGTGTGTAGCTTGCTGTAACTGTGTGCTTACCATTTGAATCTCTGTATATTGCAAGTGCTTGACTGTATAATGTAAGGAAATTACAGCTCAGTTTAGAATAATTTTTTCTAAGTTAACCTGAAAAGAATATTTTGTTTTTCCCACTTTTTTTTCTATCATTTTCTCCTTATTTGTTTTGTGTCCATTTTTCCATTAGCAAGTTATTTTATACAGCCACTAGAGGGACACAATCTTTCTCTAAAGCGACCCCTACCTGTTGTTCACATAGATACGTTCCTAAACTACAGCTACTCCCTTAATCTGACCAGCCCCCCTCTACACTCCATGCTTACAAATTCCTTCCTGTTCTTAAATCAGTTATTCACTAATTTCTCTGCCTTTATGAACAATGCATCCCCTACTCTCCTCTCTCCCCCTTGTTCTGCTCATATCCCTCTCTTTACCACCTTCACTTGCTCACTACCTGTCTATTCCTAATAACTCTCCCAACCCCATCAGTTATTATCTCTAATCCCCTACCCACATCCATGTTATAACTTCCTCCCCTCATCTGAAATATGGTCTCACTCTACTACTACTCCTCATGTGGCTTTAATAACGGTGCCCACTTTCACTGTAGTTCTCCACCTTCTTCTTCTTCCTCATTCATCCACTCCCTTCTCCTCAAAACTCCCAACCTCCTCACCAGCCCCTTCAAAATCCCTTAAGCTCCAATTCCTAAAACTCGCTTTCCTCTTGCTCTCTGCAGGGGATATCCACCCAACCCAGGCCCTATTGCCCCTAGATCTTCTGGTGCTTCCTTCTCTGTTCCCCCCACCCACTCTCTTTTCTCAGGCCTCCCAAAGGGTTTAAATATCCTACATCAAAACACCCGCAGCTTGTTGCAAAATATAGACCAGATTCATACAATGGTGTGCACTCTAAAACCAGACATTCTAATCATCTCTGAAACTTGGCTAAAGAGTACTATCCCTGACCACTCGGTCTCCATTCCTGGCTACTCACTGCTAAGGCAAGACTGTGCTGGCAGGGGTGGTGGTGTGGCCATTTATGTCCAAGTCTGCATCCAATATTCCATCATCTACTTGTCCTCCTATCCTGAGACCCATGATGCCCTAGCTATCCATGTGATCCTCCCCTTCACTCTCCCAATCTTCATAGCCAGCATATACTGCTACCCAGATGTCCATCCTTCAGTTGCTCTAGACCTCCTAACCTCCATTACTTCCCTTCCTCGCTCTGGGGAATTATTCATCCTAGGTGACTTCAATATAAATTAGTTGTCACCTAAAACTACCAAAACTAAAAATGAAATCAGAGCCCTAAACCTCTCCCAAATGATTTCCGAACCCACCCATCCAAACCACAAGACACAACAACACTCCCTACTCAGCTGGGCCCTTACCTCCCACTTTCACTACGTCATTACCTCTGGCGTCCTCCCCAATGCTCTCAGTTACCATAACCAAATATACATAGTTAGGAAAGTCCACAGAAATAAATCATCACATAAAACCATACAACTATGCTCTTTCAAGTCTCTTAACCTTGAACTCTCCTGAGTAACTTTGCCACTTCTGATTGGTCCCCCCTAACCTCCTTCTCCTTGGTTGAAAAGGCCCATGCCTACATCAAAGAAATCTTTCTGGCAAACTGGAATGCCTTTGCCCCACTCAAAAAAACTAGAGTCAGAGGTAACCACTTACCTTGGAAACCCCAAACTTCTGGCCTGCCTCAGGGCTAGAGATTGAGCCTGGAAGCATCATAAAGCTACCCAGCATCCTAGTGACCTTACAAACTACCACATGCTTCGTATTGCTTGCACCAGGGCTACAAGGTTAGCCAAGTCTGAATATTTCAACTCTGCCTTCATCACAACATAAATTCCTCTTCAAAGTTCTGGAAGGTGGTCCATGTCTTATTTATCCCCTCATTTTGCCTCCCCTCAGTACTTAAAGTAAATAGCTCACTAGTGTCTGACCCACCAACTGTAGCTGAGGAATTTAGCTCCTACTATACTTTCTGCACCACTGAGCTACTGAAATCCCTCCCCTGCTACCCATCCCCCTCCACACCCTCTACTGGTGTGCCGTCTTCATCACCGTCCCACCTCCCCTTCTCTTTCACTACTGTAACCTTAAACAATGCCCTAAGTGCCCTCCTCACCATGAACCATAAAGGTGCCTCTCCTGACAGTCTTGACCCAAAACTCCTCTCTATCTCCATTTTGGCCATTGCCTACCCCCTCTCAAAAATCCTAAATCTCTCATTCTCTACTGCCTCGGTACCCTCTTCATGGAAACATGCAGTGGTCCTCCCTCTACCCAATGGGGTGACCCCTCATCCCCTGGATACTATCACCCGATTTCTCTCCTCCCTACCATCGCCAAGCTTCAAGAACATGTTGTTTTCAACCAACTCACCTCTTTTCTATCTGACACCTCCTTTTTCACCTCTTTCCAGTCTTTTTTCCAGGCAAACACACCTCTATCCTATGGTTCACAGACTCCATCCTAACTGGGATGAACAATGGCCAAATCACCTCTGCCATTTTTGTAGACCTGGCCAAGGCCTTCGACACCTTCTCTCACTCCCTTCTCCTCAACTCACTCCCAACAGCTGGCCTATCTCCCTCTGCCACAAACTGGTTCAAGGCCTACCTTATTGGCAGAATCCAATCAGTTAAGATATTGGATGCCACTTTCCTTCCCCTCCTGCTTAGCACTGGAGTCCCCCAGGGCTCTGCATTAGGGCCCCTCCTATTCTCCATCTTCTTAAATTACCTTCCATCTGTTTACTCTCCATCCTCCACTATACATATGTATGCCAATGATACAGTCCTGTATGCATCTGGCCCCTGTCCTGATGAGGTTACAACCAGCTTACAGAAAGACTTCGACAAGGTTCAGCTCTGGTATGCTAACCATCAACTTTTCCTCAATGCCAAGAAGACTATCTCCATGACCTTTGGCACAAGGCAGAGACTCTCTAGGCTTCCCTCCCTACCCATTTTCCACACACTTGATGGGACTTTACTTTAGCCATGTTTCTGAGATGATTAGAATGTCTGATTTTAGAGTGCACACCATTGTCTTAATCTGGTCTATTTTTTGCAACAAGCTGCAAGTGTTTAGATGTAGGACCTTTAAGTCCTTTGGGAGGGCAGAGAGAAGAGAGCGGGGCAGGTAGTAGAAGAGGAAGCACCAGAGAATCTAGAGGCAAAAGAGCTTGGGTTGGGGTGGATATCCCCAGCAGAGAGCAAGAGAAGAGTGAGTATTAGAAAGTGGAGCTTAAGGGATTTTGAAGGGGCTGGCAAGAGTGTTGGGAGTTTTGAGGAGAAGGGAGTGGATGAGTGAGGAAGAAGGTGGTGAACCACCGTGAAAGTGGATGCCATTATCAAAGTGGCATGAGTAATAGTGGTAGAGAGAGATCATATTTCAAATGGGGGGAGGAAGTGATAGCATGGATGTGGTTAGGGGATTAGAGATAATAACTGATGGGGTTGGGAGAGTTATTAGGAATAGATAGGTAGTGAGCAAGTGAAGGTGGTAAAGAGAGGGATATGAGCAGAGCAAGGGGGAGAGAGGAGAGTAGGGGATGCATTGTTCATAAAGGCAGAGAAATTATGAATAATTGATTTAGGAACAGGAAGGAATTTGTAAGCAGGGAGTGTGAAGGGGTTTGGTCAGATGGAGGGGGTAGCTGTAGTTTAGGAAGCATTCTTTATGAGCAACAGGCAGGGATTGCTTTAGAGAAAAATTGTCTCTCTAGTGGCTGTATAGTATAACTTGCTAATGGGAAAACAGACACAAAAAAAGGAAGGAGAAAGGGATAGAAAAGGGAGAGGGAAAAACAAAATATTCTTTTCAGGTTAACTTAGACAACATTATTCTAAACTGAGCTGTAATTTCCTTACATTATACAGTGAAACACTTGCAATACACAGTGATTTAAATGGTAAGCACACAGTTACTGCAAGGTACACACAATACATTTAGGCAGAGGGGTGAAACTGAAGTTAAGACTCAGGCTGGGAGGCATACAGCAAAAGATCAGCAGTGGAATAGGAAGAGAGCCAATCAGGAGCCTATGTCACCAGCATTGACCAATCAGGCACCAGGGAGAGAGCAAAGCAAAGCAAAGTGGCCAGGAAGGCTGTACTTGCAGAGCTGCATGGCAGAATGAAGATGCAGGGACTGTGGCAGAGAAAAGCCACCTCCCGGTGCTGTTCCTTGGTGGGTAGAAGTGCCCTGACCAGGGGCCTTCTCCTAGGATGAGAATAGAGAAGAAAGATACAGAGGTGAACTTTTATACGCAATCAGAGTGGGGGCAGAGAGTAAGTGAAGACAGGAAGACAGCAACAGCAAACTGAGTGACAAAGGGAGTAAGACAATAGCAAAGGGATGGCCCTGAGAGGCAAGGCGGGGGGGGGCTAGGAGTTAGTCTGAGAGAGAGAGAGAGAGAAAAGGCAGAGATAGAGAGAGAGAGAGAGAGAGTAATGGAAAAGAGGAAAAAATAAAATATTCTTTCAATTTTAGCTTTAACAGCTTATACCAAGTTGAGCTGTAAATTCTAGCTTAACCAGTCTGACATTTAGTAATTAATTAGAGACAACCTGGGAGAAAGAAGTACGGAGAAAGAGATAGAATAGGGAGAGGTGAAAACAAAATATTGTTTTCAGATTAACTTAGACAAAATTATTCTAAACTGAGCTGTAATTTCCTTACATTATACAGTCAAGCACTGCAGTATACAGTGATTCAAACAGTAAGCACACAGTTATAGCAAGGTACACACAATACAATTAGGCAGAGGGGTGAAACTGAAGTTAGGACTCAGGCTGGGAGGCGTACAGCAAAAGATTAGCAGTGAAACAGGAAGAGAGCCAAACAGGAGCCCAGGTCGCCAGTGCTAACCAATCAGGTGCTGGGAGAGAGCAAAGCAAAGCCACCAGGAAGGACGTACCTGCAGAGCTGGAGGGCAGAATGAAGATGCAGGGACTAGAGCAGAGCAAAACCACCTCCCGGTGCTGTTCCTTGGCAGGCCGAAGTGCCCTGGTCAGGGCCTTTCTCCTAGGATGAGATGAGAGAGGGGAGAGACAACGGTGAACTTTTATAAGCAATCAGAGGGTGGGGGCAGACAGTAAGTGTAGACAGAAAGACAGCAGCAGCAAACTGAGTGACAAAGGGAGTAATAAAATAGCAATGGAATGGCCCTGAGAGGCAAGGCAGGGGAGATTGGGGGCTATGAGTTAGAGAGAGAGAGAGAGAGAGAGAGAGACAGACAGAGAGAGAAAGAGAGAGAGAGAGAGAAGGAAAAGAGGGAAAAATAAAATATTCTTTCAAGTTTAGCTTAAACAGCTTATACCAAACTAAGATGTAAATTCTAGCTTAACCAATCTGGCACTTAGTAATTACTAAGTGCAGTATTATTGCCCTCAAGATTTTACCCCCCCCCCATGAAAATATAACTACTTTTTCCCAAACAGATTAAAGAAGAAGAGAACCTCAGAGCTGAGCACATCTATTCTTTGTAGAGAATGGCCTTGTATCTATGCCAGCACATTAGTAACAGAGGTAGACAAGCAGCAAAGAGGGTAGGGGGACACACTGGATCTACAACAGAACCTGGACATAAAAACTAAGAATCCTCATGTAGTTATATCCAACATTGGCAGCTAACTGTTAAAGTGCAAAATGACAAAGCAGTTTAAGCAGTTTGGGAATTGTGTTGAAGTAAGCTGTACAGGCAGTCCCCACACCTGGTTTTGTCCACATCCCTTCTGGGAGTCTATGATATTGGACTTATACTTAACTGCTATGCCATTCATCTTCTGCAATTATACTATGAGATTTTATTTAATAAAGGCATCAAAGGGATAGTGTATAATTACCACCATCTCTCAAATTTGCCTGCTTAACATGGATTGTGTCTTACAGTCTAGGTGCCATTTGATTTACTTGGCATGTGTAAGAGGAGCTGCCTGCTATCAGGTCTGCTTTACTTTGCAGTCAGATGATGTACAGCATAGAGGTCAAGAGAGGGGGCTGGGGAGAGGAAGCAAGACACCAAAAAAGTCAGGAGGAGTTATGTTTCATCCAATTAACACAAACAAAGCTGCTGTGCAGACCCTGCTGATAAGTTGTTTTTTTTTTTAATTTAGTTTTTGTTGACCAGGTAAGTGCACTAGACAAATCCTGCCTATTTTCAGGCATGACCCAGGGGAGGGGGATACAGATCAATGCCAACTGACCTTGAACCAGATTAAGCTGTTGGTGGTATTTTTAGTGAATGTGGGAAATTTGGCCAGGGCACCGGGGAAATTCCCCTACTCTGCTTCCTGTGAGCTGGGGGGACCCATTTTCCTGTGGGACCAAGATGGCGGCCCCCATGGACCCTGGTGTGGAAGTGTTGCAGACAGGAGAGCAAACCTCCTCTCCTGGTCTGAATTCAAAAGGGGCTGAAGATGAAAATCTGGGTGAAAGAATGGCCACTCTGTGCAGGACATCGAAGGAGGAAGATGTCTGTGTGGTGGGGAAGCTTGCCTCTGCCCCCACTACTTGTAACAAAGAGGTTTTTGCTTCTACTATGGTGGAAATGGAATCAGATATGGAGTTTCATGATGCACCTGTGGATTTTACAGAATTAAATCAACACACTGAGGAGCAGTCTGGAACGGGCTTGCAAGTTGCGGGAGAACAGGCTACCAACAAAATGGTGTATGGGCTCAGTACAAGCCCAGCAGGAGAAATCTAACCAATAAGCCTGCCTTTGCCTTCAGCAAAAATTGCGACTGTTTCAGACAGTCTGTCAGCAGTATTAAAGTTCGCGGAGAATGGTGAGTTATCTCCCTTACATATTTCTGATACTTATTTACAACAGGATATAAGTAATATGTTTCAGGATAGCCACCTATTGCAAAATGAATGTTCCCGGAGTTTGGGTAATTTACCTTTGTGGCAGCAAGCTGCTGCAGTGCTTCAGGTGGAAGAATGTAAAGAACCTCGCTGCTTAAGGAGTTTTGCAGTGAAAAATGAGCTGGCTGACAAATGTCAGCAGGGACAGTTGCTAGCTGACAGCAGTAACGCCGAAATGGTCATTCCTACAGCTGAGGTAAATGCCTCTGCAGGTCCTAAAGGGTGCGGTCAAATTCCTTTGTGCATTCCTGCAGACCCAGGTGCATGCAATGTTAAAGACACTACTGCACAGGCTGGCAGTAAAATCATACTGGGTTACTAGTGCCTACAGCCTGTTACCCCAGGTTTGGGGTCTAAAACAAAAGTAAAGGTGTTGCCTATGGCTTTGCAAACAGACTTTTTACAGAGACCACTTCAGTCAATATTTGCTCAGAGTGGGATTCCTCCTCTGAATAAAGTAACAGGTTTTGTACTAAAAAAACAATCCTGTTGTTCTCACAACAGAGGGAGGGGAACCTTTCAATTGTCTTTGCTTTGTAGCAGATATACTGCAGGTGGAGGCTGCTTCTAACTGAAAGGTGAAATAAGGAATTTACAATTATCTGGAAAAGACAGTCTTGTTACAATTCTTAAGATTTTCAGTGCAGGAAGATTTTAAACTCTGGGCGAAACATTTGTCACAAATCCTGAAATAAGTGCTGGTACAGGTTGTGTATTTGACCCAGACAGTAAACTGTTTTCTGTGTCTATCTTTGTTTGCCTTAAAAGGCAATTCCAAACTTTCTCAGGAAGTGATTACATCACAGAGACTGAATCAGCCAATAGCTTGGGTAACAGACCTGAGAACAGTATTATAAGCAAGTGTTTATGGCAAACTCATCAGAACAGCTAATATTTTTCCTAGTCAAACTATCTCTTGTTGGGAGCTGCAATACTGAACATAGGATTTGCAAGAAAGCGAGTTGTGCTCACAACAGAGGGAGGGGAACCTTTCAATTGTCTTTGCTTTGTAGCAGATATACTGCAGGTGAAGGCTGCTTCTAACTGAAAGGTGAAATAAGGAATTTACAATTATCAGGAAAAGACAGTCTTGTTACAATTCTTAAGATTTTCAGTGCAGGAAGAGTTCAAAGCACAGCTCACTTATTTTGGGGCTGACTGCTTTCAGAGCACAAACCACCAGGCTGTTTTGGGGCTGTGGAGGTTTACCTGTGTCTGACTTGGATGTCTGGATTTTTCTCTGTTTGATTAGCAGAGGATTTTCTCTGTCAAATTGTTGTGTATAGTATCTTGCAGACAGGAAGGCACTCATCGCAGCGGTGGGTCAGATCTCTTAGCTGATTGTTTTGTGAGGGCACAGTTTAGGCCCAACCCCTTCCCACCCCTCACCCCACCCACCCTGGAAATAGTTCCTTTATACCTGAGGTTCTGACATCATTTCCTCAAGAGTGCAAGGTGCATATCAATGTCATATCCTCTCTGCACACACAGCACTGAAAATATACGCATACACATTGTATAATATATATAAATATTTCTATATAACAAACAAATCACTCACACAAGCACACACACACACACACAAAAAAGTACATAGTCATGTGGGGAGTAGTGCAATGTAATGGCTGTGGGGCAGCAGTCTTCCGGGAGTCTTTCTGGAGGCTGAGATGCTGCCCTATTTGCAGACAACTCTCTGCCCTGAGGGAGGAAGTTGCCCGTCTTCAGGCCACACTGGACAGCAGTAAGAAAACCTTCCCCCAGACCAGACTGGATGGTAGGAAGGGAACTCCCCCATCCAGGGAGCACCAGAGCCACCACCACTACCTCAGAGGTTGCAAAGAAAGCACAGCAGTTGGACCACTGTGGGCTCAGGGAGGGTGAGGAGGGTGGAACAGAGGCACACCCAGTCAGTTGTTCCACTCCATAATCCATACACCATTCTGGGGGAGCACAACTCCCCTATGGATGCACCCATGGAGGAGATTAAGGAGGCTGAGGACACCTGTCACAAGGGAGGCCCACAGGAAGGAGGCAGAGGATGCCACAAGGAAAGGAAGCAGCGCCTGGTGGGGGAATGAATTATTAGGGGGATAGAAGTAGGGGGAGCAGGGAAAAGTGAAGTAAAGTGCCTGCCTGGTGCCATGGCTTGTAGGGACAGGAAGCGCATCCTCAGGATCACGAGAACAGCTGCACGGGAGTCTGAGCTGGATGTCATTGTCCACCTAGGGATGAATGACTTGGCTCAACATGAGCTTAGAGCAGTGCAGAAGGACTTTGCAGAACTGGGGAGAGGTCTAAGACACGTAGCACACACAGTATCCTTCTCAGAGGTGCTGCCTGTAAATGGCATGAGTGAGGCAAGGGTACTTTGCACCATGCAGTTTAATGAGTGGTTGAAAAAATGGTGTGGAGCACAGGGTTTGGCTTCATTGGGGACTGGGGTTCCACCTGGAGGACACCAGCCTATACTGGCAGGATGGTCTGCATCTGTCCAGGAAGGAACAAGTCTTTGAGCAATCAGTTTAAATGCTTCATTGGCAAGCTTTTAAACTAGTCAAGGGGGGAGGCACTGATAAGCAGCAGAAAAATCCCAGCCTCTCCCTACAAAACAGGGTACTAAATGGGAAAAAGACCGAGGTAGAAAGGTCAGTGGGGGATGCTGCAACAGAAAGTAAAGCCATCAAAAAATGGAGAGCAATGAGTACCAATGCCCGTAGTCTGAGTAACAAGCTTCCTAAATTAGTAGCCTTGATGGAGGAGGAAAATCTGGATATTGTGGCAGTCACAGAAACATGGTACACACAAAATCATGACTCGGATGTAAACATACCAGGATACACTATCTACAGGAGGGACAGGGAGGGTAAAGGAGGAGGAGGAGTAGCTCTTTACATAAGGGAAGGAATCAAAGCAACAGAAGAAAAGGGTAAACAGGGAGGAGAAGAAGCACCGTGGGTAAATTTGGAGACCGGCAATGGCACCACAATCCGCACAGGGGTTGTATACAGACCCCCCTTCTCAGGGGGAGGAACTGGACAAGGAAATGATAGAAAGTATACATAGTATGGCAGAAAAGGGAGATATTGCTGATGGGTGATCTGAATATGCCAGATGTTAACTGGAGTGCAGTTGCAGCAGCCACTTCTAAGAGTGGGGTTATTCTAGATGCCCTACAGGGGGCATGCCTTAGACAACTAGTATTGGAGCCCACTCGAGAGGGAACAGTCTTAGACCTGGTTCTCTCAAATGGAGATGAAGAGAGGATCACAGATGCAGAAGTGGGTAGTCATCTGGGAACTAGAGACCATCGAACAGTATGGTTCACAATAAACACAGCAATAGAGTCAAGCCATACAAAGACAAAGGTACTGGATTTTAGGAGGGCTGACTTTGTCAAAATGGGTGAGTGCCTAAGGAATGCACTAGCAAATGGGCAGGAAGGAGGGGTGGAAGAACAATGGAGAATAATAAAAACTGCCATCACAGAGGTAACAAGCCTTTGTGTAAAGCAAATAAACAAAATGAAACAAGGTAAGAAACCACTATGGTTCTCAAAGGAAGTGGCAGTGAAGGTTCAAGAGAAAAAGAAAGCATTCAGGAAGTACAAGGAATCACAGAAGGAACAGGACAGAGAACTGTATCAGTTAAGGCAAAAGGAAGCTGGGAAGGCAGTCAGAACAGCAAAGGCCCAAACCGAGGAAAAGATAGCCAACTCAGTTAAGAAGGGGGATAAAACCTTTTATAGGTACATCAGGGAGCGAAGGAAGACCAAGGGAGGGATAGTGAGGCTTAATAAAGGGGAGGGAGGGCAGAGGGTGACTGTGAAAAGGCAGAGATACTAAACAAATATTTTTGCTCAGTATTTACAAAGGAAGAGGGGGAGGTACCTAAAACAAACAGTAGAAACACTCTGGATACAGAAGTTGATACCAGCCCATTTACAGAAGAAAGGGTTCTGAAAGAACTCTTAAAACTGAAGGTGGACAAAGCAATGGGGCCTGATGGGATTCATCCCAGAATTCTAAAAGAACTAAGGGTAGAACTAGTGACACCACTGACTACCCTCTTTAACAAATCATGGGAGGATGGGGTGGTACCGAGGACTGGAGTAGGGCAGATGTGATTCCCCTTCACAAAGTGGGAGCAAGGCAGAAGCAGGAAACTACAGACCTGTTAGTTTAACCTCAGTGGTAGGAAAATGATGGAATCACTTCTGAAGGAAAGAATTGTTGAGTATCTAGAGGCCAGAGGGGCACAGGACCCAAGGCAGCATGGATTCACAGCGGGAAGGTCATGCCAGACAAATCTGATAGATTTCTTTGACTGGGTGACCAAAGTAGTTGATCAGGGAGGGCTGTGGACATGGCCTACCTAGACTTTAGAAGGCATTTGACACGGTCCCACACAAAGATTAATATACAAGTTAGCCAGCCTGGGAGTGGGTCCCAAGATGACAGCCTGGGTAAAGAATTGGCTGGAGAATAGGACACAGAGAGTAATAGTAAATGGAGTCCACTCTAAAAAGGGGGTTAGTAGTGGGGTACAGCAGGGTTCAGTATTAGGACCGGTCCTCTTCAATGTCTTTATAAGTGACATTGCAGAGGGACTGGAAGGAAAAGTATGTCTCTTTGCAGATGACACAAAGATCTGCAACAGAGTTGATGCACAAGGTAGAGTGGAAAGGATGAGAAGGGACTTGGCAAGGTTAGAGGAATGGTCAAATGTATGGCAGCTTAGATTCAATGCTAAGAAGTGCAAGGTAATGCACCTGGGAAACAAAAACCCGGGGGAAGAGTACACAATGGGGGGTGAGAGACTAACAACAACAAAAATTGAAAGGGTCCTGGGGGTAGTCATATCAGATGACCTAAAGGTGGGCAAGCAATGTGGGAGGGCAGCAAGGAGGGCTGGGGGGATACTGGGATGCATAGGAAGAGGCATCACCAGTAGAAAACAGGAAGTTATTATCCCTCTGTACAGACAGCTAGTGAGACCCCGCAAAGACATAGACAGGATGGAAGCTGTCAGAGGAGGGCAACTAAAATGGTGCAGGGTCTGCACGGAAGACATATGAAGAGAGACTTAAGGAGCTTAATATGTATAGCCTCGAGGAAAGGAGGGAGACGGGAGACATGATAGAAACTTTCAAGTACCTCAAGGGAATCAACAAAGTCCAAGAGGGTAGCATCTTTCAAAAAAAGAGGTGTGCAAGAACAAGGGGGCACAATTTGAAGATAGAAGGGTGGTGGCTCAGAGGTAATTTAAGGAAGTATTTTTTCACAGAGAGGGTTGTGGATGTATGGAACGGCCTTCCAGAGGAGGTTGTGGAGTCAAAAACAGTGGTGGAATTCAAGCATGCATGGGACAGTCATAAGGCAATTCTAGGGGGGTAGGAAGAAGTAGGCTGCTGGGTAACTAGGACCTGCAGCTTATCCATCAGGTAGGGAAATGGGCAGACTGGGTGGGCCAAGCGGTCCTTATCTGCCGTCAAATTCTATGTTTCTATGTTGTCAAAAAACTACAAACCCAGATGCCAGTAACTTATCAAACAAATGCAGGAACACAAAAGGGGGTTACTGAATTCTCTTTTCCCTACAAAAAAGGAAGGCCACAGAAAGTTATAAACTCTGTGATTGCAGAGACTGTTTCAACAACACAGGAAGCCTGGTCCCCAGATAAAGCTCTCTTAGGGGCAGGTTGGAAACAGGCTTCATCAGGTATCTGGAAGCTTTACCTGTCCTGGGATTCGGACTTCCCTCTAACACAACATTCACCAGAATGGAAACCTGATTTGGCACAGACAGTGCAGTCTACTAATTTGAGTAAAAAAAAGGGATTATGGAGCCGGTACAGGATTCCTCCACCCTGGAGGTCCCTGAGGCACAGGCATTACTACCTACCTCCCCTAAACCAGCTATAATCTCTTCTCTGCTGGATGATATCCCTTTAGCAAAAGATTCTACTTTATCTAACCCCCGAAGCCACTGATGTCTGATCTCTTTAATACTGTAAAGAGGGAAGCAGCACCACGTCGGAATGCAGTCCGAATACACTATAAAGGGGGATTAGAAAACAGGCCGGACAGATATTACGTGGGGAAAACTCTGCTAAAAGAATCACTTCATTTTACACCTCAGGAGGTCTTTGCCTTCATCAACATTTCAGGGGAGAATATGATATTAGTTTTCAGACTTCGCATGCTTTGGATTTATTTTGGGACCGTTATGGGCAGGTGAAATTTTCTCCCACATGGACCCCCTTTTTGGTTATTCCTTTAACCAAGCCATTAATAAAATATGTCACATTGATGTTTAGGAATGAGTGGGTCCATGTGGAAGATATTACTTTCTGGTTATCCCAGAAATGTGAGGTGTTGAGTGCCCCGAACCCATTTTGGATTCAGAACAGTTTGGGACTGGGGGCTGGAAATATAAAATCAAATTGAAGCAATCTGACTCAGGGGTAAAGCATGTACCTAATTCATTTTTTTAGGCAGGGACAGGGGGGTCTGTTTTTATAGCGGCCAGCCAAGAGCATGTTATAAGTGTGGATCTCGGACACACCTTTCTAGTGTATGCAACCAGCCTCGTTGTGACAATTGTGGGGAGGCGGGTCACATCACTATGCAATGTGCCAATCACTCTAGGTGTGACTTATGTGAGGGAATACAGACATGTTTTTTGAGAATGTCCTTGGGCTGCTAAGAATAAGGCATCCTGCATTAGTCCTGAGCTTTTAATTCAGAAGGCTCAGGACGCTGCCAAACCCCACCCCCCGTGCTCCCCCTTCATCCCCTCCTCCATATTCTCTATCTGCTTTTTCAAGAGGGAAATCTCCCTCCAGGGGTCCTTCTGGTAGTTCTTCTTCTAAGGCACTTGAGACAAATGACCAAACCTTTGGATCTGGCTTGGGGAAGGATATAGTACCCTGCATGGGTCCACCGGACCCCTCAGAGTTCCCTCCAGTATGTTATTCTAACAAGATAACAATTGCCCCGGGGAAAGAGCCCAAAAAAGTGATCTCTGGGTCCCCTCTGCCTCGTCGTAGATCTTCGAGACACTTACATCCCCCCAATCCACCTGCTGTGCCTACTTTGGAAACTAGCAATTCCTATGCGCGGCCTTGTTTACGCCATGGGAGGATACAGAGATGGAGTTAGGGGATTCAGACTCCCAAAAATCTTCATCATCTACTCTGTCACAACCAGTAGAAAATTATAAAGAGAAAAAAAAGAAAAAAAGGAAAAAAATAGATTTGGGTTTGACAATTTTATTTGGTAATGCGGTTGCTCTGGGGTTCCCTTAACACTCATAGCTTATTAAATACTATGAAATGACAAGCTCTATTTCATCAAATACATGATTTACAGATTATGGTGTGTTTCTTGCAAGAAACCTGGATGCATTCAATAGAACAGTTACACTCTTTCAAATGGGATTGGGTATGGGGTTCTTCCTTTTGGTCCTTCTGCATGGATAGAGCTGATGGGGTAGGAATACTGTTTTCTTCATTTTCTTTTACATTACATAACTTAATTGATCTAATACCTGGTAGAGCTCTGATAGGAGATGGAAAATGGCATAATACTTGTTACAGGTTTATTAAGATATACAATCCACAAACCAAGGCTGATAGTGTTGCCTGTTTAAAAGCTATTCAACCTTTTTTGGTAACAACAGTCAAGATATTATGGGGTGGATATTTCAATTGTGCAATTATTGACTCACCAAAACAGAAACAAAAAATTTATTGTGATTCAATTGCATTGCTCAAAATTATGAAACTAGCTGGGCTTATTAATTGTATTTCTTTTTCTCCTCACGGGCCTCAATATTCCTTTATAAAAGGGAAATTGTTCTCCTTAATAGACTATATGTTAGTCTCCCTTTCTATGAAGGTATATTCCTTTGAAATAATTCTCAGCGAATTCTTGGACCATCTATTTTTATTATGCATTTTCCAGCCCGTGGCCTTCCCTGAGTCTAGACAGAAGAGGTGGAAGCTTAACACCTCAATTTTGGAGATACCTTCTATTCAGTTAGGGGTAAAAAGTATTTTAAAAGCTAGATTATCAGTAGCCTTCCTTTATAATAATCTAGGGGAGTGGTGGTTGGATACTAAAAAGGGTTTACTGAACTGGTTTAAAAAACAAGGTGTAAGGACTAAAAATCCTAACTTTTTGAAATACCTGTCGCTTAGGCAGCGGCTCCAGGGACTTACATCAATAACATATATCTCTAGATATGACTACTCAGAGCAGATTACTAAATTGAAAGAAAACATGAAGACGTATCAGTATGATAGGGCCAAAACCATACAAGCAATTCTTACTAATGGTATCAAAAAGTCTCCTATAGGGGATCCCTTTGAGATGTGTAAAACCTTGAAGGACTCTTCCACTTTGGGATCATTAAGAAGGCAGGATTGCTCTTTCGCACAGTCAGAGGCACAGCTAAGGGCATTATTATTGACCATTTTCGGTCTTTGGAACCTTCTTTTCCAATTCTAGATACAGCTATAAACTCTTATTTAAGTAAAATCCCCTCCCAACCTGAATTTATAGATACTGCCAATCTGTTAGAATCTGTATCTCAAGAGGAAATTATACAGGTTATTGGGACCCTGAAACCAAATGTATCCCCAGGCATAGATGGCCTCTCTAATTCTTTATACAAGGCTTTTTCTGTTGAATTAAGTCAATGTCTTTGTATTTTGTTTAAATATCTTATTCAAAACTCAGTCATTTTTCCCTCATTTACTGAAGGTTTATTAATCTACTTATTCAAAACAGGGGATAGATAAGACATTAGGAATTGGCGGCCTATTACTCTTCTAAATTCCGATTACAAGATTTTTACCAGTATTTTGAATAATAGGTTAAAACAATATGACAAAATAGTAATTTCTCCCTATCAGTTCTGTGGCATTCCGGACAGATGGATACAAGCAGCATTAGTGATCATATGTGAGGTTATTGAGCATCTGTCCTCAATAGGTAGGTTAAGTTGTATGGTAATCGCAGACTTTGATAAAGCATTTGATAGAGAATATTTACCCTTTCTCTTTTTATCATTGAAACATTATGGGATCCCAATGCAACTGGTTCAGGTAATTAAAACGTTGTATAAACATAATTTGGTTTTTCCCTTTTTGAAGGGTCACACTTTGGAAAGTTTTTGTCTTTCCACAGGGGTGCGGCAGGGTTATCCTTTAAGCCCTCTTCTTTATATATTTGCATTAGACCCTTTTTTACAGCATTTGACCACATTTCAACACTGGATTGGAATTTCGCAAGATGTGGCTCAAACTCATCGCCTGGTTTTACAGGCTTATGCAGATGATTTGACTTTATATTTTTCAGATTATTCATCTGTGCCCACATTTTTGAAGGTTTTTGATACCTTTTCACTAATCTCTAATGCAAAATTAAACTTGAAAAAAACGAAAGGACTGTTCACTGGAGCAGATGGGCCAGTTGCGGTAAATCAAGAGGGTGTTTATATTTCCCAAACTCCCCTTAAAGTTTTAGGTATCTTTTTTGGACCCCAAAATATGCCTGTGGACAATTGGGAAAGGGTTCTTCAGGCAATGGAAAATAAAGTCACCAGGTGGAGGCAGTGGAAACTTTCAAAACTAAAGAGAATTCAGGTGATCAAGCAGTTTTTGTTACCTGGACTACAGTATGTGGCTATGGTGTTTCCTCTCCTGGTGCATTTAGAGTCTAGGATGTATAGTTTGTGTTTCCAAATGTTGTGGGTTAACCATCTGAACCCCGTCAAGAGGTGTTACACCTATTTAGATACAAAATCAGGAGGCTTGGGGATGGTGGATCCCATAGCCTTTGTTCATACTTTATTTTTTATGAATTCTGTAAAAAGTGTTTTAAGTTTAAGAGATGGGATTGAGACAGGACAGATTTCTAGGTCATTAGGGAAACATATGTCGAACTGGCATATGTTGGCCCCAAAACTAAACCCTCATATTCCTATTCCATAGTATTTTCGGCCGGCGGCCCAAAAATTATATAGATGGGGAATTACGAAAGGGGTGATTCTACATAATAATGTAAAACAGTTTTATCAATTATTAATGAGAAATGTGTATCCTCAAGAGCCAGGCTTTAAAAATTGTCCTTCTGCTCTCAATCCCAAGGTTTTAGCACAGTTGAATTGTGTCAGATTGCCTCAATTGCATTGGGAAACACAGTGGTTGATTTTCTATGGTCACCTAAATGTGAGGGGCAATGCTAAGTATAAGGCAGTAGAAGAGCATAATTGTCCCTATTTAGACTGTATTACTATTGAAGAATCAATGTAACATTCCCTTCTGCATTGTTCTTATGCAAAGGGTCTGTGGGTCTATTTGGCAGTTTTATGGGGTTTCAATTGGTTAAACTGGATTACATATGATGTATTAATTCTTGGACTTTATTCAGGAAATCTTAAATATTTCCATGAGGGAACATTATCATTATTTTTTTGTTGCCTACGATATTATCTATGGCAAGCTAGGTGCCAATGAGTGATATATCAAAGGAAAATGCCCTATTCTTGTGTTAGCATATTAATCTCTAATGAACTTTCAAGAATTTATTCTCAGGATGCACAGATGTTGGCTTCAGCTAAACTACGGCGGTGGTGGAAAGGGTTTCATCACTTTATAAAATTTAAATAATCGGGGGATTAGGTTTAAATTTTTCTATTTTGTTTTAGGTTTTATATGTTTTTTTGTCTTTAAGCACTGAATTTAATATGACCTGTTTTTGTTTACTGTGATCTACTGTGTTGTTGTCTATGTTTAATGTTTCAATAAAAGCTCCCCTACTCTTTGCGAGAAGTGCCATGGGATCTTTAACAGCCACCTGAACTACCACCAATTCAGGCAGATGGGACCTCGGTTTAACATCTCATCCGAAAGATGGATCACAGTGAAAAAGAGTTGATAGTTGTTTAGTTTAATTTTTATTACTCTTACTCACTGTGCTGAGGCAACCCATGCTGATGATAAGACTACCCCTCTCCACACACACACACACACACACACACGCATGCACACACAGCAGTTAATCAGTCTGGAATCAGCTTAGTTCAATGAAACAGGACTGGTAAATGCTGAAATGATGTCCACAACAGAAAAAAATGGAAGTCCGTCCTTTAACCTAGATATTTATACAGACGTAAATGGCTCTAGGCAGTCTATTTTTGGACATTTATTACAAATTTCTGGATGTAAAATATGTCCAAAATACTCTGACGCTCTGGCTGAGAGGTATAGTAACTTGGAGTCGAGACCATCAGGACTGGACTTTCATGGGTTAAGAGAGGAAAGGGCAAATAGGGTTTCCTGGACAGTGATTCTGGGAAGTGGTAACCTGGAGAGGTATGGGGAGGGACAGAGTAGAGGGAGGGGGGAGTTAGTAGTGAAGTAGGACAGAAGGGTGTAGGTTGTGTAGAACATGTTAAAGACAGCCACAACAGAGGCATGGTCAGACAGTGGTGAGCCATTTTCCACAAGAATGGGGGTGCTGACTGTGTGGTGGGGTCAAAAAGGGAGTGTATAAACATCCAAAATGTATTTGGGCAAATAAGGCTTGACTGGAGGCTGACTTTAAATTATTATGATTTAGCTGACCAGACAGCCTGCAATTGTTCCTCAGAGCTGTGTAGAAGATGTGGTCAGAGGAGAAGCAGGATCATTTGTAACAGGCCCACCAGAGTCCCAAGACTTACACAAGTCTAAGATATCAGAGGTAATCCAGGGATGGTGGCATGATTTTACTCTGAGTTCCCTGACGGGGGCATGCCTGTCCCAGGCAGCTAAAAATTAAGAATGAAAAAGAGCAAGGGCAACATCGATAATCTGAGGCCATGAGGATGTCAGACCAGTCAGTAGCAGTAAGGTTTCTATTTAACAACTGGAGAGACCTATCCCAGATGTATTTAGGTAGTGGGGGGGCATCAGATTTTCTGATGCAGAAGGTTGTACAGTGGTCACTAAAGGAATCTGACAAAATACCAGCAGCCACTATGCAGTGTGGGTGGGAGGTTAGAACCCAGTTCAAAACGAAATTGTTTGCAGAATGGGGATTGAGCCAGGTGGATTCTGAAATAACCTGTGTCACATAGAAACATAGAAACATAGAAGTTGATGGCAGATAAGGACCACAAGGAGGGCCATCCAGTCTGCCTATTTCTTTTTCTACCTTATGAATGTGCCATCAGCCTTTGCTCTGTCAATGGCCTATCTATTCATATTCATCTATATTGCTCCCTTATGCCTATCCCATGCCTGTTTGAAGCCCTGCACTGTATTCATATCCACCACTTCCTGAGGTAGGCTGTTCCATGCATCCACCACCCTTTCTGCAAAAAAGAACTTCCTCACATTATCCTTTAATTGGCCTCCATCTAATCTCATGCTGTGTCCTCTTGTCCTGCTATTTTTCTTATATTGAAACATGTTAGACTCTTTCACCTTGTTAATGCCCTTAAGGTGTTTGAATGTTTCGATCGTATCACCTCTCTTCCTCCTTTGCTCTAGGGTATACATATTGAGCTCCATTAATCTGTCCTCATATGTTTTCTGATACAGTCCCTGCAACATTTTGGTTGCCCTTCTCTGGACTGCCTCAGTTTGGTTAATGTCCTTGAGAAGGTGTGACCTCCAGTACTGCACGCAGTACTCCAGATGGGGCCTAACCAGTGTCTTGTAAAGAGGGATTATTACCTTCCTCTTATGACTTGTGATACCCCTACTAATACACCCCAACATCCCCTTAGCCTTACCTACTGCTTTAGTGGTCTGCTTGGATGATTTCAGGTCATCTGTGATGATGATGCTCAAGTCTCTTTCTTCCCTTGTGACTGCCAGCAACTCCCCTCCCAGCCTATAAATAGCTTCAGGGTTTCTCTTCCCTATGTGCATGATCTTGCACTTCTTTGAGTTAAACCCCAGTTGCCACTCTTCCGACCATTTTGCCAGTTCATCCAGATCTCTTCTCATTCTGCCCACCCCATCTGGATCATCTACTCTGTTGCAGATCTTGGTGTCATCTGCAAACAGACAAACCTTACCCTCTAGTCCATCTGCAATGTCACTAATGAAGATATTGAAGAGGACAAGCCCCAGGTCTGATCCCTGAGGTACCCCACTTGTGAGTTGCAGCTCTTCTGATTGTATACCATTTACCACCACTCTCTGTTTTCTGCCCGTCAACCAGTTTGCCACCCAGTTGACCAACTTCTGACCCACCCTGAGCCTACCCAGCTTATTAATCAGTCTTCTATGTGGAGCAGTATCGAGAGCTTTACTGAAGTCATGGTAGGCGACATCGACTGCTTCCCCTTGGTCCACCACTCTGGTTAGCCAGTCAAAGAAATGTATGAGATTAGTTTGACAGGACCTTCCTGTTGTAAACCCACGCTGTCTTGGATCCTGTGCTGCTATGGATTCCAGGTGTTGCACTATCCTTTCCTTAAGTAGTTCCTCCATAATCTTGCCCACTACTGAGGTAAGAATGACTGGTCTGTAGTTCCCTGCCTCCTCCCTGCTACCACTCTTGTGGAGCAGGATCACATGAGCCCTTCTCCAGACTTCTGGGACCTCTCCTATGCTCAGAGACTCACTAAACAGTTCTGATAACAGCTCTGCTAGTTCTACCTTTAGCTCCTTTAGTACCCTGGGATGTATGCCATCAGGTCCCATTGCCTTGTCCACCCTGAGCTTATTGAGCTCTTGTAGGACTCTTTCTTTCATTAAGGGACTAGTGCACACCTCTCTCCCCTCTGTGCCCATGGTGCTGAGCTGTGGGCCTTGCTCTACCTTCTCTTCAGTAAATACTGAGCAGAAGTATCTATTTAGGATAGATGCTTTTACATGGTCCTCCTCCTTACATGCCGCCTTATTCGCTTTGATCTTAGCAATACCCCCTCTGGACTTTCTCCTTTCACTAATGTATCTATAGAAAGTCTTTTCACCTTCTTTTACTGTTCATGCTAGTGTTTCCTTGGTTTGGGACTTTGCCTGCCTTACTGCCTTCCCTGTTTCCCTTAGGGAAGTTTGGTATGCTTCCCTATCTTCATCCCGCTGCGTTCCCTTATATTTCCTGAAAGCCAGCCTTTTGGCTCTGACCTTTTCTGCTACTGTTTTTGAGAACCAAAGTGGTTTCCTTCTTCTTTTGCACTTCCTCTTCTCTCTAACACAATGGGATGTTGCTTCAAGTATTGCATCCGTAATGCTTGCCTACTTTGCCTGTACCCCTTACCTGTATTTCTTTTTGCCAGGGCTAGCTTAACTCTGTAGGCCATCTTATCAAAGTCAGCTCCTCTGAAGTTCCATATTTTTGCCTTGGAATGGGATGATTTAGTTTTAGTGTCCAAATTGAACCATACCATGTGATGGACACTGGCCCCCAGGTGACCTTCTACCTGGAGATCTATGATCCTTTCCCTGTTACTCAGTACTAGATCTAGGATAGCCCTGTCTCTTGTGGGTTGTTGTACCAGTTGTTTGAGGCCCTCCCCCTGCAGAGAATCCATTATGTGTCAAATTAAGTGACTCAATCTTGTGTATGGCAGGTCTGGAGGATGGGCAAATCCAATCAATATTGAAGTCTCTGAGAAAGATGAGTTCATCTGTGGGGGAAAAAGAAGCAATAGTTTAATGAGTCTACCAGGGAAAAGTGAGAAATATTAGGAGAGGGGTAAAGAACTCCAATGAAAATGGGTACTGAGAAGGGGTTGGAGAGTTTGACTAGTAGATATTTGAGGGAAGAGCGAGTAGCCTTCTTGCTGGTTGCAATGAATGTCAGACTCTGGCGAATAGTAAATGGCCACTCCTCCATCATGTTTACCCTTATCCTGTCTGAAAAGGTGGTAATCAGGAAGTGACAAGTTGTGTCTGGGAATCCTGGAGGACAGCAATGACTCAGTGATACATAGGGCATAAGGGGAGTATAATTGCAGACAAACAGAGAGGATGTCAAGTTAAGGTAGCAGGCTCCTAGCATTTAGATGGAAGACTCTGAGGCCCTTGGAGGTGGCTGAGGAGGGAAGCGAGGGGGGGTTCAGGACTGGACTCCACATTACCAGATAGGAGGAGGAGTAGCATAATGAGGAGAAGGATGAGGTGGGGCTTCTTACCCTTGGAGTGAGAAGGGGAGGCGGCAAGGGAAAAGGAGGACACAGTGGAGGAGCTACAGGTTAAGGATGGGGTAAGGCTGGAGAACAGGGTGAATAGGAAGGGAGGAAGAAAAAAAGGATGACAGAGCATGGGGTGGGTGGAGAGGAGGATGAGCGAAAGGGAGTTGGATGTGGGAGGGAGGAGAGGTGGAAGGAGGAGAGAAGGAAAATGGATCAAGCAGAATAGGGCCAGGAACATTATGACTGAAGGGGAGAGGAAGATAACTGGCTATACAGAGACTACTGTGACCGAACGCAGCACAATAATAATCAGAATACCACTGTAGTACAGAACTCCAAAATGGGATAGTAAACAGCAGTGCAACACTATTAAATGGAATGGCATATGAGGTGAATAAACTAAGATAATGAACCAATACTGCAAAGCAACTAGATAGCAACACAGGTGAAGCAGTAGGATACAAGCTAAAACATCACATTACATACATTACATAAATATACTGGTGAATGGTCTAACAGTGTGGTTGGTCCTATTTTAGCTTCTTGTATAGTGTATAACCATTTCCCATAATAAAGAGCATGTCAAGTGTGAATATGACTGTTGTGGGGTGGAGTACTGTAGAAAGTGAAATCCTTTACTCTGGGATTCATGTAGTACCAGGAGTCATACAATCCCAGTTCATTAATCAGCCTTCTCAACCCTTGAGGCCTAGCATCTTCTGCCCTTCTGTTTACATGTGCAGACTTCCCATCTTTTCCTGGGAGGAGTACTGTATGAAAATTCCCCCTTCCCGTTATATTCAGGGTTGATGGAGCTGTCGATAAGATGCAAAATATTTCTGAGGAATAAGTCTCCGTGTTTTTCCTCATTTGGGGCACAGAGGTTAAAAATGTAAATAGGGGTGTCTCTGTACAGCCCCCTCAGTGCTAATGTACAGTATCTACATGAAGGGCCCTGTACCATTTTAGTAACTTGAACTGGAGTGTTTTTCCTAATCAGTATGGGCACCCCCACTTACTGTATGTGCATGTGGGAAGCATATGTGGAATAGTAACATTCTTCCAGCCATGATCGTACCAATTTTTTGTGTTCCTCAACTGTGAGGTGGATCTCTTGGAGCATTGCTATAGTAACCTGTTAAGTTTATGCAGCAGCTGACTGCATTTAAGTAGGTTCCCCAAGTCTTTCACATTATAAGTAACTACTTTTATATTCATAGCCATGTTACATTATATTTAGTCCAAAAGTACTGGTTCCCCTTGGAGACTTCCTGCCTCCCCCTCAGCCTTCAGAATTCACTTGGCTGACAGAATGGCATCTTTATACAAAGGTGCAGACACAAAACTGCATAGTATCGGCTGGACACTACGAACAATTAATCTTTGAACCCACTTCCTGGAGTAAATAAGTGGTGAGGTAAACTATCTCCCTTTGTCTAGGTGTGATACCTCTGTTCCCTCCTCTGAGGGAACAGCAGCAGGAGTCTCCACTAAACCCTTGGCCTGACTGCTCTGCATGACTTGTCATCATTCCACTGGAAAACGCAAGGGAAAAAAAGGGTTAATTCTAACCTTCCCTCCAAATTGGGCTAACTGCTATACATAATTTCCCACTAAAACACAACCCACCCCCTCAGCAACTCGACTGCCTTTTTACTTCAAAGCAGTCCGGAGGCAAGAAGTTCACAAATATGTCAGCAAAGCAATCGCAGGATCAAGAACCATTGGGGTCACACTCGACCTTAAACTACTGTCCTTTACACTAGATGAAGTGTTATCTCGGCTTACTCGTATTTTTAACCTCTCCCTCACCCTTGGCCAGTTCCCCAACAGATGGAAATCGCCACCGTTATGCCAGTCAACAAAAGTGGGGACAAGGCCCATCATGGAAACTATAGGCCTATATCCATACTACTCCCCCTCTCTCTAAGGCCATTGAGCGATTAGTCTCTGACCAACTGACAGAATACTTGGCTATGCATGACATCCATTGTAAGCAGCAGCACTGTTTCAGAAAAGGTCACAGCACTATATCAGCTCTCCTAGAATTCATAGGAGCAATCGACAACTCCCTTGACAATAATCAACTAACTGGTTCAGTCTTCATTGACCTGTCTAAGGCTTTTGACACCGTCCATCACCAACTACTCATCACAGAGTTTCAAAATGCTGGGCTTTCCCTAGAGGCTACATCCTGGTTTAAGAGCTACCTGGAAAACCATTCACAAAGGGTGAAAATCGCTCACATCTTCTCTGATGCTAGACCCATCCATTCAGCAGTCCCGCAGGGATCCATTCTTGGGCCACTCCTTTTCAGCCTTTTTTTGAACAATCTTCCACAATCCTGTCCTGAGCAAGTCCCACTTTATGTAGATGATGCAGCCATCTACGCCACTCATCATGACCTCCTCCTACTTCAAGAAAAGCTCCAGATGGGTTTCACCTCCGTTGACAAATGGTTTAACAGACAAAAGCTGGTACTCAACTACAAGAAAACAGTCGATGCTTTTCTGTGGCTCCCACAACAAGCATAGGTCTCAACCCATCGCAATTGCAAACTGCCATGGTGCTGTCCTAGACCAAGTACACACCTTTAAATATCTTGGAATCACTCTCAACAGCCACCTATCCTATGGCATCCACACTGACACTGTTGCCAAAGCTGTTAACAAACGCATTGGTCTTCTCTATAGGCACAGGCAATGCCTTACCTCAGATACCTTAAGGATAGCTGTGCAGAGCTCTGTGGTCTCACTAATCAATCATGGGCTGGTTGTCTATGGCTCTGCTACTGACACAGCCCTTAGGCACCTATCCTTGACCCTAAACAAAGCCTGCTGCCTCATTACAGGATCCCACTGTCTCACCCACACGTGATCACTCTACACCCACATGGGTTGGCTCCAACTATCCAACTGTATTAAGCACCATACCTGCTTAATGGCCAAGAAGATCATGTTAGGCCTTGCACCCCCAGGAGTCCAAGCCCTTCTACGTGCACATATCCCCAGCCCCACCAGGGATTCTGAAAATCAAATTCTGCACATCCCCTGGTGCCACACCTCACAGGAACAAAGGTCCTTTGCTCACCGTGCACCCTCCTGGTTTAATGGACTCAACAAAGACATCACCTTGCTGCAATGACTTGGCCAGTTGAAAACCAACGTTCACCTCCACCTCTCTACCTCCAGCTTCTGTGACTGTCACTCCTAATCTGCTATCCCCTCTAGCACTTACCTCTCCCTCACACCTTTCCCCTCCCCCCTACTCCCTACCCTCCTTGGCTTTAACACTTTCTCGAAGCCTGACAATGCCCTCGGCTGTTCCTCTGTTCTGCTGTCCCCTCAATCCTCAACTTTCCTTGTTAATCCTTGCCCTGCTCTGGTACCTCTCCTTCCCTCAACTGTCTGTATTCAACTGCTTGAGACTGCTTAGAAACCCATGCACTGCATTGTTTATACAACTTTCTGTCCTGTACCTACTTCCCCCTCAAATGTATGTATTCAACTGCTTGATTTGCCTATTTCAAAGTTTGTCATGTTTGTATTGTCTCCTTAATTGATGTGGAACCTTTGTAAAAGAGCCCTGGCTCAAAGGTATTTGTAATCCGAGAATTAAATAAACAAATAAATAAATAAATAGGGCCAAACTCCTCTGTGAAAGTTCTTCCACTCCTCCACTTCTGCATCCATGGCCTTCAGACCCCAGCCATCAGCTTAGTGGGCACAGTATGGCAGTGCAGCACCTGCCCACAAGGTTTCTGTTTCCTTTCAAAGAAGCTTGGACCTAGTTAACAACTTGTATTAAAGCAGATAGGGGAGAGCAGCCCCCCCCCAAAGTGCCTTCAGTCGGCACCTTTCTGGGTGCATTTTGCCACCTATGTGGTTTTATAAGATGCTGACTGGTCACTGCTTGCTATGTGTCTGGTGGACAACTAAATCATGCTCAGTGCCTTTCAGGTACCTCGTACATTGTAATCTGGAGCAGGGTGAGCGGTGGGGCCCAGGAGCCTGTGATCCCAGATCCCCCTTCCCAGTAACTTCTGTAATCCATAGGCATGGGCTAAGTCCCCTGCTGGCATCTGATCCCTGTACATCAGGGGCATTGTTTGGTAGGAAGGTTCCAGGGGTAGGTGGGCCACACCACGTGCATTTAAAAAGCACATTATGGTAAGCCACTTCCCGTAGCTGCTGTAACTGCCACACAACTCAACCATGCTCTCCAGGGATATATGCTGCAAGGCAAACTTGTATGGCATTTGTGGTCCACTAAACAGAGAGATGCAGCCCTCATGAGCACAAAGAAGTTTATATTCTACATGGCCAAGTATCTCTAAAGCAGGAAGCCCCCCCCTTCCAAACACACCAATCTTATGGGAGATAAAGCTCTCCCAGTTCAACCTTGAATTACATATTGTTTTGTTAAAAAAAAATCAGATGAACAATTCCCAGCAGGTCTGTTAAAGTTCAAATATGAATAGGAGCACACACATTCCAACACAGGAAAACACCCACAAGGCGAGTCGCCAGTTATTATGTTTGAAAGTTGAATGACTCACCGGGATCACCATTATTTGAAAGTGCCTCTGCGCTCAATGCTCAAGTGAGATGAAAAGGCGTCAAATCCTCCAATGCAATATGGATCGGTGGTTTAGTTAAGATGGGCAAAAACAAGTGTTAAACCAGTACCTATAGACCCTGTGTGTCAGCCCTGTCCATTGTCCTCCACCTGAGCCTAGGGGTCGTCTTTCCAAACAGCTACATTGTTCTTCTTCCCCTTATCTGTCCCTTGGTTTGCCAATTGTTTTTTACCATATGAGTGGACTGCTGGGTGAGCCATTTGTGTTGCTTGAGCTGGTGTTCTAAGGAGCGCACCTACTGGTTGCTGATTTGATCTACCTGTACTCCTATTGCTTCTTCAAGTGATCGGAAGAATTGTGATCCCATATCCAGGAATATTTTAAGTTGTGTAGGGTGAATATCTGAGATTTCAAGCTTTTTCCTTCAGCTGTTTAATCACCTCCAAAAATTTCTCCTTTGCTCCATGGTATGTGGGTTAAAGTCATGATCCATGTAGAGTTTTGTATCTCTCAAAACCAATGCTTTTCTTAGACCTTCTGATATAGCTGCAGTTTGGTCCAGTAATCTTAAGAATTTCATTACAACTGATCTGTGTTTAGCTCTGGGTGTCTGTGGTCTGGGAGCTAGTGCTCGGTGTGCTCTTTCCAGGGCAATGTTAAAATCTGCTGGTAGATCTAAATGCTCTTTAAAGAGCAAGCCAAGGTAAGTCATCATATCCCCTGACTCCCTCCCCCCAGGCAGATCATACAGTCTGGAATTATTTCTCCTTGATTGAGACTTTGCACTCTTGGTCATTGCACTCATACTAGAATTATTTTTATTGTTTATTTTGTATGGGTGGCGTACTATTTAACTAACTTTTATTTATCACAATTATATTTATTAATGGTATAAGTGTTGTACTGTCACTTTAGGAAGTTTTTCTTATTGAAATGATTGATTGTGATTACCAAATTAGTCCCTGAGGAGGCGCTTTCAGTGCAAAACCGGTAGGACTGTTTGTGTGTTCTGGGAACTGTTGTCACCTTGCATGGCGCCACTGTATTTTACTCTTCCTATGCTCATGTGAGTAAAATATTGATTTGTTACAGAAGTGTTAGTGCTGTGACCTTTTTGTTGCTTTCCTTGATTGAGACTCCAGGTCCTCCAGCTTTGCTGCCATGGCTTGGTTTCATTTACATAAAGGAGAGCCACATTGTGACTCTCTAGCTGTTCCATGACCTTGCTCTGGCTGTGTTCTACTTCTGAGGTTTTATCTTGCAGTTCTTTAATTTCAGCTTGAGTGTGCAGCATTGCTTCTTCCAGTTTGTGCAGGGTGGTATTTTTGCTGTGGAGTTCATGACCATGAAGTGATTGTAGTAGTTTCCTCCTCGGCCTCCTGCTCAGCATTGCGGTCAGGAGAGTTGCTGGCCATTCGTTGCAGTGATCTTTTTGCCAGTTTTGGACTTTCCAAAGTAAATTCATTCAGCCTGTTCCATGCTGCCATCTTAATCTGTGGTATTTTATACATGTTAGTGAAAAGGTTGTTGGTCTAGGAAAAAAAAATTGAAATAGATGAAAGTAGATTTGAGAAAACCTAGACACTGGAACCCAAGTTCAGTGCTGCTGCATGGGTGATGATGTCACCAGAAGTCCTGCCCCCCACACTCTTTTTCACTTCATCTTTGGACCTGTTCTTCTGCCACCTACAGCGTTCAGTGCCTCTGTGATCATGTCCCATGTCTTACTGATCTCAGACCTGGACCCACTTTTTCTGCTGACCAGGACCACATGATCCATATGTCTGGGCATGTGTGAGAAACTTCCACAGTAGAAAACATTATTTTTCTTTGGCATCAGGATTTATTCTCTATCTTTCTACTTTTTGAAATAAGGATAGATAGCATTGAGCATTGTATACACACTGCTGCGTACAAATCTAAAGTTCAGTGGCATACAAGCCACTTTTCCCCCTGGGCAGGATCCAAACGTGTTCCTGCATGTCCTGGTCACACGCCTATCACTGCACCAGCCATGTGCAGATACAGCAATAGTCTAGGCATGATACAGCATAAACACAGTGCTCGGATCACCCATTTCCTTATTGTAGACCACTTCACAAAGCACTTTCCTGTAGCTGCCTGCAGGTCTGCTGTGTAATCTTGGTGGAGCACTTTGCTCTTTTTGTATGCTCCAGGCTCTATTAGGCATGCTAATGAATAAATATGTTCTAGTAATGAAATGTTAATGTGGAATTTACCCTCAGAGTACTACATTAGTTCATTTGCATACTGTAAATATTGCAGTTTTGCTCCAAGAACTATCACAATTGCACTATCGCTAGTGCTGATCTTGTGCTCATGCAATGTTCATAGTCAGAGCTGATATGATGTCAAAAGTCATGGATGATGTCATTATACAGCACAAGCATGCAAGCTATGCTGCTGTGCTTTGGCATTGCACACATTTGGGCAGGAGTATGGATGCATACACTGTGCATGTACCAGGCCATGCCTGCCGCATGCTGAAACACTCAACCCCCCCCCCAGAAGTATGCATTGTGCTGTGCAAACACATGTTAGTGCAGTGCTAAGGGTGAAACATGTTGTACAAACAGAAAGACCACACCTATACAGTCAGGACACTGCTGTTAGTGATGTGGTGCTGCTGCCAAACTCTAGACAAGCAGCAATGGCAGATAGGGGGAGGCATCTCCTACAAGGGTATACCAGGTGATCCACAGCTGAGCTGGCTAACCTGGTAGGACTGGTGGTTGCAAGGAAGGACCAGCTAATGGGAAAGGGGGAGACTGACAGGCCCAGAAGGGAACTATGGCCATCTGTGGGTAGGAGGCTCACCTACAGGGTTGGTCTCATGCACACAGGTGAGCAGTGCCGTCATAGGTACAATGACCTGTCCATGAGAAAACATTGTCACCTGCAGCAGCTCACCGTGATGGTGGAGAGTGTCACGGTACCCAGGCCGGGTGAGTACAGAGTGCTCTATCCATGTCTGTGGTTGTGACCTGTGTGCAGTACTGTTTCCAGGGTAAAATATCTCCCAGGTTGTGTGCATGAGGGACTTGCACAGGCCCACTGCTTCCCCCCATGGGACCCCCTCAACTATATAACCAGATTCTACCAATGCTGCTGTGTGGGAACACTGCAGCAATGGATGTTCACCTATGCCCTGTACATTACAGGACCAGCTGTGGATTCCTGAGGCATGCACCTACCATGCATGGCAGCCTAGTTGTGTGCTATTACAGTGATATGGCTGCAGTGTCAGGGTGGATGACTAGGTAGTGTATGTATTTATTTCATTTACTTTTTGTTTTCCTGGGTAAGGTATACTAGACAAGTAAATGCCTATTTCCAGATATGATCCAGGAGGATGTAACATGTGTTCTATTTAGCTGTGGTGTTAGGTTTACCCAACAACACTTGGCTGTGGCCACCATCTGTTTTGTGTTCCCTCTCTGTGTTATGCAGCATGGGTGCCAATATACATATGCCATGCAATGCATGGTGTACCATAACATTGCACAATGTGTGCCACTTTTGTACCAGCCACTGTGCTGACCTATACCTGTGGTACCATGTCCTCTCCCTACTGTTGCACAGGTATGCTTCTTGTGCCCCATTGTATGAGACCTGGTGTTCCATGCATCCTAATGCATACTATGAGGTGTACATGCCCTGTAGCTGGCATGTATGGGTGTGTGGACAGTGGTCAGGAGGACAATTGGATATGGGCACTACATGGTCTAGCATACACTGTGCTAGGCCATACCTTCAACAGTGGGACATAGCATTCTGGTGTTGACTTGGCCATGGCATACCTGTCTGTATGAGGTGTCACAGCTGTTCACAATGATAGGACATGGGCCTGAACAGTCCTGTCCATCCACACCATGCACAGTATGGGCGTGTATACCATTCAGGGTTTATGGTACTGTGCAATGTGTTCCGCTGCAGACTACTGATCACATCTCCTCTGTTCTCCTCCACATACCAAAGTGGCCAGGTGGGCCAGTCTAGGGACCAGAATCAGTAATGGTGCTGCCTGAACAGGCTGCAGGACACACCAGGCTGTGGTGGGGCTCAGTAGAGCCTGTTGGCAGACTTTTGTCTGTACAAATACCCTGTACTGTGTGTTTGTACTCTGGGTTACATGTCCACATTATGCTGCTTGCTTCTATGATTGGAGGCAGATGTGTGTGTCTGTGTGTGCCTTGCCATGATGCATACATGCCTGTAGGGGCAGTGACTACTCAGTTATGGGTGGGAACACTCACCCTGCCTTTGGGGCATTATCCCACCACTGACACTGTGGTGTGTAAGGGTCTGTGCAGTCCACTGTTGTACAAGTCCTTATGGCAGGCATGCTGCTGTGTGTGTGTTTGTGTGTGTGTGTGTGTGTGTGCATAATGTGGCATGGCATGTATTACACCATGCACTGGCATGTCCCATGTACCACCGACCTGGTGCACCAGAGAGTTGGTGGTAATGCTCACAGTGCTGGTTGTTACACTGTCCTGTCATTGTTAGTTGGGTCTATTGTGCGATATGCTTGGGACTACATATGTGTATCTGGCAAAGGTAGGCACAGGCCAATGTCATATCAGTACACCACTGTGTCATGCCATGTGCATCATACAGCACCCTTGGCAGTCTGCCTGCAGTGGTGCCATCTCCAGTGCCATATGTGGCGGGTGTAATGCCACTACATCTCAAAAGAGCTAAGCTTATGTGCCATAGAGTCAGCAGCGGGGTGTGCATTGGTGGGTATTGCATGTACTTTATCTATGTGACCAACATTGTGATGCATAGTGTCTAACCAACACAGTGATGAGCAGAGTGTGATTGTTCCACTACCTACTGGCAGAGCCATGCATACATGTGGACACAACTGTGTCTTTGCAGAGCCCACTTTAGCTGCCTCTGTATGAGTGGGAACCTTGTGCCTAGGGTGGGACCAGCAGCTGCTGGGGGGGGGGGTGCCTCCAGGTGGCTCTAAATTCCACACTGGCATTGTTTGTTGACAGGAGTACAGGGTGTAAAGCATGCATCCATGTACACCATTGTACATGTGTGTGGCCCTAGCTACTGCACACAGTGCTTCATGACTGTCCCATCATTATACAGCTGTGATGTGTGAGATGTTTGTGCCTGCCCCTGCAGCCAAACAGGGAGGCTAATGGATATTTGTTATCCTTCGCACCTTTGTTGACCTGTGTGCTGAATGGCTTGACTACAGGATGCAGGTTATATGCGTGCAGCTTAAGCCACTAGGGCCATCATACTGCCTATTAGGCTCTGACTTGGTGCTGTGCTACTTGTGTTGTATGCCTGCCATCAACATGTGTCTTTTGCATGTCTCAAGCATGCTCTGTTGCAGTACGGACACTCATTATATGTGCAGTCCTCTACTGTTAGGGTTCACAGTGTTGTATCTGGTATTCCACACACATTCCATTGCAGCTATTTGGATCCCTCCACCTTTGTGTGTTATGGTGGCCCATGTATCAGCTGTTTATACTTCTGTTATGCACGTTATGCCACTCCTTTGTCCCTTGTCCTGTGTGCACAGCTGGTTGAGTAAACTGCATTTCATTCCATTGGTGCCTGGGGAACTGCAGGATGGCAGCAGGACATTGTGGATTGTGAGAGCAAGGAGCGAGCTGCTCCAGTGCCAGGACCATCTCCTCTGGATGCTGGTGCAGAGGGTAGAGGAGAACCCACAGGCCATCAGAGACTTCCTGGCTGCAATACAGCACCAGATGCAGCAACAACAAGCACCACCACCACCACCTGCTTCACCTTAAATATGTGCTGCTGATGGGCAGGAGTCCTTTTCTTTATGTTGTGTTTAATGGGTGGATACCCTTTTTATGTTTGCTTGCGTGCATGTGCGCCGAGTATGCACAAGAAACATCTTGGAACAGTATATTTTAGAGGTGTGTGAGTGTTCTGCCCAATGCAATTGACATTTTATGTGGCTCATCCTTCAGGAACCAATGAACTGGCAACCTGTCTATGACAGCAGTTTGAGAGAAGCGGTCTGCACTTGAAAGAAAAGTGCGTCTACAATCAGGGATAGTTACGAGTTGACGCGTTATGGGGCTCGTCCCTCAGACACCAATGAATCGGTGAGCTGTCTATGACAGCAGTCTGGCAATGCACATTACAGTGCACAGTAATGTGCATGGCGGAGTTACAGTTCTTGTCCACTCCTGCCACCGAGCACTCTGTCCCCTTGCTCCACGAGCAACTTGTTTGTTCAGTGTGCCTTTCCTGGTGAATCATTTCAATAAATAAACAAATGAACCGTGTCGTGGCTTTCCACATTGGTGGCTCCTGCCACCCACCACACACCCCCTGGAAGCTGACATCAGGGTTCCCAATCCCCTTGTCGGCATGTATCCCTCATCTCCCCCATTAATGTGACACACTGGGAGCCCACCCCAATGTGCCAAAATAATTTTTTACTTATGTTTCTGCCACGGAATGCCCAATCCCAGTGTCAGATGACCCCCAGCCCACCCAGAATATTTCAGTGCTGACATCGGGTGCCCAATCCCTATGTTGGCATGCCCCCCACACACATAGACACACACTAGTGTAGCCCACCGTAGTGTGCCTAAATATTTTTGGAAACCTCTAAAATAAAGAATATCATCCACAAAGTCTTTTTTTTTCCACTGTAAAAAAGAAAATGGTCCCTCGTTGTCTCCCCATTCCCCCCTTCACCACTCCCATCCTCCCTCTGCAGACCCACCTCCCTTACCCTATACTGACCTCTGGAGGTCGGGAGCAGCAATCTTCTATGAACTAGGACACTTCTGTACTTTTCAAAGCCGACCGGCAAACTGAAGAAATGATAGTAAGCTGTATAACAGGAGCCAATGGGGGGGTTTCAACTTAGGTTGATATCTTAGCCATTTTTAGGTAATTCTGGACCCAGATTTTCAATGTGGGTTTCTTGGGACTCTACCTCATGAACACTGTCACTGTTTTGAAAGGTGATTTTGCGGTTGATGTGCAGAATCTCATTTCGGGACCGATTAACAAAACAACAGTGCCATTGTTCATGAGGTGGGGTCCCAAAAAACACATGTTGCAAATCTGGTGAAAGAAATCCCACAAATTACTGCATTACAAGTGTGCATTGCACAGTTTCTACGCTTGCTTGTAACTTTGCCAATTTTTAATATTTTTACTCCAGGTTTTCAACATTGCCATTTTTTCATACCTCCTTATGAACAGTATAGCTGTCATTTTTCACATCCTGCCTGAAATGTGTTTTTGCACCTGTGGCACAAAATGGCGTGGTCACTGTGGGAAATCAACTTTCAGGACAGATTAACAAAATCACAGTGGCACTGTTCATGAGGGGAGGTCCCAAAATGCCCATATTGAAAATCTGATGAAAAAATTCCAAAAACTGATTGCGCTATACGCATTGTGCAGTTTTACGACGCTTGTAACTTCAATTAGTTTTCATATATTTTCACTCCAGATTTTCAACATTGACATTTTTCATACCTCCTCATGAATAGTATAGCTGTCATTTTTCACATCCTGCCCAAAATGTGTTTTCACACCTGTGGTGAATGGCACAGTTGTTGTGCAAAATTACCTTTCAGGATTGAGTAACGAAATTATAGTGCCACTCTTCATGAGGTGGGGTCCCAGAAAGCCCATGTTGAAAATTTGGAGCGAAAATACCAACAAATGGGCATTAGGGTTTCCGACTGTAATACCCTACCCTATAGAGACTGACAGGCGTCGGGGGTGTGACTTGGGGTCATCGGCTGTAATGCTCACACTATTCCACCCTCACCCCCACCCTGCAGTCAGTGACAGGCATTGAGGTGTGCCTTGGGGTATTTGCCCTAGAGTTCAACCCATTATTCTCTACTGCACCCATCTCAGCTTATTTCCTTATGGAATAGGGTGAGCATAAGTACCGAAGACCCCAAGGCACACCGCAACACCTATCAGTGTCTGCAGGGAGGAGTGAGGTGGAATGGCATGAGCATTATGGCCAACGACCCAGATGCACATCATCAAACACCTGTTAGTCTCTGCAGGGTGGGGGTGGGGGTTGGCATTAGTTTAATACTCCTCTGCCATTCCTATTATGAATCTCTCTAACTCCTGCACACCAGTGCCAAAACCAGCAAGCAAACATTCAGCATTGACAAATGCTTGTTTGTTTTGGTTTTCATGGGTGGGTACCCTTTTTTTTGTTTTATTTTTCATGAGTGGGTGGCCTTTTCTTCTTTTGGTTTTTGATGTGCATGTAGCCTTTATTTGGATTTTTTCCAAATGAGCAGCTGCCCTTTTTGTTTTTGTTGTCCCCCCATAATTACAGGCAGTTGCCCTTTTTTTGTCCCCTCCCTATTTTTATGAGTGGTTGCTTTTTGGTTTTGTTATCCTCTCCCTCCAATTTTATGGGCGATTTCCCTTTTCATTTGTGTTGTACCCCACCCATTTTTATGGGTGGTTGTCCTTTTTATTTCTGTTGCCCCCCCAACAATTTTACAGGCTATTGCCCTTGTTGTTTTGTTTTTCTCCTCAACCCCATTTACAGTTGCCCCTTTTCTTGTTTATCCCCCCCAGCTGCTGTTCTTGTTGTTCTTCTTGTTTGTTTTTTTTTGGGGGGGGTGTATGGCCTGTTGCCATTTTTGCACAGTAAAGCTTATTTTTGATACCTATGCTGCTGTGCTGAGCTGTGCTTTTTTCATTGGTGTCTTACTCACACCTACTGTGGTCCCCTCTGTTCAGCACTGTCCTCAGTGTTATATTCAATGCTGCACAAATGCAGTTCTGTGCATTGTTCATGCTGTGCATGCGCAGCTCTATATTCTAAGGTATTAACACCAGCACAATGCCTTTGAATATATCTCTGGTTGGGCACTGGCACTAGTATAGAACTAGTGCAGTGCTAGCATAAATGTCTGAATATGGGGTTCCTAATATCAAGTGCAGTAGGCAGGGGAACAGAAGGAATAGAACTTGCTCCCTGAGAAGGACTTTTTTTGCCTCAAATCGCTGGACTCGCCAGATGGTGGTGTTTGTCTATTGATGCATTTATTCATTTATTTTTGTATAGTATGTATTGTTAAGCATGGTTTACACATTAAATATTGAAACAGTCATGTTTTTCCCTGATACATTGGCGTGCTTGTCATGTTTTGATACAGGAACAGAAGGAAAATACTGGGGGTCCCTGTCCTCCTAGAATGATCCTTTCCTCTATATAACAACTGTTTAATTACTAACATGTTTTTGATGTAGAATAACTTGTTTCCATTTTTTTCCACGAGGGCAGCATAATGCCAGTTAATTCAACAATGTGTGATATTAATAGTTGGAACAATAAATAACCTTTTCATGCCGTACTTGTAGACATATCCACTTGTCTCCCTCCCCTGTGTCATCTATCTCTGCCTTCACTATCATCCAGGTGCTCTATCAACATACTCTCTGGTCCAGTTACCTTGTCCTCTTATTCCTGCATTCCAGGTAACAATGTGGTATTTCTATGATGTAGCATTAAGATGCCCTCTGGTCGACACAATGGTTGATGCTAACTATTAAGCTAATGTTGTGGGATATCCAGGGTAACAATAGCCCAATCAAAAGGAAAAAATACTGATCCACCTTAAGTCAGCTAGATAGCAAATAGCCCTTGTATAGGAAACTCACCTGCTGAAGAAGGAGGCAGCCAAGCTGACATGGGGATGGGGATGGATAGGGACAGAGTTTTCTAGTTTCTTCTCAAAAATCTGGGGTGTTTCCATACTGGTCCATAAGCAGTGCCCCCTAGAGCTGGAAAAGCTATTCAGTGATCAGGAAGGCAGGTGAGGGATGCTTCTGGAAACTATACAATCACACCATCTGACCATCATAAATGAGTATTCACCAAACCAAGATGACCCGCAATACTTCTCTGCTTTAGCCCAGACTGTGGCCAGTTTCAGCCACCCTATGGCAGCAATATACTTGGGGGGGGGATTTCAGATTAACATGGGATAGCCTGCTCTGGCAGATCCTGGTGATCCATGCTATAAGTAAGCCAGAGCTGCACTTAGGCTTTCCTTTTGTAATAAAAGTTTTACCTAGCCGGGGAACTCCTCATGGATAGACACCTCTGAGGTATACATCAAAGCACTGAACAAATCAGTAAGTAGAAATCAGGTCATGAACATACTCAGGATGTTTTATCCTTTGCATCTGTCTCTGTCTCATGTCGGAGGGTCAGAGAACCTGAGGTTGACATGGGGGAAGAGACAGGCTGGGGGAATGGGCTAGTGCCCGGGTGGGGGACTCCTCCAGACTACTGAGTTCTGAATTTTTGCTGCTGTTGTCTGAGCCTCCTGTCAGTGGCAGCACTGGGAGGAGCTGAATACTCATGGATAGTTGGGGTGGGTACCTTTGTGGGTATCACTTAAAGTTAAAGTTACTATGTGGTTATAAGAAGCTGTGGATGAAGGAATCCTAGGGATTTTGCAAAAGCTGGAGTGCATTTATCTCCCCATGTAGCCAAAAATTCCCCTTCTTTTCCTTCAGTACTATAATGGAGTCTTTCAAAGCTAGCTGTCTTTCCCAGTTCAGAAAGCCATTCCCCTGGATCTGGGACCATCAGATTTCTCCAGTATCAAAGTATAACCTTTTTTGCTGTAATGATAGTTCCTGTGATCCACCTTCTGATGGGCCTTTTGGGGATACTGGGAGTCTCGAGCAGAATGGGAGATTGAGGCCCTGCAACACTGTGGAGGGTGTGAGAGTAAGTGTTGTTGCAGTTATTTACCTACATATTGACTGCACAGGACCCAACAGAGCAGTTAGGGCATAGTGCAGTTGGAGATATCGCCAATGGTGGTGTTTCAGGATGCCAAATTGCTCTCTGAGGTAGGAGATGGACATGAGTACCCCACTATTGGTATCAATTAGGTGGTGAAGGGTTTCTATTCCCCTGTCATTCCACTCTTTCTAAAAGATCAGGTGTCCACTGATGTGAATGTGATTGATGGACCACATGGGTTGATGAGGACAGGAAGAGGGGGGACCAGGCCGTGAGCTTGACTGCTTGCTGCTAAGTTTTACAGGAGTATTTGATCATGGGGTGATCTTCCAGTTCTTGTGAGAGTTCCCTAAAACAGATTGCATCTGTGAGGGTCTTGTCAAGTAGGCTTTCCTCACAGATTACTCATTTCCAAGGGATGTTTGCTGCCCTGTGCACTGCTACTAAGGCTAACTGGTGTATTGCTTGCACCACTCTTTTGAGGTTAAAATCCAGCAAGTAAAGGTTGCTTTGGGTGAACTCTTGTGCCAGTCTCCTGTGGCTGAGTTAGCATGGGCCTGTTCCTCAAAAGAAGGATAGCATGTCCTTGTGCAGCCTGGCTGTAACCTTGGGGTCTATCAGGGTTGAGCTATTATCCATGAAATGTTCCAGTTTCATGGCTGCCATCATTTTATATTCACAGACTTTCCCAGTGGGACAAGTTTAGGTGTTGCCACCTGACTTTGTCCTTTTCCAGAGCAGTGTTTTGGGTTTCCAGGTTCCTTTTTCCAGTTCGATGGCCCTCCCATTTGCAGCTGATGCCCAGGAACTTGATCTGCTCTTGTGCAGCTGTCATGTTCCATGGAAATCCCTCTTTCTGGGATATTGTGGGAAATGATGGAAGTAGAATGGTTTTGAAAATGTTAACTTTATACCCAGTCAGTTTGTTGTAGGAGCTGATCAGGGATAGGATGCTCAGTATAGAGGTTTGCAGGGCATATTTATTTGGTTTTTGTTGACTGGGTAATTGCGCTAGCCATAGCAATGACTATTTTCAGGCATGACCCGGGAGGATACATTACAAACAGGCAGACACACATAGCAGTACAAAGTTAAACATAATTGAATGTAGAGACCAAAAGAGACATGGTAAATAATACTATAACAAAGCAGGTAGACGGTAGTGAGGTAAATAGTGTGGACATTTAATATAAGCAGTATATATTGCAAGTACAAAATTTAGACATAATTCATAGTAAAATACAGAGCAAATATAGCCATAGTGAACAATACTATAACAGGGAGAAAGTAGGCGAGGTAAGAGGAATAAAAATGCATACTGTAAACAGTGAAGTCAGGGCATTTGATAGCTAAGGCTTAATACACAATGTACTATTAGTGACCATAATATTCTAGTAAGATTAACAAGGGTGATGGGGGAAGGAGAAGGAGGGTCGGGGAAATCATGGAGGGGTCTGTAGAAGGGGAGACGAGGGGAAAGTGCTATACATTTAAGAGCACAACAGGAGTGTCAGGAGAGGAAGGGAGGATGTATGGGCTAGGGGTTCAAAGCAGGTGCATTTGTAGGAAGTGGCAAGATGGTTATATAAGCCTCTTTTAAAAGAGGCATGGGATGGTGATTGTCATAAAGCAAGTGGTAGGGAGTTCCAGTATAGGGGAGCATGGCAGGCGAAAACTGCGGCGCCTTTGGAGGATTGATGTCTGGGGATAAAAACAGGCACTTGTTCGGTAGACCTTAAGCTATAGTGGGATGTCAAATTAAGGAAGAGACACACCAGGGGTTTGGGTATTTGTGAGCAGACAATATTGTCAATGACTGAGCCATAAGCATAAAGCCTTAGCTCAGATGGAGGAAGCCATCCCAGATCTGAGTATAGTACACAGTGGTGTTTTAGTTGGTGTGAGGAGGATGCATAGTGGCAGATATTGTTATAAGTGACATCCCACTTTATGAGGCTGGATTTGGACACAGAGGTAAAAGTGGCAACACCATAGGTTAATGAAGGTAGGAGAATACCCCAGGCAATAGCTAGCCTAGCTGAGGGGGTGAGCATATATCTGGTATGGTAGGCTGTCCCAAGTTTGGCGTTGAACAGCTTGCAGGTCTGTTGGATGTGTTGATTGAAGTTTAGAGATGGGTCTAGAGTGATGCCTAGGTATTTGAATGAGTTCACCACCCCAAGGTTAGAACCATTGGATGAGAAGACTTTAAATTTAGGTTGGGAGTGTTTGAGTTTGGCATTAGAACCAAATAGCATAGCCTGGGTTTTGGACTCATTAAGGACCATTTTGTGACTGGTTAGCCATTTTTGGATTAGTTGAAAGTCAGAAGAGAGATTTTGATTGATTACTTCAATGCTTTTACCACTGGAGTATAGAACAATGTCATCAGCATATAATAAGGAGTCAGTCCTTAGGAGGTTTGTGGTGATGTTATTAATGAAGATGGAGAAAAGCAGAAGCACTAGGATGGATCCTTGTGGAACTCCAATGTTTATGGTGGCCTTGTCCAAAAGGGTGGAGTTATACTTCATGGTCTGAGTCCTATCAGAGAGGTAGCAGCCAAACCACATTGTCAGAGAAACCAAGATTTCTAAGCGAGGCTAAGAGGATGTGGTGGTCAATAAGGTCAAATGCCTTGGTCATATCAATGAAAATGGTCCCCGTAAGAAAGACAGAGTCCATTGCCACAAGGGTATCTAGTGTAAATTTAAGAACAGCGGTAGTGGTGCAATGGCCTTTGCGAAAACCATGCTGGGCCGGGGTAAGATGGTCATATTCTGGAGAAAGTCTATTGTTTGGGTGGACACCAGTGTCTCCAGAATTTTACTGAGAACTGATAGTATGGCGATGGACCTGTAATTAGAGGGATCCTTGCGATTTCCCTTTTTGAAAACAGGGGTAATCCTGGCTGCCTTCCGAATATCTGGTATATAGTTCTGGGACAGGGAAAGTGTGAACATTTTGGCTACAGGAGCAGCAATGTAGGGTACAGATAGTTTTAGGAGCTTGGCTCTAGGTTATCTGAGCCTACTGGGGTGTAATCTGAGATTTTTATTTGGTAAACTGAACTCTTCACACCTAGATACAGCCTTAAAAAAGAATTGAGGGCCACTGCCATAAGGTAAGGTGGGTAAGTTTGACTGGGCAAGAAAAGAGGAGGTGTAGTTGGATAGGTCAGAGAAAATATCATTGAAGAAATTGGCGATAGTACGCTGATTGTTGCAGTGGACACCATTTAATGACATGTCATTGGGGGTGGATGCCGGATTCAAGCCAAGAAAGAACTTGATATGGGACCAGAACATTTTTGAGTCACCATAGGAGTTTGTTAATAGATCCTTACAGAAGGAACTTTTGGCCTTTTTGATGTCCTTTTTGCAGGAGTTTTGCAGGGCCCTGTAGGTATTTAGGTCAGAGGATAGCCTTGATTTCTTGTATCGGAGCCAACTTTTATCTCTCTGTTTTAATTTAAAGAGAAGGTCAGACATTAGGCAGTGGGTTTACCTCTTCTTTACCCGACGATTAAGTAGTTTGCAGTGCATATCCTGCACCATGAATAAGCGTGTCATGAATAGTTGGAGGGAAGTTAGCATCATTCAATAATAGAATGGAGGACCAATTAGTTGAAGTAATGTCATGAACAAAAAGTTGTGGGTCGAAGTTAGCATACTTACGGAAAGTGAAGAAGAGAGGTTTCGATGCAGTGGGTTTGCTTTTATCTCAGATGCAATAGATAGGGGCATGGTCGGTAATGTTATCAGGTAGTACGCCAGAGGTAATAATGGTTTCAGGGTGGTTGGTCATAATCCAGTCTAGTAGCGTGCTTGTGTTAGAGTGTGGTGTTGTTCTGGTGGGATCTCATATAAGTTGGTGCAAGTTATGACTTTGCAGCCTGGACAGCATGTCATAAAATGCCATCACCTTTTGTTTCCCACTTTAACGTCAACCTTGGATCAGGGGTCAACCAAATGGCTTGTAGGAGGGGTTCTATGGAGATTATGAAGAGGGGTGAGGAAATGGGACATCTCTACCAGGTGCCTGTCATTAGTGTGAAGGCTGCAGAGGAGACACCATTGGTGATTACTGAATCAGAGGGATCTGTGTACAGCATGGATATATACAGATCCTTTTTCTGGGACCAAACCCAAAACTCTGAAAGGTGTGGAAAAGAAGTTTCCATTCCACCCCATCAAATGCCTTCTCTGAGTCAAGGAATAGGAGGACTGTAGGAGTTTTTCTCTACCTGGTATTCCATATCAAGTTTATTAAGCACCTGGTGTTGTCTGAACCCTTTATTTATTTATTTATTGAATTTTGATGACCGGGTAGGCCCACTGGGCCCCAGAGGTCCCTTTTTCAGCCTGACACAAAGCCCACTTGGTTTGTCTGTTAGTTGACCTATCACTGCCTTGACCCTCTTTGATATCATTTTAGCAGTTTACAATCTGCAGTTATTATAAAGATGGGCCTATAGCTGCCACACTTCTGAGTCTTTACCAGGATAGGCAGAGGAGAGATTTGTGCCATTTGCACAGATGGGCGGAGGGGGCCCCTTTCACATGGCTCTGTAAGGGCATCTTAGAGGTTCAAGGAGGTACCCTGGAATCTGGCATAGAATTCTGCAGGGATGCTATCATTTTTAGGAGCCTTCCCTATGGGCCTGCATGCTAGGGCTGAGAATAGCTCCTCCAGTGTAAATTGTCAGTACAGCATTTCTTTCTGGACTTGAGTTAATGTAAGATGTGCCAAACCATCTGTGAGTGCTTGCATCTGTTCATCCAAAGTGGAGACCTCAGAGGAATACAGCTTTTTGTAGAATCCCAGGAAGAAGGTGTTAATTCCCTTCTGGTCTGTGACAGTGTCTCTCGCATCTAATTAGATGCAGTGGATCCTAGATTTCTGTTGCTGCTTTTTAAGTTGATATGCTAACAGTCTGCTGAGCTTTTCTTCTGATTCCCAAAATGCTTGCCAAAGTCAGAAGAGAGTGGACTCAGTCTTTTGCTGCAGGTATACATTAACCTTGAAACATGTGCCTGTTATTTGTGCCAGTAGACTTTGAGCCTTGCCATCCAATTCCCAATACTTGACATCAAGTGTCTGGATCGTACTGTCCAGCTCTTTGAGGTCCTTCTCCTTTTGCTGTCTCTTTAGCACAGTAGAGTGGGCTATGCACTTGCCCTAATACAGGCTTTCATTGCATCCCACCATATTACTTCAGAGGTGTCAGTAAGTTTTCTGTACACCAAGAATTCATCAATTTCTTTACAAGACACAAAGAACTGTGTTTGCGCTCAAACAGACTAATGTCTGTCCCTTGGGATTACTGCAAGGTGATGCTATAAGGGATTTACACTTAAAAAAGTATTGGAAATACACTTGACTCGAGTTGTTGGCTGTAGCCATTCAGTAGTAACAGTGATGTTTAGAAGCATTTTGATTTAAAAGTATTAGGTCATATTATGAGGTCTTTTATCATAAAGAATTTTATCTAGCAAAGGTGGTCATAGTTCTAAAAGTAGGTTTACCCCATCTCTCTCAGTAATGTACTTGTATTGTGCAATAACTATGTTTTAAAAATGATCACTCCTAAATTCTCCTGTTGTGAGCAAGTGTTACAACAAAATTGATCTTAAGCACTTTTAGAGCCATAACCACACTTGCTAGATAAAATTATTTACGATAAAAATACCTCATAATATGATCTAATACATTAAAATTAAAATGCTTTTAAACATCACTGTTATTGAATGGTTACAGTCAACAACATGAGACTAGTGTATTTCCAACAGAATACATGTTTGTAATCCACGGGGTGTGAATCACGTCATTTTCTATATTTATTTGAAAGATTAAGCTTTTTGACTGCAATTAATATAAGGGCAGTGAGTGCAATAACTAAAGTAGGCATTAAAAGATGTAGGCTGTTGTCAGTTGTCATGACGATGGTTGGAAGGTATATAAGTACCGCCACATCCCTCAGTTCATTGCTCTGAGAAAAACGTCATTACACCAAAATGTCAGTGATCATGTGAGGTGTGCACCAGCAGTATGCTCATGTCTGGATCTCCCAGTGTGCGTGCACCGTGAACAGCCCTTAGTAACGGGCACACGGCACTATGAAATAAGGTAAACACACAATTTAAACTTCACTGTGAGTGTTAAAAAAGCCACATAAAGCTGCATTAAGAGTTAAGGAAGCTTTCACAACAACTGAAAATATAAAAAGTTACTGTGATGGGATTTAGGCAATTGAGCCAAGAAGAATGACAAATGGACTGAACGTTTCACAGTAAGAAATATATGTGTACAATATTTTTGCTATGTCCTGCTAAGAGTTAATGCTTTTTTTTTTCGGTGAAAAAATGGTATGGTAAAACGTTTTTGTCTCCTGCCTGTTTTTACAGGAAGTGCTACTAGAAAAATGCCAGACCTCAGGGGAGGTCAGGACTCTGCTTGATTCACCAATTTCTTGTTTGACCCAAGTGCATAGAGTCTTTCAGGAGTGAGGCATTAAACTTCTGTTTCTTTGCTCTCAAGGTGAGGTGGTCTGGGGTATCCAGGAGAGGAAGGCTGGACAGTTGTCTGAAATGATGACTAGAACTGTTCAGGCACCAGAAATGACCTGCTTACACCTGCTGTCTTGGTCCGTCCCCTCTGCTCCTCCAGTAGGGGCCTCCTGGTGATTCCCAGCATGAGTAAAATAGCACTGGAGTGGATGCTTTATACTCACTGTGCACTCTGCTGAGCATGATCAGACATGGGGACTTTTCCAGTTTTGAAGCAGTGGGAGATGACAACAGAACAGGCAGCGATTCGCATTGGAGAGCTCAACCAGCCTTTTGGAGGTGTGCAAGAGTGCACATTATGACTCCTGGGGTCATTCAACTCTGCCAGCCTCCTCTGCCCCCCCCCTGCCCTCTCAAGTGACTCTGTCAGGATTTAAACTCTTCTACTCCAGTCTATGTCTACGGCATTGGGGGGGGCGGGATTCACATAGCAGTTTGGTGAAAGGCTTGGGCTGTGTGTGTGCCAGACAAACAGAGGTGATGTGGGTCAGAACCCTGGTTGTAAAAGTAGCCTTGTGCTGCTGAGGCAGATTTGTGAGGGGATCAATGTGTAACTCACACTATTACACTGTCAAGGAACATAGTTCACATGGGGAGGTGGGGCTGGGGTCAAGGATGGGCTTCTCCAACCAGTCAGGTGCCACCATCAGTTAATGACCTCAGGTGATTTTGGCACCAGCCTCAAGCTGTCCTGGAAACCTAGAGGCCTTCTCTACCATTCCAGCCGCATGATTCCTACTAAGGCTGTTATTACAGAGTGGAGGACCAATACTACCCATGGCCTGTAGGGCCTAGTTGCAGTGCTGTAAGGGCATCATTATTCTCTAGCTTGTACAGCTGAAAAGGCAGCACTATTCTTGGAGCATTACTGAGGGTCATTGCAGAGCTTCCCCTACCCCAGTGAAATTAATAAAAACAATAGCATCCATAAAAGGGAAAGGGGACATAGTTTAACCAGGAAAGGCACACTAAGTCAAAGCTTGTTTCCATGTGTGACCTGTGAGCACAAGGAAGTTAAGTGACTTGCTAAGGGTCTCACAGTATGCAAGTGGGGCTGAGGGATTCAAACACAGGTCTTCAGGTTTCCAACTCAGAGCCCTAAGCCTCTGCACTAAACTGCCTCCTCATGTAGATGATTATGAGTCACATACTGTACAAGCTGTAGAGGTTAGAAAACAACTCAGGGCATCTTTCTGGCCTCTACCCTCTGTAAGTCAAACCAAGGTGGGGGATCACAGTACTGCAGAGTGCCCAGTGCCTTGGGTGACAGGGAGGGGGAGGGAGGGATGGATGCATGTTATGGGATTGCCTAGATGGAGATAGGAAAGAACATGTTTTTTAGGGGGTGGATGGTATAGGGACTCCTGCGCCCAGTAAACCAGGCTTATCATTTGCAGGGCCACTTTAATCTAGAATTTGATGCTACTGCCTCCTCCACCTCCTTGCCTTCCCTTGTATGTATGTGACTTGCCCATTGTCAGTACCGGGTCAATATAGTGCTTGAAAAACAGTGCTACAAAAACTGCACTGTGCAAAGCGTGGAAACATTTAGAGCGACAGGGGTATAACAGTGGTAGGGAATTACTGCTACCCCTGTCACTGACTGCAAAGTCGAGGCAGGTTTGAAGAAACCTGTGCTGCTGTGCTTGCTTGAGCTGCTCCCTTGGTAGATTAGCTACGGCACCAGTGCACAGCAATGAAAGAGAGCTGGGACTGTGGTTCCGTTCCCCCAAGTCCCTGTTGTTGCAGTGTTTCTTTTTTTTAAATATAAAAGAATGTTCTCCCCTCCTAAGTTTTACCCTATCCCCAAAGTCCACACCCCCTTGGAATTGGTTATTAAAAGTCTGGGGGTGTGGGAGGCACAGCCCTCCTCAAAAAAGATAAAGTCCCATTCATTTTAATGGGTTGTGAGCGTTTCTTGAATGGTCGGTGCTTTGACCAACATTGTTGCGGTACATGCTGTTTTGGTGGCAGCATATTTTGCAGCGCTGTTTCATCTGTGAAATTATGACCCTATGCCCCCATTGTCTGGGCCATCCTTAAGCTACACAGTCATTTGCATGTTCCCACCAAGTGTATGTTTAAGACAGGAAAACAGTCACAGGCATGATCTCTGGAGTGGGGGGGGGGCAAGGTCAGAGACTGGGGAGCCAACAGGCTGAAATTTGCACCATGCAGTCTTCCAGTATTGCTGCAGGTTCAGGTCCCTGCCCCAATAACCTCATCTTATTCTCCTGAGAACTCAAAATAAGGAAACATATGGGGCTCCTTTCCTCCTGTTGTTGTGGGTCCTAGGACTTAAACTCTTGTAACAGCACTACACACACGGAATGCACAGAGAAGCATTCAAAACTGGGGTGGGGGAGAGGGTGTGTAGGTAGAGAAGGCGTCCAGGAATGGGAAGGTGGAAGGGGGGATAGAGGGAGAAGAGAAAAAAAAATTAAAGCCATTAAAATGATACTTCTCAAAGCAGTGGGCTCAATTGAGTTGCACAGTGGAAGTGCTATAAGTGAAAGTCACACAAATAGGTCTGTACCAAGTTCTTTAAAGCATCGTCTTCTCCCAGGGTCTTGCTGTTCACCCAGTCTGGGGTGATGTGTTCAGGTCTTGGCCGGGGTTGTTGTGGTTAGCAAGAAATCATTTATACCAGCCTAGGAGGTATGAGGTCTTCTTCAGTGGTCCACAGTTGCAGCAGGTCAAACTTGTTAGGGGGATGGAGGGATTTCTGACAGGGGGACTGTAGCCACATCTTGTCTAGTGCTGTAAGGCCCTGGTTCAAAGTGGTATCTGACCACCAGGAGGGTGTGTATGAGTCTCTGCTATGGTCCTTAGGGTCCCAACACTGAGCAGGGAAGGTTCTTCTGTGGTCTCTTGCATCTGGATTTCTTCATTTGCATGATCTGCCACTCCACATCAGGCTGGTTCTTACTGGCTCTGGTGGTCTGGGACTGTGTGTGATTCTAGGCATTATACTGAGTTTGCTGAGTGAGGCTAGCCTGGGGGGATGGTCCCAAATATGTCTTTAAGTCCTTGGAATTCTGCAATCATTGTCTGAGCACATAGCTGGAAGCCTCCTGTGTGATCTGAAGGTAGTTGCCACCCAATTCCTCACAGTTCTAAGCCTTGTGGGTAGGAATGTTGCAAAATAAAATTTCGCCAGTGAAATTGACAATTTCGAAATGTGAAATATTTTGCAAAATTCTGCCATTCTGTGAAACATTTTGCGGGGTGCAAACTTGTGAAATTTCACTGTAAAATGCTAAATTCCACCATTTTCAGGTGAAATTTTACCATTTGTGAGTGAAATTTTGCAATTTATGAGTGAAGTTTCACAGTTTGCAGGTGAAAGTTCACATTTTGCACCTGTGAAATATTTCACAAAATGCGCAAATTTCACAAACAAAATTTCTCAAGTTTGCACACCACTACTTGTAGGGTATTGCTGCTGGTATTGTAACCCATATTCTTAGAAGGCATACCTAAGGGGGTATAGTCCTTGTGTCACACCACCAAGTCAGCTGAGTAGTTACTAAAGATTATGATTCCATGACCCTCCCAAGTTAGCAGACTATGTTCCCTTGCCTGGGCTAAAATCCTTTCTTTTTCAGGGACTCTCAATAATTTTGCCAGGATAGGCCACAGGCAACCCCCAGCTTTGGGGATGTCAAAGTACTGTGCACCGTCTTGATCTTCAGAGGGCTCTACATGAGTTGTGCAGGATTTTTGGCATCTCTTTCTGAAGTAACGCTGTCACATTGCATCTTTTGGCACCCTCTGGCATCCCCTGCACTATGATGTTATTTCACCTACTCCTGTTCTCCACATCTTTGGCATCATGCCAAAGAAGCCTTACCAGACTCTAGAGTTCCTGTATTCTGGCTTCGTGGTGGGAGTCCTTCTCATCAGCATATGAGAAAAATGTGTCTGAGTCCCTTTGTTTGTGTTGAAGGGACTGTACTTTGTCCTGTAAATCTGACACCACTGGTTTGAACAGTTATTTCAGACAGGACTTGCTGTAAAATCCTTTTCAGGATTATCCTGTTCTCAGCCATCATCAGGTAGTGCTGTACTGCTGCTGCCACCACGCTGCTTGGTCAGTTCTGTCAGTTTCCAAGGCCAAAGAGATCGGCTGCCTCATTTATGGATTTCATTTACCCAATGTCTGTGGGGACTGAATTACACTGTGTTGATGATTATATAGGGGTGACTGTAATATAAAATATTTCACTTACGATACCTGCAGCATTTTGTCTATATCTGGAGTGCCTGTAGCCTGAAAAGGAAACAGGAAGAGAGGTCAATAGTTTGAGTATATCTCGCTGAACTACAGATCTACAGGGGCAGTTCTTTATAAATCCACAAAACTTTTACAGCTTTTTGAATGTGCCAGAGCCTCAGGTGAGAGGTTTTCACATGTTTAACCATTTTTAAAGTGTTATTATTCAGACTGCATCTCTGTGACTGCACAAGCACTTCCAGGGCAAATAGAGGCATTTAAACTCACCTACAGGTGAGCAAGGTGAGCTGAGCAGGGAGCAAGTGGCTCGCACACAGAGACATGCACAGAGACAAGCACATGGCATGTGTCTGGCATGTCCACCAAGTCCGGAGGGTAGGAGGGTAGAAAAATAGTGAGCATCAGTTTGGTAGTGCAGTAATACAATGTCTAACAACATGGTTGCAGTGTGTGTGAAAAAATCAATAAATTATGTTTGGAAGGGTTGCTGATGAAATATAATGGCAGCAATATGTATGCAGTAAAAACACAACAAATACCCCCCTCCCCATAGAATGCAATAAATGTATTCAAATGGACATAATCTAGTATAAGCTACAAAATGTTATGCTGGAGGTATGTAATCTAAAGAAAATTCTGAACATTGAACAATAAGACGGGACTGATAAGATCTATTTAACTAAATCCCCTACACTAAGTACTCCCCAACACTCTACTGCCAGTCCAGCCCTTAAAAAGTATCCTAGAGATGATGCTATTGCAGATAATGAGCAACCCAGTATTTCATCAGGATTTCACACTCAAAAGATATATCAAAGCATACTGGTACTGAAAAGGATGATACAATGTACTCCATAGGCTCTGGAAAAGGGTTTAGAAAGGGGAGACGAGCATTATATGCACAGGACATAACAACTTCAAATAGGTTTAACCTATTAGAAACTCATTCTAACACTGATGAAAACCAAGTGGGTATTCATGAGCAGGTGCACAAATAATTAAGAAGTGTGACACCATTATTTGCCAGGGGCACAAAAAAAATAGGATGGCTTTGTGCTACCCTGGGGCATAAAATGCTGATATAAAGAAATTCATTCCAAAAGTGGTACGTAACCAAGTGATGACAATTCATGCAGGTACCAATAATGTTGGAGTAAATCATGAAAAAGACATTTGCCATGAAATAATTGAAACTGCACAACTAGTAAAACAACAAGATGCAATGCCCATTATCTCTGGTTTCCTTTCAGTGCCAAGGGCAACCCATGAAAAAAATCAAACAATTAAAATGATTAACACAAGAATGAAAGCTGGTGTTTAACAGAAAACATTACATTTTTAGATTCTTGATATCTGTTTTATAAAGGTAGTCACTTGTACTGTCCTGATGGACTACATCTAAATAAACATGGTGTAAAAATGTTGGGGAACTTAATTAGGAATAAAATGGAATCAGTTCATTTAAACTGAATATGAAGGTACAGTAGAAGGGGTACATACATCACACAAGCCCCCAGTGAAAATACCACAGAAGTCCATACTCAGCCATATAATAAGTGAAAAGAAATCCTCAATAAAATGCTTACTAAGTAATGTCAGAAGCCTGCAAAACAAGTTTACTGAATTTCATGGAATATTACATAATACCAAAATGGATATTGCTTTAGTAACGGAAACCTGGCTGGATGACAAGGATGATTGGGGAAAATATATTAATTGATATTCTATGATCAGGCTGGACAGAAAGCATAAAAAAGGAAGAGGACTAGCTGTTTACTTAGCCAAAGATCTAATATATACGGATAGTACCTCTAAAATAATAATACCTGATAGCAAAATGGAGACAATTTGGTTACAATTAAAAAATGGGTCAAATAATGATGTCATACTAGGTTTATGTTACAGACCCCCTGACTCTTCTATTGACATACAATATACAATAATGAAACAACTTATGCATGCAAAGGAATTAGGGAACCTAATATTAACAGGCAACTTCAACTTCACAGATACTGATTGGCTCAATTGTGCAGGAAGAACAAAACCCAGCAGAGATTTTTTAGAATTATGTATTGAAATTAATCTTACTCAACATGTATCTACACCTACTAGACTAAGTAATATATTAGACCTAGTCCTAACTAGCGAAGGTGTATATATTACTAAATGCAATGTCATTGCCCCAATAGGTAACAGCGATCATGCATCAGTTCAATTTCATTTTGACACATCTACCCCTGATATTAAGGGATGTACTGAAATCTATCTTTATAAAATTGCCAATATTAATGAAATAAATAGAAAGTTATCAAACATTGATTGGTAACCCATGTTGAACAACAAATCGATTAATGAGGGCTGGGATTATATTACATGTATTATACACTCAACTATGGCACAGCATGTTAAACACATAAAAAATGTAATAAAAGTGGCAGAAAACCAATATGGCTGAAGAAGAGTATTTACAAATTAATAAAAAAGACGAATAAAACATATGGACAGTACAAGAGAAATAACTTGGATATAAATTGGAGAAAGTTCAAACTATTATAAAAAATTAAAAAAAAACAAATAAATACGATCAAAAGGGACTTTGAGGTCAATTTGGGAAAATCAGCAAATAAATCAAACAGTAAACAGTTTTATAGTTGCATAGATTCTTTAAAAAATCAAATAATGATCTTGCCTCAATTGAAACTGAGGAAAAAAAAAATTGACAGATCCATTGGAAATAGAGAACACATTCAATAAATATTTTAGTTCAGTATACAGCAGGGATGGCCCTGCACACTTGAATAACCAAATTGAAATGCAGTATGGCACTTACTGTTTCTCAAAGGAAGAAATAATAGCTCAAATTGATCAACTAAAAACTCATGGTGCTCCAGGTCCTGATAATATTACCTCAAACATGGTAAAATTAATGAAGCAACATATCTGGATTCCTCTGAAAATATTATTTGAGAAATCTTTAAATTCTGGACATGTCCCTACTGAATAGAAATCTTAAAGTATCATCCCGGTACACAAGAAGGAAATAAAACAAGCACTGTAAACTATAGACCCATTAGCCTTACATATATATCAAGTAAGATTCTGAAAGGGTTGATTAAAGTTAGAATACTGGACAGATTTGGTGAATTTCCAATATCTGACTACTATCAACATGGTTTCATAAAAGGGCATTCTTGCAGTACTAATATGATTTGCTCTTATGACAAAATAAGCAAACATCTAGATGTGGGAAAGTCAAATGGATGTAATACTGTTTGATTTCAGCAAGGCATTTGGCCTGGTCCCACACTGGGCTGCTATTAACAAACTGGAGAAGTGGGGCATTAATAAACATATAATTCAATGGGTACAAAACTGGCTGAAGGAGAGGACACAGAGCATGTCTATAAGAGGTTACTTATCTGAAAAAGAAAAAAATGATTAGTGGCGGTACCCCAGGGCTCTGTTCTGGGCCCTATAATTTTTCAGATATTTATAGTTGATTTGGATGAAGCAGATAATAATGAGATTGTTAAACATGCAGACAACACTAAGCTTGGAGGCCCATGTGACAATTTTGAAGATATTCGGTCAGTACAAAAAGACATAGATATCATAGTTGGTTGCACACTTAGGTGGGGAATGTCCTTGAATACTGACAAGTGTGGGGTTATACATTCAGGTAAAAAAAATCAGCAACACACATATACTCTATACAATAAAATATCTAATCAAACAAGACATGAAAAGGATATGGGTATTGTGGTTGATGACAAGCTAGAATTCAAACAACAATGTTCCAGGATTATTGCTAAAACAAATAGAACTATACTGGCTATTAAAAAAAATATTTAAAGCAGATCACCCACAGTACTATTACCTCTGCATTTGTCATATGTTAGACCCCAAATGGATTATGATAGCCAACACAGCAATAGAGTCAAGCCATACAAAGACAAAGGTACTGGATTTTAGGAGGGCTGACTTTGTCAAAATTGGTGAGTGCTTAAGGAATGCACTAGCAAATGGGCAGGAAGGAGGGGTGGAAGAACAATGGGGAATAATAAAAACTGCCATCACAGAGGTATCAAGCTTTTGTGTAAAGCAAATAAAGCAAATAAACAAAACGAAATGAGGTAAGAAACCACTATGATTCTCAAAGGAAGTGGCAGTGAAGGTTCAAGAGAAAAAGAAAGCATTCAGGAAGTACAAGGAATCACAGAAGGAACAGGACACAGAACTGTATCAGTTAAAGCAAAAGGAAGCTGGGAAGGCAGTCAGAACAGCAAAGGCCCAAACTGAGGAAAAGATAGCCAACTCAGTTAAGAAGGGGGATAAAACCTTTTATAGGTACATCAGGGAGCGAAGGAAGACCAAGGGAGGGATAGTGAGGCTTAATAAAGGGGAGGAGGGTGGGCAGAGGGTGACTGTGAAAAGGCAGAGATACTAAACAAATATTTTTGCTCAGTATTTACAAAGGACGAGGGGGAGGTACCTAAAACAAACAGTAGAAACACTCTGGATACAGAAGTTGATACCAGCCCATTTACAGAAGAAAGGGTTCTGAAAGAACTCTTAAAACTGAAGGTGGACAAAGCAATGGGGCCTGATGGATTCATCCCAGAATTCTAAAAGAACTAAGGTAGAACTAGTGACACCACTGACTACCCTCTTTAACAAATCATGGGAGGATGGGGTGGTACCGAGGACTGGAGGAGGGCAGATGTGATTCCCCTTCTCAAAAGTGGGAGCAAGGCAGAAGCAGGAAACTACAGACCCGTTAGTTTAACCTCAGTGGTAGGGAAAATGATGGAATCACTTCTGAAGAAAAGAATTGTTAAATATCTAGAGGTCAGAGGGGCACAGGACCCAAGGCAGCATGGATTCACAGTGGGAAGGTCATGCCAGACAAATCTGATAGATTTCTTTGACTGGGTGACCAAAGTAGTTGATCAGGAAGGGCTGTGGACATGGCCTACGTAGACTTTAGCAAGGCATTTGACACAGTCCCACACAAAGATTAATATACAAGTTAGCCAGCCTGGGAGTGGGTCCCAAGATGACAGCCTGGGTAAAGAATTGGCTGGAGAATAGGACACAGAGAGTAATAGTAAATGGAGTCCACTCTGAAAAAAGGGGGTTACTAGTGGGGTACCGCAGGATTCAGTATTAGGACCGGTCCTCTTCAATGTCTTTATAAGCGACATTGCAGAGGGACTGGAAGGAAAGTATGTCTCTTTGCAGATGGCACAAAGATCTGCAACAGAGTTGATGCACAAGGTGGGGTGGAAAGGATGAGAAGGGACTTGGCAAGGTTAGAGGAATGGTCAAATGTATGGCAGCTTAGATTCAATGCTAAGAAGTGCAAGGTAATGCACCTGGGAAACGAAAACCCAGGGGAAGAGTACACAATGGGGGGTGAGATACTAACAACAACAAAAATGGAAAGGGACCTGGGGTAGTCATATCAGATGACCTAAAGGTGGGCAAGCAATGTGAGAGGGCAGCAAGGAGGGCTGGGGGGATACTGGGATTCATAGGGAGAGGCATCACCACTAGAAAACAGGAAGTTATTATCCCTCTGTACAGACAGCTAGTGAGACCCCATCTGGAGTACTGCGTGCAGTTCTGGAGACCCAATCTCAGCAAAGACATAGACAGAATGGAAGCTGTCCAGAGGAGGGCAACTAAAATGGTGCAGGGCCTGCACCGGAGGACATATGAAGAGAGACTTAAGGATCTTAATAGGTATAGCCTTGAGGAAAGGAGGGAGAGGGGGGACATGATAGAAACTTTCAAGTACCTCAAGGGAATCAACAAAGTCCAAGAGGGTAGCATCTTTCAAAAAAAGAGGTGTGCAAGAACAAGGGGGCACTATTTGAAGATAGAAGGGGGGCGGCTCAGAGGTAATTTAAGGAAGTATTTTTTCACAGAGAGGGTTGTGGATGTATGGAACGGCCTTCCAGAGGAGGTTGTGGAGTCACAAACAGTGGTGAAATTCAAGCAAGCATGGGACAGTCATAAGGCAATTCTAGGGGGTGGGGTAGGAAGAAGTAGGCTGCTGGTTAACTAGGATCTGCAGCTTATCCATCAGGTAGGGGAATGGGCAGACTGGGTGGGCCAAGCGGTCCTTATCTGCTGTCAAATTCTATGTTTCTATGTTTCTAATGGAACCCATACACAAGAAATTAAATTAATAGATAAGAGAAGGTACAGCAGGCATTCACAAAATCATTCAAAACATTAAACGCTTACACCTACGAAGAAAGATTGAAACATTTGGGATTACATAATCCTGAACTAAGAAGAAGGAGGCGGGACATGATGTTTTACTATGATATCATGAATGACCCCTCTTTAATGACTGAATTAAACATTGCCTATAAATCTGATCACTTTGACAGATGGGGTCATCCTTTACAGGTTACATTGTAAAAGTACACATCTAAGAAATGGAAATTCTTCTACACAGTAAAATCTTCAAATTTATGCAATTGATTACGCAAAGAAATTGTAATAAGTAAAAATAAAGCATTCTTTAAAAGAAATCTTGACAGACGTATAAGTAATGAGAGCAACTTGAATTATTATGTCCTGTTTTAACTGAAGCTACTTATGGGCTTTGACCTTCTCTGCTCCACATCTTTCTACTGAAAATTCTAGTGAAACTTCAGTCTAACAAATGTTAATGTTCTCTCCTCAAAATGGCAGGGTCCAGTGTGCAGAGTACAGTGAATCTTTGGCTAGTGGGTTAGAGCTGTGAGCTAATTGACCATTCCTGTCAGTGGCTCGAGCATGCACTCCACATTTAGGCTTTCAGCCAGGAGTTTGCCTTGGTTGATATGTAGAGACTCAGCCCCACAATGCATTATACCTAAAGATCACCTTGACATGGAACTTGTGGTAGGCCAGATTTCTTTCTAACCAACTCCCAATTCACCAGCGAGGTGACAGCTATGAGTATTTAACCTGATGTTCCCTCAGGCTATGCCCCAATCTATATCAATGTCATGCTATCTCTAACAGAGGAGAAAATTTCCAGATGTAGAATCAACCCTTTACTACTTCATTCACCTAACTTTGAGCTGTATCTCAAGATGGAGATCAGCACATATTTTAAAATTAATAATGAGTCAATCACCTCGGTGCACATGGTTTGGGATGCCTTGAAAGCCTATGTTAGAGACTAGAAAATTAGCAGCACTGCACATTTGAACAAATCTGGAAAAGAAGAAGTGGCAACCCTCACCATTAAACTCAAAGGACTGAAGAATAAATATTATGCTAACCCCAACCATTAGGGGTGTGCGAGTAATGAACAGTATTTCTTGAATACCGCAAATAATGCACTACAGTATTCATTATTTAGATCCGAATTATGATTAGTGCCACAATTCCTAACTGTCTGTTTGGAAATACTTTAAAAAAATGAACAGCCCCTATAGTTCTTCCCAGCCCTAATCTTTAAATCAAAGCCCCCCAGCCACCCACCCTCTGTTAGGAAACCCAATCCTACCCCCCTCCTTCCCTCAGCACCACAATTTAATATTTTAACTCGGAAAACCTCCCATGATGGGCGACTGGCACAAACTGCCCACCTCCACAGCCAGCTGCCATCTAAGTACTCATTTGCTCTTAAAGAAAACTAATTTTCCCCCAGCTGGCAACACCCACAAGCCACCCTCTTCCCACCAGCACCCAGTACCTAATTCCTGGATGCATCTTACTGTCATAACAAGATGACTGACACAAACCCACCCTTCTTCACAGCTGGCCAACTGCTACAGAATGAAAGTGCTCATGCACTTGCTTGTTCTGTATAGTGAAATGATTAGCTAAGCACTTCCATTCTGTAGTTGTTGGCTGGCTGTGGATGAGGGCAGGTTTGTGCTGATTGGCTTCTTGTTATGACAGTAAGATACATGCAAGAACTGGATGTTGCTGAGTGCTGCCAGCTGTGGGGGGAATTTATTTTCTTTACGCACAAATGAGCACTTAGATGATGACCAGTAGAGATGCAGTGAAGTTTAAATTCACCTGCAAAGTTAACCCTAAGTGGGCAACTTTGACTTCACATAACACTATGTGAAATTTCCATTAAAAAGGCGAAATTCACCCTTATTGAACCTTGCGTTGTGCACTTTGCGTTCAATTCAGGTTACAGTTTGAGAAGGCGAAGTTGGCAAGAAACAGCCCACATATCATATGTCTGACAGTCTGCAGGTCACATGATGCAGGCAGGAAGTTAATCAGGCAAGATAGCGAACTAGTTTCACTTTCCCTAGCCCTGTGTTAGAAAAGGAGCTTTTTGAGAGTGTATGCATATTGCTAGTTAAATATTTACTCAGTGTTTCTGTTTACTGCCATATTTCTACTTTTGAGTTTTACCCCTTTTGATATGATATTCCTGAGTCCTGATTTTACTGTTTTTCTCTTTTGTTTATTTCAGTATACTTGTATTCATTTCTTTTTCCAAATGGAGAGAGGTGGTTTTCCTGTGGGGATTCGTGGTGGTCATCTTGGCCCAAGGATGCATGGTGATGGTGTTCGCATCAACTATGTGAACTTGTTCCCATCCAGTGCTCCCCTCCCAGTAAATGTTGTGTCCACTGGCAGTGGAGTTAGTGGTGCCAGCCAAGCAGCACTGGTGGCACCTAGCACTGCTCCCCCCACCACTGGCCAAGGCTCAAGAACAGCAGAAACAGGAACACTAGCGACAGGAACAACAGCAGCAGCAGCAGGTTGTTCCCCCCTCAACTGTACAGCAGTCTATGACATCTGGGCCCCCCCCCATTGCCTGTGCCTGGTCCTCCACGTAGCTCGGCAGTGTGGCATTTCTTCGTCACACTGCAAGGTGATCCTAGTGTGGTTAAATGTAATATCTGTGGAATACTGGTGCGGCATGGTCAGAAGGGTATGCATCTGGGAACAGGTGGCCAGGGAACTCACCTGACTGTCCACTACCGTGCAGAGTGGGAGGCCTAGGTGGCTGAAGTACCAGGAAATGCTCCAGCAGTGCAAGAGGTGTCAGCACAGCCTCAGCCTGCATGGCGTGAGAAGTGCAGCAGAAGGGAACGGGAACAAGTGGCAGCTTCTGCATCTGCACACGAGTGCAACCCAGCTGAAAGCCCGGCCACACTGGCAGATCTTGGCCTACTGTGGAATGAGGTTGACCACCTCAGTAACATGGTCGACACAATGCAGCAGCAGTTGGACTGAATGGAGGGTCATCAGCTGCAAACAATGGCTATGCTCCAACCGCTGATTAGTCAGAACCAGGCCCAGCTGTCTTTTTGTTTTCTTTCTAACTTGTATTGTGTGTTCTGTGTTTATTTTTCCTAACTTTCTTCCCTGCCAATAAATATTAAAAACACACCCAAAAAATCATTAAAAAATCCTGTCCGGCGTGTTCCTTCTTTTCCTACTTAATAATCTTTTTACATACAGAAAACGTATTTACATTTTTTTCACAGTAATGTTTTCTTCCTGTTGTATTATGTTAAAGCCTGTACCTATGCTTAAAGCCTAAAGGTATAGGTAAAGCCTAAAGCCTATACCTATACTGTTTTATTCTATTTTCAGTTGTCAGTTGCCTATACCTTTACTGTTTTATTCTATTTTCAGTTGTCCCTTATCTACTACCATCCGTTCCACAATTAATGTGAATCTATATTATAAAATGTATTTATTTATTTATTTTAACATCAGTTTAACAACCTTTGAGCCAGGGGCTCATTTACAAAGGTACCTCGTCACATAGAGGACAAAAACAGCGGTACAATAGACAACAGATAATCAGAAATACAGGTTCACAATAGGTGTCAGTCAAAGTTACAGGCATTTCTGAGACATAAATAATGCATACAGGTGAATTAGGCATAAAAGACAGTGGATAAAGGAAGATTGATTAAGAAGACGGATAGCAGAGGATGAGAGGAGGACACCAGAGAGAGGAGAGTAGACAAGTGAGGGTGGCCTAGTAGGGAGGAAGAGAGCTGCTCAGTGAGCATTGTCAGGGAAATGGTTATTAACGAAAGGTCAAATGTGGCAACTTGCCATTGGGCAAAAAGTGTCACCTGACCATTCATTAATGTCCCAGTACTAGGGCTGTGCGAATGCCTTTTTTCGAATATTTGGCCAAATATTCGGTATTCGGTTCTGAAATATTCGGTATTCAGTATTCATATTCGGGTGGCTGGGAGGGGGCTATTTAAAAATAAAAGAGCACCCCCCCTCCTGGCCAGCATTAAATAAATGTTTTTAGCCCTGGTGTCTAGTGGTCCCAACTCACCCCCCTGACTGATCGTCAGTCTAAAATAAAGAATCCCACCTCCCAGACTCTCAGCAATATTCCTTTCCATTCCCAGTGCCCCACTCAGTCCCCAAATATATAAAAATAATTCCCTAATTTCCCTGGTGGTCCAGTGGACCTCCCCCCTGCCCAATCGTGGGCATATGTAAAATATAAAATCCCTGGTGGTCCAGTAGACCCCCCCACCCGATCGCGGGCATAAGTAAATTAAAAAATCCCTGGTGGTCCACTAGACCTCCCCTCCCTCGCCTGATTGTGGACATAAGTAAATTAAAAAATCCCTGGTGGTCTAGTTGAACCTCCCCCCCAATCGCCCGATCGTGGGCACACACATATGGAATGACCCTGGTGGTCCAGTGGTACCCCCTCCCCACCCACCACTTCAGTACCCGCCCGCTACATCCCCCAGTCAGTAGTGGATGGCAGCACCTACCCAAGCTGTCCGGCCACCTGCTGACTGACCAGCCAAGGTTGGCTGTATGCCTATTGGTCCACTGCATGGGCCAATGGGATGCAGTCAAACTGTACTACCAGATCCCGATGTGAATCATTCACAATTCAGTACTGTGTGTACAGTTGAACTGCGTGTATTGTGCAGTGGACCAATAATGGCAAGAACTACGCTGTCAGTCGACAGGCAGCCAGGCGGTTGAAGTGGTGCTGCTGCCTGCTGCTGACTGAGGCTGAAATAACGGGGAGTACAGGTGGGCGGGTGGGGGTGAGGCCACTGGACCACCAGGCTCATTCCATATATGTGCCCTCGATCGGGAGATGGGAGGGGGTTCACTGAGACCACCAGGGATTTTTATTACTTATGCCCGTGAGGGCGAGGGGGTGAGGTCCACTGGACACCAGGGAAATTAGGGAATTATTTTTATTTTATATATTGGGGACTGGGAAGTCTGGGGGATTCTTATTTTGGACAGGCGATCGACTTGGGGGTGGGACCACTAGACACCAGGGCAAAAATATTTATTTATTGCTGGCCAGGAGGGTGGGAAATACTTTTTTGTCCTTGTGCAGGGCCGAATACCGAATACCAGCCGAATAGTGGACTGTTCGGTATTCGGTTCCGAATATTTGGATAGTCCATTATTCGTGGTATTCAGAAAATAATATTCGGTATTTGCACAGCCCTACCCAGTACACCAACTGCTGGCATGCTGATTGTAAAAACCTTTTTAATTTTTGCTTTTTACAATTAGATTGCCCATTTTATAAGTGTGATAACCCACTCCAGCCCATGGATGTATCAGGGCATTAATGCACTTCACTACCGACTGCTTTAAGTCACTCGGGCAATCCATCATGCGTCACAATGCTCCCAGGGTGTGTATTAATGCCCTGATGCACCCATTGTCTGTCATTGGTTATAGGAAATTCTGGTCAAACATCAAAGATATAATTGGAAGTGACCCAAAAATCCCACCTACTATGCTAAACTTGGGTGGCACCCCATCCTTGACCCAATCAATATTGCAAATACCTTTAATGGTGCCTTAACCGATCTAAGCAGCATCCTTCTGTGTGATTTTTTTTGACACTACCTCTGAAAAGTCTCAGTATCTCCCTGAGAACAAGACAAATAAGCCTCCCCCTTTCTACTTTAAGAAGGCCTTTGTGGCCCAGGTAAGGAAACTACTAAATAAGGTGCTGGGCAAGTCATGCCACAGTGGTGATTCTCTATACCTCAATCTAATTACATTCACCTTACAGGAAGTACTCCCACCCATCATCAATATATTTAACCTCTCTCTCTCTCTCTGACCCTATTGCAGTTCTCTCAAATATGGAAAACAGCTCTTGTTACACCAGTTCATAAATCTGGTGACCTCACCCGGCATAGCAATTATAGGCCTATATATATCCTCCCTTCCCTTTCCAAAGTACTTGAGCGAATTGTCACCAACCAGCTTGGGGATTACCTCGATAAATACTCCCTTCCTTGTCAACAACAACATGGTTTTAGGAAAGGACACAGCACCACCACTGCACTTCTACAGTTTAGCACCTTTATCCAGCAATCATTTGATCAAGGCGAACTTGTAGGTGCAGCCTTTATAGATTTAACGAAGGCATTCGACGTGGTTAACCACCCACTCCTTCTCAGACAACTATCTGAAACCGGTCTCTCCCCTGTCACGCTGCCCTAGTTCAGAAGCTATCTTGGTGACAGATCTCAACGTGTGAAGATATATAATGTAGTCTCGGAGAAGAGGCCAGTACGATCTGGTGTACCTCAGGGATCAATTCTAGGCCCACTCCTTTTCAGCATCTTCCTTAACAACTTGCCATCTGCATGCCACCAATGAACCCTGCTTTATGCAGATGATGCTGTCATCTACTGTTCCTTGTATATATGTAAATTGTTGTATATAATCATTTCATGTCATTGTATTGCTGTTTCTGCTATTCTTGTCTATGTAATAATACTTGTATCCTCATTTGTATGACCACTCAGGTCCATCTTGTAAATGAGCTTTGCTCAATGATGTTCGCCTGAATAAATAAAGATTTTGATTGATTGATTGATCTTTGCAAGCCACTCGAACTCTAACCTGCTTGAATGCAATCTACAAAACGGTTTCATAGAAGTTGAGCACTGGTTTAGTAAACATAAACTGGTGCTAAACTATAAGAAGACAAAAGTTATGTTGTTTTCATCCACCCGCAGTAAACACAAATTATATGCATTTACCATCAGAAATAACCAAGGTACCCCCCTCAAACAAATACAGCACTTCAAGTACCTTGGGGTTACCCTTGACAGTCACCTTACCTATGCTCCCCACATGGAGAATGTTGTTAGTGCTGTCAGCACTAGAATTGGCCTAGTCTATCAACACAGGAGGAGTCTAACTCCTGAAGCATTTAAACTAGCAATTCACAGTCTGGTGCTATCGATCATCAATTATGCCCTAGTCATTTACGGAGCAGCTTCCACTAACACACTGTAACTACCTGACTATGTACTACTGTACTGCTATGTAACCTGTCTTTCTCTGTTTGTAATACTTGTGACGTGGAACCTTTGTAAAGGAGTCTCTGACTCAAAGGTATTTCCGAATCTCCAATAAACAATAAAACTCTCAAGAGGCTCACTGTTGCACTAAATAAGATGTGTAGACTTCTTACCGGTGCCTCCAGGTTCACCCACACTTGTGAGCTCTGTGCTCAGGCTGAGTGGCTCCACTTAAGTGGAAGAATTCAATATCAAACACGCCTTCTTGCAAAAAAGGTGCTCCTTGGGCTCATGCTGCCAGGAGTGGAATGCCTCCATAACAAATCCCTTAAGATCCAACACATGCACACCTCTTCTAGCAAACTCCTCCTTATCCTGAGGTGCCAGACTGCTCAATGACAATGTTCCTTTCTCTTCAGAGTGCCTTTCTGGTTCAATGGCCTGCACAATGAACTGGCTAATCTAACAAAACTCAACCAGTTCAAACATCAGCTCCGATAACACCTCTTAAATGAAAACTCCTCTGATTGCATCCCCTAACTTACAGGTCCCCCAATTTCACCTTTTCTCCCCTGCTGTACTCTCTCTCTCTCTCATCCTATCAAACCCCTCCTGTTACCCCCGCCACCCCTCTCCCCACCCTAAACTCCAACCTTGACAAAGCCTTTTGACTGCTACCTTCTCTTCCATGAACTCTGAATTCCCTCACTTCCTCCCATAATTTCTTCACTTCTCTCCTTCTTATTGTCACTGATGATTAGATGTATGTTAAGACAATAACACTTGTAGTTGAAGTATTTTTCTGCAACTTGTCTGATTTAAAGTATTTCTTGTAACCTGTCTGATTCCCCGTGTCTGCTTGTTACCCATCCCTGATGACGTGGATCCTTTGTAAATGAGCTGCCTGGTGCTCAAAGGTATTTGTAATCCTAGGTTGAATAAATAAAATAAATAAAAATAGCATACTTACTCCCTATTTTTAGATATGAAATAATAGATGTAGTGGTCCTTTTAATATTGTTCAGATCTGGTTTTCATCAGTATACCCAGCTGTTTTTGAACACCTACTGCTCCATAAGGTCATGGTGGTGTACGTGTCCTGCTGGATTACATGCTAGTTAATTTTAGTCACAACAGAAATGACTTTAAATAATAAATGTACAGAAACCAGTGGCAATACTGATGAAAACTGTCTGCAAGCCAGATTAAAAGTAGCACTCTATTTATCATTTCACAGAAAAATCATAGATCTCCCGTAAGAAGGCAGAATTCCTGTCCAGGGAGATTGCTGTCACTCAAAATTGACCAGCCCAGCTTTTCAGAACTGTGGACAGGTTGTGCAACCCAGCCTGTCTCCAGCTCTGTAGAGCCTTTTCACAAGAGAAGTGTGATGAGATCACTCAATTCTTTGTGAATAAGGTGGCTGACATGAGATCAGTGATCTGACAGACACACTCTATGGGGGATGCTGTTGGTCGGCGTTCGGTCACGGTACCCCAGGCTTTCTGGAGTTCCTTTGACCTGCTGAAGCTCAAGGATATTATGCGGATTGTCCAGGGGATGTGCCTGATGTGCTGTAGTTTAGATCCGAATCCAACCTCCCTGCATTTTGGGGTGCATTGAGATCGTGGGCCCATTTCTGGCTCAAATAATCTGGTGCTCCTTAGAATTGGTGAGTTTTCTCACTCCTTGAAAGAAGCAGTGGTTACTCCCCTTTTGAAGAATGCTTCCTTGGACCCAGATGTTTTTGCCAACTACAGACCTATCTCTAACCTTCCCTTTATAGGGAAGGTTATTGAGAAGGTAGTGGCAATCCAGTTGGAGGACCACCTGACCATCCATAATATCTATGAACCTCTCCAGTCTGGTTTTCTTAAGAGGCATAGTACTGAGACTGCTGTGGTTCAGGTGCTCAATGATCTCCTGATGGTGAGAGATCGGAGACACCATTCTTTCTTGGTTCTGCTTGATCTTTCTTCAGCTTTTGGCACTGTAGACCATGGGGTTTTGCTCGAACGCCCGAGGACCATCTACAGACTGGCTGGTACAGTGCTCAGATGGTTTTCTTCTTTTTTATCTGGGAGAACACAGAGAGTGGTATCGGGGATTTTTTCCTCTGACCCTGTCTCTCTGCAGTGTGGGGTTCCCCAGGGCTTGATGCTCTCTCTCATGTTGTTTGCAGTGTATATGCCGCCCCTCGGAGACATTGTAAGATGGCATGGGCTGAGGTTTCAGTGCTATGCTGATGATACCCAGCTCTACCTGTCTTTTGCACCCGAACAGGTTGGTGCTGTCTCAGTATTTAATAACTGCCTTGCTGAAATCCATGACTGGATGAATTCGAGCTGGTTGAAGCTGAACTCAGGAAAGACTGATGTTATGGTGGTGGACCCAGGTCACAGGATCGAGAGGTTGAGGTCTGATCTGCCTTCTGGTTTATTCCTGAGGGGAGATCAGCTCCTTACCTCTGAACGAGTGCATAACCTGGGAATTGTACTCGATGACAGGCTGACCCTTCATCATCAGGTGTCAGCAGTCATTAAGTCTGCATTTTACCATCTTAGGAATATTGCCAGGGTGAAGCACTTGGTTCCATCCTGTGATTTACCTGTGTTGGTCCACGCCTTTGTGACCTCTTGCCTTGACTACTGAAACTCCCTTTACTTGGGGCTTCCTGGGGTTGATATCCACCACTTGCAGCTAGTGAAGAATGCTGCTGCCAGGTTGCTGACAGGGGCATCGAGAAGGATGCATATTACCCCTGTCCTGCATGATCTGCACTGGCTGCCTATACAGTGGCGGATTACCTTTAAAGTAAGTCTTTTGACCTTCAAAGCTCTGCACAGACTTGGCCCTGACTACTTGAAAGAGCTTCTGATTCCCTATATCTCTGTCCAACAGCTCCGCTCGGCTGATGAGGGGTTGCTAGAGGTTCCGAGGGTTATTTAAAAAATCGTCTGGGGCTCGGGCTTTTATGTTTGTTGCCCAACCCTCTGGAATTCTCTGCCTCGTCAGCTTAGGGAATGCAAGACCGTGGAGATTTTTAACCGCGAACTTAAAACCCATCTTTGGACTCAAGCTTACATGACTTGAGAGAACTGTTACTCTGATTTTATATATGTCTGCTGTTTTATATTGTTAATATTTCAGATAGTTGTGATCTGTTTTATACATGGCTTGCTTTATACTTATTTGTACAGTGCCTTGGCACTTGAAAGGCACTTAATAAATAAAGTTTTATTATTATTAGTATTAAAAAAAGGAGTACTGCAGTCGTAAATTGTGAAAAGAAGGGTATCATATAGACAAGTCAGTAGATAAGTACCAATCAAAAATGGAATACAAAAGTATAGGTAAAAATTGTCACCTGATTATTGCACTGCTGCTGTACTTGTCATGCTATATTACTTTTTTGTTGCTGTTGACTGTGTTAAGTTTTCGTAGCACACCCACAACTACAATCAAAATACACTACCATCACATACAATTACAACCCCCTAATAAAAAATTAAAAATCATGAAAAGTCCAGATTAAGAATAATCACGATAAACTGTTCAGAAAAGTTACAAGTATTTATTGACGCACTGCTAAAAGTGTGCACTTACAGCCAGAATTCTACATAAGTGTCCTAAGTGAAAAAATGGCTTACTGGCCCCTTTCTGCTGCTGCTGCTGTTTAAATGTCATAAAAAGTCCAGATGAAGAATAGTCACATGACAAACTGTTCAGAAAAGCCACAAGTATTTCTTGACACACTGCTAAAAGTGTGCACCTACAGCCAGAACTCTGCTTAAGTGTCCTAAGTGAGACAAAATTTGTCAATGCCGAATGTTTGCTTGCTGGCATTAGCATTGGAAATGCGGGAGTTAGACAGATGAAGAATAGGAATGGCAGTGAAGTATTGAGCTGACGCCAGGTCCACCCCCACCCTGCAGAGATGGACAGGCATTGAGGTGTGCCTTTGGGTCATCACCCATAATGCTCACGTCATTTCACCTCACCCTACCCTGCAGACACCGACAAGTGTCGAGGTGTGCCTTGGGTATTCAGGCTTTACAGTCAACCAACTCCATAAGGATATACACTGAAATTGGTGCAGTATAAGAGAATGGGGTGAACTTTGGGTCCGAAGAGTCCGAGGCACACCTCGATACCTGTCACTGGCTGCAGGGTGGGGGTGGGGGTGGAATGTCATGAGCATTACTGCTGACAGTCCCAAGTCACACTCCTGGTGCCTGTCGGTCTCTACAGGGTAGGGAGTTATGATGAGAAACCCTAATGCCCTGGGCATTTCTTGGTATTTTCACTCCAAATTTTCAACATGGGCTTTTTGTGACCCCAACGCATGAACAGTGACACTATCAGTTCATTAGCTGAAAGGTGATTTTGCACAGTGACTGCACCATTTGGTGCCACAGGTGTGAAAACACATTTCAGGCAGGATATGAAAAATTATAGCTGTACTGTTCATGAGGCAGTGTAAAAAAAAATGGTAATGTTGAAATTTTGGAGTGAAAACATAAAAAAATTGGTGAAGTCACAAGCGTGAGTAGAAAATGTGCAAAACACACCCATAATACAATTGTTCTGGGGATTTTTTAACACCACATTTTCAACATAGGCATTTTGGGACCTCCACTATGAACAGTGGCAGTGTGATTTTCTTAATCTGTTCCAAACATTGATATCGCACAGCTACTGCACCCATTGTGTGCCACGGGTGCAAAAACATGTTTTGAGCAGGATGTGAAAAATAACAGCTGTACTGTTCATAAGTTGGTGTGCAAAAATGACAATGTTGAAAATCTGGAGTAAAAATATAAAAAATTAGCGAAGTTACGAGCACACGTGGAAACTGTGAAATGCACGCTCATAACTTTTTTGTTGAGTCATTTTTTTGTAATTTGCTCACCAAATTTGCAACAAGGGCTTTTTGGGGCCTCTCCTTATGAACACTGTCACTGTGATTTTCTTAATCTGTCCTTAATGTTGATTTCGAACAGCGACCGTGCCATTGTGGCCATATGTCAGTTGGGGGCTGAGGATATAGCATGCACCAAGCAGGAAAGGGATCTTTGGGTTATCATCTCTGATGACCTCAAGGTAGGGAAACAGTGTGACAAGGCAGCAGGTAAAGCAAATAGGATGCTGGGATGCATAGGCAGGGGCATCACCAGCAGGAAAAGGTAGGTCATAATTCCACTATAGAAGACACTAGTGAGGCCCCACCTGGAGTACAGTGTACAGTTCTGGAGACCTTACCTACGTAAGGACATAGGGTAGAGAAGGTTCAGAGGAGGGCAACAAAGATGGTGCATGGATTGCATCACAAGTCCTATGAGGACAGGTTGAAGGAACTGAACATGTACTCCCTGGAGGAGAGGAGGAAGAGAGGGGATATGATAGAGACATACAAGTATCTTACAGGGAGGAACAGGGTGCAGGAATACACTATTTTTAAGTGAAAAAGATGCTCCAGAACTAGAGGACATGGGATGAAGTTGGAGGGAGGACGATTCAGAGGAAACGTGAGGAAGAATTTCCTCACAGAATGGGTGGTGGACAAGTGGAACACACTGCCAGAGGAAGTAGTGGGGGCTGAAACAATCACGGGATTTAAGAATGCATGGGATAGACATAAAGGAATTCTGGAGGTCGGGGTAAGGGGCAACAGATTCTAGGAAAACATAAACTGAACTTACAAGCTCAAATGGGCAGACTGGGTGGGCCATAGGCCCTTATCTGCCGACACTGTCTATGTATCTATGTGCGAAAACACATTTCAGACAGCATGTGAAAAATGACAGCTGTACTGTTTATAAGAAGGTGTGCAAAAATGGCAATGTTGAAAATCTGGAGTTGAAATATAAAAAATTCTCGAAGTTATAAGCGTGTGTGGGAACTGCGCAATGCATGCTTGTAACACAGTCATTTTTTTGAATTTTTTCACCAAATTTGCAACATAGGGTTTTTTGGAGCACACCTCATGAACAGTAACACTGTCATTTCACTAATCAGTCCTGGAAGGTGATTCCATGCAGTGAACGTGAAATCACCTTTTGAGACTGAATAATGACATAGCAGTGATTGAGTTCATGAGGTGGGGTCCCAAGAACCCCATGTTGAAAATTTGGGGACAAAATTCACAACAATGGCTGAGATAGCCACCTAAGTTGAAACACCCCCTATTTATGCCATTATACAGCTTACCAGCATTTCTTCAGTTCATAGTCGGCTTTGAAGAGTGCAGATGTGTTCCTGCTCTACCGAAGATCGTCGCACCAGACTCTGGAGGTAAGTATGGGGTTGGGGGGGTGCAGAGAAGTGGGGTGTGCAGAGGGTGGGTGCAGGTTGGGCGAGGGGACCTGATGGTGAGGGACTGTTTCTGTGTTTCAGGTTATTAAAAAAATAAAGATAAAAAACACTGTGGACAGTTTTTTGGTTTTTACAGGTGTTTGGGGGGGTCATGTTAGCCACACTGGGGTGGGCTCCCAGTGTGGCAAACAATGGGGGTGGAGCAAGGGCAAGAAAATGCCAATATGATGGAAGGGTTAAACATGCTGACAGGGGGATTGGGCACTGCACCAGCAAGCATGTCTGTGTTTGGGGGGGATGATGCTGAGGTGGATTGGGCACCCCTCTTGGCAGACTGGGGCAGGGCACTGAAGCCAATGGGGATTAGGCCCCCCATCAGCAAACGTGTCTGTGTTGGGGGGATGATGCCGAGGTGGATTGGGCACCCCCACAACAGACAAAACACAGCAAATGGGAACATTTGCCAATGGGGATTTGGCTCTCCCATTGGCAAATGAACTGGAGAGGGGGCATGCTGATAGGGGGATTGGACACCCCCGAAGTCATCTTGCTGTGGACTGTAAGAGGCAGACGGCAACAGCCGCTGACATGTTTATTGAAATGTTACACCAAGTAAGGCATGCCCTGCAATGAGGGGGCACTCCCTCATTGCAGTGGTGAAATCATTTCAAGTTGGTGGCACGCTTGCAGACTACTGTCATAGCGAGCATGCTTCTTCATTGGTGACACACAGATAAGCCCCAAAAAGCAGTGGTGGCACTGGCCATAACACTGCCACACCTCCACAACCTGCTTCTCCAGCAAGCTGCCACAACATGTTTCTTGCACATGTGCGCAAGCAAACATAAAAATAGCTTGCTGGTGCCTGCTGCTGCTGCTGTTTAAATGTCATGAAAAGTCCGAATGAAGAATAGTCACATGAGAAATTGTTCAGAAAAGTCACAAGAATTTGTTGATGCACTGCTAAAAGCATGCACCTACAGCCAGAACTCTGCATAAGTGTCCCAAGTAAGAAAATGGCTTACTGGCACCTGCTTCTGCTGCTGTTTAAATTTCATGCAAAGTCCTGATGAAGAATATTCATGTGAGAAACTGTTCAGAAAAGTCACAAGTATTTCTTGATGCACTGCTAAAAATGTTTAAATTTCATGAAAAGTCCTGATGAAGAATATTCACGTGAGAAACTGTTCAGAAAAGTCACAAGTATTTCTTGATGCACTGCTAAAAATGCACTGCTAAAAACCTACAGTAAGAATGCTGCATAAGTGTACCAAGTTGGAAAATGGCTTGCTGGCAACTACTGCTGCTACTGTTTAAATGTCGTGAAACATCCTGATGAAGAATAGTCACATGAGAAACTGTTCACAAAAGTCACAAATATTTCTTGACACACTGCTAAAAGTGTGCACCTTGCTCCAGAACTCTGCGTAAGTGTCCCAAGTGAGAAAATGGCTTGATGGCGCCTGCTGCTGCTGCTGTTGTCCTGATCTATTCTGCTAATGATGATGTGCAGTGTGTTGTTAAATGATGATAGCCACAGATGAGCATGGGTTGAACTATAATTTGATGTTCTGGAAAACTCTTCTGCTACTCTGACTGAAGCATGCTGCCCTATTTGTGTATATTCATACCAACAATGGTAAGTTATTGTACGTGTCACTGTCATGTTTTATTCAGACACACTGCCATTTAATTTGTATTGAATCTTGTTTTTTTGTTGTAAGCAGTCTGTCATGTTTTTCCTTTGCAGAGACTCATCATCATACATATTGAATGTTTCCCCTTCACCAGTGTGTTGGCCATGGTTACATTCACATGCCATACATATGTGCTGCCATCTAGTGTGGTACTGTAAAATTTACATTTTTTCCAGGGGGGAAGGGTATTGCTGTGAGTGAGTGAATTATACTGTAAGCATTTCTCATTACTGTTCTTTTCTTTTACATTCTCAGCACACAGATTCACAACCGTAATGATGAAACCATGTTGCCGCTGCATGTTTTCCATGTGTGTCTGATTGTTGATTTTTGCTGTATGAACAATGTCAAGCCATGAAATGTAAGTATTTTTTTTTGGGGGGGGGGTTGCATGCACCATTGGAAAACAATTTTCATTAATATTTTTGTCTTCTTTCCAGGTCTTCAGTTTATCAAAACTGTTGTCTGTCTTGAGATTGGAATATACCACCCATCCACAGTACCTCGATGCTACCTGCAAACAGAAGAAGAAGAAGAAATTATTCTGAGTTCATTCCAGTACCCCATTCAGTATCAGTACCCAGTGGAGCTGTTCCTGTCTTTTGTTATATCCATCATCTGGTCTGCTTAACCTGCATTATTCAGCATCGGCATCACCATCATCATGACTAGGTACAAACATAGATGTGATTGTCCTACTTGGTATGTTGCACCAAAAAACGTTGAAGTGGTGTGATTCATGATTGTGAAGATGTCCATGAAGAACATGATTCGTCTTGTGAGTCGTGACATGAGTCATGAACTTGGCACTGGCATCGCTTCTCTGAGCACCAGAAACTGGATGGAATTGAGCTTTGACAAACAGTTGCAATTGAAAATTTGAAATGCCTACAGCTGCACTTCTCTGAACTGTACAATGTTCAAGCTGAGATAATATCTACTGGATTAAATAGAGGTGACTTTTTGTGAGGGCAAAGATTTGATTCCATCTGCTAGTAGGGCATCCTACAAAACATGAACACTAACAGAAGCATCGTACTGGACCAAGGAACTTGAGTGACGTGACATGATAACTGGGTGTCTTCCTGATTCGTAATGAAAACAAAGATTAAAAAAAAAACAGGGTTGGACCAAAAAAAGTTGAAGTGGTGTGATTCATGATCATGATGACCATGGAGAATGTGATTCATCATGACGTGAGTCATGAATTTGGCACTGTCAGCGCTTCTCAGAGCATGAGAAACTGGATGGAATTGAGCTTCCACACACAGTTGCTGTTGAAAATTTGAAATACCTATGGCTGCACTTCCCTGAACTGTACAACGTTCGAGCTGAGATAATATCTACTGGATTAAATAGAGCCGGCTTTTTGTGAAGACAAAGATTTGAGTCCATCTGCTAGTAGGGCATCCTACAAAATGTGAACACTAACAGAAGCATTGTACTGGATCAAGGATCTTGAGTGATGTTGCACGGTAACTGGATGTCCTCCTGATTCATGATGAAAACAAAGATTTAAAAAAAAAAAAACAGGGTTGGACCAAAAAAAGTTGAAGTGGTGTGATTCATGATCGTGATGACCATGAAGAAAGTGATTCGCCGTGAAGTGAGTGTAACGTGAGTCATGAATTTGGCACTGGCAGCGCTTCTCAGAACACCACCACTGGTACTCTGACCGCTATTGAAACATTCAAAGTCATCCTCCTCATACCTGTAGTAAATCTCTGGTGTCAATTCACAACTTTTACCTACATGGCTACTTGCTTTTACTTGACAACTGACTGGCAGATTTTATTTCCGATATACACACAGAATTTATTTCACACACTGCCTACACTAAGGGTAATACTGTAGACACTGCTGCTACCCATACAGATTCAAGGACCTTGCCTGGTCTAACCCTCTCTGATACAGTATTTTTTCCCTTCAAGGATTTTTTCTTTTTTTATTCATTCCACGTGATGTGATGTGATGGAATGCCCTGCCCACAGAGCCAAAGCTTATACTCTACTGACTAATGTGGCTTATGTGCCACAGGCACAAACACCTTTGCTTGACCGTGTCTTTGTGGGCATTTTTTTTAGATTACACAGAGTCAACAAGAAAAGAAACATGTTTATTGCAAAAAGTGAGTTTTCTAATTTTATAGGCTGCTAACAAATTCAAGACAATTCACAAGACAGTACAATGCCAGAAATACTGCCATAGATACGTTTCTTTATTATGTCTTTTTCTTTCAGTTAAATGCTATAATATGCAGTTAGAGACATTATTTGTGGTACTATGGGGAAACACATGGTGGTGGTACAGTGACAACAATTTCAACAGACTGAATACAGACAATTAACAGCAACATTATATTTATTCTGTTTTTGATGAATGGGAAGCTGAAAAACAACAACAGTGACTTTCAGATGGAAATTGAGCACTAAAGAGATGTAGCCACACAGGCATAACAAGACCTTAACCACTAACCAGTCTTCAGAAATCCAAAAGTGGAACAACAATCTCTTATTTTGTGTGGGGGGGGAGTTTACAGCAGTAGCTATATAGAAGCAGGAAAAAATACTGCAGATGGGCTAAGACATTAAGAGTACTGCTGTTACGGTGGTGCAATAAAATGTGTATCAATTTGTTTACAACACACACACAGATTAAATGTCAGGCACAGAAACTTTAACTGTTCAGTAAACTAATACAGTCTTTTAAAATGACTGAAAAAATGACCAGCAAACAGAAAAAAACTTATAAACAATGAAATGAAGTTGCACTGTGTGCACCTGAACACATAAATTATACAAAACTAGCCAACATAAGTTGGAAAAACTGCCGGTCTCACTAATCTCCCTTCTACGCCACAGATCCGTCTCTCCCCCAATGCAAACTTCTACAGTGTCTGTCAGTGCAGATACTGATTGTACTAAATTAGCATTAAATATTCACACAAAATCAATAAATGCTTGATGTTATAAATACATACAGGTATACTGCACTCAATGTATTAACTTTTGACACAAAATTTCGTGGCAAAAAAGCATTTTTAAAGGTTTTTTGATGGTTTGAATCTCACACCTCTGAGAGCAAACTGTCTCCAGCTTTCCACTACACACACCATGCAGAAATGAGGCTGTGTAAAACAATATAGAGCCCATGTGATCTTCAGTCCCATGAATCACTGCAAACACCTTAAAGAGCCAAAAAACTAGGTGAACTAACGTGAAGTCCATAGAGAATAACGGGAACTTTGCATTACTTTGAGATGTGAAGTTATACGCTTTGCTATGCTGAATACCACATGAAATTCGGATTCTATGCGAAATACTATGCGGAACGAATTTTAAGCACTTTGCCCACCTCTGGTGGCCAGCCATGAGGGCAGTTAGGTTGTGTCAGTCACCCATCGTGGGAGTTTTTCCAACTTAAAATATCAAATTGTTGGTGCTGAGGGGGAAGAAGGTGAGATTGGGTTTCTTAACAGGGGGTAGGAGGATGGAGGTTTTGATCTAAGGATCTGGGCTGGGGACGATGGTGAGGGACTTTTCTTTCTTTTTTTTTTTTCATGATCCCCCAAAATACCCAAATATGAATACTGAATACCCAGATATTTGGTGCTCAAATAGAATATTCATCCCAAATATTTGGGATAAGATATTCACGCACCCCTACCAACCATACCAACATAGAACTTTGTGGCATCCTATTAGTAAAATACAAGCCAACGCCATACTCCACCATCAAGCAGGACAGGTACTGACATTCACACAACATGGCTATTGGAGGTCTGGGGAGAATTTGAAAACTTATGGCCTTGTATCTGATCCACAAAAAAGAGGAAGGAAGCACTTATTTCACAGCAAGAAACCAGATGAAACTTGCACCTCAGATCCTCTCAAAATAAACTGTAACTTCCAGGAACAAGTTCCCTCGACCTCTGCCAAAGACTTCCTAATAAGTCTGCCCCAAGTACCACAACAATACAGAATAATCTTATGGAAGCAAGGCTCCCTTGGCAAGAGGTCCTAGAGGTCATTCTCTCCCTAGCTAGAGTTAAGGTTACCAAACCAGTATTTGAAAATGAAGGAGGTGCAGTGAATATGGTGAGGAGAGGGCTGGAGGAGTATGGATAAAGATAAACACAGTGAGTAATGTTTGTGAGGGGAAGAGAATTTGTTGCAAGACAGCAGAAGGAGTTGAAGAGGGTGCCCAGTCTAGTGCCCTTAATATGGTTTAAGAGGAATGTGAGAGAATGCTACTTCACTGAATGGGTGGTAGATGCCTGGACCAGACTGCCAGCAGGGTGGAGATGAAAACAGTGGGGGCTTCAAGCACATGTGGGATAAGCATAGCAGTATATTAGTAAATAGGCAGGGATGTTGGAGGGTCCTCAGAGAACAGTTAGGTTCTGTGGAGACAGATTAGGTAGGGAACATCTGGGCAGACTGGGTGGGCCAAGCAGTCTTTTCCTGCCAACAATTTGTATGTGAAAAATAGTCTGGAATCTGGCAAAGGGGGTTCAGTGTTAAAAAGTGCAAGGTAATGCACATAGGTTGTAAGAACCGCAGGGCTGTGTATAGTTTTGCAGGGATGAGGCACACAGTCTCAGATGAGGAGAAAGTCCTGAGGATGGCAAGGAGGTTCTTCAGCAGGAAGAGATAATTCTACCCCAGTACAGGTACACAGTGCATCCATGCCTGGAGTACTGTGTCCAGTACTGGAGCCATTACCTTAAAAAAGACATGAACCAGATGGAGGTGGTACAGAGGAGGGCTACCAAATGCTAAGGTTCATACTAAGGAAAGAATAGGAACCGGGGGCCATGAGCTCATTTGCATTCCAGCCATTACATATAATACCTTAAATCGGTACCATTAAGAATATATTTATCTAGACTGGCCTTAAATTCTTGTTTACTTTTGGCAAGTATTATATTCAGTGGCAAAGAGTCCCATAGGTTTACCATCTTTACAGTATATGAGTACTTCCTTAAACTGGTACTAAATCACTTCCCCTTCAGTTGTAGAGGATGTCCCCTGGTTTTCTATATTATTGTCTTTATACTCAATATTTAAGTCACACATGAGATTGGGATTCTGTAAGCCATCATACAGAAACAGAATATTGCCACGAGCTCTATGAGTTTCTAAGAACATGAGGTGTAAAGCCTCCAACCGACTACCGTATAAGAAATCATGATGTCACATGATTATTTTAGTGAACCGTCTTTGAACTTGTTCAAGTTTCATTCTTTCTGACATTTTATAAGGGTTCCAAACCGGAGATGAATAGTTCAGGTGTGGTCGTACATATGATTTATAGAAAGGAATGAGGACCCTACTTGAGCTAGATCTTATGTTTCTTTTACTGGACTATAGTATTCTGTTTGTGGCCTCACTAACCTGTAGTTCACTAGTGAGACCATTCATTTTATGTATACCCAAGTCTTTTTGCAGTTGGTCTTACAGATTGGGATTCCATCAAGATAGTAATTCTATTTCTTATTTGATCTACCCTGGTGCATAACTTTGCACTTATAATTATTCAGTCTCATGTCCCATTTCTGGGTCCAAGATACAATGTTATTCAGATCATGTTGTAATCTACTTGATTCCCCTGGTGAACTGCATGGCCCACCTAGCTTAGCATCATCTGTGTATTTTATTATTATACCCTCTAAATGTTTTGCCATGTCAGAAATGAAGACATTAAAAAAGATTGGTCCCAGAACAGAGCCCTGTGGAACTCCACTGGTAACAAGTCGTTTGGTGGAAATATGCCCATTAATTGTAGCACATTGTTTTCATTCAGTCAACCAGTCAGCTATCCAATTAACAAGGGGAGAACCTATGTTCAGGTTTGAGATTTTTTTAATTAATGCCTAGTGTGGAGTTAGATCAAAAGCCTTTGAGATATCAAGGTAAATGATATCACATGGTATATTGTTATCTAGGCATGTGTTAATTCTCTCATAAAAGATGCCGGCCCGGTGGCGCTGAGGGTTGAAGTGCTGGACGCCACACCTCGCGCCATGCCAGCGATCCAGGTTCGGGAACGAGCCCGGCTGCTGGGGGTCGGCAGGGAAATAGGATCAGTGTCGAGGACAGCTCTCCTCTCCTGGGGGGGTCCAGGGGCATCCCAGTGCAGTGGGGACCCCGGTGGGCGGAGGGTACTACTGCTGCTGGGAGCACAAAGTACAGGTCGGAGGCTGGCGGCTTGGCCAGAACGTGGGCAGACGCGCGCACGCTTGTGGCCATTGGCGTCACTGCATGCCTGCCGGCTCAGGGGAAGAAAAGCAGAAAACTGGGGCACTAGTCATGGCGGCATGATGGCCGTCTTCCTTAAAGGACTCTCTCGGTGCCCGAGGGTGCGCGGCAGTACTGGATCCTGACTGGGGTGGGTTGAGCTCCGGAGGGAGTGCTCCCCACCACCCAGCCGTGTGGGGCAAGCCGTGGGGGTCACTGTAAGGCCCAAATGTGGACACCGGAGGTAGCCTGAGGAGATGGCAGCTGGATGAACCTGGGGAGATGCCAGACGTGGAAAGGTAAGGCAGGCTGGTGGCCCCCGGCGGATAAAGAAATAGGAAAAAAAAAAAAATTTCTCATAAAAGATAAGTAAATTAGTTGTACAGCTTTTGCCATTTATGAAGCCATGTTGATCCTGATCCAGTTCATTTGTCTGAGTTAGTATACTGTCTTTAATGTTACTTTCCATCATTTTACCAATTATACGTTAAACTAATAGTGAGATAATTTTGCATTAGTTCCCTGTCTCCTTTCTTAAAGATGGGAACTATATGGGCTAATTTCCATTCCACAGGGACTTTAGATTGTTCTAAAGATGAATTAAAAAGGAATTGAAGCAGGTCCAGGAGTTGTTTGGCCATAAGTTGCAAAATTCCAGCTGATATACTGTCTGGCCCTGGAGATGATTCCCTTTTTAGGTTTTTAATTTTCTGTTTGATTTCTGTCTTTGATATCACAGTTTTCTCCTAGGATTTATCCATAGTAATGTGATTTGTTTAGTTGGATAGAGAGGGCCAGATATTCAAACTGCACCAGGCTGTGGCGCAAGCCTGGGCGCAGCTCAACTTGGCTGCGCTGGGGCATTGACTAAGCGATATTCAACGGAGCTGCACCATGGCTCAGCATCATTGAATATTGCACCCTGGCCACCCACAGTGTGCATGGTGCAGTAGCACTGTGCCAACACCAGTGGCCAGAGCGGAGCAGGGGGATGCAGTAGCGCAAGTTCCATTGCGCTAGGTGCAACAACCGCGATATTCAAAAGTGCACATGCAAATGGGGCCATAATGTATGCAAGGTGCAAATGGGGCCATTTGCATGTCATTATGGTCCCATTTGCATGCAGGTGCACTGATCCCTGACGACTTGCGCCTGGCACCCTGCCAGGTAGTAGCCGTCGGGGACCGACGCCCCCTGCAGCGTGGCAATGTGCCCCACAGCCCAATCGCGGGCATTAGTAAAATAAAGAAAGATTCTTATATCCCTGGTGGTCCAGTGGACTGCTGTCTGCCCGATCGTGGGCTTAAGTAAAAAATATAAATGAATCCTATATCCCTGGTGGTTCAGTGGACCACTGTCTGCGTGATCGTGGGCTTAAGTAAAAAAATAAAATAACCTATATCCCTGGTGGTCCCGTGGACCCCCCTCCCCACCTACCCACTGATGCCCACCGCCCCGATCCCCCCCCGGTCAGTTGTGGGCGGCACCAGCCCACCTTCACCGCGCCTTACCGACTGACACCATAGGTGGGCTGTCGTCCATTGGTCCTGCGCCAGAGCCAGTAGGCGTGCAGCCATGCTGTATCACATTCCAGATATGTGAATGGATCCATTCACATATCTGAAATGTGTAGTACGGTATGGGCTGCATGCCCATTGCCTCTCGCTGTGGACCAATGGACGTACAGCCCTACCTACGGTGTCAGTCAGCAGGCAGCGGGGCAGCAGACGGGTGGGGAGGGGGTCCACTGGACCACCAAGGATATAGCTTATTTTATTTTTTTACTTAAGCCTGCGATCAGGCAGATGGCGGTCCACTGGACCACCAGGGATATAGGATTTGTTTATATTTTTTACTTAAGCCTGTGATCAGGCTGACAGTGGTCCACTGGACCACCAGGGATATAGGAGTCTTATCTTTTTTATTACTTAAGCCTGCAATCGGGCAGACAGCGGTCAGGGATATAGGATTAATTTATATTTTTTACTTAAGCCCGCGATTGGGCAGACAGTGGTTCACTGGACCACCAGGGATATAGGATTCATTTATATGTTTTACTTAAGCCCGCGATCAGGCAGACAGCGGTCCACTGGACCACCAGGGATATAGGATTTGTTTATTTTTTTCACTTAAGCCCGCAATCGGGCTGACAGTGGTCCACTGGACCACCAGGGATATAGGAGTCTTATTTTTCTTTACTTAAGCCTGTGATTAGGCAGACAGCGGTCCACTGGACCACCAGGGATATTGGACCTTATTCTTTTTAATTGATGCCCGTGATCAGGCATGGGGGGTGCCACCACGGAGGTGCAGCCGGATCTCGGGTGGCCACCCACAGGTGGCAGCTGCCGTGTTGCACCCTGCAACACGGCAGCTCACCTGTGGGTGGCCAGCTGTTGTTCCTTTTTTTTTTTTTTGAACATCTTTGTGTGGCACAAGTAGGAGTTGCACATGCATGGCTCAGCACATCCTGGGCTCAGTATCGGGATGTGCAGAGTATGCATGGCACGCCCTACCTGGGCTCAGATACATTACTGATGCGCTCCAGCGCATCAGGATTTATGCCAGGCACAATTCTATTTGAATATCGCACAAGATCAGTGGGTTGCGCATGGCGCAACACTGTTGTGCCATGCGCAACCCTTTTGAATATCTGGGCCAGAGTGTTTTGGGTCATTGTTAAACACACTGCAATAATATATGTTAAAAGCATGGCCTTCAAATCATTATCAGTTATTGTTTCAATACCCTGCTTTATCGGTCCAACTTAATTTCTAGGATTCTTTAATGAATTGATATAAGAATAAAAATGTTTAGTGTTATTCTTATTGGCTTCCAGGGCAAGTTTTGTTTCCTTGTTCCCTTTGGCCTGTCTGATTTTTGATTTGCATTTCTTTTGACTATTCTTATAATTATTATAAGTGTTAGTGTTTTGATTTATTTGGATATTTTTTATAAACTCTAGACTTTTTCTTGATTAGCTTTCTGATGTTATAATTCAACCAATGTGGTAATTTGTATGCACAACATTTTAATATTTATGGAATATTATCATGTACAACTTTTAAGATTTTGTTTTTGATGATCTCCCAAGCATCATCCACACTTTTATCCTTTCATAGTTCTCCCCAGAGCACAGCTGTTAGATTTTTTACAATATCCTCCTTATCTGCGTTATGTAACAGGAATTTAGTAGTACAGCTCTTTCTAGGTATGTAAGTATAATCTATAATGAACATAACAGTGTTATGATCACTATTTGATATTGGAGCATCAATGATGCATTCATTAACTGAAATGGTGGCTGAAGTTAATACAAGATTTAGAATTTACTTCCCTCTAGTGGGAGCCTGAATGTGTTGTATCAAGTTTTGTTCACTGCATGTATTCAGAAGCAGTGTACTCAAATTTATTTTGGAGGTCATATTTTTCCAGTCACTTTCTGCAATATTAAAATCTTCCCATAATTATTAGTTCTCCTTTATCATTAGCCCTACCAATCTCAGACATTATTTGTTGGGATAAATCTATGGAAGTGTCGGGTGGATGATAAATACAGCCGAGAACAACTGATTTACTAACCCAATCTTGTATCCGAATCCAAACAGATTCGAATCTCATGTAAGTCTTGATTTTTGATGTAATATTGGTTGTTAATAAGGTATTTTTTATATACAGAGCCACCCCTCTCCTCTCCTATTGGTTCTGGTATTTTCAAACAGTGAGTACCCCATAATATTACTACCCCAGGTATCTTCATCCTCTTTTCTCCACATCTCAGTAACAGCTATTACATCTGAAGTGTGTAAATCAATTACAGTTTGAAAATCATCCATTTTATTGTTATTGTTAAGACTTCTTGCAGTAAAATAAAGCACTGATAATTTGTTGTTATGTTTATTAGAGTGATTTATCTGAGGTTTAATATATTGAGTAGTAGTTGATCTACCTGCCCTCTTATTTATCAGTTTAAAACTCCAGTGCCCATAACTGAATTGATATTAGCTGCCAGTTTTTTAACATCCTGTTTATTCAAGTGTAGGCCATCTTTGGCGTACAACTTGTTTTTGTTAATAAAAACAGGCCAATTGTCTATCATTTGTATCCATCTCTTCCTGCACATATCACCAAGCCTAGCATTAATACTCTGTATGGTAAGATCGTTTCCTCTATGAGCCCTTGAGATAGGCAATAGGTTTGATACAATAACTTTGCGACCTTGATTTTGTAGAGAGTCTGCTAGAGAAATCAAGTCATGACAGATGTCATTCTTGTTGGATTTACTGACGTCATTTGTACCCATATGTAGAGTGATGGTAGAATGATTGGGAATTGTTACAGTGGGCAAATTTTTTTTTGCGATGTTATGGATTCTGGCTCCTAGGTAACATGAAACCATCACCTGTTCTTTTCTATCCCCACCTATATAGGCATCACAATGTCTTATAATTGAATCTCCAAATACAAATTTAAATGATTCATCACTCTTGGCATTAACATTCAAAGGCAGTAGGCTATCCTGTATGAATAGAGGCAGGTGAATTGGAATATGTACTCAGTGGAGGAGAGACAAAGAGAGAGAGATGGGGAGGAGGAGTCAGGGGACATGTTCTGAAGCTTTACTTTAGTGCTGCCAGACTTTAGCTAGTGTAACCTGTGTGTGATTTTGCTTTTTTACCCTCAATTCCCTGTTTGTTTTGTCTGTCTATTTTAATTTTGCTACTGAGCCCTGCTGACGTCTCCCAGTGTAAGCAGGAAGAGGAGGTGTAGTTTTTCTCGGTTTTTACTGAGAACTACAGCTCAGTGAGAAAGTGACCTTTTTTAGTGGGGGTTTCACTTTTAAATATCATTTCACCAGCTCCACGCATGAGTGGAGGTTGTGCAGTGTAAAACTCAGGGAAATTAATTTTTTGTAAAAGGGGTATCATGACCTTCGTGACCACTTCGGGTCACATCCCTTTCTTAACTGGCTTTTACAGCGAGCAGGGCGAGTGTAATAGTATGAGGAGCATCTTGGCGACTCCATGCGCGAAGACGTGCGCTAAGACACACACGTTTCTGCGTGTGTTAAGTGTGTTAGGCGGAGTTAGAAGGACTTGGCAGCTTTTATCCAATTTCATATCAATCGGGAGGTACTGTGTTGTGTGTGTCTGTCCGTGGTACTTTATTCTGATTAAATAGCTTCTAAAACAAATATGTTTAGTTGTATTAATGTGTTCATTACTACTTCCACTGGGTAAACTGGTATTCAGTGCACATCTTGTCACATGTTTAGTTTGACTGATTGTGCTACTGATAACTTACCTTTTCAATGCTTTAAATGTACAGAATATATAATTTTGCAATGTGAAAATTCATTGCATTATAAACAGATTATGGCTCTGGGCTCTGTTGGTGATTCTGTGGTTAACAGTTCTGTACCGATGGCACGTAGGGGTGATAGTTCTGTTGATCTGGCATCTTCATTTATTCCACCTGATGTCCTATCTGAAATTAATAATAAGGATGGGTATCATCATACTAGTTCTACAGAAGTATTAAAAAAAAAAGAGAGTTAGAGAAGAGGAGTATGGTTCTACTTTGAGTTCAGATGATACTAATTGGTACAACATTCAGGGGTCAAAAAATATAAATAAAAAAAGGCGTAAGGCCGATCATTTCATTATTCCCTCTTATAATAGTTTTGATCCACTGTCTTTTACCCCTCCTAATTCAAATAATATGTTTTCTGATTCTATAAATGTTGATACTGGTCATACTGAGTTATCTGTAGGTGGGTGTATTTCGCCACAAAATTCAAATCCAACAGTCTTCTCCTCATCTAATTTACCTTTGATAGATCTCATTACCAACCATTCTGATATAATACATCCTACGAATGGTCCTGTTGATACTGTGGCTTGCAAGAGGAAATTATTTGTTTTGGGTGATTCTTTAATTAAACGGTTAGATCGAGCCATATGTGAACCAGATAAATATAACAGAACCTGCTCCAGTTTTGGTGGTGCCAGGATCTCTGACATCAAATTAATGATCGATAATATTATCGGTTTTGATGAATTAAACCCATTGTGTATCATCCACGCTGGAGCTAATAATATTCTCAGGGATTCTGTTTTTAATATTAAACAAACTTTTGTCTCCTTGACTAATAAATTGGTTGAATTGGGATGTGAGATTATTTTCTCTGAGATATTACCTATCCCACAATTTTCTGGTCCCCTTAATCATAAAATCAAAATTTTCAACAACTGGCTCAGGTTATGGTGTCTTCGACAAAATATACAGTGTTTAACACACTGGGAGGAATTATTTGAAAGAAATGAATTGTACTGTCCTGATGGCTTGCATTTAAACAAAAAAGGGAATGCTTTGTTGAGTTATCAATTTTTACGTTCTGTTAATTCCACTTTAAATGTAAACTGATACATGAGGGGAGGGGAGTACCAATAGTTCAAATTCCTTCATCTTTTCCTTCAAAAGTGTCTAGTAATTTACTGCAATTCCTTAGCTTTAATGCTAGGAGCTTCGCAAAAAAATTTGATGAGTTATTGACTATTATTATCAATAAGAATTTTGACATAGTTACTGTGGTGGAAACATGGGGCGATCCTGACTCTCCCTGGTCTATGACAATTCCAGGCTATAAATCCTTTTATTTAAATCGTAAGGAAAAAAAGGGCGGTGGCATTGCCACATTCATTATTAATTCACTTAACTCTATTAACATTTCCGACATTATTAAAACTCATAATGTGTCTACTGAGACTCTTTGGCTTAAATGTTTTCTATCTGATTCTGATTTTATTATCATTGGGACATGTTGTTTTCCCCCCACTTCATCCTGCTTAGTCATGGATGCTATTTTGCTTGAATTCGAATTAGCTAGTCAATTGGGAGATGTCATCATTACTGGTGATTTTAACCTTCCTGACATTGATTGGCAGTTATTAACTTCAACCAGTGGTGTCAGTAAAAAATTTTATCTACTTGTCTAGATCTGAATTTGTATCAATGGGTAACCTTTAATACTAGGGGTAATAATATTCTTGACCTTGTACTTACTAGCTCCTCTTTAGACATTAAGAATGTTTGTGTCACTACTCCTATTGGTAATAGTGATCATAATTCTATCCTATTTGATCTTCACAGACATGTAGTTTTCAACCAAAATTCTTCAATTATTTATTTGTATGATAAGGCTGACACATTTAGTATGTATCATTATTTAAACATGATAAACTGGTTGCCCTTGTTTAAGGATTTAACTCCTTTACAGTGTTGGAGTGTTTTTAAAATCACTATTTTGACTATTAGGGATTCCTATATCCCATATAAATATAAAAATTCTTATGGGAAACAGTCTCCTAGATGGCTAAACAAAAACATTAAATGTTTAATTAATTTAAAAAATAAAAAACATAGTAATTATTTAAAAAACAGGACAGTGTCAAATTGGAACTCCTATTCGAAAATCAGTAGACAATGTAAGTCTTCTATCAGAAAGGCTAAAGCTAAGTGGGAAGTTCATTTGGCATCTTCTGCAGATAAATCGAATTTCAAACAATTTTTTTCTTATATTAATTCCCTCAGAAAAAATCCATGTATGGTAGGCCCTTTGACATCTAACAATATAATTGTTCATGAACCAAAAGCCATGGCTGAAGTTTTCAATAAAGAATTTTGTAAAGCCTTTTCCCATCCTAATGAGCATAATATTATTAGTTATATTTTATTACCATCCGAATCTCCTATTCTTTTTTCAGAAGAGTCTATTATTAGTAAATTATTATTATTAAAATGGAAATTTTGTTCCGGTCCTTACTCTATTGCAGGACATTTACTTTATTTAATGTCCTCTTATATTGCTTTTCCCTTAAAAATATTCTTTGATCTTTTTTTACTACATAATTTTGTTCCCTGTGAGTGGAAAGAGGTTTTTGTTGTTCCCATTCATAAGAAGGGTTCCAAACATCTAAGTGATAATTATCGGCCCATTAGTTTGACATCATCTATTTGTAAACTCCTTGAAAGCTTACTTGAGGATACGTTGTCTCCTTTAATTGATGACTCGGACCCAGAACAACATGGTTTTAGGAAGGGAAGAAGTTGCCTTACTAATCTGCTCTGATTTTATGAGATTTTTAGCTCCTATTTGGATAACAGGGTATCCTGTGATATCGTCTTTCTTGACTTTAGTAAGGCTTTCGATTCTATACCTCATGGGGCCCTTATTCATAAATGTTCCATTCTTGGCATTAATAGTTATGTTATTAGATGGATTCAAAATTGACTTTCAGATAGGACTCAGAGAGTGATGATAAATGGATCTTTCTCGGATGTTGGTAGGATGCTTAGTGGTGTGTCTCAGGGTTCCGTTCTTGGTCCTTGTCTTTTTCAGGCCTTCATTTCTGACTTACCCAATACCTGCCTTTCTAATACTATTAAATATGTGGATGATGTCAAGATCGGGGGTCCTAGTTCTAACCTTGAGCAAATTTCCTGTATACAGCATGATCTTGACGTTATATCTGCTTGGGTAACACAATGGGGAATGAAGTTAAATACTGATAAATGCAAGGTTATGTATCTGGGTTCCAATAACCAAAAATTTCAGTATGTTTTGGATGATTTTCCATTGAGCTCTACTACGGATGAAAAGGATTTAGGTATCACCATATCTGATGATTTAACTTATTCCACGCATTTGCACTCTGTTATTAGTAGAGGATATAAAATCATGTGGTCTATTTTGAGCAATATTAGATCCAGAAACAAGGATGTGTTGTTGCCTTTATTTAGATCCTAAGTTCGACCGCATCTTGAGTATGCTTCACAATTATGGTGCCCTTTTAAAAAATCAGATAATTATTCACTTGAAAGGGTCCAACGAAAATATACTAAAAAAATTTCTGGATTAAAAAGGTTATCATATGAATCTAGGTTGAATACATTAAAATTAATGCCATTAATTACCAGGCGCATCCATGGGGATCTTCTTCTTTTATATGACATCATTAATGATCCTTATATTATGTCTGAATTAGGTTTTTCTTTTAAGAAATCTGTTCATAATACAAGAGGTCATTTTCTTCAATTAAACGGTAAATGTTTTAAGCATATCAGAAGAAAATACTCTTTTACTGTTAGGATCATTGGGCCATGGAATCGGCTCCCTTTGGATGTAGTTTCTAGTAATAATAAAGTGACTTTTAAACATCGTCTGGATAAATTAATTATTTCCGGGTATGATTCATCCTATTATTCTTTGGTATAGTATAGGAGCATTATGGGCCTTGGCCTACTCACTCCTTCACCCCTACCTTAGTATGAACCTTAGTATTCAAATACCCTAAAGTCATTAACAAAGTTGACATAGGAAATCTTTTTTTGCAAACATGAGAACAGAAACAACAGAGAGGACATTACAAATTAGAGGGGGGTGGGAATACAGGAAGGAGACCAAAAGGCACCTCTTTACTGGAAGGGTGGTGGCAGGATGGAATGCACTGCCAAATGATGTAGTAGATCACAGTACAGTTGAGGGTTTTAATAGAGGGTGGGATAGATTGAAGGGGAAGATTAGGGTCACTGAGGAGGGGGCAGAGCAACAAGTAACATACATGCATGAGTTCCACATCACTACCCTGCACTTTATCTCTGCATCTGTAACTGCTTCTGTCTGCCTGAGAAGATTCCCCTGTGGTGTGTCCTGAAGTGCCAACACAGTGTGAGAGATTGTATTTTATTCTGCCTTATGGGACGACATTGTAAATTGCACAGCATGTAGGGGGCTCGGGGAGTGTCTTGTGAGGTTATCCAGGAGGTGGGGACTAAGACATTTAAATAACCATGCCACTCACAAGTGGCAACCCTGCACTTTATCTATGCATCTGTAACTGCTGCTGTCTTCTTGAGAAGATTCCCCTGCAGTTTGTCCTGAAGCGCCAACACAGTGTGAGAGACTGTATTTTATTCTGCCTTCTGGGACTATATTGTAAACTGCACAGCATGTAGGGGGTTCAGGGAGTGTCTTGTGAGGTCATCCAGGAGGTGGGTACTAAGACATTTAAATAACCATGCTGCTCTCAGGCGCAAGCGTAGCAGGATCATTGTGAGTGGTGCGAGCACCACTTGGGACAAGAAATCTGAGTAAGTAATAATTTATAAAAAGTTAGAATAAGTAATGGAAAGGTGTTTATTTTTGTTTATGGGGGTTGGTTGTTGTGGGGAGCTTGTGCTGTGAATTTCAAAATGAATGAGAAGGATTGTAATAGTGTTAGCAAAGGTCTGGGGCTTGTAACCTTGGGGGGATATTTTACCCAGAAACAAATAGCTTTATGACAAGGAGAAACCACTTTACTAATGAAAGATGGAGGCTTATTGGACAGGTGAGTCCGATAAAACATAAAAGTAAAATAAATAATGTAGGAATTAGAAGTTTAGTTTGTTCATGTCTGTTGATGCAGAGTGGGGATATTGAAATTAACCTGGGCCCAAAGAATGTTGGAAGTATTACTTTATTTCATGAGAATGTAAGAAGTATTGTACATAAAATAGATGGGTGTAGAGTTTGGGTAGCAGATAAAAAATATGATCTGATTGCAGTGTCAGAATCATGGCTTCACCAGGGAATTAGTAATTATGAGATTTACTTAAATGGGTATAGGTTAGAGAGAACTCATAGAAAAAAGAGGGGTGGAGGAGTAATGCTATATATAAGAGATAATCTTAGCCCTTATCAGGTGTTACTAACAGACAATCATGAGGAAATAGATTGTTTAATGATCGAATTGCTCACCATTAAACTAGTTGTGTTTTTTTTATGCTCCCCCAAAAACTAAACTTAAATATTTTGATACTCTTTCAGACTTTCTCATGGATATAATAAAAGATAAAAAGGTTGTTTTTACAGGGGATTTTAATGCAGATGGGAAGCAAGTTAGAGGTATTAGGTTAAGGAAAGACTTTGAGATTTTGGGATCGAAGCAGATAATTGAAAAGCCTACTAGAACCACTCTTAATTGTAACCAGGGAACCATTCTGGATCTTTTATCTGTTTCCCAGGATCTGCATATTGAGTATTGGGATGTATTGCCAATAAATCTTGGTGACCATAACCCTATAATATGTAATATAAAGATATATATTTTTTTTGATTCAGCATGAGAATACTTACTGGGATAGAGATTTCAAACATTTTAATGAGATTCAATTTAGAGATACACTTAGAAATTTCAATTGGAATCATTTTTTTTTATTCCTGATATTAATTTAGCGGTTCAAGAATTTAATAATTCCCTACTAACAATGATTCATAAACACCCCCCAAAGTGCAGAGAAAGAGAAAAACTAGAGAAGAACCATGGATAACAGATAAATTAACAAAAGAAAATTAGAATCAGAAATAGAGTATGGCAAAAAGCCAGGAAATAAAATAATTTAGAGGATTGGGAAAGTTTTAAAACCCGGAGAAATAAATGTAAAAAGAATATTAGGATTGTGAAGAGAAAATATCATTTGACTAAATTAGAAAAGGTAAAAGATCAGAAAATGTTCTGGAAGTATATTTCTGATTTAAAACATTCTGATAAAAATATAAAGGTGAAAAGTTTGTTACAGGAGGGGAGTATAATTGAAGATTCAACAAAAACTGCAACCATATTAAATTCTTATTTTCTTGAACTCCCTGATTTGAACATTCCCTTATCGAAAGAACATACAGCAGATATATCTGTAATAGAATTGATTGAAGAATTAAAAGCTAAACAGGTAAGACAGCATGTAGCTAAGTTTAGTTTTAGACCTCTAAACATAAAAAGAGTATAAATACAGCTCCAAAATTTGAATATAAGTAAGGCAGGTGGTTTAGATGGAATTGAGGTAAGATTCCTTAAGGTAGGTGCAGATGTTCTTGCACCTATAATTACCTACGTCTTAAATTAATCTTAACAGTTCAATAGTCCCAGATGTATGGGAAATGGGAAGAGTGATACCAATCTATAAAGGAGGAGACAGTACTGTAGCATCTAATTACAGACCAATCACTATACTTTCTACACTTTCAAAAATTTAGAACGTAGTGTTCATTCTCAATTTAGTCATCACATGGAATCAAATGCAATACTTACAGATAAACAACATGGATTTAGACCAGGAAGGTCCACGAATACCAACCTGTTAGACTTCCATAACCAGGTAGTGACATCACTGGATTAGGGAAGAAGTACCGGGGTGGTGTTCATGGATCTTAGTAAAGCTTTCTATCTGGTACAGCATAGAAAATTATTAGAAAGACTCTGGTTGGTAGGGGTGGAAGTGGGACCATTACAATGGATTACATCATATCTGGCAAATCGTAGGCAGTTTGTCACTAACGGTACCTCAGTATCGAGCCTTGAGGAAATAAACCATGGAGTTCCTCAGGGATTGATACTTGGCCCGTTGATGTTTAATGTCTTTGTTAACAATATAGTACAAACAATTAAATATGGAGAGACTAGACTATATGCTGATGATACGGTCTTATTGGTTTCTGCAGAGAATGTAGAAATTCTGGAACAACAGTTACAGAGTGACTTAATTCAGTTGGAGCAGTGGATGGGTGACTCTGGTCTCCTACTTAATGCAAAAAAACATTTTGTATGATGTTTTGTCTTGGGCATAGGTTGAAAGCTGAGCCATAGTTACATATCCACTTATCCAATGGTACATAAATTGAGGAAGTAAAAGGATATAGGTACCTGGGATTATATATAGATTCTCACATGACTTTTGAAGATCACATCGATACACAGGTAAAAATAGTAAACAAAATATTGGGAGCTCTCAAGAGATTATCTGGAGTTTTGCCTAAAGAAGCTAGAGAGAAACTTGTTAAACAAATTTTGATTCTGGTACTGGAATATGGAGCATTGATTTATATGAACTCTTCCCAGATAGTATTAAAGAAAGTTAATCAAACAGTTTATAGATTGGGAAAATTCATTATTAAGGGTGAATGTAAAATGCATCATTGTACAGTATATAATCAACTGAATTGGCTACATCCCAATGCTCAAAGAAATTATACATGGTTAATAAACTGTCATAAGATTATGTATGGAAAAAATAATCATCCTTTAGCTGAGTATGTCGTGATTCAATTTCCAGATAAAGTTTTTGTACAAGGAATTCAGAAAATAGAATTCCAACATATAAATATTGTAGTAAAATAGGGGAATTGAAGTTGCAAAATAGATTATCTATTTCATGGAATAATTTGCCTAAACATCTAAAAAATATAACTAGCCTATCCAGTTTTAAAGACAAATTGTTTGAATATTTTCAAACTGTGGCTGGGATATTCAAAGGGGTTGCGCATGGTGCAATGGTGTTACGCCATGCGCAACCTACTGATGCGCTCTGGCATGATATTCAAAAGGGGATGCTGTGCTGCGCAAATCCTGATGCGCCGGGGTGCACCAGTAATGTATGCAGCGCAAGTGTGGGGGGTGTGCCCATGCATATTCAGCACATCTCGATATTCAGCCCAGGATGTGCAGTGCATATGCAGGCACACACTTACCTTGCGCAGCACAGGGGGGCACAAAGATCCACCAAAAAATAAAGGACCAAGGCCTGGCCACCCACAGGTGAGCAGTCATAATGCAGGGTGCATCATGGCAGCCGCCAGCTGTGGGTGGCCACCTGACCTCCAGAGCCATAGTCCATCATTGTCGCTCCCCCCCACCTGCTCACAGTCTTAGGTAAAAAGAAATCTCCCTGGTGGTCCAGTGGACCTACCCCCAAGCCCGATCGCAGGCTTAAGTAAGAATACATAGTCCCTGGTGGTCCAGTGGACCTGTTCCCCCACCCGATCACGGGCTTGAATAAATAAGTCCATTCCCTGGTGGTCCAGTGGACCTGCTCCCCTGCTCGATCGCGGGTGTAAATAACTAAAACCAACCCTGGTGGTCCAGTGGACCTTACCCCAGCTCGATCATGAGCTTAGTATAATTAAAAGTAGCCTTGGTTGTCCAGTGGACCAAACCCAGCCTGATCGCGGGCTGAGTAATAATAAATGTCTCCCTGGTGGTTGAGTGGACCCGCTCCCAAGCCCAATCACAGGCTTTGTAAAAGAAAACTCCCTGGTTGTCAGCGGTACCCCCTCCCACCCGCCCACTCAGACATGCCACCCTCCCCCCTGGTTAGCGTACGGATGGCAGCTCCCCACACCCGCAGCCACTTTCGGCTACCGCTGACTGACAGCGTACAATATGGCTGCATGCCCATTGGTCCACAGTGTGGGCCAATGGGCATGTATCACCTATACTACACAGTCCCGATATGAGAATGAATTCCATTCACATATCAGAGCTAATAGTAGTACAGTATCGTCTGCACACCGATGGCTACGCTGTGAACCAATGGGTCTACAACTATCTGTCCACTGTCAGTTGGTGGGCAGTTGGTATGGCTTGTGAGTGAGAGCTGCCACCACCACTGACTGGGCAGGGAGTGGGATGGCGGTCTGGTGGGCGGTGGAGAGGGGGACCGCTGGACCACCAGGGAGTTTTCTTTACAAAACCTCATGATCGGGTTTGGGAGGGTCCACTGACCACCAGGGAGACATTATATTACTAAGCCTGTGATCAGGCTGGGTTCAGTCCACTGGACCACCAGGGCTACTTTTCATTATACTAAGCCTGCAATCGGGCTGGGTTCGGTCCACTGGACTGCCAGGGATACATTTATTTTAAATAAGCCCGCTATCGAGCTGGGGAGTGGGTCCACTGGACCACCAGGGATTCATTCAGTTTTACTAAGTCAGTGATCGGGTGTTGGGGCACGTTGCCACCGAGGGGCAGGGGGTGTTGGTCCCCGATGGCTGCAGCCTGGTAGGGTGCCAGGTGCAATTAGCCTGAGATCAGCGCACCTGCATGCAAATGGGGCCATAATGACATGCAGATGGCCCCATTTGCACCTTGCATGCATAATGGCCCCATTTGCATAGCCACCACTGAATATCGCAGTTCCTGTACCTAGCGCAACCGCACTTGCACTGGCACATCCCCCTGCTCCTCTCTTGCCACTTGTGCTGGTGCAGTGCCACTGTGCCATGCGCAATGCGGGCAGCTACGGTGCCATATTCAATGGTACTGAGCCATGGTGCAGCACCGTTGAATATCACCCAGACCACGCCCTGGCGCATCCCAGTTGTGCTGCGACCAGGCTTGTGCTCCTGCCTGGCGCAATCTGAACATCCGGCTCTGTATGTATATGTTTTGGCTGATATTGTTATGTATGTTTAACTGTATTGCTGTGTATGTATGTTAATTGCTGTTGTATTTTTATGGACTTATTACACAGAACCTTGATTGAAAACAGTGCCTATGGCACTAATCATTTGTTCCTGTATAAAAATAAAGTTTTAACAAACAAACAAACAAACATCAAGCAGACTTTATAGACCTTCAGGCCTTCCTCTGATGGTCTTTCATATGTTCATACGTATGTCTGTATGCTTTCAATCTGGAACCTGGTCCAGTAAAAGAGTGAAACCTCTGCAGGGCATCATCAAGTATGAATCTGCAGATTGGACTGCTGTATCCTTATCATTGGTAGTTTGTTTTTGTTTTTGTTTTTTTAGCATTTTTTTAAAATGACAAAATTTCCTATATTTACTCACCCTGTGTCACCCAGTGCTCCATGACAAAAGGGATGGTTAGACACAGGCTGATAACTTTTGGTGGGAGCGCTCCTGCCCCAGGAGATGCAAGATCATGAATGTACTTGGATTGCATTATTGCAGGGTCCCTTTCTTGAAACTTACACACCACTTACAAGAGGCATTTTGACTACTAGGCACCCCCATCCTGCCCCCTCTACATTCCCCTACCCAGCTGCCTACACAGCACTGCATTGCTATACTGTACTGGTACTGTAACATAGTGAAATAGAGGACCATGCATGGCCAATGGCATTTAATAGGGCCACATTTTGTTTTGAGGGGTATGAAGATGTCTGTGAACCTTGAGAGCAAGGATCGAGAGGATTATGAAATGTTCTCAGCACCCTGAAATCTAAAATACGTCTCAGTAATACACTCTCCACCATGTATAATTCTTTGTAATATGTAGGGCCCTGATTTGTTGACATTTATAATGTTTAAGATAAGGAACCCAGACAGAGGAAACAAACATATTTTTATATACTAAGCAATGCAGTTTTATTTATGATAACAGTTGCTAAACACTGTGCAAGGTATAGGTTTTACACATAAACTGGTTCAAAATAATTTTAAATAACTTAATTTATGCAACAGGGGTCAGGATAAAAACTGTAGAATAAAACCATTTATCTTAGCTACTATGGTAATAAATTTATTTATCCACATAGTAACTACATCATCACCCATTTATTCACACAGTAACTACATCACTAGCTCATTTATCTACACAGTTCTCTTCGGAATTCATTTAGAATGTTCAGCCTCAGAAGCAGTATTAACCATATTTAAATGTCAATAACTTAAAAATGAAAAAAGATAACATGGTACTGTGAGCACGAAAATTGTTCAGCACAAAATTATCTACAAAATGAATACTGTTTCATTTATATACACCCTGTATATTGTATATGATTAGCAAGAAAACAGAAGAAAATGTAATTTTTTGTTCACTTTTTTGACAAACAAATATAAATAACTTTAAAACAAAAAATGATAGCATGGTACTGTGAGCACGAAAAATGTTCAGCTCAAAAATATCTACAAAATGAGTGGTGTTTCATTTATAGGTACCATTTTTTTTATAATTAGCAAAAAACAGCATAAAATTCAATTTTCTTTTCCTTTTGACAAATTATTTACACCTACCAAAATCAAAATGTTCACACAACATCTAAACCTGTTGCATAAATGGAATATGCAGCGGTTCAGTGTGTGATAATGCATTATTTTGTACAGTTTCAGTGACCTCTCGTAACTCTCACTCGTGCCTTGGCACTCATTGAGGTGCCGAGGTCACTAGAACTCTTCAAGACATGCATTATCTACTAATTTTCCGCTGCATATCCCTTATATATGAGCATTAAGGAACAGCTGAGTAGTACCAGAATGGGAGTGAGAGCAAGGTTACTACTGTAGGTCATCCGCATGAATGAAGTCACCTGCTGTGACATAGGCAGGTTACAGCTGTCACTGTTTATCATAGGCAGGTTAGTGGTGATTTGCTTGTGATGTGGGCAGGTTACTATTATCACTTTTGAACATGGGCGTGTACCTGTTATGAGTTTCTGGGTCAGTGTGTTACTGAAAAATTGAGGGCTGTTTTGTACTAGTAAATAAACATGTCTGTGCTCACTCCAACCACCCTCCTTTCATAAGCAAGGATGAAAGAAAAGTAATTATGTCAAACATGTACTATTGTAATTCATAAATGAAAACTTGTCCCCTGGTCTATGCTTTCAGTATCTTTCAGATCCCCCTTACCATTCTCTTTCTGACATGATGAGAAGCTGGTGGCGCAGAAAGCAGGTGGGCTGAGAGTGAGCAGCCTGCAACCAATGTAGCCGTCCAATGCTGAGAGAGGAGAAAGGTGTCAAAGGCAGAGGGGACCTCGGCTGATTGTTTATGGATGCAACTGGGGTACCAGGTTATTTACCCCTAATATTGTGTGCTATTTCTGTTTCAGGGTTTGCATTTTATTATTAGTGATATCTGTATTCTGCTGAATACTCAGTTCTTCCCCTGATACTCGTGTACAGCAGAGGGAGTATACCTTTAAGGAAGGGCAGTAGGGGGCTGAAAGAACAAACTAACTTCAGTCTTTTTACTTGTTGCTTTACTTTGGGGACATTTAGCTTTACTTTGGGGGAAAAACATCACTAGCTCTGTAGTAAAATGAACTAACTTCAGTCTTTGTACTTTTTGCTTTACTTTGAGTGGACTGAGGTGCTGCTGGGGACTGCTCAGCAGACAGTGAGTGTTATATATTGTTGTAGATAAATGTACTACCTTCAAATGCTCAGCAGACAGAACTTGTTACAGTGCTGTAGTTAAAAGTTACTAACCTCAGACATTTTGTACTTGGCATTAACATACTTGAAGCATTGTTTTTGCTTGACTTGATTGTGCAATATTTTTTCCGTCTGCATTGTGACAGTTTGGCTCTCCCTGATATAGGCACAGTCTCAAGCCAATCAGGGGAGTTAAGCTACATGGCATCAGTTTTCTGAATTTCTGAATGGCAAGCCTTTTAAACCTACTCATGGGCAGGTAACCCCTCAGAGGCTGATGGAGTGGGAAGCAGGTGGGCTAAAAGGGAGTAACCTGCAACCGATGTAGCCATCCAGAGGTGAGAGAGGAGAAAGCTACCAAAGGCAGAGGGGACCTAGGCTGATTGTTTATGGACACAGCCATGGGTACTACCACCCACCCAACCATGCTCTTACTCCTTTTATATAGACTGGGCAGATATACACCAGATAGGAAGTACCTAACCTAGGAAGGGGAGGAGCAAAGAAAAAAAACTAGAGGGTACCTAAGACTATTAAGGGGAAAGTCACAACAAACATGATGGTAGCGGCAGAGTGCGGTGTCTGTGAAGTGGCAGTCTTCAGGGAGATGTTCTGGAGGCTGTGATACTGCCCTATCTGCAGACACCTCTCTTAGTTCAGGGAGGAGATTACCTGTCTCTGAGCTGAGTTGTCCAGGTTACAGGGGACATTCATCTCCACCCAGTGACCACTGGGTCCACAACCTGAACCTCAAAGGATGCGCAGGAGAAAGAATGGATGGATCATGGTGGACTCAGGGAGAGTGAGTGAGGGGGATCTGAAGCACATCCTCCAACAATCTGGTTAAGCAACTCCTACACTGTTTTGGAGGAGTGGAATAGTCCCACAAGGGCACCCATAGTTGAGATCAAGGGAGGATGGATGGGTCCTCCATGATGGAGCTCTAGAGAAGGGAGGAAGAGAACCACAGAGGTGGAGGAAGCTTCTCCTGATGGGGGACTCAATTGTCCGGGGAGTAAAGTTAGGGGAACCTAGCAGGAAGGACAGGGAGGTCAATGCCCTTTATCTTGGGCTACCAGGGGTTGATATTCGCCGCTTGCAGCTAGTGCAGAATGCAGCAGCCAGGCTATTGACTGGTTCTTCTAGGGCCAGTCATATAACACATGTGCTCCGCGGACTGCACTGGCTGCCAATATGCTGATGAATCACCTTCAAGGTCGGTTTGCTGACCTATAAGGCCCTACACAATCAGGGACCTGGTTACCTGAAAGATCTCCTTTGTCCCTACTGTCCCTCCTGCTCTCTCCAATCCACTGACAAGGGATTGCTGGATATTCCCAGGGTTCATTTAAAGACTTCTGGGGCTAGATCTTTTAGTTTTATGGCCCCAACCCTGTGGAATTCTCTACCTCGTCAGGTGCAAGATTGCCTGACTGTCCAAAGCTTTAAAGGGGCATTAAAAACACATCTTTTTAGCCTTGCATATAATGATTTCTAATGTTGCTGCCTGGATTAATTTTAATATTGTTTAAATTATTTATTGATTTTATTATGTTATGTACAGGTGCCTTGGTTTTGGAAAGGCACCTTTTTACAAATAAAGTTTGATTTGATTTGATTTGAAGTATCTCTCAGGAAACTCTGCATGGAAGGATGGGAAGCAGATCCATGGGATTGCAAGGGCAATAGCAAGGAGGGAGGAGCTGGATGTCATCGTCTACCTGGGGATGAATGACTTGGTGGGAGACAAGGTGAAGATAGCCAGAATCCAGGAGAATTTCAGGAAGTTGGGGGGGGCCTGAAGCAGTTAGCACACTCCATCTTCTTCTCAGAGGTACTACGTGTCCATGGCAAGGGGGAGGCTAGGACACTCCACATCCAGAAATTCAACTCCTGGTTGAAGGAATAGTGTGGAATGGGGGGGTTTGGCTTCATGGGGGACTGGACCCCACCTGGAATGATGCAAGCCTGTATAAGGATGATGGCCTGCATCCATCCAGGAAGGGGACCATGGTCCTGAGTGAGAAGTTGAGTGCTTCAACAGCAAGCATTTAAACTGGTCAGGGGGGAGCCAGGAGAGTCAGGAGGCTTAGTATCACCCCCATGGGCACATGCAGGTAAATGAATTGACAGCAAGGAAAACTGAAGTAGGTGGAGAGGGCAGAGAGGGTGGAGCAGTGAATTTGGGGACACACAAGAAAGATAACTGGGGAGGGGGGAAGAAGCAGGAAAGGAGAAATGGAGACAGAGGGAGGATAGGATGCAAAACAAGGAAGGCCATGGTAACTAATGCCCACAGCCTGGGAAATAAAATCCCAAACTTGGAGGCCTTGTTAGTGTAGGCAGACCTGGACATAATAGCAATAACTGAGTCATGGTACACTGCAAACCATGGGTGGGACATAAATGTACCAGGTTATGCTCTGTTTTGGATGGATAAGGGGGTAAAAAAAGGGGGGGTCACCCAATACATCATATACAGTACATGTCACATTAAACTGTTCCTACAATGAATTGTTTTAGCATTTCTGACTGTTGCATACGTGTTGCTGGATTCAGTACAAAGCCCTGCACAAACTGTTTCTTAAGCGCTACAACTCAGTTTTGCATTGCATTGTGACTGGACTTCTAAAGCATTTCCAATAAGTTGCAAAAACATTTAACAAACATTGCTCTTGAGTTGGTTAAACATTGAGAAAGAATGCAATGTGAGCTGCCATTGCATTGCCAACTATAAAAAACAATGCTAAATCAACTCATTGGTGGAACAGTTTAATGCAACTTGTACTGTAGGTTATAAAGGCAACAGAAGTGCAGGGTAAGCAGGGGGAGGCTGAGGCACTGTGGGTCACTCTTGAACCTGGCAATGGTGTAGCAATATGCAAAGGGGTGATCTACAGGTCTCCAGCAAAGGAGTAGGAAGTAGACAGGGAGCTAGTGAATGAACTACATGAAATGACAATGAAAGGTGAAGTTCAACTACTGGGGGATTTCTATATGCCAGACATGGATTGGACCATCCAGGCAACTGCTTCAGCCAGAGACAGAGACATTCTGGATTCCCTATGGGGGCAAGTCTCAGGCAACTTGTGCTGGATCCCACCAGAGATTCTGGACCTAGTAATGACCAACAGGAACAGAGTCATAGATGTCCAGTTAGAAGGACGACTGGGATCCAGTGACCACCACATAGTGAGATTTAGAATTGAGACAGGGGCTCAGTCAAGTCACGCAAAGGTGACGGTTTTGGATTTCAAGAAGGCAAACTTTGCTTTAATGGGGAGATGAATCAGAGCAGCCCTGGAAAAGAGGGAGATAGGAGGGAGTGGAGGAGCAGTAGGGGCACCTAAAAGGAGCCATACTGGAAGTGACAAACCAATGCATCAGGTTGGAATCCAAAGACAAGAGAAGGAGGAAGCCATTACGGTTCTCAAAAAAGGTGGTAGACAAAGTAAGGGCTAACAGGGTTTCAGGAAATATAAGGAGACCCAAAAGGAGAAGGACAGGGAGGTGTACCTAGAGTGTCTAAGGGAAGTGGGGAAGGCTGTTAGGAGAGCAAAGGCGCAGACTGAGGAAGGATTAGTGCAGATGGTAAAGAGAGGGGACAAGACATTCTACAGGTACGTTAGCAGAAGAAGAAAAACTGGGGGATTGGAAGGCTCAAAGGGGATAAAGGGGAGTGTAAGGAGGGAGACCTGAAAAAAGGCAGAAATACTGAATAAATACTTCTGTTCAGTATTTGTTGAAGAGGGGGAAGGTCAGGGACCACTGCTGAGCAACAGAAGTCAAGAGGGGGAGAGGTAGACCCCAGTCCATTCACAAAGGAGAGGGTCCTGGAGGAGCTCACAAAACTGAAGGTGGACAAAACGATGGGGCCAGACAGCATATACCAGAAGATATTAAGGGAACAACAAAGAGAGCTAGCAGTGCCTCTGGCAGCCGTGTTCACCGAGTCACTCAACACAGAAGTGGTCCCAGATGATTGAAAGAGGGCACATGTGGTCGCTCTACACAAATCAGGCAGTAGGGAGGAGGCGGGGAACTATAGACTGATCACCCTCACTGCAATACTGGGGAAGATCATGGCGGCACTGCTGAAAGAAAGAGTAGTGGGATATATGGAAGCCAGCGGTGCCCAGGAACCAAGGCAATATGAATTCACAGCAGGTAGATTGTGTCAGATGAATCTAATAGAGTTCCTTGACTGAACGATGAAGGAAGTAAATCGGGGTTGCGGTGGATGCCACCTACCTCATTTTGAGCTAGGCTTTCAACACCATCCCACAGAAGAAGCTGGTTAACAAGATGGGTAGTCTGGGCATGGGGCACAAGATGGTAAGCTGGGTTCTGAACTGGCTAATAGACAGGTGGCAGAGGGTGGTGGTAAACTGGATGCAATCTAGGGAGACAGTAAGACCAGCGGGGTACCTCAGGGATCAGTTCTTTGGCCAGTCCTGTTTAATGTCTTCATTAGTGATATTGCAGAGGAGCTGGAGGGAAAGGTCTGCCAGTTTGCAGACGACACCAAGATCTGTAACAGGGTGGATACTCCAGATGGGGTGGAGACAATGAGGAGGGACCTGGGGAGCTTGAGAAATGGTCTGAGGTGTGGCTACTGAGGTTTAATTCAAATAAGTGCAAAATTATGCACCTGGGAAAAAGGAACCCTGGGAAGAGCTACAAGATGGGAGGGGGAGCTGCTGACAATCACCAAGGAAGAAAGAGGCCTATGGGTTATTATTTCAGATGACTTGAAAATGTCAAAGCAGAGTACAAAGGCTGCAGGGAGGGCCAGCAGCATGCTCGGGTGCATAAGCAGAGGTATCACCAGCAGAAGGCGGGAGGTAGTGATACCTTTGTATAAAACACTAATCAGGCCTCACCTGGAGTAGTGTGTGCAGTTCTGGAGGCTGCACCTTCATAAGGACATTAACAGGGTGGAGTTGGTCCAGAGAAGGGCAACTAAGTTGGTACAGGGCTTGTACCACAAAACTTATGAGGAGAGATTAAAGGACCTCAGTATGTACTCGATGGAGGAGAGGAGGGAGTGGGGGGACATATTGAAACATTCAAGTACCTTAAAGGCATTAACAAGGTGCAGGGGGAGATATCTTCCAGTACAGGAGTACAAGAATGAGGGGGCATGATATGAAGTTGGAAGATGGCAGGTTAAGAGGGAATGTGAAAAAACTTTTCTTCCACAGAGAAGGTGCTGGACACTTGGAATACTCTGCCACAGGAGGTGGTGGGAGCGAGCACTGTGGTGGGCTTTAAACATGACTACGACAGGCATAGGGGAAGCTTAGAAGTGGGGTAGAAGGAGGGTCAGAGGCCATTATCAAGTATAGGGCTTATGGACAGACTGGATGAGCCTTGTGGTCCTTATCTGCCGACTGTTTCTATGTTTATATGTTTCCCAGCACGTACATGTCTGAGTGATTCAATCTTTCATCATATATCAGCTCCTCTAACCATCTAGCCATATGCTGTCTCTCTCTATCTTTGCAGCTTTTTTTTTATTATGCTTCAGGGTCACACTTCAAGTGTCAGTTTCAATGTAGCTGTGGGATAAGTAATCATTAATTACATGCATTATTTGAGAAAGCCTTTGATTAGGCCAACCTATTGTCTTTTAATTGTTTTTAAATATATATTTATGTGTTGGTTGTTTTATTTGCATTGTATTCATGCTTTGATAATTTTGAAAAGTGCTTTATAAATAAAATTTGATTTGATTTGATAATTACACTATAGTTACATTTGTTTCATTTAAATGCGCTGACGTTGTAATGCTGTTGCAGTGTAATTACACTGTAACTATAGTGTAATTAAGGAAACTTAAAGTATTGCCTGCTTCCATTCTGCTTCCATTGACCCGATGAAAGGATTATACTGTAATTTTTGAAAGCTGGGGGGGCTCAATAAACAATTTTGTTAGTCAAATAAAAGGTACAACTTGCAACATACTGTATTTATCTTTGTTCTTCTACACCATCGCCTGGACTAACATTGCTACTATATTTCTATTTTGCTGATCTAGACTGTACAGTATTCTTAATGTTGCCTTACTAGTGCCATGGTTACTATACAATAAAAAAATAAATATTCACTACCTATGCCCAACTCACTACCATACTTTGTCTATAATCCAATTTACAGATACCCTTACTTCAATGGCTTACACAACCATAATAATGTTATACTTGTGCAAATATATATTACAACATTTGTGGCCATTTGCACTCTCTATTCCATTAGGAATTGCCACTCTGTAGGGGTACTGAAGGTAAGGAACTCTGTAAGAGGATTCCACCCCTAGAGGTGCCACGGGAAGAGTACCTTGGCTAAAGGTACCTTAGGAAAGAACCCCCTGAGATGAGAGGGGTGAGCCGCTGGAGGAGGGGAGGATGGTGGGGCAAAGAGAATGCACTTCAGAGAGAGGCTGGGAGGAACTGCTTATCTAACTTAGGAAGTAGGCGTGGCTGGTTGCTCACCCATTGAACTACAGGCATAGCCTTTCAATTACTGCAGCTACACATACATATGACTACATTGGTTTACCACTTGTGATCACTCCCAAGTCTGTTTTCTGGTATATTACTGCTTGCTCCAAAGCTTTTAATTTATATTGCAGGGTCCTGCTACTTGCATGGCAGTGCAATACCTTGCACTTACAAACATTTAATTTCATCTTCCCTGTCTGCCCAATCTCTAATGTATCAATGTTCTTTTGCATCACTCCCTCCCCCCTCAGGTACAGTGAAGTCCACTAATCTTGTTATACTTGTGTGTGTCAACTGGAAAGTTGTCACTGTAGTAGTCCAAGGAAATGTGTTTACAGTGAATTGTGTTCCTGTTGTCCTGTACAGTGCAACCACAGTAGGAGGAATTCACTGGAGGGAAACGGGACTGGGGACCTGCTGAAGGGACCAAGAAGCAGCGGGACGGGAGAACTGCTGGAGAGTCAGTGGTGCAGCAGGCCCTGAGACCATCCAGAAACTTGGACGGACCACAACCTGAGACCAGCCAGAAATTTAAAAGGAACATGGGAGAATTTAGATGAGGGATGAGGGAATTTTATGCTTACGATAACTTGTTCTGACTAGTACTTGATTCGGATGTGCAAGATTTTTGTGTGGGAGATGTAGTTTCTGGAGGGCCATTTAATTGTGATTTGATTTGCTTTTTCTTCTTGTGGAATCTCTGGGGCTCACAGAGGTAGATCATTGGAGGAGCTCAGCATTATTATTAAATAGGTTGAATACTTAACTAAGCTGTAAAAAGAGGGGACAGTCAAAGGAACAACTCACCTCAAAAAAGGAATTTGCTGAAGGGAACCTCATAGACAGTAAGGCATTATAGTGGGCTGATTGTTTTTCTCCACAGGAGGTACTCAAAGACCAGAAGTACTCTCCCACCCTCCCCCTTTCCAACCCACCCCTGGCTCATCCATCTTTATAGCCTTCTGATAGTGTGATAGTTTGTGCCACTACACAGGAAGAAACTCAACACAGTGGGTTAGAGCAGCCTGTCTGATACTGTTAAACAAGCAGAGCAATTGAGGAGTAGCCCATTCATAAGCCTGGGAGACTGAGGGAGGCAATCCTTACAAAGCGGGTAGAAAAGAGAAGGCAAAAGCATGAGTAAAGAGAGGGTGAGAGGGGGAGAAGATTGAGAGAGGAAGGGACAAAAACATATATATTGTGGAAACCATGTGTGGGATAGAGGGCTAATTAGAGGAAATCAGGTAAAATAGTTCCCAGCTGGAGAGTTAGATAGCAAAAAGGAGGGGATATATACCAGTTAGGGAAGATGCAGGGAGTGGTACAGTGTAGTGGGTGTGGAGCAACAGTTTTCAGGAGAACATGCTGAGTACTGAACTGCTGCCCCATATGCAGGCACTTCTCTAGATTGAGGGTGGAAGTGTCCAGTCTCCAAGACAAGCTGGCAGGAGTACTGGCAACTGTTGCTCCCAACCAGAGACCACCATGCCCCCAGTCAATGCCACAAAGGTTGCCCATGCAGGGGGCTGAATGGACTACAGTGAGCTCAGGAAGACTAAGTGAGGTACATCAATCTTCTTGGAGGTGCTGCCACTCCACAGCAGGGGAGAAGCTAGGGATCTGTGCATCATAAGCTTCAACATGTGGCTAAAGGGCTTGTGCAGGGAAAGGGATTTGGGCTTCATTGGAGACTGGGGACCCACCTGGAATGATGTAGGTCTGTACAAGGATGACAGCCTGCATCCTTCCATGAAGGGGACAACAGACCTCATGAAAAGTGTGGATGCTTTCTTACCAAGCATTTAAACTAGCCAAGGGGTGAGCATATGTGAGCATGAAGTCTCAAGCAGCCCACCCTGACAGGTTAGAGCAGTCAGAAAGGGAAATCAGATAGGTAAGATGGTAGCAGACACCCCTAATGAAGTTATGAAGGGAACGGCAGACAAAGGGAGGCAGCAAAAGAAGGAAACTGTGGTTGGAGGGATGAAACTAGAGGGAGGTTAGGAAAATAAAAGGCAGGCAGGCAGCAACACATGGAAGGCCATGTATACAAATGCCTGCAGCCTGGGAAATAAAATCCCAGACCTAACAGCCTTGATGGCAGAAACTGACCTGGACATAGTGGCAATAAAGGAGGCATGGTACACTGAAAAGCATAACTGGGAGGTCAGTGTACCAGGTTATGCACTGTTCAAAAGGGATAGGGAGGGTAAAATGGGGGTAAGGGTGGCCCTGTACATCAGGGAAGACATAAAAGCAACTGCAGTACAGAGTAGATGGGGGAGGCCAAAGCACTATGGGTCACCCTTGAGACAGGCAATGGCACAGCAATTTGAATGGGGATGATCTACAAACCTCTGGCTCGGGGGAGGAGATGGATAGTGTGAGAGTGAAGGAAATGCATGAGATGGGAGCAAAAGTGGAGCTGCTATTACTTGGTGATTTCAATATGCCTGATGTGGATTGATCCATCCCAGCAGCAGCCACAGCCAGGAGCTGAGACACCCTGGACTCCCTGCAGGGGGTAGGCCTCAGGCAGTTAGTGAAAGAACCCACCAGGGACACAGAAATTCTGGATTTAGTCCTGACAAATAGGGACAGAATCACAGAAGTCAGGTGGAAGGTCACCTCGGGGCCAGCGACCACCACATAGTGTGGTTTAATATAGGCACAGGGTCACAATCCAGCCACACAAAGGTGAGGGTTTGGGATTTCAGGAGGGCAGACTTTGCAAGGTTGGGAATTGCTATTAAAGAAGCCCTGAAAAGGAGAGAGGTGGGGGGGGGTTAAGGAGCAACACTAAAAGGAGCCATAGTGGAGGTAACAAACCAGTTCATTAGGCTCATAAACAAAGCGAAAATAAGTAAGAAACCACCATGGTTCTCAAGAGAGTTATCAGAGAAGGTTAGGTCCAAGAGGATGGCATTCAGAAAGTATAAGGGAACTCAAAAGGAAGAGGATAGGGTGATGTACCTGAATTGTCTAAAGGTAGCAGGGAAAGCTGTTAGGAGCAAAAAAGCACAAACAGAGAAAAGATTAGCACAGACAGTGAAGAGAGGGGATGAGACATTCTATAGGTACATCAGTTAAAGAAGGAAGTCCGGAGCGGTGGTATTCTAAGGCTCAGAGGGGAAGAGGGGAAGTGGGGGAGTGTGTGGAGGGGGACCAGGAAAAGGCATCAGCACTGAACAAATACTTCTGTTTGATATTCACTGAGGAAGGAGAGGGACAGGGGTCAAAGCTAGGCATCAAAAACAAGGCAGAGAGGGAGGTGGACACCAGTCTATTACAGTAGGTAGAGTCCCAGAGGAGCTCACTAAACTAAAGGTAGACGAAGCAATGGAAACAAATGGGATACATCCAAGGATATTGAGGGAACTAAGGATGGAGCTAGATGCACTACTGGCAGCCATGTTCAGTGAGTCACTCAGCATGGGGGTGGTTCCAAAGGACTAGAGGACAGTGCACATGGTCCCCTTACACAAAAGTGGTAGCAGGGAGGAAGCAGCGAACTACAGGCCGATCAGCCTCACCTCAACAGTAGGGAAAATAATGGAGGCATTGCTCAAGTAGATGATTGTGAAACATTTGGAATTCAGAGGTGTAAAGGATCTGAGGCAGCATTGGTTCACTGCAGGAAGATCATGTCAAACAAATCTGATAGATTTCTTTGACTGGGTGATGCGGGAGGTGGATGAGGGAGGAGTGGTTGATGTTGCCTACCTTGATTTCAGCAAGGCCTTCAACACCGTTCCACACAGGTGACTGTTGAACAAGTTGGGAAGTCTGGGCATGGAAGACAAGGTGGTAAACTGGGTTAGATGCTGGTTAGAGTATAGAAAGCAGAGGGTGGTGGTAAATAGGATCCAGTCTGAGGAAAGGGGAGTGACCAGTGGCGTGACTCAGAGATTGGTCCTGGGGCCAGTACTTTTTAATATCTTCATTAGTTATATTGCAGAGGGGCTGGAAGGGATGGTTTGCTTGTTTTCAGATGACATCAAGATCTGCAACAGGGTAGACACTCCTGATAGGATGACGAGAATGAGGGGTTACCTAGAGAAATTGGGAAAATGGTCCACTGAGTGGCAACTAAGGTTTAATGCAAAGAAATGCAAGATCATGCACCTTGGCCACAGAAACCCTGGGGAGAACAACAGGATGGGGGGGGATTTGCTGATAGTCACCAGGGATGAAAGATATTTGGGGATTATTATCTCAGATGACCTAAAGATAACTGAGAATAGTACAAAGGCTGTAAGGAAGGCCAGTGGCATGTTGGGGTGCATAGGAAGGCGTATCACTAGCAGAAGAAGGGAGATGGTGATACCACTATATCACAGGTCACTCTTGAAAAAGGAACATGTCTGTCCCAGTGGTCCCAGCCGGTCATCAAAATTCAAATAAATAAATAAAACACTACTGTGGCCGCATCTGGAATACTGTGTACAGTTCTGTAGACTACATCTGTGAAAGGACATAGACAGAGTGGAGGTGGTTCAGAAAAGGGCAACAAAGATGGTGCAGAGCTTACAGCAAAAGACATATAGGGAGAGACTGAGGGATCTCAATATGTATGCATGGGAATACAGGAGGGAATGGGGGGGTATGATAGAAACTTTCAAGTATTTCAATGGCATAAGCAAGGTGGAAGGGGTAGACACCTTTAAATATAGGAGGAGTACAAGAACAAGGAGGCACAATATGAGATTGGAAGGGGGCAGGATAAAGGGAATTGTGAGGAAGTTCTTTTTCATAGAAAGGGAAGCGGATGCATGGAATGGCCTATCCCAGGGGGTTGTGGGAGCATCCACAGTGGGGATTTAAACATGCATGGGATAGGCATAAGGGAACCCTGGAGGTGGGAAGGACAGGCTAAAGTCGATGAGCACATAGGAAAATTGGCTGCCAACTAAGGTAGGAAAATCAGGCAGACTAGATGGGCCTGGTGGTCCTTATCTGCTAACAGTTTCTATACTTCTGTGTAACCTCTCTGTGCTTTCCTGTAGCTCACCCATCATCCCTGTGTATGCCTCATGGCTGATAAGACTGTTCATGGCTTTTTGGGATGCATTGCATATGAATGTGGCTATCCAAAATCAAATTATTTTCCTTGCTGTCAAAGTGATATTACAGTTGTCAACCTTAAATTTATTTTCTGATGTATTTATATTGTTGACCAGGAATTGCACATTGAGGTAACAGCTTATTTCCAGGTATATCCGGGGAGGGAGGGTTTACAAGGACCTGTTTCATCAAATGGGGACATCTTGGCCAGGATACTGGGGAAACTTCCTGGCTCTGATAATCACTGCCATGTGTATTGCCCACTTGGATAGCCACAAGAGATACTGTAGATAGATAGATAGATAGATAGATAGATAGATAGATAGATAGACAGACAGACAGGCAGACACGGATGGATGGATGGATGGATGGATGGATGGATGGATGGATGAGAAGGACATTACACAGGTATTCTGGACAAACTGGATGGACCGTTGATTCTTTTTCTGCCATCACTTTCTTTCTTTCTGGTGTTGTTTGTACTTTGGTTTAACATCTCATTTGGAGGATGTTATCTCAACAGTGCAGCACTCCTGTTCAGTGTAAGTATTGGGTATTAGTCCATGGTCCTAGTATGGGATTAGATTCATGGCCTTTTGATCTTCCTTCCCCAGAGGTAAGCATGCAAACTACTGTACTGAGCAAATAGCCCTCCCTGAAGGGGAATATGCATCTACAACAAAGGTGTCCCTTGGCAGTTGTTTACTTTTAACCAGGTTAGAAAGCACTGAGTAGGTGGGCTTATGTGTAGGCTTGACCTGGGTAAAAGTTCAAAAGCAACAGCAAATTATGGTTGGAATTCAATAAAATAAACAGACTCAAATTATATACAGTGAACAGAAATTATATGACATAGTTAATACAGCAGGCTTAATAATAAAGACATCACTCTTCAGATGGCTGACAGTTCTTCTTTCTTGTAGTTTACAGGTAGATGTTTGTTTCATTCCTAGTTCATGATGTCAAGAAGTTGTAGAGTAGGGTTGTTTAGATATCCATTTAATCGAGGCTCCTTGTTCACTCAAGTCATCTGCTTCACTGTGGGGTGCAGCTTCAGTAAATCTGAAATTCTGTTTTCCACTTTGGCATTTGTGTGCAAAGTTCTTTTATCCTGTCAGACTTTGAGATATCCAAGCATCCCTAGTGAAGATCAATAGACCAAGGTACTGTACTTTAAAGAGTATTGACCAACTTTTGGTTTGTCTTTCATGGCCTTAAGCAAACCCTTTCTAAGTATGCTTGGCATAGTCAACCCGGTGGCGCTGAGGATTGAGGCACTGGACACCACACCTCACGCCACACTGACAACCAGGGTTCGGGAACATGACTTGGGTCATTGGGGGTCAGCGGGGGGGAAGGGATTAAGCATCTTGAGGACTGCTCTCCCCTTCCCTCCCAGGGCAGGTTCCAGGGTATGCCCCACTCTGTAGTGGCTCCTGGTGGAGACCAGGGGCCCTACAGGCAGCAAAGCTTGATGCTATGTTGAGGGTGGAGTAGAGGTGGTCAGGATGCACATAGGTGTGCTGCCAACATTGCACGTCTGTGCTCCAGGGGTAAAATAGTACAGGAAAAAACCTGGTGGCCTAGCAGAGGTGAAGGGGGCCCAGAGATCAGCTCACATCCCAAAGCCAGACATGGCTCCCTGGGTTCCAGCTCTACTGGCTCCTGCAGCTGTCTCTCTAATCACAGATAGACCACCATGGGCTGGGGGGCCATCCCACAGGGGGTGATCGGGGGGGCTGGTCTAACCATGGGACCGAGTGGAGGCAGCCCTGTAGGAGCCCAGCAGAGGAGGTTTAAGGAAGAGAGTAGAGGCAGAGTCGGGAAGTACTCTGGAGAGATGCCCTAGGTCCCAGAGAAAAAAAGAAAGTTAAAAAAAAAGTATGCTTGGTATAGCCAGCAGATGTCTTGTGAGCACAAAAGAGTAGATGTACCAGAAGGAAGCAGGAACTTTGCCCAGTTAATTTTGAACTTTTATGTGTGTCCCCTGCCTCTGCCTGCCAGCCCAAGGATGTCCCCATAGAGATTTCTTGTAAGGCAGACTTACAGTTAATCTCTGCGGGTGGGAGTTACAGTAGATGTGTTGCTACAGTAGTTTTAAATTTGCCAGGAAAATGTAAGCTCAAATCCCAAGTTTGTACAATGCATAAGAAATGCAAGGTTGGGACTTTGCAAGCAATTCACAGTTTGAAGTACTTTTTATTTAAAAAAAAATGTTTCCCTGCTACAAAAACAATGTTCCCCAGCCCACCTTCTAGTAGCACCCAAAATCCTACCCTCTTTCCTCAGCCCCACCCATTGTCACACATTTTGAATGTACATGTACCCCCTTTTCCCCACCCCATCACCACATCCACCCTTCCCCATGAAAAGATGATATAATTAACAACACCCCCAACCCAAAACACCTACTCAGCACCAACCCATACCCCCCTGCCTGGCAAAAAATACAAAGAACACCTCCCTGCCTCCCTCCCCTCATCCACTCATCCACTCAGCAACCTTTACTCTTCAGCCCCATGTGAGAGTGGCACTTACAGAAACAATATGGTAGAGAGGGGGATGCTGACCGACATAGACCCTCTTTGCACCACCTCAGCCAGCCCCAGACTTAATGAAGGGGATCATGCATTTATAAACACATTTCAGATGGGATTTAGAGGTTGGAACCTACAGAATGTGGTCTTGAAATAGTAACTTGCAGATGAGTCAAATCGTGGTAAAAAAAAAATTAAAGATGTGAAAGTTATGAGTAAAAGAAAATTGAGTTGCAAAAAAAAAAAATGTCCATGCACATGTGTAGTTGGATTTTTTTTCTAGGGGAGAGGGTTTTTTTAGTCTTTCCCTGACTCATGAATTAGATGGTGGCTGGTCAACATGGAGGGAGAGTTCTACCAGTCATCTGCTGCAAGAGTCCATGGTATCCTTTCTGTGGGGTGAGTGTGGGTGTGGGTCAGAAGGAGAATGGTAGATAGAGATGCAACAAATTTAAATTCCACTGGCAAAGTTGCAGTGAAGTGACCAATTTTGCTGTGTGAAGTAATCCACAAAATTTCCCACATTTGGTGGAATTTCACCAAGGTGAAATTTCGCCTTCCGCTGCAAAATTCTGCTGTTTCATGGGCAAAATTTCACCATTTTGCAGGCAAAATGTTGCTGTTCCGTGGGTGAAATATTGCATTTCAACCACACAACTGGCGAAATTTGCAGATTTAATCACTTCACCCACCACTAATGGTAGGTGCCACAGGTGTGTTGGATGGGGCATTACTGTTATGTATTGCTATAGTAGAGTACACATTAATACATATTGTGCAGCTATTTACATGCCATACCCTTAATGTCATTGCAAGGAGTTGACAAATAGCTGTTTTTTTCTTCCCTCAGCTGCAGAATATAGCTTTCAACTGAAAGTGTATTAGGCAGCTCATTCACAGCTCAACAGCAACCAGCTAACAACCAGAGATCAGTGATTAAATGATTTCTTATGCAGAACATTAACAGCTCAAATATTGATAGACTGCTAACTGGTTTCACAATAAGTTTAATGTGTACTGCACTGTGCTGTACTGCTTTGGGTGGGTGGGGAGAATTCTGTCACTCATTCAGTGTGGGCAGGGAAAGGAAAAAGTAACTTGCTTTACATTTGTAAATGCATTCCAGGAACTGGTGGGCTGGAGGGAAACAGGGTGCAAGAGGGCGGTGGAGTTAAGGTAAATCCTCTTTGCAGATGACACCAAAATCTGCAATAGGGTGGACACTCAAGTGGGGTGGAAATAAAGTTCAGAGACCTGACAAACCCTGAGGAGTAGTCAAGAGCATGGCAGCTGAGTTTTCAATGCAAAAAACTGCAAAACCATGCACCTAGAGCACAGAAACCCAGAGACAAGAGTACTGAATGGGGGAAGAGGTACTAACAGGCACCAAATGGGAAAGAGACCTTGGAGAAATCATATCTGATGTCCTAAAGGTGGACAGGTAGTGTGACAAGATTGGTGGTAGGGCCAGTGGGATGTTGGGGGTACATAGGGAGGGGCCTTATCCGCAGAAAGAGGGAGGTGATGTTGCCCCTGTATAGGTCACTGGTGAGACCCCACTTGGAGCACAGTATCCAGTTCTGGAGACCACATCTCTGGGGGGACATAGACAGAGTGGAGGCTGTCCAGAGGTGGGCAACTAAAATGGTGCAGGGTCTGCATCAGAAGCCCTACAATGAGAGACTAAAGGACCTCAATATGTACACCCTAGAAGAGAGGAGGGAGAGGTGGGATATGACAGAGACCAAGAAATACCTGACAGCTGTAAACAAGGTACAGGAGGGGAGTATTTTTGCAGAAAACAATTATGCACAAGAACAAGAGGGCATGTAATGAAGCTGGATGGGGAGTTCAGGAGAGATGTGAGGAAGTGCTTCTTCACAGAATGAGTGGTGGATGTCTGGAGTGGCAATAAGGTATCATTCATAGGAGGCTCCATAGTAAAAGTAGTACAGTGGTGCCCAGCCTCAGGTCAGTATCATGAGTGAAGAATCATCAAGAATAGTGAAAGCCATCACTTTGCACTAGCCTGTTGTCTTGCATTATGGAAGCAAATCACTAGAGGTCACTGACTAAATGATCTGTGAAGGCAAATGAATGCAAAGCCTTGTTTCTTTACAATGCCACCTGCTGCATGCATTGTCGGTTGCTTACAATAATGTTTCTCGTTTTGTTTCACAGGCACCATTGCAAACTTATCATTGTGCTTCATATTCTAATTTGGGTTGGTTGGATCCTATCCCCAGAGTGGAATATTTTTATGGTTGTCTCATTTTTAAAGGAGGAATTTTTTGGAAGAATGGTCCAATGTATGGCAGTTTAGATTCAACACAATGAAGTGCAAATTAATGCACCTGGGAAACAAAAACCTAGGGGAAGAGTACACAATGGGGGGTGAGATACTGTCAGCAACAAAAATGGAAAGGGACCTGGGGGTAGTCATATTAGATGACCTAAAGGTGGGCCAGCAATGTGAGAAGGCTGTAAGGAGGGCTGGGGGATACTGGGATGCATAGGGAGAGGCATCACCAGTAGAAAACAGGAAGTTAAAAAGGTGTACCTTAACCACCTCCAAGAAAACAAACCTAGGAAATCCAAGGACGTTCTGGTCCATTATCAATGAACTGTTAAAGGGGAACAAAAAGACTGGCACATACCCTGTCAAGGCTAATGGGCAGATACTGCATGATGAGGCACTAATTGCTGAAACCCTCAACAACTTCTTTACAAACCCGGACAAGCAGAACGCTGGGGCAATGGTGCCCAACTACCAGTCTGCTCCTCTGGATCCCCCAATCCATCACCACCCACTCTTCCACCTGTGGCTGGCAAAGATAAATGAGGTCTCAGCTATCCTAAAAACCCTGAAAATGCGAGGCTCAGGAGGCCCGGATGGAATTAAAGCTAGACTGCTTAAAGAAGGTGCCCCAGCACTTGCCAGACCGCTCACTTGGCTCATCAACAGGTCCTTACATGAAGGACATGTCCCAGGGCTGTGGAAACAGGCGCATGTGGTCCCAATACAAAAGGGAGGGCCTGTGGAACCTATGGAGAACTATAGGCCTATCTCACTGCTGTGTATCCTGGCAAAAATACAGAAGAAACTAGTATATACCCAACTTAGGGAATACCTTGAGAGACACATGGTGATGTCCCCGTCACAACACGGCTTTAGAGCCAAACATGGGACTGATACAGCCTTAACAAAATTCTCTACTGATGTACTTAGAGAATTAGACTCTGGATCCAACATGGGGCGGTCTTTGTGGACCTCTCCAAGGCCTTTGACCTTGTGGATCATAGACTTCTACTCCACAAACTCCTTTAATTGGCCTGGATACCCATACCCTTAAATGGGTGGAAAGCTACCTTTCAGGTCGCACCCAAAGAGTCAGGCGGCAAGATAAACTTTCCAAACCACAATCCCTTAAGGAGGGCATCCCACAAGGATCGATACTAGGGCCTTTAATGTTCTCACTATTTATTAATGAAATGCACAACCACTGTGGGAACAGCAAGGTAATCCAATATGCGGATGATGCTGTTATTTATAAAGCCTCTGACAACCTGAATGACCTAGGCCCAGCCCTCCAAAAGGATATCCGTGTCATGGAGGAATGGCTCACTATGAACAAAATGGTCCTAAATACCAATAAGACTAAGGCCATGTTGTTTGGCCCAAAAACCCTTGGACTAGATAGATCACAATCACTCCAAATTATGTCCCTGGAGGGCAACAAACTGGAAGTAGTCTCCTCAACAAAGTACCTTGGCCTTACCCTCAACCAAGGTCTCACTTTCAAGCAACACGTAGACCAAGTTACCAAAGTAATCCATACCAAACTCGGATTACTGTATCAGCTCAAGGGACAGCTGACCCCCGAAGCTAGGACTGCAATAGCTACTAGTGTCCTACTCCCCCACGCTAATGTATGCTGCCCCGGTCCTGCAGGGAGTCGCTAAACTGGAATATGGTAGACTACAGACTCTATATCATAAGGTAGTCTGCTTTGCCTCCTCATCCCACTCAAGGAGCCACCACTGTGAGGCCCTAGCGAGGCTCAATTGGACATCCTTTGAAGCTCGGTTCAGGTACCCTGTACTCTGGCGAAAAAACTAATCAGCCCAATGCCCCCCCCGAGCCTCGATGGACTCCTCACAGAAAAATGAAGTGTGCGGAACCTCAGGTCCTCTGGTCAGATGCTACTAGAGGTCCCTAAGGTCAGGACCAAGGCAGGTTGTAAATCCTTCGCACACACTGCCCCCTTCCTTTGGAACAACCTTCCTTTGGAGGTGCGGGAAACCTCATCAGTACCGAGCTTCTGCACTAGACTCAAGACCTACCTGCTGTCAATGAGTAATTGCCTATGCTACGGTACCCAACTCTAAAATAATGACCTGCGTCAGCTTTCTCTACCATACTTAAGCTCTATCCACTGAACAGTCTGCACTTACCCCGTCTCACGCTCATTGAAAATATCCTATGTATCTTAGAGGAATGTTACCTAGCGAACTCACTGTACTGTCTCATCAATTGTACATCTCTGTAGCATGAGCAAATGCACACTAGGATAAGCAGTTAGACATTTATGACCCATAGATATGAAAGCTATACCTCATGGATCTGAAAGCTGTTGCTTACTGTAAACCCTCAGCCTGTATATTGCTCCATTGTCTTTTATGTCATGTACTGTTGCTTCTCGGGTCGCCACTGAAAAAGGGACCTCCGGGGCCCAGTGGGCCTACCCGGTCATCAAAATTCAATAAATAAATAAATAAGTTGTTGGCCCTCTATACAGACAGTTGGTAAGACTACATCTGGAGTACTGTGTACAGTTCTGGAAACCCCATCTCTGCAAATACATAGACAGGGTGGGGGCTGTCCAGAGGAGGGCAACCAAAATGGTGCAGGGTCTGCACCAGAAGACATATGAAGAAAGATCAAAGGGGCTTAAGATGTATAGCCTCAAGGAAAGGAGGGAGAGGGGGGACATGATAGAAACTTTCAAATACCTCAAGGGAATCAACAAAGTCCAAGAGAGTAGCATCTTTCAGAAAAAGAGATGTGCAAGAACAATGGGGCACAATTTGAAGATAGAGGGGGGACAGCTCTGAGGTAATGTGAGGAAGTATTACTTCACAGAGTGGGTTTTAGATGCATGGAACAGCCTTCCTGAGGAGGTTGTAGAGTCAAAAACAGTGAGGGAATTCAAGAATGCATGGGACAGACATAAGGCAATTCTAGTGGGGGGTAGGAGGAAGTAGGCTGTTGGTTAACTAGGATCTGCAGTTTATCCATTAGGTAGGGAAATTGACAGACTAGGTGTGCCATGCGGTCCTTATCTGCCGTCAAATTCTATGTTTCTATGTTTCTGTAAATGCGTTTTTCCTTAAATCCCTATTTCCTTTGTCCGATCTTATCTAACCCCAGGCTGTTCTTCCAAGTTTACACTCCTGTAATGGCATTTTGTTAGATCTAGTGTTACTTAAACTTAAAATAGGGTCCAGAGCTTTTTCTATAGCTGCCCCTCGGTGTTGGAATGTATTGCCCTTAGCTATATGTCTGGCTACATCTATACATGATTTTAAAGTAAAATTGAAGCAACATTTATTGATGAAATCTTAATATAACTGTTTTTTTTTTTTGCAATAACTGTTATCTCTGTATTTTCTTGTTTATTTGTCTGCTTGTAATTTTGTATTCATTGTTACCTGGTCGGGCCGGAAGAAGGGCCTTTGTTTCAGTGCTCTTAACCAGCTAACTAATAAATGAAATGAAATGAAAACTGTGCTGACTCTTCAACAACCCTCCAGAAAACAATATATATTTCAAGCATTTGAAAACAGTGGTCATTATGACAGAAATATCTGGATATCTTTAATCATGATGGAGCATAATGCTGGGCATCACTATCACAGGAGTGTTGGAGGGGCATTGCAGGGTCATGAAGGATGCTAGTGCAGGTAAGGTGATTTGCTTGTCTGCACTACAAGTCAAATGATAGTGATCAATAGCTAACCCAAGATGGACTGCAGTTCTGCAAACAGGAAGAGGGTATGGGCATGTCAGAGGACAGGGAGGTCAAGGGGATTTGAACTATGGTATAGAGAAGGTAGCTATTGTAGGGGTCACCAGTGGCAGGAGTTAGATGTATTGGGTCACCAAGGAAGGGGCAGGTGGACTGAGTAGCAAAAGAATAATATCCACCAGTAACAGCAAGGAGGCATGCATGGACAACTGTCAATTGAAAGCAAGACATAGGAGAATCACATCATGCAAAGTTGATTGGTCTGAGTACCAAATGCACTTAGAAGTCCAAAATTTAGAGGAACTCACAAAGCCCTGGTGTGGGAAGAAAATGACTGTGGAAATAAGAAGAAATCCAGTCTATTCCAAAGGGATAGGTGTTACAGGAAAAGGAGTAGGTGCCTCTCTTTTGAAGGGATCATGTCTGTGAAAAACAAGGCAGAAATCAGCATGATAAACAGGTCCTCTTAGTCTTTCTGGTCAAGCTCAGAGAAACAAATGCCAGCCCAGTGGTGCTGAGGGTTGAGGCGCTGGACACCACACCTCATGCCATGCTGGTGACCCGAGTTCGGACGCAAGCCCGGGTCATCAGGGGTTGGCAGAGAAGGGACAGGATTGAGCATCTGGTGGACTGCTCTCCTATCCCAGGGAGGGATTCAGGGTTTCACCGCTCTGTAGCGGCCCCTGGTGATGACCAGGGGCACTACCAGAGTGATGACAGTACGGGGCAGAGTGCAGTGGATGTCTTCACATTGTGCCCAGACATCATTACACATCCGTGCTCTGAAGGGGAAGCTAACAGAGGAAAATATAGGGGTCAATCTCGGCAGCTCATGGCCATGCCCCACACCCCCGGACCCAAGAGAGACAACTGTCCAGAGCACGGCACGATGTGGGCCATCCCTTGTTCTGTGGGTTCGAGTGTGGCCCGTGCACACAACTGGGTTGGGGGGTGCAGGCAACGGTGGCTGGAGACTGCAGGGGTCAGCTCTGCTGTAGGCGGAAAAAGTGTTCAAATAAAAGCTCATAGAAACAAGCAGGGTAGGGAGACAAAATAATCATCCAGAAAGGAACTACAGGACTGCAAAGGGCTCAGCACAGCTAAATGGATTCAGTGGTGATAAGTGCATTGTGAAAGTAAAATTCCACAAGTGAAATTCTATTGGCATTACCTATTATGCATAGACTCCAGGACCCATTGGCATTGAGTATGCATGCCTAATGTTGGGTGTACATCTGCAGTAAACTGTGAAATTATGAACCCCTGAAACTTTCAATTTACTTAATCAGCTACCTCCTCACTTAACAGTTTCTAAGACCCTTCAAAGAAAGTATAAAGATACATTTTCAATTATCTAGCTCCAGTGTTGGATGAGTTGTAAGCAGAGAGATATTTTCAGAAATGTTCACAAAAATAATAAATTGGCATGCCTTGAGCCATGTAAGTCCCACATCTCTTAGTCAAATGCCATGAAACTTAACATCCCCGTAGGACTCATTCCAAGCAATAGTCATGCGACATTTCAGGTCTCTAGCTGGCAGAATTGCTGAAACATGCCCAATTAAACAATTTCAAACAATCCCTAAAAATGCTGTGAAATTTCACAAAAATTCCATGAGAGCAGAACTTGCTAGTTTTGCCTGTCTCTTATGGCAGTCACCTGCATGATCTTGAACCTAAGTCTACTTATAGTTGTAATCACTGTGCATGTTTTATGCAACTAAGTACTACAGTATAAACAACTAATGTGATTTCAGCCATCAGCGTGCAGAGCTACTATACCTCTTATCCATGAACAGTCTGCTCTCATGCATGAGTGCTAGGAGGGAGCACTCCAACACCAGGGAAGTGTATGGCACAGTAAAATTTTAAAAAAATTACTAAACTTATAAAATACTCAACTTAAATTTGTGTGATTTATATTAAGTTAATAGGGCCTCTGAGGGATGTCCATTATGGTATAAGATACTCTGCTACTTAGGTGTGGGCAGATAGAATTGTTCAGCTTTGCTTTGCAGTCCTCCCACCAATCCTCAGGCTAGTAGTCTCTTATACCATATGAGACATCCCTTGAATATACAGACTAATGCATATGTAGGTGTATGATATGCAGTTTTTTTACACACCCAAGGTGTGTAAAAAACTGCAGATAACACACCTTCATATGTGTTATTTTTTATAATAACTGGTGCTAAGTAAACAAAGCTCAGAGTCTTAGCATTATGTGCTTCCTGCATTGCTTATTCAACCTCTGTATGGGCTCCATGGCATGCTGGTTGTTATAAAGACAAGGTGAAGGTTCAATGGCTTCTCCATTGTTAAAAGTTTGAAAAAAAAACTGTGAATGGTACAATTTTCCGAGTCAGTAAGAACCTTCGCATGATACACACAACCTGGCATGAGACAATAAAAGTCATATCAACTTGCAGGTTGATATGACTTTGCCATATCAACTTGCAGGTTGATATGACTTTTTGCAGGTTTCAAAAACAGGTTGATACAGGGGGACACCAGTCATTATATCCTATTAACTCACAGTATTTTCATTGACCATTTATTATCCTTAAGTAGCCCTGGGAACCCCACAAACATAGATTAAAGCTTTAAAGAAACTGAAACAAACGATAACTGTCTAATCAGAAATTCATGATAATTTTCCTTCATTACAGGAGTGTGTTTCTTTTCAAATAGTCTTTTGTATTCATTTCAGGCCTCAAAATAATAATGTAACACTTTGGTAAGAATATACAGCTGAGTAAACCAGCAGTGGAAGACAAAAGGGCAAATATTTCCACAGCAACCATGTACTTCCCTCTGGTGCTCAGGTACACTGGTATGAAGGACAGCCACACACTGACAAACACTAACATGCTGAAGGTGATGAATTTGGCCTCATTAAAACTATCAGGTAAATTCCTCACTAGAAAAGCTACAATGAGACTCACTGTCGCCAAGAGGCCTAGATATCCTAGCATGCAGTAGAACATAGGCAGTGAACTTTCGTTACATTCAAATATTATCTTCTCCTTGAAAGATTTCCTGTTGAGCTGTGGGAAGGGAGGAGAGCTGACCAACCAAATAGTGCATATAACGAGCTGCACCAGTGAACCACAACTGACTATAAAGCATGCCACTTTGGAGCCCACCCACTTCTGTAAGTTGCTTCCAGGCTTTGTGGCATTAAAAACAATAACCACTATAATAGTTTTGGCAAGTACAGAAGAGACTGAAATGGAAAAAAATAAACCAAAGGCTGTTTGTCGTAGAAGGCAGGTCAGACTGTTTGGTTTTCCGATAAATATAAGGGAACACAGGAAGCAGATCATAAGGGAAATAAGAAGAAAGTAACTGAGATCACGGTTGTTCGCTTTCACTATTGGGGTGTCTCGGTTCTTTATGAAGATCCACAGGACTGAAAGTGGAATAAGGGAGCCAAAAACTGCACCTGATGCTAATGTGGCACCCAAGGGTTCTTCAAAGGACAGGAACTCGATGAGTTTTGGAACACAGGCATCATGTTTCTCATTGGACCAGTAATCTTCTAGACATTTGAAGCAGTTTGCAGCATCTGATGGAAGGAAACATTCATAAATAATGGCATTAGAGAAAAAGATTTTCTTATGGAATTGTACAGTAGGGATGTGCAAATACCTTTTTCCTGAACATTCAGCATTTGGCAGCCAAATATTCAGACAAGATATTCATTGTTTGTTTATTCAGGTGAAAAACTAACAAAAAAGAATCACCCTCCACCCTCCTTTCCTAGTCCAAATCCTGTACAATTTCTCCCTCCCGCCACACATGCAAGAAGCCTGATTACACCCCCCTCCCCCCCAGCACCCACAACTGGATTAATTTAATCACATTTTAAAAAAATAGAAATCCCACAATGGGCAACCAGCACAACCTGACCACCTCCACTGCCAGCTGCTGTCTTTCTCTTGTAAATGCAGAACTTGTTTGCACTTTAAAAAAAACACTTTATGTCCCCTACACGTCCCCACCCAGGCAGCATACTGCTCCACCACAGCACCCATTTCTTAGTAGGAGAAGGCAACCAGCACCACCCACCCTCCTCTATAGCCAGCAGTGGAGGAGAGCAGGCTGTGCTGGTCACCTTTTCCTACTTTAAAATAGGTGCTAGTGCTTGGGGGGGGGGTGCTGCTGGGGTGTGTAGGTCAGGAGCCCTACTATTCATGGTATTCAGGAAATACTATTTGGCCCTTGATCATCCCCATGTTACACTGTAAAAGATAAATTTGCTTTTTTACAGGTGCCCTCATACTGTATATAACCAAACAGCATTTTCTAGTTTTTTTTTCTGATCCAAACAACCATTGACAAAAACTGTAAGACTATAAAGGTCAATTATAGTAAAAGAAATGTTTTGCAGTGGCACAGTAGTATCACAGTAGTTAAAACAGGATTGACTCCTAAATGTTAAATTGTGATTTTCAGCCACCTGTATCTCGCCATTCCATGATAGATTTTAATAAAATTTCCAAACCCATGTATTATTTCTATAGTGTCATAAAACTTAAAAAAGATCCACTTAAAATAAAACATTAGGACAATTCATGTGCCACTATTTCTGACATGTCAAGAACAGCCAAGGGTGCATGAATTGCCCTTTCCAGGGCTGTGCAGCTAACAGTAAGGCCACCACTGTTGCCACTTGCATGATCAAAGGCTGGGAGCTCATCCTCACTGCCATTACCTTTGCCAGTGTTCTTATTCCTTCCCACCTCTCCCCAAATGCTTGTCCACTGATTTGCTCATTACTGGTGTTCAGGAGTCCATCCCTGCCACCATCACCACATCCTTCCCTCCTGTCTTCTCAAAGGCACTATTGGTACTAGTTGGAATGCGGCATTCCACCAGTGAAATTAACAAGGAATGACCATTCTTCCGGTGGAATTTCTGCCAGAATTTCACTGGTTCTTCTGCAGAATTCCACCTGTTGCAGTTTGCAGAAAAATATTCCATGGAACAGCATTTTTTCCATGGAAAATCATTCTGCAACCATTTCCATGGAAAATATTGAGAGCTGCAGAAAAATATTCCACGGAACAGCATTTATTCCACAGAAAAGCATCCTCAACCATTTCTGCAGAAAATATCAAGATCCATAGAATAAAATTCTGCAGAAATACTGCAGAAAATCACATTCTGGATTTTTCTGGTGCAGAATTCCACCATTCAGTTTCTGGTGGAATTCAGTGGAAGTTCAGCACAATTTCAAAAATTCAGCAAAATTTTGTTCTGCCAGAATTTGAAAGGCCTGCACAGCATTAGCACTCATCCATTATATGACATTCCCGATGGGCAGGCGCCCAGTCCCACTACTGGTACTGTAGTCATCACTTCCATGTCTCCATCATCCTCACTACCACCCCTACCAAACAGAATTAATTACCTCTTCCACCCCTATTTGATCTCCAAACCCTACTTCCCCCCCCCCACTGTCACCGTCCAAAAGAGTTATTTCCCATCCCTTGGCGAGCAAAGAGCACAGCCCCCCCTGCAACCTCCAGTCAGAAGCAGTCTAAAGGGTACTTACAAATCATGCTCAGATATGCAATTGCAGCTGTAAGGGATAATGAGATTTCATCAACCAGAAAATGGAGACCCCCAGAATAGTTACAGGGACTAGTATGAACAGTGAAAGTAAACTAAAGCAATCACATGTATCACTTATGTCTGCACAAAAACAGTTGTCTGTTGACATGGAATTAATTTAAATTTACAAGATATGAGGCTATATTTTTCCTTTAACTTATATTTTTGAGTTATGTAACCATTTTGTATCTTACTGCTGTACTCTGCTTATTTTCCCCTCCCTCAGGATGCATCTGGAAACAAGCTATTTCATCTCAGTATGCCTTTCCTGGTAAATCTTTGCAAATAAATAAATACATACATACAGACAGACAGACAGACATACATGCATACATTAATAATGTGTTTTGGCTCTTAACACTGTGACAGTGTCTCTGCTGTACTGCATAGTAAAACCGGTGATGATGCCATGTTAGAGAATGTTCCTCAGTTTAAATACTTGGACCTGTTACTTGACCACGAATTGACCTTCTCTACTCATGTTAGTCTCTATAGATTACAAGGGAACCTTTCCCTAAATGCAACAAATAGTATGATTAACACATGTTACCAACTTTATGTTTTTAGTAACATCAGATTGTTCTTAATTATTTATATGTTTGTATTGATATGTTTTATAACGCTTGAACTACAGTATGTTTATGATCTATAATTGTCCCATGTATCTAGCATGTTATATGTGTTGTGATGTGTTTGAAATATGTTATGGATTATTAGAATAATGTATGTAAGACATGACTAATGTTCTGTTGCAATATTTTGTACCAAGGACCCCACTGAAAATAAGCTTTTCCCAATGGACAATCCATAGTCACTGAAATCCAGTAACAGCTGGGTCCGCTTCTGAATAATATTCCACAGTGTGTAGTTAGGGGCTGGAAAAGCAGAGTGTAGTGCATCAAAAAGTCAAAAGCCCAGTCACACTTAAAAGTACAAGTTCCAGTTCTTTTATTTCATGTGTTTTATCAAATACAGTCCCCTGACCACACCCACTGTTTCGCCCTCCATGGGCTTCTTCAGGGGCTAGGATCTATGTGCAAATGCTAAAGAATGCTTTAATAACATACATATATAAAAATTCAGAATTCTATTTAAAAACTAATTTCTTTACTTAGACTAGTCATGTATGCTACTTTCTTTCATTACATAATGCAGTTTTTATAATTATGATTACTAATTTATCAGTGTTTATTCAAAATTTTTAATTTCAGCCCCTGTATCAGTACTCAATTTCATTAATAACATTCTTCAAATGCAGTAATAGCACCCATAGCTGGGTGTCATGTGTTGACAGTGTAATCAAAGCTTTGTCAATGTGGTTCAATGGGAATCACAATTCCTAAATGGATAAAGGGTAAAGTAAATAAACTTCAGTTTTTTGTCATTAAAATATTTTTTGATCATCATTTCTTTTCACATTTCATAATAGTTATAGCTATTAATCCTTCAAAATGCATACAGTTATATAGTAATGTAGTTGCATATGCTAACAGAATTCTTAATCTCATTAGTGTTCATTTTCAAACATTCTTATACATTTGTAGTTGTTTATTCTCTTAATAGTAACTCTATCCCTACGTTTATCAAATTCACTCCATTGCTTCCCATTCAAGACCAATGTTTCACATGCTGTAATTTCCTTAAGTTTAAGTGGTTCTATAACAGTTTCATTTCTGTTTCTCATGTGACTGCAAATGCTCTTATTTACTTTTATTGTGTTTTTTTAATACAGTTAGCTCTGTCCCATGTTTATCATAATTTCTCTGGTGCTCTCTCATTTTAAATCCAGTGTTTGTTTTCTTTTTCTACAGTTTAAATGATTTTGTTACAGATTGTTTTCTATTTCTAAAGTACCTGTAAGTAAACAGTCAGTTTTGTTCCTTATCTGATACACTACTCTACTATCAGGTTGCAAACAGATTCTTCCCTTACAGGTTTACATAGCTACGTGGCAACATGTGTGAAGGACTGTGCCGAACATTGATTTTTACAAACATTATGCACTGCTGGGCTAGAGGGCAGGACCTGACTACAGCCAATCAGTCTCCACCACCATGTCATATTATTGACATCAGCAAAGCAGCCAGAACCCACCCCAGGCTGCAGTCTAGGAGTTGTTAAGCAACCGCACAGTACACACAGCAAGGCCATAGAGAAATTGGGGCCAGATTTCCCCATCATACTACTTGTGCTTTCTGCCATCAAGTCCAGCAATCAGTTGGCTACAGTACCATTGATTCCTTACATGTAGAATACATTTCTGACAATCAGAGAGAATTCCCAAACAGTGAATGGGTTGTTAATAAGTTGTTATCCCATCATAAACTTTTCTTTCTTGTGTAATTCACTCAGGGGATGACATTCACAACGTATGATGACAATGTGTAGATCTTCTTGCTTTCTTAGCTTATATATACCCCCTTATATTTGCAAAACAGAGTTTTGGGTTACTTCTGGGCCCCCACATTCAAAGGTCCCATGCAAAATCATGCAAGTGCCTGTGCCGCGCATCTGAGATATGCCAGCACAAAATAATGAGATATTCTGAAGATGCGTGGGGAGATGTGACCGTGCATGTCCAGCTGAATATTATGAACATGCGCGATCGTGTAGTGGGAGATGTGCTGCACAGCAGGTGACCTGAGCCCTAAGCGGAGCATGGGGAAATGAGCGATGCAAAGTCACTTACGTAGTGCACAAAATTGCAATATTCAGCCAGGATATGCAACTGACCTCATTGCTTATTCCAAGCTTATCCCCTACATGTGCAGCTCATTACTGGAATGTATTCAGGCCATTTGCAAACCCTGGGCATGCTCAGTTCCAGCTTTGCAGGGCTGCTCCACCACCCCACAAAGGTGAACAGGCAGAACTGCAGCCTAGTAGGCAGTGTGCAACAAGTGGTGGGTGAAGTCTGTAAAATTCACTACATAGGGAATTGCACAAATTGCACTCAATATGTGTAGTGCAATTTGTGAAATCCACCATTTTGCATAGCCTGGATCAAAGGCAAAGTGTTCCACATGTTGCACCCACCCACACCCCACCAACCCCTCCCCAATAGAAATCCCTGGTGGTCTAGTGACCCCCCCAGTCCAAGTGTAAAAAAATTATTATATATATAAATTCATTCCCTAGTGTCCAGTGTAACCCCACACACCACTGATCACTGGCCCCAATAGTGTCTAGTGCCCCCCCCATCCTACCTGCTCCATCCAGTCCAGTGAGTCCTACACCAGACTCAAGTTCCACTCCCAACTTTAAATATATGCCCCCAAATCATCCCTGGTGTCTAATGGAACCCCCCCTTCCCAACACTTCAAGTAGTGCCCTTCACCACAATAAACCAGTCCAACACTCCTCCCCAGCTCCCACTCTGCCCAGCCCGCCCTGACTCCCCAAGGGGCCACTGGCACAGCCCTCCACTCACCTCCACAGCCAGCAGCCCCAGTGACTTGCAGTGCGCTTTCTGCCTGAATGAATGAGCACATGCATGCACAAGCACATGCTCATTCATTCAGGCAGATAGCATGCTGCTCACTGGGGCTGCCGCTGTGGAGATGAGTGAGAGGCTGTGCCAGTTGCCCCTTGGGGGTTTGAGGGCAGGCTGGCAGAGTGGGGCTGGGAGAGGGTGGACTGGTTTATTGTGGTGGGGCACCACCTAATGGTTGGGGGAGGGCTGTTCCACTAGACAGCAGGGTTGATTTTGGGACATTTATTTAAAGTCAGGAGTGGGATTCAAGTCCAGAGTTAGACTCACTGGACTGGATGGAGGGAAGCACCAAATTTGGTCGACAGTAAAACTGCTGACCTCCTGCACAGCGATGGCACAATACTGATGCAGGTATTATGCCGCCCAATCCCCCAGTGTTTTCTGTGGGGGGCTCTGCCCCCCACATCACCTGGACTTTAGGATTCTCAACTCCAGGTCGGAGTTGGTCTGGGGAAGGACCAGAACACTGGGGGAATTCGAAACATGGAAATGGACCATTACAGCGACTATCTCTGTAGTGGTCTTTTTCTGTGTTTTGCAGTCAGGGTGTCGGGACGAAGGGGCCCCCAGATGGAGCCAGCAGGGTGGGGGGGACATAGACACTTTTAGGGTAGTGATCGGTGTGGTACATGTCCACTAGACACCAGGAATATATATATATATATATATATATATATATATATATATATATATATGTGTGTGTATATATATATATATATATATATATATATATATATATATATATATATATATATAAGGAAGTGGCCATGCCCCTATATTTAGGGTTGAGTAGGCACGTCTATGTTAAACTCGAAATGTTGCACGTTAATAACTTTGGACCCGTTACACAGATTTGCATGAAATTTGGTATGCATGGTGGGGCATGGTAGATCTCTTGATCTGCCAAATTTTGTTTCAGTCAGACTTACAGGTTTTGCACACCAAAACACTGAAAAATTAGCTTTTCACCAGTTATGTGGGCAGTTTTTTAGATTATGTCCGTGGTGCTGCATGGCTGTTGTGTGGTGTGCCACTCTGTGACTTGGCTCATCTGAAAGAGCTTTGGTCAAGGAACATGCCACTTTTTGTTTGGTGAAAAAATATTAATCCATTCAAAAGTTATTAAACTCTTATTTTCCCATTATAAGTCAATGGGAAAATGTATATGGTTATTTTGCGAAAGAAGAATGGGGTTTTGGCCATCTAGTCCCTCTTCATGATCAAAGAATTTGCAGGCTCATGATCAAAGAATCTTTGATCATGAGGACTTCTTTGATCGCAGCGGCCGCCATCTTGTTTTCAGTTTGCAGTCGGAAAAATTCAAATATCTCGACTCGGGGGGACTTCTGAAGTGAAACTATGGTGGGTTTTGCTCAGGGGTCTTCCCTCTATTGAGCCATGCTTGTGGTTTCTTTCAAAATGGTCAGAAAATAGAGTTTTTAATTTTTTTATTCTTTGATCGCTGCTCACTAACAATCTTTGATCGCGAGCCTGCAAATTCTTTGTGCGTGAGATTCTTTGACCGTGATCTTTGATAGCTAGGGTGCGACTAGATGGCCACCTGAAAAAATCAATTTTCTCAGCTCAGGGGTGACTTATTAAGCCAAATGAGGGTGGGTTTGGCTCAGGGGGCTTCATTCTATCAAGGCATGGCTGTGGTTTCATGTATTTTTGCCTAAAATTGACTTTTAACATTTTTTATTGTTTGATCGCGAGCCTGCAAATTCTTTGATCACAACATTCTTTGACCGTGATCTTTGATTGCAAGGGTGTGACTAGATGGCCACATGAAAAATTCAAATTTCTCAGCACAGGGGTGACTTATAAAGCCAAACTAGGGTGGGATCTGTTCAGGGGGCTTCGTTCTGTCTAGTCATGGTTGTGGTTTCATGTATTTTTCTCTAAAAATTGACTTTTAATATATTTTATTCTTTGATCATGAGCCTGCAAATTTTTTGATCGTGAGATTCTTTGATTGTGATCTTTGATCGTGAAGGAGAGACTAGATAGCCAGATCTGGAGGGACTAGATAGCCCTATTTTAACAATTTTTCAAATTAAATATCTCGGAAATGGGTTGGTCTTTTAACTTGAAATTTGGAGGGTGTTATGGGATGTTGTGTAGATGTGAATTATAGTGTTTAGGTGTCAGACAATACATTTTTTGTGGAGATATTGTGTGGCACAGTTTACATTTTGCGGACAGCATTTTCCATTGTGGTAGCGGCATGAAATTACTAGGCTAGCTAGCCATACTGCCATGGATGTACTTTTCAGTCATTAGGTGTGTAAAATTTTAACAGGTGTGGAATTCTGTCACTATGATGAATGAAAATCTGAAAGTTTCACATTTTATATCTCGGAAATTGTTTGGTCTTTTGTATTGAAATTTGGAGGGTGTTGAGGAGATGTGCTGTACATGTGAATTATGGTGTTTAGCGGTTGGAAAATTAAATTGCTGCAGACATATTGCATGACACAGTTTATGTTCTGCGTATGGCATTTTGCATTGTGGTACTGGTTTCACGTTTATAGGGTGCCTTGCATTACTGCCATGGAGGTAATTTTCAGTGGTTAGGTGTCTGACATGTAAACAGGTGTTGAATTATGCCACTCTGATGACTGACACTTTGCTTTGTTTCAAGGTTCGGTCCCCACATTCCCACCTATATGCGCTGCTAGCAATACATATGATATTCAGTACTTGTACTCTTTTCTTAGGCAGAAATCTGCAAGTTGGTGGGAGCACTGGGCCCGAAGGGCCCGTGCTCTCACCAACTTGTGCGCCTTTCTACTTTTCTATTCTTTCTCAAAAAATAAGGAAATTCTATGCAAAAAATTTCGTTAATGCATCATTTAGGGTTAAAACACAAAAAGTCAGGAAATGAGACCTTTAGGTTTGCCCCCCTCATGGACCCACCCATCATCCCAAGATCGACAGCTGATGAGGTGTGTCATTGGGGTTGTAAGGCATAAATGTCACCCCAGTCTTCTTTCCAGTGGCTTGTGAATATGATTACACATGGAATGGGGTGACATTGGCCTCACAACTAATGACACACCCATCAGCTGTCAATCTCGGATGATGGGTGGAGTCCACGAAGGGGGCAACCCTAAAGGTCTCATTTCCTAGCTTTTTGTGTTTTAACCCTAAATGATGCATCAGTGAAGTTTTTTGCATAAAATATAGATAGATAGATAGATAGATAGATAGATAGATAGATAGATAGATAGATAGATAGATAGATAGATATTGGACTTGAGGGGGCCACTAGACCACCAAGGATGAATTCCCCAATTGTAACATCTACTTGCTTGGGATTTTTAAGTGCAATTTGCATTTAAAAATCCCCAAAGCAAGACAAAGTCATAAATGGTGAATTCTTGGTAATATTTTTAAAATTATGCAAAGTGCTTAGTGAGGCGAAATTGGTGACTTTATGTCAATTTCACCCACAGAGTAAAACTTCGCTGCACATTTAGTGTGTAGGAATGTTAGTGTGTGGATAGGTGGACTGCCTTGGTCTGGGTACAGTGCTACACCCCACAGCCATATACAGGGTCAGACAGGGGTACAGAGGTCCCACCTGGATAGTGGCCACAGGGGCTGCCTGGACATGCAACAGGGGCAGGCACAAGATGACACAGGCTGCTTGGGCTATCACATGCATGTGATACACCAGCTCCATATGCTACATACAATCACCTGCAGTGCCCCACACACCCCAGTATGGGAGATGCCTGGTGGGCACTGCAAGGGATGGCAGAGTGCAGACAGTGACCAGGTACCTGGGTGGGTGGGTCCCACCGTGTGCACCCATGGTGTACCACCAGGGGTGTGTGCCTCTGGTCAGTCCCTGGCCCATGCCTTGTGGCCCCTAGTACCTCCAGGCAACATGGCCACTGTTGCCACAGACACCACACTTGGTGCTTGCCACCACTGGGTGGCACCCTGCATGCCGCATGGGTGGTGGGTGTCTACATCCAGGTTGTGGTGTGGGGTGTTGTTCCCTGGATAGTGCCGGTGGTGACACAGCACATGTGGCTCCAGGTTCCTCCATCTGGCATGACTGCTGTGTGTCGGTGCCTGGGTCATGTTCTTGTGCACCTCCAAGGGCTGTCTCTGGATGGCCTGCCTTCAGTACTGCAGCCTGCCTGTGGGTGGCTGGCTGGCTGATTTAGGCATGCCTTTTCCATGCGTAACTTTGGGCAACTCATTTCTGAGATGTACAGCAGATGCACTGCACATTTTGGCTGAATATAGGGATGTGCGACATATTCATGGGAACGCCCCCTTTCTTTGCGCCGCATACATTATCTCTGCATGATTGTGCATCTGGAGATGCACGACACATCTCCCCCTTTTGAATATCATGCTTGGGCACATTATTTGAGATGGTTGGCATATCTCTACTTTGCGCAGTGCATCTCCTTTAAAACTGTGGGCCCTGAGGTTTGTCATAGTGCTTCAAAAAAGCATCATAATGTTATACTGACCCCCTACTGCCATGTTTTAAGATTATATTCTAATGTCTCATTTTTGTTTTTTAAATCAACTTCCAACTCTGTTCTTTTGTTATCAGTGCTCTACATGATAACAGTCTAGCATTCTTCTAACCATCTCTGCCCACTTTTATTATGTTGTACTCATGTTGGCTACTTATAGTAAAGTTCTCATGATATTTAGAATGAACAGAATAAGATTTTGTCTAACCCTCCTATTATATCCTAGCACAATATACTGTTTTGTCATGAATCAAATACAGTCAATCATATCTCTACCATATGATTTCCAGTAAAAGTGAAAGAAACTGTTGTATCATTTTTGTTTTCTAGTTATAATATTATGCTGAGGTTGGGGAATGACATGGGAAGGAGGACGGTACAGAGTAAAAGGAGCAGACGGATTATGAAGGCTGGGTATGTGACATGGAGTGGGCACATTTTAAGTATTCATTTGTCTCTCTCTCTTGCAAAGAAAAGTGGAGCATCGATCTCTGCATTAGAGACAGGCAAATGAACTAGAAAACAAAAATGGTACAACATTTTCTCTCCCTTTCACTGGGGATGATGTAGTAGAGATATAATTGATTGTATTTGCTACATCACAAAACTGTCATGATAGGACACAAATAGGAGGATTTAATTAAAACGCATAGTGTATGGAGGAATGCTGTAATGCATGGAATTCCATACCTGGAATATAGAGGATTGTGTATGAGCAGTCTTACACAACAAGGATATTCTTGTATCGAGAGGTTTTCTTGGTAACAGATTACCTTGAGATCACAGCTCGAGAGGTGCTCTGTTACCAATGGAACCTCGAGATACAAGAATATCCTTGTTTGTGACTTTCACTCATACTAATCATTATAGTTTATATTATGCAGTCACAGCATAGAAAATCATACAAACCCAGCTAGTGAAGACAATGGAGAATATAAATGTTAACATTTTCTTTTTTTTTAACTGACAGTGTGCTGCAGATGTTTCTGCAAGATTAAATTAAAAAAAAAAACAAGTTCCGCTTAACTGGATAGAGGAACACAATTAAATGGCAGCATTCCAAGTTGTTCTGCTGCAGTAGTGACATCACTACTGCAGCAGAACAACATAATGAGGTCACTACTGCAGCAGAACAAGCATATTCCAGGCATGGAATTCCATGCATAACAGCATTCACCATACAATATATGCTTGTTCTGCTGCAGTAGTGACATCATTATGTTGTTCTGCTGTAGTAGTTATGTCATTACTACAGCAGAACAATTTGGAATGTTGCCACATAGTTGCTTTCCTCAATCTAGTTAAGCTGGATGGTTTTTTTAAAACATGAACTTGCAGAAACATATGCAGCACACTGTGTCATTTAGGAAAAAGAAAATGTTAAAATTTCTATCTCCATTATTTTCACTAGCTAGTTTTGTGTGATTTTCTATGCGGTCACATCCCATACACTATAAAAGATTGTGGAGCACTCATACACAAACAAGGATATTAAGGGGTTGCACTCTCGAGGTCATCTGTTACCAAGGAAACCTCTCAATACAAGAATATCCTTGTTGTGTGTGACTGCTCATACACAATCCTATAAATATTATGTTCATTCTAAATGTCTTGAAAACTTTGTTACAAAAAGCCAACTATTTCTGGAAGTTGATTTAAAAAACAAAAATTAGATAATAGAATGCAATCTTAAAACATGGCAGTAGGGGGTCAATATAATCATATGATGCTTTTTTGAAGCGCTATGACAAACTTCAAAAGTAACCAAGAACTCTGTTTTTGCAAACATAAGGAGTAAATATAAGCTAAGAAAGCAAGAACAACAACTTTTGAACAACCTATTCACTGTTTGGGAATTCTTTTTGATTGACAGGAATTTGTTCTACATGGAAGGCATCAATGGTAACTAACAGATTGCTGGACTTGACGGCAGAAAGCAAACACAGTATGATAAGAAAATCTTGCCCCAATTTCCTTATTGCCTTGCTGTGTGTACTGTGTGGTTGCCTGGCAACTACTAGACTGCTGCCTGGGGGTGGGTTCTGGCTGCTGCACTGATGTCATCAAGGTGACATGGTGGTGGGGACCAATTAGCTGTAGTCAGGTTCTGCCTTCTAGCCCAGCAGTACATGAGGTTTGTAAAATCAGTGTTCAGCACAGTTCTTCATGTGCACTGCCATGTAGCTATGCAAGTCTGTATGGTAAGAAGCTGTTTTCAATCTGATATTAGAATAAAAAAGAAAGTATCTTCCATAAATCATAGGAAGTAGGGGGCTCAATGAACAGGAAAGTGCACTATACTCCAAGAACTGATAGCAAATTCCTAGTCAAAACAACACATAGGGGTCAGCACTAAAAAATATTTGCTTTTTTATTTGATCATGAAAATAGCACACTTATAAAGGCATAGGTCTCATCCAATTGTAAGCAGCAGTGTAGACATGTACAAAAGCATAATGGTCCAAAGTAAAGTAAACAACAGGTCCATAGAGCGTTAGTAGGCAAACGTGTAACAGAGCGGGCGTGCATGCAAAAACGGCGTCTCAGCAAAAAAACGGATACATAACCCCACAAACCCCATAGAAACAGCAGGAACTGCAAAATGCATATAGTACCAGCACTAGGGTAATAAATGTGCCGAAATAAGCTGTAAGCATGAAAGCAAAATGCCAAACACTCGTGCCACCACTCTAACCAGCTTGACCAATGGACAACACTCTCTTCTGGATACGCTTACGTAGTGACCAATAGGCGGACTTCTTCAGAGCGGCAGGAGTGTTTGGCGTTTTGCTTTCATGATTACAGTTTATGCTCACAGAGGGCCAAAAATTAATATGCTGGAAGGTATGGGATATATAAATATGTGCTTTTTCTTGTGTTTTTCCTTCCCACAGTTTAGTAGGGATACATCCCTCTGCTGTTTTGAGCACCGATGACCAGCAATAGGAATGGGGTGCTACATACACCTTGTGCAAGGGGTGCATCTAATGGGAGAAAAGGTACAATTCAAGGGGTTAATGGGGTATTAAACACAAGGAGGGTAGGAGAAGGGAACAAGGGTATGGAAGGCAAAATGGTGTGGCCATGGGGGGGGGGATGTGGGGAGGACTGAGTGCCTGGGATGTGTCCATCTGCCGCCAAACATGTAGACCAAACATGGTGGAGCACTTGCTAGGAGATCACGGGGGTGTAAACCCCACAGTCTTAGAGGCTAAACAGTGACAACACATGGAGGATAGGTTTAAGAAATATGGAAATAATGGATATGCTAAAGCTGATGTGGAGGGAGAGAGGTGTAGAGATCTAATTCTTCTTTATTTTCAGGGGACATACAGACAGCGGAAAAATGAAATGGGGATGGAGGGAGGAGTAATCCAGTGTAAAACTTGAAACAAGTTAAATGTGTGGGGAGGGGATGTGTTGGGGTTGGGGAAGGGTTGGGGTAAGGAATGTTTTACAGGTTCATGTTCGTTGTTTATATTTCAAGCGCAAGTTTCAATGTGCAGATGTAGTTTATTGTTTGCCAAGCCTTGTCGAAGAATCTACAGAACAAAGCTACCTGTTTGACCTAATACTATGGAAACAACAAAGGGGAAAGATGGGAGAACCCTCAAGAAAGCAGCATGGATTAGAAAACCCAGAATGTGATTATAACTTGGAACGTCAAGGGGTTCTCTTCTCCAACTAGGAGAGCAAAGGTTCTCACAGCACTTAAAAATAAAGGTGCAGCCATTGCTTTACTACAAGAGACCCACTTGACTCCCAGGGAACATTCCAAGCTGGTGGGAGGGTGGGTGGGAGTGTCGCCTCCTCCTATAGTTCCCATAGAAGGGGGTAGCGATTCTTACTAAAAAAGGATTCCCTTTTGTGACGCACTGCATAGTTAAAGGCCCTGTAGAAGGGTGCTATTTTTTTGTGGTGGGGGAGATCTGGGGCCAAATTATAACTCTAGGGAATATATATGCACCGTCGGTATTGGATCCACAGTTCTATCAACAGATTTTAGATGTCCTGGTGCGGGAGGAGTTCCCTCATCTCATACTGGGGGGGGGAATTTAATTGCATTGGAGACCTATAAATAGACTACTTTGGAGTCAGGAATAGAGAGGTGTCAGCAGTCAAGCAATGGACCCTAGGACTAACAGTCTTAGAATTAATAGATGCATGGCGCACAGCCAACCTGGAAGCTCGGGAATATACTTTTTATTCCAATCCACACACTACATGGTCACAGCTAGATTACATGTATATTCCCAGATGCGAATATGCTCAGGTGGCTAAGGTGGAGCATAGCCCCATTATTTTATCAGATCATGCGATGGTGCGTCTCGAGATAGAACTGGGTCAACAGCAGGGTAGGAGAGGAGGGTGGAGATTCCAAGCTACCTCTTAGCTAGAAAGGAATTTAAAGAATGTTTGAAAGATCAATGGAAAATACATCAAGAAACAAACCAGGGCACAGCAGAGGATGAAGGCATATACTGGGAGGCTAGCAAGGCATATATGAGAGGGGTAATAATTGACTATACAGCTAAATTAAAAAGAGAAAAACAGAAATGGGGAGCAGCATTAGCAGAGCAAATAAAACTGCTGGAGCAGAGGACTATCAAAGAACGGGGTGGGTTCATCCCTTAAAGAATTGTAAATGGCATGGGAGGCACTGAACGAGTGTATCACGGCAAAAGCCAGATCAAGACATATGTTTGTGAGGCAAAGGATCTACGAGTAGGGCAACAAGCCAGGTCCACTACTAGTAAACCTAATGAAAGGGGGCAGGACAACCAAGAAAATACTTAGTATTAAAAACAAGGGAGGGAAGGTCCTTTAGGCAGAAACACTGATTAGGAATAGATTCTAGGAATTTTACAAAACATTATATTCCTCGGAATGTAAAGGGGCAAATAATTTAATGGATAAATTTATAGAGGGCCTCCAGTTTCCAAGCCTGACATGATCTGACAACTTTCTTGGGGAGTACAATCAGTATAGGGGGAGATCCTCAGAGCAATTGGCTCGATGAAGAAAAGAAAGGCGGCAGACTCAGATGGATTTGGGGTGGAATACTACAAAGAACTAAGGGGAGAGGTAGCAGAAGCCTTACACCGGGTGCTGGAGTGGGTTGGGTGGGGAGGGGCTTCCTAGAATCTGCTGTGAGGCCGCAATCTGTGTGCTACCCAAACCAGATAAGGGTGTGCAGGAGTGCTCCTCATACAGGCCCATTTCGTTGTTGAATACAGACTGTAAAATAATGACAAAAGTGCTGGCCCAGAGGCTAGATGGACTGTTGCCCGCAATCATTAATCCAGACCAGATGGGGTTTGTACAAGGCAGAATGTCCTACCATAATATGAGGAGGCTTTTAAATGTAGTATGGTGGAGCTCTAGGAATCCAGGGAAGGTTTGCATTCTCTCTATGGATGTAGAAAAAGCATTTGACAGAATTGAATGGGACAATATGTTTACAATTATGGAGAAATTTGGTCTGGGGGACAACTATTCCCAACTAGTAAAAGCCTTCTATAGGACCCCTCTAGTGAGGATTTTGATTAATGGAGCACCTTCTGAGGCATTCTGTCAGGAAAGGGGCACACGGTAGGGATGCCCCCTCTCCTCTCTCCTGTTTGCCATAGTGATTGAACCTCTAGCAATTAAAATCAGAGCAGACCAACAAATCCAAGGCATACAAGGTCGGAAAGGCCAAAGACATACCATCACTCTGTATGCGGATGACATCCTCCTGTTTTTAACAAAGCTGAATCAAACCATTCCCACATTACTGACCATAGTGGACTCCTTTGCTGCTTTCTCAGGTTACAAATTAAATATTAACAAATCTGAGATAATGTATTTGGGGAAAGGGATGACTTGATAATGAACAGAGGTCATGGGGGCTACGGAAAGTTCAGAGAGCCATAACATACTTGGGAATACGGGTGGGCCAGTGTATCAGGGAAATGTATGACCTGAATTACACACCCCAGTTGGACACTATTATGAAAGATTTGCAAAAGCAGAGGGCCCTTCCTCTTTCTTGGTTGGGTAGGATAAATATCCTAAAGTTGAATGTACTCTCCAGAATCTTGTACGCTTTACAGATGATGCCTATGGGTTTAAAGAATAGCAACATTAAAAACCTGTAGAGGGGATTTGGGCAGTTCATTTGGCAAGTTAAAAGGCCAAGAATTAGCCTTAAAAAATTGAAAGCTGTGAATGAGTTGGGGGTTGTGAATTTTCCTGATGTTAAAGGATACTACCTGGCAACCCAGTACAGGTATGTTCATAACCTGATAAACTAGGGGACAGCTGCTCAGTGGCTGAACCTGGAGGTAGAGGGGAGTTGGGGCCACCTTGCAGCTTACCTAGGCCCAGCCGGACTGCAAGCTTATAAATGTCTGAGACACCCTAACCCCATGGTTGTGAAAAGTCTGGAAGCATGGAGTGCCACTAAGGAAAGGCAAGGGGGAGGAGGGGAGAGCACTATTCTGGTCCTGGTGGTTGGAAACCCAGAATTTCTGCCAGGATTAGAGGATGCAGGCTTTGGGATATGGCATGAGAGGGGAATAAGATGTACTGGAGACCTTACTAACAAAGAGGGTATACACTCATTTCAAGACTTACAGAGAAGATTGGGCCTTCTAGCATCACATCAATATAAATACCTCCAAGTTCGCAATTATTGAAAAAGCCTCAACAGAGGGAAAGATAAACCATCAAACATCTCCCCAGTTGAAAAGGAGATTCTAGGGGCAAGAGCATAAGAAAAAGGGCTAATAGGGAGGGCAGCAAAACTGGACAGGGCATATTTTCAGGGGGAAACTCAAAAAGTGAAAACAAGGTGGGAACAAGATCTTGGGATGGAAATTACAGATGCTAATTGGGAGCTATGGTTGAGATCCCACATGGGATTATTAACTTGCAATAAATTTAAGGAAATGCAATTTAAGTTCCTTTACAGGCTTTACTACCCACCAAGCATAGTGAGCAAATTTCACCTGGTGTCTCCCCCACCTGTACTAAATGAGGTAAAGCCAGGGGTACATTGATGCAATATTACTGACATTGTCCAGAGATAAAGAAATACTGTAAAGGAATCTCTAATGAGTTAACTAAAATAGAAGGTCAAGAGGTGGAGTTTTCCCCATGCTCCCTGCTCCTCGGGGTTGAGTCCTGGGGGGAGGGGGAGTTGGATTTACACCAATGGAGAATCAGGGTTCTATTAGTGGTCGCCCACCAGGGCATACAAAACTTATGGATTTCCCAGAATGTGCCCATGGTAGAACAGTGGAAAACTCTGGTCCTGAGGGTGTTAACACTGGACAGGCTGACGTATGTCTTTAAAGGGGAAGAGGAGTAATTCTTGGAGGTTTGGGATGTCCTCTTGAGGACATTATCAGTGGGAGAGGCAACAATCCTGAGAGACGGATGGCTATCATAGATACAGAGGGTTTCTGGGCTCACCTTACCCAATGCCTTTGGGGTTGATGCTACTAACGCCTTAACATATATCTTTTCTAAACAATTAAAGTATATAGGATAAATTAATTACTTTACTAAAACTACTAAGAACAAGGCTTAGTTTGACTGCTTTAAATGTTATTTTTGTTAGTATAGAATCTTAATTTTGAATATTAACTCTGACAAAGGGGTGTTGCAACAAAGGGTCAATATGGGTATAGTGGACGCCTCCTTTTTTTTAAATTTGTGAGTCTCTTACTTTTATTTATTTATTATTTATTAAAATTTTGGTGACCAGGTAGGCCCACTGAGCCCCAGAGATCCCTTTTTCGGAGGCGACCCGGGAATTACAAGGCGAATAGGATATAAATCAAATCAAATCAAATCAAAATGTATTTATAATGCACTTTTCTGCATATCAAAGTGCAATTACATGTTAAAATAGCATCAAACATAATAAATAACAGCATAAAAACAATAAAAGTAGCAGTAAACTTATTCAAATGCTAGTTCAAACAAATAAGTTTTTAGAGACACCTTAAATGACTCTGTGGACAGACACTCTCTAATCTGATAAGGTAGAGAATTCCACAGGGTTGGGGCCATAAAAGAAAAAACTGTGGCCCCAGATGACTGAAGATGAACCCTGGGAATGTCTAGCAATCCCTCGTCAGCAGAACAGAGTGGGCGAAGAGGGCAGTAAGGTCGAAGAAGATCTTGCAGGTAGCCCGGTCCCTGACCATGTAGGGTCTTATAGGTCAGTATCGCGACCTTGAAAGTGATTCTCCACTGCACCGGCAGCCAGTGCAGTTCGCGCAGCACAGGTGTGATATGGCAAGTTCTTGGTAACCCAGTCAACAACCTGGCTGCAGCATTCTGCACCAGCTGCAGGTGACAGAGATCCACTCCCGGCAACCCTAAATATAGAGCATTACAGTAATCAAGATGCGAGGAAACAAAGGCGTGGACCAACACAGGAAGGTCATCTTGTGGAACAAGGTGTTTCATCCGAGCGATATTTCTCAGATGATAAAAGGAAGACTTGACAGCGGCCAACACCTGTGCCTTCAGTGTCATCCTGCTGTCAAGAATTATGCCCAGATTTCGCACCTGTTCAGAAGGTCTCAACTGGTTACCCCCTAGTACAAGACCAGAGGGAAACCCAGGAATCAACTTCTCTGCACAATGACCCAGGTCCACAACCAACACCTCAGTCTTATCCGGATTCAGTTTCAACCAGTTAGCACTCATCCAGTCCTGGTTCTCAGCGAGGCAGTTGATAAAGACTGGTAATGAGTCATTTTGTTCGGGTACAAAGGAAATATAGAGCTGAGTATCATCTGCATAGCGGTGAAAACTCAGCCCATAACACCTTATAATGTCTCCCAATGGCAGCATATACATCTTGAACAACATGGGGGAAAGCACAGAGCCCTGTGGCACCCCACAGGACACAGCAAAGGGAGCCGAGGAAAAAATTCCTGAAACTACCCTCTGACTTCTCCCTGTGAGGAAAGAGTGGAACCATCTGCGGACTGTTCCTGACAATCTGCACAATAGCCGCAGGTGATCTAGCAATGTCCCATGGTCCACGGTATCAAGCGCTGCAGATAGATCAAGGAGGACCAAGATCGAATGGCTCTTCCGATCTCTCGCTATTAGGAGGTCATTAAATACCCAAACCAATGCCGTCTCGGTACTATGCCTCTTCCTGAAACCAGACTGGAGAGGATCATAGACCTCATGGGTGGTAAGAAAGTCATCAAGCTGCAACGCAACTACTTTCTCAATAACCTTGCCCAAAAAGGGCAGGTTAGAGATTGGTCTGTAGTTGGCGAGACAGTCTGGGTCAAGGGAAGATTTCTTCAAAAGGGGTGTCACGACAGCCTCTTTTAAGGGCTCCGGAAACACCCCTTGGTCCAAAGAGCACCAGACTATCTCAGAAAGGACTGGTCCAATCGCATCCATGCACCCCACAAGGAGGCACGTAGGACCTGGATGCAAACTACAGCAAGTCGATCGCAAGCCCTGGACAATCTTCATGATATCCATGATCGCTGGCCGGTCAAAATCTGTCCAGGTAGACCGAGGGCCTGTAACCCCACATCGATCCCTGCAATGCTCATTAGAACCTGTACTGCTGATTTCCGACCCGATCGATGACACCTTATCCTCAAAAAATTGAGCAAACTCATCACACTGTATTTGTGAAAAAGCTCTCTGACTCCACAGACAGGCTGGATTGCACAGTCTGTCCATGGTCCGGAAGAGCTGAGCTAGTTGATTTCTTGATGCAACTATCTCCCTGGACAGGAATTCTACCTTCTTATGGGAGATTTCTGATTGATAGTCCACATAATGGGCCATCAATCTAAGCCTGTCATCTTCCAGGCCGGATTTCCGACAACAACGTTCCAATCTTCATCCCACTCTCCTCTACTCCCTCAGTATCCCATCAAACCAAGGGGACCAAGGGCGAAGGGAAAGGAGGCGAACAAAGACAGGTGCTATGGAATCCAGTGCCCTCAGCACCATATTATTATAGTGCACTACTAAAGCATCTGGTTCCATGCACTCCATAGGCCAACTCGATAGGTCAAGTACCGCCATCAGACCCCAGGGGTAACTCCCCTCAAAGGGCGGTACTGGACCATCTCCAAAGGGGTAGGTCTCACAAAGGGGGTCACGAAACTGACCCTTATGGAGTGATGATCAGACCAACCAACTGGTTCCACCACCAGTTCCATGATCTCCATCCCCAGGGTGAACACCAGATCCAAAGAGTGACCTTGGATATGGATAGCAGCAGTAACAACCTGTTTGAAGCCCAACTAAGACATCAGTTGGAGGAAGTTTTGACCAAAGTGTGAGAGCTCATCGTCGACCCAGCCATTGAAGTCCCCAGGACCAACCACCTGGAGGGCTCCAACACCAGGTTGACAACGAAGTCTGCAACTTCCTGCAGAAAAACTTTCTCGTCACCGGGTGGACGGTAGACGAGTAAGATTCTGCTGCCCACACCTGCTCCCATGATACACCCAAAGGATCTGGGGACACCACTGGAACCTCCACAAGGCCCAATTCCAATTTAAAACAAATGGTGACCCCCCCCCACCCCTTTGATCCAACCTCGGGCGATGTATTACTGAGTACCCGGCTGGAACTGTTGACTCCAATATGGGACCAACATTCTCATCCAGCCAAGTCTCGGTAATGCAAGCCAGGTCAGATGACTCAACAAGATCAGCAATAATTGCTGTCTTGTTTTTTATAGACCTGGCATTGCATAACACCACCCAGGTTAGATGAGAGGCCTTGGAGGAGTAGGCCACTTGCCCACTTTCGGTGGAACCCTTGGGTAAGGGAACCAGGCAACGCACCCCCCTATCCTGGACCCATTTCGCCCCAGGGTGTCTCTCCCACCACACCACCCTAATTCTCTCACTCCGCTCCCCCCCTCGTAGCCGAGGAACCCCCCTCCCCCTCTGCCTCCTCCATGCAATCCCTAAGACCCGACAATGCCTATATACCTCGGGTAGAAATAAGGGGCTTTCGAAAGGGCGCAGGTCCCTCAGCCTAGAGGGGGAGTAGCGCCTGCCCACAGAAGCCCGGTCCCCAACACATGCTAAGAAATATTTGAAAAAACTATTAATCAACCAATTTGATTATACTATCAAAACCCACTAAAATGTCTTAAACAAGAACCCCCCTCCCTATTTTTAACCAGAAAAGGTCTTAAGTAATCTAGGCAGATTTTAGCTCCTCCAAAGGAGCTTATAACAATTTTGGACACAAAATCTCAATTTCCCTCCACCTGTACACCACTAAGAACTGAAAATAATAGAAGAAAACCCTCAAAGCTCTCACCCCTGAGGTGTTAATCTCTAGTATCAAATCTATCTCTCACACAGGCAAAGTAAACAGTCACACAGTTTGATCTTGAATGAAAACGAATGAAGCACTCTTACTGCTTCACTAAGATATACAGGGGGAAAAGAAAAAAGAAACAATCTGACCTGGGTAGTGTTCAGACAAGGTTCGTAAGTTCAAAATTAATAAAACAGACCTTTGCTGCAGCTAAAATCCTTGAAGACTAATCTCAGCCATTTATAGGCGAGCTAAAGCCACCAGCCAAAAAGAGATTCTCCCCCTGGTCATCCCCCAAGATGTCACTGAGGAAGTCGACCAACGGCTGGATCCACGTGAACAGGCTCTCCAGCCTGCCCTTCACAGAGTCCAGAGACCACGGGCACACTGGGGCCTGTCCTCTGACAATATCACCCCAATCTCCTGTCGCAGTCAACTGCCACAGTAAATCACCCTGTGTTCAGGCCAGGATTTAAAGAAACTCACCCCCCCGGTCATCCCTCGAGATGCACCACCCTGGGTTCAGACCAGAAATTACACAGGCTCACTTGCTTCAGAAAACCGGCACCAGTGATACAGCAGCCTAGAAGCAAAAGTCACCAAGCCACCAACCCAGGATCAGGACCACAGTATCCAGCTCCAGGCTCCTGACCAATCCACCAGATTGCAGTGGCGATCCCTCTCCACCAAAAACAGCTCAACTTCCACCCAGTCCATAAAAAACAGCCCATATAATCCAAGTGAGCTTGCTGCTCTTTCCACTCCCGGTTGCTCCTCTGTCACACCATACACTCTTCTATTCTGATCGAGCAGTCTTTCGACTCCAGCGACAATCCAAAAGTCAGTCCAACAGGCATAAAAGTCCAGGGCCCCACACTCTTTCAGGATTCCCCAGTTCCAGCCTCAAGTAGTTTCCCAGGTGTAACAGGCTGGCTAAAATTCAAATTTAACAGGCGCCAATGCTACCCACAATATCCCTTTCTCACAGTGGGCTTAACAAAGCATTTCAGTGCCCTACTATGTCAAAACAAAGCGATTGGGTTCCCGACCGAAAAATACCACACCTCGGCATCAGTCAAAACAGCAACTCAGCGTTCGTTGCAGTAAAATAATTGCCACAAAATAATCCACAGTTCTTCTCTTGAAAAACGAGTTCCCCACACACTGTTCCCATTTGTAATCAATGTGGTCCCCAAGGACTTCACCTATTTCCCTGGTCTTCAGTAGGTATCTGTATGTCTCAGCCGCCCAGGAGAAGAAAAAATCACCAGCAGCAATAAATACGACAAAGCAGAAAAATACAAGGAAAAGCAGAACAGACACTGGCGGACCAGGCAGGGCACTACATGAATAACTCTCCTTCAGTTCTCAGTTCTCCGCTCCAGCCACTCCGCTGTTACGGTCTTCCACTTTAGTCATCCAAACCAAACTGCATAACATCCAATTCGGAAGTCCGGGAATTCAGGGTTCACTTTCAAACAACTTAAATCCAAGAGCATTAAATAAAATTAACAGAACTTAACAGAATGCACTTCAAATTAAGCTTACACAACTAAACAAAGTTTTAAAGCAATAAATTAAGCTGTGGAGCAGCCAACGACACGCCCAGCCCGGCAGCCATGTTACACTGTATGAACTGTGACACAGCTAAACTGCAGTTCAAAATAACAGGAATCTGAATGAATATACAGCGGTAGTACAATAAATAGGTCATAACAGGTTGAATTCACCTAGTAGCAATAACATATTGTATAACAGGTTACAGATTTAGCAGTATTTTAATCATTGAAAGGAAAAACGAGCAGAGCATCACACATAGGTTAAGGTTAACAGCCTCGAGCATTTGTTAAATGGAGAGCCCAGGTAAGGAAAAGGTATGAGTGCCCATCTTTAGGTAGGGTGAGGCATGTACTTGGGTGGGTGAGATGGGCGAGAGGGGAGGTGTCAGGTAACATGGCATTGACATTGGCTCATAGCCAGCATGTGTGCTCTGAGCCTTGTATGGAAGATCTTTATTGAGGGTGCCTCCTGCACCAGAGGTGGAAGTTTGTTTCACAGGGAAGGGGCAGTGTAGGAAAATGACTTGCCCCCTGCATTGGTCCTTACCCTTGGAACTTCTAGAAGAGTTTGGCCTGAGGTCCAAAGGTTGCAAGGGTTTTGCTTGGCAGCAATGAGTCCAGAGAGACTAGAAGGAGGGGTTGAGCTAATTAGCTTGTATGCTAGGCAGAGGAGAGGGTACCGGAGGTGAACTTCAAATGAAGGCCAACTGATGAGTGCTAGAGAGTCACATTGGTGGCTCCTAGAGTGTGACTGAGTGGCAATGTGGACCACCTTGTTGTACAAGGGAAAGGGGAAAGGGGAAATTGTTTAACCAGGAAAGGCACACTAAGCCAGATCTTGTTTCCAGGTGCGACCTGGGAGCACAAGGAAGTTAAGTGACTTGCTCAGGGTCACACAGTATGCAAGTGGAAGCTGTGGGATTCAAACCCAGGTCTGGTCTGCTGGATGTCACCAGATTTGCAGCTCAGAGCCTTAGACCACTGCGCTATACTGCCTCCTCCTACAAGACCTGTAGCTTATTGATCTCGAGCTTTGCCATACCCTGAACTACCAGGGCAGCATAGGTCAGTGTTGGCAGGAGGACACTAGAGGCAATAGCAATCCTAGCTTCAGGGATCAGCTGATCCTTGAGGTGGTAGAGGCTTCCAAGTTTCCCATGTATGACTTTGGTAACTTGGTCAACATGGTTCTTTAGTGTGAATCCTTGGTCCAGAGTGAGGCCTTAGTATTTTATGGAGGCCACTACTTCTATGCAGTTCCCAGATCTGGAGGTAAGTTGTAGGTATCGTGTTCTGTCTTGGCCAAGGGATCTTGGTCCAGACAACAGGGTCTTGATTTTGGCAGTATTAAGAACCATTTTGTTCTCAATTAACCAATTCTCCATTGACAGCAGATCTTCTTGGAGGAGTGGGCTAAGGTCCCCCAGGTTGTCAGAGGATCGGTAGATGACAGCGTCATCAATGTACTGTACAACAGCACTTCCCCCACAATGGCCATTCAAATCATTTATAAACAGGGAGAAGAGGAGGGGACCAAGGATGGATCCTTGCAGAACCCCCTCCTTTAGGGGAAGTGGGTCTGAAATCTTATCCTTCCACTTAACCCTCTGAGTACGACTGGTTAGATAGTTTTCAACCACTTGAAAGCATGGGGGTTGAGGCCTATGTTACACAGCTTGTGTAGTAGTTGTTTGGGGTTGACCAGGTTGAAAGCCTTGGAAAGATCTAGGAAAACTGCTCCTGTGTGGTTCACTTTGTCAAGTTCCCTGAGCACATCTGTCGAGAATTTCATTAGGGCAGTGTCTATCCCATGTTTGGCTCTGAAGCCATGCTGGGATGGGGCAAAAGCCGGTGAGCCTCTATGTAGCCATGAAGTTGACTGTAGACCAGCTTTTCCTGGATTTTTGCCAGGATACAAAGCAGGGAAATTGGCCTGTAGTTGCCAATGGGTTCACGATGTCTGCCCTTATGGATAGAAACCACATGAGCCTGTTTCCACTGGTCTGGGATAGTGCCTGCTAGAAAGGACTGGTTTATAAGCCAGGTCAGAGGTCTTGAGAGGGCTGGGGCACCATCCTTAAGCAGTCTGGGTTGGATACCATCAGGTCCTCCTGATCCTCTGGTTTTCAGGGACTTTAGGAGGGCGAAGACCTCCTTTACCTTGACCAACCTCAGATGAAAAGTTGGACGGTCGAGGTTGGGAGGCTCCAATTTGCTGGGCTCCCTGTTAGGTGCAGAGAGTCCAACCTTATACAAATCTAGGTTTGTGAAGTGATGGTTGAGGGCCGAGGCAATAAGGGGCCCATCATTCAGTATCAGTCCATTGGCCTCAATGGGGCCTGGTGTGGTCTTGCTTTTTCCCTTTAACAGCTCATTGATATGAGACCTGAATTACCTCCAATACTTCCTATACGAATGGACCTTGTGTCCCAACATAATGTATTCACGACTGTGCTGATCAGGGATATTGTATACATGTGCACTAGCTGTGTGATCATTTGTTACACCACAGTCCTGGTAAGATCTGTATGTACTGTATTGGAAAAGAAAATTAATAAAAACATAACACAAAAAAAAGAAACAGAAGACAATCTGTTACAGAACTATTTAAACTAAAAAAAAAAAAGAAAAGAAAACAATGAGGTGTCACAAACCCAGTCTTGAGGGTCAAGGTCCACTGAGCTCACTGTGCCCACTTCTAAGTGCAATTTATGACAGTGAGGGGGAAAACAGGAATACCCTCTTCGTGACCTTCCAGATTGTTCACTGAGTTTACAGCAGAACACTCACCATGAGGTCCCAGAGCATCCCTCTTTACTTTGGATCAGGGCACAATAGCAGTCTTGAGTTTTGTGGCCAAATATGAACCCTTTTATTGGCTATTACATAAAGGAGAAAGACCCAGGCATTACACTCTCTTTGGGGTAGCAGCACAACACCTGATTTTGCCTTCTCCCTACAGGACATGCAACAGCCTAGTTCACAATCCCTGCAGACTCATACAAGACTTTGGTATTCCCCTGTCCTTCCAGATCCCCTTTTCAGACTCTTTTTCAATTTGGTTGCTATTGGTGACCCCTCTAAGCATTTAACAGTTGTCACAGATTTTTAATAAACCTTCTACGGTCACACATACAATATAAGGAAACTCATACAGGCAGAATTTCTTTAGAAAAGCAAAAGGTTTTACTAAAATAAATAAATGCAGTTACAGCTAAAAGAGGACATATGCTAATTTAGGTCACAGCATAATAAACAAACTGGAAAAGTATACAGAATAAAACACACTAAAACTGGTTAACTAAGTTTCTACATTAAGTAGGAAGAGTTCAGAGTCCTTGTAGCCACACTGGGTTTCAGTGATTTTGCTGTGTATCAAGTGAAGTCCAGATTGAAAAGTGTGTCAAGCAGAGTGTCCAGAGGAGAATGTGTTTCAAACTGCTCTGTGAATCATCGTATATACCTGAGGTCCAAGGCATTCTGTAAGTCTTAACTTTTAGGCCAGTAGATGTCACTCTTGCACTGTCCAAAGGTATTACTAAGGTTCTGACATCACAAATTCCTCACGGATATTAATAAACATGAACGTGACTTCAGAGTTAAAACTTTGATGGCTCGGTATAACGCCCTGCAAGCTAATTCACAGTGTCCTGTAAAGAATGGCTACGTCCCCAAAACATTTGAAATTTACAACAGGGAATAGCTGCTCTCCATATCCCTAAGAGTTGTATTACATTGGATTCCCTCAATTAGTTAATCAGAAAAATACTCTTTGATCGGCTACTCCCAAAGCCTTTGACAAATAATTGTCAGTTTCCTGGCAGGCAAGCTGGTTCCTCTCAGGTCAGAGGAAGGGCAACACATTTAAAAATCCAGTCCCCCTCACTATCCTATGAGGCCTTTGTTAACACTGGCCTTCTCAAGGCATGCACATATACAAAATATAACAGAATATAACCCCACACATCTGCCCATCTAACTGGCAGGGCATATCTTGTCACATGGTGTACAGCAGAAAAGGAATACAGCAAAAATGTCATAGATGATTTCATAGCAAGAAAAAAATACCATAAAATAAATAATGTTGTACAAGCTGATCACAATAAAGTACAGGAGCATTACAAGTTGTACCAACTATTTAATAAATACAAGGAAGCTCGTGTACAATAGTGAAGGCATAGCCCTAGGTACTAAGAAGCAATATATTTTACAAACTACGGTGTATGTACAGGAATTAGCAAGATATTTGAAAGTATGCCTTATTCACAATTATCTCAGATGATAATTGTAATGGCTAGGCAGGAGTTGCATATGGTGATGTCATTTGTACAGAAGCTTCCAGATCATCTCTCATCTAAACTGACTGCCTTTATAATGCTTTAGGTACAGTAGATGCATCTTGAGATTTGCCCCATACTCATAGATACATAGATACTGACAGCAGATAATGGCCTTTGGCCCTCTTAGTCTGCTCAATTGCGCATGTAATTTTGCCTCTTCAAGCTTCTCTTGAACAGGGTTGTCCCTTTCCCCCAACTGCTTGGATCCCCTGATGCTACCCAATGCATACTTGAATCCTGTCATCGTTTCAGCCCCACCGCCTCCTCTGGCAGGGCGTTCAACTTGTCCACCACCCTTTCCATGATGAAATACTTCCTCACGTTATTTCTGAACCTCCCTCCCTCAAACTTCATCCCATGATCCCTAGTCCTGGAACATCTCTTCCTCTGAAAAATAGTGTTTCCTGCACCTTGCTCCTCCCTGTGAGGTGCTTGTATGACTCTATCATATCCCCCTCTCCATCCTGTCCTCAAGGGAGTACATATTCAAGTCCTTCAGCCTGTTCTTGTAGGACTTGTGATGCAAGTCCTGTACCATCTTGGTTGCCCTCCTCTGAACTGTCTCCACCCTGTTTATATTCTTATGAAGATAAGGCCTCCAGAACTGGAAACTGTACTCCAAGTGTGGCATCACTAATGTCTTGTACAGTGGAATTATGACCTCCCCTTACCTGCTGGTTATGCCTTTGCCTATGCATCCCAGTATCTTACTTGCTTTACCCGCTGCCTTGTTGCACTGACTCCCAACCTCTAGGTCATCAGAGATGATAACACCTATGTCCCTTTCCTGCTGGGAACATGCTATATCCCCTTCCACCAGCTGATATGTTGTTCCATGTTTTTTGTGCCCCATGTGCATTATTCTGCACTTTTCTTTCATTAAATCTCAACTGCAACACCCCTGACCATTCCTCAAGTTTCTTCAGGTCTCTCCTCATTCTAGTCACTCCCTCCAGTGTGTCCAGTCTGTTACAGAGTTTTGTGTCATCAGCAAATTCTCCCTTCTAAGTTAGCCATAATGTCACTGATTAAGATATTGAAGAGGACCAGACCTAGCACTGATCCCTGTGGCACTCCACTTGTCATCCTTCCCTCTGCTGAGTGACAGCCATTTACCACCACCCTCTGTGTCCTGCCATCCAGACAATTCCCCACCCACCACACTACTGTCCTACCAACACCCATAGTGCCCAGCTTGTTTAACAGTCTCCTATGAGGCACATTGTCAAAGGCATTACTGAAGTCCAGATAAGCCATGTCCACTGCCCCCCTCCCTAATCCACCTCCCTTTTCACCCAGTCAAAAAATTCAATGAGGTTAGTCTGGCACAACCTCCTCCCAGTGGGTCTTGTAGACCACTGGCCACAAGATGTTCCAAAAATCTCTCCTTCAGTAGCACTTCCATAATCTTCCCCACTACTGAGGTGAGGCTGACCGGTCTGTAGTTTCTTGCTTCCTCTATGTTCCTTCTCTTGTATAAGGGGACTACATCAGCTGTTCTCCAGTCTTTGGGCACCTCACCTGTTTCTAGTGAGTGGCTAAACAGGGTCACCAAAGATTCAGCCACCACTTCTCTGAGCTTCCCTCAGCACCCTGGGGTGCACCCCATCTGGGCCCATAGTTTTATAGACTCTTATTCCTTCCAGTTCCTTTAGGACCCTTTCCTGTGGAAAGGGACTTGTATCCATTTCTGTGCCCTTCTCCCCTTTGTAGTACCTTCTAGCCCACTACCTGCCCCTTCTACTGTAAAGATTGAGCAGACATATCTGTTCAGTGTGTCTGCTTTACTGTTGCCATGCTCAACACTACTCTCTCCCTCACCCTTTAGCCTTACTATCCCTCCCTTTGCCTTCCTTTTTTTCACTTATGTACCTGCAAAAGGTTTTGTCCCCTCTAACCACTGTTTTTGTAATGTGCCCCTCTGTCTGAGTTTTGTTTTTCTTTACTGCCCTCACTGCTTCCCTTTACTTCTCCTGGTACCTCTCTCTATGCCCTTCTGCCTGTGTTTTTATGACTGCGGGCTGAGCCTACAGCCATTTTGCATTCTCTTGCTTAAAATGGCCGAACATGGCACCTTCCATTGGACTTTTGGAAGTATCCTTCTGAAAGTCAAACAGAGCTCGTAACACTATGCCATGGCTGGCTGCTATGGAGTAACAGCCACACTATTTTGGCTGTTACTTCCACATTCCGGGTCAAGAACTGTGCATGCGTGCATTTTTTTTTATTGTCTGACATGTCTCCATATCTGTCTCACTTCCCTATGTGTTCATTCAATCAAAAGTGTAGTGCTTGCCTAAAATTCTCATTTTTTTTCAAATAGCAGCACTAGAGATATGTCACAATACTAGCCCCATTAATAGCTATGTGGTACTAGCTCGTCTTATGATCTTTCATTCCTAAGATGTTCACTCCTCTTACACCCCCCCACCACTACACTAAATTGCAGCTTGATAAATCCATCACAACCAGGATATTCCTAATCTGCATCTTGCATATTTTATGTATTTACTGATACCAGATTGCCTACTTATCGGATGCTCACTTCCTTTAAATGTTTCCCTCTTTACACCCCCTTCCCATTTTATTTTCTCTTGCTTTTATGTAAATTTTCCTTTTACAGCTGTGTGTTTCAACTTGTCAGTTTAAACATTTAATTTAGCTTGAGTCATTGAATATGACTGTGGCCCCCCTCCCCCACCCCATATTGCTTTACTGTTTGTTACCTCCTTGCTGTTTTGAACCCCTGAAAACTGAATACTAAGGGCCAGATATTCAAACTGTGCTATTTTGTGGAGCAAGCCCTTGTGCTGCACAAAATAGTTGTGCAGGGGTGTGTCCAGAGCAATATTCAAAGGAGTTGCACCCTTGAGCAACATCTTTGAATATCACCCCCCCGGCCACAGCCACTGTGCATGGCGCAGTGGAACTTGCGCCACCGCAAGTTGTCAGAGTGGAGCATTCAACTTGCGGTGGCTCAAGTACCATTGCGCCATGTGCAAAATCCCGATATTCAAAAGGTGACATGCAAATGGAGCCATAATTCATGCAAGGTGCAGGGGGGCCATTTGCATCTGATTATGGCCCCATTTGCATGCCATTAGCATGCAGGTGCGCTGATCCCCGAGGACTTGCGCCTGGTGCCCTGCCAGGCAGCAGCCGTCGGGGACTGATGCCCCCTGCAGCCCGATCGCAGGCAAAACAGTGTAGAATCCCCCACCACCCCCACTGGCCCGATCAAGGGCATGGTTTAATTCCCCACCAGCCAGATCGCAGGCAGCAATGTGGCCCCCAAATGTATCCCTGGTGGTCCAGTGGACCGTAAATCCTGATCGCGGATGGTTAAGTAAACCCCTGAACACATCCCACCGCCCACCGACTGACTGCCCAGTAGGGCTGCATGCCCATTGGTGCAGAGCAAGAGCCAATGGGCATGCAGCCCATACCGTACAAGACAGTACATTCATTCACAAAACTGGCAGTCAGTCGGTGGGTGGCAGGGTGGAAGACGGGTGGGATGCTGCTGCCCGCCAACTGCCGGGGGAGCAGGGTGGTGGGCTTGGGTGGGTGGGGTGGGGACACTAGGCACCAGGGATGTGTTCGGGGGTTTACTTAATACCATCCCGCTAATCGATTTACGGTCCACTCGACCACCAGGATACATTTGTGGGAGCTACATTGCTGCCCGATCGGGCTGGTCGGGGAATTAAACTATGCCCGCGATTGGGCCAGTGAGGGGTGGTGGTGGGGATTCTACACTGTTTTGCCCACGATCGGGCTGCAGCAGGGGCACAGGGAGTGGGTTGAGGTCAGCCACAGGTGGCAGCTGCTGTGTTGCACCCTGCAATGCAGCAGCTCACCTGTGGGTGGCCCTCGACTTAAGCCTTTTTTTTGGCTCAAAGTTGTGCAGGCGCAGGTTGGGGGTTGCGCCAGACAACCCCTGCACAGCCCGGCTGAATATCGGGCTGTGCAGTTTATGTATGGTTCCTCCCCCTCCAGTTCAGCATGCATGCATTTGCATTGCGCTGTTGCTCAGCCTGTTTTCAGTGGCGCAACTGCCTCCTGCTGAATATTGCAGAATGGAGCAAGTTTGGACTTGCGCAGGTGCAACCCTATTGCGCATGGCGCAACCCTTTTGAATATCTGGCCCCAAGTACCTAGAAGAGGTCAAGGTAGATGTTAAAAAAAAAATCACAGTGAAATACAGTTTGATGCTGATTCTTTAATGCCAGATGCACAGTAGTGCATAAATGTTACATATTTCCCTATATATAGGCATAAAGAATATGTGGTATGGATGGAAAAATACAAGTATAATTTAATTATAGGGAAAGGAATAAAAAAAAATTGAAATTATACTTTCATACTGCTCATAAATTTTTTAGGAAGTTGATGGATAGGTTGCCATTAGCAAGCGGTACTCGGGAATCTAAGGCACTGTCGTCAAAGCAGCTTAACTGACTACTCTGTGCATAGAAAATCTGTCCTTCCTAATCCAAGTCTGCCATGTTCAAGTCATGAATTATAATCGGCGTTTGCTTTAACCCTGTTCCTGCTGCAGTTACCCACCCACATCCTTTTTTTTTGTATTTTGCTAATGCAGTAAATATGTACAGTTCTATAATGTAGCATGTGACCACCGACCAGATGGATTTAACTGCATGTGCAATCAGCTCACTTTCTGCCCTAGTATGGATCAGGATTTACAGCTTGAGAGGGAGTAAATGGCAGGTAGGGTAGGGAGCATTCAGGTGGTAAGAAAGGGGAAGGCTTTAGCAAACTACACCCTGCCTGCATTTCAGATTTCAGTGCTGGGATAGGCTGTGGATTTAAACTGTCAGGACCTGCAGCAGTGTTAGTGAATTTACTTTCATAGTGACTCTCAGCTTGAAAGGAGGAGGGAAATTTACAGACGCTCACACAATAGTATGTAGGGTTGAGACCGAGAGTAAAAAGTTGTTTTTTTATCAGAATGCACAGCTTGCACTGAACATGTCATGGCAGCATTCAGGATGTAAGAAAATGAATGGCAGCTGCAAACAATGGGTATGGAGTTAAACTTACAGGGCCAAGTGCAGTTTTAGCACAAGGCATGAGTGGGAAATTAAAAATGTAAAAACTAGGACACTGCCAGTAAGTCACCTATCAAAGTATAGGTCCTGGGCAAACCTATAATCAATCTGAATTGTTTCTGCAAACACTGAGGCACTGACCTAACCTGCCAACGCCTGGTGCAGTGTTAGTGCAGGGCATGATGTAAGCCACAACTGGGATCAAAAACTCAGTGCAGTGCACAACGTGAGTTAGGAAGGTAACACAGGAGAGATGATCAAGCAGCACAGTGGGAGCCAAATAGTGTTGTGCGAAATTAGAATATTTCACCCAGCAAATATTTTGCATATTTAATGCATTACACAAAATATTTCACCAGGCGAAAAGCACAATTTCGACCACGGCTGTGAGCGAAATTTCACCCCCAAACCAGCAGAATTTCACCTGTGTGTGAAATTTCACCACCATGGGCAAAATTCCACCACTTCTGGTGAAATGTCACCACCCGTGGGTGAAATTTCACCTCTTGCAGGCGAAATTTCTCTGCTAGAGGTGGACTAATGAGCTGGCAAAATTGCAGGTGAAACTGAAATTCTGCCGCATTTTCGTGAAACATTTTGCATGGCAAAATTGCTGAGTTCCCCGCAATCTCGCTGGAGAAATTTAATTTTGATGCATCTCTAGAGCCAAAAGGTTTGAGCAGGGCAGTACACCTGCAATAAATAAATGAAAATTAAATATTTTTTCCATGCAAGGAGAAAGAAAAAAAACACTTTTACTCATTAGCCTGGAGGGAAATGATTTATATTGTTCCCCTCCAGTTCTTCAGCACTTCACATATCGGAACACCATTCACTTTCGCTGAATTTGGCTCTTCTTGAACAGCAGACACCATGCGGCACACAGCATCCCCAGAGCCCTTAGATAATAAAACATATTCCCTTATTAGACAAAATGGATTGGTCACCTAAAACATAGAGGAGCCTATTTCCCCATTCCCTATATATTTTATTTATTTTACACATTGGCATAGTCTGCTGAGAGAGAAAGAGAGAGAGAGAGAGAGAAGTGTATTTTAAACGCTTTGTCATGTGGCTCTCTCACTCATCTCCCTCCTTCCCCATAGCTCTGCAATTGTTGAATTTGTTTGTATGCCATGATGTGAGTATTTGACTGCTCCAATGTTTATTTAAATTTCTGGTACTGACAGACAGCTATAGTATTATTGTGGTGAGTTGTATGAGGTAAATTAGTCTGATCCCTCTTTTTTGGGGAACAGTTTGAACTGAATAGACTCCCCAAAATGATCTGAGTTGATTTGAGGGTTGTGTTCTCTTTTGTTTGGTTTTGTTTTGTAATGTCTTATATATCTAATGTAACTTATTTGACAGAGCTAGTGCTGCCTGCTTCAAAATGGGGACTGAAACTTGAGGTCTGCTTTGATATATGATAGGCAATTTTAACTCCCTGTGTAACTTGTGTAGGAGTCAAGTATATACATCAACAAATAAAATGGAATATGCTGCCAAAGAAGTAATTCTGTTTGTGTACAGCTGAATTTAAGCAAATGAAGAAAACGTTGGCACTTCTTGCACTATAGTAGCATTGCCAATACACAGTGTAACTCAGGTCTCCTCCATGCAATTCTGATCCAATTTGCACTTCAAACAGTTCAGGACTATATGATAAAGAAACAATACCTGAAAGCAGCTCTGAGCATTTGACAGCACTAAGTTTACTTATACTCCGATGTCTGTCCCCACACTCAGGCTACATGGCATAGATTCCTTCAGTTCCGATCAGGAATATCTGAACTAGTGGGCTAGTTTTCAATGTTTTCCCCATAGCAAGGCAAGTAATTCTGGACAACATTAAATATGTTTTTCATGATCAGGATCAGCTTATTAATTCAGTCTTGTTGTTTTAGTTGGCAGCTCAGTATTAGGACATTCAAGCCCAATGGGATAGCAATTAGAGGTGGGCGAGGTGGACAAAATTTGCTCTGCGAAGCAATTCGTGGAGTAATGCAGAATCCACAGAGTAATCTGCAACATGAAGCGGAGTACTTGGCATCATAATGAGGAACAAGAAGTAGACTAATAACAATGACTTTGCGTTACTCCGCCCTTCCCCAACCACTTCTGCACCATTGGATTGTGACTTGTGAGCACTGGTTAAGGTGTTGTTGTGACTTTGCATCTGCATTTCTTCTTGATTGCACAGTGCAATCTTAATCTGTCTGTGCTTCTGCATCTTGTTAGTGCCGAATCTCCATCTGCAAGCCACAGTTATTGTTTTTTTTTTGGCTTCACATCCACTGGCCCAGACTGAAAGTTCAGAAATCTAAATTTGTTTAGAATTTTCTTGGTGATCCCCCAAAATGCCTACAAAGAGACGTGCAAGCAAAGCTGTTTCTTGCCATGGCACTGCTGCCAGTTGTGAGATTGTTTATGGGCATGGTAGTACACAGAAGTGCATAGCTGATGTCAGTAAACAGATTTCTCCATCAATGTTTTTTACAACGCAATCTGTAGCTTCTCTTATAGTTGGAGGAGACAATGTTGTCCCAGCTGGTGGTGTTAGTGCAGTTTCTGCTGGCATGAGTATTGCTACCTCAAGTTCTACTTCTGACCAGTTAACCATTTCAAAAAATATTGTTGAGTCTAAAGCTGTGACTGATAGTGTAGATGATGTCATACTCACCATTAACATCCCCATGATACAGTAGTTGAACATAATTCTGATCCTGGCAACGATAACTCACAATGTCACATTTCTTCCAGTGCTGTTGAGGTCATGCCTTTGCCATCCAATGATTCAAAATGTGGATCAAAAATATTGGGTGATGATTTATTTTTTTATTTATTTGTACATATCGGAATTGCAATTCTTTGAATCATAAACTCATTTCCAAAGGCTCCTCATCAAAGAATACAGAGATAAACAACACAGTTACACTTACAGTACAGATCTTCACAGGGTTACATGGTTAACATATTTAAATACTCACATAGTTGCATAGCAAGATTGGGTGCCTCTTTTAAAGTAGTGAGTGCATTTTATTGCTGAGAGGTAGTGTAGTCCATGTACAGCATTTATTTATTTATTTTTTATTTTAGTCTTTTGTAACTAGGTAAGTCCCACTAGGCACAATTGCCTGTTTTCAGGGGAGGGGTGATCTGGAAGCACTGGGGAGGTTACGTGACTTAAGGCCACAGAGATCCAAGGGGAACAAGGAGAGTGGGTGATACTGCGGGTTAAGCTTGAAATAAAAACAGGGTCAGCCATCCGCACAGCTGTAGTCTATAGACCACCAACCCAGATGGAAGAGACAGATAGGGAATTGATGCTTTCCACCCAAAGAATGGCAGACAAGGGGGAGGTGGTGCTGGCTGAAGACTTCAACATGCCAGACATGGACTGGAGCCTCCCAGCAGCAGCAGCAGCAGTAGCAGCAGCCAGGAGCAGCTTTACCTTGGACTTCCTTCAGAGAGCCTTCCTTAAACAATTGGTCATGGAACCAGCTCAGCAGGAGGTAATACTGGATCTGGTGCTTACAGACAGGGACAATGTGATATGGGGTCACAGTGGGGGAGCACCTGGGGAACAGTGGCAACCAAACACTGTGGCTTGAAATAATTACTGAATGGGCCAATCCCTGCCACACTAAAACATGTATCCTAGACTTTAGGAGGGCATATTTTGGGAGAATGGGGAAATGCTTGGAAGAAGCACTAGCTGAAATGGGGAAGAAATTAGGAGTGGAGGAAGAGTGCGCAACAAAATTATGCATTAAGTAGGTCAACAAGGGAAAAGGAATAGGAGACCCTTATGATATTCCAAGGAGGTAGCAGAGAAAGTGAAAGTCAAAAGGATTGCATTCAAGCAATACAAAACGAATTCTTGTCAGAGTCACTACAGCTGCTAATGCATTAACCTGATAAGGGTGTTTTTAATGGGTTTAAATGTATACAGGAATTGCTGTAGTCAGCTCCATGTGTAAATTTCATTTTGCACTCATTGTGTGTTTGTTAAATATGTATTGGAGGAGTACGGTGCAGCTGGGTCACCCTTTCAGAACACAAACTAAAAAAAGGTTGCATATAGCTAGGGAGATAATACATTGCATTATTTAGAGTCCATGTACAGTGAATTTATTTTAGACAGTGCTGCAAATCTGCAGTTAATAAATCAGGGCTGTCCTTTTACTGGAAGTGTTTTCATATTATGACTGCATTAATCTCTCTGATTCAAAACCAAAGTTCAAATTTGGATAGAAAAGATAATGCCAGAGAGTAGTTCACTGTACTAAAATAACATTGCCAATATGACTGATTAAAGCAAAATTTCCACGACTGGAAAACGTCATTATCTGTTTGGCTTCTTTCAAACAACCTGTATTCAAATGTCCTTTCTATGTCATACACAGTTGCAGTAGCCATTTACAAGTCTAGTAAGGTTAAATGAATTGGAAGGAGGTTAAGAGAAGGTGGGAGGGATGGATGAAACAGGACAGGAGAGGGCAGAGAGAGGAAGAGAAACACAAGTGGTTAAAAATGAGTTACTGAATTACAGTGAGCAATGCAAGTAGTGAGAAAGGAGGGATGCAAACCTGGGTCTTCTGGCTATCATATCTGCATTATATTTTGGACTGGCAGCATAGCCTATGAGGTCAGAGTAACGAGCTACAAATGAGCTTGGTATATCACTTTATTTATTTAAAATAAAACTACTCCATGAGCAGCCAGATGGTCGTATGTCCCTCTACCAGTTTTACACTTCACATGTGCATCATCGGGTGTGGTGTACAGGCCACCGTCACAAAGCAAGGAGATGGACAGGGAGCTGGGGGGACAAATCAGGAAGATCAGTGATAGGGCTTTACAAACTTCTAAAAGTTCTACCTCGTGAACTTTCTGAGTAGAACCCAAAAATGTTCTACAAGGTTCTACCTGATTCTACCAGGTAGAATCTAGTAGAATCAGGTTCTACCAGGTAGAAGTGGGTTCTACCAGTAATAATCAAGTTCTACCAAGTAAAACCAGGTTCTGCTTAGTAAAACCAGGTTCTACAGGGTATAACCAGGTTCTATAATATATGAACCCATTTTACCTGGTTCTATTTAATTAAGAAATCCACAGATGTGTTGTTTTTGCATGTTTGGGAAAGTACATGTAGTGCTAAGAATGGTATGTATTATAAAGCGTTGGTGCATAGTGGATTTTTTCTGTCTCAGTGCTCCAAAGTTTTGCAAAACTTACTTTTCTTAAAGTTAGAATCTTTGTACTACATGCACATTCCCAAACATGCAAAATAAAATATGTGAATTTTTTATACTCAAGTATATTATTAGAACCAGGTAGAACTTGGTAATATATTGTAGAACCTGGTTATACCCAGTAGATGCTGTAAATACGTTGAAACAGATTTATGTTAATATCGGTCGGGATGATATATGATCTGGGGATATCATCCTATAACTTTTGCTTGTTAAATCTTGTTACAACCTGGGAGCACAAGGAAGTTAAGTGACTTGCTCAGGGTCAAACAGTATGCAAGAGGGAGTTAATGGGATTCAAACCCAGCTCTCCAGTGCAGCTAAAATTGCTGCTGTTGTTAGCCTTTAAGAAATCAGAATTAGTCAGCAGTGAGCGAACACAGCACTAGCACTCAGACTATATGTGTGTGTCTCTCTTTCAGGGATGTCTTTCTGCTGAGCTTGCCTTTCTCTTTCACTTCCTGCAGAGAGTGCACTCCAAAAGAAAAGTTTTTTTTTTTAATTTTATTACAGACATGTGTGGTACAACTCACATAGTAAGCAGGACCAGTGCAGCTCCTCGGGGGTTGCCTACCCCTATCACTAAGGCCCTGTCCACACTACGCCTCTGTAACATTACAGAGGGTGTAAAATGTTACCGTAACTGGTCGCGTTTACACCTGTAACATTACAGGAGGCGTTTTCGTAACCGTTGTTGAAACCACACATGAGGTGGTTTCAACAACAGTTATGAAACCAGTCCCACCCTGGTAACATTACCGGCGGTAGTGTGGATGGGCGGTAATGGTCCTCTGCAGGGCGCAAAGCACAGTGCGAGCTGCATTGTGGGATCAGGCTCCACTGTAATGATCGCCCCAGCTCCCAATGTGTGGACCGGTGGCGCTGGTCCCGTAATGGACACCGCCACAGTGTGGATGCACTGCACCGCTTCCTGGCGGTAATGGACTGCATCCATTACTGGGCCCGAGTGGTGTAGTGTGGACAGGGCCTAAGAAACACAAAGCAAAGGGTGGTGCTGTAGTCACATAGCCATGCTGGATACAGGCAAATTTGAAATTTGCAACTGCTTTATTTTCGCAATCAGTCCATTGACCAACAACTAGTTACAGACTACTGCCACTCTCTGAGTGGCAGTAAGCTGTTACTAGTTGGTGGTCAGTATACTGTGAAAATAAAGCATTTGGGAATTTCAAACTTACCTGTGTCCAGTGCAGCTATGTGACTGCAGCACTGCTCTTTGGTGATTTTTTTTTATACCTCAACTTTAATTTGCAGTTATTGCCCTGTCTGCTAAGCCTACACATCTCTTTCTCTCCCTGCAGTGAGTGCACTCCAAAAGTTTTTTTTATGCCTAGATTTTGTTTAATTTGCAGTTAGTCCCCAACACTACCCCAGACCAACAGAAAGCAGTGCAAATGTGTCCCCCTCCCAATCTTTCTGTACCTTTTCTATCTCTTCCCCTCAATTTATTAACTTTCTGCCCCGCTGAAACACCAAAGCCTTTTTTTTGGCCAGGAGTTGCCACAGGAAGTTCAAATGATCGAAGATTGACTTTGAGAATGAGCTATGAGAATTATTTACTTATGTGAAGCAATCTGTTTTGCACAGTTAATGCCTCTACTCCACACTAGCCCAGATCAACCATCAACTGCATCATCCTCCCAACCCAACCCTCTGTAATTTTTCTCATTCTTTTCCTTCACTAGTTTTTAGTTTCTGTCTGGTGAAATGAGATTGCCATCACCAATGCTGGTTTTTTATTTTTTTTGGTCAGGAGTTGCCAGAACAAGTTTAGATGATTGACTTTGAAAATTATTTATTATGGTACTGAACAGGGCAGAACATTAATACCACCGTCCACCATGCAGTCAAGTCACTCGTGCGTCTCTCTCGCATACTCTGCTAAGACTGGCTGCAGAGGCAGGCTCAGAAGTCAGCATACCACATTGCAACTTGTACAAATGGTAGCTGGTGTTGCTGCCTAGGACTCCCCATCCTGCAATCATAAGGAGTGACACTGGGGGTGACCTCTCTCTCTGCTGGTCTGATGACTCTCCCTCTCCTGCAGTGCTATACCACATGACGAGATGGCTGGGGAGCCCTAGGAGCATGTGCAGAGCTGGTAGGGATTGTGTTTTTTTTTAAAACAAATGGTGGGTGAACCTAGCTAACCAAAGTTCTCATTTTTACAAAGAATGTTTGTGTTTCACAGACACCTGTGAACATGGGGAGTTCGCCTATTTTAAGGGCCAGGTCAAACCAAACTTGCAGCCCTAGTCAGTGGCAAAGGGAGTATGGTTTTAGTGGGTGACTTCAACCTTCCTGGGGTTGATTGGTGGACCGTTACTAGAACAAACGCCAGGGAACAGGTACTGCTGGAGGCTATCCAGAACAGCTACCTAGTGCAGGGAGTATCGGAGCCTTCCACGGAGGGGAACATACTGGATATTGTGCAAACAAATGGCGACCAAGTCCGGAATGTGGTCGTACAGGACCCTTTAGCAGGAGGCAACCACCTCTCAGTGTAGTTCTTCCTCAACACAGGGAGGGAGTCGGCTAAGATCAGGACAAGAATGGTAGGCATCTGGAAGGCATATTTTGCCAGGATGTGCAGCATTCTAGAGGGGTATTTTGCTGGAATTGCCCAGGGATGGATGCCAAACAGAAGTGGGTGATCATTAAGAAGGGTCTGAATGAGGCCATGAACAAGTGCACCAAGTCTCAGAGTAAGCAGTCTAGGTCAACAAAACCTAGCTGATTCAACAGGGAAGTGGAGGGGAGCATGAGGGAAAAAGGATTGGCCTTTACCAGGTTCAAAACATCTGGGTGCAAGGAAGACAAGGAGGCATACACAAAGACATCTAGAGAAGTGAGAAGGGCAGTCAGGGCAGCTAAGTCAGCAAAGGATCTACATTGGCTCTGGGGATCGGGGGGTGGGGTAGAAGGAGTTCTTCAAATACATAAGGGAGAAGATGAGTTGTAGGGATGAGATTGTTAGAACAAAGAGTAAGGGCGGATGGGCAGAAAAAGGGGAAGACCAGACAGAGGCACTCAATGAGTACTTCTGCCTGGTGTTCACGAAAGAAAAGGATAGCCCAATACCACAAGGGAAAGGGGGGAAGGGTGGATGGGAGCAGAGATAACAGATGGGGTCATCCAGGAGGATAGGGTTCTGAAAGGCCTTAAAGCCTTGTGGGTGGACAAGGCACCAGGACCAGATGGTGTACATCCAAGAGTCCTGAAGAAACTGTTAGAGGTGTTGGCAGGCCCTCTGGCAGAAATGTTTAACACCTCCTTGGAGATGGGGAATGTGTCCAGGGACTGGGGGATGGCTCACATGGTGCCCCTCCACAAGAGTGGCCCAAGGACAAACTGGGCAATTACAGACCGGTGAGCTTGACTTTTACACTGGGGAAGTTGATGGAGACCATTCTGAATGAGAGGTTTATAATCTTTCTGGATAGTAATGCACTACAGGATGAGAGACAGCATGGATTTGTCTTGGGAAGATCTTGCAGACTAACCTAATCGAATACTGGGGCTGCACACTCGGTCAGACCCAGGACCCTGCACCCGATTTTCTAATCCACAGGGTCTTGGCACCAAAGTCCAGCAGCTTGCGGCAAAGGTGGTGCTGCACCAAACGTATGGCGCACCCACCCAGAATGCTGCAACAGCGGGGAGTCTGTGGCACCCACAGACAGGGGCTAGCAACTGGACACAGCCTCGCCCAACACCACCATGCCACTCACAACCACGCCCCAACACACACCAGTACCCTGGTGGTCTAGTGCCCCCCCAGGTAGTGCTCATCTCTGCACTCCCCCACCTCCGTACCCTGATCCGGTGACTGGCACAGCTCCTCCATCATGGCCGGCCGCCAATGAGCTGGGACAGTGCTCGTAGGTGGCATTGTATACAGCACGCACACCGATGGCTCATTCAGCAGCCGGCCATGGTGGTGAGGAGGGCTGTGCCAGTCACCGGACCGGGGTACGGGAAGGGGATGGGAGTGCATAGATGGGCACTACCTGTGGGGGGGGCACTAGACCACCAGGGAGATGTCAATATGCAATGTAGTGGGTGTCAGGGATCATGACAGGGGTGAGGGGGGACCACTGGACCACCAGGGATTGCCCATCAGGGATAGATCGGGGCAAGCCACACAGTGGCACATACTGGATGACCCTCCCAGGAGCTGTCTAAGTACCATTAGACCAGTCCTTCACTGGTCTAAGGGTACCTGCACTTCGTTCCTGGGGGGGTCTTTGAAATTCTGGATCCAAGGGCTGCGGCAGTCTTGGTCTGCTGCAAGCCCCCTAGCACCATGCCATAGCCACTTTCGTAGCACAAGGTGGGTGCTAGCACACTTTGGCACAGGCAGCCTGCTGGGTGATGCAGGCTGCCTTTGAAAATACCACTTGTCGCAGCCTTTGGCGCAAGGTGCCTCTTGCGTCAGACCTGATCGACGCAAGCACCTTGCGCCAGTCTGAGGCCTTTGAAAATCCAGCCCATTATGTTATTTAGGATTATGATGAGCAACAGAATTTACATGGCAGTAAATGTTGATTAGTCAGAGCTACTGCTACATTCACACAAGACTGTTTATAATTCACAGTTCTTTTCTTTTTTCTTACAACCTAGTGAACATACTATTAGTGATACATGAGTCGACACTTTTACAAATAGTCTTCTCTATCTAAAACCTTTGTGTCTGTCGCTAATACCAACAAACACTTAGATAATTAGTAAAACAAATGTATACAGTATGCTTTAGTTGTTGTCAACCTAACATATGGAGAAACAGATAGAAACAAGAACAGAGCCATTAGGAGTTCATTTTTGGTAGTTTTTAAAAAGGGGTCCCAAATGTAGTGAAATCTGTTTAGCTTGTGATTAGTCAGATGGGAGAGCTGCTCATACTCTACTAGTTAGATTAGGAAGGAGAGCCTGTAGCCAGGCCAGTTGTGTAGAGGGTGGAGGCATTGACTGCTTTCCTCCTGCCATGCTGGTGACCTGTGTTAGGGAATGACCATGGGTTGCCAGGGATTGATGGAGTGTGAAAGGACTGAGCATTCCAGAGACTGCTCTTCTCTCCTGGGTAGGCGTGACAGTTTGTTAATCTTCAGGCAATGTTGGGTCAAGAGATGGGAATAGATCCAACCACTCAATTGGGCAGGGTTGGGCATCAAATCATTGCACTTATTTTGCCATTGCTCTACTATGACAATGTCCCTTCCCCGACTGCCTTCTGTTTTTACTCTACCCCGTCTCTGTCTAATGTTACTCCTGCCTTGGTTAACATTTTTGCTCTTTTACTTTTGTTTCCTTCATAGCAGCTAATGCTTGCTTCCCATTGTACATACTTTATGTTTGACAGTACCCATTCCATTTGTTCTGTTCACTGATTGTACTTGCTGATTGTAACTTGATGTGGAACCTTTGTAAAAGAACCATTGGTTCAAAGGTATTTTGTAATCTTATTACAAAATAAGCAAGCAATAATACCCGACAGGCTGGGCGGTATTGGGCAATACCGGACTGCCCAGGGGTGTAATGAAGCCCGACGCCACAGGTGGAGGGCCTTATAGCCCCCGGAAGGTCCGGTATTGCCCATTTCACCAACCCTAGAGGGTATTATTGCACTGAGAAAATGGGCAAATTTATTTTAATGTTTTAAAATATATATTTGTATGTAAAAATGTTTCATTTATTTACTGTTTCATTTGTTTTGTAAATAAAATAGTTCCTCTACCTGCATTGCTGTGTTTTTTTTTTCCTTTTTAATCTAGGACTTTTGTCCTATTCGAGCTTCTATAGCTGATGGTTTGGTAGTTGGTTACCCCCCCCCCACACACACACACACACACACACTTACACCACTTTGTGTTACCATTTGTATTTGTGAATTCCTATATTTAATGTATTTGTTTGGGTTTGCTGCCTGTTACTGTGCTAGAGGCAATGCACCCATACCTTGCGTGTGCCCAGCACATTGGAAACCGGAAGTATGATACCGTGCAATGGGAAAGCAAGGCAAAGCAATGTATTCTTTTTTTATTTGGCATTACTGTTGAGGTTTGCCTTTGTTTTATTTATTTGTTTGGGTGCTGTGTTCGAGTGGGACCAAGGGCGAGGAGTGGGTCATACACAGCAGCACCGATCGGGATATTATTGGCAGTGGTGATGATCAGCTTCTGAGCCGAAAAGTAAGCCTGCAGTTTGTGTGTGTAACAGTTTGTTACTGTGAATTGCTTCCTAGTGGTCAGATTTTGGGGGAGGAAAGGAGCAGGAGGTTTAAATGAGTTATTGGGATGGAGTCGCACTGCCCGGTACCGGTAGCTGTGAGAGCAGGACGACGATCAGAGGTAAGGAGTAATGGAGGTGACAGTCAGTTTTGGAAGAAAAAAAATTCGTAACAGAAGGTCGACTGACTTGGGACAAGAGGGAAACTAAGCCTGCAGAAAACAGGTACATTTGTGAGGTTTTCGTGTTAGTTGCGTTTTGGGAAAACTGACTGAGGATATGTGATGGGACAGGAGTTGCGGGGGCCGGCGGGTAGAGTTTGCTGGCATCAGTCCTTTACTCAGCTGGGGGAAGAGTGCATGACAGCAAAAAAAAATAGCTTATTTTATTTATTTTTATACTACCACTGTGCATTTATTCTTTTATACATTACTGGGTGGGTAAAGGATTGAATGGGAGGGGATCTTGGTAGCTCTCTCGCTAAGTGAGGGGATAAAATGGCGGCAAATTTGAAATGAAAAGTTGGAGTTGTAGCCAATTAGGAAGCAGAGTGGGTATAAGGATAGTTTGGTGGGTGAAGGGGCACTGTAGCCTGGCTCTTATTTTTAGCTGGGCATCTATTGTCTGATAGGTGCCCACCGAAATAAGTGTCTCAGCCAATCAGGAGAGAGAATTGTCTTTGCCCATTTTCTAAATAAACAATAAATAAAATCTACATTGTGATGATGTAGGGTTGGTCTGGCTTTGTTTGAGATACCATGAGAGGGCCCCTGTGTCGCAGTCATCCACCCCCCTGTCAAGGGTTCTGACAGTTGTCTCATTATCAAACACACGCAAATATGAATTCTCCATCTGGCTTTCCATTTTTGGGACAGTGGCTTTGAATGTGGCCACCTCCTCAAGAATTCTAGTACACATCTGTTGAATAGCCCCCAGGTCCCCTCTCCCCACCTGGCCAGAGCTGCAGCAGTGCTCATTGTCTCTCCTCTGATGCACATGGAATTTGCCATCTCATTTCATTTTATTTCATTTTAGGGTTAAAGCCCATTAAGCATAGCCCATTAGCAATGGGGACCCAGTTCAAACCACAATACAGGTTATAAATGCAATCACAGCACATCATATACAAAGCCATTATAAAAGTATACAAACATATTTGAAACATCTTGACAACTGCTGTACATACAGCATAATTGCATTATTACTAGGAAACTCAAAACAAGAGCTGTTAGGGAAGGTGGTAATATACCATTTTTAACCTAGAGGTTGAAGGATGCTTCATATCTATACCTCAAAAAATGGGTAAAAGGGAATTTTAAACAGGCACAAAATTACTAAAAAAGTGTTCAGGCCATGTTGTTTTTGTACAGGGGACTTGAAATTCAAGAATATGGGCATTAATTAGAGAAGAATTCATTTCTTTTTTTTAACATATAATATTTTATTAATTTTTCAAGTGCAATCAGCCATCAAAAGGCACATCCATGTCTGCACCTCCAAGCCCTGACATAGCTATGTTGTTGGCCAGCCAGAAGTCTAGCCGACTATAGGTGCCATGGATGGCAGAGTAAAATGTGTAATCTCTCCCTTTTGGGTGGTTCATCCTCCAGGGGTCCCCTAAGGCCCACTCTGTGGTCAAAGCATTTAGGGCTGCCCGCACTTTGGGATGGGTTTGCAGGGTGGGGAGGGATTTGTCCAGGAATATATCTTGGACTAGGTTATGGTCCCCTCCTAGGAGAATGGGTAGAGCTGTCTCACCCTCTGTCAGTTCTGTGAAGGCTTGGCCAAGTTCTGCATAAATGTCACCTGTATCGGAGTTGTTCCATATACATTAGCTATTATGGTTTTACCACCCGGGTAGGAGAGTTTGGCGGCTATCCATCTCCCCTGGGAGTCCATCCGGTGAGTCTCGACTGTCCATGGTCCCTTCTTACTTAGTAGAATGGCCACCCCTTTGGACTTGGTGGTGGCACAACTAGCCAGAACTGTTCCCACTCAAAGTTTCTTTAACCAGTTTACCATGCGGTTTGTGAGGTGCATCTCGTGGATCAGGACTATGTCTGTCCCTAGGGTGCTCAGAAATTGCAAAACATTAGTTTGCTTAGCTGGGTGGTTCAGTCCCTTGACATTCCAGGAGACACATCTCCAGTCTCCCCACATGTTGAGGCGTGCTGCCATCAATGTTCACCACCACCAGAAAGAAGAAAACAACCCTATAAGCAGGGATACAGAACAGAGTCAACAAAGGAGACAAGAGCCGCCTTACCACCACTTCAAATTAAATCAGACATATCTGTACACCTCCATGGAGATATATTCAGGGAAGGCTGTAAATATAGATAAAGGTAGAATATATCTTATGAAGGTCCTAAGTAAATTAGATAAGTAAGTAGAAATATATCATCGTTTAAGATCTCTAACAATAACAGTAACTAGTTTATATTAAAAGGACAATAACGTATATTGTAACACAGAACTGATCAATCATACAACAAGAAAAATCTTCGTTCTTGGTGCTGAGGTAAACGTGTAAAGAGGGGGAATGTCCCCCATAAGCCACACTGCTGCAGTCACCAAATCGGAGGTGCAGGAGGGAGCAGACCAATCATGGGTGCTCTGTTCCAGCCCGACTTTATTCGACCAGGTGTAAGGTCAGATCTGAGAAGTCGAGCTACATCATGAGTACGGTTTCTGCACCACCCTAGGCAATCCTAAGGCCCCCAGCAGGAGTTACCTATGGGGGGGACTAGGAAATGTGTAGGTGTGAGGGGGGGCCTCTGTCAACCACCCATGCCATCCTTCCCATATAACAAAACGAGTTAGCAGGAGGGGGGAGTAAGATAGTCAGATGTGAGGCCTAAAGTGACTGCCAATCATGTATTTTAAAAGCTAGCCTCTCTAGGCATTTGTAGCTCGCTGCCATATAGTTTCTGTAGTACTTAGGGGCAACCATCAGTGAGTTTCCCCCCAGTGTAATAACAGAAACCTTTGTTACGAAGGAGGGATGGCGGGAGGAGGTATATCCCCCTTAAAGGCAAGGGTCAGGAGATGGGGGAAAAATGTAGAGGGGGGGATGTTCTCTAAGGCTATTGTAAGGGATGATGGAGTTACAACAGATAGCAGCGTCTGCTGTTGAACAAATTTACAAGCCCCCACCTTCCTAACAATGGTTTCGTGTCTGCTATTCCTAATGAGGATGCAGAATGCAGTAGGAATGTAGGGAAACTCGGGAGCAGCTACATAGGTAGCTGGAATGCTTCATCAAGGCAACTCCTGTTCAACAGTTTGCAATAGTTCCAGCAGATGTAGCATGCAAAGCAAGTGCCTCTGCAAATGTCATAAGTCCAGGTTTCAGCAGTCCGTTGTTCACTACCTCAGGGTCATCAGCCAGTTCCACAGTGGTCGCCCAGTCTATGGGGATCAGGCCACTCAGCATATCAGGTTCCTCTTCGGGTTGGACTGAGTTATTTTCGGCAGCCTTAGGGAGTGAATCCATTCTCAGGAGTTTGGCAGAGGGAGAGGCACTTGCATTATCCATTACTAACACACGAGAACTCCTGGATTGTTGCTGCTGTCTGGCAGGTAGCGGTTGTAGATCGAGATCCTGATGTTGACTAAGGGGATTTTCTTTGGGCTGTTCAGTTGTTGGAGGTAGAACTAGATCCACCTGGTGTTGTCTGTTCTCCAAAACCTGAGTGTTTTCTGGCTGGTTACGAGTGAGGGATTCCTTATTAGGCGGACCATTCCATCTGTAATTCAGGCTCCTTGTAGAATTGAATCCCTTCCTATTAGGTCCCAGGTCTTTGTGGTTTTGTGGCTCCCAGAGGTGTCTGGGAGAGGTAGTTCTTGGCACCATGCCCAGCCAGTGATTCTGTATCCAGTCCTCGGCCTCCTTAGGAGATTCTGCTGTAAAGGATTGTCCATTTTTCAATATATGAAGAGCAGTGAGGCCTTTGAAATGGTACAGTACAGAGTTGGCATTCAATATCTTTTTCAAAGGGTTGTACGCACGGCACTTGGTTGCCACCTCCTTTGTGAAATCTCTACAAAAGGAGATGGTGTTGCCTCTCCAGGTTAGCTCTCCCAGGTCTCTTGCAGCTCGTAGCAAGTGCTTTTTAACAAAGAATCGCAGTAGATAGACGATGATTGTCTGAGGCCCTCTGGTGTTGTTTGGAGTGCCAGAAACTCTATGGGTGCGCTGTACCCACACTGGCTCTTTCCATCGATCCCCCAATAGTTGTGGAAGCCACTCATTTAGGAAATATTCCATGTTTGGACCCTCAGCCCCCTCAGGCACACCCAGTATCCTGATATTGTTTCGCCTACTGCAATTCTCCTAATTTTCCACCCTGATCCACAGCTGCTTCAGTTTAGCCTCATGGTCCCTCATTATTTTGTAGCATGTGTAGGTGTTGCTGCTCTAATTCCTCTGTCCACTGCTTGAGGACATTATTCTGGTCCTCCAGCCGACGGACATCAGCCACAGCCCCTGTTAATGAGGTGCCTATTGTGTCTACTCTGATTAGCAGCACCTCGAGCATTCTGATTATATTTGCCAGGGCCTCTCCTACCTGGGCTTGGTCAGTAACTGTCAGTTTATCCTGACTCAGTGCTCCTGCCTGCACACCCACTAGGGGATCCATCTCACTGCTAGGAGCTGTGTGTAGCCGGCTGCCCCGCTCCATAAGTAGTAGATCAGGAACTCTGGTTTTAGCACTCACCATGTACCTTTTGAAAGCCACTATGGCTTTAGAATTCACTTGGCCATTCTCCGCTGTTCGAGGGATGGATCAAGCGAGCAGAGGTGGCACCAGGGGATTCTGTTGATAATGAGAGATCTCCTCCCGCAGTTCAATGAGGCCTGCACGGCCTAGTGTTGTCTGTAACTCCGACTTCAGTGCAGTACTAATGTGGCAGCAAAAAAACATGATTCCCTTCAAATTAGCTGTGGCATTGCATTGACAGAGGTCTTAGGGATTAACCCATAGGGACAGTTGACTTCTCTATCCAGCATAGCGGCGTATTCTGTTCGATTGTTCATCAGGCTAGGGCAGAGGAGAAAGATTATGCTGCCATCTTCTCTGGGTCCAAACCACGCCCCCTTGAGAAGAATTAATTTCTTGAGGAATAACTCTGTCTGTCAAATAGTCAAGAAGCTGCCCTAAAACACATTTGTAGGGGAAAAATCCCTATGAAGCCTCCTTCTGTCAGCCAGAGAGATCCATCCCAACCTCTGATAAATTGTAGTGAGAGAGAAATAATGTGATTTACTGGGAATAATTACATAATTTCTTTCTTACTATAATTTGTAATTTAAATTGCATAGCAGTGACTGATACTGCATCAAAAAACATTTAACTGTAACCTCTGATAAAGTATGTAGTAAAGGGTTTTTCTTGGGTAACACAATATCAATCTGGCTAAACAATGATATAATACTTCCAATTTATGGAGTCTATCGGTTGTTATGTAATCGTAAAAAGTTAGCAAAATCAAATAATGGAAATAGCTGAATTTGAGCAATCTTTTTAATACACTCAGAATCATGACAATCCATATTCCTATACAGGAGACCTACCCTAGTTCCAATTTTGCCAATTAGGCAGTCCAATTAGTTTCAGTTCCAGAAGTGCCTAGGTAGAAGCCAATATATTTGTATGCTTCAACAGTCTCCAATTGTGACCCATTTTCTGCATAAATAGTAATGTCAGATAAATGGTCAAGTTTGTTTTTTTGTTCAAAGATCATTCATTTTGTCTTGGTAGCATTTAAGCATAATTTTGATGCTATAAGAAAAGCTTGAAATTTGTTAATTCATTGAGGCCCCAAGACGCCTGTAGGCAGCAGCAGAAAACATACTCCTGAGGTCTTTAACACCTCCAGACGTCCTGCACTTTGTGCCACTGAGGACTTTTGACACCTGAGGATGTCACTCTTTAAAACTTAAATATTTCACAAACTAAAGTGAGTAGAATTGACTGCATAGCACTGTTGGAAAGGTAATGTTCTACTGAACAACTTTGCCACTGATACTTTGTATACTTTAGAAGATATTCACATTTTTGTATGGTATGGTGTTAATGGTGGACATTTGTCTCTCAAGCTTCACTTAGCCACCTTAATAAAACAGAAAAGAAATACATGCATCATATTAGAAAAACTGCTTTTTAGTACAAAATTAGTTTTGTACCTCCGTCTAATGTATGGATGCTTAATTTGGTGTTGATATGTTAAATAGTTTCCTACAAAAAAATTTTTCCATTGCCTTTTTTATTGAAAAAAAAAATATTTTTTTGCTATTTCAACCAATATAGAAAAAAATAAGAACTACTTATAATTAATTGCATAATACCATTGGACAGGTAAGTTTGCACTGAACAACTTTGCCACTCCTACTTTGTGTGTAGCACTTACAGATTTTGCCAGCAATACATATACTGTTGAAACTGTTATTAGCAAACTGATAAACTATTATTGCTGAATTTGTGTCTTTTTGAATTGAACTTGTGTAATTCTCGCCAACCGTGAGGTGTCCTCTGAGCCCTAGCAAGTTCTTCATGCTAGGTAGAGGAGTTGTAGTTCTACTGCACTAGAAGTTAGAACTGCAACTCAGCCAAACTAGTGATTTTATTTCTTTTTGGGGCTATTTTTTTATATTTCCACTACCATATGTGGGCACACATCACTCTAAAGAGTCATTTTATTGCTTAAAGTTTTAAATCATTGTAACTGGAGTTATGAGGCACGTTTGACCCATGAGAGTATTTCTGGGTCATACAGGGACATAAATTTGAGCCCTGCGGCAAGTGGGGTGAGCCTGAGTGGAGCGAGCATGCGTCGCTGTGAGTGAAGACACGTGCAAAGACACGCACATCTGCACGTGTTAGGTGTGTTTGGAGTATTGGAGAGTTGAATTATTAAAGTACTAAACTGAGGGAAACTTAGAAAGGCACAAAAGATAAATATTGTAAACTGTAATGGAAGACACTATCAGCATGGATTTAGTGATAATGACAAATGATGGTAGGCTTGGTGTATTATGTAAGTCTCGTAGTATGTATTACATGGGAAATACTGAATTACAAACCTCTGATTATATGTGTAAAAAATGTGAGTTAAATAAAGCCTTAGAAGTAGAAATTGTTCTATTTGATGCTAAACTGCAAGCTTTAGAAATTAGCCAACAGGAAAAACCTAAAAGGCTGAACTTACCATTTTCAGCTAAGCCTACAAAAGCAATTAATGAGGAACATTTATTTAATGATTGTGGTAACTCAAAATCTCAAAAAAAAAGGCCAAGACAGGATCTAGTAGGAAGTAATATGGAAGATAACTGGTATATTACACCTGCAAAAAAGGGCAGAAGGGCTGACTGTTTTGAGCTACCATTATATAATAGTTTTGACCCCTTATCTGTTATTGAAGAAGCACAGGAAACATCTATTCAGTCAAATTATGTGTCAACAAAGCCTAACCAAGTAGCTAGTGCAGAGCCAAACACTATGACAGTACTACGTCTGAAGGAGTCAATAAATGTGCCATCAAGCCAACAGCAGTTGGACATACCAATTGTACAGCCATGTGGTCACATTGAGCCCAATAGTCTAGCCAGCCAGAGCTTAGAGATTACTAATGAGAATAGACAGGTTTGTGTTCTAGGGGATTCGGTGGTAGCAAGGTTGGATAGACAAATTTGTGACCCTGACAAAACATCACATTCTCTCTCTTGCTTCAGGGGGGCTAAAATTCCAGAAATTACATGGATGAGTAGAGAAATACTTAATAACTCTGGTCTGAATCCTTTGGTGATAGTTCACGTAGGTGTAAATAATATTAATAGTGAGAGTGAACAACAAATCAAAGCAGCTTATGTAGGTTTGTCTAATATAGTATTAGATATTAGATGTGCACTTGTGTTATCTGAAATATTACCAGTTCCAAGGGCTAATGCCTATATAGAAACCAAAATTAAAAGAGCCAATAACTGGCTATGTAAATGGTGCCTACAGCAAAATATAAAATGCCTAACCCATTGGGAATATTTTAATGGGAAAAGGATATTATTTGCTGGGGGATGGTCTTCATTTGAATAAAAAAGAAGCTGTGATTCTGGGCAGCCATATAAATACTGAAATTGTTAATTATTTAAACTAATAAATGGGGAGGGGGGAATGATATTAGCCCCTTCAGTATACTTTCAAATAGGATGTCAGGCTCTACAGTTACACTTCCAATAGAGGAACTACCTGCTAGTACTGTACATGATAAAAATCATTATTCTTCAAATAGATTGAAATTATTGTTATTGAATGCTAGAAGTTTATGAAACAAAATAAATGAATGTCAAATAGTTCTTCTTAACTACGATATTGACATATGTGGGGTGACTGAGACATGGTTCTCTGATGGTCAATGGGGCCAGGACATACCAGGGTATACCCTATTTCAAAAAAATCAAACTCAAACTAAAGGAGGAGGAGTAGCAATTTATGTTAAATATAGTTTACAATGTTTGGAAATAGCTCTGTACCATTATCAGAGGGTATTGAACTTATCTGGGTAAAATTAATTAATGATCTAGGATCAATGAATATAGGACTTTGTTACCATCCCCCAGCATTGGATAATGAAACAAACATTGAATTATTTAAATGTTTAAGAAACATAAACTACTCTGAGAATATAATATTGATGGGAGATTTTAATTTTCCACATATAAAATGGGATAGTTTAGAAAGTCCAAATCTACAAGAAAAACAATTCCTTGATATAATATTACAGCTAGGATTGGATCAAGTAGTCATGCATCCAACTAGGAAGGATAATATTCTTGACTTAATGTTAACAAATATCTCAGAACAAGGGGAATCCCTCAAAATACTTGAACCATTATGTGATAGTGATCACTGCATGGTGCTATGGACTTTTAATTATTTTAGATCATCCTTAAATGATAAAACAGCATTGTGAAATTTCCCAAATGCAGAGTATTACAAAAATAAAGGATATTTACATAATTGGGACTGGGAAAAGGACTTATTTGATCTTAATGTTAATGACACATGGTCTAATATTAATAATGCCCTGGAATATTGTATTTTGAATTGGGTCACTGTGCAAATGAAATATAAAAATTGTAGGCAATCACCTCCATGGTACTCAAAAAAAAAATACATAGAATAATAAAATATAAAAAAAGAGCATATAACAAATATAAGAAGCAATGTACAGAGGTTAATTGGAATAGGTTTAAAAGTAAAGCAAATAAAGTAAAGTTAATAATAAGAAAGGCTAAATCTGAATTTGAGTATAATCTGGCTTCAGTAACAAAAGATAACAAAAATATATTTTTTTAAATATCTTGGATCTATTAAAAATAATACTCCAAGTTGGCCCTTTAGTAATTAAGCAATAAGGCATGACAGGGTGTGTGTTGTGCTGGGACGCGTCACGCCTGGGGTGATTAGGCATGAGGCCGCAGGCCGAGTGCAACCAATCACCCCAGAAGTGACGTTATCCCAGCACAATACACACCCCGGAGTGCCTTATTGCTATTATACAATGGCTCATTTTATTTTAAGTAGAAAAAGATAGGAAAACCTGTTTAAAATATAAATTTATTTCATTCTTTTGTTTGGCCAGGTATACTTATTAAAAAAATGCACAGTTCCTGTCTTGTGCAGGAGGTGGCTGCTCCTCCATGGTTTCTCTGTATTCATTTTAATGTTTGTCTTTGTGGTTTCCCCACTACCCTCCCTGCATGACAGGACGAATCAGTCTTACTACCTGGTCTGCTTCCCCGCAGCAGCACTGTGTTTACTGAACACGAGTTCAAATCTGCTCCTAAGTTACCTGATAAAAAGAAAACTATGTCAGGAACTCTGTAATTTCAGACGCAAGTGAGCCTGCATTTTAAACAGTGACCACGCGGCTCTACTCATAATGCTCGCTGAGTTCTCTCTTGCTATAACGCTCGCTGGCTCCTCGAATACATTTCTTGTGCATCTAGAAAAGACGTTGGCGGTGCATTTCATCGCTCAATGTGGTGATTCACTTCACTCAGCTCAGTGTGAGGAGTCAGCGTGTATGGCAGAGAGAGACTCGAGATGGCGTTATGAGTAGAAGCGCTGTGATCACTGTTTAAAAATGCAGGCTCACTCGTGTCAGAAATTACAGGGTTCCTGATGTAGTTTTCTTTTATCGGTATCTTAGAGCAGATTTGAACTCGGTGTTCAGTAAACACAGTGTTGTCAGTGTAGGGGCAGACCAGGAAGTAAGACTGATCGTCCTGTCAGCGAGGAGGGTAGTGGGGCAGTCAATCGTGTCGTGGAGTGATTTTTTTTTTTTTAACATTTGATGTGGTCTTTTCTGTGGTGGGACTAGATCCGTGATGTTGTACTGGGTTAACATCAGGGGTCCAGTCCCAGACTGACGAATCAGAGCCCAAGATTTTTTTTTGCCATTGTATAATTAATAATAAGGTTGTATCTGATGAGCTGACTTTAGCAAATGAGTTTAATCTATACTTTCCAAATATATTTAAAAATAAAGAAAATATTAATAAATTGGTTGATACTGATAAGGATCTGTTTGTTCCATTTACCACTACTGAAGTGTTGGATGCTATTGATAACTTTAAGAACTCTGCCTGTCTTGGACCGGATAATATTCCTATTACCTTTCTAAAGGGAATTTCTTATGAAGTAGCAGGTATTCTTCACTTACTATATAATAAATCTATTATGGAAGTAGTGGCTATTCTAGAATGGAGAGAGGAAATAGTAATCCCAATTCATAAGGAAGTGTCTAGGCAGGATGTGAAGAACTATAGACCCATTAGTCTTACTTCCTGTGTTGGGAAAATCCTGGAAAAACTAGTTTTACATAGAATACATGAACATATTTCAAGAAATAATCTGAATGATATAACTCAATATGGTTTTACATCTGGTAGATCCTTTCAAAATAATTTAATACATTTTTTTGAGCCAATTAATGCAGCATTAGATGCTGGCCTACCAGTGGACGTAGTGTTCCTGGATTTCGAAAAAGCATTTGATTCCATATCCCATAGGATATTGTTACAATGCCTATCACATATTAAACTTCATCAGAATCTTATAATGTGGATTAGGTCATGGTTGATAGATAGATAGAAGACAATGTGTTTCAATAAGGGGCTTTAAATCCTCATGGAGTACAGTTACTAGTGGAGTGCCTCGGGGTTCAGTTTTGGGCCTAGTTTTATTCAATATACTCTTATCGTCAATGCAAACTACACATGGCGTTAGGCTAAGTAAGTATGCTGATGATTGAAATTGGGGTGTATAGTGAATGATATAAAATCTATACATTCTCTACAAAAGAATTTAGGTGACATATTTAAATGGGCAGAATTAAATGGGTTGGTCTTTAATTCATCTAAGTGTAAAATCATGCATCTGGGTAGTGAAAATAGATTTCATAATTATTGTATAAATAAGAATCAATTAATAACTGTTACTTCTGAAAAATATCTTGGAGTTGTTATAACTAATGATTTTAAATTCTCCAAACACATTAATAATACAGTGAAACAATGCCATAGATAATTGAATTGCATTTTTAAAAATATTAAGAGCAGGGAAGCAGAGGTACTATTACCAATCTATAATAGCATTATTGGACCACATATTGATTATTGTTTCTCCTTTAGTGCACCAACATTAAATGAACAAAAAGTTAAAGTAGAAAAGATACGAAGAAGGTTCACTAAGAAAATAAAAAAAAATTGAGCGAAAAGCTTATGGTGATAGACTAAAAGGTCTCAACCTGTATTCACTAGAATATCGTTCCTTACGTGGTGACTTATGCCTAATCTATAAGGCATCTAAGGATAGTGCCCTTTTTGAAACTCTTTGTCTTGAATGGTATCCCACTGAAATGGCTACTAGGTCTCATAAGTTAAAATTAAAATCTTTTATAACTAAAACTGTAAGGAGAAATCTTTTCTTTATCCAGAGAGTTATTCCACATTGGAATTCCTTGTCTCATGAAGCAGTATTCAGTTCAAATTTGGATCAGTTTAAATTGAACTTGGATGCCTTTATGGGTGAGTTAAAGAATAAGTTCTACCTTGGTTAAGGGTGGGGAGTTCTTTTTGGGCTTGTCCCTCGAACTTGTATACAACCTATGAACCAATGAGTTATTCACATTTGTTTGTGGCATGCTGATTATGACTTGATTTTGCTCAGAAAGCTCCTGGTTGCACTGTTAAAAGTATACAGGCCACAAGTGGTGAAACTCTCAAGGAGTTCATGAGGCCTCAATGAGTTAAAACTCCTTTATAGATTATTCTGGGTAGAAATAGCAGATTTGCCTGTCATATAGACAACAGTGTTGTCCGAGTACTAATGATAATTCTTGTCAATGTCACTGTTGCCTAATTCGCTTAAGTAAATCAAAAACAAAAGTCACCCCAGTATACAACCCCAGGGAACTCCCACAACACTCTCCAGGGACCCTGATTCTATCCCATTAACAACTGTTACTTGACTCCATGAGGTTAAATATGTCTTAAATCGCCCTGATGCCTCTTCATTTAAACCCAAATGGGACAATTTGTTCAATAGAATGCAGTCATCTACAGTGATGAAGACATTGGAGAGGTCAACAAAGATGACTCTGCTAATATACCCAGAGTCCATGGCTTTGTTGACATCATCCAAGACTCTTGACATGGCAGCCATAGTGCAATGCTTTTTTTGAAATCCAGACTGAAGTCTATTAAACAAGTCCTGGTCCCCGTTATAACAATTAAGCTGTTTTGCCACTAACTTTTCTAAAATTCTTAGAGGTAATCAAAAGGAGGTTTATGGGGAGATAATTTATCATCATACTCATTCCTCCCTTAAAAATATGGACAATATGAGCATTTTTCCTATCTGTGGGGAGTTCCCCTATTGAAAGGGACCAATTAAAGAGATATGTACTATAAGTGGCTCAACTATTTCAAAAACAGACATGTTTAGAAATAAGGAAGACAAACCACCTTGACCATCACTCTTCCTAGATTTAAATTAAGAAGAACCTCCAGGAACTTATCACTACCAATGTCCTTGAACCCAAAATGTCTGCCATCTCCTATAGACCTAAGTATCTGAATCTTTTGTTGTTGGTTACCCTCCCCAGTCTCAAACAAATTTCCAGCTTCAATAAACAAAAATTATTGAAAGAGTCCACCAGCACACATTTCTGTACCAAGGATCCATCATCATGCAAAATGTTTACATTGTGGGACTTTTTTACCTGACCATTTCAGTTTTTTGATAATTGACAAGAATTTTATTGGGTCACTGGCTGACTCTGTATGTTTTTTTCTTTAAAATATATATCTCTATCTATCTATCTATCTATCTATCTATCTATCTATCTATCTATCTATTTATCTATCTATCTATCTTTCTTTTCTTTTTGCATTCCTGGCCATGAAAATGTATTTATACCTAAATTTTCTATAACTGAATGCAGGATTTTTTTTGGTGCAGTACACCAAGCTTAGACAGAAGTTTCCTATGCACAGCATCAATGTGATGTAGATGCTGAGAGTCTGCTCCAGCCACATCCTGAAGTACTTGAAGTGGGGTACTTCTTCAAGCAGGTTGCCATCCACAGTTTTGAAAATTGGGATATGTGGGAGCCTTGCTTGTCTCTGCCTAATGTCAAAAGTCATGGAAACACTTTCATTAGCATTTACTGAGAGATGGTTTGAGTGGAGCCATCACTGGATGTTGTCATAGTCAAGCTGGAGTGACAATTTCAGCTCAGGGACCAAAACACCAGAGGAAGTAGAACTGCTCATCCGCATACATATATATGAGTAAGGAGACATAGGTAGAAGGGAGGTAATTTCTGAAGATGCAGAAAAATATTGGCCTGAGGAAGAAGCCATGGGGGATATCAGACTTGATGGGCAGTGGCATGGAGTGATCATAATCAATCTGGTCTGACTGGAGCTAATTTAAGAGGTTAGGAGTGAAACCACCTAATTGCCACATCAAATAAGTCCACATTACCTAACATATCTAAAAGGAGGGTGACACCAAGACCTTTTCTAGGTGTATGAAAATGGCAGTGGTGTACGTGCCCTGGCCCATGCCTTTCTGCACCCAGTCAGTGATACAGAGGATGGAGGTGATAGTGGAATGGTGTTTGCAAAAGCCAGCATGGAAAGGGAAGAGGAGTCAAGGTAGGTAAATAATTGGTAGAGGACAAATTTTTTCTCATCCTTAGCCAGGGCAGGGATGAGCGTGATGGACCAGAAATTATCTGAGGAGGTAGAGTCACTCCCTTTGAGGAGAGAATAACTTTAGTTTGCTTTTAGGACTAGAGACAGACCCAAGTTTGAAAGAAAGATTGAACAGGATATCAAGAGGTGCAGCGATGGCCAGCTTAGAGAGATTAATATACAGCCCATCTGGACTGTTTCCTTTAAAGTAATTAAGAGAGAATAAGGAAGAGAGAGAGTGGTCTCTGAGTAGACTGGAGGAAAAGGAAAAGATGCTGGGATAGAAGGTGAGGGACAGGGACATTTGAGGAGAGAGGGCAAGAAGGAGGGGAGAAGGATGGGGAGAAGGGAGTAAGCAGAGGGCACAGGATGTGACAAAAATGTTAAAGGTGTGGGTGGCCAGATATCCGGTTGCACCTCCAATCAAGATTGCCATGTAACATGCTTGGTCCAAACCTCAGACTACAAACATGACAATTACATGTTTTGAAAAAAAAAACATATTTCAGAAAGTTTTTTTCACACTTTTTATTTTAGTTTGTTTGCCTCTAATAAATTTCATAGGAAAAAATGGTCTTTGGTGTGATTTGCCTTTCAGCAACCAAAAATTGCTCTTCATTCATACATTGTTGAAAGTTTAGCACCAAAGATTGAGTTAATCAGAGTTATTTTTATTGTAATCCTGATTTATTGGTTTTAAGTGAAACCTGACTAGATTGTAAAATTAGTGACTCACCAGGGATGTAAAACTGTGGATCAGGGATGGAGATGGGGTTAAAATAAAAAAAACTAGACCACCAGGGATTTTTTTAAAGCAGTAATACTGGAGATAGGGATGGGGGGGTACTGTACACTTAGGGTGGGCAGGTAACCAGGTGGAGGAGGGACCACTAGCCACCAGGGATTTTTTTTTACATGTGGGGCAGGTGGAAGGAGGGACCACTAGTCAACAGGGCTTTTTGGGGCAACTTTTTCCAGGTTGCCCCTGAAAAAGGGACCTTTGGTGCCCAGTGGGCTTACCCAGTCACCAAAATTGAATGAATGAATAAATAAATAAATAAATAAAACTTGGGCAGTGATCACTGATGGAACTTCTTTGGAAGTTCAAAAATCAATTTCCAAACTTCCACGAAAGAGAAAGTCAGACTTTCTATTGAATTCCGCCCACGGAAGATTTTTTTTTCCCATGCCTACTGTGCACAGACAGATTCAAATAATGTCATGAGTAGAATTAAAAGCTAATTAAACTGAGCATCGTAATCTGTTGTTCCACTGAACTATTAAATTATTTAGTTCCCATTTATTCATATTTAATTCTTACAAAGGAGTAATTTAAACAGAGCTCCATAAAAGTAGCTTCCAAATTCTCTGCTAATTGTTAGTGAAATGCCCCCCCGAAATCTGGGGGCTTACCTTTGGTCCGGGCTCCTGTTTCTGCTCCCCTCTTATTGGAGCACCTCCCCGGATGCCTGCCGTTTTTCCCCATAATGTCCCCACTTCAGCACCTTGTGGCCTGAGTCCTTTTGTGCCCTGTGTCCCCCCCAGAACAGCTCCAGAGTAATTTCAGCCCATTTAGGGCTCAGAAACTTAAACCACAACCCACCACTTTCTTCAGAAGCACTCCATTGCTAAGCAGTAATTGCCCATGCACATCCTGTGCCTCTGATATCCCAACTGCTTGGTTTGTGGTCCACTTGGAGAATGTTCAGCGGTTCTGGTCCTTGCGTTAGGCAGACTGGGGATCAGTGACCTAAACACAGGCCATGAGAGCCCTCTTCTAAACTAATTTAAAGAGTTCTACAGATCTACACATTGATCGGGTTTCATGAATATGAATGAGCCGAGCCCCAATCCCTTATGAATACTAATAAGGGTTTTGTCTGCCCTCGGGAAATGCTATTTTCAGTGGCTGCTGCAGGGACAAAATCCAATAAATGTAATAGCTGCAGCAGCCAAGGACACTAAAGGGGTTATTGTAATAAGGGGGGGGGGGAGATGTTTGAATAAATAAATGCTTAAACTGGCTGCACCAGATAATGTTGGGACTCAGATGAACAGCCTGCCTGCTGCCTAGGGATGTTAAATATTGGCAGCAGTGACAGGCACTGGGACTGAGCAAGGTGCTTAAAGCTGGGCTGCAATCTTAAGGGTACTCATGTGGCTATTGAACTGTGGGACAAGTGGGCAAATATAATGATTATTCTGACTGCACCAGGACTTTTATCTGGGACTGTGTTAAATCTAATACAGGGACCTTGTGATCAACAGCCATTTCTTTGCAGCAATAGCCAAACAGAAAGCTGGAATTTAACCCAGGACTTGAGGGGCTTTGTGCCAAAAAGTGGTGGGTGAAGTAGCCAAAATTCGCTCCACGAAGTGATTTGCGGAGTAAAGCGGAATCTGCGAAGTATTCCGCTATGCAAAGCGGAGTACTTTGCATTATAATGGGGAACACGAAGTCCATTGAGAACAATGACTTTGCGTTGTTCCGCATTCCCAAACCACTTCACCAATTTTAAGGCGAAGTACATTGAAATCAATGTACTTGGTCTTTTTTTTTTTTTTTTTACTCTTCTATTTATCCCTCCTTCCTACCCTTGATGTCCACTCCTTCGGACTGCTCATGCACTCCAGCCCACTGTTCCAGGATCTGCCCCTAGAGTGCCTCTTCCTTCTTCTGTCCTGCACAGCGGGGTCTGTCCCGATATTGGTGGTCTGGGTGGAACGGTCGTCATCTAGGACCACCAAGGGGATTTATACGTTTTTCTGTGGTCCCCTTTCCCTGCCCCCTGAGACGCCGACACAAGGACGTACGTCCAGAGATGCAATGTGCTGACACATGTCTCTTTCAAGTGCCCAACAGCGTCTCCCCTCTCTGACTCCGTGAACGGAGCCGCCAGCCCCCTCAAGAGCCCGTGTTTCCACCGTCTGTCTCAGGATGTCAGGTGCATATTGCACCCCTGGTATCCCACCCCAGAGGGAGGAGAGCATCCATTGGGATGCTCAATCCCCTCTCTCCCCCAGCCGACCCCCACCGACCCGAGTCCGTTCCCGAACCCGGGTTGCCGGCGTAGCATGAGGTGTGGCGTCTAGCGCCTCAACCCTCAGCACCACCAGGCCGGCTCTTGGCCTTGTTTTTGAGCTCCAAAGGCAAATTTTGCAGTATTTCATGGGATTGCAGGTCACATGGGCTTTAGATTGTTTTGCACAGCCTCAATTCTATGCAGTGTGTGTGTAGTGGAAGATGGAGACAGTTTCCTCTCAGAGCTCTGCAATTCAAATCCTCTAAAAGCTGTTAAAAAAAAGCCTTTTTGAGCTATTTTATTTCTCACAATTTAGTACATCAATTGTAGGAAACCCTCCTATGCTCATATCATTGAGTGTTTATTGTTTGTGTATGGATTTTGAATGCTAATTTAGAACAGTCAGTCTTTGTACTGTGAAGTGTGCTTTGGGGGAGCGGTGTATCTGTGGTTCAGTAGATTAACTGGGAGAAAAAGGCAGTCTTTCTGTTTTGGTTATAATTTTCTTGTATAACTGTGTTAATGTACACACAGTAATATTTTTAGTAATTCTTGACATTTTTTGCTGATTGTTGTGGTGCAGCAGTGTATAATTTCAGTTTGTTTAAAACATTTGGTTATATTACTAAAGGTTTTCAATTTGCTACACATTACTTGTAGTGTGTGTGAATGTGTGCGATGCATGCCATTAAATCAGATACCTTTTATTGTGCCACAGAGTAATTGCAGCAGTGTGTGAACTTGCTATCCACTGCGCCTGCATGAATTTTTTTATACTGCTTTGTGGTATCTTTACTGGTAGTGGACTGTTACTGCCGTGCACTACCCCAACTGGCAAAAGGTATTCTTTTCCAGATTTGGATTTGTGACTTGTGAGCACAACTTGTGTTAGGTGTTGGTTGTGCCTGTGCATCTCTTGAGTGCGCAGCACAATCTTTATCTGTCTGTGCATTTGCAGTACACCACTAATTCTGGGAAACTTTGTATTTTTTGTTACTCTCTCATTTCACTTTGTCAGCACTGGGGAATTTTCTGGGCACAAGACAGTAGCATTTTGGGGATGTAAATGAATTCTGGTGACTGTGTGTGACCACAGCGCATATGACAGAGTGCACCATTAATTCTGGGAGACTTTGCATTTTTTGTTACCCTCTCATTTCACTTCATCAGTACTGGGGAATTTCCTGGACACAAGACAGCAGCATTTTGGGGATGCACATTAATTCTGGTGACTGTGTGACCACTGCGCATATGACTGAGTGCACCATTAATTCTGGGAGACTTCACATTTCTTGTTACGCTCTCATTTCACTTCATCAGCACTGGGAAATTTTATGGACACAAGACAATAGCATTTTGGGGATGCACATTAATTCTGGTGACTGTCTGTGTGACTACTGCACACATGACATCTGATTGAGCCATTAATTCTGGGAGACTTAGCATTTCTTGAGTTTTCTGGACACAAAATATGAGCATTTTGGGGATGCACATTAATTCTGGTGACTGTGTGTGTGAAGGGCTGCCAATATTATTGTCACTTTGCCTTACTTCGCATTAAGGTGGCAAGACAACGCAAAATAATAATCACAAGGTGAAGTGAGCCTTTTGCATTGACCACTCCGCATAGCAGAGTGACAATGCAAACTGCCCATTTCGCAGGTACGTCAATGGCGAAATTTAAATTCGCTGCATCTCTAGTGCTAAAACTCATGGGACATTACAGAGTGCTTATGGGAAACTGCAGGGACCTAAATTCAGGTGCCAAAACAGGGAGCCTGTGGTACATCGAGGAGGCTTTATGAATAATTCATTTTTGTGATTGATAAGTACTTCAGCCAATCAAAGCAGGAGCAGCAAATAGCTTCAACCAATAGGAAGCCTCAGGAAAGCCCCCATAAAAGACAGTGTTTTCTGGCTGTTCAGGCAGATTTTAGCAGATTCAAGTGGGAGCCCCATCAGGGGTGAGGGCTCAGGTCCTCAGTCATCAAAAATGGGCCTGGTGATCCTGTGCAAGCCCTTCTACAGGGGAGAAGGGTTTTCTTCTTTGTCAACAGAGACAAGTGGCAGCCTAAAGCAGAACCTGCTAGCCTGGGGGGTTGCCAGAAAATGTCTTCCAGGGGCTGGTTTAAGCCTTTCCATGTTTAGGAAAAACATGGGTCCTGCAACATAACACCATGAGAGCTGTGGGAGAGCTGAAGTGTTATCTCTGCTCTAAATCTCTCCCAACTCATCCAAGATCCTACCTGACTAAATCACAAAACCCCAAACCACTTACTGTTAGACTGGGCTCTCACATCCCATCCTCACAGAGTCTTCAAGTCCAGCATCATCCTGGATGTCCTCGGTGATCACCACCCTATCTTCATGGTCAGGAAGGTCCACAGACCTAAACCACCATATAATATCCTGCTACTCAGCTCTTTCAGTTCCCTTGACTTAAACCCTCTCCTCAGTTATATATCCAATTCTGAATGGTCCCCAATTGCATCTGTCACTTCCATCAGCCAAGCCCTCACTTACTTCAAAGACAGATTTATAGCTACCTGGGACTTCCATGTCCCATTCAAATGCACTAGTGTTCAAGGTATTCATCACTCCTGGATCACCCCTGAATTAATGACCTTCCTCAGGAAGCACGATAAAGCGAGGAGGAAATGCAAGGCCTCTCAGCTCCCATCAGCTCTTACTATCGCAGGCTAAGAAATGGTTGTACTAAAGCAATCAGACAGACTTGCCAAGTCTGAATATTTTAAATCTTCTTTCCTCAATAACATAAACTCCCCCTCCAAATTTTGGAAAGTAGCCCACTTACTATTCTCCCCCCTCGCATCCCTCACCCCCATGCTTAATATAAACAACACACTAAAGTCTGAACCTTGCATAGTGGCTCAGGAGTTCAACTCCTACTACACCTCCTGTGCCTCCACCCTTCTAAAATCCCTCCCCTCAAGCCTCTCCTCCACTCATGCTTCCTGTCTTACCACTCAACTCACCCCCCCCCGGACCCACCTCCCTATCTCATTCTGTCCTATCTCCAATGAGGAGATACTAACAGCCCTACTCTCTCTCAATCCCTACAAGGGATCCTCTCCCTATGACCTTGACCCTAAACTTCTCTACCTCTCAGCCCCAGCTATTGCCTACCCTTTCTCTCTAATTCTACATCTCTCATTTTCATCCTCCTCCATCCCTTCACTCTGGAAACATGTGGTAGTCCTCCATCTCCCAAAGGGTGGCTATCTTTCCTCCCCTGCCAACTATCACCCAATCTCCCATCTCTCCACCCTTGCTAAGCTCCAAGAACACCTGGTCCTCTCTCAACTGACCTCTTTTCTTGCTGACTCCTCCTTCTTCACTGCATTCCAATCTAGTTTTCTGAAGAACCACTCCACTTCCACTTCCCTCCTTAGGCTCACTGACTCCATCCTTACTGGGATGGACAACGGCCTCATCACCTCTGCCATCTTTGTTGACCTTGCTAAAGCTTTCGACACAGTCTCCCATACCCTCCTTCTTGACTCCCTTACAGCTGCTGGTTTGTCTACTCCTGCTCTTACCTGGTTTAGAGCTTACCTCACAGACAGAACACAACCAGTCAGGATTCAGAATGCAAGCTCTCCTCCCCTTCCAATCTCCATAGGAGTCCCACAGGGCTCTGTGCATGGCCCCAACCTTTTCTCCATCTTCCTAAATGACCTTCCTTCAGTCTTCTCCCCCTCCTCTTTTATCCATATGTATGCCGATGACACTGTCTTGTTCACCTCTGGCGAAAGAACCATTGATGTAGCAACCACTCTACAGCATGACTTCCACCAGGTTCAGCTATGGTTTGCCTCACGTCAACTATTCCTAAATGGCAAAAAGACAGTCTCCATGACCTTTGGAACTAGGCAGAGGCTCTCTAGTCTCCACCCCTTAACATCTTTCCACACCCTTGATGGGACCATCCTTGACGACATCCCCTCTTTCAGATATCTTGGAGTTTGGCTGGACCAACACCTCAGCCTCTCTGGACACATTGATGCCATTCTGAAAAAAAGTGTGCTCCAAGATTGGAGCCCTTTACAGGAACTGTAGTTGCATCCCTCCTACGGGATAGTGAGATCTTGTCCAGAAGATCATCTTCCCCATTTTTGACTACTGTGATGTAGTCTATGGTGCCATTCCCATATCTTCCTATACCAGATTGGACTCTCTTTTCAACTGCTTCTGTCGATTTGGTCTTGACACCCCATCTCAAACCCATCATCATGACCTTTAATGTGTCCTGTCCTCCCCCCCACTTGCTAACAGATTCCTGGCTCACTGTGCTAAGCTAGCTTCCAAACTTTGTATTGGTGTACTTCCTTCTTACCTCTCATGCTCCCTTCCCCCCGCCTTCCTCCCACTCCCTCAGTTCCTCCAACACTCGCACCCTGCTACTTTCACATCGTACCACCCTCATCAACCAATCAGGCTTCTTCCATCGCTTCCCCAAAATGTGGAACTCCCTCCCACCTCAAATACAACACTCCTCCTCCTACTCCCAATCCCTTGCCTCTGCCTTACATAAATTTCTCTCTGCTAGCTGCTCCTGCAACAATACTCCTTAATTTGTTCCCCTATGAGCCTGCTTCTGCTTCATGCCCACCTCCTTCCTGCAAAACCCTTCCCCTACATCCTCCACCTGCACCCCTTCCTTTCCACCTTAATCTCACCCTACCCATTTCTTCCTCTGTATACCAGCTTACTCTCACAACCCACTTGCCATTGCTTGGCCTAGGCACCTGGCAGGGTTTACTGTATCCTGGAGGTGTTTAGAACCTGGGCAATCACCTTTCTCGCCTCCTACTCCAACCCAATTCTTTCCTGAAAGGGTTGGGTCTCAATCCCTCTTCTCTCCTACCTCCCTCTCTCTTAGACCTTCTAAAGCCTACTCCCCATTGCTGCTTATTTTCCTCCTGTCATGCTCTACCTCTGCTGCCTACAACCTGCTTCCCTCCTGTCATGCTCTACCACTGCCTTATGCAGGCAGAGTCCAAGCATACTGGAGGGGCCAGGACACAGCAGACCCTTCTATTCTAACTCTCTGCCTTCCTGACATGCTCTAGCCCCAATGCCTACAATCTGCTTCTCTCCTGTTCATGTTTGACCTCCACCTGGTGCAGGCAGGGTCCCCAGCATTCTGGAGGGGTCAGGCCCTGTCAGACCCTTCTCCTCCACCTCTTGATTTCCCCTCCTCCAAATCTCCTCCTTTCCACCCTAATGGTCTCTGCCTATATGCCCCACCCACCCACCTACCTTCCCCCTTCCTAGCTGCAGTTCTTGGCTAACCTCTAATCTCAAATGCACTTATAGTCAACCTTGCACTTTTGTTACACCTTGCAAATTTTGTTCTGTCTGTGTCTCTCCTCACAATCTTGTGATAGTTCAACCTCCTTGTATTCTATCCAGCCATTTTCTAACTAAAAAGCTATGTCCCACCAAGTGTTTGCCAAAGATATTTGTGCTATCGTATCTACCTAGTTCAAGATTGTTAGCATCTACTTCATACCTGTTAGCATTCTTCTTTTTCAGCACTTCTGTATAGTCTGCTCACTTTATAGAATGTAATCAAATTGTATATCTATATTGTGTACCAAATCTCTGTATACTATCCTCATGTTCCCCTACCCACCAGGTCGCACCAGGAGAAGAGGAACTTGTTGCTCAACGAGCTTTCCTGGTGAATCATTTCAATAAATAAAAATAACTAAAACCTGCCTCAGCAGTGAGAGTGCTGATGATTTTAGGAACATCAGATGAAGAAGAACCATTCCTGTGAGGATGCCTGAGTGAATAAACTTGCATCTGCAAAGTGCAAATTGTATTGAAAGAATCAAGTGAACTTGAGAAATATAAATCTGCTTGAAGAAGTAAAAGATGTCCTCAGATTGGATGAAGGTGTTAGCTGTATAGATGCTGAATGTGAATCTGAGAAACATAAATGTGCTAGAAGAAGCTTCAAGATGTCCTCGAATTGGACGAAGGTGTTAGCTGTATGTATGCTGAATGTGAACTTGAGAAATATTAATGCGCTAGAAGTAGCTAAAAGATGTCCTAGGGATTGTACAAAGGTTTAACTGTATAGATGCTAAATGTGAACTTGAAATATAAATGTGCTAGAAGAATCTAAAAGATGTCCTCGGAATGGACACATGTTCGAAATTTATAGATGTGCTGAATGTGGATCTAAGAAATATAAATGTGCTGAATTTAATCCATCTGGCCAGTTTGTGCCATAAGTGTTCTTCGCTTAAAAGAGGGCCAGTCTTCATAAATTAAAGTGTTGTTTCCATCGTCCTTCTTTAAAATCCTTGCAGTCAGCTTAGGCATACCTGGCTGTTGTCTTGTCTGCAGTTTAACCTCCGAGGAGGTGCTCGCTTGCTGAAAGCACTTAATTTCAACCCACTTACACAAGTCTATTGTGGATAATGCAGTACCTCCCCTGCACCAACTAAAGAAACTGTAAATAGTTTTGAATGTTTGATCTTCCAAGCATAATCCTGAATCTTCCTAGCTAACTGGCTAATATACAGCTGCATTGTCTATCAGGCCTGCACCATTATGAACTATGGTTACTAGGTACTCAGGTTAAGATTGCGATTGCGAGGTCTCAAACCAAATTTGGGGACTGGTACCAGAGTGGATATTAATGATGACTGTGTTAATTGATATATTGCAGCCAGTTAGATAGACAGGGCTCTGACTATCATAGAGGTTGGCGGGTTAATGTGATTGATATTTGATTTAACATGCAAACCATAAAATCTTGAATCAAACCAAATCAAACCTAATCAGACTAAATGTAATTACTGTATATAGCTTAACCTCTATTCCAGTTTTACCCTTCCTGACCCCTCCTCATGTAAATAAACATGCTGTTGTTTGTTTTGCAGATACCTGTGTCATGAGCATATTATTAGTATTCATTCTTCAAATGCAAAAGGTACTAAAGGTGGGGTTTTATGATATCAGGTCATGCCTTGGGTGATTTTATGGTAAGGTAGGTGGGTACAGCATCCCAGAGGGTTGTACCGGGGTACATCTAGCCCACGTAAAGCTATACTCTGGGTGGAGGCACTGCGCAATGTATTATCTTGGGTAAGAACCAGTTAAAGTCAATTTTGGAAACCCAAGCCCCTCAATCTTGTTAGTGGCCATCAAGGCAGGGGTAGTAGCCCTTGGAGAAGCACTGTCTAAGGGTTACATCTTTGGAGGCACTGTTGGCATCTCCTGTTTATGGCATGTCATGCCCAGCATGGACCCCTCCCCCCATCTCCTAAGTGATGGGACCCTTAAAATGGCTGCCAACAATGTAGCTTATGAAAATGTATTTTGTTACCAAATCTTGCTGTAGGCTGTTCTCTGCTGGCTTAGTAATCGTATTGGGGTAAGTATGCATGACCCTATTGGCCAAAGGTAAAATTGTACCAAATACTTATTTCAATTTAAAATCTATTATTGTTAAGGGCCAACAATGGTATGTAACATCTAAGTCATGCTCACAATTGTTTAAGAATTGTTTATGCTGCATAGAATAGAATGTATTTGTCTGGGATAGGATCAATTTGTCTAAAATAAGATGTGTGGTATCCAACACTAGTTAAGGTGCAATATGAATAGTTTTAAAATGTTAAATGTATAAATGTTCTTGCAAGATGCTTAAAGGTCCTAGATGCCACCTATAGGTGCCGGCTTGGTGCATGCTTGGCACAGACACCAGATTTCACTGGCAGGGATGAGTGCAAAGCCCCTGCCCAAAATCTGTGTGCTTACCTTTGGTCCATGCTCCCATTTCTGCTCCCCTCTTACTAGAGCACCTCCTGGTATGCCTGCTATTTTTCCCTGTTATGTCCCCACTTCACTGCCATGTGGTATGAGTCCTTTTGTGCCCTGTTTCTGCCCTAAACAGGCCAAGTAATTTCAGCCCATTTTGAGCTCAAAAACTTAAACTGTGACCCATTGCTTTCTTCAGAAGCACTCCAATGTTAAGAGGTGATCATGCATGTGTGTCCTGCACCTCTGATCTCCCAAACGCTCAGTTTGCAGTCCAGTGGGAGAGTGTTTGGGGGCTCTGGTCCCTGAGTTAGACAGAGCGGGGACCAGTGAAACTAAACATGGGCCATGAGAGCCCTCTTCTTAATTTATTTAAAGAGTTCCACAGAGCACTATTGATCGTGGCTCATGAATATTAATGAGCCGAGCCCCAATTTCTAATGAATACTGTATTAATAAGAGGTCCGCCTGCACTTGGGAAATCCTATTTTTGGAGGCTGCTGCAGGGACAAAATCCAAATAAATGTAATAGCAGCAGCTGCCATGGACACTAAAGGGGATATTGTAATAAGGTGGGAAAAATGTTTAAATAAATGCTTTAACTGGCTGCACCAGATAATGTCAGGACTCACTTTAACAGCCTGTCTGCTGCCTAGGGATGTTAAATATTGGCAGCAGTGACAGGCACTGGGACTGAGTAAATTGCTTAAGCTGGGCAGCAATCTTAAGGGCACACATGTGTCTATTGAACTGTGGTGGAAGTGGGCAAATATAACAATTATTCTGGCTGCACCAGGACTTTTATTTGGGACTGTGTTAAATCTGCTACAAGGACTGTACATTCAGCAGCAATTTCTTAGCAGTAACAGCCAAAGGGAATGCTGGAATTTTAGCCAGAACTTGTGAGATTTTTTGCTAAAGCTCATGGGACATTACACAGTGCTTATAGGAAACTGCAGGGACCTAAATTCAGACACTAAAACATGGAGCTCATGGTACATTGAGGAGGCTTTATGAATAATTCATTTTTGTGATTGACAAGCACTTTAGCCAATCATAGTCGGAGCAGCAACTAGCTTCCACCAATACAGACCCTCAAGAGAGCCCTATAAAAGACAGTGTTTTCCGGCTGTTTGGCAGTTTTAGCAGATTCTAGCAGAAGCCCCCTTAAGGGTGGGGGCTCAGTCCCTGAGCCATCAAAATGGACCTCATGATCCAGTGCAAGCCACTCTGTAGGGGAGGGTTTTTTCTTCTTTGCCAATAAAGACAAGTGGCTACCTAAAGCAGAACCTGCTAGCCTGGCAGTTGCCAGAAAATATCCTCCGGGAGCAACTTTAAGCCTTTCCACATTTAGGAAAAATGTCGGTCCAGCAACTTAATGCCAAGTCAGCTGTGAGAGAGCTGAACCTGCCTCAACAGTGAGAGTGCCGATGACATCAGGAACATTAGACGAAGGAGAGCCATTCCTGTGAGGATGCCTGAGTGAGTAAACTTGCATCTGCAAAGTGCAAATTGTATTGAAAGAGTCCAGTGAACTTGAGAAATATAAATGTGCTAGAAGAAGTAAAATATGTCCTCGGATTGGATGAAGGTGTTAGCTGTATAGATGCTGAATGTGAATTTGAGAAATATAAATGTGCTAGAAGAAGCTTCAAGATGTCCTTGGATTGGATGAAGGTGTTAGCTGTATAGTAGCTCAATGTGAATTTGAGAAATATAAATGTGCTAGAAGAAGTAAAAGATATCCCCAGATTGGATGAAGTTTTAACTGTATAGATGCTAAATGTGAACTTAAAGAAATATAAATGCGCTAGAAGAAGCTTAGCTAAAAGATGTCCTCGGAATGGACACATGTTCTAAATTGATAGATGTGCTAAATGTGGATCTGAGAAATATAAATGTGCTGAATGTAATCCATCTGGCCAGTTCTGGCCACAAGTGTTCTTCGCTTAAAAGAGGGCACAGTCTTCAGAAGTTAGAGTTGTTTCCATCATTAATATTTAAAACCCTTGCAGTCAGCTTAGGCATACTTGGCTGTTGTCTTGTCTGCAGTTTAACCTCTGGGTTGTTGCTCACTTGCTGAAAGCATTTAATTCCAACCCATCTATACAAGTCTATTGTAGGTAACACAGAGCCTCCCCTGCACCAACTAAAGAAATTGTAAATAATTTTGAATGTTTGATCTTACAAGCATAATCATGAATCTCCCTAGCTAGCTGGCCAACTTACAGCTGCATTGTCTATCAGGTCTGCACCATTATGGACTATGGTTACTGGGTACCCAGGTTAAGGTTGGGATTGCAAGGTGTCAAACCAAATTGTTGACTCTTAGCAGTGTGGGTATTAATGATAACTGTGTTAACTGATTTATTGCAGCCAGTTAGATAGCCAGGGCTCTGACTATCATATAGATTGGTGGGTTAGTGTGATTGATATGTGATTTAACATGCAAACAGTAAAATCTTGAATCAAACCAAATCAAACCTAATCAGACTAAATGTAATTACTGTATATAGCTTAACCTCTATTCTAATTTTACCCTTCCTGAACTCTCCTCATCTAAATAAACATGCTGTTGTCTGTTTTGCAGATACCTGTGTCATGAGCATATTATTAGAATCCAGTCTTTAAACGGCAAGAGGTATTAATGGTGGGGTTTTATGATATCGGGTCATGCCTGGGGTTATTTTGTGGTAAGGTGGGTACAGCACCCCAGAGGGTGGTACCAGGGTACATCTAGCCCACTTAAAGCTATACTTTGGGAGGAGGCACTGCACAATGTAAAATCTTGGTTAAGAACCAGTTAAAGTCAATTTTGGAAATCCAGGCCCCTCAACCTTGTTAGTGGCCATCCAGGCAGGAGTAGTGGCCCTTGGAGTTGCACTGCCTAGGGGTTACATCTTTGGAGGCACTGCTGGGATCTCCTGTTTATGCCATGTCACACTCAGCATGCCCCCCCTACTCCTAAGTAATGGGACCCTTAAAATGCCTGCCATCTATGTAGCTTATGAAAATGTATTTTGGCACCAAATCTTGCTGTAGGTTGTTCTCTGCTGGCTCAGTGAATGTAGTGGGGCAAGTGTGCATGACCCTAGTGGTCAAAAGTAAAATTGCACCAAATACTTATTTCAATTTAAAATCTATTATTGTTAAGTGCCCCCAAGGGTATGTATCATCTAAGTCATGCTTACAATTGTTTAAGAATTGTTTTTGCTCTCTAGAATAGTATGTATTTGTCTAGGATAGGATGTATTTGTCTAAAATAAGATGTGTGGTACCCAATACTAGTTACAGTGCAATATGACTAGTTTAAAAATGTGAAATGTTTAAATGTTTTTGCAACCTGCTTAAACATCCTAGATGCCACTTATTGGTGCCAGGCTTTGCACATGCTTAGCACAGATGCCAAGCTTCCCTTGCAGGGGAGAGTGTAATGCCCCCCAAATTTGGGGACTTACATTTGGTCTGTGCTCCCATTTCTGCTCCCCTCTTACTGGCGAGCCTCCTGGTATGCCTGTCATTTTTTCCTGTTATGTCCCCACTTCACTGCCATGTGGCCCAAGTCCTTTTGTGCCCTGTGTCCCCCCAAAACAGTCCCAGTGAAATTTCAGCCCATTTTGGGCTCAAAAACTTAAACAGTGACCCACCATTTTCTTCAGAAGTACTCTGGTGCTAAGAAGCGATTGTGCATGCATGTCCAGAGCCTCTTATCTTCAAACCACTCAGTTTGCAATGCAGTGGGAGAGTGTTAAGGGTTTCTGCTGCTTGCATTAGGTAGAGTGGGGACCAGTGACCTAAACACATTCCATGAGAGCACTCTTCTGAATTTATTTAAAGAGTTCCACAGAGCGCCATAGATTGGGGTTCATGAATATTAATGAGCTGAGCCCCAATCCCTAATGAATATTAATTACGGTCATATCTGCCCTCGGGAAATGCTATTTTTGGCATCTACTACAGAGACAAAATCTAAATAAATACAATAGCAGCAGCTGCCAAGGACATTAAAAGGGATATTGTAATATGGGGGGAAATGTTTTAAAAAATAAAAACTTAAACTGGCTGCACCAGATAATGTTGGGACTTACATTAACAGCCTGTGTGCTGCCTAGGGACATTAAATATTGACAGCAGTGACAGGCACAGGGACTGAGCAAATTGCTTAAGCTGGGCAATGATCTTAAGGGCACACATGTGGCTATTGAACTGTGGGGAAAGTAGGCAAATATAATGATTATTCTGACTGCATCAGGACTTTTATTTGGGACTGGTTAAATCTGCTACAGGAACCGTGCATTCAGTAGCCATTTCTTAGCAGCAACAGCCAATCAGAAAGCTGGAATTTTAGCCAAGATTTGTGGGACATTTTGCTAAAGCTCATGGGACATTACAGAGTGCTTATGGGAAACTGTGGGGACCTAAATTCAGGTGCTGAAACAGGGAGCCAGTGGTACATTGAGGAGGCTTTATGAATAATTCATTTTTGTGATTGACAAGTACTTCAGCCAATCATAGCCAGAGCAGTAAATAGCTTCCACTGATAGAGAGTCTCAGGACAGCACCATAGAAACATAGAAACATAGAAACATAGAAACATAGAAGTTGACGGCAGATAAGGACCGCAAGGCCCATCCAGTCTGCCCATTTCTTTTTCTACCTTATAAATGTGCCATCGGCCTTTGCTCTGTCAGTGACCTATCTATTCATAGTCATTTGTATTGCTCCCTTATGCCTATCCCATGCCTGTTTGAAGCCCTGCACTGTATTCATAGCCACCACTTCTTGTGGTAAGCCATTCCATGCATCTACCACCCTTTCTGTGAAAAAGAATTTCCTCACATTCCCCTTAATCGGCCTCCCTCTAATCTCATGCTGTGTCCTCTTGTCCTGCTATTTTCTTATATTTAAACATGTTAGACTCTTTCACCTTGTTTATGCCCTTAAGGTGTTTAAATGTCTCGATCATATCACCTCTCTCCCTCCTTTGCTCAAGGGTATACATATTGAGCTCCGTTAATCTGTCCTTATATGTCTTCTGATGCAGTCCCTGCACCATTTTGGTTGCCCTTCTCTGGACTGCCTCAATTTGGTTAATGTCCTTGTGAAGGTGTGGCCTCCAATACTGCACGCAGTACTCCAGATGAGGCCTAACCAATGTCTTGTACAGAGGGATTATTACCTCCCTCTTACGACTTGTGATACCCTACTAATACCCTAACACCCCTAGCCTTACCTACTGCTTTAGAGGTCTGCTTGGATGATTTTAGGTCATCAGTGATGATGATGCCCAAGTCTCTTTCTTCCTTTGTGACTGCTAGCAACTCCCTCCCAGCCTATAAGTGGCTTCAGGGTTTCTCTTCCCTATGTGCATGATTTTGCACTTCTTTGCATTAAATCCCAGTTGCCACTCTTCTGCCATTCTGCTAGTTTATCCAGATCTCTTCTCATTCTGCCCACCCCATCTGGATCATCTACTCTGTTGCAGATCTTGGTGTCATCTGCAAACAGACAAGCCTTACCCTCTAGTCCATCTGCGAGGTCACTAATGAAGATGTTGAATAGGACTGCCCAGGACTGATCCCTGAGGTACCCACTTGTGACTTGCATCTCTTCTGACTGTATACCATTTACCACCACTCTCTGTTTTCTGCCAGTCAACCAGTTTGCCACCCAGTTGACCAACTTCTGACCCACCCCGAGCCTACCTAGCTTATTTATCAATCTTCTATGTGGAACAGTGTCAAAAGCTTTGCTGAAGTCAAGGTAGGCGACATCAACTGCCCCCCTTGGTCCACCACTCTGGTTACCCAGTCAAAGAAATCTATGAGATTAGTTTGACAGGAACCTTCCCTTTGTAAACCCATGCTGTCTTGGATCCTGTGCCCCTATGGATTCCAGGTGTTGCACTATCCTTTCCTTAAGGTGCCTCCATAATCTTGCCCACTACTGAGGTAAGACTGACCGGTCTAGTTCCCGCCTCCTCCCTGCTACCACTCTTGTGGAGTGGGATCACATGAGCCTTTCTCCAGTCTTCTGGGACCTCTCCTGTGCTCAGAGACTCACTAAACAATTCTGCTAATGGCTCTGCTAGTTCCTCCTTTAGCTCCTTAAGTACCCTGGGATGTGTGCCATCAGGTCCCATTGCCTTATCCACCCTGAGGCTTAGCAAGCTCTTGTAGGACCCTTTCTTTTGTGAAGGGAGTAGTGCTCACCTCCCTCCCCTGTGTCCATGATGCTGAGCTGTGGGCCCTGCCCTACCTTCTCTTCAGTAAATACTGAGCAAAAGTATCTATTTAGGATAGATGCCTTTACAGGGTCCTCCTCCTCACATGCTCCCTTTTCTCCATTAAGCTAGCAATACCCCTCTGGACTTTCTCCTTTCACTAATGTATCTATAGAAAGTCTTGTCACCTTCTTTTACTATTCGTGCTAGTGTTTCCTCAGTTTGGGACTTTGCCTGCCTTACTGCCTTACCTGCTTCCCTTAGGGCAGTTTGGTATGCCCCTATCTTCATCCGCTGTGTTCCTTATATTTTCTGAAGGCCAGCCTTTTGGCTCTGACCTTTTCTGCTACTATATTTGAGAACCAAAGTGGTTTCCTTCTTCTTTGCACTTCCTTTTCTGTCTAACACAATGGGATGTTGCTTCAAGTATTGTATCCTTAATGCTTGCCCACTTTGCCTGTACCTCCTCACCTGTGTTTCTTTTTGCCAGGGCTAGCTTAACTCTGTTGGCCATCTTATCAAAGTCAGCTCCTCTGAAGTCCCATATTTTTGCCTTGGAATGGGATGATTTAGATGTAGTAGCCAAATTGAACCATACCATGTGATGGTCACTGGCCCCCAGGTGACCTTCTACCTGGAGATCTGTGATCCCTTCTTTGTTAGTCAGTACTAGATCTAGGATAGCCCTGTCTCTTGTGGGTTGCTGTACCAGTTGTTTGAGGCCCTCCTGCAGGAATCCACTATGAGTCTAGTTCTGGCAGATGTTCCTGCTGGTATTGACCAATCTGTATCTGGCATGTTGAAGTCTCCCATTATCAGAACCTCCCTTTAGCTGTCATGTTTTGTATATCTTCTAACAGTAATGTGTCTATGTCCTCCCTCTGGTCTGGGGCCTGTAGACAACCCCAGTTCTTATGGCTGTCCCATTACCTGTTTCCAGGGTGACCCACAGTTCTTCTGGCTCCTTATGTGTATTCTGAATTTCTGTAGCTTTGATATTTTCATTAACATACAGGGCACCCCCCCCCTTTTTCGGTCTCTTCTGAACAATACATATCCAGGTACTGAAGTCTCCCAAGTGTGGTTACTGGTAAACCACGTCTCACTAATTGCTACTATGTCCAGTTTAGCCTCTGACATTATTGCCTGCAGGTCTGGGATCTTATTTCCCAGGCTGTGAGCATTGTGTACATGATTTTCCATTGGCCAGATTTTGGTGTGTTAGTTGTTGGGTGAAGTTTGTCATTACCCCTGTGCATCGTATGGGGAGACAAACCTTTTTCTTACCTGGTGATGCAAATGAATGGCAAACCGCTGAATTCCTGTTTGACCACTAGCTGAGGGGGGGTGTTCTTCCCATTCGGCGTATGGGGTGCTGCACCTCTCCCCATTGCTAGTTTAAATATTCTGCAAAGGCGTCAAACTTCTGCCCCAATGCACTGACTCCCTCTTTAGTCAGATGCAGTCCATCAAATTTAAAGAACTTTCGCTCCCAGAACTGTTGCCAGTTCCTACAAATCTGTGTCCTTTTCCTGGCACCAGTCATGAGCCACGTGTTTAGCTCCCCTATCTCCCCTTTCGACCTTCCGTCCATCTGCTCCCTTCTCCCAGACTGGCAGGATCTCAGAGAAGGAGATGCCAGACGAAATAGATGATAGTTTGTCACCCAGCCTAGTCAGGTGTTCCTTGGTCTCCTCAACTGACCGGCTGGCGAGATCGATAGTCCCTATGTGTACTAGGACATCAGTGTTTTCTCCTGCTTTGTGAACAATTTTTAATCGGTCAGTGTCTCTCCATGCTGATGTACCTGGGAGACATCTGACCATCACCCTGGCTGGAGATGGGTATCAACTCCCCAGATCATGGAGTCTCCTATGATCAAGTTTTTGGATTTCCTTTGTGCTTGTTTAGTTTTGGTTCCTGATTTGGGTGAGTATTGTTGTGCTAGCTCCTGTGCCTGATGTCCTGCTCTGCAGTGTCTTCTGCCTCTTTATTTGATTTCAGAGATAGAGGCAGATACCTGTTTGTAGTGTTTATATGGTTTTGGAGGTAATGTGTTGGAAGCAGAGGTGATGGGGCACCTGATTTGCTCCTCCTAACCACCTGCCAACCTCCTGGACCAACTACCCTCTCTGATCGAGGTTTTTCTGTTGGATGCTGGGGAAATGGCGGGTGGTTCTTATAATGTATTTCCTCTTCAATATGAAATTTGGGCGTGCAATCTCTGCCCATGCTGCCGGAGCTGAGACCTAAGATCTCCAAAGGCCCAGCATGTAGGACAGTGTCCTAAATCCTGTAAGACTGTCCTTCTGAAAATTGTTCCACAGTACCTGCAGTTAATGAAATCCATTCCAAATAAGTTGCTGGGTTTGTAACCTAGTCAGAGTAATTAGAAGGAAAAAAAATGCAAGTAATGGTTTAATTGTGCTTTGTTTAACTTGTTATAACAAGTTAAATTACTAATGCCCTGTAAATGAGATCACCTTGTGGAGGCCCCACTGATCCGCCCCTTCCTGTTCTGCCACAGGAAATGTTACAACTGTGGTACCCTATAAAAGGAGTGTAGTGTGGGGTGGTTGGGGATGGGGGTGGGTGGCTGGGCCCTTCCCCTGCCAAAAAAGAAGAACCACGGACGAAAGAACAAGGAGGTAAGAGCAGAAACAATCAGTCAACAACAAATGCAGTAACCCTGAAAGCTTATCCTAATGTTAGATAAAACTGTAAAACCTGTAAAGCACCACCTGTAATAATTTCAGAAGATATACCTGTAAGAAACACTTTGCTCCAGAGAAAAATAAAGCAGTAACAGAAGATATACCTTGCAAAAGACAATTTGAATCAGAAGATTACAGCAGTAATCTGTTAGCACACACCTGTAGGCACACCTTGTAATAATGCAGAAGAAGGTATACCAGAAACAACAATTTGAATCAGAGAAAAAATAAAGCAATGAAATGTTAGCAACAAACAGTAGCAATCCCTGTGAGTAAAAAATAAAAACACCACCACACAGTAAATCTGCTTAGCCAAACTAAGTCTTAATCCTTCTCCCTTGCTCTGGTAAGTTTCTCTACTCTGCCTTTCAAGCAGTCTTAGAAGGAAAGAGCTCAGGTGAAGCTAGGTGCCTTGGCCAGCAAACCAAGTCTTCTACCTCCAAAACATTCTTTTTTTTTTTTTTTGCCAGAAGAGACATGCTAAGCTAAAGCTTGTTTACAGGTGCAACCTGAGGGCACAAGGGAATTAAGTGATTTGTGTAGGTTCACAAAGTATGCAAGCTTGGGCTGTAGGATTCAAACCCTGGTCTCCAGAATTGCATCTCAGAGCTTTAAACCACTGCGCTATACTGCCTCCAAAAAAGCACCATAAAAGACATTGTTTTCTGGCTGTTCAGGCAGATTTTAGCAAATTTGAGTGGCAGTCCCTTCAAGGGTTGGGGCTCACTCCCTCAGCCATCAAAATGGGCCTGGTGATTCAGTGCAAACCCCTCCACAGGGGAGATGGGTTTTCTTCTTTGCCAACAGAGACAAGTGACTGCCTAAAGCAGAACCTGCTAGCCTGGGGGTTTCCAGAAAATGTCCTCCAGGGTCTAGTTTAAGCCTTTACACATTTAAGAAAAACATGGGTCCTGCAACTTAATGCCAAGACAGCTGTGAGAGAGTTGAACCTGCCTCAGCACTGAGAGTGCTGATGACTTCAGTAACCTCAGACGAAGGAGAGCCGTTCCTGTGAGGATGTCTGAATGAGTAAGCTTGCATCTGCAAAGTGCAAATTGTATTGAAAGAGTCCAGTGAACTTGAGAAATATAAATGTGTTAGAAGAAGTAAAAGATGTCCTCAAATTGGATGAAGGTGTTAGCTGTGTAGATGCTGAATGTGAATTTGAGAAATATAAATGTGCTAGAAGAAGCTTCAGGATGTCCTGAGATTGGACAAAGTGTTAGATGTATAGTTGCTGAATGTGAATTTGAGAAATATAAATCTACTAGAAGAAATAAAGATGTCCTCGGACTGGATGACGGTTTAACTGTATAGATGCTAAATGTGAAGTTGAAGAAATATAAATGAGCTAGAAGAAGCTAAAAGATGTCCTCAGAATGGACATAAGTTCAAATGTATAGATGTGCTGAATTCGGTTCTGAGAAATATCAATGTGCTGAATTTAATCTATCTGGCCAGTACGTGCCTCAAATGTTCTCCGCATAAAAAAGGGCCCAGTCTTCAGAAGTTAAAGTGTTGTTTCCAACGTCAAGCTTTAAAATCCTTGCAGTCAGCTTATGCGTACCAGGCAGTTGTCTTGTCTGCATTTTAACCTCTGGGGAGGTGCCCGCTTGCTGAAAGCACATAATTTCAACCCTCCTATACAAGTCTATTGTGGGTAATGCAGTGCCTCCCCTACACCAACTATAGAAATTGCAAATAGTTTTGAATGTTTAATCTTCCAAGCATAATCCTGAAAGTTCCTAGGTAGCTGGTCAATTTACAGCTGCATCGTCTATCAGGCCTGCACCATTATGGACTATGGTTACTAGGTACTCAGGTTAAGATTGTGATTGTGGGGTCTCAAACCAAATACGGGGACTGGTACCAGTGTGGGTATTAATGATAGCTGTGTTTTATTGTGTATTTATTGTAGCCAGTTAGATAGCCAGGGCTCTGATTATCATAGAGGCTGGTGAGTTAATGTGTTTGATATGTGATTTAACATGCAAACTGTAAAATCTTGAATCAAACCAAATCAAACCTAATCAGACTAAATGTAATTACTGTATATAAATTAAACTCTATTCCAGCTTTACCCCTTCTGACCCCTCCCCATATAAATAAACATGCTGTTGTTTGTTTTGCAGATACCAGTGATGTGAGCATATTATTAGTATCCAGTCTTTAAATGGCAAAATGTATTAAAGGTGGGGATTTATGATATCCGGGCATGACTGGGATGATTTTCTGGTAAAGTGGGTAGGTACAGCCTCTCAGAGGCTTGTATCAGGGTAAATCTAGCCCACTTAACACTATACTCTGGGAGGAGGCATTGCACAATGTAATATCTTGGGTAAAAAACAGTTAAAGTTAATTTTGGAAACCCAGGCCCCTCAACCTTGTTAGTGGCTATCAAGGCAGGGGTAGTAGCCTTTGGAGTAGCACCACCTAGGGTTTACATCTTTGAAGGCACTGTTGGGATCTCCAGTTTACGCCATGTTACACCAAGCATGGACCTCCCAGCTCCTAAGTAATGGGATCCTTAAAATGGCTGCCATCTACGTAGCTTATGAATATGTATTTTGGCACCATATCTTGCTATAGGCTGTTGTCTGCTGGCTCAGTGAATGTAGTAGGGTAAGTGTGCATGACCCTAGAGGCCAAAAATAAAATTGCACCAAATACTTATTTCAATTTAAAATTTACTATTGTTAAGGGCCCCAAAGATATGTAACATCTAAGTCATGTTCACAGTTGTTGAATAATTGTTTTTGCTCTCTAGAATAGTTTGTATTTGTCTAGGATTGGATGTATTTGTCTAAAATAAGATGTGTGGTACCCAATACTAGTTAAGGTGCAAAATGCCTAGTTTAAAAATGCTAAATATTTAAATGCTTTTGCAACCTGCTTAAAGGTCCTAGATGCCAAGTACTGGTGCCAGGCTTGGCACATGCTTTGGCATAGACACCAAGCTTCACTGGTAGGAGAGAGGATAACCTCCCCCCAAATCTCAGAGCTTATCTTTGGTCCATGCACCCTTTTCTCCTCCCCCCCCTTACTGGAGCACCTCCTGGTATGCCTGCCATTTTTCCCTGTTATGTCCCCACGTCAGCACCATATGACCCAAGTTCTTTTGTGCCCTGTGCCCCCCAAAATAGCCTCAGTGTAATTCCAGCCCATTTTGGGCTCAAAAACTTAAACCACGAGCCCCCACCTTCTTGAGAAGCACTCTGGTGCTAAGAGGCGATCATGCATACATGTCCTACACCTCTGCTCTGCCAACTTCTCAGTTTGCATTCCAGTGGGAGAGTGTTTGGGGGTTCTGGTCCCTGCGTGTTAGGCAGAGTGGGGACTGGTGACCTAAACATGGGCCATAAGAGCACTGTACTACATTTATTTGAAGAGTTTCACTGACTGCTATTGATCAGGGCTCATGAATATTGATGAGCTGAGCCCCAATCCTTTATGAGTAATAATAAGGGTTCAGTCTGCCCTCTGGAAATGCTATTTTCAGTGGCTGCTGCAGGGACAAAATCCACATAAATGTAATAGCAACAGCTGACAAGGACACTAAAGGAGGTATTGTAATAAGGGGGGGGATGTTTAAATAAATAAATGTTTAAACTGGCTGCACCAGATAATGTTGGGACTCAAATTAACAGCCTGCATGCTGCCTAGGGATGTTAAATATAGGTGCAGTGACAGGCACTGGGACTGAGCAAATTGCTTAAGCTGGGCAGAGATCTTAAGGGCACACATGTGGCTATTGAACTGTGGGGCAAGTGGGCAAATATAATGATTATTCTGATGGCACCAGGACTTTTATTTGTGACTGTGTTAAATCAGATATGGAGACTGTGCATTTAACAGCCATTACTTAGCAGCAACAGTCAATCGGAAAGCTGGAATTTTAGCCAGGAGATGTGGAACATTTTGTTAAAGCCCATGGGACACTACAGAGTGCTTATGGGAAATTGCAGGGACCTAAATTCAGGCACCAAAACAGGGAGCCTGTGGAATATCGAGGAGGCTTTATGAATAATTCATTTTTCTGATTGATGAGCACTTCAGCAAATCATAGCCAGAGCAGAAAATAGCTTCAACCAAAGGAGAACCTCAGGAGAACCCCATAAAAGACATTGTTTTCTGGCTGTTCAGGCAGATTTAGCAGATTTGAGTGGGAGCCCCCTTAAGGGTGAGGGCTCTGGCCCTCAGCCATCAAAATGCGCCTGGTGATGCAGTGCAAGCCCCTCTGTAGGGGAGATGGGTTTTCTGCTTTGCCAACAGAGGCAAGTGATTGCCTAAAGCAGAACCTACTAGCCTGGGGGTTGCCAGAAAATGTCCTCCAGGGACTACTTTAAGACTGTCCACATTTAGAAAAAATGTGAGTCCTGCATCTTAATGAAATGCCAGCTGTGAGAGAGTGAAATCTGCCTCAGCAATTAGAGTGCTGATGACTTCAGTAACCTCAGACGAAGGAGAGCCGTTCCTGTGAGGATGCCTGGGTGAGTAAGCTTGCATCTGCAAAGTGCAAATTGTATTGAAAGAGTCCAGTGAACTTGAGAAATATAAATGTCCTAGAAGAAGTAAAAAATGTCCTTGGATTGGACAAAGGTGTTAGCTGTATAGATGCTGAATGTGAATTTGAGAAATATAAATGTTCTAGAAGAAGTTTCAAGATGTTCTCAGATTGGAAGCAGGTGTTAGCTGTATGGATGCTGAATGTGAACTTGAGATATAAATGCAGTAGAAGATGTAAAAGATGTCATTAGATTGGATGAAAGTTTACCGGTATAGATGCTAAATGTGAACTTCAAGAAACGTAAATGTGTTAGAAGAAGCTAAAAGATATCCTCAGACTGGACACATGTTCTAAATTTATAGATGTGCTAAATGTGGATCTGAGAAATATAAATGTGCTGAATTTAATCCATCCAGCCAGTTCATGCCACAAGTGTTCACTGCTTAAAAGAGGGCCCAGCCTTCAGAAGTTAAAGTGTTGCTTCCATCGTCAAGCTTTAAAATCCTTGCAGTCAGCTTAGGAGTACCTGCCTTTGTCTTGCCTGCAGTTTAACCTCCAGGGAGGTGCCCACATGCTGAAAGCACTTAAATTCACCCCACCTATTCAAGTATATTGTGGGTAATGCAGGACCTCCCCTGCACCAACTAAAGAAATTGTAAATAATTCTGAACATTTGATCTTCCAAGCATAATCCTGAATCTCCCTAGCTAGCCGGCCAACTTACAGCTGCATTGTCTATCAGGTCTGCACCATTTTGGACTATGGTTACTGGGTACCCAGGTTAAAGTTGGGATTGCTTGGTCTCAAACCAAATATGGGGACTGGTACCAGTGTGGGTATTAATGATAACTCTGTTAACTGATTTACTGAGGTCAGTTAAATAGCCAGGGTTCTGACTATCATAGAGGTTGCTAGGTTAATGTGATTGATATGTGATTTAACATGCAAACTGTAAAATCTTGAATCAAACCAAATCAAACCTAATCAGACTAAATGTAACTACTGTATATAGCTTAACCTCTATTCCAGCTTTTCTATTCCTGATCCCTCCCCAAGTAAATAAACATGTTGTTGCTTGTTTTTCAGATACCTGTGTCATGAGCATATTATTAATATCCAGTCTTTAAATGGCAAGAGGTATTAAAGGTGGGGTTTTATGATCTCGAGTCATGCTTGGGATATTTTTATGTTAAGGTGGGTGGGTGGGTACAGCATCACAGAGGGCTGTACCAGGGAACATCCAGCCCACATAAAGCTATACTCTGGGTGGAGGTACTGCGCAATGTAATATCTTGGGTAAGAACCAGTTAAAGTCAATTTTGGAAACCCAAGCCCCACAACCTTGTTAGTGGCCATCAAGGCAGGGGTAGTAGCCCTTGGAGTAGTGCTACCTAGGGGTTACATCTTTGGGGGCCCTGCTGGGATTATCTGTTTACACCATGTCACACCCAGCATGGACCCCCCCAGCTTCTAAGCAATGGGACCCTTAGAATGGCTGCCATCTATGGGCAGGATATTCAGACTGCACTAGGCTGGGGTGCATGCCTGCGCGCAATGCAACTTGGTGAGTCAGGACACAGTCCAGGCGATATTCAACGGTGCTGCGCCATGGCTCAGCACTGTTGAATATGGCACTAAGGATGCACACACTGCTCCAGCGCAAGTGGCAGCGGAGGAGCAGGGGGCTGCACCAGTGCAGGTGTGGTTGTGCTAGTCGCAGCAAGAGTGATATTCAGCCGTGAGCATGGAAATGAGGGCATTATGTATGCAAGGCACAAATGGGGCCATTTGCATGTCATTATGGCCCCATTTGCATGCGATGCGCCAATCCCCGGCAACTTGCTCCTGGTACCCTGCCAGGCTGCAGCTGTTGGGGACCAACATCCTCTGCCCCTCGGCGGGCAATGCACTCTGTAGCCCAATCATGGGCATAGTAAGAAAATAACCCTGGTGGTCTAGTGGACCCTCTCCCCTGCCCAATTGCGGGCATGTGAATATAATATCCCTGGTGGTACAGTGGCCCCGATCCCCTGCCTGATCACAGGCAAATGTAAATAATAACCCTGGTGGTCCAGCGGTACCCCCTACCCACCCACCACTGAGCCCTGCCACCCTGCACCCCCCGGTCGGCGTGTGGCAGCACCCTGCTGCAAGCCACCCGGCCACCTGCCGACTGACAGTGCACAGTGTGCTGTATGCCTATTGGTTCACCGCATGGGCCAATGGGCATGCAGACCATACTGTACTACACAGTCCTAAATGGTGAATGGTTCATTCACATTTCGGGACTGTAGTACAGTCTGGTCTGCATGCCCATAGGTCCCATGGTGGACCAATAGGCATACAACAGTACTATACGTGTCAGTCAGCGGGCGGCCGGGCAGCTTGCAGTGGGGAGCTGCTGCCCGCCACTGTCGGGGGTGCAGAAATGGCAGGGCTGCAAGGCAGGTGAGGAGGAAGAGCCACCACTGGACCACCGAAATATTGTTGCCTAACGATGAGAAGACAGGTCCACTGGACCACAGGAGATTATTCGCTTATGAATGTGATCAGGCAGGGTTGGATCCACTGGACTCAGGTGTATCTAAGGCCCATGATCGGGCAGAGGATTGCGGTCCACCAGACCACCAGGGTTATATTATATCCATGCCTGTGATCAGGTGGGGGGGCACAATGCCTCCACTGTGTCCCGGGAGGTCGGGTGGCCACCCACAGCAGGCGGCTGCCATGTTGCGCCGAACAATACGGCAGCCTCCCTGTGGTTGTCCCCTGACTTGTTCCTGGTTTTGACGGGCACATCTTTCTGCTCCCCTGTGTGGCACAAGGTGGGTTTGTGTCTGCATATGTGACACACATCCCAGGCTGAATATCAGGATGTGCCGCATATGCATGGGCTCGCTCCCCGCACTTGTGCTGCATACATTACTGGTGCACCCTGGCGCATCGGAGATTGTGCAGAGCAAGCTACCCCTTTGAATATTGCACTGGGGCGCATCGGTGGGTTGCGCATGATGCAACACTGTTGCGCTATGCGCAACCCCTTTGAATATCCCACCCCATGTATCTTATGAAAATGTATTTTGGCACCAAATCTTGCTGTAGGCTATTCTCTACAGGCTCAATGAACATAATGGGGTAAGAGTGCATGACCCTAGAGGCCAAAAGTAAAATTGCACCAAATACTTATTTCAATTTAAATTCTATTATTGTTAACGGCCCCCAAGGGTATGTAGCTTCCAAGTCATGTTCACAATTGTTTAAGAATTGTTTTTTTCTGCCTTGAACAGTAGGTATTTGTCTAGGATAGGATGTATTTGTCTAAAATAAGATTTGTGGTACCCAATACTGTGTCAAATTCTGGAGACCACATCTCAGGAAGGATATAGACAGAATGGAAGCAGTCCAGAGAAGAGCAACACACATGATACATGGCCTGCACCACAAACCTTATGAGGAAATACTCAAGAAATTAAATATCTATTCACTGGAAGAGATAAGTGAGAGAGGGGATATGAAAGAGACTTTCAAATACCTTAGAGGAATAAACAGGGTACAGGAGGGAAGCATATTTCAGAGATGAAAGTGCACAAGCTTAAGGGGGCATAACATGAGGCTGGAGTAAGGGAGGCTTAGGGGGAATGTTAGGAAGTATTTTTTCACAGAGAGGGTGGTAAATCCATGGAGCAGCCTATCAGAGGGGGTAGTGGAAGTGAAAACAGTACAGGGATTCAAAAGTGCATGGAATAAGCATAAAGGCACCCTGCTGTACAGCAGAGCATGGGAACAGCAGTCCAGATAAGAGTAGGGATTGCCAAACCAAGTAGGGGAATGGGCAGACTAGGTGGGCTGTGTGATCCTTATCACTGACAGATTCTATGTTTCTGTGTTTCTATGTAGGGTGCAATATGCCTAGTTTAAAAATGTTAAATGTTTAAATGTTTTTGCAACCTGCTTAAAGGGCCTAGATGCCACTTATTGATGCAGGCTTGGCACATGCTTGGCACAGACTCCAGGCTTTGGTGGCAGGGGTGAGTTTAATGCTCCCCCTAAATTTGAGCTCTTACCTTTGGTCCATGCTCCCGTTTCTGCTCCCCTCTTACTGGAGCACATCCTGGTATGCTTGCCATTTTTCCCTGTTATGTCCCCACTTCACCGTCATGTGGTCTGAATCCTTTTGTTCCGTGTCCCCCCAAAACAGACCTAGTGTAATTTCAGCCCATTTTGGGCACAAAAACGTAAACCATGACCCAGTGCTTTCTTCAGAAGCACTCTGGTGCTAAGAGGCGATCATGCATGCATATACTGGGCCTCTGATCTCCCGACCACTCAGTTTGCAGTCCAGTGGGAGAGTGTTAGGGGGTTCCGTTCCCTTTGTTAGGCAGAGTGGGAATCAGTGACCTAAACACTGGCCATTAGATCCCTCTTCTAAATTTATTTAAAGAGTTCCACAGAGTGCTATTGATCGGGTGCATGAATATTAATGAGCCAAGGCCCAATCCCTTATGAATATTAATAAGGGTTCTGTCTGCTTTTGGGAAATGCTATTTTTGGCATCTGCTGCAAGGACAAGATCCAAATAAATGTAATAGCAGCAGATGCCAAGGACACTAAAGGGGGTATTGTAATAAGGGGGGAAAATGTTTAAATAAATAAATGCTTAAACTGGCTGCACCAGATAATGTTGGGTCTCAGATTAGCAGCCTGTCTGCTGCCTTGGGACATTAAATATCGGCAGCAGTGACAGGCTTTGGGACTGAGCAAATTGCTTAAGCTGGGCAGAAATCTTAAGGGCACACATGTGGCTATTGAATTGTGGGGCAAGTGGTCAAATATAATGATTATTTTGGGACTGGTTAAATCTGCTACAGGGACTGTGCATTCAGCAGCCATTTCTTAGCAGCAACAGCCAATCGGAAAGCTGGAATTTTAGCCAGGACTTGTGGGACTTTTTGCTAAAGCTCATGGGAGATTACAGAGTGCTTATGGGTGTGACAGAGAGCTCTTGCCACTCTTGAGGACCAACCTTTTCTTAACTCTGTTGCAACAGTTCTTTTATTTCTTAGCCTACTCTGTCCTTTACAATTTCTAGTCCATAAGGTTGGCCACCTACGGGCACCCCCTTCCCTTTCTTGACTATGTGATAGTGTCCTCTTTAATTTTCCTTTTGTTTCTCAGGTCCTTGTTAGTGGTTGGCAAAGTGGCTGAAATTCGCTCCGTGGAGTAACTCAGAATCCGCAAAGTGCCTGCAACGCAAAGCGGAATACTTCGAGGAATAATGAGGAAAGTGAAGTCCATTGAAACCAGTGACTTTGCATTATTCCGCCTTCTCCAAACCCCTTCGCCACCAATTTTAAGGTGAAGTACATTGAAATCAATGTACTTTGCATCACTTCGCCTTGTAATTGAGCTCCAAGGTGAATTTGCAGTGCTTCATGGGATTGCAGGTCACATGGGCTCTAGATTGTTCTGCACATCCTTAGTTCTGTGTAGTGTGTGTGGTGGAAGATGGAGATAGTTTTCTCTCAGAGCTCTGCAGTTCAAATCCTCTAAAAGCTGTTAAAAAACCTTTTTGAGCCATTTTTTTTTTGCTCAAAATTTAGTACATTGATTGTAGGAAACCCTCCTGTGCTCATATCATCGAGTGTTTATTGTCTGTGTGAACATTTTGAATGTTAATCTAGAATAGTCAGTCTGTGTACTGTGAAGTGTTCTTTGGGGTAGAGGCGTCTGTGGTGTAAGTAGATTAACTGGGAGAAAAAGGCAGTCTTTCTGTTCTGATTATATTTTTCTTGTATAACTGTGTTAATGTACACACAGTATTATTTTCAGTAATTCTTGACATTTATTTACTGATTGTTGTGGTGCAGCAGTGTATAATTTCAGTTTGTTTAAAACATTTGGTTATATTACTAAAGGTTTTCAATTTGATATGCATTACTTGCAGTGTGTGTGTGTGTGTGTGTGTGTGTGCGCGCGCGCGTGCAATGTGTGCCATTAAATCAGACACCTTTTATTGTGCCACATAGTAATTGAAGCAGTGTGAACCTGTAGTCTACTGCACCTACTTGAATTTTTTATACTGCTTTTTGGTATCTTTACTGGTAGTGGACTGTTACTGCCATGCACTACCCCCCCCCCCCAACTGGCAAAAGGTATTCTTTTCCAGATTTGTATTTGTGACTTGTAAGCACTGGTTAAGTGTTGTTGTGCCTTTGCATCTGCATCTCTTGAGTGTGCAGTGCAATCTTAATCTGTCTGTGCGTTTGCACTTTGCAGTACACCATTAATTCTGGGAGACTGCACTTCTTGTTACGCTCTCATTTCATTTCATCAGTACTGGGGAATTTTCTGGATACAAGACAGTAGCATTTTGGGGATGCACATTAATTCTGGTGACTCTGTGTGACCACTGCACGCATGATTGAGTGCACCATTAATTCTGGGAGACTTTGCATTTCTTGTTGTGCTGTCATTTCACTTTGTCAGCACTGGGGAGTTTTCTGGACACCAGACAGTAGCATTTTGGGGATGCACATTAATTCTAGTGACTGAGTGTGTGAGGGGCTGCCAATATTGTTGTCACTCCACCTTATTTCGTGTTAAGGCGGAATGACAATGCAAAGTAATAATTACAAGGCTAAGTGAGCCTTTTGCTTTGGCCACTCCATGTAGCAGAGTGACAATGCGAAGTGGCCACTTCATGTTCACTTCGCCAACGGAATGTAATTTTGCTGCATTTCTAGTCCTCGTACAGGGAGGTTATTGTGATGATTTCCAAGTGTATGTAAAACAGGTTGTGTTTATTGTTGTTGGATTTAGTATGTAATAGCACTGTGTCATAAAATACCTTGATGTATATACCTTATGTCTATGAAACCTGTAAATGTTGAAAATACCATGGCACTAGATGCTTTGGATAATGGTAAAAAGTACTAGGTGACTATTTTAAAAATTAAGTTAGTTGTGCTATTTAAAATGCATATAAATTGCTGTAAATTGAACAAGTCTGAAATGTCATGGTGATTTTCATATATCCCATGATGCTTTGCATTATGGAAGAATTTGTGATGTTGTGTTTCTTTGAAACTTGGCTTATTGTCAATGTCCTTAGGGGTAACCCATTCTGAGTGCTTCTGCACTGAGGTTCTTTGTTTTCATCTTGTTTTTTTTTTTTTTATTTTATTTGAGCCCCGACTACCCAAGCAAACAAAGCTTGCATAGGAGATGGAGGCTGACTCTCAACTGCTAAATTAGATCAGAGATCAATGTCAATAGGTGCTGGCTAAGTGCAGGGAAAGGACAGACATAGTCTGTTGCTGCAAACTGATGTACTGAAGAAGGGTTATGCCAATGCTTAAGGTTATCCTCTGTATTTTGAATAAACATCACACAGAGATTGTCTGTTGAAATTGAAGTTCGGTGTCTGGTCCACCTGTTATTCCACAACCCCTCCACAATGGGAAACTGCAGGGACCTAAATTCTGGTGCCAAAGCAGATTGCCTGTGGTACATCGAGGAGGCTCTATGAGTAATTCATTTTTGCGATTGACAAGCACTTCAGCCAGTTATAGCCAGAGCAGCAAATAGTTTCAACCAATTGAGAGCCTTAGGAGATCCCCATAAAGGACAGTGTTTTCTGGCTGTTCAGGCAGATTTTAGCAGATTTGAGTGGGGGCCCCATCAAGAGTTGGGGCACAGGCCCTCAGCCATCAAAATGTTCCTTGTGATCCAGTGAAAACCCCTCCACAGGGAAGAGGGATTTTCTTCTTTGCCAACAGAGACAAGTGACTGCCTTAAACAGAACCTGCTAGCCTGGGGAATGCCAGAAAATGTCCTCCAAGGGCTAGTTTAAGCCTTTCCATGTTTAGGAAAAACATGGATCCTGCAACTTAATATCAAACCAGCAGTGAGAGTGCTGATGACTTCAGGAACCTCAGACAAAGGAAAGCCATTCCTGTGAGGATGTCTGAGTGAGTAAACATGCATCTGCAAAGTGCCAATTGTCTTGAGTCCAGTGAACTTCAGAAATACAAATGTGCTAGAAGAAGTAAAAGATGTCCTCAGATTGGGTAAAGGTGTTAGCTGCATAGATGCTGAATGTGAATTTGAGAAATATAAATGTGCTAGAAGAAGCTTAAAAGATGTCCTCGGATTGGATGAAGGTGTTAGCTGTATAGCTGCTGAATGTGAATTTGAGAAATATAAATGTGCTAGAAAAAGTAAAGGCTGCCCTCGGATTGGACGAAGGTGTTAGCTGTATGGATGCTGAATGTTTGATAGCCAGGGCTCTGACTATCATAGAGGTGATATGCAAACCGTAAAATCTTGAATTAAACCAAATCAGACTAAAAGTAATTTTATTTTGTTTATTTTAGTCTTTGGTAACCGGGTAAGGCCCACTAGGCACAAGTGCCTGTTTTCAGGGGCGACCTGGGAGCACTGGGCAGTTAAGTGACTTGCTCAGAGTCACACAGTATGCAAATGGAGGTTGTGAGAATCAAACTCAGGTTTGGTCTGCTGGATGTATCAAGCTCATTCACACCTCGTTCCTCTGACCTCTAGGCTGTACTGCCAGCCTATATAGTTTAGCTGTATACAGCTTAAACTGTATTCCAGCTTTACCCTTCCTAACCAATCCCATGCAAATAAACATGCTGTTTTTTGTTTTGCAGATACCTGTGTCATGAGCATATTATTAGTATCCAGGCTTTAAATGGCAAAAGGTATTAAAGGTGGGGTTTTATGATATTAGGTCATGCCTGGGGTGACTTTATGGTAGGGTGGGTGGGTACGGCATCCCAGAGGGTTGCACCAGGGTTAATCTAGCCCACTTAAAGCTATACTCTGGGTGGAGGCACTGCACAATGTAATATCTTGGGTTAGAACCAGTTAAAGTCAATTTTGGAAACCTGGGCCCCTCAGCCTTGTTAGTGGCCACCAAGTCAGGGGTAGTAACCCTTGGAGTAGTGCCACCTAGGGGTTACCATAGTTACCTGCTGTATCAAAGCATGGAAATATGCAAGTAAGTTACTCAGAGTTATTTTATCAGATGTATCATAAGGAAATTTAGATTAAAAGCCACTAAAATGGAACTCCGTAATCTTATATTCAGTTGAACTGTTGAGTTCTTTAGCTTTAGCTTGTGGGCAATGTATTTATTATGTACAAATAAATGTTGTTATTTTTCTCTGACACAATGATATGTGCACTGCTTTTTTTAATCTCCCAGAAAAAATACTGGTTAGTCAATCTTCCCACTTACATCTCCCACTCCTTAACCCTGTCATCCTACTCTCTGACTCCCTCTGATTATCTGCTGCTGATTTCTTTCATATCTCTCATAGTAGGGGTGTGTGAATACCTTTTCCGTAGCATTCGGCCAAATATGCGGTATCCAGAAGCCAAATATTCAAGAAAAGGTATTCATTATTCAGGTATTCAGCTGAATCAAGTGAAAAACTAAAGACAAAAAGTAACAGCTCCCCACCCTCAACCACAGCCCAAATCCATTTTTTTAATTGAATAAATGTTACTGAAACTTTTAAAATGTAATCCAAAGAAAGAAACAATACAACATAACAAAACAATAAAAAACAGTGAACATCCAAACAAGTTGTACTTCCACATGCAAAAAATAGACAAACCATACAAACAGACAGAAAACCCCTATTAACCACCCCCACCCACATTCCGGAGCACAGTAAATCAGAAATATCATGAATAAAAGGAAATAAAGGAAGAAAACAAAAGAGGAAATTAAGACAGAAAAACCCTAAGCTAAACACTAGGACAATGGACTTATTGGGCAGAGAGCCACCAATATCAAAATCCAAGATTCAAACTACAAAAGCTACAAGAGCAACACAATAACAGGAAAAACACATGAAATATATTAAGAAGGAGAGGAAGGTGCCCTTCATATCATGAGGGTAACAACAATAAAGTATGCATAGGTTCCCAAATCTTTTGATAAACCTCCAAATGATTTGTCAGACTAGTGAGCATTTTCTCCGCCTGGAGAACAAAAAGGATTTCCTTATGCCACTCCATGTATGTCGGTATTACTTGCTTGCACAAATGCCTCAAAATCACTTTTTAGCACACATGGAGATTAAGGACATATGATTCGTCTGTGTTCAAAAAGGGTATTTTTATAATCCCCGATTAGGCAGATAGCTAGAGAAAACGCCTGAGCCAAACCTAATAAAGGGTCTAAATGTGAATGAATTGAGGCTAAATCCAGTTAAATATAATTCCCCATACCCCTTCACTCTTTGAAAAGTCCCATCCCACCCATCTCCCCATCCTCAGCACCTGCAGTATGTTTAACATTTGAAGTAATATCCCATGATGGGTGACCAGCACAACCCGCCCTCCTCCATTGTTGGCCGCTGTCCTTCTTAACTTAAAATGTGCTTGTTTGCATTAAACAAAACATTCTTGATGTCCTTCCACCCCACCACCCTGGCAGGATCCTGCTCCCACCATCTGATCTTCCCCAGCACCCAACTGTATTCAAAGGAGAAGACGAGCGGCACAACTCACCCTCCTCCATGATCGACCTCCTTCTTGTGAATGAACGCACTCTCACTCGCTCTGTATAGTAAAACTAACTGATCACAAGATCAGCTGGTTTTACTATACAGAGCAAGTGCTTTCATTCATGAAAAGGTGGCTGGCCATGGGAGGGGGGTGGCTGTGTCAGTTACCTTCTCCTTTGACTGTAGTTGGGTGCAGGTGGGAATCAGAAGGTGCCTGGTCAAACCCAGAATTTAGATCCTGGCCACTTAGTTGACCTCAGAGTAAAAATCTAAAAGGCAAAAGGATTCCCTCTTAAGAACCTGATTGTTTTAAGTCCCCCGCCCCCCTGGATTAGCCCACATTTTTGATTCCTTTAAAATGGAACATGTGATTTTCTGTGCTGCCAGATGTATGATCTCTTAAATATAAAGGTTTTAAGTAAAATACATGTTTTTGTATTGTTTTCTAATTATTTATTCTCTTGCACTGGTTTCTAGATCTACTGTAGTTTCAGGATTCCGCTTATGCACCCAAAATTATAACACTGCCTTTTTAACTGGGCTGAATAAAAGGAGCACGTGCACTAGTGCCTGTGCCTCTGATAAAGCACAGTGTGTGGTCAGCCTATCAGCACAGTTATAGCGCTACCACTCATGATGTCTGTAACCCACATTTAGGAAAGAACGCAAGTCATTAGAGGTCATCTAGGGGGGAGGAGAATCAAGTATCTGAGAGGATGCTCTTCTCCTCCATGGAGGGAGGACAGCCAGCTCTGCCATGATACTGCCACCTGGGGGACCACAGGTTGCAGTGCAGCTGGAGTGGGAAGACACTGATGGGTGCCGCATTACATTTGCCTGTATGTGCTTGGTGCAGCCTTATGCCAGCATCTTGAGGGAACAGGGGAGTAATCAAGAAAAGCCCCAGCAATTGGATGAATGCTGACCTTTCCCACATGTCCCACACCTTGCTACTCAGGCCCTGCCTGCCAGAATCAGATGCATGTGTGATGCATGTGTGACTGGGGTATGGGTGGTTCCTGCCACCCCCACTAGAGGTTGAAGCTCTGGAGGAACATGAATGGCAGGTAGGTCCTGGGGGATGCCAGGGTGATGGTGCTGAGGTGAGGCAGAGCAAGATGGGGTTCAACCGGTAAGAGGAGAAGGGGAAAAAAAGCACAACGTGTATGAAATTTGTTAGGCACTCTGTCCAGGGGACCTTTTAACTTATGTATTTATTTATATTTATTTATTTCAAGAGTTTTACCAGGAGAGACATATTGAGCTGCTAACAGCTCATTTTCACATGTATCCTTGGGGAAAGGGGTAGGTAACAAACAATAAAGACCATACTAGTGAAAATAAGAAACTGTAGATGTAGTGGCAACAGCAATAAAGTACAATCCAATAAACAAAATGTAAAAATACATTGCAGTTGTGAATACACAATATACACAGTATACAGATAGATAATCAGAGCAACATAAAATGAATAGGTATGACAGTGCAAATTAAGGTACTAGTGCAATAAAGTTGTGGAGCAACCCAGAAAAGGAGTAAACAACTACCAACCAGACTGTGAAGGTGTGCGAGTTAATGCCAGTGTAATAGTTTGGGTACAGGTTCAAAAGCAATCCCAAATGGGTCATCTGATATGGAGCAGGTTAGCCTAGGGTAGGAAGAAAAATGACTGAGTGGGGTGTGTGCATGGATGCATCTACAAAACAATGAAGGGGACACAAGGGTCAGGAGCAGTTGCAGGAGGGGACAGTAAAGCCATGAAAAAAGGACTTGAGGGATGAGAAGGACAAGGCTGAGCAGGGGAAGAGAGGACCAGAGTTTAGAAAAATGATACAAAAAGACAGCTTATCCTGCTGAAGATTTCCTAATTGAGAGAGGGAAAGGGAAGCAGTGTTATGGAAGTGGAAGGAGGAAGGTGGGGGGGGGGGCAAGGATGGAGGAAAGGTAGGGAGGAAGCCAAGACCAAATTTGTAGGTAAAGATGGCAGAGTGGATGACTTGCCTGTCATTGAAGAAAGGAAGGTAGAGGGAGGAGTAGACAGAGCAGTGGTGTGTATGAGGACAGCAGTTCAAGGCAAAACAGCAGGAAGAGTGAAAGAGGGGGTTCAGTCTGGCAAGGCTGGATTTGGGAGCTGCGCTGTAGACAACATCACTGTACTCAAAGGTAAAGAGAATAATCTTCGTAACTACTTCACGATGAGCAGAGAGTGGAATACTGGTTTTGTTTTTATAGAGCAGAGAAGCTGAGGTACCTAAAGTAGGTGACATCCTCAATCTCAGTACCATCAAGAGTGTGGAAGAAGGGGATGGGAGGGAAGAGGACAGAGTCTAGAGAGTCTGTGACAGGAGCCAAAGCATGGAGACCATTTTCTTAATGTTGAGAGAAAGAATGATGGAAAGGTAGCAGTGCTGAATGCTGTGAAAATTCTATTGGAGATGGACAGCAAGGTCAGTAGCAGAGGAGCCAGAAGCAAACAGCACAGTGTCATATGCATACATGTGGATGGCAACAGAGGAACAGGATGAGGGGAAGTAAATATGGTAACTGCTACAGGCTTTGTGCTTTACTACCATATGTCAAGTTTAGAGCCTTCACTTCTGCCCCTGTAAGCTGCTGTTCCTGCTGCTCATATCTGATGGTGTTGATCCTAACCCTGGCCCTGCAAACTACAGAGTGTCACGCCCCCTCTGACCTTTGTTGGGCTAACACTAGAAGCCTAAATTTGGTACATATGAAAATACTTTTAGGTCCAAGCTTCACAAGCTTGAACCATGGGTCAATCTCTATTCTGTTGTTAACATAGATATAACAGAAACCTGTTTGGAGCCTCAGGTTCAAACCCATGAAATTGAGCTCCAAGGTATTAATGTATTCAGAAGGGATAGGGTAGGCAAGAAAGGTGGTGGAGTGTTACTGTACATTCGGTCCATTCTTCTGCTGTTCTGATCAACTCAACTTATGAGTCCTTATTTATGAACTTACTGCTCGGGGGAGTAAAGAGTCTTTGTGGGTTGTACAGTATATGTAATTCTCCCAATGTGGCTAAACCTGCTCTAGCCTCTCTCACCAGACTCTTGTCTGGAAAGTCCCCAGGAGAAGTCATACTTCTTGGTGACTTCAACCATTACTAGCTGTACAGTCTTGAGAGTGGATACAAGTCTGCCCTGTCAGAAGGCAACCTTAGTTAGATGATTACTGAGCTAACTAGGCTGAAAGGTAAGTTTGGAAGCACACTCTCCTCGAATGGCTCCTTGTTAACAGACCTGAAAGAATGCAAGCTGTAGGTATACTTCCAGACTCTCTCAGTGACCACTCCCCAGTATTCTGCTTCTGGAAAAAACAATGTCTCCCTTCCCCAAACCATTGTGGCTAGGGATCTTTCAAGCTTTGATAACTCCTTCCTGAACAGCCTTGGTGGAATACACTGGGGGACTATAACTGACCTTCCCAGTCCAGACCTAGCCCTTCTTCATCAACAACTTTCTCAGTGTAGTTAATAAGCATGCCCTGCTCAGGCAGTGTAAGGTGAAACATCACTGCTCAAAAGGAGGTTCTTTCTCAGCTGAGGCAGATTAGAAGAGACAGAATCCCTGGCTATGACAAACTTGACCTGAAATTACTAAAATTACTGCTCCAGTTATTGCCACTCTCCTCAGAAAGTATGTTTTTTTACTATACTTTTTGTATCCGACTGGCCCCCTTCAGCCCTACCGCTTCACTCAGCACCGTCACCCACCTTCTCCAGGACTTAATCTGCCTCCCATCTTCCCCTGTGGTCGAGATGGCCCCCCCCTCCAATGGGAAAGGCCATCTGGGGGGCATCCCTGTTACCGCAGGCAGAGTTCAAGCTTCAGTGAAGTAGACCGAGCCCAGTCGGTGCTGTGGGACCTGTAGTGGGTGGCATCTTGCACAGTCAGGATTTTTCATGTTTTGGTCCCCATCCATCGAGTGTCAGCAGGGCAACCTGATGTTATGACTTCAGAGTGTCAACGCTCCACTGCCTGAATGCTGGGTCCTCTCATGCTCCACCACCCATGTTCATCCAGGTGGCAGTATAACAGCGGGAAACCAAGAACTCTCCTTCCCTCCCTGAGGAGGTGAGCACACATAGGATGCTCATTCTTCCCCTGGCCAATCCTCCAGCAATCCAGGCTCATTCCTGAACCTGAGTCACTGGTGTCACATGCAGTAGAACTTCTGCAGCACCAGCGGGCTGGCCCTCTCCCCTCAGAAACTTATTTTACAAAACCCTGCTCCAGGCTACTGTTTCAGACAAATGAACAATTGCCATAGTTGTTCCCATACACAAATGTGGGCCTAAAGACCTTACTGAGAACTATTGGCCCATTTCTCTCCTTTGCTCCCTTGTGGAGATACAAAACAGCCTGGTCTATAACCAACTGCATGACTTCTTGAAAATCCATCTCACCCTATCTGATGTACAACATGGTTTTAGAAAGAAGCATGACACAGATACTGCTCTGGTTCAACTGACCTCCAACATTCTTGTGGCAGTCTATCAAGGGCTATCTATTGGAGCCATTTTTGTGAACCATACCAAGGCATTTGACCTGATAAATTATGACCTTCTGTTGGCAAAGTTAAGGAGTGATTGGGCTTGACAATCTTGCCTCTAGCTGAATCAAACACTATCTGTTTAACAGGATCTGCTTTAAAAGAAACGTTATTACAAGATCAATCTTTTTGCAAACGTTTTGTTACAAAAGTTTGTACTGTTTGCATTGTCTTAATATATGTATTGGTGTTTGTATGTTTGTAATTATGACTTGGGACTGTGACAGGTTGGGTCCTGTCCCATTTGTGATGAGTAAGAGTTTGAAGCAAGGATTCTGCCTACTATCGCTGTATTTTCTATTGGACTGCACAGTCAACTCTTGCCTTTATTTGCTGTTCTTCCTCTTTCCTTTATACTGTCTATACCTTGCTTATATATAGTTACAACAAATGTGCATGAAACTGGAATCCCTGATTTGTAAACTGCTGTAAATATAGTTGTTACTGTTGAAATGATTACAGAAACAACTCTTGGAGTTCATTAGCAAAGAGGCCAGCTTGTATCTGGGTCACAGTGCTCTGAAAGCTAGAAACTGACAAAGTTCCGAAGATCTGGGTCACAGTGCTCAGGTGGAAGTTAGAAGATGACAAGGTTCTGAAATTCTGGGTCACAATGCTCTGGTGGAAGCTAGAGTCTGTGAAGGTTCCAAAGTGTATAAAACCTGGAGAGCAGGTGTCTTCAGTGTCTTTTGCAGACCAGATGTTACAGAGAGCTAGTGGACTATAGATGTCAGCTTTGAACTCAGAAATTGGACTTTGTTTTTGGACTGCCTATGCTGAAAACCAGTCTGTACATTTTTGTTTTTATTTTCTTGTTATTTAGAATAATAAATCAGTACTTGTGGAGTTTTACAATTGCTTTCTGACCCAAGTCGCCATTATAGTTCATGTCAGAGGTATCTGGATTAGCTACATTTGGTGTCACAAGCCACACCACATCCAGAAGCCTCTCCACATTTGGTGTCAGAAGATCAAGTGATTTACGCCATGCATAGTCTAAGGCCAAGTGTTTGTTCATGGATTCCAGACCTGGTACCAGGGAGGCATAACAGAAAGATATGGATCCAGTAAAAGAAAGACCAAGAGTGATCACCCAAAGTATGGCAGTCAAACTAGCACAGAAGCAAGTCCAAGCTGAGATGGTACAGCCAGCACAAGAGGTGGGAGGAGAACAGGTAGCAGCAGAACCAGAAAGTCTGTCAGAGTTTTTCAAATGGTGGGCAATACAACAAAAAGAGATGGAGATGCAGAGAGAAAAAGAGCTCCAATGTTTAGAGGCACAAAGGAAAGAAGACAAGCAGCTGCAGTATGGCTGGCTGCTTTTCAAGTTATTAAAGGTGGAATAACTGGTACAGGTCCAACAAATCAGCAAAACACAGGAAACTTGAAAGACATTAAACTGACAAAGCTGTGCACTTCAGATGATATTAAGGCATACTTGAGTACGTTTGAAAGAGTCACCAGTGCATGCCAATGCAGGAAACCAGATATTTGGGATATATTTTGGGAAATGGAATAGTAAAACCAGAAATTTCTAAGATAGAAGTTGTAGGTAACAGCCCTGTCCATAAAACGAAGAAACATGTCAGACCTTTTTTATGGCTGGCTGGTTACTACCAGAGATTTGTCCCCAACTTTGCCCAAATAGCTGCTCCCCTCACTGAATTTACAAAGAAAGATATCCAAATATTGTAAAATGGACCACAGATAGTGATGAAGCTTTTAGGGCCATCAAGGATGTATTATGTTCAGCCTCTGTTTTAGAAAGCCCAGACTCTGAAGAACAATTTCTGTTGCAAACAGATGCATCAGAGGTAAGACTAGGTGCAGCCCTTAGCCAGAATACAGATGAGAAGGAGCATCCCATTCTATATGTCAGCAGAAAGTTGTACGGCAGGGAGAAAAGGTACTTCACCATTGAAAAGGAAGCCCTTGCAGCCAAATGGTCAATGGGATCCCTTAAGTTTTATTTGCTAGGAACTGACTTGGTGCTTATAACTGACCATAATCCTCTCTGCTGGCTGAATCAAATGAAGGATAAAAATCCCAGGATCACATTGTTGTACCTGGCACTACAGCCATTTAAATACAAAGTGCTGCATAATTCTGGAAAAAAGAATGTCACTGCAGATTTTTTGTCATGGTATGATTCAGGAATTGAGAAATCAGAAAGGTTAGAGAAGAAAGAAAATAATGATATATTGGATATGAATGTGCACTGAACCGCAAGATGTAACACATGATATAAATGCACAACAACTTCAGAGAACTAACATTAATGTGATGAGAATGAGGGAAGGTTTTGGAAACCTGTTTTGAAGAAAAAAGAGAGACAGGTTACCTCTTAAAGAGGGAGGTACAGTATATGTGACATGGGTTGAGCCCTGTCCTATTGTGATGTGTAGACAGAGTTTGAAGCAAAGATTCTGCCTACTATCTCTATCTTTTCTATTGGACTGTACAGTCAACTTTTGCCTTTACTTGTTCTTTCTCTTTCCTTTTTACTGTCTCTACCTTGATTATATATAGTTACAACAAATATGCATGAAACTGGGATCCTTGATTTGTAAACTACATAGATGTAGTTATTACTGTTGAAATGATTACATAAACAGCTCTTTGAGTCTATTAGCAAAGAGATCAGATTGTATATGGGTCACAATGCTCTGGAAGCTATAAACTGATGAGGTTCTGAAGCTCTGGATCACAATGCTCTGGTGGAATTTAGATGTTGTCAAGGTTCTGAAATTCTGGGTCACAGTGCTCTGGTGGACGTTAGAGTCTGGCAAGGCTCCAAAGTGTATAAAAGCAGGAGAGCAGGTGTCTTCAGTGTTTTTTGCAGACCAGATGTTACAGAGAGCTGGTGGACTGTAGATTTCAGCTCTGAACTCAGAAATTGGACTTTGTATTTGGACTGCCTATGCTGAAAACCAGTCTGTACATTTTATTTTCTTGTTATTTAGAATAATAAATCACTACTTGTGTGGAGTTTTCTTGACCTAAGTCTCCATTACAGTTAGTGTCAGAGGTATCTGGATTAGCTATATTTGGTGTCAGAAGCTACACCACATCCAGAAGCCTCTCCACAGGGATGTTCTGTAAACGAGACTAGCTACTAATAGAACTTATCCTGTATACTTGTATCTTAAAAAAAATACAGGAAACAACTGGTGAAGTGGCAAGTTGGCATACCAGGTCTTAAAGACATAACTATTGGTGTACACTAACTAGGATTCATTCTAGGTCCCCTGCTCTTCTCATTTTATATATGTTCATGATCTGTCTTCTAATTGTAGGGGGTGCCAATTTACAGCTATATGCAGAACATTCTGTTCTGTACAAAGGCTCTCCCAACCTACATGGTAATTTCAGACTCCTTGAGACTTAGCTTTTAAATATTAAACTTGTCCTAAATGCCAAACAAGCATTTGTCAATGCCGAACGTTCGCTTGCAGGTATTTGCAGTGGTGTTTGGCATGTATGGTGCTTTACCCTAATGCCCTGTGCGATTGCTGGTATTTGCACAATAAATTGTCAGCATGACCTTATTGTTACCCCCATTGTGCGCTACATAGGCAGAAACACATTTTGGGCAGGATGTGAAAAATGACAGCTGTACTGCTCATAAGGAAGTGTGGTAAAATGGCAATGTTGAAAATCTGGAGTGGAAATATTGAAAATTCGCAAACCTACGAGCGTGCGTGAGAACTGTGCAACATACGCTCGTAAAACAGTCATTTGTAGGATTTTTTTCACCAAATTTTCAACATTGCCATTTTAAAACCTCTGCTAATGAACAGTGTCACTGTGATTTTCTTACTGTGTCCCATACATTGATTTCGCACACCGACTGCGCCATTGTCACGTACATGGGCGGAAAGACGTTTTGGGCAGGATGTGAAAAATGACAGCTGTACTGCTCATAAGGAGGTGTGGTAAAATGGCAATGTTGAAAATCTGGAGTGAAAATATTGAAAATTTGCAAACTTACGGCGTCGTAGGAACTGCATACCAGAGTCATAAAACAGTCATTTTGAAATTTTTCACCAAATTTTCAACATAGCCATTTTAAGACCTCTGCTCATGAACAGTGTCACTGTGATTTTCTTAATGTGTTCCATATATTGATTTCACACCGACTGCGCCATTGTGCGCTACATGGGCGGAAACACATTTTGGGTGAGATGTGAAAAATGACAGCTGTACAACTCATAAGAAGGTGTGATAAAATGGCAATGTTGAAAATCTGGAGTGAAAATATTGACAATTCACGAACTTAAGAGCCTGCGTAGGAACTGCACAATGCACGCTCGTAAAACAGTCATTTTTTGGAATTTTTACACCAAATTTTCAACATGGGGTTTTTGGGACCCCTTCTCATGAATGCTGTCACTGTCATGGTGTTATTTGAGGCCAAAGGTTGATTTTGTGCAGTGACTGCGCAGTGCCTGTGAAATTACCCTTCGGGCCCGAATAACGCCATGATAGTGACATCATTCATGAGAAGGGGTCCCAAAAACCCCATGTTGAAAATTTGGTGCAAAAATTCCAAAAAATGACTGAGATATGCAATAAAGTTGAAACCCCCCTATGTAACCCATTATACAGCTTACCGGCATTTCCTCAGTTCGCTGTCGGCTTTGAAGAGTGCAGACGTGTTCCCGGTCCACCGAAGATCATTGCGCCAGAGTCCGGAGGTAAGTATTGGGTGAGGGGGGGTGTGGGGAGGCTGGGTGCACAGTGGGTGGGTGCGGGTTGTGGGAGGAGGGGCTGGGAGACGTGCGGGGGACCCGTTTTGTTTTCTAGGTTAAAAAAAAAAAGACAACGTGGGACCTTTACCACGCTGGGGTGGGCTCCCAGCATGGCAGAAGATGGCTGGGGGGGCCGAGAAGCCAACGGGGGATTGGGCACCCCCATCGGCAAACTACGCTGGGGGGGGTGAGGAGACGACGGGGGATTGGGCACCCCGTCCGGCAAAGTAATGATGGTTTGCCACGCTGGGGTGGGCTCCCAGCATGGCAGCAGGATGGCTTGGGGCGGAGCCGATAGGGATTGGGCACCTCTGGGCAAACAACATTTGTCACGCTGGGGTGGGCTCCCAGCGGTGGTACCAAAGCTTTGGGGAGGGCAGCGTGACGGACATGCCTGGGGAGGTAGCGCCGAGAGAGGTGGTGGTGCTCAGTATGGCAGCAGTGCTTTCCTTTGAAGCAAATGAACACCGCTGTCATACTGAGCTTCCTGCACCCATTGGTGTAGGATCGCCATGCCTGCTCAAGGGAGCAGTGCATTGGTGAGAGGAACACCTCCAAGTGTGTGCTACTCTCCCAATACGTTCCTTGCGCCTGCGCGCAAGTGAACGTAAAAAACAAAAGCTCTGCTATTTGGTCCCAGACACCTAGCTAATGAAAGACAGGCACTGCTTAAATTATCCACCTTCTCTGGTACACTGGTAGAAGTGGCGAACTCAGTGAAATATCTTGGGATTCATTTAGACCAAGATCTAACTTTGAGACCTCTTGTGGATGCAGTTATGAAGTCTATTCACCAAAAGGTCAGTCTATTCTATAGGCTTAATGCCTGTCTCAACACGGATGCATGACTAGCCATTTCCACCAGCACGCTGCTTACTGCCTGTGCTAATATAATGTGTTCCCCTACTTCACTCCATTCGAGAAACAGAGCTTGATAAACTGAAAATACTGTATAATATTGTTACACTATTTGAGGTTGGTGCCAGAGACAATCATTGCACAGTTCTCTCTGTCCTGAAGTGGCCCCGACCCCCTCAAGGCAAGATTAGCCTATCTTCTACTCTGCGTCACCTTCAAACACACAGTGGATACTACCTCTCCCAGTCTTAAGGGGTTTCTCAAATTCAAACCTCAATGACAGCTCCTTCTCTCCTTTAACTGTCCCTTGCTTGATGTTCCAAGGGTGAGAACATGCTCAGGCATGAGGTTGTTTGCTGTCTCAGCTCCATCCATCAGGAACAAACTTCTGCAAGCAATTCAAAATTGCTCCTCACTGGCTATGTCTAAGACAAACCTCAAGACCCATTTATTAAGGGTTACTCAGTGTGTATGCAACCATTGATGTGATTTTCTGTTCAATCCATTCCTTTGGCTGAGGTGCCTGCTAAGTTTATTCACCATTCCTCCCCTTTTTACAGCTGCAGTAGGTGTAGCCCTGCATATGCCTTGTGATCACTGTAGATAAAAGAGAGCTGTCTGGATACTGAATGGACTTTTTAATAGTGGAGGTAAATGGCAGTCACTGCACGTTCACCCCACATGATTTTGTCTGTCGGTACTGGTTGAACACAGCACTGTCTGCCATGTCCAAGATAGCCACTGTAGCCTGTTGCACATGCGCTATGACTTGCACGTGCACACTTGGTTCCAGCAGCCATCTTTATAAAGGTGTTCTGTGCTGGCCATGGATCATGAGGGATACACTTTGAACTCAATACACTTGTAGAGATTTTGCTCAGTTAGTGCTTCCCTCCTAAACTAAATCTCCTACCAACATCGGAGCTTCCCATGTGCCAGTGGCAGTGCTCCACTTCTGTAATGCACCTTGAAAATGGCAGTTTTACTGCTGAAGCTCCCTGCTGACTAGCTGCATATTGCAATAGCAAGAAGTCTATATTTCCCAGAGTTCCTAAGGAATATTGATGCAAACCACGGGGGTAGTTTGAGGAAACCAGTAATGAAACCATCAGGAACTAACTGCTTGTGCAGGTCAAGGCAGATACAGCCCTTGGGGCAGCCATGACATGGGGGAGTGGCGCGTGGGAAATTCCTGGTCACAGGACTTGAGTTCCGCCCTTACTGCCCCACATGAGGATATCTGGGTGTTGTAGTCTTTGTTGTAGATTTTCACCAGAAGACAAAGGGAATTTGCAAACTTAGGCTGAAAAGGGACTACAGATCACCACACGGCTGAGAGAGAGATGAGTATGGAGCAGAGATCTGTGTACTATGACCTCTTCAGTTTTGATTTTGTTTTGAATATGAAGTATCTGGATGTGAGACAGGTATGGTGTCATGAGTTTGTTTAGCAAGCTGAAAGAGAGATTTTTCTATTGCCAAATGCCAACATCCTCCTAAATGACTGTCTACCATGATTTATGTAAGAATAAAATGCTCTGAATTATGCAGCTGATTGGCCATGTGTCAGCACAGCAGTACTAGCTGTTTTTCTGTCTTCCGTCTGTATTTTGTGGTTTCTTAATTGTGGTATGCAATATTTCTTCTGTTCATCTGTCCGTTTGCTGAAATGTTTGAATTGACACTTTGCAGTGACCGACCCCCCCAGGCTGCCTAAACTTGGTGATATACAGTATGTACTACAGTAACTGTGCTGTGTTGTTGGTATGATCATTTCCTCCTACAGTTTAGATGCCACTAAGCTACACTGTAGGAGGAAAATGATCATATCCACAATGTATCACCCCCCTATTCACAGATTTGGATATGCTTCTCAGTAATAGATGTTTATTTCAAGGAAAGACATACCCAGCTGTTAATAGCTGATTTCCAGATGCATCCAGGGGGAGGGGCAAAGGAGAGTATGGTGCAGTTACAAAATACAATGTTCAGAAAATGCAAGAATATGGAAATAAGTACAACAAAATGAGAAAATCACAGACAGTGCATTTGAGCAATTAATATGTAATACATTAAATGCAGAAGAAGAACAATATGCAGTTTGCAGCAATCCAATACCAAGAAGAGGTGGGGTAGCGGCTGAACTGGGGGGGGGCTGTAATAGTGACAGTGTAGGGTGGACGGCACTGGGCATAAGTTCAGGACCCATTGTCAAGGGCAACTACAAGAGTGAGTAGTAAAATCATGGAGGAGAGATTTCAGAGCATGAAGGGTAAGAGCAGAACCCACTGATGCGCCCCGGCGCAATATTCAAATGGGAATTGCGCCTAGCACAAATTCAGATGCGCCAGAGCACATTAGTAATGTATGTGGCGCAGTTGGGGGGGGGACGTGCCCATGCATACTCTGCACATCCCGATATTCAGCCCGGGATGTGCTGAGCCATGCTTGCACAACCCCTACTTGCGCCGCACAAAGTTGATCCAAAAAAAAGGATCAATGGCTGGCCACTCACAGGTGAGTTGCCATATTGCAGGGCGCACACGGGCACTTCGTTACCTGTGGTGGCCACCCGAGCTCCGGCTGCACCTCCGTGGTGTGCCCCCCCCATGCCTGATAGCGGGCATTGGTATTGAAAAAGAGAATCCTATATCCCTGGTGGTCCAGTGGACCGCTGTCAGCTCAATCGCGGGCATTTGTAAAATAAAAAAGAATCAAATATCCCTGGTGGTCCAGCGGACCGCTGTCAGCCCAATCACGGGCATTTGTAAAATAACAAAGAATCCAATAACCCTGGTGGTCCAGTGGACCGCTGTCAGCCCGATCGTGGGCATTTGTAAAATAACAAAGAATCCAATATCCCTGGTGGTCCGGTGGACTGCTGTCAGCCCGATTGCAGGCTTAAGTATAATAACAAAGAATCCAATATCCCTGGTGGTCCAGTGGACCCCCCTCACCACCCACCCACAGATCCCCACCGCCCTGCTCCCTCCCCAGTCAGAGGTGAGTGGCAGCATCCCACCCACCTGCCACCCCGCCGCCTACTTACTGACACCATCGGTAGGGCTGTACGCCCATTGGTCCACAGCGTAATATCTGGGCCACTGTATCCTACATGGTTTTACAAGACACAGGAATTCACTCCATCAGCCATCTTGGACACGGTGGACAATGCCGCATTCCACGGTGTCCTCGGCTGCAGCTGTACTGGCTATGGCCACAGTTTGTTTATATTGCTGCCCCATATGCAATTTATGCTGGTGTTTAAGAACGTGTTGGTGATGTTGCTGAATGCATCCTTTGTTTGTAATTAACTCTGTGACATATCTTCTTCCAGGCACCCTTCCCATTGTGTCTCCTTTATATCCAAATTCTGGTTTGGTTCTCTTCCCTCTTACCTTAACTCCCAACTATCCGCTTCCCTTCCTTCCTCCTATCTGTTCTGCAGCAAGGTTTCATTTTCCTTTTCTATTCCATCTATGATCTCTGCTGTTGGTCAAGCTGCCTACTCATATTGCTTTTCTAAACTCTGTTCTAGCCATCCCCTGTCAGTCTGCTCTGCTTCTTCTACCTTGTCCCTTATGTCTCTCCTTCATGACTTTGACTCCCACCTGCAACTGTCCATGACCCCCTACCTCAAGACTTCCTTCCCCACCGCCCCACTCATATTACCTTGCCTACTGTCTTCTTCCCCTCCCTCTGCTATGCTAGTATGAGTAATTTTCCTTTGCTTATCAAAACTTAATCCACTGCAAGTACCTGCTGTACTGTTCTGCCTTACGTTTTATGATTATGCTCCATTGATGTACTGCATAGCGTGCACAATGGGGGTGAGATACTAACAACAACAAAAATCGAAAAGGACCTGGGAGTAATTGTATCAGATGACCTTAAGGTGGGCAAGCAATGTGAGAAGGCAGTAAGGAGGGCTGGGGGGACACTGGGGTGCATAGGGTGAGGCATCAACAGTAGAAAACAACAAGTTGTTATCCCTCTGTACAGACAGTTGGTAAGACCCCATCTGGAGTACTGCGTGCAGTTCTGGAGACCCCATCTCCGCAAAGACATAGACAGGATGGAGGCTATCCAGAGGAGGGTGACTAAAATGGTGCAGGATCTACACCAGAAGACATATGAAGAGAGATTAAAGAAGCTTAATGTGTATACACTTGAGGAGAGGAGGGAGAGGGGGGGACATGATAGAAACTTTCATGTACATCAAGGGAATCAACAGAGTCCAAGACGGTAGCATCTTTCAGAAAAAGAGATGTGCAAGAACAAGGGTTCACATTTTGAAGATAGAGGGGGGATGGCTCAAAGGTAATGTGAGGAAGTATTTTTTCACGGAGAGGGTTGTGGATACATGGAACCACCTTCCTGAGGAGGTAGTGGACTCAAAAACAGTTGGGGGAATTCAAAAATGCATGGGACAGACATAAGGCAATTCTAGTGGGGGGTAGGAGGAAGTAGGCTGTCGTTAACTAGGATCTGCAGCCTATGCATTAGGTAGGGAAATGGGCAGACTGGGTGGGCCAAGCAGTCCTTATCTGCCATCAAATTCTATGTTTCTATGTTAATGTGACCATAACCCCGTGTGTAAGGAAGTGGAGTGCCATGAATACACTAACACAATCACCTTTACCAGGTGAGTAAACTACCAGTGTCAGAGTCACAATGGGTAATACAAATCTGTACCCCAGCTGTCCTGTTGACCCCCAGCCTTTCAAAAGCCTCACTACTCAACATTTCTGAACCTTTACTCCACCATCCTCCCTCTGCTGAGATTTTGATCCTTGTGGACTTCAACATTGACTGTCTTGACACTTCTGATGCCTTGGTGATTGATTTGGTAACAGAACACAATGTCACCCAACCTTTACACACAGCAACAATATATAATGCTAAATCCAAGAAAGACACATGCATTGGCTGGATTTTATCAAACAGGACAGATAGAATAGCAAATGTTAGTATATACTCATATTCCCTTAGTGACTATAGCCCTATATTTTGTACTTGAAAATCCAAAGCCAACAAACCTCCACCATCACTTACCAGAATTCCAATGTACAAAATCCCAGACTCTATTAAGCTATGTCAGAAAGTTAGCTAAATCAACTGATAAAGGCTGTCACTCATCCTTTACCTTGATGAGTTTTGGAATTACTTCTCTAGTGAGATTAAATTGATCTGTGACAAATTGCTCCCAATAAAAGCTGCCAAAGTCAGAGATGGGCAACACAAGTGGCTAACATTCAAGTTGCTTCTATGTTTTAAGCAAGCAATAATACTCAACAGGGTGGTTGATATTAAAGGAATAATGCACGACAGGGTGTGTGTCGTGCTGGGATAACGACACACCTGGGGGGGTTGGGCACGAGGCCACAGGCCGAGTGCGTCGAATGCCCCAGGTGTGGCGTTATCCCAAACGACACACACTCTGGAGTGCATTTTTCCAATTATACAATGGCTCTTTGTTACACAGAATAAAAAAAATAATTTTAAAGATGTTTTTGAGTGGAAAAATATTTTTTGGTTTTTAAGAGCAGATGAAACAATCCAGCTCAAGATCATCTCCAGGTTCACAATGAGGCTGAGACTAGACCTGTGGCATCGTGCTGGGATAACGCCATGGGTCTAGCCCAAGACTGACCAATCACAGTCCAAGATTCTTTCTTACCACTGTATAATGAGCAATATTGGACTGCCCAGGGATGTAATGAGGCCCAATGCCGCAGGCGGGCCTTATAGCCCCTGGAAGGTCCAGTATTACCCATACCACCCACCCTGGAGTGTATTATTGCACTTAGAAAATGGGCTATAGGTGACATTTAAAAAAATATATATATAAAAATACAAATCTATATAAAACATAAATAAGAACAACACTTACAATGAACTTTTCTGGTAAAGTAGTCCCTGTAGCACCATCACCACTGGAGGGTGCTGCTGTGTTTTTTTGTAAAGTTCTTTACTGTTAGCATCAGTAGGTTATGCTTGCTTGCTACTCTGTCAGTCGTCCCCCCCCCCCCAACAACATAGTGGACTGCTGCTCTTTTATTTGCTTTTATTGAGCGGCAAGTTGGATCAGGGGAAAGCACGCGAGCTTCATTTCATGACAGGTATTTTTTTCTGGGATTGGTTTTCAATTGTGGTGCGAGTTTGCCACGTGAGTTTCAAAGTGCATTGTCTCTTGAGATGGAGTGCAGTAGGCAATGTGTAGCTCAAAAAAATATGTTGCTTAAGAAAAGTTGTCTGTTTCTGCACTTTTATTTTTGGGGTTGTTTTTCCTCAGGGAAAATGGTTCGGATGAACGGGGATAGCATGAGCCACACTAGCCTACTAGCATGATGAACCACTGCTTTTGTTTTGTCTTTTTTTTCTGACTGAAACTGGAGAAACAGGCTATATTTGGGGGATTGGGTTACGTTTTTAAAAACTGAAGAACTCACAGTAGGGTTCTGGGCAGGGTTTGTAGGTCGGGAGGGGGCAAGTCCCTTGTTAACAGACTGATGAAAAAATTGCTGCTGCTTCATTTTGAAATTAGAGGTGGCACATTGATACCAGGTTACCTCTAACGCAGGCTGTGTGCTGGCGCATGTTATTTGGCGGGCTCTAACTATAAGTTAAGTTAATAAGTTAACACCCAACCGGCATGCCTGGAAGCTAATCATGTTGCTTAGATTTTAAAGCCCATTTTCTAAGCTTCAAGACAATACATGGGACACCTTTAAGGTCATACATCATAATGGGGAGTGGGAAGATACAAGCAACTGCAAAACTCAACTGTTACGCTAACCAGGAATGCTAAGGCTGCCTACTAGACAAGGCACTGGGAAACTCACTGCAGTTCCCCAAGAACCCACTTGTCTGCTATCACTACCCTCCTAGGCAAGGATCAATCAGTGCCCATAAGGTATCAGCTTCATGATGGGAGGTTAATATCTGACAACCCTGAAAATTAATACTTTGTATTTGCACTTCCCCAGCCTCAACCTTCCTCTATCCAAGCCACAATATCATCTTGTTTAGAACACTCCAAACATTGAAGGCACCTATCCCCACCCCAATGAAAGATGAAAACCCACCTTCTATTGTAAAGAAGTAAACCAGTCTCAAATTATTAAGTTCTTCAAAGAGGTTGATACCTCTAAATGTGCAGGTTCTTACGGAATTGAGCCTTGAGGGCTTGAAACTGCTGCTGAACAGTTATGTGCACCTATAATTATGCTCTTCAATCTGTCTCCCCATTTGGGGACAATACCAGAAATCTGGGAAAAATCATTAGTCACCCCCACCACAAATCAGGGCTGTCTTCTGGCACTAACAGTCACTCAATCTCTGTGTTATCCACATTCAAGTTGATTCTCCAAAATGTAGTGTGTTTACACCTAATAGAGTTCTTTCAAGATGGTATACATCCCTGGCATCGACATATCAACAGCAGATTCCCCTACAGTGACAACAGCGTCATGTCACTGTAAGGAACCTACTAGCACCCAATACTGTCTGTAGGGGGTCCTGCACCCCCCCGACTCAGCTCCGACTCAGACTTGAGAATCCTAAGTGGGGTGGTGTGGAAGGCACAGCCTAGTCAGATTAGACACCCTTTTCAACTCCTTCTGTTGCTTCATTCTTGACTCCCCCTCTTTCACCTATCACTGTAACCTTTATCTCTCTCTAGCCCTTATTTCTCTTGAAAATTGCTGTCTTCTCCATTGTGCCAAATTTGTGGCAAAATTTTGGTTTGGGACTCTCCCTCCCAATCTCTCTTCTTTACTATCCACTCTACCTCCTCCAGACCATTGCCATAGATCTTGTGATTGTCGTCTATTGATAATTCCTCACTGCCCAACTATAGTAGGCCAGTTGGCCTTCTCACATCACCTCCCTAAGATATGGAATGCACCCAACCCCCAAATCCGCTTATCTTCCTCCCCTACTCTTTATCTTTAGCTCTAAACAACTTCCTCTTAGTAAACTGCACCTGTAGCTAGTTCCTCTGCCACTACCATTCTCTGATCAGTTTCACCTACCCCATTCTTCCCTCATCTTCCTTGCCCCTTGACTAAGCTGACAATCATATTGAATTGCACTAAGCTGCTCCTCCTGTGGTAACTAATGAGCTTCTCTAATGCACTTATTTAGAACATTGCTTCATGCACAGTAGTTTATGAGCACTGTTATGTTGTTACTCTGCTTAACCTGTATTAATGTTTAGTGTTGATGTATTCACCCTTTGGATTTTATATATTTACTGTATTCAGTACTTTATGTAACCAGTTAGGTTGCTGCTGTGTCTCACTTCCTGTCTAATTTGTATTATGTCAATTGGTTGTATGTATTGCAATTGTATGGATGCTACTTTCCCCTTTGTACCCTTCCCCCAGGATGCACCATAAGACGAGCAACTTGTTGTTCAGTGTGCCCTTCCAGGTGAAACTTTTCAATAAATATAATAAATAAATAAACAAATAAGCATGCAAAAGTACAGAACATGTGTACTCTTGAGTAAAATAGGCAAGTTTGCCTTAGTGGTACCTAACAGAACACATCACTGTGAGGTATATAATAGATTAGACGGGCTCCCAGTTCCCTTAAATTTCAAATATGGTATGCCCTGTTTTGTTTATAAATGAAGGGAAAATGAGGGTTACTCACCTGTAACCATAGTTTTAAGAGTGGTATATGGTGCATATCCACACTTCTGGCAGTACTTCTTTTCCCTTTAAAACTTGCCGGAAGGTCTTCAAGCTAGTTTCTCCTATCCACACGGGTGGTAGCATCCTTGGCACCACCCCATGACATCAGATGTTGCATGCTGGAAGCAAGGATTCACATGCCACTTGCCAGGGGAGGTCAGGTGGTTTGTGTGGATGTGCACCATATACCACTCCTAGAACAACGGTTACAGGTGAATAACCCTCATTTCTAGGGATGTGGATATAGTGTACTATCCACACTTCTGGCAGACTCCTGTAAGTCCTTTGGGAGGAGGGGGCAAGGCACACACCCCTACTTGGGAAAAAGAGACTGGGGAACCGAGGCCTCAAAACCAGCATCCCAGCGTAACTCAAGGTCAATGTGGTAATGGGAGATGAAGGTGTGTGCTGACTTCCAGGTAGCAGTCCTGCAGATCTCTTGGATAGGGACATCCCTGGAACCAGCCACTAAGGCAGCAGTATGTCCGGTGAAATGAGCCCTAAGCCCAATGGGAGGGCTCCCTACCAGCCAACCGATAGCAGAGGTCTATGCAGGAGACTATCCACCTGCCAATTGTCCATTTAGCTGGTGGTATGCCAGGTGCAGCTTCAGTGTAGGTGACAAAGAGCTGGAAAACCTCTCCCTGAAATCCAGCCATGCATTCCTTATAGTATGCAAGTGCTCGCCTCAGGTCCAATGCGTGAAGCCTGTGATCAGCCTCTGAGGTTAGGATGGTGAAATACACCAGGAGATTATTTACCTGGTTAAGGTGAAACTCTGAAACAACCTTAGGAGGAACTTCTGGTTTGGGTCGAGGACAACCTTGTCCTTGTGGAAAACCACATAAGGAGACTCCACTGACAGTGCATGTAGCTCACTGATCCTTCTTATGGAGGTAATAGCCACCAAGAAGGTGGTCTTCCATGACAGGTGAGAGATGTGACACCTGAGCAAAGGTTCAAATGGCTTGCCCATGAACATTACCAAGACCAGCAACAAGTCCCAAGGTGGTGGTAATTGAAGCACCAGCAGGGACAAGTGGTCAAGCCTTTGAAAAAGGGCTCAACCACCTTTTCCTGTGCCACTGTTGGCATACCCGCCCATGTCTGGTATGCAGAGATGGCTGCCAGGTGTATCTTGATGGTCGTTGACCTCAGGCCTGACTGAGAGAGAGACAGAGAGAGACACACACACAGACGTAATCCAGGATACTCACCACTGGGCAGGACAGGGGGTCTAGCTCCTTGCTCTGACACCAAAATAGAAAATCTCTTTCATTTGAAGTCATAGCACTGCCTCACTCAAAAGATCTCTGATTATAACCTCTGTATGCCTATGGTTGATTGTACATCTGCTGACTTCTTCAATTGTAAAATAATGCTTTTTTTTATTACTATTTATTTCAAGCTTGTACTGTACTGTGTACACTGTATATACTTTTTCTTCCTTGTATGTTATTGCTTTTTGTATACCTGCTACTGTACTGTACTTTGATGTATTCATGACCAGGTCTACCTTGCAGATGAGCCTTGCTCAATGGTGCCCACCTGGATAAATAAAGATTTTGATTGATTGATTGATTGATTGATTGAGTCAACTCCTTCTGAGAGGCCTCAATGACATGGAGGACCTTGTGAACTGAAGCCTCTCAGGAACCAGGCTGTCAGGTGCAGGGACTGAAGTACTGGGTAAAGGACATTCCCCTGAGAGCAAGAGAGCATGTCTTGGTAGGAAGGCAATCACCACGGTGGCCTGCTGCTAAGGCTGAGGAGATCAGGGTACCAGAACTGGCCTGGCCAGTCTGGAGCCACCAGGATCATCCACAACTTGTCTTTCCAAACCTTGAGCAACAGCTTGTGGATCAGTGGAAAGGTATGGAAGGTGTACATGAGGCCTGAGGGTCAGGGCCCCACAACAGACATCCCCCTGTAGTGTCCTGCACTGGGGAGGTGGGCACAAACAGCCTCAGTTTCACGTTCTCCTGGGAGGCAAACAGGTCAACCAGGGGAGCGCTCCACCAGGAGAACAGGCAATCAGTTACCTACTGGTGAAGAGACCACTCATGCGACACCTCACCCACTCAGCTGAGGACATCCACCATCTGGTCAGAGGGTCCAGACACATGGATCACCAGAAGATTGGTATCCAGATGGCATACAAGTGACCAGGTGTGGAGAGCTTCCTGGCACAATGAAAAGGAATGTGTTTCACCCTGCTTGTTGAGGTAGTACATGGTTGTCATGTTGTCCATCTGGACCTGAATTACCTGACCCTGCATTACTGGAGTGAAGGCCATCAGAGCTAGACATACTGCAAGGAGCTCCAACAGGTTGATGTGACATCGGGACTCCACGGAGGTCCAGAGCCCATGGGCCCTGAGGTCCCCCCCCCCAGTCGGGCTCCCCTTCCTATCAGAGAGGCATCAGTCATGACAATGACCATCAGCTCTGGGTGGACAAATGGAACTCCTTCCTGTGGATATTCTAGGATGATACACCATTGAATGGCATCCCACATCAGCTGTGTCACTGTGACTGGCTGGTCAAGGTGACTAAATTGCTGAGACCACTGAAGGGCCAGCTCCCACTGCAGGGGGGCACATCCTACAGCAGGGCCACTGGAGCACACTGGTGCAGGATGCCATGTACCAAAGCAGTGTTAGGAAGTCCCAGGCAGGGCTTGATTGCCCAACCTGAAATGATTGGGTAAAGAAGGTAAGATCCTCCACTAAGTCCACTAGGTGTTGGGTCTTGGCTGGAAGGAAGTCGAACTCTGCCACAATGAAGTGGAAGACCTGTGAGGGGCTGAGTTCTAACTTGGCTGGGATGACCAGGAGGCCCAAGGCCAAGCAGGTCTGAAAAGCCAGATGCCTGGACTGCTCCTCCTTCACTCTGAAGGAACCGGCGATCAGCCAGTCATCCATGTAAGGGTAGTCCCTGACACCTTAGTGTCTTAGGAACCACAGGAACCACTGGTGGGATGGATGGATAGGCATGTGGAAGCAGGAGTCCTGAAGGTTCAGAGAGAAGAATCATATGTCCCACTCTAAGGTTGGAATGATCTGATTCAGAATGACCATCCAGAACTTGTGCAGCAGGAAAAACTGATTGAGGTCTTGAAGATCCAATATGGGGCTTCACCCCCCATCCATTTTAAAACCAGAAAATATCTGGAGACGAACCACAGACTGACTTTGGAGTCCAGGACATGGGCCTCAGTTTCCTTTTGAAGAAGTGCACAAAGTACTCCCATAGGGTGGACAACATGTCCATGGACACCATGTGTTCTTGTGGTTCTATGTGATAACGGCGACTGCCAAACGCCGAGCCGCGTTATGGTGATGTCAGAGCATCAAAAACATTTTTGCCACTCTGACATCCTCAGCACATGGAAGAACAATGCCAGGGACTTAGTTTTTTTGTTTTCTTCGCCTCCTGCACCCCACTACTAAAGAATTCTCAACTCCAGTGGGGTGCATGTCGGGGGGGGAGGCAAAAGCAAAAAACAGCAAGTTTTGGGCCGGGTGCAACAAAATTACACTAGCGCTCGGACCCAGACCCAAACCCAGTACCTCCCACACTGCAACCGGAGGCCAACCCCTGATGCCACAGCACAGCTTACCAACCAACCACAGCGCCACCCCCTACATCCCCTCCACCCCCTCCCAGCCCACGCTTGCCATGCTCACCCCCCACGTGCGTGTACATATAGCGACATCCTGTCGCTGCAGTGGCCCACCCCACCACATCTGGTTGCCCTACACCCCCATCGCCATTTGGGATTTTGCCCACAACACGTCACCATTTCGAACGGCACCTTACTTCAGGTGCCAACATCACATGCTACCTCTTTCCATGAGGCATAGGCTGGACTGGGCAGGAGAGTCCCTAATTCCAGAGACTAACCTCGACCCACCACTTTGAGCACCCATTTGTCTGAAGTAATGATAGACTTGGCAGGCACAAAGTGGCAAAGCTGGCCCCACATGGGAGGTCCTGGACAGGACAGGATGGGTGGGAGAGTGACACCCCCCCCCAACCCATCACTGGACAGGCTTGGAGTCAGCTCTAGAGCTGGCAGGCAAGGAAGCCCCCCCCGACTTTGGGATTTCTTGGTGCCAGAGGAGGCTCAGAGGGGGCTGGCTTAGCTGATGTTACCCCACTTGGGGCTGCGGCGGTCTGGCTAGAGGTGCCTTGTAGGTATGAAACTGAAAGAGCCTCTTTCATTGTTTTGAACCCTTAACATCCTTCTTGGAGGACGTGATGGAGGAATTCTTAGTACGGGTGAGATGACCATTGACACCTGGTCCAAACAGATCAGTACCTACAGTAGTAGCCACAGACATTGCCAGCTATTTCCAGATATTTCACCAAATTTCTAAAGAGTTTCTCTCTGCTGCCACTACTGTGGTAATGCAGAAAGTGGGAGATTTCTCTAGAGATATCACAGAAATTTTGGGAAATAGCTGGCAATGTCTGTGGCTGCTACTGTAAGAAGGGGATGTCCACCAGCTTGTGCTAGATATCGGCTGTAAAGGGCGAGATCCTTAGCCATGCCGACACCGCATGGCCACTGCTGCAGCCATAGACCTAGCACAGGAGTCCCCGATGTCCAGGGCTGTTTGGAGTTGTTGCTTGGCAACAGTATATCCCTGGTCCTGGACCAGTTTAACTGCTAGCTGCAAATCAGCAGGAAGGTGGGGAATAACCTGGTCCAGCATTCCCAAAAGAGCATGGGAAAAGTTGGCCATCATGATGGCCGAACTGTCCTGTCAAAGGCACAGGGATGAAGTGGCTTCGACCTTTACTGCATGGTCTAACTTTTTTGACGCTTTGTCCTGGGTACTTGTCAATGTCCTGAACATTTTCCATACACTGGAACACTGAGTCGGTGACCAAACCTTTGGCTGAAGGATGATCAGTGAACCCAGGCAAAAACCCAGTAGGCACCACATACTTGCAGACCATATGAGCCCACAGCACTGAACAGGAAGCAGGCCACTGCCACAACTCCAGAGCAACACCAAGAATGTCCTCCACTACCGGGAAGGCAAACCCAGGGGAGTCATCCCTGTCTAAAATCTCGGTTAAGGGGAACTTAGCCTGCTTCTGTACCGGTTGCAGCAGGATCCCCATAGACTCTGAGATTTTTTTCTTTTTTTACAGTTAATCTTTTTATTGAGCATTTCAGTTTTATGTTGCATTCATCATCATGGTCATTACAGGTTACAAAGTTATACATTTGTATTACAAGGCATGAATTACATATACCAGTTTTAGGAACAATATACTAAGTTACACAGATATGTACTTAGAGGACCATAACATTGGTTGCCAAATCTTTTCCTTCTGGACATTGCACTGTGATCTCACTCTAGGGAGACCCATATTTCGAGTATGCAAATGTCATGGGAGTTAATTCCACAACTCTACTGCATTTCTTGTCTGGGGAAATACCCCTCACCACTTGCTGTCTATTGTTCATTATTCTTAAATCCAACCATCATTAGGTGAGGGGGAGGGTCAAGGTGGTTTTAATAAATCCTTCTACTGTCTGTCTGTATTGGGAAGGGCTCTGTCTTGGATGTGCTTAACATAAGGAGCTAAAATTGCTTGAAATCTAGGGGTTGTACCTAGGGCGTAGTGGGCCACTCTTGAAAAGGAAACGTGTTTTTCCAATGCCTGCCACCATTCTGCTACTGTAGGGATTTCAGTAGACCTCCATTTCTGAAAAATCTGCCTTTTTTAACTGCCACTGAGGCCTGCATCAGCCACAACCTATAGTTGGGAATTAGGGGGCCCTGTGCCTGAGTTATCCCCAGTATGAGTAAGGCCAGTGACTGCAGTACAAAGCACCCCAGAATCAGTTTATACTTTTCAATGCCTGGTCCTAAACTGGCTGTATTAGAGTCCAGTCCCACAAAATGTGAAAAAGATCTGCTCCCTCTCCCCCACATCTCCAGCAATTATCATTTTGTAAAAGACCCATGGTCTTGAGCTGTACTGGTGTTCTGTACCATAGGTGCTGGATCTTGTTCTGTATTAGTAAGCTGAGGGGGTCTGTGCAGTACCTGTGGGCTACCTTTCAACTTTGCTGACAGTCTTGCTCAGGGATGGGTATGTTTAACATCTTCTGCCACTTGTTCCTTGTAATCAGAGAGGGATTTGGGTCAAAGTCTCTCATCATTTTTTGCATAACCCCTGCCAGGCCTGTGTACTTTTTTAGTCAGAGTTAAGACAGGGTCCGATTCTCCCTTTGTCATATAGAAGGCACGTAGTACATAGACACTTCTCTTTCATCTTTGTTTGCTATAGGCTGCATACCAGGAGGTATTTCCAGAAATTTCTTTTAGGGATACCATATCTCTCTTGTAATGTGGCAAAGGTTTCTATGTGGCTACCCTCAGGAGATGTTATATCTAGTATTTTTGTTATTTCCTTAGTGTGCCACTCTTCCCAGTAGAATGGCTGGTTATCTATGCGCCAGCTGGGGTTATGCCAAAAGTGTGTGCGCACCCCTAAATTTAGACATGTCTTGGTGACTTGCCCTACCTTTTGCCAGGCCATGTGGGCTGCTTTCACTGTTAGCCAGGTTTGAAACTGGGCAACGAGGTCCACAGGTAAGCCAAAGGGTGAGCTCCATTTAGTACTGCTTATTCTATATTTCCCCAAGCAGGGTGGTTTAGGCCCTGGTCCCCCAAAATGTAGCAAGTGTTGGATGTCCTAAATGCATAAGCATAAATTTGAAAGTGTGGTAGGCCCCACACTCCCCTCTGCCAAGGGTCTCTTAGTTTTGTCCTGCTGTACCTCAGTTGGGCACCTTCCCATAGGAAATTCCCCAGCAGGGAATTTAGTTTTTGGAACCACTTTTCTGGGATGTCCACCAGGAGGTGAGACAACAAATAGAACACTTTTGGGGCGAATAGCTTTTTAATTGCTGCCATTTTCCCCACCATCTTAAAGTGCAGGCGTTTCCACCTATCTACCTCTTTTTGTAGTTCTCTAACTAATGAAGCAAAGTTTGTCATCACCATGTTGTGCACGTTTGGGGGGGATTTGAATGCCCATGTATTTGATGCCTTTGACTGCCCATGCTAGGCCTGTATTGTTTATGTAACTGGGTACAGCAAGCTTATTCAAGAGTAGCACCTCAGATTTGCTGGCATTAATCTGGAGCCCTGAAATATCTGCAAACTGTTGATGGAAGACCTGAATATGGCAGATGTTAACTGGAGCATATTTGCTGCAGCCACATCCAAGAACAGGGCCATTCTCAATGCCCTACAGGTGGCATGCCTCAGACAGCTAGTTTTGGAACCCACTCATAAGGGAGCAAACTTAGACCTCATACTCCCAAATGGGGACAGTGAGAGGATCTCACTTTTAGAAGTGGGTAGCCATCTGGGAACAAGTGGCCACCAAACAGTGTGGTTCATGATAAACTCAGCTACAGAGTCAAGCCATACAAAAGTGAGGGTACTGGACTTCAGGAGGGCTGACTTTGGCAAGATTGGAGAGTGCCTTAGAAAAGCACTAGTAAACAGGCTAGAAGGAGGGGTGGAGCAACAATGGGGAAACATCAAAACTGCCATCACACAGGCAACAAGCCTTTGTGTGAAGCAAATAAACAAATCAAAATAAAAGAAAAAGCCACTATGGTTTTCAAAAGAGGTGGTGGGGAAGGTCAGGGAGAAAAAGATAGCATTCAGGAAGTATAGGGAAACACAGAAGGAGCATACTGCTCAATCTCTTGCCTCCTGAATCAGGGACAAGACTTAAAAAAATCAGGGACAAAGACCCAAAATCAGGGACACATCTTAAAAATTGGTACTATTCACTAAGAATGCTGACAGAATAAGGGGGTTTGTGTTGAGATGCATTTTCAGAAGCAGAACAAGTCTGTAACTTTAATGTTTGACATTATCTTGTGATTTTAATCCCCACTGTTCTGTCACAAAAACACACATTTTACGAGGGACGAAGGAATATTTTGAGGCAAAATCAGGGACATTCCTGAAAATCAGGGACACTTGAGAGGTATGAAAAGGAGCAGGACAGAGAGCTGTGCCAGTTAAGGCACAAGGAAGCAGGGAGGGAAGTCAAAATATCAAAAGCCCAAACTGAGGAAAAGATAGCCAACTTGGTTAAGAAGGGGGATAAAACCTTTTATAGGTACATCAGGAAGCCTAGAAAGACAAAGGGAGGGATAGTGAGGCTGAATAGAATGGATAGTGGGTGGGCAGAGAGGGACAGTGAAAAAGCAGGGATACTGAACGAATATTTCTGCTCAGTATTCACAAAAGATGAGGGGGGAGGTGTCTAATCCAATTAACAGAAGCACTCTGGATGGGGGTTGATCCCAGTCCTATCACAGAAGAAAAGGTTTTGAAAGAACTCCTAAAACTGAAGGTGGACAAAGCAATGGGGCCTGATGGAATTCACTCTAGAATTCTAAAAGAATTAAGGGGAGAAATAGTGAAACCACTGACTACGCTTTTTAACAAATCATGGGAGGATGGTGTGGTACCTGAGGACTGGAGAAAGGCAGATGTGATTCCCCTTCACAAAAGTGGGACCAAGACAGAGGTAGGAAATTACAGACCTGTCAGTTTGACCTCTGTGGTAGGGAAAGTGAAGGAATCACTTCTGAAGGAAAGAATTGTTAAGTACCTGGAGGCCAGTGGGGCACAGGACCCAAGGCAGCATGGGTTCACAGTGGGAAGGTCATGTCAGACAAATCTAATTGATTTTTTAACTGGGTGACCAAAGTAGTAGACCAGGGAGTGGCTGTGGACATGGCCTACCTAGACTTTAGCAAGGCATGTGACACAGTCCCACACAAAAGATTAATAGTCAAATTAACTAGCCTGGGAGTGGGCCCCAGGGTGATAGACTGGGTTAAACACTGTCTGAACCGCAGGGCATCGAAGGTAATTGTAAATGGAGTCCACTCTGAAGAAAGAGGATTTACTAGTGGGGTACCACAGGGTTCAGTACTGGGTCCAGTCCTTTTTAATGTCTTTATAAGTGACATTGCAGAGGGACTGGAAGGAAAAGTATGCCTCTTTGCAGATGACACAACGATCTGCAACAAGGTTGATACACAAGGAGGCGTGGAAAGGATGAGAAGGGACTTGGCAAGGTTGGAGGAATGCTCAGAAGTATGGCAGCTTGGATTCAATGCAAAGAAGTGCAAAATAATGCATCTAGGAAACAAAAACCCAGGGGAAGATTACACAATGGGGGAGGTAGTAACAACAACTAAAATGGAAAGGAACTTGGGGGTAATCATATCAGATGACCTTAAGGTTAGCATGCAATGTGAGAAAGCAGTAGGGAGGGCTGGGGGGATACTGGGGTGTATAGGGAGAGGCATCACCAGCAGAAAACAGGAAGTTGTTATCCCTCTGTACAGACAGTTGATGAGACCCCATCTGGAGTACTGTGTCCAGTTCTGAAGACCCCATCTCCTCAAGGACATAGACAGAAAGGAGGCAGTCCAGATGAGGGCAACTAAAATTGTGCAGGGTCTGCTAGAGAAGCCATATGAGGAGAGACTAAAGGAGCTTAGTATGTATACCCTTGAAGAAAGGAGGGAGGGGGGGCATGATAGAAACTTTCAAGTACCTCAGTGGAATCAACAAAGTCCAAGAGGGTAGCATCTTTCAGAAAAAGTGATGTGCAAGAACAAGGGGACACAATTTGAAGATAGAGGGGTGATGCTTCAGGAGCAATGTGAGGAAGTATTTTTTCACAGAGAGGACGGTGGACACATGGAACAGCCTTCCTAAGGAGGTTGTGGGGTCTAAAACTGTGGGAGAATTCAAGAATGCATGGTACAGACATAAGGTAATTTTTGTGGGGGCTAGGGAGAAATAGAGTTTTGGTTAACTAGGATCTGCAGCTTACCCTGCAGGTAGGGAAATGGGCAGATTAGGTGGGCCAAGCAGTCCTTATCTGCTGTCAGCCTATGTTTCTATGTTTCTATGCAAATGCGTTATGTAACTGCATCACTTGAGGGATACTCACCGACAGATCGCTGGTATTAGGCAATTGTCTGTGTAGAGCTTGGCTTTGTAGGAAACATCTCCATCTGTATTCCTGGTATATGTGGATGATTTCTAAAGTCTGCTGCCAAGGGTTCTATGGCTAATACAAATAGGAGGGGGGAAGCGGGCACCCCTGTCTTGTGCCTCTAAATAGCGTAAAGGGGTCAGATGGTTTGTTATTAGTAAGGATCCTTGCCCTGGGATTGTGTAAATAGTTTTAACCCAATGGCAAAAGGCAGTGCCGAAGTTCCCTCTGCACAGGACCGCATGCAGGTACGCCCACTCCACTTGAGTCCAATGCCTTTTCAAAATCCACTGTAATGGAAGCAGCTGCAGTGGGGGCCTTTGCAGCTTCCTACATCAGAGTAATCAAGGCTGTTACATGGTTTGCACTAGCCCTGCCCTTAACAAATCCTAGCTGGGTGGGATGTATCAAGGCGGGGAGGATGGGCTCCAGGTGAGATGCTAGGACCTTAGCTAATATTTTAGAGTCAGTATTTATAAGGGAAATGGGCCTATAGCTTTTTGGTAGGGTGGGGTCCTTCCCTTCTTTAGGTAGAACCATAATTACAGCCTCTTTCAGGAGGCTAGCAGTTCTTTTTTTTACAATGCCTCTTACAGCATGCTCAACACAGGAGATATTACTACCTCTGGTACCAACTGGTAAAAGTCAGCCAGGAAGCCATCCCCTCTTGGCAATTTGTGTGGGGCCATGTCATTTAATGCCAAGTGGATTTATTCCTGGAAAGAGGGCTATCTAGCGCTGTCTTCTGTGCTTCCGACAGCTGGGGCAATTGCACAGTGTCCAGAAAGGCTGAGCAGGCCCTTTCATTTCCCTGCACATGGGAGCTGTATAACTCCTTGTAAAATTCAACCATGATCCCATTTATAGCATCAGGCGATGCACATGTTTGCCCTTTGGGTTTTTTTAGTTGGCAATACATCTCTCCACTTGCTGTTTTTTTAATCTATAGGCTAGGAGCTTGCCCACTTTCTTTCCATATGCCCACTACTTGTGTTGTGCACTCCTTATTTGCAGCTCAGCTTTCCTGGTTGCTAATTGGTTAAGCTGAATTTTAAAAGACATCATCTTGTATACCAGATTTCTATTTCTGGGGGCATTGGGGTTCTGCTTGTAGCAAGCTTCCTTCTGCTTCAGCTTCTCCTCTAAGTTTGTTAGTTCTTTCTCCCTTTGCCTATGCTTGTGGACCACATAGCTGGCTACCTTGCCCTGATGGTAGCTTTTAAGGCTTCCCATATCATTGTTGGTGTTGCCATTCCAGGAGGGTTGTCCAGGAAGAAATGTTGTGTCTCCCTAGCAGCCTGTTCCTTGAATTGTGTGTCCTGCAATAGCAGTGGGTCTAACCTCCATGTGGTGGATCTTTGGGAAGGGGCTGCTATGACCATGGGTATTACTGCTGGTGCATTGTTGCCAAAGTATAGGTGTGCGATTTCCACATCTACTACCATGCCCATGATCTTAAGCAATATTAGCCAGTAGTCCAGGCAGCTAGCCATCGCTCGGGATAAGTAGATGTATGTGTAGTCCCTAGCCACTGGATGTAGGATCCTTCAGACATCAGCCAATTGGTGTAGAGCTATCATTTGCTTTAGGGTGTACTGGGCCTTCCCATGGGGTTCAGGGTTGGACTTAGATCTGTCTAGTAGGTGAGCTAGTACTAGGTTAAAATCTCCCCCTACTATAATTTCAGGGTTATTATATGCCATGTCCATCAGCATTTGAGAGATGGAATTGAAAAAGTTTGGTTCATCTTCATTAGGGGCATAGACATTCACTAAGATGATCAGCCCTGCTGTAGAGGAGACTTTAACCATAACCAATCTCACCTCTGAGCCCTTCTTTTGTTTGATCAGTCTCCACATCAGGCTTTTGTGACACAGTATTGACAACCCCCTTTGGTTTGCTCTGAGGAGCTATGTGCCTCCCAGCTCACCCATTCCCTTTTGAGCTTCTTTGCTTCTGTGGATTTCAGGTTTGTTTCCTATAAGAAGGCAAGCTGTGTTTTGAGTTGTTTCAACCTGGAGAGGACTTGTTTCTGTTTTATCAGTGAGTTTATGCCTCTCACGTTCCAAGAGGTGGCCCCTGTTAAATTTTTACTAGCCATAATCCAGATTTATTATAGGCCTCTCTCCAAATTGTAACTCCTCATATACATAATCTAGTTCTACCACCCTTCCAGGTTTGCTCCCTAACCATGTTCCCAATGCTTCCTTTTCCAAATTTCTTGTTTCTGTTATTGTCATTCCATTCATTGCCTTATATCTGTATAGCTGATCAGCTTTTTCTTATATTAAAAACATTGCCTTCGTATTAACATTTCTACGAAGGGAACCTTCCCAAACATAACTAAACATTTTTTCCAACACATCCTGAATGTTATAGGAGGCCCCTTTTGTAGATATTGGTATCAAAATTTGCATAAAGGCTCTTTGTAACCATACAACTGTATAATACAAGTTTTGAGCCTTTTCTTTCCCACCTTTTGTGGGTGTTTTCCTTAAAAGTCCTGGCCTCCATTCTACTAGTAACCCATGAGCCAAAAAGATTCGCCCCCTGGGGGGCCCCCAGAACTCTGGGAAGTCTGTGGATTCTCACTCCTCCAGGACAGGAGTATATAATAGACCAGGGACTACCTTAAAGGTTCTGTGGGACCAGATGGAAGAAAAGGTAGGGAGGTAGGAAAACCAGTTCCTCATCAATGCTTCTTGTTAGCATGTCTGGAAGTCTGCGTCACTCTCCAGTTTCACTACTTCATTTTCTCTTGTGCCCATTTGGGGGCATGAAGTTGTGTCATCTCTCTTTTTATGCCTTAGGGATTACCCTTCAGGGTAAGCTGCCCGGTATTTGCTCCTTTCTATAAAGTGCATGGTCATCTGTCCCTTAGTCTCATCCCCCTATGGAGGAGGGAGAGTCTTGATGTCCACCCCTCCCTTCCTGGGGCTTGTCTTCCCCCATTCCCTCCTCTGGGCTGCTCATCTCACAGGAGTCACTCCCATTCCTCCAGAGCTGCACACCCATTGGCAGACCATCGGGAGAAGAGTGATGCCTTGTCTCCCTCCAACTCCCTCAGGAGGACATAATTTTGCTATTCGCTCACTCCTTTTTGCTGGAGGGATGTCCGAAAGGGCTTCTATGTGACACACTATTGCTTCTTGTAATTTCTAACCTGTGGACAATCTCCTCCATTGTCTGAAGTCTTCTGGGATCTCTGCCATTTCAGAGAAGCGGAGGGGGAACCAGGGGTTGGGGGTTAGGAGTTTACCTGGGGTGATGGTTGATATATCACCCTCCACTTAGTATACCACCTCAAGGCCAGTCTGCCTGGGTCTAGGGCTGAGTGTCTCTATAGAAGGGAATTTGGTCACTCATAAGTATTGAACCCCCCCATATACATAACCACCAACAGAGAGCAGCAGGAAAAAGGAGGCAGCTGCTAGAACTCTTCTACTGGGGTTATATAGCCATTCCTCGCTCCCCTCCACCCATCGCCAATTCCACTTTTATGGGCACTGGATTTGACTGACAACAGAAATTTCCTCTTTGCAAGAAGAAAGGTAGTGATCACAGAGGCACAAAAGACTCACCATCCTAGAAGGAAAATAATAGCTCTCCCTCACCCCATACCTGCTGGAGGTCTATCACTGAGCAAGTAAGAAGCAGACTACTGAGGAATACAGGAACTTCCTGTCCTAAAGCAGGAACAGCTGGAGATGTAAAGGCACAGATGCAGTAGGAAAGTAGTGAGAAAAAACAACAACAACAAAAAAAAATAAACGGAGAGAGAAAAGAGTAAGCAGGCAAAACAATAGTTGAGGGGCAACAAATAAGACATGATGGGAGTGACACAGTGCAGTGGCTGTGGAGTGGCAGTCTTCCGGGAGATGTTCTGGAGGATGTGGTGTTGTCCCATCTGCTGGCACCTCTCTGGGTTGAGGGAGGAAGTTGCTCATTTCCAGGCTGAGTTGACCAGGATTCTGGGGACCTCCTCTCCCACCCAAGGACCACCAGGGCCAACGCTGCTGCCTCAGAGGTTGCCAAGAAAAAGGAGTGGTTGGACCATGGTGGGATCAGGGAGCGTGAGGGTGGAGGAACAGTGGTGCATCCCTCCAGTTGTACCTGTCCACAATTTGTATACCATTCTGGCAGAGCATGGTTCCTCTATGGAGAAGCCTGCAGTGGAGATCAAGAAGGATGCTGGGAACCTCCACACAGGAGACCCACAAGAGGGTGGTACAGGACTCCACAGAGGAAGGAAACAACTTTTGGTGGAGGACTCAGCTGTTAGGTGGGTAAAACTGGGGGATGAAGGGGAGAGGGAGGTAAGGTGCCTGCCTGGTGCCATGGCTTGGAGGAACAGGGAGTAAATCCTCAGGATTGCTGGAGCAGCACACAAAGAGGGAGCTGGATGTCATTGTCCACCTAGGGACAAATGACCTGGCTGAAAATGGGATCAGAGCAGTGCAGGAGGAGTTTGTGGAGTTGGGGAGGGACCTTAGACAAGAAGCATGCATGGTAACCTTCTCAGAGGTGCTGCATATCTATGGCACAGGTGAGGCTATGGTGCTCTGCACCATGGGAATAAATTAATGGTTGAAAAACTGCTGCAGAGCTCAGGGTTTTGGCTTCATTGGGGGCTGTGGGTTCACCTGGAAGGATACAGGCCTATACTGGGGAGATGTCTGATTAAATCAATCCCATATTCACAACTTGTGAGGATAAGACGTAATTGTTCTGATGATGTTTTGTTTGAAAAACAAGCTCAGGAATTATTACAGTGGCTTGACAATAGAGGTTATGAGGAAAAAAGTATTAATGGATGCTCTGAATAAGGTTAAAAAACTTGAAAGGCCAACACTTTTGGAGCCAAAAAAGAAAATTTCTCCAAGTGAGACTCCTGTCACACTGGTTTTGGATTTACACTGGCCTCTGGATGAATAGGCAGCAGCATTTATAAATGTTGGCCAGTTCTGACATCAGATCCAAATTTATGTAGATGTATTGATGATTCACCAAGGGTAACTTTTCATAAAGGAAATTCATTTGCAGACATTCTGACCAATAGTCACTTTAAAACTAAGTCAGTAAATAAAACCTGGCTGCCTACTCACCCGAATGGCTTCCACAAGTGTGGTTTCTGTAATGTCTGCATATGCCAGTGAGGGGATATATATATATATATATATATATATATATATATATATATATATATATTAAATATATATACATCCACTCAGGTCTGATATTACAAAAAATATTTTCCAGTTCCTCACATGCAGAAGTATCTTTGTTGTGTATGTTGCATGGTGCCCTTGGGGTTTACAATATGTGGGCATGACCACCCACTTTTTGAAAACACGAATCCAGGAACACAACCGTGCCATATATAATCATAATTTGGACAATGCAATCGGTGCACATTTTGCAGTAGCGTATGATTTGAACCCTAGGGGGTTTAAAATTTATGGCACTGGAATGTGTTCCTGCATCTGTTCATGGAGGGGATAGACTAATGATTCTGTGGCAAAAAGAAACCAGATGGATTTTCAATTTGCAGACTTTCACTCCATACAGTCTCAATGAGGAATTTGATTTGACCGTATACATATATATATATAAAATAAAAAAAACAATGTGTTCTTTTACACCTGAAGTATATGATGAGTTTAGGTTATTATTGAACCCACTGTGTAAAGTACTCTGTGTCTCGAATATATGATTGAAAAAATTTTTTGGCAATTTCTGTTCTGAACGGAATAATAATTTTTATTATTATTTTTTTCCTTTAGGTCATAGAATGTTTATTTTGCAGCTTGATGGATGGTTCATGATGCTCGAACAGCAACAGCGCACGTCGTGGAAAACCTGAAATGAGAATGTGGAATATTTTTAGATATTTCGATGTATGAGGTGACCTTGGTTTGTAACGACCGATAGTCCTAAATTGTTTTGTTTTGCTTTATTTAAAAACATTAGACTATGATGGAGAATTAATTATCATCCAAAATGGATAGAAATGACAAAAATTGACATTTTGCACTTTGCAGTGACCTCCTGCCAATAGATATGTAACATATTGAAGATATAACAGTTTTTTTTTTAATAATAATTATATAGGATTATGATCAGCCAGCGCTACCTCAGTCACCCATACGTCTACAAATATCTCGATATAATATAAATAAAATATGTAGACCAGATACTATTGTAATAAAAGAATTAGAGATCATAAATGAATTAGAGATCATGTTCTCTTATTTATACATTGTTTAAGAGACATTCTGGCTAACTTTCTCTCTGTAAGTATTATTTTATTTAAGCACAAAAAGGAAACAATGTTGCTTAAAAAAGAAATTTAAAAAGAAATATAATAAGGTGATACTTAATGTGGATTTGTATTTAAACTTCCAGATTTGTGTTATTTTTTTCTCCTATAACCCTTTTATGTTTTTCTTTAATCAGCACCAATTTGAATGTTTAGTTATATATTTTGTGCTGATTCTATTTTTTATTTTTCCAATTATTTAACCAGGTGAGACACACTAAGCTGAAAGCTTGTTTACAAGTGCAACCTGGAAGCACAAGGAAGTTAAGTGACTTGCTCAGGGTCACACAGTATGCAAGTGGGGTCTGTGGGATTCAAACCCAGGTCTCCAGCTGTGCAGCTCAGAGCCTTAAACCACTGTGCCATACTGCCTCTATTTTAGCTCTGTATAAATTTGAGCATTATTATAATTAATCAATTAATTGTTTAATTGAATACAATTATCTACATATAAGGAGAAACAAGCTAGTACTGAACCATACCCCCTGGAAAATCTAACGGTCGAGGTGCTAGGGGTTGTTCTTTCTTCGGTTAAACTCTTGATAGTGGGATTGTATTTTGAAATAAATCTTCACCTTTAGTGGACAAATTGACTTCTGGAGTGCTGGTGTTTCTTACTTGTGCAGAATTTCAGATTGGCTATCCTTCTTGGCACCCACCGTCCCTAAACCTAAGCACAACAATAACTTGTTTACATACTGGTGAGATGATCTGCATCTGTCCGGGAGGTGAACCAGGATCCTCGGTGATGGGTTTAAATGCTTTATTGGCAAGCATTTAAACTAGCCAAGGGGGGAGGCACTGAAAAGGAGCAGGAAATCCCAGCCCCAAAAAAAAAACAGGGTAGTCAGTGAGACAAACACCAGGATAGAGAAGTCAATAGGGAGAATGGCATGGGTAAATGGAGAAATAAGCAAAGGCAGTAAGGACAGGGATGGGGCTAAAAGGGGTACTGTCATCAAAAAATGGAGGGCAATGAGTACCAACGCCTGTAGTCTGGGTAACAAGTTTCATGAACTAGTGGCCTTGATTGAAGAGGGATGCCTGGATATTGTGGCAGTCACAGAAACGTGGTACATAGAAAACCATGACTAGGATGTTAACATACCAGGTTACACAGTCTAGAGGAGGGACAGGGAGGGTAGAAGAGGAGAAGTAGCTCTCTACATAAGGGAAGGGATCAAAGCAATGGAACTAAAGGGTAAACAGGGAGGAGAGAAGGCACTGTGGGCCACCCTGGAGACAGGAAATGGCACCAAAATTCACACGGGTGTTGTATACAGACCCCCATCTCTGGGGGGGACAAGGAAATGATAGAAGGCATCCTTAGGATGGCAGAAAAAGGGGAGAGATTGTTGATAGGGACCTGAATATGCCAGATGTTAACTAGAGCACCTTTGCTGATGCCACATCCAAGAGCAGGGTAATTCTCAATGCCCTACAGTGGGCATGCCTCAGACAGCTAGCGTTGTAACCCACTCAGGAAGGAGCAATCTTAGACCTGGTACTCTCAAATGGGGATGGAGAGAGGATCTCAACTTTAGAAGTGGGTAGCCATCTGGGAACAAGTGACCACCAAACAGTGAGTTCACGATAAACATTGCTGTAGAGTCAAGCTATACAAAAGTGAGGGTACTAGACTTTAGGAGGGCTGACTTTGTCAAAATGGGAGAGTGTCTCAGAAAAGCACTAGCAAATGGGCAAGAAGATGGGGAGGAGGAACAATGGGGAAACATGAAAACTGCCATCACAGAGGCAACAAGACTTTGTGTGAAGCAAATAAACAAATCAAAATGAAGGAAAAAAAAACACTATGGTTCTCAAAAGAGGTGGCAGGGAAGGTTAGGGAGAAAACATAGCATTCAGAAAGTATAAGGAAACACAGAAGGAGCAGGACAGAGAACTTTACCAGTTAAAGCAGAAGGAAGCAGTGAAGACAGTCAGAATAGCAAAGGCTCAAGCCAAGGGAAAGATAGCCAACTCTGTTAAGAAAAGGGATAAAACCTTTAATAGGTACATTAGGGAGTGAAAAAAGACTAAGGGAGGGATAGTGAGGCTTAATAAAGGGGAGGGTGACAGTGAAAAAGTAAGGATACTGAGTGAATACTTCTGCTCAGTATTCTCAAAAGAAGAAGAGGGGGAGGTACTTAATCCAATCAATAGAAGCACTCTGGATGGGGGGTCGATACCAGTCCATTCACTGAAGAAAAGGTTCTGAAAGAACTCCTAAAACTGAAGGTGGGCAAAGCAATGGCACCTGATGGGATTCACCCCAGAATTCTAAAAGAACTAACGGGAGAACTAGTGACACCACTGGCTACCCTTTTCAACAAATCATGGGAGGATGGTGTGGTACCTAAGGACTGGAGGAGGGTGGATGTAATTTCCCTTCACAAAATGGGAGCAAATCAGAGGCAGGAAACTACAAACCTGTTAGTTCGACCTCAGTGGTAGGGAAAATGATGAAATCACTTCTGAAATAAAGAATTGTTGATTACCTAGAGACCAGCGAGGCACAGGACCTAAGGCAGCATGGATTCACACTGGGACAGTCATGTCAGATGAATCTAATAGATTTCTTTGACTGGGTGAGCAAAGTAGTAGGCCAGGGAGGGCCTGTGGACATGGCCTACCTAGACTTTAGCAAGACATTTGACATGGTCCCACAGAAAAGATTAATAAACAAATTAGCCAGCCTGGGAGTGGGTCCGAGGGTGGTAGCCGGGGTAAAATATTTGCTGGACAACAGGACACAGAGGGTAATAGTAAATGGAGTCCACTATGAAGAAAGGAGGGTTACTAGCTGGGTACCGCAAGGCTCAGTACTGGGTCCAGTCCTATTTAATGTCTTTATAAGTGACATTGCAGAAGGACTGGAAGGAAAAGTGTGTCTCTTTGTAGATGACACAAAGATCTGTAACAGGGTTGATACACAAGGTGTGGTGGAAAGGATGAGAAGGGGCTTGACAAGGTTGGAGGAATGGTCAAAAGTATGGCAGCTTAGATTCAGTGCAAAGTAATGCACCTGGGAAACAAAAAACAGGGCAAGAGTACACAATGGAGGGAGGTACTAACAACAACAAAAATGGAAAGGGACCTGGGGGTAGTCATGCCAGATGACCTAAAGGTAAGCATGCAATGTGAGAAGGCAGTAAGGAGGGCTGGGGGGATACTGGGATGTATAAGAAGAGGCATCACCAGTAGAAAACAGGAAGTTATCATCCTTCTGTACAGACAGTTGGTGAGACCCCATCTGGAGTACTGCATGCAGTTCTGGAGATCCCATCTTCCCAAGGACATAGACAGGATGGAGGCAGTCCAGAGGAGGGCAACTAAAATGGTGCAGGGTCTACACCAGAAGCCATATGAAGAGAGACTAAAGGAGCTTAATATGTATACCCTTGAAGAAAGGAGGTAGAGGGGGGACATAATAGAAACTTTCAAGGACCTCAAGGGAATCAAAAGAGTCCAGGAGGGTAGCAATTGTTCAGAAAAAGAGATGTGGAAGAACAAGGGACACAATTTGAAGATAGAGGGGGGACAGCTCAAGGGTACCATGGGGAAGTATATTTTCATGGAGAGGATGGTGGACACATGGAACAGCCTTCTTTAGGAGGTCTTGGGGTAAAAAGCAGTGGTAGAATTCAAGAATGCATGGAACAGACAAAAGGCAATTCTGGTGGGGGGGTAGGAAGAAGTGGGCTGTTGGTTAACTAGGATCTGCAGCTTACCCAACAGGTAGGGAAATGTGTAGACTGGGTGGGCCAAGTGGTCCTTATCTGCCATCAAAGTTTTTGTTTCTATGTAACAGCATCATCCCCCACAACCCCTGCAAACTGTCTCTGATAAGGCCACTCAAGTCTGCTATCCAGCTGCTAATAGGGGAGAGCATAAGACATTAATTCTGTAATAGCATGCCCTCCATACATGAGCAATTCAGGCAGATGGTAGGAAATTAATTTGCCCTGCTCCTCCCTCACTGAATTAGGCTCCTACCATGATGCTGACTAGCTCTGCCCCCCCATAGACTCTGAGATTAATCAGTGCACAACCCCAAAAGTAGCTGTCCCTTGCTCTGAAAAGAGCTCTTCGAAGGACTCCTGGTCAAAGGATGGGGTCCTAAGGGAGGGCTTGGATGAGTCCTCCAAGTCCAATGACTCCTTAAACACTGCCCATGACCCTGGCTTCATGCTGACAATCCAAGGCTTGTCAGAGTGTGAAATTTGTACTGAGAGCCCACTGAAAAGCCCAAAAGTGGGATGCACAGCCTTGGATAAAGCCCTATACAAGGGCTGCAGAGGCTGTGGCTCCACAACAATTGCTGGGGAAACAGGAGTCAGCCTGGCTTGGGGAACCAGCCCAGGCCACAGCACCAGTGACCAAGGGAGTAAGGAGGCCCACTGTGGAGCACTGCCATGGCTGAGAATCCACTGCTGCCAGGCAAGTTCCTTGTTCTGGTGCCACAATTAACAGTGGAGCTGTTCCTCAGCAGAAGATGAGGAAGCGGTGGACGAGGAGTGCTACAGAGCCTCCTGACCAACGGTTTAGAGTGGGACCATTTAGTATGTCAGGAGACCCAAGACTTTGACTGAGAGCCGAATTGGGACCTTGACCATGACTTTGATCAATGATGAATCATTTGTCAGGAGGAGACATGGGGAAAGGCATAGGACACCAAGGAACTGCTGAAGAGTCGATCTCCCAAGGGGAGACAGCCAGATCAGCCTGCCGAACTGGTCCCTCTTGCAAGAAGGCCATAAGAACTGGAATCCTTGAAACAGAATCCTCCCCAGCATCCTCCAACAGCAGGTCAACTGGGATGAGAAAGATCTCGACCTGCTGGTCAATCCGCATCTCAGCCAGCAAACCTGACAGGAACACCATGGGGCCAGCTGCCTGCACCTGAACATCAGAAGTGTCATCCAAAGTCAATGGCTCACAGCTATCGAGTCAGAAGCAGAAGCACTGGAATGTCAGAAGTGAGCCCACTACTGATCCCACGAACTGTGGCGGGACTTCTTGGACTTGGAGTCCTGTGAAGATTTGGACCCTCAGAAAGGGCCCTCCCTGAGAGTAGGTAGGGACTGGCATAAGTCCTTGAACACTCCAGTAAATGAGATGCCCAAGTCCACCGGAACTAAGACAGACGAAGTAGCACTCGAAGTGGCCTGAGCTGTGGCCTCCTCAAAGGCGGCAAGCTGTGCAGCCAAAATGTCCGCCACAAAAATTGGCTTGCGGGTGTTCTTGGACTGCATGGGTTGGTAAAGGACAGTTGCCCGAAACGTGTTAGGTGGGCAAAAAGAATGTTTTTTAATATGGGTGTTTAGAAAATAAAAAAATTAACTTCAATAGTTTGACTGTGGTGTCCTGCTTTAAGTGGTAGTGAGTGCCCGACTTCTATGTGTGGATTAGAACTTAATGGATGGGTTCATACCTCTCAACCTTTCTTCACCAAAATGTGTGACACGATGTGTGACAAATGAGCAAAATGTGTGACATATCATCCAACATGGCACTGGAAGCTCAGAACACTATAGCTATCAGTGCAGTAATGTTCATAATGTTTTTGTATAACTGAGCATAATAGATTATTATGAATTTCTGCTTTAAAGTCTCAGTGAGGAATGTAGAATATCGCCTTCCCCATGATGGACAAAGGGTTTCTGAGAGGTAAAATGAGTGATGTACCTCATAATGTGTGACAGTTGAGAGGTATGGATGGGTTCTGCTAGTCCGGGTGACCCAAGATGAGGCGGGCATAATGGTTCTTCAACATGGAGGGCTGAAAGGTCTGGCACAGGCCACAAGCCTGTGGATCATGCTGTGGCCCACAAACAACAGACGTGCTCGGAGTGTGGATCAGTGTAGACATTTTTGGAAGGCATTTCATGCACCACTTGAAGCAAGGACCCAATATGGGTTCCTCACCTTCCATGTCAGAAATAGAACAAAGTAAAATTCTGAAATGAAATGACTTACACCTAGCACAGCGCTGCTAAGGTGGAACCTGATACTTTCATCAGAAAGAAGGATCTGATGTCATGGGGCGATGCTAAGGAGGATAGTACTTGGGTTAGTGGGAGAAGCTAGCTTGAAGACCTTCCGGCAAGTTTTAAATGGAAAGGAAGTACTGACGGAAGTGTGGCTAGTGCATCATATCCATGTCCCTAGAACAGGAATTCCAGGTTGTCTGAGTGAACAACTGCTGGACATCAAATCAAAACGTGCCTCTCATTGTTCTGTGCATTCTTCATTTTTACATCTCCCAAGAGTTTCTACATAAGCCGGTCAGCCTACTTTTGCCTATTCCACAGCTTCCATTTGGAATGAAATTCCAGATCAAATTAAATGTTTATCTTCATTCAGAACTATCTCAGCAGCTTTATTTTCTCACTTTAAAAATGCACGTGTCTGCACATATTTTAAATGTACTTTTATTGTGTTTGTAATTCGGGCATATTTTTTGTACTAAACTTGGCGTGAAATATTGATTTGATAAATCTGTATCTTGTGTTGTAATCATTTTGTTTGGACCTCAGGTCATGCCTGAAAAAGGAAAGCATTCCAGGGTGCTTACCTGATAAAATAAATTAAATTAAATTAATTGAGGGCCGGCCCACCGGTGCAGCGCTAGCACTACCGCTTGCAACGCTGGCGATCAGGGTTCGAGAACGAACCTGGATCACTTAAGGGCCAGCAGGGGGTAGGAGGATTGAGCACCTAGGTATGTTCTCCTCCTCCAGGGAGGGAAGGTTTTGCTGCCACTGTGACACTGCCACCTGGGTGCCATTAGTGGAGATGCAGCTGGGAGCACCATGTGGGAGGGGAGAACATCAGCAGGGGTCCAGAGTGGCATCACGTTTCAGTGTGCGCCTTCTCCATGGACTCCATTGCATGATGCCATCCTCAGGGAGGGGAGCAGAATGAAGCAAATAGCTCTGCTTCCTTGCCCGGTGCCAGTATCCCCATGATCGGAAGTGGCCAGACACCAGTGTTGATTGTTGGGGAAGGAATGAGCCAGCCCCCTTCCCTGCTTGAAGAAACAAATTGTGACAGGATGGGAGTAGCTCCATCTGGGATGCCAATGAGCAGTAGAGAGTAAGGGGGCATCCAAAATGCATTGATAAAAAAATAAGAAATTAAATTACCTCCTTCCAGCCTATCTAAGCAGACGTCTAAACAAACCCATCAGAAATACCAACTGCAGTTTCAGGCTAGAGATCTCTTTCATACATCCCAAGGATGTGCAAATCCTTTTTATGAAAATGCCTTTGCCGTAACATCACCAACAATGTGGAATTCACTGAAACCAAAAACTTAAGATCCTTTTGACAGGGCATGTCTGACTATCTAAAAAGCCAATGTGACTGCTAGACACTTCTTTGCTTTCCTATATCTCCCCGCCAACCTGCATCTGTCTGGAACCTTTTTACATCTGTATATAATGTTGTCATATGATTCCAGTCTTTGCAAACAGATTTTAACCAATGTTGATAAATTGTGTTCTCTGTAACTATGCAACTGTTAAGCATTGACTCTGTTGCTGTTTTAGTTCTTCTGGCCTTTCCGAAAAATAAGTATTACACCTAAATGATGCTCTCTTTCTGTGTACAATTCTACATAAATAAAAATGAGATAGTTAAATGCTACTGGAATTCAAACAGGTCTGTGCAGATATGAACGTTCCCGCCACCCTAGGGAAAATGAAGGGGCCTGCAAACACTCTGAACTTCCTGGAGATCGAGATTGCAATCCTGGTTGTCAATGGACAAAGCTCAGAAATTGCAAGCCTTGTTGGTGTGGGCCAAGGTGGCCTCCATGATACTAACATACTAACATACTAAAATGCCAGCAGAATAGGCCTAATGGTCTCTTGAGTCTGCTCGATTTTCAGAACCTGCACTGAGGGCCGATTTTTGTCTCCCCCCCTTCCCCTTGGGTTATACTGTCCCCAGTCCCAGATGTTCCACCTGTATTGTGCCTGGTCAGATTTACCCTTCCCCTGTACCTGTTCCATCCCCTCTTAAACCTGTCCACAGTCTCCATCTCTACCAACTCCCTGGGCAGTGCATTCCATGGCTACACCACCCTTTCAGTGAAATAACATCTCCTCCTCGCCCCTCTGAGCCTGCTCCCTTCCAGCTTACACCCATGACCTCTTGTTGCCCCACCCTCCTTTCTTTGGAGCACCCTGACTGGGCCTCTTTTATTGATCCCTTTCATGTTCTTAAAGACCTCTATCATGTCCCCCCCGTCCCTCCTCTCCTCCAGGGTGTACATGTCAAGCTCCTTAAGCCTTTCCTCATAGGTCCTCTCCCCCAGGTCCCAGATCATTTTGGTTGCCCTCCTTTGAACCCTCTCTAGGAGTGTAATGTCCCTGTTTAAATGTGGTCTCCAAAATTGTACACATTACTCAAGGTGTGGCCTAACCAAGCAGTTGTACAGTGGAAGGATCACTTCCACCTTTCTGGACGTAATCTCTCTGGCAATGCATCCCAGCATCCTATTTGCCCTTGCCGCTGCCCTCCTACAGGTCTCTGAGTTGTTCATTTTGAAATCTACCACTACCCCCAGGTCCCTCTCACCCTCCATGACCTAAATCATGTCTCCTCCAAGGGTATACCCCTGGCCTGGATTTCTGACCCCTGGTGCAGAACCTTGCACTTTCTCGCATCAAATTTTAGTTTCCATTTTCCCGACCACCTTTCCAGGGCTTCCAGGTCCTCCTACAAGGCCACCCTCCCCTCCTTCCCAGCCACCACTGCACCTAGCTTTGAGTCATCTGCAGAGAGACTCATCTCACTCCTGATCCCCCTCCTGATGTCTGAGATATAGGCATTCAACAAGAGTGGCCCCAGCACTGACCCCTGGGGAACCCCACTAGTAATCCACCTTGGGGATGAGGCTAACCATCCAACCCCCACCTTCTGAGTACGCTCAGAGAGCCAATTTCCTATACATCTTAGCAACTGTCTCCCTACCCCCATTTCCTTCAGCTTAGCCAGCAGGCCACTTTGGGGTACCGAATCAAATGCCCTGCTAAAACACAGAAAGAGGACGTCCAATGGCCTACCCTGGTCCTGGACCCTCATCACCCAGTCATAGAACTCAACAAGATTTGTCTGGCATGATCTTTCCGTGATGCAGCTGAAGGAGGTGCAGTGATGGCTGGGCCTTCTTAATGTTGCTTGCAGTGCAGAGGCTCCAAGGTGGGCCTTTACTAGGGCATAGTCCAAGGCTGTTGTTGAATGCTGTTTCCCACATTACTGGGTGGACATCAGTTCGGGGTGCAGAGGGATCTGGCAGTTGGCCATTTTCTCTAGGGTGATCCAATCAGGTATCAATGAGGCAGGAGGAGTGGGCCCACTCCAATGAAATCTAGATGTTCATGGATGCAGCCAGGAGTGCTGAATTGTGGGGTGTACTTGGATGGCAAACGGGTGATGAAAAGCAACCCCACTAATGGGTTGTCCAGGGCTTTTATAAAGACATTACCTTTCTGAAGCTTTTCCCAGTTGTGGTGGCCACCTGGGTTTGGAGAACTCCTTAACAACATGCATGTAAGATGCTAGTCAGATAACAGGGAAGTAACAGGTTATTAACAAGCTGACTGACCCTCCTATTTAGGGTGTTAGTGTTCTGCTGCTTGGAATGTAACCTATCCTTCAGGGTAAGGAATATCAAGAGATACAATGGAAATACTGCTGATGCTCTTTCTCATTTTCACTGTCCAGGTTCTCAGAGTAGGCCCCGCATGCAGATACAGAAAGGACCCTATCTGTGGGAAATTGGGTGGTGTAAGCTGATGCTCTATAGACAAGCATGCTCTGGTAACATCATGAAAACAGTGGAGTTTTCCATGAGGGTCTTTTATTGGTTAATGGGTAGGTGTTACCTTCAGGTAAGGTGGCTGTTACCAGTGGCTATTGTGGTAATATGTATTGTACAACTGGAGGAGGAGGAGTTGGTTCATGCAGTGGGTGCATCGCATATTAGGGCTATTGAATTCATGAGTAAGTAAGTAATGATTTTATTGTTCCGCTAAAAAGCCATTACAATATTCTAAAAGTATACATACAGTACAATATGTGTAAGTCCACATTTCATATAGCAAACACTTAATTAAAACATCTAACAAGTGAAAGCACCATTAAGTCTTCACATCCATATCATATTCATATTCATATTCACAATAACAAATTTGTCACATTGATAATTGATAACACTGGCATGTTGTAACTACCAGAAAAGTGCCATATGCAGTTATTCATTACTATGGCTAATAACATACCTGTTTTCAATAAATACTATTTTCAGTTGCATAGTATAAGCTTTAGCCCCCCAATAGGAGCAAGGCTTATCATCCACTTCCACCCCAAATCAGGTTTATTACCAGTCTGCAGAGATATTCATGCATAGAAATTAGAGAGATTAAGCAGATCTCTAGGTCTAATTTACAGAACACCTAAATTACAAGTATACCCACCCCCTTAACAAGTTACAGAGGCAGCCTGCAACACTCGCTAGCTCTGAGCCTCCATCCATCACCAAGATAGCAGGAATTATAAACCAGCAGCAGTCAAGAACCACATCTGGGTCATCTTAACCTTGCATGCTTTCCTGTAAGCACACATTTACTTCATTTTCAGACACCAGTTGCCTCTTATGGGACCTAGTGAGGGCATGTATAATACACACCCATTTAGCTTCAGGCCTCTATACAGACCAGGTGTCAACTCACGAAGATACTACTGTGAATCATACATAATTACATACATTAGTCAGATGACCCATTAGGAATTACCCTATTGCCAGTTATACCTGACCTTCTTAATAATTACTTGGAGACATCTAGCCACAAATAGTGCTCCCTACCTCTGCTTAATGCCAAATATGGTATTATTTACAGACCTGCAAAAAAAAAACAGTATTCACCTCAGGTCGCTGTGATCAGCCTTTACCCTCAAAAACCAAAACATTTTGCTCCGCTAACTAGCATACTTTCCTGATATTGGGCATAAGGCCAAGACACAGCCTCCTCAAGCATTCACTAAATCAGCTTACTCTGACCCACAGAGCTCATCCTGCCAAATCATATAGCAAACCACCAATGCCCACCTGGAAACCAGCAGGGTACACTGGCACAAAAGGCAAATCCTTCAGAAGTATCATGCAGTGCATACTGCCCCATACCCCTTGGACCTCTACCTAGCCTACTACTCTGAAAGGCCATACCTGAGATGCTTAATTTGACTACATGGTATGGGAAGGTCCTGTCTGGTTTTACACCATGCTCCAGTTGTGCCTACTTGTTATCAATGGGACACACCAGCCTTGGAGGACAATTAATTGAGTCACCATGCAAAGCATGCTGCTCCGTGGCCCAATAATCCCCCATCCAGTCACTCCTATCAGCTACTTTTAAGGCACCAAATGGGGCGGCATGTCACATTCTAGGACCCACCATTATCCATCATGTCACACTTATGCCTACCTGACGGTCTATCGGACATGTTAGCAGTATAGCTCGTCCATGGGGCACCATGCGACTCATGCCACTCCATGAATCCCTGGAAATGACCTTAATCCAGTCACTCCTACTAGCTACTCCTAGTGCACACCTGGTTGCAATAATATTGGTAGGACCTCTCATTAGGGCATTTTATCTTGACAAAACTGTGCCATGTGATTACAGCTCCTTAAGGTCATTAATCAGATCATTATTCTACAGGGTGCTTTAACACCTCTTTGCTTAATCTTAGATGTATACTTAACCACTTAATATAATGTGGACAACTCTAATGAAGTCCTAATGAAAAAATTCTCATACTTTGTGGTTTATAAATTAAACAAATAAAACATAAATAAGAAAACTTACATATTAAACAGGCTCCCTAATTATACACAACATTTATATTTTTATGCAGTAAAGCACATTAAATTTACTCATATAAAGGGCTATTCAGAAAATCGAGTAATGTCTCAAAAGGACTCAGAGTACCGGGAAGCAAGCACCCCAGCAGTTCATTTTATCATTGTCATTTGGAGCTCAAGTTTTGGGAATACTTGTCCCTTTCCATATACTAGCGGGTGTTAACACACAGCTCCTTGCCCAGAGTCCAAAAGTAAATCCAGCAGTTAACGCGTAAGTTGAAGCAAATTCTAAAACCATTTTTTTTTTCCATTTAATCTTTATTGAGAGTTTCAATACAGAGAACAAATCATAACATAAATATCTTGGTACAAACATATGAGGTAATGATATACTAATGATCTGCTCTCACCCCACCCAGACTCCCTCCCTCCACCCCAAACCCCACTCCCACCCCCAAACCCACCCCAAAATCCTGACACAGCATCATGCAACCCCATCCACACCTCATGGCATGGAATCCTAGACCCTATACATTTAAAGAGTATAGGGTTTGTATAGGGCCCCATACCTTATTAAATTTCTTTACTTTATTGTGGAGGCTTGCTATAATCCTCTCTGTTCTAAGGTTGGCGAGAAATTCTTGGAGCTATTCAACATACGTTAACTCTTCAGAATCTTTCCAATGCCTAAGGACTACTTTTTTAACAGATAATGATATTAATGCCATGTGATATTTTCTGCTCACTACTGAGATGCTGGAAAAATCCCCTAGGAGACATATTTCAGGTGTGAACAGATCAGCCAGGCCTAAAAGAGGATCTGCTTTTTGTTTAATTGCAGTCCAAAGAGGAACAACTTTAGAACAGTTCCAGAAGATATGGAGGAGGTCCCCACGAAACAATTGGCATCTTGTACAAAGACAGGAGGGCACAATACCTAGCCTGGCCAGTTTTTGCAAGGAAAAATAAATGTTGTGTAGGATCTTGAATTGCATTAACCTCAGTCCATCCTGTAACAAGAATCTGTGGCAATTTTGCCATAAAAGGGACCAATCCAAATCCTTGTCAGGAAAAAGAGAAGACTAAAAGGCGAATGGGGCAAAATTATCAGGATAGGCCCAATTAAACAGAACTTGGTATATCTTGGATACCGCATGTGCTGAGCCAGCCATATCCATTAAGGTGGTTTGAAAATAAATATGGGCAACCGGTGGAGGAACCGATCCCATAACCTTCAGTAAAAGGTGACGGAGCTGTAAAATTTTAAAAATGTCAACGCGAGGTATTGAGAACTTGTGCATAATCTTGGCTGCTGTACACCACTGCCTAACAACTGAGATAAAATCTTCAAGCTGACGATTACATAATTGGAGGAGCCAACTGGATGATAGGGTCTTGCCCTCTAGTTGGAAATTAGGATTTCCTTTTATAGGTCGGGCTATATCTTTGATGTTGTCGTATTTTAAAAATGCACACAATTGAGAGTGGGCCTTGACTAAGACTGCTATAGGGGAATTACGAAGAGATACTGGAAGGGATCCTAGTTTAGAGTATAACATAGCATTTGGGGAATAACCATGTCTTCTAATACTAGCTAACTCCACTTTTAACCAAATTGGGGTGTATGGGGTCTGATCCAAAATTTGTTCGGGGACCAGCCACCCAAGATATTTATTATCCTGACTGGCCCAGTAATACAACCCGATATGCGGAAGCCTCAAACCGCCTTTTACCTTGGGGGCAGCTAGTTTGTGAAAGGACATTCTGGATTTTTTATTCCCCCAAATGAAGGCAGAAATCACACCATGCACCTTTTTAAACCAGGACAGAGGGAGCCCAATGTTCAACATACTGAGGGGATAACAAAGTCGGGGAAAAATATTCATTTTAATTAAATTAATCCTACCCCAGAGGGAGAGGGAGAGGGAAAGCAGGGACCACCGATGAAGATCTTGATCTATATTATGAACCAGGGAGTCTAAGTTTAATTTCTTAATGCGAGTAACACTCTGTGTTAGGACGAGCCCTAGGTATGTGATGGAATCGGATTTCCAAGCGAGCCCGAAGCGGGAAGTATCCTGTTTATGGACTCTATAATTGAGGGGAAAAACCACTGTTTTACTTATGTTGAGTTTATAATTAGAAACTTTGCTAAAACCATCTATTATCTTAAGAACAGAGGGGATAGATGAAGCTGGATGCGTAATTTGCAGCAGGAGGTCGTCAGCATACGCTGCCACTTTAACAACCTGTCCATTCAAAGAAATACTGAAAACATCCTGCGCTCTGATTAACCTCCTGATAAGGGGTTCTAAATATATATTAAAGAGCAAGGGGGAAAGAGGACATCCTTATGTAGTTCCCACATGTAATTCGAAGGAGTTTGAAATTACTCCATTGCAGGAGATTTTAGCTGAGGGAGATATATATAACGAACTAATCCAATTCCGAAATTTTAAGGGGAAACCAAACACCTCCAATACTGCAAATAAATAACTCCAATGAACCCTATCAAAAGCCTTCTTGGCATCCAGGGAGACCAACGCCATAGGGTGGATAGCCTCCCCAGAGGCCGAGAAGACATGAGCCAAGGTCCGGAGGTGGTCCACCAAGGATCTTCCTTTCATGAAACCTACCTGCTCTGGCCCAGTTAAGAAAAGAAGGACAACGCTCATGCAGTCGGCTAACAATTTAGCTAAGATTTTAATATCGTGGTTAAGGAGAGAGATTGGTCTATAACTAGAGACCAAATCATGCGGCTTATCAGGCTTAAGCAACAAGACAATCAAGGCCTCGAAAAGAGATGGGTCAGAGTTCTGCCCAGTGAGAAGAAATTGAAAAAGTGGTGAAAGTATGGGAATCAATTGCCTGGAGAAAGTTTTGTAAAAATTTGAGGAAAACCCGTCAGGGCCTGGAGTTTTATCAGATGGGAGGGACTTAATTACCCCTTCTATCTCACCGTCAGAAATCGTGGATGTATGTGTAGCCTGTTAAGATTTGGTGAGGGAAGGTAGTTGCAAATCTCTCAGATACTCCTGCAAATAATCCTCTGAAGGGGGATTTACCATGGGACCATATAATTCCAGAAAATAATTGGTAAATTCCTCCACAATCTCTGACGGTGAAGTTCTGAGGGAATTATCAAAGAGAGAGCGAACCGCTGCAATGAACCTGGCAGAATCCTGCTGTTTAACACGCATCGCCAACATCCGACCCTCCGTTTCCCCTTGATCAGTGTACGCAGCCTTTGTTCTTAAAATTGCCAATTCTGCTTGTTCCCCTAACAGGCTGAGATAAGCATCTCTGTGCCTAACAAGATCTTGTCTATAATTATCCGAGGAGGTTGGAGACAGATTGGACTCCATATCCCGAATTTGTGTTGGGAGAAAGGAGATTCGGTTTTCTCTTTCCTTTTTCCTTTTCGACGTTAGGCCAATAATGACCCCCCTCAAATATGCCTTAAGTTCCTCCCATTCCACATCCGGCTGCCCAGTAGAGTTATTATTTATAGTCATAAACTGCTCTATTTGGGGTGCTATATATTGGACCATTTTCTCACCCTTCAATATTTGGTTATTCAACTTCCATCTACCTCCTTTTTTGGTAAGGATGACACTGTTAACAAACAAGTGACTGCCGATTGGTCCAAAGGTGGTCCGGCCACTATGCTAGAGTCCAGGACCCCTGGTAACAAAGTTTGGAAAATTAAAATGTAATCAATTCGTGAGGAGGTTCCGTGCACCCGAGAAATAAAGGTGTATTCCCTCTCATTGGGGTGGAGCACCCACCATACATCACAGAAGCCTGTGGAATCAAGCAAATCTCTAAGAGCCCTTTGGGCGGGGGAGAGGCCTTTACGAGACTGACCCAACCTATCCACCGAGTGGTCAAAGACAAGACTGAGGTCACCCCCTAAAACTATAGGGATACCTAAAAATGGGATTAGGGCTTCCAATATCAGAGCAAAAAATTCAGGTGTGTCTATACTGGGACCATAAACACTGCCCAGGACAATATCGAGAGTATACAATCTACCATGCACTAATAAAAACCTGCCCGAGGGGTCACAAACAACCTAGAGAGATTTAAAGGGGACCGATCTATGTAAAAGGATCATGACTTCTCTACTCTGGGTTGAGCCTTCCGCAGCGAAGGCTTGTCCCACTTGTTGGCGTTTCATTTTGTCAGCCTCGTCATTAAGCAAATGCGTTTCCTGCAAAAACATGATTTCTGCTTTCAAATGACTTAGGTACTTCAGTATCTTATATTGCTTAGTCTTGTGGATTGCCCCTTTCACATTCCAAGTAACAAGCTGAATAGTTCTAACCATCGTCTTTATCAACAATCAAAAACTTGTAATTTTTAATTTTACCCCCCAATTTTTCCACTTGTATTTTGGTTAGATGCCATTTGTACTTATATATATCATTGATACCATACCTTCTACAGAATGTGCTGTGTCCTTTTACCCTCCCCCCATCCCTACCACCACCCCTTTTAAACCCATTAATATCCCACCATAAAATCCCCTTACTAACCCCCATGCACACTTAACTCCCCTCCGCCCAATTCCACCCCTACTAGTATGGTACATGATGACCAGCAAATCCAAATAATCTTCCTCCACCCAACCCCCCAACCCACATAAATGAAACATCCAGTTCACCGTTGATCCTTTACTAATTAAACATTTAACTTCCCTTAACAAAGAACATTATACATCCACTTAAATCTTTCTGGAGACTTAATATGCATTATGCTTCCCTTAATGTCTCAGAGAAGATACCCAAAATAAACATTTGTATTAAATTAAATACCTCTTATTCAGCACCCGTAAAGGGATGGCAAAAGCCTAACAGTGCTAACATTATACTAGAAAGAAAAAACTTCTAGCACTCCCTGGCAGCGCTACTGAAACCTGCAAACCCAGCGAGTGGATGAAAGATTTAAACAGTCACCCCACTTCAATGAATTAAAGTATTATTAGGCCCCCTCCCATACTAGTAAAACACATATGCCAGTGCTATGTTAGAAAGCATTTACTAACTGGGATGAAAGGGAAAAAAAGGGGAGGAAAAACCCCTTACAGAGACCGTGTAGCGATCGCGTATTCTGTGGCCATATTATGGCAAGCGAAAGCTACTCCTTGCCTGGTTACGTCTGAAAAAAGGCAAGTCATTGCATAATAAGACTAACTTCACTGAGCCTTAGAAGATGTATGAAAACAACATAAGTTGCCATTTACTATCCCGGCATCAGACTTTAACACACCCAGTCACCCCACTCCATCAACCAAAGGACCCAGAAATTAGGGACAAATAAATGACCCCCATACAAGCCATGAGTAGGAGCTACTAAGAAATTCGAACTCCAACAATTAGTGAAAGACTTCTTATTTCCAAACTTCAAATGACATATCTTAGAAGTGGCACCCTACCCTCATAATGTGGACTTCCACATTTAACATCGTGCACAGCTTTGAGGTTGATCATCCCCCCCCCCCCATATTATGGAAAAACAAAGGACTGGTTAATTAACTGAGAGACTTATAACTTAAAACATAAAACAAGAGCCAAAACCAGAGGAGGCAGCCCACGCAAAAACAAACTAGTCTGACCATCCATATGAAGAAAGATATTGTTCTTTTGAGACTCCAAATGCAGTCAACGAGTGCCGAAACAAGTTACAATTCGCACCAGACCTTAGGGAAGAATACAGTGATCTACTACCACAAACTAAAATAAAATGTCCACTGGGATAGCCAGTTCAGTATGTTAAACAGTACAGACCCAGTTTTCATGTGGTTTTAAATAATTCATGGAGCGCTTCCTTAAGCCCTGCTGCTGCCATCTCCACATCTTCGTAGCTCGTCCAGGTACCGCCGAGAAGCATTTGAAGTCTGGCAGGAAAGCCCATTCTAAATTTAATGCCAGCGGCAATCAGCTTGGTTACTAACTTATGAAATGTGGCTCATTTCTGGCTCACCAAAAGTGGCAAATCTTGCACCACCCGGAGTTTTCTACCTTCCCACTCCAATTCTCAAGCATCTCTGGCTTTGTGCAGGAAATGTTGACATTCCTGAAAGTTCAAGAACCTAAATATAAAGGGCTGGGGGGCAGCTCCTTCATGTGGGAGGGGTCGTACCACACGGTGGGCTCTCTCTCAATAGTATACCTTGCCCCATAGGGAGAGGGCCCTGCCACCTTCTCAGTAAACTTTTGGGCAAACTTGACCGGATCGGAGCCCTCTTCTCTTTCCGGTAAACCTATTATCATGGCATTATTGCACCGACTATGCCCCTCAAGGTCCTCGATCTTACTTTCCAGCTTCGCCAGATGTTGCTTGATCACCACCTGCTCCAGCTCCACTTTACTCTGCTTCTTTTCCATGGAGTGTAAGCGCACTTCGTTGTCGGCTGTCCTCCGAGAAAGATCTTCTAATGCACTTGAAATACTCTTGGTCTCCCCTGCCATGTTCTGCATATCAGCCTTAAAAGGCTGAAATTCCTCAAGAAATCTGGAGAGATTTAGGGGTCTGAATCTGTGTTAGCAACATTTGTAATCTGCGATTGCTGCAAGGAGGAGGTCCTGGCTTTTTTAGAGGCCTTCTCCGGTGTTGTCGGGGGGGGGGTGCTTAGCTGGAGCTTTTTTCATTTCTACATCCATCCATGCTTTAATAACAAAACACCCGCTACCAGGGGGGATTTCCATTAGTAATTCGACAGTGAACCACACACAAAAACGGAGTTTTAATCACAATTTGGAGGGCGGGAAGTCGGAGCACTTGGAGAAAGGACTCATCCGGCGCGCTGCATCATGTGACTCCTCCAAAACCATTTATATAAGTATAGCTCCTTTAGATACAAATAGAACATAGGTAAGGCATGTATAAATCTTTTGCCCAAAAAAATCCAACTCCATAATAAGAAGTTCCACAAACTGGGCCAAAAAAACTTTCCTCGCAGGTCTGCATCATTATTTTACAACCTGATGTAGCTACCTGCGCAATACCGTACCTCCGTATAAACAGGCAAACTTGCCCCCTTACATTCAGTCTTTCTATTAAGCTAAATAGCTAGACTTTACATCCTTCGTCAGGTCACCAAACTTCAAACAAATCTTCAGGTGGGCCCCAGACGGGCTCTCCTCATCTCGTCCCTATATCACTGCTAAAGCTCCATAGGATTCAGCCGTCTTGTTCTCCTAAAATGAAAACAGAAAAAAAAAAACGCTCCACTGAGCGTAGTAAATTCTGGCAATTAATTAATCACCCCAGCCCTTAGGCAATGTTAGCATACCTTTGCCTGAGCTGAATCTTGCCTGTTGACGTTTAACATGCCCTTCCATATCCATATATTAAATTCAAGCTCACAGATCGTCTCAGCAGAAGCCATTCAAAACTCTGCTCTAGATTATCGCTCCAACTGGTCATCTCCACCAAAAAACTTCTCCATACTTGACCGAGTGCCGAGAAACATCACTTCCATACCATTCAATAAAGAAACACTCTCCCAAATGTTGGCCACTTAAGTAGTAACTCACCATACTTTAGAGTTAAGCGTACTGGCTCTATGGCCAGAAAACCAGTTTTAGCACAATACTAGGCAGTAGCTGGCTGTAGCTAACATTTAGAAACTGCAAATTGTATAAGAGAAGAGCTAAAACAAGGCAAGTTTCATTCACAAAATCTCTTATAGGTAAATTGAAATAGGAGTAAAAGAAAAAACTTTAAAATGCCAGAATGCCGAAGCTGTGGAAAGAGGAGCAGACCAGCGATGCAACGATGCAGCCATCTTGCTGCCCCGCCTCCTGCTCTCTCAAAAACTGAATATAGTTTCTTCACGCCATGAGTAAGCTAATGGCTGTCTTCATCTCTTAGAATTCTATGATGGTCAGGAAGATCAGTCAGGGCTGGGACAAGGGAAGGCTTCTGAGTCCTGTATGTTCATTTCCACCCCATTGTTGGGGGACTTGGTACCCTGTTTAAACACTGTATGCACATCTGTATATAAGGCCTGTTAGTTCAGGGCGGCAATTTCCTATTATTGTTATTTGCAGCATTCTGGGCAGGAGATGTGATGATGTAATCATGTGCCATGGGGACATCCTTTGAATTATTGAGTTTAGAGGACATAAATATATACTCATGTGGTCTCTCAATCATACTTTACTGCACCTAAACAGACATGGAAGAGGTAGGCTGTGTGTTCCACAGTACAAGGTAGGGGCACACTATGTAAAGTATGAGGTGTAGAGGAGTTTCTAGTAAATAGACTGCCCAGATTATGTCTGTTCCTCCTTCTCTATGGAAATGAGAAGCTACTGACATTGAACCAGGTAGTAGCCATCACCAAGAGGGCCACAGCTTTCCTGGGCAAGTACCCATTCCAGTACAGTATACACTCATTTTGAACTGGAGTAGCCTAAGAGGTGTAAGCAGCTGGGCTGAATGAACTTAGCATGATAGGATCGTCAGATGGGGCTCTGCTAGATGCAGGTCATGTATATGGCAGTAACATGACTGACTTAAACTTCTGCCATTTTTGGTTCCCACAGCTTCTGGATGCCAGCATTTGATTTTGATCTGCTGGCAGTCCTTCATGCATTGGTCTGGGAACCAAACAGTAGTTTACCTTGTGAGGAATCAGCTGAGCCTTAACCCAGTGGCAGCAAGGGTGAAATTATTGTGAGCATGAGGTTTGAGGTGGCCACAACTCTGCATACTCTATGGGCAAAATGGAAGGAATGTCATGCCCCAGGTATCCTACTATTCTACATGGGAGGGAACAACTTTAAGGCACGACCCTGAAATAAGGTGTAGTTGCAGGTGCAAGAGTTCTTGCCGTGGTTCAGGAGACAGTGCCTGAATACCCTACCGGTGTTCTGGGAAGTGATCCTGAAGAGGGTCTCATGCCGCACCATTCAGCAAGAATGTCATGGACAAAATGAGAAAGCATTTCAACTACATAATGAGGGTTACCTTTAAAGTGGTAGGGGGGTGAGTACTATAGCACCCAGTTATCATCATAGACTGCTCGGGGTCATACTGATCAGACAGGGTGCACCTATCAGATGTAGGTGTGGACTTGTTTTTACTGTCTCTCAAGGGCTACAATGGAGCTCTGCCTTAGAGGGAAGCCAAGCTTCATATAATAGAACTGAAGGTGTTGTTAGTGGTCCTTTGGGGTTATGGAGACTGTGACAGCAGCTGGGAACAGAAGTGGTGACAAGAATGACTCAGCAGCCGATTCAGGAATGCCTGATTGGTAAGAATGATTGTAGGATTAAAAAAACAGGTAAGATTTGGGTAGCATGGATCCTCAGTTTGCATTACGGTGGGGTGAAGGATACCAGTTTTACATTGGAGTTCTATCATTATAGGAGCTTTGGTTTTGTAATGCAAAGCCAAAAATCCATGATAGGGAACAGGTGCACTTGATAAAGTGACTTGAGCCATGAACTGAAAAAAAGGCACTCACCACCTCAAGGAAAAAATGCCAGTTAAATGAAGATAAAGTGCATAGATATCTTTATTTAAGTGACACCAGTAACAGAGATCCATTGCTACAAAACCACCTGATACTTCTCATGTCAAATGACTTTGAAAACCAACATTTGACACAAAACACATCAGGGGATTTAGCAGCAAAGGTCTTCTGTTGTTGCTGTCACTTAAATACAGATATTGCTGCACTTTCTCTTTGTTTATCTGTTTTTTTTTCACTTGAGGTGGTGAGTGCCCAGTTTCTCTTCAATTCATAGGAGCTGTGGTATGCATCAGAATTAAAATCCTAGTTATTTATGGCAGGCTAACCTCTCCACCTGCAGTTGGTTACTTCTCCATTCACACAGCACAGCATAGTAACACTAATTTTAAGCATTTCTGCATTAATCACATCATGGTGTGGGTTGTAATACTGCTCTTCAACTCACCATAATTGTTTTTTTGAAATACTGCCTGCCAGCAATTAAGGCATGAATGCTGGTTGTATAAGGCTGCAAGCATAAGAGCATGTTTTAGGTTAAATGAAATGAAAATGCAGTAGAAATGGAAGCATATAAATTTATCCAATTCTGTTACACTCACCTGTTTGGTTGGCAACCTCTTCCACAGAGCACAGGGTGCAGTCATAGCAGCAGATTGGTTGTCCCTGTCGTGAAACTTTTCTGTACCCAAGAGGGCAGCTCTCACTACACACAGAGTGAGGCACCTGGGAAACAGTAACAAGAACAAAGGGAAGAGTGCAGAATTATTAATATCTCAGTATAAAAGACTTGTACAGTATTCAATGTTATAGGGAGAAGAAGATTCCAAAACCTCAATGTCACATGTCTGCAGTAAGTTATTTCAGGCTGTCACCCTAACTCTGTTGCATGGCAAGTAGTAAAAATAAGTATAGGTTCTGCATTTAAAGGGCATAGGAAATTATTTTAGTTACTTACTCTCCCATCTTCTTTTCCATACAAGTTATGTGTTTTGATATGCTTTGACCAATTTGTGATAAATATTCAAGCTTTGAGGTGCCCTCAGGGATAGAGTTCTACTCTCCTCACCCACTACTACTCTTTCTTTTCATATTTCTAAGACATTCCATGCTACCAATGACACCATTCCATGATATTTATCCGAAAGGCATTTAAATGAGTTATTGATTTAATAGAATGTTCAGGCAGTATGAAAAGAGATAGAAGCAACTGTTGAGGAGAGTGGGATCTAGGATAGTTACAAAGGCAAAACAATTAGATTACTAATTCAATAAAAAAAGGTAAAAAAATATCAGAACATTGTCTAGACACTAAAACGACAACAGGTTGGCATTTAGAGATGTAAAATCAGTTTCCTATCTCCTTTAATGAACTGTTCAGGAAAATCAAATTAAAGAAATTGGATTTTTATCTTTGCCCTCTGCAGTAGTTGTTACCCTGTTACTGCCCCCTTAAAAGTAGTGACACCAATAGTCAGGTGCTCCCCAACATAGCTGCTAGTGCCTCCTGGCCCCCAATAGTAGTGGCACCTGTGGTTGGGCTCCCAACCTCACTGCTGACATTCCTGCCCCTCCTACAATAGTGACATTAATTATTGGTTGACAACCCCACTTCTGGTAACCCCTTCCTAGCAATAATAATGACATTGGCAATTGGATGCTCAATTCCACCACTGATATCCCAAAGCACTAACATTGCCAGTGGTTGGGTGCCAAACCACACCTCCAGTGCCCTCAGCAGAAAACTCTTCTCCCCACACATTGCCTGGAAAGTCCTATTCATAGGTTTCACAGGTGAGTATGAGTTCAAGGAACAGGCCCATGATTGAACTCGCCATCATTTGTCTAATATTGGTAATGATATTTCTTGTCTTCCATAAATAAATCCAGATCATTTTTAAAAGAATCAATACTATTGTTCAAGACAACATGTAAAGGTAGGGAATTTCACTTATTGGGCACTCTCTGAGTGACAAATTGTTTTCTATGTGTGGTTTTACAAATCTCCACATATAGACTAAGATTATGTGATCTAGTATTTGTTGTTGAAAGATGTTTCATTAAACAGTTTGTTTCACAAAAGTAGTTCAACATAACATGATTTGTAGGCCCAACACATATCTCCTCTGAAAAACCTGTATTGTTGTGAATATAGTCCCAAATTTCTGAGTCTATTCCCATAGTCTAGATGTGCTACCTTAGCTACTGATTTTGTCAGTCTTCACTGTATTACTTTCTATCCTCCCTTCCCCATCCAACCCATAGAATCCAATCAACTCCCACCCTTACACATTCTCTAGCACCCATGCCATACTCCTGCCCCATGGCCACCCTGGTACATTTATTGGTCCCATGGTGGGGCGACCAGCAAGTCCTACCTCCAACCAATATTAATTAAAATAAAAGACTCATATTGGTGTAGTTTCCCCCTCTGCTTCCCTGCAGCTCTGGGTTTACTTTTCAGCATGTGCAGCATCATCAATGCTACTCACTGGCAACAGAGTGGGTTGACAACTACATTTGGTGAGCTTCTTTTAATAAAACCAGTCTGATACTGTATTTAAAAAAATTATAATGTGAAAAACAACGAAATATGATGGGGTATTTGGTCTTGGACAGTGGAGGAGGAGAGTGATGGTGTTTAAACAGACCATGCACCTTGGCAGCAGCATTTCTGCATATGCAGGAGATAAACAGATCATTAGCTGTAACATACAGTACTCATTTTATTAATAAGTATTTATATACAGCACTCTTATTGTGTAGATTGATAGACACACACGCAGATAGATACATAGGCAGACACAGACAGACAGACATAGATGGATGGATAGATAGATAGGTAGATAGATACCATAGACAGATGCACAGAAAGATAGAAAGAGAGAGAGAGAAAGAGAAAGAGAGACAGAGCTAGGCAATATGGGATCACCGGCTCATTGCTTCAACTGAAGCAAGCAGCAAAACTTCCAGGTGTGGCTTTAGCATTCAAGAAAGTCCCGCTGTTCTCATACAGAGGACGCTGATGAATGGCTCCTTGCTAAGCTGGGCACCCTGGATATGTGCATACCTAAATAAGGTATTTCTGACCATTATTTAAAAAAAACCCATCAGAATCTAGCTAAACGTGTCCTGGTTTCCATTTAGCTATATTCTAGTGTGTGTTTTTTCAGCAATAAAGTACGGCCAGAAGTTATGTTAATTTTCTAGTTAATCACCCCCTTGGGGTGTAATGTGACATGAGGTGCAACCGAGTGCCATATTGCTCCCAGGGCTTGATTAACAAGAACATTAACATAACCACTAGGAGTACTCTATCGTTATTATTATAATTGGGTATTGAGGTATTGAAGCTCAATTATTGTTTTAATTTTTTTTTACAATATAAACTTAAATTAACATAAAATAATTTTGCTGTTTTGAGGCACACAGTAGCTGGTAAAAAATTTGCAAGGCAGTACAGGTTGCAGTCTGAATTTCAAGATGGAAAAGAAAGAAAAAGAAAGGCAGAACTGCCGCTGTTAATTGAACCTCCCCACCTGCCCACTCACCAGCTCTCAATGTGGCTCCACTGATCCATTTTGAGCTGCACTGTGGCCATTCCTTGAAATGCCCATTCCTGAAACATGCACCCCTGATACATTTACTGTATTGCACTGTGGTTGTGAATTGAACCTGCCGTTCACCAGATACCACAATAAGCCTCACCAGTCTTTGAAGCCACAGACTCATGAGTTTGAAGGTTTGTCTGCATGTCAGGTCTTTTAAATTAACAGTCACATTTCAACTTAACAACTGACCTGGTAGCAATCTCACATGATACCAGCATTGATGGGGAGCTGGCAGGTGGGGCTTGTAACAGCTGGCAGTGCCAGATTAAGAGTGGGTGCATGGGCAGGTGGCAGTTTCACTTAATAGCAATAATGAGGCTTACTGTGACATCGGGTGGGTGGCGGGTTTAATTAACAGCCATGCTGATGACATTCCATGAAGCCTGAGTCTGTTTTTCTGTAAGGAACATCACACAGGCTCAGGCTTTGGTAAATCTGCACTACGTTTGTTTTACAGACTTAAACACAGGCAGCCTAGGAAGTGAGTACAAGCCTGCCAGGAATCACACCAGAAACTGGAGGTGTGAAAGAGGCAGTCAGCCTGCAATCGCTAGCAAGGTAAAGTGCTCTGTTAGTACCTTTCAGTTTCTCTTATGTTCCACAGCAGTCTGTCTCCAACATTCACTTATCCCTTTTTCTCTGTATTAAAGGTCTGCCTGGTTCTGCTGCTTATCCCTAAAGTAGGATACCAAAACCACTGTTAACTGGACACTCAAACAGAGAGATAACTGGAAAACTGACACTGCTTGGTGAGTAAAAAAATCAGAGACACAAATAAAATAGATGGATCACTGTTACATTCTTTTAGTATTCCGGTTTACACTTGCTACCAGATATATTGGTTAACATAATGGTGGCTCTGAATTCTAATAATAGAATTTTTACAAAAAACTAGTGCCAGGCAAATTAATACTCTTGTAATTAGGCTGCACGAGTACATTAATAAGGAGAGTAAGATAAGGATCTTGGAGTGCTGACAACCAATACAATTTCAGTATTCTTGAGCTCCTTAAAATAATTTAAAATCACAGCATTTTTATGTATTTTCCATGTGTCTTAGTTCAAGAAAAAAGAAATAAAACAAGATGGTGACTCTCACAGCACCAAAACATTTTTGGTGCTGTCAGAAGCCAGTGGTGAGAAACCAAACAATCTTGCGACAAATAATTTTTTGTGTTGCATCAGAACATTATCCCCAAAACCCTACTGAACATGCTTAGAACAGAAAAGAAAAACATAAATCCTTATAACTCTGAAACCATTTAATATTTTTTCATGAAACCTTACAAACTCAATACCTTGACACAACTCACTTCTACCTTGAATGTTTCTGGGCAAAAAATTGATTCTGTGTAGGCTATAGGTGAGAGCAAATCCAGATCCCATGTTAAGTATAGGAAAAAAAAGATGTCTACAGGAAAATTACATATGCGGATCTCAGACAAGCTGCCACCACAAAACCTTCCATATTAGACAAAGCATGCAAATGTTTAATTAATTTCATCAAACACCGCCAAAGCTATTAAGGTGCAAATTTAGAGGGTTAACATTGAACATCTTTTGAAATGCCGAATACAGGGTACAAGAGATGCAGGTGCTCTGAATGAGCCTGCTGCTGTTTTCAAAAAGTTATACCTATGGCAGGCATTGCTAATGGAGGTACAAGAAGCACAGCTGCTCTTAGCAAGCCTGTTGTTGTTTTAAAAAATTATACCCATGGCAGGCATTGCTGAGGCAGGTACAAGAGGCTCAGCTGCTGTGAGTGAGCCTGCTGCTGTTTCCAAAAATTAAACCCATGGCAGGTATTGCTGAGGTAGGTAGGTACAAGAAGCAGAGCTGCTCTGAGTGAGCTTGCTGCTGTTTCTAAAAATTATACCCATGGTGGGCATTTATGAAACAGATGCAAGAGGTGCAGCTGCTTTGAATGAGCCTGCTGCTGTTTCCAAAAATTATACCCATGACAGGCATTGGTGAGCTAGGTATGAGAGGCACAGCTGCTCTGAATGAGGCTGCTGATGTTTCCAAAAATGTACCCATGGCAGACATCAAATATAATAAACTGATGATTGACAAAACTAAGAATAGCGTGTCACATATGGCTGGCATAGTGGCTGTGGTGATGGCACATTTTGTTAGTAGTATGTGTCTAAGGAGAATGACAGTAAAACCGAGCTAAAGTGATGCCAATGGAAGAAACTAGAGTAACAACTATGATATGAAGGCTGTAAGTTATTAGCAACATTCCTTCCAGAATTTTGTATAGTGCTCCTATAAAGCAGGACTGTGACAGTATGTGACATGTGGGACATGTTTGACGAGAAAATGTAAAAAATAAAAAGTAATTGAATTACAATTTAAATAATGGTACTAACAATGTCAGAAAAATGATAAACATGCCTGTTCCTGTTTGTGCATGAACTGCCTGTGACCACAGCAGGATTCATAGCATGTCAGAGGGACAGCTGTAACTGCTGAGAAAGAAATGTGTTAGCAACGTTAAGTTACCAATCTTGGAAGTATGCCACTCCACGCAGGATTTTCTGTTCATTTCATATGCAACCTAGTCATCATATTCAGTATCACTGTTTGCAGGCTGTTAGTCATGTTCAGGGTAAGAATCATATAATTCAGTGTTGGGACAATTAGGAAATTGCCAGCATTCATTTTAAGAAATTTAAGCCGTTCCACATTTATTGGACTTAGCAGTGTTCTTTGGTCAGTGAATATGCATTCTGAATATACGCTTGAAAGTGGAAAACAGAGGTACCTTATACTCTGTACTATACTCGGATATTTAGGCATGTAGAAGGCATGTAGCCCATAGAACTTGTCTCCCTGTTAGGGGTGTATGATACCATATTATGTACATAGCAGGTAGGTGTCCAGTCTTTTTTTAAAAACCTCTATTGTTTCTGATGCTATTGCTTCATCTGGAAGTTTATTGCACAAGAGAATAATTATTAGGTTTCTCTTAGGGTAGGTTAGTTTCAGTTGTTTATTATGGCATCTTAAATTTATATACCTATTTGCCGGCAGTAAGTCAAGGCTAGCCAATAATTCCTCATCTTTGCTTATCTTATACATAAGTAGCAGGTTGCCTCTCTGCTTGAGTAAATATATTACTAAACTTGATAATCTCTCCTCATATGTAAGGTGTTCCAGTCCAGAAATCATTTTACTCGATCTCCACTGCACCCTCTCCAGCAGACCTACATCCTTCCTCAGATATGGCCTCCACAGATGACTACAATAATCCACATAAGGTCTAACAAAACTTCTGTATAATGGCAGGAGGCATGATTTGAGTCTTGTTGTGAATGTTCTCCTAATTGCCCCAATAATCCTAGTTGCTGTATTTACCACCCCAGTACAATGATCTGTAAAAGATAGGCCATTTTCAATAAGAATTCCCAAATCTTTTTTCTTTTTCAGCTGTTTTTAACTGTGTATTATTTAATATATATCTGTATCTATATTTTTTAGCCCCAAAATGCAAAACTATACATTTATCAATATTGAATTCCATTTTATTTCTACTAGCTCATCCTTCCAATCGTATTAAATCCTGCTGTAATAATTCAGCTTTCTGGTCTTTAGTCACTTCTGTACTGATTTTACTGTCATCTGCAAACTTGATACAATTACTTCTGATGTCTATATTCATATCAGAAATAAAAAGGAAGAACAGAGCTGGCCCGAATACTGAACCTTGCAGCACTCCACTCGAGACCTGATCATTTTCTGATGTGTCCTCTTATACTAATCCTTTGCTCTTTCTCGGAAAGCCAGTTTTTAACCCATTCTATTATTTTGATATTTATCCCAAGGTACATCATTTTGTATACCAATATATTGTGAGGTACTTTGTAAAACAGGTTTCTTTAAGTCCAAATAAATCACATCTGTAGGTTTATTGTTATCTAAGAGGTCACTTATTTTGTTATAGACGGTTAACATGTTTGTCAAACATGAATGCTGTTTCTTAATCCCATGCTGGGTATTATCAACTAGACCTCTGTCACTCAATTCGGTATCCAATTTGTCTCTTACAAGTGATTCCAGTATTTTTCCCTAGAATTGATGTTAGGCTTATAGGCCTATAGTTACCTAATTCTGCCATTCCTCCCTTCTTGTATACTAGAACCACAATGGCTGATCTCCAATTAAGGGGTACCTCACCTGTATTTAGTGACATGTTGCATAATGTGTGCAATGGGTTAAGAAGCCATGGTCTAACTTCTTTTAAAAGTTTTGGGTGTAGTCTATCTGGGACAGTAGCTTTAGAAGTGTCAAGCTTGTTTAATTTATCCATTATGTCCTCCCATAGTGAAAAACTCAGTATAGTCAGTGCTACAACTTGTACTGTTTAGTATAATAGGCTTTGAGTTTGTGTTGAAAACCGAACAAAAATAATAATTAAATGGTTCAGCCATTTCTTTTGGCTCACACTTTTCCTCACCTTGGATCCTAATTGGGCCTATGGTTCTATCTATTGGCTTATTATCTATGTATGAAAAGAATGATTTACCACCTTCATTTAGGTGTGCCATTTTAAATTCCAAAGCCCTTTTTTCATTATTGTTCATTTTTTTTGTTGTTTTCAACTGCTGTTTGTACTTATGGATGTTACATAAGCTGTTTTCCCTTTTCGTAACTCTGTAAGCTCATATCTTTTTAGCTGTCTGATACCTTAATTTTTTGTATATTAGATAGGAAACATCCCTTTCTTGTTATAGACCTCTTTTTCCAGTACATATTGTTATTTCAACTTCATTAGTTTAGTTTTTGTCCTTATCCATAAGGCATATACAGTATCTTTGTCCATTTCCCATTTCTACTCTTTTAGTACCCTTCTAATGGATTTAAGATCAGCCCTATTATAATTTCTGATGGTGGTTTTACCATGGAGGACTTTTGGCTTAGTATTATAACTGAACATTATTACATTATGGTCACTTCCTAGTAGTGGCTGTGACATCGGGATATTTCTTACTTCATCTGCTCTTTTTGTTAGTATCAAATTCAGTATATGATTATGTCTTGTAGGTTGATTTACTAATTGGATCAGTCCATTTCCTAGGCAAGTATCTAAAAATGTTGCTCTTGGGTGTTTGATACAGTACCAGATACACAATCAATACCTGGGGCGTTAAAATCCCCCAATAGCAAAACATCCTTTTCTGCTACCATTGTGTTTAAACAATCCATTAATTGCAGATGTTCATTTATATTGATGTCAGGTGGCCTATAAACTACTTCCACTAGTAATTTCTTCCTACCTTGCATGCATAGCTCTATCCACAGACTGTCGGTGGCTTGGATTATATTTACTTCTTCATTTACTTGTTTGCATAACAGATTATCTTTAATATAAATGGCAACACCCCACCATTTCTATCTTCTTGATTTTTAAAGAAATATCTGTAACCATTTATGTTTCTGCCAATAGGAGTCTCTCCATTACATCACATTTCAGTGATAGCTGTCATATCTACTTCATTTTCCTTTATTAAAATTCTAAATCTGCTTTTTTTATAGAGTTCAAACTTCTAGCATTTGCTGACAGTACTGTTTAGCTCCCTATTGAACTCAATATGTTTTTTTTATTTCCTATTTCGTTCAACTCTAATATTTTCGAACTTGGGTCCCATCGCCCCATTGGGTTAGAGTCTTTGACATTAATTGTATCATGAAAAATATTTCCCAATTTCCTAATCTCTTTTTTATTTAAATGCAATCCATCATAGCTATATAGGTCCCAACAGTCGATAAAGTCCTCATCTGTGGTTAGGCACTTTAGGTTGTTTTCCAGGCACCATTTCCACAGCCGATTATTGTAACTCTTTATACAATTTGCCCTAACTTTTCCTGCCCTTGGCACTGACAGTACTTCAGAAAATATGCCTTTAGACTTACATTCCTTAACTGCCTCATATATCTCTTTTGTCTCCTCTATGGTATCCTTTACTGTGCCACTACCAAGGTTGTTAGTGCCTGCATGCAGAAGAATAGTTTTTGGCTCCTGCGTATGTTTCAATATCTTTGGTACCAATTTTGTAATATCATTAATTTTTGCTCCTAGGTAGAAACAGCTTGTTACATTCAATTTGTTTCCCCTTAGAGAATAACGGTCTCTATATTTAACCATTAAGTCTCCTAAAATATATATTTGTTCCTCAGGTAACCCTTCCACTTGTAATGTGTTTTCTGCCTGTAGTACTTCTAATGTGCCTGTGGTATTTCCATAACTTCAGTTTATACTGGGTGACTAGTGCCTTTACTCTGTATTTCTTCACTTACAGTACATCAGATGTTGCTAGGGTGAGTAATTCTTTGGTCTGTGTCTCTAGACTGTCCATTAGGTTTAGTAAAGACCCATAATGATTTGAATGTTTAGGGACAGATCCAATAGCTCTACTTCTCTGTTTTTTTGACCTTGCTTTGACTTCTACTATTTGCCTTTCATCTTGAGATTCATCATCATCATCTCTAACTGAACAATTTCTTTTTGTACTTGTATCTTCACTAACTATTGTTTTATTGATGTATGTCTTGAGGCTATCCACTTGCAGCTTAAGGGACTCAATTTCCGTTTCTTTAAGCAGCAACATAGTTTTTACCTCCTTCAGTTCTACACCCTTCCCCATAAGTGAAAGTTTCAAAACATGTTTCTGGATTTGTGCTAAACAAGCCGCAAGATGCACACCTAATACCTACCTTCCCATTAGCGAGGTGCATGGCCTGTGAGTCCATTGTAATATTTCCACGAAGAATCTAACCTTACTCTCAATGAGTCAGAACAGTTATGTAGTCCTGGTCCTGCGTCCTCACCAGACATACTAGATACATCAGACATGTGCCAGAATGTGCATGTGTTTTTGCACAGCAAAAGCATGCTCACTCCACTCACTCTGGGCCAGTAGCTTTGTTCTGTGTGGCCCGGAAGACTCTTGGGTCACATGACTCTTGTTTCAGCGCACGCTATTTCCAAAGCACTTTGAAGTGCTTTACTTTGCTGCCCAAGCCCTTAAAAGGGCTAAATGACTTGTTTAAAAGTGCCCCAAGTACACAGTCCATACAAATTGTAGTCCTGATAACAGGCAGTGAGGTTGTAGTTCACAAACAACCCCTGCCAGCACTACAATTCCCAACTCACTTCCTCCCAAGGACTAGTTCCCCAATAAGGAGTATTTCCACTCCAAAAGCTGTCACAAGATTTGCTAGAGCTGGCCATATTGTTCTCTGTTGTTTCTTTTGTATCCAGTAGAGTAATGGGTCTTCCTCAAGACCAGTCATAGATTGGTCTGCAGACTACTCCTTGATCATTGTACTGTATTGGATGGTTACCAGTCAGGCAGAAGAACCAGTTGCATTTTCTTTACAGAATACTAGTCCACTCTGTTGCAGGCATCTCAGAATTGATTTGCCTTTTTGACCCTGAACATAGGATGCCCAAGAAGTAGATGTGTATGTACTTTCCCTCACTGATGACACTAGTGATGGTGAATAATTTATAGATGTGCTATTGTTCATGCCAGAGGCACATTCTGCTGGTTAGACAGAGTTTGAATGGTGTACATCAGTTAATAGTGTTGGTGGGGCAATGTCACATTTGGTTAGCATAAGCTCTCTCCAATACTAAATGTCTTCCCTTGCAGGAAGAATGGCTATATTGTTTCCCTTAAAGTGAGGATCTAGTAATGTAGCCAAACACATAGGTGTCATTCTTAAACATGGCATTTATTCTCTTATCAGTTAACAGTTTGAGACTCAAGTCATATGTCGGCATGACAGCGGTGGTATCTTCTTTTGACTGAAAGTTTTTCTTTATGTCATCAAGGAAAATGTGAAAAAATATTATTTGTGGAAGAATGTGACTTAGAGTTGCACTGTCCTCACTGATATCATGTGTGGCAGCCTCAAATGGCTTCAGTAAGGTGACCAAAGATTCAAGTAGACTTCGGCAGCAGGAACTGAGCATGATGTCTACTTTACCTATTTGATGCTGCATGCTGTAGTCATGTACAGCTTTTTTTTCTGTTCAAGAAGCCTATCCAACATGTAAAATGTTGAATTCCAGTGGGCTTGAAACTTCCTGCTTTAACGTATGCAGTGGTAAGTGGTTTGATCTCTGCAGCTCCTTCAGGATTTTTTTGTGCTTTCACAGAGTGGCTGAAATTACCACATATTTTCCTAGCAAGACCTAACAGGTTTTCAGCATTTCTGTTTCCATTTAAGAAATTATGGATGATAAGATTTAAACAATGTGCAAAACAAAGTATGTGCTGGTAGTTGCAATCTCTAACAGCTTTGATTGTGTTGGCACCATTATCTGACACTATGAACCCTGGAGATAAGGAAAACTGAGTAAGCCATTTATAGAATTGTTTTTCCAACTACTGCAAAATATTCACAGCAGTGTGTTTTTTCCTCAAAAGTGGTGACACATAATATAGCCTGCTTCCTACTGCTTATGGTAGAGCAGTGATTATTACGTTCTGACTGAAAACTTGCCCAATGAACTGCAACAGCCATGTAGTCAATTGTTTGGTTGCTGGTCTATTTATCTGTAGTTATGTGAATCTGCTTCACCTCAGAGAGTTTAAACTGCTTAATGAGTTCAGTACACACCAAGTCATACAACATGGCTTTACAAAGGGTACAAGCTGTACAATCAACCTAATATGCTTCTATGAGAAAATAAGTCAATTATTAGATATTGATATCCTGTGTGACATTACAAACTTAGATTTTAGTAAAGTGTTCAATCTGACCCCACATTGGGCAATGATCAAGAAATGATGGACTGACAAAGTTAGTAATAGGACAGTCAACTGAATCACTGACAGGCACCAGAGGGTTGTGCTGCCTGTCAGTCATTGTGACCAGCTGGGGTGGGGGAGTGTGGGGGAAGGGTGCCTGAGTGGGTGGGGGTCCACTGGATGACCAGGGAAAGATTGGGCATCGGGTCCCCAGATGCCATCGGGTCAGGGTGGGGGATTCTATTATTACATGGCTACTGCTGCAAGGTGTGGCATGAAAAATGTGGATTTGGGTGGGTGGGGGTTCTTTATTCATTACTGTACCACCGCAGTGTGCAGCATGTGAAATGGGACTCAGGCAGGGAGGTGGGGGGTCTGACAGGGATACTGTACCACAGCAGTGTGTGGCTTACAACAGGGGATATGGGCAGGATAGTGGGATCTGCCTTCCCTACCAATATCTGCCACAGGAAGTGGCATACAACTGGGGAATGTGGGTGGGGAGGTGGGTTCTGATGTGTTGTCTCAACTGCCACAGTGTGCAGCATGCAACAGGGGACTCAGGCAGGGAGAGGTGCACACTGGACTGCCAGAGTGGCCAGGTTGTCATGCTGCTGTCTGCAGTATGGCAGCCTGCCTGTGGGTGGCCACCCACCTATGTCTACTTCTTTAGACTTTTCTTTCACAGGCATGTCTCTGGCCTTGCTCTGGGGATGCACCTCCAAGTTGGGTTGTGAAAGGGGCTGCGCACCATATGCATGGGCACGCCCCCCTGCACATCCCCTCCAGATGTATTGCATATCAATATGAGTGGTGTGTGTCATATCTGCGATGCATTGATACATCTGTGATGAACCGGCGCATTGGCCCCCTTCCAGAATTGCGCCAGTGCACAAGTCAGGGATGCTCCAGAGCATCTTGGATGCACTGGGTACATCTGTTATGTGAATCCTGCCCAACCAGTTTTGTAATGAAATACGCAGATGACACCACACAGGGTGAATCATGTAAAGATCAAACTGACATTAACTACATTCACACTGATCTAGATTACATAGCTGACTGAGCAATTAGATGGCAGATGAAATTTAACATGCAGAAGTGTTGTGTGATGCATCTGGGGGAAAAATAACAAGACATTTGTTATGCAAAAATGAAAATGACCTAGGATGCTTAATTTCAAATGACCTGAGTAGACAAATATTACAATAGAAACAGCAAATAAGATGATGCACTGTTACCTCTCTATACAGCATAAGTTTGACCACACATGGAGTACACATTGCAGTTATGGTATACTTATAAAAAGGTAGCTAGAGATAGACTGGAGAAGGTGTAAAGGAAGTTTACAAAGTCTATAAAGGGCCTGGAACACGAGGAATACAGTGAACATCTAGACGCTAAATTTGATGTAACTGGAGACCAGGCATATTAGGGGTGATATTTTATTCATGTATGATGTAATACAGGATCAATATTTGCTGATGGAACTAGGTATAACATTCAAACCATGTATTAAGGAGACAAGAGGCCATCCATTACAAATTGTAGGAAAAAAGTTTAAACAAAATAAAATGAAATTCTTTTACATGATGAGAGTGGTGAACCCATGGAACTCATTGCCATTTGATTACATTGTTAGTAAAACAAGATCAGACTTTAAAAGTGAATTAGATAAATAGATACATCTTATCGGGAAACCTTCATTATTACCATGACTGAGCTATGGGAGCGATCATGAACTTGTTGTCTTCTCGCTCCTTAAACTTCCTAGTATAAACCCCATCCTAGTATGAACTGTGGAACACTCTTTTTCAAGACATAAGTTTGACAGGGAATGGTGTACCATGGTTCAGTTCAGTTCATGAACTTAAGGAAACCTTTCTGAGCAACAAAAGCAAAAGGGAGTTAACATTGGCCAACAGCACTGCAATGGTTTTATTTAATAGCTGGCATGTTGGATGCTGGTGGGTAAATGTTGATGTTCTCATAACACTTTCTTCTAATGTCAGTTGACAAGCTCTTTTTAAGTTTGGAGGGAATGTATTTTTGATACCTTTTTCACATGGAGTGCTACTTTGGGATTTTCCAGTACTTGATGGTGTCAAAAAACAACCTATGTTTGTCTAGGAAGACTGCAAGGACACATCAAGTGATTCAATGTCAGTTACTGCTTCCAGTTCATTGTCACTATGGTCACCGCCACTACCATCTCCACTACTGCCCACACCAACCACACTGCCCCTTGCCCTGCCCCACTCAGTTGGGTGTTTTGCCTTTGCATGTCGCATCATTACTGATGTTCCCAAATTTGCTGGTTTGCCACCATGACTGATGCTCTTTTTGCACAGACTGCATACAGCCCAAGAGTTGTCTCCAGGGTCAATATAAAATAAATTCCATGTGAAAGATTTACCTTATTTGCTTTGTGACATGTTGCCTGGCACTATGCCTTGTTCAAGTCAAGGGACCTGGATCATATCAGAGCTGCCACCCTAGACATTTAATATTAAATATACCAAAAGGGCAATTTATGCACCTATATAGAAATACATCTGATGAAAATAAGTACATAGAGGAGGAGGAAGAGTTAGCAGAAAGATTTGCTTTCAGAGGTTATAGTACAGATTGCATCAATAAAGCTAGAAATGTTGTGGATAGTATGCAGAGAAATGAATTGTTAAGTAAAAGTAGTAAGCCACAAAGTACAGATCAGATTAATTTTATCTCTGATTTTGCCACACAGAGTTTTAAAGTACAAGCGATATTACAGAAACATAGTCTTGCGTTAGCAACTGAACCGAAGCTAAAAAGATATGTTGCTTAACCCCCACCAGATGTTTTTTCACAGAGGCAAGAATGTTGCAGACTTTGTAACCAGCAATATGTACAAAGCACCTGGATTAAAACAAGATAGACATTTACCCATGGGAACTTTTGTAGCGGGAATTGTACGGTTTGCCAACACATAGTGAAAAGTCGTAGATTTGTGTATCCAGTTAATGGACAAATATTTGACACCAGAGATTTTATAAACTGCAATACCACACGTGGTTTATGTGGCAAAATGCACATGCAGTAAGATATATGTTGGCAAGACAAAAAGATTATTTAAATCTCAGATTCGTGAACATTTGCATAGTATTGCACATCAGGACAAGATCAATGCTTTGGCAGTACATACTATGAGAATGGGTTTTGGACATGTTTTTAAATTTTAAGGCCTCCAAAAAGTTAGAGTGGGCCTTGGGGGGGGGGGTGATTTAGATAATAGGTTATTACAAGCAGAGAGTAGGTAACAATATGTCCTGAGAGCTAGTGGTGATGATGGACTGAATGAAATGTTTAGTCTTGTGCCCTTTTTAAAAGAAAAATGGTTTAAGCGGCATGCTTTAAATGCCCAATGTTATGTTCTTATGTCTCAACAAGCAGAACTTGCAATAAAAATAATTAGATTTAAGTACTTAGAATCAGGAGAAAGGGCTGGTAAACTCCTAGCTATCCGTCTCAAGCAGGCTGAAATGAGCCGTTGTATCGCTAGTCTAAGAACAGACAATGTGGGGCCTGTAGTTACGCATCCCCAAGAAATTGTTGATATTTTCAAACTACACTTTCAGACTCTATACTAGGTATTATATTCCTTCATAGGAAGTTGCTTGTCAGAGGGATATAGATAATTATTTAGATAAAATCATTCTTCTCAAATTGCCTTATGACATAGCAACTTCCCTGGGAACTCCAATTAAAATGATGAAAGTGGAATATGCAATACGTCAATTACCCCTGGATAAATTGCCAGGACCGAATGGAATCACAAACAACTTGTTTAAATCTTGCTTGGAAGACCTTGCCCCCTTTCTGACCGAAGTATATAATTTTTGGTTCTCAAATGGTTTCTCAGAACAACACTTTCAGGAAGCTGCCATTACCATTATACACAAACCTGATAGGGATCCTCAATACCCGGAAAATTATCGCGCCATATCACTTTTAAATACCGATATAAAAATCTTGGCAAAAGTCCTCACCAATAGACTTGGCCCCTTTATGAATAGTTTGATTGGTCCTGAACAAATAGGGTTTATGGCAGGTAGATTTGGTGTCAGCGTGGCTCAGTTGGTAGCACATCTGCCGCTGGACTAGAAGGTCATGGGTTCTCGTCCCACACCGGGATTGGACTTGCATCTAAAAATCGCTGGCATCCAAGTGCAGTATTGGGGGTGCTGTACTGTTGGGGTGTGCCGTTCTTTGGATGAGACATTAAACCAAGGTCCCTTCTGCCCATCCTGGTGGGTGTCCAGGTGGAAGAAAAAGAACCCAGGGCACTCTTTGCAAAGAGCAGGAAATATTCCTGGTGTCCTGGCCAACATTCCCCTTCCCATAAACTGGTTCTTGCAATTATCCAGGCTGTGTGTGGGTGACGATGTGTGATATGGCTGCCACCACACATTTAGTTACTTCACTACCAGTCTAGCATTTCTTGTAAAGCGCTTTGGGATACTGTGCATGAAAAGCACTATATAAATGCTGATTCTTCTTCTTCTAGATATTCCAGTGACCACATTCATCACCTCCTTCACTTATTATCCCTGTCCAAGCATTCAGATACCCCAACTGTTTTGGTCTCAGTAGATGCTGAGAAAGCGTACAACTGAGTCTCATGGACATTTTTGTTCATAGCTCTTGAAAGATTCAGTTTTCCAAATAGTTTAATAGCTAGATCCAACTCCTTTATAATGCACCTATAGCCTGAGTCTGGTGCAACGGTTTACTATCTGATCTCCTCCCACTGTACCGTGGCACAAGACAAGGCTAACTCCTTTCCCCGCTACTTTCTAATCTGTATTTAGAACCCTTTATTAATAAATTACTTTCTTCTCTGAACCTACAAGGCATACAGATTGGAACTTCTCGCCACCTTATCTCCGCCTATGCGAATGATTTATTATTACATTTAGAAAACCCAGCCCAGAGTGTTCCCACTTTACTCAGTGAAATATATATCTTTTTAAAAGTAGCATTTTATAAATGAAATCCCTCTAAAACAAAAGTATTTCCCATGAATGGAAAATCTTTGCCTGACGATATAGAGGGGTCAAATCTGACCTGGGAATCCAAATCTATAACATACCGAGGCCTGAAGATTTTCAGAGAAATCCCACATATAATAAAAGAAAACTTTTTGGTGTTAATGACTGTTCTCAAGGCAGACTTGGTAAGATGGGGCTCTCTACCAGTCTCACTATGGGGCAGAATAACCACTATCAAAATGAATGTTTTACCTTGTATTCTTTACCCCTAAATATGTTGGGTATTTTTCTTCCGAAAGGTTGGTTTCTTAAATTGTAAACCTTAATTAACCAACACTCATGGAAAGGAAAGAAGGTCAGGTGAGCGTATTTTAAACTCACGGCACCCAAACTTTCTGGAGGTCTTGCTTGCCCTTCCTTTTTTACCTATTATTGTGCCACACACATAACTAAACTTGTTCAGTGGATTTTGATGCCAACCCAAAGATTGCCTGGTTCCCTCAAACCCTTGTAGTAGGATATTGAGACAGTGTTAACAGACACCTATCATTGTTCCTTGTCTGCATTATTGTACTCACCATCTTGGGCACTATCTAAAGCTTTAAGAAATACTCCGATTGGTTGACCTCTAAAGGCGTTATTCCAAATGCAAAAATACTGGCATATCAGTTGGTATAAATCCCTAGAGCAACCACTAATTGGTGATACTAATTTTCAAATTGCCCATACTCCCATTTCCTTACATTTCTGGGCTCCATTACAGAATTTAACATTAGGTGACTTGGTACGTGAGAATAAAGCCCTCACCTTTTCGTAATTTTGTCAGAATTACAGAATTAAAACCCTAAACCTCTTCAAATTCTGGCAAATTCAACAGGTGATCTTGTCCTATATTGGAAAACCAACCCATATTTCTCCCTCTGCTGTTGAACCATATCCAATATTATTGATGGCAAATCAATCCCATGCAATATCCATGGTATACAAAGAACTGCAACCCATGGATCAAAGTCTGTCCAAGGGTGTCTGTTATTACTAGGTAAATAAACTGTCATTATCTGCTGAAATCCCATTTTGGCACTGTCTCTGGTGCAATATATATAAGTTTATTAAACAAGATAGACTTCGGTTAGTGTAATACAATGTGATGCATAACTTATATTTGTCCCCTGATAGATTATACAAAATGGGAAAGCTTTCATCCCCCTTATGTCATAGATGTAATGACTTTCCAAGTAATCTTTATCACATGTTGTGGTCCTGTGCTAAAGAATCAACTTTTTGGCAAAATATTAAAAACTCACTAGATCCATTCCTTGGACTACAACTTTTATTTACCCCTGAAGTTTGCCTTCTTAATAACTTCCCTCCAGGGACCATTAAACATCGAAAGGCACATATTGCCCTGATCTCAGCAGTGGCTAAACTAATAATTATGAGGCACTGGAAAGATAATGTTTTGTCATCAATATTAGAATGGCATAAAGAAGTGTTACTAGCTCTTCAACTTGAAAAATACATAACCCTCCTGGCTAATAGAACCCAGAACTATCTGGACAGATGGGGTCTGCTGGAAGCTTTACTCATAGTGTGGAAACCATAAATTATTCCTGTTTACCATAGGTATAGGAACAATTCTTAACTTAAACACAGTCTACAGAACTTGGCACAGGGTTGATTTAAAGGGTGGAATAATGGGAAGGGAGGATAAATGGGGTAGTATTGTAGTATTGTAATGATATTGTCCTAAGCCTACTTGGATTGAGGATTGAACCTAGCTAATGTTGTTATTATTCATGTATACTGTCTCCTCAGTCATTACAAGATAGCCATGGATGTACTTTATCATGATAAAATTGAAATAAAGCATACTAAATAAAAAACATAAAAGAAAAAGGGCGAATTTAGATAGCACTTTAATTTATGGTCCTGCATCCATATGCATTTGGTTTTAATATGGGAAATGAAATTACAGATTTGTTTTAAAAACAGATCCAGAAACAAATGATTTGATACCTTTTATTGGACCAACATGGATGTTACAGAAAAAAACAAAGTGCTTTAGCTTTCGAACCAACCAGGTCCTTCTTCAGAAGCTTTGTGGCAGTTTTTTTCAAATATCCCATACTATTAACACCAGATTATATAGAACCAATACGGCACCTACAACAGATTTTTTTTTAGGCATTATATAGTATGTATTGTATTTCAAATGAAGTTTGTTTATAAGGATTTGTATTCATTTGCTTTACACAGTGGGAGCACTATTTATGTAAGCAATAAGACACAATGGCATGTGCATTACGGTGTGATAACCACACTCCTAGGGGCATAGTTAGGCACGAGGCTGAAGGCCAAGTGCCGGTTATCCCTAGGAGTGCAGTTATCACACCGTAATGTACAACCCCGGAGTGTCTTATTACACTTATAAAATGTCCCTTTATTTTTAGAAGCAGTTTTTTTATTTTTAAACACATTTTTAAATAAGTAAAAATGTAAGTGAATCTGTGCTTTTAACATAAAATAGTCCTTCCGCCTATGGGGCTAGATTAAAGTAGTGTTATACAGTGTGTGCCTCCCTGCCCACTTAAACGTCATATTCCCCTGCCAGCCACAACAATTCACAAATACTGTTTTTCTCATTCTAAGTATGACTCATTGCCTCCTTACTTTATTTCATTCTTCTCACTCAGTAGACAAAACTAAAAGGAAGCCATAACAGAGACTTCTCAGTTCCCCAGTGCTGCAAGCATGAGCTTGGTTCAAAACTGCCACACTCAGTGACAGCATCATAAACTGCTCACTCTGTCCTAAAAGATAAACAGCAGGGTGAGTCATTTACCACCTTTTCTCTTTGTTTTTATAGTATTATTGCTTACTTTTTTCATTCTGTTTGTTTTGTCCCTCTGTGTTTCCCCACATTCAAGAAATAGAATGTTTATCATGGAATGTTTACCATGGAATACAGGGATTCAACATTCTGCTCAGTTCTGCTAGCAGAATGTTCCTCTACTAACATACTGTATGCGCCGACAACAAAGGCCTGTTTTAGAGCCAGAGACTCATTTATCTCACTTGTCAGGGAAAGCAAAAGCGATTTCTCTGATGAGCAGGTAAAGACAGAAGGGGGATTTTTCATTGTTAGCAAACAAGCAGTTGTAATGAAAACTATAAACAATACTTAATGTTTCTAATTTGTTTGTGTGTGAAAGGAGAGTGTGATGATCTGGTAAACAGCATTTAATTAATTTGTTTTATTTTATATTTAAGATCATTTTAATTTTAGTGCACAATTGAAGGTTTCTACAGTGTAAAGGTAGTGGCCATGTTTGTGGTGGAAGATCAATTCTGGTTTTAGGGAGACTGATGGAAGATAGTTCTGGTTGTAGGAGGACTGATCTGCCCATTGTGTAATGTGGTTTAGGACCAGGATGACTGTGCATATACAGATAATTAATGTATGGTCAGCTGATCTGTCTTAGCCAATGAGATTTCTAGATTTTTTCTTGCCCTTTAAGATTATGCACAAGTTGTAGCATTAGTTTATATAGGTAAGTAGGATTACTGATAAATGTAGTTACTGGCTATTTATATGTATTGATAATAATTCTATGGTGCAATAGAAAATGCTTATATGCACAATATATGTATACTGTATCTTTAATGGAGCACCTCATAAAAGGAGATCTTTAGCCATGTAACTCCACCTTGAAAAAGCGTGGATTAGGATGTGAAATATTGTTGAGCTTCTGGGACTATTTGATGCTTTCTGTATTAAAGTTTTGGATTTAAAAATAAATTGTGAATGAATTTTATACCACTCCTGTGCGACTGATGCCCTTCTTTGGTCTGCATGGACCTGGAAGAAACCCTACACTGCCATTTTCTTTTTGAGATGAATTGTTCTCATTCATAATTTAGGGGTCCTGGTAAATAGTCCCTAGGAAAAGGGTTACAGAACTAAGGGGAAGGGAGGTTCCCTAACAGCAACCTGGGCAGACAGAAGCAGAGCAGGCAGAGATCATGTTGGGAGTGATGCGGTGCAGTGGATGTGCAACAGCAGTCTTCAGAATGAAGTTCTGAGAACTGCAGTGCTGCCCTATCTGCAGGCACATCTCTGTACTGAGGGCAGAGATTGCTAGCCTCCAGGCTGAGTTGGCTAGGATGCAGGGGATCTCCTCCCCCATCCAGGGGCCACCAAGTCTATCACCACTACCTCAAAGGATGGCCAGCAAAAGCAGTGTGTGGGCTCAGAGAGGGTGATGCAGGTGTATCAAAAGTGCTTCCCTCGGCCGGTGCCACTAAATAACTCCTATGCAGTTTTGGAGGAGTGAGAGGATCCCACTGGGACACCCGAAGTGACCATGGTGGATGAGCAGGATCTTCACAAGAGAAACCCACAGGTGGGTGGAACATGACCCTAAAGGAAGAGGAAGCTTCTTCTAGTGAGGGATTCCATAGTCTGGGGAGAGGATTTGGGAACAGGAACAGTGGAGGATAGAGAGGTAAAGTGTCTACCAGGAAGCACAGCTCAATGGGATGGAGAGAGGATCCAGAGAATCGCTAAAGCAGTAGAGAGGCAGGGGAAGCTTGATGTCATTGTCCATCTGGGGACAAATGACCTGGCTGGAGACAAGGCAGGGATAGCAAGGGTGCAGGAGGAGTTCAGAGAGTTGGAGAGGGGACTTGCACAGGTAACAAATTCTACGACCTGCTCATAGGTGCTGCCTGTCCTTGGCAAGGGGCAGGCTAGAAACCTCTGCACCAAGGACTTCAATGCTTGGCTGAAGAACTGGTGCAGAGAAAAGGGTTTTGGTTTCATTGGGAACTGGGGTCCTAAGTGGAGAAATGTGACCCTGTGAAAGGGGGACAGCCTACACCAGTCCAGAGAGGGGACCACTGTCCTCAGTGTCATTAGCAAACATTTAAACTAGCAAGGGGGAAGGGGGTGGTAAAAGGACACAGGGAGAGACAAACTGCCCACTCCCACAGGATAGTGAAGCCAACATGAAGGACCACAAAGTTATGATATCACCAGAGGAAATAAAACCCATTGCAGTGGGAACAGTAAAGGTCAGGAGGAAAGGAGTTAAAGCAGGAAGAACAAACAGAGGAGGCAAAAAAGACAGTAGGGGATATGATAAAAGGACAAATGGTAGAACATGGAAAACCATTCTGGAAGATATGTTGACTCAGAGTCATTTTGTGAGCACCAGAAAACAAGTTGCAGCTGTTTCGAGGAATTGGTTGCCCCCTCCACCCGAAGGGTTTCTATGCCGGTAAAAAGTGTATTAGTTGTAAATATGCACATGAGGTTAAACACTTAGTTAAAGGTAACTTTAAGTTAGACATCAAAGAGTTAATCACCTGCAATACCAGATTTGTGGTACATGCAACTTGGTGCCTGTGTGGGAAATATTATGTCAGCAAAACCATTAGAACATTGAAAAAAAAGAATTCAGGAGTATGTTAGGGCCATTTTAAACCAAGACGAAAGAAATGCATTAGGTTGTCATTTCAAGCACTTTCATGACTCAGAAATAAATTATTTACGTTTTATGGGCATAGAACATGTACCTCACCACCAAGAAGCAGCAATTGAAAAGAACTGCTCTTGCAAAGAGAATCAAAGTTGATTATCATATTGGATACTGTAACCCCAAAAGGTCTTAATGAGGAAGTTGATTTTTGACCCTATTTATAATAAATCTATTTCATTGTTTATTGAATGAATGCATTTGTTATAGTGCTGTATATATATATATATATATATATATATATATATATATATATATATATATATATATATAAATAGGGATATGACATGGCCTGACTGAAGATATCATATTTATCTTCACGAGAGGCCAATGATATCATGATGTCTTGGCCTCGAGTGAAGATAAATATGATATCTTCAGTCAGGCCATGTCATGTTCTGTTTATATAATGTATGTTTTGGGCTGCACTGAACAAAAGCTCCAGATGTCCACTTAATACAATCCCCTACATAGAGGTGATGGCTATTTCAAAACAAAACTGCAGTATCTCTACCAACACAACAGATGCCATATGTTGTTGAAAAACTATATATGTGGTTGATACTGCTACTTTAAAATTATTATTAAAAAAATTGTTTGGTATTAAGTTTATGTAGTCGTGGCTACCCCCAACAACTCTCCATACCCCCCTGCTCCAAAACAGCAGATTACATATATTATGAAAACAAATCTGCTGTTGCCACTTTAAAATTATTTTCATAATACATATCTGGTTGATCCTGCCTGCATCTTTAAACAATGAATTATTGAAAAACAAGTTTATCTAGTTGATCCTGCAACTTTCTTTTATCCACTTGTAACTGTAGCGTAGCGTGGCGAAGCTAGCCATGCCCTGGCGTGATCGGGCGAGCAGATTCAAGTGAAGCACTGTAAGATATTTTCATTAGGATTCGGTGCTGTAAACTTTAAAATGCTTCCTTTAGAATGCTGCCTGGGAGTTTTGGCGAAGAAGTTAATAGTGGTTGAGCTGGCAAGCTCACAACACCAGACAGAAACCATTGGCCGTCTGGTTGCATAGTAACGCATGCCTGGCTGTTGTCTGGTGTTGTGAAGCTGCCGCCCCACTCGCCTTTCCTCAATACTGTCGGCAGCTCTTTTCAAGAAATACAGGCAGCATTCAGGAAAGGAAGCATTTTGTAATTTTTCTGCACAGGCTCCTAATGAAAAATATCTTACAGTGCTTCACTTTTGAATCTGCCTAGCCGGTCACACTACATTTCAGGGCATAGTGCTCGCCACGCCACGCTTACAGTTACAGGTGGATAAAAGAAAGTTGCAGGATCAACCAGATAAAGTTTGTTTTTCAATAATTCATTTGTTAGAAGATGCAAAACAGGATCACAGAGATGTTTGTGTTGTGGGGTGGGGCAAGCTCATAAAGGGACACAGCAAAGATAGTTGGATGATGGAAAGTGAAACACTTTCACTTTCATTACGATGACGTATAGGAGTGTGAAGATATCAGTGATATCATCACATCTGAAGATATCATTGATATCTCCATGACCAAGTAGAGATATTACTTTTATCCTGCTATTTATCCCAAAACATACATTGTATAAATATATATATACATATATATATATATATATATATATATATATATATATATATATATATATATATATATATATATATATATATATATATATATATATATTTATATATATTAGGAGGCAGTATAGCGCAGTGGTCTCAAGGCTCTGAGCTGCTAATCTGGTGACATCCAGCAGACCAGACCTGGGTTTGAATCCCACAGCTTCCACTTACATACTGTGTGACCCTTAGCAAGTCACTTAACCTCCTTGTGCTCCCAGGTCGCTCCTGTAAAAAAGCTTTCAGCTTAGTGTGCTATACCTGGTTAAACAACTAAATAAAAAAAAAATATATATATATATATACTGTATATTCCTTGCAAACAACTATGTTAATGCATCAGTTAGGGCTGATATCAAACTCTATAAAGGAGGGAACTACAACATTAGGGTTTCCACCCTAAAATCCCACCCCATCCCTGCACACACCAACTGGCATCAGGGATGTGTCTTGGGTTCATCAGCCCTAATGCTTACACCATTCCATAAGTGCATAAGTTGAGATGGGTACCATATAGGAGAATTAGGGGAGCATTAGGGCTTATGAACCCAATACACTCCCCCTGAGGCCAGTTGGTGTATGCAGGGAGGGGGTCGGGTTATAGGGCAACAGTGACCAAATTACCAGCATAGCCATCTTACTACTCCACCTCATGTACCTGGTACAAATAATTTTCAAAACCCCACCAAGACATAATTCCATGCAACTAGAATGCCATTCCACTCCACAGGTGCAAAAACACATTTTGACTAGGATTTGACAAATGATGGCTATTACACACATGAGGTGGGGTAATAAAAAGTCTGTGTTGAATATCTGGGGTCAAAGTCATTAAAATTTCCAAAGTTATGAGAGTGCATAGCAAAATTGCAATGAATGGTCATAACTTTGCCATTTTTAAACATTTTGACCCCAAATTTTCAACACAACCTTCTTATGACCCCACCTCATGAATGATATAACTGTCATGCAAATCCCACCTGAAAGGTGAATTCACCAAGCAGCCTCAAAATCACCTTTCAGGTAGGAGTTGCATATCAACAGTCATACTGTTCATAAGAGGGGTCCCCAAAAGGCTATTTTGAAAATTTGGTGTCAAAATATGCAAAAATGTCAAAGTTAGCACCAAAGTTGAAAATCCCATCGGAAATATATTGATTTACCATACAAAATAAGATCTTATTTCATGAGTAACCATACGAAGCAAGATCTAACTTCATCTGGTAAATGTTAAATAAAACACATTTTAAGGGCATTTTTCAAGCAGTAAAGTGCAGAATGCACCTAAGGTATCCCAATAAGCAAGCTACTGTACATCTGTTGGTTCTATCCCAGAATATCATTTGGGGGGGTTCCAAATACAAAAGAAGATCTTGCTTCATGAGTCGGCATATGAATCAAGATCTTACTTCATATGACGCCAATATGAAAGAAGAATTTCAGTGTTAAATAAAACACATTTTAAAAGCATTTTTGTAGTAGTTAAGTACACATTGCACCTAAGGACTCCCAATAAGCAAGCTACATGTGTTGGTTCCTCCCCAGAGTATAATTTTTTTGGGGGGGGGTCCAATTTTGAATTGTTCAGGCAAAACAGAAAACAAGATGGTGGCCATATGAAAGAGGTATTTTCCTATATGAAGAAGGATTCCTCTTTTGTTTCATAGAGCTATCTTTTAGTGCTCACTGAGCATGCTCAAAAATGATATTTCTCAAATTTTCAAAATACAATAACTTAAAAAATTACATTTTATTTTTTCACATGACTAGCAAAAGGCACATCTGTGTGCCTGACCCTTTCTGTCCTGAAAATTTCAGACCAAAAAAATGAACAGTCTGGGCTGTAAGCAAGTTCTAAGAAAAATCCCAATAACATCAATAAGCGAAAACATGTTTTTTTAAACTCTCCATAACATGGAAACCACAAATCTGATCAGAATGTAACTTGCCATATCAAGAGATCTACCCCACAAGAAGGAGCATGCCAAATTTCATGTAAATCTGTTCAACAGTTCCAAAGTTATTAAACTGCAAAATTTTGAGTTTAACATTAAAGTGCTTATTCAACCCTAACTATAGGGGTGCAACTGCACCCCTATAATATCTATCTATCTATCTATCTATCTATCTATCTATCTATCTATCTATCTATCTATATATATATATATATATATATATATATATGTATATATACCATGCCATTATAATTTATCTAATTGCTCTTATTGATTGTATGTGCTGCTATCTAATGCTCCAGTATTTTATTTGTTGAATAGGGTTTTTTATTATTCAGATTTAAAGCTGGCTAATGATAGATATCATATACTTTGAATGTTTTGCACATCTGATTAGTATAATTTATTGTTATATTTAAAAAGTCAGAAAGTGTGAATACGGTTTTAAGGTACAGCATTCATTGCTTTAGTCATTAATTGTTTTTTTAGACACTGTACCTTTAAGATGGCACTATAAATGTTGAGTCAGTCTGTCTGTATGGAAAATCCCCCTAATGAAAACCCACATGCTCGAAACCCTGGGTTAGCAATCAACATTCCAGTATATGTCCTGAATAAACTTATCTTGCACTGCATATTATGAGCTTCATCGTTTTCCTTTCCAGAGTGCCACCTTTGCTGTTGTTCCATGTATACCTATGCCTTCAGCCTAGGGAATAAAATCCCAGACTTGGTGGCCTTGATGATGGAGGCTGACCTGGACATTGTAGCTATTACGAAGATGTAGTCTACTGGAAACCATGACTAGGATGTAGAAGTACCAGGTTATACTCTGTTTAGAAGAAGGGGGGAGGGGTCTCTTTACATCAGGGAGGGTATTAGGGTGACTGAGATACAGGTACTGTGGGTCACACTTGAGATGGGCAACATCACTTCTATTTGCACAGGCATGATATACACACCTCCAGCACAGGGGGAGGAGGTGGACAGGGTTCAAGGGAATCCATACACATGGTGGCAGCTAAAGGTGAGGTGCTGCTGGTAGGTGATTTCAATCTGCCAGAAGTGGATTGGTGCATCCCAGCTGTTGCCTCACCCAAGAGCAGGGACATCCTGTTCTCTGTGCAAGGGGCAGGCCTCAGGCAGCTAGTCCTAGAGCCCACCAGGGAGGGTGCAATTTTGAATCTGGCACTCACCAATGGGGACAGAATTGAGGGAAGTCAGGTGGGCGAGCACCTGGGATCCAGTGATTATTGCACACTGTGGTTCTACATGAGTACAGTGGCAGAGTCAGGCCACACAAAGGCAAAGGTCTTGGATTTCAGGAGGGCAGAATTTACTAAGAAGGGGATATGTCTCAAGCATGCCCTGGTAGGGAGAAGCAAGGGGAGGGGAGGGGAGGGGAGGAGCATTGGGCCCATATGAAAGGAGCCATAGTGGAGATGACAAACCTTTGCATTAGACAAGTAAACAAGAGAAAGAGAAAGCCACTATGGTTCTGAAAGGAAGTGGATGGGAAGGTAAGGGCAAAAAAGATGGCTTTCAGGAAATACAAGGAAACACAGCAGGAGGAAGACAGGGTATTGTATCTGGATAAACAGAGGGAGACAAGAAAAGCAATCAGAGGCTCAAAGGCACAAACAGGAATAAATGGCACAGGAGGTGATCAAAGGAGACAAGATTTTTTATAGATGCATTAGTGAAAGGAGAAAAACAAGAGGTGGGATAGTGAGGCTCAAAGGGAAAGAAGGAGAGTGTGTGGAAGGGGACCTGGAAAAAGCATCAATACTGAACAAATATTTTTGTTCTGTAGTCACAGAAGAAGAAGGTGAGGGACCACAGTTAGGTAACATGAACAAATATGGGAGGGGGGTGGACAGCAGTCCATTTACGGAAGAGAGAGTCCTAAAAGTACTCACAAAACTGAAAGTGGACATGGCAATGGGACCAGAGGGGATACACCCTAGAATATTAAGGGAACTATGGGAGTCTGCTGGCAGCACCATTGGCAGCCCTATTCAATTAATTACTTAATACAGGAGTGGTTCCAGAGGACTGGAGGAGGGCAGATGTAGTCCCTCTGCACAAAAGTGGGAATAGGGAGGAGGCTGGAATCTATAGACCAGTCAGCTTCACCTTAATAGTGGGAAAGATTATGGACTCACTATTTAAACAAATGATTGTGGAACACCTTGAATCCAGCAGCACACAGGATCAGAGACAGCATGGATTCACAGTGGGAAGGTCATGTCTAACAAATCTAATTGATTTCTGTGACTGGGTGACTAGGTCGTGGACCAGGGGAGCAGTGGATGTGGCCTACCTGGATTTCAGTAAGGCCTTCATTGCTGTTCCACATCAAAGACTGGTGAACAAGCTGGGCAGCATGGGAGTGGGTCACAAGGTGGTAAACTGGGTTAAGAACTGGATGAGTGATAGAAAACAGAGGCTAGTGGTACAGTAATGGTGCTCAATATGAGGAAAGGAGGAGACCAGCGGGGTGCCACAGGGATCAGTCCTGGGACTATTCCTGTTTAATGTTTTAAGTTTATTTTTTTTTCAATTTCAAGTTTATTGCAGAAAAACTCCATTAACCATGCTCATTCACAAGGAGATCCAGATTATATGAAAGGCAGTACATAAACAGGTTTACAAAAGGAAGGGTGCATACATTGTGTAAAACAAAAAGATTCGTACAAATCAACACATGCAGTCATTAACAGATTTTAGCCTTAACATAATGCAAAAAGTGACAATTTACAGCAAAATTACAGAGAAGACATGGGATGCAGCAGAAAAAGGAGCAATAAATGCATAAGTGGTGTGAGGTAGTCATACATTGCAGAAAGGAGTGTTTTGTAAGACAGTAAGGGTTTGGGAAAGCTAATAGGTCAACACTTGCAGCATGGGAGGAGAGAGTGGCTAGGGCAGTGAGAGCTGAGGGAGATTATGGAGTGAGTCAGAGAGAGAAGAACAAGGAGGGCAGAAGGGGTAAGATGGAATGGAATGGTTGAGGGGCGAAAGTGACCTGGGAAGTAGGAGTCAGCGAGAGAGGGAGAAAAGGGGGAGGAAAGGAGTAGGGGAGCAGAGCAAGGGGAGAGGGAGGTGGGGGGAAGGTAGAGAAGCTAATGTGAGGAAACAAAAGAGGTAAGAGGGTATACAGCAAGAGAAAGATAAAGAGGAAGGTACTGTAGGTGAGGAAGGAGAGGATGGAGAGAGGATAAAGGTGGAAATAGAATGATTAAGGGGGTAAGTAGTGGCCTGAGGAGAAGGAATGGGCAGAACGAAGGGGGGGGTGGAGGACGAGAGGGAGGAGGGGAGAACAGAGCAAAGGGGGAAGATGGAGGGGAGAGATGGTAGATATGATAGCTTGAGACAGAAGAGGGAAATAGGGCAGGCAGAAATTATGAGGGCTAAGCCCTCTGGTACAGTAGTTACAAGCTATCATGAAATGCTTACAAGCTAGTGACTTAAAAAAGTTAATCGTAAACAGGCTGATGACCTTAAATGCCACCTGAATACTGTCCCAAGCCACAGGTAAGGAATATGATATAGCTCACTTACCGAGGGAGATTTGAGTTCTAGGGACGTCCAGGTGGAGGACGGCTGACTTCCACAGTGAATAAGTGCAGTACAAAATATGGATGAGAGAAGAAATATAGTCCAGAAATATATTATGTAATGCTTTTGAACATCCATGTGCAGAGGTGGAGTAGTCTTCTGGTAGCTAGGGACATAAACCCAACCACAGAAACAGGTCACAGCGGTGGGTCCTGGAGGATGCATTGGCAATAAAATGAAGGGCATTGTGAAAGAGGACATCAAGCCTATGAAGGTTGGTTGCAGAGATGCAGTTGTATATGATATCACCATAGTCTAGAGTGAAAGGAATGTTGCCTGGATGAGTCTGAGTCTGACCTTGGTTGGGAAGAGCACTCTGTGTCTAAAAAAGAAACGTAGCCTGACTTTAAGATTGGTGGAGAGGCTCTCAATGTGGGCATTGAAGGAAAGTTTGTTGTTGATCCATACACCTAGGTATTTGAACTTGTTAACTGCTTCAAGTGGCTTCCCTAGGGCTGTCATGACAGTTGCAATGCTGGCCTTGGTTGCGACGGGAGGGATTGCCGTTGTGGTTGAAGAACATTACCTTAGGTTTTTTCATGTTGAGCAAAAGCTTGGCACAGATAATGTTGTCTTCAAGCTGAAGGAAGCTGGTTTGAAACTCATCACAGACTTCGACTAGCTTAGGCTTGGAAGTGTAAAGTACTGTGTCGTCCACGAAAAAGTGCAGTTTAGAGTTGATGATATTGGAAGCAAGGGTGTTGATATAGATAGAAAACAAGTTAGGTCCTAATATGGAGCCTTGGATGATGCCTCTAGTGAAGGGACAAGGATTCAACAGAAGACCATCCACTTTTACACACTGCACTCGCCCTGAAAGGTAGCTGGAGTACCAGCGAACTATGGATGTGGCTGCACCTAGGTTTGAGAGGCTAAGCAGGATAAGGCTGTGGTCAATGATATCAAGTGATTTACTCAGGTAGAGGAACACTACACCTGTTACTTGCTTAGAGTTGTAGGTGGAGACCAGTTATTGCTGACTTTACTAGGGCAGAGATAGTACTGTGGTTTCATCTAAAACCCCATTATGCAGGGTTAAGGAGAGAGTGTTCTTCGATGTGAGCTTTCAGCTGGCTATTTATGAGTTTTTTGAGAATTTTGCAGCGCACAGGGAGGATGGAAGTAGGCTTATAGTTGTTCAGATCAGAGGGGTCACCGGATTTAAAGAGGGGCAGTACATGGACCGATTTCCAGCAGGAAGGGACAGCAGCGGTTGAGATAAATAGGGTGAAAATATGGAGGATGGAGGCAGTGAGATAGTAGTATCCAAGTTTCAGAAAGACGGGATCAATCCCATCGGAACCATCACCTTTTCTGGTGTCAGGTTTTTGAAGGTGGTCTTCAACATCCTTGAATGTTACAGGAAGCACAGTGGTTGGAGGAGGTGCAGTGATGGAGTCTGTGGCAGGGCAGTGGAGACTGGAGGGGGGCAAGACATCCCTGTGTAGTGGAAGGAGTCAAATGCTAGCCCGGCGGTGGCAAAGTGAAAATTTATTTTCTGTAGAATAAGATAGCAGTACTTGGACACAACTCCCTTGTCATTGATCTTGGGAGGGACAGAGGGGTCTGCATTGCACCTTTAAATTGAAAGTCTTTAGCCTGTTGTTCAATGGGGGAAAATAGCTCCTCCCCCATTCCCTACATAAGCAGCAGGCCACCTCCCACTCTGCTTAGAGCATTTTGGTGAATCTGTATGGTGGTAGGCTGTGCCCCCCCCTCCGCATTTTGTTTCTCTGCTCTTGCTCTGTCCCTTCCCCGTGTTGCTTCCTCTTTGTTGTGCTGCTTGCGTTCATCTCCCCTTCCTCCCTGGCCCTCTGTGCAGTACCTTTTTCTCCTTGTTTCTTTGGCTTTTCTCCTTGTTCCACTGCCTCGCAGCCTCCACGTGCCCTCCGGATGCTCCAGTTTCCTTGACACAGCCATTCCCCACTTTCAATGCCTGGGTCTCTTCCAGCTTATGGCCTGGCCTCTTCCCCCTGCCATTCTTTTCCTAGGTTACCGCCCATGCTCTTTTGTGGCTCCACCTCAGCTGTACACCGTGGCTCCATTCCTGGTAATGTCACACTGGGCTAGCAGAGGGAACAGTCTCCGATCTACCTGTAGGACATGTCGAGACCTGCAATCCACCACAACGCCATAACATACCATTTGTATCAGAGCGTCCCAGCATGCTTACTTCACCAGGATCCCTTCCACTACACCCCTATGTATACATCTTGCTATCTACAGTGAACAAAATAGTACTGTTCGAGAACAACCTGAAACTTTTGCACAACAATGTTACCTGCAGGAAACATTTACAGATGGAAAGTATTGTAATGGCTCAGTTGTACAAAGGGTTTTTCTTGTAAAGAACCAGTTTATTTTGCTCCAGTCACTGTGCTGTCAGGAAAGGCTCTGTATTTTACTTGACCGAATGCTACTCCTATCTGAGAGAATTTTGATGCCCTTTGAAGTTTGCAAACAGATTAGTGCTGCAGGATACAATTATTGCACCAATTCCCAAACCGACTAGTGCATCTCATTCCCTTCCTAGGATTCTACTTTAACATGCTTTTACCTAACCTTAACTCAAGAGGTTAACCATCTTTACCTACCCCAGTTCTAGCATCTTCACTGCACCTGCCCAGACCTCCTGTATTATTTCCTCGAAACACTGAGCTCAGTTGTTGTTCGAAGACAGCCCATTGCATCCAAGGTTTTACTGTCTACCTTAGTAACTTCCAAGGCCTCTCCCTCTACATGGCCTTTGCTTACTACTGCGATACTTTAGCCACTACTTCCTTTCATGTCTGCCTTTCCCATTGTTCCTTACTACCTAGGTTACTGCTTCCTGCAGCATGGAGTTCCATTTGTTGTCTAGGTATGATTACCATTTTAGCCCATCACATTCAGGTGTTCTATTGCAGTCTAGCCAGCCCTGGCAAGGTTTGGTAATGTGAGTAATGCGTCCATTTCCAGGAATCCATCTGCCATGCTAGCTTTAAAAGTTATTATAAATTGAGCAAAGGATTTCAAGCAGTCTGATTGGTTGTTAGCTGTGCATTAGATGTGTCTAATGCACAGCTAAAACTAGAACCCCTATTTAGAATACACAGGCCCATTTTATAAGCGAAATAAGTCACTCCGGGGATGTGCATTAGACAGTTCTAATGCATACCCCATCGTGTTTTATTGCTTACATATCTGGGATCATATGACCAGGCTTCTACTATTCCCAATTTCTTACTGTCAGTAGCTTTAGGTGCATGGATAACTGTGGTCATACATGACTTTGTGGTTCCCTTCCCATACTGCCATGCCCCAAGGGGGCCCTTCTCATGTCACAACTGCTTCTACTCCCTCATTCAGCTCCAGGAGTGTTCCCCTCCTTTCCTCGAACCATTTATTATCAGCAACCAAGAAGGCTATTCTTTAAAGCTTGATATCACTATATTAATTTCAGATGGTTCCTCGAATCTCGCACCTTCCATGGCGAAGCTGAATCACGTGGGTCTTGTCTTCCCAATCTTGTACTGCTCATGATATGGTGATGGCGAACCATGTGGGGTCCCGTCATCTCTATCGCACAATACTCGATGGAAGGAAATGCATTATTCAGATATGACGATGGCAGACCACGTGGGATCCCACCATCCCTATCAGGCACTATTGCTTCCATGGCAAAGGTGAACCATGTGGGGACTCTCCTTCCCATTCATGCTCTCCCAGCAGTCTGGCAATAGCGGGCCACATGGGGCCCCTCTATCCCAATCTTGCACTACTCCATGCGGCAAAGGGTCTTGCCTTTCATTTCTTGCACAATGTCTGCTACATGATGATGGATTATAGAGGGTCCACCTTCCCACTCACCATCTACTCTAACGGTTTCAACTCAATGCTCCTTCAAGTCATTGTACAGCAGATTGATTGACGTTGGGTGGTCCTTCCTTGAGAACATGCTTCAGTTCAACAGTCAGTGGAGTCTTGCATCTGTTCCTTATTCAGCCTATTTAAGGTGATGGCGGACCACATGGGGTCCCGCCATCCCATACCTCTATCCCTGTGAAAAGGCCTTGCCATATCTTAACTATTTCTATTCACTTCAAAGTGTACATACGTGGGGGTTCTGCTTCCCTTGCCTTGGACTGCAACTCATTCTGGCTCTTGAGGGTTCCCCTTGCCACCTATATTGTCCCTTCTATGGTGATGGCAGACCACGTGTGGTCCTTCCATCACTTTTTTACATGTCTCCCAACACTCTTCCCCTTATTCCTTATTTCCTAATCCAACTTTTGCACCCTTTGCTTCCCTCCAAATTACCAACAGGGCATTGTTGGTGGTCCTATCTTTGACCCGGTTTTAATCAATGATTCAAGTCATGCAAGTATCTCTGTGAACCCCTAGTGGTCATCATCATCATCATTATCCCTCCAGAGTATTTCCCCTCAACAGGAGCCTATCCTCTACAAAAACAGAATTCTTCTCGTAATGTGGCAGACCCTACGGGGTCTCGCATCCCAGTATTGTCCACATGAGACTCAGTCACTCATTCATGACTTCTTCATTCATCAGGACTACATGTGAATATCATTTCCTAGCTAGCCTACCTCTGAGCCTACTATCAGCTTCACAGGTTAACGCCTAACATCCATGGTGATGACGAACCATGTGGGGTCTTGCCATCCCATTTATGCATGCCCCACGATGGGCTTCATCTGATACCTTCTCATGTCAATCAGCTTCAGTGACTCATCCTCTATGTCCTGAATCCTGTACTGCTGCAATAGCAGACCACATGGGCTCCCGCCATTCCCACAAAGGCTATTGCCTTCCTAACCTTGGATTAAGCTCTTACTACAATGACAGTAAACCTGCTGCAGGTTCCAGCCATCCCAAAAACAGTTCCCACTATGCTGCTCTATCTAGTATCCAAAGGCCAGGCTATGGATCTACAGCAGTCATCTATCTCAGACTTGGATTAACCATTGTTCCAGCATGCGGTCATTATTCCAGTTGGATATTCCATCTGTTTGAACCTTCATCTGCAACATTGACACCTTGCTCATCCTGACCATGAGCTGGATTTTACCAACTACACCAGACTGTACTCCTGGACATAACTATACCTAAACCTTGCGCATTTAGGATTATTCTCCTCTTAGTATGCCCAGGTGATGGGCAGACCAGTAGCCATGGGTCCTCGAAGATTTCCCCCTAAGGTTTTTTTCCTCTTCTGCATGCTATAGACCACATTCTCAAGATTTGGAGGAGGTAGTCAATTTTGCTACTTCTTTTTGGGCCTTAAGTCTACACCTACTCACTATTCTACCTGGGGTGGGATGTGGAGAAGCGCCAAAACTCACGTTATAAACACCAAGCATACCAGTCAGCTCATGAGTATACACAAGCACTAAGCTATTTGCCACACATTGAATTGGAAGGCTTAAGCCTGTTGTTCAGTGGGGGATATAGCTCCTCCCCATTCCCTACATAAGCAGCAGGCTGCCTCTCGTTCTGCTTAGAATGTTTCAGCGGCACCCTCCATCTTCCCCTGCCTCCTCCTCCTTCTCTGGTACTCCTGTTTCACCCTCTCCACTGGGCCTTAAGTCTACACCTCCCTACTATTCTACCCAGGGTGGGATACAGAGAAGCATCAAAGCTCATGTTATAAACACCAAGCATACCAGTCAGCTCATAAGTATACACGAGCACTAAGCTATTTGCCACACATTGAACAATTTTTATAGTCCACTTGACTGAGTTCTCTTTGTCCTGTTTGAGAGAGCATCTGCATTATAGGTTTATTTTGCCTAGTGGATAAGCTTGACAGAGGAGTTTCTAGCAGTTCTTAAAGCCTGCCAGTCGGCTTGGAACTTAGTACACCTGGCATGAGCCAATAGCTTATCCCACGTGGTAAGCACAGTTGTTAGAGCTGAAGTGAACCTGGGATGGGAGAATTTACAAGCTCTGATTTTGACGAGGGGAGTCTGCTTGTCAGCTAAGTGTAGGAGATGGTTATTGAAGATCACGATGGCCTCGTCCACAATTTTGGCGAGGTAGAGGCTTTCCCAATTAGATGCCCTGAGGTCATTAAGGTAGTTACATGTGCTGAATTTTCAGAAACTGCGTTTGGAGGTGTATTTGGTTGAGGAGGGTCCTTTCGCCTGGGCCCTTGTACAAACTACAATACTGTGATCCCTCAAGTCATTGTGAAACACTGCAATAGTCAGAATTTTGTGGGGGTGATTCAAAAGGATGATGTCAAGGATAGAGCTATTGCTAAAGTTTCTGGTATTTTTCCTGGTAGGTTCTGTGATCAGCTGGGAGAAACCTCACCGCAGAGTCCTTTTAAAGTATTTGATTTAGATGTTAACCAACTGAGGTTTAGATCACCAAGAATGATGTTCTCACTGCTGCCAAGGGCTATCAGGGATTTGAGGGTATTGATAATTGCATTGACCCTGGAGGGGGGCCAGTAGCAACTGATGACAAGAAGGATTTCAGAAGATGGCAGATGGAATTTTAGTGATACATATCTGAATTCTTTTGGCTATGAACAGGTTCAGATATCAGATATCTTAAATTTGTCTTTATAATAGATGACCACTCCATCCCCCTTCCCCTTGAGAGCCCATCTGCTCAGTGGAGGTTGTAGGCAGGTATAGCTATTGCTTGGTCTGAAATGGAGTTCTTAAGTCAGGATTCAGTTATGACAATGAGGTCTGGCTAATCAGAAAGGGACAAGGCAATGGGGCCAGAAGGGATACATCCCAGAGTATTAAAATAACTCAGGGAGGTGCTAGCAGCACAACTGACAGCCCTGTTCAACAGTTCACTTGAAATAGGTGTGGTACCAAAGGACTGGAGAAGGGTGAATGTAGTCCCTCTGCACGGAAGTGGGAGCTGGGAGGAGGCTGGCAATTACAGGCCAGTCAGCCTGACTTTGGTGGTGGGTAAACTGATGGAGTCACTACTAAAACAAAGGTTTGTGATACATTTCAAATCCAATGGAGCACAGGATCCATGGCATCATGGATTTACAGTGGGAAGATCTTTTCAAACAAATCTGATAGATTTCTTTGACTGGGTAACTAGGGAGATAGATCAGGGAGGAGCGGTGGATGTGGCCTACCTGGATTTCAGCAAGGCCTTCGACACCATCCCACATAGGTGGCTAGTAAACAAGCTGGACAGCCTGAAAGTGGGTCACAGGGTGGTAAACTGAGTCAAAAATTGGCTGAGTGATAGGACACAGAGGGTGGTGGTAAACAGAGTTCAATCCAAAGAGAGGGGGATGACCAGTGGGGTCCAGCAGGAATCAGTGCTTGAACCAGTCCTCTTTAATGTCTTCATAAGTGACATTGCAGGGGAGCTGGAAGGGAAGGTGCATCTATTTGCAGATGACACAAAGATCTGCAACAGGGTTGACACTCCAGGAAGAGCATATAAAATGAGAAGGGACCAAAGCAAGCTTGAAGAGTGGTCAAGGGTGTGGCAGCTAAGATTCAATGCAAAGAAGTGCAAGATCATGCATTTGGGGCACAGAAATGTGGGGGAGGAGTACATAATTGGGGAGGTACTGACGGTCACCAAACAGTTAAGGGACCTAGGAATAATGATGTCTGATTCTCTAAAGGTTACCAAACAATGTGAGAATGCTGTAAGGAGAGCCAGTGGAATGTTGGGTGCACAAGGAGAGGTATATCCAGCAGAAGGAAGGAGGTGGTGATGCCACTGTATAGAACATTGTTGAGATCTCATTTAGATTTCTGTGTCAAGTTCTGGAGGCCACATCTCCAAAAGGACATAGACTGAGTAGAAGCGGCTCAGAGAAGGGCAACAAAAATGGTGCAGGGGCTGTACTAAAAGTCATAGGAGGATCTCAATATGTATTCCCTGGAGGTGAAAAGAGAGAGAAGGGGGATATAATAGAGACTTCAAGTACCTCAAGGGTGTAAATAAGGTACAAGAGGGTAGCATCTTTCAGAAAAAAAGATGTTCAAGAACAAGGGGTCATGACATGAAAATAGATGTGTGTAGACCTAGGGGTAACATGAGAAAGCATTTTTTCATGGAAAGGATGGTGGATCCATGGAACAGCCTCCCAGCAGAGACTGTAGGGGCCAAAATGGTAGGGGAAATTAAAAAATGCATGGGACAGACATAAAGGAACTCTAGCGATAGGAAAGAGAGGGTAAGCCACAGATCATTTAGGATCTGCAGTATATGAAACAGGTAGGGAAAATGAGCAGACTGTGGGGACGGGGCCAAGCGATTCTTATCGCAATTAAATTCTATGTTTCTGTGTTCTAAAAGGCTTTCACCATGCTGCAGAGACAGGCAGTTTACCTGACTATGTCACACTAATAAATGACAGGGCTCGGCCTCAGGGTCACCTCATAAATAGTGTAATATAGCCATAAAACAATTTCATTGTGCTGCAAAGACAGTGTAGCTGACTATGTCACAGTAATAAATGACAGGGCTCAGGCCTCAGGGGCACTAACAAAACAATAATATACAGCAGGGCTCAGGGGTACGTAAAAGACGGTTTCAAACCAGCTGCCTTCTGTTTTTATCTATGTCTTTTCCCCCACCTTGCTCCTCTCCCTTGTCTCCCCAGCAACACCTCCTTGACTGAGGCTGATCCTCCCTCCGCCTGGCTGAGACTGTTTCAGTTCCCCACTGTTTCTCCCTTTACTCCTTCATGTAGTGTAGGTTTTAATTTTGTGTTGATTGATTCAACTCAGAAATGATAACTCTTTATGGTTGTGACTTGTGCTGCAGAGCGAGCACTCACAGAGCTGCTTCCAGAACAGACTGCTTCAGGCTAGATTCTGCGCCACACAGGCTCACAGCAGATTGAGCTCTGGTGTTTAGGCACCACTGACCAATCAGGTGTCAGCCTGGTGTCATGTGCTTCTATTCTGCTGTAAGCTCTGTGAAGGGCCCCACAAGCTGCTCTTTTAATGCTTGTTTCCAGCCTAGAAGTCCTTTACCCATTACCTATGTCAAATTACCTGACCCAAGAATTACATTGTTAAGTTAGCTAGGGTATTTTATTTTTATTACTTTTTTCCCGGCCCCCTTCCCCTTTGGAGGATCAGCCCCTGCCCTGCACGCTGCCCCCATGCCCAGACTTACCCACCCTGGGTGGGGCCACCAGGTGGACATCCCCCCAATGAACAATAGTCTCAAGCCCTGGTTTACCCCCCAGGGTGAGGCCATGGGAGGGGGGAACCCCCCCCCCGGGTGAATGCTGATAATAGCAGAAGTGGTGGCAGGCAGGGCATCATGGATGAGGGATTGATTTTTTAATGCTGTAGAGATCCCCTTGGGGTGTGGATGTGCAATGCTGGTCAGCGTCTTCCCCACCCCCCCTTACATGAGGCACCAGCAGCAGCAGTACACCCACTCTCTGCCAGAGTTTCACAGAGTGACAGAAACTCTTCCCCCTCCTCCCAGAGAAGGAAAGCAGTTCCTGGGACCCTCAATCCTTCTTCCCCCAGTCAGCCCTCTGACTCCTAAGTCTGTCTCTGAACCCATGGTGTCAGCGCCGCAAGCAGACACCTTGTTGCTGCACTGGCAGGCCAGCTGATATGTCTGCTAGGGTACTAAATTACCCAAACTAGCCTACCCTGTCAAAAATAGGTGACACCTGCACTACCCGATGTGACAGGGTGGAATAGGACCCTGTCCCAATGGTTATGTAGAAAACAAGGATCTTTTCTGTCTTCAAGGCTTAGATAAGGAAACATGCAGACCAGAAGAAGTTGTAATACTCACATGCAGCATTTTATTACTATCAATAACAATAGAAGAAAAAAAAATGTACTGAATGGTTTCAAACATAGGCAGTCCAAACATAAGTCCACTTTCTAAGCTCAAAAATAGGTGATAGCCGGACTACCCAATGTGATAGGGTGGAATAAGACCCAGTCTCAATGGTTATGCAGACAGCAAGGGTCTTTTCTGTCATCAAGACTTAGGTCAGGAAACATCCCAAACAGCAGAAGTTATAAAATTTGAAAGTAGCATTTTTTACTATCGATAACAATATAAGAAAAATAAAAATATGCACAGAATGGTTTCAAACATAGGCAGTCCATACATAAGTCCGCTTTCTGAGATCAAAACAAATACCCAAAATAAAAACTAAACTATCCATCTCTCTCTCTTTCTCCTTTTATAAGGTCTGTTTTTTAGCAGCTTAATTGGTTCTTCCTGTTGGGGACAAAGTGTCTCTTACTTATACAGAATTTGTTAGTCTCCTTCTTTATCAATCAATCAATCAATCAATCAACCAACTTTATTTAACCAGGCATAAACACCATTGAACAAGCTCATTTTCAAAGTGGTCCTGGGCAAAAAGTACATTGTGAACCAAGCTGGCCCCCTGCTGACAATTTGCAAAAGCCTGAGATCTAAAAGGACAAACTCTCTGCTACAGTTTACTATGTACTATATACATTTGAAATTAGGGAACCCATTTTCAAATAAAGATTCACTCATATTTTTATAACTATATATAAGCAAGGTAGAGATAGCAAGAAATAAAGACGGAGATAGCAGGGTGGGAGCACGAAACTGTCGGAGTGATCAAGTCCTAGATTTCACATGAAAATTTGGTTGTGCAGACAGACAAAAGACAGAAAAGGAGATGACAGGAAAGATCCTTGCTTTCTGCATAACCATTAGGACAGGGTCTTATTCCGCCCTGTCACACATACCAACTTCCTTAAGAGGGAACCAGTGTTGAAAACAGGTTTCCAAAACTTTCTTTTAATTATTGTTTAATATGAACTTATCAGCTTCACAGTTCTGTGCATATGCAGTAATCATTTTCCATAACAACCAGTACAGCAGACAGTTAAGTTTAAACCCACACATTTTTTTCAACCTTTGGAATTATCAATTCCTGATCCATGTCTGGACAGAAACTCAGCATTGACATTCTCTTTTCCTGATTTATGCAATACTTAGAATTTAAATGGCTGTAATGCCAGGTACCACCTAATGATTCTGGAATTTGTATATTTTATTTGGTTAAGCCAACAGAGAGCATTGTGATCTGTTAAGTACAAAGTCATCTCTTAGCAAATAAAAATTAAGTGATTCCATTGAACACTTTGCCACAAGACATTTCTTTTCAATGATGGAGTAGCTTTTCTCTCTGTCATGCAGTTCCCTACTGATATTTATTTTGACTCAAGACTGCACCTATGCCTACCTCTGCTGCATCTGTCTGTAACAAAAATTGTTTCTCAAAGTCTGGTTTTCTTAAAACAGGGGCTTAACATAATGCAGCCATGATGCCCCGGAAAGCTTCATCACACCCTGGGGTCAATTTTACATTATTTGGGAACCATTATTTTATGAGTTTAGTGAAGGGGTAGCTAACTGGGCAAAGTTGGGAACAAATCTCCAATAGTAATCTACCAGCCTTAAAAATGAACTGACATGTTTCTTTGTTTTAGGGACAGGACTATTAGCTATAGGTTCTATTTTAGAACTCTCTGGCTTTACTTCTCCATTTCCCAGAAAATAGCCCAGATATCTGGTTTCCTGCATGCTCAATGCACGTTTGGTAGGATTAATTGTCAGACCTGCCTTTTTGATAGATTGGATAACTGCTTGTAGATGTTCCAGATGGCTTTTCTAGTCTTATTTTTTAACTTTCCTTTATTTAAACATTTTTTTCATGCACTCAAATAATGCAGACAATACAAAATAACATCACTAACAATAACATTACAATACAAATTCAACAATGCATACAATTATTCCAATATCTCATAAACCACAGACTCTACCCCCCACCCAACTAGCTGTCTGGCTTATCTATAACTGTTTGCCATGACCTGTGAGGAAACTTTATGGCACTACCTTGAGTATATCTGCCTAACTTAAAATAAGTCAATCATACTCAGGGTTCCCAAGATACACTGGGCCAGATATTCAAAACTTTGCGCCAGGCAAAAAATGTTTGCACAGGTTTAGCATGGGATTAGCGTGGGTCTGCTATATTCAAAAGGCCAAATAGTGTGGGCAAACTGCATTAGCGCTTGGCAAAATTATAATGTATGCAAGGAGCAAACTGACATGAATACAGGCACAATGCTGTATTCAGCGACTAGCGCCATGCTAAGTGGTTTTGCGCAACTTAGCGTGACACTTAGCACGGTGCACATTACCACCCAGGAAAAGCTTGTCTTAACCCTGGGCAATCAGCTTTGAGCAACACTATGGATTTGCGTGGTATTTGCGCGGGTTTAGCGCAGGTTTTGTGTGACCCTAACAAATAAATATGACACATAGATAAAGCTAAACATAGAGGAAGCATGCTGCTAACTGATGGCATCACAATGATGCTATCCTCTGCCACCAGTCCCAGCCATGCCACTCAGTAAGTGGTGACCCTGCCGCCAGTGGACAGTATGGCAGTGTGGCCATACAGCACACACCTGTGGACCACACTTCTGTGGACACCAACAGATGCCACCACACACATGCAGCACTGTGGGCATGGAGGATGTTGAGGGGAGCATGTATGGGTGGCGAGGCTGTGCCACAGCCCAGGTGTGGCCACAAGGCTGGGACACATCATGCAGTGCACATGGGCCAATGTTGGGAATACCCCAACACCTGTGCACCTTTTAGATAATATATGCCCCCCCGGCCACATACCGCATAGCTGTACAACTACCACAGCACACAAAGCCAGAAATGTACATGTCACTGTGAGCATCCCATGCCACAGGTGCAGCATCTGGGGGTCACACAACAGTGTAACAGTAATGTCCACTGTCAGTAAACACCTGCTGGTTGGGCCTCTCACTGTGTATAGTGCAGTCATCATCACTGCACTACTCACCATAGGCACTGCTGTGTCCACACACTACTGGCCCCCGTGCTACTGTAGTTTCTGCTGTGCACTGTAGCATGACCTACAGTGTGACAGTTGCATGCAGCACCACCTCCATCTGTGCCTATGCTGTGTTGTCCCAGTACAGCTGCAGACAGCAGCGCATGTGGAAGTAGTGTTCAAAACTGTATAATATTCCCCAAGCTGTTTGCGCAGCGCTAACATGTTTGCGTGGGTTTAGCGCAGGGCTAAACAGTTAGACTGGTGCAAACTGCATGCAGATCAGGGCATAATGAGATGCTAATCTGGATGTTTGCCCACAGACTATGTAAGTAGGCTCATTTGCATGTCATTTTTGAATATGACAAAGTTTAGCACCGGGCAAATGTGTTTGCGCTGGGCTAATGGTTTAGCACTGTGCTAAACCCGCACAAAAGTGTTAGCGCTGCGCTAACAGTTCAGGGAATATTTTATAGTTTTGCATGCTGTACTTTCGCATACACTGCTGCCTGCAGCTGTACTGGGTCCATGCATTTGCTGGCACACACATTGACCACATAGTTCATCTCTACCTACCTTCACATCGCTGTGCACTGTGTTGCTTTTGTGGTTTGCACTTCCTGGTTGCCATATTCAGAGCTGTCTTATTTCAGGGCTGAGTTTGCCCTGCACTTCCAGCCCAGTTTACCCGGCCTCATTCCCATGCTATATTCAGAAGCTGTTTGCACTAGGCTATACCTTTTGAATATGGTTTGTTTTGTGCTCTGGGCTAAGTTTGCCTGCTGGGCAGTGCTAATTTAGCCCTGGGGCAAAGTTTTGAATATCTGGCCCAGCAAGAGGTAAATCTAGCTACGGGTTAACCTAAATTAATAATTTGTAAATCCTACCCCATCTATTATTACATGTCAAACTTATTATGAAATAAATATATTAATCTTATAATCTGTAGATTAAATAAGATATTTGCTGGGTGGGGTGCTGCAGTCCCTGGACACTGAGAAGTTATGAAAAAGTTTCCTTATATGGTCTGAAGCTTGTCTGTGGGCAATAAAACCTACTTGCTCCCTAGGAATAAGTGGATACCAGATTCTTTTAATCCTTTGAGCTAAAATAGAGGTCAATATTTTTATGTTGTAATTAATCAAAGAAATGGGTCTACAATTACTTACCCTATCTTTTGATTTGCCCAACTTGGGAAGTAATATTAGAAGAGCTTCTAACAATATTTTTGGCCAGTCCTTTTTCCAAAATGTAATTGTAAAATTATTTTAAGAGTGGAGTCAAGGACTCTTTGAAAGTTTTATAAAAATTTGCAGTGAGACCATCTGGACCTGATGATTTATTTAAAGTTAGGCTATTAATTATTCCCTCGATTCACCCCTTTCTATGTACAGTATTTACACACGTCTAAAGATTGATCCTTTGTTATTTTTGGACAATTAAATCTCTCCAAATAGTCTTGTATTACAGCTTTTGAGCGTTGATCAATCATAGGGCCATAAAGCTGAGAGTAATACTTATAAAATTCAAGAACTATTGTATTTGGGAGGGTTTTTACTTGATTGTGTCCAGTGAAATGATTGATTCTATATACCTTGACTGTTCCTGTTGTTTAATTTTGTTTGCTAAAAGTTTGCTTGGTTTGTCCCCAGGCCTATATATTTGGCTTTTAATGGCCTCTATGCACAAAGGGGCAGGAAATATGTGCCTAAGGTGTGTACCCCACCCTTACAGCTCCACATTCATGGGAGATCTGTGTGTGGCCACATTCACTAACAGTGGCCACCACTCAACACCAGTATGCAGCCTCACCCCCTTGGCATGCAGGCTGGTAGAAGTGGTTGGGTGCCAAGCCACTGATCTGGGTAGGTGGCCAATCAGCTGCCTGACCCACACCCCACAGTGGATCACCTGTGCCCATGTGCGGTGGGTGGGATGCCAGTGCATAAAGTGCCACATGCGGTGTGGGGGGTGGGAGCCCAGATGACCATCCACAGGCCCCCCAGTGTGCTACACATGCTGGGACTTCCTCACTGGGGGTGCACATGACCCTATCTCACAGCCACAGCCCATGGCTGTCACTCCCAGGGGGCCATGTAACTGGTCCCCCCACCTTTATGGCTGCCCCAACCTGGCAGAGTTTCTGACACCTGCACCCAGCACTCTGCATGTCTGTGCATCCCATGGAGTGCCTGCATTCCCCTGATGCCTCCCCTGTTATGCCCCCCTCATGTAGGTCTGCACACCACAGGGGATCCAGCACAGAGAGGGGGTGTCCAGCTAGTCATGAATGTTGTGCAGGGGGCACAGTGGGCCTGGGCTGGTGCGGGGTGGGCTATGTGCCAGGGTTACATGGCATGTACCCACTCTGGACCTTTGTGCATTGGGGCCCAATTATAGTAAATTCTGCTATTTCTTTGTTCAGGGAAAATAATTAGTTTTTAAATATCTGTAGATCTTTTTTATCTTGGTCTGTTAAAGTATTAGGGTCTTGGTTTTCTAAAGTATCAATATTTGAAGATACAAGATAAAAACTTTTTTCTGTCCTAGGTTTCTTTTATTTTGATCCAAATCAAATAAATTCACCCCCTATGTAACATTTAAAAGCTGCCCATATAGTATCTACGTGTTCAATAGAGTTCAAATGTTCCTTCCAAAAGTTACCTATTGCCTGAGTAATATATTTAGTAATATACTCCTACCACAACAGGGAATTATTTAATCTCCAAATGGTTTGCCTTGTGTGAGATTGTGGTAACACAATGTGTAGCCCAATTAGAGAATGGTCTGAGAGAGATCTACCAAAAATATTTGCATTTTTAACCTCCCTGATCCATGTTTTGGAAATTAAAAAGAAATCGATTCTCGAGTATGAATTATGAGTGGGAGAGAAAAATTAACAGTTTTTAACTCCAGGATTTAGAGTTCTCAATGGATCATCCAAATCACAGACTTATAACAATTCAGTGAGAGCTCGGGTATCGGACTATAGAGAAATATTGTCAACACTAGATCTGTCTAGTTCACGGTTCATTGAAATGTTCCAGTCTCCTCCCAAAAGTAATGTAAATGACAAAAAGGGGGTCAATGCCATGAGAAGCCCCAATAAAAATAAAGAGTTGTTGTTAGGGCCATAAATGGATCCAATAACCCCGTGGATCTGGTTAAAATGGCCTAATATAATGACATATTGACCTTCCTGGTCCTGTATGATGTGCTTTAAAACAAATCTAAGAGAGTCAGCTAATAAGATAGCTACCCCTCCTTTTGATGTATAATTCCCTGCTCCATAAACTTGAGAAAAAACATATATTTTAATAAAGTTTAGTTCTGAGCTTAATAAATGTGTTTCCTGCAGTAAAATTATATTATAATCCTTTGAGCTTAAATAGTTAAGCATCTGCGTTCACTTAACCCTGAGATGAATATCTTGTACTGTGCATTCCATGAGGCAACCTTAAGAGCTAAAGACATGATAATCTATGGTCTATACATTGTAAATGGTAAAAGAGATCCGAACTGCAGGTATACAGATATAGTTGTTTCCCTGCAGGTCCCAGTCTTTTAACTTGCCAGATAGCTAGTTTTCCCCTAAGAAAACAGATGGCTAGTTTTCCCCTAAGAAAACAAAAACAACTAAATAATTCAAAACCAAACTCAGCCCCAGTTCTAATGACTGAACTCCTATATTCATTTATATCAGTGATGACCTAAACCAAACTCATCTAACCTCAGCCCGTGTTCTTAAAATGAGTTATCCAGGCTATAACAGATTTTTTCTGTATTATTTTATAATTACTTCTCTATGCCTGGTTAACTAAATAATTGTTAAATTTCATATAATATACCCCTATTATAGGTTAGATTCCTCCCTGCATCAATTCAAAGAAAAACAAAGTAGAGTATTTCCAAGGATACATTCTCCAAATCTGACCATTATATATATTAATGCTCCATTTATTATATCTCCCTCTCAGGCATAATCTAAATTCTGAGCTTAAATACTTATTTAATCTAATCATATTGTATAGATAAAATGAAACATGCAGAATATGCTTCTAGCAAAATAAATGTCTATCATGGTATAGGCAGAGCTAAGAATCCACCTGCAGAATTGACTGACTGTACTGACTTTGCCATAAATTCTATATTTGAAGTTTAAGTGATAAGATGGTGGAGGAGGGAGAAATGGAGGTTGTTCCAGAGGTCCATGGCGAGGGTTGTCTGATTGAAAGAGAAGGGCCACATCCCAACACCCTACCTTCTAATGTAGTCCATAGTGATCATGAGCCAATCTATAAAAAGGTGGATGTTACTATATAACTCAAAAATGACTCAAAGATCAGAGGGGAATTTGTTCTGAAGTTACACCACCATTGTTTATTTAATTTGCCGTCTGAGTCTTTTACTGAGAAATTCAAAGTATTTCCCCTTCTGTTTGTAAACCCTGTTTAGCAGGAATTTTAATAAAAAGTTTTAGTAAGAAGAATCACACATTGCAAATTGCCTAAAGGGAACATTAGAGGTTCTATAACCACTTCCCTCCTGAGAATATGGTGTATTAAAGGTATTCATAATTTGAGGAAATAAATGGTGTGGAGACCTCCCTATTTAATGGGCGTGGCTCCTCAATTTCCTCAGGGCATTACAATTTAATAATTAAATATATGTGAGACTGTGAGGTTTTCACACAGAAGGTCCTTTAGACAGCTCCTATTTAGCAGGGTATTGTAAAAGTAAGGATTCAGGCAATTCACCCAACAGCCTAGAGACCCTAGGGCTTTTAGTCCAATTCATCTTGTAATGGGTGGTGTATCCAGAAATGTTGCCATGTCTACAAGTTGATACCTTGTTTCTTTTGGAAAAGGTTTTAATCCCTCATCTCTTTGTTGCCCCAAATTAAATATGTAATATGAGTAATACAGAGTATCCATTTTTGGAGCCTTCCCTATTTAATGGGAAATACTGGCCCTTTAAAAATAACTTACCCCTAAAATAAAAGGCTAGGGGTTGACTCAGTTTAAAAAACAAATATTCCCCCATCCTCGGCTGCTCTGGATAAGTTTGTATAATGGTCACCCTATTTAATGGGCAGATCCTTGTATAAGTCCCCTGTTCCTACCCCCTACAGGATGTCCCCCCCTTACCAGATACCTTTCTTGATTACTCAATGGATTCCTTAGTTGGACTAAAATAGTCATGATAATAATAATAATAATAATAATAATGATAATAATAATAAAGAACCAAAAGAAATATCCAGAAATATTGCCATGTCTACAAGTTGATGCCTTGTTTCTTTTGGAAAAGGTTTTAATTCCTCATCTCTTTGTTGCCAGAAATTAAATATATAATATGAGTAATACAAAGTATCCATTTTTGGAGCCTTCCCTATTTATTGGGAAATACTGGCCCTTTAAAAATAACTTACCCCTAATAAAAAGGCTAGGGGTTGACTCAGTTTAAAAACCAAATATTCCTCCATCCTCAATTGCTCTGGATAAGTTTGCATAATGGTCACTCTATTTAATGGGTAGATCTTTGCATAAGTCCCCTGTCCCTGACCCCGACAGGATGTCCCCCCCTTACCAGATCCCTTTCTTGATTACTCAATAGATTCCTTAGTTGGACTAAAATAATCATGATGATGACAATAATAATAATAATAATTAATAATAACAAACCAAAAGAAATGAGGAGGGAAAGGAGAGTTTATCTTAAAAAGTTGCTATAACAGGAACCAAACAGGCAGTCATCTAGCTACCTAGTACAAATCTTTGTAATCAATGCAATTTTGTCCCTACCACATTCAGGAAAGATTGCACTTTAAACTTTTCCAAACCAGTTGTTGCCATGACCATTTCCAAAGGTTTAGCCCCATGAATTAGACCAATTCAAAAGTTAAAACTAATTTACCAAAGGCTGATCCCCTTCACTTCCCACCAAAGTATATATAATCCCTTTATATTATCAAATGCTTTGTTCTTTAACATTAATCTTCAAAAATGTCTTAATTGCAGACTAAAGAACAATACTGAAAAAAGTAAATACCATCAAGTCAGCATCTGAATGTATTCTGTTCATATGAGAAGATTATGTAACCCAGTTCTTCAGTTTAAATGTTGCCAATGAAAGTTTGCCCTCTAGCACTTTTAGTATAAAAAAAGTAGAAGCCCCAATGTCTAGAAGTTTCCCCCAAGAAAGAAACAGCACAAATCACCAGTGAAAACATAAAGACAATCGTATTAACCTGCAGAAGATCCCACTCGTTAATGAATATATTGGCCGTAAAGATACCACCCCTAACCAGTAATATGTTATTTAGTTGTTAACTATCAAGTAAAAACAAAAACAAGAACCTCATTTTCCTCTGTTGATCACAGATTATGATCTCTAATGAAAGTCAGTTACTTTTGATTTTAAAGCTGCCAGTCTCAAACCTAAAACAGAGGTCCCAAACTGATCTTGTTTTCTTTTATCAAACAGACAGGGATGACTACATAGTCTGTACTCCTTATAAATCTTCCAACCTGATTTAAATAAATTGGGAAATGGTTTATTTAAATGCAAGTGAGCCTGGTCAGGGGTATCAAAGGAGTAAGGACTTCCGTCTTTATAAATTTGTAGTTTAGCGGGTTAGATCATTCTAAATTTCAGACCAGCTATAATTAACTTGCTTACTATGAGGGAGAAGTTTCATCTTGTTGTCTGACCTCCTGGGGTAAGTCTTGAGAAATACAAAGTTTCTTGCCATCCCAGGAGGGTTCTGTCAGCTTCTTGATTTTCTTAAGGACATGCGCTTTGTCTTAGTAATTTAGGAATCTTATGATGAAGGGTCTTGGAGGCTCATCTTTAGCTGGAGGGGGTCTTAATGATCTATGTGCCCTCTTAATAATAAAACATGCCCCATTTGGAGATTCACCCACAAGGTTTTCACAGAGTACTTGAACAAAGTGTAGAGTGTCAGAGCCTTCAGAAACTTCTAGAAGGCCGTATATAATAATATTATTTCTATGAGAACGCCCTTCTAAGTCTTCTAATTTTTCTTGAATTCTGCTAATTTTGTGTCCGATAGATGATAATTCCAAGTCAATTCTGTTTCTCCAATCCTCCTATAGAAGAGATTCTGACTTCAGAATCAGTAAGCCTTGATTGTAGTGATTCAATTGCCCCTCTCATTGATTTAGACTCCTCTACTAAAAGTTTAATGGCAGATTTTATGTTTGACATTTCCTCCATGAATTTATCTTCAGTTAGGATATCTGAAAAAGAATGTTAGAAGTAGAAGAAGAAGAAGGAGAATTTTTCCCTGTTGATTGTTTGGGATGCTTAGAAGTTCCTGAGCAGTCTAGGGTTGGTGGCGGGGTTTGTTTAATTGGGTTCTTCATCTCCAAGTCCATCTTCTCTCCAATCCTCCTTCATTTTTTAATGAAGAGCTAATCTAGATTTTATATTTCAGTGAAGTATCACATAAAGTATAATTTTAGCCTGCAAGAAGTTAATATAATAGGGTTGAGGCACAGAGCTCTGCAGAAAGTTGCTTATCTCAGCTGGCTCATTACCAGAAGTTGGCTTTTCCAATTTGACTGTACACCATGACATTATCCAGGTAAGGAGCACAATAACCATTGTGAGTAACTAAAATTACATCTGTGTACCACTGGAATGTAGAGGTTGCACCATATGAACCAAATGGCATGATGGTGACCTGATAGAATCCAATAGGAGTGGCAAATGCAGTTTTGCCTCTGGATTTTTTGCTATGGGAATTTGCCAGTAACCCTTGGTGAGACTGGGGATACTGATGTACTTGACACTACCCAATCTGTTCACCAAGCCATCTATCCTGGGCATACAGTAACTGTCAAATTCAGACACTTGATTAAGTTTCATAAAATCATGGTAGATTCTTACACCCTCTTCTTTTTTTATTTACAATCACCATTGGTGATGACCAAGCACTTCTCGACTCTTCTGTGATAGCCAGTTCTTTCATGTTTTGTATTTCCTTAAACACATCTGCTCTTAACTGCTCTGGTAATCTGTACGTCTTTTGTGTGATAGGGCAAGCACTCCCTGTCACTGTTACATGATCAACCTCTTTTGTTCAGCCTGGCATTGTAGTAAAAGTATTTTTAAATGTCTTTACCGAGTTACAAATTTCTGCAGTTTGTTTGTAGGTTAAGGAAACATTCATCTTTACAGCATCAGCAGTTGCAGTTTGTTCCAGTCTGTCATAAGCTATATCAATATATTCTGTAGACATTTCTGGCAAAACTAGCAAAGCAGCCTGTGGTGATTTTTCAACCCATTTCTTCATGAGGTTAGCATGGTATATCTTGATAGGATATTTCCTATCAGGAATCTCAATCTCATAGTTAACTGTGCCAGTAGGTCCAAGCACTTTATAAGGCCCTTACCACTTCATTAACAGTTTATCTTCTGTAGTAACAGTGGCAAGATCTTTTCACCTGGCTCAAAAACTTTTTCCTTTACCCCATGGTCATAATATGCCTTCTGCCAGTTTTGGGCCTCTTCCTGATTACTATGGGCAATTTCAACATATTTTGCAAGTTTCTGTCTCAGAGCACACATGTAATAGAGTTTTTCTGAGCAGGGTTATCTTCCCAAGTTTCTTTTATTACATCTAGTGGCCCACTAGGTTGTCTACCATTCTACCATGCCACCCTATTATTCAGCATCTACCTAAACACTTTGCCCAATTCCTGCTCCGGCAACCTACTACTCTATGCGGACGACGTGTTTTCTTTTGCCTCACACCCAGATCCCACAGTACTGCAGTCCTCCCTCCAACACGCATTTAACCAGATTGAAAACTGGTTCATAGACCAAAGACTTGTGGTCAATGTAAAAAAGACAAAGACCATGCTAGTGCCCACCAACAGAATAAGGCCAAGAATGTGTAGCTAACAATCCTCTCCCACTCTCTCCTTCCTCTAGAACAGGTCCATACATATAAATACTTGAGCCTTGCATTTGATTCCAGCCTCTCCTTCCATTCACACATTGACACTCTCATCAGCCATAAATGTCCATATAGGCCTATTGTATCGGCACAAGGATTGCCCTTAATCTGGCTGCCACCTCCTCAGTCTTCTCCCTACTCGATTATGGGCTCACTATCTACTCGGCTGCTGATCACACAGCCCTTAACAAAATTCACCTGGCCATAAACAAAGCATGCAGACTCCTCTCCGGGGCAGGCAAGCATATCTATACTTGTCCCCTATATGCCCTGACAAATCTCTTTACCCTGGATGAAAGGTTATTTTATCAAACATGTCCCCTCACAAAGAAAATACACCTGGGGCTTACCCCCTTGTGGGTTTCTACCTCTCTCCTATCCTCCCATACCTCAGTGAACACTAGCACTGCCAACCAATAGGTGTGGTCCATCCCGTGGGTTAAAACTTCCTTAGCCCTAAGGTCATTCCCACACAGGGCCCCAGACTGGTACAATGAACTCCCTTCCGATGTCTCCTCCATCTCCAAATTAGGACCTTTCAAGTAAGCCCTCAAAGAGCACATTCTTGCTTCATGGTGCTTCCAATGTACCAGCTAGTGCTGGGTCATCTATTTATCATCTTACAGGACCACCCCACCACTGAGCTCCTACCGACAGGGCTACCAAACATTACCTATTAACAATGCCTCCTTTGGCTACACTCACAAGATATTTGTCTAATTCTCTACTTCACTGTAAATATCAAACCTGTTACTCCCTCCCTCTATCAGCAAACTTATTGTACTATTGAAAACTGTAAAATACAGCTCTCAGTAACATGTTCAATGCAATGTATAGTTGGCCTTGATTCTGCAATATTGTATAACTGAATAAGCTGTAACTTTTAGCTGCCATTCTATGTCTATATGTATTAAGTATTTATGTTTGTTTCTTCTGATGTGGAGTCTTTGTAAATAAGTCCCTGACTCAAAGGTTGTAATCCTAAAGTATGTTAAATAAATAAATAAATAGATAAATACCATACAGCATTTCAAATGGTGAGAAACATGCTGATGCTTGTGACACTTCTCTGTAAGCAAACTGCAGGTAAAGTACTGTAAGTACTGGTCCCAATCTTTCCCTTCCCTTTTTACAAACCTTTTCAACATGCATTTTAGGATTTGATTAAAATTCTCAACAGGACTGTCCGAGGGTGATAAGGGGAGGTTGTTACGGTGCTGATACCTAGCAATCGGTACATCTCCTTCAGCAATGCAGCACCAAAATTACTACCCTGATCAGTAATAATCTCTTTAGGTATGCCCACCCTGCTGAATATTTTGGCAAGCTCAGCTGCCACATTTGGGTTTCTGATAGCATGCACTGGAACTGCCTCTGGTCGAATAGCATAGTCACATACCACCAGAATGAATCAATTACCTTTTTTACTTTTGTCTAGGGGGACAACTACATCCATTGCAATTCTTTCCAAAGGCACATCTATCAAGGGTAGGGGCACCAGGGACACCTTGTGTTTTTTAGTCACTGGGGCTACCTTCTGATGTTCAGCATAAGAACTGCAATAGGTAGCAACAGCTTCTTGAATCCCAGGCCAGTAAAAAAGTACAGCAATCTGGCAAGGGTATGGTCCCACCCAGAGTGATCAGCCACAGGACTATCATGTGCTATCTGTAACAACTCAGTTCTATACTTTGGTATAACCAAATGTCTGTCTGTTCCTGTGTCTGAGGATTAACCCAGACTCTGTACAGTAATCAGTTACATTTTTAAACATTGTAACACCTTGTGTTTGTTTCACTGCCAGCTGATTGAAATACCCTTGGAGAGGGGCATTGTTAGTTTGCTCTGAAACAAAATCACAATCAGTTATTAGTACAGTTTCAGAATGTTCATATATCAAGCCCTTATGTCCATTAGTCTTTTGTTGCCACTGTTTCTTCAGGTGCTTCATGTCTTTCCTTGATTTCTGGATCATGGAGCTGGTCTCAAACAAGTCTGTATCAAACTCACCAAAAGGAAAACTGTCAGTACTTTCAGAGATTTTCTTTGCCTGTGCTCTTGTCATCATGTCTGCTAAAACATCAGGATTTACTCCCTCTGTGATTAACTCAGTAAATCCTGAAATGTCATTGGCAAAAATCATAGGCACAAGAATTTTTTTTTACTACCCCCACATTCATTTGGTGCGACACCTCATTAATGTTCAGAATCACTTGGGTGGTGGGATAGCATTGAGTGTCCCCGTGGATGCAGATAACCCCAGTATTTGGTACTTTGGCACTGTTCTTTTTGAGAACTTCAACATACACCAGGGTTTTTCTGCTTCAGAAGTCTTATCTCCCACCTTGACATCTGTTAAGTACTTGACCCAGTTTGCCAAGTTCAAATCTGGTCCAGTGTTACCCTCCTTACTACAGCAGTTTCTTGCAGTATGGCCTAGCTCATTACAGTTATGACAAAGTCTTTGAGTGCAGATTTGTTACTCCCACTAGAGTTCTTATCAGACTTGGAGTTAAAGAAGGAAAAAGAGGGTATTTCTGATGCTTAGCTGTTATCTCACTGCTGTGGCATCTGTCTGGCCATCTGATTATCTTCACCCAAACAAATTGCCATTTCCCCACTTTCTGATCATTGTTCTTTTACTCAAAGCTGCATGTCTGTAGGCATGATGTTGATGAATTGCTCCATTGCAAGTGTGTCAGTGGTCTGTAGGACTGTTTTACCCTCTGGATGGAGTCATTTAATAGAAAGTTATCTGTGTCTGGTGAAGGCTTATCGAGGACTGTTAACTGAGTGGTACTTCAGGGACCAGAATCTTTGCCTGTAGGTCTCTCCTGAGATGTATATCTTTTCAAGATTTCTCTTTTCAAAAGGTCATAGTATTCTGACTGTACAGTGTTCATATTGTGGTAGGCAAGTTGGGTGTTACCTGTCAGGTAAGGTATCAGCCTGATTGCCCACTGCTGCTTTGGCGAGTGGCAGTCTGTGACAACTCTTTCAAAAGTCATCAGGTATGTTTTGCTATCATCCGAGGGATATAACTTTATAAGTTTAATGTCTTTTAAGTAGTTTGCGTTTTGTTGCTCTGCTGGACCTGTGCCAGATCCTTCATCTTTGACAGCTTGCAAGGTATCCAGGCATCTCTGCTCCTGTTGCTGCATCTCTTCTTTTCTCTGCTTCTTGAGTTGCTGCATCTCTTCTTTTCTCTGTTTCTCTAAAAATTGCATCTTTTTTTCCCTCTGGCGCATCTCTTTTCTACTCTGTTTCTTCACCTCTTTTTGTTGCACTTCCCATAATTTGATAAAAAAACAGGCTTTCAGATTCTGTCGCTGCCTGGTCTTCTTTTGCCATCACTGGTGCTGGCTGTACATTCTCAGCTTGGACATTTCATTCTCCTTCTAGTTTGGCTGCTATTCTTCTGGTAATAACTCATGGGCTTGCTGTTGTGGGATCCATGCCTTTCTACTATTTTTTTCTTGGTACTAGGTCTAGTACCCACACACAAAACTCTTGGCTTAAAGTATGCATGGCATAAATCACATTAAGTCTGACAACATCTGTCATCAAGACTTAGGTCAGGGAACATGCAGACCAGGAGAAGTTGTAAAATTCACAAATAGCATTTTATTACTATCAATAACAGTAGAAGAAAAAAAATCAAAACAATTACAGAATGGTTTCAAACATAGGCAGTCCAAATATAAGTTCACTTTCTGAGCTCAAAACAAATATCCCAAATAAAAAATAAACTATCCATCTCTCTCTCTAGTCTCCTTTTATAAAGTCTATTTTTTAGAAGCTTAATTAGTACCTCCTGTTGGGGACAAAGTGTACTTTACTTGTACAGAATTTGTTAGTGTTCTTTCTGGAAAACATACACTGTGAACCAAGCTGGCCTCCTGTTGACAGTTTGCAAAAGCCTGAGATCTAAAAGGACATACTCTCTGCTACAGTTTGCTGTATACTATATACATTTGAAACCAGGGAACCCATTTTCACATAAAGATTCACACATATTTTTATAACCATATGTAAGCAAGATAGAGACAGCAAGGAAAAAAGGCAGAGAGATAGTGGGGTGGGAATGTAAAAATCATCGTAGTGATCAATTCCTAGATTTCACATAAAAATCTGATTGCACAATCAGACAAACAAAAGACAGAAAGGAGACAACATAAAAGATCCTTGCTTTCTACATAACCATTGGAACAGGGTCTTATTCTGTCCTGTCACACCCAACCCAGTTATCAGTTGCATAGCCCATGCCTAGTTATGAAAGTCCTGCCCCCTATCAAGTGACGATAAATGTCATATCCTGAGTAAGACCATTATGTGTCCAGTTTATACAATGCATTTTAAATAGTAGCAGTTCCAGGTTATTTAATGTAATGTAGATCTATTTATGTTTGATTTCACTTCTCTATTTTGAATGTAGCAGAGTAAATTGTAACACCAGTTTACTCATTTAAATTAAGGTGATTCTATGAGCACCCTTTTCAGCATTCAGACATCATGACAAATGGACATACAGGCTTCCTCTGCTGATACATAGACAAATTGAAAATTGTTCTGTAATCCAATCTGGCCTCCTCCCTTTCTTCCTTACTTCTATCAAGTTCAGGACTTTCAAAGCTTTTGTGAAAACCTGGAACGTGTTTTGCTCAAAAAACATGTGGTTATGGAAAAAAAATCAGTGCAGGGAAATGATAAGTCCGTAGAATTGTTCTTTAACTTCTCTAAGGAAGACAGATGTAAAGAATATATATAAGCATAGCAGAATACTACCTCTACATGTCACAAATCATCTAAAGAGAAAGTTGAAAAATAGAATATTTAGCACCTCCTATGGATTAGGCAGGAAGAAGTTACTGTAGGTAATTAAAATGAGGTTGGAAAAGCCTTCCCTCATTGGAAGGGTCAAATAATGCTGTAAAGGGTGTTCATACAATCTCCTTTCTCATGAGATAAAACTGGTATTATATATTGCACCCTTTAAAGCATTCCGACATTGTGACAAATGGGTGAATTAGGAAGCAGTACTCCCAGGACTGAGGGTGGGGCAAAGTAAGAACAGTTCCAACACAGCTTGCAATATCTTTGTGCCAAGGGAGACCTTGTCAGAGCTGAAAATATCAAGGTGGTTCTGCATGGTGAGGTAGGCATTGATGCCCAAGTGGCTGCCACACAAATGTCTCAGATTATGGCAACAATGTCTCTCTCTGCCCAGAAGGTAGGCACTGCTCTTCTAGGGTGGGCTTTCAGGTCATCAGCCATAGTGTGATTTTTGGGCTGTGTATGCACCCCTTATTGCTGTTGTAAGTCATCTGGCTATAGTGGTCCTAGAGGCAGATGTCCCCTTCTTTGACTCCTGGATGAGGATGAGCAGCCTGTGTGTCTTCCTCTGTATGTGTGTGTGTGTGTGTGTGTGTGTTTGGGGAGGAGCTGTTCTGTGTAGTTAGAACTTAACAACTCTATAGGTGTCCAGAGTCTGCAGCAGCTGTCTTGAGAATGTTCAGGACCTGGGCAGAAGGATGGCTAGTGTATCTCCTGGGATGCAAATAAAGGAGATAACACCTTCAGAATGAAGGACAGCACTGTTCTGAATGCTAACCTTTCATTATGAAAGATCATGAATGTCTCTGCAAGACAAGGCTTGGAGCTCACTAGTTCTTCAAGAAGAACAGATTACAACCAGGAACACAGTTTTGATAGTTAGGAAGTACATTGACATAGAGTCTATGGGTTCAAAATAGGTCTAGTTAGAGTGTCTAGAACCACATTGAGCATCCAGCAAGATAGTAATGTCCTCTTCTTGGAGCAGATCTCATCAGTTGCTTTCCAGAACCTCATTACCTCTGTGAAGGGCCCCCAGAAGTACTCGTTCCACCTGTCCTCTGATCACTCCTATTGCTACAGCCTGTGCATGCAGTGATTCTGGAGGAAGTTCTTTCTCAGATCCCTTTTGCATAAAGTCCAAGATCTAGGGAATAGTGGACTGCAGTGGCAGTATGCCTTCAGATGTTCATATCTTGTAAAGATGGATCTCTGTCTGTTGTAGGTATGGTTAGAGGAGGTATGACAAGTTCGAGTATGATGTTCACCACATAGTTTGAGCTGGCCTCTAACAGTCTCTGTCTTTGAGCCACCATGCCATCAGGTTAAGGCTACATAGCTATGGGCGTGATGTCTGTATAGTATATAACAACATCCTCAGCAATGTGGCCTACCACACTCTCACAGGCAAGTCTAGTGACATCAGCATGACAGACACCCTGGAGATCTGAATTTTGTCCAGGACTAGAGTGATGAGCACAGTCGGGGGGGATACATAAACATCCATGAAAGTAAGATGGCATCCACTCCCACTTCCCCCTCACTTCATTGTACCATATGAAGTAAGTGGGTACTTGTTTGTTTAACGTTGATACCATCATCTGGAATATCGTCCCAAAATCCATCCATTCTGCCCCCTCAGTGGAAAAGTTTTAATCAGAATTAAAGACCTGGATATTTAGAGACAGCCCTTCTCGGGAGACCAATAAACTCTGCCATCTTTGTGATATCTTTGTGATTTATGTACTGTATGAGCCCTATTTATACTCCTGTATTAGGATGTTCTGCCTGCTGTTATGGAATACCTACAATTTACATTTATTTATATAACTTAAAGCACTTTGCGGTCTGGAAAGATGCTATACAAATAATGTTCCTATGCTACGCTGAAAGGTGAAATAGGGAACTTAGAATTATCAGGAAAGACAGTCTTTCAATCAACAGAGGGAGGTGGACCTTGCTTTACTTTTGTTACAGTTGTTAATATTTTCAGTGCAGGAAGAGTTTAAACCCAGAGGGACTGAATATTTTTATTGTGTTTGTCCTTGTGCACAGCTGACTTGACTGGAATTATTGATTGTTTGCATTGCAATATTTGCAATACTGTGAGTTATTCACTGAGCTAAGAATTTGTCATAAGTCCTGAAGTGAGTGCAGGTTACAGGCTCTGTATTTGACCCAGACAGTGCCCCAGGGGGTGGAAACAGTTTTTTGTGTTTATCTCTGTGTGACTTAAAAGGCAGTTTTGGGGCTGACTGCTTTCAGAGCACAAATCACCAGGCTGTTTTGGAGCTGGGGTGGTTTACCTGTGTCTGACTTGGATGTTTGGATTTTCCTCTGTTTGATTAGCAGAATATCTGTCAAATTGCCGTATAGGGCATCTTGCTGACAAGAAGGTACTCATCACAGCGGTGGGTCAGAGCTTTTAGCTGATTGTTTTGTGAGGGCACAGTGTAGGCCCAAACCCTACCCACCCTCACCCCACCCACCCTTGGAAATAGTTCCTTTATACCTGGGGTTCTGACATCATTTCCTTAAGAGGGCAAGGTGCATATCACTGTCATATCCTTTCCAGCACACTGCACTGACAATATAAACATACACATTGTATACTATATATATTTCTATATAACAAACCAATCACACACACAAACACACACACACACAAATTATAAACAGGATAAACAAGAAGGTAGACAGACATGTGGGGAGTAGTGCAATGTAATGGCTGTGGGACAGCAGTCTTCCGGGAGTCTTTCTGGAGGCTGAGATGTTGCCCTATTTGCAGACAACTCTCTGCCCTGAGGGAGGAAGTTGCCCATCTTCAGGCCACACAGGACAGTAGTAAGGGAACCTCCCTCAGGCCACACTGGACAATAGTAAGGGAACCTCCCCCATCTAGGGACCACCAGAGCTACCACCATTACTTCAGAGATTGTGAAGAAAGCACAGCAGGTGGACCACAGTGGGCTCAGGGAGGGTGACGGTGGTGGAACAGAGGCACACCCAGTCAGTTAGTAAATCATGTAGTAGTAAGTAGTAGTAGTAAATCATTTTTTATTCAAATGCGAATAATTGGAGACATTCACTTGAGCATAGCTCATTTTCAAGGAAGTTCCAAATCTGGTTAAGAAAATTCCACATAAATAAACAATACCACAAGATTAATACAAAATTAATACAAGACAGCAAGTAATACAAATAATCAACAATTCAAAAAAAAATATAACAAATAGACTTTAAATTGTTAAACAATTATTACATGGTATACTCTTATTTAGTGCAAACATATGCCATTTCTTTAGATCATTAGTGTTATGTTTAGTTTTATTGCATCTTAGAGCTGGAGGAGATCTATTCCATAGGCTAATACCTCTGGTGAGTATAGAAGATCTACCTATCTTTAGATTACATTTAAGTGGAACAAATTGAGTTCCAATTGAGGCCCTTAGGCTTTCCTTAGTCTTCCTAACCTCAAATAAATCAGTGATATAACTAGGTACTTTCATATGCCAGACTTTAATCATAAATTGAAGCAGATGTAAATCTCTTCTCACTATAGGGCTAATCAAGTCCAATTCCTTAAAAAGTAAGCACCTATGTGTTCTGTAGGGGGCATCTAAGACAAAAAGGGCCAATCTGCAGAAAACTAAGTCTACACTACTTGTATACTTTTCTAAGGCTCCTGCATAGAGTAGATCACCATAATCCAACACTGGGAGTATCAAAGAGTTAACTACAGTCAAATGAACATCCCTGGACATAAACTTTTTATATCTATACAATGCACCTATTTTTCTATTAATGTTCTTTATGAGGGAATTTATGTAGATATCCCACCCTAAGCTAGTGTCTAACCAGACCCCAAGATATTTATATGAGTCCACCTGCTTGTTGGCAATACCATCCACAGTATGTATATCCAGATGCAAATCTTTTATTATTATTATTATTTTTAAACAACAATAATTGTGTTTTATTGGTATTTAGAATAAGGTGATTTGTTTTAAAAAATTCCTGAATTTCATCAAAAGCCAATTGCAACCTCTCATTTATAGATTCTACAGTATCTCTCTCAACATACAGCACAGTGTCATCAGCATACATCTGACACTGTGCAGATGTGGATGTAACCTTAAAATCATTCATGTAAACATTAAATAATAAAGGCCCCAGAATGGAACCCTGTGGTACTCCATTATTTATTTCCAGAATCTTAGATTTATAGGAGCCCACTTCTATGAATTGTCTATGGTCCATCAAGTAAGAAGCGAACCATTTAACTGATCGAGAGGACAAGCCGATCTCACTGAGTCTGGACAGGAGAACCCGATGATTGAGGGTATCAAATGCTTTTGAAAGATCTATAAATAAAGCTCCTGTCATTAACCTCCTGTCCAGACTCAGTTGGAGATAGCTTACAACCTTTATCAATGCTGTTTGTGTACTATGATGTGCCCTGAACCCCGATTGAAAAGGTGCCAATTTATTATTATCCTCAAGAAAGCCTTTCAACTGACAGGATATGATCTTTTCAAGTACCTTAGAAATCTGAGACAAGAGCAAGATGGGCCGATAATTGCCCAGCTCGCGCTTGTCTCCAGCCTTGAATATTGGTCTAACCTTAGCAATCTTCCATCCTTCTGGAAATTCGCCACTTTCAATAGATAAATTAAAAATGTAGGCCAGAGGATAAGCCACACAAGGTGCTGCATATTTCAGCAGTGTAGAGGGGATCTCATCTGATCCTTTTGCCTTGGAAGTATCCAATTTCAAGAGTTTAGATCGTATAGTTTCTGTGGAAATATAGTCAAAATCGAAACCACCTATTACACCATCTCCTATACTGTTATTTCTATAATTAAACTTTGAGGTTTCATTTTGAACACTGTAAGCCCTATCTAAGGTGCTTAATGAAGCCACTTTTGAAAAATAATCATTAAAGGCATCAACCATTCCTTTACCCAAAGGTAATGAAACACCATCTTTTTCTATTTTATTTACACAAGTCTGTTTGTTTTTCCCCACTAAATTTGAAACAATTCCCCAGAATCTCCTTGGGTTCTTTTTATGATTATCCTCTAATTTAGATCGAACAAACTGTTTTTTTGAATCCCTGATTTTAGAAGTATAAAGATTTCGAGCCTGTCTGTAGGAAATCCAGTCCTGATTTAGCATTGTTTGTTTTGCTTTCTTCCATTTTTTATTTCTATTTTTTCTAATTTTGTATAATTCAGAAGAAAACCAAGCATTACCTCCATTTTTTGTCAATCTTGACTTTAGGGGGGCATGTATATTATAAATAACCATAAATTCGCTTAGAAAGAATTCCCAAGCGTCTGAAGGAGTAGGAATCAATTCTAATCTGTTCCAATTAATATTCTCAACATCACTCATAAAACTAATATAATCAAAATTTTTAAAGCATCTCCAAAATATTTTTGAATTGGCACCTATTCTAACCACATTATTTCTAATTGAATAAATAACTTGATGATCCAAAAAAGATTCTGGAAGGACTCCAGCCTTAAAATAAAACTGTGGTAAATTAGTGAACATCATATCCAAGGTTGTGGATCTTTTTGGATCTCTATGATTAATACTGGTTGGTTCTAAAATCAGCTGGGTCGAGCTCAGTCCAATCTGAAAATCAACCAGCTCGTGATTCCCATCTACAGTCAACCAATCCACATTAAAATCTCCGGTTATAAGTAATTCATGAGTATCTCGATAACTAGTCAAAAACTCATGTAAATCTGCAAAAACATGCACTGAAACCTTGGGTGGCTTATAAAGCCCAACTAGCTGCAAAGATTTTCGAAAAGGTACCTCTAATTCCAATACCAACATTTCCAGGCCATTATCAAAAAAAGGATGATGTACCTCATGGACAGTTAAATTACAATCTGTATAAACAATAATCCCCCTTTTGGTTCTGTCCCTTCTAAACAATTGTAAATTTTCCAAGTCAATAGATGAGTTCAAAGTTCTACCATCCAACCAGGTTTCTGTTAAAACCAGAACCCCTGGTTTGGCCTCATTAACCCAATCTCTTAACTCATCAAATTTGTTTCTCAAACTCCTGATATTTAAATGGGTAATAATCATAGATCCATGTTTCATAGTAATCTCTTTCTCATCATAAAACATATTAGGGGGACCAGGATTTGGATGTATATCACCGCAAATTAACAAGCAACACACAGTGAGTCTAATAAAAATACCCCTTAAGGGGGTCACATGATGGCAGCCTAGGAAGAGCAGCTCATCCGATCAGCTCCGCTCGCAACCCAGTTTCACAACCCTCAATTATATAAAACTGTGTCATTTTATGTGGTATTTACTTGTGGAGTGCAAGAGTCATCGCTGAATTTCGAAAAGCTGTTAAAAATGGAAGTGTATAGGAAAAAACAAACGGCGAAGCATACGCCGCCTCCATCTCCGGAGAAGAAGCAGACTGCAAAGTGCCCTCACCAGGGACCTTGCAAATCAACCTCGGGGCCTTCGGCACTAACAGAGGAGAGATTTCTAGAAATAATTGCACCACTGCAATTATCGGTCGAAGAGATTTCCACCAAAATTCAATGTTTCAAATCAGCGCTTGAAACCATTAGTATGAGAGTGGGGGATAATGAGATTAAAATCAAGTCTGTGGAGCTCAGAGTGGACAAGCACGACCTTGAGAGAGCCTCTCTCACTAAGCGAATTAAGAAAATTGAGGAAAAGCTCGAGGATTTGGAGGGTCGGAGCAGGCGAAACAATTTGATCATTTTCGGAATTCCCAAAAAAGAAGAGGGTACAGCGCCTATTCAATTTGTCCAGAAACTGTTCGATAAGATTGTGAGGCCCTCCGCCAAGTGGTAGCTATATGGTTGAAAGAGCCCACAGATCGCTTCGCCCACCCCACCCAGTGCCCAACCAAGACCGATTATTTGCAGGCTACTGAATTATGTGGACAAACAACATGTTCTGAGCAAAATTAAATACCTACAAGAAGTAACATGGGAAGGACAGAAAATTAGAATTGCTCAGGACCTATCTCACTCTGTGAGGCTTAAAAGACAAGGTTTGCACCCCATTGTCTCTAAGCTGATAGCCGCTGGTATCCAATTTCAGGTGAAATACCTGACTTTGCTTCAAGCCAAGATAAAAGATCAGTGGCACTCCTACGAATCGGTGGAAGTAGAGCAAGTTGAGTGCAAAAAAGCCTTACCAGATTTGTTCAAGTGAATGCACTGTCTATTTCAATAAATCAGACAGACTAGCTATGTGTCCTGTTCAAGAATATGCTATACAGAAGAATATGCGCGAGAGAAATGCTGGTTTCTCGCACTTTGTTCATATTTAATATTCCCCTGCGTCCTGCAATGGGTGCACTCTGTACCCCATGTAACAATATGCTTGCTCGTGGCTGACTTTAATTTCTACAAGAGGTGAGCAGAAGGGTATTCGTAAATGGTGGAAAGATCTGCCAAGCTTTTTTCCTGGCGAGCCCTGCACAATCGCATCTACAGCCCCGAGCAATCACTCGTGAACATCAGTCATTAGAATAAGAACTAATTAGAGATTATACACTGAGGCTTTCTTCTTCTGCTACCATTACCAAGCTGCTGAGGACTGATGCTCTTTTTCAAGCGGAGCACACTGTACACCAGAGTCATAATTCAGGATGATTTCAAATGGGATCCAGAAATGTGTGAGGACAGTGTCAACCCTTGTTATTTGGGAGAGGTTCTTAAATGAGGTTTTCCTTGTTATTAGGGGTTGTAAAGATGATTATAATTTTTAGTAGGTATTTGTTGCCCTGGGAGATAATGGCTGCTAATGCTTCCTGCCAGAGACAGCAGGAATATCAAGGCATTATGGGACCTTCCTCCTCTCATGATTAGTTTCATCTTGTAAACTTTTAAGATATGGAGCGGGCCTACGCATTGACGATTGTTTAAAGAGAATTTAGTAAATTGATACCAGGGCAGTTTTATTTCATTTCTGTCGTATTCATTCGCCCAGTTAAAGACTGTTTGCTACAGCCTGTTGATATTTGCAATACGGTTACTTTTCCTGTAGAGGGGGATGTTGATTAAGAATAGGTTGGCTTGATAGTTGAGAGGAATACAGTTATATGCTTCTAATGATGCCTGACAGAATAATGGAAAGTAGGTGTTTTAGGCTTTTTTGGCAGTGACTTTTCTACTATATAGCATACTGTTTCTTTGCTAGTTAACTTATGAGGGTTCGGAGCAGTAAGATTAATACTTTGTCAATTAAACCGGGGGCTGGGCTGGGGGTGGGGCTGTCATGCACCTAGGTTGGGAGTATCATCACATGATGTGGTTAGTAACAGTGCAGTTTTTTCAGAACTGGGGGTGATAGTGGAACTGAAGGGGGGTGGGTCTGTGTGAGAATAGTGGGGGTTGGGTGGGACAGCATCCACACGCCATTATTTTGGGGTGACATGGAAATGATGTTGATAGGGAAGCCCTTATTAAGGGAAACAAGTAAAGAGGTAATACTTCTAATACATGGAGAATGACTTGGTTTGCTGGCCAAGGCACCTAGCTTCACCTGAGCTCTTTCCTTCTAAGACTGCTTGAAAGGCAGAGTAGAGAAACTTACCAGAGCAAGGGAGAAGGATTAAGACTTAGTTTGGCTAAGCAGATTTACTGTGTGGTGGTCTTTTGATTTTTTACTCACAGGGATTGCTACTGTTTGTGGCTAACATTTCATTGCTTTATTTTTCTCTGATTCAAATTGTTGTTGCTGGTATACCTTCTTCTGCATTATTACAAGGTGTGCCTACAGGTGTGCTAACAGATTACTGCTGTAATCTTCTGATTCAAATTGTCTTTTGCAAGGTATATCTTCTGTTACTGCTTTATTTTCTCTGGAGCAAAGTGTTTCTTACAGGGTATATCTTCTCTGAAATTATTACAGGTGGTGCTTTACAGGTTTACAGTTTTATCTAACATTAGGATAAGCTTTCAGGTTACTCCATTTGTTGTTGACTGATTGCTTCTGCTCTTACCTCCTTGTTCTTTCATCCGTGGTTCTTCTTTTAGGCAGGGAAGGGCCCAGCCACCACCCCATCCCCAACCACCCCATGCTACACTCCTTTTATAGGGTACCACAGTTGTGACATTTCCTGTGGCAGAGCAGGAAGGGCGGATCAGTGGGGCCTCCACAAGGTGATCTCATTTACAGGGGCACTAGTAATTTAACTTGTTATAACAAGTTAAACAAAGCACAATTAAACCATTACTTGCATTTTTTCCTTTTTTTCCTTCTAATTACTCTGACTAGGTTACAAACCCAGCAACTTATTTGGAATGGATTTCATTAACTGCAGGTACTGTGGAACAATTTTCAGAAGGACAGTCTTACAGGATTTAGGACACTGTCCTACATGCTGAGGCCTTTGGAGATCTCGGTCTCAGCTCCGGGCAGCATGGGCAGAGATTGCACGCCTCAAATTTCATATTGAAGAGGAAATACATTATAAGAACCACCCGCCATTTCCCCAGCATCCAACAGAAAAACCTCGACCGCAGAGGGTAGTTGGTCCAGGAGGTTGGCAGGTGGTTAGGAGAAACAAATCAGGTGCCCCATCACTCTCTGCTCTCCAACACATTACCTCAAAAACCATATAAACGCTACAAACAGGTATCTGCCTCTATCTCTAAATCAAATAAAGAGGCAGAAGACACTGCAGAGCAGGACACTGCGGCACAGGAGCTAGCACAACAATACTCACCCAAATCAGGAACCAAAACTAAACAAGCACAAAGGAAATCCAAAAACTTCTGATCATAGGAGACTCCATGATTCGGGAGTTGATACCCATCTCCAGCCAGGGTGATGGTCAGATGTCTCCAGGTACATCAGCATGGAGAGACACTGACCGCATTGCTAAAATTGTTCACAAAGCAGGAGAAAACATTGATGTCCTAGTACACATAGGGACTAATGATCTCGCCAGCCGGTCAGTTGTGGAGACCAAGGAACACCTGACTAAGCTGGGTGACAAACTATCATCTATTTAGTCGGCATCTCCTTCTCTGAGATCCTGCCAGTCTGGGAGAAGGGAACAGATGGACGAAGGTCAGAAGAAGGAGATAGGGGAGCTAAACACGTGGCTCAAGGACTGGTGCCAGGAAAAAGGACACAGATTTGTAGGGAACTGGCAACAGTTCTGGGAGCAAAGTTCTTTAAATTTGATGGACTGCATCTGACTAAAGAGAAGTCAGTGCATTGAGGCAGAAGTTTGGCGTCTTTGCAGAATATTTAAACTAGCAAATGGGGAGAGGTGCAGCACCCCATCGTCGAATGGAAGAAACACCTCCCCTCAGCTAGTGGTCAAACAGGAATTCAGCGTGTTTGCCATTCATTTGCATCACCAGGTAAGAAAAAGGTTTGTCTCCCCATACGATGCACAGGGTAATGCCAAACTTCACCCAACAACTAACACACCAAAATCTGGCCAATGGAAAATCATGTAAAAATGCTCACAGCCTGGGAAATAAGATCCCAGACCTGCAGGCAATAATGTCAGAGGCTAAACTGGACATAGTAGCAATTAGTGAGACGTGGTTTACCAGTAACCACACTTGGGAGACTTCAGTACCTGGCTATGTATTGTTCAGAAGAGACCGAGGTGCAAAAGGGGAGGGAGTGGCCCTGTATGTTAATGAAAATATCAAAGCTACAGAAATTCAGAATACACATAAGGAGCCAGAAGAACTGTGGGTCACCCTGGAACAGGAAATGGGACAGCCATAAGAACTGGGGTTGTCTACAGGCCCCCAGACCAGAGGAGGACATAGACACATTACTGTTAGAAGATATACAAAACATGACAGCTAAAGGGAGTTCTGATAATGGAGACTTCAACATGCCAGATATAGATTGGTCAATACCAGCAGGAACATCTGCCAGAACTAGACTCATAGTGGATTCCCTGCAGGGGGAGGGCCTCAAACAACTGGTACAGCAACCCACAAGAGACAGGGCTATCCTAGATCTAGTACTGACTAACAAAGAAGGGATCACAGATCTCCAGGTAGAAGGTCACCTGGGGTCCAGTGACCATCACATGGTATGGTTCAATTTGGCTACTACATCTAAATCATCCCATTCCAAGGCAAAAATATGGGACTTCAGAGGAGCTGACTTTGATAAGATGGCCAACAGAGTTAAGCTAGCCCTGGCAAAAAGAAACACAGGTGAGGAGGTACAGGCAAAGTGGGCAAGCATTAAGGATACAATACTTGAAGCAACATCCCATTGTGTTAGACAGAAAAGGAAGTGCAAAGAAGAAGGAAACCACTTTGGTTCTCAAATACAGTAGCAGAAAAGGTCAGAGCCAAAGGCTGGCCTTCAGAAAATATAAGGGAACACAGCGGGATGAAGATAGGAGGCATACCAACTGCCCTAAGGGAAGCAGGTAAGGCAGTAAGGCAGGCAAAGTCCCAAACTGAGGAAACACTAGCACGAACAGTAAAAGAAGGTGACAAGACTTTCTATAGATACATTAGTGAAAGGAGAAAGTCCAGAGGGGTATGCTAAGCTTAATGGAGAAAAGGAGCATGTGAGGAGGAGGACCCTGTAAAGGCATCTATCCTAAATAGATACTTTTGCTCAGTATTTACTGAAGAGAAGGTAGGGCAGGGCCCACAGCTCAGCATCATGGACACAGGGGGAGGAGGTGAGCACTACTCCCTTCACAAAAGAAAGGGTCCTACAAGAGCTTGCTAAGCTCAGGGTGGATAAGGCAATGGGACCTGATGGCATACATCCCAGGGTACTAAGGAGCTAAAGGAGGAACTAGCAGAGCCATTAGCAGAATTGTTTAGTGAGTCTCTGAGCACAGGAGAGGTCCCAGAAGACTGGAGAAGGGCTCATGTGATCCCGCTCCACAAGAGTGGTAGCAGGGAGGAGGCGGGAACTACAGACCAGTCAGTCTTACCTCAGTAGTGGGCAAGATTATGGAGGCACTCCTTAAGGAAAGGATAGTGCAACACCTGGAATCCATAGGGGCACAGGATCCAAGACAGCATGGGTTTACAAAGGAAGGTCCTGTCAAACTAATCTCATAGATTTCTTTGACTGGGTAACCAGAGTGGTGGACCAAGGGGAGCAGTCGATGTAGCCTACCTTGACTTCAGCAAAGCTTTGACACTGTTCCACATAGAAGATTGATAAATAAGCTAGGTAGGCTCGGGTGGGTCAGAAGTTGGTCAACTGGGTGGCAAACTGGTTGACTGGCAGAAAACAGAGAGTGGTGGTAAATGGTATACAGTCAGAAGAGATGCAAGTCACAAGTGGGGTACCAGGGATCAGTCCTGGGGCCAGTCCTATTCAACATCTTCATTAGTGACCTCAGCAGATGGACTAGAGGGTAAGGCTTGTCTGTTTGCAGATGACACCAAGATCTGCAACAGAGTAGATGATCCAGATGGGGTGGGCAGAATGAGAGAGATCTGGATAAACTAGCAAAATGGTCAGAAGAGTGGCAACTGGGATTTAATGCAAAGAAGTGCAAAATCATGCACATAGGGAAGAGAAACCTGAAGCCACTTATAGGCTGGGAGGGAGTTGCTAGCAGTCACAAAGGAAAGAAAGAGACTTGGGCATCATCATCACTGATGACCTAAAATCATCCAAGCAGACCTCTAAAGCAGGTAAGGCTAGGGGGTGTTAGGGTGTATTAGTAGGGGTATCACAAGTCGTAAGAGGGAGGTAATAATCCTCTGTACAAGACATTGGTTAGCCCCATCTGAGTACCATGGCAGTATTGGAGGCCACACCTTCACAAGGACATTAACCAAATTGAGGCAGTCCAGAGAAGGGCAACCAAATGGTGCAGGGACTGCATCAGAAGACATATGAGGACAGATTAACGGAGCTCAATATGTATACCCTTGAGCAAAGGAGGGAGAGAGGTGATATGATCGAGACATTTAAACACCTTAAGGGCATAAACAAGGTGAAAGAGTCAACATGTTTAAATATAAGAAAAATTGCAGGACAAGAGGACACAGCATGAGATTAGAGGGAGGCCGATTAAGGGGGAATGTGAGAAATCTTTTTTCACAGAAAGGGTGGTAGATGCATGGAATAGCTTACCACAAGAAGTGGTGGCTATGAATACAGTGCAGGGCTTCAAACAGGCATGGGATAGGCATAAGGGAGCAATACAAATGACTATGAATAGATAGGTCACTGACAGAGCAAAGGCCGATGGCACATTTATAAGGTAGAAAAAGAAATGGGCAGACTGGATGGGCCTTGCGGTCCTTATCTGCCGTCAACTTCTATGTTTCTATGTAAAAAGAGGTATTACTCTTGTGAGCTGGAACATCAAGGGTGCTAGGGACAGATGTAAAAGACTAGTAGTACTGAAGCACTTATTGACTCTTAACTGTGATGTAGTATGTCTACAAGAAACACATCTCTATAGAGAGGATATTAGGTTATTTACCAAACATTGGGTGGGCCAAGCATTTGGTGCAGGTATTTCCTCGAATAGAGGTGGTGTAGCCATTTTATTCCACAACAGGACTCCCTTTCAGCTGGAGAGGGAGGTATGGGATTCACATGGCCAGTATATCCTTCTAGTTGGAACCTTAGCCTCTGAGAAGGTGGTTATTGGCTCAATTTACGGCCCTAATATAGATTCCCCACAGTTCTTTATACAGTTGCTGGCTGTGCTGAATAACTATGCATCACTGAAATTATTGATAGGAGGAGATTGGAACATTACGCCTCATTTATATCTAGACTGAACTGATAGCAAACATGTTGGATTCTCCCCAGCTCAGAGAGCCCTGAGAGAAATAATGAATAGTCTGGGCCTCATAGATGCTTGGAGGTTGATTAATGTGGAAACGCGGCAATATACATTCTTTTCCACCCCACATAAATCATGTTCAAGAATTGACTATTTTCTAGTTAGTATGGATGTACTTCCCTCGATTACAGATGCCAGAATCCACACTAGGGTTATATCCGATCACTCTCCAGTTTCTATTCAGTGGGTACCAGCTCAAAATATCATGCAGGACTTTATGTGGAGATTTAATGACCACTTACTACAGATACCCTTCATTCAGGAACATCTGAGAAACTTTATGACACACTTCCTAGTTAGCAATTTAAACTCAGGTCTGAAAATAGATATTGTTTGGGTAGCTCTAGAGTGTGCACTCAGGGGTGAATATGTCCGGATATCTGCTACTAGGGCCAGAAAGTCCAAAATGCACCTAACAGAAATCAGGAATGCTATTAGGGATCTATAAAACAATATCAAATGACATTCCACTGAGGCAGACTGGGTTAAATTACACCAGCTTCAAGCCCAATATTCAGCAATGATGATGCAGAAGGCAGAACTAGCGGTCCATAGAACCAAAATAAAGTATTTGGAGTCTGGGGAAAGGGCAGGTAAATTACTGGCTCTTAAATTAAAGCAATTAGATTCCAGTTGATTTATACCTGCAATACAAAAGGATGGAGGAGATGCCATAGTGAGGGATCCAAGGGAAATTGCTGCCATTTTTAGAGAATATTTTCAGCGGGTCTATTCTACGGAGGTAAAGAACAGACCTACCCTTGCTGAAATTCAAGAATTTCTAGGCTCAGTTCCTTTGGTCAGAGTTGCAGATTCTGAGGCAAACCAGTTCGGACTCCTAATCCAAGAGTCAGAGGTGAAACTTGTGATCTCCCAATTGGCTGGGGATAAATCCCCGGGACGAGATGGTTTATCCACCAACTTCTACAAGGCCTATACGGATATAATATGCCCCATCATAACTAAGGTATACAACCACTGGTTCAGGGAAGGTATCTTGGATTCAACTTTTTTAGAAGCCCTTATCACTCTTATCCCTAAACCAGGACGAAACCCTGTCTTACCTGATAGTTATCGCCCCATATCACTGCTGAATGTTGACATTAAAATTCTGGCCAAAATATTAGCTAATCGGCTTGCTCCACTAATGAGTAGTCTGGTTAGTGATGTGCAAGTAGGTTTCATGGGTGGAAGATTATCCAGTGACCATTTACGTAAGATCCACCATCTAATTGTACAGGCCCAAAGTTCACAGTTTCCAGCGGCGCTGTTGGCATTAGATGCCGAAAAGGCATTTGACTGAGTGTCCTGGGATTTTCTCTTTGCAGTACTTGATAACTTCAGTCTGCCTAAAGAATTTCTAAATTGGGTCCGGGTTTTATACTCTACCCCCACAGCACAAATATGGTGCAACGGTATACTGTCAGCTCCCTTCCCATTGACAGGTGGTACAAGACAGGTTGCCAATTATCTCTGCTCTTGTTTAATCTATATCTTGAACCCTTGATTCGTAAGCTCATGGCTTCACAAGATATTAAGGGAATCAAAGTAGGTAACAGAAGATACCTTATTTCTGCCTATGCAGATGACCTGCTTATGCATTAAGAAGAACCGGAGATGAGTATGCCTATAATACTGCATGAAATTAAAAAATTTTCTAGAGTTTCCAATTATAAGATTAATGTCTCCAAGACAAAGCTTTTCCAGTTGAACAACAGGTGTTACCCTAATGTAGCACGAGAGCAGGGTTTGTCCTGGGAATCAAAAATGCTGACATATCTTGGTGTTAAGATCACCAGAGAGATAAGTTCAATGATTAGGGAGAATCTCCACAATCTTGTGAAAACCATTAATCAGGATTTAATTAGATGGGAACAAATGCCCCATCACTATGGGCTAGAATAGAAACGGTTAAAATGAACGTACTACCTAGGATTTTCTATCCTCTAAATATGCTGGGATGTTACCTGCCTAAGTCCTGGTTTGAGAATCTCCAGAAGATGATTAATGTTTTTCTATGGAAAGGGAAAGCAGTTAAGAGATCATACCAGAAAATTACAGGTTTGAAAAAGCAGGGAGGCCTCGCCCTCCCTTCATTCATTAAATACTATGTTGCTTCACATGTAAGCAAAATAGCGCAATGGAATAAGTCGTACACACTATCATCTCTGCAGTCTTACATTCCTCTCTGGATCCTTATTGAAAGAGACTTAGCTCTTAAATATTCGCTATCATTAGCTGCAATTCCATATCTCACTGTCAAACTCCTCCCCAGGCCATTAAAAAACACACCTATCGGATGGTCGCTAAAAGCTCTTCAACAAGCCCAAAAGCTCTTCAGAGTAAACTGGCAGAATTCACAGGATCAACCCTTGTCACAGAATGCCCACTTTCTAATACAGCGAGCTCCGATACCCACCAGGTTTTGGAAGCCACTAGCGGGACTAAAGCTGGAAGATTTGGCTCCTCAGGGGAAATTAATAATGTATGAGCATGCCTGCACCAAATTACCAAAATTAAAATGTCATATCTTCAAGTTTCGACAAATTTCTGATTTGATAAAAGCCCACCTGCATAAAAAAGGATTACAGGTAGAAAATAGGGTGGAGCTATCTGCCCTGCTTAAAATAGCTGATCAACCCCACTCTATTTCTAGAACTTATAACACATTGCAAAGGCTAGACATAAACCTTCCTTCTGGTGTCTGTTACTACTGGAAACAAAGACTCAGAATGACAGATGATAAGGCAACATGGAAATGAATATGGACATATAATCATAAATATATTAGACAAGACAGGTATAAACTTCAGCAGTTTTTTATTATGCATGATATGTATTACACTCCAGTGAAACTTTACAGAATGGGTAGATTAGCATCTCCCATTTGTAATAGAAGTGGAATTATAGAGGGTGATATTTATCATGTACTATAGGAATGTGCAAAGATTCAACCCCTCTGGAAGGCAATTAGTGCCTCATTATCACAGATTACAGGTTTGAATGACTTTTTTTATTCCAGAAAGCTGCTTGTTGAATAATTTTCATAATGGGATGACTGAAAAGAAAAAGTTGTATATGGCCATAATATCAGCTACAGCAAAATCTGTCATTCTGAGACATTGGAAAGACTCTACTACACCAACAACTATAGAATGGTACAAAGAAATAATGCTGGCATTACAGTTGGAGTCACATATAGCCAAGATGGCTAACAAAGGTTGTCATTTGACTCTAAACAGGGCCTCTTGGATGCCGTTTTGGCTGCATGGCAGGCCAAGAGCTAAATATAGGAACTATCCCATAGCCATATATACTTACCTTTCCACGTCTTCCCCTTTTCTGGTGTCAGCTAATCTAAGGTTAAGTGGCATGTGGATGCTGTAGTGGATGTTGGGGGGGGGTTCGGATAGCTTTATCTGTTGGGTCAACTCGCTGTAGGCTTCTTTAATACAGTGTACCTTAATTAGACCAGTGGGTTCAGTGTTAATATGTTAAACTACTTTAATTGGTGTATACCTACTGGTACAATGCTTCTCAATACATGTATTGTTAATGTGATGATAATAACAATAAAATGAATAATAAAAATACCCCTTAAATTCAGCTTCCATATTCCCCTGCGAAAAAGGCCTTTACAAGGCCCGTTTCCCAAGAGAAACAGAAACTGGGGCACAGTCTGCACCAAATATGCTCTAAGGATTGTATCAAAGCATACATTAGATACTATCTCAGTAAGCAATAATACCCAACAGGGTGGGCAGTATTGTGCTATACCGGACCGCCCAGGGGCCTTATAGCACAATACCGCCCACCCTGGAGGGTATTATTGCGCTTAGAAAATGGGTACTGTAAAAAAAAATAAAATTAGTTAAAAAATGTTAATGAAAAATAAGTTTAAAGTAAGTTTTGAAATAAAATAGTTCCTCCACTTGGAGAGTATTATTGCACTTAGAAAATGGCATCTGTGTCATGGTTGATTACATAATAAAATAAAAGAGGAAATTAGTTTAAAATGAATAAAATGTCTAGAAAAAAAATTGTTGCTGGTAAAAGAGTCCCTCCTTTTTTTTTATGCTGTTCCATCTTGTGTTGCTGCTCCCCAGAGTCTCATTCTGTTGCAGACACACACACCCCTTCCAGGTAAAACTGCATCTGGACATCCCCGTCATATCTGTGGCAAACTACAGTAGTAGGCACATTTAAAAAAATAAAATAAGACAAAAAATAAGACTCTGTGCTGTCTTCTCTCCTGACCTGCAAGTGTCCATACTTGACTCTTGCAGATCGGACTGCGCACTCGCCCTCCCTCCTGTTTAGATTTAAAAATAAAAAAAAGAAATACTGCAGCATTTACTTTTGCAGTCCTGGAGAGACATAATTCATCCTTTCTCCCAGCCGCAATCATATCCTACGGCAGCAATCTCCCGCTCGCATTCTCGCACTGTGTGACACCTGCTGCACTTCTATATTAATGCCGAAAACGCTGAAATTAAAGAAACGTTGTGGCTCAAGGTGTTGTTTTTTTGTTTGTTTTTGCCTATTGGCTTCAATTTGAAGGCACGTCTCTCCCTCCCCAATCCCATCCCATCCCAAATGTATGTGTTAGCCTCCGTCGGGCCTCTGGTGCTGAAACACCACACTAACTGCAGCTGCAGGAGGAGGCGCTAGCTTGTATAAAGTAATGATTTGAGCTGAGTGCGAGTGAGAACACTACTACCTCCGCTACCGCTGCCCTATTTAGGAGAAGCGCTGCCAAGAGTAACAGGCAACACAGTCTGATGTTAAGTGTAATTTGGGTGGTTGTGGGAAGCATTTGGGAATTGGGAGCAACTGGAGTTAGGTACTGTTTTTTTTGTTTTGTTTTTTTATTTTACACAGTCACCACCACATTAACTGCAGTGGTAGTAGGAGGCGGTCACTTGAAGAGAGTAAATGATTTGAGCGCCAGTGAGAAAACCGCCATTTCCACTACCAGAGGAGCGTCGGGTTCGGAGCCTAACAGGCAACACCATGATATTCAGTGCAATTTAAGGTGGGGGGGTACTCAATACATGGATTTTCAGTACAATTTGGGGTTGTGTGAAGGGGGGTATAGACAGTAACCATTTCCTTGTGCGTTTTTTTTCTCTTAAATTAGAAGCGTCCATTACAGCGTGGTTGAGAGAGATTTGACAGACGTGGTAGTGCTGTGACAGCCCACCATGATCAAAAATGGACTGGCATTTTCACGTAGTTTTTCCCCACTTAATAGAAACAGAGAAGCCTGTTAGTGGATGCTGTAGGTGAGCCGGGAGGTGGAGCTGGAGCATGTCGGGAAAGACTTTATGGTGGTCTGTCGGTCCAGGTTGGTGATCAGCTCTTCTTGTAACTTCATACTTTTTTTTTTTATAAACTTCGTATTTTACTAAGCCTTTAAACTGTAACAAGAAATCAGAGTAGGAGAGATCGGGAGAATGTCTTGCAGACTGGAGCTGGGTGTCAGTTCTCGCTAAGTATGACAAAAAAATGGCAGCATTTTAAATTGAAAATTCCAGTGGCGCTTGATATTGGTGATGAGGTTTGTGGGGGAAGGCACTTTTAATGCCCAGGCTCTGTTGTCTGATAGATGCCCACCATACCAGGGCTATCAGCCAATCAGAGCCCAGGAATTTCTTAGCTCATTTTCTAAGATGAAATAAATACATTCTGATGGGCATTCAATATCCCTGAACCAGTAAAGGAATGGTACTGAAGGTCAGTCAATGACCCTGTGTATCCAGGTGCAAACTGAAGCACACTAAACACATTAGCTGCAAACAAGCACATTAAAATATTTAGGACAAACATCTTGTAGAATCCCCTAAGTTATACAAAAATATATCTAAACATCAATCAGTTAATCAAACAACATGCAACAATAAAAAAAAATAATATAATATGAAGCAAACTAAAAATACCTTACAATCCTTCATAGAAGGAACCATACCCTGAACAGAAATAAAAACAATAAAAACAACACTTTCCTAGTTAAAAATAAATTTGTACCAAAGTAGAACCCCCCAAAAAACTTTAAATTCCCAATACAATCTAAAGTTGTTGCACTCCATAATCCATACACCATTCTGGGGGACCATAGTTCCTCTATGGATGCACCCACAGAGGAGACTAAGGAGGTTGCAGACAACTGTCACAAGGGAGGCCCACAGGAAGGAGGCAGAGAATACCACAGGGAAAGGAAGCAGCTCCTGTTGGGGGACTCAGTTATTAGGGGGATAGAACTGGGGGGAGCAGGAAAAACTGAAGTAAGGTGCCTGCCTGGTGCCATGGCTTGGAGGAACAGGAAGTGCATCCTCAGGATCATGAGAACAGCTGCACAGGAGTCTGAGCTGGATGTCATTGTCCACCTAGGGACAGATGACTTGGCTCATCATGAGATTAGAGCAGTGCAGGAGGACTTTGTAGAGCTGGGGAGGGCCCTAAGTCAAGTAGCACACACAGTATCCTTCTCAGAGGTGCTGTCTGTCTATGGCATGGGTGCAGCGACGGTACTTTGCACCAAGCGACTTAATGAATGGTTGAAGAAATGGTGTGGAGCACAGGGATTTGGCTTCATTAGGGACTGGGGTTCCACCTGGAGGGACATCAGCCTATAATGGCAGGATGGTCTGCATCTGTCCAGGAAGGGAACAAGTCTTTTGGGCAATCGGTTTAAATGCTTCATTGGCAAGCTTAAAAACTAGTCAAGGGGGGAAGCACTGATAAGCAGCAGAAAATTCCCAGCCTCCCCCTACAAAACAGGGTACTAAATGAGAAAAAGACCAAGGTAGAAAGGACAGCGGGGGATGCTGCTACAAAAGGTAAAGCCATCAAAAAATGGAGAGCAATGAGTAACAATGCCCGTAGTCTGGGTAACAAGCTTCCTGAATTAGTGACCTTGATGGAGGAGGAACATTTGGATATTGTGGCAGTCACAGAAACATGGTACACACAGAACCATGACTGGGACATAAACATACCAGGATACACTATCTACAGGAAGGACATGGAGGGTAAAAGAGGAGGAGGAGGAGCTGTCTACATAAGGGAAGGAATCAAAGCAACAGAACAAAAGGGTAAACAGGGAGGAGAAGAAGCACTGTGGGAAAACTTGGAGACAGGCAATTGCACCACAATCTGCACGGGTTGTATACAGACCCCCCTCTCAGGGGGAGGAAATGGACAAGGAAATGATAGAAAGTATACTTAGAATGGCAGAAAAAGGGGAGATGTTGCTGATGAGTGATCTGAATATGCCAGACGTTAACTGGAGTGCAGTTGCAGCAGCCACTTCTGAGAGTGGGGTTATTCTAGATGCCCTACAGGGGGCATGCCTTAGACAACTAGTATTGGAGCCCACTCGAGAGGGAGCAATCTTAGACCTGGTTCACTCAAATGGAGATGGAGAGAGGATCACAGATGTAGAAGTGGGTAGCCATCTGGGAACTAGTGACCATCGGACAGTATGGTTCATAATAAACACAGCTGTAGAGTCAAGCCATACAAAGGCAAAAGTACTGGACTTTAGGAGGGCTGACTTTGCCAAAATGGGTGAGTATCTAAGGAATGCACTAGCAAATGGGCAGGAAGGAGGGCTGGAAGAACAATGGGGAATAATAAAAACTGCCATCACAGAGGTAACAAGCCTTTGTGTGAAGCAAATAAACAAAACAAAATGATGTAAGAAACCACTATGGTTCTCAAAGGAGGTGGCAGTGAAGGTTCAAGGGAAAAAGAAAGCATTCAGGAAGTACAAGGAATCACAGAAGGAACAAGACAGAGAATTGTATCAGTTAAAGCAAAAGGAAGCTGGGAAGGCAGTCAGAACAGCAAAGGCTCAAACCGAGGAAAAGATAGCCAACTCAGTTAAGAAGGGGGATAAAACCTTTTATAGGTACATCAGGGAGCATAGGAAGACCAAGGGAGGGATACTGAGGCTTAATAAAGGGGAAGGGTGGGCAGAGGGTGACGGTGAAAAGGCAGAGATACTAAACAAATACTTTTGCTCAGTATTTACAAATGAAGAGGGGGACGTACCTAAAACAAACAACAGAAACACTCTGGATAGAGAAGTTGATACCAGCCCATTTACAAAAGAAAGGGTTCTGAAAGAACTATTAAAATTGAAGGTGGACAAAGCTATGGGGCCTGATGGGATTCATCCCAGAATTCTAAAAGAACTAAGGGTAGAACTAGTGACATCAGTGACTACCCTCTTTAATAAATCATGGGAAGATGGGGTGGTACCTGAGGACTGGAGGAGGGCAGATGTGATTCCACTTCACAAAAGCGGGAGCAGGGCAGAAGTGGAAAACTATAGACCTGTTAGTTTAACCTCTGTGATAGGGAAAATGATGGAATCACTTCTGAAGGAACGAACTGTCAAGTACCTAGAGGCCAGAGGGGCACAGAACCCAAGGCAGCATGGATTCCCAATGCCAGACAAATCTAATAGATTTCTTTGACTGGGTGACCAAAGTAGTAGATCAGGGAGGGGCTGTGGACATGGCCTCCCTAGACTTTAGCAAGGCATTTGACACAGTCCCACACAAAAGATTAATATATAAGTTAGCCAGCCTGGGAGTGGGTCCCAAGATGATAGCCTGGGTAAAAAATTGTCTGGAGAGTAGGACACAGAGGGTAATAGTAAATGGAGTCCACTTTGAAGAAAGGGGGGTTACTAGTGAGGTACTGCAGGATTCAGTATTAGGACCGGTCCTCTTCAATGTCTTTATAAGCTACATTGCAGAGGGACTGGAAGGAAAAGTATATCTCTTAGCAGATGACACAAAGATCTGCAACAGAGTTGATGCACAAGGTGGGGTGGAAAGGATGAGAAGGGACTTGTAAAGGTTAGAGGAATGATTCAGATGTGGCAGCTTGGATTCAGTGCTAAAGTACAAGGTACTGCACCTGGGAAACAAAACCCCAGGGAAGAGTACACAATGGGGTGAGATACTAACAACAACAAAAATGGAAAGGGACCTGGGGGTAGTCATATCAGACGACCTAAAGGTGGGCAAGCAATGTGAGAGGGCAGTAAGGAGGGCTGGGGGGATACTGGGATGCATAGGGAGAGGCATCACCAGTAGAAAACAGGAAGTTGTTATCCCTCTGTACAGACAGCTGGTGAGACCCCATCTGGAGTACTGTGTGCAGTTCTGAAGACCCAGTCTCCACAAAGACATAGACAGGATGGAAGCTGTCCAGAAAAGGGCAACTAAAATGGTGCAGGGTCTGCACTGGGAGACATATGAACAGAGTCTTAAGGAGCTTAATATGTATAGCCATGAGGAAACAAGGGAGAGGGGAGACATGATAGAAACGTTCAAGTACCTCAAGGGAATGACAAAGTCTAAGAGGGTAGCATTTTTCAGAAAAAGAGTGTGCAAAATTAAAAGGGGCAATTTGAAGATGGGGGCGGTTTGTGAGGTATTTTAAGGAAGTATTTTTTCTACAGAGAGAGTTGTGGATGCATGGGATGGACCTCTGGAGGAGGTTGTGGAGTCAAAAACAGTGATGGAATTCAAGCATGCGTGGGACAGTCATAAGGCAATTCTAGGGGGTGGGGGTAGGAAAAAGTAGGCTGTTGGTTAACTAGGATCTGTAGCTTATCCATTAGGTAGGGAAATGGGCAGACTGGGTGGGCCAAGTGGTCCTTATTCGCCGTCAAATTCTATGTTTCTATGCTATATCAAGTCCAGGTCAGTTGGTTCCCAATGGTTGGATATAATTTGAAATGCTGTCAAGTTGAGATGTGAGCTGTGAGCTGTCACTCTTCTGGGATAAGAGTTAAGTCACTCATTTAGCATGCTTGTTGATTGAGTTCCCCAAGAGATGAACTGCCATTAAGCTTTGCAGATTGGATTCAGCCTACGTTATAACCCTTGCTGCCACGTTTGTTCATGTACGGCACAGCTACTCTGTTGCCCATTCAAATTTATACTGCCTTTCTGGTTATCTGTTTGTAGAAGTGGTCCAGTGCCCAGAAAACTGATGGTCTCAAAGACATTTATGGAAAGCAATGATTCTGCCATTTTTTTCCAAGAACAGCTCCCCACCCCATCACGCTTGCATCCATCTCTACTGTTGCAGAGCAGTATTAATCCTGAGCTGTACTAAGCAACAGGTTCAGACTTATTGTCCACCATGCTATTTCTTGCTTCACCCCTAGAGTGAGTGTAAGCTGTGCATTGTTATTCAGTAATATGTGTTCCAGCTTGCTGAGGACGAGTATCTAAAGGGGTTTTAAGTATCATTGTGTCCATGCACGGTGATCTATGGATGATGTCATCAGATTTAGAAGTTGCATCAGGTCCCTGACAGTTGGATGTGATCAGGTGAGGATCCCCTTGCATTGTAGTATGACGGTTGCTATCCATGAGATTGAGGGTTGAACCACGTCTTGTAAGGTGGTATTAAAGACTGCTCACAGGTAATCATGGAGTGCGGTGTGTTGCGTTTGATTTTTGTCTGGTTGATTATCCAGCTATGCTGGGTCAGTATCTGCTGGGCCTTTACAAACATTAGATTTTCTAACTGTTGCAGTCATCCCACTGGCACAGAGAGGCAGGGCATCCATCTGTGCCACCAATGACCTGGGTTCAGGAATGGACTCAGGTCATCTGAGGGCCAGCTGAGGGAGAAGGATTGAGCATCCTAGTAACTGCTCTCCTTCTCCAGAGGGGTGGGCGGTTGTGTGTCTGGCATGCTACAGACCCTAGCGGAGGATGGGGGAACCGTAGTGCTGGTGCCATATCAGTGGAGATTGGGGTGGATGCTGGCCATCATTGCACGTCCCCACCCCCAATGTAGCATATAAAATGCCAGCCCCCAAAGCGTGAAGCTCTGCTCCACCGCCTCCACTGCCTACCATGTTTGCTGGGTGGGGCCCCCGCTTCTGTGGCCCCACCCTGGGGGTAAGCCTCGGCAAGTTACCACTGACTTTGGGGAAGGGGTGCCCACACAGTGGCCCTGCCCAGAGGGGTAAGCCTGGGCATGGGGAGGTGGCATGGGTGGCTTGAATAAACCATTTATGTGAGTAGAGTTTTGGTAGTAATTGTCCCTTCTACCTCATTGGGCTTTGTCCCATAATCTAGTCCTAAAAGCTGGGAGATATTACAGCCTGCTGATTCTATCCTTGTCAGGACCTTCCTCTGTACCTTTAGCATGATGAGTTTTTTTCAAGCCTGGTCCCAATACTGCAGCACCTCTGAACTGCAGTTTAATAAGAGGACTCTTTGAATCCTGGGAGACAGCCACAGCTTCAGCCATTTGTCTCCTCACTCCATTAATTGTAGTGGTTATTGACAAAGTTATTCTGAATGTGTCAAAAGAAGCATCCTCTACATTGTTGATCACCTGGATGGCATAATTCAGTGTGAGTCTGTGCACATTGTCTGTGGTGAGGTCCATGTGTATCATCTCCTGTCACCTGAAGACTGCTCTAGTGGTGCCAGTCGATGCTGTGGCTCAACTGACACTTAAGCCCAGTATCTCATGGTCATTTTTACCTAGTTTGTAGCTCTGTTGTTGGTAGGTCTTTCAAGGCAATAAATCCATCTGAGAGTAAGTCTGTGCAGTGACTTATGATGGCAGTCTGTGGGTCTACCTAAGCAGGAGCACTCCAAGCTTTCTGCTTTCCTCAGGTTGTAAGTACATTCTGCTAAAAGGCCTCTTTTCTATGATCTTTGCTGGGTTAAGTGCTTCACATACTTTATTCATGTCTCCTAGTGCCCTGCAGACTGAGAAAAGATTCCAAATTGGCATGTCCCCTGAGGGGGGGGGGGGAGCTTCTGTTTGGTAGTTGTGGCAATAGCCTTGAACTTCAATATCAGTCTTACAACTTTGATGATCTCCAAGATGGCATCATGAGGGCATAGACAAGTGACCAGGTCTTCTTTCTAATTCTGAACTCATCTGCTTTCTTTGTCCTCCAACAACTCATCATCTGCACTATCCAAATCATCTGGGTCCTTTCTTGGTGTCTTGGACTTCTTTCTACAACCTGGTTGTTGCTCATATGGGACATTCCTAGATCTCTTGGATGCTGCCAAGGAATGTATGTGGTTGATGAGTGCTTGAAATTGGTTCACCATGGATCTTAAGGTACTGCTGAGGAACATTGAATCAGCAGGTTGTCAAGCCTGTAGATGCATAGATGTCCTTGTGGGTGTCCATGTTCACCCCATATTGGTAACACAGATCTTCACATGATCAGTTAGCAGGATGTTATGACATTTTCTGCAACATCTCTTTGACTTGCTCATGATTCACTCCTCATGCTCTGACCTGATAAAGGTGTGGGAAGAATAAGTAACGACAAGCTGAAGTGAGGCAGAAATTAAAAACTCTGGTTCGCTGGACAGAAAATCAGCTCTTCTGCTGGTGTCCCAGTGTATAGTCCTTCCCCCACCCAAAGAATGAGCCACCATTTAGACTGGTAGGCAAATTTGTGCTTTCAACTTGTGAAAAGGTGGGTCTGTCTTTTTAAGTGGACCACGAAAATGGCAATCACACTGGATATGAACAAGAATGCAGGGGAATCATAGGACAGCTGCTGCCCAACTTGAGATGGTCACCAGGATATTGTGCAAGTATGAGAAGGAGCCCTGGGACTAGAACAGCTGATGTGACCAGGATGACAGTCATGAACACAAAAAAGATGAGAATAGCTACTCCAAAAAAGATGGCAGTGCACCCCAAGTGCACAAGTGTGGTCACAAGCACAAACAATACTGAGCAAGAGACAAAAACAGCTATTATCAAGGTCACTGGGATACAAGGAGATACCCAAATGATGAGGATCAAGAGCATGGTCAGGTTGTGGACCACGAGCAGCATATTGTATGCTTTGTGGATTGCCTGCAGCTGCCCAGGACAGAGGGACAGTAACCTGATTCTCACCAGAGAAATCCCCTTTGAGAATGATGACCAATAAAAAAGGGGATTGGGCCAGCTGAGGCACAGTTGGTAGGAGCCAAAGGGTTTTCCCCACCCAATTGAAGTCCAGTGGTAGAAAGAACACACTGTAATGACTCCATTCCCAAGACAAATGGAGGATTCAGGCTTGGACAGAAAGCCTGACCAGAAACTGAAGAGAATCAGTTTGGTAATCAGCTATCAGGGATCATCCAAGAGTAGGCTGGCACAAACTCAGGGGACCAGCCCAAGTTCTACCGCTCAGAAGGCATCAGGTAGAGGGCACTGGGAGGCCCAGGCCAATGTATTCACCCTTCTGTGCTTGATCTGGAAGGGGAGAAAGGTAAATTCTCAGGAATTAATCTGAGCAGTGCTCAGAGGCAGCCAGGACAGACACAAGGTAGCAACAATCTCTTCTGAAGATATGGGGTTAGATATTCAAACTTTTGCACTGAGCACAAACTATTTTCACAGGGTTAGTGCAGATTCACTATATTCAAAAGGCCAAATACTGAGTGGAAAGTGCATTAGCACCAGGCAAAATTATAATATATGCAAGGGGCAAACTGAGGGGGCGTGTACATGAATATAGGCACAATGCTATATTCAGAGAATTGTGCCGCGCAGTGTTTTTGCATGACTTAGCGCAACACTTTGCGTGGTGTGGATTATCACCCAGGAGAAGGTAGTCTTAACTCTGGGCAAACCAGCTGTGCATGACTTTATGGGTTTGCATGACTTTTGCATGGCATTGCACGACCCTAACCAGTAAGTATGACACATTGAAATAAGCCAGACAAAGGGAAAACATGCTGCTCACTGATGGCATCCCTATGATGCCTTCATCTGCCACCAGTCCCAGCCATACCAGGCAGTAAGTGGTGAACTGGCTCCTGGTGGACACCATGGCAATGTGGCCTTACAGCACACACCTGCAGACCACCCTTCGGGGAACACCAACAGATGCCAGCACATACATGCAGCACACTGGGCCTGGAGGGTGTTGAGTGGAGGGTGTACAACTGGCCAGGCTGCACCACAGACTGGGTGTGGCCACAAGGCTGGGACAAGCCACGCAGTGCACATGGGCCAGTGTTGGGAATGCTCCAACACCAGTGTGCCTGTCTGATGGCATGTGCCCCCCCCAGTCACACACTTCACATCTGCACAGATACCACAGCACGCACAGCCAGCCATGTATATGTCACTGGGTGCATCCCATGCCAGTGGTGCAGTGCCTGTGGGTTGCACAACAGCATAACAGTAATATCCACTGTCAGTAAACACCTGCAAGTTGAGCCTGTCACTATGTACATTGCAGTGCAGTGGTCATCACTGCCCTACACACTATAGGCATTGCTGTGTCCCTCACACTACTGGACCCCTTGCTACTGTAGGGTCTGCTGTGCACCGTAGCATGAACTACAGTTTGACAATTGCATAAAGCACCACTACCTGTGCCTGTGCTGTGTAGTCCCCTGGGGCACAATATTCTATGCTGTACTGTACAAATGTAGCCTGCAGCTTCCACCATGCACTGCCAGGCTGACCTACAGGTGGAGTTGTGGGCAGACCCAGCATGCCTCTGTACTTCCAGACTGACCTACAGGTGGAGCTGTGGGACTCTGCAATAGCACTGGGCAAACTGCATGCAAATCGGGTCATAATGAGATGCTAATTTGGATGTTTGCCCACTGACCACCTAAGCAGGCTCATTTGCATGTCAGTATTGAAGATAGCAAATCTTTGTCCCTGGCAAACGTGATTGCACAAGGCAAATGGCTTAGCTCCATGCTAAACCTGTGTAAATGTGTTTGCACCATGCAAACATTTCAGAAGCATTGTACATTTTTCCACAATGTAATTTTACATGCGCTGCTGCTTGCAGCTGTACTAACTCCACTCCTTTGCTAGCACACACACTGGCCACATAGTTTACCTTTACCTTTCTTCATGTTGCTGTGAACAGGGCTGCTGTTGTGGTTTCCACTTCCTGGTTGCTATATTCAGAGCTGTCTAATTCCCGGCTATTTTTGCACTGCACTCCCACCCCAGTTTGCCCAGCTTCCTTAGCTTGCTATATTCAGCAGGTTTAGCACTGGGGCTATCCCTCTTTGAATATAGTGGGCTATTGGTTCTGGGCTAATTTAGCATGCTGGGCAGTGCTAATTTAGCCCTTGGGCAAAGTTTTGAATATCTGGCCCATACTATACTCAGAAATGAGGACAAACTCAAACAACCATGAGGAATACACAGCGAAAAGAGGGAACTCGGCATGAACTGCTGTGCAGACAACATAATATGCCCTTTTAATCAATAAATATGAACAAAAACCCAAAAGGTGCAGTCAGCGAGTGTGGTGGTGCTTGAGCAGAGCTTGCCAACTCAAAAGAGCAAAACTGCAATAAAGCTCAGCACACCAATTTCAAATATAAAGCTTACTGCAAATTTATTTCAGCAGGGTACCTCTCGAGACCAAGCCCTGCGCTTCAGTCCTCAAGTGGGTCTTCCTTAGAGGCAGATCTAAGGAGCTCACAAATGTGATACAATTTATGCAAAAGCAATTACCAATTAACCAATGTAGTGCTTCCCAAATAAATACATTGTTCTCAGTGACCATATGAAAACATACATTTAAAAAAAAGATATACAAAATTTCTTCAAGCTATATCACTTCTAAATAGTTTAGTTTCATGTAGTATACAAAGCATCATTATACTTGTTATTGTTACAATAAAAAGATGAAAGTGATAGCTTGTTTCCATCAGGTAAACTAAATATTAATAATTCACCTATTTACTACAGCAAAAGAAACCTGAATAGACATTGCTGCATTTCTGAGATCAAAATCTACCCAAAAAGTACAAAACAGGCTGCTAAATTCACTAACCTCATGGAAGGTCAAGTTGTGCTGCAAAAGGTCACTATGTTTACTACATTAATTTTCAGTGTTATAAATCTCATTTTTATAATTGCAGCAAATTAACTTTTACATGAGGAAATCAAAAAGAAGGAGAGAGCAGAAGAGAAAAAAGAAATGGTTTTACTGGGACAAGAGGAATACAAAAGGTTACATATTTCTAGGGGCAGAAATAGAGGCAAAGACAAAATGAAAGGAGTTGGAGAGATTTAGGGAAAAGGTTAGAAGGGTGGGGTCTCATCAAATTTAAATACTATTATTTCATTTAGAATGCTTCTGAGTCTTAACTAAATCATTTATCTATAAAGTTTCACTATTACCTACACTGACACGGATATTCAAAGGGGTTGCACCTGGCACTGCAGAGTTGCGCCAGCACAACCCTGCATTGCTCCCCAGTGAGATATCAAGAAGGCTGCCTGGCTCAGTGCAAATCCTGATGTGCCGGGGTGCAATGATAATGTATGTGGCGCAGATGCAGGAGGTGTGCCCATGCATATGCGACACATCCCAATATTCAGCCCAGCATGTGTGGCGCATATGCTGGCACAACGCTGCATTATGCCACATAGGGAGGTTCAAAGTTGAGCCTGTGAATATTGGTAGCAACTCCCGGGCACCCACAGGTGAGCTGCAGTATTGCAGGGCACAACACAGCAGCCCTGCCATGGGTGGCCACCCACTCAGAATACCATCCGCAAGCACACACTGAACCCTGGTGGTGAAGTGGACCACCCCCCCACCTGTAGATGTGATCGCATGGTATATGTGTAAAGATAAATCCCTGGTAGTCCAGTGACCCCCCATGTCTCCAATTCCCCAACAAATATTGGTTGATTGGTTTAGCCTTGAATTAAAGAGGACCCTGTGGCATAGAGACACCTTTGGAAAAGGGCTAGGAAATCGCAATCCGAATCAGACTGGCTCTCCCACAGGGTAGCCAGGAATGCCTGTACCAAACTGGTCAAACTGGAAAAATCATGGTCCTTCCAGTTCACTCTGGTGGCAAACAAAAGCTGTTCTGCTAAATTTTGGCAGATCCTAAAAAAGGTTGAAGGATATTCTCCTACAACCCCACTCCCATCCAAAATTGCAGCAAATAACACCTACTACACAGACAGGTCTGAGATCCTTGATCAGCTCAATTATCACTTCACTACTGCAGGCCTCACATTCGCTGTGTCCTGTGATAGCAAGCTGATACCACAAATACAGCTGGCTTAATCACTAATCATACCTCTGCCCCTGTGTCAGCTGTCCCCTCTTCAAGTTCCCGCCTGTATCCCTTAAACAAGTGAAGGACCTTCTCTTCTCGCTGGATACCAAAAAGAGTGCGGGTGCTGATTCACTAGAACCTTTCTTCCTTAAAGCCGGCTATTATTATCTGACAGCACTAATTGCCCATCTTTTTAATAGATCTCTAATCCAAGGGGAATTGCTGCCTAGCTGGAAAATTGTGCATATTATCCCTCTGTTCAAATCAGGAGACCCTACAGACTTGAATAACTACAGGCTAATCTCATTGCTTCCTGTATTATCCAAGTTACTTGAAAACATTGTCAACTCTCAACTAAGGGAGTACCTGGATAGTGAAAACATCCAGTACCCAGCCCAGTCGGGCTTCAGACCTAAGCACTGCACCATGTCAGCCCCAGCCAAAGTGTTGAATGACTGTCTAAAAGCCCTGGACAATAAACAGCACATTTACACACTCTTCCTTGACCACAGCAAAGCTTTTGACACAGCTGATCATTCCTTACTTCTTGATTTCCTGGGTAGCATTGGTCTAACCTCTGCTGCAATAAAGTGGTTCCACTGCTACTGCACAAATCATAAACAAAAAATTAAAGCTCAAAGTGAACTCTTCCCACTTAAAATACTGCCCCGAGGTGTCCCACAAGGTTCTATCTTGGGACCTATCCTCTTCACTCTTTATATCAACTGCATCGACTCTGGACTACTTGCAGGAAATGTTCAACTCTTCGCAGATGACACGGTCCTGTATACAACAAAACTCTCTCTAGATCTTGCTTATAAGGAGCTACAACAAGATTTCATCATCCTCCAACATAACCTGCTGAATCTGAAACTATTGTTAAATGCCAAAAAAGCAAAAGCCATGATTATCTCTCCATCCTCTTTCCACAATAAGGGAACACCTGGTACTCCACAGATTTATCACCCTCCTTGGTGAACCATTAGAATTAGTGGATACATTTAAATACCTGGGAGTCTGGCTGGACAACAACCTCAACTTTGGTGCTCACCTAAATGAGTTAACGAAAAAGCTAAGACAGCGTCTTGGCATATTCTACTGCATAAGATGCCTACTCACCCTGGAAGCTAGGAAGCAGCTGGTTCAAACAACCTTTCTTCCCTTGATTGACTACGCTGACTCCCTATACAGTCATTGTCCCCAGTATGCTCTCCAAAAGCTTTATACACTCTATCATTGCACATTGAGATTTATTCTTGCCTTTGCAAACTCACCACTGCTTGTTGTACCAAGCATTAGAATGGCAGTCCCTTTCCATTAGGAGGCAAATAAACACCCTTATGTGGCTCTTTCTGGCTATGTCTAACAAACTTCCACCTTACATTTTCAACCTCTTTGGGCATTCAAAAGGTATCTATGGACTAAGGAAATCCTCCCATGTCCTCATTAAGATACCAAGGACAAGGACACGTCTTGGATCAACTACCATTAGTTCCTTCTTACCAACGCTCTGGAATAACATGCAAAAAGCACTTAGACTCTCCCTTCTGCCCAACCCTTATATATTCAGGCAGTTACTTTACAGATGCCTGAAAACGGCATGTGACTGCTACAGGTAAGCATTATCCATCTCAACTGGGCACACCTAACTCCAGATCGGCTGGCCTTCTTATTCCCCCTGTTGGCATCCCTCTAGGGTAACTGACCCCTCAACTTCCTCCCTCTTTCCCGAGGAAACCCCCATGGGGGCCTTCACCAAGTAGGCTGCCCACTTCCCTCACCCTTATGTGTCTGCCTCCCTCTTTTCCCACTGCCCTTCCCTGTGTCCTTGTCTACCTCTTTTTCCCTTGCCTACTGCCATCTCCCTTTTTCCTTCCCGTCTCTACCCCACAGACTTCTATCAGCATACGCTGCATTATCAATGTTTCTTTTTCCTTTTGCACCTGCCATACATGTCTTGCTACTGATATACTGTTTTTTATCCTATAATACTCTGTTGTAATGTCTGCTGTTTATGAATTGTTATGTACTGTATACAATTTTTGTCCTCTGTGTCCAGGACCATCTTGAAAATGAGCTTGCTCAATGATGTTATCTGCCTGGTTAAATGAAATATAATACATGACCATCCGTGGTGGTCTAGTGGTCCCCCTCCCACCTGAGTCAATATATGTCAATATGACCATCTCTGGTGGTCTTGTGGAACCTCCCCCACCTGTTGCAGTGATCATGGTAAACCTCTGTAATTAAATGCCCTGGTGATCCAGTGGCACCCTCCACCCCTTCCCATCCACACAGAACCCCTTGCCCAACCCGCTCCCCATGTCATTGGAGGGTGGCTGCATCCTGCCCACATACCGCCCGGCAACCTGCCAAATGACAGGTATAGTATGGGCTGGAAGCCCATTGGTCCCCAGTGTGGACCAATGAGCTTGCAGGGCATACTGTACTAGACAGTCCCAAATATGTTAACTTACTGGAGAGGATTCAAAGATCTACCAAAAGAGTTAGTACACTTACTGTACTAACTTGTCACGTGAAAATTGACTAGTCAAGCTAAAATTTTTCCCACTTGAATACAGACAATTAAGAAATGATTTGTGGTTGGTGAATAGAGCATTCAAGGAACAAGACCTGTGAGAGTGTGTAGGACTAGAAAAGAAAATAATTAAAGAGATACTAGGATACATAAATTACACCTCAAGAACAAGCAATACAGAATTAACAAAAGAAGGGGATGGCTAAATCAAGGGTTGTGACAACATGGAATTTCCTTCCTGAAGCTCTGGTGAACAGTAAAATCATGAATGCATTTAAGAATTTTTTAGATAAGGATTTGTGAAATATATGTACTAAGCAAGTCTACTGAAATATAAATACACACATATATATATATATATATATATATATATATATATATATATAAGTAAGAAAAATGTTATTTATACAAGGCACCCTTCCATAGCTCAGAGCACCCTTACACCATATATATATATATATATATATATATATATATATATATATATATATATATATATATATATATATATATATATATATATATATATATATATATATATATATATATACACATTAGAGGCAAAAATCTCTGTTTAATGCATCAGTTAGGGTTGTTCCACAGTGACAAAAGTGAGAAATTTGGTGTTAAGATTGAAACCCCCTTGGACCCTCAGCCCACCCCAACTGGCATTGGGGTGCACATTGGGGTCATCGGCCCTAACTCTCACCCCATCACATGTGTAAAGAAGCAGAGGTATAGGAGAATGGGGTGAGAGTTAGGACCGAAGACCAAATCGCACCCCAATGCTGGTTGGGTGGGTGGGCTGGGGTCCAAGGGTTTCAACCCTCAACAGAATTCTCACTTTTGTCACTGTGGAACAACCCTAACTGATGGTAATTAAATGAGAGTTTTTTTGCCTCTAATTTCTTTTGAGAATGATAATGAGAAATAGTGAAAGTAATGTGGCAGTGGGGCGTGGGTCCCTCTGGGCCCAGCCTCCTGCTGCGTGATGTCTTGTGACATAGTAACAGGAACAGCAATGCAAACAGAAGCACTAACAGTGGCGCACATGGTAGCATAGCGAATGAGAACAGAAAGGGTAATGCACATGGTGGCGTAGAGCAGGAACGGTCTGCCACGTGATGTCTTGTCACATAGTAACATGGTGCCCGCAAATGCAAATGGCAATGGGCATGGTGACACAAAGCGAAACAGAAAGAGAAACAGTACTATAGACACAAATGGCAAAAAATAACAAAAATGCAAGCACAAATGAAAATGCAAAGAATAACGCACATGGTGGCGTAGATGTGAATGGTAAGTGAAACAGGTACAGAACCACAAGCGGAAAGAAGAAGAATAATCAGTATTTATATAGCACTTTTCATACATCCAAAGTGCTTTACAAGCAATGCTAGACTGGTAGTGAAGTGACTGAATGTGTGGTGGCAGCTATATCGCACATCATCACCCACATACAGCCTGGAAAATTGCATGAACTGGTTTATGGGAAGGGGAATGTTGGCCAGGACACTTGGAATGTTCCCTACTCTTTTTGCGAAGAGTGACCTGGGTTCTTTTACTTCCACCTGGACAACGCCAGGATGGGTAGAAGGGACCTCGGTTTAACATCTTATCCGAAGGACGGCACACCCCAGCAGTACAGCACCCCCAATACTGCACTCAGATGCCAGCGATTTTTAGGTGCAAGTCCAATCCCAGTGTGGGACGAGAACCCACGACCTTCTGGTCCAGAGGCGGGTGTGCTACCAACTGAGCCACGCTGACACCCAAGGGCAATGATAACAGTAATGTAAGCATACAAGCTGGTTTTCCCCAAAAGCTGCATAGAGAAAGACAGTGAGTACAAAGAATGTATGCATAATAATGGGTCTCAGAGCAGAAAATGAGGAGTTGGAATACTAAATTGCTTATATCTCAGGAACCATACGACGTAGAAAAAATGTAAAAGTCACATGATTTATTACTTTTCTGACTAGTTTTGTACTTAGCCTGCAGCAGGGGGCTAAGCATTTTTCTGATGAAAAGTCCGTATCTCGCACCGTTTCCGAGATACGGGCCCTAAAAGGTGCGGCGAACACCGTAATGTTATCCTATGGGAAATAAAACAGAAGTTCGGAGTGCCATAACTTTGGGTCCCTGTAATATTTTTTCACCAAACCACTAAAAGGCACATCTGTGGGATGTTGGCTGTCTTCCCTTCAAATTTCAACCGAGCCATTATTTTGCAGCAGGGAGCCAAAGGATTGCTGCAATGCGTCAGATGCTGTAATGTTATCCTATGGGAAAAAGCATCAAATTTAGAGTGCCGTAACTTTGCCGCCATGTAATATTTTTTCAACAAAACACTGAAAGGCACATCTGTGAGATGTCGGCTGCGTTCCCTCTAAATTTCAGGCCAAAGCACCAAACCATTCTTTTGCAGCAGGGTGCCAAAAAATTGTTGTCATTTTTCCACAGCCTAGAAAAGTACTGTTGCAATTTGTGACAGCTTTGCGAAAGTACTTTTTCCAGAAATTTGAAAAACATATTTCTGGGGTGTTTTACCCCAAAATAAAAACATGCCTAGCATCCTCAGGGCCCGACTAGGTGAATACAAAAAGAATTAGGTTGCTAGAGGATCCCAGTTTTAAATGCCAAGCATTTTTGTGATCGCTAACTGAAAACAAAATGGCGGATTTGCGACAGTAATAGGGCCATTTGCGAAAGTAAAAACTGCATTTGTGACACTGTCGAACTTTTTGTTAACTTTTCCCATTACCTTATAATGGGAAATTGTTTTTTGAATAGCTTTTGAACCGTTTAATATTTTTTCATGAAATCTTCGAAAGGCACATCAGGGACCCTGGCCACATGTTCACTGAAGATTGCAGACCGGTCGCGCAAACCGTGCGACCTGTAGGCGTGACTGTAGAATTCCAGTAAAAGCATAAACGCATGCGCAGATCACGCTTAATAACTCCACAGCCGTGTATCCGACTGGTACAAAACTTGGCAGATCATAAGGTGTATGGATCTTGAACATGTATTCCAAATTTCAGGCAAATCTGTCAAATGGTTGCAAAGTTATTAAGGTGCAAAAGTTTGGGTTTAACATGTAAATGGCTCCTCAACCCTAACCATGGTAGCACTACCATGCTACCTTAATATATATATATATTAGAGGCAAAAAACTCCATTTAATGCATCAGTTAGGGTTGTTCCATAGTGACAAAAGCAAGGAATTTCGATGTTAGGGTTGAAACCCCCTTTGCACCCCTTCAGCCCACCCCCTAACTGGAATCGGGTGCGCATTGAGATCATCGACCCTAAGTGTCACCATCACGTGTGGAAAGAAGCTGAGGAATAGGAGAATGGGGTGACAGTTAGGACTGGTGACCACAATGCACACCCCGATTCCAGTTGGGGGGGTAGGTTGGAGGGGTGCAAAGGGGGTTTTAACCCTAACATCGAATTTCCTCGCTTTTGTTGCTGTGGAACAACCCTAACTGATGCATTAAACAGAGTTTTTTTTGCCTCTAATTGCCCTTCTTTTTGAGAATGATAATGAGAAATAATGAATGTAATGCTGCGGTGGGAACGGGGGCCCTTTGGGCCCTGCACTCCTGCCACGTGATGTCTTGTCACATAGTAACATTGTACCCACAAACGCAAATTGTAATGCACATGTGACACAAAGCGAAACAGAAAAAGAAACAGTACTGTAGACAGAAATGTTAAAAACAACACAAACGCAAATGAAAATGCAAAGGGTAAAGCACATGGTGGCATAAACGTGAACGGTAAGTGAAACGGGTATGGAACTGCAAGCATAAATGGTAGTGGTAACAGTAATGTAAGCGCACAGGCTGGTTTTACCCAAAAGCTGTATAGAAAAAGACAGTGAGTACAAAGAATGTATGCAAAATAATGACTCTCTGAACACAAAAATGAGGACTTGGAATAGTAAATTGCTTATATCTCAGTAACCGTATGACACACAAAAAAAAAATTTAAAAGTCATATGAATTATCACTTTCCTGGCTAGTTTTGTATTTAGCCTCTTTAGGGGCTTAGAAGTTTTTTGACAAAAAGTCTGTATCTCGCACCGTTACCGAGATACTGGCCCTGAAAGGCGCGGCGAACGCCGTAATGTTATCCTTTGGGAAAAAAGAGAAGATCAGAGCACCATAACTTTGCCTCCCTGTAATATTTTTTCACCAAACCACTGAAAGGCACATCACATCTGTGGGTTGTTGGCTGTCTTCCCTCCAAATTTCAGGAAAAAAGACCAAACCGTTATTTTGCAGCAGGGTGCCAAAGGATTCCTGTAATTCGTCAGGCACTGTAATGTTATCCTATGGGAAATAATGTCAACTTTGGAGTGCCGTAACTTTGCCGCCGTGTAATATTTTATCAATACAACACTGTAAGGCACATCTGTGAGATTTCGGCTACGTTCCCTCCAAATTTCAGACCCAAACTCTGAACCGTTCTTTAGCAGTGCAGTGCCAAAGAATTGCTGTCATTTTCCCACAGACTAGAAAACTACTGTCGCAATTTGCGAAAGCTTTTGCAAAAATTTGCGACACTTTCTTGAGCACGAAAGTACTTTGTGAAAGCAATTTTTCCAGAAATTTAAAAAACGTATTTCTGGGGTGTTTTACCCCAAAATAAAGACATGGCTAGCATCCTCAGGATCCGACTAGGTGAATACAAAAATAATTAGGTTGCTAGAGGGTCCCAAATTTAAATGCCAACCATTTTCTGATCACCAACTGAAAAAAAATGGCAGATTTGCGAAAGTAACAGGGCCATTTGCGAAAGTAAAAATGCATTTGCGACACTGTCAAACTTTTTGTTAACTTTTCCCATTGACTTATAATGGGAAATTGTTTTTTGAATAACTTTTGAACCGTTTAATATTTTTTCACCAAATCTTCAAAAGGCACATCAGGGACCCTGGACACACGTTCCCTGAAGATTTCAGGCCAGTCGCACAAACTGTATGACCTGTAGACATGACCATAGAATTCCAGAAAAAGCATAAACGTGTGTGCAGATCATGCTTAATAACTCCGCAGCTGTGTATCTGACCGGTACGAAACTTGGCAGATCCCAAGGTCTATGGTTTTTGATCATGTATTCCAAATTTCAGGCACATCCTTTAAACGGTTGCAAAGTTTTTAAGGTGCAACATTTTGGGGTTTAACAAAGAAATGGCTCCTCAACACTAACTATGGTAGTACTACCGTGCTACCATAATATATTATAGTGGCATGGTTGTGCCACTATAGTTAAGATTGAGTGGCCAATTACATACTAAAGTCAAAATTTGAACATTAATAACTTTGTACTCGTTCAATGGATTTGCCTGAAATCTGGTACACACATTGAGGCCTACTAGGTCTCTTGACCTGCCAAATTTCGTTTCTGTCAGAGTGCCGGTCTTCGTGTATGAAAGCACTGAAAAATGCAAAATTATTCATTTTTGAAGGCACCTTTTGGCATTCTTAATGTGGTCCTGCATGGCCATTGTGTAGTGTGCCACTCTGTGAGATGACTTGTTTGAAATAGCTTTGGTGGCTGAATACGCAGCTTTTTGTTTGGTGAAAAAATATTAAGGCATTCAAAAGTTATGGCATTTTTAATTTCCCATTAAAAGTCAATGGGAAAATTTATACGTATATCTTGCGATCAAAGAATGGGGGTTCTGGCCATTTCATCCCACCTGGCAATCAAAGAATTTGCAACCTCACAGTTCAAGAATCTTTGTCCCCAAGGATCTTCAAAATTCTTTGATCGTGAGGTCCGCCATTTTTTTTTTATTTTCTGACTGGAAAAACACAAATATCTCAGCTCAGGGGTCACTTCTGAAGTAAAACTGTGATGGGTTTTACTCAGGGGCCTCTGATCTATCAAGCCATGCCTTTGGTTTCATCCAAATCAGTCAAAAAATAGAGTTATAAGCTTTTAAAATCTTAATTTGTGGCTCGCTAACGATCTATGATTGCGAGCCTGCAAATTCCTTGATTGTGAGATTCTTTCATCGCGATCTTGCACTGCGACCTAAAAACACTAATATCTCAGCTCAGGGGTGGGCTAGGGACACAAATGAGGGTGGGTTTTGTTCAGGAGGGTCCGTCCTATCAAGACATGCTGTTGGTTCAGTTTAAATTGGTGAAAAATTCTCATTTCATCATTTTTAATTCTTTGTTCATGAGCCTGCAAATTCTTTGATCGTGAGGCTGCAAATTCTTTGATCGTGAGATTCTTTGATCGCGATCATGCATCGTGAGTGAGAGACAAGATGGCCCAATTTAAAAATCTATTTTCTCAGCTCAGGGGTGTCCTAGGAAGTCAAATGAGGGTGGCTTTTACTCAGGGGGCTTCGTTCTGTTGAACCATGATGGTGGTATACTGCAATTTCTTTAATTTTTTGATTTATAATATTTTTAATTCTTTGTTCATGAACCTGCAAATTCTTTGATTGTGAGCCTGCAAATTCTTTGATTGTGAGATTCTTTGATAGCGAGGGAGGGACAAGATGGCCAGATCTTTGATAATGGAATAGATAGGGGAATTTTAGTAATCTTTCATATTGAATATCTTGGGAACGGTTTGGTCTTTGTACTTGAAATTTGGAGGGCGTTTACGGCATGTACTGTAGATGTGAATTATGGTGTTTACCTGTCAGAGAAATTTTTTTTGCGGAGATATTTCGTGACGCACTTTACGTGTTGCGGACAGTGTTTTGCTTGTGGTGGTGGCTTGAAATTGATAGGGTACATTGCCTTAGTGTCATGGATGTAGTTTTCAGTTGTTGTGTGTTAAATGTCAATAGGTGCGGAACTATGCCAGTCTGACGAATGAAAATCTCATACATTAAAATGTTATATCTGGAACATGGTTTGGCCTTTTCACTTGAAATTTGGAGGGTGTTGACAGCATGTCATGTGGATGAAAATTACAGTGTTTCCATGTCAGAAATAATTTTTTGTTGCAGATATGGCATGGTGCAGTTTACGTTCTGCGTACAGTGTTTTGCTTGTGGTGGTGGCTTGAAATTGATAGGATACCTAGTCGTAGTGTCATGGATGCAGTTTTCAGTCATTGTGTGGGTTAAATGTCAACAGGTGTGGAACTGTGCCACTCTGACGAATGAAAATTTCAAATTTTGATATGTCATATCTTGGACACAGTTTGATGTTTTTACTTGAAATTTGGAGGGTGTTGATGGCATGTCCTGTAGATGTTAATAGAAGTGTTTACGTGTCAGACAATATACTGTATTTTTTACGGATATATTGTGTGGTGCATTTTATGTTTTGTGTACAGCGTTTTCTATTGTTCTACTAGATTAACATTTGTTTGGTGGCTGGCCTTGCTGTTGTGAATGTACTTTTTAGTCATTGGGTGTGTAATGTGGCCTGACACTTACAAGTTGGTGGGAGCACAGAGCCCTTCTCCACCAACTTGCGCAACTTTCTACTTTTCTATTGTTTCTTAAAAAGTAAGGAAATTCTATGCAAAAAAAACTTTGTTAATGCATCAGTTAAGATTCTTCTACAGCAAAAAAAGCAAGGAAATTCGGGGTTAGGGTTGAAAGCCCCCCTTGGACCTCCCCAGCCCACCCCCCAACTGGCATCGGGGTGTGCGTTGGGGTCATCAGTCCTAACTCTCACCCCATTCTCCTATACCTCTACTTCTTTACACATGTGATGGGGTGAGAGTTAGGGCCGATGACCCCAATCGCCTGATGATGGTTGGGAGTGGCTAGTCCAGGGGTCTTTCAACCTAACACTGATTTTTGCTCAATGTAGAAGAACTAACTGGACGATTAACAAATTTCTTGCATATATATATATATATATATATATATCTTATACTGGCACTGTAGTGTCACTATAGTTAGGTTGAGTGGCCACTTTAATATTAAACCTCAGATTTTGCACCTTAAAAACTTTACCACTGTATAATGGATTTTCCTGGAATTTTGCATGCATAGCCTGGTACCATTGATCTCTGGATGTGGCCAATTGCATTATGGTTGGATATACAGTTGCGGAGCTGCAGAATGTCAAAAAATGTAAAAAAAGGACTTTTGTGCATTTCTTTGCTCGTGCCCACAGCCTGCATGCTTTATCCGTTTGGTCCAAAATTTTCAGAGAAGATGCAGTCTTGGTCACCAATATGACTTTTGAAGAATTGGTGAAAAAATATTAAATTGTTCAAAAGTTATTCAAAAAACTAATTTCCCATTACAGTCAAAGGGAAAAGTTGGCAAAAATCACAAAACTTTTGCAAATGGCCATTTTTACTGTTGCAAATGTCCCTTTCACTTTTGCAATTCAGCCGTCTTGTTTTCAGTTAGTGACACAGAAAAATGCCTGGTGTTTAAAATTGGCACCCTCTAGGTAAACACTGACTGTTGTGTTTACCTAGTCAGATCCTGAGGATGATAGCCATATCTTTTTGGGGGAGTTAAACCCCGCAGAAATGCATTTTAAAAATTTTTTGAAAAATACTTTCAAAAAATTGAAAGTGTTGTGATTTTTTTGCAAAACTTTCATGATTTGCAAAAGTAATTTTTGAAAGTAAGTCAAAATACCTGGAAATCTTTGGCACCCTCCTGTAACCAAATGGTTGGGTCCTTTGGGCTGAAATTTGCAAGGTAGCAATCCCTGCTCCAACAGATGTGCCTTTTGGTGGTCTGGTGCCAAAACATTCTAGACCCACAAAGTTACAGTGTTCCAAGGTTTAGCAATTTCCCATAGGATAACACTGCAGCTTCCATCATGCCTTTCAGCACCCGTATCTCAAAAATGAAGTGAGATACAGAGTTTTCTGTTCACCTTAAGGTGAACAACCTGCAGAAACAAGTTTGGAAATTGTAGATGACACCTGAAGTTGAATTTGTTTCCTACTTGCTATGGTTACAGAGATATGGACAAAAACATATTCCAAGGGTTTAAAGTGTGCCTTCTCACCGCATTTTGGTGCCTGTATCGCAAAAATGATGCAAGATATAGGTTCAGTCATTACTTGTTGCATTAAGTTCACTCTCTGATGATTACAACCACACTTTAATATTTTTTCTACCAGCTATGGTTCCTGAGATATTGCCAAATTACTGCTACAAGGGTTCCTTGCCTTATATGGCTGCTGTATGTCTCCATACTTATGTGGAACTGGGAGCACAGGGCCTGGAGGGCCCATGCTCCCACAGACACATATCATTATAAAGAAATGGGCAGCTTGGTAGGAGTGCGGGGCCCCTACCAATACATACAATTTACTACTTATATTACACTTTTTCAAAAAGAAACATAGAAACATAGAAGTTGATGGCAGATAAGGACCACAAGGCCTATCCAGTCTGCCCATTTCTTTTTCTACCTTATAAATGTGCCATTGGCCTTTGCTCTGTCAATGGCCTATCTATTTTTACTCATTTGTATTGCTCTCTTATGCCTATCCCATGCCTGTTTGAAGCCCTGCACTGTATTCATATCCACCACTTCCTGAGGTAGGCCATTCCATGCATCCACTACCCTTTCTGTGAAAAAAAAACGTCCTCACATTATCCCTTAATCGGCCTCCCTTTAATCTCATGCCCGCTCCTCTTGTCCTCCTATTTTTCTCATACTGAAACATGTTAGACTCTTTCACCTTGTTAATGCCCTTAAGGTGTTTGAATATTTTGATCATATCACCTCTCTCTCTCTCCCTCCTTTGCTCTAGGGTATACATATTGAGCTCTGTTAATCTGTCCTCATATGTTTTCTGATGCAGTCCATGCACCATTTTGGTTACCCTTCCCTGGACTGCCACAATTTGGTTAATGTCCTTGTGAAGGTGTGGCCTCCAGTACTGCACGCAGTACTCCAGATGGGGCCTAACCAATGTCATGTAAAGAGGGATTATTACCTCCCTCTTCTGACTTGTGATACCTTTGCTAATACAGCCCAACACCCCCCTAGCCTTACCTACTGCTTTAGTGGTCTGCTTGGATGATATTAGGTCATCGGTGATGATGATGCCCAAGTCTCTTTCTTCCCTTATGACTGCCAGCAACTCCCCTCCCAGCCTATAGGTGGCTTCAGGGTTTCTGTTCCCTATGTGCATGATCTTGCACTTCTTTGCATTAAACCCCAGTTGCCACTCTTCTGACCATTTTGCTAGTTTATCCACATCTCTTCTCATTCTGCCCATCCCGTCTGGATCATCTGCTCTGTTGCAGATATTGGTGTCATCTGCAAACAGACAAACCTTATCCTCCAGTCCATCTGCAATGTCACTGATGAAGATATTGAAGAGGACTGGCCCCGGGACTGATCCCTGAGGTACCCCACTTGTGACTTGAATCTCTTCTAACTGTATACCATTTATCACCACTCTCTGTTTTCTGCCCATCAACCAGTCTGCCACCCAGCTGACCAACGTCTGACCCACCCCAAGTGTACCCAGCTTATTAATCAATCTTCTGTGTGGAACAGTATCAAAAGCTTTGCTGAAGTCAAGGTAGGTGATATCAACTGCTCCCCTTTGGTCCACCACTCTGGTTACCCAGTCAAAGAAATATATGAGATTAGTTTGACAGGACATTCCTTTTGTAAACCCATGCTGTCTTGGATCCTGTGCTCCTATGGATTCCTGGTGTTGCACAATCCTTTCCTCAAGAGTGCCTCCATAATCTTGCCCACTACTGAGGTAAGACTGACTGGTCTGTAGTTCCCTGCCTCCTCCCTGCTACCACTCTTGTAGAGTGGGGTCACATGAGCCCTTCTCCAGTCTTCTGGGACCTCTCCTGTGCTCAGAGACTCACTAAGCAGCTCTGATAATGGCTCTGCTAGTTCCAACCTTAGCTCCTTTAGTACCCTGGGATGTATGCCATCAGGTCCCATTGTCTTGTCCACCCTGAACTTATCAAGCTCTTGTACGACTCTTTCTTTTGTGAACAGACTAGTACACACCTCCCTTCCTCCCCCCCCCGAGTCCATGGTGCTGAGCTGTGGGCCCTGCCCTACCTTCTCTTCAGTAAATACTGAGCAGAAGTATCTATTTAGGATAGATGCTTTTCCAGGGTCCTCCTCTTCACACGCCCCCTTATCTCCTCTGATTTTAGCAATACCCCCTCTGGACTTTCTCCTTTCACTAATATATCTATGGAAAGTCTTGTCACCTTCTTTTACTGTTTGTGCTAGTGTGTCCTTGGTTTGGGTCTTTGACTGCCTTACTGCCTTCCCTGCTTCCCTTAGGGAAGTTTGGTATGCCTCCCTATCTTCATCCTGCTGCATTCCCTTATATTTCCTGAAGGCCAGCCTTTTGGTTCTGACCTTTTCTGCTACTGTTTTTGAGAACCAAAGTAGTTTCCTTCTTCTTTTGCACTTCCTTTTCTCTCCAACACTATGGGATGTTGCTTCAAGTATTGCATCCTTAATGCTTGCCCATGTTGCCTGTACCCCCTCACCTGTATTTCCTTTTGCCAGGGCTAGCTTAACTCTGTTGGCCATCTTATCAAAGTCAGCTCCTCCGAAGTCCCATATTTTTGCCTTGGAATGTGATGATTTAGTTCTAGTGGCAAAACAGAACCATACCATGTGATGATCACTGTCCCCCAGGTGACCTTCTACTTGGAGATCTCTGATCCTTTCCGTGTTAGTCAGTACTAGATCTAGGATAGCCCTGTCTCTTGTGGGTTGTTATTCCAGTTGTTTGAGCCCCCCCTTGCAGGGAATGCACCTTGTGTGTAATTCTGGCAGATGTTTCTGCTGGTATTGACCAATCTGTATCTGGCATGTTGAAGTGTCCCATTATCAGAACCTTCCCTTTAGATGTCATGTTTTGTATATCTTCTAACAATAATGTGTCTGTGTCCTCCCCTTGGTCTGGAGGCCTGTAGACAACCCCAGTTTGTATGGGTGTCCCATTTCCTGTTTCCAGTGTTACCCACAGTTCTTCTGGCTCCTTATGTGTATTCTGAATTTCTGTAGCTTTGATATTTTCATTGACATACAGGGCCACTCCACTCCCATTTTTGCAGGGAAATCCATTGCAAAAAGCTACACTGATGCATCAGTTAGGGTTGTTTCCAGAGTGACAAAAGTGTGGAAATGTGGTGTTAGGTTTATCCTACCCCACCCCACCCACACGCCTCCATCCTTAAAACCCTAACTCTGCATCCCTCCACCCCCCACACACTCATGCAAGATGCAAGGCACATCCAAGATTGTAAGACACTATACAAGTCAGTCACATCTGTAAGCACAATAATCACTGCACTGTACACATTTCACATAACACTATGTAATGAAAAAACAAATACAGTATGATCAACTCTATATTGCCAGTACAGTAGGATGAAACATTATAGCTGGCATAACTTTTTAACACAATGAAACTTAGTCTGTACAAATGTTCCAAATATTGATTTTTTATGTGTTATGCTTTAACAATTGGCTCACTGCATGCAGGTATCACTGCTACCACATAGGCATGTGATAGCAGGAAAGATAGAGCTGATACATACATAGTACTTTTCAGATACTGTTCAGATATGAAACTAGCACCATCACATGCTGCTATATTGCTGCATTACCTGGAAATACTCCTTAGCAGCATGTTATGCTTAGCTTTGAATGTTACGACTGTTGCTGTCACATGCTGCTTATAAACTATGCTACAAAACATTACTTTTATTATTACTACCATTTGTTATTATGACTGAATCACTAGATCAGAAAGAAAGTATGCAAACATCCAATGACTGTAGATACAGTTACCCAACCTCTTATTTCCAGTATAGCTAGCTATAGAAAACATATTGTATGTTTCATCATTTAAGAGTTGAAATATAGGCATCTGCTTAAATCTTGTTTTTGATGTTTGTAACAGAAAAATGCTTACTGTGGGCCATCTCCCATGGTTGCCCAGATTGCATGTCTACCCTCCAAGGCACTCTGATGGCAGCAGAACTCATACAATTGATGGACCATGATGATGGATGTGTCTTGTACTACATTTAGAGAATTCTGTGTTACTTCTGTTATGTGATGCTGGTTGTCTCTGGTTGGTTGTGTTGCCTTAGCCTATCCCCTGCTTGCATGTGTGTGTGGGGATGGGGTGGGAGGAATGAAGTTAGGGTTTTGAAGATAGGAGTGTGGGGGTGGGGTGGGGGAATCCTAACACTGCATTTCCACACTTTTGTTGCTGTGAAAACAACCGTAACTGATGCAATAATGGATTTTTTTGCAATATATATATATATATTTATTTATGCAATGTACTGGACATATATTCAGTGTGATAAATACATTTATCTGAGTCACTGTATGTATATAGAGGATAATGTATGGTCCTCTATCGGTAGGCGGTCAGTTAACTGTCGAGAGGTTGCCAGGGTGACTGTGTAAACCTCGAGAGTGAAGCTCGAGAGGTTTACATCACCATGGCAACCTCAAGACGGTTAACAGTGACCGGTTGTCGATAGAGGGACCATACATTATTTTTTATAGTGTATGGTCCCACGTAAAAAGTAAAATGGCTGCTTACTTTTTGAAAAATAGTCACCGCCACGGCAGTTCACTCCTTTCCTAGCCGCTGCATTCATCCGTCGGTTCCCCCTGTAAAAAAAAGCGTGCACATGCACAGACCGATCGCTGTTGTTAACCTATTGATGTGACGTAGCATCAATAGGTTAACAACATTTCCACTTCACATCGATAGGTTAACAACCTTAGGAAATGATGATTTCCTAAGGTTAACAGCTTTCTACCATACATTATATAGAGAATAGTGGATGGGCATGTATGCACAACCGGTGTGTTGTGCCACTGAGGGTTCTGATTCCCTATGACCTCGAGAGAAAGCACAAAGGTCCGCCGAGAATCAGAACCCTAATGTACAACACACTAGTTGACATAACATTGCTCCATCCATTATTTTTATAGTGTATGGTGCCCCCACATAATTTAAGTGAGTATTTTTTTTAACCCGTAAAAGGAATTCTTTCTACTACGGTTTAATCTGGTATTCATCAGGTTGCTAAGGTTAGTGCTGTGGTTGTTAGGGACCAAGTGTCCCTACGTCTGTAGCAGGGTGTGTCACTGGCTGTCAGTTCCCTTTGGGCAGGGATTCCAGGAAAAAAAACATGGAGGACGTATCTCTCGCTAAGCGAGAGGAGCGTGAGTGAAATGATTCACCTGTTAATGTGAGTACTTTTAAATATCTGGTTGATCCTGCATTTTTTTTAAATAGTTTAAAGTATCTGGTCAATCCTGCCTTTTTTGTGGTGCCCTGTTCGTCATCAGTTCGGTGGATGATCGTGCCGCTGGCTCCGAGTTTTTCTGTGTCTGGTCCAGTTTTAAAATGAGCAGAGTGCGTGCAGCCTCTAGAGGCTTTCAAAATGTTGTTGTAGTACAGTGTGGTACAATCACGTTCCATGACCTTTTGAACTGTAGTACTACAACATTTTGAAAGTCACTGAATTCCATACACAACAAGCCCTCATCATACACTATAAATAAATTTATACATACAGTGACCATTTATATACACAGTTACTATGTCACAAATCTCTTTAGAATTTATTTAGAATGTTCGGCCTCAGAAGCAGTTCTAACCATATTCAAATGGAAATAACTTTAAAATGAAAAAAGATAGAAAGGAACTGTGAGCACAAAAATTGTTCAGCACAAAATTATCTACAAAACGAGTGGTGTTTCATGTATAGATATCTTATAGATTTTTTACAATTAGCAAAAAAGCAGAAGAAAGTGTAATTTTTTATTCACTTTTTTGACAAACAAATGTGAATAACTTTAAAACAAAAAATGATAGCATGGTACTGTGAGCACAAAAAATATTCAGCACAAAAATATCTACAAAATGAGTAGTGTTTCATTTATAGATACCTTTTCGTTTTTTTATAATTAGCAAAAAACAGCATAAAATTCCATTTACTTTTACCTTTTTTGACAAACAAATGTGAGTAACTTTAAAATGAAAAAGGTAGCATAGTGCTGTGATCATGACATTTGTTCTGCAAGAAGTTTTCTACAAAATGAGTGGTGTTTCATTTAATAGCAACCACTATGTTAGGCAGACATACTTTAGGAAAGTTAACCAAAACTCCCAGAAATTATCATTTAAAATAAAGATAAACAGTCAAACCAAATGTTCCTGCACTGATAGAAAGCATCCCTATTGCATAAATGAAATATACAATGGTGAGCTGTCAGATAAATGATTTATCTACACTTTTGCTGTTTGACCTCAGACACCTCACTCTTGGCTTACACCACTCGTGAGATTACCCAAGGTCAAGCAGCACTTGTGTAGATAAATCATTTATCTGACAGCTCACCAATGTATATCCCATATATATATATATATACATATATATATATACATACACACACACATATATATATATATATATATATATAGAGCAACAAACTATGTTTAATGCATTAGTTAGGTTGTTCCACAGCGACAAAAGTGAGGAAATTAGGTGTTAGGGTTGAAAACCCCCTGGACCCCCTGCCCACCCCCAACTGGCATTGGGGTCTGCATTGGGGACGCCAGCCCTAACTCTCACCCCATCACATGTGTAAAGCAGCAGAAGTATAGGAGAATGGGGTGAGAGTTAGGACCGACGACCCCAATGCACAATGCAGTGTTGTGTTGAAAAAATATTACACGGCGGCAAAGTTACAGCACTCCAAAGTTGACATTTTTTCCCATAGGTTAACATTACGGTGCCCGACACATTACAGGAATCCTTTGGCACCCTGCTGCAAAATAACGGTTTGGTCTTTTCTCCTGAAATTTGGAGGGAAGACAGCCAACAGCCCACAGATGTGCCTTTCAGTGGTTTGGTGAAAAAATATTACAGGGAGGCAAAGTTATGGCACTCTGAACTTCTCTATTCTCCTATACTTCTGCTGTTTTACACATGTGATGGGGTGAGAGTTAGGGCTGACGACCCCAATGCACACCCCAATGCCAGTTAGGGGGGTGGGTGGTGGGTCCAAGGGGGTTTTAAACCCTAACACCGAATATATATATATATATATTATGGTAGCACGGTAGTGCTACCATAGTTAGGGTTGAGGAGCCATTTCTATGTTAAACCCAAAATTTTGCACCTTAATAACTTTGCAACCGTTTGACGGATTTGTCTAAAATTTGGAATACATGATCAAGAACCATATTCCTTGGGATCTGCCAAGTTTTGTACCAGTCAGATATACGGCTGTGGAGTTATTAAGCATGATCTGTGCATGCGTTTACGCTTTTTCTGGAATTTTCAACCCTAACAGTGAATATCCTCACTTTTATCACTGTGGAACAACCCTATCTAATGCATTAAACGGAGTTTTTTGCCTCTAATTTCCCTTCTTTTTGAGAATGATAACGAGAAATAGTGAATGTAATGCAGTGGCGGGAGCACGGGGCCCTTTTCAGCCATGTGATGTCTTGTGGCATAGTAACAGGAACAGCAACACAAACAGAAGTGCTAACAGTGGCGCACATGGTAACGTAAGTGCGAATGAGAACAGAAAGGGGAACGCACACTGTACCATAGTCGGGAATGGTCTGCCACATGATGTGTTGTCACATAGTAACATGGTGCCTGCAAATGAAAATGTCAATGGGCATGGTGACGCAAAGTGAAACAGAAAGAGAAATAGTACTGTAGACACAAATGGCAAAAAATAACAGAAACGCAAGCGCAAATGAAAACTCAAAAGATAACGCACATGGCGGCGTAGACGTCAACGGTAAGTGAAACAGGTACGGAACTGCAAGCAGAAAGGGCAACGGTAACAGTAATGTAAGCGCACAGGCTGGTTTTCCCTAAAACCTGCATAGAGAAAGACAGTGATTGCAAAGAATGCATGCAAAATAATGGGTATCAGAGCAGAAAATGAGGACTTGGAATACTAAATAGGTTATATCTCAGGAACCGTATGACGTAGAAAAAAAATGTAAAGGTCATATGATTTATGACTGTCCTGGATAGTTTCATACTTAGCCCCCTAAGCATTTTTCCGGCAAAAAGTTCGTATCTCGCACCGTTTCCGAGATACGGGCCCTGAAAGGTGCGGCGAACACCGTAATGTTATCCTATGGGAAAAATAAGAAGTTCGGAGTGCCATAACTTTGCCTCCCTGTAATATTTTTTCACCAAACCACTGAAAGGCACATCTGTGGGCTGTTGGCTGTCTTCCTCAAATTTCAGGAAAAAAGACCAAACCGTTATTTTGCAGCAGGGTGCCAAAGGATTCCTGTAATGTGTCGGGCACCGTAATGTTAACCTATGGGAAAAAATGTCAACTTTGGAGTGACGTAACTTTGCCGCCCTGTAATATTTTTTCAACACAACACTGAAAGACACATCTGTGAGATGTCGGCTGCGTTTCCTCCAAATTTCAGCCCAAAACTCTGAACTGTTCTTTTGCAGCGCAGTGCCAAAGAATTGCTGTCATTTTCCCACAGACTAGAAAACTACTGTTGCAATTTGCGAAAGCTTTCACAAAAATTTGTGACACTTTCATAAGCATGAAAGTACTTTGCGAAAGTACTTTTCCAGAAATTTGAAAAACATATTTCTGGGGTGTTTTACCCCAAAATAAAGATATGGCTAGCATCCTCAGGGTTCGACTAGGTGAATACAAAAAGAATTAGGTTGCTAGAGGGTCCCAAATTTAAATGCCAAGCATTTTCTGATCACTAACTGAAAACAAAATGGCAGATTTGTAAAAGTAACAGGGCCATTTGAGAAAGTAAAAATGCATTTGCGACACTGTCAAACTTTTTGTTAACTTTTCCCATTGACTTATAATGGGAAATTGTTTTTTGAATAACTTTTGAACCGTTTAATATTTTTTCAGCGAATCTTCAAAAGGCACATTGGGGACCCTGGCCGCACGTTCCCTGAAGATTTCATGCAGGACGCTCAAACCGTGCGACCTGTAGGCACGACCGTAGAATTCTAGAAGAAGCGTAAATGCGTGTGCAGATCACGCTTAATTACTCCATAGCCGTATATCCGACTGGTACGAAACTTTTCAGATCCTAAGGGCTATCATTCTTGATCATGTATTCCAAATTTCAGGCAAATCTGTCAAACAGTTGCAAAGTTATTAAGGTGCAAAATTTTGGGTTTATATATATATATATATATATATATATATGCCAGAGGGTGGTTGTGGGGGGAGTTATCTGGTACCAGAGAAGTAACCAGTGGGGTCTCACAGGGCTCGGTGCTGGTGCTGGTGTTTTTCAATGCCTTTATTAATGGCATTGAGGATGGCATTAGGGGCAAAATGTGCCTATTCATGGATGACACCAAGCTCTGCGGGAGAGTGGACACATCTGAAGGGATACAGGACTTACAGGAGGATCTGGAAAAGCTGGGGAGGTGGTCCAGGTTCTGGCAGACTTGCTTCAATACCAAGAAATGCAAAGTTAAGCATCTTGAAGTCAAGAATCCCAGGACAGAGTACTACCTGGGTGGAGTCCAAGTATCTGCATCAGAGAAGGAGAAGGACCTGGGAGTGATGATCACTAGTGACCTGACACGCTCCATGTAATGCAAGAAAGCAGCAGCAAAGGCAAACAAGATGCTGGGATGCGTATCTAGGAGGATCAATAGTAAGAGAGAGGAGATTATACTGCCCTTGTACAGGTCACTGATAAGGCCTCATCTAGAGTATGGGATTCAGTACTGGTGCCCACACCTCGAAAATGACATTAACCTGCTGGAGAAGGTCCAGAGGAGGGTTACAAAGATGCTAGCAGATCTGCAGGGTAAGACTTATGAGGAGAGGTTGAGAGCACTGATCATGTACTCCCTGGAAGACAGGAGAGAGAGAGGGGCCATGATTGGGACCTTCAAGTACTTGAAAGGGATAAATAAGGTTGATAAGGAGAGTCTCTTTAAGCTGACTGGCAGCCAAACCATGAGGGGCCACAGTCTTAAGCTGGTGGGAGGTTTAGGAAGGAGGTCAGGAAGCACTTCTTCACAGAGAGGGTGGTGGACACTGGGACTGTGCTGCCAAAAGAGGTAATCTAGTTAAGAGGCTGGGACAGGCATGGGAAAGGGAAGGACCATAGACAGGAAGGATGGGAGGAGTAGGGGAAGGAGGGGAAGGACACTAGCTCATGCTGTAGACCCTGCAATATTAGCAGACTTCTTCTGCTGGCTTCTTTATGTGTGTGTGTGTGTGTATATATATATATTAGAGGCAAAAAACTCAGTTAAATGCATCAGTTAGGGTTGTTCCACAGCTACAAAAGTGAGAAAATTCGGTGTTAGGGTTGAAAGCCGCCCTTGGACCCCCCCCAGACCACCCCCCCAACAAGCATTGAGGTGTGCATTGGGGTCATCAGCCCTAACTCTCACCCCATCATATGTGCAAAGAAGCAGAGGGATAGAGAATGGGGTGAGAGTTAGGATCAGCAACCCCGGCGTGCACCCCGATGCCAGTTGGGGGGATGGGCTGGGGGGTCCAAGTGGGGTTTTCAACCCTAACACTGAATTTCCTCACTTTTTTCACTGTGGAACAACCCTAACTGATGCATTAAATGGATTTTTTTTGGCTCTAATTTCCCTTCTTGTTAAGAATGAGGATGATAAATAATGAATGGAATGTGATGGTGGGAACAGCTCTACCACTACATGATGTCTTGTTACTTAGTAATAGGAACTGCAAAGCAAATGCAAGCGGCAATGGTGACACACATGGTAAAGCAAACAGAAATGGTAAAGCAAACGGTAATAGAAACACAAGCGCAAAGTGACGCCAAAGCGAACAGTGACAGAAATGGAGATGCAAATGCAAGCGCATACAGAACGCAACTGGTAATGCACATGGTCATGGTACCGCAATTAGAAATGCAAATTGTAACAGTAACAGCAACAATAATGCCAAAGAAAACAGAAATGGAAACCAAAACACAGGCGCATACAGAAACGCAAACTGTGACACGCACGGTCACGGAACCGCTGTTGTAAAAGCAAATGGTAATGGTAAAAGCAACAATAATGCCAAAGGAAACAGAAATGGAAAGATGAATGGAAGCGAGTATGGAAATGGAAACCATAACGAGCACAGGTGCAGTTCTGCAATTGTAAACGCAAATGGTAATGGTAACAGCAACAATAACACCAAAGGAAACAGAAATGTGTATGGAAATGCAAACCATTACACGCATGGTCATGGTACCACAATTGGATATGTAAATGGTAACTGTAACAGCAACATTAATGCCAACAGAAGCAGAAATGGAAATGCAAATGCAAGCACATACGGAAATGCAAACCATAATGCTCACGGTCATGGTAACGTGATTGGAAATGCCAGTGGTAACGGTAACAGCGACGATGACGCAAAACGAAAGACATACACAAACAGAAGGTCGACCGCAAATGCAAATGGCAATGCACAGGCTGATGCAAAAAAAAAAAACATAAACAGTAATGGAAATGCAAATGGTAACAGTAACACAAACAGAAGCGCAAATGAAAATGCAAACTGTAATGCACTTGGTGGCGTACACGGGAATGGTGACGCGAACGGTAATGGAAACGCAACTGGAAATGCTAACTGGCACTGAAACGAAAGGGCACACCCTTTTTTTCCCCCAAAACTGCATTGAAAAAGACAGTGACTACAAGGAATATATGCATAATAATGGGCCTCGGAGCAGAAAAGGATGACTTGGAATACTAAATTGCTTATATCTCAGGAACCGTATGACATAGAAAAAAAATTAAAAATTTCATATGAATTATGACATTCCTGGCTAGTTGCATACTTAGCCTCTATTTGGGGGGCCAAAGCATTTTTCCGACGAAAAGTCCATATCTTGCACCGTTTCTGAGATACAGGCCCCGAAAGGTGCGACAGACATGGTAATGTTATCCTATGGGAAAAAGTGTTCACTTTGGAGTGCTGTAACTTTGCAGCCCTCCAATATTTTTTCACCAAACCACAATAAGGCACATTTGTGGCATGTTGGTTGTCTTCTCTCCAAATTTCAGCCCAATAGATCAAACCATTCTTTTGCAGCAGGGTGGCAAAGAATTCCTGTTATTTTGGGCATAGTGTCACAAAATAGTGTCGCAAATCATGACACTTTCGTAAAAGAAATCATGAAAGTGTTGTGAGTGTGACACTGCTTTGTGACACTACTTTTTCCAGAAATTTGAAAAACATATTTCTGGGGTGTTTAACCCCAAAATAAAGACATGGCTAGCATTCTCAGGGTCCGACTAGGTAAACACAAAAAGAATTGTGTCCCTAGATGGTCCCAATTTTTAATGCCAAGCATTTCATTTTTCTGATCACCAACTGAAAACAAAATGGTGGATTTGTGACACTACTAGGGCCATTTGCAACACTAAAAAGTGCGTTTGCGACACTGTCGAACTTTTTGTTAACTTTTCCCATTGACTTATAATGGGAACTTGTTTTTGAATAACTTTTGAACCGCTTAATATTTTTCACCAAATGATGATGGTCAACATTTTAAGCCTGCCTAAAAACTTGTACAGCTGCAAGCCTGGCTGACACATTAACCCTGACCTTATCATAATTACTGAGTCATGGTTAAAAAGATGAACACTGATCAACAAATATCACTGCAGGGCTACAATTTATTTAGAGCAGATAGAGAGTCTAGAGGTGGGGGTGTGTGTTATTCACGCCAAATCTAAGTACTGGTCACCAATATTAGTTGCAAATCTCTAGCCAAGGAATTTGAGTTAGTTTCGCTGAGCCTTCATCTCCTCCTTGGAATGTATCACTATCCTAGGTGGCTATAGACCCCCGTCTGGTGGTGATGAAGTCCTTAATCTTTCGAAATCCATGTTCACAGATGCAAAAACTGAAACAATATTTCTAGGAGATCTAAATATGGACTGGCTGTCTCCTAAATCACTCAGCCTCAAATCCCTTTGTGACAAGCTAGGCCTTGGGCAATTAGTCAGTGAACCCACTAGGAACAACACTCTAAATACTGCCAGCAGTTCCATTCTAGATGTGGTACTAACCACCCATCCACATAAAATATCTCATTCAGCAGTGTTTCACAATGACATGAGCGATCATGGAATTGTTGCTTGCATAAGATCTCAAATTAAGGCCCGGCCGCAACCCATCTTTATAACAAAAAGATCCTTTCACAAATTCAGTGCAGTAAACTTCCTATCTGACCTGAGCATGATCAGATGGCAAGATCTCTACTTAGCCAAAGATGTCAACAAGGCAGCTTACATCCTTAATGACAAACTCACTACAATAATAAATAAGCATGCCCCTTTCATCAAAGTAAGGGTACGGAACAATTCCAACCCCTGGTTCACCTTGGATATCAAGGCAGCCCTTATAGCTCGAGATAAGCTCTGGGCTAAAGCTAGACATTCCAAAGAATCTTCGGATTGGCAGGCCTTTAGAACAGCCAGAATAACTGTGTGAAAAATTCGCTCGCTAAAGCTAACTATTATATTTCTACTCCGAACAAGCTAAAGGTAACCTCATAAAATATGAAAGACTATCAAAGCTATAGAAGGATGGCCCATGGACCCTCTGTCCCAACAAGATAGTTGCAAGTGGCAAGATTGTGGAAAACAAGTCCCTAATCCTGGAGGAACTTAACTCCCACTTTGCCACAGCTGGATTAGCTTTGACTCATCACCTTATGCTGGTGCTGTGGTGAGCCAGCATACCCTCCCCTACATCTAGTCCTGCACCCAGCCCTTCCAACTGCATAAGATAACTTAGAAAAGTAGACGATTCTCTTCTTAACTTAGATACCAAAAAAAGCAGGACGATGGCTTGGAACCCTTTTTCCAAGGGTCAGGCACGCCCATCTCAGTGCCCCAATTCTCCACATCTTCAATCTTTCCATTACATCTGCTACTGTGCCGTCCTGCTGTAAATCAGCACATATCCTCCCTCTATTTAAATCTGGTGACCCATGTGATGTAAACAACTATAGGCCTATCTCCATATTGCCTATCCTTTCTAAAGTTCTCGAAAAACTGATCCATATTCGGTTAAAATCTCACTTGGAAACCTTCTTTCTCATTAACCCAGCTCAATCCAGCATCCAGGCTAATCATAGCACAATCACTGCACTAGCAAAAGTAACCAATGATTGGATCTCTGCTATAGATGCTAAGAAGGTAACTGGCGCAGTCTTTTTGGACCTCAGCAAAGCTTTTGATACTGTTGATCACAAACTATTAGTCAATTGCCTTGCAAAGTTGGGTGCCACATACCATACCACCCAATGGTTCTCTAGCTACCTAACTGGAAGATTCCAAAAAGTAAAGGCGGAAGGCTTTTTTTCTGCTGCCTTGTCAGTTGCAAGAGGAGTCCTCCAAGGATCCATCTTAGGCCCTGTCTTGTTTTCTTTGTACATTAATGACTTAGATGCTAGCATATCTACATCCAATCTGCACTTTTTTGCAGATGATACTGTGTTGTATACTTCGCTCATCGTTATCTGAAGTCAAGGGAGTGTTCAGCTGACTTCGCACAACTTGAGCATAATCTAATAAAGGCAAAGCTTCTGCTCAATGCTAAGAAGACTAAAGCTATGATATTCTCCCGCAGTGCTGTCACAGGCCACCCCAATATCCTTGCCCAAGACTTCATTGTCACCACGCTAAACGAGCCTCTGGAAGTTGTAACCAAATTTAAATATCTGGGTATCTGGATTGACAATAAATTATCTTTCAATGACCACGTCGAAGATGTCTCTAGAAGGTTAAAAGCAAGGTTAGGTTTCTTCTACAGAAATAGACCCCTTTTCCCCCTTGAAACTTGAAACAAGCTTGTACAGGCCACTTTTCTCCCCCTACTCGACTATGGCGATGTAATCTATTCCTCCACCACTCTTGCAAATCTAAGTAAACTGGACATCCTTTATCACCGTGAGTTACGGTTCATTACCAACTCCCCTTACCGTTCGCACCACTGTGACTAATATGCAGCTGTTGGTTGGACATCCCTTAGCACTAGACGCCTGCTCCATGCTGGGCTATGGACTCTTAAACTGTTCCTGCAGAAATTGCCAAGCTATCTCTCTTCCCTCATTAGTTTCTTACATAGTGCATACTCATTAAGAAAATCTGACTTTATTATGCTTGACATACCAAGGACGCGGACCTCCTTTGGTAAACGTGCTATTGCATATGCCCTTCCCTCCATTTGGAACCAATTACAAACCGTACTGAAACTAACTAGCACAGTTTCAATAAACTTCTACAAATTGCTAAGTTCAGCCAAAATAAAAAGACACCTGTAACTGTCATTAAGTCTCTTCCTTCCCCATGTGTGCCATATTTATCCACTGGTAAGGTATAATTGCTTTGTCATATTAACTGCTTTCCCTTCCCCTTCTACTCCTGGCTTTATCTATGCTTACGCTCCACTGCTACTCTATCAAATCACTCCTCCCCCCATATCAGTTGTAGTCTGTTGTTTGTACTGGCTGCCAAAATATATGTATTGCACACACCAATCATCATGTTTCATTTATCAGTATGCAACCTGTAAGTCACTTCCCTGTCTCATATTAATGTTTACCACCTGCGGTCACCCTATGTGGTACCCTTGTATGTATATCCAGCCTGTATCATGTAACGTGCATTTCGTGTATATACCGTTATTACCTATCTATGTTTTTACTTTAAGTGTTTATGTTACAGGACCTCCTTGTGAATGAGCTTGCTCAATGGAGATTTCTTGCAATAAACTTGAACTTGAACAAATGAGCAGAAGGGCTGGGAGACATGCATACAGTGACGGGAAAGAGTTCCAGTCACAAATCCTGGCAAAGTCAGCCATGGCAGAGGGCTAACTAAATAGAAAGAGGGGAAACATCAGGGAGACTTTCTGGGGAAAGAAGTTGGCAGCCCCCATTCAAATGTGCAGACATTGGGCTGCTGGGAAAATACCCAAGGCAGCCTGCAGATCACATGAGGGTTATCAGCCAATCTGAGGAAGGCTGTGCCCAGAGTTTTAAAGGAGAAGTTTAGTGCAAAATGAGAGAGAACAAAGGAGAGGGCTGAAAGGAGGGGAGCAGAGTGCTGGAGGAGAAAAGGAAAAAATGAACTGGGGCCAAGAGAGAAGGCAGCAACAAAGGCTGCCTGCTTGGTTGTGGGCTGTCTGGATACATGCCCCTCCTCCCTAAAGCAAGAGCAGGATGAAGGCTGCAGCTTTTGCAGTGTAGCAGGGGCAGGAGGGTCCACTAAGTACACTGGGGATGACTGGCTGGACTGGAAGGGACAGTTAAAGTAAGCCATGGGCCTCATAGACTACTCCACACAGGGGCCCATGGTTTCAGCCTGTGGAGAGCCCTGAAAGCTTGGCTGCAATTAGCCAGATTCTAGCTGAGGGGAACCAAGCCACCCTGTGTCCCCAATGTGAAATCGCTGCTGCAATAGAGAAAAGAGAGCGCAAGAAGGATGAACAGACCTGCCTGGTGAACACTGTCTATAAATGCCCTCAGGTGAAGCTGGAAAGGTCAGGCAGGCAAAGAACAGTGCCTCACTCACCTTCATTGCAGTTCCTCTATCGGAGAGCTCATCATCCTCCTGGGAAACCATGAGTACCCGAGCTGAAGATCTGGGGATCTATAGACAAAGTTAAGAGGGTCGAACAGGAGCCCCACTCCAACGTACAGACTGAAACTCCCAGAACCTGTTGTGCATGCACTACATGGGCCCACGGAAAGACTGCAGGCCTGCAACTGGGCAAGGTAATGTACCCACTGTCAGGGACTATTCTGGGTGCACCCAGGGGAGTGGGGAAAGCTCATACAGGGTTGTGTTCATGAGTATATGGAGGAACGAGGGTGTAGACCTTTCCTTCCCTGTCTTAGAGTGTTTTAAATAAAAAGGGATTACTGTTGTCATTTCATCTAAATGTTTGTATCTGGTCATTATCAATATTGAGGGCTGGGGTATTGATATAACTGTGCAGGATGGGTCAGCCTTTACAGCAATACATTATTGTTCCTGGGAGGGTGGTAACCTGTTTTGTCCACAAGAGGCTATATAACTACCCCAGGTGGAGGCACCAAGTCACCAATGGCAATCCACCTGGAGCTTAGGCTTGGCCTCTTGGGGAAGTATGCTGAGTACCTGAGGGCTTTGAGGCAGCACAGTTGAGTGAGAAAAGGAGCTGTATATATATATATATATATATATATATACATATATATATATATATATTTGAGGCAAAAACTCAGTGTAATGCATCAGTTAGGGTTGTTCTACAGTGACAAAAGTGAGGAATTTCAGTGTTAGGGTTGAAATCCCCTTGGACCCCCAGCCCACCCCCAACCGGCATTGGGTGCACGTTGGGGTCGTCGTCCACCTGTCACCTCATTCTCCTATACCTCTGCTTCTTTGCACATGTGATGGGGTGAGAGTTAGGGCCGATGACCCCAATGCGCACCCCAATGCCAGTTGGGGGGTTGACAGGGGGTTCCAAGGGGGGCTTTCAACCTCAACACAAAATCTCCTCGCTTTTGTCACTGTGGAACAACCCTAACTGATGCATTAAACTGAGATTTGTGCCTCTAATTTCCCTCCTTTTTGAGAATGAGGATGAGAAATAGAGAATGGAATGCAGTCCCTGCACTCCAACCACGTGATGTCCTATTACATTGTAACAGGAACTGCAAAGCAAATGAAAGCGACAACGTTTACGCACATGGTAAAGCAAACATAAATGGTGAAGCAAATGTTAATAGAAACACAAGCATTAAGTACCATTGAAGCAAACAGTAATGCAAACAGACATAGAAGCACCTACAAAAATGCAACTGGTAACAAGCACAGTGACGGCAACGGTACTGTAAATGCAAATGTTAAGTGTTACAACAACAAGAACACCAAACTTAACAGAAACGAAAATGCGAAAAGAATCGCGCACATAAACGCGAACTGTAACACGCACGGGCACGGTACCACAATTGTAAATGCAAATGGTAAAGTTAACATGAACAATAACACCAAAGAAAACAGAAACATAAACGCTAATGCAAATGTGTACATAAATGCAAACCGTAACACGCACGGTCAAGTTACTGCAATTGTAAATGTAAATGGTAATGGTAAAATCAACAATCATGCCAAAGGAAACAGAAACGCAAAAGAAAATGCAAGCACATATAGAAGCGCAAACTGTAATGCACACGGGCAGAGTAACGCTACAGGAAATGCAAATGGTAACAGTAACAGCAACAAAGACGCAAAATGAAACAGAAATGCAAATGCAAAGGAAAGGGCTGCCTTAAACACTAATGCCAATGCACACAGTGATGCAAACCGAAACACAAACAGTAATGGAAAATGCAAATGGTAACAGTAACGCAAACGCAAGCGCAAACAAGAACGCAAAGCATAATGCACACAGGAAAGGTAATGCAAACGGGTATGTAAACGCAAGTGGAAACAGTAACTGTAACATTAACAGAAGCACATACCCTGTTTTTCCTCAACAGCTGCATAGAGAAACACAGTGTGTACAAAGAATGTATGCATAATAATGGGCCTCAGAGCCAAAAATCAGGTGTTGGAATACTAAATTGCTTATATCTCAGTAACTGTATGATGTAGAAAAAAAAATTCACATGATTCATGATTTTCCTGGCAAAGTTTTCACTGACTAGGTAGGGCTGCTCATTGTCCTGATGAAAATTCTGTAACTCTCACTGTTTTTGAGATACGAGCCCCGAAAGGCACGGCGTACACCACCATGTTAGTCTCTGGGGAAAAACGTTAACATCGGAGTACCATAACTTTGCATCTGTGCAATATATTTTCATCAAATACCAAAAGGCACATCTGTGAGATATTGGCTGCCTTCCCTTCAAATTTCATCTCAAAAGACCAAACCGTTCTTTTGCAGCAGGGTGGCAAAAAACTCCTGTCATTTTGTCCATAGCCTGGAAAAGTAGTGTCGTGATTTGCTAAAGCTTTCACAAAAATTTGTGAAAGTGTCATGAGTGCAACACTATTTTGCAACACTACTTTTTCCAGAAATTTGAAAAACATATTTCTGGGGTGTTTAACCCCAAAATAAAGACATGCCTAGCATCCTCAGGGCTCAACTAGCTAAACACAAAAATAATTATGTCCCTAGATGGTCCCAATTTTAAATGCCAAGCATTTTTATGATCACCAACTGAAAACAAAATGGTGGATTTGCGACACTACTAGGGCCATTTGTCACACTAAAAAGTGCATTTGTGACACTGTCGAAATTTTTAGCTTTTCCCATTGACTTATAATGGGAATTGTTTTTTTGAATAACTTTTGAGCCATTTAATATTTTTTCATGACATCTTCAAAATACACATCGGGGACCCTGCTGCAAGTTGCCTGAAGTTTTCAGACTGGTCGCTCAAACCATGCAACCTGTAGGCGCAAGCAAAGAATTCACCAAAAACCGTAAACATGCGCACAGATCTCACTTAATAACTCCGCAGCCGTATATTCAACCACTATGAAAGTTGGCAGATCCCAAGATGTGTGGTTCTTGATCATGATTCCAAATTTCAGGCACATATGTTGAACCATGGCAGTTTATTAAGGTGCATAGTTTGACTCTTTAACCTTAAAAGGGCTACTCAACCCTAACTATGGTAGCACTACCGTGATACCATAATATATAGTGGCGCGAAAGCGCCACTATAGTTAGGGTCGAGTAGGCAGTTTAATGTTAAACCCAATATTTTGCACTTTAAAGGGTACCTAAACAAGCAGTTTTTTAAAACTGCAAAATTCCAAAATCTGGCTTTATATTGAGGTAAAGTAAAGGCTGCTGTTTACATTCATGCTAAAACTGCATTTATGTAAATAACATAAATGCAGTTTCATAGCTTTTGAGAAATGTAAACATCAGAGTTTCACTTTCAAAAAACAGCTTTGGTTTCTCCCTAAGATGTCTGCCAAGTGTGTTAAGTGATGAGTCATGATGACATCATAGGAGCCAGAGCCAGAGATCCACATATATTTCTATACTGCAAACTAGTTCTTCTTTCCCTCTTTATTTTGAATTGTTGTACTAGAATGATCAACACCATGTATTAACTTGTGGATTATTTTGATCAGTACACGTTAGGCTATGATTTTGTTCATTTTGTTTACTTTAACTTGCGGAAAAAGTTTTGCAATCCAGCTGACTTTTTCTTTGGCAAACTGCATTACAGTACAACACTTCAAATACCTGATGATCTAGTAGTTATATGATGCACTGAATTTTGTTTTTTGTTAACCAGGAGAGATGCACTAAGCTGAAAGCTTGTTTACAGGTGTGGCCTGGGAGCACAAGGAAGTTTAGTGACTTGTTCAGGGTCACACAGCAAAATACCTGTCTTGCTCAGTTCCAAAGATCATGCTCTCTTGTTGATCCACAAATAAGGCTTTCTTTTTCCATGTGAACCCTCTGCACCAAGCCTGCCTTCTGTTGCACACCCCACCATCCATACCCTGTCCTTAGTACTGCCTGGGGCTGCATATGAGCTTGCGGTCTCATGAAGAGAATTATCACACTTCAGATTGTGATCTTGTACCTCAGAGAGTTTTGCACACCTATACTGATACACATCATCAACTGGCACTGTTAAAATGCCTCCCAAATCACTCTCCAGTCCACATTCTCAATGTTTGACTTCTGCTCCCACAGTAAACAGAGTGGATCACCACCCTTCTTCACAGTGAAGGTAGTATGTACAGTTCCCTGTTGTGTTTTTCCCACATCATTAACAAACAACTAGGTCTTCCTGGAGGGGCAAGCAATAAGCATCATGACCCACCAGAGGAACTGCTGCTCATGCCCTCATATTAGCAGAAGAGGAATACTAGTACCTTGAGTGAATCCACCTGACTTTCAGTGTCATTCTGCTCCTTTACCTGTGATCTGCAGAACCCTGCAAGACAGTACCCAGCAATTCTTCTCCAGTACTTTTCTGTGCTCTACTCCACAATGCAAGTTAACTGGCTACCACCCTTCCAAATCTTGAATGAGCTATACACAACTCCCTCAATACTGTCCTAACAAACATCAACACCCCCCCACCTGAGGGTAATCTCCCTACACTGAATTCAAGTAACAGTTTAGGTGCAGCCCTGCCACTCTGAGTATTTGTCATCGCTGGCTACTCTCATCCACAGTCAGGAAGTGATCATGATGCTGACAGCCCCACATTTCAAATCTCACAGTGATCTGCTCAGTGTCCTCCTTCATGTCTTCAGCTAACCTGAATATAGCCATACCCCACTGGAATGGCCTTATCAGTCCCTCTCTGGCATTCATTCTTCTCACCTGCTCCCCACACCAAAAACTGGTGAGTGCACTACCCTTCCACATCATGAATGTGTTTAGTACAGTCTCCTGTTTTATGTTTACATATTAATAATAAACGTAATCTTGTGGTAAGCTAGGCTGATAGCAGCATGGCACAAGTGGAAACATAGACTTTCCTACCCATATAAGATCTAAGTCACCTATGATTAGGCACTATTAAATGACGTGCATAATGATGTGCGCATCCATAATTTATTAGTGCCTAATCCAAAGCAGCCTAGATCTTTTAAGGAAAGGAAAGCCAATCATTCCCCTTGTTCCCTGCTGCTATGAGCCTGACTTACTGGAAAGATATGTTTATATTTGATATGACAAAATAAAACGGGGACTGTACTACTTGCATTCATGATAGGGAAGGGTGATGATCTCACCAGTTTTTAGTGTAAAGAGTAATAGTGAAGAATGAATACCAGACGGGGACTGAGAAGGCCACTATTGCAAGGCACTGCTATATTCAGGGAAGGAGGAAGGCAGAAGGAGAGAAATATGAGCAGATTACTGTGAGAAATGAGATGTAGGGCTGCCAGCACCTTGATCACTACCTGACCCCATTGTCCTGGCCAACATTCCCCTTCCTATAAAACCAGTTCATGCAATTATCCAAGGCTGTATGTGGATATTAATATATGAAATGGCTGCCAGTACATGTTCAGTCACTCCACTACCAGTCTAGTATTGCTTGTAAAGCACTTTGGGATGCAATGTGTATGAAAACCACTATATAAATGCTGATTTTTCTCATTATTATTATTTCCCATGGAAAAAGAAGACGAGACAAGCATATAGTTGAGTTTCAAGAAAGTATGAACTCTAACATTGGACTGCACAAGAACTTTGCTACGAAAAAGTGGTGGCTCTAGGGGGTGGTGAAGAGGGTGGCTGCACCCCCCCCACCATAGTAATGTACTTGCTTGCTGCTGCTGTATTTCACTTTGTTGAAGAAGTCTGATTTATTGATTGTACAAATGTTTACATTCAAACTATGGATTACATTTGTAGGTTCTGTCAAAAACCTACTAGAAAAGAATAATAGCAGAAAATATAAAGGTTTAATAAAAATGTTAAAAAGTGCATATTAAGCATGCACACCACCCCAGCACCCCATTGTAACATCCTGGACTCACCATAACCACTAGTCCACCAGGTTATTCAAATTTGTACTGTACTGTGGTTTACCACAGAGAAAGTCGGTTGGATTAAAACACATTTTCAGCAAGTTAAAGTAAACAAAATGAACAGAAACATAGCCTAACGTGTATTATATAAAATAATGCACATGGTTTTGACCATTTGGGTGAAACACTTCTATACAAATAGAAATAAGAACTAGTTAGCACTACAGAGAGCCATATATCTCTCTGACTTTGGCTGCAATGATGTCATCACATAACAGATTTATGCCATTTTAGGAAGCAGGTAAGACAGTTTTTTTTGAAATTGGAAGGCTGATTTTACAATTTTCAAATGCTCTGGAACCACATTTAGGTAAATTATGTAAATGTAGTTTTAGCATTAATGAATACAGCAGCTTTTCCTTTAGTCACCTACGGAGTCAGATTTTTGAATAGTTTGATGTCAAAATGTTGTTTAGGTATCCTTTAATAACTTCTCAATCATTCAACGGATTTGCTCATAATTTGGTTTGTTTGGTTCTGTGGGATATATCTCATGACCTGCCAAGTTTTGTTTTGATTGGATGTGCGGATTTTGTGCAGTGCATAGTGAAAAAAGTGTTGTTTTCGCTTTTTTTACCCCAATTTTCTTGATTTGTTATCATTGCCCTGCACCCACACCATTTTGGATTTTAGCCTGAAGGTTTCAAGGTAGATACAGCTTACACCAAGGAACAAGCCAGCATTGATTTGGTGAAAAAATATTAATCTGTTCCAAAGTTATTCAATTTTGAAATGTTGGGTTCTAAGCATGCTTAGTTCAGTTTTTAGGATAGCAGCACAGCCTCGAACAAGGATTTTAGCTCACAAATGGGGATTTTGACAACTCACAAATGGGGATCCCCATTGATGAGAAAAAAATCCCCATTCATGAGCCGCCATCTTGTTTTTACTTTTAGTCCCAAACAAACTGTTTTCACTTGCCCCACAGGTGTATCTTCATTAAATAAAGTCATGGGTTTTGTGCAAAAAACTTTGTTAATGCATCAGTTGGGGTTTCTATTATAGTGACAAAAGATTGGAAAGTTGATATTAGGCTTACCAGCCCTACCACCCCACCCCCCCACTCCCCACATGCCAACAGGTGTCAATGTGTGCCTTGGGGTAGTTGAGCCTTGATCAGATGGTGAAGTATAGGAGAATGGAGTAAGAGTTAGGCCTGACTACACCAAGGCACACCCAGACACCTGTTGGTGTGTGGAGGGTGGGGGTGTGGGTTGGTAGGGGTGGGAAACCAGAATTTCCATACTTTTGTCACTGTAATAGGAATCCTAACTGATGCATTAGTGGAGTTTTTTTTGCAATGAATTTATTACAGGGGTGCAATAGCACCCCTATAGTTAGGGTTGAGCAGGCACTTTAATGTTAAACTCCAAATGTTGCACATTAATAACTTCACAACCGTTCAACAGATTTGCACAAAATTTGGAATTGATGGTGTTGTGTGGTAGGTCTGGGAACTGGGAACCTTCTAAAACATAATATTGTAGGGGACTAGTGAGAAAGGTAAGCTACGCTTTCTACAGAAAGTTTCATTATTTTCTTATTGGCATTAAGAATTTCAGGATTCCATTAAAGTGTAGTAATTTTATAACCAGAGGGGGTGTAATACAACTGAAGTTGCTTGATTTCTGTGCTAGACACATAGGATTTGGAAGGATATTTGTGCAATATTTTAGAAGTGTCCTGCTGGCTAAGCAGTGAGTTTATCCCTGGTTTCAGATAAAGGGTTTGTGTGTGCATCAGAAGCAGACATAGCAAATTGTCTTCACTGAAAGGCCTGCTTACATCACAGGAGTCACTAGTCAATCAATTGATTCTGGGTGGGGCTTTTATCACTGCTGTCTTAGGCAAACTACACAGAGAAAAGCCAGTCAGAAAAGACTTGCCTGCTCCTGTTGGAAGCTGAGAAACTTGCTATACTGCAGAGTACAAACTAGAATGCATTTGAGGAACTAGGAACCTGGTAAAACATAATATTGTAGGGAACTAGTGAGAAAGGTAAGCTATGCTTTCTACAGAAAGTTTCATTATTTTCTTATTGGCATTAAGAATTGCAGGATTCCATTAAAGTGTAGTAATTTTATAACCAGAGGGGGTATAATACAACTGAAGTTGCTTGATTTCTGTGCTAGACACATAGGATTTGGAAGGATATTTGTGCAATATTTTTTTTTATTTTTTATTTATTTACTGTATATTCAGAATTACAAACCCTTGAGTCATAGACTCTTTTGCAAAGGTGCCATGTCAGTTTGCTTTTATCCCTGGACTCAGTAGAGTGGTTTGTGTAGAAGCAGTGGTCTAGTAAATTGTGGTGTTGGTTGACTTACTATAAAGGGCAGTACTCACCAGGGTGGTGGAACAGTGGTGTATTTGATTGTTTCTAACAGTCACCAGTGGTTGTGGCCTACCCATCCACCCTTCCACTCACCCCACCCACCCCAGGCATGGCATTTCCTTTAGAGCCAAGGTTCTGACATCACTTCCTCAACAGGTCTTGGGGCAGAACTGTCATATTCTTAATTACCCAGTGGAGTGCATAAAGGGTAAGTACACACACACAAAAAAAATATATATTACTCATTGTATATTACAAGGAAGAGGGGCATGTGGGGAGTGGACTGCACTGGCTGTGGGGCAGCAATTTTCCGGGTGAGATTCTGGAACCTGCATTGCTGCCCTATTTGCAGGCAACTGTCAGCTCTGAGGGAGGAGGTTGCCCACCTCCAGGCTGAACTGGCAGGGACTAAGGAGGCCTTCTTCACCCAAAGAGCACCAGTTCCACAACCACTGCCTCAGAGGTTGCCATGTGTGATGAGCAGATGGACCACAGTAGGTTCTGGGAGGGTGAGGGTGGTGGAACAGAGGTGTAGCCCCCGGGTTGCACCTCTACACAAATCATATGTCAGTCTGGCAAATCAAGGTTCCTCTATGATGACACCCTCATTGGAGACCAAGAAGAATGCTGGGGACATCAACAAGGGAGACCCACGAAAGGGTGGCAAGGGACACCACAGGGGAAAGAAACAGCTTCTGATAGGGGACTCAATTGTTAGGGGTGTAGACCTGGGGAAGGGAGAGGAGAGGAGAGGGAAGTAAAGTGCCTGCCTGGTGCCATGGCTTGGAGGGACAGGAAGCAAATCCTCAGGATTACAGAAGCAGCATCACAGGAGAGGAAATTAGATATCATTGCCCACCTCGGGACAAATGACCTAGCTAGGCATGAGATCAGTGCAGTGCAGGATGAATTTGTGGAGTTGGGGAGGGGCCTCAGACAGGTAGCAAGCACGGTAACCTTCTCAGAGGTTCTGTCAGTCTATGGCAGGGGTGAGGCTAGGGTACTGCACACCATGCAGTTTAATGAATGGTTGCAAAACTGGTGCAGAGCACAGGGCTTTGGCTTCATTGGGGACTGGGGATCCACCTGGAGGGATGAAGGTCTATACTGGCACAATGGTCTGTATCTGTCCAGGAAGGTAAACATGCTCCTAGGTGACAGGTTTAAAGGCTTCCTTGGCAAGCTTTTAAACTAGCCAATGGGGGAGGTGCTGCTAGGAAACAGGAAAGTTCAAGCCTCCCCCCACAAAACATGGCAGGTAGTAGGGTAAACACTGAGGTACAGAGCTTGGCAGAGGGCAGAACAGGGGTAAATGGAAAAATGAACAAGGGTAATAAGAGCAGGGATGGGGTAAAAAAGGATAAAGCCAACATTAAATGGAAGCCAATGAGTACCAATGCCCGTAGTCTGGGAAACAAGCTTCCAGAGCTAGTAGCCCTGATGGAAGAGGAACACTTGGATATTGTGGCAGTCACAGAAACATGGTACATGGAAAACCATGACTGGTATGTCAACATACCAGGGTACACAATCTACAGAAGGGACAGGGAGGGTAAAAGAGGAGGTGGAGTAGTTCTCTACATAAGGGAAGGGTTCAAAGCTACAGAACTAAAAAGTAAAGGGGGAGGACAAGAGGAACTCTGGGTCACCTTGGAGACAGAGAATGGCATCACAATCCACACAGAGGTTGTATACAGTCCCCCATCTCAAGGGGAGAAAATGGACAAGAAAATGATAGAGGGCATTCTCAAAATGGCTGAAAAAGGGGAGATACTGTTGATGGGGGACCTGAATATGCCAGATGTTAACTAGGCGACATGGACTGCAGCCACATCCAAGAGCAGGGTCATTCTCGATGCCCTACAGGGGGCCTGCCTTAGACAGCTAGTGGTAGAACCCACTCAAGAGGGACCAATATTAGACCTGGTACTCTCAAGTGGAGAGAGGATCACAAATTTAGAAGTCAGTAGACATCTGGGAACAAGTGACCACTGCACAGTGTGCTTCACAATAAACACAACCATGGAGACAAGCCATACAAAGACAAGGATACTGGACTTTAGAAGGGCTGACTTTGGCATAATGGGTGAATACCCGAGGAATGCATTAGCAAATGGTCAGAAAGGAGGGGTGGAAGAACAATGGAGAAAAATCAAAACTGTCATCATGGAGGCAACAAGCCTTTGTGTGAAACAAATAAAGAAAACAAAGAGGAACAAAAAAACACTATGGTTCTCAAAAGAGGTGTCATGGGAAGGTTAAGGAGAAAAAGGCTGCATTCAAAAAGTATTAGGAATCACAGATGGAGCATGATAGGGAATTGTATCAATTAAAGCAGAAAGAAGTGGGGAAGGCAGTCAGAAAAGCAAAGGCCCAAACTGAGGAAAAGATAGCCAACTCAGTTAAGAAGGGGGATAAAACCTTGTATAGGTACATTAGGGAGCATAGAAATGTTAAGGAGGGATAGTGAAGATTAATAAAGAAGAGGGGAGATGGGCAGAGGGAGACAGTGAAAAGGCAGAGATACTGAATGAATACTTTTGCTCAGTATTCACAAAAGAAGAAGAGGAGGAGTTACCTAAACCAAACAGTAGAAACACTCTGGATAGTGGGGTTGACGCCAGTCCATTTACAGAAGAAAGAGTACTGAAAGAACTCTTAAAACTCAAGGTGGACAAAGCAATGGGGCCTGACAGGATTCACCCTAGAATCCTAAAAGAGCTAAGGGCAGACCTAGTGACACCACTAGCCACACTTTTTAACAAATCATGGGAAGATGGGGTGGTACCTGAGGACTGGAGGAGGGCAGATGTGATTCCCCTTCACAAAAGTGGGAGCAAGGCTGAAGCAGAAAACTACAGACCTGTTAGTTTGATCTCAGTGGTGGGGAAAATGATGGAATCACTTCTGAAAGAAAGAATTGTTGAGCACCTAGAGGCCAGCGGGGCACAGGACCCAAAGCAGCATGGATTCACAGCAGGAAGGTCATGTCAGATGAATCTAATCAATTTCTTTGACTGGGTGACCAAAGTAATTGACCAGGGAGGGACTGTGGATATGACCTACCTAGACTTTAGCAAGGCATTTGACACAGTCCCGCACAAAAGATTAATAATCAAGTTAGCCAGCCTGGGAGTGGGTCCCAGGGTGGTAGTCTGGTAGCAAACTGGCTGCACAACAGGACACAGAAGGTAATAGTGAATGGAACACATTCTGAAGAAAGGGGTTACTAGTGGAGTACCTCAGGGCTCAGTACTGGGTCCAGTCCTCTTTAGCTCTTTTATAGGTGACATTGCAGAGGGTCTGGAAGGAAAGGTATGCCTTTGCAGATGACACAAAGACCTGTAACAGAGTTGATACACAAGGGGTAGAAAGGATGAGAAGGGACTTGGCAAGGTTGGAGGAATGGTCAGACATATGGCAACTTAGATTCAATGCAAAGAAGTGCAAAGTAATGCACCTGGGAAATAAAAATCCAGGAGAAGAGTACACAATAGCAGGGGAGGTACTAACGACAACAATAATGGAAAGGGATCTGGGTGTAGTCATATCAGATGACCTAAAGGTGGGTAAGCAATGTGAGAAGTTAGTAAGGAGAGCCAGGGGGATACTGGGTTGCATAGGGAGGGGCATCACAAGTAGAAAAAGGGAAGTGGTCATCCCTCTGTACAGACAGTTGGTGAGACCCCATCTGGAGTACTGTGTGCAGTTTTAGAGACCTCATCTATGCAAGGACATAGACAGGATGGAAGCAGTCCAGAGGAGGGCAACTAAAATGGTGCAGGGTCTACATCAGAAACCATATGAAGAGAGACTGAAAGAGCTTAATATGTTTACCCTTGATGAAAGGAGGGATGGGGGGACATGATAGAAATGTTTAAGTACCTCAAGGGAATCAACAAAGTCCAGGAGGGTAGCATCTTTCAGAAAAAAAAAAGTGTAAGAACAAGAGGCACAATTTAAAGTTAGAGGGGGCGGCTCAGGGGTAATGTGAGGAAATTCTTTTTCACGGGGAGAGTGGTGAACACATGGAACCACCTTCCTGGAGAGGTTGTGGGGTTTAAAACAGTGGGGGAATTCAAACATGCATGGGACACACATAAGGCAATTATAGTGGGAGGTTGCAGGAAGTAGGCTGTTGGTTAACTAGAATCTGCAGCTTATCCAATAGGTAGGGAAATAGGCAGACTGGGTGGGCCAAGTCTTCCTTATCTGCCGTCAAAGTCTATGTTTCTATGTATCTATGTCTCTTGATTTGCCAAGTTTTGTTTTGATTGGATTTGTAGATCTCATGCAGCAAATCATCATATAAATACATTTTTCGCTAATTTTTGGCAATTATTCAGTATTTTCCTCATCGCGCTCTGACCACACCATTTGGCATTTTGACCTGAAATTTTCTGGGTAGAACGAGGTTATCTTAAGGAACAATCCAGAGGTGGTTTGGTGAGCATGTGAAGTTCACTGTTTGGGCCAGAAACACAGTTTTGATCAAGGATTCTTGGTCACAGGTGGATGGCGAACAGGGATTGTGAAAAGGGAATCGTAAATCACAAAATATCCCTTTTAGCTGGGTAAATCCCTATCTGTTGGCCACCATTTTGGTTTCTCACTTAGTGAGGGAAGAAAGAAAATGTTGTAACTTGCCCCAGGAATGTCTTTTGTAAAAACCAAGGCATGGGTTTTGGTTAAGGGGATGTCCTCTACTCGCCCATGCCTTGTTTTTTTTTTTTCTTTTTGGTCAAAAATGGCATTTTTAAACTTTTAAATCCCTTTCTGCAATCCCTTTTTGCCAGATTGGCTGATGAAGTGGGATTTCTAAAAGGGATTTTTTTAAGCCACTACACCATTTCCCTGGTGTCTAGTGGACCCCGTGAGTCCCTTATAAAATTAATTCCCTGGTGTCTAATGGCCTCCCAACATCTAATTACCCTCCTGTGTTTTTCTTGTATTTTCCAATGGCAAGATGCCCACCCCCAGTGTCAGATGACCCCTGTCCAAAGCCTGTTATTTTTAATATGTATTGACATTGGGGGAGTCCAATCCCCATGTCGGCTTTCAACACCTCAATCCACCCAGTAGTACTGGACACTGAGGAGACCACTCCCAGTGTCCCAAAATCTTTTTTTGGTGCAAATGTTCCTGAAAAAAAGAAAACCATCCCCTGACATCTTTTTTTTATTGTTTGATGCAGAATCCTGCTCCCATCTACTCATGAGTATAGAGACATAACGCAGGCCTAGAGACATTTCAAGCATCCCTTGTGCTGCAAATGTGGTAATATCTCAGTAACCATAGGAACTTTGAAAAAAATTCCATTGCCATTGTAATCATGACCTTGCAACCTGCACATATGCTTAGTATACCCTGCTTAGTGAAAAATCCATATCTAGAACTGTTTTGAGATATATGTGCAGAAAGGTAGCACGGGATGGGAGATTTGAAAATTTTGGAATGCTAGAACTATGGAACTGATGTCAATTTTTTTACTAAACCAGCAAAAGGCACATCTCTGGGGCAAGCCCTTTCTACCCTGCAAATTTCAACCCAAAAGTCCCAGCCTTTTATTTGCTGGGAAGTGCCAAAGGAACTACCACCAATGGTAGTGGCTTTCTAGTGGGGATTTAGGCAGGGTGGGGGGGAAACAGGACCATCAGGTTGGGCAGGCTGCCATGCTGCTGCAGTATGGTACTCTGCCCATGGGTGGCAAGCAACTTAAGTCTACTTGTTGTAGACTTATCTCTAGGAGGACTTGCCTGGAGATGCACCTCCTGGTCGGATGTGAATGGGGCTGCACACTATATGCATGGGTACACCCTCTTAACAGCCCCTCCAGATGTGCCGCATATCATTGTGGGTGGTATGCAGCACATCTGTGATATGCTGATGCATTGGGGATGTGCTGGCGCATTTGCTCCCTGCCAGAATCATGCCAGTGAGCACTAGGTGCATCTCTTTTGAAATTTCTGCCCTTTATTTGTGATTTCTGGGACTATAACATTACTCTTTGGCCCCCAGTAGTCTAGCCCCCTCTCTTTCTCTTTCTCCTCTGGATGGCACAGTTTTGTCAACTGTTATTTTGCCAACATGCCCATGCACTGGGCCTGCATACAGACAGCTAAAGTGAAACCAAGAATACACTTTAAACAAGTACGTAAAAGAATGTCAGTACTTAATCACAGAGCTGCATTTCAAACTTTGTGGCTCAATTGACTAGTTCCACATTCTGAGAATACACTGATGAGTTGATGACACAGCCGACTGACCAACCACAGCAGCTGCAGTCCATGCTCAGATCTCCCCACCACGTGACTGTGACTGTGGTCCTCCAGCTCCTGGGCTCGGATCCACCTTATTCTCCTCATTCTTTGTTCCACCTGGCACCTCCAGTAACATCTGCATGCAACTTAGGCATGCCAAAAAATGCCCTGCTTTCCACAGACCATGAACCAGACTTTTGCAGTGAAGTCCATTAATTATCTGGGTCTGTAATTCAGGGTTTGATCTTGGGGTCTGGATTTCAGATGGAACAGTCCACCCAGCCTTTATATATATATATATATATATATATAGCTATAGCTAGCTACAGTAAATATATATATATATATATATATATATATATATATTGGTGGGGTGAACGCAGTCGTGCCCTTACAGTTAGGGTTGAGTAGGCTCTTCAGTGTTAAACTGAAAGTTTTGCACTTTAATAACTTTGCAGCTGTTCACCAGATTTGCAAAACATTTGGCATGCACAGTCCAATGGGTAGATATCTTGATGTGGCAAGTTACTGTATGTTATTGTTGGATGTGTGATTTCCTAGTTATGGAGAAGTAAAAAAATACATGTTTTCGCTCTTTGTCTTTGCATGGATTTTTCTTTGAACTTGTCTACAACTCTGATGGTTTGTTTTTTAGATCTGAAATTTTCAGGGCAGAAAGGGGTTAGCCCACATATGTGCCTTTTGCTAGTCCTGTGAAAACATAATAAGTCATTTTTAAGTTATTGTAGTTTGAAAATTTAAAAAAAAATGTTTCTGAGCATACTCAGTAAGCACTAAAAGAGAGCTGTATGAAACAAAAGAGGAATCCTCCTTCATATGGTCTAAATCCTCTCTCATAAGGCTGCCATCTTGTGACCATTTTATTCAAAAAATATGTCTGCAAAAGTTGGCAAAATGATATGCCATGGTGATTCCAACATATATTTGTGCCTCACTAGTTCCCAGTTAGCTGTGATTTGAGATGATTGTAACTATTAAGTTAAAAGGAAGTGTGTTTTGTACATTTTAACAACCTGGACCATGACCACATAATACAAAGTAGGATCTTACTTTGTATGACGAGATATGAGTTAGGATCCTTCTTCATGAGCCAAAAAGCCGGAATATTTATTTAAAAAATAAAAACAATGTTTCTGCTGACATTGGGATGCCCAATCCCCATGTCAGCACTAAACACTCTCCCCCACCAGTGTGGGACACTGGAGAGCCCACTCCAAGTGTCCCCAAACAGAAGGAAACAGTCTCCCACATTGCTGACAATGGGGTGCCCAATCCCCATTTCAGCAGTTGCCCCGCCATGGTAGAACACTGGGGAGCCCACTCCCAGTGTCCCAAGTTATGTCATATCACCCCACCACCACCACTAGTACAGTGTCCCAAAATGTTTGTTTCTATATATCTGAAAAAAAGAAAACAGCCTCTCAACGTCTTTTTTTATCCTGTAAAAAAGAAAATGGTCCCTCATCATCTCCTCATTACCCTTCCCCAACCTGACCCTTCCACTGAGCAACCCACTACCCAACACCCCCTTGCCATATACATACCACCAGAGATCCTCTTCTGTAATCTTCTGTGGACTGGGACAAGTCTACACTCTTCAAAGCTGAACCACAAACTAAAGAGTCAAGGTAAGGGCAGTGTAATGGCTGTCAATGGTGTTTTGTACTTATGTTGATATCTCGGCCATTGCTCATTATTTTTTCATCAAATTTTCAACATTTGCTTCTTCGGACCACATCTCATGAACACTGTCACTGTCATTTCATTAATCTGGCCGGTAAGGTGATTTCATGGTCGCTGTATAGAATCACCTTTCAGGACTGAGTATCAAAATGACAGTGCCAGTGTTCATGAGGTGGGGTCCCAAAAGCCCATGTTAAAAATTGGTGCACAAATACCAAAAAATGCCTGAGTTATATGCAGTCATTGACATTTTTTCTACCCACACTCGTAACTTCAGCAATTTTTAATACTTTCACTCCAAATTTTCAACATTACAATTTTTTAACACCACCTCATGAACAGTACAGCTGTCATTTTTTTACATCTTGTTTGAAACATGCTTTCACTCCTATGGTTCAGAATGGAGCATATGCTGTGTGAAATCACCTTTTGGGACTGAATAACAAAATGACAGTGCCAGTGTTCATCAGGTGGTGTCCCCAAAAGGCCATGTTGAAAATCTGGTGAAATAATTCCTAAAAATGCCAGAGGTACATGTGTCCATTGAATTTATTCAATGCACTCACAAAACTTCAGTACATTTCAATATATGGCACCAAATTTTCAACGCAACCACTTTTTCACATCACCTCGTGAATGATACAGCTGTCATTTTTCACGTAGTACCCAAAATGTGTTTTCTCACCTGTGGCGCAGAATGGCATTGCAGCAGCATAGAATTACATTTTGCCTTGAATGTCACAATTCCTCTGTACCTGGGTACATGAGGTGGGGTAATAAGATGGCTATGCTGACAATTTGGTTACTGTTGTTTGACACATGGAAGTGCAGTGCCCTCCACACCTAGATAGTATGTGCATCTACGGGGGGATTGGAGCACAGGGTACAAAGGACCCTGCACTCCCACTATTATACAATCTCAAAAAGTAAGGAATTTCATTGCAAAAAACTATTTTAATGCATCAGTTAGGGATTCCTATTACAGTGACAAAAGTATGGAAATTCGGTGTTAAGGTTCCCAACCCTACCACCCCATCCCACCACCTACCCTCCACACATCAACAGGTATCGGTGTGTGCTTTGGGGTTGTTGGGTCTAACTTTCATCCCATTTTCCTATGCTGTACCATCTCAGCTTCCTTACACATGGAATGGGGTGAGAGTTAGGCCTGATGACCCCGAGGCACACCCTGACATCTGTTGGTCTGTGGAGAGTGGGGGTGAGATGGTCTGGTGGGATTGGGTAGTAGGGGAAAGGGTTGGGAGGGTGGGAGGTGTTAAGGGCTCAACCCTAGCATGTCATTTCCCTACTTTTGTCACTTCATCCCTAACTAATGTCTTAACAAAGTGTTTTGCTATCTATCTATATATATATATATATATATATATGTATGATATGATATGCATTGCAGAGCCGTTGTAAAATGATTTATTTTTACAAGAGACATTTGACCTCGGGTAACCTCAAGAGTGGCAGAAGCCATGTGTGATGTGCCTGAGGGCAAGCTGCTCAAGTGAAAATAAATCTTTTATAAATCAAGCTCCCCATCAGAATTTTCATTTATGTAATAGGCAGGGGCTTATCTGTCTGTTTGTTACAGTTTAAAATAGTGAGTAAAATGAAAAAAAAAGTAATAATTTGTGTATTTTTTTTTCTGCTTTTTCCTGGTATTGTGCCTTTATGACCTTAGTTGCTGTGCTGTTACAGGGACACTATATCATGATAACATGTTGATATCAGAGTGCAGCTGATGGTTGGTTGAGCAAGATGCTTTTGGGCAAAATATTTTTAAAAAACAGCTGCGGATTTTAGCACGTGGCTGGATTGTTACAGCGTCGGGAGAGTTTGGCTGTGTTTTCAGTGTTACAGGTGGAAAATGCAGTGTAGGTTTCTTTTCAATGTCACCATTGTTGTCTATTCTGTGCTCCAGTTCAGGCTTTTAAGGAGAGCTAGTTAGCATGTAGATGAGACAGGTGTGCAGCTCACGGTGAGCAAGAAAGTGGACAAGAGGAGCATGTGGCTGTGTCAGAGGCAAAAAGGTTTGCATGACCTGTTGTCAGAACAAAATGCTATGGAGGAAATAGGGTATGATTTATTAACTGGCCCTAATGGAAGATGAGAAGTTAGCAGCAGAGGCAGCAGGGTTGAAGTGTGAAATAGGATTATCTGTGGTAAAGGGCTCTCTAGAGAAGGATTGTTGGAAAGGTTGCAGCATGTGGTTGCCAATGATGTTTAACAAAAAGGGTAATTTTTTCTTCTGATGTGTATCTAGTTATTGTAGGATAGCAGCAAAGAGAGGAGGATGCTGAAGAAATAAATGTGTCAGGTTCAGAATTACTGTACTTCAGGTGTTGTAAAAGAGTGAGCAGGAGAAAGCAGAAGTAGTACTAGCATGGGGGACTATGACATGGTAACTATATCTATAAACTGGTGATTACATACTTCCTATATGTATACATCGGTGATCTCCAATTTATACATATGATAAATGCATTTGTCACACTCTGTGTTTGTCCACACCTATTGCATATACCTGTACAAGGGATATGAAATGGGGAGCTGTTGTATAACATAACAAACCTGCCTTACAGAACCCAATTGCTGTGTTTTGTATCAAGAATCATGTTTTTCTTCATTATTTGAAAGGAGGGATATTCATTGGAACTTATTGGTTTATAAATTTATAATATAGCAGTGTCAGTGGCTCAGTAGGTAGCACACTCACCTCTGAGGCTGGGAGATCAGAGGGCTGTGGGTTCAGTTCCCACATCTGGCACTTGAGTTAATATCCCAGTACTGACACTGTAATGCAGCATGAAAGGGGTGCTACACTTCTGAGGTGCCATCTTTCGGATGAGACGTTAAACCGAGGTCCCATCTGCCCGGATTGGTGGTAGTTCAGGTGGATGTAAAAGATCCCATGGCACTTATCGAAAAGAGTAGGGGAATTTCCCCAGTGTCCTGGCCAAATTTCCCTCATTCACTAAAAAATTACCACCAACAGCTTAATCTGGTTCAAGGTTAGTTGGCATTCATCTGTATCCCCTTCCCCCGGGTCATGCCTGAAAATAGGCAGGATTTGTCTAGTGCACTTACCCGGTCAACAAAAACTAACTAAACTAAACTAATGCAGTCTTTACCAGATTTTCTATTGAAGCTAATAAAAATCAGGCCACCACAACAGTACCGCCTAAGGTCTTCATCTTAGACATGTTTATATGTTCCAAGATGTAAGACTAGTTTTGGGGACAAAACCTTATCAAGCTCAGTCCCCAGAACTTGGGAAAGATTATTCAAACAACAAAATGTGATTGTAATGTTGCCTTTGAGTGTTTTTGGTCATGTGTGGCTACTTTGTAAAACAAACATCATACTTGCTATGGATGATTCATTATTTTACATTATTGATATTCTGATTGACTTTTGTATTTTTATACTGTAACTGAAATGTCTATATTTAAGTATTGTATTTTTGTCTTTGTTATGTTAACTGTTGGGTACAATTGGAAAAGAGATCATTTTTTCTCAACCTGATATCCAATAAAAAGCTGAAAGTCGAAAGTATAAATGATTTATTTTCACAAGAGCAGTTTGCCCTCTGGTTACCTCACAAGTGGTGTAAGGCATGAGAGATGTGCCCAAGGGCAATCTGCTCAAGTGAAAATAAATCATTTAAAACAACAAGCTCCCCATCACATATTTCAATGCAATAGGCAAGGGTTTTTTTTTTGTTGTTCATTTGTCTGAGTTTAAAATAGTGACTGCAATAAAAATATTTTACAATTTGTGTGGTTTCTTTTGTGCTCTGTCCAGTTATTTTGCCATTCCGAGCTTGGCTGCTATGCCGTTACTGGGGACACAATGTCATGATGATGTGCTGATGTCAGAGTGTAGCCAGTGATTGGTTGAGCATGTTGTTTTGGGGTAAAATTCAAGAAAAAATGGCAGCAGGTATTTAGGAAGTGGCTGAACTGTTACAGTGTTGGGAAAGTTCAGTTGAGATTGCTGTGTTATGAGTGGAAAATGCAATGTCAGCTTCATGAATGATCTGCATATGAACATAGAGGGGGTTTGTTTACTGGGGTAGTGTTTGTGGACCTGACTAAAACATTCAGCCTAGTGGGTAACCATCCTGAAGCTACAGCTGAGCACAGCTGGGTTAGGTGATCCCATAGTAAACTGGATCATAAATTACCTGAAAGGTAGAAAACAAATGGTTAGAGTTAATGGGGTCTGACCTAAGAAACATTAGGAATGAGGTCCCACGGGGTACATAATTTGACCCCTGTTGTTCTTATTATTCATCAATGATCTCCCACAATATGTAATATAGCAAAAATTACCCTTTGTGCAGATGTGTTGTACACAGAAAATACACATATTAATGCCCTTAATAAAACAATGGATGTAGAATTTAGTAGCATGATTAAATGATTCAAGCAAAACAGATTAGTGGTAAATAAAAAGAAAACAAAGGCAATGTTATTTCAATCAGTCAACTGTTTATTTATAGAAAGGGTAGTTCCAAAAAGATCTAAGCACTTGCACAATTAAATAATACTAAAAGCAATAAAATAAATAGAAATATAACATAAATACAGACAATTACAGACATTATAATTACAGAAACTATAATTACGGTTCAGAAATCTTGTAACAGTACTCATAAGTTTCAGATTAGATTTAACAGAGAGAATATTCATGATGTGGTTAGTGACTTCAAGTACACTACTTGAATGTAATACTGGATTCACAGTTGACTTATGAAAACCATATACTGTAAGGCAAGTCTCCACACAGCTACACAAAATACTGGGAGCATTATAAACAATTAGAGATTTGTTCATGAATGATACTTGCAAGATTCTTTCTCAGACTTGCTTGCTACCATCAATAGACTGTGGAAGTGTAGTCTGGGGGGGTGTCTGATAGGGTTTTCACTACAATAATTTTTTGTACAATGCAATGTGTAGATTTGCATTGCATGTGAAGCACCAGGAACACCACTGCAATCTATACGATAGACTAAACTGGCTGTCACTAGAGTACAGAGATAAGGTCTACATGAATGGTTCAGTTCACAATTTCACAAGACAATAAACAAGCATTTGTCAGTGCTGAATGTTTGCTTGCTAGCATTGGCATTGGTAGCGTAGGAGTGAGAAAGATGCATAATAGGAATGGCAGTGAAAGTATTTAACTGAAGCCAACCCCACCACCACCCTGAAGAGACTGACAGGCATTGGGGCATGCCTTTGGGTCATCAGGCATAACGGCCATGCCATTTCACCACACCCTACCCAGCAGACACTGACAAGTGTCACGGTGTGCCTTGGGGTCTTTGGGCCTTATGCTCTAGAGGAAAGGAGGGAAAGGGGGGGCTATGATAGAAATGTTTAAATACCTCACATGTATTAATAAGGTACAGGAAGGTAACATTTTCCATTGAAAAAGATACTCCAGGATAAGGGGTCATGCTATGGAGCTTGGGGGGGGGCTCGGAGGAGATGTGAATAAATACTTCTTCATGGAGAGGGTGGTGGACACCTAGAACAGCCTCCCAGCAAAGGTAGTGGGTGCTAAAAAAGTAACAGGATTCAGTCATAGCCTGGCAGCTACTGTCACCACCAAAAATAACCCTCAGACTCTGAGGACCTCAGGGCAGATACTGCTAGAAATCCCCAGGACCCGGACCAATGCGGGAGGCAAGTCATTCACCTTCACTTCCCCCTACCTGTGGAACAAGCTCCCCCCCCATGGTACAGGAAGCATCCACTCTCTTGAACTTCTGCACCAGGTTCAGGGCCCATATGCTTGATGCCAGCACCTGCCACTGTCCGAACACCTGAAAGTTCCACCCCTCCTTCTTCTCTAAACCCCCGTACTTGTACAACCTTGGTTTCAGATTGCCTCAAAACACACTAGGTAACCTTCATGCTAGGGTTTCTCTTTGGTTTTACAACAATTAACACCTGGTACACCATATGCTTTGTATCAATGCCAAGAATGACTGTAATCTATTAATTTACTTGTATATTCTCTGTAATCTCTTCTCTGCATGTACTGTATGGCTCCATGTAATGTATCTCCTGGTTGCCCCTGAAAAAGGGACCTTTGGGGGCTCAGTGGGCCTACCCAGTCATCAAAATTTAATAAATAAATAAATAAATAAATAATAAATCATGAATGGGGTAGACACAAGGGGACCTTAGAAGTAACAGAAGTAAGGCAAGGTGGAGGGGAGAATACCAGAGATTGAGTAGGGTCTGCAGTGGCACAGTATGTAGGGAATAAAGGGCAGACTAGATGATCCAATAGGATCTTATCTGCTAACAACTTCTATGTTTCTATGTTTCTGTGTACAGTGTTCTCGCATGCAGGAGTGTTAGCCGGGACCATTCCACTTCAGCATCAGTGGAGGACAGCATAAAAAATGTAAAAAATACTCTAAAGTTAGTATAAATCAGTCAAGCTAAACTCAAATGAGTTATAATAAGATAATAGGGATTCCAAAAGGAGTGTCTCGTATGGTATAAGGGACTGTTCTTGTAAGGGTTTGAGCAGACAGAACAGGCCAGCTTCACTTCTGGTTTCTCACCCAAACATCATGCTCAGAGTTTCTTACGCCATAAGAGGTTTTGGAAGCCCTATAACTGTTATTAAAAATGGGCTAGCATCATCCTGACATATCCTCATTATGAATACAACGCGCACTGCAAAGGAGTAACCTCAGGGAAAATGAGATTTTAAAACTGCTGGGGTGGCCATATTCATTGATGTGAGTCATTAATTACAAAACTAACAAAAAACTTTAAAAGGGAAGAAACAGCATGATGGTGAAATTAAGGATGACAGGAATACATTACTGCTGAAAAGAAAGTATAATAGCATTTTTGCAAACTGACCAATACAGCTTTTTTTTAAGTTTTAAATCAAATTGCTTGAGATTTGCGTAACTAGGTATGTATCTCTTATTCTCTTACTGCTTCCATGGCAGAACAAATATAAATGCAGTTGTATACAACTCAAGATTACTTTTCCTGAAGAAATAAATAATTAAAACATTGAAAGCATGTGTCTGAGGAGCTGCAAAATGTGAGATAAACTGTGTGAAAACCTATTAAGTGCCCATGCCAAGATATTTAAAAATACTCAGTATTGAAGACCATTTTTCAACAAAAGCAGGATAAAGCAAAACAAACAAACAAAAAACCCAAGAACCAATAGCTTAGTGGATGATACCTGTCTTTCTTTATATTCAACTAGTTCAGCTACCATGAATGTGAAAGTATGGTGAATCCCATGCAGTTTTCCTTTGAGAACCCAAATGTGAAACATAATGATTGAATGAACTTTCCATTATTAGAGGATACTTTATTATTATTATTATTTATTTATTTTAGATGCACATATTGCCTATATGTGTGTGTGTATATATATATATATACACACATATATATATATATATATGTATATATATATATATATATATATATATATATGCTATTCTGAAACAAAATGTATTGTTCATATGGCTAGAGTAATCCTCCTGCATGTTATGCCTTCAAAAGAGGCACACATGGGTACCTGGACTCATCTCCAGTTTCCTTACTAAGGCAGGTTCACTGTATATGCTGATATTAACCCCATGCTTGTTTAATTGTATATAATTGTTGAATGATGAGAGATGTGGATTCATGTTTTAGCTCCTCATACAATTCAGAATGATGATTTCAGTGTGCTATGTAATATAACTAAAACTGACGAAAAGAAATACAATCTAGTGCTTTCAAAACTAAGTTACTGAAATTAGCTGCAGTGAGTAAAGTAGAACATTAAATTTCATGCTTCCAATTCAATTGATCTTCAAGCTTTTAGTTTGGGATACCATCTAAGAATAAAAAAAATATATGGCAACGCTAGACCTTGAAGCCAACTGGGTTCTTAGCATACAGCCACATGGTAGCTTGTTTTACTTTAATTTCAGTATTTATATAGCATCATAAAATAGCTCCCACTTTGTGATAGCTTAAAAGCTAATATAATATTGATCTCTGATGGACTGATTTAACCCAGTCACCAACAGGACTAGATACCCTGGACCTTATTTCAACATGGAAACTCCTGCAAAATGGCATCACAGATCTACCAATAGTTAGGTCTGCACTAGAGTGTTTTATATTTATTTTATATAAACTTTGCACCGGAAAGAAGCCCAGATTCAGTTCTCCCAATTAAACTTGAACTGTAGGTTTAGAGTTACAGTAGTGGCTCCGCTGTTCCTGGATGGCATGAAGTGTTCAAAATGCAAATAGCACTGCTGGATACTCTATCTTGGTCATACTGCACTGTAAATAATGTAGAACAGGTGCTACTTTACTGGACTAAGCAAAATATTCCTTTCTGGGAAGCATCAGGCCTGAAATGGTCAGCCAGTTTTCTATAGCTATTAAATGAGGTACCAACACATCTACTGCAATATTATTTTTGTGTGTTCTATGATTTGTTTACCCTATGTATTTTCTTGCTTTTTAAAATGATCTTATATGACTTTATTATCTCCTCAATTTAATCCACAGAAGTTAAATGTTACACAACCATTAAAACAAGCAAAGATTACCTGTTTGTATGTTTGCTAACACAGTAGTCATCTGGTCGGGGAAATAATGATATTGTCATAATAAGCATACTTTCGGTGAATTATTCTGTTTTTGTTCTGAATTTAAGACCCATAATGCGTCAGTTCTGGGCATAAGTAACCTTCTGAAGAAATCTAACTTTAAAGTAATTTGGGGTTCTACAATGGTTATCCCACAATATAAAGTATTTCTGAAATATATTGTAAATAAAGATCATCTCCATTTCATTTATTTAAAGTGAATCTTTAAAAACATCTGAATATCAAGCAATCACATATGCACATTTTGATTAAATTCATATTGCTGCATTTGCTCATAAAACAGGAGTGCTTCAAATCTGATGGTGTTGTTATATAAGTTTGCATTTCAATAAACCTAATTTGATAGGTTGTGACTAAAATGTGTGTCAAACATTTGTGTTTCATTTGAATGCAGGTTATGGATTTTGATGTTGGAAAGCTGCCAGGATAGACAGTAGTGCAATAGTTGATTGACAACTAGCTCCACTAGTCCTGTACCTTTCCATAAAATGGGCATGAATTAATAAAGGTTTATTTAATAGTTTCTACAAAACATCTCTATACTTCTATACAGACTGAGCCAACTGACAAATATTCTAAGGAACTCTCCATGACAATATTCTGCCATTGCAGAAATGCCCTTTAGTGTTGCAATGAGTGAATAATTAACAGACTAATTGAAAACAACCAGTTTATTATTTGTGTAATTCATCAGTCCCAGATCTGCTATGCAAAGTGACTTCTTGAAGCACGTTTTAGTGATTGCTGGCCAACTAATATCATGAGAATTATCAATGAAATAAAAGTGAATCTAATGAAAAACTATTATTTTAAGAATGAGTTCAGAAAATGTGAACTCAGTGAGGGCATTGCTCATTCAGTCGCAATTAGTTTAACAAATCATTAGGTACAATGCATTATGGATTGTATGTATGCAAAGTACTGTCATAGTAAAATGAAAATGAGATGTTTTTTGCATAATTTTTTCATTAATCTCAGTAGGACCAGTGTGGTGTACATTGTTTTATTCTGTTAATACCACACCTAGGGGTTCTTCAAATAATGTCTTCATTGTTTTACTTGGGCCATAATGACAATCTGTGACAACCTTCCTTTATAGCAGAGGATTACATCAATACAATAATGTATCATTTAAATTGACTAGGAAGGGACTTCACAATGTTTAGATTGGGGAAGCTAAAAAGTTGACTGCAGTTCACAAATGACAGAAGATGGCATGATGAAATGTTATATATCTCGCTCATTATTAATTTCAACTTCTTCCCTCAATGAAGTTTTGGGCAAGTGTCACATGCCATTACTTTTCCTTAAAGATCCCCTGACACAGTCTGGCATACTCAATGTAATCATAATCCTCAAATGGCATTTCATGTTGTGGTGTACATTTTTTTTATTGGACTCCTTGTTAGCTTCTGCCTGTTTGCTTTGCCATCCTACCTGTGCCTTGTTCTTTTCCCACCATTTGCCAACTGTGATCTGTCTGGTGTTAAAGTGACATCATATGTAGCCATGTGTTTTTATCAGTATGCCTCGTCTGTTTGACACCCCAGTGCCTTTTGGCACCATGCAATTCTGCTTAAAGTTGGACCAGCATAACATTCTGTGGTGATTTACATATGCAGCCCATGATGCTTTGCATTGTGGGGGCATGTGTGATGTTGTATTTTCTTGAAACTTGGCTTCCCAGCCAAATGCCCCTTGGGGCAACCCTTGCCTCAGTGTTTGCGCACAGAGGTTCTTTGTCTTTTAAATGTTTTTTTTATTTTAATGGGTTCACCACAATATATCCAAGGCACACTGCCTTAAGGGTAGCTGGTCCATTCCACTGGGGTGTCAAACAGACGAGGCATACTGATGAGTCCTGGTAGGACGTAAACACATGTCTATGTCTTCTGTTAGCACCCTTGCAAACTGTGTGAGAGGCCTTTGGCACCATGCAATTCTGCTTAAAGTTGGACCAGCATAACATTCTGTGGTGATTTGCATATGCAGCCCATGATGCTTTGCATTGTGGGGCATGTGTGATGTTGTATTTTCTTGAAACTTGGCTTCCCAGCCAAATGCCCTTGGGTAACCTTGCCTCAGTGTTTGTGCACAGAGGTTCTTTGTCTTTAAATGTTTTTATTTTAATGGGTTCACCACAATATATCCAAGGCACACTGCCTTAAGGGTAGCTGGTCCATTCCACTGGGGTGTCAAACAGATGAGGCATACTGATGAGTCCTGGTAGGACGAAACACATGTCTATGTCTTCTGTTAGCACCCTTGCAAACTGTGTGAGAGGCCTTTGGCACCATGCAATTCTGCTTAAAGTTGGACCAGCATAACATTCTGTGGTGATTTGCATATGCAGCCCATGATGCTTTGCATTGTGGGGGCATGTGTGATGTTGTATTTTCTTGAAACTTGGCTTCCCAGCCAAATGCCCCTTGGGGTAACCCTTGCCTCAGTGTTTGCACAGAGGTTCTTTGTCTTTTAAATGTTTTTTATTTTAATGGGTTCACCACAATATATCCAAGGCACACTACCTTAAGGGTAGCTGGTCCATTCCACTGGGGTGTCAAACAGATGAGGCATACTGATGAGTCCTGGTAGGACGAAACACATGTCTATGTCTTCTGTTAGCAACCTTTGCAAACTGTGTGAGAGGCCTTTTGGCACCATGCAATTCTGCTTAAAGTTGGACCAGCATAACATTCTGTGGTGATTTGCATATGCAACCCATGATGCTTTGCATTGTGGGGGCATGTGTGATGTTGTATTTTTTGAAACTTGGCTTCCCAGCCAAATGCCCTTAGTAACCCTTGCCTCAGTGTTTGCATAGAGGTTGTTTTTTGTCTTTAAATGTTTTTTATTTTATTGGGTTCACCACAATATATCCAAGGCACACTGCCTTAAGGGTAGCTGGTCCATTCCACTGGGGTGTCAAACAGACGAGGCATACTGATGAGTCCTGGTAGGACGAAACATGTGTCTATGTCTTCTGTTAGTACCCTTTGCAAACTGTGTGAGAGGCCTTTTGGCACCATGCAATTCTGCTTAAAGTTGGACCAGCATAACATTCTGTGGTGATTTGCATATGCAGCCCATGATGCTTTGCATTGTGGGGGCATGTGTGATGTTGTATCATATGTAGCGTCCTGTCCTCATGCCAGTTGCAGTCTTTCACTTACCACGCTGCCAGTCTCCCTGTGAAAAGAAGCTGTACCGCCGCATGTTCTTCACATTGGGTGAACAGTTGGTCATAGCTGAGGCATACTGATATTTATATGGGACAATCTGTTCTAATTATCTGTGAAACATAGAAACATAGAAACATAGAATTTGATGGCAGATAAGGACCGCTTGGCTCACCCAGTCTGCCCATTTCCCTACCTACTGGATAAGCTGCAGATCCTAGTTAACCAGCAGCCTACTTCTTCCTACCCCCATCCCCCAGAACTGCCTTATGACTGTCCCATGCATGCTTGAATTCCACCACTGATTTTGACTCCACAACCTCCTTCGAAGGCCGCTCCATGCATCCACAACCCTCTCTGTAAAAATACCTTAAATTACCTCTGAGCCACCCCCTATTTTCAAATTGTGCCCTCTTGTTCTTGCACACCTCTTTTTTGAAAGATGCTACCCTCTTGGACTTTGTTGATTCCTTGAGGTACTTGAACGTTTCTATCATGTCCCCCCTCCTTCTTTCCTCGAGGCTATACATATTAAGCTCCTTAAGTCTCTCTTCATATGTCTTCCGGTGCAGACCCTGCACCATTTTAGTTGCCCTCCTCTGGACAGCTTCCATCCTGTCTATGTCTTTGCGGAGATTGGGTCTCCAGAACTGCACACAATACTCCAGATGGGGTCTCACCAGCTGTCTGTACAGAGGATAATAACTTCCTGTTTTCTACTGGTGATGCCTCCCTATGCATCCCAGTATCCCCCAGCCCTCCTTGCTGCCTCTCACATTGCTTGCCCATCTTTAGGTCATCTGATATGACTACCCCCAGGTCCCTTTCCATTTTTGTTGTTGATAGTATCTCACCCCCCATTGTGTACTCTTCCCCTGGGTTTTTGTTTCCCAGGTGCATTACCTTGCACTTCTTAGCATTGAATCTAAGCTGCCATACATTTGACCATTCCTCAAACCTTGTCAAGTCCTTTCTCATCCTTTCCACCCCACCCTGTGCATCAACTCTGTTGCAGATCTTAGTGTCATCTGCAAAGAGACATGCTTTTCCTTCCAGTCCTTCTGCAATGTCGCTTATAAAGACATTGAAGAGGACTGGTCCTAATACTGAACACTCAGTACCCCACTAGTAACCCTCCTTTCTTCTGAGTGGACTCCATTTACTATTACTCTCTGTGTCCTATTCTCCAGCCAATTCTTTACCCAGGCTGTCATCTTGGGACCCACTCCCAGGCTGGCTAACTTGCATATTAATCTTTGTGTGGGACTGTGTCAAATGCCTTGTAAAGTCTAGGTAGGCTATGTCCACAGCCCTCCCTGATCTACTACTTTGGTCACCTAGTCAAAGAAATCTATCAGATCTGTCTGGCATGACCTTCCCACTGTGAATCCATGCTGCCTAGGGTCCTGTGCCCTCTGGCCTCTAGATACTGACAATTCTTTCCTTTAGAAGTGATTCCATCATTTTCCTATCACTGAGGTTAAACTAACAGGTCTATAGTTTCCTGCTCTGCCTTGCTCCCACTTTTGTGAAGGGAATCACATCTGCCCTCCTCCAGTCCTCGGGTACCACCCCATCCTCCCATGATTTGTTAAAAGGGTAGTCAGTGGTGTCACTAGTTCTACCTTAGTTCTTTTAGAATTCTGGGATGAATCCCATCAGGCCCCATTGCTTTGTCCACCTTCAGTTTTAAGAGTTCTTTCAGAACCCTTTGTTCTGTAAATGGGCCGGTATCAACTTCTGTATCCAGAGTGTTACTACTGTTTGTTTTATGTACCTCCCCTTCCTTTGTAAATACTGAGCAAAATATTTGTTTAGTATCTCTGCCTTTTCACAGTCTCCCTGCCCACCCTCCTCCCTTTATTAAGCCTCACTATCCCTCCCTTGGTCTTCCTTCGCTCCCTGATGTACCTATAAAAGGTTTTGGCTGTGATTCTGACAATTCGTGTGTGCTGCTAGCTCGTCTTAAAAAAAAACACAAAAAAGCAAAAATAAATTAAAAAATAGTTGTCTTTACTGTGGGGTCTTTCCCACTTGAGTGTGAGATATTTTCAGCTACTCTTGCCTGTTTTGACAAGTTATGGCATTGTGTTTGTATTGGTAGTCTTTTTTAAACTGTCTCATATTTAAAAATGGAGCTGGCAATGAAATCTTTATAATTTTGTGTTCTTGTCTGCTTGTGAAGGTGGTGACTAATGAAAAAACTGTTCTGACCATAATATAGCGATGTAAGGAGTACATATAAATGCAGTGCATCTGTTCCTAAGTAACTTAGCTGTAATTTTTTTTCTTTATTTTTCTAATCCTGTTCTGTGATTTCTATTTCTTCATTGGATGGTGGTGTGCATGTGTGTGGTGGGGGGTGCCTGAAAATGAAACGAAGATTCCTGATGGCCCACTCCAGTAACAGAAATAATAAACACATGAGTAGCAGGAGCACTGAGGTGGGGGTCCCCACTGCATGTGGAGCCATAGGTTCAGTACTATTGTGCTGATACTTTAATCTGGCCATGGGGGAGGGGGATAGATGTCAATACTCTTCAAACCACTGGGAAATAGTTATAAACCTGCAGAGCAAGGAGAGGAGGTCGGCTAGAGGATAAGAGAGCAATAACACTTTGCTTTTAATTTCAAAGGGTTGTCCATTGATATGGAACAGACTGGCCTCAAAAACAAAGATAAGGTAGGTATACACATATTCATAATGGAGAAAGGGAATAAGAAGTGGTTCAGCAACACCACCAGGAAATCGCTAAAACTGCCCCAATAGCACACTGATGGTTGGAGTGGGGCATGGCACCACACAATAATCACATAACCAGATACTTTACATCAGCAGGAGGAGATCAAGGGAGAGGGAGGGTGGTGTCCGAAACCAAGAGGGAAGCATTATCTTTCACTCAAAGGGAGATTGGGACGATGGAATGGGGTGGGTGGGAAAGGTGTAGCCACCAGATTAAAGTACAAACTTATACAATGTCAGATTTTTAGGGGGGGCGTCCACCATGCTGAAGATGTAAATGTCCTATCGGCATTTCTCCTATGCCTATTAGGGCAAAAACAAAACCTCAAAATAGCATAACCATTGTATGCTTTTATTTAAACAAATACAATGCCAGTGATTAGGGAAAGGGAAATGGGAAATTGTTTAACCAGAAAAGGCACACTAAGCCAGAGCTGGTTTCCAGGTGCAACCTGGGAGCACAAGGAAGTTAAGTGACTTGCTCAGGGTCACACAGTATGCTAGTGGGGGATGACGGGATTCATACCCAAGTCTCCAGGTTTTCAGCTCAGTGCCTTTAACCACAAGGCTATACTGCCTCAGAGATACTTTCCTGGTTAAACAATTTCCCCTTTCCCTTTCTGTAATCACTGGCATTGTATTTGTTTTAATAAAAGCAGACATCAGTTATGCTAATTTGAGGTTTTGTTTTTGCCTGAATAGGCATAGGAGAAATGCCGATAGGACATTCATGGCTTCAGCATAGTGGACACCCCCCAAAAAAACCTGACATTGTATAAGTTTGTTCCCAGATTATTCTCTTTTTGTCTTTATAAAAATACATGGCCCCCAGGGTAAAAATCACTATACCGGTACTCTCCATCCCATGTGTTATTTCTCTCATTTTGTTCTGGTTCAACTGCCTAAATCTCAGTATGCTGTGGCCTTTTACTTTGAAAGAGATTTTTCCTTCAAAATGGATTTTTCGACCACAGCCAACCACTGCTCCTTCGTTGTCCTGGTATACTGTTTTAAATCAGTTTTAAATTTTCATGCATTTGTGGTTTATTAGGCTTGGTGCCCTTAGACCAGCTTCCCATTCAGGATCACTTTGCTAACCAGTGTGTTGCTGCTTTCAGACCGCTTGTCCTCGGGATCATCAGGTGGTTAGCACATTAGTGTGTGGACAGACCACTTGATGATCCTGAGAACAAGCAGTCTGAAAACAGCCACAGTGGCTAGCAAAGTGATCCCGAATGGGAAGCTGGCCCAAGGGCACCAAGCCTAATAAGCCACAAATGCGCAAAGATTTAAAACAAGACAAAAAGAGAGCAGTGATCGGCTGTGGTCAAAAAATCCACTTTGAAGGAAAAATCTCTTTAGAAGTAAAAGGCCACTGGGATTTAGGCAATTGAGCCAGAACAAAACAAGAGAAAGAACACATGGGATGGAAAGTATCGGTATAATGACTTTTACCCTTGTGGGGGCATGTACTTTTGCAAAGACAAAAAAACAGTAGTCACTGGCATTGTATCTATTTAAATAAAAGCAGATAATGGTTATGCTACTATTTTGAGGTTTTATTTTTGCCCGAATATGCAGAGGAGAAGGCTAATAGGAATTTCATGGCTTCAGCACAGTGCACACCCAAATTATACTTTCCCTCCTATTAGGCACCTCTTACCTTTTAGATTCCAAGAAAGGAGACTTAGCTCTACAAAAATTCTCCCTCTTTCTCCCATTATGCAATGTCAGATCAGAGAGTTGGGTGAAGGGCAGAGGGGCACTAGACTACTATAGTGAATCAAAAATTGCTATTTTTAGAGATATCACAGATAGGGAGGTTGAACCGATGGTAAGCAGGAGATGGTGGTGTAGCAGGCTCCGTGAAGCACACGCTGAGCACCAGAGATACAGTACGGAAGCTGTGAAATTTAAAAAACAAAACAAGAAAAAGGTGCTTCATGACTGAGATGAGAACAACATACCACATTAAATTTTGAAGACTTTCGTCCCATTCATTGGGACTGTCACCTTCCACACCTTCATCTGACACAGCTAGAGATGTCTGAAGTATCTGTCAGAATGGGTTTAAATTAATAGGGCAAAATAACCTGCTGCTGAACAAAAGCAATCTCTTCATCATGGTAATGGTCCCTTTAATCATTATTGATTTCTACAGCATCTGCTGAACTATCAGAGCTGCTTGCTTCCACGTCAGCTGCTACTTCCATGTCCTTGCTCTAATGGTGATAAAAATAACATCAACAAACAACCTACATATGACATCATGCCCATGACACACTAACTCTAGTAGTTCAGTTGGGAAAACAAATGGGCTAGACAGGATCCACCATAAAGACAGTGCCAGACATGAAATGTGCCATTTAGACCTACAGTAAAGTAAACTACAGTCATTTCAAATCATCACCAAACTAAAATGCCAGTAAATCAGAGCAGTAAAAATTGATGGCAGGGGCTCTTTAAGGCATTTGTTTGTTTGTTACCATTTCAGAAGTGAAATTCTAGGTGAAAAGGGAACTAGTGGAATCCTGTACATTCCTTAACTAAAATCAGCTTGTCAGTATATACAAGATTCATTAATCTAAGTGGATAAGGGCCCAGTTTGGTCAGCTCAGTCCATGGACACACCAGTGCTCTGGGTTAGGAACATTGCTAACAAGTAGAGCTGTTGAATTTCATTGATTGCAATGATTTTTGGGTTAATAGGTGAACAGATATTTACAGAGTTACAACTCTTGGCTTTGTTCTTCTTTGTGGGGTGAAGATTTAAACTCTTTTAATGGCCACGTTGTCATTCTAAATAAAACATCTGCATTTACATTATTGGTTTACCTCTGCAAGGGTTTTCTCCTTCTCATTCTCCTTTCCCTCTTTTACTAGCAGAAAAGGCAGTTGATGAAACAAAATGGATTATGAGATTAGCAGCAGGATTTGATGCATATTAATGCTAGTGAAGTGCATCTAACGGGTTTGTAATTGCAGAGCTTGTGCTTAGGATTCTGAACTAGTCTTTGTCCAAGTATGGAACCCCTGCCTTGTTTTCACATTGGAACTTATGAGAAAAATGCAAAACTAATTTCCAGACCCCAGTGTTCAGATGTTTAAGCTTCTGTGCTTTCTTTTATTGCTGTATTTTTTTCTGTATGAAAGACGGATTGGAAGTAAATTACCTTTAAAATTGGTACAGAGTAATACAGGTTTGCATTTGAATCATAGTGATTATTTTTGTATTGTATCTTCCGAGCTGAATTTTTGTAAAAGCATAGGTCAGGTGTCCATGTAGAGTAAGGACTAAAGTACTGCCTTCATTTGTGGTACCAATTTATTGCAAACTGCCGTGCTAGAATACCATTAAAACTGATTACATTATTTTAATCTTTGAAATGAAACTCTTTTAAAAGAAGGTAGATATTTTGAGGCTTTCATCTGAACTTGTACCAGGCATCAATTTGGTATTAAGAAAGGAGAGGATGAGGCCTCCCTACTACTGAGAGGATTTTTTTCGCTGATTTGCATGTTGTAAAGGAAACAATTCTGCCTAATAAATACATATTTGTAGCAACTAAATTTGTTTACTGTGTTATAACCTGAATTATTATGTAAACATTTAAACAAATCGGGGAAAATGTAGAAGTTTTAAAAATCATACCTATTTGGTATATCATAACCATCTTTACCAGCCACATTAAATGAGAAATTATATTGTCCAAAGTATTAGGGGGTTCAACACATTACATGATAAATGTTTTGGTTTGACCCAAACCTGCTGAATAACACAGAATGAAAAATACTGACTGTTACATCTCATATATCTCTGATTTTTCTGGGATTGCTTCAAAACTGTCCGTGGTCCCTTCTGAAGTGCGCATTTCTGTCATTGAGGAATCTGATATGGAAGTATCAGTGATGCCCATATCTCTCAGCATTAAAAATGCATAACATTGCCTTCAAAAATAAGAGCAAATGGCAAGAATGTGTAGCACTTTCTCATTTTAAAGAATACTATATCTACAAATAGTGGGCCCCATATAGTTAGTGTTAGCAAGTCCCAGATTGTGAGAAGACATTACTGCCACAGGCTGGCAAGTTTTTGGAGCAACTTGCAGAGCAGGAGCTGTTGTTGAGCTGTTTACAATTCTAGAAAAAGTATGCCACCTAAGGAAATTGCCATACCTGTCTAAGACTTGAACTCTTTCCAGGCCATCTTGAGCAGCTGTCTTCATATTTTTGCTCTGTTGCTGTCTCCTTTCTCTTTTGCAGGACTGGAGTGCAGAAGATGGTGCAGCCATTCTGATTAGGGAGATGGAAAGAAGCACTGCGGAGCACTGATGGTTACCGGAGGAAAATGAGTAAAAGCAAAGGAAAACACATAAAGGAAGTGTTTCGCTGTGCCTCCCTGTTTTTCATGCTATTTTTCCTTTGCCTTTGTGTGTATTGGGTATCTAGTGTGGAAGTTGTTTAGCTGAGAATGAGAAAAGCCCATTAAATCGGATATTTTTAAATGTATATAAATCTTTCTCCCTTGTCTATGTTAGTCCTCATAGTTAGAAATGAGCTAATAAATATGTAATGGGGTAAAAACTTTTGTGAGGATCTTTTAAATCTTAAAAACATTATTTTTAAATTTTGTAGTTTTTTTGAGCACTTGGTCAGGTGGTATGACCACATAAAGTGCATGCATGGCGTTTGTTAGTTCAGAATTGCCATCTTGGAGCAGCATCCTGCAGCAGTGTGCAGCATCTCCATATGTTTAACTGCTACTTTTTTAAGCTGGGAATCACTGTCATCTTGTCAGTTTGCCTTTGAGCTGTGAGCTACGAGCTGAAAGCTGTAAGACTTTTTTAAAGCAGCTTTGACAAGACAGTTTAGCCAGCTATTAGCAGTTATTCCAGTTTTAGCCTTATTGAATCTGGGGAAAGTCAAATGCTGTATTTTTCAGGAAGACCAGGGAGACCAGGGTTTAATATTATTACAGAGTAAGTTATCACTAAAAAGTTTTTTTCTCTGCCTTTTTTATCTGCAAACTTTGTGTTATTGTTATTGGTAAAAAAATTGCAGGTTGATTGCAGGTTGATTACAGGTTGATTTTAATATTAAGAGCTCTTAAGTATACTGTATATTTTATATAGATATTTTACTCGATGGTGCAATTTTCCTTATTATTTTGTCTCTTTTTGTTTAAGAGCCCCATCGTAAGCACTGTGGAGAAATATAAAACTAATTAAGGAAGAGGACTATTTGAAGGAACCCTGGCCTGTATGTTATAAGAAAAACGCTGAGAAACTGGAGAACTGTGAACTGCTAAGGGCAATATAAATAAGTGGGAAGGTTTAATATATCTTCTATATCTTTTATTTCTCCTTAATCACGTATACCACCTATACCACCCATATCTCGTAATAATATCTGGTTGTGAGAACTCGGTTTATGAACAGTGTATGAACTGTTTGAAGAACATGGTGGTGGAAAAATTATTTTGGTGAGAATGAAAAAGGAAAGATAATGTCCCATGTTACCTGGTGGAAGTAGAAGAATGGAACTTAAATAGATTTAAAGACTACAGAAGGAACTTTATGGATTTGTGGTCCTGTGTATTTATGTTTTATTTTATGAAAGGCTGTATACCAGTTTATATGAGCAAATAGAGCATAGGGATAGATAGAAGAATTGATAGAAAGATTGAAGGAGAAGGAGAAGGAGAAGGAGAAGGAATAATCTGGAATTCTGAAATTAGGGGAATATAAATTAGCTGTAGACTGCAGCTGTGAGCTGAAATATCGGTATTGTTCTATGTTTTTGCATGTGCATTTGTTGCATTTGTTGCATCTGCATTTGTCTATATACCTTAACTGTTTTAAAATAATAGAAATGTTTAATTATGTGTATATCTTTATATGCCTGATATTTGAGACTGAGATTGAAAAAGCTTAATCTACATTGCCTTATTACTCCCTTATTGGTGCCCTATTTTCTCATTTATTAAGTATGGTAATTACAAGAACCCAAGCTAATGAATCCAATAAAATACAGAATGCATCTAAAGTCCAAAAGGTTACAGAAGGAATTTCAAATATTTATCTAAATAATATGTCACCTGATGTCAACAGTATGTTAATGGACGTACCAGATGAAATGTTTAGTAGTATAATAGACAAAGACCAGAAAGGGTTAGAAATTATAGATAAATGGAATTTGAGAAATAAAATAGTAAAGAAAACTGAAAAGAATTGGAGGAAAAGGGGGAAAAGGAAGAGAAGGTACTGGAGATAAGGATGAAAAAATGCCAAAAGAAATAATGAGAAAGGTAGAAATGGTAGGAAAGGGGAAAAAAAGGAAAGTGGGGATGTGACACAAACCAAGATTTCTTCCTTGTTAAGGAAAAATACTATTATGAGGGTTTCATTAAAGCCTGAGGTATGTGAGAAAAAAGTTGTATAAACCAAACTCCAGTAATTAAAGGATTTAAAGAAACTAAGGAAGTAATTAAAGAAACAAAAAATCAAAGTTTCTCAACATCTACTCCTATGGAAGAAAAAGATGTGAATATGACTATGACTACATTTTTCCTCAGAGCACATAGTTTAGAACTAATGGATGGGAGTGATTTGGAGAAATTAACTGGAGATGTCACTTTATATACTCCAATAGTAACTAGGAATTTGATAAATGATGAATCATATGGTAAAGGTGGAAAACCAAAAAGATGGAAATTCTTGAAGAATTTTGAAATACTATACAAGGTCTCAAAATGTTGGATGATCATCAAAAAATAAATAGTTGTGCTGATAGAAAGGTTGTAATTGAGAGTTTGGCAACAAGGTGTGACCAGGATGATAGGAGTGGAAAAGAGAGAGAGATAGTGGAAGAGTTCCTGATGTATTATCTCACAGCAATTAATGAAGAGATAATTGCAATTATGAAAAATCAACATGCTGCAAACTTGATATTAATGGAGCAATTGATAGCAATTAGAAATGAAATTGATACACTTAAGGAGAATACAGCTATAAATGAATATAGAATGGATGAGATATTTGGTGTTTTGAATACAATTCAGCCTCCAAAGGAATCATCATCAATTATGGTGTTGGATGATGAGACAGAAAATAAAGACAAAATAATAAGACCAGATTTCTCTTCCTTGCTACTATTAGATGCTTTTAAGAACAATGAACCTATAACACAAAAGAAGAAAAAAAAAATAAGGGGAAGGATCAGAATAAGATTACATTAAAGAGAGATAGGAGTTGTGTACAGAGTAGTAAAGATGTGAAAGGGAGACAAAAGAAAGAAGGAGGGTTTGAGGAACATGAAGATACACATAGGCTAGGAGTTGGACCAGTGCCAAAGATTATGCCAAAGATTATGGATGTTGATATTGTAAAGCAAGGGCAAGGGCAGGAGATGAATGGCCTAAATCATGAAATAAAAGATAAGAGGAAAAGTTAAAGAAGGAGCAAAATGTAATAAGTAAAAATCAAGAAGAATGGGAAAAGTGTGAAAAGTGGGAAAATGACTGTTGTTTAAAATTGTATGGTTTAAAGAGACTGGATGAAGAATCAGAAATAACTCTGAAGGATTGGGTAATGAAAATATTTAATGAAGTATTTGAAATGGTAATCAAAGAAGTTGATATTCTTGAAGTGATTAAGCCATTAAATCCTGGCTTTGCTGTTGCAGTGTAGATAAGGGTTACTCACAAGAAAGTGGCACAATATCTGTGGAGAAATGGTCATTTATTGAACTGTTTGAAATTAAGTATGGAATTGGAATCAAGAATTGTATATAAAGAAGAAAATGTGATAGTAAATCAGCAAGAGAAACCTGTGATAATAACAATGTTTGGTTATCCAGGAATTTATAATGAGACACCAAGAAAGCTGACATGGTCTATTTGTAATCTGATTTTCAATATTTTTCAGATTAGATTAGGAAGTATGGGTATTAAGAGCATTTATAGGCATGAACACGTAAGTGGAGATAGTCAGGTGGAAATAGTATGTAAGAATGAAGTAGCACAGAGAATACTGGAATGTTATGGGAAATTAGATAAGATGGAAATTTATGTAGTGGACATGAATGCCTTCTATAAAGAAAGTGATCCGGCATTAAGGAAGCAGACAGAAAGAAAGATAAAGAGTTGTAGTGAACATTTTGTTATAAATGAATCAATTGAGATCCATAATAGGTATCAATTGCTAGAAGAAGAAAGTTAACCAGAAGAGAAAATTCTAAATAGTAACTTTCGAAAAGACTGTAATGATACAATAATTGAAGCACATGATGCGAGGAAGACAAAACAAACCCTGATTAGCTTTATGACTTGGAATATAGCAGGTTATGGTACCAGGTTATATAATAAGGGTTGGTTGACATTTATTAAAGAAAGTTCTGTCATTTGTCTACAAGAGACATGGCATGATATTGAAACAGATATAAATTTAAATGGGTACCAAATCCTGCAATGCCCAAGCTATAAGGACACTAAACTAGGGAGAAGAGCCGGTGGCTTAATTCCACATGTAAGAAATGGAATATTTAAGCCTATTAAAGAATTGTTTAAAGATGACTATTATATGATCCTTAGATTGGGGTCAAATAAAATTTCTATAATATTGGTCAGTTGTTATATACCGCCAGTTAAGTCCAAATATTATAACGAATCTGTATAGCAAAGGTTAGAAAGTAGTGTTTCTGAGGTCCCCCTTGAATATCCAGGGGATCCTCTAATACTACTTGGAGACCTTAATGCCAGAATTGGAAGGTTTGATGGCTTAATGGATACTACAGTCATGTATTGGATATATCCAGACACTGAAATGTTTATGAGAAAAACAAAGAATGAAAAAACTAATTTAAATCGGAGAAAGCTTTGTGAAATATTAAAAAATAATGGACATTATGTCTTGAATGGGAGATTAAAGGGGGATGAAGATGGAGCAACAACTTATATTTCAAAACATGGAAATACTGTACTTGATTTAGTATGCTGGAGAGGTCCTAGCAATTGGTGGAAATCATTAACTATGCCATTAAGACTTGAAAGTGTTCATCTACTGTACCAGTAATAGTCTACACTGATCAATTGGAGGAGGGAATGGCTATAGTAAATAATTATATAAGACCAACTCAATTGGAAATTAGACATAAGAAACAGATTAGGTGGACAGTGACTATAGAGACGCAAATTATAGGTCAATTAGAGGCAATTTTTAATTAGATCAAAGTACAGTTAAATGAGTTAGATGTCATTGCACTTCATGGTAGATTAAAAAACCTTTTTAAAGAAATTCAGCCTAAATTATATAAAGAAGGAGGTTTTACATCCAATATGCAGGCTAAGGGATGGTTTGATAAACACTGTAGATTAAGTAAAAAACTACTTATGAAATGTCTAAGAGTATATAGACAAAATAGTAGCATAGAAATATATGATACCTTAAAGGACAATGATTATAAAACCCTAAAAAGATTAAAATCTAGGGATAAATCGAGTTATTATATTATGGATTGTCTTGAATAAGAATATGCGTATGTGTAACGGATATTTACATTTTTTATATGTCTTTTTTGTACAATTGGAGGTTGTGTATGTACTATGTATATGTCTATTTTTATATTCTCTGTTTTTGTAAAGATCTTTTTAGAATGAACAATAAAAGCTAACTGAACTGAATGTTTTGGTTCTGTACGGGTGCGCCATCAAACACAAATGTTAGATGCTGGACTATAACGGATAATGAGAACTTGCAAAAATAGATTTGCTGCATTTTGTCCAGTTAGAATCCTGGTGCTGTCTGAAAATGTACCCATCCCCACCACCCAAAAAGGTTAAAAGAGCCGAGTGCCTTAAATAAAACTGATTCAGTTTTATTGTAACTATTATTTCATTAATTTATGGAAGATTGCTGTCCATGTTGGGCATAAATATCCAAAGCCTTTAAGGTAAATCAAATAAAAAAAAAACTGTTTTTTTTGGTTTGTTTGTTTTTGTATGAACAACCATTTCAACAGCTTCCTAACATCTGGGATTTTATGCAGAAGGAGGGATATTTTGCAAGAAATCTGCTTATTTGGGATATGGGGTGGACAGGAGATGCTTTGACACGCAGACTATGGGGACACATCCCATAGTACAATGCTAAATATTTTGTGTGTGTGTGTGTGTTTTTTATTTGTTTTGTTTTACGTAATTATTAACGCAGTGCCTAAAACATATTTAAATCATTTCTGAAGGGCAGTACCCACCTAGTACCAAACTTTATAAAGGTTTTTTTTTTTGTAATGTCTCGTCTTAATGGCTATAATTTTGCAAACAGGGTTACCCAAACCATGAATATACAGCAGCATTAAATGAACGCAAATTGGTGCATGTCCAATTACTTGGAGACGATTATAGTTTTAAAAACAGGTTTTTAGGGGATACTACAGTTCATCATAGGACGGATTCCGTCTATTGTGAGTTTTTTGTTCCGAAACCTTGTTTCTTTCCACTGTGGTGAGCAGATATAAGAGCTGGAACATGACTTCTTTGTGTGACAATCAAAAGCTTACTGGCATTTCTTCAGTCCGCGGTCGGCTTTGAAGAGTACAGACCTGTTCCTGGTCTACTGAAGATTGTTGCGTTGGGCTCCAGAGGTAAGTGGGGGGGAGGTGGATGCGCAGAGGGTGGGCACAGGTTGGGGGAAGGGGTGCAAGACAGTCAATGAGGAACCATTTTTTTTTACAGTTTTTTTTTCTTTTTCTTCTGCAGCAAGATGATGAGGGACTTTTGCTATGCTGGGTGGGATCCCAGCTTGGCAGCTGAAAGGTTATTTTTTGGGGGGCAGCAGTGGAGCCAATGGGGGATTAGGCACCCCATCAGCCATGCCAACTTTTGCCACACTGGGGTGGGCTCCCAGTATGGCATCTTCTTCAGGAAGATGGCACAGGACTTTTGCCATGCTGTAGTGGGCTCCCAGCATGGCAGCTTATGACACTGGACTTTTGCCAGGCTGGGATGGGTGCCATGCCTCCGAACCACCCACAGCACACAGCTGCACAGGTGGCCAGGGGATCCTGTGTTCAAAGATCTACTGCACCTTTAGTGAATGACATTGGGGATCACTTGACCCCCACTGCATGGCATTCTAATATAGAGTTGCCTACACACCTCAGATATGTAGTGTGTAGGCAATCCAACCTGTCATGAAAAAGCCCCACTGCTTGTAAAATAACCAACTGGATTTCTAAAGCATTCCGAGATTAATATTAGTACAGTCTCGTCCCTTCAAACTGCTGCCTAGAGATAATTTGAAACTGAGAACTGAGTGTGCAACTGCTCACAGTATTTCATTTGTAATTTATTTTAGAAAGAAAAATCCATTTAACAACACGTGCACTCAACTTTGTATTGAAAATGCCGACTTTGGCCCAGTGGCACTGAGGGTTGAGGTGCTGGACGCATCACCTCGCACCATGCTAGTGGTCCACATTCAGGAATGAGCATGGGCTGCTGGGGGTCTGCAGGGAGGAGAAGGATTGAGCATCTGGAGGGCAGTTCTCCTCCAGGGAGGGGGGGCCTTGGCAGTCGGAGCTAGCCTGGCCCCCAGCAGTGGCTGTGGACTGGCACCCTGATGCTACAAAACTGGGTCAGGAGTGGCACAGTCACTTGATTGGGGTACACATGGGAGAGTGTGCAGCACAGTCACTGGCGTCATTGCATGTGCCACCCTGACAAAAATTAAATCAGAAAAAGCAGCGTCCCACAGAGGATGATGGAGGAGCTCACAGGCCCTGCACCTAGCTAGCGATAGCACAGGAACACTAGATCCAGTCTCAGAGGGGTGGGCCCCTCTGACCCCACCTGGGGTGTAAGCCCTGGGGCAACTACTGTGCCAGTTGGTGGATGCCATGGTGATGGGGCTGGGGCTCCCCCAGATTGTAAGCGCTGTGGGAACAAAGAGCATAAAATATAACAAAAAAAAGGAAATGCCTACTTCTACCCAACACTCAGTATTTTAATGGCAAGCTATCTCTGGAGTATAGTGGTATCTTTTCTTCTCCACACCCCTGTGCAAAGCATTTATAGGTGTCAAGGGGAAACCTCTCTCTTTTACCTAACTCCTATCCAACTAACTCAGGTGTCCAGTGACACCCCTTCCCAAATCCTGCCCCAATCTGTCGTCCCTTACACTGATTCTGGCTCTGGGAGTCAACCTTGGTGTCGATAGTAAAACATATAGACACAATACATGACAAAATGTCCAAACCTTTCAGGCAGCCATGGCTATTACTTTGGCTACCCCAGTCAGCTCCTGCCTTCCATCTCTACCCGATCTTGCCATAAAGAGATTGTGTTTTTCAAGTTGCTGAACTCCTGGCACTGTACCAGGAGTGAACACTGTCTCTTGATACCATCCTCTCCTACCTAGCCTGATCCCCCACAGACCCCAAAGGGCCATATATAACATGCCCACCTTCTGATCACAATTTATGTTTTATGGGGCCAATAGTGGCAAAACACAGGCTATAAACAAGAATACATCACGCTCACAATGCCTAAGCAGAAAGCTAAGACAAGGTATTTTGTAGCACATTATGGGAATGCACCTTAGCTATAAGTGATTGTGAGTAAAATAAATCAAAATAAATCTTTTTTTGCCTATGTGTCTTAGCTTTCTGCTTAGGCATTGTGAGTGCAAGCTATTCTTGTTTTGGTACTGTGTCTTTTTACCTTGTACACCGCATTACATATTTGTGACCCCTTTCTTGCTTTCCAGAAACAGGCTAGTCCATTCAGTTCCACTCTCAAACCCACAAAGCAAAATTCCATATTGGTGCTTAGTTATTTATTTGACTTTTTGTTGACAAGGAAGGGGAAGCTAGACAAAACTGCCTATTTTCTGCCTTGCTTTGGTGATGGTAGTGGGAGTACACATGCAAACCAACTGAAATTGAATCAGATTAAGCTGCCAGTGGTATTTTAAGTGAATGGGAGAAATTTTGCCAGGACACTGGGGAAATTCTCCCTACTCCTATTTACTCCTACCTATTTTTTTTTCATTAGATGTCTATTTGAGTATTTATAAGTTATTGTTTGTAGATATTGTTTTTGACTCTTGAATAAAAAAAAATTCCCCAACTCTTTTCAAGAAGTACCATGGGATCTTTAACATTCAGCTGAACAAACACCAAACCTGTCAGACAAAACCGCTGTTTAGCATCTCATCCACAGGATGGCACACTCAGGCAGTGCAGCATCCCCTTAGTACTGTACTCAGGTGCCACCATTTTTATGATATGTACCCAATCTTGGTGTGGGACTAGAACCCACAGCCTTCTGGCCCAGAAGCAAAAGTGCTACACATTGAACAAAGCTGACACCTAACTGACTGTAGCAGTGCACACCCAAGAGAAAGAGAGGGGTGGGAAGATTTGATCCACAGCAATGTCAGTACTGTAGGCATACTGATAAGTCTGTCTACCTTGCATCATCAGTAGAGTGAACTGCTCACCCCCTACCTCCTGAGTACAGGCTGCTGCAGTACACTGAACTAGCACTGATAACATGTGGATGGCTAAAGGATTGTCATATTCTATTTTTTCCTTTTAAATTGTTTTCCTTCCCAAGGCTAAACACCCCCCAAAAGGAAGATTACTCAGTATTAAGTTCTGAGTATCCTGTCATTTGTGGTATTTGGGAAATCAATATTCAGTAGTTGCACAACCCTAAAAGACAGAGTGAACAATAGACAAATATTTAGCTAATATACTGTATAGCAGGTTGAATTTGCATTTGGTATTCATAGTGTGATTCAACTTGATGAACATAGTGGCATCCAGTTGACTTAATGCACAACGCTTACTAGTAACAGAGAAAGCATTAGCAACAGCAGCCATGACTACGTGGGAGCAAATTGGATGCAAAAACAGAACAGAGCTAATGGGAACAGAAGACAGGCAAAAAAGTTGCACTGGAGCAGGTCTGTTGTGGATGGTTTGTGGGGACTGAGAACAAGCAAACGGTTGAGAATGGGAAGAGTTTTTTAAGATGAGAGTGGTCTGGTGGGTCAGAGAGAGAGAGAGAGAGAGCAGCCAAATGCAATTAAATGTAAGGAGAGAGTGCGAGCAGCTAAATGCAATTCCTGCTGATCCCTTTACTGCAACTCTGGTTTATGTTTTGTTTATTTGTGGGGGCTGAGAATGAACAGGATTGAACAAACCAAGAGCTTAGAGTGGGCAGAAGGTTTTTATTCAAGAAATGAGCAAGCATTAAATTAGTTGGGCAGGTTCTAACAGGACTGAGAGCGGGCTCAGCTTTGTTGGTCAGGTGGGACTGAGAGCCGGACTGAGAGTGGGCTGACAGCTCAAAGGATCCAAGAAAGAGAGCAACTCCTATTGCATCGTGAAGTGGGAAAAGCAGGCAAAGCAGGCAAAATGGAGTAAGCTATTTTTCTAACAGTGCCACAGTGCCATAGTGCCACAGACCGATGGAAAAGCCAGGAGAGAAAGCATCAGGGATTTGAACATTGTGAGGTTCTTTTCTGACAGTGCCATGGATCTGCATCTTTGATTTTACTGTTGTTGGTTTATTTTTATGCTGAAACTTAAATAAAGAGTTTTGACACTGGATAGCTGACTTGTGACTCGATTGTTTCCTGATCATTTTTGCTTTCTGGTTATTTTTGCTGATTTTTCTCAATAACAAAAACAGCAAAAAATAAATGGAACATGAAAATAATCTTCTATGCAGAATGCAGGCAACATTAGTGGACAGGCACACAAACTGATGGGGTAGGGACATGACAAAGAAAAGCATTGCAGGGCATAGCATTATAAAGAGGGTGGTTAATATGTAACATAGCCTACTTGTTGGTGCTGTGGTATCTAGCAATGTTCAGGTTTTTAAACCAGTGCTAGGAAGATTACTGAGGAAGAATTGCATTGAGGGTTGCACAGCATGGGCAGGAGTCTAACAAATAAGTTCAGGTAAAGTCATCATATTAAAAAACAAAGTCAGGCCGGCTTGACAGTGTAGCAGTAGTGCTACCATCTGCGGTGCTAATGACCCCAGTTTGGGAGCGAGCCAAGTTCATCAGAGGGTCAGCTGGGAGAAGTTTGGATTAGAATCCAAGACAGTTCTCCACCTCTGGGTGGAGGGTTTGTGGAGCCTGGCATTTGGGTGACACCTAGCAGAGGCTGGATGCACTACTAGCTAGTGACCATGCACTTAGGGGGAAGGCAGTGGCAGATGTCCATGGTGAATGCATGGAAGCATCCATGCCTTCATGCTGATGTCATTGTACATCCATGCTTTAGGGGAAATCACCAATGCAGGGAAAACCCAGTGTGGCAGCCCATTGTGAAGTCTCCAACCCCCATGCCAAATGATGCTGCAGCAGTCTCAGGCCAGCCTTGGTTGATCTCAGTCTCTCCCTCAGGAGCCCCACCATCAGGGGAAAGCTATGGCCCTTGGTCTGAAGCAGCTGTGGGGGTATACTGGCTGTGGGGCAGTGGACTGAGTTGGGGTACAACCCTGCTAGCAGTAGATAGCATAAATAGAGTTTAAAAATACAAGGTAATGAAATGAATGCACAAGATAGATAGATAGATAGATAGATAGATAGATAGATAGATAGTCCTACTGCCATTTGTAAACCACAGCCCAGTCGCTATTAAAGTGGGCCCACACCAAGACAAGGTCTAACCCAAGACTGCTCCACTTAACCCCACCAGGGCCCACTATCATGTCTCAACTCTCTTGTTATTCTGCTTAGCTATCACTGTGTCTAAGCCTACACCACTGCATTGCAAAGGATGTATGTAACCAACAGGATAATACCTGTATAGGTATGCACCAATGTATTGTAATGCCTGCACTGCTCCACTGCAAAGGATGTATATAACTGCTTAGCACTGCAAAGGATTTATGTAACTGCTTAGCTAACACTCTGTATAGGTACTCATCAATGTATTATAATGTTTAATCATGTTTGAACATCTACCGTCCAACTGGTTATGTAACGTTGTCTTTGCTGTACTACTGTCATGTCTGTATTTGTCATCTGATGAGGAGCCTTTGGAAATGCGTCTATGACTCAAAGGACTGTAATTCCAACATTCTAATAAATGAATAAAAAAGATAGATAGATGGATAGATAGATAGATAGATAGGTAGCTAGACAGACAGACAGACATACAGATAGACAGACAGGTAGATGCTGTAGATAGATCGATAGACAGACAAACAGACAGACAAATAAGTATACTAATTCAGATTTTTATCAGGGTACAGTGCAATATATTAATAAAACAAACACTCTTCTGTTTCTTACTTTTGCTTCTTACTAGACATACTTGCAATACTGATGATCATGTAAATTTATAATCATTAAATAAGCAAGGTGAACAATGAAACAAGCTCATGTATTTAATATCAAACCTTGGTGTGTCCTCCACTCCACAAAATGGCACTGTCATTGATGATTAGTTTCTGCCCTTGGTAGTTATAAGGGTCATATCTCCCAATTTTAACAAGTTTCCTGGCACCTTCTGAGTTTAGTTGCCAGTTTAGTACATCACAGAAAGGTGGTCCATCGCCATTCTCATCAAAAAACACCTCTTCACCAGCCTTGTTCTTAAAGTGAACATTCTTTACATAGTGAAAAAGCTAAAGAAGCAGAGATAGAACAAAAGATATACATTAACTCATCTACTACTGTAATTAGTGCAACTATATATTTTCCCAATAAAGCAGCAGTACAATAAAGGAAAAAGAGAGTTAGGGGAGACAAATGGTTTGGGGCAAAGATGCATTTCCAATATTTTTTTACTGGGACAATGGAGGGTGGCAGATGTTATACTGTGAGAGTGGTGGATGGTTTTAGTGTTGTTTTAAGTTTTTGTAAGCCACCAGAATGATCTGTGTAACCAGCCTCTGTCCTTTATCTCTGCCTTTAGCAGATCTAAGTTGAAATGTTCGTTTACAGGATGCTTCTAAAATACACATTAGCTAAAGATGACATATCAGAGCATGCACCTATTACTGTCATGAACTTCAAAATGATTAATGAAAAGACTTCTCCTCAGGCCTGCTTTCTTATACTTCTTAGTTTGTTTGAGCAAGTCTCAATTAAAGCATAATGATGGAGGGGAAGGAAGACTCTGTGACCAACATAACCTTTCTCTCACCTCCTCGGCCAGCCACCAACTGACAAATGCAAACTGCAAAGCAGTGTGGTTTCCATTTGTCAGTAGGTGGCTGGCTGAGGAAGTGAGAAGACAGCTGCATCGGTTGCCGAACATTTACTGGAACTTTGTAAGTTATTTTGCTATTATGTAGATCAGTAGGGTAGGGTGGGGACCAACTTGACAACAGGGAATACATCTGAATAAATAACTTTTTTTAGTCAAATTATCTAAGCCTTTCAAGTGCTCTGTAAGGTAACCTGCCAAGAAGGAAGGAAGGGGCTGAGCTGATCTCCAAGTGATGAGGGGATATTATTCTGTCTCACTTTCACAGAGATGAAGTAGTGTAGCATCAGTAAGCACATTTTGTATCTCCTTTAAGGACAAATTCTATGTACTTTTTCCACATGGACTATGCCTTTTGCAAAGGGCAAATCCTGAAAAGTTTATAAATTTTGCCACGAGGATGTGGAAAACATAGTGGAAAGAACTTGCTCTCCCCTATTGAACAATTTCTTACTGTCAATATAGTGAAAGTACATGAGCAGTATGGTACTGTATGTCAAAGCAGTAAACATGTATTTCCATATATCGATACATTGAATGTGCATTAAATCCCATTATATAATGGATACCTAAAATCCTGTAACCTAATTGGTCTTCTAGGGTTTTTATCCTTGGGTAAATCCTGCAAGAACTGACATCTGAGAAAATGCATTTGTAAAAAAAAAATCCAAACATATTTTAAGTTTATTTTACACATGGGTCCTTTGATAATTGCAATAAGGCACTCATGAGAGGTGTGGGTAAACCCCCAGTAACCCACACCCTGTCATGGCTTATTATTTCTGTATGCATGTTGACCTGACATCAAGCTTTCTTGAAAAGAGGAATATAGTCCCAATGGCTACATTTTTAGCAGCTAAAGATAATATCTTTGAAAGGAGCTTCAATGCTGTCTGCCTGGATATAGCACTCTGTAACTTTAGAACCATAAGTGCTAGAAACTTAGTTTTCTTTTTTAAGTAAAACTTGCAGTCAGGTCAACATGGTTGGGTCCTATCTATACAGTGTCCTTGTCTACAGCCAAATCTGGTAGTGCAATACAATATGTAAGTTGATACTTATAAGTTTAGATAAATATAGGAAAAAAAAATTATAATTATCAATTGAATACCTTATCAACTGGTCTGTCCTTACTGTCAAATTCTACAATATACAATATTCAAGTTGAAGTGTTAATGTGTGATTACAGTGTCTGTAGGTTGTTAATTAAGTGGTAGCACTGGCCCGGTGGTGTGGAGGGCTGAGGCAGCGATGCTTTATCTCCTGCCATGCCGAAAGCCCATGTTCACAGTGTGAATGGGTTGTCAGGGACCAGCCAGGGTGGGAGAGGATCGAGCATCCAGGGGACTGCTCACCTCTCCCAGTGAGGGTTGGGAACAGTGGCCGGCATATGTCTGACACCTAGCAGAGGCTAGGTATTTGGCATGCCAGGCCAATACAGCAGGGCATGAAGGCAGAGCAGCTGCTGGGCATGCTACATGTGGACACATGTGTGGCATGCCCATTGTTGCCATTGCACGCTCCACCACTGAGAAAAAAGGAAATGGCAGTCATAGTCGTGTGGCTTGATGGCTGTCTGCCTAATGCCCCATCTCTGAGTGAACCACCTGTACTGGATCCAGTCCTGCTGGGAGTTGGGGGCTCCCTGCCACCCCCCCAGGTGGTAAGCCAGGAGGTAGCAGTAGCAGGGTGGTGGCAGCCTGAAGAAAGAGGGGATGCCTGGAAAAAATGTAGGTGTCAACTGGGAGCCACGGGGAGAAAAAGTAAGGATACAAATTAAGGGTAGCACTTAATTGGGTATGCATTGTATATGACATTTAATCAAGAAATTAATCAGTTATATATCATTTAATTGGTCAGGTATATGAAGAACAGGCTGTCCATGGAGTGGGAGATGAGAGATGGAGGCAATAAAGGGAGCCATCCTCAGGGCATCAAAGGCAAGCATAAGAACAGTAGCTACAAAAAACAGGTTTAAGAGAACACTACGGTTCTCAGCTAGGGTCAGGGAAGTGGTAAGTGCCAAAAAAGAAGTCTGTCTATAAATACTATGAAAAGCAGTGGGAGGCAGAAAGGGAAGATTATCTACAGAAAAATAGGGAAGCAAAGAGGGTCATCAGGGAGGTGAAAGCAGACATAGAGCTGTGTGTCATGGAGGGGGTCGAGAAAGGAGATATTAGATATATCAGCAAAAAAAGGGGGGCATTGCATGGCTAGTTGAGGGGGGTAGGGTGTTAGAGGAGGATGTGCAAAAGGCCACCACCCTGAATGACTACTTTTGCTCAGTATTCCCTAAGGAGTACTGCGGGTCCATGCCAGAAATTGGCATCAAAGTGGCTGCTAAGGGAGTCCTGAAAATGAGGCAGCCAATACTTACGCCATTAGTTTGGGTGCATAATGACCTTCTTTGGGCGAGAGACAGTGGAGATGGGTCAATTCTCATCTTCCTACGTCTCTCCTCAGCATTTGACACAGTGGACCATGCTGTGCTTCTTGACTGCCTGAGGGAGTACTGTGGACTTGATGGCATGGTCATCTGCTAGTTTGAGTCCTACCTCACAAACAGGAGGCAACAGGTGGTGATGGGGAATTTCTCCTCCCCCGACTCTTCTGTCCTGCGGGGTACACCAGGATTCGGTGTTATTGCCAATGTTATTCACTGTGTATGTGCTGCCCCTTGGTGAGCTCATTAGGAAATACAACTTGGGTTTTCACTGCTATGCAGATGACACCCAGTTGTATCTTTCCTTTTCCCCTTGAATGTCTGATGTCATGGAGGTGTTAAATAACTGCCTCGCCAAGATCAATGACTGGATGTCCTCTAGCTGGTTGTGATTGAACCCTGATATGATGGAGGTACTGGTGGTGGAGTCGAACAAAAGGCATGATAGGTTAGCCTCTGGTGTGGCAACAGGCTTATTCCTGGGATCCACGCTACTGAAGGCTTCCTCTAGGGTGTGCGATCTAGGCATTTTCCTCAATGATGGTTTGACATTTGAGTCTCAGGTGTCTTCCACAATCTGAACTAGTTTTTACCATCTGAGGAATATCGCAGGATCAAACCCCTAGTTACACCTGGGTACCTCCCCACCTTGGTGCCTGGCTTTGTGATGTCCAGGCTAGACTATTGTAATGTGCTCTACTTCAGGGTCCCTGGAGGTACCCTCTGCCAGCTGCAGTAGGTGCTGCCACAAGGCTGCTGACCAGATTCTCAAAGTCCAGTCTTATCACCCCAGTATTGCATGAATTGCACTGGCTGTCAGTCAGTTGGGGGGCCTCTTCAAGGTGGGCTTGCTTACCTTTAAGGCCCTACATAGGCTTGGCTCTGGCTATCTGGCTGACCTTCATACACCTGCCATCTCTGTCCCTTCCCTCCAGTCCTCCTCTAAGAACCTCCTGGCAGTTCCCAGGATGCGGTTAAAAACTGCTGATGACAGGACCTTTAGTGTCACCAGCCCCGTCCTATGGAACTCTCTTCCACCAGCAGTCAGGGAGGCCCTTTCAGTAGAGGCCTTTGAACCCACCTCAGGACCCACCAATTTAACTTGACATTCCCAGATGTAGCTCTATAGGGTCTTAATTCTGCAAAGACAGTCTGTCAGGCAAATTATTCCTGCTTTACAGGAAATGCTTTTTATTTTAGGCTTGCTGTTTTATGGTATTTGTTTTTAAAATATTTATGTACTTCTGTATTTGTATATTTTAGTTTTTAGTTGTACGGCGCCCAAAGCCTCCAGGATTGAGTGCCTAACAAATGAAATTCGCCTTGCCTTGCCTTACCTACTAGCGACAGAGTCCTGAAAGGGCTGGCAGCCCTTAAGCTAGATAAGGCCCCAGGATCAGAGGGGTTGGATTGGAGGTTACTTAGGGAATTTACAGCAGAACTGGCTGAATCACCGGCTGGGCTTTTCAACAGCTCACTTAGGTCTGGGGAAGTTTCAATGGATTGGAGAATGGCAGTTGTTGTACCACTTCATAATGGGGGGGGTTATAGGGAGCAACCAGGGAACTATGGGTCTGTCAGTCTGACCTCCATCATGTGGAAGCTGATGGAATCACTAATGGAAGAGGACCTTGTGGACTACATAGAGAGTAGTGGGCTCCAGGATAGTAAACAACATGACGGTTTTGTGGCAGGAAGGTCTTGTCAATCGAACCTGATTTTTTGCTTTGACTGAGTGATCAAGGAAGTAGACAAGGGCCACACTGTGGATCTGCTGTTCTTTGACTTCAGCAAGGCTTTTTATTCATTACCTCACAAAAGGTTACTCAAAAAGATGAAGACCTGGGTCCGGCTAAAACCATAGTGAATTGGGTGGGTTGGCTAGAAGGGAGGCAGAGGGTGGTGGTCAACAGGGTTAAATCAGAGTAAAGGGAAGTTATGAGTGGGGTTCCACAGGGATGTGTCCTGGGTCCAGTCCTCTTCAACGTGTTCACTAGTGACATTGGTGAGGGAGTCCAGGAAAGGCTGTGTCTCTTCACAGATGACACAAAACTATGTGGGAGGGTGGACAGTGATGAGAGAATACGGGATATGCAGAAGGACCTACAAAAACTAGAGGGGGGGTCAAAGGTCTTGCTGTTAAAATTCAATGCCAAAAAGTGCAGGGTAATGCATCTAGGGAAAATGAACCCCAAGATGGAGTACTGGATGGGTGGAGTGAGACTTAGCTTTACAGATGAGGAACAGGATCTAGGAGTTATCATCAGTAGCTCCCTTAAACAAACCAGATATTGTAACAAGGCCTATAACAAAGCTAACAGGATGCTGGGACATAACAGGAGGGGTACTGATAGCAGAGGAAAAGAAATAATACTTTCCCTATACAGATCCCTTGTGAGGCCTCACCTGGAATGCTGCATCCAGTTCTGGAGTCCTCACCTCAGAAAGGACAGAGATAAGTTGGAAACAGTGCAACACAGAGTATCAAAAATTATTCAACACCAGAAGAGCAGATTCTATGAGGTGCACCTAAAGGCTTTAAATATGTACTCATTGGAAACCAGAAGGGAGAGTGGAGCTATGATAGAGATTTTCAAGTTCCTTAAAGGAATTAACAAGGAAAACTGTGGGGAATTATTTACTCTGAAAACCAACTTGAGGTCACATGGACACGAGTGGAAATGAACAGGAATGAGGTTCAGGAGGGACATGAGGAAGTACTTCATTATGGAAAGGGTAGTGGAACCTTGGACCAGTCTATTGGCAGAGGGGATTCAGGCAAGCATGGGATAGAATGAAGGGAAAAGTGATCACCCGGGGCGACATTTCCAGGGGGAGAATGGGTAAAAGACAGGGAGGGTTAGTACCCTGGAGGAACAATAGGTTCCAGGGAAGGTTCTAGGGATTAAAAGGAATATGGGCAGACTAGATGGACCTCTGGTCATTTTCTGCCATCATGGTCTATGTTTCTATGTTTCATGCATTAGAAACATTGAAACCTAGAAACTGATGGCAGATAAGGGCCACTGTGCCCATCCAGTCTGCCCATTTTTCTATCTTCATTTTTGCTGCAGACCCTTTTTGATCTCCAGTGCTGTCTCTCCCCCCCTTCCTTATCCCAATGATTCCCTTGTGCCTGTCCTAGGCATTTTTGAACCCCACCACTGTTTTCACCCCCAATACCTCCTTTAGAAGGTTGTTCTGGAAATCCACTACTCTTTCCATGAAGAAGTATTTCCTCACATCTCTTCTGAATCTGCATCCCTCCAGTTTCATAGCACGTCCCCTTGTTCTAGAGTGCTTTTTTCTCTAAAAAATACCCCCACCTGTACCTTATCAACCCCTATGAGATATTTAAAGCTCTCTATCATATCCCCCCTCACCCTTCTCTCCTCATGGGGCTTTTGATGCAGACTCTGCACTCTTTTGGTTGCCTTCTTCAGTACTATCTTCGCTCTGTCTATGTCATAGTTTTGTGTGAGAAACCTCTAATCTGGGGTTTATCTTTTGGGTGATGGAGTTTTCTTTGAAAGTTTACTGCAGTTTTACAGACAAGTACCATGTCTGAAACATGATTAAACACTTTAAACTTTTTTTTTAAATTCTCTGGTAACTGGGTAAGGCCCGCTGAGCACAAGGGCTTCCTGATGAGTCCCCAATAGTGCAACACTGGTTGTGCTTTGATTATGTCTAGAATAAAGTATGGGTTGGTGTGTGTAACAAGAAGTTTACACACACCTGATGGGTTAGATGCTACATAAACCCAGAGAGCAAAGCTCAAGGGGTTTATGAATAGCATCTAATCCTAAGGGTGTGTGTAAATTTCAAGTTTACACACATTGACCCATATTTTATTTTATATAATTACTGGGTTTCCTTTTTATTGCCTCAGCAATAATATAAAATAAAAGTAAAGACGTTCTGGTGCAGTCACCACCACAGTCAGGTTTTAGTGTGTGGTCTGGCTTACAGAGTTTTTTTCCTTAGTTGACAGCCCAGTTTTGTTTTGTTTTTTTCTGCAGGAGATATCTGCATTAAGTTACTTACTGCCAATTCCAAGTGGCGGTTTAGTGTCCTGGAGAAACAGAATGTGGCCAGCGGCACTGGTGTGAGAGCTATGGCAGGTGCATGCTTAGAGTAAGGGAACCTGTGCATGTGTTTGTCATAATAAACACTCCTTTATTACGGCCAGTTACACCACGGTTTCCTTATGGGAAAAAGTGAAACCCATAATTATGAAGTTTTTCCTTGCTTCTCCATTCCCCTAGCTGATCTTCTTGCACTATTAGGTAGCACATCATGGATGCACTTTTCACTTTTTTATGTGAGCATTACAATAAACTTTTTAAATGTTGAATTACTTGGTAGTGCTTGTGTTTTTGTGGAAATGTATTGCTCATAGTTATACTGAGCACACCTATCTGGGATGGTGCTATCTCTTAATATTTGCTCTGGCTACTAAGTACAAGACAATGCTTGTTGTCAGGGATGACTTGGGAGCTCTCGAGAGGTTAAGTGATTTGCTTAGAGTCACACAGTATGCAAGAGGAGGTTGTGGGAATCAAACCAAGGTCTATTGGATGTACCAAGCCCATTCACAGCTTGTTACTCTAACCTCTAGGCTATACTGTCAACAAAAAAATAAACTAAAGCACATGTAACTTTTCATCATCTTAGTTTTTTTTTTATTTAACTTAACTTGTTATTATTCTTTGGTAATTGGGTAAGACCCACTAGGCATAAGTGAGCACTACAATAAAGTTTTTTAATTTTGGATTATTCTAACCGCTAGGCTATACTGCCAGTGCTGGTGTTATAGGTTATAGTAAAACTGAATTTACAATGTATCAATACACTGAATTTATATTGACAAAACTTACCCTATTGACCTGATTCTAAGCTTTCATTTACAAAAAAATAAGTTTTTTTGACTTAATATCTCCAAAGTTGAGCTTTCTAAGGATTAGTTTAAAAAGGTCTAACTTTGGAACAATAATGTGAAGGGATTTATGTTTGTTTTTTTTTAAATGAAAACTTGGATTAAGGCCAACATGGCTAAAAAAGTACAAATACATAAATACTGTAAATAAAATGGCTGTATCCTTGATACAGTTTTGTTGAATTAATAATACACATTGATTTGCAACCATGCACTTTTAAACATAACGTTAACATTAAAAATGCATTTATATTTACTGATACATACTGTCATGCATTGGTGATGGTAAACTGATCTAAAGGACTTATCTTTGCTGACCTTACTCCAGGCTATTGTTTATTTTTTTTAATGTCTTTTTCCCTTTGGTTGCAGCCTGTGGGGCCTCTATCAGGCCTCCTGGCCTGATCCTGCCCACCTGTGGTCTCTCCATCCTGAGCCTCCTCCCCCCCTTCCTGCAGCCAGTACCCCCGGCTTGACTCCTCCAGGTTAAGACTGCCCATCTTCTTGGGTGCTGTCTTATAGACTGGTCAAGCTGCAGGTGAGGGCCCAGGTGGAGGAACTGGAAGGCCGGGTGGGTGATATCTGGTGGTGGGCATGGGGGCCAGGTGCTATCACCTACCTTGCAGAGCTGGTTGTTTCCTTGTTCTGTTGCACTCTTCCCCCTCCTGAGCATGGCATACAATGATGCCATGGTGGACAGCAACCCTGCTGGTGTCTGCCATGCTTCCCCACATCTTTGTGTCCATTTTCTGCAGCACCCCCGATCTCCTCTGGGGGTTGCTGGGACTCTGGACAGTCCTGTAACCCTGCCGCTGAGAGAGGAGAGCAGTCTGTCAGATGCTTAATTGTCTACCTCCCCTGCTGACCCCTGGTGCCTGAGCTCGTTCTTGAACTCGGGCCGCCGGCACAGCGTGAGGTGTGGTGTCCAGTGCCTCAACCCTCGGTGCCCCAGGCCGGCCAACTCCAAGCTATTATTAAACTAACATTTCTGAGGTTAGCCATTCTAAAGATATTTGGTTTGCAAATGGTGAACTTTGGAGAAGTTAGGGCTCAATTAAAGCTTGAAGTAAGGCTTACATTACTGTGTCCATGCATCAGTAAATATATTTCTTGCTAGCAGCTGTGGCACATGTGACCCCCTCTCATAGAACATCATAACTCATCATGAGCCACATCTATACATCAGTTGTTGGTGTGGGGCCTATGGGAGTACCACAGCCATTAGTGAACAGTAGGTTGGTTCAGTAGATTATACAGAGTCATATAAAGAGAAGATGGAGCTGTTGGGCTGTGTGCCCATAGTTCCCCATTTGTTGTAATATTGTAAAACACTACCCAGAGCCAGATAAATATCTAGTCTATTTTTTATCTCTATTTTGTTTTTACTTTTACTAACATCTAATGGAAGGGAGTTCCATGGGTATACCATCCTAGTAAAAAAAAAAAAAAAACGGCATTTTCTTGTATTAAAATGTTTTTCATAGATTTGTACAGTAGTCAGTGTCCTCTTGTGTTGTTTGCAAACTTAAATTCAAAATCCATTTACTTGAACAAGTATTCATCCCTTATAACATCAAACATAAGTAAAAGATCACCCAGTAACCTTCATTGTTCCAGGGACATAAGGCTTGGTTGATTCAACCAATGAATGTATATGGAATGTTTTAGTATGTTTATTGTTTTGTTTGCACGTCTTTGGAATTTTTTCATTTTGTTTATACCTGTTTTCGCATATGGAAACCAAACTTGGGTGGCATAATCAAAGTGGGGACATACATAGGCTCTCTACAAAGGGAAGATCACTTTGTTGTATCTAGGTTTAATATTCCTTTTTATTGCCCACACTATGCTGTTGGTTCTAGATATCATCATATTACATTGGATTCTATTCTCTAGGTCCCTTATTACATTAACCCCACATCTTTTTCATTTGTGGTTCTGGAGAAGATTTTATTACTTAATGTATATTAGTGGCATAGGTTATTTTCCACAGAGTGCATAACCCTGCACTTATCAATATTGAACTTCATCTCCCTACTGATAGCCCACTGATGTATGTAGTCAGTGTCCTGCTACAAAGAATAGTGGTGTTCTAATGTAACACATGGGCCACAAAGCTTGGTGTTATTTTCATATTTAATTGATCAACTTTGTGAGCATGACAAGAAGTCAGAAATAAATACCTAAAATATTAATGGGCCCAGGACTGAACCCTGTGGGACACCACTACCCATGGTTCTGATTGGAAACCAATTACCACCACCCTCTGTGTTCTATTTTTTAGCCACTGTTTTTTCCAGTTTGTAAGCATTCTATCAACTCCTTCTTCTTCAATTTTTTTAACTGTGACCCAATGAGGCATCAAATGGAAGACCTTACTAAAATCTAGACATATAATATTGCATGCAATCCAACTATCAAGTAATTTGCTGAATTTCTCATAAAAGCAAATGAGGTTTGTAGTACATAGTCTTCCCTTGGTGAAGCCATTTTGTTCTTAATCAGTATCAGAGGTACATGTGTTAATTTTCTCTTTTATAATTCCTTCTAATAATCTACTGCATACTGAGGTAAGGCTTATCAGTCTAACATTTCTAGTATTTGATTTGTCCCCTTTTATAAAGATGGGGATGACACTGGCCTCGAATCAATCTTCCAGAATGATTCTAATGTTAAGAGATTTCTCATAGAAGTATTGTAGTGGGGTTGTAATGAGATCAGAGGTTACCTTTAGGAAAATACTGAGATTATATCAGTGAAGATGTTGGTTTTCCTCCATATTTAGGGAGACTGGTCCCTGCATAAGGGAGAAGGAGGAGGAAGGCAGTCAGGAGACCTCGTCATCCCGCAGTTCACTGCATGCACTACAAACATGCAAACACACAACTTAAGTGTGGCACCAGTGGTTATGGGACATACAGAATAAGGCTCTACACCAAAATCTGGTAGTTCGAAGAGTGGTAGTTATTGATGTGCTCTAGGAAGCAATAATCTCTGTGGCAGTAAACATACAGGGAGTCTTCATCTCACAGGGCAGAATAATGATACAACAAACACTATTTGTTCATTTTGTTTGTGAGTGTGACTATTAACTGCAGTGTTGGTTGTGCTGCTAATGAAATTCATGTAACTCACAGCATTAGTTATTCCCTCAACATCAGTGAGTCAAACAGCAACATGCAGTGCACAGTCCAGTGAGTCATACAGCAACATGCAGTGCACAGTCCAGTGAGTCTACTTATTTCAGCAGATGATGCTGTCTCCTGGCTCACTCCCTGGCAAGCGGTCCACATCTGCATCACCTTTCTCACTGCTATTGTATTTTTTTGATGCAAACACTTGCTCTCTGTGAACTTTACAGAGGCCACCACAACTCATTTCACATAGACCCCTGAGCAGCCATCAGATATTAATTGGTTCTGGCCACTATGGACCTGGACTGGATTTCAACCAGTGACCTAGAAGCAAAAGGCTCCATAACCTGCTACTAGTTCACTTTGTAAATCAGATTGTCTTTTTAGCATGAAGACCATTATGAAAAATATAAAGAGCCCCAGATTCAGAGCAAGTCATCTGTGCCACACAGACAGAAGCCCTGTGTGGTGATTAGTGGATGGGTAGCACAGGGTTATATTCAGACAGTTAATACTCTCCACCTGGAACTCTCTGTCTGAATATGCGGCCATGCCAGTATAGCACATAGCTTATTGATTTATTTAGGTTTGTTTACAATTTTTGTCCATGAAAGACACATTAAGCTGAGGCTTGTTTCTAGGTGCATCCTGGGAGCACAGAGAAATTAAAGGATACCTAAACAACATTTTGACAACAAACTATTCAAAAATCTGACTTCATAGGGGACTAATGGAAAGGTTGCTGTATTCATTAATGCAAAAACTACATTTATATAATTTACCTAAATGTGGTTCAAAAGCATTTGAAAAATGTAGAATCAGCCTTCCAATTTCAAAAAACTGCCTTACCTGCTTCCTAAAATAGCAGCCAAATGTGTTAAGTGATGACATAATTGGAGCCATAGTCAGAGAGCTATTTGGCTCTCTATATAATGCTAACTAGTTCTTTTTTCCCTTTGTATAGAATTGTTGCACCAAAATGGTCAAAACCATGTGCAAGTCATGAGGGGAACACAGACATAGTGATAGAGGAGAATAGAGTGAGGGAGGGTCTGCTGGCATTGAAAGTGGACAAATCACCAGGCCCAGACAGAGTACATTCAAGGGTTCTAAAGGAATTAGCTGAGGAGCTGGCAGGACCACTAGCAGACCTATTTAGTAGTTCACTAGAGTCAGGCATGGTACCACAGGACTAGAGAATAGCACATGTAGTGCCCCTTCACAAAAGTGGCCCCAAGATGATCCAGGGAATTACAGACCTATCAGTCTGACCTCAATTGTGGGCAAGCTCATGGAGACGATACTAAAAGAAAGGTTGGTGGCATATCTAGAGGAGCATGGTCTCTAGGATGAAAGGCAGCACGGGTTCATGGAGGGGGAGATCAAGTCAAACAAATCTGATTGACTTCTTTGACTGTTCACTAAGACAGTAGACAGGGGCCAAGCGGTAGACATCCTCTATCTTGATTTCAGTAAGGTCTTTGACTCTGTGCCTCACAAAGGGTAGATCAGAAAGTTGGTGGATCTTGGAGTTCGGGAGAAGATGACCAGATCGGTGGAAAACTGGCTGAGGGACGGAAACCAGAGGGTGGTTGTAGGGGGAGAGTTATCTGGCACCAGAAAGGTACCAGTGGGGTCCCACAGGGCTCTGTGCTGGGACCGGAGTTGTTCAATGTCTTTATCAATGACACTGGGGATGGCATTAAAGGCAAAATGTGCCTATTCACAGATGACACCAAGCTCTGTGGGAGAGTGGACACAGCTGAAGCGATACGGGACCTACAGGAAGATCTGGAAAAGCTGGGGAGGTGGTCCAGGATCTGGCAGCTTGGCTTCAATGCCAAGAAATGTAATGTTATGCATATTGGAGCCAAGAATCCCAGGACAGAGTATTACCTAGGTGGAGTCCGAGTAGCTGCATCAGAAGAGGAGGAGAAGGGCCTGGGAGTAATGATCACTAGTGACCTGAAGCACTCCATGCAGTGCAAGAAAGCAGCAGCAGCAAAGGCAAACAATATGCTGGGATGCATAGCTAGGGGGATCAGTAGTAGGAGAAAGGAGGTTATATTACTCTTGTACAGGTCACTGGTAAGGCTGCATCTACAGTATGGAGTTCAGTACTGGTGCCCACACCTCAAAAAGGACATTAACCTGCTGAAGAAGGTCCAGAGGAGGGTTACAAAGATGATAGCTGGTCAGAGGCCAAGACATATGAGGAGAGGTTGAGGATACTGAACATGTACTCCCTGGAAGACAGGAAAGTGACAGCATACATGATTGGGACATTCAGGTACTTGAAAGGGATAAATAAGGTTGATAAGGAGAGTATCTTTAAGCTGAGTGGCAACCACATCATGAGGGGGCACAGTCTTAAGCTGAAGGGTGGGAGGTTTAGGAGGGAGGTCAGGAAGCACTTCTTCACAAAGAGGGTGGTGGACACTTGGAATGCGCTACCGGAAGAGGTCATCTCGTTGAAGACAGTGGGCAGCTTTAAGAGAGGCTGGGATAGGCATAGGAGGAATGTAAGAATCATGGGTAGGGAGGATGGGAGGAGTGGGGAGGGAGGGCAGGGACAATAGCTCAAGCTGTGGACCCTGCAATATGAGCAGACTTGATAGACCAAATGGCCTTCCGCTGCTGGCTTCTTCGTATGTTCATATGTTCATATTATTTTGATCAATACACATGTTAGGCTACGTTTCTGCTCATTTTGTTTACCTTAACATGCTGAAATTGTGTTTAAACCCACCCGACTCTCTCTTTGGCAAACTGCAGTGCAGTACAAATCTTAAATAACCTGGTGGTCTGGTGCTTATGGTGGATACAGGATATTACAATGGGAGTGCTGGGGTGGTGTTTTTGACAGAACCTACAAATGTAATCCATAGTTTTGAATGTAAACATCTGTACAATCAATACATCAGACTTCTTCAACAAAGTGAAATGCAGCAGCAGCAAGCAGTTAAGTTACATGGGGGGGTGCAGCTGCACCCTTCACCACCCCCTAGATCCACCACTTGTTTGTAGCAAAGTTCTTGTGTAGTCCAATGCCAGAGTTCATACTTTCTCGGAAATCAAAAATATGCTGGTCTAGTCTTCTTTTTCCATGAGAAAAATAATAATACGAAGAATCAGCATTTATATAGTGTTTTTCATATACTTTGTATCCCAAAGTGCTTTACACGCAGTGCTAGAATGGTAGTGAAGTGACTGAATGTGTAATGGCAGCCATTTCACACATTAATACCCACACACAGCCTTGGACAATTGCCTGAACTGGTTTTATTGGAAGGGGAATGTCGGCCAGGACAATGGGGTCAGGTAGTGATCACGGTGCTGACAGCCCCACATCTTATATCTCACAGTGATCTGCTCATATTTTTCCGTTTCTGTCTTCCCACTTCCCTGAATATAGCAGTACCTTGAAGGAGTGACCTTCTCAGTCCCCTTCAGGTATTCATTCTTCACTCCTTCTCCCCACACCAAAAACAGGTGAGCTTATCACCCTTCTGCATCATGAATGCAGGTAGTACAGTCCCCGGGTTTTTTGACATATCAAAAATAAACAAATCTTTCCAGTAAGTCAGGCTGATAGCAGCAGGGAACAAGAGGAAAGATGGGCTTTCCTATCCTTGAAAGATCTAGGCTACCTTTGATTAGGCACCATTAAATGACAGGTGTGCGCATCATTGTGCATGTCATTTAATAGTACTTAATCATCGGTGGCATAGATCCTATATGGGTAGGAACACCTATTTTTCCCCTTGTGCCCTACTGCTATCAGCCTGGCTTACCAGACGATCATGTTTATTATTAATATGTAAAAATAACACGAGAGACTGTACTGACTGCATTCATGATGCAGAAGGGTAGTGAGCTCACCAGTTTTTAATGTGGGGAGCAGGAGATAAGAATGAATGCCAGAGAGGGACTGAAGAGGTCATTCCAGTAGGGTACAGCTATAGTCAGGTTAGGGGAAACCAGAAAGGGGGACGTTGAGCAGATCATTGTGAGATCTGAGATGTGGGGCTGCCAGCACTGTGATCATTACCTGACTGTGGATGAGAGCAGCCAGTGGTGACAAATACTCAGAGTGTCAGGGCTGCACCTAAACTGTTACTTGAATTCAGTGTAGGGAAAATATCCTTTGGTGGGGGGATGTTGACGTTTGTTAGGACAGTATCGAGGGAGCTGTGTATGGCTCATTCAAGATTTGGAAGGGTGGTAGCCAGCCAACTCACATTGTGGAGTAGGGTACAGAAGAATTGCTGCGAACTGTCCTGCAGGGTTCTGCAGATCACAAGTAAAAGAGAAGACCGACACTGGAAGTCAGGTGGATTCGCTCAAAACCTTAGTATGCCTCTCCTGCTAATAATATTGTTGTCCATAGTAAGTGCAGCCCTTATGAGGTCAAGAACAGCACTTTATTTTGGTGTGTCCTGATGCTTATTGCTTGGCCCTCAAGGAAGATCTAGTTGTTGGTTAATGAGGTGGGGGAAAAACACAACAGGGGCATTATACACACTGCCTTCACTGTGCAGAAGGGTGGTGATCCACTCAATGTTTACTGTGGGAGCAGAAGTCAAACATGGAGAAAGTGGACTGGGGAGTGATTTGGAAGGCAATTTTTAACAGTGCCTGCTGATGAAGCGTATCGGTATAGGTGTTCACAACTCTCTGAGGTACAAGATTACAATCTGAGTCGTGATAATTCTCTTCATGAGACCACAAGCTCATATGCAGCCCCAGGCAGTACTAAGGACAGTATATAGATGGTGGTGTGTTCAGCAGAAGGCAGGCTAGGAGCAGGGGATTCATGTGGAAAAAGACTACAAGAGAAGCTTATTTGTGGATTACAAAGAAAGCATGAGCTCTGGAATTGGATTAGACCTGTACCTCACTTCCAATTTCAGGGCATCACATAACCACTAGGTCATCAGGTATATGAAGTGTTGTACTATACTGTAGTTTGCCAAATAGAAAGTTGGCTGGATTACAAAATATTTTAAGCAAGTTAAAGTAAACAAAATGAACAAAGTCATAGCCTAACATGTGTACTGATCAAAATAATTTAACACATGGTGCTGATCATTCTGGTGAAGCAATTCAAAACTAAGGGGGAAAATAGAACTAGTCAGCACTATAGGGAGTCATGTGGATCTCTGCCTCTGGCTCGAATGATGTCATCATGACTCATCACATAACACACTTGGCAGACATTTTATGGGGGCAGGCAAGGCTGCTTTATGAAAGTGAAAGTCTGATGTTTACATTTTTCCAAAGCTATGAAACTGCATTTATGTTATTTACATAAATGCAGTTTTAGCATAAATGTACCTGTAAACAGCAGCCTTTACTTTACCTCGTTATGAAGCCAAATTCTGGAGTTTGCAGTTTTAAAAAAACTGCTTGTTTAGGTACCCTTTAAGTGACTTGCTCAAGCTCACATAGTGTGCAAGTGGTGGCTATGGGATTCAAACCCTGTTCTACAGGTTTGCAGCTCAGTGATCTTAACCACTACACTGTACTGCTTTCCACATAGTGAATATGCACTACACGGACACAGCCCCAGACTGAATATGGTTTTTAGGTTGTATATGCCTTAGATTCAGTATACACAACAAAGATGCTACCAGCAAAATATGCTCCAAGGCACCATTGCTGCTTTTATGTTTGCAACATGAAATTAAACCCTTGCCAGTTTGTGTATAGATTTTGTTTCATTTACATTAAATTTCTATTACTCGCAATTAGATTGGGATGGGGCAGGGTGTTATTACTGATTTATGACAGGGTTCTTGCAATGCAAAAGCAAGTTCAAAGGTTTACAAAATATATCTGATTATCTAGAAAGACATACTTCCAGATTGTCTTACAAAAAAAAAAAAGCATTTGTCAATGCCGAATGTTTGCTTGCTGATATTAGCATTACACATACAGGAGTTAGACAGATGCAGAATAGGAGTGACAGTGAAGTACTGAACTCACGCCAATCCCACTTTCACCCTGCAGAAATGGACAGGCATTGGGGTGTGCCTGTGGGTCATTGCCCATAATGCTCATGGCATTTCACCTCACCCTATCCTGTAGACACCAAAAAGTGTTGAGGTGTGCCTTGGGGTGTTCGGCTTCACAGTCACCCCATTTCATAAGGATATACACTGAAATTGGTGCAGTACAGGAGAATGGGGTGAAGTCCGGGGCTGAAGAGTGCAAGGCACACCTCAATGCCTGTCACTGGCTTCATGGTGGGGTGGGATGGTATGAGCATTATAGCCAGCGATCCAAAGTCACAGTCACACCTCTGATGTCTGTCAGTCTGTACAGGATAGGACGTTATGGTTAGAAACCCTAACGTCCCGGGCGTGTGTTGGCATTTGCACTACAAATTTTCAACATGGCCTTTTTGTGACCCCCACCTCATGAAAGCATTTGGGACCTCTTCTCATGAACAGTGGCACTGTGATTTTGTTAATGTGTCCTGCACTTTGAGTTCCCACAGCAACCGTGCCATTCTGCATCAGATGTGCAAAACACAGATCAAGCAAGATGTGAAGAATGACAGCTGTACTATTCATAGTGAGGTATGAAGAGATGGCAATGTTGAAAATCTGTAGTGAATATATTAAAAATGCTCGAAGTTCTGAGCATACGTGGAAACTGTGCAACACATGCTTGTACCACAGTTATTTAGTGGAATTATTTCACCACATTTTCAACATAGACATTTTGTGACCTCTGCGCCATTGAGCACCAGATGTGCAAATGCATATTTTGGGCAGGATATGAAAAATGACAGCTATACTGTTCATAAGGAGTTGTGATAAAATGCCAGTGTTGAAAATCTAAAGTGAAAATATTATAAATTTGTGAAGTTACGAGGGTGCATGGAAACTGCGCAACACATGCTTGTAACACAGTCATTGTATGGACTTTTGTCACCAAATTTTCAATATAGGCATTTTAGGACCACTGCTCATCAACAGTGTCACTGTGATTTTCTTAATCTGTCCTGAACACTGATTTCCCAAAGCGATTGTGCCATTCTGCGCCAGGAGTGTGAAAACACATTTTGGCCAGGATGCAAAAAATGACAGCTGTACTCTTTATTAGGAGGTGTGGAAAAATGCCAATGTTGAAAACTTGGAGTGAAAATATTACAGATTCATGAAGTTATGTGCATGCATAAAAACTGCACAACACATGCTCATAACGCAGTCATTTATTAGAATTTTTTCACCAAATTTGCAACATAGGCTTTTTGAGAGCCCATCTCATGAACAGTGACACTGTCATTTCATTAATCAGACTGGAAAGGTGATTCTGTGCAGTGACCACAAAATAACCTTCAGAGAAAAATAACAGGATGACAGCAACAGAATTCATGAGGTGGGGTCCCAAGAATCCTATGTTGAAAATTTGGTGCCAATATATGAAAAAATGGCCGACATATACACCAAAGTTTGAAAACAAAATGTATGCCATTATACAGCTTAGCGACATTTCTTTAGTTCATGGTCGGCTTTGAAGAGTGCAGACGTGTTCCAGGTCCACCGAAGATCATTGCACCGGGCTCTGGAGGTAAGTATGGGGTGAGGGTGTGTGTGGGATGTAGAGTACGCAGAGGGTAGGCGCAGGTTGAGGGAAGGGGTAATGGGGCTCAATGAGGGACCATTTTCTTTTTTTACTTGATTTAAAATTTTAAAAAAAGACATTGCGAGACACTTTTGGCACACTGGGGTGGGCTCTCAGCATGCCACCTGGCCGGTGTTTGTTGGGGAGGTGGGTACTGGTGCCAACAGGGATTGCGCACCCCCCCGGCGTCAGCCATACAGTGTGGTGGGGGGGAGTGGGAGCACATGAACCAAGGTGGATTGGGCACCCCCTTAGCACATAACAAATGGGGGATGCATCATGCTGACGGGGATTGGGCTACCCTGTCAGCAAATTAAATGGGGATGGGGAGCATGCCAACAGGGGGATTGGGAACCCTCAAGCTGGCTTTCTTGGGGACTCTGAGGTGGGTGGCGAGAGCCACTGCTGGCTGCCATGTTATAAGAAATGTTACACTAGGCAAGGCACTGCCCTGCAATGACGGGTCACTCCCTCATTGCAGCGGTGGATTCATTTCAAGTTGGTGGCATGCTGGCTGAACTAGTGTCAGCAGCAGCATGCCACCACATTGGGGAAAGCGGGCCAAGCCTCAAAAGGCACTGGGGCATTGGCACCTACAGTGCTACACCTCAAAACCCTACTTCTCTCCTAAGCTGTCACGAAATGTTTCTTGTGCATGCGTGCAAGCAAACATAAAAAATAGGTTGTTCTTACTTGCCATGGCTCAAAATCATCACCATTTGCACATGACCCATTAACAAATGGTCCTTCACCAGGTTTGCATAAACATAGATTATGTAGCGCATGTGCCAATGCATTCACAGCAATGTACATATTGTAGGTATGTCTGAAATCTTCTACTTCAAAAACAACAGGATCAAGTGTATCTAGTGGCTCTTCTCCTGTACACAGAACCGTTTCTCCAAACTTTCCATTTTCTGTGCTCATTTGATTACTTCCATTATTTGGCCACTTACAGTTAAATGCATGCTCCCAGAACTGTTTGATATATATATCATTTGGATTCTTGGAAGGTTGGATGTTATAAAGAAACTGCTTAAAGCCTGAAATATTACCACTGTTGATTGTAATTCCCACAGTGCCATTTAAAGTCTTCAGAATTTCTTTCTTTGAAAAGATGGAATCAATTACCCACATTGAAGTTGCTATCCAAACTTTTCCAGTAATGTTCTGCTTGTACATTTCCTCCATTATAGAATTCACTTGTGTTGAGAGGATATAAAGCACAATTACCTTGGCTGAAGATCTCTTAATCAACTCAACGGTGGAGAGTAGCTTATCTCTGGGAATATTTATTGGAAGGATTTCGTAAAATTCTACACAAATCCCAGAGTTCACAAGCTCTGCTTTCAATTGCTGGCTTCCCAGAATAGCAAGATCACTGTCTGCATAAAGGATTCCTACCCAGGTCCAGTTAAAGTGTGCAATAAACTGTGCTAGAACATAGGGTCCAAAATTGCTGCCTGATACGGTCCGAACAAATGAAGGAAACTGGATTTTGTCACTTAGTTTGGGTAATCCTGCTCCATGACTTACCTACATATTTAGGACATACTTAAAATTAACTAGCTAGATATATTGCATATTTAAAGTTATTACACAAGAAGGGTTCCTTTTATTTTAAACACACAACAATATCTGTTGTATACAATTTCTTCAATTTTTTTCCAATAAAAAGTCACACATTTTATAAACACTTTTAAAAATAAATGGTCCAGCAAAAGATATAGAATAGGGATGCCTGGGTGAAATGTATTTAAGGCAGGACACCAACCAGGCAGCGTGCTTTAAAAACTCTGGCTATAAATATGATGGCTAGCACACTTGTTTCCTTTTTTAATTGCTAAAATATAAAAGACACTTGATATTGTACAGTACCTGAAATTACCTATGCAGATGCTTGATATAGCGTAGTCAATGAAATGAGACAGGAAAAGGCAATGAACTTCACTGTCATGTGCTAAAAAGAGCAAGAGAAGGAGACTGTTATGGTTCTCCAAGGATGTAGCAGAAAAAGTAAAGGAAAAGAAGCAGGCATTGTAAGGTACAAGTCAATACAGAGGAAGGAGGACTGGGAGAGTTATCAAGAAAAACAAAGAGAAGGCAGGGAAGGCAGTCAGAAGGGCAAAAGCAAAAACAGGAAAATATCGCCCAATCAGCAAAAAAGGGGGATAAAACATTATTTTGGTCCATAAGCGAAAGGAAGAAAAGGAAGGTATGAATATTGAGACTTAAAGGGGAAAGGGGGAAGTGTGGAAGAGGACCAGAAGAATGCAGACATATTGAACAAGTACTTTTGTTCTGTATTTACAAAAAAAGGGGTTGGTGACAGGTCACAGATAGTGGAGAAGGGTATTAAGGGAAGGAAAGTAGACTCTAGTACCTTCACAGAGGATAGAGTCCTCGTGAACTAGAAAAAATAAAAGTGGACAAGGCAATGGGCCCAGATGGGGTCCACTCCAGGATACTAAAAGAGTTAAGGGAGGAACTGGCTGCACCTCTGATGACCTTGTTCAATCTATCACTAGATATAGGGGAAGTTCTGGGGGACTGGAGGAAGGTGAACATGGTCCCACTACACAAATGTCGGAACAGAGAGGAGGCAGGTAATTATTGACTAGTCAGCCTGACCTTGGTAGTGAGCAAGGTTATGGAAACACTGCTTAAGGAAAGGATCAGGGAATACCTCAATACCAATGGATTTCAGGATACAGGCAGCATGGGTTCACAGGGGGAAGATCTTGTCAAACTAACTTGACAGACTGTTTTGACTGAGTCACCAAGGAGGTGGATCAGGGAGGAGTGGTGGATGTAGCCTACTTGGATTTCAGTAAGGCATTTGACACCATTCCACACAGAAGACTTGTAAGCAAACTGGGCAGCTTGGGAGTGGGACCAAAGATAGTCAAATGGGTACAAACGAAGTTGGCTCAGTAACAGAACACCAAGAATGGTAGTAGGTATTCACTAGGAAAAAGGTAAAGTTACCAGTGGTGTGACACAGGGGTCAGTACTGGGACTAGTACTGTTTAATGTCTTTATTAGTGACATAATACAGGGGCTAGAAGGAAAGGTATGTCCGTTCGTTGATGACACAAAGATCTGCAACAGAGTGGATGCTCCAGGGGTGTGTATGGAAAGAATAAAGGAAGATTTAAAAAGGCTGGAAGACTGGTCAAGGGTTTGGCAACTGGGATTCAATGTCAAAAAGTGTACAATTATCGGGCACAGAAACCCAAGGGCATTTTAACAGTTAAGGAGGACGTGTTAACAACCACAAATCAGGAAAGGTATCTGGGGGTCATACTTTCTGATGACCTGAAGGTTGCAAAGCAGTGTGATAAGGCAGTAGGACAGGCTAGTAGGATGCTGGGTTGCAGAGGGAGGGGTACTAACAGCAGAAAAAGGGAGGTAGTTTTAACCCTGTATAGATCTATGGTGAGACCCCACCTTGAGTACCGTGTCCAGTTCTGGATGTCCCATCTCAAGAAGGACATAAAGAGGGTGGAGGTGGTGCAGAGAAGTGCAACCAAGATAGTGCAGGGAACAACCAAGATGGTGCAGGGACTGCACTGGAAGCCATATGAGGAAAGACTCATGGAATTAAATTTGTACTCGCTGGATGAGAGAAGAGAAAGGAGAGATCTGATTGAAACATTCTAATACCTCAAAGATATAAATAAGGTACAGGAGGGTGGCATATTGCACAGAAAGAGATGTTTAAGAACAAGGGGGCATGATAGGATGCTGGAAGGGGGAGTCTTAAAGGGGATGCAAGGAAATGCTTCTTTATGGAAAGGGTAGTAGACACCTGGAACAGACTCCCAGCAGAGGTGGTGGGTACTGAAGCAGTAGCGGGTTTCAAATGTGCATGGGATAGGCACAGGGGGACCTTAGTAATGGATGAGGCGGAGGTAAGGCTATCGATCACTTAGGCTCTATGGTGGCACAGTAGGTAGTGACTTCAGGGCAGACTAGGTGGGCCAGGTGGGCCTTTTCTGCCAACAGATTCTATGTTTCTATGACATCTACCAGTAGTAATGACATATTTTGTGGTGCTGTCAATATCAAGCCAGAGCAGCTGATACCTCCAGGAGAACTTAAAAAAAAATAACAATGGGACACAAGCTAACTTACATTTTACACTTGCTATGTATTGTTCTCCTCCATTATTTATTGCTGAGGCCATTTACATGAAAACAGGATTTCTGTTCCTCAAGGGATCATCTGTCTCAATTGAGTATTCCCCACCTGAGGTTTCAAGTTTCAAGTTTATTGTTCAACTATTTTAGTCATTACAAAAATAAACACCTGAAACAAAGCAATATCACATTACAAGTACAACATAGAAATAAATACATGTACTCTACAATGGGCAAATATGCGTAACCATCACTCACTAGGAGCAGAACACAAAGGGTAGATTGAACCAATCAGTCTAAATCGGATTTCAAGGAAATGGGAAGGCTCCTTAAGGAGCATTTGGATGGGATTGGGTCAGACATGGACGCTGATAGTAGGTGGGAAATCATCAGGAGAGGGGTGCAGGATGCTACCAGCACCTGTGCAAGAGTAAGACGAAAATGCGGTAGGGCCCAAAACCCTGTTGGTGGACCAGGGAGGTCCAGGAGGTGGTGCGGGAAAGAAGCAGCCTATAAAAATTCAAGTGCTGAAGGAGTGAAAGGGATTGAGGGGAGTACGAGCTGATGGCTAGAAGGGCCACTAGAGTGGTGAGGGCGGCTAAGGCAAGGAAGGAGCAGAAGCTGGCCAGGGAAATTAGGAGAGGGAAAAAGGTGTTCTTTAGATACATTGGGGAAAGACGAAGGGTGAAGGGGCAGATTAGCAGGATTAAATCTGGGGAGAGATGGGCACAAGACCCAGGGGAGCAGGCTGAGGTACTAAATGAGTACTTCACCTCAGTTTCACCAGGGAAAATGGGGATGCTGCATCATACATGGGAGGAGACAGAGATAATGAGGAGGGGGGGGACCCTTACCGATTGGCAGGTCTAGGGAGAGGGGGAGGCATCACTGGCAGGTGGGGGGAGGGTTAGCAGGGAGAAGAGGTACCAGAAGTGGAAATCACAGCAGAGAGAGTGAGGGAAGCCCTCAGCTCCCTTAAGACGGAGAAAGCACCGGGGCCGGATAAATTACATCCTAGAGTGCTGAAGAAACTTGCAGATGTCCTGGCGAAAACCCCTGGCAGAGCTTTTCACCATCTCTCTGAGGACAGGGTGGGTGCCCCAAGACTGGAAGGTGGGCGCATGTAGTGCCTATCCACAAGGGGGGATCAAGGGAGCTGGCAGGGAACTACAGGCCTGTCAGCCTGACATCGGTGGTGGGCAAGGTGATGGAGGGCATTGTCAAGGAGAGGCTAGGGGGAGACCTGGATAAGTCAGGGTGCCTGAACGATAGACAGCATGGATTCATCCCAGGGAAATCGTGTCAGACAAACCTGGTGGAGTTCTATGACTGGGTGACAAGTGCCTTGGACCTTGGTAGACCAGTGAATGTCCTATTTCTAGACTTCAGCAAGGCATTTGACTCTGTTCCTCACGTGGGCCTGTTGGATAAGCTAGGAGAAATGGGGGTGGGAAACCAGATGGTCAGATGGATAGGCAATTGGCTCCAGGACCGGACCCAGAGGGTCGAGTTGGTGGGATAGTCTCATCCCTGCTATGGTCATTAGTGGGTCCCACAGGATCAGTCCTTGGGCCTTCTGTTCAACGCCTACGATCTCGACGAAGGACAGGAATCAGGAGTGAGATGAGTCTCTTTGCAGATGACTCAACTGGGGGTGGTAGATGGGGAGGAGGAAGGGTGGCCCTGCAGGGGACCTGGAGGCTCTGGAAAGATGGTCTAGAAAGTGAAGCTGAGGTTCAATGCAGGGAAAATGCAAGGTACTCCACCTAGCCAGAAACCCAGGCCGATGTACACCTGGGGGAAATACTACAAGTCTCAATGGCTGAGAGGGACCTGGGGGTGGTGGTGGATGTCAAGATGAACAACTCTGAGACTTGTAGGAGGGCAGCAGCCAAGGCCAACAGGATGCTGGGATGCATCACTACGGGATCACCTCCAGAAGAAGGGAAGTGATACTCCCTCTGTATAACTGCTTGGTGAGGCCGCACCTGGTGTACTGTGTGCAGTTTTGGAGGCCACACTTAAAGAGGGACATTAACCTCCTGGAGAGGGTCCAGAGGAGGGCAACCAAAATGATTTGGGGCTTGGGGGACAGGACCTATGAGGAGAGGCTCGAAGAGCTAAATATGTACACATTGGAAGAGAGAAGGGACCGGGGGGACATGATAGGGGTCTTCAGGTACATGAAGAGGGTAAATAGGGGAGGAACAGTCCGGGTGCTTCAAAGGAAGGAGGAAGGGCCACTAGAGGGCATGGGTGGAAGCTGGAGGGGGGAAGATTCAGGGGAGAAAGGAGGAGGTGCTACTTCACTGAGAGGGTGGTGGAGCCATGGAATGCACTACCTAGGGGGCTGGTGGACAGAGACAGTGGAGGGGTTCAAGAGGGGTGGGACAGGTACAGGGAAGGGTTCAGGAAGCAAAATCCAATGCAGCAAGAATATCCGGAACTGGGAAGGGAGAAGCCAGAGAAGGCAAGGGGGACAGCAAGGTCAGCACCCAGGGTGGGGGCTGACCAAATGAGCAGACACGAAAGACCGTTAGGCCTATTCTGCTGGCATTTTAGTATGTTAGTATGTTAGTAAATCTCTTATTTTAAAAAAATGTATACACACATATATATATTTATACAACACATGTTGTGGGATAAATGACAGGATAAAAAGTAATATCTCAGCCAGGTCATGGAGATATCAGTGATATCTTCACATGTGAAGATATCACTGATATCTCCACACTCCTATACGTCATTGAATTGAAAGTGAAAGTCTGCCACTTTACATTGTCCTGTCTCTTCTGTTTAAAACCTGTCCCCCCCAAACCACACACACACACACCTCTATTTGATTGATCCTGCCAATTATTTTTATCTAAAAGTGTAATTTAAGCACTTATCTGGTTGATCCTGCCACTGTGATAGTCAGCCCAGCATATAACTTTCACTTTCCCCCTTCAAAGTAGCGTGACCGAGTGGTATGAAGATCGACCCATTAGGACAGTACAGCAGTTATTAATAAAGAGGTCTGCACCCATTTAGGTAAAAAAACTCTGCAATTCTGTATTAGTTTTTGTAAATTGCTGACTATATTCACAAGACAGAGAGAGGCAGCCTGCAGCTATAGAAGCAGGAGGAAGCGAGCGTGTGTTGCTATATCGCCACTCGTGAGATATCATGATACCATTGGCCTCTCGTGAAGATAAATATGATATCTTCAGTCAGGCCATGTCATATCCCCTATTTATATATATATATATACATATATACAGTATATACACACACATACATATACATACTGTATATATCTTAAAGAGACATAATGCACTGCGGTTTTTAGTTAACTCCAAAATTGATTTTGAATGTTTAAATAGGACACTGTGTGATTTAGGCTACCTAGGGTACATCTCGGGAAGCATATCATAGCTTGTAATCCCTATTGTCAAAGAGACAACTAGTCTATAATTGACACTAAAAAAACTCAGACATTATGCCCCTCCTGAGGTCATAATACTTTGCTTCTGACAGCACAGTTATTCCCATGACAACAGACTGTGATGTGGCAACTGAGGATTACGACTTCAAGGAAATCATAAGACACTCTGACAGACAAACTATAAAGGACCAAAATGATTGTTTTTTGTGTGACTTTCATCAGTAATAAGTAATGGAGAACAGAAGTTTGTGAAAAACGTAGGAAATACAGGCTGAATTGTACCTAAATCTCTATTGTTTCTCCACATTTTCTCACATGTCAGCAGCTGTTCAAGGATTCAGTGTATAAATGACACTATATGTGACTGCAGTAGAACTTATTTATTAAGGACCATTTTCAGGACCAAAGAATCTGTCCTGAAGATCAACTTGTCCTGAAAGCAGTAGTGCATGTTACAGTAAAAACAAAACTACATGTTTTACTCAGTTTTAGAGTGCCCTTGTCCTCTTTTCATGTAAAATGCCCTCCTGTTTTGAGTTTACTATTATACTTCTTAAAAATTTGGAAAAATTAAAAGAGCACTCCTTTTAAAACCCAATAGTTACTACCAGGTTGTCATCTTTATTATGTGTTGTTTTTGAGCACTCATTAATCCACAAGGTCAGGGAGCAGTGCTTTTTGTAGCACTGGCAATGTCTCAGTAGTTTTTAAATTATGAATGAAATTAGTTTGTTCAGTATCATAAAACCAGGGCTTGTTTTCATGACACAGAAACCTGTTTTTGTGACTCACAAACCTGTTTTTGTTAGATGTGACTTACCCCTTTTGTGAGTTTCTAAATGAGGAAAAATAAAGATGGTTTACAGGGTCATCAAAGCAAGCAACAGGTCTGGGGCAATGCATGTGCTGATTCAGCTGATTATTGAGCAGCCTGCAGTGCCACTTGCAAAGTCTGGTACAGGTTTGACACAGTGTGTGTGATGATGCAATTGCTTTGAGAGTGGCTAGCAGACCCATTCAGGAAGCAAGCTTCAGGTCTGATGCAGTGAGCATCTCTATGCAGTGTTCATCATGGGGTGTAACAAAGGCAAACGCTAAAGGTGTTGATTGTCATATATCTTTGCTTAAAAAATGTGGGAAATAAATTGCAAAGAAACTATGTTTATGCATCTAGCAGGGTTGAAACACAAAACATAAAATGTATGGTAATTAAATAATTGGGGTCAAAAGGCCCAGACCCTTGCCAAATCTGTCATGCGGTGTTTTTTTGGATTTGAACAATCATGCGATGCAGCATTGACACCCAATTATCGGCACTGTCTTCTCAGACAAAGTAAAATAGTGACACAGCAATGCTTCCATAGAAGGTGCCAATATTGAGGTAATGCCAATGATGCATTGTGTGATTGTTCAAACCCTGAGGGACACCACACAATCAATTTGTGAACATTCTGGGGACTTTTTAACATTATTTGTTTATTACTATACTTGTTACGTTTTGTATTTCAACCCTAGTAGATGCATTAATGTAGTTTTGTAATATACAGTACATATTCACTGCACTAAAGGACTATGTTAATGCATCAGTTAAAGTTTCAAAGACACAAAAATATTGAAATGTGGTGACTGGATTTTTGAACCTGTCTCCCACCCTACCAGGTCAATATGTCATACACTTAATAGCGTACAACATGAGCGATAAACCAAAATAGCACTGTACATGACAGCTAGAGGTGCAATACTGCAAATGCTTCTATGTGCAGTACTGCATCCTCTCACTGTCCCAGGCAGAGGATAAGAACTCTGCAAGCATGGGTTTCCACCAAGCAGCTGTCGTGGCTCTACGAGATGAACCACTGGCAGCAGGGAATGCAGGCAGAGCGTTTGGGAGTGGGTTCGATTCCCTGTCCCAGACACATGTAATTTGTTTTTTTGCACTTTGTGCAATTTTACTGTTATCCCCCCCAGAGTTAAGAATCTGTACTGGGGGTTTGGGGTGCAGCCCACGTAATGGGGGTGAAAGGTGCAGAACCCCTTGCAAAAAACTCTTATGCTGCATGCAAGAAATCACGCTGTTTTGGCAGCTTGCTTTTTGCATGTGGCATAATGTATTGTGACATTATGACACTGTGCTATCTCCCACACCTGTTCTCCATTCCTTACCCTCATGATCCAATGCCTAGCTACACATCCAGGGCCATACACCATAGCTGTGTCATTTGACATAGGGCCATATGAAAACTAGCAGACTTGTGAGGCATGGCTCCACACATGTAGTTGCACTGCAGGACAGAAGGAGTAGAACTGTGGTTTATGGGCCTGTCCTGTAACTTGCATCACACATGGCCTCACAAGAAGCAGCAAACCTGTGGTACAAGGCCTTGGACCTTTAGCTTACTTCATGCAGGACATGAGGGTCCTATGCAAAGAAGCAGACACATTGTATACAGCCTCAGATCTGTAGCTTGCCTTGTGCAGGTCATTAGAAGCACTATATGAAATAGCAGACTAATACAACATGACCCTGACAATGTACCTTGCTTAATTCAGGGCCCTGCAGGCCCTACATAAAGCAGTAGACCTGTGTATTAAGGCCCCAGATCTGTTGCTTGCTTTATGCAGGAACCTGTGGGACCTACATGAGGTAAAAGACCCATATGGCACTGCCCCAGACATTAAATTTGCTTTATGCTGGGCCCTACAGGCCCTACATAAAGCAGCACATATATGGTACAGCCCCAGACCTGTAGCTTGGCCTTGGGTCATGAGAGTAGTGTATGGTGTGGGGTGGGAGTTAGGGTTAAAAACCCTAACACCACATTTTCATACTTATGAGGCTGTATAAGTCTAACTCATGTATTAACATAGTTTATTTTGCAATTAATTTCCTTAGACCTATTGCTATGCCACTAGAACTATAGCTTGTGTCATATAGGGCTTGAAGCAGCAGACCCTTCAGGCAGGGTGCTTGACATGTAGCTTGCTTCATGCAGGACTCTATGGGACTTATGCAAAATCACAGACCTGACAGTCAGGGCTCCATAACTGCAACATGCTTTGCACAGGGCCACATGTAGCAGAAGACACATCAGTACAGTGCCAGCCTCTAGCATACTTGGTGCAGGGCCCTCTGTGAGACCCAAATGGCATGTCATGGAACCTGTAAATTGCTCTGTGTAGGGTATGCAGTCAGCATACCAATAAGTCAGGGTGACAGCTCTGTAGCTTGCCTTGTTCAAGGGCACATGGCCCATATGAAAAGTAACAGACTCCATTGGCCAGGGCATTGGTACCCTTTGGGCATACTACCATTGGAATAAAGACATTAGGCATGATTCTCCAAAGGGATTGATGCTGAAAACCCCAGGTGCACCAAACACATGGCATAAGGGGCTTGCCTCATACTCTGGCTGGCAATTGGGATTCGTGATCCCTTGCGCCAAATGCCCAAAGTTAGACTAGCTTTTACTGGTCTTACTTCAGGGACCTTTTTATGGGGGTTGCACCAAATATATGGCGCAAGCCATCGTAAATGTGTACAATGTTGCAAATGTGCTTGACCTGTGAGAATCAGGCACATGGTGTTGCACTGTGTTCGGGGCAGTGCAGGGTTTGATACAGGGTGTGTAAACACCCTGAATCTACCTTTGAGAATAAAGACCATTGAGTTATATAGATTTTACTATGCTACATATATTTGAATTAACACAGTGAAGGACCATGAATCAGAAATTCATGTGGAATGATTATTATAAGTGACAAGATAAAACAACCACAGGCAAAACATTTAATTTAATTCAACGAATATGACATTATATCAAATGTGATAAATGTGGGAAAATTAAGCAATATAGGAATAACAGGGTGTGGTTGATTTACCCACGCCTTGTGTGGTGTGTCACGAGGTCCAGCCAAGTGACTTAACCACGCAAGAAGTGGGTAAATCACCCAATAACTCACAACCTGGAGTGCTTTATTGTGATTATACAATGGACCCATGTGTAAAATAAATTTAAAATGTATTTAATTATGTTTTTTATAAATGCCATTCCTCAGCCATGGGTTATGCAGGATTTGCCCACGGTCATGTGGCATGTTTTGAGCAATGAGGTTACAGGATTTTCACACACCACTGTATAATGTATTAGTTTATTACAAGAAGTGGTAAAAGACCACCTCAGGCATAAGAGAATTGCATGTGGTATTGGTGCACTACAATTATGAAATAGTGCTGAGGTAGGAAAGCAGGTGGACTAACACGATCACTAAGGAAAATTTAAAATGTTGAAAAAACTGAAAACCCAGGAAAAACTGGGAGCCAAGGCTACACATTTCTGAATGTCTGTGTTATTATAAAAATGGAATCATATCATTGTGGTCATTAAGGCTAGATGGATGCAATGCCTTAAAGGCTGTAAATCCAGTTAGATTATCTTTAGAGTTGTAAATTAGTTTTGTCACCGCCATGAGGTGTCCTGGTTATGTGTTCAGTACCACAACATTTTAAATCAGAAACATTACTGCCAAGATGATCTGCAAAATAGCTGCACAATGGAGTATCTGGAGCAGTTGCAGTAACAGATCACATGCGCTCCTGCATTTGTTGCAGCAAGGGGAGTATAGTGCAGCCCACATATAAAGTAACATGGGACTACACTACTACATTGAACACCATTAAAGTGGCATTAAAAACCCATCACAAATTCATTAAATGTTCCATTAAATTCCCATTAATCGGTATAAATAATGGCCCAATTAACAGTGTAAGTTCTATCGAAGCATTAAAATGACATTAAATTGAATGTGTTATTTAAGCAATAAACCACGAGAGGGTGGGGTTATCAGGGGATTTACCACGGCTGGAGTGGTTTGCCCATGAGGTGCAGCCGAGTGGGTAAATCCTCGCCAGCTGTGGTAAATTCCCCGATAACCCACATCCTCCAAGTGGCTTATTGCGATTATACAAAAGTTCATTTTTTTACTATATTAAAATACAACTTTTAAAAAGGTGGCTTTGTTTTTTTTTTATTTTTATTGTATTTATTCCTGTACTGTAGATGACCACCACCCTTTGCTCATCAACAGCCGGAGGATTTACACCTGTAGTAAACTGTCAGTCTGACCATTTCATTGGCTGTTCACTTATATCCATGGTATAGTCCAGTATAATCATGCCATTAAATTGTTAATGGGCATCAAATTTAAGTGGTAATTTAATGGTCATGTAGCCATGAATTGAATGGCCATTAGTTGATGTTATAACATGGGCAGGCATATATTAGGAAAATGATTGGTCAATCATAGTCAGTTGACCGTTCATTAATTAAGCAATAAGGCACGACAGGGTGTGGGTTATTGGGTGTTTACCCACACCTTGTGTGGTATGTCATGAGGTGCAGCCGAGAGACTTAACCACACAAGAAGTGGGTAAATACCCAATAACTCACACCCTGGAGTGCCTTATTGTGATTATACAATGGACCCATGTGTAAAATGTGTTTAATTATGTTTTTTTTTATAAATGCAATTCCTTAGCTGTGGGTAATGCAGGGTTTACCCACGGTCGTGTGACATGTTTTGACCAATGAGGTTACAGTATTTTCACACACCGTTTTATAATTCCTAATATTTGCACATTTGCTGCAAGTGGTGAAAAGGCACCCAAGGAAAATGAGAGAAACCTTAGTGAACTAATTGTAAGCCTCAGTGAAGAATATCAAGAGTAGCCATATTGAAATCTTGCTTAGCGAGTGTACCCATGCACCCACCCACAGGACACTGACAATTGCACCATAAACTGCTTATTTACAAAAATGCAACTGTGTGTCAGCAAAAGTGGAACGGGGCAAGTCCATATTTTACCTTCATGTCCGTACCCCCAGCGAGCCCGCGATCAGGGTAACGTAAAGCAGCACTGTCACTGTCATGCTGTAAATGAAGCAGTGTAATGGCAAATATGTCCCTGCAGCTGAATAAATTGAATGCTGCATTCCTGAGTTCCAACCCACCCACCTGCTGTTGGCAGACCGCTGTGTGTAAAAAGGGAAATGGAATGTGGCACACAAAAGCATAGTGGTGGTGGTGTAACACGAATGAAGTAAAAGCAGACTAATGTCCTGCAGTGTTGCACAGTTTCACATTGTCCAAGTGCCTCATGCACTGAGCATAGCCCCAATGAAATTCAGAGAGAGAGAGTGAGACATGAGAAAAATCACAGTAGTGGCCGCGATAGTGGGAATCAGCAGTAAAAACTGCAGCCTGTGTTTATGTCTATGTCTCATCATGTGGAAGTGAAGGTAAGAGAGGCAAAGGCATACATTGTGCAAGAAAATAAAAAGGTAGGATTCATAGTTTGGCAGGTAGTTCATTAATGCAGTCTACTTCTAAAGTACAGTGATATACTGCAGTATGACCATGGAAAGCAATTCAGCACCTTGTAATGACAAGATAACAAGTTCCATGTGCTCCTTAGTTGTAGTGTCTGTAGCTTTTTCACCACAAAGTGTTATTTTCTTCACTATGCACTGTGGCAGAACACAGAAAACTGTGGTTCTATGGCTAAAAATAGTGGAGGAACACTAAGCAGTTCCCACATATTTTGCCTGTTATGCCAACATGTTTTGTTAATTTCTCCCCAAACTGGGCCCATGTTGTAGCACAATAGCCCACTCCAAGGTGTGTGGTTGAGATTAATCAACACCGGTGCTGTGAGGACACTCGCCTGCGGCCCGTGGCCTCACAACACACCCGGGTGTTGATTAATCCCCAATAACCGCACACACTGTCGTGGGTTATTGCTTACTTAAAGGATTCATAAACAAAGTGCACAGAAAGAGCTCCAAAACTCACAGCCTCACATGTCTGGGGCTTACCTACAAAGTCTTTTATTCTGTTTTGCTCCATGCAGTGTTAATCCAGAGTCACTAAATGTTAAATCTATGCCTGACATGTAAACAAATTGCCAGCTACTGTTTAAACCCCCAGTCGCAGTAGCACCCTTAGATGGCAGCAACATCATTATGCGGTGACATCATCTGAGTGACTGAGTTCCGGCGCTATCATGCAGATTGAATGGGGGTTTAAGATTAAGGTATGATATTACCTTAGCAGAGCTCTTCCCCTCTGAAACCTTTACCTGTGCAGGTGTGACCAACAGTTACACACATGCACAGGAAAAGATTCTGAGGGGAAGTGCTCTGTTAAGGTAATATCATACCTTAACCTTAAACCCCTATGCAGTTTGCATGATCATGCCGGAGCTCAGTTGCTCAGATGATGTCTCCGTGATAATGACGCTGCGCCATCTTAGAGTGCTACTATGGTAAGAACAGCAGCCAGTATTTATTACATAGTCGGGCATATATTTAACATTTAGCAACTCTGGATTACACTATGGAGCAAACAGACTAAAAGACTTGTAGGTACAGTAAGCCCCTGACATAAGAGGCTGTGGGTTTTGGAGCTCTTTGGGTGCACTTTGTTTATGAGTCCTTCAAACGCCATTAATTTAATGGTCCAGTATCCATTAAATTTTGTTACCATTAATATATTTTAAGGGGCATTATTGTAATGGTCCTTTAACCATTAATTGTGCTGGCCATTACAGTAAAGTAATGGCCATTAGAAGTTCCATTAATTTGTCCATTAAAACTGCCATTAATGTAATTTAGATTTTGAATCACAGTATTAATGACCATTAAACTGTACTGATATATTAATGGTTTAATTAATGGTCTCTAACCCATTAAATAAAACCATTACGATCCCCTTAATCAGTACATAAATAATGGCACCATTAAATTATCACCCTTTTAATGGCCAGTTTCCTTTTAATGGTATTTTTGCATTTTAATGGCCCCATTAATTGCACACAATGCTGGTATGACCCATGTATTTTAAAGGCCCAGTAACTGTACTGAATTCAACCATGACTCTTATGCACCAGAATTCACCATTAAGTTTGTTTTTGATGAGCTAATTACTGTGACCAAAAACTCTGATGCATAGCAGTACCCATCAGCATGCAATTCCCTTGAATATAGAGGATGGATCATGATCTGACAATACCACACTAACTGTGTTTTTAGCGGTTTACACTGAAACTTGTTAAACCTCAACAGTGCAGACTGCAGTGTGGTTATAGTGTGTTTCACATAATTCAGTCTTTATGTGTGTGATGTTACATAAACTATAAGAAGTATTTGATTTCTTCAACACTATCACAATTGATCTTTTTAAAGCTCATGCATAAGCTATGATCATCATGTAATAGAGCTATACAGCCCAGCATCTTGTTGGCTTTTGCTGCTGCCTCCTGCACTGGGCAGAGCTGTTCATATTTCCTGTTATAATCACCCCCCAGGTCCTTTTCCTCCTCTGTGCTCCCCAACTGCACCCCTCCCAGCTGATAGCTCCTCCTCTGGTTCTTAGCTCTGAAGTGCATTACCTTTCACTTCTTGGCACTGAACCTCAACTGCCATGTTTCTGACAACTCCTGTAGCTTGGTCAGATTCCCCTGCAGTCCTCTCCAACCCTCGATGTCATCCTCCATAGGTCTCATCTTGGTGTAGTCTGCAAACAGACTAATCTTACTCTGGGTCCCATGTGAGACATCTGCTATGAATATCCCAAGCAGAACTGGTCCCAGTACTGATGTCTGTGGCACCCCACTTGTTACTGCTGTTGGCGATGAGAGTTTCCCCTCCACCACCACCATTTGCTGCCTGCCCTTCAGCAAGATCATGATCCATCTGATCATCTTAGTACCCATCCCTGCATCTTCTTAGCTTCCCTCCTAGCCTCCCATGTGGCACTGAATCAAAGGCCTTGCTGAAGTCCAAGTACTGGACATCCACTGCATGGCCCTTGTCCAGCTCCCTGGTACCCAATCACAGTATTCAATCAGGTTTATCTGGCAGGACCTGCCCAAGATAAACCCATGCTGCTGCCTGTCCTGGAGCCCACTGTCCTCCAGAAAAGTCACCATTCTCTCCTTAAGGATTGTCTTCAGAGCTTACCCACAATTGATGTGAGGCTCACTGGTCTATAGTTGCTTGGATCATCCCTTGGGTCACTTTTGTGAATGGGCACCACATGAGCTAACCATCAGCCCTGTGGGACGCATCCTGTGTGCAGAGAAGTATTGAACAGGTCAGCCAGTGGTCCTGCCAGGCTCCCTGCCAGTAACTTGAGTACCCAAGGGTGAATGCCATCGGGTCTAGGTGCATTGTCCACCCACAGTGCCCTCAGCCCTTCCAGTATTCTGCCCTCCATAATTTCTCAATCTGTCACCCTTCCCTTCCCCACCACCCTATGAGGTATCTGTCCCCCCCACCGTGAATACAGAGCAGAAGTACTCATTCAGTGCCTCTGCCTGCTCCTCCCCTTCTCTACCCTTCCCTTGTCCTTCTTTTTTTTTTATATTTGTATTTGTGTGTCTTGCCGGTTAGCCCCCATCCAACCAACCCCCCCAGCCCCATCCCCCGGAATTATTGGCACTTACCTTGCCCAGCCGGGAGCAGCGCCCATGGGGAGTCATTCTTCATCCTGCTGGCTGGCATATTTTTACCTCTGATTTTCTCCAGGGCCCCAGGAGTATGCACTCATGCGCCGTACAGCTCCAGTTCTGACCTCTTTCCCCCACCCCATGGCCTAATGCCTAGGCACCCTCGGGCCTGTGCCACCCCTGGCCTCCTCTGGGGGTTGCCATCAGCCGAGGGATGCCACACTTCCTCCCCGGAGAAGAGAGCTTGCCAGCCGGCAGCTCTATACAGCTCCACTCTCCCCACCGCCATGCTGACCTCCGACAGTCCGGGCTCATTCCAGAACCCGGGTCACCGGTATGGGTCGAGGTAAGGCACCAGTGGCTTAACCCTCTATGCCACTGGGCCAGCCATCCCTTGTCCTTCTTAATTCTCACTATCTGGCCCCTGTTCTTCATTCTTTCACCTATGTATCTGAAGAAGTCCTTCTCTCCGTCCTTAATGCCCTGTGCCAGCCTCAGCTGTCTGGATGCCTTGGCAGCTCTGATTAGCCTTGTAACCTCCCTTGACCTCTTTGTATACTCCTCCCCATCTTCCCCCTCCCTGATCTCTTGAACATTTGGAAAGCTTTCCTCTTGACTTATCACCCCCTCCATTATCTCCATGGTCAGCCAGCTGGGCTTCTTTGTCCTTCCCCTTCTTGCTCTGTACCCTAGTACATGCTTCAAGTAGCCTCTGCCAGCCCTGCATTAATAATGCCCCATTTTTGATTGGCATCCATGGTGGGTTGGATTTCCTCCAGATGCCATACCAGGATTTCCCCCATCTTGTTGAAGTCTGCCCCCCCTGAAATCAATCACCCTGGTACCTGAACCTCCAGTTTGCTTCCCATTGTGAGTGTGAGCCACACTGAGTGGTGATCACTCCTAACCAGTGGGAAATCAATCTCCAGGTCTCTTACAGCCTCCCCATTTGATAGTACTAGGTCCAGAGTCCTTCCCAACCTAGTTGGCTTGTGCACCAACTGCACCAGGAAGATATCCTGGGATGCCCCCAGTATAACCTGCTCCCTAGCACATGTGGTGGTTGGTGTGCTTCAGTCCACCCCAGGTAGGTTAAAGTCCCCTACGACCACTGTGTTTCTCTTTCTGAAAACCCTTCTACTTTGATCTGCCAATTCCCTGTCCAGCTCCTCCCCTTGAGTTGGTGCCCTATACACCAGCCTTATCACTAGGTGTAAACCCCACATCAGGGTGATTCACACTGCCCATACTGCCGCCGCTAATAAGAACTATCGCCTCTTGCTGCTGTTCCCCAATCAAATCACCAACTCCCATAGCTTCTCCCTGTCTGCTTCACGCCTATCTTAATGTTTTTTTTATTTTGCTGGTTTACCTCCTGGAAGTCTCTGAAGTCCCATCTCCCATACTACTCAATGCTGGGCCGGAGAGGAAAGCTGTCAATCACTCATCTCCCCACTTTACGTAAAGAGAAACTCCCTGTTTTTCAGTATGCACTGTCAAAAATAATGTTTCAGCTGTTACAAATTACTAGAAAATGCTTTTTTTTTCATTTTTAATATTGCTTTCCAAATAGCCCCTTCAGATAGTCTGTACAGAAAACATTTGTCTCTCTCTTAACTGCACAGTGCATATATGCTTGTGAAATCATAGTGATCACCATGACAACAGACTGTGATGTTTATAACAGGGCTATCACCTGTCCCCATTTTTGCAGGACAGTCCTGATTTGGGCAGTTGTGTCCTGGAAAACAAAACATGAATAATACTATATGTCCTGACATTATAATAGAAGAAAATATTTTCTGACTTTCCTCAGCTGCAAAAAATGATAATACCTTGCTGGCCCAGTGGCACTGAGGGTTGAGGTGCTGGGTGCCTTACCTCATGCCATTCTGGTGACCCAGATCCGGGAATGGACTTGGGTCATTCAGGGGTTGGCCATGGGAGAAAGGATAGAGCGTCCCCTGCTACCCTCCTCCAACTGCCTGAACCCTGTTCCCTCAATTCCCCTTCCCCCTGTCTCCCTCTCCTGGTGCTTTCCCAGCTCCCCCTCTTTCACCATTGTTGCCAGCACTGCAAGCCTGTTGTCTGCCACCACTGTATGGTCCTGAATTGGCCTCTTCCCCCTGTCCCTTGACCTGTTCCTCTCATTACCCCCTGGGAGAGGCCCTCCAGGCCCCTTTCTCATTCTCTCTGCCAGCACCCTCTCCAGCTCTCTGCCAAGCCACTGCAGTCTTCCCTCCAGCCTCTTTAGCCTGTGGCAGATTGAACACCCTCCTAGTCTCCATAATATGTTCATCCCAATAGCTTAGTAGTAAGTAAAATGTAAGCACTTACTTACCCTAGAGAGCCATAGGTAGGAGTCCAAAGGGGTGATGTACACTCTACCTTTAAAATAAAAGATAGAAAAGGGGTCACAAAGGATCTGCAGCTCTTTAGGGGGCTTCGAAAAGGTGGAAGGGACAGGATAGACACAAAAATATACTTATCTGATGAGATTTAGGAACCTTCGTCCTGTCAGACCTGTAAAAAATAAAATAGAAAAACAGGTTATAATAAAAAAGGAGTCATCATCCATCCTGCCAGACCTGTTAAAATAAAGACAAGAAAGGTTAATATGAGGAAAATACAGTAGCTAGGGCTAAGGTAGAGAGATATGAAAGGGGTATATGACAGCATAGAAGTAAAGAGACAGAGAGCTTAAATAAAAAGTTACAGTTAGGAAAAAGCAAGAAGACAAATACAAAGGAAATAAAGTCATAAGCAAGTAAGAGATGGCCCACAGGCACAGCGGAGAGCTTGGACAGTCAGAGGACCAGCCCAGCAGAAAAGGACAGGATGCTTCCCTCCTCCAGGGGGTCTCATCTCACTTCTCTAGCACCATCTGGGTGCCCACAGGTGGTGGTGGTGCATGGAATTCACAAGTGATAGGCAGGACCACTGGAGTGTGCTCATGGGCTGGCTGTACCAGATCTTGCCAGTAGCCAATCCCAATGTGTGCTCCCAGTTGTAGGGGGGAGACACCCCTTATCAAAATGTAAGCCTTCACTTAACCTTAACATAGCAGTTAACATTAGCAGTATCTTAGCATGAAATTAGCCTTAAATTGGCATTCAAACTGCTTTTGTGATGTTTAACAGTCGACTGTATTATAATGGTCCAGCACGGTGCCTTTCACAGACAGAAGCCTTAAGTTAGCCTGAAGCCAAATAAAAGATCTTTTACTACATGACAATTTTTATAACACTTCAGCACCATCTAATGTTGATTAAAACAAGTTCTGCTTACCATATTGCACAAAAGAAAGTTTTTGGTGAAGATAATGGCACAGAAAAATAAAAGTTAGAGTTGGTCATCAGCCCTTGGTGCATAGAGCAAAATGCAGTGGAGCAACAGCTTGCATTCCCTATTTTGGGAGCGGTTGCAGTTTATGTTGAAGGCATCATGGTGTACAGGAAACAGTGTGGCTGACTGGAATACTGTCGTGGATGGGAACCCCATTAGTGCCATAACTGTATGTCCATCATGTAAATGGACAAATGCTTTTTTTTTAATTGTTGTACCTTTTTATTTCAACAAATTTTCATCAAAAAAACAACTGTTCGCCAACACAATTTGACTTTTTTGTGGGGGGCTATGCCCCCTGCAAACAAATATAATCAACTTCAAAGGTCACACCATACTGAAGAAAAGAAAAACATTTGAGAAGCATGGCAGGTGCAACCACAGAGTTTTTACTTTCAAACATCCAAAAGTGATAAATAAGCTATGGGAAATGAACCCCTCTCCTAGTCCTGCCTGACTATCTACTTACTTCACAGTCCACTACTCTACCCACTACACTAAATGAGAACCACTGCTGAAACATGCTCAGCCTGCAACCATATGGTTTTGGACAGTGCATGGTACTCCGAGCAGCACTCAAGTAGTCCTGAGTGGTACTTTCATGCCGCACAAGACTCTTTGTCTGCTATACCACTTCCGCTGCAAGGTGTCTGCCACCACACCTGCAGCAGAAAGAGCAAGTGAGTCACTCTGGTTAACTACATAGGGAAATGCAGGAAAATGGGTAGAGTGGAACCTGTAAACTAAAAGAGCATAAGTAATTGTAACCCGAGCATAATCTGTGTACAAGACAGAAAGCTGAGCAGAAAGGAGAAAATGGAGCAGAATAAAAATAATAGCAATAAGAATAAAAGGGAATGGCATGTAGCAATTTAGAGCAAAAATCTTTTAGCAAATTCTATCAAACAGTTACCCCTCTTTAGCCCCTCATCTCCTCACAGCCATTTAGTCACAACTTCTCTGGGACATGATCTGCTCACACCAATGACAGCCTGTATCAGACCCTACATATCAGCTGTGATCCCCTCAGTCAGTTACCCATAGACATCTTCACTTCCACTCCTCCTTCCTCAGAACCTACTCTGCCAGCAACAGATTCCACCCAGTATCTGAGCCCCTCCCCTCCCTAGCCCTCCAGAATGGCAGTCAGGGTTGGCCCACAACCAGTCTGTTTCATTTGACAGTAATCACCCTCCCTCCTCAACAGTCTGTATCAACAGCCCACCTTCTTGCAGAAACCCCCATCTCATGAAATAAATACAGGGGCAATAGCCACCGATATACCAGGAACACCAGGGCAAACATGTCAGGTAGGGACCAGCCCAGGGCAACAAATTACACAGTACTGCATCCACAAACAAGCAGCAGGTTTTCCGCAGAGGCATCATTTAGGGGTAGTGGTTGAGACCCCTATGGTTTCTCTGCAACCCCTATGATGTACATTGCAATCCATAAAACAGACTTTATCTGGCATTTATTTATATAAATTTGGTAATTAGAAGAACTTTGCAAGCAACCCCTATGATTCTGATGAAACAAGACTTTGCATCTGCTCCTAAAATTCTGCTGAAATAATGTGTGCTGCACTTTGACACTCGCCCATGTCGCAACCATGCCTGGAAGAGTAAAGTCAAGAAATGCCCTCTAGATCAGCTGCTTGATTTGATAAACTTAGTCTTCATATGCTTTCTATTCCGAAGACTAAGCTAACCAAAACAAATTGCTGATATGGAGGGCATTTGCCAATTGTGCTCACTGGTTTGTTTCCTGACCCCCAATCTGAATTCCCTTCCCACTTGTCACTCGCATGCCATGACCACCCTCCTGCTGCACATAAAAAGGCAAAGCAGGCAGCTGAACAATATACAATAAACAACTGGAAGTCCTTAGTGCTGCTCTGGCTGCCCTGCTTACCTTAGTATTCACACATAGGCCACGGCCAGTGAGCGGAAGTCTTCTTGGGGTGGGTCTCGGTTGGAGCAGATCATTGCTGCATATGCCGAACTCACAGGGAAGCATGCCGGGTGTCAGAACAAGAATCTATGCAGCATTACCCTTCTGAAATCAAAAATAAATGGTCATACATTAAGTACAGTAACGCGATGCAGTACCACACTATTCATCTCGACCATGGCTGCTAGCTGCCTGTAACTGTTAGTTTTGCCCATCTGGAAGTGATTAACACTGACTTCCAGTCCCATGAGTGCATGGAAATACACAAGCATGGGTAGCAGTCATAGTATTATTAGTCTGTCTTGATAATTCTATGGTGCAGTGATGTAAGTTGCTCTCCGACCATGAAAAGTGCAAACAGCAGGGGGTGGTTATAGCGACTTGTAACATGGCATAAAAAAGAAAAACGAAATGAAGCACTCAGATAGGTGCAAACACACCATGTGGTACAGTAGAAACCATGGTCTAATACCATAGTAGATCATGGTTTGTATTGTAATACCTTGACAATCCACTACAGGTAAGGAGCAGTATACAAGTGAAAGCAATATGCAAATAGCTTGCAGTGTATAATTGTCCCAAGTTGTATTTGCTAAGAATTTTCCTGGCATAGGGTTTTTGACTTTTTCAAGATTGTTCTATATTGTAACTACAACAGAAGTTCATGATTTACTAAAGATTGTACAGGTAAACTCCACATATACTGTTAATTATGCTGCAGCAATATTTCTGTAGAAGTGAACAGTTACATACTGTTACCATCCCTTCTGATCTACTGCTGTCTAAGCAACTGTGGGTGCAATGCCTTGTGGATGACTGAATAACATTATCTGGCCTAGCCTTGTCTTGGTGAATACACAGTGGTAAAGATGAGCATGCAGCTTCTATAACCGAAAGCAAAAGTAACAGACACTGAGACAAACAAAGCAAAATTAAAGAGAGAGGATACTTCTGTGGGTGAAAAGAAAAATAAATTGAGAGAAACAAGAAGAAATCAAAGAAACAGACTAACAATAGTAGTCAAAACAAGTATTTGAAAGATGAAAGCAGTAAACGTTATGTTGTTTTATGTCCTGCTGAGTTAGGTAGTTTAGAGGGAAAAAAAGTGAAAATAATATTCTGCAAAATAGTAGTTGTTCAATAAAGTGTTTTTTAGATTGGCTTAGTTCAGTACATTTGGAGAAAAGGTGATTGTGCTACTAGGACTGTGTGATAGCCACCTATTGGTCTGCAAAGGAACTGGAGAAAGAAAACTAAAATGTACCATAGCACACTCCAATCATGCAGTGCAGCCCATATCTTCTAATACATAGAGAGCAAAATCAAAGCACCTAGAATAGAAAGTGAATTGCAAGGTTTTGAAAAGTTGTAAAATATGTTTTGATGTTAGAAAGCTTAAAGCTTGTAATCTAAGTTATTTTAACAAAAGTGAAATAAGCGTATGATATTTCCAATAGGTGTGTTCCAATTGTTTTCAAGTATATGTACATCATGTTTAATAGCTCAATTTATAGGATTCTGAAAGTAAATCAGTGTGATTGTACTCATTTATTCAAAGACTATTAGTTATACACTCATTGCCATGTTACAAGCGTATTAAGCCACTCATAAGGATGGATCTACAGTGGAATTAATCCATGATTGGTTGGTTGGACCCACTCAGCCTTTGGCCTCGTGGTCCAACCCCTCCCAACCATGGATTAATACCACAGTAGACCCATGCTTTCTCGTGGCTTAATCCTTACATGTATGAGGATCTGGAAAAAGCAGGAGAGGAGACTGATGCTGCCTGTGAAGGAAGTTGAGGTACTATATGTGCTGGCAATAAATTATACCTGTGTGGCAGCAGAGAATTGATACTGACTGTAGGGTAGAAAGGGGTTCAGTGGCTGTTGGGTACCAGGGGATTGGTTAGCTGTGGGGTAGCAGAGGGTTGATACTGACCATAGGTACAGATGGTTTCTTTGATGTGGAGGCAGGCGGCTGCACGCTGGAGTGTAAGACATTCCTAGCATGGGCTCAGAAGTGCTTAAAGCCAAGATCTGGAAAAGGTACGCCACCATTGCCTAGATATTTACCTCATCTTGTGTCCTGAGCTCTTCTTGGACAATCTTTTGTTGCCTGCCTTCTTTTGTTGCTCCTGCTTTCCACTTCTCTCCCCCAGGTTTGGAGTCCTTGGTGGGGGAACTGCCCTGGAGGAGTCGAGGCAGAGGAGGTTCCATGGGGGACTGAGAGGGCTGCAGTGACTGGAAAAACAGCAGGACTGTTTTGATTGCCTAAACTGTCTGACTTGAATTTGAAATTGAAGCTTTTGGAGCAGCTTTCCTGCTTTCTTGCATTTCCAAAGCTCTGATACCTTTTGCGGCTTACAGTGCACTCTGGAAAGTTAAAAGTTTCAGAACGTTGGAATGACAAAAGGAGCTGACGAGTGATACTGTTTTTTTATTTGGAAAGCTGGAAAAGTTGCAAGAAAGAGATTGGAAAGTGTAACAGAAGTTAAAGGGACAGCAAATAATATTTTTTTGTATTTTTAAAATGTCATTTGCACCTTAAAACTATTGATGAGCTATCTGTGAGCTATCTTTTGATTATAAGGTGCTTATAGAATTCTCTTATGGGGAAATGTTATCCTGTGTGTGTTTATACTTATGTGTTTGTTTATATGGTTGCTAGATGTTGTTGCTGACAATTAGAGTTTTGTTTTGGTTTTGTATTTTTTTTTTCACTTATTTTGTTTTAATTTTTTGCGTGGTTTTGAGTCTGTTCAGCCTCGTGATTCACTCCCCTTATATTGCGCATGCCTCGGCATTCGTTTGCTGATGGTATCACTCCCTCTCCGCTCGAACTAGCATCTGGCCACTTGTGGAAATGCTGCTGCTTCAGTAAGTTATTTTTTCATTTGACTAATCTTTCTGGTTTCATTAGATTTGCTTCTCAGACAAGTTATAGCTCATTTCTGTTTGTTTTTGTGTTTTTTCAGGATTATTCCTCTGATTGTGTGGATAGAAGCCATATACCTGAACTTTGGCCCTGAGAGTTCTGTTTGTTACCTTGGGTTTTTATGGTCCTTTAATTTTGGTCCTTGCTTCTGCTTTTCAACTATTTGATTAAATGTAAGTGTTTGGGAATATTTTGTTTTTTTTTTTTATTGATTTTGAGTGGTTTACATAGTTTTTTGTGTGTGTGTGTGTTTTTGTTCTGTTATAGGATTTCCCCCTGGTGCCGGGGTTCCGGATTATGCTACCTGGTTATAGTATTATTCAGGAACCAGCCTTCCTCATTTGGAAATCGTTGACCTTTTTGGATCTCTGGACCCAGATTGATAAGGCTATTATTTGAACTGAACTGAGTTGAATAATATCCAAGAGAGGCCTGGAATATTGCAGGTATGAATTCAAAAACTGATAATGGGGCCTGGTTGAATAAAATCAAAAAATATGATATTATATTGTTCCAGAAGACCTGGTTAGAAGTTGATAAAGAGGTACAAATCTCAGGTTTTAATAAAATCTTGGTTCCTGGAATTAAGAACAATGAGAATGGTGGATGCAGATGTGGCCTGATGGTTCTTATAAATATGCAAAAGAAAATATGTATTGTGAAATCTGAACTTTCCCCCTATTATAACTGGATTGTATTTGAAATAATTGTTGGAGAATCTGAAACCTATGTACTATCAAATGTTTATCTTCCTCCTTCATTATCTTACTCTGAATATAAGTGGCATTTGGATGAATTATCTAATTGTCTAAATAAGTACTGTTTTAGTATGCAAAATAAGCATTTTATCGTATTAGGAAATTGGAATGCACATATTGGATGCTGTAATGAATTAGATCTCTTTATGAATTTACAAGATATAGGTTACTATGGGGATCTACCAGTAAGGAAATCTAAGATAAGGAAAGTGGATTATAAAGGTAAATTATTATTGGAGTTTATTGTGGAAAATAATTTATGTATCCTAAATGGTAGATCAAAGACAGATCACTTGTGTGAAATCACTTTCCCAACTAAGACTGGTGGTTCTATCCTGGATCTTGCATTGGTTGATGTTGCTTTTTAATTTTCTAATACCATTGGTTTTGAAGTTCTAAATGAACATTTTTCAGAACATTTTCCATTGCAAGTTATAATAGAATATGGGAATATAAATGAAATAACTTATGATAAGTCAATTGAGCTAGAACTAGATAATCATATGCAACTTACAAAAAAGAGAATAAAATGGGATCCTCTGATAAAAAATAACATTGATACTTTGCAAAAGGATATGTTAACTTTAAAACTAAAAGAAGAGAGCTTATGTGCTTCAGGGAATGAGATTTTTATGCATTTTGAAAAACTAAGTCTGCACTTTAGCAATAAAATGAGAACCAAAAATCAGATTTATAGACCAGAACATTGGGCTTTGAAAAAAAAATCCCTGGTACAATTATGAATGCAGGAAAAACACAAGATTACTGAATAAAGTGGCAAGGATTTTTAGAAAAGATATAGAGTTAATTTATAATAAGGCTTTACCTTCTTTGAGAGGGGAGTATAGGACACTTATTCGACGAAAGAAAATAGATTATAATGCTAAATTATGGACTTTATTACAACTTGCAATTGATGAGAAAAACTCACAAGATTTTTGGAAGATAATTATCTATGCTGAACATGGTCCTTCCAGGAACATAGATGCGCTTATTCCTGAAGAGGAGTGGGTTGTGCACCACCTCTAGGCAATCTTCATCCTTCCTTCTTACTAATATTGTAACTCCACTGAAAGATACAGAGCGCAGCTATTTGGCCTAACACTTGTCCTGTCCTCTCCTTAAAGACATCTTCCTTTTTAGGTCACCACCAAACTGTAAGGGTACACAGCAGCCTATAAGGCCAGGACACCCTCCTAGCTTCATCACATCTTAATCTCTTTTACTTTCCTCCTCCTCCCAATACCCTTCTTGCTGTGCCACCACCCTTTTCCAATCTTGGACATGGCAACCAGACCAATGCTAATTCTTATACTCCTGCCCACTCTCCGTTTGCAGCCACTGAATGACCCTAAATCAGCTGACCCTCTTATCATGGAGCACCCCTAATGCAATATCTACAGCACTATAACATCTGTGCATAATTGTGGCCCACGTGACAACTGCATGCCTAACAACACACCCTGGCCTACCTGGCCCAGAACGCATCCTGCCCGGCCTGGGCTTTCCCCTCCCACAGTCCTACCTAAACTGGCCGTTCTCTCTGATAAGCATGCAGCTTGAATGAATCCACAAAGACAGCACAAAGCTAACCTTAAACACTTTAAAAGTTACCTGGCCAGATTGCTACTCCTGTTACTACTGCTCTCAGGCAACACCCACCCTAATCCCGGCCCCCTTCTATATCATGGGTTGAGTGTACCAAAACCAGGCACCTTAACCTTTGAGTCACTAAACATCTGCAGCCTGACAGCAAAGTTTGACAACCTTCAAGCCTGGGCAGCCCTACATAATCCAGACATACCGTCTGTGGTGGAGACATGGCTTACTCCCAAAATCCCCGATGGAGCCATCAGTCTGCCAGGCTATTCAATCTTTAGGCAAGATCATAAATCTAAAAGAGTTGGCAGCTGTGCAATTTACCTTAAGGACAGCCTTCAGGGCGTAGTCCTGGGCTTACCCAGCCTAGGGTCATTCACCCAGACCCTTGCCATTAAGGTTCTTCTTGGGGCCCACAACAAAACTTTCATAATTCTATCTATCTACATCCCCCCAAAAAACTCAGCCCAAGGTCTCCATGCCATCATAGACTGCCTTGGAAGCCTAAGCCTAAGCTCTGAGGTTATACTCTTAGGTGATTTCAATATTAATTGGCTTGCCCCTGAAGCTAACCAATTCAAGGATGCAATTCAGGCTATCCACTTTACCCAGCTCATTGAAACACCCACTAGGACTAACTGCAGGACATGCACTAGTACTTTGATTGACTGAGTGCTCACCAACTGACCTGAGCATGCCTCTAATGCCTCCGTGTTCCCGGACAACATCAGTGACCACTCCCTGTCATGTTCAGTTGGGCTAATAATTTCTCCAAACCACCTCCTAGAACAATCACCAGCAGGATTCTCAAACCTGGTCATGCTGACCGCTTCAACATGGATCTCATCAATGCTGACTGTTCCTCGGTTTTTGAGGCTTCCAACATTGACGACACGCTCGATCATTTCATCCTCCTCTTCAATACAATCTGTGACACCAATGCTCCCATAAAAAAAGTGAAAGACCAAAGGCTACTTTAACCCCGGATGAGCTCTGATACCCTTGAACTAATGAAAAATAGAGACCACCTCTGGCATATAGCTAGGGCCACTGGCAAGCAGTCTGATATCCTGACCTACAAACATGTGAGGAACAAATGTGCCAGAACCATCTGATTAGCCAAAAAATGTATACTATAAAGATGCTCTAACCTAGAACTGGAATGATGGGTGCAAATTCTGGGCTAACCTAAATAAGGACACAGAGTGAGAACCCAAAATGGCCCCTACCATGCTCTGCATTGATGGCTCCCCATCCTTGACCCTAAATCTATTGCCAACACCTTTAACAATGCCTTCACTGACTTGCAGCATGTTCTCCCTGCTGACTTCTTCTCCCCCACCATCCCTGCTGCACCCATGCAATCCCCATTGCATCCCCCCTTTCATTTCAATACTATTACCTTCAGAGAAACCAGGAAATATCTGCACAAAGTGCTTGGGAAGGGGAGTTTCAGTGGGAATAACCTTGATCTTTAAACTAATCTTAATCTCACTCAAAGAAATCCTGTCCCTTCTCACCCATATCCTTAACCTCTCACTCCATCTTGCAGTATTCCCCCAAAAATGGAAAGCTGCAGTAGTCACCCATGTGTACATTAGTGGGGATTGTGCCCTCCCTGTGAACTATACACCCATCTCTATACTATCCCCACTCTTGAAGGCCCTTGAATGAATCATTGCCAACCAACTTTTTGATTATCTGGACAAGCACATGCTCCTATGCGCAGGGCAACATGGCTTTAGGGCTGGGCATAGCACCACTACAGCCCTCCTGGAAGACACTGGCTTCATCTACAAATCCCTCAATCTTGGCCTGCTCATTGGGGCTATCTATACTGACCTTATAAAGGTCTTTGACATGGTCAACCATGCCCTCCTAATTGATCAACTCACTGCCATAGGCCTTGCCCCAGAGACGGCTGCATGGTTCTGCAGCTACCTACACTGCCGTTCACAGCAAGTCAGGATAGATACCTTTCTCTCTGACACCGAGCCTGTGTGCTCATGCATTCCACAGGGGTCAATACTGGGCCTCCTCCTCTTTAGCCTATTTCTGAATTGCCTCTCCCTAGCCAGTCAGTGCCATATCCTCCTCTATGCTGATGATGCGGTTATCTTGTCTAATGGCTCTGTCTCCACTGCTCTTGAGCAACAGCTACAACTTGACTTCACCAGCGATGAGTCATGGTTCAAAAATCATAAATTGAAAAAAACCAAAACCATGTTGTTCACCAGCCTTAAGAACAAGCACAAAAACTGTCCGTTATCAATATGTGATGGGGTGGTGCTCCTCTTGAATGTGTTCATCACTTCAAATATCTCAGAATCACTCTTAACAGCTCACTCTCCTACACCCTCCACATAGACATCACAGCTAAAGCAATCAACAAATGCTTAGGGCTACTTCATTGCCATAGGCAGAGCCTGATCCCTAAAGCCCTCAGCATAGTGGTCCACAGTTCAGTGGGTTCCCTAGTGGACTATGGACTGCTGATATATGGCTGTGCCCCAGATTCTGCCCTCTGATGTATAAAAACTGCCCTTAACAATGCCTGCAGGCTCACCTTAGGGGCACACTGACTAACCAACACCTGCGATCTCTATGCAAAGGTTCAGTGGCTAACGCTCTTTTGACACTTAAAATATCAATCTTGCCTCCAGGCCAAAAAGATCTGGCTTTGTCAGCTCCTGATTGGGGTCCAACAACTCCTAATTCCCAGCACTAATTCCAGGCCCACCTGAAATTTGGAACTGCAGTCCTTCCTGATTCCAAAATGTCGGACATCTCAAAGACAAAGGTCCTTTGCCTTTCGGGCACTGTTGTGGTTCAGCTCCCTCCATGAGAACATTATTAGCCTGCCCACTCTGTGGACCTTCAAAAAGAACCTAAAGAACCATTTAAAATAGGAATTGTAATGTGTCTGCCATCTCTAGCACTTAGCAAAGGCATCTCCTACCATCTGCCCTTCTGCTCAACAGATCTCTCTCTCTCTTTCTCTCTCTCTCTCGGACACCCTGCACTTGGGGCTCAACCCCCCACCCCACATCTCCATCACTTCTATGCACTAACCCCCTAGTGTTGCTGACAACTAACAGACTCCCTGTTGGGCACAGTTATTTAGTCTGTTCCTGTATGTGTCTGATTGTGTTTACTTATTCCAGTTTTAGTTTTTGCTGTATTTTTTGCATTCCTTTGTTTAAAGACCAGATGTATCTAAATGTTCTCATTCTAATTCTATTGTAGTGTTTGCCTCAGTCCTCTGTATAATCACCTACTTGTTCTAAATGTACTAATGGGGAACCTATGTAAAGAGCTCTGAGCTCATATGGTTAGTCCGAGATCTGAAATAAATGAATAAATATAGTGGAAATAACAGCCTTAATTCTAATAAGGGGTTTGCTAGGGTAAGGGCTGAGGAAAATGAAGGCTATGAGCATCATAGTTCTACTGTACCAGAAATAGAAAATGTTATCCTTGCACAAAATACAAATAAGGCCCCAGGTTTGGATGGTATTTCAACAGAGGTATATCAGAATGATGTAAATTGGTGGTCAGTGATTTTTAAACATCTCTTTGATTATGTAAAAAAACTATCTTGGAAAGAAGCTGAAATAGTTCCAATCCATAGAAAGGGTGATAAGCGTTTCCCAAACAATTATCGTCCTATTGCTCTTCAGAATATTTCAGCAACAATTTTTTGTCGAACTTTGCTCTATGAGTTTAATCAATGGATAAAAGAAAATAATGTTTTAAGTAACAGACCGTTTGGATTTAAAGAAGGTTTTTCTACTGTTGATTGCATCTATACTTTTGACCATTTGATTAGGAAATTTAAGAAAAACAAGCAACCTCTGTTTTTGGCATTCCTTGATTTAACCTCTGCTTTTGATAATGTGAATAGAGGGGTTTTATGGGAGATTTTGTCAGGTTTGAGTATGAATAAAAAATGTTGGCTTTGATAAAGCAACTATATACAAATACAACTATATGGATTAGATATTCTACAGATGGTAGAGTATCATCTCCTATTTTAATAGATGGGGTATAAAACAGGGGTGTTTATTGTCCTCTGTTTTATTTAATTTGTATATTGATCAGGTGGTGCAGGATCTTGCTAGGCAGGATACAGATCCTCCAAAGATTGTAAATTTTAAGGTATTATGTATGCAGATGATATTCTTCTCCTCTCTAAATCCACTATAGGTTTACAAAAAGTTTTATCATGTTTGGTGACTTCTCTTAAAAAAACTGGATTTAAGTATAAATATAGGGAAATCAAAGATAATGGTCATGAACTGACCTAAGAAGTTGAACTATAAATGGTCCATAAAAAATATGATGCTGTAAGAAGTAAATAGTTATTTGTTTTTGGGTGTTTTATTGCATTCTACTGACATCTGGAAATCGCATATTAAAATTAATAAAAGATGAGGTAAACAGATTATTTGGGGTATTAATACATTTAGTAAGCAATATATAAATAATTCTAGAACTACATTGCTTGATATTTATAGAACTAAAGTTGAATCAACCATTTTATATGGGTCTGAGGTTTGGGGGAAATATTGTGGGGTTCTTAATTTAGAACCAGTACAAAACCTGTATTTCAGACCGATATTAAACTTACTGCAATTTTTCCCGGATGAATATTTAAGAGCTGAAACTGGTCTTATTTCTATTGTGTCAGAAGTTTTGGTAAGACAGGTAAAATATCTTGTCAGGTTAAATAATAACAGAAACTTAAATTTACTCCTGAACTTATGTTGGCTGGAGAGTGGTGTATTAAGTGGATGTATAGCAAGATGGACATTGATAGGTGGACTTGATAAGAAATTGAGAGAAATTGGTTTGGTTGGTTTGTCAAGTATGGATAAATATCAAGGATTAAACTTAAATAGTGGCTTTAGTGAAGCTATAAAAAGAATTTACAATATCTCTAGACAAAATGATTTGGGAAGAATTTCATTTTCTCAAAATTTTAAGAACTATAAGATGTTGAAAGATACACATAGAAGAGAAGATTATATCCATATTTGCCAAACAAACCTTCATTATAAAACTATTGCAAATTTAAGATTTGCTACAAATGCTGGATATTCATCAGGTTTTGTTAATCGGGAAACTTATATGAATGGTTTACAATGCAAGGGTTCAGGTGACACACAGGCAAAACCCCAGGATTATTTGTATTGAGAAAGAGGAATAGGAGAGCAAACTAACACTTCAAGGCTGTCTTGACCCAAAGGGACTCAATACAAAATGCATTGTGTATATTTGCTTACAGCTTAATCTTACCATACTAAATTCAGTGAATTCTTGCAAATGATTCTTATCTTGCTCCCTTTCTTTTCTCCCTATGTAAAGCTGATTTTCTAGTGGTCAGAATCTATGCTTATCTTGTTCCCTTTTTTTTCTCCCTATGTAAGCTGATTTTTATAGTTGTTGGAATCTATGTGCTACTACCTGCTCAAAGGCTAGTAGTTACTCCCTCCTCTAGAATAGGCTGATAACTGATTTCCCTGCTGGGACTGTTACCCATGTTACTACTATCGAGCTTCCCTAGGTAATCACAGCCTGCTATTTGCTGAAGACAGGGGGCAAGAACAGAGTTCCTGGATTTAATGAAGGCTTAACAAATAGATTTGTATAGCACACTAGGCTAATAGAATTTATTATAGGCATTGAACAAATTGTTAGCTCTGACTGACTGAGCAGCAGCACTCTTATTCTCTTGCTCAACCCTGTTCAACCCCAACTATCTGAAACAGGGCTAGGTGAGTGTGACATCCTAGTGATGGCTGAGACCTCTTTCAGTAATTCACAGGGCACCACTGCTCTCCAAACATCTTCGACCATGAGACAGACCAGGGCCCCCCATCCACCCTGTCTAGGTCAGTGTGGTGAAACAAAGTCAGGAACTCTACTCCCTAACAAGGGAGTACTCCTGGCAATACTCTACATTCTATCCCTTCTTTCCAAATTTAGTAAGCTTTATTGTGTTTAACATTTAACAAATAATACACAAAACACCATTACATAGAATGTTTAGAGACAATGATCCAGCAACTTAGACCCATTATACCATTATTGCAGATCAATATCCTATATTTGACACATTAGAAAAGAGTAAGTTATGTTACTATTAGAAAATTAATGGTGAAAAAAAAAACAAACCCAAACCACCCCCCAGGCCTATCTTCCCTCCCAGTACCCTCCACCCCTCCCCAATTTCATTCACCACCTGTGAAAGACAGGTAAAAGAAGGAGAAAGAAAGAAAAGGGAAACCTCCACTTAATGCTGATTATGTTATATGTATTTAGGGGTATGTTCAGCCAATTTACAGTATGGGTTATTTTTATTGGGACAATTATTGCCCATTGGGATCAACTCCAAGGAGCCAGATCGACCCTATTTATGGGTATGGGGAGTGTTAAATGCATCATAGGGTGTGCAGAGGGGCCCAGATCTTCTGATATGTCATACTACTTTTGGAAATACTCGCTAGGAGGTGTTCTGCTTGTAAAGCAAGGAGGATTTCTTGGTGCCATTCTGTATACATGGGAGTTTGCTGGTCCAGCCAGTGGCGTAATATCACTTTCTTAGCACATAGGGAAATTAAAGTCATGTGTTTCCTTTGGTTATATTCTATCCCTTCTATGGGTGGACATAATGGTAGGTCAAGGAGACCCAGACATTAGGGGAAGGCATGACAATGTTACACCACTCTGGGACCTACACCACACCAAGTCCTACATGAGCTTGCAATCCTTACTTATAGCCCATGAGATAGTGAGACGGGGTGTCTGCTACGAATCATTCCTCTTCACAAGTAGGAGACTCAGATGCAACCTAATCTTATCAGCCAGTCCCAAGCTACTAAGCCTGCTGGTGGTGCTACTTCTACTGGCAGGGGACATTCAGCCCAACCCGGGTCCTCCTATTGACAATATCTTAATATCCTGCCCACAGGACCCCCAGTGGGCACTCTCCAAGGGCTTGAAGATTGCACACATGAACGTCTGCAGCCTCAGACCAAAAATGCCAGAGGTACAAGCCTGGCTCGACCTGTACAAACCAGATATACTGGCCATCTCTGAGACCTGGCTTAAGATCAACATCCTCAACTATGAGATCATGGCACAGGGATATAACTCCTTCCACAAGGATATGGAGAGAAAAATAGGGGGAGGTGTGTTAATCTACATAAAAGACAACCTAGCAGTGTCAAACCTAACCATTAAGCCTGATCACGCCCCAGACAGTGAATCAATATTCATACAAGTCACCCTAGGCCAGTCCAAGCAGCTCATTATAGGATGTGTATACAATCCCCCAAAGACAGCTCTCCAATCTCTAGAGGCTATCACCAGAACCACGACCAAAGACATCACCAAGAAGCTCCTCATTCTGGGGGACTTCAACCTAAATTGGGCCCATGACCCCAATAAAAACCTCATGTCCCTAACATAGGAGGCAAATCTGGTACAGGTTATTTCAGAACCCACGCGGTTGAACCAGAAGTCAGGGAACCACACCATCCTGGACTGGGCTCTGGTGACAAACCCCACCAATATCCAGAAAGCAGGGCTCATGGCAGATGCCCTGAGTGACCACTCCCCAATATTCTGCATCTGGAGGAACAATGTGCCCAAAGTCCAACCAAGAATATTGACCGGCCGAGATTACTCAAACCTCTCAGAGGCACAGTATAATGGCTACCTCAATAGTCTGGACTGGAGGCCTATCAGGCTCCTCCCCTCCATGGATGAGGCACTAGAATACTTCCAAAACTCATTAACCAAAGCAGCAACCTCTTTGCCCCACTGAAGTAGCTCAGAGTAAAAGGCAGCTGCTACAAGTGGATCTCTCCAGCTCTAAAAGTCCCGATGATCAGCTTGGACAAGGCCTGGAAGAGGTTTAAGAAGTCCTCTCTCCCGGCCAACCTTGTGACGTATAAAGCCCTGCAAAATAAATGCAAGAGCACAGCAAAACTGACCAAACGGGAGTATGTCACATGCCTTCAAAAAATGGCAAAGGTACCCCTAAGCTATTTTGGTCTCATATCAATGAGCTGATCAGAGGTAACATCAAGGCTGAACAGGGCCCTGTGGAAGTCAATGGTAAGCTCGTGCAGGATGGACCACAAATTGCAGCTGCTCTCAACCTACACTTTACCAACCTTGACTCATATAAGGCTGGACTACCCCCTCACACCCTGGCACCCAATGACACTGAACCCACAATACTACAGTGACCACTATTCCACTTCAGGCTGGTCAGAACCAAAGAGGTGCACACCACTCTCCTGAGGGCCCTGAAAATTAAAGGCCCAGGTGGACCTGATGGAATACATCCCAGACTACTCAAGGATTGAGCCAATTCCCTCTCCAGACCCTTGACCTGGCTCATAAATAGGTCCCAGCAGGAAGGCACCATTCTTCACCAGTGGAAATAGGCAAACGTGGTTCCCATCCATAAGGGTGGCTCCAGGGAACACACTAGCAATTACAGGCCTATTTCCCTGCTCTGTCTGCTTGCCAAACTGCAGGAAAGACTAATATACAGTCAGCTCTGCAATTACCTGGAGACCCACCAACTACTGGCCTCCTCCCAACACAGTTTTTGAACAAACCATGGCACGGACACTGCCCTCACGAACCTCACAACAGACGTACTCAGGGCCATGGATAAGGGTACCCCCACTGGCACGGTATTTATTGACCTGTCCAAGGCCTTTGAACTTGTCAACCACTACCTCCTGCTAGCAAAACTCAAAAAGTTAGGCCTAGATCCCCTGGCTCTCAAGTGGTTCAAGAGTTATTTATCAAGCCGCACCCAAAGAGTTAGCAGGAAGGGTGTGCTATCTGAACCATTACCCCTAAAAGAGGGAGTACCACAAGGCTCAATTCTTGGTCCCCTACTATTCTCACTGTTTACCAATGACCTAAAACTCCACTGCGGGGAAAGCACAGTAGTACAATATGCAGATGACACCGTCATATATCACTCTTCAGATAAAATGGGGTCTCTCACCTCCTTACTCCAATCTGACCCAACGTCACTGGAGAGCTGACTAGAAATAAACAGAATGGTCCTGAACGCTAAGAAAACAAAATCCATGCTGTTTGGGCCCAGATCCCTGGGGCTAGACAGGACCAGCTCCCTACAGCTAAAATCACTGGCTAGAACCAGCATTGAAGTTGTGCCCTCTTTAAAATACCTAGGGCTTACACTTGACCAAGGTCTCACCTACAAGAACCATGTGGAACAAGTGACCAAGATCCTCCATGGGAAACTTGGCATTCTGTATTGGATTAAGGATCAGCTTATCCCAGAAGCCAGACTCTCCATTGCCTCAAGCATCCTGCTCCCCACACTGACCTATGCAGCTCCTGTAATTCAGGGAATGGCCAAGCAGGAGGTCCACAGGCTGAAGATCCTATACAACAAGGTAGCGTGGTTCGCTACCCAGGATCATTCAAGAAGCTACCATTGTTAAACACTAGCCAAATTACAGTGGCCTTCTTTTGAAGCACGCCTCCAATACCCTCTTCTTTGCCTAGCATATAAATTACTCAGCCCCACAGCTCTGCCCAGCCTCTCAGCTTCCTTAGTCCCCAAACATAACCCCCAAACCCTGAGGACCTCTAGGCAGATTCTGCTAGAAATCCCCAGGGTCAGGACCAGCGCAGGCCAGAAATCTTTCTTCATCACGGCCCCCTATCTGTGGAAAAAGCTTCCACCAGTGATACAGGAAGCCCCCTTGCTCATGAACTTCCATGCCAGGCTCAAGATGCACCAGATTGAGGCAAGTACTTGTCAATGTCATAGCACCTGACAGTCCCCCCCATAGACTTTCGCCTTTCACCTGACCTGCTCCAATTTCTTACCTTATCTCAGTAACTCACCTATGATCAGGAGTTGTGCCAAACCATTATGGATAGTATGCCTCTACTGTTGTGATTCAATGTCAAAAAGCTGTAACTATTGAACCTGTATATTAGTTAATACCTGATTACTGCCCGTAACACTCCATGCTATGTCTCTCCTGGTCGCCCCTGAAAAAGGGACCTTCGGGGCTCAGTGAACCTACCTGGTAATCAAAATTTAATAAATAAAAATAAATAAATAAATTGCCCAGGTAAATGGGATTGGTACATATTTTACTGGAATGTCAAAATTTAGCATGTTTATGCAAAAAGTGGTTAGATAAGTATTTTAAAGATCTATATAATGTATGGTAAGTGCCTATTAACCACCATAATCAGCCATCACACAGCTTTGCTATGCACTGTTTAGAATTTTAAAAGTTGTTAACCACACTTCAGAACTTCCAAACAGTGGCATAACAAAAAAGAATGCACCAGAGTTCCATAATTCTCATACATAGAATGCAAACAGTGTTTTTTTGACCATACACTATAAAAGATGATGGCTGGGTATTGGGTGACAACCACATTGAAATCACCTCTCGTGGTTGCTAGGGCTACCATAAACCTTCTCGAGCTGCACTCGAGGTTTCACTATGTTGCCTCAGCAACCACTCGAGGTGATTACAGCGTGGTTATCACCCGATCCCCAGCCATTATCCTCTATATAATGAAAGTAAGGGAAAAAAAACTAACTTTTTTTTAAATACGAATTATGTTGCTATTCTCTATAGTGTTGCACAATTTACAATAGCCTCCATTAGATTAAAAGTCAAGGATTTACATAATGGTTCAGCATGAATTATCCTGGATGTATTGTCTATGATAATTGATGTAATGTAACTTATTTATTGTATTTATTGAGCTCTCCTGTAGTTCTGCATTTTTGTATTTTTGTTATATTTTATTTTATGATCTGGTTATCATATGTTGTGTGTCATACTTAGTGTTATACACACTTTTAACAATAAACTGAAACTGAAACTACTGGCTGTAGTGTAGAAGGGGGTGGCTGTGGGGTAGGAGGGGACTGATACAGGCTGTGGGACAGCAGGGGTTTAATATTGGCTGTGGGGTAGCAGAGGGTTGATACTGGCTGTGGGGGATTGCAAAGGTTTAAATACTGGCTATGGAGTAGCAGGAGGGTTGATACTGGCTATGGGGTAGAAGGGGGTTGATACTGGCTATGGGGTAGCAGGTTGATACTGGCTGTGTGGCAGCAGGGGGTTGATACTGGTTGTGGGGCAGCAGGGGGTTGATACTGGCTGTGTGGTAGCAGGGGTTGATACTGGCTGTAGGGTAGCAGGGGGCTGACGCTGGCTGTGGGGCAGCAGGAGGTTGATACTGGCTGTGGGGCAGCTGGGGGTTGATACTGGCTGTGGGCAGGAGGGTTGATACTGGCTATGGGGCAGCAGGGGGTTGATACTGGCTGTGGGGCAGCTGGGGGTTGCTACTGGCTGTAGGGTAGCAGGGGGTTGATACTGGCTTTGGGGAGAGCAGGGGATAAGTGTCAGAGTAAGGTCTGATATTGCCTGTGGGGGACTAAGACTGGTAGTGTGTGGAGTGGGGAGCTAATGCTGGCTGTGGGTAGGGCAGGGGACTGATTCTGGCTGTAGCAGTGTTTGATGTGTGCCCGAACTTAATGAGATGAAACTTTAAAGATACATCTCACACAGCACCTACATTCTAACTTCACTGTAAAACACTTTACAATTTTTTCTTCTGCTGTTGCTGGGAATGGGGCAAACAAGATTGGGGGGGTCTTAAGGGGTAAAAGGGTTAGAGTGCAAATATGGTGATGGGGTGAGCCTGCAAAATTGGGGACCACAAAACATTATTAGGAGAGAGTAAATATTGGGGAAAAGCCTACAAGATATGGAAAGCAAAGGTGCATTCAGTTACTGTCAGGAGGGAGGGAGAGTATTTTTATCGTATTTCTGAACTGGTCAACCCAATCTCCCCTTGTTTAGGATCACACAATAAAAATATGGTAAGGGATCCAACCCTGGGACTCCAGCTTTGCAGCCCTACACACTAACTTCAGTATCACACAGATCCAGGCAGTTTCAACACTGACCAGATGGATAACTCAGAAGAATCGAGTCCAAGATAATGTAGAAGATTTATTTAATTTTTAAAGCAGTGAGCACTGCCCCTCTCATCCTCGGGATGATGAGAGAGATGCTGCTCAGTGCTTTTAAAATGAAATAAATATTTCTATACTATCTTGGACTTCATCATGAGTCATTCATGTGGTCAGTGCTGAGATTAGAAACCTAATGACAGCAGAAAAAGACCAGAGATCCATCCAATCTGCCCAGGTTCCCTATAATCCCTGGAACTTACTCTTCCTCCAAGGTATAAACCCTCCTCATCCACTCTCTATTCTCCTTCTCCTCTTTGGTCCTGCTGCCCGCGGTAACCATTATTTCCTTCATTATGTCCCAGCCCTGCTTGAATGATCTGAATGTTTTTGCACCCACCACCTCAGCTGACTGACTGTTCCAAGGTTCCACCATGCATGAGGAGAGGTCCAAAAATGACCATGCTGAAAATTTGGTGAAAAAAGTAAAAAAAAATGACTGCGTTACAGGAGTGCGTTGCACAGTTTCTACGCATGATCGTAATGTCGGCAGTTTTTCATATTTTCACTCTAGATTTTCAACACTGTCACATTTTCACACCACCCCATGAACAGTACAGCTGCCACTTTTCACATCCTGCCTAAAATGTGTTTTTTCACCTGTGGCACCAAATGGCGCAGTCACTGTGCAAAATAACCTTTTGGGTAACAAACTTATAGTGCCACTGTTCATGAGGTGGGGGTCACAAAAAGCCCATGTTGAAAATTTGGAGCGAAAATACCAGCCATAATGCCCCACCCTGTAGAAACGGACAGGAGTCGGGGGTGTGACTTGGGATTATCGGCTGTAATGCTCATGCCATTCCACCCCCACCCTGCAGCCAGTGACAGGTATTGAGGTGTGCCTTGGAGTCTTTGGCTCCAAAGTTCACCCCATTCTCCTATACTACACCCATCTCAGTGTATTTCCTTATGGAATGGGTTGAGCATAAGGCCCGAAGACCCCAAGGCACACCATGACACCTGTTGGTGTCTGCAGGGTAGGGTGAGATGAAATGGCATGAGCGTTATGGTCGATGACCCAAAGGCACACCCCCAATGCCTGTTAGTCTGCAGGGTGGGAGTGAGGTTGACGTCAGTTCAATACTTCACTGCCATTCCTATTATGCATCTCTCTAATTCCTGTACTACTAATGCCAATGCCAGCAAGCCAACATTCGGCATTGACAATTGCTTGTTTCTTGGTGCTCACTCATGCAGCTACTATGGGTGAAGTGTTGGTGAATGCAACTTTGTATGGGTTGTTCTGTGGAATCTTTATACTGCTTCTGATTGCTAATGACTGTTAAGAACAGTAAACATGGTTAGCAGTATTTAAAATTAGCATCAGCTCAGAATGACTGCTAAACAATGCTAAACTGATTGACTGCTAAAATACTACCCCCACCTGGAGTACAGTGTACAGTACTGGAGACCTTACCTATGTAAGGACATAGACAGGGTAGAGAAGGTTCAGAGGAGGGCAACAAAGATGGTACCTGAATTGCATCACAAGTCCTATGAAGACAGGTTGAAGAAATTGAATATGTACTCCCTGGAAGAGAGGAGGGACAGAGGGGACATGATAGAGGCATACAAGTATCTTACAGGGCGGGAGGAACCAGGTGCAGGAATACACTATTTTTAAGTGAAAAAGATGTTCCAGGACTAGAGGGCATGGCATGAAGTTGGAGGAAGGACGATTCAGGGGAAACGTGAGGAAGAATTTCTTCACAGAACAGGTGGTAGACAAGTGGAACACCCTGCCAGAGGAAGCGGTGGGGGCTGAAACAATCACGGGATTTAAGAATGCATGGGATAGGCATAAACATAGAAACATAGAATTTGACGGCAGACAAGGACCGCTTGACGGTCAGGGGTAAGGGACAACAGACTTCTAGGAAAACATAAACTGAACTTACAAGCTCAAATGGGCAGACTAGGTGGGCCATAGGCGCTTATCTGCCAACACTGTCTATGTATCTATGTACTAAGGAACTTAGTAGTCAGAAGGTCAGCTGCATGCTAATATACTGCTAATATAGCAGTCTGCTTGGGTAAAGGATGGAAACAGCATGCAAAGGCCAGGCAGATGAAGCCCCTCCAGCAGGCTACTCCTGCATAAAACCCTATCTGCAGCACTCCTGGATCGGATCCACACCTTCACCCCCGCTCCCACCCCCTACCACAGGCCAGATGACTGCAGGGAAGAAATTCCAAAAGCTAATGGCATAACCAACACCAGGGGGTAAGCTGGGGGCAGCACAGGGCTGATTTGCAGGTGGGTGTGATTAGCAGGAAGGTCTCATTAGGGAGGGTAGAAGGCTTAGGAGAAAAAGGCCTGTAGCTTGTCAGGAAACAGGGGGGTTCTTTCCTGGCCCAGGTGCAACTGCAGGTGCCAGACAGCACAAATCTGGAGTTAGGAGTCCCTAAATGTGATCTTGGGACCAAATGGTAGCTCATAGCAGTACAGCTGGGAATTAGTTGAAGTTACATTAGCAAACACAAGGACTTAACTACAGGGGATCTGTGATTTAATGTTCTGCCTAGCCGAGATGCATTTCATTAATTTACAATTCTGTACACATTTTTACAGGGGGCTTTAGCTCAGCATTATACTTCCTTTCCACTCCCACTGCGGCTGGTTCATGATGAAGCAAGCAGCAAAATTATGTTTTATGTGCTCATTAGCACAGGTCCCCGTGCCACGGCACACAGCACTGTCTCTCTGCCTACTAAGCCCATCACCCTCTTACTCCTGCTCACCTTGGGGTCTGTCTCCTCACAGGCTACAGATTCCAGCAACAGGCCCAGTGCACACTAATGCCCCTTTCCTCTATCATGTCTCCGGTCCTCTCCCTCTTCACAGGCCATGCGCTTGGTATGCCTCTGCCCATGGGCTTTTCAAACTCACCTTTTGGTCTTGGTATGTTGCGACTCCCCTCTTACAGGCTGCTACTCCTCTTTTTTATGGCCTTGGCGATGGACTATTGCCCCTGAAGGCCAGCCGGTTCTCCTCACTATGCAATACTCTCTCACACAACAGAGTTTGAAGTGTTGACATGTGTTTGTGCATTCTGGAGATTGGTGACACTTCAAGCAGGGACTTCTGGGACATGTAGTTTTGAACAAGTACATCCCTCCCACGATCAGCAGTGTGCACCTACACAGCAAAACTACAACTCCAAGGCACGTTGCTCCATTCGCTGTCTCAAGCATTTCATGCTGGAGTTCTGCTGGGAACTAGGAATTGTAATTCTACACTCTCCCGAAGCATGTGTGAGGTGGCCCATTGGAGTAGGCAGTCAGTCCTTGTTTGGGATCAGGAACTGTGCATGTGGGCATGAAGTTGCTGGAGGTACAGTGCATGGCAGCTTGAGATGAGCTGTTGGTGGTTTTGGTGATGAGAGGAAAGGCTATGGGATGGCAGGTCCCACTAAAGCTGAGGTGACTGCACTGCCAACTGAACACTTTCACAATCCTGTGGCAGAGAATGACAGAGCAAAAGGCGGCACTGCCCACAATATGGGCTCAGAGAGAAAAAGGGTGCCAAAAAAACATGACTACAGCTGGATGGCAACCCAATCCTCTGCAGACCCCGCACTGCTGACTGAGCACTCCTACATCCCTGTGGTGGAGGATGACAGAGTATAGAGAAGCTGGGTGAATGTGATGGGGGGATTAGTCCAGAAGAAGGCAGGTCAGCAAGATTGGAGCTAAAATACTTACTGGAAAAAAGTACTGTGCATTAATCACTGCTAAACACTGAAAAAAACTACAGGGGACTAATCTGAGCTTATATTTCCCTCAGTAACAGAAGCATTCTCATTTTCTTTGAATTTACTGCCTGAAGCAGATGATAGAAACTGATGGACATGAAGTGTAGAGAACTGATTGTTTTTTTCACCTACACAAGTTATGGACCCAGGATAGCCAAACTAAAATGCAGGCTCACATTTACAGTGGGACTCCAGCTTCTACTACTAATACTTAGCTGGGAGGGTCTGAAGCACATTGGGAGGTAAAGACTTGCTCAGAGCCATAGTACACAAGCAGCTGCAGTGGGATTTGAACCAAATTAGAGTAAACAGGGGCTTAAGAAGGAGCAAAGGCGTGATAAAGTGAAGAAGGGTGCATATTCAGAAATATATGCCTAAAGGCCAGTTAGAGGAAGTAAGCACCCATATTATAAAGTAAGAGTGCCTCAGGATGATAAAGGTGGATATAGTAGCCAAGTTAAGGCTAGTGTTATAAAATTGCAGAATTTTCTGACTTAAATTGCACTAAGATGTTGGCTGCAGTCAGGAGCAAGGGGATGGGAGCGGACCAGCCAGTTAGCCATCCCAGCAGCATAGTTGCCATGACCTCAACCATGGGCTAGTAACCTGAGTAACTCACCCATAGCCACCTACAACATTAGCCTTAGCTTGGCTACTGGTGGCCACTTGGCCACTAGCCACCTTTATCACCCTGGGGCACTCTTACTTTATAATCTGGGGCTTACTTCACCTAACTGGCCCCACTGGTGTTTATTTCTGAATAACAAAAACAAAAAAACTTTAGGCCAGCTAGCCCTTATTCTCTAGCCCAACTGGCTATCTTGCCTGTAACCGGGGCTTTACTCTTCCTTTCCTGCTTGAGCCCTGTTTACTATCTAATTCAGGGTCTTCCCTGCCCTGCCCTGCTCCATCTCTGTGAGCTACTTAATTTGAATGCAATCCACCCCTTCCCTATGCTCCATGCAGGTGTGCGATTTAAATAAATTTAGATAATTTTGAATAGGGACACCCTATTGCCATATGTTCCCTTTCTGGAGCAATTTAAATAAATTTGAAAATATCAAAATTTGTGCAGTCCCTTGCTCCCAGGCCATGTCCTGACTGGACAAATGGCCACAGCCATCCTTTATTGTGCCCTCAGCATGAAAAGAAACTTAAAAATGTTTTTTTACTATTAGTTCAGGTGGACAGCACCTGCTTTATGGTGCTGCCACCAACACACCACCCCAACCTAGGGAGAAGTTGATGAAAGAGGAGGTGGAAGTGTAGGTTGGATGCCCAACTGACTGCAGGCAGGTGGGAGGTTTTCCCTTTGGGCCTTACTCTGCCACTTGCAGATCACCCGTAGGACCTCCTGGAGTCTATTTATACATCTGAATAATCAAAGGGACCCCCATATCAGGTTTCCCTAGCTATGGCCCCCCTTCCACCCCTGAACTTCCCAGGGACCCACATGCTACACTACCCCACAAATGTTCACCCTCTTTTCCAATCTGGACAACCAAGAACCACCTAAACCATGCTGCCCTCCTGGACATTGACTTAGGTGGATTAGGGGCCTACGGCCATAATCAGGGTAGTCAGTAGGCAGATGACTTGGCTATGGGGCTTGAGAAGCCTGAAGCTGGGAATAGGGCTAGAAAGCCTGTTGCCAGGGCTAGAAGGGGTATGATAGGGTGTATGACACCATGGCTGAGGGGGCTCAAATGCTAGTTGCCCCACCTTCAGCAGACCCACCTTCCTTGTCACTGGGCCACCCACCCTTACCCTGAGCCAGGCCCATCAGCTGACATTAACTCTTTGCATTTGAAACCCACTTCCCACCCACAGACCAGCCTTGCCCCCCCCCAGCATTACTGAGAACTTCATGGAAAAGGTGCTGCCACACATGTGCTGTGAGCACACAGCTAGTTTTCAGCTGTGGGAGTCCAGCTAGAGGGAGGGTGGGGGGTCCAGTGGCAGAGGGGTCATATCTGGAGGGGCTGACCACATACCTTTCAACTGTCCCTCATGAGGTTAGGTTCATGGCACCCACTCATTCAGTGCACAGTAACATATCAATTCATCTCAATCTATCTGCTCCATAAGAACTCATGCTGTACTATTTGCTCCAATGTTAATCAGCCCCCTGTACAAATAATTCCCTGACAATTTACCCTCAGCTTAAATTTAATATATTAAACTTCTTGGGGGGGACAATTTGGGAATGAATTGGGCAGGGAGCCAATTGATGCTGGAACTAATAGTACAGCGCAAGTTGTTGCAGAGTGGATTAACTGGAATCACTTGACATGCAACCTCAGTGGACTCCCGCTGTAACAGATGTTGGCACACCATTATGGCTCAAATTTTCCACCTCCCAATCAAGTAACTAAATCACATGCACTGGTCCAAGTGAGGGAGCTTCTGTGTAGATTTCAATTCTGGATGCTGGGGAGTGCCTGTAAAACAAAGGTTACATAGAAGTCACAGAGGAGCCATAGTTCTTAGGGCAAAGTACAGATAAGACCAATAGTAAATAAAAGTATACTTATCTGATAAACACAGGTCACAGACCAGTCAGTCCTACTGAAATAAAGGGGAAAATATATGTTTGATACATAAAATTGCCATTAATTGGTGAACATTTGTTTTTAATGATCATTAATGCATTGGCACAATACAATGATAATGTTAATGGTGATGAAAAGCTCATTTGAACAGTTTTAATGGCCATTAATGTATTTGCACAACATGAAAATAATTTTCTTGGCAATGAAAAGCTCATTTGGACAATTTTTATGCCCATTAATGTACTGGCACAACATGAACACAATTGTCATGGCAATGAAAAGCTCATTTGGACAGTTTTAATGGCCATTAATGTATTGGCACAGCATGAGCATAATTTTCATGGCATTAAAAAGCTAATTTCTCAGTTTTAATGGTTATTAAACATGCCATTAGAATAGCATGATGCAAAATTTAAGGGATGTACCATATCCATTAAAGTTTTAATAGATACCTGTTATGGTTAATTAATGGCATCAATGAGTAAATTAATGGTTTGCACCCATGAAACATCAACAATTAATGGGAATTTAATGGGAATAAAAATTGGCCATCAAAAAAGGTGATGCAAAATGTAATGGTGAAAATGAATGGGTTCACATGAAAATAATGGAAAATTAATGGAATTTTAATGGATTTCAATGCAGTAGTGCTAGTACATATAACAATATATACTACAAATGAAATAGAGCAGTTAATGAACTATTTTATATTTATTGTATGATTTTTTGTTGGAGCAATAACCGTATGTCCCTTGATGCAGAGCACATCATACTAAACTACTAGCCCATTCTTGCTGGTGATCCAGCATTACACGTACTTTCATGGTACAGAATATTTATGTCTTGTAAGTGAGGTAGAAGTATTAGTGAAATACTGAGCCCAGTCAGGATATACTGGTAAGCTGAATGGAGATAAGTTCCAGATCCTCCCCCTTAATTCCAAGTGTCCTGATGCTGTTTGTTGGTCACTCCTTTCAGTGGTTCCCTCAGGAGTTAAATGTTTTGGGTCTTTTGGTGAAAAGTACTCTAACACTTTGAAGACCAATTTAGCTGTTGTAGATATTGTTAAGGGTGATGTGCAGCACTGATAAAATTTGCAGCTATCTATGGGAAGGAAAGTAAATGGTCTGAAAATAATAACACTTCCTAAGGTTCACTACTGCATGGTAAATTTCCCCTTGAAGGTCCCTCTCTCCTGTTTCAAAAGTCTAGAATCGATATGCTTCTCATATATGGGTTCAGGAGAAACCCAGAATTGTACTATAAATACTGAAATATCCTTGGAAGGAAGGAGAAGGTTTGGGCCTCCCTGACATGCATCATTACCACTCAGCTTACTTGATGTGGCATGGCTTGAATTGCTATAAGCCACACCTGACTTCTGCATTGTCCCTTTAAGTCCTCTGGGAATGTCAACAGGCAGCGCTCCTTAGTCCAGAGGCTCTACTGTGCACAGATTTAAAACTCTCCTCGACAGCTTCACCCTGTTGCAGACAGCAGAGGAGTATCTGGCAGGATTCCTTTTGTATGGGTTAGGTACCATACTATATACATGCTAGATCCCCATGAAATAATCTAACCTTTTCTATTGGACAGAGCCCTCCCTGTTGGCCCAGATGGGAAGAAGCAGGGATTAGGTATATGGAGGTGTGATTAATGAAAGCCGACACAGTCTTAAGTCCTTTGTTCAGTTTTGGCTGGTACAATGCCATTCTTATTGGTAGTGTTTATAGATTTGCAATGTTTTGAAGTCATGGCTACAGGGGATTGTGGCATGCCCACCAAAGACAAGTTTGAGAACTGGGTAGATGGAAAGTGGTCCCTATTAGGAGCTGCTGGCCATCTTTATCACTAGTCAAGAAGCAAGGAATACCTGGGAGAGGAGGGACCTAGAAATAGGTGGGCACAGGAGTTAGGTGCATCCACCCCTGATGAGGAATGATTGGATGTTTGGCCCTTGGCTTTCCAGGATATGGGAGAAATGCAAGCCAGATCCATTCAAAATGAAGTCTTGCACTGGGCACACTGTTGCGTGGGTTTAATGTCCTACAGTGACTACTGGCATTACCATGCACTGCAGGCATAGCATACAAATGTACCATGGTCCTGTACATTCTTGGATGACTACTGGGACTTCACATGGTGTTACTGTAAATCTGTAATCTGTAGTACCACTGCCATTGCTATGGGACACAAGGATATGTCTCCTGAGCATTCCCCTATGATCCTGGCATTACATAGAAACCTAAGACTTCAATGGCAGATAAGAATCACTTGGCCCACCTAGTCTGCCCATTGTTTTCCCCTACCTAAACTGTCACTGCAGACCCTACTTGATCTCTACCCCCCAACCTTGCTTATCACTAACATAGAAACATAGACTTTGACGGCAGATAAGGACTGCTTGGCCCATCTAGTCTGCCCATTTCCCTACCTACAGGATAGGCCACAGATCCTAGTTAACTAACAGCCTATTTCTTCCTACCGCCCACAAGAATTGCCTTATGTCTGTCCCATTCATTCTTGAATTCTCCCACAGTTTTAGACCCCACAACCTCCTCAGGAAGGCTGTTCCATGCATCCACTTCTCCTCTGTGAAATAATACTTCCTCACATTGCCCTGAACCACCCCCTTATATCTTTAAATTGTGTCCCCTTGTTCTTGCACGTCTCTTTTTCTGAAAGATGCTACCCTCTTGGACTTTGTTGATTCCACTGAGGTACTTAAAAGTTTCTATCATGTCCCCCCTCTCCCTTCTTTCCTCAAGGGTATACATATTAAGCTCCTTTAGTTTCTCCTCATACGGCTTCTCTTGCAGACCCTGCACCATTTTAGTTGCCCTCCTCTGGACTGCCTCTATCCTGTCTATGTCCTTGCGGAGATGGGGTCTCCAGAACTGGACGCAGTACTCCAGATGGGGTCTCACCAACTGTCTGTACAGAGGGATAACAACTTCCTGTTTTCTGCTGCTGATGCCTCTCCCTGTACATCCCAGTATACCCCCAGACCTCCCTACTGCCTTCTCACATTGCTTGCTTACCTTAAGGTCATCTGATATGATTACCCCCAGGTCCCTGTCCTTTTCTGTTGTTGTTACTACCTCTCCACCCATTGTGTATTCTTCCCCTGGGTTCTTGTTTCCCAGGTGCATTATTTTGCACTTCTTTGCATTGAATCCTAGCTGCCATACTTCTGACCATTCCTCCAACCTTGCCAAGTCCCTTTTCATCCTTTACACACCTCCTGTGTATCAATCCTGTTGCAGATCTTTGTGTCATCTGCAAAAGGCATACTTTTCCTTCCAGTCCTCTGCAACGTCACTGATGAAGACATTAAAAGGACTGGACCCATACTGAACCCTCGAGTACCCCACTAGTAACCCCTCTTTCTTCAGAGTGGACTCCATTTACAATTACCTTCTGTGTCCTGTTGTGCAGCCAATGTTTTACCCAGGCTACCACCCTGGGACCCACTCCCAGGCTGGTTAATTTGACTATTAATCTTTTGTGTGGGACTGTCAAATGCCTTGCTAAAGTCTAGGTAGGCCATGTCCACAGCCCCTCCCTGGTCGACTACTTTGGTCACCCAGTCAAAGAAATCTATTAGATTCATCTGACATGACCTTCCTACTGTGAACCCATGCTGCCTTGGGTCCTATGCCCCACTGGCCTCTAGGTACTCAACTATTCTATTTCACTGAAGATGCACTTCCTCACGTCTCTTAAATTTAACCCCCTTTCAGTTTCTTTGGTCCAAATGTACACTTTGTGTGCAAAAACATTTTGGTTTACTTACTATTTACTGTAATATAATACATTGTATCAGACACATTTTGCTTAGTTCTAGGCTGACATATTCTGTTACTACAAATCCCAGAAACCCCTGCAGCTGACATCAGAACAGTAGGCAGCAGTGGGAGAGTCAGTATCCTGCAGTGCATGATAGAGATTTTATAATCTCCTGTCAGATGTTTTCTGGGTCTGCTTTTCTCCAGGGGCAAAGTACAGTCCTCTGTGACTGTAAAGAACAGCAGGACAAGCAAACAAAAGATCAGAGCTTATATAAACTCTAACACACACAGCACATAAAGTACACATTGGGACTAGCCCCATGCTTGTGTAGGGATTATTTGTTGCTTACTGTTCCCCTTTAAGTTCCCACAAGTTCCCACTGAAATATAGTATTAGTTGCTCTTTCTGGACCTTCTCCCTGCCAGGTTATTTACTTCACTTTCTCAAAAGTTGACTGGAGTTTAGTGTATGACTCCTCTGATCCTGAACTAGCAGTAAAGTATTTCTGTTCTACATTCATGTCCACCCGCTCCCATTTATTAAAACAAAAGCGATGAGTGCACAATTTCCTTGGTTTCCTCTGCAAATACTGACTTAATTAAACTGAGAGTTGTGGTCTGCTCTGCTAATAAGGCACTGGGTGAGCCTGATGATAGACAATACTATAATATGCTCAGAAACCAGTGTACTATTGCTATCAGGAAAGCCAAGGCCATATATTTTCGCTTTAAGTTTATAAGTGACTACATGCCTCCTTAAAAATTATGGAACACAGTAAATAACCTTGACCCTTTCACCTCATCATTGGCATTACAAATCTCATGAGCACTACAGGTGAAATTATTGATCCTCTGGCCATAGTGAATGCCCTAAATGCACACTTTGTGGAAGATGCTTTGGCAATTGTCCTTGTCCCCGTGAACCACACCCCACAATGTCAGCCCCTTACCCAGCACACTGAATTTTATCTTCCCACACATTACTCCTCCCAAGGTCCTCCATGAGTTCTCTTGTGCTAATCCTAACTCTCAATCTGGGTCAGATGGCATTTCCCCTACATTTCTAAAAACTGGCAGCATCTGATATTGAACCCCCACTGGCTCATGTTTTGAATGGCTCCCACTTCTCTTGGATTCCCTTACTCTGAACACATGCTATTGTGCTCCCATTACACCAAGATAGCCCCTCTAACTCTCCCATAAATTATCTGCCAATTTCTCTCTTCCCAATTTTCCTCAAAATCCAGAAGAGACTGGTTGCTAGACAGCTGCCAAATCTTTACTCCAGGCACTGTTTCCTTTCTGACTTCTAATCTGTGTTTCGGTCAGCTCACTCAGCCTCTGCCTCTGTACTAAGACCCACTGACTATCTTCCCCAACAGGGATAATATCCAGCCTACCTGTGTCTTATTCTATGACCTAGCAAAAGCGTTTGACAAAGTAGATCATACCCTTCTTGAAAACTCTTTAACTCAGGCCTCACCACTTCTCACTCCCCTGGTTCTATTCCTACCTCTCTGTCTGCTCCCAATCAGTTTCTATAGGTTAGCCCTCTCTGACCCCGGCAAGTCTGTAGGGGGTCTCCCAAGGATCTGTATTGGGACCACCACATTTTAATTTTTTTTAAATTGCCTACCTCTTGCTATCAAATCCTGTCATCTTCATATGTATGCAGATTATACCATCCTCAACACAACAGGTCAGAGTTCAACTGCTATTACCAATATTCTTCGATCAGATTTCAACAGTCTATGACTGGTTCACAAGATCTTGTTTAGCACTCAGTCTAAAACTGTCTCCATAGTACAATGTGCAAGTCGCTTATACCAGACTACTTTATGTGACCCCTTTTGTTAGTTATAAGCAGCTGTCTGGGTTAACCAAAATCAACCCACAGTACCATTACAGTATCAGCAAGTGTTGTCATCATTAAACTAAAGTACACTAAAATACACCACTGTATCTATAACTAAGCCAGCCTTTATTATAAGCTTTGATAATTTTTCTTTTTACTTTTTCTTACTGCTTTGTTGCTTCTGTCACAGCAGCATGAGTCTCCCTCTTCTAGCTGGAGAACAGGTAAACTTGAAGATCACATGAAAATGCCCTTGCTGTCTGCCTGCCTCATCTGAAGTCTGGTTTCCATACCATTCATGTTAACCTGGGATTGTTAGGACCCCCCTCCTTAGGAAAACTCAGCTCTGAGGTTCACACTTCCCTTGGATCACAGCTGAGTTGCTGGCCTGTCACCATGCATGTGACCTTGCCTGGCAGATCCTCAAGTCCACAGACTCTCCATCTGACCTTGCAAAATACAAGACACTTTGTAACACATGTTCCAGAGCTACCAGGCTTGTGAAGGCAGACTACATTGCATCCACACTTCAGAGCAACCTTAACCACCCCTCAAAGTTCTGGAAAGTCATCCACACCCTCTACGATTCTCCACATCCTGAAGGTGGATGATTCCCCCATCTCCAATCCTGTTGCTGTCTTTCAACTCCTTTAAAACCATCTGTACCATCTCCCTCCCTTCCCTCCACCTCCACAATACTCCCTCTCTGCCCCAACCTTCTCCTCCCCCACGCCCTCCCTTCTCCTTCTCCACTACCATGCCCTCTGTGACCTTCAAGGCCCTCCTCACTCTCAACCAGCACAAAGGAGGAAGCCCACATGGCCTTGACCCCAAACTCCTGTCTATCTCCACCCCAGCCAATGCCCTTCCCATCACTTATCTCCTCAATCACTTCTTGTCAGTCACTTACCTCGGTCCCTTATCTGTGGAAGCAGGTCACTGTCATCCCCCTTTTCAGAGGGGGAGACCCTCCCTCCCTAGCAACAACCATCCTATCTGCCTCATTCCCTCCCTTGCTAAATGTCAGGAACACCTCCTTTCACAACTCTCCCCTTTCCTTGACTATGACTCCTTCTTCATTCCCTTCCAATCTGACTTTAGGAAATCCCACTCCACCACTGCTTCCATCCTTAGGCTCACTGAGTCCATCCTTCCTGGCATGGACCTTAGGCTGGTCACCTCTGCCAACTTTTCTGGCCTGGCCAAAGCCTTTGATAGTGTTGCCTACCCAATCGCCATGGGAAAGCTAAAAGTGGCTGGGCTCTCCTCCTCCTCCTCCTCTGTTGAGTGGTTTTGCTCAAACCTTGTGGGCAGGACCCAAGCTGTCCACATTGGTGACACCATCTCCCTTCTTCTCCCTATCTGCTCTGGCATCCCACAAGGATCCTTCCTTGGCCTCATCCTGTGTTCCATTTTCCTAAAAGACCTTCCTCTCTCCTGCTTCACTGCATCCATTCATATGTACACAGATGGTATAATTCTCTATGCCTCTGGTTCCTCTGCCTCTGACCTCACAAACTACAGTATCTCCAACTGACTTTTAACAACATCCAACACTGGTTTCGGGCCAACCAGCTGTCCCTCAATGCCAAAAAATGGTCCAAGTTGCTTTTGGCACTACAGAAACTTGCCAAAATTTCCTGTCCCTCTCCTTCCAGCCCCATGAAGGTGTTGTGGCTGGTACTGGGTCAAGACCACCATGAAAGACAATGCAATATTAACTGCACTGTATACAGAGTACATGGATTAACAGCGACAAGGGTAGAACAGTTGTAGGGCAATAGTGCCACCCCGTTGTTGCATGCTCTTGTTGGAACTGAACAAGTTACTGTGTGCTGAGTGCTTGGTCAAGCCACTCCCATGGTGGGTGGCTAGGGAACCAGCACATGGAGTAAATGGAGACCTTGGTCCATGGTTCAGTTCCTACCAGGTCTCCATGTGTTGCAACCTTTTGCAGCATTTTTTTTTGTGCAGAACAACTTTTCCCCCTTTTTGACATACTTCCCATCCCCAAAGTCCACAACCCCCTGGAGTTTGTTATATTAGTTCCGGGAGGTGCAGGGGGAAGAAGCCCCCTCAAGAAAAGAGAGAACACCATTGTTTCAAAGGGCATATGCTGTTTATGTCGGGTCACTGTTTTTCCCAATGAGATTGTGGCACATGCCCTTTTGCTTGCTGCATTTGTTGCTGTGCATTTTTTGTGTTCAGCGACATGACCTTGTGCCATTGTGACTGAGGATGTCTCCTCTTTTAAATACCTCATGGTATGGTTGGATTGTCATCTGGGCTTCTGTATTTAACTGGACACCATCCACAAGAAGCTGCACCTAAACTTGGGGCATTTTAAAAGAACAAAGCATGTATCCCACTTCCTGCTCATAGAGAGACTGTCACAAATATGATTCTACCTGTCTTTGATTACAGAAACGTAGTATATAGTGCTGCACCCAAGAAAATCCTTGCAGGCTGGATCCCTTTTTCATGCTTTCTGCAGCTTTTCCCTGGATTGCCTCCCCAGAACCCAACACAGTTTCCTGTATTCCTCAGTCTCCTTTCCCCCCAATGCTTGCCACATTCCTCACTGTGCCACCTTCATCTCCAAATTCTGGCTGGGCTCTCTCCCCCTACCTTTCCTCCCTCACTCCTCTTCTCCCTTCCTGCCATATCCAACTATCTTTGCAGTTTTGTTCTGACACCTGATCTATCATGCTCCCCCAACCCCAAGATAAATTGTCTGCTGGTCAATCCGTTTTCTTCATCCGCTTCCCCAAACTTTGGAGCACCCTCCCTGTTGCTATTCACAATGCTTCCTCTACCATTTCACTAAAATCCCTCTTCAATCACTCACTCATTCAGTCAATCAATTTTTATTTATAAAAAGGCACCTTTCTGTAGTTCAAGGCACCTGTATTTAAAATCACATAAAACCATAATCATACATAAAATTCCTCCTTGACTTCACTACTCACTTCTGCAGTTGTTGCTGATCCTAGGCTAATCCCACTGCTTCTCCCTTCATATACTCCCTCCCCCTACTGCCCTAGTTTATTGGTCCACTTTTCCCCTTTTACTAGTCCCCCATTGTACTCGCAGTCTCCCTTCCTACCTAATTTTGCTGTCAGTGGAACTGTTGCTATCAATATGCTATTCATGCAGATCCACATGTACGCTGATGACACTGTCATCTGCACCTCTGGTATGTCAACTCCTGATGTGGAAGCCCCTCTCTACCATGATTTTAACAATGTGCTAAATTGGTTCCAGGCAAACCAACTGAGGGTCAATACCAAGAAAATAGTCTCTATGACCTTTGGGATGAGACAAAAACTTGCAATGCTCTCATCCCCCCCTGCATTCACCACTCTGGATGCCCCCCTCCCAAAGTTGTCTCAACATTTGAAAACCTTGTGATCTGGCTGGACAACAAGCTTGATTTCTCATCCATATAGGCACCATGCACCCCAAGGTCTTCCCAAAGCTTAGAGTAATGTATCAAAACAAAGAATGCCTCTCCCCTTCCATTGATCAAGAGCTGGTAATCAAAACAATCCTCCCTCTGCTAGAATACACGGACATTGTCTATGGCTCTGTTCCTGCTTTTTCCCCTTGCCAAACAAGACATCCTCATAAATGCTTTTTGCCGCTTAGCCACCAACTCCCCTTTCCACACTGACCACTGCTCCCTCTACTCCTCTCTATCTGTCCATCCACTCTGCCACTATCACAGGTCCACTCCTTAGCTTTCATCACCAAATACTGGATTGGAATTCTCCCCTCCTGTCCCTCCTTCCTCCTGTCCCCAGCTGTCCTTCTTCCTACCCACTCCACTCCAAGGAATCAAGATCCTTCTCCCTCCCCCACCCTCACTCTGCATCTGGTCAGTCTGCCTTCTCCTTCCATCTCTCTTCCCTCTGAAACCAACTTTCATCAACCTTTCATTAAGTCAGCTTTCTCCCAACATTTATATGCCTGCTCAGACTCACTTCTACTGCTCACTGCCTCTGCCCTTAATTGCTCCCTTATTTTAGTCTGACTAACTGTGTTTCAGCTATTTATTTTTTGGCAATATTACTGTAGAGATTCTATTCTGCTTGAATACCTGCAAAGTGAGCTCTGAAACTAGCTGTATTTTATTTGTTTTTATTCCTCTGTATATATTTCCCTATATTCATGTCACACCTGGAAACGGGCCTTGGCTCAGTGTGCCTTTCCTGGTTACCAAAATTTTAAATAAATAAAAAATAAATAAATAACTTAATATGCTATGTTTTGCATTACTTTCCTTGTGCTTCCTCTCAGTTGTCTACTTCATACGTTTTACTTTTTATCATTATAGAAACATCAAAACATAGAAGTTGACAGCAGATAAGGACCGCAAGGCCCATCCAGTCTGCTCATTTCTTTTTCTACCTTATAAATGTGCCATTGGCCTTTGCTCTGTCAATGGTCTATCTATTCATACTCATCTGTATTGCTCCCTTATGCCTATCCCATGCGTGTTTGAAGCCCTGCACTGTATTCATATCCACCACTTCCTGATGGAGGCTATTCCATGCATCCACCACCCTTTCTGTGAAAAAGAACTTCCTCACATTAACCCTTAATTGACCTCCCTCTAATATCATGCTGTGTCCTCTTGTCCTGCTATTTGTCTTACATTGAAACATGTTAGACTCTCTCGCCTTGTTAATGCCCTTAAGGTGTTTGAATGTTTCGATCAAATCACCTCTCTCTCTTCTTGCTCTAGGGAATCCATATTGAGCTCCATTAATCTGTCCTCATATATTTTATGATGCAGTCCCTGCACCATTTTGGTTGCCCTTCTCTGGACTGCCTCCATTTGGTTAATGTTCTTGTGAAGGTGCGGCCTCCAGTACTGCACACTGTACTCCATATGGGGCCTAACCAGTGTCTTGTAAAGAGGGATTATTACCTCCCTCTTCTGACTTGTGACTTATTATTATTGTTTTCTAATTGTAACATTACTAATGTAACTTATTACTGCACTCTCCACATTCCCTTTCCCCAGGAAATATCTAGAAATGAGCTTTCAACTCAGTACATTTTTTCTCATGAAATGCTTGACATACAGATAGAAATAAATCAGTACATAAATGCTGACATAAATAGATAAATAATGTTGGCCACCTGTTTCTCTGCCTGCTCACTACTTGCCACAGTTTTCAGTCCTTAATGATTACGTGAGAAGTAGGGTTCTGAGCTTTGACTGCTCAAGAGACATACAGTGGATCACAGTGAAGGGTGGGGGGACTGTTTCTGAAATCTGAAGTTAATTTACTAGCTATCATGTGAGCTACAATGCCACTGTCTCCTGTTTCTCTTTTCTCCCATTTTCTCCTGTTTTGTTTTCACTGATGGATCATCATGTCATCATGAAGAGAGGGGGTGGACTGCTTCTGAAAGCATGATGTTGAGTTTACTGAAGTTAAGTTTACTGGCTACCAAGTGAGATACAGTGCTTTCATAGATGGATCACTGTGGAGGGCAGGGGGAACTGCCTCTAAAAGTTTGAATTTAAGCTTACTGGCTATCACCATGGGTGGGGGGGTAGGTTGACTACCTAGCACCTCATTAGCAGTCATTAGCAGTCAGGCATTGCCAGTGAGGCTCATAAGCACCTCCACAGCCATGGACAGTTAACTGAGGGAGGTGACAGGAAGGTTCATAAGCACTTTTTTAATCTGCTTTGGCATCTGGTATAGCAGGCAGGCTTAATCCACTATATCAGGTGGTTGTATAATGGGTCACCTATGGCAATGGTTTAGGTTTTAAGATCTTGTACAGTAAAATCATATACCCATACTAAACGTATATGGTATAAGTGGCACATACTATATGTGGCTCTGAGAAAAGTTTGACATGATGCTTAAAGCTAGCCGTTGAAACTTCTGATGGTAATACTTCCAAATCAGTGACTGAACATAAATTCCTAGGTATTATAGTTTCAGCAATTGACACGGTCAGATGTTTCTTGAAAATTCTGGGATATCTCCTGAGCTATTCCAAGCCTACCTGCAATACCACTGAAGGGCATCCAGGCAGAATCTCTTAAGAAATATCTCAAAATACCTGGAAACTATTGACAATATTAATTACTGCAACTCTATAATTTAGCTGTTCCTGGACTTTTATTCCAATTTCTTGTCATTGGTATCAAAATCGTACAGAAATTTTGGTGCCCTTTATAAGGTAGAATACTGTCTCTCTCAAGGAATGAGTAAGTGCCTTGCTGAGTGCATGATCTTACCTGTAATTGACTTTGACAATTTAATTTATAATACTGCCCCAACATAAAAACTACCTGAACCAGATACCCTGCTAAATGCTCTCTGCCATGTTATCCTTGGATGCCCTATTCCGACTCATCACTATACATTATATGTCCATCTGAACTGGCACTCATTAAAGGATAGGCATGTGTAGCATCTAACTCTCTGTGGGTTTCAATTCTGGTTCAGTAACCTCCCCATTATCTGTGTATCCTGTTCACTACCACTTCTCCCTCGAGCAACAGCCTTCATTCTCATACTGGTAACACATTCCTAATTCTCAGGTGCAAGTAACACTCTGGTCATCATGCCTTTAGTCACAGACTCCCTCAGGTTTGCAATAACCATGGCTTGGGTAGCAGTCAGCCAACCAGTGCCACCTTGCCAAACAGTTCCCTAGGTTTAATTGCATCCTAATATGACTGCACCTGATTGCTTTCTGTACATTTTCGTCATGTTTATACTTTGCTGTGCTAACTTTCCTCTTACTAATGTTTAGTGCCTTTTCTTGTAAATATGTAAATCCCTGTACATTTTTTCATTTGTTTATATTATTTTGTTTCACCTCTGATTGTGTGATACCCAACCTTTCACTCTCCACCTTCTCCCCCTGGTCACATCTGAAAATGAGATTCTTATTGTATCTCTGTATGTCTTCCTGGTGAAACAACTTTAATACATGCACACATCATGTCAAACCAACATGCTGAGTTTCTATGATAAAGTGAGGAGGAAACTGGATGAGAAAAAAATCAGTGAATGTGCTGTTTCTGGACTTCTCCAAAGTGTTCGACAAACTGGCCCATGAATAATTACTGTTAACTTTAAAAAGAGTGGGTATAGAACATTACATAATAAATTGGGTGAAAGACTGGTTGACTAACAGAAATCAGAGAGTCAGTGTAAAAGGGAGCTTCTCAGAATGGACAAAGGTGACAAGTGGTGTGCCATAGGGCACAGTCCTGGGCCCATGCTTGATCAGTCTGTATGTTACATCACTTCAATACCAATCTGAGAATATTTGGTTATCCAAATTTGCAGATGACTGCAGGTTGAGGGGAATAGTAAATTAAAATAAAGGTGAAACTCAACTTTAAAATGCCCTGGATTTCATATATGAGAGGACCACAAAATACAAATGAATGTTAAATTTGGATAAATGCACTGTTATTCATTTGGGAAAGAATAATCCTTATTATAGCTACAATATAAACAATCTGCCACTGAGAATCACAACTGAAGAGAGGGACTTGATCCAGAAAAGAGCCACAAGAGGGATTAAGAACATGTGTAGATTAGATTATAACACCAGATTTAAGGAGTTAAATCTCTTTTCATTAGATTATAGAAGGAAATGAGGTGATATGTGTCTGATACATAAAGCTTCAGTAAAGCAAGACCTATGGGAATACATTGGACTGGAAGCCAGCAAAAATGTATATAACACTCGCACACATCCCTTACAGTTAAAGGCCAGAGCCACTAGACTAGTGAGAACTAAGAAATGGTTAAATTAGAAAGTGGTCTATGAATGGAACAGACTCCACTGGAGGTGTGGGTAGTTGTACCACACTGATTTATAGACTTGATAAACATTATCAGGTTGGGACTTTGCACTAAATTAACTTAGGCGAGCACAATGGAAGAAAGTCTGATCTGCTCTGTATTTTACCTATGATACAAATGATACATAAATGTACACACACAAAGAGTTTGCAAAAGTCTGTGGTGCCACCAGTTAAAAATCAATACATATTCTAAAAAACAGGCACTCATTACCACATTTAACACTGACACTGCATAAAAGTATAAAAAGCTTTTATTAGCAACACATAAAATTGCCCACCTGAGATGTTTCTGGTAGCCACTGGACCCTTTCTTAAAATATTATATTTCTGTATGTCTTCCTGGTGAAACAATTTCAGTGAATGCATACATAAATAAAGTCATGTAGAAAGTTGCTGACATGTATAATTCTTTGTACTTTCAGTACTTTGCATTTGCTTATACTTTCCCTTTGTTTCCCCTTTCCCCCATGTCATTCCTGGAAATGAGCTTCAGCTCAGTATGTATTTCCTGGTCACCAGTTTTTAAATAAATAAATGAATACATTTAAATACCTGTGGAAACCTGGAAATCCCAAGCACTCTAGCCATTGACAAAGATGAAGATGAAATTAAGTCTCCGATGATGCCAGCTATCTTTGGTTGTATTTTACATCTGTAATTTGGAACCATCATTTGCCCTCCAGATAACAGTTGAAAAGTGCCCTTGACTGCGACAGCTTCTGTAGCACAGGAGTCATAGACCTTGAACCCCAGTGTAAGGTTGGGTAGCAAACTGGTGTTGAAGTTAATTTCCTGAATTGCAAAAAACATAGCCAAGGTATCCTGGTAGGATATGATGTTAAAGCTGGATAACAAAATAAGATAAAAACATGGTAACAACTACAGGAGCAGTTCTGGCTCTTAAATATAACATCATAAGAAGATGACACGAGAAAGAAAAAAATGCAAAATCTTCAAAGGAAGGCTTTGGGCACCGATATAAAAACTGGCTTAAGCAGAACACATCAGTCATTCTGCAACCCCCCCCCCCAAAAAAAAAGTTGAATTTCAAGCCATTCCAGCCTTTATAACTATTGTAAGCATATTCCAGGTTTCCAGGTTTGTACCCTGAGGCAGTCTAGATGGACCGCTGGTCTCCTTCTGCCAACAACTTTCTATGTTTCTGTATTTATATTTCTATGTAAACTGGAACTTTAAACCTTACTGTTTGTCTACAATATTATACATTATAAAATGGGTTTTAAAAATTGTGAAACCTGATTGGCTGAGTGCCATCTTTACCAGTGCTGTTATCTCAGCCCAACAGCACTGGATAAATATTCAGCAGCATCTTCACACTAAAATCAATACTAACCCCACATTTCTGGTTGCTGTTACAAATGTGGCTGCCCCCTTTATTTACCAAAAACCTTCAGCTTTGGTCCTAAAAATAAAACTGCCTTAAATTAAAAATAAATAAATATTCTTTGCCTTCAATTCTCTTCCTGCATGCACATGCATACATTACAAAAATGAAGTACTACAGTACTAAGAATTTTAACTTCTAGTGTTTTTATGACCATGAAAAATTCCCCTCATATCCTCACCTGCTTACCCGGAAAACGTGTACTGTTTGCCTGTTACAGATAAAACAACAGCCCTGGTTTCATTTCAGGTTTTCTGTTGTTTGACTGTGAAGGTTAACATTCTGCCTGTGGAACTGAGCAGAGATTTGAATTCTTGTATTCCAGCCATAGTAGACATAAGGATAGTGTATGCCTCGCTATACACAACAAAGCTATTCTCAACTGAGTGTTTACTATGCCAACCGGATGACCTCGAGAGTGAAGCTCGAGAGGTCCTTCAGTCAGCATAGTAATCATGAGGTTGATATTAGCCTTGTTGTGTATAGCAAGGCATATACTGTTCTATATAGTGTATGGCCAGATGGTGCACTTCCACAAAATAAAGCACAAATCAAAACGGTAATGTTTTCAACACAAACTGCAGATTTACTAAGCACTGCATTTAAGCCAGAAAAACATATTCATTGGTGACTGAATACAGGAGCTAACAAAAAAAATGTCCCAAGTCTTGTGAGTTCAATTGGTTGTCATGGAAGGTGTCTGCTCTACCATTATGGTGGCCTGGAGCTGCAGAGACACAAAATGGGAGCAGGGAGGGAGAAATTATGTTAGCTTTTCTCAGTGGCTCTAAACCCTCCTGCTGCTCACTCTAGCAGAGAATCCCAACCAAGCCACCACATTAACTTAAGGGGAAATGCTAAGAAAACAAAAAAAAAGAGGTCAGATATGTCTGTATTTCAAACTGCTACACCTGTGTGCTTGTGAGTACAGTCCATTTTTTTTAAACATGGATGTCAGTAGTAGGCAAGGGACTGTAGAGTGAGGTAGAATCAACTGCCTACTTGTGTTTCAGCCCATGGTAATTCTTTTGTGATGTCTATAGTGCAGCAGAACAAAGTCGTTCTGCTGCACTACAGACATCACTACTGAAGCAGAACAACGTTTTAGACCTCATTGAATTCTAGTGGTAACGATGCCTGGCCATATACTACATTCCATCTTTTAAATGTAGAGAAGACAGAAAAGAAATAAAATGGGAAAAAGGGATGGAATAATACAAAGAAAAAATAAAGGTGAGGAAACAGGTAAACGGGTATGAGTTAGGTAAAATATAGGGTTTAAGAGCTAATTAAAATAAATGTATTTTACTGTGCATAATATGTGAACCTGAGGTGTCATGTCAGTGCTGGGACTATTTTACTGGAATGCATGATTTTTTTTTTTAAATCATAAACATTTTTCTTTTTGTGCATTTTTCAGCCCCACCCCCTGCCCCCAAAAGTCTTGGACCCACTTTATAATCACAATATGACAAACCAGGGTGGGCATTGTGTAAGTAAGCAATTTTTATTTTTAAAGCACCCCATCCCGGAGGCTCCAGGCACTTTACAAGCAAGGCAAAGTATACAAATAGGCAGTAATATAAAAACACAAATCTTAAATTACAACAATTTAAAATCAGCTAAAAAATAATAGAAAAATTGCAGCAGTTTAATGAATATTAGCAGTCTGGATATGTCTTCCTGAAAAGATGTACTTTAGGCCCTGCTTAAAGGCCTCCACTGATGGGGCTTCCCTAAAGGGTCTCGGCAGTGAGTTCTCTAGTACTATGCCCACCACCTTGAACACATGATCTCTAGAACATTTGAGGTGGGCCCTTGGAACTGCTAGGAGGCCCTCAGTGTAGGAACAGAGCAAGCGCACAGGACATGCTGGAGTCAGGAGGTCATTTAGATAACCAAGGCCTGATCCATGTGGGGGCTTTTAGATGAGCAAACTCACCTTGGAGATGATTCTCCATCTAACCTGCAGCCAATGCAGTTTGCACAAAACCAGGGTCATATCACAGGACCTCAGCATGCCCATCAATAACCTACAGTAGCTGCTGCTTTTTGCACCAGTTGCAGGTGCCAGAGAACCCCTCCAGTGACCCCGAGACACAGAGCATTGCATTAGTTGAGCCACGATGTCAAAAAAGCATGTTCTAGTGAGGGCAGGTCATCAGGCAGAATCAAGGCTTTAATCTGGGCAACGTTCTGAAAATGGTAAAAAACACTCTTGTCAATGGATGACACCTGAGCTTCGAGTATCAAATCCATCATCAAGGAAGATGCCCAGATTATTCACCTTGGTGGACACTGTCAAGATAGTGGTAGAATAACAGCACTTCTCAGATGGTTGAAGGCACTGGGCAATGCCTCATGCATCACAACACATGTGAGGTGTGCCGTTATCCTACTACAATACATTCCTTGTTATGTCTTATTGCTTAAGTACATCACAGTATTCTATAGTTTTGTATTATTTATTATCATTTATAAAACACGTTTTAAATTATCAATTTGCTGTACTACAAAAAGTAAAACAAATGCAGTTTATAAAACACATAAACATAATTTATCAGTTCATGCCATGAAACAAATTTTAAAAAATCTGACTGATAACAAATATTTTAAAATAACCATCAAAAGTAATCAAACAAGAATATATTAAGGGCTCCATAAAAATGCATCACAGGTGAGGACTGATGAATATATATAAAGTAAGAAAATTCCACAGAACTGTTCCTATATGAATATATTATGTAATAGTAAGCTATAGGTCTAGAGCTCATTAAATGATTATAGCTGTTTTACTGCATATAAGTTATTGATAATAATGGGCCCTATGTACTATGCCAATGCGCTGCTGAAACCAGGGGCAGGATTCACAAAGAAAGCCGAAATTCCTGCAGCTGCGGGAAAAAGGCTTGCTGCAGTGTGGAAATGCAGTCGTGCTGTATTCTCAAAGAAAACTAGTGCAGTTGCAGATTTCTGTAAAAAGTGCAGCCGGTGTGGCAATTTAGCTGCCGCAGGACTTGTGCAAGTGCTGCGAATCTGCAGCTGCGGGGGCTGTGAAGGCACAGCAATAGGGAACCACAGTAGCTGAAGCAGCAGATTGTAACAGTGCTGCTATAGTATGAAGCTGACAGCACACACAGAGACCAGCAACCAGTCCCCAACTGGGACCACAGCAGTACCACAGGTACCAGCCATACCTTGGCACCACAGTGGCTGACTGTCCCTGCTGATCGTCCCTCCCTGGGGTGTTCCTGTGGCCTTCAGGGGTAGCACTCACTGCTGGCTGGTCAGACTCTACTGCTTGTGGGGCTCTGTCATGGGCTGCACTGGGTCTAGTGGTTGTTGCCTGTTGCCATATCATGGCAATGTGTGCTTTCAGTGCTGTAACATCAGCCACTGCTATACTGTCTGAGATGCTATTACCTGTGGCACACCTCCACCTTAATTGATTCCAATTGCTGAGGCACTACTGCAGTGTGCTGAAGGAGAGTTCCACCTCATTCCACTTTGTGTAACATTCTTTCCTCAGTTGTGGAAACAAAATGGCTGTGAATAGCTTTTCAGGGTCCGTGCATAACTTATTTCACACCTTTTTGTCCTGGGGGACTTCTGCAGCTGCACTTTTTTCCACAGTCCATAGTGTTTTTCACTGCAGCTGTGGAGGGTTTTGTGAATTGCACCTGAAGCAAACTCCCCTTTTTTTCCATAGCTGAGGAAGTTTTGGGGGCTTAGGGAAGGTTTTGCACCTTCTGAAAGCTTTGAGAATCCTGTCCCAGCTGAATGCCATGCAGTGGGGGTCCCACGGATACACAGCAGCATTCATCAAAGGTGCACTGGACAGGTGTGCACCCAATCCCCTGGCCGCTAGCACAGCTTCATGCAAGAGCACTCCAGAGGAAGAGATGGGGTGTGCCCACACTATGCGCCATGCACAAAGGTGCATAGTGTGGCACACAGGGGGCATAGGAGGGCACAGGTTATGGCAGGGGTACCCTGACATAACCACTGTACACTCCAAGCCCTGTGCACACAGGCCCCACCCAGACCTGACAGAAGAGTGTAAACCCACCTACAACTGCTTCCCCACCCCAGTCCCATATAGCAGCCCACCCCAACACACAGCCGAGTCCTGGCCTCAGTCAGTCCTGTGAGTACCATCACACACACACACACACACACACATATACACACACACACATGAGCCCTGATCCCATTTGTTCTGACCCCACCTGCACACATATGAGCCTGTACCCATTGTGGTAAATGCATTCCCCCAGCACATGTCTGACCCATCCCCGATAGTGTAAATGCATACCCCTTCAGCATATGTCATCCCTGCCCCCATTGTTGTAAACACATGCCCCAGCACACATCAGCCCTATCTCAATTATTCTAAATGTGATCCCCCAGCACATGTCATCTCCATCCCAGGTGTCGTACATGACAACCCCCCCCACACACACAGAGGTGTCCCGGTCCCTGTCTGCATGACTGTCACACACACCCAACCCCCAATCCTGGAACCCAAGCTCCTGCATTGGTGGCCAGTGGCACTCCCCCACAGCACTGACAACCCCACCCTTGACCCTGATACCTGACAGTCAGTGCTGCATCCATGAACAGCCAGTGACATATTCCTCCTCAAACCTCCTCAGTCACCAGCCATCCAACTGATGCTGGGAGCACACTGCCTATTTATAGCAGCATGCTCCCAGCATCAATTGGATGATCAGCAACCAAGGAGGTGTGAGAAGGCATGTTCTGCTGGCCCTCCATGGCCATGGCACCAACTGTCAGGTATGGGGGTCATGGGGTGGGGTTGTTGGTGTCATGGGGTGCCACTAACCATCAATGGAGGAGCTGAGATTCTGGGATTGGGGGTTGGGGTGTGTGATTCAGTAATGCAGACAGGGACCGGGACACCTCTGTGTGTGGGGGGGTTGTCATGTACTTCACCAGGGACAGGGATGACATGTGGGGGGATTGGATTTACAACAATGGGGATGGTATGATGTGTGCTGGGGGAATGCATTTACACCAATGGGGATGAGTAGAATGTGTGCTGGGGGATGCATTTACATCAATGGGGATGGGGGATGATGTGTTGTGGGGAATGCAATTATAGCAATGGTGATGGGTAAGATGTGTGCTGGGGGTGCATTTACATCAATGGGGACAGGGCATCCATGTGGTGGGTGCTGGCATATGGACCTGGGGTTCTGCTAGTGCAGGCCCATCTGTGCACTGGGTGGGCATGGTGCTACAGGGGACTAGGCAGGGAGGACCACTGGACAATAGTGCCTGACCAAGCATGCCTGGGTGCCTGAGTTAGCTATTCATGTACCCAGACCCATGCCTTTTGGTGTAGGAGATCCACTCTGGGACTCAGGATGGGTCTCTGATCGGTTGCCTGGCAGGGTCTACTACTCCACCCCATCCACCCTGCGCATTCCAGCATGCCAGGGGGGTGGGGCATGGGCAGGTGGCCAGCATTAATGCATACCAGCATGTTTGCATCTGTCCGTGGGCACAGAGCTATGCAGGTGAGGTACGCACCTCTGTCGCATACTTTCCACCCATTAGTGCATAAGCACCAATATTGGTAATGTTAGTAAGAAACACACAGCATGTTATATTTTTTGTTAGATGGACTAAAACACACACACACACACACACACACACACACACACACACACTACTTTCAGAGAACAGCAGAAGTGTAAATGTACCAAAACTGCAAAAACATACTATTATGAGAATACGTTGTTTTACACATATCAAAGATATCTATCACTGAGGAGAGGCAAGCAGGTTACTTAGTTATCTAACTGATAAGGGGTAATACTGATAACTCCATGGTCAGCATGTGAGAGGCTTCTCACATGCTGTGGGATAACAGACAGTTCTAGGAAAAGTTGCTGAGACACCTTAGTTTCATAAGCATCCTTGTATATAGTCATACAACTATACATGAAGCAGGGTATAATTATGGGTCCAAGAGAGCTGGAGATCTGAGATGTGAATTCCATCTTGAAAAGACCTTGTTCTTGCTCTGTCTCCCAGGGAAGGTAATTTTGGCCAGGTTATCAATGTCTGTAAAATGGCCACTACCTAATCTTGGTCTATAGGATTATGCTATGCTTTGTATTGCTATTTGTGTACCAAACAGCATAACAAGGAATGTTGCTAATAACTGCTTTAGTCCTGTGTGGTTATTTGTGATTTGTATTATGGTCAGGTGTACTACAAATTTACCTTACAAAGTGGCAACTCTGGTGTGTTCCCCTGGGACCTTGTGAAGGGGAGGGGGGTCTGAGCCAAAATACAGTTGTGCCATTAACAATAAAAGGAGTAGGTGACAATTTTTTTTTCAAATTCAGATGTTTATACTCCTGACCTGCCAGCAGGCTTTCTGTCCCCACTGGTCTCAGGCCACCTCCTTTGGCCCCCCAGAGTACCCCAAGCCCTATATCCCCTGCAGATTATCCTCCAAGGTGAGGCAGAAGGGGGGTGGATCATCCACCCCTCCTACTGAACACATATCTGGAGTGGACCCAAGAACTCCATGATGCTGCTGCACCAGAGTACCTTAGGGGCTTCCATGAAGATGGCAGTCATTTTCATCTTTTTATTTTGGTCCCATCCCCCTCATGGCCATGAATGGGCATGCATGGAGGTGCAGGTGCATCACAATGTCATGATATCTGCTTCACTGGCTCTGGCACTACCCCTCATCCTCTACTGGAGGGCAGCCAATGAGCAGGACAACATCCACACCCTTCTCTAGGACAGGAGAACTGTCATCAGATGCTTGATCCTCTCCCTCCCCTGCTGACCCCCGGCAGTCTGAGCTCATTCCCAAACATGGGTCACCAGCATGGCATGAGGCATGGCATCCAGCACCTCAACCCTCAGCACTGTCTGGCCTACTGTGGGTGACAATTTTAAAGGGTCATAACCTTGTCACTCATAGGGTAAGATCTAGACATAATCTGGGAGCCAGGACATCTAGATGCACAGTCCGAAAGGACATGGTTTGCTAGGCAGGATGGATGAATTTATTGATGCTTCTGGGACGCAGAATCTAAGCAAGGAAGCTAGACATGAAGGAGACCCCTGTATATTTGTTAAGCAACAGTTTTGTTTAGAATCAGATAAGAATACTGTTTCTGTTCTGACTTTGCAGGACAAGTCAAAAGTATTTGGAAACGTAGCACAGTTGAAAATATTAACAATAAACTGCAAAAGAACTATGAAAATCAAAAGGAGAAAGACTGCGAGTGCACTTGAAATGTGTAATCTGTAATAAGTTTACTCTCCAGCTGCAGTGCATGGACCTTAAAGGAACTATTCATGTAGAAAAAGAAAAATGGAGCAAAGCTGATCTCGCCCAATGTCACCAGAAGTATAGGAGATTGCAAGGAAACACTTTAAATGACAAAGGTTAGGGACATGAAGGAAACATCACATTTAACTTTAGAATGTTCTCCTTTCTCTATTTTGAGTGGCCATCCACAATTCTCTGATACTATCCTTTCTTTCTTATCTTAAATCTCATCTACCTTGGTTTGACCACCCAGGATAGGTATCTTCTAATGTTCTTTTTGACTATTTTTGACTGCCCTCTCTCCATGTACACACACACACACACACACACACACACACAGTAATGTATGCTGCTTCAGAAATATAGAGAATAGCTTTGGCTTTTAGTGTTTAATGAATTTTATGGTGTATCAGTGTATCATTCTTTGCTTTAAAAATGCCCAGCCACTGTGTATTGTGTGAATTTGAACTGAGATTTTATTTCTCTACTCTGAATATCAAGTAAACTGTTCAAGGCTGAGTGCTTTGCCATATTTTGAAAACATTATCTTAGTCAGCTATTTAGAGCAAAGAGAGTTTTTGATGGAGAATGCACTGCAATTAAAATTATGTTTTTGCTTTGCAGTTTAAAGCCATTCCTTATATTGACGACATTGATGATTTTGATATAGTGCTATTTAATATTTTGGGTTGAATATTTTTGCCATATTTGCTGTGTGAGTGTGTGTTTGTGTGTGTGAATGTATGTGTGTTTTCCAAAATATTAATAAATAATAAATAAATAAAAATTAATATTCTGCTTTGAATATTTTTGCATAATTCAGTGCTTAAATGTGTATGCGTGTTTGTTGTGAAAGTAAAAGAGGTATTTTAAAGCAAACATATGGTGCAGTATGGACTGGTGTAATTAAACCCCTACCCTATGCTTTTGTAATCATTCCTTCAGTGGCATGGAGTCCAGGCAGTTGCCAGTCTGCCACAGCTTTCATTGGTTTGAACCTAATGAAGGGTGAGAACACAATACTCAACAATACTTAACAGTGAAAAAGAGTACAAGAAGGTTATTCCTTCTGTTGTTATTTTGCTTATTTTGAAGTCATTTGTAGCTTTTCCAATACATTGGTAAATTTGTGCCATCTCAGTTTCAAGGGGGTCCCAACTTTTGGTGTACTCCTATTGTGTAATCAACTGGTATTGTATACCATTCTGCTTATTAAAGATCAAATGCACACATTCCATAAAAAGCTTGAATCCCCTTGAATACACATTTCTGTGTCATGATTAGTGTTTCCTGAAAATATAATGCAGTGTGGTTTTGCAGTTTTCTTTAAATCAGCATCTGCTAATGTGTGCTGTTGTAACTGAAAACAGTGAAGAAACAGTAAAGATGTTTCTGTCCCTGTCAGTGATCAATCACATCATACCTGTCCTGCCTGTTGCTTCTGCAGTTAAGTCCCTGATTGAGTAAATAAACTGTTGCAGTCCCTAGTTACAACAGTCTGTAGAGCTAATTGTTTTCACTCAGAGTTCATCACTAACCAATTTGGTTTGTGTTTAGAGAGAGATGCTTAAAATCTATATTTCTGTTCTCATAAAAAGTTGATTACTTGGGGTCCAGTGCTGAACTGAAGTGGTATGAATGAATCTGTGAGAAATAACAGTTTCTGTATCACAGCTCTCAGTTCTCTGTCATCAAAACTCTGCATTCTGTTCTGGCTGTATAATGGATATAAAATAAACTACATTCCATTAATTCATAGAAGCGGCATGTATTTACTGAAGCCTCAATAAATATGTTCATGTGATGATTTTGTTTTAATGTCAGATTAACAAATGTGTATCTGCCACACTCTGCTATTTCAGGAACATGTACTGTATGAACTAATAAAGTTCAGTTCTTAGAGGGTTTCTGTGTGAAAATATGTAATGTATGTGTATAACTAGAAATACTATATGGCATCCTGATGCCCCTGTCTGCTGCCCGGCAGTTTAGGCAGCAGCTCTCTGCTTCCCATCTTTCCCCTGGCCCAAAAGGCCCCTGTCTCCTGCCTTCATTTGAGGCTGGTGCAGCCCACTGCCCACTGTCTTCCCCACACAGTCAGGGCTGCTGCACCCTGCTGCCTCCTGTGCAAACAGTTGAGGCTGCTGTACCCCACTACCCTCTGTCCCCCACCCTATAACACATGATGAAAGTATTTTTTGTTTTTTCTTTTGAGTAGTTTCAGCAGTGTACGAAAGGATCTGACTCAAGTGGCAGGGAGCAGCATGGTGCAACAACTCTTAACTGTGGAGGCAAGAGGCTGTATGGTGCAGCAGGGCACAGTGATGTCAGGGAACAGAGGACAGCATGATGAAGAAACCTTGTCTGTGTTGCAGGATACAGTGGGGCATCAGGGTACAGCAGCCCTGACTGTGTGCCAGGGTGCACGTGGTGCAGTGGTCCTTCCAATTTGGGGCAATGGAAGTGGGTAGTAGGGTGCAGAAAAACTCCACCTTTGGCGGCCTAGGGCAGCATGGTGCAGCAGCCCAAACTGTGGAGACAGAGGCCTTGGGACTCTAGGGCTTAGCAGAGCATATCAGCCCTGTTTGTGGGGACAGGAAAAGTGGGCAACAGAGTGCATTGGTCCTGACCGGGGGGCAGAGGGGATCATAGATACATAGATACATAGATACATAGACAGTGTCGGCAGATAAGGGCCTATGGCCCACCTAGTCTGCCCATTTGAGCTTGTAAGTTCAGTTTGTTTTCCTAGAAGTCTGTTTCCCCTTACCCCTGCCCTCTAGAATTCCTTTATGTCTATCCCATTCATTCTTAAATCCCGTGATTGTTTCAGCCCCCACCACTTCCTCTGGCAGGGTGTTCCACTTGTCCACCACCGTTCTGTGAAGAATTCTTTCTCATGTTTCCTCTGAATTGTCCTCCTCCAACTTCATCCCATGCCCTCTAGTCCTGAAACATCTTTTGCTTAAAATAGTGTTTTCCTGCACCCTGTTCCTCCTGTAAGATACTTGTATGTCTCTATCATATCCCTCTCTCCTCCTCTCCTCCAGGGAGTACATGTTCAGTTCCTTCAACCTGTCTTCATAGGACTTGTGATGCAACCCATGCACCATCTTTGTTGCCCTCCTCTGAACCTTCTCTACCCTGTCTATGTCCTTACGTGGTATGGTCTCCAGAACTGTACACTGTACTCCAGGTGGGGCCTCACTAGTGTCTTGTATAGTGGAATTATGACCTCCCTTTTCCTGCTGGTGATGCCCCTGCCTATACATCCCAGCATCCTATTTGCTTTACCTGCTGCCTTGTCACACTGTTTCTCATCTTGAGGTCATCAGAGATGACAACCCCAAGATCCCTTTCCTGCTTGGTGCATGCTATATCCTCACCCCCAACTGATATATTGTGCCAGGGTTTTTGTGCCCCATATGCATTATCTTGCACTTTTGCATTGAATTTCAACTGCCAAACCTTGACCATTCTTCAAGTTTCTGCAGGTCCTTCTCATTCTGTCTACACCCTCTGGTGTGTCTACTCTGTTACAGAGCTTTGTGTCATCAGCGAACAGTGAAATTCTGCCTTCTAGATCCTGTGCAATGTCACTGATGAAGATGTTGAATAGGACCGGTCCCAGCACTGATCCCTGTGGTACCCCACTGGTTACTCTTTCCTCTGTGGAGTGACAGCCATTTACCACCACCCTCTGTGTCCTGCCACCCAGCCAGTTACCTACCCACCACACTACTGTCCTGCCCACACCCATATTCCCCAGTTTGTGTAATAGTCTTCTATGTGGCACAGTGTCAAAGGCCTTGCTGAAGTCCAGATAGGCCATGTCCACTGCCCTCCCCTGATCCACCTCCCTAGTCACCCAGTCAAAAAATTCAATGAGGTTGGTCTGACATGACCTCCACCTGAGAAACCATGCTGCCTTGGGTCCTGTAGTCCATTGACAACCAGATGTTCCACCAATCTCCTTCAGTAGTGCTTCCATGATCTTTCCCACTACCGAGGTAAGGCTGACTGGTCTGTAGTTCCTGCTTCCTCTTTGTTCCCACTTTTGTATAAGGGACTACATCTGCTGTCCTCCAGTCTTTGGGTACCTCCCTGTTTCCAGTGATTGGCTGAACAGGATAGCCAGAGGTTCAGCCACCACCTCTTAGTTCTTTGAGACCCTGGGTGCACCCCATCTGGCCCCATTGCTTTATCAGCTCTTATTACTTCCAGTTCCTTCAGGACCCTTTCTCGTGTAAAGGGACTTGTGTCCATTTCTGCACCATTCTCACCCCTTGTACTCCCTTCAGACCCATTACCCCCCTCTTCCTTAGTAAAGACTGAGCAGAAATACCTGTTCAATATGTCAGCTTTATTGTTGTCATCCTCCACGCGGCTCCCATCCTCCCCCTTCAGTCTCACTATCCCTCCCTTTGTCTTTCTTTTTTCACTTATGTACCTGTAAAAGGTTTTGTCCCCTTTACCCACTGAGAGGCAGAAGATCAGAGCATCAGGTTGCCATATAGTATTTCTAGTTCTACATATACATGATGTATTTCTACACTGAAAACCTCAAAGAACTGAATGTTAGGAGTTCATACAGTACATGCTCCTGAAATAGTAGAGTGTGACAGACACACATTTGTCAGTCTGACATGGAAACAAAATTGTTATCACATGAACATGAACATATTTATTGAGACTGCATTAAATACACATTGCTTCTATGAATTAATGGAATGTAGTTTATTTTATATCCATTAATCAACCCTGTGTTGTGTGGCCAGAACAGAATGTAGAGTTGCGATGAAAACTGAGAGCTGTGATATAGAAAAAGTTATTTCTCACCGATTCATTCATATCACTCCAATTCAGCACTGAACCTCTAATGGTCATTTTTTTATGAGAACAGAAAAATAGATTTTAAGCATATCTCTCTAAACACAAACCAGATGGGTTAGAAACCAACTTTGAGTGAAAACAATTAGCTCTACAGACTGCTCTAACTAGGGACTACAGCAGCTTATTTAGCAATCAGGAACTTAATTGCAGAAGCAGCAGGCAGGACAGGTATGATGTAATTGCTCACTGACAGGGACAGAAACATCTTTACTGTTTCTTCAGTTTTCAGTTACTGCAGAGCACATTAACAGAAGCTGATTTAAAGAAAACCACAAAACCAAACAGCATGATATTTTCAGGAAACACTACTCATGACACAGGGATGTGAATTCAAGTGTTTTATGAAACAGGTGTGCATTTGATATTTAAGCATAAGAGGTGCAGAATTGTTTTAATTTTTTTGCTCTCCTTTTATGGGGGGCACTACTAAAAGAGACACTTTTAAAAAGAATGAGTGCCATGCAAAATGTTGGTCACGTGATGGGATTCAGTGGTACTGCTGATCTGTATCGAGTGGTATTTTTTTTTTGCAATTCAAACTTTATTTATTTTCATGTACAGAGAGAGGATCCAGTTATCATACGCATACATGATACAGGAACAAAGAAAATAGACACATGCTAGATCAACTCTCCATCCCTCCCTCCTCCCCCTTCCCTTATTCCCCACTTCCTCACACAAGAGAAAGGTCATCACGAAAAGCAAAGAGAAAAAAAGGCCACTATGAAAATTGGAGGGAGTATAATGCCAGCAAGGGGCCCCAGATCTTCTGAAATTTCTGGGATTGATTGTGTAAATTAGCAATCATGTTTTCCAGATGGAGGGTTGCCAACAGCTCTTGTAACCACTCGCTATAGGGCATGTCGGTCATATCCTTCCAGTGGACGAGCACCAGGACTTTGACTGACATGGCAACTAGAGTTATGTGAAATTTCCTATTACTAATTGTGATGGAAGAAAGGTCTCCCAGAATGCAAATTTCGGGGGTGAAAAGATCATCTAGCCCTAGTAACGGGTCGACCCTCTGTCGAATCATCTGCCAGAGGGGAGCTATTTTGGGACATTTCCAAAATACGTGCAGTAGGTTCCCCTCTCCCTGTTGACAACGGGTACAGGTAGCAGATGAGATAAGTCCCTGCCTAGCCAGTTTCTGGGGTGAATAATAGGAATTATGCAGGATTTTGTACTGCACTAAATGGAGCTTATCATGTCTAATATACTTGTGGTTATTCACCCATAAAGAGGGCCAATTAATCTCCTGCTGTGAGAAGAGGGGGGCCCAGAATTGAGTGGGGTCAAAACAATCCGGCCATTTCCATTTAAGCAGTATCCCATACATCTTAGATACAGCGTGAGGCAGGCCTGCAACAGAAAGCAGTTCAGTCCAGCAGGATGTTCTTGGAGGAGACGGGGGAACAGGGCCAAGCAATTTCACCACCAGGTGACGTAGTTGGAATACTTTGAAAATGGCTGAATTTGGGATACAGGCTTTTTGGATAATCTCAGAAGAGGTTAACCATGAGGTGTTATCCCGAGTGAAAAAACTGAGTGGGTGGTCTCCCAATTGGGGGATCCACCTCATTTGAAGAAGTTTGCCCTCGATAATGAGGTTGAGATTACCCCACCAAGGTTGGGAGAGATCCATTGTGTGCTCATATTTCAGGAAAGAGCATAACTGTGCATGGACTCTTAAGGACACTGCTATAGGGCTATTTTTGAGAGAAGAAGGCAGGGATTTTAAACTATTATGTAAAAGCACCCTAGGAGATAGTCCTGTAGCCTTTATTAGGGAATGTCCTATTTTGAGCCATGTGGGAGTAAATACGCGTGGAGCAGAGGAGGACTCGGATAAGGGCCATCTCAGGTATTTGCCTGCATGACTCTCCCAGTAGTATAGCCCGATGTGCGGGAGGCGAAGTCCACCCTTCTCCTTGGGTGCTGTAAGTTTATTGTAACTTATCTGGGACTTCCTAGATGCCCAAATGAAGTCTGTAATCATCTTGTGCATCCTTTTGAACCATGCCAGTGGGATCCAAGCATTTGAGAGGTTAATTGGATAAAATAACCAAGGCAGGATATTCATTTTAACTATGCTGATTTTCCCCCAAAGAGAGAGGGGAAGCAGGGCCCATCTATTGAGATCTTACCTAATAATGGCAACTAGGGGGTCTAGGTTCAGTTTAGTAAATTTATTGGGATCTCTCGACAAGGTAACTCCAAGATATTTCAGAGACTTAGTCTGCCAGGAGAATCCTCCTACTGAAGCATCCATCTTTGTTGCCTTGTAATTTAAGGGGAAAACCAGAGTCTTATCCTTATTTAATTTAAAGTTAGATATAGAACTAAACTCATCCAGGATTGTAATCAGGGCCAGTATAGAAGTCCTGGGGTGTGACAACTGCAGCAGCATGTCGTCCGCGTATGCCAGGACTTTGACCTTCTGGTGTTGGATGACTATGCCCTGTATATCTGGATCTGCTGCAATCCTGCGAATAAGAGGTTCTAGGTAAATATTAAACAATAAAGGGGATAACGGGCAACCCTGTCTAGTACTGGCGTGTAGTGTGAAAGGCTCGGACAAAAACCCGTTGCAGGCCACACATGCAGTTGGAAATTTATATAGTGCTTTAATCCAGGTTAAGAGCAGGGGAGGAAACCTAAAAGCTTGGAGTGATTGAAATAAAAAACTCTAATCGACCCTGTTGAATGCCTTCTCGGCGTCCAGGGAGACCAGTACTGCTGGATACTCAGCATCCCTGGTAGCTGAAAAGACATGTGACAGGGTCCTGAGATGATCTGCCAAAGATCTAGCCTTCATAAATCCTACTTGCTCTGGGCCGATGATGTCCAGCAGCATTGGGCCTAACCAGTCCACCAGAAGTTTAGTGAGAATCTTAAGGTCCTGGTTCAAAAGGGAGATCGGTCTGTAACTGTGTGTTCTATTGAGAGGTTTCCCCTCTTTCGGTATTAGGGTAATTATGGCCTCAAATAACGACTTATCTGGCACTTGTCCTGACAGGATATAACTAAATAAGTCCAGCAGTAGTGGGGCTAGCTGGTGTGCAAATGTTTTGTAAAAGTTTGCAGAAAAAACATCAGGGCCTGGCGTTTTATCTGCCGGGAGGTCCTTAATGACTTTAATTATCTCCTCAGGAGTGATGGGGGCAGTGACAGTGGCTTTATGTTCATTTGAAATAGAAGGCAATGACATATGTGAGAAAAAACGGTCTATTTTAGAAGATGGCAGAGGCTCCTCCATCAGGCTATACAGCTTCATGTAATATTTTCTGAATTCCAAAGCGATATCTGATGGGGATGTTTTAAGAGTGTTATCTTCCATAGAGCGTATTGATGCAATGAATCTGTCCGATTCCAGTTGTTTGAGCTTAAAGGCTAGGAGACGTCCTGCCTTTTCTCCTTGATCTAAGTACAGGGCTTTAGTTTTAAGGATGGAAAATGTATTTATTTATTTATTTATTGGAGAAATCAGTTTTACAACCTTTGAGTCATGGACTCGTTTACAAAGGTACCTCGTCATTTGGGAGGGGAGACAACAATTAAGTGAGTTTGGGACAGGGATGAACATACGGGTGAGATACATAAACACACTTGAAGATTACAGGCGGCAGCTATACTGGTACAACCATGTGTAAAGTTACACGCATTGTTACAAAGCAATAGATACATCACACAACTAACAATTAGTCTTAGATAATTATGTAGTACCAAAAAACCGGTGCCAGGGGCTGGGAGGGCTAGGGCGGGACCGGTTTAGGTAGCTACAAGCATTTACAGCATCGGCTGTCAATAATATGCTTACAGAGGGTGGTTTTGAAGCGGCCAATCCCTGGGATCTTGGAGATAGATTCAGGAAGGGAGTTGAACCAATGTGGGCCAAGTGATGGAAGGATCTTGGCAGCGAGAGGTCCTGGCCCTGGGAACAATGAAGGTGGCAGTGGAGGAGTTAGGTAGGCAGGGACCTGGTAGCCAGCTGCAAGGGTCCAAAGACCCCAGGAGGGCAAAGGCCTGACATGGACTTTTGGCCAGCAGGCAGGTTTGATATTTCAGTCTTTCTCAAGAGTGAGTATATTTGTGGTGGAGTATAGCAGACAGGTGTGGGTTCTGCTGTGGGCACTGTAAGGAGCCTACAGGCTTTGTTAATAGCGGTCTGGACTTTAGATAAGGCAGTGGCGTTGGCAGCAGCGTAAATTGGGGCCCGTAGTCAGCCAGCGGCTAACGATGAGGTGATGGCTAGTTTTAAGGCTGGTTCAGGGGAGTCTTGTGGCGGTAGAGAGGCCCAATCCTGGGTTCATGGCAGAAGACAGGGCTTTGAGGTGGGCATGGAAAGTAAGGCCGGAGTCAAGGTGATGCCCAGGTACTTATAGGATATTACTTGTTCAAGTGGGAGGGCATGCTGGTGGTGATGTGGAGGGGAAAGTCCTTGGCGTTGTTTTGCCGATGTGAAAATAGCATGGACTTTGTTTTCTTTAGATTCAGGACTAGACGATGTTTATTGAACCATTTTTCGGTTTGGAGGAAGGCGCTTTGTAATATGACTTGGAGAGGGAGTGGGTCAGGGTGTGTAGCTAGGATTACAGCGTCATCTGCATAGAGTAGTATTTTGCTGGAACAGGAACTAGGGAGGGTGTTCAGGAATAGGCTGAAAAGGGTCGGTCCAAGGATGGAGCCTTGAGGGACCCCAGAGAGTACAGGTAGGTTGGAGGAGAAGGTTCCATTTAGCTTGACTCTTTGGGTCCTGTTGTGAAGGTAGCTTGTGAACCACTTAAGGGGGTCGGATGAGAGGCCCAGTTTGCTCAGGGAGTGTAATAGCAGGGGGTGGCACACCGTGTCAAAGGCCTTGGAAAGGTCTATGAAAACCGCCCCTGCAAGCTGACCTTTGTCAAGTGCGGAGTGTATGTGATGGGAGAATTCCAGGAGGGCAGTGGATGTGCTATGGCCAGGACGAAACCCATGTTGCTCCGGACATAGCAGGTTGTATTTAGAAAGGTATTCCGTGAGCTGTGTGTTTACGATTTTTTCTAAAGCTTTGGATGGGGGGAGGATGGAGATGGGCCTGTAGTTGTTAGGCAGAGTACGGTCCCCAGACTTGTGGATGGGGGTTACTTCAGCATGCTTCCAGGCTTCCGGGAATTGGCCTAGGCATAAGGATTTATTTATGATAAGCGTGAGGGGGATAAGCATGACATCTAGCGTGAGGCGGAGTATTTTGGAGTCAAGAGGGTCACTACTTGGGTTGTGAGAGGCAAGGGACCTTAATAAGAAAGGTTTGGCATCATGTGGTGAGATCATTTGGAAGTGGAATTGTGGCCTGGAAATGGGAGTATGAGTGGGTGTGGCAACCGGGTCAAAAAAGTGGGCAGGAAGGACAGCACTTAAATCTGTGAAAGTCTTATTAAGGCAGTCAGCGATACACGTTAGGTCAGTCAAGACAGCCCCATTTATGACAATCTGGGATGGTGGGGGAGAGCGGGCTTTACCATTCAGTTCTTTAATGTTGTCCCAGAAAGCTCTGGACGAGCCCCAGGAGGATGTCAAGGCAGCCTGGTAGTATTTAGCTTTTTCCTGCTTGATGGTCCAGGTGCATTGGTTGCAGGCTGCCCTGTAGGCTTGCCTATCGGCCAATCTACGGAGTCATTAGCTAAGTGCCAAGGTTATCTCTTTATTTAGTTGTTGGATCAGTGCAGGGCTTATCCATGCAGCAGTCTGTTTTTTTAACTTAGGTGTGCTGAAGGGGGCAAACTGATCACAGGCATGGTTGAAAGCTGTGGTGAGGTAAGTTAGGGCAGAGTTAATGTCAGGTGCGCAGGCCACTGGGGTCCAGTTGATTTGGGCGAGGTGACGCTGAGGTTGATAAGACCTCTGGGGAGAAAACAGCCGAGGGGTCCTGCAGTACACCGGGCTGAGAGTGGGGGATGACCAAGAGCAGATGATAGGGGAGTGGTCACTGAGTGAGTCCGCAAGGACTTGGACAGATCCTATTTTATGTGGCCGGTTGGAGAGGACTACATCCAGAAGGGAACTAGTTCCTGTTACTTTGTTAAGCCTAGTGGGCTGGGTGACCATTTGAGACAGGTCAAGGGCAGCAAGCTCATTCTTCATATTATCAGATGATTGGCTGAGCCAGTTGGTGTTTAAGTCGCCATGATTAGTTGTTCAGCCTTCCGGGTAGGGGTGGATAGGTAGTCAAGAAGGGAGGTGACCTAAGATCTTTTTGACCGGGGTAGGTAAGCCAAGGTTAGATAAAGGGGCCACGACCTGGGTGGGGGAGATTTAAAGTAATGGCTTGCGCCCCCTAGCTAAGCTCGGTTGAGAGAGGGCATGACCGAGGACCCAGTCGCACAGGTAGATAGCGCGACCCCTCCACGCCTGCCCATCCTATCGGCCCTAAACAGGGAAAACCTGAAGAGGATGGCAGAGTCTGGCGTGAGGGAGGAGAGCCAGGTTTCTGCAAGCATGAGAATGTCGGGGAGTTGGGTGACCCAGCATTGGAGGCTGCAGTTTTCTTAGTGAGACTGCATATATTGATAAAGGCGATTCGAGGCCTTTGCCTCCGGTAGGCTGAAGCATGGCTGGTGGCGGGCCGGGTTCGGGTGCACATTGCCGAAGAGCAGGAGCAACAGAATAATTAGGCACCTCGCAAGGGTTGGTTGCTGGGGGTGGGGTACATATGTGGTGGGTGAGACCTTACCAGGGAGGTGAATGGGATAGGAAGGAGAATAGAACTGTGGGCGTAGCGAGAGAGAGACTCTCTGTGATAGAAATCACAATACTGAGAGTAGCACTAGGTGGTGGGTGGGTGGGGTAGTGTGGTGATCCAGGGTATGGGAGGGATATGGGGGCTAGACTGGGAGATAGTTGTTGGGTAGTCTGTTGGGAGAGCAGAGTACTGAGAGTGGAGGGAATGTGTTTTAGTCGAGGGCAGGTTGAGGGGAAATAGGGGGTGGAGAGGCAAAGGGGGACAAGAGAGAGCCAGCACAGCAAGGTTTAAGCTAGTGAGTGACATATCCCAAAGAAAAGCAGAAAGTGAGAGCAGACTCCTCTAGTGCTGGAAAGATATAACCAGCAAATGGGAAAGTAGGCTGATTGGTTTTGCGCCTCATGTGACAAAAAACCCTATTTAAGGAGAGCCGACCAAGGGTGGTGGGTGGGAGGCGGTGGGGAGCCGAGCGCATATGTTGGCGGGGCTTCTCCAGAGCACCGACTGGAAGGAACAAATGGTGCGCGAGCCTGGAAAAGGCGCCAAGAGCCGCGTTTCAAAAGAGTGTCCACAGGTAGGCTGGCTCACCGACAGTCGCGATTGCAGATGGAAGTTCTTTCCAGGATTAATTTACCTTAGCAGGGAGGGCTTTTATCCATCCAAAGGGCCCTCGCGACCAACGGCTCCTCGGGGGGAGGGGGTGTCCTGGCGGTGGTGAAATCAGGCTGCAGGGAGGGCACTCCAGCGTAGCCCTCGCATGACCTCCGGCTCCTCGGGGGGAGGGGGGTATCGATCTGTTGGAGAGGGAGAAAGAGCAGAGATTAAGTAGGCAGGTAGGGGGGATTAGCGTTAGGGAGCGGGCAGTACAGGAGCGGGCGAGAGGCTGATGGCACGTAGCAGAGTCTCAAGCAGGATAAGGCTGCACTGTAATAAATATATTTTATGCAAACAAAGGTTGACAAGAAAAGAGAAAAGGAGCGGGCTGGCAAGCGGCTACAGTAGTGCTGGGGTCAATACATTGGTGGAGGGAAACACACAAATTACAAATGCGGTAGCTTAAGCACAAAAAACTCTACTCTTCAGCAAGGCAACAGTGTTAGAACATGCCAACCATGTTAAATTCAAACAATTCTTGGTATTGTATATATTATTTCAGTACATCAGGGCCTCCAGAGCACCGACTGGAAGGAACAAATGGTGCGCGAGCCTGGGAAAAGGCACCAAGAGCCGCGTTTCAAAAGAGTGTCCACAGGTAGGCTGGCTCACCGACAGTCGCGATTGCAGATGGCAGTTCTTTCCAGGATTAATTTACCTTAGCAGGGAGGGCTTTTATCCATCCAAAGGGCCCTCGCGACCAACGGCTCCTCGGGGGGAGGGGGTGTCCTGGCGGTGGTGAAATCAGGCTGCAGGGAGGGCACTCCAGCGTAGCCCTCGCGACCTCCGTGAATTCAGCCTTCTGTCTTATTAAAGTCAGATAGGCGTCTTTTAATCTTACAAGCTCCTGTTTCACTGTATCGAGTGTTTTAAACTTTGTGATTAAAGTTTATTTGTAACCAGACCTAGTGTGGGGTCTTCATGTGGTAAGCCATGCAGCCCAACTCTTAGTTTTCTCCACTTTTAAACTAAACTATCTCATTTGGGTAAATCTGACAGGCCTGAGTTCACAGCTATTGCTTGAGAAGGTGTGACTGGCTGGAATGCATTCATTGCACTGTAATTCAAACACCTTTTCCTCTCTGAAAAAGAGTTTTCATTAAACAAGGAAATGGAGTTCATATTTTGATGCTAACCTTTTTAATTTCATCATTTTAAGGTTTTAACATTTTATGCTTACATGGTCTGTAGTATGGAAATGGCACTGTTTATGTGGGGGATGCCTGACTTCTGGGAAAGTTTGCAGTCAGCGTTGCTTTACAGTACATTTGTTCTTTTGGCAATTTGTGCAGTCTGTCAAAACTATGTAAATGGCTGGGATTCAGTGTTTAAAGACAACTACAAAATTTACTTCCTTTAGCAGCTGGAATGTCCTGGTCGATCTCCCTGTAAAACGAGGAGCGCAAGGAAGGAAGGCATGGACCTTCCATCCATGCACCCTAATAAACTGTGGCAATTAATCCCATTTAATTAACAGCTTTCCAGCAATAGCTGATGTGTATACCTTAACTGTCTGAAAAGCATAAAATGACTACAGTTGTCATCCTGAGACTGAAAGTCTGCTGGGAACTTTATTCAGCAGTAACCAATGTGCCCATGGAAGGCAGACAAACCATTTTTGAAAATGCAAACAATTGGGCGGTGAAGATAAGCAATCAAAAGCAACTGTCCCTGCACTGACAGAAAGCATCCTTGTTGCATAAATGAAACATACAATGGTGAGCTGTCAGATCAATGATTTATCTACACTTGTGCTGTTTGACCCCAGACACCTCAATCGTGGCATACGCCACTCGTGAGGTTACCCAAGGTCAAACAACACTTGTGTAGATAAATAACTTATCTGACAGCTCTCCATTGTATATCATATGCATGTGTGTGTATATATATATATATATATATATATATATATATATATATATTATATACACACACACATATATATACACATATACATATATATATACACACACACACACACACACACACACACACCATGCGGGTGAGAGCTTTCTCAGTAGAATATCCTGTGTTTTTTCCATAGCAGTGAGAATAAATCCTGATGACATCAGCAGAGTGAGGATAAATGTCATTTATCCACACTCTGCTGATGTCACCAGAGTGAGGATATCATTACTGCAGCTTGCATTCTAACTGAAACTACTTCAGAAAACAATTTCTCATTCTCACTGAAGCTGCAACTTACTCAATTAGCTTTGCAAAACACTCTTGCCTACGTCCCATTGTGTTTCTAACACTCCTAACCCATTACTATCAATCAATCAATCAGTCTTTATTTTACCAGGTGAAGCACCATTGAGCGAGCTCATTTGCAAGGTGGACCAGGACAAATGCACATAAAAGTAAACAATATGCAAGGGAAAAAGATGGGTGTACAATCAAGGAATAAAATGTGGAAGATGACATAAAACATAGTACAGTATTAGGCAAGGTCTATACAGGCAAATATGCAAGAGGCTAAGAAAAAAAATATTGCCAATATACATTACTATACATTATGTACATGAACAGTTCAGGAAAAAGGGGAAGGAGGGGTGATAGAGAGAAGAAGGGAGAAGGAGTGATAAACAGGAAATCACAAGGCCTGGGGACAGATGTCTGACACTTATTTCATTGGCCTCCAGGGTGAGGGCAGTTACAAGATTCTATAAAGAGAGAATAGCTTTATGAAGGAGGAGAAGGTTGTCAGGGCCACCAGCTTCAGAGTTTTTGTAATTTGTTCCATAGGTGAGGGAGTATATAGCTTAAAGATGCTTTACCAAAATGTGAATTAACTTTAGGAATGTATAAGGAGATAAATGAGAGGCTGCGCAAGGACTAATTGCCTACAGTGCATAGGGGCAAGCAGTCAGAGATATACTGGGGAAGCGTATGTGTGATAGCTCTAAAAGTCCAAAAGGCAGCATTTCTTTGCCTTCTGAACATGATCAATGTCCAGCCTACTGCGGCATACAGAGAGCAGTGGTGGGTAGGTATGGTAGACCAGAGATAAATCTCAAAGCTCAGTGATAGAGAAAGTCAAGTTTAGAGAGTGCGGAGGCTGAGCCTTGGCCGTAGAGGAAATTGACGTAGTCCAATAAGGATAGAAAGGTGGTTTGGACCAGTCTTTTTTGGTGTCGTGGGATAGGAGATGCTTGATCCAGAAGAACAGGCCCAGTCTCTGCCTTAGCTTCTTTGTTAGTTCCTCAATATGATCAGAGAATGGAAGCTTGTGGTCTATCCAAAGCCTCAGATATTTAACTTTTATCACATATTCAATAGGTTCTCCCAGAAGCAATAGACTCTGCAGAGTTAAGATATGTAAGGAAGGTTTTTGACCTATGGCAGAAGGTGACAAAAGTATGGCCTTCATTTTTTTTGCTTTTAGAAGTAGTTTCTCGCTCAATAAGTTTAACTGCAGCTGAATAAAGTCCACCTGTAGGTCCGTACAGGCCTTCTCCAGGGTAGGCCTAGCAATGTATATGACCATGTCATCAGCAGTCTCAGCTTCAAAACAGCTGCTGATCTCAGTGTCAAAACAACTTGAATTCTAAATGAAACACCTTCACAAAACAGTTAGTCTTTCTTAGTGCTACCTGCAACAGTTTCTCTTTCTCACTGAAACCTACAACTTAATTAATTAGCTTTGTAAACCACACTGACCTGTGTCCCATTGAGTATCTGACTCCCAGTCCATTCAGAACAACTCACACACACACACACACACACGCACACCACTCACAGAATGAGTAGAAAACACACAGAAACAGAAAAATGTTCCTAAAGCTGTCATTCCATAGTATAAATTGCACACATGGTGTGCAGATCATAGGATATGGAAAATATTCTCAGTCCTGCAGAGTGAGCTGTGCATTCTCACTCTGGAGGAATAAGAATATTTTTCATATCCCACCCCTGCCCATCATGTGTGTATATATATATGTGTATATATATATATATATATATATATATATGTGTGTAAGGCAGCTGCTACAAGTGGATCTCTCCAACTCTAAAAGTCCTGATGATCAGCTGAGACAAGGCCTGGAAGAGGTTTAAGAAGTCTTCTCTCCCAGCCGACCTTGTAGTATATAAAGCCCTGTGAAACAAATGCAAGAGCTCAATAAAATGGACTAAAAGGGAGTATGTCACCCGCCTTCAAAAAAATAGCTTAGGAACCTCTAAACTATTTTGGTCTCATATCAATGAGCTGATCAGAGGAAACTTCATGGCTGAACCAGGCCCTATGGAAGTCAATGGTAAGCTACCACAGGATGGCCCACAAATTGCTGCAGCCCTCAACCTTCACTTTGCCAACCTTGACACATATAAGGCTGGACTACCCCCTCACCCCCTGGCACACAACAACACCAAACCCCCAATACTAGATGACTACTATTCCACTTCAGGTTGGTCAGGACTAAGGAGGTGCTAATTCTCCTGAAGGCCATGAAAATCAAAGGGCCAGGTGGACCTGAAGGAATTAATACCAGGCTACTCAAGGATGGTGCCCAATACCTCTCCAGACCTTTGACCTGGCTTATAAATAGATCTGTGCTGGAAGATACCATTCCACACCAGTGGAAACAAGCTAATATGGTTCCCATCCACAAGGATTGCTCCAGGGAGCACATGAGTAACTACAGGCCAATTTCCCTGCTCTTTCTGCTTGCCAAAATGCAGGAAAGACTAATATATAGCCAACTCTGCGACTACCTGGAGACTCACCAACTACTGGCCTCCTCTCAACACAGTTTTCATATGGACCATGGCATGGACACTGCCCTCACGAATCTCACGACAGATGTACTCAGTGCCATGGACAAAGGGAACCCCACTGGCGCAGTATTCATTGACCTGTCCAAGGCCTTTGACCTTGTCAACCACAGCCTCCTGCTAGTAAAACTTAAAAAGATAGGCCTAGACCCCCTGGCTCTTAAGTGGTTCGAAAGTTATTTATCTGGCCACACCCAGAGAGTTAGCTGGAAGGGTGCACTATCTGACCAAATACCCCTAAAATAGGGAGTACCACAGGGCTCGATCCTTGGCCCCCTGCTATTCTCGCTGTTTACCAATGATCTAAACCTCCACTGTGGGGGAAGCGCAGTAGTACAATACGCGGATGATACCGTCATATACCACTCCTTAGATAACCTGGGGACTCTCAGCCTCTTACTCCAATCTGACCTTACGTCAATGGAGAACTGGCTAAAAATAAAAAGAATGGTCTTGAATGTAGGCAAAACAAATGTCTTGCTGTTTGGGGCTAGATCCCTGGGGCAAGACAGGACCAGCTTCCTACAGCTTAAATTGCTGGCTGGGACCAGCATTGTAGTTGTGCCCTCCTTAAAATACTTAGGATTTATGCTTGACCAAGGTCTCACCTTCAAGAATCATGTGGAACAAGTGACCAAGACTATCATAGAAACATAGAAACATAAATATGACAGCAGATAAGGACTGCTTGGCCCACCTAGTCTGCCCATTTCCCTACCTAATGGATAAGCTGCAGATCTAAACTAATCAACAGCCTACTTCCTCCTACCCCCCCACTAGAATTGCCTTATGTCTGTCCCATGCATTCTTGAATTCCCCCACTGTTTTTGACTCTACAACCCCCTCAGGAAGGCTGTTCCATATATCCACTTACCCTCTCTGTGAAGAAATACTTTCTCACATTACCTCTGAGCCGTCGCCCCTCTATCTTCAAATTGTGCCCCCTTGTTTTTGCACATCTCTTCTTCTGAAAGATGCTACCCTCTTGGACTTTGTTGATTCCCTTGAGGTATTTGAAAGTTTCTATCATGTCCCCCCTCTCCCTCCTTTCCTCGAGGTTATGCATCTTTAGTTCCTTTAGTCTTTCTTCATATGTCTTCTGATGCAGACCCTGCATCATTTTGGTTGCCCTCCTCTGGACAGCCTCCACCCTGTCTATGTCTTTGTGGAGATGGGGCCTCCAGAACTGTATACAGTACTCCAGATGTGGTCTTACCAACTGTCTGTACAGAGGGCCAACAACTTCCTGTTTTCTACTGGTGATGCCTCTCCCTTATGCATCCCAGTATCCCCACAGCCCTCCATACTGCCTTCTCACATTGCTGGCCCACCTTTAGGTCGTCTGAAATGACTACCCTCAGGTCCCCTTCCATTTTTGTTGTTGTCAGTATCTCACTCCCATTGTGTACTCTTCCTCTGGGTTTTTGTTTCCCAGGTGCATTACTTTGCACTTCTTTGCACTAAATCTAAGCTGCCATGCATTTGATCATTCCTCCAACCTAGCCAAGTCCATTTTCATCCTTTCCACCCCACCTTGTGTATCAACCCTGTTGCAGATCTTTGTGTCATCTGCAAAGAGACATACTTTCCCTTCCAGTCCCTCTGCAATGTCACTTATAAAGACATTAAAAAGGACCAGCTCCAGTACTGAACCCTGCGGTACCCAACTAGTAACCCTCCTTTCTTCACTGTGGACTCCATTTACTATTACCTTCTGTGTCCTGTTGTCCAACCAGTGTTTTACCCAGGCTACCACCCTAGGACCCCCTCCCAGGCTGGCTAATTTGTTTCAAGTTCAAGTTCAAGTTCAAGTTTATTGCAGGAAAACTCCATTGAGCAAGCTCATTCACAAGGAGGTCCTGTGACATACACACTTAAAGTACAAACACAGATAGGTAATAACAGTATATACATGAAATGCACGTTACATGATACAGGCTAGATATACATACAAGGGTACCACATAGGGTGACCGCAGGTGGTAAACATTGATATGAGACAGGGAAGCGACTTACAGGTTGCATACTGATAAATGAAACATGATGACTGGTGTGTGCAATACATATACAGTATTTTGGCAGCTAGAACAAACAACAGTCTACAACTGATATGGGGGGAGGAGTGATTTGATAGAGTAGCAGTGGAGCGTAAGCAAAGATAAAGCCAGGAGTAGAAGGGGAAGGGAAAGCAGTTAATATGACAAATCAATTATACCTTACCAGTGGATAAATATGGCACACATGGGGAAGGAAGAGACTTAATGACAGTTACAGGTGTCTTTTATTTTGGCTGAACTTAGCGATTTGTAGAAGTTTATTGAAACTGTGCTAGTTAGTTTCAGTACGGTTTGTAATTGGTTCCAAATGGAGGGAAGGGCATATGCAATAGCACATTTACCTAAGGAAGTCCGCGTCCTTGGTATGTCAAGCATAATAAAGTCAGATTTTCTTAATGAGTATGCACTGTGTGAGATACTAATAAGGGAAGAGAGATAGCTTGGCAATTTCTACAGGAGCAGTTTAAGAGTCCATAGCCCAGCATGGAGCAGGCGTCTAGTAGTAAGGGATGTCTAACCAACAGCTGCATATAAGTCACAGTGGTGCGAACGGTAAGGGGAGTTGGTAATGAACCGTAACGCACTGTAATAAAGGATGTCCAGTTTACTTAGATTTGCAAGAGTGGTGGTGGAGGAATAGATTACATTGCCATAGTCGAGTAGGGGGAGAAAAGTGGCCTGTACAAGCTTGTTTCAAGTTTCAAGGGGGAAAAGGGGCCTATTTCTGTAGAAGGAACCTAACCTTGCTTTTAACCTTCTAGAGACTTCTTCGACGTGGTCACTGAAAGATAATTTATTGTCGATCCAGATACCTAGATATTTAAATTTGGTTACAACTTCCAGAGGCTCGTTTAGCGTGGTGACAATGAAGTCTTGGGCAAGGGTATTGGGGGGGCCTGAGACAGCACTGCGGGAGAATATCATCGCTTTAGTCTTCTTAGCATTGAGCAGAAGCTTTGCCTTTATTAGATTATGCTCAAGTTGTGCGAAGTCCACTTGAACCACTCCCTTGACTTCAGATAACGATGAGCCAGAAGTATACAACACAGTATCATCTGCAAAAAAGTGCAGATTGGACGTAGATACGTTAGCATCTAAGTCATTAATGTACAGAGAAAACAAGATAGGACCTAAGATGGATTCTTGGGGGACTCCTCTTGCAACTGGCAAGGCAGCAGAAAAAAAGCCTTCCGCCTTTACTTTTTGGAATCTTCCAGTTAGGTAGCTAGAGAACCACTGGGTGGTATGGTATGCGGCACCCAACTTTGCAAGGCAATTGACTAATAGTTTGTGATCAACAGTATCAAAAGCTTTGCTAAGGTCCAAAAAGACTGCGCCAGTTACCTTCTTACCATCTATAGCAGAGATCCAATCATTGGTTACTTTTGCTAGTGCAGTGATTGTGCTATGATTAGCCCGGAAGTCAGATTGAGCTGGGTTAATGAGAGAGAAGGTTTCCAAGTGAGATTTTAACTGAATATGGATCAGTTTTTCAAGAACTTTAGAAAGGATAGGCAATATGGAGATAGGCCTATAGTTGTTTTCATCGCATGTGTCACCAGATTTAAATAGAGGGAGGATATGTGCTGATTTCCAGCAGGACGGCACAGTAGCAGATGTAATGGAAAGATTGAAGATGTGGAGAATTGGGGCAGTGAGATGGGCATAGCCTGACCTTAGGAAAAAGGGTTCCAAGCCATTGTCCCCTGCACTTTTTTTGGTGTCTAAGTTAAGAAGAGAATCTTCTACTTCTTTATAAGTTATCTCGTGCAGTTGGAAGGGGCTGGGTGCAGGACTAGATGTGGCTGGAGGGGTATGCTGGCTCACCGCAGCACCAGCATAAGGTGACGAGTCAAAAGCTAATCCAGCTGTGGCAAAGTGGGAGTTAAGTTCCTCCAGGATTAGGGACTTGTTTTCCACAATCTTGCCACTTGCAACTATCTTTGTTGGGACAGAGGGGGCCATGGGCCGTCCTTCTATAGCTTTGATAGTCTTCCATATTTTATGAGGGTTACCTTTAGCTTGTTCGAGAGTAGAAATATAATAGTTAGCTTTAGCAGAGCGAAGTTTTTCACACAGTTATTCCTGGCTGTTCTAAAGGCCTGCCAATCCAAAGATTCTTTGGAATGTCTAGCTTTAGCCCAGAGCTTATCTCGAGCTATAAGGGCTGCCTTGAGATCCGAGGTGAACCAGGGGTTGGAATTGTTCCGTACCCTTACTTTGATGAAAGGGCATGCTTATTTATTATTGTAGTGAGTTTGTCATTAAGGATGCAAGCTGCCTTGTTGACATCTTTGGCTAGGTAAAGATCTTGCCATCTGATCATGCTCAGGTCAGATAGGAAGTTTACTGCACTGAATTTGCGAAAGGATCTTTTTGTTATAAAGATGGGTTGCGGACGGGCCTTAATTTGAGATCTTATGCAAGCAACAATTCCATGATCGCTCATGTCATTGTGAAACACTGCCAAATGAGATATTTTGTGTGGATGGGTGGTTAGTACCACATCTAGAATGGAACTATTGGCAGCATTTAGAGTGTTGTTCCTAGTAGGTTCACTGACTAATTGCCCAAGACCTAGCTCGTCACAAAGGGATTTGAGGCCGTGTGATTTAGGTGACAGCCAGTCCATATTTAGATCTCCTAGAAATATTGTTTCAGTTTTTGCATCTACGAACATGGATTTCAAAAGATTAAGGACTTCATCACCACCAGATGGGGTCTATAGCCACCTAGGATAGTGATACATTCCAAGGAGGGAGATGAAGGCTCAGCTAAACTAACTCAAATTCCTTGGCTAGAGATTTGCAACTAATATGGTGACCAAGTACCTAGATTTGGTGTGATAACCACACCCCCACCTCTAGACTCTCTATCTGCTCTAAATAAATTGTAGTCCTGCAGTGATATTTGTTGATCAGTGTTCATCTTTTTTAACCATGACTCAGTAATTATGATAAGGTCTAGGTTAACGTGTGCAGCCCAGGCTTGCAGCTGTACAAGTTTTTTAGGCAGGCTTAAAATGTTGACCATCATCATTTTGAGACCTGTGGCCTCAGCAAAATCGAGTAGACGAGCTAAGTTGTAGGCGGGGGCCAGGTTGAGCTCCACATTTCCTGAGCAGAGAAGAAGCAGAAGTATAACTTTCTTTAAGGAGCTTATAAGAATGGAGACTGCTTTTATTTCTTCGCCGACAATATCGGGTAAGGCGCAAGGGTGCACCACTGTAATGACAGTTGATCGTGATCAATGTAAGTGCTTGGGTGGACATAGGTGAGGACAGTAGCAAGGGGGTGTAGGCTAACTGGGGAGAATAGGCTAAAAGGGGAGAGGAGAATGACATAGTGTCTGCACGGTAGACTGTTATAACATTAGGTATTGATAAGGTACATTGGAGAACTGAATTGCATTGAGGTACTTCGAATTGCACTGTATTGCTGAAACTCTGCACCTTAGGAGTAATAAAACACAATCAGGAGAGCCATGGTCCCAGATTGAGTGGTCTCGTGATTTGTATTATGCAATATTTTCTAGGCAAGAAATTTGCCCACCTAGGTACTCACTTAAAACCTAGATGAGAAAATACAGCAGAAAGGGGAACAAGGAGAGCAGGAGCAGCTTAGTTAGTGGCCATCCACCCTTCAGACACAAGTCCCCTTGTAGCAGAACCGGGAAAGAAGTAAAATGATAATGCAGGCTATATTGCCCATGAATGAATACAGTGATTTATGTAGAAGACCAAGAATCCCTCTAGTGGCAGGTCTGTATAACCTGCTAATGGAAAACTAGCCACCAGCTCACCCACGGTCGGCCGGCACCCAGCCAGCCACCGACCAAGACCAGGACACCCGCCTGCAGCTCCTTGGAAGGTACAGGACAGTGCAGCCAATCGGAACACAGGTGCTTCCAGCAAACCCACTCTGATTGGCAGGAGTTTTCCCCTGCTATAGACACCTGGCACTTTGTTAGATTTTCGATAGAACTAAGCACATTTCAACTCTGTTATTAGGAGTTTTTCAACTGTATTAGCTGGATTGTAATTTCTACTACTGTTTTAAAGTGCTTACACCTCTTCTGTCTGACTGCTCTTCCTGCAGTGCCCCCCATCCAAGCACTCTGCCTTGGTGCCGATAAGTCTAACTACCTTTTGTCTTACTAAACTGCTCAAATCTAACCCCCTTTACCTCTATGCTATTTAAGACCTGCTCTGTCTTCTTGTCCCTAGCTGCTTGTCCCTGAACAGGGCTGCTCCAGCTCACCCACGGTCGGCCGGCACCCAGCCAGCCACCGACCAAGACCAGAACACCCGCCTGCAGCTCCTTGGAAGGTACGGGACAGTGCAGCCAATTGGAACATGGGTACTTCCAGCAAACCCACTCTGATTGGCAGGAGTTTTCTCCTGCTATAGACACCTGGCACTTTGTTAGATTTTTGATAGAACTAAGTACATTTCAACTGTGTTATTAGGAGTTTTTCAACTGTATTAGCTGGATAGTAATTTCTACTACTGTTTTAAACTGCTTACACCTCTTCTGTCTGACTGTTCTTCCTGCAGCGCCCCCCCCCCCGGCGTACTGCTTTGGTCACCCAGTCAAATAAATCAATTAGATTTGTCTGACATAACCTTCCTACTGTGAATCCATGCTGCCTTGGGTCCTGTGCCCACTGGCCTCTAGGTACTCAACAATTTTTTTCTTCAGAAGTGATTCCATCATTTTCCCTACCACTGAGATCAAACTGACAGGTCTGTAGTTTCCTGCCTCTGTCTTGCTCCCACTTTTGTGAAGGGGAATCACATCTGACCTCCTCCAGTTCTCAGGTACCATGCCATCCTCCCATGATTTATTAAAAAGAGTAGTCAGTGGTGTTACTAGTTCTTCCCTTAGTTCTTTTAAAACCCTGGGGTGAATCCCATCAGGCCCCACTGCTTTATCCACCTTCAGTTTTAAGAGTTCTTTCAGAACCCTTTCTTCTGTGAAAGGACTAATGTCAACCCCTTATCCAGAGTGCTTCTATTTACCAGATTAGGTATTTCCCCCCGCTTTTCCATTGTGAATACTGAGCAGAAGTATTCGTTCAATATCCCTGCTTTTTCACTGTCGCTCTTTGCCCAACCACCATCCTCTTTGTTCAGCCTCAGTATCCCTGCCTTAATCTTTCTTTATTCCCTAATGTACCTATAAAAGGTTTTATTCCTTCTTAACTGAGTTGGCTAACTTTTCCTTGGTTTGGGCCTTTGCTATTCTGACTGCCTTACCTGCTTCCTTCTGCTTTAACTGGTACAGTTCTCTGTCCTGCTCCTTCTGTGTTTCCTTATACTTCCTGAATGCTATCTTTTTTTCCCTTACCTTCCCCGCCACTTCTTTTGAGAACCATAGTGGTTTTTTCTTTCATTTTGATTTGTTTATTTGCTTCACACAAAGACTTGTTGCCTCTGTGATGGTGGTTTTGATGTTTCCCCATTGTTGCTCCACCCCACCTTCTTGCTTGTTTGCTAGTGCTTTTCTGAGGCACTCTCCCATTTTGACAAAATCAGCCCTCCTGAAGTCCAGTACCTTGACTTTTGTGTGGCTTGACTCTACAGCTAAGTTTATCATGAACCACACTGTTTGGTGGTTGCTTGTTCCCAGATGGCTGCCCACTTCAAGATCAGAGATCCTCTCTCCATGCCCATTTGAGAGTACCAGGTCTAAGATTGCTCTCTCCCGAGTAGGTTCCAAAACTAGCTGTCTGAGGCATGCCCCCTGTAGGGCATCAAGAATGGCCCTACTCTTGGATGTGGCTGCAGCAAAGGTGCTCTAGTCAACATCTAGCATATTTAGGTCCCCCATCAGCAATATCTCCTCTTTCTCTGCCATCCCAAGGATGCCTTCTCTCATTTCCTTGTCCATTTCTTCCCCCTGAGATGGGGGTCTGTATACAACCCCTGTGCAGATTGTGGAGCCATTTCCAGTCTCCAGGGTGACCCACAGTGCCTCCTCTCCTCCCTGTTTACACCTTAGTTCTGTTGCTTTGATCCCTTCCCTTTCCATGGTAAACTTGGCATTTTGTATCGGATTAAGGATCAACTTATTCCAGAAGCCAGGCTCTCCATTGCCTCAGGCAATCTGCTTCCCACACTGACCTATGCAGCCCCTGTAATACAGGGAATGGCCAAGCTAGAGGTCCACTGGATGCAGAATCTATACAACAAAGTAGCGCAGTTCACTACTCAGGATCATTCTAGAAATCACCCCTGTGACACACTAGCCAAATTACAGTGGCCTTCTTTTGAAGCATGCCTCCAATACCCTCTCCTCTACTGAGCATTTAAATTACTCAGCCCTACAGCTCCACTCAACCTCTCATCTACCATAGCCTCCAAACATAACCCTCAAAGCCTGAGGTCCACAGGGAGGACTCTACTGGAAACCCTCAGGGTCAGGACCTGCGTAGGCCAGAAATATTTCTCTGTCACAGCCCCCCATCTGTGGAACAAACTTCCATCAGTGATACAGGAAGCCCCCTCGCTCATGAACTTCCGTACCAGGCTCAAGGCACACCTACTTGAGGCAAGCATTTGCCTATGTCATAGCACCTGACAGTTCTCCCTCCCTCAGACTTGTGCCAATCACCTACCTGTAAGAGTTGTGCCAAACCATTATGGATAGTTTGCCTCTACTGTTATGAACCAATGTCAAGAACTGTAACTATTGAACCTGTATGTCAGTTAATACCTGTTTACTGTCTGTATCACCATGTATGCCATGTAATGAAATGTAATGCAATGTAATGTCTCTCTGAGTCACCCCAAAAAAGGACCTTCAGAGCCTAGTGGGCCTACCCAGTCATCAAAATTCAGTAAATAAATAAATTAATTAAAATTAAATATATATATATATATATATAATATAAATATATATATATATATATATATATATATATATATATATATATATATATATATATATATTATTACACTAGTATTATAAACAAAGTTACTGAGGCAAATAATAAATTTCATTTGAAATTTATCATTTGCCTCAGTAACTCTGTTTATAATACTGGTTCAATGTTGGTTATGCTATCTGTGAATGCTTATCTATTATATGTCTGTATTATCACTCCTCTTCCCCCTTCCCCCAGAACGCATCTGGAATCGAGCAGTCCTCTGCTCAGAATGCCTTTCTGGTAAAATTCTTTAAATAAAAAAATAAATAAAATATATTGGCACAATAGCACCATTATAGTTAGGGTTGAGTAGCCTAAAATTTTGAACATTAATATCTTTGCCTCCCCTTTGATGAAATGAGCTGAAATTTTATATGTGTGGTCTAGAAGGCAGGGACTTGATGTGTGAAACATGTTGTGATGGAATCCTGTGCAGTTTCTGAAATACAGCTGTGTCATTTCCAGGAAAAAAATATTTTTTTCCTATACTTAACATTGTTTTTTTTCCCTGTCATCTACAAACTACACGAAAAGGAATTTTTGCTCCAAACTTGCAGGAGACATATGTCATGTCCCAGGTTTGTGCCTTTGACAGGTCTGGTGAAAAAATGTGAGGGGTTCCAGAGTTATAAGGTATATAAGGATTTAAAATTTAGTGTTTTCATAACATTTTCTTTCTGTGTCATGCTTTTTTTCTAGATTTTGAAGTTATGTGATTTCTTAAAGGATAACATTGCAATTGTCGGGGGTACCTTATGGAAGTTATATCTCAAAAACGCTTCACAATACAGACTTGGTGTGATGTGCAGCTTAACTTCAGGTGTACTAAGCTGTTATGCATGTTTCAAGGACTTCTTTACAGGTGCAGGGGAAATTTTTATGAATGGGCCTACAGTGACTGTGATACTGTGCCATACATTCACAACATGACATCTGTACTGATTTGCCTAAATGAAACTGAGGGCCACTTACAATATGCATGAATAGGAGCACATGAACATTTAACATCGTGGCATGATGGCACCACAGGGCCCCAATGGCCCTGTGGTCCCACGGGGAAATGAGGGTTCATTATAATCTCTCTAAACCTATGGATAGATGGGAACACAGGGCTCAGAGGGCCCTGCATTCCCATACACAAATGAGGAACAATTACAATATGTATGCATTGGAACTGATCCCACATGTACACTGTTTTGTTCTATGTCATGCCTTTTTTGCTATCATAGCATCATAAAAGGTCTCTGGACATTATTTATGGTTTCACGGTAGAATAAATAATGCCGTGCCACTAAATTAATTTGGGACACTACTTTTCCAGATATGTCTGTTTATTTGTCACTTCATTGAAAACAGTTTTCACTTATGGGCTAAAATTTCAGGGTACAAAGGGCTTGCCCCACAGATGTGACTTTTGCTGGTTTGCTGAGAAATATTTTCATCTGTTGCATAGTTATAAGATTTTGAAGTTTTGTGATTTCTCAAAGGATAACATTGCAATGGTCAGGAAACCTTTTCAAAGCTATGTTTTGATAACACTTAAAGATATGGACTCGCTGTGATGCACAGCTTAGTTCACCTTCAGGAGTACTAAGCTCTTATGCATGTTTCCAGGCCTTCTTTGCTGGTATGGGGGACATTTTTATGAATGGGCCTACAGTGACTGTGATACTGTGCCATGCATTCACAATGTAACATCTGTACTGTGTAGCCTACATGAAAATGAGGGCCACTTACAATATGCATGCATGGGAGCACATAAACATACAACATTATGGACTGATGGCATGACAGGGCCCAAAGGAACCTAAGGTCCCACAAGGAAATGAGGGTAATTATAATCTTTCTAAAGTTATGGATCGGTGGGAATATAGGGCCCAGAGCACCCTTCATTCCCATGCACAAATTAAGGACAATTACAATATGCATGCATGGGCCCTGTGCTCCCACATGAACTTATGAATTCCATTATGGACTTATGGGAGAGCACAGTAAAATAAAGATAATATTATACTACTGTATCTCAAAAGTTAGGAAATCAATTTAAAAAAAAACTGTGTTAACGTTCTAGTTAGGGTCAAAGCCACAAAAGTAAGGAAATAGATGTTTAGTTTTTTAAAGCTAATACCCACACCCACCCTGCACACACCAACAGGTGCTGGAGGGTGTCTTGGAATCATCAGCCCTAATGCTCACCCCATTCCATACGTAAATAAGCTGAGAAGGGTACAGTATAGGAGAATGGGATGAGCGTTAGGGCTGATGACCCCAACTCACCCCCGATGCCTGTTGGTATGTGCAGAGTGGGTGTGGGGTATTAGCTTTGAAAACCCTAACACCACATTTCCCTATTTTTGTGGCTTTGACTCTAACTAGAGCGTTAATGCAGTTTATATATATATATATATATATACAGAGTGAGGGAGAGACAAAAAAGGCGAGACGTACACAGGCACTGTATCAATTACATTGTATGTGCTCTGAGTACCTACTGACAAGTGATTTCATGTACTGTAAATAAGATGAGACTGTTTACTAACCTACTAATTTGGGGGGCATGAAGCCCTTCTCTTTTTTTTTCCTTTTTGTTTTTCAGAAACTAAGTGGCATGTGGCTGGCAGCCACAGGAATTCAGGTGACAGTGCACCATTGAGTGGTGTCAACATATGAAGAAGATTGCTCTGCTACAGGTCATTAACATTCTATCCATCATGGCATGTTTGATATGGTGCAGCAGATGTTGGACAATCATGAACCTTTTTTATGAGTGCCTTGCTGGCTCATATTCAGGAGATACCAGCTCTATTGGGCAACTTTACCAAATGCGAAAAACAAAAACAAGGTGCTGCATCAGCATGTGGTCTAAAAACAAAATAAAATGGTTATATTAAATGCATGCTGAAAATAGAAAATAGAGTTAAAAATCTACATTTCGAGCTTAGGCCTTCTTCAGGAAATATCTAAAAGAGAAAAAAAACAAAGTTAGTGTAGAGGGGAGGTAAAATGAGGGCTATATATGTGGGGAAAGAAGAAAGGGGAGGCTCAGGGAGAAGAAGTGATAAATGATAAGATTAAGAGAGTATCTGTGAAACAAAAAGGTGATGATGGGAAAGATAAAGCGTAATAGGAGTGAAAGAGCTAGGGAAGTTCCCAGGTGGGAACTAATTAACAGGGCCTAGTAAGAAGGCTGAAAGGTGACAAATGTGTGGAAAGGAGACAGAGATGGAGACTTACGATGAAAATGAAAAATAAATTAAATGAGTACAAAAACAAATAGACTTTAGGGAAAAAAGGGGTGGCTGAAAGATGTTAGTAGAAAATAAGTCTATCATTTAACCAAATGTACATACATCTGAATGAAAATAATCCTTCCTTGTTTTAATTGCCAGCACTAATGTACTAATCAGGCAGGATTCTGACACACTCCTCTCTCTTTCTTTTGTTTTTCAGACACCATGCTGATCCTAATTGCCCAGTGGCATGTGGCCATGCTGCCTGTCAAATATAAGTCACTCATGTTCTCTTGTGTACTGTGTTGGCAAAGACTGCCTAATAATTATGAATAATAACATTGCTCATAGACTGTCCTACTAGACTTTGCAGAAGACTCACAAAGAGACTATTCAGACCTTCCTTTATGTTTGGACAACATTATTTCTGCTTGCACAACACCTTTGTATGAATATTTTTCTAAACAATGCCTCCTTGGTGACTGACCTAGTGCAACGCTTAGATACAGACACTTATAAATTGAATGAACTGGTAATTGTAGTCAAATGTTTTCATTTATATTTTTCACATGAACAAAGAATAAACTCGGTTGAGCAAAAACTCATTTACAACACGGTCCTTAAGTTAGCTTTGTTACAGATCTTACATTATAACATACAATAATACAAGTCACATTTTAATACAGTTAATTTAAAACCAAGTAACTTCACCTTGCATCATTTTAGTTGTGCACTCAATCTTTTTTTCATATTCATTATTATGTGTATATTCAGAACATTCATATAACATCATATCCCATACAGTCATATATTGTAATACTACTGACTCAGTCACCCTTCTAACATCAAATAGGTAGACAACAATTATGAGGTTCCTTATATTTTTTATCTAATCATACTTTTATATCCTTCCATCTGTCTTTCTTTCTTGGGACTCTTAATGAAACTGGTAGACATTTTCAAATGACACATCACCACCTGTGCCACAAATGCCTGTAGAGTCTGACCTTCAGTATATTGGGAGATGGACTATGCAGTGGACTTACTGCTACTTTTCCCTGGTGATGTTATTGAATAATGTACTGTTATATGCATAAATATGTTGTTTTTCATATGTGAATTTGCTGTTACATTGGGATATGATGTAATATGGACTTTGTGTGGGAACAAATGGGTATATGCCATGGTCAGTGACATGAACACAGCGACCTACATCCCTGTCAACAAAATTGACAGTTCACCAACAGGTCACTGTGTTGGTGTGCCTGACACAGGGGCACACTGTCTCCCAGTCCTGCACCCCCTCCCAAAATCAACTCTGACTCAGAGTTGATAATCCATAGTACAGGGGGTGTGGGGGGGTTGGAGGGGAAAGCCCCCCGATGAAAAAATGGACCAGAAGACAATCAGGATTTATGTCAACTGCAACTTGCGGTCGACATAAATCCTGTCACTGTGATGCCGGTCGACGAAAGTGTTGTTAAACTGGCATCACAGAGCCAAACAAATGTATATTACTTTACTTTTAGATGCTATAGCCACCTATCAGGCACGAGCACAAGATCCTGTAGCAGGGCAAGAAATTTACTTGCAGAAAGACATATAGAGATGTTGTGAAGTTTTAATTTGCTGGCAAAGTTCCGTCGGTGTCACCAAATTTGCTTCTGTGGATCATTTCACAAATTTTACCTATTTTATTTATTTATTTATTTAAGAGTTTTACCAGGAAAGCATACTGAGTGGGTTACCACTCAATTCCAGGTGCATCCTAGGGGAAAAGAGACAAGTGGAAACATACAAATCATGCGCACAGAGAAGCATGTACAAGAATACACTTAATAGAAACAGAAGCATACAAATCATAAGTACAAGATGAGCGACCAAAGAAGCAGTTACATTTACATTTACATACATTTACATTTACAAACAATCGAGGAGGACTTGTGCGTATTTACAGTTACACTATGCAGAGAATGGAAGTAAGAACACAACAAGGGGAGAATTGAGGCATTATAAATAATAATCACAAGTAGTAGTTGTTACAAGTATGCAGTTACATATTACAAAACAGCAGCAGTGGAAAATTGGGCTTGTAGATAATTTCAAATGCTGATATTGCTATGAAGCAAATTATGAAGAGTAATTTAATTAATAATAAATAGTACATTTTAATAGTAAATTCGCCATTGACAACTTTGCCTTGCAATTTCACGTCTGTAACTTCTCCTTGGGGTACACAACGACAAACCAAAATTACTCTTTTTGGGTTTTTAGAGACACTCTCACTGGTGTCTAGTGGCCCCACTCCCAATCGCCAGTCCAATGTTAACACAGAAACTTAGAATTTGATGGCAGATAAGGACCACTTGGCCCACCCAGTCTGCCCATTTCCCTACCTCATGGATAAGCTGCAGATCCTAGTTAACCAATAGCCTACTTCTTCCTACCTCCACCCCCCTAGAATTGCCTTATTACTGTAGCATGCATTCTTGAATTCCACCACTGTTTTTGACTCCACAACCTCCTCCAGCAGGCCATTCCATGCATCCACAACCCTCTCTGTGAAAAAATACTTCCTTATATTACCTCTGAGCCGCCTCCCCTCTATCTTCAAATTGTGCACCCTTGTTCTTGCACACCTCTTTTTCTGAAAGATGTGACCCTCTTGGACTTTGTTGATTCCCTTGAGGTACTTGAAAGTTTCTATCATGTCCCCCCTCTCCCTGCTTTCCTGAAGGCTATACATATTAAGCTCCTCAAGTCTCTCTTCATATGTCTTCTGGTGCACACCCTGCACCATTTTACTTGCCTTCATCTGGACTGCCTCCATCCTGTTTATGTCTTTGCGGAGATTGAGTCTCCAGAACTGCATGCAGTACTCCAGATGGGGTCTCACCAGCTGTCTGTACAGAGGGATAACAACTTCCTGTTTTCTACTGGTGATGCCTCTCCCTATGCATCCCAGTATCCCCCAGCTCTCCTTACTGCCTTCTCACATTTCTTGCCCACCTTTAGGTCATCTGATATGACTACCCTCAGGTCCTTTTCCATTTTTGTTGTTGTTAGTATCTCACCCCCCATTGTGTACACTTCCCCTGGGTTTGTGGTGTCTAGTGTACCCCCCTGCTGATCTCCAGCCTGATGCTTAAAATGAAACTTTCCCTGATGTCTAGTGTTCCCCCACCGATTGCCTGCCCAATGCTGTACAGTAAACTTTCCCTGGTGTCTAGTGGTCCCTTCTGGTGTCTAGTGGTCCCACCACTGATTGCCAGTCCAATGTTTAGACTTAAACCATTCCTAGTGTACAGTGGTCCCTTCCCTCACCCTATCTCATGCCTGATATAGAGTAGGTTTTCTCTGGTGTCCAGTGGTCCTTCCCTCCAACTGAACACATGCAAAACATAGAAATAGGTTATCCTTGGTGTCCAGTGGTCCCTCCTCCACCCAATCTGATGCCTGATGTAGAAATAGGTTATTCCTGGTGTCAGAGTGGTCCCTCCCCCCAACTCAATTCCATGCCCACTGTGTCCATACATATTTCCTGGTGTCCAGTGTCCCCCCATTCAGATTCCCTGTATCATAAAGTAGTTTCATTCTCTAGTGTTTGGCAAAACCTTGATCTCCAGTATCACCAAAGAGAAAATGTTCGCTGGTGGCTACTGTACCCCCAACCATCCCTGTTCCCCTGTTTCACAAAAGTAAAAATGTTCCCTGGTGGCTAGTGGATCCCCCACCCTGGCAAGTAGTGCCCCAGGACCCTACTCCCCCATCCCAACCCTGAGCCAGTGACTGGCACAGCCCTGTACTCTCCAACATGACTGCCTGCTGACTCAGCTGTCAATAAGTGTGGTCATGGCAGAGAGCAGATGGCTGTGCTGGTCACAGGCTCAGGGTCAGAATGGGGGGAGTAGGGTGGTTGGCCCCTACCTGCTAAGGTGCAGTGGGTTGGGGGTCCACTAGCCACCAGGGAATGTTTTTAATTATGTGATATAGGAGATCATGGATGGGGGGCCACTAGACAGGGAATGATATTACTATATGATTCAGGGGATCAGTAAGGGGGGACACTGGACACCAGAGAATATGGTCTGACCCAGCAGGCATGGGATTGGGTGGGGGAAGGGACCACTGGACATCAGGGATAGCCTAATTCCACACTGAGCATGGGATTGGGTTGGGGAAGAACCACTGGATACCAGGGAAACCTATTTCTATGTCATGGATGGGATCAGGTGAGATGAGGGATCACTGGACACCAGAAAAAGTTTAAGTCTAAACATTGGGATGGCAATCAGTGGGGGGGACCACTAGAGACCAGATAAAGTTTACTGTACAGCATCAGGCTGGCAGTCATGGGGGGACCACTAGACATCAACAAAAGTTTCCTTGTAAGCATCAGGCTGGAGACCAGAAGGGAGACCACTAGACCTCAATGTCAGGCATGGGTTCAGGTGGAGGAGAAGGACTACTGGACACCACAGATAACCTATTTTTACATCAGGCATGGGATCAGGTCGGGGAAAGCACCACTGGACACCAGGGAAGGTTTAAGTCTAAATATCAGGCCAGTGATCAGCAGAAGGGCCAACTGGAAACCAGGAAAAGTTTCCTTTTAAGCATCAGGCTGGCAATCAGTGGGGGGGCCACTACACACCACAAAAGGTTTACTGTATAACATTGGGACAGTGATCAGTGGGGGGGAGGGGAACCACTAGACACCAGGGAAAGTATATTTTTAAGCATTGGGCTGGTGGTCAGTGGGAGGACCACTAGGCACCAGGAAAAGTTTCCTTTTAATCATCAGGTCGGTAATCAGTGGGGGGGTACTATACACCAGGGAAAGGTTACTGCAAAGCATCGGGATGGCAATTGGTTGGGGGGACCATTAGACATTAGGGAAAGTTTCCTTTTTAGCATTGGCCTGGCGATTGGTGGGGGGAACACTAGGCACCAGGGAAAGTTTACTGTAAAGCATCAGGCCAGCAATTGGTGGGGGGGGCAGACCACTAGACCACCAAGGAAAGTTGTTTATTTAACATGGGACTGGTGATCAGAGAGGGGGGATCAAGTTGGCACCTCTGCCATTGGAGTTTGGCAAAGAGGCAAAGTTTGCAACATTGATTCCCTGGTGTCTAGTAGATACCAAGGTATCAACATTGCAGACTTTGCCTCTGTGCCAAACTCTGCTGACGGAGTTGCCAACTTTGTATTTCATGGAGTTATCGGTGTTCTGTGAATTTGGACTTAGCACAGCAGATTAACTTTGCAAAAAGAGGCAAATTCATGAATTAATCCATGGAGCAAAGTTTCCCAACTTCACACATTACTAATAGCACATTCCACTCTAGGAATCTATAAGGGCTGGACAGAATTGTTAGGTCTGTGTCAGGTCTATTTGGGTCAGGGATGTCAATAACCTTGAGACTCAAGCGGCCCAAAATGTACAAAGCCTGTAATAAATGGTCTTGATGGTTTGTCCATGGAAGAAAGGTTTACTTTTCTTTTGAATATGTTAGTTAAGTTTCATACCATGCAAGATCCCAAAATTCCAAAGCTATTGCAAGGAAGATACACCAGGATGGAGTCTTCCATACTAGGCAGGTTTAAGACATGGAAGGACTTACTGGCACCATCTCAGGCCTATTTGCAACTGGCTTGTCTATATGGAATTAGGCTGACATGGAGACCATAAAGAGGCATGTGTATTATTTTAGGCATCAAAATGTAGACAAGGTTACCAAATGTATATATTATAGGGGTGTGTTTGTGCCCCTATAGTTAGAGTTGAGTAGCCTGTTTAATGCTAAACCTTGTTTTTTGCACTTTAATAACTTCTGTGTTCTTGGTTGAAATAGCCCAACATTTTGCATGCATGGTCAGGCTTGCAGACTCTCAAGATGTGGAAAGATTGGTGATGACATCTGGTTCAGATTTTGAGAGACAGAGTGCCAAAATACAGAAAAAAGACAAGTTTGGTTTCCTATACTTAACACTGGTAATTGTTCACTCTCCTCTACAGCCTAGACCGTGCCAAATTTATTCATACAACTTTCAGGGTAGAATGTGCCAATATCAAGGGTGTGCCTTTGGAAGATTTGGTGAAAACAATTGCCCAGTTTTAAAGTTATGACATTATTAAAGACAACTTTTTTGTTGATGGTAAAGAAAAACTTATCTTGAAAGGTAAAAAAAAAATCGCAAAAGTTTTAAAAAGTATCATAAATGGTTATTTGAATTATTTACTTGTGTTGGAAAAAAACATTTGAGATGGCCACCATTTTCTTTTTACCATTTTAGACATAGACAGATTTCAAATATTAGAGCTGTGCAGAATGGGAAAATTCTGGATCCATGGAAGTTCGACGAAAGTTCGCAAAATTCCTTGAAATTTCGAGGAATTTTTTAAAATTTATTAATTTGGTTATAGCTCAACAACATTGAAGCTAGAGCTCTGAAATGTGGAATATATATATATATATATATATATATATATATATATATATATATATATATATATATTATTTTTATCTATGGCTACAAACATGCCAAATATCATGTAATTTGATGGAACTTTCAAAACTATAGGTGCTCAAATGTTGTCATGTTATTGTTTGTGCAATATTTCATGTACATTTTTTATCTGCATATACCTTAACCATCTATTGGGTCAGGGATCTTAAATTTGACATGATTTCTTGATGATAGGCGTTCTAACAATATACCAGATTTCATGACAATATGATGCATCATCTCAAAATTATATGTGCTCAAAATTTATCATTTTATTTTTTTTTCAGGAAATTTCATGAAAACATTTCATCTGCATATAACTCAGACACCTTTAGAGTTAGACATGTGTAAATTAATACAGACAATCTTTTTGTAATGCTTATAGAATGATCTAAATATGGAAAGAGTTAGATGAGATTTTTAAGTTACATGGGTTCAAAACTTTACTATGCAAATAATTGCAAAACTTTGTGAAAACTATCAAAAATGTGCATGTTTGTAACTTCTCTGCTCTTGCATGCATACAGTTAACATTTGACATGCATATCCATAGTCTGTGTATCCTGGTGTCTAACGCAACTGGGTAAATTGGTTAAGCAGTTTTAATTTTGCAGAAGAAAAGAGATGATTAGTCAAATCTTCTTACATATTTATATCATCATATTATGTAGATGAAGTTTTCAGAATTTTTTTGTGGAATTTAACATTAACAATGCACATCTCACTACTTCATATAATAAGCTGGGTTGAGCATTTTGCAGTCCTACTGTTCCTCACTGGGTGACTATCCCCCCCTTCTCTTTGGCATAGCTAGTTTGACTCAGTAGCACCACTGCTCCCACTGATATCCTCTTTGTTCTTTACAGTAACAAACTCCCTTAAAATGTGAGTCACCTACTCCTTTTCCTATTGACTTATCCTTTTGGAATAGCCAGAATTATTTCTTCCTGCTGCCCAATATATTGTCTTCCCCCTCTACATCTTTTTGCGAACCTCTAAGTCCCAGACTTGCATGTACACCAGACTCCCTAGATCATAAATTTATTGGAAGTGACCTTAAATATCCTGCATTCAGGTTAGAATTGTTGACACTCTGTGCTTTCTTGCTCCAACATGTGGGTCTACCACTGTTGTGCTACCCAGCTCAGCTGTCCATTTCTTGTTGAAACTTTGCATCTAACTCCCAAACCTGGTGACCTCCTGCACTACCTGCCTCTTATATCCTTATCCTTTAATGAAACCCCCCCAGAAAAAGCTGAGTGAAATTAGGAAATTCCGTTTTATGGAATATTTCATGAAATTTGACGATTTTCACAAAGACTCATGGGATTTGACTTCAAGTACATATGTTATTTTGCAATTTCTCACAGCAAGCACTTAATAAAATTTATACACAGTCTCCTTGTAAGGTCAAAGAACCTGCAAAATGTAGTGGTATTGCATTCCCTAGTTTTAAAGTTTATGGAGTTTATAAATTTGTAGTTTACATACTTGCAAAGTTTAATTTTTAAATGTTGTAAAGGTTTGACTACTTTTAATTTAATCCCATTTAAAACTGAAAATATAAACTTTTTCAGGAATGGCCATGTGGTATAGTAGTTTAAATGTTTCAACTCTGGTTAAATTTGGATATGTAGTTTTAAAATTAGAGGGAACTAACCAAAATTTAAATTGTGGTAACATGTTTGGCAGGCTATAACACATTCCTATTTAGAGCTAGAAATCTGAAACTATGTGCATGTACAAATGTTGTGATAACCTGTATATCTGGCAATTTTTGTAATATTTCACTGAATACTATCAAAGTTATACTAAAATTACAGAAATCAAAATTTTGGCAAAATATTTGGCTACCTAAGACTCAGTTCACATTAAAACTTGAGAATTAAAACATGGTGCATATATGCATTTTATTTGCATCTCTAAATCCAGATATTGTGAAGAAATTTGGATAAGAAATTTTTAAATTATCTTAAAATAACTGAAAATGAACTTTTTATTAAATGTTTAGCCACCCATAACTCTGCCCCTTTCAATCTACAACTCTGAAATGTTGTACACTTTTGTAAGCAATAAGATACTGCTTATGTTCCTAATTTGGTGTTATTTGGATACATACTTTTAAAATTATAGTGAAATAATGGAAATTTAGACTTCTGCAAAATTCCACTGAATTTTCATGAAAATTCCATGGAATTCCTTGGAATCTGTATGGTCATTCCATGGCCAGAATTTTGTATTCCACATCGCTCTATAAAATATATTTAAAATATGGCTTTTAAGAAAAAAAACACACACAATAATAACCTCACAGGACTAGAGATGTTGCAAAATAAAATTTCGCCAGTGAAATTGCTGTGAAATTGGCAGTTTCACCATGCGAAATATTTCATGAAATTCCTCATTTCTGTGAAATGTTTTGCAGGGTGTGAAATTTTGCTGTGAAATGTGAAATTTTGCCCAAAAATGGTGCAATTTTGCCTGCAAGTGGCAAATTTTTGCCATTCAGTGGGTGAAATTTCACCATTTTTGGGTGAAATTTAGCAATTTTCAGGCAAAGTTTGCATTTTCTGGTGAGATTTTGTATTTCCCAACCATGAAATATTTCAAGAAATACGCTAATTTCATGAAATATTTCACGTAACAAAATTTCTTAATTTCGCACAGCACTACATGGGACCCATTAAGTTATATTCTCATGCTTGTTTTTTTTTTTACTAAAAATACCTTTTCTGAGCATCCCAAAACCAGGGTTCCCAGCTTAATGAGAGGGTCCACTGACCCATGTTCTTTGAGAACAGCAGGACTTTCTTGACTTCTGCAGCCACAGTTGGAACTCTTGCTGTGAGCTAAAGTGAGAGAAGTGAGCTGTCAGTCCCATTCTGTCTGCAGCTGGCTCCAGGGCCTGCTTAATTTTAAACAGTATGTTTTTCTGGTGTTTATTTTGAGGCTTATTAAGTCAACCATTAACAAAAAGAAGGGAAAAAAGTGCAAATCAGTTGCTTCGGCAGATTGCGCCATATACACACATACACACATAGCAAGTCATTCTGCTCCTGGAGCCTTAATCTTTTCATGACATGCTGATTTACATATGCATCTTTTATTTAATAGATTGCACTAGATTCATGGTTATAATCTGCTTTATTTCTTATGCATTTTTGTTTAAAATCAACAACCATGTCCCATTATATAGTTTCAGCAAAACTGTAGTTCCGTGCTACTGCACTTAATTTGTGTGAATCGGTAAGCTCTCTCAGATACACTCTACACTCCAACCACAAAATGGATTTTAATATGTACAAACAGATGAAGGAACATTTGCTCACAAATATGAGGATTAAACCTTTTCAGTGCTAAAGACATATGAATTTCTCAAAGGACTGAAAGAAAAAAAGGAACAACGAAGTTACTCCCCATAGAAGAAATACACCATCACAGGGGCCTTTCCAGCCCTCCTACAGACTTTACAGCTAGGGCAATGCAGAGACGAACTAGAAGAAAGGACACGGATTGGATTGCAACCAAGAAAAAACCCTGACCCAAGGAAACAAAGAAAAATATATTAATACTTATTTAATGAATAATTAAGTCAGCTTACCCGAAACATCCACATTACCAGCTACAATCAACACTGTGAATTCTGAACCTATCGCTGGTCCACCTGATAATATGAGTTCAACATGTAAAGTGGACCAATCATCATCAATTTTTAAGATTTCCTTGCTTTCTGTTGCAATTTCATCCCTTCCTGCTACACTAGTTAAAATTTTAAGTCAGCACCTTCCACAGTCCTTACAGACTAAGAAAACCAAGCCACACCTGACAAGGCACATTCCACTGCTACAGAACACCCAGAAGAGCAAACAACAGCGATGGAAGAAACTGAAGCCAGACCTCCAGAGGGTTGTAACCGGGAAAAAGTTCAAGCAGACAAAGATATCACTGCTACAGCTCTTATAGGACACACCATGGATCAGTCTGTTAAAACTCCAGTAATAAATGATTCTGAACACTACAAGGAGGCAGAGGAAAACATAAATGAAATGAATGGGGCTGATGGGGAACCCAATAAGTAGGGGCCTGACCTGTGAAGTTGGAATGCTGATTCTCCCATCGCTCCTTCTTTACACATAGAGGTAAGACAACCAGAACAGATTGATTATGCTTGTAGGGATATAGAAAATAACAAAGTCATTGAGGATACATTTGCCTCCACTATAGCCCATCAGGAGAGGGGAATCATAGAAAATGATCAGGATCTTGGGGATATAATTGCCTCTACTGGTGCCCATGTAAACCCTTCAATACAAGACACCCAGAATCATAAAAAGATAGATGAAGTTCTAGATGGGGTCGATTCCACTGCTACTGCTACAAGCTTAAAGCCAGTTCCAATCCCACAGGCAGATAGACAGGATGAACTAAGAAGAGAATGTGAGTCAGGACCTGTGCTAAATACTGTAGACCAGCAAAAAAATTCACCTGATGACAAACCCTCCACAAGACCATAAAAAGAAAATGCCTGATCATCATTTGAAAAGGAGGTCCTGGCAGGTATTAGATTAATACAACAATCTTTGGGTCAACTAACAAATGCAGTTGTTGCTATCAGTTCAAAACTGGAAGCCCTTACAGTAAGATTGACAGAAGTTGAAACTTGAGTAAGGCCTTTAGAAGATGATGTCAAACCTCTGCAAAATGTAGTCTCTCTACATACAAACCAGTTGGCCAGGTTAACAAAAAAAATACAGGAACAAGAGGACAGATCACTCAGAGGTAACTTAAAGCTGGGGCAAATACCCAAGGATGCTGAAGGTACTGGGGATCCAGTACCTTATTTTGAAGAGCTAGTTACCATTGTGGCCAGCCGGAACTATCCAGAACAAAAATTAGTGCTAGATCGTGCGTATAGAAGCTCGGCAGCAAAAAAGAATCTGCCAAAGCTGGCTATCCATGCTTTGTTTACATCAAACCCCACAATTTCCAGCACAAGGAATTCATATTGAAAAAAGCTAAAATGGACAAATTAATGTATGCAAAATTAATTAAATTTCAAATCTTTCCCGATTTCGGTACTGAGACCTTGGCAAATAGAAGGTCATTCAATCTGGTTATGAACATTTTGAGGGAAAAAGGCATAAGATATGCACTGCTACCACTGGCAAAGTTAAGATTTTACTGGAAGGGTCGAATGTGTTTTTTCGCAGATCTCAAAGACACCAAGATTTTGGTTCGATCTAACATTCCAACCAGCCCCACAGCATCTGGTTCATCCTCAGACTTTGTCCCAAAATCCAACCCAAACACTAACTCTAATCCTAGCTTGAACAAGCCTTTGCAGCAGATTTTGCGTCTGAAAAACTTTTTTTCATCATTAAATAAAACCGCAGCTACTTGATCAAGGGGATTCATAAATATAACATGCATGCCTTAACATAAGATGGGGGGGTATTGTAATATTGTGGTAACTGATTTACTTAAGGGGACTAATAGAGGTGGAGGGGGATATAAGTATCAAACAAGCATTTGTCAATGCCGAATGTTGTCTCACTGACATTGGCTTTGGTAGTGCCAGAGGTAGAGATGCATAACAGGAATGGCAGTGAAGTATTGAAGTAAACCCCACCCTCACCATGTAGAGAGAGACAGGCATTGGGATGTGCCTTTAGGTCCTAAGCTATAACGCTCATGCCATTGTACGTCACCCTACCCTGTAGACAGTGACAAGTGTTGTGGTGTGCTTTGGGGTCTTTGGGCATTATACCTACCCCATTCCATAAGGAAATACACTGACGTGGTTGCAATATAGGAGAATGGGGTGAATTTTGTGGCCAAACAGTGCAAGACACACCATGATGCCTGTCAGTGGCTGCAGGGTGGGAGTGGGGGTGCAATGGCATGAGCATTACATCCGGTGATCCCAAGTCACTGCCCTGGCGCCTGTCAGTCTGTACTGGGTGGGGTGCTACAGTTGGAAACCCTAACACCGTAGGGGTGTGGTGGTATTTTCACTCCAGATTTTTCAACTTGGGCTGTTTGTGAGGCCACCTCAAGAGAAGCGGCACAATCAGTTTGAGCTGAAAGGTGGTTTTGCACAGCGGCTATGCCATTTGGCGACACAGGGATGAAAACACATTTTGGGCAGGATGTGGAGAATGGCAACTGTATTGTTCATGAGGAAGCATAAAAAATGGCAACGTTGAAAATCTGGAGTGAAAATATGAAAAATTGGTGAAGTCATTAGCATGCATAGAAACTGCACAACACACAGCCGTAACCCAACTATTTGTGGGAGCTTGTTAGCCACATTTTTAACATAGGCATTTTGGGACCTCCCCTCATGAACAGTGATGCTGTGATTTTGTTAATCAGTCCCAAAAGTTGATTTCCCACAGTGACCATGCCAATGTGGGCCACAGGTGTGGAAACATTTTGGGCAGGATGTGAAAAATGACAGCTGTACTGTTGATAAGGAGGTGTGAACAAATGACAGTGTTGAAAATCTGGTGTGAAAATATTGCAAATTTGCAAAGTTACAAGGGTGTGTGGAAACTGTGCAACACATGCTTGCAACACAGTCATTTTATGGACTTTCGGCAGCAAATTTTTAACATAGACATTTTAGGACCTCTGCTCGTGAACAGTGTCACCGTCATTTCCTCACACTGTCCCAAAAACTGATTTCGCACAGCGATCGTACACTTCTGCACCGGACATGCGAAAATACATTTTGGCCAGGATATGTAAAATGACAGCTGTACTGCTCATAAGGAGATGTGGAAAAATGCCAGTTTTGAAAATCTGGGGTGAACATATTACAAATTCACAAAGTTATGAGCGTGCATGCAAACTGCGCAATGCACACTCGGAAAACACTCATTTTATGGACTTTCATCACCAAATTTTCAACATAGACATTTTAGGACCTCTGCTAATGAACAGAGTCACTGTCATTTTCATAATGTGTCTCAAACATGGATTTCCCACAGCGACCAAGCTATTCTGCGCTGGCAGTGCAAAAACACATTTTGGCCAGGAGGTGAAAAATGACAGCTGTACTGCTCATAAGGAGATGCAGGATAATGGCAATGTTCGAAATCTGGAGTGAAAATATTATAAATTTGTGAACTTACGAGCGTGTGTGCAAACTGCACAAAGCACGTTCGTAACACCGTCATTTTATGGAGTATCATCACCAAATTCTTAACATAGGCATTTTAGGTCCTCTGCTCATGAACAGTGCCACTGTCATTTTCATAATCTGTCCTGAACATTGAATTCCCACAGCGACCACTCTATTTTGCGCCGGGAGTGCGAAAACACATTTTGGCCAGGATGTGAAAAATGACAGCTGTACTGTTCACGCGGAGGTGAGGAAAATTTGCAATGGTCAAAATCTGGCATCAAAATATTGCAAATTCGTGAAGTTACGAGCGTGCATGGAAACTGAGCAACGCACGCTCGTAAAACAGTCATTTTTTGGATTTTTCCGACCAAATTTGCAACATAGACTTTTTGAGAGCTCATCTCATGAATTCTGGTACTGTCATGGCATTACTCAATCCCGAAAGGTGATTGTGTGCAGTGACAGCGAAATCACCTCTCGGGACCGATTAAGGCCATGACAGTGAAAAAATTCATGAGGAGGGGTCCCAAAAACCCCATGTTGAAAATTTGGTGCCAAAATTCCAAAGAAATGCCTGAGATATGCATCAAAGTTGAAAAAACCCTGTTTATTCCATTATACAACTTACCGGCATTTCCTCAGTTAGTGGTCGGCTTTGAAGAGTGCAGATGTGTTCCTGGGCCACCGAAAATCATTGCACCAGATGCCGGAGGTAAGTATGGGGTGGGTGTGGGGAGACAGGGTTACACAGTGGGTGGGTGCAGGTTGTGGGAGGGGGACAGGGAGATAGAGACTTCGCGGGATGGTTTCCATTTTTCAGGTGGGATTTCCCCAGCATGCCATCTCAGTGTTTGTGGGTGAGGGGGTGCTTTAGAGGACAGAGGATTGGGCACCCCCATCAGCATATAACAAATGGGGGGCAGGGTGCATGATGCCGATGGGGAGTGGGCTCACCTGTCAGCAAAATACAGGGGGTAAAAGTCAACGGGTATTGGGCCCCCCGTCGGCAAAGAAAAACTGTTGGGGAGGACGCATGATGCCAAGGGGAATTGGGCACCCCCCTCAGCAATCAACAAAAGGGAGGAGACACATTATGCCAATGGGGAGTGGGCTCCTCTGTTGGCATTGTGACAGGCAGCAGTGGCAGCAGTCACTGCCGCCATGTTGCCTGCACCACGGGAGGCATGTAATGGTCATGCTGCATGAGAGCTTCACTCTCATTGCAGTGAACCTTTTCTTTGTTGTGATGGCCACATTAGGCATGCATGAGGTCAGTGCCTTCTGCTGCCTGATTGAGGAATGAGGGACACACCTTCTGATGCATGCCCTGCATTCGCCCAACAGTGACCACGCCTCCAAATCTGCTACTACCACAATATGTTGACTGCGCAAGCACTAGCCAACATAAAAAGGGAAAGGGGATAAGGGTTTAAAAAGAAGTCAAAGGAATGAAGAACAAAAAAGGAAAAAATGGGGGTTTAGCATGAATAAGTACTGATAAAGATAGTAATGCTATATAAATAAATATATATATATATATATATATATATATATATATATATATATACACACTTCAAACTTGAAATGTATGGCTGGGGAGACTCCAAGGCAAATGAAGATGCAGCAAAATTTAATTTCACTGCAAAATCGCTAATTTCACAATGTTAAATATTTTGCGAAATTCTTGCATTCTGCAAAATATTTTGAGTATGCGAAATGCAGAATTTTATCCATGAAGTGCAGAATTTCACTGGTAAAATGTGGAATTTCAACTGTGAATCACAGAATTTCATCTGCAAGTGTGCAAAATTCCACATTTTGTGGGTGAAATTATGCATTTCGCTGGCAGAAATTTGCATTTTGTACCTGCAAAATATTTCACAAAATGTGCAAATTTCACAAAATATTTCATGGAACGAAATTTGCAGATTTCACCCATCTCCGAATGCAAAGTCACACCAGTAAACACTATTATGCTATCTCAGAACCTTACTACCAACTAAAATTAATGTTTCCATGTATGGAATCACTTTTTTTTTGGTTTTGTATTTTCCTCCAGGTCTTTTTTCAATAAAGGTTAAGGTGCACTGGGATGAGGCGGCCCTTAGACCACTTTTCTTCTCATAATCAATCAATCTTTATTTTACTAGGTGAAACACTATTGAGTGAGCTCATTTTCAAGGGGGACCTGGGAAGTTAAGATAAGTATAAGGTACAATAAGAAAACAGTATACATATTGCAGAATATGGGTACACAGGATGAGTATATAACGATGTGAGACTTATACAATAGAGAAATCTGAAGAACAATAGTCTGAGAAGGCAAAATGTCCATAAAACAATATGTACAAGTAACTTGTAGTTTACAATATATACAAATGCCTGCAACAAGAATTGTAAGAGTATCCTTGAAGCAACATATAAATAAATACTAGGCTACCCATTGAGCCCCTCACATATGGGGAGAGAAGAGGAAGTGGGGACATTATGCATGGTAGGATGGAGGAGAAAAGAGCAGAATGCAGAGGAGACAGGAGGAGGGAGGAGATACAAAGCAATGGGAGGCACCAACTTTATTTTGTGAAGATGGCGTCAAGTGCACCAAGGGAGGCAACTGCAGACAGGTAATACCAGGCCACATTCGAGGGAAACATTTACTTGCCTCCTTGATAGATCATGAATAAAGTGTCTTGAATGAGGCCAGGGAGACAGGATGGGCCATCTTAAGAGTTTTTTGCAATTTATTCCACAGCTGGGGTAGAGAGAAACTTATAGAGGACCTACCAAATCTTGATTTGACCTTAGGTATAGACAAGGTGATATAAGTGGAGCTTCTTAATGCATACTTGCTTATTGTACATAGAGGTAGACAGTCAGCTAATGTACATAGGCAACTTCTTTGTGATTACTCTATAAATCCAGAAGGCAGCATTTCTTTGCCTTCTGAACGTGAGAAATAACCAGCCAACTAAGGTGTAGAGAGAGCAGTGATGCTTAGAATATGGGGCACCAGAGATAAATCTTATGGTTCTATGGTACAGCACATCAAGTTTAGCTAATACAGATACAGGAGCTTGGCCATAAAGGAAGTCACCATAGTCCAGAATCAATAGGAAGGTGGATTGGGCCAGTCTTTTTTTAGCATCCTGAGTCAGCAGGTGTTTGAGCCTACAAAATAGGCCAAGTCTCTGCTTCAGCTTTTTTATTATTTCCTCAATGTGAGGAATGAAGGAGAGATTATGGTTGATCCAGACCCCCAGATACTTGAAATTGGGTACAAAGTCTAATGATTCACCTAGGAGACTAGAAAGCTTCACTACGAATCATAAGGTAGCAGGATTAGGGGTATAGATTAGAGGAGAGAGAAGCATCACCTAAGTTTTTTTTAGCATTCAAAAGAAGCTTCCTGTTCAGTAGATTTAATTGGAACCACTTGAATTTCTGTGGTAAGTCAGAGCAGACTGCTTCGGGTTAGGTCTGCTAATGTAAAGGACTGTATTGCCTGTGAAAAGATGAATATTTGTGGATTTTAATCCCCAGTTGATACTATTAATGTAGAGTGAAAAGAGCAGTGGTCCCAATATGGAGCCTTATGGGACACCCCTGTGCAGGGGTTTCAGCAATGAGAATTCCCCTTCTGCTTTTACCTGCTGAAGATGACCTATGAGGTGGTTTGAGAATCATCTCATAGAAGGAGGGGTCAAGGCCAATCATACGGGGAGTATGTAAAAGCAGGACATGATCAACAGTGTTGAATGCCTTGCTTAAGTCCAGGAATACTGCACATACAAAGTTGTTGTTATCAGGGGTGCCCAGCCAGTCATTAGTCACTTTTGCAAGGGCCAAAATTGTACTATGACATTACCTAAATCCTGATTGTAGAGGATTAAGCAGATTAGAGAAGTCCAGGAACTTCCTAAGATGTTCTCCAACATTTTAGAATGTATAGGGAGTAGGTAAATAGGTATATAGTTATTCAGATCACCTGGATCACCAGATTTATAGAGAGGGATCACATGGGCAGTTTTCCAAATAAGTGGGCCATCACCTTGCTTAAGTGATAAGTTGAAGAGGTGCGTAATTGGTGCAGCCAGGATGTGATGACTAAGTTTTAGGAAGTATGGATCAATTAAATCTGTGCCTGCACTCTTCCTACAATCCAGTTGTAAAATTAAATCCTCCACTTCTTTCAGAGATACAGCCTGAAAGGCGAAGGCTGTGGCATTCACCAGGATGTTAGTGTCCAGTTTTGCTAGATCCTGCAGACCAGTTGAGAGTGGAGGTTACTGGCTGGGGAAGTATTGAATGCAATGTCTGCAGTGGCAAAGTGGTTATTGAGAAGGTCAAGGATTGTATGTTTATTGGACATCATGGTGGAACCAGAAGTAATTCTACCGGGCAGAGAAGATGTATGATCTTCTACATCCTTGAGCGTTTTCCAGAATTTGGCAGAGCATCTGAGGGAAGAGACCAGTTCTGTGTGGAAATAATTTGTTTTAACCTCCCAGACCATCTTTGTACAGTGGTTCCTAACTGTTCTAAATACTGTCCAGTCTGCCAAAGTTTTGGTTCTCCAAGTTTTTTTCCATAGTGAATCTCTATAGTGCAGCCTTCAACTCTGCTGTAAACCAAGTACAGGACTTTTTCTTTGTTCGGCTTTTAACCAGGGGTGCATGCTTATCAATTACCCCGAGGACAACTTCCTGGAAGATATCATACACAGCATACACCATTTTAGATAAATAGAGGTGTTGCCACTTAAATGAGTTCTGCAGGTTGAAATGAACAGGGGTCCAGATTTTGGTGATTCCTTTTGTTGGTATATTTGGAGGTGGAGACTGGTTTTGTTATGGATCACACACAGGCAATGTAACAGTGGTCATTGGTGTCAGTGAAGAAGACACTAGAATGAGTAAATAGATGAGCTCTCTTTATTAAAATAAGGTCTAATAGGGTGCTATTGCTTGTTTTTTTTTTGTTTGTTTGGGTGCATTGCTTCAGAGATAAATTGAGATAATCTGAAGGAATCACAGATGTCTTTGGGAGGATTTGAGGTGCTGAAAAAACAATTCAGGTTAAGGTCACCCATAATAATGACCTCTGAGGACAGTCCAGCCAAGGTGCTACTTAAATGTTTTAGTAACTGTAGTCCCACCGAGGGGGAAGGGCTATAGCTGCCTATAACATAGAATGCAACAAAGGATGAGAGCTCAACCTTGAGCGTCAGACTACCAACCTCCTTGGGAACCGAGGTGGAATCCAAGACAGAGGTAAAAAGTTTGTCATAGACATATATGGCTACTTCTCCTCCCCTGGTCTGCCCATCAGTTCTGAAAATGTTATAAGATGGGATGTTAACCTCTGAGTCTAAGGAGCCTGGTTTGAGCCAAGATTCAGAGACCACTAGAACATCTGTTCTGGTATTACATATCCAGGTCTGTATAGTTTCAAACTTCTTAAGGAGACTACAGGCATTTACGGGCAGAAAACTCACACCTTTAATATGGGCTATGTCTGCAGGAGAAGATAACCTGGCAAGTGGGCCAGGGTTCAGCTCAACATTGCCAGAACATAAAATAACTGTTTTACACTCAGCCAATCCATTTCACAATAGAATAACCATGAAGGGAAAAGTAGGCTCACCACATGTGCCAGGTAAGAGGGATTGAGGTTGTCTTGTATTGGTGTAAATGGGACAGGGAGGGTGGCAGAGGGAAGGGGGCAAAAGGGGGATTTAAGAGAGCTAGAAAAGGGGGTGGCTGTGAAAATTTTCTTATCAATAAAGCACATTTTATAGCAATATGTCTATGATGGCTAGGGCTTAGATTAGGGGGAAATTAGATCATGACAGATGTAAATGCTCAGTATATTGTATTATGTACTAATGTTGGAATATAGTAAGATGCAAAGTAAAGCCAATACCATATCGATATTTGAATTTGTATTTATGTCTATACTGTAATTCAGACTGAAGCAGTAAATAATGAGCCTGTTCAAATCTATAAGGAATACCTACAAACATGCTGTATGATATAATAACTTGGAATGTTAGGGGTCTACAAAATAGGGTCAAAGCTAACTAAGTTTTCAAATATATCAACAGAAAAAGAGCTAATATTGTTATGTTGCAGGAAACACATTTTACAATGGCAGATGCGACATTCCTGGCTAACAATGGGGAGATTGCAGAGTAGCCAACTACAATAATACATCATTAGGGGTAGCTATTTTTATTTAAAAGAAAAACATATTTTACTATTGGTAAGTCAGTAAGTGATCCAACAGGTAGATACGTTATACCTGAAATTCTTGGTGCAAACATATCTTTTCCTGTAGTTAATATATATGGACCTAATGGTAGCAGTCTGAAATTCTATAAAGATCTCTTTCTCAACATAACCACTTTTAACAGCCCATATATTATGGGAGGGAACTTCAATCTAGCTATAAACTCCAGGCTGGATAAGTCAACATCATATAAGGAAATTATGACTATGGTATGAAAAATAATCAGGGACTTTATGGAAGACTTGGGGTTAGTGGACCCTTGGATGGAATCTCATCCCACAGCCAAAACATATTCTTTTTTTTCCCGACCACATCAAAGCTATATAAGGATATACTTTTTTCTTATATCACATACACTTAATAACAATATTCAGAATACACAATATAATAACATTCATATTTCAGACTACGCATTGTTACAGTTATCAATAAAAATGGCTAATATTTCAATATATGAGAAAACACGTTGAGCGAAACATGTCAGGTGACGCAATACGCTTGCAACCAGGAAGTTCTCTGGGGAGCAGGATAACGTTGTACTCCTTTGCCTTATGGATTTACCAAAATAAAAGTTTTGCTTGGATTTACTCTGGGCTTCTAGCATTTTATAGCCTGGTGAGTTCACACACTTCAGTGGCTTTATATTTTGGAAGGCTTAGTCCTGTTGTTATGAGGCAGTGGTGCTGGTCTCCTCTCTCTGCTCTTTCCTAATATTTCAAGGACCTGGTCTTGGCCAATAGATAACTCATATCTAAAGGTCAAAAAAATTTCAGAATATTTACAAACCATCATTATAGAATACTAAAAACAAAAACAAGGTGCTGTGTCAGCATGTAGTCTGAAAGCAAAACAAAATGGTAATTTTAAATGCATACTGAAAAGAGAAACTAAAGTTAAAAATCTATGTTTCAACCTTGAGTCTTCTTCAGGAAATATCTAAAAGAGAAAAAAACAAAGTTAATGTAGAGGGGAGGTAAAATAAGGGATATATATGTGGGGAAAGGCTCTGGGAGAAGAAGTGATAAATGGTACAGTAAGATTAATAGAGAATCTGGGAAACAAAAAGGTGATGGGAAAGACAAGGTATAATGAGAGTGAATGAGCTAGAGAAGTCCCCAGGTGGATACTAATTATCATGGCCTAGTAAGAAGGCTGAAAGGTGGCAAATGTGGGGGAAGGAGACAGAGATGGAGACATATTTTGAAAATGAAAATAGAAATTAAATGTGTACAGATACAAACAGAATTTAGGGAAAACAAGGGGTGGCTGAAATATGTTAGTAGAAAATAAGTCTATAATTTAAACCAGAGGGTTGCTGGGAGCAAAGGTGGATGGTCATCTTGGTTTCCATGTTTTTTCTATGGTCAGAATCCCGGAAGCCCTGCTGAAGGACACAGACAGAAAGGTCACTAACACTGTGGTCCCTGGAGATAAAGTGGGATATAATGGGTTTATCAGCGTCTCCATTCCTGACTGCCCTGTAATGTTCCCTGAAACAGTCAGCAAGGCATCTGCCAATCTCTCCAATGTAAATAGCTGCACACTTCCTGCAAAGAATACAATATACCACATTAGTGGAGGTGCATGAGAACTCTTTGGTTATGTGAAAAACACCTGTACTGTAGGACCCCGAATTTCAGTCATACTAGAAACAAATTTGCAGGTGCAGCAGCGAGTTCTTTTGCAAGGTTTGGTACCTTGTAGGTGGGAACTGTTAGGAGTAGGTAGGCTGCTTTTCACCAGGACATCCACAGGTTGGGTTGCCAGTGGTAGGAGGCAATAGGTGGTTCTATAAGGGAAGCACCAATGTTCAGGTCAGTTTGCAAAATAGGAAAGTTACTGGTGATGATCCTGTGAAGAGAAGGTGTACTTTGATGGAAAGGAAGCACTAGTGGAATTCATTGGTGTTCTTGCATGACAGTATCCTTCATTCAGAGGTCAAGGTTACTGGGCATGTTACTTTTTTCTTTCTTTTTTCCAGTTGTTTAACCAGGAGTGGCACACTAAGCTGAACTTGTTTACAGGTGTGACCTGGAGCACAGGGAAGTTGAGTGACTTGCTCAGGGTCACACAGTATGCAAGTGGGGGCTGTGGTATTCAAACCCAGGACTCCAGATTTGCAGCTCAGAGCCTTAAACCACTGTGCTATATTGCCTCCCCTGGCTGTTACTGACCCAGGAGAGTGCTCTGTGCACTGTGCATTTAGGGTATCCCCTGTTAATGAAAAAAGTATGCATTATTTGGGCCTGCTCACCAAAATCATCCTCTCCACTGCATAACCTGCGAAGTCTAAGAAACTGTGAATAAGGCAGGCCATTCTTGACATGTTTAGGATGAAACGAGTTGTGGAGGAGGAAACTGTGACAGTCCATTATAGAATACTTCCAACGTAGTACTTGTTCAGAAAAAAGCACACCCAAATACAGATGGGAAGCATTTAAGGTTGCAGTAAGAGGGGCAATAATAAGGTACAGCTCTTTTATCAAAAAAACTGCTAAACAGAAGCTCATTAATGTAGAAAATTAACTAAATAGATTAGAGCAAAAACATATGTTAACTCAAGACTCCATAGTTTTCTAAGAACTCTTACTAGACAAAGATTTGTACAATAAAATGTCATTCTTAAAGGCTGAAAGGAGCATCCTACAGACCCGAGCCAAATACCATATCCTAGGTGACAACCCGGATAAAGTTAGGGCCCTACAATTACAAAAAAAGAAGCAGTACAATACAATCTTGGCCATTAGAGATGAAAATGACTAATTAATTTATGATCTTGCACAAATAAACCAAACCTTTGTTCAGTTTTATAAAAACCTATATTACAGAAAGAGTTGAATATTCCAAAGCCATAAATAACTTTTTTGCCCAGACTACTTTACCTAAACTTTCACAACTTGACTTATTGTATATGATGACTTGCTCTAGTCCTTTTTCCATTGCAGTGGTTTAGTATGGCTTATATGACATTCTCCTTATGGATTCCCCCCTCCCTTTTTTATGAATTTATAGTTTAGTTCCACTTATTAATGTATCATTATTATTACTATCATATTTTGACTAGTATAATTTAATTTTCTATAGAAGGTCTCACTGCTCCAGACTTCCGACATTGTTTTGCTACTGTATCTGTTCAGTTGTATATTTCAAATGTGTATATTCTTTTTTTTTATATATTGGGTTCTTATATGTCGCCCAGGCCCATCTTGAAAGTGAGTATTTCTTAATGGTGTTTGCCTGGATAAATAAAGATTTATTGATTAATTGTAGCAGTTTGCCATTATTAAAAAAAAATGCTAGTCTACAGCTGTTCCTCCCCCCACACACACTCACCGTCCACATAAGTAATCCAGTGTGGGAAATCAGACTCCCTAACTTTACCCAATAGGATATTAATCCACCGCATATTAGCTCTTACTCCCACCTTGTTCCTCCCAGCCACACTCTCTGCATGCCTGAGCTCCATTAATTCAATCCCATCCCTGTGACTCTCAACCTGCTCCTACCCCCTTCATTTTCTAGCTCCCTCAGTACTGTCTCACCACCCAATCCTGCCCTTACCTCATATTCACCTGCACTTTACTTCACCTATCACCTGTTGCTTTCCTAGATCCAATGTTTCTAGCTCATCTCCAGGACTGTGCCAGTTTATCCCCCACTCCCACACCCCTCTCCCTCCTCCCTTTACCTGCAATTATTTTTTAAGAATTTAGGACCTGAAACTTGTGACAATGCCTGTTCCCAAGGCACCTGGTTATACCTCTCAAACTTGTTGATTGCAATTGCCTGTAATCAGCTATACAGCTACTGTCTTGTCCAGCTACTATTCCTATGTTAGATACCTGTATTTCTGTCTATGTAAACTGTGCCATTGTAACTGTTCTAACTGTTGTTTTGTCTCTTGATATGGAACCTTTGTAAAAGAGCCCATAGCTCAAAGGTTAATTCTAAAGTGTTAAATAAATAAATAAATAAAAGTTAAAAAAACACACATTTTTCCATCATATTCTTTCATTGCAATTCAATGCACCTCAGGATTTTTCTCATTACAGTTTAGGTGCACTGCTCAGTGTATTGCATTTTATTGCCTTTTGGCAGCTTCCAACATACTGCATAGTACTATACTATTTTTTACATTCAACCATGTTCTTGTGGTTGATGAATTTTAAAAACCCAGCCCTTACAAACAATATGGATTAACATGCTTTGCTGTTGCATTCCATTTCTTTTTAATATTTAATGGTTTTGTTTCAGGAGCACAAAGGATAGTCCTTCTAAATATTTTTTAAAGAGAGTTTTCTCTTACATAGTAAAAATTCCACCAGGACAATAGAGACTACTAAATCACTTAAACATACAAAACATGTGTCTTGCAATTAAGTGTGTCTTTTGCCTCTTATTTTTCCCTAGATTGCTTCTGATTAAGTTATCACTGTGGTGCTTTTTGATATTGATCAACTGAGTGGATTCACTATTTGGTTTGAATACATGATTGTTCACTGATCCTGGCAGATAGTTAATGGGCATTTAAGTTTAAGTAATGTTTAATCAATAAATCGTACAGTATATAAATATTTTTCTGATTGCCCGCATCTCCACCCCTGAAGTGGACTCACCCCTAGTTGAATTGCTAGGTGTTTTGTGTGTTTTTAAGGCTTGATGTGGCAATAAAGTATGGCAATTCTACTTGAAGAATGTAGTATGCTCATTTTCCATTTTGCCTCTGAGTGCAGGTTTCCTTTGTGCTTGGCCACTGCAAAGCCACTGTCATGACTTCCTGCAGCACCTGGTGTTCATTGGAGCTCTTCCATATTACTACTGGCCAAGCACAACCCAGTTAGCATCCAAGATCTGAGCTGATCAGGTTCCAAGGAGTCAGGGCTGCATCACATCATCACATATTACCTACAGGGGGAGGGAGGTGTGCACTAGTCCCTTCACAAAAGAAAGGGTCCTACAAAAGCTCGATAAGCTCAGGGTGGACAAGGCAATGGAACCTGATGGCATACTTCTCAGGGCACTAAAGGAGCTAAGGGCGGAACTAGCAGAGCCATTATCAGAACTGTTTAGTGAGTCTCTGAGCACAGGAGAGATCCCAGAAGACTGGAAAAGGGCTCATGTGATCCAACTCCACAAGAGTGGTAGAAAGGAGGAGGTAGGGAACTACAGACCACTCAGTAGTGGGCAAGATTATGAAGGCACTATTTAAGGAAAGGATAGTGCAACACCTGGAATCCATAGTAGTCCATGATCCAAGACAGCATGGGTTTACAAAAGGAAGGTCCTGTCAAACCAATCTCATAGATTTCTTTGACTGGGCAACCACAGTGCTGGACCAAGGGGGAGCAGTTGATGTTGCCTACCTTGACTTCAGCAAAGCTTTCGATACTGTTCCACATATAAGATTGATTATTGATTAATAAGCTGGGTAGGCTCGGGGTGGGTCAGAAGTTGGTCAACTGGGTGGCAAACTGGTTGATGGGCAGAAAACAGAGTGATGGTAAATGGTATACAGTCAGTAGAGATGGAAGTCACAAGTGGGGTGCCTCAGGGATCAGTTCTGGGGCCAGTTCTCTTCAATATCTTCATCAGTGACATTGCAGATGGACTGGAGGGTAAGGTTTGTCTGTCTGCAGATGACACCAAGATCTGCAACAGAGTAGATGATCCAGATGGTGTGGACAGAATGAGGAGAGATCTGAATAAACTAGCAAAATGGTCAGAAGAGTGGCAACTGGGGTTTAACGCGAAGAAGTGCAAGATCATGCACATGGGGAAGAGAAACCCTGAAGCCACCTATAGGCTGGGAGGGGAGTTGCTGGCAGTCACAAGGGAAGAAAGAAACCTTGGCATCGTCATCACCGATGACCTGAAATCATCCAAGCAGACCACTAAAGCAGTAGGTGAGGCTAGGGGGATGTTGGGGTGTATTAGTAGGGGTATCACAAGTCAGAGAAGGGAGGTAATAATCCCTCTTTACAAGACACTAGTTAGGCCCCATCTGGAGTACTGCGTGCAGTACTGGAGGCCACACCTTCACAAGGACATTAACCAAATTGAGGCAGTTCAGAGAAGGACAACCATAATGGTGCAGGGACTGCATCAGGAAACATATGAGGACAGATTAATGGAGCTCAATATGCATACCCTAGAGCAAAGGAGGGAGAGAGCTGATATGATCGAAACATTCAAACACCTGAAGGGCATTAATAAGGTGAAAGAGTCTAACATGTTTCAATATAAGAAAAATAGCAGGACAAGAGGACACAGCATAAGATTAGAGGGAGGCCAATTAAGGGATAATGTGAGAAAGTTATTTTTCACAGAAAGGGTGGTGGATGCATGGAACAGCCTACCTCAGGAAGTGGTGGATATGAATACAGTGCAGGGCTTCAGACAGGAATGGGATAGGCATAAGGGAGCAATACAGATGAGTATGAATAGCTAGGCCATTGACAGAGCAAAGGCTGATGGCACATTCATAATGTAGGAAAAAGAAATGGGCAGACTGGATGGGCCTTGCGGTCCTTATCTGCCGTTAACTTCTATGTTTCTATGAGTCATTCTCAATTCACACTGTCTACATCTAATTGTATTTGTACAGAGCTTGCATACAAATGTTTTAATATTAATAAACTGTAATGAAGGTCTTGTGCTACTGCACTGCCAGGTGCAGAAAGTTATGTTATGTTATGTTATGTTATGTTATGTTATGTTATGTTATGTTATGTTATGTTATGTTATGTTATGTTATGTTATGTTATGTTATGTTATGTTATGTTATGTTATGTTATGTTATGTTATGTATGCTGTCTGTTGTGGTGTGGTGTGGTGTAGTGCAATGTGGTGTTGTATGTTGTGATCATTAAAGACATCTCAGTGTACTCTGAAATAATCCTATCAAGACAAACAAGAAGGGCGGCTCCAGTGCTGTCGTACTCAGGTAAAGTAATTCCAAAACGTAGTAAAGAAACCAAGCACCAACCACTGAATCAGATAATTGTGGCATTTTAATTTTAGATTTATAAGGTGTGTGTCCCCGTGCTAGGCCTGATTGATTTTGCACATGCGTGCTTCCCGAGAAAGCGTGCATATGCGAAACTGGTCGGGCCTAGCATGCAGGGGTCACACACCTTATGGCACTGTCTGCATGTCATTTTTTGTTTCTGTAAATCCAACATTAAAACACTGCAATATTCCTATCAAGGACATTTGTTACTATCCAGTCTGAGGAAGACCCAGGATTCCATCCCTTTTTCTTCCACCCCTTCCTCTTGAATTCAGCATTAAAGATTCTCCTATCATCTAGCTGCAGGCAGAATGAAAATAGTACACCATTCCTGTGTTCTGCATAGTGTGGTGCTCTAAGCTGTGTAGTGAAATTTGTGCAATTGTGCAAATTTTACTACACGAATTATCACACTACACACACACACACACTATGCACCTTGCAGTGAATTTTACTATAGAATTGCCACATTTTGCATCAAAAATTCACCACAAAGTGTAAATTACATTAATTCAGGTAGAAAATGTCACACAAGAGTGACAAACTGCATCTTGTATATTTTACAAATGCTACACGTAGTACATACTGGCCAAATTTGACACAATTTGCAATACTCCTAATCAAATCTCCTCACCCAGTTGTAGTTCTCATACCCACTGTGGTCTGTAAATATGATTTTGTAATTTTTTTTAAAACACTGAAAAAAATTTACAAATACAATGTGGGTGGGTAGTAAGAACACATTTCTTCTTTACTGCATATACTCTCAGTTTGTGATGACTTGCAAACTATTTGAGCATTTGTGAGATTATTAAAATCTCAGGCATGAAAAATAGCTAATTATACACATCTCCATACATTATACTATTTATAAAATGTTAAAAGACTTGTAGTGGAAATGCTAGAATGTTGTATCCTATATTTAACTAAAATAAGTTGGAAGCTTAGTCACCTGATTCATACTAGAGGAATAAAAAAAATAATTGAAAATAGTAATCTTACTCTTGACAGTATCTCTTTGCTGGTGGCTCACTGAAGGTAGATAAGGGGTGGAAACTTCTTAGATGGATGTGAAGTAGTGCACCAAAGTTAATATCACCATTCTGGGAATACGCTTCAGAAATCAAAACAGGCAGTTTGCAGCCAGGCAAGGAACTCTGACATGCAACAGCAGAGACTAAAAGGATTATACCAACTAAGTGCAGATCCATTACTGTTCTTGACAGTGAGCTGTAAAAGTGCAATACAAGGGTTTCAGGCTATGACTAAGGGTAGCATACATTCCTGGATGTTGAAGAAAAGTTTCCTTAGATCTGATCTGACTACTTGAGAAGAGCTGAGAAATCTTAACCCCAAGTTCTGAAAGAGAAATCGAGAGAGAGCTACATACACAGAAATAAATGTCTCTCTCTTCCCTTTTATATGTTTTGTTCATCAGTAACCTTTCTGTTGCCAAAATGCTTAACAGGTTTCATGGGTGAGCCTTAAGTGGTAATTATAATGTATTTGGCAAATTATCAACTTAGAGAATGTCATATATCTGAAATTTGTTTGTGGAGTCAAACATCATAGGCATTCATAATGTGTATTGCCTCAGTTTTTTATAACTGACCTATCATTTCTGAATTGTTGAATTATGTTGTTTCAGAGTAAAGGGCTATGTAGAAGGTATAATTAAACAGAAGTGGTATCTTTTCAATACACGGACACCTCTCAGCAACTAGATCAACAATATTTCCAGGCAGTGAAGAAATAGCATAACAATAACATGTGTACAGCACAGTGTTAAGTAGAATGTTCAGAAAAAAATGTCACTTTTGAATGATGAAACATATAATCTAAGGAGTTATCTTTTTGAAAAAAAAAAACAGTATCTACTGTTGTTACAGAACACACCTGTTCCAATTCTTCATCTGCCTGTAACCATATCAAATTAAAGTCATATATACACTGTATATATATTTTCTTTTCATTAAAGAACAATGTAAATGACTTGTTAAAATGATTAGAGTTCTTTAGTTGAAAGTTAATTTAGACTCCAGCACAGATGTCCAGATAAAACATGATCTGATGAGTATCACGTTTTACTAATAGCTCCGGTATCTGTAGCTGAGCAGTATCTGTATCTGAGCAGGTAGTCCCAGGCAACACTTAATTTGACTGGATTATGAGTCTGATACCTTATTATCATACCTTATTATCCAACCCATACAACAAGTTATGGGCACAAAATGGACTGTTTTGAGGTATTTATTTACTTTCCAGTGACACCATTGGTTATCTAAGCAGTTGCAGTATTCTCAACCCAGAAAGTGTCCAAATCTTAAACTAATTCACAAATGTTCACCAACACCATAAACTAAGTAATGCTACATGTTAAGGCATGATCATTATCATGCAAACATATGAACATACAAAAAATGCCAACAGACAAAGGCCTGATGGTCTATCTAGTCCACTTGAGTGTGCAGATAGTAGTCTGTTAAACTGCAGCTGCTCTCCCCTCTCCTACCTACATATCCAATTTCATACTTGTACTAACTTTTACCCATCTCCCCAGTGACTCATTGGTGATCTTTCCCCTGACATTGTCCCATCCCCTCTTAAAACTGCTCACCACCTTCAAGGACACCAGCTTCTTAGTAGTATTGTGTGAAACTGAAATATTTTGCCAGGTGAACATTTTTTTGCCTAGGCAAAACTAGCTTTTGCCTGCTTTTGTGATTTTGCATAATGGCAAACTTTCACATAAAATGCTTTAGTCTGCCAATTTCACCCATTAATGCTTAACATTTCACCTTGTGTTGCAATTTCACAGGCATAACTTTTGATTTTGCTGGTGAAAGTTTGTTTCAAAAGTGAAATTTGCAATGCATTGTGGGTAAATGCAATGTCAGTGTCAGTGGCTCAGCAGGTAGCACACTCACCTCTGAGGCCAGGAGATCAGAAGGCTGTGGGTTCTATCCCCACACCAGGCACTTGGGTTAATTTCCCAGTACTGACACTGTGGTGCAGCATGAGGGGGATGTTGCACTCCTGAGGTGCTATCTTTCAGATGAGATGTTAAACCAAAGTCCCATCTGCCAGTTCTGGTGGTAGTTCAGGTGGATGTTAAAGATCCCATGACACTTCTCAAAAAGAATAGGGGAATTTTTATTTGAATAACTTCACAAACAAATGAGTACAAACAGTGTTAAGACACATAAAAGCAACAAAACAAGTAAACAGTAAAATTAAAAAGAAATCAAATAAGTATTACAAACATGCATGTTCTAAATGGTCAGGAAAGAATTATGCAGTGTTCAAAAAGGAAAATAAAAAAAAAAGCATGAACATTAACCCCTCTCCCAAGCACGAAAAAAACAGGGGAATTTAAAGTGGAATCAGAAAAAATATGTACAAATCAGTATTGTGTTATACAAAATCATAAGAAAAAAAAACCAAAAACAGAAATAAGTATTGCGTCATACAATAATCCCAAACACAAAGGAGACATACCAGAACCAAACCCCCACCCCCTCCCTAAGTGGCAAGTGAGCCATAATAAACAAATAACCACAGAACAGTAGTACATCATACTAACCCAAAAAAAGGAAAACAAAAAAGGAAAACAGACAGGAAATAACAGTAACTAAATATGTAGCCAATATCGTTCCCAAATCCCCTTTTCAGAGCCACAAATTCCTGATCCCATAATGTAATAATAGCAGCAAATACAGAATGATACAGTTCAGTGCAGTAATGTGCTGCTGCTGAAAAATAAATCGACACCAGACTTGCCAAATCCAATACAAAAGAATAACAGTGATCACATTCAGGGTACTAAAACTATAAGGAGTCCAGCTAGAAGGAAAAATCCTCAAATAAAATTGCTGAGAAGTAAAAACATGAAAAGGATGTCGACTCCAACGAGCCCTCCACAACTCCCAAAAATCCTGAATAAAAGGACAAGCAAAATATAAAGGATCCATAGACTCTTCAAGTCCAATACAGGAAGGTCTCAAAACAAACCCTATCAGTCAACATTTTATGTTTATGATTCCCCCGGGTATTAATCCTCCCATAGACCCCCAACCACATAATATCCCACATTTGTTTCGGGAACCATTTTTCTATGAGATGAGCCCTAATATGATGTTGCTCAGAATCTGAAAACTGCTCAAAGGGTGACACAGAGAAATGCTGAACCATAATATCCTTATACAGAGATTTTCTAGATATCGTAACAACATCCCTAAAGGAGACCGACCAATGCTTGATGTGATCTAAAATCAAAACCCATCCCAGTGACAAAACATATTTCCTGCTATTTTTATGAATAAAACAAGAAAATTCCCATTTTTTCAAAATCTCCAGTAAAACAGTAGCGATATGTAACCACCAAATCTTCAAAGACCCAGAAAAAACAACTTTAAATTAGTAATCAAAAACAGGGTAAAAAAAACACGACTGGATTAAGCATTCAAACCCCCCCCCCCGGAGGGATATCCAAGTATAAACAATTTCTCTTAATGGGGTACAACCAGCTCCCCCGAAAACCCATAAAAAAAACAGCCAGTAAAGCTGTTTCAAGCCGCTTTGGTAAAGAAAAAATACGGGCAACATAAAGGAAAAGTGGGAGCAAAAAGGATTTAATCATAAAAATTCATTTACGTATACTCATGTTCCAATTTCCTCATTTACTAATTTTTGCCCTCCCTCTATTTATACTAAGCTCCCAATTATAACCCGACAAGTCTTCTCCCCCCAAATAAAGCCCTAGGATTTTCCCATAGGAATCCAATATAGGAACCCCCTCCAATACTAGAAACAGGACTCCGTTGCCCAGAAAGAGGTAAACAAATACTCTTTCCAGGATTTGTTCTAGCCCCTGTGACACCCAAAAAGGACTGCAACACCTTAAGTAATAATTCTCCACACCAAGGGTCAGGAAAGAAAACACAAAGATCATCCGCATAGCAGATAGTTTTAAAACCATTCAAACCAAACCCATGTATACCAGAAAGCAATGGAGATCTGTTTAAAAGTCTAATAATCGGGTCCAGGGCTAAGACATGCAAAACAGGACTGAGCGGGCAACCCTGCCAGACACCTCGATGGATAAAACACTGACGGCCCACCCAGCCATTCACCATGGGCATGACATAAGCTAAAACATAGCAAAGCTGCAACCAAGCAACAAATAATGTAGGAATCCCATATTGCCTTAAAGTACACCACAGAAAGTCCTGTGATATGGAATCAAAGGCCTTAGTCTGTTCCATACTAAGAACATATCCCAATGACTGTGAATCAAACAATTCCTGAAGCAATATTAATGCATCCGGAATCGATCTCCCAGGCACTGAGCAAAATTGCAGAGGATGCAATAAATGGGCCAACAACAGCCTGTAAATGATTACACAGCAATTTAGAAAAGATTTTAAAGTTCACATTCAAAAGGGTAATGGGCCTCTAATTATGAAGAGAAGCCCGATCTCCTTTTTTATATAAAAAATTCAAAAGTCCATGATACATACTTTTCGTGATCCTGTCTTTAGCCAGAAAGGCATTATACACCAGTAACACTTCAGAAGCCATCAAAGGCCACAAAAATGTATAAAGTTCCACCGGCAAACCATCCAAGCCAGGGGCAGTATTGTCCATCAAATTTTTCACCACAAAGTCCAATTCTTCCATGGAAAAATCCACTATCATACCATCTGCAATATGTTTCTCAAGCTGAGGTAGATCAGCAGCATCCAGTAAAAGTGACAAATCCTCCAGAGTACCAGAGAAGGGTTGAAATTGTGAAGTAATAAAATCCTCAACCACCTGCAAAATCCCCACATTATCCATCACCAAACATCCAGAATCATCTTTAAGAGCTGCCATATGTCTCAATTAGGTTCTACCCTTACAATCCTCAAAAGGAGTTGTCTACTCCTTCTTCCTCTGGGTCCCAAACCGCTGCTCCATCTCTAGGGATTTTTGTCTATCATACTGGAGCTGCATTAAGTCCCATTTTAAGAGAGCAGCTTCAGCAACACGGAATCACCCCCCGTGTACCACTCGAGACATTAAATCCTGAAGGTCTTGTTGGCACTTTAAATAGGCCTGATACTTAGAAAAAGCACAAAATTGCTGGTGTTGCATAAAAAAAGCAATAAAGCAGGATTTAGTGTCCTCCCACCATTCAATCAAGGAATCATATAAATCAAAAACAGATAATCTATCCACCACAATATCCTGAAACAAAACCACGGTATCAGGCACAGTCAACAAGCTAGCATTAAGCCGCCATACCTCTTTCCCTCGAAGCATAGCAGGATGTGGGGTCACAGCATTTCCTATCAAACAGTGATCAGAAGTTTCCACTATAAGGACCTGAGGAGAGAAAATATGCACCTTTTCAGGAAGAAACCCATAATCTATTCTAGAGGAAAGAGATCCTTTAAAAAAGGTTGGCTTAGCTGTGTCAGCCATCACATCACGCAAGGCAGCTTGAGTCAAAACCGCACTTAGGGCAAAACTATCACAGTATAGCTTACCCCGTGCCACCCTTTGTTTCAATACTGTATTAAAGTCCCCCCACCAAAACACCAACTGGCCTGTGCATAAATAGGGAAGAACCTTGTGAAACAAAACAACCCTCTAGGCCTTCTGTTGTGGAACATAAATGTTAATCAATCTGCAAAAAACACCATCAATTTCCACATCCAGTAACATAGCTCTTCCTGGATCAATATCAACCATCTTCTGAACAGAGATAACAGAAGAGGTGAGGCAGATGCCCAATCTGGAGCATAAGTCTTGTCCAACAAACCAATAGGATAGCCCTGTAAACCACTCTCGAGCGGCCACCTGCACATCCTGGGTAGTATATAGTCTAGTATCCTGCAAAAACAAAATGTCAAAAGTCAGAGATTGCAATAATGCAAAAGTAGCCATTCGTTTATATACCAAGCGAACACTATTCACATTAAGACTCGCCAAATTAAGTGTAGGAAGAGGCATCCAAAAACATCAGTGTAGCTCAGGACAACTTTTTCTTATTTGCTCTGGTGACCCTCTTAGTAACCGTCAACTGAGAAGGAGATGGATCCAGTCTCTGAGGTTCTACAGGAGGATCCTCAGGAGTGGAGGAGAGAGAGAGAGAGGGACATCCAAATCAGCATCATCCATGATATCCCCCAACTCTGCAATGGTTCATAAGGGTTGGAAATGTCTACCATGGGCTTAGATTTACTCCTCACAGCCCATTTAGGCAAGGACTTTCCTTGAGGCACAAGCACAAAACCATCAGGGTCAGAAGGAATCTTGCGAACAGCAGGTGATTCTGTTGCCAAAACCACAGGTGCAGGAGAAGGGGGGGAACACCCTATGAGCGTCAGGGGAGATAGGATGTATCACTAGCTCAGGACATAGAACAGGACTAACAGAGCACACTGGCGAAGGCTGAGAAGGTTCTCTCTGCCTAGCTTCTGATGAAAGCGAAGAAGACTTAGATCCAGAGGCCGAAGGCTGTCGACCAGGAGCTTAAGTATAAGATTGAAACTGCTTAGAGGATTTGTTAATATAAAAATCATGTTCAGTGTAGTCAGCGTTATTATGTGCTGCTCAAGGACAGGAAAAAAAAACATGATCTTCAGACCCACAAAGATTACAAGTGGGTGGAACCACACAAGTGGTTGCTGAATGACCCACAACTCCACACACAGAACATTTCATCTGATCACAATCAGAGCTTAAATGTCGAAGAGAGCCACACCTATAATAGAAGAGTGGCTGCCTAGGATAAAATAGTATCCCCCTATCTCTCCCCAAGAAAAAACAGTTAGGCAGATGCTGAATGCCATCATCAGATATAGGGAGTTGTACATGAAACTTCCAACCTCCCATCCAAAATTCATTATCGTCAATAACAGCATCTGGTAAACTAGTCACAGTGCAGTGTTTCTCCAGCCAGTAAAGAATGTCTAAAATGTTTACTCTTTCATTTCTAAACAGCACTGTCACCACTTTCACTGTAGGCCTAGTAATGGGGATAGCCAAAAAAGGCTTCCATAAGGCAGTATGCTGAACCCCATAATATGCAGTCCAGAATCTGTCCAGAAGGACTGCGGTTCGAAAACTAACAACAAAATTGTGGTCTCCTGAGGTATGAATCAAAGCATACACCTCAGCAGGAGAAAATTGCAAAGAATCGATGATCAACTGTTTCCCCACATAATTTCTATCAGGAGGATAGTCAAGACCCCTTTGTTCAATAGCTGAACCACAAATCTGCGTCGTGAAGCCTCCTCAGGCTTTTTAAATAAACTACCATAACTACTAGGTTTAGTCCTGGACTCATGACCCGTATTGGACCCAGAGCGGGAATGTAACAGGACAGGATCTGGTTGTTCAAGAGAAATACCTGAAGGTAAAGGCTGCGATGGTAACGCAGAACATTGCCAGGGCTCCCCTGGCCGTAGCCGTGCAGAAGAGCCCTGCTCCACTGACATGGACTCAAGACAAGCTCCCAAGTCAGCATCTGACACAGGAGGAGCAAGGGGTAGAGCCGCTCCCAGTGGAGTCCCCATCAAATCAGCTGTTACCTGTCAACCACTGTCCAAGTTAGTCACAGAATGCAAAACATCAGCAGAAGAAACAATAGAACTCACAGTTTTCGGAGAACCAGACAACAGAATTTGAGGATCAGGAACCCAAATATGGTTCATCAAAATCCACCCTGCCTTCAACAATGTGACTTCTGGTTACCAGAAGGCCTCACCCACCATAAAAGGAAAACAAATTGAATCGGAAACTGAAGGAACAATCTCCAGGCAGGCAATCTCCACAGCAGATATACCCTCATGGGAAAAAAAACCTTCTTCTGAGTAGGGGCATTAGGACTATGTTCCACATGCTTTCTCTTTTTCTCACCATCCACAATGGGCCCTTGCCCCATCGGAGGATCCTGTACCATAGACAACAAATATGAAGCCTCCAAAGCCATATCTGAGGTAAGCTGACGGACAGCCACCGATACATCTACTGCTACATCCATAGGCAGCACTGATCTCTCTGGCAGTGCTTGATCTTGCTCAGGAACGGTCAGAACAGCACCTCCATCCCCTTCCATTGTCTGTGACAGACTGAAGGAAGCCAAACCTGGAACCGGCCAAGGGTCCCCCTACCGGACAGTGAAAATCAACAGTTCTATATTTTTTTGTATGGAAACTTAAGTACTTTTTACTTGATCACTTGAACTCGTCCATTTACAGTTTCACTGCTTTGTTGAATTGCTCACCTGTATTTTATTGCTGGAGCTTACCTCTGCACATTGTGCGTGTTCCTGTTTTAGCTGACTTATCTTATCCTTTCTCTGTAACACTGTTTGTTTAACACTTGATGTGTGCAGTATAAAAAACTTTATATTAATATAGTAGTTTTCAAGAGATTGCTTGCTGATCCCTCCCATCCAGACCATTACCATATTGTGGTACTCACCTTTATCAATGTTTTATGGTTGTCTCTGCCCTTATATGATAAAAAAAAAATTGTGGTATTACCTAAGTAATAACACATTACAGTACTTTAGTTGTCCAGACACAGGTGATCTGTATTTAAAGTCGATCACTTGTGCCCTTTTTCCCTATGTGTGTTGCTTTAATTCCTGTTTGGGGAAAGAAAAAAAGTTACTTTTTTGTTTTTACTAGACTAGGCTACCTACCATATATGGTATTAATTGTACTCTAAGTGCTGCTACCTGTCCTGATAGTGTTTGGACTTGTAAGGAAGCCAGTACTGTAGCTGTGATGTCATGTGTGAGGTGTTTTTGACACAGTAATATATCCTTTCTTGATATACTCACAGAGGAAGGCAAAACTTTGAAGCAGCAGCCAGCAAAGTTTCTGAATTATTCTAGTCCCAGAAGCATCTGAAATCCAGAGGTTAAAAGTCCCTAGTTTGGGACTTTTATGCGCTTGATCCTACTGATAAAACCATAGCAATATGCCAAGTTTGTCAAACATGTGTTGGTCAGGGGAAAAAGGGAAGCCACATAGGCACCGGTGGCCAACATGCCCACCTGAAAAACAAGCACACGCTGAGATGGCTGCAACACCAGAAGGATGCCAAAGCTGTTGGTGGCATCTCCCTTGGCAAGTTAAATGTAGTACAGCAAGAGCAGGAGGAGGGAGGGAGGGCAGAGTGCGTCAGTGGTGGAGGAAGAGGGCGAGCAATTCTTTGCTCTCTCAAGTAGTGGGCATAGCAGTGGAGGTGTCAGTCCCAGTCCCAGTTCCTTTGTGTCTGAAAAGTACGCCAATACACCCACAAGCAAACAAAATAACTGGTTTCATGCAGTTTACACAGAAATGCTGGCCATCGATCTGTTGCCATTCTCGTTCATGGAGAATGCAGGTTTCTGCATGTTGATGGCCCATGCCTGTCCCAAATGGCAGGTTCCATCATGAACCTATTTTCTAAACGTGCCATGCCAGAGCTTAACAGTAGAGTGGCTGATTCCATTAGACATGTATTGAATCATAGTGCATCAGAATATATCCATCTTAGCATGGATATGTGGACCAGTGGACAGATAGCAGCAAGCTTGTATCTATGCATAACATCACACTGGGCACAGTTGTCTGGGGTGGTACTTGATTTGGAGCCTGGCAAAACCTGCAGAAATCAAAATTGTGGTGGTAGCAACATACCTGGTATTCGGCTGCATGTGACCCTGAGCATGACAAGTGTTACTGGTTTTCACACAGCTGAGAAAATGCTTAATGTTCTGCTGTCAGAGATAGATGCATGGCTTCACACACAGTCACTCATAGCAGGCTACATCTCAAGTGATAATGGCTCCATTGTATAGAAGTGCATTAGCGATGGTGTTTTCTTCAGGGTGCCCTGCCTGGCACACTGCCTTAAACTTGTTGTACAGCAGTTTCTCAACTGTGCAGACATTAAGCAAACAGTCACTGTCGCACTTCTCATTGTGTCCACTTCACCTATTCTGCAAAGGCCCATGACCATCTACGTGAGCTACATTGCAATAATCACCTGCCTCAGCACCGGGTGAAGCTTGATGTTGTGACCAGGTGGAACATGGCCTGCCTTCTATAATTGAAGGAGGTCATCAGTGAGTACAAAAGATGACAGAGAACCTCATTAGAATGGTATATGCTGCACACATGAAAAAGGTACACACTGCGGTGAAACCGGGTGTTGCTACCACCACCAGCGGCACACAGGCAACCCAATCAGAGAAAATGGGCAAGACAGAGCAGAAAACAGCAAGCAGTCTCATTTGTGATGTTCTCTTTCAGGTGGGAGTGGAAGATATGGAGGAAAAGGAGGAGGAGGAGACAGATGAGGCAACTGGACTTAGGGCAGCAGATCGAATGGTGGAGGCCTACATGGGGGACCCAAAGCCCTTGCCATTACTGATGAGCTACTGCTGTACTGGAGCAGCAAAATGACTGACTGCCCAGCACTAACATACCTGAGCTGCCCACCATCCACTGTCAGTGTGGAACGAGTCTTTAGTGCAGCTGGGGCCATTGTGAGTGACCGTAGGACCAATTTGTCACTCAAGAATTTGTCCATACTAACCTTCATCAAAATGTACAAAAGGCACATTCCACACAACACAGTGATGTCAGTGGTGTTGCCGCAGGAACTGTGTCTCGGTGATGAGGATGATTACAATCCCTTGACTAAAGCATCCACCAGCAGCGAGGTGGCTGAAACAGCAATGATGAGCGAATTCCCACCTGGTGACTACTCCAGTCTTGAAGACTGTGAGGGGTGCTTCTTGGATGATGTGGAAGTGGAAAAAGGCTGAGTTTACTCAAAGGTCATCACCCACTAATCACTTTCAGCTCAGTATAGTGTTATAACTTATTTTTAGCTATGTACCATTGTATTGGTTACGGTTATGTGTTATCTGATGCAGTGTGAATCACTTTCATTTGATCACCCTTTGTCGTTATACTTTGTTTTGTCTTCAGTCCTCTAGCCTATATAAAGCAGCAGCAATACATAACCATAAACCATAAAGATTTTGCATGATTGCAGTTATAATGTTACACAGCAAAACATATCAAGATACACGTTACTTTTCATTTTGACTATTAACCCCATCTTACAGCAAGATATGCTGTCTTGATGTCCTTAAACGTGCCCATGATGGCACATGCCACACCGGCCCCCCCTCCTCCTTTCCATCACCTGACACACCCATTCACTCCATGCAACCCAAGAAATGTTTTTCTGCCACTTACTATTCATGACATGTTGAAGAACCCTGGCTCCTAGTACAAGTCGCATATGAATGTAACACACTCATTCAGCCATTACCACCACAAGTAGAACACATTTTGAGAAATGGTGAATGGCGGCCATCTTTAATGATGCTACTCATTAATTACAAAAGTAATCATGAAAAGGTTTAACAACTTACATCTGATTCCCCAAAAAGGTTACTTACGCTATACTACTAGGTTAAAGTTCTTGTACTGAGACTGTGATGGTTCTGGGGGGATTAGGGAGACCAGGGAGGTGTATGCTGCCCTCAGTTTGGATTCAGATTTTATGATTACTGCAGCTCTGCCACCTCAAATGATTAGACAATACATTAGTCCCCTCCACCTAATTATTTACTAAACACCATCTCAACCATCCATTTCAACATATAGTTCCTCCCTGGATGTGGGTAGTGTTTACTCATTAATGGTATGGATACCAGTGGCCAACATTACAGTTCAAGCAACACCCTCTTTCTTGCATGCAAATTGCAATAGAGCTCCTGCAGGGCCTGGATGGATGTAGTCATCACACAGAGATAGGATGAAACCTCAACATAGGAAAATTATCTAGGCAAGACCAAAGATAAGGAAAACTGACAAATACTCGACAATCTGCATACCAGGTTTTAGCAACCAAATTAGAAGAAGCACAGAAAAAAATGTATACTTACCATACCCCATGATGTCATTAAACTGCAAAAATCACCCCAGAAGGAACATGCTGGGTGGTACACATGATTCCAGACCATGATGAAGCACAGTAGCAGCCATTCCCCTTCCCCTAACAGTACTGTGCACTTGGAAATAAGATAAAAAGAAAAACACATTTTGAGCATTCTAGAAAGTTCCAGCCCCCCAACCAACATTCTCCCAGCCCCCACAGAAGACCATAAAAATGAAGAAATACTTACCTCAGCAACTGTGAAAATGGAACCATTGCACAATTAAATAAATCCCCAGATCTGGTTGAGGAGCAGAAGCAACGGCAGCAGGAGTGAGACTTAACTTAGCTAGAATTCCTGATGTTGACAAAAGCAAAAAAGAACATAATTACTATCAAACTCAGACATCCAGATGGCAGTAACAGAAGTACCCCACCAGTAATGAAAAATTAAATACTTACCGTCTGCCTTGGGATTGGAAATGTGGTGCGTTGCAACATCCCTAGATCCTAATCCCAGCCTGGCATGATGATGTCATCCGCAGCACACTGAAAAATAACATAAAAGCAGTACAAACATATTAGAACTCAAGACGCCATAATACCAGCCCACCGCCAGCACCCTTATATTGCACAGGAAAAAAAATAAAGGCAGATACTTATGTGTGCAGCAGCAGCAGTATGGACTCTGTGAAAATAATCCACCATCAACCATCCAAAGTGGTACTTCTTGTGGCAACTTGGCAAGTATTAGTCAGAGACAGCAGCAGGCAGCAGGCTACAGTGTTCCAAAATGTCATTCACTCCCTCCCCACTGTCAGGCAGGCAAGTTACAATCACAGAGTCAGTCAACACAGCCATTCAAGACAGAAGTATAGGGAAATGATAATTCTACTACATGTTCATCTCAATAAGTTAAAAAAGAAGCAGCATGAGGAAACAAGTGTGAGTAGCAGCAGTATTTTGCAAGACAAATTAATTTCTCTGCATGGCACCCCTTTTCAGGTCCATGAGGTGGTGGCACAGCATTTAATATCAGGAGTGACACCAGATTTCAGTCTCAATTTGATGTAACATTTTTTGGGACACATTTCTGGACATGTACAGCCTGTCCTGTACTCACAGAACAGAGATTCAGCATGAGATGACTTGTAAACAGTGAACCAAAGACCATGTTTTGGTTCAGGTGGTGGCTTAGGTGCCATATAACATCATGGATGAGACCTGATTTCTGTCTGAATTTAATGTCACATTTTTTTGGAAACATTTCTGAACTTGTAGGCCCTGTTCGGCACAAGCAGCACTGAGATTCAGGCTGAAATCCTTGCTAAACATGGCCCAAAACAGCAATTTAATGTCTGGGTGGTGGTGGGGGGCATCACATCACATCCTGACTCAGACCATATTTCTGCCTCAATTTTTTGTACCATTTCTTCTGTCATATTTCTGGACATTTACAGCCTGTTCTGCACTTGCAGAAGAGAGATTCAGCATGAGATGACCAAAGACCATGTTTTGGTTCGAGTGGTGGCTTGGGACCATATAACAACACGGCTGAGGCCTGATTTCTGTCTGAATTAAATGTTACAATTATTGGGAAACATTTCTGGACCTGTAGGCCCTGTTTGGCACAAGCAGCACTTGCACTTGAGATTCAAGCTAAATCATTGCTAAACATGGCCCAAAACAGCAGTTTAATGTCTGGGGGGGGGCACCATATTACATCCTGACTCAGACCATATTTCTATCTCAATTTTATCTACCATGTTTTCTGTCACATTTATGGACATGTACAGCCTTTTACGCCCTGGCAGAAACAAGATTCAACATAAAATGACTTTAAAAAGGTAGACCAAAGACCATGTTTTGGTTTGGGTGGTGCTTGGGGCACCATATAACAACATGGCTGAAACCTGATTTATGTCTAAATTTACTGTAACATTTTTTTGAGAAACATTTCTGGACTTGTAGACCCTGGTTGGCACAATCAGCACTAAGATTCTGGCTGAAATGCTTGGCAAACAGGGCTGATAACAGCTATTTCATCGCTGGGTGGTGGTGGTGGGGGGGCACCACTTCACATGATGACTCAGACCAGATTTATGTCTTAATTTTATCAAACTTTTCTCCTGTCATATTTATCCTTTTACCATGCCTGCTCTGCACAGTATGGTGACAAGAGGTTGTGTTAAACTGTGGCCAAAGTGCACATTTTGGACTGGGTCACCCAGACTGTGACCATGTGGTGGTGGTGAGGCACTAATGAAACATTATAGTATATGTTTACCTCTTATTGTGCACTGAAATCAGAGGCTCTCAGAAAGTTGTTGTAGGGCAGTTCAAAGGTCAAAAAAGCTATTGTACTATCGTTCTAACATCACATCGATAGTACAACTTTTTAGCCTTTACCTGCCACCTGATTCAGTCAGACAGTGGGACCTCCTAGAAAAGCAACATAAACATGACAATGGGACTTAGCGAGAGCCTAGCAGTGGACCCACCAGAATGAGTGAGCGAGAGCAGCACCACCGATTTTATCAGAAGTCTGGACTTGAATAACCACACACATCTGCTGTTATCTTTTCCCTAAATTTAAAAATGAACGGTGCAGCCATAGATGAACAAAGTCAGAGCGAGTGTAAGTGATACCACAGTGAGTGGGAGTGGTACAAAAGTGAACAGGAGTGGGAGCTGTAGCAAATAACCAGGTAAAGGATGTGAAAGCAGTAAAACTACACACACAAAACCATATAAAACAATGGATGGGAGACCATCCACAACAAAGACTATATTTCCAGCTCGAGGTCTGTATGATGTCATCATCCTCTCAATGGAAACACAGTCTTGTTGTAGATGGTCTCCCATCCACTTGACTATTCTATATATCATGACTGGAGAAGGAGGGACACAAAGTTAACATTTGTGAAAGTGGCAAGATCAGGAGGGCATGTTTTATTCAGCAGAACAAAACATATTGGTTTTTAACTTCGCAATAAAAGTGCTTATGTAACTATTTCTATGACTGCTGTGTACATATTCGGACTGATGCTGTACACAGCCAAAGCAACTGCCACCAGCCCTTAGCACGCACAACAGACAAAATTACATAGCTTTGGGAAAAAAATGTTTATTCGTACAAATTATAATACTTGACATGTGTGGATAGGAGGAAACAAATAAAGAAGGAGTAATGTAAAACAAGCAAGAAGGTAGATACATAGATACATAGACAGTGTCAGCAGATAAGGGCCTATGGCCCACCCAGTCTGCTCATTTGAGCTTGTAAGTTCAGTTTGTTTTCCTAGAAGTCTGTTGCCCCTTACCCCTGACCTCCAGAATTCCTTTATGTCTATCCCATGCATTCTTAAATCCCATGATTGTTTCAGCCCCCACCACTTCCTCTGGCAGGGTGTTCCACTTGTCCACCACCCGTTCTGTGAAGAAATTCTTTCTCACGTTTCCTCTGAATCATCCTCCCTCCAACTTCATCCCATGCCCCTAGTCCTGGAACATCTTTTTCGCTTAAAAATAGTGTTTTCCTGCACCCTGTTCCTCCCTGTAAGATACTTGTATGTCTCTATCATATCCCCTCTCTCCCTCCTCTCCTCCAGGGAGTACATGTTCAGTTCCTTCAACCTGTCTTCATAGGACTTGTGATGCAGTCCATGCATCATCTTTGTTGCCCTCCGCTGAACCTTCTCTACCCTGTCTATGTCCTTACGTAGGTATGGTCTCCAGAACTGTACACTGTACTCCAGGTGGGGCCTCACTAGTGTCTTGTATAGTGGAATTATGACCTCCCTTTTCCTGCTGGCAATGCCCCTGCCTATACATCCCAGCATCCTATTTGCTTTAACTGCTGTCTTGTCACACTGTTTCCCTACTTTGAGGTCATCAGAGATGATAACCGCAAGATCCCTTTCCTGCTTGGTGCATGCTATATCCTCACCCCCCCCAACTGATATATTGTGCCAGGGTTTTTGTGCCCCATATGCATTATCTTGCACTTCTTTGCATTGAATTTCAACTGCCAAACCCTGACCATTCTTCAAGTTTCCTGCAGGTCCCTTCTCATTCTGTCTACACCTCTGGTGTGTCTACTCTGTTACAGAGCTTTGTGTCATCAGTGAACAGTGAAATTCTGCCTTCTGGGTCCCACGCAATGTCACTGATGAAGATGTTGAATAGGATCAGTCCCAGCACTGATCCCTGTGATACCCACTGGTCACTCTTCCCTCTGTGGAGTGACAGCCATTTACCACCACCCTCTGTATCCTGCCACCCAGCCAGTTACCTACCCACCACACTACTGTCCTGCCCACACCCATATTCCCCAGTTTGTGTAATAGTCTTCTATGTGGCACAGTGTCAAAGGCCTTGCTGAAGTCCAGATAGGCCATGTCCACTGCCCTCCCTGATCAACCTCCTAGTCACCCAGTCAAAAATTCAATGAGGTTGGTCTGACATGACCTCCCCCTGGTGAAACCATGCTGCCTTGGGTCCTGTAGTCCATTGACAACCATATGTTCCACCAATCTCTCCTTCAGTAGTGCTTCCATGATCTTCCCCACCACCGAGGTGAGGCTGACTGGTCTGTAGTTCCCTGCTTCCTCTTTGTTCCCACTTTTGTATAAGGGGACTACATCTGCTGTCCTCCAGTCTTTGGGTACCTCCCCTGTTTCCAGTGATCGGCTAAACAGGATAGCCAGAGGTTCAGCCACCACCTCTCTTAGTTCTTTAAGGACCCTGGGGAGCATCCCATCTGGCCCCATTGCTTTATCAACTCTTATTACTTCCAGTTCCTTCAGGACCCTTTCTCGTGTAAAGGGACTTGTGTCCATTTCTGCACCATTCTCACCCCTTGTACTCCCTTCAGACCCATTACCCTCCTCTTCCTCAGTAAAGACTGAGCAGAAATACCTGTTCAATATGTCAGCTTTACTGTTGTCATCCTCCACGCGGCCCCCATCCTCCCCCTTCAGTCTCACTATCCCTCCCTTTGTCTTTCTTTTTTCACTTATGTACCTGTAAAAGGTTTTGTCCCCTCTACCCACTGATTTTGCAATGTGCTCTTCTGTCTGAGCTTTGGCTTCCCTTACTGACCTCCCTGCCTCCCTTTGCTTCTCCTGGTACTTCTCCCTATCCCTTCTGCCTGTGTCTTTTTGTATTGCCTGAATGCAATCTTTTTGGCTTTCACTTTGCTACCTCTTTGGAAAACCATAATGGTCTCCTCTTCCTTTTCCTCTTGCTAACCTGCTTAATGCATAATTCTGTTGTTCTTGTAATCCCCATTTTAAATACTGTCCACTGTTCCTCAACCCTGATTCCTGTCCCATTCCCTTAATGCCTCTTTCAAGTATCTCCCCATTTTCCCAAAGTCTGCCCCTAAAATCCAGGATACTTGTTTTGTGTGGTTTGGTTCTGCTCTTTCTGTGATTTCAAACCACAATGACTGGTGGTCACTGTTTCCCAGGTGCTCCCCCACTGTTCCCCCATCACACTGTCCCTGTTTGTGAGCACAAGGTCCAGTATTGCCTTCTGCCGAGTTGGTTCCATGACCAGTTGCTTGAAGAAGGCACCCTGAAGGGAGTCCAGCATAAATCGGATCCTAGTTGATGCTGCTGCTGGGATGCTCCAGTCCATGTCTGGAATATTGAAGTCTCCAACCAGTACTACCTCACCCTTGTCTGCCATCCTTTGGATGGCTAGCATCAGCTCCCTATCTGTTTCTTCCTCCTGGGCTGGTGGTCTATAGACCACACCTGTGCGGATGGCTGTCCCATTTTCCTTTCCAGCTAACCCACAGTATCTCTCCCATTTTGTTCCTCCTGGATCTCTGTGGCCCTTATGTCATTTTTCACATACAGTGCCACCTCCTCCCTTCCTGCCTGCTCTGTCTCTTCTGAATATGTTGTAGCCAGGTATGGCCATCTCCCAGTCATGGTTATCATTACACCAGGTTTCAGTGATGGCCACAATGTCCAGGTCTGACTGCACCATGACAGCCTCCAGATCTTCCATCTTGTTGCTAAGGCTCCTGGCATTTGCACATGGCTTTCACGATTTGACCTCCTAGACTGTTTCACTGTTCTCTCAGCCCCTTCCTTGGTTGTCATTTATCCTGGTTCTCCTTGCTGTCTGCCCTTCTGCTGAATTTTGCCTTTTCTGCTTATCCACCTCTTGGGCACTAATCTCCATCTTTTGTACACTGCTTTGCAGAGATAGCCACTCCTCTGGTTCACTGGTTCCACTGCTAGCTGTGGGGGGTGAGCTAGTAGGTACCCTCCTTGCTGGCCTGCCACCCCCCTTTGCTAGTTTAAATGCTTGTCAATGTAGCATTTAAACGTATCATTGAGTGCTTGGATTCCCCTCCAGGATGGATGCAGGCCGTCAGGCTTGAACAAACCTCCATCCCTCCAGGTGGGTCCCCAGTCACCAATGAATCCAAACCCTTCCTCACAGCACCAGTTCTTCAACCATGGGTTAAAGTTCCTGGTGCATGCACCTCTATGCTCTCCCTTGCCTCTCACAGGTAGTACTTCACAGAAAGTGACAGAAGTAGCTACTTGCTTGAGACCCCTCCCCAGTTCCTAAGCTCTTCCTGAACTTCCTTGGCTCCCATTTGCCAGGTCATTGGTACCTGGGTGGATAATGACATCCAGCTCACCCTTCCGTCTTGCCTTCCCAGTGATCCCCAGGATCTTCCTTCCATCCCTCCATGCCGTGGCACCTGATAGGCACCTCACCTCCCTGTCCTCCCCTGTGTTCCTAGCTGATCCCTCTTATGATGGAGTCCCCCACCAGGATTTGCTTCTTCCTCCTCTGGGGTCCACTGCTTTCCCCGCTGAGGTCACCTCTTTGGCTAACCTCCACATCCTTTCTTTCCACTTCTCTGGGTACCTCTATTTGATTGTCCTCATTTGCCAGTGTGGCATATGAGTTCTTGAGTGGAATAGGATCTGGGATGTGCCTCTGCCTGACCGCTCTAACCCTCCTTGAGCCCACTGTCATCCAAGTGCTCCTCGTTCTCAGCATCCTTTAATACAGTTGCATTGGACTGGGTGGTCCCTGGATAGGGGTGATGGTACTCCTGACCCAGTTTACTTCCGCTCTGAGTCTGGCTACCTCCTCCCACAGCCCAGAGAGATGTATGCAGATAGGGCAGCACCTCAGTGTCCAGAAGGTCTGCCTGAATATGGCTGCCCCACAGCCACTGCATTGCACCACTCCCCACATTATACTGCAATTCCACTACCTGTCTGCTACTGAAGCTCTCCTAGTTCCCTTTTTATTAATTTACTGTCCTAAAAATCCTGCCACTGATCCTCAGATACATTTTTTTTAAAGAAAAAGAAATCAATAAATAAATGAATCAAAACACTTGTCGTGCTGAGGGTTGGCTTCTTCCCCCTTATGCCCCTTCTACTTCACACCCCTTACTATACCCTGTGTTTAGCTCCTGTCAATCAGATTTAACAGGGCATATAATTAAGAGTTGGGGAAGGGGGGGGGTGAAAATTTGCAGCAATTAAAGACAGCACAGAATTACACCACCACTATGTTTTAAATTTTCAACAGCCCAAAAACAATTATAAGTAAAGACAACAACGAAAGTATAGTGTCACTAAAAGCCCACAATCTAAGTTTAAAAGAAAAATAGCAATTACCAGTTACTCTAAAGCACTGAATTGAATATGTTTCCTTCCTTCCCTTCTGGCTTCTTCTGAGAAAATAAACTCTACTTGCTACTTCAACTCTGACTAAGCCCCACCTCCAGTTATCACGTAGCTGAGGTCAGAGGCCAGACAATTAACACCCTTCACCTAACTACAGGGCAGTCAGACAAGCCAAGATAAAATTTGCAGCAATTAAAGACAGCACAGAATTACATCACCACTATGTTTTAAATTTTCAACAGCCCAAAAACAATTATAAGTAAAGACAACAACGAAAGTATAGTGTCACTAAAAGCCCACAATCTAAGTTTAAAAGAAAAATAGCAATTACCAGTTACTCTAAAGCACTGAATTGAATATGTTTCCTTCCTTCCCCTTCTGGCTTCTTCTACACAGGTACACAGTTTACAGGCACAGTTCTTGGGGGGGGCATGCAGAGTCAGACTCAGTCAGGGTAAGGGTATTCAATCATATGAGACAGAGCAGAAATCCACCAGGAGGTCCAAAACCTTCTTTTAGTCCTCCCTTATTTTATCAAGTTCTCCTCTGACCTTCTGGCAGAACTGGTCCACCTGTTGCTGGAGTCCTTGCGCCTCCGTGTGCACTGCCACCACATCTTGGTGCACAGCCTCAAGGTCCTCGATCCTGACGTGACCTGCTGGGGGAGCTGCTGCAGGATGTGATATCAAACTTGCAGCATGGCTGCACAAGAGGGTGTGGGGTGTATCGCTTCTCCTGCTGCTGCTACTGCAGCACACCCTAGGCCGTTGGATGCCCTTCTCATGCTCAGCCCCATTGCTTCCTCCTGCTGCAGCTTCTTGCTGCTTGGAGAGCCACTCTGCAGCATGGTGGCACTGTAGGTAGCTCCTCTGTCCACCCACCCCAAAGTGGGACCCTTGTTTTCCACCCCTGACATCTTTGCCACAAAGGTTGCAAATGACAATTTTGTCATCTCCAACCTTTGTTGAAAAAAAAACTTCGAGCTGGAGAGACCTTGGGGGGCACATCAGCTGATCTCTCTGTGGCAGCCACCTCATCCAAGACTGAGACCTGCTGGTGCTCTTGCTGGGGGCACGGGCTTCACATGCCTCTGGGGGCGTGCAATGGGCTCCTGCTGCTCTTGCTGTGCAGGGGTGCACATGCTGCTGGGGGTGCAAGGTATTCCTGCTGCTGCTGGCAGTGAAGGAGACCTGCTGCTTCTGGAAGGACCACAGGCACATGCTTCTCTTGGGGGGGCACTTGGAAAATGCCCGCCTGTTAAGGTGGACAGCAGATCTTCCTGCTGCTGGTGGTGCACTCCCAGTCTTCTTCTTCTTCTTCATAAACAAAACGTTTCTTAATATAAAACTAAAGAAAATAAATGAAAAAGAAAGAAAGAAAGATAAAGGGAGGAATTGGGGGATGGGGACACACACACAAAATATAAAGAAAAAAATAACAGTAAAGAAAATGCACTATCAGAAATTACTTGCTTTCTAAATAAAGTGGGGAACAGATTTCAATAACACACTACACACACACACACACAAACACTAACCACTGTTTTTTTGGAAAACAAAGCTCTCTAATCTCTAGCTCCTGTTCCTGTCTCCTCTCTTGTACAACCTACTAGTCAGCAAAAGCTGTAAAGGAAGTAGATTTAGTCTGGCTTCCTGCCTAAGAGCAGTCACCCGTGGGACCAGCAGTCTGCTAGAAAGAGTAAGTCATGTGACAAGAATTTTTTTTCCCAATTTCGCCTGATACTAACATACGTTGAAATGTGGTGGTGAAAGGTGAAATTAATGGCAACATTTTGCCAGAGATTTACTGGTGATATTTCACCGTAATGGCCCAATTTTGCAAAATGTTTCTCGTGGCAAAATTGGGGATTTCGACAGAATTTCACTGGCAAAATTAAACTTTGCTGCATCTCTACTCCTGAGGCCGTGCATTCTGCCCTCTCACCACTCTCCCTGTGAAATAGTGCTTTCTCGTTTCCCTTCTGAATCTACCACTCTCCAACATAAGATTGTGCCTCCTAGTGTCCCTCCCTCTCCTTAATGCATCAGTACATAATAGCGGTGACAATTTTGACATATACCATTTTATTTCATTTTTGATTGCCCCTTATCTCTTTACTTGTATGCTGCCCTTCTTTCCACAGTTTGAGCCTGCTTTAGTACTTTTTTTCACATTTGAAATAATAAAAGGAATGCTCCTTTTAATATGGCTCAAACCAGGTTTTATCAATACTCTTTGAGTGCTTTTTGTACATCAATTGTTTAAAATCACTTCTCTTGTGACTACAATGAACTGTTATGCAGCACGCTGTGCTCCCTGACCTTATGGGAAAATAGGTGCTCAAAAGCAGCTGGTAATAGTGATGAAAACCTGGTCTGAGCCATATTAAAAGAAGTGCTCCTTTTATTCTTTCAAATATGGAAAGTACAAAACCAGTTTCAAACTGTGGAAAGAAGGGTGACATACAAGTCAGTAGATAAGAGGCAATCTCAACTAGAATAAAAAGTGTAGGTCAAAATTTTCACCGCTACCAATGCATTGCTACTTTAATCTTAAAATTTCCTCCGTACCATCTTTACTTATTCCTTTCATATATTTGAAGGTTTCTAAAATGTCCCGTCTTTCCCTCAGTTCCTCCACTGAGTGCATGTTGAGCTCCCTCAGTCTCTCCTTATAGGGTTTGTCCTCCATACTGAGGATCTTCCTGGTTGCTCTGCATTAGACCACCTCCAGCAATTAAACATCTTTCTTTAAGTAGGGGCACCAGAACTGCATGCAGCACTCCAGGTGTGGCCTCACCAATGACCTGTACAGTGGATGGATGACCTCCCCTCTCCTGGACATGATTCCTCTGGCAATACACCCCAGCAACTTATTGGCATTAGCAGCAACTTTTCTGCACTGCACTGAATGATTCATTTGCCATGTTATTATCACCCCAAGATCTTTTTCCTGTTCTGTAGGGGATAACTACCCCCCCCCCAGTCGGTAATGATTCCTTGGGTCTCTTGCTCCCAAGTGCATATAATGAGATATTATCACACTTCAAGTATTAAGAGGTACGAGGAGAAGATAATTGCCTTCAGCCAGCTTATAAGTGCTGATAATTGATCCAGTGATAACAGGCAATCTAATGCATGCTATTGATAAATCATGAAATGGTCAAGATTCAGAATGTCAATTTTTTTGTAACTATTTACCCATTCTAACCCACCTGTAATGCACAATATCATTTCCTATGGAATCCTGCTTTTTTTCTTTCCTGGAATTACTGCAGCAGAGAAAAACATGCCTGTCACCCTTCTCAACAATATCTTATCTGAGAAAGTACAAATGGCACCATATATTGTTCAAAGCCAAGTTTCTCGGTGTCTAGGACCACATCTCCCCTGCCATTTGAAACATGTATGGCAAAAGTATTGATAGGCTGAGAATTAAAACGTGGGCTGTGCTTGACCTGAATAATAATTTATGAATTCTATGAATAATGGGGCACTTGGTACTCAGATCTGATTACAGAGCTGGGATGGGAGGAATTACAGAATTCTGTTTCTAAACATACTCTGTGGAAATGCACGATTTTCACAAAATTCCCAGAAACTCCACTGATGTGGAACCCATGGAATTATGGCCAGTTTTTTAGCAGCAAATAGCAACATTCACAGTTCATATTGCTGTTAAGGACATTCTATACATGAGAAAACATAATGAAAATAAATTTGCAGTTTACCTTAACATTAGTAAAACATCCACAGTTCACATTTATGTCCACTCTATTATATTTACAAGAAAGAAACGATAGAAAAAATCCCTGTTTGCATAACAGTTAGTACAAAACATCCACAGGTTACATAAAAAATATCATGGTTTACTTTATTGCCAATTATTTTTAGTTGTCTACTTTCCACACTTTACTCCTTATGTTTGATGGTCATTACATTAGCCAATTGATAGGAAGATGACAGGATAAGCCTCTATGCATTCATGTCATTGATCTCAGTTCATACTTAAGCCCCCTGTAAATCTGTGGTTCCACAGCTGTGGAATTTTCTGCATAACTTACATCATCCCACAGACTATATGATGTGCCATCATGGAATTCAGTGCAGTTGATGATTTTTCAATCAAATATACTGTGCAGTTCTATAGTGCATGACCACCTTGCCCTCATTTATTCAGAAACCCCTTCCTCGATGCTCAGCATGTGATGTCAATGATGACATCACATACTGTATAACAGGAAATATTCATGTTCTTTTATTTTTGCCATTTTCACTGGTTTCATATTAGTGTAAAAATTAAAAAAACAGTGAATATTTGGTGAATCACTATAGAAATATCTGCACTAGTGTTCTACCAGTGAAAATAAGAGGGTGTGAACATGCTGAGTGTGCTCGGAGCACTAAATATAATGAGAATGAATTTAAGCTGTTCTACAGTAATATTTCATCAAATAGCAGGACTGCATTCTTCCATACAAATGAATAATTCATGCCACAGGAATGAGCAAACAATGTTACTGAAGTCTGTTAGTCCTGTAGCAAAAATCAGGACTGAAATGCCATGGGACCTAGTGGCCTAGCTCATACTGTACATGCAGTTCATTATGTTCTACAGCTTTGTCCATCAATCAACAGATCCCAGATTTAATGTCAAGGGTTGGGGATGTGATCCCTTAGGTAGATCCCAGATGATCCCAGTAGCTTTAGACTCTGGGGGGTGAATGGAGGAATGCGCCCTTTAAAGCAGATTCAAAGAGGGGAGATTAGAATGGTTAAACTGTATTTTGAACTATTTTAGTCAAAAAGGTTTTTATCAGTAAAAGAGGGTGTCACAGACTGTTCAAGTTTGTTTTACCAGGAAGACTCAATTGATCAAGCTCAATTACAGGGAGGTCCTGCCAAGGACAAGATACTACAAAGTACAAGGCAATGTAGAGGTGTACAAAAGCATGGTTCGGGGAATTGCAGATATACAATTAAACAGACATTACATACATAAAGCAGAACAGTTGCATAAAAATAACTATTATGTCAGTTCTATCAATTCTAGAAGATGAAATTAAATCCATTTGGAGGGGCAGGAAGAGTTAACGTCTGGGCAAAATTAGCGTAGTGTAAAATGGCATGCTAACTAATATGACAGTGGCAGACTTCTTTAAGGCATTTGCTAATCAAGGGTTTGAGTATATTGAGGGAGGCTAGTTCAAAGAGCATGAGGGAGGATTGCTGTTTGTTCCAGGAAGAGGGAATGGTGTAGCCGATGGCAGCTTTACTGAAGTGGGTGCGAAACTTAGGTACATCTAGCAAAATAATAGAATTTTTCCGGAGTGAGTAACAACTATAGGAATGATAATATAAGGATGAGATATACCAGGGGAGTTTGCTAAGTAGCATTTTATATCCCCAGGTGAAACTATGACTCAAGCTCCTAGTGCAGAGGGATGACCAGTCCACTGCAGAATAAAGGGCACAATGGTGGGTTCTGGATAGAGCATTCAGTATAAAATGAATGGCATGGTGGAAAAGAACATCCAATTTAGGCAGGCTACAGAATGTGCAGCAACTGTATAGAATGTCTGCGTAGTCAAGAAGGAGAAGGAAGGTGGTTAGGAATAGCCTCTTCCTGATGTCACTGGAGAAAAGGGATTTGTTTCTATAGAAGAAGCCCAGTCTGTTTTTTTAACTTTTTAGATAAAGCTTCAATTTGAGCAGTGAAGGATACAGTAGGTTGTTGTCTAGCCAGATGCCAAGGTACCTGAATTTGTCTATGACCTCTAGTGAATCTCCTAGTAGGGTTGTAATGGATTCAGCAGAGCCAAACTTTAGTAAAGAGGTTGAGGAGTTTGTGGTAAGAAAAACATAGGATTTGTGGGGGATTTTTTGGTGTTTAGCAGGAGTTTAGATTTTCATGTATTATTGAACACAAGCTGTTAAATGTTGAGTGTTATGTTTGATAGTACTGAAAGAGTGGCTGTATTATTATTTTTGTATTAGTTGTGATAGTGATTTTACAATACTTAAACAGGACCACCTTTCAAATGGGACTTTGATCCTAACAGTGTGACTGTGTAACATCTTTTGTACTCCTGTATAAAAATAAATATTTTTACTTCTACAACTTAAAAGATTGAATTATAGCTGATTAAAGTTTAATTGTAATTTGGTGCAATCATCTGATAGGGAAGGCTTCAATAAGTAAAGGATAGTGTAGTCTACAAAGAAATGTAGTTTGGCTTTATGCATGTTGTTGCTTAGAGTGTTGATGTAGATCAAAAATAGAAGAGGGCCTAAAATAGATCCCTGAGGAACTTCTCTCACAAGTGGTAAAGGGGAGGATAGGAGCTCATCAGCTTAAATCTTCCTGAGAGGTAGCTAGAAACCCAGTTTACAATGGGGTTACTTAGACCATACTCTTTAAGTTTAAGTAATAGGAGGTCGTGGTCCACTGTATCAAAGGTTTTGCTTATGTCAAGAAAGATGGCTCCGGTTGAGTATTTGTCGTCTTCGGAGGTAAGCCAATCATTTGTCACTTTCACAATGGCAGAAACCATGCTGTGATTTTGCCTAAATCCAGATTACAGTGGGTTAAATAGGTTCAAGTTTTTGAGATAGTCCCTTAGTTGGTTGTTGACTAATTTCTTCAGAAGTTTAGAGAGGCCAGGCAGGTTAGAAATGGATCTGTAGTTGTTTAGGTCACATGGGTCACCGGATTTGAACAGGAGCAGTATATGAGCTGCTTACCAGAAAGATTGGACTATACCTGAAGCAATCGACATATTATATAGATGGATTATAGGAGCGGTTAGGAAATAATGGCCTAATTTTAGGAATGCAGGATCTATTCTGTCAGTGCCTGCACTCTTTTTATTATCTAGTTTTGTGAGCAGGTCCTCTACCTGTTTAAAAGTTATAGGGGAGAGGCAGAAGGAATCCTGGTCTTGTGGGTCAGTGAAAATGGCCCTTGGATTAAGACAACCCATAAATTTGCAGCCATATTAGAGTCGAAGGCTAAACTTGCAGTTGCAAAGTGTGAATTTAATTTTTCTAATATTGTGCATTGGTTAGAAGTAGTGGAACCTTGGGAGAACCATGGGCTAGCCAACTGGCTCTCTGGGCTCATTTGCAAACTTGAGTTGTCAGCTTGGGAGGGTGTAGTGCTCCCTACAGGATGATTTTGTGGCCTCAGTATGCTAGCTTTAGCTATTCTGATAACACTTAGTCTGCACTGACATCTCATGCTGATGAAGTTCTGTGTCTGGCACTCTCTCCCCAGGCCCCCTAAGATTAATGAAACTGGTTATAATTTACTGGATGCAGGTCTCTCCCCAATCCTGCTGCTGCTATCCCTCTACCACAAATCTATCTGTTTTTAGAAATTGAATATCCTTCTCCCCAGCCCCCACAACATCAATGAAAGCAGTTATAATTTACCAGCAGTAGGTCCCTACTCCTGCAGCGGTTATCCCCACAAACCAGCTGTTTACAGCTTGTGGCCACTATTTATTCAAGCCCCTGAGAACTCATCCACTTATAAGTGTCACCTTACAAATTTGACACAAAATATGTTCTGGGGTGCACTGATATGATGAAACTTATAAATTCCTAAGTAGGGGTAGCAATTTGCACACTCTAAAAATTGTGGGTCAAAATGTCCTGAATTTATCAAGTTATTATTAAAAGAAAAAAAAAAAGGAAAAACAGTAGGCACATTGTAGAACTCAGTTTTATTTTTTAACATTTTCTTTTACTCATATCTTGGCTGGTTTTGACTATTACATACTGTAGAAGCATATATTGTGACATCAGAAAAAGACCAATGGTCCCTCTAGTCTGCCCAGAGTTCTCTATGTGACTCAAGATCTATTGTCCATATGGGGTTTTATCCCTCCTGGTTCCCCCATGCTTCACTCCTTACTACTACCAACCTTATAGATCACTAATACAGTTGCCATTACCTCCCTTCCAAACAACTCATCTGTTTTACAGATTAATAATCCACAAATTGAAAGGGTGACCACTTCACCACTCCACCTCATGAGCACATACAGAAAGTGTCAAGTTGTAAATCCAATACAAAGTGTTTTGATAGGATGAACCAAAAAATAAATGTTGGAACACATTGACAAGGGGACACTTGTATGTTCCTGAGGTTAGGTGGCAACTTGGCCACCCTGTAAAGGGAAAAAGGAAACAAGTGACTTAGGAACCAATCCACAAAATCCCAACACCCACTTCAGCACCCATGGGGGGATACTCAAACTTGTGGTGTGATGTGGTCCCACTTCATACATTCTGTGATCTCTGAACACCCACACCTCTGGCTGCTGGCCGCCTCTGCTGGAGTCTGAGTCACTCACAAGGCTAAGTGGGCATCTGGGGTAGGGCAGATGGTGTGCATGTGCCCCATTCCTAAAACAAGTTATGCAATGTAGAAGGCCAGTTGTTTATTTAAAAAGCAAGAAATATCATTGAGTATAAGTGCTCTTTTATACAGATACATAGATACATAGAAAGTGACGTGTGAAGGAGACCATAAGAGCCATCTAGTCCGTCCATGTCCCTACCAACTCCCTTAACTGCTACTCAGTGTTATGATGCCTTTGTAATTATCCCAAGCATTCTTAAAAAACCCAACTGTTATCACCTCTACCACTCCCTGTGGAAGGCTGTTTCATGTGTAAACCACCCTCCCTGTGAAAAAGAACTTATGTGTATTGCTCTTGAACTTGTCCCCTTCCAGTTTTATATCATGACCTCTTGTTCTTATATAACTCTTGACTTGAAACAGGTTTTGAACCTATACCCTATGTATTCCCTTCATGTACTTGAAGGTTTCAATCATGTCTCTCTCTCTCTCTCTCTCTCTCTCTCTCTCTCTCTCTCTCTCTCTCTCTCTCTCTCTCCTTCATTCCAAAGTATACATGTTGAGATCCTTCAACCATTCTTCATATGGTTTCAGATGCAGTCCCTCCACCATCTTTGTAGCTTTTCTTTGCATTGTCTCCAATCTATCCATATCCTTGCTAAGATGTGCAAGCCAGAACTGTACAAAGCATTCAAGGTGCAGTCTTACCTGTGATCTATAGACAGGCAACACAACTTCCCTTTTCCTACTGGTGAATCCCCTTCCTATGCATCCCATCATACCATTTGCCTTTAATGCTGCCTTCTTGCACTGCCTGACCTTCTTGAGGTCATCCATTATAATCACCCCCAGATCCCTTTCTTGCTTTGGGTCCTCTAGTTTCACACCCTGTCATGTGGTATTCTTCTCCAGGGTTGACCTTCCGTATGTGCATGACCTTGCACTTTTTTTCATTGAATTGTTGCTGCCATATTTTTGACCATAATTCCAACTTCCTGAGATTTGCTGTCATCCCATCTGCCCAACCTGGAATGTCGACCCTATTGCATATCATTGTGTCTTAAGCCAACAGGCTCACCCTGCCCTCTAAGCCTTTAGATATGTCTCTAATGAAGATATTATAAAGGATGGGTCCCAATATCAACCCTTGTGGCATGCCACTAGTGACTGCTCTTTCTTTCAGTAGGATGCCATTTACCAGTACCCTCTTGGTCCTTCCACTCAGCCAGCTTCCTACCCAGTCCACCACTTTCTGGCCCACTCCCATGTTAGTGAGCTTGTTTAGCAGCCTTTTGTGTGGAGTGGAGCTGAAGGCTTTGCTGAAGTCCCGGTATGCCACATCCACAACACCTCCTTGATCCACAGTTTTGGTTACCAATTGAAGAAATCTATTAGATTTGTCTTGCATGATCTTTCTGTGGGAGGCTAGGAAGGAAGCTAGAAGGCACATGGGTGGTAGTGAAGATGGTTGGATGAGTAGTGAACTGGCTACAAGGGAGACAGTAGAGGGTGGCGTTGGGAGGTGAGCTCTCATCTCCCAGGGCGGTGACAAGCGGGGTGCCACAGGGCTCTGTACTGGGGCCGGTGTTGTTTGGGAACTTCATAGCAGACATCTCAATAGGCATCAAGAGCAAGATTAGTCTGTCTGCAGATGATACCAAGATGGGAGCTGTAGTGGATGACTTAAAAGGGTGGTCGTGTTGCAAGATGATCTGGCAAAATTGGAGGCCTGATCGCACACTTGGCAGTTGGGTTTTAATGCCAGCAAATGTAAGGTGCAACATTTTGGCACAAAAAACGCAAGAAGGAGCTACCAGCTAGGGGTGAATTCAACTATCCAAGATGGAAAAGAAGAAGGATCTGGGAGTGATCATAACAGGAGCAATGAACAACTTAGCACAGTGTAGAAAGCCATCTGCAGGGATCACATGATGTCTGCAGCCAGGTAACAACTTTCCTGTGGAGTTCCCATCTCCCTCCCTTTCATCTAATTTAATCTACTACAAAGATTGCTGAATTCAGAGGTATTCTGCCTCAGCTGTACACTTGTCTGCTTGCAGCTCCTGGATTTTGTATTCTTGCATCACTATAGGAACAACATAGCCGAGATGGACAGTGATATGTGGCAGGCCCCACCGCACCACAACCACTGACCTCTCCAGTGAAGGCCCTGAAAAAATCAAAGGCACAGGAGGCCCAAACTTCATGACTGCCTGCTCAACTGACCTCCTCTGGGCGACTAATGGAAGATCATTTCCTCCAGGAACTGCTTTCCTTCCGCAAAACTCTAGTGAATATCTCCTCAGAGCTTAAGTCTCTCTGCACTGACATGAGGGAGATGGGCCACAGAGTGGGAGACATAGATGCACATACAGTCTCACTGGAATCCTGGAAGGATAGGATTGATCCAGAATTTATCAAATTACATCAACAGATCTCATAATTACAGGCTAAGACCGAAGACCTTAAAGGTCGCAGTCAAAAGAATAATGTTCTTATCTTTGGGCTACCGGAATCTGAGGAAGGTCCCAATGTGGTGTTATTTGTACAGAAGTTACTGGCCAAGATTGTTGAGCCTTCTCCATTCAACTCCAGTTACCAGATTGAAAGAGCGCACAGATTGCTCCGGCCAAGACCTCCCGACAACACTCCCCCAAGACCCATTATCCTCAAATTTTTGAGTTACCTCGAGAAACAACATGTTTTGACAATGGTCTGAGAGACTCAGTTAATCCAGTGGGAATGGAAATCATTACATCTGACTCAAGACCTACCTGCCGAAACTAGACAGAAATGTACTGCCTTGCATCCTATTGTATCGAAGCTGATTGCAGCAGGAATCAGATTCAGGATGTCCTATCCAGCCCAATTGCAAGTCTACCTGAGTGACTCCTGGGTTGCTTTTGATACCCTCGGGGCAGCCCAAAAAAGAACTTAAAATTAGACTTCCTGACCTTTTTATGGACACTTGAGCAATTAGTCTTCATAATACTGTGGTTTGTTATTAATTGTTAAAATGACCTGTTACAGTTGGATTTTTTCTTGGCTTATTGGTCCCAGTGGGTGGGGGAGGGGAGCGGGTGGGACCCATGTAATAGATGGGGTCTGGGCCTGCTCCTGGATTTTTCTATAAGGGTATCTGAGAGCTGACCTTGTGGTTGGGCTTCCTCTCATGGCGGAATACCATGTGCTTGTCTGGCCGGCTACCCCCCCCCTTGTTGCTCGGGGCTTCACCACATGGGACCAGTTTTCAGAGGACACTGTTGAAGGTGCACAGGCCCTGCTCAAATTTGATTCCATGGTTTGGAACCTACCAATTTGGGCCATGATACTTGCACTAGAGGGTTTCCCCTGTTGCACCGATGCAATGACTGATTGTTTTCCTGCCACAGGACCTCACTCCTTTTATATGCAGCCTCTAGGTTTAAATTTGGACCCTCAAGCAATCTGGAAGGTTTATCCTTCCTCATACCAACAACTTTTGTTGTCCCCTTCTGAATCTCGCATTTGACTCATGAATGATTCCTGCCACTCTATCGTACAGTTTGATGTACCTGCTCTTCCAGAAGGTAGCAAGGGACAGGGAACATGAATTTGATAACAGGTTGCGCTGCAGGAGGCTATGTCATTGCATACCCCACCTGCTCAATTGGTGAGCTCTGCCTTGATACACTAGGATCTTTGTAGTCCACAGTTAAGAGTCTATTGGGGGGGATTGGGGATTTTCTCTGCATGTGGGATTGCTGTGTCATGCTGAGCAACACCGCATTCTGGATTATTGTGGGGTTAAGCCTGCTTCTCCTCATCCTGAGTTTTACCTTGCAACATACTCAAGAGATCTTAGGTTCAACCCTGGATAGCTGTGATGAAACTTGGGTTGTATTAGCTTCATGCCTCCTCTCTGTCAGAGCTATTAGGTACCTTTGAAGTATACCTCTTTTTTTAATTTCTACACCAGGAGGGGTTGAAGCCAGGCTTTTGGGATTATCAATTACACAACCTGTTGGACCTGTTTTGAAGGTGGGACCAGTGTAAATAGTCATATTGTTAATGTTTTTAGGGGTTTGGGGAGGGGGTTTTACTCTTATTGTAGATAAATCTTGATGGGTGGGAGGGACCCTCCTTTTCCTGCTTCACAGAGGATCTAAACAGTGGTTTTACAATGCTGGGTTCCAGATTGCCCCACTATGGTTATCAACAGATATCTCTTTGTTCCAGCTTTTGTTATGGCTTCTCTGATGGGTTATTTAGGGGGTTGGGGGGTAGGAGTGTGCTACTTACTGGGTACTTCAGACTATATATCTCACTGGTCTTTATGGTTGTTCAACTCAAAATATGGCAAATAACACTGTTAAAATTTTAACCTGGAATGTAAGGGGAGCAAGGGACTGTACACAAGAGATATCAGATATTTAAGCATTGTGCCCTACTTCACACTCATATCGTTTTCTACAAGAAACACATCTGCTGGCTCAGGAAGCCAAGTGGTTGTGCAGTCAAGGTGTCAATCAAGTGCTCGCCACTGGTGATTCCTCTATGAGTAGGGATGTTGCTATCCTGATAATGAAGAATACTTCTTTCCAAGCCAATCAAACCATCTGAGACCCGCAGGGCAGGTTCATCCTGGTTAAGGGTATCCTCGACCATCAAGAGGAGATCCTGAGCAGTATTTATGGACCAGTAAGAGGGGATGCCACCTTTTTTATGGATCTGTCTGATAAAGTGGCCCCTCTCTTGCCAACCCCTCTAATTCTAGGTGGAAACTGGAATATTCCTCCCAGGCACGATCTAAACCACTCTCATCAGCCTCTGTGGCCCTTGCCTCATCCCCAATGAGCCTTAAAGGATTTTATGGATCTACTGGGGTTGTATGATCCCTGGCAAATTCTCAATCCCTCCAGTCATGTCTACTCCTTTTATTCCCCTGTTCACTGCACATCATCTCAGTTAGACTATATCCTCACTAGCTTATCCTTTTTGTCTGGGTTGTGTAATGCTAGCCTTGAGCCCATAATCCTATCTGATCACACTGTGGATTGGCTGGCACTTATCCCATCCTCAGATCTAAAACGAGATATGGCTTAGAAATTAAATACTCAGCTCCTTAAGGATAACTTTATAGTCTCAAATATAAAATCTCATATCCAGTCTTTTACTGACTCTAATTAAGACTTGGACCCTAGTGGTGATCATGAGTGGTGAGCCCTTAAGTACTTCCTGCGTGGTCAGTTTATTAAATTAGCCTCTAGAAGGAAAAGACTCCAGGAATCTGATGTGCTATCATTATTAGCACAAATACGGTCTCTTGAACTTTCTCTCTCCTCTTCTTCTACAACAGGCTCCCTAAATACCCTAATATCACTTAGGGATAAGTACTCTGATCTCCTAAGAGAAAAAGTTGAATATGTGATTTTGAAGACCCAGGCCAAATACATTGAACAAGGGGATAAAGCAGGCCGACTATTGGCTCTTCGCCTGAGGAAACTAGAAAGCTCTAGGTTGGTTACCTCCATCTCAGCTCTGGACAGTACTACCAAAACTCTCCCCAGGGACCTAGCCCTGGTTTTTGAGAATTTCTACTGGGATCTCTATGGACAGCATGCCTCCCCTCTGAGTGCAGCAGAAATCAGGGCTTACCTAGACTCTATCTCACTTCCTCATCTCTTAGATCACCAACAGTCCCAATTGTCTACCCTGATCTCTATTTCTGAAATTGAAGCTTCCATCAACAGTCTAGCCTTAGACAAGGTGCCAGGCCCAGATGGCTTCCCCTCTAACTTTTATAAACTTTTCCTAAAGGAATTATTTTTCCTCTTACTGCATCTCTTTCAGTTCATGCTTTCTGCTGATTCACTTGATCCCCCTCTCTTTTGGAAGCAATGATTGTGCTTCTCATTAAACCTGACAAGCCTCCTTCCCAAACTGCTAGCAATGGCTCCATTTGCCTCTTAAACTGTGATATTAAAATTCTCAAAAAAATGCTAGCCTCAAGGATTCGGCAGGTTTGGTCACATCTGCTCAGCCCAGAGCAGGTCGGGTTTGTTCCCGATAGATCATCTTCAGATCATTTACGTAAGCTGAGCCACATATTTCAAATCATCCCACTCTCTCCCACCCTCATGGCCCTAATTTAATTTGATGCAGAAAAGGCCTCTGATAGAGTTGACTGGATCTTCCTATGGTCAACTCTGTAGAGAATGGGCTTTCCTTCTGTCTTTTTGCAATGGCTTCAAGTGATGTATTCTTCCCCTTCTGCTAGAATATATTGTAAGAGGGTCTTCTCCTCCAGGTTCCTCCTCTATACTGGTACTCAACAGAGCTGCCCCTTATCCCCCTTCCTCTATAATTTGCATCCAGAACCACTACTTAGACTTCTTAAAACATCCACCAACATTCTTGGTATTCCAACCAGTGAGTCTACATCATCTCTATCAGTTTATGCTGATGATATTCTGCTGAACCTCTCGCACATCATCTCTATCAGTTTATGCTGACAATATTCTGCTGCACCTCTTGCACCCATCCACCTCACTTACTGAAACCCTGAATGTGATAACCTAGTTTGGCCATTACTCCAATTATAAATTAACCGTAATAAAACTGAGATATTCCCCCTTAACCACCTCACCTAGGGATCTGATTTTACCCAGTTTGGAATGAAATGGTCTCCTCATTCCATTAAATACCTCAGTAACTTTTTAGCCACTGAACCTTCCCAGGTTAAGAAACTAAACCTTGATGACCTTGTGTCTACTATTCTGCAAGATCTCTTAAGATGTAAAGTGCTCCCAATATCTCTGTGGGGCAGGATCCCTATCATCAAAATTAATGTTTTGCCTAGACTTTTTTATCCTTTGAACATGTTAAATATCTGGCTTCCTGTTTCTTTTTTTCAACACATCCATTCACTCATATCAAAGTTTATCTGGGTGGACAAATCGCCCAGACATTCATATCTTAAATTAAGTCTCTCTCTAAAGAGTCTGGTGGTCTCCATCTCCCAAATTACCTCCTTTACTACTGGGCTAGTCACCTCACTAAATGTGGCAAATGGCTTTCCACACCTGAGGGAGACTATACCGCTCCTTGGCTACAACTTGAACTTCAGTTATTATGTACCTTTAGCCTATCTGTTTCCTCTATCCTCTTCTCTTCATGGAAGTCTCTTCCAGTATCTCTCTGAGCATCGCCAATAGGTACCTCAGTTAAGGTCTTCTCCCAGATATGTGCTTCCCTCAAAATCTCTCCTACCAAAGATACTTATCAACCCAACTTAACTAACCCCAATATCAAAATTGGTAACAGTGCCCTCCCTTCTGAATGGATGCCCCAACTTAAGGAAATTAGGGTTTCTGAGTTTTACTCTCAGAACTCTCTTCTTTCATCACCTGAGATTATGCAGAAGTTTCACCAAAGGTAGATACATCTCTTCAAGGTTTATCAACTGAGACACCTGCTTATGCAATAATTCAGACCTACTCCAAGAGAATCGGGGCTGTAGCCCCTGCTGAGTCAGATACAGGACCTAGTATTTAAACCCCATGAAATCTCCCTCCTGTACTTATTCCTATTGACCACCCTTCACTCCCTCTCCCCTGCAGGGTCCAAGGTCTGGGAAGTTTTGGTGTCTGACTCTTCATTTAACTGGTCACGTATCAGGAAGAATCTCTACCACTGCATTATTCAGGATAGGCTAAGACTCACTCAATACCACATCTTAAATAACATGTACTATAAACCGGTTAAAATTGCTAGGATGGGCTGCCTTTCTTCCCCCTTCTACACCAGGTGTGGGAGAGATGAGGGCAACACCTTACATGTTTTGAGGTACTGTGAAAAATCTCACCCCATGGAGCTTGATTGAAGCCCGGACTGATCCTCTTTTGGGGTTGGATGACCTTTTCACCCCAGAATTTTGCATTATAGGTGATTATACCCAGATTGCAGTTCAGGAGAGAAGCTATCAGTACTGTTATTGCCAGTTAAGGAGAGAAGCTTTCAACACTATTCCACATAGGAGATTGATTAATAAGCTGGGTAGGCGTTGGGTGGGTCAGAAGTTGGTCAACTGGGTGGCAAATTGGTTGATGGGCAGAAAACAGAGAGTGGTGGTAAACAGTATACAGTCAGAAGAAATGCAAGTCACAAATGGGATACCTCAGGGATCAGTCCTGCGGCCAGTTCTCTTCAATATCTTCATCAGTGACATTGCAGATGGACTGGAAGGTAAGGTTTGTCTGTTTGCAGATGAAACCAAGATCTGCAACAGAGTAGATGATCCAGATGGGGTGGACAGAATGAGAAGAGATCTGGATAAATTGGCAAAGTGGTCAGAATAGTGGTAACTGGGGTTTAACACAAAGAAGTGCAAGATCATTCACATAGGGAAGAGAAACCCTGAAGCCACCTATAGGTTGGGAGGGGAGTTGCTGGCAGTCACAAGGGAAGAGAGAGACTTGGGCATCATCATCACAGATGTCCTGAAATCATCCAAGCAGACAACTAAAGCAGTAGGTAAGGCTAGGGGGATGTTGGGGTATATTAGTAGGGGTATCACAAGTCATAAGAGGGAGGTAATAATCCCTCTTTACAAGACACTGGTTAGGCCCCATCTGGAATATTGCATGCAGTACTGGAGGCCACACCTTCACAAGGAAATTAACCAAACTGAGGCAGTCCAGAGAAGGGAACCAAAATGGTGCAGGGACTGGATCAGAAAACATATGAGGACAAATTAATGGAGCTCAATATGTATACCCTAGAGCAAAAGAGGAAGATAAGTGATATGATCAAAACATTCAAGCACCTTAAGGGCATTAACAAGGTGAAAGAGTCTAACATGTTTAAATATGTGAAAAATAGCAGGGCAAGAGGACACAGCATTATATTAGAGAGAGGCTGATTAAGGGGTTATGTGAGGAAGTTATTTTTCACAGAAAGGGTGGTGGATGCATGGAATGGCCTACCTCAGGAAGTGGTGGATATGAATACAGTGCAGGGCTTCAAACAGGCATGGGATAGGCATATGGGAGTAAAACAGATGAGTATGAATAGAATGGCCATTGACAGAGCAAAGGCTGATGGTACATTCATAAGGCAGAAAAAGAAATGGGCAGACTGGATGGGCTTTGCAGTCCTTATTTGCTGTCAACTTCTATGTTTTTATGTTTCTGTGTTTCTATATCATAACACCCTTATATCTATGGTGGTTAAGAAACTTGTCCTCAAGCATTGGCTAGATCAATTGACCATTACTTACAATGAATGGTTAATTGAGCTGTCTTTTTGTTTTCGAACTGAGTTCCTGATTGCCAGCACTTGTAATAGATTACAATCATTCAATAATAATAAAAATAATAATAATAATAAATCTTTATTTTTAATGCGCCTTTCAAATACCAAGGTACCTTACAAAACAGTTAAAAAACACCAATACCATAATATACAGTTTGTAAATACAATAAAATGCAGATAAAACAAGTTTAATCACACAGAATATGCCTGGTGCCACAAAAAGGTTTTAAGAGCCTGTTTGAATCCCTCCACGGTCATGCACTCCCATACCTGATGGGGTAGAGAATTCCAAAGGGTTGGGACCACATGCATAAATGCACAGGCCCCTGAAGATTTTAAACAAACCCTTGGAATCTCTAGCAACCCCTCGTCAGCCAAGCAAAGTGATCGCCCAGGGCATTAAGGGACCAGAAGCTCCTTTAGGTAGTCCAGACCCTGTCCATGTAGGGCTTTATAAGTCAGAAGGCTGACTTTAAAGGTGATCTGCCACTATACTGGCAGCCAGTGTAGTTCACGCAGCACCGTAGAAATATGAGAGGACCAGAGGGTCCCCGTCAATTACCAGGCGACAGTTTTCTGCATCAGCTGCAAGTGGCAGATATCCACCTCTGGTAGCCCTAGGTACTGGGAATTACAATAATCAAGGTGCGAGGACACAAAGGCGTGGACCAACGTAAGAAGTTCACCAGACGGAACAAGGTGCTTAATCCTGGAGATGTTTCTCAGATGGTAGAAAGGATTTGATGACTGCTGACACCTGTGATCGCAGTGTCAGCCCATCATCAAAAATCATCCCCAGGTTTGACACTCATTCAGAGGTAGGGAGTGGAAAGCCCCCAAGAAAAAGTCCTGAGGGTGAAACAACCCCCAACCCATCTGTCCAGTGCCCATGGTCCACAACCAACACTGCAGTCTTTTCCGAGTTCATCCTGAGCCAGATCAAATTCATCCAATCTTGGATTTCAGCAAAGCAGTTGTTAAATACTGAGAAAGCTCTATCCTGATCAGGTGTGAAAGAAAGGTAGAGCTGGACATCATCAGCATAGCAGTGAAACCTCAACCCATACCTTCTTACAATGTTTCTGAGGGGTAGCACGTACACTGCGAAAAACATGGGGGACAGCACTGACCCCCGAGGGACCCCACAAGACAGAGGAACTGGGTCAGAGGAAAAAATTCCTGGCACCACCCTCTGAGATCTTCCAGTAAAGAAAGAAGTCAACCATCTGAGGACTGCACCAGACAGGCCGCAGATGAACCTCAGGTGGTAGAGGAGGACCCCATGGTCCACAGTGTCAAATGCTGAAGAGAGATCAAGAAGAACCAAGATAGAACATTTTTTTCCAATTCCTAGCCATCAGGAGATCATTGAGCACCTGAACCAGCGCCGTCTCCGTACTATGCCTCTTACAGAAACCAGACTCGAGAGGTTCATGGATGTCATGGATGGTTAAATGGTTCTCCAGTTGTAGGGCCACTACTTTCTCAATCACCTTCCCTATAAAAGGAAGGTTTGAGATTGGTCTGTAGTTAGCATGGCAATCTGGGTACAAAGAAGCTTTCTTCAGGACTGGTGTCACCACTGCCTCCTTCAGGGAGCTAGGAAACTCACCTGTTTCCCAAGAGCACCAAATTATCCATGCTAAGACCACGCCAATGATGTCACTACAGCCCATAATCAGGGCTGTTTGTCCTGGATCTAAGCTACAGCATGCAGGGAGCATACCCTGGACAATCATCATGACACCCACGAACTCCAGCCAGTCAAAGGAACTGCAGGAAAATTTATGGACTGTGACTGAGCACCAATCTAAAGCAATACCCATACAGTGTGCAGGCTGGAGCACCACCCTGATGTCAGCCACCTTAGCTGCAGAGCACCGAGCAAGCTAGTCACACTCTACTTACAAAAAAGCTCTTCAAGTCTGAAGACAGGCTGGGTTACGCAGTGTGTCCACAGTTCAAAAGAGCTGAGCTGGTCAGTTCTGAGCAGCCGCAATCTCCCCAGACAGGAACTCTGCCTTCTTTCGGGTGATGGTGGATTGATAGACTTGATAATGATCCATCAATCTAAGGAAGTCGGCATCCAGGGCGGATTTCCACCAGCAATGCTCTATGATTCGTCCTAATCACTGCATCTCCCTTAAAGTCCCATCAAACCAAAGGGATTGAGGGTGAAGGGAGAGAGGATGAATGCGGACAGGAGCAATGACATCCAAGGCCACAGAAGCAGCCTTATTATAGGCTATCACTAAGGACTCTGGGTCATTGTTTGCTGCTGGAAAACCCAATGGGTCAAGCACTGCCACCAGGCCTTCAGAGCTTACATCCCGTAAAGGGTGGTATCTGACCATCTCCATAACGGTGGGCCTGCGAAGGGGGGTGCAGAAATTGAACCCCACAGTGCAGTGATTGGACCATCTGACAGGTTCCTCCCCATATCAGAGGCTTCAATCCCCAGAAGGCAGGCTAAGACAAGTGAGTGATCGTGTTTATGAGTAGCAATAAGAAGTGGGGCAAACTTTGTGTATTCCTCTCAACTGTTGTTATTAGTCAAGCTCATATGACTGTGATATGGCACACTCTGGGGTGGGGAGGGTGGGGTAAAGGGTATGGAGGAGGGAAGGCTGGTATTGTCTTGTCATTTTCAACTCTCTTTAATCTGTGATGTAGGTTGTCATATTTTACAAAAATCAATAAAGTTGATTAAATTTCAAAAAAAGAAAGGCAGCTGCAAAGGCCAACAGTATGCTGGGTTATATTGCCAGAGACATATCCTCCAGGAGGGAGGAAGTGATCCTGCCACTAAACAGGTCACTGGTTAGACCACACTTGCAGTACTGCATGCAGTTCTGGTGATTGTACCTGAAGAAGGACATTAGGTTACTGGAGGAGGTGCAGCACAGAGCAACAAAAATTGCCCAGAGTCACCTGATTTACACTTTTGCCCTCTTGCCCTCTTTGTTAATTTCTTTGCAAACTGTTCAGATTGCTCACCTGTGTTGTATATTTTTTCCTCCTTCAATAAACTATGATTAAAAAAAAAACAAACATAATCCAGGGCTAGGGGACTTTCCCTATGAGAGCAGGCTGAGGGAGTTGAACATGTACTCCCTGGAGGAGAGGAGGGATGGGGGGCATGATTGAAACCTTCAAGTACATGAAGGAAATAAATACATCTAACATGGAGGGACTTTTCAAATTATGGAGGTGGAGGTACACTTGAGGGCATGATCTGAGATTGAAAGGGGGAAGGCTCAGGAGGGAAATTAGGAGACTCATTTTTATGGAGAGGGTGGTGTCTGGGTGGAACACATTGTCAGAGGAAGTGGTGTCCTACAAAACAGTGGGCTGCTTCAAAAGGAGATGGGACAGGGTAAGGGGGAAGGTCACTGGAGGGGAAAGGGGATGGAGGGGCAACTGCAGCATAATGACTGCTAGATGCACAATCGAATAGACTTGATAGGCGATAAGGCCTTTATCTGCTGCCAATTTCATATGTTGTATGTTCATATGTTAATAAAACCATGCTGTTTTGGATTTAAGTTACCACTCTCCTCTAAGTAGGTTAGAGTTCTTTCCTTGTGCAGGGCTTCCATTATTTTGCCCACAATCGAGGTGAAGCTGACTGAGCAAAAGTTGGCTGCTATTTTCCAACTCCCGTTCTTATGGAGATGGATAACATTTGCCCTTCTCCAATCCCTTGGGACCTCTCCTAGCTCAAGTGATAAGTTAAACAGTTTAGTCAGAGATGCTGAGAGTTCCTCTCTTAGCTCCCTAAGAATCCAAGGTGAATTTCGTCCGGGCCCATGGCCTTGTCCATCTTGAGTTTCCCCAGTTTTTCAAGGACTCTTTCCTTTGTGAAAGGTCTTGAATTGACTGCACAATTCATGATAGAACTTCTACTCAGGGTGGGGCTGCAACCATCTTCCTTAGTAAAAAAAGAGCAGAAATACCTTGAAGGATCTCCACTTTGTCTTTGTCATTCTCTGCATGCCCCCCTTCATCCCTTGTGATTCTTACTATACCATCCCTCATCTTCCTTTTCTCTCCGATATATCTAAAGAAGGTCTTGTCCCCTGTTTTGACCTCCTGGGCTAACTTTTCTTCTGTCACTACCTTTGCTGCCCTTATAGTTTTGCTTACTTCCCTCTGTTTCTCCTTGTATGTGGCTGTCTTTGTTGCATCCAGTTTCCTTGTATCTCCTCAAAACAGTTATTTTTTCCCCAATCCTGGTGGCAACCTCCCTAGAGAACCAAAGCAGTTTTCTCTTCCTCTTTGCTTTACTCACCTGTCTTAGATATTGATTTGAGGATGGGGCTGGCCCACTGGAGCAGCAGCTGGATTTCCGCTTGTGACGCCAGTGACTCAGGTTCAGGAATGGACCCATGGAGCTGGAGGTCTGGCCGGGGAGAAGGATTGAATTCCCCAGGGCTGCTCTCCTTCTCTGGGGGGAAGGATGAGGACACTGCCCGGTGCATGAGGACTCTTGGCGGAGGCCAGGAGGAATCACAAGCACTGGCATGTAATCATGAGGGGTGGGGCAGATGCAGGACGTCATTGCACGTCCCCACCCCTGGGGCTCAAAGAAAAAAAATTCTTGCTTGTGGCCTCCATGCATGAAGCCCGCTCCTGGCCCTAATCAGCCTCCAGGCAAGCTCCCAATTCTGGTTCCATGATTGTGTCACTGAGCTCAGGTGCTGCAACCCCACCCCGAGGGGGAAAGCCAGGGCTGTCGGGGAGCTGCAGCCAGTATGAAGGTGGGGGTCCAGAGGGTTTGTGACTGGGCTGAGGATCTGGTGGCCGTGGGCAGCATAAAGAAAGAATAAAAAAAAAATATATTGATTTGAGGCTTCTGTTATAGCCCTCTTTAAATAAGCCCAGTACTCTTCCACCTCCCCCTTCCCAGTTTATTTACTGGGTCATTTTCTAGACACTCTTGCATTTTGGCAAAATTGGCTCTTCTAATGTCCAATACTTTCATTTTTGAGTGTCTAGTTTCCACTGCCATATTTACCTGGAGTCACAGCATGCGGTGGTCGCTGGACCCCAGGTGACTCTTAACTTCTACTGCTGGGATGTTTTCCCCATTGGAGAGTAACAGGTTAAGGAATGCTTCCTCAGTTTTTATGTGTATTATATTTTAATGTAATGTATACAGTATGACATACTGTACAGTTTCTGTGCGGTGCCCAGAGCCTTTGGGATTGGGCTTCTTTTTAAATAAATTTGACTTTGACTTTGACTTCATCCCTTGTTGGGCCTTAGGTCTGATGCCTGCAGTGCTTCTAGGAAGACTTTGCTCCCTGATAATGCTGCTATGAAGGTAAATTGAAGTCACCCACTGTCACAAACTCGCTGAGCCGGCAAGCCCTCTACTCCCAAAGTGCCAACCTCTGAGCATATGATTTGTGGACAGTGAACAAAACAAGGTAACCCTCTTGTCTGTTTTCTGGGTACAAGTCACCTTAGTCTCAAGCTCTGGAGGGATTCAAACTGATAACCTCTTGTTAGCGTACCCAATTATCAGGCTCAGATAGGTCTTTCTTCTGGGGGCCAGATATCTTTGCCTACGGGCACCCAACTAGGGCTTTCAAATGAACCCTTAGAACTCTATGCAAGACTTTAGAGAACTCTATCCATTTCCCAGTTTGGTATACAATAAGCTCATATACAGTGTTACTTATTACCTTTAAAAGCTCCACTTAAAATAGAAAGAAATATCAAGGCACTTCAGACAGTTTCCGTTGTAAAATCTCTTTACTTTAAAATATCAAAACAGAACAATAATTACAGAGCAAATATATCCCAACACATGCAGCCTTAAAACAAACAGGTAAAAGTGCAGTTCCTACAATACATACATTCAGACTGGTCTAATCTAATGCTTACTTTCTTTCAGTGCTTTGAGGGTCTCTTTTCTCTTAGTCAGGAATATTGTCTTGTGTGTCTCTTTCAAGATTCTCTCAGCAGTTAAACACAGTTCTGAGCTGGCCTTCTCACGAGGTCACATAACTCCACCTTGGTGTAACAACATCTACAGTATATTTTATCTCACAGGATATCCAAATAAAATATTTAAAAAAACATAATAGGTGACCTCACTGCCTTTCCTCCCTCAGGTTAACCAGACCAAACTGGTTTGTGCTCTGCTACACATACATCTCAAAAGTTTCTTTGATCTAAGTCACTGTATTCAAGCAAAAATGTATTTGCCTCTTTAATCCCATCTGGGCCTTTGAATCTACACCTCAAAAGACTCTCTGATGTAATTTAAGGGTTCCCCGGGAAAGTATATTGGACCTTCCAAATTCATCTTGGTTCTCCCTAGCCCAGACATCAACCTATCTTCAAAGTCCATTCTGGCTTCTCTCTGACACCCCCTCCTTCTCAAGTTCTTCCTGACAACTATTGTAAGTCAAAGGATTTTCCCTGAGGGAATTATGAATGGCTAATCTTATTTCCTAAAATGAAAGCAAATTGACAAGGTAATTGCACCCCAGATATCTGCAGCTTAGCTATGTCCTGTCCTTTGAACTTATCCCTGGGGGGTCTTGATGTGCCAGTTCTAGTAAGACAATAGTTTCCTCAAACTAACCTTCCCATCACATATTTTATAAGTAATAAAAAATTTGATGCAGCACTCAGAGCTGGCTGTCTACGTCACACTCCTCCCCACCAAGACTGAATTTGGGGGATCTATCCCATACATGGGATGAGCTTCCCAAATCAGATCACTCCTCATAGACCATAGACAGTCCATCTGAGTTCTGATTATGGGCTCCGGCCCTATGTACGATTTTCAAACCATACTCTTGTAAAGCAAGACTCCATCTGAGCAGTCTGCCATTGTTTTTCCTCATCTGCATTAGCCAAACCAGGGGGTTGTGGTCAGTCTGCACCACAAAAGGCTGCCCATACAAGTATGGCTCCAATTTCTTTAGGGTCCACACTAGGGCAAGACACTCCTTTTCCACCATGAAGTATGCTTGTTCCCTGGGAAGCAGCTTTCGACTCAGGTAGGCTATGGGGTGGTCCCTCCCTTCACTGGATATCTGGCTCAGTACTGCCCCAATACCCATGCTTGAGGCATCTGTCTGAACTATAAAGGTTTTACTATAGTTTGGACTTGTCAAAACAGGAGCACTGCACAGTGCCTTCTTTAGTTTGGTAAAGGCTTCCTCACAGGCTGGGACACAGGTGATTTTCTTGGGCATCCATTTCTTTGTCAGGTCAGCTAGGGGAGCAGTCAGGGCACTGTAATTTGGTACAAATTTTCAATAGGACCCTGCTGTCCCAAGAAAACTCCTGACCTGCTTCTGAGGTTCAGGTCTGGGCCATGCCTGTATTACCTCTATCTTGATCTGGTTAGGATGGAACTGTCCCCAGCCTACCACATGCCCGAGGTATGCAACTTCTCCCATGGCCACCTGGCATTTCTCGGCTTTGACAGTGAGCCAGGCCCTCTGTATTCTGCCCAGCACTTCCCTAAGGTGTGACAGGTGTTCCTCCTGGCTGGTACTGAAGATGGCAATGTCATCCAGGTACACCAAGGTGTACTCCTCAGCACCATTTAACACCTGGTTCACCAACCTTTGGAAAGTGGCCAATGGCATTCTTCATTCCGAAAGGCATTACTTTGAACTCAAGTAAGCCTATCAGAGTGATGAAGGCCGACCTCTCCCTAGCTCTGTCCATCAACTCTACCTGCCAATACCCCTTTGTCAGGTCAACAGTCATAAAGTAGGTTGCCCCACAACTTGTCCAGGAGTTCTTCCTTCTGGGGCATTGGGTGGGAGGCTGACTTCGTGACTGCATTCAGTCCACTATAGTCTACTCAGAAATGAGTCAAGCCATCTGGATTGGGTACAAGAACTACGGGTGAAGCCCAGGGACTGTGGGATTTCTGGATTACCCCTAAATCCAGCATCTCCTCCACTTCCCTCCTAATGTCCTTTTGGACAGCCTCTGACACCCGATATGCTGTCTGCCGTATGGGCGCCTGTGTCCCTGTCTCCACATCGTGTATTGCTAAGGGGGTTAGTCCAGGCTTGGTGCTAAACAAGGGGGCAAAGTCTGCTAAAACCTCCCTCACTTTCTGGATCTGGCCCGGAGTCAGCTGGGGAGACAATTTTACTGCCTCCACAAAGGACTTCTGCTTACTTTCCTCCAGAAAGTCCAGAAGGGGGTCTTCTTCATCCGTCCCCTCCCCATGATGACACACTGTGAACAGCATGTCAGCCCTATTTGCATATGGCTTCATCATGTTGACATGGTACGTCCTTTCTGTCTGTCTTCTGTCAGGTAACTTCACAATGTAGTTTACGTCATTTGCCTTCCTAACCACTCTCTACGGTCCTGCCCACTCAGCTTGCAGCTTGTCTTTCCGGACCAGAATAAGGACCATGACTTCTTGACCCACCATGTACGAGCGAGCTCTGGCTCTGCAGTTGTACCATACTTATTGGTTCTGCTGGGCAGCTGCCAGTTTGCTCTGGGCTGTCCCCATAAGCTCCTTCAGCCTTTCCCTAAATCTTAGGATGTAATCCACAATGGGAGTTCCCTGGGTGGTGTGCATGCCTTCCCACTCCTCCTGGATCAAGTCTAGGGGCCCACATACTCAGCATCCATACAAGAGCTCGAAGGGGAAAAATCCTGTCGACTCTTGGGGCACCTCTCTGTATGCAAACAACAGGTGGGGAATGTATTTCTCCCAGTCCCTTCCATGCTGTTCAGCAAACGCCCGGAGCATTGACTTTAGGGTACCTTTGAAGCGTTCCACAAGCCCATTTGCTTGTGAGTGATACGGTGTCGTGCATCTCTGCACCACCCCACACTTCTGCCATAGACATTTCATTAGGTTCCGACATGAAGGAACCCCCTCGATCGGTGATTACCTCCTGCGGAAACCCAACAAGGGAGAAAATCCCAAGCAAGGTGTCTGCCACTTTGTCTCTCCTCAGTAAGGATAGGGCGACTGCCTCTGGGTAGTGGGTGGCATAATCCACCACAGTCAGGATGAACCTTTTCCCTGAGGAGCTGAGGGTATTTAAAGGCCCCACAATATCCATCCCCACCCTCTGGAATGGCTCCTTTGCTATGGGCAAGGGGATCAGTGTGGCTTGGGTTTCCTTGCCCGCCTTCCCTATTTCTTGGCACCGGTGACAAGACCTGCAATACTCCTTCACCTGCTGGGTGAAGTTAGACCAGTAGAAATTCTGGGCCAACTGCTGCATTGTGCATGCAATTCTCAGATGACCAGACAAGGGAATATCATGAGCAACCTTGAGCAACTGCTCACGATATCCCTGGGGAACAACAAGCTGCCTGCCTAGCATCACTCCCTCTGTCTGTACTGCCTGTGTATACATAAGTCCATTTTCCCAATAAACCTTATGTCTGCCATCACCTCCCTGTGCACCGTCCAAGTCTGCCCAAGCCCTCAGCTTCTCTAAACAGGGTCATTTCCCTGAGCAGCTGCGAACCCCTCACACCTTCCCAAGGCATGGGACAGGTCCTCATCTGACACTAAACTAGGGTCACTAACACTAGCATCAGGGCCCTCAGGATCACTGTCAATTCCAACCCTCTCACAAGAGGCCACCCCTCCCTCTTTGGAGTAACCCTCTGTAGCTATGTGGTTACTTGCTACTGGGGACATTTCTACCCCCCTTTTTATCAGTCTCCCCCTCTGGAGACAGGCTGGGGAACCAGCCTCTCAGTATCTTCCCCAATGGCTTCTTGGGGGCTCAGGGAACTACAATTTTCCCTGGCCTCTTGGCTACGGGTAACTGCACATACCATCCCCTGTTGGAAATTGTTACCCAGGATCACATCCACTGTTAATGTGTTGGTTACAGCCACCTGTTGCACAGTTCCCCCTGTTTCACCCCAGTCCAGGAGAACACTGGCCAGTGGCAATGTTTTCTCTTCACCAGTAAACCCTTGTACAGTTATGCATTTGTTGGTTATAAGCTGACCAGTCTGTACTAGATCCCTCTTTACCAATGTCAGGGATGCCCCTGTGTCCCTTAACCCCTGCGTCTGTACGCCATTTACCATGACTGGGTGCATGTGTTCCCTCATGTTCACTGGCATGTTTCTAGGGACACACAAACAACCTACTTCCTTTCTGGTGCTACTTTGCTAGTATTGCTTGCCCTTCTTGGACACTGTCTGGCAATGTGCCCAGTTTCTTTACATAACCAACACACATTTCTTACTTCAGAGAAATCTTTTCTTTGAAACCTGGGGCTAGCTGGTTTTGGTGGAGGCAGTGAGGGTTTTAGCTGCCCAGAAGGTGCACTTTTCCCTTTCTGTGCTGCCACACTCACCCCATTCACTATCAGAGCATGTCTGCTCTTGGCATAGTGGTCCGAGAGTTCAGCAGCCTCTTGCACTGTTTTTGGATCTTAGTCCTCTAGCCAGGTTTTTAACTCTGCTGGGCATGCCCAATAAAACTGTTCTAATAAAATCACAGTTTCAGTTTTATCAACAGTGTTTGCCTCAATTCCTTCCCACCAACATTTTAAAAACTGATGTTTCGTGGCTAGCTCCTTTTAGCTCATATCAGGGCTTCTTCTGAGCTTATGGAATTTAGCTCTGTATGATTCAGCAGTTAATTAAAACTTTTTTAACAGAGCAGTTTTTTACTTGCTGTAATCATCACTGTCTTCATTGTTCATTTGATCCGATGCATCCTGAGCTTTTCTGGTACGTAGCGGGGATAGCTGGAAGCTCCAGAACTCTCTAGGAATTTTAGCCTGAACACAAACTTTTTAAAAAGAATTGAAAAAGGCTTCTATGTCATCCTCATCCTTAAACTTGGCTAATAATTTGGAGTTCAGTTTGTAACCCAGTCCTGTAGTCCCAGTTAAACCCAAGTCACTTACCTGCCCTGGTGCCACTGGTTGGAGTCGTAGCTTCTCCAGTTTGTGTTGCCACTGGTGCTCCTCTCTCCTCTCCTCTGCCTCTCACTGGTGCTCACGTTCCTCATGGTCTGCTGCTCTCTTTTCCCTTTCTCTCCTCTCCTGGGACTCCAGCTCCATCCTGCGCCACTCAAGTTGCAACCTGAGAACTTCCAGACTCAGGATACTGGTGACTTGTCCCTGCTGCTGTGGCCCTTCACTGACAGTGGCCCTGCTGTCCACCTCATCAGCTCAGGACCCCTCACTGGCCACTAGCCCTTCCAGACTTGAAGTTTGGTCCCTTTCAGTCACAGTCTGTGACTTGCTGCTCTGGGTATCTGCTACCATCAGGGCCTCTATGAGGTTCTACTTACTGGCTTTCACCCCAAACAGGACTCCCCTGTCCCTGCACAACTGCTTTAAGAAATCTACAGTGTGCCTGCTGGAGTCAGAAGTCATTGTCTTCTTCCCTCACTACTAATACTATTCTGACTGGCACGTCAGAGAAAAAAAATAAAATGGGTGGGAACTTAACTGTAAGTCAAGGGATATAGTTCTGTTTCCTTTGAAATAAAACACTGCCTTTCTATTTTTTTTCCAAGTGAGCTAAACAGTCTCAAGCTGACACACTAAACAATGAAGCTTATACCACCAAACTTTTTATGCCACTGCTGCCAACCAATCTGTCACAAACTCAGTCAGCCCTCTACTCCCAAAGTGCCAACCTCTGAGCATATGATTTGTGGATAGTGAACAGAACAAGGTAACCCTCTTGTCTGTTTTCTGGGTACAAGTCACCTTGGTCTCAAGATCTGGAGGGATTCAAACTGATAACCTCTTGTTAGCGTACCCAATTATCAGGCTCAGATAATTCTGTCTTCGGGGGTCCAGATATCTTTGCCTACAGGCACCCAACCAGGTCTTTCAAATGAACCCTTAGAACTCTATGCAAGACTTTAGAGAACTCTTTCCATTTCCCAGTTTGGTATACAATAAGCTTATACACAGTGTTAGTTATAACCTTTAAAAGCTCCACTTAAAATAAAAAGAAATATCAAAGCACTCCAGACAGTTTCCATTGTAAAATCTCTTTAATTTAAAACATCAAAACAGAACAATAATTGCAGAACAAATATACCCCAACACATACCGCCTTAAAACAAACAGGTAAAGTGCAGTTCCTACAATATATACATTCAGACTGGTCTAATCTAATGCTTTATTTCAGTGGTTTGAGGGTCTCTCTTCTCTCAGTCAGAAATATTGTCTTGTGTGTCTCTGTCAAGATTCTTTCAGCAATTAAACACAGTTCTGAGCTGGCCTTCTCATGAGGTCATATAACTCTGCCTTGGTGTAACAATATCTATATTTTATCTCACAGGATATCCAAATAAAATATTTAAAAAAACAAAATAGGTGACCTCACTGCCTTTCCTCCCTCAGGTTAACCAGACCAAACTGATTTGTGCTGTGCTACACATACATCTCAAAAGTTTCTTTTATCTAAGTCACTGTATTCAAGCAAAAAGTGTATTTGCCTCTTTAATCCTGTCTGGGCCTTGGAATCTACACCTCAAAGGTCTCTCTGATATAATTCAAGGGTTCCCCAGGAAAGTATAGTGGACCTTCCAAATTCATCTTGGTCCTCCCTGGCCCAGATATCAACCTATCTTCAATGTCCATTCTGGCTTCTGTCTGACACCCCTCCCTCTCAAGTTCTTCCTGACAGCTATTGTAAGTCAAAGGATTTTCCCTGAGCGAATTATGAATGGCTAATCTTATTTCCTGGGATGAAAGCAAATTGACAAGGTAATTGCACTCCGGTTATCTGCAGTTTAGCTATGCCCTGTCCTTTGAACTTATCCCTGGGGGGTCTTGATGTGTCAGTTCCAGTAAGACAGTAGTTTCCTCAAACTGGCCTTCCCATCACATATTTTATATGTAATAAAAAATTTGGTACAGCAGTCAGAGCTTGCTGTCTATGTCACACCCACCACTGTCACCTCCCCCTTGTTAGTCATCTTGTGTATGGTCTCAATGATCTCCTTGTCTCCCTCCAAACCCTGCACTGGGGGTCTTTACATTACTCCTACCTGAGTCACTGCACCATTTTCAGCCTCGAGTGTCACCCACAGTGCTTCAGGTTCAGTCTGAGTATTTGCGATCATTGTAGCATTTATTCCCTCCTTCATGTACTTTGCCACCCCCTGCCCTTTCAACCTTTATGATCCCTCTGAAAAAGGCTGAAACACGTGATCATTGTTTCCCAGAAATAGTTTTCATTGTACCAGATTTCAATGATGGCAACCCAGTCCAGATCTGCCTCTGTAATGATTGCAGTAAAGTCAGCTATCTTGTTTGCAAGAATCCTTGCATTGGTATACATGGCTTTCCAAACCCTACTAGCCCCATTTTTTGCTTTGTCCTTCTTTAGAGACCATTTTTATAGAACTCTTTAATCCCTTATGTAATAGACAGTTCTTTTATTTTATTTTATTTTATTATTGCAGAAAAATGTGGGTTTTGGGGGTGAGGTAGCTGGACCTGCTGCAGGCGATGCTGCTACCCTCTCCCCTGTGCTTTGTTTAAATGTCCCACAATGATGTTACACTTTTCTCCTTCTGCTCTTAAACCTTCCTTAGTCAGGTACAATTCATCATACCTGAAGAGACCCCTGTCTCAGAAGTCCCCCCAGTTTCCAATGAAATGGTGGCCCCTCTCCAGGCACCAGCCCTGAAGGCATATATTTAGCTTCTCTGTCTCATTTGTGCAGATTCTATGCATACAACCTCCTTTCTCCCATACTGGGAGGACCTCAGAGAAGACAATGAAGGGTGAGTGGGGTGCCAGTTCATCACCTAAGTATTTTAGGTGAATTTTGGCCAGCTCCACTGTTTGATCACAAGATCATTTGTTCCTCGATCAATGAAAATGCCTGTGCACTCTCATTCCTTGTGAAGTAGCCTATTTATACGGTCGGTGTCTCTTTTAGCAGAAGCTCCAGGTGGACACCTGACATGACCTTTGTACCAGTGTACTGATTTAGTTGGGATTCCACTCCTCTGATCATGGAATCCCTGATACTAAGTACTTTCCTTTTACACTTGGCATTAGGTGCCCTGGTTATGCCACTCTTGCCCTTCCTATTTGGGTGACATAACCTGTGATTTCCTGGATATGTATTGTTATCCTTGACCATCACATTGCCTAAAGGTGCATATCTGTTACCCATTGTGATGGGTGTCCCCTTTTCAAAGGTTTCACATTAAGAGTGATTACAATGGAACAGTACAAAGCAGAAATATGAGGCCATACAAGAACAACAATACAGGAGCATAGGCAATACAGATCAAATTATAGTGTCTGCAGTGGTTCCACATGTCAGTTCAACATCAATATTGTTGACTGACATCACAGTTACAATAAAATGCTGATAGTGAGCATGTCATCTGGCAATCATGCTGCCCAATCACCATGGCAACAAAGCACCAGGGCACATACTAGCTATTAGAGGGGGGCTTCACCCCCACCCCCTTAAAAATAATATAATCAAGGAGAAGGGGCAAACAACACAACATCCCTGGGGCAGCAAAATGATGGGCACTGCAAAATTCTGATCAACAGAATGACTGTTGATCGGGTTGCGATGCCCATGTTGTCATTGTGTAGGGGTTTCTCTGCACTGATGACACACCATCTACAGGTACAGTGTGTGTGTGTTCAAGATGTAATGCACATGGAAAGTTTTTAATTTGGTTCACATCTGACATATTAACTAACCCATCCAGTAGATCCTTCAGCCAGTTGGCTACCCTTACAGAGACAGAGTAATGGTCCTGACTTGTCCTGCAGAAGGGTTTCAGTAGCTCATTTCTGGTCATCCATGTAGATGATTTAGGTTATCACAAAATGTAGGCTATTTGTTATATTGGGGGGTAAGTACGAGCAGAGCTCGTTTCCCTAGCATGTAGGTCTGTTACTTGATTCTGCTGGCTAGAGGTAACCATCTGATTTGTATATATACTGTAAATCACAGTTGTGAGTAAACTTGTCTACACACAGGACAAATCTGCAGACTTTGTTACAAATAACTTTGACCCTATCCAGTACAGAATCACATGCATCAGAAAAGATAACAACACCAAAGTCTATAGTGCTAATATAGAAATTGACACAATTAAGCATCCAGCCACCAGGATGATGTTATTTAAGTTTCAGAACAGGGCTCCTAACCTATCAATAACTGTTTCAATTAAGCTTTCCACATGGGGAACAAAATACAGAGTGTCATTCAAGTAGTCCTCTAGGTATTTAAATACTTCTGCTTGCTCCAGTTTTGAGCCAGTGGCATTATAGATAAACAAAGGGGTGTTGTTTCTCTTGTGGTGTGAGCTACTAAAAAGCAAAGTCTTGATTTTGTCAAGATTGGTTCTCCCCCAGAACTCAGTTTGCACTGCCATCAGTTTTCACAACCATTCAGATGCCTGAATGGTTCACCTTGGTATGCTGCCACAACCCAGCTGGACTCTCACTGGGGGTATCACTAAGTCTGAATCCCACAAGAGCCACTGCTCACACAGTACAGTGCTCTTTCCAAAAGGGCAAATGACCAAACCTATTGTCACAGCTGAAAACACTCTGCTTTAGATATGGTATTTTTGTAACCTGTCTCTTTGGAAACAAATCAGACTTGTCATTTACCCCTCATTATCTATAGCTTAGCAGATTCAGGCACAGAAGACATGAAATATATTAAAATAGCATGTAATACTCCATGTTATTATAGTGGCATGGTAGTGCCACTATAGTTAGGGGTGAGCAGGGGTTTCTATGTTAAGCCTCACATTTTGCACATTAATAGCTTCACAACCATGCAATAGATTTGCATGCATGGTCTCACGGTGTAGATCTTATGACTTGCCAAGTTTTGTTCTGGTCAGTTGTGAATTCCAAGATGAGGACAGTGAAAAAATTGAAAAATAAATTGGGTTTTTTTGTTGTTTATTTGTCATCACCTGGTGCACAGATGGTTTGAAACTTTTGTCTGAGATGTTTGGGGTAGAAAGGGCTTGGCCCACAGATGTGCCTTTCACTGGTATGGTGGAAAAATATGAATCCATACCAAAGCTACTAAATTTTAAACTTCCAGTTTTCAGCAAGATCAATGCAGTCTTTTGGATACCTGCTGATAATTAGAAAAGAATGTGGTCCATACAAAAGAAGGATCATTTTGCATATGGGGGTAATCCTTTTTTTTGTGAGGAAAAAATCCTTTGTTATATGGTTGCCATCTTGTTTCCATTTTTTTACATACATTTTCAAAACCCACAAAAATGACATTTGGGACACACAGCAATGCATTTATACTGGTTGTGGGGACCCTGTTAGGTGAATTGTACAACTCATTGTTGAAAAAAGTGACCCAATTTTTTTTTTACTTTTAAAATTCTTTTTCATGACTCACTTCTGTTTTTTCATATGGCCATACGTAAAAGGAATTTGGTCATTCGAAAAAGGATCCCTTGATACAAAAAAAAGAATCTGGACTTGTTTTTTTTTCCCCAATTCTTTTTTCGTATGAAGGGATCCTTTTTTGTATGAAAGAAGACAGCATACAAAAAAGGATTCCTTCATATGAAAAAAGAACTGGAAAAAAATAAGTCCCAATTCTTTTTTTGCATGCAGGGATTCTTTTTTGTATGCTTTTTTTTCATTCATACAAAAAAGGATGCTGGCATGAAAAAAGATTCTGGACTTAGTCCCCCCCCCCCCAAATTCTTTTTTCATATGAAGGAATCTTTTTTCATATGATTATTTCAGTCATATGAAAAAGGATTCCTTCATATGAAAAAAGAATTGGGACTTACATTATTTCACAATTCTTTTTTCATATGAAGGGATCCTTTTTTGTATGGGTATTTCTTTTATATGAAAAAGGATGCCTTCGTACAAAGAAAGATTTAGAAGTTTGTTTTTTTTCCCAATTTTTTTTTCATATGAAGGCATCCTTTTTCATATGGGGTTTTCATACAAAAAAGATTTTGTACTTAGGTTTTTTTCCCCACATCTGAACATCAACAAGCCATAACACCATCAATATTTGGACTTAAAGGCCAATCTATATATAAAAACAAATGCCTTAATAAGTACTACAAGAATATAACATAACTACCCCACCCAAAAAAAAAATTAGGGGCCATACAAAAAAACATAAAATAAAGAAATATAACATTGGAAATTTAACAAACCATACAATGAAGAGAAGAAATTGATGTTTTAGCAAAAATGGAAGTGCAGAGCCCCAAGGGCCCTGTGCATCCATTCCAATAGAGATGTTTGCATCTATGGAGGGATGGAAGCACAGGGCCCAGAGGGTTCTGCACTACCACAGACAAATAAGGGTGTGATTACACTATTCCAAAAAGTAAGGAAATTAATTGCAAAAAAAAGCTGTTATTCCATTCACTGGGGTTAAAGTGACAAATACAGGAAGATTTGATGTTAACACTCCCAATCCTAACACCCCACCCCCTTCCTGCAGGCAGCAACAGGAAAAATGTATGATTTGACCTCTGTTGATCACCCCATTCTCATGTACTGTACACATCTCAGTTTATTTACTGATGGAATGGGGTGAGTGTTAGGGTTGACAACCCCAAGGCACACCCCACACCTGATTTGCAAACATGCAGGAGAGGCCAAACTATAATGTTTTTCCTTATTACCTCCTGCAGGGTAGGGTGAGGTGCTAGGGTTGGGAACCCTAACCTCACAAAACAGAGTCATCAGTGAGGTAAACACCAAGTCAGAGAGGTCAATAGGGAGCAAGACAGGGGTAAATAGAGAAAAGCCAAAGACAGTAAGTGTAGGGATGGAGCTAAAAGAGCTAAGACCACAAACAAATTGAGGGTGGTGAGTACCAATGCCCATAGTCTGGGTAACAAGCTTCCTGATTTAGTGGCCTTGATGGAAGAGGGACACTTGGATATTGTGGCAGTCACAGAAACATAGTACATAGAGAACCATGACTGGGATGTCAACATACCAGGGTATGCAGTCTACAGGAGGGTAAAAGAGGAAGAGGAGTAGCTCTCTACATAAAAGAAGGGATCAAAGTGACAGAACTAAAAGGTAAGTGTGGAAGAGAGGAGGCACTGTGGGTCACCTTGGAGACAGTTAATGGCACCACAATCCACATGAGAGTTGTATACAGACCCACATCTTAGGGGGAGGAAATGGACAAATAAATGTTAGAAGACATCCTTAAAATGGCAAAAAAGGGGGATATTGTGTTGATGGGGGAGCTGAATATGCCAGATGTTAACTGAAGCACATATGCTGCAGCCACATCTAAGAGCAGGGTCATTCTTGATGCTCTGCAGGGAGCATGCTTCAGATAGCTAGTGTTGGAACCCACTCAGCAGGGAGCAATCTTACACCTGGTACTCTCAAATGGAGATGGTGAGAAGATCACAGATTTAGAAGTGGGTAGCCATCTGGGAACCAGCAATCATCAAACAGTGTGGTTCACAATAAACACATCTGTAGATCCAAGCATTACAAAGACAAAAGTACTGGACTTTAGAAGGGCTGATTTTGGCAAAATGGTTGAGTGCCTAAGGAATGCACTAGCAAATGGGCAGGAAGGAGGGGTAGAAGAACAATGGGAGAAAATCAAAACTGCCATCACAGAGGCAACAAGTCTTTGTGTGAAGCAAATAAACAAAACAAAATGAAGTAAAAAACCACTATGGTTCTCAAAAGAGGTGGCGGAAAAGGTTAGGGAGAAAAAGATAACATTCAGGAAGTATAAGGAATCACAGAATGAGCAGGACAGAGAACTGTATCAGTTAAGACAGAAGGAAGCAGGGAAGGCATTCAGAATAGCAAAGGCCCAAACTTAGGAAAAGATAGCCAACTCTGTTAAGAAGAAGGAGTAAAACCTTTTATAGGTAGATCAGGGAGTGAAGGAAGACCAAGGTAGGCATAGTGAGACTTAATAAAGGGGAAGGGAAGTGGTCAGAGGATGACAGTAGAAAAGCAAAGAAACTGAATGAGTAATTTTGCTCAGTATTCACAAAAGAATAAAAGGGGGTGGTACCTAAACCAAACAATAGAAGCACTCAGTATGGGGTATCCATAATAGTCCTTTCACAGAAGAAAGGGTCCTAAGAGAACTCCTAAAACTCAGGGTGGACTAAGCAATGTAGCCTGACAGGATTCACCAGATAATTGTAAAAGAAATAAGGAGAGACCTAGTGACATTACTGACTACCCTTTTTAACAAATCATGGGAGGATGGTGTGGTACCTGAGGACTGGAGGAGGGCAGATGTGATTCCTCTTCACAAAAGTGGGAGCAAGGCAGAGTCAGGGAACTACATACCTGTTAGTTTAACCTCAGTGGTAGGGAAAATTATGCAATCACTTCTGAAAGATAGAATTGTTGAATACCTAGAGGCCAGCAGGGCACAGGACCTGAGACAGCATGGATTCACAGCAGGAAGATCATGTCAGATGAATCTAATAGATTTCTTTGACTGGGTGACCAAAGTAGTAGGCCAGGGAGAGAGGCTGTAGATATGGCCTACCTAGACTTTAGCAAGGTATTTGACACAGTCCCACACAAAAGATTAATAAACAAGTTAGCCACCCTGAGAGTGGGTCCCAGGGTGATAGCCTGGGTAACAAACTGGCTGACCAACAGGATGCAGAGTTTAATAGTAAATGGAGTACACTCTGAAGAAAGGGTGGTTACTAGTGTGGTACCACAGGGTTCAGTACTAGGACCTCTCCTCTTTAATGTCTTTATAGGAGACATTGCAGTGGGCCTAGAAGGAAAAGTATGCCTCTTTGTAGATGATACAAAAATCTGCAACAGGGTTGAGTACACAAGGGGGGGGGGTGGAAGGATGAGAAGGGACTTGGCAAGGTTGGAGGAATGGTCAAAATATGGCAGGTTAGATTCAGTGCAAAAAAGTGTAAAGTAGTGCACATGGGAAAGAAAAACCCGGGGGAAGAGTACACAATGGGGAAGGGCACTAACAGCAACAAAAATGGAAAGGGACCTAGGGGGAATTAATATCAGATGACCCTAAGGAAAGCAAACAATGTGAGAAGGCAGTAAGGAGGTCTGGAGGGATACTGGGATGCATAGGAAGAAGCATCACTATTACAAAACAGGAAGTTGTTATCCCTCTGTACAGACAGTTGGTGAGACCCCATTTAGAGTACTGCATGCAGTTCTGGAGACCCCATCTCCATAAGGACATAGACAGGATGGAGGTGGTCCAGAGGAGGGTAACTAAAATGGTGCAGGGTCTGCAACAGAAGCCATTTGAGGACAGACTGAAAGAGCTTAATATGTATACCCTTGAAGAAAGGAGGGAGAGGGGGGACATGATAGAAACATTCAAGTACTTCAAAGGAATCAACAAAGTCCAAGACAGGAGCATCTTTGAGAGAAATAGATGTGCAAGATGAAGGGGGCACAATTTGAAGCTAGAGGGGGGACGGCTGAGGGGCAACATCAGAAAGTATTTTTTCATGGAGAGGGTTGTGGATGCATGGAACCACCTTCCTGAGGAGGTTGTAGAGTCAAAAACAGTGGGGGAATTCAAGAATGCATGGGACAGACATAATGCAATTATAATGAACGGTAGAAGGAAGTAGGCTGTTGGTTAACTAAAATCTGCAGCTTATCCAATACATAGGTAATGGGCAGACTAGGTGGACCAAGCAGTCTTTACCTGTCATCAAAGTCTATGTTTCTATATTGCTACTGTTGTTGTTTTAACCCTAACTAGTGCATTAATAAAGTTTTTGCAATGAATGTACATATATATGACAGGTTAATACACACTAAAGACTATGTAGAATACAATATTTTTGCAGAGATAAAAATAAACTCATTTGAAAATACAGAGATCACAAAGGAAAACCTGACTCAACGTTAACTTGACTTCTAAGTAAAATAGCTTACCCTACCTGGGAACTGATGAGTTATAGCAGACTCAGGCATGTGATGTTACAAGTTTAAAATCCCAGACACAACTGATCTCTTATCCAGCAGAAATACCTTCGACTGGCCAGTCCATATATACACACATCACCTGACCTCTCCATCATCACATCCTGTCTCATCCTTTGAACTGCAAGGACCATGGACCATATTTTTAGAGCCCTCCTAAGTCCCGCAAGTGCAGAGAAAAACTGGTGCAAATGTGTGTCCACTTGTGGAGCTGCAGTTTTCCCCACAGCTATAGAATTTTCAAAAGTGGGGTAAGTTTGTTACAAGTTCCTTGATTTGCACCAGCTTGTGGTGGTTGTTTCCTCACAGCTACAGAAAAATGTCATAGCTGGTGGGACCAGGTTTAACATCTCCTGCAGCTGTGGGGGACTGAAAATACCAATCTCAGCAGCTGCAAAGATTTTGGTCTGCAGCTGGATTACAGACTGGGACTTAGTCCCAGTAAGTTTTGAAAATCAGGCCCCATCTCTCCTACAAAACTAGAAAAAAACAGATTTGTGTATTCGTTTCAGCTTACATTGTTATCCTGGCCAGCTGCACAGCTGAAAAAGTCTTACTCGGCCTTGAACCTGTTTACATTGAAAATGGTCTTTTTTTTCTGTCAAAACAATACAAAAGCTTTTTAGATCAAAAGACTTGTGCTACCAACATCCACTTGTTCTCAAAGAGACAGCAGATCTGAAAGAAACTGATCAAATTTCCCACATGACTTGAAATATTTAGCAAAGAAATAGTAAAATAAAAAGAATAAAAGAAAAAACATTTCTTGGGTGTTACATCTGTTACAAGTTTCTTATAGTTTAGTACCAGACTATTGTTAGAGAATGATTTTTCCATGGATTCAAAATTGCATTGTAAGTCTTGGACAGACTGTTTTTGGTGGGCTGTCTAGCAAAATCTACAGCATCATCTGCATGCAAACGAACATTTTAAGTAGAGGGGTGAAGGCTACACTGCAGGATCCAACTGGAAATGGAATGTTGCAACTCTTCTGGGCTGTCCTGTGTAAATAAACTGTAAAAAAAATTAAATAAAAATCAACAACATTGCTGGTAGTTGCTGCCATTTTAGGGTCCACACCTCCCAAGTGGAGTCTGTGGGCCACATAGTCAAAAGTTTGCACCTCGTGCTAAGCATTAGTGCTTGCACTGAACACATTTTGAGCTTGTTTCCTATATTCAGGGAATAGCGCTGCACTTTTCATTAGTGCTCTCTTGCAAAGTCAGTATATTCATCACCAAAACTGGGTAGCAGTGACATTCATATCATGAGCAGCACGACATTCAGTGATACAGAACTGTACTAACAGAATAACACAGCAGGATAGACCTGCACAAATACCACCAATAAAAAGTAGGTCTTAACCTGGGGCAAACCCCAGAAGTGGGGAAAGACAGCAGAACACACATACACAGGCAGCTGAAAACAAAATGGCTCATACTGTGTACGTGATGCAGCTGGTTATGCAAGATCAGGAGAAAGCCAATGCACCGCCAGGCACAGGCCCCAGAGATGCTCTGCTGCAAACAGCCAGTACTGTCCATGAGTTATGTTTGAAGTCCTCAGTAACAAACAAATTGTGGCCTGGTACAGGTTCAACATGCTCATGATCAATATGAGCAACATGATAATTTCTATGTGTGTTATTGCGCCAGATATGGACTTGCTTTATTCATTGTTTAAGAATGTTGCTATAATTGATGCACTTATATTATGTTTTTGATTGCTGTGTATTATGCCTTGTTGTACTGTGTATTAGTCCTTTCTGTCCAGGACCACACTGAAACTGAGCTTGCTCAATGATGTTATGACTGGTTAAATAAAGTTTTGATAGATTGATTGATTGATTGATCATGCAGCTGTGTGAACTGCTGCATTATGAGTTCCAGACAGACACCCAGCACAACTGCTCTATGTCCACAGAGCTCAAGGTGACAGCATCACTGTGCTTCCTGGCTACTGGAACCTTCCAGACACTGGTGGCGGACACCACCAGTATCTCACAGTTTGTCACCTTGTGCCTGTTGGGCCAGATCCTAAATGCACTGCAGACCCATGGAGGGTGTTCATTATATTCTCTACCACAGCAGTAGAGTCAACAGCAACCATGCAACAGTTCTTTTGAGTTGCACACCTACCAGCTGTACAGCATGCCATTGACTGCACCCAATCCATGTTGCCATCCAGGCACCCATCAGTGATGGAGTGGAGGCCAATGTGAATAGGAAGTGGTACCATTCCATCAATTGTCAGGTGGTGTGTGATGCAACAGGGCACATCATCAGTGTTCTGGCATGGTTCCCTGAATGTACCTATGATGCCTTCATCTGGCACAATTCCATCCTGTGCCAGAGGTTTGAAAGTGGGGACATACCTAGTGGGCACTTCATCAGTGAATATACCCCAAAAGCCTCTCTCCCCTTCCCCATGTTGCAGATGATAACACTGACCCAAGCCCTCTGCCTACATAGAGTACAGTGCATATCCTCTGTGTGCCTGGCTCCTCAGACCTGTCCTATGACATCCATTACAGAAGACAGGTACAATATGACATATCACTATATGCAACATCATTGAGCATGACTTTGGCATGCTCAAAATGCAGTCAGGTGCCTTGATCATTCTGGTGGTGCCCTACAATACACCTCTCATAAGGTGTGTGGCATATTCTTTGCCTGTTGCATTTTAGACAACATGGCACTCAACTATGGGATATGCTTGCCTATCCCAGAGGAACACCATGCAGTGGATGTTGTGCCAGAGGTCCAGTGGATGCAGAAGCAGCTGGACAGGTATAACCACAGGATGGCCAAGAGGACACAGGAGTAGAGTCCAACTCATCACAGACCACTTTGCACCCAGACAGTGAGTACATACCACACAGGAGACTGCAGTATGTTCTGAAAATGTATTCTGTAAATAATAATTTTCATGAAATAATAAATATAAGGCCATACAGATGCGGAAGGGGGCTAAAGGTGGCTGAAAAGAAATAACGTGTCATCCTGACAAGTGGGGGATTAAATGGGACTGAAAATGGGTGTGTGGCTAGGCAGTCAACCAAGATGGCCACCTAATCTTTCACTCCATCTGATGCCCTGCTAATATGTGCCAAAACTGCTGTCTAAACCTATCTTGTGAGCAATTAGATGACCTAAAAAGTTAGCCACTTACCTGCTTAACTGATCAGTGCAAAAATTGGATATCCTGCTCCAGCCAAGCCACAGTTTGCCACCAATGCCATTTTCATTCCCCTCTGTGGTGCAGCTAAGCACGGGAAGCAAACGAAATGGCAACAGCCACCGAGGAGACAGCAGACAGCAATCTGAAAGAGATCAGATACATGCTCCAGCACCTGATGGTCAAAATGTCTAAACAAGAACTGGCCAAACAAAGCATTAATAAAGACATTATCAAGATTTCACATCAAAGCAATGCGGTGGAACACAGGATCACCAACATGGAAGACCGTACAATCCGACTGCTCACACACATCTGAGATCAAGATTGCACTATTCAACACATGTGGAACATACTCGAGGGTATGGAAAGCTGGGGAGCAGAAATAATCTGCAGTCTGCGGCTTCCTGGGGTAAAGGATGTAGCATCCTAAGTTTCCCGCAGCAGACCCTGCCAGACATAATGGGGCACAAATGAACAGGCCCCTGAGGATAGATAGGATCCACCACTACTTAGCTCCCAAGCCATCTCCAGGAGCTCAGCCCCGTACTATCCTAGCCAGTTCTCTACAATTTCAGGACAAGAAGTTAATCATGGACCTGACTATGGAAAGACAAGAGCTCCAAGGGGTCACCTCACTAAATTTTCACAGCTTACTCTCTCACTCTCTCAGACTGCTGCCGGGCCTTCACATCAGCAAGAAGTGCCTGTGCAGACCTAGACCTTCAGTGTTCCCTCAGATGTCCTGCCACACTCTGGATCATGGTGATCAGAGTTGCCATATCATTTGACACCCTGGAGGTGACTGAGGAATACCTACAAAAGCATTGGCCAAAACTGGGCATGAAGAGATATCAGTCCACCAGTGCCAGCAGATAAGAGACACTAAATCTCAACTGATGGATACCACCCCAACCCTGGAGTACCAGAAAGGCCATAGAACAGGACCCCCTACCCACCTAGTGAAGAGGAATCCTGGCAGATCCCACACAAGCAAAAAAATAGAACTGTCTGCGAAAGGCTGTGGAGGCTGTGGAGGGCCAAAAGAAGGAAATATCTCCCAAATGCATTCCCAGAGCTGAAGCCACAGTGCCAACAACTCCAAAGACTCTTTGGGTTCTCCTCCAGGCCCACTGGGGAACAACTGCTTTGCATAACTACTACAATATGATCCTGTGACCATTCAGCCCTGCCCTCTGTCTCCTCCAAATTTACAAATGGCAGAACCTGTGACTCCCCAGTCCAAGTCCTGGGCCCAAGCCATGACCGCAGCCCTGCTCCCTGCAAGTGGATCCACCAGCACTGATGATGCCATTGCATGGGCCACAGAAGGTGACCCAAATACTACAACTCCTCTAGTGGACTGAAAGACTGATGCAGTTCATTTTTCAGGGACTCAGTTCATAGTCAAAAACTCATTGAGGACAGGTCATCATAGCAATCTTGTGTTGCTTTTATCAGGACCCTCTCCAATTAAGAGCCACTCTAAAGCACCAATGGCTCCTATGACTGTACTGATTTTAGAATGCACTAGTTGCACATCCCTGCTTTAAGACTATGCCTTCTAGCCTCTGGGTCCCAAGTTAAGTAAGTGGATCCAGGAAACTACTACAGGTTAATGGCATTAAGTAGTGAGCTACCTGCAATCACTCAAACTGCTGGCCAGTCCCTCCATGTGGATATAAAGGGCCTATATTTTGTATTTCTCTCTTTTTTTTTTTTATGTTCTCGTTTTCCGCTCCCCGCTCTCAGAGCCCTGCATCCTCAGGAGTCACCAATGGTGCCTACCTTGCTCTTCCTTGACCTACCTTGATCCTGCAGGTGATTCACCATGAAGCCTTGGCTTGCCCCCAGGTGGGTACGAGGAGAGGCCCAACACCCCGTGATCCTTATTGATTTCATCAGGCACCCAGTAGCAGGACAGGCAGGCAGGAATCATGAGGTCGCACAGGCGCTCCATCTCCCCAGCACTCCGAAAGAGTATTTTTCCCTGTTCTAAGGGAGTGGCATGAGTACTAATGTCAGGGCATCTCCACTGATGTCCACCACTCCCAACCATCTCTGTATGCTCCTGTGCTTGCTATGCCTCTGGCATTTTTACCACAGGCCAGTTAAGCGCCTAGCATGTACCCCCCTCCCTCCTGGGAGAGAAGAGCTGTCCTCGAATGCTCAATCCTCTCCCTCCTCTGCTGACCCCTGATGGCCCAGGTTCATTCCCAAACCAGGGCCATCGGTGTGAGGTGTGGCATCCGGCACCTCACCCCTCAGCACCATCGGGCTGACTGTATTTCTCTTTTTAACTATTAATATTGAGGAGGTTGCCACCAGTGAAGGTGGCAATCAGCTACAAGGCTGACTCTTGAGGTCCGTGACAGAGATAAGGGGGCGAGGCTCTCAAGCTGTTTTAAATAGAGCTTCTCCTACCTACATTGAACCCAATTACAATTCAAACATGGCATGATGACCCAGCCCGATAACAGGGAGCTATGGAAACCCACTACCAGAGGGTTTATCAGACTCTTGAGGCACAAATCCCATTTGATCTAGCAACTGCAGTACATGAGTAATTATATGATATGGATTTATGATGCTGGTTTGACAATACTTTCGTCGACCAGCATCACGGCAATGGCATTTATGGCAACTGCAAGTTGCAGTTGACATAAATCCTGATTGTCTCCAGGTCCTTCTTTTTATCAGGGGGCCTTGCCCCCAACCCCCCATGTGGGGGGCTCTGCACCCAGCACCCCCCATACTAATGATTATCAACTCCAAGTTGGAGTTGATTCAGGAACAGGGTTCAGGACTGGGAGACAGTGTGCTTCTGTCTCAGGTGCACCAACACAGTGACCTGTCAGCAAACTGCTAATTTTGTCAACAGCGACATAGGTCGCTGTGTTGATGTCGCTGTTGGGGGGCATGCCATATGGCATGAGGAAAGGGCAGGATCACAGGTTTAGCACTAAGGTTAATTGCTCAGCTTGTAGGGCACATAACCCCACCTTCTGAACTTCAGACAACCCGGACCTCTTAGGGTAGAGCTTATAGTGGAATCTGAAGTGTTTATGCACCCGCTTCAGCACTCTGTAGGTGCTTGGGTACATGGAATGCCCACTTCAGTGTCAGAGAAGTGTTTTGTGGATTTGGGGGGGGAATTGGGGGAGAGGAGGGCGGGGTAAAGGGCTGCTTTATGGGTCTATGTTTGAATATAAGTTGTGGTTTATTGCTACCTAGTATAATGGTCTTTATGGCTTTGAATGTAATTGTGCAGTTGGGGTGAGATACTGAGAATGTACCATGGATGCTTGCCAATGCTGGGGTTTCTCACATATACCTAAGGTGGGGGCAGACAAATTGGAATTTATTTTTTTTATTGAATGGAACTTAACTTTGTAAGCTGGAAGGGCTGGGAACTAAACTCCCCGGTCAAAAGGAAGAGTATGACATTGAAACAGCAAAATTACTACAGCAAAAGTCATTATAGCGACAACTGCAATGAAAAGGGTAACAAGAACAACTCAGCTCAGTACAGGAAGATGGCAGCTAGAGCCAACAAGATGCTGGGGTGTATTGTAATCTCATTCAGAAATAAGAATGTGATCCTGCCACTGCACAGGTTACTAGTCAGGCCACATTAGGAGTACTGTGTGCAGTTCTGGTGTCCCTTTCTGAAGAGGGATATCAGATTGCTGAAGGGGGTGCATCGTAGGGCAACTAAGATGATCCAGGAGCTGGAGGGCAGAACTTAGAGAACATGCTGAGTGAGTTGTATATGTACACCCTGGAGGAGAGGATGGATTGGGGGGATATGACTGAGACCTTCAAATATTTGAAGGGGATCAGCAAAACTGGCACAGAAGGGATCGTTCAGCTGAGGAGAGGAAGGGACACCCGAGGGCATGGTCTCAGGTCGGAGGGTGGAAGATACCAGAGAGAGAGAGAGAGATGAAGAGGCATTTTTTCATAGAGAGGGTGGTGGAGAAATGGAACACTCTACCCGAGGAGGTGGTATCCTGTAGCACAGTGAGCAGTTTTAAAATGGCATAGGACCAGGTGCGAGGGGGGGTAAAGGTGAGGAGAGAGGAGGGGGGGCAACTCCTATATAAGGGTGCTAGCTGTGCATTCAAGCTTGACTAACTTGATAGACCATAAGGCCTGTTTCTGCTGACAGATTCAAATGTTCATATGGAAGCTCGATCCACTACTGCTGTAGGACCTGCAATTTAAAGAATGACTCTACAAAGAGGCGGAGGCTTAGTGGCAGGACAATGATAATGGGGAGGTGTCAGTGCCACCCTATGGGAGGCTTTAAAAGATACTCTAAGAGACAAAATAATGGCCTATGCTGCACACCAAACCTGGATCAGAGAGGCCAAACAAAATGCCCTAGAGAAAGAACTGAAGACAGCCAAAGCTGCTTATAAGGCGGAACCAGCCCCCCTCCCCCTCAAATCCTTGCAGGCCAAAGTCACTGGACTAAGGATCTTACTAAACAATCTTCTTTCACGAAAAGCTGAATTGGCTGTTTGCCAAAAATGTAACACTTTTTTGGAAGAGGGTGAGAAATCTAGCAAACTTCTTGCCTACCACCTAAAATGTAGGCAAGCCAGCACCCTTATATACTGTCTTGAGGACTCTGAGGGCTCCTCTGATGGCGACTCCAAACACAACAGCAGAGTATGGCAACAGTTTTACACCAACTTGTATGCCTCACCATTCCTGCCACAAGCCACTGCAATAAGGCACTTCCTTAGAGAATTACCAATTCCTACCCTCCCACCAGCTCACGTGGCTGAGCTAGACCTCCCATCCCCTGGGAGGAAGTAGTACAGAAATCAAGGTACTGAATCCACATAGAGCGCCAGGAGTCGATAGATACCTCACAGACTTCTATCATCTGTTTGCACATGAACTCTCACCTTATCTAAGGGTATTCCAGTAGTCCCTCACTGAGACTACTATCCCACCCTCCATGAGGGAAGCTATACTAACAGTGCTCCCAAAGAATGGTAAAGACCTCTCTCTTTCAGGCAGTTACTGACACATCAATACAGAGTTTAAGGTGTTGTCCAAAATAAAAGGGTACTCTCAACACTAATCCATCTGGATCTGGTCGGGTTGTAAAAGGAAGGCTGGGCTCAGATCACCTAAGAACCTTACTGTCCCTTATCTATACAATCCAGCACAACAAATTACCAGCAGTAGCTCTAAAGGTGGGTTTAAAAAAAGCCTTTAACTTTGTTGAATGGCAATACTTACTCCCCACTCTAGAGACAATGTGATTTGGGACCCAGTTTCACACTTGGATTTGAATCCTTTATTCCCCACCCTTTGACTCAGTTTTTTACCAATGGTCTTCATTCTGAATCATTTTCCCTTCAGAAAGGCATGAGGCAGGGCTACCCCCTCCCCTCTCCTCTTTATATGGCCATAGAACCCTTGGCTATTGCATTGAGAATACGCCCACAAATCTGAGGGATCCAGGTTAGTGATACTGAATTTACCACATTTATCTGTGTGGATAACCTAATAATTACCCTTTCAGGTGCTCAACAGGCCGTTCCACACATATCTCCCCACTTAATTCCTTCTTACAGATCTCAAGCCTCCTGATCAAGCAAAGCAAGACAGAGGTCTTACCTCCCAATTTGGCATGCAAGACAGAACTCCTAGCTAGTTCATGCTTTACCTGGGCCGAGCATGATACTATATGCTTAGGAATTAATCTACAAACGGGCTATAACAAAATGATAGCTATGAACTTGAATCCTCTACTAGATGTCACCAGACTCAAACTGCAGTGGTGAAAATCCCTAAATCTGTCTTTGACATGGAAAATTGATGCTATCAAAAAGATTATAGCTCCTAAATTCCTCCACGTTCTGTCGCAGCTACACATCAAGATCCCCCAAGTCTGGATCCTCAGGATACAGTAGATAGGTCCTAGGAGCCTTATTGTGGGAAGGGAAACCACCTTGATACAGAAAATTAAAACTGCAGGCCTACTGGAGAAAGGGAGGATAGAGTCTCCCATTGTTCCATGCCTACCATATAGTTTTTACCTCTGCCCAAACTGTAGACTGGTTCCAGGGAGATTTGAAAGCTAGCCCACTCTAGCTACAACTGGAAGCCACCCTGGCAGGAGGGCACTTCCCATTGGTGCTCCTGAGTGAGAAGTATGCTATGCCATGGTATCTGCCCTCACCCATGGGGTTATCCATAGCATACTGAAGAAAACTCCATGTTTGGCTCAAAGAATCCCCAAACTCCAAGGGATGGCTCCACCTCTGGGACAACCCAGTGATCTCCATTGGAGGACTCCCCCTCCCCCTCCCCATTAAAGGCCCATATGGAAGTGACAGAGCATATATCATGTTAAGGACTTGGACTCACTAGTGACCACACACATGGACTTTCACAGGCAACAGGAAGTGCTTTCTCCTACCTCAGAAATACTTTTGGTGGTATCTCCAACTTCGGAATGCTATACACAAATTTCATCAGGGAAAACCAAGTACACCCTACCACACACACACCACAAACCCCTTGTATCTCTGGACCTCCCTAACCAAAAACAGGGTGGGCATCATATACCGTGCCATCAGGGATGCATAGTTGGATCCCACAAAAGTTGCTAGACTCCTCTGTCAGGATGAACTAGGCATCACCCTCTCAGATTCCCTGTGGAACAACTGCTGGTTTAGACTATGTAAGGCCTATTGTAGAAAATTAGAAACAGAAACATAGACTTTGAAGGCAAATTAGGACCGCCTGGCCCACCCAGTCTGCCCATTTCCCTACCTATTGGATAAGCTGCTGATCCTAGTTAACCAACAGCCTACTTCTTCCTAACCCCCCAAAGAATTGCCTTATGTCTGTCGCATTCATTCCTGAATTCCCCCACTGTTTTTGACCCCATGACCTCCTCAGGAAAGCTGTTTCATGCGTCCACCACCCTCTCCATGAAAAAATACTTCCTCACGTTGCTCCTGAGATGTCCCCCCTTCTTTCTTCTTTCACAAACTCTGATCATGCCCAGCTAGTCACCACTTCTGGTCCCAATTACAAAGTGTCAAACTGTCCAACAGAGATACCTAAATCATCTACAGTAGATTCATGGATAACTACTGTGGGAGTGATGGCCAAAAGTAAGTTACTCTGCAGATGGAGATCCAGCCAGTTCCCTTCAGTCTTGGAGTAGATGCTAGCAATGGGTCATTTGGCCACATATGAGAAGCTTTCAAGCTTTGCTGACTCCATCCTGAGGAATTACTACAAGGTATGGGCCCCCTTTCTAGATTCAGAATAGAGTAAAACAAGGCCACCCTGGTTACTACTGGTAACCCATTCAGATACTATGAATCCTTAAGAGATAACCTCTGTATTATGGCCTGTATGTATCACTACCTCTCACACTAGGTAACTGTTTGTGGTTGAATGCAAAGTTTGAGCTGTATGTTGTCCTTTTTGAATTCTCCAGCCTTAGTACCCCAGAGCTATAGTTTTTACCAACTCCAGCCAATCTCGGTTATGGAGACAAATATACAATAATTGTTAACCTAACATGCCTGAGAAAAGGGGTACAACACTTCACTAACACATATACATTATCAGTCCTCAGTTAAGGCTATAGATTTGTGAACCACATTGTTATCACTGGGCCAGTTAATAACTCCACAGACTGATTTTCATCTAGTGCATACTGTTCATCTGGACTATAGTAACAGCACATGAAGGGCTCATGAGAAGCTATGATTTGTCCATAGCTCGGTATCTACACCAGCAATTATTGTTGAGGTTTTTATTCCTTGTATGTTGTTGGCTGTGTTTAATAAAAATGATTGACTATAATAAGGGGGGCTGAAAACAAATAATGTGCCATCCTGGCAAGGGGAGTTTAAAGAGGGCTGAAAAGACATAAGATGCCATCCTGGCAAGAGGAGAGTTAAAGGCTGAAAAATAATAAAGAACCATCCCGGCAAGGAGGGTTCAAAGGGGGCTGAAAATAAACATTTTGCCATCCTGTCAAGGGAAGGTTTAAAAGGGGCTGAAAAGAAATAAGACACCATCTTGGCAAGGGGGAACAGAAGTACTGTATAACGCCAGTCAGGTAGAGGGTGGGGAAATATGGGTAGTGTCGGGGTGTGTGATGACACATGTTGGATAGGCCTGGGGTGGGCAATATGCATCCCAGGTGCATTCCTTACCACCTCCCCTGAAATGGACAATGTGCTATTGCCATATACAGGAGACTAGGGTGTCCTCAGCTATGCTATGGAGACAAGAATGGGGATGGTGTTAACTGCCCACAGCTATGGCTTCACAAGGTACTGATACTGCTGAGGAGCAAGCCATGGAGAGGGTTGTGTGGTGTCCTGGGCATCATGGGTGTGCTGGGCATCCAGATACCTGTACTGCATGGAGTGCTGGTACACCAAGGCATCTGCTGTAGGGTGATGGTCCTCACAATGGAACAGCCAAGGCCCTAGCCAGCTCCCACAGTGCCTGACCCCTTGGCCATAGTCTTCAGAACAGCAGCTCACAGTCTATGAAAGCCAGCAGACATGCAGGAAGACATGTCCTGCCCCTGTCCAAGTATGGCAGGCATGTGTTATTCATGGCATGTGTCTGCATGCTACTCAGCACACTGCATGTTGTTCTGCAGCTTGTGGCCTATGCATGCCAGTTTTGCCTGTACACAACCCTGTGCCCCCACGCCTGTCTGCAGCAGCTGCCTATTGTTCACTGCCCCTTGCTGTCACAGTGGACTATCTATTTGGACTGGTTCTGGCTGCACCCTTGGCCATTGTGTGGCCTGTGTTCACACCGTGGTTGGCGCTGCATATTGGTGTGACCAGGGCAGCACAGCAGAGGCTGGGCTGCTGGGATTCACCTCAGAGGCAGGGCAGTGTCTGTGTCAGTGGCAGGGGCCCCGGAGTTACACAGCATTGCCTCGGATTGTGGTATTGTCCTGGGGGGCAGGGCGGTGACTATACTGGCTGTAGAGTCATGGGGTGGCAAAGCAGTGGCTGTGCCAAGGACAACGGGTGGGTACACTGCTGCGATGACAATTCCAAGAAGGAGTGGTGGCTGGCCCCATTGGTAGGGTGTCTGGCAGGGCGGGCAACCTCTCATGATTCATGGTGGATTTCTCTCTCCCCACTTCTCCACAAAGGTTTACTCATCACCCTCTTCATTATTCTCCTCTCCCTCCTCCTTCTCACTGGAGTCTATATCCTCCACAGTACAGGAGGGCAGCAGGGCAGCCACCACTGTGATGGACCCAGGACATTTGGGAGGGTATCCACTATGATGGACTGAGCTGTTGAGAGAAGAGAAGAGAAGAGAGATATATAGCAGTGTAATGTACATACCAGTGTGCTGACCATAGCAACATGCATGCCCAGCATACTGTGTTTCCACATCAATGCCACCTTTGCAGTGTAGTGCCCATACACCCCAAGCACCATACATACCTGTACCCCATCACCAGTGATCACACAGATGATGACACACATGTGACACAATAGAGGATTACACCACAGATGGGCAAAACTAGAACACATGGATACCATCAAATGGCCTACAACCAATATATCACACATCCAACAGTCAAGGTCTTTCAGGGATGTCAGTGGCCTGATAGCCAAGCCAGTGCAGCAGACAACATGGTATATTGGTAGAGGAGACCATGGAGATACACACATGGGAATATTACCTGCAGCTATAACAAAGTAGTCCTGTGTGTTCCCAATAACTATAGCATTGAATGACTAGGGCTTCCTGATTGGTCTGTCCAATCCTGCAAAGAGGTGCACCATGACAGACAAGACATGCAGTAGTAGTGACCTACAAATGTTATGTGTCATGGACCATGCAGGATACATGACTATGCCTACAGTTGGATGGGTGCACATGCCATAGATCTGTATATTGCAACCTGCTCCTCCACTGTTCCTGTCTGTCTGGGTCCAAGATAACCTCACCCCTGCACATAATAACAACGATGCTGTATGCATACATGCACTGAAACACACACACACGTCCAATGTGATTGTTCAAATGTGGTCACTGACTCACATGGATGTGAAACATAGAAACATAGAATGTGTTGGTAGATGGGATTCATATGGACCATCAAGTCTGCCCGTGTATACAAATGCCACCTCCCAATTCGGCTGCTGTCTTAAGTTTACCACACTGTCTGTCCCATGCCAGCTTGAATTCCATGACAGTTTTTGACCCCTCCACTCCCGAGCAGATGCCATTCCAAGGTTCCACCACTCTTTCTGTAAAGAAAAAACATCCTTAGGTTGCACTTGAACCTACCCCCTTCAGGTGTGTGTTGTGACCCCTGGTCCATGTACCATTGTTTACCTGAAGGGGATCCTGTGGCTATACCTTGTTTATACCCTTCAGGTATCTGAAGGTCTCCGTCACGTCCCCCTCATCTCTTCTCTGTTCCAGGCAGAACATGTTAAGCTATTTTAGCACCATTTTTTGTCCTTCTCTGTATAAACTGTAGTCTATCTATGTCCTTCTTTAGGTGAGGCCTCCAGAACTGGACACAGTACTCCAGATGAGGCCTCACCAAGGACCTGTATAGTGGCATAATCACCTACCTTTTTAGGGCTGCAGTAGGCGTAGCCCCTGCAGACCTACTGCATTGAAAGAAGTACTACATCATTCCTTTCGAACACACATGATGAAGTGACAAAAAAAGTCACCTCTGCTTGGGAGCATTCCACACTTGCAGTATTTTTTTAGGGCTGCAGTGGGCATAGCTCTGCAGTGCTTTTACAATGAGTGACTAAAAGGACTCCACATTCCTTCCAAAAATTTAAAGAATCTGGACAAAGTTTCACACTGCAGTTCTAAAAACAAACACTCCCACAACCGCCCACTGTGCACTGTACTGCCCCCACCCCTCCAGTCCCAATTCATGTCTCAGACTGGAGCAGACTGAGCTGCAGAGCTTTGTGTTTCATACAAAGATGTCCCAGTCTCCTACATACAGCAGGCTCTGCGACCTGAGAGAGAGAGAAAGTGCACAGATTTTTTTTTTTACTAAACTTTTTATTTATAGTTTTATACTAATACAGCACATCTGCAGTAGATAAAATACAGGAACTGAGGTATGCAGGTCTCCACATTGGTTGTACCGGAAATTGTTCAGGACAATAACATAAGATGAAAGGTCCAAGCAGTGGGAGTTCCACCAGAACTGTAAAGTCAGGAATAAAGTCTGAACTAATTATTCCATAGAACACTGCCACTCTCACCCTCAGATTAATGCATCTGATCAATAAAGCCAGGATATCAGATCGATTGTAGGAATAATAGCTAATTAACTGAGAAGCTATAGTCAGGTCTATCTATCAATGGTCCGTGCTCAGTTAAGTTATTTTGTTACCCCATATACTTGGCAAAGCATAACTACCTGCTCTATGGGTTCCATCACATACATCTAGGAATTTTAAAAGTTCACAAACTGAATAGAGGAAAAACCTCCCTCTTTAAATTAACTATTGCCCTCAGTTTATAATAGATCTATTACTCTAAGATCAATTAAGAAAAATAATGGAGCAACAATTATCAAAATGTTGGGCCAGTGCAGTGGTGCTGAGGTTTGAGGCACTGAACACCACACCTTGCGCCATTCCAGCAACCCATGTTCAGGAACGGGCATGGGCCACTAGAAGTCAGCAGGGGAGGAGAAGAATCAAACATCCGGATGACTGCTCTCCTTCTCTGGGGGGGGTGGGCTTTCAATCTCAGTGCCTGTTCGCCCCTGGTAGAGGCTGGGGGAGAGGGCGCCAAGCTACAGCAGGGTGGAGATGGGGGCAGGCACTTGGAGTTCCATCTCCACTAGCTCCATTGCATCTCCCCCGGCTCCAGGGGAAAGAAAAATCAAGAAAATTTGCTGACCCCCGTCAATGAGCTGGCACTGGTGCCAGCCCCTTCTGACCACTTAAGTTCAGCTGTCGGCAGCCCCACCTGGGGGGGGCATCCCCGAGTATAAGTATGAGGTAGGCAGGTCTCCAGAGCCAGGTGAGCTCATTTGCGGGGCTTGGGGGTGTCTGGCAAGCAAAAATATATAGTGTATATCAAAATGTTGCTATTAATATGCAAAACAGAGCATTATTTCAAATGTAGATCTAGTTAAACTTTATACACAGATCTCAGAAAACATAAACCCCAACAAAACTTCACATCACTGGTAAATAGTAAGGTCTTTACCAGCATTAAAATATCTTGCAATGAAGAAATAGAGCTTTTTCCCTTTGTGGAGACCCTAGCTTTTCACCCTTCATCATCCAATGGGGAATCAGGAAGATTTAGTGAATCCAACAGCTTGTTCGAAAATTGTGCAGTTGAGGTAGAGTCAGTGAAGATACGCATTTTAGATGCATGTCTAATCTGCAGTTTAGCAAGGAAATTAAGTCTGGCTTCAGTTCTGTGCTGCAATAGCTCTTTTTTTAATCAACTGCAGTTCTTTCTTTCTGGATTGTGTTTGGGCAGAAAGGTCCAGAAAAAATGCCAGGCGACTGCCCTCCCAGATGATGTCTCCTCATACCCTCGCTGACTGGAGTAGAGCTATCTGAGTGTCTGGAGAGAATAGTGTGGCAATCACAGTGAGAGGCCTCTGCTTTGGGTCTCCACCCGATTGGGGCCTCTGAGGGATTGAAAAAACTTTGAGGACCTTTATTCCAGCATCTGATGGCAATAGGGTGAGGTCTTGAAAGATCAGTCGGGTAACCGCCTGTTGGATGTCGGTAGATCCTGCAAATCGAGGTGGGAAGTCTACTATATGGATATGTGACTGCTGCTGAGCATTTTCCAAAGCTTCTATTTTTTGCTTTAAGGTAGGAAAGATCATGCACATATACTGCATTTCAGTCTGTTTGATGGGAACCAGACTCCATAAGTTCTTTAATAGCTGCAGAATGTTCTTGCAAGTTTGTTTCATTTGCCAATAATGTAGCCGCTACTGTAACCAGCAATTAGTCTCTTCACCCGTCGCTTGAATCTTACTTAGCATAGCCCCGATCTGTGCTGAAGGTAGGTCATGTGTTGCAGGCCTGCTGGATGTTGAAGGGCCCAAATTTTTAGCTGAACTCGGAGAAGTGAGAAAGCCATCCATACTTTGCGAGGTATGCCTGTGATCTTTTTTCAGCCCCATCTTGTTACCGGGTCATTCTGACATATTTTGGTGTTATTTTTTAGTCATTAGATGTAGAAAAAAGTGAAGTTTTGGGGTAATTATTTAGATAAGGAATCAAAACTGTCTCAGAGTGCTGCCACCGTATCACTGCTCCACAGCACCCCCCTCTGAGTGACGGGATTTACTAGATTGCTACTTTGGCTAGTCTGTTAATTTCAGTTGTTCGGAATTTAATTTTCATCCATGCGTTTTGTTCCCCGCTTTCCCTCAGCCTACCCATTGCTCTTCTCTGCAGGACATCTGAGCTGAAATGAATTCCTTTGTTTGATGTCTTGTTTATCATGCCAGTCCTAAGCTGAAGTTTAACTAAGAACCCCCAACCTGGAGACGTTGCCTTTTTCTAGCCTTTCTATCATTTAGAGCCAATTGTAGCCTACATGCTGTGGAGTGGTCGAAATCCTAATTCATAGTTCACAGGTAACTAGCAGCCAGTTACTCTGCAAATCACTGGGTTTAGATAACAGAAAATATTTATAACTTTCTGGGGCTTTAAACTAGGTGTAGCACAGGGTGCGAGATTGCCTGACCGTCCAAAGTTTTAAAGCTGCCTTGAAAACTCATTTATTCAGCCTAGCGTATTCTGATTTTTAATGCCGCTATTGTGTTTATCGATTTTAACTTGCTGTATTTTTATCTTTTGATGTATTTTATTAATTTCTTGTTGTACAAGCACCTTGGTTTTAGAAAGGTGCTTTTTATAAATAAAGATTGAGTTGAGTTGAGTTGAGGGTCATCCAGCTCCAGGCAATCAGTACAGCATACCTGACATACAAAATAAATAAATTAAAATAAAAATGGTACTTTAACGCTGCTCTGCATGGGCACCACAAGCACAGATGTTTGTTTCCGATGGTGAAATGTAAATGGGATAGAGGATAGCTGTGTGTTTAGTATAGAGGGGGACTGTCCCAGGGAGGAAGTTTTTAATGGAGGCTTTCTGGAGTTGCAGTCTGTGTCTCAGTTTACCTCCAGGACAATGGCAGCTTATTTAGCGGCTTCTATTTAGATGTAGCACAGGGTCGCCCAGCTACAGACAGTCAGTGTAGCTCACAGTACTTTCATACTCCCCCTCCCCATTCTCTGATTGCCATCCCCATGAGGGCCACTGATGTTATTCTATTTCATTGCTATTTAAATGTCTAGATTAAAAGCATTGCTGACACCGATGTTTGGGTCAACTCATGGCACAAACTTTTCAACATTTTGGTAACTCTGAGCTCCCACTTTTTCGAGTGACATGACATTCATGGTCGCATTTTAAATCTAGGATTTGCAGCTTGATTCCCACTTCAGGGCAACTTTTGGGCTAGTGTAGTGTTTCCGAGCTGCTTTGCTGTACTACAGCAGGTATTCACTTCATTTTGATGTTTCTACTGGGATTTTCTTGGCTCATGAACAAAGTTTGTTGTGAAGAAGCTTCTTGGTGTGGCTATTTATCAGCTGTCAGTGATGGCTTTCATTGTACTGGTTGGATGCCTATGTGCGACTTGAGCAGTCTGAGCATGAAGCAGGAAAACAAATGGGAATTGGGATGCCCGGGTCACATTAGTTAAAGAAAATGGACTCGGGCTTCTCGTGCTATTTCTTGTGCCACTCAGTGGTGGATGAAGTGGGCTCAATCTGCTCTGCGAAGCGATTCACGGAGTGAAGGTGGATTCGAGGAGTGCTCTGCAATGCGAAGCAGAGTACTTCGCGTTATAATGAGGAACGCAAAGTCCATTGGAAGAAATGACTTCACGTTACTCCACCTCCCCAGGCCACTACTCTGCCAATTTTAAGGCGAAGTGCATTACGGGCAGTGCACTTCACCTCACTTCGCCTTGTTTTTGGGCTCCAAAGTTGAATTTTGCAGTGATTCATGGGATTTCAGGTCACATGGGCTCTATATTGATCTGCACAGCCTCAGTTCATGATAGTATGAGTAGGAAGGAGTAGGAGAAAATGTGCTCTGATAGCTATCTGTGATAGGAATCTTGTAAAAACTGTTTAAAAAGCATTTTTCTTTTTTTTTGTGGATCCAACTTTAGTTCATCAATTGTAGGAAACCCTCCTGTGCTCATATCATTGAGCGTTTTGTTTTTGTGTGGATTTTGAATGTTAATACACAACATTGAGTGTGTGTGGTGAAACTGCTTTGGGGGAGGGGTGTATCTGTGGTGTAGGTAGATTTAAGTTGGAGAAATAGTGATTTCTTTGTTTTTTGGTTATATTTTTGTTATATAACTCACTGTGTTAATGTACACACAGTAATATTGTCAGTAATAGTAGAAATGTTCTTGCTGTTTGTTGTGTGGATGTGGTGCAGCAGTTCATAAGTTCAGGTTGTTTACATCACAAATTTACAATACGTAACATGGCATAGTACTGACCTTTTGCATTTGCGACACATTCCTCATTCAGCATTGTACACAAACTGTTCCGTGTGTGAGTATGTGTGCAGTGTTGTATGCATCAAATAATACACCTTTTATTGTGCCACAGACTAGTGTAACTGCAAGCGCAGCAGTGTGAACCTGCTATCCACTGCAGCTGCCTGATTTTGTACTGCAATAGTGGTATCTATTCTTAGTTTTGCTGCTTGTAATGCAGTAAAAATCAGCACTGTCTGTATTCAGTGCTGCCCCCCACCCCCACATTCTAAAGGTATTTTTTACCAGATTGGATTGTTTTTGTGACCTCATCAGCACCACTGGTTACTGAAGTTGTTTTAATTCCATGACAGTCTCAGAGTAGTCTCTTATCTGTTGCTGAAGCCACAGTTGTTTATTTGGCTTCACATCCAGCGTCCCTCCAGTCAGAGAGTGAATGTATCAAAATCTGAATTTGGTTATAATATTTGTGGTTGATCTCCCAAAATGCCTGCAAAGAGATGTGCAAGCAAAACTGTTTCTTGCCATGGCAATGTTGGCAGTAAGATGGTCTGTGTGAGTGGTAGTAGTACGCAGATGCAGAAGTGCATTGCTGATGTGAGGAAAGGTATTTCTCCTGCAATGTTTTTTACAGCCCAATCAGTAGCTTCACTCATAATTGGAGGAGATGATGTTTTCCCAGCCAGTGGTGTTAGTATTGCTGGTGTTAGTGGTGGTGGAGGTAGTATTAGTATTGTTGCGTCAAGTTCTAATTCCGACCAGTGTACCGTTTCCAAAAATATTGAGTGTGAAGCAGAGCAAGTGAGTGGCAGCGTAGATGATGTCATAATTCCCAGTAACATCCCAGTAACTGAACCTGAGGATTCTGATGATCATGTCAATGATAGCATACAATGTCATATTCTGTCCACCATGGCACTTAAAGTCATGCATTTTCCTTGCAGTGATTCACAGTGTGGTGAAAAAATATCAAGTGATGGTGGTGTAGATGCTTATGACGAACATGATGAATGTGATGATGATGATGATGTTGCTGTTGTTGCAACATGCAGTACACATGCTAGCATCCAAGCAGAAGATGTGAATGTGTGAGACATTGATGAATTTGATGATGATGTAATTGACCCCAGTTGGGAACCAGAGAAAAAGAAATTAAAAGTGGCTGTGTCTGAGTCTGTTTGTAGGAATCTCCACCCCCCATGTAAAAACTTGTGATCTTCCGGTTTTAGTTGATGATGATGATGATGGCCCAGTAATTAATATGATAGGTAGTCATGGTGGTCAGCTGCATTGCAGGTGTGCAGTGCCCGAAACATCACGTGCCCCCACTTCAGTGCTTAAAATAACGGTCTTAAATAAGCCACATCATCATGGACATGTTAAAAGCAGAGCATCACAATCCCTTGTTTTGGATTTTTTTGTTCGAGATGCAAATGATGATTCAGTTGCAATCTGCCAGGTTTGCCATGTGCGTGTGAGTCGAGGTCAAAAGGGGAGCCATCTGGGCACAGGAGGACAGCATACACATCTTAAGAATAGGCACTTGGCACTGTGGACCCAGCAAAGCTGGCAGCTAATACCACAGTGGGGCATTCACCCACGCCACGGCAACCATAGCCAGCATGTTATCCCCTTCCATGACTGTTAGCCCAGTAGGAAATTAAACGCGTCAGTACGCGGTAATAAGAGCAGAGGATTACTACAGGCATGATGAGGTGGAGGACCATAATGACTTTGAAATGTTGTCCAGTGCTGGTGAGAGTAGCAGTTTTTGTGGTGGTGGTGGTGGTGGTAAATGCAGTATGTCTAGTGCAAGTGGTACATCAACCCTGGTTGGCAAATCTGGCAAAATAACATAATTTCTGGGTTTGTCATCATCACCTGTGCAACTGTCTTCATCAAATGTCCACACTACACACCCTGCCAATGCCATTCATCACAGAGCACAACCATTTGTGGTCAACACACCATGTGTAAAACGTTTAAGCCAGCCCATGTTACAGAGTGTTTTTGTGCATAAGCGGAAGTACCCCCCGAATCATACAGTGTCACATGAACTCAATGCTGCTGTAGCAGAAATGCTGGCAATTGATCTTTTGCCCTTCTCCTTTGTGGAGAATTCTGGGTTCCGGCAGTTTGCTGCATGTGCCTGTCCAAAATAAAAAGTCCCATCCAGGACATACTTTTCTACCCATGCTGTCCCCGAGTTGTCTGTGTCCAACTCAGTAAGACATGCCCTTCAACATTCCTCCTCTCCATCCATCCATTTAAGTATGGATATGTGGACAAGTGGCAAAACAGCGGGGAGTTCATATTTGTGTATAACTGCACGCTGGGCGCAGGTGGAGGTGGTTGTTTGAATAATCAGTGCAGTGTGACCTGTTCATGCACTGGTGAGAACATGTTGGACATGGTACTGACTGAAATTGACAGATGGCTAAACCCTCTGTCCCTGACAGCTGGGTTCATAGCAAGTGACAATGGGTCAAATGTGGTGAAATGCATCAAGAATGGTGATTTTTTTCATGTTCCATGTATGGCCCACTGTTTAAATCTTGTGGTTCAGGGGTTTCTGCAGTACCCTGATATAAAGAAAATGCTGACCTTTGCATGACGTATCTGCTCTCACTTTTCAAGATCTGGAAAGGCCCGTGACCAGCTGAGGCAGTTGCAGATACAAAACAGCCTGCCTCAACACCACTTGAAGCTGGAAGTTGTCACCCGATGGAACTCCACGTTATGCATGGTAGAGAGGTTGTATGAACAATACAAAGCCATCTCTGAATATCTTGTTATGCACACTAGCCGTGATAGTTCCGGGGCCTTCATGTCTATAAAGACTGAACAGTGGCACCTCATGGACTCTGTAATAACAATTTTGCTGCCTTTTGAACATGCCACACAGGCAGTGAGTGGTGAGTCTGCCTCCATTAGCCAATCAATTCCACTGCTGGGGGTGCTGAGGCAGACATTGGAGAATGTACAGCATAGCCTTGATGTTGCCGGAGACGGTGGTAGCAGTATGTTGCTGCAACACATGCTGACAGTATTCGACCAGAATCGTCACATTGTGAGCATTCAGCTTAGTAATAACTTTGCCATATTACTAACATTCATTAAAATGAATGAGAGGCACATGCCAGCATAGACTGCAACCTTGGTATTCATACCCTGGCCTAGTCATGGTGGTCTTGCTGATGTGGAAATGGTGCATCCTGGTGGCACTGGCAGTGGCTGCCTGAAACGGCCCACCACTGACATAGATGACAACACAATGGAGAAAGAACATAAGGGCAGTTTTCTTTATGAGGATGATGATGTCGTTAATGTTGGCAGGTTTTAACTGAAGTTTTTAAAAGGCGGTGTGCCCCCCAGACCACCACCACCACCGGACTGATGTTATCCACTGCCACCATGAGTCTGTCTGTCCCCTGGACCACCACCACCACTGGAACTGATGTTATCCACTACCACCATGAGTCTGTCTGCCCCCACGGACCACCACTACTGGGACTGATCTTATCCACTGCCACTATGAGTCTATCTGCCTCCGGACCACCATCACCACTGGGACTGAGGTTACCCACTGCCACCATGAGTCTGTCCGGACCACCACATCCATCAGCCAGAGACAGAAAGCTTCTTAATATGTAAACCATAAAGTGAGTATGTGTAATCATGTTTGTTATGCTGCTTCACTTCCTTCAATTGTATGTTTTGTTTTCTGTAGCTTTTCAGAGCCGCAATGGTAAAACAGATACAGTACACTTCTTTTGTTTCTTTTACAGAGTAACAAAAAAGGCTTCATCACTAAAACTCATTGGGAATGATACTGTAGCTGTACCGTACAGAGAGGAAATGATGTAATATCCATGTGAAATCCATTTTGGTAAGTATGAAGATTTTATTTCATCCGTTTCATTGTTTTGTAAAGACTGCAGCAAATATTGCACACAGGCTGTGTTAGTTGACAAGATGTGGTTTTGAAATGTAACTTGACTTTCGGGATTGAGATTTGAGAACCAGGGAGGGACACATAACAATTAAGTTGTAAGAAGTCATTCATTTCTTTTTTTAGGAAACTTCCAGATGCTTTGTTGTTCTGACAAAGTGGCCTTATCCAAACAACTTCTTCAACATTATCCCCCCCCCCGGCCGGGCTGGGGCACACATGCAACACGCAGAAGTTGTTTCATTAGATAACCATGACCATCATTAACAACCAGACCAGAGAAGGATGCAGATGAAATCTGTGAAGAAGTAACAAAATAAGAAACCATTACAGACAAACCTGCAAATATGCTTCCCACCAAAAAAAAAAAATACTTACCTTCATGTGCTTGACAGTTATCCATTGCAAATTTCTACTAAAAAAGTCCTCATTGAGCACTGAAATGTGCACACCAACAGTATCTGTGACCTGTGATACAGAACAATACCATGAGTACATGTCCGTGTCAACCCCTTCACCTACAAAATACAGAAATATGTATCTATATATATCAACTCACCAAGGCTAATATTAGTGTACAAACAAAGGGCACCCTTCCATCCAGTTGTGATGATCAAATTGCATTTGCTCGAATCGCAGCACACATTGGACCAGCAACAGTTCACTCACAGTCATCATTTTATTCTGGGGCACTGCGCACATGAGTGACTGCGCAATAAATGCTGGGCTACTTTGCATGGGCTGAAACAATCCCATTTCACTTCATTACCACTTGTCAATTTTCTAGACACAAGGCGGATGCATTTTGGGCATGCAGAAAAATCTGGGGACTATGTGCCACCACTGAGCGCATGACTGAGTGCGCCATTAATTCTGGGGGACTTTGTATGTGCTGAAACAATCCCATTTCACTTCGTTACCACCTATAAATTTTCTGCACACAAGCAGGATGCATTTTGGGCAGGCAGAAAAAATCTGGGGACTCTGTGCCACCACTGCGTGCATAACCGAGTGCGCCATTAATTCTGGGGGACTTTGTATGTGCTGAAACAGTCTCATTTCACTGTGTAACCACTTGTCAATATTCTGCACACAAGGAGGATGCATTTTGGGCTGGCAGAAAAAAATCTGGGCACTCTGTGCCACCACTGCGTGCATGACTGAGTGCGCCATTAATTCTGGGGGACTTTGTATGTGCTGAAACAATCCTATTTCACTTCATTGCCACTTGTAAATTTTCTGCACACAAGGAGGATGCATTTTGGGCTGGCAGAAAAAATCTGGGGACTCTGTGCCACCACTGCATGCATAACTGAGTACGCCATTAATTCTGGGGGACTTTGTATGTGCAGAAACAGTCTCATTTCACTGTGAAACCACTTGTCAATTTTCCGCATACAAGGAGGATGCATTTTGGGCCTGCAGAAAAAAATCTGGGGACTCTGTGCCACCACTGCATGCATAACTGAGTGTGCCATTTATTCTGGGGCACTTTGTAAGTGCTGAAACAGTCTAATTTCACTGTGAAACCACTTGTCAATTTTCTGTAAACAAGGAGGATGCATTTTGGGCCTGCAGAAAAAAATCTGGGGACTCTGTGCCACTTTTGTGCGCATGACTGAGTGCACCATTAATTCTGGGGGAGTTTGTATGTGCTGAAACAGTCTCATTTTGCTGTGTAACCACTTGTCAATTTTCTACATACAAGCAGGATGCATTTTGGGCTGGCAGAAAAAATCTGGGGACTCTGTGCCACCACTGTGCGCATGACTGAGTGCGCCATTAATTCTGGGGGACTTTGTATGTGCTGAAACAATCCCATTTCACTTTGTTACCACTTGTTAATTTTCTGCACACAAGGAGGATGCATTTTGGGCTGGCAGAAAAAATCTGGGGACTCTGTGCCACCACTGCGTGCATGACTGAGTGCGCCATTAATTCTGGGGGACCTTGTTTGTACTGAAACAATCCCATTTCACTGTTACCACTTGTCAATTTTCTGCACACAAGCAAGATGCATTTTGGGCTGGCATAAAAATCTGGGACTCTGTGCAACTTTTGTGTGTTCTGTGATTGTTGCTGTGAGCTCATGATGTCCTACTAACATTTTACAATTAAAGCAGCAATGCAAGAATGTCCTCACAGTTCTGAACTGTACTTTTTTACGCTACTTTATATTGCCACCGCCACCACTAGTTACCTCTGAGTCGTGACTTGAATGATACGATTCTTTTCACAACTTCTGTCTGCTTTACTTACTTGACTACTTTTTTCAAGTATGAAAAAAAATGAGCACGTCTTCCAATATTGTTCGGACCAGGTTTGTATTTATTTGCAGATGCTTTTCAATAGCTATTGTTCCATGGTGTCACAAAACACTGCCTGATGCATAACTGTTAATTAACAACAAAAGTGATATATAACAACTACTTGATGTGATGGAGGAAAGCAGAGGAAAACAATGACAAAGACCTGGTCAGCACCAATTTAAAAGAAATACTCCTTTCATTATTTCACACATGAAAAAAGGTAGTACAGCAGACTCAACTACTGTAAATTCTCGTATCATTCCAGTCAGTCAGGATGTAAGTAAAGGAAGTTGTAACATAGCATTAAAAAATATAGGTCAGAGTTATCAACAGATTGCTGCACTGCTGCTTTACAGAGATTCACCACATTACATAGTTATGGTGATGCACATAAACTAATATATGGAGGCATTACTCCCACTGGAATATCTCTTGCTCTACGGAGTGCAATATATTTCTGTGAAAACCACCCATAATTTCATTACAGTGAGTCACGTGATGGAGGAATTACCAATTAGAAAAGCCACCCACATTCTGCCACCCTTTCTCAGCAACATTAGGACATGATGCTAGGGGGAGCGCAGGTGCATGCTCCACTATAGTGAATGTCCGGCAGCTCTCCCAATGTTTCTTTATGCTATAAGATTGACTTTGTGGTGAAATGGGGATGTTTCCACTAATAAGGCTCTTCTTACTGGAAACGTGCCCACACATTTCACCACAAACTGACCATTATAACATAAAGAAACATTCAGAAACCTGCCAGGCAATTGGATATTCACTGTAAGGAGCACGCACATGTGCTCTCCCTGTCATCACATCCTAATGTTGCTGAGAAGGGAGGCAGAATGTGGACAGATTTTCAGAACGGGAATTTCTCCATCACGTGATACGCTGTCATGAAATTATGGGTGGTGTTCACAAAAATGTATTGCACTATGTGGTACAAGAAAGATTCCCCAGAAGGGAAAATGTGTATGACAAAACAATAACAAAGAAAAACACACAAAAACAGTACAACACAGTAGTGGGGTGGGGTCAGGGGGTGGGGTGGGGGCAGAAAACAATCCCCATACTTACTATGGCTGCGGGATGCTGTGGTGGTCCAGCAGCAGGTGCAGCATTGAAAGTATTTGCTGCTGCTGTGCTTCCACTCTGTTCACCTGCTGCTCCAAAGCACTGAAGTGCTCATCATTTTCCTCAAGCACTGCCCACACCAGGCCAATGTCAGACTGGGTTGCAGGGATGGTGGCAGGGTCCACTGCAGTGGGGAATCCAGGTAGTGGGGCTGGTGGTGGACAGGGTGATGCTGGTGGCTGTGGTGGCAGTGGTGGTGGTGGTGGAGCAACTGCTAGTAGCCCTCCTCCTCCTTCTGCTGCGATGGTGACTGGGAGGCACAGATCCCACCCCAGCAGCACCCTCGGCCACTGCTACGGAAGGGCCAGCAGGTAGATGCCTGGCCCCTTCCATGGCAGCCTTCCACTCTGCCCTGTGGTGATTCAGCATGTGGGAGTGCTGGCTACCAGTCCCCAAATGTATCCAGGGGGGCCATAGCACACCAGCATACCACACACATGGCACTCCTCCACTGTGCTGTCTCCGCACACACAGTTAAAAGACTCCCAGACTGAGGAGTTGTGGGGGGGGACCAGACACAGTCCTCACACATTGGGCACTAGTCCCACTACCTACAATTTCTGGGGACACCTCCTGTGGCTGTGGAGGTGGTGGAGGGGGTGCTGCTGGAGCCCCAACAGCTGCAGCTAGTGGTGGTGGTGGTGGTAGTGGTGGTAGTGGTGGTAGTGGTGGAGAAGGTGGACACACAGCAGCCACCAGTGGCATTGGTGCTGCTGCTGCTGCTCCTGTTGCTTCAATGAGGGAAGCAACACCGGCCAGGAGTCAGGAGTGGTCCAGCATGACATGACCACCCCGCCCCCCCCACGGGTCCGCACTCCTTCCCTCATACCATGCCCATGGGCCAGTGACTCACCTTCTCCTACATCCATCCTCCTGAAGTCCACGGGCTGACACACACACACACACACACACACACACACACACACACATACACACACAGTAGACACACACACAGTCAGTCAGTCACACACAAAACAAAACAAAACTTATACAAAAAAATTCACTAAAAAAAACACAAATACAATACAAAAACTAAATAAAGAAATAGCTTTTAAAAAAGCTGTTTGTTTTCTTCTGGCACTGAAACACAATGAAAGGCAAGCAGTAACTCCTCTCTGCTCGCAAATGCTTTCTCCCTCTACAGATGCAAAGGAGAAAGTGAAACTGCTTCTGTGACTCACTTCCTTCCTGCCTGGTTAAAGCATGTGACTTACAGCACTGCAAGCCATGTGATGTGCCTATTTTCTTCTCACTTCGCCTTACTTTGTGTTAAGGCATAAAGGCAACACTAAGTGGTAATAATAATAATGTGAAGTGAGCACTTTGCAGTATCCACTTCATGTTGTGCTCCGTGGGACGCAAGTGTCCACCTGGCAATCCACTTTGTGGCGGATTAAAAATTGCTGCATCTCTAGTGCCACTGTGCTATCTTCACAGAGCCAGGAAAACAAGACCCAAAACCATAGTTAGGACCTATCCTTTTGTTGCTGTAATGTGCAGTCTAATCTGGTGTCATGTGCCCTACAAAATTGCTAGCGTTAATGCTCACCCCACCAAGCCAAAAACCCTGAATATTCCATCACCTTATAATTCATTTTCTCTGGCACTGCAGGGGCACTGCTGCTTACTAATAAAACCAGATGAGGTTATAAACAGGAGTGATCTAGACAATTTGGTTATTAGGGCATTTTACTACCGTTTGGATGTTCTCCACCAACCGACCAGGGACAGGAGCAATAGGAGGGTCCCATAAAGCCCCGTATGCCCAGTGCATGGAGCTTGCAGCTTGCAGACAGGAGCAACATCATTCATCTTCATCAGGTCCTTGAGTTGTTCTGGCGGCTGATCTGCGCTTTCACTGGGGCAGCCCCACAAGCCAAGTTGTACATCAACTGGGATCTGTATTCAGTAGTTAAGCTGGTTAGATGGTTCCAGAATCAACATTTATATTCTGCCCACACACAAAAAGCTACTGTTTCTCACCCCATACCTTTGCTTTTACTAAGCTAAAAATCTAGCATCAATGAGATTTCCTCAGGCACACATCTTCCATTGCATTTTTCTATCACGGTATATAGTATAGTATTGTAAGACTAGATCACACAGCAGAATTTGAGAAATATTGACAAAACACAACAAATCAAAAATACAACTTTATTTGTCCATTTAATAAAAGCACTGTCAGACTGGCTTAAAGCATTTTGTTTGAATGTGATCTGGCTTTCTGTGTTTGTTTCTGGAGAAAAAGAACACGCTGAGTTTTCACCAAGGTAGCGATCCACACTTTTTTTGTCAACCAAGTCTGAGACACCGTTGTACCTCCAAATGAGAATACCCATATACTGCATGCAGAATAAAAATATATATATATTATTATTTGTTGGCCTGGGAGTTCAGAGATTAATGCAAAAATCTGTTTGTTTTCTTGCAGGTCCCTAGATATTTTGAATCTGGCCTGAGCCAACCCTGTATTTGGTAGATTTTGTATAGCCCCTTCCCAACCTTTGCTCTTATAGGCTCCACAGAATGGGTTACTTTAACAGACCTAGAGAATGTGAAAACAGAGCTGCAGGAGAAAGTGGGAATTGACTTCTTGGGCATGCTTTGTTTTTCCAGAGACTCCAAAAATTATATAAATGTTAGTTTTTGACAATACCTGAACCGGAGCCCAACGGAGGGGATTCATGTTGCACTTGAAGCATCTCTGGCAGTGTGATGCAAAAGACTCACAATTCACCCTGATATTGCATCCCTCACTAAATCTAGGAGTTGACAGTTAAGTAAAAAGCTAACTCTATAATTGCGAGGCAAGCAAAACTGTTTTCCCAGTGAAAAGAAAAGAGATACTGGAGAGGAATGAGTCTTTGTTTTATATATATATATACTATGGTTTAGTTTAATAAATCATTGACTGTAGCCTTCAACATGAACAAAAACCTCAAAAGGTGGGCTTTAATTAATCATTGGGTTTAAAGATGTGATACACTGAGGAGTTGTGTTAGATGCGGCGACTTAACCCCACATCTTCAATTTCTATTCAAACATTCAAAAGCCCTCCACTGCAAGCAGTGAAAGACCATCAGTTATTTCCCTTTATTTTAGTGTATTTTATCTTAGTTTCTTTTAGTGGCTTGCCTGTCCCTTTGTCAGAGTAAATCACTCCCAAAATTACTCTCTGAATACCTGCATCTGCTGTCTAGCCTAAGCATTATCCAATGTTGTACTTTCTCCTTTTTTTATTTACTAAGATGTGGATAAGTGGTATGATGTGAGAGAGTGTGGAGAGACTAGAGATGTCTAAAAATCCCATTTGTCTGTCCACTGGGGGAAGGGACAGTCCGACCTTCGGTTATTCCACCAGGGGGTGAAAAGATTGTATATGGCTTGTGTTCTATATTTATATGATACCTGCACACACACACACACACACACACACACACCCTGCAATCCTGATAAAAATGTGTATTGTGGTTCCCTTTTAATTCCAGTGCTGCCCCTACCAGACCAGTCTGTGTTCCACGTAGTTAACATTTTATTTACCCAGCCTTACCCTTACTTCATTCCCATCTGCTGACCACTCTGCATACCTCTTGGTGGTATATGAATTGCTCTGACATATGGCACCTTGCAAGGGTTTGTGCTAAACAGCATTCATAAAACATCTTACCATAGTGATACAAATATTGAAACAGCTAAATTCCCTACTGAACAGGTAGCAGTACAAAGAACAGTTCCATTTGAAAAATCAATATAATACAAACATATCTGCATGGTATACAAGAGAAAGTCAACAAGTACATATTAAATCCCTTGTGTGAGTCGTCCTGCCCTTCCAATATTGCACTGCCATGCAATGTTGGAATTGTGTGGCACATCACTCTGTTCCACCAGGTTGTGCCATGCAACTCCTTTGAATATGGGGGCCCAAGTGTACGTCAGAGAGACTGAGAACTTCAACATGCTCAGGAAAGCCATCAGAGCCCCTATCTCAACTGTCCCTGATTAGGAGGGATGTCATTTTACCCCCTCAGGTGCCTCTTGCCCAGAAGGAAAATAAAAATAAAGTGGCACTCTAAATGTATGCTATTGAGCAATGCACCCGACAAGACTATTTCTTGTTGCATTCTGGTTCACTATTAACCCTACAGGAAGCACACATGCAGTTTTAAGTAGCTAATTAAATGAGAAAAAAATGCTTCTCAATTGATCAGCTGTAACCAGAGTAATAAAAGTCATCTGGCCAGTGTGTTTTACAAACTTTTTCTAAACTTTCACAAAATTAAATTGCTGTAATTGGATAGTTTATATTTTTGTCATCATTGACTTTGTTGTGCTCTGTGTGTGACAGGTCAGGTCAAGAGGTGTCAGCTTGTCTGCCACACAAAGCAGTAAATTAATTTACAGATCACGCAGTTGTGTAATGCTTATTTTCACCTGTGTCCGTGACTCATGTTGCTGTTTTAAACAGAGATGTATTTTGTTAGACACAAGCTGTACCCAACAATGTGTTACAGATGTATTGGAGAATCTGTCCAGTCTGTCATTGACAGTAATAAACTATTTTCTGAAGATTTTAAACTGAGGAATTCTAATACCTTTCTCTCCTTAATAAAACAAACAGCTGCCTCTAATCAAAGAAACTTTGGGAGAGTATTTGAAATGTAGTAAATGCAGCCCATCGAGAAGTTCAGAAAACACCCTCCTTCCCCAACTTAGCAGAAGTAGAAAGAAAGTTGAGTTGACCTGGAAACATAAGAAGAAGCAGATAGCACTAGGGAATCACATCAAATTATATTACAAGGGGCAATCCTATCACCTTTCTAACTGCCTGCAAGTGCAAACTCATTTTATGACCTTTGGACACAACTATGGTGATGCGGTATCTGCATTTTACCATCAACACTAGCACGGGGCAGCCATAATCCTACATTAGAAAAAGTTCTATCAGTGATTCAAAAAATAAAACATGTCTGATGTCTTTCTTTCAGTCCCCCCATCCTGAATCAATTATTTTATCCTCTTGTAAGGAATAAGCAGAGCATCATGTTCTCAGATACTATAATACTCACAAATTGCATTGAGTAGATTCCCATAAATATAGGGGTGGGATATTCAAAGCAGTTACACAATGCGTAACAGGGTTGCACCTCTGCAATTGCGAAATGCACCGGAGAGCGATATTCAGCGGCAGCAACTGAGCAGCGCAAGTCACCATAAGCCAATGAGTAATGGTAATGTATGCATGCACAAGTGCAGGGGAGCGTAGCCATGAATATGTGGTGTAGTGCAATATTCAACACCAGACAAACGAGCGCAAGTGGAGAAGCAAATGGGAACTGCATGGAGCAAACTTGAGCCTATAAAAAGGGAGCAAGCAGAGGAAGGACACTTGCACCAGAGGCGAGCAGGAGAGAGGAGATAGAGTGGCCAGGCTGAATGGCAGGAGTGGTGCAAGACAGTGACAAAGGCAGTGAGGGTGAGATGCAGTGAGAGAGAGGTGTGTGTCAGAGTGTGTGTGTGTGTGTGTGTGTGTGTGACAGTCAGAACCAACAGCCAGAGTGTGTCCCTGTGACACCCAGCACAGAAGGGGCAGCACAGGTGTCCTGACAGGTGGGAGGTGGACGCCACAGTCCACAGGCTGCCAGCTGGGAACACAGTACGCAGGTGTGCACCCAGCACAAATGCACACGCAGGAGCACGTGGCCAGGGTGGCCTGAGGACTCTGCCACCCAGAGGGGTTAGGACAGCTGAGGCCATGGCCAGTGCCACCTTCCAGATGGAGGCAGTAATGAGGGGTGTGAGGAGGAAGGAGGCAGGATAGATGCTGCCCATGGAAAGGCCTGTCAGCGGTATGCCGGAACAGGTGGTACGCGCCTACCACCTCCGAACAATACAGTGATACAGAGATTGTGGGCCAGTACCACCTGAACCAGGCAATTCTGAGGCAGCTCTGTTTGCTGTGCAGTGAGGAGATGCAGGCACCCACTAGATGGAGCCATGCCTGATGGTGGAGACAGAGTCATAGCTGTCATGTGCCTGCTCACCACGGGTGCCTTCCAGAGACCAACAGGGACACCACGAGGCATAACCCAGTTGGCGCATCATGCTCCTCACACAATTCCTCAATGCACTGCTGCCACATGCTGTGGAATACATCCACTTCCCCAGCACACAGGCAGAGCATACAGTGAACATACAGGAGTTCCACAGGGTAGCATGTCGCCTGGCATGCTAGGGCCGTGACTGCACCCATGTCAGTATCCGCACACACCACCTTGCCCAGAGGGGTAGCCTACATCAACAGAAAAAGGGCTGCCCCAGTGTCAACTGCCAGGTGGTGTAGAGTACTCAAGGAGTGCATAATCAATGTCTGTGCCACACACCATGGGGAAGCACAAGATGCCTTCAGCTTGGCACTGTGCCACAGGTTTGAGAGTAGGAACATCCCACTGATCACCTAGTAGGTGAGTATGCTGTGAATACGGGCAGCCTGGCACAACAGGGCAAGGTGTGGGGGCTGCCAGGTTAGGGGCACCACAGGGTGTGTCCGGGAAGGGTGGGGGGTGCATCAACACAGTCCACCATGCTAACCATATATCTCTCCACACAGATGACAGTGGCTACCCACTCCGGCCCTGGCTGCTCACTCCATACCGAAGCCCGTTGACCCCTGCACAGGAGCGATATAATGAGGTATACGCCAGCACATGGAACATCATTGAGTGTATATTTGGGCTGCTGAAGGCATGATCCTGTTGCCTGCACAGGTCTGGTGGTGCCCTACAGTACAGCCCCTCAAAGACCTGCATCCTATTCCTGGCCTGCTGTACACTACACAACATGGCCACTGACAGTGGGATAGCTGTCGAGGTCAAAGAGGGGAACAGCAGTGGGAACAACACAGCCACTGGGCCATGTGGCGGTGGGCAGCCCTCCCCCCAGGTGAAGGGAACCCTGGCTGCACAGGATAGCCCAGTGGCACCGGGACATGATTGCAGAGGAGCACTACAGTGCACGCAGGTAGGTGAACATGACCCCATGCATGAAATGGGGACTATGGCACGGCGCACAGGCATGTGTGGGCAAGCCCTGTGACAGGAACGGCTGGAGGGGAGCATGGATGGAAGCGTGGGCTGGGACACTGCGGAAACACACAGCACAGCACACCCCACCCACACACCCCTGCCCACACACACACACAGGCACCTGCAGGCACATGCCCAGAGGCCGGCACCAGGCATGTGTCAGACACTGAGCACCGGTGCACAGTAGCAGATGGCGCTGTGCTGGCATCATCATGCACACACCACACTGGCCAGCAGCTGGGTGGGTATACACATGGCCTGTGTCCAGAGACAACCATGGATGCCACATCTGTAGAATGCACATGCACAAGCCACACCAATGTGCACACAGGGCGGCAGCAGACAGTGGACAGGGAGATGGGCGGTTCAGGACTGCTGCATGGTTGCACGGCTACCTTAGACACATGGACAGCCCCAACGAGACCGCCCAGCAGACCCAGGCTGTGTAACGGCCACAAGGGGTGTCTGTGACGCTCCTCCAGGGGTGTTACTGCGGGAACACGACCAAGCCCTCTCAGGGGTCTGCAGGCCCCTGAACAAGCCTGCTCCAGGCATGCCTGGAATGCCCACAGCAGATCCCAGCACCGACGCTGAGGGGGTCACTCAATGCCATGACTGAGGGGTGGAGAATGAACTCCATGGGGTCTGCGGCTGACGGCCACGCACCGTGGTGAACAGTGGTGCTAGACCAGCCATGACAGCAGCAGTAAGCTGATCCAAGGCTGGGTCATGCCATCCCACAGTTGACTGTTGTCAGCCAGGAGCAGCGCAAAGTCCCTGTCGTGCTGCTCTGCAGCCTGGTGCATCTCAGCATGGAGTGCACGCACCCGCCCCACGACCAGCTCCTGTTGCTTAATGAGGCCCGCAGCAGACAGTTGTGCTCGGGCAGGGTTGGTACCAGGGGTGCCTGGGTGATGTACTGAGCCCCAGTTGGCATCCAACCCACTGCTCAGCCCCGTGCAGGTGGCGCTGCACAGCGGGCCTCTTGGGGCCTGCACATTCACAAGCGCACTACTGGCAGGCACTGCACCCGCCCCCCAACGCCCCTGTCCAACTGCTGTCGCCCCTCTCGCCACTGTGCACCCTGTAGTGCCTGTGCAGCTGCACCACCACTGCCACCACCATCAGCCGGTGCTGCACTGCTGGCAGCCATGGCTACACCAGGGGCGGTGCCAGTGGGCGAACAACCGCCACCAAAGCACCATCTGTGCTGCCGTGGTGGGTGGAGTGGCATGGTGCTCTCCCTTGATGGCAACACCGCTTAACTAGGATGATGGTCTCATCATCATCATCAGTGTTGGACCCCATCCCGATCTGTGTCTCGGCATACATGCGCCATGACTGGTGTCCTGCTGGAACACAGCCAGGACCTCATCTGCAACCATGCCATGGGCATCCGACTGGACAGCGGTGTTGAGCTGCATCCAATCTGGCCCCCGGACACCAGTTGAGGTGGAAGGATGGTCCTCCAGATCCAGGCCCACCCCCATGGTGGATACCCCCAACCCTGCCACCGCATGCTGGCACTCTGGAGCCTGAAGGGAATACAGTCACATTATTGCCACAGTCACACCAGCTGGCCCTCCGCCCCCCTGCCCCACACGCTGCTGTACCTACCATGTAGTGATGGGCTGCCATCTGTCTGGAATCCACCACCAGGCACCATCTCGATGGCACTGTGCTGCATGGTGGCCACCACCATCTCCTCCTGTGGCATCAGCTGTGGCACATCGGGCTGTCCACCACTCATGACTGCACGTGCAGCCCAGATGGCTGCCACCTTCTCCTTAATCTTGCACCTGTCTGTGTCAACCTTTTTCTTGCACTTCTGCACAGACTTCTGATGGCTGCCTTGCTGGTTCACAGCCCTTGCCACCCCTCCCATGCTGCAGACCAGGCCTCTGGGGTGCCTGTCGAAACCACTCAGCAGAGGCTCCTGGTCAAGAGTACACCTCTAACAGGGCATCCATCTCTGACTTTGTAAAGTTGGGCCCTATGCTTCCGTGCAGGTCGCGATCCTCACCATCCTCCCGATTGACCATGCTGCGTCCTGTGGGTGATGACATGTGGTCAGTGACTGCTACTACCACACCACCACCCAGTCCACTGTCCTGGCACTCCCTCAGCATCGCAGCTTACCTCTGAAGGATGCAATTCCGGTCCATGTCCTGTGCTGTCCTGCAGAGCCTTTGTGGCACATCGCATGCAAATGAGGGGATGCGCAACTGTAATGAGATGCAAATACCCCCAATGCACCATGGATAGGCTGATGAGCTAATCTACATATACCGGCTGAATATTGCATTATTGCTCATTGCGCAATGGACTTGCGCATGCTAAAATCATAGCTCAATATTGTGACATGCACAATAGGCCCAGCAGTACACATGCGCTATTGGCCTGTAGCCCGTGGTGACCACATGCCCTTATTGTGCACCTTGCATGGCAGTCCCAATATCGCAGTCACACACAGTGCACATGTTGACCCCTGACCCCAGGTGTGCCCTTTTCCCCTCAGGGAGCCCTGCACCACATGCCAGTGTGGCTGTGCCCATATCGCACATCTCTGGGGATGCATGATAGTGGTTGGCAGCGCATCTCCGTGCGAAGCACGCATCCCCAGTACGTGGGGCTCGTGCACTACAGGGCTCCATTTTGTTTCCTGTACCACAATTCAGCAATGCTGTGCTGCAGCAGTGAGAGAGCTGCAAACTGGACCCAGATCGAATTAGTGAACCTTGTGGCCTTGGTGGAACCACACACAGGCAACCTGTTTGGGCAGGTGCCCCTTGACAGGCCATGGACGGATGTGTGGCAGGAGGTGGCAGATGGGCTGGAGGAGGCCACCGGTATCCAGCGCACTAGTGAACAGTGCCACCACCACTAGGGACCTGCAATGAAGGGACCCAGAGAGCTTCAGACACCACAGGCACACGTCCAGAGGGTGTCGTGCCACAGCCAGGTAGGTGTGCATCGCTCATTTCTGTGCCCAACCAGTGTTCTGTGGGGCCGGCAGGGTGGACTTTGTAAGTGCTGAAACAGTCTAATTTCACTGTGAAACCACTTGTCAATTTTCTGTAAACAAGGAGGATGCATTTTGGGCCTGCAGAAAAAATCTGGGGACTCTGTGCCACTTTGTGCGCATGACTGAGTGCACCATTAATTCTGGGGAGTTTGTATGTGCTGAAACAGTCTCATTTTGCTGTGTAACCACTTGTCAATTTTCTACATACAAGCAGGATGCATTTTGGGCTGGCAAAAAAAATCTGGGGACTCTGTGCCACCACTGTGCGCATGACTGAGTGCGCCATTAATTCTGGGGGACTTTGTATGTGCTGAAACAATCCCATTTCACTTTGTTACCACTTGTTAATTTTCTGCACACAAGGAGGATGCATTTTGGGCTGGCAGAAAAAATCTGGGGACTCTGTGCCACCACTGCGTGCATGACTGAGTGCGCCATTAATTCTGGGGGACCTTGTTTGTACTGAAACAATCCCATTTCACTTCGTTACCACTTGTCAATTTTCTGCACACAAGCAAGATGCATTTTGGGCTGGCATAAAAAATCTGGGGACTCTGTGCAACTTTTGTGTGTTCTGTGATTGTTGCTGTGAGCTCATGATGTCCTACTAACATTTTTACAATTAAAGCAGCAATGCAAGAATGTCCTCACAGTTCTGAACTGTACTTTTTTACGCTACTTTATATTGCCACCGCCACCACTAGTTACCTCTGAGTCGTGACTTGAATGATACGATTCTTTTCACAACTTCTGTCTGCTTTACTTACTTGACTACTTTTTCAAGTATGAAAAAAATGAGACACGTCTTCCAATATTGTTCGGACCAGGTTTGTATTTATTTGCAGATGCTTTTCAATAGCTATTGTTCCATGGTGTCACAAAACACTGCCTGATGCATAACTGTTAATTAACAACAAAAGTGATATATAACAACTACTTGATGTGATGGAGGAAAGCAGAGGAAAACAATGACAAAGACCTGGTCAGCACCAATTTAAAAGAAATACTCCTTTCATTATTTCACACATGAAAAAAGGTAGTACAGCAGACTCAACTACTGTAAATTCTCGTATCATTCCAGTCAGTCAGGATGTAAGTAAAGGAAGTTGTAACATAGCATTAAAAAATATAGGTCAGAGTTATCAACAGATTGCTGCACTGCTGCTTTACAGAGATTCACCACATTACATAGTTATGGTGATGCACATAAACTAATATATGGAGGCATTACTCCCACTGGAATATCTCTTGCTCTACGGAGTGCAATATATTTCTGTGAAAACCACCCATAATTTCATTACAGTGAGTCACGTGATGGAGGAATTACCAATTAGAAAAGCCACCCACATTCTGCCACCCTTTCTCAGCAACATTAGGACATGATGCTAGGGGAAGCGCAGGTGCATGCTCCACTATAGTGAATGTCCGGCAGCTCTCCCAATGTTTCTTTATGCTATAAGATTGACTTTGTGGTGAAATGGGGGATGTTTCCACTAATAAGGCTCTTCTTACTGGAAACGTGCCCACACATTTCACCACAAACTGACCATTATAACATAAAGAAACATTCAGAAACCTGCCAGGCAATTGGATATTCACTGTAAGGAGCACGCACATGTGCTCTCCCTGTCATCACATCCTAATGTTGCTGAGAGGGAGGCAGAGAATGTGGACAGATTTCAAACGAGAATTTCTCCATCACGTGATCGCTGTCATGAAATTATGGGTGGTGTTCACAAAAATGTATTGCACCATGGTACAAGAAAGATTCCCCAGAAGGAAAATGTGTATGACAAAACAATAACAAAGAAAAAACACACAAAAACAGTACAACACAGTAGTGGGGTGGGGTCAGGGGTGGGGGTTGGGGGCAGAAAACAATCCCCATACTTACTATGGCTGCGGGATGCTGTGGTGGTCCAGCAGCAGGTGCAGCATTGAAAGTATTTGCTGCTGCTGTGCTTCCACTCTGTTCACCTGCTGCTCCAAAGCACTGAAGTGCTCATCATTTTCCTCAAGCACTGCCCACACCAGGCCAATGTCAGACTGGGTTGCAGGGATGGTGGCAGGGTCCACTGCAGTGGGGAATCCAGGTAGTGGGGCTGGTGGTGGACAGGGTGATGCTGGTGGCTGTGGTGGCAGTGGTGGTGGTGGTGGAGCAACTGCTGTAGTAGCCCTCCTCCTCCTTCTGCTGCGATGGTGACTGGGAGGCACAGATCCCACCCCAGCAGCACCCTCGGCCACTGCTACGGAAGGGCCAGCAGGTAGATGCCTGGCCCCTTCCATGGCAGCCTTCCACTCTGCCCTGTGGTGATTCAGCATGTGGGAGTGCTGGCTACCAGTCCCCAAATGTATCCAGGGGGGCCATAGCACACCAGCATACCACACACATGGCACTCCTCCACTGTGCTGTTCCGCACACACAGTTAAAAGACTCCCAGACTGAGGAGTTGTGGGGGACCAGACACAGTCCTCACACATGGGCACTAGTCCCACTACCTACAATTTCTGGGGACACCTCCTGTGGCTGTGGAGGTGGTGGAGGGGGTGCTGCTGGAGCCCCAACAGCTGCAGCTAGTGGTGGTGGTGGTGGTAGTGGTGGTAGTGGTGGTAGTGGTGGAGAAGGTGGACACACAGCAGCCACCAGTGGCATTGGTGCTGCTGCTGCTGCTCCTGTTGCTTCAATGAGGGAAGCAACACCGGCCAGGAGTCAGGAGTGGTCCAGCATGACATGACCACCCGCCCCCACGGGTCCGCACTCCTTCCCTCATACCATGCCCATGGGCCAGTGACTCACCTTCTCCTACATCCATCCTCCTGAAGTCCACGGGCTGACACACACACACACACACACACACACACACATACACACACAGTAGACACACACACAGTCAGTCAGTCACACACAAAACAAAACAAAACTTATACAAAAAATTCACTAAAAAACACAAATACAATACAAAAACTAAATAAAGAAATAGCTTTTAAAAAGCTGTTTGTTTTCTTCTAGCACTGAAACACAATGAAAGGCAAGCAGTAACTCCTCTCTGCTCATAAATGCTTTCTCCCTCTACAGATGCAAGGAGAAAGTGAAACTGCTTCTATGACTCACTTCCTTCCTGCCTGGTTAAAAGCATGTGACTTACAGCACTGCAAGCCATGTGATGTGCCTATTTTCTTCTCACTTCGCCTTACTTTGTGTTAAGGCATAAAGGCAACACTAAGTGGTAATAATAATAATGTGAAGTGAGCACTTTGCAGTATCCACTTCATGTTGTGCTCCGTGGACGCGAAGTGTCCACTTCGCGTCCACTTTGTGGGCGGATTAAAAATTTGCTGCATCTCTAGTGCCACTGTGCTATCTTCACAGAGCCAGGAAAACAAGACCCAAAACCATAGTTAGGACCTATCCTTTTGTTGCTGTAATGTGCAGTCTAATCTGGTGTCATGTGCCCTACAAAATTGCTAGCGTTAATGCTCACCCCACCAAGCCAAAAACCCTGAATGTTCCCATCACCTTATAATTCATTTTCTCTGGCACTGCACGGGGGCACTGCTGCTTACTAATAAAACCAGATGAGGTTATAAACAGGAGTGATCTAGACAATTTGGTTATTAGGGCATTTTTACTACCGTTTGGATGTTCTCCCACCAACCGGCCAGGGACAGGAGCAATAGGAGGGTCCCCATAAAGCCCATTATGCCCAGTGCATGGAGCTTGCAGCTTTGCAGACAGGAGCAACATCATTCATCTTCATCAGGTCCTTGAGTTGTTCTGGCGGCTGATCTGCCGCTTTCACTTGGGGCAGCCCCCACAAGCCAAGTTGTACATCAACTGGGGATCTGTATTCAGTAGTTAAGCTGGTTAGATGGTTCAGAATCAACATTTATATTCTGCCCACACACAAAAAAGCTACTGTTTCTCACCCCCATACCTTTGCTTTTACTAAGCTAAAAAATCTCAGCATCAATGAGATTTCCTCAGGCACACATCTTCCATTGCATTTTTCTATGCGGTATATAGTATAGTATTGTAAGACTAGATCACACAGCAGAATTTGAGGAAATATTGACAAAACACAACAAATCAAAAATACAACTTTATTTGTCCATTTAATAAAAGCACTGTCAGACTGGCTTAAAGCATTTTGTTTGAATGTGATCTGGCTTTCTGTGTTTGTTTCTGGAGAAAAAGAACACGCTGAGTTTTCACCAAGGTAGCGATCCACACTTTTTTTGTCAACCAAGTCTGAGACACCGTTGTACCTCCAAATGAGAATACCCATATACTGCATGCAGAATAAAAATATATATATATTATTATTTGTTGGCCTGGGAGTTCAGAGATTAATGCAAAAATCTGTTTGTTTCTTGCAGGTCCCTAGATATTTTGAATCTGGCCTGAGCCAACCCTGTATTTGGTAGATTTTGTATAGCCTTCCCAACCTTTGCTCTTATAGGCTCCACAGAATGGGTTACTTTAACAGACCTAGAGAATGTGAAAACAGAGCTGCAGGAGAAAGTGGGAATTGACTTCTTGGGCATGCTTTGTTTTTCCAGAGACTCCAAAAATTATATAAATGTTAGTTTTTGACAATACCTGAACCGGAGCCCAACGGAGGGGATTCATGTTGCACTTGAAGCATCTCTGGCAGTGTGATGCAAAAAGACTCACAATTCACCCTGATATTGCATCCCTCACTAAATCTAGGGAGTTGACAGTTAAGTAAAAGAAAGCTAACTCTATAATTGCGAGGCAAGCAAAACTGTTTTTCCCAGTGAAAAGAAAAGAGATACTGGAGAGGAATGAGTCTTTGTTTTATATATATATATACTATGGTTTAGTTTAATAAATCATTGACTGTAGCCTTCAACATGAACAAAAACCTTAAAAGGTGGGCTTTAATTAATCATTGGGTTTAAAGATGTGATACACTGGGAGTTGTATGTGTTAGATGCCGAGCGACTTAACCCCACATCTTCAATTTCTATTCAAACATTCAAAAGCCCTCCACTGCAAGCAGTGAAAGACCATCAGTTATTTCCCTTTATTTTAGTGTATTTTATCTTAGTTTCTTTTAGTGGCTTGCCTGTCCCTTTGTCAGAGTAAATCACTCCCAAAATTACTCTCTGAATACCTGCATCTGCTGTCTAGCCTAAGCATTATCCAATGTTGTACTTTCTCCTTTTTATTTACTAAGATGTGGATAAGTGGTATGATGTGAGAGAGTGTGGAGAGACTAGAGATGTCTAAAAATCCCATTTGTCTGTCCACTGGGGGAGGGGACAGTCCGACCTTCGGTTATTCCACCAGGGGGTGAAAAGATTGTATATGGCTTGTGTTCTATATTTATATGATACCTGCACACACACACACACACACACACACACACCCTGCAATCCTGATAAAAATGTGTATTGTGGTTCCCTTTTAATTCCAGTGCTGCCCCCTACCAGACCAGTCTGTGTTCCACCTTATGTAGTTAACATTTTATTTACCCAGCCTTACCCTTACTTCATTCCCATCTGCTGACCACTCTGCATACCTCTTGGTGGTATATGAATTGCTCTGACATATGGCACCTTGCAAGGGTTTGTGCTAAACAGCATTCATAAAACATCTTACCATAGTGATACAAATATTGAAACAGCTAAATTCCCTACTGAACAGGTAGCAGTACAAAGAACAGTTCCATTTGAAAAATCAATATAATACAAACATATCTGCATGGTATACAAGAGAAAGTCAGCAAGTACATATTAAATCCCTTGTGGCCAGTGCGTCCTGCCCTTCCGAATATTGCACTGCCATGCAATGTTGGAATTGTGTGGCACATCACTCTGTTCCACCAGGTTGTGCCATGCAACTCCTTTGAATATGGGGGCCCAAGTGTACGTCAGAGAGACTGAGAACTTCAACATGCTCAGGAAAGCCATCAGAGCCCCTATCTCAACTGTCCCTGATTAGGAGGGATGTCATTTTACCCCCTCAGAGTGCCTCTTGCCCAGAAGGAAAATAAAAATAAGAAGTGGCACTCTAAATGTATGCTATTGAGCAATGCACCCGACAAGACTATTTCTTGTTGCATTCTGGTTCACTGTTAACCCTACAGGAAGCACACATGCAGTTTTTAAGTAGCTAATTAAATGAGAAAAAAATGCTTCTCAATTGATCAGCTGTAACCAGAGTAATAAAAGTCATCTGGCCAGTGTGTTTTACAAACTTTTTCTAAACTTTCACAAAATTAAATTGCTGTAATTGGATAGTTTATATTTTTGTCATCATTGACTTTGTTGTGCTCTGTGTGTGACAGGTCAGGTCAAGAGGTGTCAGCTTGTCTGCCACACAAAGCAGTAAATTAATTTACAGATCACGCAGTTGTGTAATGCTTATTTTCACCTGTGTCCGTGACTCATGTTGCTGTTTTTAAACAGAGATGTATTTTGTTAGACACAAGCTGTACCCAACAATGTGTTACGGAGTATTTCAGGGGAAGTCTGTCCAGTCTGTCATTGACAGTAATAAACTATTTTCTGAAGATTTTAAACTGAGGAATTCTAATACCTTTCTCTCCTTAATAAAACAAACAGCTGCCTCTAATCAAAGAAACTTTGGGAGAGTATTTGAAATGTAGTAAATGCAGCCCATCGAGAAGTTCAGAAAACACCCTCCTTCCCCAACTTAGCAGAAGTAGAAAGAAAGTTGAGTTGACCTGGAAACATAAGAAGAAGCAGATAGCACTAGGGAATCACATCAAATTATATTACAAGGGGCAATCCTATCACCTTTCTAACTGCCTGCAAGTGCAAACTCATTTTATGACCTTGGACACAACTATGGTGATGCGGTATCTGCATTTTACCATCAACACTAGCACGGGCAGCCATAATCCTACATTAGAAAAAGTTCTATCAGTGATTCAAAAATAAAACATGTCTGATGTCTTTCTTTCAGTCCCCCCCCCATCCTGAATCAATTATTTTATCCTCTTGTAAGGAATAAGCAGAGCATCATGTTCTCAGATACTATAATACTCACAAATTGCATTGAGTAGATTCCCATAAATATAGGGGTGGGATATTCAAAGCAGTTACACAATGCGCAACAGGGTTGCACCTCTGCAATTGCGAAATGCACCGGAGAGCGATATTCAGCGGCAGCAACTGAGCAGCGCAAGTCACCATAAGCCAATGAGTAATGGTAATGTATGCATGCACAAGTGCAGGGGAGCGTAGCCATGAATATGTGGTGTAGTGCAATATTCAACACCAGACAAACGGCGCAAGTGTGGAGCAAATGGGAACTGCATGGAGCAAACTTGAGCCTATAAAAAGGAGCAAGCAGAGGAAGGACACTTGCACCAGAGGCGAGCAGGAGAGAGGGAGATAGAGTGGCCAGGCTGAATGGCAGGAGTGGTGCAAGACAGTGACAAAGGCAGTGAGGGAGTGAGATGCAGTGAGAGAGAGGGTGTGTGTCAGAGTGTGTGTGTGTGTGTGTGTGTGTGTGTGTGTGACAGTCAGAGAACCAACAGCCAGAGTGTGTCCCTGTGACACCCAGCACAGAAGGGGCAGCACAGGTGTCTGACAGGTGGGAGGTGGGCGCCACAGTCCACAGGCTGCCAGCTGGGAACACAGTACGCAGGTGTGCACCCAGCACAAATGCACACGCAGGAGCACGTGGCCAGGGTGGCCTGAGGAGTCTGCCACCCAGAGGGGTTAGGACAGCTGAGGCCATGGCCAGTGCCACCTTCCAGATGGAGGCAGTAATGAGGGGGTGTGAGGAGGAAGGAGGCAGAATGATGCTGCCATGGAAAGGCCTGTCAGCGGTATGCCCGGAACAGGTGGTACCGCGCCTGCACCACCTTCGAACAATACAGTGATACAGAGATTGTGGGCCAGTACCACCTGAACCAGGCAATTCTGAGGCAGCTCTGTTTGCTGTGCAGTGAGGAGATGCAGGCACCCACTAGATGGAGCCATGCCCTGATGGTGGAGACAAGAGTCATAGCTGTCATGTGCCTGCTCACCACGGGTACCTTCCAGAGACCAACAGGGGACACCACAGGCATAACCCAGTTGGCCGGATCATGGCTCCTCACACAATTCCTCAATGCACTGCTGCCACATGCTGTGGAATACATCCACTTCCCCAGCACACAGGCAGAGCATACAGTGAACATGCAGGAGTTCCACAGGGTAGCATGTACGCCTGGCATGCTAGGGGCCATTGACTGCACCCATGTCAGTATCCGCACACCACCTTGCCCAGAGGGGGTAGCCTACATCAACAGAAAGGGCTACCCCAGTGTCAACTGCCAGGTGGTGTGCGATGCCAGGGGGTGCATAATCAATGTCTGTGCCACACACCATGGGGAAGCACAAGATGCCTTCAGCTTGGCACTGTGCCACAGGTTTGAGAGTAGGAACATCCCCACTGATCACCTAGTAGGTGAGTATGCTGTGAATACGGGCAGCCTGGCACAACAGGGCAAGGTGTGGGGGCTGCCAGGTTAGGGGCACCACAGGGTGTGTCCGGGAAGGGTGGGGGGTGCATCAACACAGTCCACCATGCTAACCATATATCTCTCCACACAGATGACAGTGGCTACCCACTCCGGCCCTGGCTGCTCCTCCCATATGCGAAACCCGTTGACCCCTGCACAGGAGCGATATAATGAGGTATACGCCAGCACATGGAACATCATTGAGTGTATATTTGGGCTGCTGAAGGCATGATCCTGTTGCCTGCACAGGTCTGGTGGTGCCCTACAGTACAGCCCCTCAAAGACCTGCATCCTATTCCTGGCCTGCTGTACACTACACAACATGGCCACTGACAGTGGGATAGCTGTCGAGGTCAAAGAGGGGAACAGCAGTGGGAACAACACAGCCACTGGGCCATGTGGCGGTGGGCAGCCCTCCCCCCAGGTGAAGGGAACCTGGCTGCACAGGATAGCCCAGTGGCACCGGGACATGATTGCAGAGGAGCACTACAGTGCATGAGTAGGTGAACATGACCCCATGCATGAAATGGGGACTATGGCGCGCGCACAGGCATGTGTGGGCAAGCCCTGTGACAGGAGCAGCTGGAGGGAGCATGGATGGAAGCGTGGGCTGGGACACTGCAGAAACACACAGCACAGCACCACCCACACCCTGCCCACACACACACAGGCACCTGCAGGCACATGCCCAGAGGCGGCACCAGGCATGTGTCAGACACTGAGCACGGTGCACAGTAGCAGATGGCGCTGTGCTGGCATCATCATGCACACACCACACTGGCCAGCAGCTGGGTGGGTATACACATGGCCTGTGTCCAGAGACAACCATGGATGCCACATCTGTAGAATGCATGCACAAGCCACACAATGTGCACACAGGGCGGCAGCAGACAGTGGACAGGGGAGATGGGCGGTTCAGGACTGCTGCATGGTTGCCTGACTGCATAGACACATGGACAGCCCAACGAGACCGCCCAGCAGACCCAGGCTGTACTTGGCCACAAGGGGTGTCTGTGACGCTCCTCCAGGGGTGTTACTGCGGGAACACGACCAAGCCCTCTCAGGGGTCTGCAGGCCCCTGAACAAGCCTGCTCCAGGCATGCCTGGAATGCCCACAGCAGATCCCAGCACCCGGCTGGGGGGTCACTCAATGCCATGACTGAGGGTGGAGAATGAACTCCATGGGGTCTGCGGCTGACGGCCACGCACCGTGGTGAACAGTGGTGCTAGACCAGCCATGACAGCAGCAGTAAGCTGATCCAAGGCTGGGTCATGCCATCCCACAGTTGACTGTTGTCAGCCAGGAGCAGCGCAAAGTCCCTGTCGTGCTGCTCTGCAGCCTGGTGCATCTCAGCATGGAGTGCACGCACCCTTGCCACGACCAGCTCCTGTTGCTTAATGGAGGCCCGCAGCAGACAGTTGTGCTCGGGCCAGGGGTTGGTACCCAAGGGTGCCTGGGTGATGTACTGAGCCCCAGTTGGCATCCAACCCCACTGCTCAGCCCCCCGTGCAGGTGAGCGCTGCACAGCGGGGCTCTCTTGGGGCTGCACATTCACCGGCGCACCATTGGCAGGCACTGCACCCGGCCCCCCAACGTCCCTGTCCAACTGCCGCTGTCGCCCCTCCTGCCACTGTGCACCCTGTAGTGCCTGTGCAGCTGCACCACCACTGCCACCACCATCAGCCGGTGCTGCACTGCTGGCAGCCATGGCGACACCAGGGGCGGTGGCCAGTGGGCGAACAACCGCCACCAAAGCACCATCTGTGCTGCCGTGGTGGGTGAGTGGCATGGGTGCCTCCCCCTTGATGGCAACACCGCTAACTAGGATGATGGTCTCATCATCATCATCAGTGTTGGACCCCATCCCGATCTGTGTCTCGGCATACTGTACGCCATGACTGGTGTCCTGCTGGAACACAGCCAGGACCTCATCTGCAACCATGCCATGGGCATCCGACTGGACAGCGGTGTTGAGCTGCATCCAATCTGGCCCCCGGACACCAGTTGAGGTGGAAGGATGGTCCTCCAGATCCAGGCCCACCCCCATGGTGGATACCCCCACCCCTGCCACCGCATGCTGGCACTCTGGAGCCTGAAGGAATACAGTCACATTATTGCCACAGTCCACCAGCTGGCCTCCGCCCCTGCCCCACACGCCTGCTGTACCTACCATGTAGTGATGGGCTGCCATCTGTCTGGAATCCACCACCAGGCACCATCTCGATGGCACTGTGCTGCATGGTGGCCACCACCATCTCCTCCTGTGGCATCAGCTGTGGCACATCGGGCTGTCCACACTCATGACTGCACGTGCAGCCCAGATGGCTGCCACCTTCTCCTTAATCTTGCACCTGTCTGTGTCAACCTTTTTCTTGCACTTCTGCACAGACTTCTGATGGCTGCCTTGCTGGTTCACAGCCCTTGCCACCCCCTCCCATGCTGCAGACCAGGCCTCTGGGGTGCCTGTCGAGCCACTCAGCAGAGGCTCCTGGTCAAGGTACACCTCTAACAGGGCATCCATCTCTGACTTTGTAAAGTTGGGCCTATGCTTCCGTGCAGGTCCGCGATCCTCACCATCCTCCCGATTGACCATGCTGCGTCCTGTGGGTGATGACATGTGGTCAGTGACTGCTACTACCCACACCACCCACCCAGTCCACTGTCCTGGCACTCCCTCAGCATCGCAGCTTACCTCTGAAGGATGCAATTCCGGTCCATGTCCTGTGCTGTCCTGCAGAGCCTTTGTGGCACATCGCGCATGCAAATGAGGGATGCGCAACTGTAATGAGATGCAAATACCCCAATGCACCATGGATAGGCTGATGAGCTAATCTACATATACCGGCTGAATATTGCATTATTGCTCATTGCGCAATGGACTTGCGCATGCTAAAATCATAGCTCAATATTGTGACATGCACAATAGGCCCAGCAGTACACATGCGCTATTGGCCTGTAGCCCGTGGTGACCACATGCCCTTATTGTGCACCTTGCATGGCAGTCCCAATATCGCAGTCACACACAGTGCACATGTTGACCCCTGACCCCAGGTGTGCCCTTTTCCCCTCAGGGAGCCCTGCACCACATGCCAGTGTGGCTGTGCCCATATCGCACATCTCTGGGGATGCATGATAGTGGTTGGCAGCGCATCTCCGTGCGAAGCACGCATCCCCAGTACGTGGGGCTCGTGCACTACAGGGCTCCATTTTGTTTCCTGTACCACAATTCAGCAATGCTGTGCTGCAGCTGAGAGAGCTGCAAACTGGACCCAGATCGAATTAGTGAACCTTGTGGCCTTGGTGGAACCACACACAGGCAACCTGTTTGGGCAGGTGCCCCTTGACAGGCCATGGACGGATGTGTGGCAGGAGGTGGCAGATGGGCTGGAGGAGGCCACCGGTATCCAGCGCACTAGTGAACAGTGCCACCACCACTATGGGGACCTGCAATGAAGGGACCCAGAGAGGCTTCAGACACCACAGGCACACGTCCAGAGGGGTGTCGTGCCACAGCCAGGTAGGTGTGCATCGCTCATTTCTGTGCCCAACCAGTGTTCTGTGGGGCCGGCAGGGTGGCACACCATGCTGGGAGGGGTGCTGGAGCCATGCACCCTGTAGCCCAGGGCAGAGCACCATGTGTGTGCTGTGCCACCATGCTGCAGCTGCAGCTGCGCTGGGCCGGGGAGCACACTGTGCTGGGGGGGGCATTTGATGATGCCAGGTACTGATGTGTTCTTCTCTATGTTTCCTTCCTAGGCCCTAAAGACAGGAGGAGAGCCTGACTGGCTGGCTCTGTGGGTAGGTCAAGGCAGGCCACCGCTGAGGCACCAGCGTAGGGTGCAGGCCACAGGGGTGGTGCTGCAGGACGGCGCAAGGTGCGCCGTGGTGTGCAGGTAGGCACTGTTACATGCTACATTGTCGTACAGGTGGGCAAGCGTGGTGGGGTGGGCCATGGCCCCCTGTGCACATCGCCATCGCAGCTGTGCACTACCCGTGGTGACTGTTGCACCATGCTATGGCTATCGCACATATGTGTGGCTGCCGCAGGTGGGCTGTGGGTGCATCTGGCTGCCAGCTGTGCCGCTGCCATCCTTCCACTTTACCATGCGCTTGTCTGCCACAGTGGTGGTGAGTGGCCTATGGTTGGTGTTGGTGTGCAGTGTTCTGCATGGCTGTGGTGTGCTGAGTTGGCAGCACATCTGGACACACACACTGTGGGTGGCTGGGTGTCATCTCAGGGGCCCATTTCACCACTGTCCCTGTGTACAGTGTGTGGACTAGGGTATTCCAGACACGCAGTCATACCATGCACCCTCCTTTGTCTTAGGTGTCCGTCGGCCTGCAGTGAACACCCAGCTCCTGAGACAGATCCTAGAGGTCACCACTGCCACGCTGCAGGTGGTGAGGCTGCTGCAGAGGATGATGTGCAGGCAACAGCGCCAGGCACCGGTGGGGTGAGGATGCCTATAGGGCCCATTGGCCTGTGACCCTTATCCTTCCCTGTCCCCCCTTCCCTTGCCCTCCCTTGTCACCATGTCTAGCCCTGACCCCTGTCCCCTTACCTCCCTTCCCTGCCTTCCCATTTTGTACATAGTTTCCCCATGCCTTGGTCTCTGTCCCCTGTTTATTGTATTATTGTAAATAGTTGTGTTTTCTATCCATTGTAATACATTTTTCTATGGTTACCCATCTGTGTCCGGGTCTGCTTTGTGGCTGGCATTGGGAGCCATGCTGCAGTGGTATGCATAGTGGCTGTGTGGTGTGCCTGGGGTGGCCTGGGGGTTGTGCCTGGTGGTGTTCACCCATTGGTCAGTGGCTGTGCCCTGGGGTGGCCATGGGCTTTCTGTTCAGGTTGTGTGGCATGTGCAATGTGTGCTGTTTGCCTGTGTGTTGCCGGCTGTGGTCCAGGTGGCATGGTGCGTGCCTTTCTGTGTGGGGTTGCCGGTGGCTGTTCACCAGTGGCCACTGGTGCCACCCTGCCTCCATGCCCCACATTGGTGCACATGGGTGGGGGCCTGCTGCTTCCCCATGTGCACTGGGCAGTGTTACAGCATGTGTTTGCCGTGTCTCACTCCTTGCACCCTCGTCACACTGGTGGCAGGACATCCCGCCCCAGTGGCTTGTTCCTTGCGGTGCCTGTTGCTGGTCCATTTGTGTCCTGATGCATGCACCTCGGCTCCTTGCACATCCCTGTTGCTGTTGTGCATGTTGGATTGCTCCCTGGTGCAGCCCTGGTTGCGCTATGGTGCATCTGTGTGATATTCAGCCATGTTGCTCTGGCGCATGCTGTCTTGCACAATCTTTGAATATCACACTCAGTGCACCATGGCACAGTGGATTTCTGCTGTGCAGGTCTTGCGCTAGCCTCTGGCGCATTTCTGGATATCCCAGCCTGAATGTGCTAAATACACCCCCTCCCCCAATTTCATGGACCATACTTCAAACAAATCATAACTAGTGCCAATCAATTTCTTTAACTGGCAATGCCTGCAAGCTGCAAACTGACTTCATGGTTTAACTTGAGAGACAATAGAAGATGGGTAAGTTCATGAAATGGGTGTACCAATGTGCCCAATTCTTTGTATGTTGATTTAAAAAAAATTAACAACAGCCTTTGCAGTTATTTATTTATTTAGTTTCTGATAACCAGGTAAGTGCACTAGACAGAAAAGTGACTATTTTTAGGCATGACCTGGGAGGTTACAACATCAACAGGTAAAAAATGATGATACAGTACAACATAGGAGTATGACATATTAGGGATACAATTAAAATGGATAACAATTTGAGTAATTTGAGGTGACTGGAGAAACATTCCGATGTACTTCATATCAGCAGTGAAAGTAAGTGCATTTTATACTGTAGCATTTAAGGATATAGTAAAAATGGATAACGGTTTGAGCAATTGGTGTAACCAGGAGACGATACAGACATTTCACATATCAAAGCACAACAAAGGTACTGTCAGTACACACATAACAGTTAATTATCAATCTAGGCATCAACTCTATTCTACAAAACTGACTATAACATAAAGACTATGACACGAAAGAGGAAGCAATTAGGTAGGAAGGATTGAGGTAGTAAGACCTTGCACAGAGAAAGTAGGAGGGCAGGGAGAGATGTGTAAGAGATTGGGTAGGAAAGGGGTGTTAAGACAAGTAGAAATTATGAGGTATAAGTACTGGAGGAGGACACAGAGACAGCAATGGTATAGGGAGTCAGAAATCTAGGGTGGTTTGAAACAATTGCACTGTGTACTCTCAATAAGCAGAGAGCGATGACTCTTTTTAAACAAGGCATGGCTAAGTGACTGGTGTATTTCAAGGGGCAGCAAGTTCCAGTAACTGGGGGCCACTTAGGAAAAACCTGTTTTTCTTTGGAAGTATTACATCTGGAATGTGGAGTAAGAAAAGATCAGCAGAACAAAGACCACAGGTGGTGGTCTGTGGGGTGATTGCAGCGGCGAGAGAGCTAGGCATACTGGACCTCAGGATTCTGTCCAGAAGGTCCCCAAGAGCAAGGAGCCAGTTGGCCATAGGAGAGGGCCAATTAAGGTCTACATAGAGCAGGCAGTGATGTTTTAACTTAGGGGATGCAGAGGCATGATGACATATATTATTATAGGTTATGTCCCATTTGTGTAGGGAGGTTTAGATGCATTGTTGTAGATTGAAGTTCTGTATGCAAGGGATGGGAGAAGAATTCCTCTGTCAATGGGCAACATCGCAGAAGGGGTGAGAATGTGGCTAGTTCTGTAAGTTAACCCTAGCTTAGTACTTACTGCCTTATACACAGTAGTAATATGGATCTCATAGTTAAGGGATCCATTGAGTAGAACCCCCCGGTATTTAAATGAGTTTACCACTTCCAGAGGGGTACCATTCTCACTTACTATTTTGAAGAGATCACGACTATTTTTTAGTTTGGCAGGTGAGCCAAAAAGCATAGCCTGAGTCTTGCTAATGTTGAAAACCAGCCTATGGCTAGCGATCCAGGATTGTACATTTAGGGTCCCCTAATAGATTATCATTGAGAGTAAGCATGTTATCAAAGCGGGTATAGAGAACAAGGTTGTCAGCGTACAGCAGCGATGAGCAGAAGGAGGCATTTCTCGTTGTATTATTAATGAAGATTGAGATGAGGAGAGGTCCTAGGATGGATCCTTGTGGTACCCCAATGTCAATGACTGTTTTGTCAGAGGTTGCAGAGTTGAACTTTACAACTTGAATCCTGTTGGAAAGGTAGCAATTAAACCAGTTCACAGACTGTGTTGAGAAACCCAGGAATAGGAGGTTAGCTAGCAGGAGGGGGTGATCAATGAGATCAAATGCCTTTAGAATTCCTGTTAGAAGACCCTGATCCATAGCATGTAGCATATCATTGGCTACCTGTTGCAGGGCAGTTTGGGTGTTGTGACCCTTTCTAAAGCCATGTTGATTTGTGGACAGGAGGTTATATTTGGTGAGGTGCTGTGTTGCCTGTCTTGAGATGAGCTTCTCCAGGATTTTATTTCAGACAGACAATATTGCTATTGGTCTATAGGTCACCAAATCCTTCTTGTCACCTTTTTAAAGACTGGCATTACTCTGGCCATTTTCCAGATATCTGGCACTACTTCTTCATTAAGGGACATAATGAAGATTTTAGATAGTAGCCCTGCAATGAAGGAAGCTGCCAGCTTGAGGAGCTTAGGTTCCAGGCAGTCAGACCCAACCACACTGCTGTCCAATATGGCATTGAGTAACTTGAGTGCATCCGTTTTGGAGACAGCTTTAAAGTAAAATGGCAGTCCCACTGGTCCCATGATAAGTAAATATAAAAGGTAGCCACAAGTACAGATACATTTCATAGTTTGAGAAAGCTAGGTGCACCCATTTTATTTTAATTCCATGTCCGGCTCCAAAATGTCACAGATTTTCCCTAGCAAAATGTGACATGCAAAACCACGGTACATTCCATTGTTCTATGAAGACTTTATTTTAGTTGCGCTTCAGAAAATTTATGTTGAAAACTGCCTTGGGTATTGTCTTTTGTTAATGAAAACTTTTTCACCCTAGTTTTTCAATGCATATAAAATTTCTAGTTCACTCAAAGTTTTGCATGACACATGCAACTGTGATGTCCAAACAAATTGCATTTTTTACATGTTCCCAAATTTGCAGCAAAAGCATCCAGCTTTTTTTGAGTGGGTGATTTTTTTGGGGAGATGGGGTCTTAAAAGTACTACAGGACATTAGTGAGAGAAGGGTGCAGGCAATGCTTTTTTTAACTTAAGCAGTTGTGTGGTGTCTACTGTTGCACATTCAACATTTGGTGTCCCCATTGCATGTGCAACACTGAAGCTGCTTTTCTCTCACATCTGATATGGAGTTATCCCACAACATAGTTCCTTTTTCAATCTTGGGTCATAGTGTATTGAAATGGTTAGTAAAAGAAAATAAAAAAAAAAGTGTTTTTTTCCAGTTAAACACCTGTTGTGTCCACTGGTGCACATGCAACGTTTGGTGTCTCCATTACACGTGCAATCATGAAGGTACTTTTCTCTCACGTCTGATATGGAGTTATCCAACAACATAGTCCATTTTCCACTCTTGGGTCATAGTGTCTTGAAATGCTTAATAAAATAAAGTAAAAGGAAAAGTAAAAATTTGTTTCCAAGTTAAACACCTGTTGTGTCCACGGTGCACGTGCAACGTTTGGTGTCCCTGTTGCACACGCAACATTGAAGGTGATTTTTCTCAAATCCCTGCTAGGGAATTATCTCGTAATCTAGTTCCTTTTTGACTTTTCAGTCACAGTGTCTTGACAAGCTTATTAAAATTGATCTATTATTGATTTGAAAAATTGACCGTCATGTCACACTTTGGTAACCCCTTTTATGAACTTACCCAGATTCCCTTCAAGTTCTGAGCTTGTCGGGAGGGAAATTTTAACCTGATGTGCACTGAGGTATAAAATGATGTATATTTCATTATGCATTTCCTTGCAATGCATATAGGAGCCTCCACCCCAATAATCTCAGGGTTAACACACAATGCCCCCATCAGTTTTAAATGCACGTAATTTGAAACAGTGACTAAAGCACTGCATCTGCCTTTGTCATGAGGACACACTATCACTATTCTTGCCAGATGCAGAAAGACAGCACTAAAGCTTGATTCAGACTGCATGCCTCATTTCAGAGTACTACTGTTATGCTTTATTATTGTTACTCCTCCATGCACTGACACATGGCAATGAGATTTTATTTGCATATTTTAAAACATGCATGGTGTTATATGGCTTCTGTTGTTAGTTTAGAAATGTTGACATCACTGTTCTCACCATTGCTCTTTCTCTTCCTGCATTAGCAGTTTATATTTGAAGCCAGGTAAATGCAGACAGTAAATATATAGGATGAAAATGCTCCATCTGACAAGGGAGAAGAGAGGGAGAAAAAAGTACAAATCTCCATCCCTGACTATAAAGAAGAAACAGTTTAGATTATTTGAAGTGAAGCCCCCAACCCACCCCACACAAACACAGCCTTCAGCCAGTGGTCACATTTGGTTGTCTGCTGCTTCAGAACATTTGTCAAAATGAGGCAGAGTGCTTTCATTGGTTGAGTTAAGAACTGTGAGAATCCCCAGTTTGAATTCCACTACAATCAGGGCTCAGGCTCACTGAGTGACCCTAAGAAAGTCACTGCTACTGTTTCAGTACTCTAGCTTTATGGTGGGTAATAGCTCATCCTTCTCCTCCTCCCTCTCAGCTGCTGTGTCCAGTAACTCTCTAATCACTCTCTACAGTTCACCAGAAAAATCACAGTTTGTAGCACATATGTGTAGACTTCAAAAATAAATTAGTATATTCGAAGTAGGATCTGGAAAGAACTGTAACTATGCATCTTATCTCAGTTGATCTTTATCTGTCATTTTATGGGTTCCTTAAATATGCTCATGCTTTGTCAATACTGTGACCTGAAGACAACAAAACAAGATACCTTTATCTCTATGTAACCCCCTAGAAATGGGGGTTCCCAAAAAGTCTTCCTTGAGCTTGCCTAAATGCTCACTGCCAGGCTGGTGTCCTGCGTTTTAGCAGTTTAAATGTGATTGCCAGAGAGTGCCTGTATAGTCTCTGTGTACGGTCTCTTTAAGAGCTGCCTGGATTGCAGTCATAAGTAATCTGAGAGGGAGCTCTGTTGAAAGATGGAACTATTTGCTGAAAATCATTTAGAGAGGTAATGATAATGTAGTTTGTCTAGCCTGCCTTCTTTGCAGCAAGGACTGTTTTGTTTATCTCCACTATCTTGGTCCTGGACTGTGAATTGGACCAATCAGTACTGGTGGGACCTAAAATGGAGCCAGACTACAGGAGCTGTCTGGAGTCAAAATCTGTAGGAATTGTAGTTTGGGGCTTTTTGCACTTATTTGCACCTGAAGGGGGAGCCTTTGTTGTGACTGACAGGAGGATCAGCCAACATAACCTTTTGTATCTTGAGAATTTCCCAGGCTGCTGCAGCTAGTTTCAGTTTTGAGCTGAAAAGTGAAGAAGTAACAGCTCAAGTGATTTTTGAGCAGCAGTTCTGTGTAATTTTGCATGGAAGAACCGTGAAAGGACTGAGTTTTGGCCTGCCTGCTGTCTCTGAAAGGGAAAATAGAGTTTATTCGGGCTGAATCCGGGTTGTGAGAACGAAGTAAGACACTGATTTTTTTACCAGGCTCATACCTGAAGAAGACTGAAGATTTTGCCGAATGCAATCTGCCTGTCAGGATTTCCAGCTGCTTTTGAATCCATGGTTTGTGCAGAGACTTTGCGATTGTGACTGGAGAGTGGTTTGCATGGTACAGTAAAATTTCCTTACATGTAAATGTGCTGTGAATTGTTAGTGGGTCATGATTTGGTTCCCCACTGCGTGAACTGTGTTCTGCTTGCTGGAAGCTGTATCCAGCCCAAAACTGACTGTATCCAAATTTGTCTCGATTTGGCCTGGGGCCTTGCCACACTGGCCCAGCCAGATTACCCACTGCACAGAGAAAGCCATCGATGAAAGACCTGCATGGGGATCAGCCCCCTGCTCCATGCTTGAACAGGAATTACGCCTCGGCGATTTGTGTGGGCCCTGCTTCTCCTGGCACTCCAGATCAACCACCTGCTGCCTCAATTTTCATCCAGCCTGTGTCCAGTCATCGGTATCGTGAGTAATCATCAGGGTAGCTCCCTGCAACAACAGCCTAAGCTAAAAGTGTGTCATCTGATTGTCTTGTTGTTTTCTTTTCACGAACTGAGTCCTCCGGCTTTGGATTACAAATAGTGTGTGTTGTGCATGTTGTTTTCTTCCATCACAGGGCCCCAACCAGCTACAACATTCCTGGCTAGCCCACCAATCTCCATCTGGGTACCCAGAGTGTGTGACTGTTTATGGAACCTGAAGTACATGCATAACTGTTTGATTGATATAACCTTTAAGCAAATTAACATGATTACGCCCCTCCCTTGTTCAAGTCCCTTAAATAAATCAGATCTAGCTCTTTTTTGCATTTACCCTGACTGTGGTTCCAGTTTGTGCAAGAGTACTATACTGCTTTTATTTGCTGTGTATAACCTTGTTTTACAGGGGGTCCCCAAGGCCAGGCCAGAGGAAAGCCCTGGTGGTAAGTGCAAACAGTGTGGGTACTTGTGTGGTGTATCAAGGGTATTGTGAAAGTGATTATTGTGTACTGTTCCAGCCACTAATAAGGAAAGAGGGGGGGGTTACAGTGTCCTGGAGGGCTGTGCCAAGGTTAACTTGACTACTACCAACCCTGACCTCTGGGTGGAGGCACCCATTTCAGAACTCAGGCCCCTTAACCTGCTACTAGCCAGGTAGGCAGGGGTAGTAGCCCTTGGGATAGCTCCACCTAAGGGTTACATTTTGGAGGCACCACTGGGATTTTGTGCCTTCTAGTGGCCAAAAATTATGAATTATTGTTAAAGATTAATGGCTACCCCAGTAGAAATGGTTGTACACCAGTTGGTGGGGTGGTGTACTGGGCAGGAGATCAACCCCTAAAATGCTCTACTTATACTGGATATTCTACTGGGTACCAGTAAAGACACTGTAGAGTGAGTACTCTCCAAAGTTGAATGTTTAAAAAACCCTGTGATGGTGGGTCAACAGGCTGATTTGATTGCCCAAACTTTTATAGCCTTGGTAGTGTGTAGTGACCTCGTGGACAGCTCTAAAGTGCCACAGACTATTGCCCCAGAAGGGGTTCCAGCTGCCTGGAAAGCGATAACAAAAGACAGTAAAGACCCCAGGGAGGATGAGCTCCCACCATTATCTGAGACTTTTGAGGAGAGATTTGCTAAGTTGTTGCTGGAGGGATGGAAAACCATAGAGGACTTTAAGAAATTATTCCTGCCACCTCGGGGGTGTTTCTTCTCCAACACTCCCTCCCACTTCAGCACCTGTTACTGCCCCACCTTCTGTGCCCGCACCAATGCTGAACCCTATATCTGTACCTGCCATTAGTCACAACTCCTACCAAAGGCTGAGAATCTTCTTGGGCACCCTTCCCACCCCCCAAGGGGAAGATGACTGTGAGACCTGGATAGATTATGTTGCCCCTCTAGTATTTGAATGGCAATGCTCAGAAGCAGAGAAACAAAAGAGGTTGAGTGAGAGCCTCTGAGGTCCTGCCCTGGCTACCATCTGTGCCAAGCGGGCCAATAACCCCGGAGCAACTGCACAGGACTATCTTGATGCATTGGAGAATGTGTATGGGAGCCCAGATTCAGATGAGGATCTGTGGTGGAGAGTTAAAAATGCTCAGCAGTACCCAGAGGAGCCATTGTCTGTGTATGTACCTCGGCTTGAAAAGCTGTTACAAGAGTGCCTCAGAAAGGGTAGTTTGCCATCAAATGAATTAGATTGAACCAGGCTGAACCAGATCCTTAAGTATGCTGCATTTTCAGAATTGTTACTGCTTCAATTGCGCCTTGCCACCTGACTGGAATCGCCCCCTCCTATGACGAGGTAATGAAAGAAATTCGGGGGGTTGAGCAAAGGCAACCCCATGGGGGAATTGCACCCATATCTGCTGCTGCTGTGCAAGTGACCAAGAGTGATCAGCCAAGTGAGACTCAGGGGCAAAAGTCGGCACTTAATGAGCACTCTGAAAATGCAAAGGACTTCTCTCCCTGGGACCAGCACTGGAAAGATGAGCTACTAAAGGAAGTCCGAGAGTTGAAGATGGGTGCCTCTGCAAGGGTTTTCCCCATGGAACAAGATTCTGGTCCCTTTCAGGATGTGACTGCCACGGGGGTTGGGGTGCATCCTCAGGCATCCGCTACTGAGGGTGGCTCCAAGGCTGAGATCACTGGATTGACTGCCACTCTAAAGGAACTGTTAAGACACGTTACACCACTATCACTGCTGCAAGCAGATACTAGATCCTAATCTCTTACTACTGCTTCAGTTCCTCATACGATGTTCTCTCCCAGGATGACCCAGGAGTCTATCATTTGTCACAACTGTGGAAAGGATGGCCATATGAGAAGAGAATGCCGGTCCCAAAAGGACTTAAAAAGAGCAGTAAACAGACTCCAAGGAGAGCTCCGAAAAGCAAATCAATGGCCAAGGGGTGCCCAAAATAACTGCAATGAGGGTTCAAGAAACCCTAACTCAAATTTCTTTGTGGCTAAATCGTCTGTCCAGGCCTCTGCTACTGCCTCCCCAGACTGGTACAAAATAGTGGGCCCTTCAATGGAGACTACGGTGACTGTGAATGGTATTCATACTCAGGCTGTGCTTGACAGTGGGTCGCAAGTGACCATTGTATTCCAGGACTGGTATGACAAACACTTATCTGATGTGCCTTTGCAATCCCTGGAAGGCCTACATATGTGGGGACTGAGCAACAAGTCTTATCCCTACCTAGGATATGTCTGCCTCTGGTTGTCTTTTCCTGCAACTGTAACTGGTGTAGAGGAGCAAGTAGAGACATTGGACCTAGTGTGTACCCCCACCGGACTGTATGATGGGGTCCCCCTGTTAATTGGGACAAAGGTCCATATGTTTGGGAGACTGGCGCAACTCTGTCATGAGAAACAAAGGCGATGGACTGGGAGGGCCCTGAAAATTCTGGCTCTGATCAAGAGGGCCTATGATTTTCAACAGAAACCCGAGGAAGTAGACCAGGATGAACCAGTGGGGATCGTGTGGAAGAAGGATCCTGAGTCAATGGTACCTCTGTGAAGTATGTGGGGCACATAGTATCTACGAAAGGGATAGAGACTGATCCCAGTAAGGTTGAAACACTGACTACTTGGCCGCAGCCCCATAATCTGAAAGAACTACAACATCACCTGGGGTTCTGTGGCTACTACTGCAGGTTCATAAAAGACTATTCCAAGGTGATTCACTCACTCTTGAACCTTACCCAGGGTTACTCTCCTACCAATTGTAAATACAAAAATGGGTCCATTAAAGAACCAGAAAAAGTATACTTCCACCCAGGTGAACTCTTCGGGCCCCACTGAATGCCCAACTGTGAAGCAGCCTTCCATGAAGTCATATACCAGCTCACCCACGCCCCCATCCTCGCCTATGCTGAGCCCACCAAACCCTATGTGCTGCATATGGACACTAGTCTGCAGGGTCTAGGAGCAGTGCTGTATCAAGACCATGAGGATGGTCTGAGACCAGTAGCTTTCACCAGTAGGAGCTTGACCCCATCCAAATGAAACTACCCTGTGCATAGGTTGGAGTTCCTTGAGCTAAAATGGGCCATCATTGACCAGTTTCATGAATACCTCTATGGGGCAAAGATATTGGTGAATATTGACAATAACCCATTGACCTATGTACAGACTTCAGCTAAGTTAGATGCCACTGGGCACTGGTGGCTTTCTGCATTATCAACCTACAGTATGATTATGCTGTCGAATACAAACCAGGCCTGAACCATATTGATGCTGACGCCCCATCATGAAGGCCCACTTCCAAGATTGATTGGATCAGGCTGTCAGAACTTGACATTTGAGCATTGTGCCAAAAGTTTGATAGAGATGAACAGATGTCTGCGGACACAGTGGACTGTTTAGTAGATTGCTTGGGCCCTTCTGACACCTGAATACCAGCTGCTTATTGCCACTTCTCTGCTCTAGATATTAGTGCACTACCTCAATTTGACAATGACAGCATTCAGTGGGCTCAACCCCAAGATCTTATGATTCAGCCAGCACTTGATGCCATGCGTGCGGGGAAAGATGTGTCTAAGTTACATTCCACTGACTTGTGAACTGCTCTATTGTTTAAAGAAGGCCCCAGATTGAAGTTGCTCAATCAGGTGTTGTTACAGAAAGACAGTAGATCTTAGTGGCAAAGTAGACAAGTAACAATTGGTCCTGCCCATGGCATTTAAAGATTTGGTACTGAGGTCCCTCCACAATCACATGGGGCACTTCGATATTGACTGAACCCTTGACCTGATACGATCTCGCTTCTACTGACCCAAAGTGGGGGCTGATGTTGAGCACCATGTAAAGACTTGTAGTCGCTGCCTGCAAATAAAAGCCTTACCTCAGAGGGATGCCCCCCTTGTTAATATTACTACCAGCACCCCCATGGAACTAGTCTGCATAGACTTCTTGTGTTCAGAACCTGATCAGAGGAACATAGGCAATATGTTAGTGGTTACGGATCATTTCACACAGTATGCACAAGTTTTTCCCATCAAAGATCAAAAGGCATCTACTGTGGCCAAGGTGCTAGTGGAAAATTTCTTCGTCCACTATGGTGCCCCCCAGTGGATCCACTCTGACCAGGGTAGAGACTTTGAGAGTTGACTAATCAAAGAAATGCTCTCTCTATGGGGGTGTGAAAGTCAAGAACCACCCCCTATCACCCGCAGGGAGACCCTCAACCAGAACATTTTAACTGCACCCTTCTAGACATGCTGGGCACCCTCCACCCAAAAGACAAGCATAAATGGAGCCTGCAGATTAGCATCTTGGTACATGCATACAATTGCACAAAAAATGATGCTACTGGGCTCTCCTCCTACTGCCTCAAGTTTGGGAGATAGGCCAGGCTGCCAGTTGATGTTTTTTGGGGGGTCGCTCCAGATGGGGTCTGAGCCGAAAACCACTTGCAATATGTACAAAAACTGAAATCTCAATTGAACCATGCCTATCAACTGGCCCAGACAATGGCTGCCAAGAGAAATCTAGCCAACAAAGAGAGGCATGATAAAAAAGTAAAGGCTCAAGAGCTTCGACCTGGAGCCCGTGTGTTGTTACGCAATTTGGGACTGCATGGTAAACACAAAATTGCTGATCAGTGGCACCATCTTCCCCATGAAGTAGTTTGAAAGTTGGATGATTTACCTGTGTACAAGGTGCACCCAGAGAACAACTCCAAAGCTATCAAGACCATGCACCATAACCACTTGCAATTAGAGATTGATTCCCCTGGGCCAGTGACTCATGCTGCTGCAAGTAAGAGACAGAGCCAACCTGCCCCAGTGGTCACAGATTTAAGGTTTCCTCTGCAGCAGGCAAAGAATGATAGTGACTGTTAGTCCACTTCTGATGAAAGTGAGTGTGACTATACCTATTACCCCTCTTGTGAACTGAGTCAGCTGTTTTGAGGTAGCCCCATGATTAATTGTGGGGATGAAGCTGGGCCTTCTGGACTGCCTAACCCCTCCAGCTTTGTCCTTGGAGCCAATGCTCCCTGAAAGTGAAGTGCAAAGTGTCACGTCTGAAGATGCTGAGTCTCTGTGTATTGTGGAACTGTATGATTTGCCTGCAGGAGGGGCTAATGGAATGAGTCTTTCTAGTAACATACCAGAATTTGAAGAACACCATGAGAGTGCTGACAACCCCCCTTCAGTGCCTCAAAGTTTGATTGTACCTGAGCCTTTGCAAAATGAGTCAAGTGCTGTAGAAACACAGCCTGCAGAGCAAGGAGCCGACAGTGCCCCAAGTTTGGACGTTCCCATCCAGACAGAGGCACCCCTCACAAATGATGAAAGCCCCAAGACTGTTGCTGAAAGTACAGAGACTGTGGTTGTTCCCCTCAGAAAGACTGGCTGAGCTGTCAAGCCAGTATTGCATTCAGCTATGATTCTCCGGGGAGGCCTGTGGACTTGTCTCTCCATGTAGTTCACAAAGGTGTTTATGTTTCACCAAGCTCACTGCCCAAATTAAGCTTGTGGCCCATTTCAGGTTACTTGTTCTGCCCTCTCACCATGGTGCCCCTGCCCCATCCAGTCCCAAGTTAGCTGACAGGGAAGGGCCTCCTCTTGCATTGTTCAAGGTACAAGAAGTTATTATCATATTTAGTATAGTAATGCTCAACTGACTTGTGTGAAATATGCCTAATGCATTGTGAGAATGGACAAAGTATTGGGAAATGTAGTGAATATGTATAATAAAGTAATAAGTTTATGTTAACTGATGCATGATGGTACAGACTTGACGTGGATGCCAAGTTTCCTCCAAACAGGGAAGGGTGTAAACCCCCCCCCTACAAATGGGGTTCCCGAAAAGTCTTCCTCAAGCTTTCCTAAATGCTCACTGCCAGGTTGGGGTCCTGCATTTTAGCAGTTTAAATGTGATTGCCAGAGAGTGCCTGTATAGCTTCTGTGTACTGTCTCTTTAAGAGCTGCCAGAATTGCAGTCATAAGTAATCTGAGAGGGAGCTCTGTTGTAAGATGTAACTATTTGCTGAAAATCATTTAGAGTGATAATGATAATGTAGTTTGTTTAACCTGCCTTCTTTGCAGCAAGAACTGTTTTGTTTATCTCCACTATCTTGGTCCTGCACTGTGAATTGGACCAATCTGTACTGGTGGGACCTAAAATGGAGATGGACTACAGGAGCTGTCTGGAGTCAAAATCTGTAGGAATTGTAGTTTGGGGCTTTTTGCGCCTTTTTGCACCTGAAGGGGGGAGCCTTTGTTGTGACTAACAGGAGGATCAGCCAACAGAACCTTTTGTGTCTTGGGGAATTTCCCAGGCTGTTGCAGCTAGTTTTAGTTTTAAGCTGAGAAGTGAAGAAGTAACAGCTCAAGTGATTTTTGAGCAGCAGTGCTGTGTAGTTTTGTATGGGAGAACTGTGAAAGGGCTGAGTTTTGGCCTGCCTGTCTGCCTGCTGTCCCTGAGAGGGAAAATAGAGTTTATTCAGGCTGAATCCGAGTTGTGAGAATGAAGTAAGCCACTGATTTTTTACCAGGCTCATGCCTGACGAACACTGAAGATTTTGCTGAATGCAATGTGCCTTTCAGGATTTCCAGCTGCTTTTGAATCCTCGGTTTGTGCAGAGACTTTGCAATCATGACCAGAGAGCGGTTTGCCTGATACAGTAGATTTTCCTTACATGTAAATGTGCTGTGAGTTGTTTGTGGGTTGCAGTTTGGTTCCCCACTGTGTGAACTGCGTTCTGCTTGCTGGAAGCTGTATCCAGCCCAAAACTGACTGTATCCGAATTTCTATCCATTTGGCCGGGGCCTTGCCACACTGGCCCAGAAAGACTACCCACTGCACAGCGAAAGCCATCGACAAGAGACCTGCCTGGGGATCAGCCCCCTGCTCCATGCTTGAACAGGAATGATGCCTCATTAATTTGTGTGGGCCCTGCTTCTCCTGGCACTCCAGATTAACCACCTGCTGTCTCGATTTTCTTCTAGCTTGTGTCCAGTCTTTGGTATCGTGAGTAATCATCAGGGTAGCTCCCTGCAACAACAGCCTAATCTAAAAGTGTGTCATCTGATTGTCTTGTTGTTTTCTTTTCATGAATAGAGCCCTCTGGCTCCGGATTACAAATAGTGTGTGTTGTGCATGTTATTTTCTTCCATCACAGGGCCCCAACCAGCTGCAATGTTCCTGGCTAGCCCATCATTCTCCATCTGGGTACCCAGAGTGTGTGACTGTTTATGGACCCTGAAGTGCATGCATAACTGTTTGACTGATACAACCTTTAAGCAAATTAACCCGATTAGGCCCCTCCCTTGTTCAAGTCCCTTAAATAAATCAGATCTAACTCTTTTTTGCATTTACCCTGACTGTGGTTCCAGTTTGTGCAAGAGTACTGTACTGCTGTTATTTGCTGTGTATAACCTTGTTTTACAGGGGTCCCCAGGGCTGGGCCAGAGGAAAGCCCTGGTGGTAAGTGCAAACAGTGTGGCTACTTGTGTGGTGTATCGGGGTATTGTGAAAGTGATTATTGTGTATTGTTCCGGCCACTAGTAAGGAAAGAGGGGGGGTTACAGTGTCCTGGAGGGCTGTGTCCAGGTTAACTTGACCACTGCCAACCCTGACCTCTGGGTGGAGGCACCCATTTCAGAACTCAGGCCCCTTAACCTGCTACTAGCCAAGCAGGCAGGGGTAGTAGCCCTTTGGATAGCACCACCTAGGGGTTACATCTATATATTTTTTTTCTAATTGTTTAACCAGGAGAGACACACTAAGCTGAAAGCTTCTTTGCAGGTGTGACCTGGGAGCACAGGGAAGTTAAGTGACTTGCTCAGGGTCACACAGTATGCAAGTGGGGGCTGTGAGATTCAAACCCAGTTCTCCAGATTTGCAGCTCAGAGCCTTAAACCACTGTGCTATACTGTCTCCCCATCTATATGTCTGCCTGTTGGTCTTCATCCCATTCTCATCATCATCTTTAGCAGTAGTAGTGTTGGTTGCACACTCACCTCTGAGGCCGGAAGATCAAAAGGCTGTAAGTTCTATCCCCATATCAGGCAGTTGGGTTAAACCCAATAGTAACACTATAGTGCAGCATGGGGGGGGGTGCTGCACTCCTGAGGGGCCGTCTTTCAGACGAGACATTAAAATGGTGTCCTATTTGCCTGTTCTGGTGGTTGTTCAGGTGGATGTTAAAGATCCCATGGCACTTTTCCCCGGTGTCTTGGCCAGCTTTCCCCCATTCACCAAAAAATACCACCAGCAGCTTAATCTAGTTAAATTTCAGTTGGTTGCCATCTGTATCTCCTCCCCCCCCAGTCACCCCTGAAAAAGGGACTTCTAGTCTCAACAGGCCTACCTAGTCAACAAAATTCAAAAATGATGTCAGTGCTACAGTGAATGAATTGCACCCTGCAGGAAGCAGAAGACTGTGTGTGTTCACAGCTCTGACATGTCTGAGCCTCCCCTCTCAAGTGCTGTGATTTCCCAGTAAGAACAGCAGAGAGTATGTGGGGAGCTTTCAGTTGTAAGGTGTTGTGCAGTCCTGATCACAACAAAATCACAACCAGTCAGCTTTTCAGAACATCCGAGTTATGTACATCACAAGCAGTTTGCATTGCCTGCTATTTGAGTAAAATGTGACATGATGTGTTGCCGCACAGTCTACATATTGTATCTAGACACCCCATCCATGCCCCTTAGAAGAGTGTTGGTACCTCAAACACAGGACACACCAGTCATCTGTTCTAAGTTTTTGTTCTTCTGTCAAAAGGAGATGTCAGATTTCAGATCTTGAATAGAACCCACTGTTATTGTTAAATCATTTGTTGGGCCCTAGCTGTAAGCAATACTTCCCTTTGCAGTCTTTCTGTCCTGTGTATATTTTAGATAGTAAAGTAACAATTTCTGCTGGACTAAGCTAGCCTGTTGACTACTACTATGCTCCCTGGGATCTTATGGAAAACAAGATGCTGCATTTCATGTTTACCTGGTTGGAGTAATTTTAAATAACTCAGTCAATAAACAGCTAAATGTAAGCATCTCCTACTCTCCTAGCTTTCACCGTGTATTTTAATCTTTAAAGAAGTAACCATGGAATGCAAACACCAGTTGAAAAGAAAAGCTGCTTCCAGCATTTTCTGTGCCATTTTACAGGGAGTGCAAGAGGGTAAGTCAGCACTACAGCTAGTGTAAAACAGCTTACCAACTACACATCAGACTGGAGTACTGAACCCTCAGATATAAACAGAAGGACTTTACTGAAATACTTGAACCCCATTTAATAATTCTTTATAGTGTATGGAGACCCCTTGTTCCACACGGAATTCCATCGCAGTCCAAATGTTGTTTTGCCACAGTTCAAAGTTCATGGAACACAGTTACACCACACTGTGGTACAACATCTTGTTTGTTTTTCTGAGCGCACGAGACAACACTTCCAGTAATGAAAGAACCACCGTGCCCACATCTCAGTATTTAAACAGTCAATACTGTGATGGCGGCAGTGTTTTTTTCAAAATTGGCTTAGGAGAGCTTGCAATTTGTTGATGAGCAGCAGAATAAGCACACAAAAGGCAAATGATCAGAAAGTGATCACCTCCTTTCTAAGTGACATTGATGTTTGTTTGCCAGGGTATTTAAACAAGGGGTTGACATACACTATACAAAATATTGACTGGGTTACTGTGCCCAACCAGCCTGTGCTGCCACCTCGAGGTTCTGATTCCATCAGACCTCTCAAGCTTCGCTCATGAGGTCAAACTGAATCAGAACCCCTCGGTGGCAGCACAGGCTGGTTTTGCACAGTAGCCCAGCTAGTATTCTCTAAGTAACTTATGTTATTGCATTTTATAATGAAATAACACATTCATCCAGAAATAGGGTGCCTCAAATATGTGATAATTTAAATTATATCCTCCCTGCTTGTTGGAGTAGCTTTTCAACAAATAACTTTTGTTAGTAACAATTAGTCAAGGCACATGGAAACATATACAGTACTGGCAATTTGAATTCATTTTTAGGACTGCAGAGAGCATAGACCTGCAGGTCTCCTGCTATGAGAAAAGGACTCAGCACATTCCTCCCCACAGAACAACTTGTTGGAGTTGATCCACAGTCACCTGTGCATCCATGCAGTACTCCACCCGTTGTCAATATTGGAAGTAGGGGCCGGCCCAGTGGCACTGTGGGTTGAGGTGCTGGATGCTACACCTCACACTGCACCAGTAACCCAGGTTCATGAGTAAGCTCAGCTCTCTGGAGGCTGGCTGAGGAGGAGAGAAGTGAGTGTTCGACAACAGCTCGCCTCTCCTGGGGTGAGGGTGGGAAGCATCTCCCAGTGCTAGTGACACCCTGCAGAGGCAGGGAGCACTGCACTCGGTCGCACTAGTGGAGGCCAGGAAAGAGGTGGTGGCTGATGTCCCTGTGGACATGCATGGGTGTGCACACACCTGCGCTAGATGTCATTGCACGTTCACACCTCTGGGAATGGGGGGAAGGGGAAAGAGCACACCAGAACAAGGAAAGACCCTGCTCTGCAGGGTAGGTGACAGCACCAGACCCCCCATGAGTTCCTCTGCTGGATCCTACCCACCCAGCATCCTAATTCCCTCCTTCCAAGCCCCACCTGCAGTAGTTCCATCTCTGAGAGTGCCAAAGAGGAGTGGCGGCCATAACTTGGGGGTTTAAGCTGGGGGTACTAAGCTGCAATGTGGGAGGAGAGGTGTGGGGGATGCTCAGGATGAGGGGGACCTCAGGTGGGCAGGATCAGGTTGGGCTGCTTGAGAGAGGCCCTGCAGGTAGTGACTGGAGGGGAAAAGAGGTTAAAAAAAATACACATATTGGAAGTAGCAGTGCACTCTTTTGTTTCAGTTCGAGGTCACAGCGGAACACTGTACACTCTGCCATGTTCAAGATGGCCACAGCACCCTACTGTACATGTGCTAGTGGTCACACATGCACAATAGCATGCGGTGACTATCTTGGTTATGGCAAAGTGTGCTGTGTTCTGCTGTGACCACCCCTTTTTTATTATGAGTATTTCTCCACCCACCCACCCCTCGCTCTCAGCACCCAGCACTCCCCCAGAAACATAACAATAACTCTGAGGGTGCCCAATCCCACAGTGTCATAATCTATGTTCACCGTGACAACCCTAATTGTTTTATATATTTTTCTCCCCCCTCCTGACCCTCCATCTCAACACCCCCCTGCCAGAATCATAGCAGTGACACTGGAGGTGCCCAATCCCCCAGTGTTGTGAATAGCAGTCTGGGAGTCCTCTACCCCCCCCCACATGACCATCCCTATCAGTAACCACCACTCCACACCTCCCCAAGAAACATGGCACCGACACTGGGGGTGCCCAATCCCCCAGTGTTGCAATCAGGAATCCTCTGTAATTTTGTTGGAACCTGTAAAAAGGAAAACAACCATCAAATATTTTTGTGGCTATTCCAAACACCTTTCCCAACTCTCCCACTCAGTACCCACCAGTCCTCCCCCCAAGCCTTTACTTACCCATTGGGGGTCCTATGCTGTAATCCTCTCAGGGCTGCAGACTCGTCTTCACTCTTCAAAGCCGTACTGCAAACTTAAGAAACAGGTATGCGGTTCAATGTATTTCAATGATGTTTTGAACTTAGTGGAGTAACTTGGGAATTTTTTGCATATTTTGGCGCAAATTTTCAACATTCTTTCTTTGGGACCACACCTCATGAATAATGGCCCTTACATTAAGTAAATTTGTCCCAAAATGTGATTTTGAGGTCCCTGTGTGAAATCACCTTTTGGGCAGGAGAGGAACATTTATTCTGCCCTTGTTCATAATGAGGGGTCATATGAAGGCTATGCTGAACATTTGGTGTAACAATATGAAAAAAAACCGCAAGGTTATGAGCCTACATTGAATTTTGTGAACACATCCTCAAAACTTTGGTAATTTTCATTATTTTTACCCCAAATGTGCAACATAGCCATATTTTTACATCACCCTCATAAATGTGAAAGCTCTCATTTTTCAAACCCTGACCAAAATGTTTCCTTACATCACGAAAGGTGATTTTACAGATAGTCCCTGCACTAAATCACTTTTCAGGCATGAGTTGAACATTTTCTCTGCCCTTGTTCATGAGGTGAGGTCATAAGAAGGTTGCGTTGAAAATTTGGGGTAACAATATTAAAAAACAATACAGTTATGAGCCTACATTTTATTTTGCAAACACAGGCTCATAAGTTTGGTAATATTCAATATTTTCACTCCAAATTTTCAGCATAGCCATTTCTGTATCATACCTCATGAATGTGATAGCTGTCATTTTTCAACTCCTGCCCAAAAATGTGTTTTTGCATCCCAAAAATGTATTTTGTATTCTCTGCACAAAATCACCTTTCAGTCAGGAGTTGAACATTTGCTGTGCCCTTCTTGGAGTACAGATCCCAGGTTTGGTCCCCCTATAAAAAGGGAGATGTTGCTATGTTGGAATGGATCCAAAAGAGGCCACAAGAGGAATAGCAAACATGAAGGGTAAATCATACCAAGAAAGGCTGGATGAATTAAATCTGTTTTCCCTGGAGTACAGAAGAAAAAGGGGAGACATGTGTCTAGTGCACAAGGCGTGGACAAACAATGACCTATGGGACAACCTGGGCCTAGAAGCAACCAACAAAGTATATAGCACTAGATCCCACCCATTACAGTTAAAGGCAAGATAATCAAGGCTTTTGAGATCAAGAAACTGGTTTAATCAAAGGGTGGTAAATAATTGGAACAGATTACCCACTGAGGTGGTGGCTAGTAGCACCACACAGTCCTTTAAACATAAACTGGACAAATTTTACAAATGTTCATTGATAACCATGGCGAGCATAATGGACATAAGTTTTCAGGCTCAGTAAAATTCCTATGATTCCTATGATTCTTCAAGAGACATGGTCATAACAAGGCTATTTTGAAAAGTTTGGTGTAAAACTATTACAAAACTACAAATTTATGAGCCTACATTACATTTTGCTAACACAGGCTTGTAACTTTGGTAATTTTCAATATTTTTACTCCAAATTCCTCATCTGCAGCCATACTGGCTCCGTCCAAAACTTGTTCTATTGGTTATGCCCTTCCCTAAGCAGCCCAAGATGCTGTTGGCCTTTTGTGCAGCCTTTTCACATTGCTTGCCTATCCTTAAGTCTTTGGTGATGATAACCCCAAGATCACGCTCGTGTTATGTTACTGTCAACTGCTCCCCATTTAGAAAGTATTTCCTCCCCGGGTTACATCTCCCTAGGGTGCATAACCTTACATTTTTTTGGCACTGAAGTTCAACTGCCAATGTCCTAACCAGTCCTCCAGTTTCCTAAGGTCTTTCTCCATCATCTGAGCCCTTTTAGGTGTGTCCACTCTTTTGCAAAACTTACTGTCATCTGCAAATGGGCACACTTCCCATTTAGGTAAACAGCTATTTCTCAGATGAAATGATTGAAACAGATTGGTCTCAGCACTGAGCCCTGTGGAACTCCACTTGCCACTCTACCCTCCTCTGACAGAGTGCCATTTACCAATACTCTCTGGGTCCTACTGTCTAACCAGTTTTGGATCCAGTTTACAATTTATGGCCCAACACCCGTGTTCTCCAGTTTGTTTATTAGCCTCCTGTGTGGTGGGATGGAGTCAAAGGCCTTGCTGAAATCCATGTATACCATGTCCACTGCACCTCCATGATCCATTGTTTTAGTGACCCAGTTGAAGAATTCGATTAGGTCAGTCTGGCAGGATCTTCCTCTCTTAACTCCATCCTACCACACCCATCACCTCTACAGGGTTGCATCTTCTGCAGAAGCTAGAGGTGCAACTGCTCAGGGCCAACTGCCTGTGGCCTGTATGTCCTGGCATGCTTTGCTAGGACTTGTTTGACACTGTACTTCAGGTCATCTACCCCCTTCTTAATGCCCTGTACTGATTGGTTTTGGCCACTCACAGCATTCACTGTCTCTGTACTGTTGATGCAGGCCTGCTTGATTTTGCCATTTGCCCCCTCCTTTTCAGGGCGATGAGACCCACATTTGCAACATAGGCCTGGTTAAGGCCTGCATCTCATTCTCAGAGAAATTGTAAGTTCTCTGCCTCTTCCAGTCCTCAATGGGCCCTCTTCAAAATGTAGAAAAAGTCCAGAATTGAGCACTGCATACACACGTCAGAGCACAGAACAAAGATACATTGGTAATCAAGGCCTCACTGACTCCTGGCAGAGATGCATAAGTGTTCCATTTAGCACTGCTAGACCCAACACAAAGCCAGCCTCCTGTCTAACAGAGGCCTTGGCCATGTGCAGATACAGATACAGCCACAATCTAGTCGAGATACAGGATAACCACAGTGCTATGATAACCCATGTCCCTTTGTAAGCCATTCCACCATTTACTAACCTCTAGCCATCAGCAGTTTTGCTGTGGAATCTTAGTGGTGCACTTGCCTTCTCTTATAGTCTCCTGGTGCAAATAGGTATGCTAATAAATGAATACATTCTGGTAATGACATTGTGTTTTGGATTTTGCTCTCCAAATGCAAAATTAGCTCATTTGCGTACTCTGAATGTTGCAGTTTTGCTCCAAGTACTAGCATAATTAGATTAGCCTTAGCACTAGTGCCGATATTGAACTGGTCCAACATCCATATGTGGCACTGGTATGACGTCATGCATCATGGATGACATCATCATGCAGCGCAGGCATGTGAATAATGCACATGTGCCACCCCATGCTGTCTGTGTGTGGACACCCCCCCTCACCAGAAGCATGCATTGTGCTGCACAGAACAAAGTTAGCACAACACTAATGGCAAAGCATGTTGCACAAACAGAAAGGGCACATCCATGTAGCCAGGACACTGTCACCTGCCTGGTGTGTGGGCTGTGACTCAAACAGTAGTGCTGCTACTAAATCAGTGTTGTGATTGCTGCTACAGTGGCAGATAACAGGAGTAGACCTGTCCTGCAGAGGGATGAAAGGTGGTTGACCACTGAGCTGGCCAACCTGGTAGACCTTGCAGTTGCCATGGAGGAGCAGTTGCCAGATACGAGGGAGTGTGACCATGAGATTTGGACATCTGTGGGTAGAAGGCTCATCCACAGGGCTGGACTCACCCACACTGAGAACCAATGGAGGCACAGGTATAATGACATGTCACAGAAAGAACATTGCTGCCCACAGCAAGTGAGGGCGATGGTGGAGAGTGGCACAGTACCAAGACCAGGGAAGCACAGATGGCTTTATCTATGTTTTGGGTAGTGACATGTGTGTGCAGTACTTTTTCCAGGATAATATACTGTATCTCCTGGATCATATGAATGAGGGAATGTGCAGTGGACTGCTGTGTCCCTGTTGTGTCTGCTCTGTCCTACAGGACCTTGTCCCATATATAGCCTGATCCAACCAATGCTGCTGTGTGGGAAACCTGCCCCAGTAGATGTCCCTTGGTGCCCTGTACATTACAAGATCCTCTGTGGATCCCTAAGGCATAACCTGCCATGGCGGCAAGAGTGTGACCTATCAGAGTGACATGGCAGTGGTGTAAGGATAGATGAGTAGGTAATAGAAACATAGAAACATAGACTTTGATGGCCGATAAGGACCACTTGGCCCACCTAGTCTGCCCATTTCCCTACCTATTGGATAAGCTGCAGAATCTAGTTAACCAACAGCCTACTTCCTCCCACCTCCCACTATAATTGCCTTATGTCTGTCCCATGCATGTTTGAATTCACCCACTGTTTTAGACCCCACAACCTCCACAGGAAGGTGGTTCCATGCGTCCACCACTCTGGCCATGAAAAAAAATGTCCTCACATTGCCCCTGAGTTGTTCCCCCTCTATCTTGAAATTGTGCCTCCTTGTTCTTGCACATCTTTTTTTCTGAAAGATGCTACCCTCCTGGACTTTGTTGATTCCCTTGAGATACTTGAAAGTTTCTATCATGCCCCCCCATCCCTCCTTTCATTAATGGTATACATACTAAGCTCTCTCAGTCTCTCTTCATATGGTTTCTGATGCAGACCCTGCACCATTTTAGTTGCCCTTCTCTGGACTGCCTCCATCCTGTCTTTGTCCTTCCAGAGGTGGGGTCTCCAAAACTGCATGCAGTACTCCAGATGGGGTCTCACCAACTGTCTGTACAGAAGGATAACCACTTCCCTTTTTCTACTTGTGCTAGCTCTACCTATGCATCCCAGTATCCCCCTGGCTCTCCTTACTGACCTCTCACATTTCTTGCCCACCTTTAGGTCATCTGATATGACTACCCCTAGTTCCCTTTCCATTATTGTTGTTGTTAGTACCTCCCCTGCCACTGTGTACTCTTCTTCTGGGTTTTTGTTTCCCAAGTGCATTACTTTGCACTTCTTTGCATTGAATCTAGTATTAGCCGAACAGCTAATATTCTTCAGGTGAAGCTACCTCTGGCTGGAAGCTGCAATACTGAACATAGGATTTGCAAGAAAGCGAGTTGTGCTCACAACAGAGGGAGATGAACCTTACAATTGTCTTTGGTTTGCAGCAGATATTCTGCAGGTGGAGGCTACTTCTAACTGAAAGGTGAAATAAGGAACTTAGAATTATCAGGAAAATACAGTCTTTCAAGCAACAGAGGGAGGTGGATCTAGCTTTACTTTTGTTACAATTCTTAAGATTTTTCAGTGCAGGAAGAGTTTAAACCCTGGGCTAAGAATTTGTCATAAGTCCTGAAGTAAGTGCAGGTACAGGCTATTTGACCCAGACAGTGCCCTAGGGGGTGGAAACTGTTTTTTTGTGTGTATCTGTGTGTGCCTTAAAAGGCCAGACCAGACTGTGTCAGGAAGTGCTTACATCATAGCTACTTATCAGTCAATAGTTTTGGAAGAGTCTTACAGACCTGAGAACAATAGTATTATAAGCAAGTGTTTTATAGCAAACTCATCAGAACAGCTCATATTCTTCAGGTGAAGCTACCTCTGACTGGAAGCTGCAATACTGAACATAGGATTTGTAAGAAAGAGAGTTGTGCTCACAACAGAAGGAGGTGAACCTTACAATTGTCTTTGGCTTATAGCAGATATTCTGCAGGTGGAGGCTACTTCTAACTGAAAGGTGAAATAAGGAACTTAAAATTATCAGGAAAAGACAGTCTTTCAAGCAACAGAGGGAGGTGGATCTAGCTTTACTTTTGTTACAATTCTTAAGATTTTCAGTGCAGGAAGAGTTTAAAGCACAGCTGACTTATTTTGGGGCTGACTGCTTTCAGAGCACAAACCACCAGGCTGTTTTGGGGCTGGGGAGGTTTACCTGTGTCTGACTTGGATGTCTGGAGTAAGGTGCCTGCCTGGTGCCATGGCTTGGAGGGACAGGAAGTGCATCCTCAGGATCACGAGAACAGCTGCACAGGAGTCTGAGCTGAATGTCATTGTCCACCTAGGGACAAATGACTTGGCTCATCATTAGATTAGAGCAGTGCAGGAGGACTTTATAGAGTTGTGGAGGGGCCTAAGACAAGTAGCACACACAGTATCCTTCTCAGTGGTGCTGCCTGCCGATGGCATGGGTGAGGCAAGGGTACTTTGCACCATGCAGTTTAATGAATGGTTGAAAAAATGGTGTGGAGCACAGGGGTTTGGCTTCATTGGGGACAGGGGTTCCACCTGGAGGGACACCAGCCTATACTGGCAGGATGGTCTGCATCTGTCCAGGAAGGGAACAAGTCTTTTGAGCAATCGGTTTAAATGCTTCATTAGCAAGCTTTTAAACTAGTCAAGGGGGGAGGCACTGATAAGCAGCAGGAAAATACCAGCCTCTCCCTACAAAACAGGGTACTAAATGAGAAAAAGACCGAGGTAGAAAGGTCAGTGGGGGATGCTGCAACAGAAGGTAAAGCCATCAAAAAATGGAGAGCAATGAGTATCAGTGCCTGTAGTCTGAGTAACAAGCTTCCTGAATTAGTGGCCTTGATGGAGGAGGAACATCTGGATATCGTGGCAGTCACAGAAACATGGTACACACAAAACCATGACTGGGCGAAACATACCAGGATACACTATCTACAGGAGGGACAGGGAGGTAAAAGAGGAGGAGGAGGAGTAGCTCTTTACATAAGGGAAGGAATCAAAGCAACAGAACAAAAGGGAAAACAGGAGGAGAAGAAGCATTGTGGGTAAATTTGAGACAGGCAATGGCACCACAATCTGCACAGGGTTAGAACAGACTTCTTCTCAGGGGGAGGAAATGGACAAGGAAATGATAGAAAGTATACTTAGAATGGCAGAAAAAGGGGAGATATTGCTGATGGGTGATCTGAATATGCCAGATGTTAACTGGAGTGCAGCTGCAGCAGCCACTTCGAAGAGTGGGGTTATTCTAGATGCCCTACAGGGGGCATGCCTTAGACAACTAGTATTGGAGCCCACTTGAGAGGGAGAAATCTTAGACCTGGTTCTCTCAAATGGAAATGGAGAGAGGATCACAGATGTAGAAGTGGGTAGCCATCTGGGAACTAGCGACTATCGAACAGTATGGTTCACAATAAACACAGCAATAGAGTCAAGCCATACAAAGGCAAAAGTACTGGACTTTAGGAGGGCTGATTTTGCCAAAATGGGTGAGTGCCTAAGAAATGCACTAGGAAATGGGCAGGAAGGAGGGGTGGAAGAACAATGGGGAATAATAAAAACTGCCATCACAGAGGTAACAAGCCTGTGTGTGAAGCAAATAAACAAAATGAAATGATGTAAGAAACCACTATGGTTCTCAAAGGAAGTGGCAGTGAAGGTTCAAGAGAAAAGAAAGTATTCTAGGAAGTGCAAGGAGTCAGAAGGAGCAGGACAGAGAATTGTATCAGTTAAAGCAAAGGAAGCTGGGAAGGCAGTCAGAACACAAAAGGCCCAAACTGAGGAAACGATAGCCAACTCAGTTAAGAAGGGGATAAAACCTTTATAGGTACATCAGGGAGTGAAGGAAGACCAAGAGAGGGATAGTGAGGCTTAATAAAAGGGAGGAGGGTGAGCAGAGGGTGACTGTGAAAAGGCAGAGATACTAAACAAATATTTTTGCTCAGTATTTACAAATGAAGAGGGGAGGTAGCTAAAAACAGTAGAAACACTCTTGATACAGAAGTTGATACCAGCCCATTTACAGAAGAAAGGGTTCTGAAAGAACTCTTAAAACTGAAGGGGACAAAGCAATGGGGCCTGATGGGATTCATCCCAGAATTCTAAAAGAACTAAGGGTGAGAACTAGTGACACCACTGACTACCCTCTTTAACAAATCATGGGAGGATGGGGTGGTACCCAAGGACTGGAGGAGGGCAGATGTGATTCTTCTTCACAAAAGGGAGCAAGCAGAAGCAGAAACTACAGACCTGTTAGTTTAACCTCAGTGATAGGGAAAATGATGGAATCACTTGAAGGAAAGAATTGTTGAGAATCTAGAGGCCAGAGGGGCACAGGACCCAAGGCAGCATGAATTCACAGCAGGAAGGTCATGCCAGATGAATCTGATAGATTTCTTTGACTGGATGACCAAAGTAGTAGATCAGGGAGGGGCTGTGGACACGGCCTACCTAGACTTTAGCAAGGCATTTGACACAGTCCCACAAAAGATTAATATACAAGTTAGCCAGCCTGGGAGTGGGTCCCAAGATGACAGTCTGGGTAAAGAATTGGCTGGAGAATAGGACACAGAGAGTAATAGTAAATGGAGTCCACTCTGAAGAAAGGGGGTTACTAGTGGGCACCGCAGGGTTCAGTATTAGATCCGTCCTCTTCAATGTCTTTATAAGCGACATTGCAGAGGACTGAAGGAAAAGTATGTCTCTTGCAGGTGACACAAAGATCTGCAACAGAGTTGATGCACAAGGTGGGGTGGAAAGGCTGAGAAGGGACTTGGAAAGGTTAGAGGAATGGTCAAATGTATGGCAGCTTAGATTCAATGCTAAGAAGTGTAGGTAATGCACCTGGGAAACAAAACCCAGGGAAGAGTACACAATGGGGGTGAGATACTAACAACAACAAAATGGAAAGGGACCTGGGGTAACATCATCAGATGACCTAAAGATGGGCAAGCAATGTGAGAGGGCAGAAAGGAGGGGTGGATACTGGGATGCATAGGGAGAGGCATCACCAGTAGAAAACAGGAAGTTATTATCCCTCTGTACAGACAGCTGGTCAGACCCCATCTGAGTACTGCGTGCAGTTCTGGAGACCCAATCTCCGCAAAGACATAGACAGGATGGAGGCTGTCCAGAGGAGGGGAACTAAAATGGTGCAGGGTCTGCACTGGAAGACATATGAAGAAAGACTTAAGGAGCTTAATATGTATAGCCTTGAGGAAAGGAGGGAGAGGGGGGACATGATAGAAACTTTCAAGTACCTCAAGGGAATCAACAAAGTCCAAGAGGGTAGCATCTTTCAAAAAAAGAGGTGTGCAAGAACAAGGGGGCACAATCTGAAGATGGGGGTCTGCTCAGAGGTAATTTAAGGAAGTATTTTTTCACAGAAAGGGTTGTGGATGCATGGAACGGCCTTCCGTAGGAGGTTGTGGAGTCAAAAACAGTGGTGGAATTCAAGCATGCATGGGACAGTCATAAGGCAATTCTAGGGGGTCGGGGTAGGAAGCAGTAGGCTGCTGGATAACTAGGATCTGCAGCTTATCCATTAGGTAGGGAAATGGGCAGACTGGGTGGGCCAAGTGGTCCTTATCTGCCATCAAATTCTATGTTTCTATGTTTCTATGTATGTCTGACCATTCCTCCAACCTTGCCAAGTCCCTTCTCATCCTTTCCACCCCCCTGTTTAAATGTAGCTGTGGTGGCAGATGTACCCAACAGTACTTGGCTGTGGTCACTGTCTGTTTCATGTACACTGTCCATGTTATGCAGCATGAGTGCCGGTACCCATCTGCCATGTATATTGCACAGGGTGTGCCACTCCTGTCCTAGACACTGCGTTGACTTATATCTACATTACCATGTCCTTCCCTATTGTTGCACAGGTATACCTCCTGCGTCCCATTGCATGTGACCTGAGGTTACAGGCATCCTACTGCATACAGTGGTCATTATACCGAAGTTTTGTGGTACTGCGGTGTACCAGTCAGTATCAATGTGTGCGTTGCAGTGAGGAAGCGGTAAGGCAGTACCGAGGAAGCAGTAATGCAGTACCGCATTGTCAAATGCCTAATAATTAGTAGTCGTTAAGATGCACTTCCTCACTTAGCCTCAGGATGGCTACCATGAGCTGTAACTGTAAGACTGTGTGCCTGATGAGTAATTGATATTGTTCTCCCCAAATTAACCTGCAGATGACATCAGGTTGTAGTGCAAATTATATTAGTTTACACTTGTATCTATTGTACAAAAAGAAAATTTAATGTGATTTCTTGCAGATGCTGGTTCAGTAAGTAAAAAAAAAAAAGAGAACAATCAACCATGTCCTGTCTTTCTATGTAAAAATTGTATGTTTGTTTTTATTATTAAAAAATATGTAATGTGCATAGTTTGGTACAAATTATTAATTTCATCACCTGTATGCACTATTTAATGTTTTATTTCCCCCTGTGTTGTGCATTGCTTTAGCTTATATTAAGAACATGTACAGAAAAAATAACATCAGTGAAAAGAAAAAACATTTGTGACTAACAACCTGCAAGGAGAAAGTAAAAAAGAAAGTTTGTAATTTTAAACAGTCTGTGACAACCTTATTGGTAAACTGCCAAGTATTAGCCCACTTCCAAGGTGCCCCCATTGCCTTATGCTACATGCTACATGTACACACTTTGGACCAAAACAAAACACACAGTGCTGAAATGAGCAACTAATAAGTAGGTGGGTAAAAAGAAAACAGAATGCACAGTACGTACAGTAAATGACTAACAACCTGAATGTCACAAGCAGTATTCCCAAGTGTAAGCACTGTAATCATTTCATGGCTACATCAAAACCAAAAAGTCACTCTGCTGGGAAATTACTTAGTGCCACAGTGGTTATTGTTGGTGTGGTGCTAGTCCATCTACCTCTCTACAATGGAAACCACCAACATTTTTCAATGCGGTGTTGCTGCCCTACATTGTTACTGAAAGAAAACCCACAAAACGCAATTGCTCAGTGTCACACTAGCATCTCATACTGTTCATGAGTCTTTATGGCTGGTGTACCATTAAATTAATCGAGAACTGTGTGTGTTCTAACCGCAACTTGTATCCTGCAGTGTAGAAAAAAATGATAGATAATACAGGGGATCAATGTCAAAGTGAGTGACTTTGCAGGATCAAATCTCCCTGCTGCAGGGGCAGCTCTATCGATCCTTTTTTGATCTGTTACAACACCTTTACCCATTCCCTTACACCATTTTCCAACTCATTCCACTGTCAACAAAGGGCTACTCAGTGGACCGCTAGCATTTCTCGCACTATTGCCAGTTAACAATGTGTAAGTGATCAAAAATGTGGCAATTACTTTGTACCCTCTGTACTTATTTTTTGCCTTCTGGGGATTTTGTTGGGGATGTGTGCCAGCTAGTGTAGTAGTTTATAAAGAATGATGTGCACCGCCATTTTGTTACAAGCTTGCTTACTTTTACCTGGCAACAGGATTACCCAGGATGTAGGGAACACCAGGAGATAGTAAGGTGGTGGTGGGGGTAGAGGCTCAAGCAGAGCTAAAGAAGGTGAAAGGCAGGTGCTGCAGCAGCCAGAAGAATGTGTACTGTCCCCTGTTATAGCATGTAAAAGCCACTGTGACTGACACTAAGTGATTTTATTTTGTATTATTATTTCTGATTTGTGGTCCCCTTAGATGGAAATTGCATCACTTAGTAAAGGTTGGATGAGACAGCCAAAGTGCATAATTGGAGTGCATAATTTGAGAAGCTGCTCTCAGAGGGAGGTGGAAAGACCCGTACCACACCAATAATACACAGTCAGGCACCTAATACATACCATGCCAAATAACATTATTTTCAAAGCCAGCAAAGAAAGTACAGCAGTGTTTATAATTATGAATTTGGCTTAGATGCACTGGGATACTGTTTTAACTAAACTTGAAAGAACTGTGACTGTGCCTTGATACTGCTTAGTTCCACACTGCTTCTTATTTGTGAGGTGCAGATGTGTTCTGTCTCCCATTGTGTCTGTTGCTGATGCACAGTTCCACATTTGTGCCAGCTTGCCTTTTAGGACAATGCAGGATGTAGGTGCAGGGAGTAGGGCTGGGGTGCGAGCAGTGGGAACTTGGGGTTGGGGATAAGAGCAAGAGAGGGAGCTAGGCAGGTGTCGCTGCATCAGGGATACTGTAACCACTGTTGTCTCCCAAGCCACTGACGTTGACCATTACCTATTTGGGGGTTTTGAGGGGCACATTAATTGGTGGGCTGTTTGGTGTATATGGAGGATAGGACAACTGGAGAGCAGTGTGTTCAGATGTGTGCTGTTTCCCATTATGTCTATGTCTGATCCCCACCTCCACACTTATGCCCAGTTCCATTTTGGATGCTAGAAGATGTACTGTAGGTGCAGGTAGTGGGGCAGGGTGTGCACAGCAGGACCTGGGTGGGTGGGGGACAGAGCCAAGAGAGAGTGAGGCAGATGACACCGCACCACAGATAACCATGGTACCCTACTATGCCACTGACATTGATCACTACCTATTGTAGGCTTTGGATAAGCACCTTAATTGGTGTTCCTTTTGGTGCACATTGAGTCATGGACTACCAGAGAGTTGTGCAGTTCTGCTCCTGATCAGATGTGTGCAATCTCTGGTTATGACGTCACTGATGCACAGCTCCACATTTGTGCCAGATTCCCTTACATTGCTCGATCTGCAAGATTACAGCTCAGCTTTATTTCTGACGTTTGTGGTTGAACATGGAAAATTTAGTTGATACTAAAAAATAGTTCAGGGTAAGAGGCATGAAAATTCTTCTGACATACAGTAATCAATTATTTCAGGAGTGTAAGAGTATGTGCGATATGGGGCGATTCTTGCTGTTTCAAAATTTGTTATCGATTTAACAGTGCAGCACCATATACTTTATTTAGTACGGAACCTGCTGACTTGGATGCATATACTGTAAATGAGGTTGTTAGCTTACTTAAATGTATCCCAGTTCAGTATATGGAACTTCCACTTGTTAGCTTACTTAAATGTATCCCAGTTCAGTATATGGAACTTCTCTACTGTTTTTTTTTATATAACTATATTTTAAACATCATGGTTTCCAGACTGGCCGTTTTCCCCTTTTGGAGGTCCCGGAGGTCTCAGAGGTCATGTGCAGTTTTTTTTTTACCATCATAAATTGTTTTTATTGATTTTAGTTACATGAGAACAACCTTGAGCTAGAAAGCAAAATTACAATTATATAATAGTATCACACACAAAATAATTAACAGATTTAAACATTGCTAATTCAATCCTTGCCAAAAGAGGAAGTACCTAGATTATCATAAAGCTTTAAGCATATAATAAGATCCTACATGACAATACAAACAATGTGTAGCGTCAACTAAAACAAGGTTTAAAATTTACAACTTGCAATAAACCTCTATACCCCCAATGGTAGATCTTGTTTTAGAGAAGTGGGGGGGGGGGAGGAGAATAATTGTACAGAAGCACCACAGTTTTTATAATATTTAGTTTGAATCTTGCTACATGCTCAAATTTCTGTAGTATTTTCCACACTGCTGGAATTGAATGGGCTGGTGAGAGGAGAGATAGGAGAAGGTCATCAGCAAATAGACTGAGCCGGTATTCACTCTGGTGGAATGAGACACCCTCAAGATCTGGGGCTGATCTCAGGGCAACCGCCAGGGGTTCTATATAGATAACAAAAAGAAGTGGGGATAATGGGCAACCCTGTCTGGTGCCCTGGTAACTATTAAGATATCTTAAAACTTTTTCCTCTTTATGGGAGAACATAAGCCATTGACATCCCAAGACACAATTCAGAGCACTAACATTTCTAAGTTATATATATATACCGAGAGGGTGGTGGAGCCATGGAATGCACTGCCTACGGGGCTGGTGGAGGCAGAGACAGTGGAGGAGTTCAAGAGGGAGTGGGACAGGTACAGGGGAAGGGTTCTGGAAGCAAAATCCAATGCAGCAAGAATATCCGGAACTGGGAAGGGAGAAGCCAGAGAAGGCGAGGGGGACAGCAAGGTCAGCACCCAGGGTGGGGGCTGACCAAACGAGCAGACACGAAAGACCGTTAGGCCTATTCTGCTGGCATTTTAGTATGTTAGTATATAAACTGCATGAGAATTAACTAGATAAGTCAAGGCAACGAGTTGCAATCAATAGGCAGTAAAATGTAATGGATGATAACATTTCTATTAAACCTATAAATCTTATTAATATAAAAACAGTAAGTAAGTACATTATTATTTGGCACCAGATCCCAGAGGCTCTGGGTGCCATACAACAAAAAAGATTTCACAGAGTGGTAAAACATTTAAATTATAAAACACTTCAAAAAGCAAATTAAAATGATTAAACAATTTTCTTATATCAATTGTATGAATTAAAAAAACATCAGTTGGAATTATGAGTTTAAAAAGGTGAGTCTTTAGGCCCCTCCTGAATGCCTTCACCATAGGGGCTTCCCTTGAAGGTCTTGGCAGCAAGTTCTAAAGGACAGAGCCTGCCACCCCAAATGAGTGATCACCCAAGAGTTTTAAGCCTGGTCCTTGGAACCACCAGGAGGCCCTCAGTGGAGGAATGAAGGGAGTGAGCTGGGATGGCAGATGTAAGGAGATCTGGCAGGTATCCAAGGCCTATCCACATAGGGCCATAATAGTGAGCAAGCCCACCTTGAAGAGAACCCTCCACCTGACTAGCTGCCAGTGCAGACCCCGCAGGACCAAGGTCACATGACAGGACCTTGACAGCCCAGTCAGCAGCCTGGCCACTGCATACTGCACTAGCTGTGGCTGGCAGAGGTTCCCTCCACTGACCCCAAAGTAAAGAGCATTACAATAGTCGAGTCTATATGTTACACAGGCATGCACTGGTGATGGCAGGTCTTCGGGCAGAATTAAGGGTTTAATCCATGCAATGTTCCTCAGATGGTAGAAAGCACTTTTGATGACAACCGACACCTAGGCTTCAAATATCAGCTTGTCATCAAGGACAATGCCAGATTTTGTACCCTAGAGGATGTCATCAATGGGGTTGACACCAGGACCAAGCCTGTTGTCATCCTGGAGGCATCCCTATCACCCCTGCGACCCAGTTCAATCACCAGTACCTCCATGTTGTCTGGGTTTAGTATCAGCCAGTTAGAGTTCATCCAGTCCTGGATCTTGGCATGGCATTTATTCAGCACTTCAATGGCACCATTTTTCCCTGGTGCAAAAGACATGTACAGCTGAGTATCATCTGCATAACAGTGAAAAACCAGACTGTACTGTCTAATGAGCCTCCCTAGGGGCAGCATATATACTGTGAACAACATTGGTGATAGGATAGAGCATTGAGGAACTCCACAGGTCAGGGGCATCAGGGAGGAGTAGAAATTCCCCATCACTTCCCTCTACCTCCTGCCAGAAAGAAAGGACTCAGACCAGTTGATGACAGTACCAGTGAGTCCACAATACTCTCTAAGGCAATCCAACAACACAATGTGGTCCACGGTATCAAATGCTGATGATAGATCAAGGAGAATGAGAACTGACCACTCCCCTCAATCTCTTGCCCCGAGAAGGTCATTATGCACCCGGACTAGTGCCATCTTTGTGCTGTGCCTCGTCCTAAACCCAGACTGGAATCGCTCATAGATAACAAAGGTCTTCAAGTGTTCCTATAGCTGCAGAGCCACTAGGTTCTCAATAACCTTCCCTAAAAATGGGAGGTTTGAGATAGGTCTATAATTCACCAGAACGTTGAGATTGAGAGATTTGTTTTTCAGAAGAGGCTTCACCGATACCTCTTTCAAGGCATCAGGGAAGACCCCCTCTGAAAGCAAGCACCCAGCTATCCTGGTGAACACTGGACCAATAGCCTTGAGGCAGCCCTCTAGGAGATGTGTCAGGCCAGGGTCCAGTTCACAACAAGTGGGCTGCAGCTTTGAAATCACTCGGAGACCTCAGACACCTCCACTGGCTGAAATTCCATTCAGACAATGGGATCGCTCCTGTTCCACCCAGACCCCACCCTGTGGGACTGATCTAGACCTGCTGGCAAGATCCTGGCCCAAATAGAGGATACCCTGTCAGAGAAGACCAGAGCAAACTCTTTGCAAAGTGCTACTGAACAAACTCTTTTCGTCTGTAGACAGATTGGATGAAGAAGCCTGTCTACAGTCTGAAAGAGCTGAGCTGGTCTGTTCTTCCCTGCAGCAATCTCCCTGGACAGGAACTCTGCCTTCTTATGGTCACTTGCCCTTTGATAATAAGCATAGTGATTCCTCCAAGTCAGTCTATCCTCCACTGACCGAGTCCTACACCAGCAATGCTCCAACCTCTGACCCATGGTCTTCATCACCTTGAGAGCCCCATCAAACCATGGGGGTCTCAGGGAGGCTTAAGAAGCCAACCCCCCCCAAGCTGGAGTAGACAGAAAACAGAAGCATAAATGTAGAATGCAGACAGGGCCATCAGTACCAGATACAAAGGGAAAGTCAGGGTTAGGAAGGCAGCATAAAAAGGAACATGGGGATGGGGTAAAAAGGCATGAGGGCAAACACAAGCTCGGAAGGAAGACAGTCAGTAAAACATGGAAGGCCGTGGTTACAAATGCCCGCAGCCTGGAAAATAAAACCCCAGACCTGGAGTCCTTGTTAGTAAAGGCTGATGTGGAAATTCTGGTAATAATAGAGACCTGGTACACAACTAATCATGACTGGGATGCAAATGTTCTGGGTTATGCTCTATTCAGGAGTCATAGGGGGAACAAAAAAGGGGGGGAATGGCCCTGTCCATAAGAAAAGGAATAAATGCAACAGAGGTGCAGGGTAGACAGAGGGAGGCCAAGGCACTGTGGGTCACCCTTGGGCCAGGCAATGGCACAGCAATCTTCACAGGGGTAGTCTACAGACCATCAGTGCAGGGGGAGGTGGGGGATAGGGATCTAGTAGATCAAATTCATGAGATGGCAACAGAGGGCGAGGTATTACTGCTCGGTGACTTCAATATCCCAGATGTGGATTGTACCATCCTAGCAGCTGCTTCATCCAGGAGCCATGATATCTTGGATTACCTATAGGGGGCAGGCCTCAGGCAGCTTGTGACTGATCCGACCAGGGGCAGGGTGATTCCGGACCTTGTACTGACTAATTGGGACAGAGTCACAGATGTCCAGGTGGAAGGTCAACTGGGTTCCAGCGACCACCACATAGTGTGGTTAAGTGTGGGGACAGAGTCACAAGCTAGCCACACAAAGGCAAAGGTCTTAGATTTTAGGAGGGTGGATTTTACTAAAATGGGGAGGTGTATCAAAGAGGTCCTGGCAAGGAGGGAGATAGGAGGGGGAGTCGAGGTTCAGTGGGAACACCTGAAGAGAGCCATGGAGGAGGTGATGAACCAATGCATTAAGATGGTAAACAAAGGCAAGAGAAGGAGGAAACCACTATGGTTCTCAAGAGAGAGGTGGCGAACAAGGTAAAGGCCAAAAGGGCAAGTTCCAAGAAATATAAGGAGACTCAAAGGGAGGAAGACAGGGAGGTGTACCTAAAGAATCTAAGAGAAGCAGGGAAGACTGTAAGAAGCGCAAATGGCATAGATCGAAGAAAGAATAGCACAGACAGTGAAGAAGGGAGACAAGACATTCTATAGGTTCATCAATGAAAGAAGGAAAACCAGGGAGGATGATTGTAAGGCTCAGAGGGGATACAGAGGAATGTATTGAGGGAGACCTAGAAAAGGCAGAAATACTGAACAAATACTTCTGTTCAGTATTCACTATAAATGGGGAGGGTCAGGGACCACAGCTGGGTAACAGATACGAAGGGAGGAGGGAGGGAGGTAAACACAAATCCATTCACAGTAAAGAGAGCCCTGGAGCAGCTCACAAAATTGAAGGTGGACAAGGCAATGGGGCCAGATGGCATGCCCCCAAGGATATTGAGGAAGCTGTGTAGAGACCTAGCAGCACCTATGGCAGCCATGTTCACAGAGTCACTCAACCCAGGAGTGGTTCCAGAGGACTGGAAGAGGGCACATGTAGTCCATCTACACAAAAATGGTAGTAGGGAGGAGGCAGGGAATTATAGGCCAGTCATCCTCACCACAGTAGTACGTAAGATCATGAAGGCACTGCTTAAAGAAAAAATAGTGGCACACATGGAATCCAATGGTGCCTAAGATCCAAGGTAACATGGATTCACAGCAGGAAGGTTGTGTCAGACAAATCTGATATATTTTTTTTGACTGGGTGATGAAGGAAGTAAATTGGGGGGGGGGGCAATGGACATCACCTATCTTGATTTCAGTAAGGCCTTTGACACTGTCCCACAAAATAGGCTGGTTAACAAGATGGGTAACCTGGGCATAGGGCACAATGTGACAAAATGGGTTATGAACTAGCTAATGGACAGGAGGCAGAGGATGGTGGTAAATGGGATCCAATCCAGGGAGAGAAGGGTGACCAATGGGGTACCTCAGGGATCAGTCCTTGGACCGGTCCTGTTTAATGTCCCCATTAGTGACACCGTGGAGGAGATGGAGGGTAAGGTCTGCCTGTTTGCTGAGGACACCAAGATCTGCAACAGAGTGGATACTCCAGACAGGGTGGAGAAGATAAGGAGGGACCTGGTGAAGCTTGAAAAATGGTCTGAGCTGTGGCAACTGAGCTTCAATTCAAAGAAGTGCATGTAACCCACCCTGGAAATGGGGGTTCCCAAAAGTCTTCCAGGAGCTTGCTTGAATGCTCCAAGCCTGGATGGTGTTCGGCGTCTAAGCCGTTTATCTGTGAGTGCTTTTAGAGCCTCTGGTACTGTCTCTTTAAGAGCTGTCTGCCTGCAGACATAATTAATTTGGATGGGGGTCTGTGTGTTTCCCTGCTTGAGTCCCACTCAAGCTGCTTCCAAATCGCTCCATTTCTGCCATCACTAAGTGGGCAGAATGAACACTTTTCAAAGATGTAACTGTTTGCCAGAAATCATTTAGAGTAATAACGAAAATACAGTTTGTCTAACCTGCTTTTCTTTGCAGTCAGAACTGTGTTTGCCTAGTCCCTCATTCTGGTTTTGAACTGCTGAACTGGACCAATCAGTGTGGGGGGACCTTTGAAATGGAGCCTGCTGCTGGCAAATCAGAACATGGACTCTCGTTGTGGAGCCAGTCACCTATGTACTGTATGACCAATGCTTCCGAGAATTGTAGTTTGGACTTCGGCACCTTTTTTCCACCAACAGGGGGAGTTTACTGTGAGTGACAGCCAAACCAGCCAACTGAACTGGAAGGAACTCAAAGAAAATGCCCAGCTCTGTCTATTGGAAAGATCAGATGAGGCGAGACAGTGAAGAGAAAAGGAGCTATGTGCTTCTGCTGTATATAGTTTTAGCGCGGTAAGCACATGTAAGGCCCTAAGTTTCAGTCCGAAGCTTGTGCAAGCGCCTGTTTGGACTGACTCTGACTTGTGAAGAGAATCAAGGAGATCTGAAGAATAGAAACCAGGCTCACCCTGTAGAAGACTGGAGAAATTGCTGAATCGTGCTTGGTCTGTCAGTAACTGAATCTGCTGTGTGTTCTCCCTGGTATTGTGCAGTAATTGCGATCAGGATCGAGAAGCAGCCTGCCTGGTATAGTACTTTCCTTTTACATATAAATGTGTGTAGTGCTTGTGGGGAATCGCATTTCAAATCCCCTGTACAGTGAATTGAGTGCAAGAAGCTGGAAGTAAACCCCAGCTTAATCCAGACTACATCCATTTGCTCTAAACTGCAGTGGGGTCCAGTCACAAGGACCTTTTCCACATGTTCTGCTCCTCCTGGCAATCCAGGACAATCTGCTTTCCATCCAGTTCCCAGCATTGAGTGTGTGAGTACAAAGCAGGGTAGCTCCCCATCCTCTGTTTATCAAATTGCAAGTGTGTCATCTATTTGTTGCTGTTTCATTTCTTCACAAACTGAGCCATCCAGCTCCAGATTACAATTGGGTATTGTGCAAGTGTTTTTCCATCACAGGGCCCCATCCAACTGCACCGATCCTGGCTAGCCCCCCCCCCCATCTTGGGTACCCAGTGAAAGTGACAATTTGGGACTCTGAACATGCGCACAGTACTGTGATTATTAAGGTGTCTAAACTAATTAACCTGATTTTCCCCTGTCCTTGTTATATTCCCCTAAATAAATCAGATCTGTTTGTTTCAGCAAAGTTACACTGTCTGAGGTATTCATTTATGTTAAAGTGTTGCACTGTGGCTTTTGCATTGTATCATCTTGTTTTACAGGGGGTCCCCAGAGTCAAGCTGTTCGAACCAGTCCTGGGGTTAAGTGTATACTGTGAAGGTACTTCTGATACATTGTGTGGGCCACTAGAGGGAAGAAAGGGGGGTTGCAGTGACCCAGAGGGCTGTGACCAAGTCATACCAAACTGTCTTAACCCCAACCTCTGAGTGGAGGCACCCGCCATTGGACCTAGGCTCCTTAACCTGTTAGCAGTTACGCAGGCAGGGGTAGTAGCCCTTGGGATAGTGCCACCTGGGGGTTACATGCAAAATAATGCACCTGGGATGAGGGAACCCTGGAGAGCACTACAGGATGGGGATGAGGGAACCCTGGGGAGCACTACAGGATGTGGGGGAGAGCTGCTGACAGTCACCAGAGAAGAAAGGGACCTTCGGAGTTATCATTTTTGATGACCTAAAGGTGTCTAGGCAGAGTAAAAATGCTGCAGGGAGGGCCACTGGCATGTTGGAGTGCATAGGTAGAGGTATCATTAGCAGAAGGTGGGAGGTAGTGATGCCATTATATAAAACACTATTGAGGCTTTGTCTAGATACTGTATGCAATTCTGAAGGCTGCACCTTTGCAAGGACATTGACAGAGTGGAGGTGGTCCAGAGAAGGGCATCTAAGATGGCACTGGGCTTACACCAGAAAACATATGAGGAGAGATTAAAGGACCTCAATATGTACTCACTGGAGGAGAGGAGGGATCGTGGGGACATGATACTGTAGAAATATTTAAGTACCTTAAGGGTATAAACAAGGTGCAGGGCGTAACATAATCCAATATAGGAGGAGAAGTACAAGAACGAGAGGGCATGATATGAAATTGGAAGGTGGCAGGTTAAAGGGGAACGTGAGGAAGTTTTTCTTCATGAAGAAGGTGGTGGACGCATGGAGTAGTCTGCCATAGGAGGTGGTGGGAGCGAGCACAGTGGAAGGATTTAAGCATGCCTGGGACAGGCATAGGGGAAACTTAAAGGTGGGGAAGGAGTGGGGACAAGCCATTGACCAGATAGGGTCAGAGGCCACAATCAAGTATAGAGCTTAAGGGTAGACTGGATGGGCATGGTGGTCCTTATCTGCCAACAGTTTTTATATTTCTATATGAAGAAAGAGGCTAATGCAATATAACCTGGAATGTGAAGTGGACTACATTTCTCAATGGACCTGTACAGGAATCAACGGGACCATATGTATAATAAAAAGCTTATACACATCAGCTATATCAATAAGGCATTCAAGTGTTTACACACTATAAGATGGGATATTATTATAGGGTAAGCATTAATGGCAACATAGTGGCAAACAGATCTGAATGTCTTATTAACCACCAGTATAACTACCCATAGGCAGACCTCCTTGCAATTAAGATAATCCCTATAAACCATTAGAGTTTCAAAATAAGCTCATAAGCAGAATATTATGACTACTAAGTAGAACTAAAAATATCTAGCATAGTTATAAAAAGGACACGTTCCATATAACTTGAAGAAGATCATGATGAGTAGCATGTGCCTATCATATTTATATTAGAAGGTGTACTACAAGCCAATGTTCCCCATCCAAAGGTCCAATGCCAGCCATAGTAATTGGATAGGAGTGATTACCATTGCCTTGTGGTCTCACTTGAGTGTTGGAGCACAGTTCAGTTTATTTCAGAGGACAAAAACAGGGAAATAACAATAGTAACAACAGAAAAAAGAAGGCTGTGTTATGCCACGAACATGGAGCCTTCAAAGATAATGTGCACCCCAGATGTGAACCATTACAGGAAGTAGAAGACAAGCCAGTAAGGATAATACAACAGTTGGCTCAGATGTTAAGATGTCATGAAGTCATGTCCATGTTATTTTCTGTACCATTACTTTTATTTTCCAGTGATGACGAGGATGCAGATTCTGTAGTTCCTTGGCTGTCACGACTCCGAATCCTAACTCTCATTTTGACATACCTAGATGGCAGTGCTGTTTGGTAAGAGGCAAAAGAATGGGTGGCCATTTATTCATGTTATGTATTCCAGAGTGATGAGGTGTATTTTATGATTAGGGTGTGCTCGAGTGCCAACAGTGTAGTGGGAAGGGGGAGGAGCTTAAGAAAGAGGAGTAGAGGATTCCTGTGGAACACTTTTTCCTGGTAAGGAATCATGGTTACCTAGGTGTTTGCTCATGGCAGGAGTGCTGTACACTGAACTTTCAATAGAAGAATTTGCTCATGGCCTGCCCAGTGGCACCGAGGGTTGAGGAGCTGGATACCACACCTCGTGCCTTGCCAGTGACCTGAGTTTATGAGCGAGCTCAGGTTGCTGCAGGTCAGCAGGGGAAGGAGAGGATTGAGCAGCTGATGGATTGCTCTCCTCTCCCATGGTGGGGGGATTGGCTGTCTCACTCTTTGGCTGCCATCAGGCGGAGGCCAAGTGGCATCACTGGAGTCTTAGCAGCAAGTAGATCTCATGGCTACATAGCACATGCACACCTTCACGTGCATACACTTACAGCACCATGGCATGGGGAGAAAAACAGGAGGAAAATGGTGGTCATGGTCTACATGAAGCCCTGCCCACCTTCCTGCCCTCATCCTGTTCTATCGCTGGCTTGCCAATACCCCAATCTGGATTGTGGTTTCCTGGGTGAATGGCCTTCCCTTTCCCAGCTCCACCATGAGGTGAAATCCGTGGGGGAATGGGGCTCGACAGAGTCAGAGAGACAGCAGATGGACTTGGGTGGCAGGGACAGGGCTGAACTCAGTTACCCATGGTGCGTCCATGGATAAAAAATATCCTATAAAAAAGAGATGAATCTGCTCATACTGCAGTAGAACCAGGATTTGAATTCAAGGCTTCTTTGGATAGCTGCTTCTGATCAATGGGAAAATGTTCCCTTATGTAAGACCAAGCTAAATCCGGAGTGCCACAATAAAAAGGTAGTCTGCCTGGAACCTGAGTTACAAGAGTGGCGGGGTATTTAATATAAGAAACTTTCAAGTCCAAAAGCATTTTTAACCTTTCCAAATTTCTTTCTTCTTTCCATAATATCAGCCCAAAAGTCCTGGAAAATAAGAATCCACTCTCCCTGCCACATAAATCAGCTTCTGTCTCTAACAATCTGCATCAACTTTTCTTTTAAAGAAAATCCCAAAAAATTAACTATAGCTGGCCTTGGTCTGGTGCCCTTCTGTGGTCTGGGACTGAGTCCAATGTTCTCGTTCAGTTTCTAGTGGGTAGGGCCATTGAACACCTACTATTTCTGGGAGAATTTACTGTAAAAATTGAACAGTGTTATTTCCCTCTACACCTTCAGAGATCCCTAATATACAGATATTATTCCATCTCCCCCGTTCTCCAAATCATCAAGCTTCCCTAAAATACAATATATTGCAACTGCCTCTCCTGGAATTCATTTGTTTTCTCCAACAAAAGCACAGTGTTCTCCAGAACCATTTTTATAGTCTCAGTCTTGTCAACTCTCCCCACTGCTACTTTGAAATCAGCCTGAAGTTTCCCTATAGTGTCTTTAGTCCCTCCAATGTCAACCTTTATTTCAGCCAGGAGTTTCTTTATGTGGTCAATGTCTAACTTACTGTGCCCTGTAGAAGCTGCAGTAGTGCTCCTGCTGACAGATCCTCCCCTGCTATCATTTTTCCTCAAAGCCGGCAGTCCCATCATGAAGGTCATGTTCATAAACTTTTAACTGGAAAATAATGAAAAAGAGTTTGAATCCCTGAGTATTTTTTTTTGACAGAATTTGTTTGAGAGAAATTTAAACTAATGAGTTAAACTAAACCGTGTGCCTGATCACTGCCAAACCCAGATGCAGGATCAAACTAAATAGGTTTGACAGCAGAGCTAGACTTAAGTGACCATGTCTTGCAGCACTCATAAGACCCTTTTTTAAACAGAGAAATAATTTCTTCAATATTCCATAATGCAGGATTTTTTTTGACCAGCTAATACAGTTGAAAAGTTTATTAAAAATATCCGCCCACCATGCTAGGTTATTTTTTTATATGCTTCCCTGGCAAATCATCTAATTTCATTTTTTTTTGTCTAAGAATAGCACTGTTTCATCTTCAACAGTCATGCATTCAGAATCAAAAGACTTGAAATATCGTAATTTGTACTTCAAGAGGCTATTGTAAAACCAAATTTTCTGTGTTAATTCTTTTCATGAAAATATTACTAAAGTAACCCGTCCATGTGGATGAAGTTATGCATGTGTCAATATTAATTCTATTTTCCTTCCCACCATTTTTTTTTGTCTTCTGAAGATCTAATAGGAATTGATGGAAGCACATCAGTTCCCCAATATCTACTTTCTGCAGTGTTCTACCTCTTCTCCAATTCTGGTGTTAATGACCCAAATAATAATGATTGTTAAAGCACTCAGGGGTAACATAATGATTTATATAATCAATAGTATGAAGTCAAACAGAAACAAAGTTTCTTCATGCAGGAGGATTGAATGAATATAACAATCCAAAACAGTGTATTGTTTACCTCCTTTTCCTTTACAATAAGCAGTAGAAAATCACTGTCTATGTGTATATGCTCAGTATTTACATCTAGACATGAAGAAATTAGGGTAACCAATCCACTTTTGTATCTGACAATTTTGTGAGATTTAGTTGCTGTAACCTCAAATTGTTTAAAACCATCCAAAAATGTTCTGACCTACAATAAATGTTCATGTTTCATGAAGAAATAAAATATCAGATTTTCTAATAAACTATATTAGAAAAGGGCAAAGTAAGTGCTGGACCATCGGCACGGCAGTTGGATTTCCATTTGCAACACCAGTGACCAGGGTTCAGGAACAGATCCAGGGCGCCGGAGGGCCTGCCAGGGAGAGAAGGCTTGAGCATCCGCCAACTGCTCACCTTCTCTCAGGGGGAGGGTGGGGAGATAACCCAATGCTTCCTGACCCCTGGAAGAGGCCAGGGGCACAGCAAGACATTGAGTCACACTGACCAATGGAACATGGTGAACATCAGCATACACCTTGATGTTAGGGGCATACCACACCGTCGGGGAACAAACGAGGAAAGGGCTCCATGGTCGACCAGATGACAGTTGCCAGCTTCCACTGCCACAGAAGCCTTAAAGGACAGCCCAGAACCACCTCAGCAGCACCCAGGCCAAGAAAAATGAGTGTGCTGGCTGACCCCCACTGGCATCTATCTCTGTCAGAGAAGGAGGGCCCGCTCAGTGAAGGGTTATGCCGGGTTACCCAGGGGGGTTGCGATGTGGGGGGGATGGTGGCTGGTCCCGGGGGCAGGGTGCCAGTGGTGCCTAGACATCCTGAAGGAGAGGCTGGTCAGGAGCCTGTGAGGCACAACAAAAAAAAAAGAAAAGGGCAAAGTAAATTCTAGCTTTCTGATTGGCTAGGAGACTAACATTGATGGTCCGGTATTTTCTGATAGAGCCCGCTATAAAACAAGTACCAGTTTGTGGTGGCCCATTACTCAGAATATAGTTTGGCACCCCGAATTTTCAAACTCACCAGCCACCATTTTTATCTCTCACTTTGCCAGAGAGTTGTTGGCGGCAAGCCCCCCAATTATGAAAATCTTCACCCTATTAACCGGCCACAAACAAATCTCCACCACCACCTAAGCAATCGCATTTTTTAACAAAATGAAAGTACCTTTGTTTTTGCTTGTCTGTGGCTAGCAGCACACTTCATCAACTATTTCCTTGTTCCCTGCCTGATCAAGCCTGACAGAGCGGCATTCCCGCTCCACCACTGACCGCTCGCTCCCCAGTCTGCCAACAAAAAACACAGTTCTTCCACAGGGAAAAAAGTTTTCTTTTCAAATCCACCACACTTTCACTGTCCTTCTTGAGTCCACCCCCTACCACCACCGTCTTGCCTCTCCCTGACAGCACATGCATGAAATTGCTGTGTTTGTCTCCCACTGTCCCCTGCTGTCAAAATGAGAAAGTAGAAAGGAGAAACCAAAAAGTCATCAACATTTTTTTAAATGGTACCTGGAAACCAGGTACCTCTTCTCATCCTTGTGGGCCTGTTGCCTGACTGCAGCACTTCTGCCCATGGTGATTCAAGCAGTATCTGCATTCCACTCAAAGTGACGGGGGGGGGAGGGAGCCATCTCAGTATAAAAGAAAAAAGACCACAGGCTGTGTAAAGGGGTGGGAGTGGAAACATAGGACACAACAGTGAGACACAAAGTATGTGTCTGTGTGTTGGGGGAAGAACCCTTCCACCAGTGAAGCAATCATAAAGAACAGCATTACCCTCTACTGGCAAATGTACAAGTGAAGGGACTATTTTACAGGAAAAAATAGCTTTACCATCATTTGTAAAAAAATGTTTATTCTCTTCACACTTTTTATTTTTTACATTAAAATGCAATATATAGTCCATTTTCTAAGTGTAATAATATCCTCCAGGGTGGACGGTACTGGGGAATACCAGACCTTCCAGGGGCTATAAGGCCCTCTGCCTGTGGTATTGGACCTCATTACACCCCTGGGTGGTCTGGTATTCCCCAATAATGCCCACCCTGTTAGGTATTATTGTTTACGTATCATTATTTTCTACTAATGGAAACTATTTTTTTTTGTATAATGCCCACTTTGCTTATATCTGCCACTTTCGTTCCACCTTTTGATAGTGGAACAGTAACATTCTTCTCCATTCTGCATATCTTTAGGTGATGTTTTCTAACAAGGATAATGTATACTATCTCAGTTACATGATTTCACTACTACAGGAATTTTCCCTATATTTGGCTTAACTCTATAACTATAAATGGAATGTAAATCCTCCCACATAAATTTATCCCTCAGTATTGATTTTAATAAATTATAAACTAGAATTTTCAAGATACATGATGTCAATTTTTTTGGCTTTGGTACCCCAGACAAAAATAAGGTCGGTAATAATTTTGGATCTCTTTGGTTAGTTTTGCTGCTACCCGCTTCCTTCTCCTTAATGGATGTTTTGATTGAAACTCATCATAAATACCTCCTCATTAATTACTCCAACACTTCCTTGTCTTTGTTTATTTTCATTCTAAACTCTTTGGCTTTTATTTGTTTTTCTGTGGTTTTGTACATCCTTCTAAGGCATATGTTTATTACTCACTTTGGTAGATATTTCAGCATGTTGTGTACACTTGTATGCTGTTTATTGATTTTTTGAGTTATTGTTCTGATTTCCTCCTCTTCAATACAGCTTGTTTCCATTGTAGTTTGTTTAATGCTCCTTTTCATATCTTCCACTTTTTCGTTAGTTGTCAAAATCTCTTTTTTTTTCTGTTTCTAAATTCTGGTTTTCTACTTTCTGAGATCTTAATGTTTTTATGAATTCTAAATTCTGTGAATTAATTTTAGTAAGTATTTATTTTAACAAAACTTTTTTTGTAATACTGAGATTTTCAAATCCTGTAAATCTTTGCCCACTATTATGTTAAACTGAGCTGCAAAGAAATCAAGATCCAAGTTCAACAACTTTACAAGACTGTTTGCTAGAATTTCCCTATCTAATTGGGATTGTCCTAAATACTATTAGCCCATTTAAATGGGATATTCCATTTATCATTTAATGGGGATCACAGTTTACCTTCTTAACATAAGGCATAATAAACACATCAAATGCTGACAAAACATTTGCTCCATTGAGATTTTTTAACCCCATTCTCCATATTCCCTGAAACAACAGTCCTATTTTCTTTTGAGATTGAAATTGTCTGTGAATACTTTTAATGCTTTCATTAAGGCCCAGAATGCATCTGTAAATGAGTGGCTACTCAGCTGAGTATGTCTTTCCTGGTGAAACTTTTGAAATAAATAAATATACATTGAAATAAATTGCTGCCAGTTATCCCCCAAGTTTCTGTTTGTAGTAACACCTAGTTGTTAGGCTGATTTCATTTTTTTCTTTTTGGTTCCCACCTGTGGGACTGATTTCTTGGAGTACGAAATGACCTGAGTTTTAATGAAACTTTCACCCTTTAAGGCATTTATGTTTACAAAATCAGTGTTTTTCTAGGTTTTATATTTGTGGTATTTTGCATTCTTTTAGAAACTGCTTCATCATTTCTCAGCATCATATATTTAGCTGTATTAATGTCTATTTGTGGGTTGATACAACATACAATATTAAAATACCAAAGAAAATTTCAGGTCTCAAATATGGCAAGTTTACACAATTTAAAATAATAAAAGGGCTGATTAGTATATAAATAGCCAATATCCAATTAGCTGTCTATGATGCACAACATATGGTGTTAGCAGTCTTTTGATTTTTCTTTAAATATGGGAGCTATTTCATACCATACTAATTATGGTAGCACGGTAGTGCTACCATAGTTAGGGTTGAGGAGCCATTTCTATGTTAAACCCCAAAACTTTGTACCTTAATAACTTTACAACCGTTTGATGGATTTGCCTGAAATTTGGAATTTATGATCAAGAACCATAGGCCTTAGGATCGACAAGTTTTGTACAGTCGGATATACAGCTGCGGAGTTATTAAGTGTGATCTGTCGTAGCGTTACGCACTACGGAGATTCTATGTGGTCGGCGTCTACAGGTCGTACGGTTTGTGCGACTGGCCCAAAATCTTCAGGGAATGTGTGGCCAGGGTCCCCGATGTGCCTTTTGAAGATTTGGTGAAAAAATATTAAACGGTTCAAAAGTTATTCAAAAAACAGTTTCCCATTATAAGTCAATGGGAAAAGTTAACAGAAAGCTCAACACTTTCGCAAATGCATTTTTACTTTCGCAGATGGGCCTGTTACTTTCGCAAATCGGCCATTTTGTTTTCAGTTGGTGATCAGAAAAATGGTTGGCATTTAAATTTGAGACCCTCTAGCAACCTAATTCTTTTTGTATTCACCTAGTCGGGCCCTTAGGATGCTTGTCATGTCTTTATTTTGTGGTAAAATACCCCAGAAATATGTTTTTCAGATTTCTGTAAAAAGTACTTTCACAAATTACTTTCGTGCTCACGAAGGTCAACTTTTTATGAAGCTGCAAATTATGAACAGTAGTTTTCCATCTGTGGGATAAGTGACAGCGTATTCTTGGCACTGCGCTGCAAAAGAACCTGTTGGGAGTTTTGGGCTGAAATTTGAGGAACGGAGCCGACATCTCACAGATGTGCCTTTCAGTGTTGTATTAAAAAATTTACTGGCGGCAAAGTTACAGTACTCCAAAGTTGACGGTTTTTCCCATAGGATAACATTACGGCGCCAGACGCATTACAGAAATCCTTTGGCACCCTGCTGCAAAATAACGGTTTGGTCTTTTTTCCTGAAATTTGGAGGGAAGACAGCCAACAGCCCACAGATGTGCCTTTCAGTAGTTTGGTGAAAAAATATCACATGGCGGCAAAGTTAACATACTCCAAAGTTGACAGTTTTTCCCATAGGATAACATTACGGTGCCCAACGCATAACAGAAATCCTTTGGATCCCTGCTGCAAAATAATGGTTAGGTCTTTTTTCCTGAAATTTGGAGGGAAGACAGCCAACAGCCCACAGATGTGCCTTTCAGTGGTTTAGTGAAAAAACATTACAGGAAGGCAAAGTTATGGCGCTCCAACTTTTCTTTTTCCCATAGGATAACATTATGGCGCTCGCCACGCTTTTCAGGGGCCCAGATCTCGAAAGGGTGCTAGATAATGGACTTTTTCGTCAGAAAACCTCTTAGCCCCAATGGGGCCAGATCTAAACAGCCAGGACAGTTGTAAATAATATGACTTTTAAATTTTTTTCTACGTCAGATGGTTCCTGAGATATAATGTATTTAGTATTCCAAGATCTCATTTTCTGCGCCGATACTCATTATTTGCATACATTATCTGTACTCACTGTCTTTTCTCAATGCAGGTTTTGGGAAAACCAGCCTGTGCGCTTACATTACTGTTACTGTTGCCCTTTCCACTTGCGGTTCTGTACCTATTTCTCACTTACTGCTGACGTCCGCGCCACCATGTGCGTTATCCCTTATGCTTTCATTTGTGTTGTGTTTCTGTTATTTTTGCCATTTCTGTCTACAGTACTGTTTATCTTTCTGTTTCACTTTACATCACCATGCCCATTGACATTTCTGTTTGCGGGCACCATGTTACTATGTGACAACACATCACGTGGCAGACCATTCCGCTCCTCGCCACCATGTCGTAACCTTTCTGTTCTCATTCGTGCTTGTGTTACCATGTGCACCACTGTTAGCATTTCTGTTTGCGTTGCTGTACCTGTTAGTATGCCATTAAGATGATAGAGAGGAGCTGCCCATGAGGGCACCAAGGCCCTGCCACTGCATTACATTCACTATTTCTTATCATTCTCAAAAAGAAGGGAAATTAGAGGCAAAAAACTCAGTTTAATGCATTAGTTAGGGTTGTTCCACAGCGACAAAAGTGAGGAAATTCGCTGTTAGGGTTGAAAACCCCTTGCACCCCCCCCCCCCAACCAGCATTGGGTGTGCATTGGGATCGTGGGTCCTAACTCTCACCCCATTCTCCTATACTTCTGCTGCTTTACACATGTCATGGGGTGAGAGTTAGGGCTGATGATCCCAATGCACACCCCAATGCCACCACGTGCGTCATCCTTTGCGTTTTCATTTGCGCTTGCGTTTCTGTTACTTTTTTGCCATTTGTGTGTACCGTACTGTTTCTCTTTCTGTTTCACTTTGCATCACCATGCCCATTGACATTTCCATTTACAGGCACCATGTTACTATGTGACAAGACATCATGTGGCACACCGTTCCCATCTACGCCACCGTGTGCGTTACCCTTTCTGTTCTCATTCGCTCTTGTGTTACCATGTGTGCCACTGTTAGCATTTCTGTTTGCATTGCTGCTCCTGTTACTATCCCACAAGACATCATGTGGCAGGAGCACGGGCCACCACTGCATTATATTCACTATTTCTCAATATCATTCTCAAAAAGAAGGGAAATTAGAGGCAACAAACTCCGTTTAATGCATTAGTTAGGGTTGTTCCACAGCGACAAAAGTGAGGAAATTCGCTGTTAGGGTTGAAAACCCTAACTCCGAATTCACCCCCCAGCACCACACACACACCAGACACACACACACATTCAAGTATGGGGGAGGACCAAGTCAACACAACCAATGACAGACATCCAGCAGCAGGTGACAGAAATAACAAACAATTGTCTAAATGTACTACGAGACATCCCCACCCACCTGACCAGGTACTGCATGCTCAGTGGAGATCAACAGCAAAACTGAGGCCATGTACACCAAACGTACACATCCCTGATTGCAGCTGCACACAATGTACCACACTTAGTAGTTGCATGGCCTTACCTACCGATGCCCCACACCACACCACAACTGTAACTGTGCCGTTATTCAATATAAATGCTGAAGGTGCATGATGACAGTTGTAGAAAGGTTTTAACACTACTGAGTATACATTAATTAAGAGAAGCACATAAATTAACTACAAGACACTAGCATGCTCAAGATAAAAGTAGTGATACATTTAGTAGGTGATTTACATAGTAGTACATTTACTGCTATGGTTTACTCAACATAGAGAGGCTGATGTAAATGTATGGAAAAGCATTGCCTGTTCAACGCTGTGAAATTGGTACTGCCAGTATCACAAGCATTCTTACTGATGAAGGTGTACTGCTGATGTACATACATAGACCTTCAGTGTGTTTCAATATTAAAGATGTAGTAAGTATTCTTTGTAAGAAAGATTGTAATTGCATGGATCAGGCCAAGCAACTTCTAAATATCATAGCACTACTGAGCCAACAATGATGTACCTGTATCGGACATGTATATAGGATAGATTTTCCTGTAGGCACTTACTGAGTATGTTGTACCTGATAAAGACAATCTCATTGCATCTGTGATGACTAACTTATTCAAATAGTAATACATTTGCTATTGTTGCAATGAGTGATCTATGCCACTTATGGACACAGTGTGATTTTTTTAACAGTTGTTTCATACTCAGGCTGTATGCCTACTGTTTGGGTTTGCCACACTTCTGTCACTGATGCTATCAAAGTGATAACTATGTTAATTCTGCTACAACAGTAATCAAGTAGGTATGGTGTAGATATAAACAAAATGTCTTTTAGTATTGATTTAACTCATAATGGGGTAAGTGTACTAGGACAGCAGGGGTTATCCTGTATCACTGAGTCTGTCAGTTATAATCACACTAGGGTTTCGATGACTGTAATGATCAAGTTACACTGTTCATCTTCATGAGTTCATATTCACAGCCATTCTCCAGTAACTAGACAGTGTATGGTGTAACTGGGTGGGACACTGTGTTGAAAAGCTGCTGCAGTGCCTAGCAGAGGAGAGTATCTACCATAAAGACAATTAAACAATAAGGCATGACCAACAGTTATGTTAAATGGTCTGTTAATCACCCTGTAGGGGTTTAATGTTGAATGAGGCATATCCGAGTGCCACATGTCGCTAGACAGTGATAAACTGACCATTGACATAATACCAGGGAGTGGCTTATTGCTATCATAATAAAACTGTTTTTTAAACAACATTAAACCATGTTCATCATATGGTTAGGCTGTACATGTATGTTAATAAAAACTAAACATAAGGCTGTTACAATGTTTACAGTCAATTAGAAAGCTGCATTTCTCAAACCCTTGTTATAATCAGATATTATACCTGTACAACTCCTTGGTTTTGCTTAACTCTGTTGCTCAGGTGGCCCACCACAAGTGGTGTGGTCTGGTGTAGGGCATCGGTAGGTAAGGCCATGCAACTACTAAGTGTGGTACGTTGTGTGCAGCTGCAATCAGGGATGTGTATGTTTGGTGTACATGGCCTCAGTTTTGCTGTTGATCTCCACTGAGCATGCAGTACCTGGTCAGGTGGGTGGGGATGTCTCGTAGTACATTTAGACAATTGTTTGTTATTTCTGTCACCTGCTGCTGGATGTCTGTCACTGGTTGTGTTGACTTGGTCCTCCCCATACTTGAATGTGTGTGTGTTCGTGTGTGTGTGGTGCTGGGTGAATTGAGTTAGGTTTTCAACCCTAACAGCTAATTTCTCACTTTGTCGCTGTGGAACAACCCTAACTGATGCATTAAACGGAGTTTTTGCCATGAATATATATATATATATATATATATATATATATATATATATATATATATATTACTATATAGTGTTTTTTTTTTTATAAACTAAGAATACAAAACTTTAAATCTCTAAAAGTAACCAATCAAGTGTATTGCAAGTACAATGTAACAGAAGTGTGAGTGGTGACTGGCTGGAACTTGCTGTAGATATCATGCAGTGCTGAAATTCTACCATGTGAACACTATTCAGAGATCAGCTAGCCTGGAGGTTTTGAACAAGGAAGACATCACTACTCAGCTCATTAGCTACTCACAGAATAGGTGAAAAAGGTTTAGCAGATGCTTTCAGGTATTTTCCTTTTTCAAGGGTTTTACTGAATTACTTTAGATACTGGCTAACTAATTGGAAGCCGTACTTTCAGCATTCTTTAAAGTCTTTACTTTTTCATTTCAGTAGTCATGTTGTGCTTTGTTCTGGAATGGATGAATAAACTGGCCCACAGAGGTTTCTAAAGTTGAAAACAGTTCAATATTTCTATTGTGTTCTAAAGAGTGATATAAGTATTAAACTCGCCGAAGAACAGTAGCTAAAAAAGAAAAAAGGGGCAAAGTGATACAGCATCTAATACAGGGTAATGTTTAAAACTAAGCAACTAAACAAACTCCTAGCATTAGCACACATGGCATTACAGATTTTGTTTGCTCCTTGTTTGCCATGTCCCCCTTTTTATGGCTGCAGTGGGTGGAACCCTGCAGACATTTTGCAGCATTACTTCAAAGCATTCTTTCTCACTGAAGAATGTGTTGGGGTTGCAGCACAGTCTCCTATGCCAGATAACTACACCAGACAACAAAGTCCCTTCCCAAAAAACAAGAAAAAACAAAGTTTGTTTTCTTTGCAGTTGCAACATCTCTCCTACTATGCCAGAGTCACATATCAGAAATTAGTCCAAAATTCCTTTACATAACATCCCAGTTCTGTCTGTAGGCAGTAAGGTTTCCCCCTAGGTTTTAAATTTCACAAACACACACACACACACACACACACACACACACCACTGTGTTTAAAGGGTACTTAAACAACATTTTGACAACAAACTATTCAAAAACCTGACTTCATAGGGGACTAAAGGAAAGACTGCTCTATTCATTACTGCTAAAACTACATTTATATAATTTACATAAATGTGGTTCCAAAGCATTTGAAAAATGTAAAATCCGCCTTCTAATGTCAAAAAAAATGCCTTACCTGCTTCCTAAAATGGCCACCAAATGTGTTAAATGATGACATCATTGGAGCCAGAGTCAGAGAGCTATATGGCTCTCTCTAGTGCTAACTAGTTCTTTTTTCCCTTGGTATGGAATTGTTTCACCAAAATGGTCAAAACCACAAGCATTATTTTGATCAATACACATGTTAGGCCATGGTTCTGTTCATTTTGTTTACTTTAACATACTGAAATTGTGTTTTAATCCAACCAACTCACTCTTTGGCAAACCACAGTGCAGTACAAATCTTAAATAACCTGGTGGTCTAGTGGTTATGGCAGATTGAGGATGTTACAATGGGGTTAGTACTGGGGGTGTGTGCATACTTGATATGCACTGTTTAACATTTTTCTTAAACCTTTACATTGTCTGCTTTTATTCTTTTTCAGTACATTTTTGACAGAACCTACATATGTAATTCATAGTTTTGAATGTAAATATTTGTACAATCAATAAATCAGACTTCTTCAACAAAGTGAAATGCAGCAGCAAGCAAGTAAGTTACAATGGGGGGGAAGGTGCAGCCGCACCCTTCACCAGACCCTAGATCAACCACTTGTTTGTAGCAAAGTTCTTGTGTAGTCCAATGCCAGAGTCGATACTTTATTGGAAATCAAAATATGTTTGTCTTGTCTTCTTTTGCCATGGAAAATAATAATAATAAGAAGAATCAGCAATCATATAGTGCTTTTCATATACATTGTATCCCAAAGTGTTTTACAAGCAATGCTAGATCGGAAATTAAGTGACTGAACATGTAGTGGCAGCCATTTCACACATTAATACCCACCCACAGCCTTGTACAATTGCATGAACTGGTTTTATGGGAAGGGGAATGTTGGCCAGGACAATGGGGTCAGGTAGTGAGCATGGTGCTGGCAGCCCCACATCTTATTTCTCACAGTGATCTGCTAATATTTCTCCCTTTCTGTTTTCCCCCTTCCCTGAATACAGCAGTACCTTGCAGGAGTGACCTTCTCAGTCCCCTTTTGGTATTCATTGTTCACTCCTTCTCCCCACACCAAAAACTGGTGCACTCATCACCCTTCTGCATCCTGAATGCAAGTAGTACAGTCCCTGGGTTTTTTGACATATCAAAAATAAGCAAATCTTTCCAGTAAGTCAGGCTGATAGCAGCAGGGAACAAGGGGAAATATTAGCTTTCCTATCCTTAAACGATCTAGTCTACCTTTGATTAGGCACTATTAAATGATGGGTCTGCGCATCATTATGCACATCACTTAACAGTGCCTAATCATAGGTGGCTTAGATCTTACATGGGTAGGAAAGCCTATTTTTCCCCTTGTGCCCTGCTGCTATCAGTCTGGCTTACCAGAAGATCACATTTATTATTAATATGTAAAAATAACATGGGAGACTGTACCAACCACATTCATGATGCGGAAGGCTAGTGAGAGCACCAGTTTTGGTGTGGGGAGCACATTAGAAGAATGAATGCCAGAGAGTGACTGAAAAGGCCATTCTAGCAGGGTACAGCTATATTCAGGTTAGGTGAAGACAGGAAGGGGGACGTTGAGCAGATAACTGTGAGGTCTGAGATGTGGAGCTACCAGCACCGGGCTCACTACCCAACTCTGGATGAGAGAAACCAGCTATGACAAATACTCAGAGTGGCAGGGCTGCACCTAAACTGTTACTTGAATTAAGTGTAGGGAGATTACCCTCGGGTGGTAGGGATGTTGACGTTTGTTAGCACAGTATCGAGGGAGCTGTGTATAGCTCATTCAAGATTTGGAAGGGTGGTAGCCAGCCAACTAGCATTGTAGAGTAGGGCACAGAAAAGTACTGGAGAAGAATTGCCAGGAACCGTCCTGCGGGGTTCTGCAGATCACACGTAAAAGAGTAGACCAACACTGGAAGTCGGGTGGATTTTCTCAAGGCATTAGTATGCCTTTCCTGCTAATAATATTGTTATCCATAGTAGGTGCAGCCTTTATGAGGGTATGAACAGCAGTTTTTTCTGGTGAGTCCCGATGCTTATTGCTTGGCCCTCCAGGAAGACCTAGTTGTTGGTTACTGAGACAGGAAAAAACACAACAGGGGGACTATACATACTGCCTTCACTGTGCAGAAGGGTGATGATCCACTCAGTGTTTACTGTGGGAGCAGAAGTCAAACACAGAGAAAGTGGACTGGAGAGTGATTTGGGGAGGCATTTTTTAACAGTGCCAGCTGATGAAGCGTATCGGTACAGGTGTGCACAAATCTCTGAGGTACAAGATTACAATCTGAGGTGTGATAATTCTCTTCATAAGACGACAAGCTCATATGTGGCCCTAGGCAGTACTAAGGAGAGAGTATGGATGATGGGATGTTCAACAGAAGGCTGGCTAGGTGCAGGGGGTTCATGTGGAAAAAGACTACAAGAGAAGCTTATTTGTGGATTACTAAGAAAGCATGAGCTTTGGAATTGGACCAGACCAGTACTTCACTACAAATTTCAGGGCATCACATAATCACTAGGTCACCAGGTATTTGAAGTGTTATACTGTACTGTACTGCAGTTTGCCAAAGAAAAAGTCAGTTGGATTACAAAACATTTTCAGCAAGTTAAAGTAAACAAAATGAACAAAACCATAGCCTAACATGTGAACTGATCAAAATAATCCACGTCTTAACACATAGTGTTGATCATTCTAGTGAAACAATTCAAAACAAAGGGGGAAAGAAAAACTAGTTAGCACTATATGGAGCCATGTGGGTCTCTGCCTCTGGTTCCAATGATGTCATTGTGACTCATCATTTAACACACTTGGCAGACATTTTAGGGAGCAAGCAAGGCTGTTTTTTGAAAGTGAAAGGCAGATGTTTACATTTTTTGAAAGCTATGAAACTGCATTTATGTTATTTACATAAATGCAGTTTTAGCATAAAAGTAAACGGCAGTTTTTAGTTGACCTCGATATGAAGCCAGATTTTGGAGTTTGCAGTTTTAAAAAAAAAAGCTTGTTTAGGTACCCTTTAAAGATCATGTACAACATATCTACTACCCTTTTTTTCTGTAGTAAACACTCTAGTACCATTCATTGTGTTGCTGTGAGTTATTTCTGAAAATCTTAACTAAAACAAATCAATGGTTTCTTTGAAATTAGTTTCTTTGTAGTTTCTTTGTAGTTAATCTTGATTTACCTGTTCTTTAATAACCCCAAGCAGTCATGCTGCTCCTGTGTCTCTGACCCAGCATGTGGGAGTGCTGATGTAATTCAAGACTAGGAGGCACTTTCCAGCCTGTTAGAGCAGTAGTGTTATGTGTGTGGTAGCAGTTAGTGCTGGGAAGATTATAACACTCAGACTGAAACCCAAGACGTATGTTACTGCTAAGTCTAAGTTCTTTGAAATCTAATGCATTCCATTCATATTACTATGAGATGAATCCATTTGTCAGGGCCATTTGTTTATCAATGGTTTGTCACCCTTCATTCAAATCTGCAGTAATGGTCCCTGTCCTTTCCTTTCTGCCTTCCCATTTCACCTATTGACAGTTGGGGTTGTGTGTCTACAGTGATAGTCTTTACTTGTACAAATAAAATAGTAAATTGTAGCCTCATGGACATAGCAAAGTGTACCTATTTTACTAAACCGATAAGTAACCATGAAAACCTGAAATGCATACAAATAGAAGTAGCCTGTCAACCAATGTAGCTGTTTCATCACAGCGATCCTACATAATTGTGATTCCCTGTGTATGTAATGGAGTGTTCCCAACTAGTGTCCCACAGTTTTATATGGTATCCTCAAGTGTCACAGTGTGGTATACTTCATTAAGTTTAGTGTTCATATCAGCACAATGCTTTCCCCCTCTGAGTTGTCTCTCAGAGAGAAGAAATGGTGTGACATATGTCACAGACCTTTTTTCTTGCATCTTTGTTACTGGCTACTTTATTTCTGTTCGAGAAACCTTGATCCTAAGAGCATAACCTAAAAAGCTGACTTGTAATATTTTTTCATCCTTTGCTGTGCAATACATTATGGCATATTAATTAGCTATCCTAATGAGTATATCAAGGTGTTATTACATGCTTTATGTACTAAAAGATCATTGTGAAGCTAAGGAATTGATCTTGTTCTTTATGATAAGTATTGCTGCCAACTGTGTCTTTCTCATTTCTGGGGACACATGTGCATATGCTACTAAAGGGATAGAAACATTAATTTGGTGAGATCACCACCACTTGTTGTAAGTACCACTTTGTGACAGTCACCCATAAATGCACAATGTTGTTTCAAGTGGACTGTGTGCTTTCTTGTGCATTATTTATCTTGTATACAGTGTGAACAGTTACTTACTATCCCTAAGCACTATGCACTGTCAGTGCACCGTCAGTGTACTCATACAAGTGTGACATGAAAGTGCAACTCCATTAGTGGTGGTAATTCTGGCAGATGGTGGTGACTAATAGACCATCATCACTGGTACTGATAATTTAATGCCAAATGTGGAAGAGTACCATAGCTGACACATACAGATTTCCAGTCAATGAAATGCACAGTAAGTGGTCCATGGGGTGGGGGGGGGGCAGTAGGAAGCCAGGAGAATTAAACTGCCCACACCCACAGGATAGTGCAGTCAACATGGAGGACCATAAAGTTATGATATCGCCAGAGGTAACTGAACTCATAAGGGGGGAACAGTGGAGGTCAGGAGGAACGGGGTTAAAAACATGAAGGACAGATGGAGGAGGCAAAATGGCAAAAAAGGGGGATGATAATAGGAGAAATAGCAAAACATTGAAGGCCATGCATGCCAATGTCCACTGTCTAGGAAATAAAATCTCAGACCTGGAGGCCTTTATGACAAAGGCTGACCTGGACATTGTAGCTATTACTGAGACATGGTATGCTGGAAACCATGACTGGGATGTAGTAATAACAGGTTATACTCTGGGAGAGGCAGGGAGGGTAAATAGGGAGGGGGTGGCTCTTTACATCAGGGAGGGTATTAGAGTGATGGAGATACAGCAAATGTGGTAGGGCAGAGGTACTGTGGGTCACTGATGAGATAGGAAAATGGCACAGCAATTCGCACAGGAGAGGGATATACAGACCTCCAGCACGGGGAGGGGGGAGGAGGTGAACAGGGTTCATGTGGAATCCATCCACACAATGGCGGCTAAGGTGGAGGTGCTGTTTATAGGTGATTTCAGTCTGCCAGATGTGCATTGGAGCATCCCAGTGGCTGCATTAGCCAGGAGCAGGGACATCCTGTATGCCATGCTAGGGGCAGGCATCAGGCAGCTAGTGCTAGAGCCCACCCTGGATAGTGCAATTTTGGACCTGGTACTCACCAATGGGGACAGACTTGTGGGTGGATGGACACCTGGGGTCCAGTGATCATCACACAGTGTGGCTCACTATGAGTACAGTAGCAGAGTCAAGCCACACAAAGGTGAGGGTTCTGGATTTCAGAAGGACAGACTTTACTAAGATGGGAATATGTCTCAAGAATGCACAGGCAAAGAAGGACAAATGGGGGGGCTGAGGAGCAGACAGCCCATCTGCAAGAAGCCATAGTACAGGTGACAAACCTTTGCATTAAGCAAGTAAACAAGGGCAAGAGAAAGAGGAGAAAACCACTATAGTTCTCAAAGGAAGTGGCCGGGAAGGTAAGGGCAAAAAAGATGGCTTTTAGGAAGTACAAGGAAACACAAAAGGAGTAGGACAGGGTAGTGAACCTGGATAAACAAAGGGAGGCAGGGAACTCAGTCAGGAGCACAAAGGTGCAAATGGAGGAAAAAAATAGCACCGGAGGTAAAAAAGGGGACAAGACTTTTTATAGGTACATTAGTGAAAAGGGGAAAACCAGGGGTGGGATTGTAAGGATTAAAAGGGAAGAAGGCGAGTGTGTGGAAGAGGACCTGGAAAAAGCGTCAATACTGAACCAATATTTACTATTGGTCTCTGATATACTGTTTCACTGTTGATCTGTGTTGTGGCAAAAAAAATGCATTTTCATAAAGCTAGAAAATGAATTATGCTATAGAGACATTTCAATGAGGCAATAGTAAATAGTTCATTTTCATAAGAATTCAATTGCACACATTTAAATGGAAACACAATTGTCTCAGTGAAGATGCTGTGATAGAGATACATTGAACCCACGGGATCAGGGGTCACACATTGTGCACTTGTCAATATACCACAGTACAGTTTATTAGTGATGGCTGATGTGAATCGCTGTTATTCATTTTGTGATGTGAAAGGAAACAATACAGTTTCATCAGTAAAAATGGTAAACTTTGAACCTGACTTAACTGTTGTGATCTTTCAAATGCTTGGTACGAAAGGACCCATGACATTTCTAAAGTCTTGGTACCATACCGGTAAGCTGTGTGAGAAATGCCATACACAGACAAAACTCAATACACATCAGATGTCTGCAATTTTGCAAGCAGCAGTGTGCCACCATACAGTGAGGTGTGCATAGCTGGTACATGGTGCTGCACTGGGTGCAGCACGGCTCAGCACGTGAATCTCATCCCAAGCTTGATCCAGGACTTCATGCATGGAAGGCAGCGCAGGCCCCCAGGAGTTACGTGACAGGAATACAGCCAGCATACCATGACTAACCCTGACACTGGGTCTGTTGAAGTGATTTTGGCCTGAGGACAAAATTGCTCATGCTGTTACCTGTCACACCCCAATATGGCAACACCATGAAACAATGCAATATTCACGGCCATAGCACATGGTGCACTGCCACCACCACCTCAGAACTGGATATCACAGCTGCAGTTTGGCATTGCACTTGGCAGGTGAGGATGTATGTGAACCTCTGATTGACAGATCCAGTGTGTAAATGTATTGCCCCAACAGTGCATCTGGAGGACAGAGTGAGTTTTTGTTTATGGGTGTGGAATCAGGTTGAATAATGCTGTACATATTTGAACATAGAAACCGTCACTGAATTAAAGGGTGATGAAGGGGTTGATCTGCTCATGTGTTGTAGAAAAAATTCTCATTTGATAGAATTACCATCCTGCAATTTAAGTAACTACAATTATACTATACAGTTTAAATCTGTATTGATATTAACTGCAAAATGAGATATTTATAAAAGTAGCGCAAGAAACAACTACAATATATCACACACTTCCATTCCGTGCCATGCATTTACTCTCGTCCAATGACAAAATGTTCTATAATTGTTTAAAAACTGTTTTCTAAATCCATCTCTGAGAACACTAGGGGGCAAGGCAACAGCATTGGCAACCATTAAGGAATAAAGAGCACAAAGGTTTTCCTTCAGGAACTGCACTAACAGGATCACTGTCCAAACTTGTTAGTACCTTCTTTTTTAAACTATTTTTACAAAACCGCAGTACCCAATATATTAATAATTTGACTCCATGTCCCTGTTGTATTATCTCCCCCCCCCCTTTTTATGTGGTTCTGTGGACCCTGTTAGTGCAGTTCTTAAAGGAGAACTTTTGCACTCTTACTAGTTTATGATAGACAGTGCAGTCACCTTACTCCTTAGTGAAGTTCACTGAAATGGAGTTAGAAAATATTTTTTGAAGAATTATAGGACATTCTGTCATGGTGTGAGTGTACTGTACATTCAAGGCATGGAATGAAAATGTGTGATATAGTTATTTCTTGCGCTACTTCTGCAAAGATCTTATTTGGTGGTTAATAATGGTACAGGTATAAATTGTATAGTGTAACTGGAGTTGCTTAAATTCCAGGATGATAATTCTATCAAGCGAGAAGTTTAAAAAAACACAAAAAAAAATGAGCACACCAGTCCCCCTCTGACATTCCTGACCTCCCACTATGATGTAATAAATAATTCAGCTCAAATTAACATACAGCCTTACAAACTGTAGTGGTATGGAACAGAGAGAAGATGTAAAAAGAAACAGTAAAACATGATTAATTATATTCACTGCCCAACCTATCTAGTCCATTGCAATTGCTTATTTGCTCATAATTGTTGATGTAATTAAATTACAGTTCAGCAAATAAATAACATTAATAGCAGGCCAAGTGGTGTACAGGTCTGAGGCACTGGATGTCTTACCTCTTGTCATGCCAGCAACCCTGGTTCAAGAACGAGCCTGGGGTGCTGGGGTTTGGCCAGTGAGGGAAAGGATTGAGCTTCCACTGGACTGCTCTCCTTTCTCAGGGAGGGAGGGAGGACTGCCTCTCCTGATGAATGACTGCCACCAGGTGTAGGTGTGGTGGTAATGTGGGTCTGAGGATGGCAGGGAAAGAAGGGAAGTATGGGATTCCATGACATGTGCAGTGCACGTCTCTACCTACACACATACGGCTTGCATGCCCCAGTGCAGGCATGGGGACAGAAAATGGAAAACTGAAAGCAGAAGCAGGTACCATGCTCCTACCATGCCTCTATCCTGAGGTGTCCTCATGTTCTTAGCCAATCTGGAATGTTACACCAGAGGGGGGTGACCATCCCTCCTGTGCATATATAAAAAAGTAAAAAAGAGGTTTGAACATGCAGATCAATCACATGATGAAAATCTCATCACTTTATAACACTACTAGTTTGTGAAGAGAGGATACAATCTGGATGGAGGAACTAGAGTCTCATGGATATAAGCTTTTGATTAATGTCCACCTCCCTCTCTGCCTTCTTTCCTATCCCCAATTCTGTCCCCCTGACAGTAGAGTCACCTACTAGTAATAGCTTCCTCCTTCAATGGGGTCCCCTTTTATCCTCCTTTGGACCTCCACTTAAGAGGGTGCCCACTTCCTCCCCAGCCACTACCACAAGTTTTTCCTCTTGGCTGCCCTGCTCTGCCAGAGCAGTGTATGAATTCTGAAGTGGTATCGGTTGTGTTTGGGGAAAGTTCCTGTAACACCACCTCCCCAGCCTTCCTGATCCCATCACCCCCTCCCTCCTCTAGCCCACCTTAGTCCAACCACTCCTCCTATCTGGCATTCTTTGAGGTAACGGTGTCAGACTTCATGGCCCCTGGGTAGGGGAAAAAGGTCTCCCTATTCTTAGCCAATGCAGCCTTGAGCCTAGTAACCTTCTTCTTGCTCGGAATTAATGCAGCCTCCAGTCTAGAGACCTTCCCAGCCAGCACAGAGAGGCACATGCAGATGGGGCAGCATCACAGCTCCAGAAGATCTCCCTAAAGACTACTGCTCCACAACTACTTCACTGCACCACTCCGCACATTCTCTAATTTTTGCCTGCCTTATACTTCCTGTCTTCCCTTCCCCAAACCAAATAAGAACAGTTTATTGTACAAGTAAATACACTACACATCTTATACTTCCACTTTTAAGGGTGTACTGTAACAAACTATGCTTTTTTCTTTCCTCCCCTTTTTATGTTTGCTTGCACACATGTGCAAGAAACATAGTACCATCATCCGAGTTTTTGGAGGTGTGGCAGCCCTCTTCCAATTCAGGCAGTGTGTTTGCAGGCATGGCTGCAGTTCTCCAATGCCTGCTGGAGCTGTCTATGACAGCAGTCCAAAATGCAGTGGAGTCCAGTTGAAAGGGTGAGCTACGCTTCAGTGAGCAGCGATAAGATATCGCCTGCTCATGTGCGCTCCCCCTACACACACACACACGCATGCATACTGCGTACTCGCCCCCACGCACAGACTGTAGCAGCCTACAGGGTGCCCGATCTCCCGTCGGCTGTGCTGTACCCCAAAACAGGTTCCATATGCCACGCTGGTATGGCCGGCGAGGGTGCCCAATCCGCGTCTGCTCCTAAAGCCCCGAGTACAGATTGCCGCGGCTGGAGACCACCCAGCAGCAGCCCATGCTATCACCGATGGGGATGCCCAATTCCCCATCAGCTCAATGCACCCCCACCAGCCATCCTTGTGCCATGCTGAGAGCCCACTGCCCAGCTGGCAAGCGTCCCAGCGTAAGTAGTCATTTAAAAAAAAAAACTGAAACTCAAAAATGGTCCCTCGCTGTCTCTGCCCCCACCGCACCCACCCACTGTGCACCTTGCCTCCCACACCCCCACCCCATACTTCCAGACTCTGGTGCGAAGATCTTTGGTGGACTGGGAACACGTCTCGCGCTCTTCAAAGCCGACCGCGAGCTGAGGAAATGCCGGTAAGCTGTATAATGGGATAGATAGGGTTTTTTCAACTTTGCTGCATATCTCAGGCATTTTTTGGAATTTTTGCACCAAATTTTCAACATGGGGTTTTTGGGACCCCTTCTCATGAATGCTCTCACTGTCATGGCGATAATCGGTCCCGAAGGGTGATTTCGCAGTCACTGTGCAAAATCACCTTTCTGGACAGAGTAATGAAATGACACTGCCACTGTTCATAAGGTGGGCTCTCCAAAAGCCTATGTTGAAAATTTGGTGGAAAAATTCCTGAAAATGACTGTTTTACGAGCGTGCGTTGCGCAGTTCCTACGCACGCTTGTAAGTTTGTGAATTTTCAATATTTTCACTCCAGATTTTCAACATTGCCATTTTACCACACCTCCTTATGAGCAGTACAGCTGTCATTTTTCACATCTACCCAAAACGTGTTTCCGCCCAGGTAGCGCACAATGGCGCAGTTGGTGTGCAAAATCAATGTATGGGACACATTAAGAAAATCACAGTGACACTGTTCATGAGCAGAGGTCTTAAAATGGCTATGTTGAAAATTTGGTGAAAAAATTCCTAAAAGTGACTGTTTTATGAGCATGCATTGCACAGTTCCTACGCACGCTCGGAAGTTTGCGAATTTTCTATATTTTCACTCCAAATTTTCAACATTGCCATTTTATTACACTTCCTTATGAGCAGTGTAGCTGTCATTTTTCACATCTTGCCCAAAACATGTTTCCGCCCATGTAGCGCACAATGGCGCAGTCGGTGTGCGAAATCAATGTATGGGACACATTAAGAAAATCACAGTGACACTGTTCGTGACCAGAGGTCTTAAAATGGCTATGTTGAAAATTTGGTGAAAAAAATCCTTAAAATGACTGTTTTACGAGCGTGCATTGCGCAGTTCCTACACACGCTCGGAAGTTAGCGAGTTTTCTATATTTTCACTCCAGATTTTCCACATTGCCATTTCATTACACTTCCTTATGAACAGTACAGCTGCCATTTTTCACATATGCGCCCAAATGTGTTCCGCACATGTAGCTGCTAATGGTGCAGTCGGTGTCAGTAAGCAATGTTTGGGACAGATTAATAAAATCACAGTTATACTGTTCATGAGCAGAGGTCTTAAAATGGCTATGTTGAAATTTGGTGAAAAAGTCCACCAAAATGACTGTGTTCTGAGTGAGCATTGCGCAGTTTCCGCACACCCTCGTAAGTTCCTTGACTTTCTTAATATTTTCAGTCCAGATTTTCACCAGTGGCATTTTCCACACTTCCTTATGAACAGTACAGCTGTCATTTTTCACAACATGGCTGAAATGTGTTTTCACACTTTCTGAGCAGAGAGATGCGTATTACGCTGTGGAAATCATTGTTCGGGACAGATAAAGAAAATCACAGTGACACTGTTCATGATCGGAGGTCCCAAAATGCCTGTGTTGACAATCTGCTAAAAAATCCACAAAATAATTACATTCGTGTCGTTGCACAGTTTATCTGCTGACATACCGTTTTTAATTTTTTTGCAGATTTGCAACATTGCCATTTTTTACACCTCCCCATGAACAGTACAGCTGTCATTTTTCACATCCTGTTTGGAATGTGTTTTTGCACCTGTGGTGCTAAATGACATAGTCGCTGTGCATAAGCAGCTTTCAGCTAACAAACTGATATTGCCACTGTTCATGAGGTGGGGGTCACAAAAAAACCATGTTCAAAATTTGGAGTGAAAATACCAACGAATGCCTGAGGTGTTAGGTTTCCAACCATAACGCCCACCCTGTAGAGAATGACAGGCATCAGGGTGTGACTTTGGATTCTTGCCTGTAATGCTCATACCATTCCACACCCTGCAGCCAGTGAGAGGCATCGAGGTATGACTTGGACTCTTCGGCCCAAAGTTCACCCCATTCTCTATACTGCACCCATCTCACCGTATTTCCTGATGGAATGGGTGCGCGCAAAGGCCAAAGACCCAACAGCACACCGTGACACTTGTCAGTGTCTGCAGGTAGGTGTGGTGAAATGGCATGGCCGTTATGCCTGATGACCCAAAGGCACACCCCAATGCCTGTCACTCTCTGCAGGGTGGTGGTGGGGTTGGCTTCAGTTCAATACTTCACTGCCATTTCTATTATGCAGCTCTGTAACTTCCATACTACCAATGGCAATGCCAGCAAGCAAACATTCGGCATTAACAAATGCTTGTTTTACATATATTTGTTATAATACCTTAAACACTGCAACATTTGCACATGCAAACATTGTAACCTTTTACAATATTATGGATTTCCCTTACATGTATCCCATCAGAGAGTGCAACAACAACAGAAAGCAGGTACTTACTTTAGCTGCCAACAGGGTCCTCCACTTCCCTCCTTACCCTGCTGATGCCTGCAGATGCCTAAGATGCCAATATTTTACCTGTTCCACTTCGTCACTGTTCCACTTACTCTCTGGGATATGTATGTGTGGGACACATTAGACCACTACCCTTTTATCCTCCTCTTAACCCCTCCCCCAGCTGCTGATGCTCCAAATCAGAGCACAGAATTCTATGGAAAGGCCTCCTTGATGTAACAATACACTTGTAGCTCCTCCCTCAGAGCTCAGCAGGCTCCTGATTAGTGGAGGGATGGCAGAGGGGTTGTCTTCCAGTCGGTTGGCAAGCAGGAAGAAACCCTAAAGTCCATTTAGGCTCCCATAGCCTCACAGATCCTGTGCTGCACAGAGCCTCTCTGGCTCATGATCCTCCTCCAGCAGCATCCAACAGCTAGCCCAGCAAATGGAACACAGCTAGCAGCTAGCCCAGTAAATTTAACACAGCTAACAGCTAGCCCAGCAAATGGAACACAGTTAGCAGCTAGACCAGTAAATGGAACACAGCTAGCTGCTAGCCCAGCAAATGGAACACAGCTAGGAGTTCAAAAGCCACTTAGAACACATGGCACACTTTTAGCCCCTTTCTCAGAGCTCAGAAGACTCTCAACTGGTGGAGAGAGGGCAGAGGGGCTGGGTCTTCTGGTCAGCTGGCAAGCAGGAAGAGACCCTGAAGTCCATTTAGGCTCCCACAGCCCCACAGATCCTGCGCTGCACTGAGCCTCCCTAGCTCACGATCCTCCTCCAGAAGCATCTGACAGCTCTACAGATCTTATTTACATAAAAAAAATACTGGTCCCCTTTCGTTACCCCTTTGGTTATCCTTTCCTCAGTTTGTGCCCCTTATAGCCTTCTCTGCTTCCCCTCATCTTTCCTGATACACCTCACTATTCTCTTCCTCCTGAGTCTCTTTGTAACTCATGAATGCTACCCTTTAACCTTAACCTTATATAGAAACATGGAAACATAGAAACAAAGACTTTGACAGCAGATAAGAACCGCATGGCCCACTTAGTCTGCCCATTTCCCTACCTACTTGATAAGCTGCAGATCCTAATTAACCAACAGCCTATTTCTTCCTACCCCCCCAAGAATTGCCTTATGTCTGTCCCATGCATTCTTGAATTCTTCCAGTTTTAGACCCCACAACCTCCTCATGAAGGCGGTTCCATGCATCCACCACCCTCTCTGTGAAAAAATACTTCCTCACATTGCCCCTGAGCCATCCCCCCTCTATCTTCAAATTGTGTCCCTTTGTTCTTGCACATCTCTTTTTCTGAAAGATGATACCCTCTTGGACTTTGATGATTCCACTGAGGTAATTAAAAGGTTCTATCATGTCCCCCCCTTCCTCCTTTCTTCAAGGGTATACATATTAAGCTCCTTTAGTATCTCCTCAGATGTCTTCTCTTGTAGACCCTGCACCATTTTAGTCTCCCTCCTCTGGACTACTTCCATCCTGTCTGTGTCCTTACAGAGACGAGGTCTCCAGAACTGGATGTAGTACTCCAGATTGGGTCTCACCAACTGTCTGTACAGAGGAATAACAACTTCCTGTTTTCTGCTGGTGATGCCTCTCCCTATACATCCCAGTATCCTCCCGAGCCCTCCCTACTGCCTTCTCCTTATTGCTTTCCAACCTTGGTCATCTCATATGATTACCCCAGGTCCCTTTCCATTTTGTTGTTGTTACTACCTCCCCATTGTGTACTCTTTCCTGGGTTTTGTTTCCCAGGTGCATTATTTGCACTTCTTTGCATTGAATCCAAGCTGCCATATTTCTGACCATTCCTCCAACCTTGCCAAGTCCCTTCTCATCCTTTCCACACCCCCTTGTGTATCAACCCTGTTGCAGATGTTTGTGTCATCCTCAAAGAGGCATACTTTTCCTTCCAGACCCTCTGCAATGTCACTTACAAAGACATTAAAAAGAACTGGATCCAGTACTGAACCCTGCGGTACCCCACTAGTAAGCCCCATTTCTTCAGAGTGGACTCCGTTTACTATTACATTCTGTGTCCTGTTGTCCAGCCAATGTTTTACCCAGGCTACCACCCTGGGACCCACTCCAAGGCTGGCTACTTTGTTTATTAATCTTTTGTGTGGGACTGTGTCAAATGCCTTGCTAAAGTCTAGGTAGGCCATGTCCACAGCCCCTCCCTGATCTACTACTTTGGTCACCCAGTCAAAGAAATTGATTAGATTCGTCTGACATGACCTTCCCACTGTGAATCCATGCTGCCTTGGGTACCAATGGTGGAGAGAGGCAATGAGGCCTGATGGGATTCACCCCAGAATTTTAAAAGAATTAAGGGAAGAACTAGTAACACCACTGACTACCTTTTTTAATAAATCATGGGAGGATAGGGTGGTACCCAAGGCTGTTGATTAACTAGGATCTGCAGCTTATCCGTTAGGTAGGGAAATGGGCAGACTAGGTGGGCCAAGCGGTCCTTATCTGCCGTCAAATACTATGTTTCCATGTTACCGTCCATTCTATTCAGCCTCACTATCCCTCCCTTTGTCTTTCTACACTTCCTAATGAACCTATAAAAGTTATATCCCCCTTTTTAACTGAGTTGGCTATATTTTCCTCAGTTTGGGCCTTTGCTATTCTGACTGGCTTTCCTGCTTCCTTCTGTCTTAACTGGTACAGTTCTCTGTCCTGCTCCTTCTGTGTTTCCTTATACTTCCTAAATGCTATCTTTTTCTCCCTAACCTTCCCCATCACCTCTTTTGAGAAGCATAGTAGCTTTTTTTTTGGTTTTGATTTGTTTATTTGCTTCACACAAAGGCTTGTTTCCTCTGTGATGGCAGTTTTGATGTTTCCCCATTGTAGCTCCACCCCTCCTTCTTGCCTGTTTGCTAGTGCTTTTCTAAGGCACGCTTCAGTTTTGACAAAGTCAGCCCTCCTGAAGTCCAGTACCCTCACTTTTGTATGGCTTGACTCTGCAGCTGAGTTTGTCGTGAACCACACTGTTTGGTGGTCACTTGTTCCCAGATGACTACCCACTTCTAGATCTGAGATCCTCTCACTGTCCCCATTTGAGAGCATGAGATCTAAGATTGCTCCCTCTCAAGTGGGTTCCAACACTAGCTGTCTGAGGCATGCCCCCTGTAGGGCATCAAGAATGGCCCTGCTCTTTGATGTGGCAGCAGCAAAGGTACTCCAGTTAACATCTGGCATATTCTTTGCAGCCACTTCTCTTTAGAACCCTAGCAGTTTATTTTTCCTTCTGTTTTTGCTCACTTCTTTTGTGCAGTGATTTGCTGGGACACCAGGGAAACATATTAAATTTTGATTAAATGCACATTTTTTTTCTTTTCCTGTTGATTTTCAGTCCAACCCAGCTTTTAAATGCACATTTTATACAGTACCACCTTAAACAGTCTACCTTACCATCTTAACTGCAGCCATGGTGCTGCCTAGCATGACCACAGTAAGAAAATTAATTTTGTCAAAAGAAAAGACTGAATTTAGCTTTCAATCCTACATTGAAACACACAAAGCAAAAGAAGATTACTGATTTTTTAAAGTAGTACTGTATTGTAGGACAGTGCAGTAATGACATTTTAACTTGAGCGCCTGGTATTTAATAAAGCACATTACAGAAACAATGAAATGTGCCTGGAAGTGAAGGGCACAAAAAACCTTTATCTTGAGGGTGTGCACTTAAGAGGGCTCCACTGTACTGGGCCAGCAATCAGAGGGTGTGTATGGGGGGGCCACTAGACACCAGGGAAACATATTATTAAATTAATACTGGGACAGAGAACAGAGGGTTGAGGTGCCACTAGACACCAGGAAAACAAATTAACATGGGGCCAGCGATACACAGTTCATACTTTCATTTCGCAGTTCAGTTATTCACTGAACTGAGGAATAAATATTTGAATTGCAGAGTAACTAATGTATTAAGCTGCTGAAAGAAATTCTGCAGAACTGACCTCTGACAGTGATCGGTTCTATGTAATTTTATTTCCACAGTTTAATACATTAATCTACCATTCATACATTTTTTCCACCGTTCTAAGTCAGAATTTTCACAAAAGTTGCTAATTTAATTTCTGAACTTTTGCAGAAGTGAAAGTTTGACTTGCGCAAAAATTCCACCAGAGGAAGTTTTTTCACAGACCTCTACTCCCCACCCTATCCTTCCTGAATTGAGTGTAGCCTGGTATGGCCAAGTCCCAATCATGGTTCCTGTGCACCATGAATCATTAACCCTTAGGCTGCAAACAGAATTGGAACATATAGAAATTCTGGACTAATATATCAGTCCGCAGCACAGCAAGGGTTAATGACCCCAATATCCAGGTCTGCCTCTGCCATGATGGCCTCTGGGTCTGACATTTTATTTCCAAGACTTCTTGTATCTGAATGCATGGCCCACCACTCCTTGCTCCCATTCTGTCTGCAACCTCCTTCCTCCCCACTGTGCTCTCTGATATCTTGAACTCCTGATGAACAGCAAAATGTTGAATAATCCTGATTATTTTTTTAATTCCCAAGTAACAAACAGCCTATTATTTGTTGTATTCAGGAAATACTATTCATTACTCACACACACCTACTATTTCTATCTATTGGCTTATGGTAGATATCAAGCAAGCCAGGTTTTGTTTCAGAAGTGAGGTGGAGATAGTGGAGTGTGTCGGACCACTCTTAGGGATACATTTAATGCATAAGTGATGCTGCACAAGAATTACATAACATGTTACATCAGTGGAGATTACCGTCAGCTTTGGTGTTGTATTGTTTGTTGGTCAGTGTTGGTAATGTTTTTTTTTAAACTATGTTAAGTATGTTACTAATAAACATATGGTCTATGAAAGGGGGTTAGGGCACAGCCCCATAAAAAAAATGTTGACAAGCTCTCTTCACCTCATGAGTTGCGTAGCGTAATGCTTACATGCGATTCAGGTCAAGTTTACACTACACAGCATCGGGTGGTCCGACTCTCTCCACTATCGCCAGTGAAGAAGTATAGTGGCATTGAGCTGCAATCCAGGAGACCTGGATTTGAATCCCATCAGCCCCTGCTTGCATACTGTGTGACCCTGAGCAAGTCATTTAACTTCCTTGTGCTCTGAGATTGCATCCGGAAACATCTCTGGCTTAGTGTACCTTTCCTGGTTAAACAATTTCCCTTTTCCCTCATAAGTGCTCTTTCCCTGAGGCTCAGGGCGCTGTACAGAAAACAGGCAGGTGAGAAAATTATAGTTAGTGTAATACATAAAAGACGTCAGCAATAAATAAGCTACAAATGAAAGGACAGTGTGCTAAACCCCGAAGGCTTCTCTAAAAAGGTATACCTTCAGACCCTGTTTGAAAACTTCCACCGAGAGGGCCTCCCTTAAGGCCCTAGGAAACGAGTTCCACAGGACCAGTGCTGCCACCTCAGAGGCATAATTGCCCAGTGATTTTAGCTGGGCCATGGGAACTGCTAGGAGGCCCTCTAGGTGGAGAGAATGCAGGGGGCGGACAGGAGTCAGGAGGTCTTAGAGGTAGCCATTCACATTCCCCACCTCTCCTCTAGTAATTTTCAGTCCAGAATTTTGATGGTGTTTGGCTCCACACTGCATGTGAATTTTACGTTAACATTTGTAGAGTTAATACAACTTACAAAGTTTATCAATTCTCTGGTCCCATGCCACACTGCCAACATATCATCTAAACTGCATACTCCTCTGTTTTGCAGCTTTGTGCTGCAACTCTAACTGGTGTCTATATGCAGTCTTTTTATTGCAATTATCTATTACAATAGTTGGTCTGGTGCCTAAATGTCATTTGTTTTGTTCTTTTTTTGCAATTATCTATTACAGTAGCTGGTCCCAATACAGTGCAATCATACAAGAAGCAGTTCTGAATGTATCTCATTGAAATCTATGGCTGTGCAACAAAAGCTGTAAGAAAACAAATTTTTGCTGTTGTGCAGTTACTGGTGATCAGACTTTTCATTGACTGACTTTCACATCATCCCATCAAAATTTCAATAAACATTTAATGCACCTAGAGTGATCATACAGGAAAAGCAGTTTGCAGGGAAAGCAATACTGTGTATGTGACCCATAATAGGATGCTAGAAGACAAATATCCAAATAGTTTGGTATTTGTGCATGTCTCCAAACCACACTCTCAAGCCTCATCCCAGAGCAAGCAATTATGGGTATGCAACTCATTTGCAAGTCAGGCTGACAAGACTTTGCATACCCATGTTTCTTGCTCTTGAAATAAGGTTTGAGAATATACCAATCAACTATGGTTTAGTGTGATGTCACAAGTTCGGAAGTCACAATATTCAGCAGCAGCTGGGAGGTTTCTGAGTGTGGGTCCGTTGCTCCCTGCCTGAGACTGGAAATTGGCTTTTTTAGAAGTTGAGGCTTGGAGTGACATGGAGCACCTGTTCAGGGGAGTGGCCAGGATTTCAAAGACTTGGGGCAGAGCATTGGTTCATGCTGAGTGGGGTAGATTTTTTTTCTTTGCTATATTCTTTTTGTGTTTCCTCAGCTCCGACAAGGCAGGGCTCCCCTTCTGCCAGCTTCCACCACCTCTCTTCACCATCCACTGTCCACCTGTGCCTTACCTCATTCAGAGGGTACCCCATGGATTACTCCACATGGTGGGGTCAGAAGAGGGAGGTCCATCCTTCCCCACAAAGTGCATTATCCAGTTTCTCTCTGCAGGTCAGCCTGGTGATGTTGCTGGTGGGGGATGTGGTAAGCAGGTGTCTTGTGTCCTCAATGTGCCATTTTTCCTTCTGGCTTTTTCTCCCCATTATGCCCTGGGACCTCAGCAAACTTGGTCTCACATGCGTACCAGAACTTGTGGCCCCACTTCATCCACCTAGCCTATTGCTATCTCCTCATTTGTCTGACACTACTACTGAGCCTCCACTCAGTGCCAGCCAAGAGCCAGGAAAACCAATTTCCCTTCTCTGAGAGAAGAGAGATGCCTAACATAGAAACATAGAAACATTGAATTTGACGGCAGATAAGAACCGCTTGGCCCACCCAGTCTGCCCATTTCCCTACCTAATGGATAAGCTGCAGATCCTAGTTAACCAGCAGCCTACTTCTTCCTACCCCCACCCCTAGAATTGCCTTATGACTGTCCCATGCATGCTTGAATTCCACCACTGTTTTTGACTCCACAACCTCCTCCGGAAGGCCGTTCCATGCATCCACAACCCTCTGTGAAAAATACTTCCTTAAATTACCTCTGAGCTGCCCCCATCTTCAAATTGTGCCCCTTGTTCTTGCACACCTCTTTTTGAAAGATGCTACCCTCTTGGACTTTGTTGATTCCCTTGAGGTACTTGAAAGTTTCTATCATGTCCCCCTCCTTTCCTCGAGGCTATACATATTAAGTTCCTTAATTCTCTCTTCATATGTCTTCCGGTTGGATCCTGCACCATTTTAGTTGCCCTCCTCTGGACAGCTTCCATCCTGTCTATGTCTTTGCAGAGATTGGGTCTCCAGAACTGCACGCAGTACTCCAGATGTGGTCTGACCAGCTGTCTGTACAGAGGGATAATAACTTCCTGTTTTCTACTGGTGATGCCTCTCGCTATGCATCCCAGTATCCCCCCAGCCCTCCTTGCTGCCCTCTCACATTGCTTGCCCACCTTTAGGTCATCTGATATGACTACCCCCAGGTCCCTTTCCATTTTGTTGTTGTTAGTATCTCACCCCCCATTGTGTACTCTTCCCCTGGGTTTTTGTTTCCCAGGTGCATTACCTTGCACTTCTTAGCATTGAATCTAAGTTGCCATACATTTGACCATTCCTCTAACCTTGCCAAGTCCCTTCTCATCCTTTCCACCCCACCTTCTGCATCAACTCTGTTGCAGATTTTTGTGTCATCTGCAAAGAGACATACTTTCCTTCCAGTCCCTCTGCAATGTAAACATAAAGACATTGAGGAGGACCAGTCCTAATACTGAACCCTCGGCACCCCACTAGTAACCTCCCTTTCTTCAGAGTGGACTCCATTTACTATTACTCTCTTGTCCTATTCTCCAGCCAATTCTTTACCCAGGATGTCATCTTGGGACCCACTCCCAGGCTGGCTAACTTGTATATTAATCTTTGTGTGGGACTGTGTCAAATGCCTTGCTAAAGTCTAGGTAGACCATGTCCTCAGCCCCTTCCTGATCTACTACTTTGGTCACCCAGTCAAAGAAATCTATCAGATTCGTCTGGCATGACCTTCCCGCTGTGAATCCATGCTGCCTTGGGTCCTGTGCCCCTCTGGCCTAGCGGCTGCCCAATCCTTTACCAGCACTCCCACCACAAACTCGGGTCACTGGCATGGGAGAGGCAAAGTGCTGTGAGTGCCTTAGCCCGCTACACCACTGGGCCACCTCTGTGGGGCAGGTTGGTATTTTGGGCAGGATTTAATCATTTACACCACCCATGTTACTGATGTGAGGTCATAAGAAGGCTATCTTGAACATTTGGGGTCAAAATATTCAAAAATGACAAAGTTATGAGTGTATGCTGAAATCTTTCGACACTCTGACGTGACTTTGGTAATTCTGAATATTTTAATCCCAAATTTTCAACATAGCCATTTTTTCATACCACCTCATGAATGTGACAGCTGTCATTTTTCAAAACCCGGTCAAAATGTGTTTTTGTACCTATGGCACGGAATGATGTTTCAGTGTTGTGAAATGGCATTTCAGAGGGGATTTGAAAAATGTCATCTACCGGGTTGTAGTGGGGAAATAATAAGGCTATGCTGAAAATTCGATGTACAAATATAGTAAAATATATAGAGTATGAGTCAACATTGCAGTATTTCAATGTGCAATCATAACTTAGCTAATTTTCAGTATTTTGACTCCAAACTTTCAACATAGTCATTTTTCCACACACCTCATAAATGTGACAGGTATCATTTTTTAAATCCTGGATGGGATTTTTTTTTTCCACTTCTGGTGTGAAATGACTTTTCGGCCAATATACTATAAATGCTACATGTCATGTTTATAAGGGGAGTCATAAAACAACCATCTTGAAAATTTGGGGTCAAAATTTAAAATATATATATAATTGTTAAGAAACTTTGTGTGTGAAGTTAGTCTTGACCCCAGCAGGTATGCTTTTTGGTCCTCTGTCGGTGAGCTCAGTTCGTGGGCGAGCTCAATGGCCCAGCTGGAGGGGGTGAGGGTGGGGGGATGGCACTGTTGTACAACACTCCCCTAGCCATCAAATGAAATCTGCAGGGTTGTCTGCACAGGCCCAGGTACCATATAGTGAAAACAACTGTCCTCCTGGCATAGGGCCCTGAACCTCTACACCCCTGGGTGTCAGAGGGCCCTATGCACTGGTTTATATATGGACTTTTTGCTCTGTGCATCTGTATCAGTGGCAACATGGAAGCACAGGGACTAGAAGGCCCTGTGCTTCTGCAGCCCGCCAGACATTCTCCCCCCAAATTCTTGACATCAGTCACTGCACTTCTGTAGGCGAATGGGGTTCCCCCTTGGTACAGGACCCAAAGGTCCCTGCACATCTGGGGACCTGTGTGAATGAGAACACAATTCCACTGTCTCAAAAAGAAAGGAAATTCTTTGCACAAAAAAACAAAACTTTGTTAATGTACCAGATAGGATTCAACTCAATGCCACAAAAGTAGTGAAATGTGTCATTAGGGTTTTGAAAGCTAATTCCTCTCCCACCCCTCCCCAAGCAGCAAAATGAAAAAACTTCAGGGTTTTTGGTCTTCAGAGTCTTGGTGAATCAGTGGTGGAGTCTTCCTTGGGATTGTCAACCATATTGCCCAACCCATTCCCTGAGCAAACAACATCAAAAGTGATCTCCTTTTTTTCAAACAGGGCTCACAGGGCCCTGCATGAAGAAAGTTACAACAGACTGTGTCAGCTAGATATGGCAAGACATAGTTCTCTGCCCTCGAAGAGTGTATCACTATGTGGCACTGGCTGCAGCTGTACCTTGTGCTTCAGACAGGAGGCTATGGGCTGGGGAGAGGGGTGAGTATTATGGTTGATAACACCAAGAAAGACCCCACCACTGATTCACCAAGACTCTGGAGACCCAAAACCCTAATGTTTTCTTCTTTTGCTGCTTGGGGGGGTGTGGCAGTGAGTTAGGGTTGGAAACCCTAACGCCACCTTTCCTTACTTTTGTGATGTTAAGTTGAGCCCTAACTGGTGAACTAACAAAGCTTTTTGCAAATAATATACATATAGTGTATGTTAGAACACTGTTGAGCATGGAAATCCATGCTCCCAACAGCGTTGTTATGCTGCACTAGCTACGTCATCGTAGCTGTTGTGCTGCACTAGCTACATCGCTAGTGCAGCATAACACCTAGAAGGTGGGTGCGCATGCGTGGAAGCTGAGTGCGCATGCACGATCGGGCTTAATCGCCAAGAACAGCGCGGCGTGAAACAGGCATGGGGAACCGAAAACCACACACTAATCTGAAAGTAAGTCACCGCAGTCTTCTTATGAGCGACCATACACTATAAAAGACTGTGTGTGATCGCTCATGCACAACAAGGGTATTTTTCAACTCTCAAGGTTTCCATGGTAATGAGACCTCGAGAGCGTTACCATGGCAACCTTTTGAGTGAAAAATACCCTTGTTGTATATGTGTGATCATACACAATCCTCTATATTCGTTGCAAAAAAACTTTGTTAATATATCAGTTAGGGTTGTTAGTAAAGTGACAAAACTAGGAAAATATGGCATTAGGGTTTCCATCCCTAATGTTCCACCTCCACCCTGCAGATGCTGACAGGCATTGGGGGGGTGACTTGGGGTCATCAGGCCTAACACCCACCCCATTCTAAAAATAAATAAGCTGTGATGGGTACAGTATAGAAGAATAGGATGAGTGTTAGGCCTGACAACCCCAAGGCACTCCTCGATGCCTGTCAGAGTCTGCAGGGTGGGAATGGGGCATTAGGGTTGGAAACCCTAACACCATATCTCCCTACTTTTGTTGCTTTTCTAAAAACCTTATCTGATACATTAGCAAAGTTTTTTGCACTGAATTTGCTTACTTTTTCAGATAGTTTACTAGCATCCTTATTTGCCTGTGGGAGTGCAGAGCCCTTTGGGCCTAGCGTTCCCACCTTCCATAACTGTCATTATGTCACAGTGGGAGTGCAGAGCTTGAAACATGATTTTGCTTATTTTACTGTGGGAGTGCTGGGTCCATCAGACACTGTGCACCCACCCCTCCGTAGACGTGCAACCAAATTATCAGCATAGCCATCTTATTCCTCTGGCACATGTACCTGGTAGAGAACAATTTTAAAAATCCACGCCAAAATATAATTCTACACAACTGCAATGCCATTCCCTGCCACAGGTGTGAAAACACATTTTGGAGAGGATTTGAAAAATGACAGCTGTGACATACATGAGGTTGAGTAATAAGAAGGCTATGTTAAAATTCTGGGGTCAAAACATTTAAAATTTCCTAAGTTATGAGCGGGGTACTGAAATTGCAATGAATGGTTATGACTTTGGCATTTTTTACTTATTTTGACCCCAAATTTTGAACATAGTCTTCTTATGACCCCACCTCATAAATTCTGTAGGTGACAATTTTCAAATCTGTGTCAAAATGCCATTCCACACCACGGATATGAATACACATTTTGGGCAGGATGTGAAAAATGACAGTTGTGCTGTTCATGAGGTGGTGTGAAAAAATGGCTATGTTGAAAATTTGGAGTGAAAATATTAAAAATTACCAAAGTTATGTGCGTGCATAGAAACATTTCAACAACCACATGTAACTCACCCATTTCTAGGAACTTTTTCACCAAATTTTCAACATGTGCTTTTTAGGACCTCACCTCATGAACACTGGCACTGTCATTTTGTTAATCATTCCCAAAAGGTGATTTTGTACACCAACCTCAAAATCACCTTCCAGGCCTGATAAACTAAACGACAGTGACAGTGTTCATGAGGTGGAGTCCCAAAAAGCCTGTGTTGAAAATTTGGTGAAAAACTACCAAAAAATGGCTAAGATAGGAACATAAGTTCAAAACACCATTGAAACACATTACACGGCAGTTACTGTACGTTGATACCTCAGTTTGCTGTTCGGCTTTGAAGAGTTCAAACATGTCCTGATCCACAGAAGATGACAGTGGATGACCTCCAGTGGTAAGTAAAAGGCTGGGAGAGTGGGGGGTGCACAGTAGGAGGGTCAGAATGGGGGAGGAGGGTGGCAGGGATGGCGAGGGACCATTTCATTTTTTTCAGGGCAAAAAAAAAAGTCATCAGAGGACAGTTTTGTTGTTTACTGGAAAATAATATTTGGGGACACTGAGAGTGGGCTCCTCAGTGTTCCACACCACTGGGGGGTGAGCTTCCATTGCCAGCATGGGGATTGGGCCCCCCAATGCCAGGAAACAATAACTCAAGGGACTGCTTTGGGGGGGAGTCTGACACCAGGAGTGGGCATCCTGGTGTCAGATTGTATTATTTTGGGCTGGCAGTATAGCCTAGAGATTAGAGGAATGAGGTGTGAACGAGCTTGGTACATCCAGCAGACCAGACCTGTGTTTGATTCTCACAACCTCCACTTGCATACTGTGTGATTCTAAGCAAGTCACTTAACTGCCCAGTGCTCCCAGATCACCCCTGAAAACAGGCACTTGTGCCTAGTGGGCCTTAACCAGTTACCAAAGACTAAAATAAAGATTATATAAAAAAATAAAATCATGGCACTGGGAGGGTGGGGTGCCACTAGACATAAGGGAATCACTTTTTAAAGGGAGACAGCAATCGGAAGGGTGTGGGGTGCCACTAGATACCAGGGAAACAAAACATTAAAAGGGATGGGAATCGGAGGGTGAAGGGTGCCACTAGACACCAGGGAAATCCTGGGAATGTAATCTTGAGTGATGAAAAAGGATCCTTTTTCATCACTCATAATATGAAAAAGGATTTTTTTCCCCATATCACGAGTTGACGAAAAGGATTCACAACAGTAAATAAAACACATTTCTGAGGCATATCTTTAACACTGAAGTGCAGATTATATCTAAGGGGATCTCAATCAGCCAGCTAAGTGTGGTGGTCTCTCTCCAGGATGTCATTTTTGTGCCTTTTGAAAAAAATTTTACGAAAAAATGGAAACAAAATGGCAGCCAATGAAAAAGGAATTTTCCCATATGGATCAGAATTCCTTTATCATTTCATAAAGCTATATTTCAGTGCTTACTGAGCATGCTCAGAATTTTTTTTTAAATGTTTAAATTGCAATAACTTACAAACGGATTATTATTTTTTCACCAGACTAGCAAAAGGCACATCTGGGGGTAGTCCCTTTCTGCCCTGAAATTTTCAGACCAAAAAAGCAAACTGTCTGGGCTGTAGGCAAGTTCAAAGAAAAATCCCAACAAAGTCAATGAGCAATAACATGTTTTTTTCACCTCTCCATAACTTGGAAACGTACATCCGATAAGAACATTACTTGACACATCAAGAGATTTAAACCACAGGACACGCATGCCAAATTTTGTGCAAATCCATTGAAAAGTTGCAAAGTTATTAAAGTGCAAAATATTGAGTTTAACATTGAAGTGCCTACTAATGGGCGCAACCATGCTCCTATAATTTATTTAGTTTTTGTTGACCAGGTAGGGTGAACGAGACAAGCATTTGCCTATTTTCAGGCACAACCTGGGAGAGTAAAACCAGTAAACAATAGTGGGTATGGCAATGCCAGCTTACAAAAACTGTTATAAGAACGTAAATATACAAGGTGTAAGAGGAATGTACAATATACGTAGCATATATACAAAATACATATATACTTCCAGGTAAAAACTGAGTGCTTACTCTCCTTTCAGCAATTCTACCACTTCTAGCCAGCTTCCTTCTCTCAGCAGTGAGTGGGCTGCTCTGACTCTTGTTCTCCCTCTCTCATTAGGTAGTACCCTCATCAGTAAGTGTGCTGGCTGTGGCTCCCCTGCTTCTTCCCTCATCAGTGAGTGTGTCAGCTGTGGTTCCAGTCCTCTCTCCCTCATCAATGAATGTGCTGGCTGTGACTCCTTTTCTCCATTCCTCAGCAGTTAATGGCAAACTGTGACTCACGTCTTTCTCTCATCAGTGAGTGTGCCAACTGTAGCTCCAGTTCCCCCTACATAAGCAATTGGTGTGCCAGTTGTGGCTCCTGTCTTCTGTCCATCATCGGTGGATGCATTGTCTGTGGCTAATATCCTCCATCCCTCCCAATGGAATATACTGTTGGGTATATTCCATCTGGTTCCTTAGCCTTGTCCGCTTTCAGAGCTGAAAATTCCTTGAGGAGTCTTTCCTCTGAAAATGGGCTTGAGTCCACCTGCCCCTCTTTGTTTCTGATGCTCTCTGATGGCCCCCCTCTACTGTAAAGACTGAGCAGAAGTACCTATTTAGGATGTCTGATTTTTCTTGGTCCCCTTCTGCATAGTCTCCCTCTGTTGCCCTTCTTATTCTCACTATCCCTTCCTGTGCTTTCTTCTTCTAACTTATGTACCTGAAGAAAGTCTTATTCTCATTTGCTACCCCATTGGTTATCCTTTCCTCTGTCTGCACCTGTGCCCCCATCGCCTTACCTGCTTCCCTATTTTACCTGGTTCAACTCCCTGTTTTCCTCCTTCTGTGTTTGCTAACACCTCCTAAATGCCACCATTTTTTCCTTAACCACAGTGGCCACTTCTCAAGAGTACCATAATAGTCTCTTTTTCATTTCACTGTTACTTACTTCCTTCTTCCCTCAGCAATGAGTGTGCTAGATGTGGCTCCCCTTCTGTCTCCCACAGCAATGAGTGTGCTCAGTGTTGCTCCTGTCCTCCTTCCCTCATCGGTGAATGTGCTGGCCTTGGCTGTAGTCCATCCTCTTTCAGCAATGAGTGTGCCAGCTGTGTTTCCTGTGCTCCTTCCCTCATTAGTGAATATCTGAGCTGTGGCTCTTATCCTACCTCTTTCATCAGTGATTTAGTGTGCCAGCTGTGGCTCCAGTCATACCTCCCATAGCAATGAATATCCTAGGTGTGGATCCTGTCCCCCTTCCCTCAACAGTAGATGTGCTGGCTGTGGCTCCTGTTTTCCCTCCCTCATCAGTGAGTGTGCCGTCTGTGGCATTTGTCTCCCCTCTTTCACCAGTGAGTGTGCCAGCTGTGGTTCCTGTTCTCCCTCCCTCAACAGTGAGCATGCCAGCTGGCCTGGTGGTGTTAAGGGTTGAGGTACTGGATGCCACGCCACACTGGTGACCCAGATTTGGGAACAAGCTCGGGTGCAAGGGGTCGGCGGGGGAAGGAAAGGATCGAGCATCCGATGGACTGCTCTCCTTTCCCTGGGAGGGATCCTGGGGGCTTCTGCTGCAGTGGTGACACCCGGTGGAGATCGGGTACACAACAAGGCATGGAGCACTTAAGGGGAGGAGCATGGCAGTCAGCCATGGCTCAGCTGTGTTGGCATCATTGCATGCCCACTCTCTTGTGGGAACCTTACAGAACCCCCCCCCAGCTTCTGGATAGGTGATGGCTCCCTTCAGTGCTGCATCACCACATGACCAATCTGGGCCCTTGCCTCTGCCCTCTCAGTCCTTTCACCACCACTGCAGCACACTGGATTATAGATAGAGCACTGGAGTGAAGGCTGCCCTACCTCAGTGAACTCAGAGCTGGGTGGTCAGCTTGCCGTGGATGGTAGAGGGTGGCTATCTCTGAGGGGGCAGGACTTCAGATGGTTGGCAGAGCAGCGTGGTGAGTAGGGGCAGCCTGAGAGAGTTCCAGGGTGCAAGGAGCAAAAACAGAAGATACAAAAAAAAAACAGTGAGTGTGCCAGCCATGGCTCCTGTTCTCCCACCCACACCAATGAGTGTGCCAGTTCTGGCTCTGGTCCTTCCTTCACCAGTGAATATGCCAGCTATGGTTCTGGTTCTTCCTCCCTTACCAGTAAGTATCCTAGCTGTGGTTCCTGTTCTCCTTCCCTCATCAGTGGGTGTACCAGTTGTGATGCCAATCTTATCTCTCTTAGCACTGAGTGTACAAGCAGTGGTTCCTGTCCTGCTTCTCTCATCAGTAAATGTCTCGGCAGTGACTTCTGTTTTCCCTTCCTCATCAGAATGTGCTGACTGTGGCTTCTGTCTTCTCTCACTCATAAGTCATTGTGACAGCTGTGGTTCCTCACCACTGAGTGTGCCAGCTGTGGCTCCTGTCCTTCCCTCACAATTGAGTATGCCAGCTGTGGTTCTGGCTCTCTCTCACACAATTGAATGTGTAGGCTGTAGCTTCTGTCTTCTCTCCCTCATCAGTGAGTGAGCCAGCTGTGGTTCCAGTCCTGTCTATTTCTTCAATGATTGTACCAGTTGTGGCCCTAATCCTACCTCCCTCAGCAGTTAGTGTGGCAGCTATGGCTCCTGTCCTTCTCTCATCAGTTAATGTGTCAAGTGTGACTCCTGTTCTCCCTCACTCATCAATGAGTGTGCTCCTGTCCTTCCCTCATCAGTGAATGTATCCAGCTGGGGCTCCAGTTCTCCCTGGCTCAGCAGTTGGTTGTGCCATTTGTAGCTCTTGTCCTTCTTTCTTCATGAATGAGTATGCTAGCTGTAGCTCCTGTCCTTCATCCCTCCCCATTTAATTTGATTTGTGTTTTGTGTGGTTCCTGTCCTCCCTTCCTCATCAGTGAGTTCCCCACCTGTGGCTCATGTGCCCCCCATCAGTGAGTATGTCAGCTGTGACTTCTGTCTTCCTTCCATCCCTCCCTCATCAGTGAGTATGTCAACTGTGTCTCCATTTCTTCCTCTTTCTGGCACCCTTCCTAAATGTGTTCTCCACCATCTTCTTTGAGTTACCCCTGGTGCTTGTGTTCCCCCTCAGTTTTTTTCTATCAGTATTTTATCTCCTTCACTGCCTGACCTGCCAACATCTACAGCAGTCCCTCCAATACCACTGTCTGGCTTATATGGGACTTACCTTTATGCTTCTTTCCATCCTCTGCTGCAAGACTCTGAGGTGCCCAGTGGCCAGCGTGGGCCTACAGGGACCAGGCCAACTTCAAACTGTTCTTGGGTTTTTCTCCATCATTTTCTCACCAGGGCCCACACCTCCATGCAACATGCAGAAGGGATCCTCTTCCCTTCAGTCCCCATGCACTGTCACCCAGATTACTCCAGGTGGCAGCCATTGAGCAGGATGTGTATACCCCCCAAGGAAGGAATGCTGTCTTAAAATGCTCAATTCTCCCTCCCCCAGCCACTGCTGAGTGGCTCACTTCCCTTCCTGATACCTAGTCAATGGCATAGCAGGTGGAAATTCTGCCACCATGCTGCTTGGCTGTCCTGCCACTCAGTTCAAACAATTCCCCACTACCAACCTTGTTTACTCCTTGGAAGTATTGTATTTCTCAATCATTTTCTCTCTTGATTGTGTGCTATTGGATAGTAGAGTGGGGGCATTCTCTATTGGGGACAGGGACAAGGTGGGGTGAGGAGGGCAGGGCTGTGGTCCCCTTCCTGGAAAGATCCAGGCCACCTCTTCCATAGAAGCCCATATACTCCCAGGTGGGCCCCCAGTCCCCAGTGTAGCTGAAGCACTTCTCCAGGCACCATGAATTCAAGTAATTGTCAAAAGCACTGGTGCAGAGTATCCTATCTTCTTCTGGTCATATAGAGGTGACAGTGGTAACAATTTGTCAAAAGCCACTGTGTGTGCCACTTGCTTGAGGCCCTCCCCAGTTCCCTGAAATTTCTCCGCAATACCCCTACCATCTCCATTGCTAGATAATTTGTCCCCAGGTGGACAATGACATCTAGCTCCCTCCCATCTCCTGCTGTTCTAGTGATCCTCTGAATCCACTCCCCATCCCTTGATAGTATTCTCACTGTGTGCAGGAATGCTCATGTGATGCTTTACTGAAATCTCACAGTACAAAATGATCTATTTAGTAGTGCCATGGGTGAAATTGTTGACTTTCAATTTGATGCCCGAAAAGTGTTTGTAGAACACATTGTCATCAAATTTGACAATACTGGTGTGTCTCATGTCATTGAAAGATTTTTGGTAGAGTTTAAGCTGATACGAGACACATATGTTATGAGAGACCAGTTTCCCTTAACTGTTGCATGTGTAATATCAATACACAAGTCACAAGGTTTGACTCTTGATACTGTTCTCATAGATATTGGAAGTTAGGTTTTTAAACCATGCATTACCTATGTGCTTTAACTCTGTCTTGAGTGCACACACTGGATGGGCTGCATCTCATCAAACTAGACCAAAGCAAAATCAGAGCTGAAAGGATATATTTCTTGAAGAACAGATATCTTTACCAGAGTCATCTGCCCAGACACCATTGTATCTGGATAGATCACCTTATAGGGATGTTCCACATAAGTGTGCTAGGAGACCCAAGACAGTGACCAAAAGAGGACCACTGGTAGGATTAATCATACCATTGCAGTGTAGGTGACATGCATACCATCAGTTACTTCCTCCAAAACATTTTCATACAATCATATGATGCAATTTTATCCTTAACAGTAAAAACAACAACAAGAAAGAAAGAAAGAAAGAAAGAAAGAAAGAAAGAAAGAAAGAAAAGAAAGAAAAAAAACAAAACAAAGTCATGCTGTTTGGCACAAAATGGAAACTGCAGCAACACCGTTGCCTGTTTAGGATTGACACCTGCATGGGGTTTCTGCTGGAAATCATTGACAATTTCAGATATTTCGAACTACAGCTGGATTCTGCTCTGTCATTCAGAATGCACGTATACACCATCACAAAAACATTTAACTGAAAACTGGATCTTCTACACAGATGAGGAACCTACCTGTCTAAATAATCCTACTTGGCAATTGCAGTCCGCATTCTCTTCCCCACTCTTAAATAGAGGGCTAATCACTGTTGTCAACAAAGGAAACAGAGATGGTTAGACTCAGAGTCATATATAACAGAGTTGGTTGTTTTGCCTTAGATGACCACAGCAAGGAACATTACTGTGAAGCCCTAATGGAGTTAAACTGGCCCACCCTTTGAAGACAGAGGCAATTTGCCATGCTTAGCCTACATACTCCTTAAACTCAACTCCCTGCCTAGCCTGGTCCCAATCTTGACTGGCAGAACTTCTCTAGACAGCTGAGGCCCATAATCAGTGAACCTGTGGTAATTCCTCAAATAACAAATTCTGGTCAGAGCCAATATGGCTGTGGAGAGCTTTTGGGATGCTTTTACCTATTATTTCTAATGAATTTGCACAATGCAGATCTGTGGAGAGGCAGTTTCAACGTGGTCTTCCTTTTACACATTTTTACAATGTATTTTTCTAGAATATGCCAACTGATTGCTTTATATTTAGCCTGGATAGTTCACAGAAGAAAGGGTATCTTATTTTTAGTAGGGCTCTACATCTACACAATTTTATGCTGCATTGTGTAAAATCAGAGCGCACTAAAAACAACATTTTACTTCTGGGGGGATATATTAAGTGCCGGATTGATTTATGAGCAGAATGATGCATTGCACAAAGAGGGGGTGCCAGTTGACACTGATACAATATTCAAAGAGAATGCACCACCGGTACAGGGTGTGCATACAGTGAAGCCCACCAGGATGAAGTGCAGCACTGCAGAATTCTGCAGGACAATTACTGTAGCAAACAATGCAATTTCAAAGGGAATTAACCCCTTTTGTCATGCAGCAAACCTGTGACACTGTGCTTCATCCTGGTGGGCTTCATCATTCCTGTTGAAAATGTGACCCTGGATGGGAATCACAGTGCAGGTGGCTGCCAAGTTATGTGCATCCAGGGTGACCCCAAATGAATACCTTCCAGGGGGAATGTGTGGCACATACTGATATGCACTGCAGCCCCCATGGGCAATATTCAGCACAGGAATGCAAATGAACTAATTGAGCACACAGGATGCAAAGCGGCCTAATGCATGCTCATTACCAGCCCATTCGCATGTTGACATGGGGATGAACATGCCAGAGCAGCTCTTGCTCCCAAGCCTGACCCTGATCGCTCCCATATGGGACAGACCCTGGAGTATCTGGTGGCATAGTGGCACCCCCCCACCCGTTCCCCCAGCCCTGATCGAAAGTCCAGGCTCTATCAGTTCCATAATGTAGGGACCTCAATTCCATCCCTAATTGCACCTGAATATACCTACAGTCCATGTCCATAGTATAGTGGCCCTCGCTCCCCTCAACGGAGCAGAGACACCTCCCTCCCTGGCACACAGCCCATCCCATTGCGATGACTGCCTCTGTAATGGGATCATACCACCCTATTGGTAAAAGGTGGAGCATTCACAGTAGGATACTGCAATGTGTTATACATAGGCACGAGCTTTGCGTGGGTCATAACACCCAGTGGCCATACTCCTCAGGCACTCGCATGCAGACCCATCATCCCGGTACCATTACACTGCTCCATGTGGGTGACAACCGATGCTGTTCCCACTCACACAGGTCCCAAAACAGGCATGTTACAGCTGACCTTCCATTTGTTTGGACAACTGTGGAACTGTGTGTCACAGGGTGTGGGAAATAGTCAGACGAGGCAGTGTGTCAGGATTTAAAACACACAGATATGTGACATTTATTTACAAACAGGAAAATAAATAATTGAACAACAAAATAAATAGCAGTATATAAGGGGTTAAGTTATGGCCGGACAGCACTATTGAGCACTGAGGCATGGGAGAGACATGAAGCAGCAGCACTTTCCAAACCTACTTAAACACAAAACAGGTAATTTCAAACATGCCTCTCTGTGTTTTACTATTACTTGAGCAGTTTTAATCTACTGTATGTTTTAACTGACTTCAGGCAGGAAGCAGTTCAAAAGTATCTGCCTTTTAAAATTATTTTTGCAGCCTGCTGCACAAAGCCTAAAACCATTACCCCAAACAAGTGAGTATACTTAAGGAAATGAAACCACAAGGGCACAGCAAAAGAAGAGAAACTGATACAGAGCATCCACATTAAAGTGTTGCTTCTCTTTAGTTTTTTATGTGGCTACATTTAGCTTCTGCTTCCTACTCCTCTCACTAAACCCTATCTAATTCTTGACTCCAACATAACCTGAAGGCTTTTATCAGAATATACACTAATTGCTTCTAAATAGAAGATTTAACTCTCTCTCTCTCTCACACACACAGAACATTTAAACACAGCAGCTGAAAGGAACAACCTTAATGTTCAGCTGCTAACTTCTTTTTCTATCTCAGGAGCATCCTCGAGAAACCAGCTTTTCTGCTACTCATATCCCAAGGGGGGGGGGGATTAACCATTTTATAAATCTCCTATTCACTACAGCTCCCTTTCAGTTACTAGGCACCTCATAATAGCAGGACTGCACTAATACAGGCATTTTTACAAATGCCTTTCTTATTTCCTTTTCAACTCCTTTACTATCACTTCCTAATACCAGGACTGTGACTTTTAAAATAAAGAAATAAACCTGGAGACAAGGCCCGGTTTTAAAGCACATTCATGAATGCACATTTAAAAGCACAAAAATGGCTGAACTACACAGCACCTTTTCTGTGCAACAATGTGCACACTCACAGCTTCATAGGACAGCCAGCAAGGAACTTACAGCTACCTGCAGGGAACAAATATAGGGAAACCAACTACAGCTTCAGCCCATTCCTATCATATATTTTTCACCGAGTGGCGGCTTCCACTGATAACCCGTGTTTTTTAACAGACTTAATTAAACAGCACTGAATACATAAACTATGATTCGCACGTCATAACATGCGAGCTGGCAAGGAAAATGTCAAGAAACATACCTCTCGAGCAAGAGCTCGTGAAACTAGTGAGAGAAACAACTTCCATAACTAACAGGTGGTTTAGTACCCTCTCACAGGCTTTCCAAAGCTTTCAGCCATTTTCGTCCGCGGGAGGACTTTTAACTCTAAACTCTTTCTCCCTTTCTTTTATTAACTAAAGACACCTTGCAGTACAGAGTAGCGCTAAACCAAATGCTTTTATGGATGTATTTATTTCTTTTTAAAGCTCTACATTTTCAGTCTCATCATTTTCATTTTAACAGGAGCTCAACATTATTTTATGTTATTTGATTTTACATTTTGGGGTTTTCCTAACACAGGGGTTTTAAATACAAAGACAATTACAAGGAGTTCCAGGGCCCCTAACCCTTCACAGAGCCACTCTATGACATTCCTTCCCACCTAAGAGGGCAACCACCTCTTGGTTGTCCTAACCTCATACTTCATATAATCGATGGGGGGGGGGGGTTGCGGAGCTCCGGCCCACCCACACCATGGAACTCCACCCCAGGGTCCCTTTTTGAATACAGTATATACTTGTCAGTACAGAAATACTGTCACAATAATTACCCTGGGGCTTATATCCTAGATGGGATTATTCATATCAAGAGTCTCATAATGCATACATCCATGAACAACATATACACCTCTTTTACAATATTCCTATTAGAAACCCCCTTCAATAGCAGTCCCTCAACAAGACATACTTAAAGTTTGGAGACTATAGAGGAGAATAATAAAGAATAAAAACAAAACAAAACCCAGGTAGAGCAGGCATAGAAAGATAAAGAAGAAACGGCTGCAGGTGGCTAACCCCCCCAGTCATTAGAACATCATTCAACCAGCTATATGTTGCTACTGTATATCCCTATCTGATAACCATATCCCAAATTCCTTTAGATGGATAAATCTAATAGTTACCCCTTTTTCGTAGCCCTTGCATATCTACCATCTACAGCCCATATCTCTATGTGGAAACCTCCGCTTTCACCAAGGGAGCAACCTATTGTGGACTTAACCCCTCTGACACACGCCTCCTATATACTTCCTACAATTTATTTTCTGGCTAACTGTCTCCTCCTCCTTTAAATATACCACCACCTGGCAATATATCCCCGGCCAATAGAAATATGGGATAAGTCGTCCCAAAACTTCCTCATGATGTCCTGGCTTAATTCCCATACATACTGCATCTAACAACTGCTCCCTTCTGGTTCTGGGAACTATCTCCTTTTCATCTAGCTGCTTAGTGCATGGATTTGGCTGCATATGGTATAAAACACCCTCCTTTATTTCATGCTACCTTAACTTCATTGGCTGTCCCCAACTGTATCTGCACCTCCCTTATTCTGAACCACATATTTGCTTAATTGGACTATATCAGGATCGTCAGCCTGCATTTCTTTCCAGCTAACAGCAAATACATCATTAATACTTTTACTTTCACATGGTTTAGATGGTACAATATATGTCCCTTCAACATCCATTGCTTGTTCAGACTTGCTAGTAAACCTCACCCCGTAGTCTCTAACAGTCTCACCTGGGGACTTATCCATTGTCTCCATTCCCTCTTCTCCAAACCAGCACATCCCATCAAACATAGGTAACACAGGAATCACAACCTCTGGACACACAACACAGGCAGTCTCTTCTTCCAACTTCCCAGGCCTTTCCAAAGTAGGATAGTTCCTGAGTTCCATCAACTGAATACACACCTCCAGGTACTTCCGTTCAGCTTCTCCCAAATGACTCTCCACCTCCATCCACTGATCAAACAGCCATCGTAAGGCAACCATCAGGTCGAACCTCTGGGCAGACAAAGTCCCACCATGGCTACACATTCTCATCTTAGTCTGGTCAGACCAGACCTCGCTGTCACTACACAGCCTCCACTCAGCTGGTTCCATCTCCCGGAGACATCTTCTCACCAACAACCACAGAAAAACTGCTCCCAATTGATTTTATAGTACCTCGCTGTACTGTCCTGCAACAGTCACTGTCCACCAGGTCTTAGCCAGACCTAACATTATCCAATGCAATCCCACCACTGCCACCATGATCACAGGGTGTGGAAAATAATCAGATGAGGCAATGTTTCAGGATTTAAAACACACAGATATGTGGCATTTATTTACAAACAAGAAAATGAATAATTGAACAACAAAATAAATAGCAGTATATAAGGGGTTAAGTTATGGCCGGACAGCACTATAGGGCACTGAGACATGGGAGAGACATGAAGCAGCAGCACTTTCCAAACCAACTTAAACACAAAAATAGGTAATTTCAAACATGCCTCTCTGTGTTTTATTATTACTTGAGCAGTTATAATCTACTGTATGTTTTAATTGACTTCAAGCAGGAAGTAGTTCAAAATAATCTGCCTTTTAAAATTATTTTTGCAGCCTGCTACACAAAGCCTAAAACCATTACCCCAAACAAGTGAGTATACTTAAGGAAATGAAACCGCAAGGGCACAGCAAAAGAAGAGAAACTGATACAGAGCATCCACATTAAAGTGTTGCTTTCTCTTTAGTTTTTTATGTGGCTACATTTAGCTTCTGTTTCCTACTCCTCTCACTAAACCCTAATTCTTGACTCCAACATAACCTGCAGGCTTTTATCAGAATATACACTAATTGCTTCTAAATAGAAGATTTAACTCTCTCTCTCTCTCCCTCTCTCTCTCTCTCTCTCACACAGATCATTTAAACACAGCAGCTGAAAGGAGCAACCTTAATGTTCAGCTGTTAACTTATTTTTCTATCTCGGGAGTATACTCAAGAAACCAGCTTTTCTGCTACTCACACCCCAAAAGGGAGGGGGGGGTTAACTGTTTTATAAATCTCCTATTCACTACAGCTCCCTTTCAGTTAATAGGCACCTCATAATAGCAGGACTGCACTAATACAGGCATTTTACAAATGCCTTTCTTATTTCATTTTTAACTCCTTTACTATCACTTCCTAATACCAGGACTGTGACTTTTAAAATAAAGAAATAAACCTGGAGACAAAGCACGTTTTTAAAGCACATTCATGAATGCACATTTAAAAGCACAAAAATGGCTGAACTATACAGCGCCTTTTCTGTGCAACAATGCACACACTTACAGCTTCATCGGACAGCCAGCAAGGAACCTTCAACTACTTGCAGGGAATGAAGATAGGAAACCCACTATAGTTTTAACCCATTCCTATCATACATTTTTCCCCGAGTGGCAGCTTCCACTGATAACCTGCATTTTTAAACAGACTTAATTAAATAGCACTGAATATATAAACTATGATTAGCATGTCATAACATGTGAGCTGGCAAGGAAAATGTCAGAAAACACCTCTTGAGCAACAGCTCATGAAGCTAGTGAGGGAAACAGCTTCCATAACTAACAGGTGGCTTAGTACCCTCTCACAGGCTTTCCAAAGCTTTCTACCATTTTCGTCCGGGGGACTTATAACTCAAAACTCATTCTCCTTTTTTTTTATTAACTAAAGGCACCTCGCAGTGCAGAGCAGCTCTAAACCAAGTGCTTTTAAGGATGTATTTCTTTCTTTCTTTCTTTCTTTCTTTCTTTCTTTCTTTCTTTCTTTCTTTCTTTCTTTCTTTCTTTCTTTCTTTTTAAAGCTCTGCATTTTCAGTCTCATCATTTTAACAGGATCCCAACATTATTTTTCTGTTATTTGATTTTACATTTTGGGGTTTTCCAAACACTGGGGTTTTAAATACAGAGACAATTACAAGGAGTTCCACGGCCCCTTGTCCTTCGAAGAGCCACTCTGTGACACTGTGGATGAAGTATCTATAGCCTAAAGCATACACTGCAAATGGCATTACAGGATACCGCACCCCATGGCACCCAGAATACTTCAGCAGTCCAGAGGGTGACATGTTACACAGAGGAACAGGGGAGAGTGTTGACTTGTAGTGGTGTATGACAGCAGGAATATACAACATCAGCAAGGCATGCATTGGAGGTATGTAAATTCCCTCTTCAGTTTGCCAGAGATGTACACACAGCTGCATACATTAGTGGATCTGCAGCTGGCATGGTGCCCCAATGCATGATATATTCCAGAATGCAGGTCCCCAGCCTGGATTCAGTGCAGTCAAAGGCTGGCCATGGCAGGGTGTGGAGGGCAGTGCCAGTCTTTGCAGCAGGTTGGGTATGAGGGGAGTGAGGGTGTCTGTGTCCAGGGTGGTGGATGGGAGTCCTCTAGACTACGGATATGAACCATGGTTCCCTCTGGTGCAATCAGGTCCGAGGGGGCCCTACACTATGGAGCTCTTCAGGGATAGAGTTGGCTAGATTGGGGATGGAAAGGGGGTACCTCTAGTCCACCAGAGCTGCCAGGCTGCTGTGCACCTGGGTACACATCTGCAGCTTGCCTGTGGGTGGCTGGCTGGATTAGGCCAGCTATTCATGGCCTAACTGTGGGCCATGGTGCTCTGGACTGTGAGAGGCACATTCCCACTGAATATGCTGTAGCATGGCATATGCATGGGATTGCCCTCAACTTGAATAGCATACCATTTGTGTGTGCCCAGGCCCATTCCCTTGCTGCTGGTGCATCGCGCACATTTGAATATCATACTGCTGTGAATTGTTGGAGTTGTGTGGCACATAACCCTTTTCCACCAGGATGTGCTGCATATCTCCTTTGAATACAGGGGCCCTAGACTAGGTAACCTGAATAAATACATTATAAAAATGGTAAAATCATGACCCCACTGAAAACAAGATATTGCATCTAATCTGGGACAGCCTGAGTAAATACAGTGCAAAAATGTGTAAATGAACATCCCTGTGAAAATGAAATGTAGCATTTCCCCTGCCCTATCTAGGATACAAAATATAGGATAAGAAATATTCAGTTCTCCCAGATCCAGATAACCATTACTCTGTAAGAAGCCCTCATTTTCCATATGTTTTCCCCACAAAGGCAGAATCAAATCCCTGTAGATTTTACCATAAGCCACTGGTAAATTATGTATGACTTTGTTCTTTATTTATTATATCAGCAGCCTTTTACTAGGAAAAGAGCTCTGATTTGCTGCCCAGTGTTAATATTATATGTCACAATAGCCTTAGAATGATTTGGATTTATATGCTAAGCATAAGACATAATGGGGGACTATATGAAACATATCAAGCTCATTATTTCATGAACTATAGTCAAAATTAGTAATCACAATTCAGACAATCTTTTAAAAGATATTAGTAGTGCCTGTAAACAAATGTCTTGCAAATACAGATATATATATATATATATATATATATATATATATATATATATATATACACGCACACACATGCTATTTTTGCATCTCATAGTTTTAGTTTCAGACACATTCTCATAGACTTTTTTCTGTCCACCTGATGGAATCTTGAATGAGTTAAGTAAATGTTATCATTTTATCAAGGTCCTGATCCAGAAACTCAGTAAATACACACTTAGTATTATCATATTATAAAATGACAAAAAACAGTCTTCTGTTTGCAGTTGTTTTATCAGGAATTTTATAAATGATATAAGTTCTTTTTGTTACATCTATGTTGGGCCGAAGAAAGGTATCAGATCATTTGCTTCTGTATCACTCATGGTTTGTCAGCAGTTAATTCATTAGATGAGGTCTCCCATACCAGGAGTTTGACTGTTTCTCCACCCCTTCCCCAAGCACACACACACACACACACACGCAAACACTCTCTCTCTCTCTCTCTCTCTCTCTCTTACTATAAGAGATCTCAGTAGCTCTTATCTGTTATGCTTGGAAAGCAGGCCGCAGTCCTTTCTGTCAAAAATAAATTTATGTATTTAGTCTGGGTAGTACACTGAAGACATGGCATTTTATCAGATTGGTCTTAAGAGGTTAAAAACCATGTAAATCTTTAGAAAATTTGCTGGGAAAGGGTAACATAGAAACATAGAATTTGACGGCAGATAAGGACCACTTGGCCCACCCAGTCTGCCCATTTTCCTACCTAACAGATAAGCTGCAAATCCTAGTTAACCAACAGCTTACTTCCTCCATTTATGAGGTATGACTCTTTCTTGAAAGATATTCAACCCCAACTGAAGTTAGTAGCAAAAATGTTTAAATGCTAATCAGTTAAATGTGCAAGCTGCTGCATTTCGAAGGGAGTAAACAAATCTCTAATTGAATAGGCAATTAATATTTAACAAACTTTTTCAGTTTCCTAATGGCCATCAGATAAGCAGCTTGGAGTTATGTCTCCAACATTCTAAACAGAAAGAAGGGATTATTTTATTTTAGTTGTCATAGTGATTTGTAGATGTGGAAGGATACATTGAAAAGTCCAAAAAATGTGTTCCACAAAACTCCACTTTCAAGCTACAGGTAGCAAAATGGCTGGAGGCTCTGCCAAAGCCATGCAATTGAACACAGTACAGAGATTTTTCACTTACTATGCTTCATCTCTGTGGAACTCCCTTCCCCCATCAAAGCTTGCCAATCCCCTAGCATCTTTAAGCTAGCCTTCAATGAACACCTCCTAACCCCAGTCAAATGCAACTACTAAATCTCTGCCTAAGTAACAGATCAATGGCCCTCTGCAGCCTATCTATATACTCTTGCTCCCTGCCACTATATGTCTAGTACTAAATTGTTTTTACTGTAGATCTGTTGAAACTGTAGTTTTTTTGTTGTACCAGTTTTCACTAACTGTTCTTGCACAGCTTGTTGCAATTGTAGTTCTCCTATTGTACCACTTCGCACTATTTGTTTTTGCACAGCTTCTTTTTGCTCAATTTACCTTAATGTTCGCAGCTAGTTATGTATCCGCCTACTGTATATAACTAATTTTTGTATAATGTTTGTTCATTGACCTACGCAGCCAGTATAGTGGTATGCTTGTGCAATTGTGTTAGTTTGGTTTTGGCCATTCACACTCTCTATTCCAGAGGAATTACCACCCTGTAGGGATACGAAAGGCAAGGAACCCTCAGAGAGGGTTCCACCCCTAGAGGTGCCACGGGATAATTCTCGTAACTAAAGGTACCCTAGAAATCCCCCTAAGGAGAGAGTGCTGCTACTGAAGGAGGAGGGGAGGATGGTGGAGCAAAGAAAAAATGCTTCACAATGAGGCTGAGAGGAACTGCTTATATAGCTCAGGAAGTGGGAGTGGCTGGTTGCTTGGCCAATGAACTCCAGGCAAAACCTTTCCAATTGATGTTTGAATCTAGTACACACTATTATTTGTAACTAGTTCTACGTTGCCTCAGAAGATGGGACTTTTATTCCAGTGAGAAAGGAAGGAAGGAAGAAAGAAAGAAAGAAAGAAAGACTAAACGGAAGGTGTTCAAGTTCTACATTTTTTTTAGGTGGGCATATTAGAGCAGTACAGTAGTGAGTGGTGTGATCATACAACTGTGGAAAGGTGTGATAATATGACATGGCTAGGCTTAGCTGTTCTTAAGATGATGCCTGTGAAATATCCAAGTTTATGTTGCTTGTTGCCATGTTGCTAAAGAACAATAGTGTGAGACTTGTGGAGACTTTTCAAAGAAAACTGTCATTTTACTTCACTGTTCTAGATATCTTGTTATCAGGCTCTACCATGTTGATTCTGAAGGTAATAAAATAGATGTGGGAAATTTACATAGAAACTTAGAAGTCTGCAGATAAGAACCTCTTGGCCCACCTAGTCTGCCCTGTTTTCCCTACCTACTGTGCCACCATAGACTCTACTTGATCTCCAGTCATTCCCCTCTTTGTTCTTGCATTATTTCTAAGGTCCCCTGTGTCTCTCCTCATAGGGTTTCTGATGCAGGTCCTGCACCATTTCAGCTTCTGTCTTTTGTACTGCCTCCACCCTATCTATGTTCATCTGGGGATAGGGTCTCCATAACTGGTCACAGTACTCGAGGTGGGGTCTCACCAGTGATCTATACAGAGGTAACACTACCTCACTCCTTCTGCTGGTGATACCCCTTTCTATGCACCAGAGCATCCTGCTAGCTTTCCCCACTGCCTTATCACACAGCTTTGCTACCTTCAGATCATCAGAAATTATTTCCTCTAGTTCCGTTTCCTGTTCTGTGGTTGCCAGTACTTTCCTACCCAATTGGTATGTTGCTTCCCAGTTTCTGTGCCCAAGTGCATGATTTTGCACTTTTTTGGCGTTGAAACACATTTGCCAAACCCTTAACCAGTCTTCCAGTTTTTTCAGATTGTCCCTCTTTTATCCCCCACCCCCACCCCGGTGTGTCCACTCCGTTGCAGATTTTTGTGTCATCTGCAAACAGGCATACTTTCCCTTCCAGCCCTCCTGCAATATCACTAATAAAGACATTAAATAGGACCAACCCTAGCACTGATCCATGTGGCACCCCACTGGTCACCTTGCCTTCTTTTGAGTGAACTCACTTTTGACACCACCCTCTGACTCCTATTGCTTAGCCAACTGCTTACCCATTTTATTACTTTTGGACCCACTCCTTGGCTGCCCAGTGTGCTTACCAATATTCTGTGTGGAGTGGTGTCAAAGACCTTAATGATATCCAGGTAGACCAACATCCAGTGCTCCACCCTGATCCACTTCCATGGTTCCTAATCAAAGAACTCGGCCAAGTTTGTTTGGCAAGATCTTCTCCCTGGAAAACCATGCTGCCTTAGATCCTATAATCCACTAATTACAAGGTATTCCTCAATCTTTTCTTTCAGCAGTGACTGTATTACCTTACCCACCACTGAAGTCAGGCTGACAGGTCTATAATTTCTTGCCTCCTCCCTATTTCCACTTTTGTGAAGTGGGACCATATCTGCCCTCCTCCAGTCCCCTGGAACTTCCCCTGTATCTAGTGATAGGTTGAACAGGGCTGTCAGAGATGCAGCCAGCACCTCCTTGAGCTCCCTTAATATCCTTGGTTGTACTTCATCTGGCCCCATTGCAATGTCCACTTTTAGTTGTGCTTGTTCCTTGAGGACTCTCTCCTCTGTAAAAGGACTAGTGTCCACCTCCCTTCCTTTACTACCCTCGTCCCTTACCTGTGGCCCTTAACCTACCCCTTCCTCCATAAATACTGAACAAAAGTATGTGTTCAAAATATACGTTTGTTCTCTGGTCCTCTTCCACACAAACCTGTCCTTCCCCATTTAGCCTTACGAGACCTCCTTTGTTTTTCCTCTTTTCACTTATATACCTAAAGGATGTATTATCCCCCTTTTTAGTGACTTGGGAATATTCTCCTTCGTTTGTACTTTGCACTCCTTACTACTTTCCCTACATCCCTCTGTTTCTCCTGATATCTTTTCTTATCCACCTCCTTCTGTGTCATCTTTTACCTTCTAAATGCTAGCACTTTGCCCTTTCCTTCTCTATTGATTCTTTTGAGAACCATAGCAGTCTCTTTTTCCTCTTGTCCTTTTTAACCTGCCTAGCACAGAGGCCTGTGCCACTGTTCCTGAACTCCCCCCAGTTTCCCTATCCCTGCTAGGGTGTCCCTGAGGCATTCTCCCATTTACTTTAAATCAGCACTCCTCAAGTCCAGGGCCCTCATTTTAGTGTGGATTGAATCTGGCCCAGTTCTTACATAGAACCACACCATACAATATCATTTCATTTATTTTTTAATTTTTACCAGGAAGTGAACTGAGCAGGCCTTTATTCAGCCACGCTTGACATTTAGACATCAAGTACAAATATACAGATGACATATAATGACAATAACAATTAATTACATCTACACACATTCTTGCAAAATAAAAATGTGGACAATTGTTTAAAGTACAGTGCGCACCTCTTATCAGGTTGCCATTCCATACAATGATCACTGGTCCCCAGGTGGCTACCCACAATGATGTCAACACTTCATTGGTGATAATGTTTATATTTCGGGCCATTTCTTTGCCACCCATGCAGTGATTTTTCACCCAGTCTGCAGTTCTGCACGTTACACTGTGTGGCTGTGTCATGCACAGGGTTGGACTGAATGCAGTAACTGTACTGTTACAGTCAAACAGCGACTACCAAGGAATCTGCAAAACGCTTACATTCTGGTTTTAGAATTTAAATAGGACTATAATACATTCCAGTTAAATTACCTGAAATTTACATAAAAATAGCACATTTAAATGTAGTGTATATCTTGTAAAAATGGTTTTCACTTAATTAAGTTACATTTGGCAGCACACATAGGATGTCGCTTTGAAATACTGTTTCTTTGATTTCTTACCCAACTATCAAATACATATATTTTGCTCTCTTTACTATAACTGGGTGCTTTGTATTGTAGCCATCTATGGCAGATATATTGCTCATATGTTTACCAGCATTTTCTAGTGTTATGAATTCTGTATATCTAGTCTAATCATCTTTTTAGATGCCTTCTGTTTTGTCTGTGATTGCTGTTGTTGACTCCAAACATTTATAACTTCCCAGGCCATGCCTGAGAATAGGCATTTATTTGTGTAGTGCACCTACCTGGTAAACAAAAACTAAGTAAATAAAAAACAATAGTGCAGGGCTTATAAAACCATTGTGGTTGTAGGGATTTGTGGTGTCACATGCAGTTTGAGCAAGCCTTAATGAAGGTGCAGAGTTGGTATTTGAACCACATTACTGTAATAATTATTTTGATAGTTTATACATTATATTTGGTTTATTTTAAATGAAACACATGGGTACATTACATGTAGCAGTACATATATAATAACTGAAATTTTATACATACAGAATAATGGCTAGGTAGGGGGATATAACGATAATTTTACACACACCTGAGGTGTGCAATGTCACATAAACTCCGAGAGTGAAGCTGTAGGAGTTTATAAAGGCATCCCACACTGATGGTGTGTGTATAATTTGAGTTTTACACACCTACCCAGCCTTTATTTTATACTGCTGGGAGTATTTTTCGCCACAGCAATTATATAAAATAAAAACATATTCCTGTTCAGTCACAGTTTGGTCTGGTTTCAGGGCATTCCATGGCTGCTGAAGCTTTTTTTTTCAAGTTCAGCTAAGGTTTAAATAGTAGACAGGGTTCTAAAAGTTTAATTATGTATGGTTTGTTTTTTTAAAAGATTAACTCACCATCAAGAGTGAGTGGTGGTACAGTGTTTAGCTTGACATTGGGAAAACAGTCATCTGGGGCATGCACAGAGCTAGGTAAACCCAGTGCATGTTTACCGTTACAACCAGCTGATTATAACAGCAAATTATAACCCTGTTTCCCTATGGTAAAAATGCTCCCCAGTAATTATATATAGTTTTCATTGCAGTTAGTCATTATGTACATTTAGGCACATTGTAAAGAATAATATTTTCAATTTTAATGTATTATTATATGTAGATTTTTAGTATGTATTAAGATGTATTATTGAAATGTTTAATGTATTGTAATACAGCCTTTTAGCTACGTAGTTTGTAAGTCAGTTTCAAAATAGATACTAGTCTAAGTTGTTATAATTATTAGACAAATGTGTTGACACTTATTATTCATCCTTTATAGTTTTCCAATGTAGAAATAATTGCATTTGAAGATGTTTTTCTGTACTTCTGTACATTTGTATATGACATACGCATTTCTACAATTCATTTTAAGTATTATTTGATATGAATGTTTTATTGAATCATTTATAATAATATTGTCCTTGGTATGTCAGCATGTTGAGCATATGTTCAGTATATGTTCTAAAATGCTTAGCTTTTTAGCCTGCTGTATAATTTTTTTATTGTACTATGTAAAATGATACTGTCATTTATGATAGTATATTGTATATTTGTACCCAGGTCAAGCCAGTAGAAGGGTCATGAGGCCCAGTGATTTTTACCAGGTTATCATATTTTAAAATAAATGAAATAAATGTACCAATTATTATGGTTTTCAAAATATGGCATGAATTCTTTAGTTGATATTTTTATTTATGCATGTATATAAATATCTGTCTGGTGTCTGTCTGTTGGCCTGCCTGTCTGTCTGTCTATCTATCTATCTATCTATCTATCTATCTATCTATCTATCGATCTATTTATTTTAAATTTGTTAGCCAGGTATAAAAAACACTGGGTCAGGTGACCCCTTTACAGGTTTGACCTGTGTACATATACACAAACATGACAATAATAAATGATACATAATGCACAATACAGTAAGATAAACAATGAGCTAAAAATACAATATTTTAAAAGATTTACTAACTTGTATTCATTTACTTAACAAACAATGTTAATAGTAATCTTAAGGCAGTGAAAATATTAAAATGTAAGAGTTTGTGTTATTAACAAATTTTACAAGAATACCAGAAATAAGAGTGATACTTATAAACAGTTACTTTCTGCTGCATTATTACAGGATGTGCCTACAGGTTTGTGCTTACAGATTACTGCTGTTATCTTCTCTGATTCAAATAGTTTTTTTGCAAGGTATAGCTTCTGTTATTGCTTTATTTTTCTACGTAACAAAGTGTTTTATACAGGGTATATCTTCTGTGAAATTATTACAGGTGGTGCTTTACAGGTTTTACAGTTTTATCTATCATTAGGCTAAGCTTCCAGGGCTGCGGCTTTTGTTGTTGGTTGATTGTTTCTGCTCATACCTCCTTGTTTCTTTCATCTGTGATTCTTTTTCAGCAGGGAAAGAGCCCAGCCATCCACCCCCATCCTCAACCACCCCATGCTACACTCCTTTTATAGGGTAGCACAGTCGTGACATTTCCTGTAGCAAAGTAGGAAGGGGAGGATCAGAGGAGTATCCACATAGAGACCTCATTTATATGGGCATGAGTAATTTAACTTGTTATAACAAGTTGTACAAGAAACAAAACACAGAATCAAACTTTTGCATTCATTTTCCTCCTTCTAATTACTCTGACCAGGTTATAAACCCAGCAACTCATCTGAAATGGATATTATTAACTGCAGATACCGTGGGACACTTTTCAAAAGGACAATTATACAATATTTAGGACACTGCCCTACATGCTGGACCACTGGAGATCTAAGGGCTGAGCTCCAGGCAGCATGGGCAGAGATTGCGCCCCTCAATTTGCATATTCAAGAGGAAATTTATTATAAGAACCACCAGCTATTTCCCCAACATCCAACAGAAGCACCTCAACCACAGAGGGTAGTTGGTCTGGGAGGTTTGCAGGTGGTTAGGAGGGGCAAATCGGGTGCCCCATTACTCAGTGCTCGCCAACATATCACCTCCACAAACCATATCAAAACTACAAACAGGTATCTGCCTCTATCTCTGAAATCAAACAAAGGGACAGAGGATACTGCAGAGCAGGACACTGCAGTACAGGAGCTAGAACAGCAAAACTCACCCAAAACAGGGACCAAAACCAAAAAAGCAAAAAAGGAAATCCAAAACACTTCTGATCATAGGAGACTCCATTATTTAGGTAGTTGAAACCTACCTCCAGTTGGGGTTAATGGTCAGATGTCTCCCATGTACATCAGCGTGGAGAGACACTGACCACATTGCTAAAATCATGCAGGAAGCAGGAGAAAACATTGATGTTCTGGTACGCATAAGGACTAATGATCTTGCCAGCCGGTTAGTTGTGAAGACCAAGGAGCACCTGGCAAGGCTGGGTGACAAACTGTCATCCATTTCATCCGGCATCTCCTTCTTTGAGATCCTACCAGTCTGGGAGAGGGGGCAGATGGACAGAAGGTCAGAGAAGGAGAGATAGGGGAGCTAATCATGTGGCTCAATGGTTGGTGCCAGCAAAAAGGACACAAATTTGTAGGTAACTGGCAACAGTTTTGGGAGAGAAAGTTCTTTAAATTCAATGGGCTGCATCTGACTAAGGAGGGAGTCAGTGCATTGGGCAGAAGTTTGGTGTCTTTGCAGAATATTTGAACTAGCAAATAGGGAGGGGATGCAACACCTGATACATCGAATGGGAAGAACATCCCTCTCCCCCAGCTAATGATCAAACAGGAGTTCAGCATGTTTGTAGTTCATTTGCATCACCAGGTGAAGAAAAAGGACTGGCTTCCCATACGACGCACAGAGGAAACACCGGACCTCACCCAACAACCAACACACTGAAATCTGGCCAAAGGAAATTCATGTTCACAAATGCTCGTAATCTTGGAAACAAGATCCCAGACCTGCATGCAACAATGACAGAGGCTAAACTGGACATAGTAGCCAGCCATTAGTGAGACATGGTTCACCAGTAACCACACTTGGGAGATTTCAGTACCTGGCTATGTACTTTTCAGAAGAGACTGAGATGCAAAAAGGAGGGTGGAGTGGCCCTTTATGTTAATAAAAATATCAAAGCTACAGAAATTCAGAATACACATAAGGAGCCAGAAGAACTGTGGGTCACCCTGGAACCAGGAAATGGCACAGCCATATGAATTAGGATTGTCTGCAGGCCTCCAGACCAGGGGGAGAACATAGACACATTACTATTAGAAGATATACAAAACATGATGGCTAAAGGGGTGGTTCTGATAATGGGACACTTCAACATGCCAGATACAGATTGGTCAATACCAGCAGGAACATCTGCCAGAACAAGACAAATAGTGGATTCCCTGCAGGGGAAGGCTTCAAACAACTGGTACAACAACCCACAAGAGACAGGGCTATCCTAGATCTAGTACTGACTAACGGGGAAGGGATCACAGATCACCAGGTAGAAGGTCACTAGAACTAAATCATCCTATTCCAAGGCAAAAATATGGGACTTCAGAGGAGCTGACTTTGATAAGATGGCCAACAGAGTTAAGTTAGTCCTGGCAAGAAGAAATACAGGTGTGGGGGAACAGGCAAAGTGGGCAAGCATTAAGGATGCAATACTTGAAGCAACACCCCCACTGTGTTAGAGAGAAAAGAAAGAGCAAAAGAAGAAGGAAACCACTTTCGTTCTCAAAAACAGTAGCAGAAAAGGTCAGAGTCAAAAGACTGGACTTCAGGAAATATAAGGAAACGCAGCAGGATGAAGATAGGGAGGCATACCAAAGTTTCCTAAGGGAAGCAGGGAAGGTAGTAAGTCAGGTAAAAGCCCAAACCGAGGAAACACTAGCACGAACAGTAAAGGAAGGTGACAAGACTTGCTATACTATAGATACATTAGTGAAAGGAGAAAGTCCAGAGGGGGTATTGCTAAGATCAAAGGGGATAAGGGGGAGTGTGAAAAGGAGGACCAAGGAAAAGCATCTATCCTAAATAGATACTTTTGCTCAGTATTTACTGCAGAGAAGGTAGGGCAGGGCCCACAGCTCAGCACCATGGACACGGGGGAGGGAGGAGGTGTGCATTAGTCCCTTCACAAAAGAAAGGGTCCTACAAGAGCTCACTAAGCTCAGGGTGGACAAGGCAACAGGTCCTGATGGCATATATCCCAGGGTACCAAAGGAGCTAAGGGTGGAACTGGCAGAACAAGTATCAAACTGTTTACTGAGTCTCTGAGCACAGGAGAGATCCCAGAAGACTGGAGAAGGGCTCTTGTGATCCTGCTCCACAAGAGTGGTAGCAGGGAGTAGGCAGGGAACTACAGACCACTCAGTCTTACATCAGTAGTGGGCAAGATTTTGGAGGTACTCCTTAAGGAAAGGATAGTGCAACACCTGGAATCCATAGGAGCACATGATCCAAGACAGCTTGGGTTTACAACAGGAAGGTTCTGTCAAACTAATCTTCTAGATTTCTTTGACTGGGTAACCAGAGTGGTGGACCAAGGGGGGAGTAGTTGATGTTGTCTACCTTGACTTCAGCAAAGCTGTTGATACTGTTTCACACAGAAGATTGATTAATAAGCTGGGTAGGCTCAGGGTGGGTCAGAAGTTGGTCAACTAGGTAGCAAACTGGTTGTCAGGCAGAAAACAGGGAGTGGTGGTAAAGGGTATACAGTCAGAAGAGATGCAAGTCACAAGTGGGGTACCTCAGGGATCAGTCCTGGGGCCAGTCCTCTTCAATATCTTGATCAGTGACATTGCAGATGGACTGGAGGGTAAGATTTGTCTAAGATGACATCAAGATCTGCAGCAGAGTCAATGATCCAGATGGGGTGGACAGAATGAGAAGAGATCTAGATAAACTGTCAAAATGGTCAGAAGAGTGGAAAATGGGGTTTAACGCAAAGAAGTGCAAGATCATACACATATGGAAGAGAAACCCTGAAGCCACCTATAGGTTGGGAGTGAAGTTGCTGTCAATCACAAGGGAAGAAAGAGACTTGGGCATCATCATCACAGATGACCTGAAATCATCCAAGCTGACCACTAAAACAGTAGGTAAGGCTAGAGGGATGTTGACATGTATTAGTAGGGGTATTGCAAGTCATAAGAGGGAGGTAATAATCCCTCTTTACAAGACACTAATTAGGCCCCTTCTGGAGTACTGCATGCAGTATTGGAGGCCGCACCTGCACAAGGACATTAACAAAATGGAGGCAGTCCAGAGAAGGGCAACAAAAATGGTGCAGGGACTGCATCAGAAAACATATGAGGGCAGATTAACGGAGATCAGTATGTATACCCTAGAGCAAAGGAGGGAGAGAGGTGATGTGATTGAAACATTTAAACATATTAAGGGCATTAACAAGGTGAAAGAGTCTAACATGTTTCAATATAAGAAGAATAGCAGGACAAGAGGACACAGCATGAGATTAGAGGGAGGTCGATTAAGGGGGAATGTGAGGAAGTTCTTTTTCACAGAAAGGGTGGTGGATGCTTGGAACAGCCTACCTCAGGAAGTGGTGTACATGAATAGAGTGCAGGGCTTCAGTCAGGCATGGGATAGGTGTAAGGGAGCAATACAGATGAATATAAATAGCTAGGCCACTGACAGAGTACAGGCCTATGGCACATTCATAAGGTAGAAAAAATGTTTCTGTGTTTCTATTGTATGTTACACCGAGCTTCAGAAGTTAGTGTGGATGTAAGTAAAGATTTAAACTGATAAATACTTTGTGCATTTTGAAAATCCAGTGGCAAACTACTCCAATGTTTCACAGCAGCCAGCTTGAAAGCCTTTTGCTTTTTTTTGTAGTTCTCCATAGAGGAACTTGTGAATGTCACTGCATTATCCAATGCCAAGGATTTTGCATTTTGCTTTTGTCCAAATAGTCTGGTGAGGGGACTGTTTTAATTTTATCATACGCATGATTTTGTAAACAAAACAAGATGTTTACAATTCATCTCTTAATAACAACGATATTGTATTATATGTTAAATATTCATAAGATGTTTAATTACATTTTTCAACCCAATGCCAGATTTACATTTTTCTGATATTAGTTTTGACCACCAATATTGTGGGGTCAAGCAGTCATTTTCCTGACTGCTCTAGTTCTTTATATATGTTGATATTTCCAAGTCATTCTAGTTATTGTCTGTGCCCATTCGGGTCATGAATAGTACAAAAATGGGTATAACTTTTTGAATTTAAGTACATATGTGTAAAGGTGGTTATAGCTTAGTAAGGAAGTTTAAGGCAAACAAAGTATGTCAATGCACATTGGGTTTGCTGACGCACACAACTCAAACCACACAAAGTTTGGAAATGTATTTTAATGATTGTTTAATTTGTTGATTTTGAATTGTTTGATTGTGGGTTGATGTTTATTGAGTACATTTCCTGTGTTATGCCAGACCTTTGGAACTGTGAGCCATCAGCATGAGGACCACTCAGAAACTTTTGCTAGCTGGGGACCGCCCACAATAACATGTAACATTGGTGCCTATAAAACATGGACAGCCTCATGATTCCTACATTCTTTCTTCCACAGTTGACCTCTTGTCAGTCATGCAGAGAAACAATGCAGCCAGCTGCAGTGGTGTGAAGAGGGCCTATGCTGTTCACTGAAATAAATGTGAAACTGAATCCTGTACTGTTTCAGTAAGCATATCTATCAGTGGGAAGAGGAGCTGGAGAGTGGTGAGTGCACAGTGGATGCTGCGGTGAGGAAGATTCTGTCCGGTTTGCTTAAAAGTTCAGCTTGACAGTAGTTATAAAGTTTTGATCCTACTGTAACCCTCCCCGTCATCCGGGGTTACTAGAATTCCACTTAGATCTAGTGGCAGACAGGGAAAGGCAGCTTGTAAAACACCAGTTAAATGGGTATCACACTGTCTCACTCTGTAATCAGTCTCAGCTGAGCTGGAGGGATGACATCATATAGAATTCTTGCAGCAGCATAAGCCACAGTGGAATGTTGCAGCTGGGAGTTAGGTTAGAATGTTGGGGTTTTCAAAATAGTCTAGTTGGAGACTCAGTGGAGGGAGGAGGTGCACTGCAGTTGGTAGTCCCTCAGAGCCCTAAGCTCTGTTCAGAGCTACCTCCGAAGAGGGTGTGTGTTCTCGTCCTAGAGAATGATACGGAAGAATACTATTTGAAGTTGTTGAGACTGTCCCCCAGTTGTTCCAGTGCCCCATCCCTGAGACAGATGGGGGGGAACAAGACCAGCTCTTCAGGGGCAATTCCCCTGGCCCTGCTGGAGGAAGAGAAGCTGCCTGTGAAGATTTGTGTTTGTGCTGAGGCATCGAGAAGTACATTTTGTTTTTCCTGAGAGAAGCCTGTGGGCATCTGCGAACCAGTGTGAATCTGCTCTGCCAGAGAGAATATGTTTTCACTGAGACTGTTGTGTTAAGTATCTGCTACTGTGGGTCAGGAAAGGACAGTCAAGTACAGTACTTAAGTTTCTGTATGGCTTGAAATGCATCTAATCAGTGGGGGTCTACAGGGATGGACTTAGCCACTTAACTCATTGCCTCCACAAGAGCTTTCTGAAGTTGCAGCACTTGTCTCCTGTATACTGTTAACAGTTAATCCTGGGCCCTTCTAAATAAAATCAAGCCATAACTGGCATGCCACAAACAAATGCTAATAGCACAAAAACCATAAGTGCTAGACACAAAGTATGAGTGGCAAAATTATTCAGCATAAAATTACCTTTCCAACAGTGGTATGCAAGGAAGAGCAGGTAATTTACTTTTAATTTCTGTGCTGGTTGAAAAAGCAAAACAAAATATTTTTTTCCGGTAAAAAATGCACCATAAACCTTTTTTTGTTGGGAAATATGTAACATATCAACACCAAATTAAGCATCCAGACATTAGATGTAATTTTAATAATTTGTTTGTAAAACAAACAGCTATTTCTGTAGTATAAGCATCATTTTTTCCCATTTGAGTCAAGGTGTATTGGTGAGGTTTGAGGGACAAATCTGAACCATACACACCATATCGTAAACAAATACATATAACTCCTAAAGTATACATGACAGACACAATGTATCAGTGGCAAAGTTGTTCCACACAAAATTGCCTTTCCAATGGTTCTGTGCAATCAACTGTACTCAATTTGGTTTTTGTTTTATACTAGCTGAGATACCCAGAATGTGTGTTTTCTTCAAAGTGCTTAGGTGGTTCTAGATTGACAAAATGTCATAAACAAATATGAATAACTCTAAAGTGAACATGATACCTTAAAGGCCCAGATATTCAAAAGGTTGCTCCATAGCCCAACAAGTTTACACATCATAAATCTACATTCGCCATTCTGCGATATTCAGCAGGAGGCAGTTGCTCCACTGGCAACAGGTTGCGCCAAAGAGCAATGCAAATGATGCATGCTCAACAGGAGGGAGGAACCATGCATAACCTGGCAACCCGATATTCAGTGGGTTGTGCAGAGTGTGCATCTTGCCAACTAACCTGCACCTACACAACCTTGAGCCAAAAAAGGATCAAGTTGAGGGCCACCCACAGGTGAGCTGCTGTATTGCAGGCGCAACACAGCAGCTGCCACCCTGGCTGGCCCCAACTCAGTCCTGTGCCCCCCACCAGCTCGATCGCGGGCATAGAGTAACACATACCTCTCAACTGTCCCTGATTTTCAGGGATGTCCCTGATTTTGCAACAGAATTTTCCTCTGTCTCTGTAAAATTCATGTTTCTGTGACAGAACAGTGGGACTGTAAGCATAAAATAATATCAAACATTAAAAATACAGACTAGTTCTTCTTCAGAAATGCATCTTATACAAAGCCCCTTATTCTATCAGATTTCTGAGTGAATATTACCAATTGTTAAGATGTGTCCCTGATTTGGCATCTTTGTCCCTGATTTTTTTAAGCCTTGTCCCTGATTCATGACACAAGAGGTTGAGAGGTATGGAGTAACATGAACCCCCACCCGCCCACACACATCTCCCACAGCCAGTCGCGGGCATCACAGTCGCAGACCTCCCCACACACACACACACACACACATCCCCTCCACCGACAGTCAGTCGGCGGGCGCGGGCGGCAGGCGGTGGATGCTGTCGCCCGCCGGCCGCGGGGAGCGGGTGAGGGTCATGTGGGTGGGGGGACACTAGACACCAGGGAGATGTTTGGGGGTTGTGATGTGACATTCTGCCCATGATCGGGCTTTACGGTCCACTGGACCACCAGGGAGATATTCGGGTTGGGGGAGAGGGTTATCATCCTGCCCGCGATCGGGCACCGCGGGGGTTCATGTATCTCGTACTGCCCGCCGATCGGGCTGTGGATATGTGTGTGGGGTTTCTATCTGTACTGCCCGCGATCGGGCTGTGGGATATGTGTGTGGGCTTTCACGTACCTGTACTGTCCGCGATCGGGCTGTGGATATGTGGGGGTTTTTATGTATTTGTACTGCCCGCGATCGGGCTGTGGGATATGTGTGTGGGTTATGTACTCTGTACTGCCTGCGATCGGGCTGTGGATATGTGGGGGTTTCATGACCTGTACTGCCCGCGATCGGGCTGTGGGATATGTGTGGGGGTTTTCATGTACTGTACCGCCCGCGATCGGGCTGTGGGATATGTGGGGGTTTCTATGTACCTGTACTGCCCTTGATCGGGCTGTGGGATATGTGTGGGGGTTTCATGTAACTGTGATGGCCGCGATCGGGCTGCATTGTGCGTCGTCCCCGACGGCTGCTGCCTGGCAGGGTGGCCAGGAGCAAGTCCTCGGGGATCGGCGCACCTACATGCAAATGGCATGCAAATGGGGCCATAAATAGATGCAAATGGCCCCCCCTGCGCCTTGCATAAATTATGGCCCCATTTGCATGTCACCTTTTGAATATCGGAAATTTGAGCATGGCGCAATGGTACTTGCGCCACCGCAAGTTTAATGCTCAACTCGCAACTTGGCGGTGGCGCAAGTTCCATTGGCGCCATGCTCGGCATTGTGGAGTTGGTGATATTCAAAGGAGTTGCTCAACAGTGCAACTCCTTTGAATATCACCCCGGCCACACCCCTGCACAACTATTTTGAGCAGCGCAGGGGCTTGAGCCTCAGAATGGCGCAGTTTGAAAATCTGGGCCAAAGTGTCAGTGGCAAGGTTGTTCAGCACAACATTACCTTTCTAACGGTACTATGCAGTAAATTCTAATCAATTCTGGCTGGCAAGTAATATTAAAATATGTGAATGACTTCTCCAGACATTTCTAGGGCACACAGGAAGTCTGTAGGTGACTTCTGCAGGTGTTCTGGGACACACTGTAGTTAGATTTGCTGACTCCTACAGATGTTTCTAGGAGGCAATGAGTTAAAGAACGTTACAAGTCAGGACACCAGTTACCAGAGACAGTAGATTGTTAAATGTGATATACATTTTGAGATAGCATTCTACAACCAGAGAGTCTCAAAGGAAAGGTGTTGACTCCAAATAAATGGCCGGGTATGAATTTGGGGATTAAAGGTGGGAGACCCCCCATCTGGAGAATCCAGAGTTACTTCCACGGATTCACTTTGGGCACCTATAGCTTTCTCCCAGGCACTTGGCCAGTGTTCACAGAAAGTACCCAGATGTGGGATTAGGATATGTGTTTTTCCCTTAGAACTTGGAAGTTCTCATGGGTGGTAGAGGGAGACACCATCAGAAATGTCCATGCCAAATGGAAGTGTGTACCAGTGCTGGCCAAGGGCCATGCCAGGGAAACCAGCTTAGAGAATGTACCAGTTCAGGCCGAGAGCCCAGTGTGTTCAGAACCTGAGGGTAAAAGTTGTTGTGATGATGAAGAAGATGTTTTCTGACATCTATAGGTCTGTACAACCAGTGAGTGTCACCCCCTGGGGGTCCATCCTGCTTTGTATTCCTGTGTGTAAGTGAATAAAAGCCCCACTTTAGAATCCCACTCCTGGTTTGGACATTCACAGTTCTTACTTACTGTGTCTGGAGTTGTTTGGGTGCCCCTGTCCAGAAGTATAAACCTAGCCCTGATGCCAAGCGAATGTTTTCTCCCCGAACCCAGGCTCACCAAGTATTGGGTTATAAAAATGGAGGCACCAGGTGCTAAATAACAACAAAAACCCTTTATACTGGAACCTGGTTACAAATTGGAGGCATCACTGAGGATTTGGGTTTGGAATCTTGGGAGAGAACAAAAGATTTGCTCGGATTAGGGCTAGAGTTTTGGCTGTCTGGCAGTATGTAGCCCAAAAAGTAGAAGCATTGCCACCTAAATGTCCTGCTGTGTGCTGCTGTTCATGTGCTGCTGTAATTGTGCCACCAGTTTACTGAGGAGCAATAAAGCCCAAGAGTGTATGCCCCTAGTCCTACATCAAAGTTATAATGTTTGCCAGCTTTTTAAGGTGTTGTGTGACAAGAAAAGTGTGGAAAACTGTGGGAGACAAACAGAGATTTGTGCCCTAGACATTGGAAGTGTTTGTTGTATGGACAGAGAGAGTCGCTAAGTGAAATGCCATGAAAAATGGTCAAAATGGTGCTCCTGCTGAGGAGCTACAGTTGAAAAACGAAAGTGTGGTTTGCAGTTTAAATTTTTCCTGCTCGACAATTGCCGAGGAGGAGAAGAGCACGAGAAGAAAGAGGCTCATTTGCATGGTGTCGAGTGATTGCTGAGACTGCAATCAGTCCCACCCCCAAGCCAGCTCTAGAGTGACTGCACAGTGTTCGAGACAGAGAGAGAGAGAGTGTGCGAACTGGCTTGCCAGGAAGAGTGTCGCGGTGACTGAAAACATTATAAAAGTAGTAAAATAGGACTTTTCCATTTAAATCAGGCTCAACCCACATTCTGATTCGTCTGAGAATAGAGCGAGGTGTTCAGAGGGACAATCGGCAGGACTGCCAGCCCGCTTCATTCCAGAGGCCTCCAAGACCGGCTGTAGGCCGAATTTTTCCATCGCAATAACCAGCTACTGATTAAGTGAGTACCAACTTAAAAGCAACTCAGATTGTGTGTATTTCAACTAAAGCCAGCTGAATCTATGTGTAGCAGTGCAATCATTTTGCAAAGAAGGACTGTGTCATAATTGTGGATTCAGCAACAGTATAATTTTCAAAGCCATGTGAGAGACTGTGGGTTGTATGAAAGATGCAACAAGAAATTCAGGCAATCCTGTGCGATGAAATACTGTGACTTTAGGGACTTTTAAGCAACAACAGTGAGTTACAGCAAGTAGAAAGTCCAGTAGAAATCATATAAATGTGCTACAAGAACAGACAGTGCAGTTAATCAGTTTGAGTGAATTTTATCAGTAGAGTGTGTAAATCGGATGTGCAGTGGCTTGAGCCAGAAACAGAACGTTGACGTGCAGGAATGCTGCTGCTGCCATTACAGGGTGGGGTAGTAAAGTAAACACAGCAGCAAGGGAGCATTTTTGTAAAAGTTTTCCAAAAGAGTGGGACTTGAGATTTTATTTTTATTTTATTTATTTATTCTAGGATTACAAGTACCTTTGAGCCAAGGCTCTTTTACAAAGGTTCCATGTCAGAAATAACAAACAACAAGGAAGCAACTGTGAAATAATGATAAACAATTCATGTACAACAGTGCTATTGAAAGGGGTCAATTATAGGAAGAGTAAGGGGTGGAGGATGAGGAGTAGTGTAGCTAGTTAACAGAGGCAGCTATAGTAAGATGGTGAACACAGCTGGGACGCATATGCCCACAAGGAATGGGTAGGGTCAGGCACCCGGGGGTGGCAGAGAAACATGGATGAGAGGAGAGAGGGAGGATGAAGATGCAGCCAGAGGCATTTGTAGAAAAATAAATGGAAAGGAGTGATAGAAGAGAAAAAGGGGGCAGAGTGGGGGAGATAAGTGCTGTAATGGGGCAAGGAGAGAATAATGAGGTGGTATGAAGACCTGAGATTTGAAGTGGCACCTCAGGAGCTGAGGGGATGGGGACTGGGGGACCTCATCATCTAGGAGAGGCAGTCACAGGAGCTAGAGGCAATGAGATGGGCCCGGAGTCTGGTTTTGAACAGACCTAGTGTTGAGGCAGAGGAGATGGTGTGGTTGAGACCATTCATCCATAGATGGGCCCTATAGGTGAAGAAGCGTTGGCCCTGCATAGTTCGACAGCGAGGAACTTGTAGAATCTGGGTTGTCGAGCTCCTGGTGTTCTGTCGGTTGGTGTTTTGATGTAACAAGGCAGTAACACCGGGGGGTGTGAGGTCAAGGTTGATTTTTCCCTCCATAGTGCATGTAGAAACATAGAAGTTGATGGCAGATAAGGACCGCAAGTCCCATCCAGTCTGCCCATTTCTTTTTCTACCTTATAAATGTGCCATCGGCCTTTGCTGTGTCAGTGGCCTATCTATTCATACTCATCTGTATTGCTCCCTTATACCTATCCCATGTCTGTTTGAAGCCCTGCACTGTATTCATAGCCACCACTTCCTGAGGTAGGCCATTCCATGCATCCACCACCCTTTCTGTGAAAAAGAATTTCCTCACAATCCCCCTTAATCGGCCTCCCTCTAATGTCATGCTGTGTCCTCTTGTCCTGCTATTTTTCTTATATTTAAACATGTTAGACTCTTTCACCTTGTTAATACCCTTAAGGTGTTTGAATGTATCGATCATATCATCTCTCTCCCTCCTTTGCTCAAGGGTATATATATTGAGCTCTGTTAATCTGTCCTCATATGTCTTCTGATGCAGTCCCTGCACCATTTTGGTTGCCCTTCTCTGGACTGCCTCAATTTGATTAATGTCCTTGTGAAGGTGTGGCCTCCAGTACTGCACTCAGTACTCCAGATGGGGCCTAACCAGTGTCTTGTAAAGAGGGATTATTACCTCCATCTTACGACTTGTGATACCCCTACTAATACACCCTAGCATCCCCCTAGCCTTACCTACTGCTTTAGAGGTCTGCTTGGATGATGATGCCCAAGTCTCTTTCTTCCTTTGTGACTGCCAGCAACTCCCCTCCTAGCCTATAGGTGGCTTCAGGGTTTCTCTTCCCTATGTGCATGATCTTGCACTTCTTCGCATTAAATCCCAGTTACCACTCTTCTGACCATTTTGCCAGTTTATCCAGATCTCTTCTCATTCTGCTCACCCCATCTGGATCATCTACACTGTTGCAGATCTTGGTGTCATCTGCAAACAGACAAGCCTTACCCTCTAGTCCATCTGCAAGGTCACTAATGAAGATATTGAAGAGGACTGGCCCCAGGACTGATCCCTGGGGTACCCCACTTATGACTTGCATCTCTTCTGACTGTATACCATTTACCACCACTCTCTGTTTTCTGCCCGTCAACCAGTTTGCCACCCAGCTGACTAACTTCTGACCCACCCCAAGCCTACCCAGCTTATTTATCAATCTTCTATGTGGAACAGTGTCAAAAGCTTTGCCTAAGTCAAGGTAGGTGACATCAACTGCTCCCTCTTGATCCACCACTCTGGTTACCCAGTCAAAGAAATCTATGAGATTAATTTGACAGGACCTTCCTTTTGTAAACCCATGCTGTCTTGGATCTTGTGCCCCTATGGATTCCAGGTGTTGCACTATCCTTTCCTTAAGGAGTGCCTCCATAATCTTGCCCACTACTGAGGTAAGACTGACTGGTCTGTAGTTCCCTGCCTCCTCCCTGCTACCACTCTTGTGGAGCGGGATCACATGAGCCCTTCTCCAGTCTTCTGGGACCTCTCATGTGCTCAGAGACTCACTAAACAGTTCTGCTAATGGCTCTGCTAGTTCCACCTTTAGCTCATTAAGTACCCTGGGATGTATGCCATCAGGTCCCATTGCCTTATCCACCCTGAGTTTAGCGAGCTCTTGTAGGACCCTTTCTTTTGTAAAGGGAGTAGTGCTCACCTCTTTCCCCCCATGTCCATGGTGCTGAGCTATGAGCCCTGCTCTACCTTCTCTTCAGTAAATACTGAGCAAAAGTATCTATTTAGGATAGATGCTTTTACAGGGTCCTCTCCTCACATGCCCCCTTTTCTCCATTGAGCTTAGCAATACCCACTCTGTACTTTCTCCTTTCACTAATGTATCTATAGAAAGTTTTGTCACCTTCTTTTACTGTTCGTACTAGTGTTTCTTCAGTTTGGGACTTTGCCTGCCTTACTGCCTTCCCTGCTTCCCTTAGGGCAGTTTAGTATGCCTCCCTATCTTCATCCTACTATGTTCCCTTATATTTCCTGAAGGCCAACCTTTTGGCTCTGACCTTTTCTGCTACTGTATTTGAGAACCAAAGTGGTTTCCTTCTTCTTTGTACTTCCTTTTCTGTCTAACACAATGGGATGTTGCTTCAAGTATTGCATCTTAATGCTTGCCCACTTTGCTATACCCCCACCTGTGTTTCTTTTGCCAGGGCTAGCTTAACTCTGTTGGCCATCTTATCAAAGTCAGCTCCTCTGAAGTAGCATATTTTTGCCTGGAATGGGATGATTTAGATGTAGTAGCCAAATTGAACCATACCACCTGTGATGGTCACTAGTCTCGGTGACTCTACCTGGAGATTTGTGATCCCTTCCTGTTAGTCAGTACTAGATCTAGGATAGCCCTGTCTCTTGTGGGTTGTTGTACCAGTTGTTTGAGGCCTTCCCCTGCAGGAGATCCACCATGTGTCTAGTTCTGGCAGATGTTCCTGCTGGTATTGACCAATCTGTATCTGGCATGTTGAAGTCTCCCATTATCAGAACCTCCCTTTAGCTGTCATGTTTTTATATCTTCTAACAGTAATGTGTCTATGTTCTCCCCTTGTCTGGGGGCCTGTAGACAACCCCGGTTCTTATGGCTGTCCCATTTCCTGTTTCCAGGGTGACCCACAGTTCTTCTGGCTCCTTATGTGTATTCTGAATTTCTGTAGCTTTGATATTTTCATTGACATACAGGGCCACTCCACCCCCCAATTTTGCACCTCAGTCTCTTCTGAACAATACATAACCAGGTACTGAAGTCTTCCAAGTGTGGTTACTAGTAAACCATGTCTCACTATTTGCTACTATGTCCAGTTTAGCCTCTGACATTATTGTCTGCAGGTGTGGGATCTTATTTCCGAGGCTGTGAGCATTTGTGTACATGATTTTCCATTGGCCAGATTTCGGTGTGTTAGTTGTTGGGTGAGGTTTGGCATTTCCTCTGTGCGTCGTATGGGGAGACGGACCTTTTTTCTTACCTGGTGATGCAAATGAACTGCAAACATGCTGAATCCCTGTTTGACCACTAGCTGAGAGGGAGGGGGAGGGGTGTTCTTCCCATTCGATGTATGGGGTGCTGCACCCCTCTCCCATTTGCTAGTTTAAATATTCTGCAAAGACGTCAAACTTCTGCCCCAATGCACTGACTTCCTCCGTAGTCAGATGCAGTCCATCAAATTTAAAGAACTTTCGCTCCCAGAACTGTTGCCAGTTCCCTTCAAATCTGTGTCCTTTTTCCTGGCACCAGCCCTTGAGCCACATGTTTAACTCCCCTATCTCCCCTTCTCTGACCTTCCATCCATCTGTCCCCCTCTCCAAGACTGGCAGGATCTCAGAGAAGGAGATGCCGGATGAAATGGATGATAGTTTGTCATCCAGCCTGGTCAGGTGTTCCTTGGTCTCCACAACTGACCGGCTGGTGAGATCATTAGTCCCTATGTGTACCAGAACATGAATGTTTTCTCCTGCTTTGTGAACAATTTTAGCAATGCGGTCAGTGTCTCTCCACGCTGATGTACCTGGGAGACATCTGACCATTACCCCTGGCTGGAGATGTATATCAACTCCCCAAATCATGGAGTCTCCTGTGATCAGAAGATTTTTGGATTTCCTTTTTGCTTTTTTTGTTTTGGTTCCTGATTTGGGTGAGTTTTGTTGTGCTAGCTCCTGCTCTGCAGTGTCCTCTGCACCTTTGTTTGATTTCAGAGATAGAGGCAGATACCTGTTTGTAGTGTGTATATGGTTTTTGGAGGTAATATGTTGGAGAGCACAGAGTCATGGGGCACCTGATTTGCCCCTCCTAACCACCTGCCAACCTCCTGGACCAACTTCTTCTGCAGTCGAGGTTTTTCTGTTGGATGTTGGGGAAATGGCGGGTGGTTCTTATAATGTATTTCCTCTTGAATATGAAATTTGAGGCGCACAATCTCTGCCCATGCTGCCCGGAGCTGAGCCCTAAGATCTCCAATGGCCCAGCGTGTAGGACAGTGTCCTAAATCCTGTAAGACTGTCCTTCTGAAAATTGTTCCACAGTACCTGCAGTTAATGATATCCATTCCAGATAAGTTGCTGGGTTTATAACCTAGTCAGAGCAATTAGAAGGAAGAAAATGCAAGTAATGGTTTGATTTTGTGTTTTCTTTTTGTATAACTTGTTATAACAAGTTAAATTACTAGTGCCCCTGTAAATGAGCTCACCTTGTGGATGCCCCACTGATCCACCCCTTCCTGCTCTGCCACAGGAAATGTCACAACTGTGGTACCCTATAAAAGGAGTGTAGTGTGGGGTGGTTGGGGATGGGGGTGGGTGGCTGGGCCCTTCCCCTGCCGAAAAAGAAGAACCATGGATGAAAGAACAGGGAGGTAAGAGCAGAAACAATCAGTCGACAACAAATGCAGTAACCCTGAAAGCTTATCCTAATGTTAGATAAAACTGTGAAACCTGTAAAGCACCACCTGTAATAATTTCAGAGAAGATATACCCTGTAAGAAACACTTTGCTACAGAGAAAAATAAAGCAGTAACAGAAGATATACCTTGCAAAAGACAATGTGAATAAGAAGATTACAGCAGTAATCTGTTAGCACACACCTGTAGTCACACCTTGTAATAATGCAGAAGAAGGTATACCAGCAACAACAATTTGAATCAGAGAAAAATAAAGCAATGGAATGTTAGCAACAACAGTAGCAATCCCTGTGAGTACAAAATAAAAACAACAACCCACAGTAAATCTGCTTAGCCAAAAGAAGTCTTAATCCTTTTTCCTTGCTCTGGTAAGGTTCTCTACTCTGCCTTTCAAGCAATCTTAGAAGGAAAGAGCTCAGGTGAAACTAGGTGCCTTGGCCAGCAAACCAAGTCTTCTTCCGCATGTGAGATACTTTATACAGTTGGAGAGCTGGAGCCATCCCGATTGTTCATAAAGGGCACAGGTGTGGGTGAGGCGATGGGCACCAGTCGTGAGTCAGCATGCTTTGTTAAGAGCAGTTGTTATACGTTGGAGAGCGGACGTCATGGAGGAGTTGTAGATAATGAGGCCAAAATCAATAATTGACACCACAGAGCTCTGGAATGCAATCTTTAGGGCCTCTGGGGTGAGGTGCTGCCTGTGCTTGTAGAGTAATCCAAGGCGTGTGCTGGCAGCTTTAGCCATGCTGTCAATGTGAGCCATATAGGAGAGATTGGGGTCAAGCAGAATCCCTAGGTATTTGAAAGAGTAAACTTGTTCGAGGACAGTCCCCTGCTTGGTGGTGATGGCAAGGGGTTGTTGCTTGTAATGGTTATGTGAACTGCAGAATAGCAAGGACTTGGTTTTCTTGTGATTGAGGACTAGTTTGTGATTGGAGAAACATGTTTCAATGGCACTGAATCTGAGTTGGAGGCTGTGTTGTAGTGGTGAAAGGTCCTAGTGCTTAGAAAAGACAACAGCATCATCCGCATACAGGATGATTTGTTCTGAGCAGGATTGTGGTAGGGAGTTTAAAAAGAGGCTGAAAAGGAGATGGCCCAGTATGGACCCCTGAGGTACTCCAGAACAGACAGGCAAGGTGTCCGAGATAGCATTGGCGATTTTTACTCTTTGAGAGTGGTTGTCAAGGTAGCTTCTGAACCAGAGGGCTGAGTCTGGTGCGAGGCCAGCAAGGAGTAATTGGACAAATAGCAGCCGATGATGGACCGTGTCAAAAGCTTTCAAGAGGTCGATGAAGACAACCCCTGTAAGAAATCTTTTATCAAGGGAACTATGCACTGCAGCAGTAAATTCAAGCAGGGCAGTGGTGGTACTATGCCCTTTTCTAAAACCGTGCTGTTGTATGCACAGAATATTATAAGGACATCCTCACCAACACCTGGAGAGGAAAGTCAGAATAGCAAAGGCCCAAACTGAGGAAAAGATAGCCAACTTGGTGAAGAAGGGAGATAAAACCTTTTATAGGTACATCAGAGAGCGTAGAAAGACAAAGGGAGGGATAGTGAGGCTGAATAGAATGAACGTTGGGTGTGCAGAGGGGGACAGTGAAAAAGCAGGGATACTGAATGAATGTTTCTGCTCAGTATTCACAAAAGAGGAGGGGGAAGTGCCTAATCCAATTAACAGAAGCAATCTTGACAGGGGGGTCGATCCCAGTCCTTTCACAGAAGAAAGGGTTCTGCAAGAACTCCTAAAACTGAAGGTGGACAAAGCCATGGGGCCTGATGGAATTCACCCCAGAATTCTAAAAGAATTAAGGGGGGAACCAGTGAAACCACTGGCAACTCTTTTTAATAAATCATGGGAGGATGGTGTGGTACTGGAGGACTGGAGGAAGGCGGATGTGATTCCCCTTCACAAAAGTGGGACCAAGACAGAGGCAGGAAACTATAGCCCTGTAAGTTTCACCTCTGTGGTAGGGAAAGTGATGGAGTCACTTCTGAAGGAAAGAATTGTTGAGTACCTAGAGGCCAGTGGGGCACAGGACCCAAGGCAGCATGGGTTCACAGTGGGAAGGTCATATCAGATGAATCTAATAGATTTCTTTGACGGGGTGACCAAAGTAATAGACCAGGGAGGGGCTGTGGACATGGTCTACCTAGACTTTAGCAAGGCATTTGACACAGTCCCACACAAAAGATTAATAGTCAAATTAACCAGCCTGGGAGTGGGTCCCAGGGTGGTAGCCTGGGTAAAACATTGGCTGGACAACAGGACACAGAAGGTAATTGTAAATGGAGTCCACTCTGAAGAAATAGGGGTTACTAGTGGGGTACCACAGGGTTCAGTACTGGGTCCAGTCCTTTTTAATGTCTTTATAAGTGACATTGCAGAGGGACTGGAAGGAAAAGTATGCTTCTTTGCAGATGACATAAAGATCTGCAACAGAGCAGATACACAAGGAGTCATGGAAAGGATGAGAAGGGACTTGGCAAGGTTGGAGGAATGGTCAGAAGTATGGCAGCTAGGATTCAATGCAAAGAAGTGCAAAATAATGCACCCGGGAAACAAGAACACAGGGGAAGATTACACAATGGGGGGAGGTAGTAACAACAAAAAAAAGAAAGGAACCTGTGGTTAATCATATTAGATGACCTTAAGGTTAGCAAGCAATGTGAGAAGGCAGTAGGGAGGGCTGGGGGTATACTGGGATGCATAGGGAGAGGCATCACCAGCAGAAAACAGGAAGTTGTTATCCCTCTGTACAGACAGTTGGTGAGACCCCATCTGGAGTACTGCGTCCATTTCTGGAGACCCCATCTCTGCAAGGACATAGACAGGATAGAGGCAGTCCAGAGGAGGGCAACTAAAATGGTGCAGGGTCTGCAAGAGAAGCCATACGAGGAGAGACTAAAGGAGCTTAATTTTTATACCCTTGAGGAAAGAAGGGAGAGGGGAGACATGATAGAAACTTTTAAGTACCTCAGTGGAATCAACAAAGTCCAAGAGGGTAGCATCTTTCAGAAAAAGAGACGTGCAAGAACAAGGGGACACAATTTAAAGATAGAGGGGGGGGCGGTTCAGGGGCAATGTGAGGAAGTATTTTTTCACAAAGAGGGTAGTGGATGCATGGAACAGCCTTCCTGAGGAAGTTGTGGGGTCTAAAACTGTGGGAGAATTCAAGAATGCATGGGACAGGCGTGAGTAATTCTTGTAGAGGTAGGGAAGAAATAGGCTGTTGGTTAACTAGGATCTGTGGCCTATCCTGTAGGTAGGAAAATGGGCAGACTAGGTGGGCCAAGCGGTCCTTATCTGCAGTCAAAGTCTATGTTTCTATGTTGTCCAAATAATCAGTGAGCAGGTCCGCAACAATACGCTCTAGGGCCTTGGATAGTGGTGGCAATATGGAGATCGGGCAGTAGTTAGAGTGGCAGGTCTTAACCCCAGTTTTGTGGATCGGGGTCACAGTGGCAGTTTTCCATATTTCAGGGAATGTACTGGTGTGGAGAGAGAGGTTAAGAATTTTAGTTAGGGGACTGAGGACCTCGTCAAGTGTAAGTGATAGCAGCTTAAGGTCCAGGGTGTCACTACTGATTCTGGAAGTGGAGAAGGCTAAGGGGATGTGGCAGTGAGCTTCATTCATCTTAGTCTCTCTGAAGTAGAAATGAGGGTGGTTTGACAAAGTGCAAGGTGAGTTAGAGGGGGTGTGACTGACTGTGAAGAAATCAGGTGATAGAACAGTACTGAGGTCAGTAAAAGCCATGTTAAAGGTATTTGCAATGACCAAGGGATCAAGGGTAGTGGACCCTTCAACAATTAACATGGCCGGAGGGGACTTTGATTATTTCCCAGTAATGTCCTTGATATTGTCCCAGAAAGCATGACCCAGGTGTTGGTGAGGACGTCCTTATAATATGAGCTTTTTGCGAAACGAATGGATTTTGTGCAGGCATTATGGGCATGTTTGTATTTTTGGATGTCAGATTGTTTGCCTGTGGCTTTAGCCACTGCCACAGTGGTCCCTAGATTTTAGCTGGGAAAGGAGCTCATGATTATCCAAGGGTTGCAGAGGGCTTTTGTTTTCTGTTTTTTTGAAGGAGTGAAGAGATCACAGGCCTTATTGAAGACAGTGATGAAGTAGCCAAGGGCAAGGTTAACATCTGTCACCTTGTAGATGGGCAGCCAGTCTTGCAAGGATAAGTACTGTTTGAGATGGGTATGTTGACCACGGGGGAGGACTCTGCTGGTAATGATTATAGGGGTGGCTTTAGAAATTTATTAGACCATTCACATATGACCGGGGAGTGGTCACTGAGAGAGTCTGGGAGTTCAGAGGTATGAGAGCTCCTGGTAGGGTGATTGGTGAAAACCCAGTCAAGCAGGGTACAGGTGCCAGTTTTGTAATTTATCCGAGTTGGTGTGGTGATCAGTTGTGACAGGTTGGCAGCTGCAAGGGCATCCTTATGAGTGTAGACATCAGATGTGAGCCAGTTTATATTGAAATCACCAAGCAGAATGTGTTCAGAGCCAGGAGGTTGGGAGTTGACGAAATTAAGAACTACTTTGATGCTAAGATCTTGATCTCGAGGTGGAATATATACAGAGATGATGGTGAGGGCTTTTTGATTGGGACCTAGAATAATTTTAATGGGTAGAAGCTGGGCCAAGGAGGCAGGGACACAGGGGTTGGAACAAAGTGCCCCAGGAGATTATCCTTAATGAAGATGGCACAGCCCCCTCCCCTTTTAGAGACATGGTCCAGTCTGAAAACATTGTAACCCTGTAAGATAATTGCCAGATCCGGAACTTTTGGTGTCAACCATGTTTCAACTACAGCAAGGATGTCAGGATTATGTTAGCTGATAAAGGCTTGGAGTGCATCAGGCTTTGGTAACAGGCTGCAGATGTTAATGGTTGGGTTGGTGAGGGCTCCTGCCTTTTTCAGAAGGCTTGAACAGCCTGGGCCAGGGTTCGGATGGACGTTGCCCGAGATCAGTAGAAGAAGTAGGAGGAGCTTCATTGAACAGAGGCGTAGGTCCAATAGTGATAATTTGTGTTTCCTTTTAGCGTATGGGCAGTAGATAGAGTCCATATGACAGTCCCGATGATAAACAATGTGATACAGTAGGGATAGGCTGGCTTTAAGACCAATCTTAGTAGTGTTAAGAAGCAGCCAGGTATTTCCAAGTGGAGGCCCATGGGGAGGACTGGTCAAGAAGTGCAGCGTTCCCAAGGTACTGCTGGTATTGATTAAGTAGATAGTGGGTACGGTTGGGGGAGGCAGGGGCCTGGGAGAGAGAACAAGGGAGGAAGGACAAGGAGGGGGAGAAGGGCATGGAGCAAGTGGGGAAGGGAACTCATAGCTGGTGTAGGGCAAAGGAAAAGACAAAAAAGAAACAGGCAGGGAGCAGTAGTAAGAAGAGAAAATTTTGGCAAAATAGGATTTTTTAGGGAGGCAGTACAAGAAAGGTATATAGCAAGTAAAGCAACTGTGACTTTAAGAGGGTAGACTTTTTTTTTAAATGAAAGAACAAGAATCCCTCTAGTGGCAGATCTGTATAACCTGCTAATGGAAAACTAGCCACTAAAAAAAAAAACTTCTATTAGACACTTGAATTTTGCTTAGTTGCAGCTAAATCGATTTGCAAAAGTGCCAGGTGGCAAAAGCAGAAAAGTCCAAGCCAATCAGATTGGGTTTGCTGGAAGCGCCCGTGTTCCGATTGGCTGCGATGTCGCCGTACCTTCCAAGGAGCTGTAGGTGGGCGTTCTGATCTCGGTCGGTGGCTGGCTGGGTCCTGACCGACCATGGGGGATCTGAAGCAGCCCCGTTCAAGGGCAGGCAGCTGGAGAGAAGACAAAACAGCAGGGTTTAAATAGCATACAGGTAGGATAGGTTTAGATTGAGCAATTTAGCAAGACAAAGGAGAGTTAGACGTTTCGGCACCAAGGCAGAGTGCTTGGATGGGGGGGTGCAGGAGCAAGGAAACAGAAGAGCTGTAAGCACTTTAAAACAGTAGTAGAAATTACAATACAGCTAATACAGTTGAAAAACTTCTATTAGACACTTGAATTTTGCTGCGTTACGGCTAAATCTATTTTTTTTTTTGAAAATTAAGTTTATTGATTTTCCAAAAAAAAGGACAACCAACAACATATGACAGAGATAAACAATCCCATAATATACATGGTATAACATAAAAAGAAACACAAAATAACATCATCCCTCCAACCACATCCCACCCCAAAACCACCACCTCCACACCCCCACACCCAAACTGAGTGTGCCAGGCAAACATTATACCTAAACTGGATATTCAACATGCTAACAGTTCAGGAAGTAGTCCCACCCCTCAGATCAAGAAACGCAGGTAACAGGGTATGAGACAACAGGAGAATGTCGCAGGCATCAGGTAGGAGGCCAGGAACTCACTGATGCAGATATAATGCTTGCAGTTTACCCCACTTTTTCTGAAACAGGTCCATACGGTTACGCAAGCTGGCTACCAACCTCTCGGCATTGAGGTAAGCGGAGAGCTCGGTCAGCCATTCGGTATAAGACAATGCCAATTGATCCGTCCAATATCTAAGGACCAGCCTCTTAACCACAATGACACCATGGCCGTGATACCGGCACTCCACACAATCTATACTAGCATAATCCCCCAGAATACAAATCCCGGGGGTGAAAAAACCTGAGAGACCTAGTAAAGGATCCAAATTATCCCGAATAGAAGACCACAGGGGGGCCACTTTAATGCAAAACCAGAAAATACGGAGGGGTTCCCCTTCATCTTGCATACACCTGGAACAAAGGGAAAGGGAAAGCCTTTTAAGTTGGAAAAGTTTCCTAGGGGTATAATACATGTTATTCACAATATAGTATTGAGTAATCCTAAATCTGTCCTAAGTATGGTATTTGTGGAGATCCTTCCAGATGCGAGACCAAATCAAAGTGGACTCAGGAAACAGAGAAGGCCAGATACTGGAGCCCGCAACAGGTTCCGAGAATTTATAATTTAGAAGAAAGGAGTATATTGATGAAATGGAGTGCGGTTTGGAGGTGAGGGTTAATATTTGAGAAAGGAAGGGGTATACTACCGGTTCATTGAAATGAGTGCCAAACCTCTCAGCAATGAGATGCCTCAGTTGATAAACTTTGAAAATCTTGGCGTTGGGAATGACATACTTACCGAGTATGTCCACGGAAGAAAGAAGGAGTCCTTGGTCATAGAAATGCTCCAGATTAGCTTCCTTAATTTGTGGGAGCCAGTCTGGAGTAATCATCGAATTGCCCAGCTTAATGTTGGGATTAAGCGTAACCGGTTGGCCTAGATCATTCCTGGGAAAGATATCTACAAAACGTAAACATTGGAAAAGAGACTTAAGAGATACGAGAATTGTTTGGTCAGCTATCCACTGTGAAAGTACAGAGGGGGGAGTATAGAAAATGGCATAGGGATCTATTCTAGACTCCGAGAGGATCGACTTTTCAATTTGGAGCCAAATCGGTTGGGAAAAATCAAGATTAGTAGGGAACCATCTCCCTAACTTAGCGAGATGGGCTGCCCAATGGTAAAGCAAAAGGTTGGGAAGCCGAAGCCCGCCCTTATCCTTAGGAAGAGATAGTTTGAGAAACGAACGCCGGACTCCCTTACCCTCGCAGATAAAATTTGAGAACATCACATGAAACTGCTGCAGGTAAGAAACAGGCAACCAAAGATTTAATAGGTTGAGGGGATAGAAGATACGAGGAAGAACATTCATTTTAACAATATTGATCCGGCCCCAAAGGGAAATAGGAAGGGTGGACCACCGCCCCAAATCATGCTGAATGAGACTTTTCAGATCGTCTAGATTAAGCTTCTTAAGTAGAGAAGAGTCCGTTGAAAAATGAATCCCTAAATATTTAATCGACCTGGGGGACCACCTCATACCAAAGTTGGCGAGATCCTGCTTATAGGTACGAGTGTTTAAAGGGAAAATTTCAGATTTGGAAATATTCAGTTTATAATGAGAGAGGGCACCATATTGTTTAATGATATCTAGTGCATATTTTAGGGAGTCAGCAGGATGTGCAAGATGCAGGAGTATATCATCTGCATAAGCAGAGAGAACTAGCTCCTGCTGACGCACTAAACATCCCTTGACAAGTGAGGAGGACTTAAGCTTAATAAGAAGGGTTCCAAATATAGATTAAATAAAAGGGCGAGAGAGGGCAGCCTTGCCTAGTGCCAGTATATAAATGAAACAACGAAGAAAAACTCCATTAACATATATCTTGGCCGAGGGAGAGTTATAAAGAATCTGGACCCACTTTAGAAAAGAAACGGAAAATCCATCCTAGCCATCACAGCCAGAGAAAGGACCAATCCACACGGTCAAAAGCCTTCTCTGCATCTAACGAAAACTAGGCCATAGGATTGAGATATCGGGCATGTTGAGAAATGTGAGAGAGAGTTCTTAAGTGGTCAGATGGGAACGAGAATGCACAAAACCAACCTGCTCTGGACTGAGGAGGTGGAGCCAGACTTTTGACCCTTTCAGCCAAGATTTTGGGAGGATCTTCATATCATAATTCTGAAGAGATATGGAGTCGATAGGCTCACGGATCAGTAGGGTTTACCTCAGCGAGAATTAAAATAATGGTGGCTTCAAGAAGAGTAGAGTCTATAGCAGCAAGAAGAAAAGATATTCATAGAGTTTAAAGTAAGGGGGCAAGATCTTTAGAAAAAAACTTGTAGAAATTTGCAGGGAACCCGTCCGGACCGGGTGCCTTATCCGGAGTCATGGAAGCAATAACGCCTTCTATCTCGGCCAGAGAAATAGAAGTAGTCAAGGTCTCCTTATGGGCGGCAAAAGCTGGGGAATGTCAATATCAGCTAGATACGTTGTTATATCCGAAAGGGAGACGGGGGGCAGGGGCAAGCTATACAAATCCTTATAGTAATTCTCAAAGATCCGCACAATTTCTCTGGGAGAAGTTTTAATGGAGCCGGCAGGCATTTGTAAAGCCGGTATTAGCCTGGATCCCTCTAATGTGCGAAGGCGCAGAGCTAAAAGCCTCCCAGCCTTTTCATCATGGTCAATATACTTGGCCTGAGTTTTAACAAGACAATATTCGGCCTTTTCCTTAAGGAGGTCAGTGTATTAGTTTTTGGCAGCCAAGAGGGTTTCCAAAGAGGATAGCGGAAAGGCAAGAGAGTGGGCAGCTTCTAATTCTCTAATTTTATTCATTAAGGAGAACGCCCGCGCTTGCAGACTTTTTTCCTTGTGGAGGCTAACTTAATTAGCTCTCCTCTGAGATAGCATTTTAGGGAACACCAGATCATATCAAATCTTGAGGTAGACCCCAGGTTGTCTGCCAAAAAGAGAGAAATTAGAGATCTTATCTGCGACACTGTATGGGGATCTTTAAGTAGCTGGGTATTGAACCTCCATGCAGTATCCAGATGGAATTCAGGATCCGGAGAAACATTAATCCAGACGATTGCATGATCAGAAAGAATAATCGGTTCAATGCCGGACTGGGTGAGACCCGGAAGAAGGGTCGCACTGAATAGGATATAGTCTATCCTGGACCATGATCCATGGGGTTGGGAAAAGAACGAGAAGGCCCGAAGAGAGGGGTTGGAAAGTCTCCAGGGATCACACAATCCTAACATATGCAAGAAGTCATGCAAAGCCCTCTGCGTGGATGTAAGAGGCTGGTTGCTCTGGGGATCTCTATCAAGGGAGTGAGAAGGCGAAACATTCCAGTCTCCCCCCAGGATAAGCTGCGAGGGAAGCAAAACACTAATTTTGTCTGTCAGAGCCATAAAAAAGTCAGGATTTCCCCCAACGGGACCATAAATTGAACCTAGAACTACAGTATTCCCATTAAGGGAACCTTTAACCAAAATGAACCTCCCGTCTGGATCCTCCACTACCGAGTCTTTCAGGAACAAAACATGCTTTTTGATGAGTACAGCTACCCCTTTACTAAAATTAGATCCACCTGCGACATAGACTTGCGAAAAGCCAGACCGAGATAACCACTTAACCTCTGCACTGCTAAGATGGGTTTCCTGAAGAAATAATATATCTATTTGGAGCAGAGTGCAGTGGTTAAAAACCTGAGTCCTTTTGACCTTCTCTCTGAGCCCACGCACATTCCATGACGCTATTTTAATAGTACCTGTAGCCATTTTAAAAACAAAGTGAGAGGGAGGCAGGTATTGGGACATCCAGAAGCAAAACATAGATAAAGGCACACTCGAACCCCAGAATCCCACCCCCCTCCTACAACCTGCCAACAAAGGTTTATTGAGAGTACCAATAACCTGGAAAAAACAACTGTGCCTAAAGAGCAATCTTGCAAATATAAGACTTGGCAGGTCCCCTCCTCCCACCCCTCACCCCAAATACCCTCACTAAGCCCAGTCGACCAACTATTTACATCCTGGTACCAGGACTGAAAAACATCAAATCCAACATAAGAAAACTTAGATCCTGGAAACCAAACCCTCCATGCGAATCCAGAAACTCCCAGCTCACCGGGACCAACTAAAAAAAGAAAATCCCAAAACCCTATCCCACCAAAACGAAGGCCAATCCTAATCCAAACCGGGAAAAGCAACAGGAACCCGGTGACTGGGGCTGGATTGGCAAACCCCCCTTCCATAGGCTCGCGACTCAGCTACCGTAAGACGCGGGGCCTAAGAGCCATCCCCCCCCCACCCGCCAACCGCCTATCTTGCAAACAAGCCATGTCAGTAGGCGATCCATTCGGACACATCCCCTTTATCCGTTTAGGTAGAGGAGATTAAGGTGACCTTAGAGGAGATTCTACTCACCCCCTGGGGCAGATGAAGAAAGGGGATTCCAAAACGGGCAGGTTAGGCCATAAAATGAAGGACCTATCCTGGGTCACGTCGTTTTGTTTCCAGGGGGCACTATTTAACACCGGGACCTAACAGAGTCCTACACCCAAATCGGTACCCCAGGAAATCACTACCCCTAATAACCGGTTCTGCAAAGAAATGGAGGATGTTACTGTCGCGGCCTAGCTCCACCCCTGCCCAACCATCTAGGATGTCGCTCAGCACAACAGCCTAAGGGATGGCCATGAACAGGTAAGAGCAACAAAAATCAACCAGGGAAAAGAGGTAGCCAGTGCCCCTGAATGCATTCAAGGGGGAATCAGTAAAAATTACAAATATCCCATCCAGCAATCAAAAAAAGACCGGAGCCCCCCACAGACACAAAATTCAGTAAAGCTCTCAGCCATTTGATTTAAACAGATCAGGGAGCCTGGTGGCAAGGTCCTTATAAGCCACTTCTGGCGAATCAAAGCTGTGGGTGGTACTGCCAACAAAGACCTTGAGGGTAGCGGGGTACACCATCCTGAAGGGAGTAGACGCCGCGATCAACTTCTGAACAGTTGGGTGGAAACAGCCCTTTTCTCTCTCATTTCCTTAGGAAGATCCTGGGCAACACGTAGCTTGGCCGACCCCCATGTAATCGCTTGCAGTTCTCGAGATTTGCTAAAGACATGTTGTCTTTCAATGTAACTTAAGAACTTCATGATTATGGGTCGTGGGGGGGAGTCTGGTGGTGGTCTAGGCCTCAACGACCGGTGTGCCCTCTCAAGGTGGTAACTTGGGCTAAGTGGTGAGGGACCTACTATTTTAGAGAGGAACCGCTGCAGAAAAGCCATCAGGTCGGGCCCCTCTTCCAGCTCCGGAAGGCCTAGAATCAGAAGGTTATTTCTCCGGTTGCGGCCTTCCAGGTCCTCGGTTTTTAGCTGAAGCTTCCGAACCTGTTGAGCCAGCCCAGACATCTCCAACTCAGCTTTCCCCCTCCACTGCTCCAACGAGAAGAGTCTGGCCTCCGAATCTGAAACTCTCGTAGTGAGGGAGAAGAGGTCACCCCATAAAGACTTCAGCTCAGTGGTAATGTCCTGGAGGATATTCTTCAATGGGGCCAGCTCTTGCATAAATTTGTCCTCTGTAAGAAGACCGGATGGCTGAGGTTTCTCTCCGACTCTTTCCGACCCCGGACCCGCCTGGTTTCGCAGCTTCTTAGACAACTTTTCGGGGTTCGCAGGCGGCGTATGCCTAACCACGGCCTGCTTTTTATCCACCTCCATCTCCCTGAAAAATTAAAGAAATTGGCAGGAAAAACACCCGTAGGCCGGCGGGCAGAATGTAGGCGATCCAGTAATGGTAGTTTTAGCTAGATTAGTGCACTGAGGATCACAGATTGTGGCGGTTAGGACGGCAGGAGGAGAGAGCTCTAAGCCCCTGCTGCCATTCAGCAAGCTGTCATCACGTGACTCCGCTAAATCTATTTTTAAAAAGTGGCAGGTGGCAAAAGCAGGGGAAAGGTCCTGGCCAATCATATCAGGTTTGCTGGAAGCAGAGGATAACAGTGAGCTTTGATTTTTCTCTGCAGTCATGGCTTTGGGATCAGCCCGCTACCCGGATCATGCCTGGGCTATGATAGTAGAAGAAGTAAACAGATTGAAAGATATTGAGAGATGTTACTATGGGGGGGGGCGGTTGCCTCCTCATGTGGCGATTCCTGGATATCCAGTAAGAGTGTGCATAATGTGCTTAAAGGCTTGAAGGGACGTCTTTATGGTTCCTCACTGTTCTGGGTGCCTGGAGAGACATTTTTTAATTTTTTTTATTTATTTATTCTAGGATTGCAAGTATCTTTGAGCCAAGGCTCTTTTACAAAGGTTCCACGTCAGAAATAACAAACAACAAGGAAGCAACAGTAAACAATTCATGTACATTACATTGCTTAATCAAAGGACCTAAGATTTGTTTGGCTCCCACGTGGACAAAGATTCAAGAACTTGCACTTGGCAGCACACAGCACCAGGCAGAGCCTGTTGGAGGAGGCTCAGTAGAGTGTGGCACGAAGCAGGAGGGTGCAGAGCAAAGTACTGATGTATCCGAGTCTGAGTCACAGAAAGACACAGCGGAGGAAGCATGAGCAGACCCTTGGAGAGAGGGGCCTAGCCCAAGTCTCATAGGAGATGATGAGCTGACAGAGACCCTTGAATGGGAGGTGTCGACCTCCATGCCCAGCAAGGAGTGGATAGTCTCAGGAGTGAGAACAACTGTTCACTCCTGGGCTCAGATCCTCAGCAAGGAAGAGGTAGAGGGGGAACTGATGTGGCCTTATAAAGAAGGTGCAGATCCACAGCCTCGGGCTCTTGCCTCGAGGAGCAAATGGAAGAAGAGAGTGCTGACTCCACAGCCCTGTCCCCACAAGGAGGAGTCAAAGATCCATTTTATGTAGCAATTGTGACACTTGGACAGCTGGTTCTGATCACTGTATCATTTTTTTGTAATATAAAAATGGATTATGGACTGTCTCTCTTGAGAAATGCTGAAACAGCATGTGAGATCACACACACACACACACACACACACACACACACACACACACACACAGGATTTAGATACAAGGTGTCACCTGGAAGGCCAGAAGCTAATTACAGACTTTTCTAAGTTAATTATAGCTTTGACTGCTAAGAGGGAAATCAGTATCCCTTTTATGATGTTTCGATGGGGGAAACCAGGTTTAGTACACTGGTGCGAAATCATAACTGCGTTGGTGTCTGTGTTAAGAGGAGATACTGCTCACAGATCAAAGAAATGTCATTTGAAAGAGAAAATGAGTTGTGCTGAGGATTACAGAATTTAATACTTTGAAAAGACATCCTGTTTTTGTATAGATAAATGTTTTTATATATTCTGACAGAGGAGGAGCTAGGTGACCTCACACAAAGTGGTTGGCAAATACAGTTTTCTTTAAGGAATATTCTGTTTACTTCACAAAGACACTTCTATCTAGAATCTGACAGAGAAACATCTATGAGAACTTTAAGCAGGTATTTAGAGAGAGACAAATCTAAGTACTGTAGTAGGAGTTGCACTGTTTAAATCTTGTTCTTTTAAAAGATTTGTATGGTTCTTGTGATATTGGTTCTGCATTTTATGTTTTACATATTTTGTTTCTATTTTAGTAAAACTCTAAGTTTAGAGCCTACTTGGTCTGTCTTTGATTTCTTTCCTTTTATAAGTGGAGTATATATGGTAAAAGCAGACACTGTACATAAGCTTGAATGGTGATACCAATCTGAAAAAAGGTAAGCATTTTAAATCTGAGGTCTTTTATTACAGTTTCTAAGGGTTTATTTCTGTACATCTGGTTAAGTGCCCATAGGCAAAGATATCTGCCCCCCCCGAAGACAGAATTATCTGAGCCTGTGCATTGGGTACACTAGCAAGAGGTTCACAGTTTGAATCCCTCCAAGACTTGAGACCAAAGGTTGATTGAACCCACAATAACAGACAGGAGGGTTACCCTGTTTCTGTTAACTGTTCACAAGACTGCGCTCGGAGGTTAGCACTTTGGGAGTAGAGGGCTGACCTGCTGAGTGGGTTTGTGACAGATTGGTGGACAGCGGTGTGGATAATTTTGGTATCACAAGCTTTTATTGTTCAGCGTGTCGGCTTGAGACAGTAAACTCACTTGCAAAGAAAGAAAAAGACAGTGATTTATTTTTAAAAAAGGAAACAGAACTATATCACTTGGCGTACAGTCAAGTTCCTACCCGTTTTATTATTTTTTTCTAAAGTGCAAGTCAGAGTAGCAGTAGTGAGGGAAGAAGATGGCTTCTGACTACAGCAGGCACACTGTAGACTCCTTAAAGCAATTGTGTGGGGACAGAAGACTCCCATTTGTGGTGAAAGCCAGCAAGCAGAACCTCATAGATGCCCTGATGGTAGCAGATACCCAGAGCAGCGAGTCATGGACCATGACTGAAAAGGACCAAACCTCGAGTGTGGCAGGGCTAGTGGCCAGTGCAGTGTCCAGATCCAATGAGGATGACAGCAGGGCCACTGTCAGTGAAGGGCCACAGCAGCAGGGGATGGTCACCAGTATCCTTGATCCAGAAGTACTCAGGCTACAAATTGAGTTGTGCAGGATGGAGCTGGAGTTCCAGAGAGAAAGAGGGGAACCATGAACAAAGGGAGGCAGAGGAGAAGGGGGAGAGATAACGCCTTGGTGCAGACCGTGAGGAGCTGGAGCACCAGAAGCAACACGAACTGGAGAAGATACGACTCTGACCAGCAGCAAGCACCAGAGCAGGTAAGTGGCTTGGGTTTAACTGGGACTACAGGACTAGGTTACTAATTGAATTCCAAATTAATAGCCAAATTTAAAGAGAGGGTGGATATGGATGAATTTTTAAATTCTTTTGAAAAAGTTTGTATTCAGGGTAAAATTCCTAGAGAGTCCTGGAGCTTCCAGCTATCCCCGCTACTTACCGGGAAAGCTTGGGATGTATTGAGTCAAATGGACAATGAGGACGGTGATGATTACAGCAAACTTAAAGCTGCACTGTTAAAAACGTTTGAATTAACTGCTGAATCATACAGAGCTAAATTCTGTAAGCTCAGGAGAAACCCTGATATGAGCTACAAGGAGCTAGCCACGAAACAACGTCAGTTTTTAAAATGTTGGTGGAAAGGAACTGAGGCAAACTCTGTTGATAAAATTGAAAATGTGATTTTATTAGAATAGTTTTACTGGGCTTGCCCAGCCGAGCTAAAAACCTGGCTAGAGGACTGATATCCCAAAACAGTGCAAGAGGCTGCTGAACTCCTGGACCGCTATGCCAAGAGCAGACCTGCTCTGAGAGCAAATGGGGTGGGCATGGCAGTGCAGAAAGGGAAAATCACGCCTTCGGGGCAGCTAAATCCCTCACTGCCTCCATCGAAACCAGTTAGCCCCAGGTTTCAGAGAAAAGATTTCTCTGAGAGAAGAAATGAATGTTGGTTGTATAAAGAAACTGGGCATATTGCCAGACAGTGTCCCAAAAAGGCGAGCAATACACAACAGGGTGCTAGAAAGGAAGTAGGTTGTTTGTGTGTCCCTGGAAGCATGCCAATGAACACGAGGGAACACATGCACCCAGTCATGGTGAATGGTGTACAGATGCAAGGGTTAAGGGACACAGGGGCATCCCTGACCTTGGTAAAGGGGGATCTGGTACAGCCTGGTCAGCTTATATCCAATAAATACATCACTGTACAGGACTTCACTGGTGAGGTGAAAACATTGCCCCTGGCTAGTGTTCTCCTAGACTGGGGTGAAACAGGGGGAACCATGCAACAGGTGGCTGTAGCCAAAACCTTAGCAGTGGATGTGATCCTGGGCAACAATCTCAAACAAGGGATGGTATGTGCAGTTACCCATAGCCAAGCGGCAAGGGAAAATTGTAGTTCCCTGAACTCCACAGAAGCCATTGTGGAAACAACTGAGAGGCTGGTTCCCCAGCCTGTGTCTCCAGATGGGGAGACTAATGAAAAGTGGGTAGAAATTTCCCCAGTAGCAAGTAACCACACAGCTACAGAGGGTTATTCCGAAGAGGTAGGGGTGACCCATTATCAGAGGGTTGGGATTGACAGTGATCTTGAGTGCCCTGGTGCTAGTGCTAGGGACCCTAGTTTAGCGACTGAAGGAGACCTGTCCCATGCCTTGGGAATGTGTGAGGGGTTTGCAGCTGCTCAGAGAAGTGACCCTAGTTTAGAGAAGCTGAGGGCTTGGGCAGACTCGTACAGTGCACAGGGAGGTGATGGCAGACATAAGGTTTATTGGGAAAATGGACTTATGTATACTCAGGCAGTACAGACAGAGGGAGGGGTGCTAGGCAGGCAGCTTGTTGTTCCCCAGGGGTATCGTGAGCAGTTGCTCAAGACTGCATATGATATTCCCTTGTCTGGTCATCTCAGAATCGCATGCACGATGCAGCGGTTGGCCCAGAATTTCTACTGGCCTAACTTCAACCAGCAGGTGAAGGAGTATTGCAGGTCTTGTTACCGGTGCCAAGAAATAGGGAAGGTGAGCAAGAAATCCCAAGCTGCCCTGATTCCATTGCCCATAGTGGAGGAGCCATTCCAGAGGGTGAGAATGGATATTGTGGGGCCTTTAAATACCCCCAGCTCCTCAGGGAATAGATTCATCCTGACTGTGGTGGATTATGCCACCCGGTACCCAGAGGCAGTCGCCCTATCCTCACTGAGGACAGACAAAGTTGCAGATGCCTTACTTGGGATTTTCTCCTGAGTTGGGTTTCCGCAGGAGGTAATCACCGATTGAGGAGGTTCCTTCATGTTGGACCTGATGAAATGTTTATGGAAGAAGTGTGGGGTGGTGCAGAGATGCATGACACCATATCACCCACAAGCCAATGGGCTTGTGGAAAGATTCAATGGTACCCTAAAGTCAATGCTCGGTGTTTGCTGAACAGCATGGGAGGGACTGGGAGAATACTTCACCACCTGTTGTTTGCATACAGGAGATGCCCCAAGAGTCGACAGGATTTTCTCCTTGAACTCTTATATGGGCGCTGGTACGTGGGCCCCTAGACTTGATCTGGAAGGACTGGGAAGGCAAGCACACCACCCAGGAACTCTCATTGTGGATTACATCCTTAGGTTTAGGGAAAGGCTGAAGGAGCTATGGGGACAGCCCAGAGCAACCTGGCAGCTGCCCAACAGAAACAAAAGTGTGGTATGACTGCAGAGCCAGAGCTCGCTCGTACATGGTGGGTCAGAAAGTCATGGTCCTTATTCCAGTCTGGAAAGACAAGCTGCAGGCTGAGTGGGCAGGACCATACAAAGTGGTTAGGAAGGTAAATGACGTGAACTACATTGTGAAGTTACCTGACAGAAGACAGACAGAAAGGATGTACCATGTCAATATGATGAAGCCATATGCAAATAGGGCTGACATGGTGTTTGCAGTGTGTAGTCATGGGGAGGGGAATGGATGAAGGAGACCCCCTTCTGGACTTGCTGGAAGAAAGTAAGCTGGAGTACTCTGTGGAGGAAGTAAAATTGTCTCCACAGCTGGCCCCAGACCACATCCTGAAAGTAAGGGAGGTTTTTGCAAACTTTGCCCCATTGTTTAGTGCCAAGCCTGGACTAACCCCTTTAGTGACACACGATGTAGAGACAGGGACACAGGCGCCCATACAGCAGACAGCATATCGGGCATCAGAGGCTGTCCAAAAGGACATTAGGAGGGAAGTGGAGGAGATGCTGGATTTAGGAGTAATCCAGAGATCCCATAGCCCCTGGGCATCACCCGTAGTCCTTGTGCCTAAGCCAGATGGCTCTACTCATTTCTGTGTAGACTATCATGGACTGAATGCAGTCACGAAATCCGACGCCCACCCGATGCCTCAGATGGATGAACTCCTGGACAAGTTGGGAGGGGCAACCTACCTTATTACCATTGATCTGACAAAGGGGTATTGGCAGGTAGAGTTGACAGACAGAGCTAGGGAGAGGTCAGTCTTCATCACTCCGATAGGCTTATTTGAGTTTAAAGTAATGCCTTTCAGAATGAAGAACACCTAGGCCACTTTCCAAAGGTTGGTGAACCAGGTGTTAAATGGTGCTGAGGAATATGCCGTGGCGTACCTGGATGACATTGCCATCTTTAGTACCAGCTGGGAGGAACACATATCCCACCTTAGGAAAATGCTGGGCAGGATACAGAGGGCCGGACTCACTGTCAAAGCCGAGAAGTGCCAGGTGGCCATGGGAGAAGTGACATGTGGTAGGCCGTGGACAGCTCCGTCCTAACCAAATAAAAATAGAGATAATCCATGCGTGGCCCAGATCAGACACACAGAAGCAGGTCAGGAGTTTTCTAGGGACAGCAGGGTACTACAGAAAATTTGTACCCAATTACAGTGCCCTGGCTGCTCCCCTATCTGACCTGACAAAGAAAAGGATGCCCAAGAAAATTACTTGGGACCCAGCCTGTGAGAAAGCCTTTACCAGATTAAAGGAGGCACTGTGCAGTGCTCCTGTTTTGACAAGTTCTGACTACAGCAAAACCTTCATAGTTCAGACTGACACCTCAGACGTGGGTATTGGGGCAGTACTGAGTCAGACATCCAGCCAAGGGACAGATCACCCAGTAATGTACCTGAGTAGGAAGTTACTTCCCAGGGAGCGGGCATACTCCATGGTGGAAAAAGAATGTCTTTTCATAGTGTGGGCCCTAAAGAAATTAGAGCCATACTTATATGGGCAGCATTTTGTGGTGCAAACTGACCACAGCCCCCAGGTTTGGCTGATGCAGATGGGAAAGAACAATGGTAGATTGCTAAGATGGAGTCTTGCTTTGCAAGGGTATGATATGACAATATTACATAGGGCTGGAGCCAAAAATCAGAACCCGATGGGCTGTCTAGGGTCTGTGAGGAGTGAACTGATTTGGGAAGCTCATCCCATTCAGGGGATAGAGCCCCCAAATTCAGTCTGGGAGGGGAAGAACTGTGACACTTGGACAGCTGGTTCTGATCACGGTATCATTTTTTGTAATATAAAAATGGGTTATGGACTGTCTCTCTTGAGAAATGCTGAAACAGCATATGAGATCACACACACACACACACACACACACACACACACACACACAGGTTTTAGATACAAGGTGTTACCTGGAAGGTCAGAAGCTAATTACAGACTTTTCTAAGTTAATTATAGCTTTGACTGCTAAGAGGGAAATCAGCATCCCTTTTATGACATTTCAAGGGGGAAATCAGGTTTAGTACACTGGTGCAAAATCATAAATGCTTTGATGTCTGTGTTAAGAGGGGCTACTGCTCACAGATCAAAGAAATGTCATTTTAAAGAGAAAATGAGTTGTGCTGAGGATTACAGAATTTAATACTTTGAAAAGACATTCTGTTTTTGTATAGATTTTTTTATATATATTCTGACAGAGGAGGAGCTAGGTGACCTCACACAAAGGGGTTGGCAAATACAGTTTTCTTTAAGGAAAATTTTGTTTTACTTCACAGAGACACTTCTATCTAGACTCTGACAGAGAAACGTCTATGAGCACTCTAAGCAGGTATTTAGAGAGAGACAGAGAGACAAATCTAAGTACTGTAGTAGGAATTGCACTGTTTAAACCATGTTCTTTTAAAAGATTTGTATGGTTCTTGTGATATTGGTTCTGTATTTTATGTTTTACATATTTTGTTTCTATTTTAGTAAAACTCTAATTTTAGAGCCTACTTGGTCTGTCTTTGATTTCTTTCCTTTTATAAGTGGAGTATATATGGTAAAAGCAGACACTGTACATACAGTAAGCTTGCATGGTGATACCAATCTGGAAAAAGGTAAGCGTTTTAAATCTGAAGTCTTTTATTACAGTTTTTAAGGGTTAATTTCTGTACACTAGGTTTGGTGCCTATAGGCAAAGATATCTGGCCCCCCTGAAGACAGAATTATCTGAGCCTGTGCATTGGGCATGCTAGCAAGAGGTTCACAGTTTGAATCCATCCAAGACTTGAGACCAAAGGTTGATTGAACCCACAATAACAGGCAGGAGGGTTACCCTGTTTCTGTTAACTGTTCATAAGACTGCACTCAGAGGTTGGCACTTTGGGAGTAGAGGGTTGACCTGCTGAGTGGGTTTGTGACAGCATTAAGTATGCATAGCTGACAGAACCAGGACTTGCCGCCTCCAAGCCAGGCCAGAGGTCTCAAGTTGACCAAGTGTAGCAAAGAGGAAAGACTGGTTTGTAGGAAGGTGAATGAGATCTATGAGATATCCTTTCCTACTTTTCCTCAGAGAGTCTGGGGGGAGATTGAAAAAAACAGGAAAGCCTGAATAGTAGAAGAGGCCACAAGATTAGTCCATCCTGGTGCAAGTTGGTATGTCCGAGGCAAAGTGTTCCAAGAAAAATTCAGACAATGGAAAGTGGGCAGAACACTGTTTATAGACACTGTTCTGGTTGTGGATGCAGGGGGACATGAAACCTTCTTCAATGTGTATTATGAGCACCCAGACGTGGTAATAATTCTTGCACCTGACCCATTGTGTTACTTCCCACAGTGCAGACAATGTCCTGCGAATGTGCCCATGCCTACCAAGTGGAGAACAGAGCAGTAGTAGCCAGTGCTGCCATCCAGCCTTTGCCATACCTATGTTGTTCTGTCTGTCTGGTGTTCCAGGAACCAGGTGCCCCAGATTCATCAGCCTTGCAGAGTACTGGCTTTCCAGATTCCATCGACTGGCCTACCAGATGACTTCATATCCAGAGAGGACACCAGCCCAGCTGTATCCTGATTCATCACCTGGGATTTCAGATGACTTCAGACCAGCTGTTTCCTGTCCTGTTTCCAAGGTTCCATCTCCTAGATGACATCAACCCAGCAGTTTCCAGATGTGCCATCCTGTCATTTTCCAGAAGATGTCCTCCCAGCTGTATCGGAAGAATGCTGCCTGGGAGAGTCTTCAGATGGAAATCCAGGTTTTGTGTTTATTTCATTCTTCAAGGGACCGGTAAGTCCAGACTTTTCTATTTTAATGACACTGCAGTACACACCCTATACCTAGCAGACTTCAGTCTGTCTGTACTGTCCTCAAAGACTCTCCCCTTCAGGATTACAGTCCTACCAGAACTTTGCTTCACTGGGCTTCAGCCCAGGATAGACTATTTCTTGGGCTTGCCTTTGGGCACTGTTGTCACTAGATGGGACTTGTAGGGTAGTCCATCCCCAGTAATGTGTATTGTAAATAATGTCATTGTTTTTTACTGTTTCTACTGTTTTTCTACATTTCTAACAAAAATATTTTTGGGATTCTACAGTGTTTAGATGGTAGGGGTTAGATAGTACTGTGTTTGCAGAATAGGGGTTGTTTGTCTTTTTTCTTGCAGGTGTTTCTGAAGAAGACAAGAAGAGGAGGAGAGACCCAGCGGAGTCCTTAATGTGCTTTAAAAGTAGTAGTGTTTAAAGTGCAGTGTTGTTGTTTGCTGTGTTTAACATTTCCACAGGTATAGTTGTGGGGGAGTGTGGGAGTAATACCTAGGATATTGTATTAGCTCCTTGTGTGTTTGGTTGCAGGTGTCCAGGGTTGGGGGGGGGGTCCCCTGTGTGTTTTTGGGTAATTTGGGTTTTGGTCAGTTAGGTTTTCCCTAGAGGGCTAGGGGGTTAGACAGGCTGTGGTCCTAACCTGTAGTAGGGGCCGCAGTACTGATCTATTAGGGCTATGCTCTGGGCAATTCTACCAGGGCCACTAGGTATCCATAGCAAGACCATAGAGTAGAGGCTGATGCATCGGCCGATGGCCTCTGGACCCTTAGTGTTGCCTGCCTGTGCCTGGCACATGGTAGAGGAGAAGGTAGAGCTACCTCCCCATAGTCAGCACATAGGTTAAGATGGCCTGGGCCAGGTAAGTAATGAATGTGGACAGTCATTTTCCTGGTCAAGGGTGGGTGGAACCCCCCTGTCACCCGGGGTTACTAGAATCCCACTTAGAGCTAGTGGCAGGCAGGGAAAGGCAGCCTGTGAAACACCAGTTAAATGGGTTTCACACTGTCTCACTCTGTCCTCAGTCTCAGCTGAACTGGAGAGATGACATCATATAGAATTCTCGCAGCAGCATAAGCCACAGTGGAATGTTGCAGCTGGGAGTTAGGTTAGAATGTTGGGGTTTTCAAAGTAGTCTAGTGGGAGACTCAGTAGAGGGCAGAGGTGCACTGCAGTTGGCAGTCCCTCAGAGCCCTCAGCTCTGTTCAGAGCTACCTCCGAAGAGGGTGTGTGTTATCACCCTAGAGAAGGACACAGAAGAATACTTGTTGAAGTGGTTGAGACCATCCCCCAGTTGTTCCGGTGCCCCATTCCTGAGAGGGATGGGGGGGAAGACCAGCTCTCCAGGGGAAATTCCCCTGGCCCTGCTGGAGGAAGAGAAGCTGCCTGTGAAGAAGATTTGTGCTGAGGCACCAAGAAGTACATTTTGTTTTTCCTGAGAGAATCCTGTGGGCACCTGCAAACCAGGGTGAGTCTGCTCTGCCAGAGATCCTATGTTTTCACTGAGACTGTTGTGTTAAGTATCTGCTACTGTGGGTCAGGAAAGGACAGCCAAGTACAGTACTTAAGTTTGTGTATGTCTTGAAATGCATCTAATCAGATGCTCTTAAATGTTATTGTAATATGGCATAAAACAGAGAAGCAAAATAAAATATTTACATTGGTTGAAATGAAACATGTGGTACATCAGCAACTATAGTCTAATACCATAGTAGACCACGGTTGCTGATGCAGTACTAAATAAAACCACTGAAAGAAAAGGCAGCATTGTAAGTTATGCATATTCAAATGAGTGCTAATTACGGCAAAGCAGCAATTATTGAAACCTGACATGACTCCTCTGCTTCAAACAAGATCCGCAAAAGCAAATGATTGATCTTGCTCCTACACATGGAACTCTGAGAAAAAAACTGTACCTGAACCATGCTTCTCATGCAGTTTCAATTCTCAGACACTTCCTGAGAAAGTGGCAGAATGGCAAGGAACCTAGCCATGTTTCTCCTCTACCTGTAGTCCCAATCATCCTTGACAGGATCTGAACAGCCCCTGCACTCCATTTAATGTTACAAAATTCATGATCAATTGTATGGCAAATTCTAATGAGTGTAGTACCCGACAAAACACCGAAACCAGTGATCGCAACAGAAATGTGAAAAGTCCCTTTAATAGCCAATCGAGAAGCAAAAACTGATACACATTTGAGAAAAGCAGTGTAAAACAGTTCAATAGTTAACAAAATGTGTTGTAATCAGTGAGTATTGCAAAGCGGGTGATTGTTCCCATACTGCATTGATAGTGTGATGTAATGGCATGCATCAGTCACACAATATATCCCACATTATTCCATGGACATAAGTGAACAGCCAGTGAAATGATCAGACTGGCAGTTTACCACCGGTGTAAATCCTCGAACAAATGGTAATGGTACAAATGGTCATCTACATCCTAATCCTCTGCAGCACGGCAATAAATACAATAAAAATAAACAAACACAGCAACCTCTTTAAAAGTTGTATTTTATTATAGTAAAAAAATGAACCTTGGTATAATTGCAATAAGCCACTTGGAAGATGTGGGTTATTGGGAGATTTACCATGGCTGGTGAGGATTTACCCACTTGGCTGCACCTCATGGGCAAACCACTCTAGCCATGGTAATTCCCCTGATAACTCACACCCCATCGTAGCTTATTGCTTAAATACACCATCACAGTAAGGGGAATTAGACAATACCGAGGGATTTTTTCATAGACTGTAACTGTTTAATTTGTTTCAAAATATGTATTTTAATCACAGTAATCACTGTTATGAAATACTGTAATCTTTTAGTGGGACATGTTGGTTACCCACGATATATGTGATCGAGCTGTTCTAATTTTTTTTAAGTAAACGAGAAGCGTGTTTTGCTTCTAGATACAAAGATTTTCAAATAAAAATCAATGTGTCTGTGTTTATTTTTAGAAACATTGTAGCATGGCATTACTCCTACATGTAATGCCATGATACAGGCAGATTAAGTCACTTGAAAGGATGGGTCTACTGTGGAAGTAATCCATGACTGGGTTGTTGGAGGCACTCGACCTTCAGCCTCGTGCCCCAACACCCCCAACCATGGATTAATTTCACAGTAGACCCATCCTTTCTCGTAGCTTAATCCTTACTTTGACTACACTTCTTATGTTTTGTTTTCTTTTAAACAAATTGGTGACTTCAGAGTCTGAAATAAGCGGTCTTGGACTCTCACCATAAAAAGCCTCTGATGTTATGTAGTCTAATAGTTTAGTAGGCAGTAATTATAAGAATGAAAACATTGGCTATCAGTTCAGCTCTGTTTCCACTTTGTATAAGGAAACCAGATCACATTTTGAAATAAATAAAAATAAAAAAGCAGGACCATGTGGTAAGATTGCTAGCATAACATTTATTTTGCCCTGCCCCCAATAATAATGCAGACATAAGATACAAGTGAAGACAAGCAAATATAGTAACATGTGTTAAAGTCACTACTGCAGTCCTTTATCAGACTTTTGAATTCCCACTGTTAAAGATCCAGAAGATTAAACTATTTTTTTATCCTGTGGAATATATAGTAGTTCTCTATCTCTTTTATGGTTACAAGTAGGCTTACCAAAGTTGACTGTCTATTTAATCTTTCTCTGTCTCTGTGGAATTCCTGCTGTTCAGTGTAAGAGTCCTTGGGCTCTGCAGTTCTTTTGTAGTAAATTCCAACTCTGGTGGTGTGCTCTGGAACACACTAGGCTCTCAGAACATTCACCAGACAGTAACTCTTTAGTATAATACTACCACCCTATGTATTTAACAGAAATATATGCAAAATTCTCAAGTTTCTATACACAGTCTTAAATCCTACCTTATAACACAGAAATAAGTTTTAACTAGGATCCTAAAACTGGTGCAGCTATTGCCTCTATGCATAGAAGGGAAACCCAGTAAATCACTGTGTAACTTTTTCTGTTTGATAATATGTAGCTACTTAACATATTATTTATATTCACATATAATTCTAAGATGTGATTAAGTTGTTTTACAAATATTTCTCATATAGGGAACATGAGAGCATAAGATAGTTTTAACATTCAGTTGCTCATGCAAATACACTAAGTAACTTCTAACAGCCAACATATACTGTAAGTGTTTCTACCAGATACACGACAAACTTAATATCATCCAGAAACAAAATAACTAACATTATATAACATTATACTATAGCATCATACAGTTCAGGCTCAGAGAACTAAATATACTCTATGGTCTTGAAACTTTGTAAGCATAGAACTGAGTTTATGCAACATAAATACACTCCTAGTAACTACTTTTTCAATACAGCATCATGTGTGGCAAACATAATCTAAAAGACCAAACCACTACATTGCCAAAAGAATATAATGTATGTTAAGGGGTATCCAACAGGGACCTGTGGAATAAATTATCAATTTTACAGTAGCTGTTTGACCTTCCATGATCTCATAAGTGGCATAAGCCATGAGAGTGATGTTTATTGTTATTAATTAATTAATTTATTTATTTATTAACGTATCTAATTACTGTGATATTGTTGGCCTGACAGGTATATCCGTACTTGCCTAATTTGTTGAAATTGCTGTACCTTACTGTTTGCTGTTATTTTATTGTCACTTTGTACTCTCCTGGGTTGTGTCTGAAAATAGGCAGGTTTGTTGCCTAGTGCACTTACCCGATTACCAAAAGCTGATAAATAAATAAATAAGTAAACATCTTGGATTAACACCTTTGAACTACCAGTTCATTTACAAAGGTTCTACGTCATGAGGTTACAAACAGAGTTCAATACATAACAGGTAGGTCACAATTATTTACAATAAATCACAGTTACCCCAGAACTCCTGACTTGTCAAAGAGCACATGACCAAGCATGGTGTAGACACAAGTCCTCTAAACTCCCATGCAACTACCAATATTACCGTAGGCTTCATAATTTGTGTACTAAGGCAATCCACCTAGCCAAGTCTGTACACTTCTGTTCCAATTTCCAGTCCAATATAAATAACTCTTCCAAGTGCTAGAAGGTGGTAAATGCCCTTTTCTCTCCCGCAGCTCAACCACCTACCCTATGATCAGGCAGAACAACTTGCTAATCTCTGACCATATGTCTGTAGCCAAGTGCTTTAACTCACACTTTACCACTTGTGTCTTTGGCCTCCTAACCTCCCTCCCTCCAATAGCACCCTGCTCCCCTTCACACTCTTGTGGTGACCCTTAACGTAGCTCTTCCTCTTCCCCCTCCTTCTCTTTTTCTCCAATTACTCCTACAGACACACTTAACACTCTCCTTCCAATAAATCCCTCCAAGGGATATTCCCCAGATGGCCTTGATCCTAAGCTGCTATATTTATCTGTCCCTGCCATCTCCTACCCCATATCTGTACTCCTAAACCTGTCTTTTGAGACTGCTACTGTCCCTTCAGCCTGGAAGCATGCCATAATATTCTCTCTCTCTCCCTAAGGGTGGCAACCCCACCTCTACAGGCAACTATCATCCTATTTCATTGCTCCCAACACTAGCAAAGCTGCAGGAACACCTGGTCCTCTCTCAACTCTCCTCCTTTTTTGACCTCTCCTCTTTCTTCACTCCCTACCAGTCTGGTTTTAGGAAAAACCACTCCACCATTACCTCAATACTGAGGCTTATTGACTCCATCTCATCTGGAATAGACAGTGGCCAGGTTACATCTGCCATCTTTGTCGACTTAGCCAAAGTTTTTGACACTGTCTCCCACACTCTCCTACTAAATACCCTCACTTCAACTGGCCTTACCCCCTCAGCCACTAATTGGTTCAAGGCCTACCTAACTGACAGATCGAAATCAGTTCGCATTGCTGACTCCATCTCCCCTTCTCTCCCCATCAACACTGGAGTCCCACAGGGCTCAGTGCTTCAATCAATCAATCAATCAAAATCTTTATTTATCCAGGCATGCACCATGGAGCAAGGCTTATTTGCAAGATGGACCTGGTCATTCAAAAATCATAGTACAGTAACATGGTAAAACATAATGCAATATTATACAGAGAAGTAAAATATACATATGTACAGAAAGGTGTCATTTATACATATAACCAAGTTATAAATATCAACATTTGAGCGAAAGGGCCTTTACAACAGGTAGGCTCATAAATAGGTATAGCCGGCATGTTCACTTAAAAAGAAAAACAAAAAGGGATACCAGATTAGGAAGATAATTACAGGGTTGGTATAGTTAACTGTCATTCATCAGGGATGGGGGTGGCACTTGGCCATGGCTAAAGCAAGATGGAGAAGATGGAGAGTTGCCGGTTTTTGGTAGGAGAAAGAGGCAAGGGCAGAGGCAGGGTGGAAGGCAGGTTGGACAGGTGGGATACTGGAAGAGAGGGGAGCTAGTGATGAGGGAAACAATTGCAGGATTCCTTCATGGAGTGGTCATAGAGTGACTTGAATATATTCAGGCTAACAGGACAACTCAGCTTCAAGTTTTTTTGCATATTGTTCCACAAGGAATGCAATGAGAAATATGTAAGCAGCTCTGCAAAATGATTTGACCTTGGTGGTGCAGGCAATTAGGAATAACTTCTTAGAGCATAGGTACCTATCACACTCAGGGGAATACAATCAGAGAAGTATAGGGGAGCTTTTTGGTAAGCTCTCTGAATGCCCATAGAGCGGCATTTCTATTTCTCCTATAGTGAAGGGAAGTCCAGCCCACCACAGTGTACAAGGAGCAATGGTGTGTGGAAAGTGGAAGGCCTGTTATGAACCTGATTGCTCTGTGGTATAGGGTGTCCAACTTAGCCAGGGCAGAGGCAGTACAATGGCTGTAGAGAAGGTCTGCATAATCTATTAATGAAAGGAATGTGGCTTGAACCAACCGCAGCTTAGCATCCCTAGTAAGGAAGTGGTTAATTCTGTAGAATAGTCCTAGTCTCTGTCTTAGTTTCTTCTGTAGTTCTTTGAGATGTTCAGAGGAGAGTTTGTGGTTGAGCCATACACCCAGATATTTAAATTTTGACACAAACTCTAGTTTTTCTCCAAGTACTGTGGTAATCTATGGGATAGCCCCAACACAAGCAGGGTTCACTGCATAGGTAGAAGGGGAAAAGACCATAGCTTTTGTCTTTTTCACATTAAGCAGAAGCTTTTTGCTTATGAGCTGGTACTACAATAGATTAAATTCAGCTTGAAGGTCTTCACAGATTGCTTCCGGTGTTGGACGACTCAAATATAGTATTGTGTCATCTGTGAACAAGTGGATATTTGCCTTATTGATGCTGAAACAGTGCTTGACCTCCTCCTTTTCTCTGTCTTTCTGAACAACCCCCAAAGGTTTGCATATCAGCATCCATCCATATATATGTATGCAGATGATACTGTTATTTAAACCTCTGGCAAATCCATCACTGATGTAACAACCAGACTACAGCAGGCCTTCAATAAGGTCTAGCTCTGTCTTAGTTTGCATCAGCTATTTCTCAATGCCAAAAAGACAGTCTCCATGACCTTTGGCACAAGGCAGAGACTTACAAGGCTTACTTACTTACTTGCAATGCCCACTTTCCACATCCTTGATGGAACTTCATTAGAGGATACTTCCTCATTTCGTTACTTTGGGCTATGGCTTGACCAATACCTCAACTTCTCTGTACATATTGACGCCATTCTGAAAAAACTGTGCCCCAAGTTAGGTGCCTTGTACAGGAACTGGAGCTGCATCCCACTTATGGCAAGGAGTGAGATTGTACAGAAGATGATTTGACTATTGCAACATAGTCTACAGTGCACTCCATTGTCCTCCCTAGCCAAACTGGATACCCTTTTTAACTCCTTCTGCCATTTTGCTCTCGACTCCTCTCCCCTAACTCATCACTGTGATCTCTACCCCTCCTTGGCTTTTCTTTCACTTACTAACAGGTGTACCCTGCACGCTGCAAAATTTATCTTGAAATACTGGCTTGGATCCCTTCCCATGTACCTGTCCTCTCTAGGTACACCTCCCCTTCCCACTACACTCTAAGATCTTGTGACATGAGAATCCTTGCACCTCCTTGATGCAGTACTAGCACTGGACTAAATGGCTTCTCTCACTGCCTCCCTAGTTTGTGGAACTCACATCCCCCCCAATACGACACTCATCTACTGTCTACTGTAACTCCCTATACCTAGGGCTTCCAGGAGTTGATATCTGCTGCTTGCAGCTAGTGCAGAATGCAGCGGCCAGGCTATTGTCTGGGTAAACTCAATCCAGCCGCATTTTGCCTGTGCTACATGCTCTTCACTGGCTTCCAGTCCAGTGGCGGATCACCTTTAAAGTTGTTTTACTGACTTTTAGAGCCCTACATGGTCTGGGTACGAGTTACCTACAAGAGCCTCTGAGTCTATACTGCCCCCTCCAACCACTCCGCTCAACCAATGAGGGATTGCTAGAGATTTCAAAGGTGCGTTTGAAGACCTTGGGAGCTCCGGCTTTTGTTTTTGCTGCTCCCTCCCTGTGGAATTCTCTACCTCATTGGCTATGAGAGTGCCAGACAGTGGAGAGTTTTAAAAATGCTCTAAAAACCTATTTATATTCATATGCCTTTCCTGATTTTTAATTATGGATTATTTGATTGATATATCTTATGAATATTTCATCAAGTTTTTTAACTTTTATTTGTGATATGATTATTTTAGAATCATGTGCTCTGTGCAGCGTTTTGGTATTTGTTGAATTGCACTTAAGAAATAAAATTCTTTTTATTACTGCCTCTCTAGCTGCTGCCCTTCACAACTTTCTAGCCATCAACTGTTCATGCAATTGACACCTAAATTATTGACTAGATTACTGTCCTCCTCTGTCCACTTCACTATGTGCTTCCCCTCAAATCAGTTGGAGGGGCCTTGCCCTCAATTGCATGATCCTCCATACTTCAATACCTTTTACTCAAGACTTTTCTACCATCTCTAAAAAGCTCTTATTCTAATAACTTGCACATGCACTTACTGTTTTTGCAACTTGCACTTGCTGTTTTCTGCTAATTAGCTACGACTGTATGTATAAATTCATTACTGTACCTGTCATGATTTCTATGCTACTTGTACTATGTTACCCAATTGTTACCCTCCCCCCAGGATGTTCTGTGAGATGCGCAACTTGTTGCTCAATGTACTTTTCCTGGTGAAACATTTCAATAAATAAATAAACCGTACAATTTACAATAGTTTGTGATTGTTACAGCTTATAAAGAGTGCTGAGAATGAGACTGAAGCTGGAGAAGGGGGAAGTAAGGTAGTAGACTAGGGAGAAGCAGAAAGCCACTGGGAAGGGTGGTTTAAGTGAAACAAAAAGAAAGTAATAAGTATGAAAAAAGAGCAGCCTGATCTTGAAGGGACAGGATGAGAGGAGGATGAGTGGGAAAGGATGTGTATGGGGGGAGATGGGGAAAGGGGATGGTCCCATGATCAAACAGCAAATATGAAAATAAATCATTTATTCCACAAGCTTCCTGTTGCATATTCAATTTATGCAATAGACAGGGACCTTGTGAGATATTAAACTTGTATTAGTTTATTATACTTTTTTTGTAACATAAAAAAAATACGTGTAACTTTTTGGTGAAGTGATGTTTCTCCATTTATTATGTGAGCTGTTGCCATGGGTGTTGCCAAGAATGCACTGGCATGACCATACCTCTCAACTGTCACTGATTTTCAGGGATGCCACTGATTTTGCTTCAAAATTTTACTCTTTCCCTCCTATAATTTGTGTTTCTGTGACTAAACTGTGGGGAATGTAAGCACAAAATAATGTTAAGTATTAAAGTTACAGACTTGTTCTTCTTTATAAAATGCATTTTACACTAAGCCCCTTATTCTATCAGCTTTCTGAGTGTCTACCACTAATTTTGAAGATGTGTCCCTGATTTTGGTCCTTTGTCCCTGATTTTTTTATGCCTTGTCCCTGATTTATGAGACAGGAGGTTGAGAGGTATGGGCATGACGCCTGTGCTGACATCACTGCATTAGAGCAGGAATATGGCGCCAGCATTTAGCAAATGGGTTGAAGCTCGCATCAGCTCAGCAACTTATTCTGCTGCTCAGAAGAAATATGGTGCTTGTTTGAATTCTGTACTGATATTTTTATTTTAAAAGTATTTTTTCTATCACTGTCTGAAAAAGAGTGAGAAGGATGTTCTAGTGGAGACAAGTTTTACAAGGTGTGAGTGATAAAATGACAGAAAAAATTGCACACCAATTCATTTTCAGAACTTTTTTTTAAAAAGCAAACTGTAGTTTATATTAACTGACTCTTGCGGAAATGATGCGAGTGGGTGGGACAGTGAACAAGTAGTCACGGAGGTAGGGAGAGGATAGAAGGAGTGTGCTGGTTTTAAAAGATGGAGAAAGTGCTGCAGCACAGACACAAGTAGACTGTTGGCAATTGAAATGGCACACTTATTTTTTTTTTTTTTTAAAGCAAGACATATTGTGGGTTATCCTGAATGTTTTTAGTGGATTTGAAAGATTATGCAAGTGGGCAGGCTAGCTAGCAGGGGGGACAAGGACAGAAGACTCAGTGCTATTGCAACATTTTAGTGAAAAAAAAATACAGTAATGAGTTTAATTTCTATGTGATTTTCAGCAGGATGCTGGGAAAAAACTTCTTGAAAAGCAACTTTTGTATTGAGATCACTGTAATTTATTAAGTCAAAGCTTACTGTATTGAGAAAAATTAGTGCCGGCCAGGCAGAGGGGAAACACGTCATGATGATGACATGTCTACTGTGTACATAAACACATCACGACATGTCTACTGTGTACATAATGATGATGTGTCTACTATGTATATAAATGAAATTTATGTACAAAGTAGCTCAAATATCAGCATTTATATAAGGACTTTTGTCTTTTATTTGCACATGGCAGGAAAACAGACAATTGCCTTTTCCACTTTTTATTATTATTTGATATTTGTTAAATTGTGCTTAAGAAATAAAATTATTATTATTTAGTCTCATACCCAGACTAATACATTTTATGTTTGCATTAAACCACTCTTTTGTTAGCCTACTGAGTAAACCTTAGTTATGTGGATTCGCCAAAATGCTGAATCAATTAAGACAATGAAGAAGATTTCTGTTCCTCTGTACTGGACAGTAAAACTTCTTTATTTCCCACCACCATTTCCAACTTTTTCAAGAACTCCAGTGTTTAATGGCTGCATAGTGACAGCTATGCAACATATTTTAACAAGAGGAAAGGCAACAGGGCAAACAGGAACAGGAACTGACATAGTTTTCTGTCTACTTCCACAGTGGAGTTTCATCACCTCACTTGTATGCATTAGATCCCTGCTCTTCTGTATCTGTGCCACCATCCCCCTCACCTTCCCTTTCCTCCATTCAGATCTACTTTATTCATGAATATATTGTTGTGGCAATTTTTGCCTTTTTCCTGTGCCACCTCTGCAGCTGGCAGAATGCTGCTGAGTACACAATACTTAACAACTCAGGGGCGAGTGTCAATGACTGCAAAATAGTCCTGTCATCAACTATTGTTGATCTGACATATCAGAACAAGTTCTTTACCTCCATAGAATGTACAGTACTGAATGAACAGACACAAGGTAGAAAGAATGAGACAGGCATGTATCAAGGTGATGATGTTTCAAATTTACAAAGGTATGCAGGCAGTGGCAAAATAAACTGAATCTAAGCTCTGGTTTGCCTTTTCCAGTGCTGCCTATCTGATCACCAATGAACTATACCAATCCAAAACCATAATGCAAGCAATGGCATTGCTTTGCATCAGTTTCTTTGGAAATTGGTAACTAACAAAGGCCCTCAGATTCAAGGTTAATTTCCAGGTGTGACTCAGGGAGAAGGAGGAAGAAGAGTATGTTAGTACACCAGCATCAGAATACAGTAGATGAAAAAGCAGCATACAGTGTGTTTCAGGAGAGTGATATCTTTCACTGGACTTTTAACTGTTGATAGCTAGTCTCAAAAACAATTGTGTTTGTCCAATACAAGATACACCTACAACATTTTTTTCCTACATCATAGAATGGACTCACACAGCTGACACATTTCTCCATCAGAATAGATCAAAGTAGAGTAACTCTGTTATGCACAATGTCTTCTGCAGAAATCAACGGTGTTTGGGGAAAGGTGAACAAATGACAAGTAGGTGAGTGTAATAGTTTTGTTGGGAAAATGCACTTTAGCATCTGGTACTTAATAGAAGCAGAGCAATCCCCAGTTTAACCTGTTGCAAAAAACTGTATTAATTCCTTATATTGCAAACTTTGCTCTTACACTTAGCTACTGCAGTTTGTTCAGGATAGCAGTGAATAAGTACGGTAAGTAGCTCTGATGGGATTTGAATCTGAACTTGCCAGCTCCCAAGCCTGTAATCTAACACTAGACCCCAATATCATCCCTCCGTCACATTTTTAAGGCTGCTTTGTGAAGCTTAAAGTAGACAATAGTAGAAATGGGAGGGAGCAAGAGGACTTTTGTTCCAGGAGTTAAGTTAAAAGCCTGACTCAATTCCAGGTTGAAAATGAGGAATGGCTGATTCTATGTAAAATACACATCCCTAAAGGCATAAACAGACTAAAGTGTAAAAATGCAACATACAGTGAATAAACATCTCCCTAGATCCCTACCAGATATGTCCACTACTAGATGTCTGGTGAAGGGTTCCCTCAGCAAAACCTTTCCATTTCCAACACTTATGGTTAAAACCAGAAAAGGTGAACTCTGGTATTTTAACCTCTCTTAGGGAAAAAGTCAGCAGGGTACTGACCACAGAAGAGCTGTAATGAAATGCTATACATTACATGGGGATATATATAATTGCATACCAGCTGTTTGACACCCCTCCCCCTCCATTTTAAGTATTCTCTGGATGGTTGTAGGATCGTACCCCATAAACCTTTTCTCTGTTGTCCAGTAAATGTGGGATTTTTAAATCACAATAATATAAAAAGTAAATTATAACTATGCTTCACATTATTTTATATCCCCATTAGGCTAATGCATTAGCTGTTGTATTGAGTCTGACCAGACTTTGTCTTCTCAGTGAGGGCCTGAAGGGCCCTCTGCTTCCATGGGCAGATAAACTCTTCCCTTGGCACAGGTGCCGGAGGGCCTGTGCATCTGGATCTGTTCACACAGGTCTGAAAGAGACAGATATGATTCCACTATCACAAAAAAAAAGGAGAGTCAGTGCAAAACAAATTATGTTAATGCACACATTAGGGTTGAAGAATATAAAGCAGACTAAATAAGGAAATGAAAAGCATTAGGGTTTGCAGTCTCAGGAATTGTGATGAATTGGTCATGTGGTGTTCCTTGGAATTGTCAACTACAATGTGCACCCCCTTCCCCTGAGTAAACAAACATGATATCATCCTTCTGGGCCCTCTGGGAGGAAAGCTATGATTGATCTTGTTAGTTACATGTGGTGAGACATATTCTCTACCTCCAAATAGTATATACCTATGAGGCACTGGCTTAAAATTGTACCATGTGCCTCAGATAGGAGGTTATAGGCTGGGGGAAGGGATGGGCATAAGGGTTGACAACCCCAAGGAAAAGCACACAACTGATTTGCCAAGACTTTAGAGACTCCAAACCCTAATGTTTTTTAGTTTTCTTTTTCTGTTTTCATTATATTTTATTGTATTTTGTTATGTTTATTGTATTTTATTTCAGCAAAGGATTACACAGCAGAAGTAGATTAACTGGAGGAGACAAGGATATTTGTTTCATGCACATGAACCTAGTAATGAAGGAATAGAAATACAGAAAATCTATACAATACAAGACAATATGTGTGTTAAATAGGGTTGCCACTAACAGGCAATCTAAATTGTCAGATGGACCTGATGAGAATGGGCAGGGAGGAGGAGATGCGGTGGGGGAGGGTAGGAAAGCAATAGGAAAGGGTAGGGGAGGGGCTTGGTGAAGTCACAGGAAGAGTCATACAGGTGTCATTTGATGCTGCTGCAGGGGCCAGGTCAGATTGGTAGGGCGAGGGGTCAAATTGGGGTCCTAATTTGGGGTTCTGAGGGGTTTAAAAGGCAATGCAGCTCTCATATCACCCTCTTTTGCTGGGAATTTTATTGCATTCTTAGCACTTCATTGCAACAGGTTGACGTCAGCACCAGATAGGTAAGGTGGAGGCCTACAGGGCTGCATCAGTCCTATTGGCCACATGGAGTCCTGGCATGGTCTATGAGTTTAGTTCATGTTTTAAGTTTATTTTTCTTCTACCAGCTGAGGCTGGCTGTTTTTGTCTATGATGCCAGTAAATTCATAGAACTGTTGTTGATAAGGTTTTAATAGTTCTGCTTAGAGTTTTTCTGTGTGCATTTTGTTTGGATATAGTGGAGTTCTGCAGGAGGGGGAGTGCAGGATCTGCAAGCTTGGTCCGAGCTGCAGTTTCCTCAAGTCTACCACCCACTGCTGGCAGTTTTAAGCAGAAAGTTGGTGGGGTAGCATTTAAGTTTTGCTGGTGGGGGGAAAGTTGGGTATTTCTGTCACTGGCCTTTGGACTAGGGAGGGCTGGTGGGGGTGGATTTGCAGTCAGTCTTTGCGGAGAGGCCATGTGGCTGGAGTGGCCATTTTGGTGTGGCGACAATGGGGGCGGCACCAGGTAGCGTTCACAGGAAGAATTGGCTGAAAACACCATCAGTGTGCTGTTCGGGGTGGGTGGTGTTTGGAGTTGGTGTTTTGTCCTTGAGGAGCCAAGCTATGTTATGTGGTCAGATTCATGGACGATTGATGCTGTGACATGTATCAGGCAGGGGCCAGGGGATGGGGGAGGAGCCAGACCCACAGGGTGCAGGTGCTTCAGTGGCTGCAGGCAGGGTGGGCTTTTGGGTTGGGAGTCGTAGAAATCAGCCTTAAAATAAAATGATGAAGAAAAGGAGAATCACAGAGAATGATGAGGCTAATGATGCAAGGTGGCTGCATCTGGGGCCAAGGTTGCATACTGAATTCTCTGAGAGGGGAAAGGGTGGCCCTGCTAGCATGAGGCAGGTTGGGTGGGGGAGCCAAGGCACGGTAGGCCAGGCCTGGATTGGGGGCAGGGATCGCTTGGTGTGGTCCACATATCAGGCAATTGGGGCCGAGTGGCCTATATATAAAAAAAAGAAGGAAAGGAGGGTTGGAGGGTAGAGTGGTTTGGCGGGAGATTGACAGTTGGCTGTATGCTGACGCATGGTGGGATGGCATAGGGCCAGGGCACGTGCCTTTCATGCAGTGCAGGTTGGAGTCTGGTGAGGCCGGGTGGGGTGATGGTCACTGCAGCCAAGTGTTTTTTTGGTGGTGCAAGAAACTGGCTAGGCCTGATCGGGTGTGTTGGGGTTTTGCTCCAAGAAGGGGCCCAAAAGGAGTTGCAAGTAGTGTGCCGGGGCAAGCTCTGCTTAAATGCGGACTGGAGATGGCTGGGTGAAAGTTTCAGATCTGCACCGGGGGGGGACATTTCTGGCTGCCATGTGTGACAGCAGGCAAGATGGCCATGGGGCATAATGAATGGGGTGTCTACCCCTCATGGAGGCACAGATTGCAGGTCAAGGGGCCCTGACTGTTTAGTTTTTGGTTCCGTAATAGTTGTGGGGTGCAGGTTCTAGTGCGGGGCATGAGGCAGAGGTGTGCCTGCACTGCGAGTGGGTATTTTATTTATTTATTTATTTATTTGCTTTTGTTAACCGGGTAAGCACACTAGACAGCCAAGTGCCTATTTTCAGGTGCGACCTGGGAGGTATGCTGGTGAGCATCATGGAGATGCCAGGTGAGGCAGTAGAATGGGCCTGCAGACCAATCAAGGTCCATGTAGGGGTCAGGAAAACATGACTGGGGTCTGGTGGGGGGTGGCGGCTTGTGCTGGGCAGGGGGGCCCCAAATGGACTCTGAGGATGTGACCTGGGGGGCTGGCCCAGACATTGGCAATGGGGGGGGCACGGCTTTTGGGAACCTGAGGTGAGGGTGCTCGAGGCTTTTGGGATGGGTGGCAGGTAGGCAGGGGCATGAGGCTACTGATGGGTGCCCAGAGGGGAACATGAATCAAGATGTGGACAGGTACATGTCATGGGGGGGCCAGGATATTCACCGCTGTTGCTTCTATGTATTCTTCACCAGGGAGGATGGCACCAAAGCGAGTCTGGTTTCCAGCATCAAGCTGAGGGAGGAAACATCCAAGCTGCTGGACAAAATGACAGAACTCATTGAGATGGCCCAGTGGCAGGAGAAGGAAGAGAAGGAGACAAGGAACAGGAAGGAGTAGAAGGAGCAGGTGGGCAGAGGAGGGAAGAGGTCATGTGGAGCTGCGCTCAGCCCCTCACAAATCCCTTTGCTGTAACTCACACCAGCACCAGCTGTACCAGAGACCCTAACGGGGTGGTGGGTAATGCAGATTTGTCAACAGGTACTTGAGTAGTACCTGAAGGGCTACCCAGGGAATATGGCAGAAAAGGGGCTGGAGAAGATGGAGAAGGAGCTGCAGGTGATAAAAAAGAGGGGCATGGAGGGTGCGGGGGCCACCGAGGGACAGAAAGTGAGGAGAAAGCTATATGAGGGACCACCTGGTTTCACCCTGGGTGACCACATTCCCGCCTCCATTAAAGAAAAGATTTGGAAGGGGGAGTATGTGGATATCTTTAGGCTGGTGGACGAGGATACAGCTAAGAAGTATTAGCAGAAGGAGTCACTGGGGAGATCCGCGATGGCAGTGACACTGTCGGTAGTGGGGCATAAAGAGGAAGAGGCCAAGTACAAGGGGAAAAACATAGACACGTGGCAGGTGGGTTCTTGATATACAATGCACTGGTGCTAGAGAATCAACCAGAATTAGCAATTTCCCTCCATGTATACAACCATCATTCGGGACGCATACAAGGCAAAACTGGGGTATTGGTGGCTAAAGTATGTCAAGTTAATTAGGAAGCAGATGGTGGCTAAAGGGGACCTCAGGTGGACTGTACCCACTCAGAGCTGTGGGTGTGAACTTTGTCAGGTCCAGCAGGAGGGCCTGTGGGGAGACACAGCAAGAAGAGTGTGCCAACTCCAGTGGCTAAGACCTGCTGGGAGTACAAGAGGGCCTCATGCACCAAGACAAATTGTATTCAGGCATGTGTGCTCACAGTGCTAGGGCCTGCACCCAGTGGTGAGCTGCCAGATGGGAGGGGCTGGGGTACCCAGCTAGGGGTTTAAGGCCAGGACCAGTCCTTTCATGAGGATTTGGGGGTGGTAGTGGGAGAGGGACCACATCAGGGGAGGATGCAATTCCAACTATGGGTGTAATTGAAGACGAATGAGGGGAGGGTCACTGGAGCTTTTCCCTGGTGTGAACTCCAATAGTCTGGGAAGTGGTTGAGGCCTGGATGCAGGAGTACATGGATGCAGCTAAAGCTATTTTCCTGTGTTGGGGCTTCAGATGGGGTTTCCAGTTGGGTTTTGAGGGGGCAAGGAGAGCGATGAGAGAGCAGAATTTGGGATTGGGGAAGGGGATGGAGGAAATAGTCAGAAAAAAGATCCAGAAGGAGGTGCAGGCTTTGGGGGTGGAGGGCCCTTTCACTGAGCCCCACTGCCCCACCTTCTGGATATCTCCATTGGGGGTGGTACCAAAGGAGCAGGAGGGGGAGTTTTGACTCATCCACCACATGTCTTACCCGGAGGGGGCCTCGGTGGATGAAGGGATCCCTGATGATTTATGGGTGGTGTCCTACACATCTTGGGACCAGGCAGTGTTGATGATCAGGGCAGTTGTGGGGGCATGGTAAGGAAAGACAAACATAGAGTATGCTTTTCAGCTATTGCTGGTGAGGTCTGATGATTGGAACCTCCTAGGGTTTCAGTTCGAAGCTGGGCTATATTTTGACAAAGCCATGCCAATGGGATGTTCTGTGGCATGTGTGACATTTAAAGATTTCAGTTCCTGGGTTCAGTTTGTTTTTTTTGGGTGGAGATATGGACATAGGCAAGTGGCCCACTACTTGGATGATTTTCTGATCATCGGGTGTGACAGGGAAGAGGCAGAGGGGATGTTGGCTGATTTTAAGGAAATGTGTGGAACCATAGCTATTCCGCTGGCAGAGGGTAAGAGCGAGTGCCCAGCATGCAAGATGGAATTCCTAGGGATAGAGGAATGCAAGAATGCTCCCACCTCCTGGGGGACAAGGTGGCCCAACTTAGGGGCCTGCAGGAGCAGGTCAGTGGGAGGAGGAGGGTGCCTCTGATATTGGTTCAACAGCTGCTGGGGCACCTTAATTCTGCTGCAAGGCCATAAGCCAGGCAGAGCTTTCACCTAGAGGTTGGTGAGGGCAAAGGGGAAGGCAAAGATGCCACACCACTGGGTGGACATCACGAGAGGGGTATGGGAAGATTTGGGAGTATGGATGATGTTCCTGGAGAATTATAATGGGGTCACATTCTGGCAGGAGGACTGGGCCTATAACATGGACCTCAAGCTTTACACTGATGCCTCAGGGGCCCTGCGGATTGGGGCCTATTTTAGAGGGTAGTGGATTTTAGAAGCTTGGACAAGCACTTGGGGAGGTGGGTTTGCTGAAGGACATTATGTTCCTGGAGATATTTCCCATCCTTGTGGCCTTGACGGTGTAGGGTGATAGGATGATGGGGAAGTGCATACTGTTCTGGTGTAACAGTAAAGTGGGAGGTGGAGGCAATAGATAGACAAGGGTGGTTATGGACATGGTGGACAAGGTCATGCAGCAGCGGGTTCTGTTGGGGCTGCACCTGAACTTGTCATTTAGAGCGCAGCACATTGAAGGCATTCAGAATGACATTGCTGACAGTCTTTCTCACTTACAGTTAAACAGGTTCCAGAAATTGGCCCCACAAGCAGCAGTACATGGAACCAGGGTTCTGGATGAGCTGTGGGAAACTGGACAGAAAAAAACAGATGGCTATATCGGAATTCATGGTCGGCCAACATGTTGAAAGCATACAAAGGAGTGTTGGGGGCCTTCCAGGAGTTCCAGGCCGGTGTGAGGCTAGAGACATCTGATCCAGTCACGGAGGACCAGGTGAAGCAGTATATGGTCAAGCGATGGGGAGATGGGATGGCCCACACCACCATGGGGGTCCAGCTGGTGGGGATAGGCTGGGTCTGCAAGGACAGGGGGTGGCCAGACACAACACAACTGTAGGAAAGGCCGTGAGATGGATGTTCATGGGTTGGCAGAAGGGCCACTGGGTGATAAGTGTCAAGAGGAGACCCATAGCAGGATAACTGCTTAGGAGGGTGATAGAGGTGATGCAGCATGTATGCCAGTCAGCCAAGGAGGCTTGTCTGTTCTGGCTGTCTTTGCAGTCATGGCTAGGGGGCTTTCAGGATCAGCAAGGTAGTGGCCCCGAGGATGTTGGATTAGCAAGAGGGTCTGCAAGCAGGCAAGATCAGTTCTGGCCAGGACATGGTGGTAGTGCGGCTGATCAGATCAAAAAACCGAGCAGCTGGGAAAGGGGGGGCCGTGGTGCTGCAACGGCAGGCATCCAGGGAGGTTTGTGCCAATAGGGAATTGGAGGTGCACCGGAGAACCCATGGGAGAGGGTGGGGCAATTGGTTCCGCCATGGGAATAGGAGCCCTGTGATGGGTTTCCAGGTTGGGGGGGGTCCTGATGAAGGTGCTAAGGTTTGTCTGGGAGAATCCAGACAGGTTTGCCTCCAACTCGTTCCAGATCAGGGTGGCTTCAGAGGCCTCGATACAGGGTAGGTCAGAAGAGGGGGTGAAGCAGGTGGGGCGGTGGAGGTCCAGCTGCTACAAAAAGTATGCAAGGTGCTGAAGATAATGGTTATCCTGTTTTTCCCCTTTACCTGGCAGGAGGAACACAGAGACACATCTGGATTGTAGGGCACTCCTTTATCTATTGGGCTGAAAAGTTTGCAGCAACCAGGATTGGTGGGATGCAGCTGTGGATGGAGGTGGAACACACTAAAGTGCATTGGAAGGGGATATGGGTCATGAGATGGGCAAAGTTGATGCTGCTGTTGGAGGAGTTCAGGGTCCGGTGGAGCAGACCTGACATGCTAATCATACACTTGGGTGGTAATGATCTGGGGGAGACCCCATGGAGGGCACTCGTTCAAGCCATATCAGCAGATTTGGAAAGGGTAAAAGGGTGGTGGATGGGAGTGGTGATTGGCTGGTCTGAGATCTCCTCCTGGAGGGTGTGGTGGCAGGTCAGAGAGGTCAGGTCAGTGGAGATGGGGAGGAAGTGGCTCAACAGAAAGGTGGCCAGAGTGGTGACTGAAATGGGGGGAGAGGGTTCATATACAGCTCAGGGATATCTCTTTCGAAACTCCTGAGGTGTATAAGTCAGATGGGGTCCACCTATCAGAGTTTGGCATGTGCTTGTTCCTAAGACCCTTAATAGACCTGGTGAGAGAAGTAGAGAGGAGGGTCCTAGGTACTAGCCCACAAGGGGGGAGCCTCATCATCCAATGCTAGGCTGGAGATGGGTCAGTGGAAGAAAATGGGGGTGAGCAAGAGAAGGAAGGGGGAGTAGGCAGAACGGGGATGGGATAGGGCAGCACTGACTGGGGTCAAATGGCACCCAGGTGTGGAATTAAAAGGGGAGAGGGGGAAGGGCTAGACTGGGATCAGATCTTAGTGTCCAGACCTAGGAGGGAAGAGGTCCTGGTAAGTTTGGTACCTGATACTGGTGATGGTGTTAGGGGTCGGATCTGGTGTCTGGACCCTGAAGGAAAGAAGCAAAAGAAGAGGAGGACCAAGAAGGAAGATCAAAGAGATATAAAGAATGGACTGTTTAAGAATGTGTTTTGGACTGAAACAGTGAAATGTTAAATTTTACAAATGAAATGAAAATATTAAATTGGGGTTTAAATAAACTGTTGCCAAAGAGCAGCCAAGCTAGCAGGTGTGGAGAGTTTTCAATGCCAGAAGGGATCAGATGACAATACTGTTTTCAAAATATTCCTAAATGTGGCAAACTCACTTCGAGATGCCACTGCTGCTTCTCAGTTCTTCATCATTCTGTGGGAATGTACTCCATCATGGTCATTAAATGCTGTAGTGATGGTCCCAATACTTAAGGAATAATGTATGGGTGACCAGAGATAACAAGCCTGTGTTTCCATCAAGAGGTTGAGAGAACAACATAAGGACCTCGAGGATGAATGTGAGAGGTCCATGATGATATCTCATCCTGAGATGGAAACACAAGGCAAGTTGTGCATGGTCACCCATATTTTATTTTTTATAGTATATGATTTTATAGAGGGAAATAGTGAATGGGAACTGCGAACAGAGCCGAGCAGTGGTATAGACAGAGAGCAAGCTATGGAGTGGCTCTGTGGAGTAAACCTACTGTGCTCAGAAGGGAATCCCTTCACATGCTGATGTCAAGCATTGCAAACTACTAGTGAGACTGGGAATGTAGGCATAGGCCTGCACAAGTGAGTGAGAGTGAGAGCTGGAGCACTGACTCAGATGATTCAGTGAAAATGAAAGCCTGCCGGGTGGCAGTCAGCACAAACAGGGACACAGGTGAATTTGATGACCGAATATGAACAACTTTCAGAACGTGCACAACTGTTAGAGAGCCACTGACTTCCATACAGAAAGAGCCCTAACCATATACAATACAGAGAATAATATACAGGGTGGTGTGTGTAACGAGATTTTACCCACACCCGAGTTGTGGGATGCTAAATAAACCCCAAGGGCAAAGCCCGAGGGGTTATAAAATGCATCCCACAATGAGGGTGTGTGTAAAATTGAGTTTTACATACAACACCCCATATTTTATTTTTTATAATTGCTGGCATGCATTTTTTTTGCCTCAGCAATTATACAAAATAAAATACAGTAACAGATTGGTGTTCAGGAAGCTGAGGACCAGTCTGGATCCTGTGTGGTCCACGGTCTAAATTACAGTGCTCCACTTGTTAGGGACAAAAATTAGATATTTTAATTTATATTTGTGTGCATTTTTTAAAAAGATAGATTTACTGCTGAGCAGCGGTTGCGGCATCCTTCACAGCTTGAAGAGGTAGAGTGAGTCAGTGGCACGCACTCGGTTGTGCAGGCAGCATGCCACCGGGGAAACATGTCACATGTTTTAGTTTTATTTTCCTTTTGTTTTCATAATGGTTCATTTCTTTTTTTTTTTTAAATAAAAAAGTAAATTAACGCTGAATGCGAAGGATGACGAAGTTTGAGGCAATTTGGGATTACTCAAGGGAACGTCACAGACCGGCGACTGACGCATGGATGGTTCAAGGGAAACACGGTGCATGTTTGCCGTTATAACCAGCAGGTTATAACAGCAAATTATAACTGGGTTTCCCTATGGGAAAAAGTACTGGCCAGTAATTATATAGAGAATAATATGTGGGGTGGTATGTGTGACGAGATTTTACACACACCCGAGTTGTGGGATGCTACATAAACCCCGAGGGCGAAGCCTGAGGGGTTTGTGAAACATCCACAATGAGGGTAGTGTAAAAATCGAGCTTTACACAAGCACCCATATTTTATTTTATACCGTTGACGTGCGCTTTTGCCTCAGCAATTATAGAAAGAAACAAAGAAAATGCGGAAAGCAAATTCAGCAGCCATGGAGCAGTCCAGTTTCTGTGCAGTCCCCAAGTTACAGTACGTTTATTCCAGGGATAAAGAAATGGACTTTTCATTTAAAATTTTGATTAGATGCATTTTTTATGTTAAAATCGAAACTGACTGCCCAGCAGCAGTTGTGGTGAGCTGGTGTATGATTGCTGAGATGGCTCTCCGGCGTGTACCAAGTTTCCATTTTTTTTGTTTTGCTTTATTGCAGGGTCAGAGGGAGAGGTTTTTTTTTCATGAAAAGCAACTTACCGCCAAGATCGAGGGGCGAAGTCTGTGGGGACATCCGGAGCTGCGAGGCATGGGTCACTCAGTTGTTTTTCACGCTGCGGTTGTTTGGTTCCCCGCTGCCAGTTTCTAGAGCACAGTGGCGCGTGTTTGCCGTTATAACTGGCTGAGGTAGTTATGACGGCAAATTATAACTTGATTTTTGTACGGAAAAAAATGGTGGCCAGTAATTATAAGTGAATTGCATGAGTCTTTATTTTGAGAAAAATTATTGTTGTTGTTGCTGCTGTTGTTGTCATGACTGTAGTTGCATTACTTTATTTCAAAGGGTCAAGTGGTCCAACAGGGACAGTCATTGCTTCATGCAGTTCATTCTTTTCCTTCTGGCATATGTCTGTATGCACTGTAGTTCAGTCACAGAAATTTAAATAAAATTGAAACTTGTTACTGCTAATCACAATGTCATGAGCATCCTTCTTCATCTACTGAGTCCCTTCTTCTTCAGGTAGTCTTTTGTGTTCATATCAGGTCTCACAATTATAATGTAGCACTTTGGTAAGAATATACAGCTGAGTGACCCAGCTGTTGATGACAAGAGGGCAAATATCTCCACAGCAACCACATATTTCCCTCTGGTGCTCATATAGGCTGGTATGAAGGACAACCACACACTGACAAACACTAACATACTGAAGGTAATGAATTTGGCCTCATTAAAGCTATCAGGTAACTTCCTGGCAAGAAAGGCTACTATGAGGCTCACAGTCGCCAAAAGGCCCAGGTATCCCAGCATGCAGTAGAACATAGGCAGTGAGTTTTCATTACATTCAATTATTATCTTCTCCTTGTAGGAGTTCATGTTAAACTGTGGGAAGGGTGGAGAGTTAACCAACCAAACAATGCATATAATGACCTGAATCAGTGAACCACAAATGACTATAAAACATGCTGTCTTGGTACCCACCCACTTCCTCAAGTTGCTTCCAGGCTTTGTGGCATTAAAGGCAATCACCACAATGATTGTTTTGGCAAGTACAGAAGAAACAGAAATGGAAAAAAATAAACCAAAGGCCATTTGCCGTACTAGGCAATTCAGATTGTTTGGTTGGCCAATAAATATTAGGGAACAGAGGAAGCACAATGTAAGGGAAATAAGAAGAAAATAGCTGAGATCACGGTTGTTCGCTTTCACAATTGGAGTGTCCCGGTTCTTTATGAAGATCCACAGGATTAAAAGAGGAATGAGTGAGAAAACAATGGTAAGAGAAGCCAATGTGTGACCCAAGGTCTCTTCAAAGGACAGAAATTCGATGAGTTTTGGAACACAAATATCTCGTCTCTCATTGGACCAGTAATCTTCTGGACACTTGAAACAGTCTGTTGTATCTGCAGGAGAGTATAAAATTGTGACTTCAGAATGTAGCTGAAACAAGTTATGAAAGAGACTCTTTAAGCTGTAAAGTATAATATTCAACATTTTTGAAGTTACCTTTTTATGCAACTCAATATTGTTCCATGAATATTTTTCATGACTAAAATATACATAGCATTTAGAAAGTGAACACAAAAGTATGACACATGGATGTCTAAGTAAAATACAGCATTTAGTATAAAATGATTTCTCAAATAATACTTTTTATGATTTACTGTTTTCTCTTACATAGTGTAAACTGTACATGCTGGCCTTCATGGTCATGATCCCATGCAGAAGATCAAGGTTCCCATTGTGACCTGACTCCCTTATCATGAGACAGTGTGGACATTGGGTCACTGAAGAGGCAGCATTCTCAAGCTGTAGGAGGGACAGTTACAGCCACCCACTCCAATATCACCTACTCTGGGATCATAGTATGCAAGACATTGCATGATCATGTGAAACCAGCTTCTGCCCTTCTCAGACAATTTGAAACATGGGGGCATGTCCTGTGCATCAAGGTGGAGAGTGCATTGGGCTAAACCCAAAGAGAATCTCACCTAGTAGCCTGTATGAAATCGGCCTCCATCATCATGTCAAGAACCTAACTCTTCCTGCCCTCCCATCTGACACTGGCCAGTAAATAAATGTTTTTGTATGCCAGGGGCAAGACTGGTCTAGGCACCATCGCAGATGGGTACATCAACAGGGTATTGGACCATAGTATTGAAGGAGGGTAGGAGCAGTGTCCTGCTGGAAACAGGTGTTGTCAGAATTGTCCTGATAAGGCAGGTAGGGCTCAGCACTAATAGTAAGGGAAGTGAAGTTTTAATTAAGAAAAAAAGATATTCACAGAAATGGTACAGAATTCTAAAACATGCTTGTAATATCCTTAAGTTCACTTCATCAGGTACAATATTCAGTGTACTCAGAGTTGAAATTAAGGCTGGTTATTTTGGAGATGCAACACACAAACAAACAGTTTGTGAAGATCTAAGCAAGCTATGCAGTTAACAAAAATGGAACAGTTTTAAAATTGAAGATTGGGTATGCTCTTATTACACATTGTAGAAAATCAGCACACATGTTGCCTTGGCTTAGAAACCTAGAATTTGATCGTAGATAAGGACCACTTGGCCTACCCAGTCTGCCCATTTTTCCCTACTACAGAATCACTGCAGACCTTAATTGATCTCCTGTTCCTTCTCCCTCACCCACATCCTTTCCACAAAGATTCTCTTATGCCTATCACTTACAATCTTGAATCCCACCACTGTATTCTCCTCCACCACCTCCACTGGAAGGCTGTTCCAGGAATCTACCACTCTTTCTGTGAAGACGTTCTTCCTCACATCTCTCCTGCCTCTTCCACCAGCCACATTCATAGCATGACCACTTGTTGAGCTCCTTTTCTTTGGAAACATAATCTCTTCCTGTACCTGATTTACCCCCAAGAATTGTTTTAATGTCTCTATCAAATCCCCTCCCTCCTCTTTTCCAGTGCATACATACTGAGGTCCTTAAGTGTCTCTCTTCACAGACTTTTGGTGCAGACCCTGCACCATTTTAATTGCACTCCTATGGACCACCTCCACTCTGTCTATGACCTTCCCAAGACGTGATCTCCAGAACTTGACCTAGTACTCTAGATGGATCTTACCAGTGATCAATTTGCTTCAAGAAATCCCACCAGATGTTCCTTGATGATATTCTTAAATAGTTTTACCCCTGTAGATGACAAATGAACTGGTCAACAGTTTATGTGGTTATCCCTACTCCCAGTTTGAACCAGGTCAACCTGATTGAGTATACCACAGTTCCAGGGAACAGTTGAACAAGGCCATCAAGGGCCAAACATACACTTGCCTCAATTCCCTCATAACTCTAGGATGTAACTGATCTGGTCCTGGAGACATATCCACTCAATGTGCCCTTAATCCTTTACGTAAATGAGTTTCCTAACATCAGTCTTGTGTTTAGTTCTCTCCACTCCTTGTTTAGCCTGCCTGCCACTGTTGGTGAATAGGCCCTCCACAACTACAGTGAATACTGAGCAAAAACACTTATTGAGAATGCCAGCCTTCTTCCCATCATCTTTTATACATGCAGTTCCCAATTTTACCCTCACAGTCCCCTCCTTGGTATTCTTCTTCTCACTGATGCATCTAAAAAAAGGCATTTTTCTTTTTCTTTACCCCCTCCACAATCCTCAATTTGATTTCTGCCTTTGCCATCTGTACCACTGAAGTTGCCACCTTTATTTTCACTGAACATGCCTCTCTGTTTCCCTCAGATTGATCCCTGTTATAGTTTTACTATACAACCCTCTTTACCCAGACCACATCTCCCACTTACCAAGAGAAATGAAGTGGTGTCCTGTGTTTGGTTTTGTTTTTGCTTACCTTCTCCAAACAGGCTTTAGTCTACTCCAAAGACTACTCTTAATGAGTTGTTATATTTCCTCTATTTCCTGAACTATTTCAACCCACCTCAGTTTGTCTCAATGCCCCCCCCCATTCTCTTCAACCTACCCTCCAGAAATTGAAGACTTTGTCTAAGACTATATGTTCTAGTCATTTAAAGCCAAAGTGAACCAAAACCAACTTGTGAACACTTATCCCCAGGGAATCACTTACCATAACCTCTTCCAGTGTTCTGGTTTGACAGATTTAGACCAAGGATGGCTCCCTCCCTCACGGGTTCTTTTACCCATTGCAAAAGGAAGCTTTTTTGTAATAATTCTACAAGGGCCTAGCTCCTTGCACTCCTAGTTGTTTATGTTTTTCAGTCCACCTCTGGAAGATTAAGATTGCATATTAGTATCACCTTCCAGAGGATAGTAGCCCTTCTGATGTGCTCCATGATCTTCCTGCTCCCCACTGTGGACTGGTTTGGTGACCTATAGACCTCTCCAACTCTTAGATTCTTCCCTTTTTCAACTTCCTGCTGCACCCCCATTGTTTCTACTCCATTCCCTCTCCAGTACTTGGCTTCATTGCTTTTATGTTGTCTTTAATGTAGAGTACAACCACTCCCATTGGCTTTACTCCTGTTTTTTTGAATAAGGCATATCTGTTTATTTATTTTATCCTTAATTTACATTACATTTTGCTTGTTCAGTTCAAGCTTTTCTGTCCTGCAAATTTTTTTTCTTTTTTTTTCCAATTCTATTTTTCACTCACTGTGATGGGTAGAGATTTAACCCTTTAAGCACCTAGACCTCTCACCTGGCATCCCCCAGGAAGCTCAGCTTGAGAGATCAGCAGCTTGCCACATAAGGTGGAGCCCCCTGAGGAAGGAGACCAAGATCAACCAGAGGCCCCAGCCAAGGCTAATACATGGGGCTTCATTAGGGCAGAGGTCTGGGGCATCACAGTGCAGCTGGCCCAGAGGACTTTTTCCCTATAAGGTCCTTAGTGCCATGGATATACAATGATGGCAATACAGGCCAAGTGCACTCCTGCACCTGGCCTACAGATGTCTGCTGATGCCTCCCCATTGAGGGGTAGCCCTGGCTATCATGTACTTAGCCTCTACTGGGTGTCTCTACTAGCCAGGAAGGCACAACCCTCCCACAGAGGAGGAAAACAGTTCTCAGGATGCTTGTCATGCCTCCCCATGGTGGACCCTCTGATGACACATGTTTGCTCCTGAACGTGGGTCACTAGCATCAGAGGCAGTAGCACAATACTACTACTGCACCGGCAGCCCAGCCTGCAAATTCTTTATGTTGTTAGGCAAAACAGTTCTGCAGCAATGTTCCAAGTACAGTACATCTATTCATGTTTACTGACTCTGTTTGAGCATAACTGAAATACATCTTTAACCAGTTCGTTTGGTTCATGTAGGATGGTTTCAAATTCTGTCATTACTTTCCTCTATGATGACTTGCACTGCTACTTCTTATGTACCAGAACCCAGACTCCACAAATCATGGATACCTACATTATTGATTAATTTTTTTGAAATTTGGTGACTGGGAAAGGCACACTGAGCCAAGGCTTGTTTCTAGGTGCAACCAGGGGGAAGGGAAATTGGGAACAAATAAATAGCACAGACACAGCACACAGGAACATGCAATTGCATAGCACTGACACAGTTCATAGTTATGGTAAAATGGAATAAAGTACTTGATTAAAACAGGCATAAGTAAAATAAGAGCAAGAACCAAAAAACAGGCAATTCGGCTACACCTACACCAAGGTATCAGTCAATCAAAGTTTATTTGTTAGCACCATTCCAGCTGATCATAGTGCTTTACAATCTAATACAGATAAAACATAAAGATCTAAATATGCAAAAAAAAAATTAATCACTGTGTAGTACATCTACAATTAATAATTAGTTAAAATTAGGTCCTGTGTCTTAATCAGGTGTCTCCTGGAATGCCTGGCCAAACAAATAAGTCTTTAACTCAGTTTTGAAAGTGCTGATGGTATGGCATTCTAATCCAATGAGGTATAGAGTTCCACAGGGTCGGGCCACAAAAGAGCCACCCCCAGATTCTTTAAACAGACCCTTGAAACCTGTAGCAATTCTTCATTGGCGGAACAGAGTGGGCAGACGGGGCAGTATCTCTGTCTGTTTACCTTTGTGCACTCTGGGGAAGTATGCCCTGAGAAACAGGATGTCGCGGATGATACGGTACTCTATGCTAGTAGCCCCGCACCTGAAGCGGCCTGTATAGCCCTTCAAAATGAATTTAATCTGCTGCAACATCAGTTTATAAACCAGAAACTGCTCTTAAATGCAAAGAAAAACATAGCAATGTTCCTCTCGCCCCTTCAAAATGCAATAAATCCTGCAATTGCTGGGACACTCCCGCAGATCACTACCATTCTAGGTGAGCAGTTGGACTACGTACCAAAGTTCAAGTACCTGGGGGTCTGGTTAGACCATAGACTTACTTTCACAGATCACTTAGAAGAACTGGCAAAGAAACAGACAAAGACTTGGTCTGTTTTTTAGGATTACTAATCTCCTCACAAGAGACGCTAAACTGAAACTGGTTCAAACTACCTTTCTTTTCCTATTGAATTACACAGACTTTCTATATAGTCAGAGACCTGCAGGTACCCTAGCCAAACTCAATACACTTTACCACAGAGCCATAAGATTTATCATGGGTCTTCCATACTCAGCCCACCACTGTGCATTGTACACGGCAGGTGGATGGTCATCCCTTGCTTACAGACAGCAAAAAAATGCTGCTGTTTGGACCTACAAAGCTATCTCAAATAAACTGCCCCAGTACATCTCTGTCGGTTTACCTCTGTGCACTCTGGGGATGTATGCCCTGAGAAGCACCTCATATATCTACCTTTATGTTTACAAAGCAAAATCTCGCATTGGCAGAGCAGCCATCAGCTTTGTGCTCCCTCAACTGTGGAACAAGCTGCAAAAAACTTTGAAATTAACTCACCCCATCAGCCTAGCAGCTTTTAAATCTCTATATCTACATCATAATAAGGAATCCTGTGCCTGTCTACCTTAAATAGTGACTCCTATAAGTACAAGCACACTCTAATTACTACTGTTAAAAGACTGGTCACATCTATAATCAACTCCTCCCTCTCCTCTTGTTCTACCCCCATATCTGTCCTTTCCACATTCCTTTGACCCTGGTTCCAGCTCTAAATTCTCCATACCGTATCACTATATATCTTTTTATATTAGGTTTTATTTGTGTTCGGTGCACCTGATATGTATATTTCTTTACTTTTATGAAAAATTGTGTCCTACCCATAACTAGCTGTATCTTCTGTTCCAAACATATACTACTGTCAATGCTACCTGCTGATACTTTGTATATACTATATTATTGTATCTCACTTTATTTGTATTATTACTATTTTCTTGTGTGTTGCATCCCATGTATATTGTTCCTTGTTAACAAACCCAGATCCACCTTGAAAATGAGCTTTCTCAATGGTGATCGCCTGGTTAAATAAAGACTGTGATTGATTGATTGATTGATTGATTGAGTATGGGTACAGAAGATCTTGCAGGTAACTAGGTCCCTGACCGTGTATGGCTATATAGGTCAGCAATTTGATATTGAAGGTAGAAGGCAAATTTAAGAGGGCAGTCAGGTAGTGGAAGAACAGGAGCGGGGGGGAGGGAAGGAGTTTCAGCTGGTACCTGAGGGAGACAGGAAAGGTAGTAAAACAGAGGCAGGATGTGAGTAGGTTCCAGATAGAAGGCAGATGAGAAGAAAAGAATGTTGCCCAGCAGAGGAGCAGGGATGAGGAATTGTGAAAGTGTGAGAATCCCTGCAGCAGAGTGAATAGGACTCAGAAAGAATGGAGGAGATGAGTGAAGAGAGGTAAGAGAGAAGAGGTGCAAACCAGAAACTGGATATGAATGAGGCACAGAGGTTCTGGAGATGTGAAGGTAGAGGAAGAATGGATAAGGAGGAATCCAGTAATCAGTGATGGGTACAAGATGGGGAGCTGGCAGCAAAATGAAAGAAGGCTTTGCAGAGGGTGTCCAATCTGACCAGGGAGGTGGAAGTAGTGCCATAGATCACATCTGTGTAGTCAAAAACCTGGTGCACCATTTTGATGATAGCTCACAGTGTACCTGTGAAGAAAGATAGTCTTTATTGAGGTACATGTATGGGGAAGAGCTACAGTAGATGTAAATGGAATCAGTGTGGGCAGAGATGTCAAGCCTGCTGTCTAGTCAAACACTGAGGTAATTGAATCAATGAACCACTTTTAGAGGGGTACCATCCAAGGTGGAGAAGATAGGCAGAGTTGGGAGTCTGAGCAATTTTTGGATGTGCCAAAGTCATGGACAGTGTGTGTGTGTGTGTGTGTGTGTGTGCTGATCTGGAGTTGGTTAGACATAATCCAGTGTAGGACATTGTGGGTGTATTGGTGGAGCAGGCCTTCCACAGCTGTAGTGTAGGGACCGGAGATGTAAATGACTGTGTCAGCTGCATACATGTGGATATGCAAGTTGACACAAGCTGTAGGGAAGTCTCTAAGGAAGATGGAGAACAGGATTGGCCCCAGGATGGAGTCCTGTGGAACCTCAGCCTGGATGTGAAGTGCAGATGAAAGAGAACTACCAAGCTGAACTACTGCAGGTGGCCAAAGAGGTAAGAACAGAACCAGTCAACAGCAGGAACTGAGAGGACAGAGGAACTCAGTTTACCCAGGAGGAGAGGGTAGGACACAGGGTCACATACTTTGCATATCCAGTATATAAAAGAATGTCTGTCTGTTTGCATTCAACATTTGAAATTAGTTTCAAGGCCAGATTCCTTGTGCTTCAACTTGCTTCATATGCTTTTGATCCTTCCATCTCCCAGACTGGACTTTTAGAATTCAGGAAATGCATAGTTCTCTACCAAGCTCCAGATAAATTCCAAACAGGGTTCCCAACTTCATCAGTATGGATTCTTTGCACATGACTGGTACAATTGATCTTATTTTTCATAGCACTCCTTTCTATCCAGCCATTCTGATTTGGGCTTTCAGAGCTATTACCCAAGGTTACACTTGATCATGCACCAATACTTCACTTGGTCCCATGCCTATAGGGTCCAAACCCATCTCTGCTTTGGACATGTAACACCCTACTAGTAAACATGCCCACCAATATGCCCAGGTGGTTGTCTGGTCCTCTCATTGGTGCTCAAGGCTTTATAAATTGTATTAATACTGACAATACAATCATCTTGTGCTAATACTACCAACACAATCATACTTTACTTACCATTCCTACTTTATCTACTATGTCTTCTATCGGGTAACTGTCCTGATGCATTTGTTTATTTAAAATTTGTTAACAGGGAAAGGCACACAGAGCTGGAGCTTGTTTCCAGGTGCCAACCGGGGGAAAAGGCAAAGGAGAAGAATTTTACAATAACAATGAAACAACATAATGAAAAATATTTCACACATAATCAGAGATAAAGCAGAATACAATGTGACCACATGTAATAAATAATAAAGCAAACATGATAAAGTGCTGTGCTGCAGAACAGAGCATAAGACAAACGGGAACAGATTGCTAAGCTGACATGGCAGGTGGTCAGGCAAAGCTGCCTGTGGGCACGGGGGTAGGGCAAAAGCATTGTCTAGGGTCTAAACTATGGAGCTGCTGCTTGAAATCTTTTAGGGAGGAGAAGTTTCATAGGGAGGCTGATTTCTGCTTTCATAGATTGGGGTGGTGGTAGGAAAAAGATAGGGAGCTTATGGTTGAGCGGGTCAGGGCAGTTTGAAGGTGCACAGGTCTCTGGACCTTAAACTGTATGGGGAGAGGGGAACAGGGGAGTGGAGATCAGTAATGTATGTTAGGAGGGTCTCTAACCAATATTTGGCTAGGAAAGTGAGACAGTTCAAGTTTCGCCTGTAAGTAAGGGAAGAGAGAGATAAAGAAGAGTAGAGAGAGCAGTGGTGGATGCATGGGGAAGAGTTAGAGGCAAAATGGCAGAATGAGTTGTAGACAATGTCCAACCTAGATAAGGTTGTTTCTGGGGCAGCACTAAAGACAATGTCGGCATAATCAAAGAGAAGCATGATGAGTTTGACTAGCAAATGCTTGCGCACAGGGAGGGAGAGGGAGTCCTTACGTCTGTACACGAAACCTGCTGGGACTAAAGTAGAAGAACTTTTGTATTTGACCTTTAATTTGGGGTGCAGTTTGGCACAGAGGAAGTTGATGTGGGAGAAAAAGGATAGATGATAGTCTAACCAAACCCATACTGTAAGTGTTTAAAACAGGTTACTGACTCCAGGTGTGCCCATCAAGTGTATGAAAGACAAGATGGGTTGGGATTGAGGATAATTTTTTTCTGGGGGGGGGGGCCCAAAAGTCATTTAGGGTAAAAAAACTAACATACAAAAAAAAAGTGTGTGTTTGGGTTAACTGAACTGAATGGGTATCTGAAGAGTTATCTAGGTGTAAATCTCAGGTGACTGAAAGGACTTAACTGCTGTGAGGTTTAAATTACTTGTAGAAAGATCTGGTAAGTAGGGGGAGTGGTTTAGCTAGAAGGAAGCTACATTTAAAGACTGCCTTAGAAAGATTCTGCTAATAGCTTGGCAGAAAACACCAGGAGAAAGGACTGCTGTGTGACTGAACTTCTCTGCTGGGACTAAAGTAGAAGAACTTTTGTATTTGACCTTTAATTTAGGGTAAAAAAACTAACATACAAAAAAAAAAGTGTGTGTTTGGGTTAACTGAACTGAATGGGTATCTGAAGAGTTATCTAGGTGTAAATCCCAGGTGACTGAAAGGACTTAACTGCTGTGAGGTTTAAATTACTTGTAGAAAGATCTGGTAAGTAGGGATTGACTTGCTTCAGAAGGAGCTACATTTAAAGACTGCCTAGAAAGACTCTGCTAATAGCTTGGCAGAAGACACCAGGAGAAAGGACTGCTGGGTGACTGAACTTCTCTGCTGGGACTATATTGCCCTCCTTCCTCCCTCCACCCCCCCACTCAAAGCTAGTTCTATTTTTATAGGCACAGGATTTGACTGACAACAGGAACTTCCTGTTTAGGGGCAGGAAGTGAGTGATCACAGAACCACCAAGGACCCACCATCCTAGAAGGGCAAGAGCCAGCTCTCCAGCCCCTCTAGCTGCTGGAGGTCTGCCTCTGAGCAAGTGAAGTGGTCTACTGCAGAAATATAGGATATTCTTGTCTCAGAACAGGACAATCAGGAGCTTAAAGGGCACACAGGCAGAAGAAGAAGAGAGAGAGAAAAACAGAGGAAAGAATAAGGATTGGAAACAGTTAAGGGCCAGAAATAAGACATGATTGGAGTGGTGCAGTGGAGTGGCTGTGGAGCAGCAGTCTTCTGGGAGATGTTCTGGAGGATGCGGTGTTGTCCCATCTGCAGGCACCTCTCTGGGCTGAGGGAGGAGGTTGCTCATCTCCAGGCTGGGTTGGCCAGGATTTGTGGGACCTCTCTTCCATCCAGGGACCACCAGTGCCACTGCCGTTGCCTCAGGGTTGCCAAGAAGAGGAGGCGGTTGGCACAGTGGGCTCAGGGAGGGTGAGGTGGTGGAACAGAGTGCATCCCTCCCATTGTACCTCTCCACAATTCCTATGACATTCTGGCAAAGTGTGGTTCCTCTATGGAGGCAGCCACAGTGGAGACCAAGAAGGATGCTGGGAACCTCCACAAAGGAGACCCACAGGAGGGTGGCTGGGGACACTGCAGGGGAAGGAAACAACTCCTGGTGGGGGACTCCATTGTTAGGAAGGTAGAACTGGGGGAGGAAGGGGAGAAGGAGATAAGGTGCCTGCCTGGTGCCATGGCTTGGAGGGACAGGGAGGCGAATCTCAGGATTGCTGGAGCAGCTGCATGAGGGAGGGAGCTGGATGTCATTGTCCACCTAGGGACAAATGACCGCAAGAAAGGGATTAGATAAGTGCAGGAAGAGTTTGTGGAATGGGGAGGGCCTTAGTCAAGTAGCCGCACGGTAACCTTCTCGGAGGTGCTACCCATCTATGGCATAGGAGAGGCTAGGGTATTCCGCACTAAGGGATTCAATCGTGGTTGAAAACTGGTATGGAGCTCAGGGATTTGGCTTCATTGGGGACTGGGGTCCACCTGGAGTGAAGCAAGACTAAGTGGCATGATGGGCTGCATCTGTCCGGGAGGGAACCAGGATCCTAGGTGATAGGTTTAAATGCTTCATTGTAAGCTTTTTAAACTAGCAAAGGAGACACTGAAAGGAGCAGGAAAATCCCAGCCCCCCCCAAATAATCATGGTAGTAAGTGCGGCAAACACCAACATAGAGGTGTTGATAGGGAGAAGGGCTGGGGTAAATGGAGAAAGTGACAAAGGCAAGAAGACAGGGATGGGGCAAAAGGGAGTAAGGCCATCAGGAAATGGAGGGTAATGAGTACCAATGCCCGTAGTCTGGGTAACAAGCTCCCTGAGCTGATGGCCTTAATGGAAGAGGGATGCCTGGATATCGTAGCAGTCACAGAAACATAGTACACAGAGAACCAGTACTGGGATGTTAACATACCAGGGTACATAACCTACAGGAGAGACAGGCAAGGGAGAAGAGGGGGAGGAGTAGCTCTCTATGTAAAGGAAGGGATGAAAGCAACTGAACAAAAGAGTAAACAGGAAAGAGAGGAGATTTAGTTTAGTTTAGTTTAGTTTATTAGTCTAGGAATTAATACCTTTGAGCCAGGGCTCTTTTACAAAGGTTCCACGTCACAAAGAACATTTAACAAAGCACGATACACATTACAGGTAAAACCAGACAGGAAAGTTACATCATAAATTTGCTATTAACAGTTTAAGGCAGTAACGTTTTTAAGTTTCATAGAAAAACAAGCTATAACAGGTTCAAGCGAGTAGACAATTTCGAGGTTAAGGAAACTTTCAGGGAGAGGGTGATCATTAGGCGCCAAAAGGAGGCTAGAGAGGAGGGAAAGGTGGTGAGCGGGAGACTAAGTGAGAGGGGACAGGAAAAAAGGGGGGAGTGAGTTTGGGTGGGAGACAGGAAGTAGGAGAGGAGGCACTGTGGGTCACCTTGGAGACTGGAAAGGGCACCACAATCCGCACAGGGTTTGTGTACAGACCCCCATGTCAGGGGGAAGGAATGGACAAGGATATGATAGAAGGCATTCTTAGAATGGCAGAGAAAGGGCAGATGCTGTTGATAGGAGACCTGAATATGCCAGATGTTAACTGGAGCACATTTGCTGCAGCCACATCCAAGAGCAGGGCCATTCTTGATGCCCTACAGGTGGCAGGCATTAGACAGCTAGTTTTGGAACCCACTTGTGAGGGAGCAATCTTAGACCTCGTACTCTCAAACGGGGGCAGTGAGAGGATCTCAGATCTAGAAGTGGGTTGCCATCTGGGAACAAGTGACCATCAAACAGTGTGGTTCACGTTAAACTGAGCTACAGAGGTCAAGCCATACAAAAGTGAGGGTACTGGACTTTAGGAGGGCTGACTTTGGCAAGATGGGAGAGTGTCTCAGAAAAGCACTAGCAAACAGGCTAGAAGGAGGTGTGGAGCAACAATGGGGAATTATCAGAACTGCCATCTCAGAGGCAACAAGCCTTTGTGTGAAGCAAATAAACAAATCAAAATAAAAGAAAAAGCCACTATGGTTCTCAAAAGAGGTGGCTGTGAAAGTCAGGAAGAAAAAGATAGCATTCCGGAAATATAAGGAAACACGGAAGGAGCAGGACAGAGAGCGCTGTACCAGTTAAGGCAGAAGGAAGCAGGGAGGGAAGTCAGAATAGCAAAGGCCCAAACTGAGGAAAAGATAGCCAACTCAGTTAAGAAGGGGGATAAAACCTTTTATAGGTACATCAGCGAGTGTAGAAAGACAAAGGGAGGGATAGTGAGGCTGAATAGAATGAACGGTGGATGGGCAGAGGGGGACAGTGAAAAAGCAGGAATACTGAACGAATATTTCTGCTCAGTATTCACAAAGAGGAGGTGGAAGTGCCTAATCCAATTAACAGAAGCACTCTTGATGGGGGTCGATCCAGTCCTTTCACAGAAGAAAGGGTTCTGCAAGAACTCCTAAAACTGAAGGTGGACAAAGCAATGGGTCCTGATGGAATTCACCCAGAATTCTAAAAGAATTAAGGGAGGAACTAGTGAAACCACTGACTACTCTTTTTAATAAATCATGGGAGGATGGTGTGGTACCTGAGGACTGGAGGAAAGCAGATGTGATTCCCTTCACAAAGTGGGTCCAAGACAGAGGCAGGAAACTACAGACCTGTCAGTCTGACCTCTGTGGTAGGAAAGTGATGGAGTCACTTCTGAAGGAAAGAATAGTCAGTACCTAGAGGCCAGTGGAGCACAGGACCCAAGGCAGCATGGGTTCACAGAGGAAGGTCATGTCAGACAGATCTAATAGATTTCTTTGACTGGGTGACCAAAGTAGTAGACCAGGAGGGGCTGTGGACATGGCCTACCTAGACTTTAGCAAGGCATTTGACACAGTCACACAAAAATTAATAGTCAAATTAACCAGCCTGGGAGTGGGACCCAGGGTGGTAGCCTGGAGTAAAACATTGGCTGGACAACAGGACACAGAAGGTAATTGTAAATGGAGTCTACTCTGAAGAAAGGGGGTTACTAGTGGGTACCATGAGGGTTCTGTATTGGGTCCAGTCCTTTTAATGTCTTCATCAGTGACATTGCAGAGGGACTGGAAGGAAAAGTATGCCTTTGCAGATGACACAAGAACTGCAACAGGGTTGATACACAAGGAGGCGTGGAAAGGATGAAAAGGGACTTGTAGGTTGGAGGACGGGTCAGAAGTATGGCAGCTAGGATTCAATAGAAGAAGTGAAAAATAATGCACCACAAACAAGAACCCAGCGAAGAATACACTATGGGTGGGGAGGTAGTAACAACAAAAAAGGAAATGGACCTGGGGGTAATCATATCAGATAACCTTAAGGTTAGAAAAGCAATGTGAGAAGGCAGTGGGGAGGGCTGGGGGTATACTGGGATGCATAGGGAGGCATCATCAGCAGAAAACAGGAAGTTGTTATCCCCTGTACAGACAGTTGGTGAGACCCCATCTGGAGTACTGTGTCCAGTTCTGGAGACCCCATCTCCAAGGACATAGACAGGATAGAGGCAGTCCAGAGGAGGGCAACTAAAATGGTGCAGGGTCTGCAAGAGAAGCCGTGATGAGGAGAGACTAAAGGAGCTAATATGTATACCCTTGAGGAAAGAAGGAGAGGGGGACATGATAGAAACTTTTAAGTACCTCAGTGGAATCAACAAAGTCCAAGAGGTAGCATCTTTCAGAAAAGAGACTTGCAAGAACAAGGGGACATAATTTAAGATAGAAGGAGTGTGGTTCAGGGGCAATGAGGAAGTATTATTTCACAGAGAGGATAGTGGATGCATGGAACAGCCTTCCTGAGGAGGTTGTGGGGTCTAAAACTGTGGGAGAATTCAAGAATGCATGGGACAGACATAAGGCAATTCTTGTGGTGGGTAGGAAGAAATAGGCTGTTGGTTAACTAGGATCTGCGGCCTATCCTGTAGGTAGGGAAATGGGCAGACTAGATGGGCCTAGCGGTCCTTATCTGCCGTCAAAGTCTATGTTTCTATGTTTCTATTGAGACCGTCTTTTTGACATTTACTCTAAGGAGGTTATTTTGAAACAATCCAAGCACAGCATTTAAATTGAACTGTAAAGGGCTTGGACAGCAGTGGAAGAGGGGCCAGATGCAAACAAAATAGCATCATCAGTATAGAGATGAATATCAGAAAAAATGCAGACTGACGGGAGTTCAGTAATAAAGGCAGAGAAAAATAGGGGTCCCAGAATTGAGCCCCAGGGCACACCAGGCACAGTGGGAAGGAGAGAGGAGGTGGAATTACCACTGCAAATACATTGTGTTCTGTTTTGAAGATAGGACTGAAACCATGCAAGTGTAGAGTTTGCAAGACCCAGGGCACTGAGCTTCTGTAGTAGTAGGTGATGGGACATGGAGTCAAAAGCCTTGGCTAAATCAATAAAAATAACACCTGTGATGTGGCTGTGATCCATAGCTACATGGATTGAGTTAGTTACTCTGAGCAAGGAGGAGACTGTCGAGTGATGTTTTTGAAATCTGGATTGATATGAGGTTAGTGCGGTTTAGGAGTTGAGGAAATGCTGGAGCCTTTTGAGAGAGAGTGATTCCTGTAGCTTTGTCAGCAAGGAAAGAAGGGAGATTGGACAGTAGTTACCAGGTTCAAGAGGGCTACCACCCTAGTGAAAAGGGATGACATGGGAAATTTTCCAAGCACAGGGGATAGTACCAGTCTGGAAGGATAAATTTAAAAGGTGGGTGGGTGGGGACTATGGCAGGACCTGCAAGGAGGAGGAGATGGGGGTGAAAACCATCAGGGCTGAGTTTTTCAGGATTAAGTGAGTTTAGGGCTCAGTAGACATCGTCATGAGTAATGGGGGGAAAACTAAATTTAGTGGCTTGCAAGAGGGGTTTAAGGAGATAATGTGGGAGGTTGCAGGGGACTGGAGGGCACAGGAAGTGAAGAATTTGTTAAGGATTTTACATACCTGCAGGGTATTGGAGATGCAGAACCCTTCGACCTTTAGGGTAGGGGTAGTTTGGGGGATGGGTGGCTTTAAGAGTGAGTTTATTGTTTTCCAGAAACAGGTTGGGGATACACGACCATTTTGTAGTTTTTGCCTGAAACAGTGGGACTTAACTAGTCTAACCGCTCCAATGCAGGAGTTTCTGAGAGCCTTAATGTGCTGGTTATCCACAGGAGTGAGAGTAATCTTAAAGGATCGTCAGGCATGGTCTCATGCCTTGCAGAGTTGTAAAAGGTTGTGGGCCACCCAAGGAAGATGTTGAGTCCTAGCTCTCCTTGTTTTTACATGAAAATGGAAGTTCCAGATGATGGTAAAAATATTAATACCTGTTTGAGTGCGGAGTCAACATTTGTTTCTGTAAGAACAGGGGACCAGTCAGCAGCCTTAAAGTCTAATAGGAGGGCAACAGGATTTAGATACTTAAGAGGTGAATAATGATTGTATTTTGGACGGGTCAGCAGAAGGTGGACCTTTCTGACTCATAGAGTTGTGCAGTAATCACTTAGGGCATTTGAAAGGACTCCTGAGTCATAGATTGTTTAGGAAACTGGGGAGGGGTCTCAAGCAAGTAGCTACTTCTGTCACTTTCTCAGAAGTACTACCTGTGAGAGGCAAGGGAAAGCTTAGGAGTGCATGCACCAGGAACTTTAACTCATGGTTGAAGAACTGGTGCTGTGAAGAAGGGTTTGGATTCATTGGTGACTGGGGACCCACCTGGAGGGATGGAGGTTTGTTCAAGCCTGACGGCCTGCATCTATCCTGGAGGGAATCAAACACTCAATGATAAGTTTAAATGCTACATTGACAAGCATTTAAACTAGCAAAGCGGGTGGCAGCCAGCAAGGAGGGTACCTACTTGCTCACCCCCACAGCTAGCAGTGGAACCAGTGAACCAGAGAGTGGCTATCTCTGCAAAGCAGTGTGCAAAAGATGGAGATTAGTGCCCAAGAGGTGGATAAGCAGAAAAGGGGCAAAATTCAGCAGAAGGGCAGACAGCAAGGAGAACCAGGGATAAATGACAACCAAGGAAGGGGCTGGAGTTGAACAGTGAAGCAGTCTAGGGAGGTCAAATAATGGAAAGCCATGTGTGCAAATGCCAGGAGCCTTAGCAACAAGATGGAAGATCTGGAGGCTGTCATGGTACAGTCAGACCTGGACATTGTGGCCATCACTGAAACCTGGTGTAATGATAACCATGACTGGGAGATGGCCATACCTGGCTGCAACATATTCAGAAGAGACAGAGCAGGCAGGAAGGGAGGAGGACTGGCACTGTATGTGAAAAATGACATAAGGGCCACAGAGATCTAGGTGGAACAAAATGGGGGAGAGATACTGTGGGTTAAGCTGGAAAGGAAAATGGGGACAGCTATCCGCACAGGTGTGGTCTATAGACCACCAGCCCATGAGGAAGAAACAGATGAGGAGCTGATGCTATAGCCATCCAAGGATGGCAGACAAAGAGATGAGTAGTACTGGTTGGAGACTTCAATATTCCAGGCGTGGACTGGAGCATCCCAGCAGCAGCATCAACCAGGAGAAGATTTATCCTGGACTCCTTCAGGGTGCCTTCCTCAAGCAACTGGTCATGGAACCAACTCGGCAGAAGGCAATACTGGACCTTGTGCTCACTGAAGCAGAGACAGTGTGATGGGGGTAACAGTGGGGAGCACCTGGGTAACAGTGACCACCAGTCATTGTGGTTTGAAATCACAGAAAGAGCAGAACCAAACCACACAAAAACAGTATCCTGGATTTTAGGGGCAGACTTTGGGAAAATGGGAGATACTTGAAAGAGGCATTAAGAGGTGGGACAGGAATCAGGGGTTGAGGAACAGTGGGCAGTATTTAAAATGGGGATTGCAAGAACAACAGAATTATGCATTAAGCAGGTTAGAAGAGGAAAAGGAAGAGGAGACCATTATGGTTTCCAAAAGAGGTAGCAAAGAAAGTGAAAAGCCAAAAGGTGCATTCAGGCAATACAAAAACACAGGCAGAAGGGGATAGGAGAAGTACCAGGAGAAGCAAAGGGAGGTAGGAGGTCAGTAAGGAAGCCAAAGCTCAGACAGAAGAACACATTGCAAAATCAGTGGGTAAAGGGACAAAACCTTTTACAGGTACATAAGTGAAAAAGAAAGACAAGGGAGGGATAGTGAGACTGAAGAGGAGGATGGGAGCCGCTTGGAGGATGACAACAGTAAAGCTGACATATTGAACAGGTATTTCTGCTACGTCTTTACTGAGGAAGAGGGAGTAATGGGTCTATGAAGAAGGAGTACAAGGGGTGAGAATGGTGCAGAAATGGACTGCAAGTCCTTTGAGAAAGGGTCCTGAAGGAACTGGAAGTAATAGAGTTGATAAGCAAGCGGGCCAGATGGAGTGCAGCCCAGGGGTCCTTAAAGAAGTAAAGAGGTGGTGGCTGAACCTCTGGCTATCCTGTTTAGCTGATCACTGGAAACAGGGAGGTACCCAAGACTGGAGGACAGCAGATGTAGTCCCTTATACAAAGTGGGTACAAAGAGGAAGCAGGGAACTACAGACCAGTCAGCCTCACCTCGGTAGTGGGAAGATCATGGAAGCACTACTGAAGGAGAGATTGGTGGAATATCTGGTTGTCAATGGACTACAGGACCCAAGGCAGCATGGTTTCACCAGGGGAGGTCACGTCAGACCAACCTCGTTGACTTTTTGACTGGGTGACTAGGGAGGTGGATCAGGGAGGGCAGTGGACATGGCCTATCTGGACTTCAGCAAGGCCTTTGACACTGTGCACATAGAAGACTATTACACAAACTGGGGAATATGGGTGTGGGCAGGACAGTAGTGTGGTGGGTAGGTAACTGGCTGGGTGGCAGGACACAGAGGGTGGTGGTAAATGGCTGTCCTCCACAGAGGAAGAGTGACCAGTTGGGTACCACAGGGATCAGTGCTGGGACGGTCCTATTCAACATCTTCATCAGTGACATTACGTGGGATCTAGAAGGCAGAATTTCACTGTTCAAAGATGACACAAAGCTCTGTAACAGAGTAGACACACCAGAGGGTGTAGACAGAATGAGAAGCGACCTGCAGAAACTTGAAGAATGGTCAAGGGTTTGGCAGTTGAAATTCAATGCAAAGAAGTGCAAGATAATGCATATGGGGCACAAAAACCCTGGCACAATATATCAGTTGGGGGTGAGGATATAGCATGCACCAAGCAGGAAGGGATCTTGGGGTTGTCATCTCGATGACCTCAAGGTAGGGAAACAATGTGACAAGGCAGCAGGTAAAGCAAATAGGATGCTGGGATGTATAGAGCAGGGCATCACCAGCAGGAAAAGGGAGGTCATAAATTCCGCTATACAAGACACTAGTGAGGCCCCACCCAGAGTACAGTGTACAGTTCTGGAGACCATACCACGTAAGGACATGGGACAGGGAGAGAAGGTTCAGAGAGGGCAACAAGATGGTGCATGGATTGCTATCACAAGTCCTATGAAGACAGGTTGAAGGAACTGAACATGTACTCCCTGGAGGAAGGAGGGAGGGGATATGATAGAGACATACAAGTATCTTACAGGGAGGAACAGGGTGCAGGAAAACACTATTTTAAGCGAAAAGATGTTCCAGGACTAGAGGGCATGGGATGAAGTTGGAGGAGGACGATTCAGAGGAAACATGAAGAATTTCTTCACAGAGCAGGTGGTGGACAAGTGAAACACCCTGCCAGAGGAAGTGGTGGGGGCTGAAACAATCATGGGATTTAAGAATGCATGGGATAGACATAAAGGAATTCTAGAGGTCGGGGTAAGGGGAAACAGACTTCTAGGAAAACAAACTAAACTTACAAGCTCAAATGGGCAGACTGGGTGGGCCATAGGCCCTTATCTGCCGACACTGTCTATGTATCTATGTATCTATGATTCTGTGAGGGTGAGATGATAAAATCCAATTGATGAGCAAGTGATTAGTAGAGTTGGGGTTGTATCTGGAGAGTTTGTGTAGCAGTTGGGAGAGTTGAAGAGATTTGACTTGGTTGAGTATGGCTTTGTGAGGTGGGAGAGCTAATCCTTGTTTTTTTTGTCAGCTATTTATTCACCTTCTACCTTGGCCTCTGTCCAGCATGGACACTTGGTCAATGACTCTCCTGTCTATGTGAAGCACTGGTGACCTTTCTTCAGAGGTGGGACCCCACCTCTGCCCGACTAGCCCAACCGCTGGATCTGAGTCCCATGGGGAGGGACCGCTGACTCTCTGGCGCTCTTTCTTATACGTTGGAGGCTAGTAAGCTGGACGGGGTCTGGATCGAATGTCACGAGGTGCTTGGCACTGATGTGGGGTCATGATCTTTGGACCTGCCATCACCTACCAAGGCCAGAGAGGTTTTCCTATTGCTTCCCAGTGGATCAGATGTGCAAGGATGTCCAGCACAGCATAGGCACAGTCCCATACCTGCCTGCAGGATGACAGCCGAATCAACCATGCCCCATACTGTGCACACTGAACAGCTGACCCATTACTGCGTGGGGCCACTAAAGCTGCACAGTGCATACTCTACCCTCCCCAGATTAGGAGACCTGCCAGACAGCAACTTGATGCAGGACCCCACCCCTCCCCCTGATCCCCGACGGCCTGAGTCCATATGAACCCAGGTCACCAGTGTGGTGCAAGGTGTGGCGTCCAGCACCTCAACCCTCTGCACCACTGGGCTGGCTCAAGCTAATCCTTGTTGAAATCAGCAAACAGGATGAGCTCATCAGTGGAGCAGATAAAAGAAATGGAGATTATGCATGTTACCAGGGAGGTAGCTGCTGAAGGGGGGGATAGAAGATGCCAATAAAGATGGGCAGGGAGGAGGTGATTGAGAGGCGGGCAACCAGGAGCTTGTGGGAGGCAGTGCAAGTTTCAGAGTGGGGGACAGAGCAGTTTAAAGGGCTGCAGTAGAAAATGGCCAATCCGTCACCACATTTATCCTGATCCTACTTCAGCAGGGAGTAGTTTGGAATGGTCAGGGTGGAATCTGGGATATTGGTGGATAGCCATGTCTCTGAGATGCAAAGTAAGTTAGGGGAGTGTTGAAGGACCCAGACTCTCAGGGTGTCAATCTTAGGAGCGAGGTTTCTGATGTTGATGTGAAAGATCTGTAAGCCTTTTGCGTTGGAAGGAGAAGACAATATCATGGGGGGGGGGACTGGATTGGGTTCCACATCTCCTGCCAGTAGTAAATGAAGGAGAATAACCGTGTCTTTGCAGACTTGTTGCAACTACAAGATCCTATGGTGGTGGAGGGAGGTGAGAGGATGGATAGCTATCAGGTAATGACTTCATGGTTAAACATTCTGTATGCTAGGAGCTCAGGATAAATGGTGGAAACGTGGGACTGGAGGTCCGAGGTGTGGGTTGAGGTTTTGAGAGGAGAGTGGAAGGGGACTGGTGAATGGTGAGAAAGGTTGGGAGAGTGGGAGCAAAGTAAGTAGAAAAGCAGAAATGATGCCTGGTAGAGAGGGAAGACCAGTTGGGGGAACATAATAAACAACAGGGTCCAGTGTAGGAGAGGAGTAACAGGGTGAATGATGGAGAGAGGGATACAATCTCTGTCAAAGAGCCAATGGGTTGAGGGAGTTAGGGAGAGAAGTGCAGTGGCCACTAGTGGTGAGAGGTAATAGTATGCTAATGGAAAAAAGGGGTGTTTGTAAAATATGTTTGTACCACGTGATCATGTCACATGACCAGCTACTACAAGTCACAGAATAACCAAGGGTGGGCTGGGTGGGGCAGGCGAGACAACACAGCTCCAGAAGATTTTGAGTGAATGAATAACTCCATACCTGCTGCAGTGCACCCAAGGGGACCACCAGCTTGTTGGGCAGTGGATCAGAAAAGGTCTGCAAAACAAAAGGTATAATTTTGAAGGGGGTGTTACACAGGGGGAGGGAGTTGTAACAGGAGAAAGCAGGTGAAGGGAGGGTTATGCAGAGAGAGGGAATGGAGAGAAAACCATGCACAGCTGCAAATCTTGCTAAACTGAAGCACTCAGTTCTGTGCAAATTCCAAAGTTCCTTTTAAAACAAGGTCAGGAATCAGGCATTTTACACGTGTCCTGGGGCTACACCTTTACTATGGGTAGGACTTGAACTGAGCACCGAGCAAACAGTAATTAAGTACAGACAATATAGCAGAGCTGAGCTGGCAGAAAATAGTAAAACAGTAAAGCTGAACATTAAATGCTGTAAACTATATTGGCTAGTCCCAGGATTGCATTGTTAACATGGTTTTACATGCTGGGAGACAAGCTCCATATTAACGAGATGTTCCAATTGGAGTCAGCCTGTACACAGAGTGTTTGAAAGTGGCACCAACTCTGACACTGCTCCAGAGGCTGGTGAGTGAATGAAGAGCTCTGCACCTGCTGCTGAGCACTTGAGGGGACCACCGGCTTGCTGGGCAGTGGATCAGAACAGGGCTGCTGCAGAGTGCCCAAGGGGACCACCAGCTTGCTGGGCAATGGATTAGAAAAAGACTGCTGCAGAGCACCCGAATAATTTGCTGGCTTACTGGGCAGTGGATCAGAAAAGGGCTGCTGCAGAGCAACTGAGGGGATCGCTGGGTTGCTGGGTAGGGGATCAGAAAAGGGATGCTGCAGAGCACCCAAGGGGACTGCCAGCTTGCTGGGCAGTGGATCTGAAAAGGGCTGCTTCAGAGCACCCAAGGGAACAGCCGGCTTGCTTGGCAGTGGATCAGAGAAAGGCTGCTACAGAGCGCCCAAGGGGACTGTTGTCCCAATGCTTCTGAGCATATGCCAAAGCACCAGGGCAAATGCCAATATCTGAAAGGCCAGACTATGCCTTTCAAAGGCCATGATCCAGTGTCAAAACAATCCTAGGCCCAACTCCAATGTTTCACACCACCTTGCCCCCACTATCTCAGCTGCTTTCCTATATTCATTTGCTTCATGCACAGAGGACATCTGCAGGGCTTCCACACCTGAAGCAACTGTTCCAAATGTCATCTTGTTTTCTTTGGGATAATTTATAATCCTAATGTTTCTTTAGCATTCATACAAACTCTTCATGCACCTCTCAAGGGTAGAGCCTCTATAGCAGGGGTTCTTTCAGTTGCAGGGCCATGTCCTACAGCACCTTTATTAGGGATGAAGACTCAGTGAGACAGAAAGAGAGGATAGTATTCACCTTAGTAGTTCAGTGCTGTTTGGCAGGTTCAAGAACATGGTTATGTTTAACAGAAACATTGGTACTGCCCATATGGAGTTAGCACCTTAAGAAGGATGGAGACCCAAGGCTTTTGATCCCCCAAGGTTTCCTCCACAAGGGGATTTCCTTTCCTCCATGCTGAAGGGCATAATATGAATATTTTTTATAAATAGCTTTATAATTAGAGGGATTCCACCATGACTTGAGGTTGGATACCATTCGTTCATCACCTTTATTCCTCATTGTCATTATCAGCCATTCCTTTGCATCTTGCAGAAAGCCATGCCTCAGTCAGTGAATATTTTAATCTCACCTTCAGCTTTAATCTTCTGGGCTCTTTGCCTAAGGTACCTTTAGCCTGATGTTGTTCCTGAGTCACCTTTAGCAGTGAAACCTTCCACAGAAGGATTCGCGTGCTTTCCTAGTACCCTGAAAGTGAAGAAGTCTCAGTTTGGAACAGAGACTGGGAATGGCCAAAACTACATTGCATAAGCATTGAAACACATTTTTGTCATCAAACATCTTCATTTACAAGTATCTTACCAGAACACCATGTTATGTTGCACAAACACTGTTCTGACTATCAACACTTACTTACAGCCTAGTGAATTTCAAAGCTATAGCCTGGGTTCAGTGGTGCAGTGAGTGACACTCAACATTCCCCCACCTTCATGGCTATTTAAGGGTGTTAAAGCTTCCTTAAGGAGCCTGTTCACTTTGCTCCCTCCATTCTTCCCTCCTCCACAGGCTGCTCATCTCCTTCCATAGGAACTCTTTCTCTACAGTACCTTCAACCAAAGAAACCTTCTTGTTCCTACTGCCCATCTAGGCAATGGAAGCATCCTCAACAGGGTTTCTGTGCCTTCCTTGTACCCCCAAGGGGTAGCAGTCCCAGATCAGGACATAGAGCACAAATGGCCACCACCGCTACATTGCATAAGCATTCAAGCAAATTTCTGTCATGCAAGCATCTTCATTTGCATGGATCCTACAAGAGTAACATACTAGGTTGCACAAGGATAAGCACCATCCCATCTACCCATACTTAGTCACTTGCTGACCTGGTGAATTAAATACTACAACCCATAGTGTTATTTCCCATTAGAAATCAATTGGGGAAATGCTGCTGGATGTACACAATACCAAGCTTGATGGTGGAAAGCATAGCTAAGATAAATATCAGCAAGACACCATGGTAGATCCCAGTGTCACCATTCACAGTCAAAAGCAACCATACTACACCCTATTGATTGATACCTAAAACACTGAAAGCAGCCATTGAAATGAAGAACATCTGACCGAGTTGTATGTTTACTGCCTGTTGTTCTAGACTGCTGTCAGTGGGCTGGCTAAGTACCTATCCACATTTCAGTCCCTCCTGTGACATGGGGGAAGGGAGAGATGAGTTTCTAATGTTTATGGCAAGTACTGGATTAGTAGGGTGGGGGAGTGATAAGGGTCATCTCTGCATGCCTTTGTTTACTACATAGACATACAGTAAGATAGGCTACTTGTGTTTTGTATGACTGCAGTCACATCAAGCCTTCCAAGCAGAGCAGCAAGATATGAACTGGATAAATGTATGGAGATAACAGAAGGTAACTGTGGTTGGGATTCTGGAAAAGGGTGAAGATGACATGCAGCAATGCTTCCCTCAGACACTCAATTTATTACACCATGAGGACCCCAGAGTGAAAGTGAGGAAAGCAGAGGATAGTGGATTTTAAAGAGGTGACATTGTGTCCCAGTATGGTTGGGGCAGAAGCTCCTATGACACTGTTCTCAAGCAGTCCATGTATCAGACACATTCACTCAGAAAAGATTTTCAAATGGCAGCCTGTCTCAAAGTACAATTGCATGTAATAATAAATGCAGGTTATTTGCATGCTCTCCCTCCAAACCCAGACATAAGAAAAGTACCTGACCCCTTACATGGGGGTTTGCTCTGGGGCATTCATTGGGAATTGCTTTTGTTTGGGGAAGCAAGTAGCAGTCATTGTGTTGCTTTACTTATACTATGGATTATTTGTTGCCTGTCTAAATCTGAATGTAGCTAAGCTTCTCTCTTTCGCCTGGGCTGACACACTCTTGATATCATAAAAAGATAGGGAACTAAATGAGATTACCATGGTGTGGAAAATATTTTTATATAACACAAATAAAAACAAGCATTTGTCAATGCCGAATGTTGCTTGCTTCTATGTGCTGTTTAGGTATTTGGAAGTCATTGGAGTGTAAATATTGAAAATTTGCGAACTTACGAGCGTGCGTAGGAACTGCGCAACGCACACTCGTAAAACAGTCATTTTTAGGATTTTTTTCACCAAATTTTCAACATAGCCATTTTAAGACCTCTGGTAATGAACAGTGTCACTGTGATTTTGTTAATGTGTCCCATACACTGAGTTCGCACAACGACTGCGCCATTGTGCGCTACCTGGGTGGAAACACGTTTTGGGTGAGATGTGAAAATGACAGCTGTACTACTCATAAGAAGGTGTGTGAAATGGCAATGTCGGAAAATCTGGAGTGGAAATATCAGAACCTGAAACCTTCGAGCATGCGAACCGCGCACGCACGTCGTAAAACAGTCATTTTTAGGAATTTTTTCACCAAATTTTCAACATAGCCATTTTAAGACCTCTGCTCATGAACAGTGTCACTGTGATTTTCTTAATTTGTCCTGTACATTGATTTACGCACACCAACTGTGCCATTCTAGCTACATGGGCAGAAACAATTTGGGTGAGATGTGAAAAATGACAGCTGTACTACTCATAAGAAGGTGTGGTAAAATGGCAATGTTGAAAATCTGGAGTGAAAATATTAAAATTTCGTGAACTTACAAGCCTGCGTAGGAACTGCACAATGCACGCTCGTAAAACAGTCATTTTTTGGAATTTTGGCACCAAATTTTCAACATGGGGTTTTGGGGACCCCTTCTCATGAATGATGTCACTGTCATGGCGGTATTCAGGCCCAAAGGGTGATTTCGCAGTCACTGCGCAGTCACTGTGCGAAATCACCCTTCGGGCCCGAATAACGCCATGACAGTGACATCATTCATGAAAAGGGGTCCCAAAACCCCATGTTGAAAATGGTGCAAATTCTCAAAATAACTGAGATATGCAATAAAGTTGAAACCCCTATCTAGCCCATTATACAGCTTACCGGCATTTCCTCAGTTCGCGGTCGACTTTGAAGAGTGCAGAGCGTGTTCCCGGTCCACCGAAGATCGTCGCGCGAATCCGGAGGTAAGTATGGGGTGAGGGGGTGGGAGAGCTGAGTGCGCAGTGGGTGGGTGCGGGTTGTGGGAGGTGCGGGAGCGCACTGCTGGACCGTTTTGTCTTACAGGTACAAAACAAAAAGATGTCGTGGGACCGTTTGCCCGCTGGGTGGGCTCCCAGCATGGCACAAGGACTTTAGGGGGCATTCAACCGATGGGGGATTGGGCACCCCGTCGGCAAATGACTGATTGCCATGCTGGGGTGGGCTCCCAGCATGGCACCAACTACTGGGGGGAGCGCGCGGCTCAGCCGGCGGGGATTGGGCACCCGTCGGCGCTATACAATGCGTTGCGAGGCGGCGCATGCCTGCGGCTGGGGGAGCTGCGTGAGCAGCTTCTTATCGCTGCTCACTCAAGCATAGCTCCCCCTTTCAACTGTATGCCACTGCATTTGGAGCGTGTCATAGACAACTCCAAAATGCATTGGCTTACAGGGGCCGCGCCTGCCAGGACACTGCCTGAATTAGAGGAGGAGGTGACACACCTCCGAAATCTCCGATGATGGCACTATGTTTTTTGCACATGCGTGCAAGCAACATAAAAATGACAGTTTCAAGTTGGATTAGTTACATTTCCATTGGACAGTTCAAGCCATAAATGTGCAACTAGTTGGAAAACTCATTCAACTTTTGTATTGGTAATTTATCATTTAAAACTCATCTGATGATGGGCCCTACTGCAGAACCAGAGAAGATACATTTAGGGGCACTCGTGGAGCTAGGTAAGGAGTTTTCAGAATGGAGAAGGGTGATTTAAGCAGAACATTGTGTACCCAGATGTGCATCCAGTAACCCAGGCAAGATGTTGTACACTTCCTGTTATATATGAACTTGTGAAAAACTCAAATGGAAGAAGGCTAGATGCCCGTTAAAACCCCTTTACTTGTCAGTGGTAGTACCTGTTTATGTTTTCCTCCTGTAAGTGTACACCCAAGCCTTTCTTTAATGTTTCCTGCATTACTGCATTAGCTACAGACTCATGTGAGTTCAAAATTCCCACCACTCTCTTAAAGAAATAGTAGTTCATTCTACCCTCTATAGATATTTCCCCTTGAAGTTGTTTTTGGCTCCTCAAGTTGTACTCTTGTTTACGTTTATATTTAGTCCCAGTTCTTTAGACAACTAGGGATTTTTAAGTGCCTGTAAACAGCACGCAAGTCTCCTTTTATTTTCAGCTGCTCCAAACCAAGCCAGTTCAGTGTACAAAGTCTTCATATTGCATTGTGCCTTTGCCAGTAGTCCTTCTTTTTGCTCTTCACTGAACCCTCTTCCACCTGTTTACATCCTTCTCCAAGATGACTTTCAGATCTGGCAACAGTCTTCGAAATGAGGCCTTAATATGCCTTTCATACAGTAATGGCATTATAACTTTCCTGGATCTGTTTACAAAGTTTCTGTTGCTACAACTGAGTATTTGGTTGCCTTTCTCGAACATAATTCACACTGGTGACCCTGTTTGAAATCTGTGGTTATTATTACCACAAGGTCTCTCTTCTCCTTACTGTTCTTTAATTCAGAGCCATTTACTGTATATAGTACCTTACCCGCCTGTTTTTTTTCCCTAAATATAGCAGTGTGTGCTTTCCTGCATTAAACTTTCTGGTTCAAATATTTAGCCACTCAGCCATCTTTCTTAAGTCCCTATGAGTACTTCTTATTCCTTCATCACTGTCTGCTGGCTGTTCATTCTAATTTTGTACTATCAGCACATTTTTCAACCCAGTTTCCTCACTAAGTCAATTGATGTGTATGTTACACAATAGTGGTCCCAGTCTGATGTCTGTGGGACTCCACTAGTTCTGTCACCTTCTTTTGATTCAAACCCATTTATTTTTAAGCAATAAGGCATGACCAAGGGTTATGTTACTGGTCTGTTAATCACCTTCTAGGGGTGTAATGTGGCACGAGGCATAGCCGAGTGCCACATGCCCCTAGAGGGTGATTAACCGTCCATTAACATAACCCCTGGGAGTGCCTTATTGCTTTTATAATGAAATGTTTTTAAACAGTGTTAAATCTTGTTCAGAATATGGTTAAGCTGTACATGTATGTTAATACAAGATTAACATAAGGCTGTTAGAATGTTTATAGTCACTCAGAAAGCTTCATTTCTTGGAGCCTTTTTATAATTATACTTAACCTTAGCAGTGTCAGTGGCTCAGTAGGTAGCACACTTGCCTCTGAGGCTGGGAGATCAGAGGGCTGTGGGTCCAGTTCCCATATCTGGCACTTGGGTTAATATCCCAGTACTGACACTGTCGTGCAGGATGAGAGGGGTGCTGCACTTCTGAGGTGCCGTCTTTCGGACGAAACGTTAAAACTGAGGTCCCATCTACCTATTCAGGTGGATGTTAAAGATCCCACGGCACTTATCGAAAAGTGTAGGGGAATTTTTTTTATTGTAATCTGAACAAAATTATAACAAAATATATACAAATCAATTTTACATCATACATAGCCCTAAAAAGGAAGGAAACAAACATAAATAAGTATTAATTCATACAATAACCTTGAACATAAGAGAAACAATATAACCCACCCTCCCTTCCCCACTATAAAAGTAGGGGAACATTTTTTCAAATCCAAACAAGACATTCACAAGTCAGTATTCCATCAGACAAATCGTACAAAAGAAAGATATAAAAAAACAAAAAACAAAGTATTAATTCATACAACAAACTTTAGAAAAGCAATTAAGACCACTCCTTCCCCTTCTCTATTATAAAAATAGGATTTATTACAATCTAAAACAAAACATAGCAAAATCATACAAATCAAGAAATTCGTATATATAATCATAGAATAGAAAAAGGATCAAAAACATAATTTAAAGCCAATCAAAATACATCCAATAATTCTCCCAATCAACTAGAGAAAATATAAAAAATTCCCTGGCCCAGATATTCAAACTGCACCATTTTGTGGCGCAAGCCCCTGCGCCGCTCAAAATAGTTGTGCAGGGGTGTGGCCAGGGCGATATTCAATGGAGTTGTGCTATGGCACAACTTCTTTGAATATCGCCACCTGGCCACACCCACTGTGCATGGCGCAGTGGAACTGCACCAGCACAAGTGGTCAGAATGGAGCATTGAGATGCGGTGGTGCAAGTTCCATTGCGCCATGCACAGCACCTGCGATATTCAATGGGTGACATGCAAATGGGGCCATAATCTATGCAAGGCGCCCGGGGGGCCATTTGCATCTGATTACAGCCCCATTTGCATGCCATTAGCATGCAGATGCGCCAATCCCCGATGACTTGCGCCTGGCACCCTGCCAGGCAGCAGCCGTCGGGACCGATGCTCCCTGCAGCCGGATTGCATTACATCCCGTAAGGGACAATGCAGACTCAATCCCTGGTGGTCAGTGGACCCGAGTAGCCCAATCACGGGCAAAACAGTATCCCCACCTCCCTGAGTAGCCCAATCACGGCATAACCGCAGGCCCCCATTAGTCTGATCGCGGGCATCAGATCCCCCAAAAGCCCAATATCCCTGTTGGTCCAGTGGACTGAGCGTAGCCCGATCACGGCGGCATTCCTCACCCCAAGTATGAAATCCTGGTGATCTGGTAGGGCCCCACCCCACCGCCCACGGATCCCCACCACCCGCTCCCCGTCAGCCAGCGTGGCAGCACCCACCACCTGCCGCCCGCCACCCACCGACTGACAGCTTGGTAGGGCTGCATGCCCATTGGTTCAAGCATGAGCCAATGGTCATGCAGCCCATACTATACAAGTCATTCCAGATATGTGAATGAATTCATTCACATATCTGGACTGACTTACACGGTATAGAGCTGCATGCCCGATGGCTCATGCCTGAACCAATGGGCATGGCAGACCTACCAAGCTGTCGTCGGCGGTATGGAACGCGGCAGACTGGTGGGTGCCGCCTCCCGCTGGCTGATGGGGGTGTGAGCTTCATGGGCGGGTGGGTGGGGGACCACTAGATCACCAGGGATTTCATACTTGGGGGTGTGAGGATGCCGCCCATGATCAGGCTCCGTTCGGTCCACTGGACCACCAAAATGAGCTTTTGGGGAGGGGAATCTGATGCCCGTGATCGGGCTAATGGGAGCCTATAAGGTTATACCCACGATCGGGCTACTCGGCGGAGGGTGGAGGAGTTATGCCCATGATCGGGCTACTCGGGGGTGGGGAACACTGTTCTGCCCATGATCGGGCTACTCTTGGATGGGGGACACTGTTCTGCCCATGATCGGGCTACTCGGGGGTGGGGAGACACTGTTCTGCCCTATGATTGGAGCTACTCAGGGGGGTGGGGACACTGTTCTGCCCACGGTCGGGCTACTTGGTGGGTGGGGACACTTCTGCTTGATCGGGGAACATGGGGGTGCCGCCAGAGTCGGCAGGAACAAGTCGAGGGCCACCCACAGGTGGCAGCTGCTGTGTTGCACCCTGCAATGCGGCAGCTCACCTGTGGGTGGCCTCGACTTGTTCTTTTGGGGCGTAACTTTGTGCAGGCGCAGGTAGGTTTTGCGCTCGCATAACTCTGCATGGCCCGGCTGAATATCGGCTGTGCAGTTTATGCATGGTTCCTCCCCCTTCGGTTGCTCATGCCTTCATTATCATTGTGCTGTTGCTCAGCATGATTTTGGGGGTGCAACTGCCTCCTGCTGAATATCGCAGAATGGTGCATTTCAGACTTGCGCAGGCGCAACCCTATTGCGCATGGCTCAACTCTTTTGAATATCTGGGCCCCTATGTTTAAATGCTTTTAATGCGGTAAATATGAGAAAATAAAGTTCCCCTCCTGAAATCTCCATTTGTTGAAGTGCCAATTTACACCGTCCTATCCATATCCAATAAAGAAAGTGTACCATAATCATACGTAAAGTACTATGAGGAATAAATCTTTGTGAAGCTGGAATAATACCATAGAACAATAATCTCTTATCCAGAGGAAAGTCAATTTTCCAGGTACCTAAATTAGCAATCAAATCCCAAAATTGTTTAATATAGGGGCATTCAAAGTATAAATGAGTCATAGTCTCAATACATTGTACATAGGTATCTCTTGGACAATAATGATCCTGGAGCTGCTTATGCTTATGATTCCCTCTTACATTTAACGTACCATGGATTGCCAACCATACCATATCCCACATTTTCTCTGGGATCCTAACATCCAGAAGTAAAGTAGAAATTGAAGTTTGATCTCCCACTGAGAAACTTGCGAAAGGGTAGTCCATAAAACATTCCTGAATAATATCTTCATACAGAATTTTCCTAGGAAATTTCAAAACCGAATCAAATGTCACCTTCCATTGTTTCACTTTATCAAAAACTCCAGCCCACTGGCTGTCCAGTCTGGGGCAGCGTTTATTTTTATGTAAAAAAACATTCGTACTCCACTCCAACATTACACCCTGTAATTTCGGTAAGCTCCAAATTACCCATAATTTTGGTGAAGGTTTTGTTAAATGAAACAAATTATTGTATACCAAAATCATAAAAAAAATACCAGCAGATTAAGCATATGAAGACTTCCTTCCCTAATGGATTTATAAAGTACATTGTGCTTAACGGGATTTAAATGACTACCCCAAACACAAGAAAAAAAACATGCCAATAATTTTGTTTCCAAAGACCAAGGTAAAGGAAACACTGTACCTATAAACAATAATAATGGAACTAAAAAATAATTAATTAAATAAATTCTCTTTTTTTTTTGACAATTTCCATACATTCCAACGAGCTACCTTATCCATCCCTCTTTTTAATGCCCTATTCCAGTTATCTTTGGCCAAATTCTCATGGCTGAAATAAATACCCAAAATCTTACTAGGTTGTTTAGTAATGGGAATACCCCTTATCTCTAGGATTGGGTCTTCAAAACCCTGAATAGCCAAACAAATAGATTTTTGAGGGTTCAAACGCACTCCAATAACAGACCCTATATTCTGAATTACATCATGTGCCCTCAAAAGAGACACATCATCCTGTGCTAACAAACAAATATCGTCTGCATAGGCAATAACTTTAACATTCTGTGCTACATCAGAACCCAAACCCTTAACTAAAGGCGACCTTTGTAAAAGCCTAAGCATTGGGTCAATACAAAAAACATACAACAAAGGGATTAATGGATACCCTTGATGTACCCCTTTCAAAATCTTACAAGGATTACCAATATACCCATTCTCATATGGTCTCACAAAAGCTAAAGCATAACATAGGCAAATCCACTGAATAAATGTCTCAGGAATCCCATAAGAATGTAAACACTGCCATAAAAATTGATGTGAAACATTATCAAATGCTTTGGCCTAATCTAAACTAAACACAAAACCCTCTTCTAACCCAGAAGTTGCCGTAGTCCTCCCACTCTCCATAATTTCTCTTAATAAACATAACGCATCTGTAATACTTCTACTTGGTATCCCACAAAACTGTGTCGGATGTATCAAAAAGTCCATTACGACAGCTAATCTATTTCCCAATAATTTAGCTAATATTTTAAAATCAACATTTAATAAAGTAATCGGACGCCAGTTCGTAATATCTGACACCTGTCCTGTTTTAAATAAAAAAATCAAAAGCCCTTCATACATCTGTATCGGTAGACAAGAATCGCTCAACATAAAATTATAAATAGCCAAAAGTTCTACCGGCATATAGTCCCATAGCAGTTTATATAATTCTCCAGGCAAACCATCAGAACCTGGGGAAACGTTTGGTTTTCGAGACATAATAACTTTTTGTAATTCTACTGAAGAAAAAGGAGCTATTAATTTATCAGATTGTTCTACCATTAACTGTGGTAAGTCAGCTGCCTGTAACACCATAGACATATTATAAGGATTTAACAGCAACTCCCCATACGTTTTAGTAAGAAAAGATTCCAAATACTCCATAACGGCCATATTATCAGCAAGTAACTCTCCCTGTACATTTAGCAAATTAACAAAACCCTTTTTCTCCCTCCTATTCTGACAGTCAGTAAACAGATTTGTTTGATCCACTCTCCCTTGTGTCCCAAAGGATTGTTCCTTCTGCAAGGATACCAATTTATTATATTGATACAAGGACATCTCAGTACGAATTAAGTTAATTTCATTACTAAAATCCTGACTTCTAACAGTTTGAGCAGACAATAAATGATACAATTGTTTCCTAAGCTCCAAATATTTTGCATTCAATGATGTGGCCTGTGTTTTAGTCTTAAACTGAAAATACTGTGTAAGACACTGTTTTACATCATTCCACCACTGACTAAGCTCACCCTCATATAACATTATAGTGGAGCATTTGTCAGACAGAATCATTTGTAAATCATTTCTAACATCCTGTTTTAACAATAAAGATGTGTTTAGCATCCAAAAACCCGGCCCAGACACTCTTGGGAGGGGGGGGGATTGCAATGTGAATTCCTATCAACATGTGGTCAGAAGTTTCAATAGGTAACGTATAAGTGAAACAAATTCCAGCCATTTTCTTTATGAAAACATAATCTATTCTGGATGATAAAGTCCCTCTATAATAGGTAGGCTTAACCTTATAACCTCCCTTTAGATGTGCATCTTGCAAACCCGCCTGAGAAACCATTTTAATCAAAAAAGTTTTGTCATAATACTGTTTACTACCGGGATGTTTCTGTTGAAAATTAACATTGAAATCGCCCCTAAGAATATTTGCCTACTAGTATGCAAAAATGGCTGGAATTTTAACATCAACTCTATCCACTGAGGGCTGTAAATATTATTCAGACAACAAGAAAAAGAATCAATTTCTACATCCAACAAAAGTGCTCTACCAGGCTCTATATCTACTATCCTAAATACCCGAACAACACATTTCACAAAAACAATGCCCACACCACAACACAAATCAGGACCAATAGACCAGTATGAAGGTCCCCAAATCCAGTCTTTTGTGGCAAAATGTATATCCGACAGCGTATGAAACCTAGTATCCTGTAAAAAGATTATCTCATACTGCAAATGTTGTAAAATGGAAAAAGTAGTAGCCTGTCTAACAGGTGACTTCAGACTATTGGCATTTAAACTAGCCAATTTAATATTAACAGGTTCAGGGTGTTTTTTTTTCAAACGAACACTAGACCTTGTCTGTCTAGAGGGTAAAACAGGTGGGTCAGATGGCTTCCCATCAACTTTGGTATTGTCCTTCTCTCCTTGTGAGGAAAGAGGTTCTGAAGCCAGATCCATAGGTTGTTCTTCTTCAACTCTGTCACCCCAGGAAGAGAACACAGAAAAACGGTTCGAAAGAGGTAACAGGGACAATGGCCCGATTCAGAACAGTACCAGAGTCACCTTCTATGGTTGCATCAGAGGTCAAAGTAGGGTCGTCCATGTCTGGGGATAGACATAGCACAGTGTCTATATCATTTCCCTTAACAGAATGAGAAACTGGAACCAAATAATCTTTAGGATTGACTCCACAAGTCTTTTGCTGGTGTTCAATAACCAACACAGCACAACCTGGGGGGGGAGGGGGAAAGAAGAAAGGTTTCTTACAGAGTTTTAGAAACCTCAGAAACCTGCCGACCTCCCACCACTGCTGAAGTGGGGAAGTAGTAGCACCTGCAGGTCGAGAAAATGGAGGAACAGACCTTGGTATTCCCCCCAGGCCTCCACCTCCACCCCTTCCTCTACCTCTTCTCCTAGCAGGCATTGAAAAATCAATACCACCTTCCTCATTTCTAGAAAAGGAATGCCTGGTCCATGAAAGCAAAACATCATGATCAGAGGCCTCCTCTGAGTTTCGAGCAGCCGAAGGGCAATCCTGGAAAGCATGCTCGTCATCCCCACAAAGATTACACACAGGGGAAGCTGAACACGGCATTGCTGTGTGTCCTAATGTGCCACAATGAAAACATCTCACGTTATCACAATCCGTGTTTAGGTGTGATAATGATCTGCACCGATAACAACTCATTGGCTGTCCAGCATAAAAAAGGATTCCTCTGTCTGGACCCAAGAAAAAAGAACTTGGAAGGTGTTGAATACCATGTGCAGATTGGTTCAACTGAACCCTAAAAGTCCACCCCCCCGGTCCAAAAACCATTGTCATCCATTATAGGACAAGGAAGATCAAATATAGTACATTGTTTCTCCAACCAGAATATTATATCCTTGATATCTACACCTTCATTCCTAAACAACAGCATAATTGTCTTAATGGTTGGCTTAGTAATGGGTATGGCTAAAAAATCTTTCCAGTCTGCAGTTTCTTTTACCCCATAATATAACCTCCAAAACTTGTTAAGAGAAGCCATAGTACAAAAGCTAACATCATACATATGATCACCCGGTGCATGGATAAATGCATACACCTCAGCAGGTGTAAATCCCATAGAATCCATCAATAGCGTTTTACCAACCCACAGTCTATCAGGCATTATTGGGGCTAAACCTTTATACTGAAGGCACACCAAAAATCTCCTTTTAGCAGCAGTAATAGGCGTTTGGAATAGCCCTGCATAGGTATTAGGACGTCTACCTCCCAGAGACATCTCGGACTTTTTTTTTCTTCCATGGCCTTACCTGCAAGCTCCTGCCCTATCCCCACATTGCTCTGTTCCCCTTGTGCAATGCTGTCCCCACCTGAAGCAGTTCCCAAAGCAGAATCCCTTCCCAGAGACTCCTCAAGCACCACGCCATTACCCGGAAACACGCGAGGCTCGGCGTCTGGCACAGCTACCGAATTACCATCCACAGCCACATTGAGAACTTGTTCCAATGGGAAAGTTTCACCTCTTTTATCAACATCCCCAACAGTAGGCACCAATACAGGTAATGAAGTTATATTTTTTCTAGTGTTTGGGGAACCGGGGATACGAATAGCAGGATCAGGTAGCCAGAGTCCATTAGTAAACACCCAGTCCACTTGATCGAGCGCCTTACCTGGAGTCCAATCCGATGAAGTGCTCTCAAAACACATATCCTGAGATGTGCTCTCCTCATCTGGTTGATCAAAAACATTAGCAGGTTCCGGTTGAGGTGCAGGTTCCGAGCCCCTTCCCCCCAGGCAAACATTTACTTACGTCCTGTTGAGGACTAGCCATAGACCGTTTTCTTTTCTTTCATTCTTCCTCAAGCTGTGACTCACCCTTTAAAAATTCCTGTTCCGCTGCTGACAACATGAGTAATAGCTGTTGTTTTTCTTGAATAAGTCTGCCCATAGCAGCACCTCATCCTCGGTGATATCCTCCTCTTCATTATGGTCAGAAGTTGGTATAACAGAACACGAATCCACACTTTCCGCAGGCACATGAGAGAGATCCTCAGTCTCCACCAGACCAGGCTTTATACGTCCCGCAGCATGTCCTTCACCCTCCACGTCCAGAAGCAAACTGGGATCCTCCATCCCTGCAGACAGACAGACAGCGCCACCTGCCTACAGAGTAGGGGAATTTCCCCAGTGTCCTGGCCAAATTTCCCTCATTCACTAAAAATACCACCAACAGCTTAATCTGGTTCAAAGTCAGTTGGCATTCATCTGTATCCCCCTTCCCTGGGTCATGCCTGAAAATAGGCAGGATTTGTCTAGTGCACTTACCCAGTCAACAAAAACTAAACAAAAAAAAAACTTCTACTTCCTGGCCAATTACTTGCCCAGTTCAGAGTTTTTCAACTACAGTAATCATGATGGAGTCCAGTATGATAATTCCATGCGTCATTCCATGTTGAAAGTTTACTAGAAGCCAAGAAAATTATGTTGGCTGGTATTCCCCCTCTATATATTTGATAACAGGCTTGTTGAACAACAGCAACTTTGTCAAACATGATTTTTGTTGGTGAAGTCATGCTGAGCTGTATCTCTGTACCCCAGCTCATAAAGATCTTCCTCAGTTTTATCTCTTAAGAAGAATTCCCTCATCTTACCAAGAATAACAATTAGGTTGATTGGTCTGTAGTTAACCAAAATTACCCATACCCACTTATTTGAACAGTGGTATCACTGTAGCCTTTCTTCAGTCCTTAGGTACTTCCCCCATCTCTTAAGGTGAGATAAATGACTTGGTTATCTGTTCCAGTAATTTCCTAGCCAAATTGATAAATCATCAATCTTGTTTTTTGAAGGTCACTCATGACTGATCCTTGTTAATCATCCAGTGTTTCCATGTGATCATCAAAGGAGTTCATGATCTAAGATCAACATCTAGATCATAATTTAATTATCAAACATGCGGCTTTCAAATCATCGGCTGATGACTGATTTTTGTAAGCCTAAATCAACATGATGTTTTTTGATGATCTGTGGATGATCAAATGATGATTACTGATGATTATATTAGTTCTGTATTGTAGGACTGCAATTCACATGAGTAATACTTATCCCACATCTGACACTTGGGTTGTCAGAGGGCTGTGGGTTTAATTCCCACACATGGCACATGGGTTAATATCCCAATACTGACACTGTAGTGCAGCATGAGGGGGTGCTGCACTTCTGAGGTGCCATCTTTCAGATGAGATGTTAAACCGAGGTCCCAGCTGCCTGTTCTGATGGTAGTGCAGGTGGATGTTAAAGATCCCATGGCACTTCTCGAAAACAGTAGGGGAATTTCTATTAGAAAAAGGACTACAGACAAAAAATAGTAACAGCACATCAATCCATACATGTTACTTTACATCCAGAGGAAAAATAAAAACATAGAAGAGGATAACAAAATAAAAAAATCTTAAGGGCTATAACCCTTACAATTGAATATACAATTTTTCAAAATCATTGTTTTTTATCCATAATGATTCAAGAGGGCTTAGCCCATTTTTCACAGTTGATCCATAATAGCTTCAGTTTTTCATCCTTACATATCTTGGCATCCGTTGCCCACAATTTCTGTAGTGAGATACTTATATTCCTGAATCTTTCTGTGTAAACAACCTGTCTCTGCTGTGTTACCCACACACAGCGAGTTTGCCAGATGTTAATACCTAACAATGGATATTATTATGTACACAGTTGCTGGGCAATACCACCTCCACCTTCCCCCAAAATCTCCATATATTAATGTGTCATAGGTTAAGTTGCAGAGCAGAGGCTCGCCCCATTATTTTGCCAAAACCTTCCAAAATAGCTTGACATATTTGCATCCTAGAAATATACAGGATTGTCTATGGGGAGTCATTCACAACAAGGATATTCTTGATCGAGAGGTCTCCATGGCAATGCTAGACCTCGAGAGCGAAGCTCGAGAGGTTGTCAGTTGACATGGAGACCTCGAGATCAGAGAATATCCTTGTCTAAATGACTCACCATAGACAATCTTTTATTGCATGGTGAGCCCAGATGTTTTTAGTGGTATAAGTAACAATTTCTTGGCTTGGATTATTCAGTGCCACTTGTTTCTTCCATTCCTCGTCTGTTGTCACAGCCGAGGTCCAACATCGCACATGTGCGAATCCATTCGATCTTGTTGTGCTGCACCAGTGACGTACTCAGTGGAGCACAACAAGTTCATGACGCACTGAGTGCAGCACAGCAACGCAGTTCCAGGCATGGATTTCCATGCGGAACAGCGTTCTACCATACACTATCAGTGTTCTTGTGTTTCTAGTACCGGTGTGCATGTGTGTCTTAAGCAATACCTGTCTTGAACCTGTTTGTGTTTGTAACTGTTCCTGATGCTTAGTTTGCCATGCAAACTGTGCCAAACTGAATCCCATACAAAGTCAGGCAGTCTTTTTGATTTTAACATATATTTTCTTTCCTTCTGTATTATATACATATATATTTCTTTCCTGCCTTTAACCAGTAGGTCCATGCTAGAGATGCCTAATTTTTTTTTTACACTTTCCTTTTTTTATCCCACCTTACTGCCCCCTCTTTCCACTCCTTCAGACCTCTGATCATCCTTGAGGTCTGTCCCAATGGATCTGCCCCTAGAGTGCCAGGCTTACTCCTTTATTCCTCCTACCTTACTCCTTCTCCTTGGTGTGCCTGCACAATGGGGTCTGTCCTGCGGGTAGACGATCCGAGGTGGACCGGTCATCATCTTGTCCCGAGGTTTTTTTTTCCTGTTTTCTCCCCCATAGTCCCTCCTTACCCTGAGGGCAATGGCATGTAAGACTGATGTCCAATCATACAGCATGCTGGCGCACACCACAGACAAATGCCCATAGCATCCTCCCCTCCGCGGCTCTCAAAAGGCCGCCTGTGCACTGATGCCCTTGCTTCAACCGGCACAGGTGCATCCGGTGTGCAAGACACCCCAGGATCCCACCCCTGGAGGAGGAGAGCATCCATTGGGATGCTCAATCCTCCTTCCTCCTCCGACCCCCAGTGACCCTGAGTCCATTCCTGAACCCAAGTTGTGGGCGTGGTGCGAGGTGTGTCTTCCAGCGCCTCAACCCTCAGCACCACCGGGCCAGTAGAAATACCTAATTTAATGAGATACTTAAGCTGTTCCAGCCCATATTTGTGAAGCTCAGGGATACTATGTAGTAGCCTTGTTTTTTTCTGCTCCCAGGCTGCTGAACTGGGTCTGAGCCAATATCCTACTAAGCTTTTCCATAGTCTGTCCTCTGGCTTTAGGGCATTGCTGACATTGTGGGACAAGAAAATACTGCTGAAAAAGGCCCCCAGAATTATCATATCTAGACCATCTTCTTCTATTTTCCTATAGGTAATTTCTCTTTTGACTGGATTTAAACGGTTACCCCAAAGTGCCTGAAAAAAGATGCTAAATAGCAAAACTAGTAAAGATTGTGAGGGAGGAAAAATGTAGCTGATATACCAAAAAAAAAACTGGAACTAAGAGAGTTTTTATTAATAAAATTATTTTCTTTTTTGATATTTGCTGCTGTCTCCCTAGGCTAACCAACTTATTGGCTCTTTGAAGGCCTGCTTCCCAATTCTGCTGTGCCATCTCTTCCCCTCCAAACATAACACCTAGTATGGTAATTTCCCCTTTAATTACATCTATGCCAGCATATGTGTCCCTTTCAGGTCATGGGGCATCACCCAGAACCACACATTTACTTTTATTGTAATCAATGCTAGAACCTGACATACTAGTGAAGCTATGGAAGATTTCCACCAACTTAACTTCTTTTACACTAGGATCTATGCAGAGCACCAGATCATTTGCATATGCTAGCATTTTGATAGCAGGGGATGATGCAGTCAGACTCAGCCCTGTAACCTGCTGACAGTGCTCTGTTCTCCTCAAGAGGACATCCACACAAAATACATAAAGCAGCAGACTAAGTGGACAGCCCTGATGTACACCTTTCTAACACTGACTTTTTCCCCTATCCACCAGTTAATATTGGGGATAAGGGAAACATTATCATACATTAACTTGATCCAGTCCACAAATTTATCAGATAATCCATATGCTTTAAGTACTTTGTACAAAAACTGGTGTGAAATCTTATCAAAAGCTTCTTGTTGGTCTAAACCAAGCATATAGCCTTGCAAGTCCTTGTTCTCTGCTTTGAAAAATATTTCCCTGAGTATTATTAAGTTATCGTACTGGCGTCTGTTAGGTATAGCACAGAGTTGGAAGGGACTGATTGCCTTGTTTGCTATAGACACCAATCTATTTAACAGAATTCTACTTAGGATCTTTAAGTTTGTGTTCAACAGGCTTAAGGGCCTCCAACTGTATAATATTTCCTTCTCTCCTTTTTTATACAATAAAACCAAAGTGGCCACATTCATAGATTTTGCCAGGTTGCCTTCTTGTAACATGCCATTCAGAACTATTTCCAGGGCTGGGGCAAGTTCTTCACTAAAGGACTTCTAGAATTCTATTCCAATTCCATCAATCCCTGGGGCAGAATTATTTTTGAGGCCAATCATGGCATTTTTACTTCTTCAACTGAAATTGGTGTTACTAAAAAAGTTTTATCTTCCTCTGAGATTTGTGGAGGACCCTCAAGCATGTCGCACTGTTCTGTTATGGGGGGGAGCGTGCTCAAATAGTTCTCTTAAATGTATACCTACCTGCTTAAGTATGTCTTTTGGGGAGGTAATCACTTGTCCAGTTTGAGTTTTAAGCCCAGAGATTATTCTGTGGTCTAGTCTGTCACTGCATCCTTTAAAAGGATCCATAGAGCCTTTCTTCATGTTGGTTCCGAATCTAAGCTTTTGCTCTAAAGATTTTGCCCTGTCATACTGCAGTTTAAATATTTCTTTTTTTATTTCCACTATTCAAGTTCCATAGTCTCATCTTGAAGTTTCAGTTAATGAAATAAGTTTCTGCAACTCTGCCCTAAATTGTAGGTAGGAAATATACTTTCCTATAGTTGCACCATTGGTCATTTTCTGAAAAACATATTTTGAGGAAATTTTTGTCTCTTCCCACCAGGTGGCAGCATCTTCGTAAGTTTCAGTTACTAACAGCCTAGCCAACCATTCTCCCTTCCAGGCTGCTCTTATATGGTTGTCACTTAACACTAAGTTGTTTAATCTCCAGTTATTTTTCCTGCACCTCGGTGTGTTTTTCCAACTAGTGTTGAGAATAACTGACCTATGGTCAGAAAACTCCCAGGCTAAGACTTCTATTTTTGTAACAGTCAAAGTTGCTGAAATAAATGCAAAATCTATTCTTGTTGATAGTTGCCCTCTAAAGTGAGTGTTACCCCCTTTAGGGAAAATTTGTCTGTAGGAGTCAAGTAGTTTGGCACCATTAATAATGCTATTCAAAGCCGTTGCGTCGCAGAAGAGCTTGTCTGTTTTTAAATCCTGTCAGATTTGTCTAATCCACAATTGAAATCACTTGCCCAGATCAATAATCTGGATGTAAATAGAAATGGTTGAATTTGCCTGAAGAAAGCAGCCCTAAGGCCTTTGTTTGGGGAGCATAAATGGAGGTAATTCTGAACCTTTCTGAGCAGTATGTGAAACCTAACATTAAAGCTCTGCCAGGTTCTACATCCACTATCCTAGAGACTTTGATGTTTGAATTATTTAATAAAATCCCTACCCCATCACAAGATTCTTGGCCTATTGACCAGAAGGCAGGCCCACGTGCCCAAAGTTTCAGTGCTTGCTGAAGTTCTAGGCTAGTCTTAATCCTAGTATCTTACAAGCAGTAGATGTCACATTTCTCTTGTGTCAATGAACTTAACACTGTGACCATTCTCGCATGACTTTTTATACAGTTGACATTGATGGTCAGAGTGGTAAGTGAGCTCACAGGCATTTTAAGACACAAGGGAGAGCATTAGAACCTAAAACATCAAGGAATTTTTCCACACCTTCTTCGCCTAATTCGTTGGGGAAATATGGACGCTACCCTCCCCCCTTTTGGTATCGGAGGTGGCCTCCATAATGATGGAGGTCACTGAGGAGGAGTCGGAGATTTCACCCCCAGATTCATCCTCCGATTTATCTGTGACTAAAGCAGAAAATTTGTTCCCCTTTTTCCATGATTCTGAGGAACTCCCAGCTCCCCTAGAGTTGCCAGAAGATTTAGTTAGGGTTTTCCCAGCCCTGTTCCTCTTCTTTGCTAGCACTTTTTGAAATTTAGGCTCTTGACTGGGGGGGAGACATGTCCTTTTCTTTTCTTTTTTTTTCATATAGTTTTTCATTTTCTGGTATTTTGCTGCCTACCCCGAGAGTGCAGTACTACAAGTGTGTGTACAGTGGAGGCCACATACACATCAGATCTGGTGGCCCCTTCCACCCCTCCCCTGACTTCTGTCGCCACCCATTGCTGCCTTACACACTCCACCAGACTCCACCCAGTGGGAGGGACTATGGATGGTGGGCATCCTGTGGAGGAGAGAGCTTGGCTCAATCCAGCTCCAGCCCTCCCCGAATGGGCACCGCAGCAGCGGTGGTTCCCAAACCCAGGTCACCGGCATAGTGCGAGGTAAGGCACCAGTGCCTCAGCTCTCTGTGCTACTGGGCCAGTGGCATGTGCTTTTCTACTGAGTCTCCTGGGACAGCTCCATCAGAGCTTAGTGTGGTATGGGTCTTTTCTGTCTGTTCCACTATGTCTTCCTGTTCTTCATCTACCTGGGGCTTTCTCCCTCCTTCGCCGTAGGCCCTTCATGTGTAGAAGTATGGTCTTGGGGGTAACATCAGGCCAGTTTGCTACATTCTGAGCTTGTAACTGTTGTGCAATGTTAATGAACCCTTCCTGTGAGAGGCTATCGTCCCTGTTGTCGGAGGTCCAGGGGCATTTGCCATACCCGTGTCCTGTGTTCTCACAGAGATTGCACTTAAACAGATCGACATAGCTTGGGGACAGGTGCCCATATTCTAAACAATGACTGCACCTAGGTGTGTCACATGTTGGCTAAGGTGCATGCGAGAGCTACATTTAAAACAAGACTTGGGCTGGCCCATGTAAAATAATACACCCCTGTCTTTCCCTAAGTAGAAGGTGCTTGGTAGGTGTACAGGCCCATTGTTTGTGGAGTATAGCTTCACCTTAATCTTCCAGCCCCCATTCCAAATATGCTTGCTGTCTAATATGGGGCTGGTTTGTATAGAACTTCACATCGTTGTTTAAGCAAAAACAGGATGTCCTCCACATGGACACCCTCATTCTGAAACATTCTCATAATAAGTTTAACGGCAGGTTTCATCAGAGGAATTGCCATGTAGGGGATCCACAGTGGATTATTTTTAACCTTTTGATATTGCATCCAAAATCTATCTAAGCTAGATATTGTTTTAAAATTGATGTCATGGTTATCGTTACCTAGATAAATCAGAGTAAAATTTTCAGATAAAAAAATGCATAGACCCTTTCAAAAGTTGCCTAGCCACACACAATCTGTCTGGAGGGTTTTCCATACCCACCTTGAAAATCAATTTGACAGCATTTTTCCTTGGAGCAGGTTCCCCTTTGTTCTGAAACAGGTCAGACAGCTTAAACATAGGATTTAGAAACTCTTTTTTGGATGGGTCCTGCAGAATTTCTTCTGATGGACTCATCCTATTTGTACTTTCATCTTGTACATTTATAGAATTAGCACTCGTCAGTGCAGTAGTCTGTTCAGGTTCTAGCACGTTGGGGCCCTTTATGTAAGAGTCATTACCTGTGCTGTGGAGCTCTGGTGCTGGATTTGTAGCAGCACATGTTGCAGCAGTTTGTGATGTGTGAGGCTGCTTTCCAAACCTTTTTATATCCTTATCACTGGGGTCAGGTATCCACTGTCCGCTATCCATTTGCAGCCAGCCCGCCTTTTGCAAAGCCTTAGCTGGCGACCAAGTTTTTTTTTCAATTCAGACTATTCCCCAGTTTCTTTCTCCAGAATTTCAAGTGCGGCATCTTGTTGCAAGTCAGATTTGCCGGGTGAAGCACTGTTAGCAGTAGCACTCTGCAGATTCAAGATAGTGTCTGTCAGGGATTTTGCTACTTTTTTGAACTTCATTTAAACGCCAACATTTGGAGGGTGAGCCAAGTCTAAACGCTGTTTTTTTGACTCAGTTACAGTATCGGTGCTCTTTTCTCACTTTCCTGGCTTTCAGCACACAGCAGATTGCTGTTTTGAGCTGCCAACCAGTAACAAGACATTATTTTCCGATATTGCACCACTTGCAGTAGCTTTCTTTCATTTAACCACATCACTGCTCAGCTGTTTGAGCCTGGATGAGTCCAAGGGGCTTGTAGCTTTTTGACAGTGTGCAGAGCGGTCAGTTCAGCTTGCAGGCATTCTCTCTGCATTTTGTATTCCCCTTCTTTTTTTGCCATTTCTTACAATAGTCTTTCTTTTTCTTTTATCCTAGTTTCTTCATGTTTCTCGATTAACGGTACCTGGTCATGTTCCTGTGCTTTCTTTTGCTGGGACCATTCCATATCAGAGTCAAAATAGCACACTGGAGCTTCTTCTATATCCAAATCAAACTGTAGCTTTTCTTCAGCCTCTAAAGTCATAGGGGCAGGGAAGGAGGGCAGCTCCTCTGCCTCTCTAGCAAGTGTTCCTCCTCCTGGATCCACAGGGCAGCCATCTTGGCCAAAGACAAGGTTGACAAAGGTTCCCCCAGAGATGAGTATGGGGAAGTTTTTATTAGAAAAAATAAAGTGCAAACCAAACAATAGTACAGGACAAAAAATTCAGAAAAGAAAACAAGTAAGTATTACATCATACAGAGGAACAAAACAAAGCAAAATAATAAAAATAAGATACAAAAAGAACAGAATATGAAAAACAAGCAGTGCAACATACATAATAGCATCTCATTGTTCGAGGTACAACATCACTGTGATATCCCTAAATGTAACATAAGGACACATTCAGGTAATAGGAGCATCAGGTTCCATGATCCAAGAAGTCCAATCCATAATGCAAGCAATTGACAGTCAGACATTACAGCTTTTTCTTTAAGATAAACACATCTCATATCATGTCCCACTTTGTTAAGCAGTTCCAACAAATCACCATCCTGCTGCTGCAAGGTATAATGGCATCTCATACCAAATATGCCATTTGAAGAAAGTCATCAATACTTGCAAAGTACTAAGATGCCATTTAGTTGTCCAAGAAGTGTTAAAAGTCCCATACATTAAGTTCTCATAATAGATTGTATCAGAAACAACTTCCCCCCATTTATGTGCTACCAAAGCCCAAAACCCAGAAATAAAGGTACAAGTAAAAAGATGTTCAGTCATTTCTTCTTGTAGTATACAGCGTAAGCAAGAACAAAACCTGTTCTGTTGAGCCTTATCTTTTTGATTGGATTTAACAATGAATTTACCATGGCATGCTAGCCTGTGAAAATCCCAGAGATTGTCTGGTATGCGTTTATTATTAAGGAAGCCTAATAAAGCATCTCTATAAACCAACGGACAAATTTCAAAAACCACTTCCACCCCACACACCGTATCTAATAACAGAAAGTAAAGTTACTTCCTAGATAAATTAAGAACATGAGATTTTGTGAGTTCCCATTGCTTAATCCATAAAAAAGTACATTGAATGTATTCAGGGGTTAAAGCAGATCGCTTCAAACATTTTAAAGACACATGGCCAGATATTCAAAACTTTGCCCTGGGGCTAAATTAGCACTGCCCATCAGGCAATCTTAGCCCGGAGCACAGAGCAAGCTATATTGAAAAGGAAATAGCCCGGTGCTAATCCTGCTGAATATAGCAGTCTAAGGAAGCCGGAAAAACTGGTCTGGGAGTGCAGGGCAAAAATAGCCCGGGAATAAGACAGCACTGAATATAGCAACAGGGAAGTGCAAACTGCAACTGCAGCTCATTAGACTCTGTAGCAAGCCAGAGTTGCAGGTGGAGAACATTGTGTGCGATTGTACAGAGATGTCTCACATCTACTGCAAATACACCTCTCAACCCTCTGCCTCATAAATCAGAGACAAGGCTTAAAAAAATCAGGGACAGAGGTTTAAAATCAGGGACACATCTTAAAAAGTGATGATAGCCACTCAGGAAGCTGGTAGAACACATGGTTTAGTGTAAAATGCATTTTCTAAGGAAGAACACGTCTGTAACATTAATGTTTGACATTATTTTATGCTGACAACCTCCACTGTTTGGTCATGGAAACACAAGTTTTAGGAGGGACAGAGTAAAATTATGAGGTAAAATCAGGGATGTCCCTGAAAATCAGGGACAGTTGAGAGGTATGACTGCAAACAACAATGTAAGCCACACACTGCAGAACTGTGCTATGCTGAAGTAAGGTTTGCCCGGGGCTAACCCAATTGCAGAGTGCTAACACATTAGCCAGGTGCAAGCTGGTTAGCCCGGGGCAAACAGGAGCTATATTCAAAGCTCCCATGCAAATGAGCCTACTTAGGAAATCCGTGGGCAAACAGGCATATTTGCATCTCATTAGGTGCTGCTTAGCATACATTACCATGCAGTTTAGGATATGCAGCATATCCAGTAGATAGGGAACGGGGCAGACTAGCTGGGCCAGGCAGTCCTTTTCTGTCCTCATGGTCCCTGTTCCATTCTGTGCCTGTTACACCCTGGTAGGCTAGTGTCTGCCCCCCAGCATGCTCCCCGACCCCCGGTAGCCCCTCAATTCACTTTTTTTTTTTTTTAGTTGTTTAACCAGGAGTAGCACACTAAGATGAAAGCTTTTTTACAGGTGCGACCTGGGAGCACAGGGAAGTTAAGTGACTTGCTCAGGGTCACACAGTATGCAAGTGGAAGCTGTGGAATTCAAACCCAGGTCTGATCTGCTGGATATCACCAGATTTGCAGCTCAGAGCCTTAAACCACTGCGCTATACTGCCTCACTTTAAACCCTGGTAGTCAAGTGGTCCCCCACCCCCATGCACGATTCCCAACCTCCATCTAATGTGAAATAAAATAAATTTCCCTGGTAGTCTAGTGGTCCCCCAACCCCCAAGCATGTATCCCAACCCCGTTGACAATAAATATGATTTCCTTTCCCTGGTAGTCTAGTGGTCCCCCCACCCCAAAGCATATATCTTGACTCCCATAGAAAAGAAATATAATGTCCTTTCCCTGGTAGTCTAGCGGTCCCCCCACCCGGCAGTGACACCCCGCTTATCTCATTAAATTCAGAGAACAGAGCCGGAGACCGGCTTAGCCCTCCTCTCACCACCATTGCCAACCGCCAACTGAGGTAGGAAAGAGCGCTTCTTACATCGCTCCCAAACACCCCCAGCTTACTCCCCAGGGGTGAGGCCATTGGGGGGCCCTTTCCCTCAATGGAGACTGAACGGTAGAATATCAGCGAGAGCCTGGTCAGTGGCGCTGGGACTGCAATGTGGGGGTGCACATCATTGTGTGATGGTGAAGCCTCCATTTTCTCCCTAGGAGGCATGGTGTGCAATGACACTGGGGTGGCACACCAAACATCTGACACACACCTCCCAAACATAGTCAGTCCCAGCTGTCATACCTGAGGCTACCACGAGGTGTTACCCAAACACCGTCGACTTCCCCACCCTTCCCCCAGAGCAGGGAAGTAGTCCATAGGAAGCTTGATCCTCCTCTCCTCAGATGGCCCTCCTACTTCCCAGGTTCATTCCAAAATCTGCGGCATCATGAGCTGTAGCACTATAGCTGTGCCTTTGGGTCAGCCAAATACTGACTTTTCAGTATAAACTGCGGAATAATATTTTGCATTTCATGTAAACTGCAGAATATTATTCTGCAGTTCATTTAAACCACGGAATAATATTCTGTGTCTTTTTCTGCAGTTTACATTATATTACTGGCAGTCTCCATGGCCATGGAATTGTGAAAAAATCAGGACCTTGCCATTAAGTTCCCCCAGCAATGTCAGGCTGACTAGCCTAAAACTGTTAGCCTCCTCCCTGATATCGATGGGCTTTCTACCTCTCCTCTGTCTGTGTGCTTAGCATCTCTGGATTTCTCAATTAGGTACTGTACAATGTTATCTGTACAATCTGAATCACATGGACATTAACAAAATGGAGGCAGTCCAGAGACGAGCAACCGATATGGTGCAGGGACTGCATCAGAAAACATATGAGGACAGATTAAAGGAGCTCAATATGTATATCCTAGAGCAAAGGAAGGAGAACAGTGATATGATTGAAATATTCAAACATCTAAAGGGCATTAACAAGGTGAAAGAGTCTAACATGTTTCAATATAAGAAAAAATAGCAGGACAAAAAGACACAGCATGGGATTAGACGGAGGCCAATTAAGGAGTAAAGTGAGGAAGTTCTTTTTCACACAAAGGGTGGTGGATGCATGGAACAGCCTACCTCAGGAAGTGGCGGATATGAATACAGTGCAGGACTTCAAACAGGCATGGGATAGGCATAAGGGAGCAATACAGATGAGTATGAATAGATAGGCCATTGACAGAGTAAAGTCCTATGGCACATTCATAAGGTAGAAAAAATGAGCAGACTGGATGGGCCTTGCGGTCTTTATCTGCCATCATCTTCTTTGTTTCTATGTTTCTTACCCAATATTCTATGCTTTCTCTCTCTTCCTCTGTAGGTTTATCTTTAATTTTTCTGTAAGCTTTGTCCTTTTGATTTTAATAATCATTCAGGTTTTTTTTTGTGAACCATCGTGGGTTTCTTTCCCAATCATTATATTTTTCCTTTAAAGGGACATAGTTATCCATGATTGTATTTTGTTTTTTATTTTTTCCCATGTCTTATCTAAAGTTTCATTTTCCAAGTCTTTCCTCCAGTCCCACTTATTAAGAGTTTCACTTACTGATATATAATCATCTTTTTTGAAATTCCATACAGTAGCCTTTCCGTATATTTTTAATATGTGTCTTCCAACAGTGAGCAGAAGACCACATTGTGGTCACTGCCCCCCAGTTTCAAGGTAAAAAAATGGACATTTTGAGACTTCTTCCTGGGAATACCAGTTGTTCCAAAAAACAGTTCTGCAGTATACTGGTGTACAGTTATTTCCTTCTGAAATGTTCTAGAGCCAGTTTCCACATTTTAATCTTTCTCAGTGCCATTAAAACATATGAGGGGATATAGGTCACTTTTGTGGCTGAAGGAATTGCCCATTGGCCCCTTTCCATTTAGCATAAAAAGCATTACCCACTCCTTTTCTTGTATATTTTCTGCTCTGCCTTACCTCCTCTGCAGGGGTGGTCCTATGGTTCCCCTTATTCTGATTGGCCCCAATGGCACCACACTAGGCGCCATGTCCGAGCTCACCCTCTCCATCCTATCTTGGCCACGTCGCACACCCCAATCATGGACATGCTTTCGGGAAGTCAGGCTTAGAGGGAGCACCCTGGGAGCATCCCGTGCAGTGCCATCAGGGGCCGACCATCACGAGCACTGGAGAGTTGGCTGTTTTCCTTCTTCCGGTTACCTCACCACCACTGGCGCAGGCATGCAATGACATCAGTAATGTTTCCATGCATGCTAACACACTGCATGTCCGTTGTCAGCCTGCACTGACCACTCTGCTAAACACAGCCTGCACCGGCTGCCAGCCACTGCCAGGAGCCAGTGCAGCTGTGGTTGTCCCACCCCTTCCTCACTGGAGGAGGAGAGCAGTCCCCAGGATGCTCAGTCTCCTCCCCCTGGCTGACCCTCTGACACCTGAGGTCACTTCCAGCCCCGGGTCATTGGTGTGGTGCTAGGTGTGGCATCCAGCAGCTCAACACTCAGCGCCATCAGGCCAGGCATTACCCACTCCTGAATAAGTGCGATCCCAAGAGGACACTCAGAATGTGTGTGCATTAGACAGCACAAGAGTTTGTTGCTATGCACTGCACAAGGAAATGCGACCGTATTTAAAAATGGGTGACTACCCCGACTGAATATTTTGAGTAGATAGAGCTACAAGGTAATGAGAATCAACAGCAACCTCACAGCATAACATTAGTTAAAAAGCAGGCTGGAAAGGACATGAAAAGTCAGAGTAACGCAACCAGAGTTTAATGAGCCAAATTGGGGGTCACTAAAATAAACTGTTAGGGACCCCAATATCAACAATCTGCATGGAGTTACTGGTTGCAGCTGAGCACAGTAACTTTAAATAAGCTTCAGACTGTGTAAGCCTAAGACGGTATTACTTAGACTCTGCTAAAAACTTCGAGTATAATGTAACCGGCAATGTGGGAGTGAAGTTTCAAGCAACCTAAGTAGACAGCCGTGCCAATGAAAAAAAAAATGAATAACTAGCAGAGTCAAAAAACAACCATTTGTCAATGTCAAATGTTTGCTTGCTGGTATTGGTATTGGTACTGCAGGAGTCAGAGAGATGCATAATAGGAATGGCAGTGAAGTATTGAACTAATGCCAACCCCCACCTCCACCCTGCAGAGACTGACAGACATTGGGGTGTGCCTTTGGGTCATCGACCATAACGCTGATGCCATTCCAGCTCACCCCAGCCTCCAGACACTGATAGGTGTCATGGTGTGCCTTGGGGTCTTCGGCTCTTACACTCACTCCATTCCATATGGAAATAAGCTGAGATGGGTGCAGTATTGGAGAATGAGGTGAATGTTAGGACCGAAGACCCTAATGCACACCTCAGTGCCAGTCAGTGGCTGCAGGGTGGGGGCTGGGAGGAATGGCATGAGCATTACAGCCAATGACCCCAAGCCAGACCCTCTATGCCTGTCAGTTTGTACAGGGTGGGGCATTATGGTTGGAAACCCTAATGCCTCTGGCATTTCTTGGTATTTTCACTCCAAATTTTCAAAATGGGATTTTTGGGACCCTACCTCATGAAAAGTGGCACTATCATTTTGTTACTCAATCCCAACAGGTGATTTAGCACAGCGAATGCGCCATTCAGCACAACAGGTGCAAAAAGACATTTTGGGCAGGATGTGAAAAATGACATCCATACTGTTCATATGGAGGTGTGAAGAAATGGCAGTGTTGAAAATCTGGAGTGAAAATATGCAAAATTGGTGAAGTTACAAGCATGCGTAGAAACTGCATAATGCACACTCGTAATGCAGTCATTTTTTGGAATTTTTTCACCAGATTTTCAGCATGGCCTTTTTGGGACCTCCCCTCGTGAACAATGGCACTGTAGTTCCATTAATCTGTCCCAAAAGTTGATTTTGCACAGAGATTGTGCCATTCTATGTCACAGGTGTGAAAACAAGTTTTAGGCAGGATGCCAAAAATGACAGCTATACTGTTCATAAGGACGTGTGAAAAATTGCAATGTTGGAAATTTGGAGTGAAAATATTAAAAATTGGTGAAGTTACGAGTGTGTGTACGAACTTTGCAATGCACACTCAAAATGCAGTCAATTTTTGGATTTTTTTCACCAGACTTGCAACTTGGGCTTTTTGGGACCCCACCTCATGAACAGTGGCACTGTTTCATTAATCAGTCCCAAAAGGTGATTCCGTACAGCAACTTCAGAATTACACTTTGGGATAAAGAAATGAAATGACAGTGCCAGTGTTCATGAGGTGGGGTCCCAAGAACCCCATGTTGAAAATTTGGGACCAAAACTCCCAAAAATGGCTGAGATATCAACCTTAGTTGAACCCCCCCCCACATTGATTGCCATTATAGGGCTTACAGTGATTTTCTTCAGGTTGCAGTCGGCTTTTAAAGAGTGCAGACATGTTCTCAGTCCACAGATGATCACAGTGCAGGACCTCCAGAGGTAAGTATGGGTGAGGCAGGGTGCGGGGAGGTGGGGTGTGCTAAGGGAGCATCAGGATGGGGGAGGGAGTGGCAAGGACAATGAGGGACCATTTTCTTTTTATTTACAGGTGAAATAGTATGAAAAATAAATTTTGGCACACAGGGATGAGCTCCCAGCATGCCAGACTAGTGGAGGGGGGATTGGGCACCCTGAAGTTGGCTGAAAAAAAGGGGGTGTGAGGGCACATCTGACACTGGGATTGGGCATCCCGGTGTCAGAAAAAGGTGAAGAATTACTTTGGCACACTGGGGTGGGTTCCCAGTGTGCCACAATAGTGGAGGTGGGGGGCATGCTGACACAGGGATTGGGCACCCTGTTGTCAGCAAAAGATGTGTTCGGGCTTAGGGAGGGAGTTATCCAGCACTGGGAATGGGCATCCTGGTGTTAGAAATATGATTAGTTTGGTACACTGTGTGGTGGGTGGCAGGAGCCGCCAATTATTTAATGCCAGGGCATGGCTCATTGATTATGTTTGCTTGTTCATTTATTAATATTGTTCACTGGGAAAGGTACACTGAGCAAATTAGTTGCTTTTAACTCCAGCCATGTGCATTACTGTGCATTGTAATGTGCATGGCAAGAATGTGCTTGGTTGCCGGGAGGAGGGGGAGAGATCTGCCGCTGCAATGATGAAACTGTCCCTGATTGGAGCGGCATATTTCTTTCAAATGCGGCTCTCACTCTGAAACTGCCATCATTGGCAGCTTCCCTGTTGATTGGTAGCTGAGGGACGTGCCCATCAAAGCATACCCTGCATTGGCCACAACACTGCCACACCTCTGCAATTCTCTACTAACCTCAATATGTTTCTTCTGCGCTGCTCACGCAAGCAAACATAAAAGTGGGGAACAGAGTGAAAAGAATATTCAGAGGGACTCAGCCTGTCAGATACTAATAAATCCATCAGCAACTGAAGCTGCAGAGCCAGCAGTCACTTAAGTTGGGTAGCAGTCATTTCTGACTAGTTTCTACAGGCTTTGAAACATAACATAGAAAATGGGCTCAAGAATCTAAGGGCTTAAGAATCTAAGGAATCCGAATGACTGGCAGGGGTACATTAACTGTAAGCCCTGTAAGTAAAAAGTACCAGCCCTGCCAGCCTCATAACTAATATCGTAGTGGCATCCTTGCTTGATAATTGGACCAAACCTGCCAATTCAGTTTAAAATGGGCGCCATTTTCCTCTCTCACTTAGCGAGAGACACAACCCCCCTCATCCACCACCACACTCATAATTTTCATTTCTCACATGCTTTTTTTCCTTAGAGTGACACCAGCTTGCCAGTTTTCCCTCACCTTGCTACTCAGCAGTTAAAATATAACAAATAAATCAGTACCTCCACTGCTGCTTACAGCTCCCACAGTACTGAGCTGATTGATGGCGCTGCTTCTAATTTCTCACTCGCTATTCAACCTCTCCGCCACACACATTTTCCTCTGACAACTCCTGACAGAGGAAGGGGTAATACAGAAGAATAGTAAGCCCCAAAAACAGAACTCCATACAAAAAGAAAATAAAAAGCAACCAAATGAATCATTCTGATTCCTCTCGCTTCCTCTATGCTTCCAGGTGTGACGTCATCAGGCACCCGCGATAAAATCACAGCATCTGCTTATAAAAAATGATTCCAAATTAAACCACATTTTTACTGGTTTAAAAACAAACATGATCCCACAACAGTGCTGAGCAGACATTTACTACAGACTTGATATCTTTGTGTTGAATTGGTGATGGGGGAGGGGAAACATACAAGACAATAGCTGGAGAGGAGGACAAGAGAAGGCACAGAAACAGGAACTACTTTACCTCACAAACCTTTTAACTTTATTATCAATATATTTTTTTGAAATCTTTTTGTAAATTTATTTTAACCCCCACATACAAATGCCACAGTGCCCATTTTCTAAGCATAATAATACCCTCCAGGGTGGGAGTTACAGGCAATACTGGACCTTCCAGGGGATATAAGGCCCTCCACCTGCGGCGTCGGGCCTCATTATGCCCCTGGGTGGTTTGGTATTGCCCAATACCACCCACCCTGTCGGGTATTATTACTTGCTTATCTCCCACCTTCGTTGTTTAAGAGGCCTTGTTCTGAATTAAATATGCAACCTGAACAGAGCATATTCTGAGGAAGAATAAGTATCGACATTTTATGTAGCTCTGACTAATGCACACCTATAAAATAGATACAAGAAGCCCCTTCTTCATCCTAATATATCTAAATATGAAGGCATAAGTTAATGAGAGTGAAAATGTTAGAGAAGATTGTTGCTGGAAACAAGCCGGATACAGTTCTGAGGGCATCCCCCCTCCCCCCTGTGTGCAAAGGCAGATATTTTAAAATCCAAGAATAACAGAAACAAACAGCAGCAAAATCTTGCTTTAAAGATCAAAAGCAGAATCAAAATTTCAAAAATAAGCTTGGGACCAGAAGAAAAATAAAAAATACTAATCCACAACCAGACCAGACTTAGAATAAATGTCTTAGCAAGTTAATTAGGAGGTCAGAGAGGAATTTGGTGTCAGCAAATGCACAAAGAGCATAAAAAAGTTGAGGGGAAAAAAAAGCCAGTTAAAGCTCTAAAAGATAAAGTTAGGTATCTAAATGATGTAAAAAATGTACAAATGAGTGCCGGTAGTACCCTACAGAGGTGTTCAGTCTGTCTGTACTGAACTAGTACGGGGTTTCCCCATGGTTTCTGGGCCCATGTATGATTAATTAAGATGCTCCTCTGTTTGCTGCCTCCTGCTGCTAGCCCCCTCTCATCCCCCTTCCCTCTGGAGTCCTCTTACCTGGGGTGGTACTAGAATCATTTTGTGTCCTTTTCTTCCTCTCCCCACAGCCTCCGGACAGAGCCCCTTCAGTTTATGAGGGCCTAGCTGGATCACTCTGCCGGAATCCTTTATGGCAGTGCTTCCCCACAGGAATGGAGCTCAGGTGCAAGGTCAGACTTGGCAGGCAGCGCCACTGTGTGGTGCCACCTAGTACTGCCCAGCCGCTCACCCCTCCTTCCTCCCAACCATATTAGTGCTGAATTTATAGTGGGGTGTGCTAATTGGTGTGAACCAATCACCTCACTTTCACCCACCTCCACAAGACTACCTGTGGACTAATCCACTCACCCTTCCTTTATCCCACACTGGTCTACCCTACAAGCCTTAAAGGTGTGTTACAGGTGATATAGTGGAATCACCAGTCAACAGTTCTACACCACAACCTGCCAACTTGTCTCATCCTCAATAGACTCCCAAGCTTGTTGTATGATTAATTAAGGTACTTCTCTGTTTGCTGCCTCCTGTTGCTAGCCCCACCCCCACTCTCATCCCCTGTCCCCCTCCCCCCTTCCCTCTGTAGTCCTCTTTTCTGGGGCAGTACTAGAATTATTTTGTGTCCTTTTCTTCCTCTTTCCACAACCTCCAGACACAGATTCAGAGCCCCCTCAGGTCATGAGGGCCTCACTGGATCGCTCTCCATGGACACCTTTACGGTAGCGATTCCCCACAGGTATGGGGCTCCGGTGCAAGGTCAGACTTGGTGGGCAATGCCGCTTTGGGGTGCCATCTAGTACTGCCCACCCCTCCTCCCTCTTGCCCCTCCTCCCTCCCACCCATGTTAGTGATGAATTTATATGGGGTGTGTTCCGATTGGTCTGAACCAATCATCTCACTTCACCCACCTCCACAAGACTGCCTGTGGACTAATCCACTCCCCCCTTCCTTTATCCCACATTGGTCTACTCCACAAGCCTTAAAGGCATATTACAGGTGATACAGTGGGATCACCAGTCAACAGCCCTACATGACAGCCTGCCAACTTATCTCATCCTCAATAGAATCCTAAGCTAAAATAGGCTGCTCAGATAGGACTATAAAGTCTCACCCAATGGTATCCCACCATTGTAGTTCAGGAGCCTACCCTAATATAGAACTAAACCAAAGGAAATGAACCCGATAACTTGTCCCCTGCCAGCCCTGTATACGAGACTAGAACTTTCACCTTGACAGCTCCCCACATTGACCCATCAGCTTCCAAAGGACTCTGTCATAGTTTAACCAAGATTATGTCCTGTCATGGGGCCCTAATTGCTTCTGCCCTGATAGCTGTCTTTATTACTAGGGATCTGCTAGCTACCAATTACTCAGTTCCACCTAGTGTACAAAAAAGAAAATATGACTTTACTCCTAAGTTTGGCTATCCTATGAGATTGCTTGACCCCCCCCTGTATATACTCCTTTATAGTCTCTATAGGAGGATCACATGCCATGTACTTTTTGTAGGAGTTACACAATACTGCATGTTTCTTGTTCTGACAAGCATGGGAGTGTACCCCTGCTTCCTTACCTCCTTTAACTCTCTTCTACTGTCTGGGGACATTGAACTCAATCCCAGTCCATCTACTCAGAATGGCAGGGCTTTTTCTCCTCCTAATTATACCTGGACTAAAACAAAAGGGCTAAAATTTATTAATATGAACATTCATAGTATTCTGCCCAAGCTACTGGAACTTGAAGCCTGAACACTCTGTTATGGGCCGGACATTTTATGCATCTCAGAAACCTGGCCTAAGCCCGCAGACCAATCCCATGAAGTCAACCTACCAGAGTACACTGTCTTTAGATGCAATCGGCCCTCAAAGTATGGGGGAGGGGTTCTTCTGTATATCCTCATTACCCTCTCAGCCAAAACAAATGCACATTCCCTGTTACTTTGGCATCTATATTTCATCTCGCCCACCCTCCCAGACCCCAGCCTCTATTAAATATACATAATCTCCATCCTTTTCCCCTTCCACTTGCCCTGTTATTGGCCTCTCTTATCTCAAGCCAGTCCTAAGTTATTTTAACCCCTTCTCTCACCCTGCTATTGCCCTCTTGCTGGCTCCTCTCCACTATAGTGCTACCAGCAGCAAACCCAGCCCTGCTTGCTCTATTTGCAGTGCAAACTGCTTCTTGCAATAATGTTCTCTGTTTATGCCACTCTCCTACCCCTTTTCACTGTATCTCTTATCCACCCCTCCCTACTGCCCCACACCTGTTCAACTACTCCAAGTCCTGCTCTGCCCCCGCGCATACCTCACTACCCCACCTACCTTCTACTACAATCTTGCAATGACTCCTACACCCTATTATCATGCTTGGACACACTGCCATACTCGGCCCTCTGCCCCACTCATATCTCTTTGCTACTTACACACCCTTCTTTGACTCTTCAGATTCCAACTTTCTACCTTCTGCTACCTATCCAGCTCCCCCAAATTGTCTTGTCAATCCTGGTTTAAGAGTACCAAGCTACAATTCATCATTATCTCTCTCTTATTGTTCTCTGCAGGTGATATAAACCCTAACCCTGGCCCTTCACTCATTAAAACTCCCTCCCCTTCCAACCCCTCCTCCCTGCCTTCCTCCCCCACCCTCAATACCCTCCCCCAGGGGTTAAAGATCCTTCACCTTAATATTTGGAGTCTAGTCCCCAAACTTGACCTACTGCACCCCCTTGTAGTGGCCGCCTACCCATATATCCATATAGTAACTAAGACCTGGCTTACAAATAAGGTCCCAGATACCTCCATCACAATCCCTGGTTATTCTGCCACCCACCAGGACCAAACTAGCAAGGGTAGGTAGTCGCTATCTACTCCGCCGCCTCTCTCCAAGCCACAACTATCCTTTCGACCACAGTTCCCTAGACCTATAAAGCCCTTATTCTAAGGCTTTCTCTACCCTTCTCGACTCCTATATTCATTGTAGGCGTGTACTGCCACCCAGGTCTACACTACACCTTTGCCACTGACCTAATCTCCACCATCTGGTCCCTCCCTGACCTACTCAACCAGTCTTTCCACAGCTCAATTTTCCCTACTGTCTGGAAACATGCAACCGTCCTTCCTCTTCCTAAGGCTGGTGATCTCTCCTCCCCAGAAAACTACAGTCCTATCTCGCTATTACCCACCCTGACAAAATTACAGGAACACCTAGTTCTCATCCAACTCTCTCCCTTTCTTGCTGACTCCTCCTTCTTTACTCCCTTCCAATCTGGTTTCAGAAGAACTGCTCCACAACCACATCCCTACTCAGGCTCACAGACTCTGTCCATTCTACCATGGATAAAGGCCACATCACGTCTACCATCTTTGTCGACCTTGCTAAGGCTTTCTACACTGTCTCCCACTCCCTTATTTTATTTATTTATTTATTGAAATGTTTCATCAGGAGGGCACACTGAACAACAAGTTGCTTGTCTCACAGTGCGACCTGGGGAGAAGGGGTTACATAGGGTTGTGAAGGATGATCAGTTACAATAGTATGTGGGTAGTACAAACAATACAACATTGTAAGATTATGCAACAGTTGGAACACAAGGTACTGTACAATAAACAGTAGTGGAACATTGGGTAAATTACAGTACATGCCCAAAATTATACAAAAGAACATATAAATGTACAAAACAGTAATAAAGCAACAGAACCATTATAGTGCATGAGTGTAGCAGGAGCAGGCTCGAGATATATGCAAGTGCTGTTGGAGTAAAAAGGATGGGTAGGTTTTGCACACGGGTGACCCAGAAGGGCAGGTGGAGAAGAGAAGGGGAGAGGCAAGAACTGAATATGAGGAAAAGGGTAGCCATTTCCTGTTTCCCCCTTCAGCATGTTGAGAACCCTGCGGGGGGGGGCAGGGTAGGAAGGCCTCCTTCTCAAAACCCTCTTGTCAGATGGCCTGTCAGAGCCTGCCTGCAATTGGTTCTGATCCTACCTGGTAGGCAGAACTCAATCTGTCAGAACTGCTGACTCTATATCCCCACCATTACCAATCTCTATTTGTGTTCCTCAAGGCTCCGTTCTTGGCCCACTTCTATTCTCTATTTTCCTAAATGACCTAGCATCAGCCTGCTCTCTGTCCCTTATCCATATGTACGCTGACGATACAGTTTTGTTCACCTCTGGCCACTCACCCTCCGATGTGACTACCAACCAGACTTCAACTTGATTTCAATAATGTTGAACGCTGGCTAAGTTCTCATCATCTCTTTCTCAATGCCAAGAAGACAGTCTCCATGACCAGGGGTCAACCTTAACTTTTTTTTGCAATAGCCAGCTGGATAAGTTGATTAAAAATTGCACTAGCCCACAGATGGTTGCACTAGCCCACAATAATAATGGTCAATTTTGATCGGTTATACAGGAAAAATGCAAGCCAAGAAATACTCTGATTATTGCAAATTTATCCTGCTCCCACATTGCTTCCTGCCCTAGCAAAACAAAAAAAAGACTGCAGTCCAATCACACACAGTGTGTATCCCCATTGTTTTTTTACCATGTGCCCCTTGCTTCTTCTTTCTTCACCCCCTCCCTGCCAAACCAGAGAATACCATAATAGCAAATGTTCAGTCAGGCAGTTCTAGCTCTGCACACGCAATAGCCAACATCATCATGCACGTTACCACAGTCCCACCCTGATCTGCAGAGCAATGTACAGAATCAGGCAGAGAGAAAAACGCTCTCATCCCCCACCCTGTGATTAACCAGAACTACACTTCTGGAAGTTTTCTTACACTGTGAAGTGAGCCAGGGGAAGTTCTAGGATTTCTTTGGAGAGAGTTAAACAAACACAGGGGGCTTGGGGTGTAAGAAACTTTGACATATCTGTTTATATATACCAGGCACAAACATACTGATTTAACAAGCTCTGCCGTAACAAAAACAGATTTTTCATAAGTGTCCTTTCATCAGTCAAAGGGGAGCAGTATACAGACATGATGCTGTACTACCTCTCTTTCTATATAGGATGATCTATGCACACCAGGAATACCTTTTTTTAACCTTTCAAATTATTCATTTTACTAAGGTTTTGCTTTGTACCAAACATGCTTCAAAGCATTGTTTTTAGGATGAAATTACATGCTGGATGGTACTGCATTGATGGCATTGACTGATGTGATCTATTAAAAGGAGCTGTGAACCATACACCAGTCAGTAATGCCAGCTATGGGTCTATGGATGGCCACTTCAGAGCCTAGTCTGCAGTGGTGTCCAGAGAAAGTATAGAGTGGACAGACTACCTGGCTGGATGGACAGACTGTGTATACACCACAGCATTCTGTCACTGCAGTGTTGGGTACAGGCACTCAAAATGTTGGGAAATGAGGCACACTGGTCTTAATATTGTGGGACAATTCAAATCCAAGTTCAGCAAACTGGACGCTAGTGACTTAACCACTCTACCCTTGATCACAGCATGCACACTAGCTGAATGTCCTAACAACTGAGTGATATTGAGTCTTTTGTTGTCTCTCTCCCCCCCCCCCCGTCTTGAACTGCCAGATAATTGTAGCTCCTAATGAGCTGCTAATCACATCAGGCCACCTGGAACACTGAGGGAAATTAGCAAAAGGACTACAGCCGCCTAAAGTTTGGACTTTTTCTACTTCATTAACAGCCATGAAAAACCTGCACTAGTCAAGACGGACAAGTATAGGGTTAGCTGCATTAGCCCTGTCCAATTTGCACTAGATTCAGGGCTAGTAAAACAATGTTAATGTCCAAACCTGTCCATGACCTTTGGTACTAGGCAGAGGCTCTCTCAGCTGCCCTCCCTCCCCTCCTTCCACATCCTTGATGGAAACTTTAGAGGACTCCACCTCTTTTAAATATTTGGGTGCACGGATTGACCAACATCTTAACTTTTCTGATCATATTGATGCTATTCTGCAAAATTTGCTCCCCAAGCTTGGCACCCTTTACAGAAACCGCAGTTCATTAACTTGCGAACTTGTTCAGAAAATGATACTCCCCATAATCGACTATGGTGACATCATCTACAGTGCTGCTCCCAAGTCTCCCGTTGACAGACTGGATTCCCTCTTCATCGCTTTCTGTTGCTTTGCCCTCAACTCCCCCACCCATGCTCATCCCTACATTTTATACCACTCTCTGGCGCTGCCTTCCCTGGAGAGCAGGTGACTCTCGCACTGTACCAAGTTTACTTCCAATTTCTGGTTTGAGTCCCTCCCCTCTTACCTCTCCTTTTCTCTCTCTCTCTCTCTCTCTCTACTCCCCCTCCCACTTCCCACCCTCTTAGGTCCTTGGACTCCTGCATTCTTTTCACCCCCCCCATCGCCACACCCTCATAGGTCAGAAAGCATCCTCCTTCCACTTCCCCAAACTCTGGAACTCGCTTCATTCTCCGATCTGACTCTCTTCCTCCCCATCATCCCTCCACCTAGCTCTACTCAACTTCTACTCCCTAGCTGTTCCTGCCCCTAGCCCCCTTTAACCACCCCCCGCTCCTTACTCTCTCCATGTAACCTTCCTTCTGTCAGTCCTCAACCCTGTCTTCCCTCTCTCTACCCCATGGCACCCACTTTCCTTCTGTCACTTGTCTACACCTATCTCTCCCCCTCCCCCCTCCTCTCCATTACCCTTTACACCTTGTATCCCATCAGCAAATCCCTACTCATCTGCCCATCCTCCTATTCCATCCCTAAAACTTTTGCTTCTCCCTAGTCCACCACCCCATCCCTCCTAGTACCCTCAAACATGGCTCCAACCCCAGTTCAGGTGCTGATCCACTTATTCCTCACCCATCTCAAATGCATACCCTCTCTTCTATTGCTTATCTTTCTTCACCTAACACTCCTAGTTTACCTGTCAGCACTATGATCTCTGCCCCCTTCTGCTCCCCTCCAGTTCTTACTCTCTGTTACTTAGTTAGCTTCCCCCCTGTTGCCCCTGCCCCTGACTCCCCCTTCCCCCCAAAAAAAACATGTTCCCGTCTGATTCTGCCCTCCTTCAGGGTTTCCCAAGCATCCTGAAGGGGGTTCTGATCCAGGCAACTTCTCTCTCTCCCTCTCTCCCTCTCTCCTTCCCCTACCCCCTCCCTTCCCACTCACTTTCTCTCTGTCTCTCTCTTTCTCTCTGTCTCTCTCAGGTCTTCACTAGCATGTACCATGGCCCAACTCCTAACTCTAGGCACTTTTCTAATTCTTTGTTTGCTTCACTCCTGGCCTTCTGGTCTTTAGGTCCCAACTGCAACACATAGTCATGCAACTATATGTTACTCATCAGCTCATGTTGTTTTTCCTGGTGAAACATTTTGTAAATAAATAAAATAAATAAATTTGGGGGCAGTAAGGGTCCTCTGTGTGGGGGTGTATCTACATCCCTCCTAACAGTGCAAATCATGCACTGGTCCCACTTATGTCTAGCCTATCAGAACTATCTCACAGAGAGGTCATTGTGTGTGATGACTTCAATTTAAATTGGACTGGCCCACATCATAGGACTTATTTGGCAACTGCAGATAATGCTAACTTTACACAGCTAATAGGTGAACCCACTAGACTTAACAACAAGACAAGCAATCATTCACTTTTGGACTAGATACCAACTACTAGGGGTGACTGAATCAAAGCAGCAGAGATTCTGCCAGATACGCTCAGTGATCACTTGCCGGTGTTTTGTATTTGGTTTTCCAAGCCCACCCCCCAAAGTTATTCAGTTAAGTGACCTATCTCACTCTGAAGTGGCAGCCTTCCTTCAGACCCTCAAAGAGATAGACTGAAAACCCATCAGAAATCTCCCTAGTGTTGCTCAAGCACTAGATTATCTTGTAAATAACTTTAATAGCATGGTAAACATGCACACTCCTTTAAGGCATCGCAGGGCCAAGGGCCTTTGTGCGTCATGGATTAACAGTGATCTCTGAAAAGATTTGCGACTCAGGGACAAGGCCTGGCTGAAATTTAAGTAGACTAGGCAACACACTGACTGATTAGCATATCAGTGTCTTAGCAACTCCAGCAAGAGGGACTTGAAAAATGAGAAGAGAACATATCTTAAGTCTCTCCAAACCCAGAACCTCTCAAATCCAAAGAAATTCTGGAACCAGGTGAATCGACTTTTAAAAGGAAGGGCTTCTGAACCCTTTAGTGAATTTCATCTAGATAGACAGGTGTTAATTGACACTCAAGAAATCGTTGACGGATTTAAAAAAAAAAAGTTTCACTAATCTGTAGAGATTTAAGGATACCCTAAACTCTACATTTCCTCACTCCAGTCACTCTCAGAATTTTACAGGCTTCAAATCCATTCCCCCCTCCCCAAATTTCACATTAGGGTGGTGACACGAGCAGATGTACTCAAACAACTGATTAAACTAAACTGTGATGGCTCCAAAGGCAGTGATGCCCTCAAACCCAAATTCTTGCAAATAGTGGCCCCTATTGTAGCCAGTCCAGTCAAGTACCTCATAAACAGAGCTTTCTGCTTAGGAGTGATCCCTAGCAGATGGAAACTAGCCCTAGTAGTGCCTATACATAAAGGGGGAGAAAAGGAAAAATTAAAAAAACTATAGGCCCATCTCCCTTCTTAGTGTGGTCACCAAGATTCAGGAAAGGCTGTTCTATAATCAGCTGATTGATTTCCTTGAGCAAAACCTCTCCCTCACAAATGGCCAACATGATTTTCAGAAAAACCATGGGACTGAAACAGCCCTAGTTCATGTCACTTCTGACATTCTTGATGCAATGGATCACAGTATGGTGACAGGTGCCATTTTTGTCGACCTCACAAAAGCATTTGATTTGGTACATCATAGACTATTATTAACAAAATTTAGAGACCTAGGTTTAAATGATCCTGTCTGTCTGTGATTTCATAACTACCTATCTGGGCAGCAGCAACAGAAACACATGTAACCCCTAGATGGCGCTATCCCAGGGGCTACTACCCCTGCCTGATTTGCCACTAACAGGTTGAGGGGCCTGGATCCAATGGCGGGTGCCTCCACCCAGAGGTCAGGGTTTGCAATAGTTAAACTAACTTGGTCACAGCCCTCTGGGACACTGCAACCCCCTTTCTTCCACTAGTGGCCCACACAATATATCAGAATTACCTTCACAGTATACACTTACCCCAGGTCTGGTTCCGGCACTGGGACCTCCTGTGAAATGAGATACAGTGCAACAATCACAGTACAGTACTTTAACATAGACAAATACCTCAGGCAGTATAACTTTGCTGAAACAAGCAGCTCTGATTTATTTAGGGGATATAACAAGGACAGGGAAATCAGGTTAATTAGCTTATCACTCTAATAATCTACCTATGGCTCTGTGCACAGGCCTATCCCTATCAGTTACTGTCCCTGGGTACCCAAGCCCTAGTGGCTAGTCCAAACCGTAGAGCTGGTAGGGCCCTTTCACACAGAGAAAAGGAGAATTAAACAGTCAGCAGTACAGTAATTCCATTTGGATTTAATGTGGCAATTCAACAGGAGCAACCCTGAATTAGTACTCACGACCTCCAAATAAGATAGGGTCCTTCAATGTCAGCAGGGCTCACTTGAGGTACACAAACCTCTTCACACATCCATATAAAAGAAAGTACTATACCAGGCAGGCTGCATCTGTATCCCGATCGCAATTACTGCACAATACCGGAGAACACACAGCAGATTCAGTTCCTGACAGACCGAGTGCAATTTTCAGCAATTCTTCCAGTCTTCTACAGGTGAGCCTGGTTTCTACTCTTCAGAGATCCTTTGATTCTTTTCACAGGACGGTTCAGTCCTAACAAGCTGCAGACCGAACTCTGGGCCTTACACACGTTTTTTGACTAAAACTGCACACTGAAAAGCAGAGGCTCCTTCCTTCTTCACTGCCAAAGCTCAACAGAACTCCAACCGACAAAACCGGCACTTCCTTTGAGTTCCTCCCAGTTCTTGACTGGATTGGCTGTCACTCACAATAGACTGCTGCTGTTGGTCCAAAAAGGCACTGAAGTCTAAACTACATCTCCCAGAGTCACTGCCCATACAATCCTCTTGTGGCTGGCTCAGATTATGAGTCCAAGTTCTGATTCGTCCAAGGCACCATTTTAGAGCTAGCTTACCCCACACTGATTGGTCCAGTTCAGCAGTTCAAAACTAGAATGGGGAACTAGCAGACACAGTTCTGACTGCAAAGAAAGCAGGTTAGACAAACTGTAATTTCATTATTACTCTAAATAATTTCTGGCAAACAGTTACATCTTTCAGATAGGTTCCCTTTGCACTCCTAGTGACTGCAAAATGAAGTGAATTGGCAGCAGCTCAGTGGTACTCAGAGAAGCACACAGTCCCCCATACAAACTAATTATGTCTGCAAGCAGACAGCTCTTAAAGAGACAGTACCAGAGGCTCTAAAAACACTCACTGATAAATGGCTTAAATGCCAAACACCATTCAGGCTTGGAGCATTCAAGCAAGCTCCTGGAAGTCTTTGGGAACCCCCATTTGCAGGGGGTTATGCACCCTTCCTGGCCTGGGAAAGCTTTGATGTCCCATACAAGCAAGTACCCCCATAAGTTTCAACTGCAACCATATACATTTGCATTAGGCTCCGCATAGTAATCATCAGTCAATATATCATTTTACCAAGAACACATTTCTGAAACATTGCAGTCGTCACTCTTTACACAGTATTACATACACATTGTACCATAACTCAATTATTACCTCTTGTACATGAAACCTGAAGAGAGGGGGCCCTTCCTATCAGTTACCTTGGGGCTGGACGGGGCAAGGGCACCATACTTAGAGGGCAACACAAGTAACTTGAGTTAGCACTGACGCTCAGTTTGGGCAATGAGCTCGGGGACACATACACCCTTTATGGACAACATTGAGAGGCAAATCCACAGGCCTCCCAAGGGAATCATAACTGAGGTGCACCACAGGCTTTACAGCTCGACCAGTCTTCTAGGGGAACTGTTACAGTCTCTGCCCTCTGAGCCTCATTTTCAGCATTGTCCACACTTGTCAGGGAGTCTCCATGGGGGTAGAGAGGCTAGAACTTGGGGCACTTTCAGCTCCAGGAGTTACAGTTTCTGAGTCCACAACATTTGGCTCGCATGAGAGCTTCGGACACTGGCAGTGGACTGTCAGGGCACTCAAAATACTCTTCTTGTTCGGTGTATCACCAGTCTGCCCCAATCTATCATTTTCCTCCCTGAAAGCTCAAACAGTTCAACCATGCACAATGATTCCATTTCATCTGATCTGATGCTTGCACTTCACTTTCTGGGAGCATTGGCTCCAGGGATGAAGCTGGGGCTTAAACAGTCCAGAAGGCCCAGCTTTGTCTCCAGTATTGACTAGGGATTGCCCCGAAACAATTGACTCAGTTCGTAAGAAGGATAGTATTCAAAGTCACTCTCACTTTCTTCCGATATGGACTGACAGTCATGCTCAACTGGGACTTGTGGAGGGAACACTTTAACTTTGCTTCTGTAGGTGCAGACTTTCTTGATCTTTTCTTAGCAGCAGCTCTAGTCACTGGTCCAGAGGGGCATCTTCTAGGGCTCAGACTCAATTAAGATTTGTCCAATGGGCAGTAAATGATTTCTATGCATTGTTTTTACATCTTTTGAATTATTCTCAGGCCTTACTTTGTACACTGGCAGATCATCTAGTTTGCCCACTACAATGTGAGGGAGATGGTGCCATCTGTCAGCAATCTTGTGCTTGCCATGCAATCCCAGATTTCTTAGCAATACCCGATCTCCCTCCTGGAGTTCCTGTGCTTTCACCTTTTATCATACCTTTCTTTGCTGGCCAGATTTCTTTTGGCAGCCATGGTTTGAGCCAGTTGGTACGCATGAGTTAGCTGGGCCTTTAACTTTGCACATACTGTAAATAGTTTTCAGCCTGAACCCCATCAGAGAGACCCCAAAACACACATCTACTGGTAGTCGAGCTTCTTCCAAACATCAGCGGTAGGGGAGAATCCAGTGGCATCACTTTGGTGCAGTTATAAGCATGTACCAGGGTGCTAATTTGTTGGCTCCATCTAGGCTTGTCCTTTGGGTGCAGGGTGCCTAGCATATCTAGCAAAGTGCGGTTGAAACGCTCAGGCTGTGGGTCCCCTGGGGTGGTATAAGAGTGGTTCTGGACTTCAGACCCCACAGAGAAAGCATCTCTTTGATCAGACGACTCAAAGTCTCTCCCTTGATCAGAATGGATTCTTGTGGAGCCCCATAGTGAACAAAAAGTTTTCTACAAGTACTTTGGCCACAGTGGATGCTTTCTGGTCTTTGGTGGGAAAGCTTGGGCATATCTCGTGAAATGGTCAGTGACCACCAGCACATTACTGATATTTCTTTGATCTGACTCCAGACTTAGAAAATCAATACAGACCAGCTCCATGGGTGCACTGGTGGTAATGTTAACAAGGGGGCAGCCCTCTGGGCAAAGCTTCTCTGTAAGCAGCGACTACAAGTTCGAATGTGTTGCTCCACATCAGCCCCATCTTAGGCCAATAGAATCTGGATCTCACCAAGTCAAGTGTTCTGTCTATACCAAGGTGCCCCATGTGGTTGTGCAAGGACCTCAGTACTGAGTCTCGAAGGCAGTGGGCAGCACTAGTTGTTGTTTGTCTACTTGTCCCCTCTGTCTACTGTTTCTCTGTATAACAGTTTATTGATCAGTTTCAACTTAGGACCTTCTTTGTATAACAGTGCAGTTCTCAAATCAGTGGAGCGTAATTTGGACACATCTTTTCCTGCATAGAGGGCTTCTAAAGCTGCTTTGATCATGGGATCGCGGGATTGAGCCCTGAATACTGTCATTGTCCAGCTGAGGCAGTGCACCAATGTCTATTGCAGAAAAGTGGCAATAAGCAGCAGGTATGCAATTCTCAGAGGCTCCCAAGCAATCCACCATGCAGTCCACTGCGTCCGTGGACATTTGTTCCTCCCTGTCAAACTCCGGCAGAGTGCCCGAATGTCAGGTTCTGCCAATCGACCCAATCATTCTGGGGAACAGGCCTCCGGGAGAGAGCATCAGCATCTATGTGGTTCAGACCTGCTCGGTATTCGAGAGCATAGTCATATGTAGATAATGCAGAAAGCCACCTATGGCCAGTGGCATCCAACTTAGCTGAGGTCTGCACATAGGTCAAAGGATTATTGTCAGTTTTTACTAGTATTTTAGCCCCATACAAGTACTCATGGAATTGGTCAACAATAGCCCACTTCAAAGCTAGGAACTCTAACTTATGTACAGGATAGTTCTTTCGGATGGGGTCAGGCTTCTACTGGCAAGGCCACTGGTCTCAGGCCATTCTCGTGCTCTTGGTACAACACAGCCCCAACCCTTGCAAGCTAGCATCAGTGTGCAGGACGTAAGGTTTTCTTGGATCGCATAGGCCAGCACTGGAGCATGGGTAAGTTGATATATGATCTCATGAAAAGCAGTCTCACAATCAGGAGTCCAGCGGGCCCCAAATACTTCACTCGGATGAAAATACACTCTTTCAGTCTTGAGGGACGCTGACTTTTGGTATTTTTTGTGGGTTGGGGGATACCCTTGAGTAAGGTTAAGTAAAGGGCGGATCACTCTTGAATAGTCCTTGATGAAGCGCCGATAATAACCACAGAATCCCAGGAATCTTTGCAGTTCTTTTAGATTTTTGGGCTGTGGCCAGGTGGTCAAGGCCTCAACTTTACTTGGGTCGGTCTCTATTCCCTCGGTGGATACTATGTGTCCCACATACTTTACTGATGTTTGAAAGAATTGACACTTATCAATGGACAGTTTAAGGCCAAAGTCCTCCAGTCGGTCCAATACCTTAAATAATCTGCTCTCATGTTCCTCCAGTGAGCTGCCAAACACAAACATCATCTAGGTATACCAGGCACTCTAGTAAGTTCATGTCCCCCACTGCACGCTCCATCAATCGTTGAAAAGTGGCTGGGGCACCTGAAATCCTTGAGGCATCCTCATTGAATTCATAGAAGCCAAGCGGACAGATAAAGGCTGTCTTTTCCACGGTCCTCTGGGGCCTACGGGATCTGATAGTACCCACTGCGGAGATCCAGCACAGAGAACCACTTGCTCCCGCTTAGGCAGTCCAAAGCATCCTGAATGCGGGCATTGTGTACTGATCAGGATAGTCCGCCGGTTTAAGGTGCGATAATCACACACATCCTTACTGTTCCATTCTTTTCCTCACTACCACAATGGGGAAGCATAAGGGCTTCTGGATTCTTGTATTACACCAGCAGCTAACATCTCTTGCAGATGCCGTCTCACATCATCTATGTCAGCAGGTGCCAGGCGTCGAGACCTCTCACGAAATGGTCTTTCGTCATGCAGCCGATATTGTGCTCAGCTCCTTGCACGCATCCTACATCCCATTCCTTTAAAGAAAACACCTGGTCTCTCTGGGCAAGCTTCTCACTGATCTTCACTTTCCATTCAGCTGGCAGCGAGAGCGCGAAATCAAACAAGTCAGGCGTTACTCTGTCATTCTTCCTTGAACTCTTGCTGCTGGGTAGCACTGCAGTGTCTGCACAATGCACATTAGCCAGGATGCAACCTCTGTTTACTCGAATGTCTCTTTCAGACACATTATGAACTTGGACCATTACCCTTCTGGCATAAGCATGGGCTCTAGCGGGCAAAATACTAGGCTTGACCAGCAGTCCCTCTGGCAATTTTCCATCGCCTGGTGCATCCAACATTAATATTTTATTCTTAACATCCTTTCTGATACGGACCTCTCCCTGTAAGGTACACTGGGCATTTGGCGCCAGGATCAGAGACTCAGGATCCTTCTTCCATACAATTCCGACCGGTTCCTCTGGTTCTGTTTTTTCAGCATCTCTCTGTGCCTCATAGGCCTTCTTAATTAAAGCGAACTCTTAAAGCTCTACTAGTCTTTGACCCCTGTTTTCATAACACAACTGTGCCAGCCTTCCGAACATATGAGCATTTGTTCCAATCAACAAAGGGACACCATCATACAGTCCAGTGGGGGACACACTAAGGCTAGGGTCTCTACTTGTTCGGCCACTCCAGCCACGGAGGTGGGGAAAGACAGCCAAATCGGATATACCCGGAATAGGGGTAGGCCTTCTCACTTAACCCCCATACATCAGTCCTTCTAATGGTTGTAAGGGTACGTCTGACAAATGCTTCTGATACCAATCTTGGAACATAATTGTCACTTGGGAGCACTGTCTAATATAGCTCTTGTAGACACTCCGTTCACCTTTTAAGTGGTCTCCATGGAGGACCCACTATTCTGGACCAGTCTGGAGAGGCGGTAGTGGGGCCTGGGCAACTGACCTTGCCACAAAAGGACGTGAATTAGCATTTTGGTGCCCTCACTGGGATCATGTCGTGCACCTCTTAACCACTGATTTCTTCTCCAAGCTCTCTTGTAGCCTTATATGCAACTTTGTCAGTGTCTTTTGGGACTGGCATTCCCTTTCATGTGCCCATCTTTCCCACAATTATAGCAAAACATACTTTCTGGAGTTTGAGCTGGCGAGGCGCCACTGGGAGCCAGGGGCGGGGTATTAACTGGAAACCTTGGTGCCATCTCTGTCTGCGCGTGATAAGCATTTGGAGACATCTCAGTTCTCTCCACTTCCCATGGTCGGAATCGAGTTCGAGCTGTTATCAGCAGGAGATACATGGGTGGGTACCCCACCCCATAGCAGATGCAGTCGGATATAGGTCAGGGCCGCACTTGCAGGCGTGGCCTTCATAAAGGGACTGTTTTGAATTCGGATCTCTCTCAACAGTTCGCCCCATTGTGACATATCTTTTTCCTTGTCAGAGCACTCATTGACTGCCAACCTCTGCCCCTGAACTTCACTTGATGGGTCACCCTCAGTCACTCGGGTCGTAGCCGCAGCTATTGGTGCAGGTCCCTCCCGAGGTCGTCTTTTCTCAACTCCTCGAATTTCTCTCATTAACTCATCATAGGAGGGTGGGGATTCCAGTCGATCTGCCAGGTGTAACTGAAGCAACAGCAGTTCTGAGAAGGGCAGACTTAAGGATCCTGTCCAGCCTGGTTCGGTCCAGTTCAATCGCTGGCAAACTACCTTTTCTGAGGCATTCTTGCAACAATTTTTCCAGCCGAGATACATACACAGACAACAACTCCCTTGGTACTGTTGTGCATCTCTTACTCTCCACCATAGGTCCTCATCAGAATCTGGGCTCCCATACACATTCTCCAAGGCCTCAAGATAGGCCTGTGCAGTCGCTTCAGGGTTACTGGCCCGTTAACACGGATGGTAGCCAGGGCAGGACCGAGGCTCACTAACCTCTTCGCTTTTCACCTTCCCGAGCATTGCCATTCTAGCACTTGGGGCAACATAGTCTATCCAGGTCTCCCAGTCATCCTCCCCTTGGGGGTGGGAGGTGCCAAGAAGATCCTCAACCTTGGTGAAGAGTCGTGACTAATGGCAGGTGCAGAAATAGGAGTCTGCATTGGTTCAGCCACCATTACGGGCACTGGAGCAGGAGAGGGTGTTGGGGAGGAACACCCCAGGTGGCAAAATAGTTTCTTCAAGTCCTCCACAGTTTTCCCTCTCCCAGCAACCATTCAGCAAATTTCTCCTCAAAGTTTCAGATAGTGGTGGGGCTGATTCCCCGGTCTTTACTGTCCTTAGTTATCACTCTCCAAGCAGTGAGGGCTCCTCTGGGGTAATGGTCTGTGGCACTTTGGAGCTATCTGTGGATCCTTAAACTCTACTAGGGCCAGGAAAGTGTGGGTGAGCAGATTAGCATGCCGACCCACCACCACAGGGTTTTGTAAACCTTCCACCTTGGAAAGTACTCCTGCACAGTGTCCAGATTGATACCCAGGGGGATGTCCAGGATAAGCATAGCATTTTGGGGTCGATCTCCTCCCCAGTACACCACTCCACCAGGTGCACAGCCACTTCTGTCGGGTACCCATTTTTCTTAACAGTGGTTCGTAATATGGCCACCAGAGGACACACAATCCCAGCGGTGCCTCCAAGATGTAACCCTAGATGGCGCTATCCCAGGGCTACTACCCTGCCTGATTTGCCACTAACAGGTTGAGGGGCCTGGATCCAATGGCGGGTGCCTCCACCCAGAGGTCAGGGTTTGCAATAGTTAAACTAACTTGGTCACAGCCCTCTGGGACACTGCAACCCCTTTCTTCCCACTAGTGGCCCACACAATATATCAGAATTACCTTCACAGTATACACTTACCCCAGGTCTGGTTCCGCACTGGGACCTCCTGTGAAATGAGATACAGTGCAACAATCACAGTACAGTACTTTAACATAGACAAATACCTCAGGCAGTATAACTTTGCTGAAACAAGCAGCTCTGATTTATTTAGGGATATAACAAGGACAGGGGAAATCAGGTTAATTAGTTATCACTCTAATAATCTATCTATGGCTCTGTGCACAGCCTATCCCTATCAGTTACTGTCCCTGGGTACCCAAGCCCTAGTGGCTAGTCCAAACCGTGGCAGCTGGTAGGGGCCCTTTCACACAGAGAAAAGGAGAATTAAACAGTCAGCAGTACAGTAATTCCATTTGGATTTAATGTGGCAATTCAACAGGAGCAACCCTGAATTAGTACTACGACCTCCAAATAAGATAGGGTCCTTCAATGTCAGCAGGGCTCACTTGAGGTACACAAACTCTTCACACATCCATATAAAAGAAAGTACTATACCAGGCAGGCTGCATCTGTATCCCGATCGCAATTACTGCACAATACCCGGAGAACACACAGCAGATTCAGTTCCTGACAGACCGAGTGCAATTTTCAGCAATTCTTCCAGTCTTCTACAGGGTGAGCCTGGTTTCTACTCTTCAGAGATCCTTTGATTCTTTTCACAGGATGGATTCAGTCCTAACAAGCTGCAGACCGGAACTCTGGGCCTTACACACGTTTTTTGACTAAAACTGCACACTGAAAAAGTACAGGGCTCCTTCCTTCTTCACTGCCAAAGCTCAACAGAACTCCAACCGACAAAAACCGGGCACTTCCTTTGAGTTCCTCCCAGTTCTTGACTGGATTGGCTGTCACTCACAATAGACTGCTGCTGTTGGTCCAAAAGGCACTGAAGTCTAAACTACATCTCCCAGAGTCACTGCCCATACAATCCTCTTGTGGCTGGCTCAGATTATGAGTCCAAGTTCTGATTCGTCAAGGCACCATTTTAGAGCTAGCTACCCCACACTGATTGGTCCAGTTCAGCAGTTCAAAACTAGAATGGGGAACTAGCAGACACAGTTCTGACTGCAAAGAAAGCAGGTTAGACAAACTGTAATTTCATTATTACTCTAAATAATTTCTGGCAAACAGTTACATCTTTCAGATAGGTTCCTTTGCACTCCTAGTGACTGCAAAATGAAGTGAATTGGCAGCAGCTCGAGTGGTACTCAGAGAAGCACACAGTCCCCATACAACTAATTATGTCTGCAAGCAGACAGCTCTAAAGAGACAGTACCAGAGGCTCTAAAAACACTCACTGATAAATGGCTTAAATGCCAAACACCATTCAGGCTTGGAGCATTCAAGCAAGCTCCTGGAAGTCTTTTGGGAACCCCCATTTGCAGGGGGGTTACACACAGAAACATAGAATTTGATGGCAGATAAGGACCACCTGGCCCACCTAGTCTGCCTATTTCCCTACCTACTGTAAAAACTCCAGATCCTACTTGATCTGCAGCCTACCTCCTCTTTCTCGCCCTAGTGTTGCCTTCTGCCTGTCCCATGCATTCTTGAATTCACCTACCATTGTTGCCCCAAGAGTGTCTTCAAGGAGGCTGTTCCATGCATCCACCACCCTTTCTGTGAAAAAATTGTTCCTCACATTGCACCTGAGTCTCCCCCCCAGCCTCATATTGTGACCCCTTGTTCTTGTACATCTTCTTTTCTGAAAGACACTGCGCTCTTGAACTCTGTTGCTCTTGTTGAGGTATTTGAATGTCTCTATCACATCTCGGTCACAATCGGTGACCAGGAGGAGGAGGAGCGCTAGGGTGCCTGAGCCAATTAAAAGGCCAGGCGCCAAAACTGAATAACTCATGGCTGGGTTTATAAGGGTAGGCCCAGCCACCATCACAGAATACTTTTGTCAGCATCCAGAGGGGATTGGAGAGACCGCATCAGCAGTCGCCGAGGGGACTGAAAGGGTGCTATTTTCATCCACATTCGGTGGTGAGAGGTCCAGAACTTCAGTTCAACATAGTGCAACCACACCAGGAGCCACAAAAGGGGGCAAGTGCTGCTGTTTGGTCCGGGACTACAAGTTAAATTAGTGAGACCACATCGGCGGCCGCTAAAGGGGGCTAGTGCAGCTGATTTTTGGCCGTGATGGTGGCGGGAAGACACAGGACAGATCTCAGTCACAATTGGCGACCAGGAGGAGGAGCGCCAGGATGCCTGAGCCAATTAAAAGGCCAGGCACCAAAATTTAATTACTTATGGTTGGGCTTATAAGGACAGGCCCAGCTGCCATCACCAAATACTTTTGCCAGCATCCAAAGGTGATTGGAGAGACTGCATTGGCAGTCACTGAGGGGACTGAAAGGGGGCTATTTTTGACCATGTTCAGTGGCAGGAGGTCCAGGACTTCAGTTTAACATAGTGCAACTGCATCAGCAGCCACTAAAGGGGGCAAGCGCTGCTGTTTGGTCTGGGACTACAAGTTAAATTAGTGAGACCACATCAGCGGCCACTAAAGGGGGCTAGCGCAGCTAACTTTCGTCCGCGACAGTAGCGGAAGGACACAGGACAGATCTGGGTCACAATTGGCAACCAGGAAGAGGAGCACCAGGGTGCTGAGCCAATTAAAAGGCCAGGCACCAAAATTCAATAACTTGCATCTGTGCTTATAAGGGCAGGCCCAACTGCTTCTTGTAACTTGAGAGTGAACAGTAGGGGAGCTTTATTTGTCCCACACACCCACCCCAGCCCTGACCTCTATTAAAATGGGTAGAGGAGGTGTGTTCTAGTGGGGGATAAGGCACTGATTGGTGGTGATCACATGACTGATAATTTAATGTAATCTGTTAGAGCTGTTATCGCCTTTAGTGTCAACCAAGTTTAAAACTGTTAGAATAGTTAGAGGCTAAGTGTCTATTTAGATCAGGAGCTGTTTTTCTACGACTGAGGTCATCTGCTAGAGCTGCTCATTAGTCTTACATGATTATAGAACTGTTAGCTGCTAAATTGTAACCCTAGAATAGGAGCTGGTTTCAAGGGTTTGTAGTTGGACTGCTAGAACTGCAAGGGGCTGTAGGACTAATCTAGTACCATCCCAGTATGGCCTCTTGGAATGGGGTGAGGGAAGGTATTCTGGGGGGAAGGAGACTGAGCAAAGGGGATGGTCCCAATATGACTGGAGGAGGAAAACCAGGGAGGCCTCAAGCCACCATGACAGGCATCTTTGGAAGGGTTGTAGGTTGCACAGGATGTGGGGCAGCAATACTTCTAAACTGGGCATGGAGGGTGGCTGTCCACTCTGCAGGCAGCTTTTTCTAATCAGGAGTGAGGTAAATTGGTTAAGTGTGACAAAGGATAAGGGGCGGGGTTATGGGTGGCAGGCGGGAGGGGTAGACGGGAGGCCAGGTCATGGCTCAGCAAATGGGGGGCTATGTTTCAACAATTAGGAGGGGAGAACCTAGAGAACATAGACCTTTAGCCAGGGAAGCTGAGGCCAGGGAGAAAACATATGGGGTAAATGGCCCAACTCAAAGAGGGGGGTGTCAGGTCAGGAGAGACTGATATGAGGCAGCCTAGAAGACCAGACAGTAGGAAAGTAGTTCAGAAGAAGGACAAGGTAGGAAGGGTGGATATGTGAGGGGCAATTGGGAAATTCAGGTCACAAACTGAAAATTGGCATAGAGTGTTAACAATAAATTTGAGCTACTATGCAACCTAGAAGAGGAAGAAAGGGTAGGTGGAAACGAGGGTATTGAAACTAAGGCTAGAGGGAGGGAGGAGGGAGGGAGTTGGAAACCAAGACGGGATTAGGGACCAGAAATGGAAAGACTAGAATTAGTTCCAGAGGGAGAAGCGGGAACTTAAATGTTAATCAGGAGGGGGGAGAGGCAACATATAGCAGGAGTGGGAGTTGAGCGTATGACTGGTGGGAAACTGGAAGAAAAGGAGGAGAGGGAGAAGTGCCCCTCAGGAAGGATGGACCATACCAGAGAAGGGGCCCTAGGTATAGGGGACCCACAGGGGACCACTAGAGGTAGAGGTATTAATAATAGGGGGGAGCATGACGGAGTAGGAGAAGGGGAAATGCTCAGGGCCAGGGAGAAAGGCACAGGCAGGAGAGGGTTAAAGGGGATATCCAATCGGGGGGATTTGAGGTAAGTGAGTATAAAAAGGGCAGCTGGAAGGGGAGGGGAAGGAGAGGTTCTGTCACAAGGAGGCAGGAAGACTCTTGGGGAAAGAGATAACGGATAAAGGGGGAAGGGGGAAGGGTCAAGAGTACAAAATGGAGGAAATCAAAAGGATGAAGGGGTCATTAAGGTTCTACTACTGGGGGACTCCGTGATTAGGGGTATATAATGGGAGTGACAGGGGGACATTCCAGCCAGGTTAAGGTAGTGGGTATCAATGGTCTGGTGGTGTACAGGGCAAAGTTCATGGTGTACAAACTAGCAAAGGATTGTGGAGGGAACCAGATTTCCTGGTGCATCTGGGGACAAATGGTATAGAGGGAAATAGCATACTGAAAATCCAAGCTAGGTTCTGTGAACTGGCCAGAGTTTGTCAGGATAATGGATGCAATATTTCCTTCTTGGAAATATTGCCAGTACCAAGGCCTAGATGGAGAACAAAATGAAGATCAAGGAGGTTAATGACTGGCTTAGGAAGTGGGGTGAAGAAAGTGGAGTGAAGAAAGTCAGGGGTGTTGGGGGACTGGGGGAATTTGGGAGGATAAGGGACTGTATGCCAGGGATAGGCTTCACCTTAACCTGATAGGGAAGGAAGTCCTTAAACAAGGGTTGGTGGACTGTATTCAAGCTAGGTGGGGTTTAAACTTGTGGGGGGGGTTAAGGGAGGGGCTGACAGAAAGTCCTCACCTCTTGATGAGGGTCCTAGTCCTTAGCCCTAATGGGGGCAGGCAACAGACCAGTGGAGGATGATACGTGGGGGGGGGGCAGAGGGAGGATGGATGCATATAGTATTCAAGGGGGATATGGCAAAGGGGAGCAGGGTCAAGAGTTGGAGGGTGGTGTTAGTAAATGCCAGGAGCTTGGGAAATAAGTGCCAGAGTTACAGGCCATGTTGTTCGAAGGAGAAGTGGTGGCAGTGGTCACAGAAACTTGGGCCAACACAAACCATGACTGGGACCTAAATGTGAGGGTGTACACTATGCTTAGGAAGGATAGAAAGGGAGGCAGAGGGGGAGGAGTGGCTATGTACATTAGAGATGGTATAGAAATTTTCAGAATAGAAGAGGCAGAGGGAAACGTGGAGGCCTTATGGGTCACCTTGAGAACCCTTGCAGGAGGAAAGGTCAAGCTGGGAGTGGTATATAGGTCCCCAGGGTTGGGGGATGTTCTGAAGGATGGTTTTCTGGACAACATTATAACCCAGTGTGGACCAAAAGGGAAGGGGGTGGTGTTGATGGGGGGCCTTAATATGCCAGCTACTAACTGGGAAACCATGACTTCTAAGGTGGACAAGGAGCAGAGGCTGCTGGATGGCTTTCAGGATGTGTTCTTCACTCAGCACATGTTGGAGCCTACGAGAGATGGGTATGTCCTGGACGTGGTTCTGGCAGACGGGGATCTGGCAGTAGTTGATCCCCTGGCTGGGAGTGGCCATGATATGGTCTGGTTTCAAATTAATTTGGGGGGAGGGGGAATAGTTCTAGGTCATTGGCTGTGGATTTCAGGGTGGCAGATTTTAGGGGCATCAAAAAGATACTCAAAGATCATTTGAAGGGGATTTCATCAAGGACAAATGTTGAAGAGAGATGGGAGGTCATTAAATGGGGACTTCAGGAGGCAGTTAGGATCTGTGCAAAGGTGAAGCATAAGGGGGAAAGATCACATAACCGTGTTGGTGGACCAGGGAGGTTCAGGAGGTGATAAGGGAAAAGAAGGTTGCCTACAGAGAATACAAAATAACGAGAGGGGAAAGGGAAAAGGAAACTTACCTTCTTGCATCCAGACAAGTCACCTGGATGGTGAGGAGGGCAAAGTTCAGTAAAGAGCAGAAGATGCCACAGGGGCTACGGGGAGGGGAAAGGTGGTTCTTTAGCTATATTGGGGAGTGGAGAAAAACCAAGGGATAGATCAGCAGATTGAGAATAGAAGGAGGGTGGGTGGAGGAGGTGAGGGACCAGGCGGAGGTATTAAATGAGTACTTTGCCTCCATGTTCACTAGGGAGGGGGATGGGAAACTTACAAACCAGGATCGGATGGAGTCAGAAGGGGCAGTGGGTAGGAATGGCAGAGCAACAGTTAAGGAACAGGTGGGAGGGAGAGGTACTCAAGGGGTTTCACATCAGGATAAATTGGCCAGTGGGGTGATGGTATCCCCACTGCAAGGGTGTGGGAAGCCCTAAAGGCCCTAAAAAAGGAAAAATCTCCAGAGCCGGATGGCATACATCTGAGAGTTCTATGGGAACTGGTGGATGTACTGGCTGCATCTCTGGCGGAGCTCTTCAACAGTTCACTTGAGACAGGGAGGGTGTCTAGGGATTGGAGAGAGGCACATGTGGTGCCAATCCTTAAAGGGGAGGTCAAGGGACATGCCAGGTAAGTATAATCCGATCAGTTTGACATCGATGGTGGGTAAAATAATGGACAGTATACTGAAGGAATGTTTGGGGGGGTTCTTGGAGGACATGGGATGCCTGGATAGTCGTCAACATGGGGTTGTGCCAGGAAGATCATGTCAAACTAACCTTGTGGAGTTCTAAGAATGGGTAACATCAGAACTGGACAGGGGAAAGTCTATGGATGTACATTTCATAGACTTTAGCAAGGCATTTGACTCGGTCCCTCACAATAGTCTACTGGAGAAACTGAGAGGGGTGGGAGTAGGCCCATTGATGGTCAGATGGATAGGAAACTTGCTGGCTGGGCGCACTCAGAGAGTAATGGTTGGGGGGGAGATCTTGACCCCTAGAGGAGTCATTAGTGGGGTTCCACAAGGCTCGGGCCTGGGGCCAGTCCTGTTTAATGCATACATATCTGATATCAGGGAGGGTATGGGGTGAAATGAGTCTCTTCGCTGATGACTCCAAGCTGGGAGCAGTGGTTGCGGGGGAGGAGGGAAGGTTGGCCCTACAGGGGGACCTGAAGACCCTGGATAGGTGGGCTCACACCTGGAAATTAAATTTTAACTCCTCCAAGTGCAAGGTGTTACATTTTGGCCGGGGGAACCCCAAACACGAGTACACCCTGGGAGGGGAGGTCATGGAGGCCACGGCAGGGGAAAAAGATCTAGGGGTCCTGGTGGATGCAAGTATGAACAACTCTGAGCAGTGCAGGAGAGTGTCTGTCAAGGCAAACAGGATCTTGGGCTTTATCACAAGGGGGGGATCACCTCAAGGTGCAGGGAACTGATTCTGTCACTGTACAATGGACTATTTAGACCACATCTTGGAAAGGGTTTAGAAGAGGGCAACCAAGATGATACAGGGTCTAGGGGAGTTGACATATGAGGAGAGACTAGAGGAGCTTGGCCTGTTCTCATTGGAGGAGAGGAGGGACCGGGGGGACATGATTGAGGTCTTCAAGTACCTCAAGGGAATAAATAGGGTAAACAAGGAGGAGATCTTTAGACTAAAGGAGGGTGGAATCACAAGAGGGCATGGATTGAAGTTGGAAGGTTGATGGATGAGGGGGGGAAGAAGAGAAGGTATTTCACTGAGAGGGTGGTGGAACTTTGGAACACACTGCCTGGTGAGCTGGTTCTGACCTCTACAGTGGAGGGGTTCTAGAGGGGGTGGGACAGGTATAGAAAGGGGATGAAGCAGGGGATGGTCTGGCACAGGGGGTTTGGGTGGGATGAGAGGAGAAACAGAAATGCGATGAGGAGAGAAGGCCTCGGCACCCAACTATGGTTCTGAGGCATGAGCAGACTCAATAGACCATAAGGCCTAATCTGCTGGCAAATAATAAGTTAGTATGCATATATGCCCTCTCCCTCATTTCCTCCAGTGTATGCATATTGAGTTCCCTCAGTCTCTCCTCGTATGGTTTCTGGTGTAGCCCCTGCACCATTTGTGTTGCCCTTCTCTATACTGCCTCCATCCTGTCAATGTCCTTTCAGAGATAAAGTCTCCAGAACTGCATGCAGTACTCCAGATGAGGCCTCACCAACTGCCTGTACAGTGGCATCGTCACCTCATTTTCTAGTGGTGATACCTCTCCCTATGCACCTCAGCACCCCCAGCTTTCCTCACTGCCTTCTCACATTTTCTGGCTACTTTTAGATCTTCTGTTATGACCACCCCCAGGTCCCTTTCCAGTTTGGTTGTTGTTAGTACCCCCCCCCATCATGTATTCCTCCCATGGGTTTTTGTTCCCCAAGTGCATGGTTTTGCACTTCTTGGCATTTAATCCGAGCTGCCACACTCTTGACCACTTCTTCAGCTTGGCAAAATCTCTACTCATCTTCTCCACTCCCCCTGGAGTGTCAACCCTATTGCAGATCTTGGTGTCATCTGCAAAGAGGCATACCTTTCCTTTGAGTCCCTTTGCAATGTCACTAATAAAGACATTAAAGAGGACTGGTCCCAGTACTGAACTCTGTAGCACCCTGCTAGTTACTCCCCTTTCTTCATAGTGAACTCTGTTTACCACCACCCTTTGTGCCTGTTGCTTATCCAATTTCTGATCCAGTTTACCACCTTGTGACCAACTCCCAGACTGCCTAACTTGTTTGCTAACCTCTTGTGTGGGACCGTGTCAAATGCCTTACTAAAATCTAGGTACGCCTTGTCCACTGCCCCTCCCTGCTCAACTACCCTTGTCATGCAGTCAAAAAAATCTGTCAGATTCATTTGACAAGACCTTCCTATTGTTAATCTATCTTGCCTTGGGTCCAGTGCCCCGCTGGATTCTAGATATTCCACAGTCCTTTCCTTTAACAGCAGTTTCATCATCTTTCCCACCACTGAGGTCAAACTGACCAATCTGGAGTTTCTCACTTATATCTTGCTTCCACTTTTGCGAAGGGGTATCACGTTTGCCCTCCTCCAGTCCTATGGTACTACTCTCTCCTCCAGTGTTTGTTGAATAGGGCTGTCAGTGGTGTCAGTAGCACCTCTCTGACTTCTTTTAGTATTCTGGGATATATCCCGTCCGACCCCATTGCCTCGTCCACCTGTAGTTTCAAGACTTCCTTTAAGACTCACTCTTCTGTAAATGGTCTGGTGTCCACCCCTCTTCCATGTGTGTCTGCTGAATAATTCTGGTCCCTTTCCCTCCTCTTCATTCATGAATACTGAGCAAAAGTATTTGTTCAGTATCTCAGTTTTTTCCAGGACCCCCATCACTCACTCTCCCCTCCTTTACTTAGCCTTACTTTCTCTCCCTTGGCCTTTCTTCTTTCTCTTATGTACCTGAAGAAGGTTTTGACCTCCTCCTTCACTGTCTGGGCTATCCTTTCCTCTGTTTGTGTCTTTGTTTGTTTGGTTTTTATTAACCGGGTAAGTACACTAGACAAGAGTATTGCCTATATTCAGGCACAACCTGGGAGAGAACAAAGTCTAACAATATACAACAGCGTAACAGTAGTTAATGACGCAGCATAAAATGCAAACAAAAACAAATTCACAGTATACTAACAGGAGAAGCTGTATCTGTAGAAGCTAAGAGAAAACAAATAACTAATATCATAATTAATTGCACTAGAAAGATACATCAATGACACAAACTGAACTACATACTACAACAACTAAGGGGTAAGTAGCAGCTGTGACAATAGGATTCAGTGTTAGAGATAGAACAAGCCTATTCCAGAAACATAAAGGGAAGGGGAGCAGTAAGTGCCATGTTGGGAAGGAAAGCAGCTAGAAGAGAGTCTCAGATTACAGCACAGGAGCAACCATCAGATTCCATTAGGTGGGCAAGAAGACCCAGTTTAAAGGCTTTGTGGGATTTGGAGAGTTTGATGTGGGAGGAGAGGGAATTTCAGGTGCGGGGGGCAGAAATAGCAAAGGATAGTTCCCCTTTTTTTGTGAGATATCTAGGAATATCAAGAGGGGTTTGAATTGATGACCTGAGAAGGTATGTTTGGGAGAAATGAGAAAGCTGTCTAGAGAGGTAATCAGGGATCCCCGTTCTGAGAATATTATCAATCACGCAGCTGGCAGAAAAGAGTCTGTGTGAAGCCGGGGATAGCCAGTTTAATTTAGAGTAGAGTTTACAATGATGGGTAAGTCTGTGTGCAGAGGGGACAAATCTGCATATGCTGTTATAGCAGGTGCTCCATTTAAAGAGGGCTGCTTTGCTTGCATTAAGGTATACCTGTGAGCAGTAGGTAAGAGAGGGAAGAAGGAAACCTTGCACAATAGCAAGTCGAGCAGCATTGTTGAGGGAGGACCTAACTTTATAGGCAAGGCCCAGTTTGGTGTTTACCGCCTTACAGGTAGCCGCAATGTGGAGGTTAAAGTCGAAAGATGGTCAGGAGTAACTCTTAGATATATGAATGAGTTAATGGATTCCAAAGGGGAGCCATCTAGACATTATAATGGAAAACCCAGAGCTAGGGATTTTATTCTAGAGGGGGAGCTGAAAAGCATAGCCACAGTTTTCTTAGTGTTAAGTATGAGCCTGTTTTATAAAATCCAGTCCTGTAAGCAGGAACTAGGAGATGGCAGACTGGGTAAAACCCAAGGAGGACAGTTTGGAGAGTAGCAGAGTTTGCACGTCTTACAGCTATTCCGGCCTCCCTCTGCTTATTCGGATACAGTTCCTTGTCTTCCTCCCTCCCTCTCTGTTTCCTTGGATTTCCTGAATGCCATTTTTTTCGCTCTAACCATCCCTGTCACTTCTTTTGAAAACCATAATGGTTTTCTTTGTCTTCTTGCTTTGTTAACTTGCTTCACACAAAGGCTTGTTGCCTCTGTTATGGCTCTCTTGAGGTTCTCCCACTGTACCGCTACTCCCCCTCCCTCACCCTTTGCCAGTGTTTTCTTGAGGCATTCTCCCATTTTAGCAAAGTTAATCCTTTTGAAGTCTAAGACGCTTGCTTTTGTGTGGCTTGACTCTTTAAGAACATACAAACATACGAAATTTGCCAGCAGATAAAGGCCTAGAGGTCTATCAAGCCTGTTCGAATGTGCAGCTAGCACCCCTTATTCTGCTCTTTTACCATCTGACTCTGTTACCATCTTTACATTGAACCATACTGTATGGAGGTCGCTGGACCCCAGATGGCTGCCCACTGATACATCCATTATTCTGTCTCCATTTGTGAGCACCAGGTCCAATATCACCCGCTCCCGGGTGGATTCCACTACTAGTTGCATGAAACATGCCCCTTGATGGGCATCCAGGATGACCCTGCTCCTGGATGTGGCCGCAGCATAGGTGTTCGGGTTAACATCAGCCATATTTAGGTCCCCTACCAACATCACTTCCCCCTTTTCTGCCATTTTATGAATGTTATCTACAAATTGCCTATGTGTTTCCTCCCCTTGCACTGGGGGTCTGTAGATAATCCCTAGGCAGACAGTGTTGCCATTTCCTGACTCCAGGGTGACCCACAGTGCCTCCTCTCCTCCCTGTTTTCCCTTTATTTCAGTTGGTTTGATCCAGTCTTTGATGTACATTGCTACTCCTCTTCTCTTTTTGCCCTCCTTGTCTTTCCTGCATACTGTGTACTCAAGTATATTAAAATTCCAGTCATGACATTCTATATACCATGTTTCAGTGACTGCCACAATATCCAGGTCTCCCTCTGCCATCAAAGCCACCATGTCAGAGATCTTGTTACCAAGGCTGTGGGCATTTGTTCACGTGGCCCTCCATGTTTTGATGGCTTTGCCCCTACTTGTTCCCCTCCTATCCTTCCCCCTGTGCCTCCCCCGAGATTACCTCCTGTTTGTTGTGTGTTCCCATCCTTAGTATCATCTTACCTGACTATCTTAACCTGTTGGGGCAGTTGAGTTCTTCCTTCATATTTCCACCTTCCCCCTTGGCTAGTTTAAATGTTTGTCTATGAAACATTCAAACCTTTCACTCAGGATCCTGATCACTCCCTGGACAGATGCAGACCATTCCTTGTGTGCAAGCCTGTATTTCTCCAGGTGGGCCCCCAGTCTCCAATGAAGCCTAAACCCTCAACTCTACACTAGTTCTTTAGCCATTCATTGACTCCCATGGTGCAGAGCATCCTGGCCTCTCCTGTGCTGTAGATAGGTAGCACTTCTGAGAAGGTTACCGAGTGTGCCACCTGCCTAAGACCCTTCCTCAACTCCATGAACTCCCTCTGCACTGCCCCAACCTCACTGTCAGCCAAGTAGTTTGTCCCTATCTGGACAATGACATCTAGCTCCCCTTCCTGTGCTGTTGCCACAGCGATCCTTAGGATTCACCTCCTATCCCTTCAAGCTGAGGCACCAGGTAGGCACCTTACCTCTCTCTCCCTTCTCCTTTCCCAACCCCCAGTTCTACCCATCTACCCACAGTTCTACCCACAGTTCTACCCCCTAATAATAGAGCAATGTGTTAAGTGGCAAGGTAGTGTCTACCACCCTAGACCTATCACTGATGGGGTCCCACAGGGATTGATTCTTGGCCCCCGGATCTCTTTGTTTATAAATGACTGGCCCCTCAACTATGATAGTGCCTCAGTTCATTTGTACACCGATGATGCCATCATCTACAGGTCCTCGCTCAACCTAACAGTGATCAACTCACATCTGGTTAAGGATTTCCAGGCATTAGAATGCTGGTTCTGGCAAACCAGACTGGTTCTTAATGCAAAGAAGACAAAAGCAAAGCACTTTGGGTCCAATAGGCTGTGCTCAAACAGAATGCACCTTATCGATCTTGCACTTCCACCTGTTGTAACTTGGAGGTGGTTCCATCTTTTAAATACCTGGGTGTGGTGTTGGAACAAACAATGTAATCTGAAGCACATGTGAATTCACAAGTCAAAACTTTAAATCAGAGAATAGGTCTACTCTCTCCCTGTTTCTCAATGGAGGCTCACTTAGCTAACTCTAGGTCCACTCTTCTACCCCTCCTGATGTATGGTGCTTCTGTGGTTGTGGCTGCTAGTGGCTCTATTCTTTCAAGGCTAAGAACAGTATACCACAGGATTGGGCACTTCGCTGCTGGTGCCCTCTCTAGAACCCATTGTTGTGGGGTACTACCTTTTCTGGACTGACCTTCATTAGAAAATAGAATGTGCTATCCAATACTATGTCTTACGTATAAATTACTTTGACCCCAGTCTCCACACAGCCAAACAGGTATTCAAGATAGGCAGCTTATTCGTCCCTTAACATCTGCAGCCCTCCTATTGCATGTTATTCCCAAAGTAAGGTATGCTTTTGGGAAATAGTCTTTTTCCTGCCTGAAAGGACTCCTGGTTCCTTACTGCCCATAGCGATTGCTCTGCTCAGCTGACTAGGGGTTACTAGAGATCCCGAGGGTGTGTCTGACATCTTCTGGGGCTCGTACATTTATGTACGTGGCCTCTACCCTCTGGAATTCTCTACCCTCTCAGTTACAGGAGTGCACGACTGTGGAGGGATTTAAAAAGTCCTTGAAACATTTTTATGGACTCAAGCCTTTAGTGAGTGAATCTGTCTATTTAGCTGTGTTAGCTGTTTTATATATTTTAAGATTTGTAATGTTTGTTGTGTTTTTAAATTTTGTAAGGTGCCTTGGCATTTGAAAGGCGCCATAGAAATAAAGAATATTATATTATTATTCCTATGCTACCCCATACTTGTAGAATATCTTACCCTCTGAAACATAGAAACATAGACTTTGATGGCAGATAAGGATCACTTGGCCCACCCAGTCTACCAATTTCCCTACTAATTGGATAAGCTGCAGATCCTAGTTAACCAACAGCCAACTTCTTCCTACTCTCACTAGAATTGCTTTATGTCTGTCCCATGCATTATTAAATTCCACCACTGTTTTTGACCCCACAACCTCCTCAGGAAGGCCATGCCATGCATCCGCCACCCTCTCTGTGAAAAAATACTTCCTCACTTTGCCCCTGAGCCATCCCCCTCTACCTTCAAATTGTGCCCCCTTGTTCTTACACATTGCTTTTTCTGAAAGATGAAAGGTGCTTGATAGCCCACATATATACTCTTTAAGAAATGGCTCACATCCCTTTTCTGGCCCACACCCCCTTGTACATGTTAGCATTGTAATATGGTCTAAGAGTAAATAGTATCTCTTGTTTACCCTGTCCTAATCTTTCTCCTCTACACCTGTCTCTGCGGCAGCTTGCTTTATTCAATGCTACTGATGTGTACACCGAATTTGCTTGTCATTTGAAGTATAAATTTAATGGGTTCAATATGTGCTCAATCACTGGTTGTAAATAATACTGATGTTAGTATGGACTCTGTGTACAGTGTGTATCTTCTTACATTACCCAGATTCACTTGTACATCTATCTGTGCACTGGACTGTTGTTCATATTTTTCGTCTGCTGTATGATCTTACTGTATTGAATATTATATGTGTAACTAACTCCGGGTCACCCCTGAAAAAGAGATCAGTGATCTCAGTGGGCTTACCCAAAATTTACATAAATAAATAACTATATGATGCAAGTGAAGATGCCTTAAAGAACCACAAACTAAGATCATCGACTGTCTTTTGAATTTTATATTACCAGAAAACAGTTTTGATCATCACTGACTTGAGATAATGCTTAACTGTTACTAAAAATGAATTGCATAAGGAGATGATGATGCTGGATACATGTGTTTTATGCCTGCTGCTGGAAGGGGTTGGGGAAAGAATATGGGGCACACTCATGGAAAGGAACTTTTCTTCCTTTCTTTTTCAGTCTTGTGTAGTGTGATGAAAAAACAGAAACTGGCATGAATGTAGAATCACCAGGTATAAAAAGATTTGTGTTTCAGAAAAATGCACAAAATGTTATGTGTGCCAAGTAGCCTGAGGGAAGTATTCAGGGTGTTCCCACAGTATACACACAAGGGATGTGGGGGAATGGCACTGAAAGAATGGTTTTGGGGTGTGCATCTGAAAAAAGGGAGCATACAGTAGATGGAACAATGGCAACATGTCAGTAGACTGCGGGCATTGCTGTTTGTTAAATGGTATAAGCCAGATGTTTGTAATATTTCACAGAAAATATGAGGTTATTGATTAAGGGAGTGACCTTCAGTATCAATGGACTCTCCTCCCCTTTAAAAATAACTATGCTATTAAAGTATATTAAAGATAATAATATTCAGATTACGTTCTTACAAGTGACATATTTAAATACAATAGAATCTCAAAAGTAAAAAAAATGGATCAAACAAGCGTTCTTTTCCCCCCACAGATAAAAGAAACAGTAAAGGAGTTATAATAGTTATTAATAAAAATGTTGAAGGAAAGACTGAGGAAGTAAGAATGGATATGGAGGGCAGAATACTGCTACCGAAAACAAATGTGAGAGGAGTTCCATTGATATTACCGTAGGATCATAATACGCACCTTTCAAGAACTTAGTACATTTTTTGCAGAAATAAATTATTGCTCAACTGGAATACTGAAAATATCATCTTGGGCGGGGCAGGGGTGACATGAACTGCTTACAGGATTGCAAACTAGATAAATCTTCCAAAATCCAAAGCTGACACAAATATAAAATAAGACTTTTTAATAACTTTTTAGGAACTAATTTACTCGTGGATGGATGGTGTACACAGCATGAATACAGTTCAGAGTAAACTGATCAATCAAAAAGGCGTAAATCATCTGCAATACTGGATTATATTTTGATTTCCAAACCTCTGATGGTAAGCAGTTCATGTAGGTAGGTAGGTAAATATTTATTTTCAGACAGCAAAAAACATATCATTTGGGCTGTTAAGGCCAGTTTACAAGACAGTCCTGTTCACTAATATCTAAATTTCACATCTAATGACAATAAACAGGGCTTTCATCTGACCATAACCCAGTACAGTTTCAAATCTATAAAGATTGTGGGCCCCATATTCAGAGCCAGTCAGATGCATGTGCATAACGGTGCAGCATGCAAATAAGACTGTAGGACAGAATAAGATTAAAGGCATACAAGTAGGTGAGGATCGGTAATCCCACCCGACAGTGACTTTTTGACAGCTAGGTCCCCTACAGCAATTGTAGTGCCACGTTGCTGTAAGGAACCCGGTACTGTCTGTCGGGAGTCCTGCATCTCCCTAATCAGCTCCAACTCAGAGTTGATAATCCTAAGTGGGAGGATGCGGGGGGGGCACAACCACCCATGTGGGTGGGGTTCAGAAGTGAAGCCCCCCCCAAAGAAAACATTTAGTGCCAGTGGAAACTGGCAGTAGACTGCAAAATGTGATTGATCTGCCGGTTTCGCTGTTGGGGTGTTTGACAAAAATTTTGTTGAACACCTGTCATGCAACTGCCGCTAGCCTAGTGTAAAAAAAAAAATATATATACTCTGTTTGACAATGCTCACTGAGCGGCTCCCCCCCCCTTCCTTTCCCTACTAATTCCTCCTCCCCTATCTCCTTCCCTTCTACTCCCACCAGCTCTCCCCCGACCATAAGTTTTGCACCTTTTGTTATCTTTTGCTTCGTTGGAGATTGTATTCTATTGTAACAAAATTGTAATTGAACTGTAACTTTTTTGTTTGTAAGTACTGTGTCCCTTGTACTACTGTTCTGATGTCCTCTTTGTGACGAGGTACCTTTGTAAATGAGCCTCTGGCTCAAAGGTTTCTAAACTGATGTTTAACTAAATAAATAAATAAATGGATCCATGAGGAGACATGTAAAAGTGTACACAGATAATATTGTATTAATATTGGAAGCGGCAACTAACAGCATCAGAGAAGTGAAACATGTAATGACAAAATACACCTTGTGTCCCAGGTGTAGAATTAATTTAAGTAAATTCATGAAAGTAAATCAGAATTATTGCCTTTCAATCACATTAGTATTTAGAACACCATAAAAATGTTTAAAGCTGAGGTAAAACACAACTTCATGGACTAGTTGGGTGCAAAATTAACCAACAGCATTCGCACCCTATACCAAGCTAATTTCTAGCCACTTATGGAAAAATTAAAGACTAAAATTCAGGCATACAAAAAAATAAAATTATACCTTCGGAGGAAAATCAGCATATTAAAAATGCTGTTGACTCCATACATTTAATATACATTTCAGGCAATAGTGACTAATTTCCAAACTTGTAGTTTATTAAAATCCTTAAAATTATGAGATAATTCACATGGAATAGTAAACCTCAGAGAATTTTATGGGTGAAATTTGTCTAGCAAAAGAGGATGGTGGATGGCATGTCTAGATCCTTACATTGCTTTTCAAATGAAACTCAGTCTATCATCACTCTGTCGTGAGTATATATGGAAAATCAGAACTGCTGTATAGAAGATCAAATTTCTAATTATCAATGTTCTGTAAATGACACCTGGTACTTCACCTATAAATACACAAATTGTGACAGTGCTATTACAAAAAACCTGGGAACCATCACAAGATGGTACCAAAATAGGACCAAACATAATGCAAAGTATTTCATCTCCACCAGGTTATGGAGAAATCCATATAATAAAATATGTGATAAAACCTGTTATTTTACTAATTGGGAAAGGATAGATATTAAAAAATGGAGTGACCTGTCACTCAACAATAGAAAGTTAACATGGCCTTATATACTGCTAAAGTACAGTTTGCTAAACAGGTATTTTTTCAAATACAAAGCATGCATACTAAAGATTTTAAGAAATGGAACAGAGCTCCAGAAATGGATAAAATAGACAAAACATGTAATTTCTGGATACAGAAAAAGGTTTGACCTCACGGTTACAGAGGAACATAAATCAACCCAGTATAAAAGTATACATGAAAACAAAAGAACAGTAGGAGGATGAGCTCAGTCCGAAGCTGATTGAAATTCAATGATCAGATAGTCTCTTTTCTATAGGAGATTATGAAATGGAGAGAAAGAATCTAGGAACCTGATTGGCTGAGGACCTTTGACCCCCCCCGACAATATCCCAGCACAACAGCACTGGAAGAAGATCCAATCAGCTGTCTTGTCTGTTTACCTTAAACCTTCCATAACATCACTACATGGTCACAGCCACATCCCTTGCTGCTCTGGCATCACTAATCAGACAAAGTCCAGTCTCAAGCCATTATTGGACATTGTATTTTGAGTCTCATGTTCCTACCTCCAGAGCTGCACCACTGCATTTACCTCCCAAGTCTGTTCTGTGGCCGTAGTGTTCACCCTAACGAAAGTAACAACAACCATCATGGCACTGCCGGTCAGTAAATGAAACTCCCAGCATGCCACCGATCCAAACTGTTAACAAAGATGTTGACACCACCTGTCCCAACTGAGAAGGTCACGCTGCCAGCCCAGGCTAAGAAACTGATGCCACCCACTGTGACAAAGGTGCCACATATGAAGAATTTTCCTTTTCCCTCTCTCTGAAAGTCTGTTGCAACAGCACTATGCTATTCTTTTTCTGTCAACTTATTTCTAACACATATACAGGTAGGCCACCTGTATACTGTCATCTTTCTATCACTTTTTATTATTCCTCACTTTGTGAGCCCTGCATTGCACTTCACTATGCTACTCAAATGCTGTCTTAGTAATCTGGTGTCCCACGAAGACAGCATAGTGTAACAACAAACATTGATAATTGTTTTGTTTCTTTCTGCTAAGTCCATTTGGAGAAGCCCTCATAGAAACAGACTGCCTGGTTTACAGACCCAGCATAGAAAGCGCAGCTCTTGCACTTCAGTATAAACTTGTGAGCCTGTGTTTTGTTTTGTTATTATTTTCTTTTTCCAGAGCAGTTGTATTGGTGTGCCTGTGCTGTGCTGTGCTAGAAACGAGGGAAAATGGGTTACAGAAATAGGACAAGGTGCTTGTAGTCCTTGGTTTCTGCTTAGGACCCCCCCCCCCCAAGGTGCACTGCTTGTTCTGGCTCGGAGAAGCAAAGTGTTCCGCTCGAATGTTTTGCAAACCTGCAGCTTGCAGCTGCTTAGTTACTGTATTGCCAGTGCTACTTCTGAAGCCAGTCTGTTGTTGGTGTCCATCTTTATCCCACGTCCTCACACTCACCCTAACTCAGATGTTGACACCACCCACCCAATACTAACAGCAGCACTGACAACAAAAATTCTAACCACCAAGCACAGTTTATTCAAATGCCTGAGTGCAACACTAACACCAGCTTCACAAACCACCACATTTCAAAGCGTAGTTAGTTCAAACAGCTAAATGCTGTTTTTTGGTTTTTTTTTTATCAAATCAGGCATGCCAGATCAGTTTCTAATTTTCCTATGAAAAGGATCTTTCAGTTTTCATGTGGAAGGCAGCACCACCTGCTGGCTTAACTGTAGCACATTGCAACCTCAACTGGGCCACTTTTTCCTATCTCTTGTTTGTTTCCTTTTTCCTTTTTCTACTAATGTAAACAAAATCACCTTTTTTTGAAAAGACTTTCACTAGCACAGGGCCTCGTTCTGTAATACATGTTTTACAAAATTGAGCATTAATTCCATCTGTGTCTGGTGAAGCATTCAAGTGCATTGTTTTTATTGCTTGAGTTACTTCTCTCAGCTTGGCCAAGGCTGTCAATTCAGTACAGTCTGTTTCTGATAGAAGTTTCATTTGGGGGGAATTCAAGAAAACTGTCCAAATCTGCCTTGACTGCAAAGCTTCATCCAAAAGAATTGTTTAAAAAAATATTTATTATTGCTTCAAAAGACCTTTGGTTGTTATATTCTTAAGCAATAATGCACAATAGGGTGTGTGTTGTGCTGGAATAACATCATGCATGGGGTGGTTGTGCATGAGGCCTCAGGTTGAGTGCATCCGATTAACCCACAAGTGATGTTATTATACAATGGCTATTTTGTTAATGAAAAGTAAAGATTTAAAAAAAAAACTTTTTATTCATTTTTATTTCATTTTTCCTGTGGAGGTATACTTTTGAAGAAAAGTCCAGAATATTTTCCACCAGTAGGTGGAGCTGGTATCTCAATGCTGAAGTCCCTGTTTTCTGGTGTCACGTCTGTTTTTGTTTCCTGGTGAACCCCCCCCAACTGTGTGTTTCTTTTGGTTCTCCCAGTACACTTTGTAGTTGTGTTTTATTGTACTGGGAGATTATAGTTGTAATTCACATTATAGCGAAGAGGGAGAGTGGATGCTAGAGCATGCTGCTGCTACAACAGCCACAATTTCTGAATGTAAATTGGGGGAGTGAGAAGCCAGTGTTATGGCTTTCTGTAACTTTTTTTTTTTAAACCAAGGCATGAGAAAAGAAGGGCACATGTTTGTGTTTGGGGAACTAGTATGCGGAGTTAGACATTGTCGCCGCCCCCCGCCCCTGCTTTTCCGATCGGTCACTCGGTGCACTGTTGTGAGGAGAGGAAAGGAGGTAGGATGGATGCTTTACAGGTGGTTTTATTGCTGATGTTTAAAAGAAAAACATAAAAGGAAAGTGATTTGTAGACTGAGCGAGCTAGCGTTACAGGCTCGCAGTGACTTGCATTTGCTCGCTTGTTCTTTCCGTTCTGTCTGTCAACTGCATTAATGGATTTTATTTTTTTTTTATTTTTTGATATTGAATAGAAACTCTGGTGATTTGGGAGAATGCCTGTGGGTTGTTGGATTGATTTCAGCAGTTTTTGACTCAGGAATGCTGAAGGTGTGTGCTGAATGGCAATAAGTGAAGCGAGCTGTTGAGCGGGGGTAACTGAAGCGGGCTAGGTGGAGTGATTCCGATTACAGTTGATGCGGTCATCTGTGGCCTGGGACTAGAACCGTGATGTTTTACTGAGATAACATCACGGATCCAGTCTGAGACTGACCAATCAGAGGTCAGGATTTTCCCTTGCCATTGTATAATATGTCATTAGCATCCTAAAGGGATAGTATAACCTCTCATTTTCTCCTATCCTCACAGCCTTTGAATATGTCTACTGGTTGTGTGCCATATTGTAGGTTCTGGCTTTAAAGATTTTGCTCTACTAATACTGAAACGTGCAATTCTCACTTTGGGCCCTATGCACCAATCAGTTGTAGGTATGCGTGACATGAGCGTACCCCGCCCATGTAGCTGCGCACCCATGGACAGCTGCACACCAGCAGCATTCACGACCACCAGCCACTTGTCCATGGCCCCACCCTCCTGGCATGTAGGACTCTACAGGGTGGCTGAGGGTGGGATTACGGGTTCTGCCAGGCATCCAATTGGATGCCAGGACCTGGTCCTGCACTGGATCCCTCGCGCGGTGGGGCACACATTGGCAGCATCCCCTATGGATATCTGACAGCTGTGGCAGGGAAGGAAGGGCAGTGTTGCCAGCCCTCCGATGGCACCGATCAGTGCAGAGGGATGGGTGGGGAGGCATGCCTGCAGGCATGGGGAGACAGGGGGAACAGTACCGCCGGTAGCGGGGGGGTGGGTTGCCGTGTGGTGCTGCTGGGGAGGGGGGTGGCAGCCATGTGCCAGTGGGAGTTGTGGGTGAGAGGGGATCACCACACTCACCACAGTGTGCTGGGGCAGGTGGGTGGCATCCAGCGGCTGTATCCTGTGCCCTGATGGGTCGATGGGCTGTTTGACCTGTCCTGTGGGGTGTGCATGGGGCACATAGGGGGTTTATGGCAGGGTTCTCCCTGGCATACCCTGTGCCCCCAATGCAGTACTGTGGCCAGCACTATGCACCTTAGTGCATGGCGTGTAGTGCTGACCCACCCCGCACCCAGCCCCAGTGCATTGCTCCTCGCACAGCCAGGGGATCAGGAGTGTATGTGCTGTGATCCTCCTTTGTGCATCCCACACAAGGGGGCCGTGTAGGGTGCAGAGTGGTTGCACCCTCCAGATGCACGCGCATAGCCACTCTGCCCCATTAGTGCCCAGAGGCCACTATGTGTGAGATCTAGGAGGATCAGGTTTTCTAACTGTCTCCCTAACTGTAAATATTTAATGTAGTAGAATCTAGCTTTAGTTTTGCCTTCTGTCTGGAAAAATTTCCCAAGTTAATTTTTTGTGTTGTCCTACCAAGATACCAGATTATCAAAGCAGCAAGCAATGAAGCTTCGAGCCCGGAGTAGATCCTTGTAGGCTGATACAATTTCCTTATCTTCCAATAATGTAGAATTTAGATACCAAAAACCTGGGCCAAAAGAATGGCCTGACCACTCTCCAACCCTAATTACTAATTCCACAGGGTCAAATATAGCAGGCATTTTAGTTCTAGCATCCTGAATGTTCACCTGGTAAGACACATAAAGACAATCTATTTCAGGGGACAGAGTGCCACTGAAATATGTATACCCCTCTTTTTGGGTGAATAACGCTAAAGGTGTCCTGAAGGTTGGCAGAGAGAATCATCTGCATAAGAAAAGTTGTCACTAAAAGATTTTTGTGTCTTCTGAGTTTTATCTTCTGAAGACCATGAACACTTGAAGTCTCCCCCTAAGGTTAATGTTTTGAATACATACAGAAAAATGCTGTAGTTGTTCAATATTAACCCTATCTGCCTTTGTCTGAGGATCACTGATTACACCTAATTTAATAGTACTGTTTAACCGTTCTAGATCTAACATTGGTAATCCTCCATGAATCTAAATCTATTAATCTTGCTGTTTTGAAATATTCTTATTTTTGTTATTCTTTGGTAACCATGTATGGCCCACTAAGCACAAATGCCTGTTTTTAGGGGCAACCCATTAGCACTTGGGAGGTTAAGTGACTTGCTCAGAGTCACACAGTATGCAGGTGGAAATTGTGGGGATAAAACCCAGGTCTGCTGGCTGTACTAAGCTCATTTGCAACTCTTTTGCAGGCTGCAGTAGAGCACAGGAGGAGGAGGCCCAACAACAGGGATAATAGGGGCTGTAATAGTGAAGGAATCAGAGAGGAGGATAACAGAACAGGTGGGTGCATGAAGGAACTTTTGCAGATGTCTAAGGGAGAAGTAAGGGGAGAGACAGAGGGAGGATGGAAGCAGGTTACATAGAAACATAGAGTCTGGCAGCAGATAAGGATCACTTGGCCTACCCAGTCTGCACATTTTCTCTACCTACTGTAATACCGTAGACCCTACTTGATCTCCGGATTGCCCTCCCTTCCCTAATGACTAAGGTTCCCTTATGCCTATCTCATGCGTTCTTGAATCCTGCCACAGCTTTCACCCCACCACCTCTGCTGGAAGGCTGTTCCCGGCATCCACTACTCTCTCTTTGAAGAAGTACTTCCTTATGTTTCCCCTGAGTCTACCCCACTCTAGCATCATAGCATGTCCCTTTATTCTTGAGCATCTTTTTTTCTGAAAAATGCTTTCCTCTTGTGCCTTATTTATACCTGTGAGGTATTTGAAAGTATCATATCCCTCCTTTCCCTTCTTTCCTCTAGGGTGTACATACTGAGGTCCTTTAGTCGCTCCTCATGTGGTCTCTGGTGCAGACCCTACACCATTTTTGTTGCCCTCCTCTGGACCACCTCTACTCTATCTAGGTCCTTCTGGAGATGTGGTCTCCAGAACTGGACACAGAACTCCAGGTGAGGTCTCATCAATGATTTATATGTGGTATTGCCACCTCTCTCTTTCTGCTGGTGATATCCCTCCCTATGCATCCTAGCATCCTGCTGGCTCTCCCCACAGCCTTGTCATACTGTTTGGCCATGTTTAGGTCATCAGATATGATTACCCTCAGGTATCTTACCTGTTTGGTGGTCATCAGTACCACCCCCCCCATCTTGTACTCCAGCCTTTGGTTTCCATGCCCTAAGTGCATGATTTTGTACTTCTTCACACTGACACTTAGTTGCCACATTCTTGACCACTCCTCAAGCATCCATGGATCCATATTCATTTTTTTCCACCCCCTTGGAGTGTCTCCTAGTCCCATGCGGAATGCTGAATTCTGCCGGCAAAATTAGCGTGGGATGACCATTCCACTGGCTGAATTTCTACCAGAATTTCACTGGTTCCTCTGTGGAATTCCACCAACTGTGATCTGCTGAATGGACAGTACTTTTCTGTGGAAAATTATTCTGCAACAATTTCTGTGGAAAATATTGAGATCTGTGGAATGATATTCCACAGAACAGCATTTTGTTTTCCATGGAAAATCATTCTGCGCACTGGCCCAGTGGCACTAAGGGTTGAGGCACTGGACACCACACCTTGCACTATGCCGGCAACCCATGATCAGGAACAAGCACAGATCACCGGAGGTCAGCAAGGAGGAGGAGGAGGAGGAGGAGGAGGAGGACTGAGTGTCCAAGGAACAGCTCTCCTCCTTCGGGGAGGGTGGGGGTCACAACCGCCAAGGTGCTGGCTCCCAGTGGTGGCTGGGGGCTGTGCAGCTTCGGGGCCAACAGTAAGGGATGGCATTGGTGGCATCCAACATGCAATGTACAGAAGCATGTGTTGCAGAGTCATTGATGCCATTGCACACCAGCGCCAAGGGGGGGGCTACCTACAAATAAAAAATTCCTCATCAACATGACGGCTGCCCTGACAGTGCCGCCACAGTCGCATCCAAGTCAGCTCTCTCCTGGGCCCACCCTCCATGTCTCCGCAATGGTGGGGTAAGTACCCGCTGCGATGCGATCTGGGAAGGGCAGTGGTGGGGAGGTATAGCTCTGGCTGCAACCAGGGCAGGAGCCATGAAGGCTGGCTGGAAGGGGGGGAACCAAAGGCACACCCCCCCAGCTGAAGGACAGAAAGAAATGGGGGGAAAAAAAAAGAAAAGAATTTCACAACTATTCTCTGATGTGGAATTCCGCCATTCCATTTTTGGAGAAATTTGGCAGAATTTCTCTGGAATCTGAAAATTCCATGCAGCACTAGTATCTGTCCACCCTATTGCAGATTTTAGTGTCAGCTGCAAAAGGCACACTTTCTCTTCTAGTCCCTCTGCATTGTCACTAATAAATACATTAAAGAGGACCATTACTGATCCTTGTGGCAACCTGCCGGTCACCCTCCCTTCCTCGGAGTGAACTCTGTTTACCACCACCCTCTGACACCTAGCTCCCAATTACCCAGTTTACCACTTTTGACCCCACTCCCAGACTGCCCAGCTTGTTTACAAGTCTCCTATGTGGAACGTTGTCGATGTCCTTACTGAAATCTAGGTAGGCCACATCCACCCTGATCAACTTCCCTGGTCATCCAATCAAAGAAATCTATCAGATTTGTTTGACACGACCTTCCCCTGGCAAATCCATGCTGCCTCAGATCCTGTAAGTTGCTGGTATCAAGATATTCCACAATCCTTTCCTTCAGTAGTGGTTCCATTAAATTCCCCACCACTGAGGTCAGGCTGATCAGCCTGTTATTTCCAGCTTCCTCCCTGCTACCACTTTTGCAAAGTGGGACTACATGTCTCATACGTTGTGTGGCACTGCAGCCTGTGGCATGTGTGTGTGCCCTGTGTGTGCCCTGTGCTTCATGCCCCCCTCAGATAAAAACAGGTTCCTGAGGGAGGAGAAGGCTGACTGCCCAGCAGAGGAGCGAGGATGCGGAAGGGAGAAGATGTGAGGATCCATGGAGCAGAGGAAGTATGAAGCAGAGGGATGGAAGAAAAGTAGAGAGGACAGGTTAGAGGGCAGAGACCCAAACCCAAACCAGAATTTATAGATAAAGGTGCAGTAGGATTGGCAATGTGAAGGTAGGGGAGGATGGATAGGGAGGAGTTTAGGGAACAGTGGTGAGTACGGTGAGGCATTATGAGGTGTTATAATATGAGGCATTCTTTCAGGTAGCCAGGGCCTAACATGTGACAGACACACACACACACACACACACACACATCATAGGCTGCAGCACCACACAACTTATGAGATGATGACCAGATCAAACAGTCTAATGCCACTGACAGATCTGCCTGCACAAGAACACCACACTGAGAGACACTAAGACAGATCTAGTGTCTCGAGCAGCAACCTACAGTACTTCAGTTTTCACTCACTCACTCACTGGCTGGCAGGCTCATGAAAAAATAAATGATGGCTTTCTGGGCCCAGCACCACTAGCAGTCAGTTAAAAACAAGTTTGCCAAATAAGTCCTTAAACTATCCCCTACACTATTCCCAGTCTGTGAAGTTCACTCTGTCCTGCTCCCTACTACAGGGAAACAGGGACTGAAACACTCTAACCCAGCCCCGGTACAATCCTATATCCCTCAACCACTCCTTACTGGACTGGGTTTTTTTTTTTTTTCAATTCAAATTTTATTGAACTTTTACAATACAGAGAATAGACCCTCCAGAAACAATATACACCAAAGAAGTGTTTGACAACATGATGGACCCATTCTCCCCTCTCTCCTCCCACTCCCCACCAGCCCTTTCCCCTCCCCCCTCCCAACACAGACATGTGACATCTGCTTATTCGAAAGTTAATTAGGTACCAAAATAATACAGTTATAAGGAATAGGGTGTGTGTAAGGGGTCCCAGATCTTCATGTACCTTTTTGTCCTGTTACTGAGACTTGCTAATAGCTTTCGCTTTCTCTGTGCTGAGATTTGCTAGCAGCTTGTTGAGCCATTCAGTGTAAGAGGTATCTTCACTATCCTTCCAGTGGCGCAGTACCTCTTTTTTAACAGACATAGAAATGAGGGCCATATGGTACTGTCGGTTAAGCACTGAGATCTCGGAATAATCCCCCAACAAGTCAATTTCCATGGTAAAAAGGTCATTCAGGCCTAACAAAGGATCCACTTTTTGTTGAATACTGGCCTGTAGTGGGGTTACTTTAGAGCAGGTCCATAAAATATGATACAAGGTGTCATCCTCTTGTTGGCATCGGATACATGCTGATGACGAAGTGAGACCAAATTTAGCTAATCTCTGAGGGGAATAGTATAAATTATGCAGGATATGAAATTGCATAAAGTGTAACCTGTCCTGAGTAATGTATTTGTGGCAATTACACCATAGGGGTGGCCAGTCCATATTCAAACTGGGGAAAAAAGGAGTCCAATAAGCCATGGGGCCAAAACAGCCTGGGTAAGTCCAGTCATATAAAATCCCGTAGGTTCTGGGCACAGCTTGTTGGAAACCTGCCAAATAACCTAACTCAAGTTGGAAGGATAGCCTAGCCGGTTGGGGGGTCTAATCCCAACACTTTTAAAAGTAGGTGCCTCAGTTGAAAAACTTTAAAAATACTATGGTTCAGGATTTTGAATTTATTTATGATCTCTGTAGTAGAAAGCCATGTGCCCCCCTCTTTCGTAAGCTGGGTGAACTGACCATCTCCCAGGAGAGGCATCCAATGAACAGTGAGCACTCTGTTATTGATCTTAAAATTAGGATTACCCCATATGGACTGTGCTAAATCCTGGGTATGTTTATACTTGAGGAAGGCACTCAGTTGGAAATGGACTATGACAAAGATTGCAATGGGAGATGTTTTTTGTCTTGAAGGGAGAGTAGTTGTTTTAGTGTGTTAAAGTGCAGCTGAGTATAGGCCACAGAATCTAATAAGAGCTAATTCAGTTCGAAGCCAAAGTGGTGAAAAGGTGGTGGTGGGGGGGCTACCAAGTCAGCCGAGGACAACCATATCAGGTATTTGGTAGAGTGACTGGCCCAGTAGTAAAAAGCTAGGTGGGGGAGGCATAAACCCCCTTTGAATTTGGGAGCTGCTAGCTTGTGATAGGCTAATCTAGGCTGTTTGCCAGCTCAGATGAATTTTGTGATGAGTCCGTGTATTTTTTGGAACCAGGAGAGGGGGAGCCATATATTGAGTAAATTAAGGGGAATAAAAAGCATAGGGAACACGTTCATTTTGATTAGGTTAATTTTGCCCCAGAGGAAGATTGGGAGTTTGGACCATCTGTCCAGATCTTGACTGACAGTATTTACCAGAGAATCCAGATTCAATTTGTGGGTAGTAGTTAGGGTTGTCAGAACTAGTTCAGCAAAGATTCGAACCCTGCTTGAACCCTGGTGTTCGAGTTCTAATTTAGAACTCGAACACTAGAGGGTTCGCAAAAGGGTTCAAGTTATTATAGTTTTCCCCAGTTACATGGACATGGCTAATTAAAGGTATCCGGTCAAAACAGCGCATCTGTAATAGCACGTACATTACAACGTGTTGTAATTATAGCGCATTACACATAAGCGCTATGTAGAAATAACGCTGCAATGAGAGTGAGATCATTTAATTGTATCAAAACCTTAACCTGTTGAATTCTGCAGAATGGAAAGGGTGCATTTTTGCAGGAAAAGCATCATTTTATTACAGTGCCACTGAATTTGAGTGAATGCAAACAATAAGGAAAGACACTTCATCAGACAGAACTGCATGTGCATAAACTAACAGTGTGGTATGTGTGTTGTAAGAGCAAAGCCACCTGTCCCGTCGGAACTTCGAAGGCTGTTGAATCTGTAACCATGCTCCTTTACGTTTAAAAAAAAAAGTGTCAAAATAATGTATTTTAAATTCATGTTCGCTTCACTCCAGTCTTTCCTCCTGAGAAAGCAGCCTTCACTCTACTGTACTATGTTGTCCACTTCAGGGAGGAAGTGACTGTACCCGTTATCAGCCTTACAGACCGACTTCAACCACTTCTACATTTCTGATGTGTGCAAGCGATCCGCTCCGAAACCAGAGTTAACTTTCACCATTTCCACCAACCCTGATTCTTGTTGGTTCATCAAGTCTTGTGCTCTTACACCAAGCCCTGTACTTTCGCCCTCCTGTTCCAATCTGTCTGACAGCCACTCAGGAAAGGGTGCACAGCAGGCAGAATAACCTCCGATTTTTGTCAAAAAAAAAAAAGCCTTAAGTTTAAAGAATTGGGTTTGGGCAGGAATATCCGTAATGAATTTAGTTGAAAGCATGTTGCTTTATTTATTGAATATGGCTTACAATGTATAGAGTAAGGAGTACATCTGCATGCATGAGGACAATTTTGTCTAATGTGAGGGTGGGAGGAAGTCACTGACCACCAATGATAAGGGCAAAGTGGCAGCTGGTCAGCCTTAGGCTTTCAGCAGAATTAAAATGCATGTAGAAATAGCGCTGCAAGCTGTGCCATCTATTTAATCGCGGTATTGCCTGGCGCTAAAATGACAGCACTCTTTTTTTCTGTAAGCGCTAATATGTATGCGCTTAATGACTAGCGCTAATATTGTTGCGCGATATTGACAGTAACTCCTAATTAAATAGCGCTGGATTTACTACCTGTACAGAGTAGACCCTCCAACTGTACTGATCTGGCCGGCTTTCTTATGCGGTACCGGATCCTGAGGAGCTCTCTGTTTGTGCAATTTCAGCTGCCAGAAAGTAACTTTAATTTTGTACTGTGTTCCCGAATTCTTTCTCTGCAGTGAGTTCAAAGCCTGATTTGGCATCTGTCGATCCCATGGCAACGGCACTATGGACATGGCCAGTGACCCCTGGAAGCAGCTGCTGCAACCTGTTTCCCATGATGACACACTACTGGCGGGAGTGTTTGAATATCACTCGTGTGTGTCCAGGAGTCACAACTGCATCTCGATCGGATCCCGTTGTGAGACACTCGGCTTGCTCCGTCCACTTTTGCAGTAGCGCTTTTTATCACACAGCTGTGTGTTTTATTGTGTTTATGTTGCCACACAAGATTTGAATGAACTCCACGGTCTGGTCATCCCCATCGTCGATCATCGAGACCAGAGCCCGGTTATTCTAAGCGCCAGCCCAGCATAAGAGGTATTGTTCTGTTATTGTCTGCCCAGTTTTTCCACTCGACCAAAGACAATGCAAGCATCCAGTACAAAGAGGAGTTGCTGTTTGCACATTATTTACAGTACTGAAATGTGTCAGTGTTAAGCTCAAATACAAGCCTTAATCTACAGTAGATAAGAATACAGCTCTCGTTTTCTTTTAACTGTTTGACATGAGAAGAGTCAATCAGAGGAAAGGTGGTAGCTTTTTCAATATTGGAAGTGCAAGGCAGGCAGAAGATTTGCAAAAACTTGACTGGAGACTGCCTTCTTATAGTATTGAAAGTTTGAGTGTGATCCAGTTATTAATGTTATAATTAACATTCAGAGGGTTCCCATTAATCTGCAATTAGGTTGAGTAGCATTTTGGAGCTCTAAGTGAGCTGCAGTTCTAACAATAGGTGTTTACCAAGAAACAGCCAGAAAGTATTTTAGGTGCTTGCTGTTGGGAGGCAGGGCTGCACAACAGGTAGCAAACAGTGAGTGAGACAGAGAGAGATACGGTCAGTAATGGCCTTGCAGCAAGGGCTTCATGTGCTGGAGTAGCGTGGTAAGGAATTATTCCAGCCATGGGCCCTGCTCACAAGATATTTAGGAACAGATGGGAGAAAGTAAGTCTTTTGTGAATAAGACCCATGTTTGTTTGTGAGGAACTCGGTAGGGGGTGATTGTAGGAAAAGACCAGGCTTAGAAACTGAAAGGGGGGGGTCCCTAATCCATTCCTGTCAAGCTGCCCAAAAAGGAAAAAATCCAGTAAAAAATGTGTTGAGGGGAGGCAGAAACTCAGTTTCCAGCTTCTCAGAAAAGACTTTTACAAGAAGAAGCAGGGGTAGGAAATGTTGAATGCTGTGTACAAGGCTAGATGTGGGAAAGGGGATGGCCCACAGGAGGCAGGAGCCAGTTAGAGCCAGTCAAGAAATCTGTTGGATGTGGGAATGCTAAAAGTGATTTGTTTAAGCTTGCTTTGTGTAATATTGTTTGTAGATTAAGGTGTCTAGCACACACTTTTTAAGTTTGAAAGGAGAGCAGACTGCGATCCTAGTTTCAACCCCCCCCCAGAATTTCACAGCTGCAAGTCTGAATTGATGTACCTGTACCTAATTTTATCTGTCAAATGTTGGAGGGTCTGCCTGTATTACACATCCCATGCTTGTCTGCATAAGGCCTGGGATTTTGTGTCAAACAGCAAATCAGCTGCCTGTGTTCGGCATGCACATGCATGTCCTGTTGTTGGGGGTTTACATGCGTGCGTGCCCATTTACTACACTGGCACCAATTGCCATTGAAATTTGTGGTGTTTTAAGCCATGCATCAGAGTGCATCCCATTCCAATCATGGAAACCAGTGAAAAAGCAAGTTCAGTGGCTGATCAGTGACTCCACCAAGTATTTAGGTGGGCAGCGAGTTGGCATTGGGCTGCAAAAAGTCTGCACAATAAAAGAATATGTACGCTTAAGTTAAGCTTCCATTCATTCTTTACAAACTATTGTGGTTGGTTCTTTTGGTTTGTGCCCATTATTTTGTGTGGGGGGTGCTCTGGCCCCTGACATTTGTTCTAATCTTTAAATACATGCCAAAATGTTTCCATGTTGGAAGGAGAGACAGAAAAATCCCAGTACAAAAATAAATAAATATATCTGTGTGTCACTGTGTTGTGTGACTACATCTCCTACGTGGTGTACTTGCCAGTCCATCATCCTGTTGTGTGCCTTTGACTGCACTGTACCCTATCTAGTGTGTGAGCACGTTCAGCCCAGATCCCATTTCTGTGGTATCTGTTAATACATGTGAGAAATAGTTTCTGGCAGGACTTTAAGAGGAACAGATTTAATTTTTCTCTCAGTTTCATGTGCATTTCATATTCTCTTCATTATTGGCAGCACAATTAAAAAATAGGGTTCGAGTTCTAAAAAGTTCTAAAAAAGATTAGAACCCTAGAACTTTTCCAAAAGTTCTAGACTAGAACTAGAACCCAGAACTTCAAAGGGTTCTGACAACCCTAGTAGTAGTGGGGTTTGTTGTCAATTCAGTTCCAAGATATCTTATGGATTCTTATTTTCAGGAAAGCCCTAGATCTGTAATGGACCTTTTAAGAACCTTGTGATTGAGTAGAAATACTACAGTTTTACCAACGGACTATTGGCTATATTTTTCAATAATTTCTAACATAGGTGTAATAGAGGAGGACGGATCAGACATTTGGAGAAGGAGGTTGTCTGCATAAGCAGAGACCTTGATTTCCTGAACCACAATAGTTATTCCTTGGATCCTCCCACAGTCTGTCAAACAGTGGATGAGGGGTTCCAAATATATATTAAAAAGCAAAGGGGACAAGGGGCAGCCTTGGCTTGTACCCGATTGCGATGGGAAGAGGTTGGAGGTCACTCCGTTACCCGTTACCCGTGCAGACGGGGAGTGAAACAGTGCTTGTATCCAGTGTTGAAATTCTAGGGGAAAATCAAAGACCTTAAGGGTCTGAAATAAGAAATTCCAGTTTACTCTGTCGAAAGCTTTCTCAGAGTCCCGAGATACTAGAGCAGCTGAAAAATGCACATCTCTGGATGCCGAGAAGACATGGGTTAAGGCTCGGAGGAGGTCCACCGAGGACCTCCCTTTCATGAAGCCTATCTGTTCAGGGCCAATGAGATCTGGGAGGATGATACTGATGCAGTCAGCCAGTAGCTTGGTTAACATTTTTATATCCTGATTCAATAAGGATATGGGATGGTAACTTGTAACTAATTCTGGACTCCTATCAGCCTTGGGCAAAAGAACAATTAGGGCTTCGAAAAGAGTCAGGTCCATGGATGCTCCGGACAAAATATGTTGATATAGTGGTAATAATAAGGGAATTAGGTGATCTTGGAATTGTTTGTAAAAGTTGGCCGAGAATCCGTCTGGACCCGGGGTTTTATCCATGGCGAGACTTTTAATGACTCTTGCCAATTCTGATCGGTAAATAGGGGATATAAGTGCACGTTGTTGTGTCTCGGAAAGGGAGGGTAGATGAGACTCTGCCAGGTACTCATCCAGGGCCTGATCAGAAGGCAGGTTGGGCATAGGGCTATATAACTGCTTGTAGTAGCTACTAAATTCAGCTACAATGTCTGCTGGGGATGTTTTCAGTGAGCTGTCTTCCTGAGAATGTATCGAGGCTATGAATCTGGAAGATTCTTGTTTTTTTATTCTGAGGGCTAAAAGGTGCCTTGCTTTCTCACCCTGCTCTGTATAGGATGCTTTGGTCCTCAGGATTGCAAATTCTGTTTTCTCTCTAAGGAGCTCTAGGTAGGTGTCCCTTAGTTTAGCTAGTTCCTGTCTAAGGGTATCCGGGGAGTGGGTAGCTAAAGTTGGTTCTATTGTCCAGATTTGGGAAAGAATGCTCAGTAGTTTCTGCTCCCTTTTCTTTTCTCTTTGAGAACTCAAACCAATTAAGATCCCTCTAAGATAAGCCTTAAAGGCACTCCATTCCATGTCTGGTCTGGTGGTGGAGTTGTGATTAACATTGATAAACTAATCAATATGTTCAGAGAGGTATGTGGTTTCCTCAGGGTCCTTCAGCAGCTGATTGTTAATCTTCCAACATGCTTCTCTCTGAGGGAGGGACAAGAGGGAAAGTCGACACTCAACCAACAAGTGGTCTGAGGGGAAGCCCGGTTGGATGGAGGAATCAAGAACCCCCGTAAGTAACTTCTGGGAAAGAAGTAGGTAGTCGATCCGAGAGGCAGTTTTGTGGACTGGGGAGGTAAAAGTATATCCCCTTTCCATGGGGTTAAGTACTCGCCAAACATCGCACAGGCCTGCCTAGTCTATGAGTTCTAGGAATACCCGCTGAGCGGGAGAAAGCCCTTTTTGGGAGTGATCCAAGTGGTCCAAGGCTGGATCGAATACCAGATTCAGGTCTCCGACGAGGATTATTGGTATCGAGAGAAAGTGGGTAAGAATGTCAACCAGCTGCATGAAGAACCCTGGTGCATCCACATTGGGCCCGTAAATGCTTCCCAAAAGAATCTCTGTCGCGTATATTGTGCCCTGAATCAAAATAAATCTGCCCTGGGGGTCCCTGACCATCTGGGTGAGTGAAAATGGAATTTTTCTAGCTATCAAAATCATAACACCGCAGCTTTGGGTGGTGCCCCCAGCTGAGAACACCTGGCCCACTTGCTGTCTCCTCATCCGTATAGCCTCAGAGTCTAGCAAATGAGATTCGTGTATGAAAATGATATCAGCAGCCAGTACATTCAAGTGTTTCAGTACCTTGTATTGTTTCAATTTCTGTCTGACCCCTTTAACATTCCAAGTAGCAATTCTAAGATTATTAGCCATATAGTGTATTTAAAATGGGTTGGAAGGTGGTTTTCAAAGCGTATACCAGTATTACCTGTACATCCTCAGACCTTAAATCTGTGTTATTCCCCCCACCCCACTCCACGTCCCTTCCCCAACTGTCCCCCCACTCCCAAAAATCCAACAAGAAGAAAAAAAACAGCCTTAAATCTTTGAACCGTCCCAACTCTACCACCTCCCCCTACTGTTATGAACTTTGTTCCTCAAAACTCCTTCACTATTGCTCCCTCCCTCCAGCCACCCCTAACTGTTCTCTGTCCCTTCTTTTGCTGCAGAGAAAAGGAAAAAGAAAAAACTCTGGAACTGTGCCAGAAGCCTTATGATTCTGGTCAATAAGAAGAAAAAACTTTTTATATTGTGCAGGTAAGGTGCAGACTACTCCAGTCTGCGTTATAAAATTTTAGCAGACCAATCAATCCCTGACTGCCAACATAAAACACATTTGGGAACTCAAAAATGCAGGTTGTTCTGCTCGCTGCTTTAAATATAGAAAATATGGGCAAATGGGTCATCCTGCAAATGTGTCCCAAAATCCAATGACCAGTATCTGCTGGAGAGTAATCTGCAAATCAGAAAGTTAATAAAGAAATTGAACAACATCATCCAGTAAGACCCCAATTTAAAAGTCCCACAACCTGGAAAACAAAAGGTGAAGAAGGAAAAAAAGGTAGGCAATGGGCTGGGAAAACAAACCAAACCATGCAACATTGACTGCAGTACTTAAGTGTCCACAGTTGATTCTATGTAATGTGGGAGGCACACTCCCTCTGGCGGTCACAATGAGTTAAGAATTTCAACAAGATAATGAACTGGTGCTTCACGACTGTGCGCAGTTTTGTGAAGTTCCACAGGTAGTTCAAGTGGTTGGTGGAGCACCACTTCTCGCTGGTAAATCACAGTAGCATGGTAAGACTTAATGAGAGTTATTATAAGTTGAGGCTTACTAGTGTCCCAATATGGCTGTTTGACACTTAAATCTCAGGTGTCAGCAGTTGTCAAAACCTTTTTCTACCATCTGAGGAATATCATTCGGGTGAAGCACCTGTTTCCTTCCGATGATCTTCCAACTTTGGTCCATGCCTTCATTACCTCTTGCCTTGACTACTGCAACGCCCTTTACCTTGGGTTACCGAGGGTTGATATCTGCCGCCTGCAGCTTGTGCAGAATGAGGCAGCCAGGCTATTGACTGGTTCATCTAGGACCAGTCATATAACACCTGTGCTCCGCGGACTGCACTGGCTGCCAGTATGGTGGCAGATCACCTTCAAGGTCAGTTTGCTGACCCATAAGGCCCTACATGACCAGTGACCTGGTTACATGCAAGATCCCCTTCATCCCTACTGTCCCTCCCACTCTCTCCGATCCACTGATGAGGGATTGCTAGAGATTTCCAGGGTTATTTTAAAGACATCTGAGGCCAGATCTTTTAGTTTTATGGTCCCAATCCTGTGGAATTCTCTACCTTGTCAGGTGCGAGATTGCCCAACTGTCCAAAGTTTTAAAGTAGCTTTGAAGACATTTCTTTTTAGCCTTACGTATACTGATTTTTAATGCCGCTGTCATGAGTTTTAACCTGTTTAGTTAAGGTTTTAATTAATTGTTTTATTTATTGATTTATTTTAATGAATTATGTACAAGCATCTTGGTTTTGGAAAGGAGCTTTTCTATAAATAAAGTTTGATTTGATTTGATTTGAACAGTCCCATCTGAACTGCAACAATCGGGGCCAAAGATAGAAAGCTGTGTAAGAGAGGTGGAATTATAAGGACATGATCAGTCCTAACACACTTTTACCTTGACACCAGATTCATTTGCTTCAAGTTAAGGTGTCTCCCTGTTACCTAAGGGAATCCTCCAAGACTTGCCAAAGCCAGTAAACGTATCCCGAAAGAGGTCTGGTAGGGTGATCTTGAGCCCTGCTAGGGCCACTTCAGGGTCTTCATAAGTTTGCCAGCTACCCGCGACCAGGACCTGGAGCCTCGCTGGGTAGTTCATTCGGAATCTGACCCAGGTGGTGATTAACTTAGACATCAGAGGATGAAAAGCCATTCTGCGCTGTTAGATGGTAGCCGGTAAATCTTGAGCTACACAAATTCTGGTTCCTTTCCAGTGGACCTCTTGTGATTCCCTCACCTTTGAAAGGAAGTGTTGGCATTCTAAGTAGTTCAAGAACCTGAAGATCAGCGGCCTCGGGGTTGGGGGGATCCAGCTGGGGGGAGTCGGTCAGAGTGCCCTGTGTGCACGTTCTATCACATACTTGGGTCCAAATGGAGATGGCCTGGCTATTTTCTCCATGAACCTCTGCATAAAAGGATGGCATCCTGACCCTCTTCAGTCTCCAGGAGATCTATGAGGACCACGTTATTTCTACGGCTGTGGGCCCTCAAGATCTTCTATTTTTAATTCCATTTTTACAAGCCTTTGTCTTGTGGCCACAAGCTCTAAATCCACTTTCACCACTCACTTTTCTAGGGAACTGACTCGGGCTTCTGTGTTGGAGGTTTGCCATGAGATGTCCTCTAAAGCTTGAGAGAGAAATTTAATTTCTGAAGTAATCGAGCAGAGCTCTTCTTGAAATGGTCTGAATTCCACCAGGAAGCCTTCAACCATGAGCGGCTCTTGATCTGGAGAGAGGTGGGAAGTCCTCAGTGGTTCAGAGGTACTGGCAACCCTAGGCTTTTTCTGGCCTTTTTCTGGTGTATTCAGGGGAGTATGTTTCGGTAAAGCCCTCCGCATTTCCATCTCCATATAGAAAACTTCACTTGTAAGTAGCAGACAACCAGTAGACGAGTCTTCCGATCCAGTTTTTAGAGCTTTACCGGCATTTAACATTCGGAAAATAAACTAATAAATTGGTTGGGTGGCTGGAGCGATAAATCAGAGCTAGCACCAGGCACTCTGCATCATGTGGTCCCCTAGACTGGGTTCTTACCACTCATCCCCACTGTATCACTGGTGCTGGCACCAGAGCCTCAAAGCTTGCCAAGTCTGAATACTTTGCCTCCACATTCCAGAACAACCTTAATCACCCCTCTAATTTCTGGAAGGTTGCCCTCTTCTCCACCACCCAGCCCAGTGCTCCTCCTCCTCCTCCTCCCCTATCCTCAAGGTGAGTGACACTCATTTCTGACCCCTTCTATGTTGCCTCAATGTTCAACTCATTCTTCACCTTCTGTGCCCCTCCCTTCTGTCCCCTTTCCCCATCCCCCTCTCCTACATCCTTCCACTCTATCATACCCCTTCTCCTTCTCTCCTATCACTCTTGCTGCTTCTCTTAAGGTTTTCTTGACTCTTAACCCTCTTAAGGGCAGGAGTCCTGTTGATGTTGACCACAAGCTCCTCCATCTCTCTCTGTCTCTGCCATTGCTCTACATATTACTTCCCTTCTCAACCACTCTTTCTTCATTGCCTCTGTCCCTGACTCTTGGAAACAGACCACAGACCAAAGGAGGTGACCCCCTCCTCTCCTGGAAACTACCACCCTATCTCCTTGCTTCTCACTTTGGCCAAAGTCCAAGAACACCTTGTGCTATCTCAGCTCTCCCTGTTCCTTAATTCATCCTCTTTCTTCACCCCTTCCAGTCTGGCTTCTGGAAATTCCACTCCACCTCTTCCACTTTCCTCTGGCTTACTGACTCCATTCTCTCTGGCATGGATATGGGCCTGATCACCTTCACACTTTTTGTTGACTTTACTAAAGTCTTTGACACTGTTGCCCACCCTCTTCTCCCATGTAAGTTTAAGGCAGTGGGTCTCTCAGACTCCTCAGTTAGTTGGTTTTATTCCTACCTTGAGGGAAGGTCTCAAACTGTTCAGACTGGAGATTCCCTACCTTCCCCACTTCCTATCTGCTGTAGTGTCCCCCAAGGGTCCTTCCTTGGCCCAATTCTTTTCTCAGGCTTCTTAAATGACCTCCCTGCTGCCTGCTCCTCTGTATCCATTTATATGTATGTAAATGATACGGTACTATTTGCCTCTGGCTCCAACCCCTCTGGCCTTATGGCCAGGCTTCAGCTGGATTTCATTAACATTCAGCAATGGTTCCAGGCAAATTAGCTGTCCTACAATGTCAAGAAAATGATATCCATGACGTTTGGCACTAGGCAGATGCTCTGTGAGTTTTCTGGACTCGCTGGTATGGTCATCAAGTGGTTTGAGTCCTATCTCTTGGACAGGATGCAGCAGGTGGTGATGGGGAATTTCTCCTCCTCCCCAATGCCCTTGTCTTGTGGAGTTCCACAGGGCTCGATCCTGTCACCGATGTTATTTGCAGTGTATTATGCTGCCTCTGGGTGAGATCATATGACAATACAGTGTGGAGTTTCACTGCTGTGTAGATGATACTCAACTGTTTTTGTCTTTTGCTCCCGAGCATCAGGAGCTGTGGCTGTACTTAACATCTGTCTGGCTAAAATCAGTGACTGGATGGCTTCCAGCTGGCTGAGGCTCAACCCGGATAAGACAGAGGTGCTGGTGATCGAGCCTGGTCACGGGCAGGGTCGGACTGGCCCTCCTGGATACCTGGAAATTTCCAGGTGGGCCCCCCTCAGTTAGGTAAATGGTTACCTTCTGAACTCTGAAAACGTTTGCATTTATCATCTTTTTTCTAATTAAATGGGGTATCTGGGACACTGTTGATAAATGTAAGATGCAAACACAGAGCTAGTGTATCAGATTGAAGTGGAATATTGATATGAGTGTGTCAACCTGGGCCCTCCTCTATTGATTTTCCAGGTGGGCCCTTGTATCCTCTTTCCAGGTGGGCCCTCTGTACCCAAGTCCGACCCTGGTCCGACCCTGGTCACGGGCAGGTTGGGTCACCGTCCGGGGTGGATTCTGGCCTTGTTCTAGGGTCTACTCCATTGATGGCTTCCTGGAGGGTGCAACATCTGGGTGTGTTCTTTGACAGCAGTCAGTAGGGGTTTCTACCATGTATGGAACATTGCCCGGATTAAGCCCCTTGTTTCGCCCGAGGACCTACCAACGTTAGTGCATGCCTTTGTCTTCTCCAGGCTCAACTACTGTAATGCTGTTTAATTCAGGGTCACAGGATGGACCCTCCGCTGACTGCAGCTGGTGCAGAATGCAGCAGCCCGGTTGCTGACTGCCTTTTCTAGGTCTAGTCATGTGACCCCGTTTCTGTTCTCTGCACTGACTGCCGGTCAAGTGAAGGGTCCTTTTCAAGGTGGGGCTTTTCACCTATAAGGCTCTAAATTAACTCGGTCCTGGCTACCTGTCAGAGCTCCTGACACTGGTAACCTCTGATCGCTTCCTCCACGCCTCATCGAGAGGACTCCTGGTCATTCTCAGGGTATGGCTCAAGACCTCTTCAGACAGTGCCTTTGGCATATCTGGGCCATCCCTGTGGAATGCTCTTCCATCCGTAGTCTAGGAGGCTCCCTCAGTTGAGGCTTTCAAGCAATGGTTGAAGGCACACCTCTCTGGCCTGGCATTTAAAGAATTTAATGATTTCTGAATTATAACCTGTTGTCTAGTCCCTTGAGATGCTACTGTCTTAAATTTAGTAGTTTTACTGTATTTTAAATTGTTCGTAATAATGTTGTACTTTATATTTGGTCTATTTTATTTTTATTTTTTTTGTTCTGTAAGGTGCCCAGAGCCCCTGGGAATGGGCTCCATATAAATAAAGTTGCCTTGCCTTATAGGCTAACCTGTCACCCCCTCCTCCCCCCCTTCCATACCCTAGATGGTGCTGAAATCGAAGATGTTGCCTCATTAGACTACCTCGGGGTCTGGCTTGACTGGCATCTTGACTTCTCAGTGCATGTGGATGCCATCCACAAAAAACTGCACCCTAAACATAGTGTGCTCTACTAGACATAAAAGTTGCATTCCATTTCCTGCTCACCAAGCTATTCTCTTGAAAATTATACTCCCCATCTTTGACTATAGTCTACAGCGATGCTCCCAAGTCCACCCTAGCCAGACTGGACCCTCTCTTTCACTCCTTCTGTCACTTTGCTCTGGACTGTCAGCTCCGTACCCACCATTCCTCGTTGTTCTCCCACCCTTCCCTTGAAACCAGATAGCTCGTTAATAGTGCCTCCTTCATCTCAAAATACTGGCTAGGCTCCCTCCCCTTCTACCTTACCTCTTTCTTTCTTTTCGCCCTCCCTCCTGTTACACCTTTCACAACTCTTGCTATCATTCTCTTGCGCTCCCCTCAAGGAAATTCTTTGCTGGCCAGGCTGCTTTCTCCTACCACTTTCCCAAGCTATGAAATTCCCCACCTAACCATCTGTTCTGCCTCTTCCCAACACTCACTCTCCTCTCTTTTCCACAATTTCACTTCTCACTCCTGCAATTGCTCCTGATACCTGTCCCTGGTCTGCTACTCACAATCCATTACCCCCTTCCTCCTCTCCCTCTTTCCCCATTCTGCACTTGACTAGCCCCCCACCTCATGCTCCCTATAGCATCTACCCTTGCACCTTCTGTTAACCCTTCAACACCTCAACATTTTTAAATTTTAATTCTTGAATGGCACTCTCTATCACTGTTATTTTGCTCCAAATCCTCACTGCATAGTTCCCTTTTCCTCATCCCTACATAAATTGCCTATGTATGATGATTAATTATTTTGCTTAGTTCCTATTCTACCTATTATGTAATTTTTTGTTCTTGATTTCTTCATTGCCCTCCTTTTCCTTCTCCCCCAGGACACATCTAGAAATGAGCTGTTATCAGCTCAGTATGTCTTTCCTGGTGAAACATTTGGAAATAAATAAATAAACGTGCACAACTGCAGCGGTCGGGTGCTCAACCAAATTAGAACCAGCAAAAAGAAGACAACTTTGGCACACAAAGAAAGTAAAAACAATTAAAGAAATACTAGCAGATAAGAGCCAAGCCACCAAATTCATTGCACAGTGAGAGAGTACGGCACGAAGTCCCAGTGCTTTGTGTCATAGACGTGACACTTCATCAGGGGGTGTATTGTTTTACTTTACCAGTGTGCCACTGTTGTTTCCATTTTGCTTCCTACTGCAGGGGATGAAGCTGCCTGAGGCTGCAGCTGCACTTCCCATCTCACCTCTCCTCTGCAGCAGCGCACAATTTCATTTGCATGTCTGCCTGAAACTATAGGACTTATGAGTCTGAAACGTGAAAGGATAGAATGCAGCGAAAAAAATTAAAATACCTTTTAAATTACATGAAGCTAAAATATAATGTTCTTTCAAGCAGAAAAGACAATAAGAATAAAAACAGAATAATAAATGGCCAGCCATCAGTAACAAGGTTATAATTCTATTGAAGAGTTCTTGTGATGGTAGAATCTCAACAGCAAAGAGGTTGACTTCTGGCACTAGAATTCCAAAATTGAATTACAATGTCTTGGTACTGATGACTGTCCAGTGTTATTTTTTTAATATATAATTTGTCACTTTTTCAACGCAAGCATCCTTTCTCCGCCTCTGTATCACATTAGTGCATCAATACAGGGACAGCGAAATCCCTTACAGTGACACTTTCTAACAGTTTTGAAGTTGTCACTGTAAGGTCCCGCTGCACACTGGCGCCATTTTCATCAGTGTTTCATCCTCTTCACAGCCAACTCTGACCAGACATTGATTATATTAGTAACAGGGGGTACGGAGGGCACAGCCACCCTGCAAAAAATAATGGCAGATACTGACGGGTGAAATTTCGCCTGTCGGTATTGGAGATTTTGCGGTGCCACATGTTGACAACTTTGTTAGCGATGTGACTTGGTGGAACTGTCTGCCTCCTGGAGCAGTCCAAAAATGTATTGTCCATCCCCTGAGCTGTAGGCCTCTGAGCACTAGCTCTGCTTCAAAGGGTGGTATTTCCCAGGAGCCTGGCAGGTCCTACAATGCTGCAGCCAACAGTGCTTCCTTCTGTCCCAGTTCGCAATTTTAAAATAACTTCCACTTTACTTTTGAGCAGGGCACATAGACCACTCTTCACTGCAACCTGCGTCTCACTGTCACTGCTGTTGTTCATGATGGCCAGAGGGTTTTGGAGATACTGCTTCAGTACTGCTGCTACTGCCATGATGAGGATGGGCAGTCTGCTGAAGCTCCAACCAGAGTCAATGCTGTGCCGTTGCTGAGGAGGAGAGGGGACTGGGCCACCAGCCACTGCAACCTGGGAGGGAGGGAGCCACCAGACTGTTGTTGTGGATATGTTAATGTTTTCCAAATAGCGGTTACAGTTCAAACTGCATTTGTGCTCGACTGACACATTTATACTATTGATCTGCAGTCAGAGCAATAGTATTATGGAAACGAATTTTAGAATTGATGGTGTTACAGGTTTTGAGCATCATTGTTTTTCTATGGGAAAAAGGAGCAACACATATTGTTACAAAACAATATGTTCTAATGGTGGTACATGAAGAAAAGGAAGGAAAATATAGGATTCAATGAAACGAAAGGCAGTACATAGTAGAAATGCTGTCTGTCTGTCTGTCACCTATCTATCTATGTCAGTCTTTCTCTCCACCTGTCAGTCTATTAAGAAATAAAAATCATATTCTTCAAGTCTGAAGGACTTTCTTCAGAAATACCTGTTAACTGTCAAGATACAAATACTATTTTTGCAAGATCAAATTATTGTCAGCACTTAAACAGCAGGTGATACCGGTGGAAAGACTTTGAATGGGTATGAAGATTTCCTGGTCTCTAACTGGCTAAGATCCCTGACAAGGGGTGAATTTCTGTGCTGATAGAGACTGGGAAATAACTACCCATGGTGAGAGCCTGCTGTCCACCAAAAATATCAATGTGCCCTTCCCATTTTCAAAACTTTGAGCTGATATGTTTTTTTCTCACTTAGCAAGATTTAGCAGTGCACTCCCTCTTGACATTCAGCATTCTTATCTATTTTTTAAAGCAATCAAAAAAAAATATGTATCTGATTTATCTTGTTTTCTTGTTAGCTCACTCCAGAATGCCACACCACCACCTCTGTCAATAATGTCCCCATCATACGGCTGCCAACCTGCTCTCCCTTTTCCTGCAGCTCCGTGCCAACCACCTGCTCTCCTTTCCGCCTGAAGCCAGCAGCATGCCTCTATCTGTCGGCAAGAAAAGTGAGAAAGTACCGTTGGTCTCATGACTCAGTGGTACACATCCCTAATGTCTGACTCCATTCTGACCCACGGCCTCCCAAATGAAAGAAAAAAAATGCAGCACCTCAAATGTGGAGGAGACAGGCTCACCTTTGAAGAAGCAGGGGAGGGTTGAACACAGTAAACTAATGGTGCTTTACAAAAACTGAATCCTAACATAAGGATAGTGAAACACATCTACAGGTTCACATCACAAGGAATTCAAGTCAGGTCTACAGTACAGGACTTCTAAAGCCCAATCCTATTTATCTGCTAAAAATTCCTAATTCAATCAAATTACACAAAACAGGAAAGTAAGTAAGGAGTAAACAACTAAGAAACACTGCAATGTGCTCTACTAGCAAGTATACAAGTAAAGGGACTACTTTGTGAACAAAATGACTCTCAATTGAATTGTAGGCATTTTTTTTAAATATTTTTTTTATTTTGTAACCCATTTTCTAAGTGCAATAATTCCTTCCAGGGTGGGTGGTATTGGGCTTTACTGGACTTTCCAGGGCCTATAGGTTCTCTCACTGGGGTGTCAGGCCTCATTACGCCCCTTGGGTAACTGGGTACAACCCAATACTGCCCACCCAATTGGGTATTGTTGCCATCAGATGCTTCAATGTTTTAATACAATTCTCATCTCTATGTTTTATTTGTGGTGGATGTAAACAGAATTTTTGCCTTGTAGCTAAAGATTTGGGGCAGGATTCTCAAAAGGGATGTACCCAGTGCATCCCCAACTTGCACTGTGGCACAATTCTGGAATGGGGCTGATATACCAGCTCATCCCCGATGCACCAACGCATCATGGATAAGCTGCATGTGCTCCATAATGATATGCGGCACATCTGGAGGAGCTGTGAAGGGGCGTGCCCATGCATATGTTGCATAGACCTATTCACAGCCCGACCAGGAGGCGTATCCTAAAGATAAGTCTACAACAAGTAGACTTAAGTTGCTTGCCACCCACAGGCAGGCTGCCACACTGCAGATAATGGCACAGCAGCTCACCTGCCCTTGCTGTCCAGTACCCCCCTGCCAGCATCCCTATAATGGCAGTGACAGAGCCCATAGGAATAGTGGGATTCAGTCTCCACCCCCCTGCCCATAGCTCCTTGCAGTGTGCACAGCTGCCTTGGCCATCAAAGACAAGGGACCCCCCTCCCCACCAGTAGCCTCCTGTTGCAGGTACTGCGGCCCCAGCCTGCATAGGCATGTACAGCCACACACCCTGCCCCAACCTGAGTGCCAGCCATGTCATGTCTGAACAGCTCCCGGGTGGTCCAGTGGACCCCCAACCCACTTAGGCACCCCCATCCTGCTCCCCCTGGCCCAGCAGGTCCCAAATGCTGGTGGGCAGCTCAGCCCACCTGCACACCACCACAGCTGCCCACTGACAGAGCTGTCTCTGTATGACAGCTACTGTACACCCATAAGTCCATTGGTCGACCATGTTGACCAGTGGGCATGCAGTATGAACTGCACCCTGTCATTCACAAAGTTGTAAATGACAAAGTACAGTACATACTTCAAGCCCATTGGTCAGCACAGTTGACCAACTGACTTACAGGTGTACAGTAGCTGTCATACACAGACAGCTGCACTGACAGGCAGGCGTGGCAGTGTGCAGGTGAACTGAGCTATCTGCCAGCATTGAGGACCTGCTGGATCAAGGGGAATGGGGTGGGGGGTCTGCTGGGATACTGGGTGGGGTCTTATGGAGTGCCATCATCACTGGTGTGACCCGGCCAGGGTGGGAAGGGTGGGCACAGACCGCACATCAGTATTGCCACAAGGTGCAGCATGCGTGTGGGGGTCTCAGCATTCCACAGTACTGCCACAGGGGGCTGCATACACATGGGGATGCAGGTCTGGGACTCCTACTCTACTGCCACAGTGTGCAGCATTTACACAGTGTCTCAGGCAGTGAGGGGGGGTTGCATTGACCTGACAGGGGTGCTGGGTATGTGACAGTACTGCAGCACATGCAGGGCATCCAGCGCATTCCATCAAGCACAACCCTGCTCGGCGCATGCAAATGGTGTCATAATGACATGCAAATAGCCCCATTGCACCTTGCATACCTAATGGGCCCATTTGCATGTTGTTGGCTTGGAATGGCACATTTGGGCACAGCGCATTGTGAAATGTGCTGTCTCATTAGTTTCCCAGCCAGACAAGGGAGTTGTGCCGGCGCATCCAGGGCTGGGTGCAACTGTGGTATTCACAGAGGGGATGCGCCGGGAGCATTTCCTGGTGCATCTTCTGTGAATACCACAGTTGGTGCTTGGTGCATCTCATTTGTGCTGGGGCATTTGAGGTGCACCAAGCACAAGACCTTTGTGAATCCTACCCTTGGTTTTTAAGTTCTTCAGGGGTGCAGAGGTGTCACCTAGTGTAAAGGGTTATTTTTCTTAACTAATATTCAGAAATGGACATACAAGTCATAAAACATATCAAATGGTGCTGCTCACCAGTTTGGTTGGCAATCTCTCCCACCGAGCATGGTATACAATCATAGCAACAGAGTGGCTGTCCTCGACGTGAAGATTTTCTGTACCCAAGGGGGCAGCTCTCACTGCACACAGAGCGAGGCACCTGGGAAACAATAAAGTGGAAGCATAAGCAGATGGAGGAATTGTTTACATCTCAAGAAAACAAAAAAATTGCCCTGGATTATCTACTGGATAATTTACTATTTGTAATAAGTACTGGATTACTAGACAATCTACTGGATTGGCCACAGGAAACGCTGGTTAATGACATGTGCACCCTATCACAGAGAGTGGTTATGTAACCAGGGTCCTTTGGGGATGCCCTTAGATTGAAAAGTGTGGCCATCCAGGGTTCTCTCTGCAGAGAGAGAAACCTGGCACACTGTGGAGAAATACTGAAACATTTGGGAAACACATTGACAATCACTTTTAATAATGCTGGTATTTACACTGTAAATTGAGTCAAGTTTGTAGTGTCCTCATTGAGTCACTCTAGGTCACACAGGGTTCCATGTGATATCGGTGACTGCACTACGATGAATGTCAAAACAGCAAAAAAAATAGCGACTGCCATATAGGTGACCGCATATTGCGGCAAGTATAATTTTGGGTAATTTTAGCACTACCGACAATGCAATATGGGCTATTCACACATAACATGTGAAAGTGTATGCTAGCCCTCGCAAAAAGTCCACCCGATCATGGAGCCCTCCAAACAGCAGGATCCACTTCCTCTTCTGAGACACCAGGTACTCCACAGCAGCCATTGTCATATATAATTACCTAATATTAATTGAGCCCTTTTGTACACATGGGGGGCTCCATCCCCCATACCCCCTGCTATTTCTAAATATCTAGCACTGAGATGCTATTTGATAGTGGGGGTAGGCTACAACTCAGGGTCGCCATACTCGTGTTTGACATTTTAGTACTGTCACCATTAGTTGCCGGTTGCCGTTTATTATCAGTCGCCGTTTCAGTAGTCACCTTAATTTATTCGCCAGTATTGTGGTGCCATAATTAATTCGCCATTATCACACGCTACCATCACAGTTTGCCCTGTCTTGGGATATGATTGTTTACTGGGGGGAGTCACCTGCTGGTGCAGCCCAGAATTAATGCCAGTCATACTTAAGGTAGAAGCAGGGGCCTGTGGGGATCCAAATAACAATTCATTCTCTTTTATGTGTAACCAGCCTCTCTTTTCAGCCGGCTCAAGGCTGGTGAGCAGAGGGCACTCAAAAGGAGTTAGCCGAAGCATGTGAGCTGTCCTCTGAGGGGTGATCCAGAGACAGGATGCCTGGATGTTCATGGTGTGAGTGGCCAGACTTAGTTAAGAGTGGGGAAACTGGAGCATGAATATGCATAGTTCTGCTCCTACTTAAACCACAAAAGTGACCCGGAGGGAATATTGGGAGCACAGGGGCAAGCTTAGAAACAAATGTAACAGAACAGCCCAGCTCACCCAACAAAACCATAACCAAACTGCTGTCCACACAAAATTAATGTACAAAACCTTTTACTGCATATAGTAAGATAAAATAGTGGCATATGCAGCGTGAAAAGTCTCTACTTTTTGCAACAGTGAAGTGCTTTATCAAGAGTAAAATACATAGACCAGACAAGGTACTTATATACTACCATACACCTTGTGAGTACGCAGCTAGTGCTCAGTGCAGTAACAGGTTAGACTAGAGCTTCCTAAATAGCACTATCTAAACCAAACTGCAGGAACTACGGTATACCTGAATAGTGACGAGGGTAGGATAATGTATGTCAGTTACCGCTACTCCTGTAGCTATTCAGGCAATGGAGGAGGAGGGAAGGAAGTGAAGAAGAAGAGAAAAAGTGTTTAGGTCATTTGTGCTGCTCCTGTGGTGGAGAGGCCTATAAAGCAGAGAAGTAGCTTGGGCAGTATAGTTCAGGAGACACAGGTTCTGTTCCTGCTCTTCTGAATTTTGTGGCCACACTTTTTCACCTGCCCCAAGTGTGTTTGTTTTGTTTTTTTAAAGCCTGAATCCACCCCCCCAACTTTCTCCCCATCCCCAAGGTCCACCCCCCCCATGGAGTTGATTATTAAAATGCTGGGTGGTGTGGGAGGTGAAACCTCCCGTGTCAGGGGCACAGGGGGGCAGAGCTTCTGTAAAATACAAGTTGTAGTTGTGTTGTCTCGCCATTATGCGGTCCTGCCTGTGTTTGTCGACCACTACCATTGGCGATATTGTCATAGCCAGCATTTTGAATGGGCACTATCATTTTCCGCTGCATTTGGGCTGTGCAATTGTTGATTGTGCTGTTCTTACTGTCTGCATTCTAACCTAGTGCCCTCAGTGCTGCTTCATATAAGTAATAAGTACTTGGTCAGGCCTTACGTATTTTACTCTTGATAAGCACGTCACTGTTGCGAAATATACAGAATTTTCACACTGTACATTTTATCATTTCTCTTTGGCCCCCAATAGTCTCTCTCTTTCTTTTTTCCCTCTGGATGGTGGCACAAGTCAAAAACTTATTTTGCCTGTCTGCTCTTGCCCTGTATACAAACACAGCCACACTGGAGACAAGAATAAACATTATTTGTGATTTCTGTGACTATAACATTTCTCTTTGGCCCTCAATAGTCTCTCTCTTTCTTTTTGTCCTCTGGATGGTGGCACAAGTCAAAGATTTATTTTGCCAGCCTGCTCTTGCCCTGTGCACACACTTAGCCACACTGGGGCCAAGAATAAACTTTATTTGTGATTTATGTAACTATAACATTTCTCGATGGCTCCCAAAAGTCTCTCTCTCTCTCTCTCTCTCTTTCTCTCTTTTTCTCGCCTGGATGGTGGCACAAGTGACTTATTTTGCCAGCCTGCTCTTGCCCTGTGTACACACACAGCCACACTGGGGCCAAGAATAAACTTTATTTGTTACTTCTGTGGCTATAACATTTCTCTTTGGCCCATAATAGTGTCTCTCTCTTTTTTATTAGTTCCTGTAGGAGTGGCAGCAGAGGCTGGGGTGTCAGGAACAGGGCTGGAATTTTTTGTATGCTAATTTTTGAAGACATCTGGGGGCAGGGATATGCAATGACACCAGCATCTGCCCCCCCCTTGCATGAGGCACCAGCAGCAGTGGTACCCCCAGCCTCCTCCAGAGGTGCACAATGCACCGGACACTCTTCCCCCTCCCCCCAGAAAAGGAGAGCAGTCCCTGGAACACTCAGTCCTACTGGTTCCACATGCACTGCATCTTTTATAATTTATATATTCGTAAAATATTTTGTAATTTTATTTCTCTTTTGTTGCTAGCTCCAGCTCATGATCCCTTTTTGCCTTTCTTATTTGGTTTTTGCATTCCTTTGTTGTCTCCCTATATTTATCCCATGCTACTTGAGAGTTACGGGTTTTTTTTGTCCTTTTTATATGCTTTTTTTCCTCCTTCTTATCTTAGATTTTACCTTTTTTCTCATACAACCTGGGATCCTACCTTTCTTATCATATTGTGTTAATTCTGGTACAAATTTTCCAACAAGTTTAATTTTATTGTCAGAGTCTCCTACATCTCATTATGATTTCATCTTCCACTTCAGCCATCCAGTCCCATTCCATAAGTGCCTTCCTCACCCCCTGAAAATTTGCTTTATTGAAATATTTTATTTTGGTGGTCCCTTTTAATCTAGAATTCATCTCATGAATTTCCAAAATGACCACAATATGGCCACTGAACAGTATATGTGGAAACTCGGATGTTTTTCAGTACCATAGCTCTAGTTGTTGTAACAGATGTGAGTTCTTTGAACATGAATAGCACTTTTTTTTTTAAATGGTTAATACATAACCACTGTGGCTCTCATGCAATGCAGAAGATATCAAATCAGATGGCTAAAAATATATGGACTGAAATCTGCATCTCTTTTGTTCTGAAAAAAATATAATTGGCATTTTATTGCAGGGTCATCAAGCAGCTGTGGGACTTTTAAAGTTAAAAAAAAAACACTCTTTTATTTTTTAGGATGAGAACTGTGGATCTCACACAGATATAAAAGACAACACATCGTAGCTAACAAAAAGGTAAAAACTGAGGTATGCATCTATTATACTGGAAAATATAATTAGCATTTTATTGCATAGTTCACATGCATAGCCATTGTAAGATTTTATGGTGAAACTCCTGGCACCATGACCTTTGCATTGAGCCTATGCATGTACCCTGAACATTATATTAAAATAAACTTGTGCTTGGAGTATAAAACTCAAATTACAGTATTTGCTAACAAGCTTCTGTCAATACAGTTTTGTGCTTTACAGGGGAAACTAAAAATCTTTTTTGCAGAGTTTCATTTAAAATTCATCTTTAAACTACATAAACAAAACACCATTTTATATATGTTTATGACTTTTGATAATCTGCAAGCATTTGTAGCAGGGCAGAATTCTTTGTAAATCTGAAATTAGTAGGAATGATAACTGCATGTGACTAGTGCTGTGTGAAATTAGGGGGGGGAATGACCATTCCTCCAGCAGAATTTCCGCTATAATTTTGTTGGTTCTTCTGCAGAATTCTGCCTACTGTGATCTAAGGAATTATATTGCACAGCACAGGCTGGCAGTATAGCGTAGAGTTTAGAGGAATGAGGTGTAAACAAGCTTGATACATCCAGCAGACCAGACCTGAGTTTGAGTCTCACAACCTCCTCTTGTATACTGTGTGACTCTAAGCAAGTCACTTAACCGCCCAGTGCTCCCAGGTCGCCCCTGAAAATAGGCACTTGTGCCTAGTGGGCCTTACCTGGTTACCAAAGACTAAAAAAAAAAAACATTTCTTACCATGGAAAAACATTCTGCAACCATTTCTGAGGAAAATATTAAGATGCATGGAACAGAATTCCACAGAAAGTACGCAGAAAACTCATTCCACATTTTTCTGCCATGGAATTCCACCATTCCATTTCTGGTGAAATTCAGCAGCATTTCACCAGAATTTCAAAATGTAATTCTTCTGGACTTTGAAAATTCTGCAGAGCGCTACACATGACCAAAAATGTTAGAAGCAATATGCACGTGGGGAGAGAGTGTTTAGTTATAGAATGAATGATCTCTCCATTTATAAAAAAAAAGAAAAAAAAAACTAAAATAAGCAGCGCAAAATACTACAGGCACCCTAGGATGTGACACAAATAAAAATAAAATTATGAAACCAGTGATGTAAAACCAGTTATTTGAATCCAGTGTTATTATAAACAGTCAACGTGCACAGCAGCATTTTAAAAATATACAACCTTACTACATAACTTATTTTTAAACATTGTAAATGCCTCACTTTATCATAGGTTTTACCTGTTTATTTATTCATAGAAAATATATAATCAAGTCTGGTTTGGCCCCTTCTAACATGCCCTGACAAGCCTGAACAAGTCATATCTGCCCAACCAATCGCTGCATCATAACCCGGAACTGGAATGGAGGGCTGCATCATACCCAGCGCAGCCAGAACCAGAAGGGATTGGGGTACTACATGATATCTGGCGCAGCTTTAACTGGAAGGGATGGAAGGTGTTACTTTGTATCAAGGGTCATTACAAATTAATCATTCTTTTCACTTAGTATGTAGGGATACTATTTATATGATTCTTTTTGCAGCTTTCCAGAGTTAGTATTTGTACACCAACTGGTAATAATATTTAAATGAGTTATTGCTACATTGCAGTTGGCTAGTGCCAGGCTGTTTCTTGTTTTCAAACTAGATATGGTGTGCAGAGCATAGATTTTTATGGAATACCCTACATGATGTTTCTAAAATCCTTGGGATTACCAGTTATTAGCAACTAATAGCAATATTGTGTTTGCCTTCAGCAGTACTCGTAATAGTTTAGCTATTTATGGGTACATATGAACATACAACCATGCCAGTAGATAAAGACCTTACAGTCTATCTAGTCTGCTTGATTGTGCAGCTCCCTATATATTTACAAAGGGCCCTTTTTCCATTTCCCTTTTGATCTATCTCTACTGCCACCTCTCTCCCCACATGTTCCCCTTCTACCCAAAATTATTCCCCTCACACTTTCCCAGCCCCTTTGAAGATGTTCACTGTTTTTAGGGCTACTGCCTCCTCTGGAAGCTCATTCCACTTGGCCACCACTTTCTTGGTGAAAAAGTGCCTCCTCATCTCCCTTCTGAACCTTCCACCCCCCCCCAGCTTTAGGTTGTGTCCCTAGTGGTCTTGTTGCTGCTAAGGCTGAAGAGGCCATCAGTACTCACCCTGTTAGAACCCTTAAGGTTCTTCGAGGTCTCAGTCATGTCTCCCCTCTCCCTTCTTTTCCTTGAGGAAGTACATGCTTAACTTCCTGAGCCTCTCATCATAGGTATTGTCCTGCTGGCCTTGAATCATCTTGGTTGCCCTTTTCTGGATTGGCTCCAGGAAGCTGACATCCTTCTGAAGATATGGGCACCAAGCTGCACACTATATACCAGGTGTGATCTTACAAGTCACCTGTATAGTGGCAGAATACAATCTACCTTCCTAGTGGTAATTACCCTGGCTATGTAGCCCATCATCCAGTTAGCTCTGGTTGCTGCTCTTTTACAGCTTGCAGAGTGTTTCCATTCACTTGTGATTATTACTGCCAAGTTCTTTTCTCCTTCTGGCCTGGTAGCCTGCACTCCTCCCAACCAGTATTTGAACACTGAGTTCTCACCCCTTAGCCTGATGTGCATTTTTTTATTCAACTTCTTTGCATAATTTAGTTCCTTTTCCCCTATCCATTTGTTCAACTTAAATACTATCAGGAGATTTCCATGTGTTGATTCTTTCACATAGGATACTTTAATTTAGGCAAAAGCAAATGGCTGTATTATAAAGGAAGAACTGGTGGGCTACTGAAGAAACTTTTTAATAGTCCATTAAATAGTGCTAATATTATACATGCTACTTACCATTCTGCACAGAGTGTTTTTGTTACTGCATACATTTTGTATAACCAACATTTTTCTGAATGGAATATGAGCACAATATGGATACACTGTATAGAGAATAGTGGATGGGCAAGTATGCACAACCGGTGTGTTGTGCCACTGAGGGGTTCTGATTCCCTATGACCTCAAGAGTGACGCTCGAGAGGTCAGTGGGAATCAGAACCCTGAAGTGGCACAGCATACTGGTTGGGCATAACATTGCCCATCCATTATTTTTTATAGTGTATGGGGCCTCTACAATAATTTAAGTGAGCATTTTAATTTTTTTAAGCCATAAAAGGAATTCCTTCTACTACGTTTTAATCTGATATTCATCAGGTTGCTAAGGTTAGTGATGTGGTTGTTAGGGACCAAGCGTCCCTACGTCTGTAGCGCGGTCTGTCATTGGCTGTCAGTTGCCTTTGGGCGGGGATTCCAGGAAAAAAAACATGGCGGATGTATCTCTCGCTAAATGAGAGGACCGTGAGTGAAAAGATTCACCTGTTAATGTGAGTAGTTTTAAATATCTGGTTGATCCTGCATTTTTTTTAATAGTTTAAAGTATCTGGTCAATCCTGCCTTTTTTCGTGGTGCCCTGTTCGTCATCAGTTTGGGGGATGATCGTGCCGCTGGCTCCGAGTTTTTCTGTGTCTGGTCCACTTTTAAAATGAGCTGAGCATGTGCAGCCTCTAGAGGCTTTCAAAATGTCGTTGTAGTACAGTGTGGTACAATCACATTCCATGACCTTTTGAACTGTGGTACTACAACATTTTGAAAGCCACTGAGTTCCATACACAACAAGCCTTCACCATACACTATAGTTTCTTTGTCACTGTCTTGTTGTATAAGCACCATGGTAACATCCAGTATTAACCCAAAGAATGACCTCTGTAACAGTGATATGACACCATATGCAGAGCTGGCAAACAGGTGCACTGTATGGAAAAACATGGCCAGATGGCTCTGGCACCATATTCAAATGGATAGTGTGACCCAAACTGACCGTGTTATCAGTGCTGGGTTTCAAAAGCAATAAACTGTGCTGCTGTTGGTAGCCGTTTAATGCTTCTGAAAACTTTCAATATTGAACTGCACCACATATGCATGAGGGAACCCTCATTTTCATAGGTGCAGCCCAATACTGTGTGCAACGGCACTGTCAGGGGTGTACCGTGCATATATGTCCTTTGAATATGGACACGCCCCCAACAGTTGGCGCTATTCCAGGTTAGTGCGGCACAAACTTGGTTTCCGCCACACTAGCATTTTGAAAATGGGGCCCTGAGTGACATTCTGAAGAATGGCTGTTTGTCCTTTAGCCATGCCCCCAATGAGGTTTCTGTTGAGACAAGGTGCCGGGCAAAGACGAGTTTCTCCTCATTGGACTTCACCAGTTTCAAAGCCATTTGTGTGTCTCCTCCAAGTCTAGTTTACTTTACAATGGCCATTTTTGGACTTGGATTGTTGAACTTTATCCTGAAATACCTGGTTTATTACTACAGCCCTACTCCTGGTGGTCTGTTGGCATTTTGGTGTTGTGCTACAATGTCACTGCACACGGGTGGACTCCTACAATAAAGTAATCATAATTTTGCTAATATCGGATACTGGTATTTTTTTATATGTCACTGAGTGCTGTAGCTTTGTGGTTGTTTGGGCTTTGTATAGGGGTTAACCGCCCCTGTTATCAGTACCACCCTGCACCACTTGTATCATGGTTGGAAGGGAATATGTGCCTGTTCACTGATGACACTAAGCTCTGCAACAAGGTGGACACACCAGGGGGAGTGGACAGAATGAGGGGAGATCGAAGGAAACTGGAGAATAGGTCAAGGAATTGGCAACTAGGTTTCAATGCAAAAAAGTGCAAGATAATGCACATAGGGCACAAAACCCCAGGAGCTTCATATCAACTGGGGGAGGGGAGAAAGAGACCTGGGGGTGATCATTTTCGATTACTCTAAGGTAGGTAAACAGTGTGACAAGGTGGCAGGAAAGGCAAGCAGGATGTTGGAATGCATAGGCAGAGGAATCACCAGCAAAAAAGGGAGGTAATAATGCCAGTATACAGGACATTAGTGAGGCCACACCATGAGTACCGTGTACAGTTCTGGAGGCCTTATCTATGTAAGGACATAGGGTGGAGGCAGTACAGAAGAGGGCAACCAAAATGGTGCAGGGACTACATCACAAACCTTATGAGGACAGGCTGAGGGAATTAAATATGTACTCCCTGGAGGAGAGGAGGGAGAGGGGAAGATGTGATTGAGACATTTAAGTACCTCACAGAGATGAATAAAGAACAGCAGAATACTATATTCCAAAGAAAAAGATGCTCAAAGATGAGGGGGTATAAGCTGAAACTGGATGGAGGGAGGGAGGTTCAGAGGGAACATGAGGAAGTACTTCTTCACAGAGAGTCTGCTGGACAAGTGAAGCAGCCTACCAGTGGAGGTGGTGGGGGTAGAAATGATTATAGGTTTTAAACATTCTTGGGATAGGCATAGATGATTGCTGGTAATCGGGGGGTGCAACCTAATGCCAGCAGTGCATGTTAGAGCGCAATTGTTAGTGGTAAGGGCAGACTAGGTGGGCCAAAGCCTTTATCTGCTGATAATTTCTATTTTTCTATGATGACCTTTACTGGTAGCTGTTTATCAGCAGGCAGGTAAGGGAGGACTTTATCAAGCACTCCGGCAGGGAGTGACCAAAACAGACCATCATCAAGGCATAACTTACCTGATGGAGACCAAATGTGGATTCTGCATAGACATTCTTAACTGCATGGTCAAACCTTTTTGACTCCTTATCAGGTGGCTTGTCCACATCCCCAGTATTCCCTGATTTCCAGAAAACAGAGTCAGCCACCAGGCCCACAGCCAAGAGGTGGGTCAAAAATCTGGAATGAGAGCTGGTAGGGTCTACATAGTTGTGGACCATATGGGCTGAGGGTGCCGGACAGGATGCTGGATGCTGCCAAAGGTCTAGAGCCAGCCCCATAATGGCCTCAGCCATGGGAAAGGCAACCCTTATCCAGCATGTCAGTAAAAGGGTATTTAGCCCTTTTTTAACTGACTCCAAAGGAACCTCCATGGACTCTGACGTAAGTCTGAGGAGATCCCCAAAAGACACTGGCCTGTAGTCGATGGTCAGTTCATTGACTGATTCCCAGTCATACGTATGCATCTTTGAGGATGGCATAGAGAACCCGTTGGAGTTGTTAGAGTCAAAGGACTCATCAAAGACAGCCCTCAACCATTTCTCACAATGAACCTTTCTGGAGTCATCCAAGTGGGTGATTTCCACAGATAACCAGCCTGGTAAGCTGATGGCTAGTAGGAAGTCAATAGACGGTGCCCCCCACAAGGGCTGCTGGGGAGGTGGTTCCACCTGCAAGGGTCGAGAGACATATATTGGTGACAGTTGTCTCAGGTGAGCTGGCATGAGCTTGACTGGCAACAACCAGTCAACCATAGGGTTCAGGGGAAGAGTCTGCCCTTTCCTGCCCTGCCAATATCCATTTCTGCCAGAGGAGTTCTTTGTAGCACTGCCACATCTACTGGTGGAGGATGAGGAAGACAAGGAGCACTGACAGCAACACTTCCTAGTCGAGCAGGACTGAGTACTGGAGGACTACCTTGACCTTGGACTGGACCTCAATCGTCGATCTAAGGACTGATGTCAAGGAGATGTAGCCAGAGGTGCTATATACATCACAGCCAACAATTTGAATTGCACAACTTCTGATGGAGGTTGATCCCCAGTGGTAATGGCTGAGGGTACCAACCATTTCATGTCCTCCTGAGTGAGGACCAGGAAGACCAGGGTCTTGGAGACTGACCCTTTATTGACACCCCCAACAACTGGTTGCCAGGGTCAAGAAAAATCATAACCATCTGTTCAACTGGTGTCAAAGTTGTCAAGCCTCATGGGGGTACCATGGAGCTAGTCACATGCACCTCCACCAAAGTTGGTTCAGTGAAGTGGAGTGCACAGCAGGTTCTGAGTGGCTGAGGGAGTTAAGGGAGTGGGAGGAGCATGATCTCTCCTGGTCCCATAACCAATGATGGCTTATCTTATGTTTCTTACTGTGGCTGGCAGGGCTTTTCCCAAAGATCTGGAGGGCATGACACATCTCACAAAACTCTCCCATGAAGGACACTGACACTGGCCCCAGCCAGGAGCAGTGCTGAGGATGATGTGGTGCCTGCCATGGTCTTGGCCACTGCCTCTTCCATAGCTGCAAGTCGAGCTGTGGACACTACCACAAAGGAGGCCACCTTGTGACCACATTTAGGCTGCAGTTTTGGTTTTTGTTGACTGGACAGCCAAAGAGAAGACAAGCTTGATGGTCTTCCAGGGATGTAGATAGCCTTGTCTGACAAAGGTCACAACATGCAACATCATGTGCTGTCCCCAGGCAATACATGCATGCATGATTCATTTGGGTCCATCTGAAACATTTTCTGACAGTACAGTGTCTCAAGCCAGGAGCAGATTTTGTTTCCTCGCATTCCATCACTGAGTGATCAACAACAGCAAAACAGAAAACCCTAATGCTCACCCCATTCCATTATAAAATAAGGTGACACAAGCACAGCATAGGAGAACAGGGTGAACATTTGGGCTGATGACCCCAAGACAGACCCCCAACACCTGCTGGTCTGTGCAGGGTGGTGGTGGGGTTTGTTAGCTTTGGAAAACCTAATGCCACATTTCCCTACTTCTGTTGCTTTAACCCTAACTGATGCATTAACAAAGTTTGTTTGCAATTTATTGCCTTACATTTTGAGATAGTATAATCATATTCTAATTTGCTTGTGGGAGTGCAGGGCCCTTTGGGCCCAGCACTACCATTCCTTCACAGGTGCAGATATGTAGTTAACAGTGAAAGGCCAAGGCCCAGCACAAGAGTGATGAAATTGTCAGCATAGCCTTGTTATTACCCCATCTGATGTACCCAGTGCAGAAAACGTTCAAATGCCCACAGAACATAATTCTCCACAACTCTAATGCCATTTATGCACCAAAGGTGCGAAAACACATTTCAGCCAGGATTTGAAAAATGACAGTTGTGACATACATTTGGTGGTGTAATAACAAGTCTATGTTCAAAATTTTGGGTAAACAAATTTTAAATTTACAAAGTTATGCACGTGCATAGTGAAACTGCAATGAATGGTCATAAGTAATTTTTTCACATTTTGACCTGAAATTGTCAACATAGCCTTTTGGGGACACTGTCTTATGAACAGTATGACTGTCATTGTGCAATTCCCATCTGAAAGGTGAATTCACCAAGTGACGTGAAATCACCTTTCAGGCAGGAGTTATGAAATGACAGTCATATTGTTCATGAGATGGGGTCCCCAAAGTGTCATGTTGAAAATCTGAGGTCAAAATCTCAAAGAATGGCTAAGATAAGCGGAAAAGTTGAAACCCCCCCCCACCATTGAAATACATTGAATGGAATTTACCTTCATTTCTTATACTGCAGTCACTGGTTCCAGTAGCAAGATGCATCTTTGATCGGAGAGCACATCTTGAACCTGGGACCTCTTAAATAATGTGAGGATGTGTGGGAGTATCAAGGGTGTGTGTGTGAGGATGTGGGTGCTCAGTGGGTGATTGGGTGGGGGTGTGGGTGTGATCACTGATGGCTGGTTTATTGTTTGCAGGAAAGCCATGTGGATAATGGACTGCCCCAAAACACCAAAGAGGGCTAGGGGAAATAAAAACAACCCTATTTTTTTCTATATCTTTTATGTTATTTAAATGTACATTTTTTTGTTACTTCTCCTGTAATTTCTATTTTTTTTTCAGTTGTTTAACCGGGAGTGGCACACTAAGCTGAAAGCCTGTTTACAGGTGCAACCTGGGAGCACAGGGAAGTTAAGTGACTTGCTCAGATTCACACAGAATGCAAGTGGGAGTGGTGGGATTCAAACCCAGGTCTCCAGATTTGCAGCTCAGAGCCTTAAACCACTGCACTATACTGCCTCAGATTTTTACATTTGATGCACATGTGTACCAAACACTTTGGGGCAGTAACAGGAAATGAGAGGTGTGTCACTGCCACACCAATTACAGCTGCATCTGTAATAGGTTTGACAGTGTACACCAATGAACAGCCACTCTGGTCATGGCAGCAGTTCAGCTCTGCTGACATGGCTGCCAAGGACTTGAAACAAATGAACTGTTCCAAAGTGAGTGCTTCATTTGTAGCCCAAACTCCTGCCGTGCACATTAGAATGCACACTGATGCACATGGCAGGGGTTATGGCCCCTGTATTCCATCTCCATCTCTGAACCCCTCCCAAAATACAACTGTAGCTTGTCACAAATGTAACCTGCAGGTCAGGCACTCTCCACTCCCACAGCGTCAAACCTTGAAGTGCAATATGTGAACAGGAGACAAACAGGGTAACTCTGCTGTCTGTTTTGGGTCCAAATTACCTACTAGCCTCGAGTCCTGGGGTCAAATATGAACTCTTTTTTTGCTAGCACACCCAGTTAACAGGCTCAGATATAACACTCTCTTCGGGGGATGCAGTGCAAAACTTCTCCCAGTGGGCACCAGCCTGGTGTCCCACTCTTTTCAGCCTGACTGATAATAATCCATCATGCCACTCCTATCCTGTGAGGTCACAACTCGTGAGGTCACTGTTAGCCTGTAATTAATTTGTAACCCGACCAAGTATGTCCAAAATGATGTCATTTTACTGCTGGCTGGATATCTGCAAGATAGCAATATTAAAATATGACAGTTTCTTTGATCGGAACATTCACCTTTGATGTTCAGAAAACATCCTGGCAAGACAATTCTCTTACAGGTGTGAAAGCTAACAGGACTCAGTTAAAAATGGCTTTTTCCTCAAAGGTCATACAATGCATACTTTGTTCCTATAGATCAAAGTAAAGAAATGGTTTACAAGGTGATAACCTGGCCTTGGAAGGAAGCTTTTAATTAGAGTTTCCACTGGGTCAGTTTTATGACAGCCAGCTGTTTCAGCAAGCAGGGGCCTTTGGGGTCAAAAGGTCAGTCCCCTTTAAAAGCTGCTGGCTGCCATTTGTTGAGCAGACATTCAATAAACATATATTAATATCTTAAATATAATACAATATAATGGCATGTAGATAGGTAAAGTGTCACATAGCTATGGTGTTGACTTCACAGCCCCCCACCTCAACATTAGCCACTGTGCGGCTTCTTGTTACAGCTGACATTGGAGTGCTCTATTGCCATGTCAGCACATTTCCTCCCCACCACCCAAATTAATTTGGCACACTGGGAGCCCACCCCAGAGTGCCAAAATAATTTGTTGTACTTTGTTTTTTTGTTTCCGACACCAGGATGCTCAATCCCGGTATCAGATGTACCCCTCAACCCATTTCATGGAGCCGACGTCGGGGTGCCCAATCCCCAGGTCAACATCCTCCCCTCCACACTCGGTATTGTGGAACACTGGGAGCCCACACCAGTGTGCCTAAATGCTGTTGTTTTTTTTATCTGTAAAATAAATAAAACTGTCCCCAAGGGTTTTTTTACCTGTTAAAAACTGAAACAGTCCCTCCTTGCCTCTCCAGTCCCCATCCCCACACACACCCTCTGCGCACCCCAACTCCCTGCACCCCCAACCCCTTAATTACCTCCAATGGTTGGGAGCAGAAATCTTCTCTGGACTGGGAACACATCTGTACTCATCAAAGCTGACCGGCAAACTGAGAAATCAAAGGTGAGCACCATATATTGGCAGTCAATGGGGGTGTTCAACTTAGGTTGATATCTCAGCCATTTTCTGGAATTTTGGCCCCAAATTTTCAACATGGGGTTCTTGGGACACCGCCCCATGAACACTGTGACTGTCATTTTGTTACTTGGTCCCGAAAGGTGATTTCATGGTCACTGAGCGGAATCACCTTTTGGGACTGAGAAATGAAACAATAGTGCCACTGTTCATGAGGTGGGGTCTCTAAAAACCCAAGTTGCAATTGTGGTGAAAAAAACTGCAAAAAATGACTGCTTTATGAGCATGCATTGCGCAGTTTCTACACACGCTTGTAACCACCAATTTTTAATATTTCACTCCAGATTTTCAACATTGCCATTTTTACACACGTCCTTATGAACAGTATAGCTGTCATTTTTCACATCTTCCCTGAAACATGTTTTCACACCTATGTCACAGAATGGCACGGTCACTGTGCAAAATCAACTTTTGCAATGGAGTAACAAAATCACAGTGTCACTGTTCATGGGGAGGGGTCCCAAAAACACCATGTTGAAAATTTGGTACAAAAATACCCCAAAACACCCGAGTTTCATGCTGTCATTGAAATTTTGCTATGCATTCACGCATGTAACTTTGTCAAATGTTTAATGTTTTTACTTCAGATATTCAGCATTTGCCAGTTTTTCACTTCACCTCATGAACAGTATAGCTGTCATTTTTCACATCCTGCCTGAAATGTGTTTTTGCATCTGTGGTATCAAATGGTGCAGTCACAGCACAAAATCAACTTTCAGGATTGGGTAACAAGAGGATAGTGTCACTGTTCATGAGATGGGGTCCCAAAAAGCCCATGTTGAAAATTTGGAGTGAAAATACCAACAAATTCCTTGGGCTTTAGGGTTTCCAACTGTAACGCCTCACCCTGTAGAGACTGACAGGTGTCGGGGTGTGACTTGGGGTCACCAGCCATAATGCTCACACCATTCCACCCCACCCTGCAGCCAGTGACAGGCATTGAGGTGTGCCTTGGGCTCTTCAGCCCTAACTTTCACCCCATTCTCCTATGGTGCAGCCATCTCAGCTTATTTCCTTATGGAATGGGGTGAGTATAAGGCCTGAAGACCCCAAAGCACACCGTGATACCTGTCAATGTCTGCAGGGTGCTGTGAGGTGGAATAGCATGAGTGTTATACCCAACAATAACCCAAAAGGCACACCCCCAAAGCCTGTTAGTCTCTGTGGGTTGGGGGCAGGGGTTGGCGTTAGGGTTGGAAACCCTAATGCTCAGTAAGGATGTAAATTAAGGAGGGGTGCTAGATGTCACCTACCTTTATTTCAGGAAAGCCTTCAACACTGACCAACATAGAAGGCTGATTAAGAAGATGGGTAGTCTGGCCACAGTGCACAAGCTGATATACTGGGTTAGAAACTAGCTGATGGACAGAAGGCAAAGGGTGTTGGCAATAGGAACCAATCTGGGGAGAGAGTGATGACCACCGGGGGAACTCAGGGATCAGTTCTGGGACCAGACCTATTCAGTGCCTTCATTACAGACATTGGGGAAGGCCGAGAAGGAAAGGTGTGTCTGCCTATTTGCAGATGACACCGACATCTCTAACAAAGTGAATACTCCAGAAGGGGTGGAGAAAATGAGCAGGGACATGAAGAGTCTTGAAAAATGGTCTGAGGAGTGGCAGCCGAGGTTCAATGCAAAGAAGTGAAAATAATGCACCTGGGAAGAGAGAAACCTGGGGAGAGTTAAGGGGGGGAGGTGCAGACAATCACCAAGGAAGAAAAGCAGCTAGGAGTTATCAGTTCTGATGACCTTAAAGTGTCAAAACAGAGCACAAATGTTGCAAGGAAGGCCAGTGGCATGCTGGGGTGCATAGGAAAAGGTACCACTAGCAAAAGGTGTGAGATGGTGATGACATTGCATAATGCACTAGTGAGGCCTATCCTACAGTACTGTGTGCAGCACTGTAGGCTGCAACTGCACACGAACATTGACAGGGTTGAGGCACTCCACAGAAAGTCAACCAAGATGATGCTTGGCTTGCAGTACAGAACATATCAGGAGAGATTACAGGACCTCAATATGTACTCATTGGAGGAAAGGAGGAGTGGAGAAACACACATTCAAGTACCTCAAGGCCACTAAACAAGGTGCAGGGGTGGATATCTTCCAGTGTATCAAGTGTTTGGCATTGAAAAATGCTTGTTCTGTTTAGTGGCCGTCTGCCACTCTGCTGGTTTATCTGTGGTGTCTAGTGGCACCCCTATCCTCAATACCCATAATTATATTTTATAGACATTTTTTTATATCCCCCAGCCCCCTTTCATGTTTGGGGCAGCCCATTGTCCTCCCATACTTATTCCTGGTGTCTAGTGGTACCCCCCCACCCTCTGATGGCCATTTATATGTTTGCTTGCACGAATGCACAAGAAATATTATGTGGCAGCTAAGGAGAGAAGTGGGTTGTGGAGGTGCAGCACTGTGGCAGCCAATGGAGGCATTGCATTTGGGGGCTTGGCACTGGTGGACCAGTGAAGGTGCAGTGTGCAGATGACACTGGCTTCCAAAAGTGCCACCAAGTTGTAAAATTTTTGCTGCAGCAATCAGGGGCCTCCTCGTCATTGCAGAGTCAGCCATTCCGCTGCAATGAGGGAGTAACCCATCATTGCAGAGCAGAACATTGCCTAGTGTAATATTGTTTGTGAACGTGGCAGCAAGCCACCGCCATGTTCACAAACAATATTAGACAGCCCCCAGTGCCAAGGGGGTGCCCAATCCCCCTCAGCACCATGTGCTGCCCCAAAAACAGTTTTTGTTTGCTGACAGAGGGCCCAATCCCCGTCGGCTTCATCCCCCCTTCCCAGTGGAATTTACCTGAAGGGGGAGCCCACTCCCTGTATGGCATAATGTTCCCCCCAAAACATTGTTTTTGTGCAGAGGGGGTGTCCAATCCCCCTCGGCTCTTGACCCCACCATATGTGCCGATGGGGGTGCCCAATCCCCCATCAGCTACAGCCTACCCCCCAAAAAAACACCTGGGTGGCATGCTCATGGCCCACCCCAGCGTGCCAAATGTCCCTGGTAAACAAAAATGCCCCTCAATGTTTTTTTCTTTTGTTTTTTCCAGTAAATCAGAAAATGGTCCTTCATTGAGTTGGGTGGACCAGCACCCACCCTCTGAGCACCCTGCCTCCCCACACCCCCCCTCACCCCATACTTACCTACAGAGCCCAGCGTGATGATCTTCAGTGGACTGGGAACATGTCTGCACTCTTCAAAGCTGACCATGAACTGAGGAAATGCTGGTAAGCTGTATAATAGCATAAATAGTTTTTTCAACTTGAGTGCATATCTCAGCCATTTTTGGGAAATCTGGCACCACATTTTCAGTGTGGGGTTATTGGGATGCCTCCTCATAAATTCAGCCACTGTCATGGTGTTATTCAGTCTCGAAAGGTGATTTTGTGGTCACTGTGCTGAATCACCTTTCAGGACTGATTAATGAAATGACGGTGCCAGTGTTCATGAAGTGGGGTCTCAAAAAGCTTATGTTGTGCCGGCCCATTGGTGCTGAGGGTTGAGGCACTGGATGCCACACCTCATGCTACACCAGTGACCAGAGTTCGGGAACAAGCTTGGGTCATCGGGGGTCAGCAGGGAAGGACTGGAATTGAGCATTGGGAGACAGCTCTCCTGGTCCTGGAGTGGGCTGGGGACTCTACATCATGTTGCAGTGACTCCTGGGGATGCCCGGAGGTACTGCATGCAATGGTGTAACTGAGGGGAGACCGCGGCAGACGTCTGCATGTATGTGCGTGGACGTCATTGCATGTCTGCGATCCCAAATGGGGAGAAATTGGGAAAATGGCAGCATGGGTGCATAGCAGCTTAATAGCCCAGCTCCGCCAGATGACGATGCCTGGAGGCATGTGCTGGTACTGGTTTCTCGCCAGGTGCAGGGGCTATGGGGGCCCCCTTTTGCAGGTGTAGTTGCGTCTGCCAGCTGGGCATGCAAGTTTCGGGGTCAGTGGCGGAGTGGAGCAGTAGCTGGATGTGGAGCAGAACTGTGGCTGCAAGGTAGAAGGTGTTAAATGGTAAAAAAAAGTCTATGTTGCAAATTTGGTGGAAAAAATCCAAGAAATTACTGTTTTACAAGCGTGTGCTGTGCAGTTGCTACACACGCTCATAACTTCACAAATTTGCAATATTTTCACTCCAGATTTTCAGCATTGCCATTTTTCTGCACCTCCTTATGAACAGTACAGCTGTCATTTTTCACATCCTGGCTAAAATCTTTTTTTGTACTTCCGGTGCAGAATAGTGCAGTCACTGTGGGAAATCAGTGATCAGAACACATTAAGACAATCACAGTGACACTGTTCATGAGCAGAGGTCCTAAAATGCCTATGTTGAAAATTTTGTGATGAAAGTCCACAAAATGACTGTGTTACGAGTATGCATTGCACAGTTTCCATGCATGCTCTTAACTTCACAAATTTGTAATATTTTCACACCAGACTTTCAACATTGCCATTTTCCCACACCTTCTTATGAACAGTACAGCTGTCATTTTTCACATCCTGGTCAAAATGTGATTTTGCACTTCCGGCACAGAATATCATGGTCGCTGTGGGAAATCAGTGTTTGGGACATAGTAAGAAAATTATAGTGGCACTGTTCATGAGCAGAGGTCCTAGAATGCCTATGTTGAAAATTTGGTGATGAAAGTCCATAACATAACTGTGTTATGTGCATACATTGCTCAGCTTCCACGTATGCTTGGAAGTGCGAGCATTTTTAATATTCCCTCTACAGATTTTCAATATTGCCATCTCTTCACACCTCCCTATGGATGGTACAGCTGTCATTCTTCACATCCTGCCTGATCTGTGTTTTCGTACATGTGGCACAGAATGGCATAGTCACCATTAGAACTCAAAGTTCGGGACACATTGACAAAATCACACTGACACTCCATGAAAAGAGATCCCAAATGCTTTCTTGAGGTGGGATCACAAAAAGGCCATGTTGAAAATTTGTACTGCAAATACCAACAGGCGCCTGGGGCATTAGGGTTTCTAACCATAACATCCCACCTCTAACCATAACATCCCACCTTGTACAGATTTAGAGGCATTGGGGTGTGCCTTTGGATTTCCAACTGTACTACTCATGCCATCCCACCCCCAACCCCCCAGCCACTGACAGGCATCAAGGTGTACCTTGAACTTTTCGGCCCCCGACTTCACCCCATTGTCCTATGCTGCACCCATTTAAGTGTATGTCCTTATGGAATGGGGTGACTGTAAAGCCAAACACCCCAAGGCACATCTCAACATGTGTCAGTGTCTGCAGAATAGAGTGAGATGACACGGCATGACTGTCATGGGTAACAACCCAAACACTTACCCCAATGCCTATCCATCTCTACAGGATTGAGGCGGAGTTGGTGTGAAGTTCAATACTTCACTGCCATTCCTGTTATGCATCTGTCTAACTCCTGCATTTCTAATGTTAATAGCAGCAAGCAAACATTCAGTATTGACAAATGCTTGTTCATTGTTGTTGGTGGTTAGTGGCATCCCCCCACCTTCCCATCTCCGTTTCATCCTGTAAATAAGAAAAAACCTCAATGTCTTTTATTATTTTTTTAACCTGTAAAAAAAAGTCCATCATCGATCACACCTGCACCCAATCTGACCTCCCACTGTTCATCCTTCTCCCTGCACCCCCCTTGACATCCCCTCACATCCTCACTCACCTGAATAGATCCCAGGTTCGAGATCTGCTCTCCCGATGGAAAACACATCTTGCTGCTGGAGCCAGCAACTCCAATATGAGAAATTCCTGCATTTACCTAAGTTTTTCATGTTGTAATCCAGGGAAAAAAAGGCAACCCAAAGCACTCACGCCCCTGTAGATCTGGAATTCTTTCAGTGAATCCAGGTACATGCTGAGGAGCAAATCATTACTACCAGCTCCCCAAATTGTCCAAAGGAATGGAGGTCCCCATCTTCTGCAATTGAATGCATTGCCAGGAAAGAGAGTGTAGCATAATTCTGCATCATTCTGACAAAGAATGCTTTTTGGAAAACAGGAATTAGTTATTCTTAACTAATAAAATATGCATTAGATATGTGGAATAGGTATAATTATCAACAAATGTTAAACAAATTGAGTGTTGACCGAAAATAGCTGAGCCATTACATAATTTTAACTAATAATAAATAAATGTCAAACTAATCCTCAATTAATAAGGATTAGTTAACTCGTAAACAGGAGACAGATTAATAAATGATTAGCTGCTGAAAGGATTAAGAATTAGTTAGCAGCTGGTTTTTATGCAACGGGTTAACGACTAACTGATTGGCATGTGAACCGCTCAACCAAATCAAAACTAATAAATTGTTTGAAAAGTTATTATTTATTAGTGATTTGAGTCAGCTGAGCATTAGGCCTATTTTTTTTCCTATGGGATACTATAAGGAGGCAGTGCAACTGAGTGGTTAGGGCACAGGCATGAAATTCATGACCCTTGAAATCCCACCACTGCCATCTGATCACAGTTTAGACTTGTACAAGTCACTATAAATATCCTTGCACTTTTACATTTCCACTTTTGTGTTTAACCACCCTGTGTTTTCCTTAACTGCCATCAAATCCACATTTTTCTGTGTGAGCCTTAAGGCTGCTGCAGCTGCTCATGGCTTAAGTACTTTGGGAACAGTGTATATTATCAGTGATATATAAAACTGAATTCTTCTTCTACTTATGGAGCACAGAAATTGAAAACTATCAAATGACTAAGGGGTCAACTGACATGTAGATTAAAAAAAAGCACATTTGAAACCTGTGTGTATCCTCCACTCCACAAGATGGCACTGTCATTGATGATGAGTTCTTGGTCCTGAGAGCCATGCGGCTCATATCTTCCAATTTTTACAAGCCTCCTGGAGCCTTCAGAATTTAACTGCCAATTTAATAGATCAAACATAAGAGGGCCATCACCGTTCACATCAAAAAACACCTCCTGACCATCCTTATTTTTAAAGCGGACATTCTTTAGATAGTGAAGAAGCTAGAAATGCAGAAACAGAACAGTAATGAAATATTTGCTGCAACTAGAAACAAGTGAAAATGTAGCTACTTCAGTAAGGCACTTTACAAGTGTACTGTACAGTATATACAGACACTTGAAGATATAGAAAGATGGTCATGCTCTGAGATGTTTTAATTCACCTGCAGTGTTGGCACAAAGTCAGGAACTTCGCACTTTGCAAAGATTTGCAAAGTTTCCAATGGCTAGTTAGCTACAGCAACTTCGCTAAGCTTTTTTAATCAAACAAACAAATAAATAAACCCTTTTTCCTGCAAGTTAAAATAAAAATCCCACCTCACACTGTGTTGCATCTACAGTAATCCCACTCACCTCCTCCTTGTAGTTAACCCATCCTGCCACCCTCTGCATAGTAAAATCCCCCATCTCCCCCTCTCCTGGTGAAGTTTACCACTGCCTGTCATGTTAAAAATTAATCATGAATGTAAAGTGACATATTCGCCTATAGTCAAATCTGGATTTGCTAAAAGCAAAGGAATCACCATTCATTCATAATATACTGATACTTGCACTAAACAGTGCTGACACTCTGTAGTGGCAGATGGTTTTATTTTTTCACTGGTCAACTTTTTTGGGGTGCTAGGGAAAGAGTGATGGGGCGGGAGGCTGTGTGAGGGTGCTTTGATTGAATATTGGGATTTGGTCAGGTGGGGGAGAAGGGGGAGAGGGTTTTGATGTGTGGGTGGGGAAGGAAATTGTTAATATATAACATATGTCCATTGGTGGCAAACTTCACCAGAAGAGTGGGAGATGAGGGATTTTACTGTACAGAAGGTGGCAGACTGGGTTAACTCAATTGTGAGGGGGACAGATTTAAGAAAAGAAAAGGAAAGGGGAGAGAGGCAGGTTAGCTGCCTACCTGGTGCCACAGCATGGAAGGATGGGAGGCAAATCCTATGGATCACTAGGGCAGCCAGATGAGAGGAAGAGCTGGATGTCATTGTACACCTGGAGACTAATGACCTGACTAGGGATGGGTCTGGGATAGTGCAGGAGGAGTTTAGGGAACTGTGGAGAGGTCATAGACAGGTAGCTCACTCAGTAGCTTTCATTGAGGTGCTGCTTGTCTACAACAGGGGACAGGAGAGCGAACTCCGCACCAGAAGCTTCAACTCATTGCTGAAGAAATAGTGCAGAGAGGAAGGGTTTGGCTACATTAGAGACTGGAAATTCACCTGGGAGGATAAAGAAATTCACTGGGGTGATGGCCTGCATTCATCCAGGAGGGGAACCGCAGTCCTCAGTGGATGGTTTAAATGTTACTTCAGTGAACATTTAAACTAGCCGGGGCAGAAGGAATCGGGAGGTCAGAAACTGCCTCCCCCACAGGCTGAAGTACAGAGTAAGGAGAATCCAAGGGGAGAGGAATACCCCAGAGTGCAAATTAACAAAGGGAGCAAGGTGGAAGAGATAAAGGGGGAACGAACAGGGGCATTAAAAAGAGAAGTGGGAAGCAGGGAGAGCAAAAAGGAATAAAGGGGTCAACAAGCAGAGTGGAATTAAAATCTGGAAGGCCATGTGTGTGTGTGAGTCATGAAAATCTAGGAAATAAGATTCCAGATCTAGAGGCCATCATGGCAGAGGCTGACCTGGATTTTGTGGCTATTACTGAGCCATGGTACATTGAAAACCATGATTGGGACACAGCTATACCAGGCTATACTCTGTTCAGGAAGGACCAGGTGGGAAGGGAAGAAAAGGAAGAGGTGTGCTGCTTTATGTGAGGGAAAGCATAAAAGTCACGAAGATACAGGGAATACAGGGAGAGGCAGAGGTACTGAGGGTCTCCCTAGAGATGAGGAATGGAGTCACTGTTCACACTGGAATGATCTACAGACCTCCAGTATAGCTGGAGAAGTTAGATAAGGTACCGTTGGAAGCCATTGGCAAGATGGCAGAAAAGGAGAGGTGGTGCTGATGGGGGACTTCAACCTGCCAGATGTGGATGAGAGTCTCCCAGCAGTGGCTTCAGCTAGAAGCAGGGACATCCTGGACTCTCTGCAGGGGGCATTCCTAAAGCAACTAGTCACAGAACTCCCTCATGATGGGGCAATACTGGACCTGGTACTTACTAACAAACAGTATTGCAGATGTTAAGATGAGAGGCCAGTTGGTGACCAGTGATCACCATACAGTGTAGTTCAATATAAAGATGCCTGCAGAATCAAACCACACAAGGGTGAGGATCCTGTACTTCAGCTGGGAAGAGTTTAAAAAGATGGATGCATGCCTCAGGGATGATCTAGTAGGGGTGCATGACCTGGGTGGGGTGGAGGAACAGTGGGAGAACATAAAAGGGAGCACAGTAAAGGCAGAAAACCTCTGTGTCAAACAAGTGAGCAAAAGCAAGAGGAAAAAGAAACTGCTATGGTTCTCAAAAGAGGTGGCTGAACAGGTAAAATTAAAGGGGTAGCATTCAGAAGGTATTAGCAGACTCAGAGGAAGGAGGATAAGGAGGTGTATTGGGAAAGCAGGTAAAGCAGCAATGAGTGCAAAGGCGCAAACTGATGAGAGAATAGCCCAGGAGGTAACAAAAGGGGACAAGACTTTTTTGGGGGTTATGTAAGTGAAAAGAAGAAGACTGGGGTGGGATTGTAAGGTTAAAAAGGGAAGGGGGGTCTGCGCAGAGGGGGACCAGGAAAAGGCAGAGAAATACTTTTGTTCAGTGTTCACAGAGGAAGGAGAAGGGGAGAGGCCACAAAAAAGTAATAAAACCTTTTGGAGGGAGCAAGTTGGACACTAGTCCTTTTTTGGAGAAGAGAGTCCTGAAGGGACTCTAAAGGTGGACAAAGCAATAGGACCAGATGGGGTGCATTCAAGTGTACTGAGGGAGCTCAGGGAAATACTGGCTGCACCTCTGAGAGCTCTATTTAACAGCTCACTGGAAACAGGAGTGGTTCTGGAGGAGGGTGGATGTAGTGCCACTACATAAAAGTGGTAGCAGGAAAGAGGCTGGCAATTATAGGACAGTCAGCCTGACATAGGTGGTGAGAAAGTAAATGGAATCACTGCTGAAGGAAAGGATTGTAAAATATCCTGAACCCAGTGGGTTACAAGACCCAAGGCAACATGGTTTCATAAGGGGGAGGTCACATTAAATGAATCTGAGAGATTTTTTTTTGACTGGGTGACCAAGGAAGTAGATCAGGGTGGAGCGGTGAATGTGGCCTACCTAGATTTCAGTAAGACATTCAACACTGTTCCACACAGGAGAATAGTAAGCAGGCTGGGTAGCTTAGGAGCATGTCCAAAGGTGGTAAACTGGATAAGAAATTAGTTGGGGGATAGGCGACAGAGGGTGGTGGTAAATGGAGTTCACTCCACAGTAAAGGTGGGTGAAGTGGCCAAAATTCACTCCACGGAGTAATGTGGAATGTGCGAAGTGCAGCACAATGTGAAGCAGAGAACTTTGTGCCATAATGGGGAACGCGAAGTCCACTGAAAACAATGACTGCTGGCTCGGTGGTGCAGAGTACTGAGGCACTGGAGCCTTACCTCAAACCACACTGGTGACCTGGGTGCGGGAATGGACTCAGGTCGCTGGGGGTCAGCAGGGGCAGGAGAGGATTGAGCATCTGAAGGACTGCTCTCCTCTCCTGGGGTGTGTAAGGGTGATGCCTCGCTCTGTAGCGGTCCCCGGGGGAGACCGGAGGCACTACAAGATGCAGCGTGATGACAGGGGTGCCAGGAAAACACAGAAAATGGTGGACCCCCACCTCCATGGAGCCCCCAGTGAGCCAGGACCAATCTCAGCAGCACCCAGGGCCAAAGAAAAGGAATGCCGGAAGGTAATTTCCCCTCAGAAGGAGGGAACCCATCCAATGATGGGTTACGTCAGGCTACCCTGGCCAGGCTGCAAATATGAGATTGGGAAGCTGGCGCCAGGGTGGGTTCAGAGTGGAGGATGGGGAGATCCTTGGCAGAAGGCCTGAAGGAGAGGCCAATCAGACACAGGGGGGGGGTAAATAAATGATGCAAAATAAAGAAAACAATGACTTTGATTTATTCCGCCTTCCCCAAACCACTTCTCCACCAATTTTAAGGTGAAGTACATTGAAATCAATGTACTTTGCATCACTTCACCTTGTTATTGAGCTCCAAGATGAATTTGCAGTGCTTCATGGGATTGCAGGTCACATGGGCTCTAGATTGTTCTACACAGCCTTAGTTCTGTGTATAGTGTGTGTAGTGGAAGATGGAGACAATTTCCTCTCAGAGCTCTGCGATTCAAATCCTCTAAAAGCTATTAAAAAAGCCTTTTTGAGCCATTTTTTTTTTGCTCAGAATTTAGTGCATCGATTGTAGGAAACCCTCCTGCGCTCATATCATCGAGTGTTTATTGTTTGTGTGTGGATTTTGAATGTTAATTTAGAACAGTCACTCTGTGTACTGTGAAGTGTGCTTTTGGGGAGGGGCGTATCTGTGGTGTAGGTAGATTAACTGGGAGAAAAAGGCAGTCTTTCTGTTTTGGTTATATTTTTCTTGTATAACTGTGTTAATGTACACATGGTAATATTTTCAGTAATTCTTGACATTTTTTAGCGGATTGTAGTGGTGCAACAATGTATCATTTCAGTTTGTTTAAAACATTTGGTCATATTGCTAAAGGATTTCAATTTGCTATGCAATACTTGTAGGATGTGTTTGTGAGTGTGTGTGCAATGCCATACCATTAAATCAGACAACTCTTATTGTACCAGAGTAACTGCAGCAGTGTGAACCTGTTATCCACTGCACCTGAATGAATTTTTTTATACTGCTTTGTGGTATCTTTACTGGTAGAGGACTGTTACTGCCGTACACTACCCCCCAACCGGCAAAAGGTATTCTTTTCCAGATTTGGATTTGTGACTTGTGAGCACTGGTTAGGTGTTGTTGTGCCTTTGCATCTGACTCTGCATCTTTTGAGTGCGCAGCACAATCTTTGTGCATTTGCAGTACACCATTAATTCTGGGAGACTTTGCATTTCTTGTTACACTCTCATTTCACTTCGCCAGCACTGGGGAATTTTCTGGACACAAGACAGTAGCATTTTGGGGATGAAAATTAATTCTGGTGACTGTGTGTGATCACTGTGCACATGACTGAGTGTGCCATTAATTCTGGGAGACTTTGCATTTCTTGTTATGCTCTCATTTCACTTCACCAGCCCTGGGGAATTTTCTGGACACAAGACAATAGCATTTTGGGGATGCAAATTAATTCTGTTGACTGTACGTGACCATTGCATGCATGACTGAGTGTGCCATTAATTCTGGGAGACTTTGCATTTTCTGTTACCCACTCATTTCACTTCGCCAGCACTGGGGAATTTTCTGGACATAAAGCAGTAACATTTTGGGGGATGAAAATTGATTCTGGTGACTGTGTATGACCACTGCACACATGACTGAGTGTGCCATTAATTCTGGGTGACTTGACATTTCTAGTTACACTCTCACTTTACTTCGTCAGCACTGGGGAATTTTCTGGACACAAGACAGTAGCATTTTGTGTATGCACATTAATTCTGGTGTCTGTATGTGATGTGACCACGTCCACTGTGCACATGACTGAGTGTGCCATTAATTCTGGGAGACTTTGTATTTCTTGTTGTCCTCTCGTTTCACTTCATGAGCACTGGGGAGTTTTCTGGACACAAGGCAGTAGCATTTTGGTGATGCACATTAATTCTGGTGACTATGTGTGGGGGGGGCACTGGGGGGCTGCCAGTATTGTTGCCACTCCACCTTACTTCGCATTGAGGTGGAATGACAATGTGAAGTAATAATTACAAGGCAAAGTGAGCCTTTCCTATTGGCCACTCCATTTAGCAGAGTGACAACGTGAAGTGACCACTTCGCATTCACTTCACCAGCGGAATTTAATTTCACTGCATCTCTACTCCAAGGAAGGAAAGGTAACCAGTGGGGTGACTTGGGGATCAGTACTGGAGCCAGTCCTCTTTAATGTCTTTATAAGTGACATTGCAGAGGAGTTGAAAGGGAAGGTCTGCCTCTTTGCAGATGACACCAAAACCTGCAATAGGGTGGACATTATGGGGTATGTGTGGAAAGGATGAATAGAGACCTGAGAAAACTAGAGGAGTGATCAAGGATATGGCAGCTGGGTTTCAATGTGAAAAAGTGCAGAATAATACACTTAAGTAACAGAAATCCAGGGGCGGAGTACAAAATGGGTGGAGTGGTATCAATGACCACCAAGCAGGAAAGAAACGTGGGGGTAATCATATCAGATGACCTAAAGGTTGCAAGGCAGGGCAGCAAAATACTAGGGAGGGCAGGTGGGATGCTGGGGGTGCATAGGAAGGGGTATTTCCAGAAGAAAGAAGGAGGTGGTATTGCTCCTGTATAGATCACTGTTAAGACCACACCTAGATTATTGTGTCCAGTTCTGAAGACCATATCTCTGGAAGAACATAGGCAGAGTGGATGCGGTACAGAGGTGGGCAACTAAAATGGTGCAGGGTCTGCATCAAAAGCCCTATGAGGAGAAACTAAAGGATAGCAATATTTACAACCTGAAACAGAGGAGGGAGAGGGGAGATATGATAGAGACCTTTAAATACCTCATGGCAGTAAATAAGATACAGGAGGGGAGCATTTTTGCAGAAGAAATGTTGCTTGAGAACAAGGGGGAATACTATGAAGCTGGAGAGGGGGTAAATTCAGGAGAGATGTGAGGAAGTACTTCTTCACAGAAAGAGTGGTGGATTCCTGGAACAACCTTCCAGCAGATGTAGTGGGGGTAAAAACAGTGGTGAGATTCAACAATGTATGGGATAAGCACAAAGGAATCATAGTGGAAAGGAAGGGGGAGAGAGAAAGAGCTGTAGATCAGGCACGGTCTGGTGTAATAGTGTAGGCAGTGAGAAATAGGCAGACTGGATGGGCCAAGTGGTTCTTATTTGTCATCAAATTCCATGTTTCTATGTTTCTATCTAAGGGTAAGCGGGAGGGTAAGGGGGATTTCTGTAGATGCAGCATTGTGGATGGGGGGGAAGTTAACTAACAGGAAGCATTGTTTTGATAGAGTAGTGGCACTTCAGCCATTGTAGTTCATTCCATGAAAACTGTGAAGTGACACTTCACCAGTAACTTATTTATTTACTGAATTTTGTTAATAGGGTGGGCTCACTGAGACTGTATCCCTTTTGTGGGAGGTAGCTCAGGTTTAATTACACAGAGGCATAGCAAAAGATATTGTACATTCAATAGCAATAGGAAGTTGCTATCGGTTACATGTGTTCAAGACAGAAAGGACTTTTGTTGGTCCAAAACATGTCAGGCAGGGTCCAGTCTTTTTTGTCCTGCTTCTGTTTAGAAGAATAAACTTATCTATGTGAGGAACATGGTTTCCACATGAATTTTTGCGTCCCTCTTATTGGTCTTTGTGAGTTCTCAAAACATTACTGTTGGAATCCATTCAAGACTCAGTACACATAAAGATAAGAGATTCATAGAATGAGTACAAGTTCAGTGGGCAAAAATACCCTTTAAAGAACTCACCACCGTATTATTAGTGGAATTCCTATTTTTTATTTCCCATGTAGAGATCTAGCCTAGTTTTAAAGGTATTCAAAGTGGGACTGGACACTACATGTGCTGGCAATTTATTCCATAATCCAACAATTCTCTGAGTAAAAAAGTTACTTCTCTTTGTAGTTTTTATAAAATCACCTGTAATTTTAAGTCTATTAGTTCTGGTATTAGCAGTAATATTACACAGTGTCAGACCAATTGTTGCTCCCAAATAACCATCTTTTAAGGCTTTATATATGAAACATAAGCCCCCATGTATCTGTCTATAACCTATAGAGTATTGGTTTAGGTTTATTAATCTCATTCTATAGTACTGATTTTTTTTCTTATTTTTTTTGTATATTTTAGTTGGACTCCTTCAATCAATTTACAACTTCTTATCAAATATGGTTTACTAAATTGAGAGCAATACTCAATGTGTGGCCTCACCAGACTGGAAAATAGTGGCATTAGAACCTCTTCTTCACCACTTTTTATATTTGCTAATATGGAGCCTATTATTTTATGGCACTTTTTGACCTTCAAAACAGTATTCTTATCAAAGTTAAGATCATTTGCTATTATTGTGCCAAGGTCTTTCTCTTCATATACCGTCTGCAATAGGGTAGATTCGAGGCTATAATTGTAACATGGATTAATCTTACCTAGGTGCATAGCTTTGCACTTATCTAAATTGAATTGCATGTGCAGAGTTTGTCCCCATTCTGTGAGTAAGTCCAGTTGTTTTTTTATAATATACTTATCTTTAATGGTAGTTACAAGTCCTCCTAACTTACAGTCGTCTGCGTATTTGGCTAACCAGATTCCATCCAGAATTGTTATGGTTGCAATTAATATATTGAATAGGGAAGGGCCAAGGACTGATCCCTGAGGAACTCCACTACTTATATTACCCCATGAGGAGAAGTAACCTTTAGCAGCAACCCTTTGGTACCTATGGTTTAACCAAGAACTAATCCAACTTACAATATTTGGTGATAATTCAAACTTTATTAATTCATTTATTAATATGTGGTGGGATACTTTGTCAAAAGCCTTCGCAAAGTCTAAATACACCACGTCACTAAGAATACCTTTGTCAAGTGTCTGACTGATGGGTTTAAAGAACTACAGTTGATTTGACAAACATGATTTACCAGGAACAAACCCATGTTGGCTATGCTCCATCAGTCCCTTATTTATCAGATGCTCATTAATTCTCTTTTGTAATAATTTCTCCATAATTTTGCCAATCACAGACGTTAAACTGATTGGTCTGTAATTATTGGGTACATCTCTTTTGCCTCATAGGAACATAGACTTTGATGGCAGATAAGGACTGCTTCGCCCACCTTGTCTGCCCATTTCCCTACCTACAGGATAAACCGCAGATCCTAGTTAACCAACAGCCTATTTCTTCCTACCCTCCATAAGAATTGCCCTATATCTGTCCCATGTATTCTTGAATTCTCCCACAGTTTTACACCCACAACCTCCTCAGGAAGGCTGTTCCATGCGTCCACCACCCTCTCTGTGAAAAAATACTTCCTCACATTTCCCCTGAACCGCCCCCCCTTTTAAATTGTGTCCCCTTGTTCTTGCACATCTATTTTCTGAAAGATGCTACCCTCTTGGACTTTGTTGATTCCACTAAGGTACTTAAACGTTTCCATCATGTCCCCCTCCCTCCTTTCCTCAAGGGTATACATATTAAGCTCCTTTAGTCTCTCCTTGTACGGCTTCTCTTGCAGACCCTGCACCATTTTAGTTGCTCTCCTCTGGACTGCCTCTATCCTGTCTATGTCCTTGCGGAGATGGGGTCTCCAGAACTGGACGCAGTACTCCAGATGGGGTCTCACCAACTGTCTGTACAGAGGGATGACAACTTCCTGTTTTCTGCTGGTGATGCCTGTCCCTATGAATCCCAGTATACCCCCAGCCCTCCCTACTGCCTTCTCACATTGCTTGCTAACCTTAAGGTCATCTGATATGATTACCCCCAGGTCCCTTTCCATTTTTGTTGTTGTTACTACCCCCCCATTGTGTAATCTTCCCCAGGGTTTTTGTTTCCCAGGTGCATTATTTTGCACATCTTTGCATTGAATCCAAGCTGCCATACTTCTGACCATTCCTCCAACCTTGCCAAGTCCCTTCTCATCCTTTCCATGCCTTCTTGTGTATCAACTCTGTTGGCAGATCTTTGTGTCATCTGCAAAGAGGCATAGTTTTCCTTCCAGTCCCTCTGCAATGTCACTTATAAAGACATTAAAAAGGACTGGACCAAGTACTGACCCCTGTGGTACCCCACTAGTAACCCCTCTTTCTTCAGAGTGGACTCCATTTACAATTATCCTCTGCATCCTGTTGTCCAGCCAATATTTTACCCAGGCTACCACCCTGGGACCCATTCCCAGGCTGATTAATTTGACTATTAATCTTTTGTGTGGGACTGTGTCAAATACCTTGCTAAAGTCTAGGTAGGCCATGTTCACAGCCCCTCCATGGTCTACTACTTTGGTCACCCAGTCAAAGAAATCAATTAGATTCATCTGACATGACCTTCCCGCCGTGAACCCATGCTGCCTTGGGTCCTGTGCCTCACTGGCCTCTAGGTACTCAACAATTCTTTCCTTCAGAAGTGATTCCATCACTTTCCCTACCACTGAGGTCAAACTGACAGGTCTGTAGTTTCCTGCATCTGTCTTGGTCCCACTTTTGTGAAGGGGAATCACATCCACTTTCCTCCAGTCCTCAGGTACCACCCCATCCTCCCATGATTTGTTAAAAAGGGTAGTCAGTGGTTTCACTAGTTCTCCCCTTATTTGTTTTAGAATTCTGGGGTGAATTCCATCAGGCCCCATTGCTTTGTCCATCTTCAGTTTTAGGAGTTCTTTCAGAACCCTTTCTTCTGTGAAAGGACTGGGATCGACCCCCCTATCAAGAGAGCTTCTGTTAATTGGATTAGGCACCTCCCTCTTCTCTTTTGTGAATACTGAGCAGAAATATTTGTTCAGTATCCCTGCTTTTTCACTGTCCCTCTCTGCCCACCCGCTGTCCATTCTATTCAGCCTCGCTATCCCTCCCTTTGACTTTCTACGCTGCCTGATATACCTATAAAAGGTTTTATTCCCCTTCTTAACTGAGTTGGCTATCTTTTCTTCAGTTTGGGCCTTTGCTATTCTGATTTTCCTCCCTGCTTCCTTCTGCCTTAACTGGTACAGCTCTCTGTCCTGCTCCTTCTGTGTTTCCTTATACTTCCTGAATGCTATATTTTCTGCCTGACTTTCCCCACCACCTCTTTTGAGAACCACAGTGGCTTTTTCTTTCATTTTGATTTGTTTATTTGCTTCACACAAAGGCTTGTTGCCTCTGTGATGGCAGTTTTGATGTTTCCCCATTGTTGCTCCACCCCTCCTTCTAGCCTGTTTGCTAGTGCTTTTCTAAGGCATTCTCCTTTATGGATGGCAGTTACTGTTGCAATATGCCAGTCATTCAATGCTGTACCATCCTTTAGAGATTTATTATAAAGGTAGGTAAGAGGTTCAGTTCTTACAGGAGCTAATTCCTTAATTAGCCTAGGAGATATCCCATCAGGGCCAGGAGAACTATTAACTTTCTGTAACCCCCCTGCAAATGGGGGTTCCCAAAAGACTTCCAGGAGCTTGCTTGAATGCTCCAAGCCTGAATGGTGTTTGGCGTTTAAGCCATTTATCAGTGAGTGTTTTTAGAACCTCTGGTACTGTCTCTTTAAGAGCTGTCTGCTTGCAGACATAATTAGTTTGTATGGGGGACTGTGTGTTTCTTTGATTGAGTACCACTCAAGCTGCTGCTAATTCACTCCATTTTGCAGTCACTAGGGTGCAAAGGGAACCTATCTGAAAGATGTAACTGTTTGCCAGAAATTATTTAGAATAATAATGAAATTACAGTTTGTCTAACCTGCTTTCTTTGCAGTCAGAACTGTGTCTGCTAGTTCCCCATTCTAGTTTTGAACTGCTGAACTGGACCAATCAGTGTGGGGTAAGCTAGCTCTAAAATGGTGCCTTGGACGAATCAGAACTTGGACTCATAATCTGAGCCAGCCACAAGAGGATTGTATGAGCAGTGACTCTGGGAGATGTAGTTTAGACTTCAGCACCTTTTTGGACCAACAGCAGCAGTCTATTGTGTGACAGCCAATCCAGTCAAGAACTGGGAGGAACTCAAAGGAAGTGCCGGTTTTGTCGGTTGGAGTTTCAGTTGAGCTTTGGCAGTGAAGAAGGAAGGACCCTGTGCTTTTCAGTGTGCAGTTTTAGTCAAAAAACGTGTGTAAGGCCCAGAGTTCCGGTCTGCAGCTTGTGTAACAGCTTGTTAGGACTGAATCCGTCCTGTGAAAAGAATCAAAGGATCTCTGAAGAGTAGAAACCAGGCTCACCCTGTAGAAGACTGGAGGAATTGCTGAAAATTGCATTCGGTCTGTCAGGAACTGAATCTGCTGTGTGTTCTCCCGGGTATTGTGCAGTAATTGCGATCGGGATACAGATGCAGCCTGCCTGGTATAATGCTTTCTTTTATATGGATGTGTGAAGAGGTTTGTGTACCTCAAGTGAGCCCTGCTGACATTGAAGGACCCTATCTTATTTGGAGGTCGTGAGTACTAATTCAGGTCGCTCCTGTTGAATGCCACATTAAATCCAAATGGAATTACTGTACATGCTGACTGCTTAATCTCCTCCTTTCTCAGTGTGAAAGGCCCCTACCAGCTGCCACGGTTTGACTAGCCACTGGGCTTGGGTACCCAGGGACAGTAACTGATAGGGATAGGCCTGTGCACAGAGCCATAGGTAGATTATTAGAGTGATAAGCTAATTAACCTGATTTCCCCTGTCCTTGTTATATCCCTAAATAAATCAGAGCTGCTTGTTTCAGCAAAGTTATACTGCCTGAGGTATTTGTCTATGTTAAAGTACTGTACTGTGATTGTTGCACTGTATCTCATTTCACAGGAGGTCCCAGTGCCGGAACCAGACCTGGGGTAAGTGTATACTGTGAAGGTAATTCTGATATATTGTGTGGGCCACTAGTGGGAAGAAAGGGGGGTTGCAGTGTCCCAGAGGGCTGTGACCAAGTTAGTTTAACTATTGCAAACCCTGACCTCTGGGTGGAGGCACCCGCCATTGGATCCAGGCCCCTCAACCTGTTAGTGGCAAATCAGGCAGGGGTAGTAGCCCCTGGGATAGCGCCATCTAGGGGTTACATTTCAAAGAATGTATTATTTCATAGACTTCTGTAGTACTAAAACTGAATATATTCATATCAGTCAGTTCGATATGTTGTATCTGGGGTTTTTGTTTTCAAAGACACTGAGAAAGTACTTGTCTAAAGTTTCAGCAGTCTCCTCCTCACCAGTTATTATACCGTTATCCATTTGTAGGGGCCCAATAGTATTGGAGTTGCCTTTTAGAGTACCAATATAGTTATAAAATCTTTTTTATTATCTTTAACCCTTGATGCTAATTTTAATTCCGTATTTTTTTTGCAGTCTTTATCATTTATTTTATGTTCTTCTTACACTTTTTAAGTTTGTTTAGTAATTCAGGAGTTTTTGATTTTTTTAGCTTTTGAAATAGTTTTTTCTTTTTCAGAATTTGTTTTTTTTTATTTTATTATTCCCCCATGGTGGAATAAATTTATTTTTGCTGTATTTAATTCTTTTAGGTACAAATTTCTCCATGCAATCAGTCAATTGTTGTTTAATTCCCATAGCATTTCAAGATTTTTGCCTCTGAAGTCTTCCTGCCAGTTCCATTTACCAAGATGAGTTCTCATTTTCTGGTAATCTGCATTATGGAGATCACATACAATAATGGGTTACAGAAAGTTACATCAAATCCTGCCCTCATGGCCACCTGACCAAAAACAGTAACAAACAAGAATGAGGGGTCTGGTTCTCACAAATCCCAAAGCAGTGCACAACTAGTAAGAGCAATGACTCAATCCAGTTATTATTGTCCGATATTGGTTTCATTTCAGTGTCCAACCTGTTATACATATGCCAATGTTTCATCGGCTAGTTGGCTTTTTCAAGACAAACAGAGTCTGAACACAAAAAATATAACCTTTACATCCTAACTCATACTTCTTTAAGTCTTATTTATTTAGGTTTTGTTGACCAGGTAGGTGTACTAGACCACAAAGCTGCCTATTTTCAGGCATGACCCGGGAGGTTACATACAATGGGGTGGGAAACAACAGTGAATACAAAGAATAAATTAGGTGATAACAAGCAGTACAAATTAGCCAAAAGCATTAGTCAGGTAACTACAAAATGAAGTAATAATTCAGGTATGGAATTAAATACAAATGTATACATTATAGAGACATAGGCAAAGAAAAGACAGAAATAGTGTCCCTGAATGTGATATTATCAACATTGTGCAACTAGAGGGTAAGTGTGAGGGAATAATTGGTTCTGGTAAAACTCTGAGACAGCAGGACACAGAACAGGAACAAGTACCAGGGCCCCTTATTTCTCGCCCTGCTCTTTTTTCCTCTGTTATGTCCATCCTTCACCTTCTTCTCTGATACTTTACCATTCCATCCACTAATACCCCCCCCATATTCTGAACCAATATAACCACACTGTACACTATCTGCAAACCAACTTCCCTACACAGTGGACTGCTACCTATACAACCCCCCATCAGCACCATCCCCCTTCTCCCACTCACTCACTCACTCCCCATTTGGCCGACCCCATACACATACAGCTACTACTTGCCTCCCCCACCCTATGAGCCCTACCAATCCCAACTGCTTGTTGGCACCAAACTACCCTGCGAGCTAGTAAAACTTTGCAAAAAAATCCATACAGAAACTCCTTCTCAGAACATTATCCCTTCTCCTGTTACTATCAGGGAATATCCACCCTAATCCTGGCCCCCTATGCCAATCCACCCCACCCCAGACAGCAGCATCAGGACTACGTATTGCATCTATTAATATATGTAGTCTCCCAAAGAAATTCACTGACCTCCAAGTATGGGTGGCTCAGCACCAGCCGGATATCCTGGTACTTGTTGAAACCTGGTTATCCAGAAATACCCCTGACTCATCCATATCACTCCCTGGTTTCACACTACACTGCCTTGACAGAGCAGGAAAGTGTGGTGGTGGCTGCGCCGTCTACATACGTGAACACCTCCAAGCCACCCCTCCCCTCAGTTCTAGCAAATGGATCCCAAGCCTTGTCCCTTAAAATCACTCCTGTCTCCTCAGGCCCCATTTATCCTTAAGGTAGTGTACACTCCACCACGTGGACAAAAATCTGCCTTCCAGACACTTGTTGATTATCTCGCCTCCCTACCACCTAAGACTGAACTACTTACCCTTGGAGACCTTAACATAAACTGGAACTCCCCTACCACTGCCTCCAGCAAAGACACTCTCTCAGTCCTAGACATCTCCCAGCTTGTCCCATGTCCCACGCACCTTAATCCATATAGTGGCATGGCCACTCTCTTAGATGTAATTCTCTCAAACTGCTCCCACAAAATCTCGGACATCACTGTGCTAGCCAATGCACTTAGCGACCACTCCCCATCCTCTTCATCTGATCCTGATTGGCAAACACACCACCCCCCATGACTATCCTCACCAGACTCCTAAAACTGGGCAAACTTGCTGAGCTAAAATGATATCTGGCACACCTATATTGGTCCCCCCATACCACTGCCAGGACCTTGACGCTGCACTAAATCACTTTATTAGCATCCTTAATGAAGCTTGTGACAGATTTGCACCCCGTTCTAGGAAAAATTGTCAGGGGTCATGACACTCCATGGATAACTACTCCCTACTAGACCTCATGCACCATCGGGATAACCTATGGAAAAAAGCTCTTGACTCTGCCAGCCCCTCTGACAGACAGCTTTACTGTGCTGCTCAAAACAGGTGTACCTCGGCAATCCAAAAAGCGAAAGCTGAGTATTTTAAAACTGCCCTGACCACAACCTGGGGCAGTGGGCACAATTTTTGGGACAAGATAAAAACTCTCACGGGCAAATCCACCTCCCCCCGACCAACTATATGTCAATGGCTCACAAACATAACACAGCCTTCTCAGACCTTAGCTCCACTCTCCCTGCAAACTTTTTCAGCCCGATTACTCCCCCTTCACACACCATATTATCCTATCCCCCTTTTCACTTCTGTACCCTCACTCCACGGCATACCAAACCCTACCTCCATAAAGTCCTCTCCGGCTCTCGCCACAGTCATAACACCCTGAATCTAAAAATCTTACGTCTAACCTTGGATGAAGTCATCTCCCCCTTACACCTTTCTTAACCTCTCCCTTTGCCTGGGTAAGTTCCCCACAGTTTGGAAAACGGCCCACATCACACCCATCCACAAGTCGAGCAATCGCCTTAACCCTAGCAACTACTGCCCAATATCCATCCTCCCTCCCCTCTCCAAGGCCCTAGAATGCATTGTTGCTGACCAAATTTCAGAGTACCTATCAAAGTATGATCTACTATCCCCTGAACAACATGGTTTCAGGAAGGGCCATAGTACCACCACAGCCCTCCTAGAATTCTCAAGCTTTACAATCTCTGCCCTGGATAAAGATAAACTGTCCGGCGCAGTATTCCTTGGCCTGTCCAAGGCCTTTGATTCCGTGAATCACCCCTTCCTCATCTCTGTTGTCTCCCAGCTTGACCTCTCCCAAGATGCCAATGCCTGGTTCATAGACTACCTGTCAAATCGCTTCCAGAAAGTTAGAATCAACTCCACCCACTCAAACCCTCTCCCTGTGCACTCAGAGGTCCCACAATGCTCCATACTGGGACCACTACTCTTTAGCCTCTACCTTAACTCTCTCCCCAAGGCCTGCTTAAGAAATATCCTCCTTTACACAGACAATGCTGTCCTTTATGCATCTAATGCCAACCCGGATGGTCTTGAGTGCTCCCTCCAGACTGTTTTCTCTGAGGCTGAGGAGTGGTTCATCAAGCACAGACTAGTCCTTAATCAGAAAAAGTCAAAGGTCATGCTTTTCTCCCACCATCAAAACAAATTCTGACAAGCCCCCCTTGAACATAAACACCTCACTCTCACAATCCTTTGAACAAGTCAGCACCTTCAAATATTTGGGTATTACCCTCGACCCTGCCCTCACCTTTCACGACCATATTCATCACCTCTGCTCTGCAGTTAACTGTTGTATTGGTCTGTTATACCATCACCGGAACTGCCTTCCCCCTGAAGCTCTCCAACTTGCCGTCTCCTCCTCTGTGCTGTCTTTAATTAACTATGGGATCACCATATATGGAGCTGCTGACAATATAGCCCTGCACAGCCTCAGATTGTCACTTAACAAAGCCTGTCGACTATTACTGAGGTGCTCTGCTACCACCCACACCTAATCTTTGTACAATCAAACAAACTGGCTTGATTTCAATGACAGGCTATTTTTCCAACCTGCATCTTAGCTAAAAAGGTTGCCTTGGGTCTCACCGCACCCAGCCCCTCCCCTCTCATACAGCCCACCATGCTCACCAGGACAACCAGGAGCTCCCTCAAAACCTCCTACATGGTACCCAGACAAAATACATCTCATGGCCAGCACTCCTTCCCATACAGAGCCCCTATCTGGTTAAACTCCCTCTCCACCCATGTTGTAACCACAGTCAAAACTGGCCACTTCAGATCTCTACTCCATTCCCATCTGCTCACCTCACGCTCCTGCCGATGCTTCTAACACCCCAGCAGCCTGGCAAATGACTATGTCCTGCCTACACTGTTGTAGTCTCTGCTCATCTGCTTTGCTTGCTTGAAAGGCTTATAAATAATGTGTCTCATCATCTTTGCCTATATTGTATCTGCACTGTGTGCAGTGTTTTTTCATTGCATATTAGCCCATAGTACTGCTTGTCAATTTGTTGTACCTATTTTCTGACTGCACTACTGTTTATTGATGTGACGCCTTTGAAAAGGAGTCTATGACTCAAAGGATTGTAATTCTGAATATCTCAAATAAATAAATAACTAAGACGGTCAGGCAAGTGAATGGTTACACCCACCACAGGAGCAGAGTTCAGAACTGGCAAGTACCTTATGGATTTATCGCTTAAAACTCTGGGGGGGGGTTGGGAGTTCCTCAGAGCCAGCGGGAGGGAATTCCACACTTTTAGGGCACTAACAGAAAAGGCGTTTTCACCCAGTTTAGTGTTACACTTGGATTGGGCAAGGTAGGACTTTTCAGCAGATAATTTGCAGAAGTCTGTGCGTCCTCCCACTTTGCTCCCTCTACCATTAATAGGCTCCCTATTACTGGCAGAGGGAGTGGAGCAGGATGATGCACGGCCATATGCATTTACCACCATATGTGAAGATATACTGTAAACATTTAAGAAATAAGAAGTGACAGAGTGCACTATTTGATATAATTTTCTTTGCATTGCAAGACTTTAACAAGCATCAGATATAATATAAAGGTAAGATTTTGTGTGTTCTGACTCTGTTAACTTTAAAAAAGCAAATAGCCAGTGTAACACTGGCATATGTATAACAGGTTGCCCCCTCAAATAAAACTAATATCAGGTATTAATTGCTGGAGTGAGTCATAGTGCTCTAGCTGTGCATGACAGAAGGTTGCATATATTCAGAACTCATTAGGGTTACAGCAGCAGAGAACATTGTTGCAAACTTATCAAGCTTCGCTGGCATACTGCTCCTGCTTGCAATTATTGTGAAGTGAAGTAGGCACTTCAACCTGCAAATAACTTTGCAAAGAGCCACTTCACAATCTTGGGAAACTACAAATTATTTTGTGCAGCAAAGTTTGCCGAGTTTGCTTACCACTAGTCATGCTGTTTAAATCTGATGAAACATGAGATATTGGCACTTCCAGTTTCCATAAAGTGCTATTTTTAGCAGGTAAATACAGAACTCCTTGATCTTCCCTTATCTGTGTGCAATTAGTGGCTGATTCCTCTTCATGGGCTGTAAAATGAATTGGATATTATGTGCAGAATATAATTTGTTTATAGCCTGCCCATCAGTGCAGCAGTAGAGCTACCGCTTGTGACCCCAGTGACCCATGTTCATGCCCCAAGCCTGAATCATCAGCTTGTCAGCCAGGGAAAAGAGAACTCAGTACCTGAGGGACTGCTCACCACATCTGGGGTGGGACTGGTGTCGTGCCTGGCATTAACTTGGCCCCAAGAAATGGCTGGGGGGAGCAAAATGCCAGAACGACAGCTTGGGGAGTGGAGGAGTGGTAGCAATCTAGCATCCTACATATGGGTGTGTGCATAGTGACACCATGGACAGCACTGCATGCTGCTCCACTGCCGGGAGAAAATAAGGCGGAAAATCCTCCTGGTTGGCAGGATGATTCCTTGACCCATTCAGGCTCCATTGGGTCCTTGATTGGCGGATCAAGCCCAGTTCTCTGCTGCCCCACCATTGGACCAAGCCATTGGGGGTACGAAGCTGGTAAGTCTGAGTGATGTCAGGTAATGAGGCCAGGGAGGTCGGGGGAATAGGGGACAACTGGGAAGGGAAGAAAATGATAGGAAACAGTCTGCATAAACCCAAATCCCATCTCTATATAATTTATATCTATAGATCATGTTTCCTTTAAAAGTGTGACTTGAATTTTTTGATATTTCATCACATTATTACTCAGAATGTAATAAGAGGGGCAGGTATCTGTATTACATTGCTTAGGACATACTGTAATGGTCTCTGTGCCCGTAAGGTTCACTGTGTGGCTTGTAACTGACTATTGTTTCATGTAAGCAATAATGCATGAGTGGGTGAGATCCAGTCTCAGCTCTTGGCCTGCACTAAAAAAAAGTCATGTGGTCATAGCCTTCTGTAAAAACACTCAGTCTTGCCACTCGATTTGCACTACCTAAACGTAATTGTTTTTTGGAGGTTTCCTCAGTACAGTCAGTCACTTTGATTTCATTTTGTGCTGTTTTTGAGGTGCAACAGAAAATGACAGAGTACTGATATTCAAATCTATATTTGTGGTGATGTTTGAATGACTGTAGTTCTGGCATGTAATATATGGGTCAATAATTACATGGCTCAGAGGTACGTTCAGCCAATCAAATCACCTAAATTTTTCAGCACATGTTATAATGTACTATACTATTACAGATTATTAATAAACATGTGAGTCAATGAAGAATAAAAAGTAACCAGTTTTCTAAATGGACTCCAAGCTCTCCAGATTGCCATTTCCAGAATCTTTTCTTCCAGCAACTCAATCTGAGAATCTGTGATCGGGCTCCAGGTTAATATCTGCAGGAGTTGCCATAATGGCTGATTGGACTTAAAAGTTTCATTTTAAACTGTGACAGCAAAAGTTTCCTGAAATGAGTCTTGTGTAAGTTGTGTTACTTTGTGGGTGAGCATTTTTTTAGGTGTGTCCTGACTACTCCAAGACCACTGTTCCCTATCTGTGCTAACACCCACCATGTAATTTGTCTGGGGGGGGGCTTTAAAAAGATACCCTCCTTCCCACACTGGACATGGGTGTTGTCCACCCATCTAGTCAGCATGAGAACTGAGGTTGGCTCTGGACGAGGGTCTCCTACAGTATATAGCAGTGAGCTACCACCAAGCTATTGAACCAGCCCAGGAGTTTGCTTCACTTGTAATAAAAAAAGGCACCATGATTTGCCAGTTTAGGCCAGTGCATATTTATGCAGTACAGTACCACTGAAAAGTAATACTACTGAAAGAAAAACAGGCTAATATAGTGGGCAAGAGAACAGGCTTGGCAACCAGGAGATGAGCATCAAACCCAATCAGAGCCCCTTACTCACTGTGTAACCTTCAGCAAACTCCATTCCAACCAGCCTGAAGTACGTAGGAGCAGGACCCCACTAGAACAGACTGTATGCATGAATGTAAAGTATTGTCTGGATAGTCCCTTCCCCCACTAGGGATTTTTAGCTGACTTGGCTCCATGGCAGAGTATGTGCTCACCCCAAACATTTATATTTAACTCAGCCTGGGGCAGACCACACATACTATATATTGGCCAAACACGCTAGCAGGTCACACAGCTGAAAAATTAGATTGACAGTAACAGATAGCACTGAATACTCTTTTTTTGTTTGTTTGTGTGTTTGTGTCCCACAGGATGCATGTGCATACTGATGCATATGCTCAGTGTCACGGCTCAGGTTTCAGAAAGGGATTTACACAACTTAGGGTGCTGTTTTTTTAAAAATGGAAAACTTTGCTGAGTTCAGCTTGCTGTCTTATATTATAAGCAGTGTTTAGCTAATCTCAGATACAAGGGATTGAACTCATCCATGGACAAGCATACCAGAAGTCTAACACCATTCTGAAACTGTGAGCATGCTTCTCGGGCATGACAGCTGCAAATACAGGAAGACTGACACAGTCCCTTTAAAGAACTTGAAATGCAACAGCAAAATTCTTGAAACACAACTGTAACCCAAAGGCAGTAATGATCATCCAAAACTGGAAAAGTGCAAAGGCCTCATCCAGTAATACCAGCACTCATGTGGCCCACAGGTTCAGCAGTTCAGTCAAGATGGGGAACAGCACACTGCAGCAGGTCAGGCAGCAATCAGGAACAGGCCCCAGTGGCCTGGAGATGAAGCACTTCAGACTCTTTCAGCCAATCTCTCTCCCTCTCTCTCTCTGTGCTACACACATGACAAAGTCATGGAGAGATAGCAGCAGTTCATGAGCCCAGGCAGGGCAATAGTTCACATATGCCCCTTCCCGAGGGGGTGTTACATTTTTTCCATATTGCTTTTTCCTCCTTCAGGGGACTGGGGGTTCACCCCATTCTTGCCCCCAAGGACCAATGCATATCTCCCATGAAGTGGTCAGGTACCCCCATGGATTTCCCCTTGTGGTGAGGATGGTGGGATGGGGAGGTAGAGATGTCCTCCCCCAACACATAATCCAGTGCAGACCATCTCTGGGCAGCAGAACGGGTTGGCAGAACTGGCAGGTAGAGTTTCATGGAGCCCCAGTCCTCCCCATCAACATGGGTGTGCAAGAGTAGGCATGCATAGCTCACCTGAATGCAGCCCTCCCTTACTGTACCACCCATAGCCTGCACCACTGCCAGACCTCCACCTGGTGGCAGGCAAAGGCCAGGCAAACCAAGCCACCCTCCTTGTGAGAGGACAGCAGTCCTCCAGACTCTTGATTCTCTCCTCCCTACAGACCAAAGTTCATCACTGGACCAGGGTCACCTGCATGGTGCGAGGTGTGACATCCAGCACCTCAACCCTCAGTGCCACCAGGTCGGCATGTTCACAAAATAGTTTACTGGCCATTACTGTGAGAGCACCTCCATTTCACAGGGGTACTTAATCCAATTTGACCCTGAAAAGCATTACAGTAAATACATTTGGCATTACAGTTGCCATTCAGCTGATGCAGTTTCATAACAGCTACAGTAGTTCTATTCCTAAGACCTATTTTTATTTTAGCAACTTGAGCAAGTTAACCCACTTGCACTTCAACGATCTACAGATGCTCTCAATCTGGAGACCATACTTAGGTTAGCACAATTTACCTAATTGCTCAGTGACAGCTCAAGATGCCAGGCTGTGAAGCCTTTGCAAAAGAAACATATTGGGCCTGCGAGCCCTCACTCATGGTTCTAACTGCATTTTCCAAACCTGGGGTAGGATTCACTAAAAAAAACAAAAAGTGTCACGCAAAAGTTTGCATGGCATATTGCCATTGTGCTCAAGGGCAATCATGCTAATCACAGTCAGATAGTGCGGTGCACTATCCAACTGTGAATAGGGGCTGGTGGGGGCAGCGCTAACCAAGGAAAAGCAGTAGAATACCCAGTAGTGCGGTCCCGACAGCCAGCCAGCAAAATGGCCCCATTGCCAATAGCGCTCATGTGCTAAAGAGCTATTTACTAAAGTGACCATGTAAATGAGCCCATTGGGCATGCAAGGCCCTAGAGGCCATTAGCATTCCCATTGTGGGTTAATTTGTATGGCATTAGTGTGTGATTGTGCCACCCCCAGCAGTCCAATCCCCATGCAGCCTCACTCCCTGGGAGTCTAGTGGTGCCCTCCCCCTCCCTGTTCACTGACCCTATAAGAAAACCAAGCTCTTTCCATAGTGTAGCAGTCCCTCCCCAGTCACTGAGCCACCATGTAAAAACAATTTTTCCACAGTGCAGTGCTCCCATCCGGTCCCCGATCGCTTGATTACCCACCCGTTATTAAAAAAAATTTTTCCATAGCATTGTGGTTCCACCCAGTCCCCAATTACCCGATTACCCACCTTTTAATAAATGAATGTATTTTCCATAGTGTAGTGACCCACCCATGTTCCTGATCACCCACCTGAAATTAACAAGATAAGTTTCCACAGTGTAGGGTTTCACCCTGGTCCCCGATTGCCCAATTGGTAATGCAAACCCCGTTTTCCATAGGGAAGTGGCCCTCTCCTTCCCCTATTACTGATCCCCCATGTAAAAGTAATGTTTTCATACTGTAGTGGTCCCACCCCCATCCCGATCACTGATCGCTGCACAGTATAATAAAGCACTCCTTTTCCATAGTGTCCCTCCTCCACCCTCATCCCTAATCATCGTATTTCATCCCTTTCCATAGTGTAGTGTTCCACCCCATTCCCGATCCCCAACCTCAGGCAGCCATGGAAACTCTAGTGGACCTCCCACCCCTCACCCAGTAACTCAGAGTCTGACCACCCTCTCCCCCAGCCCAACCCACGCTGGTGACCAGCACAGCCACCACCTCAGCACCAGGACGCACACCGACTGAACTTCACGACAGCACAGTAGCCACAGTATATTCCAATGACAGTGACCTGACAGTCACTGTCAATGGGCCATACTCTGTACAGTACTGTGCTGTCACTGAGAGATCAGTTGGAGGACAGCAGTGGTGGTGAATGGTGGGCTGTGCTAGTCGCCAGCTGTGGGTCAGGCTGGGAGGGGGAGTGGGGTGGTTGAACTCTTGGTTAGTGGGTGGGTTACCAGGTGGTGGTTCACTAGATTGCCAGGGAGTTTCCACAGCTACATGGGGTTGGGGATCAGGGTCTGGGGTGGGGAGTGAGACACTATGCTATGGAAATGGGGTATTTTATTATGCAGTGCGGTGATTGGTGACTGGGGGGAGGAACACTATGCTATGGAAAAGGGGTGTTTTATTATACAGGGCGGCGATCAGTGATTGGGGTGGGAAAGGGGCACTATGCTATGGAAAACTGGGTTTGCATTACCGGGTGGGCAACTGAGGAACAGGGTGGGACCCTATACTATGGAAACTTATCTTGTTAATTTTGGGTGGGTGATCGGGGACAGGTACTTGGTACTTGGTACTTGGTAGAGTGGACAAAAGAAGGCCAAAGCCCATCGAGGATGTCCTCCACACATGTGGATCATTGGTTGATTATGTTCTTTCCAGAAGCCATTTGTCAAGTTTAATTTTAAAAGTGTTTATATTTTGACATGCAACAATGTCATGTGGTAATGCATTCCAAACTCTCGGGGCTCTAACAGTAAAGAACTGTTGTCTTTTGTTTGTTCTAGCTCTATTAATCACTATTTGTTTATCATGTATTCTAGCTACAATCTTCCTAGATGAGAAAGCTAATCCACATAAACTCATTAATGTTGGTGAATGCATAATCTTAAATAACTGGAGTAAGTCACCCCTTAATCTTCTAGACTCAAGAGAATAAAGCCCTGTTCTTTGAAGCCTAGTAGCATAGTCTAGTGAGGAAAGATGTGGTATTATTTTTGTTGCCCTTCTCTGAACCCCCTCAACTCTATTGATGTCCAGAGCCAAATAAGGACTCCAAAGGTGAACCATAGTCAAATGAGGTCTAACATGGATCCTATACAAAGCCATAATACACTCCTCGGTTTAAGAGTGAATGTATTATTTATTCAAAAGGCGTTAGTTTGATTAGCAACTTTATTACAATGACTGGAAAAGATAGTTTGTTATTTACAAGAATACCCAGATCTTTCTCAGTCGGAGATTCCCTAACTATTGTATTGTTAATATAATATGTTTGCTTAATGTTATTTTTACCCATATGTAACACTGAACATTTGGATACGTTGAATGACATTCTATTCTTTGCTGCCCATATTTCAATTCTCTTAAGATCATTTATGAGAGTATTCCTATTTGAGTCACTGTCCACAGGACCGCCCAGTTTAGTGTCATCTGCAAACTTTGACAGCATATTATTTGATAAAATAGAAAGGTCACTAATAAATATCCCAAACAGTATGGGACCCAACACTGAGCCCTGAGGGACACCACTCAGCACCAGCCCTTCATCAGAATGTTCTCCGTTAACTCTAACAGTCTGTGTTCTATTATAGAGCCAATTATTGACCCAGGACACAATACATTTTGAAAAACCTAATGATGTAAGTTTATTAGTAAGGAATGTGAAACCTTGTCAAAAGCCTTACTATAATCAAGCAGTATAACGTCTACTGGAATATTTGAATCAAGGTTCAAACTGATTGTGTTATAAAAGGCTAGTAGATTAGTGGTACAGGAATGCCCAACTTTAAACCCATGTTGCGTAGTGTCAATTAAATTCAATACCAACATCTCCTCTTCAATCAAGTTTTTAATATGTTTTTCTAATAGCTTGCAAGGAATAGAGGTAAGGCTAATGGGTCTATAGTTATCTGCTTTGTGATGTGACCCTTTTTTAAAGATTGGTGTGACAGTGGCAGTTTTCCAGTCTAAGGGTACATTGGACTCACTAAGAGATTTATTGAAGATGATGGAGAGTGGAATAACAATATAGTTATATGTTCCCATAAGAAATTTGGAAGTAATGTTATCAGGTCCTGGACTTGTTGTAGATTTTAATGTATCCAAAAGCTTGATAATATCGGGTATAGTAATAGTATAACTGGGTAAATCACCTGACTTTGCATATGTTATAGGTTCATTATCTTGTTCGAAAACTGAACAGAAGAATTTATTGAATTCGGATGCAGTAACCTTGTCAGAAAGAATAGTGATGTTGCCTACCATTAATGGGCCTATTTTTTTAGTTTCTCCCTTTTTATTATTTAAATATGAGTATAGACTCTTGTGTGAGTCCTTAGTGTGAGCTATTCTAAATTCTAAATTCCGTTTAGATATAGTAATTAACGTTTTAAGGTCTCTAACTGCTTTCCTATATTCTAATAACTTCCCCTCAACTGATTCGGATTGACATTTTTTTAAACGAATGAATAGTTTGCGTTTATGATTACTTAATTGTTTTATTTTATTATTATACCAAGGAGGAATTTTTCCTTTATTGTTGTATTTCCTTCTTACTGGGACATATTGTTTTTCTAGATCATATACAATGTCTTTAAATGTATTCCATGCATCCTCAATATTAAGTGGTGAAAGTAGTGAGTCCCATGGTATTATTGCCAACTGTTCATTTATTTTTATGAAGTCTGCCTTCTCATATTGTTTTATTGTATATTTATTTATAGGGATATTATTAGTCATGAAGATAGAAAAAAGAATTGTCAAGTGATCACTATTGCTTAATGGATCCAAAACTTGTAGGTTAGACAAGGAGGTCTCCATATTGGTTATCACTAAGTCTAATATATTGGACCCACGTGTGGGTTCTCTAACTAGTTGAGTGAGGCCAAGGTCAGTGACTGTTGAAATTAACTGTAAATCATATTGATTGGTACCTGATAATATATCCCAATTTATAGTAGGGAGGTTGAAATCACCCAGAATGATCACCGACCCTTTTTCTGCTATTTGGGTGATTTCCGCAGTTAGTTGCTTAAGATATGCTATGTCTGAGGAGGGGGGGCGATAACATGTGCCAACTAGGATCTGGGGGTGCCCATTGGGTTGTAAATAGACCCAGATACTTTCAGTCTGAGTCAAAAAAGAGGGCTCAAAAGATGGTATACTATTTATAACATAAAGACACACCCCTCCACCAATATGATTATCTGTCCTGTTTTTATAGTAAAGTTTAAACCCTGGAATGTTCATTGTCCACTGTTTCTCTGAATTTCCCCATGTTTCAGTGATGGCAATAAGTCCTATGTTAAATTCATGTATCTTTAACTCTAGTTCTGCCATTTTGCTTTTGTTAAGCGATCTTGCATTAAATGAGAGAACATTCAATTTCTGTAGTGATGTATTTAGAATGGCATTATTAGCCTATTCTCCCCTTTTTGTTAGTTTAAATGTTGATTGATGAATGACAAAACTGACGACCAAGGAGAGAACTTCCCTTCTACTTAGTGCAAACCATCCCAGCAGAAGAGGGATGGATGTTCATTAAATTCTTCCCAATGTGTAAGACAGGGAATACCCTGCCTAAGGCACCATTTACGAAGCCATTCATTGAATGTTTTAATTTTATTGAGGATGTAATATGAGGCTCGAGGTACCGGGAGGATCTCAGAAATACCAGTGCTACATCCTCTTTCATTTAGAATATTACAAAGTGAAACAATATCTTGTTTAAGTTGTTGCAGTGGAACCCTAGTAATGTCATTAGTCCCTGCATGGACTATCACCAGTGGATTATTGCCTGCTGTTGATAGGATTTTTTTAGACATAGATGTTATATCAGAGACCCTGGCTCCCCTATAGCTTGAACAGGTCCTATTTTCTTTATCAGGGTTACAGATGGCTCGATCGATGAACTTAATCATAGAATCTCCTAGTACAAGGACCTGTCTAGGAGTGTTTTTAACCTGGATAATGATTGAATCCTGTTTCTGACTGAAGCTGGAATCGTCAGTTGGAGAGAGCTCAAGCGGTTCATAGGAGTTATGCAACACAACTGGGGCGGGAATATTAGGATTTTGGTCTGCCTTCCGTTTAGATTTGGAAGGTGCAATGGTAGACCAAGGGGTTTCCTCTGTTAATAGTTGAAGTTTAGAGGGAGAATATAAACAAAGAGGGGTTGAGGCAGTATTATGTTCTTTATTTTCTAGTTGGTTGATTTTTGAACATCCATAAACTGCTGTAGTATTTGGGACATCGGTGTAGGGGAAGATGGATTATTAGCTTCTAGTAAAAGGGACATTTGATCTATATAGTCCTCTAAGGCCTCTATTTCTGGGTCAACAATTAATTTAGTAGTGTCGGGGACCATTTCTACGTTATTCAAAAGTCTTGCTACCTCCTCTTGCAGTGATTTAACCAGTAAACACCTATCACAAATGTATTTAGCAGTTTGTTTGCCAATGGCATACATTTGGCATGAAGTACAATATTTATTAGCATTCCTCCTCATTATGATGTAACTATAACTAGAGGTTAGGGACAAGCAAAAATGGTATTTTTACCTTTGGTTGATTTAATTGAATCTCACAGATAGAGTGTATTTATTGGCCGTAGTCCCGATGTACTCGATGGACACGATGAACCCGTGCTGTGGCGTGTCTCTGCGGTGTATCGGTCCTCATGATGCTCGCCCCGCTCGCTGATGCGAGTCTTTTATGCACTGAAACCGGAAGTATGTCACCATACGACTTCCGGTTTCGCGCTATCAGAAGCTCGCAATTTGAGCTTTAAATCTGTCACAAAAGATAAGCCTTTAAAAAGGCAAGTTTTCCAATGTTGTAGGTGAAGCAGATAGCTATTCTGCCCTCAAAAATGCTTGTTTCAGCGTGGGATACAGTTGAAGTGTGGAGATGACAGGGAAACTCCCTTAGTCCTCCAGTATCCCACACTGCTCCAGAGTCACCTGGCAGAAAGTTCAGTCCCCCTTGGAGAAACAAATCAGTACACACAATGCTACAATCTGTTAAAAGTATATATAATCTGGCAAGTGTAAATTTCAAAAGCACACGTTTAAACAGCAAGTATTTTATCTCCTGGTGTGGGACCAACACTATGGAAAATAAATTAATTTATTATCGGGTGGGTAATTGGGCAATGGGGACCGGGTGGGACCACTACACTATGGAAAATAAATTATTATAATAATGGGTGGGTATACGTCGATCGGGGACCAGGTGGGACCTCTACACTATAGAAAATAATTTTTTTTTTTATTTTCTGTTTTTATCCCCACCCCAACCCAGCACTGTCACCTGATTGCCTTACCTGTTGCCACCTCTTCCCATTGAAGACTCCTCTCATGGAGCCCTGGCTTAACCCTCAGGTGGGGGGACACCCTGAACCCCCTCCCCAGAGGAATCAAGTCATCACTGGGGATCCAGGCGGTACTGCAGCTGCAGGCAGGTGAGGACCCATTATCGGGCCCTCAAGTCAGTGTGGCACTGGGAGAAGCATTTTTCATGTATGCCCTCCCAGAGCATTACGTGCCACGACACCAAGGTTTGCACCGGCGTCCATCATGCTCTCCCTCAGGTGCGGGCATCGGGGCTGCAATACCTCTGACTATCACCAGAGATCAGGCCACCCCCGAGCCATTGTGCCCCCCTCCCCCTAGAGGAGCTGAGTGGTCCATTGGGCACTCAGACATCCTCCCCCCATTCGGTAGTCTGACTCCCATGTCTGCTCCCAAACCCGGGTCATCAGTGTTGCAAGCAGAAATCCAACTGCTGCACCAACAGGCTGGCTGGAAAATAAATTCCTTTAATAACAGGTGGGTAATCAGGTGATTGGGGACTGGGTGGACCACTACACTATGGAAATTAAATTATTTTCATAACTGGTGGGTAATCGGGCGATCGGGGACCAGGTGGGACCACTACACTATGGAAATTACATTATTTTTGTAACAGGTGGGTAATCGGGTTATTGGGGACTGGGAAGGGAGGTGGGGGGCTACAGTACCTCTGCCAACCACTAGGGTCATGGATTACTGCCAGGTTTTTGAGTGTAATTTGCTCCACACAAGGACTGCTCAGAGCTGCCCTTGTGTGGAGCAAATCCTTTGTGAGTGGGGTTGCGGGGATTTGCAGGTCCTCTCCTCCTCATTTGCATTGCAGCCCCATCACTACTTTGCACAGACAAAAAACCCAGTTGGGCAGACTGGGCTTTGTAAATACCAGCTATTCACAAACTGGGTTTGTCCCAGGCAAAGCTTTGTGAATCTGGCCCCAGAAGTCTACATGCATCTCAACTTTGCTCATCGGGTTGCCAGTGAAAACAGCTAAGTAAAAACAGCCAAGAAAAACAGTTAAGTCAAATACAGCAACTGAAAATTGTCCCTCTCCTCGAGGTGTGCCCCCCCCGGAGTTGGTATATATAAGAAGGGGTGTGTGGGGCAAGCCCCACAAGGAGGGGTGCAGTGGGCTTGGCCCCCACAAAAACAAAACTTGCTGTATTTGAGCGAGCTATTCTGTATTAGCTGTTTTTGCTTAGCTGTTTTCACATGGCACCACTCAGGGGAGTTGGTGGGCACTAGGGTTGGGAACTCCAAGGAACACCACACACCAATTTGTCAAGACTCCTGAGGTTCCAAACCCTAATATTTTCATTTTCCTACTTTGTGTGCTTTGACTTTTAGGGAACCATAATCTCTGCAATAATGCAGTTGTTTGTAATCAATTTCCTTTCTTGTTGTGATAGTGGAATCGTATGCGGAAGCTGCAGAAGTGCAGGGCCCTTCCGTGTGACTACAGATGCAGATGCAGAGGATCCAGGGGGCCCTGCTCCAAGGGAAGAGTCTCTCTGGCTGTGATAGCACTGAGCCTTCTGGTCCTACACGTCCATGTAGATACAGATGCAGACACACAGGGTGTAACAGTCATGGAATGACTGTTCCACAAGTATGTGTACTTGGTACATTAATTGCTAGGAGGTCACCTGGTAGGTCATTCAGAGCTGGGTTTACTGCGAGGAAGGGTAGACCCTGGGGAGGAAACAAAGAAAGTGGTGGCCATATTATTAATTAGTGCTGGAATAAGTAAATTAAAAGGGCATGGGGTCATAATGCCGCAGACAATATAGCACACATCAAAACCACACACCAAACACAGTGTGAGGCAACACAGCAGTGACACATAATGCAAACCACAACAGAAACACCGCAGGCCTGAACAGTCTTATTGCTTTTGCAGGGGGGATTTGCCCCCCACAGCCCCCGGCATGGGTTGCTTCACCCCCCACACTCCCAGACTATTTATAATCAGCTCTGAGAGGGTGTGAACACAGGGGCAAAACAAAATTTGCAGTGGCACTTATCTGTTGGCACACTGACGGGAATCGCAAAACAAATTCCCACACCAGGGATTCAAACCCTGATCCTGCCCTGTTGCCTACTGAATGGTTGGGTGCTCTAGCCACTCCACAATGGGAGCAGCTTGATTAAGCACCCAACCAGCAGTCACTACATGCACTTCCCTTCCTGTGCAGCATAACAGGGGTAGCAATACTTGTATATCACTCATATACCCCTGTCACTCTGAAGCACTATGTGCTACATACCATGATGTTCTTCATGTGAGGTTTAGTCCATACTATAATCACCCAGTACCAGTTAAAAGGGGGGCAGAGAAGATTTACCTACACCCCTCACATATACAGATATAGAAGCAAACATTATATTGCTAGGTGCCTGTCACCCTTTGTAGCTGAATTAGTGGGTGCAGCACCAGGTACAAAAGGCTAGAAATAGGTTGCCCTGGCTAGCGGGTTCACAGTCCTGGTGGTCTAGTGTAATTGGGGCCAGCCTGGATCAAATCAGCAAAATGTGCCTTTTTATTTAATATAAGCTTGCGTTGCCAGCCCAGTGGTGTAGAGGGCTGAGGCGCTGGCACCTTACCTCGACCCATGCCAGCAACTCAGGTTTGGGAACGAGCCCGGGTCACCAGAAGTCGACACGGGGGGGAGGAGGGCGGAGCTGGGTGGAGCTGACAGCAGGCAGCTCTCCTCTCCGTGATTGGGGGATGTGGCATCCTCGGCAATGTCTGCTCCCTGGTGGAGACCAGGAGACAGTGCAGGCCATAGGGTGCCCAGCATTAGGCCATTGGGGGGGCGGAAGGGGGTCGCTACTAGGGCCGAAGACACATGCACACCTCCACGTGCATGTGCCATTCTCCCGGGGCCCTCAGAAGAAAAATGGAGGCTGAAAATGCCGGTGGCAGGATGAGAACCGACTCCCCGCAGGTGCCACACCCGGGCCGGGCATCAAAGTAAGCCCGGTTATTCCGGGTGACGGAGCTGGGGGAGTCAGTTGGATGGGGTCCTTCTGGGGGCAGAAAAAACTCTGATATGATTAAAAAAGGAATAATATAAGCCTGATTGAGTTAATGATGTCTGTCTGCTGCTCAGCTTATGTAATGCAGAGAGGCAGCTGCATGAAGCAGAAATACCAGAAAGAGAAGTGAGAGAGCTGAGCCATGGATCTATAGCATAGCATTAGTGCGCTAATGGGGAATCCCCTCACAACAAGCAAGGAGTGCTGTGTGAAACTGCACAGTGGTCACAGGCTGGCTAAGGCATGCCAAAGCATATGAGATCAAGAGAGAGATGCGGTAAGAGTGCTCTTCTCACTGGCAAAAGGAGATATTTTCTTAACGAAAACAAAGTGGTTGGCAGGTGGCAAAATACTCCTAGGTACTAGCTACTATTACTTTTTGTAAAATAAATAGTGGGGGCACACAGAAATAACACTGGGATGAGCTCACACATCACAACACATCACATAAGCCCAAGCGGTATGCCCTACTTACCTCAGCCGCAATACAGTGACCTCAGTAGAACAACACCAGCAGGGCAGCACTGACCAGAGCGACAGGGCAGGAGTAGCGACCAGTCCAGTGGGGCGAGAACCCTCAGGGCAACAATCAGGAGACCAACAGTGGCAATGCAGGATACGGTGGAACTGCGCCACAAGGGGCATCGAGCCCAGTGTGAGCAGCCGGAAGGTTGCACAGTAAGAAAAATAAATGCATTTTAATCACTTGAGAAAATACACTTAAAAGCTAACTAATTCTATAAATGAAAGTTACAAGGGGCAAGGTAATAGTCCAGTGAATATGCACATGTACATTATATGCTAGAAAAATGGATAGTTTTTAAAACTGAGCTACTGTATTTGAAGCACACTGTGCAGTAAGAAGTGAATCAAACTAATTTAAACCACAGAAAAATGCAACCTTTTTTCTAAATTGTACTGCCATGCTATTTAAAGTCTGATTTGCACCAAACAAGGCAGGAATGTAGAGAAGGGTGTTTCTACCAGGTAAAAATAGTAGCTGCAGAATAAGGGGTGCTAGCTGCACATTCGAGCAGACTTGATAGACCTCTAGGCCTTTATCTGCTGGCAAATTTTGTATGTTCATATGTTCGTAAATTAATAATGGTGCAGGAAAGAGGGGTCACAAAGCTGGGAAGGTGGAGTGACTGTAGTTCAAATTCCATGTTGCAGGAAGGCAGGGTGGAGGAGGAGCCAGGAGAGGATGTGTGCTGTTGGTCAGGAAATGTTACAGACACCCATGGGACAGTTCCAGGGAGGAATTAACACAAAATAATAAATATTTTAATTGACTAGGCTCCAGACCTAAGGAGGAATGTAATTTAAAGGAGAACTGGCTCCTTTGATTGGTAATTTATTTATTGTTAGTGGGGAAAGTCACTGCAATCTATCTTTTTTCTTATAGCGGGGAAACTTCAAGGCTTAGTGACTCTAGGATCCCGTAACTTAATTTCTTTTAAAGATACACTGGAGAAAGCCAGAAAAGGGAGCTTTCTTATGAGAAAATTGTGAAAGTGCTTAGACTTTGTGTTACAGTAATTTATTTGTGTTAAAAGTTATGTATTAAAAAACATTGAGTCCAGGCTGACAGGGCAAAGCAGCCTCAGAATTTTCAGGGAAGGCAGTTGGAATTCAAAAGGTAGGATTCCATTGTGGCTTATGCTGCTGCAGAATTCCAAGTGGGAATTTTATTTCATTGGTGCTGAGAGTTGGAACAAGGGTTTGTCCTCTCAGTGACCAGGGATTTTGTGAAATAGAATGTTGAAAAGGTATAAAAGGAGCTGCACAAATCATTTTAGGGGAGCTCAAGCAGGGAGAGTGACCTGAAGGGACCAGACCTGTCCAGAGAGAATCCAGCCTACTGAGGACTACCAGTTTCATTGGTCCTGGGGGACCAACCTCAGTTAAGAGAATTGACTATAGGGGATCATCTGTATCCCAGTGTTAGTTATAGTAGGGCAGTAAATGAGAGCAGGGCAAGTGTAAATCATCCTGCTGCTTCAAGTACCTGTTTTTTCAGCAAGTGTTTTCAGCTTCAGCCAAGAAAACTGCAAACTGCTTCAAGTATCCAGGTCATCTCCAAAGTTCACCAGCACCAGATCTGCTGTGAGGTCCAGGACACCATTTCTTCAGCCAAAATGGAAGTGGTACAGAACATTTTATTTATCATCTTTGGACTAGTTCAAGAGGGACACTTTTCTGCATTTTGCATTTGAAATCCTGTTAGCTTCAAGGACTACTGTCCATCAACAAAAATACTGCATTTCCAAAGATGGCAGGTGGAAAAGTGTACTCTGAATCTTAATTTGTAATGGTATGTGATGCAAAGTAACTGTTACTGTGAATGTGTAGAGTTTTCAGTGCCTCACATGAGTAAGTATTTTAAAGTCACAGTGTTGTATACCAGGAAGGTTATCTGGTAATAAGGGGTGAGTGGACTGACTGAGGTGGGTAAAAGCCTAGTAGCCATTGTACACTCTTAAGGCACATGATTTTGTGTGTGCAGTGACTGAGGTCTGATGTGGGGCCTAGTAAAGTTTTAGTTAACTGGAGGGCTGGTGGGTGGTGAAATAGCCCACAGTCTCCAGGGGTTTTCAGGTACAGACCTGTGGGAGAACAAAACAAAATATGTCAATGTGTAACAGTTTATGCAAAACTCAGTTATTAACAAAACTTTATGTAGTATTGTTGAATGCTAATGCTTTTCATGCAAAACTGTGTCTGTACATTGCAGAGCAGTTCAGTAAAATTGACCTTCATTTTTCACTTTGAAACTGTGTCAGAGTCATAATTAAGGTTGTCTGAGTCTCACATTCCTGTGGTCTTCTGGTTCAGTCTAGTGCAGCTCCTCTCTCTCCTACACAGGTTCTACAGCTACTTGATTGGGGAGGTAATTCTACAGGTTCCTGGTGTATACCCAGTCAGTGGTTGTGGGTGGGAAGAGAGGCAAAGAGCCTACTGGTGGCACAACCCTGATAATCTTTGCATAGGTGCTGTACCCACCTAGTATTATTAATAGTATTATTATTATGGGTATCATATAAAATTTGGCACCCGACTGTGAAACTGTACTGTAAATGTGTTCATAACTTTGTGTAAAGGTTAACACAACAGCAAGACTGACCTATTCCAGGCTATGCCTAATCGTGGAATATTCTAAAATTTTATTTGTCTTGAATTTAGTTAGAGACTTTGCAAAACATTTTTGCACAGCAACTTTAGTGTTACGTCTGACACTAAAGGGGAGGATTTCTAACGAAACCACTAGTGAGTATGAGGAAAGGGCTGTGGTGAAATCAGCTGTAATTTACTCAGCCATAACAACTGAGAAGTGGATCAGTCACTTGGGAAAAGTGAAAGTTGGTATGGATTAGAGGCTCTCGGCAATGTTTGGTCAGAGTGAGGGACATAGTAATTTAGAAGGAACACATGGTCTAGATCCCATTGTGGGGTTTGGAACAAATTTTCCTTGGTTGGGTGCACCTGAGTTCAAACCAAGAACTACTGAGTTGCCAGTGAGAGGAGTCATGAGGACCCCTGCAGGATCTGGTAGAGGTAGTTTGAGAGTAATGCCAGTAGAGAAGATACCGTTTGATGTGGAGGAGTCTGAAAAAAGAATGGAATGGAAACTGGAAGTATTCGTGGACAGAGTCATGATTACAATAAACAATTTGAGTCTAACTCCAGGAAAGAGAGAGAATACACCAACTGCAGGTCTGTCCAGAAGAATTGAAATGCCAGAAATACAGGAATTGAGGGGTGGAAGTCAGGAGATGCCACAGAAAAGAGAAAATGTATTGCAAGGTTATGAGAGTGACACCACCAGTCATTCCTATTATAGTGTATGGGAGAGCACTGTTGTGCATAACATTTGATGGAAACACAATGCTGTTGTATCATCGTTGTGACATCAACGTGGTGTTGTACCATCTTGAGGATGTCACATCGATGATACAACAGCATCGATCCTCATTGCGCATGTACAGTCAGTGACACTTAGCTCCTCCGTAAACAGCCACATGAAGGATGGATTAATTTCAATCATTGGGAAAGGGCTGCCGCAGTGAGATATTTTCAAAAAACGACAGCAGGGCTGATGAATGGACACAGTTCTGATGTTTGGAATAGGTGGGTTGCATCATATTTTAAAACATTTAGTCTGTGACAGTGGAAGAAAGTGGACCGCGGGGCTTCTTCTTGTGGTGTTGGGGGGGGGGTAATTATAGCTGCCATCAAGAAATGTTCAGCTGATTCCCATACACTGTACAGGACAATGTATGGGTATCAGTTAACAACATCACTGAATTCACTTCTCGAGGTCACCAGGCAACAGTAAACCTCTCGCGCTACGCTTTCGAGGTTTACACAGTTGCCATGGTAACCTCTCGAAGTGAATACAGCATTGTTGTTAACCGATGCCCATACATAATCCTTTGTGTTGCACCATGGGCTGGAAGCAATCTCCCAGTATTTGGAGGAGAAAGTAAGGAAGATGCCTTATTTATTGATTTATTTAGTTATTTATTTATTTATTGATTGATTTATCTATAGATTGATTTATTTTCATTTAACTTTGTAGGCAGACAGGTTGCGCGGTCTTCCTCGATGGTTCAGCCCACTCAGGCAGTGTACTGCAACACCAGGTCTGTCAAAAACAAGACTGCTAGCCAGCCCAGTGGCACTGAGGGCTGAGGCGCTGGACACCACACCCTCGCTCCACACCAGCGCCCCGGGTTCAGGATCGGACCCGGGTCGCTGGTGGGTCGGCTGGGGGGAGTTAGGCTTGAACATCTCATGACAGCTCGCCTACCCAGGGGAGGGTTGCGGCCATAGCCCGAACACTTGCCTGACTCCGAGCGGAAGCTCAGAGTACTGCAAGCTCCTAATGTTAGGGGCATGGGCGGCCGCTATATGATGTGACATGGGCGCTTGACACCTTGATGTCGGGGGTCCCACGCTGTAAGGGGTGGGGAGAAAAGAAAGAAAGTGCCTGCCATCATCAGGAAGACGGAGCCCCCGGAGATGTGCCCTCGATGCGCCTTCGCCTGCCCAACAGCCCTCGGACCGACGAAAGTTGATTAATGGGGTAAGGAGGCTCTGCCCCATCCCAGCTCGGGGGGGTAAGCCAAAGCTCCATGGGATCAAGTGGAGTCATTCGGGCAGGATGGAAGGCAGAGGGATGTCTACCTTGGGGCTCCTGAAGGGTCGGGGATGGCAGGCTGGGGAAGGCGGAACAATGCAATTTCAAAAAAAAAAAAAAGACTGCTATAATAGCAGATCTTGTTGGGACATCTGACCTGGTAAGTCTAGGACCAGTCATATAATGCCTGTGCTCTGCAGATTGCATTGCCTGTCAGTGCGATGGCATATCACCTTCAAGGTCAGTCTGCTGACCTATAAAGCCCTACACGATCAGGGACCCTGCTACCTGCAAGATCTCCTTTCTCCCTATTGCCCCCCTGACCACTTCAATCCACCAACGAGGGATTACTAGAGGTTCCCAGGGTGCTACTTCAAACATCTGAGGCCTGCACTTTTGCCTTTATGGCACCATCCTCGTGGAATTCTATACCACGTCAGGTAAGGGACTGCCTGACAGTCCAAAGCTTTAAGACAGAACTTAAGACATACCTTTTTAGCCTGACATTTTTAGAAGAAGTTTAATACAGTGTGGACTGTTATTTGTTTATTGGTTAATTATTATTTTTAAATTATATGGTTTAAATGTGTTACTGTTGATGGATTGTAATTTATGTACAGGTACCTTGATCGTAGGAAAGGCACCTTTTAAATAAATAAAGATTGATTGATTGATTGATTGATTGATTGGGTAAGAGCACTGGAACGAGGGTAATTTTTCAGGTTTGACCTGGGCAAGTTATGCAGTAACAAAAATAAAACATTCAATAGTAATATTTATTTACAGTTACAAGTACATAAATCAAACACATATAGTTGCATTCACTTTTTAAAGACTTGAAGAGAACAATCAACACATAAACACCTAAAATTTCTGAGAGCATTTGAGAGAACACTGAGACAAGTGTCTCACCTTCAACCTTGTTCTTCCTGCTTCCAAGAGTTTATCCTTGTAGATCCTCTTTTCTGCCATCCCCTGTGACATTTTGTAGACCTTAAAGTCCTTTCTCTTCTCCTTGACAGCCTCCCTAACCACTGCCATGAACCACAATGGTTTTTTTCCCCTTCTGTGTTTGCTGATTTTTCAGATGCATTGCTTCATGGCCTTGAAAATTCCTCCCCTAATTACTGCCCACAGCTGCTCTGCCTCCTCCAGTTCTTGGATCTCTGCAAGCTCTCTTCTTAAGATACCCCATTTTCTCGAAATTTGCCCTCCTAAAGTCAAGCACCCTGGTGGATGACCTGCCCAATTCTGCCCCTGCCTGGATGGAGAACCTGACCATCCAGTGATCGCTGTCCCCCAAGTTTTTCCCAACCTCAACCTCCCCTACTCTGTCTCCATTTGTTAAAATGCCATCTAGAGTAGCCTCCCCCCCAGTAGTTTCCTTAACTAGCTGGCTTAGGAGCGCATCTTGCAGGGATTTGAATAAGCCCCTCCTCTTTTCTGTTGTGGCCAATGAAATTTGCCAGTCCACATCTGGTAGGTTCAGGTCCCCCACCACTGGGATTTCCCCTTTTCTGGCCTTTTCCTGTATCTCCCTTGCCAGTTCCTGATCCACTTCCTCACCCTGATGAGGTGGCCTCATCCTTATTGCCCCCGCCTTACTACCCAACATAAACCAAAGGATCTCAGTGTATCCCTTGTCCCCCCCTACCTTCCACTGCCTCTATCCCATTCTGTACATACAGGGCTATGCCCCCTCCTTTTTTACCCTGTCTATCCCCTGTAAATAGATTGTACCTTTGTAGTTCCATCTCCCAGCTATGTTTCTCTGTCCACTATGTTTCTGTTACTGCTGGTAGGTCCAGGTTGTCCAGCCCCACAACCACCTCCAGGTCTGCCATTTTGTTCCCTAGGCTCCTGGCATTGGATACAATTCCCGTCCAACCTCCCGTGCCCTTATAATACCCCCTCCTTAATCTGTCCCTTGTCTCTCACATTGGGAGATTGCAGGCTGGGTTATCCCCTTTAGGCCGAGGATCCTTTTCCCCCCAAGTGCCCCATTCCCCCCTGTCTAGTTTAAATCCCAGTCTACCCCAGCCTCTCATCAATGTACTGTACCCCTGCAGTTTCACTCTTAGTAATCTAGCCCCCACATCACTTATGTGTAGCCTGTCTCTTGCGTACAGGTGTTCATCCACCCATGTATCCCCCCAGTCTCCCAGACATGTGAATCCTCCTCCCCACACCACTGCCTGAGCCAGTGGTTAAAATCCTTTACCCTGAGTTGTCTGGCCGTGCTAGCGCAATGCACTGGTAGGATTAACAAGAAGGCCAAGGAGCTAACCAGTATCTTACAGCCCTCCACCAACTCCCTGAACATCCTTTGAACCACCTCCACCTCATCCCCCACCAAGTCATTTGTGCCCAGATACACTATTAGGTGCAGCTTCCCTCCCACTAGATTGACACACTCTTTTATCCTGGGGGTGCCCTTCTAGCCTCCGTTCCTGGATCACAAAAAACTGACCTCCCTTCAAATACTACTTTCCTCCTTTGCCACTGAATTCCTTTAATGATTGAATCCCTGTATACAACCACTGCCCCAGGCCTTTCTGCCCTCAGGCTTGCCCCTACTGTATTGACCTGTTCATTCTTGCACCTGACTTCCAGTGTGGTCTCCTTCCCACTCTTGCACCTTGCTTCCAGTGTAGGCACCTTTTCTCTCAGTCTGTCTTCTCCACTTTGGCCACCCCTACCCCCTTTTCCTCCTCCCCTCTTTCCTTGCTACTAGCTTCCCTCCATCCCTGCCTAGCTTGGAAAGTCCCCCCCCATTTGAGTTCCAGCTCCGGGTCCCATCTCCTGCCCCCCATCCATTGCCCTACACTTTTCCATACTCTCCTCTCTGCTCCTCTCTTGCGCTGTGTATTCTCCCCTACCCCCTGTGTCCCTACCACCTGTTTGTTTGCCACCTACATTTGTCCACCACTTTGGTGCCCCTACTTCCCCTTCTTGTGCACCCCTCTCATTGTCCCTTCCCTCACTTGGCCTTCCAGTGCTCACCGCTCCTCTTCCCCTCGTCCCTTCCTTGTTCCTCAACCCAGTCAGAAGCCAATGTCTGTTTGACCCTACTGTATATCTCCTGCCGAGTTCAATTTCCTCAGCTCCCTCCTGTTCATAGCCTCAGTGTCCTCATCCTGATCCAGTCCCCTGTGTCCCTACTCTGGGTCCTCCTGGCCTCCCCGGTCTCTACCCCATCTTGTTTCCCCCCTCTGCCCTTTCGGTCCTTCTCCTTACCCCCTCCTTTCCCCATCTACTCCCTTCAGCATCCCTCCTCTCAAGTTCCCCCTTCAACTTTGCTAGTTCAGCCTCCATCCTCCTTAGTTTTTGAAAGATAGGGCATTACCTTACTTTTCATAGAGTGTTCATGGAAACAGCAGCCCCACAACCATTACAGCCAACTATTCTCTCCCCCCTCTGTACCCCTTGCTGTCTTTCATTGCTTGGTATTTATTTTTGTCACCTTCCTCCCTCCAAGGTGGCACCTGCTGCTGCTGCCCTATCCCTCACAAGCCCCATCTTCTACGATCCCCCCTGGTCCAAGCCAGTTCCTCCATTGCTGTCCTCATTTCTACTTCCTTGTCCTGCCCCCCCCCTTCCAGATTGACTCTCGATCCACCAGTCAGTTAAAAGCCCTTTCAAACAAAATTTAGGCATTCCCTTCCCTGTAGGTTTCAGTCAGTCTAGTTCATTTCCTGATAAGCACTGACCCTTCCCTGTCCCCTTTCCAATTTATATTCTGGTCAGTGAAGAGTCCCCCCAAAAACAAGCAGAAACAGCCCCCTGGTATCACTCTAGAGCCCTTCCATCATGCCAGCAGATACTGCCCCCTCAGTTAGTTAAATGACAGGCAAACTTAAATATCTCAACAAACAGAAATTTCCCCTTTTGTTCAAGTGATCAGCCCCTTCCTGCTGATTTGAGTGATCCTAGAAGCAATCAAACCGCTTATCCCCAGCCCACTTTTTAGTCCAATTTCAAGTGATCAGCCCTTTCCTGTTGCTTTGAGTGGTCCTTGAAAGTTACTAATGAGTTCCTTTCTAGTGTTGACCCCACCTTCCATGGGCATTTAATAGAGGTCAGGGCTCGGGTGGGTGGGACAACATACTGCTGTCCTGGACTGTGACCTGATGCCTCTATGCTACTGGAGTCACTGTCGCTCTCTGGTCCCCTCTCACTCTTGTGGCTGAAATTGCTGCTGTTGACCTGTGTCCTCTCTGTGGCTTTGGCTGCCTCCACTGCTTTGGTCCTTGCAGCCTCCCTTCCCTGCAGCCACAAAAGGCTGCCACTGCTCTCTCCTTCTGGGGCTCCACTGCTTCTGTCCTTGTGGCCGAATGTTGCTACCTGCTGCTCCCCTCCTTGTGGCCCTGAGAAGCCACCGCTGTTCTTTTCTTCTGCGCTGGGGCTTCCTTTTAGAGCCTTGATGGCTTTTGTTTTGCATGCCCCTTGCCCTGATTGGTGCTCTGGCTCACCTTGTTAATTGGGGCATTTCTCCGTGGCTGGATTGGCTTCCATTCAAGCCCCCAAGTGCTGCTGTCCTGGTCTGTGGCCTGATGCCTCTTTTCCAATGAAGTCACCGTCACTCTCCGGTCCCCTCTCCCTTTTGAGGCTGAAATTGCTGTCATAGATCAGGTCCTCTCTGTGGCTTTAACTGTTGCTGCTGCTTCAGTCATTGTGGCCGAAAGATGCTGACTGCTGCTCCCCTCCCTGTGGCCACAAAAAGCCACTGCTGCTCTTTCTTTCTGGGACACCACTTCTTCTGTTCTTGCAGCTGAAATATGCTCCCTGCTGTTCCACTCCATGCAGTCCCAAGAAGCCGCCGCTTATTCATTCTTTCCCTACCCTCATGTTGCCAGAACCACTGTGCCTCATTCATATCCAAATACCTGTTTGGGTCCACTACCTCTTACCTCTCCTCACCCCTATCTTCCATCCCCTCTGCCTCCTGCTCCTATGTTCCAAGGATCCACACACTTTCACCATTCCTCATCCCCACTCCTCTGCTAGGCAGTCAGCCTTTTCCTATCATCTCCCTTCACTCTGGATCCTTCTCCCATCTTCCCTCAGCTTCACAACCTCCCCTGCTTTCCTCAGGTATGATATGGAACCCCTTTGCTCCTCCCTGCTCCTGTTTTCTCCCTACCTGATTGCTACACATACCACTGCTTTCGACTCCAGTGTAGGTGTGACTGAAACAGCTAATTTTGCTGCTTGTGCTTACTGCACTTATTCCTGTTTCAAATTGTGTAATTCTGTTGCACTTTATTTTAACTGTGAACAGTGTCAGTGCTACACATATGCATTTGCACTGTAACTGTATACTGTCAGTGCTATGTATTGCACTGCAACTGTGTACTGTGTCAGTGATATGCATTTGCACTGTAAATGTAAACAGTGTCAGTGCCATGCATTTGCATTGCAGCTGTGTAATGTGTCAATGCTATGTATTGCACTGTAACTGTGTACTATGTCAATGCTATGTATTGCACTATAACTGTGACCAGTGTCAGTGCTATGTATTGCACTGTAACTGTGTACAGTGCCAGTGCTATGTATTGCACTGTAACTGTGACCGGTGTCAGTGCTATGTATTCCACTGTAACTGTGTGCTATGTCAGTGCTATGTATTTGCATCTCCTGTTCCCTTCCCCTGGGTTTCACTTAGAAGTGAGTCTTGGCTCAGTTTGCCTCTCCTGGTCACTAATATTCAAATAAAAATAAAATAAATAAAAATTTCAATTGTGCCACAGTGGCTATTTTGTATGAAGGCAGGGCTGGATTTATTGTTATGCAAAAGATGTTGCAGACCACAGCACAGCACAGCAGCTAAGAGCGTTAGCCCTCTATTAAACTGGATGGACATTTTTGTCTAGGCAGGGCTGTCTACAAGAGGGTTCTGCACTCAGTTTCTAACTTGGGGGCAGTAAATGTGTGAGCACGCACCATTCTATACTGCCCTATCTGGCTGTCTTACGATACATGTGCCGATGCAGAGCTGAGGAGGATGGACTGGACTAGCTGGTGTCTGTGCAGAGTGATGAGAGTAGTAACTGTTGCATTTGGAAATATTCTGAGAAAGTTAAGGTAAGGTGATCTTCTCTCTCATGACTGTCTCATCAGCCAGCGTTAAGCTGAGAAGAGGCCACTAGCTGAGTGCCAGAGTGGAGCCTGAGAGTTGCTGCTGGATGGCGATAGGCTGTATTGGTGGCATTGACATCCGAGAGTGAGGGGCAGCAGGCTGACAACAGAGTTCTGAAGTGTTTAACGGAACCCTGTGGAGGTGGGTTGGCTACAGAGACTGTAGTGTGAGTGTCCAGTTTGGAGGCCAAGGACGGGTGGTGCATGTGGTGGTGCAAACAACTTTTTTTTAACATTTTATCAGAGCCATTGCTGATAACTAGACGTACTGGCACTTTGTCTCACATAACCGAGGTTTTGTCTGGACTCAAAGGCACATGTTCATGGCCAGTAGCATGCAACATGGCATAGCAGAGTGTAGTGCTGTGTGGAAGGGGATCTGCTAGGAAGACTACTGAAATTCAGTGAGTCAGAGATAGAAGGATGACATGAGTGGATGAGAGGTGGACAAGTGTCAAGAATGCAAATGCAGTCTCCTGGCAGCCTGCATGTAAGACGATAACACTAGGCACAAAAAACAATTAAAAATATAAAATTGGCATGGTGTAGGAGAGCTGAACTGTACAGAAGGTGCAGGCATGAATCCCACTTCAGCCACTGAATCACTATGTGGCTTACCATGTCATCTCTCTATTATGGGTACTCCTGAAACTGGCTAGAAGGAAGATCCCATGGAAAAAGAAAAGTTATGTAAGAACTAACCAGAACAGTAGATCTTCGAGAGACTCTCCTCCCTTAGGCCACACCTCTGGAACTATAGCCATCAGTGCTAGGACCACATGGAAACTTTTCCTAGCTGTGGGCCACCCACAATAAAGTGCCACATCTATGTATATGTAAGCGTGGACAGCCCCACCACTCCTCAGTTCCCCACTGGAGATTAGCATTGGAGGACCCCCAAATGTAGGGAACCAGAAGATTTTACCAGCACCAGGCATACAAGGAGAAGAGGCATGGCATGGGGCTGGATAAGGGATGCAAGGAGTCAGATTTAAGTGCAGCACCTGATAGACCCTCACTGAAAGCAAAAGGGGGGAGGTGGAAAGGATAGTATGGCCTAATGGAGGAGGTTCTCTTGATGATCTACTGTTATGGTAAGTTCTTGCATAACTGTTTTACTGTTTTCAAGGATAGCTGCTCCATAAGGCCACACCTTTGGAATTATTCTCAAGCAGTAGAATGTAAACTGGGAGGATGTAACACCCTGCTATATAATTAGGACAGAAGGCCTTGCAGTACAGCAAGCCCAGAGCTTGCATGTCCATGAGAGACAATGTCCAGATTGTAATGTTTTGTGAAAGTATGGACAGTGCACCATGTAGCTGTGGCACATATATCAGCAGCAGGAAAAATCCTGAAACAAGCAGCAAAAGTGGCCATACCCCTTGTGGAGTGACCACGAACAGTAGTAGGAAGTTCCTTACCATACTTCCTGTAATAGAACGTAATACAATGTGCCTGCCATTTGGATAGGCAATGTTTAGACACAGAAGCACCCTCTTTCTTAGAGGCAAAAACAACAAAAAGCTGAGAGAACTTTCTGCAGTTCTTTGTGCGAGTAAAGTAGAACTGCTGTATTCTGTTTACATCTAAAGTATGGAGCAGTGCCTCACCCTGCTTGGCATGCAATATACAGGAAGGTGTACTAATTCAGTGTAAACTCAGATACCACCTTTACTGGAAACTTAAAATTTGTATGTAAAGAGACTCTGTCTATGTGGAAAATCAAATAAGGAGGCTGATACACTAGAGCCTGAAGCTTGCAAATCCTTCAAGCAGAAGTCATTGCAACTAAAAACGTTTTCCATGATAGGAAACCTAAGCCACAACTCACAGCAGGCTCAAAAGGAGCCAACGTTGATTTCTCAAGCATAAAATTCAAATGCTATGGTGGAAATAGATTACAGATGGGAGGTTCTATATGAAGAATGCCTCTCGGAAACACACGGGACACCTCTAATTGGGCAACTGTATGACCATCAATAGGGGCATGGAAAGCTGATGTAGTGGCCAAATACACCTTAAAAAGCACCATTTTTGGTGCTTCCATCAAGACTCCGCTGGTGCCTTACCCACTCTGGTCTTACACAATCCATATATTTCAATTTTCTGAGCTGTAGAAAATGAAGGGGAAGGGATCATCATTCTTAGCTCAGAGAAGCCAGCTACCAGATCCCTTTCCTTCCTGCTTCTTCTCACTGACAGCTCTGCCCCTGTGTCACCCCCACACTCTAATATTATGTGACAAAGTTGTTTGTAGAGCACAGGGGTGCAGTACAAGGTAATGAATGGTGAAAGGTTTTAACATTTTTTGCCATATTTTAGAAGTCCATTGGGCTCAATTCAAATCCACCATTCAATTAACAAGGCTCCTTTTAGTTGAAGATTTTAATTGACTGGTATACCCTGAACAAGGTGACCGTGATTGAGCGCTTACAAAAACAGCAACTCAATTATGGTGCTTGTGTTTAGGGCTAACTGGCATGGCAACGAGTGGATACCTGGGTGGCGAGGTTGGGCAAAGGGAAGTACGCAAGTATACTCACATGGGGAGGAAGAAGAGGAGGGAAAGTATGTGGGAGGGGGGTGTGGTGGGTAGCTGCTGAGCTGGACTGCTAGCGTGGTGGGGAGGGCGGTTGCTTGGGAGGTGCAGGGTTTGGGTCCGGCGTGGTGCAGATTTTGATTTTGACAGCAGCAGGCTTTTTATTTTTACAAGTATTTCACCCCCCTCAACATGCACCTCCCTGGCATTGAGAATCCTGTAGTAGGGGGGTGCTAGGGCACCCTCTTCCAATTTGCCGTGAGTGTGCATCAGTGAAATTCATTTTCAGCGATGTACACTTGCCCTAATGGCGACCACTATTCTGCGATTACTGTTATGACATAGAACCTAATTAACCTCATTGGGCTTTTAAAATATGGCAAAAATAATTTCTTCCCCTTCTTTTCTTCCAGTGTAGCATAGCATGTCTCTGTGCTTTACAGATATTCATCACAAAGCATCAGAGCACTGCGCAGGGCAGGCACAAGGACAGAGCTGTCAGCAAGAAGTTGCAGGAAGAAGAAGTTATCTGGTAGACGTGTCCTCTGAGCAAAGAATTACAATCCTTTCCCCTTCATTTTCTACAGCTCAGAAAATGAAAGATATGGACTGTGTAAGTCCAGAGGTGGTAAGACACCAATAGAGGGCTTAGGGATGTTTTTAATAAGATTATTAAGGTTTTCTCTAATCATTGAACTTATCTCCCTGGTAACTTTGATGCCAAGATACGTCAGCATCTTTGGCTCCCAGCTTAACCCATATTTGTTTGCTAAGCTAGGGTAGCATTTGTTATTTAAAGGGAAAAGCTTGGTCTTGGAGATATTAAGTTTATAATTTGAAACTTTGGAAAACTTTGCGATTTCATGTAGAATTATTGGTATACCATTCTCTGGGTCTTCTAAATGCAAAAGCAGATCATCAGCATAGGCTGAAATTAAATACCGCCCGTTCCCTATCTTTATTCCCTTAATATCTTGCGATGCAAGTAACCTATGAATCAGGGGTTCCAGATACAGATTAAATAGGAGCGGGGAGAGCGGGCAGCCCTGTCTTGTGCCGCAGAATAAGGGGAAAGGATCTGATAATATACCATTGCACCAAATCCGTGCCGTGGGCATACAGTATAGTACTCGGATCCAGTGCAAAAAGCTATCAGATAACCCAAATTTAGCCAAAACAGCAAACAGGAAATCCCATGATACCCGGTCAAATGCCTTTTCGGCATCCAGTGCAAGTAGGACTACCGGGGTTTGTAGGTTTTGTGCATGTACAATTAGATGGTGGAGTTTGCGTATATGGTCACTTGAGACCCTACCACTCATAAAACGTACTTGTACCTCACTTATCAGCTTACTCATTAATGGGCTAAGTCGGTTGGCTAAGACTTTAGCCAGTATCTTAATGTCGACGTTTAACAAAGAAATTGGGCAGTAGCTGCCAGGGAGCACAGGGTCTCGTTCCGGCTTTGGTATAAGAGTTATGAAGGCTTCCAGAAAGCTCGTTTCCGAGTAACCCTCATCAAACCAGAAGTTATATACCTTGGTTATTATTGGACAAATCACTTCCACATATGACTTATATAGGTTAGTGGTAAAACCATCCGGCCCGGGGGACTTGTCTATGGCAAGTTGAGTAATCGCTTGATTCACCTCCCACTCTTGTATAGGTGATCCCAACTGATCCGCCTCAAGATTTGTGATTTTGACCAGGGCAACTGAGTCTAAGAATTTTTGAATTTCCTCGGATGTGGCTCTATTAGCCGACGGGATACAGTATATTCGCTGAAAATATTCCCTGAAAGTCGCAGCAATTTCTCTAGGGTTATTAATTATGTCATCTCCCCCGTTATTTTGTAGAGCGGCTATAAATCTATTAGAATCTAGTTATTTAAGTCTAAGGGCTAAAAGTTTACCTGCTCTATCCCCAGATTCCAGGTACCTGATTTTAGTTCTTCGGAGGGCCAGCTCTGCCTTCCGCATCATGATCAAAGAGTATTGAGCTTGTAATTGATGCAGACTAATCCACTCCGCCTCGGTTGATTGGCGGGTGATATTATTTTCCCTGATCCTAATAGCTTTACTAATTTCATCTAACTGTGAACTGACTTTCTTGGCCCTAGTGGATGTAATTCTGATACACTCGCCCACGTACATTTTAGGGCTGCCCACATAATATCAATGCTGGGTACTGAGTTGAGATTACTCTCAACAAAGTGAGATATAAAATTCCTCAAGTGCCCATGAGTAAAGGAGTCTTGCAATAGCTGATTATTAAATCTCCATAGGGGGTCTCTCATTATACTAGGATTGGGTGCAAATAAAATAGAGACTGGGGAGTGATCTGATATGACCCTAGTTTGTATCCTTGCATCTACAACAAAGGAGAATGTGTTAATGCTAACTAGAAAATAATCAATTCTGGAACAAGTTTTGTGCGGCATGGAAAAAAAGGTATATTGCCTAACTCCCATATTGTTCATCCTCCAAATGTCAATGAGACCTAAGCTCTCCATCGGTTCCTTTAAAGCTCTCTGAGCGGGAGATAGCCCTACTCGCTTATTGTCAGATCTATCAATGAGCAACTGAGGAGTTATGTTCCAGTCACCCCCTATAAACAATGTCCTGTGTACATAGATATTTAGCAAATCCAAGAATTGCATAAAAAATTGCGGGGAATCCACGTTAGGGCCATAAATGGACCCAATAACTACTTTATTTGCTACCAGAGTCCCAACCAAAAAGAGATATCGGCCATGCATGTCCCATATTTCCTTCTCTATCTGAAAAGGTGTCTTTTTGTGAAATAAGATTGCGACACCCCCTTTGCTTGAGGATGAACCTGCACCATATGCCTGACCAACCCAATATCTCGTAAATAGCTTAGCGTCTTCTCTGTGAAGATGTGTTTCCTGTAAGCAGGCAATCTCACAGTTTAATGCAGAGATGTTTCAACACAACCTGCCTTTTACATCTGTCCCAGCTCCTTTGATATTCCAACTAAAAGATTAATACCCTTCAATACTATTCTCTACCTTTTGATAATAAAGTACTCTGATATCTTCCATTCATTATGTATTCAGGCTTGTTAGCAGGAGCAATCTTATTTCTCCTAACCAAACATGTTGATGCTGCCCCTCCCACATCCCACCCCCCAAAAAACCCTCTAACCACCCAAAGTTCCAACTACTACCCCCAGTTCTAACAACTGCACTATCTAACCACTTTGTCATGTGATGTAACATCCAGCCCAGACGGAAGCAAACTCACTTCCCAGCCCAGCTCTATTTCCTATCACTGTCATTATTCCTAGACATCTACACCTTCAATCATCTAACAAAATCATAACTGATCCTACTTTTCTGAGAGCTTTCTCTCTTCCCAAGTTGATCCCAATAGCAAAAAATTATCATAAACTACTCAATGATTAAACATAAAATAAACAGAAATATCAGTTCTTCCAGCCTATTTCACTGCCCCCCATTCCATAGAATTCGCACCTCTTAGTGTGGAGAGAAAAGTCCATTCCTTGGTCCTTGTCTCCCTCTTGTGGGGAGAAGAGTGAAGTACCTTAAATTATAAAAGAAAACTGAAAGGGGGCTCTAACATAACGAACAGTTCCATCATGTCTGAACTACGAGACAATTCAGACTGACACTTTCACTCTCCACGAAGTCTGGATTAGCCCCACCAACAGAACCAAAATGTTCTTTTTAATCGGTAAGAACCTCAACGTTGAAAATAAACGCCAACTGACCATGTAGTCTTTCTCAGTAAGCAGAGGTAAGCCGCGACGTTTCCAAAATCAAACAGGTCGAGTTTGTCTCACATTTGGAACCCTGAACTCCAGTCCCTTTCAGCACAGAGTCACCTTTAAGAAACATTATCAGAATGCTGAGTGGATGGACTTGCGCAGCTCACCCGACTCAGCGAAACCTGTCAAAAATTATTACTGTCGCCATGTTCCCTAGCAGTAAGCTCCTCACTTATAGGCAAGGGATATGATCATCTTGTAGGCGAGTGCCTTCTGGAATACACTTGTGAATGATCAAGAGAAACTGAGTGTTTCATTGTAAATCTATTCTAGTATCCGAGCTCACAGGAGTTAGGGATCGCACTGACACTCAGCGGCAAGTGAGATGAGGACCACACTGCAATTAAGGCTATTGCATTTCTGGGTGCTTAGTTTAAACTTTAGCTTTCAATAGCAAGTGTTGTGCACTACCACAAGTTGGGTACCGTTTCGTCTCCCTCCAAATGTGAATTTTCAGACGCTGGTCGGTAAAGTACTGAGCCAGTCCCTAGAGCAAGATTTACTTGCCCTCAGATCTTATGACATGAGAAAGCTTAAGTGCATTTACATCAGCCGGGACAGTGATCCAACCAGGCTATTATTAATCCTTTAGTATTGCCATTGAGACATCATTTCAGTTGAAAGCAAAAGGAAATTAAATCAGGCTGTGAGAGCAGGGAAAAGTCACTTTCCAGATTCAAGAGCCATTATTATCGCCAGTCTATTCAACTATATTTGCTCTGCCTTGTCTCTCAAACTGTCCCATTATTTAAATAGCTCTGGCAATGCTTTTTTGAGCTCCTGCTGCACAACCTCTGAACTTTCATAAGAGAGCCACTGATCTTTAATCTTAGCTTGGAGTGTAGCCGGGTATTTTACCCTATACTGTATTCCCGCAGCAATCAGTTTAGAAACTATGGGATGTAGCTCTTGTCACTTAAAACGCACAGATTGAGGCAAGTCATGAGTTATCCTGATATTCTTACCCTCCCAAGAAACTTCCTGCAGAGCTCCAATTTTGCCAAAGCTGTGCTGTTTATCCAGATAATTCAGCAATTTACAAATTATCGGCCGTGGCTGAGCTCGGGGGACGGAGGGATCTGTGCGCTCGCTCGATGATGTAGGATTCATTATTTGGAGATGGGCCGGCGACCTTTTCAAGAAGTTTTTGAACAAACTGGATAGGTATTGCTCCCTCTTCCTTCTCCGGAATCCCGATTATAATCAAATTGTTTCTCCTGCTTCTCCCTTCCAAATCTTCAAGTTTATCTTCGATTTTTTTAATTCGTTTGTTGAGAGAGACACGCTCTAGATCTTGCTTGTCCAGTTTCATTTCGACAGACTTTATTTTGATCTCATTGTCTCCCACTCTAGTGCTGAGGGATTCCAGCGCTGATTTAAAACAATGAATTTCAGCCGAAATCTCGTCGATTGATGCTTGCATTGGGGCAATTATTTCCAAAAAGTGCTCTTCCGTTAAAGCTGAGGGCCCCGAGGTAGATTTATCGGAACTCTGCCGAGGACATTTTGCGGCCTGCTTTTTCTCCGGGGAAGGAGGCGGCGTATGCATGGCTGGTTGTTTCTCCACGAAGGTTTCCATCTTATAAAAGATCCTCAGCCTAAGTAGATTCTTCGATGTTTATTAGACACTTTTCAGACAAAAGTCCCACAAATTATTTGCTGACAAGGGCTGTAATCTGGGTTGAGAACAGAGCTGAGTGCAAGGGCTGCTTTCCCTAGGCTGCCATCACGTGACTCCAGGGATGTTTTTAAAAGTTAGTACAACTGTTGCTCTTTAAGTGAGGAATACTGCAGGCCAAAATCAGACAAGGAAATCAAGTATTTCAACACTGTTTTTACAGGGCATATAAAAGGATCCAGATTCCTGGAAGCAGCCCATGAAGTGAATTGCTTCCATTTCAAGAAATAGATATGTCTATTAGAAGGCTTTTAGTCACAATAGGAACATCAACCACCTTAGGGCTTACACCAAAATATGCAATGGCTAAGTCTTCAGGAATCATACAAGCAGAAATAGGGACTTTGGGTCTAGATGGCCCCTTTGTCCTGTCACAACAGATCTCAATATAGAAGTACAGAGACAGGAGGCTCCACTACTAGATGTTGAAGGAGTGGAACCATATCTTATGAGGCCATAGAGGTGCAGTGAGGATGAGACTGACAATCTCCTCCCACAGTCTGAGCAGACCTCTCTGTATTAGAGGAATTGGGGGAAATGCATACAAGAATTTTCCTTTCCAAGAGAGGGACACCACATTTTGCCCCAAAACTCCAGGCCCTGGAGCAAGTGAGCAAGCAGAAACACAGCAGTTTTGCATTGTGTAGAGATGCAGAAAGGTCCAAATTGGGATAAACCCATATTGTGAAGTGGTCATTTAGCATGGAGGTCAGCAATTCCCATTCATGTATCATTGATTTGGACCTACTTAGCCTGTCTGTTAAGGCATTTTAGAAACCTAGGAGATATATAGCCGATAGCTGAAGGCCGTGAAACAGCCCAGTACCATACTCTCATTGATTCCCCATATTAGGGATAGGAGTGAGTGCCCCTTGTTTGTTGATGTAATGCATCACACTAACATTGTTCACCTGATTTAGGAAAGGACTGGGACAGAGATGATTCTGAAATGCCTGGAGTCTGTACAGGCAGGTCTCATTTTGAGGACATTTATATGCAACTCAGCCTCCACCTTGGTCCACAACCCCTGAGTCTGGTTAGGGCCAAGATGGCACCCCAGCCGGAGCCCGAAGCATCCATGGTAAGGATCTGTACAGTAGCTGGTACAAGGAAGGGAACATCAACAGGTTTTCACAATTCATCTTCCATAATAACATTCTGTGAAAAGGAGGTGTGATGAGAACCATTTGATCCAGCTTATCCGTCAACAGATCCCAATGGTTCCTGAGTGTCCACTGAAGGATCCTCATATGAAGACATTCCAGTAGAACAGCCACTATGGCCACAGCCATGATACCCAAGAAATGTAACATTGTTCTTGCAGAGATATAGTGTCTCCAGTAAACCAGCTGTGCCCTGATAATCAGATTGTCTTCCCTGTCCTGTGGCAGGAAAGCATATCCCTTCCCTGTGTCCAAGTGGTGTTAGGCACAAGCAATACAAGCAGCCGCTTGGGGTACCTGCACAGAAGAGGTGCATTGTACTAGGAAGTATAAGCAGAGATCAGCTTGAAATACAAAAAGTGGAATAAAAAAGTGACAATATAAAAAAATAAACTAAGCAGAGATCAGCTTGAAATGCAAAAACTGACAATAAAAAAAATTGGTGTTGTCATCCTTGTAGTCATGGAATGTTTGCTACTTTTTGGATGTGGGTTTGGCAGAAGGGAAGAGAGAGGACAGTGGCTGCAGTGAAGGGGGCACCACAAGTATTTTAGCTTGGGACACCATTACGTCTAAAACCGGTCTTGTGTCCAGGACTGTCCCTATGTACTGCAGTCTTTTGCAAGGAGTATCACCAATGTGGGCAAATTCACTGTGACCCCCAAATCATCTAACAACTGTTGTGTCTGAGACAGAATATGTAACAGAGCTTCCCTGGAGCCGGCCTTCAGGAGCCAGTCCTCCAGAGAGGAGAACACATATAGGCCTTCCATGAGAAGGGTTATAACCACTACTGCCAAGCATTTGGTAAAGACTAATGGCACAGAAGACAAGCCAAAGCGCAGTACTCTGAACTGATAATGTTCACCCTCCAGCATAAAGCAAAGATGTTGTCTGTGGGATTTGGGGATCTTTACATGAAGGTATGCATCCTTCATGTCTAGAGAACAGAGCCAGTCTCCTGTCTGTATAAGAGGGATCAGAGTTTGCAGGGATACTATTTCAAACTTCTGTATTTGATGTACAGATTGACATCCCTGACATCCAACACAGGATGCAGATCTCCTGTCCATTTTGGAACAAGGACGTATCTGGCATGCTTATGGAATAAACACTGACTTTCCTCCTTCAGAAGGGACAAATGGCCCAGAGGATGAAAGGAGGGAGGAGGATCTGGAGGAATTTTTAACAGCTCCAGAGCATGTTCCCTTGCAATTATCTCCAGAACCCACTTGTTCGTAGTGATTTCCCTCCGTTGTTTCAGATGCAGGAAGATCCTGTCCCCACACTCACCCATGGAGGTAACTGTTGAGGGAGGAGATGGAACAGAGACAAGCAGTACCAATGGTGGCAAGGCCACAGGAACTGATTCCTTTGGGTGTTCTTGTATTGGCACTGAGGTGGGAAGGGGGCCTAGCAGGGTATCTCCTCCTCTTCCATGACCTTGCTGATGGTAGGCATGGATACTTCACCGACCATGACCTCTAGCAGGAGTGGGAAACAGGGATGTTACAGACCTTACAGTCATTTTTGAAGTCTGAAGGCTATGTAGGGCCTCTTCAATATCATAACCAGTTTTATCCCTCTAAAAGGGGCATTTAAAACTGCTTGTTTCACATCACTGGTAAAGCCAGCAACTCGAAGCCAAGAATATCTCCTTATGCAAATGCCAGAAGCAGCCACTCTGGCAGATGCATCAGAGACATCTAATGCTAAGCATAGCAAATATTTGCCAATCTCAGAAGACAATGTTTCGAGTAAATCATTCCCTGAGTTGCAGTATGAGCAGCTTTCCACAGACTGTTCTGATGTTTTATCATGTGGGCCTAGTAGTTTCCAGTCCTCAGGCCCAATGATGCGGAAGCATAAGCATGCTTACCCATCACATCCAGCCTCCTAGACTCTTCATCAGTTTAGTGACCCTAGACTTATCATGAGCAGCCAGCAGCCATAATGACTAGAGAGTCAGTTTCTGGATAGTTAGCATAATAAGGCTTAATAGTTGGTGCAGGATACTGCTTATAAGCCTTTCAAGGAAGTGCAGGCAGTGAGCATGGTCTGTACCATGCAGCAAAGGTTGCATCCTCTAATGCAGGATATATACTGTAGGTAGAATTATAATGGAGGGGGAGCAGGGAACCTCCAAAAATTCCATTAGTTCCTTTCAATGGAATCTTCCTCTTCAACAGCAAGGACCATGGCAGACTACATTTGCTGCATCATGGCTTGGAAAGTTGGATCCTCAGAAGGAGATCTCAGGTATGAAATACTGAATCCTCAGTGCAGGATGAGAAGATAGAACTGGAGTGAGGTGCTAGAAATTTTTCTCCCTCATAATCCTTCTCTAAATCCATGAGGTCAGGATTGTATTCCACTTAGTAGTTATCTGCCCAATTGATGTTGGGAGCAGCATAATGAACTAGTGACACTGGTGATGGCTAAGAGGGAGGAATCTGTGGCATGCTAGTGAAAACCATTGACAAGGACTAAGTAACAGGAGGCTCCATTGGCAGAATATCTGCCTGCATTGGTAATCCAGGCAGATACATCTTGTCATTTTTGAAAACAATGCCAGCATAGCCTAACAGTCAATGGCGCCCTGTAATGGGGCCATGGCTACTTGCATCAAGTGGCCTTGGCCTGACAACAATGGTGTCCTACCATCCATAGTAGGTATGGCAGTGCCTAAAACATGCCTAGAACTTGATATCTATCGATGAACAGGAGGACTAAAGTCAACATCGCCAGAGTGGGTGAAGAGGCAGGTTTACCTTATTTCAACAGCGACTGGGGCTCGCTGGCAAAGCAGATTTTTCTTTTTCTCTGTATTTGTGCTTAATGTAGGACAATGAGGAGGGCCATGAGGATAACCATTCCCTGTCTTGATCCTTCTACACTGGTGGTTGCTTTTCAACTGACAGTGAGGGAGATACAGACCATGGGCCCTGCTCCTTCTCCATTGCATTCAATGTCTTCAGAAGAAGGAAGCTTCCTGGTGCTTTCTAACAGCATTACCTTGTAGCCTGGTTGAAGCTCTGGCAAATCTAACAAGTTCTCACATTGTGAGACAAGTTCAGTTAGCAAACACAAACCACATATGTGTCTTCTTTTTAAATTTGAGAGATGTAGAAATGTTGAAATAAAACACTAAGTAAAATAAAAGACCTGATGAAAATGACCAGGTTCATGGTGTTGCATTCATCAGATCCAATGAGGATAATTGACAGCAGGAAAAGAACTGAGGAGTGATGGGGCCACCCACGCTTATGTACACATAGATGTGGTACATCACTGTGTGCAGACCCTGGCTAACAAATGTTTCCGTGTGATCCTTGAACTCACAACTACAGTGGCAAAGGTGTGACCCAATGGAGGAGATATCCTTGAACAAGATCAAGCTTTGTCTAATTTGACCAAAATTTTTTTTGTAGGACTTCCAGCTCTGCTATGGAGAGAATCAGCAGCTAAACGAGTGGCTCCAGAGTGACTCCAAAACAAGTCCTCCAAATTTATTCAATTTAAAGATTCAAATACTGTCAAATGTCAGGTGGAGGATCCGAAGAGAGAGGGGCTCCAGAAACCGGACCCAAAATGCCCGAAAGGAGAAGGATCATAATGAATTAAAAACAACCTCTCCAGCTTACACCAATAACCATCCACGCTCCACGGACTCAAATCGGCCATACGATATAGACGAGGAGAATGAACAACTCTCCGGACTCTGTTTTGACACTTTGTTAAGAGAAATTAAGGAGATGCGAGTGGAGAACAAAGTCGAATTTAACAACTTAAGCCAAAAACTCACTCATGTGGACAGACGGGTCCAAGAGGCAGAAGACCGTATCTCACAATTGGAGGGCAATGTTCTACATCTGGGGCGTACAGTACATGCCCTTTGCAAGCATGCCATACTATGGAACAGAAGTGCCTGGATTTAGAAATTCGATTGAGGCGAGACAATATCCGTCTCTATGGCCTCAAAGAAGAAGCAAAAACAGGTGCTATGGCTGAATTTATGGTGGATTTGCTAAAAGACATCTTCAAGCTTCCCCAGGGCTACAAATTAAAGATCGAGCGGACTCACCGAGTGTTGGCCCCAAAGCCCAAAGACCATGCGGCACGTCCCCGTTCAATAATAATTAAATTCCACAGCTTTCGTACAAAAGAATATATCCTGAGGAGAGCATGGCAGAAAAAGAGGTGACGTACTTAGACTCAAGACTGTTTTTTGACCATGACTACCCCCCTGAAATTCCAAGGCAGCACCTGGAATACAGCAATATCATTAAAATTCTCCAAAGCAACCAAATTTGTATCCAGACCCCCTATCCGGTACACCTGCGGGTTTGCTGGAAGGAAGGAGCCAAAGTATACAACTCCCAACAAGCAGCGAAGGATGCCATGAGGAGGAAAGGCTTTGAAGTGCAAAAACAACAGTGAGCCCCCAGTCAAAAGAGAAAAGGCCCAGGCAGCGTGCTTACCCCTACTCTTTTTAATTTATATATCAATGATATATTGGTTAATTTGAGGTATCCATCTCATCATATGCCTAAAATACTTAATCAAACAGTCCCAGTACTCGCCTATACAGAAAATCTGGTTCATATTTCCACCTCTAGGCTAGTACTACACAGAAGCCTGGCCAAGCTTGAGAAGCTGTGTAGTCTGAAGCATCAGATTCCTAATATACAAAAAACAAAGGTTATGATACTTGGATCTAAAAGAAAATTTCGTAGTCTTTATTTTAATTTTCAGCCCTTGGAATTTGTACAACAATATACATATCTAGGTACTATAATATCTTCTTTAATATTGTGGAATAAACATATTGATTATGTGGCTGCTAAGATGAAATAAGCAGTGGGTGCTCTTCATCGTTTTAGTAGATTATATGGGGAAAAACCGTTAAAGCCATGATTATGGTTATAAATGCCAAATTGTTTGCACAAGGGTTATATGCCGCAGAAATTTGGGGCCTCAGTCAGACTCAGTCCCTGGAGACTATGATTAATTTAACTTATAAAAGGAATCTGGGTCTTCCTAAATCTGCTGCTAATGCTTTAGTAATGGCAGATCTGGGACAGATTATGTTTAGAGCCAAAGTAGATACTCATATTACTAATTTTTGGTTAAGAATGTCTTCTGCCCCAGTAGGTTCCTTAATTTTTGATTGTTTGAAAGATAAATCAATGTACTATGTGGAAAGTAAATACTGGTTATCTATGGTATATGATTTACTGAATAAATATGGTCTTACACAGCTTAGACATTGGTCACAACAAGAACGTGATTTACAAAAAATAAAAGAACTCAAAGTATCAACTTGGCTGATGAAAGATATCTAGAAACACTCTTTCAAAGAATATTTGAAAATTGTAGAGGACCCAAAACTCAGGCAGATACTAACGCTGTACTGTTTTGAACTTTTTTAAGTAAGATTTAATAAAGCACATAACCTATGTGATCATTGTCCATGTACTCTAAAAGAGACAGATAATCTTCATCATGTGGTAATAAGATGTCCATACTATGAGAATTTGAGGAGGAAGTATCTTGCCAAACATATCACATCATACTTTATACCATCAGTTTATTTATTGGATTTATTGTTCAACTCAGAGAATAAACAAATGTTACTTGATCTGGCTAGGTTTCTTTTTGCAGCGAAGAACCATAGGGGTAGTGTCAAACCTCAAGCATAGTACTAGCTGATTGTATATATGGGGAATGGATAGGATGCTATTCTAGGATCTGACTAAATTAATGGATCTTAGTAATAGTTTATAGACTGTTAGAACACTTCTCTGTATAATATTTATAATTAACAAGTGCAATATGTTTGTTTCTGAATGGCTCAGAAAATCAGTCATTTATACTTAAGAAATTATTGGGTAGTCAGTGACTGATTTGCTAAATATATATCCAATTTATGCCATGCCACGAGAACAAGGTGACCGCTGTGAATATGCACAGTCATTTTAATAATTGTTAAACCTACTAATAATAGTTTATTGATAATGGACAAATGAGTCAATGCTTGCAGTTAGATGTTCTGAAAGACTATCTTATTGTAAAATATTTTTAGTGATATTAAGTTATTGTTATGATTGATCCTTGAAATATCTCGTCTAGCACATGTTAGGATTTTGTAAATTGTATTTTTCTTCTTTTTAATCTTTTGTATGATAGGTATGTTTTTGTAATGTGTGTAATGACATATTTGGTTGATCAATAAAACTTAAATGAATGAATGACTGGCAACTGGTGACTCCACGAAAGTTAAAGGTACCTACTGGCAGCTTCACGTCAGAATCGATACAGCAACTCAAGGACTTAATTGAGAAGCTCCCTGGGGTGACCAGAGAGGACCTTACTGACTTGGAGGACTGAGCATCATGGCTCACGGCGCATTGGTAATTTGAGGTGGTGAGTACTTTCTCATGCCCCTACACTCTTCGGCCTGGGTGAATGCATGGATTGGCCTCCTGAGCGGTCGGGCAATGCATGGCCCTTGATTTGTGCCTCAGCCTGAACTGCTGTCCCAGTTTATGCCCTGGTTTGAGTTTGTTGTACAAATGTTCTAATTTCTGGACCTGGGTTCAACAGGGCATACAGCCCTCTTCACTTAAATGGCTGAGTGGTGTCTTTTAAAGTAAAGATTAACTTGATTTCTGGTTGTTCTTATATCTTATCACCGATACTGCCAATTTAACATGCATTCTTGTGCCTCTTGCAAAAATTCCAGCTTGTAATTGTTCCCCCAGATTTGATATGAACAGCCCTGCCCCCAGGCAATAGTGTGAATATGGGCATGGTAAACCCTAAAGCCAGGGCCAATTGAGAATTCACATGTGAACAAGGTACACAGTGACTTTTAGCAGCCTGACTCAGTAAATACCTAGTGGGAATCAATGTGTTTACCCCACCAGCTTTGGACACAGTGCCATATTTACCCATGGAAATGCTGATTGGCTGGAAATTGGGGGTAGGCAAGCGACATCTGACCTCCTTCTCCCCTTCCTCTGCCCCAATCTCTGAATGATGTAGCCCAGAGCTTGAGTTGAGAGGGTGATTTAGACCTCTTTCCCCTTGCAATGGACCATGTACTTGTTTGTATTTCACACTTTGGAGCATGAATGGAGAGAGTGAGCACCTCCTAAGTGTTTTTTTTTCTCATGGAGCTGACAGATAACTCATCTCAAGAGGGTAACCGCCTTAATGGGGGGAAATAGGGTGAATCCCTCCACCTACTATGCCACCCAGGTGGGTTCAGAGGTCACCTTTGTTATGTGACTTCCAACCTTGGAAGCACCAACTAAAAAGATGTATAAAGTTTGCCCAGTTGGCACAAAGTTATGTGTTAGTGTTTATGCCAGCAAAGTTGTGTTTTATGTTTAAGTCTGCAATTATTCAGACCAATGATGGAGTATTAAAGGAAAAGACTCCTGTATATTTATGATTTGGATGCTTCTGATGTATTTATTATACATTACATTAAGTACTTGTACATATGTCAATAAGAGATCAGTCATTTCTTCTGTTGCAACACATACCTAGAGTCTGAGGCTCTGACACAAGGTAGTAAAGTGTCAAGCAAGCCTCCATTTACATGCAAATGAGTCACTTGTAATACAGCCCCTCCTATTCCTTGATGTCACTGCAGCAACAGTGCAGAAGAAAACATAAGGGTATCAATGCTGTCTATCCTGATTTTAGTTTAAGTTTGCAATGGCTTAAGACAGTTATGTCATGCAACTTACACAGAGAGTAGTACTTGTAGCCTTAATCCTGTATGTGTAGAGCAAATAATATATCTAATAGTATTTCATTCACAGGAAACAAAATCTGTTTCTTTGTACTGCTCATTGCTCTCTGTGAGAAAGTTGTAACATGTTGTGGAGAGAAGTAGATTGACTCAATCAGTCAATCAAGCAAGTCAGTCAGTCAATCTGCACTGAACCAGGTGAACACCCTTGAGAAGATTCATTTACAAGGTGGGCCTAGGCAATTTCTCAAATGATTACACAAGACTGAATTCCTCCTTTCCACAAATGATACACACCCCCTTTCAGTAGCCTGTAAGTGGAGAGCTAGATCACCTACTTTAAAAAGTGTATTGTTTTACATTTCAAACTCTCCTTAAATCTGAGTTTCTGACTGGAAATACCAAGACACAGAATGCATATGACATGGGAGGAATGTGCTAAGCAAATACAGAGCACTACAAACACTGAGACTGATTAGTTTCTTTACCTACAACAGCTGAAGTGTAGCATCTGATTTGTGAGGGATATCCTACTTCTAATGCTGGCATTACAAGGTGTGTGTGGGGGCCTCCCACAGCTTGTCCTCAGTACCATCAAGGTGAAGTGCTATAATTCTCGCATCACTGCTAATGATTCATAATGGGAATGGGGGTACTTTTTAAGTCTTGAACCTGAGGGGCCATCACAGTTCCCAAGGAGGTTAGGGGAACTTGTTATGGGTTAGAGAGTAAGGGACTCTAGTAGGATGTGAACCAGAGTCTCCCAGTTCTTGTGCCTGTGCTTTAACCACTAGATTACCCTTCTTCCATATGCTGCAGCTGATGCTTTCCTGGTAACCTATTCCTTGGTATAGCTAAACTCTTTATTGCTTTACAGCAGCCATCCAATCACTGACTGCCTAGTTACAACGGGAAAGGGGCATATTTGCAAGATTGTTTCTCACTGCTGGTGTCAATCAAAACAGAGAATGCTAACATGCACAATATAAAACAGCTGTATAATACCACTTTAAACTCTTGTTGTACCTAGAGTCATTTATTGGGTAAACTGTTTTTGCTAACAGAAGCAGTAACACAACAGTTACAGGTACATCCTTATATGAATACTGTATATACCTTAAATCAGTGCTGCATCACACTCAAATGGTCCTAGTCCCTATTAGACTTGCACTTCAGGATGTGCACAACATTTAAAGGGTTCCTCCATTACTCAAGTGGGGAACCAAACAATGTGGGTTTGGTTTACTGGTGGAACTGCATTTAGTGCAGCACCATTATCTGTTGCTCTGAAGACATCATCCTCCAGCAACAGTCATGGTAAAATGGAGTACTAACACATTGATAACTTCTGGGGGCTGTATATTTTTATTTACAAACTACATCTGGACAACAGTAGGACTGCTGGCAACCGGAGGAGGCACACAACAGTTACACATAAGGAGTTGAGAAAATATTGGTGTGAAACTATGGGAGACTTCCCCTTTAAGAGGAGAACCTCTGGGAAATTATTTTTCATTCTGGAGGTGGTCATTCGAAGGGCATTTTCAATAACTTACCATGGGATATACAATATGTTCTCATAATGTCCACGGGCTATCTAGTCCAGTTACATAGATACATAGACAGTGTCGGCAGATAAGGGCCTATGGCCCACCCAGTCTGCCCATTTAAGTTTGTAAGTTCAGTTTATGTTTTCCAGGAAGTCTGTTGCCCCTTACCCCTGACCTCCAGAATTCCTTTATGTCTATCCCATGCATTCTTAAAACCCGTGATTGTTTCAGCCCCCACCACTTCCTCTGGCAGGGTGTTCCACTTGTCCACCACCCGTTCTGTGAAGAAATTCTTCCTCACGTTTCCTCTGAATCGTCCTCCCTCCAACTTCATCCCATGCCCTCTAGTCCTGGGACATCTTTTTCGCTTAAAAATAGTGCATTCCTGCACCCTGTTCCTCCCTGTAAGATACTTGTATGTCTCTATCATATCCCCTCTCTCCCTCCTCTCCTCCAGGAGTACATGTTCAGTGCCTTCAACCTGTCCTCATAGGACTTGTGATGCAATCCATGCACCATCTTTGTTGCCCTCCTCTGAACCTTCTCTACCCTGTCTATGTCCTTATGTAGGTAAGGTCTCCAGAACTGCACAGTGTACTCCAGGTGCGGCCTCACTAGTGTCTTGTATAGTGGAATTATGACCTCCCTTTTCCTGCTGGTGATGCCCCTGCCTATGCATCCCAGCATCCTGTTTGCTTTACCTGCTGCCTTGTCACACTGTTTCCCTGCCTTGAGGTCATCAGAGATGATAACTCCAAGATCCCTTTCCTGCTTGGTGCATGCTATATCCTCACCCCCAACTGATATATTGTGCCAGGGTTTTGTGCCCCAATATGTTATCTTGCACTTCCTTGCATTGAATTTCAACTGTCAAACCCCTGACCATTCTTCAAGTTTCTGCAGGTCCCTTCTCATTCTGTCTACACCCTCTGGTGTGTCTACTCTATTACAGAGCTTTGTGTCATCAGCGAACAGTGAAATTCTGCCTTCTAGGTCCTGTGCAATGTCACTGATGAAGATATTGAATGATCTAAGATATTGGCATATCTTAAGCAGTCCAATACTGCTATCTTTTTCCTCCAGGAGACCCACCTATCACCTGCAGAGCATAAAAAGTTGAAAGGCTGGGCTTCTTCCAGGTGGTGACATCATCTTTTTTTTTTTTTTATATTTACATTTTTTCTGCCCCTCTGCCGTCCGTCAGGTTTCTGCCCTGGTCACAGTGCCCCTGAGACTTCCACCGGCCTAATGAGCCCCTCGCTCCCCCAGTCTCTGCTGGCTTACCCCCCAGGAGGTGGGGCACAGCACTGGGACTAGAATCAGTGCATGGAACTGTATCTGGTCGGGGGAGCCCTCAGCCAAGCAGCTGATTGAAGCCCAGGGGCAGGGCGTCATAGAGATGTCTTGACAGAGAGGGTTTTTTTGTCCCTAAAGGCTGGGTGGAGATGTGCAATGATGCCTGCATCTGTCCCACCCCAGTGCCCCTTGACCATGTGTCGGTGCAAGGGAGATACACCCAGCCTCCGCTAGGTGTCATGCCTGCACCAAGCACAGAAACCCCTCACACTCCAGAGAAGGAAAGCAGTCCTAGGGGCACTCAATCCTTCTCCCCTGGCCAGCCCTCCAGTTCCCTGGGTCCATACCCAAACCCAGGTCACTGGCGTCACAAGTGGAAATCCAACCACTGCGCCGGCGGGCTGGCATGGTGATATCATCTTATAGAAGTGGGCATAGGAGAGAAACAGCAATATTGATTCCCAAAAAATACCCTTCGAATGTACAGACCAACTTACTGACAAGGATTGAAGATATGCTTTAGCAAAGGGTAAAATAAATGGGGTGATGGTTATAGCTTCTGTGTGCTTCCCCCCCAACGCTGATTTTCCCACCTATAGGACCTTTCTCCTTCAGCTGTCCCAGTAGGCGAAAGGCTTAGTTATATGTGGAGGGGACCTGAATGTTGACTTTACTAGAAACACCAAACAGGGTGAAAGGGTCCTGTGACAGGATAGGAGGATGGTAAGGGAAGTTACTGCCTTACTAAAAGAGCTGGAGTTCCTAGACTCCTGGAAATTCTTAAATGGAAGTGAAAAACACTATACATTTTTTTCACAAGCCTACTTAAGTTGCTCCACCCTAGACTGCATTTGCCTTGTCCAAGAACCCCTACGCTATGCACAGAGGACCTGGGTGAGAGACTTTATGCTCTGTGACCATACCCCCCCTGTTCTTGGAGGCGAAGCTGGGTGATTTCAAGAAGAATACCTTCTGGAGACCAAATCTCTCACTCCTGAGCAATAAGGAGAATATTCAGCAACTTAAGGATACTATCACCTAGGCAACCTTAGATAAAGAATCCCCAGAAATAAGCCCATCTAGCTTATGGGACACAATTAAGGCAATATACCATGGTAAGTGTATAGAAATATCCTCCAGAATAAAAAAAGAAGAGATCAGAAAAGAGAAGTTTGACAACCCAGATATGGAAATTAGAGGAACTGCAAATGGTACAACCCTCTCCCACACAAGCCAAGGAGCTTAAAACCCTAAAAAATTAGTTAAACTCCCTATTAGATTATTACATGGAGCAAAAATTGCTCTTCCTCAGACAGAAATACTATGACAGGGATCCACAGTCTCTTAAAATGATAACAAGTTGCCTTACAGCTCAAAGGGCGAAGGCAATAATAAATAGTATAAGGAACAGCAATACTGGCCTCCGTCACCATTCTGTAAAAGAAATATCTGATGCTTTCCTTGAATACTATAGTCAGCTCTACTCTTCCTCCCCAGCCCCCAGCATAGAATAGAAGCCTTTTTAGAGAAGTTGGATCTACCAACTCTACACCAAAAATACATTAAAGGCTTAATGGCCCCCATTACCCCCCTAGAAATTGAGAATGAAATAAGCTCCCTTAAGACTGGGAAGTGCCCAGGATCAGATGGGCTCCCTCCCGTGTGAGTTTTACAAAGCCCTTAAAAATGAGTTTACCCTTCTCCTTTTAAAATTATTCACATCTATTTCTTCCCAGAGGGGAGTTATTCTCCCCTCTTGGAATTATGCCATTATATCAGTAATCCCTAAACCAGGTAAAGACCCTGCACAATGCTCCTCTTACAGCCCAATTTCAGTTTTAAACATGGACTATAAAATAATGGCAGCAATTTTTGCTAACCGCTTAAAACAACTCTCTCCCTCCCTAATCCACCGAGACCAATGTGGCTTCATACCAGAATGGCAAGCACCTGACAATATCAGATGTAGTATTTACTTAATTGACCATATTCAAAAAAATAACATTCCCTCCCTTCTTTTAAATTTAGATGCTGAAGAGGCATTTGATAAAGTTTCTTTGACCTTCCTTAGAGGAGTTTTGGCTAAATTTGGTTTCCCAGAACAGTTTATACAGTACAATTGATGTTTAAATTCTATGATAAGCCCCAAGGATTTATTCGATCAAATGGAACATATCTCAAAGAACTTTCTTTTACAGAGAGGAACCCACCAGAGGTGCCCTCTATCACCCCTACTATTTGCCTTTTACATTGAACCCTTAGCCCAGCTGATTCAACAAAACAAAGAAATCCAGGGAATTACCATAGCAGGAACTCTGCACAAATTAGCTCTGTCTGCAGATGATGTACTTGAATACATGTATAAATCAGACACTTCCCAACCGGAGCTCTTTCAGCAATTATCTCTTTTTTCTGAATTATCGGGCTATGCCCCAAATACTACTAAAACTGAAACCCTAGTAATTAATTATATTCCCCACCCTAAACTGAAGGACTCATTCTCTTTTAAATGGAATCTCCCCTCAATTGAGTATCTAGGAGTCAAAATCCCGGTAGATTTGTCTCAATTATTTAGTTTAAATTATGTTCCTTTAATAACCTATTTAAAAGCTGACATGAGGAAATGAAATTTATTCCCCTTGATGTTTTACACTAGAACCAAGGCCCTTAAGATGAATGCATTCCCAAGACTACTATATTTTTTTCAATTCATACCCTGTATGATTTCTAAGAAAGAATAATTGGAATGGCAAAAATTGTTTCTGTCATTTATGTGGTGGAATAAGAAACCAAGACTAAGGCAGCAGCTTCTGGTGCTTCCTAAGACAATAGGAGGGATATAATTACCTAACCTAGCAGGTTACTGGCAGGCCTCTCAAATGCGACTAGCATTATTATAGGGCAATCCAAACTATAGGACCATTGTAAAGACATTGACATGACCAGACAGTTGCCCCACTCCCTCTCTATGGTTCTATTTAATCTCTCCTATCTAAAGCAGATCACCCCTCTGGTCTCAAAGGAGGTCTCCACTATCCTAGAGCACTTGAGTAGGGGAATCCGGGCTGGGGGAAATGAACCCCGAGGCACACTTGGAAATACACTTGGCTTATTTCTAATCCCTTTTCCTCCAGTCAAGGTAGATCCCAGGCATACTCTAGAAGCCTCTAAAGGCTTTGTCGCCCCTTGGCAAATATTAAGGCATGACACCATTATGCCTTTTGAAGAGGCAAGACTATGCTACTCCTGGTGAGCAGGTGACCTGATATACTACTATCAAATTAGGGAATATATTCTTCTAAACCAGAGGAGACTGGGCTCTTACTCCCTGCTGACAGAGGAGGACTGGCCCTTCATCCCTGTTTAGACCTCTCATGCGGGAGAACATGCTATATCCCTATTATATAAATCCCTCACTTCTCAGAGGGCTTACGATTCCGAAAGACTGAAGGTTAGATGGGAGAAGGCCCTACAAATAGCACTGAGTCAGAATATATGGTCCAGAGTGTGGCAGAGGACATGGTCCACCACTTCCTGTCCCACATGGCAAGAGTTCACCTGGAAAGTTAGAAACAGGTCTTTTTTGGTCTCCCAGGTTTTAGCCAAAAGAAGAAGAATAATAATCAGCATTTATATAGTGCTTTTCATACACAGTGTATCCTAACGTGCTTTACAAGCAATGCTAGACTGGTAGTGAAGTGACTGAATGTGTGGTGGCGGCCATATCACACATCATCACCCACACACAGCCTGTACAATTGCATGAACTGGTTTATGGGAAGGGGAATGATAGACAGGACACTGGGAATGTTCCCTACTCTTTTGCAAAGAGTGCCCTGGGTTCTTTTACTTACACTTGGACACCCACCAGGACAACACCAGGATGGGCAGAAGGGACCTCAGTTTAACGTCTCATCTGAATGACAGCACACCCCAGCAGTACAGCACCCCCCAATACTGCACTTGGATGCCAGTGATTTTTAGGTGCAAGTCCAGTTCTGGTGTGGGACAAGAACCCACGACCTTCTGGTCCAGAGTCAGATGTGCTACCAACTGAGCCACGCTCAGAAAACCCTCCCTCTCGCCTTCTTGCTGGAGGGGCTGTAGAGCCCCTACAGCCTCTCAGGCCCATATTTTCTTTCAATGCCCTGAGTTGGAAACATTTTGGCAGATGATCACCCTCCACATAAAAGCTATCTTTGATTTAACATATACCTTATCATCAACTAACTTACTTCTAGGAATCCCCCCAACTTCGATGAAAGGGAAAGAAGCCAAATATTTATGGTCAGTTCTCCTGATGACAGCATATAAATTAATATCTAGAAAGTGGCTGCAGGAGACTCCCCCTACAATAACAGAATGGAAATCTATTATCTCCCACATTCAGGGATTTGAACAAATGTCCATTAATCTCCAGAATTGACAGGATGCCTATGTAAACAAATGGACAAGGTGGAAATAGTCTTCCCTCCTATCATGAGATATGAGAGGAAAGCTTTCCCTATACTGCCAATAACTGAGAAGTATGTTAATGTTCCCTCTGATGTCTACAAGTAGTAAGATATAATAAATAAGGACATGCTAATGCTACAATTATGATGTTTTACTCCTTTTAATGTACAATTAATGAAATTGTTGCTGGCTCTTTGTTCTTTATTTCCTTATTGGTTTAGTTGCTAGCCTTGCTTGTAGAGCAGAAAGCAGCTAACTAAAAAAGAAGCTACATTTTCTTATTACTTTAAAACTTATATCTCAGCAGGAGTCAGTGTCTGTTGAGATTAAGTAGACAGATAATTTATTAGAAATAGAAGGAGTCTTATTTAGGGTTTAAAAAAAAGAAAGAAAAGAAAGAAAGTTAGTGTGTGTACTGTGCTGGAAGGGTACTGTATCAGCTAACTTTGCTAAACCAGTAGGAGGAAAGAGAGCTTAACTGGGGGTGTGGCTTAGACACTATAAAAGCAGGTGACTCAAATTACAACTTCCTGTTGCTAGCCTTTTTTCTTACTAATTGCCCTCCATCCCACCCCTCCACTCACCCACCCAAAGCCAGTTCTACTTTTATAGCCACTGGATTTGACTGTCAATAGGAACTTCCTGTTTGGCAGTAGGAAGGGAAGGATCATAGAGAAACATTGGTTTTGTCAACCCTAAAGGAAAAAAAAGTAGCTCACTCTCCCCCCCCTAGCTGCTGGTGGTCTGACATTGAGCAAGGAAGAAGGATGCTACTGAAGAAGATAGGAAGTTGCCTTCCCAGAACAGGAAGGGTGAGAGCTGTAAGGAGAGGAGAGAGTAAGAATACAGAGAAACAGTAGAGGGGGCACAAAATAAGACATGATATGAGTGGTGCAGTGCAATAGCTGTGGGGTGGCAGTGTTCTGGGAGACATTCTGGAGGCTGCGATACTGCCCTATTTGCAGGCACCTCTCTGGTCTGAGAGAGGAGGTTGCCCGTCTCCAGGCTGACCTGGCTAGGATTCATGAAACCTCCCCCCCCACCCAGGGACCACCAGGGCCAATGCCACTATCTCAGAGGTTGCCAAGAAAGAGGAGAGGCTGGACCAGGGTGGGCTCAGGGAGGGAGAGGGTGGTGGAACAGAGTTGCATCCCTCCAGCTGTACCTCTCCACAATTCATTCGCTCTTCTGGTGGATAGTGGTTCCTCTATGGAGGCACCTGCAGTGGAGACCAAGGAGGATGCTGGGAACCTTCACAAAGGAGACCCACAGGAGGGTGGCATGGGACCCCACAGGGGAAGAAACAACTCCTGGTGGGGACTCAATCATTAGGGGAGAAATGGGGAGGAAGGGAGAGGGAGGCAAGGTGCCTTCCTGGCGCCAACTTGGAGGGACAGAGCGAATCCTCAGGATCGTGGGAGGAGCTGCGAGGGAGAGGAGCTGGATGTCATTGTCCACCTGGGGACAAATGACATAGCTAGAATGGGATCAGAGCAGTGCAAGAGGAGTTTGTAGAGTTGGGTGAGGGGCCTTAGACAAGTAGCATATGGTAACCTTCTTGGAGGTGCTGCCTGTCTATGGCAAGGGTGATGCTAGGGCACTCCTCACCAGGGAATTCAATGAGTGGTTGAAAAACTGGTGTGGAGCTCAGGGTATTGGCTTCATTGGGGACTGGGGAGCCACCTGGAGGGATGCAGACCTATACTGGTGCGATGGTCTGCATCTGTCTGGGGGGGAACCAGTATCCTATGTGAGAGGTTTAAATGCTTTATTGGCAAGCATTTAAACTAGCCAAAGGGGGAGGCACTGAAAAGGAGCAGGGAAATCCCAGCCTCCTTCCACAAAATATGGTAATTAGTAAGGTAAACACCAAGGTAGAGAAGTTATTAGGGAGCAGAACAGAGATAAATGTTAAAAAAGGCAAAGGCAGTAAGGACAGGAATGGGGCTAAAAGGGGTAAGACTATCGTAAAGTGGAGGATGATGAGTACCAATGCCTGTAGTCTGTGTAACAAGCTCCCTGAACTAGTGGCCTTGATGGAAGAGGGTTGCCTGGATATTGTGGCAGTCACAGAAACATGGTACACAGAGAACCAGACGAGGCATACTGATGAGTCCTGGTAGGACAAAACATGTGTCTATGTCATCTGTTAGCACCCTTTGCAAACTGTGTGAGAGGCTTTTTGGCACCATACAATTCTGCTTAAAGTTGGACCAGCATAACATTCTGTGGTAATTTGCATATGCAGCCCATGATGCTTTGCATTGTGTGGGCATGTGTGATTTTGTATTTTCATGACTGGGATGTCAACATACAAGGATACACAATCTACAGGAGGGACAGGTAGGGTAAAAGAGGAGGAGGAGGAGGAGTAGCTCTCTATGTAAAGGAAGGGATCAAAGCAACAGAACTAAAGAGTAAACAGGGAGCAGATAAGGCACTCTGGGTCACCCTGGAGAAAGGAATGGCACCACAATCCACATGGGGTTGTATACAGACCCCCATCTCAGGGGGAGGGAATGGACAAGGAAATGATACAAGGCTTCCTTAGAATGGCAGAAAAAGGGGAGATATTGTTGATGGGGGACCTGAATATGCCAGATGTTAACTGGAACACCTTTGCTGCAGGCACATCCAAGAGCAGGGCCATTCTTGATGCCCTACAGAGAGCATGCCTCAGACAGCTACTATTGGAACCCCCTCAGGAGGGAGCAACCTTAGACCTGGTACTCTCAAATGGGGATGGAGAAAGAATCTCAGATTTAGAAGTGGGTAGCCATCTGGGAACAAGCGACCACCAAACAATGTGGTTCATGATAAACACAGCCATACAATCAAGCCATACAAAAGCAAGAGTATTGGACTTTAGGCGGGCTGACTTTGGGAAAATGAGAGAGTGCCTCAGAAAAGCACTAGCAAACAGGCAAGAAGGAGGAGTGGAGGAACAATGGGGAGTAATCAAAACAGCCATCACAGAGGCAACAAGCCTTTGTGTAAAGCAAATCAATAAAACACAACGAAGGAAAAAAACGCTATGGTTCTCAAAAGAGGTGGCAGGGAAGGTTAAGGAGAAAAGGATAGCATTCAGGAAATATAAGGAAACACAGAAGGAGCAGGACAGAGAACTTTATCAGTTAAAGCAGAAAGAGGCTGGGAAGGCAGTCAGAATAGCAAAGACCCAAACCGAGGAAAGGATAGCCAATTCTGTTGAGAGAGGATAAGATCTTTATAGGTACAAAGAGAAGAAAGACCAAAGGAGGATACTGAGGCTTAATAAAGGGAGGGAATGAGGGTAGAGGGTGACAGCGAAAAGCAGGGATACTGAATGAATATTTCTGCTCAGTATTCACAAAGGAAGAGGAGGAAGGTACCTAAACCAAACAAGAGAAACAATCTAAAGATGGGGGTCGATACCAGTCCATTTACAGAAGAAAGGTTCTGAAAAGAACTAATAAAATTGAAGGTGGACAAAGCAATGGGGCCTGATGGGATTCACCCAAGAATTCTAAAGAACTAAAGGTAGAACTAGTGACACGCTGTCTACTCTGTTTAACAAATCATGGGAGGATGGGGTGGTACCTGAGGACTGGAGGAGGGCAGATGTGATCCCTCTTCACAAAGTGGGAGCAGGACAGAAGCAGGAAACTACAGACCAGTTAGTTTGACCTCAGTGGTAGGGAAAATGATGGAATCACTTCTGAAGGAAAAGAATTGTTGAGTACCTAGAGGCCAGTGGGGCACAAGACCCAGGCAGCATGGATTCACGATGGGAAGGTGTGTCAGATGAATCTAATAGATTTCTTTGACTGGGTGACCAAAGTAGTAGACCAGGGAGGGGCTGTGGACATGACCTACCTAGATTTTAGCAAGGCATTTGATACAGTCCCACACAAAAGATTAATACACAAGTTAGCCAGCCTTGGAGTGGGTCCCAAGGTGGTAGCCTGGATAAAAAATTGGCTAGACAACAGGATGCAAAGGGTAGTAGTAAATGGAGTACACAGTGAAGAAAGGAGGGTTACTAGTGGGGTACCACAGTTTTCAGTACTGGGACTGGTCCTTTTTAATGTCTTTATAAGTGACATTGCAGAGGAACTGGAAGGAAAAGTATGACTCTTTGCAGACGACACAAAGATCTGCAACAGGGTTGCTACACAAGATGGAGTGGAAAGGATGAGAAGGGATTTGGCAAGGTTGGAGGAATGGTCAAATCTATGGCAGCTCAGATTCAATGCAAAGAAGTGCAAGGTAATGCACATGGGAAACAAAAACCCAGGGGAAGCGTACACAATGGGGGGTGAGATACTGACAACAGTAAAAATAGAAAAAGGGACCTGGAGGTAATTATATCAGATGACCTAAAGGTGGGCAAGCAATGTGAGAAGGCAGTAAGGAAGGCTGGGGGGATACTGGGATGCATAGGAAGAGGCATCAATAGTAAAAAACAAGAAGTTGTTATCCCTCTGTACAGACAGTTGGTGAGACCCCATCTGGAGTACTGTGTGCAGTTCTGGAGACCCCATCTCCACAAAGACATAGACAGAGTGGAGGCTGTTCAGAGGAGGGCAACCAAAATGGTTCACGGTCTTTACCAGAAGACATACGAAGAAAGACTAAAGGAGCTTAATATGTATACCCTTGAGGAAAGAAGGGAGAGAGGGACATGATAGAAACTTTCAAGTACCACAAGGGAATCAACAAAGTCCAAGAGGGTACCATCTTTCAGAAAAGAGATGTGCAAGAACAAGGGGCACAATTTGAAGATAGAGGGGACAGCTCAGAGGTAACGTGAGAAAGTATTTTTTCACAGAGAGGGTTGTGGATGCATGGAACAGCCTCCCTGAGGAGGTAGTGGAGTCAAGAACAGTGGAGGAATTCAAGAATGCATGGGACAGACATAAGGCAGTCCTAGTGGGGGGTAGGAGGAAGTAAGCTGTTGGTTAACCAGGATCTGCAGCTTATCTGTTAGGTAGGAAAATGGGCAGACTAGGTGGGCCAAGCGGTCCTTATCTGCCGTCAAATTCTATGTTTCTAGTTAGGTTAAGAAGTTAGCCCTTGTTTTCTTTTTTAAATGTGTAAATGGAAAGTGAGATTTATTTTCTAAATGACTTCCATGAAAACAATCTAATGTTAATATTGGTTAACTACCAGCCTAGGTTAAAGTATATAGGAAGTATAAATAACATTCTTATTGTCCTTCCACTTTTAGTCATTGACCTTACTGATTCTTGTCATGTATGTATAACCGTCTATAAAACTTGAAAATGTAAGGTACGATTGATTTTGCATTAATAAAGAAGTATAAGATTATATATATTTTTTGTGGTACATTTTTAGAAAGCTAAGTGAGTGAGCAAGTTATAAATTTGTGAAGCTACACTATGCAGCTGAAGCTAGCAGCCATGCCACCATAGCCACTGGTACTGCAGTTGCCACTTAGAGTCAGCCTATCACCACTAGTTCCTTTGCACGTTCTTTACAGCCAAGAGTCTGGAACTGCAATCATTATTACAGCAATTTAGTATCAGTGAATTTACTATATAAAAATAGGATGTAATCCTTACAAAGGAAAACAGAACTAAAAAATGGACTCTCTAGGAAATTTACAAGAGAATGCATTTTTGAATTATTTTTCCTTTCTAGTGACCACAGCTTTGTTTATGGAAGTGCAGTATATACTGCAGTGGGTACCTGCTCTTTAAGTAAGCCTTGGGGCATTAACCATGGCTATTTGTTCTTTCATTAAGTTAAGGTAGTCCTTAGGCTTCATGCAGTTTCCTGTCTGAGTTTGTTTCAGAGTTCTATGGCAACCAGTTTTACTGTATAGCAAGTTGAATTAGCGTAAGTGTAATTTATGCAAGAGTATTTTTCTGTAATTTCTGTAGTTTTGCACTGTACCTATGGGATGCCGTTGAACATAAGAAACAAAGAAACATAGAAAATATCAGTTGAAAAAACACCATTGGTCCATCCATTCTGTCCTGTTTACCTCATTCTACCCCAGGACCTAATGCCTAGTCAAGGTATTTGCCCTACCTTCTGCTCCGCTGTTCCCCCTGAGTAACTATTGAGCCTTTCACTCAGTAACAGCCATGTCTGAACCCATTAATGGCTCATGCACACACATCCTCTTCTGATAGCTTCTTCCATAGTTCAACCACTCTCTCTGTAAAACAGAACATTCTTATATCCCTCCTGAAACTTCCCTTTTCCAGCTCCCATTCATGTCCCAGTGTTCTTGATTCGCCATTATTGCTGACTAGTTCCTCGCAATCTACCTTGTTCATTCCTTTCAGGAACTTAAAGGTCTCTATTTTATCACCCATCACACTTTGGTCTCCAGACATATTTAGGGCCTTAATTTCCCTCCTTTTAATTAATCCTTACTTTTCTACAACTACATTGTCAGTTATTTCACCAGCTTTGATCTCTTCCAAGTTACTTTGTCTAAAAATTACAAGCCATTTTGTAACCCTAATTTCTTACCGCAGGACTCCTTTAGCATCAATAACTATAGCAGTTAGCTGGCTAGGTGCAACTGCCATGGAGGTATGCCTTTAAGAATATTTTAATGAGCTAGGGCATCAGCCAGTCAAAACACAGGAGGGGAGTGTGCTTAGTGAGAGCAACCTGAAGGACTTCAGAATTTTTTTCCACTGACTGAGCAACATTGCCCCAGAGGTGCCTCTCAACTTTCCTTGTTGACAGTCTTCCATTCACTTATCTTGGTAAAGTTTTCCTAGCAAACTTAAATTTTTAGTGTGCTGAGTGTAATTTAAAGTTTTTTGCTAGTGGTTGTTTTTTTGTGCAACTGCGTTATTTTTACCACAACTGTGTTATTTTTATGTTATTTTTAGCCACATATGCTTATTCTATACCTGTTTTTACTGCAGATGCGTAATTTCTTCACTTTTTAACACAATTAATGAAGGAACCATTGAGTTTTTACATTTTGCCTTAATGTTTTATCTCAGACCTTGTGGGCCCCTACCATGAAGTAACCAGTTGATTTTCAACTTTGACAGTTGTTGCTGGGTTCTCTGTGGATTGGCTGGTCAGAGATTCCCAGAATTAAACAGGTCACAGGACTAGCTTAACAGCATTTTCAGCAACCTTTGCATCGAGTGTGTTTGATACAGACTATTGGTTCTCTTTCCAAACTGAGGAAAAATTCCCAGAATTAAACAGAAATCTGGAGAGTGTGTCAGCTGTCACAGGACTGGCTTAACAGCATTTTCAGCAGCCTGTGCCTCATTTGTTTTTTGGTCCAGACCTAATGATCTCTTTGCACAAATTCGGTCAGAAACAGAGCAGAGACTTAAACAGTATATATGGCTGGGGAAAAAAATCAAAGTTAATAAAAATAAAAATTCAAGCAGGGTGCTGATGAAGCCTCCAGGTTCCAGCCAAATAAATAAAGCTTCCAAAGGAGCTCAAAGTTCCTCTTTAATTTAAATTATCAAGCTGTTGATGAAGTAGCTAAAAAGATATTCTGTACAAACAAAAATGCTATCGTTGCTTGTGGGAAACTTATTAGTGAGACAACAGGTGGTGAAAAGCACACAGAAGAAAAGAAAACATATACAGCACAGTCTGCACAGGATCTCCCATCTGTGCAGGACATGGCAAAAGCATGGCACGTCCCTCAGACCCTACATAAAATGGGGTCTATGTTTACAGAGGTTGATAAGCACTCTTCCACAGTTCTCGCTCCACAGACTGTGAAGGTGATGCAGATGAAGATGAGTATTGTTATGATGCCCCTGACATGAATTTGGAGGGTCTAGAACCATATGTGTTCCCAACCCTCTTTTTGGAGCTTCTTCTGCTAACCAGGGGATCCTCCCTCTATTCTTGTTTATCTAAAACATGCTGGACACCTTGGACCTCCCTACTCAGGAGTCCATCCACGATGTGGATGTGGATGAGGATAAAGGTTATAGGCAGATGAAACATCTCCTACCTCATAAAAGACTGGTCGTGTCTATCTATAATGAAAAAAATACAAATAAAAGTACCACAACACTGTTTCAGACCCCCACTTCTGTGGCAGGGGTTGACAAGCAGGCTTTAAGAAATAATAGATAAATAAATAAATATAAATAATTGTTATATTTTTTAATTTATCTACAAAAATTGCTGAGGGCCTGTCTGTACATCCCAGCCATGAGAGTATAGTGCAGCAGGCAACTTGCTAGAAAGCTGGGGTCTCCTTGTCCTCCTTATCCCTGGACAATGATTTCAGAAAAATAGATTTCATAGCAAACCACGGCTGATTGTCAAACTTTTTCCTACTTGGCTTTCACGGCCAAATATCAGGAAGCACTGTAGAATTCTGTCCTGTCGTTACCATAAGAATGGGATGGGAGCTGGTGGATACAGCAAAAACTGCCCTGAAAGCTATGTAGTACCTATTCCACATGGCGGATGACAACAAGGATGTCACCTCCAGAGCCATGGCTCACACCATCTCTCTGAGGCACTTTGCCTGTCTTAGAACTATCAGTCTGTCTCCAGACACCTAGTCTAAAGCCATGAACTTTCCCTGTAATCAAATCATATTGCTCGATTCCAGCACAACTGACTACAACAGGGCCTCTTGGCTAAACCTAAGCCTCCTGCCCCATGGAAATTCCACCTGAGGGCAGCAGGGACAGAGTTTTTTTTCCTAGGCCTTACATTCTCTACCTCCAGTATGACTTCTCTCAGTACAGGGGAGCCTTCAGAGGGAGGGGCAGAAGGGGCCAAAGAGGGCCACTTCTACCCAGCCAGTAATTTCGCAGTCTAAGCCCTGACATAAGTGTTGGCAGACCTCAAGTCTACCTAGGTGTCTAAGCCTCTACCCTAACACAGGTGTTACTGTTGGAGTTGGAGGTAAAAACCTTCTAGCTCTGTCAGTGGTGGAGAGGGTCCTGGCCCACAAAAGGGGGCAAGGGCCTCTTCTCCAGGTACTTTCTGACACAAAAGAAAACTGGGAAGGGTGACCTACCTTGCTGTTAAAACCCAAATTCAAGATGGCCACTCTGTTACTAGTCATACAGTCATTACAGCAGGGAGACTGGTTAGCCTCCCTGGACCTAAAGTACTCCCTTTTTTCCATATACCCATAAGGAAGACTCACAGGCAGTTTTGTCAGGTTTAAAATCCCTGCGGGCTTGCTGTGGCCCTTCAGACTATCCTCAGCCCAAAGAGTCTTTACAAAGTGCCTGGTAGTGGTAGCACACTTCAGCAAGCTGGGCATCTCTATCTATCCCTTTTTTGCTGATTGGCTCATAGTGCCAAAGTCTCCTTGTCAGGCCAAGGAGTCTTTTCTCTTACAGGGCTCACTCTGGAGCCTCTGGATTCCCTGGTAGATCTAAATAAAGTCTCACCTGGAACCCTCCCAGCTACTCACCTTCATATGAGCTCAACTGGACACCCAGAAAGGAAATGCCTTCCTTTCATAGGTGAAAATTTAAACTTTCCCTCTGGGCAGATTCTCTCATCCAGGGACAGCAAGACCAGCCAGTCATTCCCTCATGCTATTGGGTCACATGGCTTCAATGCCTGCAGTGGTCCCAGGATTCGGGTACAGGACACCACATAGAAACATAGAATTTGACAGCAGATAAGGACCGCTTGGCCCACCCAGTCTGCTCATTTCCCTACCTAAGTGATAAGCTGCAGATCCTAGTTAACCAGCAGCCTACTTCTTCCAACCCCCACCCCCTAGAACTGCCTTATGACTGCCCCATGCGTGCTTGAATTCCACCACTGTTTTTGACTCTACAACCTCCTCTGGAAGGCCATTCCATGCATCCACAACCCTCTCTGTGAAAAAATACTTCCTTAAAGTACCTCTGAGCCGCTCCCCTCTATCTTCAAATTGTGCTCTCTTGTTCTTGCACACCTCTTTTTTTGAAAGATGCTACCCTCTTGGACTTTGTTGATTCCCTTGAGGTACTTGAAAGTTTCTATCATGTCCCCCCTCTCCCTCCTTTCCTCAAGGCTATACATATTAAGCTCCTTAAGTCTCTCTTCATATGTCTTCCGGTGCAGACCCTGCACCATTTTAGTTGCCGTCCTCTGGACAGCTTCCATCCTGTCTATGTCTTTGTGGAGATTGGGTCTCCAGAACTGCTGCAGTACTCCAGATGGGGTCTGACCAGCTGTCTGTACAGAGGGATGATAACTTCCTGTTTTCTACTGGTGATGCCTCTCCCTATGCATCCCAGTATCCCCCCAGCCCTCCTTGCTGCCCTCTCACATTGTTTGCCCACCTTTAGGTCATCTGATATGACTACCTCCAGGTCCCTTTCCATTTTTGTTGTTGTTAGTATCTCACCCCCCATTGTGTACTCTTCCCCAGGGTTTTTGTTTCCCAGGTGCATTACCTTGCACTTCTTAGCATTGAATCTAAGCTGCCATATCTGATAAATTTTTACATTAATGTAAGTACTCTCCTAGATGTGGGTATTCGTACTGATGTAATTCTTTTGGACTTTAGTAGAGCTTTTGATAAAGTCTCACATGAAAAACTCATTACTAAAATGCACAATCTAGGTTTGTCACCTGATATTGTCAACTGGACTTTAAACTGGTTGACAAATCATTCTCAGAGAGTCAGAATTAATAATATCTTGTCTGATTCGGGTAGTGTGACAAGTGGTGTACCACAGGAATCAGTCTTGGGACCAACATTTTTTAATCTCTTTATCAGTGATTTACAAACAGGGCCAAATAACTTCATGGTTAAATTTGCAGACGATACTAAATTGGGGGGCAAGGTTAATAATCAAGAAAATATTTCTGCATTAAAGAAGAATTTGGAAAAATTAACACTTTGGGCAAATGAAAATCATATGCAGTTTAATCAAGACAAATGTTTAGTAGTGCATTTCGGTGTAAATAATCCAAAAACGATATATTATATAAACGGACTACCACTTCACTCATCAAATTGTAAAAAAGATTTAGGGATATATGTTAATAATAAACTTACATCAAATGATCACTGTGTTAGAACTGCTTGCATGACCAACAGAATTTTGAGGCAAATAAAACGCACTTTTGTTAATCGCACTGAACAATGCCTTATTCCATTGTATAGGGCATACATTAGACCGTATCTTTCTGGAATCCGAACCAAAAAAAGACATAGCAATTCTTGAACAGGTTCAAAGGAGAGTAACTAGAATGATTCCAAGATTAACAAACTTGGATTATCAGAATAGATTAAAAACTACTGGTCTCTTCTCTCTTCAAACTAGATGATTAAGAGGTGATATGCTTATGGTTTTTAATGTAATAAATTCACCAGATCTAATGGAAAAATGTGATCTAACACTCTCCAAAAGGAGACATGTTCCGAGACTGCATAATAAACAGCTTGAAGTAAAAACTTATAAAACCAGCAAAAGGGGAAACTTTTTTCCAATAAGAGCATCCATTGTATGGAACACCTTGCCACAAGAACTGATAAAGGCAACTAGTGCCACTGTCTTTAAAAACAAATTAGATGTTTGGTTGAGGGATAATAGATAAATAATGTCCCACATAGTGTAGGGAACAGTCTCGATGGGCGCTGGCCTTCTATTCTTTCATACCAAGTAATGCCTAGTAATACCAAATAATACCTGCAAGCCTTTCTTAGAGCTCGCTGGTCTCACAGAAGCAACAATGTTTCTAAGCTGATACCCAGGACGGAGCAGTCCCTTCAGACTCTGCTTTGGTGGAAAAGCCCTGCAAATCTGGCAGCCGGGATTCCCTTCCAGAATCCACTTCCCACAAAGATGATCACCACAGATGTCTCCCTCCTGGTGTGGGGAGCACATCTGAATAATGCCTCAGTAAGTGGCACCTGGACTCTCCAAGACTCACAGTTACACATAAACCTGTTGGAACTCAGAGCAATCTTTCTACAGTAGCTCTCAAAGCATTTGCTTCTGTCATAATAGGTCAGATTGTACAAATTTCAACACAACACCACTGTAATGTTTTACATAAACAAGCAGGGTAGTAGCAAATCAGGATTGCTCTGTTCGGAGGCTCTGAAAATCTGGCCTCTCGTCTTCTCCCTGAGATTCAGCCTTTCAGCTATTCACCTCCCAGGCAAACACAATACCCTGGCGGATGGTCTAAATCACATCAGTCAAGGCCAGAGTGCATGGACACTGAACAAGCAAGTACTAGCCACAGTGTTCAGGCGGTGGGGCACACCAGAAGTGGGTGTTTGCCTCTCCCCTCAACTTCCAGCTTCTTCAGTACTGTTGAGGTTCCCAGTCACGGGAGCACTTTCCCTGGTTGCCTTGATCCTAGACTGATCAGGGAGGTTCCTATATGCATTCCCTCCTTTCCCCCGATACTCAGGGTATTGCTGAAACTCAGACAATAGCCTGCATCAATGATTCTAGTGGCTCCGGATTGTCCTAGGCAGGCCTGGTACCTTCTCCTTCTCTTACTGTCTTGCAGCAGACCCATTCACCTGCCGCCATCTCACTCTCTGCTGACCCTTCCTCAAACAGGAGTGCATTATCCAGACATACACTCTCTTCACCTCAAGGCCTGGTTCTTGAGGAGTTAGAGTTTCCATCCTTTCAGTACTCAGAACAGGTTCTTAAGATCATGAGAATGGCAAAAAAACTAATACAAAAAAGTCTTATGGAGCCAAATGGAAACGGTTCTCCTTTTGGTGCAAGAGCAAAAAGGTCAATCCTCTTACAGCTTCAGACCCTCAGCTACTGGATTACCTAGTACATCTGCAGGTGTCCGACTTGAAACCCTCTTCCCTCAAGCTAGACCTGGCTGCAATTTCTGCCTATTTTTCAGTGGGAAAGAAAGTAATTTTTTTTTGCACACCATATTCAAACAGTTTTGCAAGGCTTCTTGCACCCCCAGCTTCCAGTCAGGGAGCCGGTTCCACCTTGGAGCCTGAATCTCTGCATTGCCAGGCTCGTGGAACCCCTTCCCTCCCTTTGAGCCTATGGCCACTGCACATATCAAGTTTGTGATCAGGAAGTAGATCTTCCTGGTAGCCATTACCTCTGCCAGGAGGATTTCAGAGTTACAGGTCCTGTGCACTGAGCCTAATTACATCATTGCTCTCAATGATAAAATTGAGCTCAGGACAAATAGGAAGTTTCTACCTAAGGTGGTTTCAGAGTTCCACCTAAACCAGGCCATTACTCTACCAGTCTTCTTTACTGAGAAATCCACTCCTGGTGAGCAAAAGCTCCACAGCTTGGATGTCTAAAGAGCTCTCTTATTCTACCTACAGCATACTAGGCAGTCCAGGGACTCTTCCACTCAGTTGTCCCTCACCTAGGATGTAGGCAGAGGAAGACCAGCTACCAAGAGAACCATTTCCTGCTGGTTGGTCTCTTGTATTAGATTCTGCTATGAAAAGGCTGGTCATCAACCTCCTGTGGGGATCAGGGCCCTCTCCACCAGGGGCACTGCAGCCTCTGTGGTGGCAGCAAGGGACATACCCCTTCTGGATGTCATGAAGCACTATGGTTTAGATGTGCAGTCCAGATCTGAAGCCAAATTTGACAGGGCAGTTCTGCAGAGCCTCTTTCCTAAGTAGGTTCTCTGTCCACCTCCCACTTGGTACTGCTCGGTAGTCTGCAATAGTTACTGATGCTAAAGGACTCCTTCAGTAAGAAGAAAAACTTACTCACCATAGTAGTCTTCTTTCTTCCAAGGGGTCCTTTAGTATCAGTAAGCTCCCACCCTTCCTCCCCGGTTCACCTGTCAGAAGAGGGGCTCTGTTCTCAGTTTTCTTACCAAATGTGGGTTTTTATTAATGAGTTTTCATGTTCAAGTTATCTGTCTTCAGTTTTCGGACATTTGCATGTTTTTTTAATCCTGTTGGTTCACTTTTTGGGGCATGTGCCCATTCTCTTCGAAAAAATTCTGAAGTCCTTCAGGCTGCTCTCACTCATCACACTTCCCTCCTGTGTTTTGATTGGCTAATACCCTAGCTCATTATAATTCTCTTAAAGGCATACCTCTGGGGCAGTTGCACCTAGCAAGCTAACTGCTATAGTTACTGATGCTAAAAGCCCCCTTGAGAAGATTACTACAGTGAGTAATTTTTTCTTCACTCCCTTTTCAAAAAAGCCAGTTTCAGTAACGAGCTACTGATGATGTCAAAAGCAGAGGTCACATCCTATTCCTTCCTGTCAGCAGCCTTACAGGACCTTGTTTCTCCAAAGTTTACAAAACTGAAGTTGTAGTAATCATTTGAAAAAAAAAATGATGCTGGGTTGAGTGCAGTGCCTGCATTTCCATAATGTTCAGATGCATGTTTCTGTACTTTAGAATGCAGAAGGAAGTGGCTTTGGAAATGTAGCACTGGACAAAGCCATGGAATGTTAAGTTTGGTCACAATTTCAGAATGTTGCAGGTGACATACAATTTCATAATGTGATGGGGATGTCCAGTCTTGAAATGTGGTGTTGACATTCTCCAAATGCAACCTGGGACAAAAATTTAGGAATTTTACAGGTACTGGCAATTTCAGAAAATAGGGGTGATACACACTGTCAGATAGTTACAGAACACACCATTTTACTCTGAAATTGTTTGTCCCTGCCACATTCTAGAATCTTGCACACCCATTCCATTTCAAAACTGCACATCACATCCTCACCACATTATGACATTGTGTGTCCCTGCAACATTCTGTTTTTTGTCCTCTTGCCTTATGCCATCTTATATCAGTCCGGTCATGGACCCCTCAGACCTTCACCTCCATTTTTGGCCATGACCCCCCCCAAAGCCCTCTGGCTTACTCCCCAGGGTGGGGTTGCAGCACTGACCCTAAGAACCGCAACATTGTATTAGGATGGGGGGGTTGGCCCTGGAGACCGATCAAAGCAGAGAGGGGCTGGCTTCACTGGTGAGCCTGGCAGGAGGAGTTTTTCCCCTATACGGGGGCAAGGTCATGCAATGATGACCAGCTTCCCACCTGCCACCTGACGTGCTGGCACCGGTGCTTGCAGTACACCTATCCTCTGCTGGGTGTCCATAGTGCACTGGACACTCTACCCGCTCTCCCCCAGAGAAGGAGACCAGTTGCGGGACACTCAAACCTTCTCCCCGGGCCAGCCCTCTGATATCATGGATCCGTTCCTGAACCCAGGTTGTCTGCGCTGCAGGTCGGCACTCTGCCCTGCACAAGTGGGCTGGCTGGCTGGCCCTGCAACATTCTGAGACTGTGTGTCCCTACCACATTCTGACATTGTGCATTTCTGCCACATTCCAATAGTGGGTAGCACGAGATATTAGCGTCGGTGATTGGGCACCTACAATAACGGTGACCCAATCCCCAGCGCATGTCTGCAGGGCTACGGTAGGGTGGCCAGATGGCCAGATGGGGGGGTCAGTGAATATAACAACAGGATGTCGCTATACTGTACATATGCCCGCAGAGGGGAGCAAGCATGCACAGTGAGGGGCAGGAGGGAATGTGAGGGGTGGTGCCACAGTGGGTTGCCAAGCTGACCCCATGGCGTGGTGGGTGGGTTGGTGGCATTGGTGGGCAGGGTACTGGGTTCGGGTTTGGGCGCTGGTGTGTTTTTGTTGCTCCCAGCCTGAACCTTTTTTTTTAATGTTTTTCATGCTCCCCCCAACATGCACTCCCCAGAAGTTGAGAATAGTGGTGGGCGAAGTGGCCCCAATTCGCTCCGTGAAGTGATCCGTGGAGTGAAGTCACATTCGCGGAGTGCTCCGCAACGTGAAGCGGAGTACTTCGCGTTGCAAATGGGTAACGTGAAGTCCATTGAAAACAATGACTTAGAGTTACTTCGCCTTCCCAAACCACTACTCCACCAATTCTTAAGGCAAAGTACATTGAAAGCAATGTACTTCGCCTTACTTCACCTGGTTTTTAAGCTCCAAAGGTGAATTTTGCAGTGTTTCATGGGATTTCAGGTCACATGGGCTCTAGACTGTTCTGCACAGCCTCAGTTTGGGGTAGTGTGTGTGCAGGAAGCTGTAGGAGACAATCTGCTCTGAGAGCTCTCTGCAATTCAAACCTTCAAAAACCTGTTAAAAAGGCCTTTTTGAGTAATTTTTTTTGCTGAAACTTTAGTTCACTATTATAGGAAACCCTCCTGTGCTCATATCATCGAGCATTTATTGTTTGTGTATGGATTTTGAATGTTAATGTACAACATTCAGTCTGTGTACTGAGAGACAGTGGAAGTGTACTTTGGGGAGGGGTGTATCTGTGGTGTAGGTAGATTAACTTGGAGAAATAGACAGTGCTTTCTGTTTTGGTGATATTTTTCTTCTTTAACTGTGTTAATGTACACACAGTAATATTTTCAGTATTTCTTGCCAATTTTTTGCTGATTGCTGTGGTGCAGCAGTGCATAATTTTAGTTTGTTTAAAGTATGTGGTTATATTACTGAAGTTTTCAATTTGCTATGCATTACTTAGTGTGTGTGTGACACGTGTCATCAAATCAGACACCTTTTATTGTGCCACATAATAATTTCGACAATGTGAAGCTGCTATCCACTGCAGCTGTGTGATTTTTGTACTTCTTTGTGGTATCTTTACTGGTACTAGTACTAGTGACTGTCACTGCAGCTGTACAGTACACTGCCCCCCCAGTGCCCACCCCAACCGGTAAAGGTATTCTTTTCCAGATTTGAATTTCTGATGGTGAGCACTGGTTAGGTGTTGTGCCTTTGTGTCTGCATCTCTTCAGTGCACTGTTCAATCTTAATCTGTCTGTGCATTTGCATCTCTTTAGGGCCCAATCTCCATCTGTAACTTAAGTCACAGTTGTTTCTTTGTCTTCCCTTCAGAGTACTGGACAGGTGTGATGCTTAATTCTGCATGAACATTGTACTCATTAATATGCATTTTTAAGTCAGGACCATCATCACGAGTCACTCGTGTTACAAATCACGTTCTTCATCATCACAGTCACAAATGCAGACACAAATCACAATTCACGATCATTCACGTTATGAATCACATTAATTTTTTTTCTAGTTACTTGGATGTATTGTAAGCCTGTTTTGTAATATCTCTCCAGGCTTCACCACCCCACCATTGTACTCACTGATACGTGTTTTTAAGTCTGGGTGTTTTCAGCTACAGCTCATCAGGGAAGTACAGCCGTAGGTGGTAAGCATTCACGCTTCTTCATCATCAGGGTCACAAATGAAGTCACAAATCACGGATCACAATCATTCACGTTACGAATCACATTATTTCTTTTTTCTAGTTACTTGGATGTATTGTAAGCCTGTTTTGTAGTATCTCTCCAGGCTTCACCAATCACCACCCCACCATTGTACTCATTGATACATGTTTTTAAGTCTGGGAGTTTTAAGCTACAGCTGTTCGGGGCCCAGGGAACTACAGCCATATGCATTCACGTTTCTTCATCATTATGGTCACAAATGCAGTCACAAATCACGATTTACGATCATGTCATGAATCACAACATATATTTTTTTTAATAGTTACTTGGATGTGTTGTAAGCCTGCTGGTCACGGTGCTGAACAGGGATGGGATCCACACCTGGGCCCGGGGGAACAGGCACATCCTGCTCCAGAGGACCTGGTGCTGGACTTGGTGGTCATGGTTCAACTGCCTCACAGTCAAGACAGGAGGCGGTGCTGGTCCTGCTTCGGGGGGGGCACTCACAAGTTTTGAGTGGTCCAGCTGGAATGGGCGCCCATGCCCTCCACACATGCACATGGTATGATGCTTACCACTACCATGCTCTCCCAAAGCAGCCCCGTCCCAGACATCCCCTCACCTTGGTCCATCTCTAATACTGAGCTCCCTCAGTCCAAGTAACCACTACTCACACTGTCACACAACACACACACACAGTCACACAAACACAAACAAACAACTAACTACTTATAAAGGTAAGAAAAATAAAATTTACAGAAAGAACAAATTAAGTAAAAAAGAGTATAGAAAAGACAAAAAGTAGCTTTTAAAAAAGCTGTTGGGTCTAAATCAAAGTTTAAATCTCCTCCTCCTCGCTCTGATCTAAAAGTATCAGCAGTCACAAAACACACTACTCTCTCTCCCTACGTCTGCACAGGAGAAAGTAAAAGTGTCTGCTTGTATGACTCACTTTCTTCCTGCCTAGCTAAAGGGCATGTGACTTACAGTACTGCAAGCCATGTGATGTGTGGGGGGGCTGCCAAATCTGAAACACCAACTGGATCACTTAGAATCCTAATGAGGAACGCGAAGTCCATTAAAAACAATGAATTTGCCTTACTTTGCGTTGCCATTCTGCCTTAACGTGAAGTGGTAATGACAAGGTGAAGTGAGCACTTTGCATTGCCCACTCCACATAGTGGAGTAGCAATGCGAAGTGCCCACTTCGCATTCACTTTGCCGGTGAATTTTAAATTCGCTGCATCTCTAGTTGAGAATCCTTAAGTAGCGGGGTGCGGGAGGTGCAGCCCCTCACATAAAACATTAAAAACTAAGTCTCCAGCAACGTTTTGCTGTGCACTGGGGTATCAGAATGCCGAAATAAATTTTCTGCACTCTGACTTCGCGTTAACGGCGATCACCTTTGGGCTTTCGCCGTTATCACATAAACACCAATAGTGTATGTGCTTGCCATTTTCTAAAATTATGTTTCCACCACATTCTAAAATTGTTTCTCAGTCACATTCCAAAACTGGACATCCCCACCAAATTCTAAAATTGTGCGTCAGCCACATTCCGAAATTGTACCTTCCCATCATATTCTAAAATAGTTTTTTGTGTCACTGCCACACACCAAAATTTTCCGTCTTTACCATATTCCGAAAATGTGCATCCCCGCCATATTTCAGAACTGCACATTCCTACAACATTCTGAAAATAAGTGTCACAGAATGTCATTCTGAAATTGCATGCCCAAGTCACATTCCAAAATTGTGCATCCCAGCCACATTTTTTATTTATTTATTGAAATGTTTCACCAGGAAGGCACACAGAGTGACAAGTCGCTTGTCTCCCGATACAACCTGGGAGGAAGGAGTACAATAGGAATGAGACATTTAACATTCAAGATACAAGATCAAACTTAACATACAGTTGTAAGGCAGGTGTTATAAACATCTGAACATATGAATTTGCCAGCAGATAAAGGCCTTATGGTCTATCGAGTCTGCTTGAGTGTGCAGCTAGCAACCCATTATACTGCAGCTGCTCCTCGCTCCCCTCCCCTGACCCTCCCTCTTACCCTATCCAACCCCTTTTGAAGCAGTCCACTGTTCTACAGGATATCACTTCTGCAGGCAACAAGTTCCACCCAGACACCACTCTCTCCGTAAAAATGTGTCTTCTCTTTTGCCTCCTGAACCTTCCCCCTCCAGTCTGAGAGCGTGACCTCGAGTGTCCCTACCACCCCTTAATCTGAATAGTCCCTCTGTGCCTGTCTTGTTTATTCCCTTCATGTACCTGAAAGTTTAAATCATATCTCTTTGTCGCTCCTCTCCTCCAGTGACAGCATGTTCAGCTCCCTCAGCCCACTCACGTAGGGTATGTCCCCTAGTCCCTGGATCATCTTTGTTGTCCTGCACTGCACCCCCTCCAGTAACCTAATATTCCTTTTCAGGTATGGTGCCAGTACTGCATGCAGTACTCCAGGTGTGGCCTAACCAGTGACCTATATAATGGCAGGATCACTTCCCCTCTCCTTGAAGCTATACCCCTGGCAATACAACCCAGCATTTTGTTGGCCTTTGCAGCTGCCTTCCTGCATTGTGCTGAGTTGTTCATTGAGCCCATTATAATCACCCCCAGATCCTTCTGCCTTCTGTCATGGCTAGCTGAACCCCCCACCACCACCAGCTGGTAGCTCCTTTTTTTTTGCTCAAAATGTAGCACCTTTGCACTTTTGGCTTTGAACCCCAACTGCCAGGTGTCCGACCAGATCTCCAATTTTGACAGATCATCCTGCTACCCATGCTGCCTTCCTAGGTCATCCACTACTGCTCCCAATCTTGGTGTCATCTGCAGTAAACTGATCTTGCTCTTGATGCCCATTGAGATGTCTGATATGAACAACCCAAACAACACTGGTCCCAGCACTGAGCCCTCCGGTACTCCGCTTGTCACTGCCCATGGAGGTTAGAGCTCCCTTCCCACCACCACCCTCTGCTGGCTTCCCTGCAACCAGTTTCCTACCCATCCCACCATTTTCACCCCTGCATCTGTACCTGCCAGTTTACTACCCAGCCTCCCATGCGGCACCAAGTCGAATGCCTTACTGAAGTCCATAAACAGGACATCCACTGCATGGCTCTTGTCTAACTGTCTAGTTACCCAGTCATAGTAATACATTAGCTTGGTCTGACAGGATCTGCCCATGACAGACCCATGCTGCCTAGCATCCTGCACCCACTGGTCTCCAGAAGGGACACCAGCCTCTCCTTTAGGATTGTCTCCATCAGTTTTCCCACGATGAATGTGAGGCTTACTGGTCTGTAGTTTCCTGGTTCATCTTTGGGAATACTGTAATGTAGGGGTACCATGTGAACCATCCTCCAGTCCTGAGGTACATTTCCTGAGACCAGGGAGGCATTGAACAGGTCTGCCAAGGGCCCCGCCAGGATTTCTGCCAGCTTTCTCAGTAACCCTGGAAGTGAATGCCATAAGGCTCTGATGCCTTGTCCACCCTCAGTGCCCTCAGGCCTTCCATTTCCCTGCCCTCTGTGATTCCCCCATCTGTCACATCCCCCCCGAGCCTGACCTCCCACCCCCACAGTCGAGCCCCTGCTTTCTCTTTAGTAAACAGCGAGCAGAAGTATTCATTAAGCGTTTCTGCCTGCTCTGCCCTTGTTTCCACCCACCCCATCCCTCTTAATCCTTACTATTTTGTCCCTACAACACCTTTTCTCCCTGATGTACTCAAAGAATTCCTTCTCCCCCTTCTTGATGCCTTGTGCCAGCTTGAGCTCCTTAGACGCCGTGGCTGCCCTTACTGCCTTCTTCACCTCCTTCAATTCCTTCAAGTAATCCCCTCTGTCCTCCCCTCTCCCTGTTTTTTTGAACCTCCTAAAGGTGGCTCTTTCATTTCTAACTTCCTCCATGACCCCCCTTGCTCAACCAGCTGGGTTTCTTGGCCCTAGCTCTCTTACTTTGGACCCTGATGCAGGTTTTGGTTGCCTCCTCAATCTCCAGTTTTATGACCTCCCACCTCTGGTTAGTGTCCATATTAGTTTGGATTCTGACTAGATACCCTTCAACTACCCCCATCCTCCTGAAGTTTGCCTTCCTGAAGTCCAACACTCTTGTAGCTGTTTCTTCTTTCTCCTTACTCACTGTCAACGTGAACCACACTGAGTGGTAGTTGCTCCCTGCCAGCGGTCCTTCCACCACCAGCTCCCTCACAAACTTCCCATTTGCCAACATGAGGTCTAGGGTGTTCCCTAACCTGGTTGGCTCACTGACCATTTTCATTAGTAAGCTATCCTAGAATGCATCCAGAAGTATCTGCTCCCTTCTATTCATGGTGGCTGGGGTACTCCAATCCACTCCTGGCAGGTTGAAGTCCCCAACAATCACCTTGCTACCCATTTCACAGGCCCTTCTGATCTGTCCCACAAGTTCCCTGACTAACTCCTCTGTTTGAGATGGTGGCCTGTACACTACTCCCATCCTAAGATACCTATTCATGGAATTCTGGATTTGCATCCATAACTACTGTACTATCCTCCTCCCCTTCCTCACAAACACATTTCAGTCCTTTCTCTCACATACGGTGCTGCCCCTCCCACACCCTTCACATTTACCCTATCTCTGCACAATATCTTATATCCTGGTACCGCCAGGTCCCGGTCCTGGTAATGGATGGCCCATGTTTTGGTGATGGCTGCCATGTCCACCTCCCATTCTGCCTTGAGAGCCTGTAGCTCTGCTGTTTTGTTCCCTATGCTCCTACCATTTAAGGTGACCACCCTCCACCCTTTTTCCTTTCTCCGTCCCCCCTCCTACTCTCCCTTCCTAGCAGCCCATCTAGTACTACCTTTTTTTCCATTGCTTCTAGCATGGGGGTAAGCTCATTCGGCTTCCCTTCCTTCCTGTGTTGTGCATAATAGGTAGAAAGAGTGGACAATAATAAGTGCCAGGTTAATAAGTAAACAAGTGCTTACGTGAAAGAAAAGGGGTAAAGGAGAGGAAGGGGTGAGGTAGGGGAAGGGGGAAGAGCCATGTCCCTGGATAACCTGTCAGGATGCGAGGAACCCTGCAAGGGAACTGAAGGGGCCCAGAGAGAACAGGATAAGGCAGTATCCCAGAGAGACCCCTTCAGGATGTGGGGAACCCTGCAAGGGGGCTGTGGGGGTAGATAGAAAGGGGGATAAGGCTGTAGGGATTTAAAGAGGGAGGAGAGAGAAGGAGGAGATATGACTTAATGATAGAAGGGGGAATAGGACCTAACCCAAGAGAGGACCCTTCAGGATGCAGAGTACCCAGATTTGCGCATCATTGTTCTGAAATTGCTTGTCCCTTCCACATTTTAAAACTGTGTGGCCTGGCCACATTCCAAGATTGTGCATCTCTGCCATATTCTGAAACTGTGTCACCACTGCATTCTAAAATTGTGCTTTGTGCATTCCCATCACATTCCAAAAATGCTCATCCTCACCACATTCCAAAATTATGCATTTCTACTGCATTCCGAAATTGAGTGTCCCACTAATATTCCAAAACTGGGCATTCCTACCACATTCTAAAAGTGTGTCCTAGGCACATGCTGAAATTTGTACCTTCTCATCACATCCCAGATTTGTGTGTCACTGCTACATTCCAAAATTCCCAGTCTTCATCACAATCTGAAAATCTGCATTTCCACCATATTCCAAAATTGTGCAGCCCCACCACGTTTTGAAAATGAGTGTCACTGTCACACTCTGAAACTGCATGTTCAAGTCACATTCTAAAATTTTGCACCCTTGTCACATTCCGAAATGGTATTCTAAACTCGAACGTACAAGTCGCATTCTAAAGTTGCACTTCCCTGCTGCATTATGAAATTGTTCCTCCCTGCAACATTCCAAAATTGTGCATACCTTCATATTCTTAAAATGCCTTTCCTTGTCATGCTCCAAAATTGTGCATCCCACATTACAAAAATGTGCATCCTTACTACATTCTGAAATTGCATGTGATTACCACGTTCTGAAACTGTGCTTCCCCACCCCATTTTGAGATTCCTCGTAAATACCACATTGGAAAAATTGCATGTTGCATCACAATCTGAAATTGAGCATTCCCAGCACATTCAGAAATTGTACATCACCTCATGCTAAAATTATGCATCCATGAAATAAATCAATTTGGGAGACAGTATAGCGCAGTAGTTTAAGGCTCTGAGCTGCAAATCTGAAGACCTGGGTTTGAAACCCACATTCCCACACTTGCATACTGTGTAATCCTAAGCAAGTCACTTAACTTCCCTGTGCTCCCAGGTCACACCTGTAAACAAGCTTTCAGCTCAGTGTGCCACTCCTGGTTAAACAACTGAAAAAACAACAACTCAAAATTGTATTTCCCTGCCACATTCTGCAACTATGCATCTCCCACATTTCAAAATTGTGCATCTCTGCTACATTCTAAAAATTTATGACACTGCCAAAATCTGAATTTTTGTATCCCTGCTACATTCCAAGTTTATGGTTCCCAGCTACTTTCTGAGATTGTGTTGTACTGCTGCATTACACAACTGCAACCTGGTGGCATTCTGAAATCTTCTCCTTGCAGTGTTCTAAAAGCTGCACATGACTCTGGCATTCTAAAGCTATATTTGCTGATGCATTTCACCCCCAAACACACACACATTACATTGTTATGTACCATGTATCTGCACATTATGGAAATGCATTCCATGTACCCACCCAATGTCAGCTTTCCTTTTTCATATGTTTACATCTGCAATTTTATGTAACACAGGAGAAATAAGTCCTACGAGGTAACTTGTAACAAGGACTAGGCTGTGAGTTCTGGTTATGACACCAACATTAATTCTTCACTAAAACTGGCTTTTTTGAACAGGCAATGAAATCATGGTTACGAAAGTATTTGTAACTTTCAAATAACGTCATTCAGAGTTCTCATTTTTAGCATGAAACTGATTGGCAATATGCTGATCTAAATTCTGGATTTGTTAATGATGGAAATTTTGTCCAGACTCCCTCTTTTAGCCGATCCCCATAGGATCTGCCCTGCTGTCCCTGAACGATTTTGGTTACACTACACTGCACCATCTGTAGCCTGTTGTTTTCTTCTCTCAGGTGAGAACTCCAGAACAGGGCACAGTACTCTAGGTGTGGTCGCACCAACAATATACAGAGAGGCAGAATCACCTCTTTCCTCATGCTGTTCAGCCCACTCTTGATACAAGGCTGTACTGTACCTCTCTACATCTTTAGGTAGCAAGTCTGATGTCAGAGGACAATAAATAATCATTCTCAAGTGACCTGTCTTCCTAACTCATATGCATGTGATTGTGAGTTGTTGAATTCTTTCAAAAAGTGTTATTGCAAAACACAGCTAAGTCAAAATACTGCACATGAAACATCAGGGGACAGATTGCGACATGAGTTATGCTGTTTGATATTCCAGGAAGTGGCCTGCACCATGACGCAGGTGGCCTGTGCCTAAGAGGGTGGCCACTGGCCGCAGCCCCTATAACACAGCGGAAGCCCCTATGACACGGCAGAAGGGGGGGTTATGGCAGCAACTGTGCCTTATTCTGAAAGGGCGGCTGCTGGAACCCCTCTTATGTGATTCCAAGTCCCACTGAGGCACTGTGGGGTTAGACCAGCAATTAGCTGGTCTATGGGGGCATCCGCCCTGGCAAAACTATGGTTGCCTACCCTGTAGTGTTACAACATGCAGACAGCCATGCCCCACTGACCCCTAACACAGTGCAGTCCCCTCCTCCCGCATGTCTGGGAGCCACTTGAGCCATTTTTTGGGGTGCCCCCTTGCACCTGTGCCACACTGCCTAACCTCTCCCCCATGGCCCCAGGGGATTGTGGGCTTGTTTTGGGGTGGGAGCTTGGGGGAAGCTGATCCTCATGGTCTCCAGCTTGTAACACCAAGGTCCATTGTGCCATTCCCGTGACGCAAACCTGCAGCTGCCGCAAGTCACGGGTTGTAGGTGCCGGGGACCCTACTTGTCCTGGAATAAGGCACAGGGTTTCCTGGCATAGCAGCACATGGCACAACTCGCATATGCCCATGAGTTGCACCATACATTTTGGAATCGGGGCCCCAGGTGTATTCCCACATAGTTGCAGAACACTAATAGGTCATACAATTAAAATTAGTTGATTCTTACTTGCCATGGCTGGAAATCCTCACTGTTTGCACATGTTCTATTAGTAAATGGCCCTTCATTGGGTTTGCATGCTTGGAGGTCATGCAGAGCATGTGCCAATGCATTCACAGCACTATGTATACTGTAGGTGTGCCTGAAATTTTCTACTTCAAAAACAGCAGGATCAAGAATATCTAGTGGTTCTCCTCCTGTGCACAGTACAGTTTCTCCAGTCTTTCCTTTTTCTGTTGTCATTTGATTACTTTCATTATTTTGCCATATACAGCCAAAAGCAGTTTCCCAGAACATTTTAATATAAGGATCATTTGGATATTTGGAAGGATGGACATTGTAAAGGAATTCTTTGAAGCCAGGAATATCCCCTGTGCGGATTGTAATGCCTGTTGTGCCATTCAATGTCTTCAGTATCTCTTTCTTGTAAAAAACAGAATCAATTGTCCATGTTTTGCTACTTATCCATACTTTCCCAGTGACATTCTGCATGGAAATTTCATCCATCATTGAATTTACTTGCGGTGAAAGCGTATAAAACACTACTACTTTTGCTGATGATCTCTTAATCACCTCAGTGATGTACTGGCTTCTCTCTTTCAGAATGATTGTTGGAAGGATTTCATCAAATGCCACACAGGCCCCAGACTTAGCGAGCTCTTGTTTGAGAAGTTGATTTCCCAGTATACCAAGATCACTGTCTGAATATACAATTCTTACCCAGGTCCAACCAAAGTGTGCAATAAGCCGTGCTAGAACGTAGGGCTCCAAAATTACACTTGATACGGTCCGAACAAATGAAGGAAACTGAATTTTGTCACTTAGTATAGGCAGTCCAGAACCATGGCTTATCTGAAATGGAAGGTCATCCTTATAAGTTAGAGAACAGATATCAAATAGTTCTTAAATGTGACCAGTTGTAATCAATACATAATAGTAGTCTTTGTGGCTTATTTGTTGAAATAAGAATGCCATCGACTTCCATTGATTCACAGACTGACCAGGAACTTGAAAACACTGCTACTGATCTGACTGCTAAATTTCCCCTTAAACTCTATTGGATTGTCGACATGATACTTTTTATGCAGATCACAAAAGACAGGAGCATCACAGTGTATACTTGTGAAGTACCTCAGGGCTTCATTGTCCTATGACTATGATAGGGGACAGCTCTTGATAAGTGTGCTCTGCTGCTTCTGTTTTTGTGATATGATTATTTAAAGTGTTTACTTTTGGGAATCCCACTTTCATGGCTTGGTATGCATCTTTGAATGCTTTATATTACTGTACTTTATTGATTGTTTTTGCTGTATTTTGTTGTGTGTATCTATCCCATGAATCTTTTCCCTGGGCATACCTGCAGCTTAGACTTTTTTCCCTCTGGATGCAAACATTTCAAATAAATGAAACAGTAAACAAATAAATAATGAAGCTGCACCAACAGGTTGTCCTGAACAAACAAAAGACTGTGAGAATGATGATGCCCATAAATGAAGGTTACTCACCTGTAACCGTAGTACCAGGAGTAGTATATGGTTCACATCCACACTGCGGCAGTCTTCAAGGACTGATTCACTGGAAGCTCCTTCCATCACCTGGGTGGTATATCCCTCGGCTCCACCCTGTGATGTCAGGTCTCGCACGCTGGAAGCAGGGGTCTATGTGACACTTGCGTATCTCTAGTGGAAGCGTATTCCACATTGCCACTACTCTTTGGTTAAACCAGGTAGCCCTTTTCTAGTGTGATTTATATCTCCCTTAAGTTGCAATGTATGGGACCTAAAGTTGTGGTATTGATTTCTGAATTCCAACCCTAAAGAGTCCCATAGGTGCTGGTTATCTAAAGCACTGTACACTAGGCATAAATCCCCATGTATCCTTTTATACTCCTGAGGTTATACATCCAACATATCTAACTTTTCTTTTTTCCTAGGTTTTTTAATAGCTGATACCATCTTAGTAGCCCTGCGCTGGACTCCCTCCAGGATTTTATTTTCAGCTCTTGTGCTAGGAGATCAGAACTGTATGTAATATTTCAGATGTGGTCTAACCAGAGGAGTATATAATGGAACTATAACGCTCTTATCCCTACTTTGAATGTGTCTACTAAGGCTACTCAAAATATTGTTGACCCTCTTTGCTATCAAATGACAATGTTTTTTAAATCTTAAGGCACTGGAAATTTTTCCAAGGTCTTTTTCTTCTGTTATTTCTCTTAATGTATGCTCTTTAAATGTGCATCTAGATTTGTTGTTGTTTCTACCCAAGTGCATTGCAACACATTTTTCTACATTAATGCCAGATTTATGTTTCGTGGCCATTTGTTCCAGATTTGTTAAATCACCTTGCAATTTTTCGATTTCAATAGAATTTTGCACTACTGATCCTAATTTTGTGTTATCTGCAAATTTTGAGGGCCACACTCCATCTCCACTGGACATTGATGCCACATAAATGATAAATAGACAGGGTCCCAGTACTAATCCCTGTGGCACACCACTGGTGACATCAGCCCACTTAGATGTATTTGCTCATATATTCACTTTCTGTTTCCTACTGGTGAACCATTAATTTATCCACACTACTATCTTCGTGTTTAAACCTATATTATGTAGAACCTCCCCTACTTGATTTTGTGACACTTTATCGAAAGCCTTACTGTAGTCCAGAAAAAACACATCCACAGGGTACCCTTTATCCAAAGCCTTGCTGGCCTTGTCAAAGAACTCTATCAAGTTTGTCAGACATGATCTTCCCTTGGTGAACCTGTGCTGTGTTTTATCAGTCAAACCTACCTTACTGATAAATTCTTCTATCTCCTCCTTTAATACTCTTTCCAAAACTTTCCTTAGCACTGACGTCAGACTTACTGGTCAATAATTGTTGCTTTCTTTCCTGGACCCTTTTTATAATTCTGTGGGTGTAGCTCTGCAGACATATTGCTGTAATTCTGTTTAGCAGCACTGTGGAAGCACTTGACCAGATCGCTATCCGGCATGTTTCCACAGTGCTGTGGCACAGTTCCACTCAGTTGTGTTTATGTGGCCCTTCCCCTCCGCTGGCTACAGAAACTTACCCCCTTTGTGGGCACTACTTTGTCTTCTAGAACTGTGGAAGTGATGTCCGCCCGGCACAAGTTGGCCACTGAATCAAACTGTGCATGCACGAGTATCATGCATGCACAGTTCTGTAATTACCACCATGTTGGGTATGGTAGACTCTGGTGTGGTGAGAGCTCTAACTGGCAGCTTTGAGCAGCCATCCTGGCTCTGACCAGATTTTGCTTAAATATGGGATGTATGATGGCTTCCCTCCAGTGCTCAACTACAGAGCAATTATCTAAAGATGATTGGAAGATCCTAGTGACTAGTCCTGCTAGTTCCTCGGCAGTCTCTCTGACCACATTAGGATGAACCCTGCCTGAACCTAGCAACTTGTTATGATCTAGGTGCTGAAGCCTAGTTTTGATATCTTTTTCATCTAGAATTATTGGCTGTTTCTCTACATCTATGAAGTTCAATAATAAACCATCTGTCCTATCACTGAGTACCGAAGAGAAGTATTCATTGAACATCTGTGCTATTTGCTCATCTTCAGTGTCCAATGCACACTTATTGCCCTCAAGTGGTCCTACTTGTATATTACCTCATCTTATATGGTTTATATGATTATAAAATGATTTATAATTATCCTTCACATTGCTTGCCAGTTTTAAAGAAACAGTAAACATTGCAGGGGTCACTCAAACTGTGAAAACCCATAAACAGATCTTTCAAATGAGGTATTGGGCTTACCTGTAGGTGTCAGGAGTCTAGATTTATGAATACCCAAGTCATCTGTAAATCAAAATAAGGCAGCAGCTATTTCATTGCATCATGATGCCAACAGTGATGTCATTGAGGGGCAAGTTGTAATTAACAACGTGCACCTTACTCCTCAGTGACATCACTTTCTGTTGTAAAATGGCTGCTGCCATGTTTTGATTTACAGATTAATTAGAAAGTCATATCTCAGGACTCCTGACACCTACAAGGAAGTCTAGAGTCTTGTTTGAATATCTTTTCATAGGCTTTCATAATTGGAGTGACCCCTGCAATGTTTACAGTCCCTTTAATTCATAATTACGCTTGGCTTCTTAATAATCTTTTTGCTCTCTTGAGCTACTGTCTAATATTCTGTCCATACTTCTGCAGAGTTATTCTTTTTTGCCTTTATATATGCCTTACCTTTCTTTTTCTTATTGTTTTACCCTCTTATTGAACCAGGGTGGTATCCTTCCTGTTTTGTTATATTTTATTCTTACAAGAACATATTTCTGAACTAAATAATCTAGTTTTCCCATCAATATGTCCCACATTTAATTGTGATCTACATTCCTAAAATTGACTCTCCAGTTCTATTTTATTAGTCCATTCCACTTTCCTTCAAAATCTGACTTTGCAAAGGATTTGATTTTAGTCATTCCTGTTATTCTCCAGTTTTCCTCCACTACAGTGAACTGTACCATTTTATGGTCACTATTACCTAAAGGAACTGCAGTTTTACAATTGACTGTTTTAACACCTATATTGTTTTGTGCCAGGTCTAATGTATTTCCCCTCTAGGTGGTGATTTAACATACTGGTCCAGACAAAACTTGTCTAGGATCTCCAAAAGGTCTTTCTCTATGTGTGTTTTCCCTTCCCTTATTTCTCAAATCCCAATTAGTACTGGGCATGTTAATGTCACCTAATAGAATGATATTGTCCTTTGGATTTATGTTATTTAAGAATGCATACATTTGATTATTCAGATCCTTGTCTTGGGATGGTGGTCTGTAGACAAGGCCCCAAATGATTTTTTTACCCTTGCTGGGGAACATTTTTAGCCATATATGCTTGGGTTGACAATCATTATCCCTGTCTAGCACTTCTGTAGTAATCTCCTTGGACATATACATTGCTACCCCTCCTCCCCGTCTATTAGTTTTTTCCTTGCTAAAGATCTATAAACCTGGATATCCAGGCCCCACATATCTTCTTTGTTCCACTATATTTCTGTAATGGCACAAATTTGAATACTTTATTTGAATAGAACATTCTCTAGTTCCTCTTTTTTCTTATCAAATGTCTGGCATTAACAAGCAAACACTTCCATCCCTCATTACTACATGTTTTATAGACCTCAGTGTTAGTGCCCTCTTTGTTATTGGTGAATGACACTCCACCCCCTTCCCCTCACTCATTAGTTTAAATATTTCTCTACCACAAATTTAATTTTACTGCCTAACAGCCGAGAGCCATGTCTATTCAAATGCAGCCCATTTCTTCCATATAAATTTAAATCTCTAAACTTCCCGTTATTTAGGAAAGTAAACCTTTCTCTCAAACACCATGTTTTGAGCCAACCATTTAACCGGGAGCTATCCCTTGTTCTAGTTCTGCTTGCCCTTGGTACTGGTAGTATTTCAGAGACTATCACTTCACTTCCTCTATCCTTTAATATTCTCCCCACCTCCTCAAAGTCCCTTTGTATATCCAATTGTTTTTTTTTTCCAACATCATTGGCTCCTATGCATAGTACTGTAATAGGATTAAATGTCCCTTGTAATAATCCATCCAGATTCTCCCTGATATCACGGACTTTTGCTTCTCTAAAACAATGTATTTCAATATCGAGTCCCCAATACCACAATGTCTCTGTGAACTAATTCACTATTTGATCTTTCTATGGTTATTGTCCTTTGGCTGACAGTTTTAAATAAAATGTTTGACACTGCCTTCTGCAAGCCTGCCACTGTTTGTCCAGTGATGTCATTTTCATTGCCAATATTTCCAAAGACTCTTCCACTTCATCTTCTTGCAATGCAGTGTGCTGATTTCTTAGTTCAGTTGGTACCTCCCTTACCATCTGCCTCCTGCTACACTTTTTTACTGCCTTGAACCTTACACCATTCTTCCTCGCTCATCTCCCGCTCATTTTCAAAATCCTTGTTTATGTTTCTTTTTCACTTATCTCCCACTCCTGCACTATCTGGGGATTTTTCAGTCTGTGACTCTACACTTCCATGCTCCTGCAACCTTAATACTGAATTATTTATAAACCTTTCCAGTGTAAGTATTTCACTCTGAACTTCCAAATGCTTTTTCAGTATATCAATTTCCTTCTGCATTTCCTTCATAAAAGTGCATTTGTTGCACACATGATTTTTATAACTCTTCCCTTTTATAAACATATTGCAGGATTCACATACACTGTGTTTGTGCTCCCTTTTATTTCCTAACCATATCTGAGAGGACCAGCCTATCTTGAGAGAAGGTTTCAGGAGGATGTTTTTACCTATAAATAATTACTTAGTCACAGTTACAAGGGACTAAGGAGAAAATCCCCTTTCCTCTTCCCACCTCAAAATGTGGGTCTACTCTTGCCTCTCACAAAAAGAATTTGGGGCTGGTACTCACATTTCCTTGAGATCACAATATTACTGAAAACTTTCTGCTGAATGGTTAGACCTGACTTTAATGGGCCGGATACCACTACTGAAGTGCTGCAGTAACAGAAGCCTCTTGTTTCCAGGGGTCAAACATTGCACTCTACATTCAGCACCCTATGCAGACCTATGCCCCCTCCAGTCATCGCTAAGGTACCTATTGGAATGCTACAATACTACAGTGGGGGTCAGGTATTTGTAGTTACAAAAAAACACTCACCCAACTGTAAAAGTTATGATTAGTGCTTGAACACTATCCTAAAGGGCACATTATAGTATACCCTAAGTGTTCAACATTGTAATTGGGCATCCAAAATCAATGCATAGACAATTAGAAGTTTTACATGGTCTCTAAAAGTACAGTTTGAAAACTATCTCCAACCACCTCAACCAGTATTAGTTAGTATTATTGCCTCTACACACTCGCCGGGCATCAAGATACAGTATATGGCCCACCAGCACAGTGGTAGAGTTACTGCTTGTGATGCTGGCTACCCACACTCAGGAACACAGCTGGGTCATTGGAGGGCCAGCCAGGAGGAGGAGGATTGAGTGCCTAGTCAGTGGGCTGCTCTCTCTTCCTCATGGGAGGATGAGTTGCAGGTGCCACTGCTATACTGCCACCTTGGTGACCATGGTTAGCAGTGCAGTTGAATAGTAAACAATGGGAGGGGATGACATTGGCTGAGATCCAGAGTGGCAGCATGTCTCAACATGTGCATGCCTCCTTGGTCCTCATAATGCACTGTCACCCTCGGGGATGGAACAGAAAATGGAAAAACCCCTCACCTGCATCTGGCAATGGGTCCTGGCACTTAGCAATTGGACAAGCCAAGGAGAGAGCTCAGTGAAATCTGCCCATCATGCTACAGTGAGTTGGAGGGAGAGATTCCTGGGACTCTCTCTCTCTCTCTCTCTCCTCTCCACCCGTGGGGGTGGGTAAACCATGGCTGGATGGGGGTCGGATCACTGAAGCTCCTTTGGATGTCTGGCAGAGCCATGAGGACCCTTTGGGAGTCTCAGAGGAGAGATACGGGTCATGGAGAGAGAGGGGGGGATTAAACAGAAGATGGAAAAATAAAGAAAGATACTGTCTATAACACTAACCTGTAAAAGTCTCAGCCTGCTGATAGTCTCAGGCCTCACTATCCCACCTGTATGAGCTGACACCAGCAGACTTGCACACAGATATGCACACTCATCTCTGCACACATCATCTCTGTGTGAGTCACATCTGCATGCACCCTGCTCACTAAGGGTTGAATATTCATCACAGGAGACCCAGAAGTGCCTCTCCATGGGTCGCGCTTTTGCCCAAACTGACTAAAAAATAAATAAAGCAAGTAAAAATGATCCTGCTGGGCAAAATAAACAGTCTGCCCCATCTCCAAAACAAAATGAAAATAAACAGACACAAGTAGATAATGAATGTAGTTCCTTGGGCTTGCCATGGAACTACAGTACCCAGCCACCCCTGGTGTAGTCACCTAGCAACAGACTACACAATCCCCAATGCATTTAACATAGAAGTTATTCCTCAGTATTTTTCACATAGGCAGCAAGTTCAGAACAAATACTGGAGTTTGGGCTAAGCTGTCCAAACACTTACACAGCCAACACGCAGGGTTTTTGAGTTGTTCCACTCACTAGGGTCGAGTATTTATCACAGGAGACTGAGAAGTGGTTCTCCATGGGTCGCACAATTGCTGTGTCCCAAATAGACTAAAAACTACCCTGCAGGATAAAAAAAAGTTCTGCACTGTCCCCAACACAAATAAATGGACACAAATAGATAACGAGTATAGTCCCTAGGGCTTGCCAGTGAACTACAATACCCAGTCACCCCTGGTGTACTCACATAGCAACAGACTACTCAATCCACAATGTATTTAGCATGGGAGTTATTCCTCAGTGTTTTTCACATAAGCAGTGAGTTCATAAAAATGCTGGAATTTGGGCTAAGCTGTTCAAACACTTACACAGCTTGTACAGGTTGTATGGATGTAAACCTTGTGCCACTCCTAGAACTATGGTTTCAGGTGAGCAATCCTCATTTCTAGGGACATGGGTATGGTTCACATATCCACACTGCTGGCAAACTCCTAGCAGTTCTCCAGGAGGAGGGGGCAAGGCACACACCCCTATTTGGCAAACAGAGATTGGAGAACCGAGACCTCAAAAGCTGTATACTGACATGACTCAAGGCTGAGGCTGTGATGAGAGATGAAGGTGTATACTGACTTCCAGATAGCAGTCCTACAGATCTAATGAATGGAAATGCCCCTGGAGGCAGCCACTGAGGTAGTGTTATATCTGGTGGAATGAGCCCTGAGACTATGGGCAGCTCCCTAACAGCCAATTTATGGCAGAGGTTGATGCAGAAGATGATCCACCTGCCAATTGTCCTCTTAGATGCCAGTCTACTAGATGTAGCTTCAGCATACGTTACAAAGAGCTGGTGAGCCTTACCCCAAACCCCAGCCATGTACTCCATATAGTAAGTGGGTACAGACCACAGGTCCAAGGTATGAAGCCTGCAGTCAGCCTCTGAAAATGGGTTGGTGAAATAGACTGGAAGGTTCATCACCTGGTTAATGGGAAACTCTGAGACAACCTTCAGGAGAAACTTTGAGAGGGGTGAAGGACTACCTTGCCCATGTGGAAGAACAAAGGAGACTCCAGAGAGAGCACCTGGAGCTCACTAATCCTTCTGGCCTAGGTGATAGTGACCAGGAAGGTCATCTTCCATGACAGATGTGACATCTCACACCTGTGCATAGGCTTGAAAGGCTTGCCTATAAGCACTGCCAGAACCAGCAGCAAGTCCCAAGGTGGTGTTGGTTCACATGCCTGTCTTGACAAGTGGCCAAGGTCCTTGAAAAATATCTAGTCACCTTCTCCTGTGCCACCGCCGGCATACCAGCCCATGTCAGAGATGGCTACCTGGTCACCTTGAGGGTTGTCTATCTCAGCCCCACCAGGAAGAGGGACCAAAGTTAGTCCAGAATGCTAACCAAGGGGCAGGCAAGGGGATCAAGCTCCTTGCTCTGACAACAAATGGAAAATCATTTCCACTTGAGGCATAACACTGTCAAATCAACTCTTCAAATTGCCTCCTCAGCGTAGAAAACATCCTCTGAAAGACCCAACACCTGGAACTCTAGCTGCTCAGGAACCAGGCTGTAAAGTGCAAGGATTGAAGATATGGGTGTAGAATCTTCCCCTGATGACAGGTCAGCAGGTCTGGGTGCAGAGGCAACTGCCATGGAGGTCTGCTGCTGAGGCTGAGGAGATCTGGGTACCAGAACTGGTGAGGCCAGTCTAGGCAATTAGAATCATCTTCACTTTGTCCCTCCTTGCCTTGAGCACCACTTTGAGGATCAAGGGGAAAGGAGGGAAGGCATACAGGAGGTCTGGGGTCCAAGGCCTCTTGAAGCCATCCTCCAGCAGAGTCTCTGACTGAGGGGATGGGCACAAAACAGCCTCAGCTTAGCATTCTCACAGGATGCAAAGAGGTCCACCAGATGTGTGCCCCAGTAAGAGAACAGGTGGTTCACCACCACCTGATGCAGTGACCACTTGTGTGACATGTCACCCACCCACCTGAGGGCATTCAACAGTTGGTTGTTTGCTCTTGCAGCATGATCACCAGAAGATTGGCACACAGGCTGTGCACAAGGGTACAGGTGCAGAGGACCTCCTGTTACAAGGGAAGGGAGTGTGTGCGCCCTGTCTTCAGGTAATACATGGTCATACTGTTATATGTCTGGAATTACACAAGCTGTTTCAGGACAAGAAGAGTGAACTCTTTCAGAGCTAAATTCACTGCACGGTGTGCCAAGAGTTTAATGTGGTGACGGGACTCCTTGGAAGTCCTGAATCAGTGGGCTCTGTGGTCTCCTAGGTGTGCTTACCATCAAACCAGAGATACATCTCTCATAAGGGCAACAGTCAGCTCTGGGCAGATGAATGGGACTCCTTCCTCTAGATTCTCTGGGATCAGTCACCAGTGGATGGCATCCTACATAGCCTAGGTCACTATGACCAGCTGATCCAGGTGACCTAGCCACTGGGACCACTGATGACCCAGTTCCCACTGCAGGTGGTGCATCCACCAGTGAGTCCATCTGACCATGCTGGTGTAGGATGCCATGTGCCCTTGCAGCCTCAGGAAGTCTGGGGCAGGGTGTAAATGCCAAATTAGAAATGATCAAGCAAAGAAGGTAAGATACATTGCCCTGTCAGCAGGTAGGAAGACCTTGGCCTGGAAGGAGTATAGCTTCATCCTGATAAAGTGTATCACCTGCAAGAGGTTTAGTTTGGAGTTGGCTGGGTTGACCAAGAGGCCCATGTTTCTGCAGGTTTGGAGGGCCAGGTCCCTGGACCACTCCACAGCCTCTTTGGATGGCCCAGATATCAGCCAGTCATCCAGGTACAGTAAGGGTAAATCCTGACTCCCTGGCAGTGCAGAAAGGTTGCCACCACTGCAATGCACTTGATGAAGACCATAGGCACTGAAGAGAGGCTAAATGGCATGACCTGGAACTGACAGAGTACCCTGTCTCCACGAAACTGGAGATACCATCAGTGGGATGGACTGGAATGTGGAAAAATATGCCCTGGAGGTCCAGGGAGCAGAACCACATGTCCTGCTCCAGAGATGGAATTATCTGGTTCAGCAAGACCATCTTGAACTCACATTTTCTTAAAAAAAATTTTAGATTGTGAAGATTCAGTATGGGTCACCAACCCCCCACCCCACCCCCACTCCATCTGTTTCAGGACCAGAAATCTGGACATGAGTCCCTGACCTGTCATGGAGTCTGGGATATGGACTATGACTCCTTTGGCAAGGAGTTGAGTGACATCCTCCCTGAAGATGGACAGCAAGTCCTGTGACACCACGGACTCCCTTGGAGCATGGGGTCAGTAAGGTGGGAGAGCAATGAAGTTGATAGGCAAGCCTCTGCCTACCACTTCTAGAACCCATTTGTCTGAGGTAATTATGGGACCAATGATTCCAGAAATGTTGAAACTGACCTCCTGTGGGGAGCCTGAGCAGGACTGGGCAGGCGGGAAGAGAACACCTGCCAACCCATCACTGTGCAGATTTGGAGGGTGCACTGGCTTCTGTGGCTGGAGGGTCACCAGTACCCTACCCCTGCCCTTTTTGGGTCCCTTACTGGAGAACCTAGTCTTGGGTTGCATTACCCCTGCTGAGGTGTTGCTGCCTAGGCTGCTGTGATGGAAAGGGCTTCTTTTTCTGTTTCTGTCCTTTTTGGTCCTTCTGGGCCAAAGTCACAGAATTGAAGGTGGCATTGGACTTCTCACTTCTGGTCAGATGTCCATCTGCCCTGGATCCAAAGAGGTTGATGCTCAAGAAGGGAATATCAACTGAGTTATGCTGACTGTCCACCGTGAAGGTGGAAATCCTTAGCTAGGCCCAGGAATGCATCATAATGGCTTCTGCAATGGCATGGTTGCAAGATTTACCAATGTCCAAGGCAATCTGGAGCTGGTGTTTAGTCAGCACTTGACCTTAGTCTCTGATAATTTTTAACAGCAGCTGCTTGTCCGCAGGCAGGTGAGGGATGACCTTATGAAGCACTCCCGGTAGGGAGTGAATAAAATGAGCCTGCATTAGCACTTAACTTGCCTGATGGAGACCAAGTGAAGACACAGCATAGACCTTCTCGGCTGTGTGGTCAAGGTTTTTTGATTCCTTATCAGGGGGTTTGTTAATGTCACCGGTGTTTCTGAACATCCTGAACACAGACTCAGTGACCAGACCCTCGGCTGAGGGGTCAGTGGAGAAGCCAGAAAAAGAGCCAGTAGGGACCACATAGTTGTGGGTCATACAGGCAGAGGGTGACAGGAAGGATGCTGTATGCTTCCAAAGCTCCAGGGCCAGTCCAAGAATGGCCTCAGCCACAGGAAAGGCAACCCTTGGGTATTCATCTCTATCCAGGATGTCAGTGAAAGGGTACTTGGCCCTTTTCTGTGCTGGCTTCAAGGGAACATCCATGGACTCTGACATAAGATGGAGAAGGGCCCAAACAACACCAGCCCATGGTCAGTGGTCAGGTCTTTGACTGATTCACAGTCAAAAGTATGGGTTGTCTATGACTGCATTAAGAAGCCATCTGAGGACTTGTTGTGAATGATCCGTGGCCTCTTAACACCATGAACCACTCTGGAATCATCTAAGTGGAAGATCTCCATGGACAACTGGCCTGCCACATCAGTAGTCACATGGGAGACCTTTCAATGGGCTCCTCACAGCAGCTGCTGTCAAGGCAGTTCCACCTGCAGAGGTAGCAAGATGAATGTCAGGGACAGTTGTGTTGGTAGGACTGGTGTAGAATTGACTGGCACTTTCCATTCAACTGCTAGGGTGAAGGGTAGAGACATTCCCTGCCCTGCCAAGGTCCACTGCCACCAAAGGAGCGCCTCATGCAGCAGTGGAGCTTCTCCTAATCCAAATATGAGGAGGATGAGGAGTGTTGATGTTCAAGTTCAAGTTTATTGCAGAAAAGATTCCATTGAGCAAGCTCATTCACAAGGAGGTCCTGAGGCACATACACATACAGTTCGCAATTACATAGACAGGAGATATAAAATGTAGAACAAAGAAAAAATGTATAATACAAGAGGTATACACAATAGAAGTCCTTATGCTATATATGCAGTACATTCCAGCTTTAACCTTGCCCTAAATTATGCAACACATTTCAGCTTAATAAGTAGAGGGCCAGTTGGTACCTAGGAAGTTGACTTGGCGTTGGGGGCCTAGTAGCGCCTACATATGTCTTTTAATTTAGAGATAGCTAGTGTTTTGTAGGAGTTAATTGATACGATGCTGGTTAGCTTCAGCATGGCTTGTAGCTGGTTCCAAATGTTTGGAAGGGCGTATGAGACAGCTCTTTGGCCAGCTGTGGTACGTGTCCTGGGAACATCTAGTAGGATAAGGTCGGATTTCCTTAGGGAGTAGGCGCTATGCAAGATGTGTATGAGAGACATTAAATAGACAGGCAGTTTGTGGAGTAGTAATTTGAGGGTCCAAATGCCAGCATGCAGGAGGCGTCTGGTGGCAAGAGAGGTCCACCCAACTGCTGCATAAAGATCACAGTGGTGGGTCCTGTATGCAGTGTTAGTAATGAAGCGAAGAGCACGGTGATAGAGTACATCCAGTTCAGATAGGCTCAAGGTTGGGGAGGAGATAAAGATAATGTCTCCATAGTCAAGCAAGGGATGGTGATGCCTCCCAGTCAAGTGAGGTTGAGAATGTGAGGAATCCCTCAACCCTGACCATGAATGAGATCATGACCTGGACCTCGACCATCAGCCCAGAGGCCAATGTTGAGGGATACAACTGGAGGTACATTGTACACCACCAGCACTGGTTTCAGCTGCACAGCCCCTAGGGAGACTGCTCCTAACTGGATATGGTTGGGGACATGACCGCTCCTAGTCCTTCTGAGTGATGGCTGACAAGACTGAGTGCTGCAAATCAAGTCAATCTCGAACTCCTCTGACAACGGTTCGACAGGGTTGAAAAAATCTCACCTACTTGTTCGACTGCAGTCAAGGCCAATAAGCCCAATGGGGTTACCGTGGAGCTGGCAGCATGCCCCAAGACCAAAGAGTGCTTGGCCTAAGCCAAGTACTCGAGAGGTTTTGAGCAGTTAGGGAAATCATAGGAATGGAAAAAGCATGCTCATTCTCAGTCCCATGACTGATGGGGATTTTTTGTCTTTATGTACTGTGATGGGCAGGGCTCTCCCCGATAGTCTGGAGGCCCTGGTATCTCTCCTGGAGATCACCGGTGAAGAGCTCTTTGACACAAGCCCCAGACAGGAGGGTAACTGGTTAAAATGCTATTTCATGAATAGTGCAGTGAAAACGGCGCTTCACGAACAGCGTCTGCCTTGACAGCGACAGGAGTAGACTACTAAACTTTAATTACTGCTACCCCTGTCACTGTCAAGGCAGGGGAGGAAGAGGAGAAGTAATTAAAAAGTGAGGAGGCTGGCCAATCTGCTTCCATGGTGGCGAGGTCTAAGGCACAAGCAGCTTGGCCAGTACAGCTCGGGAGATCAAGGTTCTCCTGACGCTTTCAATTTTGCAATTTTGCCTTTCCCCCTGCTGTAGGTGCATTTTTGTTAAAAAGCCAGAAACAACCCCCCCCACACAAGTTTCTACTTTTCCCTGAGATCTATCCCCACTCGGAGTTGGTTATTTAAATACTAGTGAGTGCAGGGGCATAGCCCCCCGCATTAGGGGGTGCGGTGGGCAGAAACCCCCACAAAACTAAAGTGTACATTATGTTTTTTATCTATGGTAGTGGTCGTTGGTGTGGTTTCCGACAGGGATTGACTTGCAGTTACCTTTGGGCTTCAGTTCAGGGTCCCGGCCTACCGAGAAGAAGACAAGCTTGGTGAGATTCAAGCGGCAAAGGCAACATGGACTGGCAAACACCACAGCCTGAGACACTGTGCAATGCCCCCTGACAACAGAGGCATGACACATGTGGGTCCATCTGTGACATTTTCTGCTAGCATGTAATGTACCTCTTAAAACTGGAGCCCTGTTTAGAATCCTCACATTCCATTGATGTGTTTGATGATGAAAAAAAGAACCGAAAGTTTCCCACTGGAAATGAAGCAAGAAGAGTAAATTTAAAAAGTTTGCCAATGATACACTTAGAAACAGGACTACACCATGTGAAGCTGTGAAGAAGGATACCTGACTCTTCTGACAGAAAGGAAGATCTGGCATCACAGAGAAAGCCCAGGGATACACCAGCTGGATGGTGGCAGGAGCTTCTCTTAAAGACGTTCTGGCAAATCAGTCCTTAAAGGAAGCCTACTAACAGTGTGGATACATGAACCATATCCATATCCATATGCCTAGAAAATAAGCTTATCAAGTCAAAAATCACAGCTATTATTATATATTGTAATTATTAATTTAGATACCTGTGAAAAACTGTAGATTCCCAGTATTCTAGCGATTGACAAAGATGGTGCCGAAAATAAGTCTCCAATAATGCCTGCTATCTTTGGGTGTCTTTGGCAACTATAATTTGGAACCAGCCTCAGACCTCCAGATAGCAACTGAAATGTGCCCTCAGTGGCAATAGCATCTGTAGCACAAGTGTCATAAACTTTAAAACCCAGGGTGAGGTTAGGTAGAATGTGGTTGTTTAAGTTGATCTCCTGAATCGTAAAGATCACAGCCAAGGTATCCTGGTAGGACATCATATTAAAACTGCATTTAAAAATAAGAGAACATAAAAACCATTGCTGGATCCGTTTTTCTTTTTCTGTATATTATATAAAACATCTATAGATCATAAAGCATGATGTCTGCTGTTTCATGTTTATGAACACATTGTTTCCACAGTATTTCCTCTGTGTGTGTGTGTGTGTGTGTGTGTGTGTGTGTCAGCCTGGGAAAGGCTCTGAGGTTGGGGGTAGAGTATAAAGAGGATGACTGTACTACAGGCAACAAGGGAGCATGGGTTGGCAGCCTGCTGTAGTCAAGCAGCAATGGAGTAGTACAGAGAAGAAGATGGGGGTTGCTGCAGCATCATCTTCGGTGTTACGGCCTACATAACCCATATACAAATATTCAAATGTTTTGCTTAACGTTAATTGACTACTTGGTTTTCAACACACTTCTGTCAGCCCATAGCCAATCCATGGCATAACTTGAACCCAAATCCAGGTTTCTCAGAAATGAATGGACATTCATTTTTGGAACCAGTAAGGAGGCACTATAGTGTAGTGGTTAAGGGCACTGAGCTGTAGACCTGGGTTTGAATCCCATCGGACCCCACTTGCATACTGTATGACCCTGAGCAAGTTGCTTAACTTCCTTGTGCTCCAATGTCACACCTGGCAACAAGCTCTGGTTTAGTGTGCCTTTATTGGTTAAACAATTTCCCTTTCCCCTATCCCTTTCCAGAAGCCATTACTAACTGGGGCTATTGTACCAATGTTCAGTACTTTTCTTTTGCTTTTCAGCTTATTATAAACCTTATAAAAAATTGGGGCAAAATTGCATCACATCTGTCTCTCTCTCTCTCTCTCTCTCTCTCTCTCTCTCTTCTGTCTGTTCAATACTTCTGTCACAGCATGTCAGGCTTGTCAGTTGCGAAACAACATTGATTTTGGAACCAGCAGCATTCACCATAAGCATACTTTACCATCCTGCACTTTTGTATGAGATGTGGGGCCTTGCAGAGAGATGAAAAAGCTTTCCTGCTCTGGTCTGAATCGCAAAACAGCAGTTTCTACAATCAAACCCTGGTGAACTGGTTTGAATCTAATTGGAATGATGTGGATTTTACCTGGTTTGATGGTCCATGTTTAGGGTAATGAATTTTGGGAGGTTTGCACAGCTAGCTTGCAGTGAAGCAAACTTTATTATGTTTATGGGCAGAAAACCATAGTCAACATTATTATTATTAAGATGATGGTGATATACTACAAGTCTCAATGGCTGAGAGGGACCTGGGGGTGGTGGTGGATGTCAAGATGAACAACTCTGAGACTTGTAGGAGGGCAGCAGCCAAGGCCAACAGGATGCTGGGATGCATCGCTAGGGGGATCACCTCCAGAAGGAGGGAAGTGATACTCCCTCTGTATAACTGCTTGGTGAGGCCGCACCTGGAGTACTGCGTGCAGTTTGGAGACCGATAGCAGAAGGATATTAACCTCCTGGAGAGGGTCCAGAGGAGGGCAACCAAAATGATTTGGGGCTTGGGGGACAGGACCTATGAGGAGAGAGGCTCGAAGAGCTAAATATGTACACTTTGGAGAGAGAAGGGACCTGGGGACATGATGAGGTCTTCAGGTACATGAAGAGGGTAAATAGGGAGGAACAGTGAGGTGCTTTGAAGGAAGGAGGAGGGCCACTAGAGGGCATGGGTGGAAGCTGGAGGGGGGAAGATTCAGGGGAGAAAGGAGGAGGTGCTACTTCACTGAGAGGGTGGTAGAGCCATGGAATGCACTACCTAGGGGGCTGGTGGAGGCAGAGACAGTGGAGGGGTTCAAGAGGGGGTGGGACAGCTACAGGGGAAGGGTTCAGGAAGCAAAATCCAATGCAGCAAGAATATCCGGAACTGGGAAGGGAGAAGCCAGAGAAGGCGAGGGGGACAGCAAGGTCAGCACCCAGGGTGGGGACTGACCAAACGAGCAGACACGAAAGACCATTAGGCCTATTCTGCTGGCATTTTAGTATGTTAGTATATAATTTCTGGTTAGTTTATTAACTGGGCTGCCACCACTTTCAAATGCCATAATAACTGACTTTTGCTATAATACATGACTGGTTACTATGGCATAGCTGTTGTAACAAACTTACCCTTTGGGCCATATCAGCTTCTAAGGTAGTTTGGTCTAATTCACTTCTCCAGCTGCCACCACTTGATTATACCAGGAAAAATACCTCTCTCCTGCTCAGGAACTTGGAAGGTCAAACACAGTGATATTTGGTAGAGAGCACTTTGGGTTGTAGACTTTAAACTGAGATTATTCACTTTGCTCCAACAATTACCTTTGCAATAAGGATGCCCAGCTACAGGAGGGGTATCAAAGCTGCCTTAGCCTCCCCCCCCACCTTTCCCACCATCTGGCACTGTGGACAAGTCTGACAATAATCTACTACATCTGTGAGCACACTAGGCCAAAAGAAATTGTCGGTGAGTCACCTTTTTGTGTGGTTAATATCCAGGTGGCCTAAAAAAGGAATATCAAGGGCCAGGGACAAAAGCTGATTGCAGTAAGCTCGAGGGCCTACCAGCTGCTGGAGTACCTCTCCCCTCAGCCCCCTCTGTGGTGTACACTCCCTGTACAACAGCCCATTCTCCCAGTAAAGCAGCTTTTTACTCCCATGAGAGTCATCAGCACTATCAGCAATGTCTGTCAGTTTCTGTATGAAAGGATCAGTCAGCTGAGCTCTGTCCAGCTCCTCCTGTCTGATCCTCCCAAAAGCTGATTGCAGTAAGCTCGAGGGGCTACCAGCTGCTGAAATACCTCTCCCCTCAGCCCCCTCTGTAGTGTACACTCCCTGTACAACAACCCATTCTCCCAGTAAAGTAGCTTTTTACTCCCATGAGAGTCATCAGCACTATCAGCAATGTCTGTCAGTTTCTGTATGAAAGAATCAGTCAGCTGAGCTCTGCCCAGCTCCTCCTGTCTGATCCTCCCAATTCCCCTTCAGAAAGAAATCTGTTCATGGCTGAGTTCTCTTCAGTTTGCATCTGGGGCTCAGGACTGCTACTCCTAGCTAGCCCCTCACTCACACTAGCTGCTTTCTCAGCTGATGAGGAATGGGTTAGCATTGGCTGCATTGCCCCTTCCTACCCTCAGTAACTTGCTCTTTGTCCCTCAATCCCTGTGTTACTGTCCCATTAACCAGGATGGGGTGCATACATATGAAGGAGTTCAGTAGTACTGCAGTCTGTGAGCAGGATACTAACTGCTGGACACTGTGTTGATCACCCTCTCCCCCAGATTTTTGCCCTTTGTTCATATTGTTAGGGCAGTTATATGATAGGTGCCCCACTTTCTGACAAATATAATACTTCTTTGCCCCCCAGCTCCTTGTTACCCTTAGGGCCAGTGAGTTGTGTTTTGGGCTCAGGTGCAAGCTGATTTACTTTAGGCTGCCCTTCCTGGGTCCCCTTGAAACCATGTGTTGTCCTGACCCCCCCCCCATGGTTCCTATGCAGTGTGTGTGTGTGGTCTGCTGGCCATGTACAGATCAGCACCTCTGCGACCCCCTTCATGGAGCTGCATGCCTGGTCCAGTAACCATACATGCAAATCCTCAGGTACAATTTTAAGAACTTGTTCCCCTACAAATGAGTCTTTTATTTGCTCCACAGTTCCAACTCTAGCCCCATCCACCCAGTGGTCTAGATAGGTACACATTTAGACATGCAAATCTACATAACTGTCTCTTGGGCCCTTTCTTAATTCCCTGAATATTTGCTTATAAGCCTCAGGAGTTAGCTCAAAATTTTTCAATAACACCAGCTTGACTTCATCATAGTCCATACAGTCCTTATTGCCCATTTTAGCAAATGTGCAAAAGCCACGCAAGTAAGGAAGGGTGTAAGGGGGATCATCCACGAATCCCTGTCCAATTTAAACTGCAAACATACTCTGTCAAATGATTTTAAAAACAAATCTAGATCATCTCCCTCCTGGTATTGATGAAGCATTTTAGAATTAACTCATTGCCTCCACAGGACCTCTCTGAAGTTGCAGCACTTGTCTCCTGTATACTGTTAACAGTGACTCCTTCATATGGCTTCATATGGCTCTTCTAAGCTCTGAACCTTACTCCTGCTCTCTATTCACCCACTCCTGTACTGGTTCCTCCTAGTTGCCTACCGGCTCCAACCTCTATTGCTCTCAAAAACTGCCTGGAAATCTAGCTATTTCCTCTCTTCTAGCACTTATTCACTAGCTGTATGACTTATGACAGTTATTTGCACTTATATTCCTGTTTTGTTGCTACATATAGATTCCTGCAAATGTACTGTCATTGCTGAAAATTTTGTATAAGTGCGCTATGTCTGACTTCTACTTGTTCCCATGATGTTTTCTTGTATCTACTATTGTCTATATACCCTTTGTTGTACTCTCCCAGGTTATACCTGAAAATAGGCAGCTATGCTGTCTAGTGTACTTACCTGGTTAACAAAGTAGCACCATTAGAAAGGTAATGTTGTGTTGAACAACTTTGCTACTGACATTTTGTGTGTATCATGTTCGCTTTAGGAGTTATTCACATTTGTTTATGACATGGTGTGTATGGCAGACATTTTGTCCATCAAGAACCACCTAAGTACTTTGAAGAAAGCATACATTCTGGGTATCTCAGTCAGTATAAAACAAAAACCGAATTGAGCACAGCTGATCGCATAGCGAGATGGTGGGGTGCTGCCTGCCAGGGTGGGGGGACCACTAGACCACAATGTTTACGGAAGAAACCAGCCACACTTCAAAAGATTCATTATTTTGTCTTTTATCTTTTATTTTCAAATAGCAGATCCTTCTGGTACCCAGCGTTTCACCTGTAGGGCTTCCTCAGGGGAGAGGATAGGTTTGTAATCAATATTATATACAATTATTATACATGTATAGAAATCACATGTTATTTACTGTATTACACAATTTTAAGAACAATTCTATTACCTTACTTCCTTTTTGGACTTTATAAGTACATTTGTCTATACATGCTGCTCATTTTTCTCTTGCCAAATTCTAAATACACTACTGGTGTTGTCATTTACTCACAGCATAGTCCCTATGCTACAACTAATCAAATTTATAGTACACATCACAATTCATAACTTAATTGTAGATTCTTATACACATACAGTCTACTCTGTTGATCCAATTACTTGCCACATTCTACTAAGTTTAGATACCACTCATTAAAGGGGTAGAATTCATTCTATTTCAGTCTCTATATAGAACTCTTTAGTACATAACAGTGAGTCATACCTATTTTGTTGTCACTTGTTAAGGAATTCAATCAATTTTCTTGTTTTTTCAAATGTTTAAGGTTTTCTTAATATGATACAGACAAAGGCATGATTTTGTTGTGGGAAAAACTGGTTTATTTCAGTTAGATAACATACAATTCATCAGCTACAACTATCATTCATGCTGTAGTGGAATCCTGCTTGCCTCACTACTGCCATCTACTGCCAATTTGAAGCTTCGCAGCTTATTTAGAGACTGGCACTAATGCGAAATGTATGTATTTGTTTAGTTAACACTCATTTTTATCTATTTTATTACTATAACACAATTTCATGGTTTATAAAGGCAGCATACATGCGTTTTTCACATTTAGCATTTGTTTAGAGCTTCTAGTGTCTCACAGACCACTCTCCTCATTATGGACTTCCAATTTCTCATTGCTTCAAAGTAAGGCTTCAAGTTTGTTTGCTTCCTGCTGTATTCACTAATGCTTAGCAGTGCTATGTGCCATCCCTTTTATTTCTTGTTCTAAAATATATTTTCTTTTTTTCGTATTTCCCACAAAATGAGCACTTTTCTTGCTAGATACATTTTATAACCAGAACTTCTATGTGAAAACACATTTCTTTGCACACGGTTTCAACACAGTAAAGCCCATCATTCATTTCTTTATAAAACCAGTCTCAGTGCTACATTTTTCTATGGTTACTAAAGTTTACTGCTTGTCATTCTCAGTACTGCAATTTCTATCCATACCACATTTATGTGTTTGCTTATAAGGTCAGGTTTCTGCCCATTTTAACAACACTACAACACTGTTACATGCTTGATGCTAAGATACAGAAATGTTTCATTTTTCAACACGCATTTTCACGAGCATTTCTGATACCACATGGTCTCCTAAAAAGTTTAAAAAATAGCATTCTAATCACCAAAGGAGCAGGCAAGCAGGGAAGGAGGAGTAGGGGTGGGCATAAGGGGGGCTTCTGGGGGCTCAGATAGAGGCAGTACAGGAATGGGGGAGGCATAAGGGGGCTTCTGGGGACTCAGATAGAGGCAGTACAGGATGTAAGAAGGACCAAAGGGAATCACAGGAGATAGGGGTCAAAGGTCCAAAGCCTGCACAAAAGAGAAGGGATGGGGAGGAGCCCCAGTCAGAGGGATATAGACAGTGGGCATAGGGCACAAAAACAGATTCACAACACTAGTGCCACAAAATGGGGGTGAGTGTAAGGAAATTGAAGTTGAAGCGGACTCAGGGGGAACAGGAGAGACAAACACAAACGAAGGCTCAGTAGATGGGGGAGGAGAATGTCTCTTCAGCAGAGAACAAAGAGAATGTCAAAAGTAAAGACCAGGGCACAGGGGTGAGCTCACCCCAGAAAGGACAAACCGTCAAGAGAGGGGAGACAGTGAGTGCAGGTTTAGGGGGGCTTAAACAAGATAGATATGGAGAAGTGACCCGGGCACTGGGAATTTCAGTCAGGGCACAAGAAAGTGCAGGGCAAGTGGGGAGATAGAGCTCACGGATAAGGAGGCAGGGGAGGGTGGTTTTGCATAAAATGCCTGCAGGGGGCTGGGAGTGTGTAGAGAGAAGGGGGACATTAGTACTCGTGGAGATTCAAGGGGTAAAGAGGGAAGTGGGAATAGGGTAATTAATGGAATGCAAGGGATGGGGAAAACAACAGAAGAGAAATACAAGCAGAAGGTAACTAAGAGGAAAGAAGGGTCTTACTTACCGGGGACTCAATAATAAAAGGAATTAGATGGGAGGAGGGACAAAAGCAGTACAATATGGGTCGAGTGCTTGCCAGCTATGATGGCGGCGGAGGCCATTCACTATATCCCCTCCAAGGGGAAACAGCATAATGGGAAAACACACCTGATGATCAATCTAGGAACAAATGACCTGGTGGGGAATAGCTTGTTAGAGGTGCAGGCAAGATTTAGAGCACTTGCTAGGTACTGCAGCAGCCTGGGGTTCAATTCTGTAACTTTTTCAGAGGTGCTGCCCATACCAAGGGTGAGCACATAGAGGGGACTGAGGATAGAGGAATATAATAAATGGCTGAGGGGATGGTGTAAACAGATGGGGTATGGGTTAGTACGGGACTGGGGAACAACCTAGGGGGATGAGAGCCTATTTGCCCTGGATAGACTGCACCTGAATAAGGAGGGTACCACAGTACTAAGGTGCAAGTTAGGAGAGTTCACAGAACAAAACTATAATTTAAACTAAATTGGGGGGTGTTGGTAACAAATCCACACCGTGGGACAGGAGAAATGGGGGGCTACCAGCCTCCCCCAGGATGGAAAAAAACAGGGTAGAAGAGAGGGGAAGGAAACATGCACCAGGGGACAAAGAAAGGGGTTTAGCGAATGGAGAACCATGTGCACCAACACCAGGAGCCTAGGAAACAAGATCCCAGATTTAACAGTGGTCATGGCTGAGGTGGACCTGGATTTCATGGGAATCACGGAGGCATGAGGTCGTGATGGCTAGGATTGGTACGTGGAAATACCAGGGTATGCACTGTATAGGAAAGACAGAGTGGGAAGGAGAAGGGGAGGTTACCCTATGTGTGAAAGAACACATTAAGGCCACAGAATTGCAGGGTAGGTGGGGGGGACTGAGGGTTTGTGGGTATCATTGGACACGGGGAAGGGAGAAGCCATATGTACAGGGGTGGTATATAGGCCACCAGAGTAACAGGATGAAGTGGATAAGGCAATGATGAAGGAGAGCTAGAGGATGGCAAACAGAGAAGAGGTGCTGCAGATGGGGGACTTCAACTTGACGGACGTGGAATAGGGCACCCCATCAGCAGCATCCACCAGCAGCAGGGAAATCGTGGACTCCCTACAGGGAGCTCTCATGAAGCAGCTGGTAAGGGAACCAACCAGGAAGGGAGCAATCCTAGACTTGATTCTTATAAATGGGGAATGGGTGGGAGAGGTATCCATTGGGGAGAATCCTGGCACAAGTGACCACAGCACCGTTTAGTTCATGGTAAAAATGACTGCTGATGTTCATCAGGCCAGAGTGAAGGCACTAGATTTCAGGCATGCAGATTTTAAGAAAATGGGGGAATGCATTCAACAAGCATCGACAGGGTGGGGACTTAGGGATTAGGGATGGAGGAAATGAGGGGTACAATAAGTGAGGCAAAAGTGGAGGCCACTAGCCTCTGCGTCAGGAGGGTAAATAAAAATAGGAAGAAGAGGAAGCTGCTTTGGTTTAATGGAGAAGTGGCGGAGAAGGTCTGGGCAATGAGAAAGGCAGTTAGGAGGTATAAAATGACACAGAGGGAGGAGGAGGATAGGGCTATACACCAGGAGAAGCAGAAGGAAGCAGGTTTGGAGGTCAGGAGAGTGAAGCCAAGAATAGGAAAGACTAACCAACATGGTCAAGGAGCAGGATAAAACCTTCTTCCAGTATGTGAGTGAGAGGAGAAAGTCAAAGGAGGGGATCATCAGGCTGAAAAATGAAGAAAGGGGATTGGTGCAAGATGACTGTGGGAATGTGGAAATACTCAACAGCTATTTCTGCTCAGTGTTCATGGTAGAGAGGGATGGGGAGGTTAGGAAAATCAGGGCCAATTAGGTGGTGGTGGGGGTGTTGACTCCAGTCTGTTCCAGTTGGAGGAGGTCCTGAGGGATCTAGAGGGGTTGAAGGTGGAAAATGTATTTATTTATTTGAATTTTGGTAACTGGGTAGGGCCACTGAGATCATGCAGTCCCTTTTTCAGTGATGACCCAGGAGGAAATTACAGTACAATACAACATGACAGAATCAGTGTATTATAAAATACAAAGAATCAACAGTGCATTCAAGAGCTGTACAGAGACTTCAAGATAGTTAAATAGGCAATTTTACATATTACCTTGCTTATAGTCATTGGAGATAGTAATATAAATACAATTTAATATAATGGTATGGACATATTTACAATACACATGTTTACAAACACATGCACAACACACTGTTTTAACATCAGGAGAAATGTGTGCAAGCAGTGTATGGTAGAGAAGGCATCAGCAGAAGTGCATGCAAGCAGTCTATGGTAGAGGAGGTAGAGATTAGCCGAAACAGATACAGTGGTGGGGGGTTCGAGGAGATACGAGGTAAGCTCTTTTTTAAAAGAGTCAGGGTGGTGCAGGAGAGTAACAAAGAAGGAAGGGAAATCCAGGCAGAGGTGGCAGAGAAGGCAAACAAACTTTTGCCCAATAGATGCTTAGGTTTCAGGACAGCTAATAAGGGGAAAGAAGTTGACATAAGAGAGCGAGCGTAGGCTTTGTGATACATGATTCTCCTGAGACACGGTGGGCTGAAGAGATTAACTAGTTTGAACACAAAGCATAGTGTAAGGTTCTGTAGTCTTGAGTCATAGCTGTGCCACTGGAGAGAATACAGGGTGTCACAGTGGTGCTGTCTGGGATTAGCACCTAGGCAAAACTTCCAATTCTATGATAGATTTGACACAACTGAGTAAGGGATGAGGATTGATCTGAGAGTAGGAGTTGAGCTCCATATGACAGAATAGAGAGGAGAGAAGTGGAAGCAATTTTTTGACAGGAGCTAGCTGATAGTAGGGGGCAAAGACAGTATAAGAGACCTAGCTTTTAGTTTATTGCCTTAGTAAGCTGGAATACATGAAAATCTAGAGAAAAAGAGGCATTGAGGAGCATTCCAAGATATTTAAAAGTTTTAACTACTTCTATGATGTCTCCAGACTGTGAACAGATTTGGAGCAGACTGATTATTTTACCGGAGGCATTGTGGAATAACATGGCTTTGTTTTTTTTTTCGTATTCAAGATTAGGTGATTAGCTGAGAACCAAGTTTTGAGCATATTGAAGTCTGAGTTGAGACATTGGTTAAGCCTCTCTGTGTTGTTAAACGAATGGTATAAGATTGCATCATCTGCGTAAAGTTGTACTGCCACACCGCCACAGATGTTAGGGAGTTCATTAATAAAGAGCGAGAACAGTATCAGCCAAGAATTGAACCCTGCAGCATGCCATGCACAATAGGTCTGAGGGACGAGCAAGATCCAGACCATTTTACTCTTTGCGATCTACCAATGAGATAGTCCTTAAACCAGATAAGAGTTAGGCAGTCAAGGCCAAGTTGATGCAGTTTGCCAAACAGAAGATGATGGTTAATGAGATTGAAGCCTTTGTCAGGTCAACAAACACAGCACTAGTCACCAGGCCTTAATCGCTGGCTTTAAGGATATCCGCTGACACTTTAACCAGGGCTATGGTGGTGCTATGTTCCTTTCTAAAGCCATGCTGGCAATCTGTGAGGAGTTGGTGCATATCTAGGTAGGACTGCAACTGGTTGTACAAAATCCTTTCTTGAATCTTTGCCAGGGGACAGAAAATCGAGATAAGCCTATAGATTTTGATGGCGTGTGTACCAACCTTGTGAAGGGGGACCACAACAGACACTTTCCATAGGCTTGTCAAGACTTCAGACAAGAAAGACCTATTTAGGACACTGCAGACAGGTTCCACCAGTGCTCTAGCCCCAAGTTTGAGGAGCTTGGGTTCTAAAGTGTCATGGCCAGGGGAACTCTCCTCTTTGAGTTTTGATAATAACTTGCGAACTTCACCTGAGGTTGTGAGCTTTAGGTGGAAAGCAAGGCGCATGCCAAGGGCATCATGGGACCGAGTAGGGATGTAGAACTCAGGGGTGGGCACAAAGTGAGTTGTATACCTGTCTAGATCAGTGAAAAACTGATTGATTCCTTCTGCAATAGAAGGGGGGTCTTGAAGCAGGTCATCCCCGGACAGAACGCAGCTGGGACATTGGCTCGTTCTGCCTTTGAGCAAGGAATTTATTTGACTCAAGAATTCTTTAGGCTTGCAAAGGTTATCAGTTTGCAGGGAGTGGTAATAGGAATACATAGCACCCTGGATCCTATTTTTGCATTGGTTTCTCAGCTGAAGATAAGATAGCCAGTCAGAGCAAAGTTGGCTGAGTTTAAAGGACTTCCAAGCAGCATCGCATTTCTTCATAATGGACCTGATTTCTGTAGAAAGCCAAGGGGCTTTGATGCCCTTGGATCTGTGCTTAGTTAAGGGGGCATGTTTTTTGACTATGTCTTTAAAAATAGCCACAAGGTAATCCAGGGCATGGTCTAAGGTGGGGAGGTGAACAATGGGGCTCCAATCAGTAGTACTCATTGTCATTACAAAGTAATCCAGGTTAAAATGTGACTTGTTTCTAGTTTCATGGATTAAAGCAGGGGGAGAAAAAGTTGTTGTGCCACACGCTGTAGACAGGGAAATGGTTGTTAATGCAGTCTGGCAGTACCCCGGCTACCTTGATCCTGTGGGGGCAAATAGAAACAATCCAATCTAATTGTTGAGGTACCTGTCTTGGATTTACATTATGTGGACTCAGTGATGTGTTGGGTGAGATTATGGTCGGAGATGATAGTGTGTGCTTTGCTTTTGTGAGGGGATAGCCAGTCATTGTTAAAGTCCCCACAGATAGCTGTATTGTGAGGGGGAAGATCAAACAGGGAGGACATGAGGGGGTGTAGGTCTTTGGTGGCATCGTTTGGAGGGTGATAAATACAGCCAATTAAGAGTTTCTTGACATTGCCAATTATCAGTGAAATAAAAAGAGATTCATCAGTGGAGGGCATATCAATTGGTTGGGGGACTACAGTAACATGAAACTTTGATTTAACATAGAAAAGTATTACACCACACTTTTTACCAACATGGTCTTTCCTATAACATGAATAACCATGAAGATCAACCTCATGTTGCTGTATTTGGGGCCTCAGCCATGTTTCAGTTATTCCAAGGATGTCAGGATTATGCTTAACAGCCCATACCTGGACCTCAGTGATTTTTGGATGGAGACTTCGAAAATTTAGATGAATGATTTTGACTCCCTTTTTATGTGGTGGCATATGTGAGGTCGAGTGGGACGATGTAAATAGTGGTTCGATGTCACTTGCTTGAAGTAGGAGTAGAGATAAATGAAAAAGTGTGAAAAGCTTAAATGAGTATAAGCCAGTAGGGGATAGGTTAATCCTACATATGGAGAGTAGTATTGACCGAGTGCAGATCCCAAGGAAGTAAGCATCTTTTTTGCCATGCAAAGGATGTAATGAAGGGGATGGGAATCAGTGTAGAAAGAATTAAGGTGGGGATGAGTAGGACTGTGTGTTGTGGGATAAGGCAATGAGCGAGGAGTTTGTCTAGTAATGTGAAGGATATAATGAACAGCAATAAAATAGCAATTCCTTGTCTAGCCATGATAAAACTTGAACTGTGAGATGCCTGGAGTCCTGAGATGAAGAAGAAGACACAGAGTTCTAGACTTTTAAATGAATTATCCTATACCTACAACACTAGGTAGAAGGTAAAATATACACCAGGTATAGGATAATATAAATAAGGCTCACAAGAGCAAACAACACCATTGAAAGATCTTAAGGTAAAAATTCAGTGGGATGTTTCATAGAGGAGGATTAACCTAGAGTGAGGTATTCAGAGCCTATCAGAATATGTAAGACTCAAACATACGCCTTCCGGTTGAGAGGGAAAAAAACATGCAAATGGGAGTACAGGGACTTAGCAATCACATGACTTAACTCTAGCTATAAAAGAAAGACCAGCCATGGGTGGGTGTGGTGGGGAAGGGGGGGAAGTCACCACATAGTGGCATTGGCAATGCAGCTCCAGGTGCAAGTCAGCTCCTCTGTACAAATAGCAGGTGACCAATCCTCTGTTCTCCTTACTGCATCTAGGTAAGCCCCGGGGGGGATGTTTGTTAAAGGACTTCAGAAAAGCTTCAGCCTAAAGCTGTTCTCAGGTGAACACCTGCTAATATTAGCAGAGGGGCTTGATTTAAAGATGAGCTGAGGAGCTCATTTTCAACACTGAAGAGCAGCTTTTCTAACTAAAGGTTGTAACATTAGGAGCTCACTTTCTATCAGACAAACTTTACCATTAGGAGCACAAAAGTTTTAGACAAGAAATCTACACCACAGAGGAGATTTGAATAAGAGATTTTTTTTGTACTTTTTTTAAACAGGAAACTTTACAGGAGGTTGTGTAATATAAGCTATTAAATGAGCTCTGGTGAGTATTATCAAGTCCTGAGTGAAAGCCTCAGGTGGTCGGAGCCAGTAGAGGTCTAAAAGAAATAAATTTAACAAAACAGACTAAAGTATATAATTAAAAGTCCATCACAATCACTACCAAAGTATTTATTTAGTTATTAATTTTTGTTGACCGGGTAAGTGCACTAGACAAATTCTGCTTATTTTCAGGCACAGCCTGGTGGAGGGGGGTACAGATGAATGCCAACTGACCTTGAACCAGATTAAGCTGTTGGTTGTATTTTTTGTGAATGGGGCAGTAGCACTATGCTGCAACCTAGGATTAATAAACAGTTTGCAGACTAGTCGAATGTGGTGCCACCTTGGAAAAGGCACCAAGTTCAAAAAATCAAGTTAAAGAGTAACCACCAAGTCCATTCTGGTGCATACTTGAAGTTTTCTGCAGGGGGGCGGGAGCTAGCCCAGTGGCTCCAGCTACAATCCAAGGTACCCCAGGGGCTGGGAGGGACTGTGGAGAGAAAGGGGTAGAGGTTATAAGCTGTAAGACTAAAGGGAGGGCTAAAAGTAACAAAGGGTTGGGAGGGGATAAGGTGATGGGGCTGGATGGGGTGCACCCCAGGGTACTGAGGGAGCTTAGTAAAGTACTAGCAGTACCTCTGACCAGTCCCTTCAATAAATCCTTGGAATCAGGGAAGGTCCCTGATGACTGGAGATGGGTGGATGTGGTCCCCTTTCATAAGGGGGAGAGGACAAGGAGGAGGCAGGCAATTATAGACCAGTGAGCTTAACATTGGTGGTGGTCAAGCTTATGGAGAAACTGCTAAAGAAGAGAATCACAAGCAACTTAGGAGACAATGGCCTACAGGACCGGCAGCAGCATGGTTTCCCTGAGGAAAGATTGTGTCAAATGAACTTAATTGAGTTCTTTGACTTGGTCATTAAGGTACTGGATTGGGGGGGAGTTCTGTGGATGTTACATACCTCTACCTCAAGAAGGCGTCTGAGTCTGTGCCACACAGGAGACTATTGCAGAAAATGAGATGTCTTGGGTTGGGGCCAGTAGTGGTTAGGTGGGTACGGAACTGGGGGACAGAAGGCAGAGGGTAAATGTTAATGGGGTACCTGCAATGGAGGGTATGGTCACCAGTGTGGTACTTCAGGGGTCAGAGCTGGGGCCACTCCTTTTTAATATATTTATAGGGGACATAGCAGAGGGGCGGAGGGGTTAGAGGGAAGAGTAGGTCTATTCATGGATGACACAAAGGTCTGCAATAGAGTGGATACACCTGAGGGGGTTGAGAGTATGCGCAGGGATCTGGAAAAACTGGACGAATGGTCCAGGGAGTGGCAATTGTCCTTCAGTACAAAAAAGTGCAAGATCATACACTTAGGCAAGAGAAACCAGGGTGCATAATATTTGATGGGGTGGTATGCCCTGGAGGTTACCAAGCTGGAAAGGGACCTTATTATAACCATTTCGTGGGACCTGAAGGTGAAAAGGCAATATGAGGAGGTGGATGTCAGGGCTAGTAGGATGCTGGTTGTATCGGTAGTGGAATATCTAGCAAGAAGAGGGAGGTCATAATACCATTGTACAGGCAGCTTGTCAGGCCACATCTTGAGTATGGAGTCCAGTTCTGGAGGCCGTACTGCAAGAAGAATGTGGATAGAGTGGAGTGCGTCCCGAGAGGGTGACAAAAATGGTGAAAGGCCTCAGTCATTTGTCATACGAGGAATGGCTGATGGACCTAAACATGTACTCCCTAGAACAAAGAAAGGAAAGGGGGGGACATGATTGAGTCTTTCAAATATATTAAGGGTATTAACGGAGTGACAGTAGGGAACATCTCCCAGCTAAAGGAGCAATCGAAAACAAGGGGGCATGATATGCAGATAGTAGAGGGGAGGTTCATAGGAAAAATTTGAAAATTCTACTTGATGGTGAGTGTGGTGCATAGCTGGAACAGACTCCCACAGGAGGTGGTGTGGGCAAGAACTGTGGGGGGGGATTCAAGAGAATGTGGGATAGACACAAAGGTCTTTTAGATCCGAGGGGGGGTAGGAAATAGCAAAGTCCTTGCAACTAGCTAGGCAGACTGGGAGGGCCTGGCAATCCTTTTCTGCCATTACATTCTCTGTTTCTATGAAAAGGACTATTTGTTGTAGCTGAGGATATCAGCAGTAGCATAACTTACCAATTTTCAGAGGTTTTCTATGTTTGCAGTCAGGGCAGACTAAGAGATCTGCTCATCTCGGCTGCCATTTTAACTACCAAACAGGAAGGGCAGACATGCTAGTAGCCAATCAGCCACCTCCTACCAGGCATATGACTATGAGTCAGCCCCTAGCAGGTGTGGCAGATCCCTACAGCACTCTTGGTTGCAGAGCACCATGAGCCAGGCCTTGACTCCTCTGACTTCCCACTGTTACTTCAATTATGATTTTATTTATTAGATTTTGAATTATCTTTTTGTATATGTTCTTTTGAGTAATTTTAATGATTATTTATAACATTGACTTTTGTCATTATTCTCTACTATGAGATATTCAGGAAAACATTTTTTTATATTGCACCAATTTGTATGATACAAAATCTTTTAAAAGTGACTTAAGGGTGTCTGATGTCATGTGTGGTTTTCTGCCCCCTGACCATTCCAAGAATGTCTATGGGGGGTCTAAATCACCCCAAAACAAACCACTCCATATTGAGAGATGCGAATGTTTGTAACTAAGTTACTTAACCATTTCTTACATTATATGCTCTAAATAGAATATATAGTGTCATCTTTATGTTTCACTGCTTATTTCTTCTCTAGTTCAATGCTTTTCAATGAGATTTATGTCTCAGTCATCTATATCCATACATTCTCTAGTCTGTGTGAGGGTGACATCATTGCAGAGGATGTGTGAGTATCACACCATGGGGGCTGTCATCGGGTGGGGGGGCAAGTGTATTGGAGACTGAGAGGCATGACTTCCTCTTTATTAGTGATTCATCTTGTTAGTGTTATTATGTCTTGCTGATGTTCACATTTTCAGAATGTGCTTATACTATCAATCTTCCAACTATTTATTTTTATTTTTTGTTTCACTTCTTCCAACAGACCGACCAATTAATGTCCTCATTTAATCCCCATCTATCACTCAAGGTGTTCAGGGTATTGATTCAGTACATCTCACAGTTTTCTAGCTGTTTATTCCAATCCCCTTCTCATTGGCATCTCAGCTGTCTCAGTTTCACAGAATTTTAGGCTCAAGACAGGGTTTAGCTTTGCAAAAATAGCATGCTAATGCTGATGTCCTGAAGCCAGTCCTAATATTGTTTTTGTACTCAGTGATCCTATATTTTAATTGCCTCAAATAAATAAAATCAAAACTGATGTAACAGTGGGAGTTCAGAGGGGTCAAGGTGTGGCTCATGGTTGCTCTGCAATCAAGAGTGCTGTAGGGATCTGCCACACCTGCTAGGGGGTGACTCAAAGTCACATGCCTGGTAGGAGGTGGCTGATTGGCTACTAGCATGTTTGCCTTCCGTGTCTTGTAGTTAAAATGGCAGCCAAGATGAGTAGATCTCTTAGTCTGCCCTGACTGCCAAACATAGAAAACCTCTAGGGTAAGTTGCACTACCACTGATATTCCCAGCTGCAACACACAGTCCTTTTCAGTACAGTTAATGATTAGAATTATATTTTTTTTACTTTTTAGGAGACAATGTGGTACCAGAAATGCTTGTGAAAATGCATGTTGAAAAATGAAACATTTCCATATCTTAACGACAGATATGTAACAGTGTTGCAGTGTTGCTAAAATGATCAGAAACCTGACCATAAGAAAACACATAAATGTGATACGGATAGAAAGTGCAGTGCTGAAAATGGCAAGTGGTAAACTTTAGTAACCAGAGAAAATGGTAGCACTGAGACTGGTTTTATAAGGAAATGAATAATAGGCTTTTCTGTGTTGAAATCATGTGAAAAGAAATGTGTTTTCACATAGAAGTTCTGGTTATAAAATGTATCTAGCAAGAAAAGTGCTAATTTTGTTGGAAATGCAAAAAAAGAAAATATATTTTAGAAAAGGAAATATAAGGGACGTTACATAGCACTGCTAAGCATTAGTGAATACAGCAGGATGCAAACAAACTCGAAGCCTTACTTTGAAGCAAATAAAAAATTAGAAGACCATAATGAAGAGAGTGGTCTACAGAGATGTGCGAAATTACAAAATTTTGTTACACAAAGTATTTTGTGAAATTTGTACATATTTCATGGGTGTGAAATGCAAAATTTCACCCAGAAAATATTAAATTTTTCCAGTGGCACAGCAAAGTTTTGGCAAAATGTTGCTGTTTCGGCCAAAATTGTGCATTTCGCAGTGAAATTCCATGATTCTAGCTTTAAATTTGTGCACTGATCCCAATGCACTGCTACCAGTTTGTGACCAACTTACACTTTGGGCCATACCACTTTCTACTGCAGTTTCTTCTAATTCACTTTTCTGGCTACCCCAACCTGGTTATACCAGGAAAATAACTTTGTCTTGCTGATGGACTTGGAAGATCAAAAACAGTGATATCTGGTAGAGTGCACTTTGGATGGTGGACTTTAAACAGAGATTATTCACTTTCCCCAGCGGAAATACTGAAAGTACATTTGCAATAAGGATGCTCACCCACTGGTACTATAAAAATAGATTTTTACTACTAAATACTACAGATATTACAAGCATGATATGTACAGCAAACCAAAAAGATATACACATTTACAGAAAAGGAAAATCAAACAGTTTGAACAGACAGATGACTGATAGAATAAAGTCACAATCTAGTCTCACACTAGGATCTATATTTACCTGCCAGTTAACCTGAGAGAACATTCACTAAGACTGTTTTTTCCTCACCCAGATAAGCTAGTTATAAAGCAGGGCTTTATGTCCTTTTGGGGACACTCACTAAGAAAAAACCCAATGTCCTCTTCAAAGGTTGTAGGAAGTGAGAGAGAGAGAGAGTGTTGGGCTTCAACTCTCTATTTCTGTCCACAGAGCAGACCACCTAGCTTTTAGTTTATTGCCTTAGTAAGCTGTAATACATGAAGATCTAGAGAAAAAGAGGCATTGAGGAGCATTCCAAGATATTTAAAGGTTTTAACTACTTCTATGATGTCTCAAGACTGTGAACAGATTTGGAGCAGACTGATTATTTTACGGGAGGCATTGTGGAATAGCATGGCTTTGTTTTTTTTCGTATTCAAGATTAGGTGATTAGCTGAGAACCAAGTTTTGAGCATATTGAAGTCTGAGTTGAGACATTGGTTAAGCCTCTCTATGTTGTTAAACGAATGGTATAAGATTGCATCATCTGCGTAAAGTTGTACTGCCACACCGCCACAGATGTTAGGGAGTTCATTAATAAAGAGCGAGAACAGTATCAGCCAAGAATTGAACCCTGCAGCATGCCATGCACAATAGGTCTGAGGGACGAGCAAGATCCAGGCCATTTTACTCTTTGTGATCTACCAATGAGATAGTCCTTAAACCAGATAAGAGTTAGGCAGTCAAGGCCAAGTTGATGCAGTTTACCAAACAGAAGATGATGGTTAATGAGATTGAAGCCTTTGTCAGGTCAACAAACACAGCACCAGTCACCAGGCCTTAATCGCTGGCTTTAAGGATATCCACCGACACTTTAACCAGGGCTATGGTGGTGCTATGTTCCTTTCTAAAGCCATGCTGGCAATCTGTGAGGAGTTGATGCGTATATAGGTAGGACTGCAACTGGTTGTACAAAATCCTTTCTTGAATCTTAGCCAGGGGACACAGCCTATAGATTTTGATGGTGTGTGTACCAACCTTGTGAAGGGGGACCACAACAGACACTTTCCATAGGCTTATCATGACTTCAGACAAGAAAGACCTATTTAAAAGACTGCAGACAGGTTCCACCAGTGCTGTAGCCCCAAGTTTGAGGAGCTTGGGTTCTAAAGTGTCATAGCCAGGGGAACTCTCCTCTTTGAGTTTTGATAATAACTTGCGAACTTCACCTGAGGTTGTGAGCTTTAGGTGGAAAGCAAGGCGAGTACTAAGGGCATCATGGGACCGAATAGGGATGTAGAACTCAGGGGTGGGCACAAGGTGAGTTGTAGACCTGTCTAAATCAGTGAAAAACTTATTGATTCCTTCTGCAATAGAAGGGGGTCTTGAAGCAGGTCATCCCCGGACAGAACGCAGCTGGGACAATGGCTCATTCTGCCTTTGAGCAAGGAATTTATTTGACTCAAGAATTCTTTAGGCTTGCAAAGGTTATCAGTTTGCAGGGAGTGGTAATAGGAATACTTAGCACCCTGGATCCTATTTTTGCATTGGTTTCTCAGCTGAAGATAAGATAGCCAGTCAGAGCAAAGTTGGCTGAGTTTAAAGGACTTCCAAGCAGCATCGCATTTCTTCATAATGGACCTGATTTCTGTAGAAAGCCAAGGGGCTTTAATGCCCTTGGATCTGCGCTTAGTTAGGGGGCATGTTTTTTGACTATGTCTTTAAAAATAGCGACAAAGTAATCCAGGGCGTGGTCTAAGGTGGGGACAGACCTCTCAACTGTCCCTGATTTTCAGGGACGTCCCTGATTTTGCCTCAAAATTTTACTCTGTCCCTCCTAAAAATGATGTTTCCATGACCAAACAATGAGGGTTGTAACTACAAAATAATATCAGAAATTAAAGTTACAGACTTGTTCTTCCTTAGAAAATGTATTTTACACCAAGGCCCTTATTTTACCAGCTTCCTGAGTGGATATCACCAATTTTAAAGATGTGTCCCTGATTTTAGTCCTTTGTCCCTGATTTTTTTAGACCTTGTCCCTGATTTTATGAGGCAGGAGGTTGAGAGGTATGGGTGGGGAGGTGAAAAATGGGGCTTCAATCAGTGGTACTAATTGTCATTACAAAGTAATCCATGTTAAAATGAGACATATTTCTAGTTTCATGGATTAAAGCAGGAGAGAAAAATTGTTGCGCCACATGCAGTAGACAGGGAAATGGTCGTTAATGCAGTCCGGCAGTACCCCGGCTACCTTGATCCTGTGGGGGCAAATAGAAACAAGTCAATCTAATTGTTGTGGTACCTGTCTTGGACTTACATTATGTGGACGCAGTGATGTGTTGGGTGAGATTATGGTCGGAGACGATAGTGTGTGCTTTGTTTTTGTGAGGGGATAGCCAGTCATTGTTAAAGTCCCCACACATAGCTGTATTGTGAGGAGGAAGATCAAACAGGGGGGACATGAGGGGGTGTAGGTCTTTGGTGGCATCATTTGGAGGGTGATAAATACAGCCAATTAAGAGTTTCTTGACATTGTCATGTGTCAGTGAAATAAAGAGAGATTCATTAGTGGAGGGCATATCAATCGGTGGGGGGACTACAGTGACATGAAACTTTGATTTAACATGGAATAGTATTCCACCACACTTTTTACGAACATGGACCTTCCTATAACATGAATAACCATGAAGATCAACCTCATGTTGCTGCATTTGGGGCCTCAGCCATGTTTCAGTATTTCCAAGGATGTCAGGATTATGCTTAACAGCCCATACCTGGACCTCAGTGATTTTTGGATGAAGACTTTGTAAATTTAGATGAATGATTTTGACTCCCTTTATTTGTGGTGGCATATGTGAGATTGAGGGGGACAACGTAAATAGTGGTTCAATGTCACCTGCTTGAAGTAGGAGTAGAGATAGATGAAAAAGTGTGTAAAGCTTAAATGAGTACAAGCCAGTAGGGGATAGGTTAATCCTACATATGGAGAGTAGTGTTGACCGAGTGCAGATCCCAAGGATGTAAGCATCTTTTTTGTCATGAAAAGGATGTAATGAAGAGGATGGGAATTAGTGCAGAAAGAATTAAGGTGGGGAGGAGTAGGACTGTGTGTCGTGGGATAATGAGATAAGGCAGTGAGCGAGGAGTTTGTCTAGTAATGTGAAGGATATAATGAACAGCAATAAAATAGCAATTCCTTGTCTAGCCATGATAAAACTTCAACTGTGAGATGCCCGGAGTCCTGAGATGAAGGAGAAGGCACAGAGTTGTAGACTTTTAAATGAATTATCCTATACTTACAACACTAGGTAGAAGGTAAAATATACACCAGGCACAGGATAACATAAATAAGGCTCACAAGAGCAAACAACACCTTTGAAAGATCTTAAGGTAAAAATTCAGTGGGATGTTTCATAGAGGAGGATTAACCTAGAGTGAGGTATTCAGAGCCTATCAGAATGTGCAAGACTCAAACATATGCCTTCCGGTTGAGAGAGAAAAAAACATGCAAATGGGAGTACAGGGACTTAGCAATCACATGACTTAACTCTAGCTATAAAAGAAAGGTCTGCTAAGGGTGGGTGTGGTGGGGGGGGGAAGCTGCCACATAGTGGCAGTGGGAATGCAGCTCCAGGTGCAGGTCAGCTCCTCTGTACAAATAGCAGGTGACCAATCCTCTGTTCTCCTTACTGCATCTAGGTACGCCCCGGGGGGGGGGGGAGTTTGTTAAAGGACTTCAGAAAAGCTTCAGCCTAAAGCTGTTCTCAGGTGAACACCTGCTAATATTAGCAGAGAGGCTTGATTTAAACATGAGCTGAGGAGCTCATTTTCATCACTGAAGAGCAGCTTTTCTAACTAAAGAGTGTAACATTAGGAGCTCGCTTTCTGTCAGACAAACTTTACCATTAGGAGCACAAAGGTTTTAGACAAGAAATCTACAGTACAGAGGAGATTTGAGTAAGAGATTTCTTTTTTTTTTAACAGGAAACTTTACAGGAGGTTATGTAATATAAGCTATTAAATGAGCTCTGGTGAGTATTATCAAGTCCTGAGTGAAAGCCTCAGGTGGTCGGAGCCAGTAGAGGTCTAAAAGAAATAAATTTAACAAAACAGGCTAAAGTTTATAATTAAAAGTCTGTCGGAACGACTACCGAAGTATTTATTTAGTTATTCATTTTTGTTGACCGGGTAAGTGCACTAGACAAATTCTGCCTATTTTCAGGCACAACTTGGTGGAGGGAGGGTACAGATGAATGCCAACTGACCTTGAACCAGATTAAGCTGTTGGTTGTATTTTTAGTGAACAGGGCAGTAGCACTATGCTGCAACCTAGGATTAATAAATGGTTTGCAGGCTCCACACTTGAATGTGGCACCGCCTTGGAAAAGGCACCAAGTTCAAAAAATCAAGTCAAAGAGTAACCACCAAGTCCATTCTGGTGCATACCTGAAGTTTTCTGCAGGGGGGCAGGAGCTAGCCCAGTGGCTCCAGCCACAATCCAAGGTACCCCTGGGGCTGGGAGGGACTGTGGAGTGAAAGGGGTAGAGGTTATTAGCTGTAAGAGTAAGGGGAGGGCTACAAGTAACAAAGGGGTGGGAGGGAATAAGGTGATGGGGCTGGATGGGGTGCACCCCAGGGTACTGAGGGAGCTAAGTAAAGTACTAGCACTACCTCTGACCAGCCCCTTCAATAAATCCTTGGAATCAGGGAAGGTCCCTGATGACTGGAGATGGGTGGATGTGGTCCCCTTTCATAAGGGAGGGAGGACAAGGAGGAGGCAGGCAATTATAGACCAGTGAGCTTAACACTGGTGGTGGTCAAGTTTATGGAGAAACTGCTAAAGAAGAGAATCACAAGCTACTTAGGAGACAATGGCCTACAGGACCAGCAGCAGCATGGTTTCCCTGAGGAAAGGTTGTATCAAATGAACTTGATTGAGTTCTTTGACTTGGTCATTAGGGTATTGGATCGGGGGGGGGAGGTTCTGTGGATGTTACATACCTCGACCTCAAGAAGACGTCTGAATCTGTGCCACACAGGAGACTACTGCACAAACTGAGATGTCTTGGGTTGGGGCCAGTAGTGGTTAGGTGGGTACAGAACTGGGGGACAGAAGGCAGAGGGTAAATGTTAATGGGGTACCTTCAATGGAGGCTATGGTCACCAGTGGGGTACCTCAGGGGTCAGTGCTGGGGCCACTCCTTTTTAATATATTTATAGGGGACATAGCGGAGGGGCGGTGGAGTTAGATGGAAGAGTAGGTCTATCCACAGATGACACAAAGGTCTGCAATAGAGTGGATACACCTGAGGGGGTTGAGAGTATGTGCAGGGATCTGAAGAAACTGGAGGAATGGTCCAGGGAGTGGCAATTGTCCTTCAACACAAAAAAGTGCAAGATCATACACTTAGGCAAGAGAAACCAGGGTGCGGAATATTGGATGGGGTTGCATGCCCTGGAGGTTACCAAACTGGAAAGGGACCTTGGAATAATCATTTCATGGAACCTGAAGGTGACAAGGCAATATGAGAAGATGGTGGAAAGGGCCAGTAGGATGCTGGGTTGTATCGGTAGGGGAATAACTAGCAGGAAGAGGGAGGTCATAATGCCATTGTATAGGCAGCTTCTCAGACCACATCTTCAGTATGGAGTCCAGTTCTGGAAGCCATACTGCAAGAAGGATGTGGATAGAGTAGAGTATGTACAGAGAGGGTCACAAAAATGGTGAAAGGCTTCAGTCAATTGTCATATGAGGAATTTCTGATGTACCTAAACATGTACTCCCTAGAACAAAGAAAGGAAAGGGGGGGGACATTATTGAGACTTTCAAATATATTAAGGGTATTAACAGGGTGACTGTAGGGAACATCTCCCAGCTAAAGGAGCAATCGAAAACAAGGGGTCATGATATTCAGATAGTAGGGGGGAGGTTCAGAGGAAAAATTTGAAAATTCTACTTCATGGCGAGTGTGGTGGATAACTGGAACTGACTCCCAGAGGAGGTGGTATGGGCAAGAACTGTGGGGGGATTCAAGAGAATGTGGGATAGACACAAGGGTCTTTTAGATCTGGGGGGACAGTAGGAAATAGCAACGCCCTAGTAACTTGCTAGGCAGACTGGGAGGGCCTGGCAGTCCTTTTCTGCCATTACATTCTATGTTTCTCTGTAAAGGACTGTGTGTTGTAGCTGAGGATATCAGTGGTAGTGCAACTTACCAGTTTCAGAGGTTTTCTATGTTTGGCAGTCAGGGCAGACTAAGAGATCTGCTCATCTCGGCTGCCATTTTAACTACCAGACAGGAAGGGCAGACATGCTAGTAGCCAATCAGCCACCTCCTACCAGGCATATGAGTATGAGTCACCCCCTAGCAGGTGTGGCAGATCCCTACAGCACTCTTGGTTGCAGAGCACCATGAGCCACACCTTGACTCGTCTGACTTCCCGCTGTTACTTCAATTATGATTTTATTTATTAGATTTTGAATTATCTCTTTGTATATGTTCTTTTGAGTAATTTTAATGATTATTTATAACATTGACTTTCGTCATTATTCTCCACTATGAGATATTCAGGAAAAAAATGTTTTATATTGCACCAATTTGTATGATACAAAATCTTTTAAAAGTGACTTAAGGGTGTCTGATGTCATGTGTGGCTTTCTGCTCCCTGACCATTCCAAGAATGTCTAATGGGGGGGTCTAAAGCACCCCAAAACAAACCACTCCATATTGGGATATGCGAATGTTTGTAACTAAGTTATTTAACCATTTCTTACATTATATGCTCTAAATAGAATGTATAGTGTCACCTTTATGTTTCACGTTATTTATTTCTCTAGTTCAATGCTTTTCAACTAGATTTATGTCTCAGTAATCTATATCCATATATTCTCTAGTCTATGTGAGGGTGAAGTCATTGCAGAGGAATGTGTGAGTATCACACTATGGGGGCTGTCATCAGGTGGGGGGCAAGTGTATTGGAGACTGAGAGGCATGACTTCCTCTTTATTAGTGATTCATCTTGATAGTGTTATTATGTCTTGCTGATGTTCACCATACCTCTCAAGTGTCCCTGATTTTCAGGGATGTCCCTGATTTTGCCCCAGAATGTTACTCTGTCCCCCCTAAAATTTGTATTTTTGTGGCTAAACAGCGGGGACATTAAGCACAAAACAATGTCAAGCATTAAAGTTACAGACTTGTTCTTCTTTAGAAAATGCATTTTGCACTAAGCTCCATATTCTACCAGCTTTCTGGGTGGATATCTCTAATTTTGAAGATGTGTCCCTGATTTGGGTCCTTTGTCCTTGATTTTTTGAAGCCTTGTCCCTGATTTATGAGGCAGGAGGTTGAGAGGTATGATGTTCACATTTTCAGGATGTTCTTATACTATCAATCTTCCAACTATTTATTTTTATTTTTTGTTTCACCTCTTCCAACAGACTGACCAATTAATGTCCTCATTTAATCCCCATCTAACACTCAAGGTGTTCAGGGTATTGATCCAGTACATCTCACAGTTTTCTAGCTGTTTATTCCAATCCCCTTCTCATTGGCATCTCAGCTTTCTGAGTTCCACAGAATTTTAGGCTCAAGACAGTGTTTAGCATACCTCTCAACTGTACCACATTAAGAGGAACATTTCTCATTTTACTTTACAAAAGCTCCCTGTTCCACATTGTGAGGACTTGTCCCACATTCAGTGTCAACATTTTAAAGCATAAATCTTTAGTAAATGTTGCAAAAAATATATTATTCAATTAATAACAGACTTTCTGAACATAAATGCAAACATTTTAACAGCGTTCTGAGCTTCTTAGGTAAAGATTTGATTAAGTGTTCCACATTTTTCTCATTTGTTCCACATTTTGAGAGGCAATGTTGCACATTTGGGGACAAAAGGTTGAGAGGTATGGTGTTTAGCTTTGCAAAAATAGCATGCTACTGCTGATGTCCTGAAGCCAGTCCTAATATTGTTTTTGTGCTCAGTGATCCTATAATTTAATTGCCTCAAATAAATAAAATCAAAACTGATGTAACAGTGGGAGTTCAGAGGGGTCAAGGTGTGGCTCATGGTGCTCTGCAATCAAGAGTGCTGTAGGGATCTGCCACACCTGCTAGGGGTGACTCAAAGTCACATGCCTGGTAGGAGGTGGCTGATTGGCTACTAGCATGTCTGCCTTCCATGTCTTGTAGTTAAAAATGGCAGCCAAGATGAGTAGATCTCTTAGTCTGCCATGACTGCCAAACATAGAAAACCTCTAGGGTAAGTTGCACTACCACTGATATTCCCAGCTGCAACACACAGTCCTTTTCAGTACAGTTAGTGACTAGAATGCTATTTTTTAAAACTTTTTAGGAGACAATGTGGTACCAGAAATGCTTGTGAAAATGCATGTTGAAAAATGAAACATTGCCATATCTTAACATCAGATATGTAACAGTGTTGCAGTGTTGCTAAAATGATCAAAAACCTAACCATAAGAAAACACATAAATGTGATACGGATAGAGAGTGCAGTGCTGAAAATGGCAAGTGGTAAACTTTAGTAACCAGAGGAAATTGTAGCACTGAGACTGGTTTTATAAAGAAATTAATGATAGGCTTTTCTGTGTTGAAACCATGTGAAAAGAAATGCATTTTCACATAGAAGTTCTGGTTATAAAATGTATCTAGCAAGAAAAGTGCTACTTTTGTGGGAAATATAAAAAAAAGAAAATATATTTTAGAAAACGAAATACAAGGGATGGTACAGAGCACTGCTAAGCATTAGTGAATACAGTAGGATGCAAACAAACTCGAAGCCTTACTTTGAAGCAAATAAAAAATTAGAAGTCCATAATGAAGAGAGTGGTCTACAGAGATGTGCGAAATTACAAAATTTTGTTACACAAAGTGTTTTGTGAAATTTGCACATATTTCATGGGTGTGAAATGTGAAATTCCACCCAGAAAATATGAAAGTTTTCCAGTGGCACAGCAAAGTTTTGGCAAAATATTGCTGTTTCGGGCAAAATTGTGCATTTCGCAGTGAAATTCCATGTTCTGTGGGTGAAATTTCACAACTTTGCAGCAAATGAAAAATGTTGCTGAATGGCAGAATTTTGTGAAATGTTTTGTGTGGGGAAATTGCCAATTTTGTAGCAATTTGCAGGCAAAATTTAATTCTGCAATGTCTCTAGTGGTCTATGAGACACTAGAAGCTCTAAACAAATGCTAAATGTGAAAAACACATGTATGCTGCCTTTATAAACAATGAAATTCTGTTATAGTAATAAAATAGATACAAATGAGTGTAAACTAAGCAAAAACATACATCACTTTGTGTTAGGGCCAGTCTCCATATAAGCTGCAAAGCTTCAAATTAGACAGTAGATGGCAGTAGTGAAACAAGCAGAATTCCACTGACTACAGCATGTATGATAGTTGCAGCCGATGAATTTTATGAGTGTTATCTAACTGAAATATACAATTTTTCCCCCAAAACACAATGATGCCTTTGTCTGTATCATATTAAGAAAATCTTAACCATTTGAAAAAACAAGAAAATTGAATTACTTAACAAATGACAACAAAATAGGTATGACTCACTATGATGTACTAAAGATTTCTATATAGAGATTGAAATAGAGGGAGGGATGTTCTGGGAGATGTTGATGACTCCACGTCTGTTGTAGCACTCCATGGTTTGAATTTGCATTTGGAGCTGAAACTTAATGAATGGCTTCATACACAAGAGTAAAACCTGCAAAGGAAGCTGCCGAAAGCAAAGCAACTTCTATTAAGAGAATTCCTTCCCCACAACAACGGATGACAACTCTGATACGGGGAAGGGGGGTAGCAGCTGCTACCTGTCCCAAAGGAGAAATGGCCTCTCCAGTTATAGGATGCCCAGATCAGAGCGTGAAACCAAAGCAACCCATTAAGCCATCATTGCAGTCCATTCAAAATGTGATTTTGGAATTTCAAGCAAGAAGAAATGTGAACTTTGTTAAATAAGGTAAATTCTTCTCTTGGAAATATTATGAACCACTGCCAGCAAATCGAGGAGAAAATTTCTATTGTTAAGGAACGGGTGGAAGCTACAAAAAAATCTAATGAAAAACTTTCCGCTTGAGTTCTTACCACTGAGAGTGCTGTGAATGCGGCCCTTCATGAACAAATGGCAACAATGAACATGATAAAGAAGACAGAAAATACATTATTGCTGAGAAACCTACACCTTATCAATCTTTCTGTTAACACTGCTGCTTCAGAGCTGAAGGTATACATTGAAAAGCTTTTAAGTACAGTTTTCTCACTTGAAGAGCCTCTGGTTCTTGAATCAGTCTTCCAACCGCAACCCTAGGTCGGTCAACGGGGATTAAATGCAGCCATACGCCATGTCATCTGTGCATTCTCTACAGTTGCTGGAAGGAATAAAGTTCTGAGTCTTGACAGACAGAGAAGAAGAATTGTTTACAAGGGTGCTAAACTGCATCTATACCCTGACTTCTCTATGATCACTCAGTGTTGGCGAAAGAGATTCCAGAGTATAAAATCTGAATTCATTGAGGTTGGGATACCTGCTGTATTACAAGCATCTGCTAAATTAAAGATAACCTTCTTGGGAAAAATGTATTTTTTCATCGATGTTGATAAGACAAAGGAATTTTCTGATAAGAATATTGCTCTTCCAGTGGATATAGGCTCTGATCTGGAAGAGAAGGGAGACGAGACCCAATATATGCCAGTGGGTTTGTAATTATTCCAAAAAGATTAGACTGGATATTTCTCCTTTACTTTAAATCCCTTTGGACATTGTTAATTTATCTTCTAGTTTAAAGGTGTTTTGGTTCAACGGTTTACTGTTTTATAAGTAAACTAATAAAAGGGTGTAAAAGCTTGGAGCATACAATGTTTTGAGATCATTGTACATGAATTTATATAATAATTTACTTATGGTTATTACTTTTTGACCTTTCAAAAATAAGAAAAATTTATGCTTTAGATTATACTTAAGTCTAATATTTCAAGATGAATTATTATTATGTTTATTTTGCTTTTTGAAAGTGGAAATTAAAATATCACTCTGAATAAAAATAAAGGGCCAGATATTCAAAAGGGTTGCGTCATGCTCAACAGGGTTGCGCATGCTCAAGTCCTAAATTGCGCCATTCTGCGATATTCAGTAGGAGGCAGTTGCGCCACTGAAAACAGGCTGAGCAACAGCGCAATGCAAATGAATGCATGCTCAACTGGAGGGAGGAACCATGACAACTGCACAGCCCGATATTCAGCGGGCTGTGCAGAGTTGTCAGCGCAACCCCAACCTGCGCCTGCAGGACTTTGAGCCAAAAAAAAACTGATCGAGGCCACCCACAGGTGAGCTGCTGTATTGCAGGGTGCAACACAGCAGCTGCCACCCATGGCTGGCCCCCAACTCAGTCCCTGTGCCCCCACAGCCCGATCGGGCATAGTGTACTCCTCCACCCAGCCCGATCGTGGCATCAATGTGGCTCCCCTCCTCCGCTCACATCCCTGGTGGTCCAGTGGACTGAAATGCTCGATCGCGGGCAGAAAGTAAATGGAACCTCCCCAAACATCACCCTTGTGCCCGATTGCAGGCAGAAAGTAACGGAACCCCGAACATCATCCTTGTGCCCGATCGCGGGCAGTAAGTAAATGAACCCCCACCCGAACATCACCCCTGTGCCCGATCATGGGCAGTAGTAATGAACCCCCAAAACATCTCCTGGTGACTAGTGTCCCCACCTCACCCACCTATGAAGCCCCACCACCTCGCTCCCCCAGGCAGCCAGCGGGTGGCAGCACCCCACCTGCCTGCCACCCCGCGCCCGCCTACGACTGCCGGTAGGGCTGCCGCCCATTGGTGCAGGCAAGAGCCAATGGGGTGCAGCTATACCGCAGCATGATGACAGTCCAGATTTGTGAATGATCTGACTGTCATGTACGGTTAGCTGCACGCCCATTGGCTCTTGCCTCTGCAAATTACTGGGCGGTAGTCTCTACCGGGCACCAGTCGGTGGGCAGTGGGCAGGCATGGTGGGATGCTGCCGCCTACCGGCTGCCAGGGGGAGTGTGGTGGGCCTGTGGTGGGTGAGGTGGTGGGGACACCAGCCACCAGGGAGATGTTTTGGGGGTTCAATTTACTTACCGCCCGCGATCGGGCACAAGGGTGATGTTCAGGGTGGGGGGGTTCAATTTACTTACTGCCCGCGATCAGGCATTTCGGTCCACTGGACCACCAGGGATGTGAATGGGAGGGGGGAGGAGTTTTTAAACATACCGCCCGCGATCGGGCATTTCGGTCCACTGGACCACCAGGGATATGTACGGGAGGAGGTGGGGGAGCCACATTGCTGCCTGCGATCGGGCTGCAGGGTGCGTCGGTCCCCGACGGCTGCTGCCTGGCAGGGCGCCAGGTGCAAGTCCTCAGGGATCGGCACACCTACATGCTAATGGCATGCAAATGGGGTCATAATCAGATGCAAATGGCCCCCCCTGTGCCTTGCATGAATTATGGCCCCATTTGCTTGTCACCTTTTGAATATCGTGATTTTGCACATGGTGCAATGGTACTTGCGCCACTGCAAGTTGAATGCTCCACTCTGACAACTTGCGGTGGCGCAAGTTCCACTGCGCCATGCACAGTGGCTGTGGCTGGGTGGTGATATTCAAAGGAGTTGCTCAATAGCGCAACTCCTTTGAATATCGCCCCGGCCACACCCCTGCGCAACTATTTTGCGCAGCGCAAGGGCTTACGCCTCAGAATGGAGCAGTTTGAATATCCAGCCCAAAGTATAAAAAAGAGATTAAAATACAATGAATTCTACACTTTAATGAGTGATATCTAAACTTAGTAGAATGTGACAAGTAATTGGATTAACAGAGTAGACTGTATGTACATATGAATCCACAGTTAAGTTATAAATTATGATGTGTACTATAAATTTGATTAGTTGTAGCGTAGGGACTATTCTGTAAGTAGATGACAACACCAGTATCTAGAATATATCAAGAGAAGAGTGAGCAGCTGATATAGACATATGTACTTATAAAGTCCAAAAGGGAAATAAGGTAACAGAATTTTTCTTAAAATTGTGTAATACAGTAAATAATATGTGATTTCTATACATGTATAATAGTTGTATATAATACTGATTACATACAGATCCTCTCCCCTTAGGAAGCCCTACGGGTGAAACGGGTACCAGGAGGATCTGCTATCTGAAAATAAAAAAAAAAAGACAAAATAATGAATCTTTTGAAGTGTGGCTGGTTTCTTCCATAAACAATGCATTCTGATTTGCCAACACCAGCTCCAAACAGAAACTTTGGATTAAAGTGGAATACACCTTGGAAAAGGGACATGCCCCAACCTCGGCCCTGACAGGGACCACTAGACGTGGACTGTCATTTAAGGGGTTTTGGGGGCATCAGGGATTGGGACTAGGGGGTGACAGCTAGTTTACCAAGGACAGAATTGTATTTTAATACATGGGGATAGGTGCTGGAGGGGAGCCACTAGATTATCAGGGACAGCATTTTATTCTAATAAACAGGGATCAGAGCTGGAGGTGGAGCCAATAGACTACCAGGGAGAGATTTTTATTTTAATACATGGAGATCGGGGCTGGGGGGTGCTATTGCCACACAGCCAGCTTATGGCTCACCTTCCTGATGTGCCATCTGTTTGGCGCAATGCCAGGGTTGCCATAAGCCATGGGACTTTGCCACCGGGACCCTACCAGATAGTGACTCGGGCACAGGTTTCCTGGTGCACTGGCAGTTGGCACAAGCTGCCTTTGGTAGAGTTTGCATTGACCTTTGTAAATTGAGACCTAATCTTTCTACATATTCTATTTTGTGACTTTTAAGGTAACTTTTCTACTGGAAATCTCTGTTTCTCTGTGTATGGGGTAAGATTCTCTCTCTTTCTTTCTCCCAGAGTTTCTAGTTTCACCAGGAAAGCACAGTGCCCACAGATTCTGGCTTTAAATTTGTGCACTGATCCCAACACACTGCTATCAGTTTGTGACCAACTTACTCTTTGGGCCATACCACTTTCTAGGGTGGTTTCATCTAATTCACTTTTCTGGCTACCCCAACCTGATTATACCAGGAAAATAAGTTTGTCTTGCTGAGGGACTTGGAAGATCATAAACAGTGATATCTGGTAGAGTGCACTTTGGATGGCGGACTTTAAAAAGAGATTATTCACTTTGCCCAGCAGAAATACTGAAAGTACTTTTGCAATAAGGATGCTCACCCACTGGTACTATAAAAATAGATTTTTACTACTAAATACTACAGATATTACAAGCATGATATGTACAGCAAACCAAAAAGATAAACATATTTACAGAAAAGGAAAATGAAACAGTTTGAACAGACAGATGACTGATAGAATAAACTCACAATCTAGTCTCACACTAGGATCTATATTTACCTGCCAGCTAACTTGAGAGAACATTCACTAAGACTGTTTTTCCTCACCCAGATAAGCTAGTTATAAAGCAGGGCTTTATGTCCTTTTGGATCACTCACTAAGAAAAACACCCAAGGTCCTCTTCAAAGGTTGTAGGAAGTGAGTGAGTGAGTGAGTGAGAAGAGAGAGAGAGAGAGAGAGAGCGTTGGGGTTTAACTCTCTATTTCTGTCCACAGAGCAGTGGGGTGGGACCTCTCTCTACAGAGACAGCCCTCTCCAGTATTCCCCCACCCACAGACGTGCTTGTGTGTGTGTGTGTGTTTATATATGCCAGGCCAACTTGCCCCTTTCTTACCTCTCAACACCCTCACTAAAAGCTTTCATTTTCACATTTATTTCCTAGCTGCTTGATGTATCTGTGGGAAAAGTAGCACCCTCACACATGACAAGCAATTTTCCCTTGAAAGGTTCCCAAGATAGTTGCCCAGGATAGCTGCTGGGACACATGATGACCTGAACTCCATTTTGTTTGCTCTACAAAATTCCAAACATAGAAAGAACTCATATGAGAATAAACAGAAAATAATTACAATAACAAAAAGAGATTGCATTAATGCAATTAATACAAGACATTAGTGAGGCCGCACCTGGAGTACACTGTGCAGTTCTGGAGACCTTACCTACGTAAGGACATAGACAGGGTAGAGAAGGTTCAGAGGAGGGCAACAAAGATGGTGCATGGATTGCATCACAAGTCCTATGAGGACAGGTTGAAGGCACTGAACATGTACTCTCTGGAGGAGAGGAGGGAGAGAGAGAGGGGATATGATAGAGACATACAAGTATCTTACAGGGAGGAACAGGGTGCAGGAATGCACTATTTTTAAGCGAAAAAGATGTTCCAGGACTAGAGGGCATGGGATGAAGTTGGAGGGAGGACGATTCAGAGGAAACGTGAGGAAGAATTTCTTCACAGAACGGGTGGTGGACAAGTGGAACACCCTGCCAGAGGAAGTGGTGGGGGCTGAAACTATCACGGGATTTAAGAATGCATGGGATAGACATAAAGGAATTCTGGAGGTCAGGGGTAAGGGGCAACAGACTTCCTGGAAAACATAAACTGAACTTACAAACTTAAATGGGCAGACTGGGTGGGCCATAGGCCCTTATCTGCCGACACTGTCTATGTATCTATGTATCTATGTAATGTGGTCACATTTCCATTACAGCTGCCATTCAAATTAATTTTATATGTCCAACTATCTTGCCCCATCACTTACAAAACCAGCAACTATATAAAATAAACTATGATGGGTTGATATTATTCATTTTTTAACACATCCATGGTGTGTGACGCCATCGAAAAACACTTGTAGTTCATATATGTAGTTTGTGTCCTATCACACACTTCGGGTGTGTAAAAAACTCATACTGTAGGGCTCAATTTTCTATTGGCCCTTAGATCACTGCAAGGTACGTTGATCTATGACAGCTGCAATTTCCTGGTGTGTCAGGGGCCCTGTGTCCTATTCTTGAAGAGAAGTGGGTCCTAGAGCCAAAGTTCCAAGAGTTGCCACAGCCGCAGGGTTGTCCCAAACCTTTGGTGTACCTGAAGGGTTTGATGGAAGGTCCTGTCAAGCCACCCCAGCCTGGTGCAACTCTAGTGAAGCCACAAACATGTGGCTGAGAATCTGCCTGCCAGGTCAGGACCAGGGGCAGAGAGACCATCAGGGATGCCATAAGGAGTGATGAGGACAGGGTGGCAGTGGTAAGGATCAGAGGTGGCACCTGGTAGAGGTGTCATTGCTATAGTGAGAGAGTCACTGCACCTGGATACAGTGAGATAGGAAGGTATGGACCCTGTTCCAGACCCTAGGTGGCAACAGCCCACACACCTCCTGCTCCAGGGATAACAAAGTCCCAGACATGCAGCGGGTGGCATTGACTGCAGGTTACAGGGCAAAGTCAGTGGACAATAATGTCCCCTAGTCACTGTGACATTCCAACAGCCCACTGTGTGGAGCTCAGCTGATGACCGACTCCACTATCGGAGACTGTGTTAATTCTGGGGCAGGTGCCAGGGCTGCTGCCACTCGGGTCTGTGACATGGTCCATCCCTGTCTACACTGCTGTACCCAGGTGTAGTGGCTTTCTCCCTGTGTCCACGGCACCTCATCCGGGTGCCACCCCTGAACTCTACCACTGCCACTGCACCACCATCAACCACTATGGCACTCCTGCTGGTTCATCTGCCACCGGTCCCAACCTTGCAGGCTCCTTCCCCCACTCACCACCCCCCAAGGCAGTGGTGCTGGGGCCTTAGACTAGCTCATGACTGGTCTAAACTAAGGTCCCTCTTGCAACCATGGATGGGGTTCTAAAATCCTAAATAAGGGATGGTGTAGCCCTGCTGTAGTGCAAGCCCCCTTGTGACCTGGTGCACTGGCACTTATACTGCAAGAGTGACGCAGGGCAGCTTTGGTGCAAGGCATTCTGATTTCAACACAGCCTGCATTTGAAAATCAGGGTTGCAGCAAACTTTGGCGCAAGGTGCCACTTGTTTGAATTCCTTCAGGCAGAGGCACCTTGCGCAAAATTTTGGTCTTTTAAAAATGAGCCCATAATGTACAACTTTCCATACATTATTCTCTACTTATAAATTTCTAAAGCACAAATAATTCAACAAGTATTAATGTGCTATACAATACAGTATATAAAACACTTTAAAACAGTTAACAGTAAGTTCATAAAGCTCTTTGGAAAATCAACATATTATCAGCACATACAGTAAGATTCAAGCAACAACAGAAAACGAATTGAAATCCATTCACTTCAATTTCTTCTCCGCATGCAAATTTGACAAATTTTGAATTCTCCTTTAGCAAGGCATCTATGTAAAAGCATGCAGAAATTTAGATAATGCACACATTTTGTCATTGGAACACAGACTTTACTTGATTTGTGTGTGAAAAGTTGCCGAAATTGGCTTCACAAAAAATTCACAAATTTCATGAAATTCACTTTAACGATGGCTGCAATTAGTGTATTTTTTTGCCTGTGAATAGCTCAAATTCATGCACACTCTGGATGTACCAACTTTTGTATTAATTCTTCAGGGAGGGGGAGGAGGGTGCTAACAAGGGGATGAGAGGGGGTTATGCAATTTAAACATGTTTAGGAGGTGCAAGGGGATATAATTACACCACAGTGGGTGGTGGAGGGATTTTATGCAGTTCTGGAGTTTATAAAATAAAATAAAATTGACCGATGAAGTTTGTGCGCCCACCAAGAAATTTGTGAAGCTTCATGAATTGTGATTTTCCGAACTTTGCCAGTACACTAAAACTTTATTTGTGATTGTTTTTATTACAATAAATATTCGGCAAGAGACAATTTTCGCATGTGGCAAAATATTTAGACTTCTTAAGTTTTTCAGAGATTTTCTAAACCAAATCTTCACCCTTAGAAACTCTGCAAAATGCATAATTTTGCAAGGAAAGCTTCCACATTTAGTGATGGAACAGGAAAATGACAGCTATGCACAACTCTGCTTCAGGTGCTGTACCACCAGTAATCCATCATAACTGGAATACTGGTAGTACAGTGATGATGGATTACTGGTGGTACAGCAGTAATCCATCATCACTGAAATGCTACCAACATGGAAGAGCTTCTAAGTCATCTTTAAATAGTATGGTGCACTGTCTTTCTAGGTGAATGGAAGCTTTACAGCATTCTCAAGTCATAGTTTTGTCACCAAAATTCCACACATTTGTGCACATCATGCAATCTGTGCAATAATATTTTTTTTTTTAGAAAATGGGATGGGAAAAACAATTCTGCATCCGGATTGGCTGTTAGCCATGCATTATAAGTGTCCAATGCATGGCTAAAACAAGTGCTGCCACCCTGGATGTAGGACATGAGAGAAGTCCTTGAGCTATCAACTTAGAATTTAAAAAAAATAATGACCATTTTTTCCACTCAGCAAGAGTATGTCATGGCCTAACTCCCTAACACACACTAGTTGCATTATTCCCTGTCTGCCAGAATACTTCCCACATAATATAAAAGAAAGAAAATAATACACCCATTCTTAATTGTAACAATTTACTTTGTATCTCTGTATTTATTGTAGGCAGAGATCCCACCCCCCCCCACCTGGAGCTCAGTCTCACTCCAACCTGCCCACCACCTGCTTTTACTCTAACCCGTCTGGTCATCTGAAATCCTCTTCTCTGCCCTTGTCACAAACAACAATATATACTTCAGATTAACAGCTAGTCCTTGAATTATTTTCTCACTTTCAGATCACAGTTTTCCTCCTGCACACCCGTGAGATTTCACTATGACCTGCCGGCCTGTCAGTCGTTTTTACTCTGGCTAGGCCCCCCTACCACCTGCCCCATCAGCAGTCCTCTTCACTGCCATTGTCAGAAATGGACAGCTCCATGAACAACATATACTTCAGATTAGCAGCTAGGCTTTCACCTGAATTCATTCCTTACTTTCAGACCACAACTCTCATCTTGCATGACTACTCAATCGCTCGCCCGCTCACAGCACCTGTCAATCAAAAAAACAAAAGACACAGAGAAAACACGAAAGAAATGTTGCATGAAGAATTTAAAATGCTTACTAGCACAGAAATAGTTCAGTGCTTGCCAGTACACTGTAGATGGGCTATGGGGGCACTGGGTCATAGGAGCACCTATATGAACAGCGCTGTTCAAGCAGTGCTCACAACAAAAGCGGCAGGAGACAATGCCGCCAGGAACATCAGTGCCAGTGGTAGTGATCTCAAGTGCAGTTCGTGATCTCTACCACTGAAAATATTTATTTTTGTGGGGGGCTCTGTCACCCGCACACCCCGTAATTAAAATAATCAACTCCGAGTCAGAGTTGGAATACGGAGGAAAAATGTAAAATTGTGGAGACCGGCATTGGAACCCTGCTCTCCACCACTTTTCTGGCCAAGCTGCTCCTGCAATAACACTCCACCCTACAGGAGCAGCTCAGCCAGCCTTCTCCATTCCCCGGCTCTTGACCCAGCTATTAGTACCCTGTACAGTGACCAGGGTACTGCTTACTGCATAGCATTGTAATTCCTCTGTTGCTTTCTGGGGTAGCATGGTATAGACCACACTGTGCTAACATGCGCTACTCGTGTAGCGCTATTCTGACTGGGTAGGGCTATGGTGGGGGGGGGGTGCAATGACAAATGAAAAATCATCATAGGTGGTGAAACTATTTTACTACAAAATGCAGTAGAGACAGTACTGTTAGTGTATTTAAAACATAAAAATGTTATTAGAGGTGTGCATTAGACAATTCTAATGCAATGCTAGAGACTGAAGACACCTGGCCTATGGCCTTGTGCTTCACTACATGCCAGACCATGCATTACAAATGTTTATTGCACACCCCCTCGTATCTTATTGCTCATGTGTAAAATGCAAACAATTCAAGATGTTCAACCACAGCCATATGGAGGCTGTATTACCTACCTAGTGCCTCTCAGAGGTTTTTCTTGTGTCTGGAGATGGGGGAATAACTGGGCTGCCAAATACTGTATGCTTTATACAGATGCACAGAGGGATTGGGCTAGGGAGGGGCATCTTCTGGACTACCAGGTAGTTTAACATGGTGGGCATGGGGATTGAGTTAGGGAGGGGAATCCACTAGACCACCAGGTAGTTTTATATTTCTGATAGGGATTGGGTGCATGTGGAAGAGGGGGTTGCATGGTACAGTGATTGCACGTTATGGCACTAGTGCTACCAGCAGGGGTGGGAGGGCAGTGCACAACCATGTACCTATTTACTGCTAAGCTTGTGAAGGCAATAACTAGTGTGACACTAACTTAATGCTTCCACAAGCCTATGAATATGCAAGGCCACCTGTATGCAAGGTACAAACATATCTGCAAAGGCATCTGGCATGTGTTAACAGCTTAGAACTACACTAACATTGCCTTCCAAATGGCACTTTTAGTGCTTACACAGTTTGTCAAGTGCAAAAAAACACAGCTAGGGCAGCTCTAACCCTGCAGGCACTGCCCAGTTGAGATGCTGATGAATGGTCATGATTGTCCATCAAAGTGGTTCATGGACATTCATGAATGTGTATGCATATTAAATGCCATGCTTGCATTCATAAACATTCAGGAATGGTCACATGCATCTCGTGTGTTTGTGCCTGTTTATGATTGTAAATGAACATTTATGAAAGACCATGGGCAGGATTCAAAAAAATGCGCAAAGTGCCGGCAAAAGTTTGCATTGCACTCTGTCTTTGCCCAGGTGGTACAAAATGCTATTCACAGACAAACAGCTTAAGGTGCTATTGGACTGTAAATAGGGGTAGGTAGAGGCAGAGGTAACTGGATTACAGCAACCTCTAACCCCACTAGTGCTGCCCTAACCTGCATTCCTTGAATTGGCCCCGCAATGAATAGTGCTGATGCGATATTTGATATTCACAAAAACAGTCATGCAAATGAGCTCATTGGGCATGCAAGGAGTTAGCTGGCCATTTGCATGCCCATTATGGTCTCATTAACATGGGTTGTGGGTGCCCTAGCACGATCCCTCCAGCCCCTTCCCAATGCAACCATAGTCACTGGTTGTCTAGTGGTCCCTCTCCTGTCCCTGATCCCCATTCCTCTATAAAACAAAATAACTACCCTGGTAGTCTAGTGGTCCCTCCCCCCACCCTGGTCTCTGATCGCTGTCCCAACAGTTTAAAACATGTTTCCCTGGCAGTCTAGTGGTTCTCTCCCCACACCATTCTCTGATCACCATCCTGACAGTTTAAACTATGTTTCCCTGGCAGTCTAGTGGTTCCCTCCCCACCATGTTCTCTGATCATCATACCAACAGTTTAAAATATGTTTCCCTGGCAGTCTAGTTGGTCCCTCTCCCCACCCCATTCTCCTATCATCATCCTGACAGTTTAAAAACTGTTTCCCTGGCAGTCTGGTGGCCTCTGACTCGATTCCCCATGCAGTGCCCATAGCATAATAAAAATCCCCCTGGTAGTCCAGTGGTGCCCCAACCCTATCCCTGATCCCTTCCTGCCATAAGGTGTCACATTACCCTGGTGGTCTAGCAGTCCCCCACTCATCCCCAATCTGCCCATATAAGGCACCATTTAGTTTTCCCTGGTGTCTAGTGGACCCCTCCACCTACCCACCCTGTGAGGGATTGCCCATCACCACGTTCCACCCCGACTCGAGCCCCAGCCAGCGACCAGCACAACCCTCCTCTCATCTCCATAGTTGGCCACCAAATGAGCTCTCAATGAGCATGTACTGTCTACAGTACGCACTAACTGACAGTGATTGAGAGCATACTGAAGGCAGTATGCACTCATTGGGTCCTTTTCTCGATGTTGCAAAGTCTGTATGTGCCGCGTGTCTGGGGCGCATATACCCTCCACAGCCACTGCACCCCTTACACATGATTCTCCAAAGGGGTGCAGGGCTGGCACACACCCAATCCCCCACCTGGCTGGCAAGTTCCATGCAGGGCAGTCCAGGGGAAGGGTGTAGGGGGTGTGCCTGTGCTCCACGCTATTCTCGTAGGCATGGAGTGCTGGGCAGTGGGGGGGGTGCAGGCTACACATTTCTGAGGCAGTTGCCTCTGCTGCAAGCCCCTCTGACTGTATGCCACCAGCAGCAGCAAGTCCAAACGGCACCCCACCATGTCGCCCCTGCTGGATTGGGCCACTACAATGGCGAAAAGCCACTATCCTCCACTGGTTGCCCCTGCACTGTCCCCCCCCCAGCCATTGGTGGCACACACCTCAGCTGACAGCTGCGCCCAGCACCACGATGACAGCACCCCCCCACCATACACCCAGAGGCACCGGCTCCATGACTGAAGACACCCCTGCCCAGTACTGCACCCCAGCCATGCCCCCCCCAACTACCAAGCACAGCTTCTCTGGCACCCATTGACTTTAGATGAACCGCCCACAGCCTTGTGGCACCATCAGCCCTCCACCCCATACCTATCCGATGATGCCATGGCACAGATAGCGGGTATGGGGGCCGGGGGTGTGTTCAGCACCGATTGGGTGCTCCTGCACATGGGCATGGCTGGAGGCACACAGGTTGACTGGGGCTATTTACATGGGTCTGGGTGCCTGTGGTCAGCATTCACGCACCTGAACCCATGCCTGCAACACACAGGATCTGCTGCAGGACCCTGGACAAGTACTCCACTGGATGCCCGCCTGGGTCCGCTACACCACCCCTCGCCACACTACATGGCCCTGCATGCCAGAGGGGCAGGGCCATGGAAAGGGGTGGCTGTGAATACAGCCACTGTGCATCATTCCGTGGGTGCATGACTCCGCGGGTGGGATAAGTGCCTCGAGCACGTTATTGGAGAATCCTCGCCATTGAGAGCTCAGTCAGCAGCTGTAGAAGTGAAAAGAGGGTTATGCTGATCGCTGGCTGGGGGTTGGGGAAGCGAGGTGGTGGGCAGTCCCTCACAGATTGGGTGGGTGAGGGGACAACTAGATACCAGGGAAAACTATACGGTGCCCTATATGGGCAGATAGGGGATGGGTGGGGGAACCGCTAGACCACCAGGGTAATGTGACACCTTATGGCTGGGAGTGATTGGGAATATGGTGGGGGGGACCACCGGACTACCAGGGGAATTTTTTAATTATGCTACAGGCACAGCACTTGGGGATCAGGGGAGGGGGGAGGGGCCACTAGACTGCCAGGAAAACAGTTTTTAAATTGTTGGGACAACAATCAGAGAATGAGGTTGGGCAAGGGAACCACTAGACAGCCAGGGAAGCATATTTTAAACTGTCAGGATGGTGATCGAAAAAGGAAGTGGGGGAGGGAATTGCCAGCAAAGCATATTTTACACTGTCGGGATGGCGATTGGAGAATGGGATGGGGGTAGGGAACCACTAGACTGACAAGGAAACATTTTTTAAATCCATGGGATGGGGAAAGGGGTGTGGCCACTACACCACCACTGACATTTTTGTTTTATTCTTCCAGAATTAGGGATCGGCATCGGGAACGGGGAGGCATCACTACCCCACCAATGACATTTTTATATTATTATGACAGGATTGGGGCTCGCTAGGACCTCCGGCAACAACAAGGGTTGTGCGGAATATCACCAGGTTTCTGTTGGTGATATTTTCTCCATGCAAGGGTACCCCTCAAGCAGCCCTTACATGGAGAAAACTTTTGGTGACTTGGACTGTACAAATATTCAGGTCCCCTCCTCCTCATTTGCACTGCGGCCTCCTCAAAACTTTGCCCTCTCACAAATCTAATTTGCGTGTGCAAACTGGGCTTTTGTGAATACCACATTGGGACAAAACCCATTTTGCACAGCACAAACTGGGTTTGCAACCGGGCAACATTTTGTGAATCTAGCCCCATGTGTGTTATTATTCTTGTGTGTTCATGACAGTTCACATACATTCAAGAATGGCCTATGGGTTTTGTTGGCTTGATTATTCATGAAAATTCCTCATTGTTCATCAGTCCATTAACTTTTATAATGAATAATGCATATACAAACAATACAATTCATGGTCAAATCATGAATTTTAGCCAGATTTCTGAATTACTGATAAATATTCATAAATGTTTCTCTGAACATTTGATCCAGAAAAAAATACGATTTGATACGTTTTATTGGACCAACATAAATGTTAGAAAAGAAATTACAAAAATGACCAAAAGCAGCAATGTTACAGCAGTACAAAAGAGCAAAAAAACAACACAGACACAATATGCATCAATACAACACAGTCACAAGGAGCAGGCAAGAATCAACAAGCATGAATCAAGGAACAATGAGAGACAGTGCAAAAACATAATACAGCCATATAGTCAATGTCACAATGTCACAACAGGTCAAAGGTAATGAGAACAATGGAATATGGTGCGAGATACAAAAAGAATTATAGGTTGTGAATATTTCAAAGCTGTAATAACAAAAAAGTAAAGTGCAAGAACATCTATCTACTGAATTTTGCAGTGATTCTCAGGCTGCTTTAGCACAGGGTGCTCTCTGAGTGTCTATTTAGTGACGGCTTTCTGGATAGGGTCCCCCATATACCCTAGCTTAGCCTGCTGTCTCACATGCTCCAACCCTGCTGGGTGCAAGTTGCACCTTAGCCAGTCCTGTGGCATTTCCTTTACCCTAGCTCACTGCCCAACGTTAGTGACCTACTCCATCACTCTGACCTATATCCAGGGCTGGATTTACATTGTCATGAGCCCTTATCCACAATAGTAACCAAAGACCTCCTACCACATCCCCCCACCTTCAGAGGTGGCACAGTGGCACTCTCGACCATGTTAAAGGTTGGCACATTCCAGCCATATAGTAGCCCCCATACTATAGTGCAGTGCCGACATTCAGGGTTTCTGAGCCCAAGTCTTGGTGTGGAACTAGATACCAAAACTCTCTGTCCCAGTAGCAGATGTGCTGCCATTTCAACCACACTGACACAAAAATCAGGTACAAACGGTGCAGCAATCTGCAAAACTACAGAAATGTAACCTGTTAATGGTAATAAAGCTTGGCTTGTGGTCTAGGAAAAACACTGGCAGCAAAATAGATTTGATGACATGAAACTCTGAAACAAACTCAGGTAGGAAACTGGATGAAACCTAAGGACTACCTTAACTTAATGAAAGAACAAACAGCCATGATCAGTGCTGGGTCAGAAGCTCATTTAAAGAGCATGGCCCCATATTCAAAAGACTTCAGCGGCACAAAATGGAAATGCATTGCACATCCTGTAAAATGCACGATGGCTCAATATTCAAAAGGGTATAATGCATAATGCATTTCTGAATGTGTGATTGCACACGTAATGTAAGCCATGCAGAACAAGGGGTCTGACACCTGCATATGCCATGCATGTGTATATTCAGTGGAAATGTGTGGCGCATGTGACATGCAATGCACATTTGTGCTTCTCAAACGTAGGCAGAACAGGGGCAGCCATAAATCAGCCAGACACCCAGGCTGTTGAACTGCAGACAGGGTGGCTGGGATACCATTTCACATGGTTTCCATCATGGCTGAATTGAAGAAACTGAGGGAAGAGACAGGTGGATGATGAAGGGCCCATAGGTGGTATGCCCCACAGAGACGGTACCAGCCAGGTATCACATTTGAACATTTAAGTGCCACACAAATCATGGACCAGTACTGTCTCAACAGGGCTGTCCCAAGACAGCTCTGTGAGCTGCTCCATGATGAGCCTCAGGCAGCCACATACAGATGTCATGTCATGACTGTAGAGACCAGAGTCACAGCTGTGCTGTGTACGCTCACCATGGGCACCTTCCAGATACTAGTGGGTGACACCACCAGCATCACCCAGTCAGTCACTTCTCATCCCCTCACTCAGTTCTCAGATGCTCTGCTGCCCCATGCCACTGAGTTCATTCAATTCCCTAACACATCAGCGAAGCTGGCAGCAACAATGCAGCACTTTTATGGGGCTACACACCTACCGGCAGTGCTAGGTGCCATTGACCACACCCATGTGGCCGTCTGAGTACCACCTGGTGGTGTTAAGGATATATATGTCAACTGGATGGGGCATCACTCTGTCAACTGTCAGGTGTTGTGCGATGCCACAGGGTGCATCACAAATGTCCTGGCCCATTACCCTGGGAGTGCACATGATTCATTCATCTGGCAAGTCATCCCAGTGCCATCGCTTTGAGTCCAGGGACATACCCAGTGGCCATCTTGTGGGTGAGTGCAACCTCAGTCACAGATAAGGTGTTCACATGATAACATTGTCCAGTGATGGCAGACGTATAGGAGTCACCACAGAAGGAAGGGGTGTTGGAATCCCCGACATCCATGGGACACACGGGAGTGAGAGAGGGAGGGAGTGATGGGACCTGAAAAGGACTGTCACTGAACAGACGTGTAAAGTTGGCACGGGATGGATGTCATGTGATGGGGAGCAGTAGGTACAAGATCCAGGGGCGGTGCTAGGCAGCAGGAGGCTGTAGCATTCTGGGAAGGTTAGTGCAACATGCCACATAGGATGGTGTGATTGCTGTATGGAACAAAAAGATAGGCCCAGTTACAATGACATGAAAATATGCACTTTTCAAAGAACAATAATTTACACACACACACACACACACACACACACCCCCATAAAACAACACCTGACTTCAAGGCTGCAGTACTTCTTGGTCACCTCTGAGGTGTGGTGGTGCTGCCTTGCTCTTCTGGTAATGTGCATGCAAATGAGCTGAATACATTCCAGTAATGAGATGAAAATATGTTGTTTGGGCTCAGACTGTGCAATAAGGCCATTTGTATATGCTGACTGAATATTGCAAAGTGGTGTGGTGCACAATTGGCTTTCCATCATGCATTTCCACCTGTTCTGCATAATGGCATGGTGCAGTCACAGACACCCATAGCCTGCAACGCTGCACATCTCCCAACGTATGATCATGCATATTTGGGGTATTTAGACATGTCTGCAGAATCGTATTTGCTGGCATACATTTTTGAATATCCCATTGATTTGTGCTGGAGCATTTAAAGGCATGGCACAATCACTTGTGCGACGCACCCAGCCACTTTTGAATATTGGTCCTACATATCCACTGCAATATATATGGTACTTTCATAGCCTTAAAGCTGCTGTCATTAGAAATGAAAAAAGAACTTCAAAATGTATTCTTTTGTAATGTTGCTAAAGAGTACATTTTTGAGGTCTGTTATCATTTTTAAGGATTATAACATATTTTGAGATGGTATGTTCACTGCCACTGCATTGCTAGAATAATGAAGGCAACTCCTGGCTGTAAAGGACATGCAAAGAAATTAATGGTAATAGGCTGAATGTAAGTGGCAACCACAGTACTAGAGTGGCTATGGTGGCATGGCTGCTGGTTTGAAATGTATATTGTATTTTGTACTCAAATCTATAACTTTCCTTTCCACTAACTTTCTAAAAAATATATACCAAAAAAGATAGATTGTTCAACTGACAGAAAGCTTGTTTTCTGTGAGATCCTGCTTCTAGCTAGTTTCAGGAGTACTTAGGGCAAAGAGATGACTTGATCAAGGCCACATCATAGTGACCCAATTGCTGAGTTGAGATTCAAATCTGCACCCCCCTGTACAGTTCAGCTCTCCTACCTTTATACCAATTTTATTGTATTTACCGCTTTGTGCCTAGTATTATCATCCTACCTACAGGCAGCCAGGACACTGCTCTTGCTCACTTGACACACATTATCAGGTCATCCATCTGCCCTCCTGTTATCCACTCCTTCTGTCATCCATCTCTGGCTCATTCAGTTCCAGTAGTCCTCCCAGCTGGTTCCCTTGCACACAGCCCCACAGACTGCCATGCCGTGATGTGCACCACCTGCTCTGAATGGATGCCCCAGAGTCTAGACAAAATCTCGATTGTGAGGCAAAGTGTGGAGGCATCTAGCTGTCGGCAATTGCTCTGATAAATTAAAAAAAAATGTTGATTGCACCACCATGTATACCACCCATCACTGGCCTCCAGATCAGACAGTCACACTACACTTTTTGCAGCCAGCCCTGCCCCACAGAGTTCTACCAAATACTTTAGAACTCTGTTGCCAGCCTGCTGCCCCTTACGCTCTAATGTAAATACAGCCCTCATGACCTGCTTCTGTCCATCGATGACTCTCAGGTTCTACTCCAGTGCTCTGGCTGTGGCTGTCAAGAGACCACCCCTAGGCACAGCTGGATCCTCTATTCCCAGGAGACCCCCCTTGATGAACCCAGTGACTCTGACTGTCAAGAAGAAGAGCTCCTTTTCCTTCTATCCAAGGTGCCTTTTTTTAATATTCAGTATCATAGCGAGCGGTCTACTTATTTCCTTTCTTTGGTAGCGTTTTGGCCCCAGAGCAGTTAGGCACAGTCTGAACAAACCTTTTATCCCAAAATAGCACACAGAGCAATAGGTCTAGGCAGTTGTTGAAAAAATATGGTTAAAGTTTACTTAAATAAAGAAAAGCATTACAATATTCTACAAGAAATTTACGCATTGAGTTGCAGACAACAATTCTAAAATAAAGTAGATAAAACAGAAAAAAAACTACACTGTTAGAATTCTGATAAAATCTACCTATGGTGTCAGTGTCCAAGGTAAGCAAAGAACAAGTCTGTTGAAAAATCTTCTTTTCCAAATTCTGATGAAAATGTCCAAAAGACAAAGTGATTTTTGTTCTCTGTTCTACTTTCCCAGTAGAACAGGGCATAAGATCTGTTGCAGAAGGTTCTGAGTCTCATTGAAAAGCAGCTAGCCAGTCCCTTCTCATGTGTGGAAAATCTTTCCACACATACAGGAGTTCCTTTACATGTGTTACACTCAACACATAGGCAAATGCTAAATGTTCAACAAAATGGCAATTTTCCTCTCATCACAGTGGTTTTTATGCAGCAATAATACCCTCCAGGGTGGGCAGTAATGGGCATTACCAGACTGCCCAGGGGTGTAATGAGGCCCGACACCACAGGCGGAGGGTCTTATAGCCCCTGGAAGGTCTGGTATTGCCCATAATGCCCAACCTGGAGGGTATTATTGCACTTAGAAAATTGGCTATTTGTGAAATTTTCTATAAAATAATTTAAAAGTGGCACACATTTTCTTAAAAAGTTGCATAAATGGGGGGCGTGGCTTAGCTGCTGAACTAGATGGCAGCTTAATCTGCTGAAGCTGCGTGTGCAGACATTTATATCCGACGTTTTCATGTCCATGGAGGTTTAAACTAAGCGGAAAGGTTGAGACAGAAATCAAACAGAACTCCGGTACAAGCTTAAGAAAGAAATTTTAAGATAACTGATAAGAAACTTGCTTGGAAGCCTGTCTCAATATTGCGGCCTACAAAATGGCGGAAGGACCGAGCTCAGAGCTTGATTTGGCGTACTTCAATAGTTTATTTGAGAGACTACTTCACAGGATGGATGAAGTAACGGACGCATCGCACCATACTACAGAAGCAATCCAAAATTTAACAGGGCGAATAATAACAATTGAAAAAAAAAACGAAGGCGCAGGAATCTGAGATTGAGACTTTTAAAGGAATACAGCGGGACCAGCAAGGGAAAATTAATATGCTAATGGCTAAAGTTGATTATTTAGAAAACCGGAGTAGAAGAAACAATTTGCGGTTAATAGGGTTCCCGGAAGGAGTGGAAAAAAGAGATACGGCCCTATTCCTCCAGCATGCTCTCCCTGAGATCCTGGGTCTGCAAGCAGACTTTAATTTAGACATTGAAAGGGCACATAGAGCCACGGTTCCGGTGCCGATTAAAGGGGGTAAACCAAGGGCTATTTTGTTTAAGCTCCTGTCATTTAAAACATGACAGACCTTGTTACAATGTGCCAGGGAGGTAGGTCGTTTAAGTTGGCAAGGGCATCCTATATCAGTGTACCAGGATTTTTCCAGGGAGTTATCGCTTAAGAGGAGAGAGTATACCCCCTTGCGCCATAAGATGCAGAAACTGGGGATACAGTATTCGTTAAGGTACCCCTCTACAATGCGCATAGTGCAAAATGGGACCCCGCTCTTTTTTGAAACTCCGGAAGCATTGGAGGAATTTTTGCACAAATAATCGGGGAATTTGACTCTTCACCTGCAAATCTCCTGAGATCTTCCTTGAATCTTCAATCCACCGTAGGCCAAAAGGCTACATCAACCTTCTCCTTCAACCCAATATCATTGAAAGAAGTGGAAGATCTCCTCTCCAATTTGGATACTTCAAAAAGTGCAGGTACAGACTCCCTGGACCCCTACTTCCTCAAGATTGCATCTCAAGTCTTATCTGCCCCCCTCACTCATCTCTTCAATCTTTCCCTCACCACTGGATCCATTCCTCCATTTGGAAAACAGCTCAAGTAGTTCCTTTACTCAAATCTGGTGATCCCATGGATCTCAATAATTACAGGCCCATTTCCATCCTATCAGTTCTGTCCAAGATGCTCGAAAGTTAGTAAACTCACAATTAAGGGTCTACCTGGATAACAATAACCTCCTAAATACAGCACAATCAGGATTTAGATCAAGGCACAGCACCATTTCAGCCCTAGCCAAAGTAACCAACGACTGGCAGACTGCTATGGATAAGAAGAATAGTACCTGTGCTGTGTTCCTGGATTTGAGCAAAGCATTTGACACAGTGGATCATGAATCACTGATCACCTCCCTTGGCTCAATAGGGTTGGATTCCCCTTCACTCAATTGGTTCAAGTGCTATCTATCAGACAGATCACAACTGGTAAAAAATGGAAACTACCTATCCACTTTAAAACCACTGCTAAGAGGTGTACCCAAGGCTCTATTCTTGGCCCCATCCTCTGCCATCTATATTAATAATATTGATGCTAACCTCACTCAATCAAACATCCATCTGTTTGCTGATGATACTGTGCTATATGTTAGCAATCCTTCATTGTCTAAAGCCTGAACTGCTACAATCTGAATTCTCCATCCTACAACACAACTTACTGGATAAAAACTACTTCTAAATGCCAAAAAACAAAAGCTATGCTCTTTTCCTCACAAAGTTGCTCTGCCACTACCCCATCATCTACCACCCTACAACTAACCACCTTACTTGGAGAGAGCTGGAATTGTTGATAACTTCAAATATCTTGGTGTTGGATTGATAACAAACTTGACTTTTCTGTCCATATTGAGGAGCTACTAAAGAAACTGAGACAAAGGCTTGGTTTATTTTTAGAATAAAGCACTACCTCAACAGAGACTCCAAAAAGATTAATCCAGGCTTCATTCCTATCCCTCATTGACTATGCTGACTTTCTGTATGGACACTGTTCACCCCTCTTAAATAAACTGGACACCCTATACCACAGGTCCATCAGATTCATTACTGACCTTCCCTTCAGCACCCACCATTGCTCCTTTATAAGGCAGTTAACTGGTCATCATTACAACACAGAAGAAATAGGAATGCTGCAATTTGGATATTCAAAGCCTTATCAGGCAAGCTACCTACCTACATCTCGGACTGTTTTACTCAAATCACTTCTAGGCCATACAACTAAGGATCAGCAAAATTATCATTCTTAAGGTCCCCAATGCCTGCACCCAGCTTGGGAGGGCTGCTATCAGCTACTCACTAGCAATTGTTTGGAACTCACTCCAAAAATCCATGAAGCTAAATAACCTCCCACCCTTAATATCCTTCAAAAGATTATTCACCACCCTATTCCCAGAACTCTGCAACTGCTTCCACAAGGCCTAATTCACGGCCCTACCCACCACCCCCCCTTTTCTGCTCGTGTTTCTATATGCTGAAAAAACTTCCGTTCCCAGTCTCAAGATTCACCCTCAAATTGCCTGTTAGGTCCTATAATCTACATATTAACTCTGATGTGTCAACTGCCTACTGTCTCCCAGATTAAAAGTGTTAATGCCTTGTACATATGTATATTGTTATATACTAGCACTTATGTCATTGTATTACTGTTTTTTGTTACCCCTGTCATTGTATTACTGTTTATGATTCCCTTGTCAATGTAATAACACTTGCACTTCTTGACCACTCAGGTCCATCTTGTAAATGAGCTATGCTCAATGATGTTCGCCTGATTAAATAAAGATTTTGATTGATTGATTGATTGAATTCGTCTAGCTTATCCACATGCCCTGACCCCTTGGAGCTAGAAGAGATGGTGACAGACCCAGGAGAGCAGCCTGAGTCATCCACGGGCCTTCCTCGTCAAGCAGGAAAGAGCAGCGAGAGAAAGTCACAGGCGAAGGATCACCCCATATCAGAGCTAGCATTCAAACTGAGATAGCGGAGAGAGGTGCAACATCATGGCACTGTAGTGCGTTACATGACCCATAATCCTTACGGTGTTGAGATCTCTCACTCCCCAATGCGCACTCCGAGGAAGATATCCCAAGGCAGAAGCAGACTCCCGTTAGTTGTGGTACGAAACGTGGTAGTGTCGGGAAGGCAGCGCAGTTGAGGAACCGCAGAAGGAGTAAATATTCAATGGTGCAGCAGTCGATGACAGCGCGAGAGCCAGGCCGATGAAGCAACAACATCGTGGCAATTGAGCCCATGAAATGAACAGCAGATTGGGATGAATTGGACAAGTACCACATCCATGTTAAATTTTGGGAGTGGATGGTATCCAGCATAGCGGATATTGCCAGGACTGGGGAGCTGTTGATGGTTTTGTGTTAAAAATCAAGGCCAGGAGATCACGAGACATTGAGATTTTGGCCTTGTCAGAGCGGCCTGAATCTCAGGGCTGGAGTTAAATCTTCTGTGGGGGGGGTTTATTTGGGGGGGCAGGGGCAGTAATTAAATAAAATACAAGCTATGGGCATAACTGAACCCCTAGGTATATTATGGATGTTGGGAAGCATTTTATAAAATGTCTGACGGTTGTGCAGTGGGGGGTAGGTTGCAGATGGGTCTGAACATCTTAAGGAGGAGGAACTGCAACACATGTTGGGCCTGAAGGGCGGATTTTGGCTAGGAGGGGTATAAAGGACGGTATTGGGGGGGCATGAAGTAAGCCTGATGAGTTATTAGTCGAGGGGTAACTGTACTTGTTTATGGGAAGGAACAAAATAGGATGGAATATAGCGGGGGAACTTCTCTATATGTGGGTAACCCTAGCCTTGTTTGGAAATGGCCAACTGACCGCTAGATCAGGGCAGACATTTAGGAGGACATAGTCTGTCTCCTGAAGGTACGTCTTGGCATGCAGCTCCTCCCCCTTAATTGCTATGGCCTTGGATAAACAAGGTAAGGAGGGGTTGAGACATGGCCAGTCCGCCACGTCCCCAGGAACTGCTCTGCAGGTTAGGCCTCTTTCTGAGAGGCGAAGGACCCAGTATGCAGGATGGTTCCAACAGGCAACGAAGTGCAGTATGTAAATAGGTTTAGTGTGTGGTTGTTTGGGGGGGTTATCTATAGGATTTTAGGGTGGTACTTGTGGTATAAGGTAACCTGGCTGCCAAGGAAGGTCAGGGGTTTGTACAGAAACATTGGTGGACTGGTTGTACAGGGCAAAGGGAGCCTAATAGTTTCTCAAGGTTTGGAACTCCAATCTAGAAGGGCTACGGGACCTGGTGGGTGGTAAAGCCTTCCACTCTCACTGGCGGTTCGAGGGTAGCATTTCACATGGCGTTGACTCTCGAAGGTTATGACTATGGTTGAAATATGCTGTATCACTTGGAATGTGAGGGGCATGAACTCGCCGGTGAAGAGGAAGAAGGTGATGTCATATTTGCAAAAGAATAGGGCCCAAGTGGTTTTTTTTGCAGGAGACAAAACTAGATGGGAAGGGCCATGGGCTTCTAAATAAGGGCTGGGTGGATATAGAGATCCATGCTTCAGCGGCTACAAAAAAACATGGAGTAGTAATATTAGTACATAAACAATTACACTGGTCTCTTATTGCCTCAAGGGCGGACCCACAGGGCAGATGGGTGATGGGGATATTTCAAACTCCTAAGGGGCCTATAGTACTAGGGAACATTTATGGGCCAAATGAGGACGATGCAGCCTTTTTCCACCAAATTTCCCAGGTGCTTTTAGATATGAATAAGGACAATATGCCCACCATTTTTGGTGGGGATTTCAACTTAGTGCCAGACCCTATGATGGACAAAACCCTTAAAAAGGAAGACACTGGCCATGGGAGAGGTAGGAGAGCCCTGATAAACTGGATGGGTGATCAAGGGTTGACAAATATATGACGAGCATTAAACCCTAGGGGGAGGGATTATTCCTTTTTTTCACCGGTACATAATTCCTATAGCCATATTGATTTTTTTTAACATCCCCGCAGATTACACAGGTAGCTTTGGAGTCGACTATACTCCCTATTGTGATATCGGACCATGCCCCGGTGTGTCTGTCTATAGCCTGGGGCCCTTGTACCTCCAAATCGACCTCTTGGAGGTTAGACCCCTTGTTAATAAAAGATGCAAATTCTGAATGGGCTAAGGTGGAGGCTGAGAGATTCTTTTGGAAAACTCAGCACAAGATACTACAGCTGGGGTTAGATGGGAAGCCTTTAAAGCTACCATGAGGGTAAGATCATTACATATGCTTGGGCAAGAAGGATAGAGAGGGATCAAAATTGAAGGAATTAGAAGAGGAGATTAAAGAATTGCAGAGACAGCATAAGGAGCAAAGAGGGAAAGCTAGGCATGATCTTTCCGTAGGGAGGATAGTAGGTCTCGAAATGGAGATAAATTCTTCTATCACGTAAGGAACTCTCTATAATGAGGTTGAAGCATAAATATTGGGAAGGGGAGAGAAAGGGGAAGGTATTAGCATATAGGTTAAAAACAGCAAATGGACAGATACATTGCTGGACTGAAGGATACTGTAGGACAGGTGCATACCAACAGTGAAAAGTTAAATGCAGTTATGAGGGAATATTATCAATCTTTGTATGCCTCAACCAGACAGGTGGATCCCCAAGTAATTCAAGGTTTCCTACAAACACTGGAACTTCCCTCTATAACTGTACAACAGGCGGAGCTTTTGGATGCCCCATTAACTATAGAAGAAATAAAAGAGGCCTTATTTTCTCTTCAACCAGGGAAGGCTCCAGGGGGGACGGCTATTCACTGGAGTTTTGGCAGGCCCTAGCAGAGATTATTACCCCAATACTTCAACAAGTTTATGCTCAGGTAGGCGCGGGGTTTTCCACCCACGTTCGAGAGGCAGTTATTACGTACTACTAAAAGGGAAAGACCTCTCTCCCTGGTAGTTACGGCCCGATTTAGCTTTTGAATGTAGACAGTAAAATATTTACTAAAGCATTAGCTCTAAGGCTGGGTCCCCTGCTACCGCAGTTAATACACCCCTCCCAAGTAGGATTTGTCCCTGGTAGGTTCAGTGCAGATCATCTTAGGACCTTAACCAATTTAGCTCTTATCGCATCTCAATTAGATACCCCAGCAGCGGCAGTAGCTATAGACTTTGAAAAGGCGTTCAATTCCCTGGAGTGGGATTACCTCCATGAGGTGTTGGGTAAGTTGGGAATAGGCCCTAGATTTCGATCCTGGGTAGCAGCCCTGTATACTTCCCCAATGGCCAGATTATTGACAAATTCTACCCTGTCCCCACCTTTTAAGTTAGCACGTGGTACCAGGCAAGGTTGCCCACTCTCCCCCCTTTTATTTGTGTTGGCTGTAGAGCCCTTAGCAGTGTGCCTTCGGGATAGTAGATCTATAAAGGGATAGTAGCTGGAAATACAGAGTATACTACCCTTTTATATGCAGATGACCTTTTGGTTCTAGTTGCGGATGCAGCTGAGGCGCTACCCTCTATACTCACTACTTTGTGCCAATTCAAAGGAATTTCGGGACTTCAATTAAATGCCATTAAAACCAAAGTTCTCCCCCTTAATTCCAGGTGTCAGCCAGAGGTACTAGGAGACACAGGTTTGAAGTGGGCCGGGGAAAACATTACTTATTTAGGTATTCGTTTCTCGGCCGAGATCTCGAAATTATGGGAATATAATTTCCGCCCTCTCTTGGTGGAATTACAGGAGGATATATCCAGGTGGACTAAACTTCATTTAACTCTAGCGGGTAAAATAGCCGTGATTAAGATGATCCTGGCCCCCAAAATATTTTATTTTTTGGCACATATTCCCCTTTTATTACCATAAAACTGGACTCACAAGATAGATAAGGCAATAGGGAGTTTTCTGTGGGAGGGGAAGCCCCCCAGATATAGTAGGAATAGACTCCAGGCGCATTGGAGCGTGGGGGGGTGGTGTCTGCCATGGTTCACAGGATATAAATGGGCATTTCATCTGGCACAGTTGACACGTTGGTTGGGACTGGGTACCTCCAACCACAATGGGTGGATATAGAGCAAGCTGTAAGTCAAAAAATCTCACTGTCACTGCTTCTTTATAATAGTCCCCCAACAAATTTAAAAAATCATCCCACGATAGGGGCAGCGCGATGCTGTGGGAAACAGTAAGAAGGAAGCTGAAGGTAGATTTAACGCCTATTCAATTAACTCCGCTATAGGGTAACAATAATCTATGTATAGACAAAAAGTGGTATACTGGAGAAGTTGGCAGATAAAGGGTATTGCCAGGTTGGAAGACATACTGGCCCCAGCTTCCTGGCTGTAGATTTGTTTGCTAACTTGCAGGTCGGGTGGTCGATCCCGTCTTCTGATTTTTGGAAGTACTTACAAATACGCAGTGTAGTCCAAAACTATCTGACCCGGGTAGCAAAAAAAGAAGATAGCCTGAGTACACCTTCTTGGTTAACAAAGGGGAAAGGAATGGCCAGTTCAGTCTACAATGCACTCCAAAACAAAATACCTAGCCAAACTGAAAAGTCTAAACAGAAATGGGAACGGGCCTTACAGATGAAGATTACCGATGTGCAGTGGAAAGAATGCTGGAAAGGGCTCAAAAATGTTTTATAGATGCAAGAAGTAAGTTAATACAGAATAAAATCCTGCATTGTTGGTACACTTTACAGTAGTACTACAGAAAGGCAGAGGTAATAGAGTCCAATCTATATTGGAGATGCAATTCTCAACCAGGGATTTGGCTCATATACTTTGATCCTGTCCAATAATACAACCAGTGTGGGATAATATATGTGAAGTGGGTGCCAAAGTGTTAAAAGTGTATTCTAGGTCCCCAGCCTTGCTTCTACTGGGTATGAAATCAGAGGCACCCAAGTTAAGGAATTGAATATCGCTGGCTGGCACTGTGGGCCATGGTACAAAAGGCTTCTTGTGTGTAGATGGAGGTCCCACACTGATACCTGGCACAGGAACTCCTCGCCTCCATGGTTCACATAGCTATCATGGATAAACTATCCCACTTGGCAAGCAACTCTCTAGCAGAATATGAGGAATGTTGGGATCCCTTTGCTAAATATGCTGTCCCTAAGACTGGAGTGGGCTGATGCTGTACAACCAGGATTACTGCAATGATATCACGGTTACATGGAGAGAACGGTCAGACCTGGCCAATTAGGACTGTATGTATGGGAGGTACAATAGTACCCCCTCTTGTATATGGAAGGTACCCAATATTATATAGATTAGTGTTTCCTTTTTTTTTGTTTTTCCTGTGTTTGTTTTTGTTTTTCTTTATTAGGGGTGTTAGAAGCTTGGATAACACCCGAAACATACAAGAGTCTTTCTTTTTTTTTTTTTTTCCTCCTCTCCTTTCATTTGTTTTGGGATGGGACTATGAAGCATGGTAACCTTGCCTTTTAGTTACTTTACGATACAGAACCATATATGGTGGGGTAAGTGCAGGTCGAAAGTAACATTATCCTCTCTGTCTCTATATGGAGTTGTATCTGTAACCAACGACTCATCATCAGACTCATGTCTAAAATAAGTGCTTTTATTTTTGTTAAAATAATGGAAATAATAATAAAAGGTGTAACAGCAAAAAAAAAAAGTAGCATAAATTAATAGAAATGGTTTTGTTGCAAAGCAGTCCCTGCATCAAAATTTGAAATGGCTACTCAACCAGAGAAAAGGATAAAACCAATTGCTTGGTCACGATAAAAAATAGTTTCTTGAAAAAGAGACAGAGAAGTCTTGAAACGCTGATGTACAGTAAGAGTGGGGTGCTGTTTTTTGATATTAAAGATGTGCAAAATTGGAAAATTTCACCCAGTGAAATATTTCGCGTAATTAGCTCATTTCAAAAAATATTTTGCTGGGCAAAATGTGAAATTTTGCCCACGGTTGGGCTCAAGATTTTTCCCCAAGCCAGTGAAATTTCACTTTCGCGAGGTGAAATTTCGTATTTGGGTGAAATTTTGCTACCATGGTGAAATTCTACAATTGCAAGAGTAATTTTGCCTCCCAGTGAAATGTTGTGGTCACTAGCCGAAGTTCTTCCTGTTGTGTAGTGGTCCCCCTGCCCCTCCAACAGCTGCTCACTGTCAAATGTTTTTCCCTGGTGTCCAGTGGTCCCCCACAGCCGATCACCAGCCAGAATTGCATTAAATAAGCACCCTCCCCCAAAGTTATTCTGGCCCCCCATTTGTTTTATTTAAAAATAAATAAATTCACCCTCCACTCCCTGGTGTCTAGTGGCCCCTCCGGCCAATCACTGGCTGTAATTGTATTAAATAAGCACTCTCACCCCAAAGTTACCCTGCCCCCTCCATTTGTTTTATTTTACAAAAAGAAAATTCACCCTCCACTCCCTGGTGTCTAGTGGTCCCCCCTGGCCGATCGCCATCTGTAATTGCATTAAATAAGCACTTCCCCCAAAAGTTACCCTGCCCCCTCCATTTGTTTTATTTAAAAAAAAATCACCCTCCACTCCCTGGTGTCTAGTGGACCCCACCCCATCATTAGGTAGCAGCACCACCCAGCTCCCCCCAGTACCCTGATCGGGCCACTGGCACAGCCTTTCACTCACCTCCATGGCCCACAGCCCAACTGAGCATGACTGAGCACCTGAATGAATGAGCGCATACACATTACTGGCAGGAATGATCATTGTAAGATATTTAAAACATATAAAAGAGTGTTAAAACTGCAGATTTTAAAAGTGTGGTTTCTTTACTTGGCATTACTGTAGCATTCTGACCAGATTGCTTGAGTCATCGGGTCTGAGCATTTCACTGGCTTTGGGTTCTTTTTGAACGATGGGGGTGGGGGACACAGTGGAGTACCGGGGCTTGAGTGAGTGAAAGAGGTCAACTGTGCAACAATTTTAAATAATTGAGAATTCAAAAAAGAGTGTGGTTTGCATTAAAATGTGTCATAAAATAGAGAAACTGCAGTGAGGTGATAGTGTCACATAGAGTACTGGGGGGCAGTAACACTTGCTAAGCGAGAAAAACAAATGGCGGCGATTTTGAATTTTGTGAGAATCTTTCGACCAATAAGCAAGCAGAGTGGGCAAAGGGATACGTTAGGTAGTAATGGGGTCAGGTGAGTAGCACTTTTTATTTGCTGGGCATCTACTGAAAGTTACTGTACCCCCCCGGCAGGGATACTAGCCAATCAGAGCCCAGCAAATAAAAAGCCCTTTTTCTAAAGGTCTGTGAGGTCAGTCCAGCCTTCCTTCTGATTGGCCGGTCTCTTAAAACTTTAAGATTCAGATATTCAGCTCTAGGCCTGCAGGGGTCTCTCTCGCTCTTTCCCCATTTCCCCAAAGTTTGAAAACATAAAACAAATATCAGAAATGGGTTTTGCATACAGCACTAACTCCCTAGGTTGTCAGGCTATAACGAGATTAACTCAGCATTTTACATAAAGATGAGCTTTTTAAATTCTGAAATGGTTCTCCTTTTATGACAAGACCCTGGTCTGTAGACACACAAAAGAACTTCAGACCTATCGACTCCAGGAACTTGGCTCAGCTTCTGAGCTATTCAAACACAAATTAATTTTCTTCCAGTCTTGCTATGCCAATGAATCCCTTTTGTTTTACACACGACTCTCCAGCTAAAACAGAGACATGGGCCCATGATATCCTTTTAAGCTAAACCGTATATCATGGCCTTTTTGGGAAATTTAACATACAGAAATGTACAGAGGAATATGACAACAATATGACTGAAGTGGCCAATTTGCCACAGTGGCTTCTTTTCAACTTCACACCAGCCAACGAAGAGACAGTCATGAGAGAGAAGGCCTCCTAACCTCACCTCTCTCAGAATGTTTCCAGATACAACAGTCCCCACCCTGATCACTCTGCATTGATGCCAGCTAGTCTAATCCAACCTTCTTGGCTTTCCATCAGCACATACCTCATGTGACAGCCAGCCTGGGCAGTTTTGAATGATACATGCTCTCACATTTACATGGGCTCAGTGTCCCCCCAGTGAGATACTGAGTGCGAAGCCCTCCTTTAGACAGGTCTATCCAGACAAAAGTGTCTATCTGATTCATCACAGGGCTGAATTCCTTATTAGCTATGCCATGCTTTGCACATGTGCACACAGAAAAACACTCAGACTGGGCCCCCGAGAGAACAAGGGCAAATCCCAGGGACTTTGGGCAGTTTGGGCAGTCTTAACTGGGTTCCTGTCAAGTCGAGAAGGGTCAGGCTGTGTGTGAGTCAAGGGAGAAGGTCTTCTCCAGGCCTTAATTTGGTAAACCACTCCAGTGTTTGGAGGAATTGAAAAATGACTTTATTCTAGGAGAGAGTGTTTGATAGAAACATAGAAACATAGAATGGTTGGCGAAAAGCTCCTGGCAGTGTGAGAAAGCCAGGATTTTTGCAATGAGCCTGCACCAGAGTGAGAAAACCCCCTGAGGTAGTGAAAGGGGTGGTTTGGAACTGTGAGTGCCAGAGCAAAAGGGCACTGCTGTTTGCGTCAGAGGACATTGGAAGGAAAAAGGTTTGCAGGTGTCCAATGTTACAGGAGCCTGTGGTCTGCTGAAAGTCAGTGGTGAAAAGGTGGAGAATTGTGTTAACAACTGAATCCCAATAGCTAAAAGTCAAAGGTGGAAAGCCTGGAGAACCTGTCTTGCTGCCCTCCGGAGCTGTGTGTTTTGTGCAAGGAAAAAGTGGAATCTGAGACTGTTCATAGCTGCAATCCAGAGCCAGGTAGGAAACCTGCTAACCCCTACCAAGTGGTGCAGACAGGGCTGCAGAGGGCCACAGGCATATGCCAGAGTGTGTGTGCACTCTAGATCCATAGGTGGAACTGGGCTGTGGAGCCACTCCTGGGTCTGGGCTTCTTGTGGCCTGGTAGGCCTTGTGCTTTGGGCTGCAATGGGCCTGGAAACAGGCTGAAGGTGACAAGTGGCCAGACCTTCAAACAAGGGGATAAGCAACTAGACTTTCAAGCAAGTCCAAGGATGGTCAACCAAATCTTTCTGACCATCTGCTTGCTGATTCCTGAGAGTGATTGGCGGAACTTGAACTGTTGAGCCTACTGTGCCTGTGACTGAACCCTCTCTTCAGGACCATGAGTACCCAGGGCTTGCCCTGACCAAAAGCAGGAGTAAAAGCTTAAACTGTTAGCACTTCAGGCAGAGTTATTTCAAGGGCCCCAATGCTGGTCAACCCACAGCACTGAGCAGTCCCTGGTATCCAATGGTACCTACTCCCTTTCCCCAACTAGTATCAAGCAGTGTATTGTTGAGACTGGACTGTATGGCTTTCTCTTTCCTACTGCTTAAGATTTGATTCCCACAACTGCATCTGGAAGCACAGGTTTCCCTATATCCTGGCCAAAATTTACCTGTCATGATTGAGACGGCTGCCCAGTGTCATCGCAGTTTCCTTCCACTGTCTCCCAGTGGTCACTGCTTGATGTCAGCAGTAGAGCTGGGTGAAAGTTACAAATTCTGCTTTCACAGACCTTTTGTGAAATTTCGTAAATTTCGTGAAATTGTCCAAACTTCCACCATTGGTGAGATCAGAATCTTCCAAATGTGTTAGGTGGATTTTCATCCTGTTCAGTGGAATTTTTTTGCTGAATTTTGGATGAACTATGGAATTACAGTTCTGATGAATTTTTTTCTGCAGTTTAATGGATAATTCCACAATACATGTAATCATTCTGCAGTTCAATGACCAGTCCTGCGGAATGATTTCTGCAATATAATTCACTAATCCACAAGTCATACATATATTCATTCTGGAGCTCAGGCAACTGCAAAACTGTAATTTATTTAAGTGTCTTTCTTTTCACAGGTAAACTAAGGCACATTTATTTATATGGCACCCAATCCCAGAGACTCTCGGCACCTTACATAAAAGCAGGTAGGGAAATAAAAAATTACAAAAACACATACAGCACACATTTAAATATTAAAACAAAAAATATAAAAATATAATATCCAAAATCAGATTAGCTCTGATCAGTCAAATTCCTCAGGGAAGGCCAAGCAAAATAAATAAGCCTTTAGACTCTATTTAAACATCTCGACCATTGGGGCCTCCCTCACAGAAGCTGAAAAAGAGTTCCAAAGGGCTGGTCCAGTGACATCAAAGGCACGGTCACTGGAAGTTTCTAATCTGGCACTTGAAACAACAAGGAGGCCCCTGATCAAGGAGCAGAGGGAGTGAACTGAGGTGGCAGGTGGCAGGAAATCAGCCAGATAGCAAGGGCCCAGTCTGTATAGGGACTTATTTCATTTCATTTTATTTTATTCTTTGTTAACTGGGTAAGGACACTGGACCATTGGTCCCTTTTCAGGCCCAACCCGGACTATACAAAAAATACAAAACAATCAACACATTACAATAAAACATGATTACGAATAACAATTACAAACTCACATGGACAATAAATATTGCTTTAACTTCAATTTGAAGCTAGGTACACAAGTGACAAATCTAATGCCAGCTGGAAGAGCATTTCAATAAGTTGGGCAGCCACAGAAAAAGCTTGTAACCCAATCTTTACTCTGTGGTGGGGAACATTAAATAAAGGATCATTCACAGACCTCAAACTAGGCAAACCATTTCTACGAGACACTAGCTCTGACAAGGGAAAGGACGTTACAAAGTGAAGACTTTTAAACATTGCACACCCCACAAAATATTCAATCCTATAAGAGTATAAATGACAATGATGAGTCCGACTTGGTGCTGCCAGTGTAAACCTACAAATATTATTATAGGTAATAGTTAAAGCATACATTTCCTTCTGCCTTATATTAAAATAAAGACTTGACACATAATCGAAATGGGGTAAGAGGGACCCAAAGGCAATAGCTCTCCTGGTGTCAAATGAAAAGTAGGAAATGAATTTATACAATGACCCAATTTTCTTATTGATTGTTTTGATAACAGATTGCACCTGAAGAGAAAAAGATAGGCATGAATCGAGAAACACACCTAAATATCTAAACTGGGACACCTTCTCAATCAAAAGGCCTTGTTGATCCAATATAACAAGCCTCGGATTGTCCTCAAGCATTAGTGGCATGCCAAACAACATAGCCTTAGTTTTGCCCAAGTTTAAAATCATAGCATTACAAGATAACCAGGAACAGACAGTCCCAAAATCATCATTCAAAACAGTTGATAATTCAAAAACTGACTTTGCTTGAGCATAAACTGTGAGACCATCTGCATACAAATAAGTACTGCTATGTTTACAAACCCGTGGCAGATGATTATCAAAAATGGAAAATAACAACGGATCCAAAATGGACCCCCGTGGAATGCCACAATGAATTGAGGACACATCCGAGGCAATAGATCCAACCTGGACATATTGACTTCTGTCACGCAAATAATTGCGAACCCAAGAAACAACAGCTGCAGAGCAACCAATTTCCAGTAATTTGAAACAAACAAGATCATGGACAATTAAATCAAAAGCCTTGGTCACAAACACCGCCCCCGTCATCCTACCTCTCTCAAAACCACAGAGGATGGTGTCTGTGAATCCGACCAACACAGTACCCGTCCCATGGTACTTTCAAAAGCCATTTTGTTGTGTAGCCAACAATTCATGGGTACCCAGGTACTCATTTATTTACATTGCCACTAACTTTTCGAGTATTTTACCAAGGGGATTAAGAATTGAAATAGGCCTGAAGTCATCCAAAGAAATAGCATTCGTTTTCTTAGGGACAGGGACCACCTAGCTTTCTTCCATTCAGCTGGAAATACACAAGTAACCAAAGATAGGTTAAGTAAATAGCAAAGGGGATCAATAATAAATGGGATGGGCAGTTTGAAAAATTGGCCATCCAACCCTCCCCCACAATCACTAGCTCTATCGAGAAGGGTCTGCAATAGTTTCAAGACCTCAGCTTGAGCAATGTCACTAAATATAAACCTTATAGGTACTGCCAGTATAATAAAAAATCTATATGAACTAGTGTGTCTTTGTGTTTTTTATTTGTATTTCATTATTTTAGAGTACAACATGTCATTTGCTAATGGCTGATACTGCCATTCATGCTATGTTTTTTTTCTCCATATTCCGGTGTTCCCAATTGCTCTTGATGTGAATCATGGAGTGACATTCTTATCACAAGCGCATGAAGATTGTGTCTGGCAGATTAACATTACAGTAAGCTGTCAAATGGCAACCTGAAGTTGATTTCATTATCCGGTGTCAGTGTACTCACATTAAATTATTATCTAGCAAGTTTCTAAGCTGCCAGCCCAAAAAATATGTCTGCTTGCTGTCAGCTTAATGCAGGTGCATGGACAGTTCAAGCAGCATAGCTTCACGCTGTGCAGGTTAGACTGCTGACAGTCACTCATAACAGGTAATGTAAATGAACTGTCATTCTCCATCTTTAAAGTATTCCACTCCACAAATGACACCAACTAAACTATGAGACCACAGACAGTATATGTAAAAGGCAACCCTGTTACTAAGAATCAAATCAAACCAGATATGAAGTAGCCTAAAATAAAAAATTTTCATGACAAAACTCTTTTACAGACAGCATAACAGTGCCAATGACATGCCGTTAGGTATCTGTAATTGCCTATAGAAGGAGTGGGATACTTAAAGATCAATGGTAAATGTTGTTATGTGAATTGTAAGATAGTGGTGTACAAACATTCTGCACCAGTCCATACACACTTATCTTCTATGATTTTGCATGACATGGTAACAGTACATAGGCAGTTTATTGTTGTAGCATGTTCAAATCATCATGCTGTTATGTTTTGTCTGCCTGCAAACGCGATGTTAACTAATGCCACAAAAGGGGTTTATTTCATTAGCTGCAGCTCATGCACAAATGCAGACTGTGTTACGGAGGGATGTCACACTTTAATTTGAAGTGATCAATGGCAAATGTCTGTAATGTAAAATGAAGGGTTTTGATTCTGCAGTATTAACCCCATATTTCCACATGGCAGTTGCCCTGTATTATTATAATCAGGTTTGAAACACATTATTTCATCTCCTGTCATTGTATGTTGACCGAAAGAATTGTGCCTTGTCTTCTCCATTGTGTTTCAGTCTACTCTAGTGTAGAGATGATATCATTTGCTGTGTCCGTAGTGTGAGCTTGTACCTCTCAGATGAAGCACTCAGCTGGCTTGCACTGCAGTTGTGTGCATGTGATTTTTTTTGCACCTGCTGACAACAATAACTGACCCTTTGTCCCTTGGCTCTGTAACAAAATCATTACTTTCAGTTACTGTACAGTCGCACTACTAAAATATATAGTAACATCATCGCTTACATAATTGCATAGGTTATGCCCTTCCCCCATACACACATGTGGTAGATACAATACATATACTCAATATGCAGAAGTCAGTTTGAATGATTAGTTACATGTCATTTTGACTAGATTTTCAAATTAGCATTGACAGTGTTTTTTGCTTTGTGTTACTGTCATACTATATTGTGACCCCCAAATACTGTACCTTATTGGTTAGTATATAATGTGCAAGATGTTGTGAATAATGACAAGATGTTATGGCTAATAACTACAATATAGTTCAGTTTCTTCTCCCGGCCAGTATTGTATTAAAGGGTGGAGGGCTGGGGGGAGACTGCACTTTGAGCACTTCTTTGTCATACAGAAGTACAGTGCTGATTATACCCTAAAAGGCATATATGCGCAGTATGATGTGATGTTTTGGAATACATAGTATGTTGGTTTTCTGCATGCACATAAGAGTTAATTTATGGACTAGGATTAGTTACACTACATGATTCATGGAGTGACGTCCTTACTACAAGCACATTTGAATACAAAACAGTACATGGAGCACACAAATAACGGAACAAAAGATGATCTTATGGGAGTTACTAGACAAGAAATTAAGATACAAATTGGATGCAATTAACATTAACAAATCACCAGGGCCAGATAAGCTCCAACCATGCCTATTAAAGGAAATAGCACCCTGGTTAATTGAACCATCGTACAAAATATTTAATCTGTTATTATCATCAGAAATAGTACCAAATGTTTGGAAGTCAGCACTGGTAACACCTATATTTAAAAAGGGCAATAAGAGCAAAATATCCAACTGCAGACCTATCAGCCTGACAAGCATATTGGGTAAAATCTTTGAAGCTATTCTAAAAACAAGAATTGAAGATGACCTGATTAATAAAAACCTAGTAGATCCCAATCAACACGGATTTAAGAGCCAAAGGTCATGCCTCACTGGCAACCTGGTCTTTTACGAAAATGCCAGTAAATTTCTTTATGAAAAGATACTGGTGGATGTGGTGTACTTGGACCTTTGTAAAGCTTCTGATAAAGTGTCCCATATTACTCTGATTAATAAAATGTGTTTGCTAGGTATAAATAACAGACTGGTTAACTGGGTTGATGAGTGGCTCAAGAATCATACACAGGTGTTGTGTATAAGAGGACATTCTTCGAGTACAGGCACCGTCACCAGCGGGGTGCTACAGGGGTCCATTCTGGGACCCGTGTTGTTCTCTATTTTTGTTTCAGACATGACAACAAATTTGAAGAATATTGCCATTAAATTTTCAGATGACACCAAAAGTGCAGCTAAGGTTGGATCAGAGGAGGATATAGCTGATCTTATAAAAGACCTGAAAAGCCTAGAAGATTGGGCAAAGCTAAATAATATGAGTTATAATGTTAATAAGTGTGTAATTATGCAACTGGGGGACACAAACCAAAAACAACAGTTTAACCTCAACGGCATTCCATTGACACCGATAATAGAAGAAAAAGATCTGGGAGTCATTACTAAATCAGACCTGTCATTTAGTACTCACTGCAATCATATCAGGAATCAAGCTAACAGATTAATAGGATGTATTAAAAGATCTTTTGTCTCTAGAAACAGGGATTGTATCCTTCCACTGTATAGAGCATAGGTACACCCTCATTTGGATTGTTGCTCCCCACTTTGGAGTCCCTATCTTAGGAGGGACATTAACAGCTTGGTGGGGATCCAGTGTAGAGTCACAAAAATGATAGACAATATGCAAGGCAAAAGCTATGAGGAATGATTACAGGAACTGGATCTCTGTTCACTTGAACTAAGAAGGACAAGGGGCGATCTTTTGCTAATGTTTAAAATATCCAAAGATGCAGAACTCACATCCCAACTCGGCATGACTTTTAATATAAAAGAGTGTAATTTGAGAAGTCATAACTTTCAGTTAACATTAACATATCTGAGGACAGATATTAGATGCTTCTTTTACACTCAGCGGATCATCCCTACATGGAATGCCCTACCCAAGTCTCTTTTAGATATAACCAACCAGGACACTTTCAAAACAAACCTTGACAAATATCTATTAAATCATGAATAAATGTTTCCAGGTCTCTGTAGATGTACTTGTATGGGCTGTTCCCTTCTATACATCTATTATTCCTAGTATGAATCCTAGTATGGTGATCATGTCTGGCATATGTGCCTTATGTGGTAAAATCAGCACTGCACTTCTATATGACAATGAAGTGCTCAAAGTGCAGTCTCCTCCCATCCCCACTTCCCAGCCACACCTTTTGATACAGTACTGATCAGCAAATGAAACTGAACTATACTGTAGTTATTATTCACAACATCTTGTACATTACATCCTAACAGATAAGGCACAGTATGTGAGGGATCACCATATAGTTTGAATGAAACACAAAGCAAAAAAACACTGACAGTGCCAATTTGAAAATCTAGTCAAAATAACATGTAACTAATAATTCAAACTGATTTCTGCATACTGCACATATATGCCTACCACGTGGAGGGGGAGGGGTCATAAACTATCCAATTATGTATGTTAGTGAGGTTACTATACATTTTACTAGTGTAGCTGTAACTGAAAGTAACGATTTGGCACTGACCCAAGGGACAAATGGCCAGTTACTGTTGTCAACAGCCACAAGAAAAAAAAAACAAAAAATCACAGGCAAACAACTGCAGCATGAGCTGGCTAAGTGCATCAACTGAGAGATATAGGCTCACACAGCACTAGTGGAGGCCGAAGCACAACAGACAATATGAGCCACAATGCTTTGGGTCAGCATATAATAACAGGCGATGAAATAATGTGTTTCAAACCCAATTATAATAATACAGGACAATTGCCATGTGGAAATAGGGGGTTAATACTGCAGAATCAAAACCCTTCATTTTACATTAAGGCATTTGCCATTGATTTTTAAAACATGGAGAATGACAGCCCATTTACACTATTTGTTATGAATGACTGCCAGCAGTCCAACCTGCACAGCATGAAGCTATGCTGCTTGAACTGTCTGCACACCTGCATTAAGTTGACAGCAAGGAGACATATTTTTTTTGGGTGGCTTAGAAACTGGCTAGAAAATAATTAATGGGAGTACACTGACACCAGATAACAAAATCAACTTCAAGTTGTCATATAACAGCTTACTCTAATGCCAGCCAGCCAGACATGACCACCACATGCTTGTAGTAAGGACATCACTCCACGAATCACATCAAGAGTGATCTGGAAAACCATAATTTGGAGAGAAGAAGATAGCAAGAATGACAGTATCAGCCAATGGCAAACATGTACTCTAAAATGATAAAATATAAATAAAGAACGCAAAGACATATAAAGTGTAGCAAAAATAAGCGTATGGCTTTTTATACCCAGAGAGTGGTGGCCCCATGGAACAGGTAACCAGAAGAAATTGTATACGCAACAAATAAGACACAGTTTAAAAGAAACTTAGATACCTATACTTTAGAAGGACACAAGCCAACATACTATGGGTAAAGAGGAAAGGAGCGCTGTTATGGGTCAGTCATGGCCCCCTAAGCTCCTCACTACTTAGTATGAAACTTAGTAGTTTGCCTAATGCCATTGCACCAATCTGTATACAACCCAGGTCTTCTCTCTTGAGATCCCCATGGTTTGATGGGACTCTCAAGAAGATGAAGATCAAGGGTCGGAAGCTGGAGCATTGTTGGCAGAGGACTCAGTCCGAGAAGGTTAGACTGGCTTTGAGATTTCACTACGGTGAATATCAAAGAGCAATCAGCTGTAAGAAGGCAGAATTCCTGTCCAGGGAGATTGCTGCAGGGACTGACTTTGCTCTTTCAGACTGTGGACAGGCTACTTCCTCCAGCTAATTTGCAGCTGAAAAGAGCATTTTCAGTCACTTTATGCAAGTTCACTCAGTTCTTCTCTGACAGGGTGTCCTCCATTTGGTCAGGGATCTCTCCAGGGGAACAAGGTCAGCACAGCAGTGATGGACCTTGTGCGGACATAGGCACTCTTACTGTCAGGGCTAAATTTTAGCTGGTGGGGGTGTCTGAGGTCATGGAGGTGATTTCAAAACTGCAGCCCACTTTTTGTGAACTGGACCCAGGCCTAACCCATCTCCTAGTGGGATGTATGGAGTCAGTTCTGTTCAGTGTTCACCGAGATTGTCCAGTGCTCACTCTCAGAGGGGTTCTTCCTTGATGCCTTGAAAGAGGTGCTCGTGAGCCCCCTTCTGAAGAAACCATCACTCGACCCTGACATGTTGGCAAATCATCGTCCTGTCTCCAACCTCTCATTTCTGAGGAAGCTTGTTGAGAAAGTGGTGACTGTGCAGCAGGAGGCACACCTCACGGCCTTTGACAATATGAGCCTCTCCAATCCAGGTTCAGGTCCAGGCATAGCTCTGAATCAGCATTGGTTAGGGTGAAAAATGTTCTCCTCAGGGCAAGAGATAGAGGAGAGTGGTGAAATCTCATTCTTTTTCATCTCTCCTCAATGTTTGACATCATGGATCATATTGCACTACTTGATCTGCTTAGAGAGCATTGTGGACTCACCGGTACTGTCATGAACTGGTTTGAGTCCTTTCTCATGAGCAGAATGCAACAGGTAGTGATGGGGAATTTCTCTTCCTGAGTGAAGCCCCTGCCCTGTGGAGTTCCTCAGGGCTCAATCTGGTCACCGATGTTGGTTGCAGTGTACATGCTACCCCTGGGGGAGATCATTAGGCATTACAGTCTGGGTTTTCACTGTTACTCAGATGATACCCAGCTATATATGTCCTTTGCCTTCGGGACATGTATCGCTGTGGAGGTGCTCATCAACTGCCTGGCAGAGATCCAGGGCTGGATCTCCTCTAACTGTCTGAAACTTCACCCAGATAAGACAGAGGTACTAGTGATTAAGCCTGGTCACTGGCATGATGTGGTTGCTGCTGGGTCAGGAACAGGTTTGTCTCTGGGCCCTACTCTGCTGGTAGCTTGAACTAGGGTGAGGAATCTGGGCATCATCCTTGACAATGGGGTAACACTTGAAGATCAGGTGTCATCTGTTGTCCAAAGCGGATCTTCTCATCTGAGGAATGTCACCTGAAATAAACCCCTAATTCCATCTGGTGACCTGCCACCACTGGTGCATGCCCTTGTCACATTAAGGCTTGATTGCTGTAATGCTTTTTACTTTTGGGTCAGTGGAAGGAATCTCTGTTAACTATAGTTTGTGCAGAATGCAGTGGCAGGTTGCTTACAGGCCTTCCTAGGTCCTGCCATGTAACCCCAGTCCTGTGTGATCTGCACTGGCTGCCGGTCAGATTGAGGATTACCTTTAAGATGTGTTTGCTTGGGCTGGCCCAGTGGCGCTGAGGGTTGAGGCGCTGGACACCACACCTCTCACTACACCGGCGACCCGAGTTCGGGAGCGAGCTCGTGAGCTGGAGATCAGCAGGGGAGGGACTGGATTGAGCATCTGCAGGGCTGCTCTTCCGTCCCGGGGAGAAGGTTCTGGGTAGCTCGGTGCTCCGGTGGCCCCTGGTGGAGATCGGGGGTTCCGCTGTAGTGTGGGCTGCATGTAATGGCATACCCGATGTAAGGCAGGGTTGCTGTGTGCCTAACAGCATTGGGGGATGCACACGCGGGGAGAGGGGGTAACTGGGCAAAACAGAATACAGGAAAAAACTGGAACTGAGGATCAGGTGATGGCACCTTTCCCCCATGCCCAATGGCGAGTTTTCTCAATTGGCCTTCGATTTCCTCCACCTAGCCCCTTGTCCGATGCCAAAGTCTGACTTGTAAGAGTGCCCCAAGTAGGTGGGGGGGGGTGATCCTCCCCGGATAGGGTTAGCTGGGGGTTCCAGCATCGGTGAGTGGGGGAGAGAGGAGGCACAGTTCGGGGACTCACAGGTGGGCAGGATAACGGATGGGTTGCCTGAGAGAGGACATCGGGGCCATGACCGGAGAGAAAAAAAATCAAAAAAAAAAAAAGATGTGCTTGCTTAACTATAATGCCCTATACAGATTGGGCCCTGGCTACCTGAGTGACCTCCTGACACCTATCTGTGCTGGGCGCTCACTCTGTTCCTCCACCAATGGCCTCCTGGTGGTTCCGAGGGCTAGGCTGAACAGCTCAGGAGACCGAGCATTTGATGTGGCCAGCCCGGCCCTTTGGAACTTGCTTCCAAAGTCTTTGAGGGATGCTCTGTCA